>CM057339.1:816078216-826078216 GCA_030015575.1 Agapanthus africanus | reverse complement strand
TCATAAAATTCCCCCAATGAGATCGAAACCTCCCTGTCCCCCAAAAGAAAAGTGTTGGTGGGGAGATTCCATTGATTCAAGAACGCCTTAACCCACCAGACATGCGGGGATTGATAATGAAAGAGCGACGCATATATTGCCTGGTAAAGCCCGAACTTCTGCAGCCGCGCATAATGGGTAGCAAGGATATAGCGAGCCCAGAGGAGGTAGCCCGTGGGGTGTCGGGGAGTGAGCCCTATCTTATAAATCTGTCCCCATGGGTGGGCCTCACCCTGGCAAATACGTCGTCCCAGGATATCTATAGCTGGGATCGAATGGCTTGGGATACCGGTTGTCGAAGGCTCGAGTCGCCCCGTTGGGGTCCAGTTTGGCATCTCCACAGCGAAAACCGTCCTCGGAGGGTCCATCGGCAAGAACGGGAAAGCGGGCCCTGTCGGCACTTCACAGAGGAAACTCCGGTGACCCTGGATGATATGGCTGTACCAAGTTCCCCATAAAAGTAGGCTGGTACAGTTCGGGTCATGAGCCCGGATCATCACCATCGCTTCCTCGTCGGATGGTGATTGAGGAAAAGCGGCCTCCGAGCGGGTGAAGGGAAAACGCGGAACAGAAGCCATCGCACCTAAAATCAAATAAAAGAAAACTGTCAGAAGCGAAGCCAGCAGTGTGTGTGTGTGTGAGCATAACTATATATATGAAGACATTTGAAGAAAACGACAGCAGACTCTTTTTATAGGACCTTTGGCTACAAAACACATGAGCCCCACAGAATCAGGTTGACGGCATGTTAATAATGAGGCCAAGCAATCATAATGAGACAAAGGGAATTTTCTAATTAAATAAACAGGGGATTTCAAATAACCCTACACACTCCCCTAAAAGAGATCTACCTTGGACTCTACAACAAGTCAAACAGGATCAAGGGAATTAAATTCCCACAGAAGACATCATTGTAGGCTTCTTCTTCATTGATTACAAAAGGACAACCTAGGGCAAGAAAGCCCTAAGAAGCCTCCATGTGAAGAACTGAGTTCTTCAGAGGAATTAAATTCCTTACTAAGAGAAGGAAATTAAATTCCCAAAAACATTTTCTTCAAACGGAATTAAATTCCTTGGAAAAAAGGCAACGGATCTCATCATCTCCCTAAAGATCAAATGAACCCTAAGAGACCTACTGTTCGAAAATTAAGTGGTTTTCTATTATTTTTTTTTGTTTGTTGACGAATTTGGAGAAAATGCGTTCATATTAAAAGGGTGAAACCCTTGAGGTGGATTTAAAATCCAGAGAATTTTATGTATAAAAGTTCTTCGTTCGCTCAAGATGATTACCTGAGGAAGAGGAATCAGTCAACAGAGTTAAACTCTGGAAAATTTTTGGAACAGAGAACTAAGCTCTGGAAAGGAGAATTAAATTCTCATAATGAAGAGTATGCAAGGAGGAAGATGAGAAAAGTGGAGGCTCCTCTGAAAGGACATGAGCATTTATAGGAGTGGATGGAAAACGTTTCATCTACCCTACCCCCAAGACAGATCCGACGATCACAAAAGTGACATCGTTGCACTCACATGCAGACACCTGAGAACAACGTTGTGGGGGCATTTGTTCCCTGATTAAAAATCAGGAAAAGATTCAGAAAAGGTATCACGTGCTCACAAGTGACCAGTGGTCACGTGTTGGCACGTGACGCTTAAAGCAACGGCAAAAAGCACATTCATCCCCTGATTAAAAAATCAAGAAAAAGCTCCAGAACAGGCATTACGTGCTCACACGTGACCAGTGGTCACGTGTTGGCACGTGATGGTTAAGCAGCGGCCAGAGAACAGAGCGCAGAAGAAAAGAAGCCCATTCCAGGGGTCACGTGCCAACACGTGACCAGGGGTCACATGGTCACACGTGACCGGCTTTAAGAGCCTTATTCTTTAACAGAATTAAATTCTGAGGATAAATCTTTCAAATCTTTCCAAAATGAAGAAGGATTATCTAAAACCGTTGGATTAAAAATCTAAAGGTGATTAAATATCACCAATTTATGGAAAAATCTTGGACTTGGAAAGATTTCCCCCTAAATCTAACCGAAATAACAAAGAGATGTCTTTGGATTTAAAATCCAATGGTGAATAAAATTCATCCAACAATCTAAAGGCCCAGATTAATGATAAATATAAATCAAATCTCTCAATGAGAGATTTACTAAACAGATTGATTCTTTTCTTTCTCCTATAAATAGAAGCCAAGAAGAGAAGAGGTGGATAGAGGGACATATTTTCTGGAGAGAAGAAACAGGGGGAGGAGAATTTAATTCTCAAGAGAAAAAAAGAAAAGAAAGGAAGAATTTGATTCTCTGCAAAAGAAAAACCCTAGGTAAGAAAAGAGAGGCTTCAAAAGAGAATTTAATTCTCAAAAGAGTTTAACTCTTATAAAAAGAAAAGAACTTAGTTCTTTCTCTGGTGGAGGATCTGCAAAGTGCACATCTCCCCATGAATTGGGAATTTAATTCTCATTGGGTTGAGATCCTGCCATGCAGATCTAAAACACAGAGGAGGAACTGAGTTTTGAGAATTTAATTCTCACAAAATTATAGGAATTTAATTCCTTTGAGATAAAATTAGGGTTTAACCCTATAGGAATTTAATTCCTTCAAAAATGGACAGAACTAGGGTTTAACCCTAATTGAAAACTTAATTCTCTCAACCTCATAAAAGAAATTAGGGTTTCATCTTATGCCAGAACTGAATTCTTCATATATATGGGAATTTAATTCCTACAGAATGTAAATCAGGGTTTAACCCTATCTAAGAATATAATTCTTCAGAAAAAAACAGGAATTTAATTCCTCTAAAGTTCATTGCTAGGGTTTAACCCTACGAAAAATTTAATTCTTAAAAAGATAAACACATCTTCAAACAGGCAAAGAAACAGGGCCACGTGCTACCATGTGACCCCTGTAAAGATCCACAGAGAAGAACTTTGAGGCAACGCCTCACGTGCTCCACGTGACCCCCAAAGCACACAAAGAAAAAGCAAAAGAAAAGAAGCTCCGGGGCGCACTCACGTGTTATCACGTGACCCCTAATGAACATTCTAACAGATCAAAGCGTAAGCCCCCATCACGTGCCTATACGTGATGGCTTTCAGAATTAAAAGTGTTAAACACTTATCTGTAGAACAAAATGAAGGGGATCTGGCCCCACCTTTTGGATACCATCACGTGCTCCCACGTGATCTCTTCTCTGACAATATTTAACATCAAACAGATGATTTGTTCCCAGTGTTTAACACTGATTTCCTTAGTGTTTAACACTAGTTTGAAAACTCCATTTCCACTGTTTAACATTGATTTTCTTAGTGTTTAACACTAATTTGAAATCTCTGTTCCCAGTGTTTAACACTGATTTGCTTTAGTGTTAAACACTAATTTGAAATCTCTGTTGCCAGTGTCTAATACTGATTTGCTTTAGTGTTTAACACTAATTTGAAAGCCCTGTTGCTAGTGTTCAACACTGATTATCTTTTAGTGTTTAACATTAACATGTTAATCTTATTCCCGGTGTTCAACACTGTTGGTCTCTAGTGTTTAACACTAGCTTTAGCCTAATTGGCTAAGTTTCCAGAGGCAAAGCCTCTTCTTCAATGAACCAACAGAGGGCCAATATCCCAAACATGATTGGACTTAGCCCAAGCTGGCCATAAGTCCTTAATTCAAACTTAATTGGGCCGATGGGCTCATAATATAATAATTGATCTTAGTTTCCAAATTGGACTACAGATCACTTAATCTACCTTGGTTTAAGGGTACATCTCTTCACTCCTTTGATACTTGGCGTTGTAATTCCTCAACGTCTTCAAAGAGATGACGGGTCCCGAGGACCACACATTGATACGGACTGTGGGGTCCTTAAACTCATGGACTATGAGGTCCTTAACCTTGACCGGAATGTCTTAAAACTAACAACGGACTATGACGTCCTGAACCTTGACCGGAATATCTTAAAACTAACAACGGACTATGATGTCCTTAACCTTGACCGGAATGTCTTAAAACTGTTAGTGTATATGCCCTAGAGGTCATTACTGTATCATACTAGTATGTATATTACTTGATGGAAGCTTGGGATATTCACAGTTGTACAGACAATCTTGCTCAATATAGTAGTATGCTACTTGGTTTGCCTCTGCTTTAATGTGTACATGTGTGTTTATTTATTATATCACCTATACGCATTAGTAGAGCCCTTAGGATCTTTGCTTGATTACCGGCGTTGTGATGGCGATCACACTAGTGGGGGCTGGGTAATCTACAAGCACATCCTTATACACGTCCCTAGTCGTGGGAGTACCGAGATAGGGCATCGATACTCCGGAGTAGACTAGCGTATGCGCTTCTCATCCCAGCACGGGAGACGGTCTGTCCCACAGCCGTCAGTACGTCGTACTTGAGATAGTATGCGGGTGCTCGTTGGGTTACGAGTACACTGGACAGGACTCGTCGGGAACTGATGGTTGGTATTATACCTATCGTCAGTTATCAGTTCCCAGGTGACATGAGTACAGCTTAGTCCGCTGACTTGACACTGTCACTTCGCCTCGAGTGTGTTCCCACTGTTCTTTGATTACTACCCTACCACGGCTCTACTGAGTCGTGCAAACAGGTAGTAGTTGGGAGCAGTCCCGAAGCACTTGGAGGCAGTGACGGTTAGACAGGATTCGTCTCTCCCGGTATTAGGGGTTGACATCGCGCTGTGTCTAGGAGAGCCATTACACAAGTAGTCCCTGGCCAGGGCAAGCGAGATGTACTGGTAGGTTCCAGTGTTATCTCAGGGTGTATTGGGCTTCACTCCGACACGACTTGTACCGCTATTAGGGGACTGACGTTTACCGCCCCCCTAGGCCCGCCATGCGATGTATCAGACGAACAGACCGGACTGTACGGAGAATGTCACATTCAGACTCAGTAGGAGTTCAGATGGGGTTTCACCTCGTCAGCCTTCTTGTCGGCATCTACCTGGGGACCGTTACGCACAGCTAGTGCCGCTTGCGGTCTGTGGTTAAACCCACTGCCAGCGTAGTGTCGAGTCTTTAGAGTCCCACACAGAGGGTTTTCGCCTCTGGGCAAAACAGAGTAGAGGTCGCATGGTTTTGCGACAGGGTTCGTTCTCATCCGCGCACTTGTGCACGTTTGGAGTCCGGACAGATTATACTGGCAGGCTCTGGTTTGAGCCAGATACTGGTATATGTTTTGGGGGTTGCTTTTATCTCTTGGTATTCTTGTTCCTCGGAACGAGAATACAGGTGTGTATGCACAGTTGCTTGAGGCGGAGGATGAGGTTTTTCATTAGGGTTTCGGAACGGGTGCGTATGCACAGTTGACAGTCTTCATTTTCCAAACCCTAATGGATTTATATATTATCTATTAATAATAGTAATTAAATGAGAATTATGTTATGGTTGATTTTTGTTGACTTGTTGACCTTGGTTGACTTGTTGACCATTGACCACTTTCATGCCTTGAAAGTCTTCCTTGATTCATGCTTACACTTCATTTAAAGAAGTATGATAGTGGTCATTCCAAAATTACCATCAACTATTCTTATTTCAATTATTATCATTTAGATAATATTTTTCTTTTGCATTATGGTTGCAAAAAGAAAAAGAGAGCTCATTCTTTTCATATCTATTCTCTCTCCTCTCTTCATCTTCTTCCTCCTCAAGCTCAAGGTGATTCCTTCTCATGTGTTGAGATTCCTTCACCTTGAAAAGAAAACAACCCCTAGACACTCTCTACTCTCTCTAGGGTTCAAGGTTTAGCAAGCCGGAAACCCTAGTTCACTCAAAGATCGAGGAAGAGCCCAAAGGTCGAACCTTCAAGGTGGATCTATCTTCGGCAAGAAGAAGGCGACGAGAAGAGAACCATTCAAGCTTCTACAAAGAACAAGAAAGAAGAACAACAACAAGAAGAGAAGGAGTTCAAGTTTAGGTATAACCATCAACATAGTAGCTAACTCTCTTTAGCAAGTATGCTAGTTTAGTTTAGCAAAGATCCGGCTTTTACGGTCCATGTTACAAAGTTTAGAAAAATTTTGATTTACCGTTTCCGCAACCCCGTAAGTACCGGGAGAGGTAACGTGGACCTAACACTGGTATCAGAGCCTAACTAAACTTAAACTAGCTTGGTAGCGAAGTGTATGGAAGTTCGAAACCGAAAAATCGCAAAACCGGAAAAACAAAACCCTAAGTTTCTGTTGAAAATTTTTCTGCTCTAAATGAAAAACTTTATACTTGTAAAATCGTCTCAGGGTTTTGTTTGAACACAGAAGAAAAACGATGACGTCATTCATTTAAGTCGCCGCGCTTCCGCGGCACGAAGTAGGCATGTGCCGCGGAAGCGCCGCAGGTTGGTTTCCTTGCTGCATCGTTTTTCGTGCAGTGTTCTTCTGGTGGGATTTTGGGATTTTTCAGATATATTATATGTGCCCAGATTTTCCAGAACTAAAATTCACTTTTGGGGTCCTATAATTCCGTATTTTTTCGAACTTCGCTACACTTTGGCTATGTTGGTTATATCTGTGATGTTTGCATGTATTGAACGTCGGCTAATCGCTATAAGACGATTAGTCGGGGTTATACATGATCTGTGTTTGATATTGGAATGTGTATATGAATGTGTTGGACTGTCGCGGGTGAATAGCCGGGGTGGATGTGAGATGAGCTTTTGTTTTTCTTTCATTCATTGTAAATGTAAATTGATGTAATAATATTATTTGTTTGGCCGCACAACCGGGTCGGGGTTGTAGCCGTCATTGTATAATTCTTTTTACTGTTTTTGCTCCTAGGATAGACCCATGGAGGGGGTGCACAAACTACCGAGTACTTGGCGGGTAGTTTGCCGCACCCGTAGGGGTCTTGGGTGGGGTATTTGGCTATTCACCGCGACCGTGTTATCCGCTTTTCGTTCCAGGCTCGAAAGGATTGCGGATTGCTAGTATATCCAATGTATTCATCTGTGATCTGTAATGTCTATCATTGATTTACTATTTAGGCGTTGCTTATGTTTTACAGCCGCGCTAGCCCAGCCCCCGCTCTGTCGTTAGTTAAGTAACCTAACGAGTGATGACGGGACCCCGTGGCGAATGCGAATGGCATAAGCGTACGTCATATTTTGGTTGTTTTCTGCAATGGTAGGATTAACTGATGGGACGCATTAAAAGAACTAATGCAAGAATATCACGCATTAAAAGAACTAATGCTAGAAAATAAACCTATAAGACGTTGTTGGAACAAGTTTTTCAAAAAGCTGTTATTGCAAGGACGCTCATTTTTGTTTTGCATCGAGGTATTCAGTTATGAATACCCAGCACCTCAGTCGACGAGGCAAGGGCCGAGATCCCTTCACCGGGAGTGACCCCTTGGACAAAAGTTTGCGTCAGGGTAATAACTTCACCATAGTCGATTATTCTTGCTTTGCATCGAGGTATTCATCTTATGAATACCCAGCACCTCACTCGACGAGGAAAGAGCCGAGATCCCTTCGCAGGGAGTGACCTCTTTAGCAAAAGTTTTCGCCACTATGATTTTCAAAAGGGTGCAATCAGGTTCCTTCAACGATATCAAGTTCATTACGTTAACGGGTTTTTCGCCAAAAACCCAGCCGTAGCCCTCCGTCGTTTCGGATTAATATTATTCAGTATTCGTGCTGCGTTTGTTGACCTAGTCAAGGCGTAGTGAACGGTAGCTAAATAATATTTTTCTGTGGATTGCAAATGTGATTGGTTAGGACAGTCGTGCGGCCTTGTTGACCTAGTCAAGGGCACGTACGGGTGGGTCTAATGCAATCAGGATTATGACGGGTAGAACTTGTCTAACAGTTTGTGGCTTGTTGACCTAGTCAAGGTCATGAACAGTTAGGGGCAAAAACCACATCGGGAGTTTCAAAAGAACTGAAACTTGCAGATTTAGCATACCTTCTGGAGTGTGGTGACTAGAGTGGATTCCATCTAGGTTATCACACAATGACAGTTGGATCCCGATCCCACTGATGAGTTGGTTTACTCTCGGGAGATTATTTCACTTAACGATCAATGCTATAAACCTAGTAGGTGTCTAGAAAGGTGTTAGCGGGGTTACGCCCACAGGGAAAAGAGGTTCTTTAATTAAGGAACTTCGCGAAAGCGTTGGAAAACCTCCCTCGAAGTACCGACACTAGCCTGGCTGAAAGGTTAAGCAAGTATTGTGACGTGAATTAAAACCCGGCTAGTTCTTCTTTTAAAAGGTTTTAAGAAGGATTTGAGGAAACAGTGGGAGACACCCTGGTTAGATAAATTAATAAACCAATCTAATCTTGCACGAGCATACGCTGAGTGTTTCTTTTCTCTCTCTCCAGGCAGCAACCTTTTCACGCCCTAATCAAGATAATAAAATGTATCGCTTGACCGAACCGAATTCTTATTCGGGACTGGGGAAAGTTGGTTCAGCTCTAACTTGTGACAACCGTCATGAGTATGAGAATGGGAAAGAGGAAAGTATAGATTTCCAGGATACCCAGTTGAAGAAGAAGCATGGTTTTGCATCTACTTCAGGTGTTCTTGTAATTGAGAACTGTTTTACGGTCAGCCCTACCTCCTGGGTACTTGATACCGGATCAGGATCTCATATTTGTAATTTATTGCAAGGACTGAGAAAAAGTAGGAAAGTTGCACCGGGTGATATGTCGCTCAGAGTAGCGAACGGAGCACAAGTTTATGCGGCAGCCGTCGGTGAATATCACCTAGTATTGCCAAATGGCAAGACTATGATTTTGAACGATTGCTACTATGTACCCTCTATGGTTTGCAACATCATATCAGTTTCTTTACTCGATAAAGATAGATATAAGTTTGTTCTTGAAAAGAATATCATGAACATTTACCTTGATAAGGTACTGGTTGCAGAGGGTACACTGTTTAATGGTATCTACGTTCTAAATCAGAATACAGTTCTCAACATACAAAACACACGCAAGAGGAAGAATTCAGATACGAATAAATCCTACTTGTGGCATTGTAGACTTGGTCATATCGGAGAGAAAAGACTGAGTAAGTTGCATAAAGATGGACTCTTGAATGCGTTCGAGTTTTCATCTTATGGAACTTGTCAGTCTTGTCTGAAAGGAAAGATGACCAAATCTCCGTTCACCGGACATGGAGAAAGAGCAGCAGAGCTCTTGGGACTCGTACATAGTGATGTATGTGGTCCGATGTCTATACATGCAAGGGGTGGGTTCTCGTACTTCATCACATTCACTGACGATCTCTCTAGGTTCGGATATGTGTATCTGATGAAACACAAATCTGAAGCTTTTGAGAAATTCAAGGAATTCAGAAACGAAGTAGAGAACCAGACAGGCAAAAGTATCAAGATCCTCCGGTCTGACAGGGGAGGGGAGTACTTAAGCACGGAATTCCTAGATTACTTAAAAGAGAATGGTATTCTCTCTCAGCTTACTCCTCCTTATACACCACAGCACAACGGTGTTTCGGAGCGAAGGAATCGTACCCTACTGGATATGGTTCGCTCCATGATGAGTAATGCCGAGTTGCCTCTTTCATTTTGGGGACATGCACTATTGACAGCCGCATACCTATTGAATGATGTTCCGTCTAAATCTGTGCCTAAGACTCCGTTCGAGATATGGAATGGAAAGAGGCCATATCTTAAAAGATCTAAGATATGGGGTTGTCCGGCTTATGTTAAAAAGCATAAACCGGATAAACTGGAGGCACGGTCAGTTTTATGTAAGTTTGTGGGATATCCAAAGAATGGTTATGGATATCTATTCTACCACACCGAGGAACAGAAGGTGTTTGTTGCTCAGCATGCCGTTTTCTTGGAAACGGAGTTTCTTGCAAAAGAAATTAGTGGGAGCACGGTAGAATTGGAAGAAATTCAGCGACCACAAACTGAAACTGAAAGTTTGACAGAACCTCAGGATTCAATAACCCCAGACGAACCTCAGCCACTCCGCAGATCTGGTAGGGTTTCTCATCCGCCCGAGAGATACTACGGTTTTCTCATTGACGGGGATCGAGAGGATTGCATCTTGGAAGAAGATGACCCTACCAGTTTCAGGCAGGCCATTATCAGTAGGGACTCTGATAAGTGGCAGGAAGCAATGCAATCTGAAATGGAGTCCATGTACGCCAATAAAGTGTGGACCATGGATATTGCTCCACCAGGGGTAAAACCCGTTGGATGCAAATGGATCTACAAAAGGAAACTTGGTGTAGATGGGCAGGTGGAAACCTATAAAGCTAGACTCGTTGCAAAAGGTTTTCGTCAAAGACCTGGTTTGGACTATGATGAAACTTTTTCTCCGGTGGCTATGCTCAAATCCATTCGGATCCTACTTGCCATTGCTGCGTTCCATGACTATGAAATCTGGCAGATGGATGTTAAAACGGCTTTCCTAAACGGTTGTTTGGAAGAGTGCGTTTACATGGATCAACCAGAAGGTTTCGTAGACAGTGGGAGCAGCGGAAAGGTGTGCAAGTTGCTTAAATCCATTTATGGATTAAAGCAGGCATCGCGGAGCTGGAACATCTGTTTTGATGAGGCAATCAAGGAATTTGATTTCATCAAGAACGAAGATGAACCCTGTGTGTATAAGAAGATTGTAGGACGAACTGTCGTGTTCCTAGTCTTGTACGTGGACGACATTCTTTTGATAGGAAATGATGTTCCTATGCTACAATCGGTCAAGCTGTTTTTGTCACAAAGGTTCTCCATGAAGGACCTGGGTGATGCCTCGTACATTCTGGGGATCAAGATCTATAGAGATAGATCCAAGAAACTATTGGGACTTTCACAGTCCAGGTACATAGAGACCGTACTGAAGAGATTTAGTATGGAGGGTTCCAAGCGCGGTAACATACCCGCATTGCACGGAATTACCCTCTCTAAGAAGATGTCTCCTAAGACTGACGAGGAGAGGGTTCGCATGAGCACTATACCCTACGCTTCGGCGGTAGGATCTATAATGTATGCGATGCTATGTACAAGACCAGATGTAGCTTACGCGTTGAGCACGGTAAGCCGGTATCAGTCAGACCCAGGGGAGGACCACTGGATAGCAGTGAAGAACATTCTCAAGTACCTGAGGAGGACTAAGGAGATGTTCCTGGTTTACGGTAATGGAGACCTCAGGGTCGAGTCCTTTACCGATTCAAGCTTCCAGAGTGACAAAGATGACAGCAAGTCTGTCTCGGGTTTTGTGTTTACCCTCAACGGAGGGGCGGTATGTTGGAGGAGTTCCAAGCAGGATACCGTCGCAGACTCGACGATGGAGGCTGAATACATTGCTGCAAGCGATGCCGCAAAAGAGGCGGTCTGGATTAAGAAGTTCATTAGTGAACTTCAGGTGGTTCCGTCCATTGTTGACCCAATACCTTTGTATTGCGATAACAATGGGGCTATAGCTTTAGCGAAGGAACCAAGGTCCCATCAGAAATCCAGGCACATCTTAAAGCGGTATCACCTGATCAGGGAGATCATTGATCGACAGGAGATCGAGGTGCGGAGAGTGGACACAAAGGACAACACTGCGGACCCATTCACGAAGGCTTTACCCCAGACTCAGTTCGAGCGGCTGATCGAGATGATAGGTCTTCGATACGCCAGTACATGGCCTTAGTGCAAGTGGGAGATTGTTAGTGTATATGCCCTAGAGGCCATTACTGTATCATACTAGTATGTATATTACTTGATGGAAGCTTGGGATATTCACAGTTGTACAGACAATCTTGCTCAATATAGTAGTATGCTACTTGGTTTGCCTCTGCTTTAATGTGTACATGTGTGTTTATTTATTATATCACCTATACGCATTAGTAGAGCCCTTAGGATCTTTGCTTGATTACCGGCGTTGTGATGGCGATCACACTAGTGGGGGCTGGGTAATCTACAAGCACATCCTTATACACGTCCCTAGTCGTGGGAGTACCGAGATAGGGCATCGATACTCCGGAGTAGACTAGCGTATGCGCTTCTCATCCCAGCACGGGAGACGGTCTGTCCCACAGCCGTCAGTACGTCGTACTTGAGATAGTATGCGGGTGCTCGTTGGGTTACGAGTACACTGGACAGGACTCGTCGGGAACTGATGGTTGGTATTATACCTATCGTCAGTTATCAGTTCCCAGGTGACATGAGTACAGCTTAGTCCGCTGACTTGACACTGTCACTTCGCCTCGAGTGTGTTCCCACTGTTCTTTGATTACTACCCTACCACGGCTCTACTGAGTCGTGCAAACAGGTAGTAGTTGGGAGCAGTCCCGAAGCACTTGGAGGCAGTGACGGTTAGACAGGATTCGTCTCTCCCGGTATTGGGGGTTGACATCGCGCTGTGTCTAGGAGAGCCATTACACAAGTAGTCCCTGGCCAGGGCAAGCGAGATGTACTGGTAGGTTCCAGTGTTATCTCAGGGTGTATTGGGCTTCACTCCGACACGACTTGTACCGCTATTAGGGGACTGACGTTTACCGCCCCCCTAGGCCCGCCATGCGATGTATCAGACGAACAGACCGGACTGTACGGAGAATGTCACATTCAGACTCAGTAGGAGTTCAGATGGGGTTTCACCTCGTCAGCCTTCTTGTCGGCATCTACCTGGGGACCGTTACGCACAGCTAGTGCCGCTTGCGGTCTGTGGTTAAACCCACTGCCAGCGTAGTGTCGAGTCTTTAGAGTCCCACACAGAGGGTTTTCGCCTCTGGGCAAAACAGAGTAGAGGCCGCATGGTTTTGCGACAGGGTTCGTTCTCATCCGCGCACTTGTGCACGTTTGGAGTCCGGACAGATTATACTGGCAGGCTCTGGTTTGAGCCAGATACTGGTATATGTTTTGGGGGTTGCTTTTATCTCTTGGTATTCTTGTTCCTCGGAACGAGAATACAGGTGTGTATGCACAGTTGCTTGAGGCGGAGGATGAGGTTTTTCATTAGGGTTTCGGAACGGGTGCGTATGCACAGTTGACAGTCTTCATTTTCCAAACCCTAATGGATTTATATATTATCTATTAATAATAGTAATTAAATGAGAATTATGTTATGGTTGATTTTTGTTGACTTGTTGACCTTGGTTGACTTGTTGACCATTGACCACTTTCATGCCTTGAAAGTCTTCCTTGATTCATGCTTACACTTCATTTAAAGAAGTATGATAGTGGTCATTCCAAAATTACCATCAACTATTCTTATTTCAATTATTATCATTTAGATAATATTTTTCTTTTGCATTATGGTTGCAAAAAGAAAAAGAGAGCTCATTCTTTTCATATCTATTCTCTCTCCTCTCTTCATCTTCTTCCTCCTCAAGCTCAAGGTGATTCCTTCTCATGTGTTGAGATTCCTTCACCTTGAAAAGAAAACAACCCCTAGACACTCTCTACTCTCTCTAGGGTTCAAGGTTTAGCAAGCCGGAAACCCTAGTTCACTCAAAGATCGAGGAAGAGCCCAAAGGTCGAACCTTCAAGGTGGATCTATCTTCGGCAAGAAGAAGGCGACGAGAAGAGAACCATTCAAGCTTCTACAAAGAACAAGAAAGAAGAACAACAACAAGAAGAGAAGGAGTTCAAGTTTAGGTATAACCATCAACATAGTAGCTAACTCTCTTTAGCAAGTATGCTAGTTTAGTTTAGCAAAGATCCGGCTTTTACGGTCCATGTTACAAAGTTTAGAAAAATTTTGATTTACCGTTTCCGCAACCCCGTAAGTACCGGGAGAGGTAACGTGGACCTAACAAAAACTAACAACGGACTATAACGTCCTTAACCTTGACCGGAATGTCTTAAAACTAACAACGGACTATGACGTCCTTAACCTTGACCGGGATGTCTTAAAACTAACAACGGGCTATGACGTCCTTAACCTTGACCGGGATGTCTTAAAACTAACAACGGACTATGATGTCCTTAACCTTGACCGTGATGTCTTAAAACTAACGATGGACTGTGGAGTCCTTAAATCCACGGACTATGATGTCCTTAACCTTGACCGCAATGTCTTAAAACTAACATTGGACCGCAATGTCCTTAAACTACCTATTGACTACAATGTCACTAAACTAAACAACATGGCTCCCCTAATCGCTCTCTTGTCGGATCTAAACGATCCCGTTAAGTCGATCTTAGTCTAAAACTAGACTAACGTATCCTTAACAAACATTTAAGTCGATCTTAGTCTCAAACGAGGCTAACGTATCCTTAAACACAACCCCCAAACCCAAATCTAAGATAATACGGATTTGGACTAGTCCACGCCCTACGGGCAACGACATAACTCAGTCTCCGTATACAATCCACGGGCAACCAAACACGAAACAAACACACACGACACGAAGTGATCATCTGGAGAAGGAGAAAGTTGTTACCGCAATGCGGTATCGTAATTAACTACAGGGGCTTGCGCCTGCAGGGAAGAGCGTCCCCACAATCAAAAACCCCTCAAGCGAGAGGGAATCTGACGAAGTCTGCTACATCGGACGCATCCGTTTAAACCTTCGATACACGGTGCTATAAATCAACTTGGCATCTTCGGAGAGGTAGATGGATAGCACCAATTAGCATCTGCCCCGAATCTCAGGCAAGACCGTCCATGTCTTGGCCGTCTTTCGGAGGGGAACAATGTCGTCAGCGAACAGGCCGCTCGGTAAGTCCCAAAGATAAGGAGGAAATAGAATAGACAGAATAAGAAGGTATCTTTTAAAGTTGTATTATATTGTTATAATGTTGTGTTAACGTTGTTGTTTGTAGCTTGGTACAGAAGAATGCCAGTGTATACGAGAGGAGTCTCACTTGCCCCGGAGACTAAGGCATCAGAAACTCAAGGAACCGTTGGGCCACGGTACAACAGCAACGGAATATAGGTTAGGTGTCTTATGGTTGCAGTCTCGTACCACTTCTAACACCTTCTGTACCAATCTATCCCTTAAACCCCGTAGTGTTTTGATTGTATTGTTGTATTGTATTGGATAGATTGTATAGTTAAATGACTGACCAAAACCATGATATCAGTAAATGGATGTAACTGTATAATCATGTAAATGGAATATCTGGAGAATCATGTAAATGGATGTATATCCATGGTTCGGTTCGATCAATGTAGATTGAATGTATTGAATAGATTGAATATAGGGATTCATGTTGAATCAGAATATTGTAGATTGTAAATTGTAGATTGTAGATTGTAGATTGTACTTGAATCATATTCAAGTCAGATTATAATGAAACTCAAAGTAAATTGAAGTCCTGATTGTTTTGATGTTATCGGTAACCACTGCACATGGGCGGCAGGATTTGTGTCTTTTTCAAAGACGATTACCGTATTGATAACACCGTTGTTAAGTTGTCTACCTTAGATAGGCAAGCACCCACTTCTCCGGCTCCCTGAGGCTCAAGAGATTGGTCCCGCTTAAACCTATATTTACTAGGGTCCTTAGGGTAAATTATAGAACTTGAGGGGATTTTATGTAAAAATACTTTTGTATAGCTTTCAAAATACACCCCAAGTATTTATTAATCGTCTTTCTAGTGAAAATATCCTAATTTCATAAATAAAGGTATTTTTTGGTAATATTGATTTGTATGGAATTCATGGTATTTTAGTGTAAAATTGATTCTTGTGATATTTAGAAAAAGGTGGAATATTTATATCATAAAAAAATAGGTATTTTAATGATAAATATACATATATTTATACAAAAATAATTTTAATATATATTTTATATTCTAAAAATTTTATTTTCTTAAGGTATCGTATTTTAAATCTTTCGAGACCGAATGCTCCTTGCGGAGCTCTGAATCTCGCACTACTAAGCCCGAGAATGTGCGATAATCCACACCATCCCGAACGGGTTCCCCTAAATGGGTTGTAGCGGTGCTTTGCAAAAATTTCTATAAATACTAAATGTTTTAGAAAACGGTTTTATAAAGTAAATGGTATTTATTTGTAAAGATGTCGATTTCCCGTATTCTACGTTTTAGGGTCTCCTAAGTCAACTAGACTGCTCCTAACTGGTCCAAAGCAACAAGTTGTGAGATATCCCTCAAATCGCCTCTTCACCGCCAATTATGGCCAGGTAAGTACAAGTGAAGAAAGGAGGGATCCGCTCACGAATCACCGTGAGACGAGCCTTTTAAAGTTACATTTCTCACTTGTCTAGCCTAGGCACCACAAAGTCAGATTTAGATAAACGACTGAATGCCCACAACCTTCCTCTGTCCTAATGAGTGTGACAGTCCTTAATTGGCTGAGTCTAGATATTTTTATTATTAGCTCAAAGGTTATTTATTTGTAAAGATGTATCAATACTAAATCTTTTAGAAATGGTTTTATTAAGTAAAGGGTTTTTAAATGAAAATGTTTGTTTTTCCGTATTCTAAGTTCTCGAGAGTATCGTGTTATGTTGCATATAAGTGTGTGAGGAGGTGGGTCATTACCTCGTGGTCTACTTAAAGGTATAGCAAGTTTAATGAAGTTAAATGTATAATTGAAACAATATGGTATTTAAATGAAAAATACGATAAAGTGAAATAGCCATCATTTTATGAAATGAAACTTGATCAATTTGGTTGATTAGTGTTTAATAGTCAACATGAGAGAATTTAAGCATAATTGTATTAACGAGAAGTGAAGTTTCATAAGAAAACCGAATCGGAAATCGGATTTGTTCCGATTCCGTCGGTTTTTGTAAATCCGTATTTTTAAAATAGAAAAGAGAGATAGAAAATGAGACTTACGGGTTTTGGACAACTAGAAGAAAGAGATAGAACGGGAGAAGTTGCCGGTGCGTCGCTTCGTCGACGGGAGCTCCTAGAATGATCGTCGGAAGTTTGCCGGAAAATTCGCCATAGCTTCGCTTCGTGCTCGATTTCAAAGTAAACAAAATTTCTTGAAAATTTTTTAGAGTTGGCTCAGAGTTTAGGGTGAGAGGATAAAGGGTAGGGGTGGTATTTATAGGGTTAGGCTTTAGGGTAGATGAAGGGTTTTAATTTAAAAAATGTAAAAATGTGTGAAAAATGTATTAAAAATGAAATAAATGAGTGTTAATGGGCTCTATGGAAATGATCTCCAGATTTAAAGTATGCAGGGGGTTTGAGAATTCCAAAAGGCACATTTCCCATGTTGGGGACTCGGCCGTCCGGCCGAGTCCGGCCGGCGGCATTGGCCCGAGTCGGTCGGTCCACCGGCCGAGTCGGGCCGAGTCGAGGTATGGGTAGGTGGGGGGTCTCCTGGGGTGCTCACCGGTGCATTCAATTTTGTAGGTGTAGTGGAAAAATCTGGAGTTATCACGTGTTGACTGTTGGGCTTCTATAAAATTTAAAACAAAATAAATATTAAAAATAATGTGGGGTATAGGATTTGAACTTTGGTGGCTTAGTTCAGCAGTGCAAGATATTATTAATGAGCTACAAGCTCCTTCTTGTAATTAAATTGCTAATTAATTACTTATCTTGTGCTCAGGCTATAAATACCCTTTTATGGATTTTGAAAAAATATTTGAAAAAATTTGCATGGGAAAATTATGGTTGTTACATTCTACCCTCCTTATAAAAATTTCGTCCTCGAAATTTGTAAAAGGAAAGTGTAACAGATTCAAGAAAAGTTTGGTAACTGAAGTACTGATAGTGCATGATTAATAACAAAGTGGTGCAAGAGTTTAAAAATATGAAAAAGGCCTACCGGTGTTACCTTGGTCAACTGTCTCGGCTTCTACGGCTGCTAAGGTGTTACAAGGTGTTAGAAGTACTTGATAGTGTATGAAAAATGTGTGAAGGAATGAAAGGATGCGAAGGTTTCGGTAAGATTGTAAAAGAGGTGAGAAAAATTTAGGCCAGGACAGATTCAAAGTATATGATTCAAGAAATATGAAATTGTAAGATTCAAGGAATATGAATTGTAAAGAATGTTTTAGTTGCTGGTTCTTGTGTTATACTGCTTAGGTTGTTCACGCAGAACAGAACTGCATGATAGAGTTTCATACAGCTCTGACCTGCATGGGCCACCAACAAAACTTGTTACGCCCCGCTTCCCGGTATACGGGCAGAGGACGCGACGAGGCCGCTACGTATTTACTCTGAAGTAAATACGCTAAGCGTATCTAAGCAATATAAAAGTAAAGCACAAGAGATAAGATATGAACTGAACAGCAACTTTATTTATTAACATTCTTTTGTACAATACATGGAAAAGTAAATACATGGAATAAAGCGATGCCTAAACAATGGCATAACAGAAATGAAAAAGTACTGAAACGGAAAGTGTACAATGACTAGAGCTCGGGGTCTTCACTGAACTGGTCCAAGTCTTCAGCAGTGGGCTCGATCTCTGAAGTGTCCAGATCACCTGACGACATTCAAAGAAGAAAAAAAGAGAATATCGTTAAGGAACAGGTCGCTCGGTAAGTCCCAAAGATAAGGGGAAATAGAATAGACTTTATATTGTTATAATGTTGTGTTAACGCTGTTGTTTATAACTTGGTACAGAAGGATGCCAGTGTATACGAGAGGAGTCTCACTTGTCCCGGAGAATAAGGTATCAGAAACTCAAGGAACCGTTGGGCCACGGTACAACAGCAACGGAATATAGGTTAGGTGTCTTATGGTTGCAGTCTCGTGCCACTTCTAATACCTTCTGTACCAATCTACCCCTTAAACCCCGTAGTGTTTTGATTGTATTGTTGTATTGTGTTGGATTGATTGTATAGTTGAATGACTGACCAAAACCATGATATCAATAAACGGATGTAACTGTATAATCATGTAAATGGAATATCTAGAGAATCATGTAAATGGATGTATATCCATGGTTCGGTTCGGTCAATGTAGATTAAATGTATTGAATAGATTGAATATAGGGATTCATGTTGAATCAGAATATTGTAGATTGCGAATTGTAGATTATAGATTGTAGATTGTAAATTGTACTTGAATCATATTCAAGTCAGATTATAATGAAACTCAAAGTAAATTGAAGTCCTGATTGTTTTGATGTTATCGGTAACCACTGCACATGGGCGGCAGGATTTGTGTCTTTTTCAAAGACAATTACCGTATTGATAACACCGTTGTTAAGTTGTCTATCTTAGATAAGCAAGCACCCACTTCTCCAACTCCCTGAGACTCAAGAGATTGGTCCCGCTTAAACCTATATTTACTAGGGTCCTTAAGGTAAATTATAGAACTTGAAGGAGTTTTATGTAAAAATATTTTTGTATAGTTTTCAAAATACACCCCAAGTATTAATTAATCGTCTTTAGAGTTGTAATGAATGTAGATTTTATATTGTAATATTTCTAGTGAAAATATCCTAATTTCATAAATAAAGGTATTTATTTATAATATTGATTTGTATGGAATTCATGGTATTTTAATGTAAAATTGATTCTTGTGATATTTAGAAAAAATGTGGAATATTTATATCATAGAAAAATAGGTATTTTATTGATAAATATACATATATTTATACAAAAATAATTTTAATATATATTTTATATTCTAAAAATCTCATTTTCTTAAGATGTCGTATTTTAAATCTTTCGAGACCGAATGCTCCTTGCGGAGGTCTGAATCTCGCACTACTAAGCCCGAGGATGTGCGATAATCCACACCATCCCGAACGGGTTCACCTAAATGGGTTGTAGCGGCGCTTTGCAAAGATTTCTATAAATACTAAATCTTTTAGAAAACGGCTTTATAAAGTAAATGGTATTTATTTATAAATATGTCGATTTCCCATATTCTATGTTCTAGGGTCTCCTAAGTCAACTAGACTGCTCCTAACTGGTCCAAAGCGACAAGTTGTGAGATATCCCTCAATTCGCCTCTTCACCGCCAATTGTGGCCAGGTAAGTACAAGTGAAGAAAGGAGGGATCCGCTCACGAATCACCGTGAGACGGGCCTTTTAAAGTTAGCTTTCTCACTTGTCTAGCCTAGGCACCACAAAGTCAGATTTAGATAAACGACTGAATGCCCACAACCTTCCTCTATCCTAATGAGTGCGACGGTCCTTAATTGGCTGAATCTAGATATTTTTATTATTAGCTCAAAGGTTATTTATTTGTAAAGATGTATCAATACTAAATCTTTTAGAAATGGTTTTATTAAGTAAAGGGTTTTTAAATGAAAATATTTGTTTTCCCGTATTCTAAGTTCTCGAGGGTATCGTATTATGTTGCATATAAGTGTGTGAGGAGGTGGGTCATTACCTCGTGGTCTACTTAAAGGTATAGCAAGTTTAATGAAGTTAAATGTATAATTGAAACAATGTGGTATTTAAATGAAAAATACAATAAAGTGAAATAGCCATCGTTTTATGAAATGAAACTTGATCAATTTGGTTGATTAGTATTTAATAGTCAACATGAGAGAGTTTAAGCATAATTGGATTAACGAGAAGTGAAGTTTTATAAGAAAACCGAATCGGAAATCGGATTTGTTCCGATTCCGTCTGGTTTTGTAAATCCGTATTTTTAGAATAGAAAAGAGAGATAGAAAATGGGACTTACGGGTTTTGGACAACTAGAAGAAAAAGATAGAACGGGAGGAGTCGTCGGTGCGTCGCTTCGTCGCCGGGAGCTCCTAGAATGATCGTCGGAAGTTCGCCGGAAAATTCGCCGTAGCTTCGCTTCGTGCTCGATTTCAAAGTACACAAGATTTCTTGAGAATTTTTTAGAGTTGGCTCAGAGTTTAGGGTGAGAGGGTAGAGGATAGGGGTGGTATTTATAGGGTTAGGCTAGGGTTAGGCTAGATGAAGGGTTTTAATTTTTAAAAAAATGTAAAAATGTGTGTAAAATGTATTAAAAATGAAGTAAATGGGTGTTAATGGGCTCTCTGGAAACGATCTCCAGATTTAAAGTATGCAGGGGTTTGAGAATTCCAAAAGGCACCTTTCCCATGTTGGGGACTCCGCCGTCCGGTCGAGTCCGGCAGGCGGCGCCGGCCCGAGTTGGGCCGAGTCGAGGAATGGGTAGGTGGGGGTCTCCTGGGGTGTTCACTGGTGCATTCATTTTTGTGGGTGTAGTGGAAAAATCTGGAGTTATCACGTGTTGACTGTTGGGCTTCTATAAAATTTAAAACAAAATAAATATTAAAAATAATGTGGGGTATGGGATTTGAACTCTAGTGGCTTAGTTCAGCAGTGGAAGGTATTACCAATGGGCTACAAGCTCCTTCTTGTAATTAAATTGCTAATTAATTACTTATCTTATGCTCAGGCTATAAATACCCCTTTATGGATTTTGAAAAAATATTTGAAAAAAATTGTATAGGAAAATTAGGGTTGTTACATTCTTAATAGGAAATGATATTTCTATGCTGCAATCGGTCAAGCTCTTCTTATCAAAAAGATTCTCAATGAAAGATCTAGGTGATGCCTCCTACATCTTGGGGATTAAGATCTATAAAGATAGACCTAAACGAATATTGGTATTGTCCCAATCCAGGTATATTGACACCATACTAAAGAGGTTTAGTATGGAAGAATCCAAGCGTGCGTTCTTACCCACGACCTCAGGACTCACTCTCTCCAAAAAGATGTCTTCCAAGACTGATTTGGAGAGAGCTCGCATGTAAGAGATACCATATGCTTCGGCAATAGGCTCTATCTTGTACGCGATACTATGTACCAGACCCAATGTAGCATACTCACTAAGTATAGTGAGCAGGTATCAAGCAGATCCAGGAGAGAGTCACTGGACAGCTGTGAAGAGCATTCTCAAGTACTTGAGAAGGACTAAAGAGATGCTCCTGGTGTGTGGTAACAGAGAACTCCAAGTGGAGTCCTTTACCGATTCGAGCTTCCAGAGTGATAAGAACGACTCTAAGTCGCACTCGGGATTTGTCTTTACCCTCAATGGAGGGGCGGTATGCTGGAAGAGCTCCAAGCAGGAAACCGTGGCAGACTCGACAATGGAGGCTGAATACATCGCTGCCAATGATACTGCCAAAGAGGTTGTCTGGATGAAGAAGTTCATAACCGAACTTGGTGTAATTCCATCCATTGAGTATCCAATACCTTTGTATTGTGATAACAATGGAGCGGTAGCTTTGGCCAAGGAACCCAGGTCCTATCAGCGATCCAGACATATTCTGAGGTGGTATCACCTGATCCGGGAGATAGTTGATCGCCAGGAGATCGAGTTCAGGAGATTTGACACAAAGAACAACACAGCGGATCCACTCACGAAGGCCATTCCCCAGATACAGTTCGAGAGACTCTTCGGGATGTTGGGTATGCGATACTACAACAGCTGGCCCTAGTGCAAGTGGGAGATTGTTAGTTGTATGTATGCCCTAGAGGCCATTATTATATATATGATGTATATTTTAGTGGATGCTTGGACATATATAGAGAGGACTTTCTTGCTCGACATGATAGTAAGCTATCTGGTTGCTCTTTATCTTAACATGTATACTTATCTCTTGATATTGTCTTATGGTTACATGTTGGAAAAGCCCTTAGGATGTGTACTTGACTACCAGGATTATGATGCAGATCATACTAGTGGGGCCATGGTAGTCCATAAGTTCATCCTTTAATATTTCTAGTCATGGGTGTGTCGAGACAGGGCATCGATATACCACAGTAGACTAGCGTATACGCTTCTCGACCCATGAGATGGGCAATGGATGATCCCATATCCATTGGTGTTTGACATCAGAGATGGTATACAGGTGCTCAGTGGAGACTGGGTACACAGGACGGACTCACCGAGAACTATTAGATGGTATTAAACCTGACGTCAGATAGCAGTTCTCTGGTAACAATGGTACAGGTTAGTCTGTAGACCCAAGATCGTCATAAAGTCTTGTGTGATTCCCACTGTGCTTTGATTTCCACCATACCACGTTTAAGAGGACGTACAAAACGGTGGTTTTTGGGTACAGTCCTGAGTCACATAGAGGCAATGAGCGATAGGAGGGGATTTCGTCTCTCCCGGTATTAGGGGTAGATGTCGTGCTGTGCTCGATTAGCTATAACTGTAAGTCCCTGGCCAGGGCTGATTTAGAGATTTACTGGTAAGTGTTATCAATAGTTTCTCGACCCGTTATGAACATCGTATTGGCATGACTTATCGAGATATGTGCGGAACCGAGATTCATACGAGTATGTGATATCATATTATATTCTCACGATTTATTCGTATCGGTCGGTTATATGTGATATAGCCGGGTTATCGAATCAAGTGTTGATTCGATAAATTGGTACATATAATATTAGTCGGTTATATGTGATATAGCCGGATTATTGAATCAAGTGTTGATTTGATAATTTAGTGTATAATTGTATATTTGATATACTAGTTTGCATTAACTAATATTAGCTCACTTAAGCATTTATTTTTCTCACATGTGCACACTTAATATATATGTGATATATATTAATTGTGTTTTATTATGTGTCATGGTTGTTGATACATGAAATATGGGTGTATGAGACTTACACCATGATAAAGATAACGTAGGGTTTATTTATTTATTGTAATTCAGTTATTAGTTGGAAATTTTTCACATGGCATGAAGCTTTGAGAAGCTTGGAGAACCATTGACTTAGTCTACTAGTTTTGTCTAACACTAGATATTTTGTTAACCCAACCATTATCTAAACTCATGGTTAAGTCTCTACATGAGTGATATTAGATATTTTCTCACCCATGGTTGCCATTCACTCTCACAACATTATCTATCTTCATCTTCTTCTTCAAGTTCAAGAGCTCTCTACCTTTTGAGCAAGTGAGAAATATTAGTGAGAAAAACAATTCTAAAGTGAGCAAAAATCCTACTTCATCATCCTCTACTAGATTAGCACTTTAGTATAGGGTGTTAGCTTCACTAATCTCTCATTAGTGAAGTAGTAGCTTGAGTTAGTGTCTCCTCGACGTAGATCATCTTCGGCATCGAAG
Organism: Agapanthus africanus; assembly: GCA_030015575.1. Classification (NCBI taxonomy): domain Eukaryota; kingdom Viridiplantae; phylum Streptophyta; class Magnoliopsida; order Asparagales; family Amaryllidaceae; genus Agapanthus; species Agapanthus africanus. The sequence continues at coordinate 826,054,287 of CM057339.1, read as the reverse complement.
ACTTCAAGTAAGTTCGTTCTTTTTTCTTGTAAAGCCATGCTAGAGTCCGGAAGATCACTACTTGGAGCTAAGGGACTACTACGCGGAGCTATTGAAGTGAAGGACCGGTCTACAAAGGTTGTAAACCTAGTTCACTTAGTTGTAAAGTAGTTTACAATATGTTTCGTATGATTCTCTAGTTAAACATTTTAGTTTAGGGTTCCTTAAAACAGCAAAAATTTGAAAATGGCATGGACGATACCTCCCGAAACCTTGTTGTCGTTCATAGGAACCCTACAACATATGCATATCATATATTATATTAGTGTAGGATATGATAGTATTATACTTATGACCTAGGCATCGTTGTGCATTTCGATTTCTATCTTGTGATGTACTTTTATTCACTGAGTTGGCAACTCATCCCTGTTGTGCCACAGTTTCTTGCAGGTTTTACCGCTTGGATTATCAGTGGCTTGGGGCACACATTCCTTTCGGTGATTGCTTTGGTAGGTGGGTTACTGTTGTATCGTACTCACACTTGTATATTCATATCTTCTTGTATCTAGTAAAACCCCATCGACTTAGAACTGGTATATTATGGACTTAGAAACGAGACTTAGAATTGTGTGTTTGTGGGCGTCGTACTCATTGGAGTCGACCTTTTTATATTGTTGATTTTTTTCGCTTTTCTTTTCTTCGTCATTGTGCGTCGTATAGTGTTTGCTTGGTTGCTCCGCCGTTTGGGCGTGGAAGCTAGCTCCCATTGGGATGCTATTTTTATTTTATGTTGTTGCGGGTTTTATTCAAATTACAAAAGATGTGCTGTTGAATTTCTAAAACATCATAGATGCTTTCAAACATACTTAGTTAAACTTAAATGTTTATTTAAACTGATTCCATCTGATGACTATTTTAAACTTCACCTCCAATATTTTCAAAAAGGATTTAGATTCCGGGTTTCGGTTTACTTGAACTACGTCGGCGTCTTTAGATATCACGTGATTTGAGTGTCGGTCATGTGCCATATTCGGGTCGTGACAGGAGGTCGTCCATAGTCTCGTGTCCTCCCTTTTTTGAGAGTGTTATCATATGACAGGTATGAGTCCGCTTCCCTTTTTATGGTTGAGCCGGTCCTATCCTCAAGGTATAAATCCTCTTTGGCTCATGCTTTTGCGGCGGGATTACCCTCCAGCTGTCGGATAAAGCGAACCTTCGTTACTGATACTGGTCTTCTACCCAGCCTTTAAAGGTAAAGCATTCTTCGAGGGGATGACTTATTGCTCGGTGGTAGGAGCAATAATCCGGATGATGGACCTCGTTTATTTGTTCGGGGTGCCAAGACTCCGAAAGTGTCATCATTTGGTGATTCATGACAAGATTGAATATTTTCCTCATCTTTCCTTAGGGGAAATAGTATTCCCGACCGTCTTCTTTATACAGGAGGGGTTCTAATCGACCTTTTCTCGATTGCACGGCTTCTTGGATCCGCTTTGTTGTTTTCGAACGTTTCTTGCATTCTTTGCCCTGTTTTTGCCTCTATTTTGGGATTTTCCCCTTTCGCGAGGACATACAGCGGACCGGGGATGAAGAGCATTATAGTCTTCCTTCTCCACCGATTGCTGATTGAGGCGCTGCGTCCTGTCCTTTTCATAAATGACTATTTCGCGACTGTGATCATCTCGGCTCTTTTGACAAGATTCTTTTATTAGCTTGTCTAATTGTTCTTCGAGCGACGGACTTAACGTTCATAGAGCGGGATTTCGCTCTGTTTCAACGTCACGGCCATTTGGAAGAGCGTTTTCCTCTTCACTAGAGCTGTTTATGACATGGCAGCTGTGGAACTACTCCCGTTTCTTGGACCGAATGTATTCGAGCCCAGTTGTCTTCATCTTCCCGTTAGGCATCTTTCGCTGAGTCCTAGAAATATCCCAAATCTTTTTGTAGAATTTGGCTTGCCGAACAGTTTGATCAAGGGGTACACATTGGCATCTCAACAGCCTTTTCAATCCCTCCGCGTAGTATCTTGGTAGACGGATTGGTTGAAGCCTGTCGAGTGAAAAATCGGCACCATGCCAGACTTCTTTTTCTACTCTGGTCTTCGTAGATCGGTAAAAGAGGATCGCCTTTTCACCCCTTTGCCTGGGAGGGACATAGAAAGTCCGTAGTTCTTGTACACTGTATGTATCGAGCGCATCAAGTTCCTTGTAATGCCGAGGCGGAGCCATTGTGATTTGCAGACTCTGATCTTCTCCGGCGAGGGTTTGCACTGATGGGCGGATGGAGAACATTGCATTGGCCTCGTCCTCAGAGTCGCTACCAAAGACCAGAATAGGAGTAGGAGTAGATTATTTGGGCCTGCTGTTTTCTTTCTGGGGTTGCCCCAAGTAGAATATTTATTCATCTTCCTCGGAATCACTCCCACAGATCGGGATAGTGGCGACCGGCTTCTGTTTATCCTCCGGCCTATGACACCTTTCTGTATCCTTGAAGTCTGGTAGGAAGTACTTTGCGTCTTCATATTTTTGGACCTCGTTTATGGAGAACGGATTTAGCTCCCCTATGACGGAATATTCCAAGTCGTCTTTGAAATACTTCATACACTGATGTTGTGTAGAAGGGATGACGTTGTACTCGTGTAACCAAGGATTGCCGAGCAAAGCATTATAACAAGTCTTGGCGTCAATGACATGAAATTTGATGTCAGTGATGAGCAGCCCAAAGTGTAACGTTTACGGACCCAAGCGTCCGTGACAACTGTGAGTCAAACCCGGAAATGGTAATTTTGTCTCGAGCCAGGTGCTGCACGTTCATACAAATCTCCTTCAACACTCTCGCGTTAAGCAGGTTGACGGAGGTTCCGTTGTCGACAAGAATTTTCCATATCTTGATGTCGTGGAAGTACCCGATGACGTATAACGGGCGATTATGTTCACACGTACCGAGGAGAAGATCTTCATCGATAAATGTAATGTCTGCCGTGTGGACCTCTTCCAGTTCATCTTTCATCTTCTCTTCCGTGAGTAAAGCTTGGAACTAATCGGGCTCTTGTAGTGCCTTGATCAGAAAATCTCATGCCTCTTTAGACATGAGGAGAGCATCCAGTATACTCAGTTGTGAGGGTATTTTCCTCAAATGTGCTAGGACATTGTAATCCACCTTATTTTTCCTAGGCTAGTCCTTTGCTGCGAGCTCTTTGACAACTCCACCGTCGAGGGCAATTTCTTCAGAGATTTTTCCTTCCCTTTGTCCTTTTTGCTCGAACCTTTGTTTATAGGTCCAAGGTTCTTTTCAGGCAGCGTGCGATTACGCGGCTGAATATTCTCGCGGTTTTTCTCTTCCTTTTCTTTTTCGGAGGTGGAGTCTTTGAAGAGAGGGCTGAGGGGTATTTCGTCCTCAGAATCGCTCCCGAAAGTAAGAACTTGGGGTTTTTCCCCTTTCGAGCTAGTATCAACCATATGACAGTTTCCAGTCATTTTTTCACACGCATCTGTCACATTCTTTTGCCGTCGACGAGCTTCGCGCTTCATCCTCGTGAAGTGTTTTTGATGGGCAATATACCCTTGCCACCACTTCTTGAAGGCACTGCATTCCTCGGTGTGGTGAATAGCCCTCCGATGGTATAGACGGTAGTTTAGATGTGAATCCTCTCTGTCGATGCATAGTTAGGAATATGTATGCCCTAGAGGCCATTATTGTATATTATAGTGGATGCTTGGACATATATATAAAGGACTTTCTTGCTCGACATGATAGTATACTATCTGGTTGCTCTTTATCTTAACATGTACACTTATTATTATTATTTTGTCTCTCTGATATATGTTGATAAAGCCATTAAGATTTTGGCTTGACTACCAGGAATATGGTACTGATCATACTTGTGGGGCTTGTGTAGTCCGCAAGCACATCCTTTAACCGTTCCTGGTCGAGAGAGTATCGAAACAGGGTATCGATATTCCAGAGTAGACTAGTATGTATGTTTCTTGACCCTGTATGGGGCGATGGTTGATCCCACAACCATTGGTGTTTGACATCAAAGATTATACACAGGTGCTCATTAGAGAATGGGTACACCGAGCAGGACTCGCCGAAAACTCCTAGATGGTACCATACCTATCGTCAGATAGCAATTCTCTGATGACACTTGTATAGGTTAGTCTGTAGACCCGAGATCGTCATAGTGTCTTGTGTGGTTCCCACTGTGCTTTGATTTCCACCCTGCCACGTCTCAAAGGAGTCGTGCAAACAGGTGGATTTTGGGTACAGTCCCGAGTCACATGGAGGCAGTGAGCGATAGGAGGGGTTTCGTCTCTCCCGGTATAGAGAGTTGATGTTGCGCTATGCTCGATTGGCTATAATAGGAAGTCCCTGGCCAGGGCTGATGAGATTTACTGGTAAGTGTTATCATTAGTTTCTTGAACGGTTATAGGCCACACATCAGCATGACTTATCAAGTTACTGGGGTCTGACGATTCCATCCCTAGACTCGATATGCGACATATCAGACGAAAAGACCGGACTGTACGGTAAGTGTTGCTTATATGCTTTATGAGAGTTTGGAAAAGCTTGCTTGTTGATCTTCTATTCGTTCACTACCTAATTAGCCGTTACGTCCAGCTAGTACCGCTGACGGCTTGTGGGTATCTGATATGATCATTACCTACTGCTGGCGTATTGACGAGTCTTTAGAGTCCCACACAGAGATTTCCTAGCTCAAGCGAAACGAAGTAGGGCACATATGATGATATTTGCGGGAGCTTGATTAAATACGAGTATGTGATACCGTATTCTAATCTCACGATATTTGATATCGGTTAGGTTATATGAGATATAACCGGATTATTGAATCAAGTGTTGATTCAATGATTTGTTATATGTGTATATATTTGATATTAGACGGTTATATATGATATGACCGAATTATTGAATCAAGTGTTGATTTGATATTGAATATTGAATATTGTCGTTTATATGTGATATAACTGGATTATTGAATCAAATGTTGATTTGATAATTTGATATACATATTTATATGATATTAGTCGGTTATATATGATATAACCGGAATATTGAATCAAGTGTTGATTTAATAATTTGATATATATTTATATTTGATATATTTATATATTAACTAATATTAAAGCTCACTTATAATTTTCTTCTCTTTAAATACATTTAATATATATGTGATATATATTTATATATGTATTTGGATTTTTGTATCATGGTTGATGATATATACAACATGGATGGATGAGACCCATACCTAAAGCTAAAGATTATTGAGGATTTATTTATTTTGAGTAAAAAGAAATGAGAGAGGAAATGAGTCATGGCTTGGATGCTTGGAGAAGCATTGAGAAGCCATGACTCATGCTCTCCTTTTTTGTTTTAATCTTAGATATTTATTAAACTCACCCTTATCTTTAGCCATAGTTTAATTCTCTCATTATTCATTACAAACTCACCTAAGTTCATTTTCTTCTTCTTCTTGAGCTCTAAGCTCTAGGGTTTTTCTTGAGTTGAAGAAAAAGAGAGAGGAAAATATTTCTAAAGTGAGCATAACTCCTACTTCATCAGCCTACACTATCCTAGCACTTTAGTGTAGGTTGTTTGCTTCACTAATACCTTGATTAGTGAAGAGTTAGCTTGACTTAGAGAGGCTTCAAGGTGGATCATCTTCGGCTTCGAAGATCACTTAGCAGGTTCGTTCCTTTCGACAATTAGAGCCAAGAAGAGTTCTAGGGACCACTACATGGAGCTCAGGGACTACTACTTGGAGCTATTGAAGTGAAGGACTTGGTCTACAAAGGTTTTAACCCTCTTCACTTAGTTTAGAAAGTGTTTTCTTGCTAACAAAACCCTAATTCTCTAGTTTGATTCTTGTTTAGTATAGTTTAGACCTCAGGATTTTTTAAAATTGCATACTTGGTGCACGTGGAAACATAGTAGAGGTGTTAAGAAACACTTTCATGGTATAAGAGCCAAGCTAGAGCTTTAGACGAAGTCTAAACGACGTTAAAGTGTTCGATCGAACTTCAAAACCCAATTTTTATCAAGTTTCTGTCAATTTTTTCAAAAGTTGAAATTTTCCAGATTAAAAATATTCAGAAAATCATGCAGGTTGTTTGATGGAGCCCCAAGAAGTACGAGTCTCTATCTTCATCAAACCGCCGCCAAACCTACCGCAATATTGAAAAGCTGAGAGCTCCTCTTTCTTGTGTTGCTCCAATTTGTGATTTTGGATTTTCTGGGAATTTTTAATGAGGCTCAAGTTTTTAAGGTCTTTGTGATTCGTGGGTGTTTGATATATCGATCGAAATGTTTAACATCATCTAGATATTTTTGATATATGATACAATATTTGGAATCCATATTAATTTGTTTTGTGAAAACTAGTTTGTGTTTTGTAAATCTAGCATTTTATTCTCATTTGATTGATTGCCACGGAGTTTCGATTCGAATCAAAACTCCGTCGCAATCTCGTATAGTACGCGAACACTCGCCGGGAAACACTACTAGATAGCCACGCCCCATAGCCCAGACCAAGTGACTATAGGAGAACACCGTAACCAAAAGCATCCACTCGGATGCTCACGACCGCGGTGTTCCGCCCAAGTGCACTTCGTTGACGGCATTGGGGGTACGGCAATCTACTAAAGATCCCAACGAGCATTCGATCATTTTATCGGGAATCTTGTTAAATTACCTAACTTGTTATTGGAAAGTGTTTTCAATTCGAAACATAAATGCAAGATTTAAAGGGTTAGGCATGAAATCCGAGATATGAGATATTCCGGGTTTATAATATCTAAGGTTAGATGCGGATTCTAATTATTGTATTTTTCATTTCTTTTCTGTGACCGTAAGTGTAATATGTCGTGTATCCTCAATCTCGTTGCTATACGTCAATGATATTAGGAATATGCATATTTACTTACGTTGATGATATGTGATGTTATGTGTTGCTGTGATATGTTATATTGGATTGTCGTGAATGAATAGCCGGGGGGTTTTACGTGAGATGAAAGTTTTTATATTTTCATTCCTGTAAAATATTTGTATGTAATATTCTTTTATTTGGACACTTCCGGGTTGAGGTTGTTGTCACCATTGATGTATATTATTTACTTTTCCGCATTAGGATGGACCCAAGGCGGGAAGCACAAGTAACCGGGTTCTAGAGTCCAGTGGGAGACCATCTCGAGGAGTCGAGACCGGGTCGCCTAACTCTAGAATTGGCAGGGTCACTTGACACTCTCGTAGGGATCCAGGGATGTGGGTTTGGCTATTCATCACGACCGTGGAATCCGTGTTTTTCATTACTGGTTTAATTTAAAACACAGACCTCCTAGTATACCCTATATTTCATATGTTTGTTTTCCGCTGCCTGTGTTCTGTGATGTGATCATATAACTGCATGAGACGAATGCTATATATATATATATATATATATATATATATATATATATATATGTTACATATATAATAAACGCTGCTTAGGTTTTGCACCCGCACTAGTCCAGCCCTCGCTTTGCCGTTAGCTAAGTAACCTAACGGTGCATGATGGGGCCCCGTGGCGAATGCGGATGGCATAAGCGTATGTTCTATTTTCGTTTATTCTGTAATGTTTAGGAAACATAAATAATGGGACATCATTAATGAGATTAATGAAAAAAAGAAACCAAAAAAATGTTGTAGAATCAAATTTTTCAAAAAGGTAGCTCTAGTTGTTGCTTTACATAGCAGTATTCCATTATGAATATCCAGCACCTCATTCGATGAAAAAAGAGCCTAGATCTCTTCACCGGGAATGACCTCTTTAGCGAAGCTAGCATATACTACAACCTACTCGGCTTATTTTGAAAACTACTTTATTTTAAAAACGCAGCTTAAACTACTCCTTTTCAAATCACTAGATTCTACAACGATATCAAGTTCATTACGTTAAAGGTTTTATTCAAAACCAGTCGTAGCCCTCCGTTATTTCAGATAAATACTATTTAATATTCGTGCTGTATTTGTTGACCTTGTCAAGGTGTAGTGTACGGTAGCTGATTAGTACTTATCTGCCGCATATGATGCGATTGGATTAGGGTAGTCGTACGGCTTTGTTGACCTTGTTAAGGGTCGTACGGATGGGTTTAATTCAATCACGAAATGACGGGTTGAAATTGACTAGCGCTTATGATTTGTTGACCTTGTTAAGGTCATAAGTCGCTAGGGGTAAAAACAAGATATTGGGAATTTCAAGTGTTGAAATTTGCAATAAGATTGCATACCTTATATGAGATAGTTGGATTCCGATACCCACTATGAGTAAGAGTTACTCCTGAAAGAGTTTTCCACTTTATAATTAGCTGATCCAGTAGGTGTCTAAAAAAGCTGTTAACGGGGCATGCTCCTGCGGAAACGAGGTTATTTAATTAGTTTCATACGAAAACATGGGAAGACTCCCTCGGAGTACCAATACATTGATTTTGAACGACTGTTATTACGTACCGTCGATAATGTGCAACATAATATCTGTTTCTTTATTAGATAAAGAAAGATATAATTTTGCACTAGAGAAAAATGTTATGAAAATTTTCCTAAATCAAATGTTGATTGGGTTTGGTACGTTATGTAATGATATATACGTTCTAAACTAAAATACAATTCTAAATATACAGAATACACACAAGAGAAAAAGTTCAAAAATGAACGAAGCCTTCTTGTGGTATTGTAGACTTGGTCATATCAATGCGACCAGACTAGTGAAGTTACATAAAAATGGATATTTGAATGCGTTTGAATTTACATCTTATGAAACTTGCCAGTCATGTCTCAAAGGAAAAATGACCAAAACTCCGTTTACGGGACACGGAGAAAGAGCCACTGAACTCTTGAGACTGATACATAGTGATGTATGTGGTCCTATGTCTACACATGCCAGGAATGGTTTCTCGTACTTCATTACATTCACCGATGATCTCTCAAGATTTGGACATGTGTTCCTGTTGAAACACAAATCTGAAGATTTTGAGAAATTCAAGGAATATAAGTGCGAAGTCGAGAACCAGATGTGTAAAAATATTAAAGTCCTTCAATCTGATCGAGGAGGAGAATACTTAAGCACGGAATTCCGAGATTATTTAAAAGAGAATGGGATTCTCTCTCAGCTTACTCCTCCGTATACACCACAGCTCAATGGAGTTTCGGAGCAGTGCAATCGCACCCTATTAGATATGGTGCGCTCTATGATGAGTATTGCTGAGTTACCTATTTTCTTTTGGGGTTATGCACTTGAGACAGCTGCATACCTATTGAATCAAGTTCTATCAAAATAAGTGCCTAAAACACCATATGAGATATGAAGTGGAAAGAGACCATATATTAAACGAGTTAAGATATGGGGTTGTCCGGCCTATATTAAAAAACAGAATCCGGACAAACTCGGGGCACGATCAGTTCTTTGCAAGTTTGTGGGATATCCAAAGAATTCACATGGATATATGTTTTACCATACTGAGGAACAAAAGGTGTTTATTTCTCAATATGCCACCTTTTTAGAAAAGGAATTTCTTGTGAAAGAAATTAGTGGTAATGGGGTAGAACTGGAAGAGGTTTCAGCTACACAAACTACAGCTGATGATTTGGTAGAACTGGAGGATTCGATAGTCCCCGACGAATCTCAGCCGCTCCGCAGATCTATTAAGGTTCCTCATCCACTTGAGAGATACTATGGTTTTCTCATAGACGGTGGGAGCGAGGATTGCATCATAGAATATGATGACCCAACTAGTTTCGAGCAGACCATCACAAGTGAGGACTCTGTGAAATGGCTGGATGCTATGCGATCTGAGATGGAATCCATGTACACCGATAAAGTATAGACTTTGGAAGTTGCTCTTGAAGGGGTAAAACCTATTGGGAGCAAGTGGATCTTTAAGAAGAAAATTGGTGTAGATGGAAAGATTGAGACCTTCAAAGCTAGACTTGTAGAAAAACGTTTTCATTAACGACCAGGTGTCGATTATGATGAAACCTTTTCTCCAGTGGCTATGCTTAAGTCCATCAAGATCCTACTTGCCATTGCTTCATACCATGACTACGAAATCTGGCAGATGGACGTCAAAACCACTTTTCTAAATGGTGATTTAGAGGAGAGCGTGTACATGACACAACCTGAGGGCTTCATAGACAGTGGGAGTAGCGGAAAGGTGTGCAAGCTTCTTAAATCAATCTACGGATTAAAGCAGGCATCGCGGCTGGAACATCTGTTTTGATGTAGCAGTCAAAGAGTTTGATTTCATCAAAACATATATGAACCTTATATATACAAAAAAGTTGTAGAGAATAAGTTTGTCTTCCTCGTATTGTATGTGGATGAAATACTCTTAATAGGAAATGATGTTCCTATGCTACACTCGGTCAAGCTCTTCTTATCACAAAAATTCTTCATGAAATATTTGGGTGATGCCTCCTACATCTTGGGGATAAAGATCTATAGAGATAGATCTAAAAGGATGTTGGGACTGTTCCAATCCAGATACATTGACAATATACTAAATAGATTTAGTATGGAAGATTCTAAGCGTGGTAATGTACCCGCTTGTTCAGGAATCACTCTCTCCAAAGAGATGTCTCCCAAGACTGATTTGGAGAGGGCTCGCATGACCATGATACCATATACTTCTGCAGTTGGGTATATCATGTACACGATGTTATGTACCAGACCGGATGTAGCTTACGCACTTAGTATGGTAAGAAGGTATCAATCGGATCCCGGGGAAAACCACTGGACAGCTGTAAAAAACATTCTTAAGTATTTGAGAAGGACTAAAGAAATGTTCTTGGTATATGGTAACAGTGAACTCCAGGTAGAGTCCTTTACCGATTCAAGCTTCCAGAGTGATAAGGACGACAGTAAGTCGGTCTCGGGTTTTGTCTGCACCCTCAATGGAGAGGCGGTATGTTGGAAGAGTTCTAAGCAAGATACCGTAGCAGACTTGACGATGGAGGCTGAATACATTGCTGCCAACGATGCTGCCAAAGAGGCTCTCTGGATGAAGAAGTTCATTGCTGAACTTGGTGTGGTTCCATCCATTGAGGATTCAATACCTTTGTATTGTGATAATAATGGAGCTGTGGTTTTGGCCAAGGAAACCCGGTCCCATCAGCGATCCAGACATATTCTGAGGCAGTATCACCTGATCCGGGAGATAGTTGATCACCGAGAGATAGTTGATCGCCGGGAGATCAAGGTCAGGAGAGTTGACACGAAGGACAATACAGCGGATCCACTCACGAAGGCCCTACCCCAGACGCAGTTTAAGAGACTTTTTGGGATGTTGGGTATGAGATACTATAACAACTGGCCTTAGTGCAAGTGGGATATTGTTAAGAATATGTATGCCCTGGAGGTTATTATTCTATATCTTAGTCGATGCTTGGACATATATATAAAGGACTTTCTTGCTCGACATGATAATATGCTATTTGTTTGCTCTCTATCTTAACATGTACACTTATTATTATTATCCTGTCTCTCTGATACATGTTGATAAAGCCCTTAGGATGTTGGCTTGACTACCAGGACTATGATGCTGATCATACTTGTAGGGCTTGTGTAGTCTACAAGCACATCCTTTAACCATTCCTAATCGGGGGAGTATCGAGACAGGGCATCAATATTCCAGAGTAAACTAGTGTGTACGTTTCTTGACCCTGTATGGGGTGATGGTTGATCCCACAACCATTGGTGTTTAACATCAAAGATTGTACACAGGTGCTCATTAGAGAATGGGTACACCGAACAGGACTCGTCGAGAACTCCTAGATGGTACCATACCTATCGTCAGATAGCAGTTCTCTGGTGACACTTGTAAAGGTTAGTCTGTAGACCCAAGATCGTCATAATGTCTTGTATGGTTCCTACTGTGCTTTGATTTCCACCCTGCCACAGCTCAAAGGAGGCGTGCAAACAGGTAGATTTTGGGTATAGTCCCGAGTCACATGGAGGCAGTGAGCGATAGGAAAGGTTTGGTCTCTCTCGGTATAGGGAGTTGATATTGCGCTATGCTCGATTGGCTATAACAGGAAGTCCCTGGCCAGGGTTGATGAGATTTACCGGTAAGTGTTATTAGTAGTTTCTCGAACAGTTATAGGCCATACATCAGCATGACTTATCAAGTTATTGGGGTCTGACGATTCCACCCCAAGAATCGATATGCAACATATCAGACGAAAAGACTGGACTGTACGATAAGTGTTGCTTATAGGTTTTACGAGAGTTTGGACAAGCTTACTTGTTGATCTTCTATTTGTTCAATACCTAGGTAGCCGTTACGTCCAGCTAGTACCGCTAACGGCTTATGGGTATCTAATATAATCATTACCTACTGCTGGCGTATTGACGAGTCTTTAGAGTCCCACACAAAAGTTTCCTAGCTTAAGCGAAACGAAATAGGGCGCATATGTTGATATGTGTGGGAGCTTGATTAAATACGAGTATATGATACCGTATTCTAATCTCGCGATATTTGATATCGGTTAGGTTATATGAGATATAACTAGATTATTGAATCAAGTGTTGATTCAATAATTTGTTATATGTGTATATATTTGATATTGGCCGGATATATATGATATGACCGGATTATTGAATCAAGTGTTGATTTGATATTGATTACTGTCGGTTATATGTGATATAACCGGATTATTGAATCAAGTGTTAATTTGATAATTTGATATACATATTTAAATAATATTAGTCTGTTATATATGATATAACTGGATTATTGAATTAAGTGTTGATTTAATAATTTGATATATTTATATATTAACTAATATTAAAGCTCACTTATAATTTTCTTCTCTTTAAATACCTTTAATATATATGTGATATATATTTATATATGTATTTGGATTTTTGTATCATGGTTAATGATACATAAAAAATGGGTGCATGAGACTCATACCTAAAGCTAAAGATTATTAAGAATTTATTTATTTTGAGTAAAAAGAAAAGAGAAAGGAAATGAGTCATGATTTGGATGCTTGGAGAAGCATTGAGAAGCCATGACTCATGCTCTCCTTTTTGTTTGACTCTTAGATATTTATTAACTCCACCATTATATTTAGCCATGGTTTAATTCTCTCATTATTCCCCACAAACTCACCCAAGTTCATTTTCTTCTTCTTCTTAAGCTCTAAGCTCTAAGGATTTTCTTGAGTTGAAGAAAAAGAGAGAGGAAAATATTTCTAAAGTGAGCATAACTCCTACTTCATCAACCTACATTATCCTAGTATTTTAGTGTAGGTTGTTTGCTTCACTAATACCTTGATTAATGAAGAGTTAGCTGACATAGAGAGGCTTCAAGGTGGATCATCATCGGCTTCGAAGATCATTTAGCAGGTTTGTTCCTTTTGACAATTGGAGCCAAGAAGAGTTCCAGAGACCACTACTTGGAGCTTAGAGACTACTACTTGGAGCTATTGAAGTGAAGGACTTGGTCTACAAAGATTGTAACCCTCTTCACTTAGTTTAGAAAGTGTTTTCTTGCTAACAAAACCCTAATTCTCTAGTTCGATTCTTATTTAGTGTATCTTAGACCTTTGGATTTTTTTAAATTGCATACTTAATGCATGTGGAAACATAGTAGAGGTGCTAAGACACACTTTCACATATGACCCCGAGAGTGTTTCCTATGAGAGGTGGCAGCTTCATTCCCATTGACAGGGCTTTGGTGAATCGCTTCTCTGTCTTGATCCTGCTCTTATCTGTCGCAAGTATGCTTTGGTTTGGTTGGAATACTTTACGACTCTTCCTTGCTGTGGCTTCTTCATACTGACGCTGACGCTTAGCCTTTTCGTATATGGTTGTTTCGCATTCTCGGTCAGCTTTTCTTTTTCGAAAGGCTTCGCTTAACAGTCTATCGATCGGGTCTTCTGGCAATTCCGGGGATTTTAGCGCCGATCCTGTTCCACCACGTTGTTTTTTTATGCTGGGAGAGTTTCTTCGTCATTTAACAATGAATGGGAGACCATGTGGAACTTGCTACATAGTTTTCGGTTTCTTATGATGAGTCATTTTCCTCATCGTTGTCACTATCTTCGTTCTCAAGAATATGCTTGAGGAACTCTTTGAGCGTGCCCGGTTTCCGTGCCTTCTGGTTGTACACTTCCAACGCGTCAATGTACTTTTGTAAGTCTGTGCGCTTGTCGTCATACTCGGCAAGCTGCACAGGCTTCTTGGTCTTCTTCTTTTTCTTCGAAAACTTTGAAGGCTTGACTTGGGGATTTTGCCCTTTGTCAACAATTTTCGGTATGGGACACGGTTTCAGCATCCCTTCAATGATTTCAGGTTCAAGTGGGCTTTTCCACCTGACTGCCGGACATACATGTAGATCCTTCAACATTCTTTTGGTTTTAGCTGAAAGAATGACTTCCCATGGAGTTTCTTCCATGAACGAGCATGATGTCCCCGTCGCATCCACGTTTTTGGGAGTGTGCTTCTGTGGTGGGTTCACCCTCTAGTTCTCAGACAGCACAAACTTCCCCTGTTGATACTGATCCTCGACCCAGCTCTTGAAGACGTAGCAATCCTCAATTGGGTGTGTCACACCCCGCTTCTCAAAATACGGAATACGAGGGGTAGACAAGGCCAGCCATGCTCCTACGGTCAAGGAAAAGTCCTGCCGTAGTCACACTTCGGCTTCTAGTTTTTCATGGTAAACAGTAAATAATGCGCAGGTAATGAGAAATGCAGTAACTGAAAGAAACAATGTAAAGACTGACCTGAAATGGAACAAACGAATATAACACGGAATGGCAAGTCAAGAAGTCTGTGATGCACTGGTCTCTGGTCCAGGCTAAATCTTCTCCTCACACTGAGCATGCATACTTAGGTCGTCAGAGCGACACAATAGTAATATAGTATATGTAAATCATGTGACAATTCTAACAATGATAATAGATATGTGAAACAGTAAATCAAAGACAGCATGAATATGAATGTGCAGTAATCAATGCAGCGGAACATGTAAAACAGTAGGACGATATGTCACGCATGTCCACACAGTATATATGGTATATAAATGCCAGTATCCCTATCAGTCTCTAAGTCTCACTGTACAGGTCACTAAGCCTATCGTCAGTCCAAGTGTGAGAGTCAACCACTCGCGAGTGTCCTCCACCCAAGGGTAGAACCCAAGGGCAAGGGACCACGGGCCCAACATGTAACATGTATATCACGGGGTATATCACATACCCTGTAAATCTCCATATATCTCCCTAAATATATAAGCCGGCATGGGACTCCCGAGATTCTGTTGAACTCACACTTAAACTACCCCACACCCCGTGGTCTACATCAAACGCTAACCATAACCCTAAATACTAATCGATCCGTGACAAGTCTGCGCGAGAACTGGAGGCAGGACCTCCATCAAGCACGTCCCGACTAATACCTAAGATAAATGGCAGTGTCTGGTGCCTTATCTGTGATACCCGTGCAAGCGCTTCCATAAGTGTCCCATACCACTTATAGTCACACGTACACGCATCCCACAGACGTCGACAATGCAATAGAATAATAGGGTCACTGATTGTGCACAAGTACGTATCACTTTCACTTAATCACGGATACACGAACACTGACGTACTTGCCACAATCATCGCTAGAATCTAACACTGGGTAAATGCACGATATCACTAGGTTATCACTACAATGATATGGGTAAGATATGATGCGTGAACAGTATATAAGCACAATTAAGGTGTCACAAAAAACAGTATTCTATCACTTGCACGATTTATCATGAAAGGTACATATATAATTTAGCGAAACGATAAACAGGTAGTAATTATTATGTTCAGTTGTCCATCCATCAAATTTGGTTTCAAGCCCATCGGGTTCCAGGATCATTAATTATAACCATTTCATTTTAAGCGCTCGCGGCTGGAAATCCGGTTTCAGAATCAGAAATCCATTTCGCAACTCATTTTAATCCCAGTTGGGATCAGATTTTAGCGACCCTACAGTTGGATGAAATCTAGGGTTTTCAGTAAGGTTTTCAACGCAATAGACGGATCTTCAATCGCATCTGCTCGTCAGGAGATATACACTGTTTAACACTAATATGTCAGTTCTGATTCTGCTGGGACTGTTATGTGTCCCGGTCTATTAAATTACAGATTAAATATCAAACAGTAACGAAACAGAATGAAACCAATTGTGTTGTCTAGCTAACAGATTTACCTATAATATACGATGGAGTTCCGCAACCTACAAGTTTAGTAAACAGGGTGGTGTTCAATACGAAACAGTAAGCAACCATTGGAGTCGCTCTGGACTGCAGTCCAGAGTTGCACTCCGATCCAATCATAGTCCTGGTTTAAGTACAGGAATGTCAGGAAACCAGTATAGGGTTAAAGTTCGTCGAGTTGGCTTCGATTTGAGCCCTCGAACGCACCATTCTAGCATGTATATGATTTATGGTGAATTTAACGGTTTTCAGGTACAATAAAGTTTCAATTTTACTAGTAAACTTGGGGGTAGTTGTTTTAGTCAATAACGGTTATATTTTCCAACGAAATTCACCCATTAGATTCACAGCCATTCGGGCCAGCATATACAATAGCGTTCAGTCAAATTAAATAATGATTTCCTATGAGGACAAGCATCGAACAGTTGGGTCGAATAATCTAACGGAAGGGTAAAGCATGAAATATATACGATATTGATTTGTAATTAACAAATGATAGCATGTAGCAAGTAGGGAACTTGCCTGGAGGCGTCTAGTGCGATGCACGGCAGCGGCAACGACGATCTCTGTAGGTGCTCGACGGAATATCGGGGCTCGACTCGGTTTGGGTTTGCGTCGTAGCTTGCTGTTGAGGCGTGAATGCTCGATTGTGCTGGGCCGTTAATGGGGGGGAGGGAGTGAGAGGGATACGGAGAGAGAGAGTTGTAGAGGGAGGGAGAGAGACAGAGTTAGAGAGAGAGAGAGAGAGAGAGATGAGATAGATAGAGAGAGAGAGAACTGAGAGTGAGAGAGAGAAGATTGAGAGAGAAAGAGTGAGAGAGAGAGAAGACTGAGAGAGAGAGAGTGAGAGAGAGAGAAGTACAGAGGTTTGAGATGTAGATGTAAGGAGAGAGAGAGAATTAGGCTGTGAGAGAGAGATAGAGATTTGAGAGAGACTGAGGCAAAGGAAGAGAAGGAGAGAGAGTTTGAGGGAGTGAGGGGGAAAGCTCTGCGATGATGAGGGGGTGTAGGGGAGGCTCGCCGGCGAGAGGAGGTGGCCGGAGGTCGGGGCTGTAGAGGATGGTCGGTTGCGGGTAATGGTGGATTGGTGGGTGCGATGAGATGCAGTGGGTTCTGGTGAGGGGTGCAGGTGAGGGTGATCGGGGATGATGGTGGCTGCCGTCGACGAGGTAAGCGAGTGAGGGAATAATCGGAGAGCAGGGGTCGGCTAATGGGTGCAGGGGGATCGGCCGGGGGTGAGCCCAGGGGCAACGACGCCGGCGGTGGGTATGGGTTGGATTTTGAGGAGGAGCTCGATGGATGGTGGTCGAAGGTGGAGGTGAGGTGGCGACTGTGATGCTGGTGATGGCGGCGACGGCGACAGGGCGGTCACGGGTGTGGGTGCAGAGCGAGAGAGACGTCGGGAGGGAGAAAAGGAAATGAGGGGGAGAAGAGACGTGTCAACGAGGAGGGGTCGAAGGCGTGCGTCGTGGGTAACGCTCGCGAGCGTGAGCGTTAGCGGAGGCGAGGAACGCGGCGGAGGAAATGGGTCGCGCGCGTTAATGGAGGGAAGAGCCGTTGGAGGGAAGAAGGTGTAGGTGTGGGTCGGGTTTGAAGTGGGTGTGGGCTGAATTTTGAGTGGGCCGAAGAAAATAATTGGAAAAATGATAAAGGAATATGGGTCGGGCCAAGAAAGAAAATAAGGAGGAAAAAGGATACGGGCCGGGGCTTCTGGGCTCGGGAATAATAGTTGGGTCGCAGGAAAAAAAAACAGAGGAAATAAAATGGAAGGCCCGGCTAAAAATGGTAATAATATTAGGAGAAATGGGTAGTTGAATTTAGAGGAAAAAATCAAATGGAAAATAAAAGGATTTGAAATTTGGGTTAGAGAAAATAGCGGGGAATAAGATTGGGAGTTTAGGGTTTAATTTTAAGTAGATAAAGGAAATAGTTGAAGGGGAAAATTTTGGGTTAAAAAAAAGGTTATAATAAATAAATAATTTTATAAATAAAACACATAGAATTATAAATAAAATAAATGGAATTCTAAAGTAACAAAATACGGACTTGGTATAAAAAGGGGCCGGGTGTTACAGGGTGGCTCACCATTCTATGATAGGAGCAGTAGTTGGGGTTGTTAACGTCGCTAGGCTGCGGTGGACGCATTGGGTCGGGCAATGTGATAAGTTTGTTGCTCACTGCCAACTCAAATAATCTCCTCGTCTTGTCGCGGGGAAACGAGTAAGCGCGTCCTAGCCTTTCTTCCAGGGATAGGCGTGGATGCGCGTTGTTTTGGCGAGCAGCCGGTTTTGGGCCACTCGGTTGTTGTTGAGTGTTGTCAACGAAGGCAGCTTTCCCTTTACCCTTGTTATTTTGAGGGTCCTTATTTGAAGATGAAGGCCTGTGGCCCATCTGGTCCATTTGGGCCAGCTTATCGATCAGAGCCTGGAAGGTCGTCGATTTGAAGAATGTCATGAACTAGGACATAGTCATTTGAGGATCTAGGGTCCCGATGAACATGCCCATGGCGGGGATTCTTCAAAGCGCTATTCGCACTTAGACCATAAGTTCCGCCACCGGATCGCGTATTGAACCCAAATTTCTCCTGAGCTTATCATGGCATTGATTAATCCCGTGATCAGGGTGCGCTCGCTTGCGCTGGCGAACCGCTGTTTGAACAGCAGTTCCATCTCTATGAATGTTCTCACGGGGTCATTTGGGAGCTCCGAGTACTATTCAAAGGCCGTCTCTAACAGGCTGCCAACGAACTGGCGAAGTAACAGTTTGTCGTCACCTCCAGTGTTGCCGCAAAGAACTCTGAACTGCGCGATGTGCTGGTGTGGGTTGCGTGTCCCCTTGTACACATGGACTTGGGGATCGTATATCCCGGAGGGTATTTAATTTAATCATACCATCCTGGATACGGTCGCCCAGTTCTGACGATTTGGCATGCAGCTTCATTAGCTTGATAGCTCGTATTGGTTGAGCGATATAATCATCAAGAGTAGCCTTAGAGATTGTTTCATCCTTTGCTGCCGATAAGGCCGGAAGAAAATTTGATGTTTCCCCTCTGTCATCGTCGATGATTATCGGCGGATTCTGTCATGCCCCGCTTCCCAGAGTGCGCTAAGATCGGCACGTGACAGAACCAACCATGCTATCTGTGGATAGGAAACATCCCTCCACAGTCACATTACGGCTGTCTAGAGATATCAAGAATAGGAAAATAAAATAAACTATCTAGTACATGTCCATGAGCCAGAATAAACGAGTCAAGAAATAATATGCGGAAGCAATAGATCCAATGAGCAATAACATTTGGAAAGTAAACATAACTAAACTAGATACTAACAGGATCCTCACTGCTCGGCTTGACGGCAGAAATACTCCTGCTCAGCCTGCGACAAAGGTAGAGGATCTGGGTCATGCAAAACTCAGACGTTAGTGCGCCATAATATCAACAATAATATAATCAGCAGATAACAAGACATGCAGGCATGAGTATGAACAGTAATAAGAGTATAACAGTAACACGAATAAGGAACAGTGAAGGGTATAAGGACATGTGACGTGTGGTGAGTAATCTGAACTAAATACTGGGTTAACTACTCTCAAGTCTGTAAAATCAATTTGATGAATCGTCGATGTAACTCAATAGTATCCCGTGCATGCCCGGGACCACGGTCCAGATTCTCGGGCTGAAACCGAGACATGCCGCTAGGCACTAAACAGGAAACATCTGCAGATGAATGATGTCGGCAGCATCATCCCAGGGCTGGCCTAGCCCCTAAAACTGATCAGTATAAGTATCGAACTGTCGAGTTACAAGTCAGATTTCATCATTGATTTCCCCATACCCCCAAGTTATGTGTTCAAGTCAGGTAATGATAAATCTGAGACTAATGACAACACAGGATCAAGCAGGAACAGGTTTGTCTATACAGACAACAGGATATGTCCATCGGGACAACATGTCAGGATTGTCGGCATTAGAAACAGGATCAGGTAACATGTCAAGTAATGATATATCAGGTCATGTCAGGTAGTGTACATGTATCAAGTCATGTTAAGTAGTGGTGTATCAGATCATGTCAAGTAGTGCACAGGTATCAAGCGGGTGCTCATAATCAAACTGTAGCAAGTATTGAATCAAGGTGAAAGTATGGATATACAAACATCTATCAAGGGTTACATCATGACTATGTAGGATGCACATTATCAAGCATGGTGTACTAATACAATAGTAACATGAAATAATATGGTCTCGGCGTGCAACTAGATATGTAATAAACCGTACGGATACAGACGGATACTATAAAACTGTAAATCGGTAAAATTTGCAGAATATTAAAACACATGCACTATTATTTATTAAATAGTTATTGATATAATAATATTAATATGGATAACATATTCAAACCGATTAATAACTATAAAAGTGGTATTGATTAACCATGCACAAGAAAGTTCCGTTCAGAAATTCAGCGTCACCCTGATTTGTAAAATAGTTTAAAAATAACAAACGTTCTCCAAAAGGGATGTGTCTTATACCAAAACAAAGATAATTCGATAAGGTTTTCATTTTTATAAATTGAAGTATCTCAGGTTATTCCTATAAAATTCTATGAACATTCGAAATTGAAAGTTTGATGCTGGAATTTGCCTGGACAACAGTTTAGAGATATTTTCATTTGCATTTTACGTTATTCAAACAATTTATTTTGCAAGTAAAAATTTCATAGAGTTATAGTATTCTGAGTTATCTTCGTAACGAACTAAAGAACGTATACTAATAATTTTTTCATGATTTATAATGAATTTTATAAGGTAAGGTGTACAGTAAATTTCAAATTTGTCATATCCGCTTTGCAACGACGTTTCATGTGTAAACTAAAATATTTTCAAACTATATTTTGTATAACATTATAAAATTCAGATTATAAACTAATTAAAGATAATAATAAGAAATATTACGACGATATATATTTTAAATGATATGGATGCAAACGGGTATCCGAAAACAGTAAAACCTTAGTATGGATGTATAATGAGATGAACGGGTAACATTTTACTCATATGGATGCATAATATTATACCTAGCATGTGGCAAGATGATTTAGCATGCGAATACTTATGTAAATACTAATATGGATGCATACGGATGCCCGAAGACAGTAAAACTGTAAAATGGTAATATGGGATGCATAACTACACATTATGTGATGTTATTATTCAAATGGGTGGAATATATTGTAGTATAGCATGTAACAAGAAAAATTTGCATGCACTAGATACGAAATAAATTGTACGGATGCAAACGGACGTCGTAAAACTGTAAAACTATAACATGGGATGCATAATTTTAAATACATGTATTATATTTATTCAAATGGATGTAAATATAGTAACATAGCATGTAGCAAGGTAAACTTGCCTTGATCGAATCACGCGACGGATACGCACGGCACGTCCGACGTCGGTAAATCGTCGCAACACACACGCGGCACGCGGGACGGGTCCAGGCAAGACAAGAGGGTGATCACACAGGCAAGGTACGTTCACTGGATCACTCGGATCGTCAGCGACGAGCACGACTCCGGCGGTGATCACCGGAATCTAGAAACAAGATCAAGAAAAAGAAAGAAGAAAGAAAAATAAGAAGTAAGAAGAAGAGGCTGTGTATTAAATAAGGAAAGAAAAAAATAAATAAATAATATATAAATATATATATGCAGAGGAGAGAGAGAAAAAGGGGTTGTTAGTTTGTTAGGAAATTAGTTTAGATTTAAATTTAAAAAATCTTTTATTAGTTAACTAAATTTTAATTTGTATCAGTTTATAAAATTAATATTATATAAATAAAATTTGATATTCTGGTAAATACAAACATAGTCCAAAACATGCCCGGGTCGGGTCTAAAATTCAGTTTTAAACTACGAAAAATATACATGTCGACCAAAATTAAAATTGGATATCCGGGTAACGAAAAATGCATACCCCCAAGAATGGATGCACGTACGTGCGCGTAGCCATCCAAACAAGTCCGTTTCACTGAACGGGACGAGGACAAGATGCGCAGATGCTACCACAGGGTCAGGGGTATCATGCAGGCTATGCAAGATATTTTTAAAATATTTTATGTGACTTTAAATGTTATATTTAAAAATGCAGATGCCAGATAAAATGCGAGTATGCAATGTACAAATAATGAAAGTGCACAGATCCATATAATAAACCAGGATAAATTATAAACATGAATCAAGACAGGTTTCAAGCAAGCGGGTTGGGTTGAATGCAAATACAGATGTCAAATACACTATTCGCACCCACAACACAATAAATCAGGAAAAAATACCATAAATACTTGAACTAGAACTGGTATAAATGAACTAGGGTGTTACATTATACCCAACTACAAAAATAATTTCGTCCTCGAAATTCCAGGAACAAGAAAAGATAAACAATCAAGAATCTACAAGAATAGGTATGGAAACTTATGTCGAATCTCGTCTTCTCATTCCCAAGTCGATTCTCCATGCGAGCGATTTCCCCAAGAAACAAGTACGAGAGGGATAACCTTGTTCTTAAGGACTTTTTCTCTTCGATCAACATTCGACATCAGTCGTTCCTCAAAGGTCAAATCCTGGCTTACAGTCAGCTCCGAATGATCTAGCATATGTGTTTCATCTCGAACATACTTACGGAGTTGAGATACATGAAACACGTCATGAACATTCGCCAAAGATTGTGGTAAAGCCAATCGATAAGCTACTTATCCAACACACTCCATAATCTCGAAAGGCCCCACGAATCGAGAACTAAGCTTGCCTCGACTCCCAAAATGAATCACTCCTCTAGTCGGTGATATCTTCAAGAATACCAAATCACCAACCGCGAACTCTAGAGGTCTTCTCGATGTATCGGCCCAACTCTTCTGCCGATATTGTGCTGCCTTCATATGATTCCGGATAGTATTAACTTTCTCAACTGTTTGCACGATCAAATCCGGTCTCAACAATCTTCGCTCTCCGACATCATCCCAATAGACGAGTGAGCGACACTTGCGACCATACAACGCTTCGAATTGAGCCATCTGAATAATCGCCTGAAAGCTGTTATTGTAAGAAAACCCCACCAAGTGTAGATGATCCTCCCATGAACCCTTGAAGTCTAACATGAAAACTCTCAACATGTCTTCAAGAGTTTGGATCGTTCTCTCTGACTGGCCATCTGTCTGAGGATGATAAGCTGTGCTAAATTTCAATCGAGTCCCCAAACTTTCCTGTAAGCTCCTCCAGAAATGCGACAAGAATCGTGTGTCACGATCAGAAACGATGCTCACTGGCTCTCCATGCAATCTCACAATCTCCTGCATGTATAGCTCTGCTAACGTTTCCGTTGACTGACCAACTCGAAATGGAATGAAATGAGCTACCTTGGTCAATCAATCAACAATCACCCAAACTGCATTGTTGCCCTTTGGACTCTGCGGTAAAGCTGTCACGAAATCCATGGTTATATGTTCCCACTTCCATTTAGGAATCGGAAGTGGTTGCAATAAACCAGTAACCCTTTGATGTTCAACCTTAACTTGCTGACACACCAAGCACTTTGCTACAAAGCGGGCGATCTCCCGTTTCATGCCTTCCTACCAGAAATGTTGTCGTACATCACGATGCATCTTCGTGCCTCCTGGATGTACGGAATATGTGGAACTGTGCGCCTCCTTCATAACTTCTTCGCGAACATCTCCTTTTGGCACACACAAACGGCTACCATAATGCAACGAACCATCTTCATGAATCAACAAGTCCGTTCGAAGTCCAGCTTCAACCTGTTCTCGAAACTTCTGCAATCTTGGGTCCTGTGACTGCGCTGCTTTAATATTATCGATCAATGACGACTGTACTTGCAGCTGCATCAACTGTCCCGAAGAATGCGGTAGCACGATCTCCAACTCGAATCTCCGAAAATCCTCGATAAGCTCCTTCTGTGCAGTCAACATCCGAATTGCTGGCACTCGACTAAGCGTATCCGGTACTACATTAACTTCCCCGGATGATACTTGAGATCAAGATTGTAATCAGCCATCGGCTCCAACCATCTACGCTGCCTCATATTAAGCTCTTTCTGTATGAAAACATACTTTAGGCTTTTTATGATCGGTGAGTACTTTGACCCTTTCGCCCAATAAGTAGTGTCTCTAAATTTTCAAGCGAAGATCACAGCTGCTATCTCCAAATCATGAGTTGGGTAATTCTTCTCATGGGACTTCAACTATCTCGAGGCGTAAGCTATAACTTTCCCATGCTGCATCAAAACACATCCCAAACCTTTCCCAGATGCATCGCTGTGATGCACCAATCCTCCGGAACTGTCTGGTACGGTCAGAATAGGAGCGGTTATCAATCTCTGCTTCAATGCCTTAAAAGCTGACGCACACTTATCCCTCCATACAAATGGTACTTTCTTGCGCGTAAGCTTGGTCAAAGGCTCAGCCAAACGAGCAAAATTTTCTCCATGAACCTTCTGTAAGAGCTGGCAAGTCCAAGAAAACTTCTGATCTCTGCTACAATCTTCGGAATCGGCCAATCTTGAACTGCTGCAATCTTTCAGGGTCAACGGCGATTCCATCTCCGGATACAACATGCCCCAAAAACTTCACTTCTTCAAGCCAAAACTCGCACATGCTCATCTTTGCATACAATCTTTCTTGCCTCAATGTCTGCAGTGCGATCTTCAAGTGTTCCGCAAGATCTTCAATGCTCCTCGAGTAGACCAGAATATCATCGATAAACACCACTATAAACTGGTCCATGAACGGTGAAAAGCTTCGGTTCATCAAGTCCATAAATATCGCCGATGCATTCGTGACTCCGAATGGCATCACTAAATACTCGTAGTGTCCATACCGAGTTCGGAACACAGTCTTGCAAATATCCTCTGATTTAACTCGGACCTGATGATATCCGGATCGCAAATCCAGCTTCGAGAATACCCTCGCACCACTAAGTTGCTCGAATAATTCGCCAATGCGGGAGATCGGGTACTTGTTCTTAATAGTCACCCGGTTTAATTCTCGATAATTGATGCACATCCTCCTTGTGCCATCTTTCTTCTTTATTAGAAGAACTTCCCCAAGGTGAATTGCTGCTGCGAATCCAACCCTTCTCAAGCAATTCGGTAACCTGCTTCTTTACTTCTTCCAACTCCACTGGTGCCATTGGATAGTACGCGTTTGAGATTGGCGCTGCACCAGGAACAAGATCGATCGCGAACTCCACATCTCGTTTTGGCGGTAAACCCAAGATGTCCTCGAACACGTCCATAAACTCTCAAACTACAGTTGGCACTTCCTCCTTACCAACTTCCATCGACGAAAGAACACTGTTTGTCGGCCTAGCCCTAAACTCGACCGGCCCGACAGAACTGCTTCCTCCAGCAAAAACAAACTCCGGATGTCCGGAAATCTGGAAAATCACTTTCTTTGCCCTACAATCAATGTGAGCGTGGAAAGTGCCAAGAAAGTCCATTCCCAAGACAACATCATAGCTGCCGATATCAATCACCCAGAAATCTGCAAAACATGAATTGGTAAGCAATGAAACTGAGAGAACCAAGGTAATAAAACGACCATGGAACAAGGAAATGAATCAAGACCAGGACTCCAAGTTACTTAAATAGAGTACCGCATTGTAACCATGTTGCAGTTCATAGTTACAATCACATAACTCCGTTCAAGTCGTCCAAATCCTAGTATCAGAATCAAAGGATTAGGACGAGAGAAACAATAGGGAACCAAAAGGATTTCAAGTCGAGATGCAAGGTCATTTGCATATCGTCAAGACAAGGGTCAAGAGAAAGATATGATTCAAGAATCACGATAACAATGTGGCAGGACATGTTCTTAATCACGGATTTTCTGATTCGTGTATTAGGTCAAATATCCAACTACAAAAAGAATCAAACACGATTAACCTAGATCATATGGCTCTGATACCAAACAAACCCTGTCACGCCCCGCTTTCCAGAGTGCGCTAAGATCGGCACATGACAGAGCCAACCATGCTACCTGTGGATAGGAAACATCCCTCCACAGTCACATTACGGCTGTCTAGAGATATCAAGAACAGGAAAATAAAATAAACTATCTAGTACATGTCCATGAGCCAGAATAAACGAGTCAAGAAATAATATGCGGAAGCAATAGATCCAATGAGCAATAACATCTGGAAAGTAAACAAAACTAAAGATACTACCAGGATCCTCACTGCTCGGCCTGACGGCAGAAATACTCCTGCTCAGTCTGCGACAAAGGTAGAGGATCTGGGCCATGCAAAACCCAGACGTCAGTGCGTCATAATATCAACAATAATATAATCAGAATATAACAAGACATGCAGGTATGGGTATGAACAGTAATAAGAGTATAACAGTAACACGAATAAGGAACGGTGAAGGGTATAAGCACATGTGACGTGTGGTGAGTAATCTGAACTAAATACTGGGTTAACTACTCTCAAGTCTGTGAAATCAATTTGATGAATCGTCGATGTAACTCAATAGTATCCCATGCATGCCCGGGACCACGGTCCAGATTCTCGGGCTTAAACCGAGACATGCCGCTAGGCACTAAACAGGAAACATGTACAGATGAATGATGTCAACAGCAGCATCCCAGGGCTGGCCAAGCCCCTAAAACTGATCAGTATAAGTATCGAACTGTCGAGTTACAAGTCAGATTTCATCATTGATTTTCCCATACCCCCAAGTTATGTGTTCAAGTCAGGTAATGATAAATCTGAGACTAATGCCAACACAGGATCAAGCAGGAATAGGTTTGTCTATACAGACAACAGAATATGTCCATCGGGACAACATGTCAAGATTGTCGGCATTAAAAACAGGATCAGGTAACATGTCAAGTAATGATATATCAGGTCATGTCAGGTAGTGTACATGTATCAAGTCATGTCAAGTAGTGGTGTATCAGGTCATGTCAAGTAGTGCACAGGTATCAAGCGGGTGCTCATAATCAAACTGTAGCAAGTATTGAATCAGGGTGAAAGTATGGATGTACAAACATCTATGAGGGGTTACATCATGACTATGTAGGATGCACATTATCAAGCATGGTGTACTAATACAACAGTAACATGAAATAATATGGTCTCGGCGTGCAACTAGATATGTAATAAACCGTACGGATACAGACGGATACTATAAAACTGTAAATCGATAAAATTTGCAGAATATTAAAACACAAGCACTATTATTTATTAAATATTTATTGATATAATAATATGAATATGGATAACATATTCAAACCGATTAATAACTATAAAAGTGGTATTGATTAACCATGCACAAGAAAGTTCCGTTCAGAAATTCAGCGTCACCCTGATTTGTAAAATAGTTTAAAAATAACAAACGTTCTCCAAAAGGGACGTGTCTTATACCAAAACAAAGATAATTCGATAAGGTTTTCATTTTTATAAATTGAAGTATCTCAGATTATTCCTATAAAATGTTATGAACATTCTAAATTGAAAGTTTGGTGCTGGAATTTGCCTGGACAGCAGTTTAGAGATATTTTCATTTGCATTTTACGTTATTCAAAAAATTTATTTTGCAAGTAAAAATTTCATAGAGTTATAGTATTCTGAGTTAGCTTCGTAACGAACTAAAGAACGTATACTAATAATTTTTCCATGATTTATAATGAATTTTATAAGGTAAGGTGTACAGTAAATTTCAAATTTGTCATATCCGCTTTGCAACGACGTTTCATGTGTAAACTAAAATATTTTCAAACTATATTTTGTATAACATTATAAAATGCAGATTATAAACTAATTAAAGATAATAATAATAAATATTAAGATGATATTTATTTTAAATGATATGGATGCAAACGAGTATCCGAAAACAGTAAAACTTTAGTATGGATGTACAATAAGATGAGCGGGTAACATTTTACTCATATGGATGCATAATACTATACCTAGAATGTGGCAAGATGATTTAGCATGCGAATACTTATGTAAATACTGATATGGATGCATACGGATGTCCGAAGACGGTAAAACTGTAAAATGGTAATGTGGGATGCATAACTAAACATTATGTGATGTTATTATTCAAATGGGTGCAATATATTGTAGTATAGCATGTAAAAAGATAAATTTGCATGCACTAGATACGAAATAAATTGTACGGATGCAAACGGAAATCGTAAAACTGTAAAACTATAACATGGGATGCATAATTTTAAATACATATATTATATTTATTCAAATGGATGTAAATATAGTAACATAGCATGTAGCAAGGTAAACTTGCCTCGATCGAATCACACGACGGATACGCACGCTACGTCCGACATCGGTAAATCGTCGCAACGCACACGCGGCACGCAGGACGGGTCCAGGCAAGGCAAGAGGGTGATCACACAGGCAAGGTACGTTCACTGGATCACTCGGATTGTCAGCGACGAGCACAGCTCCGGCGGTGATCACCGGAATCAAGAAACAAGATCAAGAAAAAAGAAAGAAGAAAGAAGAAGAAGAAGTAAGAAGAAGAGACTGTGTATTAAATAAGGAAAGAAAAAATAAATAAATAAATATATGCAGAGGAGAGAGAGAGAAAAAGGGGTTGTTAGTTTGTTAGGAAATTAGTTTAGATTTAAATTTAAAAAATCTTTTATTAGTTAACTAAATTTTAATTTGTATCAGTTTATAAAATTAATATTATATAAATAAAATTTGATATTCTGGTAAATACAAACATAGTCCAAAATATGCCCGGGTCGGGTCTAAAATCCAGTTTTAAAATACGAAAAATATACATGTCGACCAAAATTAAAATTGGATATCCGGGTAACGAAAAATGCATACCCCCAAGAACGGATGCACGTACGTGCGCGTATCCATCCAAACAAGTCCGTTTCACTGAACGGGCCGAGAACAAGATGCGCGGATGCTACCACAGGGTCAGAGGTATCATGCAGGCTATGCAAGATATTTTTAAAATATTTTATATAACTTTAAATGTTATATTTAAAAATGCAGATGCCAGATAAAATGCGAGTATGCAATGTACAAATAATGAAAGTGCACAGATCCATATAATAAGCCAGGATAAATTATAAACATGAATCAAGACAGGTTTCAAGCAAGCAGGTCGGGTCGGATGCAAATACAGATGTCAAATACACTATTCGCACCCACAACACAATAAATCAGGAAAAAATACCATAAATACTTGAACTAGAACTGGTATAAATGAACTAGGGTGTTACAGATTCTCGGCTGGGGGTTCTGGCTGGATCATCATTCCAACCATGTCTTGAAATAAGAGAGCCATCTGCTTTATGTTAGCAGCCTGCTAAGTAACTTCCTTGTCCTTTTTAAGCACCCTTCGCAAAAACTCCGTATCGGTCTTTTACTCCTGGCGTTGTCCGGCTGTTATGTCCGGGCTTTCTTTCTGCCCGGTAAGAGCTGCCATTTTGGTCAGCATTTCCTGGAGCTTTTGTTATTGCTCCTGAGCTTTTGTCAGCGACCGAGTTTGCGGTCGATAACCTACAGAAGCACGGCTTTCTTCTTTCCCGGAAGCCATGTAGAACGTATGTACGATCATGCCCCCAGACTTGTGGTGTTTGAGTCCATCACCTTTGGAATTTGCCACAGGCAGTGGGATTTTCTCTAGCCTCATCCTTTTGTGGGAGGTCGAAGTTAAAAGAGCTGTTGTAACAGGCGCGTGTGTAGAGTAAGTCCCTCATTGTATGATGGAGGGATGGTCTTTCTCTTGCCGAGCCTTCTGTTTCTTCGGTCGACGAAAGTAGTCTTTGTCGATCACAAAGTCTTGGACTTTCCTCCAGACTCTGTAAATTTGGGAGGGGAGCAGTTGATGAGGGCGCTCCAGCTTTGCCTGCACTGTGACTTCCGCAGGCGGGAGCAACTTCTTTAGCACCGCCGTTGGAGAGTTCTTGCGTACCCTCCTGAGCAGATCAAAGTTGTTCCCGGTTGGAACAGCAGCGTCAACTTCCACCATTATAGCTGGTAGGGTAAGTCCAAAGAGAGAGTTGCCCCAAATTTCCTCACTCGACGCTAGTGACGACGTCGAGCGTGTCTTGCAGACGGGGCCGCCTTAGTTTCGGAAACGGCTTCGTCGTGCCCCCGGCTTTAGTGAAGGGCAGCTGTTAGTGCCAGCCTGTTGAAGACTGACATCCTGATTGGAGTTTGGGGTGGGTCGGCTAATCTTTCGAGGACCGATCTTCTGATGGGGAAGCACTTTTAACGGCTTCGCCCGTAGCAGGAGTTGAGAGGGCTATCCGTTTTGGGGTAGCCCCTTCAGATATCACAAACCTCTTTACGGGCCCGTTTGGGTTCTTGCCCAGCCTGTTGAAGACTGAGATGTTAGCTTTGGACGGCCCATTGAGAGGGGCCGTTGTGGTTGCCGGTCGATCGAAGACCGACCTTTTGGCATCTTCCTTTTGCGGCGTTGAGATATCGAAACTCACCGGTGGGAACATAGTCCCAAAGAATAGTCCAGTAGTAGCTTGCATAACTTGCCCCACCGGTATTGAGAAAATTGAGGCCATGTTAGGCCCGTAAATCACTCCTCCAGTTAGGATGGAGCGAGAGTTGCTGTTGTAAGAGGTGCAGCTAGAAGCCATCGATTTTCTCTGCACAGCACCAATTTTTAGTACCTCAAATCCAAGGGCAACCATAGCAAACCACGATTCTGTTTGTGAAACACGACACACAAAGTGTGGAGTAGAAAGAGGAAAATGTCCCACCGGACGTGCTAGAATCTGTTCACCGCCGGAGACAAAGACGAACCGGGATGGATCGTCTTGCCTGAATCTGGGGGAAGATGCTATTTGGACTTATCCGTCCACCTCTCCGAAAATACCAAGTTAATTTATGCCACCATATATCGGAGGTTTTGACAAACGAGACCGTTGTAACAGATTTTATCAGATTCCCCCTCATTTGTGAGGTGCCTTTTGATTATGGGGACGTTCTTCCCTATAGGAGCAAGCCCCTGCAGTTAATTACGTTACTGCATTGCGATAACCACTTTCCCCTGCTCCAGCAGTTCACTTCGTGCCGTGTGTGTTTTTCGTTTGTTTGTTTAGCTTGCCCGTGGATTGTATACGGAGACTATTTTATGTCGTCTCCCGTAAGGCGCGGATTAGTCCAAATCCATATATTTTAGATTTGAGCTTAGGTTTATTTAAGGACCGTTAATCTGATTTTAAATTAAGATCGACTTAAAACATATAAGCATTTGGGCCCAATAATTTTAGTTTAAGGACATCACTGTTCATTATCACCATGTTTGAAACGGAATTTTAGTTTAGGGACATTTCGGTCCAGCATTCATATTGCGCGCGCGTGTATTTGTTACATGGCGGAGTGAATGATGGTAATATGAAATGCACCCAATTTGGGGTGCGATCCGATTTGAGGTGTGTACGTCAATTTGGAAGTGTATCAACATAGAATATATCATTCCCAGTCTTGATGAAGTTTTACATCAAGTTGGGACGAGAAAAGAGTTTTTGATTGTCGGGACCCGCTACCTCTCTGAAGATATTGAGGAATTACAATGACATATATCAGAGGTGTGGAGAGATGTACCCTTGAACCAAAACCCGTATTTGAGGGAAAAAGGGGTTGTGGTGGATCTGAGAATTGTTATTCATATTTGAGACTAAAATTATCTTAGGAGATATGGGATGAATATCATTTTGGATATCATCAATAAGAGATCATTAGTCATGTTTGAGACTAAGATCAGTTTGGGAAATCATGAGTAATATGGGCTCGGTTGATTAAAAAACAAAGAGGTTTAACCTCAGGAAATTTAGCCTATTTGAGCTGAGATTGGGTTTCTATACTACCCAGTAGGGTTAAACACTAATATATATATAGCGCTCACGTGTATTTCACGTGGGGCACTGGAATAGTGCTGAACACTAATTTTTTCTGGTGCTCACGTGTTTTTCACGTGAGGCGCTCAGATATGGACGCTGCCCAACCCGGGCTAAGCACTTAGTCATTTTGACTGAACATGGAGTGCTAAACACTTTGCATGGCACTCACGTGGGAAGGAAGCACGTGAGTGTTGAGCGTTGATTTCAGGTTTTATTTGCTTACCCCCTTTTTTGACATAAGTGATAAGCACTTGGCTGGAGCTCACGTGTGAAGCACGTAAGACGCCATATTTTAGGTTTCCAAGAGTGTTTCATGTGTATTTCACTTGATTGCTTTATTTTGGGGTGTTGGGCCACTTTATTTGGTGGCTGCCTAGTCAACACAAAGGAGTTTTCCTTTGCTCTTTGGACGCTCACGTAGGAAGCACGTGAGGCATTTTAGTTTTTCTTCTATATGTTTTAAGCACTCACGTAGGAAACACGTAACGAAAAATAATAGTGCTAAGCACTAATTTTACTCACGTGTGTTTTACGTGAGACGCCAAGTTCTTTTTTTTAGAGATATTAATCTTTGTTAATGACATTTTACTCATCGATGACCATCAAGATGTCTGTTTTGAAGATCTTGAATCATCATCATTGTTTTTTATTGGAAAACTAAGTTCTTTTTTTTAATTTTTATAAGAACTAAGTTCTTTATGTACGGTTAAACCCTAATTTTGGGGGAATTAAATTCCCAGAACATATGTTCCTTTTCCTTTTCTTTCTTTTTCTTTTTCCTTTTTAACCTAGTTCTTCCTCCTGGGTTTTGAGTCTGAAGAACAGAATCTCCCCGATGAGAATTAAATTCTCAAGTTGTGGGGAGATTTGCTTTTGCAAATCTCAAACCAAAGAAAGAACTAAGTTCTTGTATGAAGGGTTAAATCCTTATATCCATTATACTAGGCGAGAGGGATACTTTTAATCTCTCCTTTGTTATTTACCTAGAGTGTTTTGAATGAGGAAGGTGTTCTTTCCTTGAGAATTAAATTCTCTGTTCTCTCAAGAGCTCACTGTATTTTTTTTTTTGGCATGAGCTTATAGGGTTTTTTTTTTCTATCTGAGACTTGAAGTCTCGGGTCCTTTATATAGTGGATGCAGGTTTGTTAATTAATTTTGATAAAATCTCTCATTGAGATATTCCAATTGATTTAATTGGACTCAAAATTGATTTGGAGAATTTTAACCACCGTTGGATTTTTGATCCAAGTGTTTCTGTCTTACAGAATATGCTTTCTTGTTTTAACAAGATTGAGAGAATATTCTCCTATATATAGAATAAAGTTCTATTGAATGGTGATGTTTTTAACACCATTGGATTTTTAATCCAAGGGTGCTCGGTTTAACAGAGCATAATCTTTCTTTGTTTAGAAAGATATGAGAAATATCTTCCATCTTCTTGGATTTTTAATCCACCAACTTTCTGTTTAACAGAAAATATCCTTCCCAATAGAACTTAATTTTATGCTTAATCACCATTGAAGCTTTAGTCCAACGGTTCCTTGTTTAAGTAGAATTTAATTCTATGTAAGGAGGTGCCCTCAAGTGTTTAACACATGAGGATTATTTAGCTTCTCTGATTTGGCGCCCATATGCTTTGCATATGGGCACTCACGTGTTTAACATGTGAGGCCAATTTGGCCTATAGTTGTTTGACTGCAGCACCTATATGCTTTGCATATAGGCGCTCACATGTTTAACACGTGAGGCTTAGCTTATTAGGTGTTTTGACTACAGCGCCTATATGCTTTGCATATAGACGCTCACGTGTTTAACACGTGGGGCTTATTTAGCCTATTAGGTATTTTGATTGCAGTGCCTATATGCTTTGCATATAGGCGCTCACATGTTTAACACGTGAGCCTTATTTAGCCTATTAGTTGTTTGATTGCAGCGCCTATATGCTTTGCATATAGGCACTCACGTGTTTAACACGTGAGGTTTGAGTTGTGGGGAATTTCGCCCCTTTTTCTTTTTTTTATATGAGGGAACAAGCCCCAGGGAGCCGGAGAAAGTGAGTGTTTGCCTATTTAAGGTAGATAACCTAATAGAGTTATCAATGATAATTGTCTTGGAAAAAAACACAAATTCTACCGTCCATGTGCAACAATTACCGATGACTCCTGAACCTAATTCAAGATCTAAATTTGTTTACAAGTGTCTGACTCAGTCTGAGTCTAATTCAAACCTGAATCCAAATCAAACCTGAATACTTGAACATGAACATGAATACTCGAATTCAAACATCAATATCAAACATGTATACTTGACTTGACTTGACCGAACCATGGTTATAACTTGACTTGACTACTTGAATACTTGACTGCATCCTGAACCTGAATACTTGAGCAATTTGTATCCATAGTTTCGGCAAGTCTGATAATTATAATCTATACAATACATTACGCAGGGATAAAAGGGTAGATTGGTACGGAACGTATATCGTGGTACGAAAGGTCACTTAAAAGACACCTACATGAATTCTCGTGTCGTTGTCCCGTGGGTTATGACAGGGCCTTGTACTATATGTTACCATAGTCCACGGGGTAAGATGGACTCCTCTCGTATACATGAATACTTTCTGTATCAAGCTACAAACAACCACGTTATAATAACCATCATATACCTGTACAACTTACCTATTCATTTCACATTACTTGTTATATTCTCTTTCTTCTTTTGGGACTTACCGAGCGGTAGTTTGCTGACGACATTCCTTTCTATTTTTTTCTTTGGAATGTTCGTCAGAAGGTCAGGACTCTCAGGAGATCGAGCCTAGCCAGGAGGACTTGGATCAGCTTGCGGCACAGCCTGACTTCTAGTTTCTTGTATTTACTTTCCTGTATGCCACTGTTTAGGCACTGCTTATCATTGTATCTTTTTATTTTCAAACAGTTGTATATAAAGATGAATGTAAATAAAGTTGTTGTTACTCTTGTCATTCTTGTACATTTTATATATTGCTTAATTACGCTAAACGTTTTTATTTCTTAGTAAATACGTTGCGGCCTGCCACGTCATTGTTTCCGTATACTGGGAAGCGGGGCATGACAGGTTTAGTTAGCGGCCAATGCAAGTCAGTTCTGCATGAAGTCTTAAGGAATATATCACAAGAATTATAAGAATCAGCAACTATACATTTCTTACATTTTAAATTTCTTGAATCTATCCTAACCATTCATTTTCTATCAAGGTCATGGATTCTCCCAACAACATCGGTACCAATGTCAATGGCAACACTCCACCACCTAATCTACCACCACGACCTACCATTGTAGCTCCCATCAACGAGCAAACGGTATTACTCGAGGCTATCAAAAGCCTTCTGAAGGGTCGGTAGCAGAAGATTGTTATCCTCATGCACCGCCCCGAAGCCGAGGCACCCGGAGTCAAACAATTCCGGGCACTGCATCCAAAACATTTCTCGGGAAAAGAGAGCCCAATGGAGGCAGAAGAATAGGCTCAATCGATAGAAGATGATCTTACAGCAGCTCAAGTGCCAGATATTGCTTGGATGAGAGTTGCAAAGCTGCAACTGACAGACAACACCAGAATCTGGTGGAAGGCTAAGGAAAGCCGTCTTATCCAACCTATTGAGTGGAAAACGTTTCGTGATCTATTCGATACAAAGTACTTCCCTGAGACTGCCCGTTTTAATATGGAGCGGCAGTCCATCCATCTACAACAAGGCTCGATGTGGGTCAAGTCCATGGATGAATACGATGCTGAGTTTACCACGCTTAGCAGGTAAGATATTATCTCAAATTCAAATTCCTGATCTCACTAATTACACTGCTAACACAAGGCTGTAACATGTTCGCTGCACACCTGATTCCTACTTCTGAGATCCAGGAACGACGATTTCAGCAAGGGTTGGACCCGGAAATCCAAACTCGTTACATGGGATTTCCCAACCTATGAAATTGCTTTGAAGACTGCCCGATGCTATGAGGCAGTTGTAAAGAAGAAGGGCAGACCACAGATTGCCGGTGTGAAACGCTCTGCCACACAGATAATAGGAGGAGCCTCTTCTAGGCCAACATTTGCACCTAGGAGACCGGGATGATCATTTAACCAGCCCAGTCCAGACTTTTGCTTCTACTGCAAGAGAGGACACCTGGCGAAAGACTGCAGGCGTGCAAATGGCATGTGTTTAGTTTGTGACGCATCCACTCACGCCATTGGAGCATGTCCATACCGTTTCAACACATCTCCAGCACTCAGACCTGTAATCACGATCCCGCGGCAGCCAGCCATTCAGGCTCCTGCACCTCGCTTGGCTCTCCCTACACCAACTCTACGTGGACCTCCTGCACAGCCTCAACGTCAGTTCCATCAGACACAAAGAAACACGTCTCAAGGGCAGAGAAACATGCCCCAAGAACAGAGGAATGTGCCTCCAGCAAGAAGGAATGTACTACGACGTCAGGCTTTTACTATGACAGTCGAGGAGGCTGAAGACACAGGCCAAGTCATTACTGGTAATTCCAAATCCTTTCAAACCTTTTTTCAATCTTTGCATATCACTATACCTTTTCCTATACCTAAACATATCACATACAACTTAGGTACAATCTTCGTAGCCTCCCTACCTGCTCTAGCTCTTTTCGATACTGGAGCATCACATTGCTTTATGTCGTAACGGTTCGTCTAAACTCATGCTATTCCAATTAAACCGCTCGTATCTAGCTGGAATGTTAGTTCAAGAAGCGGCGTTCTAAAAGCAACTTTGGGAATCTGTATCCAGTGATCGTCTGCAGTAGAGAATTTTATGCGGACTTCAAGGTGCTGGACATACCGAACTTCGACGTAGTCTTAGGAATGGACTGGCTGGGAACTTTCTTCGCTACCATCGACTGTCGCCAAAGAAGGGTAGTGTTTGAAATACCAGATCATCCAGTGTTATATTTCAAGAGTGGAGACCGTGCCCTGAAACCTAGCATCTACAAAGCAAAACCAAAAAAGGCAGTAGTTGCAATATTACAAGCAGAAGAATCGAAGCCAGAAGTAGTACGAGAGTTCGGGATATATTTTCGGAAGATATATCAGGTTTGCCTCCCGATCGAGCACTTGAATTCAGCATCGATTTACAACCTGGTGCGCAACCGGTAATCAAAGCTCCGTACCGGTTAAGTCCAGAAGGTTTGAAGGAGATCCGTATTCATTTGGACGAACTCCTGAAGAAAAGTTGGATTCGTCCCAGTACTTCAAGCTGGGGATCTCCGGTTTTACTGGTAAAGACGAAAGAAGGTTCATACAGGATGTGTGTAGATTATCGAGCTCTGAACGAAGTGAAGATTTAAAACAAGTATCCACTACCACGCATCGATAACCTTTTCGATGCGTGGTAGTGGAGATTTAAAACAAGTATCCACTACCATGCATCGATAACCTTTTCGATCGGTTAAGTGGATCTTGTATATTTTCGAAACTAGATCTTCGTTCGGGTTATCATCAGGTGAAGGTCAAAGAGTCTGAAATCTCAAAAACGGCGTTTAGGACTCACTATGGTCAGTATGAGTATCTCGTAATTCCATTTGGAGTAACCAATGCACCTGCCATATTTATGAATCCGATGAACCAAGTTTTCCGAGAGTATTTAGACAGGTTCGTTATTATCTTCATCGACGACATCCTGGTGTATTCAAAGAATCGGAAAGAATACGCCGAGCATTTACGGATTGTCCTGGAGACATTGCGACAACATCAGCTCTATGCCAAGTACAGTAAGTGTGAATTTTGGCTAGATCAAGTCGGATTTATTGGACATATCGTTTCAGGTGAAGGAATATCAGTAGATCCGGCTAAGGTGTCAGCTATCAGCGAATGGCTAACACCAAAGACAATGAAAGATATACGAAGTTTTTTGGGATTAGCAGGATACTACCGACAGTTCATTGAAGGATTTTCGAAGATTGCAGCACCCCTGACCAAGCTCACATGTAAAGATGAAGCATTCGTGTGGTCAGAAGCATGTGAAAATGCTTTTGTAGAACTCAAGTCAAGATTAACTTCTGCTCCTATTCTCGTAATACCGGATCAATCTGGAGGATTCGTTGTGCATTGTGATACGTCCGGTAAGAAATTAGGATGTGTTCTACACCAGCATGGAAAAGTTGTAGTTTGCATCAAGACAATTAATGGTTCATGAGCACAACCATCCAACACATGATCTGGAGTTGGCAGCCGTTATCTTCACACTTAAGATTTGGCGTCACTATCTCTTGGGAGAACGGGTGGATATATACACTGACCATAAGAGTCTGAAGTATGTATTTACTCAGAAGGAATTAAACAAGCGGCAGAGAAGATGACTAGAACTCATGGCGGACTTCGACATCAACCTACAGTATCATTCTGGAAAGGTGAATGTAGTTCCTGGTGCACTTAGCTACCAGCCATTAGCAATGA
Source organism: Agapanthus africanus (assembly GCA_030015575.1). Classification (NCBI taxonomy): domain Eukaryota; kingdom Viridiplantae; phylum Streptophyta; class Magnoliopsida; order Asparagales; family Amaryllidaceae; genus Agapanthus; species Agapanthus africanus. The sequence goes on along the minus strand of CM057339.1, from coordinate 826,015,683 downwards.
ATCTCACCGCTCAGTAAAAGCTACAGCAAGAATTGCACGGATTGGTGATCAAAATAGTTATGCCAGGTAACAATTCATATTTGATGAACTTATAAGTCCAGTCCACTCTTGTCAATCAGATCAAGGCAGCTCAAGCAAATGATGCCAAGCTACAAAAGGTCCGAAAACAAGTAGAAAGTAGATTTCGAACTGATTTCATCATCCACGAAGATGGATCCTTGAGATATGAAAGTCAATTGTGTATGCCACACGACCCAGTTCGAGAAGAGTTGATGAAAGAAGCTCATAGCTCTCCTTACTCTGTATACCCCGGTGGTACAAAGATGTACAAGAATCTACGGAAACACTACTGGTGGCATGGAATGAAGCGAGAAGTAGCTAGAAGCATAGCCAAGTATTTAGTGTGTCAACAAGTGAAGGCTGAATATCACAGAACTACTGGTCTACTTCAGCCGTTACCAATTCCAGAATGGAAATGGCAACACATTACCATGAACTTCGTGACTGCCCTTCCTCACAGCACGAAGGGTACCAACGCAATATGGGTTATTGTGGATCGACTCACCAAGTCGGCTCACTTTATTCCATTTCGAGTTGGCCAATCTACCGAGACATTAGCAAAGAAGTACATAAAGGTAAGTATAAATCTAAAGTAAGATTTAAACTTTCAAGATGTACCATTGATACCCATAAACTCATGCAGGAGATCGTGAGATTACATGGAGTTCCTATTTGCATCGTCTCCAATCGTGATATAAGATTCCGATCATAATTTTGGCAAAGTCTGCAAGCTATCCTGGGAATGAGTTTGAACTTCAGCACGGCTTATCATCCACAAACGGACGGACAGTCCGAGCAAACAATTCAGATTCTGGAGGACATGCTAAGAGCTTATATGTTAGACTTTGGAGGTTCGTGGAAAGATCATCTACACCTTGTGGAGTTTTCATACAACAACAGCTATCAGGCAAGTATTGGAATGGCACCATTCGCAGCACTCTATGGACGAAAGTGTCGTTCACCGCTAAGTTGGGACGACATTAAAGATCGTGAACTCCTTGGATCAGAGATTATCGTGGCAACTATGGACGTAGTTCGCACGATCAGGGAAAGAATACGCATAGCCCAAGACCAACAGAAATATTGGGCAGATGCAAAGCGTCGACATCTGAAGTTCCAACCTGGAGACTATGTTTTTCTAAAAATGTCTCCAAACCGAGGAGTGATCCACTTTGGCAAGAGGGGTAAACTCAGTCCCAGATATATAGGACCGTTCGACATACTCGAACAAGTTGGAGAAGTGGCATACCGTTTAGCACTACCACCCTTATTGGAAAGAGTGCACAATGTGTTCCACATATCCCAGCTACGACGATATGTAAGCGACCCCAGCCACATACTTGATCACTCAGAGCTCACAGTACAAACTGATCTAACCTGCGAGCAATAACTAGTTGAGATCCTGGACCGAAAGATGAAAACATTACGGAACAAGAAAGTAAACTTGGTTCAGGTGATGTGGAGAAATTATTCGCCAGGAGAATCAACATGGGAACGAGAAGAATACATGCGTGTAAGATACCCTTACCTCTTTGAAAATCAGTCCCTATATAAATGTAAATTTCGATGACGAAATTTTTATAAAGAGGATAGAATGTAACGACTCTGAATTTACTGTACTGAATTTTCTATTTTAATATAGAGAAATGAATTTACAGCCTGAGTTTGAGTTATAAGTTAATTTTGTTAAATAACAGTAAGAAGCAATTTGTAGCTCACTGGTAAAGCCTTGCACTGCTGTGACGTAGCCAATGTGTTCGAATCCCATCAGACATGTTATTTTTTGTGAATCTTTCTTTTTAATTTTTGGAAGCCCAAAGGATTGCACGTGCAATACACAGGGAAATGAAAAGTCAGAAAAATCAAACATGTGGAAACTGGAGTAAACAGTGAGTTGATCGGCTGGCAAGAATCTCGAGGTAAGTAGCCTTAGTTCGACCGGCGGAAAGCATGTTTGGGCCGGCACCGACGGCTGATTCATAGCCAAATGTTCCCAGGTTTTGCACACCAGTCTTTTCACCTACCCCTAACTCCTCTGCACTGTTTGATTTCTCTGCTATCAAACAGAGACCTTTCATTTCACAATTAAATCGCATTTTAATGTTTTTTAATCCAAATTTTTAATTCCAAAACCCTAATTCTCCACTATAAATACCATCCCCTATTTTGTCTCAGCACCATTTTGAAAATTATAGCAAAATTCTCTCAAAAAGTTCCTGAATACAAGTGGAGTGAAGAGGAGTTAGCGAGCAAGTAACTTCCGGCGAAAATCGAAGCAAATTCCGGCGCTCCCGCGATACTACGAAGCTCGCCCCCTTTTTTTCAACCCTTCTTTAAACTCTCTAAACCGTAAGTCTTTCCCAATCCTCCTCATTTTTCATTACTTTTCACTTTAAATCAAATATCGGTAAAAGTGGAATTATACCGATATCATCTTTTATAAAACCTATAACTCCATTTCCTTTTATCATTTAGGTCAAATCATTTTTACACGATACTTGTAACTATAAATACTAATGTTTAGAATTAATTTTAACCAAGAATCTCATGTGAAAAAACCATACTTGAACTTTTTCATTAAAATACCATGAACTTTGATATCACCTCTTTTAATATTTGTTAAAACAATACCTTATGAAAACTTCACGGGGTAGCGACCTATTCCACACGCACACTTGGTTTCACAGCACGATACTCATTGACTGTATTTTCGTTGCGAAGTATAATATTACAATAAAATACCATATAACTTTAAAAACCGGATTTCTTTTAAAGCGGTATTTCCTATCTTTTGCGATTACGCATTTACAACCCTCTTTAGGGGACCCGCTAACGGATGATGCAGATTATCACGCATCCTTGGGATAGTAAAATGAGATGCAGACCTGCTCACGGAGCATTCGATCTCGAAAGGATTTAAATACGGTTTTTAAGAAATACGAATTTTCTAAATAAAATAAAATTATTTTTAAAATTAAAATTATATAAAATTATAAATCCATATTTTCAAAATATAATAAGTCTATATTTTTTCAAAAAAAGGAAAAGATTAATAAATGACATTAAAATACCATTAAGATATCAAAAGGACAATTTTTTCAATAAAATACCATGAACTTTCCAGGGCTAAGTACTTATCACTAAAATACCCCCAACTACTTAAACTCCATGCTTATAACAACCTCAAATAATACTAATCACTCTCGAGATTTACTTTTTAACTATATTAAAATATTTTTCATAAAACCCCCTCGAGATTTATAAAACAATATTTAAGAATTTTAGTAAATAAAAGTTTAAGCGGGATCAATTCTCTTGAGCCTCAGGGAGCCAGAGAAAGTGAGTGCTTGCCTATTTAAGGTAGATAACCTAACGAAGTTATCAATGGTAATTGTCTTGGAAAAATACACAAATACTGGCGTCCATGTGCAGCAATTACCGATGACTCCTGAACCTAATTCAAGATCTAAATCTGTTTACAAGTGTCTGACTCAGTCTGAATCTAATTCAAACCTGAATCCAAAATCAAACCTGAATACTTGAACATGAATATGAATACTCAAATCCAAACACCAATATCAAACATATATACTTGACTTGACTTGACCGAACCATGCTTATAACTTGACTTGGCTACTTGAATACTTGTCTACATCCTGAACCTGAATACTTGAACAATTTGTATCCATAGTTTCGGCAAATCAGATAATTATAATCTATACAATATATTGCGCAGGGATAAAGGGGTAGATTGATACGGAACGTATATCGTAGTACGAGAGGTCACTTAAAAGACACCTACATGAATTCTCGTGCCGTTGTCCCGTGGGTTATGACGGGGTCTTGTACTACATGTTACCATAGTTCACGGGGTAAGATGGGCTTCTCTCGTATACATGAATACCTTTTATATAAAGCTACAAATAACCACGTTATAATAACCATCATATACCTGTACAATTTACCTGTTCACTTGGCATTACTTGTTATATTCTCTTTTTTCTTTTAGGATTTACCGAGCGCTAGTTCGCTGACGACATTCCTTTCTATTTCTTTCTTTGAAATGTTCGTCAGGAGAACAGGACTCTCAGGAGATCGACGAAAACTTGGATCAGCTTGCGGCACAGCCTGACTTGTAGTTTCTTGTACTAACTTTCTTGTATGCCACTATTTAAGCACTGCTTATCATTGTATTTTTTCATTTTCAAACAGTTGTATATAAAAATGAATGTCAATAAAGTTGTTGTTACTCTTGTCATTCTTATACATTTTATATATTGCTTAATTACACTTAACGTATTTATTTCTTAGTAAATACGTTGCGGCCTGCCATGTCACTATTTTCGTGTACTGAGAAACGGGGCGTGACATCGAACCATGGGCCTGGGCTTCGGGCCTGGGGCCCGGACCGAGCCCAGCTCGGGCCTAGGGTTGCCTTCCCACCCCCACAAGATTTTTTTTAAAAAAAAGTTTTAAAAAATTCCGAAATTTTGTTTTTTTCTTTTCCGGAAATATTTTTTGTTAGAAAAAAATATTCGGTCCCATACCAAAAATCAAAAAAAATATTTGGTTTCAAACCAAAATTCCAAAAAAATATTTGGTTCCAAACCAAAGTCCAAAAAAAATTGATGCTATCACCAAAATCCAAAAACCCTCCAGTATTCTTTTATTCAAAAATAAAATAGAGTTGGGGTTCTAGAAAAAAATTGCGGTCTAGCCGTCATTAATGCTCACTGAAAGAGAAAAAAATTAAAATTTTCTTTTCGCACATAAGATCCAATCTTTACAAAAATTTATCTCAGCTTTGCTCTTTGAGTTATTTCTTATCAACGAACTTAAAAAAACCAAATCAAAGCGTCATAAATAAAATAGATCTAATTTATGGTGACACATAATGATGCAAAATCGATAGATCTATGAAGATTCATTAAAACAGTAACCCTAAAAATATAGGTATGTCATAAAATAATTTTTAAAAAATTTTGATATATGTTTAGATCAAAAAAAACGCAACTTTTGAGTTGCAAATATTTTAAATATCACAGATCTATAATTCTACGAATATGGGACGCGTGGCTCTGATACCAATATACACTTTAGGTAACGTAGATACAAAATATGCAATCATACGCAGTGGAAAAACTATTAACTATCCTAAAAGTTTACGATATATCTGAGCTGATTGAATATATCGATCACCTTGCCCACATTACGTAGAAAATCTGATTTTTAGCGCCTCTAAGTAACGGCAGAGGCGAAACCACATTTTGGTAGAAAACGAGAATCCATCTCTTGATCGTCGTCCCGCAAGCCAATCTAAAATAGAAGAGAATGGGGAATGGAGACAACGGCTCTCTCTTGTTTTTCTCTCTAGAAAAACTATGTATGCTGCATCATCTATCTAACTCTAGCCCCCATATATGAATATGTAGGATACCCACTCATATGGACCGGTATTGGGCCGGATAAGACCCGATGGCTAACATAAAAGAAAATGCTCGGTCCTTTGACACATCTCTACCTTCATTTTCAGTAAAGTAGTTCATTGCACTACTTGTTATGGAACTTAATCTGCGGTCGAAACAGGAAAATCTTTGTGCGCCGCTCCTTCGATTAGTGGCTTGAGTAGCTTGTTCATACTTAAAGACTAGCCTGAAAGAAAAAAGCGAACTCCTACTTAAATGACTTCATGAGATGTAATAGATACTGTCGTCCAATAAGTCAATAAAGAGAGGACCCAACTTTCAACCAAGCTCTAACAAGTCTTTATAGCTCTCCTCCTCACTTTCTATGGCCTGCGATATCCACTTGATTTTTGCAAGCAAAAGGCCATAAAAGTCGCAAACAAGGGGGACACGGCATAAAGGAAGAGGTCTACCTCTCCAATTAAATCCCACATTTACTCTTTTGTCAGCTCCGTCCGTATGAAAATAAAGATAATGAGTCCAATATATTGAGCTCCATAAATTCAACATTCATTCAGAATTCATGACCAGCTTCTACATGTGAGTGTGCATCATTTACTCTTTCTCAACTGCCAACAAACATAGATTTGTGATTTGGATGGCTAACATGTACTTGTGTCCACATCCCTGAATGGCCACTGGCTTGCTAGCTACATCCTAGGAGTCCATTAGCTGGGTATGGCCATAATCCAATCCCTCCCAAATCTGACCAAACAGTAAATTAAAAGTCGTCCAAAATTTCTTATGGGCATTGATTTTGGATGGATAACTGCATGAACAAGTCCAAACCTATATGATTTTTCCTTTTTTAATTAATTTTCTTCATAATCATCATCATCATCTAAGCTTTTTTCCATCTGAATGGGGTTGGCTGGCCGTGAAGCAAACCTCAAGGCTGTCGACTACAATTAAGTGTCAAATTCATGGTTAAAAAAACTATGATAGCGAGAGGCTTGTCATAGCCTTACATGGACCGTTGGTATCATCCAAATTCTCATAAACTATGAAAAAGTCTAAAAAAAAGAAGAAGAAAATATAATATATTTGTTGTATGAAATTATGTTCAATTCCAAGACATAAATATAGTCAGGCGAGAAATGAAACATATTCCAATAGGTCAATGTTGTTATTGTAACTTTAGGAAATCTACATGCCGTGATGTTTGCTAGGAGGCACCGATGCTTGTATTTGCTCGTTATTTCTGTATCCAACGCTTAAAATTTCTTTCATGTGTATAGCAAGGAAGTACACGTCCAAATTGATATGAATGATGAAGTAGAATTGATCAAAGTCGCTCCAATTAAAAATTGTTAATAATATGAGTGCTTTTAACTCTTATTTGTGTGTTTTTACTTTTGTTTATAAATGTAATTTTTAAACATGTTGGAGTGCAATTTATGGTTATGAATGGAAACTTGTATCCTTGATTTTATTTTTCTTATGATTTTAAAATTAAACTACTAAATGTTTATTCTCATAGTTTGTTTATATATATATATATATATATATATATATATAGAGAGAGAGAGAGAGAGAGAGGAGTATAAGCCGACGGACCTTTTTTTTAAATGAGCCATCACCCCAAAACACACATACCCCAGTGTATTTCACCGATCCAAGCCTTCTATCTTGATCTACGTATCATGAAACACTTATGTACAAAAAATCTCGGAATTTACAGATTTCTAACGGGTTCATCAAGCAGATAGAAAAATCAATGGTTTATCGGCATAGGAAAATTGCGATCACTTGATGAACGCGTTAGAGATTTTTAAATCCCGAAATTTTTTATACATAAGGGTTTCATCATACGTAGATTAAAATGGCCAATTTGGATCGATGAAATACACGGGGCATATGTGTGGCTTGGGACGAGGCCTCATTTTAAAAAAAGGATCGCCGGCTCATATCTCTTTTCCTATATATATATATATATATATATATATATATATATATATGATGACTAGGTTTCTATCGATAGGATTTGGAAACAAATCGTATCAAGTTTATAGCCATTAGATTTATTTTAGGATTTGTGTTATCAATTATGAAGAATCTCTCTCATTTATTTCAATCATGAAATTATTATTTGCATAAATCTTAAAGTATATCTAATTGCAAAAAAGTTAATAGGATTTGTTTCCAAATCCTATCCATAGAATCCTACTCATCCTCTCTCTCTCTCTCTATATATATATATAACGGAGGAAAAAATGCTCTCTCTCTCTCTCTCTCTCTCTCTCTCTCTATATATATATATATATATATATATATATATATATATAACGGAGGAAAGAGGCCTTAGGAGGCTTTTTGCATTAGGTGGCGGCACAAATCACGTGCTCTACCATTTTATTTGACAATCAGCACCAGCCATCTTGATCTTCATTATCTAATATGTCGATACGCCAAATTTCATGTAATCCCAATATCTTTTCACCATTGATTTAGTGGGTGCAAAATTAACGGTTTACCGACAATATAACTTTTTATATTGCTAAATCAACGGTGAAATGGTGCTGTAATCATATGAAATTTGGTGTATTGAAAAATTCGAGAATGGAGATCAAGTTGGAAGGTGCCGATCATCGAATAAAATGGTGAAGGACAAGGACGTATTTTTTGTCGCCGCCGAACGCAAAATGTCTCATAGAGCCTCTTTTCACCATTATTCTCATATATATATATATATATATATATATATATATATATATATGAACGAGAATAATGGAGGAAAGAGGCCATAGAGGGAATTTCCCGTCTCGCCAAGTTCACTTACTCGGGTGCTTAGTCAATTTTGGCTTGCTTTCGAGAATCATCAATTGACGTTGAAAAGAGTGTCATCCCATCCGAAACCTCCTTTCCAGAAGAACCCAGAAGACTACTTCGTTCGACTTCCTTTTCGTTGATCTATTGACTCATGCCTGGTAGTAAGCGTTGCAACTTTCACTGGTATGGGAACCATTGCCCACTATAGACCATATCCCGGATAAAGCTCAGAAGAACGACTATTTCTTTTTCTCCTTCTCTGAGGAGCCTTTCTCGCTCCTTTGGCGTCAAAAAAATATCCCTTCCCTCATTTTTTTCCGACGGTCGGTACCCACCATCTTCATCGTTATCATCTAAGATGTGAGTACACCAAATTTCATGTGATTCCACAACTTTTTCACCGTTGATTTAGCAATGTAAAAAATTCTATTGTCGGTAAACCGTTAATTTTGAACCCACTAAATCAACGGTGAAAAAGTTGTACAATCACATGAAATTTGGTGTACTCACATCTTAGATCTTAGATAATAACGATGAAGATGGTGGATGCCAATCGTCGGAAAAAATGAGAGAGGGTGTATTTTTTCGACGCCATTGAAGAAAATTGCCTCCTCTGGGCTCTCTCTCTCTCTATATATATATATATAAGGGTTGGGGGAGTGATCCATTGCAAGCCGGGCTCTTAGTCTACGACGTATTTGAACGATCCGATCTGTTCAAATTGATTCACCCTATCCTTAAATATTCCTGTATGAAAAATCAATGGATTTAAAGACTTCTAACATATGCATCGATGAGTGTAAAAATGAACGTCTTTCAATAACGCAACATAAATTTCATCCGATATATATGTTAAAGGTCTTTAAATCCATTGATTTTCTTACACGTATATTTGAGAATAGGGTGATCAACTTGAACGGATCGGATCGTTAAAATATGTCGTGGATCGGGAGTTCCCGTTTTTAAAAAAATGTGGACCGATTTGCAACGAATCACTCCCACATTGCAAACCGGACCGCATTTTTAAAAAACGGGAACTCCCGATCCACGACATATTTTAACGATCCGATCCGTTCAAGTTGATCATCCTAACCTCAAATATGTATATGAAAAATCAAGGGATTTAAATACCTTTAGGTTATGCATCGATAAATGCAAAAATAAACGTCTTTCGATAATGCAACATAAACGTCATCCGATATATAGGTTAGAGATTTTTAAATTCTTTGATTTTTCATACACATATATTTGAGGCTGGGGTGATCAACTTGAACGGGTCATATCGTTAAAATATGCCGTAGATCGGGTGTTCCCATTTTTAAAAAACGCGGACCGGATTACGATGGATCACTCATATATATATATATAATGAAGAAAAGAGGCTCTAGTAGGTTTTTTCATTAAGTGGCATCAAAAATATATATCTTTCACTATTTTATTCAACATCGGCACACATTAGTGTTTCCTGATTTAAAATCAGGAAAGCTTCTGGGAAAAGCTTCAAAAGAGGCCACGTGCTTACACGTGACAGTAGTCACGTGTTGACACGTGACCTATAAAATACAGAAAAAGCGCACTTTGATTCGCTGATCAAGTCAAGGAAAAAAGCTTCAGAAGAGGTCATTTGCTCCCACGTGACCAGGGTCACGTGTCGACACGTGACGTTCAAAGCAGCAAACTCGCTCTCCAATTGAACCAAAGAAAGAAGTGCCAGACATGGGTCACGTGCTCACACGTGACCAGGCGTCACGTGGTAGCACGTGATGGCTACAACAGCAACCGGAAGATAGCGCAGAAAGGAAGAGGATTCTTCATTCCAAAGAGGGTCACGTGTCTACACGTGACCATGGGTCACGTGGTCACACGTGACCGGCTTTCAAAGCCCATTTTTGACGACAGAATTAAATTCTGAAGGAAATTCGAATCTTTCCAAAGGAAAGTAATTATTTGGGACCAATCAAATTAAAGATTCAAAGGTGATGAAATATCATCTATCTATGGGAAAATCTCGGGTTTGGAAAGATTTCCCCCTTTAAATCTAACCAAAATAACAAAGCAAAATCTCTGGATTTAAAATCCAATGGTGAATAAAATTCACCTGATAATCCAAAGGCCCAAAATGAATGATGGACGCAAATCAAATCTCAATGAAGATTCGTCAAAAACTGATTGATTCGGCTGCTTCTCCTATAAATAGGAGCCAAGAGACACAGAGATATACATACGCAGAGAAGAAAAGAGAAAGGAGAAGAGCTTTGATATTTTGAAAGACTCAGATCTTCTGCAAAAAACCTAGGTAAGAAAGGGAAAGGCGTTTGAAAGAAGGAGAATTTAATTCTCAACAGAGTTTAACTCTGATAATATAAAAACAGAAGAACATATTTCTTCTCTCTTTGATAGAGGGCCTGCAAAGTGCACATCTCCCCTTAAGGTTGAGAATTTAATTCTCAATGGGTCGAGATCCTGCCATGCAGATCCAAAACATAGAGAAGGAATGCAAGCATGAGAATTTAACTCTCATAGAACTATAGGAATTTAATTCCTCCAAAACAAGGTTAGGGTTCGACCCTGTATCATGGGAATTTAATTCCTTCAAAACAAAAAGAAACAGGGTTGAACCCTAATTAAGAACATAGTTCTGTCGAAACAGTGGGAATTTAATTCCTTTAATCATAATCCTCAGAAAAGGGGAGTTTAATTCCTTAAAAGCTTTTGTTAGGGTTTAACCCTATTCGGTTCTTCGCATAAACAAGGAATTTAATTCCCACAGAAAACTCAGATTTAAACTCTATTCCAGAATATAAGCCTTCAAAAGGAAATAGGAATTTAATTCCTCTGAAATTAAAAGTTCGAGAAATTTAATTCCTGAAAGAGGAGTAACAGATCCTCCAAAAAAAAAAAAAACATTGAGGCAGGGTCACGTGTCACCACGTGACCCCCCCCAAAAGCCCTACAGAAAGCCCCTTTGAGGCAGCACCCCACGTGACCCACGTGACTTTCAGCAAAAGCCTTAACACATAGGCATTTGAATGCCCGTCACGTGCTGACACGTGACACTATCAAAGACACAGTAATCTCGGCAGAATCATTGAAGGGAAGGCACTCCCACGTGGGGCCACGTGACCGTTCTTGCTGTAGTGTTTAACACTAAGTTAAAACCCCCGAATCCAGTATTGAAATGCTATCGGGCCTTAGTGTTCAACACTAATTAAAGAATTTTGTTCGTAGTGTTCAATATTAATTGTTTAATATTCGGCACTAATTTGAGATCCCCATTGCCAGTGTTCAACACTGAGCTGTTTTAATGCTTATGATCATTTCAAGGCCTTGTTGCTGGTGTTTAACACCAATTATTCTTCTAGTGTTAAACACTAACTTGTCAAACTCATTCCCAGTGTTCAACACTGATTGCTTTGAAGTGTTTAACCCTAGTCTATAGCCCAATTGGCTAAAGGGATAGAGGCAAAGCTTCTCCCTCGATGGACTCACAAGGAATCAATATTCCAGACATGATGGGACTTAGCCCAAGCTGGCCATAAGTCCTCAATTCGTGACTAATTGGGCCAATGGGCTCATAACATAATCAGTCCTGACCTCAAATTGGGCCAGGGACTGCTCAAGCCACTCCGGTTCTAGGGTACATCTCTTCACTCCTTTGATACTTGGCATTGTAATCCCTCAATGTCTTCAAAGAGGTGATGGGTCCCGACGACCACCCATGATATGGACTGTGGGGTCCTTAAACTCATACAAATTCCTGGTCACGCGGAACGTGGATAACGTCACTCTTTGACCCCACGGAAAATGTCCAGAGCGGAGCCTGGTCCTCGCTAAGCACGGCAGTGAACCCGTGTGAAGCATCCAGAGCACATACCGGACTGTGGGGTCCTTAAACCCATGGACTACGACGTCCTTAACCTTGACCGAGATGTCTTAAAACTAACAACGGACCGCAATGTCCTTAAACTACCCACGGACCGCAATGTCCTTAAACTACCCATGGACCGCAACGTCCCTAAACTAGAACAATAGAGCCCTTCATATGCTCTTTTGTTGGACCTAAACGGTCCCGTTTAAGTTGATCTTAGCCTCGAAGATGGCTAACGCGTCCTTAAACCCTCAAACATACTGGACTACGAATCCCCCAAATTAACTCCGGCTCAAGGGTACATCTCTGAACTCCTCTGACATCTGTCGTTGTAATCCTTCAACGTCGTCAGAGAGGTGATGGGTCCCGACAGCCATACAGACGATGGACCACTATGTCCCTAAACTGGAACATTAGAGTCCAAACATTCTTTTGTCGGATCTAAACGATTCCGTTAAGTTGATCTTAGTCACAAAGTTAGACTAACGTATCCTTAACAAACGTTTGAGTTGATCTTAGCCTCGAGTAGGACTGACGTATCCTCAAACCAAAACCCCCCCAAAACCCAAATTTAAGATAATGCGGATTTGGGCTAGTCCACGCCCTACGGGCGACGACATAACTCAGTCTCCGTAAACAATCCACGGGCGATAAAACAAACACCCACGACACGAAGTGACCATCTGGAGAAGGAGAAAGTTGTTACCGCAATGCGGTAGCGTAATTAACTGCAGGGGCTTGCGCCTGCAGGGAAGAGCGTCCCCACAATCAAAAACCCCTCAAACGAGGGGGAATCTGACGAAGTCTGCTACATCGGTCGCATCCGTTTAAACCTTCGATATATGGTGCCATAAATCAACTTGGCATCTTCGGAGAGGTGGACGGATAGCACCAACTAGCATCTGCCCCGAACCTAACGCCTCAGACGTCCCAACATCCCGGCCGCCGTTCGGAGGGGAACAGATTCTGGCATGCCCGGTGGGACCTTTTCCTCTTTCCACTCCACACTTCGTGTGTCGTGATTCGCGAACCAATCGCGGTTCGTTAATAGTTGCCCTCGGGTTTCAAGGTACTGAGAATTGGCATCTCGCTTATTGCAGAAAGCAAAGGATCGATGGCTTCCACCCCTGCGAAATCTTCCAACTGCTCAGACGGCAATTTCAGCCGACGCTCTGCCTCGCCAGGAGGTATAGCCTATGGACCCCAAGCTGCTTCGCTATTCACAATGCCAGTGGAACAGGTCACTCGCGCCACCACAGGATTGTTCTTTGGGACTATGATCCCGCCGACAAACTTTACCGCTCCAGTGCTGACGAAGAAAACTCTCGGGAAGTCGGTCTTTGATCGTCTTACCCCTGCCGCGGCTCCTCTCAACGAGTCGCCCAACGTCGATGCCTCGGTCTTCTCTAGATTGGGCCAGGAATCCTGCGAGCTCATCACGGGGCCTACAATCTCAGAGAAGGCTGCTTTTAAGAAAGTGGCCGTTCCCGTTCCCGAAATCGCTAAGGCGACCTCTCCAGCCAAAAAGTCAGTCTTTACAAGATTGACGGCTCCGGCCTTTGCTCCCGCTTCCCAGAGGACATCGGTCTTCGATAGGCTAACGCCAACAACAACCCCCCATCCACACAGGGGGCAAGAAGGAACCATTCTTACTGCTGACCCAACGCCGCCCGCTCGACGCGCTCGACGTCGCCATTGGCGCCGAGTAAGGAAGGCTGGGGGCAACTCTCCCTCCGGGCTGACTCCAGCGGCCCCGGTGGCAGAGGTCAATGCTGCTGTTCCAACTGGGAACAGCTTTGAAATGCTAAATAAGGTGCGAAGGAATTCCCCCACGGCAGTACTGAAGAGGTCTCCTCCCTCATTGAAAAAGGTTGAGGAAACAAAACCCGAACAGCCCCGATCTCCTCAACGGCTGTCTTCCAAAATCTATAAGGCTTGGCGGCAGGCCCGAGACTCGATCATCGATCCAAACTTCTCCCGCCAGCACAAGAAGCTGAAAATCCAACCTGAAGCCGGTCACCAGGCTAAACCCCAAAAAGCTGGTGATCAACTGACTCACAAAAGGAGGAAGCCAGAGAGGACCTCACAGCATGCAGCGACGACTGAAAGCACTAAACCCAGACGCCCTGAGTCTGGGGGCATGGTGGTGCACACTGTTTACATGGCCTTTGGGAAAGAGGAAAGCCGCACTTCCACGGGCCACCGACCCCTAACCCGATCCGTGACGAAAGCCCAGGAGCAGCAACAAAAGCTTCAAGAAATGATGAATGCTATGGCCGCGCTCACCGGACCAAAAGAAAACCCAGAAACGTCCTCAGACGCACGCCGGGAGGAAGAAACAGACGCTGAATTCCTTCGCCGAACACTGGAGAGAAGGGACAAAGAGGCTGCTGAACAAGCATCCAACATACAACGGATGGGCCTCCTCTTTCAAGACGTGATAGGAATGATGATCCAGCAGGACTCACCCGCCGAGGATCCCCCGATCGCTCTTGAAGACGACCGAGGAGAAACGTCAAATCCACCACCAGCCCTTTCAACGGCCAAGGAGGAGGCAATCTCTAAGGCTGACTTAGCTGACTACATAGCACAGCAAATCCGAGTTCATCATGCGACTGAGGCAGCTGGTCAAGTCGTGAAAACGGGGCGGCCGTATCCGAGCTGGTACGATCAAATCAAATACCCGCAAGGCTATACGATACCGAAATTCCATGTGTATAAAGGGGCCGGCAATCCCCATCAACATGTTGCCCAGTTCCGGGCCCTCTGCGGTAACACCGGCGGTGACGATAAATTGTTGCTTCGCCAGTTCGTGGGCAGCTTATCAGAAACAGCGTTCGAATGGTATTCAGAACTCCCGAACGATTCCATCAAAACGTTCGCTGAAATGGAGTTGTTGTTCACTCAGCGATTTGCAAGTGCCAGCGAACGCACTCCAATAACCGCACTTATTAACGCCAGGGTAAAACCGGGCGAAACCTGGGTCCAGTACGCTATACGCTGGCGGAACTTGTGGTCGAGATGTGAGCAACGCATCGAGGAAGCACCTGCGGTGGGCATGTTCGTGGGAACCCTAGACCCCCACGCAACTATCTCCCAGTTTATGATGTTCTTTAAGCCAACCACATTCCAGGCTTTAATCGACAAGTTGGCTCAGATGGACCAGATGGGTCATGGACCACCTACACCGAAGTCGGAACCTCGGAATGACAAGGGTAAAGGGAGGGCAACCTTTGTTGCGAATGCCCAACAGCAACCTAACGCCCCGAAACCGGCAGATCAACTGGAGGAAAGGCGCCGGTATTATAATGAGAAAATGAAGCGTCCCTACTCGTTCCCACGAGACAAGACGAAGCGGTTATTCGAGCTGGCGATACGCAACGGGCTTATAAACCTACCAAATCCAAGGCGACCGCCGCAACCCACCGAGGTGAATGACTCCAACTACTGCCCTTACCATCAAACGGTAGGCCATCCGATTGAAGATTGCTTCGTCTTCAAAGGATGGATTGAAAACCAATACCTCCAGGGGAAGTTTGTACTGTCCGAAAAGTGGAAGGTGAACCCACCACAGCCGCATGCTCCTAGGAAAGCGGATACACCGGGGGCAACATGTTCTTTTATTGAAGAAGCTCCATGGGAGGTCGTGCTATCAACTAAAACCAAAAGAATGCTGAGAGACCTTCATGCGTGCCCTGCGGTCGAATGGAAGGACCCTCTTGAACCTCAAATTATCGAAGGGATGCTAAGGCGCCGCCCGACTACAAAGACTCACGGTAAGAGCCCAGATACTCACGCCCAATCGTCAAAATCTTCGAAGAAAAAGAAGAAGAAATCCAAGAAGTCCGTGAAGCCTGGAAAAGAGCACACGAACTTGCAAAAGCAAATCGACGCGTTGGAAGAGTACAATCAGAAGGCGCGGACTCCTGTCACACTGCAAGAGTTCCTCAACCACATCTTTCAAGAGGATGATGATGGAGAAAGCTCGTCGGATGAATCCGAAGGATATGTGGCGAGTTGTAATGTAATCTCCCACTCGTTTGCCGATGATAGGAAAACTCCTGGCATTAGGAAACTGGAGGCAGAGCCTGTACCAGAACGCGCATGGCCAACAGATGAAATGATCGACGCTTTTCTAGACGAGATTCGTCTAAAATGTAAAGCGGACCAGGAGCGTGAGATGACCACGTCGGAAGGAGCCAAATGCGGGTAACTGAACGAAAGAGTTGAACTACCCCTGACAGAGCATAAGGCATCCGAAGCAGACAAGAAGACATTCAAGACGAGAAAAAGGTTTGCCAAAGCCATGTCAATGGGGATGAAGCTACCACCCTCGAAAGGAAACACACACGATGGGGTAGAGACGCACCCTGACTATTGCACATATCATCGGAAAATCTCACATCCCACGGAGGAGTGCGACGCCTTTAAGATATGATGGCAAGGATATGTTGCTCATCGGCAACATTTTAAGCGCATGAAACGCAAGATCCGTCGGGAGCGAAGAAGCACTGTCGATGGGCACAACATAACGACTGGCAACTGTTGCATGGTTAACGCCAGGGAGTCACAAGTTCTCACCTTTGGGAGCGACTCTGATGAAGAAATGGCTCTGGGCCCTCTCTTTAAAGAATCTTTCTCGGGAAAAGAGGAGGAATCGGAGATCTGCGAGAACATTCAGCTGCGCAATCGCACACTCCCAGAAAAGAATCTCGGGCCCGTCGGCCGAAAAGATAAGGGAAAGGAAAAGGTCATTGAAGATATCACTTTAGATGACCAGGTCACAAAAGAGCTAACTACCAAAGACCCTCCCAAAAAGGGTAAGGTAGACTATAACATCCTCGCGCACCTAAGGAAGCTACCTTCTCAGCTTAGCATTCTTGATGCCCTCCTATTATCGAAAGAAGCGCGAGACTCACTAATTAAGGCGTTACAAGAACCCGAGCAATTCCAAGCCTTCCTCGCCACTGAAAGGATGAAGGATGAACTGGAGGAAGTGCGTACGGCCGATGTCACTTTCGGTGATGAAGACCTCCTTCTCGGGACGTGCGACCACAACCGCCCCCTATATGTCTCTGGATACTGCCATGACATCAAGATAGGCAAGATCCTGGTGGATAATGGATCCTCCGTTAACCTCCTTAATGTTCGGGTGTTGAAGGAAATCTGCATGAGTGTGCAACACCTCGCTCGTGACAAAATTACTATCTCCGGTTTTGACTCTCAATCGTCACGGACTCTCGGATCTGTAATACTGACGTTACGCTTCGGACTTCTCGTCACAGACATCAAATTCCATGTCATTGACGCCAAGACCTGCTACAACGCCTTGCTCGGTCGTCCTTGGCTACACGAGTACAACATCATCCCTTCTACGCAACATCAGTGTATGAAGTACTTCAAGGATGGTTTCGAGTACACCGTAACAGGCGAGTTGAACCCGTTTTCTGTAAACGAAGTTCGCAAATACGAAGACGCGAAATACTTTTTGCCAGATTTCGAAGATACAGAAAGGTGTCGCGACCCAGAGGACAAAGCCGCCGCCACTATTCCCGTTTTTGGGAGCGATACCGAAGAGGAGGAGGAAATAGTGTATACAGGGCCATCCCAACGCAACAACCTGGGGGCGCCCACCCCCATACCGGTCTTCGGGAGTGATTCGGAGGACGAGGTTAACGCCGTATTCTCCAGTCGGCTGTCAATACAGGCACCCCTTTGCGAGGACCATAGTCTGCAAATCACCATGGTACCGCAAGAACACTATAAGGATCTCGACGCGCTTCAAGCTCACAGCGTGCAGGACCTGCAAACATTTTACGTCTCTCCCAGGCGAAGGGGTGAGAAGGTGATCCTATTCTACCAATCCTCAGAGTCGAAGGTGGAGAAAGAGATCTGGCACGGCGCGGATGTTACACTTGACAGGCTCCAACCCATCCGTCTGCCTAGATACTATACAAATGGATTGAAGAAGTTATTGAAGCGCCAAGGAGTACCCTTAAGACAGACAGTGCGGCAGGCTCGGTTCTATAACAGGATTTGGGATGTCCCCGGGACTCAGCGCAAATTGCCCAATGGGAAAATGGAAACACTTGGGCTTGGGTACGCGAGAACCGGAAAACGGGAGCGAGCCCACGGCAGCTACGCCATATATACCTCTGATGGAGAAGAAGGCGCCCTGTCAGGAGAGGCCAATCCCTCATCAAAACTAAACCCCGCGATCGAAGCGCCAAACCCGTTGTTTAAAGGACGAATGGGCAAGCCTACCACGAAAGCGGATCAGAAAATTCGGGAAGACCACAACCACGAAGTGGCCATCTATGAGAAGGCCAGGACGCAACGTCTATTCCAACAGACTGCACAGGCTGCAAAAGATAAAGATGTTCACCATTGTCAACCCGTCATACGAAAGGCCCGATGCGGGGACGGAAATAAATTAAGAAACGGGAAAAGAAGCCGACAACAACGACGCAGGATTAGAGGGTTACGGGTACTGCGCGGCTCGGATTCGTCCCTCGTGGAAAAGATGAGTCGAGCATACTCCTTCCCCCGAGACAAGACGGAACGATTGCTCAAGCTCGCCCTAAAACATCAGATGATCACGCTTCCAGATTCTAGGCATCCTGAGCAAGCTAGCAAGGTCTCTCATCCGAGTTATTGCTCTTATCACCGAGCCATAGGACATCCTACCGAAGACTGCTTCACCTTCAAGAACTGGGTCGAGGACCAGTACCGACGGGGTAGATTCGCTTTATCCGACGGTTGGAAAGTAACGCCGCCGCAAAAGCATGAGCCCAAAGCCACAAGAGCAGAACCGGATCCACCTCAGTCTTGGGAGCGGGTTCGCACCTGTCATATGATTACGATATTAAAAGAAGAACCCGAGAACGAAGATGACCTTCCCCGGTGCTTCGAGAACAGCGATGATGAGTTGATCTCGGAATTTCCGCCCGCTCCGAAAGAACTTGAAGACGGTATACATACTACCGCAGATAACCTCGAGAAGATCGAGCTGGGATCGGCAGACGACCCGCGACCGACATTTGTCAGCGAGCTGTTATCCGAGGAAAAGGTGGCCGCGTTAAAGAACGTGCTCCTACGGCATAAAGACTGCTTCGCGTGGAACTACTCCGAGATGCCAGGATTGGATCCGGAGATTGCGGTGCATAGATTAGCAATATCCCCAGATATCAAGCCAGTCAAGCAGGCGCCAAGGAGGATGCGACTTGAGCTGGAGATGAGCATCAACGCCGAAGTCAAGAAGTTGATCGATTCCGGATTTATCCAGGAAGTCCAATATCCCGACTGGATTGCCAACATCGTCCCGGTAATGAAGAAGAATGGAACGGTGCGCATATGCGTGGATTTCAGGGATCTCAATAAAGCATGCCCAAAGGACGATTTCCCGGTGCCGGTAACCGAGCTAATGATAGATAACACATCCACTCACGAGGTCTTCTCCTTTATGGATGGTTCATCAGGATACAATCAGATAAAGATGCATCCCGAAGACCAGAAGCACACCGCTTTCCGGACTCCTTTGGGTATATTTTGCTACAAGGTTATGCCCTTTGGCCTAAAGAACGCTGGCGCTACCTATCAAAGGGCTATGACAAAGATCTTCGACGACCTCATACATGACATCGTCGAGTGCTATATCGATGACCTCGTAGTAAAGAGCATGTCGTACGAGGAGCATTTAAAGCATCTGAAGACTGTATTTCAACACCTTCGGCAATATAATTTGAAAATGAATCCCCTCAAGTGCGCGTTTGGAGTCCCCTCAGGCAGATTTCTGGGATTCATCATTCGACACCGAGGTATTGAAATAGATCCGTCAAAAATTAAAGCGATCATGGAAATGCCTCCGCCAAGAACGCTCAAGCAGCTGCGGTCTCTCCAAAGGAAGCTCGCATACATCCGGCGGTTTATCGGTAATCTTTCGGGCAAATGCCGTCCTTACAGCCACCTGATGAAAAAGGGAACCCCGTTCGTTTGGAATCACAAATGTCAAGGTGCACTAGACGAGATCAAACAATACTTGCAAAATCCTCCGGTGTTGGCTGCCCCAGTGAAAGGAAAGCCTCTCATTCTTTACACGGCCGCCCTTGAAGGTTCTTTGGGCGCATTATGGGCACAGGAGAACGATCAGGGGAAAGAAAGAGCACTTTACTACTTAAGTCGAGTGCTGCTGGGGGCAGAAAGCAATTACTCGCCCATCGAAAAACATTGCTTGGCATTAATCTTTGCAATAACGAAGCTCAGGCACTATGCGTTGGCGCATGAAGTCCGTCTCATTTCGAAGGTGGACCCCCTTAAATACCTGATGTCAAAGGCTATATTGACGGGAAGACTCGCTAAATGGGCCTTGCTCTTGATGGAGTTCTCGATAACATATCAACCCCTTAAGGCAGTGAAAGGCCAGGCCATTGCTGACTTCCTCGCTGAACACCCGATACCGGCCGACTCTCCTCTGAACTGTGATTTGCCGGACGAGCATGCATTTGACGCAATTGGCGGTGGAAGCACACGATGGGAACTCTATTTAGATGGAGCGTCCTCCATAAAGAAACAGAAACAGGGTAGCCCGATCATCAAATCGGGGATAGGCCTTATCTTTGCAACTCCACAAGGAGGGATAATGCGCTTCGCCTTTTCCTTAACAGAGTCAAGGACAAACAATGAAGCCGAATACGAAGCCCTGATAGCAGGCCTCGAAATCGCCATCAACATGGGAATTGAAGACCTCCTCATATACGGGGATTCTCAGCTGGTCGTTAGCCAAGTAAATGGTGACTACCAAACGTGCAAACCAGAATTGGTAAAGTACGGCGAAAAGGTGCAACAACTGTTGGCCCAGATCCCCTTCTATATTCTAGAGAACATACCGCGCACGGAGAACAGCAAAGCAGACGCGTTGGCCAAACTCGCTAAAGAACTGGCCGACGAGAACCTCGATGACGTCAGAATCGTGGTACAAAGCCGTCGAGTGCTCGCCCCGGCAGAAATACCTCCGGAATTGTATAAAGAAAAGGGAGCGACTGAGCAAGCGACCCTACAAATAAAAGACCGTGAGAAGGCTGAGGACTGGAGGGAAGTCTTCATAGACTACTTTAAGTCCCGCCGAATGCCTGAAGAAGCGTCCTCAAGGCATCAGCTCATGAAACGAGCTTTATCTTTCGCTTTTGTCAACGACATTCTATACAAGAGATCATTTGATTCTCTATGGCTGAGATGCCTGGGACCTGACGAAGCAGAAAGAGTCATTCGGGAAGTTCATGACGGACTTTGCGGTTCTCACCAAGCAGGCCCAAAGATGAAGTTAAAAATTAAACGGATGGGTTACTACTGGCCCACGATGATCCAGGACTGCCTCGAGTATGCGAAGCAATGCCACTCATGCCAGATCCATGGAGACTTCATCCACCAACATCCGAATCCACTGCACCCGACGCTGGCTAGTTGGCCATTCGAAATGTGGGGGACTGACATAGTCGGCCCCATTGAGCCAGCATCATCCCGGGGACACCGCTTTATCCTGGCGACAACTGATTACTTCTCCAAATGGGCAGAAGCAGTACCACTGAAGGAAGTGAAGACGGAGAATATCCTCCATTTCTTCAAGACGCACGTCATCTATCGGTTCGGAACTCCACGACGGATTATCTTCGATAATGGACCGGCCTACCGAAGCCATAAGATTAGCCGCTTTGCACAGCAGCACAATATAGACTGGAGATATTCTTCAGTTTACAACCCACGAGCTAACGGTCTGGCCGAGGCTTTCAATAAGACCTTGACGAAGATCATAAAAAAGACCGTCTCCAGGAATAAGAAAGACTGGCACGAAAGGCTGCAAGAAGCCCTTTGGGCTTATCGAACTACATTCAAGACGGCCACGAACACAACGCCGTACGCGTTGGTATTTGGGACGGAAGCAGTTCTCCCCCTTGAGATAGAGTTACCCTCTCTACGAGTAGCAGTCCACCACGAGCTGACGAACGAAGAAAATGCTCACCTTCGGCTTGAGGAGCTTGATGCCCTCGACGAAACCCGGCTCATAGCGCAACAACATCTAGAGGCCTACAAAGCAAAGATGACGCGCTCGTACGAAAGATTGACCAGGCCGAGGACATTCCGCCAAGGCGAACTCGTACTAGTGGTCAAAAGACCTATGATCCCCAATCGCGCCAAGCGGGGAAAATTTGAGCCAAACTATGAAGGCCCGTACATCATAGACAAGGTCTACCAGGGTGGGGCCTATCTACTCATGGACATGCACGGTGAAAGGCCTTTCAGGCCAGTAAACGGCCGCTTCTTGAAGAAATACCATGCTTAATAAGCTGCAGCCTAGGTCAATGATAGATGACGACGACTATGTCCGCTCGCTATCTTCCCAGGCTCAGACTTTACAAGCAGCAGCCGGCCTTCCTATAACGACGGACCGAAACGTCCTTAAACTATCTACGGACCGAAACGTCCTTAAACTATCTACGGACCGAAACGTCCTTAAACTAATGCCGGACCGAAACGTCCTTAAACTAACAACGGACCGAAACGTCCTTAAACTAACGGCGGACCGAAACGTCCTTAAACTAACGACGGACCGAAACGTCCCTAAAACTACTACCGCAGCATCTTTAGGCTGACGGAAAAAAAAAAAAAGAGGAAAAAAAAAATATATGAAAAGGAATAAAAAAAACGGTATGTCCATAAGCAAAATGGGCACGGATGGAAAACCCGAAAGGGCTCCGTGAGTAAAAACAGCAGGGCTGCCGGCAAGTGTTCGTGAAAACCCGAAAGGGCGCGACCTTGTAAAAAAAAAAGTGAAAAAGAATAAAAAAAACGGTATGTCCATAAGCAAAATGGGCACGGATGAAAACCCGAAAGGGCTCCGTGAGTAAAAACAGCAGGACTACCGGCGAGTGTTTGTGAAAACCCGAAAGGGCGCAACCTCGTTAAAGGACACTTACAGAGTCCTCTCGACCTTGTAAGGAGAAACCACCTGCGTGAGATCCTTACGACTCACAAAGGAGCAGCGCACTTAGGGATCCTCATGATTCCTAAGGAGAAAATACACTTACGAGATCCTCACGACTAGTAAGGAGAATTCTCTTATGGGACCCTCCCGGCTCATAAGATTTGAAAGTCTTAAGTTACAGAAACCTGAACCTGTTCTTAAGCAAAATCCTCCACAACCTCCCATACTGACCCTTGTATACAATCCACGGGCGCGAATAAACATTTCCCCAACAAAGTCCAACCCTTATAGGTCCTCTCGACCCATAATGAGAAAGTCCTCTTGTAGGATCCTTACGACTTACAGAGGAGCACACACTTAGAAATCCTCACGATCCCTAAGGAGAAAACACACCTACGAGATCCTCACGACTCGCGGGGAGAAATACCTTTGTGAGACCCTTACGGCTCATGAAGTCAAAAGCCTTGGTCGACAGGACCCTTAACCCTGTTTGCTGAGCCACCTTTGTTCGTCATCGACAAAAGCAAATGATGATTCGCTCCTGGCAACGTTCCAGTTGTAGCGGTGCTGATGCCAAAATCGGTGCCTAAAACCCAGGATTGTAACGAAAAGCTAGCAAGCCACACATGCCTACAAAATAGCCGAAATGATGGGGCAACTTGCAATAAAAAGCAGCAAGTAAAAATGAAGGCATGAAAAATAGCCGAAATGATGGGGCAACTCGCAATAAAAAGCAGCGAGCAGAAAATAAATAAATAGCCGAAATGATTGGGCACCGCGAAAAATAGCCGAAATGATTGGGCAATCACGATTTTCGCGATATAAAAGCTGAAATGATAGAGCATCGCGGAAAAAGAAATAAAATAAAAATAAAATTTATGCCCTACAGGTGATATTCCATCACACCCTGTACACAATCCAAGGGCGTAAACAAAAAGGGGATCATACTTCTCCCCCAGGTTTCATCAGAAAAAGAAGCCAGGTCTCGACGGGCCACAAGCGACCTAGAGATCATCCAAACACTCGTCTCGTAACAACGGACATGACTTCAAACAAAGCAGAGCAGCGGCAGCTCCCAGTTCCATGGCTCGGTGGTATACACATCGCCAACAGTCAAGCCTCCATCCCGCGAAATGCGGATACAATCAGTGCAAACTTCCTGGTCACGTGGAACGCGGATAACGTCACTCTTTGACCCCGTGGAAAACGTCCAGAGCGGATCCTGGTCCTCGCAGAGCATGGCAGTGAACCCGTGCGAAGCATCCAGAGCGGAGCCTAGTCCTCGCCTAACGCGGCAGTGAACCCGTGTGAAGCATCTAGTGCAAACTTCCTGGTCACGTGGAACGCGGATAACGTCACTCTTTGACCCCGTGGAAAACGTCCAGAGCGGATCCTGGTCCTCGCAGAGCATGGCAGTGAACCCGTGCGAAGCATCCAGAGCGGAGCCTAGTCCTCGCCTAACGCGGCAGTGAACCCGTGTGAAGCATCTAGTGCAAACTTCCTGGTTACGTGGAACGCGGATAACGTCACTCTTTGACCCCGTGGAAAACGTCCAGAGCGGAGCCTGGTCCTCGCCAAGCACGGCAGTGAACCCGTGTGAAGCATCCAGAGCAAACACCGGACTGTGGAGTCCTTAAAATCCACGGACTATGACGTCCTTAACCTCGACCGTGATGTCTTAAAACTAACGATCAATCCCCCCGATTCCCTACGGATTTCGCCTTGGTTTAAGGGTACATCTCTTCACTCCTTTGATACCTGGCGTTGTAATTCCTCAACGTCTTCAAAGAGGTGGCGGGTCCCTGCAACCAAACACCGGACTGTGGAGTCCCTAAATCCACGGACTATGAGGTCCTTAACCTTGACCGTGATGTCTTAAAACTAACATCGGACTGTGGAGTCCTTAAATCCATGGACTATGAGGTCCTTAACCTTGACCGCGACGTCTTTAAACTACGATACCTCGAGAGATCCCTGACTCCGTGAAACGCGGATAAGGATGATCACATCCAACACTTGCAGGCCCTCACGACCTGTAAGGAAGAAAAACTCTCTTGTGGGATCCTTACGACTCTCAAGGGAAAACCCTTTTAAGAATCCTCACGATTCTTAAGAAGAACTCACACCTATGGGATCCTCTCGACCTGTAGGGAGAAAAACTCTTTATGAGACCCTTGTGGCTCGTAAAAAGCAAAAGCCTTAGGAAGCAGATCTTAACCCTGAGTCCTGAGCCATTGCTGTCCTGCAAGGAGATCAAGATAGAATATCCGCAGAATACATTCAATGAAAAGGAGACACATCATTGACAAGAAAAATGTATCTTTTATTCATAAACCAAAACGGGTACAAAGTACAATTTATGGAAGGAACAAAAAGAAAATACTCTCATCCATGAGTATGTACAAAAAGGAAGAAAAAGATACAAATGTTTCAGGCCGGCGGGCGATTCAGCAACTTGGTCAGCTCATCCTGCTTTTGCTGAGCCACGGCTTCATGACGCAAGATCTCCAGAAGACGAGCCTCCGCCTGAGCTTGCTGGGCCTGATATGAAGCGAGCCGGGCTTCAAGCTCTTTTTCAGTAGCCTTATGAGCCTCAACCCTCTCGCGAGTAAACGTGACGGCTTTATCAAGAGCCACCACCTCTTTGATGGACTCCTGTAGCACCCGCCACAGTTCATACGCTTTATTGGCCCTGGCTGTGAGATTGGCTTGAAGCTCGCCCAGCGCCTTAGAGGCTAGCTCCCTCTCCGAGAATTTGCGGCCAAGCCTCTTTTCACATGACGTCATATTTACCGCACATCGTGCTATCAGACCTCGCAACTCCGCTTTTGCAACCACGGCTTCTGAGGAAAGGCGAGAACATTCAAGAGCATACAAACAAGCCTCCACCTTCCTGCAGAACTCCACCCAGACCCGCACCACCTCCTCGCTATGATAGGTGGCGAGAAAAGAAAGAGAGCCGTTGGCTTCAGCGGCAAATGCTTCGGCCGTAGTCGTACTACCAGCACGGAGTTCCTCGATGAAAGAAGATAGGGAGACAAGGCTCAATTGGGCCAATCGCTCTGAAGCCCGCAAGGCATAGGGGCCGGACGGCATCACAATGCGCGATTCCAGAGCCATGGAAACTGGCAGGGCTGTTCAAGTTTGGCAAATGTTAGTAAAACTCTTAAACGCGGAACGAATGAGATTATAATAAAAATGTCACTCACCGATAGTCATGCAAGTAGGAGCCGAAGGTTCCCCTGGCCCTTCGACGACCTCGACCTCATCGTCGGCTTCCAAAACTATAAGAGACATCAATGTCATTTCGCAAAATAGTAACAATGCTATGGTAAAAAAATGGCGAATGACACCAACCTTGCCCAGACGAGAGGACAATGCATTGAGGGGAGATCGCCTGCGGAGCTGCCATCTCCAATAAACGCTGAAATGACTGTCGGGGCGATAGATCCGCGATCGTGGCTGCCAAACCGCGCAATTCTGGGAAAAGATAAAAGGATTCAGACTATGAAAGGGTTGCTAAATTAAAACACAGAGGAATACCTTCAACAGTCCTCCCATTCTGAGCCGGGGGGATAGCAGCTTCAACGTTCTCCGTCATGACCTCAGGCTCCAACAAAGGGAGAGTAGTCCCGACTACCTCGCCCCCAGCCTTTGGGCCGCTCGCAGTAGGAGTCATTGGGGCGTAGGCCTCCAAAGGAGCCTCCTCCAAAGGGGCAAGCACGCCTTGGCCAAGAACCGCCGCTGGAAATTCCACCGCGAGAGGAGCAGCCTCGTCAGCCCCCTCCACATCCAGCAAGGCTTCATTGGGAGTTTCGGCGGGCTTTAGCTTTAATAGGCCCGTAGGAAGCTCCCCCAGCGTCGAAGATTCTGCATGATCCAAATAAGAATAATGATGTATATGCACAGGCATAAATAGTCGGAGAGACTACAAAGGAAGCACAACGTACCTATACGTAAAGAAGCCCTCAATATGGCTTCTTCAAGCCGCTGCTCCTTCTCAAGGAGGTGGGCTCGCCGGGGTTCAAGCGTAGATTCATGACCGCCAGTCCACAAAGAGAGTGCATCAGCCGCGTCTTCTGAAGCGGCCTGCTTCAAAGCCCTTTCCCCCCATTCCTCTAAAGGGCCGATAAATCGCCGCCGAATCCACGAAGGGTCTTCGTAAAAAATTACAGCGGGATAAGACTTCTTCGGAACCTTGGCATTATGGGACGGGTCTTTCGAACGCCGTAAGGCCTCAGCCAGTTGTGCAGCCTCCTCGTCAGCCGAACTCGGGAAGAGAAGCCCCGTGTCTGACCCTTGCAAGGCCAAAGGTTCGTCTTCAACGACAGGCTCAGATTCCACCACAGAATCAAGCGGGGGAGTAGCCACTTTCCTCCGTCGTTTAGACCCAGAGCCGGCCGCTGAAGATAACCGCTTCCTCCCTCGCGAAGCCTTAGGGCGGCGCTGACCCACATCGCCTTCGGCACTCTCGTCCCTGTTACTTTCGCTCGGCGCCACAACCGAGGACGACGCCGCCGGTATCGACGCCACGGGGGACGGTACCGCCGCCGGCAGAGGTGCTACTACTGGAGCCCGTCTACCCCGCGATCGGGAACCCAAGGGCATACCAGCTGTTGGAGTAAGGTCCACCCCTGACTCTCCCGGAATGAGGGCGGCGCCAATCTCCCTCAAAGGGAAGCGGACTGGAACCCTCGGTCGCAGCTTAGCTCCCGAAACCTGAGGAGGGGAGTCGTGACCAAGGAGAACCCTTCTTTCTTCAGCAATGATTAGGGTGATTCGATGAAGATACCAGCCCGTAAATGCACCTACGCATCGAGGCATATACTCGGCTTCAGGGACCATGAAATGAGAGCCGGTGTTCAACCGCATGAAATGATGGGCGGCATCGCGAACAGCGTCGAGCGAAGGGATCGGAGCGACTATAAAAGCCTCAAAAGGAACGCCTTGGTCGTATCCAAGCTGCCGGGCAAATCGGTGCGGATTGTACCGCATAAAAAGAGCTGCACTATCCTGGCGAAACACCAAGTAGCCTGGTCTAATTGAATACAAATGTATGGCCTCTCGGGGCTTCAGAGAAGGCGCGTCGTCCTTTGACTAGTCCCAAAGTTGCTGAATGGGACCCGAAGGAGTAGACAGAACCCGATCATTAAAAACCAACCCGCCGGCAGTAGCGTGAGGGGAAATCAGCACCCGAATAGCCCCAAATTGAGTTGGATCGGCAGCAGAAGCACCCACCAGTCGCATGAGTCGCGGGAAGGTATAGACGTCGTAAAAAGCGGGCCTCTGATGCATAGCAAAAGACCCCAGCACATGCATTTCGATCCACGACGTGAAATAATGAAGCGAAAAGTTCACTACGTCCACGCCAGGCGTAGAAGTATTAGCTGCGGTGCCTAATCCGTTATAGAGGTGCGCCAAGGCCGGGATGCCGATAGCCAACCTCGTCCCCTCAGCAATACGATGAGCCGGGTAGATGACCGAGGCTCTCATGAAGCGGCGATGCATGGGGATAACGAACCAACTAAGCCAGACGCTAACAAACCCCACAAAGAACGTCTCCTCGTCCATGCCTGGGGCAGCAATGGATTCAAAAGAGATCGGCGATATAATAGGGATGTAATACTGAGGTAGATCTGATTCGTTGGTCGGCAACCTCTTCGGGCCAAACCCAAAAGGGTCCCCGATGTTGGCAAACTTCGGGGCTGTCTTCGATAAGGCGTCCTCACGAAGGAAACGAGCAATGAAGCTCTTGAAAGTAACGCCCTGCTCTTCAGACTCGGTGAACAATCGGTCGAAGATGCCTAGGGCCTTAATTAAACTGGGGCGCTTGTGGCGAATAGCATTCTCAGCAGACAGGCCGTCAACTGGGGCGGACTCGGGCTCAAAAACGTACTCGTCAGGAGGCAACAACTCCTCGTACAGACTACCCCTTATCGGCAGCCCCGAGATATCATAGAATTCGGCCAGAGAAATCGAAACCTCTCGATCTCCCAGAATGAAGGTATTAGTGGGAAGATTCCACTGGTTCAAAAACGCCTTGACCCACCAGGCATGCGGGGACTTGTAATGGAATAGCGACGCGTATACGGCCTGATAAAGCCCGACTTTCTGCAATCGCGCCCGATGGGCAGAAAGGATGTAGCGAGCCCAGAGAAGGTAGCCCGTAGGATGCCTGGGAGTGAGCCCTATCTTATAAATCTGCCCCCACGGGTGGGCCTCACCCTGGCAGATGCGTCGTCCCAAGATGTCTATAGCCGGGATCGGATGGTTCGGAATGCCGGTCGTCGAAGGCTCCAGCCTCCCCGTTGGAGTCCAGTTGGGCATTTCCACAGCAAAAGCTGTCCTTGGAGGATCCATCGGTAAAAAGGGGAAAGTAGGCTCCGTTGGCACCGCGCAGAGAAAACTCCGACGACCCTGAATAATCTGACTGTACCAAGACCCCCACTGAAGAAGGTTGGTGCAGTTCGGGTCATGAGCCCGAATCATCGCCATCGCTTCCTCATCAGACGGTGACTGAGGAAAAGCCGCCTCCGAGCGAGAAAAGGGAAAGCGTGGAGCAGAAGCCATCGCACCTGAAATCCAATAAAAAGAAAACCATTAAAAGGAAGGTCAGCGATATATATTCATGCACGAACATGAAGACTAGCGGGAGAAAGCAACAGCAAAGTTTCCTGGGACCATTAGCTACAAAACACATGGGCCCCACAGAATCCGGATGACGGCTCATTAATAATAAGACCAAACAGTTACAATAAAGCGAAAGGGAATATCCTCATTTAATAAAAAATGATGGCCATGCACATTCCCCCAACAGGATCTGTCTCGGGCTCTACAGTGAACCCAACAAAATCAAGGGAATTAAATTCCCACAGAGGGCATCATTACAAAATCCCCATCGTATTAATTACAGAAGAACAGCCTCGGGCCAAGAGACCCCAAGGAGCCTCTGTGTGAAGAGATTGAGTTCTTCATAGGAATTAAATTCCTTATTAGAAAAAAGGGAATTAAATTCCCAGAAATAATTTTGGTGGAATTAAAGTCCATGGAGTTGAAATGTTGTCATCATCTCCCCAAGGGTCACCTAAAACCTAAGAGATCTACAGTTCGAAGGCTCCCTGTTCTTATGGAGAAACGTGAAGAAAAATGGGTTCTTGGCGAAACCCTTAATATAGATTTGAAATCCAAAGAGTTCTTTTAAAGACAAAGACGCTTTGGCCGTTTAACATTCTTACCTAAGGGAAAGGATCCGTCAACAGAGTTAAACTCTGGGAAATGATCAAGACAGAGAACTAAGCTCTGAAAGTGAGAATTAAATTCTCAAAGGGGAAATTCTCAGAGGAAGAAGATGAATGAGCAAAGTGAAGGCTCCTATGAAGAGACAGCAGTATTTATAGAAAACAATGGAAACGTTTCATCTCCCCAGATCCCTAAAGGAATCCAACGGTCGCGAGAGATGACAGCGTTGCACTCACGTGCTGACACGTGAGAACAACGCTGTGAGGGCATTTGTTTCCTGATTTAAAATCAGGAAAGCTTCTGGGAAAAGCTTCAAAAGAGGCCACGTGCTTACACGTGACAGTAGTCACGTGTTGACACGTGACCTATAAAATACAGAAAAAGCGCACTTTGATTCGCTGATCAAGTCAAGGAAAAAAGCTTCAGAAGAGGTCACGTGCTCCCACGTGACCAGGGTCACGTGTCGACACGTGACGTTCAAAGCAGCAAACTCGCTCTCCAATTGAACCAAAGAAAGAAGTGCCAGACAGGGGTCACGTGCTCACACGTGACCAGGCGTCACGTGGTAGCACGTGATGGCTACAACAGCAACCGGAAGATAGCGCAGAAAGGAAGAGGATTCTTCATTCCAAAGAGGGTCACGTGTCTACACGTGACCATGGGTCACGTGGTCACACGTGACCGGCTTTCAAAGCCCATTTTTGACGACAGAATTAAATTCTGAAGGAAATTCGAATCTTTCCAAAGGAAAGTAATTATTTGGGACCAATCAAATTAAAGATTCAGAGGTGATGAAATATCATCTATCTATGGGAAAATCTCGGGTTTGGAAAGATTTCCCCCTTTAAATCTAACCAAAATAACAAAGCAGAATCTCTGGATTTAAAATCCAATGGTGAATAAAATTCACCTGATAATCCAAAGGCCCAAAATGAATGATGGACGCAAATCAAATCTCAATGAAGATTCGTCAAAAACTGATTGATTCGGCTGCTTCTCCTATAAATAGGAGCCAAGAGACACAGAGATATACATACGCAGAGAAGAAAAGAGAAAGGAGAAGAGCTTTGATATTTTGAAAGACTCAGATCTTCTGCAAAAAACCTAGGTAAGAAAGGGAAAGGCGTTTGAAAGAAGGAGAATTTAATTCTCAACAGAGTTTAACTCTGATAATATAAAAACAGAAGAACATATTTCTTCTCTCTTTGATAGAGGGCCTGCAAAGTGCACATCTCCCCTTAAGGTTGAGAATTTAATTCTCAATAGGTCGAGATCCTGCCATGCAGATCCAAAACATAGAGAAGGAATGCAAGCATGAGAATTTAACTCTCATAGAACTATAGGAATTTAATTCCTCCAAAACAAGGTTAGGGTTCGACCCTGTATCATGGGAATTTAATTCCTTCAAAACAAAAAGAAACAGGGTTGAACCCTAATTAAGAACATAGTTCTGTCGAAACAGTGGGAATTTAATTCCTTTAATCATAATCCTCAGAAAAGGGGAGTTTAATTCCTTAAAAGCTTTTGTTAGGGTTTAACTCTATTCGGTTCTTCGCATAAACAAGGAATTTAATTCCCACAGAAAACTCAGATTTAAAC
The DNA here is from genome assembly GCA_030015575.1 of Agapanthus africanus. Lineage (NCBI taxonomy): Eukaryota > Viridiplantae > Streptophyta > Magnoliopsida > Asparagales > Amaryllidaceae > Agapanthus > Agapanthus africanus. The sequence goes on along the minus strand of CM057339.1, from coordinate 825,983,705 downwards.
TCTATTCCAGAACATAAGCCTTCAAAAGGAAATAGGAATTTAATTCCTCTGAAATTAAAAGTTCGAGGAATTTAATTCCTGAAAGAGGAGTAACAGATCCTCCAAAAAAAAAAAAACAACATTGAGGCAGGGTCACGTGTCACCACGTGACCCCCCCAAAAGCCCTACAGAAAGCCCCTTTGAGGCAGCACCCCACGTGACCCACGTGACTTTCAGCAAAAGCCTTAACACATAGGCATTTGAATGCCCGTCACGTGCTGACACGTGACGCTATCAAAGACACAGTAATCTCGGCAGAATCATTGAAGGGAAGGCACTCCCACGTGGGGCCACGTGACCGTTCTTGCTGTAGTGTTTAACACTAAGTTAAAACCCTCGAATCCAGTATTGAAATGCTATCGGGCCTTAGTATTCAACACTAATTAAAGAATTTTATTCGTAGTGTTCAATATTAATTGTTTAATATTCGGCACTAATTTGAGATCCCCATTGCCAGTGTTCAACACTGAGCTGTTTTAGTGCTTATGATCATTTCAAGGCCTTGTTGCTGGTGTTTAACACCAATTATTCTTCTAGTGTTAAACACTAACTTGTCAAACTCATTCCCAGTGTTCAACACTGATTGCTTTGAAGTGTTTAACCCTAGTCTATAGCCCAATTGGCTAAAGGGATAGAGGCAAAGCTTCTCCCTCGATAGACTCATAAGGAATCAATATTCCAGACATGATGGGACTTAGCCCAAGCTGGCCATAAGTCCTCAATTCGTGACTAATTGGGCCAATGGGCTCATAACATAATCAGTCCTGACCTCAAATTGGGCCAGGGACTGCTCAAGCCACTCCGGTTCTAGGGTACATCTCTTCACTCCTTTGATACTTGGCATTGTAATCCCTCAATGTCTTCAAAGAGGTGACGGGTCCCGACGACCACCCATGATATGGACTGTGGGGTCCTTAAACTCATACAAATTCCTGGTCACGCGGAACGTGGATAACGTCACTCTTTGACCCCACGGAAAACGTCCAGAGCGGAGCCTGGTCCTCGCTAAGCACGGCAGTGAACCCGTGTGAAGCATCCAGAGCACATACCGGACTGTGGGGTCCTTAAACCCATGGACTACGACGTCCTTAACCTTGACCGAGATGTCTTAAAACTAACAACGGACCGCAATGTCCTTAAACTACCCACGGACCGCAATGTCCTTAAACTACCCATGGACCGCAACGTCCCTAAACTAGAACAATAGAGCCCTTCATATGCTCTTTTGTTGGACCTAAACGGTCCCGTTTAAGTTGATCTTAGCCTCGAAGATGGCTAACGCGTCCTTAAACCCTCAAACATACTGGACTACGAATCCCCCAAATTAACTCCGGCTCAAGGGTACATCTCTGAACTCCTCTGACATCTGTCGTTGTAATCCTTCAACGTCGTCAGAGAGGTGATGGGTCCCGACAGCCATACAGACGATGGACCACTATGTCCCTAAACTGGAACATTAGAGTCCAAACACTCTTTTGTCGGATCTAAACGATTCCGTTAAGTTGATCTTAGTCACAAAGTTAGACTAACGTATCCTTAACAAACGTTTGAGTTGATCTTAGCCTCGAGTAGGACTGACGTATCCTCAAACCAAAACCCCCCCCAAAACCCAAATTTAAGATAATGCGGATTTGGGCTAGTCCACGCCCTACGGGCGACGACATAACTCAGTCTCCGTAAACAATCCACGGGCGATAAAACAAACACCCATGACACGAAGTGACCATCTGGAGAAGGAGAAAGTTGTTACCGCAATGCGGTAGCGTAATTAACTGCAGGGGCTTGCGCCTGCAGGGAAGAGCGTCCCCACAATCAAAAACCCCTCAAACGAGGGGGAATCTGACGAAGTCTGCTACATCGGTCGCATCCGTTTAAACCTTCGATATATGGTGCCATAAATCAACTTGGCATCTTCGGAGAGGTGGACGGATAGCACCAACTAGCATCTGCCCCGAACCTAACGCCTCAGACGTCCCAACGTCCCGGGCGTGCCAGAATCTGTTCCCTTTTCATTGAATGCATTCTGCGGATATTCTATCTTAATCTTCTTGCAGGACGGCCGTGGCTTAGGATTCAGGGTTAGGATCTGTTTCCTGAGGCCTTTGCATCTTATGAGCCACGAGGGTCTCATAAGGAGTCTTTCTCCCTATAGGTCGAGAGGATCCCATAGGTATGAGTTCTTCTTAAAGATCGTGAGGATCCTTAAGCGGGTTTTCCCTTGAGAGTCGCAAGGATCTCACAAGAGAGTTTTTCTTCCTTACAGGTGGCGAGGGCCTGCAAGTGCCGGGTGTGATCACCTTTTTCCGTGTTTCACGGGGTTAGGGATCTCTCAAGGTATCGTAGTTTAAAGACGTCGCGGTCAAGGTTAAGGACCTCATAGTCCATGGATTTAAGGACTCCACAGTCCGATGTTAGTTTTAAGACATCACGGTCAAGGTTAAGGACCTCATAGTCCGTGGATTTAGGGACTCCACAGTCCGGTGTTTGGTTGCAGGGACCCGCCACCTCTTTGAAGACGTTGAGGAATTACAACGCCAGGTATCAAAGGAGTGAAGAGATGTACCCTTAAACCAAGGCGAAATCCGTAGGGAATCGGGGGGGTTGATCGTTAGTTTTAAGACATCACAGTCGAGGTTAAGGACGTCATAGTCCGTGGATTTTAAGGACTCCACAGTCCGGTGTTTGCTCTGGATGCTTCACACGGGTTCACTGCCGTGCTTGGCGAGGACCAGGCTCCGCTCTGGACGTTTTCCACGGGGTCAAAGAGTGACGTTATCCGCGTTCCACGTAACCAGGAAGTTTGCACTAGATGCTTCACACGGGTTCACTGCCGCGTTAGGCAAGGACTAGGCTCCGCTCTGGATGCTTCGCACGGGTTCACTGCCATGCTCTGCGAGGACCAGGATCCGCTCTGGACGTTTTCCACGGGGTCAAAGAGTGACGTTATCCGCGTTCCACGTGACCAGGAAGTTTGCACTAGATGCTTCACACGGGTTCACTGCCGCGTTAGGCGAGGACTAGGCTCCGCTCTGGATGCTTCGCACGGGTTCACTGCCATGCTCTGCGAGGACCAGGATCCGCTCTGGACGTTTTCCACGGGGTCAAAGAGTGACGTTATCCGCGTTCCACGTGACCAGGAAGTTTGCATTAGATGCTTCACACGGGTTCACTGCCGCATTAGGCGAGGACTAGGCTCCGCTCTGGATGCTTCGCACGGGTTCACTGCCATGCTCTGCGAGGACCAGGATCCGCTCTGGATGTTTTCCACGGGGTCAAAGAGTGACGTTATCCGCGTTCCACGTGACCAGGAAGTTTGCACTAGATGCTTCACACGGGTTCACTGCCGCGTTAAGCGAGGACTAGGCTCCGCTCTGGATGCTTCGCACGGGTTCACTGCCATGCTCTGCGAGGACCAGGATCCGCTCTGGACGTTTTCCACGGGGTCAAAGAGTGACGTTATCCGCGTTCCACGTGACCAGGAAGTTTGCACTAGATGCTTCACACGGGTTCACTGCCGCGTTAGGCGAGGACTAGGCTCCGCTCTGGATGCTTCGCACGGGTTCACTGCCATGCTCTGCGAGGACCAGGATCCGCTCTGGACGTTTTCCACGGGGTCAAAAAGTGACGTTATCCGCGTTCCACGTGACCAGGAAGTTTGCACTAGATGCTTCACACGGGTTCACTGCCGCGTTAGGCGAGGACTAGGCTCCGCTCTGGATGCTTTGCACGGGTTCACTGCCATGCTCTGCGAGGACCAGGATCCGCTCTGGACGTTTTCCACGGGGTCAAAGAGTGACGTTATCCGCGTTCCACGTGACCAGGAAGTTTGCACTGATTGTATCCGCATTTCGCGGGATGGAGGCTTGACTGTTGGCGATGTGTATACCACCGAGCCATGGAACTGGGAGCTGCCGCTGCTCTGCTTTGTTTGAAGTCATGTCCGTTGATACGAGACGAGTGTTTGGATGATCTCTAGGTCGCTTGTGGCCCGTCGAGACCTGGCTTCTTTTTCTGATGAAACCTGGGGGAGAAGTATGATCCCCTTTTTGTTTACGCCCTTGGATTGTGTACAGGGTGTGATGAAATATCACCTGTAGGGCATAAATTTTATTTTTATTTTATTTCTTTTTCCGCGATGCTCTATCATTTCAGCTTTTATATCGCGAAAATCGCGATTGCCCAATCATTTCGGCTATTTTTCGCGGTGCCCAATCATTTCGGCTATTTATTTATTTTCTGCTCGCTGCTTTTTATTGCGAGTTGCCCCATCATTTCGGCTATTTTTCATGCCTTCATTTTTACTTGCTGCTTTTTATTGCAAGTTGCCCCATCATTTCGGCTATTTTGTAGGCATGTGTGGCTTGCTAGCTTTTCGTTACAAGCCTGGGTTTTAGGCACCGATTTTGGCATCAGCACCGCTACAACTGGAACGTTGCCAGAAGCGAATCATCATTTGCTTTTGTCGATGACGAACAAAGGTGGCTCAGCAAACAGGGTTAAGGGTCCTGTCGGCCAAGGCTTTTGACTTCATGAGCCGTAAGGGTCTCACAAAGGTATTTCTCCCCGCGAGTCGTGAGGATCTCGTAGGTGTGTTTTCTCCTTAGGGATCGTGAGGATTCCTAAGTGTGTGCTCCTCTGTAAGTCGTAAGGATCCTACAAGAGGACTTTCTCATTATGGGTCGAGAGGACCTATAAGGGTTGGACTTTGTTGGGGAAATGTTTATTCGCGCCCGTGGATTGTATACAAGGGTCAGTATGGGAGGTTGTGGAGGATTTTGCTTAAGAACAGGTTCAGGTTTCTGTAACTTAAGACTTTCAAATCTTATGAGCCGGGAGGGTCCCATAAGAGAATTCTCCTTACGAGTCGTGAGGATCTCGTAAGTGTATTTTCTCCTTAGGAATCGTGAGGATCCCTAAGTGCGCTGCTCCTTTGTGAGTCGTAAGGATCTCACGCAGGTGGTTTCTCCTTACAAGGTCGAGAGGACTCTGTAAGTGTCCTTTAACGAGGTTGCGCCCTTTCGGGTTTTCACAAACACTCGCCGGTAGTCCTGCTGTTTTTACTCACGGAGCCCTTTCGGGTTTTCATCCGTGCCCATTTTGCTTATGGACATACCGTTTTTTTAATTCTTTTTCACTTTTTTTTTTACAAGGTCGCGCCCTTTCGGGTTTTCACGAACACTTGCCGGCAGCCCTGCTGTTTTTACTCACGGAGCCCTTTCGGGTTTTCCATCCGTGCCCATTTTGCTTATGGACATACCGTTTTTTTTATTCCTTTTCATATATTTTTTTTTCCTCTTTTTTTTTTGTTCGTCAGCCTAAAGATGCTGCGGTAGTAGTTTTAGGGACATTTCGGTCCGTCGTTAGTTTAAGGACGTTTCGGTCCGCCGTTAGTTTAAGGACGTTTCGGTCCGGCATTAGTTTAAGGACGTTTCGGTCCGTAGATAGTTTAAGGACGTTTCGGTCCGTCGCTAGTTTAAGGACGTTTCGGTCCGTCGTTATAGGAAGGCCGGCTGCTGCTTGTAAAGTCTGAGCCTGGGAAGATAGCGAGCGGACATAGTCGTCGTCATCTATCATTGACCTAGGCTGCAGCTTATTAAGCATGGTATTTCTTCAAGAAGCGGCCGTTTACTGGCCTGAAAGGCCTTTCACCGTGCATGTCCATGAGTAGATAGGCCCCACCCTGGTAGACCTTGTCTATGATGTACGGGCCTTCATAGTTTGGCTCAAATTTTCCCCGCTTGGCGCGATTGGGGATCATAGGTCTTTTGACCACTAGTACGAGTTCGCCTTGGCGGAATGTCCTCGGCCTGGTCAATCTTTCGTACGAGCGCGTCATCTTTGCTTTGTAGGCCTCTAGATGTTGTTGCGCTATGAGCCGGGTTTCGTCGAGGGCATCAAGCTCCTCAAGCCGAAGGTGAGCATTTTCTTCGTTCGTCAGCTCGTGGTGGACTGCTACTCGTAGAGAGGGTAACTCTATCTCAAGGGGGAGAACTGCTTCCGTCCCAAATACCAACGCGTACGGCGTTGTGTTCGTGGCCGTCTTGAATGTAGTTCGATAAGCCCAAAGGGCTTCTTGCAGCCTTTCGTGCCAGTCTTTCTTATTCCTGGAGACGGTCTTTTTTATGATCTTCGTCAAGGTCTTATTGAAAGCCTCGGCCAGACCGTTAGCTCGTGGGTTGTAAACTGAAGAATATCTCCAGTCTATATTGTGCTGCTGTGCGAAGCGGCTAATCTTATGGCTTCGGTAGGCCGGCCCATTATCGGAGATAATCCGTCGTGGAGTTCCGAACCGATAGATGACGTGCGTCTTGAAGAAATGGAGGATATTCTCCGTCTTCACTTCCTTCAGTGGTACTGCTTCTGCCCATTTGGAGAAGTAATCAGTTGTCGCCAGGATAAAGCGGTGTCCCCGGGATGATGCTGGCTCAATGGGGCCGACTATGTCAGTCCCCCACATTTCGAATGGCCAACTAGCCAGCGTCGGGTGCAGTGGATTCGGATGTTGGTGGATGAAGTCTCCATGGATCTGGCATGAGTGGCATTGCTTCGCATACTCGAGGCAGTCCTGGATCATCGTGGGCCAGTAGTAACCCATCCGTTTAATTTTTAACTTCATCTTTGGGCCTGCTTGGTGAGAACCGCAAAGTCCGTCATGAACTTCCCGAATGACTCTTTCTGCTTCGTCAGGTCCCAGGCATCTCAGCCATAGAGAATCAAATGATCTCTTGTATAGAATGTCGTTGACAAAAGCGAAAGATAAAGCTCGTTTCATGAGCTGATGCCTTGAGGACGCTTCTTCGGGCATTCGGCGGGACTTAAAGTAGTCTATGAAGACTTCCCTCCAGTCCTCAGCCTTCTCACGGTCTTTTATTTGTAGGGTCGCTTGCTCAGTCGCTCCCTTTTCTTTATACAATTCCGGAGGTATTTCTGCCGGGGCGAGCACTCGACGGCTTTGTACCACGATTCTGACGTCATCGAGGTTCTCGTCGGCCAGTTCTTTAGCGAGTTTGGCCAACGCGTCTGCTTTGCTGTTCTCCGCGCGCGGTATGTTCTCTAGAATATAGAAGGGGATCTGGGCCAACAGTTGTTGCACCTTTTCGCCGTACTTCACCAATTCTGGTTTGCACGTTTGGTAGTCACCATTTACTTGGCTAACGACCAGCTGAGAATCCCCGTATATGAGGAGGTCTTCAATTCCCATGTTGATGGCGATTTCGAGGCCTGCTATCAGGGCTTCGTATTCGGCTTCATTGTTTGTCCTTGACTCTGTTAAGGAAAAGGCGAAACGCATTATCCCTCCTTGTGGAGTTGCAAAGATAAGGCCTATCCCCGATTTGATGATCGGGCTACCCTGTTTCTGTTTCTTTATGGAGGACGCTCCATCGAAATAGAGTTCCCATCGTGTGCTTCCACCGCCAATTGTTTCTGTTTCTGTTTCTTTAGCATCATTTTTATCATCTAAGATTTGGATACACAAAATTCATAGGATTCTACAACTTTTTCACCGTTGAATTAATAATGTAAAAAAATTTATTGCCGGTAAACTGTTAATTTTGCACTCACTAAATTAACGGTGAAAAAGTGGTAGAATCATATAAAATTTGGTATATCCACATTTTAGATGATAAAGTTGAAGATAATAAATGTCATCCACGTCATAGGTGGCTGTCATAGGTGGCTATGGCTCCTTTCCTCCACTACTCTCTCTCTCTCTTACTCTTGTGGCGCCTCTCTCTCTCTCTCTCTCTCTATATATATATATATATAAGGTTAATTGAGAAAATGTGGCATAGGAAGGGATATATATAAAAGGTTAATGGAGAAAAGGTGCCATAGGAGGAGATTTCCTCCTATAGCGTTGGAAATTTGCACCCTTCATGAATTTTTTCGACGATCGGCATACATCACCTCCATCTTTATCATCTAAGATGTGGATACACCAAATTTCATGTGATTATACCATTTTTTTTACCGTTGATTTAGTTGGTGCAAAATTAATGGTTTACCGACAATAAAACTTTTTATATTGCTAATTCAACGGTTAAAAAATGGTGGAATCACATGAAATTTGGTGTATGCACATCTTAAATGATGATGATGATGATGATGGATGCCGATCGTAGAAAAAAATGGTGGAGGTTGTATTTTTCGACGCCATTGGAGGAAATCCCCACCTATGGCTTCTTTTCTCCATTATTCTATATATATATAGAGAGAGAGAATAATGGAGAAAAGATGCCATAGGAGGGAATTCCCTCCTATGGCGTCGAAAAAATACCCTCTCCACCAATTTTTCCGACGATCGGCCCTCATCATCTTCATCGTCATCATTTAAGATGTGGGTACACCAAATTTTATGTGATTCTACAACTTTTTCATCGTTGATTTAGCAATGTAAAAAGTTCTATTGTCGGTAAACCGTTAATTTTGAACCCACTAAATCAACGGTGAAAAAGTTGTGGAATCACATGAAATTTGGTGTACCCGCATCTTAAATGATGACGATGAAGATGATGGGGGCCGATCGTCGGAAAAATTGGTGGAGAGGGTATTTTTTCGACGCCATAGGAGGGAATTCCCTCCTATGGCCTCTTTCCTCCATTAATCTCATATATATATATATATATATATATATATATATATATATATATGGGTTTTTTTATTTTACAGCCCCTCAAACTTTGATATTTCTGAAAAACGTACCATAAACTTGATATTTTCAAATAACACACCCTAAACTAAAATGTTATCCAGAAAACACCATCCGTTAGGAATCTGTTAATTATTAGGTGTGGTTAACTTAGCTTTGGTTAGATTCCAAGACATAAAGACCGGCAACTACCCCTAATAAAGAAAAACAAGCCCCGGTCCAAAATCATCTCTTTTTAGTTCTTCGGCTCATCGACGACGATCTAAGTGAAAATCTCTCACTTCTCATCCCTATCTTCCACTCTTATTTTCGCTTCTCGCAGTTTTACCCTAGCTATTTATTGCATGCTCATGGTATGACATTAAGATATGAATTTGTTCCGCATTTCATGAAATTGAATGTTTAATGTACTAGAAGATGCCGTTATTAAGTTAAATGGGGCAATTTGCATCCTTTATTAAGGAAATTTTATTTTGTTGCAACATTTTGGGTATGGAATTGGGTTTTTTTGTTATATACTCTAAAGGGGAGAGAGAGAGAGCATAAGAGCAAGAAAGAGAAGCATATAGAAAAAAGTTCAAAATGAACAAAAAGGGAAGCAAAAGATGAACAATGGACAAGAGGAGAGCGACCTCAACCCCCTTTAAATCCCATGGCTGATCATTGGGGAGGGGGGGGGGGGTTTATTTCAGTCTTTTAGCGACTTAACTGAGTTTGGAACTTTGGATGACGGTTAACCAACCATGGGGTTTTTTTAGAAACACCAAGTTTAGGAGGTGTTTTTAAAAACACCAAGAAAGAGAAGCATATAGTTTAGTTATAAGTCTAGGATGTGTTTTTTTTAGAAACACCAAGTTTAGGAGGTGTTTTTAGAAACATCAAAGTTTGGGAGGTGGAAAATCAAAAAAACCTATATAGGAGAGTGCTATACATATAGTTGTGTTCCCGCGTCCTTCTCACAAATTTGTTCCATGTCCTTGTCGATATTCCTGTCCATGTCTGTATCCGTATTCGTGTCTCTGTCCATACTTCATAGAGTAAATGTTAAAATCCAAAATGATTCATGTAATGGATTTCCTAGAAAGAAAATTGCTTTTGATATCTTTAGACGTCTAAGAGGAAGGATGCTCTAACAAATAGGACTCGTTTTATAAAATAAAAATGCATCCATAAGAAGTTAGAAATGGCTTCCACTGAATATAAAATGAGGAAATCCGATTCGCATAATCCAGCATGAAATCAATGATAAGTCTAGTTGACGGAAGAATAAAAATGTAGCTACCAAAACAACTAGAAGTCAAGGCAGACCTAAACAAATATGAACGAATAACAATTAATAAATGTAATAGTTCTTTACTCTAATTGAGAATATGACCATGCGGAAAATATTTCATAAAGCATACCTCAAAGTTTGTAATTGTTGTTGTACAAAACATGTATAAAAAAAAAGGAAAAAAGGAAAAAAGTTATGCCAGTTTTTGTGCAAAATATAATACCAACTAAAAAAAAGGAAAAAAGGACCCTTTTCTACACAACACTCACAAAATCGACGGGTCATGCATTTAAGCGTGTGGCCCCACACCAAGTGTTTGAGTGCGTCGCACTTTATAGCGTAGGAAAAGTGTGTAGCTATTCCTTGCTCCCCGAAAAAAAAGTGAGAGCAGATATCATAATTTGAAACAAGACTCCATGAAACAGGGCAGGTGATGGTGGTAGGTACCAGCACTAAGTTTCTACCCACATGGACTGCTGTCTGATAACCACAGGACCACATGGGATCGACGCCAGGTATCTGCGACCCCCGCTCACAATGACAAATCACAAAAATATCCCATGGTGGACCTGAGAAAATAGAGCAGGCATTACAAAAGTTCATCCCATGAACTTATAATGTAAATCATTTCAATCAAAATGGAGTTTGAAAAGCTTCGAAAGTCGAACAAATTCACAGCTTTTTGGTCCAACTGTTGCTGAAGGAATTTATATTATTACTGAAGCACAGAGCAAGTCAAAAGTCCATCTCAGAACATACTTTGTAATTGATAAGTGAATAAGAACGTTTGGGCCGCTAGTTGGTGAAATTTGCACATATAGCCTTTATGTTAAATATTTTATCCTTCCGAGAACATTATTATCAGCTTATGTATATCCTTTAAAACTTCAGGAATTGGCATTGATTCTATGCCTATTGTACCATTTCTGCAATAGTAGAAATCTTATATTCTTTGATTTGTATCCCAACTTCTAAATTCTTAGCTTTTCTACCCAACCAGTCACGATAGAAACATTTTATTATCCATATATATCATCGAGAAATCTGCAATAAACATGATAGGAACTGCATTATAAGTCGCCAGTCAGGAAAAAAAACATTTTATGATCCATATATATCGTCGAGAAATCTACAAAAATCATGGTGTGCATAGCGTTAAGAACCTCTTTTAAAGGTATTGTCACCAACAAAAGGAAATCCCTATCATGACTATAAAATCATTTACTTAGATTATGGCGGTGATCATGTTAATTTCTGCATTTACATAAAAGATCTCAAGAACTTGGATAAGAGCTGGATGAATTGGAATCAGTGGTCTCTAATAGGAGCAATTATTCAAATTTTGAACGTTCTCAGAAGTACACATGTATATTGCAAATACAGAAGAATATATATGCTAAGAAAGAAAGTTGGATTGCATAAACCCAAAGACACAAGGCTTCATCCTTGAGGAGCGATAAGATGTGACGAATGCGTAAGGATGAATTAGGCACATTGCAAAGTCGGTACTACTTCGCTTCATTAAATCCAACTACCAAACATGCAAGCAGCAATAGTGATGGTTCAAAAAAATTTCCTAACAGAGTTAAAATGAATTTGTTACTGCAGGCATCTTACCTTCATTATGGGCATGTTTCATGTGCATTGTTTCGAAGAAGACAGAACCAAGTTCACTTATCAGATTCAAGCTGTTGTATTTATTATTGCATAGCCAGACTTTCTTGCTCTCTGTACAACAAGAATCAACATGTTAACTCTTGAAGTAAAAGAGATAATTTAAGAAGTAAACTACTAGAGAGATTTATCATGTACCTTTTGCAAGCTAATCTTTGTTTTCAAGCAATAACAATAACAATAATAATAATAATAGAATAGGGATTTCAGCTAACCATCAAATTAATCCATAAGCCGGTCATAACAATCTATACTTTTCAGTTTTTCTAAACCAAAATACCAATAGAAAAAATAAAGAAACAGAAAAGAAGAACAAGAAAAGATAAGGATAAAGACCAAAACATATCATACTCGCATAAAGAAAAAGAAGAGAAAGTGGAGGCTTGAGATTATAATAATCAATACTCAAGGCTGCAAATATTGAATCATGTAACTTTGCAGTGATTGATCATATTTAATTTCAAGATTCCAATTTTAATGAACCTTAAACTGTGAACAAATACATATGGAAGGACTCATCCATACTAAGTTCAGTGCAAAAAAATCCATACTAAGTTCTCAGTCCACCACTCAAACTATGTAATCCAAGTGAGATCATTGGTATAGCTAGTGTCATATGTAAATCCAAGGCAGCTAAAGAGCGTCATATGTAAAACCAAGGCAAATCATCTTTGCATTATGGGTTTGGGAAGACACCAACATTAAACAAAAAGGTATAACATGGTATAGGTATACCAGCGAATTAATTTGTACTAGAAGAGAAGGCAATCTGGGGAAAATAAAGCGCTAGGCCCTCTCCTTAAATATTGTTTGAACTTTGAAGTATAAGACCGATAAGGTAAGAGTTATTTTTTTTTTTTTGGAGAATGCCAATCAGCAAATTGGACAAAGTTCAATGACAGTTCTCATTTATTAGCTTTGGACCCTTACGGCTTTACCATTATCATGGAGATAAATAACATTCTGAGATACTATGGTGATATACTACTATCTATAACACATAATCTTTGCGTACAAAGATAGGGGAGTGATACATGGAAATTACACAAAATCTAGTAAATTTAGAGATGACATACATGAGTTACGCTTATACATGGCTTGCTGAGGAACACACTCATAAATTCATAATTAACAATTTAACACATAAGCATATATTAAAAGTGGCGTTTGTATGACCATAAAAGATATAAAAAAAAGATTTAATAAATAATATGCCAAAAGTAAGCAAAACTTATTTTTGATGCAAGTAATGGCGCATGCATGAGTATCACAAGGGACATACATATCTTGTTCAACGAAGATGACGCATCAAATTTTAGAGTGACAAGTATCCTGCAAAATAGGCCAGTTCTACGTTTCTAAACCTAGAATCATACATGATTCTAATGCAGGCATGATTATAGAAAAAGAATGCATATTACCTTTTAATAAATAATTAGAAGAGTATGAAGACACGCATGATTTCAATAACCTTCAGGAGGGAGGAAGAAGCCGGTTTCTAAGTACGTCAACAATTTCCATGCTGAATAGAAAGGTTAAAATTAAATTTAATAATGTAGCTTATACAACATGAATATACGTGATGTACTTGTATATGCTATTTGAAATGCACAAAAGCTAAGATTTCTTTCATATATCATAGATCTTAAGAGAAAAAGTACCATAACAAAGTCATTAGGATGCTCAATCAGCCATTCTGAAGTTCAAGTTCAATTGAATAATGCAAGCAATCCATTGCACCTTACATGAAATACAATTAAATACAGAGATATGCTTCAGAGTACAATAGAAACTTCACTTTGAATCACGCCTTAAAGACTCAAAAGGCATAAGACAGTATGTTGGAAAGTTGCCATCCATTGTTCACTGCCTACAATAACAGAGTGTTCCTCAAGCTGGCCTACAATTATATCTTTAAGTGATAGTGATCTAACTGACACAATGTTTTCACCAGATTACATCCTAAATGAATGTCGACTAAAGAACCCATCTTTCATTTAGTTAGTGTTCATCTTATGATTACTTGTAGTAGACAGTAATCCATAATATAAGTTTACATTATCTACGATCTGGACCTTCAGGATCAGCCTACTCCTGAAAGATGCTTTATTGCTTTCCCATAAAATCAGATGTGAAGAGTCTGGTCAAACATCAAAATTATAATGCATTTATCAGTTACACGGGCACCTCCTATACATTCTCGGTAATGCTATATGTTGTAGGACATGGACAACTTAGATTGTTTAAGAAGCAATTATCCTTAAGTGCAGAAATCTAAGGCGACTAAAGAAGTTGGCAATTGTTGGGCACAATATTGCCATAATTAATTTGAGATGCGTTTGCAAATCAAAAATATCAACTCTGTGCAGTTAAATTACAGACATATGTATACTGCGTATTGGCATATAACCCTGTTTATACATATAAGTTAGTGCCTATGTGACAATATAAACGTATACATGTTAACATGTAAATTAGCACGTACATAATCACTAATGATGCAGATGTTGTAAGTGTAAAAATATTGAGTAAATCCCTAAGAAAGCAATGCAAACAATATGGATGGTACAAGGATGATGTGAAAAATCTACAAGCTACATGAAATTCCAAGCATACATGTGCCAAATAGGAATTATCTGTAAATCTAGTAGCAAGTGATAGAAAGAAATTAAATAATCAGCGTGAATTCGTAGATGTGATCAAAGTATAACCTGATGAAAGTGGATAGGCCACAAACACATAAAACGACTCTTTTTGAAGCTGTAGATCGGTATACCTCGGAAGATCAGGCAACTCCTTGAATATGAACTACTCTGCTTTGGAGGAGATGGAAATAGGATTTCTGGTTTCACTAGTTCTATAGTTCAAACTTCAAAATGACTGCCTTATAAACCTTAGCAGTTAAGTCAAGATTATTACTGGATCATGCAATGTAATCAATGACGAACAGCGGATAATGCAAATTATTATCGGTCTGCAGTAACACAATCCATGTCTACTTTGGGCTCAAAGTATAGTCCATAAGTTGGAAATGAGTTTAACCATCTTTTTGCATCGCCCTCAATTGTAGATGCAACCATAGTTGATCACATCCTTCGTTGATCCAACAGGAATGCAAACCACTTCTAATGATTCAACTTCATCTTGATGCAACTTTAAGTGGAATTAAACATATTGTTCCAATGAATAGAACCTTGATACTAGAGTATACTATGATTATCCTAATTCACTGAGACGAGTTGTATCTTGGAGGGTTCCTCTGTATCCTGTATACCTCAGCTAAATGAACCGTATATGCTATTCCCTCCCATGCCGCAGACTCACCAACAGCCTTCGGAATAGCACAAGCAAACCAATCATTATTACTTTACCATATCTTGTCAGATCTGATCCTTCGGAGTTAACTTGATTGTCCTCTGCTAAGACATAGCACTGATCCTTATATTCTTAATAAATTGTCCCAAAAATTTTCTTGCGGTTCTTTATTCAAACATCCAGCATTCTCTAAAAAGAAGCCACTCAAAATTTCAAACCAATTATGAACAAGGTATGCCCCCCTTCCCCCCCCCCCACACCCCAAAAAAAAGTCCTCTTGTGCATTTAAATTTCAAACAGGATCCTTTCAAAGAAATGAGAAATATAAGCTACATAATGCACCTCAAGGTTTCACAAGACACGATATGTATAAATAAAATTGTCTATATGCCAAAGAGACGCAAAATGAAGTTCCAGCTACAGAAAGAAAACAGCACCGCAAAGTACCCATCTCACCTCAGCTCACTTCCATACTTCTGCAGATCATCAAATCAATTTGTTGTCCATCAAAACATTTCAGTGAATTTAAGTTGGAGTTAGTTCACCACAGTGTTATCTGTCATAAACTAATAACATGTCTAAATTGTTTCCTTCTCTTGGCTCCCTAAATGTTTGAAACTAAAATTTTCGTCCTCTTGCGTGCAACTTTGCATTAGCAAGTTGCATACCTACCAGCTCCTAAGTCTAAGCAAGAAAGCTGTCAGGATCCTCCTATATATGAAGCAAACAGCAGCAGCAAATAATAGATATGCAGTGATAATAACATAATATTCGAAATTTGAAGGATTTTCCAGGAGGGACTTGTTCAAGCATAAAAGGAAAACCCCGGCACTTCAAATTCCAACAATATCAGAAAAGTGTCACTTCTAAAGATTTGAATCACTATGAGAATTTGATTGTGAGTCTAGCTATATCATATCGTGATGCAGGACAGATAGAGAGAGAAAAGGAAGAAAGGAGGGAAATGCTCGAAAAGCTCAATAGCAATAACCAAAAAAGAACATTATAATATCCAGTTAATTATAATCAATCAAATCTCCCTATCTTCGAGTATATATGCAAAATTTATAGGAAAGCTAATAAAATATAATGATAGAAATTCCTAAATACAACGCAAATAGAAACTCATATCTACGTGCCTAACAAGATAACATAAAACCTTACCTAATTAATGAACAATCCTAACGAATCCTTAAAAACCTTTGACAAGATGCCTATATCAAGTTTCAAATAGGATTATCATTTACTCTCCCTATCAGACAACTTGACTCCGAAGACAGTTAAGAGACTCCAAGGGGTCATGGAGTAAATACGACTATAACAATACGGGGACAAGATGTAAAAACCTTGTCCTCGTTGATCAACGTGTTATGCAACTAAACATTGGAAACCTCCATATAACAAGCAACATACACAATATCAAATATAGAATTAGCAGCATCAATATTTTGCTGTAGAGAAGGAGACAATCGAGGAACTGAAGCATAAGAAATACATTTAGCAAAAGTAGGAGGTCAAAATTGCCTATCATTATTTGTGTTACAGTAGTGGTAGAAGAAGAAGAAATTCAATATTAGAATTCAGTGGCCACAAGGATTTAGAAAGGTTTTAAAGTGAATACAAAGCAGGTGTTATAGAAGATATTTGACCCGACCAAAATCCGCAACATAGTAAAAAGGGTTTCATAACATACTAAAGTGAGGTGGGGCCCCCAAGAACGGCCGCAAATAAAGTTGTTAGGTCGTTGGCACTTTTTTAAAAAGCAAAAGAAAATATAAATAGGGAAAAAGAGAATAGTTAGGGCTAATACAAAAACTGTAAGAAGAAACACAAATTGAGATATTGTTCTCTTTTAATAAAACAAGGGCTCTTAAACCCTAATCGAATGAAAGAGGGTTCCTGCTTCTTGTTCTTTAGTTCTTGTACAAATCTATCATTTGTGTTGGTTGAGATTTTTAAATGGCTAAGTAAAATTGTCACAAAATTACTTCAACTGCAACTGTTGCTACGAATTGAAGATTAGATCAATATTCATATCAGCAAGGCAAATCAAATGATAAGCATTTGAGCAATAATACATAGAATATGAAAGGTGCAATGGCCCTAGCATGTACTTTCTTGAAAGATTTTTTTGTTATCACTTAGAGCACATTGAATGAATTCATCATACTCTCATTTAATTCTAGACTTCAACAACAGATTGAAGCATCTGCAATAAATTTATAATTTTTCATTACTTAAAAACAATTTTAGAATCTTGTGTACTAACCTCAGCATGTAAATCATGGATATGTACATACAAAAGATTCAGAAATCCAGAAGTACAGCCACTGGGTGTCAAAGAAATGATCGATAGGTTGACAAGGTGAAGGTCCAGGCATAAACATCCAGCTGACATTTTCCGGTAGACTTATTAACTGAACTATTACAGGTAAACTCTCCAGTAGACAACACTAAATCAAAATTTGCAGACTTCTCTCCTATCAAACAGCTAAGGCTTGTAAAGTATGATTTCACCATGGACATATTTGGGGAAGGAAGGTGCAGGGTAACTTCCAGTTGAATTCCAAGTAACTTGCATGAACTAATGAGCTTAACATCCCTAGAGTTCGCAATGGAACTAGGCAACCCATGTAGCCTAACAAGTAATAACCATTTTTAAAAAATAGTATAGCCATGGGAGAAGCATCTATTGTTTTAACATATGGGGTTTTATTGGTCGTATTAGAACCTCTATCCACTACAACCAGCATTGAACTGTACCTCTAGTTATCCTAGGCAAACCAATAACGAAATTCATGCTGATATCTTTCATGGTGTATGTGCAACTGGAAAAAAATAATTAATTTAAAGGAGCAAAAACGTGGAGAACTTAGCATGAGTACATTTAATCATGTATATTGTTGAATGAACAGTCAAGATCATAACAAGTTCCTTGTGTGCTCCCTAAATTGGGTGTAGGAAAGTTGTACAGCTTTTCTGAGGCATCTAACTTAAGGATTCTTATCTATATATTAAACAAAACATTTGAACGTTGATTGGAGGGTACCATACCCAACTGCAGGCAACAAAACCCGCGTCCCAGTCATCACGCGCATGCACAAGGCAAGGCATATTGTAACAATAAGCATGGACTTGGCACTAAAGTATCGCACCACTTCGATCCCCCTATCAACGACTCCTTCACGCACAACATGAACGCTGCCCTTTGCACCATCACACAATTTCCATAACAGGAATTCCAGAAAAGACCTCACGGTTTCAAACGTAACTCTCCCCGTGACATCAAGAACGAATCTTCTGTTGCTCGGAACAGCCAATGTCGATGAAACGTGACCAAACCACCCACTGCTTTGTCCATTCACATATGATTGTGCCTTTTTCTTCCCCAATTCAACTCTGTTCACTGAAGAACTCGAGCTCGGACCAGTCAACACCTGATGAGAGCTTTTAACCAGGGTTTCCACCGCACCGTTACAAACCGATACCAAAAGCTCCTTCACCTTCGCCTCATGCGTAGGATTCGTAATTCCAGCAAAGAACTCATCGTATGTGTTGATCCCCTCTGTTTTTTCCAAGAATACAGCAACCGCTGAGCTCACAAACATCCGTACGCAATCGCCAATCAACTCTCTACACTTCTCGTCGCCACAAACCAAACCGACCCAATCAGAACCTTGATTCGATCCATTCGAATAGAAACCAATCACTAAATTCCTGGCGAACCTACCAGCAACAACCGACACGAAACCGGATCCAGAAGAAGAAAACACCTTATAGAGAATCCGATCGGTGAAATCCGAACCCGAGCCAGAGCTGGACCCGATCCCTCTCACGATTCCAACCGTCAGAGCCTCAGAAAATTTAGAAACCGAGCCTGCGAAATCATCTGACCTCGCGAGTTTCGAAACCTGCCTCAAGCTCGCTGGGATCTCGTCGGAATCCGATCTCAGAAACCGATTCAAATCGGAAGAGACGAGGCTGGTCGTTTCAGCGGAAGAGGAGACGGCTTCCGCGATGGAGAGCAGGGTTTCGAAGAGCTTCGCTACCTTGCGTCGGCGCTCGACGACGGAGGGGAGGTTGTAGACTCGGTAGGCGGCGTAGCCGGAGGCGGCGGCGGCGGCTAGGAGGAGAATCCATCTGCGGCGGCGGTTGTAGAAGGCCATGGGGGGTTGGGAGAAGGGGATAGAGGTTAGGGTTTTGAGAGGGGAGGAGGAGGAGGATAGGCCTAGGGTTTCGGGCATAGGGAGAACGAAACCCTAGAGATGAAGATGATGACGACGATGACTTCGACGTTGGGGGAGGGGGCAGTTGAAGAGTTGTGGGGATGTGTAATCAATCAATGCTGAGGACAGCGGCAAATACCGGCCTTGCGAATTATTTTTGAAGGTGGTCCCCCTCGCTGACGGCATCCCTAACGGCGTTTTGCAGATTTTTGGGCGCGGGTTCTGGTCACCGCGCCTGGACGATGAATGACCAGGGTAAATACCCCCTAACCTAATAAAGCATTTCATTAACGTTACAATAACAAAATAATAAATAAATAGCTGTAGAAAATCTACCTCTCCCACAGGCCATAGTCACAAATTCGCCGTTCGGGAATAATTCGGTGAGGTCGAAAATTCGGATTCGGAGAACTATTCGGAAAAAATCGGCAGGTATTCGGGAAAGATTCGGTAAGTGTTCGGGAAACGTTCGGGAAGGATTTCGAGCAATAAATTAATATATAAGACGCTAGGTTTTGATTTTGTGAATTATTTACAGTTTTTTGAATTATTCGCTGTTTTTTCACATAATTCGGGAATAATTCGCGAATTATTCGCGAATAATTCGCGAATTATTCGGCCAGTTCGGCAATGGCGAATAATTCGTTTGATCAAAAATTCGCGAATTATTCGCGAATTCGGCGAATAATTCGCGAATTATGTGACTATGCCACAGGCGACATAATATCAACCCCCATAACGATTTTAAACAATTATTTCTCTGCGATAGTCTTCAAAGTTTTCCGTCATGTTACATAGACACTGAAATCCTTTTCTTTAGAACATTGGTCTAAGAAACCAACTAAATTTTATTTTTATGAAGTACAACCAAATGATGACTTATATATGGAAAAATCATGTTGTTTCTTTCGGCCTGAATGCACCAACAAAATGGCATGACAACACACATCCTAAACATTCCTAATATTCTTCTTGATCCTTTTTTCCCTCCACTTGGTCTATAATAAAAACATTGATGCTGGATTTCTTTTAATTTTCCATAAATATTGTTTATTATCCCATATTAAATTTACAAGTGAACATCTTAAGAAAATATGTTCAGCTGTTGTTGGTTCTTTATGGCACAAAACACATGAAATTCCTTTATCAACTCTCTTTTGAGAGAAAATTATTACCGTGAGCTATACTCCATCGGTAATGAATGAAATATCTGGGTATTTAGTGCAGGATAAGAACATGAGCATATCATATTCTTTTGGATAGATATAGATAGAAAAGAAAAGAAAAATTCCTTTCGTTATTGTGGGGTGAATAGATATAAAAAGATAATAAAATAAAATAAAATAAACAATTCTTCATTAAAAAATGGCTCTTATTTTTCGCTCATTAGCATGAAAACACCATATGTTTTGAAACCACTTAAGATTTTATGGGCATGAACGTCCTCATCAACTCAAACCACAATCCTTGCAAGAGATTTTATTTACTTCATTTCCTTTATTTTTCTTTTGTCTTTTCTGTGTGAATAATACGTTTAGGACTTGTTTGTTTGCAATGAAGTCATAAGTACCGAAAGTGAGGGTACTTCAGATATTTCAGTTGTTTGGTTTGACAGAAGTAAGCTTTAGAAGTTACTTCATGATGATAATGTGGATTCTATATGGCATGGGTACTTCTAAAAATTTCTTCCACGGAGGAAGGGCATGGTTGTGTGAGATCAAGAAAAGAATCCAACGGTTAGGAAAGAGCTAGAGCATCTTGCTTTTGAAAAATAAAAAACAGAGCATCCTAATCCTTTATATTGGATGGGAAATAACCATTGATCACAAGGAAAGAAAAAACTATTATCTTATTTGTTCTTGATTATTACTTTCAAAAAGTTAGAATTTTATTATTGCCAAACAACTTTTTTTTTTTCCTGACACTTTCTGTATTTCGGTACTTCCAGCTATCCAAATAGACTCTTGGAAACTTAAGGAGAAAATGTGTGAGTCGGTGTATTGAATGTATTCAAAACGTGTGGACTGAAACCTTTGGGGTCATCCACTCCTTTGATAAGAGGAGATACACTATCCTTTGTTTATTAACGTGGAAGAAGCAAGGAAGGAGACAAGCAACTCCAACAAACTGGCTAGCCAATTTTTCCTTTGGCTACAATCAAGAAACTGAAGAAAGCGATCAGTTGATGGGTATAGGACCATAGGTGTCACAATATCAGTATCCTTGGCAGATAGGTATACAAATACTGTATACAAAAAGTCATCGGAAATGAGAAACACAATCGGATACGAATTCCGAGTCAACAATCGGATACGAATTCCGACTCAACTTGAACTTTTCGTATCCATTTATATCCCTAACAAAAAGGCAGATCAGCCGATAAAACTTGTTGATGCCTTTGATTTTCCTAGGCCTGTAACTGAAAATGTAGCAATTTAAATAAACACACAAGAAAAATGAGCAACACAGATTAAGCACATTTAAGCAGACACAAGAACTTCAAATTACTAGACTTAGATTCAGCATACAGCATTAGAACCATCGATTACAAACCAACGCAAAAAGATGATTCTGCTTCATCTGGAAACCACCATATTTAACATATTTCCGGTGCAACTTTCTTCTGCAGCCAACTGGTGCTTGGATCACCATATGTTGGTGCCTTTTCCAGCAGCTCCAAAAAACAGCCTTCTCAAAATCCACTTCGGTTCTGCATACAGCGATAACATCACTCCATTTAATTGTGTAATCGAATTGTCTAACCCCAGTCTATTTCAAGATTCTTTAAGTCGATAAAGGAAAACTATACCAATCTATAACAATATGAATTATTAAATAGGCGCAGACAGAAACTGATGTACAAATGATTAAAAAAAAGGTCTTTTTGTTAATGCCTCGTCATGGATGATTATGATATTAACAGCAATACCATTGGAACAGCAAATGTAGTTTGATGCGATGCCAAAAACCATTAGCAAAGTTCACTTACCCTTATATAGATCTTTTATTCATGGAATGAGGGGGGGGGGGGGGGGGACACCCTTATAATAACACAGCTCTTACATACATCACCAAATCACACATGCCCGTGCACACACAAACTCACTGACAACAGCATGTTCCTCCTATCCCCAAAATCACACACGTGAATGCACGTACATACGTGAACACATGGCTTAGCTAGTAAAAGAATCATCGAAAGCTTGTTATGGTATCATCGTTGTTTCAAGAAGAGTCGACATTAACAATGTGATGAGAAAAAGAGGATTTGACAAAGGAACATTATATACTTTGTGCAATAAGAAACCAGAGACTGCCGAACATATTTTCCTAAAATGCCCTTTTGTCAAGTCTATATGGGCTAATAAAAAACATTTATGAAAAATCAAACACCCAGTTCACTGTTCTCGTTGGGGACTAAATGGAGAATTAAACAGGTTAGGAAGAAGATTAGAGATGTTTGTCTTGGCGTTTTGTTGGTGTATTTGAGTTGAAAGGAATGTCAGAGTGTTCAAAAGGAAAAAATCATCTTCTTCGGTCATCCTTCACAAAATCAATATGCTCCTGGACTTTCACATCATTAGACTCAAAACTCATAGTGGGTGCACTCACTAAGTGATTTCGGTAAAATAAACTACATATATAGGTTTCAATTTTCAACACCAGAACAAATAAACATGACTCACAACATTCTTGTTTATAACTTGATTCCAGTACAGTAAATATAGCATTATAATATGAATTATGAACACCAATAATTGATTGTAAAGTTGTAACATCAGAAAAATAAGCCGGAAAAAATTGGGTTGAGAACAAAATTGCATCGAAATGCAATCGACCATATAAAATTACTATAAGCTACATGCAAGGACATTCAAATACAATGTATGTTTCAGTCATTTCTGAAAATAAATCATACAATGGAAGAAAATTCAAGTAGGTAATTAACTCGGATAGCATGATACACTGTACTTGTTAGCTGTTGCTTATTTAAAATTGTGTTTCAAGCACTCATTGCAATGCAACATAACACATTGATTGCTTTGCAAACGTTTCAATATAAACATTTGCAAAGTTTTCGGCATGCTAATTACTAAACACGGAACTAATTGACCCTCCCATCATTCATTGTCGATCCAAGGTAATGACTAAGCCATTTTTGCAAGACAAATATGTTTTAACAATATGAATGAATATATATGAATTAGTGGTAAAGAACAAATATGATAATTACAGAAGGATATTCATCCACTAGACTATCTAAATTATAATGAATATGAAACCTCAATAAAGATCAAGCCTTGCATCCAACAAAGATTAATTACAGTTTAGAACAAGAAATATATCATTTTAAAAATAAAAAAATCGATAATGAGCATGCATCCTCAACATGGATAAAGCTAGGCGCAACTGTCAGAGGACTACGGTGTTAGCGACAATTCGGTAAAGAATGTCTGCAACAATAACAAGATTGGTTACGGTCGTTGCATGTAATGGGGGCGAGATTTAACACCTTGAGCGAAGGCGGCTTCAATTAGAGCCTTGAAAGCTAAGCCAGATCAAATTAGCTATGTTATAATTTAGAGCGAATCGTCAACAATGAGATTCGGGTTGTTGTCAACGATAATGGTTTGAATTAGTGCAAAGGGGGAAGAGATGCCACTTCGATTTTGGGTAGAGAAAGAGGGAGAAATTACGTATATAGGTAATAGACAAGTATGGTATTGGGTAAGGGGCTTAGTTGAAATCTGAAACTCATTACCCATCAATACTTTAAAATCAATAAGCTTGTTAAGGTCCATATTGGTCTACAAAAAGATATGATACATATTATATATACCGGTGTCCAAGATATTGTGCAATACATTTTCAAAACAAAATGAATGATATTGTTTATTCAAATCATGGCGATGAGGCTATAAAAATGATATATCGACTGAAACATTGTTTGTGTTGGCCGATATATAAAACAATGTCACCAATTAAGGTTCGTACAGTAGATATAAAGTTTAAGAACCTACTTAGGTCAGCAACATACAAAAATCTACATAGGAAAAAGTGTGGGGCAGTTGGGGTGCGGGTACAGTTGGAGGGGGATAGCCTAAGCGCATAAAAGATGAATCATTACCCAAAGAAAGAAACCAAATTGAAGACAAGGCTTATATTGTATACAACAAACAACAAAACTTCCCATGGCATAAATCTATAATATACTAATTATTCTCCAGTGTGTCACACGCTTGCCTTTTGTAAACAAAGAAGAGGGAAATTTATTGGCTCCATTTTCATTTCTTTCCGACCTCAAGCTAATTTCTTGTGATGTCAATCGTTGCAGAAGAAAGTAAATCACAATTAACATGCAAAGTCTCACTTGCCTATTAGCTTATACTTCTATACCAACCACTGAGCAAAGGAGTGCACTCCAAAGTAATCATCCCCATCCTCAAGCCTTCTCCATTTGAGGCCAGTTATGAAGCAAGACATTGTGAAGGATAAATAAAGTTTACAACTAACTATTGAGCTATCCTCTCTTTGAAAACTACGGCTATAAGAGAGGAACTTGTGGTGATCCAGCATACTCCAAATTCTCCTCGGCTCTATAAAAATCTCTAAAAGAAAGGGAAAACGATAGATTTGCTACAGGGGATTGTGTTCCACTCAAAGGCACGAATAAAAGAAAGCACAAAATTACCAAATTCCCATAGAAGAAACACTGAAACTTAAGTGTCTGCGTTCCCTAATATCGCTTTCTGCTGCTTGGAATGAAACACGAGCCCTAAATTGACCTAATAGCCTAAAAAACACAAACTTTGCCCAAATTAACAAACTCTAACAATCAAAACGCAATAAAAATCGTACCTTTAACCCTGTCCTTCATCTTCTTCCTCCTTCACATCCCCAAACCCACCACCAATCTCACAGATCCTCTCCCAGACCTTCTCCTCGACAGGCACCACCGAGAGCCTCGGCTGCTTCAACAGCACAAAACCCTTAATCGCCTCCCCCTCCTCCTTGATCTCCTTCAAATCGACGGTTCTCCTCATCTCACCGACAGATCTGACGTCCACGGCTCCGCCGCCATCGCCGCTCTCGTACCAGGTCCGGATGACCTCGACGACGCCGACGATGCGGCGGTCGAAGCGGCCTGAGTGGTAGAAGAAGCAGAGGTCGCCGAGGTTCATCGATTTGAGGTAGTTTTGGGCTTGCTTGTTCTTGACGCCGTCCCAGTTGGAGACGCCGCCGTTGGATCGCTGGTCGTCCCATGACCACTTGTTGGGCTCGGTCTTCAGGAGCCAGTAACGGCGGCGGAGGTTAGACATTGAGGGGGGATTTTTTATAGATTGGTCCCTAGGGTTTTGAGGTTTTTTGTCTCTCCGGGGGTTGATTGGATGAGGGAGGTGACTGATGAGATTGCTTGGAGTTGGCGGGAAGTTCTAGTGTGGGGAGTATGTGAATCGGCAATTGATGGTTCGGGGTTGGAAGCAGGGTTTTGCAGTCAAATCATATTTTGGGAAGTGTTTGGACGCGCTGTTATCTTAGTTTTGTAATTTTGGTTCCGTAGGTTCTAGAAAAAAAATTCATAAAATAGTAAAATTTATTTAAAAAATCAATCCTACTCATTCAATATTTTAGAAAAACAACAAAAAGGGGCCAACATATCTTTCTTGGGAAACGCTGGCCACTCCCACTAACGGAGGAGCGGTGCTCGCATTGAGCGGCTATGCTCGGGGACAGGCGAGTGCCACTTTCCCGAATGGGGCACCGTGTTTCTTCATTCATAGGGTTTTGTTTTTTGTTTTCTTGTCAAAACCCTCCGAGCAGGTTTGTCACGACCCGAAGGTACGGAACGTGACTGGCATCTAAATTACGAAACGTCTCAAAACGTACGTAATCTAAGTAAGCCAAAACCCAGAAATCAAAACCATGTAAAGAAATAGAGTGAAGGAAAGCTTGTTTTAAAGCAAGTATTTTTAACAAATAAGTGATATTAAACATTTAAAAACATCATATTTTCCCGAAAATTTCGGCAGGGTCTCCATTGTAAATACTGGCCCCCAAACGGGTACAACACATGAAAATATATATAAATAATGAATAAAACATCCCCAAACAGGAGCTGGTTCTTCGCCAATGGCGGAATCACAACTACATGCAATAAGTATACCAAAAGTGCCCAATAAGCATCTGAAAACAAGAAATAGGAAGATACCACGTCGGCTCAAGTGAGCACCGACACCAAATACCACAAATACAAGTTCCACGAGTCTCACCGTCTAGTAAAATATACAAGGGTAGATGGAGTATACTAGATATAAATAAAAATACATGATGGGATAACACATCCTCACAACCCACCTACGAGCACTGCCCAAGTCCAAGCAATGGAACAAAATGAGGAAGTGCGCCCGCCGCTACTGTGCTGACGGTTCGGACCTGCAAGATACTGTGGCACAACGGGGGTGAGTTGCCAACTCGTGAGTAATAAGCACCATCTAATAAGGCTATCGTAAGCATGCACGCCAGTGCGTCACAGCCTACACATACTAATATGATACGATGTACTAGAATGAATGCAACACGAATGCATAATCAAACACGAAATTTGAACAAGTCTGATATGAGAAAAACTTTGTTCTTATTTTAGAAAAGCCTCTGCGCAATAAGCTGAAGTATCATCAATGAAATCAACAGAAAATCCGTGTCAAGCATCGACACAATATATGCATATCCCAATATCTCGATGTCTCAACATCTCAACATCTCATTGTCTCAATATCTCAATATCTCGGGCTCCGTCAGTCTGGATCGGCCCATATCATCAAATCTCACGGTCACGTCGGTATCCTCCAGATATCCGCCGCATCAGATATCACCGGTAGGTAGTCCGCCCCTGCCGGGCTCATCGTCATCCCCACAAAAACACTCTCGTCCCGGGGTACCATACCGGGTCCACCATGTACCCGAAACGGTTCATCTTCCTCCTCGAATCGGGTCTCGAAAACCAACAGAAATTAGGAAAACTCATAGTGGACAACATATACATCATATTACGAGAAAACCACAACTTGCATTTTTAAAGCGATAACAGGTTTATTAAATTCTTGCAGTTTCTCCCAAAATCCATAAATCTCTTAAACACGAAAATCTCCAAGAAAATCATAATACATGAACATGTCGGCAATGATGAATGCGTATGGTATCCATAATATGAAATACGATGAGTGACTAGAAAACTATGCATGAACGATGATGCAATGAGGCATATACATATGACTAGCAATTCTACATATCCATCCTAATAAAATGAATATACAAGTACAGGTTTTACAGATCATATATGGTGCAAATGTTTTAGATTATGATTTAAGCAAGTTCTATAGTGTTCGTGGCATAGCAATTACCAAGGCGTGTGTGTTCGCATAAATAGTGTCCGTGCAGCATGAACCAATGGTAATGGTGCAAGTGTCCTATGAGATGATATCACATATATAAATATATAAGATGGCGCGATGCAATGAGATTGATAACTAGGAAACTACGCATATAAAATGCAAGTAATACAAGTAATCCTAAACCATCGGGCGCCTCGCGCCATCCAGACGATCCCCCCGTAGATGTGTATATCTACTCATCGGGATGCTTCGGCTAATCTGATCCGATTCCAGCTCTGCCATTTCCGCGCCACATCCGACGCCTCTGCACCCGATCCTAGAAACATACACAAGTAAATAAGAGAATAAATAAATGATAGTCGCGGATACAAACGATACAAGTCCACCACGCGTCCTAACTAGACGCGCATGCACTTAGTGCACAAAACGCGCCCGCGACAACGCCACAACCATAACTAGGGTCGCTATACGTGAAAACCACCAAGCCTATAACCCAATCGTACCCGTCGCGCACTCACAACACACTAAATATAATAAGAAGTAGGTTGTATATAAACAAAACCTCAACCTTAGATCAAACGATTTAATCCAAAAATCTGGTAAGCGACCCATTACCTTTTTAGCACAAATCTAAAAGTTTTAGTAATTCTAGTGGGCACAATAATCACTAAATATCTTAACTAAGTCACACAAAGCATAACTAAATTTTTAATTTCATCTAATTACACATTAATTAAAAATCTAGTTTGCAAAGTCATATAATTTGGACAATTTAAAAGTAACAATTAGCAATTTAGCCACTAGGTTGGTTTTTAAAATTCTTAGGATGATAAACTACATATTGTAAAGATAATAAAGTTATATAAATTTTAATTAGATCTCAAATCCTTCTCTTTAAAATTAAATCTTGAAATTAACACCACATTAAAACACCTAATTAAGTTGATTTAAAGTATTTAACCAACTAATTAACTATGGGGTTAGGATTTATACCTCACAAATTTGAGATCTAGCATGCAAATCTTAGCCTCCCAAATTGCTCTCTTGCACCAAGATTCTAGCTAGTTTGGAGCAAGGAAAAATGGGTAAGGGTTTAATTAGGAAATAAATGAGGTTTTTTGTGACTTTTTGTAAGGAAAAATGAAGGTTTTTAGCATGAAAAGAAGAAGAATTGGAGAGAGAGGGGGCTGCTGCAGATTTTGGTCGAGCCTTGAGGAAGTGTGGGGGTGTGTGTGTGTGTGTGAAGAATTTTTTCCAAATCAAGAAAATACCATACCATAAGTCAATATACCAATACTTCATTGTTTATTATTTCTTTTTAAATTTCCTTTTTCTTTTCTCTAGTTGAAGTGGGGAAAATTGGGGAATGGGGCTGCTCAAAAGGGGGGCTCGGCCAAGACTAGGGAGAGGAGAGAGAGTGAGGTGTGTGTATAAATTTCCAAGACAAGAAACCCCCCATCATATCATATATTAACTTATTCATAATTAATTTATTTTCTAACTAAAATTCACCCTAGAGATCTCTAGAAACATGGAGGCAAAGTGAGAAAAAGAGAACATTTTATAAACTTGTATTTAAGTTGTCATGGTGCACAAATGTATAATTGACCAATTCCAATTTGTAATTATCACTAATTAAATGTATTAGTGAAAGCTTATAATAATATTTAAAATAATTAATTACGGAAAATATTTTAATAAACTAGCAATTTTATAAGTGACTAAATAAATACCAATACTAGCCATTATATATCTAAAATAGGTATAATTAAGTCTATGTTGAAAAATAATTATATTTAGGTTTTTACGGAAAACACTAGTTATTTACCGATTATCGGAAATTTCACCTAAACGATTTTTCAGAACGTTACAATCTTCCCCCCTTAAAGAAATTCGGTCCCTGAATTTAAATTCTAACTACGCGTACCCTCGAAGAGATGGGAACATTTCCTCCGCATCTCAACCTCGGCTTCCCACGTGACCCTTTTCGCCGCTCGGGCCACGTCAAAGAACCTACGGACGGTATGACCTCGGATCTCAGTTTCTTCACCTGCCGATCTAGAATGACTATCGGCAATCTGGTAAAAGAAAGATTGCGCTCCAGCTGGATTGTCCGATGCTGTATAGCGCGAGAGAGGTCAAGAAGGTACTTGCGGAGTATCGATAAATGAAACACGAGGTGAATATCTGGAAAGCTGGATGGAAGAGCCAAACGATAAGCAACTGCGCCGACACACTCGAGAATCTCGAAAGGGCCCCACATATATGGGACTAATGTAACACCCGAGCCCAGTAATACTATTTCTATTGCTAGTTGAGTGTTTTATATTGCTCTTTCCAATTATTTTGATTGTTTGGTGTTTATTGCTAAATTTTAACCGGTTAAATCATTTTGGCACATAACAAATTTTAACACCTAAAATGAAATTAAAAATATCCATGTTGGCCTACTCGTCGCCACTAGTCGCGTGGCAGCGTCCGCGCGTCGAGATTTCGTCCCGTTCGGCGAAACGGGCAAGTTTGGACGTCTACGCGCGCGTGCAAGTGTCCGACTTGGGGACATGCATTTTAATCATTAAACACCTCTTTTTCAAAATTTGGAACTCGCTTAAAATCCTATAATTTGAATTTGGAACATTTGGGCGCAACCCGGGCGCGATTTGGAAATGTTTCATTTAGCGCCAAAAATGCCCGTTTGATTAAATATATTTAAACTATGAATTATATATATTCTGTTACTATTCATCGTTTTAAATCTTTTAAAATATTTTTTAAACTACCCCAGCCAATCGCGTGGCTCTTTTTCCTCGTGGGCCCCCCCTTTTCCCTCTCTATCTCTCTCCGTCTCTCTCTGTCTCTCTCTATTCTCCTTCTCTCTCTATCTCTAACAATCTCTCTCTCAATCTCTCTCTCAGTCTCTCTCTCTCTCATCATCAAATCTCTCTCTATCTCTTTATCAAATCTCTTTCTCTCCCTCTATATTTTACGCTGCCTCGTCCTCAACTCCGCCACAAGAAAACCCACGAGAACCCCTCGAACCCTAACCCTAGCAGCGTCGTGACCTCGCCGCCGACCTCCCCGTGACCTCGCCGTCACCATCCACACCTCCACGGCGTCGACCGCAACCTTCCTCCCTCCTTCCCGAACCAGCAGACCCACCCCGACGCCACCTCCTGCACCGCAGACCTCGCCGTCGCCGCCGCCTCCCATCGCCGACGACGCCAGGGACTCCCTCTCTTCACCCTCGTCCCGACCTCGTCGTCGCCTCCCTCCTCTCCTCGCCGGACCGCCAGAACCCGAGCCAACCCCATCGCTTAACCCTCTAGTTCGCCGGAGAAGCCCCGCCGACCCTCGTCGTCGTTGCCTCCGACCACCTCCTTCCCCCCCTTGATCACCAGAGCAGACCACCACCCTCCTCTACTCGTCGCACCACCCTCTCCAGTGAACCCAGAGGCTGTCCAGCCTTCGCAGCCGCCGTCGCTGCCTCGCCGGCGTCCCAGCGCCGTCGAGCCCGCCGTGGTTGCCCCTGGTGTCTCCCTGTAAGCGTCCCTTATCCTTCCTTGGTGCTAAGTTTCCCTCGCTGATCTTTGTTACGTATATCATGTTGCTAACTTCGTTGCCGATGACTTTTGCCGGATTCCGACCGTGCCGTCGTTTGGACCCGACGCTCCAGCGAAGTACCCTAGTCCGTGTGGTCCCGTTGTTCGCTGTTGGGACTTGATCCGTGGCCCGTGCACCCGTCTCGTGTTTTCTGCCAACATTGCATCCGTGCTTTCCGGTTTGCGAAACCGTCGAGGCAAGATTTCTTGCTACATGCCACGTTAAACTAATTAAATGTTTGACTCACAAACTTGATATATTAACTAGTATTGCTACTTATCTCATTGGACGAAATATGATGTATATTATAATACTGCCACCTAAATCGTATTTTGCCACCGTAACCTTAATGACAACTACCTGCTAATCACTTTACTATTTAGAGGATAATAGTCGCACACTTATACCTTTATTGCCTGCTGTTATTAATATTGCGCTACACTGTGATTATTGCACCCCAAGGGTGCTTGAACCTGTTAATAAAAGAATACAAAGCATCACTGTGTTTACATGGAATAATATTGTTATTTGCTGTCCCTGCTGTTGTCCCTTATTCATTACTATACCTGTTATCAGCATACATTTGATTGCATTGCATATTGACCGATCTTGATACACCTGACACATGTACTGATACACTGGACATGACACCCTGTACATATCGACTCAACCTGTTGAAACGTGACCTGACCTGTTACCTGATTTCATGCCTAATGCCGACAAACCTGACCATTCCTGCTGTCTATCCAGACAGACCTACTTTTACCTGATTTTGTGTGGCATTAGTCCTTGACTACTGAATACCTGACCTGACATACATAGATTGGGGGTATGGGGAAATCAAAGGTGAAACCGACTTGTAACTCGACAGTTCGATACTTGTTCTGATCGGTCTTACGGGCTTGGCCAGCCCCGGAGTGGTGATGCTGACATCACTCGCCCATCTTGCTACCTATTACTGCTTAGCGGCACGTCTCGGATTCAGCCCCGAGTACCTTGACCGTGGTCCCGGGCACGCACGGGATACTATTGAGTTACATCGACGATTCATCAATTGATTTCAAAGACTATAGAGTAGAAACCTGATAGGACAGTTTAGTTACCACTGCGCATTACCCTGCACTGTTATTCCATAGTATTGCTTTATTCATGTTCATACCTGCATTGCTTATTACCATGTTTATATTATATTATTTGGTTGACATGACACGCTGACGTCTGGGTTTTGCATGGCCCAGATTCCTTACCACTGTCGACGACCGAGCAGGAGTGCTTCAGCCAGCAGGCTGAACTGTGAGTTCCTTAGGGTTTAGTTTATTTATTTCATTTCATTTCCAGATGTGAGCCCGCATTATGGGACGTACTGTTTATTTATTGTATTGGATCATTTGCTTCCGCACTTATTGTTTATTGACTCTTGTTATTATGGATTTTGGACATGTGTTAGATTAGTTTATTATCTTGTTCTTGATATCCTTACAACCGTAATGTGACTGTGGATGGATACTTCCTACCCACAGGTAGCATGGTTGGCTATGTTACGTGCCCAATCTTGCGTACTCTGGGAAGCGGGGCGTGACATGGTTCTTTTGGTATCAGAGCCATAGGTTAGTTGGGTTGATTCTTTTGTAGTTGGGTATTGTACCCGATACACGAATCAGAATACCCGTGATTAGGAAACATGTCCTGCCACCTTGACCGTTTTACCATCCTTGAATCATTCTTCCGGATCATGTCGACCTGCAAACTTACTTTGCATTGTCAACTCGAAAACCTAATTTCTTGTTATCTCTAGGACTTAGGCGACTTGAGTGGAGTTAAGTAATTGCGGCTATGATACCGCGGCATAGCTACAATGCTGTACTCTATTTAAGTATCTTGGAGTTCTAGCCTTGATCTATACTCAGAATCTATCATCATGCTAATGTTGGGTACTTTGATTTTCAGGAATATGACCGGTAAGAATTTGAAGATAGACCAAAGAAGTGCGGTCATAGCCGCCAGGCGTAGAGTGATAAGGGGATTGCTGGAGAATCTAAAGGAACAGACCGAGCTGGAACCGGCATTTGCACTGAACCAAACGTCTGTACGTAGAAGTATTCCGGTGAACAGGCGCAGCGTAGCACCAATGAAGAAAACAATTGTGGGTGATCGGAAAGGGAGCGTGATTTGTAACTACTGCCATGTACCCGGACATGTGCGGAAGGAGTGTCGTAGGAGGCTGGGACTCTGTTTTAGATGTGGAGCGGCAGATCACGCCGTTAATGCTTGTCCGTCGAAGCTTCGCACGAAAGATGATATACAGAAGCCTCCGCAGAGACCGTTCCAAGGGCAGAAACAGCTGACTCAAGGACCAAACCAGACTCGAGCGTTCACGTTGACAGCTGAGGAAGCCAAGGCATCAGGAGAAGTGGTTTCAGGTACTTTACTCGTTCATGGTTTTTCCCGCATTGGCATTATTTGATTCCGGAGCATCCCACTGTTTTATGTCATCCAAAGTTATAACTACACACTCGATTACCTGCACGACCCTGTCTAGTTCCTGGGACATACACACTGGGAATGGGAAAATCATAGCTAGTAAGGAATGTAAAGATTGTACAGTTGTTGTTTGCGGACGGGAGCTTTTTGCAGATTTCTTGGTGATAGATACGGGCAGTTATGAAGTAGTCTTGGGAATGGATTTTCTTGGAACTTTCCACGCACACATTGATTGTAGGGCAGGGAAAGTAATTTTCCAGATTCCCGGACACCCTGAGTTTACCTTCACTGTGGGAAGCAGTTCTGTCGGGCCAGTCGAGTTGAGGGCTAGGCTGACAAACAGTGTCCTTGCAGCAATGGTAGTGGATAGTAATGAAGAGCCGGCAGTTGTTCACGACTTTATGGATGTGTTTGAGGATATATCAGGCTTACCGCCGAAGCGAGATGTGGAGTTTGCGATTGACCTTATTCCTGGTGCAGCGCCAGTATCAAAATCTTATTATCCGATAGCACCGGTGGAATTGGAAGAAGTTAAGAAACCAGTTGGTGAATTACTCGAGAAGGGATGGATTCGAAGCAGCAACTCACCTTGGGGAGCTCCAGTTCTTTTAGTAAAGAAGAAGGATGGCACGAGAAGGATGTGCATTGATTACCGAGAAGTGAACCGGGTGACTATTAAGAACAAGTACCCGATCCCTCGCATTGGAAAACTTTTTGAGCAGTTTAGTGGCGCGAGGGTATTCTCGAAATTGGATTGCGATCAGGATATCATCAGGTCCGAGTGAAAGCAGAAGACATTTGCAAGACGGCGTTTCGAACTCGATATGGACATTTCGAGTATTTGGTGATGCCCTTCGGAGTGACTAATGCGCCGGCAATATTCATGGATTTGATGAACAGGATCTTTTCACCATTCTTGGACCAGTTTATTGTGGTATTCATTGACGATATCCTGGTGTAATCGAAGAGTCCGGAGGAGCATGCTGAGCACTTAAGGATCGCACTGCAGACGATGAGACAAGAGAAATTATTCGCGAAGATGAGTAAGTGCGAATTCTGGCTGGAAGAAGTGAAGTTTCTGGGGCATGTCGTGTCGGGCGATGGAATCGCCGTTGATCCCGAGAAGATTGTAGCAGTTCGAGATTGGCCAACTCCAAGGAATGTTGCGAAGATAAGGAGTTTTCTTGGACTCGCCGGATACTACAGAAGTTTTGTGGAGAACTTCGCTCGTGTAGCTGAGCCGTTAACCAAGCTCACGCGCAAGGAGGTACCGTTTGTTTGGACGAATGGATGTGCATTGGCCTTCGAGGCGTTGAAACAGAAGTTGATAACCGCCCCTATCCTAACCGTACCGGATGATTCAGGAGGACTGGTGATTCACAGCGACGCATCTGGAAAAGGATTGGGATGTGTTTTGATGCAGAATGGGAAGGTCGTCGCTTACGCATCGAGACAACTGAAGACTCATGAGAAGAATTATCCGACTCATGACTTGGAGCTTGCAGCCGTGATCTTCGCCTTGAAAATTTGGAGACACTACCTTTTGGGCGAGAGAGTCGAAGTCTTTACAGATCACAAGAGTTTAAAGTATGTGTCCACTCAGAAGGAGTTGAACATGAGGCAACGCAGATGGTTGGAGCTGATGGCCGACTATGACCTTGATCTTAAGTACCAGCCGGGAAAAGTCAACGTCGTGCCGGATGCGCTTAGTCGGTTACCAGCGATTCAGGTATTGACCGCCCAAAGGGAGATCATTGCGGATTTTCGGAGATTCGACTTGGAGGTTGTGCTACCACATGCTACGGGACAGTTGATGCAGTTACAAGTACAGTCGTCCTTAGTTGAGAAGATTAAAGTGGCGCAATCGCAGGATCCTAGGCTGCAAAAGTTTCGAGAGCAGGTGGAAGCCGGACTACGAACCGATTTACTGATCCATGAAGACGGTTCGTTGAGATATGGTAGCCGTGTGTGTGCGCCAAAAGGAGATGTGCGTGAAGAGCTTATGAAGGAGGCACACAGTTCAGCTTACTCCGTACATCCAGGAGGGACAAAGATGTACCGAGATATTCGACAGCACTTCTGGTGGGAAGGTATGAAACGGGAAATTGCTCGCTTCGTGGCTAAGTGCTTGGTGTGTCAGCAAGTCAAGGCTGAACACCAAAGAGTTGCTGGTTTGTTGCAACCACTTCCGATCCCTCAGTGGAAATGGGAACATATAACCATGGATTTCGTGACGGCTTTACCGCGGAGTCCAAAGGGCAACAATGCAGTATGGGTGATTGTCGATCGGTTGACCAAGGCGGCTCACTTTATTCCTTTTCGGGTTGGTCAATCGACAGAGACTTTGGCAGAGCGGTACATGCAGGAGATTGTAAGATTGCATGGAATACCGGTGAGCATCGTGTCCGATCGGGACACTCGGTTCTTGTCGCACTTCTGGAGGAGTTTACAAGAAAGTTTGGGGACTCGATTGAAGTTTAGCACAGCTGATCATCCTCAGACTGATGGACAATCGGAGAGAACGATCCAGACCCTTGAAGATATGTTGAGGGCTTGCATGTTGGACTTCAAAGGTTCCTGGGAGGATCATCTACACCTGGTGGAGTTTTCGTACAACAATAGCTTCCAAGCGACTATTCTGATGGCTCCGTTTGAAGCGTTGTATGGTCGTAAGTGCCGTTCACCGGTTTGTTGGGATGATGTTGGTGAACGAAGGTTACTAGGACCAGATTTGGTGGTACAAACAGTCGAGAAGGTGAATACAATAAGGAAGCATATGAAGGCAGCTCAAGACAGACAGAAAAGTTGGGCTGACACGTCAAGAAGACCTCTAGAGTTCGCCGTGGGTGATTTGGTATTCCTGAAGATATCACCGACTAGAGGGGTGATTCGCTTTGGAAGTCGGGGAAAGCTCAGTCCTCGATTCGTTGGACCCTTCGAGATATTGGAGCGTGTTGGAGAGGTAGCGTACCGTTTGGCGTTACCACAGTCATTGGCAGGAGTGCACGATGTGTTTCATGTGTCTCAACTACGGAGGTATGTTCATGATGAGACTCATGTCTTGGATCATTCGGGGTTGACCGTACGGGAGGACCTAACTTTTAAGGAGCGACCAGTTGAAATCAAGGATCGAAGAGAAAAGGTTCTTAAGAACAAGGTTATCCCTCTTGTGCTAGTTTCTTGGGGTAATCGATCGCATGGAGAATCCACTTGGGAGCGAGAAGACGAGATCCGGCAGAAATTTCCTCACCTTTTCCAGTAGTTAGCTATCTTGTATTCTTGGAATTTCGAGGACGAAATTCTTTTTGTAGTTGGGTATGATGTAACACCCAAGCCCAGTAATACTATTTCTATTGCTAGTTGAGTGTTTTATATTGCTCTTTCCAATTATTTTGATTGTTTGGTGTTTATTGCTAAATTTTAACCGGTTAAGTCATTTTGGCACATAAAAAATTTTAACACCTAAAATGAAATTAAAAATATCCATGTTGGCCTACTCGTCGCCACTAGTCGCGTGGTAGCATCCGCGCGTCGAGATTTCGTCCCGTTCGGCGAAACGGGCAAGTTTGGACGTCTACGCGCGCGTGCAAGTGTCCGACTTGGGGGCATGCATTTTAATCATTAAACACCTCTTTTCAAAATTTGGAACTCGCTTAAAATCCTATAATTTGAATTTGGAACATTTGGGCGCAACCCGGGCGCGATTTGGAAATGTTTCATTTAGCGCCAAAAATGCCCGTTTGATTAAATATATTTAAACTATGAATTATATATATTCTGTTACTATTCATCGTTTTAAATCTTTTAAAATATTTTTTAAACTACCCCAGCCAATCGCGTGGCTCTTTTTCCTCGTGGGCCCCCCCTTTTCCCTCTCTATCTCTCTCCGTCTCTCTCCGTCTCTCTCTATTCTCCTTCTCTCTCTATCTCTAACAATCTATCTCTCAATCTCTCTCTCAGTCTCTCTCTCTCTCATCATCAAATCTCTCTCTATCTCTTTATCAAATCTCTTTCTCTCCCTCTATATTTTACGCTGCCTCGTCCTCAACTCCGCCACAAGAAAACCCACGAGAACCCCTCGAACCCTAACCCTAGCCGTGTCGTGACCTCGCCGCCGACCTCCCCGTGACCTCGCCGTCACCATCCACACCTCCACGGCGTCGACCGCAACCTTCCTCCCTCCTTCCTGAACCTGCAGACCCACCCCGACGCCATCTGCTGCACCGCAGACCTCGCCGTCGCCGCCGCCTCCCATCGCCGACGACGCCAGGGACTCCCTCTCTTCATCCTCGTCCCGACCTCGTCGTCGCCTCCCTCCTCCCCTCGCCGGACCGCCAGAACCCGAGCCAACCCCATCGCTTAACCCTCTAGTTCGCCGGAGGAGCCCCGCCGACCCTCGTCGTCGTTGCCTCCGACCACCTCCTTCCCCCCCTTGATCACCAGAGCAGACCACCACCCTCCTCTACTCGTCGCACCACCCTCTCCAGTGAACCCAGAGGCTGTCCAGCCTTCGCAGCCGCCGTCGCTGCCTCGCCGGCGTCCCAGCGCCGTCAAGCCCGCCGTGGTTGCCCCTGGTGTCTCCCTGTAAGCGTCCCTTATCCTTCCTTGGTGCTAAGTTTCCCCCGCTGATCTTTGTTACGTATATCATGTTGCTAACTTCGTTGCCGATGACTTTTGCCGGATTCCGACCGTGCCGTCGTTTGGACCCGACGCTCCAGCGAAGTACCCTGGTCCGTGTGGTCCCGTTGTTCGCTGTTGGGACTTGATCCGTGGCCCGTGCACCCGTCTCGTGTTTTCTGCCGACATTGCATCCGTGCTTTCCGGTTTGCGAAACCGTCGAGGCAAGATTTCTTGCTACATGCTACGTTAAACTAATTAAATGTTTGACTCACAAACTTGCTATATTAACTAGTATTGCTACTTATCTCATTGGACGAAATATGATGTATATTATAATACTGCCTCCTAAATCGTATTTTGCCACCGTAACCTTAATGACAACTACCTGCTAATCTTTTTACTATTTAGAGGATAATAGTCGCACACTTATACCTTTATTGCCTGCTGTTATTAATATTGCGCTACACTGTGATTATTGCACCCCAAGGGTGCTTGAACCTGTTAATAAGAGAATACAAAGCATCACTGTGTTTACATGGAATAATATTGTTATTTGCTGTCCCTGCTGTTGTCCCTTATTCGTTACTATACCTGTTATCAGCATACATTTGATTGCATTACATATTGACCGATCTTGATACACCTGACACATGTACTGATACACCGGACATGACACCCTGTACATATCGACTCAACCTGTTGAAACGTGACCTGACCTGTTACCTGATTTCATGCCTAATGCCGACAAACCTGACCATTCCTGCTGTCTATCCAGACAGACCTACTTTTACCTGATTTTGTGTGGCATTAGTCCTTGACTACTGAATACCTGACCTGATATACATAGCTTGGGGGTATGGGGAAATCAAAGGTGAAACCGACTTGTAACTCGACAGTTCGATACTTGTTCTGATCGGTCTTACGGGCTTGGTCAGCCCCGTAGTGGTGATGCTGACATCACTCGCCCATCTTGCTACCTATTACTGCTTAGCGGCACGTCTCGGATTCAGCCCCGAGGACCTTGACCGTGGTCCCGGGCACGCACGGGATACTATTGAGTTACATCGACGATTCATCAATTGATTTCAAAGACTATAGAGTAGAAACCTGATAGGACAGTTTAGTTACCACTGCGCATTACCCTGCACTGTTATTCCATAGTATTGCTTTATTCATGTTCATACCTGCATTGCTTATTACCATGTTTATATTATATTATTTGGTTGACATGACGCGCTGACGTCTGGGTTTTGCATGGCCCAGATTCCTTACCACTGTCGACGACCGAGCAGGAGTGCTTCAGCCAGCAGGCTGAACTGTGAGTTCCTTAGGGTTTAGTTTATTTATTTCATTTCATTTCCAGATGTGAGCCCGCATTATGGGACGTACTGTTTATTTATTGTATTGGATCATTTGCTTCCGCACTTATTGTTTATTGACTCTTGTTATTATGGATTTTGGACATGTGTTAGATTAGTTTATTATCTTGTTCTTGATATCCTTACAACCGTAATGTGACTGTGGATGGATACTTCCTACCCACAGGTAGCATGGTTGGCTATGTTACGTGCCCAATCTTGCGTACTCTGGGAAGCGGGGCGTGACAACTAAGCTTCTCTTTCTTTCCGAATCTCAACACGCCCTTCATCGGAGAAACCCTTAAGAAAACGTGATCGCCTACTGTAAAGTCAAGTCTGCGCCAACATCGGTCTGCATAAGATTTCTGCCTGCACTGGACCGCTCTCATCCTATCCTAAATCATCTGAATCTTTTCGGTCATCTCCTGCACAATCTGTGGTCCCAAAATACTACTCTCACTGAGCTCTGTCCAACAAACGGGCGATCGACATCTCCTCCCATATAATATCTCGAAGGGTGCCATCTAAATCGTCTCCTAGAAGCTGTTATTATAGGGAAACTCTATCAAGGGAAAGTGGCGATCCTAACTGCCATGAAATCTAGGACGCAAGCTCGGAGCAT
Organism: Agapanthus africanus; assembly: GCA_030015575.1. NCBI lineage: Eukaryota > Viridiplantae > Streptophyta > Magnoliopsida > Asparagales > Amaryllidaceae > Agapanthus > Agapanthus africanus. Next base: position 825,943,454 of record CM057339.1, on the reverse strand, counting down.
GTCCTCACGAGTTTGAAAGGTCCGCTCGGATCGACCGTCGGTCTGCGGATAGAAAACCACACTGAAACTCAATCGGGTGTCCAAGTTTCTTAATGTTTCTACAATAGTCAGCTGGTGAACTGGGTGCCTCTGTCGGACACAATACAAGTAGGAACTCCATGTAGTCGCACAATCTCATCAACATATGTCTGAGCATACTGAACGAAACCAAAAGTGGTCTTACTGGCAGAAAGTGTGCTTCTTTCGTCAGTCGGTCTACGATCACCCAAAAGAGTCATACTCTCTACTGGTCCTAGGTAGACCCACAATAAATTCTATAGAAATCTGCTCCTATTTCTACTCCGGCATGGTCAAAGGTTGTAACTCTCATGCTGGCCTCTGATGCTCGGTCTTGACTAACTGACAAGTCAGCATCTCGAAACAAAATCTGTGACATCTCTCTTCATCCCTTTACACTAGTAGACTTCTCTCAAATCACAATTCATATATGCTGACCGATGCGTCTCCTCTAAGATCTCGCGTCTCAGTCCCTCGGAATCTGACGCACATAGTCGAGTCCCAAATCGTAGTACCCCCTGATCATCCATCACGAACTCTGAATCTCTTCCCTGTCGAACCTGGTCTAAGATCTCTGACAACGCACATCACCGGACTATGCCTCACGGATATGATCAAATAACTGTGGATGCACACGGACACGGACAAGTTGTCCCCCGGTCGACGTAAACTCGAACTGTACTCGGCTGTCATATAGTATCTGCCAATCTGCCGTCGACAGTCTCTGAACTGTGCTCAAACAAGAAAAACTATCTCTGGGCCTCCAACTCAATGCATCTGCCACAACATTTTTCTTGCCCGGACGACAAGGGATCTCGCAGTCATAATCTTTCACTAGATCCGCCCAACGGCATTGTCTCAAATTTAGATCTCGCTGCTAGAAAAATGTACTTTAAACTCTTGTGGTCCGTGAATATCTGGCACGACTCGCCGTAAAAAAAATAGTCTCCCGATCTTAAGTGAAAAGACCACCACAACCATCTCTAAGTCATGAGTGGAATAATTCTGTTCATGCTTCTTCATCTGCTCAGAAGCATTGCAATAACCAACAAAACCGTCTGATCCTAGAGGCAAAGATAATACCGGTGCCGTAATCAAACGAGTCTTCAACTGCTGAAAGCTCTGCTCGCATGCTTTGGTCCAAAGAAAAAGGAACTCCCTTCTAGGTCAACCCAGTCAACGTTGCAGCTATCTACGAAAAATCCTGATAAAGCGTCGATAATATCCGGCCAAATCCAAAAAGCTGCGATCCTCCGTCACTGGTACAAGTCTGGGCCAGTGCTGAACGGCCTCGATCTTTTCCGGTTCCATACGTATATCATCTCTCGTAACTACGTGCCCTAAGAAGTCAACATCATCCAACCAGAAAACACACTTGGATAATTTAACGAATAGCTGGTGTTCCCTCAAGGTCTGCAACAAAATCCTCAATTACTGCCCAGGCTCCTCTCGGTTCCAAAATTATACTAAAATGTCATCAACGAACACGATAATAACTGATCAAGAAACGGCCTGAATATGCGGTTCATCAAGTCCATAAACGCTGCTGGGGCATTGGTGAGCTCGAACGACATCACCAAGAACTCATAATGCCTTTAACGTGTGCAAAAAGCAGTCTTCGGAATATCATCCTCTCGAACCCGCAACTAATGGTCACCTGATCGCAAGTCAATCTCCGAGAAATGTCCCGCACCCTGGAGTTAATCAAATAAATCGTCGATATGAGGTAAGGGATATCTGTTCCGCACAGTAATCCGATTCAACTGACATAAATCGATGCACAAACACAACTGCCGTCTTTCTTCTTGACGAACAGAACAGGAGCTCCCCAAAGTGACGCACTCGGACGAACAACCCCTTTATCCAACAAATTTTGCAACTGATCCTTCAGTTCTTTAAGCTCCGCCGGATCTATCCGATATGGCGGTATAGAAAAAGGCTCTGTGCCGGGAATTAAGTCAAAGTAGAACTCAATATCGCGCTCTGGCGACAAACCAAGCAACTTGTCAGGAAAACATTTGGGAATTTTCTCCCAATCGGAACCTGGTCCAACAGGACCTCTGCGGCTCAGACATCACAAACATACGCCAAGAATTCCTGACATCCCTTTCTCAAAAGCTGACTAGCGCGAAGATAAGAATTCAACTGGAAAAGGCGACGCTACGATCTCCCCGAAAACAAACAAGAACTGGCTTACCCGGAAAACTAAATCCTACTGCCTTCTCACGGCAGTTCACTGACGCACAACACGTGGCTAACTAATCTATGCCCAGAAGAACTTCACAGTCCAACAAATCGAGAAGAATCAAATTGACATAAGAGTCCCTATCTCCGATACGAACAAACAAACACGAATGAAAACATTTCGAGCGACAAGAGATTAGTCTACGTAAGAAATCACAACAAGCGGCTGATTTAGCAAGGACCACAATCGGCTAAACTTCGATATAAATTATGCGGATACCATTTCAAACAACACCAAAAAGAAATACGCATCGGAAGAAACACCGAAAGAATACTTGTTACAACTGTGCCTATCTAATCGCCTCTAAGCTGGCATACCGGTACAAATCCGCTTCGATCCCAGAAATGACCGAAGTCTCAGAAATGCGCTCTTCCAATTGTAAGGCTGCATCCATCGCTGCTGCATAAGTGCCAAATGCTAGGTGTCGATGGCAAGAAATAACTGCATGTCCAATCTTCACGCGAACCTCTTATCCGTTTCTCTTCAGTGTCCACCAGGTGAAGAGCATATCGGACCGCTGAGTAAACTAAATGTCGTACTCGGACACTGTCGTTCCTGGAGTCTTGCACAAAGACTCAAAACTACGAGCTCGGGCATCTCAAACGCTCTCCGGAAGGAAACGAGCAAGAATTATAGCTGTGAACTCATTCCAAATCATAGGAAGTAGGTCTGCAGCTCGGCCTCTCTCGATTGACTCTCATCACGTCTGAGTAAGACCTCTCTAGACGAAAACTCGCAAGCTCAATCCATATCTCGTTGAAACATCTTTGTGAACGAAAAATCCTAGCCATCCTGTCGAGGATTGTCTATGGATCCTTCACTACATTTGTGCCTGTAAAAACTAGAGGCTTCGGCCTCAAAACTCCTATAAGGATACGGAATAATCTCGGGAACAGCAGAACAGTTTCCTGAGCAGGAGGTACAAACACAGTCCCTGCAGCAGGAGGGACATCATCGGCTCTCGGCTCTCGGAGCTCGGTTAGCCTCAACTAACGATCCAACCATTTGTCATACGTCCTGAATACTCGACTCCAGCTAAGCCATCCATCCTGGAAAAGGCGGATCACTCTGTCCCTGAAGGGTAGGCATACCGCCCTGATCAGTCCTCGTCTCAAACGAGTCTACTTTAATCTCATCCCTGGAGGCAGCCCTCTGGCCCTCGTAGTCTCCGGCGGCATAGTGGCTGGAACAAGAAACAGGATTGATAGGAACATCGCGATCGAATCAAAGGATTTCCGGAATCAAGGAAGGAAATACAAGCGAATATATAAGGTCACTTAGGTGGAGTATCGTATCGTAAGTATGCCGCGGAACATACACACGCAGCGTCACTCTGCTTAAGTCACCTACTCCATCTACCAAAGGTCATCCTACACTCAGAAAGGTAAAACCTATCGCTCTGATACCAACTTTGTCACGACCAGAAGGTATGGAACGTGACTGGCACCTAAACTACGAAACGTCTCAAGGCGTACGTAATCTAAGTAAGCCAAAGCCCAGAAATCAAAACCATGTAAAGAAATAGAGTGAAGGAAAACTTGTTTTAAAGCAAGTGTTTTTAACAAATAAGTGGCATTAAACATTTAAAAACAATATCATATTTTTCGGATAATTTCGGCAGAGTCTCCTTTGTAAATACTGGCCCCCAAACGGGTATAACACATGAAAATACAAATAAATAATGAATAAGGCATTCCCAAACGGGAGCTAGCTCTTCGCCAATGGCGGAATCACAAACACATGCAATATGTATACCAAAAGTGCCCAATAAGCATCTGAAAACAAGAAATAGGAAGATACCACGTCGGCTCAAGTGAGCACCGACACCAAATACCACAAATACAAGTCCCACGAGTCTCACCGTCTAATAAAATATACAAGGGTAGATGGAGTATACTAAATACAAATAAAAATACATAATGGGATAACACATCCTCGCAACCCACCTACGAGCACTGCCGCAAGTCCAAGCAATGGAACAAAATGAGGAAGTGCGCCCGCCGCTACTATGCTGACGGTTCGGACCTGCAAGATACTGTGGCACAATGGGGGTAAGTTGCCAACTCGTGAGTAATAATGTCACGCCCCGCTTCCCATTCTACGGCGAAGGGGACGCGACCGGCCCGCTACGTATATACTTAGAAGTACATACGCTAAGCGTATCTAAGCAATATAAAATAAGTACACAAGAGACAAGAAATAAAAAGAACAGTAACTTTTATTTATTAACATTCTTTGTACAATACATGAAGGAAATACAACCAAAATAAAAAGATGCCTAAACAGTGGCATATCAGGAAATGTAAAATACCGAATGGAAAAGTGTACAATGAACTAAAGTGCAGGGTCTTCGGTAAACTGCTCTAAGTCTTCTTGAGATGGCTCGATCTCCGCCGGGTCCAAACCACCTGACGACATTTAAAGAAGAAAGAAATAGAATGTCGTCAGCGAACAGGTCGCTCGGTAAGTCCCAAAGATAGGAGAGTAATAGACAAAGAGTAGGAGAGAGAGAGTAGCTTTTAATGTTGTATTATAATATTGTAATGTTGTATTAACGCTGTTGTTTGTAGCCTGGTACAGAAGATGCCAGTGTATACGAGGGGAGTCCCACTTACACCGGGGACCTTGGTAACCTGTAGTACAAGGCTCCGTCGATAATACCACGGAACAACGGCATGGATGTAATTACGTCTTAAGTGACCACCTCGTGCCACCTTTAACATATTCCGTACCAGTCTACCCCTTAAACCCCGCGATGTCTTATTTGTATTGTTATCTTGTAAATTGTATTGATTGTAAGATTGATTGACTGACCGAAACCATGATATCAGTAAGCGGTTGTAACCATAAAGTCATGTAAATGGAATAACTGAGAATCATGTAAAAGGAATAGGTATATCCATGGTTCGGTTCAGTCAAGTTGTATAGATTGTATAGTTGGATTCATGAGTTCATATTGAAGTGGAAACTTGTAGATTATAGATTGACTTGAATCATATTCAAGTCAGATTAATCACACTCAAACCCGAATCAGACAATCAGAAATGTGAATCGAAGTCTTATAATTGCTAAGGTCCTTAGGGAAATTTATAAAACTTGAGGGGGTTTTATGTAAAAATACTTTTATATACTTTTCAAAATACACCTCAAGTATTTATTATTCGTCTTTAGAGTTGTAATGAGGGTGGATTTTATGTTGGGACATTTCTAGTGAATGTATCCTAGTTTTAGGTATTTATCTGTAATATTGATTATTTGAAGTTCATGGTATTTTAGTGTAAAATATATTATTGTGATTTTTAGAAAAAGGTGAAATATTTATATTATAATAAAATAGATATTTAAATGATAAATATACATATATTTATACAAAAATAGTTTTAAAAAATAATTTATATTCCAAAAATCTCATTTTCTTAAGATGTCGTATTTTAAACCTTTCGAGACCGAATGCTCCTTGCGGAGATCTGAATCTCGCACTACTAGCCCGAGGGTACGCGATAAACCGCACGATCCCGAACGGGTTTCCCAAAGATGGGTTGTAGCGGCGATTTGCAAAGATTGTAAAAAACTAATCCTTTAGAAAACGGTTTTATATAGTAAAAGGTATTTATTTGCAAAGTGTAGTTTTCCGTATTTTAGATTCTAGGGTTTCCTAAACCAACTAGCCTATTTCTAAATGGTCTAAACGACAAGTCGTTAGAAACCTCAAATAAGCCAACTAGCCTATTTTCTAAATGGTGCAAATGTTTTAGATTCTGATTTAAGCAAGTTCTATAGTGTTCGTGGCATAGCAATTACCAAGGCGTGTGTGTTCGCATAAATAGTGTCCGTGCAGCATGAACCAATGGTAATGGTGCAACTGTCTTATGATATGATATCACATATATAAATATATAAGATGGCACGATGCAATGAGATTGTTAACTAGGAAACTACGCATATAAAATGCAAGTACTACAAGTAATCCTAAACCATCGGGCGCCTCGCGCCATCCAGACGATCCCCCCGTAGATGTGTATATCTACTCACCGGGATGCCTCGGCTAATCTGATCCGATTCCAGCTCTGCCATTTCCACGCCACATCCGACGCCTCTGCACCCGATCCTAGAAACGTACACAAGTAAATAAGAGAATAAATAAATGATAGTCGCAGATACAAACGATACAAGTCCACCACGCGCCCTAACTAGACGCGCACGCACTTGGTTCACAAAACGCGCCCGCGACAACGCCACAACCATAACTAGGGTCGCTATACGTGAAAACCACCAAGCCTATAACCCAATCGTACCCGTCGCGCACTCACAACACACTAGATATAATAAGAAGTAGGTTGTATATCAACAAAACCTCAACCTTAGTTCAAACGATTTAATCCAAAAACCTAGTAAGCGACCCATTACCTTTTTAGCACAAATCTAAAAGTTTTAGCAATTCTAGTGGGCACAATAATCACTAAATATCTTAACTAAGTCACACAAACTATAACTAAATTTTTAATTTCATCTAATTACACATTAATTAAAAACCTAGTTTGCAAAGTCATATAATTTGGACAATTTAAAAGTAACAATTAGCAATTTAGCCACTAGGTTGGTTTTTGAAATTCTTAGGATGATAAACTACACATTGTAAAGATAATCAAGTTATATAAACTTTAATTAGATCTTAAACCCTTCTCTTTAAAATTAATCCTTGAAATTAACACCATATTAAAACACCTAATTAAGTTGATTTAAAATATTTAACCAACCAATTAACTATGGGGTTAGGATTTATACCTCACAAATTTGAGATCTAGCATGCAAATCTTAGCCTCCCAAATTGCTCTCTTGCACCAAGATTCTAGCAAGTTTGGAGCAAGGAAAAATGGGTAAGGGTTTAATTAAGAAATAAATGAGGTTTTTTGTGAATTTTTGTGAGGAAAAATAAAGGTTTTTAGCATGAAGAGAAGAAGAATTGGAGAGAGAGGGGGCTGCTGCAGATTTTGGCCGAGCCTTGAGGAAGTGTGGGTGTGTGCAGAATTTTTTCCAAGTCAAGAAAATACCATACCACAAGTCAATATACCCATACTTCATTTTTTATTATTTCTTTTTAAATTTCCTTTTTCTTTTCTCTAGTTGAAGTAGGGAAAATTGGGGAATGGGACTGCTCAAAAGGGTGGCTCGGCCAAGATTAGGGAGAGGAGAGAGAGAGTGAGGTGTGTGTATAAATTTCCAAAACAAGAAATACCCCATCATATCATATATTAACTTATTCATAATTAATTTATTTTCTAACTAAAATTCACCCTAGAGATCTCTAGAAATATGGAGGCAAAGTGAGAAAAAGAGAACATTTTATAAACTTGTATTTAAGTTGTCATGGTGCACAAATGTATAATTGATCCATTCCAATTTGTAATTATCACTAATTAAATGTATTAGTGAAAACTTGTAATATTATTTAAAATAATTAATTACGGAAAATATTTTAATAAACTAGCAATTTTATAAGTGACTAAATAAATATCAATACTAGCCATTACATATCTAAAATATGTATAATTAGGTCTATTTTGAAAAATAATTATATTTTGGTTTTTACGGAAAACACCAGTTATTTACCGATTATCGGAAATTTCACATAAACGAATTTTCAGAACGTTACATTTTCTCACTTACAAAATCCCCGGTTCCGAAGCACTAGTCAAAAAACCCTGAAAAAGTTGTCCGTTGTCAAAAAAGCCCCTGTCTGCGTTATCCATATAGTTGCCTACTATATATAGTTATTATGCGATATCTATACAGTTGCATGCGATATGTATGACTTATTTAGATATAATAGACAGCTATACAGATATTGTATGAAGGGGTTTTGATAGCCGTTTTGAGGCTAGGGTGTTTTTGTCAACCGGAGCTTAGGTGGTTTTGACAATTTACCCCTTTTTGCCGTTGTTTTAACAAGAGGCATGTGGCACTTCAATTAAAAGAAGAAAATTTTATTTTTTAGATAATGCATGCCATCAAGATTTTTCATAATAATATACCGTAAAACCTAAAATAGGATAGTTCTATTAACCATCCCAACTCTTAAAAACTATTTTAGCAATAACATATTATTATCTCTATTATACTATATAACAATAGGAGATGTTTCTATGAGGCCGGTTCTCATTTCTTATTTTGAGGCCAAACTTTTAAACACACAACCCCTATGTTTTTTACCGATCTGTACTGGTCACTTTGATCTATTTGTATTAGATAGGTTATGTATAAAGTTTCATTAGATTTGGTGACCTCTAACACATCCATCAAGCGATCTTGTTTTTCACGCATCGTAAAACCGTCAATTTTTTAATCTATTTGATGGATTAGTTAAAGGTCTCCAAATCTCGTAAAATTTAATACATAACATATCTAACATGTGTGGATCGCGATGATCGGTGTATGATGGAGGTCGAAATCTCTCTCAGATGTTGTCCTCCGTCGATCTTGTGGCCAGCAGGGCTGAACAGTTGAGATTTATAGTGGGAGATTGGGTGTGGATCTTAATGAGCGGTTGGTTGATGTTGAAGCCGAGCTACCTGCAAAGAAGTGACAGGGTAGGAGACCATCGTAGGACCCTCCGATGATCAAGTAAGTAGTGTATTGGAATGAGTTCCAGTTACCTGAATCGTCTGGAGGAGGGGTTTATATAGAGGTTGCATCGGAGCGAGTCGTAGCGAGATTCTCATCGTCAGTTCCACCCAAGCGTAACGTCCGCGATAATGACGAGATGCGCTCATTAAAGGCGAGATACACTAGCGTGGGACGTGGGACGTGGAGCGGCGAAGATCTCATCGTGGCGAGATACACGGAGCGGTTACGAGGGCGTTCATGCTCTATGCCCCTGGCCAAATAGGGAAGCTGAGAAATCTCTGCTATAAGATAGCTCGGAGACGAGCAAGGGGGTCGAGGAAGCTTAGCTCTATGATTGCTCGGAGACGAGCTACTGACCGGTGGTTGTTTGAAGGAGGAATGCATGAAGGGGAAGCCCCCTAGAGGTCAGGGTTTATTCCTCCGACTAGACCTTGGAGATGAGACACCGAGAAGTGTTCTTTTCACATCATCCTTATTCCAGTTCGGTAGCCCCCGAGGAATCTAGATGGTGTGCAAGGAGGACAGATCATTCGCTACATGTCAAGATCTGAGAAATCCCCAACTGTGAGTATCATCATTAGCCCCTACACTCATCCTGGCCTATTTTATGGGTCGGGTCGAGGGTGGATTGCTTGGTTTTCTCTCTCCGGCTTTTTGCCGAAGAATCTACGCGGTGGATCGTTCGGGAACGGCACGGTATTCGGGGTTTGTGTCTTCCCTATTTCCAGGTCCACATGGCCTTTACCATGCACCTTAATTTCCACACGTATCCTCGATAACGTCAGCAGATTGCTGAGAGGACGACGACATCATGGACACATCGCTTCGCTTACTCGGACCGTTGTGGCAATAGGCACAATGTCGATTTCGTACCATGTGGCTGCATTCGGTTGGTGGATTGTGAGACGTCGCTTCAGCCGATCGGATCCGCGTGAGGGGAAAGCGTCCAATGGTCAGCTATCGCGTGGCGCCATCTAGATCGTTGGACACACCGCTTCGTTTTAGCGGGAGTGGATCTAATCCGCTAGATGGCCTTTGCTGAGTGTATAAATAGGGACGGTCTGTCCCTAAGAAAAACCTTTACTTCGCTTGTCTTCTATTGTCTTTGGATTGCTCAGCGCCCCCACTCTTAGGGCGGATTTATAGTTCAAACCCTCCTTCAGCACTTCCTTTGAATCAAGTTAGATGTCTTCCTCCGATCCTCTAGTAGATGTAGTTAGGATAGAGTCAGGCGATGAAGCTTCGACCTCTGAAGCCGAGTCTAGTGGGTCTTCCTCATCATCCTCGGCTTCTAATAGCCGAGAAATTCTTATTCTTCTGTATCGGGTTCGCCCCCAAAGGATGGCGATTCCCTTATTGCTCGTCGTCGAGGGGCTAAGAAGGCCCCTAAGGTGCGTATCGAGAACACTCGTGACGCTCCCTCGGCACTGAACAAGTTGGACGAGCTTTCCGATATACGGGCTCGTTTCCCCATTCTCTCTGGCTACACGCTCCGTCTTTCCAGGGAGGGTGAACGAGCAGACCAGGTACAGGGTAATGAGATTGCCCTGTACTTGGAAGCGTTCCGAGCAGGGATGCGTCTGCCTTTTTCGTCCGAGATTTTTGCAGTTCATCACTGTTTTCAACTCGTCCCGGAACAGCTAGCACTGAATTCGTGGAGGATTCTCCTCGGATTCCTGGTTCGGCTTAAAATCGATCGGATCCCTTTTAATCTAGGGCCCCTCTTGTCCTTTCTCTACTATAAGAACCATCCAGGTACCCGTAAGGACGAGCCAAGTTAGGTATGCTTTTATTTTAAGAAGCTCAAGGGTAGGGCGGCCGGGTCGAGGGTGTAAGTCTACGGTAGCACCCCGGCCGTCTATCCGAGGTCAAACGCGGAACAAAAACTTTTGAAAAACTGGCGCTAACGCAAACTTTTACCCGGATCGTTCCATTAACCCTATACTAGCTAATTACAAAAAAGTTAGAATGGCTATACCGATCGATCCGTGTCCTTCGGTTTTTAGCCACCATCCTAAGCTCCTCGCGGCTTCTCCGATCAAGCTCGATCTCCGGTTTTCTCATCAAAGTGGCACCACGTCAAGGAATCTTTTATGGGGTCCTGCTTCAAAACCGAAGCAACTCGGACATGAAGTTTGCTGGCCGACATGTCCAAGGTGAAGTAGAGAATGTGTGTGATAACTTTGTCTCAATACACTCATGGATTCTCAACTCATGAGAGGGATGGGTGGAGGTTGAAGAAGAAGCCATTAGAGGAAGATGTGAGCTCAAGAAAGAGAAGCAAGTGAAGAGGAAGACTTGTTGGTTGTGAGAGATATTTTAGAGAGCAAATATATATCAAAACCAAAAGAATAATCCCATGCCATCACATGGCAGCCCTCTCTCCCCAAAAATATCCCCCACAATCATCATTAGCTCCAAAATTAATCCATGTCATATTTAATCAACACTAGACCCAATACCATGAGTCACCATGTGCATGTGACATGAATTGATGCATATGGACAAAACTTGCACTCACATTTTCCTCCACTAAACATTTAAACCAAATGTTTAATCCAATAAAAATATATGGCATCAACTAAAGTAAACTCGTGACGGATCACAAGAGTAGACCTCATCTGTATATACATACCTGCATCCGTATTCCGACTGAATACGAATACTACGAGACGAATGTAATCAACAATCTAATACTAGGATCCGGCTTAAACCAAAGCCCACTAGTATGATCCATCCGATCATGATCCATACACAAGTGCACGTATATGATCGAACCCTGCCATAAAACTATACGGCCTCTACAACGTTTCGCCCGAACTTGGGAAAAATTTCTGTGGGGGACTCTAAAGACTCGTCAATACTCTGGTAGTGGGTTTAACCACAAGCACGTCAGTGGTACTAGCTGTACGTAACGGCTGACCAGGTATTGAACAAAAGGGAAGCCGATGAGCGAACTTATCCTAAAACCCTACTGAGCCTGTCAGTGACAATATCCGTATAGTCCGGCCCGTTCGTCTATGAGTATCGCATATCGGGCCTAGGGGCTTGTTCCCGCCAAAAATTTCTGCGCAAAAGAGTCCAAGGTATCAAATGGCAGCGATATGCTTAAGGAAATGCGAACCAGTATCTTTCGGGCTGTTTTTTTGACAAACTCCCGAATGAGAAACAGATAAATTCTGATGGTATCGAAAGCGGCTCGAAAAACCCTTCGATTTGATATATTATGGGCCTCGTAATTCATCCGGGATCAAAAGTTATGAGGAATTACGTGTCCACACGTGATGGACTTTTAAGAACCCGCTGGAGGAGTTAAAAAATATAATAAAAACTCAGAAAAGACCCCAATGGGGCATCACGTGCTCACACGTGACCATGGGTCACGTGCAGACACGTGATGGGCTTTTAAGGCCTCTAAAATAATGAATAGAATTAAAATTCTAAAATCTGTTCCCTGATTAAAAATCAGGAATCACGTGACACGTGATGGTTAAAACTGAAGCGTAAACAAACAGCTGAAGGAAATACCTCAATGAGGTATCACGTGCTCACACGTGACCAATGGTCACGTGTTGACACGTGATGGTTACAACTGAAGCATAAGTAAACACTGAGAAAAGGACTCAATTGGGGGTCATGTGGCAACACGTGACTGGCTGTAAAAGCCTTGCTGTTCAACAGAATTAAATTCTGAAAAAAGATCATTTAAATCTAAAATTCTAAAAGCTTCTAAATCTTTCCAAATGGAAAAGGATTATGGGGACCGTTGGATTAAAGATCCAAGGGTGATTAAAAATCACCAATTTATGGAAAAATCCTAGACAAGGAAAGATTTCCCTGAAAATCTCACCAGAATAACAAATAGAATATCTTTTGGATTTAAAATCCACGGTGAATAAAATTCACTGAATGATCTAAAGGCCCAGATTGATGATAAATATAAATCAAATCTCTCAACAATCAAATCAAATCTTTCAATGAGAGATTTGCTAAACAAATTGATTCTTTTCCTTCTCCTATAAATAGAAGCCAAGAAGAGAAGAGAAGGGATCTACTTTTTTGGAGAGAAAAACAGAGAGAGGAGAATTTAATTCTCTGCAAAAGAAAAACCCTAGGTAAGAAAAAAGAGGCTTCAAAAGAGAATTTAATTCTCAAAAGAGTTTAACTCTTACATAAAGAAAAGAACTTAGTTCTTTCTCTGATTGAGGATCTGCAGAGTGCACATCTTCCCATGAATTGAGAATTTAATTCTCATTGGATTGAGATCCTGCCATGCAGATCTAAAACACAGAGGAGGAATTGAGTTTTGAGAATTTAATTCTCCCAGACTCACAGGAATTTAATTCCTTCTAAAATGAAACTGGGGTTTAACCCTAATCAAGAATTTAATTCTTTTACATATCTGGGAATTTAATTCCTTTGAAAAGAAATCAGGGTTTTATCCTAAATAAGAATTTAATTCTTTCACGATAGGAATTTAATTCCTCCAAAATCATAATTAGGGTTTAACCCTATAAAGAATTCAATTCTTAAAAGATCTCTGTTCATAAAAAGAACTAGGGTCATGTGCCCCCACGCGACCCTTGAAAAGATCCCCTGCAAAGAACTTTGAAGCATCACCCCACGTGCTCCCACGTGACTCCCAAAACGCAGAAAGAAAAAGCAAAGGGAATGAAAGCTTTGGGCGCTCTCACATGTTATCACGTGACCCCTCAGCAAATGCTTTAACAATTGGCGCACAGATCCCTATCACGTGCCAACACGTGATGCTTTAAAATAAAAATAAAAGTGTTTAACACTTATTCGCAGATTTGAGGATAAACCAAAAGGAGATCTGGCTCCACATTTAGGGCGCCCTCACGTGTCACCACGTGACCCTAATGAGCATTCTAACAGACCAGAGCGGGGGCCTCCATCACGTGCCCACACGTGATGGCCAGGAAATTAAAAGTGTTAAACACTGATCTGCAGAATAAAATAAGGGAAATCAGGGCGCTCTCACGTGTCCGCACGTGACCCCTCCCTCCTTAGTGTTTAACACTAATTGGAAAACTCTATTTGCAGTGTTTAACACTGATCTTCTTAGTGTTTAACACTAATTTGGAAAACTTTATTTGCAGTGTTTAACACTGATTTTCTTAGTGTTTAACACTAATTTGGAAAACTCTATTTGCAGTGTTTAACACTGATTTTCTTAGTGATTAACACTAATTGGAAAACTCTGTTCCCGGTGTTTAACACTGATTTGCTTTAGTGTTTAACACTAGTTTGAAATCTCTGCTACCGGTGTTTAACACTGATTTTCTTTTGTGTTAACACTAATTTGAAAGCCCTGTTGCTAACACTGATTATCTTTTAGTGTTTAACACTAACTTGCTAATCTCATTCCCAGTGTTCAACACTGTTGGTCTGTAGTGTTTAACACTAACTTTAGCCCAATTGGCTGAGTTTCTAGAGGCAAAGCCTCTTCTTCAATGGACCAACAGAAGGCCAATATTTCAAACATAATTGGACTTAGCCCAAACTGGCCATAAGTCCTCAAATCGTCTTGAACTGAGCACATCTGCTCTTTCAACCAACTCATTGGTTCAAGGGTACATCTCTGAACTCCTCTGATATTTGTCGTTGTAATCCTTCAACGTCTTCAGAGAGGTGACGGGTCCCGACAACCACACATCAACACGGACTGTGGGGTCCTTAAACTCATGGACTTATGCGTCCTTAAACCGAGATACGGACTGTGGGATCCTTAAACCCGCGGACTTATGCGTCCTTAAACTAACGGACTAATGCGTCCTTAAACATACCCATATGGACTGTGGGGTCCTTAAACCCATGGACTTATGCGTTCTTAAACTACCATTGGACCACTATGTCCCTAAACTGGTATTGGACCACCACGTCCCTAAACTGGAACATGGACCATCATGTCCCTAAACTGGAGGTGGACCCCCATGTCCCTAAACTGGCAATGGACCACCATGTCCCTAAACTGGAACAATAGAGCCCAAATGCTCTTTTGTTGGATCTAAACGATCCCGTTAAGTCGATCTTAGTCCCAAACTGGACTAACGTATCCTTAACAACCGTTTAAGTTGATCTTAGCCTCAAATATGGTTAACGTATCCTTAAACCTTCAAACAGACTTTAGTCCCAAATTGGACTACAGATCCCCTAATCAACTTCGGTTCAAGGGTACATCTCTGAACTCCTCTGACATTTGTCGTTGTAATCCTTCAACGTCGTCAGAGAGGTGATGGGTCCCAACAGCCATACATTAAATGGACCACTATGTCCCTAAACTGGAACAATAGAGCCCAAACGCTCTTTTGTCGGATCTAAACTATCCCGTTAAGTTGATCTTAGTCTCAAATTGGACTAACTTATCCTTAACAGACGTTTAAGTTGATCTTAGCCTCAAATATGGCTAACGTATCCTTAAACCAAAACCCCAAACCCAAATCTAAGAAAATACGGATTTGGACTAATCCACGTCCTACGGGCGACGACATAAATCAGTCTCCGTATACAATCCACGGGCAACCACAAACAAAACAAACACCCACGACACGAAGTGACCAGCTGGAGAAGGAGAAAGTTGTTACCGCGATGCGGTAGCGTAATTAACTGCAGGGGCTTGCGCCTGTAGGGAAGAGCGTCCCCACAATCAAAAACCCCTCAAGCGAGGGGGAATCTGACGAAGTCTGCTATATCGGCCGCATCCGTCTAAACCTCCGATACACGGTGCCATAAATCAACTTGGCATCTTCGGAGAGGTGGACGGATAGCACCAATTAGCATCTGCCCCGAACCTCAGGCAAGACGGTCCATGTCTCGGCCGCCGTTCGGAGGGGAATAGATTCTGGCACGCCCGGTGGGACCTTTTCCACTTTCCACTCCACACTTCGTGTGTCGTGTTCGCGAACGAATCGCGGTTTACTGTGGTTGCCTGTGGATTTGAGGTACTAAGATTTGGTGTCTTGCTCCGTGCAGAAAACAGAAGATCAATGGTTTCAAACTGCACTGCCTGCAACTGCAACTCTCGCTCGGTCCTTGCTGGAGGAGTGACTTATGGGCCCCAAGCGGCCTCCTTTTTCAAGATGCCAGTGGAGCAGGTAACTCGGGCCACCACTGGATTATTCTTCGGGACCATGCTCCCACCGTTGAGCTTCAATGCCACAATGACGTTGCAAGAAGCCCCAAAGAAGTCGGTCTTTAATCGGCTTACCACTGCCGCGACCCCTCTCAACGGGTCGCCCAGCTTCAATACCTCAGTTTTCAACAGACTGGGCCAGAACGTCTGCAAACTCGCGATACCCGAAGCTGCCATCCCAAAGCGGATAGCTATCCCGGCTCAAGCGGACGAAATCATTGGAAAGGCTCCTCCTTCCAAGAAGTCAGTTTTTACAAGGCTGGCCATTCTGGTTGCTGCTCCAGGCGAGGTCCTCAAAGCTGCTTCCCCTGCTCAGAGGAGGCATGAAGAAGCTTATCCAACAATGGAGGTGATCTCATCCGCACGATATGCTCGACGTTGCCACTGGCGCCAAGTGAGGAAGGCTGGGGGCAACTCCACCTCTGAGATAACTCCGCCAGCTCCAACGGTGGGGATCGATGCTGCTGTTCCAACCGGGAACAGCTTTGAATTGCTGAACACGGTGCGCAGAAACTCTCCTACCTCCGTACTAAAAAGATCCCCTCCTCCGGTGGGAAATGTTGCGGAAGCCAAGCCAGAACAGTCCTCTCAGCGGCTGTCCTCTAAAATCTACAAGGTCTGGCGCCAAGTCCAAGACTCGGTGATTGATCGAAATTTCTCCCGCCAGCAGAAGAAGCTGAAGGTCCGGCAGGAAGAAAACCGTCCTGTTAAGCCACAAAAGATGACGACTACTTGGGTGCTCACGACAGCGGCCCCCTCAACGTCAACCACTCAGAAAAGAAGGAAGCCAGAGAAAGCCCCAGTAAACGTGGCAGACCACAAAGACGCTAAGCCCAAACGCCCCAAGTCTGGGGGTATGGTGGTGCACACCGTATACATGGCTTCTAGAAAGGAGGAAAGCCGTGCTTCGACGGGTCACCGACTGCTCACCCGATCCGTGACGAAAACCCAAGAGCAGCAACAGAAGCTTCAGGAGATAATGATTGCAATGGCCGCACTCACCGGGCCAAAAGAAAGCTCGGAGGCATCATCAGAGCAACGTCATGAACAAGAAACTGACTCTGACTACCTACGCAGAGTCCTCGAAAAGAAGGACAAAGAAGCCGCAGAGCAAGCGGCTAATATAAAACAAATGGCGCTTCTCTTCCAAGATATGGTAGGGATGATGATCCAACGAGATCCTCCTACTGAAGATCCTCTGATTGTCCTTGAAGATGACAAAGGAGAGACATCGAATCCTCCACCGGCTCTGTCAGTAGCCAAGGAGAAAACCATTTCCAAGACCGCACTGAATGATTATATAGCTCAGCAAATACGAGCCCATCAGGCGAGTGAAGCGGCCAGCCAAGTCGTCAAAGCTGGGCGACCATACCCGGGCTGGTATGACCAAATCAGCTACCCACCGGGATATACGATCCCTAAATTCCATGTGTACAAGGGGTCATGGAATCCACATCAGCATGTCGCTCAATTCAGGGCCTTATGCGGCAACACAGGAGGCGATGACAAACTATTGCTTCGCCAATTCATCGGCAGCTTAGCAGAAACGGCCTTTGAATGGTATTCGGAGCTACCTAATGACTCTGTCAAAACATTTGCGGAGATGGAGCTATTGTTTACACAAAGATTTGCCAGTGCCAGCGAGCGCACCCCGATAACAGCACTGATTAACGCCAGGGTGAAGCCAGGCGAAACGTGGGTTCAATACGCAGCACGATGGCGGAATCTATGGTCGAAATGCGAACAACGGATCGAAGAAGAGCCGGCGGTGGGCATGTTCGTGGGTACCCTTGATCCGCAAGCGACCATCTCACAGTTCATGATGTTCTTCAAGCCGACCACCTTCCAGGCCTTGATTGACAAGCCGACTCAAATGGACCAGATAGGCCATAAGCCTTCCTCTTTAAAGACGGTGCCTTGGAATGAAAAGGGCAAAGGGAAAGCAACCTTCGTCGCCAACGCTCAACAACAACCGAGCAACTTAAAGCCGGTTGTTCGCCAAAACAACGTGCGTCCACGCCCATCCCTCGAGGAGAGACTGGAACGTCCTTACTCGTTTCCCCAGGATAAAACGAGGAAACTGTTCGAACTGGCAGTGCGCAACAGACTCATCAATCTGCCGAATCCAAAACGTCCGTTGCAGCCAGGCGATGTCAATGATCTTAATTACTGCCCTTACCACCAAGCGGTAAGCCATCCAATCGAAGATTGCTTCATCTTTAAGGGATGGATCGAAGATCAGTACCAACAAGGCAAGTTCACGTTATCCGAAAACTGGAAGGTGAACCCGCCACAACCTCACACTCCTAAGAAGACAAACACACTGGGGGCAACATGCTCTTTTGTTGAGGAAGCTCCATGGGAGGTGGCTCTTTCGGCCAAAACCAAAAAGATGATAAATGATCTCCAGATATGCCCGGCGATCGGGTGGAAAAACTCGCTAGAACCCCAGATCGTCGAAGGGATGCTGAAGCCGCGCCCAACTCGAAAGATCGATGGTGAAGGCCCCGGCACTCACACCCAGCCGTCAAAATTTTCAAAGAAAAACGAGAAGAAATCCAAGAAGCCCGTGAAGCCTGGCGACAAGCGCACGGATTTGCAGAAACATATTGACGCGCTGGAAGAGTATAACCAGGAGGCGCGGATTCCAATCACTCTCCAAGAGTTCCCTAGCCACGTCCTCGAGGACGAAAATGATGGAGAAAACTCATCAGATGAATCTGAGGACTACGTAGCAAGTTGTCATGTGATCTCTCACTCATTGATAAATGACGAAGAAGCTGCTTACATAGAGAAGCTGGGGGCAGATCCTGAGCCAGAACTTCTAGGACCATCAGACGAAATGATTGATGCACTCTTGAACGAAGCCCGTCTTAAGAGCAAAGCTGATCGAGAGCGCGAGATGGCCACATTCGAGAAAGCCAAACGCCGGCGATTAGATGAAAGGGTCGAGACACTCCCACCGGATCAAAGTACATCCGCCGCAAATGAAAGCAGGATCAAGACAAGGAAACGATTCGCCAAAGCCATATCAATGGGGATGAGGCCGCCCTCTTTCAGAAAAAATTCTCCTGGTGGTATACATTTTGATGAAACGGACGTACGCCCTAACTTCTGCTTATATCATCAGAGGATCGCACATCTTACTGAAGACTGCAACTCCTTTAAGTGTTGGTGGCAAGGATATGTCGCTCATAGACAATACGTCAATAGAATAAAGCGGGAAGCTCGTAGACAGCGAAAAAATACGACAGATGAGCATAAAAGAATTGCCGGCAATTGTCATAGGGACGAGCCCGGGGGATCACGAGTTCTCACCTTTAGAAGCGATTCTGACGAAGAAGCCGCCCTCAACCCTCTCTTCAAGGAATTCATTTCTAAAACAAAAGAATTGGAGAGTTGCGAGAATGTTCAGCAGTACAATCTCACGCTACCCGGAAAGAATCTCGGACCCGCAAACGACGGAGCAAACGAAATGAGAAAGGAAAAGGAAAAAACGGCCTTTGTTGCCAACACTCAACAACAGCCGAATAACCCGAGACCGTTTTGTCGTCAAAACAACAAGCCGCGATACCTCAATGAGAAGTTGAAACGTCCTTACTCGTTTCCCAAAGATAAAACAAAGAGATTGTTTGAGCTAGCAGTGCGCAGCGGGCTTATCACTCTGCCAGATCCAAAACGTCCATTGCAACCAGGTGACGTTAACAATCCTAACTATTGTCCCTACCACAGAGTAATGGGTCACCCACTCGACAATTGCTACGTCTTCAAAAACTGGGTTGAAGACCAATACCAACAGGGCAAGTTCGCGCTGCCCGAAAAATGGAAAGTAAACCCGCCACAACAACATGCTTCGAAAAAAGTGGATATGCCGGGGGCATCATGCTCATTCATAGGGAAAGCCCCATAGACCGAAAAGTCAGTAAACTAGAGATGCGTCTCAAATACGGTGACGGCGGACCGAAACGTCCTTAAACTAACGGCGGACCGCAATGTCCTAAAACTTGCAAATGACCGAAACGTCGTTAAACTATTCCCAACCCGCAGCATCTTTAGGCTGACGTGCCAAAAAAAAAAACGGTACGTTCACAAGCAAAATGGGCACGGATGAAAACCCGAAAGGGCTCCGTGAGTAAAAACAGCAGGGCTACAGGCGAGTGTTCGTGAAAACCTGAAAGGGCGCGACCTCGTTTAAAAAAAAAAAGAAAAGAAAAGAAAAAAGAAAAAAGAAAAAAAAAGAGAATAAAAAAAAAGAATTAAAAAAAACGGTATGTCCACAAGCAAAATGGGCACGGATGAAAACCCGAAAGGGCCCCGTGAGTAAAAACAGTAGGGCTACCGGCTAGTGTTTGTGAAAACCCGAAAGGACACAACCTCGTTAAAAGACACTTATAGGATCCTCTCGACCTTGTAAGGAGAAACCACCTGTGTGAGATCCTTACGACTCACAAGGGAGCAACACACTTAGGAGTCCTCACGATTCCTAAGGAGAAAATACACTTGCGAGATCCTCACGACTCGTAAGGAGAACTCTCTTATGGGACCCCCACGGCTCATAAGATTTGAAAGTCTTAAGTTACAGAAACCTTAACCTGTTCTTAAGCAACCACACAACCTTCGATATTGCCCTACAAGCGGCTCATATTGACCCTTGTATACAATCCACGGGCACGAATAAATATTTCCCGAACAAAGTCCCATCCGTGACTAGGGATATGCTTGTACAACAAACAACACTTGTAAGTCCTCCCGACTTATAAGGAGAAAACCCTTTTGTAAGATCCTTACGACTTACAAGAGAACATGCACTTAAGAATCCTCACGATTCCCAAGGAGAAAACACACCTACAAGATCCTCACGACTTGTAGGGAGAAATACCTTTGTGAGACCCTTACGGCTCATGAAGTCAAAAGCCTTAGTCGACAGGACCCTTAACCCTGTTTACTAAGCCACCTTTGTTCAACATCGACAGAGACAAATGATGATTCTCTCCTGGAAATATCCCAATTGCAGCGATGCTGATGCCTAAACCGGTATCAAATTCCAAACCCTTTCAAGGCAGATGATGATTCGCTCCTGGCAATATCCCAGTTGCAGCGATGCTGATACCTAAACCGGTATCAAATTCCAAGTCCTTTCACGGCAAATGATGATTCGCTCCTGGAAATATTCCAGTCGCAGCGATGCTGATGCCAAGATTGGTATCAGATCCCAAATTCCTTACTTGCAAAAAAAAAGCATACGAAATAGCCGAAATGATAGGGCAACTTGCAAACAGAATCAGCAAGTGAAAATGTATGCATGCAAAATAGCCGAAATGATTGGGCAACTCGCAATAAAAAGCAGCGAGTAAAAAGAATAAATAGCCGAAAAGATTGGGCACCGCGAAAAATAGCCGAAATGATTGGGCAATCGCGACTTTCGCGATATAAAAGCTGAAATGATAGAGTATCGTGGAAAGAATAAAAAAAAATGATGAATGAAATGAAAATTTGCTCTACAGGTGAGATCACATCGATCCCTGTATACAATCCAGGGGTACAAACAAAGAGGGAACCATACCTTCCCAACAGGCTCCATCAGAAAACGAAGCCAAACCTCGACGGTTCATAGACAACCTAGAGACAATCTTGACATTTGTCGCAATATTACGGACACGATGTCAACAAATGAAGCAAACGAAGATCCCGAGCTTCAGGGTCTCGACGTCAACATCGACAACTTAGAGATCACCAACGGCATTTCTCCTCACTCCAACCAGATACAGACATGACGTCAACAATCGACCTCAGAGTCGCAACGAAATGGAACCATGGCAAAGTCCCTAGTTCGAAATCTCAATGGCCACATCTACAGCCTGGAGACCAACAACGGTGCGCCTCCTCATTCCAGCAGGACACAGATGTTACACCATCAAACGGAACCATAGCATAGTCCCTAGTTCCAAATATCGACGGTTCACAGACAACCTAGAGATCATCTCAACATTCGTCTCGTTACAGCAGACGAGATGTCAACGACGGCGTGTCAACGACGGCGTTCCCCCGCAGTCCAGCAGGATGCAGATGCAACGTCAACAAAAGACCTCACGGTCGAAACAAAGCGGAGCGACGGCAAAATCCCAGCTCCACCTCAGCATTCGTCTCGATACAGCAGACAAGATGTCAACAACGGCGTTCCTTCGCAGTCCAACAGGATGCAAATGCAATGTCAACAAAAGACCTCACAGTCGAAACAAAGTGGAGCGACGGCAAAATCCCAGCTCCACCTCAGCAATCGTTTCGATACAGCAGACGAGATGTCAACAATGGCGTTCCTTCGCAGTCCAACAGGATGCAGAAGCGACGTCAACAAAAGACCCCATGGTCAGCAAAGCGGAGTGACGGCAAAATCCTGGCTCTACCCCAGCGTTCGTCTAGATACATCAGACGCAACGCCAAAAGCAAATGAAGCAAAAAGCCAAATTCCTAGATTCAGGGTCTTGACGGCAAGTCATATAAAGCCTGAAAGACAATCGGAGATCATCTCGCACCAGCGCGGAGTGGTCACCACCTCGACGATCGTCTCGATACAGCAGATGAAATGTCACCCCAGCGTTCTTCTCCCAGCAGGATTCGAACGCGCCAAAGCAAAGGAAGCGAATGCCAAATTCCTAGCTTCATGCGTCTTAATGGCAAGTCATATAAAGCCTGAAAGACAATCGGAGATCATCTCGCACCAGCGCGGAGTGGTCACCACCTCGACGATCGTCTCGATACAGCAGATGAAATGTCACCCCAGCGTTCTTCCCCCAGCAGGATTCGGACGCGCCAAAGCAAACGAAGCGAAGGCCAAATTCCTAGCTTCAACGTCTTGACGGTAACTCATAAGACAATTAGAGATCATCCCCAATGGAGTGGTCACCACCATGACATTCGTCTCGATACAGCAGACGAGATGTCAACAACAACGTTCTTCCTCCAACAGGATTAGGACACGCCAAGCAAACGAAGCGAAGGCCAAATTCCTAGCTTCAGGGTCTTAACGGCAAGTCATATAAAGCCTGAAAGACAATCGGAGATTATCTCGCACCAGTGCGGAGTGGTCACCACCTCGACGTTCGTCTCGACAGCAGACGCAACATCACCAAAAGGAGCCACGGCAAAATCCCTAGTTCCAAACCTCGACGGTTCACCAGCAACCTAGAGACAACCATGACATTCGTCTCGATACAGAGGACGCGATGCCAGCAAACGAAGCAAAGGCCAAATTCCTAGCTTCATGCGTCTTAACGGCAAGTCATATAAAGCCTGAAAGACAATCGGAGATCATCTCGCATCAGTGTGGAGTGGTCACCACCTCGACGTTCGTCTCGATACAGCAGATGCAACATCACCAAAAGGAGCCACGGCAAAATCCCTAGTTCCAACCCTAGACGGTTCACCAGCAACCTAGAGACAACCATGACATTCGTCTCGATACAGAGGACGCGATGCCAGCAAACGAAGCGAAGGCCAAATTCCTAGCTTCATGCGTCTTAACGGCAAGTCATATAAAGCCTGAAAGACAATCGGAGATCATCTCGCATCAGTGTGGAGTGGTCACCACCTCGACGTTCGTCTCGATACAGCAGATGCAACATCACCAAAAGCAGCCATGGCAAAATCCCTAGTTCCAAACCTCGACGGTTCACCAGCAACCTAGAGACAACCATGACATTCGTCTCGATACAGAGGACGCGATGCCAGCAAACGAAGCGAAGGCCAAATTCCTAGCTTCATGCGTCTTAACGGCAAGTCATATAAAGCCTGAAAGACAATCGGAGATTATCTCGCACCAGTGCGGAGTGGTCACCACCTCGACGTTGGTCTCGATACAGCAGACGCAACATCACCAAAAGGAGCCACGGCAAAATCCCTAGTTCCAAATCTCGACGGTTCATCAGCAACCTAGAGACAACCACGACATTCGTCTCGATGCCAGCAAACGAAGCAAAGGCCAAATTCCTAGCTTCAGGGTCTTAACGGTAAGTCATATAAAGCCTGAAAGACTATCGGAGATCATCCCACACCAGCGCGGAGTGGTTATGACTCATCGGGGCTCTCCAAAATGAGCCTAACCTCAAGTAAAAAGCGGCATGGCAAATTCCTAGCGCTTGCTCTTCCGACGGTCAAACTGCCAAGGAGGATTGCTTGAAGACGTCTTGTCCAGCCCCCGAAGGGATTAGAGACATGGCAGTCGCAGGGCTACTCGAACAGTACGATTGCCTATCGAGGAATACATCAGCTCATGCGACGGTACGACGGCCAAAACCTTAAGTACCACAGACCCTAACGGACTTCTGTCGTAAAGAGCAGAGGTTAACTGTGACGTTAGGATATTCTTGCAAGATCTGCTCGATTCGTTTCGACTCGTGAGGAAATTGATGTCTTTGCGAGAACTTCTCGATTCGTCTCGACTCGTGAGATAAAGCCTTAGGCGGTAGAGATTAAAAAACCTGTTTCCTAAGCGCTGGGATCCTGCATGTCGGCCCAAAATGGTCTCTTGCATACTATCCACGGGTCTCACTCTCCGAAGTCGAATTTCGACAAGGAGGGGAACAACCGCTTACGGGTCCTCTCGACTCGTAAGAAGGAAAAATTCTCTTACAAGATCCTTACGACTTATAAGAGAAACACACTTAGGAATCCTCACGACTCCTAAGGAGAAAATACACCTACGAGATCCTCTCGATCCGCAGGGAGAAAAGTCTTTATGATACCCTCACGGCTCATAAAGTTGAAAAGTCTTAGGTGGCAGATCCTAACCCTGTCTCCTAAGCCATCGCTGCCCTGTAAAGAGGTCAAGATGGACCATCTATGAGCCACACTTGCTGAAGTTACATGCCACTGAAATGAAGAACTTACTCATAAGCGTATAAACTACTCCACGCCAGAGTAAGTCATAAAGAGATAAAAGGGTGCGGCTCATGGAGTTAAGGGTTTGGAACTATATCTCTTAAGAGTCAAGATTTAAGTCAATGATAAATGACGACGCTTGTGTCCGCTCGTTATCTTCTCAGATCAAGATCCTGAAAATTATATACCAATCCGAAACTGGTCATACGCCATGCATTACTCTGCACTACTTCACCCACATATATACTTACGTGGGCAAAGTAGTGGGGGGCATTTGTTCCCGCCAAAAATTTCTGCGCAAAAGAGTCCAAGGTATCAAATGGCAGCGATATGATTAAGAAAATGCGAACCAGTATCTTTCGGGCTGTTTTTTTGACAAACTCCCGAATGAAAAATAGATAAATTCTGATGGTATCGAAAGCGGCTCGAAAAACCCTTCGATTTGATATATTATGGGCCTCGTAATTCATCCGGGATCAAAAGTTATGAGGAATTACGTGTCCACACGTGATAGACTTTTAAGAACCCGCTGGAGGAGTTAAAAAATATAATAAAAACTCAGAAAAGACCCCAATGGGGCATCACGTGCTCACACGTGACCATGGGTCACGTGCAGACACGTGACCATGGGTCACGTGCAGACACGTGATGGGCTTTTAAGGCCTCTAAAATAATGAATAGAATTAAAATTCTAAAATCTGTTCCCTGATTAAAAATCAGGAATCACGTGACACGTGATGGTTAAAACTGAAGCGTAAACAAACAGCTGAAGGAAATACCTCAATGAGGTATCACGTGCTCACACGTGACCAATGGTCACGTGTTGACACGTGATGGTTACAACTGAAGCGTAAGTAAACACTGAGAAAAGGACTCAATTGGGGGTCACGTGGCAACACGTGACTGGCTGTAAAAGCCTTGCTGTTCAACAGAATTAAATTCTGAAAAAAGATCATTTAAATCTAAAATTCTAAAAGCTTATAAATCTTTCCAAATGGAAAAGGATTATGGGGACCGTTGGATTAAAGATCCAAGGGTGATTAAAAATCATCAATTTATGGAAAAATCCTAGACAAGGAAAGATTTCCCTGAAAATCTCACCAGAATAACAAATAGAATATCTTTTGGATTTAAAATCCATGGTGAATAAAATTCACTGAATGATCTAAAGGCCCAGATTGATGATAAATATAAATCAAATCTCTCAACAATCAAATCAAATCTTTCAATGAGAGATTTGCTAAACAAATTGATTCTTTTCCTTCTCCTATAAATAGGAGCCAAGAAGAGAAGAGAAGGGATCTACTTTTTTGGAGAGAAAAACAGAGAGAGGAGAATTTAATTCTCTGCAAAAGAAAAACCCTAGGTAAGAAAAAAGAGGCTTCAAAAGAGAATTTAATTCTCAAAAGAGTTTAACTCTTACATAAAGAAAAGAACTTAGTTCTTTCTCTGATTGAGGATCTGCAGAGTGCACATCTCCCCATGAATTGAGAATTTAATTCTCATTGGGTTGAGATCCTGCCATGCAGATCTAAAACACAGAGGAGGAATTGAGTTTTGAGAATTTAATTCTTCCAGACTCACAGGAATTTAATTCCTCCTAAAATGAAACTGGGGTTTAACCCTAATCAAGAATTTAATTCTTTTACATATCTGGGAATTTAATTCCTTTGAAAAGAAATCAGGGTTTTATCCTAAATAAGAATTTAATTCTTTCACGATAGGAATTTAATTCCTCCAAAATCATAATTAGGGTTTAACCCTACAAAGAATTCGATTCTTAAAAGATCTCTGTTCATGAAAAGTACTAGGGTCATGTGCCCCACGTGACCCTTGAAAACATCCCCTGCAAAGAACTTTGAAGCATCACCCCACGTGCTCCCACGTGACTCCCAAAACGCAGAAAGAAAAAGCAAAGGGAATGAAAGCTTTGGGCGCTCTCACGTGTTATCACGTGACCCCTCAGCAAATGCTTTAACAATTGGCGCACAGATCCCTATCACGTGCCAACACGTGATGCTCTAAAATAAAAATAAAAGTGTTTAACACTTATTCGCAGATTTGAGGATAAACCAAAAGGAGATCTGGCTCCACATTTAGGACGCCCTTACGTGTCACCACGTGACCCCTAATGAGCATTCTAACAGACCAGAGCGGGGGCCTCCATCACGTGCCCACACGTGATTGCCAGGAAATTAAAAGTGTTAAACACTGATCTGCAGAATAAAATAAGGAAAATCAGGGCGCTCTCATGTGTCCGCACGTGACCCCTCCCTCCTTAGTGTTTAACACTAATTGGAAAACTCTATTTGCAGTGTTTAACACTGATCTTCTTAGTGTTTAACACTAATTTGGAAAACTTTATTTGCAATGTTTAACACTGATTTTCTTAGTGTTTAACACTAATTTGGAAAACTCTATTTGCAGTGTTTAACACTGATTTTCTTAGTGATTAACACTAATTGGAAAACTCTGTTCCCGGTGTTTAACACTGATTTGCTTTAGTGTTTAACACTAGTTTGAAATCTCTGCTACCGGTGTTTAACACCGATTTGCTTTTGTGTTAACACTAATTTGAAAGCCCTGTTGCTAACACTGATTATCTTTTAGTGTTTAACACTAACTTTAGCCCAATTGGCTAAGTTTCTAGAGGCAAAGCCTCTTCTTCAATGGACCAACAGAGGGCCAATATTTCAAACATAATTGGACTTAGCCCAAACTAGCCATAAGTCCTCAAATCGTCTTGAACTGAGCACATCTGCTCTTTTAACCAACTCATTGGTTCAAGGGTACATCTCTGAACTCCTATGATATTTGTCGTTGTAATCCTTCAACGTCTTCAGAGAGGTGACGGATCCCGACAACCACACATCAACACGGACTGTGGGGTCCTTAAACTCATGGACTTATGCGTCCTTAAACCGAGATACGGACTCTGGGGTCCTTAAACCCGCGGACTTATGCGTCCTTAAACTAACGGACTAATGCGTCCTTAAACATACCCATATGGACTGTGGGGTCCTTAAACCCATGGACTTATGCGTCCTTAAACTACCATTGGACCACTATGTCCCTAAACTGGAACATGGACCACTATGTCCCTAAACTGGTATTGGACCAGTATGTCCCTAAACTGGTATTGGACCACCACGTCCCTAAACTGGAACATGGACCATCATGTCCCTAAACTGGAGGTGGACCCCCATGTCCCTAAACTGGCAATGGACCACCATGTCCCTAAAATGGAACAATAGAGCCCAAATGCTCTTTTGTCGGATCTAAACGATCTCGTTAAGTCGATCTTAGTCCCAAACTGGACTAACGTATCCTTAACAACCGTTTAAGTTGATCTTAGCCTCAAATATGGTTAACGTATCCTTAAACCTTCAAACAGACTTTAGTCCCAAATTGGACTACAGATCCCCTAATCAACTTCGGTTCAAGGGTACATCTCTGAACTCCTCTGACATTTGTCGTTGTAATCCTTCAACGTCGTCAGAGAGGTGATGGGTCCCAACAGCCATACATTAAATGGACCACTATATCCCTAAACTGGAACAATAGAGCCCAAACGCTCTTTTGTCGGATCTAAACGATCCCGTTAAGTTGATCTTAGTCTCAAATTGGACTAACGTATCCTTAACAGACGTTTAAGTTGATCTTAGCCTCAAATATGGCTAACGTATCCTTAAACCAAAACCCCAAACCCAAATCTAAGAAAATACGGATTTGGACTAATCCACGTCCTACGGGCGACGACATAAATCAGTCTCCGTATACAATCCACGGGCAACCACAAACAAAACAAACACCCATGACACGAAGTGACCAGCTGGAGAAGGAGAAAGTTGTTACCGCGATGCGGTAGCGTAATTAACTGCAGGGGCTTGCGCCTGCAGGGAAGAGCGTCCCCACAATCAAAAACCCCTCAAGCGAGGGGGAATCTGACGAAGTCTGCTACATCGGCCGCATCCGTCTAAACCTTCGATACACGGTGCCATAAATCAACTTGGCATCTTCGGAGAGGTGGACGGATAGCACCAATTAGCATCTGCCCCGAACCTCAGGCAAGACGGTCCATGTCTCGGCCGCCGTTCGGAGGGGAACAGGGCTGGTAAACGTCAGACCCTCAATAGCGGTATAAGTTGTGTCGAAGTGTAGCCCGGAACACCCTAAGAAACTACTGGAATACCTACCGATAAATCTCGCTTGCCCTGGCCAGGGACTTTGTGTAATGGCTCTCCTAAACACAACGCGATCTTACCCCCAATACCAGGAGAGACGAATCCCCTGCTGATCCGCTCACTGCCTCCATGTGGCTCGGGACTGTACCTAACTAAAACCTGTTTGCACGACTCCTTTGAGCCGTGGTAGGGTAGTAATCAAAGCACATTAGGAACTCACACGAGACAAATGACGATCTCAGGTCGATGGACTAACCTGTACACATGTCACCAGGGAACTGCTATCTGACGACAGGTATCATACCAACTAGCATGTTCCCGGCGAGTCCGTCCGGTGTACTCATAACCCAATGAGCACCTGTATACATCTTAGGTGAACAAACTGACACCAATAGCTTGTGAGAATGGCCATCGCCCCTCGTCGGGGTCTCGACTGTATACACTAGTCTACTCTGGAGTATCGATGCCCTGTCTCGAAACTCCCTCCACTAGAGACCCTTTAAGGATGTGCTTATAGACCCCAGCTCCCACGTATATGATCACCGTCATACTGCTGGAAGTCAAGCAAGAATCCTATGGGCTCTATCAACATGTAATAATGATCTGTAATGTCACATAAAGTATGTACACGATGATAAAGACAAACCAGATAGCATACTATCATCTTGAGTAAGACTGTCCTACCGGTATAGGTTCTCTCTCAATCATTGCAATCACGTGCCTGCGATCCAATAATTGACTTTGAGGGCACTATAACCAACAATCTCCCACTTGCACTTAAGGCTAATTATTGCGATGTCGCATACTCACAACCCGTGTGATACCGAACACCCAACTTCTCTACTAATCAGTTTCACAAAGCTCGTTTGTAAAACTATTGCGTTCGAGAAATAGCCTCAGTGAGTGGATCGGCCCTGATGTTTCTTTCTATGTCTCTCTTTATCTCAAGTTCGCGGAGAAAGCCATCTTCCGAAATGAGCAATACCTGTCTTAGAATATGTCTGGATATCTGATGGGACGTAGTTCACAAATGAACTCCAAATCCAGCAAACTTCTTAGACTGTACTGTCAACTGAATTTAATCAGTATCCTGCACCATGCCTCCCTTAGTATCCGCTTGGACCACCTATCCAAACTATTGCCCCTCGACAAAGGGAAAACTATAACTCTGACAGTCACTCTGTCATCCAGGTCACCTTGGAAGCCTAGAATGATAACTGTCTCCTGAATGAGGCTATCGTTATCATATCCCTAGAGCATCTACTTATGTTCTAAAACTGCTTCCGAATGTTTCTCCAGGATTGGATTAATATCTCAACTTATTGCATCTAGTGGAAAAACAACATCGGTGTGGTACTTGACATCTTATGATTAACTCAATTGCCTAAGAAAGTGATATGCCAATCATGCACATCCCTCTCTACTTTAGTCTATAAGACACCTTTAGAGAGGGTGACTCCATCACCTGCAGGTACACCACCATGCCAGGAGTCGTCCATTCTAAAACACCTTTAGAATACTGTCTAAGTACCCAGATTGGGACACTTCCTAAATCTAGATCTAAAACCATAGATCTAGTAACCAGAATGCCTGATATTATATCCATATCCTTTGTGGAGAAACCACCCTGTGACAACCACAGTATAACCGATCGTAATATAGGAATTTCACTTCCTACTATGTGTATGTCATTCAAATACCAGGACATCACACCCTACTACCTTCTTAACAGATCCATCCCCTGTTCTGATGAAGTCAAAACCTATGACTGTCACATCAAAAATAGATGATCTATCTCCGCTATATCTGCTTTAGTCTATAAATAGACATAAGCTACTTGTCCACTATGCTTCCGCTGCTCCCACTGACCACAACAACCTTATGGCAGAGTCATATACACGTTTACTTCTAAAGCTAGTTTAGAATGACGCTATACTCATCCTTATGCCGGGTCTCATAGTCTAGAACAGCAGTAATGGCAAGTCTGGGTAAACAAGAACCTCCCTGTCACCGTCCTTGAGGATATCGGAGTACCTCTCGATTGCCTGAGGTTACCCACCATATCTGCTGGGTGTCTAATGGAATGCCAATTCAGATTGAATCTTTAGGTCCTATTAAATTTTCAGTAATCGTTTGCGGTTCTGGAATCACTTCCAGTTCTACCATACTCCCACTACTGTTTTCTGAAAAAGTCCATTTTACAAAAACAGCGGCGAGTCAAGAACAATATCACCATTGATCTTCCAGATGGTAGAAAGTTAACTCTCGTCATAGCCCGGATTAACCCACAAACAACCATTACAGAAACGTGCCTTGAGTTATCCAGAATCCGGTTTTAAGCATAAGCCGGACAATTCCGTATACCTTAACATTGTTAAGATATGATCCATTCTATATACAATATAGAAACAGAGGTACTGATTTAATTGGAACCAGATTCAAATCATGCAGCTGTCTCCAGTGCATGTCAACTGAATGGAGAGAGGCCGATCAGCATTACTCAACTTAGGAGTGCATCCAATTATGAGTAATCTGAAAGAGAAACTAGTTCTCAAAATCATTACTATCAACTGAATACCAAACACAAGTATCTACATCTTCGATCACCTTGAATAATCCCGATACTTGCAACACGTGGTTCTCTACTTTATTCTTGTACCTATAACTTCTCAAAACTTGGACCTTATATTTCTACGAAACACGTGTCCAAAACTTGAGAAGTCACAAGTAAACAAAATATAGTATGAGGACCAACCCCTCTGTCTAAATGGACACTGGACAACATACAATGCTCTGTATAAGTCCCCTGAGTTTAAAAAAAAACTCATACCTTGTGCATCGTAGGTTGAAAACTGTACTTATGGCTAAGAAGAATTACACCGCTGTTTAATACTCCTTACCTAACCATCAACTGATATAGGTAAATGTTATATACATAATTTCAAAAAGTTATATCTCACCTTATAAAAATAAACATACAGATATATCAGTTTGAAATTGGTGCATAACAACGGACATTCAAAACCAAATATTTGCCGTCCGGCAAAAACCCAGGTGATTTCCTCAAATATCACCAATTGCAACGAATTCTGATATAATGAGGATGATCATCTAATTCCCAATAACCTACTCCCACTCATCATCTGTAAAACCATACAGATGTGAGAATCAGACCTGGTAAATACATACCCTGGAGTAAGTATCTAATTGGGAAATCGGTTTTCTATTAACAACGCATAGTGAAATTGAAACATGAAAATGTTTCGAAGGGGTATCCATGTATTCCTAGTAATGCCTCTTCCACTATCCAGATTCATGACTGTAATCGTATATTTCTTTGTCATCTCTCCAAATCCCTTTATTTGTCTTTACTTATTACCTTATGTACACCACACTTAGGCTAAATGGTTTTCTTCCTTCCCTACCGTTCGACACCTGCCTATGGTTTGGAAGAAGACTATCCAATAAACGTAATAGGTGTACTGTCCTAATCCTAGGAGCACTCGCAACCTGAGAGAAGGTAAAAATAAAAGACAACTGAATAAACCTTATTCCTATTTCTCCTGAACCAGAATCCATCTCCGAACTGGAACATGTTCCTTCGAGTTCGTATATAACCATACGATGGATTTATCCAATGGAAGTGGATGTTCATAGTGATACGGGGTGTTCTGGAGAAATACAAAGGTGAAGTAGGAGTGGCGATGAAATACGTGGTTTGTTCGTGAATGATAGCTGTCGCAATTTACTTTGCCCTCTTTCTGATCTCTTTATTTGTCTTTACTTATTACCTTCTGCACACCATACTTAGGCTGATTGGTTTTCTTCCTTCCCTACCTTTCGGCACCTGCCTATGGTTTGGAAGAAGACTATCCAATAAGCACAATAGGTGTACCCTCTCCTAATTCTAGGAGCCCTCACAACCTGAGAGAAGGTAAAAGGAAAAGACAACTGAATAATCCTATTCAATCTCTCCAGAACCAGAATCCATCCTCGAATCTGGAACAAGTTCCTTCGAGTTCGTATATAACTATACGATGGATTTATCCAATGGAAGTGGATGTTCGTAGTGATACGGGGTGTTCTGGAGAAACACAGAAGGTAAAAGAAGGAGTGGCAATGATGTATGCAACTCTGACAATCCAAAGGCCAGTGTTTTAAGAAAGTTCGGTTAACTTGGTCACTGAGTCATAGTCTAGGGTCGGGCTATGGTCGCTGCCAAAGAGAGAGAGAGAAAAGAAACATTCTGCGTGCATTCTAACCTAGATCAGAATGGTTAATCACTTTATCTAATCAGGATGTCTCCCACTGTATCCTCAAATTCTCCTCCAAACCTGAAAGAAAAATTAGTCGGGATCACCCGAGGAGTAAACCAACTCATTAGTGGAAATCGGGATCCAACTATCATCGCATGATAACGTGATGGAATCCACTCATGCTATCACACTTCAGAAGGTATGCGCATGCCTGGCAAGTTTCAGTTTCTTTAGAAACTCCCGATGTGATTTTTACCACATACTCTTATGACCTTGACTAAGGCCAACAAATCATAAGTCATATGTCAAGTTCTACCCGTCATTGTCCAGGTTAATTTGAACCCACCCGTACAAGCCCTTGACTAAGGCCAACAAGGCTGTACGACTGTCCCAAACCAACGCATCTATCTATACAACAAAAAAATAACAAATAGCTACCATACACTATGCCTTGACTAAGGCCAACAAACATAGCATGAATACTAAGTGCTACCCGTCTGAAATGACGGAGGGCTACGAATGGTTTTTGGCGAAAAACCTTTAACGTAATGAACTTGATATCGTTGAAGGAACCGGATAGCTTTTTACAAAATTATAGTGGCGAAAACCTTTGCTAAAGAGGTCACTCTCGGTGAAGGGATCTCGGCTCTTTCCCCGTAAAATGAGGTGCAAGATATTCCAAACTGAATACCGCGATGCAAAGCAAAAATTAATCGACTATAGTGAAGTTATTACCTTGACGCAAACCTCTGCCCAAAGGGCCACTCCCGATGAAGGGATCTCGGCCCTTGCCTCGTTGAATGAGGTGCTGGATATTGATAACGAAATACCACTGTGCAAAACAAAAGAGAACGTTTTTTTAATAACAGCTTTTTGAAAATTGTTTCAACAACATCGAATAGGTTTTTTTTCCTTGCATTGATCTGAATCAACGCAGTCCCATCAATTAATCACACCACAAAAGAACGAAAAAATAATGTAAGTATATGCCATCCGCATTCGCCACTGGGTCCCGTCATCACCCGTTAGGTTACTTAACTAACGACAGAGCGGGGACTGGACTAGCGCGGGTGTAAAACATATACAACATCTACTAGTATATATAACAATATATAATAATCGCTCCAGGCGTGATAAATGCAACATCATAGAAAATTAATAAGCATCACAGAACAATACAGATAATCTGGGAGCCCCGGGTTTCCTTTGAGCCGCAACTGAAACCCGACGTTTCCCTGGTCGTGTGGATAGCCTGTGCAATGAAAACCCGGACCCCTACGAGCGCGTCAAGTTATCCGCTAAAACCTGAAGAGAGGCAGCCCCTTTCAACAAAGTGAATGGACCACCCAGCACTTCACGGAATCCGGTAACTTGAGCACCCCACCTTGGGTCAA
The DNA here is from genome assembly GCA_030015575.1 of Agapanthus africanus. Classification (NCBI taxonomy): domain Eukaryota; kingdom Viridiplantae; phylum Streptophyta; class Magnoliopsida; order Asparagales; family Amaryllidaceae; genus Agapanthus; species Agapanthus africanus. Next base: position 825,908,664 of record CM057339.1, on the reverse strand, counting down.
CCGGTACCCCCTACGAGTGCTGTGAATAGCCCGCCAATTCTAGAGTGAAGCCCCCTCCGTCTCAAAGCCATGAGATGCGGGCCCGTTGCCTTCTAGAACCCGGCTATCTGTGCACTCCACCGCGAGGTAATCCTAGTACAGAAAAGAAAATATGTACAAAGGTGACATCGACCTCAACCCGGTCGTGCCCCAAAAGAATAATATACAAACAGGCAGTGATGGCAGTCCACATGTCGGACGCTCGCCCCGCGATATCAAATGTACAAATAAATCTAAACTGCACTACCATTGCACGCAAGCCATCTACCACGATAAATCCACAACAACACAGCACAACACAGAACATCAACGTGAATGTCACGTTCGCAAATTCGTCTCAAAGGACATATAGCAATTAGACGAGTTATACCGCTCTAATGACATTTACGGTCGCAGATAGTAATGTAAGTACTGTAAACTAACGTATTTAAAATTTCGATCGACTAACTTCCCTAAACGGCCCCAAGTGCAAATCCAACACTCAAACGAATCTGGGCCGAAACAAAATATTCCAGAAACCATAATTCTATATAAAAGACACATAGAAGAAAAATGGTGCCCTGTTGCCCCAAAACCGCGGCGGAACCGCGGCCAACCCTTAGGTTATGCGGCGGTTCTGCAGCGTTTTAGTAGGATCAGTCGTCCAAATTTTTTCTGTAGTCCTAAAAAAGCCTACACGATTTTCTGATACACTGAAAATGATTTTTCGACAACTTTAAAAATTCTGCAGAAACTTGAAAAATGGAATTGCGTTTTAGAAAATTCGGTCGATCGATATTTTAAACACGTTAGAACAATCTAGTATGGGTTAATGGCGTGGCTCTGATACTATGTAAGTCTACGGTAGCGCCCCGGCCGTCTATTCGAGGCCAAACGCGGAACAAAAACTTTTGAAAAACTGGCGCTAACGCAGACTTTTACCCGGATCATTCCATTAACCCTATACAAGCTAACTACAAAGAAGTTAGAATGTCTATACCGATCAATCAGTATCCTTCGGTTTTTCGCCACCATACTAAGCTCCTCACGGCTTCTCCGATCAAGCTCGATCTCCGGTCTCCCCGTCAAAGTGGCACCACGTCAAGGAATCTTTTACGGGCTCCCGCTTCAAAACCGAAGCAACTCGGACATGAAGTTTGCTGGTCGACATGTCCAAGGTGAAGTAGAGAATGTGTGTGATAATTTTGTCTCAATACACCCATGGATTCTCAACTCAAGAGAGGGATGGGTGGAGGTTGAAGAAGAAGCCATTAGAGGAAGATGCGAGCTCAAGAAAGAGAAGCAAGTGAAGAGGAAGACTTGTTGGTTATGAAAGATATTTTAGAAAGCAAATATATATCAAAACCAAAAGAATAATCCCTTGCCATCACATGGCAGCCCTCTCTCCCCAAAAATATCCCCCACAATCATCATTAGCTCCAAAATCAATCCATGTCACATTTAATCAACACTAGATCCAATACCATGAGTCACCGTGTGCATGTGACATGAATTGATGCATATGGACAAAACTTATACTCACATTTTCCTCCACTAAACATTTAAACCAAATGTTTAATCCAATAAAAAGATATGGCATCAACTAAAGTAAACTCGTGACGGATCACAAGAGTACCCCTCAACTGTATATACATACCCGCATCCGTATTCCGACTGAATACGAATACTACGAGACGAAAGTAATCCAACAATCTAATACTAGGATCCGGCTTAAACCAAAGCCCACTAGTATGAACCGTCCGATCATGATCCGTGCACAAGTGCACGTATATGATCGAACCATGCCATAAAACCATACGGCCTCTACAACGTTTCGCCCGAACTTGGGAAAACTTTCTGTGGGGGACTCTAAAGACTCGTCAATACTCTGGCAGTGGGTTTAACCACAAGCACGTCAGTGGTACTAGCTGTACGTAACGGCTGACCAGGTATTGAACAAAAGGGAAGCCGATGAGCAAACTCATCCTGAAACCCTACTGAGCCTGTCAGTGACAATATCCGTACAGTCCGGTTCGTTCGTCTATGAGTATCGCATATCGGGCCTAGAGTGCTGGTAAACGTCAGACCCCCAATAGCGGTATAAGTTGTGTCGGAGTGTAGCCCAGAACACCCTGAGAATCTACTGGAATACCTACCAGTAAATCTCGCTTGCTCTGGCCAGGGACTTTGTGTAATAGCTCTCCTAAACACATCGCGATCTCACCCCCAATACCGGGAGAGACGAATCCCCTGCCGATCCGCTCACTACCTCCATGTGGTTCGGGACTGTACCCAACTAAAACCTGTTTACACGACTCCTTTGAGCCATGGTAAGGTATTAATCAAAGCACAATGGGAACTCACACAAGACAAATGACGATCTCAGGACGATGGACTAACCTATACACATGTCACCAGGGAACTGCTATCTGACGACAGGTATAATACCAACTAGCATGTTCCCGACGAGTCCGTCCGGTGTACTCATAACCCAATGAGCACCTGTATACATCTTAGGTGAACCAACTGACACCAATGGCTTGTGAGACCGGCCGTCGCCCCTTGTCGAGGTCTCGACTATTTACACTAGTCTACTCTGGAGTATCGATGCCCTGTCTCGAAACTCCCTCGACTAGGGACCCTTTAAGGATGTGCTTATAGACCCCAGCTCCCACGTATATGATCGCCATCATACTGCTGGCAGTCAAGCAAGAATTCTAAGGGCTCTATCAACATGTAATAGTGATCTGTAATGTCACTTAAAGCATGTACACGATGATAAAGACAAACCGGATAGCATACTATCATCTCGAGTAAGAATGTCCTACCGGTATAGGTCCTCCCTCAATCATTGCAATCACGTGCCTGTGATCCAATAATTGACTTTGAAGGCACTGTAACCAACAGAGGGTAGTGGTCGTCCCTTCTTCTATCCACGAGTGGAGGAAGAAGTTCATCTTCGTCAGACCTCCGAAGGGAGAAGAGTAGCAGGTGCCCACCGAGTGGCATAGGGCAGATTGCCTAAGGCCAAGCTGTCGAATGCCCCGGAGGCAAGGATCGTGTCCCGGTGGAATCTGATCCAGCGCGTCGTCACCTTACTTTCCGATCAGGTCCTGAGCTGAGCGGGACTCAGTCCCGCGCATTTTATAGGAAAGTTTGGTCCTAACCGATCAATTTAGACATGGTATATTTTGTTGCTAACCCTTTTTTTTTTCTCCCCGCAGAGCCCATGGACCAGTTAAAGATTATGGCTGCCTTGGCCGCTAAGACACAGGGCAGGAAGGGCGGTGGCGCCAGCTCGTCCAAGCCCGCGCCGAGTGGGACGCTCCGCCAGGAGGCTTCTACAAAGGCTGTCGTCCCCCCACCAGCCGCCGAGGCACGTAAAGGAAGTGGGCAGAAACAAGCCTGGAAACAGATTTCCCGGATGAGGCCGGAGGCACCTTCTTCCGCCAAATCTCCGGCCAAAAAGCTCAAGAGGGTGGTTTCCCGGCTGAAGCCGACCGGGGTACACATTCAGGAGGGCGACTTCCGCATCGAGGTGCCGTCAGGACTGTCTATGGCTGACAGCCTCCTGGAAGATATGGAAAAAGCGGAGGGGGCCAAAATATCTTGGGGCACCATGAAACCCCAGGTCGCTGCGATAGCCTAGGAGGTCGTCCAGGCACGTGAGTTTTCCGCGGATTTTTCAAGTAATTTTTCTCCTGTTTAGTTTTTGACGGATACTGTTTGCTTTCTTCTGCATGTCCTCCATTACTGTGCCCTCATGGCTGCCATGGAGGTCAAAGAAGTTGCCCCGGCGATAATAAAAAACCGGAAATACATCTTCGCGTGAGGAAGAAATCATCGCCAAGCTGAAAGAGGCTGGGAACAACGCCGCCTCCTTCGAGACACGGTTGATCTCGAAAGGGATGAAGGCCACAAGACTAAGGGAGTCCCACCAGGCTCTGATTGAGTCCAACTGGGCCGTCCAGGCCCAGGTCGGCGAGGTCAACAAGCTCTTTAATGATATGAAGAAATAAAAAGACTCGTTTAAGGAGGATGCCCGGGCGGCCAATGAGGCGACGAAAATGGCCGAGGAGAAGGCTATAGAGGAATACAAAATGTCCAACCATTTCTACGTCGACCTCGCTAACTCCGCGGCCATTGGGTGGCATAATGCCTGTTAAGGTCAAAAATTATACCCCACAGTCGAGTTCAATAAGTCGATAAGTCAAAGTCAAGCTGTAACGACTTTGAAATCTTTGTACGGAAATTTTTCTGTTAATATACAAGAAATGAGTTTTACAGCCTGACTTTGAGTTATAAGTTACTTTTGTTAAATAAAACCAAAAAGCCACTTGTAGCTCACTGGTAAAACCCTTGCACTGCTGTGACGTAGCCTGTGTGTTCGATTCCCATTAGACACAATTTTTTCTGAATTTTTCTTTTTAACTTTTTGAAAGCATAAAAGATTACACGTGCAATACAGGGGGAAATGAAAAGTTCAGAAAAATCTAACGTGTGGAAAATGGTGTAAATACAGGATTTATCAGATGGCACGAATCTCGAGGCCAGAGCCTCATGATCGACCGGCCAAATAGCCTTAGGGGCCGGCGCTGTAATACCCCAGAGCATTGCGGTCTTAAGACATCATGGTGATCTGCTCTGTCCACAATCAGTACGGTCTGTTGCGGACATCTTGGTAATCTGAGTGAGGGAGCCATTTCAGAACAATGGGATCGGGTCCCTAAAGCATATTCCGAAAGAGGACCGAACTGCATTATAAATATAATGATACCTCCATCAATTACAGAGGCGCCTTTTAAGTTAACCGAAACTACAGGGGCTTGAGAACTCCGTAGTTAAGCGTGCTCGGGCCAGGGAAGTCTTGGGATGGGTGACCTCCTGGGAAGTGGCCCCTGGTTTGGTCCGGTTCGCTCTAAAGGGAAAAAACCGTGCAGTTTCGGCCAAAGCGGACAATTCCATCTGTACTGGGGCATGGGGAATTACATTTATGGTGGCCTATGTAGGTCCCTCAATAGTAGGTTTGTGGTTCGAGGACGAACCATTGTTCTTAGATGGGGGAATGTAATACCCCAGAGCAGTGCGATCTTAAGACATCATGGTGATCTACTCTGTCCACACTCAGTGCGGTCTGTTGCGGACATCTTGGTGATCTGAGTGAGGGAGTCATTTCAGAACAATAGGATCGGGTCCCTAAAGCACATTCCGAAAGAGGACCGAACTGTATTATAAATATAATGATACCACCCTCAATTACAGAGGCGCCTTTTAAGTGAACCGGGACTATGGGATCGGGTCCCTAAAGCATATTCCGAAAGAGAACCGAACTGCATTATAAATATAATGATACCACCCTTAATTACAGAGGCGCCTTTTAAGTGAACCGGAACTACAGGAGCTTGAGAACTCCGTAGTTAAGTGTGTCGGGCCAGGAAAGTCTTGGGATGGGTGACCTCCTGGGAAGTGGCCCCTGGTCGGGTCCGGTTCGCTCTAAAGGGAAAAACCGTGCGGTTTCGGCCAAAGCGGACAATACCGTCTGTACTGGGGCGTGGGGCATTATAGGCGCCGACGGTTAGATGGTGGCCAATGAGCTCCATACTTTGCACACATGACTCTTCACCTCCTCTTAACTCCTCTGCACTGTTTGATTAATCAAACAGAGACCCTTCAATTAACACAATTTTAATGTTTTTAATCCACAATTTTAATTCCCAAACTCTAATTCTCCACTATTAATACCACCCCTACCTTGGCTTAGCACCATTCTGAAAATTCTAGCCAACTCTCTAAAAAGTTCCTAAGTGCATGTGGAGTTAGCGATCAAGTTGTTCCGGCGAAGATCGAAGCCAATTCCGGAGCTCCCGCGATGCCCCGAAGCATCCCTCTTCTTCCTAACTCTTCCTTTCACGTATTCAAATCGTAAGTCCCTCCCAATTCTCCTCCTTTTCATTGATACTCATTTTAAATCAAATATCGGTAAAGTGGAGTTATTACCGATATCATCTTTTCTGAAACCTATAACTCCATTTTCTTTTATCAATTGGTCAAACCAATTTTACCACTTCACTTGTAATTTTAATACTAATGTTTAGAATTGAGTTTAACCAAAAATCTTATGTGAAACAACCATAATTGAACTTTTACATTAAATACCTTGAACTTTGTTATCACACATTTTCGACTAATCGTTTAAACAATACCTTTAGGAAAACTTCACGGGGTAACGACCTACCCCACACGCACACTTGGTTTCATAGCACGATACTTAATTATATGTATTTTTGGTTCGAAGATAGTATTTACAATAAAATACCACATAATTTAAAACCGGGTTTCTTTTAAAACAGTATTTCATACTTGTCACGCCCCGCTTCCCAGAGTACGGTAAGTAGACATGACAGGTCACGCGACGTATTTACTTAGAAGTAAACACGCTAAGCGTATATAAGCAATATAATGTAAATGTACACAAGAAAGACATGAGATGTAAATGAACAACAACTTTTTATTTATTAAACATTCTTTACAATACAATGCTGGAAAGTAAATACAAGACTGGAAAGCAATGCCTAAACAAATGACATGAAACTGAAAATAAAAGTATATACAAGTGTCTAGAGCTCTGGGTCGTCGACGAACTGCTCTAAGTCTTCTGAGCTGGGCTCGATCTCCAGAGAGTCGGGTCCTCCTGACAACATTCCAAAAAAAGAATAAAAAAGGAATGCCGTCAGCGAACAATCGCTCGATAAGTCCCAAAGAGAGATGGAAATAGACTGAACAGGTAATGAGAATATAACTGGTATAATGTTGATAGTTATTTTAACGCAGTTGTTTGTAACTTGGTACAGAATATGCCAGTGAATACGAGAGGAGTCTAGCTTACCCCGTGGACTATGGTATAAGGAGTACAAGGCCCCGTCAAAACCCACGGGACAACAGCAATGGATATTCAGGTTAGGTGTATTAAAATGACCATCTCATGTCACTTTAAACACATTATGTACCAATCTATCCCTTTAAACCCCGTAATGTATTATTGTATTGTTTTGTACTGATTTGTAAATATAAGACTTGCTGAAACCATGATATCAATTGTTCATATAAACGGATAAGGATATAAACGGATAGTCATGTAGACAGATCAAATGTATATCCATGGATCGGTCAAATCAAGTCATGTTGATATGATTATATTCTGGTATAAAAGGATTCATGTTGCATTGGAGTTATATTGAATTGTGTACATGGATGGATTGATTTCAGATTAGACCGAGATTCTGACTGAATCAGACACTTAAACAGAATTGAAGTCCTGAATTAGTTTTGGAGTTATCGGTAGCTGCTGCATATGGATGGCAGGATTTATGACTTTTTCCAAACCAATTACCGTATTGATAACCCCGTTTTAGTTGTCTACCTTAAACAGGAAAGCACCCACATTCTCCGGCTCCCTGAGGCTCAAGAGAATTGGTCTCGCTTAAACCTATATTTACTAGGGTGCTTATTGTAAATTAATATAACTTGAGGGGTTTTTATGAAAATAGTTTTGATATATTTTCAAAATAAATCTCAAGTATTTATTTATCGTCTTTAGGGTTTTCATAGATGTAATTTTTATAAAATGAGATATTCTAGTGGATATAAACTTAAATTGAATAGTATATGGTATTTTTCATGTAAAATGACTTATATTGATTTGTGATGGTAGTTTCATGAAATTTGGGATTTCTTTGTTTAGAAAACATGGATATTTTTATGTATATTTAAAATAGATAGGTTAATAATATTATATATAACTATTAAAAAATAAATTTATTTATTAAATAGAAATCACGTTTTCTTAAAAATTGTAATATAAATTCCATCGAGATCTATGTTCCGTGAGGAGGTCTGTATCTCGCCTTACTACTCCGATGGATGTGTGATAACCCACACCAACCAAATCGGATTCCCCAAAATGGGCTGTAAGGACATAATTGTATGGAATTTAATTAAAACAATTTTAAAGAATACGGTTTTTAATAGTTTAGGGTATTTTATCGTAAAATTGTATTAGACCCAAAAATATTGTAAAGAGACAATCGTGCTATGCCATGATGAGTGTTGTGATGAGGTGGGTCATTACCTCATGAGTTTTCTAAAGGTAATATAAGCTATGATGAAGTAATGTCGAATAGAAAGTTTATGGTATTTAACCGTAAAAGTGCAATAAAAGTGTATTTTATATGGAGTTTTGAATTTAAATTTGTTTCTAATTATAGTTTAATATTTAAAAAACTAAGTACAATGATTTAGATAAATAGTTCTTAAGAAAAATTGTTAGTTTAAAAAGTTTTAGAGATGGATGTCGGTATAACTCCACTTACCGACATCATTGAAAAGAAGAAGTTTTGAGAGGTGAAAAGAAGTGAGTAGAGGGGATTTACAAGTTTGGAGAAGAGAGGAGAGGTTGAGGGAACATTTGATGGCTTCGTGGAGTCACGGTGTCGCCGGATTTGTCCCGAATCGTTGTCGGAACTTGACCTTGAGCTAACTCCACTTGTACAACTTTTTGGACTTAGAAAATTTTGAGAGTTTTGATAACAAATTTCAGAATAGAGAGGGCTAGGGTGTAGGGCGGTATTTAGAGGATAGAATTTAGGTTTAGGGTATTAAAATGAGAATTAAAAATACATTAAAATTTGGTTTTAAGACTCATTTTAATTCTCTATTAATGTGCAGGAAAATCAAACAGAACTAGGATAATGGGATAGGCCAAAGGGTTCTAGGATGAAAAGTTTGAAGCATTAGGGACGGGAGGCCCGGCGGCGCCGGCCGTTTGAAGGATCTCGCCGGTCCAATTTTTGAGTTGGGCCGTCGGATGAATGCCATATGTCCTAGTCGAGTTAATAGCATTTTGCATATGTTTGATTTTTCAGTGACTTTTCATTTTACGTGTATTGCACGTGTAAACTTTTAGGCTTTCAAAAATTTTAAAAGAAAAATCAGCAAAAATAATATATGGCTGGGGGGATTTGAACACATGGGCTATGTCACAGCAGTGCAAGGCTTTACCAATGAGCTACAAGTGCTTTCTTGCTGTTCTAAAACAATTCAAATACTTATAGCATACACATGGTTGCAAATACTCCATTTAGTACATTAACTTGAAACAAATTTTGTACATTATAAACAGATTCGTTACATTCTATCCTCCTTACAAAAATTTCGTCCTCCTAGAAATTTACAATTATTTAAGGACTAATTTACAAATAAGAAAGGGTATCTTGCATGCATGTCGTCTTCTCTTTCCCACGTTGATTCTCCTGGTGAGTCTTTTCTCCACATCACTCGAACCAAGGTTACTTCCTTGTTCTGTAGTGACTTCACTTTCCTGTCCAGAATTTCAACGGGTTGTTGCTCACAATATAGATCCGTCTGTACAGTGAGTTCTGAGTGATCAAGAATGTAACTGGAATCACTCACATACTTTCTGAGTTGGGATATGTGGAACACGTTGTGCACTCCTTCCAATGAGGGTGGAAGTGCCAAGCGGTATGACACTTCTCCGACTTGTTCGAGTATGTCGAACGGTCCAACGTATCTCGGACTTAGCTTATTCATCTTTCCGAAGCGAATTACTCCACGGTTTGAAGAAATCTTCAAAAAGACATGATCTCCAGGTTGGAACTCCAAGTGTCGGCGCTTTGCATCAGCCCAGTGCTTCAGTCGATCTGGGGCTATGCGCATTCTTTCCCTGATAGTGCGAACTACATCAACAGTTGCTACTATCATCTCGGGTCCAAGGAGTTCTCTATCTCCGATGTCGTCCCAACTTAACAGTGAACAACACTTTCTTCCATATAAAGCTGCATATGGTGTCATTCCAATACTTACTTGGTAGCTGTTGTTCTATGAAAACTCCATAAGATGTAGGTGATTTTCCCACGATCCTCCGAAATCTATCATACAAGCTCTTAGCATATCTTCAAGTATCTGAATCATTCGCTCAGACTGTCCATCTATTTATGGATGGTATGCTGTGCTAAAATTCAGACTCGTTCCCAAACTAACTTGCAGACTCTGCCAAAATTGCGATCGAAATCTGGTGTCATCGTCGGAGACAATGCAAACCGGTACTCCATGTAATCTCACAATCTCCTGCATGAGTTCATGGGTATCAGAAATATTATACTATGAAGAGTTAAATCTTACTTAGATTCATACCTACTTCTATGTACTTCTTTGCTAGTTCTCAGTAGATTTGCTAACTCGAAAGGGAATAAAATGAGCCAACTTTGTGAGTCGATCTACAATAACCTATACAGCGTCGTTACCTTTTGTGCTGTGAGAAAGAGCAGCCACAAAATCCATGGTAATGTGTTGACACTTCCATTCTGGGATAGATAACGGTTGAAGTAAACCAGCAGTCCTATGATATTCAACTTTCACTTGCTGGCACACCAAACATTTAGCGACGCTTCTGGCAACTTCACGCTTTATTCCGTGCCACCAGTAATGTTGCTGCAGATCTTTGTACATCTTTGTACCACCAGGGTGTACTGAATAGGAAGAGCTGTGGGCTTCTTTCATTAACTCCTCCCGAATAGGACCTTGTGGTACACACAATCTGCTTCCGTATCTCAAAGATCCGTCTTCATGGATGATGAAATATGTTCTAAGTCCACTTTCTACTTGTTCTCTGATCTTTTTCAACTTGGTATCACTTACTTGAGCTGCTTTGATCTGATTGACAATTGTAGACTGAACTTATAAGTTCATCAAACTTGAAGTGTTACCCGGCATGACTACTTTTATCTCCATCTGGTGCAAATCTTGCAGTAGTTTCCACTGTATGGTAAGATTCATTGATAGTGGTTAGCGACTAAGTGCATCAGGTACTACATTCATCTTTTCTGGATGATATTGTAGGTTGATGTCAAAGTCCGCCATAAGTTCTAATCATCTTCTCTGCCGCATATTCAACTCTTTCTGAGTAAACACATACTTCAAACTTTAATGGTCTGTGTAGATATCTACCCATTCTCTAAGAAGATAATGACGCCAAATCTTGAGTGCAAAGATAACGGCTGCCAACTCCAGATCATGCGTCGGATAGTTGCTCTCATGAACCTTCAGCTGTCTTGATGCATAAGCTACAACTTTACCGTGCTGATGTATAACACATCCTAATCCCTTACCGGATGCATCACAATGAAACCTCCAGATTGGTCCGGTATGACAAGAATAGGTGCTGATGTCAATCTTGACTTGAGTTCTATGAAAGATTGTTCGCATACTTCTGACCACACGAATTCTTCATTTTTGCATGTGGGATTAGTCTGGGGTGTTGCAATCTTCGAAAATCCTTCAATAAATCTTTGGTAGTGTCCCGCTAATCCCAAGAAATTTTGAATGTCCTTCACTGTATTTGATGTCGGCCATTCGCTTACTACTGCCACTTTAGCTGGATCTACGGAGATTCCTTCACCTGAAACGATATGTCCGAGAAATCCAAATTGTTCTAGCCAAAACTCGCACTTGGTGTACTTGGTATAGAGTTGATGCTGTCGCAAAGTCTTAAGGACAATTCGTAAATGTTCAGCGTGCTCTTTCCGATTCTTTGAATATACCAGGATGTCGTCGATGAATATGATAACGAACTTGTCTAGGTACTCTCGGAAAACTTAATTCATTGGGTTCATGAATACGGCCGGTGCATTGGTCACTCCAAATGGCATTACGAGAAACTCATAATGTTCATAGCGAGTCATGAATGCCGTTTTCAGAATATTAGACTCTTTGACCTTCACCTGATGATAACCCGAACGAAGATCTAATTTTGAGAAAACGCATGACCCACTTAGCTGATCGAACAGATCGTCGATTCGCGGTAGTGGATACTTGTTCTTTATCGTGACTTCGTTCAAAGCTCTATAATCAATGCATATTCTGTATGAACCTTCCTTCTTCTTCACAAGAAAAACTGGAGATCCCCAACTTGAAGTACCGGGACGAATCCATCCTTTCTGTAGAAGTTCGTCCAGCTGAGTATGGACCCCCTTCAAACCTTCAGGGCTTAATCGATACGGTGCTTTGATCACCAGTTGTGCACCAGGTACTAAATCAATCACGAATTCAAGAGCTCAATCGGGAGGCAAACCTGATATGTCTTTAGGAAATACATCGTCGAACTCTCGAACTACCTCTGGCTTGTCTTCTTCCGCCGGTAGAGTTGCAATCACTGCCTTCTTCGGTTTTGCTTTGTATGTGCTAGGCTCCAGGATACGGTCTCCACTTTTGAAATAAAAGACCGGATGCTCTAGAATTTCGAACACTACCCTCCTTTGACGACAGTCGATAGCAGCGTAGAAATTTCCTAGCCAATCTATACCCAAAACTACATCGAAATTCGGAATGTCCAGCACCTTGAAATCAGCATAGAATTCTCTGCTGCAAACGACTACTGGACACAGGTCGTATCCCATTGTTGCATTTAGAACGCCGTTCCTTGAACTGACATTCTAGTTGGATATGAGCGGTGTGACTGGAATCGCATGAGTTCGGATGAACCGTTACGACATAAAGCAATGAGATACTCTAGTATCGAAGAGTGCTAGTGCAGAAAGTGAGGCTACTAAGATCGTACCTAAGTTATGTGGGATATGTTTTAGGTATAGGAAAAGATATATGGATGCAAACAAGTATTGAATAGATTTGAAAGATGGGAAGTTACCAGTGATGATTTGGCCAGTGGCTTCAGCTTCTTCCACGGTCATTGTGAAAGCATGTCGCCTAGGTACGTTCCTCCTTACTGGGGGAACATTCCTCTGTCCGTTCCTCTGTCCCTGAGGTAGGTTCCTTTGTGCTTGATGGAACTGACGAGGAGGAGGTGCAGTAGGTCCACGAGGAGGTGGAGCTGGGAGAGCAAGTCGAGGAGCAGGTGTCTGGATAGCTGGCCGCTGCAGATAAGTGATTGCCGGTCTGGGTGCAGAATTCTGATTGAGTTTGTGAGAACAAGACCCAATATCATGTGTAGATGAGCCACAGACTAAGCAGAGGTTATTAGCACGCCTACAATCTTTCGCCAGGTGTCCATTCCTTTTGCAGTAAAAGCAGAAATCTGGACTAGGCCGGTTATTTGGTGCTCCCAGTCTCCTGGACACAAAATGTGTCCTTGAAGAGGCTCCTCCTGCCATCTAAGTGGCAGGACGCTTCACACCGGCAGAGTGAGGTTTGCCCTTCTTCTTCACTGCTGCCTCGTATCGACAGGCAGCTTTCAGAGCTAGGTCTTGGGTTGGGAAATCCCCTGTAGCTAAGGCAGCTTAGATCTCCGGGTCCAACCTTTGCTGAAATCATCTGGCCCTGATCTCAGCAGTCGGTATGAGGTATGCCGTGAACCTGTTACGGTCTTTTTTAGCTGTGTAGTATGTGATATTAGATAATCGAATATTAAGACATATCTTACCTGCTCAATATGGTGAACTCGGCATCATACTCATCCACAGATTTGCTCCACATAGAGCCTTATTGTAAGTGAATGAATTTCCGCTCCATGTTGAATCTGGCAGTCTCTGAAAAATACTTCGCGTCGAACATGTCGCGAAATGTCTTCCATTCGATCGGTTGGGCAAGACGGGTTTTTTCCGTTTTTCACTATACTCGGGCGTTGTCTGTGAGTTGCAGCTTCGCAACCCTTACCCAAGCAGTGTCTGGCACTTGTGCTGCTGCCAGAATGTCCTTAATTGATTGAGCCTATTCTTTAGCTTCCAAAGGGCTCTCTTTTACAGAAAATTGCTTCGGATGCAGTGCCCGGAATTGCTTCACTCCATGTGCTTCCACTTCTAGGCGGTTCATTAGTATAGCAGTCTGTTGCTGCGTCCTTCCAGGAGGATCTTAATTGCCTCGAGCAGTACCATCTGCTCGTTGATCGGAGCTACAACGGTAGGTGTAAGTGGAAGAGGTGGTGGTGTGGTGTTTCCGATCACGTTGGTGCTTGATTGATCATCTTCGTGTGTATTTGGAAAAGTTTTAATCACAACCAAAGAAATTTATACCGCAATCAATTAACGGTGTCGATGTAGCGCATTAATGAATACGGATCGTCCACTGAGATGTGTGTTTTGATAAATCTTGTTTTAGATGAGTCGAAATGAAAAGATAAAAGAAAATGCAAGAAAATTGATTCAAGATTTGTGAATTTTAATTTCAAGAAATATAAAGAAATTAAAGATCTAGAATTAAGAATCAAGAAATGTCCCAATCAATTTAGTTATCAAGATTTGTAGAATGGCTTGTGGAATCAATCGAATTGGTAGCAATAATGAATCTAATAATGACTAATCTTATCTATGGATAATTTGTAGCTAGATCGATGGCGATGAATGAAGATTAGGAATCTATTGAAGAAACTAGGGTTTCTCCTTCTCTATCCCTTGTCTTTTCATTGATCATCATTCGGATCTGTTCTCTAGCAAAGAGATTCATCAATCATTTGATCCCTAATTTGCAACGAAATTATCAAGAATGTGATCTCGATCCAAATTAGGTTATTGATGATTCTTTTTCCTAAAGTCCACAAATCTCATAAGACTTAGGATTAATATTATGATTTTATCATCACTAGATCTACCAAATCTCTCAATTCCGTAACAAGCGGAGATTTACTCAAGCATCATGAAAATAAAAGATTCAGGATCTAGAAATTTCATAGTGCAAGAATATAAAGAAAGCAAGATTTAACTAATTATCACCTTTATTAAATTGACGAATAATTACACATTCTCTCAATTCGAGGTTACAAGATATTGCTCTCGATCGCTCCTTTGAAGAGATAACTAGATCCGTCGAAGTTCGCTCCGCTTGATCTCCGTGAGACTTGGATCGTCGTGGATCTCACGCTCTTAATGAAGATTGGCTTTGAGAATAAAGGATCGATGGTTGCTTGCTTGATTTGCTTCTCAAAATAATCTTGATTTGGCTTTGGATTTGGATTTGGGCTAGGATTTTGGATCAAGTTGTGTCACTCAACTTATGGAAATTTGGCTCAATGTTCAACCCTAATTGTGTAACAACTTATTCAACAACCACTCAACTAATGAACAACCTCCACCACTAGATCTAGATCCCCTTTTTATAATTTTCAAATCAATCTTCCCTCCAAAGCTTGGTTGTTAGAGAGAGTCTTCTAGAATGAAGTTGTTAGAGGGAATATTCTAGAGTAAGGTTGTTACAAGGAATATTCTAGAGTGAGTTTGTTATGCAGAGCCTTCTCAAAGAAGCCACGTGCTAATTTAAGCGTCCTGAAGAAGCGAGGCCGTTGAGAAGAAGCTTCTGGAGACAATCTAATTTGATGACATGTCAAGTAGGCCGCGGATCCGCGGCGGATCGGCCAACTAGGCCGCGGTTCCGCGGCCAAGTTGAGAGATCGCTGCATGAAATTTCTGTGGTCTTCTTCTGACAATGTTGGGGTCTTCTTCTGATACCTGGAATCTGACATTTCTTTCTTAGTTGCTGCCAGATCTCAAGTCTTGGACTTAATGCATTTTATCTGCACTTTTGTGATTCCAGCTCTTTAACCTGAAGAATTTCCTGCACACAATCTTGATGAAAGTGTTGAGATAGACAAAATCATGTGTGTAGTAATAAACACTCAATTTCCCACATAATGCTGGTTATAATGTATAACACATGTTATTTTATATTTTGCAGACGAATTGCTAATATGTGCTATATTTATACCAAACACCTTTAGATGATTACAAAGAGTAGGGAAATTGATGTGTTAAGAATGCAATATTTTCGACTGATCAAATTCCCCCAAACTTAATTTTGGTCGTCTCGAGCAAACATCTTTTATTTAAGAGAAGAAGAAAATATAAGAAAACGAAAACTAATTAGCACACTTTCGTAGGCAACACGATTGCACTGAGCACGTGCAACAAGCCTTTCAATCTCTAGGTGTCCCTGGTAGGAGGAGTGTTGTCTCCTGAGGGTTTTCAGTGGATTGCACCCACAAAATCCCATAATAAAAGGAAAACTGTGAAAGTTAGATATAAAGATAAGAATTGTAAAAGAAAGACTTTGAAAATCAAAGTTTCCAACTAATACTAGCTTTTCGGTTGTTATGAGCCCTATCTTAATAGTCATGAAAAGATATTAGAAATCACATCATTCATCAATAAAACAACGTCTTTATTCTTCATTCCTACTTTTCTTCCAAACACCGATTATATACCCCTACGTGTGTGTAATAGACATCCCTACACTCGGAGAATTCAATTCAAGCTATCGTACTCTTGTCCATCTACCTCAATACTTTTTAATCGGTGAATATTTAGATGGATTTGCTCACATATTTTTCATGCGACCGTTAATACATCTTGAGGTACTAAGCGACCGATTACTCATGTGCTTGCTTATTAGGCGTATTAGTATTTTTCTCGTCTTGCAACACCTAAGGCTTAGCAGTGACTCCCAAACCAGTTGGTCTAAGGCACTAAGTGATGAAGCAGCCTCGCTATATTTTTTATTGCTGCCTTGGTGATTGCAAAACCAGTGTTCATTTTTCTATACCATTTTATATTTTATTCATTTATAATTTTCTTTGTACTTTGGGTTTTAGACAAGAGCATTTCAAGGTATCCTTTACTATCCCGAGTTTCAAAAGGTGTGTAAACGCGTATAGTATATCAACATTCAAATGTTTGGCTTCCAGAATAGGAACTATTTTTCAAACTTATTTTTATCCCCAGATTAGTGACTTCTTTCATCTTACTAACCCTTAGGACAACGGTTTATAACTACTTATTACTAGTTTCGTTTAAGAAAACTTCTAATTTTCTAGGTTTCCTTAAATTATTCCAATCTGTTGGATGTAATTTTTCACTATCTAATCTTTGATTATCTTATTTATGTACAAATTTTTTTTAATATGTTTTGTGCTTATGCAAAGTGATGCGCAAATAAGCACAAACCTCCCCCAAACTTGTTTAGAACAGTGTCCTCACTGTTGTCATCTGTTAAATCTTAAAAACCTGTAGACTTGGGAGGAAATTTATTAACGGGGTACATGAAATATGATCGTGAAAATTCTCCACCAAACTTATTTTTGATTCACAATTTTGAGGACAACTTTTATTTTCAAGAGCCAAATATAACCCCCCCTAAACTTGAGTTAAACAATGTTAAGCTTTTGAAAATCACAAGAGGGGGTCAAAGTTACTGGTCAATGCAAAGCCTTACAAAGACCGAAAGTCAACACCAACCATTCGAAGATTTTATCAGTGTAGTGCACCGGTTGGTGGAAGAACATGATGTATAAAGCCAGAAATAAGTGGGAAAAAGATAAGTGGTGTAATAGAATGAGTTTGCGTCTCGTTTTGGAGAGACGATACCGTGATTGTGATGATGGATTACTCGCATTCTCATGATTGCCAAGAAAAAGGGGTGGAGGTTCAATTTCTTTGTTTTGGAGATGATTCATCTCAACACCCGTGTTTGCTAAAAATGCGAGTTCATCAGCGAAGCTTTCATCGATATCCCGAAGAATAATGTCATTGGAAAGAACGGGATGATACTCAGACTCCATGAAAAATTCAGAATAAGCGTTAGATGTTGACCCGGACGACTCAAAAGAAGGGTCCGCATGTATATGAAACATATCTGGGTAAAACAATAACGTATGAAAAGAGTCTAGATCAGTATCGTGAAGTTGTTCAAGTTCGCTGCTGTCGACATTCATTAATTCGACAGAACATACTCGAGTATGAGGATCGGAGGGTTGACTTCCCAACTTGTAAATATTGAGCTCAATTGACCTATTCCCGAAATATAGGTTCATAGAGTCGTTTCTACAGTTGATTACAGCGTTGGAAGCAGCCAAAAAGGGACGACCTAGAATCACCAGAATTTGGTTCCGTGGGTTCACTACAGGCCATGTATCAAGAACAATAAAGCCCACAGGGAATACAAATTCCCCGATTTTTATCAACACATCCTCAAGTTCACCCTTAGGTTTAGTGATTGATCGGTCGGCCATCTGGAGAGTTATGTTCGAGGGCTCTAACACTCCGATACCTAGTTGCTCATAGACTGAATATGGAAGCAAGTTAACATTAGCGCCAAGGTCAAGTAAAGCACGGTTAATGTGTTTATCCCCAATAGAAATAGAAATAGTAGGACAGCCAGGGCCCTTACGTTTTCTTGGTAATTGTTGGGGAAAAGCTGTGTTTACAGTACTCGACACGAACACCTTTTTTCGGCACTTGAGTCTTCTTCTTCCTAGCACAAGTTCTTAAGAATTTTCGCATAGGACGGAACTTGTTGGATAGCATCTAGAAGAGAGATATTGATGTTAACTTGCTTAAACATGTCCACAATCTTCTCCATTTGTGCATTAGGTTTGTTGGCCCTCAATCTGTTTGGAAATGGAGCTCTATCAATAAGTGTTGGGTCCAACATTTATGGAGAAGTTTGTGGGGGTGGGAAGGCTGAAGTGGATGGATGGTTCGAGCCTTTGGAAAAACGGAGAATAGGCTCGGAAAAAGAAGAATGTAAATTGGACGAAATAGGGTAAGAGATAGAAGTGGGAGTGGAAGTGGAAGTGGAAGTGGAAGCCTGGGATTCAATTGAATCCTTAATATCAATCTGTTCACCCACATGATTGTCTAGCATCTTCCAGATCTCAACGTGGTAATAGCATTCACATTAGTGTAATGTGAAGGTACAGGATCATGTAGGGGTTGAGATGGAAGATTCCCTTTCTCTCTAGCACTCATTGCTGCAGTCAGTTGTGCGATTTGTGCTTCCATCGATTTAATAATCTCACCTTGGGAGGCGGAGATTTTCTTTATATCATCGATAGAAGACTTAAAATCAGCCGACATTTGAATAGAATTTTTCAGAAGCAAACTCACGACCTGTTCAAGTGCAGAGGTGTTATTGGTTCCGGCAGAAAACGGATCAAAGTTGTTGGCCGGGTTTTGAAAATTTTGTGGTTGGTAGGGGTGCTGACTCAGTTGTGGTGGTTGCTGTTGCTGTGGAGGGACCCATTGAAAGTTATTCTGGTTTGGATCCGTGTATTGAGTTTGGTGTTGGATCCAAGAAAGATCAGGATGATTCCTCCAATCTTGATTATATGAGGAAGAAGAAGGATCGTTTCCAGGTCTTTGCTGAAATGCAGCATTAGTGTGACCTTGAAACGGTACATTCAAAGGACATTCTTCCGTTAAATGTGATGGGTTTGAACAACAGCCACACACGGTTTTGGGAAGTGTGTATTGGTTTAGGGAGGCTGAAGAGATTTTGTTTTCTACAGCGTCGAGCTTCCTTTGTATTGCGGCCATTTCGGCTCTCATTGTGACGGAACATCGAGCTGATTGATATCTTCCCTAGATGATGGTGGTCTAACACTTTCCCATTGTAATGTGTTTTAAGCTAAATCTTCTAGATATTTCCAAGCTTCACCATCATCTTTAGACAGGAATTGACATTGACACATGGTTTCAAGCGTCTGTTTTGTCGTGAAATCAATACCCTCATAGATAATTCGACACAGATCCCATGTAGGGATTCCGTGATGAGGACAATGGATAAAAAGATCCTTGAACCGTTCAAACCATTTCCAAAATGGTTCATTGGGAGGTTGGGTAAATTTGAAGATTTCGCTCCGAATACGGGCGGTCTTATGATTGGGATAAAATTTCTTAAGGAATACTGCAACGAATTCGTCCCATGTTGAAATAGAATGTGCGATTATGTTGTAAAGCCACTTCTCGGCTAAATGCACAAAGTGAATGGGAGAAGACGTAAACGCAGACATCCAAAGACAGTTGTAACGTTCCAATCATTGCGCATACGTTTTCAAATTTGGTGATAAAAACGTATGCATCTTCAGACTCGAGCCTCTAAATTTGGGTAACAGTTTGATAAATTGGGAGTTGATTTCGAAATTGTCCCCATTGGCTGGTGGTATGGAAAGACAGATGGGAAGGGGAACACGTGTAGGATGGTATCTCTCTTGGAGAGAAATGCGTGGAGGATTCTGCACACCTGCGGACGGTGGCAGAGTGGTGTTAAAGTTTGATTGAAATCCGTCCATCGCGGTCGTGGTGGGTGGTGGGAAAGAAGACGAAGAATTACCGACTCTGGGGTCGATAAAAGAAACGCAGACAAGACGGGAAATAGAATCCCGTGTCCAGCCTAACATGTGCTAAACGGTTGTAGCACAAGTGGCAGCGTTGGTGATAATTAGAGAAAAGTTGGTTGGTGTTTGTTTTGAAAAATACGGATTTTGAAAAATCACACAAAAAATATGCACAAGCAACCCTAGATCTAATGGTCACCTAGGTCAAGTCTCTAGACCGCTCCTAGACTTCCAGAAGACAAATCGCAGGATAAATCATCTACTGCCTCTTTATCCCTTCTGTGGCCAGGTAAGTGCCAGGTAAGTGGGAGGTTCTCCACTACGTAAGTAGTGGGCCTAATTAAGTAACCACTTGTCTTAGACACACTTGCCTTAAACACCACAAAAGAAATGCGGATAAACAGTAGATTACCCACAACCTTCTTCTGTCCTAATTGAGCGCGACGATCCTTAAAGTCTTGTCTAGATATTTTTTTAGTTAATGAAGGGTAATGCGGATGCTCGTTTTGTGATTTGCGGGGCTTAGGAAGGGTAATAAAATACCCACCTAATCTGAATTTGGTCTTTGCCCCTTAATTTCCGTATTAAAATATGCAAACAACCAAGATCAAAACACGCAACAAATTTTTCTTTTAGCGGCGCTGCGAATTTTGCAAAAAATCCTGCAGAAAATGGTTATTGGAGAAGATCAGAGAGAAGAGAAGAGCACAGAGAGTAGACCTGAGAAATTTGGCACAGTGAACACCCTAAACGGCGGCGGTTCCGCTGCAAAAACACCTTTCTGGCCGTGGAACCGCGGCTTGATGGGGGAATTAGGGTTTGAAATTTTTTCCTCAGCTGTCTGTGCTTCCCTGAACTTCGTAAAACTTCTCTGAATCTTGAGATCCCTTCTACAGTGATGCCAGATTCCCTCGCAAAAATTCAAACACTATCATTAAGCACTTGATGCGATTTTGATCTAAAAAATTGTGATGGAATAATAATTTTTCAACTCAAATAACAAAAACGAATAAAATAGCACACATCCCCGGCAACAACGCCATTTGATCGAGCATCTTCGTGTGTATTTGGAAAAGTTTTAATCACAACCAAAGAAATTCATACCACAATCAATTAACGGTGTCGATGTAGCGCGTTAATGAATACAGATCGTCTACTGAGATATGTGTTTTGATCAATCTTGTTTTAGATGAGTCGAAATGAAAAGATAAAAGAAAATGCAAGAAAATTGATTCAAGATTTGTGAATTTTAATTTCAAGAAATATAAAGAAACTAAAGATCTAGACTCAAGAATCAAGAAATGTCCCAATCAATTTAGTTATCAAGATTTGTAGAATGACTTGTAGGAATCGATCGAATTGGTAGCAATGATGAATCTAATAATGACTAATCTTATCTATGGATATTTTGTAGCTAGATCGATGGCGATGAATGAAGATTAGGGATCTATTGAAGAAACTAGGGTTTCTCCTTCTCTATCCCTTATCTTTTCATTGATCATCATTCGGATCTAGCCTCTAACAAAGAGATTCATCAATCATTTGATCTCTAATTTGCAACGAAATTATCAAGAATGTGATCTCGATCCAAATTAGGTCATTGATGATTCTTTTTCCTAAAGTTCACAAATCTCATAAGACTTAGGATTAGTATTAGGATTTTATCATCACTAGATCTACCAAATCTCTCGATTCCGTAACAAGCGGAGATTTACTCAAGCATCATGAAAATAAAAAATTCAGGACCTAGAAATTTCATAGTGCAAGAATATAAAGAAAGCAAGAATTAACTAATTATCACCATTATTAAATCGACGACTAATTACATATTCCCTCAATTCGAGGTTACAAGATATTGCTTTCGATCACTCCTTTGAAGAGATAACTAGATCCGTCGAAGTTCGCTCCGCTCGATCTCTGTGAGACTTGGATCGTTGTGGATCTCACGCTCTTGATGAAGATTGGCTTTGCGAATAAAGGATCGATGGTTGCTTGCTTGATTTGCTTCTCAAAATGATCTTGATTTGGTTTTGGATTTGGATTTGGGCTAGGGTTTTGGATCAAATTGTGTCACTCAACTTGTAGAAATTTGGCTCAATGTTCAACCCTAATTGTGTAACAACTTATTCAACAACCACTAAACTAATGAACAACCTCCACCACTAAATCTAGATCCCCTTTTTATAATTTTCAAATCAATCTTCCCTCTAAAACTTGGTTGTTAGAAAGAGCCTTCTAGAATGAGGTTGTTAGAGGGAATATTCTAGAGTAAGGTTGTTACAAGGAATATTCTAGAGTGAGTTTGTTATGCAGAACCTTCTGGAAGAAGTCACGTGCTAATTTAAGTGTCCTGAAGAAGCGAGGCCGTTGAGAAGAAGCTTCTGGAGTCAATCTGATTTGATGACGTGTCAAGTAGGCCGCGGATCGGCCAACTCGGCCGCGGATCCGCGGCCAAGTTGAGAGATCGCTGCATGAAATTTCTGTGGTCTTCTTCTGACAATGTTGGGGTCTTCTTCTGATACCTGGAATCTGACATTTCTTTCTTGGTTGCTACCAGATCTCATGTCTTGGACTTAATGTATTTTATCGGCACTTTTGTGATTCCGACTCATTAACCCGAAGGATTTCCTGCACACAATCTTGATGAAAGTGTTGAGATAGACAAAATCATGCGTGTAGTAATAAACACTCAATTTCCCACATAATGCTGGTTATAATGTATAACACATGTTATTTGATATTTTGCAGACGAATTGCTAATATGTGCTATATTTGTACCAAACACCTTTAGATGATTACAAAGAGCAGGGAAATTGATGTGTTAAGAATGCAATATTTTCGACTGATCAGTGCTAGTATTGTTCAAGGAATCCATAACCTTGAAAAAAATAGGGTTAGGATAGATTCAAGAAATATGAAATATTAAGAATGTTTAGTTGCTGGGTCTTATAATTCTTGTGTTATATTGCTTAGGTTTCCATGTAGAACTGACCCTACATGGTAGGGTTCCATGCAGAACTGACTTGCATGGGCCGCCAACAAAACTTGTCACGTCTCGCTTCCCAGAGTACGGTAAGGAGACGTGACGGGTCATGCGACGTATTTACTCAGAAGTAAAAATGCTAAGCTTATATAAGCAATATAATGTAAATGTACACAAGAAAGACATTATATGTAAATGAACAACAACTTTTTATTTATTAAACATTCTTTACAATACAATACTGGAAAATAAATACAAGACTGGAAAGAAATGCCTAAACAATGGTATGAAACTGAAAATAAAAGTATATACAAGTGTCTAGAGGTCTGGGTCATCGACGAACTGCTCCAAGTCTTCTGAGCCGGGCTTGATCTCCAGAGTGTCGGGTCCTCCTGACAACATTCCAAAGAAAGAATAGAAAAAGGAATTGTGTCAGCGAACAATTGCTCGGTAAGTCCTAAAGAGAGATGGAAATAGACTGAACAGCTAATGAGAATATAACTGGTATAATGTTTATTGTATTATTTTATAGTGATTTGTAAATATAAGACTTGCCAATCGACCCCTTTAAACCCCGTAATGTATTATTGTATTATTTTGTAGTGATTTGTAAATATAAGACTTGCCGAAACCATGATATCAATTGTTTATGTAAACGGATAAGGATATAAACGGATAGTCATGTAGACAAGTCAAATGTATATCCATGGATCGGTCAAATCAAGTCATGTTGATATAGATTGTATTCTGGTATAAAAGGATTCATGTTGCATTCGAGTTATATTGAATTGTGTACATGGATGGATTGATTTCAGATTAGACCGAGACTCCGACTGAGTCAGACACTTAAACAGAATTGAAGTCCTGAATTAGTTTTGGAGTTACCGGTAACTGCCGTACATGGACGGCAGGATTTGTAACTTTTTCCAAGATAATTACCGTATTGATAACGCTGTTTTAGTTGTCTACCTTAAATAGGCAAGCATCCACATTTTCCGGCTCCCTGAGGCTCAAGAGAATTGGTCCCGCTTAAACCTATATTTATTAGGATCCTTATTGTAAATTAATATAACTTAAGGGGATTTTATGAAAATAGTTTTGATATATTTTAAAAATAAACCTCAAGTATTTATTTATCGTCTTTAGGGTTTTCATACATATAATTTTTATAAGATAAGATATTCTAGTGGATATAAACTTAAATTGAATTGTATATGGTATTTTCATGTAAAATGACCTGTATTGATTTGTGATGGTAGTTTCATGAAATTTGGGATTCCTTTGTTTAGAAAACATGGATATTTTTATGTATATTTAAAATAGATAGGTTGATAATATTATATATAATTATTAGAAAATAAATTTATTTATTAAATAGAAATCACGTTTTCTTAAAAATTGTAATATAAAATCCATCGAGATCGTATGCTCCGTGAGGAGGTCTGCATCTCGCCCTTCTAGTCCGATGGATGTGTGATAACCCACACCAACCAAATCGGATTCTCCAAAATGGGTTGTATGGACATAATTATATGGAATTTAATTAAAACAATGTTAAAGAATACGGTTTTTAATAGTTTAGGGTATTTTATCGTAAAATTATATTAGTCCCAAAAATATTGTAAAGAGACAATCGTGCTATATCATGATGAGTGTTGTGATAAGGTAGGCCATTATCTCGTGAGTTTTCTAAAGGTAATATGAGCTATATGATGAAGTAATGTCAAATAGAAAGTTTGTGGTATTTAACCGTAAAAGTGCAATAAAAGTGTTTTTTTTATGGAGTTTTGAATTGAAATTTGTTTCTAATTATAGTTAAATGTTTCACAAACTAAGTACAATAATTTAGATAAATAGTTCTTAAGAAAAATTGTTAGTTTAAGAAGTTTTAGAGATGGATGTCGGTATAACTCCACTTACCGATATCATTGAAAAGAAGAAGTTTTGAGAGGTGAAAGGAAGAGAGTAGAAGGGACTTACAAATTTGGAGAAGAGAGGAGAGGTTGAGGGAATGTTTGATGGCTTCGTGGAGTCGCAGTGTTGCCGGATTTGTCCCGAATTGTTGTCGGAACTTGACCTTGGGCTAACTCCACTTGTACAACTTTTTGGACTTAGAAAATTTTGAGATTTTTGATAACAAATTTCAGAATGGAGAGGACTAGGGTGTAGGGTGGTATTTATAGGATAGAATTTCGGTTTAGGGTATTAAAATGAGAATTAAAAATGCATTAAAATTTGGTTTTAAGGCTCATTTTAATTCTCTGTTAATGTGCAGGAAAATCAAACAGAACTAGGATAGTGGGATAGGCCAAAGGGTGCTAGGGTGAAAATTTTGAAGTATTAGGGACGGGGGCCCGACGGCGCCGGCCATTTGAAGGATCTCGCCGGTCCAATCTTTGAGTTGGGACGTCGGATGAATGCCACGTGTCCTAATCGTAGTTAATAGCATTTTGCACATGTTTGATTTTTCAGTGACTTTTTATTTTACGTTTATTGCACGTGTAAACTTTTGGGCTTTCAAAATGTTTAAAAGAAAAATCAGCAAAAATAATATGTGGCTGGAGGGATTTGACTATAAGGGCTATGTCACAGCAGTGCAAGATTTTATTAATGAGCTACACGTGCTTTCTTGTTGTTCTAAAACAATTCAAATACTTATAGCATACACATGGTTGTAAATACTCCATTTAGTACATTAACTTTAAACAAATTTTGTACATTATAAACAGAGTCGTTGCAATACTCTTTTGCAATTATGTATCTACAACACTCTTTAGGGGACCTGCTAATGGATGGTGCGGATTATCGCACATCCTGGAGATAGTAGAGCGAGATACAGACCTTCTCACGGAGCATTCGATCTCGAAAAGATATAAATACTGTTTTTAAGAAAAACGAATTTCTAAATAAAACTAATTTTTAAATTATATAAAATTATAAATCTTTATTTTCAAAATATAATGAACCTATATTTTTCTAAAAACGAAATATTAACAAATGCCAATAAAATACCATCAAGATGCCACAAAGGCAAGTTTTTCAATAAAATACCATAAACTTTCCAAAGCTATGTATTTATCACTAAAATACCCCAATACTTAAAATCCATGCTCATGAAAACCCTAAGTAATACTAATCACCCTTCGAGCTTTACTTTTAAACTATATTAAAAATATTTTTCATAAAATCCCTTCGAGATATATATAAATACTATTTTAAGGATTCTAGTAGATATGGGTTTAAGCGGGATCAATTCTCTCGAGCCCCAGGGAGCCGGAGAAAGTGAGTGCTTGCCTATTTAAGATAGGCAACTTAACGGTGTTATCAATGGCAATTGTCTTGGAAAAAGACACAAATCCTGCCGTCCATGTGCAGCAGTTGCCGATGACTCCCGAACCTAAGAAATTCAAGAGTTAAATCAGTTTGCAAATGCCTGACTCAATCTGAGTCCAACCTCAGACTTAAATCCAAAACCAAATATGAATACTTGATCATGAATATGAATACTCGAATTCAAACATCAATATCAAACATGTATACTTGACTTGACTTGACCGAACCATGGTTATAACTTGAATACATGACTACTTGAATACATGACTACATCCTGAACATGAATACTTGAACATTTTGTATCTATGGTTTCGGCCAAGACTTGTAAACCTAATCTATACAATACATTACGCGGGGATAAAGGGGTAGATTGGTACGGAACGTATATCGTGACACTAGTGGTCACTTAAAAGATACCTATATGAATTCTCGTGCCGTTGTCCTGTGGGTTATGACGGAGCCTTATACTACATGTTATCATAGTCCACGGGGTAAGATGGACTCCTCTTCTATACATGAATACCTTCTTTACCAAACTACAAACAACCATATTAGAATAACTATCATTCCCCAGTAATCAATCATATACAATTTACCTGTTCATTTCACTTTATATACTATCTTCTCTTTCTTCTTTTGGGACTTACTAAGCGCTAGTTCGCCGACGACATTCTTTTCTATTTATTTTTTTGGAATGTTCGTCGGGAGGATCAGACTCTGAGGAGATCGAGCCGAGCCAGGAGGACTTGGATCAGCTTACCACACAGCCTGACTTCTAGTTCCGTTGCACTTACTTTCCTGTATGCCATTGTTTAAACACTGCTTTACTCATTGTATCTTTTATTTTCAAATAGTTGTATGTAAAGATGAATGTAAATAATGTTGCTGTTTTATTTTACTACTCTTGTCATTCTTGTACATTTACATATTGCTTAATTACGCTTAACGTATTTATTTCTTAGCAAATACGTTGTAACCTGCCACATCACCGTTTTCATCTACTGGGAAGCAGGGCGTGACACAAGCCCCAAAAGTGGGCTCAGGCCAAAACCATAATCCAAGTCAAGTGGGCCCAAGCCCGAACCCATGTCCAAGCAAGCGGCCCCAAGCCCAGGTCAAGTGGGCCCATGCCCAAGTCGGGCCCGAACATGAAGAGGCCAGCCTCCCCGTGAAGAAAATTATATAATAAATAAGTTTAATGTAATTTTCATGCATGAATGTAAAATAAATGGGCAAAAAGCCAAATTTTTGTAAAGCCCATGGCTAATGTGGAAAAAAAATAAATACATGAGGTATACACTACTACAATAAGGGGTTGCCCCTACGGCTTTATCCGTAGGGGCAAAGCACTGCCCCTACGGATATATTCGTAGTGGCAAAAAAATACCCCGTAGGTGCAAAGGCCGCAGGTGCAAGTCTTCGTCCTGAACATATCCCTACGGAGTAATAATTGCCCCTACGCTTTACTCCGTAGGGACATATTTCCCTACGGCTTACTCCGTAGGGACAAAATATTTATTTAATTTATTGGTTTATAAAATAAAATACTTGCCCCTACGGATTACTCCGTAGGGCTTGAACATGCCCCTACGGAGTTCTTCGTAGGTCCAGATAAAAGCCCCTACGGATTTCTCCGTAAGTCCAGCTAAAAGCCCTTACGGAGTTATCCGTAGGTCCAGACATGTCACGCCCCGCTTCCCGGTGTACGGCGAAGGGGACGCGACTGGCCGCTACGTATTTACTCAGAAGTAAATACGCTAAGCGTAACTAAACAATATAAAAGAAATATACACAAGAGACAAATGTAATGAACAACAACTTTATATATTCACATTCTTATTACAGTACATCTGAAAAGTAAATACATGGAATGAAAATCAATGACTAAACGGTGGCATAACAGAATGGAAAGTACTGAAATGAAATGTATCTAGAACTCCGGGTCGAAGGCTAGCTGATCCAAGTCCTCGCTGGTGGGATCGATCTCCTGAAGGTCCGGTCCACCTGACAACATTCCAAAGAAGAAAGAGAAGAAATGTCGTCAGCGAACAATCGCTCGGTAAGTCCCAAAGTTAAGGGAGAAGTAAAATATACAGAGAGAGAGTGTGTAACTTTTAAAGTTGTATTATATTATTATATTGTTGTATTTAGTGTTAACGCTGTTGTTTGTAACTTGGTACAGAAGAGGCCAGTGTATACGAGAGGAGTCTCGTTAGACCAGAGACTGCGGTGGATGGAATACAAGGAACCGTTCAGCCACGGTATAACGGTAATTGAATTCAGGTTAGGTGTCTTAATGGTTGCACTCTCATGCCACTTCTAACACTTTCCGTGCCAATTTACCCCTTAAACCCCGCGATAGCTTGATTGTATTGTTTGTATTGTATTGTAAATTGTATTGTCATGTATTATAGATTGTATAGATGGATGACTTGCCGAAACCATGATATCAGTAAATGGATGTAACTGGAGAATCATGTAGATGGATGTATATCCATGGTTCGGTTCAGTCAAGTTGTATAGATTGATAGATTGAACAGATTGAATATATGGATTCATATTGAATTATTATATATACTTGAATCTCATTTAAGTCAGATTGATTATATTGAGACTCAGTCTGAGTCAGATAATTAGAAAAAAAATTGAATCCTGAATTAGGTTTTGGTGTTATCGGTAACCGCTGCACATGGACGACAGGATCTGCTTCTTTTACAAAGACGATTACCGTGTTGATCACACCGTTTGTTAAGTTGTCTACCGTAAATAGGCAAGCACCCATATCTCCGGCTTCCTGAGGCTCAAGAGACTGGTCCCGCTTAAACCTATGTTTAGTAGGGTTCTTATTATAATTTAGTATAACTTGAGGGTGTTTTATGTAAAAATAATTTTGTATAATTTTCAAAATACACCCCAAGTATTTTATTATCGTCTTTAGAGTTTTCATTGATATATATTTTATCATTGTGACATTTCTAGTGAATAAAAACTAATTTCATAATATATGGTATTTATTTGTAATATTGGAATTGTATGGTGTTTTCTTGTAAATGAGATGTTTTTCTTGAATTTTGGAAATGTGGAATATTATAGGTATTAAAAATAGATATTTTGATATTAATTACATATATATATATATATATATATATATTAAAAATATAAGTTTTATTTATAATAGAAATCACATTTTCTAAAGAAAATTGCATTTTTAAATCTTTCGAGACCGTATGCACCTTGCGGAGGTCTGCATCTCGCACTACTAAGCCTGAGAATGTGCGATAACCCGCACCATCCCAAACGGGTTCCTCGAAATGGGTTGTAGCGCTACATTGCAAAGATTTGTTAAAAATACACATCTTGTAGAAAAAGGTTTTTTTTTTATAAGTTGGAGGTAGTTTTGTGTAAAATCGTATTTTCCCAATTCTATGTTCCCAAAGATTATCGTGCTATATTACATATAAGTGTTGTGAGGAGGTAGGTCATTACCTCATGAGTTATCTAAAGGTTTAGCAAGGGTAATGATGTTTTATGTCGAAACTAAACTATATGGTATTTTTTTGTAAAAATGCTATAAAAATTGAAATATAAATTCTTTTGATATGAAACTTGTCAATATGTTTTGTTAGTGTTTAACGATCATGATGTGAGAGTTTGGTATTATAGTTTTATGTGTGACTTTTGGTTTTTACGAGTTATGCGCGTGTAGACTCTTGGGCTTCTAAAAGATTAAAAGAAAACTAATTAAAAAATAATGTGGCTGATGGGATTTGAACTCTGGTGCTTTGGTTCAGCATTGCAAGGTCTTTGTCACGCCCCGCTTCCCAGAGTATGCAAGATTGGGCACGTGACATAGCCAACCATGCTACCTGTGGGTAGGAAGTATCCATCCACAGTCACATTACGGTTGTAAGGATATCAAGAACAAGATAAATAAACTAATCTAACACTTGTCCAAATCCATAATAACAAGAGTCAATAAACAATAAATGCGGAAGCAAATGATCCAATACAATAAATAAACAGTACGTCCCATAATGCGGACTCACATCTGGAAATGAAATGAAATAAATAAACTAATCACTAAGGAACTCACAGATCAGCCTGCTGGCTGAAGTACTCCTGCTCGGTCGTCGACAGTGGTAAGGAATCTGGGCCATGCAAAATCCAGACGTCAGGGCGTCACGTCAACCAATAATATAATATAAACATGGTAATAAGCAATGCAGGGATGAACATGAATAAAGCAGTACTATGAAATAACAGTGCAGGGTAATGTGCAGTGGTAACTAAACTGTCCTATCAGGTTTCTACTCTAAAGTCTTTGAAATCAATTGGTGACTCGTCGATGTAACTCAATAGTATCCCGTGCATGCCCGGGACCACGGTCAAGACCCTCAGGGCTGAATCCGAGACGTGCCGCTAGGCAGTAAACAGGTAGCAGGATGGACGAGTGATGTCAGCATCATCACTCCCGGACTGGCCAAGCCCATAGAACTGATCAGAACAGGTATCGAACTGTTGAGTTTCAAGTCGGTTTCACCTTTGATTTCCCTATACCCCCAAGTTATGTATGTCAGGTCAGGTATTCAGCAATCAAGGACTAATGCCGACACAGGATCAGGTAACAGGTCAGGTTTGTCTGGATAGACAACAGGAGTGGTCCATGAGGACCCCAAGTCAGGTTTGTCGGCATTAGGCATGAGATCGGGTAACAAGTCATGTCGTGGTACAACAGGTTGAGTCGGTATGTATATATATGTCATATGTAGCAAGGTCAGGTCAATACGTAGTGCAATCGGGTATGTGCTCACAACAGGTATACAGTCGAATAATGAACAGCAGCAAGAATTTAAAGTAAACAGCAATAATAGTCACTTAATCACAATGGTGCTTTGTATTATCTTTATTAACAGGTTCAAGCACCCTTGGGGTGCAATAGTCACGAGGTGAAACAATATCAACAACATAAAGTAATGAAGCTACATGAATTTAAGACTAAAGCATAAATAATTGTCTCATGGATGATTTAATGAATAAAGCAAGGACGATCTAATTGGTTTAGTTAGTTAAAGTATGGATTGATAGTAGACCGATTAATTACAAGAAACTACCATAATGATTCAATGTTAAAGATACTTGCAACCGTCAATTCTAAGTTATACTAAATATCGATATTACCATCAACTGTGTGGTTAAATTAAATATATGATAATTAAATGTATAGCAAGACTTGATCTTGTATTAGCATGTTAGAGCAAGTATTCTGATACTTGCCTCGACGGCTTCGCAAACCGGAAAACACGAACGCAACGTCGGCGGAAAAACACAAGACGGATGCACGGGCCACGGATCGAGTCCAAACAGCGAACAGCGGGACCACACGGACCAGAGTACTTCGCTGGAGAGTCGGGTCCAGTCGTCGGCACGGCCGGAATCCGGCGAAATGTCAAAAATGGCGACGAAGCTAGAAAAATACGATACACGTATGCTAAGACCAGCGGGGGGTTTAACATTAATGGAAAGTTAAGGAGATGCTTACAGGGAAGAACCAGGGGGCAACCACGACAGGTTCAACTGGCGAGGGGCGCGCCGGCGGCGAACAGGGAATGCGGCGAGGGCTTAGAGGTGGCTGGATCGAGATGCAACGAGTAGGGGGGAGGCAAGGGCCTGGTCTGGGCTGCAGGAGGAAGAGGAGGTGGTCGTCGGTGTGCTGGCGACGACGAGGGGGTCGACGGTGTCCCTTTTCCGACGAACCAGAGGGTTAGGTGATGGGGGTTGGGCTCGGGTTGGTGGCAGCGCAGGCGAGGGAAAGGAGGAAGAAGATGAGGAGGTCGGGACGAGGGTGAAGGGAGGAAGGCTTGGCGTCGTCGGCGATGGGAGGCGGCGGCGACGGCGGGCACCGCGTGCAGGAGGTGGCGTCGGGGTTGGGTTTGCAGGCTCAGGAAGGAGGGAGGAGAGAAGGTAGGGGGTGCGGTTAGGCTGTGGAGGCGAGGACGGTGACGGCGAGGTCGCGGGGAGGTCGACGGTGAGGGCACGACGAAGCTAGGGTTTGCTGGGGTTCTTCGATGGTGGGTTCTCTCGTAGGCGGTCGAGACGAGGAACAGTTGGGATATAAAATAGAGAGAGAGAGAGTTAGGAGAGAGGGAGAGAGAGATTTCAGGTGAGAGAGAGAGATAGAGAGAGATTGAGAGATGGTTGATGGGGGGCCCACGAGGGATTTAATCCCTCGTGATTGGCTGGGAAAAGGAAAAGGGGTTATAAAAGAAAATTTAAAAAGATTTTGTAAAGGATTTTAAACGTTATTTTGAAACAGAATTATATTATATCGTATATATTTTAGTTTTATAATATTTAATTAAATGGGCATTTTCGGCGCTAAATGAAAAATTTCCAAATCGCACCCGGGTTGCGCCCAAATGTTTCAAATTCAAATTATAGGATTTTAAGCGAGTTCCAAATTTTGTAAAGAGGTGTTTTATGATTAAAATGCATGCCCCCAAGTCGGACACTTGCACGCGCGCGTAGCCGTCCAAACTTGCCCGTTTAGCCGAACGGGAAGAAATCTCGACACGCGGACGCTACCACGCGACTAGTGGCGACGAGTAGGCCAACATGGATATTTTTAATTTCATTTTAGGTGTTAAAATTTGTTATGTGCCAAAATGACCTAACCGGTTAAAATTTAGCAATAAGCACCAAACAATCAGGATAATTGAAATGAGCAATGTATAACACTCAACTAGAACCAGAAATAGTATTATTGGGCTCGGGTGTTACAGTCTTACCAATGAGCTACAAGCTCCTTCTTGCTGTTCAAAAGTAAATTAAATACTTATAGTACCCACAGGAAATGTAAATACCCTAAGTATACATTAACTTTAAGTCAATTTTATGTACACAAGAATTAGAATTGTTACAAGACAGATGCCCCTATGGATACATTCGTAGGGGCAAGTTTAACGCCTATTACTGAGTCCATAGGGGCAAAATATCAGGTATCCTGATATTTTGTCCCTACGGCTAATTGTGTAGGGGCAAATGTTGAACCTACGGATTAATTCGTAGGTGCAACATATGGCCCTACGGATTAATCTGTAGGGACAAAATATCAGGGTTTTTTTTAAAAAAACGGGCTTCCTGTTTTTTCCCCGCCCTGTGCACAATAATATATACATCATATAACCAAATACCGCAATATTCATAATCAACATCTCACGCATAATATTTAAAAAAATAAACAAACAGAATACGATATCAATCTAAATCACCGTGAACACGCAAACAACACCAATATCGTCTAAAATATATACAATATGTATCATATAAGTACATACATGCTTAAAATATAAAAAAAGCTACCCTAGCTCGGTCCAACTCCTCCACCTTTAATAAACGCCGTAATCTGACGCATCTGCTCATCGGTACAGCCCTGGGTCGTCAAAAACTCGACCAATGAAGGAGCGGACTGTGCGGGAGTCTGAGCGGGCTGTGGAGCTGCAGGAGTTGTCTGCGCAACCGCAGTCGAGGTAGTGGCTTGCGGAGCCGCGACCGAAGGAGATGCATGTGGAGTCGCAACCGAAGCAGCCTGCCGCATGTGTTAAATATTATATGTAATAAACGGGTAAGAACTGTGTATTAGATTTTAGTCGAATTCATATCATTATCAGGTTATTGTGAAACCCCAATATAAGAATACTTAGGGACTTAGGCCTCGTTCGGATATATAGTTTGGAAAACCGTAGTGTATTTTAATTAGACAGTTTTACGTAAGTATGATTAATCAAAGCTAAGTCTACAACCAAATAAGCTCGGGCTATTAATATTGCATATGTTACTATCTATAATGTGATATAATATTTTACTATTAAGTAGTATACGTACCAACATCTCCTTCAATTCCTCGACGGTGGTCTTCAAGGCGGCAACATCATGCTGTAGACATCGCTCATGGGGGGTAGGGAAAGTAACCATCGGAGTGAAGTCCAACCTCATATGGGCCCTGCTAGGACCCAGTCCCCGGCCTCTCTCCCAACCTCCGTGGTGCCTTCCATGTGCGGCATCTAGGACTGGGGTCAGCAGCATCGGATCGGTCTGTCCAGTAAAATTGATCCCCGATTCTTCCTCCTGCTCCACCACCCGCTCTTACACCCACATTAACCATTAAAATATAAGTATATCATTTAAATTTGAACTTTTCAAAACAAAATTTTCAAACCTGTTAGAATAAATATTAACACTTACACAATACTCCTGGATAGCGGTGTCGGGGAATCGAACCTCGCCCGTGGTGGGATCTGTCGAGGTGCCGTGGATGGCAAGATACGCGGTCAGCACGCTCGGTGTACCACCCTGCGCTAGGGTCTGAGATCTCAGCAATTCACAAAAATTTTACATATATTATAAAATAACTCTTAATATTACATTATATAAAAGTAGATCAATTGTAATTTACCAATGCCTCCATGGCACGAGTAATATTCCTCGAGCCACCATTATAAGTGGGGCGACCCCTCTTCACCGACTTCCTATTCTCTTTATTTTGATCGGCTTATTTCTACACAACACATTCAGATTTAGTTTTCTAATTAAGCAACACAAAAAAATAAATTATATACTAAACAATGAATTACATTTAAATTACAAACTTGTTTGCGCTTGAGAGTAGAAATATTGGCACAAGAGAGGCCATGTATCTACGTCGACTCTCGCAAAGGCCGGAGTATGTAGGAGAGCCGCTCTCTCTGCCTCGGGGGTCGCCATCCATAGGGAATAGCAGTCGATCTTTAGCTCGTTCCTATTGTATCAGACCTTTGATTGCATGTTTTTCATCAGGCCATGGTACAGAGCGTGAAGATCGAGCACTCTCTCATGGTGATCAGGGTCGGGTACAGGCTGAAAGTCGTAATCCAATTGCAAATACAAAAAAGCAATGTATTTAAATTGCAAGTGTTAAATAATAATAAATATATTGGATAAGTCAAATGAAAACATATATTAATACCCGAGCCTGATCCCAGAAGAGGACAAATGAGCATCGGTGCTGATAGCCCCACTCAACGTGAAGTGGATACATCTTCATGAGGCGGCTCTCATCCCCATATACCGGCCGAATCTCTCGGCATAATCGCCGGTATAGTGATAATCGGGGGTAAAGAAGAGGGGGAATGCTGCCTCCCCATAGCTCTGTCGGGCCCCAGCCTGTGAGACTGATTCGGGCCTCGAGTCCCCCTCTCGGGATGGGTTTGCCCTGCATCTACAAGAAATATCAAGACAATCAATATTAAGACAAAGTGGTATTAAGAAATCAATGTTTAACGAAAATTGAACTGTGATATACACCTCCGGCGGCAGAAGCACGAGCCTGGGCCCGGGCAGCAGCACGAGCGGGACGATAGTTCCTCCGGTGAGGAACAGCTGGTGATCCGGACGTGGACGCATCCCCTCGAACTAGAAAATAAGCATTGACGATAAAATTACATGAAGTTCATGTTTATTCTTAAAGGATATGTAAAATGAATAAGTATTTTATATTTATTCATACTAACCTGCAAACTGAGCGGAGGGTACGAAAGTGGCGGGAGTGGCCCTGCGCCAGATGTGGACGCACCATCTATAATTAGACAATTAAAAATAAACTATATAAGTAATTGCAAAAAGAATGTGTATATCAATAAAATAACATTCTAAATCAATATGCATACACTATAGGATATATAAACATACCCTCAGGTGTGGTGGCGGCCTCTGCCCGAGATGTGGAGGCACCACCTACAGCTAGACAATAAAAAAATGATTATCTAAGTATGTAAGAGCAAAAAGAATGTATGTATATTTATGATATAGCATTCTAAATCAATAGGCATGCACTATAGGATATATAAACATACATGGAGGTGCGGGAGTGGCATTTGCCTCTGATGTGGACGCACCACCAACAGCTAGACAATCAAACATCGACTATATAAGTAATTTTGATATAAATATGCATATATATCTGTAATATTACATTCAAAATGAATATGCGCGCAATATACCTGGAGGTGTGGCAAAGTCCATACAGAAGGAGTCATCCGAAGGGGTCTCCGATCGAGGTGCAAGATCGGCCCTCTGAAGCTCCCTACGCAGCTCTCCGGGCGGCAGAACCGCTCTGCCTCTGCTGGCGCCGGTGCCGCGGCTGGTGCTCCTGCCGCCCCTCGCTACTCCGGTCGTCGTCATCAAATCTAGACAAGAGTACAATCATTACATATGCATGCTATATATGTATAGATCGTAAAAATGTGAAGTAATAATATAACATTGCTGATAACCTTTTTCGTTTCGTGGACGCATTAGACATATCTACTTGGATTTCATCATCGATATCATTTCTAACCCACGTAACTTCACGATCAGCCGAAGATAACCCGTCTTTTGAAACAGACGGTCATAGCACTCTAAGTCTTCTCTCTTCTTCATCCTCATCGTTGTCCTTAAATTCTGGGACATCGTAAACATCTCTGGGTTTTCAACGACATACGACACTCCATCCCGGATGCTTCAAGCACTGTGAGTAGTATACTTGGAATGCTTGGTTCGGAAAGATAAACGGATCGTCCTGACCGTAAAATCGAAGTGTGTTCATACTGTTCAATCCATATTCATCTTTCCAAGTCCCGAGATTGTTTCTCCACTTATCCGTATCGGTTCATGTATCGTACCAAGTACACTAAAATATATAAAACGGTTCTGATCGTCCGGAATATTGGATGCAAAGTATGCAATTTAAGTATCCATAATAAATCACACCATCCGATCCTACCGTCGCAATCCCACTATTCTGAGTGGTTCGAGATATTTCTATGTTCTTAACTTCAAATTTGTATCCAAGGACACTGAATCCTTTATAATATACAACCTCCATACTAGGAAACTGAGCTAAACATCTTAAATCACTCTCTAATGATGCAGAAAAGTTCGGATCGTGGATCTGACAAAAAATTTTTTACGACAAATACATAACGATATAAGTTTAGATTAAGACTGGTAGCAATAACATGTTATTCGAACAACTTACATGATCTGCAACCCAATCGCAAAAATTATCCTGATGATATTTTTCTGATCGTTCATCATTCTAATCAGGATGCCCCTCACGTACCTCGTTAAAATGAATTCTGTTCTCAGCAATAAATTATGACATTAATATTATATCATTTCATACACACACAAATACAAATATAACAATTAATCCAAAAAAACTTACTCTCTAATTTCTTCAAGACATGCACTATTGAGGAGGATAAACCGATATATTTTGTTGATAAACATATTGTCTACTCTCTTATAATCAACTTTACCATATGGCCCGTCCTGAATTCTTCGATGCCAGTTAAGTTTTGTCTCAATGTTCTCATCCAGATAGCGGGAACAAAACGTGGTTGCTTCATCTAGAAGATAACCTTACATGATAGAACACACTGGTCGATTTCTATTGCGTATATAATTTTTTAGAGTGTAGAGGTACCTAAAGAAAAATATGTTAAATAAATAAATAAATACGGGCATATAGGACAACAATAATTTTACAAATTGCACGAAACAAAAAATTCCACGTACCTTCCGACGGGATACATCCATCGATATTGTACATGTCCGACTAACTTAGCCTCAGTTGCAAGATGAAATGTGTTCATTCGAAAATATTGCAATCTTTAACATAACAATTTCCTCACTTTTCTATTCATCTAAGGATATTTGTTATAAATATAACACGTATTATAAATTTGTCTGGAAAATATCAAATACCATGTGTTATACATTATAATCAACATTCTGGAGGGAAATTGTATGTTTATTACTTCACGCATGATATTGTATATCTCAACATTCTTCATTGAGATTTTGTTCAGAAAATTATCTCAGGACAGATATCGGAATCGCAAATTCGCCGACAAAATACAGGGAATCAAAGAGTTAAAATCTGGTAGAGATTCAGAAGAGATAAAAGATTCCAGATATCACCTGAACACCAATTGGCCAACACCAGAATACACAGAAAATTTGAAGACACAAACTCACCAAACGGTCGCGGATCCGCAGCCGAGTCAGGCCGGTCCACGCGGATCCACGGCGAATTAGGGGCTCCAGTGACAAGTTCTCTCCAGAAGCTTCATTCCAACAGACTAGCTTGTTGAAGACGCTCCATTATAACAATCTTGTTCTGGAAACTTCCCTACAATAGCCTAGCTTCTTGAGGAAGCTTGATAACTACCTTATTCTAGAAGTTTTCCTACAACTACCTAGTTTCTAGTGGAAGATTGGTAAAGAGCTATATAAAGGACCTATGCCTTCATTTTGGGGGTTACTCAATTTTTGGTTGAACAATTCATTAAAAAACTAAATCCAATTCAATTCCAAATCAAGATCCAAATCAAGAATCGTTGAGAACAACATCGAGCGACGATATTCAAGATCCTTTACGCGAAGCCGATCGTCATCAAGAGCACGAGATCCTCGACAGGGCTATGTCTCACGGAGATCGAGCAAAGTGAAATTCGACGGAGAAATTACCTCTTCAAAGGAGTGATCGAGAGCTTTCTTTCTTGTAACCTTGGATTGAGGAAGTGTAATTCGAAGTTGAATAATAAAAGTGATCACTTGTTAATTCTCGCTTTCATTAAATTTTCGCATTATGAAATTTCTAATTCTTGATTCTTTTATCTTCATGATGCGTGAGTAAATCTCCGCTTGCTAAGGATTCGAAGGAATTCGGTAGATCAAATGGTGATGAAATCCTATACGCATCTTAAGTCTTATGAGAATTATGAACTTTAGAAAAAATAATCATTAATGACCAAATTTGGAACGAGATCACCGTTCTTGATAATTTCGTTGCAATTTGGGATTAAGTGATTGATGATTTTCTTTGCTAAAGCCTAGATTTGAATGGTGATCAATGAAAATACAAGGGATAGTGAAGGAGAAACCCTAGTTTCTTCAAAAGATCCCTAATCTTCATTCATCGATATCGTTCTAGCTATAATTCATCAATAGATAAGATGAGTCATTTTTAGTATTCATCATTGCTACTAATTCCTATCGAATCCTACAAGCTATTCTTCATTTTCTTGATAACTAAAATTGATTTTGGACACTTTCTTGATTGCTAAATCTTAAACTCTTTCTTGATTTTTCTTGAAAATATTTCATCTAATAAATCTCGATTCATTTTCTTGAATGTTCTTTACTATTTTCTTTTGACTCAACTAAAGCAAGAACGAATAAATACACGAATCTCAGTGGACGACCCATACTCATTTAACGAACTACATCGACACCGTTATTGATTGCGGTTATAAATTCTTTGATTGTGATTATACTTTTCATATCAAATGATGGAATCTATCATATCAATCAAAATGTCAGGTGTATTATGATATCGAAGAATAACGGTGGGAAAATATGCTTGCAAAGTATCAACGAAATAGAATTTTCTAGTTTCTCCAGCGTCACAACATCCAGGGTTTTACCACACAATTTTCTAAAAAAGCAACATAGGTCAATGATTATTAGACCAACCGATTCAGGAAGGGAAATCCTGAGGGCTAATGGGAGAAGGTGCTCCATAATAACATGGTGATCATGAATTTTCAGCCCATCGATCTTGCCTTTCACAATTTTTATCTTCTTACTAAATGATCCTGAGAAACCTGTGAGAACTTTCAAATCATGCAACACCTGCAGGAATCTTTTCTTCTCCAGTTGTGACATATGATACGCGGTATTGGGAAGTACAAACTTAACTGGTTTACTCGCTATCAGTTTAGGATGCAATTCACTTTTAATTTCCCAGTCCTGAAGATCCATCCGAGTATGGAGGTCGTCTTTCGATTTTTCGTCTTTACAAAGAAGCAAGTTGAGTACGTGCTCGAATACTCCCTTCTCTATGTGCATGACGTCCAAACAATAACGCATTAAATTTGTTGACCAGTACGAAACCTCGAAGAAAATGCTTAACTTGTTCCAGAAAGGTGGTTCGACCTGTTTTGTCGGATCTATCCCGAAGGTCACATTATTGTAACCATCCCACTGAGAAGTCACGTCCTCTCCAGACAATGGGGCTGGAGGCCCAAGAAGCTCCTGTTGACCATCAAAGTGAGCAGTGTCTACCCTGTAGGGATGGTCTAGTTGCAGGAAATGTCGATGGCCGCAATAACAAACCTTCCTGCTAAAATTCAAGAATTTCGATGTTGTATATTGATGAAAATAAGGGCATGCTTTGTGACCATGTACGAACCGACCTGATAGCATTCCATACGTAGGAAAGTCGTTAATTATCCACATTAAAGCCGCACGCAGCGTGAAGGTTGTATTTATGTTTGCATTGTAAGTCTCTACACCATCAATGAATAAAGATTTTAACTCATCGATCAGAGGTCAGAGATAGACGTCGATATTGTTTCCCGGTGAGTTTGGTTCGTCGATAAGAAGGGGCATCATAAAGTAGGATTGATCCATAGCCAACCAAGACGACAGATTATAAACTATCATTACAACGGCCATGTGCTGTGGCTTCCAACCGTATAGTTGAATAGACATAAGCCATCACTAGCGAGTCCGAGCCTGACATTGCGAGGATCACTACTGAATATTTCATGCCTCCTATCGAAATCCTTCCATACCGGTGAATCTCATAGATGACTCATTTTTCCATCTTCACTTGGAGGAGTAGGGTGATGCCAAATCATTGCCTCGGCTATTTTCTTGCACCTGAATAGCCTCTGCAACCTCTGTGTTATGGAAAAGTATCGTTCTATCTTGACAGGTATATCGGGCTTCTTATCAGAATCTTTCGGCTTATACCCGGCCTCTCCGCATGTTGGGCACACTTTCAAATCTGAATTTTCTTTCCGATACAACACGCAATTTTTGGGACATACTTGAATCTTCTCACACTTCAGACCCAAATCAGACATCATCTTCTGGGCTCCGTACCAGCTGTCGGGCACGTTATTTTCCGGGGTCATAGAATCTTTCAAGAACTTCAGAAGCATTGTGAATGATTTGTTGCTCCATCCATTTAGGTACTTAATCTGGAAAAGTTGGATGAACCATGAGAGGGTGGAATACTTTGCATTCTCATAAATTGGTTTTCTAGCATTATTCATGAACTTTTCATACTTATCCGCACGCGGCCCTTGACTAGAAGGAATGTCATCATCGGTATGAATACTATCACCTAGGGCAGCCTCTACCATATGCTCCATTTCTTCTTCTGGAAAGAAGTTACCGTCTTCTTCTTCTTCCGCATTACCATCTTCTCCTTTTTCTTCTGCCGCATTACTGTTTTTTTCTTCTCCTTCCCCGTGATATAGCCAAGTTGTATAAAGTCTAGTAAAACCATGTTTAATGATATGAAGCTCTGCGAATTCTACTTTCTGCCAGTACTTATTCCCACATTTATCATACGGGCAAAGAATTTTCTCTAACACGATCTTATTATGTGCGCGTGCAAATTCAATGAAAGCAGCAACTCCTGCGACAAACTTAGGTTGCATATATTGTTGCCAATCCACATACATCCAGTCCTTAACTCTGATGTACTCATGGGCCATATTAGACTGTATAACATATAAATTATAGGTTATGATGACAATATTGAGAAATCTACGAACGGGATGGTTACCGACAAAGAAGAAAATCCGTGTATGTGCTTTGTGTGTGCGTTTGTCGTTGAAAAGAATAAATTATCAATAAACAAAGTTAGATTTGAAGATACCAAAGTATAAGTTGTATTCTGTATATGTGTGTTTCAATTTATGATTTCGCTTAAGTGTAGAGTTGTTAGTGTATATTTGTTTTGTGTGTACGTTTGTTTTGTATTCGTGTTGTATGTATGTGTTTCGGCTTTCGGGGGTAAGGCTTCTATCCCATTAAGAATGTATAGAGCAGACACCCATTCGCCTGTGTTTTCAACCGTTTCGAGTAAATTTCGGCAGCACCTCCCCACTGTTCTCCAAGTACACTGTAATAGAATAGATAATCATTTCAATACTGTGAAATAACGTTGAAATGAACATCTAATCTATCTTTGTACACGGAGAACCAGCGGAAAAGTACCGACGAAATAATTCGAAACGAATGAAAACAAAAATGAATGCAGGTGTTTGCTTTATACATTCCTAACTTGTCCACACTGGACAAATCTATCGATTATCATACGATTGAATCTTCTTGTCACATAGACTACACGACTGTTATTAGTACCGAACTATACCGTCCGATATTTAACAATCTTCGTATAGTTCTATGTCATGACGAACATCGAATGTATGTTAACTGATAGACGGGGACTAAGTGGCGCTTTGATTTTCACATATGAGTATCGATGAGAATATAAAAGTTTCATATTATCATCGAGTATCATATATTGGTTTTAACTTGAACATTTAACATGAATAGCTTTTACGTTTACGTTTCGTTATTAAGGGTTCGAAGTTTTTAGTTTAGGATAATTTTTTTTCGTTTACGGTAAAGTTGTACGTTTACGTTATCATCGAGTATCTTACTGAAAGAACTAGTGCACCCTAAACCCTAACCCTAATTAACCCAAATTAACCCAAATCATCACCCTAACTCAAATTATCTCTAATTAACCCAATTAACCCAAATTAACCCTAATCAAACCCTAGCCCTTAAAATTATCAATAATTAACCCAAATTAACCCTAATCAACATACTAACACAAATACACTCTATTTTACCTAATTAACCCAAATTAACCCTAGCCTAAACCCTTGCTGGATTCCTTAGCATCCTCACTATGTTTTCTAAGGCATCAAACATGCAATTTTAAAAATTTAAGTGTGCTAAGAAACCCATAACCGAGGATCTAACTAGAGAATTAGGATTAATATAACATGTGAATAACTTTACACTAAGTGAACAAGAAATACAACCTTTGTAGACCGGTCCTTCACTTCAAAAGCTCCATGTAGTAGTCCCTTCGCTCCAAGTAGTGGTCTCCCGGACTCTTGTTAAGCTCCACTAGGCGAAAGGAACAAGCTTACTTGAAGAACTTTGAGGCCGAAGATGATCTACGTTGAGGAATATCCAACTCAAGCTACTTCTTCACTAATTGAGAATTAGTGAAGCAAACAACCTATACTAAATGGCTAGTGTAGTGTAGATTGATGAAATAGGAATTTTGCTCACTTTAGAATTATTTTTTTCACTCTTTTTCTTCACCTCAAGAAAACCTAGAGAGCTTAATGGAGATGAAGAAGAAGATTAAGTCTAGAATAGAATGGCAACCATGGGTGAGATAATATCTCATATTATTATTGTAGAGACTTAACCATGGCTAAAAATAATGGTTGGGTTAATAAATATCTAAGGTAAAACAAAATCATTGGACTAAGTCAATGCTTCCACACGCTTCTCCAAGCTTCTTAGCCATGAAATTTTCCATCTAATTTTGATTTTCCCTTTAATATATAAATACCCAAATTATCTTTACTTTGGTATGAGTCTCATACACCCATGTACAATGTATCATCAAGGATGACACAAGGAAATAAATACAATAATATATATCACATATATATTAAATGTACAAGTGAGAAAAAGAAATTCTTAATTGAGCTAATATTAGTTAATGTATAATAATATATCAAATATATAATCATACATTAAATTATTAAATCAACACTTGATTTAATAACTCGGTTGTATCGCATACAACCGACTAATATCATATATATCAATTTATCGAATCAACACTTGATTCAATAACCCGGCTATATCACATATAACCGACCGATATCACATATCGCAAGATTAGAATACGGTATCACATACACATATTAATCTCGGTCCTGCACATATCACATACGTGCCCTACTTCGTTTCGCTTGAGCCAGGAAACCTCTGTGTAGGACTCTAAAGACTCGTCAATACGCCGGGAGTAAGTAATGATCATATCAGTTACCTACAAGCCGTCAGCGGTACTAGCTGGACGTAACGGCTACCCGAGTATTGAGTAATCAGAAGATCAACAAGCAAGCTTGCTTAAACTCCCGTGAATCCAATAAGTAACACTACCGTACAGTCCAGTCTTTTCGTCTGATATGTCGCATATCTAGTCTGAGAGTGGTTAACGTCAGACCCCAATAACTTGATAAGTCATGCCGATGTGAGGCTCATAACGGGTCGAGAAACTACTGATAACACCTACC
This sequence comes from Agapanthus africanus, assembly GCA_030015575.1. NCBI lineage: Eukaryota > Viridiplantae > Streptophyta > Magnoliopsida > Asparagales > Amaryllidaceae > Agapanthus > Agapanthus africanus. The sequence goes on along the minus strand of CM057339.1, from coordinate 825,863,987 downwards.
AGTAAATCTCAGTATAGCCAATTGAGCACAGCGCAACATCAACCCCCCAATACCGGGAGAGACGAAACCCCTCCTATCTATCATTGCCTCCATGTGACTCGGGACTGTACTAAAAAACCACCTTTTTGTACGCTCTCTTGAACGTAGTAGGATGGAAATCAAAGCACAGCGGGAATCACACAAGACTCTATGACGATCTTGGGTCTACAGACTAACCTGTACCAGTATCACCAGAGAACTGTTATCTGACGATAGGTATAATACCATCTAAGAGTTTTCGGCGAGTCCTGTTCAGTGTACCCAGTCTCCACTGAGCACCCGTATACCATCTTTGATGTCAAACACCAATGGATATGGGATCATCCATCGCCCATCAAATGGGTCAAGAAGCGTATACGCTAGTCTACTCTGGAATATCGATGCCCCGCCTCCATACACCCTCAACTAGGAACAATTAAAGGATGAACTTGTATACTACCCTGGCCCCACTAGTATGATCTGCATCATAATCATGGTAGTCAAGTCCACATCCTAAGGGCTTTATCAACATGTAACAGAGAGACGATATAACTATACATGTTAAGATAAAGAGTAACCAGATAGCATACTATCATGTCGAGCAAGAAAGTCCACCCTATATATGTCCAAGCATCCAATATAATATACAATCATGTACAATAATGGCCTTGATTTTGTTCAAAAAGAATAGGTAATAGTAGTAACCGCAATCAATAATGGTGTCGCGTGTAGCGAGCGTTAGTGAGCACGGGTCGTCCTCTGGGATTCGAGGAATTCGTAAATTCTTGCTTTAGATAATTCGAAAGACCTAGTAAAGAAATTCAAGAAATGGTTCAAGATTTAGTTGAAGTAATAGTTTCAAGAAAATCAAGAAATTGTTTTCAAGAAAAAAAATCAAGAAAATATTCAAGATCTAATTATCAAGAAAATATGAAGAAAGCTTGTAGGATTCGATCGGATTTAGTAGCCATGAATGACTAATAAAAGTGACTCATCTTATCTATTGACAGTTTAACGATAGATTAATGGCGATGAATGCGGATTAGGGTTTTTGGAAGAAACTAGGGTTTCCTCACTATAGTCCCTTATCCTTTCATTGATCCCATTCATTTTCTAGCCCTTCATAAAAAGATCGTCAATCTTATCTCACTTCATGGTCAAGATAATCAAGAATTTGATATCGCGCCCGATGAGCATGTTAACGATTCTTTTGTGAAGGTTAGTAATCATAAAATTTAAAATAAGTATAGAAATTTATCATCCATCGATCTACCATAATCCTACGAATCCTATTAAGCGAAGATTTACTCGCGCATCATGAAAATCGAAGAAAGATTAGAGACAGAATTCATAATGCGGAAATTAAAAGAAAGCAAAATTGAAACTAGTTATCACCTTTATTATTCAACTTCAAATTACAACTTCTTCAATCCGAGATTACAAGAAGAATTGCTCTCGATCACTCCCTTGAAGAGGTAATTTTTCCGTCGATCTTCACGTTGCTCGATCACCGTGAGTCTTGGACCTGTCGTGGATCGCTTGCTCGTTGATGATGATCGGCTTCGTGTAAAGGATCTTTTGTTGAATCGCTTGATGAACTTCTCGATGATTCTTGATTTTGGATCTTGGTTTTGTTGAATTTGTTGGCTGGTTCTTGATTTGATTTGATGAATGAATTTGGGGGAAATTTCGGAATAAAATTGTGTAATCCTTTCGATGTAGCCCTAGGTCCTTTTTATAGCCCATTTTCAAGCTTCCCCAACAAGCTAGGTTGTTATAGAGAAGTTTCCAGAACAAGGTTGTTACAACGAGGCTTCCCCAACAACTTAGGACGTTGAGAAGAAGTTTCCAGAGAGTTCCCGACCCCGACGCCCACTAATCGGCCGTGGATCCACGACGACTCGGCCTGACTCGGCCGCGGTTCCGCGGAAGTTTGGTGAGTTCATGGTTCCAAATTTCTGGTGTTTTCTCCTGTTGGTATCTGGGTCTTTATGTGATATCTGGAATCTTCTTATCTCTTCTGAATTTCTGCCAATATTTGATTCTTCGACTTTCTTGTATTCTAACGGCAGATTCCTGCTTCCCGATATCTGACCCGAGCTAATTTTTGCACAAGATCTCAATGAAAAATGTGAGATACAAAATATTATGCGTAAAAATATTAAACATACAATTTCCTTCATAATGTTGATTATAATGTATAACACATGGTAAATGATATTTTGCAGATGAACTTCTAATATGTGTTATATTTATAGCAAATACCTTTAGATGATTAAGAAAAGTAAGGAAATTGTTATGTTAAAAGTGCAATATTTTCGACTGAACAAATTCCCCCAAACTTGACTTTGATCGTCCCGAGCAAACTTTATTTATTCAAGAGAAGGAGAAAAATGGAAAGAAAAAGAAAAACTAACTAGCATACTTTCATAGGCAACACGATTGCACTGAGCACGTGCAATAAGCCGTTAAACCTCTAGGTGTCCTTAGCAGGAGGAGTGTTGTCTCCTGAGAGTTTTCAGCGGATTACACCCACAAAATTCTATAATCAAAGAAAGACTGTGAAAGTAACATATAAAGATAAGAATTATAAAAGAAAAAACTTGAAGATCAGAGTTTTTAACTACACTAGCTTTTTGGTTGTCATGAGCCCTATCTTAATAGTCATGAAAAGATGTTAGAAATCACATCATCCCTTAATAAAACATCGCCTTTAGTCTTCCTCCCTACCTTTCTCCGATCATATACCCCAACGTGTGTGTAACAGACATCCCTACACTCGGAGAATTCAATTCAAGCTATCATACTCTTATCCATCTACCTCAGTACTTTTTAGTCGGTGAATATTTTGGATAGAATTGCTCACACATTCTTCATGCGACCGTTAATACTTCTTGAGGTACTAACCGACCGATTACTAAATGTGCTTGCTTATTAGGCGTAATTAGCAATTTTCTCGTCTTGCAACACCTAAGGCTTAGCAGTAGCTCCCAAACCAGTTGGTCTAAGGCACTATGTGATAAAGCACCCTCGCCATATTTTTTTTATGCTGCCTTGGTGATTACAAAACCAGTGTTCATTTTTTCCCACCATTTTATACTTTTATTTTTCATTTTTATTTTCTTTGTACTTTGTTTTTTAGACAGGAGCATTTCAAGGTATTCTCTACTATCCCGAGTTTCAAGACGTGTATAAGTGCGTATAGTAGGGTATCAATGTTCAAATGTTTAGCCTCAAGAATAGGAACTATTTTTCAGACTTATTTTTATCCTCAGATTAGTGACTTCCTTCATCTTACTAACCCTTGGGACAACGGCTCATAACTACTTATTACTAGTTTCGTTTAAGAAAACATCTAATTTTTTTGTTTTTCTTAAACTCTTCCAATTTCTTAAATGTAATTTTTCATTCTAATCTTTCATTATCAAAAAAAAAATTGTGCTTATGCAAAGTGTATAATGCAAAGTAATGCGTAAATAAGCACAAACCTCACCCAAATCTGTTTACAGCACCGTCCTCACTGTTGTCATCTTTTAAATCTTAAAACCTGTAAACTTGGGAGGAAAAGTTATTAACGGGAACAAGAATAAATGATCGTGAAAATTTCCCCCAAAGTTATTTTTGATCACTCACCTCCATTCTTAGAATGAGACAATATTATCGAGGCATGGAGGTGAGGCGGAGGAAATTTACTTATAATAAAGCGGCTCCTGTAAAAATAGGAGCTCCTCCGTGGGGTCAGTGGAAAAATACGGTTTTAATCTGTGTCCATTCACTTTAAAAATATAACCGTTTTTAATATTTTCAACTTCAACTGCTCCGTGTGGGTATACATACCGCACCACAAATGGTCCTTTCCAACGAGATCTTAGCTAACCCGTATGAAGATGGAGACGGGAATCGTAAAGAAGGATTTGTTGTCCCGGGGTAAAAGTTTTTCTAAAAATATTTTTATTGTGGAATGCTTTAGTCCGGTTCTTTACTATAACCGCATTATCGTAAGCTTCATCGCGGAGTTCGCTTAGCTCATTTAATTGCAACTTCCGAAAGTTGCAGGCTTGATTTAAATCGAAGTTAAGCTCTTTAATAGCCCACATTGCTTTATGTTCGATCTCGACAGGAAGGTGGCAAGCCTTTCCAAACAATAGGCGGTAAGGAGACATACCAAGATCAATCTTATAAGCGGTACGGAATGCACAAAGAGCATCCGTCAATTTAGTTGACAAATCTTTACGATTTTTAGAAACTGTTTTCTCCAAAATTTGTTTGATTTTCCTATTGGAAATCTCAGCTTGCCCGTTCGTTTGGGGATGATAGGGCGTAGAAAGCTTATGGTTGATTGAATATTTCCGCATCAAAGTTTCGAAAGACCAATTACAGAAATGCGTCCCGTTGTCGCTAATTATAGTGCGAGGGTGTCCGAATCGCGAAAAGATCTTTTCTTTAAGGAACTTAATAACAACTTTGTTGTCATTAGTGCGACATGGTATCGCTTCCACCCATTTTGAGACGCAATCAACCGCTAACAAGATATATAAATTGCCAAAAGAGTTGGGAAAAGGCCCATAAAATCAATACCCCAAACGTCAAAAATTTCTATAACCAAGATAGGCTGAAGTGGCATCTCATTTTTTCGAGTAATCCTACCTGTGTGTTGACACCGTGGACAAGTTTTGCAATGATCAAATGCATTTTTAAATAATGTAGGCCAGTAAAAACCACTTTGCAAAACTTTCTCCACCGTTTTTCGTGGACCAAAGTGACCACCACATGCCTGATCGTGACAGAAAGACAATACACTCTTGAATTCATCATTAGGGACACATCTGCGAATGATTTGGTCAGGACAATATTTAAACAAATAAGGTTCATCCCAGTAAAAATGCTTTACTTGGGATAGAAATCGATGATTTTCTTGTTTAGACCAATCGCTAGGTATAAGTCCCGTTGCGAGATAATTCACAATATCCACGAACCAAGGTTCGCAGGATATGGTCAAGAGTTGTTCGCCAGGGAAAGAGTCGTTTATTAGCAAGGTCACAGTAGGTGAAAAAGAGATGCGTGAAAGATGGTCGGCTACTACGTTTTCACATCCGCTCATATCTCGTATAACAAGATCAAATTCTTGTAATAATAGGATCCAACGTATTAACCTGGCCTTAGCATCCTTCTTTGATAAAAGATATTTTAAGGCAGAGTGATCGATGTAAACCACTATCGGTGAGCCAATCAAGTAAGGCTTGAATTTTTCTAATGCAAATACAACTGCCAAGAGTTCTTTCTCGGTAGTTGTATAATTAATTTGGGCATCATTCAAGGTTTTACTTGCATAATAAATTGCATGTGGCATCTTATCAATATGATGTCCTAGGACTGCAGCAACAGCAAAATCTGATGCATCACACATAAGCTCAAACGGGTGGTTCCAATCAGGAGATGATAGAACATGGGCTGTAGTGAGAGATCTCTTAAGTAATTCAAAAGCAGCCTCGCAATCCGAATCAAAGTGAAATGTTGTATCCTTGGCCAAGAGAAGAGTTAAGGGTCTAGCAATTTTGCTAAAATCCTTAATGAATCTCCTATAAAATCCTGCATGACCAAGGAAAGATCGTATATCTTTGACGCATTTGGGATGATGAAGGTTAGGGATGACATCTATTTTAGCTCTGTCTATCTCAATGCCTTTTCGTGAAATAACATGTCCAAGTACGATACCTTCTTGGACCATGAAATGACATTTTTCCCAATTTAATGTTAAGTTCTTATCCTTACAGCGGATAAGAACCGCGTCAAGATGACATAGGCAATCCTCAAAAGAATCCCCAAATATAGAGAAATGGTCCATAAAGATCACCAGAAAATTCTCGACCATGTCTGAGAATATCCCCATCATACACCGCTGAAATGTAGCGGGAGCGTTGCATAACCCAAAGGGCATGCGTCTATAAGTGTAACAACTCCAATTTTAGTGTACAAAAATTTGTTTAAAAGTTAATGTATAATTGGGGTATTTGCATTTCCTGTGAGTACTATAAGTATTTGTTTTGCTTTTTAATAGCAAGAAGGAGCTTGTAGCTCATTGGTAAGACCTTGCACTGCTGAACCAAAACACCAGAGTTCAAATCCCATCACCCACATTATTTTTTATATTGTTTTCTTTTAAATTTTTAGAAGCCCAAGAGCATACACGTGCATAACTCGTAAAAACCAAAAGTCACATATAAAACAAACTGTCCCAGGGGGTAAACCAAACGACGACGGACATTTGACGACGAGCCCCAGCCCGACACGACCTGACTCGGCCGGCGGATCGGCTGAATCGGCCGCCGCCGCCGGCCGAACTCGGGAGAATCGGATTTTTGTCTTCATGACTCATGTGCCTCTTGGTATCCCTATAACCCCTGTATACTTTAAATCCCCTGCACATTAACAGAACCTAATAAAATCAATTTAAACCATTTTAATGCAATCTTTTAATTCATTTTCTATCAAACTCTAACCCTAGAATTTTCCTATAAATACCACACCTAAACACACACCTCTCACTCACAAACTCTGCCCAAATTCTCAAGAAAACTCTCAAGAAATTTTGTATACAAGTGGAGTTAGCGCAGGGCGAAACTCCAGCGAACTTCCGACGATGACTCTAGGAGCTCCCGGCAACGAAACGACGTACGGAACCCACTTCCACTCCCTCTTCCTCTTTTCTAAGCTAAATTCCAGTAAGTTCCATTCTTCCTTTCCATCTTGATCTCTAAAAAGTTCTCTTTCTAAAATCCGACGAAAGCGGAGTTAATCCGACTTCCGATTCGGTTCTTCTTAAAAATTCCACATTTTCTTAAATACAAGCATACCAAACCCTCACATCTTGACTATTAAATATTAACAAAACATCATGAACATGTTTCATAGCAAAATATTTCATATTGTAATTTTTATCGTACTTTTTCAATAAAATACCATGTGGTTTAGTTTCGATATTAAAACATCATATTTCTTGCTATACCTCCAGATAGATCACGAGGTAATAATCTACCTCTTCACAACACTTATGCAATATAGCAAGATACCTTTCGGGAACATAGTATACGGGAATACGAATTTACAATTAAATATCTTTAACTTATAAAAAACCATTTTCTACAAGATTACGTATTTTTAAACAAATCCTTGCAAAGCGCCTCTACAACCCATTTGGGGAACCCGTTCAGGATGGTACGGATTATCACACATCCTCGGGCTTAGTAGTGCGAGATGCAGACCTCCGCAAGGAGTATTCTGTCTCGAAAGATTTAAAATACAAATATCTTAAGAAAATGTGAGTTTTAGATAATAATAAATTTAATTATTTTATAAATATTTATATATGTATTATCAAAACATCTATTTTTGATATAATATAAATATTTCAACTTTTCTAAATCAAAAGGGATCATTTTACATGAAAATACCATGCAATTCTATACAAGTTCAATGCTTTACAATTAAATATCATGTATTATGAAAAATATGGTTTATTCACTACAAATGTCACAATGATAAAATCTACATCTATGAAAACTTTAAAGACGATAATAAAATATTTGAGGTGTAATTTGAAAATTATACAAAATTATTTTTACGTAAAACCCCCTCAAGTTTTATAAATTAGAATAAGGACCCTAGAAAATATAGGTTTAAGCGGGACCAGTCTCTTGAGCCTCAGGGAGCCGGAGATATGGGTGCTTATCTATTTAAGGTAGATAACTTAACAAACGGTGTTATCAATATGGTAATCGTCTTAGAAAAAGACACAAATCCTGCCGCCCATATGCAGCGGTTACCGATAACACCAAAACCTAATTCAGGACTTCAATTTCTTTTGTAATTGTTCTGACTCAGACTGAGTCTCATTATAAATAATCTGACTTGAATGTGATTCAAGTACAAACTACAATTCAATATGAATCCATGAATCCATATATTCAATATATTCAATATGTATTGACCGAACCGAACCATGGATATACTTCCATTTACATGATTCTCCATTTACATCTATTTACTGATATCATGGTTTCGGCAAGTCATCCATCTGTACAATCTATAATACAATACTATACAATTTACAATACAATCCAACAATACAATCAAGACATCGCGGGGTTTTAAGGGGTAGATTGGTACGGAAGGTGTTAGAAGTGGCACGAGACTGCAAGATTTAAGACACCTAACCTGAATTCATTTGCTGTTGTACCGTGGCATAAACGGTTCCTTATACTCCATTCGCCTTTAGTCTCTGGCATATAGAGACTCCTCTCGTATACACTGGCCTCTTCTGTACCAATCTACAAACAACAACGTTAACAATATAATACAACTTTAAAAGTTACACTCTCTCTGTCTATTTCTCCCTCATCTTTGGGACTTACCGAGCGATTTGTTCGCTGACGACATTTCTTCTCTTTCTTCTTTGAAATGTTGTCAGGTGATTCGGATTTTCAGGAGATCGAGCCCACCAGTGAGGACTTCGATCAGCTAGCCTACGACCCATAGCTTTAGATTCATTGTACACATTTAATTTCAATACTTTACATTTCTGTTATGCCACTGTTTAGGCATTGCTTTCATTCAGATGTATTTACTTTTCCATGTACTGTAAAAGAATGTTAATAAATAAAGTTGATATTCAATTATACCTATTGTCTTTATCTCTTGTGCATTTTATTTATATTGTTTAGATACGCTTAGCGTATTTACTTCAGAGTAAATACGTAGCGGCCAGTCGCGTCCTCTGCCCGTATACTGGGAAGCGGGGCGTGACAATAAGCAAAGGTACCGAAAGGACAAGTAAATGTTGTTTTATCTTGATCATTTTCGGCAATAGGGACCTGGTTATAGCCAGAGTATCCGTCCATGAAACAATAATATTCATGTCCAGCTAATCGTTCCAACATCTAGTCAATAAACGGTAGAGGAAAGTGATCTTTCCTTATTGCCGCATTGAGTTTTCTGTAATCAATACATACACGCCACCCAGTTTGGGTGCGTGTTTGGATCAACTCATTAGCCTCATTAGTTATGACCGTGATGCCAGACTTTTTAAGGACCATATGAATAGGACTTCCCCATTGGCTATCAGAGATTGGGTAAATTATACCACTATCTAAGCACTTGATGATTTCTTTCTTTACCGCTTCCTTCATGACGGGATTTAACCGTCTTTGTGGGTCTCGAGTTGGTTTGACTTCATCCATCAAATGTATATGATGTTCAACAATTAAGAGACTAATCCTTTTGATGTTTGCCATTGTCCAACCAAATGCTTGCCTATTTGATCTCAAGACCGTTCTCTTGCTCTAAAGCTAAAGAAGCGGATATGATCACGGGAAAAGACTCATTCTCACCTAAATATGCATATTTAAGATGAGAAGGTAGCATTTTGAGATCTAATGTTTGCGGAGAGACAATAGAAGGTGGGGTAAGGGAATGATATTCGGATTCCCTAAGAAGTTCATAACCTGCATAAGATATTGACTCGGAAAGCTCTACTGACATTTATGATGAGTCAAAAGGTTCGAACTCAAAGGTGGACTCTTCAAATGTGTCCTCACTATAAATAATGTGCTAGATCAAACAATGATATACTAATATCGTCGAGATTATTATAGAAAAGTTCCTCAACCTTGCTGCTTTCGGGAGCTATCTCGTGGACAGAACAGACATCAAGTATATAAGCAGAAGGTTCAGATGGTTGTCTTCCTAGCTTGTAAATGTTAAGCTCAATTGTCATTTTCCCGAAGGATAAGTTCATAGAACCGTTACGACAATTAATGACAGCATTGGAAGTTGCTAAGAAAGGTCGACCGAGAATCACCGGAATTTGGTTCCGTGGGTTCGCTACAGGTTGTGTATCTAGAACAATAAAGTCCACAGGGAATATAAATTCCCCGACTTTTATCAACACATCCTCAAGCTCACCTCTAGGTTTGGTGATAGATCGATCTGCAATCTGGAGAGAGTAGTGGGAAGGTTTCAACTCTCCAATACATAACTGCTCATAGACAGAGTAAGGAAGCATGTTAACACTAGCGCCAAGATCGAGTAGAGCACGATTGATATTTTTACCACCAATAGAAATAGAGATTGTAGGACAGCCAGGGTCCTTACATTTCTTTGGTAATTGCTGGGTAAAAGCTGTGCTAATATTACTCGTTATGAACACTTTTTTCGGCACTTGCGTTCTTCTCTTCCTAGTGCACAAGTGCTTAAGTATTTTCGCATAAGCCGGAACTTGTTGGATAGTATCTAGGAGAAAGATATTTATATTAACCTGTTTAAATATTTCCATAATCTCCTCCATTTGTGCGTTAGGTTTGTTGGCCCTCAACCTATTTAGATAAGGAGCTTTATCAATAATAGTTGGGTCCAACATTTGTGGAGAAGTTCGTGTGGGTAGAACGGATCCCAGAATTGGAGTGGGGATCGTTTCAGGTTGACTCGAAGAGGCGGACGGTGGGCTCGAGCCTAGGGGAAAACAGAGAATAGGCTCGGAAGAAAATGGACTAGATGAAGTAGGGTCAGAAGTGGAAGCCGGGGTATCACTGATTGATTCATCATTATCAACCTGTTCACCGACTTGGTTATTCATTACTCTTCCGGATCTCAACGTGGTAATGACATTCACATTATGATATTGTGAGTGGCCAGGATTTGGTAAGGGTTGAGATGGAAGTTTCCCTTTCTCTCTAGCACTCATTGCGGCATTTAATTGTACAATTTATGCTTCCATCGATTTTATACTCTCACCGTGGGAGGCAGAGTCTTTCCTTAAGGTGTCGATAGAAGACCTTATATCAGTCAACATTTGCATGTTATGTTTCATAAACAAATCCAAGGTTCGTTCAAGTGCAGAGGAGTTTTCGGTACCGGTCGTTTGGAAAGAATTATTATAAGGTGCAGAATTGTTGGCCGGATTTTGAAAAGTTTATGGTTGAAAGAGGTGCTGACTCTGTGGTGGTTGTTGTTACTGTGGAGGAGCCCTTTGATAGTTATTTTGGTTTGGAACCATATTTTGAGTTTGGTGTTGGTTCCAAACAAATTAGGGTGATTCCTCCAACCCTGATCATATGTGGAAGAATAAGGATCGTTTCTAGATCGCTGCTGAAAAGCAGCATTAGTTTGTTCTTGACCTTGAAACGAAGAATTCAAAGGACATTCTTCCGTCAGATGTGATGGATCAGAACAGTATCCACACACGGTTTTAGGAAGCGTCACCTAGTTTAGGGAGGCTAATAAAAATTTGTTTTCTATAGGTTCGAGTTTCTTTTGCATCGCTGCCATTTCGGCTTTTACTGCGATCGAAACATCGAGCTCATGAATACCACCCCTAGATGATGTACTAATGCTTTCCCATTGCAAAGTGTTTTCAGCAAAATCTTCCAAAAATTTCTAAGCTTCACCATCATCTTTAGACATGAAATTTCCTTGACACATGGTTTCAAGCATCTGTTTTGTCGCTGTCACGCCCCGCTTCCTGGAATACGGCAAAGGGGACGCGACTGGTCTGCTACGTATTTTCTGTGAAGTAAATACGCTAAGCGTATCTAAGCAATATAAAGTAAATAAAGCACAAGAGACAAGATAAAATTAAAACAACAACTTTATTTATTCACATTCTTTTTGTACAATGCATGGAAAGATAAATACAACTGAAATAAAAAGCAATGCCTAAACAATGGCATAACAGAAAAAGAAAAGCACTGAAATGGAAAGTGTACAATGACTAGAGCTCGGGATCTTCACTGAGCTGGTCCAAGTCTTCAGCAGTGGGCTCGATCTCTGACGGGTCTAGATCACCTGACGATATTCAAAGAAGAAAGAAAGAGAATGTCGTCAGCGAACAGATCGCTCGGTAAGTCCCACAGATAAAGGAGAAATAGAATAGACAGAATAAGAAGGTATCATTTAAAGTTGTATTATATTGTTATAATGTTGTGTTAACACTGTTGTTTGTAGCTTGGTACAGAAGGATACCAGTGTATACGAGAGGAGTCTCGTTAGACCAGAGATTACGGTGAACTGAATATAAAGTACAAGCCTCCGTTAGAAGGCCCGGAACAACGGCAATTGGATTCATGTTAGGTGTCTTAAATCTTACAGTCTCGTGCCACTTTTAACACCTTCCGTACCAGTCTACCCCTTAAACCCCGTAGTGTTTTGATTGTATTGTATTGTAAGCTGTATAGATTGTATAATTGGATGACTGACCGAAACCATGATATCTGTAACGGATGTAACCGTAGAATCATGTAAATGGATGTAAACTGGAGATCATGTAAATGGAATGTATATCCATGGTTCGGTTCAGTCAAGTTGAATAGATTGATAATTGGATTCATGGATTCATGTTGGATTGTAATATTGTAGATTGTAGATTGTACTTGAATCATATTCAAGTTAGATTATAATGAGACTCAAACCTGAGTCAGACAATTAGAAAAGTAAATTGAAGTCTTACTTGTTTTGATATTATCGGTAATCGCTACACATGGGCGGCAGGATTTGTGTCTTTTTCAAAGACGATTACCGTATTGATAACACCGTGGTTAAGTTGTCTACCTTAGATAGGCAAGCACCCACTTCTCCGGCTCCCTGAGGCTCAAGAGATTGGTCCCGCTTAAACCTATATTTACTAGGGTCCTTAAGGTAATTTATAGAACTTGAAGGGGTTTTATGTAAAAATACTCTTGTATAGTTTTCAAAATACACCACAAGTATTTATTAATCGTCTTTAAAGTTGTAGTAATTGTAGATTTTATACTTGTGACAATTCTAATGAGAATAACCTAACTTTCATATTATATGGTATTAAAGTGTAATATTAAACTTGTATGGAATTCATGGTATTTTAAGGTAAATTGATTCTTGTGATATTTTAGAAAAAGTGGATTATTTATATCATAACAAAATAGGTATTTTAATGATAAATATACATATAGTTATACAAAAATAATTTTAATATATATTTTATATTCTAAAAATCTCATTTTCTTAAGATATCGTATTTTAAATCTTTCGAGACCGAATGCTCCTTGCGGAGGTCTGCATCTTGCACTATTAAACCTGAGGATATGCGATAATCCGCACCATCCCTAACGGGTTCCCCAAATGGATTGTAGCAGCGTTTTGCAAAGATTTGTGTAAAATACTAATCATTAAGAAAAACGGTTTTATTAATTATGGTATTTATTTGTAAAAATTTTGTTTTTTCCGTATTCTATGTTTTAGGGTCTCCTAAGTCAACTAGACTACTCCTAACTGGTCCAAAGCGACAAGTTGTGAGATATTCCTCAAATCGCCTCTTCACCGCCAATTGTGGTCAGGTAAGTACAAGTGAAGAAAGGAGGGATCCGCTCACGAATTACCGTGAGACGGGCCTTTTAAAGTTACCTTTCTCATTTGTCTAGTCTAGGCACCACAAAGTCAGCTTTAGATAAACGACTGAATGCCCACAACCTTCCTCTGTCCTAATAAGCGCGACAGTCCTTAATTGGCTGACTCTGGATATTTTTTATTATTAGCTCAAAAGTTATTTATTTGTAAAGATTTCGATTTCCCGTATTCTATATTCCCGAGGGTATCGTGCTACGTTGCATATGAGTGTGTGAGGAAGTAGGTCGTTACCTCGTGATCTACTTAAAGGTATAACAAGTTTAATAAAGTTAAATGTATAATTGAAACAATATGGTATTTAAATGAAAAAATACGATAAAGTGAAATAGCCATCATTTTATGAAATGAAACTTGATCAATTTGGTTGATTAGTGTTTAATAGTCAACATGAAAGAGTTTAAGCATAATTGTATTAACAAGAAGTGAAGTTTTATAAGAAAACCGAATCGGAAATCAGATTTGTTCCGATTCCGTCGGGTTTTGTAAATCCGTAATTTTAGAATGGAAAAGAAATTTAGAAATGGGACTTACGGGTTTTGGACAACTAGAAGAGGGAGATTGAAATGGAGAAGTCGCCGGTGCGTCGTTTCGTCGCCAGGAGCTCCTAGGATGATCGCCGGAAGTTCGCCGGAAATTTCGTCGTAGCTTCGCTTCGTGCTCGTTTTCAAAGTACACAAGTTTTCTTAAGAATTTTAGAAAGTTGGCTCAGAGTTTTGGGGTGAGAGGATAGCGGTGTATTTATAGGGTTAGGCTAGGGTTAAGGTAGATGTAGGGTTTTAATTTTTTTTAAAATGTAAAATAACATTAAAAATTCATTAAAGATAAAGTAAACGGGGAATTCAACAGTCTCTGGAACCGATCTAAATAAATGGAGTGTGCAGGGGTGTTGAGAAGAGGAAAAGTCACATTTTCCCTGTTGGGGACTCAGCCGTCTGGCCGAGTCCAGCCGGCGGTGCCGGCCCGAGTCGGCCAGTCCGCCGGCCGACTCGGCCGAGTTGGGCCGAGTCAGGGCATGGGGAAATGGGGTGTCTCCTGAGGTAGTCACTGGTACTTTCAGTTTTTCATGGGTAGTGGGAAATTTTGGAGTTATCTCGTGTGGACTGTTGGGCTTCTATAAAATTTAAAACAAATAAATATTAAAAATAATGTGGGGTATGGGATTTGAACTCTGGTGGCTTGGTTCAGCAGTGCAAGGTATTACCGGGACGTGACCTTGAGCTAACTCCACTTGTACAACTTCTTGGACTTGGAAAATTTAGAGGGTTTTGATAGTAGATTTCAGAATAGAGAGGGTTGGAGTGTAGGATGGTATTTAAAAGAGAAATTAGGGTTTAGGATATTGAAGAATGGAATTAAAATGCATTAATATTTTGGATTAATGCCTCATTTTAATTCTCTGGAAATGTACAGGAAAATCAAACAGAAGAGATGTAACGCTTTGAAAATCGTTTCGGTGAAATTTCGAAAAAAATCGGTAAAATAAGGGGGTTTCTGTAAAAAGTCAAAATACAAATATCTTATTATAAAAATTAAATATACACATTTTAGCTATGTAATTGCTATTATTTGGTGTTTATTGAGCCGCTGGTGAAATTTCAAATTTTCTGAAAAAAATATTATTTTATTATTATTTTAAGCCGTCACTAATACATTTAATTAGGGAAAATTACAAATTGGAATGAGTTGAAACAAATTTTGTGCATCATAAAACATTAAATAAAATTTTATCATGTGGTTTTTGAAACGAAATCATTTGCCAAAACGGTTTAGAAATTATTGAAGAAAAAAGGCTTTTTTTAGCGTAATTGGATGTTTGGGGTATTGTATTTATCATTTTTCATCACCCCACACCCGTAACCACACCCACGCACCCCCATTCACTTCTCTCCTTGGCTGAATTCAGCAGCCCCCATCTTTTTCCCCACTTGGATTTCAAAGAAAAGAAATGAAAGAAAAAAAAAGAAAATGGATAAATGAGTTGGACTTTTGACTTTGTGTTGACTTGGACTTCCTTACTTGTTATTTTCTCCACCTCACTCTCTCTCCTCTCCCCTCCATTCCAGCCGACCTTCCTACAGCAGCAGCCCCCCCCCCCTTTCCCTTCTCTTTTCTCTTCAAACTTCATCAAAATTGCCTCAAATCCATCAAAATTAAATCCCAAAACCCAAATCCAACTCCTACCCATTTTTGCTTAGCCCTTGTAGCATGGATTTTGGTGACAAGGGAGCATTTTGGAGGGCTATGTGTGCTTGTGGGATCTTCAATTTGTTTGGGTAAATTCTAACCCTTTTTGCTTAAATTGTTGTTAATTGCTTGTAGTTAGCTTAATTAAGTGTTACTTTGGTTTTATGTGGGTTCAATTGTATGATTAAGGAATTCTAGTTAGGGTTTTGTTTTGACATTGGGTTGTGACCACTTGTGCATGGTTTGTGATGTGAGCTAACATCTTGAAAACTTGTTAAAATTTATCTAGTTGCATATTACAAGTTGTTACTTGAAAAATGTCCAAATTAAGCTTTTTTGTGCAAACTAGGGTTTTATGAAATGCATTTATATGTGAGATTAAAAATATGGTTAGGCTTTTTATCATATTATTAACTTTATTAAGTGTAGTTTAACACTTTCATGGAAATCCAACCTAAATTGTAGTTTGCGCATTTTTTTTGCTATAAAATTGTTAAATTTTAGGTATTTTGTAAACTAGGATATTAGGGTTTTTGGAATTTAATGAGATTAAATTCCGGAAATTGTTTCTATGACTTATTTAAGATATTTAAGAAGTATATTGGCCGCTACATTCATTTAAACATCATGTTTTGTACAAAAACGGCGAATTGTGCTTGCTAGATTTTCGGAAAAATGACTTTTTAAGTGAAATTGGGGTTTTTGTGAGTTTTAACCTAGTTTATATTAAAATTAGTGTTCGTGAATGCGCAAATGAGTGTGATTGGATTTTTCTCGATGGTTTGACGTTTGTACATCGACATCGAGGGTTGGTTTGACTATTCTTGCATGCGTAGGTGATATGTTTGGACCTATGCGTGATACGCGTGCCGATTTGATTTTCGTATGCCGTTTCGATTTCGAATTTAGTTTTAATGCAATATGGTGCGTTATGATATGTAGGTACCCCCATGTAGATTTCGAGACGACAAGCAAGCGCGTGGCGACGTCGGCACCGGCTAGCGAGGACCAGGTGAGTAGATTTATATCTACGAGGAGAAGTCGGGTGGATGGCGTGTAGCACCCCCGCAGTCCGTGGTGGTGTATACGGATGCGTATACACACCAACATTTATTATATGTTATTTGGGATTAATAACGATGCTTAGGATGGATATTGGTGTGTTGGATTACTTTAGTGTTGCGAACCCTAGGGTAGTGTTGCACTACACATACACACATACATACTTGCATACATTCCTATTTATATGTGCTCATGGGATTTTTTATAGTTATGTGTTCGCATGGGTATGGGACTATGTGTTCACATACGGATTTTAGGATGATACTTGGGATTGAGCTGAGTCGATGAGATTTGTTTGAGGCCGTGAGATCGGTGATATAGCGCGGTTCGTATTTGAGATACGACATGACGTTGTAGCGGGTCCTTGACGTAGTGTTTCACACACGTCCATGCACACGTAGGCGGTATCAGTACGGTACTAGACGTAGATCAGTACCCCGATCATGATATTTGATAAAGAGGATACCAGGTGAATAGTATGATGAATGTGATATTGACCCGTACCCAGATTTGGGATGCCGTACGACCGATTTACGTACGAGCTATATCTTGATGATTGATCCGCACTCTTGACTTGGGATGTCTGATTTTAGATATGGTATCGGATATGATATTATTGAGGCGGGATCACCGACTAATATATATACAGGTATGTATATGTATCGACTCAGATGTTAGGCGGTTTCCTTACCTGTAGTTCAGCTTGTTAGCTTAGCCCTTTAGTTTAGTTTAGTTGTTAGATTAGATTCGATTCTTACCTATTTCAAAAACTAACGAATCGTGGGTATTTTAAAAGACAGCCCAAGAGATCCTACGGATATTTCAAAAGACGTATCTTTTCATAAAAACACCGTAGCCCCTATTTTCAAAACCCCATGATTCGTGTTATTTCAAAAGGCACCATTTGTAGGACTTATATTAGATTATTACAGATTAGTTATCGTTGTGTCTAGTATTCAGCTCCCGCATATTATTGCTGTTCGCTCTGCCTCGCATACTTATTTTGCTGCATATTCCATTATTGATATCATGCTGTTAGGACACCAGCACCATTACCGATGATGCGTAAGTACCACGTACACCTACTTGCCGGCTCACACACATCTTCATCGGTAATTGCCATGTCACGTACACTTTAGAGAATATATTTGCTTGACTTAGCTTGTTAGTTAGTAGTTTAATATGATATTAGTGTACCTGCCTTACATGCCTAGTTTATTAATCATACATTGCAACTTGGTTATTGATACCATATGCATTCATTATCATTGACATATGCACTTGTGATGATTTCTTGAGATTTATGATATTTCTGGATTTCGGGGAAAGCCGCAAAATTTACAACTTATGATCTTTTAAAATATAAAATGTTGCGGTTTTCTAGTGATGTAAAGTGTCGTCCACCATGAGTTTGCTGTGGTTTTAGAGATCCGTGTCGAGGAGTGGAGGAACCGTCACGGGTACATGGTAGGCCCGGTGCGGTACCCCGGGGCAAGAGGAATATGGTGTTGACGTTGAGCCCGGCAGGGGAGCACTACCGACCGGTGATATTACCCGACGCGTCGGATATCCGGAGGATACCGTCGTGGTCTTGAGATGGATGGTAGGGGCCGGTCTGGACTGACGGCGCCCTAGATATTGATATTTCGAGACAGTGAGATTTATGTTTTGTGTCGATGCTAGACACTGTTGATACTGATTTCATTTATGATACCTCAGTTTAAAAATACGAAGGAAATCTCACTAATTTATGAAAACAGTTTCTTCATTTAC
Source organism: Agapanthus africanus (assembly GCA_030015575.1). NCBI lineage: Eukaryota > Viridiplantae > Streptophyta > Magnoliopsida > Asparagales > Amaryllidaceae > Agapanthus > Agapanthus africanus. The sequence goes on along the minus strand of CM057339.1, from coordinate 825,845,516 downwards.
ATGTATTCTGTTTCATGCATCCATACCTCATTCATATGATATATTGCTACCTGAGGCACAGACACCGGCACATGAGATTACACTCGGGTTAGATATTTACCCTAACCTTGTTATAGGCTACATGTTATATACATTTTTGAGGCTATATTATGATCAATGACATAGGATTGCGTTATTTATGCGATTTCTGTGCGTAGATGTTTTTCTATTCACGAGTTGGCAACTCACCCCCGTTGTGCCCCAGTTTCTTGCAGGTTTGCCATACAGGTTTCATTACGGCTTTGCGGGCTCAGTTTCATTCGGGTGACTTGCTAGTAGGTGGGTTTTTCTTGTATCGTACCCATCATATTACCTTGTATAATATTATTCCGTTGTATCTAGTAAATTCCATCAACCAAACATGTATTTTCTGAGATAGAGACCAGTGTTGTTTATTCTTTCGACCTTAGAGTCGCTCGTTATATTTCTGGTGGTTTTGAGTTTCCTTTTGAGTTTTGATCCTCACCGTTGGCGTTGTATATTATATTGCTTGTGTGGTTGTGGCCGTCGTTTGACGAAGAGCTAGCTCCCGCTTGGGGATGCCTTTTTCTTGATTTCGTATACTATTCATGTTGTATCCCGTTTGGGGGCCAGTATTTACAAAGGAGACTCTGCCGAAATTTTCAGTAAATTTTTGATGTTTTTAGAAACCCGCATAATTCGGCTTATGCTATTAAAACTACTTGCTTTAAGTTGGTTTTTCCTGCACTCTACTATTTTCTTGGTTTGGATTTCTGGGTTTTCGGTTTACTTAGATTACGTACGCCTCGAGACGTTCGTAGTTTAAGTGCCGGTCATGTTCCGTACTTTCGGGTCGTGACAAAGTTGGTATCAGAGCGTTAGGTTTTAACCTTCAGAGCGTAGGATGACCCTTGGTTGATGGAATAGGTGACTAAAGTAGAGTGACGTACCGTTGGTATGTTCCGCGGCATATTTACGACACGCCACTCCACTTATGAAGCCTTAGGATGTACATTTCCTTGTTCAGTATTATATTCATTCCGATCTAGCCTCATCGGTACCAGTTTGGTTTTGCTGCTACGGTTACGGCAGGGAGAGCTACGGCTAGAGTTGCGGTCAGCACAAGCTCGTCACGAACGAGGACCGACCAGGGTGAATTCCGGCGACACACGATTGCAGAGATGTGTCTTCTTACTGTGTTTCCGCGCCACGAGCGTTTGGCGGATCGCCTTTATGAGGTTGCTCGGAGGTGCTGATCGACACTAGAGAATTGAGCCAATAATGGAGGCCAGCCAGATTTTGATGACCGTTGGTGTGTTGCTTACTCCTGATGATCGAGGCACTGTTCAGCGTGCAGACGAGCGAGCCAGTTATTGCCGCGAACGACGAGGTATTGCCCGAGATGCTGGAGTTAGTGCAGAACGAGTTGTACTAAGAGATGATAGAAGGTCGCTAGTCATCGTGGATGAATGACTAGGACATGTGGATCGTTCGCCTAACCCGATGAGAGGTCATCAGATAGATTGATTCCAGCAAGAGACGACTTCACACGGAGACGTTGAGAGTCGACAGAGACGATCGAATATCAGAAACCTATTATTCCAAGTTTAAAGAAGTCGGAAAGACATGCAGGAAATTCTATGGTTCCTCTAGAAGAATGAAACCCTAACTCGACTTAATGACCGTGTGAAAGCCTTTGAACCTTCGGGTTTGCGGCAATTCTACGGCGCCATTAGTGAGGCTTGGGTTTGCCCTTCTACGGCTGGACCACCGATGCTGTGGTATGTACTCGATACTATTAAACTGTGCCCAAAAGGTTGAGCTCTTAGAGGATTATGAGGTTTTGACGACTCAATCGGATGGCTCGACTTAATTCGGATGCTAGGTGGTGAGATGCATTCTTGGGAGACTCCAGATACGAGGATAGTCGTTGGACTCAGTCCATGCAGCCGCGACGAGACTGTTAGGTCCACGTTACCTCTCCCGGTACTTTCGGGGTTGCGGAAACGGTAAAACAAAAATTTTTCTAAACTTTGGCAACTTGGACCGTAAAAGCCGGATCTTTGCTAAACAATACACTAGCATCCTAACTAGAGATGTATCTACTCGGTTAGGGGTTATACCTCAACTTGAACTCCTTCTCTTCTTGTTGCTCTTCTCTTCTTGTTGTTCTTCTCTTCTTGTTGTTCTTCTCTTTGCTTGCTCAATGGTTGATCCGGACTTTGGTCACCTCCGCGGCCTCCTTGAGTCGAAGACGATCCACCCGAGAGATGTACACCGAGCTCCACCTCGAGCCGAGGTAACTAGGGCAAAGAGATTGCTAATCTAGAAGCCCTAGGTGGTGTAGAAGTGGTAGATGAATGGTTTTGTCTTTGTGGGATCTTTTTCTCTCAATACATGAGATCAAAAGATAAATCAAAAGGAGGAAGAAGGAGGAGCTAGCTAGCAACCATGGAGCTTCTCATTTCAAGAGAGAGAATGAGAATGAGCAAATGAAAAGCTTAACCAAGAGAAAACCTAACCATGGTTGCAATAATGCAAAAAACATTATCATTACTAATCCCATCAAGATAAAGGTGATGGCTACAAATGACATGACCATTATCATAACAAAAGAAAAAGAAAAACCAAAGAATACTTTAGATCTTTCAAGAAGATCCAAGTCAACTTTGGTCAAATAGTCAACAAAGTCAAGATGGTCAAATGGTCAATGTAATTAGCCATAACAAAATTATCAATGAAAAGGATTAGTAAATAATGTCCCCGGCTCATAATGGTTTTGACCAAACGAACTGTCAAAACCCTAATGAGTCCGCCTCAAAATGGTTTTGACCGAATCAACTGTCAAAACCCTAATGAACCTGCCACATAGCGGTTTTGGCCGAACCAACTGCCAAAACCCTAATGAGGCACCTCCTCCTTCATCGCTCCGGAAAACTGTGCATACACACCTGCATCCGTATTCCGTAGAATGCGGATGCGCAGAAGACAAAACAAATCCATCCATACAATACTAGGATCCGGCTTAAACCAAAGCCCACTAGTATTGCCTGCCCGAACACCACACGCACACAAGTGTACGTAAGTGATCGCAGCCCTGCCGTAAAACCATACGGCCTCTACACGTTTCGCTCAGTGCAGGGAAACTCTCTGTGTGGGACTCTAAAGACTCGACATTACGCTGGCAGTGGGTTTAACCACAGACCGCAAGCGGCACTAGCTGTACGTAACGGTCCCCAGGTAGATGTCGATAAGAAGGCCGATGAGGTAAACCCACCCGAACTCCTACTGAGTCTGTATGTGACAATCTCCGTACAGTCCGGTCTGTTCGTCTGATACATCGCATGGCGGGCCTAGGGGCGGCAAACGTCAGTCCACTAATAGCGGTACAAGTCGTGTCGGAGTGAAGCCCAATACACCCTGAGATAACACTGGAAATCTACCAGTATATCTCGCTTGCCCTGGCCAGGGACTACTCGTGTAATGGCTCTCCTAGACACAGCGCGATGTCAACCCCCAATACCGGGAGAGACGAATCCTGTCTAACCGTCACTGCCTCCAAGTGCTTCGGGACTGCTCCCAACTACTACCTGTTTGCACCACTCAGTAGAGCCGTGGTAGGGTAGTAATCAAAGAACAGTGGGAACACACTCGAGGCGAAGTGACAGTGTCAAGTCAGCGGACTAAGCTGTACTCATGTCACCTGGGAACTGATAACTGACGATAGGTATAATACCAACCATCAGTTCCCGACGAGTCCTGTCCAGTGTACTCGTAACCTAACGAGCACCCGCATACTATCTCAAGTACGACGTACTGACGGCTGTGGGATAGACCGTCTCCCGTGCTGGGATGAGAAGCGCATACGCTAGTCTACTCTGGAGTATCGATGCCCTATCTCGATACTCCCACGACTAGGGACGTGTATAAGGATGTGCTTGTAGATTACCCAGCCCCCACGAGTGTGATCGCCATCACAATGCCGGTAATCAAGCAAAGATCCTAAGGGCTCTACTAATGCGTATAGGTGATATAATAAATGAACACACATGTACACATTAAAGCAGAGACAAACCAAGTAGCATACTACTATATTGAGCAAGATTGTCTGTACAACTGTGAATATCCCAAGCTTCCATCAAGTAATATACATACTAGTATGATACAGTAATGGCCTCTAGGGCATATACACTAACAATCTCCCACTTGCACTAAGGCCATGTACTGGCGTATCGAAGACCTATCATCTCGATCAGCCGCTCGAACTGAGTCTGGGGTAAAGCCTTCGTGAATGGGTCCGCAGTGTTGTCCTTTGTGTCCACTCTCCGCACCTCGATCTCCTGTCGATCAATGATCTCCCTGATCAGGTGATACCGCCTTAAGATGTGCCTGGATTTCTGATGGGACCTTGGTTCCTTCGCTAAAGCTATAGCCCCATTGTTATCGCAATACAAAGGTATTGGGTCAACAATGGACGGAACCACCTGAAGTTCACTAATGAACTTCTTTATCCAGACTGCCTCTTTTGCGGCATCGCTTGCAGCAATGTATTCAGCCTCCATCGTCGAGTCTGTGACGGTATCCTGCTTGGAACTCCTCCAACATACCGCCCCTCCGTTGAGGGTAAACACAAAACCCGAGACGGACTTGCTGTCATCTTTGTCACTCTGGAAGCTTGAATCGGTAAAGGACTCGATCCTGAGGTCTCCATTACCGTAAACCAGGAACATCTCCTTAGTCCTTCTCAGGTACTTGAGAATGTTCTTCACTGCTGTCCAGTGGTCCTCCCCTGGGTCAGACTGATACCGGCTTACCGCGCTCAGCGCGTAAGCTACATCTGGTCTTGTACATAGTATCGCATACATTATAGATCCTACCGCCGAAGCGTAGGGTATAGTGCTCATGCGAACCCTCTCCTCGTCAGTCTTAGGAGACATCTTCTTGGAGAGGGTAATTCCGTGCAATGCGGGTATGTTACCGCGCTTGGAATCTTCCATACTAAATCTCTTTAGTACGGTCTCTATGTACCTGGACTGCGAAAGTCCCAGTAGTCTTTTGGATCTATCTCTATAGATCTTGATCCCCAGAATGTACGAGGCATCACCCAGGTCCTTCATGGAGAACCTTTCTGACAAAAATAGCTTGACCGATTGTAGCATAGGAATATCATTTCCTATCAAAAGAATGTCGTCCACGTACAAGACTAGGAATACGACAGTTCGTCCTACAATCTTCTTATAGACACAGGGTTCATCTTCGTTCTTGATGAAATCAAATTCCTTGATTGCCTCATCAAAACAGATGTTCCAGCTCCGCGATGCCTGCTTTAATCCATAAATGGATTTAAGCAACTTGCACACCTTCCCGCTGCTCCCACTGTCTATGAAACCTTCTGACTGATCCATGTAAACACACTCTTCCAAACAACCGTTTAGGAAAACCGTTTTAACATCCATCTGCCAGATTTCATAGTCATGGAAGGCAGCAATGGCAAGTAAGATCCGAATGGATTTGAGCATAGCCACAGAGAAAAAGTTTCGTCATAGTCCAAACCAGGTCTTTGACGAAAACCTTTTGCAACGAGTCTAGCTTTATAGGTTTCCACCTGCCCATCTATACCAAGTTTCCTTTTGTAGATCCATTTGCATCCAACGGGTTTTACCCCAGGTGGAGCAATATCCAAGGTCCACACTTTATTGGCGTACATGGACTCCATTTCGGATTGCATTGCTTCCTGCCACTTATCAGAGTCCCTACTGATAATGGCCTGCCTGAAACTGGTAGGGTCATCTTCTTCCAAGATGCAATCCTCTCGATCCCCGTCAATGAGAAAACCGTAGTATCTCTCGGGCGGATGAGAAATCCTACCAGATCTGCGGAGTGGCTGAGGTTCGTTTGGGGTTATTGAATCTAGCGGTTCTACCAAATCTTTTGTTAAAGTTTGTGTTTCTGGAATTTCATCCAGTTCTACCGTGCTACCACTAATGTTTTTAACAAGAAATTCTTTTTCTAAAAATGTGGCATTTCTTGAAACGATTATCTTCTGTTCCTCTGCATGGTAGAACAGATACCCACTTGAATCTTTTGGGTATCCCACAAACTTACACAAAACAGCCCGTGCCTCAAGTTTGTCTGGGTTCTGCTCTTTGACATAAGCTGGGCAACCCCAAATCTTAACACGTTTAAAATACAAACTCTTACCACTCCATATTTCATACGGAGTCTTAGGCACGGATTTGGATGGAACTTGATTCAATAGATGTGCTGCAGTTTGAAGTGCATATCCCCAGAATGAAAGAGGTAACTCAGCACTACTCATCATGGAGCGAACCATATCCAATAGGGTACGATTCCTCCGCTCCGATACACCGTTGTGCTGTGGTGTATAAGGAGGAGTAAGCTGAGAGAGAATACCATTCTCTTTTAAGTAATCTAGGAATTCCGTGCTTAAGTACTCCCCTCCCCTGTCAGACCGGAGGATCTTGATACTTTTGCCTGTCTGGTTCTCTACTTCGTTTCTAAATTCCTTGAATTTCTCAAAATCTTCAGATTTGTGTTTCATCAGATACACATATCCGAACCTAGAGAGATCGTCAGTGAATGTGATGAAGTACGAGAACCCACCCCTTGCATGTATAGACATCGGACCACATGCATCACTATGTACGAGTCCCAAGAGCTCTGCTGCTCTTTCTTCATGTCCGGTGAACGGAGATTTGGTCATCTTCCCTTTGAGACAAGACTGACAAGTTTCATAAGATGAAAACTCGAACGCATCCAAGAGTCCATCTTTATGCAACTTACTCAGTCTTTTCTCTCCGATATGACCAAGTCTACAATGCCACAAGTAGGATTCATTCGTATCTGAATTCTTCCTCTTGCGTGTGTTTTGTATATTGAGAACTGTATTCTTATTTAGAACGTAGATACCATTACACAGTGTACCCTCTGCAACCAGTACCTTATGAAGGTAAATGTTCATGATATTCTTTTCAAGAACAAAGTTATATCCATCTTTATCGAGTAAAGAAACTGATATGATGTTGCAAACCATGGAGGGTACATAGTAGCAATCGTTCAAAATCATAGTCTTGCCATTTGGCAATACTAGGTGATATTCACCGACGGCTGCCGCATTAACTTGTGCTCCGTTCGCTACTCTGAGCGACATATCACCCGGTGCAACTTTCCTACTTTTTCTCAGTCCTTGCAATAAATTACAGATATGAGATCCTGATCCGGTATCAAGTACCCAGGAGGTAGGGCTGACCGTAAAACAGTTCTCAATTACAAGAACACCTGAAGTAGATGCAAAACCATGCTTCTTCTTCAACTGGGTATCCTGGAAATCCATACAATCCCCTTTCCCATTCTCGTACTCATGACTGTTGTCACAAGTTAGAGCTGAACCAACTTTCCCCAGTCCCGAATAAGAATTCGGATCGGTCAAGCGATACATTTTATTATCTTGATTAGGGCGTGAAAAGGTTGCTGCCTGGAGAGAGAGAAAAGAAACACTCAGCGTATGCTCTTGCAAGATTAGATTGGTTTATTAATTTATCTAACCAGGATGTCTCCCACTGTTTTCTCAAATTCTTCTTAAAACCTTTTTAAAAGAAGAACTAGTCGGGTTTTAATTCACGCCACTGTTGGGGTAAAAATTTACACCCCCGTTGACCGAGTTAAAGTCAAGGTCAACCCCAAGCCAGGTGGGCCCAAGCCCAGGTCAAGCGGGCCCATGCCCAAGTCGAGCCCGCGGTCAGCCTCCTCCATGCTAAAATATAGATCATGTAATAAATAATTTTTATGTAATTTTTTATACATGAATGTATGCAAAATGGGCATAAAGCCAATATTTTGTAAGCCCATGGCTTATGTGCAAAAATGAAATGGCACATGAGCCATGGGATGGCAAAATGCCATTTTGTGAAGCCCAAGGGGCTATATGTAAATATGTAAGCCTATATAAGGCAAAATGATGATGAATAAAGGACACTTTTTTCATTCCCCCCCCAAAAAAAAAAACCCTAGGGTTCTTTGTGCCTCCTGCTTCTTCTCCAAGGTTCTAAACCTTCTCATTTCTTTTGAATTAAATCAAGAGTTTTACTCTTTCTTTTCCAAAACTAAGTGGTTTTCCACCACAAAACCCACAAAGGGGAACTCAGATCTCCCATCAGATCTCAAAAAGGAGTGATTTTTAAAATCTCCTACTTCTTGATCTTCAAGATCCGGCCAAACAACAGGAGGAAGAAGAAGAACCCCCTTTATCAGCTTCAAAACATCATAGGAGTTTAACTCCATACATATATACATAATAAATATTTCATTTCTGAAGCACAGCTTCCGTTCTTAGGCTAAAAGCCTCTTGTGCCTCTCCGGCGCGCAGCGCAAGTGCGCAAGGCGCCAGCGTGCCGACACGTGGCGCGCGCGCTTGCGCACCTGCGTGCTTGCGCAAGTGCGCAAGGCGCCCGCGTGCCGACACGTGGCGCGAGCGCGCTTGCGCACCTGCGCATAGCACCTAAGCGCATAGCGCCCAAGGTGCTGCCCCACGCATCCCTTGGATGCCTTTTCCCCCTCTTTTTATGTATATACATATATATATACATTTGTATACAAATGTACACATACACATACTCCGCAACATTCTCCCCCTCCAAAAAAATTTCGGGCCGGGGCGCTGCCCCGCACCCCGCAAGGGGGCTGCTAGCCCCCTTGACCCCCAGCCCGCTATCCGGGTAGCGGGACCCCCGTAAAAACTCTGCGTGGCTCCCGATATACCCAAAACCCCCCTTTCAAAATAACACACACGCACACCGCACATTGAGTTCGCATGACCAGTTTAACCCGTTAATCGGAGGTTCCCTCGCCCCAAAGGCGAGGGGTAATTAACGGCAGCTTAGTCCGCGGCTGCCGGAGATTCGGATCCCCACAATCATTAAACCCCAGCCTACCCTAGGCAGGGGGAATCTGTAGTACGCCTGACAAGCGCGCGTATTCCCATCTCAATGGGGTGACGAAAAACACCCTACAGATTCTGGCACGCCCGGTGGGACCAATCTCTCCTCCCATATTTCGGGTTAAGCGTTCATGCGAACTCAATAAATATACATACCTATATTTATACTAAAAATAATGCTTTTTTCATGCAGGATTTTCAAGCGATCACCTTTCAACAATGTCTCCGATGATGAACTCAGCTCTCAGCACGGCTCCCGTCTTCTACACGATGAGGATAGACTCTAGGACGGTCCTCCCGGCCAGTCTCGGGCGACAATGGGAGGAGCCGCTGCTACCATTCGGCTCTATTATGTTCATGCCAGTTGGCGCCATCCCAGCTCCTCAAGCCCCGGTGGCAGACAAACCGGTCTCGAAAGGCAGGAGACCAAATGTGGTGATCTCAAGGGTGCCTCAACCCAAACGCAAGTCGGTGTCTGAACGAATTTCCTTGGCCCCAGCTGGGGGCAAGGCCATCAACACCAATAAAGCTACAACACGTCCTGAGCAAGCTCCAGCGATGCCCTTGACCACTGCTCGATCGGGTGTCTTCTCTAAGCTCCCCTATGATCAACTCACAATGGCTTCCCGGGTAGCAGATGCCCACCAAGCCTTCAAAATCGAGAAGCTGAGGGAGAAAAGGCTCAGATATAGAGCCAACAAAAGGGCTAGGGCTACTGCCAGGCCAAACCTCATGAGGTTCGAAGAACAGGGTTACCCCGCCAAAGATGAGGGGACGGCTGAATGTGTTATCCACACTGTCTACGTGGTGGGCACGCGCAGCAAGAGCAAGGACTGGGCTACCACATCTCAAATCCAATCTGGCTTTAATGTGGTTGCCACTTCCCAAGAACAGCCGCCTCCGCTGGATGATGAAAACCCTCTCGATGAGGCTGATAGGCAGAGAGAGCCCTCAATTCATGAGGAGTCAGGCTCGGAAAGCGAAGATGAGCCAACTTTCCGTCCTAAGACCGCAGAGCAGCAACTTCTCCAAGAGCTCCGAAAACAGCTTAGAAGCAAAGATAAGGAGATGGCCAAGCTCTACTCAAAGATCGACGACTTGACAAATGTCGTCTTACGGCTTACGGCCCAACTTGCCTCTCAGCCGCCCAATCAAGCACAGGGCTCAGCTCATGAACCGGGAAACGGTGTCCCAAAGCAACCGACGCCTATTCCCTCAAATCCAAAAGTGGGCGGACCTCATGAAAGTCAATCGCATCCTATCTCAGGAAATGTCTTGGCTACCGATGACAGTAGCCCGCTAACTCAAGATCAAATCATGGATTTGGTTGCCAGCAAAGTCAAAACATTGGTGGCCGAAGCCGAAGCGCAAAAAGATATCAGCAGTAGTGGGAGACCATATCCTGCTCAGTATGATCTGGTGGAATTTCCTAGCGGCTATGTCATCCCTAAATTCGGAAGATTCGATGGGACGGGAAATGCGAATCAACACATCGCCCACTTCAAAGCCTCTTGCAGGAATACTGGGGGCAATGATGCGCTTCTCCTCCGCCAGTTCGTTAATAGCCTGACCGATGTTGCTTTCGACTGGTACGCGAGCATACCAGATGGCTCCGTTACTACTTTCGTTCAAATGGAATCTTTGTTTCGACAAAGGTTCATGAGCGTCAGCGATAAGATCACCATCGCCGAGCTCGTAAGGACCAAGCCCAAGAACAACGAAAGCAACACGGATTTTATAACCCGATGGCGCAATCTCTCCGTCAAATGTGAACCACCGATAGAGCAGGACCAATCTGTCAGTCTTCTCGTCGGAAATCTCAACAATTGGATGGCCCCGTTTCTATGCACCGCGGGTCTCAAAACATTCCAAGAGCTGACCAGGAAAGTTCAGATGCTGGAGCGCTCAAAGCAGGAGTCCTCCTCGGATTCCCAAAATAACAATAGGTCATGGAGAAACCGAAAGGACGATAATCGCAAAGGCGGAGATCCCGACGATTCTGAATCTTTCAATGCTTCGACTAACCGAAATAAGCAAGGGTTGAGCGGGCCTAATGCCAACCAGCTTCGGAAGCCAATGTTCGGAGAGGGGGGAGAATCTCCACTGAAAGAAAAGCTGGATAAGGTCTATTCCTTCAGAAGGGAAAAAATCCGTAAAATATTCAAAGACGCCCTGAAGAACGGTCTACAACTGCCAGAGTCAAAAAGACCGCAGGAAGCGAATAGGACCGACGACCCCAAATACTGCCCCTATCATAGAGTGATAGGCCATGCCATTGAGGACTGCTTCGTCTTCAAAAATTGGGTCGAAAAGCAATACAAGGCAGGAGAGATAGAACTGTCCAAAGGCGTGTTAACAAACAGTCAAGCTGCAACCGCCAATTTCATACAAACGGAGACCAAAGTTCTTCGTGAAATCGATTCTCTCAGGCATCTGCCTTTCTCTGAAAACAATCGACCACCACGTCATTAAACTGAGAACAATCGACCTCTAAGTCGTTAAACTGGAAATGTAAAAAAAAAAAATGTAAAAAAAAAAAGGGTGTAAATAAAAGAAAAATAAAGAAAAGCCGAAATGATGGGGCAACTCGCAATAAAAATCAGCGAGTAAAAATGAAAACGAAAATAAAGTCGAAATGATAGGGCAACCGCGAATAAATAGCCGAAATGATAGAGCAATCGCGACCTTCGCGATAATAAAAGCTGAAATGATAGAACAATCGCGGTAAAACAAAAAAAGACACAAAAAAACAACGGCGAATGATGAGTCACTCCTGGTACCATATTCCAGTGCAGCGATGCAGACGCTAACAAAAATTCAAATTTCCAAAATTCTCCCAGCCCTACGGCCAGCCCCCAAATTGACTACCGTATACGATCCACGGGCTCAAATAATTCTCAGCATACCCATGCCCCACCGCAACCACCAGTTACGCGGCTGGTCTCCGCCTTTGGAATTATGCTTCATTGGAAAGACCCACTCATGTGTCCTCACGATGCATGAGGAGAACAAACCTTCGTGAGATCCTTATGACTCACCAAGGAAAAACACACTTAGGAGTCCTCACGACTCTTAAGGAAAAAATACACCTGCGGGATCCTTACGACTCGTAGGGAGAAAATGCTTTTATGGGACCCTCACGGCCCATAAAATTGAAAAGTCTTAGGTGATAGGGATCCAAACCTGTCTCCTAAGCCATCGCTCCCCATACCCCAAAAGGCGAATGATGAGCGCTCCTGGTACCATATTCCAGTGCAGCGATGCAGACGCCAACCCAAATTCCAAATCCCATACCCCAACGGCGAATGATGAGTCGCTCCTGGTACCATATTCCAGTGCAGCGATACAGACGCCGGCCAAATTTCAAATCCCAATCCCCAAGTGGCGAATGATGAGTCGCTCCTGGTACCATATTCCAGTGCAGCGATGCAGACGCCAACCAAATTCCGAACCCCATACCCAAATGGCGAATGATGAGTCGCTCCTAGTACCATATTCTAGTGCAGCGATGCAGACGCGGACAAAATCTCGAAATATTTTTTTTTTCGGCCCTACGGTCTGGATCATACATCCTGCAAAACCGTATACAATCCACGGACGTAAAACAATCCCGATCTCTCCAAAAAAAATATAGATAAATAAATAAAAAAAAATAATAAAAGAAAAAAATAATAAACGGTATGTCCACAAGCAAAACGGGCACGGATGAAAACCCGAAAGGGCTCCGTGAGTAAAAATAGCAGGACTACCGGCGAGTCTGTGAAAACCCGAAAGGGCGCAAACTCGTAAAAAAAGAAAGGGGATGAAATGCACTCTCAAAGTCCCCTCGACTTTGAGAGGAGAAAATTCCCGCGTGAGATCCTTACGACTCACAAAGGTGCAACACCGTTAGGAGTCCCCACGACTCCTATGGAGAAAATACACCTACGAGATCCTTTTGACTCGCAGGGAGAAAATGCTTTTATGGGACCCTCACGGCCCATAAAATTGAAAAGTCTTAGGTGATAGGGATCTAAACCTGCCTCCTAAGCCATCAATTCTCAAATTCTCTCGGGGCATATGATGAGTTGCTCCTGGCATTATTCCAGTGCAGCAATGCAGATGCCAAACAAAAACCAAAATCCCAAAATCCTCTCAATGACAAATGATGATTCGCTCCTGGTACCATATTCCAGTATAGCGATGCTGATGTCAACCCAAATCAAATCAAACCAACAACCTCTACGGCGGAATCATGCTCTGTCCCAGAATTTACCCCGTGTCGAAATCATGCTTCGCCTCGGTATACCTGGCTTCCCTGTCGGAATTATGCTTCGGCGCGGAATCAACCAACGACCTCCTCGTCAGAATTATGCTCCGCCTCGGAATCAAGTCAACCAGCAAGCTCTGCGTCGGAAGTATGCTCAGTCTCAGAATGCACCCCGTGTCGAAATCATGCTTCGCCTCGGTATACCTGCCTTCCCTGTCGGAATTATGCTTCGGCGCGGAATCAACCAACGACCTCCTCGTCAGAATTATGCTCCGCCTCGGAATCAAGTCAACCAGCAAGCTCTGCGTCGGAAGTATGCTCAGTCTCAGAATGCACCCCGTGTCGAAATGATGCTTCGCCTCGGTGTACCTGCCTTCCCTGTCGAAATTATGCTTCGTCTCGGAATCAAGTTAGCCAACAAGTTCTGCGCCGGAATCATGCTCCGTCTCAGAATATATCCCGTGTCGAAATCAATGCTTCGCCTCGGAATATTTGCCTTCCTTGTCGGAATTATACTTCACCTAGGAATCTACCTCTGCATCGAAATCATGCTTCGGTCTGAATGTCTGCTGTTCTTCGGAATGATGCTCCGATCCCTGGAATCATGCTCCGCCCTTCGGAACGATGCTCCGAATCCTGGAATCATGCTCCGCTCTTCGGAAAGATGCTCCGAACCCTGGAATTATGCTCCACCCGTCGGAATGATGCTCTAATCTCTGGAATCATGCTCCGCCCTTCGGAATGATGCTCCGATCTCTGGAATTATGCTCCGCCCATCGGAACGATACTCCGATCTCTGGAATTATGCTCCGCCCATCGGAACGATGCTCCGATCTTTGGAATTATGCTCCGCTCATCGGAAAGATGCTCCGACCCTGGAATTATGCTCCGCGCTTCGGAATGATGCTTTGACATTGGAATTATGCTCCGCGAATCGGAATGATGCTCCGATCCTCGGGAATCATGCTCCCCGGGATGATGCTTCGCCCCCGGGATGATGTTCCACCTCGAAGTTTAGCTTCAAGATCCATCAATTTCATGCACACAACTCAAATGTGCGGTGTGGATTTATTGATGGGGGGCACTTTGTTGGGGTAAAAATTTACACCCCCGTTGACCGAGTCAAAGTCAAGGTCAACCCCAAGCCAGGTGGGCCCAAGCCCAGGTCAAGCGGGCCCATGCCCAAGTCGAGCCCGCGGTCAGCCTCCTCCATGCTAAAATATAGATCATGTAATAAATAATTTTTATGTAATTTTTTATACATGAATGTATGCAAAATGGGCATAAAGCCAATATTTTGTAAGCCGATGGCTTATGTGCAAAAATGAAATGGCACATGAGCCATGGGATGGCAAAATGCCATTTTGTGAAGCCCAAGGGGCTATATGTAAATATGTAAGCCTATATAAGGCAAAATGATGATGAATAAAGGACACTTTTTTCATTCCCCCCAAAAAAAAAAAAAAACCTAGGGTTCTTTGTGCCTGCTGCTTCTTCTCCAAGGTTCTAAACCTTCTCATTTCTTTTGAATTAAATCAAGAGTTTTACTCTTTCTTTTCCAAAACTAAGTGGTTTTCCACCACAAAACCCACAAAGGGGAACTCAGATCTCCCATCAGATCTCAAAAAGGAGTGATTTTTAAAATCTCCTACTTCTTGATCTTCAAGATCCGGCCAAACAACAGGAGGAAGAAGAAGAACCCCCTTTATCAGCTTCAAAACATCATAGGAGTTTAACTCCATACATATATACATAATAAATATTTCATTTCTGAAGCACAGCTTCCGTTCTTAGGCTAAAAGCCTCTTGTGCCTCTCCGGCGCGCAGCGCAAGTGCGCAAGGCGCCAGCGTGCCGACACGTGGCGCGCGCGCTTGCGCACCTGCGTGCTTGCGCAAGTGCGCAAGGCGCCCGCGTGCCGACACGTGGCGCGCGCGCTTGCGCAAGTGCGCAAGGCGCCCGCGTGCCGACACGTGGCACGCGCGCGCTTGCGCATCTGCGCACAGCACCTAAGCGCATAGCGCCCAAGGTGCTGCCCCACGCATCCCTTGGATGCCTTTTCCCCCTCTTTTTATGTATATACATATATATATACATTTGTATACAAATGTACACATACACATACTCCGCAACATTCTCCCCCTCCAAAAAATTTTCGGGCCGAGGCGCTGCCCCGCATCCCGCAAGGGGGCTGCTAGCCCCCTTGACCCCCAGCCCGCTATCCGGGTAGCGGGACCCCCGTAAAAACTCTGCGTGGCTCCCGATATACCCAAAACCCCCCTTTCAAAATAACACACGCGCACACCGCACATTGAGTTCGCATGACCAGTTTAACCCGTTAATCGGAGGTTCCCTCGCCCCAAAGGCGAGGGGTAATTAACGGCGGCTTAGTCCGCGGCTGCCGGAGATTCGGATCCCCACAATCATTAAACCCCAGCCTACCCTAGGCAGGGGGAATCTGTAGTACGCCTGACAAGCGCGCGTATTCCCATCTCAATGGGGTGACGAAAAACACCCTACAGCCACAATACTTGCTTAACCTTTCAGCCAGGCTAGTGTCGGTACTTCGAGGGAGGTTTTCCAACGCTTTCGCGAAGTTCCTTAATTAAAGAACCTCTTTTCCCTGGGGCGTAGCCCCGCTAACACCTTTCTAGACACCTACTAGGTTTATAGCATTGATCGTTAAGTGAAATAATCTCCCGAGAGTAAACCAACTCATCAGTGGGATCGGGATCCAACTGTCATTGTGTGATAACCTAAATGGAATCCACTCTAGTCACCACACTCCAGAAGGTATGCTAAATCTGCAAGTTTCAGTTCTTTTGAAACTCCCGATGTGGTTTTTGCCCCTAGGACCCAAGTGATCTTGACACAGTCAACAAATCAAAGAGTCCTAGTCAAGTTCATCCCGTCGTTGTCTTGATTGCATTAAACCCACCTGCATAACCCTTGACACAGTCAACAAGGTTACACAAATGTCCTAACCAATCACATTGTATCCAGCAAATAAGCAACACTTAGCTACCGTTCACTGCGCCTTGACACAGTCAACAAACGCAGCACGAATACTAAGTATAACTTATAAGAAACGACGGAGGGCTACGGCTGGGTTTTTGGCGAAAAAAACCCGTTAACGTAATGAACTTGATATCGTTGAAGGAACGTGATACACCTTTTTGAAAATATAGTGGCAAAAACTTTTGCTAAAGAGGTCACTCCCTGTGAAGGGATCTCGGCTCTTTCCTCGTCGAATGAGGTGCAGGATATTCCAAAATGAATACCTCGATGCAAAGCAAGAATAATCGACTATAGTGAAGTTATTACGCTGACGCAAACTTTTGTCCAAGGGGTCACTCCCGGTGAAGGGATCTCGGCCCTTGCCTCGTCGACTGAGGTGCTGGGCATTCATAACCGAATACCTCGATGCAAAACAAAAAGTGAACATCCTTGCAATAACAGCTTTCTGAAAAACTTGTTCCAACAACGTCTTTTAGGTTTATTTTCTTGCATTAGTTCTTTTAATGCGTCCCATCATTTAAATCCTACCATTGCAGAAAACAACCAAAATATGACGTACGCTTATGCCATTCGCATTCGCCACGGGACCCCGTCATCACCCGTTAGGTTACTTAACTAACGACAGAGCGGAGGCTGGGCTAGCGCGGTTGTAAAACATAAGCAACGCCTAAATAGTTATTATATATAGCAATATAGCAATGATAGCCAATCCAGATCACAGATGAACACTTTGGATATACTAGGAACCCGCAATTCGTTCGAGCCTGCAACGAAAAGCGGATTACACGGTCGCGATGAATAGCCAATACCCCACCCAAGACCCCTACGGGTGCGGCAAACTACCCGCCAAGTACCCGAAGCGAAGCAACCTCCCTCAATGCCATGAGTAGGCCACTCGGCACTTCGAGATACCCGGTAGTTTGTGCACCCCCTCCATGGGTCTATCCTAGGAGCAAAAACAGTAAAAAGAATTATACAATGACGGCTACAACCCCGACCCGGTTGTGCGGCCATACAAATAATATTACATCAATTTACAAATTTATTACATGAATGAAAGAAAAAGAAACTCTCATCTCACATCCATCCCGGCTATTCATCCGCGACAATCCAACGAGTTCATATACACAAACCATCAACAACAATCACAGATCACAGATATGTATAACCCCGACTAATCGACATATAGCGATTAGCCGACGTTCAATACATATGAACATCACAGATATAACCTTTATAGTCAAAGTATATTGAAGTTCGGAAAAATACGGATTTATAGGCCCCCAAAAACAAATTTCTATTCTGGAAAATCTGGGCACATATAAACCATCTTAAAAATCCTAAAACCAAGTCAGAAACACACTGCACCAAAATCGACCCAGTGACTCACCAAGATGGCCGCGGTTCCGCGGCAATAGCAAGCTATTGCCGCGGAAACGCGGCTCTTTGGTTGAGTTACTGGCTCGTTTTTGGAGGCTTTCTTCTAAAAACCCTGAGATGATTTTTGGAGTATGACAAATTTTGTTTTAACCAGAAAAAATTTTAACAGAAACTCAGATTTTTGTAACTCGGTTTTTTCGATTTTTCCGTTTCGAACTTCGATACACTTCACTACCAAGCTAGTTTATGTTTAGTTAGGCTCTGATACCACTGTTAGGTCCACGTTACCTCTCCCGGTACTTTCGGAGTTGCGGAAACGGTAAAACAAAAATTTTTCTAAACTTTGGCAACTTGGACCGTAAAAGCCGGATCTTTGCTAAACAATACACTAGCATCCTAACTAGAGATGTATCTACTCGGTTAGGGGTTATACCTCAACTTGAACTCCTTCTCTTCTTGTTGTTCTTCTCTTCTTGTTGTTCTTCTCTTTGCTTGTTCAATGGTTGATCCGGACTTTGGTCACCTCCGCGGCCTCCTTGAGTCGAAGACGATCCACCCGAGAGATGTACACCGAGCTCCACCTCGAGCCGAGGTAACTAGGGCAAAGAGATTGCTAATCTAGAAGCCCTAGGTGGTGTAGAAGTGGTAGATGAATGGTTTTGTCTTTGTGGGATCTTTTTCTCTCAACACATGAGATCAAAAGATAAATCAAGAGGAGGAAGAAGGAGGAGCTAGCTAGCAACCATGGAGCTTCTCATTTCAAGAGAGAGAATGAGAATGAGCAAATGAAAAGCTTAACCAAGAGAAAACCTAACCATGGTTGCAATAATGCAAAAAACATTATCATTACTAATCCCATCAAGATAAAGGTGATGGCTACAAATGACATGACCATTATCATAACAAAAGAAAAAGAAAAACCAAAGAATACTTTAGATCTTTCAAGAAGATCCAAGTCAACTTTGGTCAAATAGTCAACAAAGTCAAGATGGTCAAATGGTCAATGTAATTAGCCATAACAAAATTATCAATGAAAAGGATTAGTAAATAATGTCCCCGGCTCATAATGGTTTTGACCAAACGAACTGTCAAAACCCTAATGAGTCCGCCTCAAAATGGTTTTGACCGAATCAACTGTCAAAACCCTAATGAGCCTGCCACATAGCGGTTTTGGCCGAACCAACTGCCAAAACCCTAATGAGGCACCTCCTCTTTCATCGCTCCGGAAAACTGTGCATACACACCTGCATCCGTATTCCGTAGAATGCGGATGCGCAGAAGACAAAACAAATCCATCCATGCAATACTAGGATCCGGCTTAAACCAAAGCCCACTAGTATTGCCTGCCCGAACACCACACGCACACAAGTGTACGTAAGTGATCGCAGCCCTGCCGTAAAACCATACGGCCTCTACACGTTTCGCTCAGTGCAGGGAAACTCTCTGTGTGGGACTCTAAAGACTCGACACTACGCTGGCAGTGGGTTTAACCACAGACCGCAAGCGGCACTAGCTGTACGTAACGGTCCCCAGGTAGATGTCGATAAGAAGGCCGATGAGGTAAACCCACCCGAACTCCTACTGAGTCTGTATGTGACAATCTCCGTACAGTCCGGTCTGTTCGTCTGATACATCGCATGGCGGGCCTAGGGGGCGGTAAACGTCAGTCCTCTAATAGCGGTACAAGTCGTGTCGGAGTGAAGCCCAATACACCCTGAGATAACACTGAAAACCTACCAGTATATCTCGCTTGCCCTGGCCAGGGACTACTCGTGTAATGGCTCTCCTAGACACAGCGCGATGTCAACCCCCAATACCGGGAGAGACGAATCATGTCTAACCGTCACTGCCTCCAAGTGCTTCGGGACTGCTCCCAACTACTACCTGTTTGCACCACTCAGTAGAGCCGTGGTAGGGTAGTAATCAAAGAACAGTGGGAACACACTCGAGGCGAAATGACAGTGTCAAGTCAGCGGACTAAGCTGTACTCATGTCACCTGGGAACTGATAACTGACGATAGGTATAATACCAACCATCAGTTCCCGACGAGTCCTGTCCAGTGTACTCGTAACCTAACGAGCACCCGCATACTATCTCAAGTACGACGTACTGACGGCTGTGGGACAGACCGTCTCCCGTGCTGGGATGAGAAGCGCATACGCTAGTCTACTCTGGAGTATCGATGCCCTATCTCGATACTCCCACGACTAGGGACGTGTATAAGGATGTGCTTGTAGATTACCCAGCCCCCACGAGTGTGATCGCCATCACAACGCCGGTAATCAAGCAAAGATCCTAAGGGCTCTACTAATGCGTATAGGTGATATAATAAATGAACACACATGTACACATTAAAGCAGAGACAAACCAAGTAGCATACTACTATATTGAGCAAGATTGTCTGTACAACTGTGAATATCCCAAGCTTCCATCAAGTAATATACATACTAGTATGATACAGTAATGGCCTTTAGGGCATATACACTAACACGAGACGAGTCCGAAGCAGAAGACATTAGAGAAAAGTGAAGTGGTTCGTACCAGATCTAGATGAGATGACGTTCCCCTCCGCCGACATCAGAGATGCAATGCGCATGCCGAGGCAGAGTACTGGATATACCTTCCAGAAGGAGTCGCGATGGGTATGCAACCGTTACAGAGCAAGATGCAGATATAGGTAAAGGCAATGACTTCCGGACAGTTGGCAGGGACGAGACATGGAAGAGACCGTGAGCAGGATTCCTTCCAGAACACTGCTGCAATGATACTTGCACCCAGGATCAGATGTGTCACGTACATTCAGAGAGCCAGAGGCCGACGCCAGTAATATCCTGTCTTACGAGTGGCCGCGATGATTGACCAAGAGATGACCAGAGAAGTGCCAGAACGGAATCATCTCCGTTTGCACACCTGACAGGGCCGATGAGCCGATGGACCGAAAGATTGGTAATTCACAGTGAAGACCTTGACCCAGGAGTGGTCATGGTTACGCACGCCAGCAGGACAGAGCTCATGATCATCGACGAGACGTCCCACTAGTGACCGCGACAGTTGGCCGAGATTCTTAGAGGATGCGCTTGAGCGGTACTATTCCGCCATTATTGATTACGATGTTTTGGGTGATTTATTCGTATGATTTGATTTTGATGATTGAGGATTTACGATCTTTGCACAGTGTTGCACTTGATATCGTTTTCGTGCTTCAGTTTCACATGTTTGTGATTTTACAATTTTAAACAGTTGAGTTGGTTTTGTGCGTATGCATGCACACGATTTCGTTCCTGCACTCGGTATAGTTTATATATGCTTGCAGTGCAGTGATACGCCTTTTGTGCACTTAGATGCACTGGACTTCGATTTCGATTGTGATACCCGATATTTGTTTTGTGCACCTTGTGCACCTGATTGATTTTGCGCACGTTCGGCGCTTGATATTGGATTTCATGATTTCGTGCACGATAGATGCACCTGATTTTGCTGTCAGGCACACATGTTGCCTACGACAGATGTTTCGTGCACACCCGATGCACTTAGATCTTGTTTCTGTGCACTTGTATGGCACGTATATAGATTTTGATTTCCGTGCGCACCAGACGCACGTAGTATTCATACGCGTATTTTGCGATTGATTTTTTTTCTTATAGAGCAATACGTTTTTATGATATTGCTATGTGTTTTCGTACTGAGCAGGACTAGTCAGAGGACAGTACCTGAATATTTTTTTTTTGGCATGCATTGATAGTTATTGAAAGGATTTCCAAAAAGCGAGCTATAGCCTCAGTATTTACCTACGTGTCTGATATGACACGAAATGTTTAAGACAAGGAGACCCTTCTAAATTGTTTCCAAAACGGCGGAACGTACATTTCAAACAAAGGTATATATGTATATAGTTATTTTCTTATGATAGGCGTCCGCCACTATGCAATGTTATACGCGTTGCACAGCGACTTAAAGAGATTGGCATGCATTTCCTTCAGACACTTACAGATATAGATTCGATATTTACATGTATAGTTTCGAGTTATGTCATATCGGTTTTGATTTGGATTTGGCATTGATGTCTTCTCCATGACTCCGATGATTGCGGGATGCTTGACGGAGTTTTGATTTGAGTTATATGCTCATTTTTCAAGCGCATGCGCTGCGCTACGATTTGTTTTAAGTATTTACAATTTCGGAGCCCCGACGACTTGATGGTTTTTCTTAGATGTTTTAGTATTTGGGGGGGTTTGAATTTAAATTCGGGGACCGAATTTCTTTAAGGGGGGAAGATTGTAACGCTTTGAAAATCGTTTCGGTGAAATTTCGAAAAAATTCGGTAAAATAAGGGGGTTTTCTGTAAAAAGTCAAAATACAAATATCTTATTATAAAAATTAAATATACACATTCTAGCTATGTAATTGCTATTATTTGGTGTTTATTGAGCAGCTGGTGAAATTTCAAATTTTCTGAAAAAAATATTATTTTATTATTATTTTAAGCCGTCACTAATACATTTAATTAGGGAAAATTACAAATTGGAATGGGTTGAAACAAATTTTGTGCATCATAAAACATTAAATAAAATTTTATAATGTGGTTTTTGGAACGAAATCATTTGCCAAAACGGTTTAGAAATTATTGAAGAAAAAAGGCTTTTTTTAGCGTAATTGGATGTTTGGGGTATTGTATTTATCATTTTTCATCACCCCACACCCGTAACCACACCCACGCACCCCCATTCACTTCTCCCCTTGGCTGAATTCAGCAGCCCCCATCTTTTTCCCCACTTGGATTTCAAAGAAAAGAAATGAAAGAAACGAAAAGAAAATGGATAAATGAGTTGGACTTTTGACTTTGTGTTGACTTGGACTTCCTTACTTGTTATTTTCTCCACCTCACTCTCTCTCCTCTCCCCTCCATTCCAGCCGACCTTCCTACAGCAGCCGCCCCCCCCCCCCCTTTTCCCTTCTCTTTTCTCTTCAAACTTCATCAAAATTGCCTCAAATCCATCAAAATTAAATCCCAAAACCCAAATCCAACTCCTACCAATTTTTGCTTAGCCCTTGTAGCATGGATTTTGGTGACAAGGGAGCATTTTGGAGGGCTATGTGTGCTTGTGGGATCTTCAATTTGTTTGGGTAAATTCTAACCTTTTTTGCTTAAATTGTTGTTAATTGCTTGTAGTTAGCTTAATTAAGTGTTACTTTGGTTTTATGTGGATTCAATTGTATGATTAAGGAATTCTAGTTAGGGTTTTGTTTTGAAATTGGGTTGTGATCACTTGTGCATGGTTTGTGATGTGAGCTAACATCTTGAAAACTTGTTAAAATTTATCTAGTTGCATATTACAAGTTGTTACTTGAAAAATGTCCAAATTAAGCTTTTTTGTGCAAACTAGGGTTTTATGAAATACATTTATATGTGAGATTAAAAATATGGTTAGGATTTTTATCATATTATTAACTTTATTAAGTGTAGTTTAACACTTTAGTTCATGGAAATCCAACCTAAATTGTAGTTTGCGCATTTTTTTTGCTATGAAATTGTTAAATTTTAGGTATTTTGTAAACTAGGATATTAGGGTTTTTGGAATTTAATGAGATTAAATTCCAGAAATTGTTTCTATGACTTATTTAAGATATTTAATAAGTATATTGGCCGCTACATTCATTTAAACATCAAGTTTTGTACAAAAACGGCGAATTGTGCTTGCTAGATTTTCGGAAAAATGACTTTTTAAGTGAAATTGGGGTTTTTGTGAGTTTTAACCTAGTTTATATTAAAATTAGTGTTCGTGAATGTGCAAATGAGTGTGATTGGATTTTTCTCGATGGTTTGACGTTTGTACATCGACATCGAGGGTTGGTTTGACTATTCTTGCATGCGTAGGTGATAGGTTTGGACCTATGCGTGATACGCGTGCCGATTTGATTTTCGTATGCCGTTTCGATTTCGAATTTAGTTTTAATGCGATATGGTGCGTTATGATATGTAGGTACCCCCATGTAGACTTCGAGACGACAAGCAAGCGCGTGGCGACGTCGGCACCGGCTAGCGAGGACCAGGTGAGCAGATTTATATCTACGGGGAGAAGTCGGGTGGATGGCGTATAACACCCCCGCAGTCCGTGGTGGTGTATACGGATGCGTATACACACCAACATTTATTATATGTTATTTGGGATTAATAACGATGCTTAGGATGGATATTGGTGTGTTGGATTACTTTAGTGTTGCGAACCCTAGGGTAGTGTTGCACTACACATACACACATACATACTTGCATACATTCCTATTTATATGTGCTCATGGGATTTTTTATAGTTATGTGTTCGCATGGGTATGGGACTATGTGTTCACATACGGATTTTAGGATGATACTTGGGATTGAGCTGAATCGATGAGATTTGTTTGAGGCCGTGAGATCGGTGATATAGCGGGGTTCGTATTTAAGATACGACATGACGTTGTAGCGGGTCCTTGACGTAGTGTTTCACACACGTCCATGCACACGTAGGCGGTATCAGTACGGTACTAGACGTAGATCAGTACCCCGATCATGATATTTGATAAAGAGGATATCAGGTGAATAGTATGATAATGTGATATTGACCCGTACCCAGATTTGGGATGCCGTACGACCGATTTACGTACGAGCTATATCTTGATGATTGATCCACACTCTTGACTTGGGATGTCTGATTTTAGATATGGTATCGGATATGATATTATTGAGGCGGGATCACCGACTAATATATATACAGGTATGTATATGTATCGACTCAGATGTTAGGCGGTTTCCTTACCTGTAGTTCAGCTTGTTAGCTTAGCCCTTTAGTTTAGTTTAGTTGTTAGATTAGATTCGATTCTTACCTATTTCAAAAACTAACGAATCGTGGGTATTTTAAAAGCCAGCCCAAGGGATCCTACGGATATTTCAAAAGACGTATCTTTTCATAAAAACACTGTAGCCCCTATTTTCAAAACCCAATGATTCGTGTTATTTCAAAAGGCACCATTTGTAGGACTTATATTAGATTATTACAGATTAGTTATCGTTGTGTCTAGTATTCAGCTCCCACATATTATTGCTGTTCGTTCTGCCTCGCATACTTATTTTGCTGCATATTCCATTATTGATATCATGCTGTTAGGACACCAGCACCATTACCGATGATGCGTAAGTACCACGTACACCTACTTGCCGGCTCACACACATCTTCATCGGTAATTACCATGTCACGTAAACTTTAGAGAATATATTTGCTTGACTTAGCTTGTTAGTTAGTAGTTTGATATGATATTAGTGTACCTGCCTTACATGCCTAGTTTATTAATCATACATTGCAACTTGGTTATTGATACCATATGCATTCATTATCATTGACATATGCACTTGTGATGATTTCTTGAGATTTATGATATTTCTGGATTTCGGGGAAAGCCGCAAAATTTACAACTTATGATCTTTTAAAATATAAAATGTTGCGGTTTTCTAGTGATGTAAAGTGTCGTCCACCATGAGTTTGATGTGGTTTTAGAGGTCCGTGTTGAGGAGTGGAGGAACCGTCACGGGTACATGGTGGGCCCGGTGCGGTACCCCGAGACAAGAGGAATGTGGTGTTGACGTTGAGCCCGGCAGGGGAGCACTACCGACCGGTGATATTACCCGACGCGTCGGATATCCGGAGGATACCGTCGTGGTCTTGAGATAGATGGTAGGGGCCGGTCTGGACTGACGGCGCCCTAGATATTGATATTTCGAGACAGTGAGATTTATGTTTTGTGTCGATGCTAGACACTGTTGATACTGATTTCATTTATGATACCTCAGTTTAAAAATACGAAGGAAATCTCACTAATTTATGAAAACAGTTTCTTCATTTACATGTATTCTGTTTCATGCATGCATACCTCATTCATATGATATATTGCTACCTGAGACACAGACACGGGCACATGAGATTACACTCGGGTTAGATATTTACCCTAGCCTTGTTATAGGCTACATGTTATATACATTTTTGAGGCTATATTATGATCATTGACCTAGGATTGCGTTATTTATGCGATTTCTGTGCGTAGATATTTTTCTATTCACGAGTTGGCAACTCACCCCCGTTGTGCCCCAGTTTCTTGCAGGTTTGCCGTACAGGTTTCATTACGGCTTTGCGGGCTCAGTTTCATTTGGGTGACTTGCTAGTAGGTGGGTTTTTCTTGTATCGTACCCGTCATATTACCTTGTATAATATTATTCCGTTGTATCTAGTAAATTCCATCAACCAAACATGTATTTTCTGAGATAGAGACCAGTGTTGTTTATTCTTTCGACCTTAGAGTCGCTCGTTATATTTCTGGTGATTTTGAGTTTCCTTTTGAGTTTTGATCCTCGCCGTTGGCGTTGTATATTATATTGCTTGTGTGGTTGTGGCCGTCGTTTGACGAAGAGCTAGCTCCCGCTTGGGGATGCCTTTTTCTTGATTTCGTATACTATTCATGTTGTATCCCGTTTGGGGACCAGTATTTACAAAGGAGACTCTGCCGAAATTTTCAGTAAATTTTTGATGTTTTTAGAAACCCGCATAATTCGGCTTATGCTATTAAAACTACTTGCTTTAAGTTGGTTTTTCCTGCACTCTACTATTTTCTTGGTTTGGATTTCTGGGTTTTCGGTTTACTTAGATTACGTACGCCTCGAGACGTTCGTAGTTTAAGTGCCGGTCATGTTCCGTACTTTCGGGTCGTGACAACAGGAGTGGTGGGGGGAGGCCAAGGGGTGTTAGGGAAAAAGAATTGGAGCATTTGGGAGGGGAGGGGGGGAGGACCGGCGGCGCCGGCCCAGAGAAGAATCTCTCCGGTCCAATGGTGTGGGTCTGGGATTGGATTCATGCCACGTGTCGGGATCTATGTGTACAACATTTTCCACATATTTGTTTTTAGTGACTTTTCATTTTTACGTGTATTGCACATGTAAACTTTTGGGCTTCAAAAAGTTTAAAAGAAAAATCAGCAAAAATATTATGTGGCTGAGAGGATTCGAACACAGGGGTTATGTCACAGCAGTACAAACCTTTACCAATGAGCTACAAGTTATTTCTTGCTGTTCTTAAACAACAAATACTTTTAAGTTGTGCTGAGGCTAAGGTACTCCTTTCTATACTTTTAGAAAAAATTTGTACAGAAAGTTCAGGGTTGTTACATTCTACCCTCCTTATAAAATTTCGTCCTCAAAATTTATAGAAAGAAGTTGTAACAGATTCAAGAAAAGTTTGATGATAGTGGTGATGAAAGAACTACTGATAGTGTATGAAAAATATTTGGAAGAACGAATGGATGCAAAAGTTTTAAAAAGATTGCAAAAGATGTGAAGGAATTACCAGTGTTACCTTGATCTATAGCTTCGGCTTCCACGGCTGCTAAAGTGAAAGTCCGTCGCCTGGGTACATTCCTCCTAGCTGGAGAAACATTCCTCTGCCCTCGAGGCATGTTACTCAGTACTTGTTGGAATTGACGTGGAGGTTGTTCAAGAAGTCCACGTAGAGGTGGAGCTGATAGTGCAAGACAAGGTGTAGGTGCCCGAATAGCTGGCCGCTGCGGATAGTTGATGTGTGTTGAAACTGAGTTGCGTCTATAAGGACATGTCCCAATACCATGAGTGGATGCGCGCCACAAACTAAGCACAAGCAGTTTGCGCGCATACAGTCCTTCAACAGGTGTCCATCTCTCTTGCAGTAGCAGCAAAATTCTGGACTTGACCGGTTAAATGTTACTTCCGATCCCCTTGGTACATACGGTGGCCTGAAAGAGGCTCCTCCTGCTATCTGAGTAGCAGGGCGCTTCACACTGGCAGATTGAGGTATGCCCTTCTTCTTCACCTTCACCACTGTCTCGTACCTTCGGGTGGCCTTCAAACCCAAATCATGGGTTGGGAAATCCCCTGTAGCTAATACAGCTTGGATCTCCGGGTCCAACCCTTGCTGAAATCTTCTAGCCCTGATCTCAGCAATCGGTATGAGATAGACCACAAACCTGTTACGGTCTTGTGTTAGCTGTGTAGTATGTGATATTAGAAATTCGAATATTTAAAACATATCTTACATGCTCAACATGGTGAACTCAGCATCATACTCATCCACAGATTTGCTCCACATAGAGCCTTATTGCAAGTGGATGAATTGCTGCTCCATATCAAAGCGGGCAATCTCGGGAAAATATTTCGCGTCGAACATCTCTCGAAAAATCCTCCATTCGATCGGTTAGGCAAGACGACTTTCTTCCGCCTTCCACCATACCCTGACATTGTCAATTAGTTGCAGCTTTGCAACCCTTACCCAAGCGATCTTTGGCACTTGTGCTGCTGCCAGGTCGTCTTCAATCGACTGAGCCTATTTCTCTGCTTCCAAAGGGCTCTCTATTTCTCTGCTGCCGACACGTGGACGCTCGGACGCTAGCGCTTTAGGCGCTAGCGTCTCACGTGCCCGGCACGTGGACGCCAGCGCTTTGGACGCTAGCGAAAGGAAGGGGTTTTTACCTTCAGAAATAGGAGTTAAACTCCCAAAGAGGATTTTGAGTGGAGTTAAACTCCAAAAAAATCTGGATTAGGAGTTAAACTCCCAAAGAGGATTTTGAGTGGAGTTAAAACTCCAAAAAAATCTGGATTAGGAGTTAAACACCTTTGAGGATTTGGATCTTAAAGTTGAACTCCCTAAAAATCTTCAGAGGTTCTTCTCTCTTAAGCCTGAGATCTTCTCTTGAGTCTTAGATCTTTTCCAAAGTGGGATTTTCGGAGATAGGTCTCCTTCTTCCTTCTCTTTGTTGACCAGATCTTGAAGAACAAGAGGGGTAAGATTTTAAAAATCTCCCCTTTTTGAGATCTAATGGAAGATCTGAGCTCCTCTTTGTGGGTTTTGTGGTGAAAAACTATTTAGTTTTAGAAAAGAAAGAGTAAAACTCTTGATTTAATTCA
This sequence comes from Agapanthus africanus, assembly GCA_030015575.1. Classification (NCBI taxonomy): domain Eukaryota; kingdom Viridiplantae; phylum Streptophyta; class Magnoliopsida; order Asparagales; family Amaryllidaceae; genus Agapanthus; species Agapanthus africanus. The sequence continues at coordinate 825,816,963 of CM057339.1, read as the reverse complement.
AAAGAAAAAAAAGGTTTAGAACCTTGAGGAAGAAAAAGAAAGCACAGAACCCTAGAGTTTTAGAGAAATGAAAAAGTTGTCATAGATATTTTCATCATGTTTGCCTTTATAGGCTACAAACTATACATATAGCCCTTTGGGTTTTACAAAATGACATTTTGCCTATCCCATGCCTCATGCGCTCATTTCTTTTGCACATAAGCCATAGGCTTTACAAAAATTTGGCTTTATGCCTATTTTTCTTACATTTATTCATAAAATAAAATAAACACACCAAAATTATTTATTACAAAATTTTTATTTTGGCTTGGAAAGACCGGACGCTTCATGTTCGGACTCGACCCGGACATTGACCCACTTGATCTAGGCTTGGACCCACTTGACTTGGGGTTGACTTTGATTTTGACTTGGTCAACCGGGATGTAAATTTTTACCCCAACAATAACAATGAATAATTGAAGAACGTTTCAAATGTTTGAGATTATTACAACTTGTATAAGTAAATTGAACTAAAAGAGAGGTAATGATCTAAATAGAAGAGATGCAATGTGGCAATTGCAGGAGAGAGAATTGGGACTTTCGAGAATTGGGGGGAAAACCAAGCCCAGGGCAGCTCTCTGATACCACAGTTACGGATCTTGTGCGTTAGGTAAAATTGTGAAGGGATTTGCGATTTTTGCATTGAAGGTAACAGTTGTTTGTAGAGATGAACTGCTGTTGCTGATATTTCAGCAAAGGGAAAAACAGGCAATCAGAACATGTTAGATCACAAGGGAGAAGATACCCAGGACGCAACAATAAACAAAATATACGTAAATTATTATTTGATTACAAGTTTACAACACTCATCGCTTAGCCTTTACATGGACAATAATTAAAAAAACTGACAGACTTATCAAATAAAAATATAAAGCCTAACAGCATATCTGATGGCTAATTAAGAAACAGATCAAACAAAGAAACTTTATATGTTGTATTAAACAACTCCTGCTCATGTTCTAACTAATTAATACTTGCTATGATATTGCTGATCCTCAAATTTTTGAAAGAAATAGTCTGAGTAATTAATAAAAATTAACAAGCCTCCATCACAAAAATCTCTACAGCTATATATTAATCCCCAGCAAATGCAAATGCAATCTTTTAACACTTTCTGTTTACCTACGTGATTTGGTTCTTAACTTTTCAGCTCAGGATCAATATAGTAATTACAACTCTTTCATCTAGGGTAACTCATTACCAATGCAATACATCCTAGCATCAGAGGACCACTCTTTTATATTGTATGTTCATGTAATCCAAGATCTGCGACGCTTAATTGAAGAGATAAGAAAATGAACCCTCATGCTGTAAGAACATGAAAATTTTGAAGGTCCTTATTGTCAACCCTTTTCTATGTAATAACCACATACATAACTATGAACTAATTTGACTGCATTATATTTTCTATCTGGTATATGGTTCAAACTAATATGTGAGATGTAAGCGCAAAATAAAGGTAGCCGCATTTATAAGCAACCTAGCAACATACTATAATACCTTCTTGATGAGATGCCTAGGGTCCAAAAGGTATGAGCAAACAGAATATCAGTACTTGTCTTATGTAATAGACAAACAAGTCTTCCTAACCTATACAATATGTCAATATTAACTGAAACACTTCTTAAACCCTGTGCAGATAGATAGAAAAGCAGAACTTTAACGCATGTCTAATAAACCCCTGCATACCTCCTATAATTTTGAAGTTAAAATCAATCTGGGAATATAAATAAAACTTTGGCTTCTAGGTATATAAGCTACTCAACCTCAATAATCAATAAAAAGAAGTGGAAGCCAAACCAGCACCGGAGAGACACAGGAAGGAAAAAGGAAAAATAAATTCCGGAGTGATGCATTCAGCTAGACATGGCACAATAAAGTCACACAACCACAGTCCTTTCAGTACAGTTTGGACTTAGCCTAAGAATCATGTAGGTTTTCTCTACGAAAATATAGCCTTGAATTGTTTTCCGATTTGTTGAGATTAGAACACCCTAACATTGCACCATCATGAAGCTCTGCATAGCAAACTGTCTAGCACATATGTAAAGAAATTATTTTAACATTTTTGCACTTAGCGTTAGTGAATTACACCTGCTGTGTCTGGAAATTTCATTAAAATATAACTGCTTTGCTATGCATATATGTAACTACCTAAAGAAGTTAAAAGAATTATTCTACATATATGTTATTTGCGGTTGGTATGCAACGTAAATTGGCAATCTACGACTCGTTTTGCATCTATTTACCTTTTAACATATTCAGTGTATCTTTACATAACTCGTTTCAGTATATAATTTTATGCACATAGACTCTACATTAATTCGCCACAAAATTTGAGTATATTTATATGTTTGTTAAAGCTAACATCAGCTCAGGAACAGTTTTTCCTTTTTTGGGACTGGATTGTATTCGAATATGCTTGGACCATGTAAGACACAAAGCTCAAAGGCTCCATAGACCAAAAATGTGTGGTATCTACACTACCACCACCTAAACGTATTCTGGACAAAAATTAATTACAAAATGGATTCTTTTTGGCTACTGACTAGATCAATCCTATCAAAAGTATCAATGCATCAAAGATAGGTAACCCCAATCACCCATTAAACACCAATTTCAACTGGATGGGCAACCCACCAGATGGAAATACTCAGGAATACGCTTAAACCTAAACTATATGCTTCGCTTGTGGCCCTGATTCTGCACAAACCTTCGATACTACTGTTATGACTAACAGAATATGATATAAAAATAATAGTACACATAATACGTCATTGACCATTTGACAACATTTAGTTGGAGTTACTTTGTATGTATACAAAACCATTGTCTAACAACCATCATGGTAGGTAAAGAAGAATATATAATCCAAAATGATTAAAAGCAAGTGTTAAGAGCATAGATGTCAATTTACATAACCTGGAAACACTAATCAGATCCTTGGCTAAGATGAATGACCCGAACAAGCGAGCAGCGCTCTGAGAGAGAGCAAATGAGCATTTAATAGTTAAGCTTGATCATAAAAGAAAGGGCTTTTAACTAAAAAGTCACTCCATACTTCGCTAATTACTAAAAGCCCCCCTCATACTTCGTATTTACTTAAAAGACCCCCATACATTTAAATTGCACTAAAAGACCCCCTTTGTAGTTTTCCATCCAAATTAGCGTCCTGTTGAAGAAATGGACCTGGAACTTGAGCTTGAGCCGCTCTCTTATCTTTTAAGCATTTAGGTATGTCGTTCTCTAAAAAAAAGAACCCAAATCCTCGCTTAATTGAAGATTAGGATTCAATGCAACTAAAGAGTCGCTCTCCTTTAGAATGAGCTTGCCCACTAACTAGAAGTTGCAATTGAAGGGACAATGGCATTCGATTAGCACGTTGCCAGAGAAGGTTTGAGAAAGACGAGCAAGTTTTCATTATCATTTTGAGAGATCTTTGATCGAAACCTAACCCTAAAGCCAATTTGGAGGAAAAGTTAAGAATTTTGAGAGAAGAAAAGAGACGGGGTGTTTTAAACCCTTGCCTGATACTCATCGTTAACCCCCTGGCAAAGTAATGAAAGATGCTAAAAAGATTTTTCTTTTTCGGCATGTTAGGGGGTTTTTAGTGCAATTTAAATGTATGGAGGGGGGGGGGGGTTTATTTTAAGTAAATATAAAGTATAATGGGGATTTTTAGTAATTAGCGAAGTATGGAGGGGCTTTTTAGTAAAAAGCAAAATAAGTAAACATCTAATGGAAAACCTTTTACTTCCAAATAAAAGGAAAAATGTTGACTGCTTTGCATGCCTACAAGACCCGTGTGGGGGCAGACACACATAATAAATGAGCCCCCGCAAAAAATGTAAACGCAAAATAAAATTTAAAAAAAGGTGCACACAAATATACAAGCTGAAAGCAGAAATATAAGACTTGCACTTTCCCTCTCTCTGGCATATACGGGACAAAACAACAAACTGCTTGACCTATAAAGATTGTTATTGTTCCAAGGGACCCGCACCTGCAAGTATGTTATAGCATGTTGAAGGTCTCCCTCGGAGATGGAGCTCAAAGTGGAAAGAGCCTGAATTGATGGATAAAAATGATATAGTCAGAAGCTGATCAATCTTTTATGTAGCCTATTGAGTGTGAAATCAATATATTATAAACCGGTTATTTTCGAACCTTTGAGTCGAGATTGAGGCCCTCTTCTTTGCTAATGTGCAAAATGCGACTGTTCATGATTTCTTCTGGAAGAGACTTGAACCGAAACTTTGCACATCTAGAAGCGGCTCTATGATTCTACATGATTAAGAAAATGTCACTCAGAGTTGGTCAACTTCTAACAGTATAAAAATGCGAATATGTTCCAAAGTGTAATAGGAATGGACAAAAGTAGAGGTTTTACCTACTAATATAATTGCAAATAAAAAAGAACCTTGTAACTTTGGAATAAGTCTCCATAGTTCGTCTCAGGGCGTTCTGTTCAACAAATAATGTACAGGCTCAAACATTCAAAGCGTAAAGAAAAATATTGGTGTGCTTGTCGGTGTGTAGAGTGCACATGGGGGTGGGGGGTGGAGGGGAGTGAATGATTTAGAGAAATACAAGACTTACCTGAGCATCCTCAGTCATTGAATCGGCCTCATCTGATACTATGATTTTATAGGGTGGACAAGGATATCTAGATATCACAAGGAAACATCTAAGTAACTAGAAGTAACAAGCAGACGTAAGGAAAAATGGTTGTCTGCATTCAAGTTGGATTGGTTATATACCCTGACGAATGCCAGTGCCAACTGCAACAGCAGTAAAATCCTTAATCTTAGTCCTTACAACATTGATGCCACAATCATCGCTTGCATTTAGTTCAAGAACTCATGACCTGTACAATTCAGGGCTGCAAAAGGAATAGCAATTGAACTAGCTATGAGATTGCAATTTAAAAACTCACATGTTTGGAAACTCACGGATGTAGGAAACTGTAAAGATTATGCTATTTGTCAATTTGATTAAGGAGATGACGCTGACGAAATTGAATGAGAAATAAAAAGGATTAATGAATCTGACCAAGAAGTTTGGAAGAAAGGCTAGTTCTTATTGTTATTGTGTTTTAATGAAATTCATAATCGAGAGTTGAGAATACCCCTCAGGTTTTTATATAGGAACGAGTAGTGCTCAGGATATAGGAAAAATTTACCTGGACACTAATATTAATGTGATTATCTAGTTAACAGATATATAAAAAAAACATGCTTTCTTGAGGCCAAGATTTTCCCATTTTTAAAACCCCTGTTATTTTTTCTGCTAACATATACATAATGCCCATAGTACAAACTTGAAATTTAGGTCACCTATACATCCTTTTTCACCTAAAATTGCTGCCAGCTGGGTTTGCTGCTTTCCTTTGGCATGATGTGTCAAAAGTGTTCGCTAAATTTATCGATATCTGATTGTTAATCTGCTAATTTGTACATCGGTGTTATAGCAAGCCCCTTTCTTGTCTTGCATTCTTCCAATAATTTTAAGCCCTGGTTAAGACAAGGTTGGTGTTGGGTTGATAACAGGTGGTAAATCTTTTTCAAGTGTTTCATGGAGCATTGCTTCATAACCGGCCCCTTTTTTGGTATATGGCTTAGATATTATGTTTTAATGAATTTGGCAAGCAGTGTGTGTGGGGGGGGGGGGGGGGGGGGCTCCATAATTTGAGGCCTAGTTTGGAAACAAGGTTTCCGAAACCTCGGTTGTTTGCATCTATGCAAATAGCGGTTTCGTAAAAAATGAAGTTTCGAACCGCGGTTAGGAAAACTCTGTTTTTATCGCCAAATGAGCCTCGGTTATAATATTTGGGGTTTAGCCTCGAAACCCCACAAGACCATGGTTTCGAAAACCGAACCCGTTGCCCAAAGGTGTGTTTTTCTTTCCGAATGATATTTTTAGGGGGAGAAACTGTATTTTTAGGGTATGAACTCGTGACCAAAAATACTAATATCTAATTAGGGTTTCCATACCCACACAGTTGGTGGGCGATGGCGAGGGCGGTGGTGGTCTTCCCCGTTCCAGGCGGCCCATAGAACAACATATGAGGGCACTGCACGGGAATCCAAAGAAACATTAACAAAGAAGGAATAATTAGCAGATAAATTCATCAAAATTAGTCAGTAAATAGGAATAGCAATTGGATATCAGCATATCACATTTGCAGTCTCGAGGGCGTTGGTGAACAAGCGGAAGACCTCCTCCTGATGCGCCACGTCCTTCACCTGCTTCGGTCGGCTAAGAGAAAGGGCAAGGGTCAGGCACACACAAACACACACACGCACGCACGCACACACAGAGAGAGGATGCGTACTATTTTTCGACCCATTGCTGAGAGCTTGGAGGCAGAGGCGCCATGGCTGCTCCTTTTTTCCCGCCCCTTTTCTCCTGAGGGTTTTGGGAGCTGATGAGGGTGGGAGAGGTGTTTGCTCAAATGTTTGATCGAAAATTATAATAAAATGGTCTGTTTATAAAAAAACGTCCTTTGATTTGACCGTATCATACCTATCGGATATTAGTTTACGCCCTGTTTGGAAAATGGAATTTAGTTTTCTAAACTATGGTTTCCTTGACTCCAAGCCCTTCTTTGGATATGGAGTTGGAATACCCGTAGTTTATTTTTAAGTGAAACTAGGGATGCAAACTGTGGTTTGGAAGTCCCGACTAAAAAAATAGAGTTTACAAAACTTTGATCGGATCAGAATTTAGATAGTTGTGGTTATCTCTACGTTTGAGCTGAGATAGCTGCGGTTATTTCAACTCCAAAATGGTCCCCAAAGAAGGCTCGGTTTGCATTTTGGAGTTTAGTCATGTGAGCTTTATGAAACTCCGGTTTACAAAACCAAGCTGTGTTCCCAAGCATGGCCCAAAACGTCAACTTTGTCTTTTTTGGCAACCATTTTGGAGTTGGGATGATCCAGTTATGCCGGCCCAAAACTTGAGCTCTGTAGTTGTCTTGAACTCAATCTAATCATAGCTTTACAAACCACGTTTTTAAAGTTTGGTACCCGCAAGCCATGGTTTGCAATCTGTCTGCCTCCATTTTAAAAATTAATCATGGTTGTCCCAACTCCATATCCAAACAAGGCCTGGTTTACCTGGCTTTCAATTTTTATATCTTAGTTTGTTTTGCTGCATTTAGATAAATTGGCCTTCAACGGATTGCTCATAATCCCTCCTTATCACACCAATTTTCAGCTTTAAAAACCTTATTGTTTTTCTCCGCGGTTTAATCCGTGATGTATTTTGCTGTTCATGTTTTGCCGCCTTTTGTTTGCATTGTTGTCTATTTTGCATATCAACTATTCGCTGCGGACAAATTTTATAACTGCTTGTCTACATGATAGGCTTGACAATAAAACAAAAGGTTGAAAGATAGGAAGGTACACTTGGCAGCAGGTGATCCACATGGTAATCCCCCGTGAAATATTGTCGCACCTATTTAGATGTAAAAAAATTCACGATAATATAGGATTATCATAGTAATCATATGGCCCGTTTATATGAGAATCATAGTCCCCTTGAAATATATGTCTATCATAAATTACCACCGAATATTCCCATCTAACCGGAGATATGTCATTACTGGCCGCCACCCGCCGCCGCCCTCACTCGTCGACGGCTGATTGGCCCCACCGCCTGCCGCTGGCCCTAATTGTTAGCCGCCGATCTGCCACCCGTCACGGGTCGGTTACCTTCCTCGCCGTTGGCCGATCGTTCACCATTGATCGGCCACTCGTCGTCGGTCTGTTACCTCCCTCACCGCCTGCCGATCGTTTCGCCGCTGATCGGCCACCCGCCGCCGGTCGAACCTGCCGAATGTTCGCCAGCCGGTCAATCTCACCGCTGGTCGACCGTTCACCGCCGATCGGCGGTTTGCTGCCGCCGGTCCGTCGTTCGCTACTAACCTCACCGTCTGTCGTCCGTCGGCCGCGGCCAATCATCCATCATAGATCGACGGTTGCACATACATATTACCGAGATGATTAAAACATACCAAGCACGTCAATACAAGATTCTATGAAATTGGATGCATCATCATATTTTTTCCGGCGATCTTTCATTCTTGGTACCACGCTTTTGGGTATCAAAACATTCAGATAAAGATGCTAGAGTGCAAAAGCCATTTACATTGAGAAATAATCAAGCAATTTACCCTCAAAGTTCCGGTCCAATTTCTCCAATATGTTTAGGGGTCCCCCTCTCCCCGAGGCCGGCCCGGAGCCCCCCCGCGCCCCCCCCCCCCTCCACAAAAAAAAGAAAAAAAAAAGAAAAAAATTCTTTCGCTGCGCCAGCCACCGCTAATGATTTCGAGTACCACGGTGGCTAGCCACTATCGTCAACTTCGAAGATCTCCACGTCGATTTCGATCAAAGATCTCCACTTCGATCCTGCATTCGCCTTCGATCTTCAACTTCGAACTCACCTTCGACTTCGAGCTTCGACCACGCCACCACAGCCTTCGAGCTTAGAGCCTTCGACAGCAAAGGTTTTTCTTTCCCCCCTTTTTTGGACGAAAACTGGAAGAGAGGCTCCGCTCAGACAATGAACTTACTGTTTAATCGTTATTAAATTTTTTTTGGGATCTTTTGAAAACCTGGCATTCATTACTTAGACAAAAAAACAAAAAAAATAACCTTGATTCTTTGTTTAATTACTGTTAGATGATAATTGAATAATTGCGTGTAATTATGTCATCCACGAAATCTTGCAGAATTGCTTCATTGTCCGCATGTATTTAATTGTTTACATCTTTGAGAATGCTTATGCAGGCCGCATCTGTAGGTGAAAAAGATACCAAAGTAGTTAAGAACCCAATTAGATCAACATTTAACAAATCAATAAGCTTAAAAAACAACAAAAGTAACTCAAAATATGGCTAAATTGATGTCGATGCGGTTTGGGAGGCCTCTAGGCCGTCGGGCCCTTTGGCTGCACCGTTTTCTTTGCCGCTTTTTAATCACTGATTTTTCGCACATTTGATGCTAGATTTCCAAGCCATACTCCCTTTCTTCTGATCACCATAAAACCCTACTTGATCAACTTTCAACGAAATGGCTTCCCGCCTTCATCTCCCCCTTGATGACTCTGTCCTCCTCCGAGCAGCACATTCCAACATCAAGAGCTTCTCCTCCGACGTCAGGATCTCCCCCGAGGTAAGCTTACCGCCTCTCCCTCACCTCAAAATGAAACCCTAAAAAATTTAAAACCCCAAAAAGAAGGTCTCTGGATATTGGTGCAGATGACGGCGGAGTTTGTGAAGGAGAAGCTTTGGAAGAAATGTAGCACCTCCGTGGACTCGATGCGGGGTTCAAAGTTTGTGATGTAAATGATAATTCGAGGCTACTAGGGTTTTACTCGCCACAAGACAGGTTATTTGCTTTCCATCATTCTCTTGAATTTTTCTGTAATTTAATTGCAAGCAAATACATTGCTGACGTGACTTGCACAGAAATACGATAACTTCAACCCACACACAATCTTAATGTGTTGTATAAACACACACACACACACACACACACAAGAAGTATAATTAAACACCTGATATATATCGAATATTAAGATAAACTAGCAAGTCTGTCACACTTGATCTTTGATAAAATATCGAGGATATACAGATATAAAGAAGTGTAACAAAATTTAATAGCTTCATTATTATGCTGCAAGGCGAGGATGATGTCACCATGGTGATCCAAATTACCTTGATCCGATGTCGGTACGTCATGTGAATAGGTACCCCACATTTGCGGGATTACATATACTAACCGAGCGAACAAATGGAAAGAGGAGGTGGATAGAACCATTGTAACCCTACCGCACGAAACAAATTGATCCCCTTTCTCTATTCTCTATAGACTTTTCCTTTGACTGAAAGGGGAAAAAGAATCTTCTTGAGTTAGATTCACCATCTATAATTCGGCGAGCACATGACTTGTCGAATCAAACTGACATTACCAATCGGGCTTCCTTTGCTTGAGATTATGACAATGGTAACATTGATATTAGACGAGACGCATTCTTACTTAAATCAATACATCCCATAATCAGATATACTAATCCTTGATCCAATCTAGGAAATAAAATATTCAAGAAAGCTGAACTTTGCAATATGCAAGATCCTACAGTCGAGTTTGCCGCGTCCGCCTCAAATCCAAACAAGTTGGGTCTAAGATAAAGGTGTAGAGAAAGGAGGGAGATAACGAGAATATCTATCATCTTAGTTATTTTGATTCTCAGGATACTCCTTGTCAATTGCAACCTGCCATGTGCTAGACAAATTATAAAGTAACCCAATGTCTTCAATAATGTCTCCCGCCATATACTCATGTCCAATTAAGTTGAAGGTGATTGAAAAGAGGAGATGAGTGACTTCAACATGCCCCTTCCTGAAACACACCTCACCCCATCCTTAGATTATGGATTCTTATCTTGATTTCGCAAGAGGTTTGGATGGATCACATGATGAGAGTGCAATTTTTGAGTGTCCCAACATCTAGCACTTTTTAACATGTTTAAGCAAGGTATTCTAACATGTTTATGCAGTTGAATTGAATTATGTTGCAAAAATAATGATATATTGGAGAAAAACTCACCTTACGCTAGCGTAAGATTCTTTTGGAATATATACTTCATGTTTGCATATGATATGCCTCTAAGCTTGAGATATTGAATGCAACTGCTCCGTTGTACCTCTCTAGGCTTAGTGACATGATAAATGTTTATTGAATGCTCGCGTTGATCTATTCTTTTTGAAGTTCCAAAAGTGTTCCAACTGTCAATCTCATTTGTTTCTCGAGTTAAGAACTCAAAAAAGCTATTATTTCAAGATAATTGAGAAACTTCAAAGAAGCAACTTCTACATTATGTCATGACATCTTAAAGTTTGAGTAATCACACAAATATCGTTTTTTTTAATATAACGAAAGCTAAAAGCCCCCACGTTTCGTTAAATGGAGATTTAACGAAACTACATATTAGGTCTACCAAAGAAAAAGCAAAGAAAGGAAAAGCATTAAATAAAACAGAAAGCAAATACACGTTAACTCCTCGCAAATAAAAATAAAACATCCTCCTTTCTCCTCAAAACCGTCGCTGATAAAACCTTCACCGCCTACGGATCTCCTCCTCTATCCTGTCTTAACTCGTTCGCCAATACGAAGGAAGCTGAATCACCATGGTCTACCTCTGATATCTCATCCTATGTAACAACCCTTTGCCTTTTACTAACCCTCTTTGCTATGCCACCTGACCAAAACACAATGTTGGCTTCAATTACATTTACAATATTCAACACCGTTTTCTTAGAGTTCTTAAAAATTCTATTATTCCTCTCTAACCAAATATTCCAACACCGTGGCACAAATATCGTTGATAGTTTAGTTTTCAGCATGTTTTTATATGGTTGTGGTTTTTTAGATTGCTTCTTATACCGCAGCTTGTTTTGCTAGCCGTAACGAAATAATGAAATATTTCCCCTCTTTTATTTTGTTACTTGAATCGTTCTTAATATTCCGAAGGTACCGATTGCATATTATAGATCTCGATCCTTCATCGGTAACATCTGGTGCTTGGTTAGAAGACACTTCTCCGGTGGAGAAATATACAATTTCTGAGGAAGCCTACTACAAGCTTGACTGTAAGCTTTAAAAAAATCCCTTCCGTTGCTATTACGAGAAATCATTGTTGTATCATGCAGAAATCATGTATGGTTTGGAACTTGAAAATTGACATGATATTATCTTTAGTTTATAAAATTAAATATGTAATAATATTCCATAATTGTAACTTTATTTATGCCATATTTAAAGTTTGCATTATATATTTTATTGTTTGTGTCCCAAAGAAGTATGGAATATAATGATGTGACCGTCTATCGCTTATAATATGCACAAAGCAAATAAATACAATCGCCATAATGGAAGGTTCCATAATCGAATCATATACAAATGGCATGTCAGCCAACACCCTTACTTGAATGCATGGTCAATGTATGCAGGTCAGCAAGCTCGCAACAAAAACCATGATTGTGGCCATGCAGTCATGCCCAAGTAGGTTAATGTATGCACGGCACACCATGCACAAGAACTTCAATCATATTCTATGGAGAAGGAAAGAGGAGTGTCCAAGTGATATTTTATTTAGATTCATAAAATGATTTCTTTTTCTAAACTATCTAAACTATTTTTGATGTTGAAAAGAAGCTCACAGCTAAATATACCTGTCTGAAATATCTGAAATAGAAACCCTATAAAAGCAAGCAAAACTGAAAACAAGATTTTAAATCGTCTTTTATACAAACAGGGAAAGATCATAATCTATTTTTTTAAAAATCTTTTCGCTTTCGGGACTTTTCTGTTTTACCCGGGACACGTTTCTATAGTAATTAAACAACACTGATCACACAACTATATCATCATTTTTAGATAAGAGCTCTGAGAAATGCAATCAAGTTTTAGTTGCATAGCAAATGATGTGATATCTCATTCATTATAACTTTCCTCCAACCTTTACTTATTATAGAGGCTACATGCGTAATGACTCTCTTTTATGTTCCTGATACGTGATTGAATATCGTGAACTGATATCTGTTTCCTCTCTATTTGCTTCAGGTAATCTTAGAAAATTCAAGGGGAAATTATATCTCAGAATACAACTGGTCATGAAAATAAAGTAAGTATATCTCTTATATTTCTGTGTGTTGCGAATTGATGAGCACAATTATTGAACACTTTATTAGTATATCCTTATGTGCATTTATAATTTTCAGTCTTTCAAACTAATTACCCAGAATGCTCCATCTTTTCATGAATTTTTTTTCATTCCGGAACACTAAATTTCTTTTTCAATTTTTTACAACTTCGACATATTCCAAGAAAAATGCTATAAATTTAACATCTATTCGACCACGAACAATTTAGATGGACTATCTGCCGCCGGAAACTGGACTGAGGTGGGATAATATCCAATGGTCTTTAGGCTTGCATATCTTGCCATCAAAGACCTGAAGCTAGGAATATGTCGCTGCTCCGCTTTTGTTTTGATGATGTTCTGCCGATTCTTCACTGAAGTAGGGTAGACATCCATATGATCTCTAAGCTGCATATATCCCCATTGAGATCTGGAGTTAGGAATTTGCCATCTCTCCACTTTTGCTTTGGCTCCTTAAAACTTTGTTGACACCACGTCTGTAATCTGCTAGAGTAAGAAAGACGTCGAGATAGTCTTTAGGCTGTATGTGTAATACACAGTTCCCCGATAAATATCTTCCGTATTTTAAATAAATGTTTTCCCCAAAATTTTTCTATTTAAAATTTTACAATTAATGTTTTCTATATTTTTCTAAATATAATTTCTAATTTTATATTTCCTAATCTAGACCCTAAACTATCCAGACCCGACCCGACTCCCTACTCCCACTCCTTTGGGTTTTTTTTAAAAATAATATTAATTTAAAATAATATTATTAAAATAGGGGGCGATAAATTTTAATTAGCGAAATAGGATGGTTTCGAACCACCCTACCTGGCCCACCCCACCCCTCAGTATAGGGGGCGGGTTCTGGGAACCCGCCCTCTATACTTTTGTATAGAGGGCGGGTTCTGAACCCGCCCTCTATACAAAAGTATAGAGGGCGGGTTCTGGGAACCCGCCCCCTTTTTTTAATTTTAAAAAATTAATTTAATTATTAATTATAATTATTAACGATATAATTATAATTATAATTATAATTATAATATTATTAAAAATAAAATAAAATTAAATAAACAAAAAAAACATTTAAATTAAATAATAAAATTTCACTATATCAAATTTTTTTTTACAGAATGAATCCGTCAAAATTTACAATGCCAAAAAATCCTATCTATTTGTAAAATGTAAATGCTATTTTTTTCCTTTCCCTTTTCCTTTATGAAATCCGAGAAGGCTTGACATAAGCCTATGCCTCCTGGGATGACTGGAGGAACCACCTGTTTCTTGGATAGATGGCGGTGGCGGCGTCGGCGTCTGCTTTGCTGCTTCGGGTTCGGGTTCTGTTTCAGCTTCGTCTTCAGCAACGTCCTGGACAGGCTGTTGATCCACAAATCCTGAACCTGAATGTGGGACAGGTGTCGGATATGTGTTGCTTCCCAACAAATTTGCGTAGGACGATAAATCCGAACCCCAACTGGGCAGTTGTAGCGAAGAACTTGTCCCGGTTTCATGCGGCTGATTTTGCACAAAACCTTGGCCCCATGGCTGCGCAAATCCTGACCCCCAAGGGTGCTGTTGTTGCGCTGAACCTAACCCCCAAGGCGGCTGTTCTGCAAAACCTGATCCCCAAGACTGTTGTTGTTGCGCCTGTCCGGTATGCCAGGGTTGCTGTTGACAGTATGGTGATCCAAACCACGGATCCTGCTGCGCTGGATCTCCTTGATGCTGCGGCTCTGGTGCCGGGTCATACTGCGGCTGCGGTGCCGGGTCATACTGCGGCTGCGGTGCCGGTTCATACTGCGGCTCCGGTGCCGGCGATAAATGTTGAGAAATACCATATGAACCAAGTACACCACCAATAAATTGGTCGAGATTTGAAAATTGAGCCTGAGATGCCGGACCAGCATCAGTCGGGTATGGTTCCTGCACCATTGTTTGTACGAGATGCAACCTACGAGCCTGTCGTTACATTAGAAATAAGAAATAAGTATTGACTCATACCGCCGGATGTTAAAAAGTAATATGATATAAAGAGGGCGGCTTACCAAATCTCGTTCCATGTGGCCTTTAGGCTCGTACCGCGAGATGTTTGGGAAGTTTTTGGGAGGAGCAGAAAGATATCTTATGGTGACACGCTTATACCACTGTAGATATACTTTGGTAGCGTCGGTAGCTGTGTGGTCACCTATTTGCTGTAAGGCAATACTATGCTGCCTATCCTCCCATCTCAGCAAATACTGATGATGATGCTCCCTCCAATCACGCTCCGTATTTCCTCCTTGCATGTCTCCCTCTACTGTCATAGGCGAAGGCGGCGGGACAGGAATATGTTGCAATCTATCAAACTGCCGCAATACCCTATCTGGGAGGTGCATAACGACGACATTGATGCAGAGGAGTGGGCATCGAGCCCGCCAAACCGGCTCTCCTTCGAGACAGATGCCGGGTAAGTTTTCTAGACGATCTGCTGTATAAGGCGTCCACAGAAACTGCGCAAATAACATAATAAAAAAATTATGATTTAGGTATTTTCAAAATTGTAAAACAAATTAAATTACCCAAATTATGATTACCTGAGCCGCCTCCATGCGATCCAACTCATCTCTATAGTACCTAAGCACTCGACGAGGAGCCTTATACGCTTTCTTCCCATTCCACCAGCAGCCGAGCGGCTTTCCGGGGTTATCCAAGCCAATTATTTTAATAGTGTCTGGTCTTCCTATATACATATGCTCCCACGACCAGATCTAGAAATAAAGTTTTAGATTATTTGAGAGAGAACTAATATTGCAAAATTCTATCTGTGAAAAATAAAGAATTTACCTGAAGTAATGTACTGCATCCACAAATTTTATTCTTCGTAGGAGCACATGCTTTATCGAGTTCCTTATAAAGAAAGGCCAGGACCCCTGCTCCCCAAGCATATTGGCCACAGACATCAAAATCCGCTAGGAAGCCAAGGTATAACGGATGGACATGCGTTGCTGATTGGTCCGGCATCAACCAAGAACCGATCATGTACAGAATGTAGGCACGTGCATGTCTATCCAAAACTTCATCGGTGGCTTCATCAGGGATATTACTGAATGTATCTCTTAACCAGTTCAAATTGATTTTATACCCCTTACTGTGGCCTCCTGGTGCCTGATATTAGTATTTTTTTAAATGTTAAAGCTAGAAATAATGTAAAATATAAAATAGGTATACTAAATAGGGAAATCAGAATGAAATTGTTTACCTGTCCGAGAGCAGACTCGGCATATGTATCCCAGTATGGCTGGTCGGTATCTGGACCAACAATTTTTCCTCCGACCAACCCAAGCCCATTAACTCGTAAACCGAGTAAGAGGCCAATATCTTGGAGTGTGATTGTGGCCTCACCCTATCTTAGATGAAAGGTGTGGGTCTCTTTTCTCCAACGTTCGACCAGAGAGGTGACGAGAGCGTGGTCGATTTGGATATGTCGAATCAACGACGCTTCATAAAATCCGGCCCGTCTAAGCCGTTGGTTTATTCTTTGGTCGCTAACTACCCATTTGTCGGAGCTATGCGTGACGACGGTGAGATTATCTCCATCCTGCAAAATTAAATAATGTTATTTTCAACTACAAAAATTAAATGAAAGGTGTAATTAAAACAAATTAACTAAGTTTAGAATATTTCCTCCCCGTGTAATATATTGAACGATCTGTGTTCATTTTGATGCACAAGCAGAGATTTGTAGAGTGGTTGATTCTCCATTGAAATGTACTGAAGCAGAGATTTGTCGAGAGTTTTATAAAGAGATTAGAAGCACAGATTAGAAATTGTGTGGTTGATGAAAGTGTGAAGGCTCGGTATTTATAGAGGTGAACGGGTTCCAGGAACCCGCTACAGTCTTTCTTGTCAAGAGGGCGGGTTCCAGGAACCCGCCCTCTTCATTAATTAGTCAAATCAATTACTAATTAATAAAGAGGGCGGGTTCCAGGAACCCGCCCTCTTCAAAAATTACAGAGATCGGTATTATTCACAAAGAAGAGGGCGGGTTCCAGGAACCCGTCCTCTTCATTAATTAATGAGATGTCAAATCAGTACTATTTAAGTACTATTTGTCCTTTCTACTTTATATAGTCAAATCAATAATTTTTAACCAATGTGTAATATTTGTCTTTGTCCTTTCTACTTTATATAGTCAAATCAATAATTTTTAAGCAACGTGTAATATTTGTCTTTGTCCATTCACATCAATACTGTTGTTTTCAGAAATTAAGAGGGCGGGTTCCTGGAACCCGCCCTCTTCATTAAATTTATTTTTTTATATTGTGTTGTCAAATCAATTTAATGTATGCAGAATATGATGCAGAAGATCATATTGAAGAGGGCGGGTTCTTGGAACCCGCCCTCTTCATTAATTTTGTCATTTTCTTCAATAATTATTTGTACGACTCTGGTGAACGACTCTGGTGAATACTAGGGTACGACTCTGGTGAATAATAGGGCGGGTTGTTAGAACCCGCTCTCTTCAATATCTTGCCGCTATAAATATGTCTCCGCACTACCTATTTCATTTCATCTCTGTCAAATTTGCATCCTACACCGCTCACTATCCATTTACTTCTATCAGTTCTTCTCCGCTATCAATTTTGTGTAAGTGTGGAGTTTTAGAAGAAGGTGAAGTTCAGTACCATAGTCTGCGAGTAAGCAATCTTCGAGCAGTAGAACAGTTCATAAAGTATTGGAAGTAAGCAACCTTCGAGTTTGAAATTTTTTTGCAATTTCAACACAACATAAAAAATATAACTGTTTTTTGTGCAGGATTATGGCCTCCCCAAGTATATTTGTTGTATGTAAATACGATGGCCAGGTTATCACAAGTGCACAAGGTCCCGAGTATATGGGCGGGTCTGCACGAATCATGCGATTGGAAGCATCAACGACATATGATGAACTAGAGGCTAAAGTGTACAAAATTACGAAATACGATTCCCGTGAAAGTAGGGTTAAGTTAAGTTGTATCTGGCCTATGTTCAGTGGAAATGCATTGGTTGAAATTACAGACGATGCATCAATATCTTCGATGATAGATTTCGGTCTTTCAAGCACCCAGCATTCTTTTGAACTTTTGGTTCAGAAGGAGCAATTGGAAGTATCAGATGCCCCTCCAACGGATAATTTTGATGGTAATGCTGGAGATAGTTCCTGGGGGTACGGTCACATGGTCAACGATGATGCCGTCAGTGCCGGTGGATATGACTATACACAACATTATTCAAATCTTCAAGCACATGGGTAAACATTTTATAAACCCATATTTAAGCATTTTAATAATACCTGTATACTAATATTCAAACATTTAATAAAATGCATAAATCCAGGTTCTTCCAGTCGACTGCTGCAGTTACATGCACCCCAGAAGAACAGCAAGAATTACCATACACAGCCTTCCACAGGTAAATAAATTTGAAACAAGTGATGATTTAGTTACGAAAAAATTAGGGAATAATATTATAATAACAATTTATATACTAAACGCAGATTTTCCCACACCTCCGCATCATTCCAACACGATCCAAGCAGCGCATTCCAAGCATGTCCGTCAACATCTTTCCGGTCTTCTCACCCTGAACCATCCACATTACACCGACCACAACCATCATATATTGCACCCGAGCCTTATGTTGCTACGGGTGATATTGATATGTGTAGCAGTGATGATGATGAAATCGGTGAAGGTGATCAGGGGGAGGATAGCGTGGAATATGCTGCTGGATTGAATGAGGTAGCATTCTTTGATGGTATGGTTGCGAATAACGATTTTGTCGAACTAGAAGATCCCGGCCTCGATCCGCTAGAAGATGATGGTTGGGTAGACTTAGCCGTTGCAGAAGTAAATACGGCACCCTATTTGGATGCGACAGCAGCAAGCGAAGACTGCATCAGCGTCGGGGATTTGTTTCAGGAAAAAGGAGATCTTATTTGTAAGCTGAAGTCGTGGTCCATTCAGCAAAACGTTACATTTAAAACCGAAGAGTCAAATAAGACGTACTATACTGTGGTATGTACGAAATCTCCTGAATGTCAGTGGAGATTGCATGCATGTTGTTCCAAAAGAGCCAAGGCTTGGAAGGTCACGAAATACAACCAAGAACACACTTGCATCAATTCTATTATGTCACAGGATCACCGGAATTGCACTTCATCTTACATTTGCTCGCTAATCATGCCCCTGATCCGTACAGATGTGGCGATGACTCCCCGAGAGATACGACTCTTGGTTAGCGGAGAGCATAAAATTCAGATTTCGTATGTGAAGGCATGGGATGCTCGTAGAAAGGCTTTGTGCAAGATATTCGGGGACTGGGAAAGCTCGTACAACTCACTAGTCCCTTTTATGGAAGCCATGAAAGCATCAAATCCGGGGACCGTATACCGGTTAAAAACCACAGAAACAGACGTCGAGGGCTTTGTCAGGTTTCAAAGAATTTTCTGGTGCTTTGGTCCATGTGCGGCTGGTTTCACACACTGTCGGCCGGTATTGTGCGTTGATGGTACGTATCTATACGGTAAGTACAGAGGCTGCATGTTAATTGCTACAGGTGTTGATGCTAATAACGGTATATTTCCGTTGGGATTTGCTATTGTCGAGGGTGAAAATACATCATCTTGGTCATGGTTTTTCCGTAACCTCAAAAATATCCCATCTGTTCTTCATAGAACGGATTTATGCATCATATCTGATAGACATCTGGGAATACTGGCTGGAATGAGATCTGTATTTCCGACGATCCCACATAGGTTTTGCCTACGACACTTCAGGCAAAATTTTGATCGAAAATTTAAAAATTCGGATCTACATAAACTTATGTACAGAGCCGGTGAAACGCCTGACCCTAATGTTCACGACATATACATGACGAAAATTGGGGAGATGAGTCAAGCCGCGAAAGCATGGTTAGATGAGTATCCAGTACGCATGTGGTCACAAGCACATGATGATGGGTGCAGATATCTCCTAATGACGACTAATATGTCTGAAAGCTTCAACAGGGTCCTTAAAGGGGTTAGAGGCTTACCGATACAGGGGTTGATTGTTCGAACATTTTTCCGGATGAATACTTATTTTGTGCACAGAAGAGAAAAGTCCTTGGCGATGGACACTCCGCTCACCGCGTATTACGAAGATATCTTTCGGAAAAGAGAGCGCAGAGCACAATACTACAGATCCGAAAGGTTTGACACGGCGGAGTTTCAGGTGACGGGCGGTAATGGGAATCAATATACCGTGAACTTTAGAGATGAAGGGCTCTCTTCGTGTACATGCGGTCTTTTCCAGCAACAACATTTACCTTGTGCCCACGCAATTGCTGCTGCGAGCAGTATGCATACCTTACATTACAATTTTGCTTCCAATTACTATACAGTTTCTAATTACCAAGGTGCATACGATCCAAAATTTCATCCTATACCGGACAATCGCTATTGGCACTATTATACTGCCAACAGACAAACACCGACTGTATTACCGCCGGAAAAAAATATAAGGCCCGGAAGACCTAAGGTACGTCGAGATCGAATGACAATGGATGCTGATTCTCAGCAAAGGCAATCCAGATGTAGCCTATGCAAACAACCAGGCCATTATAGGACCAGATGTCCAGGATATGCATCAGGGGCGGGACCTTCAGGATCGTGACAAGTGCACTCAGATTTTTTTGTATTATAAATTTGACGGATTCATTTTGTTATTATAAATTTGACCGTCGATATAGCATTTACATTTTACAAATAGATAGGATTTTTTGGAATTGTAAATTTTGATGGATTCATTCTGTAAAAAAACATTGATATAGTGAAATTTTATTATTTAATTTTAATGTTTTTTTTCGTCTATTTACTTTTATTCTATTTTTATGAATTATAATTATAATAATAATAATATTATAATTATATAATTAAGAATTATAATAATAATAATAATAATAATAATAATAATAATAATATGATAATTATATAATTAAGAATTATAATTATAATAATATTATAATTATAATTATATCGTTAATAATTATAATTAATAATTAAATTAATTTTTTAAAATTAAAAAAAGGGGGCGGGTTCTGGGAACCCTCCCTCTATACAAAAGTATAGAGGGCGGGTTCCCAGAACCCGCCCCCTATACTGAGGGGTGGGGTGGGCCAGGTAGGGTGGTTCGAAACCACCCTATTTCGCTAATTAAAATTTATCGCCCCCTATTTTAATAATATTATTTTAAATTAATATTATTTTAAAAAAAAACCCCACTCCTTTCTTCTTCTCCTTCCCTTTTCTTACCCGCTTCTTTTCCCACAACCTCTCCTCCTTCGTCACGACGTCGCCTCAAGATCCACGCCACCTCCGCAACGACCTCGCCTTGGGCCCAACGACCACGCCTCCTCTCTTTCCCCCAACGACTCCTTCCCCTCTCATCGCGCTGCCTCCGCGAGACCCGTGCCCTCCAACGGCCACGACTCAGCCGTGCGCCCAACGTCTTCCCGAGGAACCCTCGCCCATTCCCCCTCCTCTCGTAACGATCCCCTCCCTCATCGCTCTCTACCTCCCATCTCCACCGACACCCCCTCATCCGAGCTCCTTGCCACCATCTTCACCTCCCCCGACCACCTCATCTCCTCGTCTAGCCCCAGCCAATGAGCCCGAGCACCACGCCCACCCCGTGCCGTCGCCGCCACTTCACCGCATCCGAGCCTCTCAGCTGCCTCACAGCAATCTCCTCTCTCCCATCATCTTTACTTTTTCCTCTTCCCTTTATATCACCCATCTTCATCTCCACGAGACCATTATCGCCGGCGACTCCATCTTTCGAAGACCGTCGCCTGAAAACCCACACCCTAACCCATCAACTCCTTCGCCCGCACCTTCACCGGCTACCTCCATCGCCGGCGAGACCTCATCTCCAACCTAAACCGAGCCCTTGACCCCGACCCACCACTGTCGACATCATCTCCCTCATCTTCACTTTCATCGACTTTCTCTTTCCGAGACCTCACCATCTTTGAGAACTCCAAACACCATCGCCGCACCCTTCCTCTTCCTGCAGCCGAGCCCAACTCCGGCCAACTCCCGCACCCAAGCACCCATAGCCGCCCACTTCACCTTCGACGACCGTTTCTACCTCATTGCCGGCGACCACCTCTCACTGCTTCTCCAACGATTACGTCGTCCCCCATGAGACCACTGTCATCGCCAGCATCCCCTGTGCGAGGTCGCGCCACGAGCTCAGGCCAGAGCCGAGCCTAAGCTTGTTGCTGCTGCTGCTTGCGTTGTTGTCGTTGCGCCGTGATCGTGACGTTGCTGTCGTCATCACGGTTGTACCCCTGATCATCTTCAGGCAAGTGAACTCCTCACTTGTTTACATGCTATTTTATTCATATCGATAAGTATACAGAATATCGAAAAATACAATAGCACTTTTACTAATAAGTCATAATCGATTTGACAATACTGTTTGGGACATAATCGAGCTTATTATGTTGTAATTAACGGCTTATAGAAACCTGTGAATTAATTTCATATATGCTAAATAATTGAATCGACTTTTCGACCGTTAATCGGTTGCTAAACCCATGTGTTCAATACGGAATCTTATGTGTAAACTTAATCAAATATGGCGGAACTTGTTAAATATAGATCCGTTTGCTGATAAAGAACATCATGCAGGAATTTGGGTTGAAAATAGTGAAAGTTTACATCATGTAATGACATCCCCATTGAGCTTCATCAAATCTGAAATTCCTCGCACACGTAGCTTATGAAAATCGTAGTAAATTAGATATATACCGGAACGTTGTGTTTGAGGGCCCGTATCGAAGCCGGCGATAAACTAGAACCCCCTGTGTTTTATATTTCGACACTGCCATAACACGACGACGAAAACTGAGGCGATTCATGGCTCTAGACTCCAGAGTCTTTACCTTTACCCGTTTTGGAACACATGTTTCTTCCCGTTTAAGTGCGCAAGTATGCGGAACTATACATGGAAGCTTGGAGGATTGAATTAGCTTTCCAACGGTACTGGTCTCATTGCATTCCGGTGTCGTTTGATGTTTATAACACCTTTTAAACTGTCGATGTGTTCTGTAGTTTCGTGCAGAACCAGAATGTATACCTTAACCTTAGACAGTGCATATCTCCTTGCGTACAGCGGATATTATTGATCCGTCTGATGCGTTGGAAACATAACAGATAAATCTAAACATTACATATCAGTAGCGTCGCCTAATTATGATCCCAACAGGGAGTGAAACGTGTTACGAAACGGACTTCCAGTTCAAAAATTGGATTTCCAGCAGTAAATACTTAAAATGGAATGCCATAACTCACAAACCTGAAACCCGATTGACTCGAAATCAATTTTGCTGTAGAGATAATTTAATACACTGTTTACGCTTTTTATATTGTTTCGCAAAATTATGCACGTGTGATTTTATGTGATTTTTCTAATCCAACCGACACCGGTTGCTCATATGTATTCAATAGTGCATTTACTGTATTCCCATCATATTGTATGACTGTTATACCCTTGTAAATAGTGTTTATTTGCATCGATATCCTAATGACCGTGTTGCATTACGAAGTGATAAATGTTAGTGATTGGATTGCGGCAAGTACGTTGGTGTAAAAGCGTGATTGAATAATGGAAGTGACACATACTTATACACAATCAGCGAAACCAGTTAGTTATTGCACTGTCGACGCCTATGAGGCATATATAAGTTAACTATAACTGGTATGGGACGGGTATGGAAGCACTTATATTAGCGTCATAGGTAAGACATTGAGCACTGTCCATTTATTTTGGATACCAGTTGAGACATGATTGATGGAGACTCTGTCTACAGTTCTCGCGTAGACTTGTCATGGAGCAACTGATATTTAGATTCATGGTCGGGATTTGATATAGACCGCGGGGTGTGTGGTAGTTTGAGTGTGAGTTCGATCAACGGAATCTCAGGAGTCCTACTGCCGGCATATTTCGTGATTTCGTGATTTGTTACTGATAGTGTTTCTGATTCTTACTGATCGTGATTCGGGCCCGTGTTCCCTTGCCTTTCGGGCTTACCCTTAGGTTGGGATACTTCTACGGTGGTTGACGCTCATACTTGGACTGACGATAAGTTTAGTGACTTGAACATTGGAATTTAAAGACTGATTGCTTGAGTGACATGGACATTGCATTGATTACTGATTCGATACACATGCTTTACTGTTGACCTGTACCGGTTATTTCATGCTCATGTTATTACTCTATGTTACCGCTTCATGTTTATCATCATTGCACATATTACATATTTATATATATTGCTATTGTGTCGCTTTGACGATCTGAGTATGCATGCTCAGAGTGAGAAGTGGGCTTAGCTCGGATCAAGACCTTCCTTGCCTCGAGAATATTGCGGACATCTAGATCAGCGACATACGCCCATGATTCCATCTGGCTAGTCTCGTATCTGATTTGATAGAATTGGTGATTGCATTTCTCATTAGCTGTGCTATGATTACTGATTACCACGTTATGCTAGAAGCTGAAGTGTGACTACGGCAGGATATTTCCTTGACTGTAGGAGCATGGTTGGCCTTATCACCCATCGTATTCCGTATTTTGGGAAGCGGGGCGTGACGGTATGTATTGCCGTCAAGACTTCAATTTTTGTTCGGTCGAACATGACGGAACACATTTCTCATTTTTGCTTTGGCTTCTTAAAATTTTGTTGACACGATGTCTGTACTTTGCTGGAGTAAGAGAGACGTCGAGATAGTCTTTAGGTTGCATGTATCGCTATCAAGACTTCATTCTTTGTTCGGTCGAACATGATGGAACACATTGCTCCTTTTTCATTTGTTTGTGCACGTGGATTGTATACAAGAGTTGGTATTGAACTACTTGTAGAGCAAAAATTTCTTTTTTTAAATTTTTTAATCCGCGATTGCTCTATCATTTCAGCTTTTCTTATCGTGAAAGTCGCGATTGCCCAATCATTTCGGCTATTTATTCGTGGTGCCCAATCATTTCGGCTGTATTATTTTTATTTTTGCTCGATTTTTATTGCGAGTTGCCCAATTATTTCGGTTATTTATTTATTTTTTATTTTCCAGTGTAACGACTTAGGGGTCGAGAGTTTGGACTTTAGGTCAGCATCAGCGTTGCTAACATTGAAGCACGTGTGCCAGGAGCAATTCATAATTTACTGCTGGGAAACTTGGGATTTGATACCTGTTTTGGTATCAGTATCGCTACAACTGAATATTATCAAGAGCGACTCATCATTTGCCATTGCCAATATGGACAATGGTGGCTTAGAAAACAGGTTTAGGTCCCTGCCAACTAAGGTTTTTTCAACTTTACGACTCGTAAGGGTCTCATAAATGTATTTCTCCCTACGAGTCGAGAGTATCTTTGTAGATGTATTTTCTCCTTAGGAATCGTGAGGATCTCTAAATGTATTTTCTCTTACAAGTCGTAAGGATCTTACAAGAGTATTTTTTCCCTGTAAGTCGAGAGGACTTACAAGTGTCGTTCACCATATGGGAGTATCGTTCGCCTTTGGTGGAACTTGGTTGGAACATATTTGTTTGTGTCCGTAGATTGCATACAAGAGTCGATATCGAACTACTTGCAGGGCAGTTTAGGGAATATGATGGTTTATGAAACATGTTTAGATCTCTGTAATCTAAGGCTTTTGAATTCTATGAGCCATGAGGGTCTCATAGGGAGTTATATCCTCATAAGTTGAAAGGATCCCGTAAGTGTATTTTCTTCATAGGAATCATGAGAATTCCCAAGTGTGTTTCTTTTTTGTGAGTCGTAAGGATCTCACACAGATGTTTTCTCTTTTCAAGTCGAGAGGACTCTGGAAGTGTTTTGTTCTTCTTTTCATGAGTTTGCGCCCTTGCGGGTTTTCACAAATTCGCCGATAGTCCTGCTGTTTTTACTCATGAAGCCCTTTCGGCTTTTTATCTGTGCCCATTTTGCTTGTAGACATACCGTTTTTTAAACTCTCGGACGTAGCTTCGCTGCGGGTGACCCAACATCGCTTATCGGGGTTTTGGGGAGAGATGGATCGTTTATGCTTATGGATTGTATACGGTGATCAATATGGAGATCTGTTGTAGGGTGTAACATCTTTTGGAGGACTGCATCATTGGTAGAGCTTCATAGCCGGTGGGACTTCAAGTGCAGCCTTGCCATCGGTAGCCCGTGAATAGTATACGGTGATTAATATGGAAATCGGCCGTAGGGCAAAATATATAAGGGAGGGTTGCATCATCTGTGGTGTTTCATAGCCGGTGGGACTTCAGGTGTAGCTGGATTGCGGATGGCCCGTAAGGCACCGTATACTAGCGGAATATATCCGGGACCTTATCATTTGTGCTCATGGATCGTATACGGTGATTAATATGGAAATCAACCGTAGGGCATGATGCTAGTTTAGGAATATAGCGGTCCATTTTTCCAGTTTTGGTCGGGGAGTTACATAAATCGTCCCCTCTACCGCTTGCTTGCTTAAGCGTTGCTGCCTGGCCTTTTCATAAATAGTCATTTCACGCCTTAGGCTATTTTCATCCTCTTGGACTGCTTCTTTTATCATCGTGTCAATCCGGTCGTCTTGCGGTAAAAACAGAGCACTTTGCTCGGTACCTGCCCTTTCTGCTCATTAGTGTCACTTTCTGACGCCGACGGAGCATCTTCGTCATATACGAAGAAATGAGAGACCATGTGACAGCTTCCCACATGCTCCTTTTCTTCTTCTGCTGAGTTTTCTTCTTGCTTAGCACCGCCATTTTCGAGTGAAGAACCTCTTCGAGAGTGATTGGTAATCGCGCTTTCTGGTTATATTTCTCTAGTACGTCGATGTATTTTTGCAGATTCGTCTGGTTGTCTACATATTCAGCAGGCTGGATAGGCTTTTTGATCTTTTTCTTTTTCTTTGGATGAATTAACTTGAATATTTGCGTCCTAATCTTTTTTCAAGGGTAGGACCCGTGAGGTCGTTATTTTGGCGACCGGATGTTTTAGAACCGCTCGTTTTTTGTTGAGCGTTGGCGACAAACGCTATCTTGCTTTCGCTTATGTTATTTCATGAGTTTTCCCCCAAAGAGGAAGATGACTGGCCAATCTGTTCCAGCTGAACCGGATTATTGATAAGCTCTTGAAAGGTGGTCGGCTTTGCAAAAACCAAGAATGGGTACACCTTTGATTGCCAATCGGGGTACCTATGAGCATTCTCACTGCCGGTCCTTCATCGATGCGTTCGCATTTAGACCAGAGGCTTTTCCATCGAATGACGTATTTGACCATCGTCTCGTTGGATCTCACCCTTTCATTGACTAACGTAGAGACCGTAGTGCGTTTACTTGCACTAACAAACATGTGCGTAAAGAGCACTTCCATTTCGATGAAGATTTTAACGGAGTTATTCAGGAGCTCCGAGTGCTATTCAAAGACGGTGTGCGACAGACAACTAACGAATTGACGAAAAAGCAGTATGTCGTTTCCTCCGGTGTTGCCGCACTTGGCTTTTTAACTGTGCGACATGCTGATGAGGATTGTCGGTTCCATTGTAGCGTTTGAAATTCGGGATTACATATCCCCCAAGGTATTGCAGTTGGTTATACCATGCTGGATATGGACGACCGGTCTTTACCAGCTTATTTGCCGCTTTGCTGGCTGGTGAGCTTTAATTTGCCGGGCTGTATATTCGTCCAGCTTTGCTTTTGTGATCACTTCCTCCTTTGCCGTTGAATGGGCTTAGATAGGGTTGGAAGTATCTCTGTTATCATCAATAACGACCACCGGCGGTTCATCTGCTGGTGGTTGGAATTGAGCCATTATTCCGGCCATATTCTGGATTAAGAGGGTCATCTTGTTTATCTTAGCGGATATCTATGTCGTTTCTTCATCTTTATTTTTGAGAACGTGTTTCAGAAAATCAGTATCAAACTCCCGCCCCGTCCCTTTTTCGGGTGCTTCCTCCGGGTTGCCTTAGGCGGTGGACTGATGAGTTCTGCCGCTTAAGCAAATATCTCTTGTAGCTTTTCTTGTTTCTGCCGGTCTTTCGTCAGAGATCGAGTAAGTGGTATGTGACTAACAAAAGCATGACTTTCATCTTTGAATCCACCATATGGACTGTATGAACTACCATTCCCTCAGACTTGGGGCGTTTAGAATCTCGGCCCTTGGAGTTTGTCTTGGGCGCTTGAATTTTATCTGGCCTCTCTCTTTTGTGAGAAGCTATTTTGGGGGGAACATCATAGCAGGAACCACTTTCGAATGAGTCCTCTCGTATTTGGAAGGGGAGTTGTCAGTAATTGGCTGACGCTTCATTGGTTTGAACTTAGGAGAAGAGCTGCGGACAAAGACGGAATTCTTCACCTCCTTGCATATCTTATATATAGACGAAAAAGTCTTTTTGAAGAACGAACTGGTTTCTGCTCTTCTTGGATCTCCATGGGCTGCGGAGACTTCAATACTGCAGGGGGCATTTTGTTAGACGCTTCGCAGCAGTTCGAAACTGTTCCGGGTTGGAACAACAGTATTCACCATTGGAGTTGGAGCATGTTGAGTCAACCCTGATGGGGAAATGCCTTAGCTCGTCTTACTCGTCGCCAGAGGCGATGTCGAGCATTTCTCGAGGCAGGCAGCTCCTTTTCTTGCGGGGTTTATTCATTTGCATAGCTTGTGACCTTCGGTAGGAGTCGATCGGTGGAAGACCGGCACCTTCGGCAGAACTGAAGCTTGAGAAGCCAGCATGTGGAAAACAGACTTCCTTTGAGTTTCCTCCTTTGACGTTGAAGCACCAAAGGGGGAGGAAGTAGCATCGAGCCAAAAAGAGCCCATTCATGTCTTCAGTCATATGCACGCAGGGATGCAAAATATCGGTGTTGCGAGTGACCCATACTTGACTCCCCCGGGTGGGGCAGAGCTTGAATTGCAGCAAGTGCAGTTGGAACCCATTGATCTTTGCATAGAGACGAGACGCCAACTTTAGTATCCACCACCCAAACGCAACTATAAACATATATACCGTGATATTGTTCACGAAAACCACGACATACGAAGTGTGGAGTGGAAAGAGAAAGGTCCCACCGGACGTGCTAGAACCTGTTTACCGCCGAAAACCGGACTGAGGTGCGGGGAGAGCGTCTAGCCTGAATGATACTATTTGGAACATATTCATCCACTTCTCCAAAGATACCAAGTTGATTTATGACACCGTATATCGGAGGTTTAGATATATACGACCGTTGTAGCTGACTTTTCAGATTCCTCCTCAATGATGAGAGGTTTTTAATCGTGGAGGCGATTTTTCCTACAGGCGCAAGCCCTTACAGTTGATTACGTTATCGCTGAGCGATAATAACTTTCTCTGCTCCAGTTTACTTCATATGTCGTGTTATTGTTTGTTTATTTTTGGGTTACCCTTGGATTGTATACGGAGACTAGTATATGTTGTCGCTCGTAGGGCGTGGATTAGTCCAAATCCGTATATAATAGATTCGGGGTGAACTTAGGTTGCATATCTCATACAAATGAGGTTCACGGGATACTTGAGTTTGATCTAAGAATCGTTAGACATATTTAGGACTAAGATCGACT
The DNA here is from genome assembly GCA_030015575.1 of Agapanthus africanus. Classification (NCBI taxonomy): domain Eukaryota; kingdom Viridiplantae; phylum Streptophyta; class Magnoliopsida; order Asparagales; family Amaryllidaceae; genus Agapanthus; species Agapanthus africanus. The sequence continues at coordinate 825,787,583 of CM057339.1, read as the reverse complement.
TAGAAACAGTGAGCATATGGGCTCAATTGATCATTTGATCACATATGAAGTATAGGCTTCTATACGCAACATATTTTGGCTAAGTTCTAAGGTTTGGCCTGTCATCAGGTGCACTTTACTATGGATAGCCTGCGGATAGTATACGGTAGTCAATTTGGTGACAGGCCGCAGGACAGAATGCTAGTTTAAGGAAATAGATGTCCATCTTTCGGCTTGTGCACACGTGTATATCACGTGGTGAAGCGCATGATGTAAACATTTAAATGTGATGCGTCCAATATTGGGGTGCGATCCAATTTGAAGGCATTTATATTTCCTTCAAATATATATATATATATATATATATATATATATATATATATATAGCCAGGGCTTGCTGGTTGTTGGGGCGCACCACCTCTCTGAAGATGCTGAGGCGATTGAGGAACCATGAATTGGCGGACCATAGCATATACACCTAATTTTAATAGTATTTGATTTGAACAACTAGTCCTATACGGATTAGGATTTCATTGTTTCAATTGCATTAAAAATATGGTAATATCTATATTAGGAAAGTGATACTTTCTATATTTTTGTAACCTAGTCCTATTTGGATTAGGATATATTGAGGCTACAAAAGAGGGTTATTAGTCTCATTGTAAACCAAGGTTTTGAAGTTTGTAAGTTCAAGTATTCCATCTAGTTGGGAGAATTACTATATCTAAAAGCATTTTGGAGAACAAGTTCTTCTATACACCAATTATTATTAAAACCTAAATATCCTATATTTGTATGTTTTATTGTAATAATTCTGTCCTAGCATCATGATTTTGAATAAAACCATTGAGTATTGACCTTTAACTGAACATGCTGTCAGGGCCACTTTTTGGATTTGGGATAAGGATTTTGGAAGTATGTATATGCTCTTACAAAATCTTTCTGTGACTAAATTAGCTGTACAGCTCTAGTTTTTCATTTCTTCCGCTATGCTATATATGAATATATGAAAAGAAGTTTGGTATAGATATCATTTTTACTTCTTAGGGTTTGCACCATAAGAAACCAATCCTGGTCACGCATCTGCAAGTTGTAAAGAGAAGATTTTACAAAATTCATCTTTATACGATCTTTGACAAAATTGAAGAGCCAAGTGTTATGAGCAATGTTTCTTGCACCCTACATCTATCTTTGAGTACGTGTGTGAACTCATGTTCAAAGTTCAAACTGCTGTTTTGGCCAGTCCTTTAGAAAATTGTCAGGAATGTAAGCATTGAAAATTGGAAAGAGGGAAATTCCTAAGCACACTAAAATCATCAATAAAATCTGTGAGGAGAAATAAATCAAAAGCTGCCGATTTCTTTTGTCATTGTATAACATTTAAATAATTGACTTCTACGTTTCAAGTAGAATTTATGTACCGTTTGATAAAATCCTTGAAGACGAGATTTTATTTACCACTCTGCGATGTGTAGCAAAAGGAAATCGACTTTGCTGTATTCCTGCACTAGGTTTGGACCACCTGGCTTTACATGACAGTCTATGGCGATCAGTTGTAATATAGACCGGTAATAGCAACAATAAAATTAATAAAAGATCAGAAGTTTAGAACCATTAGGCTAAACAAAATCAACTATAAAGTGTAATGAGCAGAAGTCTTATGTTTTTTTTGTTTCCCTAGGTACTGAATTTCAATTTAAATCAAGTAAACACACAGAGATCAACGCTCCTCAAGAAATGGATAGAAGAGAAAGAGACTTCCGTTGATATTTACCAGAAATCAGTCATCAAAGCTGTAAGGTTGCTGCTGCGGCTCATGTTTCATTGGATGGATGTTTTTTTTGGGGTGGGGTGGGGGAGGGGGAGAGGGAGTTGCAAGTTGGCCTACATAGTAAGCTTGAGCTATCGGCATTGTTGACCAAGTATCGTCGCTGTCACAAGGATGACACTTCTATCTTTTAAGTTATGGAAATTAATGCTTAGGTAGAAAAAAAAAGAGTCGAGTGCAGAGAGTGGGGGTGGGAGGAGTTGTTTAGAGTGTTAATTTTGGTAACAGGCTATTAGATACAGAATCAAGATGGTCTAATTATTTGATTCGGTTCCCAATATTATAAAAGGCAGTATGACATCGGACCTGACCTGGTACCGGTCAGGTCGGATAGTCCGAGTTCAGCTCATTACATAAAAAAACAAGCCTGGCTTTCTTGCTCTAGATGAACCAAAATTGAACTAGTTAGCAACGGTCCAAACCTGAGCCAACTGGATTCAGCATATCAGCCAACCCTAAGATTGGTGAAGTGTGCATAATGCTGAAAATAAAAGTTAATAAAATCTTGCTACTTTTCAGAGGTTCCATCATGACATGGTTATTACCTCATCTTATCACAAAATATTGTCCGTGTTGGAAGACTTGGTGTCAGCACTATTATGTATTTTTTACAGTCCTTTTGTACTTATTTGAATAAGCAACATAAATTCCCCATTGTTTCTCAAATTTATCTAATTATCTCTCACCTCCATCTTTTTGTGCAAGTATAAATTCTTGATTGCTAGTTACATAATAGTTAAAGAAACTCTGTCCATTTCCCTTCGCAAATCTGATATCTTTTTTCTTCTTCTTCTTCTTTTGTTTTTGGTTTAATATTTTATTGGGTGAAAGGTAAATGATATTTCAATTGCCCTCCATGGCATGGTCTATTTGTAGGGCCAGACAAAGTCGGTAATTGTCTTGTTTTTATTTATAGCATTTACATTTAAGTCTGAGGATGTTCGCTAGCATTTTATGAAAATTTATCTTTATATGTACACACACACACACACACGCGCATATCCTATCTGAGGTATATCCCAAAGGTATATCTCTGATGGTACCTATTCATCCTAACTAAAGGCTTGTGCTCTAAAGGGATTCAATCTGCAACTATAGCCTATAAAAGTCGTTGTTCATAATTATGTACAGAGTTTGGACCGGAAGCACTGGTATAGTTTCAAAAACTACAAACTTGCACAAAGTGATTCTAAATGGAGTAAGCAATGATAGCATGGGTTCAAAAACAAACTTCTATATTGTAAAACTCGGTTTGGGCCCACACATGGATGCACATAGGCTTTTAATATAGCGGGACTCCATCCAAAAGACTCAAGCCTTGTGGAGGTTTATCCCAACTTATATTTTATACCCATATGCATCCCATAATTTTCCCGATGTGGGACTATGTTAACCACATTCTCATATTAAATTATCACGATCTGAATAACTCTTTTCATTCTTTCTAGTTCAGTTCAAGATTTCGAATATTTTTAGAGCACTGCATGCTAAAGCCGTGATTGGTTGTCAAAAACAAAAAAACAAAAAAAACAAACTCATGCATGATGCTAGAGTTATTAGAAACTATTCTGATGAAAATTGCAGCTTCCAAGTTTCAAGTCAGACAATCCAGTTGATCATGATGGTAACTTTGAATTTGATTTGGAAGCATCCGATGCATCTCTCTTTTCCTGTTAATCTTGTGTTAAATTGAGTATGGATTACATGAAAATAGTGGCTAACATTACTGCATGCCAGAAAGTCGGCATGGCTTGAAAATTTGACAGAGTATTATTAAAAAAAATTACATGAGCTTTAATGTTGTCTCCAAATTAAACCTTGCGCGCTTGCGCAAGAGTTTCTTCTGCAAATCTGTTTGATATTTTCTGAGCCTGTCTTGATCATTTCCTCATGTTCTAACTTTAATTGATGGCTGTTAATTAGAACTCTTTTACACACACTTAATGCTGCGAAAATTCCATAAAATTTGAAAACTCTTCCATGTAAAATGAAGCTTGGGGTTCTGTTTATAGATACACATTCCCAAGTCTTTTGTCAACTTGAGCTTTGGAGCTAGATAACTGAATATGGTTTGGTTGCGATGCCAACTGAGCTACTCTGAGACACAGCCAGATGTTTGATTTGACGACATTGTGGGTAAAGTTATGCCTCAAATTACAAATACAAGAGATACTATAAATGGTATGTTAATTAATTTGAAGTCCTAATTTTCCGTTGGAAGACACTTTTTGAAAACCGAGTTTTCAAGTTTCAAGGATCAACTGTAATAGATCAGGTCATAATGTGTACCCAATGATTGTGAATCTTTCACCTTGCAAAAGAAAATTATTCCTCTATGTTTTCTCTTATTCCATCTTTTCCAGTTTACTTAAATTGATGACTATTAATTACTGTTGTGTACTTTAAGGTAGAAAATATAATTGGTAATGTGAAATTTCGTTTTTACAGGTGGGAGACTATCCTGAGAGGGACCCATTTGATGAAGAGGAAGAGATTTAAACCAAGCAGATTATCCTGAGAGGGACCCATTTGATGAAGAGCTATTCCATGGATCATTTTTACATTGATCATATTTATAATGGAACAAGATGCTTAGTGCAGCTGACATATAACATGGTCAGTTAATTGCAAGCCCTATGTAAATTTGATCATTCCGACCTGAATTCCATGAAAACTGCGAGAAGCGTGTATGATGCAAGTAAATTTTTTATTCGATTAATTTAGCCTATAATAGTCAGCTCTGCCAACAACATATCCGCCTCTTTATTGGAACACAGACATATCAACTAGCAAATGCACAATTCTACTAGATTTCCCCAAAAGGAGAGGGGGGGGGGGATCTTTAGCTAGTCACCAGCGAAAGGTGACTCATGTTTGATGCTTTGCATTTTTATAAATAATTTTTAGTTTCATGTTGAATCATAACATGTCCTCTGTGTTTGATCTATGAGCCGAGTGGGTGTTTGTGCTAAAGAATCATTTGTTCAATTTTTTTTGTTCACGCTAGTTTTTGCTTATGAAAATGATGTGGGGGAGTTACCTTTCATTCTGGGCACAATGTTTTCTGTTTTATGCTTATAAATCAATGATATTCATGGATTGTTGTTGTTTTCTCATTTCCCTCGTTTGATTAATTAGAATTTTACCATAACTGAACATTCCATCTGTTAGCAGGCATGTGATCATTTGAGATTGGCTCAAGCACAAAGTTTGTGATTCTACTGAAGGCAGCTCTTTCCAGTTACATATGCAAGGAATCAGCACTTGCAGGTGGTTCAGTTTCATATTAATGCCTCAAGTTTTTTGCGCTATTTCGGACTTGAAACAGATATTGCGTTATATTTTGAACACTCAATTTGGTGAAATATCGTGGTTTTGTCCTCAATGAGTCTAGAGCCACTTTACCTGAAGCTTAATTTATTCGATTGTGAGCCTACTTCTTAAAACCCAGCTTTGTGCCACGTTTTACTCAAAAGTATGGTTGTTCGATCACCAATAATATCAAGCTGATTTAAATCTTGACATCCCTTCTCTATTGTTGTCTTTTCCTTTGGGCACTTTCGCGTGATTCTTTTGACTAACTTTTTGACAACAGATTACCTTCACATGTAATGCAAATTATCGTGCATTCATCTGTGGTGTTCAAATTTTAGTTTCTGTTTACTTAAAAACATTTAATGAAGTGCGCTTTTTCCCTAAATTATATTTGGATTGGTTCTTATTCAATTTCCTTGTGTGGATTGCATGCCTTGATAAGCCACACAAATACAAAATGGAGACTGTTTTATTGTATTGCACGAAGGTTGATTTGACCGTCAGAAAGTTATAAGTTATAACTTAGATCGAAATGAACTCGTTTTCTTTTGTTTTGCAGGCTTTTGGATCTAAAAGACAAGGAGGATTTTAATTCAAGAAGGAAAAAGTAAAAGCCTCAAGATTCATCAAAAACATTCAAGCAAGGAAAAAGTCAAGCAAAGGGCTTGTTTATGTGCGAGGAAAAAGATTCTTTTGACCAAATAAGAGAGGTATTCTAGGATTCCTATCATACAAATTATTGCAAATGCATGATCTCATAATGGAATAATCCATCGGTTGCAATATTTTACAGAGAAAATCAACGAAGTCTACATTATTTTAGCCTTTTTAGAAATATAATAGGAAATATTATCATAGTCTCGAATAAGTCACAGTAAAGAAATTGTTGTTAATTATACATTCATGTAATATAACTTTGGAAAGACATGAGTTTGTTCTGACACGAGAATCATGATAAATAAAGAAATATTCAGAAGTATATATGAATAATAGTTTCTGCCCTTTTATGACAAAAATCAGATGCGGCTTAGTTACATTTACTTTCAGCATCGATAAATATAGTATACAAAGCTGTCTTTTGTCTGTCTCTATTTATTCATTTTTAATTCTTTACTCTCAAAAGTACTTATGTAGAATAGTTGCAACAAAATCAAATTGGACACGGTACTGTAAACTTACTGATTCAGCTTATACCGCTATGAGCAATATAAAAAGAGAATAGTATTAGCGGGCAATTTTTTGGGATGTGACCTCTTCAAGAATCAAACTGATGACCCCACTTAGGAGAGGGAAGTTATATCGCATGAGCTATGCCAAATATTAGCTAGCAGCTCTATCATTTGTCGTGCTTGATCCCCATCTCCACCAATTACTACTATAAATATAAATTCATGCATGTTTAAGTGATCATATACATGTATGAGCACCACATATAAATGTACAATTCTGAAATAATGAAGGAAAAAGAATAATTAATCATCTTATCTAGAGATACCTTACTTGCGTTGAACTTTTGAACGGCCATTCTTAATTGTAGCATGTGATTATTTTCCATCTTTAAATTGACTTTATTCAAAATTAATACATCTTTGAGACCAGTGTGAACGAAACCTGAGAAAGGCTGCAGCTCTTAACAGCATCGAACTATTAAAAACCTGTAGACCCCAGTTCCATAAATCACTATCATTGCCAGACTATATATAAGTATTGTTATGAATTTTAGGTTCCTACTCAACATAGACTTTTAGTTCCAGGTGAGAGTGTAACTACTCAACATAGACTTTTAGTTCTAGATTTTCGATTTAGAAGAGAACCTAGGAAGATTAGACATAAGGTAGAGCCTAAAATTAAATGGTGGTGATTGAAAGAAGGTAATCAAAAGGCTTTTATAGATCGTGTAGTACAAGAAGCGGATTGGCAGTCGGAAGATGATCCAGACAAAACATGGAACAAAATGGCTAGTTGTATCAAGAAAGTAGCTAGAGATCTACTTGGTGAGTCGAGAGGTGGTGCTCCACCATCTAAGGACATATCATGGTGGAATGAAGATGTAAAGGCTGCTATTAAAATTAAAAGAGATTCTTATAAAGATTTGAAGAAAAGTAGAGATGTGGAGAGATTTGAGAAATACAAAATGGCTAAAAAGGAAGTTAAGAAAGCTGTTCGGGAAGCTAAATCTAAGGTCTACAAGGAGGTGTACGAGAAATTAGACACTAAAGAGGCTGCAAATGATATATACCGGATTGCTCGAATGCGGGAAAGGAAGACTAGAGACTTATGTGCGGTGAAGTGTGTCAAAAATGAAAATCAGAAGGTTTTAGTTCGAGATGAGGATATCAAGGAAAGATGGAGAGATTATTTTGATAAATTGTTCAATGAGAGCTTTACTAAGAATTTGGATGGACTTGTCATTCAATCTCAAGATATAAATCGTGATTTCATGCGTAAAATAAGACTTACTGAGGTTAAAGAAGCTTTGAACAGAATGGGTTTAAGAAAAGCGGTTGGTCCTGACGGGATTCCTATCGAGATTTGGAGATGCTTAGGAGAAATAGGCGTTAAATGGCTGACGGATCTGTTTAATAAGATTTGGCAGACAAAAAAGATGCCAAATGAATGGAGGAAAAGTATCCTTGTACCTATCTACAAGAATAAGGGTGACATTCAAAGTTGCTCAAACTACCGTGGAATAAAACTAATGTGTCACACCATGAAACTTTGGGAGAGAGTGATTGAACACAGGCTAAGGAAGGATATTAAGATAACAGAGAACCAATTTGGGTTCATGCCTGGACGATCGACGACAGAGGCGATTCATTTGCTTCGTCAACTTGTCGAGCGCTTTCGAGAGAGGAGAAGAGATTTACATATGATATTTATTGATTTAGAAAAAGCGTACGACAAGGTACCTAGAGAGGTATTATGGGGGACAATGATGAAAAAGGGGGTCCCCGTCAAGTATATTGACATAATCAAGGATATGTACGACGGAGTAGTGGCAAATGTCAGAACTTGCGGTGGCTTAACAAGTAATTTTTCGATTACTATTGGTTTACATCAAGGATCTGCATTAAGTCCTTTCCTGTTTACCATCGTGATGGATGAGCTTACTAGAACTATCCAAGATGAGGTCCCTTGGTGTATGCTATTCGCTGATGATATTGTTCTAGTAAATGAGACGAAAGCAGGGGTTAATACCAAATTGGAATTATGGAGACAAACATTGGAATCTCGGGGATTCAGATTGAGCAGGTCCAAGACAGCATATATGCACTGCAAATTTAGTAGCTAGAGAAGTCAAAACCATATTGGTATAACATTGGAAGGGCAAGAGATATCACCGAGCGACCAGTTTAGATATCTAGGTTCCATCATCCAAAGGAATGGGGAGATCGATAGTGATGTTAATCAAAGAATCCAAGCTGGTTGGTTGAAATGGAGGAGTGCAACAGGAATTTTGTGTGATCGTAACTTTCCGTTAAAATTGAAAGGGAAGTTTTATCGGAGCGCTATTCGGCCTGTCTTATTATATGGTACAGAATGCTGGGCTCCTAAGAAGTATCATACACAGAAGATGCACGTAGCGGAGATGCGCATGCTTCGTTGGATGTGCGGTAACACTAGAAAAGACAAGGTGCGAAATGAGGATATTCGTGCAAAAGTTGGTGTAGCACCCGTGAAGGAGAAGATGCGGGAAAACCGGCTTAGATGGTTTGGTCATGTGCGACGCAGACCTATGGAAGCACCGGTTCGACGAATAGATACTCTCGATATGGGTAATGGCAAAAGGGTAAAAGGGAGACCGAAGAAAACATGGATGGAGGTGATACGAAACGATATGGTTGCCAAAGGACTCAATGAAAGTATATTGTTCGATAGAAGTGAGTGGAGACAGAGGATTCATGTGCTGGACCCGGCGTGATTCTCATGTTGGTTCATGTAGCCTACCCTATATGCTTGGGATAAAAGGCTCAGTTGTTGTTGTTGTTGTTGTTATGAATTTAGGTTCCAAACAACTCAGAAAAAAAATCAAGATCTTTGAGAAGAAATAATAAGAGAAAGCACAATCGAACACAAGAAAATCTTTCAATTTCTCTTCTTTATTCAACTTCAATACGAATTACAAAATCTCTCTTCCTACAAAAAACTTCTCGTCAACTTTTCTTCTTCTTTATTTCTTAACAAAATACCCTAATCAATCTATATTTATAGGCCTAAAATCCCTAAATCTATTTCTACTAGAATTTCCAATTAAGATCTCATCAAATCTCCAAATAACTTTCCAAACAAATTTTCGTAACTAATCTCCAAAAGAATCTTTCCAAAACACGCCAGAATTCGGCCCGAGACGAATTGAGCCGGCTCAAAATTGTTTTGAGCCGTCTCTTGCATCCAGAGAACAAATGCTAATTCCTAACAACTTATGAGCCGGCTCAACCTATTTTGAGCCGTTTCACACATACGAGGGTGGAGAATACAAGGCAAACTCAACAAATCTCCATCTTGACTTGTATTCAACGAGCCATATTCTATTTTCTCTTCACAACTTCTACCCATGATATCTTCTGAGCTTTGCATAAAGCTACACTCTGACTCAAATTTCCTCCACCTTGCTCAAAATTTGTTCTTCCATACACATGCTTCCCCGCAACTTGATATACATCGCTTGAGCTTCTGACTCTTTTCATTACGACACAATTCTTTTGACACACCTAAATCACTCTACCTTGAGCGATAATTGTGTATCCTTTCGTATCCAATCTTCGAAGCGAAATTAGATTTCTCTTCAGTTTTGGGACATATCTGATATCTCCAAGAACTCTTTGTTTCCCATCGAACATTTTCATCTTTACGGTACCAACACCTTCCACTTCTACTTTAGAATTGTCCGTTAATGTCACTGTCTCTTTTTTCTCCTTAATCTCATCGAACCACTTCTTATTTGAACATATGTGAAAGGATACTTTCGAATCCATGTACCACATATCTTCCTTTTTGACATTTTTTTTATCACTAGTCATAAGCAACTCGCGCTCTATTTCGACATTGTGGACCACGTTCGTTTGCTCTTCTTTTCTCCGTCTCTTTAGATCATCCAAGTCTTTCATCTTAGGGCAATCGGACATATAGTAATTATCTCGTTGCAGTAATGACACCTTATCTTTGACATATCTCTTGCAAGCCACGATCTTTGATTTCTTCTATCGTTGCTTTGTTCCTTTATCCATTTCGGACCCCCTCTTGTAACAAGTGCCGATGAATCAAATGATCTACTTGATTTTCTTCTTAATTCTTTGTTTAGGAGACAGTTTGTTATTGCGTTCTAAATCAGATGATCTGCAAGTTGATTCACAATATCCTGAACTTAGTTCAAGTGCTCCGCTATTGAGGAATTTTCTCTGGAATTTTAAATTCATTAATTCTCTCATTAGAAAAGCCATGTCCGTATCCATCTTTCTCTCGTAGAGTTTTAACTTTTTCCAGAAAGTTTCTGCAGTGCTCTGTGACGATATATGGTGGAATACCGAATCTTTTATCCATTCGCGAATAAGATTCCTCGCCTTTTGATCCATCCTTGTCCAATCTTCATCAGACATCTTCTCTGGCTTGGCGCTAATCCTATAAAGAGGCGCATCTAAATCTTTAAGGCACAACATGTCCTCCCTTCTCGACTTCCATATCGATCAATTTGTGCTATTCAATCACACCATCTTTGTTGCGATCTGAGTTGTCTCCATCTTCGCCGTTCTTCTCTCAACCAAGCTCTGATACCAATTTGTTATGAATTTTAGGTTCCACACAATTTAGAAAATAAATCAAGATCTTTGAGAAAAAGAAATAGTGAGAGAAAACACAATCAAACACAAAAAAAATATTCCAACTTCTCTTTTTTATTCAACTTCAATACGAATTACAAAATCTTTCTTCTTACAAAAAGCTTCTCTTTAACTCTTTTTCTTCTCTTATATTTCTTAACAAAATATCCTAATCAATTTATATTTATAGGTCTAGAATCCCTAATCCTATTTTTACTAGAATACCCAATTAAGATCTCATCAAATCTCCAAATAACTTTCCAAACAAACTTTCGTAATTAATCTCCAAAAGAATATTTCCAAAACACGCAAGAATTCAGCCCGAGACGAATTGAGCCGGCTTAAGATTGTCCTGAGCCGTCTCTTGCATTCAGAGAACAAATGTTAATTCCAAACGACTTGTGAGCCGGCTTAAACTATTTTGAGCTGTCTAACACATACGAGGATCGAGAATACAAGGCAAACTCAACAAGTATATATATAATGATCATATACCATGCTTCATTACTTTTGGTCTCATTATTATTATTATAGAATGCAAGTGCACGGGTGCATGCAAAATCTCCTTTCAAAGTCAATGCCCTATGATTGTGTTTCATTCCCCTTTACCAAACAAATTCCATATTTAGTCTTAAGACCTTATTTTATTAGCTTACGTTATGAAGATATGCAAATCTACAGGACCCTACCTATATACTTATATAGTCTTCAAAATATTGTAAATGTCAGTTATTTGCACATAATCTCTAATAAAGATGCATGTCGCTATTGGTTTAAGTTATTTTGCTGGTTATAAGATTTTTTTTGAACTGGCCCATAAATCTAAACCATGCTCACAGCACACACAAACACACATGCTCTCAGGTGACCCTTGAATTTGCCATGAAAGTGTTAAATTGTGGCCACTTTTCCTCCTGGGGATCGAACCCTGCACTCTCCCCAAGAGGGGAAGACGGAAGTGTCATACCAATTGAGCTATTGCTCATGAGAATTGGTTATGCTCTGTTTGATCTTGGCTTTGTTTGTATCTTTTGCACTATACACGTCCGGATATCGATTAGCTAGCCTTTTGGATTATCGACCAGTTTTATTTGTATGAATGGTTGAACCATGTTATATAGTATACTGAGTGTAAATCCATCGAGATCAATCAGCCATCTTGGCTAAGTTGAATGAAAACTGTACAATATCGGATGGAAATAATCTTGATCATAAGTTTTAGATCTTCTGAGCCGCTTCCCTTAACTTCATGTTTTGATTTATGTAAAGCTATATTTCATCGTAGTTTCAATTTGAAATTTGTTTTCAAGGAAATAAAAATAGACGTAAAACTACAAATCTTTCATAGAACCTTGTATTGTGACAGATTTGAAATGACAAAGTGCAACCCTAAATGGGGTGAATAGGGTTTAAAACAAATTCTTGCTAAATTAACAATCTAATAAATCGCACACCATAGATATAACAATAACAATAAATATGAATGCGGTAATGTAAAGACTTTAGAGTAAACGTAAACACTGTGATTTAAAGAGGTTCGACGTTCCCGACGTTTGGTCCTCCCCTAAAGACCCTGTCTCTAGGCTTTCCTAATCTTTATTATCCTTCTTTAACCGGGTAAAAGCAAGACGTTTACAACTTACAATCCGTCTCTTTTCAAGAGGCTATAATTACACACGGATATAAATCTTTTTAATAGATTTTAGAAATTTTAGCTCATAACTTTCTCACTCCGATAGGGACTAAGAATTAGTGGAGTGAATAATCAATAAAGAATGATTTGCAAATGAAAATCGGGTTGTAACTTTCAAATATTACTCAAGAAAGATAGAAGTTTAATCTTAAAGTGTGTGATAATGTAAGCACCAAATCAAAATGAAGCAAAGCATAATATATATACAAATTTCTTAGAAAATATTATTGCTAAAATAATGACCAATATACCTTTCAACATCTATTAAATAGAGGATAAAAGTGGAAGAATTCCAAATAAAACTGAGCTAAAATGGGAGTAAAAACAGGGGTTTCTATTTAACCCAAGAGCTAGTTCTGAGTAGAGCTCAAATGGCTGTATTTTACACTTTACTGATCACGAGGGGTCTTTTCTTCCAACGGCTAAATTGCCACTGATGTCAACAGGCCCTACGTGTGCACATACATGAAAGAGAATGGTTAGGTAAAAGCATAGATTAATTAAATAGTAAATAATCTATTAATACTTCACCTATTGTCCCAATAGGTATTTAGCATGTAAACAAGTAGGGTCCACAAAATTAAGAAAACATTATCTTAAATATGAAATGAACCATTAAAAATTATAATAAAAACCCAAAAAATAATAAATGATTTCAAAAAATCATGGAAAAATTTCCACTATTATAACCACAAAATTTGAGGGTCCTCAAATTGATTTCAATTTGATGGTCTAACATAATCTCAAATAGCGCCAGTAAGAAAATTAATAAACAGTAGAGATGTAAAATTTTCTTTAACAAATATTTAATAAATACAATCAACTGAATCAGTTATAACTATACAATCATCGCTACTGATCTTAAATAACTATTAGAATCATTTTGAATTGTTTTAAAAACAAATTAACCACTTCCACCATGCAAGTTTTAATCTATCTAATTCTTTTTGAATTCAAAGCATAAAACTAAACATAATTTTTATTTGAACACGTGCATCATACGTGTAAGATACTAGTAATATAGTGTCGAAATGTTACCGAAAGTTCATCGACACTAATTTTGTTATAAAATAAAATAATAACTTTTAGCTTGCAAAAAATATTTTAGAGTTTTATTAAACACTTGAAAATATATCCAAAACCTCAAAGATATATTAAATATTTTTTCCATCTTAGAAAATATAATGAAAGTGCAATTTGATCAAGCTATTTAGCATTCTAGTCTCTTTACAATAAAGTCCTAGAGAAAAAAATAAAAGACGAAGACAAAAAAATAACTCATAAACCCAAAACCTTATCTTGATTCTCGTGGGTTTCATAATCTTTACATATACAACGCAAACTCCCTGTTTCGGAGTTTGTGCCTTAATTGAATCAAGGGACTCAATTTGCGCGAGCCACGTCACCTATTTGTCAAATGTCGCTTCTAGAATAGTCCGAGAAAGATTTAAATGTGGAGCCCGCACACTTCACTAGCAACCTTTTTTTTTGCACTAACCCATAGGCCATAACCTATGCACAGAACATACTTACGCACACCACACAAGCACACTACACGCATCTAGGAGACACGAATTTGCTCCGAAAGCGTTAACTTGTGGCCACTTCCTCCCTACGGTTCGAACCCTGCATTCTCCCCAAGAGGGGAAGTGCCGATAGCAATTAAGCTATTGTTCATTGGTACTAGCAATATATTTTTGGGAAAATTGTTTCCAAATCCAATTTAAAAGGGGACTTATTTTAAAACCCATGTATTTTCAAAATTGTGGAAAATCCTAATACGTATAAATATGGATTTCTTAGACCTAAAATAGATAATACATAGAACACTTTGGTTATTTTTTTTCAAAGTCTAAGTTTACCCTTAAGAATATACACGCATGTTTATTTTCTCTCTCTTCACCACTCCGTCTCTCGAGTTCTCGTTTCCAAAACTCCCATCTTTTTTGCCCCTCTTTGAATCCGGCATATCTTCTAAAATTTATCGATTTTTGTTGCCTATTGTCCTCTCCTCTCCTAATTTCGGTCTTTGTTTTCTCATATCCGCTTTCAATTTATCTTCTCCAAATCTACAACGCTCTCAATCCTCTGTCTCCTCTTCCAATCTGTCTTTCATTAATTCCTTGTCTCTTCCATGAATTTCTACATCTCCATAACCCAATTTTGAGATCATCTCAGCCAATTTCTTCATCGCTCTCAATTTTTGTCGTTGCCTTAGTTTCCCTTATCCTAACATCGATCATGAAAATTTGATAGAACCATAAAAAATTCACTCCATTTACCAATGAAGGAATTACACCATCAAATATAAATAATATGAAATACAATTTGTTTTGATAAATCATAACCTATTAGCGATTAATGAAATTCTTACATATCTTGAAATTGATGATGTGAGGGCTGCAACTTTTTTCCAAACGATTTACAAAGAAGATGGGTTAATAAAAATAAATTAGGTTTATACAGAATCGATGTGATATAATAATAAATAGGCAAGAAAATAGAAAAATATTGAGTCGGGAAAAGTATGTAACAAAAGAGGAAAATGTATGTAACAAAAGATTATCTAGAGAATTTAAAAGAATTTTTGAAAGGGTATTTTTGGAAATACATACACAAATACGTATACAAGTTACGGTTTGTTTTTAAAATAAATTCAAAACATACTTTTGGGTTTTTCCACAATTTTGGAACTTTCTGGGTTTTAAAATAAGTCACTATATATGACTGAGCCTAGAAACAATTTTCCCTATATTTTTACTATAAAATTCGAAGTGCACGTACATTCTTATCTAGAAGCACCACAATAATTTTATTTTTACACATTTAATAAGTTTTCACGACTATTTTAACTCAATAAAAGAGCTTTCATATTGAAACTTCAATTTGATTATCTGGATACATATGTTAATAATATCGTCATGATTTAGAGAAAAGAAAAACCATAAAATTCAGTTCTACCTATTCAAAATTTTGTAAATATTTAAAAGCCCGGCTTAAAATTTTAAATTATTTACTTTCAAATTCATTTCTAGTTATTCAAATTTTTGCAAACATTTAGAACGTCATCTTAAAGTTTAATTATTTAGGTTAAAATTCATTTCTAGCTATTCAAAATTTTGTAAATATTTCCAAGCTCATATTAAAATTTTATATTATTTTAACAAAAAACTTTCCAAATCTTTTTATGTATCATATTTACACTTGCATCACATGTGCAAAATACTAGTTGATTTTAGGCTAAATTGCACAAATGTATCTATCAACTTTCATATTTTTTGTGATTGATACCATGAACTAATTTAATTATAAAGTACCATAAACTATCACCCCCGATTGCAATTAAATACCATCAACTTTTCTTCCATTTGCAAACGTTATATTTAACTGTTGTATTTGACTTGTTTTCCCCATTTTACCATAATGTTCTCAGTCAACCCCTAAAATTTTGATGGGTATGATGCTCCATTAAGGCACAAAAGTTAACGTCGTATGGCAGTTATGTCAAAAAAAATAGTTCATGGCACTTATCTCTAATTATCAAGGATCATGATATCAATCGCAAAAAACATGAAAGTTAATGGGTACATTTGTGCAATTTAGCATTGATTTTAACTTGAATTTTGAGAAGCTATAACTTGTTCCCCATCCTTCTTTGAATATGACAATTACGCTCTTTACCTCCGACTTTCCTATTGTTCTATGTATATTGATCTTACAAAAATGATTAGCACTAACATGGAACAAGATGTATGTCAATAATCAAAATATAAATGGGATGAGACCAACAAGATTGGTATAAAGTGTAGATATCAATAATACTAATAATTCTAAGATTCAATTTGAGAATGACATAGATTTTGGTGAACATTAAGCATCAAATCACGACCCTTGGTTAATACACAGAAAAAAGGGTAACGAAAAAGAAAAGTTTGAAGCCATTCAGAATAGGGCTTCAACAACAAACACATAAAATTCCCAGAGAACAAGCTCCCGTGGTCTCTTTAAACAATTACTCCACATATACATCAAAAGAGAGCAACCATTTTCACTAAAAGCACAGCTCATTAAGCCATTATTAATTATTGTGATGATTTTTTGATGGCCAAAGCTACACATGATGATTTCATACTAATCAAATTTCATCATGGCTTATGATCTTGAGTGTAGATAGAGTCAATGTGAGCAATGAGAGTCCTTATTAAGCTTAAATTATTTCGTTTGTAATAATGCTAAATCCTAGTTTGGGAATTAAGCAAAATGGGGGTGTGAAGTTTTAATTAGAGAAAGAGAGGGAGGGTGGTTAGGTCATTTACTTTGCTAATTAACGCCATGGGGTTTATGTGTAAAATGGGAAAGTTAAGGATTTTGGTGATGGGTTTAAACATGAGGGTGGTTTTGGATGAGTCGAGCAAAGCACATGTGGTTTCTGTGAAAGTTTTTTATTATCTCAATCGACCGTGTATCACACAACGGACGATGGATAACCACTTCTGCATTTATTTAAAATCAAATTGAGGTTCTACAACTTTATTATTTGTAGATAAATACCTAAATTAATGCCTTGTACAGATTTTTCTAAAGATAATAAAGAGATAAATATATAAAGTTAATATAATATTCCTTTTTTTGGCTTATGGTATTTAACTAATAAAGAAAAGAGCAAACAGCAACTACGCAATTTTCCTACACAACAAACTACATAACACACAACACTTGGCGTGGGGTCCACGCACTTAAGTGCAGGATCTGCTTATTTTGTGAGTGTCGTGTAGTTTGTTGTATAGAAATGATTGTGTAAGAACCCTTTTACCTAAAGAAAATAATAAGGTATTTATTTGCATTTACTAAGTTTAGGATACAATTTGGCCATATATAGATTTGACAGCGCTTAAAGACAGTATAATTGGCCATAGGTTTTAGCTATTAATTAGGAATATATTTGATTTGTTATAAAACAATTGTTATATAATATAGAAAGCTGTACGCAAGACCCTAGATCCGACACTTTTTTGTCGTTTTATGTGGAAAATTAGTTTCAGCCCTTCCGTTTTAATGAAATTTGCATTTGTCCCCTTCTAATGAATGTTGATTGTGGGGGCTGGAAAAATTAGCTTTTGCCCCTTACTATTTTAGGAAATTTGCATTTGGAGGAGCCAGATCAAGCTCATTTTTGACATATGCAGAAAAAATTGTTCAGCTGCTATTTTGTTTGAAATTTTCATTTGGACTTTGACTCCAGTGTTTGTGACTGAATGTGGATTGTCAAAATTTCTAATCGCCCCCATCCATTCTTGCAGAATTCCAATTAACCCCTGTTCACTATATTCTCATATCACATGCAGATCAGCGTTCACGTGCTTAGAAAATAATGTAGCCTTAATGTCTGAAAAATTAGATTCAATTTGCTGATAAGAAAATTTAATTGCCATCTCTATCTTTATTAGGGATGTAAATGGATATGGGTAGTTCGAATGGAATCTGTATTTGTATCCAATTTTTATGAAATACGGATATAAATTTTCATATCCGATGACTACCCGTATCCGTATTCGTGTCCGTTAACGATAACCAGATACGAATATTGTATTCGTATCCAACTTTTTCGAATACGGATAATGGTTTACATTATCCGTATCTGTATTTGCGTCCAAATGACTATCAGATATGGATATGGTTATTTCGATATCTGATCTGTAGATCCTTTTACATCTCTAATCTTTATGCAGTTTCATAAAATTATTGATAACTGCATATTATTTATTGCTAATAATTCCAAGAATAAGAATTACAAAATTCACTCGACTTGTCTCTTTTAAAAATTTCATTTAACAAGAAATTTGCATTGAACTGATTTATATACATCGTCAATTGCTCTGTGATTGTATAAGGCCAGCCATGCGCTATCAACACTGCTGAAGATTGACACTTGATTTTAAGCTGCTATCCCGCACATAGCACGAGAGCCCCTGAGAGAGAGAGAGAGAGAGAGAGAGTACACCCACAATTCTACAGATTTCACCAAAAAGAAAGGGAAAAAAACTTAGCTGGTCATTAACAAAAGGTGACTTGTGTTTGATGCGTTGAATTTATATAAATATATTTTTTTTCATGTTGAATCATAACACCTCGGTGTTTGATCTACGAGCCGAGTGGGTGTTTATGCTAAAGAATCATTTGAGGGGTGCAAGTAATATATAAACTACAGGAGGGTTTTGTACGATTAACCGTTTTCTCATGGAAACAGGTAAAATCTAATTTATCATTTGCGTCTCTCTCTTCTTAATCACATGGTGCATGCTAAACATGGTAATAGGGAATTACTTATGTTGCAGAACACATGCTTGCAAAGTTTATGCATCTTATTCAAATTCTGCTTGCATGGCGAATTCTCAATATCGACTTACGCAATATCATATACTATCTTCATTCCCTCGTATCACATTCTGTATGCTTAACGAATATCATAGACATTAGATTTATTTTTGCCAGCAGAATTTGATCAATTCATACAATTTCTTGTGGCAGGAAACCATCTTTGGATCAAAACAAAACCGCTGGCAGATTTTTGTTTTTCCTTTTGTCTGTGCAGTTTTATTCTCTTACAATTGTCGTGTTGACCTCTTCCCAATTATCATTATCTTCACATCAGACATTTGCATGGCTTTAAGATATAAGATTTCAACTTGTTTGAATTTATTGTAAACACTAGCTTTTGCTTATGAAAATGATGGGGGGGGGGGGCGGGGAGTTTACCTTTCATGCTGGGCACAATGTTTTTGTCTTATGCTCATAAATCATCGATATGGATTGTTATTGTTTCAACATTTTCCTCGTTTGATTAATAAGAATTTTACCATAACTAAACATTCCGTGTGTTAGCAGGCATGTGATCATTAGAGATAATTGGCTCAAGGACAAAGCTTTTGTGATTCTACTGAAGGCAGCTCTTTCCAGTTACATACGGCAGGAATCAGCACTTTCAGGCGGTTTATTTTCATATAAAAAACTCGAGTTTTTTTGGCACTATTTGGACTTTAAGCAGAATTTGCGTTATATTCTCAACACCTGATATGTCCCGGCACATAGATTTCTCAATCCAAAATTGATTTCCCCCACCCCCTTGGCTAAATATGGTGGTTTTGCCTTCAATGTGTGTATAGAGCCACTTTACCCTAAAGCTTAATTTATTTGATCATGAGCTTATTTCTTAAAACCCATCTTTGTGCCATACTTTACATACTCAAAAGCTGATTTAAATTTTGACATCCCCTGATTCCCCTTCTCTTTTGTTACCTTTTCCGTTGGGCGCTTGCATGTTATTCTTTTGACCAGTGTAGGGTGTTTTCCGTCACCCCATTGAGATGTGAACACGCGCGCGCTTATCACGCGCATTACAGATTTCCCCATGCCTAGGGTAGGCCGGGGTTTATTGATTATGGGGATCCGAATCTCCGGCAGCTGTGAACTAAGCTGCTGTTAATTACCCCTTGCCTTTGGAGCGAGAGAACTTCCGATTGACGGGTCAAACAGGTCATGCGAACTTAATTGTGCAGTGTTGTGTTTTGAAGGGGTTTTGGATATATTGGAGGCCCCGCGGAGTTTTTACGGGGGTCCCGCGATCCGGATAGCGGGCTGGGGGTCAAGGAGGTAGCAGTCCGCTTGCGGGGCAGCGCCCCGTTAGAAATTTTTTCTAACGGGGGAGGTATTTTTAGTGTGGAGTATATGTAAAATGAGGGAAAAATGGCGTCCAAAGGACGCGTCAGCGCTAGCGCCTCGCGTGCGTGCCTAGCACGCTGGCGCTGGGCGTTGGCGCTAGCGCTTGGGTGCTTGGGTTAGCGCCAGGCGCTCGGGCGCTAGCGCCTCACGTGCCCGGTACGTGGGCGCTAGCGTCTTACGTGCCCGGCACGTGGGTGCTCGGGCGCTAGCGCTTTGGGTGCTAGCGAAAGGAAGGGATTTTTACCCCCAGAAATAGGAGTTAAACTCCAAAAAGAGGATTTTGGGTGGAGTTAAACTCCAAAAGATCTGGAATTGGAGTTAAACTCTTTTGAGGATTTGGGTCTTGGAGTTGAACTCCCTAAAAATCTTCAGAGGTTCTTCTCTCTTAAGTCTGGGATCTTCTCTCGAGCCTTTGATCTTTTCCAAAGTGGGATTTTCGGAGATGGGGTCTCCTTCTTCCTCCTCCTTGTTGGCCGGATCTTGAAGAACAAGAGGGGTGAGATTTTAAAAATCTTCTCTTTTTGAGATCTTATGGAAGATATGAGCTTCCCTTTGTGGGTTTTGTGGTGAAAAATTATTTAGTTTTGGAAAAGGAAGAATAAAACTCTTGATTTAATTCATAAGAAAGAAAAAGGTTTAGAACCTTGAGAAGGGAGAAAAATGCATAAAGAACCCTAGATTTCTACGGAATGAAAAGTGTATGCTTTATTCATCATCATGTTGCCTTATATAGGCTTACAAAATCACACATAGCCCCTTGGGCTTTACAAAATGGCATTTTGCCCATCTTACATCTCATGTGCTCATTTCTTTTGCACATAAGCCATGAGCTTTACAGAAATTTGGCTTTATGCCCATTTTCTTACATTCATGCATAAAAAATTACATCAAAATTATTTATTACATGACTTTTTATTTCGGTATGGGGGGCCCGGCCGCTTCATGTTCGGGCTCGACTCGGGCATGAGCCCACTTGATCTGGGCTTGGGCCCATCTGACTTAGGGTTGACCTTGACTTTGACTTGGTCAATCGGTGTGCAATTTTCGATCCCAACAACCAGCTTTTTGAAAAACAGATTACCTTCACATGTAACATAAAATACTACACATTCATCCATGTTGTTAGAAATTTAGTTTCTGTTTATTTAAAATTATCTTAATGAAGCGCTCTTTTTCCCTAAATCATAATTGGTTCGGTTTTTCTACGGATTTCCTTGTGTGGATTGCATGTCTTGATAAGTAACTCAAATACAAAGACAAACACTGGCTCATTGGATACTCTTTTATTGTATTGAACGAAGGTTAATTAATTTGACCATCGGAAAGTTTCAACTTAGATCTAATTGATGTCATTTAGTTTTATTTTGCAGGCATTTTGGTTCTGAAAACAAGGACTCTAATTCAAGCCTCAAGATTCATCATTAACATTCAATCATGAAAAAGTCAAGCAAAGTGCCTGTTTATGCGGAAGGACAAAAATTCTTTTGACCAAATAAGAGGTATTCTAGGATTCCTATCATACAAATTATATTGCAAATGCATATGATCTCATAATTGAACAATCCATCAGTTGCAATATTTCGCAGAGAAATATCAACGAAGTCTACACCTATTCAGCCTTTTCTAGAATATAATAGGAAATATTTTCATAGTCCTCGAATACGGTGCACTAAAATTATTGTTGTTAATCATGTACAATCATGTAATATGACTTTGGAAAGACATGAGGTTAACATGAGAATTATGATAGAAAAAATATTTAGAAGTATATATGAATAATAGTTTCTCCCCTTTTGAGACAAAATCAGATGCTCCTTGGTTACGTATACTTTTTACTTTCGGCATTGGTAAATATAGTCCAAAACTAGTTACATTTATTGGAATATGTTCTATTTCGCACTTGAGTATATTTGTGTCTTTAAGTTGAACATAATTCCATTTAATAAAAATATCATTTTTCTTCTTTTTTTTAAAGACTTTTCCATCGTCTATGAGCCTTGCATAGATCTTTTCTATAGTCCATTTAATGTAGCCTTGTAGCTGGTCATAAAACTTTGCTTATATCTTTTCAATAGTCTATTTAATTTCAGGCTGGCAGCCGACCCCATTTAGATGTTTAGATGGAAAGAGGATAAATATAGTCCGCAAACTGTTTTTTCCCATCTCTATATTTTTTCATTTAAAAGATTTTCACTCTTAAATGTACATATGATTTAGCTTATACCGACTATGAGCAATATAGAAGGAAAAGGTAATAGCTAATAGCTCCATTATTTGTTGTGATCAATTACTACTAAACATTATTACATGCATGTTTAAGTGGATTATATACATGTATAAACACCATATACATTTTTGAAAAATACTGAAATAATGAAGGAGAATGAAATCATTAATCAACTTATCCAGGGATACCTTACCTGGGATTTGGATCCTCTCTAGTGCAGATGTGTGCAGATGTGGAGAGTCCAATACTGATATTCTAAACCGCCGGATCTAATCCAAGGGCGGAGAGCCATTTGAAAACAATTGGGGAAGGGTCCACCCAGATAACTTGATCCCGATCATGTGGTAAGCTATTCCTGTACTCAGGGCATGTTTGTTTGCACGGAAGTAACATTGAAGTACTGGAAGTAAGCCTGCTTCAAGTACTTCAGTTATTTATTTGCACGGAAGTAGAGATTGAAAGTTACTTTAAGATGGTGAAGTGGATTCTGTGTGGCATGGTTACTTCCAAAATTTTCTTTCCCTCGTTTTGAATAGAAAGTAACCATTGAGCATAAGGAACAAGAAAAAGAAATAATTATTTAATGCCCTTTTTTATTATTTTCAATAGATAATAATTTATTACTATTAAAAATGTAAATTTTTTCTGTTTGTTTTGCTTATGAAAGAAAAATAGAAAGTTGTTTCAATTTTTACTTCCATCTTCAAAAAATATACAAACAAACACGAGAAGCGATATTTAAGTTTACTTACATGACATGTTTTTTGGAAGTTGCTTTAAGATTTCTTTCGTTACTTCCGTTGCTTCCGGACAACCAAACGGGCCCTCGATTCTTTTCGCCCATGGTTGATGGAAATCTCTCCCCTCCTATGAAAAATTGAAATATAAAATGAATTGAGCAATTATTGATCTTTGGCTCTACCAAAAACGAAAATCTTGCAAGCTATCTTCTTCTAATATTTCTTTCAATTTCATTTTCACATCTCTTGTTCATTCAATCTTGGTAGACAATTCAAATCGTATACTTCAGGCATTATTTGGGAATGGAGCTTTCAATATAATGGTCTCAAGATGTTGGAAACCTCATATTTCTTTACTAAAGAACAAATCTCAAATTAAAGTTCATGTAATATGGTTAGATCAATCTGTTGAAAACATAACATATACTTCATAGTTATATTCGAAAAGGAAAAAAATAGGGCAGACTTTTGAATGGCCACCCTTAATTGTAGCATGTGATTGTTTTCTGCCTTTAAAATTGACTTGATTCAAAATTTCTAGAACAAAACCTGAGAAAGGCTGCAGCTCCTAACAACATCTGATCAAACTACTAAGACCCCTGTTCCATAAATCACTATCATTGCCAACTATATATAATGATCATATACCCTATTGCTTCATTACCTTTGGTCTCATTATTATTATTATTATATATAGAATGCAACTGCACGGCTGTATCCAGAATCTCCCTTTAAGGTCAATGCCCTAAGATTGTGTTTCATTCCCTTTTACCAAACAAATTCCATATTTTGTCATAAGAACCTTATTTTATTACTATCAGCTTAAGATATGAAGATAGGCAAATCCATGGGTCCCTACCTATTTAGTCTCCAGAGTATTGTAAATGTCAGTTGCCCTAATAGATTGGTTGCCACCCTTTCGGGGGGCGGGGGGGGGGGGTCGAACCGGCAACCTCTCATTTGAAGAGGAAAGCTGTATCAGCTAAGAATGAGTTAAGTTTGCCGCACTGTTTTGGCTTTGATTGTATCTTTTTTATTATAAATGCCCGGACGTCGACTGGCTAGTCTTTTGGATTGCGATAAGTTTCATTTAGAAATTTTGTTTAAATTTAAGAAATTGTAATCGTAAAATTGCAAATCTTTCTTAGAACCTTGTACAGTGACAAAGATTGGTATGAAGTAAATGTGGACAGCAGCAATACTAATAATTCTAAGATTAAAATTGAGAATGACAAAGATTTTGGTAAACATCAAGCATCTAATCACGTGTCATTGGTTTATACCAACAAGAAAAGGTAAAGAACAAACCACACACAAAATTCCCATGAGAACAAGCTCCCTTGAAACAACAACTGCAACTCCACACATACCCGCACACCGAAAGCGAGCATCCATTTTCATTAAAAGCACAACTGATTAAAGCCATTAATTATTAATTATCATGATGATTTATTAATGACCAAAGCTACAAATGATGATTCCATAGTAATCAAATTTCATCATGGTTTATGATCTTGGGTGTAGATGTAATCAATGTGAGCAGTAAGGGTCCTCCTCATCAAGCACTCTTCTTCTCCTGCTCCTCCACATCCTTCGTCAACATTCTCTGGAATCTCCCCAATACCCTAAATCATACAAACAAATTAATTAAATCGTTGATTAGCAATGCATGTAGATTATTCTTTTCACATAAATAAATCAATCTCGACACTCTCACTCTTCTTGATTTATTTTTGAACCCAGAACCTCTTGAAACATGTTTTGCTAACTCATCAAAAAATCCATTTTGTTCACTTATGGATTTTTTTAATAACAGGCCGTAGCCTGATGCGGTCTGGATTTAAACCCAGACCTTTTGCCTTGTAGATGCTTTACCATTAGGCTAAAGTGACACTCGGTAGAAAAAAGAAACTCACAGATTGTTCCCCCACAATGTCTAAAGAAGGCATTATTTAAACATAACAAATTTCCAAAATCAAAACAACCACCATCAACCCCACAACAAGAACAAATAAAAGGAGTAAATTACAATAAATTTAGAGTGGTACCTTGTTTTCAACAGGATTGAGGCCTAGCAGCATGGGTCAAGAAAACAGAGATGAGCATGGCAATGAACAAGAGGGTGATGGCCTTGGACATTTTTTCCCAAACACTTTGGGCATCAATTATAATATTAGAATGAAGAAGGGATGTATATATTTATAGAGAGAGGGGGAGAGAGGATTAATTTGGAGAGTTTTAATGAGTGACTATTTTGGGGGTTTTATGACATGGGGAGGAGTTTCCTCGCTGGCATCGCCTATAAGCTTGCAAGGTGTAAAGGATTTGAGGGGATTGCATTGAGATGAGTGGGTATTAATAAAGGGGAAAACATTGAATTTTGCAAGAAAGAAAGGAGTAATTAAAATGGGGTTTTGGAGTTATCCTGAATTAATAGGTTTTACCCTTTTCGGAGTTTTGGAGTTATTCACTCAACATTTTGACTCATCATCACCACCTAATTCTTCTATACAAGGAAACGGATAGGCAATACCAGGGTTCAGCTTGGGTCACAGCTGGACACGGATATGTTATGACTATCTTGATATTTTGATGTCCAACTAGTTTGATGTCCAACTAGTTACTTCGGTAGAAGTGAAATGTTGATCATGCACAATTCAACACTGGAAATATCAATTGCATTTTTTAAATTTTTTTATCCAACTATTGTTTCATGTACATGTGGATGTGTGCGTGTAAGAGAGCATGGAATCTCAGGTGCCGCAGAGGCAAATTTACTCTGATGGCGTCGAAAAAAAGTCAAACCTCCAATTTTTAGACGATTGGTATCCACCATCTTCATCCACACCGTGCAAGATGTGGATACACCAAATTTGATATGAATCCAATACCCTTTCACCGTTGATTTTGTGATGTAAAAATATTAACAATGTTATGCTATCGGGAAAACCGTTAATTTTGCACTCACTACATCAACGGTGAAAGATATTGGATTTACAACAAATTTGGTGCATCTACATCTTGCATGACGAAGATGAAAATGGTGGATGTTGATCGTCAAAAAAATTGGTGTAGGTCTGATTTTTTTTGACGCCATAGGAGAAAATTCCCACATGTGGCACATGGGATTCCGTTATATATATATATATATATATATATATATATATGAGAATAATGGAGGAAAGATGCCATAGGAAGGAATTTCCTCCTATGGCGTCGAAAAAATAACCCTTTTATTTTTTCCGCTGATCGGCACCCACCATTTTCATCATTATCATCTAAGATGTGGGTATACAAAATTCATGTGATTCTACAACTTTTGCACCGTTAATTTAGCAATGTAAGAAGTTCTATTGTCGGTAAACCGTTAATTTTGAACCCACTAAATTAACGGTGAAAAAGTTGTAGAATCACATTAAATTTGGTGTGCCCACATCTTAGATGATAACGATGAAGATGGTGGGTGCCGATCGTCGGAAAAAATGAGGAAGAGTATTTTTTCGACGCCACAAAAGAAAATTCCCTCTTATGGCCTCTTTCTTCAATTAACACCTCTCTCTCTCTCTCTCTCTCTATATATATATATATATATATATATATATAAAAGAGTGATCCATTATAAACCGGCCCGCATTTTTTAAAAACAGGAACTCCGGATCTATGACATATTTTAACAATCCGATCCGTTCAAGTTGATCACCCCACCCTTAAATATATGTGTATGAAAAATTAAAAGATTTAAAGACCTCTAGCCTATGCATCGGATGACGTTTATGTTGCATTATCGAAAGGTGTTCATTTTTGCACCCATCAATGCATAGGTTATAGGATTTTAAATTCCTTGATTTTTCATCCACATATATTTGAGGGTAAGGTGATCAACTTGAACGGATCGGATCGTTAAAATATGTCGTGGATCAGGAGTTCTCATTTTTAAAAAACGCGGACAGGTTTGCAATGGATCGCTTATATATATAATGTTGTGATATGGTGAAATGTCGAGTTAAAGTGGATTGGCCATATCCGATATTTGGATTGACGATCGGATTTTTGCGTCATGTTCTACACACGTCAAAATATGCATGTGTATTGATGAGGCTCAATATCGGTGACTCTCCAGATGCTGACACATTGCAGATGATGTGTCCTAGAACCTACAAGAGAGGATCAGTAACCTCGGTTGGAATCACACCTCGGGCCTCCGGTCCGAAGAGCCTCCCGACCTTCGGTGGCCTTCCAGACCACCTACTGGCTCGCCTCCGAGCAATCACAGAACCAAGATGCCTCGGCCTCCCACTTGCACCCGAGCCTCCCGCCGAGCTCATCTTCCTCAGTTTCACCGACCAACCCGCAGCGCTGATCACAGGCGCTTTCGCCATGGCTCCGTGAATCTCGCCACGCGCGAGATATCCGCCGCCCACGACCCCGCGTTCCACGCCACCACGATCCCCATTAACGAGCCTGTCTCGTCATTAATACGAGATCCCGTCTATCACGCGGGCGTGACGTCAGGGGCGTAACGGCCGGCGTGATTCTCGCGCCTGCCTGCCCATTGCTGCCGCTATATAAACCCCTCTCTCAAACGATTGAGGTACGCAATTCTTTCCATTAAGCCGCTACTCTGCCCAACTTGCACCACTAATTTGATCGTCGGAAGGTCCTCGGTGGTACGACCACCCTGGGACTTCCTTGCAGGTAGCTCGGCTCAACCTCAAATCCAAGCCCATTGAGATCCACGCGCTAAAGGGGACAACCTCCAGATCAAATCTCAGACGTCCGTCAATACGCGAAGAGATCAATGGAAGATAACATCTGAAGGAGATCCAGACCTCCATCAGATGGCGCTGTCTATGAGAACTCTAGTTCCACTCAACCAAAAGTTCATCTTCAGATCTCGACTACATGGCAAGCGGTCACCGTGACGATCCAAGCACCAGCCGTCGTCTTCCCCACGGTGGAGACAAGAGAGAATCCCATCTTCCACCAAATGCCATTCACGCTCTATCCGCTCGGATAGATCGACTCACGTCAGTCGTAGATGTGCTCGTCCGTATCCAAACGGCCAAGCAAGCTCCCCAGGTCGCCGCTCCCCCTCCGTGGGATCGGGACCCCTACAGAGGGAGAGAAGACTCTGCCCGCAGTGGCACGACCGATCACCACCTCGCTGTCTCCGGCGGCCGCAGATCCCCCGGGCCGACATATTCAATGACCCGGTGGAGGCCGCACAGTTTAACTACGGGGTCTTACGCCAGAGCGCCTCGCCCAGAGCCCCATGGCGCCTCTGCCCCTCCCGAGGAGTTTTCGGTCAGCTCGCCTGCATCCAGGCATGACCGACACCCCCTCCGTTGACGGGGTCGCGTGCACGGGACTTGCCACGGCAGCTCGAAAACGAATTCGCCAGGAGACCTGAGGAACGTCATCGAACGGAATCGGGGCCGTGGCCACGCAGAGGTCTTCGGTAGCCGAGGCAAAAATCGAAGTATGCCGACTCCTCGGGATACCACAGCCGACTCGACGCTCTCGAAAAGAAGATCGAGGGTATGCATCGGGAAGGTCGCCATTCGAGCGTCGGGGTTAAGTACGCCGCCAACTCGCTCACAAAGCCCTTCACCGAAAAGCTGCTCGCCGTCCATGTCTCCTCCCGGAACAAGCCCCTAAAGGTTTCGCTCTTCGATGGGAAGTCAAACCCGAAGGACCACTTGGACGCATTCACGGCCGGGATGAGTTTCCAGGACTGTTCCGACGCCGTCCAATGCCGCGCTTTCCCAGCCACTCTCATCCGCTCCGGACGAGACTGGTTCCCAGGACTCACGCCACGCTCGATCTCAACTTTTGACGAGCTGGCCACCCAATTTCTCGGCCACTTCGTCGGGAACGGACGGCAGAAGCGGACCGTCGACCACCTCTTCATGATAAAAAGCGGGGACAAGGAAACCTTCAAAGGGTACGTAACCCGCTTCTACAACGCCCTCTTCGAGGTCCCAGAACACCGGGATGAGACGGTCATTATGGCCCTCAGGTCAGGTCTTAGGCACAAGGAGTGGTTACGCTCCTTTGCTCTAGCGCAACCTAAGACCATGACCGAGGTAAAGGCCTGGACTGAGTGAGAGATCCAGCTGGAATCCGAGGTAAACGCCAATCTTCCCCGGACTAAACAAACTGATGACAAGAAAAAGAGCCGGGAAGAGAAAAAGAGGCTTGAGCGGCCAAATCCCTACTCCCCGAAGTTTCAGAAATACACTCCGCTCAATGTCTCCCAGACAGTACTGCTGGAGGAGGCTAAGGGAGAGAGGTTCTTCAGGCTCCCCCAGGTCTCGAACAGGGTAGCAAAGCGCACCCGGGGCCCGTACTGCGGTTTCCACAGGTCGCAGGGCCACTCCACCGAGAACTGCCAGCAACTCCGAGACTACATCGAGGAATTAATCTGCTCGGGGCATCTGGAAGCGTACTTGCGAGACAAGCGGCAAGCCGACCATGAAAATGAGCACTACCCCACTCTCGGCGGGTTGACGATCGGCCAAATTATGGTCGTGTCAGCGAGGGGTATGATGGGGACCGACGAGGACCTCGACGAGATATCCTCACCCTCGGATATATCGGCTCGTTGGAAGTTCGGCAGGCCACGAGCTAGTTAGCTTCATGGATGCT
This sequence comes from Agapanthus africanus, assembly GCA_030015575.1. NCBI lineage: Eukaryota > Viridiplantae > Streptophyta > Magnoliopsida > Asparagales > Amaryllidaceae > Agapanthus > Agapanthus africanus. The sequence continues at coordinate 825,757,618 of CM057339.1, read as the reverse complement.
TTCTCCGGCTACAATCAGATCCGTATGAATTCGGCAGACGAGGATTTCACCGCATTCACAACGGACCAGGGGGAGGGAATGCTGCTATAAGGCGATGCCCTTCGGCCTAAAAAACGCCGGGACTACGTACCAATAAAAAGAACATCTATGAGCACGTACTTCTTCTCTCACTAAGGCAATGTAAACTTTTCTCAAGTTCTTTCTGTTTATATAATAAGAAGGGAACAATAAAACATTGCGAAAAGAAGAGTTTTATTTATTCCAAAGGGTACTATGGGCTCCTCAGCCTTACAGAAAAATAAAGAAAAAGTTACAACAGAGGCGGAACAGAATCGAGGAAGTACTCCCGGTGATACTTAGAGTGGATTTCCGCTAGCCGAGCCTTAGCCTCTGCGGCCTGCTACCGCCAACGCTACACGCTACCCCACGACGCCACGGATCAAAGCCCTCACCAAGAGGCAACCGGGCTCGCCCCTGCTCGGTTATCCCTGGCTGGTAGTTCCCTATCCCACGACGTCAGGGATCTAAGCCCTCGCCAAGAGCGTCGTGGGGTAGGGAACCACCAGCCAGGGATAACCGAGCAGGGGCGAGCCCGGTTGCCTCTTGGCGAGGGTTTAGATCCTTGGCGTCGTGGGGTAGGGAACCACCAGCCAGGGATAACCGAGCAGGGATCTAAGCCCTCGCCAAGAGGCAACCGGGCTCGCCCATGCTCGGTTATCCCTGGCTGGTGGTTCCCTACCCTACGACGCCAGGGATCTAAGCCCTCGCCAAGAGGCAACCGGGCTCGCCCCTGCTCGGTTATCCCTGGCTGGTGGTTCCCTACCCCACAACGCCACGTCGTGGGGTAGGGAACCACCAGCCAGGGATAACCGAGCAGGGATCTAAGCCCTCGCCAAGAGGCAACCGGGCTCGTCCCTGCTCGGTTATCCCTGGCTGGTGGTTCCCTACCCTACAACGCCAGGGATCTAAGCACTCGCCAAGAGGCAACCGGGCTCGCCCCTGCTCGGTTATCCCTGGCTGGTGGTTCCCTACCCCACAACGCCAGGGATCTAAGCCCTCGCCAAGAGGCAACCGGGCTCGTCCCTGCTCGGTTATCCCTGGCTGGTGGTTCCCTACCCCACAACGCCAGGGATCTAAGCCCTCGCCAAGAGGCAACCGGGCTCGCCCCTGCTCGGTTATCCCTGGCTAGTAATTCCCTACCCTACGACGCCAGGTATCTAAGCCCTTGCCAAGAGGTAACCGGGCTCGCCCCTGCTTGGTTGTCCCTGGCTGGTAGTTTCTTACCCCACGACGCCAGGGATCAAAGCCCTCGCCAAGGGGCAACCGGGCAGCAAACCTGCTTGGCCCGTCCTTCGCAGGCCTCTTACGGCCCCTCCCGCGCTAAGGATCGAAGCCCTCGCCAAGAGGCAACCGAGCGGCAACCTTACTCGGTTTTCCCTGGCTGGTAGTTCCCTACCTCACGACGCCAGGGATCAATGCCTTCGCCTAGAGGCATCTGGGCAGTAACTCTGCTCGGCCCCTCTTTAGCAGGCCTCTTACGGCCCTCCCGCGCTAAGGATCGAAGCCCTCGCCAAGAGGAAATCGGGCAGTAACCCTGCTCGGTCCATCCTTAGCAGGCTTCTTCCGGCTCCTCCTATGCTAAGGATCAAAGCCCTCGTCAAGAGGCTACCGGGCCGCTACACTGCCCGGTCCATCATCGGCTGGTAAATTCATACCCAACGACGCCAAGGACCTAAGCCCTCACCAAGAGGCCACCGAGCAGCTATCCTGCTCGGTCCATCCACGTCTAAGCGATCTCTACCTCTACTTCGGGGCCATGGGGATACCGACCTTTCACCAGCCTTTGCACGCTTGGCAAGTGATAGAATTCAACTCGACGTGTGATCGCTAAATGAAATACCTACCTAAAGATGAAAGTAGTACTGTGTAAGTACAAATGTTTACCACAAATAAAAGGAAAATGCGCACGCAAAGAAACTGCAAAATGGATTTTCTATTCATAAAAATCAGAAGTATTTACAAAGGTATTATAGGCTCCCCAGCCTTACAAAAATGTCCGGAGGCTTCCAAAACTTTGGCGCAAAATAAGGAGGCGAGGAAGTTCAAGCCTCAGGGCCGGGGAGAACCCCGATGAGCCGCGCGTCCACTACGACCACCGGGACGGCATCTTCGGAGTCGATGCCCACGGCGGTAACCCCGGTGCTTGTAGCCGGGTCGACCGATTGATCCCCGACGGGCCCACTAGGGGCCTCTTCCCTTGCAGCACCGCCGGGAAAATCCCCCTGCACCTCTTCCCCGTGGGGGTACACAGCCCGGAGCTCGCCGTCAGGAAACTCCGGTATCTTGGCCTTGACAGCGTCGAAGGTGTCGTTCCAAATAACGCCGACAGCTTCAGCAAGGTCGGTATAAAACTGGTCCGACTTCTTATAGCTTTCCACTGCCTTCGACGCCCGAAGCTCAGCCTCCGACGCCCGAAGCTCGGCACGCCTCGTCTTGTCCTTCGCCGCCTCATTCTCCCCTCGGATGGAGTTTGCCGTCTTCTTCAAGGTGGCGACGAGCACCTGGGAGTCTTCCCATTTGGCCTCGGCAGCTCGGGCAACCTCTCGGCACCGGACCTCCCGACTCCTGGCCGCCACCCGGTCTTTAAGGGCAGCGATCCTTTCCATCGCCGCCCCCAGGTTCTGCCTTGAGCTCTCCTCGCGACCTGCGGTCTGCATCGTCGGGGCTATTTCCTCATCCTCCATGTTGACGACGAGAGCGACGTGCTGGAGGACCTGAAGAAAAGGAGGAGGGTTAAAAAGGAAAGGGAAGCACCTGATCACGCGAACAAGAACGCTGGATGAAGAACCAGGTGGAGTGCAAATACTAACCTGTACGGACTCTTGAGCTATGGCCGCCATTTGGGCCCGGAGGGTCCTTCGAGGGATTCTGCCCCTGGCCGATCTCTCCATCTCAAAGAGCAGGCTGTCAGCGACGGAAAGCTCCGAGGGCATCTCGAAGTGAAGCTCCCCATCGTCCATGAGGATTGGGGAAGCCGGGGAGCGGGGCTCCGTCCTCTGAAACTTCTTGAGGAGCGACGCGGGAGAACCAGTCTCGGCTCCCATCTCGGGAGCCCGGGGCTCCTGCTCCCGAGCATGCTTACGGACCGGCGCGCGGCTGGACTCGGGGGCTCGAGGAGCGTTTGGGCGCCTGGATGGAGCTGCCGCCGGCGGGGACGAAACTGGCGGGGCCGGAGCCGACGACGGGCGAGAAGAGCCGGCGCCTCCGGCCTTCTTCCCCTTCTTCAAATCAACCACTGCTTTCCGGAACTTGTTTAGGTCCATGGGTTCTGCATAAGACAAAATACAGAGGATTCAACAATACCAGGAAAGTAAAAGTATGCACAAGTCCAAACAGGTCGTCTGAGAGCTCCTAACTTACCCGCGTACTGGGCGGGGCTGAGCCCGGCCCAACTGAGGGCCCGCTCAGACAGCAGCACATCGACCCGAGGGAGGGGCTCCCACTCTGACACCGCCACCGCATCGGCATCATTCGACTGACTCACCCGAGGACAGCTGGCCCCTTTCCACTGGGTGGGCACAAACCAATCCTCGCCCTCGGGCGGGGCCACAAACAAAAACTTCTTTTTCCATTCTTGAATGGAAGAAGGTACTACGACGACCCTCGACCCGGCGGCATCCCCCCGTTGTCTCCAAAAAATATGTATACCCAGCTTGGCTCGCCCTTGCGGGCGCTAGGATGGTTTTTATAGCAAAGAGAAGAAACGAGAAGGCTTAGGCTGGAGGGGATCAAACTCAGTTTCAACCGAACCAGGAACCTGAGGAGGATCCTCCAAGAGTTCGACACTAACTAGTCCGGGGCTAACCTGAAACAATTCAACGCCGCACACACCTCGGGGGAGAAGGGCAGACGCATCCCGGCCCAAAAGGCTTCCAGGTACAAGGCAATCTCATTGCCCCGTACCCGGTCTGCCCTCTCCCCCTCCTCGGCCAGACGAAGCGAATAGCCGGGAGGAATAAGGAAACGCGTCTTTATGTTGGCGAGCTCCTCCGCGCGCCTCAGCGAGGATCGCACGCCAAGAACACCCGCGACCTCTGCTCTGGGGACCGCCCCCGTCGTACGATCCCGAGGAGCATTACTAACCCTAACTCTCCGGGGAGACTCCGACTCAGAGGAGGAAGAGGAAGAAGTAGAAGAGGAAGCTTCAGAAGAATCCCTAGACTCTATCCGGACCACATCTACAGACTTCTCAGAAGAAGACATCTAACCTTATCAAAGGGGGTGTCCTCGGGAAATCAAACGCAAGGAATCCAACATGAGGAGAAGAGAGCCGAGCTAACACGACTAGGGATGAGGAAATTTTGAGGATGTATAGGCCCTGATGGGGATCCCAACTCTATTTATAGCTGCCGGCGTATCCATCCTACGGCTCCGATCGCCTCCCGTCAAAACAACGTTTCGCAACCAACGGTCGACAACATTCCACCTGTCTCACTCACGTTGGGCGCGGGAACCCCTGCGACACGTCTCGCCAGCCAACCAACGAAGACATGTGTGCTATCGCTTCAACGAACGTACGCACGATCCGGCGCATCCCTTTAATGCGAGATCTCCAAAATAACTTTCCAAACAAACTTTTGTAATTAATCTCCAAAAGAATTTTTCCAAAACACGCCAGAATTCGGCCCGAGACGAATTGAGCCGGCTCAAAATTGTCTTGAGCCGTCTCTTGCATCCAGAGAATAAATGCTAATTCCTAACAACTTGTGAGCCGGCTCAACCTATTTTGAGCCGTCTCACACATACAAGGGTCGAGAATGAAAGGTTCCTAGGCACACTATAGAGGTCTCACAAGGCATCAACCATGCCAATTTAAAATTTTATGGGTGCCGAGAAACCCTAATACGGATCGTTGACTAGAAGTTTAGGCGAAATACGAATCTAGTTAACAACTTAACTAAAGATAAGAAGTTACAACCTTTGTAGATCCGGATATCCACTTCCTTGGGTCCACGTAGGCGTCCTCTCGCTGTCCATCTCGAATCCCGGACTCAATCGTCGGCTTGATCGGAGAAATGGGCGGACTAGGTCGTCGGCTTCGTGCCGAAGATGATCTACGTCGAGGCATCACAAGTTCAAGCTCCGACTTCACAAATTTGTGAAACTTGTGAAGAAAACACCCAAAACAACTTGGCAAAAGGTAGAGGGTGAAGAAATAGGAGGTGGGTTCACTTTAGAATTTGATTTCTCACTTTAGAACTCAAGTTGCCATTGATGGCATCAAGCTTTTTCTTTTGAAGATGAAGAAGAAGATGAAGCTAGAATATGATGAGTATTATTTTAAAATGAAAAGTAAATGAATACTTATCATATACTAACTAGGGTAGAGTGTAGAGAATAGACCATGGTTACTTGGATGGGTTAGGGTTAAGCATGAAGACAAGAATGGTTAAGAAGTCAAAGCTTCATGAAGCTTCAACTAGAAACAAATAAAGCCACCATTCTTATCTAAATCATTTCCAAATAAATAAATGAACTAATAAATAAATAAATGAACAAGCAAAACCCTAATCATCAAATTAACCATGGTTTAATTCTATACACTTAACTAAATGATCAAGTATCATCAAACATGATACAAAAATGTGCACAAAAGTATATCACATATACTTCTTGCACATCAAGTGAGAAAATCCATATAAAGTGAACCAATACTAGCTAATGCAAAGTAATATATCAAATATATAATTATACATTAAATCAACACTTGATTTAACGATCCGGTCATATCGCATATAACCGACTAATATCCTATGTATCGGCTTATCAAATCAATCCTTGATTCAATAACTAGGTTATATCGAATATAACCATTCGATACATTCATCGTGAGAATGAAATGCGGTATCACATACACGCATTATTCTCGGTCCCGCACATATCTCATATGCGCTCCTATTTCGTTTCGCTTGAGCCAGGAAACCTCTGTGTAGGACTCTAAAGACTCGTCAATACGCCGGCAGCAGATGATGATCATATCAAGCACCCACAAGCCGCAAGCGGTCTGCTAAACGTAACGGCCACCCGGGTATTGAACGATCAGAAGATCGACGAGCTAGCCCGCTCACACTCCTGTGAATCCAACCAGTAACACTTATCGTACAGTCCGGTCTGTTCGTCTGATATGTCGCATAACAAGTCTAGGGGTGGTAAACGTCAGACCCCAATAACCGATAAGTCGTGCTGATGTGAGGCTCATAACGGGTCGAGAAACTACTGGTAACACTTACCAGCAAATCTCTGATCAGCCCTGGCCAGGGACTTCCCTGTTACGGCCAATCGAGCACAGTGCAACATCAACCCCCAATACCGGGAGAGACGAAACCACTCCTATCGCTCATTGCCTCCATGTGATTCGGGACTGTACCCAAAGATCACCGTTTTGCACGCCCTCATGGACGTGGTAAGGTGGAGATCAAAGCACAGTGGGAATCACACAAGACTCTATGACGATCTCGGGTCTACAGACTAACCTGTACAAGTGTCACCTGAGAACTGCCATCTGACGTGAGGTATAATACCGTCTGGGAGTTCTCGGCGAGTCCGTCCAGTGTACCCAGTCTCCACTGAGCACCCGTATACCATCTCTGATGTCAAACACCAATGGATATGTGATCATCCATCGCCCATCTCATGGGTCGAGAAGCGCATACGTTAGTCTACTCTGGTATATCGATGCCCCGTCTCGATACACCCACGACTAGGGACCTTGAAGGATGTACCTATGGACTACCATGTCCCCACTAGTATGATCTGCATCATAGTCCAGGTAGTCAAGTACACATCCTAAGGGCTTTATCAACATGTAACTATAAGACAGTATAAAGAGACTAGTATACATGTTAAGATAAAGAGTAACCAGATAGCATACTATCATATCGAGCAAGAAAGTCATCTCTATATATGTCCAAGCATCCAATATAATATACATCATCTGCACAATACTGGCCTCTAGGGCATACATACAACTAACAATCTCCCACTTGCACTAGGACCAGCTGCTGTAGTATCGCATACCGAGCATCCCGAATAGTCTCTCAAACTGTATCTGGGGAATGGCCTTCGTGAGTGGATCCGCCGTGTTGTTCTTCGTGTCAACCCTCCTGACCTCGATCTCCCGGCGATCAACTATCTCCCGGATCAGGTGATACCGCCTCAGAATATGCCTGGATCGCTGATGGGACCTGGGTTCCTTGGCCAAAGCCACCGCTCCATTGTTATCGCAATACAAAGGTATTGGATGCTCAATGGATGGAACCACTCCAAGTTCAGTAATGAACTTCTTGATCCAGACAGCCTCTTTGGCAGCATCGTTGGCAGCGATGTATTCAGCCTCCATCGTCGAGTCTGCCACGGTTTCCTGCTTGGAACTCTTCCAGCTAACCGCCCCTCCGTAAAGGGTAAAGACAAATCCCGACTGCGACTTAGAGTCGTCCTTATCACTCTGGAAGCTCGAATCGGTAAAGGACTCCACTTGGAGTTCTCCGTTACCATACACCAAGAGCATCTCTTTAGTCCTTCGTAAGTACTTGAGAATGCTCTTCACAGCTGTCCAGTGACTCTCTCCAGGATCAGCTTGATACCTGCTCACTACACTTAGTGAGTATACTACATCGGGTTTGGTACATAGCATCGCATACATGATAGAGCCTACAGCCGAAGCATAGGGTATCCCTTGCATGCGAGCTCTCTCCAAATCAGTCTTGGGAGACATCTCTTTGGAAAGAGTGACTCCAGAGATTGTAGGCAAGTTCCCACGCTTGGATTCTTCCATACTAAACCTCTTTAGTACGGTGTCAATGTACCTGGATTGGGACAATCCCAATATCCGTTTGGATCTATCTCTATAGATCCTGATCCCCAATATGCAGGAGGCATCACCAAGATCTTTCATTGAGAATCTTTGTGATAAGAAGAGCTTGACCGATTGTAGCATAGGAATATCATTTCCTATCAAGAGTATGTCGTCCACGTACAATACGAGGAAGACAACCTTACTCTCTGCCACCTTCTTGTAGATACAAGGTTCATCTGGATTTTTGACGAAATCAAACTCTTTGATAACGACGTCAAAGCAGATGTTCCAACTCCGCGATACTTGCTTTAATCCATAAATGGATTTAAGCAGCTTGCACACCTTCCCGCTGCTCCCACTGTCTACGAAGCCCTCTGGCTGAGTCATGTACACGCACTCTTCTAAATCACCATTTAGAAAGGCGGTCTTAACATCCATTTGCCAGATTTCGTAATCATGATATGCAGCGATGGCAAGCATGATCCGGATGGATTTAAGCATAGCCACTGGAGAAAAGGTTTCGTCATAGTCCACACCTGGTCTTTGACGAATAACCTTTGTAACAAGTCTAGCTTTGAAAGTCTCCACTTTCCCATCTACACCAAGTTTCTTCTTGAAGATCCACTTGCTCCCAATGGGTTTTACCCCTTCAGGAGCAACGTCCAAAGTCCATACTTTGTTGGTGTACATGGATTCCATCTCGGACCGCATAGCATCCAGCCATTTCACTGAGTCCCTACTCGTGATGGCCTGCTCGAAGCTAGTTGGGTCATCATCCTCCATGATGCAATCCTCGCTCCCACCATCCATGAGAAAACCGTAGTATCTCTCAGGTTGACGAGGAACCCTACTAGATCGGCGGAGAGGCTGAGGTTCGTCGGGAGCTACTGAATCCTCTGGTTCCACTAAATCTTCAGTTTGAGTTTGTGTAGCCGGAATTTCTTCCAGTTCTACCTTATCGCCATTAATTTCCTTTGCAAGAAATTCCTTTTCCAAAAAGGTGGCATATCGAGAAACAAATACTTTTTGTTCCTCTGTATGGTAGAAAAGATATCCATGTGAATGTTTGGGATATCCCACAAACTTGCATAGAACTGACCGTGCCTCGAGTTTGTCCGGATTTTGCCTTTTGACATAGGCCGGGCAACCCCATATCTTAACTCGTTTAAGACATGGTCTCTTCCCACTCCATATCTCATATGGTGTGGTAGGTACAGATTTAGATGGAACTTGATTCAATAGGTATGCTGCTGTCTCCAGCGCATAACCCCAGAAGGAAATAGATAACTCAGCTGTGCTCATCATAGAGCGCACCATATCTAATAGGGTGCGGTTCCTCCGTTCAGATACACCATTGTGCTGTGGTGATATAGAGGAGTCAGCTGAGAGAGAATCCCATTCTCTTTTAGGAAGTCCAGGAATTCATTGCTTAAGTATTCTCCTCCTCGATCAGATCGAAGGATTTTAATACTTTTTCCGGTTTGGTTCTCGACTTCCTTTTTATATTCTCTAAATTTCTCAAAAGCTTCTGATTTGTATTTCATCAGGAACACATACCCGAACGTAGAGAGATCGTCAGTGAATGTAATAAAGTACGAATAACCATCCCTGGCATGTGTAGACATGGGACCGCATACATCACTATGTATAAGTCCCAAGAGTTCGGTAACTCTTTCTCCGTGTCCCGTAAACGGAGTTTTGGTCATCTTGCCTTTGAGACATGACTGGCAAGTGTCATAAGATGAAAATTCAAACGGATTTAAATATCCATCTTTATGCAACTTAGCCAGTCGTGTTGCATTGATGTGACCCAGTCTACAATGCCACAAGAAGGATTCGTTCAGTTCTGAACTCTTCCTCTTGTGTGTGTTTGTTATGCTCAGAACTGTTGATTGATTTAGAACATAAATGCCATTGCACAACGTGCCTGATCCAACCAACTTTTGGTTACGGAAAATGTTCATAACATTGTCCTGTAATACAAAATTATATCCCTCTTTACTCAACAAAGAAACCGATATAATGTTGCATATCAGGTTCGGCATGTAATAGCATTCATTCAGAACCAATGTATTACCAGTTGGTAATACAAGGTGATATTCCCCGACAGTCTTAGCTGCAACAATTGCACCATTTCCAACTCTAATGTCTTTATCACCTTCTCCAAGTTCTCTACCTTTCCTAAGCCCATGTAACTGATTGCATATATGGGATCCTGACCCGGTATCTAATACCCAGGACGCAGGGCAAATGGAGAAACAGTTCTCTGTAACGAACACACCCGAAGAAAATGCATCAACATGTACTTTCTTCAATCGGGTGGCATGGGAATCCTGGTATTCCCCCATGTCCTGATCATTCCTATAACTCTTATAAGAAAGAACGGAACCAACGTTCCCCAGCACAGTGTAACATGCGGGTTCGGTCAATACATCCATATTATTATCTTTATTAGGGCATGAAATGGTCGCTACCTGGAGAGAGAGAAGAAAACACTTTAGCGTATGCTCGTGCAAGATCAGATTGGTTATTATCTTATCTAATCAGGATGGCTCCCACTGTTTTTTATCAAATCTTCCTTCAAACCCTAAAAGGAAAGACTAGCCGGGATTAATTACACCCTATAACTTCGTCGATCTTTCAGCCAGGCCAGTGTCGGTACTTTGAGGGAGGTCCCCCGTGCTTTCGCACGAACCTAATTAATATAAACCTCGTTTTCCCAGAAGCGTAACCTCGTTGACACCTTTCTAGACACCTACTTGATCGGCTAATTGCAATGTGCAAAACTCTCCCAGGAGTAACTCTTACTCGCAGTGGGTATCGGGATCCAACTATCTCATAGAAGGTATGCAATCTCATTGCAAATTTCAACACTTGAAATTCCTGATAATATTTTGCCCCTAGTGTCCTATGACCTTGACAAAGGCCAACAAATCACAGGATGCTAGTCAAGTTCAACCTGTCATTTCTTGATTGAATCAAACCCACCCGCACGACCCTTGACAAAGGCCAACAAGGTCGTACTACCCTGAAACAATCTGCATCACATGCATAAGCAGATAAGCACTATTCAACTACCGCACACTACGCCTTGACAAAGGCCAACAAACGCAGCACGAATACTAAACAGTTGTTATCTGAAATGACGGAGGGCTACGGAAGGTTTTTCTGAAAACCTATTGCGTAATAAACTTGATATCGTTGTAGAATCAAATGAAATTTTGAAATGGAGTGATTTTGAGGCTTTTCTAGTCTTGCTAAAGGGGTCACTCCCGGTGAAGGGATCGTCGGCCCTTTCCTCGTCGAATGAGGTGCGGGATATATCATATATATCACTGTGCAAAGCAGAAACTATAGAAGCAATCAAAAACAAACCGAGGGTGTAGCATCTACCAGTTATTGCTAAAGGAGTCACTCCCGGTGAAGGGATCTCGGTCCTTTCCTCATCGAATAAGGTGCAGGATATATCATATATACCGCTGTGCAAAGCAAGAACTGTAGCTACCTGTTTTATTTAAAATTTGATTCTACAACATCTTAGGTTTCTATTCTTTCATTAATCACATTAATGAAGTCCCATCATTTAAGTACCTAAACATCACAGATAAATACGACGTACACTTATGCCATCCGCATTCGCCTCGATGTCCCCTCGTGCACCGTTAGGTTAGGTAACTAACGGCAGAGCGGGGCAGGGCTAGTACGGGTGTAAAACATAAGTAACGTCTATATAATATATCATATATACTATATACTGTATCCATCACAGAACATCACATGATCACATCACAGATATCGCAGCAGAAGAAACATATGAAATATTGGATATACTAGGACGTCCGTGTTTTCAATACGAGCCAGTATAAAATACGGATTCCACGGTCGTGATGAATAGCCAATCCCACACCCCAAGACCCCTACGAGAGCGGCAAGCAACCCTACCAATTCTAGGGTTAGGAGACCCGGACTCGACTCCTCGAGTTGGTCTCTCACTGGACCCCAGAACCCGGTTACTTGTGCTCCCCTCCTTAGGTCTATCCTAATGCGGAAATGTAAATAATATACAAAAGGTGACAACTTCTGCTACCTGGAAGTGCCCCAAATAAAAAGAATATTACATACAAGTTTTTACATGAATGAAAATGAAAAACACTCATCTCACATAAAAACCCCCGGCTATTCAAACACGACGATCCAATATAACATATCTAGCAACATATAACATCACATGTCATCAACGTAAGTAAATATGTCCATCCCAATTGTCGTTGACATATAGCAACGAAACCGGCGATATCACATATTACACTTACGGTCACAGAAAAGAAAGTGTAAAACTACAACAGTTGGAATTCGCAACCTGCATAGACATCGCATGCCTAATCAAATGAATTACTTAGACATCACATGCCTAACAATTATAAACCCCGCATTTTAGTCTCATTATCGAAAACTCTTTTCAACATCAAGTCGGGCAATTCAACAAGATTCCCGACATCCTGATCGAATGCTCGTCGCAAACTCCAATAGGTGGCCGCACCCCCGATGCCGTCGACAAAGTGCACCAAGGCAGAACACCGCTGCGGCGAGCACCCGAACGGATGCTTTCGGCGACGGGGTTCTCCTATAGTCACTTGGTCGGGGCTATGGAGTGAGGCTGTCTATTAAGTTTACCCGGCGAGTATTCGCGTACGCTACGTGATTGCGACGGACTTTTGATCATATCAAAATTCCGTGGCAACCGATCAAGTGAGACTAAACTGCTATGTTTATAACATTCATTCAGTTATCTCATAACTGCTTGTGAATTCCAATTGTTATATCACATTCCAGATAAACAGAAAATGTTAAACTTTCCGATCGAACATTCGAACACCCAAGTTTTCCCGAGACTGGTCAACACATGAAATAGGTTCAAAGACATTCACTTCATGCCTCAGTACCAACGGTCCAGCCGTAGAAGGGTCAAGCCAACGCCTCACATGTGGCACGCCGTACTGCCCCAAACCCGAAGGTTCAAAGGGCAGTTCAAGACGGTCACATAATCGAGTTAAGGTTTGTTGTCTTCTAGAGGGACTATCGCGTTACTTGCACTACTCAGAACGTCTTTAAACCACAGAAAAATCCAACACTTGGAAATTTTCCGGCAGGGGAAAAGTTGGGTATTTATATCCGGTCGAACTTTTTAACATATTCTTAAATTATCCGGAAAAAAACACACAGACAAAATTTGATAATCCGATCGAATCTTCGAACTCCCAAAACACCCCAGAAAATTCAACTCTTGAATAAATTTTAAAAATTCCTAGAAAATCCAACACCAGAAGAAATCAGTTGCTGTGCAAAAATTATATGATAATTCAATAAAGTTGCCGCGGAACCGCCGCAGAAGCAAGGCTTCTGCCGCGGTTCCGCCGCACTGTAGACTCTTCATTAAGTAATTTTTGCACCGTAATTCATAGATTTCCCTGCTGAATTTTTTAGCAATTTTTAATCTGGAAAAATCCCAGTTTTTAGAAAAAGTCCAGAGAGCATGAAAAAGTTAGGGTTTCGGGTTCGATCGGGTTTCAAACGTCGTCTAGACTTCGCCTAAGGCTCTAGCTAGGCTCTGATACCAGTGAAAGGTTCCTAGGCACACTATAGAGGTCTCACAAGGCATCAACCATGCCAATTTAAAATTTTATGGGTGCCGAGAAACCCTAATACGGATCGTTGACTAGAAGTTTAGGCGAAATACGAATCTAGTTAACAACTTAACTAAAGATAAGAAGCTACAACCTTTGTAGATCCGGATATCCACTTCCTTGGCTCCACGTAGGCGTCCTCTCGCTGTCCATCTCGAATCCCGGACTCAATCGTCGGCTTGATCGGAGAAATGGGCGGACTAGGTCGTCGGCTTCGTGCCGAAGATGATCTACGTCGAGGCATCACAAGTTTAAGCTCCGACTTCACAAATTTGTGAAACTTGTGAAGAAAACACCCAAAACAACTTGGCAAGAGGTAGAGGGTGAAGAAATAGGAGGTGGGTTCACTTTAGAATTTGATTTCTCACTTTAGAACTCAAGTTGCCATTGATGGCATCAAGCTTTTTCTTTTGAAGATGAAGAAGAAGATGAAGCTAGAATATGATGAGTATTATTTTAAAATGAAAAGTAAATGAATACTTATCATATACTAACTAGGGTAGAGTGTAGAGAATAGACCATGGTTACTTGGATGGGTTAGGGTTAAGCATGAAGACAAGAATGGTTAAGAAGTCAAAGCTTCATGAAGCTTCAACTAGAAACAAATAAAACCACCATTCTTATCTAAATCATTTCCAAATAAATAAATGAACTAATAAATAAATAAATGAACAAGCAAAACCCTAATCATCAAATTAACCATGGTTTAATTCTATACACTTAACTAAATGATCAAGTATCATCAAACATGATACAAAAATGTGCACAAAAGTATATCACATATACTTCTTGCACATCAAGTGAGAAAATCCATATAAAGTGAACCAATACTAGCTAATGCAAAGTAATATATCAAATATATAATTATACATTAAATCATTAAATCAACACTTGATTTAACGATCCGGTCATATCGCATATAACCGACTAATATCCTATGTATCGGCTTATCAAATCAATCCTTGATTCAATAACTAGGTTATATCGAATATAACCATTCGATACATTCATCGCTAGAATGAAATGCGGTATCACATACACGCATTATTCTCGGTCCCGCACATATCTCATATGCGCTCCTATTTCGTTTCGCTTGAGCCAGGAAACCTCTGTGTAGGACTCTAAAGACTCGTCAATACGCCGGCAGCAGATGATGATCATATCAAGCACCCACAAGCCGCAAGCGGTCTGCTAAACGTAACGGCCACCCGGGTATTGAACGATCAGAAGATCGACGAGCTAGCCCGCTCACACTCCTGTGAATCCAACCAGTAACACTTACCGTACAGTCCGGTCTGTTCGTCTGATATGTTGCATAACAAGTCTAGGGGTGGTAAACGTCAGACCCCAATAACCGATAAGTCGTGCTGATGTGAGGCTCATAACGGGTCGAGAAACTACTGGTAACACTTACCAGCAAATCTCTGATCAGCCCTGGCCAGGGACTTCCCTGTTACGGCCAATCGAGCACAATACAACATCAACCCCCAATACCGGGAGAGACGAAACCCCTCCTATCGCTCATTGCCTCCATGTGACTCGGGACTGTACCCAAAGACCACCGTTTTGCACGCCCTCATGGACGTGGTAAGGTGGAGATCAAAGCACAGTGGGAATCACACAAGACTCTATGACGATCTCGGGTCTACAGACTAACCTGTACAAGTGTCACCTGAGAACTGCCATCTGACGTGAGGTATAATACCATCTGGGAGTTCTCGGCGAGTCCGTCCAGTGTACCCAGTCTCCACTGAGCACCCGTATACCATCTCTGATGTCAAACACCAATGGATATGAGATCATCCATCGCCCATCTCATGGGTCGAGAAGCGCATACGCTAGTCTACTCTGGTATATCGATGCCCCGTCTCGATACACCCACGACTAGGGACCTTGAAGGATGTACCTATGGACTACCATGTCCCCACTAGTATGATCTGCATCATAGTCTAGGTAGTCAAGTACACATCCTAAGGGCTTTACCAACATGTAACTATAAGACAGTATAAAGAGACTAGTATACATGTTAAGATAAAGAGTACCCAGATAGCATACTATCATATCGAGCAAGAAAGTCATCTCTATATATGTCCAAGCATCCAATATAATATACATCATCTGTACAATACTGGCCTCTAGGGCATACATACAACTAACAGAGAATACAAGGCAAACTCAACAAATCTCCACCTTGACTTGTACTCAACGAGCCATATTCTATTTTCTCTTCACAACTTCTACCCATGATATCTTCTGAGCTTTGCATAAAGCTACACTTTGACTCAAATTTCCTCCACCTTGCTCAAAATTTGTTCTTCCATACACATGCTTCCCCGCAACTTGATATACATCGCTTGAGCTTCTGACTGTTTTCATTACGACACAATTCTTTTGGCACACCTAAATCACTCCACCTTGAGCAATAATTGTGTAACCTTTCGTATCCAATCTTCCAAGCGAAATTAGATTTCTCTTCAGTTTTGGGACATATCTGATATCTCCAAGAACTCTTTGTTTCCCATCGAACATCTTCATTTTTACAGTGCTAACGCTTTCCACTTCTATTTTAGAATTGTCCGTTAACGTCACTGTCTCTTTTTTCTTCTTAGTCTCATCGAACCACTTCTTATTTGAACATATGGGAAAGGATGCTTCCGAATCCATGTACCACATATCTTCCTTTTTAACATTTTTTATCACTAGTCATAAGCAACTCGCGCTCTATTTCGACATTGTGGACCACATTCGTTTGCTCTTCCTTTCTATGTCTCTTTAGATCATCCGAGTCCTCTATCTTTGGGCAATCGAACATATAGTGATTATCTCGTTGCAGTAATGACACATTATCTTTGACATATCTCTTGCAAGCCACGATCTTTGATTTCTTCTATTGTTGTTTTGTTCCTTTCTCCATTTTGGACCCTCTCTTATAACAAGTGCCGATGAATCAGATGATTTACTTGATGATTTTCTTCTTAATTCTTTATTTAGGAGACAGTTCGTTACTGCGTTCTAAATCAGATGATCTGCAAATTGATTCACAATATTCTGAACTTAGTTCAAGTGCTCCGCTATTGAGGATTTTTTCTGGAATTTTAAATTCATTAATTCTCTCATTAGAAAAGTCTTGTTCGTATCCGTCTTTCTCTCGTAGAGTTCTGTTAACTTTTTCCAGAAAGTTTCTGCAGTGCTCTCTGACGATACATAGTAGAATACTGAATCTTCTATCCAATCACGAATGAGATTCCCCGCCTTTTGATCCATCCTTACCCAATCTTCATCATACATCTTCTCTGGTTTGGCGCTTATCCTATAAAGAGACGTATCTAAATTTTTAAGGCACAACATGTCCTCCATTCTGGACTTCCATATCGATTAATTTATGCTATTCAAACACACCATCTTTGTTGCATTTGAGTTGTCTCTATCTTCGTCGTTCTTCTCTCAACCAAGCTCTGATACCAATTTGTTATGAATTTTAGGTTCCAAACAATTCAGAAAACAAATCAAGATTTTTGAGAAGAAGAAATAGTGAGAGAAAACACAATCAACCACGAAAAATTCTTCCAACTTTTCTTCTTTATTTAACTTCAATACGAATTACAAAATCTCTCTTCCTACAAAAAGCTTCTCTTTAACTCTTTTTCTTCTCTTCTATTTCTTAACAAAATACCCTAATCAATTTATATTTATAGATCTAGAATCCTTAAACCTATTTTTACTAGAATACCCAATTAAGATCTCATCAGATCTCTAAATAAATTTCCAAACAAACTTTTGCAATTAATCTCCAAAAGAATCTTTCCAAAACACGCCAGAATTCAGCCCGAGACGAATTGAGCCGGCTTAAGATTGTCTTGAGCTGTCTCTTGCATCTAGAGAACAAATGCAAATTCCAAACGACTTATAAGCCGGCTCAAACCGTTTTGAGCCGTCTCACACATACGAGAGTCGAAAATACAACGCAAACTCAACAAGTATATATATATATATATATATATATATATATATACCATGCTTCATTACGTTTGGTCTCATTATTATTATTATAGAATGCAAGTGCACGGATGCATGCAAAATCTCCTTTTAAAGTCAATGCCCTATGATTGTGTTTCATTCCCTTTTAACAAACAAATTCCATATTTAGTCTTAAGACCTTATTTTATTAGCTTAATTTATGAAGATATGCAAATCTACAGGACCCCACCTATATACTTATATAGTCCCCAAAATATTGTAAATGTCAGCTATTTGCACATAATCTCTAATAAAAATGCATGTCACCGTTGGTTTAAGTTATTTTGCTGGTTATGAGATTTTTTTTGAACTGGCCCATAAATCTTAACCACGCTCACAGCACACACAAACACACATGCTCTCAGGTGACCCTTGAATTTGCCGTGAAAGTGTTAAATTGTGGCTACTTTCCCTCCTGGGGATCGAACCCTGCACTCTCCCCAATAGGGGAAGATGGAAGTGTCATATCAATTGAGCTATTGCTCATTGGTGCTGCTCATGAGAATTGGTTCTGCTCTGTTTGATCTTGGCTTTGTTTGTATCTTTTGCACTATACACGTCCGGATATCGATTAGCTAGCCTTTTGGATTATCGACCAGTTTTATTTGTATGAATGGTTGAACCATGTTATATAGTATACAGAGTGTAAATCCATCGAGATCAGTCAGTCATCTTGGCTAAGTTGAATGAAAATTGTACAATATCGGATGGAAATAATCTTGATCATAAGTTTCAGATCTTCTGAGCCGCTTCCCTTAACTTCCTGTTTTGATTTATGTAAAGCTATATTTCATCCATAGTTTCAATTTGAAATTTGGTTTAAAGGAAAAAATGTAGGTGTAAAACTACAAATCTTTCATAGAACCTTGTATTGTGACAGATTTGAAATGACAAAGTGCAACCCTAAAGGGGGTGAATAGGGTTTAAAACAAATTCTTGCTAAATTAATAATCTAATAAATCGCACACCACAGATTATAACAATAACAATAAATATGAATGCGGTAATGTAAAGACTTTAGAGTAAACGTAAACACTGTGATTTAAAGAGCTTCGATGTTCCCGACGTTTGGTCCTCCCCTAAAGACCCCGTCTCTAGGCTTTCCTAATCTTCACTATCCTTCTTTAACCGGGTAAAAGCAAGACCTTTACAACTTACAATCCGTCTCGTTTCAAAAGGCTACAATTACACAGGGATAGAAATCTTTCTAATAGATGAGAGATACTTTAGCTCATAACTTTCTCTCTCCGATAGGGACTAAGAATTTGTGGAGTGAATAGTCAATAGAGAATGATTTGCAAATGAAAATTGGGTTGTAACTTTCTAGTAGTACTCAAGAAAGATAGAAGTTTAATCTTAAAGTGTGTGATAATGTAAGCACCAAATCAAAATGAAGCAAAGCATAGCATATATACAAATTTCCTAGAAAATATTATTGCTAAAATAATGACCAATATACCTTCCAACATCTATCAATTGGAGGATAAAAGTGGAAGAATTCCAAATAAAACTGAGCTAAAATAGGAGTAAAAACAGGGTTTCTATTTAACCCAAGAGCTGGTTCTGAGTAGAGCTCAAATGGCTTTATTTTACACTTTACTGATCACGAGGGGTCTTTTCTTCCAACGGCTAAATTGCCACAGAGGTCAACAGGCTCCACAAAACGTGTGCTATGTCATGAAAGAGAATGGTTAGGTAAAAGCATAGATTAATTAAATAGTAAATAATCTATTATTACTTCACCTATTGTCCCTATAGGTATTTAGCATACAAACAAGTGGGGTCCACCAAATTAAGAAAACATTATCTTAAATATGAAATGAACCATTAAAAATTATAATAAAAACCATAATAAAAACCCAAAAAATAATATCAAAAAATCACGGAAAAATTTCAACTATTATAACCACAAAATTTGAGGGTCCTCAAATTGATTTCAATTTGATGGTCTAACATAATCTCAAATAGCGCCAGTAAGAAAATTAATAAACAGGAGAGATGTAAAATTTTCTTTAACAAATATTTAATAAATACAATCAACTGAATCGGTTATAACTATATAATCATCGCTACTGATCTTAAATAACAACTAGAATCATTTTGAATTATTTTAAAAACAAATTAACCACTCCCACCATGCAAGTTTTAATCTATCTAATTTTTTTGAATTCAAAGCACAAAAATAAACATAATTTTTATTTGAACACGTGCATCGTACGTGCAAGATACTAGTAATATAGTGTCGAAATGTTACCGAAAGTTCATCAACACTAATTTTGTTATAAAATAAAATAATAACTTTTAGCTTGCAAAAAATATTTTGGAGTTTTATTAAACACTTGAAAATATATCCAAAACCTCAAAATATATTAAATATTTTTTTCCATCTTAGAAAATATAATGAAAGTGCAATTTGATCAAGCTATTTAGCATTCTAGTCCCTTTACAATAAAGTCCTAGAGAAAAAAAATAAAAAACGAAGACAAAAAAATAACCCATAAACCCAAAACCTTATCTTGATTCTCGTGGGTTTCATAATCTTTACATATACAACGCAAACTTCCTGTTTCGGAGTTTGTGCCTTAATTGAATCAAGGGACTCAATTTGCGCGAGCCACGTCATCTATTTGTCAAATGTCACTTCTAGGATAGTCCGAGAAAGATTTAAATGTGGAGCCCGCACACTTCACTAGCAACCTTTTTTTTCCACTAACCCGTAGGTTCTAACCTATGCACAGAACATACCCACGCACACCACACAAGCACACAACACGCACCTAGGAGACCCACGAATTTGCTCCAAAAGCGTTAACTTGTGGCCACTTCCTCCCTACGGTTCGAACCCTGCATTCTACCCAAGAGGGGAAGTGCCGATAGCAACTGAGCTATTGCTCATTGGTACTAGCAATATATTTTTGGGAAAATTGTTTCCAAATCCAATTTTAAAAGGGGACTTATTTTAAAACCCATGTATTTTCAAAATTGTGGAAAATCCTAATACATATAAATACGGATTTCTTAGACCTAAAATAGATAATACATAGAATACTTCGGTTATTTTTTTTCAAAGTCTAAGTTTACCCTTAAGAATATACACGCATGTTTATTTTCTCTCTCTTCACCACTCCCTCTCCTCTCGAGTTCTCGTTTCCAAAACTCCCATCTTTCTTGCCCCTCTTTGAATCCGGCATATCTTCTAAAATCTATCGATCTTTGTTGCCTATTGTCCTCTCCTCTCCTAATTTCGGTCTTTGTTTTCTCATATCCGCTTTCAATTTATCTTCTCCAAATCTACAACGCTCTCAATTCTCTGTCTCCTCTTCCAATCTGTCTTAAATCTAATTCCTTGTCTTTTCCCTGAATTTCTACATCACCATACCCAATTTTGAGTTCATCTCAGCCCATTTCTTCATCGCTCTCAATTTTTCTCGTTGCCTTAGTTTCCTTTATCCTAACATCGATCATGAAAATTTGATAGAACCATAAAAAATTCACTCCATTTACCAATGAAGGAATTACAACATCAAATATAAATAATATGAAATACAATCTGTTTTGATAAATCATAACCTATTAGCGATTAATGAAATTCTTACATATCTTGAAATTGATGATGTGAGGGCTGCAACTTTTTTCCAAACGATTTACAAAGAAGATGGGTTAATAAAAATAAATTAGGGTTCATATAGAATCGATGTGATATAATAATAAATAGGCAAGAAAATAGAAAAATATTGAGTTGGGAAAAGTATGTAACAAAAGAGGAAAATGTATGTAACAAAAGATTATCTAGAGAATTTAAAAGAATTTTTATAAGGGTATTTTTGGAAATACATACACAAATACGTATACAGGTTACGGTTTGTTTTTAAAATAAATTCAAAACATACTTTTGGGTTTTTCCACAATTTTGGAACTTTCTGGGTTTTAAAATAAGTCACTATATATGACTGAGCCTAGAAACAATTTTCCTTATATTTTTACTATAAAATTCGAAGTGCGCGTACATTCTTATCTAAAAGCACCACAATAATTTTATTTTTACACATTTAATAAGTTTTCACGACTATTTTAACTCAATAAAAGAGCTTTCATATTGAAACTTCAATTTGATTATCTGGATACATATGTTAATAATATCATCATGATTTAGAGAAAAGAAAAACCATAAAATTCAGTTCTACCTATTCAAAATTTTGTAAATATTTAAAAACCCGGCTTAAAATTTTAAATTATTTACTTTAAAATTCATTTCTAGTTATTCGAATTTTTGTAAACATTTAGAACCTCATCCTAAAGTTTAATTATTTAGGTTAAAATTCATTTCTAGCTATTCAAAATTTTGTAAATATTTCCAACCTCATATTAAAATTTTATATTATTTTAACTAAAAACTTTCCAAATCTTTTTATGTATCATATTTACACTTGCATCACATGTGCAAAATACTAGTTGATTTTAGGCTAAATTGCACAAATGTATCTATCAACTTTCATGTTTTTTGTGATTGATACCATGAACTAATTTAATTACAAAGTACCATAAACTATCACCCCCGATTGCAATTAAATACCATCAACTGTTCTTCCATCTGCAAACGTTATATTTAACTGCTTTATTTGACTTGTTTTCTTCATTTTACCTTAATGTTCTCAGTCAACCCCTAAAATTTCGTTGGGTATGATGCTCCATTAAGGCACAAAAGTTAACGTCGTATGGAAGTTATGTCAAAAAAATAGTTCATGGTACTTATCTCTAATTATCAAGGATCATGGTATCAATCGCAAAAAACATGAAAGTTAATGGGTACATTTGTGCAATTTAGCATTGATTTTAACTTGAATTTTAAGAAGCCATAACTTGTTCCCCATCCTTCTTTGAATATGACAATTACGCTCTTTACCTTCGACCTTCGTCTATTGTTCCATGTATATTGATCTTACAAAAATGATTAGCACTAACATGGAACAAGATGTATGGCAATAATCAAAATATAATTGGGATGAGACCAACAAGATTGGTATAAAGTGTAGATATCAATAATACTAATAATTCTGAAATTCAATTTGAGAATGACATAGATTTTGGTGAACATTAAGCATCAAATCACAACCCTTTGGTTAATACACAAAAGAAAAAGTAACGAAAAAGAAAAGTTTGAAGCCATTCAGAATGGGTCTTCAAGAACAAACCACATAAAATTCCCAGAGAACAACCTCCCGTAGTCTCTTTAAACAATTACTCCACATATACATCAAAAGAGAGCAACCATTTTCACTAAAAGCACATCTCATTAAGCCATTATTAATTATTGTGATGATTTTTTGATGGCCAAAACTACAAATATAATCAAATTTCATCATGGCTTATGATCTTGAGTGTAGATAGAGTCAATGTGAGCAATGAGAGTCCTTATTAAGCTTATATTATTTCGTTTGTAATAATGCTAAATCCTAGTTTGGGAATTAAGCAAAATGAGTATGTGAAGTTTTAATTAGAGAAAGAGGGGGAGGGATGGTTAGGTCATTTACTTTGCTAATTAACGACATGGGGTTTATATGTAAAATGGGAAAGTTGTTAGGGATTTTGGTGATGGGTTTAAACACGAGGGTGGTTTTGGACGATTCGGTCAAAGCACACATGGTTTCTGTGAAAGTTTTTAATTATCTCAACCGACCGTGTATCACACAACGGATGTGGATAAACTAGTTTTGCATTTATTTAAAATCAAATTGAGATTCTACACATGAACTTTATTATTTGTAGATAAATACCTAAATTAATGCCTTGTACAGATTTTTCTAAAGATAATAAGAGATAAATATATAAAGTTAATATAATATTCCCTTTTTTGGCTTATGGTATTCAACTAATAAAGAAAAGAGCAAACAGCAACTACGCAATTTTCCTACACAACAAACTACACAACACTTGGTGTGGGGTCCATACACTTAAGTGCAGGACCTGCTGATTTTGTGTGTCGTGTAGTTGTTGTGTAGAAATGATTGTGTAAGAACCCTTTTACCCAAAGAAAATAATAAGATATTTATTTGCATTTACTAAGTTTAGGATACAATTTGGCCATATATAGATTTGACAGTGCTTAAAGACAGTATAATTGGCCATAGGTTTTAGCTATTAATTAGGAATATATTTGATTTGTTATAAAACAATTGTTATATAATATAGAAAGCTGTATGCAAGACCCTAGATCCGACACTTTTTTGTCGTTTTATGTGGAAAATTAGTTTCAGCCCTTCCATTTTAATGAAATTTGCATTTGTCCCCTTCTAATGAATGTTGATTGTAGGGGCTGGAAAAATTAGCTTTTGCCCCTTACTATTTTAGGAAATTTGCATTTGGGGGGAGCCAGATCAAGCTCATTTTTGACATATGCGGAAAAAATTGTTCAGCCGCTATTTTGTTTGAAATTTTCATTTGGACTTTGACTCTAGTGTTTGTGACTGAATGTGGATTGTCAAAATTTCTAATCGCCCCCATCCATTCTTGCAGAATTCCAATTAACCCCTGTTCACTATATTCTCATATCACATGCGGATCAGCGGTCACGTGCTTAGAAAATAATGTAGCCTTAATGTCTAAAAAATTAGATTCAATTTGCTGATGAGAAAATTTAATTGCCATCTCTGTCTTTATTAGGGATGTAAATGGATATGGATAGTTCGAATGGAATCTGTATTTATATCCAATTTTTATGAAATACGGATATAAATTTTCATATCCGATGACTACCCGTATCTGTATTCATGTCCGTTAACGATAACCAGATACGAATATTGTATCCGTATCCAACTTTTTCGAATACGGATACTGGTTTACATTATCCGTATCTGAATTTGCGTCCAAATGACTATCATATATGGATATGGTTAATTCTATATCTGATCTGTAGATCCTTTTACATCTCTAATCTTTATGGAGTTTCATAAAATTATTGATAACTGCATATTATTTAATGCTAATTATTCCGAGAATAAGAATTACAAATTTCACTCGACTTGTCTCTTATAAAAATTTCATTTAACAAGAAATTTGCATTGAACTGGTGTATACACATCGTCAATTGCTCTGTGATTGTATGAGGCCAGCCATGCGCTATCAACACTGCTGAAGATTGACACTTGATTTTAAGCTGCTATCCCACGCATAGAACGAGAGCCCGAGAGAGAGAGAGAGAGAGTACACCCACAATTCTACAGATTTCACCAAAAAGAAAGGGAAAAAAACTTAGCTGGTCATTAGCAAAAGGTGACTTGTGTTTTTTGCGTTGAATTTATATAAATAAATTTTTTTCATGTTGAATCATAACACCTCGGTGTTTGATCTACGAGCCGAGTGGGTGTTTAAGCTAAAGAATCATTTGAGGGGTGCAAGTAATATATAAACTACAGGAGGGTTTTGTACAATTAACCGTTTTCTCATGGAAACAGGTAAAATCTAATTTATCATTTGCGTCTCTCTCTTCTTAATCACACAGTGCATGCTAAACATGGTAGTAGGGAATTACTCATGTTGCAGAACACATGCTTGCAAAGTTTATGCATCTTATTCAAATTCTGCTTGCATGGCGAATTCTCAATATCGACATACGCAATATCAAATGCTATCTTCATTCCCTCATATCACATTCTGTATGCTTAACGTATATCATAGCCATAGAATCATAGAAATTAGATTTACTTTTGCCAGCAGAATTTGATCAATTCATACAATTTCTAGTGGCAGGAAACCATCTTTGGATCAAAACAAAAACCGCTGGCAGATTTTTGTTTTTCCTTTTGTCTGTGCAGTTTTATTCTCTTACAATTGTCGTATTAACCTCTTCCCAATTATCATTATCTTCACATCAGACATTTGCATGGCTTTAAGATATAAGATTTCAACTTGTTTGAATTTATTGTAAACACTAGCTTTTGCTTATGAAAATGATGGGGGGGGGGGGGTTTACCTTTCATGCTGGGCACAATGTTTTTTTGTCTTATGCTCATAAATCATCGATATGGATTGTTATTGTTTCCACATTTCCCTCGTTTGATTAATAAGAATTTTACCATAACTAAACATTCCGTGTGTTAGCAGGCATGTGATCATTAGAGATAATTGGCTCAAGGACAAAGCTTTTGTGATTCTACTGAAGGCAGCTCTTTCCAGTTACATACGGCAAGAATCAGCACTTTCAGGCGGTTTATTTTCATATATAAAAAACTCAAGTTTTTTTGGCACTATTTGGACTTTAAGCAGAATTTGCGTTATATTCTCAACACCTGATATGGCTAAATATGGTGGTTTTGCCTTCAATGTGTCTATAGAGCCACTTTACCCTAGAGCTTAATTTATTTGATCATGAGCTTATTTCTTAAAACCGATCTTTGTGCCATGCTTTACATACGCAAAAGCTGATTTAAATTTTGACATCTCCTGATTCCCCTTCTCTTTTGTTACCTTTTCCTTTGGGCGCTTTCATGTTATTCTTTTGACCAGCTTTTTGAAAAACAGATTACCATCACATGTAACATAAAATATTACACATTCATCCATGTTGTTAGAAATTTAGTTTCTGTGTATTCAAAATTATCTTAATGAAGCGCTCTTTTTCCCTAAATCATAATCGGTTTTGTTTTTCTACAGATTTCCTTGTGTGGATTGCATGTCTTGATAAGTCACTCAAATACAAAGACAAACGCTTGCTCATTGGATACTCTTTTATTGTATTGAACGAAGGTTAATTTGACCATCGGAAAGTTTCAACTTAGACCTAAATGATGTCATTTTCTTTTATTTTGCAGGCTTTTTGGTTCTGAAAACAAGGACTCTAATTCAAGCCTCAAGAATCATCATTAACATTCAATCATGAAAAAAGTCAAGCAAAGTGCCTGTTTATGCGGAAGGACAAAAATTCTTTTGACCAAATAAGAGGTATTCTAGGATTCCTATCATACAAATTATATTGTAAATGCATGATCTCATAATTGAACAATCCATCAGTTGCAATATTTCGCAGAGAAATATCAACGAAGTCTACACCTATTCAGCCTTTCTAGAATATAATAGGAAATATTTTCATAGTCCTCGAATACGTTGCACTAAAAATATTGTTGTTAATCATGTACAATCATGTAATATAACTTTGGAAAAACCTGAGGTTAACATGAGAATTATGATAGAAAAAATATTTAGAAGTATATATGAATAATAGTTTCTCCCCTTTTGAGACAAAATCAGATGCTCCTTAGTTACGTTTACTTTTTACTTTCGGCATTGGTAAATATAGTCCAGAACTAGTTGCATTTATTGAAATATGTTCTATTTCGCACTTGAGTATATTTGTGTCTTTAAGTTGAACATAATTCCATTTAATAAAAATATCATTTTTCTTCTTTTTTTTTAAAGACCTTTCCATCGTATAGGAGCCTTGCATAGATCTTTTTTATAGTCCATTTAATGTCAGCCCGGTAGCTGGTCATAGAACTTTGCTTAGATCTTTTCCATAGTCTATTTAATTTCAGGCCGGCAGCCGACCCCATTTAGATGTTTAGATGGAAAGAGGATAAATATGGTCCGCAAACTGTTTTTTCCCATCTCTATATTTTTTCATTTAAAAGATTTTCACTCTTAAATGTACATATGATTTAGCTTATACCGACTATGAGCAAATATAGAAGGAAATAGTAATAGCTAATAGCTCCATTATTTGTTGTGATCAATTACTACTAAACATTATTACATGCATGTTTAAGTGGATTATATACATGTATAAACACCATATACATTTTTGAAAAATACTGAAATAATGAAGGAGAATGAAATCATTAATCAACCTATCCAGGGATACCTTACCTGGGATTTGGATCCTCTCCAGCGCAGATGTGTGCAGATGTGGAGAGTCCAATACTGATTCTAAACCGTTGGATCTAATCCAAGGGTGGAGAGCCATTTGAAAACAATTGGGAAGGGTCCACCCAGATAACTTGACCCCGATCACGTGGTAAGCTATTCTTGTACTCAGGGCATGTTTGTTTGTACGGAAGTAACATTGAAGTACTGGAAGTAAGGCTACTTCAAGTACTTCAGTTATTTGTTTGCACGGAAGTAGAGATTGGAAGTTACTTCAAGATGGTGAAGTGGATCCTGTATGACATGGCTACCTCCAAAATTTTCTCCCCCTCTTTTTGAATAGAAAGTAACCATGGAGCAAGAAACAAGAAAAAGAAATAATTATTTAATGCCCTTTTTTATTATTTTCAATAGATAATAATTTATTGCTATTAAAAATGTAAATTTTTTCTGTTTGTTTTGCTTTGCTTATGAAAGAAACATAGGAAGTTGTTTCAATTTTTACTTCCATCTTCAAAAAATATACAAACAAAC
The DNA here is from genome assembly GCA_030015575.1 of Agapanthus africanus. Classification (NCBI taxonomy): domain Eukaryota; kingdom Viridiplantae; phylum Streptophyta; class Magnoliopsida; order Asparagales; family Amaryllidaceae; genus Agapanthus; species Agapanthus africanus. Next base: position 825,729,673 of record CM057339.1, on the reverse strand, counting down.
ACTAGAAGTGAGATTTAAGTTTACTTACATGACATGTTTTAACAGACCCTCAATTCTTTTCATCCATGGTTGATGGGAATCTCCCCCCTCTTATGAAAAATTGAAATATAAAATGAATTGAGCAATCATTGATCTTTGGCTCTACCCAAAAACGAAAATCTTGCAAGCTATCTTCTTCTAATATTTCTTTCAATTTCATTTTCACATCTCTTGTTCATTCAATCTTGGCAGACAATTCAAATCGTATACTTCAGGCATTATTTGGGAATGGAGCTTTCAATATAATGGTCTCAAGATGTTGGAAACCTCATATTTCTTTACTAAACAAAAAATCTCAAATTAAAGTTCATGTAATATGGTTAGATCGATCTGTTGAAAACATAACATATACTTCTTAGTTATATTCGAAAAGGAAAAAAATAAGGCAGACTTTATGGGTTCAGATTGGCAGTAGAATGGAGCTGAGTGCCTTATCAAACAATTTATTTATGTGTATAAAATTCCTATACAAGGTGAATGGAAATTCATTTGATGCTGATGATGAGAAGAATGGAAAAGGGGGGTTGGTGATTAGTTCTAAAGAGATGAGGGAGAAAGGAGGAATAGGAGGGAAGAGAGATGCAGCGCTGTGGAGGAGGAGAAGAGAATGCTAGATAAGTTAACGAGGTGGGCTCTTTCTCAATTTTTTTTCAAATGGCGCTCAGCCCTTGGATTGGATCCCACGGTTTAGAATTAGTACTGGACTCTCTGGTGTCTCATCAGCACCGAAGAGGATCTGAATCCCCTTACTTGAGTTGAACTTTTGAATGGCCACCCTTAATTGTAGCATGTGATTGTTTTCTGCCCTAAAATTGACTTGGTTCAAAATTTCTAGAACAAAACCTGAGAAAGGCTGCAGCTCCTAACAACATCTGATCAAACTACTAAAACCTGTAGACCCCTGTTCCATAAATCACTATCATTGCCAACTATATATAATGATCATATACCCCTTTGGTCTCATTATTATTATTATTATTATTATTATAGAATGCAACTGCACGGCTGTATGCAGAATCTCCCTTTAAGGTCAATGCCCTAAGATTGTGTTTCATTCCCTTTTACCAAACAAATTCCATATTTTGTCATAAGAACCTTATTTTATTACTATCAGCTTAAGATATGAAGTAGGCAAATCTATAGGACCCTACCTATTTAGTCTCCAGAGTATTGTAAATGTCAGTTGCCCTAATAGATTGGTTGCCACCCTTTACCGGCAACCTCTCCTTTGAAGAGGAAAGCTGTATGAGCTAAGAATGAGTTAAGTTTGCCGTACTGTTTTGGTTTTGATTGTATCTTTTGCATTATAAATGCCCAGACGTCGACTGGCTAGTCTTTTGGATTGCGATAAGTTTCATTTAGAAATTTGGTTTAAATTTAAGAAATTGTAATCGTAAAATTGCAAATCTTTCTTAGAACCTTGTACAGTGACAAAGATTGGTATGCAGTAAATGTGGACAGCAGCAATACTAATAATTCTAAGATTAAAATTGAGAATGACATAGATTTTGGTAAACATCAAGCATCTAATCACGTGTCATTGGTTTATACCAACAAGAAAAGGTAAAGAACAAACCACACACAAAATTCCCATGAGAACAAGCTCCCTTGAAACAACAACTGCAACTCCACACATACCCACACACCGAAAGAGAGCAACCATCTTCACTAAAAGCACAACTGATTAAAGCCATTAATTATTAATTATCATGATGATTTATTAATGACCAAAGCTACAAATGATGATTCCATAGTAATCAAATTTCATCATGGTTTATGATCTTGGGTGTAGATGTAATCAATGTGAGCAGTAAGGGTCCTCCTCATCAAGCACTCTTCTTCTCCTGCTCCTTCACATCCTTCATCAACATTCTCTGGAATCTCCCCAATACCCTAAATCATACAAACAAATTAATTAAATCGTTGATTAGCAATGCACGTAGATTATTCTTTTCACATAAATAAATCAATCTCGACACTCTCACTCTTGTTGATTTATTTTTGAACCCAGAACCTCTTGAAACATGTTTTGCTAACTCATCAAAAAATCCATTTTGTTCACTTATGGATTTTTTTAATAACAGGCCGTAGCTTAATGCGGTCTGGATTTAAATACAGACGTTTTGCCTAGCAGAATCTTTACCATCAGGCTAAAGTGACACTAGGGAGAAAAAAGAAACTTACGGATTGTACCCCAACAATGTATAAAGAAGGCAATATTTAAACATAACAAATTTCCAAAATCAAAACAACCACCATCAACCCCACAACAAGAACAAATAAAAGGAGTAATTGACAATAAATTTAGAGTGGTACCTTGTTTTCAACAGGATGAGGCCTAGCAGCATGGGTCAAGGAAACAGAGATGAGCATGGCAATGAACAAGAGGGTGATGGCCTTGGACATCTTTTTTCAAACACTTTGGGCATCAACTATAATATTAGAATGAAGAAGGGAGGTATATATTTATATAGAGAGGGAGAGAGAGAGGATTAATTTGGAGAGTTTTAATGAGTGACTGTTTTGGGGGTTTTATGACAAGGGGAGGAGTTCCCTCGCTGGCATCGCCTATAAGCTTGCAAGGTGTAAAGGATTTGAGGGGATTGCATTGAGATGAGTGGGTATTTATGAAGGGGAAAACATTGAATTTTGCAAGAAAGAAAGGAGTAATTAAAATGGGGTTTTGGAGTTATCCTGAATTAATAGGCTTTACCCTTTTTGGAGTTATTGGTGTCATTCGCCCAACATTTTGACTCATCATCACCACCTAATTCTTCTATACGAGGAAACGGGTAGGTAATACCAGGGTTCGGCTTGGGTTAGGACTGGACACGCATGTGTTATGACCATCTTGATATTTTGATGTCCAACTAGTTACTTCGGTAGAAGTGAAATGTTGATTATGCACAATTCAACACTGGAAACGTTTGATCGGTATCAATTGCATTTTTTAAATTTTTTATCCAACTATTGTTTCATGTACATGTGGATGTGTGCGTGCGTGTAAGAGTGAACGGAATCTCAGGTGCCGCAAGCGCGAATATCCTTTGATGGCATCGAAAAAAAGTCAAACCTCCACCAATTTTTAGACGATTGGCATCCACCATCTTCATTCACACCGTGCAAGATGTGGATACACCAAATTTGATATGAATCCAAATACCCTTTCACCGTTGATTTTGTGATGTAAAAATATTAACAATGTTAAACTATCGAGAAAATCGTTAATTTTGCACTCACTACATCAATGGTGAAAAGATATTGGATTTACAACAAATTTGGTGCATCTATATCTTGCACGACGAAAATGAAAATGGTGGATGTCAATCGTCAAAAAAAATTGATGTAGGTCCGACTTTTTTTCACTCCATAGGAGAAAATTCCTTCACGTGGCTCATGGGATTCCGTTTTATTATTTATATATATATATATATATATATATATATATATATGAAAGTGATCCATTGCAAACCGGCCGGCATTTTTTAAAATCCGGAACTCCGGATCTATGACATATTTTAACGATCCGATCCGTTCAAGTTGATCACCCCACCCTTAAATATATGTGTATGAGAAATTAAAAGATTTAAAGACCTTTAGCCTATGTGTCGGATGACGTTTATGTTGCATTATCGAAAGCCGTTCATTTTTGCACCCATCAATGCATAGGCTAAAGTATTTTAAATCCCTTGATTTTTCACACATATATTTGAGGGTAAGGTGGTCAACTTGCCGGATCGTTAAAATATGTCGTAGATCGGGAGTTCTCGTTTTTAAAAAACGCGGACATGTTTGCAATAGATCGCTTATATATATAATGTTGTGATATGGTGAAATGTCGAGTTAAAGTGGATTGGCCATATCTGATATTTGGATTGACGATCAGATTTTTGCATCATGTTCTACACGTCAAAATATGCATGTGTATAAAAAAAATAGAGGATATGGAGGCTTGTATATGTGGCTCCAACCATACATGACGATACAACCCCAAAACTGAATTAACTCTGACTTGGATATCAAAGAAGTTTGGTTGGATCACCACCGTTTTTATCATCTTTATCGTAATTTGATAGGAAGAGAAAAGATTTTGTTATGGAATGTATTATTGATGTCATGCATGTGGTCATATTAGGTAGAAAGAATGATTTGTTTGATAAGTAAAAGATATGCATGATGGGAGGTGCCAAATGCTCAAGCATGTGAAGTTTGGTGGGTTTTTTTTTTTGTTGTTTTTTAGCCATTGCATAATAAGCCATGAGCAAGCTGAGATGCATTGCCCTTGTTCTTACATATATGGACCTCTTACAAAAAGCATAGGTAAGAAGTTATAAAATTATCTTGTTTCTTATAATAAACTTGTTTTATTTATTCAAGGAAGCTTTAGCTTCAGCGTATTCAGAAAAAAAGCTACATTATATACTTGATTACCTGTAAGCATCGATATTGTTGGCTAAACTTTTCTGTAATATAGCGATAAGCTTTCTTAAAACGCAACATTGAAGGGAATTGTGGCGAAAGAATTCTCTAAAAATTAAAGCTTAAGGAAGTTTTTTTGTTATAAAAACGACCTTTAGGTAGTCTTGCAAGTGTTCTTTTAATATAATTTAGCCTAAATAATAGAGTTTACATCTAATAGAAAGTTACATTTTCACGTCACTACCTATATAAGCTGCAGGTAAAAACCGTGTTTCTGTCATCGCTTCCATAGCCTATTTCCTTGCCGCCACCACAAACACTATCGTCGTCGTCGTCATCACGATTAAAATCTTTGTTATCACACTCATTACGCATTCATGTTCCTGTATGAGTATAATGCAACACTTCTTGAGATTGGTCGTCTGAGAATCTTCAAGTTAATGTACCGACGAAATCGTAAAGGCTACTCAACTCTTTTTCCAATGTGTCTTGTATAAGAGATTGAATTTCTAATTTTTCAACCATGCAAAGAAAACTAAAAGGAACACTGCCATCGAAACTTCCAGAGGTTTCATAAAAAGGAATTCAAAGGCATTGAAAAATGAAAAATGCTTGTATGACAAAACTCTAAAACCCTTTTGTTGTGTTGAATAGTTGCCTGGGAAATACAAAGCAAAAGGGATCTAATTAGGGCATTGAAAAAGAAAAAGAGCATATTTAGTTTTGGTTCGAAAGGGGATTTGGGTTCAGATTTGTGGGTCAAAACCCAAATCTTTGCATGGATGGGATCTTTGGTACCAATTCAAAATGATGAAACTTCTCCTTTCTTTTTCTTTTTACATATTTTATGATAAAAAATTTGACTTCAAAGGCATAGGATTCCATGCGAGATAATATAAACGTTTGAACCTTAGAATTTCCGCTCTGCGGCATTTTTTTTATCGTCATGATACAAACACGATCTTTTTACTCAATAGCATTCGGCTTTCAAAATGTGATAAATACAACTTAGAGAAAAAAATTTAATGGGGAGCTGTACACTTCATTATTAAATATCAATTTTGACAGAAATCAAACTCGCATTTTATATTTGAAATAAAGGTGTATAAATAAGACTTATTATAAATTTATAATCGATGATACTAAACACATGTTTCATAATGGATGCAAAATAGAGAACTAGGATGCTTAATTTTGGCTACACCTTTTCGTGCATATATTAGCCAAAAACCAAACTTTATCTAATGAATTAATTAAGTGGGGTAATGTCCTAGATTATGAAAATCTGAACAAGATTCACTGGTCAATAATTAATTCATAAAACTTTCTACCTAAAATGAGCTCAAATTAATTTGTACCACATTTTTTTATTTATTTAGTGTGCTGGTCAAGTTGTGGCTGGATGATCTGGTTATTGTTAAGGTTTTTATTAAGATGTGACTTTTAGGCAAGATCCTAATTTTGATATTTGAATAAAATTTTGCTAAGCTGGCTCTTGATTATAATGGAGTTAGGTCCAGTGCTCCAGATGCAATCTTAATTAGGACTAGCTTGGCGAGGTTATGGTTTTTGAAATTATGCTGTCATGGGGTCTCGATACCAGACTCCTAATAGAAACCTGTGGTTTATTTGGCAATCAAAATAAAGTTTTCTAGCCCTCTGTTAAAACTGTTCTGAGACTCGAACCCTTATATTTTTTTGAACTCTTAAAAGAGTGAAGAGTCGTAAGGTTTTGTGTGGTCTATTTTTATTCTCTCTCTCTCCACCATGCTAAAAAATAAAATGTTAACCGAATTGTGTTGCCAAAGGATGATACCTCAATTTCATGAAACCCTGGTTTGCACGCATGCAAACCATAATATTGTTTTAACTTCAACAAAATTGTATGCTAGAAAACCTCGTTGCCAAGCTGGGTTTGGCGTTTGATCTTACCCTCTTCAATAACCTTCGGCTTTTCATTCTTTTTTTGAATGCAAGTTATTTAGAGAGGAAAGTTTTACTACTATGTTTTTTTTGGATTCATTAATAAATTAGGGGTTGTATTTAAAAATAGTAAGTTTTAGAGGTTTCATTTAGAAACAACTTAGTTTTAGGGGTCCAATATAAAAAAAACCCTAAATTATTATAAAGGCTAAAATGCGGCAAAACCCCTTCATTTTTTCATGAAAACCAAGAAACTCCCTAAACTTGAAAAATAGGTATTTTGCCCTAAAAACCCTAACAGTGTTAACTTTTTCATCCATAAGATTTATTTATGCCAAAAGTGTCCCTTTAAAAAATTTAATTGACTAACATAATAATTTTTTTTTCAAAATCCATACACTTTTGAATCCATGCTCACTATTTCGAGAAGTAACGAGAGGATAGCTGGTGTTTGAAATGTGGTGTTTGAAATACCGATTTAGGAGAAGAAAGTAACGAGAGGATAGATGGTGTTTGAAATGTGGTGTTCGAAATGCCGATTTCGGAGAAGAAATTAGGGTAAAAATAGTTTGGAGGGGAAGAAAAATTTAAAGAAAAAAAGGAAAAAAAAGTTAGAGAAGAAAGATTGAGGGTTATTATTGAAATATACATCAAAATAATAAGGAAGGTGTTAAATTTTTAGGATAAAGCTCATGTTTTTCAAATTTACGGTTTTCTGTTTTTCGGTCAAAATTAAAAAGGGTTTCCTACATTTTAGCTTATTATAAATTAACAAGTTTACCGTTTGTTGTTCAACTTACGTCTGATTTGTGAGAGCGTATGATGAAAATCCTTATTTATGAACAATGCTTATACTTATGATGCAACAACAATAACAACAACTACTGCTGCTGTTGAGCCTTTTATCCCAAGCAAATGGGGTAAGCACATAAATCTTTCGTCTCCACTCGCTCCTATCAAACAATATACTTTCATTAAGGCGTTTGGCAACCGCATCTTTTCGTATCACCTTCATCCACGTTTTCTTTGGTCGCCTTTTAGCCCTTTTGATATTGTCTATATTGAGAGTATCCATTCGTCGAACCAGTGCTTTCATAGGTCTGCGTTGCACATGACCAAACCATCTTAGTTGGTTTTCACGCATTTTCTCCTCCACTGGTGCTACACCAACTTTTGCGTGAATATCCTTATTTCGCATCTTATCTTTTCTAGTGTTTCACACATCCAACGAAGTATGCACATCTCCGCTACATGCATCTTTTATGTATGATGCTTCTTAGAAGCCCAGCATTCTATACCATATAATAAGACATGTCGAATATTGCTTCGATAAAACTTACCTTTCAACCTTAACGAAAAATTACGATCACACAAAATTCATGTTGCACTCCTCTATTTCAACCAACTAGCCTGGATCTTTTGATTGACATCACTATCAATCTCCCCATCTTTTTGGATGATGGAACCTAAATATCTAAACTGATCGCTCGGTGATATCTCTTACCCATCCAGTATGATACCACTGTGGTCTCGACTTCTCTATTTGCTAAATTTGCATTGTATATATGCTGTCTTAGACCTGCTCAATCTGAACCCTCGAGATTCCAACGTTTGCCTCCATAACTCCAATTTGGCATTAACCCCCGCTTTCGTCTCATTTATCAGAACAATATCATCAGCGAATAACATATACCAAGGCACCTCATTCTGGATAGTTTTAATAAGCCCATCCATCACGATGGTAAACATGAATGGATTTAATGCAGATTCTTGATGCAAGCCGATTGTAATCGGAAAATCACTCGTTATGCCTCCGCAAGTTATGACATTTACTACTACTCTAGCGTACATGTTCTTGATTATGTCAATATGCTTAACTGTGACTATCTTCTTCATCATTGTCCTCTATGGTATTTCTCTAGGTATCTTGTCGTATGCTTTTTTTAAGTCAATAAATATCATGCGCAAATCTCTTCTCTTCTCTCGAAAATGCTCGACAAGTTGACGAAGCAAATGAATAGACTCTGTGGTCGATTGTCTAGACATGAACCCAAACCGATTCTCTATTATCTTAACATCCTTTCTTAGCCTGTATTCAATCACTCTCTCCCAAAACTTCATAGTGCGACACATAAGTTTTATTCCACGGTAATTTGAGCAACTTTTAATAGCACCCTTGTTCTTGTAGATAGGTACAAGGGTACTTTTCTTATACTCATTTTGGATTTTTTTGGTCTGCCAAATGCTATTAAACAGATCTGTCAGCCATCTAACGCCTATCTCGATAGACATCCCGTATGGACCAACCGCTTTTCTTGATTTTATTCTCTTCAAAACCTCTTTAATCTCAGGTATTCTTATTCTACGCATGAGACTACGGTTTATATCTTGAGATTGAATGACACGTCCATCCAAATCCTTAGTAAAGTTCCCATTAAACAATTTGTCAAAATAATCTCTTTATCTTATCTTGAACTAAAACCTTCTGATCTTCATTTTTGACACATTTCACTACACGTAAGTGTTTACTCTTCCTTTTCCGCATTAGAGCAATTCCGTATATATCATTTTCAGCCTCCTTAGTGTCCAACTTTTCATACACCTCTTTATAGACCTTAGTTTTAGCTTTTCGAACAACTTTCTTAACTTCACTTTTAGCTATTTCATACTTCTCAAATCTCTCCATATCTCTGCTTTTCTTCAAATTTTTATACGGATCCTTCTTGATTTAAAAATGACCTTTACTTTTTCGTTCCACCATGGCGTGTTCTTAGATGGTGGAGCACCACCCTTCGACTCACCAAGTGGATTTCTAACCACCCTCTTGATACAACTAGAAATCTTATTCCATATTGTGTCTGAATCATCTTCAAACTACCAATCCACCTCTTGACACGATCTATAAAGGCTTTTTGGTTACTTTCTTTCAGTCGCCACCACTTAATTTTAGGCTCTACCTTACATTTAATCTTCGTAGGTCCTTTTCTAAATCGAACTTCTAGAACTAAAAGCTTATGTTGAGTGCTTACACTCTCACCTGGCACCACCTTACAATCGATACAACAATCTCTATCTATTTTTCTAGTCAGAAAAAGTCTATTTGACTTGCACTCGATCCACTTCTAAAGGTGATAAGATGAGACTCTTTTTTCCTAAACCAATTGTTTGCTAAGATCAAGTCATAAGATAAGACAAAATCTAGAATCTAGCTACCTGTTTATTTCTCCGTCCAAAACCAAAAGCTCAATGGATAATATCAAACTCACTACGACTAATACCTACATGTTCATTGAGATCACAACCAATAAATAACTTTTCTCCACTAGGTATCTTTTACACCATCTTGTTTAAATCTTTCCAAAATAGACACTTACCAGCGTTATTAATATCTATCTGTGGTGCATAAACATTAATAATATTAAGGATCTCTCCATATAGAATAAACTTAACCAGTAAAGTCCTATCACCTTTTCTTCTAGTCTCAACTATATTCTCAAGCAGCCGTCTATTTATGATTACGTTTATCCTATTACGATTTTTATCTCTACCGTAGAGCAAGACTTATAACCCCAAAAGTTTATGACTTTACCCTTTTCAACTACCCACTTAGTTTCTTGCAAGTACATAATACTAACTCTTCTTCTAATAATCAGCTCCACTAATTCTGTTAGTTTATCCTTAAGGGCATCTACGTTCTAAGAAACTAGATCCTATGAAACTCTCGCTTATTTGTCACTACATACGGGGTACGATATAGCGCGCCGTTTCCGGACGACGATCTAAAAATCCTTGCATAGTTAACACTACATCCGAGATCTTATTTAGCGTGTCGCTGAGTAAGGAACGTCCCAACGATATTCTTATTATGGTTCATGTCATAGAACACGACAAAGTTTTATATTGATTGTCACAATCTTATCACAACTTTCATCCTTTCTCATCCAGACTTGGGACTGGCAACGGTGTGTTTACGATGCAATAGAGAAAATAAATCTTTTTTTATTCGTTGTACGTTGAATAAATCATGGCCAGAAAGAGGGGGAAAATTGCACGAGCAAATATTTGATAGGTTCTTAGAATAATACTTGGTTGGAACAACCCACTTAATTAAGCTCTTAATTATATCTTTGCAATTGATGGTTAGATGAATAACTATCAATTCAGATACTCTACCTTCTATATATTTATATTGTAAAAAATTGACCTCTCCAAGGTTGGAGAGGATCCGAATTCTTAGTAGAAGCTTGATGGGATCTATGTTTGTATATCTTTCTTTTTCATGATCAAAATCATATAATCGGTACACCGAATAATTTTTCTAGAGTGCCCCGTTCCGTCATGCATTAGCAACAACAAAATGTTTCTCATATTGGCCCCCAATTGGAGATGGAGAAATTTAACAAAACACCACCACCAATTGATATATAGCCAAATTTGAACTCTTAATCACAAATGACAACTGCACCTTCATTCATTCATTAGGATTAAGATCCCAGGCCTTGTCCATTTCATTTCACAAAATGTTGCATTTGGCCTACTTTCGGTGGCACATTAATACGAGTGTCAAACTTATTGAAATCTAAGAGTCGCCATCAATATATAGCTAAGCGGATCCTAACGATATGTTGCAGGCTAGCTTCAAAATTTTAGGCATTATGCGCATGCATGCGTGATCCTTATGTTTGACTTCTTCAAAAATTAATTTAGGCATCAAGCATAACAAGGGATGGCTCATTCTGGTGAACGTTTCTGGTACGAGAAACGAAGTGTATATTGTCGTCGGTAGAAATTTTCTATACTGGCAGCTCTTTAAAGTCATATCTTGATCGGCAGATAGCTACCATTTTGATGTTCATGTCTCGGAATATTTATATACCCAGTTTCATACAACTTAAGCATAGTTTTTCCCTCTTGAATCAAATGATTGCAGAATTATACAGTATTTCGACAATTAAACATTTCATAACTGGTGATGCTCATGGGTGGGAATTTCCCAGATCACGATACGTAGCAGATGACGGGTCGTCCACGTAAACCCACTGGATTTCTGGATGCTACGGAGCGGGAATAAGTATGGTGCATTTGGGACATTTCTCGGTGTCTCGCCTCCGAGGTCGCGTCCAACCTTTTAGAAGATCTCCACAAAGTATGTTCTCCCTTCGGCTAATCGCTAGCTAATAGCTTGTCTTCGAGCTATCCTATAGCTGAGACTTCTCAGCTTACTTGCTCGTTTCCGAGCTATCCTATATCTGAGACTTCTCGGTGTTCTTATTTGGCTGGGAGCATAGAGCCCGAGCGGCCTCATAATGGCTCCGTGTATTTTGCTACGACGAGATCTCCGCCGCCCCATGTCCCGCATTCCACGCTAGCGTATCTCGTCATTAAGGGGCGTATCCCGCCATCAACGCGAATACGACGCGGGGTATAACGAACGGCGATAATCTCGCATCGGCGCGCTCCATGCGACCGCTATATAAACCCCTCTTCCAGACGACTCAGGTACGTCGAACTCAATCCAATACTCCGCTGCTCTGCCTCAATATTTCTTAGTACTTACTTGATCGTCGGAGGGTCTTACGGTGGTTTCCCATCCCAGGACTTCCCTTGCAGGTACCCCAGCATCAACAACAACCCATTGAGATCCACACGCTCAACCCTCATATTAAATCTCAACCGTTCAGCCCTGCTGGCAACAAGATCGATGGAGGACAACATCTGAGAGAGATTCCGACCTCCATCAGTTGGCGCCGTATGTGGGAAGCCTAAAAGCTTTTCCACCCAAAAAGTTGATCTTCCGCCTTCGATTCAATGACTAAAGATAACCGCAACGATCCCGGTGCGAGCCGTCCTGTCCTCCATAACGGAGGCGGGGGTGGTTCTACTCCACCTTCCAACATCGTTGACGCCTTATCAGCACGGATCGACAGGCTCACGACGATGGTGGATGCACTCGCTCGTGTTCATGCGGCTGACCATGCCCGTTGAACTGATGCCCCCACCCCCCGCAATGACGGCGTGCATGGGACGACGGAAGGGCACGTTCGGGCCCTCGACCTCGCTCACGTCCATCTTGATGTCACCGAACACCGGCGTGCCGATTCCGGTAGTCACGACCTACATACGAGGAATGATTCTATAACTCGATGGGCGCCGGATAGCTCAACATCAAGATCATAAGGGAGACTGGGCTATCACTTTAACGCCTACCGCGCCCTCTCACCCCCTGAAGAGACATCGGTCAGGTCGCCTGATTCCAGGTAAGACCGACGTCACCACATGCATCGAGGCTACGCACATGGCGAACGTTGGGGCTATCCACGAAGGGTCCACCCCGAAAATTTGAGGAACGTGATAGAGCGAAACCGAAACCGCTCTATCGCGCAAGCTCGGAATAGAGATAGCATGCACTTCGACTGTGGAGAATTCTTGGGGTACCAACAACGAATCGAGGCCCTCGAAAAGAAAATTGAAGACATGCGACATAATACCCGTTCGGTCGGAGCAGTGGAGAAGTACTCTGCTGATTCACTCACGAGGTCCTTTACAGAGCAGCTAATGGGTGAGCGGGTCTCGTTCAGGAACAAATTGTCCAAATTGGCCCTCTTCAACGGGAAGTCCGATTCAAAGGACCACTTGGACGCGTTTACGGCGAGCATGAGCTTCCAAGACAACTCAAATGCAGCTCAGTGTCGAGCCTTCCCCACCACCCCATCCGGGCCGGCCGAGATTGGTTCCGTGGGCTTGCACCACGCTCGATCTCAACCTTTGACGAGCTGGCGACTCAATTCCTCGGTTATTTCATCGGTAACCAACGACAGAAAAGGACGGTTGAATACCTGTTCACCATTAAGAGCGAAGACGGGGAATCCTTCAAGGGATGCGTCACCCGCTTCTATAATGCCATCCTGAAAGTCCTCGAGCACCGCGACGAAACGGTTATCACTGTCTTGAGGTCGGGTCTTAGGCACAAAGAGTGGCTCTGCTCTTTTGCATTGGCACAACCTAAGACTATGGCCGAAGTGAAAGGTTGGACCGAGCGAGAAATCCAACTTGAGTTGGAGGTGAATACCAACCTACCCCACGGTGACCGAATGAACCGAAAAAACGGGACACAGAAGAGAAAAAGAAGGCCGGCCGTCCAAAACCTTATTCTCCGAGGTTTTACAAGTACACTCCCCTGAACATCTTCCAGATTGAGCTACTAGAGGAGGCTAAGGGCGAGAGGTTTTTCAAACTCCCGCCGGCTACTCAGAGGCTGGGCGCCTACCATAGGTCGCAGGGACGTCCGACCGAGAGCTGCAAACAACTCCGTGACTATATTGAGGAATTGATTCGCTCCGGTCACCTGACGAAATACCTGCGAGACAAGCGGCAGGCAGATCAGGAGCAAACGGACCAACCCCCTCCCAGGTAGTTGACAATCAGACAGTTCATGGTCGTCTCGGTAGGTTCGACTCCGGGCAATAGGGGCCCCCGCCGCCTCCGGCCGGTTATGACCTTGAGTGATCCGCCCCATAAGAAGTGCAAGGAGGACAATCCGATCACCTTCACCGACGAGGACCTTCACGGCATATCACTCCCGCACAATGATCCCCTTATGATAACAGCCCGGGTTAACCGATACGAGATCCGGAGAATGTTGATCGACTCGGGGAGTTCGGCGGATATCCTGTTTTACGACTGTTTCCAGCGTATGGGATTAAATCCGTCCGATCTCTAACCGACCTCTCACGTCCTTTCCGAGTTCACGAACCATTCCATCCTAGCCAAGAGATCGATCACTCTCCTTTTCAACATCGGGGAAGCAAGCAGAATACGGACCATACCGGCGAACTTCCTCGTCATCAAGATCCCGCCGTCTTATAACATCCTCCTGGGACACCCCACCCTAAACGCCCTCTAGGCTTAGATCTCAACCTATAATCTCGCGCTCAAGTTTCTTTTGGACAACCGGGAGGAGGGGGGTAGGCCGGGCCTATGGAGACCAGCAAACCGCCACGGTCTGTTTCGCCTCAGCGTCTCCCACAGAGGAAGAGGTTGATGATTGTGCATGATCCTTAGGGGTCCCTAGATACACGTGACGACCGAAAAGAAATTCGAGATGCCCCGGTGGAAGCTTTAGTAGAAGTTCCTCTCAAGGAGGGAGATGATGACTGGACTGTCCAGATCGGCTCTCAGTTGACAGGAGGCGCTCGCGACTACCTGATCCAGTTCCTCCAGAACAACTCCGATGTGTTCATTTGGACCCCAGCGGACATGCCCGGGATCGACCCTAAGGTGATCTCCCACAAGCTCGGGGTCGACCCGAAAACTCGACCAGTCCGACAAAAGAAAAGAAGTTTCACGCCAATGAAGCAAAAAGCGATAGAGGAGGAAGTGGACCGACTACTCACGGCCGACTTCATCAGGAACCTGGACTACTTAGATTGGCTGGCGAACGTAGTCATGGTCAAGAAGGCGAACGAGAAATGGCGCATGTGCGTCGATTTCACTGATCTAAATAAGGAATGCCCCAAAGACAATTGCCCACTTTCTCGAATGGATCAGCTAGTAGACAGCTCGGCCGATCATGAGTTACTAAGTTTCATTGATGCCTTCTCCGGTTATAATCAGATCCGGATGAATCTAGCCGACGAAGAGCTAACTTCCTTCACCATCGATCGGGGGGTGGGTGGGGTCTACTGCTACAGGGTAATGCCCTTCGACCTCAAGAACGCCGGGACCACATACCAGCGGCTGGTCAACAATCCGTTCTAACCACAAATTAGGAGAAATATGGAAGACTACGTCAACGATATGCTCGTAAAGTCCACTTCATCAGCCGGGCACACTGCAGACCTCGGCGAAATATTCAACGTTCTGCGGAAGTACAAGATGAAGCTGAATCCAGCCAAATGTGCATTCGGTGTCACAAGCGGGAAATTCCTTGGATTCATGGTCACCCACCGAGGAGTCGAAGTGAACCTACAGAAAATCAGGGCAATCATCAACATGGCGACATCCAAGAGAAATGTTGATATCATGCGACTCATCGGTAGGGTGGTTGCTTTGAGTTGCTTTATGTCCCGTTCTGGAGAAAAGTGCTTACCTTTCTTCAAAGCCTTAAGGAAGACCCCTAGGTTCGAATGGTCTAAGGAGTGCCAAAATGCTTTTGAACAACTCAAGGCATACCTGGCGACCCCACCGCTTCTCACTCGACCGGTTGAGGGGGACGAGCTGTTACTATATCTAGCCGTCTCCGACCAGGCTGCCGGCACAGTACTCATCAGAGAATTCGAAGGAATATAGTGACCAGTCTACTACGTCAGCCATGTTTTCAAGAACACGGAGACCAGATACCTGGCCATAGAAAAAATAGTCCTTACGCTCGTCGTCACCTCCAGGAAACCACGACACTATTTCCAGACACACACGATCCTCGTCCTCACCGAACGACCCTTGGAGAATATCCTCATCTTTCCCGAATCATCGGCCCGCTTAGAGAAATAGAGGTGGGAGTTTTCCCAATTTGACATCAAGTATTGATCAAGACAAGTTATTAAAGCGCAGGCCTTATCCGATTTCGTGGCCAAATGCACTATTCCCACTAAAGAAGGAGCATCAGCACGGGGCCCTAATCCACGTCCCTCAGTAAAGGAGACGCTCGACCCGATCCCGGATTGGGTACTCTATGTGGACGAATCCTCCACAGAGGAAGAGAGTGGGGCCGGTTTAATCATCCGCGGCTCGAATGAGGTGGAGATGAAGTACTCTCTGAGGCTTAGTTTTAAGGCGTCGAACAACACAGCAGAATACGATGCCTTATTGGACGGGCCACGAATCGCCTTCGGCGTGGGGCTAAAGACGATCAGGATACGTAGCGACTCTGCACTAGTCGTCGGCGAAGTGACCGGGCGTTTCGAAACTCGGGAACCATTAATGATAAAGTACCTGGCGGAGGTAAAAAGACTTCGGAGAAATTTCAACGAGGTCCAAGTGGAACAGATTTCCAGAAACTTGAACGCCAAGGCCGACACTCTGAGCAAACTCGCCTCTTCTTATTCGGCCAATCACAAAAGAAACATCCTCTTCGAAGTCCTGCCACAACCCAGCGTGGAAGATGAAGAGGCAACACTCCAGATCTACTCGACTTGAGGGGATGTCCCGGATTGGAGAAAACCCATTGTAGAATTTCTAAAGGACGGAGTACTCCCTGAGGACCGGGGTCGAGGCTCGCCATCTTCGAGCGAAAGCTCGCCACTTTGTGTGGAGCAAAGGAAACCTGTACAAGAAGTCATACATCCAATCTTTACTCCGATGCATCGATCCCGACGAAGCAGACGTCTTACGAGAGATACATGAAGGGGTCGGAGGGGCACATCAACGGGCCCGTGGTCTAGTTCAAAAGATACTGTTGTAAGGGTATTACTGACCAACAATACACCAAGATGCAGGAAAGGTGGTCAGAAGATGCAAGAACTGCCAACTCTTTGGTAGCGTCCCTTAGCTCCCCGCTACCGAACTAACGCCACTAAGTTTCCCTTGGCCGTTTGCACAGTGAGGGATGGATATGGTGGGCCAGCTCCCCACTGGCACGGGAGGACATAAATACATTCTTATCGTTGTAGACTACTTTACAAAATGGATAGAAGCGGTGCCGATCAGAAAACCAGATGCCACCTCTACGATAAAATTCCTGCAAAATAATATAATCTCTCGATACGGAATCCCAAAGTGCATCTTCACCGACCATGGAACCAACTTTGAAAATGACAAAGTCAAAGAATTTTGCAACGACTATCATATATTGATGAAGTTCTCCATGGTCGCACATCCCCAATGCAACGGGCAAGCCGAAATAGCAAACCAAGGCATCATCCGTGGGCTCAGAGCCCACCTAGAAAGAAGACAGGGCAGCTGGGTCGAGGAATTGCCTCAGGTATTGTGGGTGTTGCGAACGTTAAGGAAAACACCTACGGGGGAAACATCGTTTAGCCTCTGTTATGGCACCGAGGCAATGGTCCCCGCGGAAATTGGATTGCCCAGTTATCGAGTTGAGCACTACGACGATGAGGCTAACATCCTGGCACTATGAAGCAACCTAGACATCTTATTTGAAAAAAGAGATCGGGCATAAATCAGGATGGCCGCTTATCATCAGCAGACCACCCGCTACTACAATACCCAAGTTAAATATCGAGCCTTCAAAACAGGAGACTTGGTCTTACGGCGAAATGAATTCGTGGACCAAGGGAAGCTACATAAGTTCTCCCCGAAATGGGACGGGCCATTCCTTATGATGGAAACATTACCCGGTGGAGCCTACCGTCTTTAAAACTCCGGGGGCGTAATTTTCCTCGGCCATATAACGCCGAAAAGCTTAAATTGTACAGATGAACTTGTACCCTTTCAAATAATAAAATTTCCTTTTGTGTCGACTATGTAGGGTGTTTTTCGTCACCCCATTGAGATGGGAATACGCGCGCGCTTGTCGGGCGCACTACAGATTCCTCCTGCCTAGGGTAGGCCGGGGTTTATTGATTGTGGGGATCCGAATCTCCGGCAGCCGCGGACTAAGCTGCCGTTAATTACCCCTCGCCTTTGGAGCGAGGGAACCTCCGATTAACGGGTTAAACTGGTCATGCGAATTCAATGTGCAGTGTGCATGTGCTTTATTTTGGAAGAGGGTTTTAGATATATCGGGGGCCCCGCAGAGTTTTTTACGGAGGTCCCGCTACCCGGATAGCGGGCTGGGGGTCAAAAGGGCTAGCAGCCCCCTTGCGGGGTGCGGGGCAGCGCCCCGTTTGAAATTTTTTCTAACGGGGGAGACACAAAAAAGGGAAAAAAGCGTCTTAAATGCGCGTGCGTGGCACATGGGCGCATGGTGCCCGGGGTCACGTGGCGCACACGTGACCATTGGGCACCTCAGCGCCCGGGGTCACGTGGCGCACACGTGACCATTGGGCGCCTCAGCGCCCCGGGGTCACGTGGCGCACACGTGACCGATGGGCGCCTCAGCGTCCCGGGGTCACATGGCGCACACATGACCTTTGGGCGCCTCAGCGCCTCGGGGTCACGTGGCGTACATGTGATCGATAGGCGCCTTAGCGCCCGGGTCACGTGGCGCACACATGACCGATGGGGGCCTTAGCGCCCGGGGTCACATGGCGCACACGTGACCGATGGGCGCCTTAGCGCCCGGGATCACGTGGCGCACACGTGACCGTGGGAAACACCCGCGGGAAGGGCCTAGCCCCTAGGCTGCGGAGTTGAACTCCCAAGAAGTTTTTGGAGTTGAACTCCTAACAGAAACTAATTGATAGAGTTAAACTCCAACAAATCTAGAAAGGAGTTAAACTCCTGGAGATTTAGTGCTCTTCTTTTGACCCTTGAATCTGTCTAAAGTTAGATTTTTGGAGATGGGTCTCCTTCTTCCTTCTCTTGATCGGCGGGATCTTGGGGAAAAGGGGATGAGACTTAAAAGTCTCCCCTTTTCGAGACTGATTGGAGATCCGAGCTCCTCTTCGTGGGTTTTCTGGTAAAAAAACTATTTATTTTTGAGAAAGGAAGAGTTAAACTCTTGATTTAATTCAAAGAAGAGGAAGAGGGTTTTAGACCCTTGAGAAAGGAGAAGGAGACACAAACCCTAGTTTTTTTTGGAGGAATGAAAAAAGTATATCTTATTCATTATCATGTTGCCTCTTATAGGCTTACATATTTACATATAGCCCCTTGGGCTTTACAAAATGGTATTTTGCCCATCCCATGGCTCATGTGCCATTTCTTTTTGCACATAAGCCATGGGCTTTACAAAAATTTGGCCTTATGCCCATTTTGCATACATTCATGCATAAAAAAAAATACATAAAAATTATTTATTACATGATCTATATTTTGGCATGGAGGAGGCTGGCCGTGGGCTCGACTTGGGCATGGGCATGCCTGACCTTGGCTTGGGCCTACCTGGCCTGGGGTTGACCTTGACTTTGACTCGGTCAACCGGGGTGCAAATTTTGACCCCAACAAAGTGCCCCTCATCAATAAATGCACACCGCACATTTGAGTTGTGTGCATGAAATTGATGGATCTTGAAGCTGGACTTCGAGGTGAAACATCATTCCACGGGCAGAGCATCATCCTGGGGAGCATGATTCCCAGGGATCAGAGCATCATTCTGATTCGTGGAGCATAATTCCAGGGTCGGAGTATCCCTCGGGGAGCATGATTCTCGGGGATCGGAGCATCATTCCGATTTGCGGAGCATAATTCCAAGGATCGGAGCATCATTCCGAAGAGCGGAGCATGATTCCAAGGATCGGAGGAGATCAGAGCATCATTCCGAAGCGCGGAGCATAATTCCAGGGATTGGAACATCATTCCGAAGGGCGGAGCATGATTCCAGAGGATCGAAGCATCATTCCGAAGAGCGGAGCATGATTCCAGAGATCGGAGCATCATTCCGAAGTGCGGCAGACATTCTGACCGAAGCATAATTTTGATGCAGAGGTTGATTCCCAGGCGAAGCATAATTCTGACGGGGAAGGCAAATACTCCGAGGCGAAGCATGATTTCGACACGGGGTACATTCTGAGACGTAGCATGATTTCGGCACAGAGCTTGTTGGCCGACTTGATTCCGAGACGAAGCATAATTTCGACAGGGAAGGCAGATACACCGAGGCGAAGCATGATTTAAACACGGGGTGCACATTCTGAGATGAAGCATGATTCCGACACAGAGCTTGCTGGTTGACTTGATTCCAAGACAGAGCATAATTTCGACGAGGAGGTCGTTGGTTGGTTCCGAGCCGACGCAATATTCTGACACAGAGCTTGCTGGTTGACTTGATTCCAAGGCAGAGCATAATTCCGACGAGAAGGTCGTTGGTTGGTTCCGAGCCGAAGCATAATTCCGACAGGGAAGGTCGATACACCGAGGCGAAACTTGATTTCGACGCGGGGTACACTCTGAGACGGAGCATGACTCCGACACAGAGCTGGTTCATTGACTTGATTTCGAGGCGAAGCATAATTTCGACAGGGAAAGCAGATACACCGAGGCGAAGCATGATTTCGACACGGGGTGCACATTCTGAGACGAAGCATGATTCCGACACAGAGCTTGCTGGTTGACTTGATTCCAAGGCAGAGCATAATTTCGACGAGGAGGCCGTTGGTTGGTTCCGAGCCGAAGCATAATTCCGACAGGGAAGGTAGATACACCGAGGCGAAGCTTGATTTCGACGCGGGGTACACTCCGAGACGGAGCATGACTCCGACGCAGAGCTGGTTCGTTGACTTGATTTCGAGGCGAAGCATAATTCCGACAGGGAAGGCAGATACACCGAGGCGAAGCATGATTTCGACACGGGGTGCACATTCTGAGACGAAGCATGATTCCGACACAGAGCTTGCTGGTTGACTTGATTTCAAGACAGAGCATAATTCCGACGAGGAGGTCGTTGGTTGGTTCCGAGCCGAAGCATAATTCCGACAGGGAAGGTAGATACACCGAGGCGAAGCTTGATTTCGACGCGGAGTACACTCTGAGACGGAGCATGACTCCGATGCAGAGCTGGTTGGTTGATTTGATTCCGAGGCGGAGCATAATTCCGGTAGGGAAGGTAGATATCTTGAGGCGAAGCATGATTTCGACACGGGGTAAATTCTGGGACGGAGCATGATTCCGCCGCAGATGTTGTTGGTTCGATTTGATTTGGGTTGACATCAGTATCGCTACACTGGAATATGGTACCAGGGGCAAATCATCATTTGCCATGAGAGGATTTGGGGATTTTTTTGTCGGCATCTGCATTGCTGCACTGGAATAATACCAGGAGCAACTCATCATTTGCCCCGGGAGGATTTGGGAATTTGTTTTTGCTTGGCATCAGTATCGCTACACTGGAATATGGTACTAGGAGCGAATCATCATTTGCGCTTATTTATCAGGAAGCGATAGCTTAGGAGACAGGTTTTAGGTCCCTATCACCTAAAACTTTTCAATTTTGTGAGTCGTAAGGGTCTCACAAAGTATTTTCTCCCTACGGGTCGTAAGGATCCGTAAGTGTATTTTCTCCTTAGGAGTCGTGGGGACTTCCAAGTGTATTGCTCCTTTGTGAGTCGTAAGGATCTCACGAGGGAATTTTCTCCTCACAAAGTCGAGAGGACTTTGCGAGTGCATTTCATCTCTTTTTCACGAGTTTGCGTCCTTTCGGGTTTTCACAAACTTGCCGGCAGTCCTGCTGTTTTTACTCACGGAGCCCTTTCGGGTTTTCATCCGTGCCCATTTTGCTTGTGGACATACCTTCTATTTTTCTTCTCTTCCTTTTTTTTTTGAATCTTCCCCGCCGGTGGGACTTTGAATGTGGTTTCGCCGGTAGTACTTGGGAGAGATTGTGATCGTTTTACGCTCGTGGATTGTATACGGTTTTGCAGGATGTATGATCCAGACCGTAGGGCCGGAAAAATTTCAAGATTTTGTTGGCGTCTGCATCGTTGCACTGGAATATGGTACCAGGGGCGACTCATCATTCGCCATTGGGGTATGGGATTTGGAATTTGGTTGGCGTCTGCATCGCCGCACTGGAATATGGTACCAGGAGCGACTCATCATTCTCCATTTAGGGATTGTAATTTGGAATTTGGTTGGCGTCTGCATCGCTGCACTGGAATATGGTACCAGGAGCGACTCATCATTCGCCACTTGGAGATTGGGGAGCGATGGCTTAAGAGATAGGTTTAGATCCTTATCGCTTAAGGCTTTTCAATTTTATGGGTCGTGAGGGTCCTATAAAAGCATTTTCTCCCTACGAGTCGTAAGGATCCCGCAGGTGTATTTTCTCCTTAGGAGTCGTGAGGCCTCCTAAGTGTGTTTTTCCTTTATGAGTCGTAAGGATCCCACAAAGGTTTGTTCTCCTCATGTATTGTGAGGACACATGAGTGGGTCTTCTCAATGGAGCATAATTCCAAAGGCAGAGACCAGCCGCGTAACTGGTGATTGTGGTGGGGCATGGGTATGACGAGAATTATTTGAGCCCGTGGATTGTATACGGCAGTCAATTTGGGGACTGGCCGTAGGGCTGGAAGAATTTTAGGAAATTGGATTTTGGTTGGCGTCTGCATCGCTGCACTGGAACATGGTACCAGGAGCGACTCATTATTCGCCGTTGGGATTTGAGTTTCGGACGGCGTCTGCATCGCTGCACTGGGACATGGTACCAGGAGCAACTCATCATTCGCCGTTGGGACATTCAGAGTTTTGGACGGCGTCTGCATCGCTGCACTGGAATATGGTACCAGGAGCGACTCATCATTCGCCGTTGTTTTGTTTTTTTGTTTTGTTTTTGTTTTTGTTGTTTTTTTTTGTTTTACCGCGATTGCTCTATCATTTCAGCTTTTCTTATCGCGAAGATCGCGATTGCCCCATCATTTCGGCTTTTATTCGCGGTTGCCCCATCATTTCGGCTTTATTTTCATTTTTATTTTTACTCGCTGATTTTTATTTCGAGTTGCCCCATCATTTCGGCTTTATTTTCATTTTTATTTTTACTCGCTGATTTTTATTACGAGTTTTCCCATCATTTCGGCTTTTCTTTATTTTTCTTTTATTTACACATTTTTTTGTTTATTTACATATATATATATTTTTTACATTCCCAGTTTAACGACTTAGAGGTCGACTGTTCCCAGTTTAAAGACTTAGCGGTCTATTGTTTCCAGTTTAACGACGTGGTGGTCAGCTGTCGGGGAGCTCAGAGAAGATACCCGATTGAGCAGTTGTCAGGGGCATCGCTGGAGCTTTCCCGATATGCCTTATTACTTTGTCAGTGTTGATGGCCTTACCCCCAGTTGGGGCCAAGGAAAGCCGTTCAAATATCGACTTGCGTTTGAAGATGGCAATTGAAAATTGTTAACCCCTGCACAAAGAAGCATGATTTCAGTACAGATAATCAATGCATATTGATTGAGTTTGCATGAATATTTAACCCGAAATATGGGAGGAGAGATTAGGTCCCACCGGGCGTGCTAGAATCTGTAGGGTGTTTTTCGTCATCCCCATTGAGATGGGAATACGCGCGCGCTTATCGGGCGCATTACAGATTCCCCCTGCCTAGGGTAGGCCGGGGTTTATTGATTGTGGGGATCTGAATCTCCGGCAGCCACGGACTAAGCTGCCGTTAATTACCCCTCGCCTTTGGAGCGAGTGAACCTCCGATTAACGGGTTAAACTGGTCATGCGAACTCAATGTGCAGCGTGCGTGTGTTTTGTTTTGGAAGGGGGTTTTAGATATATCGGGGGCCCCGCAGAGTTTATTACGGGGGTCCCGCTACCCGGATAGCGGGTTGGGGGTCAAGGGGGCTAGCAGCCCCCTTGCGGGGTGTGGGGCAGCGCCCCGTTAGAAATTTTTTCTAACGGGGGAGACACAAAAAAGGGAAAAAAGCGTCTTAAATGCGCGTGCGTGGCACATGGGCGCATGGTGCCCGGGGTCACGTGCGCGCATGCGACCATTGGGTGCCTCACCGCCCGGGGTCACGTGGCGCACACGTGATCGATGGGCGCCTCAGCGCCCGGGGTCACGTTGGGCACACGTGACCTTTGGGCGCCTTAGCGCCCTGGGGTCACGTGGCGCACACGTGACCGATGGGCGCCTTAGCGCACGGGTCACGTGGCGCACGCGTGACCGATGGGCGCCTTAGCGCCCGGGGTCACGTGGCGCACGCGTGACCGATGGGCGCCTTAGCGCCCGGGGTCACGTGGCGCATACGTGACCGCGGGAAACACTCACGGGAAGCGCTTAGCCTCTAGGCTGGGGAGTTGAACTCCCAAGAAGTTTTTGGAGTTGAACTCCTAACAGAAACTAATTTATGGAGTTAAACTCCAACAGATCTAGAAAGGAGTTAAACTCCTGGGGATTTAATGCTCTTCTTTTGAGCCTTGGATCTGTCCAAAGTTAGATTTTTGGAGATGGGTCTCCTTCTTCCTTCTCTTGATCGGCGGGATCTTGGAGAAAAGGGGATGAGACTTAAAAGTCTCCCCTTTTCGAGATCTGATTGGAGATCCGAGCTCTTCTTCGTGGGTTTTCTGGTAAACAAAACTATTTATTTTTGAGAAAGGAAGAGTTAAACTCTTGATTTAATTCAAAGAAGAGGAAGAGGATTTTAGACCCATGAGAAAGGGGAAGGAGGCACAAACCCTAGTTTTTTTTGGGAGGAATGAAAAACGTATATCTTATTCATTATCATGTTGCCTCTTATAGGCTTACATATTTACATATAGCCCCTTGGGCTTTACAAAATGGCATTTTGCCCATCCCATAGCTCATGTGCTATTTCTTTTTGCACATAAGCCATGGGCTTTACAAAAATTTGGCCTTATGCCCATTTTGCATACATTCATGCATAAAAAAAATACATAAAAATTATTTATTACATGATCTATATTTTGGCATGGAGGAGGCTGGCCGCGGGCTCGACTTGGGCATGAGCCTGCCTGACCTGGGCTTGGGCCCACCTGGCCTGGGGTTGACCTTGACTTTGACTCGGTCAACCGGGGTGCAAATTTTGACCCCAACAGACTAAAATTTCTAAGCTAACCTCTCACGCGAGTAGATTCCTGCTCCGCCTTAGGGCCGGTGGGTAGTCCCTACCCGCCGCACTCACTCCAAACAGGCACTCCCCCGCCCGACAAAGCACGGACTTTGTAGCATCCGGCCATGGGCTTTCCCCAGACAAGTACCCAGGCATGCTCAAAGAGCATCCGACCAGAGTCTAACTCTTCCTTGGGGCATCCACGAACAATGAGGTTCGATGTTCCGTAATCACGAGCAATGAGAGATTTTTAAGCCAAAGAAAATTTATTAAGAATTTATTCGGAGGTATTCTCGGCTCCTCAACCTTACAGAGCAAAAGAAAAAGCACATAATCCCTAAACTATTACAACAATGGGGGAAGTGGGTTAAGAAAATATTGACGATGATACTCGGAGGAGAGTTCCTCCAGCCGAGCCCAAGCGACCTCCGCCTGCTCCCTCTAGCGGTACCCATGGACCTTAGAAGCTACAGATTCATCGGGGGTTCCCGCCGCCGTACATGATTCCACGACCAACCTCTGCTGCAAACATTCAAGAAGAATATCCGTTGAGCGATCCCGCCTGCTCTTTGAGATCAGACCCAACTCGTGGGTCATATGCATCTTGTCAAATGCCTCCTCCATTGCCTATGGGGACAGGGCCTTGTAAAGACCCGGGGAAGACCTCCATATCGCATAGATAAGCACCTGCAGAAGAGGGGATCGACGGGGTAGTAGACGCCCACAGTGACCCTCCAGACGACCTATCACGGCCTCATACGTCGTCTTGGAACGATCAAGACCATAGAAATACATGTCGTCTCGAGTTACGATATCCTGGATGGTGTACGCGCGGCCCATCATTAAGAAAAGACGAAACAGCTAGAAGGAAATTAATGTGGATGCCTGAAGGGGAGCCATGTCTTCGCTATTTATAGCCTTAACAAAAGTCTTCCAACGACCGAGATCTTCCCACGCCACAGCGTGAATCATGGAGTATCGCATCTTCCCGATAAGCGTAGCCATGTGGCATTCGATTATTGGCCCGCTCAATGGGGGTGCGGGTCAAGGAAGGTTGAACGACATCTTCAAGAAATCCCAAGAATCAAGGAGGCCAAGATACGGAAGCCCTCATCGTGAGGCGACCGGGTAGTTTCCTACTCGCTCATCCGCTGGGGGCAGCTTCCTGCCCGGCTACTCTGCGGATCTAAAGCCCTCGTCGTGAGGCGGCCGGATAGTTTCCTGCCCGGCTCATCCACTGGGGGCAGCTTCCTGCCTGGCTACTCTGCGGATCCAAAGCCCTCGTCGTGAGGTGGCCGGATAGTTTCCTGCTTGGCTTATCCCCTGGGGGCAGCTTCCTGCCCGGTTACTCTATGGATATAAAGCCCTCGTCGTGAGGCAGCCGAGTAGTTTCCTGCTCGGTTCATCTATTGGGGGCAGCTTCCTGCCCGGCTACTCTGCGGATCCAAAGCCCTCGTCGTGAGGTGGCCGGGTAGTTTTGCGCTCGTCTTATCCGCTGGAGGCAGCTTCCTGTTCGGCTACCCTGCGGATCCAAGGCCCTCGTCGCGAGGCGTCTGAGTATTTTCCTGTTCGGCTCATCCAAGGCCGAGGCCAGGGACGTCGACCTACCTATACTTGGCATTCGCTCGTTCGTATGTCGCGCTCGATTGTCACCTTGACTCCAGGATGAGGAGGGGCATCGATCTACCTATACTTGGCATTCGCTCGTTTGTATGTCGCGCTCGATCGTCATCTCGACTCCTGGGTGATGAGGGACACCGACCTACCTATACTTGGCGTTCGCTTGTTCGTATGTCGCGCTCGATCGTCACCTTGACTCTGGGGTGAGGAGGGGCACCGACCTACCTATACTTGGCGTTCGCTCGTTCGTATGTCACACTCGATCGTCACCTCGACTCCGGGGTGAGGAGGGGCACCGACTTACCTATACTTGGTGTTCGCTCGTTCGTATGTCGCACTCAATCGTTACCTCGACTCCGGGGTGAGGAGGGGCACCGACCTACCTATACTTGGCGTTCGTTCATTCGTATGTCGCGCTCGCTCGACACTCAACCCTCGACTCTATATATATATACTTGGTGTTCGCAGGACGCCGGCCAATCTACACTTGCAAAAGTAAAAAAATTGTATAGGGGAGCTAAAAATACTTTATTGATATTCCGGGTTATGTACAAGGTATTATGGGATCCCCAGCCTTACAAGATGTTCAGAGGCTTACAAAAATTTAATAACAAAAGGGGGTAGCTCAAGCTGCCTTCTCGGCCGCCGCTTCTCCCTGTTCGGCATTTCCGTTAGGAGCTTAGGTTGCGATTTCTGGCTCGGCGCTTCCCCCCGCCACCTTGCCTCCTCCTGCTGGCTCGGCGCTATCTTCCTAGGGCACTTCCCCGGTAAGGAGATACCTTGCACGAAACTCCTGGTCGTCAAACCTAAGCATAGCTTCCTTGACAGCGTCAAGGGCGTTGTGCCACCCGACGACCGCGGAGTCGGCAAGGTCGATGTAGAATTGATCGGAAGCCTTATACTCCTCCATAGCCTTTCCGTCCTGCCCTCGGAAAGCTTTGTCGCCTCGTAGGCCGCCCGGGCATCCATTTTGAACGAGTCCTTCTGCCTTTTCATGGCGTCATAGAGCCCGTTGACCTCCTCTATCTGGGTTTGAATAGCTCGGATAGAGCTGGTCAGGAGTCGATGGGACTCCTTCAATTTGGCGACCGTCAAGCCCTTCGTGACCAACCTCGAGTCTAGGAGGGTCGCCTTGTTCTCCGCCTGTTTCAGCTGGGCGAGGAGCTCTTCCTCTTGCAAGGAAAATTCACCGGCCTTCTTCATCGCCGGGGTTACCTCCTCGGCCTCCATGGCGGAAAGAAAGGCACAATGCTGGAGGACCTATGGAAAACACAAACCGTTTTAGGAGTTAAATAGAGAAAAAAAACACTTGGAGAAATTTTGGGAAAGTTACCGACCTGAACGGCATCCTGAGCTATCGCCGCCACTTAAGCCTTCAGGGTGCCTCGGAGAATCTTGGCCCCCGCCGCCTTATCCATGTCCGCCAGTAAACTGTTAGCCGCGGAAAGCCCCGAAAGCACCTTGATGCAGAAGTCGCTTTCGTGCGTATGTATTCCGGCCGGGAGTGGCCGGGAAACCACTCTCTTTTGCCTCTTAAGCGGAGATTCGGCAGAGGGCGGCAGCTTCATCCTGGCCCGGGGCACTGAATCCCGTGCATGCTTCTGCCCTCCTCCGCGACGTTCCTCCGGAATGGGGGGGCTGCGGGAACCCTGGCAGAAGGGGCTTGCCATAGAGCCATGCTCGGTGTGGATCTGGACGAGCTTGCGCCACCGCCATTCTTCACCTGCTCTTTAGCGGCCATGGCAGCCATGATTTTCGAGCGATTCATCGGCTCTGCGGAATACACATAAGAAAAGGAAAGGAGGGGGTCAGCGACCAAAAAACAACAAAATTATGATAAAATTATGCTAAGTCTAAATAGATCGGCGAAGCTCTATCTTACTCCCAAAGAGCGCGGGACTGAGTTCCGCCCAGTTCAAAGCCTGCTCGGAAAGCAGGATATCGGCCCGCTAGATTGGTTCCCACCGCGACACCACTCCCACCTCTTGGGCATTCGACTGTTTGACCGTAGGGCAATCGGTCCTATGCCACTTGGTGGGTACGGGCCAATCCTCACCCTTCGGAAGCCCGATGAAGACAAACTTCTCCTTCTATTCATGGATGGAAGAAGGAACGACTACTACCCCAGACCCGGCCGCTTTACCCGTATGTTTTTTGAAAGAAAGGTACACCCAGCTCGGTTTGTCCTTGCTGGTACCGGGGTGATTCTTATAACAAAGAAAGGAGAGGAGAAGACTTAAGTCGAAAGGGATCTGATCAATTTTCAATCGGACCAAAAACCCGTGGAGGATTTTCTATGGATTCGGCGCTAGCTGGCCCGGAGCGAGATGGAAGCAATGGAGTACGGCGCAAACTTCAGATGAGAAGGGAAGACGCATCCCTGTTCGAAACGCTTCTAGGTACAAGGCAATCTTGTTGCCCTGCACCTGGTCTGCCCGCTCACCCTCCCTGGCCAGACAAAGTGAATAGCCAGGGGGAATGTGGAAACGAGCCCGGATATCAAAAAGCTCATCTAAGTGATTCAAAATCAAGGGCGCATCATGAGTATTTTTTATGCGCGCCTTGGGGGCCCTCTTCGCCCCCTGACGATGAAAGATAAGGGCATCACCCCCTGGGGACGAGCCCGACGCAGAAAATGAAGAGGAAAAGGAAGAAGAACTTTCTCGGCAATCGGAAGCCGAAAAGGAAGAAGACCCACTGGACTCGGCTTCAGAAGCTGAATCCTCATCGTCCGACTCAATCCCAAATACATCTACGGATAGTTTGGAAGAAGACATTTAACCTGATTCAAGGAAGGATTGGCCGAAGAAGGGTTTTTGGCTGAAGTTCCGACCTAAGTAAAGATGTGCCGGGTAATCTTCAGACGACAGGAAATGATTAGGGAAAAATGCCTGCCAAGGAATGACATCCACTATTTATACACTCGGCAAGAAAACATCCAATGGCCCAAATCCATTCTCGTCAAAATGAAGCGTCATACCCAACGGTCACAAGGACTCTACGTGGCGATCAACTATGGGACACCTCCCTCTCACTCGGATTCGAATGACAACCCTTCGCGTCCCGTCACCTTGTGGCAGACACATGGCACGAAGGCCAACAGACCGAGCGAGCAAAGCGGCGTCCCCTTTAAAGCGCAATCATTTCATCGATCCGCTGACGTTACCAAAGATGCGCACGGGAATCGAGGCGCTTCGTGAGTCGCCATCTGGATCCAAGAAATCCAAGAGGCGTAGCCACCAAACATCACGTTTTCCTCAGGCAACCCATTACGAAGAATTCTTGGCTCCGAGGCTGAATTATTGAAAACCGAGCAGGCCACTCTCGACCCGACCCATAAATAGGTCGTAACGAAAGTGGGGGGCTAATGATGATACTCATAAGTAGGAATTCCCCAGATCAAGACACGTTGTAGATAACGAGTCGTCCACGTAAGCCCATTGGATTTCTGGGGGCTACTGGAGATACTCATAAGTGAGACTCCTCAACTCACTCGCTCGTCTCTGAGCTATCCTATATCTGAGACTCCTCAATGTTCTTATTTGGCCGGGTGGATAGAGCCTGAGCGGCCCATAACGGCTCCGTGTATCTCGTCACGACGAGATCTCTGCCTCCCCAGGTCCCGCATCCCACATTAATGGGCGTATCTTGCCATTAATGGACGTATCCCGCCATCAACGCGAACACGACGCATGGGCTCAATGGACGGCGAGAATCTCGTATCGGCTAGCTCCATTCGACTGCTATATAAACCCCTCTTCCAGACGACTCAGATACGTCGAACTCAATCCAATACTCCGCTACTCTGCCTCAATATTCCTTGATACTTACTTGATCGTCGGAGGACCCTACGGTGGTTTCCCATCTCGGGACTTCCCTTGCAGGTAGCCCGACGTCAACAATAACCCATTGAGATCCACACGCTTAGCCCTCATATCAAATCTCAACCGTTCAGCCCTTTTGGCAACAAGATCGACGGATGACAATATCTGAGGAAGATCCCGACCTCCATCAATAACATAAAGAATATCCGGACGAGGTATATATGAATGATGATATTTATAGTTTAGGACAAGTAGGTTAATTCATAAAGGTTGCGCCCATGCGTTGATCTTCAAAAAATACATGCATGTTTAATATGTATTTAATAGAATTTTAATATTACCAGTACTTTATATATATCCTTAAAGTTGGTTCATTACCACCGTTTCAAGTCAAGCATAGCGGCATATATAGCTCTTGATGCTAATTATTTACATTAACGCTTGCATGCATGCAATGTCGTGCATGTGTTCTAATTAAAGCTAAAGGAAAAATATAATTAATAATGTATTATAAATCAATCAATTAGTTGGCCTTCGTTGTCCAAAAGATATCCAATGAAGAGGCCAAAGATTTATTAATTCCATGAGGAGCACGGCAAAAGCTAGGATCACGCCATTTGAATTCTTGATCATGAATTGTCGATCTCTAATAGCCAAAAGAATTAAAACCTCTCATAAGATGGAATGGCCTGCAAAGAGAAGGAAAACGGCTATGGCTTTGCTACTTGTAGTCACTAGTACAAAGATGGGTTGCCCCTATGGATAATTTTAGTTTGCCCCTACAGTTTCAACCGTAGGGATAACAAATGTCCCTACGGATACCACTGCAGTGACAGTTTTATATAAAAATTTAATAAAAAATAACCTTTTGCAAATGCCTCTACGGTGCCGCCAAAAAAACCCCTACGGTTTGCGCTGTAAAGGCAAAGTTGATGTATTAAAAAAATAAAATAATTCACCAGAAGATGTTTTCCATACCTAATTCATTTCCCCCCCAAAAAAATTCCCCTCCGCGCTTCTCCTCTCGTCTCCACTGCAATCCTGTCGTCCCCGATCGCCGCAGCCACCCTCCTCGTCACCCTCCTTCCCGTAGTCGATCTCTTCCATCATCAACGTCTCCTCCAATCCTCCGATCATCAACGCTTCCTCCGATCATCCGATCGCCACCTCCAGCGCCTCCAGTGACTCCCTCCTCATCCGATCCTCCAGTGGTCGAGCCCTCCTCTGATTCTCCAGCGATCTTCTCCGATCGATCCTCCGATCCTCCAGTGGTCGAATCGTCGACTCCATCCCCGCCGTCTAGCTTCCATCGCCGGCGAACTCCAACTCCCCTTTCCATCTCCTCGAGCTCCATCGCCCATTCCATCTCCTTGAGTTCCATCGTCAAGTCTTCTTTGCTGTCTAGCTTCCATCGTCGGCGAGTAGTCATTGCCGCTGTCGCCGTCCAGTGCCGTAATTTTTTTCCAGGTACGTAAAACTTTTTTATTCCATTTTTAAGAATCGATTTATAAAAGAAGTAGAATAAATAGACGACGCTGTTGCTGATGATTGTTGGTGGGGGTGGTTGTTTGGTGATGTTGATGATGATGGAGTTTATGGCTGAGATTTGGGTTAGGGTGATGATCAGGATAAATTTGGGTTAATTAGGGTTAGAGTTTAGGTGATAATTATGGTTAGGGTTAGAGATATTTTGGGCTAATTAAATTAAATGTGTTTAATTTGGGTTAGGATGACGATTAGGGTTAATTAGATTAATTTGGATTAATTAAAGTTAGGGATTGGATGCATGATAATAAAATCCGTAGGGGCGGTGGTCGGTGGCGGCGGCTATGGTGGTTGTGGTGGTGGCGGCTGTAGTGGTGGGTAGTAGGTGGTGGCGGCTCTGGTGGCGGCTGTGGTGGTCGGTGGTGGGTGGGTGCATAGTGGCTGTGGCGGCGGCTGTCGTTTAGGGATGTGGGTGGCAGTGGCGGCGGCTATGGGGGGTGGTGGTGGTGGGCGGCGGCGGCTATAGGTGGTGATGGCTGCACTGTAATTAGGTCTAGGAATTAGTTAATTGAGAATAGGGTAGGGTTAAGATAGTTAGGGTTAATTAGGTATAGGATTAAGCTTAAGGTAATTATGATTAGAATTAAGGGCGAGGGTTATGATTAGGATGTTTTAGTGTTAGTGTAAGTGTATGTGTGTATGTGTGAGAGAGATAATGTTGATGATGATATGCGTGTGTTTGTGTGTGTTTAGGATAATGATGATGTTGATCTCTCATAATAAACAAGACTAAGCCCTAATTTTAAACTTAACACCATAACTAAATCCAAAATCTTAAACTTCACACCAGAACCAAATCTAAAATCTTAAACTTGATTAAGAAAACCCTTAACTTTAAAAAGCTTTATTTAAACTAATGTAACGACTCTGAATTTACTATACGGAAATTTCCAGTTTAATGTACAGAAATGAGTTATACAGCCCGAATTTGAGTTATAAGTTAATTTTCTTAAATAACAACAAGAAACAACTTGTAGCTTACCGGTAAAGTCTTGCACTGCTGTGGCGTAGCCCCCGTGTTCGATCTCTATCAGACACATTATTTTTTATGATTTTTTCTTTTTAACTTTTTGGAAGCCCAAAAGTTTACACGTGCAATACACATAAAAATAAAAAGTCAGAAAAATCAAACATGTGAAAAATGGAGTAAACACTGAGTTGTATACGTGGTACAAATCCAGAGGCACGAAGCCTTAGATCGGCCGGTGGAAATGGAGTTTTGGCCGGTACTGTCACGCCCCGCTTCCCAGAGTACGCTAGATTGGGCACGTGACATAACCAACCATGCTACCTGTGGGTAGGAAGTATCCGTCCACAGTCACATTACGGCCGTAGAGATATCAAGAATAAGACAAAACTATCTAAAAACATGTCCATAATCCAGAATAACAAGAGTCAATGATAAATAAATGTGGAAGCAAATGATCCAATAGAATAACTGAAAAGTATGTCCCATAATGCGGGCTCACATTTGGAAATAAATGCAGGAAATAAAACTAACCACTACTGGACTCACAACTCAGCCTGCTGGCTGAAGTACTCCTGCTCGGACTGCGACAGTGGTACGTAATCTGGGCCATGCAAAACCCAGACATCAGCACGTCATGTCAACCAGTAATATAATATGAACAACGTAATAGGCAATGCAAAATAAACATGAATAAAGCAATAATGTGAAACAAGCAGTACAGGGTAGTGTGCAGTGGGTAACTAAACTGTTCTATCAGGTTTTCTAGTCTAAAGTCTTTGAAATCAATTGATGAATCGTCGATATAACTCAATAGTATCCCGTACATACCCGGGACCACGGCCACAATATTCTCGGCTGCAGCCGAGACATGCCGCTAGGCACAAAACAGGAATGCGTACACTCGATAGTATCCCGTACATACCCGGAACCACGGCCACAATATTCTCGGCCGAAACCGAGACATGCCGCTAGGCACAAAACAAGAATGTGTACACCCAGAACAGGTAGTGAACTGTCGAGTTACAAGTCAGGTTTCACCTTTGATTTCCCCATACCCCCAAGTTATATATGTCAGGTCAGGTATTCAGTAATCAAGAGCTAATGCTAACACAGGATCAGGTAAAAGCAGGTTTGTCTGGATAGACAACAGGAACGGTCCATGAGGACTACATGTCAGTTTTGTTGGCATTAGGCACGAGATCAGGTAACAGGTCAGGTCATGGTACATCAGGCCAAGTCAATAGTAAACGGTACCATGTCAGGTGTATCATATAAATACCATGTGTGACAATGTCAAGTCAAGATGTAACACTTCGTGGGTGTGCTCACAAACAGATATGTAATCGAACAGGGTATTTAACAACATGGAATAAGCAATGAACTAAATAATAAGCATGTTTCATTCAATCTCAAGAGTGCAATAATACAGTGCAGCCGTTTTATTATATTAACAGGTCTGAGTACCCTTAGCGGTGCAATCGTTTAGATATTGATGCAATACAGTTATAGCAAGCCTTGAATACGAATGTCCGAATGTAATAGAACTACATGGGTAAGCGCTACCATCCATTAAATAGTAAAATGTGATTAACAGGTAAACTTGGTCATAAGGGTTAAATTGGCAAATTGTAAATTTTAAGTTAACTGTAAAATGATATATGTCATATTGCAACCAAATGAGAAACGACTATACCAAGTTAAGTTTTACAGGTTTAATGTGTCAAACATATATAAATGTATAGTATAGCATGTAGCAAGTGATACTTGCCTCGACGGGTCGCGAACCGGAAAAAACGGAACGTAACGTCGGTGGGGAAACACGCGACGGACGCACGGTTCACGGATTGAACCCAAACAACGAACCAAGGGACCTCACGGGTCAGAGCACTCCGCTGGATCGTCGGGACACGCCACCGGCACGGCCGGATTCCGGCGAACAACGACAACAAAATCCAGAAATTAAATGTACAGCCAAAAGATAAACCGGAGGGAAATGGAAGGAGGACGAGGAGAGAAGGCTTACTGGTGTTGCAGAGGGTGTGACGGCTAAGGGTGTGACGGCGGTGAGGCTTCGGCGAGGGGTTTGCAGCCGTTAGGGTTAGGGCTCGGGTATGGACTTCCGTGCAGGGAAAAGAAAACGGAGAGGGAGAGGAGGTGGTCGGGGTGCTGGAGTGCGCAGGTGGTGAGGAGGTGCTGGTGGTGGCGCGGATGGCGACGACGAAGGCCGCCGGCGATCAGGCGACTGCAGGGAACTTCTGCAGCGATCGCAGTTGCGCAGGGTGCACGGGAGGAAGGAGGAAGGTTAAGGTTGAGAGGAGGAGGCAGAGGCGAGGGCAACGGTGACGTGGACGCCGGCGTCGGGGCTGCGGCGGCGACGGTGACGAGGCGGCTAGGGTTTTGGTTCTCGATGGGTTCTCGCGTGGGGTTTTCTGTGTTTGTGCTTTCAAAAGAATATGAAGGGGGAAAATATATATAAGGGAGAGAGAGAAAGAAAGTTAGAGAGAGAGAGAGATAGAGATTTGAGAGAGAGAGTTAATGGAGAGGGGCCCACGGGATTTAAGCCAACGTTGATTGGCCAGGGAAGATTCAGAGGGTTTTAAGAGTATTTAAAAGATTTTAGGAAAATTAAATTAACAGTAAAGGATATATATATAAACGAAATATTATATGGTTTGAAAATTATATTAATTTGGGATTTTGGCGCTAAATGAAACATTTCCAAATCGCGCCCGGGTTGGGTCCAAAAATTCGAAATTTAAATAATAGGATTTTAAGCGGGTTCCAAATTTTGAAATTGAGTGTTTTACGATTAAAAAGCATACCCCCAAGACGGACACCCGTACGCGCGCGTAGCCGTCCAAACTCGCCCGTTTCACCGAACGGGACGAGGACTCGATGCACGGACGCTACCACGCGGCTAGGGGTGTCGAGTAGGCCAAGATGGATATTTTTAATTTCATTTTAGATGCTAAAATTTGTTATATGCAGAAATGACTTTTCCAGATAAAATTTTACAGTAAGACCCAAACAAGCAAGATAAATGAAATGAGTACTATCTAATGCTCAACCAGTAACAGAAAATAGTAGTATTAGGCTCGGGTGTTACAGGTATCGACGGTCCAACAGTGGCCAATGAGGCCCGACTTTGCACACTTGACTCTTCCCCTACCCCTGACTCTCTGGCACTGTTTGATTTTCCTGCAATCAAACAGAGACCCTTCATTTCACCATTTATTATATTTTTAATGCATTTTAATTCACCAATTTAATTCCAAAACCCTAAATCTACGCTATAAATACCACCCCACACTTTGGCTCAGTATCATTCTCAAATTTCTAGCCAAAACTCTAAAAAATTCTCTAAGTACAAGTGAAATACAAGTGGAGTTAGAAAACTGTCGACTTCCGGCGAAGAATCGAAGCTATTCCGGAGCTTGCGCGACGCCACGAAGATCAACTCTCCTTCTTCTACCTTTTCTTAATTCAACTAAGTAGTAAGTGTTGGATATATGTATGCCCTAGAGGCCATTATATGATAGTGGATGTATTTATACATGTATATATATACAGAGGACATTCTTGCTCGACATGATAGTATGCTATCTGGTTACTCTTTATCTGACATGTTCACTTGATCATGCTTTTATTCATTTGTGCATGTTGATAAAGCCTTGAGGATGTTTGCTTGACTACTGTGATTATGATGCAAATCATGCTAGTGGGACATGTGTAGTTTATAAGCATATCCTGAAAAGTCCTTAGTCGTGGGTATATCAAGACGAGGCATCGATATTCTAGAGTAGACTGGCGTATACGACACTAGACTCATGAGATGGGCGATGGATGTTCCTATATCCATTGATGTTTGACATCGAGATCGTATGCGGGTGCTCAGTGGAGACTGGGTACACTGGACAGACTCACCGAGAACTCATATATGGTATTATATCTATCGTCGGATAGCAGTTCTCAGGTGACACTAGTACAGGTTAGTCTGTAGACCCAAGATCGTCATAGAGTCTCATGTGTTCTCCCACTGTGCTTTGATTTCCACCCTACCACGGCTCTGCTGAGTCGTGCAAACATATGGCTTTTTGGGTACAGTCCCGAGACATGTGGAGGTAATGAGCGATAGGAGGGGTTTCGTCTCTCCCGATATTGGGGGTTGATGTTGCGCTGTGCTCGATTGGATATATCAGTAAGTCCCTGGCCAGGACTGTTGAGATTTACTGATAAATGTTATCGGTAGTATCTCGGTTTGATTATAGGCCATATATCGGCATGACTTATTGAGTTATTGGGGTCGACAATGCCATCCCTAGACTTAATATGCAACATATCTGACGAAGAGATCGGACTGTACGGTAAGTGTTACCGGTTGGCTCGACATGAGTTTTTGACAGGTTCGCTTGTTTTTCTTCTGCTCGCTCAATACCCGGGTGGCCGTTACGTTTAGCTGACCACTTGCGGCTTGTGAGTGTTTGATATGATAATCGCCTACTGCTGGCGTATTGACGAGACTTAGAGTCCCACAAAGGGGTTACCCAGCTCAGGCGAAAAGATGTGGGGTGCATATAGAGATATGCGCGGATGCCTGATTAAATGCGTGTATGTGATACCGCATTGTAATCTGGCGTTTTCTTTTGGTCGGGTAGTATGAGATATGACCGGTATATTAAATCAATTGTTGATTTAATATTAATGACCATTAGTCTTTTCACTTATAACCTTTTCTTTATTTATTGTATGCATGTGTATGTACATATGATTGATATGAATGCACACATGCATGCATACATGTGACATGGTGATGATACATTGGAGTTGGCTATGCAAGAATCACATGGTTTAAATATTTATTTATTTTGATTATTGATTAAAGAATTAATTAGGATTATATCATGGTTACTTAGTTTCTACACACTTCCGTTGTTGACTTTGACTTGAACCATGGTTTAATTACTACACTTAAACCATGGTTTAGTCTCTACACTTAACCATGATTTATTCCTTACACTCATTCTTTAACCAATTAACAAAATATCTAGATATTTTATAACCATGGTTATGAGTGAGTAGCCTCTCTCATATATTGTTTATTCCTTTTCTTTTTGGCATAACATTATCTTGAGCTTGCTTAGCCTCCTTCTCCTTCTTCTTCCTCATTACCTTACTACCTCTTGATTAGTGAGAGAAGGAGATAAAAAGAAAAGATTTTTAAGTGAGATCCAAACCCATATCACTAATCTACATTAGTTTAGCCCGCTAGTTTAGGTTGCTTTGCATCACTTCTACTTGTTCTAGTGAAGTAAGGAGCTAGAGCCAAGGAACTCCGTGGTGGATCGTCGTGGATAAAGAAGGACTCGAGCGGATCCGTCCATACACCGAGTTGAACCAAGGATTCTAGCAAGGAGGTCTACAAAGGTTGTATTTACTTTCACTTAGTGTTGGACTCTTGTTGTAGTATGAGATACTACTTTGTTACTTTAAATTTCTAGTTTGATCCTAAGTTAGTTTTCTTAGCACCCTTCAAATTAAATTGTAGCATGATTGATGCATTACAAACCCTTGTGAGGTGCTAGGCAAACCCAACAGTGGTATCTGAGACAAGCTAGAGCATTAGAGTAACCTAGACCACGTTAAAACACTTCGAACGAACATCGATTTCCCGAAAATACCATTCTCTGGAAATTTTTCAAAATGTTAGAATTTTTCACATTAAAAATATTCAGAAAATCATGCAAGTAATTCTATAGACCCTCTAGAAGAACGATACCCTAACTCGATTAAACGACCGCGGAACCGCGGCAGAAACCTGCTTTTGGCGGCGGTTCCGCGGCTCCGTTTGTGAGGCTCGGGTCGGCCCTTCTACGGTTGGTCCATAGGTACTGTGGCATGCTTCTGGGTAATTTTAATTCTGCTCAGGTGTTGAGCTTCTCTGTGGATTTTTGGGTCATTGATTGATCGATCAAATGGTTTAATATCGCCTAGTTTATAAGCATATGTTGACATGAGATGTTGTATGTTGCTGTGAAATGAAGTATAGGATCGTCGTGATGAATGGCCGGGGGGTTTTATGTGAGATGAGAGTTTTCTTTTCATTCATGTAAAATTCATTTGTATGTAATATTCTTTTATTAGGGCACATCCGGGTTGAGGATGATATTTCCTTCGATGTATATTATTTACTTTTCCGCATTAGGATAGACCCAAGGTGGGGAGCACAAGTGACCGGGTTCTAGAGTCCGGTGAGATGCCATCTCGAGGAGTCAAGACCGGGTCTCCTAACTCTAGAATTCGTAGGGTCGTTTGCCGCTCTCGTAGGAGTCTAGGGTGTGGGATTGGCTATTCATCACGACCGTGGAACCCGTATTTTCTATCTTTGGCTAAATACAAAATACGGAATTCCTAGCATATCCTATATTTTCATATATGTGCTTCTGCTGTTTATATTCTGTGATGTGATCGCTTGATATATCTGAGACGAATGCAATATTATATATGAGATATATAGTAGGCGTTTCTTATGTTTTGCACCCGCGCTAGTCCCGTCCCGGTATGCCGTTAGTTAAGTAACCTAACGGTGCATAACGGAACATTGTGGCGAATGCGGATGGCATAAGCGTACGTTATATTTTCGTTTCTTTTCTGTGTTTGGCTTAAGGACTTAAATGATGGGACTACATTAATATGATTAATGTACGGAAAAATAAACCTAAAAAGATGTTGTAGAATTGAATTTAAAAACCACTCGGCCTTTTTGAGAAAAAGCTACATTTCAAAATTGTGGAGAATAAGACACTCCTTTTGAAAACCGTTTGATTCTACAACGATATCAAGTTCAAAGCGTTAAAGGTTTTCTTAAAAACCATCCGCAACCCTCCGTCATTTTAGGAAGTAGAGTACTTAGTATTCGTGCTACGTTTGTTGACTGTAGTTAAGGCGTAGTGTATGGTAGCTAAGTGATGTTTTCCTACATTGCATATGATACAGATTAATTAGGACATTCATATGATTTTAATGACCATAATTATGGGTCATGTGGGTGGGTCTAATTAATCATGAAATGAAGGATAGAACTTGACTAGTGCTTGTGATTTGTTGACCATAGTTAAGGTCATAAGTGCTAGGGATAAAAACCATATCGGGAGTTTCAAGAGTTGAAATTTGCAATGAGATTGCATACCTTCCATATGATGGTTGGATCCCGATCCTACTGTGAGCAAGAGTTGCTCCCAGGAGAGTTTTGCACTTTACAATTAGCTAACCCATTAGGTGTCTAGAAAGATGTTAACGGGGTTACGCCTCTGGGAAAATGAGGTTTACTTTAATTAGGTCCGTGCGAAAGCACGGGGAACCTCCCTCAAGTACCGACACTGGCCTGGCTGAACGGTTAGCGAAGTTGTCGAATGCAATTAATCCTGGCTAGTTTTCCTTTTAAGGTTTGAAGGGAAATTTGATAAAAGCAGTGGGAGATATCGATTAGATAAGATAAATAACCAATCTGATCTTTACAAGAGCTTTCGCTGAGTGTGTTCTTTTTTCTCTCTTATTGGCAGATACCAATGACAGGACTCAAGCTTTTACTAGATAAAAATAAACTGAATGTGATCAATTATAAAGACTGGCTAAGAAACATCAACATAGCCTTGATTTATGATAAGGTATCATATGTCCTCACGGCTCCAGCCCCGCCCGTCCCAAGTCCTAAATCTTCGGTTGCGGATAAGGAAGTCCGCAAGACATGGGACGCTGACCGTGCCACGACCAAATGCCTCGCGCTTGCATCGATAGATAACACACATCAAAAGCAGCACGAGAAGATGGCCATTCAATCCATGTTTCTCCATATAAAAGAGTTGTATGGGGAGCAATCTCGTGTCTTACGATATGAAGCATCACGAAAGCTGTTTCAAACGCGGATGGCTCCTGGCACACCAGCAGGGGACCATGTTCTGAAGATGATAGCCCTTATAGAAGAGCTTGAGGACCTCGGATGGACAATGGACAACGAACAATATATTGATATCATTCTGCAGTCTCTCCCCCCCACCTTTGATCAGTTTGTAGTTAACATGTACAACATGGAGAAGTCACTACCTAAACTCCTCAATATGTTGAAGAGTGCAGAGAGCACGCTGAAGTCAGTGAAGACTCCCGCTTTAACTGTTGGGCCATCTTCCTCCTCTCGCCCGAAGGCTAAGGCCAAGGGAAAGATGAAGAAGAAACCCACCAAACCTAGAGGTGGAGTTAAAAAGATCAAGGGGAAAGACAAGTCCACGGCTGGGGAATCGGGGAAAGGGGAATGTTATCACTGCCACAAAACGGGACACTGGAAGCGCAACTGCACTGAGTACTTGGATCTCAAGAAGAAGCATGGTGATGCTTCCGCTTCAGGTGTGTTTGTGACAGAAAACTGTTTTTCTATAAACTCTGCTTCCTGGGTATTAGATACCAGTTCAGGTTCTCACATTTGCAATTCCATGCAGGGACTGAGAAGTAGCAAAGTTTTGAAGACAGGTGACCATACTCTCCGGGTTAGAAATGGTTCCAATGTACATGCGGTTTTAGTGGGAGAGTATCACCTAGGGTTACCGTCAGGGTGTATATTGGTTTTGAACCCATGTTATTATGTACCTAGTATGCTTTGTAATATTGTATCTGTTTCTTTGTTAGACAATGAATGATATAATTTTATGTTGCAGAATAATGTTATGAACATTAACCTGAATCAAATGTTGGTTGGGTATGATACACTTAATAACGGGATATACGTCCTAAATCAATACATAATTTTCAGCATACAACACACTAATAAAAGAAAACTTACAGAAATAAATGAAGCTTTTCTTTGGCACTGTAGACTTGGTCATATTAATAAAACAAGACTAAACAAGCTACATAAAAATGGATATTTAAACCTTTTTGAATATAAATCTTATTCGACTTGCCAGTCTTGTATCAAGGGTAAAATGATCAAATCTCCATTTACAGGACACGGAGAAAGAGCTACTCAGCTCTTAGCCCTCATACATAGTGATGTATGCGGGCCAATGTCTACACAGGCTAGAGGCGGTTTTTCTTACTTCATAACCTTTACTGATGATTTCTCAAGGTTCGGTCATGTGTTTTTACTAAAGCATAAGTCTGAAGCTTTCGAGAAATTCACTGAGTACAAACTTGAAGTAGAAAAACAAATCGGATTGAGTATCAAGATGCTTCGATCAGATCGAGGTGGAGATTATCTCAGTACAGAATTTGTAGACTTTCTAAAAGAGAATGGGATTCTTTCTCAGCTCACTCCTCCTTACACACCACAGCACAACGGTGTGTCTGAGCGATAAAATCAGACCCTATTAGATATGGTACGTTCTATGATGAGTGATGCTGAGTTACCCGTCTCGTTTTGGGGGCATGCATTGGAGACTGCAGCGTTTTTATTGAACAGGGTTCCAACCAAAACCGTGTCTACCACGCCATATGAGATATGGCATGGGAAGAGACCATCTCTTAAACGAGTTAAGATTTGGGGTTGTTCGGCCTATGTCAAAAAGCAAAATCTGGACAAACTCGAGACACGGTCAGTCATGTGTAATTTTGTGGGGTATCCAAAGAATTCCTATGGATATTTATTCTACCACAAGGAGGAACAAAAGGTGTTTGTTTCTCAGTATGCCACATTTTTAGAAAAAGAATTTTTTACAAATGATACTGATGGCAGTGTGGTAGATTTAGAAGAGGTTCTATAGACACAAGTTACAAATGACGACTTGATTGAACCAGCTGTTACAACAAAAACTGATGGACCTCAGCCACTTCGTAGATCTGGTAGGACTTCTCGCCCATCGGAGAGGTACTACGATTTCCTCATTGATGGTGATAGAGAAGATTGCATCATGGAGGATGATGATCCTACCAGTTTTCAGCAAGCTATCACGAGTGGAGACTTTGTGAAGTGGCTGGATGCTATGAGATCTGAAATAGAGTCTATGTACACCAACAAAGTATGGACTTTGGACGTTGTATCCCCTGGGGTAAAACCCGTAGGGTGCAAATGGATCTTTAAAAGAAAGATTGGTGCAGATGGGCAGGTGGAGACATATAAGGCAAGACTTGTGGCGAAAGGATTTCGTCAAAGACCAGGTCTGGACTATAACGAAACTTTTTCACCCGTAGCCATGCTTAAATCCATTCGGATCCTACTTGCTATTGCTGCTCACTACGATTATGAAATCTGGCAGATGGACGTTAAAACTACATTCCTAAATGGTGATTTAGAAGAATGCGTTTATATGGATCAGCCAGAGGGCTTCGTTGACAGTGGGAGCAGCGGGAAAGCATGTAGATTGCTTAAATCCATTTATGGATTAAAGCAGGCATCACGGAGTTGGAACATCTGTTTTGATGATGTTATCAAAGAGTTTGATTTCATCAAAAATCCAGATGAACCTTGTATTTATAAGAAGGCTGTAGCAAGAGCTGTCACATTCCTCGTATTGCACATGGATGACATTCTTCTGATAGGAAATGACATTCCTATGCTGCATTCGGTCAAATCATTCTTATCACAAAGGTTCTCCATGAAGGACCTGGGTGATGCCACGTACATATTGGACATTCGGATCTATAGGGATAGATCCAAAAGGTTATTGGGATTGTCCCAAACCAGGTACATCAACACCATCCTAAAGAGCTTTAGTATGGAAGACTCCAAGCGGGGTGCCTTACCCGCTTGCCATGGAGTCACTCTCTCCAAGGACTTTTGCCCAAAGACTGATGAAGAGAGAGCTCGCATGAGCATTATACTCTACGCTTCAGCCGTAGGATCTATAATGTATGCGATGTTGTGTACACGCTCTGATGTAGCTAATGTACTAGGTGTAGTAAGCAGGTATCAGTCCAACCCAGGAGAGGATCACTGGACAGCTGTGAAGAATATTCTTAAGTACTTGCGAAGGACTAAAGAATTGTTCTTGGTGTATGGTAACGGAGATCTCCAAATGGAGGCCTTTACCGATTCGAGCTTCCAGAGTGATAAGGACAACAACAAATCTATCTCTGGGTTTGTATTTGCCCTCAATGGAGGGGCGGTGAGTTGGAAGAGTTCAAAACAGGATACCGTTGCAGACTCTACGATGGAAGCTGAGTACATTGCTGCAAATGATGCCGCCAAGGAAGCCGTCTGGATGAGGAAGTTCGTCTCGGAGCTAGGAGTAGTTCCAACCATTATTGATCCAATACCACTGTATTGTGATAATAATGGGGCTATAATAATGGGGCTATGGCGTTAGCCAAGGAGCCCAGGTCCCCTCAGCGATCCAGACGCATCCTAAGGCGTTTTCATTTGATCCGGAAGATAGTTGATCGTCGCGAGATCGAGATTAGGGGAGTAGACACAAAGAATAACACCGTGGATCCACTGACCAAGGCCCTCCCTCAGCTGCAGCATGAGCGACTTTTGAGATGTTCGGTATGAGATACGCCAATAACTGGCCTTAGTGCAAGTGGGAGATTGTTGGATATATGTATGCCTTAAAGGCCATTATATGATAGTGGATGTATTTATACATGTATATATATACAGAGGACATTCTTGCTCGACATAATAGTATGCTATCTGGTTACTCTTTATCTGACATGTTCACTTGATCATGCTTTTATTCATTTGTGCATGTTGATAAAGCCCTGAGGATGTTTGCTTGACTACTGTGATTATGATGCAGATCATACTAGTGGGACGTGTGTAGTTTATAAGCATATCCTAAAAAGTCCCTAGTCGTGGGTATATCGAGACGGGGCATCGATATTCCAGAGTAGACTAGCGTATACGACACT
Organism: Agapanthus africanus; assembly: GCA_030015575.1. NCBI lineage: Eukaryota > Viridiplantae > Streptophyta > Magnoliopsida > Asparagales > Amaryllidaceae > Agapanthus > Agapanthus africanus. Next base: position 825,684,929 of record CM057339.1, on the reverse strand, counting down.
AGACCCATGAGATGGGCAATGGATGTTCCCATATCCATTGATGTTTGTTATCGAGATCGTATGCGGGTGCTCAGTGGAGACTGGGTACACTGGACGGACTCACCGAGAACTCCTATATGGTATTATATCTATCGTCGGATAGCGGTTCTCAGGTGACACTGGTACAGGTTAGTCTGTAGACCCGAGATCGTCATAGAATCTCATGTGTTCTCCCACTGTGCTTTGATTTTCACCCTACCACGACTCTGCTGAGTCGTGCAAACAGGTGGATTTTTGGGTACAGTCCCGAGACATGTGGAGGCAATGAGCGACAGGAGGGGTTTCGTCTCTCCCAGTATTGGGGGTTGATGTTTTGCTGTGCTCGATTGGCTATATCAGTAAGTCCCTGGCCAGGGCTATTGAGATTTACTAATAAGTGTTATCGGTAGTATCTCGGTTTGATTATAGGCCATATATCGACAAGACTTATTGAGTTATTGGGGTCGATGATGCCATCCCTAGACTTAATATGCAGCATATCTGACGAAGAGACCGGACTGTATGGTAAGTGTTACCGGTTGGCCCGACATGAGTTTTTGACAGGTTCGCTTGTTTTTATTCTTCTCGCTCAATACCCGGGTGGCCATTACGTTTAGCTGACTACTTGCGGCTTATGGGTGTTTGATATGATCATCGCCTACTGCCGGCGTATTGATGAGCCTTAGAGTCCCACAAAGGGGTTACCTAGCTCAGGAGAAAAGATGTGGGGTGCATATGGAGATATGCACGGATGCCTGATTAAATGCGTGTATGTGATACCGCATTGTAATCTGGCATTTTCTTTTGGTCGGGTCATATGAGATATGACAGGTATATTAAATCAATTGTTGATTTAATATTAATGACCATTAGTCTTTCACTTATAACCTTTTCTTTATTTATTGTATGCATGAATGTATGTATGTACATATGATTGATATGAATGCACACATGCATGCATACATGTGTCATGGTGATGATACATTGGAGTTGGCTATGCAAGAATCACATGGTTTAAATATTTATTTATTTTGATTATTGATTAAAGAATTAATTAGGATTATATCATGGTTACTTAGTTTCTACACACTTCCATTGTTGACTTTGACTTGAACCATGGTTTAATTACTACACATAAACCATGGTTTAGTCTCTACACTTAACCATGATTTATTCCCTACACTCATTCTTTAACCAATTAACAAAATATCTAGATATTTTATAACCATGGTTATGAGTGAGTAGACTCTCTCATATATTGTTTATTCCTTTTCTTTTTGGCATAACATTATCTTGAGCTTGCTTAGCCTCCTCCTTCTTCTTCTTCCTCATTACCTTACTACCTCTTGATTAGTGAGAGAAGGAGATAAAAGGAAAAGATTTTTAAGTGAGATCCAAACCCACATCACCAATCTACACTAGTTTAGGTTGTTTTGCATCACTTCTACTTGTTCTAGTGAAGCAAGGAGCTAGAGCCAAGGAACTCCGCGGTGGATCGTCGTGGACAAAGAAGGACTCGAGACGACCCGTCCATACACCGAGTTGAACAAAGGAGTCTAGCAAAGAGGTCTACAAAGGTTGTATTTACTTTCACTTAGTGTTGCGCTCTTGTTGTAGTATGAGATACTACTTTGTTACTTTAAATTTCTAGTTTGATCCTAGGTTAGCTTGCTTAACACCCTTCAAATTAAATTGTAGCATGATTGATGCATTACAAATCCTTGTGAGGTGCTAAGCAAACCCAACAGTAATTCCCTATCAATCCCTCTTCTTATTCTTTGAAATTCCATTTCAAAACATATATCGGTAAGTGGAGTTAATACCGATATTTTTTTGAAAACCCTATAAAATACTTTCTCTTTAATATTTTGTTCAATCTAACTTGTACACATCACTTGTAATTTTAAACCATAATATTTAGAATAAATTTTAATCTAGAATTCCATGCAAAATAACTTTAATTTAAGTTTTTCATTTAAATACCATGAACTTTAAATATCACCTCTTTTAGTTTTTGTTACAAACATACCTTTAGGAAAACTTCACGAGATAACGACCTACCTCTCACATACACACTTGGTTTCATAGCATGATACTCTTTGAATCTATTTTTCGTTGCGAAGATATTATTACAAGAAAATACCACTTATTATAAAAACCGGAAGTCTTTTAAATTGTATTTTAAATTCCTTTGCGATTATGCCTCTACATCCCTATTTTGGGGACCCGCTATTGGATGGTGTGGATTATCGCACATCCTTGTGCTAGTAGAGCGAGATGCAGACCTCCTCACGGAGTATTCGGTCTTGAAAGGGTTTTAATACGGTTTTTAAGAAAAACGCATTTTTCTAATTAAATAAAATTAATTTTTAATAATTATATAAAAATTACAAATCCATATATTTTCAAAATATAATAAACTTATATATTTTTTTAAAATGAAAGAATTACAAGTTTCTCTAAAATATCATCAAGATACCAATAAAAGATAAGTTTTACAATAAAATACCATGAACTTTCCAAACTAAACAATTATCACTAAAATATCTCATATCCTTAAAATTCATATTCATGAAAACCCTAAATAATATAAATAAATACTCGAGGTTTATTTAGAAATTTTATTAAAAATATTTTTCATAAAACCCCCTCGAGTTATATAAAACCATATTTAAGGACTTTAATAAATATAGGTTTAAGCGGGATCAATTCTCTTGAGCCCCAGAGAGTCGGAGAAAGTGAGTGCCTGTCTATTTAAGATAGAAAACTTAACGGAGTTATCAATGGTAATTGTCTTGGAAAAAGACATAAATCCTACCGTCCATGTGCAGCAGTTACCGATGACTGCCGATTCTAATTCAGAATCTAAATCAGTTACAAGTGTCCGACTCAATCTGATTCTAACTCAAATCTGAATCTAAACTCAAATCATAGTCCAATTCAAAGATGAATCCAAAGTCTAACATGAATACTTGAACATGAACCTGAATATCTGAATTCAAACGTCAATATCAAATCTGAATACTTGACTTGACTTGATCGAACCATGGTTACAACTTGACATGACTAGTTGAATACAAGATTATATCCTGAACCTGACTATTTGAATAACTTGTATTCATGGTTTCGGCAAGACTTGTAAATATAATCTATACAATACATTACACGAGGATAACGGGATAGATTGGTACGGAACATATTAACGTGGTACGAGATGGTCACTTAAAAGACACCTACATGAACTCTCGTGCCGTTGTCCCGTGGGTTTTGACTGGGTCTTATACTACATGTTACCATAGTCCACGGGGTAAGATGCACTCCTCTCGTATACACAAACCTTATGTACCAAGCTACAAACAACTACGTTAGAATAACAATCATATATCTGTATAACTTAACAGTTTCGTTTAACATTACTTGTTCTATTCCATTTCTCCTTTTGGGACTTACCGAGCGCTAGTTCGCTGACGACATTCCTGTCTATTTCTTTCTTTGGAATGTTCGTCAGGAGGACTGGACTCTTAAGAGATCGAGCCTAACCAGGAGGACTTGGAGCAGCTCACCGCTCAGCCGGACTACTAGCTCATTTTGTACTTATTTTATTTTGTATGCCACTGTTTAGGCACTGCTTATTTCATTGTATCTTTCCTTTTCAAAAACAGTTGTATGTAAAGATAAATATAAATAAAGGTTGCTGTTTATTTTATATCGCTTTTCATTCTTGTGCATTATATATATATATATATATTGCTTAATTATACTTAACGTATTTGTTTCTTAGTAAATACGTTGCGGCCCGCCACGTCACCATTTCCGTACACTGGGAAGCGGGGCGTGATGGGTTTTGTTAGCGGTTTATACAGATCAGTTCTGCATGAAATCTTAAGCAATATATCACAAGAATAATAAGAATCAGTAACTATACATTCCTTACATTTCAAATTTCTTGAATCTATCCTAACCTTTCTTTTTCTATCAAGATTGTTCCCCTCCGAACGCGGAGACGCGACCGCGCAGGTCCGTCTAGCCTGAAATTCGGGGCAGATGTTAATTGATACTATCCGTCCACCTCTTCGAAGATGCCAAGTTGATTTATGGCAGCGTGTATCGAAGGTTTAAACGGATGCGGCTGATGTAGCAGACTTCGTCAGATTCCCCCCCGTTTGAGGGTTTTTTGATTGTGGGGACGCTCTTCCCTGCAGGCGTAAGCCCCTGCAGTTAATTACGCTACCGTATCGCGGTAACAACTTTCTCCTTCTGCAGATGGTCACTTCATGTCGTGGGTGTTTGTTTTGTTTTTGGTTGCCCGTGGGTTGTATACGGAGACTAATTTATGTTGTCGCCCGTAGGGCGTGAATTAGTCCAAATCCGTATTTTCTTAGATTTGGGTTTTGGGTTTGGTTTAAGGATACGTTAGTCTCATTTGAGACTAAGATCAACTTAAACGTTTGTTAAGGATACGTTAGTCTAATTTCTAGACTAAGATCAACTTAACATGATCATTTAGATCCAACAAAAGAGCATTTGGGCTCTATTGTTTAGTTTAGGGACATTTCGGTCGATTTCCAGTTTAGGGACATAGTGGTCCATCGTTAGTTTAAAGACATCCCGGTCAAGATTAAGGACATCATAGTCCGTGAGTTTAAAGACCTCACAGTTAAGGTTAAGGACATCATAGTCCGTGAGTTTAAAGACCCCACAGTCAAGGTTAAGGACATCATAGTCCGTGAGTTTAAAGACCTCACAGTCAAGGTTAAGGAAATCATAGTCCATGAGTTTAAGGACCCCACAGTCCGTAGTTTAGAGACGTCATAGTCTGTGAGATGTGTGGTTGTCGGGACCCGTCACCTCTTTGAAGACGTTGAGGAATTACAACGACAACTATCAAAGAAGTGAAGAGATGTACCCTTGAACCAAGGTTGCTTGGGGATCTGTAGTCCAATTTGGAATTAAGATCAAATAATTAGATTATGAGCACATTGGCTCAGTTAAATCTGAATTGAGGGTTTATGGCCAGTTTGGGCTAAGTCCAATTAGATTAGAAATATTGGCTCTTTGTTGGACCATTAAACATTTGTCTGGGTTCAAGCCCACATTATTTAGCAATGCTAAACATTTTCATCTTTGATTTCCTCAATTTTGAGATTCATTTGGAGGAGGGACTTTTGCCTCTGGAAAATTAGCCAATTTGGCTAAAAGTAGTGTCAAACACTAAAGAACAACAGTGTTAAACACTGGAAATATGGAATCCCAAATTAGTGTTAAACACTAGAAAATAACAGTGTTAAACACTGGAAATAAGATTTTCAAATTGGTGTTAAACACTAAAAGATAATCAGTGTTAAACACTGGGAGTAAAACTCTCGAATTAGTGTTAAACACTAAAGAAAAATGGGTTACGTGTGGACACATGAGGGCGCCCAAAGGTGGGACCAGATTCCTTTTCTTCGTTCTGCAATTAAGTGTTAAACACTTTTTATATTTTTGTTTTGAGCATCACGTGTTGGCACGTGATGGTCATCTGTGCGCTGACTGTTAAAGTGTTTGCTAAGGGGTCACGTGGTAACACGTGAGACCGCCCAAAGCTTAGATTTCCCTTGCTTTTATTCCCTTTGTTTTGGAGGTCACGCGAGAGCACGTGAGGCATTGCCTCAAAGCCTTTTCATTTTCATTTTTGGGGATCTCTTCAGGGGTCACGTGGGGACACGCGACCTTAGTTCTTTTCATGCACAGAGATTTTTTAAGTCTCCTTATTTTATTTTGAGAATTAAATTCTCTGTAGGGTTAAACCCTAATTTCTTTTAGAGGAATTAAATTCCCATATATGTAAAAGAATTAAATTCTTATATAGGGTTAAACCCTAGTTCTGTCTTGGCGGAATTAAATTCCTATGATTTTAGGAGAATTGAATTCTTATGCAGGGTTGAACCCTAATTTTATTTGGAGGAATTAAATTTCTATAACTTTGGGAGAATTAAATTCTCATATAGGGTTAAACCCTAGTTTTATCTTGGGAGAATTAAATTCTCTAAACTCAATTCCCCCTCTAAGTTTCGGATCTGTATGGCAGAATCTCAACCCGATGAGAATTAAATTCTCAACTTATGGTGAGATGTGCCCTTTGCAGATCTTCAACCAGAGGAAGAACTAAGTTCTTTTGTATAGAAGAGTCAAACTCTTAGATTTTGAGAATTAAATTCTCTGTTTGAAGTTTTGATTCCCTTTCTTTTCTCACCTAGGGTTTTCTTTCTTGAGAATTAAATTCTCCTTTCTTTTCTCTCTGCTATTTTCTTTTAGAAAATTTCAAGATCCCCAAAATTCTCCCCCCCTCTTCTCTTCTTGGCTCCTATTTATAGGAGAAGGAAAAGAATCAATTTGTTTAATGAATCTTTCATTGAAAGATTTTAATTGATTTTGTAACCAACATGATCTTTTAGATCACTCAGTGAATTTTATTCACCATTGGATTCTTAATCCAAAAGATCTTTTATCTGTTATTCAAATTTCAGGGAAATCTTTCCTTGTATAGAATCTTTCTATAAATTGGTGATTTTTAATCACCATTGGATTTTTAATCTAACGGTGCTCCATTTTACAGACCACTATCCTTTTTTTTTGGAAAGATTTAAAGAAATATTTTTCCAGTTAGGGTTTTTGATTTCCCTTAATTAGAATTTAATTCTATTGTTTCAGAGATCTTAGGATCCCATCACGTGTTGACACGTAACCCCCTCGATTAAGCATTTAATTATGTTGTTTTAGAGAACTCAGGAATTATCACGTGTCAGCACGTGACCCTTGGTCACATGTGAGCACGTGATGCCCCATTGGGGTTTTTCCTTGTTATTTTATTATACTTTTAATTCTATTTAATAAGTTTAGAGGCCTATCACGTGTTGGCACGTGACCCCATTGTTTAGAATTTAATTCTTTTTATTTCAGAGGGTTTAAGGGCCCATCACGTGTGGTCACGTGACCCCTTTTAATCATTTATTTTATTAAGTGCCTACAGGCTTTGCCTGTAAATGGTCACGTGTGGGCACGTGATGCCCGGTCACGTGTGGGCACGTGATGCCCGTTCACGTGTAGGCACATGATGCCTCATAACTTTTGATCCCGGATGAATTATGAGGCCCATAATATATCAGATCGAAGGATTTTTCGAGACGCTTTCGATACCATCAGAATTTAGCTGTTTCTTATTCGGGAGTTTGCCAAATACAGCCCGAAAAATACTGGTTCGCATTTTCTTAAGTGTATCGCTGTCATTTGATACCTTGGGCTCTTTTGCGCAGAAATTTTTGACGGGAACAAATGCCCCCACTACTTTGCCCACGTAAGTATGTACGTGGGTGAAGTAGTGCAGAGTTATGCATGGCCATAGAATTGAGGGCTTAGGAGACAAGTTTTAAGGTCCTTGTAGCCTAAGACTTTTTCATCTTCATGAGCCGTAAGGGTCTCAAGAAGTTTTTTTTTTCCTTCTCCCTACAGGTCGAGAGGATCTCGCAGGTGTATTTTCTCCTTAGGGGTCGTGAGGACTGCTAAGTGTGTTTTCTCTTGAAAGTCATAAGGATCTCACAAGAGAATTTTCTCCCTTACAAGTCGAGAGGACTCATAAGTGATTGTTTCCCTCCTTGTCGATATTTGACTTCGGGGAATGTGGTCCATAAATAGTCCATCTTAACCTCTTTGTAGGGCAGTAATGGCTTAGGAGACAGGGTTAGGATCTGCCACCTAAGACTTTTCAACATTATGAGCCGTGAGGGTCTCATAAAGACTTTTCTCCCTACGAGTCGAGAGGATCCCGCAGGTGTATTTTCTCCTAAGGGGTCGTGAGGACTCCTAAGTGTGTTTTCTCTTGAAAGTCGTAAGGATCTCACAAGAGAATTTTTCCCGCTTGCAAGTCGGGAGGACTCGCAAGTGGTTGTTTCCCTCTTTGTCGATGTTCGACTTTGGAGAGTGTGACCCGTGAATAGTATGCAAGAGTCCATCTTGGACTGACTTGTTGGGCCCCAGTGCTTAGGAAACAGGTTTTTTAATCCCCATTGCCTAAGACTTTGCCTTACGAGTCGAGACGAATCGAGAAGTTCTTGCAAGGATTTCCTAACGTCACAGTTAACCTCTGCTCTTTACGACAAATGTCCGTTAGGGTCTGTGGTACTAGGATTTTGTCCGTCGTACCGTCGCATTGGCTGATGCATTCTTCGATAGGTAATCTTGCTGTTCGAGCAGCCTTGCGACTGTCGTGTCTCTGATCCCTTCGGGGGCTGGACAAGACGTTTTCAAACAATCTTCCTAGGCAGTTTGACCGTCGGAAGAGCAAGCGTTAGGAATTTTGCCATGCCACTTTTTTACTTGAGGTTAGGCTCATTTTGGAGAGCCCCGATGAGTCATAACCACTCCGCGCTGGTGTGGGATGATCTTCGATAGTCTTTCAGGTTTTATACGAGTTGTCGTCAAGACCCTGAAGCTAGGAATTTGGCCTTCGCTTCGTTTGCTGGCACTGCGTCTGCTGTATTGAGACGAATGTCGCGGTTGTCTCTAGGTTGCATGTGAACCGTCGAGGTTTGGAACTAGGGATTTTGTTATGGCTCCGTTGTTTGATTGTCGTGTCTGAGTCCTGTTGGAGGAAGAACGCTGTGGTGACATTGCGTCTACTGTATCGAGACGAAAGTCGAGGTGATAACCACTCCATGTGGGATGATCTTCGGTAGTCTTTCAGGTTTTATATGAGTTACCGTCAATACTCTGAAGCTAGGAATTTGGCCTTCGCTTCATTTGCTTTGGCATGTCCGAATCCTATTGGAGGGAGGACGCTGTAGTGACATCTCGTCTGCTGTATCGAGAAGAACGTCGAGGTGGTGACCACTCCGTGCTGATGTGGGACGATCTCCGATAGTCTTTCAGGTTTTATATGAGTTGCCATCAGGACCCTGAAGCTAGGAATTTGGCCTTCGCTTTGTTTGCTTTGGCGCGTCCGAATCCTGTTGGAGGAAGGGCGCTGTAGTGACATCTCTTCTGCTGTATCGAGACGAACGTCGAGGTGGTGACCACTCCACGCTGATGTGGGATGATCTCCGATAGTCTTTCAGGTTTTATATGAGTTGCCTTCAAGACCCTGAAGCTAGGAATTTGGCCTTCGCTTCGTTTGCTTTGTCGCGTCCGAATCCTGTTGGAGGAAGGGCGCTGTAGTGATATCTCGTCTGCTGTATCGAGACGAACTTCGAGGTGGTGACCACTCCGCGCTGATGTGGGATGGTCTCCGATAGTATTTCAGGTTTTATATGAGTTGCCTTCAAGACCCTGAAGCTAGGAATTTGGCCTTCGCTTCGTTTGCTTTGTCGCGTCCGAATCCTGTTGGAGGAAGGGCGCTGTAGAGACATCTCGTCTGCTGTATCGAGACGAACGTCGAGGTGGTGACCACTCCGCGCTGATGTGGGATGATCTCCGATGGTCTTTCCGGTTTTATATGAGTTGCCGTCAAGACCCTGAAGCTAGGAATTTGGCCTTCGCTTCGTTTGCTTTGGCGTGTCCAAATCCTATTGGAGGAAGGACGTTATAGTGACATATCGTCTGCTGTATCGAGGCGAACGTTGAACTGGTGACCACTCCGCGCTGGTGTGGGATGATCTTCGATAGTCTTTCAGGTTTTATATGAGTTACCGTCAAGACCCTGAAGCTAGGAATTTGGCCTTTGCTTCGATTGCTTTGTCGCGTCTGAATCTGGTTGGAGGAAGGACGCTGTAGTGACATTTCGTCTGCTGCATCAAGACGAATGTCAACTTGGTGACCACTCCGTTCTGGTGCGGGATGATCTCCGATTGTCTTTCAGGCTTTATATGAGTTGCTGTCAAGACCCTGAAGCTAGAAATTTGGCCTTTGCTTCGTTTGTTTTGTCGTGTCCGAATCCTGTTGGAGGAAGGACGCTGTAGTGACATCTCGTTTGTTGTATCGAGACGAATGTCGAGGTGGTCTCTAGGTTGTCTGGGAACCATCGAGATTTGGAGTAGGGGCTTTGCCGTAGCTCCGTTTGTTTTGACTGTGAGGTCTTTTGTTGATGTTGTACCTGCATCATGCTGGACTGCGAAGGAACGCCGTTGTTGACATTGCGTCTGCTGTAGTGAGACGAATGCTGAGATGGAGTTGAGATTTTGCCGTCACTCCACTTTGTTTTGACCGTGAGGTCTTTCGTTAACGTTGCATCTGCATCCTGCTGGACTGAGAAGGAACGTCGTTGTTGACATTACGTTTAGTGTAACGAGACGAATGCTGGGATGGAGTTGGGATTTCGCCGTCGCTCCACTTTGTTTCGACCGTGAGGTCTTTTGTTGACGTTGCATCTGCATCCTGCTGGACTGCGAAGAAACGCCGTCGTTGACATCTCATCTGCTGTAGCGAGACGAATGCTGAGATGGAGTTGAGATTTTGCCGTCACTCCGCTTTGTTTTGACCGTGAGGTCTTTCGTTGACGTTGCATCTGCATCCTGCTGGACTGAGAAGGAATGTCGTTGTTGACATCTCGTCTGCTGTATCGAGACGAATGCTGAGGTGGTCTCTAGGTTGTCTGTGAACCGTCGAGATTTGGCTTCGCTTTCTGATGGAGCCTGTTGGGAAGGTATGGTTACCTCTTTGTTTGTGCCCCTGGATTGTATACAGGGATCGATGTGATCTCACCTGTAGGGTATAAATTTCATTTCATTCATTTTTTTATTTATTTCCGCGATGCTCTATCATTTCAGCTTTTGTATCGCGAAGGTTGCGATTGCCCAATCATTTCGGCTATTTTTCGCGGTGCCCAATCATTTTGGCTATATCTTTTTTTACTCGCTGCTTTTTATTGCGAGTTGCCCAATCATTTCGGCTATTTTGCATGCGTACACATTTTTTTACTTGCTAATTTTGTTGCAAGTTGCCCCATCATTTCGGCTATTTCGTATGCATGTGTGGCTCGCTAGCTTTTTTCCACGAGTATGGAACTTGGAATCTGGTGCCAATCTTAGCATCAGTATCGCGACTAGAATATTGCCAGGAGCGAATCATCATTTGCCATGAAAGGACTTGGAATTTGATACCGATTTAGGCATCAACATCGCTACAACTGAGATATTGCCAGGAGCGAATCATCATTTGCCTCTGTCGATGTCGAACAAAGGTGGCTTAGCAAACAGGGTTAGGATCCCGTCGACTAAGGCTTTTGACTTTATGAGCCGTAAGGGTCTCATAAAGGTATTTCTCCCTACGAGTTGTGAGGATCTCGTAGGTGCGTTTTCTTCTTAGGAATCGTGAGGATTCCTAAGCGTGTGTTCTCTTATAAGTCGTAAGGATCTTACAAGAGTGGTTTCTCCTTATAAGTCGAGAGGACTTACAAGTGTTTGTTCACCATGTGAGCATATCCCTAGTCGCTGGTAGGACTCTGTTAGGGAAATGTTCATTCGTGCCCGTGGATTGTATACAAGGGTCAATATTGAACCGCTTGTAGGGCAAAAAGTTTCATTCTTTCATTATTTTTTTATTCTTTCCGCGATACTCTATTCTTTCAGCTTTTTATATCGCGAAAATCGCGATTGCCCAATCATTTCGGCTATTTTTCGCGGTGCCCAATCATTTCGGCTATTTTTCTTTTTACTCGCTGCCTTTTATTGCGAGTTGCCCAATCATTTCGGCTGTTTTTGTATGCATACATTTTTACTTACTGATTTCGTTGCAAGTTGCCCCATCATTTCGGCCATTTCGTATGCATGTGTGGCTCGTTGGCTTCTCGCTGCAAGCTTGGAATTAGACACTGATTTTGGCATCAGTATCGCTACAATTGGGATATTGCCAGGAGCGAATCATCATTTGCCTCTGTCGATATCGAACAAAGGTGGCTTAGTAGACAGGGTTAAGATCCCGTCAACTAAGGCTTTTGACTTCATGATCCGTAAGGGTCTCATAAAGGTATTTCTCCCTATAAGTCGTGAGGATCTCATAGGTGCGTTTTCTCCTTAGGAGTCGTGAGGAATCCTAAGTACATGGTCTCTTATAAGACGTAAGGATCTTACAAGAGTGCTTTCTCCTTATAAGTCGAGAAGACTTACAAGGGATGTTCACCGTGTAAACATATCCCTAGTCACGGATGTGACTTTCTTAGGGAAATGTTTATTCACGCCCATGGATTGTATACAAGGGTCAATACTGAACCGCTTGTAGGGCAGTCTTGGAGGTTGGGGAGGGCGCTTAAGAACAGCTTCAGATCTCTCTAACTTAAGACTTTTGAATCTTATGAGCCGTGAGGGTCTCATAAGAGGGTTCTCCTTACGAGTTGTGAGGATCTCGCAAGTGTAATTTCTCCTTAGGAGTCGTGGGGATTCCTAAGTGTGTTGTTTCCTTTGTGAGTCGTAAGGATCTCACGCGGGTGGTTTCTCCTCACAAGGTCGAAAGGACCTTGCAAGTGTCCTTTAACGAGGTTGCGCCCTTTCGGGTTTTCACAAACACTCGCCGGTAGCCCTGCTGTTTTTACTCACGGAGCCCTTTCGAGTTTTCATCCATGCCCCTCTTGCTTGTGGATGTACCCTTTTTTTTACGAGTCTGCACTCTTTCGGGTTTTCATAAACATCGTCGGTAGTCCTGCTGTTTTTACTCACGGAGCCCTTTCGGGTTTTCATCCGTACCCCTCTTGCTTGTGGACGTACCCCCCCGTTTTTTTACCACGTCAGCCTGGGGATGCCACGGGTTGGTAGTAGTTTAACGATGTTTCGGTCATAGGTCAACGTACTATTACGCAGCTAGATTTTGCCGTAAATCTTCACATGTTTTGTGCTGGAGGTGGATTCCTTGAAGAGAGGGCTGAGGGCGATTTCTTCGTCAGAGTCGCTTCCAAAGGTGATAACTTGCGATCCCTTGGTGTCGGCTATGTGACAGTTGCCAGCAGCTCTTTTGTGCTCATCTTTCGTGCTTTTCTGTTCCCGACGAGCCTTGCGCTTCACTCGTTGAACGTGTCGTCGATGGGCAACATATCCCTACCACCAGTTTTTAAAGGCTATGCACTCCTCGGTGGGGTGTGCAATCCTCTGATGGTATAGGCAGAAGTTAGGATGTATGCCCGCTTCATCAAGACGTATATTGCCAGGGGAATTTCCTTTGAGAGAGGGCAACTTCATTCCTATTGCCAGGGTCCTAGCGAATTGATTCCTTACTTTAAGCTTGCTTTTGCTGGCGATAAGGATGCTTTGCTCCAGTCGGGGTATCTCGACCTTTTCCTCCAGTCGTCGACGTTTGGCACTTTCAAATATAGCCAATTCACGCTCTCGATTGGCTTTGCTTTCCTGACGGGCTTCGTTTAGGAATGCATCAATCATTTCGTCTGATGGTCCTAGAAGTTCAGGCTCAGGATTTTCCCCTGGTTTTTCTACATCCAAAGCTTCTTCACCGTTTATTAACGAGTGAGAGATCACATGACAGTTTGCCACATAATCCTCAGACTCATCCGATGAGTCCTCTCCATTGTCTTCATCTTTGTCCATAAGGACGTGGGTGAGAAATTCTTGAAGTGTGACTGGGGTCCGCGCTTTCTGATTATATTCTTCCAACACGTCAATCTGTTTTTGCAGGTCCGTGCGCTTCTCACCAGGCTTCATGGGCTTTTTGGTCTTCTTCTTCATCTTCAAAGACTTTGACGGTTGGGTGTGAGCGCTCTGACCATCACCACCAGTTTTTGGAGTTGGGCGCGGTTTCAGCACTCCCTCGATGCTCTCGGGTTCCAGTGGATTTTTCCACCTGATCGCCGGGCATGTTTGGAGATCCTTCAGCATTCTTTTCGTCTTGGCTGAAAGAACGACCTCCCACGGAATTTCTTCTATAAAAGAGCATGATGCCCCCGGCGTGTCCACCTTTTTAGGGGCATGAGGTTGTGGCGGTTTCACCTTCCAATTTTCCGATAACGCGAACTTGCCTTGTTGGTATTGGTCTTCAACCCAGTTTTTGAAGACGTAGCAGTCTTCGATCGGATGGCTCAATACTCGGTGGTAGGGGCAGTAGTTGGGATCGTTGACGTCGTTTGGTTGCAACGGACGTTTTGGATCTGAAAGATTGATGAGTTCGTTGCGCACCGCCAGCTCGAACAGTCTCCTCGTTTTATCTTGTGAAAACGAGTAGGGATGTCCTAGTCTCTCCTCAAGGGATGGGCGTGGACCCATATTGTTTTGGCGAACAATCGGCTTTAAGTTGCTCGGCCGTTGTTGAGTATTGGCAACGAAGGCTGCTTTCCCTTTGCCCTTTTCATTCCAAGGCTCTATCTTTGAAGAGGAAGGCCTATGGCCCATCTGGTCCATTTGGGCCAGCTTGTCAATCAAGGCCTGGAAGGTGGTCGACTTGAAGAACATCATGAATTGGGAGATGGTCGCTTGAGGGTCGAGAGTACCCATGAACATGCTCACGGCAGGAGCTTCTTCTATGCGTTGTTCGCATCTCGACCATAGGTTCCGCCACCGGATTGCATATTGCACCCACGTCTCTCCCGGCTTCACTCTGGCGTTGATCAATGCCGTGATCGGGGTGCGTTCGCTAGCGCTTGCAAATCTCTGTGTAAACAGCAGCTCCATCTCTGCAAATGTTTTAACAGAGTCGTTGGGAAGTTTGGAGTACCATTCGAATGCCGTTTCTGACAAGCTGCCGACGAATTGGCGAAGTAGCAATTTATCATCACCTCCGGTGTTGCCATATAAAGCCCTGAACTGGGCAACATGCTGGTGGGGATTGCCCGTCCCTTTGTATACATAAAATTTGGGGATCATATATCCCGGCGGGTAACTTATTTGGTCATACCAGCCCGGATAGGGTCGTCCAGTTTTAACAACTTGGCCGGCCGTTTCGTTCGCTCGGTGAGCTCGTATTTGCTGAGCAATATAATCATCAAGCGTGGCTTTTGAGATGGTTTCCTCCTTGGCTGCTGAAAGAGTCAGATGAGGGTTCGATGTCTCCCCTCTGTCGTATTCAATAATGATCGGAGGGTCTTCAGCTGGAGGTTCCGGCTGTAACATCATCTCGACCATGTCTTGGAAGAGAAGTGCCATTCGCTTTATATTAGCCGCTTATTCTGCGGCTTCTCTGTCCTTCTTTTCGAGGACTCTGCGAAGGAAGTCAGTATCGGTTTCTTGTTCATGACGCTGCTCCGATGACGCCTCCGGGCTTTCTTTTGGTCCGGTGAGCGCAGCCATTGCAGTCAGCATCTCCTGAAGCTTCTGCTGTTGTTGTTCTTGAGCCCTTGTTATTGATCGGGTGAGCGGTCGGTGGCCCGTCGAAGTGCGGCTTTCTTCTTTTCCGGAAGCCATGTAAACAATATGCACCGTTATGCCTCCAGACTTGGAGCGTTTGGGTTCAATGGTCTTACGATTCGTCGCAGACTCAGGGATTTTCTCCGGCTTTTTCTTTTTGTGGACTGGTGACGTTGAGGGGACCATTGCAGCGGGCACCCGAGTAGATGACATCTCCTGCGATATGACAGGGTGGTCCTCTTCCTGCTGAACTTTCACCTTTTTCTGTCGGCGAGAGTAATTTTGATCAATCACCGAGTCTTGGACTTGTCGCCAAACTTTATAAACTTTAGAGGACATCCGCTGAGGGGGCTTCGGCTTCGCCTTTGAGGCATTCTCCATAGGTGGAGGAGATCTTTTCAGCACAGCAGTAGGAGAATTCCTGTGCACCCTGTTAAGCAGTTCAAAGCTGTTCCCAGTTGGAACAGCAGCATCAACTTCCACCATTGGAGCTGGCGGAGTCAGTCCATAAGGGGAATTGCCCCCAGCTTTCCTCACTCGGCGACAGTGGCGACATCGAGCATGTCGTGCGGACGGGATTGTCTCAGCTGTAGGGGTGACTTCCTCATGCCCCCTGTGTTGGTCAGAAGTTGTCGTCGTCAGCCTATTGAAGACTGATGTCCGCTGAATGGGGATGGCCAACCTATCGAAAGCAGACTTCCGAGCAGGTGAAGCAGCCTTGACGATTTCGCCTGAAACGGGAGCTGAAACAGCCAGTCTTGTGAAGACCGACCCTTTGGCGGGAGAAGCCGCTTTGACGACTTCGAGAGCAGGAATGGCTATCCTTTTTGGGATAACCCTTTCTGGTATCACGGGCTTCTTCATGGGCCCAAATGAGCTTTGGCCCAGTCCGTCAAAGACTGAGGCACTGGATTTAGGCGACCCGTTGAGAAGGGCCGCTGTAGTTGCAAGCCGATCAAAGACCGACTTCTTAGGAGCTTCTTGCGATGGTACAGGGGCGTTGAAGCTCATCGGTGGGAGCATGGTCCCGAAGAACAATCCAGTGGTAGCCTGAGTCACCTGTTCCACCGGCATAGCGAAGATGGAGGCCGCTTGGGGCCCGTAAGTCACTCCTCCGGACCGGACGGAGCGATAGTTGCAGTTGCAGTTAGTGCAATTTGAAGCCATTGATCTTCTGTTTTCTGCACGGAGCAAGACACCAAATCTTAGTACCTCGAATCCATAAGCAACCATAGCAAACCACGATTCATTCGCGAACACGACACATGAAGTGTGGAGTGGAAAGAGGAAAAGGTCCCATCGGGCGTGCCAGAATCTGTTCCCCTCCGAACGCGGAGACGCGGCCGTGCAGGTCCGTCTAGCCTGAAATTCAGGGCAGATGCTAATTGATGCTATCCGTCCACCTCTCCGAAGATGCCAAGTTGATTTATGGCACCTGTTCCCCTCCGAATGGCGGTGCACAAGACTGCGATGTCCTGACGCTGAGATTCGGGGCAGATGCTATTTGGTTTTATCCGTCCACCTCTCCGAAGATGCCAAGTTGATTTATGGAACCGTGTATCGGAGGTTTAGACGGATGCGGCCGATGTAGCAGACTTCGTCAGATTCCCCCTCGCTTGAGGGGTTTTTGATTGTGGGGACGCTCTTCCCTGTAGGCGCAAGCCCTTGCAGTTAATTATGCTACCGCATCGCGATAACAACTTTCTCCTTCTCCAGAATTTCACTTCGTGTCGTGGATGTTTGTTTTGTTTGTGGTTGCCCGTGGATTGTATACGGAGACTAAGTTAAGCCGTCGTCCGTAAGACGTGGATTAGTCCAAATCCGTATTTACTTAGATTTGGGTTTGGTATTTTTGTTTAAGGATACATTAGTCGCGTTGCGGCTAAGATCAACATAAACGTTCGTTAAGGATACGATAGTCCTGTTTGAGACTAAGATCAACTTAACGTGATAATCCATTTAATATCTGGCCATCGGGACTCATTACCTCTCTGACGTCGTTGAAGGATTACAACGATAGATGTCAGAGGAGTTCAGAGATGTACCCTCGAACCAAAGTCGATTTGGAGTTTTATAGTCCATTTGAATGTTTAAGGATACGTTAGCCGTGTTTGGGGGCTAAGATCAACTTAAACGGGATCGTTTAGATCCGGCAAAAGAGCATTTGGAGGATCTATTATTCCAGTTTAGGGACGTGGTGGTCCATCGCCAGTTTAGGGACATGGTGGTCCATCACCAGTTTAGGGACGTGGTGGTCCATAGGTAGTTTAGGGATGTTGCGGTCCATGCTCCAGTTTAGGGACGTGGTGGTCCATGTTCCAGTTTAGGGATGTGGTGGTCCATAGGTAGTTTAGGGACGTAATGGTCCATATTCCAGTTTAGGGACGTGGTGGTCCATATTCCAGTTTAGGGACGTGGTGGTCCGACATTAGTTTAAGGACGTTTCGGTCCAACATTAGTTTAAGGACATTCCGGTCCATGTTCCCATTTAGAGACGAATATTAGTTTAAGGATGTTTCAGTCCACGAGTTTAAGGACCCCGCAGTCCATATTCATGTGTGGTCGTTGGGACCCGTCGCCTCTCTGACGTCGTTGAGGAATTACAATGATAGGTGTCAGAGGAGTTCGGAGATGTACCCTCGAACCGGATGTAAATTGATTTAGGGAGCGGCCGTGCTCAGTCAATTTAATTTGAGGACTTATGGCCACGACTGGGCTAAGTCCAGTTTCAATATTCTTTTGTCTTTGGCCTATTGGACTTGTGCTAGGGCCTTGCCCCTTCACTGCATTATTTTCCTTTGTTTTGGTTGGGCTCTACCCTTTATAAATGATGCAGAGCATCTATTTTGTTTGGGCTCTGCCCTTTTTAAAATGCATAGCATTTGTTTTTATTTGGGCTCTGCCCCCTTTTTTTTAAAATAATGCATTGCATTTAATTTGGCCTGTTAGGCCCTTTTTAATTGGGCTTGGCCCTTCTGTGAATGCATTGCATTTTCAGGCGCTTTGCGCCAATCAGAGAGCGCAAGCGCTTGTGATGACGACACGTGTCATGCAAGCGCAGTGCGCTGCGCTAGTGCGCTGCGCTTGCGTTGCTGACAAGTGGCGCTCTCCCAAGAGCGCAACAGCGCAGTTTGGAAGTGCAAAGCACTAAGAATCTTTTAGATTCAAGAACAGAAGTGCAAATCACTATTTGATTTCTTGATCTAATTTAGATCAAAGAAAGGATAAGTTTTTTCTTGTTTTTTTCTTATCTCAAAGAACCAAGGGTTCATAAAAAGTGCAAAGCACTATTTTATTATATATTTTTTTATTTTTATTAAAAATCATTGATCTTGTTTTTAGATCTATGATCTGTTCATAAGAGAACTTTCTCTTCCTTCTAAAGGTTTTTTTTACCTTTTTGTTCTTGAAGAGTTCTTCAGAGTTCTCTTTCTCTCTTTTTTTTATAGAAAATGTTCCTCCTTTTGAATTGAGGCTTGAGGTCCTTTTTATAATGCCCATAAATTAGTTAAATTTATTAAAGAGATCTTTCTCTGAGTGATTTGGGGAATTTTCCCCACCGTTGGATCTTTGATCCAAGGGCTTCTGTTTTACAGAAGAAAATGTTCTTGTTTTAACAAGAACAGAAAGATTTCTTTAGAATTTTAATTCTGTTTGGCGCAGATGCCCCAGCGCGTGACACGTGTCGTGCAGCGCACAGCGCAGCGCAACTGCGCTAGCGCATCCGCACTGACACGTGTCGCGCAGCGCAACTGCGCTAGCGCATCCGCGCTGACACGTGTCGCGCAGCGCACAGCACAGCGCAACTGCGCTGACACGTGTCGCGCAGCGCAGTGCTTGCGCAACTGAAGCGTTGCTTTCTTTAATTTTACTTAAAATAGAGCTTTGCTCTGATTGGGCGCACTGCCTTGGGCACTGCACTGCCGTATCAGCTTTTGACACGTGGCGCGTTGCGTCCGGGATTTGAAGCGTTGCTTCAAAATTTGAATTTTGAATTTCCAGCAGAGCTTTGCTCTGATTGGGGGGAAACAAATGCCCCCCCCCCCGTTGCGCTCACGTGGTGCACATGTGAGTGCAGCGGTGGCAAACTCCTGATCGTTGGATCAAGGGGTGAGCTGAAGGGGCGCAAGCGCCTTATAAATAGGACCTTTGGCCCTTAGTAAATGTTTTACCATTTTCAAGAATCTTGAGTTTTCAGAGCCTTGCTCTTGTTTAAGAATTTTAGAGCCTTGCTCTTGCTTTTCCACAAGAACTCCAGAGTTCAGCACTTGAAAACATCTTGGGTATTAATAATAAAATTAAATTAAATTAAAATTGATTAATAGAGCCTTGCTCTCATAGATCTTTGATCTAAAACCCTTTTGGGGTTTCATCAGCAGAGCCTTGCTCTGGAAAATTCATAGATCTACAGAGATCTTGTTCATTGGTTTTAACTCATGAACAGAGCTTTGCTCATGGATCAAATGTAGATCTTTTTAGATCTGAAAGATGAAGAATTTTTTATAAGTTTTCATGGATTTTTCAAGATTTTAATTCTTTTAAGTGTTAAAAAAATTTGATGGATCTTTCCATTATTACCACAGAGCTGTGCTCTTTTGAGGAATCTTGTTCCCCTGAGACCAGAGTTTGACAAATGTCACTCTCTGACAGAGCTTTGCTCTAAAAGAGGAGATTTTCTCCTTGTCTCTAGGGATTTCCCATCAATGAGGATATTCTCTTGGGGATTTTTTTTTGAATTGACAGTCTTATCTAATGATGGGATTGTCTTATTAAATGATGCACCGTTATACAGATTTTGTGGGTCCCCCTTTTGGTCCCTTACCCACTGCATTGCAGTGTGGTGTAAGATTTTAAAGTGCCAAGCGTGGGAACACTAACGGTTATTTTTGTATTTCTACAGGAAACATGTCTGCCAACCTGTCTTTCCCATTTGTTCGCTCGGAGGGAGGGTTTCCCCATGCACCAGTGGACCGGGTGGTGTTCGCTCTTATTAAGGACCGTGATCCCGAGTACAAGAACCTTCACTTGTGGGGTAGGTGGTACAATGAAATCATCCAGGGTCGTCGCAGTTTCAGTTCTGCCTCGCCGTCTGAGCCCATAATTACGATCCCCTATGCGGACGAACCCCCGGTGAAGTATGCCGTGGAGGTTAAAAATTGGAATTCTGATGACCTCCTCCAGCCTGCAATCGGTGCCATCCCCGTGCAGCCGCCGCCGGCAATAGACATTCTGGGGAGGCGAATCTGTCAGGGTGAAGCACGCCCTTGGGGACAGGCTTACAATATTGGACTGATCCCGCGACCGCCTGCCGGATATTTGCAGTGGGCCCGGTACATCTTATCGGTGAAAAGGACTCATCTAACGAAGATTGGTCTATATTCGGTCATCTACGTCTCGCTTTTCGAGTATCCCTCTCCTCCAACATGGTGGATCAAGGCCTTTATTGAACAATGGAATATCCCCACCCACACCTTCCTGATGACGGACAGGGAAGTCTCCATCTCCTTGGAGGAGTTTGCTGAAGTCTCGGGTCTACCAATGAGGGGGGAGCACTACGAGGAGTTGCTTCCTCCTGATGAATACGTCTTTGCCACCAAGCCGCTGGTGTTTGACCTGACTCCGGAGAACGCCATTCAGCATCAGTATCCGGGCTTGGTGAAGGTGTTGGAGATCTATGAAGGACTCCATCTGGAATCGGGCGACCGGGGCGTCAGTTTCGCAGATTTCATTGCTCGCTTCATTCAACCAAAGTTCTTATCGGAGCGGAGCGAGAAGTTTGCCCAGCTTGACGACCCTTTTGGGTTCGGTTTTGATCGCCGACCCACATCGAAGGATGACCACAAAGACTTTTATCTTCCCGGTGCCGCCGTCGTCCCTTTTTCAGAAATTGCCGTCCCCGACATGGATGAAGAGACCTTCTTTGTAGGGTTCTTGGGCTTGTGGTTGTGCAGTTTTGCTCTTCCTATGCATCCACGCCATATGCGGCCGACTGTTTTCTACTCAGCGCATCGGATGGTGGCTGGTTTACAGTTGTCAGTAGGAATTGCTGGGCTGGCTTATCTTTATAATGGACTTAGCGTAGCGGCGGACGCTAGTGAGCCTGAGATGCAACCTGCCAACTTCCCGATGCACTACTTTACCTCCTGGATGGAAATGCACGTGCACGGGGTGTTTGGTGCCCATAAGATTCCCCCCTTTTTTGAGAAGTGCAGGCTCCCGAGGGTCATACGGCTGGTCGGGGCTTCGATCGTAGTTGCACCTCCGCGGGAGGCTAGGGGGCTGCTCCTTCGACCACACCTGGTCGGGGCAAAGATTTCTTTCTTGGACAAGGTCATAACAATAGGCTCAGAGACCACCAAGTCAGTAGTGTCGCTACGCGATGAATTTAAGGGCGGGGCTTCCATATTGAAGGCTCGGGAAATCCTCCATCTCTACTCCATTCGGCCGGGCTACCTGGTGTTCAGGCAGAATGAGACAGCACTCTTCATGAGGTATAACCCTCACCGGTTTGCTCAGCAATTGAGCTACAATCAAGGGATCCCGATGGAAGCCTTCTTGGAAAAGCCCGTGGTTAGCCAGGAGGGGATAAAGAATGCAATGCACCACTTTATGCGGCTTAACACGGGTTCTTATTTCTTTATCAGTGAGCCGAGCTGTGTCCCCAAAGTCCTCAACGCGTACGTGGCCTGGTATGCGCATGCAATGGGGCCCGTTATTTTGATGGAGAAACGTATGCTGGTTGACCGCAAGGGTGCACCTCCCGGCGGCGATCGCAAGGCTCCCTTGAGGCCGAGGACTCCGGTCATTCCTCCATTGAAAGGTGCTGGAGGCGGACCTCAGCGCCTGTTGAGTCCTCCGCGCGGATTGCCGCTTCGCGATGCTGTGGATGCGCTACCAGCCCCCCGTGCTCTAGTGGAAACGGTAACTGTGGTATCGCCAGAGTCTAGTGTAGGCGTGGATATCGGGACCCGCCGCCCTAAGGTGTCTGCCAAGCGTAAATCAGTCCCAAGTGCATCCAG
Source organism: Agapanthus africanus (assembly GCA_030015575.1). Classification (NCBI taxonomy): domain Eukaryota; kingdom Viridiplantae; phylum Streptophyta; class Magnoliopsida; order Asparagales; family Amaryllidaceae; genus Agapanthus; species Agapanthus africanus. The sequence continues at coordinate 825,662,641 of CM057339.1, read as the reverse complement.
AGTTGGCGGGCAAAAGAAGAAAAAGTCGTTTCTTTCCCTTGACGCGGTTCTTGGCTTAGAGCCTGAAGCCCCTCTTACCGAAGGAATAAGTGAATATGGCAGCAATAAGGGCTTCGCGGTAGACCCTGCAGACACCGACCTGGCGGCCGCCATTGCGGCTTCTGAGCGATCAGCGAGGCTTGAAGCGTGGTTGAGTAAACTCGCTGAGTCAGGTAATTATTAGCTGCTTTTTTCATCATTTCATTGCATTTTTTTAATTCTTGACTAATACTTTTCTCCATTTTCAACAGGTGTCTCTACCGAAGAAGCTATTGCTGCCTCTTTGAAAACCTTCCAAAAAGAGGAGGAGAAACGTGCTTTAGCGGGCGCCGGTATGTCCCACCCCCCTTTTTTTTTAAAACAAATTTCGTTATCTTTTTCGATGGTTAACCTAACTTTCTTCCTTTGTTTCTTTCTAGGGGTTATACCAGTCAACGAAGAGATCCTTCCGGAACCCGTCACTGGAGTTCCGGTCTCGTCGGGGCTGCTGCAAGAGCCTCGACTTGACAAGTCGACGAGGGATGCCTTGAAGAGCTTGGAGGCATCTCTGTATACAGACGAGGATGCCTCAATGAGAGAGGCTCTAGTGAGGTCTGTCTCAACGGCCCAGGAGGAGAGAAAGTGGCTGAGGGTCGAGGCGAAGGCGCGCCGGACTACTTTGGCCACGGGAGCGGGCCCAAGCACCGTCCCTCGGGCAGATACTCCTTCCGAAGAGGCCCCTGTCGCCCTATCCACTGCTCGCAGACAAGTGGCGCGCGCCGCTCGAAGCGCAAATGATAAGTCCACTTCAGGTAACATTTCTTTCAGAATTTTTGTTGTGAGAGTTATAATGCCGATGGTTCTTATATATATTATTTTGCAGGGCCAAGTCCGACCGAGGGTGAGGCGGAGACCGTTGAACCCAGGGGCACAGAGGAGGCGGTGCCCGCCGAACCCGAGCCGACAGTGGGCAACATCGTTGAGGCCTTGGAGCCTGAGATGGAGGTGGAGGGGTCTACAGCCGAGAAGGTCATTGATGCCCAGCCTGAAGTGGCGGCAGATGAAACGATCATTACAACTGGGCCCAGGGTGGTGACGGACGAGGCACTTGAGACTGGCGACCTCGTGGTGACGGTGGGCGAGACAACCGCGACTATTGAACCTGAGGGAGTAGTGGGTAAGGTGGCCATGATTCCCGAGGATGAGCCAACCGCTCCTTCTCTGGAGTCTGGCAATGCTCCAGTTATAGCCCTCCCCGTCTATGGTCCTCCGCCGTCTCCCGGTCTCGCGAGCACAACAACGGTTCCCATTGAGTCGGGTGATGAGGCCACAGGCGGCGGCCTCATGTCAGCAGAGGAAGGAATCGCCTCCATTTCAGCTGGCAGCTCATCAGGTAAATCCGAAGTTGCTATCTTCTTTATCTTACCATCCTCTCTGACAAGTTCACATTTGTTCGTAACACAGGTGCAACCAGCGCCGATGCCCCACTGCTTGAGGGAGCGCCTTCAACGACCGCCTTGGCGGTGGTCACCTCTCAACCCTCTCTCATACCATCTAAGATGTTGGAAGGTATGGGTTTGCAACTTATTAATCTCACTTTTCAGACGTATAATTTGTGTACTAAAGTCATATTGTTGTGTCTTTTCAGGAGTGCTCTTTGATCATGTATATCAGATGTTGCTCCCACACTTCTCCTTCTCATCTGAACTTGCTTCTTCCTCTGGTGGTGTTGGTGAGCATGACTTCCATTGATATCTTTTTTTTTATTGATGGAATTACCTCTGACCCCTTTTTTCTCATCTCGACTGCAGTGCTACAAATTGAAGGAGGGGATAGAAGATCAGCTGCGCCACCGGCCTTTCCGACCTTGCCACCTGTCCCAACTGGTACAGCGACTATCACACTAGTAACTTTCCCCTCTTTATTTTCTGTACTGTTATCTGATCACATTCTGTTTCTTTTCAGCTGTCGTTCCGGCCCCGGCGCCTTTCGAGCCTCGCATTACGATGCCGGTGGGTCCTTATCTGAGAAGTCCGTCTTCAAAAGGCGCCGCGAATAGTCTGCGCATGTTGAGTGACTACGTCGAGGAACTCGACGTTGAAACTCCTACATCCGCCGCAGACTTTGCTACGGTGGTTAACCCGATGCTGGCAATACTCGTAAACTTTCATGATGAGGGCATCGTCGCATCTTGGGTTAACCATTGCAGGGAGATCGAGGCCCGCCTGTATCAGTTGGAGTCGCTGCATCCCGCTCCTGAGACCTTGGCCGCCAGTAATCAAAGAACAGCGTGGATTGAGCAGAGAGCTTCTTACTTCCGCCACCTCGAACAAGAAGTCATTTCAAGGAGTAAGGAGCGTGGTGAGACTTCGAGCAAGTCTGCCCAACTGCATGCTCGGGTGGAGGCCAATGCCGCACGGCTGAGGGTTGTCTTTGAGGGCCTTCTGCAATGTCTCTCCGAAGGGTTATCATTGAGGCAACAACTTGACATTGTCGAGCGAGATGCACCCAGCCAGGAAGCAGCCCAGAAGGCGGCGGAGGAGCAACTTTCATCCTTTTTACAGTAGCGGACCCAGGTGGAAGTGGAGGTGGCCACGGCAGCCGCTCAGGAGGAGGCGCTGAAGGAAGTGCGAGAGCAACTTGTGGATTTACTAAAGACACTTCCTCCTCAGTAGCTATCCTTCTTTGTATCGTTTGTGCTTGTAGATAAAGGAATGTGTATATATATATTATTTTTTTATTCTTTAACACAATGTATTCTGTACCCAATCAAGTTTACGAATAAAAGATACGCATTTTCTGTAACGTCTTGTGTCATTTCTCCGCCTTTTCTTTCTTTTATTATCAGCACGCCACATGAGTAAACATGGTCAACAGATAATAGAGCACGCATCTTGACTTTCTTAAGAAATAGCGATGGCTTAGGCCGCAGGTTCAGATCTGCTGCCTAAGACTTTTCAACTCTATGAGCCGTGAGGGTCTCATAGAGACTTTTCTCCCTACGGATCGAGAGGATCTCGTAGGTGGGTTTTTCTCCTTAGGAATTGTGAGGATTCCTAATTGTGGTTTTCTCTTATAAGTCGTAAGGATCCTATAAGAGAATTTTTCCCTCTTACAAGTCGAAAAGACCCGTAAGCGGTTGTTTCCCTCCTTGTCGAGATTCGACTTTGGAGAGCGAGACCTGTGAATAGTATGCAAGAGATCTTTTTGGATCGACTTGCAGGGTCCCATTGTTCAGGAAGAAAGTTTTTTAGTCCCTGCTGCCTGAGGCTTCATCTTGCAAGTTGAGACGAATCGGGAATTTCCCGCGGAGGCACTGGTTTCTCTGCGAGCCGACGCGAATCAGGAGGCTCTCGTCAAGGAGTGTTTGTATCCGTGAGTCGAGGAGTTTTCTAGGGATTATTTGTTTCCCAAGCGCCAAGGATTATTTGTTTCTTTAGGGTTTGAAACGAGTCGAGGATTTCCCACGAAGGCACTGGTGGCTCTGCGAGTCGACGCGGATCAGGAAGCTCTCGTCAAGGAGTGTTTGTATCCGTGAGTCGAGGGGTTTGCTAGGGATTATTTGTTTCCCAAGCGCCAAGGATTATTTGTTTCCTTGGGGTTTGAAACAAGTCGAGGATTTCCCACGGAGGCACTGGTGGCTCTGCGAGTCGACGCGGATCAAGAGGCTCTCGTCAAGGAGTGTTTGTATCCGTGAGTCGAGGAATTTGCTAGGGATTATTTGTTTCCCAAGCGTCAAGGATTATTTGTTTCCTTGGGGTTTGAAACGAGTCGAGGATTTCCCACGGAGGCACTGGTGGCTCTGCGAGTCGACGCGGATCAGGAGACTCTCGTCAAAGAGTGTTTGTATCCGTGAGTCGAGGAATTTGCTAGGGATTATTTGTTTCCCAAGCACCAAGGATTATTTGTTTCCTTGGGGTTTGAAACGAGTCGAGGATTTCCCACGGAGGCACTGGTGGCTCTGCGAGTCGACGCGGATCAGGAGGCTCTCGTCAAGGAGTGTTTGTACCCGTGAGTCGAGGAATTTGCTAGGGATTATTTGTTTCCCAAGCGCCAAGGATTATTTGTTTCCTTGGGGTTTGAAACGAGTCGAGGATTTCCCACGGAAGCACTGGTGGCTCTGCGAGTCGACGCGGATCAGGAGGCTCTCGTCAAGGAGTGTTTGTATCCGTGAGTCGAGGAATTTGCTAAAGACATTGGTTTCTTCGGAATTGGACTGAACCGTCGAGATTTGGCTTCGTCTTCTTGCGGAGCCTGTTGGGAAAGTATGGTTCTCTCTTTATTTGCGCCCTTAGATTGTATACAGGGATCGATGTGATCTCAACTGTAGGGCCAAAGTTTTATCATTTCTTTTTTTATCTCCGCGATGCTCTATCATTTCAGCTTTTATATCGCGAAGGTCGCGATTGCCCAATCATTTCGGCTATTTTTTGCGGTGCCCAATCATTTCGGCTATTTATTTTATTTTTACTCGCTGCTTTTTATTGCGAGTTGCCCAATCATTTCGGCTATTTATTTTATTTTTACTCGCTGCTTTTTATTGCGAGTTGCCCAATCATTTTAGCTATTTTGCATGCATACATTTTTACTTGCTGCTTTTTATTGCAAGTTGCCCTATCATTTCGGCTATTTCGTATGCATGTGCGGCCTATTGGCTTTTCGCTGTAAACTGATTTCGGCATCAGCACCGCTACAACTGGGATATTACCAGGAGCGAATCATCATCTGCCTCTGTCGATGTCGAACAAAGGTGGCTTAGCGACCAGGGTTAGGGTCCTGTCGGCTAAGGCTTTTGACTTCATGAGCCGTAAGGGTTTCACGAAGTTATTTCTCCCTACAAGTCGTGAGGATCTTATAGGTGTATTTTCGCCTTAGGAATCATAAGGATTCCTAAATGTATGTTCCTCTGTAAGTCGTAAGGATCCTACAAGAGCGTTTTCTCCTCATAAATCGAGAGGATTTACAAGGGTTGTTTACCATGCGAACATATCCCCAGTCACGGATGAGACTTGGTTAGGGAAATGTTTATTCGCGCCTGTGGATTGTATACAAGGGTCAGTATTGAACCACTTGTAGGGCAATATCGGAAATTGTGGGGGTTGCTTAAGCACAGGTTTAGGTCTCTGTAACTTAAGACTTTCAACTCTTATGAGCCGTGAGGGTCCCATAAGAGAGTTCTCCTTACGAGTCGTGAGGATCTCGCAAGTGTATTTTCTCCTTAGGAATCGTGGGGATCCCTAAGTGTGTTGCTCCCTTGTGAGTCGTAAGAATCTCATGCGGGTGGTTTCTCCTTACAAGGTCGAGAGGACCCTATAAGTGTCCTTTAACGAGGTTGCGCTCTTTCAGGTTTTCACAAACACTCGCCGGTAGCCCTGCTGTTTTTACTCACGGAGCCCTCTCGGGTTTTCATCCGTGCCCTTTTGCTTATGGACATACCGTTTTTTTTTATTCTTTTTATTTATATATATATATATATATATATTTTTTCTTTTTTTTACGAGGTTGCGCCCTTTCGGGTTTTCACGAACACTCGCCGGTAGCCCTGCTGTTTTTACTCACGGAGCCCTTTCGGGTTTTCATTCGTGCCCTTTTTGCTTATGGACATACCGTTTCTTTTTTATTTATTTATTTATTTATTTATTTATTTTTTTATCTCGTCAGCCTAAAGATGCTGCGGTAGTAGTTTAAAGACGTTTCGGTCTGCTATTAGTTTAAGGACATTTCGGTCCGACATTGAGAAGGCCGGCTACTGCTTATAAAGCTTGAGCTTAGGAAAATAGCGAGCGGACATAGTCGTCATCATCTATCATTGACCTAGGCCGTGGATCATTAAGCGTAGTATCTCTTTAGGAAGCGACCGTTTATTGGCCTGAAAGGCCTTTCACCGTGCATGTCCATGAGTAGATAGGCCCCACCCTGGTAGACCATATCTATGATGTACGGGCCTTCATAGTTTGGCTCAAATTTTCCTCGTTTGGCGCGATTGGGGATCATAGGCCTTTTGACCACTAGCACGAGTTCGCCTTGGCGAAATGTCCTCGGTCAGGTCAGTCTTTCATATGAGCGCATCATCTTTGCTTTATAGGCCTCCAGATTTTGTTGCGCTATGAGCCGGGTTTCATCAAGGGCGTCAAGCTCCTCAAGCCGAAGGTGAGCATTTTCTTCGTCCGTCAGCTCGTAGTGGATTGCCACTCGTAGAGAGGGTAACTCTATCTCGAGGGGGAGTACTGCTTCCGTCCCAAATACCAACGCGTACGGCGTTGTGCTTGTGGCCGTCTTGAACGTAGTTCGATATGCCCAAAGAGCTTCTTGCAGCTTCTCGTGCCAGTCTCTCTTATTTCGGGACACCGTCTTTTTCATGATTTTTGTCAGGGTCTTGTTGAAGGCTTCAGCTAGACCATCAGCTCGCGGATTATAAACCGAGGAATATCTCCAGTCTATATTATGTTGTTGCGCAAAGCGACTGATCTTGTGGCTTCTGTAAGCTGGCCCATTATCGGAGATGATCCATCCCGGAGTTCCAAACCGATATATGACATGCGGCTTGAAGAAGTGGAGGATATTTTCCGTCTTCACTTCTCTTAACGGTACTGCTTCTGCCCATTTAGAGAAGTAGTCAGTCGTCGCCAGGATGAAACGATGTCCCCTAAACGATGCTGGTTCGATGGGGCCGACTATGTCAGTTCCCCACATCTCGAACGGCCAGCTAGCCACCGTTGGATGTAGTGGATTTGGATGCTGGTGGATGAAGTCCCCATGAATTTGGCATGAGTGGCATTGCTTCGCATATTCGAGGCAGTCTTGGATCATCGTGGGCCAGTAGTAGCCCTTCCGTTTTATCTTCAACTTCATCTTCGGGCCCGCTTGGTGAGAACCGCAGAGTCCGTTGTGAACTTCCTGAACGACTCTTTTCGCTTCGTCAGGTCCCAAGCATCTCAACCACAGAGAATCAAACGATCTCTTGTACAGAGTATCATTGACGAAGGAGAAAGATAGAGCCCGCTTCATGAGCTGATGTCTTGTGGACGCCTCTTCAGGCATTCGGTGGGACCTAAAGTAGTCTATGAAGACTTCTCTCCAATCCTCAGCCTTTTCCCGGTCTTATACTTGCAGGGTCGTTTGCTCATTCGCTCCCTTCTCTTTGGATGATTCCGAAGATATTTCTGCTGGGGCAAGCACTTGACGGCTTTGTACCATGATTCTAACGTCATCGAGATTCTCGTCAGCCAGTTCTTTAGCAAGTTTGGCCAATGCGTCTGCTTTGTTGTTTTCCGTGCGCGGTATGTTCTCCAAAGTGTAGGAAGGAATTTGGGTCAACAGTTGTTGCACCTTTTCGCCGTACTTCACCAACTCCGGCTTGCACGTTTGGTAGTCGCCGTTTACTTGACTAACGACCAGTTGAGAATCCCCATATATGAGGAGGCTTTAATTAACTCCGTACTTCATCGCCGAAAGTGACATCGGCCGTGTGCACTTCCTCCAATTCATCCTTCATCTTTTCCTCAGCCAGGAATGCTTGGAATTGTTCCGGATCTTGGCGTGCCTTAATTAACGAATCTCTTGCCTCCTTTGATAGCAAAAGAGCGTCAAGAATGCTGAGCTGTGAGGGTAGCTTCCTCAGATATGCTAAGACGTTGTAATCCACCTTATTCTTCTTCGGCGGGTCCTTGGCGGCTAGCTCTTCCACCACTTGGTCATCTAAGACGATATCTTCAGAGACCTTTTCTTTCCCTTTATCTTTTCTGTTTAAGGGTCCGAGGTTCTTTTCAGGCAGCGTCCGATTCCGCAGCCGGATATTTTCGCAGACCTTCGGTCTTTCTTCTTTTCCCGAAGTGGGCTCTTTAAAGAGAGGGGCAAGTTCCAGCTCCTCATTAGAATCGCTCCCGAATGTAGGCACTTGTGACCCGCTGGTGCTAACCATGCAACAATTGCCAGCAGTTCTTTTAAGCCCTTCGGTCGTATTTCTTTGCTCTCGACGAGTTTTACGCTTTTCCCGCTTAAAGCGTTGTCGATGAGCAACATATCCTTGCCACCATCTATCGAAAGCTTTGCACTCTTGAGTGGGATGCAAAATCTTTTGATGATATAAGCAATAGGAGGGGTGCGTTTCCATTTCACCAGTGATGTTTCTTTCAGAGGATGGTAGCTTCATGCCCATTGATATGGCCTTAGCAAACTTTTTCCTCGTCTTGAATTGGCTTTTGTCGGTAGCGGAGGTGTTTAGCTCCAACGGGATCGTCTCAGCTCCTTCATTAAGTCGCTGGCGTTTGGCCCTTTCAAATATAGCCGCCTCGCGCTCCCGATCAGCTTTACTTTTCAACCGAGCTTCATTAAGGAATGCGTCAATTACTTCATCTGATGGCCCCAAAACTTTCGGTTCAGGATCTGCCCCAGCTTTTCGGTGCAAGGAGTCTCCTCATCGTTCGTGATCGAATGGGAAATCATATGACAGCTCGCCACATATTTCTCGGATTCATCCGATGAACTTTCTCCCTCATCTTCTTCTTGAAAGACGTGATTGAGGAACTCTTGGAGCGTAATGGGATTCCGTGGCTTTTGGTTGTATTCATCCAGCGCGTCAATTTTCTTTTGTAAGTCCGTGCGCTTGTCGCCAGGCTTCACGGGCTTCTTAGATTTCTTCCTCTTCTTTTTCGAAGATTTTGACGGCTGGCTGCAAGTGCTTGAACCACCACCATCGGTCTTTGGAGTTGGACGTGGCTTTAACATCCCTTCAATGACCTGCGGTTCCAACGGGTTCTTCCACTTGATCGCTGGACATGTCTGAAGATTGTTTAGCATCCTCTTTGTCTTGGCTGATACTACAACCTCCCAAGGAGCTTCTTCAATGACGGAGCATGTTTCCCCCGGCGTATTCGTCCCCTTAGAGGTGTGGGGCTGCGGGGGATTCACCTTCCATTTGTCAGATAACGCGAACTTGCCCTGTCGGTACTGGTTTTCAAGCCAATTCTTGAAAACGTAGCAATCTTCGATCGGATGGCCTAGTACTCGATGATAAGGACAGTAGTTAGGCTCGTTGACGTCACTTGGTTGCAACGGACGTTTTGGATCTGGAAGATTTATGAGTCTGTTGCGCAACGCCAGCTCGAATAACCTCCTCGTTTTATCACGGGAAAAGGAGTAAGAACGTCCTAGCCTCTCCTCAAGGGCTACGTACGGACGCATATTATTTTGACGAACAACCGGCTTCGAGTTGCTCGGTTGTTGTTGAGCATTAGCGATGATGATCGCTTTTCCTTTCCCCTTGTCATTTCGGGAGTCCGGTTTTGGAAGAGGGGGCTTATGGCCCATCTGATCCATTTGCGCTAGCTTGTCAATCAAGGCCTGGAAGGTAGTCGGCTTGAAAAACATCATAAACTGCGAGATGGTTGCTTGTGGATCGAGGGTTCCCACAAACATACCCACTGCGGGAGCTTCTTCAATGCGCTGCTCGCACTTCGACCATAAGTTCCGCCATCATATAGCGTACTGAACCCACGTCTCGCCTGGCTTTACCCTGGCGTTAATCAGTGCTGTCATCGGGGTACGTTCACTGGCGCTTGCAAAACGCTGAGTAAACAATAGCTCCATTTCCGCGAAGGTTTTGATAGAGTCGTTCGGGAGCTCAGAGTACCACTCGAACACCGTATCCGATAAACTTCCAACAAACTGGCGAAGTAAAAGCTTGTCATCACCGCCGGTGTTGCCGCAGAGTGCCCTGAACTGGGCAACGTGCTGGTGAGGATTGCCCGTCCCCTTGTAGACATGGAACTTGGGAATTGTGTAACCTGGCGGGTACTTGATTTGGTCGTACCAACTTGGATATGGCCGCCCCGTTTTTACGACCTGGCCGGCTGCTTCGGTCGCATGATGAAACCGTATTTGTTGGGCTATGTACTCATCCAAATCAGCTTTGGAGATTGTATCCTCCTTAGCTGTTGATAGGGCTGGCGGAGGATTTGATGTCTCTCCCCTATCATCTCCAAGGACAATCGGGGGCTCTTCGGTCGGAGGATCTTGTTGTATCATCATCCCTATCATGTCTTGGAAGAGGAGGCCCATACGCTGTATGTTGGCTGCTTGTTCAGCAGCCTCTTTGTCCTTCTTCTCCAATATCCGACGAAGGAATTCAGCATCGGTTTCTTCCTCCTGACGTTCGTCCGAGGACGTTTCAGGGCTCTCTTTTGGTCCGGTAAGTGCAGCCATAGCATTCATCATTTCTTGGAGCTTTTGCTGTTGCTCTTGTGCCTTGGTCACTGATCGGGTGAGCGGTCGATGACCCGTAGATATGCGGCTATCTTCTTTACCAGATGCCACGTAGACGGTATGAACTATCATGCCCCCGTGACTTAGGGCGTTTGGGTTCATCACCTCTGATATCTGTCGCCGACGCGGGGGTTTTCTCCGGCCTTCTTCTTTTATGGGCCGTGGAAGTTGAAGGGCCCGTTGCAGTGGGCACCCTAGCGATTGTCGTCTCTTGCTGTTCAATAGAACGGTCTTTTCCTTTTTGCACCTTCGTCTTCTTTCATTGACGAGAGTGATCTGGGTTGATCACAGAGTCTTGAACCCTCCGCCAAACTTTATAAATTCTTGAGGACAGCCGTTGAGGGGGCTGTTCTTGTTTTGTTTCCGGAACTCTCTCCGCAGGCGGAGGAGATCTTTTCAGTGTAGCGGTTGGAGAGTTCTTACGTACCCTCCTCAGCAGTTCAAAGCTGTTCCCAGTTGGAACAGCAGTGTTGACTTCCGCCACTGGAGCCGGTGGAGTTAGCCCTGAGGGGGAGTTGCCCCCTTCCTTTCTCACTTGTTGCCAATGGCGACATCGAGCACGACGAGCCGTTGGGACTGGCTCGGAGATTGAGATAGCTTCTTTTTGCCCCCTGTCTGAATGAGGCGCCGCTGGTGTTAACCTCTTAAAGACCGAAGTTGTCTTTTGAGGGGTGATGTTCAACCTATCGAAGACGGTTCCTCGAGCAACGGCAGGAGTAGGAACCGTCATTCTTGAAAAGACTGATTCTTTGACAGGGGAAGCCGCCTTGACGACTTTTGGAGCAGCAGTTATTGCTTTGCTTGGGACAGCCAGTTTAGAGTTCTGATTTAGCCTGGTGAAAATAGAGGCTGTTGGTTTGACAGTGGGCGACCCGCTGACAGGGGTCGTCGTAGCAGTGAGCCGGTCGAAGACCGACTTCCTGTTCACTGCCGGTGCAGGTATTGGCTCAGAGAAGCTTGTAGGTGGGATCATGGTGCCGAAGAACAGGCCAGTGGTGGCCTGGGTCACCTGGTCTACTGGCAGAGTGAGGAAGGAAGCCGCTTGGGGCCCATATGCTACACCTCCAGGTGAGGCGGAGTGTCTGTTGCATTGGCACTTTGAGCAGTTGGTGCAATTAGAGGCCATTGAATCTTGAGTTCTGCGCCAGGAAAAAGACCAAATCTTAGTAACTTGAAATCCAAAGGCAACCGTTAACAAACCGCGATTGGTTCACGAAGACGACACACGAAGTGTGGAGTGGAAAGAGGAAAAGGTCCCACCGGGCGTGCCAGAATCTGTTCCCCTCCGAATGGCGGCGCACAAGACTGCGATATCCTGACGCTGAGATTCGAAGCAGATGCTATTTGGTTTTATCCGTCCACCTCTCCGAAGATGCCAAGTTGATTTATGGCACCGTGTATCGGAGGTTTAGACGGATGCGGCCGATGTAGCAGACTTCGTCAGATTCCCCCTCGCTTGAGGGGTTTTTGATTGTGGGGACGCTCTTCCTTGCAGGCGCAAGCCCCTGCAGTTAATTACGCTACCGCATCGCGGTAACAACTTTCTCCTTCTCCAGAATTTCACTTCGTGTCGTGGATGTTTATTTTGTTTGTGGTTGCCCGTGGATTGTATACGGAGACTAAGTTAAGCCGTCGTCCGTAGGACATGGATTAGTCCAAATCCGTATTTACTTAGATTCGGGTTTGGTATTTTTGTTTAAGGATACATTAGTCGCGTTGCGGCTAAGATCAACTTAAACGTTCGTTAAGGATACGATAGTCCTGTTTGAGAATAAGATCAACTTAACGTGATAATCCATTTAATATCTGGCCATCGGGACTCATCACCTCTCTGACGTCGTTGAAGGATTACAACGATAGGTGTCAGAGGAGTTCATAGATGTACCCTCGAACCAAAGTCGATTTGGAGTTTTATAGTCCATTTGAATGTTTAAAGATACGTTAACCGTGTTTGGGGGCTAAGATCAACTTAAACGGGATCGTTTAGATCCGGCAAAAGAGCATTTGGAGGCTCTATTGTTCCAGTTTAGGGACGTGGTGGTCCATCGCCAGTTTAGGGACGTGGTGATCCATAGGTAGTTTAGGGACGTTGCGGTCCATGCTCCAGTTTAGGGACGTCGTGGTCCATGCTCCAGTTTAGGGACGTGGTGGTCCATAGGTAGTTTAGGGACGTGGTGGTCCATGTTCCAGTTTAGGGACGTGGTGGTCCATATTCCAGTTTAGGGACGTGGTGGTCCGACATTAGTTTAAGGACGTTTCGGTCCAACATTAGTTTAAGGACGTTCCGGTCCATGTTCCCATTTAGGGACTGTAGGGTTCCTAGGCACACTAATGAGGTCTCACAAGGCATCAACCATGCCAATTTCAAAAATTTCCGGTGCCTACAAACCCTAATACGGATCGTTAACTAGAGAATATGCGAAAACTAGAACTAGTAAACTGCTTTACTAATAAATGAACGGAAATACAACCTTTGTAGATCCGGTCCTCCACCTCCATAGCTCCGTGATGAAGTCCCTCCGCTGTACCCATCGGATCCCGGACTCTCGCGGTGGTTTCATCAAAGAAATGATCGGGCTAGGTCGTCGAATTCGATGCCGAAGATGATCTACGTCGAGGCAACACAAGATCAAGCTCCAACTTCACCAAGCCATGAAACTTGTGAAGAAAACACCCTATACTACTTGGCAAGTGGTAGAGGATGAAGAAATAGGAAGTGGGTTCAGTTTAGAATTGGATTTCTCATTCTTTTCATGAAATCACCATTAAAGGTTGCAAGCTCTCTTCTTCTTGAAGAAGAAGAAGAAGAAGAAGAAGAAGAAGAAAAAGAATATCATAAGTCATTTTAAAATAGGAAATAAAATGATATTTATCATATTTGCAACCATAGTTAGGTGTAGAGAATAAACTAAGGTTAGGTTGAATGGTTAGGGTTAAGCCTGAAACAAAAATGGTGGACTTATTCAAAACTTCATGAAGCTTCAACAAAGAAACAAAATTAGCCACCATTTTCATTTTGCCAAAATGAATGAATAAATAAATAAATAAGCAAATAAATCAAATGAAACCCTAACCATTAACTAACCATGGTTTAATACAAACATACACCCAAGTTTGCATGTATCATCAAACATGATACAATCATGTGCACAAAAGTATATCACATATACAACTTGTGTACATCAAGTGAGAAAATCCAATTTAAGTGAACCAATACTAGTTAATGCAAAGTAATATATCAAATTTATAATTATGCATTAAATCATTAAATCAATACTTGATTTAACGATCCGGTCATATCGCATATACCGACTAATATCCAATGTATCAGCTTATCGAATCATTCCTCGATTCGATAACTAGGTTATAGCACATACAACCATTCGATACATTCATCGCGAGAATAGAATACGGTATCACATACATGCATTATTCTCGGTCCCGCACATATCTCATATGCGCTCCTATTTCGTTTCGCTTGAGCCAGGAAACCTCTGTGTAGGACTCTAAAGACTCGTCAATACGCCGGCAGCAGGTGATGATCATATCAAACACCCACAAGCCGCAAGCGGTCTGCTAAACGTAACGGCCACCCGGGTATTGAGCGATCAGAAGATCGACGAGCAAGCCCGCTCACACTCCTGTAAATCCAACCAGTAACACTCACCGTACAGTCCGGTCTGCTCGTCTGATATGTCGCATATCTCGCCTAGGGGTGGTAAACGTCAGACCCTAGCAGCTCGATAAGTCGTGTCGATATGAGGTCTATAACAGTTTGAGAAATTACTGGTAACACTTACCAGTAAATCTCAGCAACCCTGGCCAGGGATTTCCGGTTATAGCCAATCGAACACAGCTCAACATCAACTCCCTATACCGGAAGAGACGAATCCCCTCCTATTGCTCATTGCCTCCATGTAATTCGGGATTGTACCCAAAAACCACCGTTTTGCACGCCCTCTTGGAAGTGGTAAGGTGGAAATCAAAGCACAGTAGGAACCACACAAGACTCTATGACGATCTCGGGTCAACAGACTACTCTGTACCAGTGTCACCAGAGAACTGCCATCTGACGTAAGGTATAACACCATCTGGGAGTTCTCGGCGAGTCCGTCCAGTGTACCCAGTCTCTACTGAGCACCCGTATATCATCTTTGATGTCAAACACCAATGGATATGGGATCATCCATCGCCCATCTGTATGGGTCGAGAAGGTGTACACTAGTTTACTCTGGTATATCGATGCCCTGTCTCGATACACCCACGACTAGGGACCTTGAAGGATGTACTTATGGACTACCATATCCCCACTAGTATGATCCACATCATAGTCCAGGTAGTCAAGTACACATCCTAAGGGCTTTACCAACATGCAACAGAGAGACTATCAGTATACACGTTAAGGTAAAGAGCAACTAGATAGCATACTATCATGTCGAGCAAGAAAGTCCTCCCTATATATGTCCAAGCATCCACTACAATATACATCCTATGTATAGTAATGGCCTCTAGGGCATACATATAACTAACAATCTCCCACTTGCACTAGGGCTATCTGATAGCAGTGGTTGTAGTATCTCATACTCAACCATCCTATGAAAGTCTCTCTCTGGAAAAAGGCCTTTGTGAGTGGATCCGATGTGTTGTCCTCTGAGTCTACTCTCCTGTCCTTGATCCCTTGGAGATCAACCATCTCCATGATAAGGTGACACTGCCTTAAAATATGTCTGGATCACTGATGGGACCGGCGTTCCTTGGCTTAAGCCACAACTCCATTGTCTCACAATGGTAGGAACGTAGTTCATCTCATGAACAAATATACACCCAAACATCCTCTTTGGTAGCATATTAAGTAGCGATGTATCCTGCCTTTATCGTCTAGTTAGCCACGGTATCTAGCTTGGAACTCTTCCAACATACCGTCCCTTTACTAAGGGTAAAGACAATGCCTGTGACTGACTTTCAGTCGTCTTTATCACCCTGGAACACTTCCAGTGATTCTTCCCAGGACCGATTGATACCATCTTACTACAACTAGTGAGAGTCCTAACATCCATTTAGATCTATCTTATAGATCCAAAACTCAGGATTTAATAGGTATCAGTTTGATCCTATGTGGAGAATCATAGTGATAAGCAGAGATTGATCGAGCGTAGCATAGGAAACTCCTTCCCTATCAAGAGTATGTCATCCACGTACTCTACGAGGATCACCACCATACTCCCTACTACCTTTTTGTATATACAAGGTTCATCTACTATTTTGATGAAGTCAAACTATTTGACTACTACATCAAAACAGATGTTCCAACTCGGCGATGCCTGCTTTATCCTATAAAGCATCTTGTACACGTTTCCGCTGCTCCCACTGTTTACGAAGCCCTCTGACTGTGTACTTATAGACTCTCTCTTCTAAAACATCATTTAGAAAAGCAGTCATGACACCCAACCGCCAGATATCGTAGTCATAGTATGTAGCTGTGGCAAGTAGGATCCGGATGGACTTAAGCATAGCTACTTAGAAAAGGTTTCAACAAAATCCATACCTGATCAATGATGCAAACCTTTAACAAGTCAAGCTTTGAAAGTCTCAACTTTTCCAAGTACACCAAGTAATCTTCTCAAGATATACTTGCTCCTGATGGGGATTTAACCCTTCAGATATAGCAACCAAAGTCCATGCTTTGTTGGTGTATAAGGATTCCATCTCAGATCGCTAAGCATCCAGCCATTCTTACAGAGTTCTTACTCTCGATGACCTGCTCGAAACTAGTTGGGTCATCATCTCATGAAGCAATCCTCGCTCCCACTGTCTTAGAGAAACAGAAGTATCTCTCAGGTGGGTGAGGAACCCTACTAGATCGGCGGAGAGGCTGAGGTTCGTCGGTGTCTATTGAATCCTTTGGTTCTACCAAATCATCTGCTGTAGTTTGCATAGCTGGAACCTTTCCAGTTGTACATAACAGATCTTGCCTCGAGTTTGTCCGGATTTTGCTTTTCAGACATAGGCTGGACAACCCTAAATCTTAACTAACTTAAGATATGGGCTCTTCCCTTTCCATATCATATATGAAGTGGTAGGCAACTGATTTGATTTGAACCCTATTCAATAGGTATGCAACTTCCCAAGTGCATAACCCCCAAAAAGGAAAAAGGTAACTCAGTAGTACTCATCATAGAGCACACCATATCAAATAGGGTGTATCTGCTCCGCCCCGATATACCATCGTGCAATGGTGTATTCAGAGGAGTAATGTTGAGAGAGAATCTCATTCTCCTTTAGAATAGTCCAGGAATTCCGTGCTCAAGTATTCTCCTCCCTGATCGCATCAAAGGACATAATACTTATACCCTCATTTTGGTTCTCTACTTCTAACTTATATTCTGTGAATATCTCAAAAGTTTCGGACTTGTGTTTCAACGGAAACATATGTCTAAATCTAAAGAGATCATCAGAGAATGTAATGAAGTACGAAGAACCGGTCTTGGCATGTGTAGACTGGGGACCTTTATACATCAACATGTATCAATCCCAAGAGTTCACTAACTCTTTCTCTGTTTCCAGTAAACGGAGCTATGGTCATCTTATCTATGTGACATGACTGGCAAGTTTCATAAGATGTAAATTCAAACTAATTTAAATATGCATCTAAATGTAACTTCAGCCATTCGGGTCGCATTGATATGACCTAGTCTACAATGCCTCAAGAAGGATTCGTTTATTTCTGAACTCTTCCTCTTGTGTGTGTTCTGTATACTAAGAACTGTAGTTTGATTTAGAACATCAATGCTTTTAGAGAACGTGCCTGAACCGATCAACTTTTGATATAGGAAATGTTCAAAACATTATCCAACAATACAAAATTATATCCTTTCTTTACTAATAAAGAGACTGATATGATTTTGTATATCAGGTTCGGTATCTAATAACATTCGTTAAGAATCAATATATTTGGAATACAGGGTGACAGTGACCAACAGACTTGGCTACAACACTTGCCCCGTTTTCTGTCTCATGAAACTTATCACCCGTTCTCAGTTCTCTATCTTTCTGTAGCCCATGTAACTGATTACATATTTGCGATCCTGTTCCGGTATCAAATACCCAGGACGTAGAGGATACAGAGAAACAGTTCTTTATAATGAACACACCCGAAGATGATGCATCAACATGCACTGTCTTCGTTTGGGCGGCACGGGAATTCTGGTAATTCTCAATTTCCTGCTCTGTCTTATAACAATTATAAGTTGGAGCGGGACCAACGTTCCCCAGCGTAGTATAACAAGCGGGTTCGGTCAATATCCATATTATTATCTTGATTAAGGCGTGATATGGTCGCTACCTGGAGAGAGAGAGAAGAAAACACTCAGCGTGCACTCTTGCAAGAATAGATTGGTTATTATTTTATCTAATCAGGATGGCTCCCACTGTTTTTATCAAATCTTCCTTCAAACCCTAAAAGGAAAGACTAGCCGTGATTAATTACACGTTACAAGTTCGCCAATCTTTCAGCCAGGCCAGTGTCGGTACTTTGAGGGAGGTCCCCCGTGCTTTCGCACGAACCTAATTAATGTAAACCTCGTTTTCCCAGAGGCGTAACCTCATTAACACCTTTCTAGACACCTACTTGATCGGCTAATTGTAATGTATAAAACTCTCCCAGAAGTAACGCTTACTCGCAGCGGTATCGGGATCCAACTATCTCATAGAAGGTATGCAATCTCATTGCAAATTTCAACACTTGAAATTCCCGATAATATTTTGCCCCTAACCTCCTATGACCTTGACAAAGGCCAACAAACCATAGGATGCTAGTCAAGTTCAACCCGTCATTTCCTGATTGAATTAAACCCACTCGCACGACCCTTGACAAAGGCCAACAAGGTCGCACGACTACCCTAACCCAATCTGCATCATATGCATAAGCAGATAAGCACCAGTTACCTACCGCACACTACGCCTTGACAAAGGCCAACAAACGCAGCACGAATACTAACTACTACTTATCTGAAATGACGGAGGGCTACAACAGGTTTTTCTGAAAACCTATTGCGTAATGAACTTGATATCATTGTAGAATCAAATGATTTTAAAATAGAGTGTTTTTGAGGCTTTTCTAGTTTTGCTAAAGGAGTCACTCCCGGTGAAGGGATCGTCGGTCCTTTCCTCGTCGAATGAGGTGCGGGATATATCATATATATCACTGTGCAAAGCAAAAACGCTTAAAAGCAATCAAAAGAAGACAAACCGAGTGTGTAGCATCTGCCAGTTATTGCTAAAGGAGTCACTCCCGGTGAAGGGATCTCGGTCCTTTCCTCATCGAATAAGGTGCATGATATATCACATATACCTCTGTGCAAAGCAAGAACTGTAGCTACCTGTTTTATTTTTGAAATTCAATTCTACAACATCTTTAGGTTTCTTTTATTTCATTAATCACATTAATGAAGTTCCATCATTTAAGTACCTAAACATCACAGATAAATACGACGTACACTTATGCCATCCGCATTCGCCTCGATGTCCCCTCGTGCACTGTTAGGTTAGGTAACTAACGGCAGAGCAGGGCAGGGCTAGCGCGGGTGTAAAACATAAGTAACGTCTATATAATATATCATATATACTATATACAGTATCCATCACAGAACATATCACATGATCACATCACAGATATCGCAGCAGAAGAATCATATGAAATATTGGATATACTAGGACGTCCGTGTTTTTAATACGAGCCAGTATAAAACACGGATTCCACGGTCATGATGAATAGCCAAATCCACACCCCTAGACCCCTACGAGAGCGGCAAGCAACCCTACCAGTTCTAGAGTTAGGAGACCCGGACTCGACTCCTCGAGTTGGTCTCCCACTGGACTCCAGAACCCGATTACTTGTGCCCTCCTCCTTGGGTCTATCCTAGTGCGGAAAAGTAAATAATATACAAAGGGTGACATCTTCCGCAACCTGGAAGTGCCCCAATAAAAGAATATTACATACAAGTTTTTACATGAATGAAAATGAAAAGCACCCATCTCACATAAAAACCCCCCGGCTATTCAAACACGACGATCCAATATAACATATCCAGCAACACATAACATCACATGTCATCAACGTAAGTAAATATGCGCATCCCAATTGTCGTTGACATATAGCAACGAAACCGGCGATATCACATATTACACTTACGGTCACAGAAAAGAAAGTGTAAAACTACAACAGTTGGAATCCGCAACCTTCTCAGACATCGCATGCCTGACCATATGAATTCCTTAGACATCGCATGCCTAACAATTATAAACCCCGCATTTTAGTCTCATCATCGAAAACACTTTTCAATATCAAGTCGGGCAATTCAACAAGATTCCCGACATCCTGATCGAATGCTCATCGCAAACTTTATTAGGCGGCTGCACCCCCGATGCTGTCGACGAAGTGCACCAAGGCGGAACACCGCTGCCGCGAGCACCCGAACGGATGCTTTCGGCGACGGGGTTCTCCTACAGTTACTTGGTCAGGGCTATGGGGTGTAGCTGTCTATTAAGTTTACCCGGCGAGTATCCGCGTACGCTACGTGATTGCGACGGACTTTTGATCGCATCAAAATTCCGTGGCAATCAATCAAGTGAGACTAAAGTGCTATGTTTATAACATTCATTTAGTTATCTCATAACTACTTGTGAATTCCAATTATTGTATCACATTCCGGATAAATAGAAAATGTTAAACTTTCCGATCAAACAATCAAACACCCAAGTTTTCCCGAAATAGCTCAACACATGAAACAAGTTTAAAAACATCCAGTTCATGCCTCAGTACCAACGGTCCAGCCGTAGAAGGGTCAAGCCAACGCCTCACATGTGGCACGCCGTACTGCCCCAAACCCGAAGGTTCAAAGGGCAGTTCAAGACGGTTACATAATCGAGTTAAGGTTTGTTGTCTTCTAGAGGGACCATCGCGTCACTTGCACTACTTAGAACGTCATTAAACTACGGAAAGATCCAACACTTGAAAATTTCCCAACAGGGGAAAAATTGGGTATTTATATCCGGTCGAACTTTTCGAGATTTTCTAAAATTATCCGGAAAAACACAGACGAAGTTAAACTTCCCGATCGAAACACCGAGTCCCCAATACAACCCAGAAAACTCAACTCTTGAGTAAATATTAAAAATTCCCAGAAAATACAGGTCTAAAAGCTAGGAATTACTGTGCAATCAAGTGAACAAACCCACTATTTTGCCGCGGAACCGCCGCCCAACCTAGGTTATGGCCGCGGTTCCACGGCGGTTTTATCGAATTGGGTACTCAAAATTCACAGTAATTCCTATAAATCCCTGCTGAATTTTTTGCATATTTTTAATTTACAAAAATCCCAGATTTCAAAAAATGTACAGAGAAGGGTTTCAGATTAGGGTTTCGGGTTCGTTCGGGTTTATAACTTCGTCTACTCATCGCCTAAGGCTCTAGCTAGGCTCTGATACCACTGTAGGGTTCCTAGGCACACTAATGAGGTCTCACAAGGCATCAACCATGCTAATTTCAAAAATTTCCGGTGCCTACAAACCCTAATACGGATCGTTAACTAGAGAATATGCGAAAACTAGAACTAGTAAACTGCTTTACTAATAGGTGAATGGAAATACAACCTTTGTAGATCCGGTCCTCCACCTCCATAGCTCCGTGATGAAGTCCCTCCGCTGTACCCATCGGATCCCGGACTCTCGCGGTGGTTTCATCGAAGAAATGATCGGGCTAGGTCATCGACTTCGATGCCGAAGATGATCTACGTCGAGGCAACACAAGATCAAGCTCCAACTTCACCAAGCCATGAAACTTGTGAAGAAAACACCCTATACTACTTGGCAAGTGGTAGAGGATGAAGAAATAGGAAGTGAGTTCAGTTTAGAATTGGATTTCTCACTCTTTTCATGAAATCACCATTAAAGGTTGCAAGCTCTCTTCTTCTTGAAGAAGAAGAAGAAGAAGAAGAAGAAAAAGAATATCATAAGTCATTTTAAAATAGGAAATAAAATGATACTTATCATATTTGCAACCATAGTTAGGTGTAGAGAATAAACTAAGGTTAGGTTGAATGGTTAGGGTTAAGCATGAAACAAAAATGGTGGACTTATTCAAAACTTCATGAAGCTTCAACAAAGAAACAAAATTAGCCACCATTTTCATTTTGCCAAAATGAATGAATAAATAAATAAATAAGCAAATAAATCAAATGAAACCCTAACCATTAACTAACCATGGTTTAATACAAACATTCACCCAAGTTTGCATGTATCATCAAACATGATACAATCATGTGCACAAAAGTATATCACATATACAACTTGTGTACATCAAGTGAGAAAATCCAATTTAAGTGAACCAATACTAGTTAATGCAAAGTAATATATCAAAAATATAATTATGCATTAAATCATTAAATCATTAAATCAATACTTGATTTAACGATCCGGTCATATCGCATATAACCGACTAATATCCAATGTATCGGCTTATCGAATCATTCCTCGATTCGATAACTAGGTTATATCACATACAACCATTCGATACATTCATCGCGAGAATAGAATACGGTATCACATACACGCATTATTCTCAGTCCCGCACATATCTCATATGCGCTCCTATTTCGTTTCGCTTGAGCCAGGAAACCTCTGTGTAGGACTCTAAAGACTCGTCAATACGCCGGCAGCAGGTGATGATCATATCAAACACCCACAAGCCGCAAGCGGTCTGCTAAACGTAACGGCCACCCGGGTATTGAGCGATCAGAAGATCGACGAGCAAGCCCGCTCACATTCCTGTGAATCCAACCAGTAACACTTACCGTACAGTCCGGTCTGCTCGTCTGATATGTCGCATATCTCGCCTAGGGGTGGTAAACGTCAGACCCCAGCAGCTCGATAAGTCGTGTCGATATGAGGTCTATAACAGTTCGAGAAACTACTGGTAACACTTACCAGTAAATCTCAGCAACCCTGGCCAGGGATTTCCGGTTATAGCCAATCGAACACAGCACAATATCAACTCCCTATACCGGGAGAGACGAATCCCCTCCTATCGCTCATTGCCTCCATGTGATTCGGGACTGTACCCAAAAACCACCATTTTGCACACCCTCTTGGATGTGGTAAGGCGGAAATCAAAGCACAGTGGGAACCACACAAGACTCTATGACGATCTCGGGTCAACAGACTACTCTGTACCAGTATCACCAGAGAACTGCCATCTGACGTAAGGTATAATACCATCTGGGAGTTCTCGGCGAGTCCGTCCAGTGTACCCAGTCTCCATTGAGCACCCGTATATCATCTCTGATGTCAAACACCAATGGATATGGGATCATCCATCGCCCATCTGTATGGGTCGAGAAGGTATACGCTAGTCTACTCTGGTATATCGATGCCCTGTCTCGATACACCCACGACTAGGGACCTTGAAGGATGTACTTATGGACTACCATGTCCCCACTAGTATAATCCGCATCATAGTCCAGGTAGTCAAGTACACATCCTAAGGGCTTTACCAACATGCAACAGAGAGACTATCAGTATACACGTTAAGGTAAAGAGCAACCAGATAGCATACTATCATGTCGAGCAAGAAAGTCCTCCCTATATATGTCCAAGCATCCACTACAATATACATCCTATGTATAGTAATGGCCTCTAGGGCATACATATAACTAACAATCTCCTACTTGCACTAGGGCTATCTGATAGCAGTGGTTGTAGTATCTCATACTCAACCATCCCATGAAAGTCTCTCTCTGGGAAAAGGCTTTTGTGAGTGGATCCGCCGTGTTGTCCTCTGAGTCTACTCTCCTGTCCTTGATCCCTTGGAGATCAACCATCTCCATGATAAGGTGACACTGCCTTAGAATATGTCTGGATCACTGATGGGACCGGCGTTCCTTGGCATAAGCCACAACTCCATTGTCTCACAATGGTAGGAACGTAGTTCATCTCATGAACCAATATACACCCAAACATCCTCTTTGGTAGCATCTTAAGTAGCGATGTATCCTGCCTTTATCGTCTAGTTAGCCACGGTATCTAGCTTGGAACTCTTCCAACATACCGTCCCTTTACTAAGGGTAAAGACAATGCCTGTGACTGACTTTCAGTCGTCCTTATCACCCTGGAACACTTCCAGTGATTCTTCCCAGGACCAATTGATACTATCTTACTACAACTAGTGAGAATCCTAACATCCATTTAGATCTATCTCATAGATCCAAAACTCAGGATTTAATAGGTATCAGTTTGATCCTATGTGGAGAATCATAGTGATAAGCGGAGATTGATCGAGCGTAGCATAGGAAACTCCTTCCCTATCAAGAGTATGTCATCCACGTACTCTACGAGGATCACCACCATACTCCCTACTACCTTTTTGTATATACAAGGTTCATCTACCATTTTGATGAAGTCAAACTATTTGACTACTACATCAAAACAGATGTTCCAACTCCGCGATGCCTGCTTTATCCTATAAAGCATCTTGTACACGTTTCCGCTGCTCTCACTGTTTACGAAGCCCTCTGACTGTGTACTTATAGACTCTCTCTTCTAAAACATTATTTAGAAAAGCAGTCATGACACCCAACCGCCAGATATCGTAGTCATGGTATGTAGCCGTGGTAAGTAGGATCCGGATGGACTTAAGCATAGCTACTTAGAAAAGGTTTGAACAAAATCCATACCTGGTCAATGATGCAAACCTTTAACAAGTCTAGCTTTGAAAGTCTCAACTTTTCCAAGTACACCGAGTAATCTTCTCAAGATATACTTGCTCCTGATGGGGATTTAACCCTTCAGATATAGCAACCAAAGTCCATACATTGTTGGTGTATAAGGATTCCATCTCAGATCGCTAAGCATCCAGCCATTCTTACAGAGTCCCTACTCTCGATGGCCTGCTCGAAACTAGTTGGGTCATCATCTCATGATGCAATCCTCGTTCCCACTGTCATAGAGAAACAGAAGTATCTCTCAGGTGGGTGAGGAACCCTACTAGATCGGCGGAGAGGCTGAGGTTCGTCGGTGTCTATTGAATCCTTTGGTTCTACCAAATCATCTGCTGTAGTTTGCATAGCTGGAACCTTTCCAGTTGTACATAACAGATCTTGCCTCGAGTTTGTCCGGATTTTGCTTTTCAGACATAGGCTGGACAACCCTAAATCTTAACTAACTTAAGATATGGGCTCTTCCCTTTCCATATCACATATGAAGTGGTAGGCAACTGATTTGATTTGAACCCTATTCAATAGGTATGCAACTTCCCAAGTGCATAACCCCCAAAAAGGAAAAAGGTAACTCAGTAGTACTCATCATAGAGCACACCATATCAAATAAGGTGTATCTGCTCCGCCTCGATATACCATCGTGCAATGGTGTATTCGGAGGAGTAATGCTGAGAGAGAATCTCATTCTCCTTTAGAATAGTCTAGGAATTCCGTGCTCAAGTATTCTCCTCCCTGATCGCATCAAAGGACATAATACTTATACCCTCATTTTGGTTCTCTACTTCTAACTTATATTCTGTGAATATCTCAAAAGTTTCGAACTTGTGTTTCAACGGGAACATATGTCTGAATCTAAAAAGATCATCAGAGAATGTAATGAAGTACAAAGAACCGGTCTTGGCATGTGTAGACTGGGGACCTTTATACATCAACATGTATCAATCCCAAGAGTTCACTAACTCTTTCTCTGTTTCCAGTAAACGGAGCTATGGTCATCTTATCTATGTGACATGACTGGCAAGTTTCATAAGATGTAAATTCAAACTAATTTAAATATGCATCTAAATGTAACTTCAGCCATTCGGGTCGCATTGATATGACCTAGTCTACAATGTCTCAAGAAGGATTCGTTTATTTCTGAACTCTTCCTCTTGTGTGTGTTCTGTATACTAAGAACTGTAGTTTGATTTAGAACATCAATGCTTTTAGATAACGTGCTTGAACCGATCAACTTTTGATATAGGAAATGTTCAAAACATTATCCAACAATACAAAATTATATCCTTTCTTTACTAATAAAGAGACTGATATGATTTTGTATATCAGGTTCGGTATCTAATAACATTCGTTAAGAATCAATGTATTTGGAATACAGGGTGACAGTGACCAACAGACTTGGCTACAACACTTGCCCCATTTTCTGTCTCATGAAACTTATCACCCGTTCTCAGTTCTCTATCTTTCTGTAGCCCATGTAACTGATTACATATTTGCGATCCTGTTCCGGTATCAAATACCCAGGACGTAGAGGATACAGTGAAACAGTTCTTTATAATGAACACACCCGAAGATGATGCATCAACATGCACTGTCTTCGTTTGGGCGGCACGGAATTCTGGTAATCCTCAATTTCCTGCTCTGTCTTATAACAATTATAAGTTGGAGCGGGACCAACGTTCCCCAGCGTAGTATAACAAGCGGGTTCGGTCAATATCTGTATTATTATCTTGATTAAGGCGTGATATGGTCGCTACCTGGAGAGAGAGAGAAGAAAACACTCAGCGTGCGCTCTTGCAAGAATAAATTGGTTATTATTTTATCTAATCAGGATGGCTCCCACTGTTTTTATCAAATCTTTCTTCAAACCCTAAAAAGAAAGACTAGCCGGGATTAATTACACGTTACAAGTTCGCCAATTTTTCAGCCAGGCCAGTGTCGGTACTTTGAGGGAAGTCCCCCGTGCTTTCGCACGAACCTAATTAATGTAAACCTCGTTTTCCCAGAGGCGTAACCTCGTTAACACCTTTCTAGACACCTACTTGATCGGCTAATTGTAATGTATAAAACTCTTCCAGGAGTAACTCTTACTCGCACCGGGTATCGGGATCCAACTATCTCATAGAAGGTATGCAATCTCATTGTAAATTTCAACACTTGAAATTCCTGATAATATTTTTCTCCTAACCTCCTATGACCTTGACAAAGGCCAACAAACCATAGGATGCTAGTTTAAGGACGTTTCGGTCCACGAGTTTAAGGACCCTGCAGTCCATATTCATGTGTGGTCGTTGGGACCCATTGCCTCTCTGACGTCGTTGAGGAATTACAACGATAGGTGTCAGAGGAGTTCGGAGATGTACCCTCGAACCGGATGTAAATTGATTTAGGGAGCGGCCGTGCTCAGTCAATTTAATTTGAGGACTTATGGCCACGACTGGGCTAAGTCCAGTTTCAATATTCTTTTGTCTTTGGCCTATTGGACTTGTGCTAGGGCCTTGCCCCTTCACTGCATTATTTTCCTTTGTTTTGGTTGGGCTCTGCCCTTTATAAATGATGCAGAGCATCTATTTTGTTTGGGCTCTGCCCTTTTTAAAATGCATAGCATTTGTTTTTATTTGGGCTCTGCCCCCTTTTTTTTAAAATAATGCATTGCATTTAATTTGGCCTGTTAGGCCATTTTTAATTGGGCTTGGCCCTTCTGTGAATGCATTGCATTTTCAGGCGCTTTGCGCCAATCAGAGAGCGCAAGCGCTTGTGATGACGACACGTGTCATGCAAGCGCAGTGCGCTGCGCTAGTGCGCTGCGCTTGCGCTGCTGACACGTGGCGCTCTCCCAAGAGCGCAACAGCGCAGTTTGGAAGTGCAAAGCACTAAGAATCTTTTAGATTCAAGAACAGAAGTGCAAAGCACTATTTGATTTCTTGATCTAATTTAGATCAAAAAAGGATAAGTTTTTTCTTGTTTTTTTCTTATCTCAAAGAACCAAGGGTTCATAAAAAGTGCAAAGCACTATTTTATTATATTTTTTTTTATTTTTATTAAAGATCATTGATCTTGTTTTTAGATCTATGATCTGTTCATAAGAGAACTTTCTCTTCCTTCTAAAGGTTTTTTTTACCTTTTTGTTCTTGAAGAGTTCTTCAGAGTTCTCTTTCTCTCTTTTTGTTTTAGAAAATGTTCCTCCTATTGAATTGAGGCTTGGGGTCCTTTTTATAGTGCCCATAAATTAGTTAAATTTGTTAAAGAGATCTTTCTCTGAGTGATTTGGGGAATTTTCCCCACCGTTGGATCTTTGATCCAAGGGCTTCTGTTTTACAGAAGAAAATGTTCTTGTTTTAACAAGAACAGAAAGATTTCTTTAGAATTTTAATTCTGTTTGGCGCAGATGCCGCGCGTGACACATGTCGTGCAGCGCACAGTGCAGTGCAACTGCGCTAGCGCATCCGCGCTGACACGTGTCGCGCAGCACAGTGCTTGCGCAACTGAAGTGTTGCTTCCTTTAATTTTACTTAAAATAGAGCTTTACTCTGATTGGGCGCACTGCCTTGGGCGCTGCGCTACCGTATCAGCTTTTGACACGTGGCGCGTTGCGCCCGGGATTTAAAGCGTTGCTTCAAAATTTGAATTTTGAATTTCCAGCAGAGCTTTGCTCTGATTGGGGGAAACAACACCGTGTATCGAAGGTTTAAACGGATACGGCCGATGCAGCAGACTTCGTCAGATTCCCCCTCGTTTGAGGGGTTTTTGATTGTGGGGACGCTCTTCCCTGCAGGCGCAAGCCCCTGCAGTTAATTACGCTACCACATCGCGGTAACAACTTTCTCCTTCTGCAGATGGTCACTTCGTGTCGTGTGTGTTTGTTTTGTTTTTGGTTGCCCGTGGATTGTATACGGAGACTAATTTATGTTGTCGCCCGTAGGGCGTGAATTAGTCCAAATCCGTATTTTCTTAGATTTGGGTTTTGGGTTTGGTTTAAGGATATGTTAGTCTCATTTGAGACTAAGATCAACTTAAACGTTTGTTAAGGATACGTTAGTTTAATTTCTAGACTAAGATCAACTTAACAGGATCATTTAGATCCAACAAGAGAGCATTTGGGCTCTATTGTTTAGTTTAGGGACATTTCGGTCGATTTCCAGTTTAGGGACATAGTGGTCCATCGTTAGTTTAAAGACATCCTGGTCAAGGTTAAGGACATCATAGTCCGTGAGTTTAAAGACCTCACAGTCAAGGTTAAGGACATCATAGTCCGTGAGTTTAAAGACCCCACAGTCAAGGTTAAGGACATCATAGTCCGTGAGTTTAAAAACCCCACAGTCAAGGTTAAGGACATCATAGTCCGTGAGTTTAAAGACCTCACAGTCAAGGTTAAGGACATCATAGTCCGTGAGTTTAAAGACCTCACAGTCAAGGTTAAGGACATCATAGTCCATGAGTTTAAGAACCCCACAGTCCGTAGTTTAGAGACGTCATAGTCTGTGAGATGTATGGTTGTCGGGACCCGTCACCTCTTTGAAGACGTTGAGGAATTACAACGACAATTATCAAAGGAGTGAAGAGATGTACCCTTGAACCAAGGTTGCTTGGGGATCTATAGTCTGTTTACCCCAATCAGAGCAAAGCTCTGTTCAAATTCCGAGGCGGGAGATGAAGCAACGCTTCATCTTCCCCCAATCAGAGCAAAGCTTTGCTTTGAAAATTAAACTTTAATAAATGAAGCAACGCTTCAGATCCTTTGCGCTGCGCGCAACGCGCCACATGTCAGGCGCAGATGCATCAGCGCAGCGCCCAAGAAGGCGTGCCCAATCAGAGTAAAGCTTTATTTTAAGCAAAATTAAAGGAAGCAACGCTTCAGTTGCGCAAGCACTGCGCTGCGCGACACGTGTCAGCGCAAATGCGCTAGCGCAGTTGCGCTGCACTTTGCGCTACGCGACACGTGTCAGCACAGTTGCGCTGCGCGACACGTGTCACGCGCTGGGGCATTTGCGCCAAACAGAATTAAGATTTTAAAGAAATCTTTCTGTTCTTGTTAAAACAAGAAGATTTTCTTCTGTAAAACAGAAGCCCTTGGATCAAAAATCCAACGGTGGGGAAAATTCCCTAAATCACTCAGAGAAAGATCTCTTTAACAAATTTAACTAATTTATGGGCACTGTAAAAAGGACCCTAGACCTCAATTCAAAGGCATGAACATTTTGTGAGAAATTAAACAGAGAGAGCTCTGAAGAATTGGAGAGAAATCCTCAAGAAACAAAAAAGGTAAAAAGCCTTTAGAAAAAGAGAAAATTCTCTTATGAACAGATCATGGATCTAGAAACAAGATCAATGATCTTCAATAAAAAATAAAAATAAAAATAATAAAAACAGTGCTTTGCACTTTTTATGAACCTTTGGTTCTCTGAGATAAGGAAAAACAAGAGAAACTTGTTTTCTTTGATCTAAATTAGATCAAGAAAGCAAACAGTGCTTTGCACTTCTGTTATGAACCTTTTGATTCTTGAATCTAAAAGATTCTCATATTTATAGTGCCTTGCACTTCCAAATTGCGCTGTTGCGCTCTTAGGAGAGCGCTACGTGTCGGCATCTGAACTACTTGCACTATGCGCTTTAAGATACAGCTTTGCTCTCTGTAATTGGCGCAACTTACCAGAGTGCGCCACGTGTCAGCAGCACAAGCGCAGCGCACTGCGCTTGCATGACACGTGTCGTCACCACAAGCGCTTGCGCTCTCTGATTGGCGCAAAGCGCCTGATAAATGCAAGGCATTTCCTAAAGGGCCAGGCCCAAATTAAAAGACCAAGCAGGCCTAATTAACTTGATGCTCGGCATCATTTATAAATGGGCAGAGCCCAAACGAAATAATAAAAATGCTATGTATTTTAAAAGGGGCAGAGCCCAAACAAAGCAGATGCTTTGCATCATTTATAAATGGGCAGAGCCCAAAACAAATTGATGCTCTGCATCTTTTATGGGTAGAGCCCAAATAAAAATGCAATGCAAAAGCAAATAAAATGTTGAACATTTTCAACTGGACTTAGCCCAATTTTGGCCGTAAGTCCTCAAATTAAATTGACTGAGCAAGATTGCTCTCTTAAATCAATTTACCTCCGGTTCGAGGGTACATCTCCGAACTCCTCTGACACTTCTTGTTGTGATCCTTCAACGACGTCAGAGAGGTGACGGGTCCCAACGACCACACATGAATATAGACTGCGGGGTCCCTAAACTCGTGGACCGAAACGTCCTTAAACTAATATCGGACCGAAACGTCCTTAAACTAATGTTGGACCGAAACGTCCTTAAACTAATAATGGACCGAAACGTCCTTAAACTAATGATGGACCGCTACGTCTTTAAACTGGCGACGGACCGAAATGTCCTTAAACTAATAATGGACCACCACGTCCCTAAACTGGAATATGGACCACCGCGTCCCTAAACTGGAACAATAGAGCCTTTAAATGCTCTTTTCCGGATCTAAACGGTCCCGTTCAAGTTGATCTTAGCCCCAAACACAGCTAACGTATCCTTAAATATTCAAATGGACTCTAAAACTCTAAATCAACTTTGGTTCAAGGGTACATCTCTGAACTCCTCTGGCACCTGTCGTTGTAATCTTTCAACGTCGTCAGAGAGGTGACGAGTCCTGACGGCCATATATTAAATGGATCACCACGTTAAGGCAATTAGTCTCAAACAGGACTAACGTATCCTTAACGGATGTTTAAGTTGATCTTAGCCTCAACACGGCTAACGTATCCTTAAACTAAAAATACCAAACCCAAATCTAAGTAAATACGGATTTGGACTAATCCACGTCCTACGGGCGATGGCATAACTCAGTCTCCGTATACAATCCACGGGCAACCACAAACAAAACAAACACCCACGACACGAAGTGAAATTCTGGAGAAGGAGAAAGTTGTTACCGCGATGCGGTAGCGTAATTAACTGCAGGGGCTTGCGCCTGTAGGGAAGAGCGTCTCCACAATCAAAAACCCCTCAAGCGAGGGGGAATCTGACGAAGTCTGCTATATCGGCCGCATCCGTCTAAACCTCCGATACACGGTGCCATAAATTAACTTGGCATCTTCGGAAAGGTAGACGGATAAAACCATATAGCATCTGCCCCGAATCTCAGGCTAGACGTCCTCACATCGTCGGCCGCTGTTCGGAGGGGAACATAGTCCAATTTGGAACTAAGATCAAATAATTAGATTATGAGCACATTGGCTCAGTTAAATCTGAATTGAGGACTTATGGTCAGTTTGGGCTAAGTCCAATTAGATTAGAAATATTGGCTCTTTGTTGGACCATTAAACATTTGTCTGGGTTCAAGCCCACATTATTTAGCAATGCTAAACATTTTCATTTTTGATTTTCTTAATTTTGAGGTTCATTTGAAGGAGGGACTTTTGCCTCTGGAAAATTAGCCAATTTGGCTACAAGTAGTGTCAAACACTAAAGAACAACAGTGCGAAAAACTGGAAATATAGAATCCCAAATTAGTGTTAAACACTAGAAAATAACAGTGTTAAACACTGGAAATAAGATTTTCAAATTAATGTTAAACACTAAAAGATAATCAGTGTTAAACACTGGGAATAAAGCTCTCGAATTAGTGTTAAACACTAAAGAAAAAGGGGTCACGTGTGGACACGTGAGGGCGCCCAAAGGTGGGACCAGATTCCTTTTCTTCGTTCTGCAATTAAGTGTTAAACACTTTTTATATTTTTGTTTTGAGCATCACGTGTTGGCACGTGATGGTCATCTGTGCGCTGACTGTTAAAGCGTTTGCTAAGGGGTCACGTGGTAACACGTGAGAGCGCCCAAAGCTTAGATTTCCCTTGCTTTTATTCCCTTTGTTTTGGAGGTCACGTGAGAGCACGTGAGGCATGCCTCAAAGCCTTTTCATTTTCATTTTTGGGGATCTCTTCAGGGGTCACGTGGGGACACGCGACCTTAGTTCTTTTCATGCATAGAGATCTTTTAAGTCTCCTTATTTTATTTTGAGAATTAAATTCTCTGTAGGGTTAAACCCTAATTTCTTTTAGAGGAATTAAATTCCCATATATGTAAAAGAATTAAATTCTTATATAGGGTTAAACCTTAGTTCTGTCTTGGAGGAATTAAATTCCTATAATTTTGGGAGAATTGAATTCTCATGCAGGGTTGAACCCTAATTTTATTTGGAGGAATTAAATTCCTATAACATTGGGAGAATTAAATTCTCATATAGGGTTAAACCCTAGTTTTATCTTGGGAGAATTAAATTCTCTAAACTCAATTCCCCCTCTAAGTTTCGGATCTGCATGGCAGGATCTCAACCCGATGAGAATTAAATTCTCAACTTATTGTGAGATGTGCTCTTTGCAGATCTTCAACCAGAGGAAGAACTAAGTTCTTTTGTATAGAAGAGTTAAACTCTTAGATTTTGAGAATTAAATTCTCTGTTTGAAGTTTTGATTCCCTTTCTTTTCTCACCTAGGGTTTTCTTTCTTGAGAATTAAATTCTCCTTTCTTTTCTCTCTGCTATTTTCCTTTAGAAAATTTCAAGATCCCCAAAATTCTCTCCCCCTCTTCTCTTCTTGGCTCCTATTTATAGGAGAAGGAAAAGAATCAATTTGTTTAATGAATCTTTTATTGATAGATTTTAATTGATTTTGTAACCAACATGATCTTTTAGATCACTCAGTGAATTTTATTCACCATTGAATTTTTAATCCCAAAGATCTTTTATCTGTTATTCAAATTTCAGGGAAATCTTTCCTTGTATAGAATCTTTCTATAAATTGGTGATTTTTAATCACCATTGGATTTTTAATCTAACGGTGCTCCATTTTACAGAACACCTTCCTTTTTGTTTGGAAAGATTTAAAGAAATATTTTTCCAGTTAGGGTTTTTGATTTCCCTTAATTAGAATTTAATTCTATTGTTTCAGAGATCTTAGGATCCCATCACGTGTTGACACATGACCCCCTCGATTAAGCATTTAATTTTGTTGTTTTAGAGAACTCAGGAATTATCACGTGTTAGCACGTGACCATGGTCACGTGTGAGCATGTGATGCCCCATTGGGTTTTTCCTTATTATTTTATTATACTTTTAATTCTATTTAATGAGTTTAGAGGCCTATCACGTGTTGGCACGTGACCTCATTATTTAGAATTTAATTCTTATTATTTCAGAGGGTTTAAGGGCCCATCACGTGTGGTCACATGACCCCTTTTAATCATTTATTTTATTAAGTGCCTACAGGCTTTGCCTGTAAATGGTCACGTGTGGGCACGTGATGCCCGGTCACGTGTGGGCACGTGATGCCTCATAACTTTTGATCCCGGATGAATTATGAGGCCCATAATATATCAGATCGAAGGATTTTTCGAGATGCTTTCGATACCATCAGAATTTAGCTGTTTCTCATTCGGGAGTTTGTCAAAATATAGCCCGGAAAATACTGGTTCATATTTTTTTAAGCGTATCGCTGTCATTTGATACCTTGGGCTCTTTTGCGCAGAAATTTTTGACGGGAACAAAGGTCATGGATTCTTCCAACAACACAAGCACGAACGTCAATGGCAACACTCCACCGCCTACTCTACCACCACTACCTACCGTTGCAGCTCCCATCAACGAGAAAACGGTACTGCTCGAGGTAACAAGAGCCTCTTGGAGGGTCAGCAGCAGCAGACTGCTATCCTCATGCATCGCCCAGAAGCCGAGGCACCCGGAGTCATACAATTCCGGGTACCGCACCAAAAACATTTTTCAGGAAAAGTGAGCCCACTGAAGGTGGAAGAATGGGCTCAGTCAATGGAAGATGACCTAGTAGCAGCATAAGTGCCAGAGATTGCTAGGGTGAGAGTTGCGGAGCTGCAACTAACAGACAACGCCAGAGTCTGGTGGAAGGCTGAAGAAAGCCGTCTCGCCCAATCGATTGAATGGAAGATGTTTCGCGATATGTTCGACACGAAGTACTTTCCTGAGACTGCCCGTTTTGACATGGAGCAGCAGTTCATCCACTTACAACAAAGCTCAATGTGGAGCAAGTCCATGGATGAATACGATGTTGGGTTTACTATGCTTAGCAGGTAAGATAATGTCTCAATATTCAATTTCCTGATTTCACTTACTACATTGCTAACACAAAGTCTTAACAGGTTCGCGGCACACCTGATTCCTACTGCTGAGATCTGGGTATGATGATTTCAGCAAGGGTTGGACCCGGAAATCCAAGCTGCACTCGCTACAGGGAATTTCCCAACCCATGATCTCGCTTTGAAGGCTGCCCGACGCTATGAGGCAGTTGTGAAGAAGAAAGGCAGATCTCAGACTGCCGGTGTGAAACGCCCTGCCACACTGATGACAGGAGGAGCCTCTTCCAGGCCAACTTTTGCACCCAAGAGACCGGGAGGATCATTTAACCGGTCTAGTCCAGACTTTTGTATCTACTGCAAGAGAAATGGACACCTGACGAAAGACTGTAGGCATGCAAATGGCCTGTGTTTGGTTTGTGGCGCATCCACTCACGCCATAGGAGCATGTCCATATCGTTTCAACAAAGCTCCAGCCCCTAGACCAGCTATCACATTTCCGCAGCGGCCAGCCATTTAGGCTCCTGCACCCCGACTTGCTCTCCCTACTCTACCTCCACATGGACCTCCTGCACAGCCTCCTCGTCAATTCCATCAGGCACAGAGGAACATGCCTCAAGGGAAGAGAAACGTGCCCTAGGAACAGAGGAATGTGTTTCCAGTAAGGAGGAATGTACCTAGACTTCAGGCTTTCACAATGACGGTTGAGGAAGCCGAAACCACATGCCAAGTAATCACTGGTAATTCCCAATCCTTTCACATCTTTTCAATCCTTGTATATCACTATATTTTTCCTGTATCTAAACCAACCTTATACAACTTAGGTACTATACTAGTAGCCACCTTTCCTGCACTCACACTGTTCGACACTGGAGCGTCACACGTTTCATGTCGCAACGATTCGTGAGAACGCATGTGATTCCCGTGAAGCCACCCACTTCAAGCTGGAATGTCAGTTCCGGGAATGGAGTATTAAAAGCAACTATGGGATTTGATTAGTGTCCAGTTGTAGTTTGCGGATGAGAATTCTACGCGAATTTCAAAGTACTGGACATCCCAAACTTCGATGTTGTGTTGGCAATGGACTGGCTGGGAGTTTTCTATGCTACGATTGACTGCTGTCAAAGGAAGGTAGTATTTGGGATACCAGATCACCCAGTCTTCTACTTCAAGAGTGGAGATAGAACATTGGAACCAGGAATCTTCTGTGCTAAACCAAAGAATGCAGAAGTGTTTACTCTACTGGCAAAAGAAGAAAAGCCAGAGGTAGTTTGAGAGTTCGAGGATGTATTCTCTGAAGATATCTTAGGTTTGCCTCCCGATCGAGCTCTTGAGTTTAGCATTGACTTAATACCTGGTGCGCAACTTGTAATCAAAGCTCCGTACCGGTTAAGTCCAGAAGGATTGAAGGAGATCCACATTCAGTTAGACGAACTCCTGAAGAAAGGTTGGATTCGTCCCAGTACTTCAAATTGGGGATCTTCAGTTTTACTCATGAAGAAGAAATAAGGTTCATACAGGATGTGTGTAGATTACTGAGCTCTGAACGAAGTGACGATCAAGAACAATTATCCACTACCGCGCATCGATAATCTTTTCGATTAGCTAAGTGGGTCTTGTGTATTTTCGAAGCTAGATCTTCATTTGGGTTATCACCAGGTGAAGGTCAAAGAGTCCGACATTCCGAAGACGGCGTTCCGGACTCGATATGGTCATTATGAGTATCTTGTAATGCCATTTAGAGTGACCAATGCACCTGCAATATTCATGAACCTGATGAACCAAGTTTTTTGAGAGTACTTAGACATGTTCGTTGTCATCTTCATCGACGACATCCTGGTGTATTCAAAGAATCGGAAAGAACACGCCGAGCATTTACGGATTGTCCTGGAGATTGCGACAGCATCAACTCTATGCCAAGTACAGCAAGTGTGAATTTTAGCTAGATCAATTCGGATTTCTCGGACATATCGTTTCAGGCGAAGGAATCTCAGTAGATCCAGTTAAGGTGTCAACTGTCAGCGAATAGCCAACACCAAAGACGGTGAAAGATATACGAAGTTTCTTGGGATTAGCAGAATACTACCGAAGATTCATTGAAGGTTTTTCGAAAATTGCAGCACGCCTGACCAATCTCACACGTAAGGATGAAGCATTCGTGTGGTCAGAAGCATATGAAAAAGCTTTTGTAGAACTCAAATCAAGATTAACTTTAACTCCTATCCTTATAATACCGGATCAATCTGGAGGATTCGTCGTACATTATGATACGTTCGGTAAGGGATTAAGATGTGTTCTACATCAGCATGGAAAAGTTGTGGCTTTCGTGTCGAGACAGCTGAAGGTTCATGAGCGCAACTATCCAACACATGATCTGGAGTTGGCAGCCGTCATCTTTGCACTTAAGATTTGACGCCGCTATCTTCTGGGAGAACAAGTGGATATATACAAGGACCACAAGAGTCTGAAGTATGTATTTACTCAAAACGAATTGAACATGCGGTAGAGAAGATGGCTAGAATTCATGGCGGAATTCGACATCAACCTACAATATCATCCATGGAAGGTGAATGTAGTTCCTGATGCACTTAGCCGCCAGCTATTAGCAATGAATCTCATCATGTAACACCCTAGTCCGATCATATGTTTCTTTTTCTTTTTGGATATATTGGGTTTTGTTTTATTATTATTATAATTTGGAGTTTAATACTTTTAATTAAAATATATACATATAATTATGGTTTTTCAAGTTTGTTAAATAGGCGTATTATGAGAATTTAAATATTTATTTTTTAACACTATTTTATACTATATTCTCTTTGAGTATTTTCTTTATCTTGTGGCTATTTACTGTTTTTTTTTTTGCTTTGGGTGCAGATAATGCTTTGGTATCCGACCCGACCCGCATTCTTAAAACCCGTCTCGGTCCTTGATTACGTCTTTATCTCTGCTAG
The DNA here is from genome assembly GCA_030015575.1 of Agapanthus africanus. Taxonomy (NCBI): domain Eukaryota; kingdom Viridiplantae; phylum Streptophyta; class Magnoliopsida; order Asparagales; family Amaryllidaceae; genus Agapanthus; species Agapanthus africanus. The sequence goes on along the minus strand of CM057339.1, from coordinate 825,625,542 downwards.
TCCCGAGGATCCGTGCTCACATATGTTCCGTTTACCTGCATCGTATATCTGGCATCTGCATTTTTTATATTGCATTTTAGTCAAATAATATATTTTAAAATATCTAGCATGGCCTGCATCATATCCCTAACCCTGTGGTGACATTCGTACATTTTGTTTTCATTCCGTTTAGTGAAACGAACTCGTTTGGATCGCTATGTGCATACTACATGTATCCGTTCTTTGGAGTATGCATCTTCTTTAACCGGACATCGTACTTTGGTTTTGGTTGACACGTATATTATCCGTATTTTTAAACCGTAATTTTAGATCCAACCCGGGTATATTTTGGAGTATTTTTGTATTAGCCAGAAAACTCAAATTTAACTAATATTATACTGTTAATATATATTCGTTTATATTTTTTTAAGCAAAGAAAGATTTTCAAAATATTTACAGTATTCAAATCTCACCAAACTCACTCCTCAGTCTTATATGTATATATATATATATATTCTTTATATATATATATATATATATATATATTCTTTATATATATTTTTATTATTACTTAAACCCCCACGTCCCTTCTCTCTTCTTCACCTGCTTCTTCTCTTTTCCGTTTCCACGTGAAACTCTAACCCTAACTTGCGCCCTAGTCTCGCCGTCGCCGCCTCCACCCTCGCCGGCATCCCCATCTCCCCGACACTATCACCTCACCTCCTCTTCCTCCTCTCCTCCTTCATTCCCTGCAACTCCGACGAGATCCCTACAACTAACCCCAACCCAAAACACCCGATGAACTCGACCCCAGAAACCTCGTCACTTCTGCCCTCACCTCGTTGGAGCTCCGACCATCTCGTCGTCGCCTCTCCTCCTTTGACCACCTCACCTCTCTCCTCTCCTCTGCAACCCTCGACCTCGATGATGAACCCAACAACCTACAGCCCCGACCTTGCCTGTACCTCGCCGCTGTCGTCACCATCCACATAACCACGACCTTCCCTCTCGCCTTCTGATGCCACAACCATCACCACCATCATCTTCTTTCCCTGCAACCTTAACAACCCACTGCCCTATCTCCAGAAAACCCTTGCCTGCATCCTTGCCGTCGACGGCCCATCGTCGACGTCACCCCCTCACTTCTTCTCTGATCCCAGAGCACCCAAACCCAGAACACAACCCCCTTCTCTTTCTTCTTCTTCCTCCTCTTCCTCTCTTCTCTTTCTTGATCTCGTATTTCCCGGTGATCGCCGGAGCCGTGACCATCGCTGATGATCCGGATGATCCAGTAGATGTCCTCAACCAGCGTGGTCACATTATTGCATAGCTTGGTCCTGCTTTGTACGCGCGCGTGTGCATCGCGGCGTTTGCCTGACGTCGGACGCAGCGTACGTATCCCGTCGTGAGATCTGATAAGGCAAGTTTCTCTTGCTGCATGCTATGTCGCTATATTTATATCCATATGAATAAAAATATTACATGTTTATTTCATTGTGCATCCCATGTTACCGTTTTCCGATATCCGTTCGTATCCTGTTTATTACATATCTAGTTGTATGCCGGAACCTGATTATATCATGTTGCTGTTATATAGTACAACGTGCTTGTTAATGTGCATATTTGGTTATATACAATCATATGTTAAGTGTGGTACATTGTTGGCTTATGGCCTGTCACGCCCCGCTTTCCGGTATACGGCGAAGGGGACGGGACTGGTCCGATACGTATTTACTCAGAAGCAAATACGCTAAGCGTAACTAAGCAATATAAAAGAAAATATACACAAGAGGCAAGGTATAATAAAAACAACAACTTTATTTATTAACATTCTTTTTTTACAAAGCTTGAAAGGAAATACAACTGAAATAAAAGCGGTGCCTAAAAATGGCATGACAGGAAATTAAAAGTACTGAATAGAAAATGTACAATGTCTAGAGCTCAGGGTCTTCGCTGTACTGATCCAAGTCTTCTGCAGTTGGCTCAATCTCTGAAGGGTCCAAATCACCTGACGACATTCAAAGAAGAAAGAAATAGAATGTCGTCAGCGAACAGGTCGCTTGGTAAGTCCCAAAGATAAGAGGAAAAATAGAATAGACAGAGAGTAAGAGAGAGAGAGAGTTGCTTTTACAGTTGTATTATATCGTTTTAGTGTTAATGCTGTCGTTGTCGTAAGTTCAAGGGTGAATGTCAACTAATCTCAAGAGTGTTCTCAAACCCAACAGGCCACAGTCCAGGGGTAGGGAACCACGGGCCCGAATCAAATGTTAGTAGCGGGACTTCGACCGTCGTTGAAGTATTCCAAACTCAATAGACCACAGTCCAGGAGCATAGAAACACGGGCCCTCATGATTGCTTGCCTGTGTTAGTAGACATGGATTCATGATCTAGGGGGACTCTTGAGATTATATTGGATTCACGAATGAACTACCCCAATACCCAGTGTAGTTATTGTATTGATAGTATTGTATTGCATTGTAATGTCTTGTAAATTGAACTGTATAATTGGATGACTTGCCGAAACCATGATATCAGTAAACGGATGTAACCGTAGAACATGTAAATGGAATAACTGGAGAACCTGTAAATGGAATGTATGTCCATGGTTCGGTTCAGTCAAATTGTATAGATTGATAATTGGATTCATAGATTCATGTTGAATTGTAATATTGAAGATTGTAGATTGTACTTGAATCACATTCAAGTTAGATTATACTGAGACTCAAACCGAGTCAGACAATTAGCAAAGTAAATTGAAGTCCTGATTGTTTTTATTAATTTGTCTACCTTAGATAGGCAAGCACCCACTTCTCCAGCTCCCTGAGGCTCAAGGGATTGGTTCCGCTTAAACCTATATTTACTAGGGTCCTCAGGGTAATTTATAGAACTTGAGGGGGTTTTATGTAAAAATACTTTTATATACTTTTTCAAATTACACCCCAAGTATTTATTAGTCGTCTTTAGAGTTGTAATGAATGTAGATTTTATATTGTGATATTTCTAGTGGAAATATCCTAATTTCATAATAAAGGATATTTATTTGTAATATTGATTTGTTTGGAATTTATGGTATTTTAGTGTAAAATTGATTCTTGTGATTTTTAGAAAAAGATGAAATATTTATATCATAACAAAATAGGTATTTTAATGATAAATATACATATATTTATACAAAAATAATTTTAATATATATTTTATATTCTAAAAATCTCATTTTCTTAAGATGTCGTATTTTAAATATTTCGAGACCGAATGCTCCTTGCGGAGGTCTGAATCTCGCACTACTAAGTCTGAGGATGTGCGATAATCCGCACCATCCTGAACGGGTTCCCCAAAATGGGTTGTAGCGGTGCTTTGCAAAGATTGTATAAATACTAAATCCTTTAGAAAACGGTTTTATTAAGTAGATGGTATTTATTTGTAAAGATGTCAATTTTCCGTATTCTATGTTCTAGGGTCTCTTAAGTCAACTAGACTATTCCTAACTGGTCCAAAGCGACAAGTTGTGAGATACCTCAAATCGCCTCTTCACCGCCAATTATGGCCAGGTAAGTACAAGTGAAGAAAGGAGGGATCCGCTCACGAATCACCGTGAGACGGGCCTTTTAAAGTTACCTTTCTCACTTGTCTAGCCTAGACACCACAAAGTCAGGTTTAGATAAACGACCGATGTCCACAACTTATCCTATTTTCATAATAAGTGGTATTTATTTAAAAAGTGTATCAATACTAAATCTTTTAGAAATGGCTTTATTTAGTAAATGGTATTTAAATGAAAATGTTCGTTTTCCCGTATTCTGAGTTCTTGAGGGTATCGTGTTAGGTTATATATGAGTGTGTGAGGAGGTAGGTCGTTAACTCGTACTCTACCTTAAAGGTATAACAAGTTTAATGGAGCTAAATGTAAAGTTGAAACAATGTGGTATTTAAGTGAAAAAATACGATAAATTGAAATAGCTATCATTTCATGTGATGAAACTTGATCAATTTGGTTGATTAGTGTTTAATAGTCATCATGAGGAAGTTTAAGTATGATTGTATTAGTGAGAAGTGGAATTTTATAAGAAACCGAATCGGAAATCGGATTTGTTCCGATTCCGTCGGGTTTTGTAAAATCCGTATTTTAGATAGAAGAGATAGGTAGAAATTGGGACTTACGGGTTTTAGGTCACACAAGAGAGTGAAATGGAAGTAGGGGAAACGCCGATGTGTTGCGTCGTCGTCAGTAGTTCCTAAAACGATCGCTGAAAGTTCGTCGTAGATTTCGCCGGGGCTTCGTCTTTCGCTCGTTTTCAAAGTACACACGATTCTTGGAAATTTTTTAGAGAGTTGGCTCAGAGTTAAGGTGAGAAGGTAGAGGGTAGGGATGGTATATATAGGGTTAGGTTAGGGTTAGGGTAGATGAAAGGTTAAAATAAAAAATATGATAAAATATATTAAAAATGTATTAAAAGTGGAGTAATTGGGGTTTTAAAAGAGCTCTAGAAATGGTCTGAGGCTAAAATTTTGCAGGTGCATAGGGAATGTGAAAAGACACAACTTTCATGTTGGGGTCGTCGCCGGAATCAGCCGACTCGGCCGTGACTCGGTTGGAAGACTGAGTCGGCCGAGTCGGAGCCGATTTGGCCGATTCCCGGCCGAGTCAGGCGGCCGGGATCCTCCCCGACGGTTCATCTACCCTCTGGAAATGTTACATTTTTGGGTGTAGTGGGGGTTTTTGTGAGATATGCATGTGTAAACTCTTGGTATTCTAAAGGTTCAAAATAAAAAAAATATTAAAAATAATGTGGGGTATGGGATTTGAACTCTGGTGGCTGGGTTTAGCAGTGCAAGGGATTACAATTGAGCTACAAGCTCCTTCTTGTAATTATGGAGCTAATTAATTACTTAAAGTAATAACAGTAAATGTAAATACCCCAAGTATGCATTAATTTTAAAGCAATTTTTTGTACACTAAAAATGGAGTTGTTACATTCTTTTAACTTGTAATTAAAAAGCAAAATAATTACTTATCTCTTGTGCTCCGGCTAAAATACCCCTTTATGGATTTTGAAAAAAATATTTGAAAAATTTTGTATAGAAAAATTAGGGTTGTTACAGGCAAAATCAATCTAGGAAGAGCGTATAACTCTGATCCCAAGTCGAATTTTAGCTGAGTTCGTGCCTCGCATCTTCGTACATCGTTCTCCCGTGATCCTTATCCTCAGGCAAGTATTCTTGCTTTACTTTTGGTCGATGTACATCGGCATTCCTGTTAGAATAAAAGAGAAACGCGTTAGTACCTATTTTTCGTTATATCGTATAAAAATATATATATGCAAACTTTTATGCAGCAAGTAAGAAAAATTAGCAAGTGTGGTTTTAAAAGGAGATTTATTTTAACTACAAATAAAGTTCGAATGTTGTTAACCTATCTCACATTTATATATTTCTAGCCAGATTGTGATTACGATATCCATATTAAGGTTAACGGTAAAGATAGAAATTGTGACTCATATCAGCTTGTACATCGCCTTCATGCAGTTACTATTACCAGATAACAATTATATTTGACAAGTCATGGCTATTTAATACTCTAGTATTTATGAACGAGATCGCTGATTAGGATGCTGAACTACATGACATGACACATTACTATTCACCAGTTTTATTTCTGTACAATTACCATACCACAAATTCCAGTCTTTTCAGCATTCTTAATTAGTGATCTATTCATTACCATAGTAGATATATATACGCGGGTGTTGGGGTAGTTTGAGTGTGCGTTTGTACAACAGGATCTCAGAAGTCCCATGCCGGCAGCTCGTACCGGGCTATATCGGTCGCATGTTATTACAGCTCGTACCGGGCTATATCGGTCGCATGTTATTACAGCTCGTACCGGGCTATATCGGTCGCATGTTCATTCCACAGTTGGACCCGTGTTTCTTAGCCCCTGGGGCACCACTCTTGGGTTAGGAATACTCTTGCAGAGGTTGACGCACACACTCGAACTCACGATAGGATATTTTACCTTTTAGTGACGAGTAGGATGTGACTTGACCTGTTTACATACATGTTTTATAGTTTTAATGCATATATATTTACATCTATTTCTACATGCGCACACGGGCTTCACTAGATTCATATATTCATGTTATCATACCATCCACACACCGTATACATTGAGTACTTGCTGGGATGTTCTGACATACCTGAGATTTGCCATCTCAGGTTTAGAGACAGATTTTCAGGCCGTGCAGGATTGCAGCGGCTACCAGGACTTTGCCGAAGATCAGTAACCCGTATGTTTGTTTCCTTTCTGTTAGTATTTAGCATATGCGCCCTTATGGGACATTAGGACTTTTGCATCTTTTCAGATTTTGTTTTCTTATTTCGAACCTTTTGTATTGGTTATTTATTTGCATCAATAATCTAGTAGACCCATTTTTTTAGTATTTCTCGTGGTTTCATTGCATCATGATTATCAGTATTATCCCTTTTGGTATTGGATTTTAATTTTGATAGGTTAATCTAGACAGCCTTATATGACTATGGAAGGATCTTTCCTTACCGTTGGTAACACGGCTGGCTTTCGTTGCTCTCCGTATTCTGTATTTTGGGAAACGGGGCATGACACACCACTCAGTGGAAGCCACATCAGGAATTGCACGGATTGGCAATTGAAGGAGTTATGCTAGGTAACGCTTCGTATTTGATGAATTTATAAATCCAGTTCACTCTTGTCAATCAGATCAAAACAGCTCAAGTAAATGATGCCAAGCAACAAAAGATCCGAGAACAAGTAGAAAGTGGACTTCGAACTGATTTCATCATTCACGAAGATGGATTCTTGAGATATGGAAGTCGATTGTGTGTGCCACACGGCCCAGTTTGAAAAGAGTTGATGAAAGAAGCTCATAGCTCTCCTTATTCTGTACACCCTGGTGGTACCATGATATACAAGGATCTATGGCAACACTACTGGTGGTATGGAATGAAGCGCAAAATATCCAGAAGCATAGCCAAGTGTTTGGTGGTCAGAAAGTAAAGGCTGAATATCACAGAACTGCTAGTCTATTTCAGCCGTTACCAATCCCAGAATGGAAATGGTAGCACATTACCATGAACTTCGTGATTGCCCTTCCTCGCAGCACGAAGGGTAATGATGCAGTATGGGTTATTGTGGATCGACTCACCAAGTCGGCTCACTTTATTCCATTTTGAGTTGGCTAATCTACCGAGACGTTACCAAGAAGTACATGGAGGTAAGCATGAATCTACAGTAAGATTTAACTCTTCAATATGTACTATAGTTGATACCCATGAACTCATGCAGGAGATTGTGAGATTACATGGAGTACCAGTTAGCATCGTCTCCGATCGTGATACCAGATTCCGATCACAGTTTTGGCAGAGTGTGCAAGCTAGCCTGAGAACGAGTCTGAACTTTAGCACGGCTTACCATCCACAAACGGACGAACAGTTCGAACGGACAATTCAGATTCTAGAGGATATGCTAAGAGCTTGTATGTTAGACTTTGGAGGTTCGTGGGAAGATCACCTACACCTTGTAGAGTTTTCATACAACAACAGCTATCAGGCAAGCATTGGAATGGCACCATTCACAGCACTCTACGAACGGAAGTGTTGTTCACCACTAAGTCGGGACGACATCGGAGATCGTGAACTCTTTGGACCAGAGATGATCGTGGCAACTGTGGACGTAGTTCGCACGATTAGGAAAAGAATGCGCATAGCTCAAGATCGACAGAAGGATTGGGCTGATACAAAGTGCCGACACCTGGAGTTCCAACTTGGAGACCAAGTTTTTCTGAAAATCTCTCCAAACAGAGGAGTGATCCGCTTTGGTAAGAGGGGTAAGCTAAGTCTAAGATATATAGGACCGTTCGACATTCTCGAACGAGTTGGAGAAATGGCATACCGTTTAGCACTACCACCCTCATTGAAAGGAGTGCACAACATGTTCCACATATCCCAGCTACGAAGATATGTGAGCGACCCCAGCTACATCCTTGATCACTCAGAGCTTACAGTCCAGACTGACCTGACTTGCGAGCAACAACCCGTTGAGTTTCTGGACCGAAAGATGAAGACATTGCGGAACAAGAAAGTAAACTTGGTACGAGTGATGTGGAGAAAAGATTTGCCAGGAGAATCAACATGGGAACGAGAAGAAGACATGCATGCAAGATACCGTTACTTATTTGTAATTAGTTCTTATGTAAATGTAAATTTCGAGGAAGAAATTTTTATAAGGAGCTTAGAATGTAATGACTCTGAATTTACTGTATAGAATTTTTCAATTTAATGTACAGAAATGAGTTATACAGCATGAGTTTGAGTTATAAGTAAATTTTGTTAAATAACAGTAAAAAACAACTTGTAGCTCACTGGTAAAACCTTTGCACTACTGTGACGTAGCCCCTGGTTTCAATCCCCATTAGACACATTATTTTTCTGATTTTTTCTTTTTAACTTTTTGGAAGCCCAAAAGTTTATACATGCAATACACATAAAAAATGAAAAGTCAGAAAAATCAAATATGTGCAAAAGGGTTTAAACACTGAGATGTACACGTGGCACAAATTCAAAGTCCCTTTACCCTAGATCGACTGGTGGATCTTCCCCTAGGTCGGCACTGACGGTTGGACCGAGCCCAATGAGGCCCGGGCTTTGCACACTAACCCTTTCACCCATCCCTAACTCCCATGCAATGTTTGATTTCCCTGCAATCAAACAGAGACCCTTCATTTCACCATTTGTCATCTTTTTAATGCATTTTAATTCCAAAACCCTAATTCTACACTATAAATACCACCCCACACTTTGGCTCAGCATCATTCTGAAATTTCTAACCAAAACTCTCAAAAATTTTCTAAATACAAGTGGAGTAAAGAGGTTAGCAAGCGGTCAACTTCCGGCAAATAATCGAAGCTATTCCGGAGCTCCCACGACGCCACGATGACAATAATCTTTTCTTCAACCTCTTCTTAATATAACCAAGTAGTAAGTCCTTATCAATCCCTCTTCTCATTCTTTGAAATTCTATTTCAAAATATATATCCGTAAGTGGAGTTAATACCGATATCTTTTTCAAAACCCTAGAAAACTCTTTCTCTTTAATACTTTGTTCAATCAAACTTGTACACATTACTTGTAACCTTAAACTCTAATATTAGAATCAAAATTTCATCAAAAGTCTCATGTGAAATAACAATAGTAACACCTTTTCATTTAAATACCATGAACTTTAAATATCACCTTTTTTAGTTTTTGTTACAAACAATACCTTTAGAAAAACTTCACGGGGTAATGACCTACCCTATACGCACACATGATTCCATAGCACGATACCTTTTTGAATGTATTTTTCGTTGCAAAGACATTATTACAAGAAAATACCACTTACTATAAAAACCAGATTTCTTTTAAATTGTATTTTAAATTCCTTTGCGATTATACCTCTACAATCCTATTTAGCGGACATGTTATTGGATTGTGCGGATTATCGCACATTCTTGGGCTAGTAGAGCGAGATGCAGAGCTCCTCACGGAGCATTCGATCTCGAAAGGTTTTAAATACGGTTTTTAAGAAAAACGATTTTTTCTAATTAAATAAAATTAATTTTTAATAATTATATAAAATTACAAAATCCATATATATCCAAAATATAATAAACTTATATTTTTTTAAAATGAAAGATTTATAAGGTTCACTAAAATACCATCAAGATACAAACAAAAGACAAGTTTTACAATAAAATACCTTGAACTTTCCAAGCTAAGCAATTATCACTAAAATACATCATATCCTTAAATTCATATCCATGAAAATACTAAATAATATAAATAATCCATCGAGCTTTATTTTTAACTATACTATAATACTTTTCATAAAACCCCCTCAAGTTATATAAAACCATATTTAAGGACTTTAGTAAATATAGGTTTAAGCGGGATCAATTCTCTTGAGCCCCAGGGAGCCGGTAAAAGTGAGTGCCTGCCTATTTAAGGTAGAAAACTTAACGGAGTTATCAATGGTAATTGTCTTGGAAAAAGACACAAATCCTGCCGTCCATGTGCAGCAATTACCGATGACTCCCGAACCTAATTTAGGATCTAAATCAGTTACAAGTGTCCGACTCAATCTGATTATAACTCAAATCTGAATCCAAACTCAAATCATAGTCTAATTCAAACATGAATCTAAAGTCTAACATGAATACTTGAACATGAACCTGAATACCTGAATTCAAACATCAATATCAAACCTGAATACTTGACTTGACCGAACCATACTTATAACTTGACATGACTTTTTGAATATATGATTACATTCTGAACCTGACTACTTGAACAAGCTGTATCCATGGTTTCGGCAAGACTAGTAAATATAAACTATACAATACATTACATGGGGATAACGGGGTAGATTGGTACGGAACGTATTAACGTGGCATGAGATGGTCACTTAGAAGACACCTACATGAATTTTCGTGTCGTTGTCCCATGGGTTATGACGGGGCCTTGTACTACATGTTACCATAGTCCATGGGGTAAAATGGACTCCTCTAGTATACACAAATATCTTCTATACCAAGCTACAAATAACTACGTTAGAATAACAAGCATATACCTGTACAACTTACAAGTTTCATTTAACATTACTTGTTCTATTCCATTCCTTCTTTTGGGACTTACCGAGCGCTAGTTCGCTGAAGACATTCCTGTCTATTTCTTTCTTTGGAATGTTCATTAGGAGGACCGGACTCTCAGGAGATCGAGCCTAACCAGGAGGACTTGGACCAGCTCACTGCCCAGCCTAGCTCTCATTGTATTAACTTTCAGTTTGTATGCCACTGTTTAGGCACTCTTTATATCATCGTATCTTTTCATTTTCAAATAGTTGTATGTAAAGTGAATGTAAATAAAAGTTGTTGTTTATATTTTTATATCACTTGTTATTCTTGTGTATTTTATATATTGTGCTTAATTACGTTTAACGTATTTATTTCTTAGTAAATACGTTGCGGCCCGTCACGTCACTGTTACCGTACAATGGGAAGTAGGGCGTGACACATTCTTTTTGTAATTACTTATATAATATATTTTTAATTGTCTAATTATAGGTGGTGCATCCACATCTGGCGCAGAGGCCACTCCCTCCACTTCCGTACCCTCCGCTCAGTCTGCAGATTAGTATTCTTAAATATAAAATATTTATTCATTTTATATATCCTCTAAGAATAACCATGAACTTCATATAATTTTATCATAAATGTTTATTTTCTAGTTGGAGGGGATGCGTCCACGTCCGGGTCACCTGCTGTTCTTTACCGGAGGAACTATCAAACCGCTCGTGTTGCTGCCTAGGCCCAGGCTAGTGCTGCTGTCGCCGGAGGTATATATCGCACTTCAATTTTTGTTAATCCTTAATTTCTAAATACCGTTTTGTCTTGATATTGCTTGTCTTGATACTTCTTGTAAATACAGGGCAGCCCCATCCTGAGAGGGGGACTCGAGGGCCGAATCAGTCCCACATGCTGATGCCCAATAGAGCTAGGGGATGCACCATTCCCTCTTTTCTTTACCCCCGATTATCGCTATACTGGCGATTATGCCAAGAGGTTCAGCCGGTATATGGGGGATGAGAGCCGCATCCAAAAGAAGTATCCACTTCACATTGAGTGGCGCGATCTGTACCGGCGCTCATTTGCCCTCTTCACGGATCAGGCTCGGGTATTAATATTTATTTTCATTTGACTTATCAAATAAATATATTATTATTTAACACTTATAATTTAAATACATTATTTTCTTGTATTTACAGTTGGATTACGACTTTCAGCCGCTTGTACCCGACCCTGATCACCCTGACAAAGTGCTCGATCTTCACGCTCTTTACCTAGGCCTCATAAAGAACATGCAATCTAAGGTCCGATATAATAGGAACGAGCTAAAATCCGATTGCTATTTGGTATGACCGGCGACCTCCGAGGCGGGGAGAGCGGCTCTCCTATATTCTCCGGCCTTTACCAGAGTCAACGTAGATACATGGCCTCTCTTGTGCCAATATTATGAATCTAAGCGCAAACATGTTTGTAATTTAAATGTAATTCCTTGTTTAATATATAATTTATTTTTTTGTGTTGCTTAATTAGAAAACTAAATATGATTGTTTTGTGCAGAAACAGGCCGATCAAAATAAGGAGAATAGGAAGTCGGCGAAGAGGGGTCGCCCTACATACACAGGTGGCTCGAGGAACATTACTCATGCCATGGAGGCATGGGTAAATTACAGTAGATCTATTTTGATATAATGCAATATTAAGAGTTATTTTATAATATATGTAAATTTTGGCGAATTGCAGAGAGCTCAAACCCTGGCGTAGGGTAGTACACTGAGCGTGTTGACCGCGTATCTTTCTGTCCACGGCACCTCGACAGATCCCGCCACGGGCGAGCTTCGATTCCCCGACACCGCTACTCTGGAGTATTGCATAAGTGTTAATATTTATTCTAATTCGAATGAAATTTTTGTTTTGATAAGTTCAAATTTAAATGATATACTTCGATTTTAATGGTTAATGTAGGTGTATGAGCGGGTGGTGAAGCAGGTGGAGGCATCGGGGATCGATTTTAGTGGACATACCGATCTAATGCTACTGACCCCAGTCATAGACGCTGCACATAGAGGGTACCACGAAGGTTGGGAGAGAGGCCGGGGACTGGGTCCTAGCAGGGCCTATATGAAGCTGGTCTCCACTTCGGCGGTTACTTCCTCTACCCCCAGTGAGCGATGTCTGGAGTATGATGTTGCCGCCTTGAAGACCATCGTCGAGGAGTTGAAGGAGATATTGGTACGCATATTACTTATTAGTAAAATATTATATCACATTATGTAACGACTCTATTTATAATATACAAAAACTGTTTAAAATTAAAGTACTAAATGGAGTATTTGCAATTCTGAATATGCTATAAGTATTTGAATTGTTCTAGAACAGTAAGAAACAACTTGTAGCTCATTGGTAAAGCCTTGCACTGCTGTGACGTAGTCTCTGTGTTCGAATCCCCTCAACCACATATTATTTTTGCTGATTTTTCTTTTAAACTTTTTGGAAGCCCAAAAGTTTACATGTGCAATACACGTAAAAATGAAAATTCACTAAAATCAAACATGTGGAAAATGTTGTACACACAGACCCCGACACATGGCGGGCATCCAAGCCCCACCCCCTCTTGATCATCCGGCGAGGGATGTGTTTGGGCCGGCGTCGCCGGTCTAAACCGTAGCAAATTTCCCCATTTTTTTACCCTAACCCCTTGGCCTCCCCCACTACCCATCTTCTGTTTGATTTTCCTGCACATTAACAGAGAATTAAAATGAGCTTTAAAAACAAATTTTAATGCATTTTAATTCTCATTTTAATACCCTAAACCCCAATTCTATCCTATAAATACCACTCTACACTCTATCCCTCTCTATTCTGAAATCCATTGTCAAAACTCTCAAAGTTTTTCAAGTCCAAAATGTTATACAAGTGGAGTTAGCCCAAGATCAAGTTCCGGCGACAATTCAAGACAAATCCGGTGACACCGCGACTCCACGAAGTTCACAACTTGTTCCTATACCTCTTCTCTCTTCTCCAAACCCGTAAGTTTCCTCTCCTCTCCCCTCTTTCTATTCTAAAACAATCTCTTATTAAAACTCGTTGGAAGCGGAGTTATTCCGACTTCCGATTCTAATTTTGTTGAAAACCCAACTTTTCTTTGCAACAAATTAACCATCTCTTTATATCTTATTTATCAACCATAAAACAACAGTTAAAACAAGTTTACATTCAAAATACAATGTTATACAACTTTTATTTCATTTTTACGGTTAAATACCACAAACTTTACTTACGACATTACTTCATCATATTGCTCATATTACCTTTAAAAAACTCACGAGGTAATGACCTACCTTATCACACCACTCATCATGATATAGCACGATGGCTTGAAAATAATATTTTTGTGGCTAAGGCGAATTTACAGTTAAATACCATAAACTATCAAAACCGTATTTCTTTCAATTGTTTTAATCAAATTCCATACAATTATGTCCTTACAACCCATTTTGGGGAATCCGATTTGATTGGTGCGGGTTATCGCACATTCATCGGACTGGTAGGATGAGATGTAGACCTCCTCACGGAGCATACGAACTCGATGGAATTTATATTACAATTTTTAAGAAAACGTGATTTCTATTTAATAAATAAATTTATTTTCTAAAAGTTATATGTAATATTATCAACCTATCTATTTTAAATATACATAAAAATATCCATGTTTTCTAAACAAAGGAATTCCAAATTTCATGAAACTACCATCAGAAATCAATACAAGTCAATTACATGAAAATACCATATACTATTCAATTTAGGTTTATATCCACTAGAATATCTCATCTTATAAAAATTATATCTATGAAAATCCTAAAGACGATAAATAAATACTTGAGATTTATTTTGAAAATATATCAACACTATTTTCATAAAACCCCCTCAAGTTATATTAATTTACAATAAGCATCCTAGTAAATATAGGTTTAAGCGGGACCAATTCTCTTGAGCCTCAGAGAGCCGGAGAATGTGGGTGCTTTCCTATTTAAGATAGAAAACTAAAAACGGGGTTATCATTACGGTAAATATCTTGGAAAAAGATACAAATCCTGTCGTCCATGTGCATCATTTACCGATAACTCCAAAACTTAATTCAGGACTTCAATTCTATTTAAGTGTCTGACTCAGACAGAATCTCAGTTTAATCCGAATACAATCCATACTTGATATAATTCCATTACAACATGAATCCATCTATATCAACATGACTTAATTTGACCGAACCATGGATATAGATTGACTTGTCCACATGACTATCCGTTTATATCCTTATCCATTTACATGAATAATTGATATCATGGTTTCGGCAAGTTTTATATCTACAAATCACTACATAACAATACAATAATCATTACGGGGTTTAAAAGGGGTAGATTGGTACGGAATGTGTTAAAAGTGGCACAATGACTGTCACTTTAATACACCTAACCTGAATATCTGTTGCTGTTGTTCCGTGGCTTAACGGTTCCTTGTGCTCCGTATACCTTAGCCCACGGAATAGTTGGACTTCTCTCGTATACACTGGCATATTCTGTACCAAGTTACAAATAACAGCGATAACATAACAAACATACATTATGTCAGTTATACCCTCTATCTGTCTATTCTATTTCTATCTCTCTTTGGGACTTACCGAGCGATTGTTTGCTGACGATATTCCTTTTCTATTCTTTCTTTGGAAGGTTGTCAGGAGGACCCGACTCTCTGGAGATCGAGCCCAGTTCAGAATACTTGGAGCAGTTCATCGAGGACCCTGAGTTTTAATTCACTTGTATATACTTTACTTTCAGTTCATGTCATTGTTTAGGCATTGCTTTTCACATTGTATTTACTTTTCAGTTGTATTGTAAAGAATGTTTAATAAATAAAAAGTTGTTGTACATTTACATCTCATGTCATTCTTGTATACATTTATACTATTGTTTATTTATGCTTAACGTGTTTACTTCTGATTAAATACGTCGCATGACCCGTCACGTCTCCTACCGTACTGTGGGAAGCGGGGCGTGACAGATTTTGTTGGCGGCCCATGCAGGTCAATTCTGCATGGAACCCTACCATGAAGGGCCGGTTCTGCATGGAAACCTAATCAATATAACACAAGATTTATAAGACTCAGCAACTAAACATTCTTTATATTTCATATTCCTTGAATCTATCCTAACTCTATTTTTCTTTCAAGGTTATGGATTCTCCGAACAATACTAGCACTAACGTGATCGGCAACACCACACCACCACCTATTCCACTTACGCCTACCATTGTAGCTTCGATCAACGAGTAGACTGTACTTCTTGAGGCAATTAAGATCCTCCTGGAGGAACAGCAGCAATAGACTGCCATACTAATGAACCACCCAGAAGCGGAAGCACCTGAAGTGAAGCAATTCCGGGTACTGCATCCGAAACAATTTTCTGGAAAAGAGAGCCCAATGGAAGCTGAAGAATGTGCTCAATCAACTGAGGACAATCTGGCAGCAGCACATGTGCCAAACATAGCTTGGGTAAGGGTTGCGAAGCTGCAACTTACTGATAACGCTCGAGTATGGCGGAAGGCGGAAGAAAGCCATCTTGCCCAGCCGATCGAATGGAAGACATTTCGCCACATATTCGACGCGAAGTATTTTCCAAAGACTGCCCGATTCGACATGGAGCAGCAATTCATCCACCTACAATAAGGCTCTATGTGGAGCAAATTAGTGGATGAGTATGATGCCAAGTTCACCATATTGAGAAGGTAAGATATATCTTAATATTCGATTTTACTAATATCACATACTACACAGCTAACACAAGACCGTAACAGGTTTGCGGCCACCTCATACCAACTGCTGAGATCAGGACCAGACGATTTCAGCAGGGGTTGGACCCGGAGTTCCAAGCTGCTCTAGCTACAGGGGATTTTCCAACCTATGATTTGGCTCTGAGAGCCACCTATCGATACGAGGCAGTAGTGAAGAAGAAGGGAAGACCTCAATCTGCCGGTATGAAGCGCCATGCTACTCAGATAGCAGGAGGAGCTTCTTTTAGGCCACCTTTTGTATCCAGGAGACCGGGAGTACCTTTTAACTGGCCCAGTCCAGACTTTTGCACCTACTGCAGGAGGGATGGACACTTGGCAAAGGATTGCAGGCGTGCTAATC
This sequence comes from Agapanthus africanus, assembly GCA_030015575.1. Classification (NCBI taxonomy): domain Eukaryota; kingdom Viridiplantae; phylum Streptophyta; class Magnoliopsida; order Asparagales; family Amaryllidaceae; genus Agapanthus; species Agapanthus africanus. Next base: position 825,608,745 of record CM057339.1, on the reverse strand, counting down.
GCCTTTGCTTAGTCTGTGGCTCATCCACGCATGATATTGGGTCTTGTCCTCTTCGACTCAATCCGAACTCTGCACCCAGACCAGCAATAACCTATGCGCAGCGGCCAGCTATCCAGGCACCTGCACCACATCCTGCTCTACCTGCTCCACCTTCTCGTGGACCTACTGCACCTCCTCTTCGTCAGTTCCAGCTAGCACAAAGAAACCTACCTCAAGGACAGAGGAACGGATATAGGAATGCTCCTCCAGTAAGGAGGAATGTACCGAGGTGACAGGCTTTCACAATGACCGTGGAAGAAGTTGAAGCCACTGGCCAAGTCATCACTGGTAACTTCCCGTCTTTCAAATCTGTTCAATACTTGTAATATCCATATATCTTTTTCTATACCTAAAACATATTCCACACAACTTAGGTATAATCTTAGTAGCCTCACTTCCCGCACTAACGCTCTTTGATACTGGAGCATCTCATTGCTTTATGTCGCAACGGTTCGTCCGAACTCATACGATTCCAGTCAAACCGTTCGTATCAAACTAGAATTTCAGTTCAGGGAGCGGCGTTCTAAAGGTAACAATGGAATACGACCTGTGTCCAGTAGTTGTCTGCAGCAGAGAATTCTATGCTGACTTCAAAGTGCTGGACATACCAAACTTCGATGTAGTTTTGGGTATGGATTGGCTAGGAACTTTCTACGCTACCATTGACTGTCGTCAAAGGATGGTAGTGTTCGAGATTCCAGAGTATCCGGTCTTTTATTTCAAAAGTGGAGACCATACCCTGGAGCCTAACACATACAAAGCAAAACCGAAGAAGGCAGTGATTGCAACTCTATAAGCAGGAGAAGTTATGCCAGAGGTAGTTCGAGAGTTCGACGACGTATTTCCTGAATACATATCAGGTTTGCCCCCCAATCAAGCTCTTGAATTTGGAATTGATTTAGTACCTGGTGCACAACCGATGATCAAACCACCGTATCGATTACGCCCTGAAGGTTTGAAGGAGGTCCGTACTCAGCTGGACGAACTTCTGCAGAAATGATGGATTCGTCCCAGTACTTCAAGTTGGGGATGTTCAGTTTTGCTTGTGAAGAAGAAGGAAGGTTCATACAGAATGTGCATTGATTATAGAGTTTTGAACGAAGTCAGGATAAAGAACAAGTATCCACTACCGTGAATCGATGATCTGTTTGATCAGCTAAGTGGGTCTTTCGTTTTCTCAAAGTTAGATTTTCGTTCGGGTTATCATCAAGTGAAGGTCAAAGAGTCTGATATTCCGAAGATGGCATTCAGGACTTATTATGGACATTATGAGTTTCTCGTGATGCCATTTGGAGTGACCAATATACCGTCCATATTCATGAACTTAATGAATCAAGTTTTCCAAGAGTATCTAAATAGGTTCGTTGTCATATTTATCGACGACATCTTGGTATATTCAAAGAATTGGAAAAAGCACGCTGAACATCTATGAATTGTCCTGGAGACCTTGCGACAGCATCAACTTTATGCCAAGTACAGCAAGTGCGAGTTTTGGCTAGAACAAGTCGGATTTCTCGGACATATCGTTTCAGGTGAAGGAATCTCTGTGGATCAGCCATAAGTGAATGGCCGACACCAAAGACAGTGAAGGACATTCGAAGTTTCTTGGGATTAGCGGGATATTGCCGAAGATTTATTGAAGGATTTTCGAAAATTGCAATACCCCTGACCAAGCTCACACGCAAAGATGAAGAATTCGTGTGGTTAGAAGTATGCGAAAAAGCTTTCGTAGAACTCAAGTCAAGATTGACATCAGCACCTATTCTCGTAATACCAGACCAATCTGGAGGTTTCGTAGTACATTGCGATGCATCCAGTAAGGAATTAGGATGTATTCTACACTAGCACGGTAAAGTTGCAGCTTATGCATCAAGACAGCTGAAAGTTCATGAGCGCAACTATCCGACGCATGATCTGGAGTTAGCAGCCGTTATCTTTGCTCTTAATATTTGGCGCCATTATCTTCTTAGAGAACGGGTAGATATATACACAGACTACAAAAGTCTGAAGTATGTGTTTACTCAGAAAGAGTTGAATATGCGGCAGAAAAGATGGTTAGAACTTATGGCGGATTTCGACATCAACCTATAATATCATTCAGGGAAGGTGAATGTAGTTCCTGATGCATTTAGTCGTCAATCACTATCAATGAATCTCACCACACAATGGAAGCTACAGCAAGATTTGCATAAGATGGAGGTAGAAGTAGTCATGCCAGGTAACGCTTCAAATTTGATGAACTTACAAGTTCAGTCTATAATTGTCAATCAGATCAAAACAATTCAAGCAAGTGAAGCCAAGTTGCAAAAGATCAGAGAACAAGTAAAAAGTGGACTTCGAACAGACTTCATCATCCATAAAGATGGATCTTTGAGATACGGAAGCAGATTGTGTGTACCCCAAGGTCCTGTTCGGGAAGAGTTGATGAAAGAAGCTCACAGCTCCCCATACTCAGTACACCTTGGTGGTATAAATATTTGCGACAACATTACTTGTGGCATGGAATGAAGCGTGAAGTAGCCAGAAGTGTAGCCAAATGTTTGGTATGTCAGTAAGTGAAAGCTGAACATCACAGGACTGCTACTTTACTTCAACCATTACTTATCCCAGAATGGAAGTGGCAACACATTACCATGGATTTTGTGACTTCTCTTCCTCGCAGCACAAAAGGTAACAATGCAGTATGGGTTATTGTGGATTAACTCATAAAGTCAGCTCACTTTATTCATTTTCGAGTTGGCCAATCTACCGAGACACTAGCAAAGAAGTACATGGAGGTAAGTTTGAATCTAAGTAAGATTTAACTCTTTATAATGTACTATCTCTGATACCCATGAACTCATACAGGAGATCGTGAGATTACATTGAGTACCGGTTTGCATTGTCTCCGATCGTAACACCAGATTCCGATCGCAATTTTGGCAGAATCTGCAAGCTAGCTTGGGAACGAGTCTGAACTTTAGCACAGCTTACCATCAACAAACAGATGGACAGTCCGAGCGAACGATTCAGATACTTGAACATATGCTAAAAGCTTGTATGCTAGACTTTGGAGGATCGTAGGAAGATCACCTACATCTTGTGGAGTTTTCATACAACAACAGCTACCAAGCAAGTATTGGAATGTCACCCTTTGCAACTCTATATGGAAGAAAGTGTCGATCACCTTTAAATTGGGACGACATCGGAGATAGAGAACTTCTTGGACCTGAGATGGTAGTGGCGACTATAGATTTAGTTCGCACTATCAGGGAACGAATGCGCATAGCCCAAGACCGACAGAAGCACTGGGCTGATGCAAAGCGCCGACACTTGGAGTTCCAATCAGGAGATCATGTATTTCTGAAGATTTCTCCAAACCGTAGAGTAGTTCGCTTTGGAAAGCGGGGTAAGTTAATTCCAAGATACATTAGACCGTTCGACATACTCGAATGAGTCGGAGAAGTGGTTTATCGCTTGGCACTTCCACCCTCATTGGAAGGAGTGCACAATGCGTTCCACATATTCCAACTCAGAAGGTATGTGAGTGACCCCAGTCACATTCTTGATCACTCTGAGCTCACGGTACAGACAGACCTATCTTGTGAGCAACAACCCATTGAAATCCTGGACAGAAAGGTAAAGTCACTTCGGAACAAGAAAGTAAACTTGGTTCGAGTGATGTGGAGAAAAGAATCACCAGGAGAATCAACGTGGGAAAGAGAAAATGACATGCGTGCAAGATACCCTTTCTTATTTGTAAATTAGTCCTTAAATATTTGTAAATTTCGATGACGGATTTTTCATAAGGAGGGTAGAATGTAACGACTCTGTTTATAATGTACAAAAATTGTTTAAAGTTAAAGTACTAAATGGAGTATTTGCAATCCTGAATATGTTATAAGTATTTGAATTGTTTTAGAACAGTAAGAAACAACTTGTAGCTTATTGGTAAAGCCGTGCGCTGCTGTGATATAGCTCCTGTGTTCGAATCCCCTCAGGCACATATTATTTTTGCTGATTTTTCTTTTAAAATTTTTGGAAGCCCTAAAGTTTACATGTGCAATACACGTAAAAATAAAAAGTCACTAAAATCAAACATGTGGAAAATGTTGTACACACAGACCCTGACACGTGACATGCATCCAAGCCCCACCCCCTCTTGATCGGCCGGCGAAGGAAGTGTTTGGGCTGGCGCCGCCGGTACAAACTAAAGCAAATTCCCCCATTTTTTTACCCTAACCCCTTAGCCTCCCCCACTACTCCTCTTTTGTTTGATTTTCCTGCATATTAACAGAGAATTAAAATGAGCTTTAAAAACTAATTTTAATGCATTTTCATTCTCATTTTAATACCCTAAACCCTAATTCTATCCTATAAATACCGCCATACACCCTATCCCTCTCTATTCTAAAATCCATTGTCAAAACTCTCAAAGTTTTCCAAGTCCAAAAAGTTATACAAGTGGGGTTAGCCCAAGATCAAGTTCCGGCGACGATTCGGGACAAATCCGGCGACACCGTGACTCCACGAAGTTCACAACTTATTCCTATACCTCTTCTCTCTTCTCCAAACCCGTAAGTTTCCTCTCCTCTCATCTTTTTCTATTCTAAAACAATCTCTTATTAAAACTCATCGGAAGTGGAGTTATTCAGACTTCCGATTCTAATTTCGTTTAAAAACCAACTTTTCTTTGCAACAAATTAACCATCTCTTTATATCTTGTTTAGAAACCATAAAACAACATTTAGAACAAGTTTAAATTCAAAATACATTGTTATACTACTTTTATTTCACTTTTACGGTTAAATACTACAAAGTTTACCTACGCCGTTACTTCATCATATTGCTCATCTTACCTTTAGAAAACTTATAAGGTAATGACCTACCTCATCATAACAGTCATCATGACATAGCACGATGGCTTGAAAACAATATTTTTGTTGTTAAGGCAAATTTACAGTTAAATACCATAAACTATCAAAACCGTATTTCTTTTAATTGTTTTAATCAAATTCCATACAATTATGTCCTAACAACCTATTTTGGGGAATCCGATTTGGTTGGTGCAGGTTATCGCTCATCCATCGGACTAGTAGGGCGAGATGCAGACCTCCCCACGGAGCATACGATCTCGATGGAATTTATATTACAATTTTTAAGAAAACGTGATTTCTACTTAATAAATAAATTTATTTTCTAACAGTTATATGTAATATTATCAACCTATCTATTTTAAATATACATAAAAATATCCATGTTTTCTAAACAAAGGAATTCCAAATTTCATGAAACTATCATCATTAATCAATACAAGTCAATTTACATAAAAATACCATATACTATTCAATTTAGGTTTATATCCACTAGAATATCTTATCTTATAAAAAGTACATCTATGAAAACCTAAATACGATAAATAAATAATTGAGGTTTATTTTGAAAATATATCAACACTATTTTCATAAAACCCCCTCAAGTTATATTAATTTACAATAAGGACCCTAGTAAATATAGGTTTAAGCGGGACCAATTCTCTTGAGCCTCACCGAGCCGGAGAATGTTGGTGCTTGCCTATTTAAGGTAGACAACTAAAAACGGGGTTATCATTACGGTAATTGTCTTGGAAAAAGACACAAATCCTACGTCCATATGCAACAGTTACCAATAACTCCAAATCTTAATTCAGGACTTCAATTCTGTATAAGTGTCTGACTCAGACAGAGTCTCAGTTTAATCCGAATACAATCCATACTTGATATAATTCCATTACAACATGAATCCATCTATATCAACATGACTTGATTTAACCGAACTATGGATATACATTGACTTGTCTACATGAGTATCCGTTTATATCCTTATCCGTTTTTATGAACAATTGATATCATGGTTTTGGCAAGTATTATATCTACAAATCACTATATAACAATACAATAAACATTACGGGGTTTAAAAGGGGTAGATTGGTACAGAATGTGTTCAAAGTGATACGATGATGGTCATTTTAATACACCTAACATGAATATCTGTTGTTATTGTTTCATGGCTTAACGGTTCCTTGTGCTCCGTATACCTTAGTCCACGGAATAGTTGGACTCCTCTCATATACATTGGCATATTCTGTACCAAATTACAAATAACAGCGATAACATAACAAACATACATTATGCCAGTTATACTCTCTATCTGTCTATTCTATTTCTATCTCTCTTTGGGATTTACCGAGCGATTGTTCGCTGACGACATTCCTTTTCTATTCTTTCTTTGGAATGTTGTCAGGAGGACCCGACTCTCTGGAGATCGAGCCCAACTCAGAAGACTTGGAGCAGTTCATCGAGGACCCCGAGTTTTAGTTCACTTGTATATACTTTACTTTCAGTTCATGCCATTGTTTAGGCATTGCATTCCACATTGTATTTACTTTTCAGTTGTATTGTAAAGAATGTTTAATAAATAAAAAGTTGTACTTTTACATCTCATGTCATTCTTGTGTACATTTATATTGTATTGCTTATTTACGCTTAACGTGTTTTCTTCTGAGCAAATACGTCGGGTGAACCGTCACGTCTTCTTACCGTACTCTAGAAAGCGGGGCATGACACATTATAAATAGTAACATATGCAATATTAGTAGCCCGCGCTTATTTGGTTTTATACTTAGGTTTGATTAACCAGACTTACATAAAACTATCTAATTAAACCGAACTCTATAGTCATAACCATACTACATCTTTCTTCATTTTGGAGTTTAAAAAGTTATGATTATCCAAATTCAAAACTTGAGAAGAAAACATTTCTTTGTAAATTAGATAACTCCAAAACCAAGCATCCAATCAAAGCTAAACAATTAAAGAGCGATACGGGCTTACAAGTTAGAATAAGCATCATTTCTATCTCCACTTAAAATAAACTATGGCTTTCCAAATTAGATACCCAAATTAGGCCTAAGTCCTTATGTATTCTTAGATTGGGGTATAAAAATATAACCTTGAATGTGTGGAATTTCAAGATGTATAAATTCTCATACATAACAAATGAGTTTCAACAGAACATGTGAAATCTCAACAAAGTATATATAAATTTGTTGTTTCGCAATAATCTGATAATGATACGAATTCGACTAAAATCTAACACACCGTTCTTACTCATTTATTACACAAACACAAAATTTTACAGATTCGGCAGACTACTTGGGCTGCGGCTCCATATGCATCTCCTTTGGCTGCGGCTCCGCAAGCCACTAGCTCGGCTGCGGTTGCGCAGACTACTCCTACAGTTCCACAGCGCACTCAGACCCCCGCACAGTTCGCTCCTTCATTAGTCGAGTTTTTGACGACTCAGGTTGCACCGAGGAGCAGATGCGCCAGATTACGACGATTATCAGAAGTGGAGAAGCTGGACCGAGCTAGGATAGCTTTATTTATATTTTTGAGAATGTATGTACTTATTTGATACATATTGTGTATATTTTGGACGATATTGGTAGTTGTTTGTATGTTCACGATGATTTTAGATTAATTTCGTATTCTGTTTGTTTATTTCTTTTATATATTATGCGTGAGATGTTGTTTATGAATATTTCTGTATTTGGCTATATGATATATATTATTGTGCACAGGGCAGGAAAAAAACGGAAAGCTCCCTTTTAAAAATAACCCTGATATAATGTCCTTACGGATTACTTCGTAGGGATAGTGGAGGTAACTGTTGCATCTACGGATTAATCCATAGGGACAAAATATCAGAATATTTGATATTTTGTCCCTATGAACTCAGTAATAGGGGCAAAACTTGTCCCTACGGTTTAAATCGTAAGGGAATTTATCAAGCCCTACGGATAACTTCGTAGGGACATTTATCAGGCAATTATTTTATTTTATAAACAGATAAATTAAATAAAGATTATGCCCTTATGGAATAATCCGTAGGGATAAATATCCCTACGGATTAAGACGTAGGGGCAATTATTACTTCGCAGGGGCATATTCAGGATGAAGACTTGCACCTGCAGCCTTTTGACCTACGGAGGAATTTTATGTTCCTACGGATATATCCATAGGGGCAATGATTTTCCCCTACTGCTAAATCCGTAAGGGTAAGTGATTATTGTAGTAGTGAGTGTGCATAGCTAGCTTGCTGACTGGGGTAATGTATATGGTCCCAATGCATGCATACATAACCAACATATTCCCGTGTATCTCGAGGCATGTCACATCATACGTCCGTGCATGCATATATATACCGATGGAGAAAGATGTATTTTGTGTTAAACAATTTATTGTGAATATTAATAGACACAAACATTTAACATGAACCCTCCTAACTCCAATTAATGTTTGGGGTTAAGAAATACAAAAGATCTCTCCATAACCCATTGATGGGAGGGTTATGGGGAGACAAAAAGTCCACCAATTTCTATAAATAGCTTGTGGTGTATCTATCTAAACACACACACAAAAATTCAGAAAAACAAAAGTAGAGACTAGAAACAAAGGCTCTTGGTTCAGATCTATCTTTGGTGCTGGAATTTATGGCTCAAACATTTTCTACTGGTATGAAATTTAAATTAATTTTTGTGTTTCTTAAACACTATGATGATATAACATTTTAGTATCAGAGCATGGTTTAATAATTACATACCTCTGTTTTGCCAAATTAATGATCTACTCCTTTTTTATCACCATTTTGTGTTTCTTCTTTCTACCGATTCTATTTTGAGAAAGGAGAAAATAAACGTAAGATATTCTAATTGTTTACGGATTAGATTAAACTGTAGATCCACTAACTCGGTTATTTGGGCCAATTAAACATCAATTTTGATCCAATGATTATGGATGTGATATATAAAGATCTATTGGTTTGATATTATTTATTTCTATAGATTAATATATTTTAACCCGAATTTAAATTAATTTTTTGCCCATTATTAATTATTGTTGGGTATTAATCGGATCCATTAGGGTTTACTAATTTCAAGTTTTTCTGTTTTCAACTTGAAATTTACAGTTTTAGATTTTAATAGATTTAATTAGTAAAGCCTGATTATTATTGGCAGTGCCCACAACAAAAATTAATATTATATAAGGGCCCAAAAGGACCATAAGCGTATCTTCTTAGGTGCAGCCCATGGGGTAATAGTAGATAGATTTTTTATGCTTGTTGTTTCGCAGATATACCCTCCTGCACTTTAAATTTTCGTAACCGTATTTCAGTGTTTGCATAATTAGTCCAGAAAACTTAAATTGCTATATCTTTTGATACACATGTTCGTTTTTGGTGATTCAACATTCGTTGGAAAGATAATTTTTATGCTCTACACATATTTACAATTTATAAAATAAAATTTGCAGCTTTGTTTAATGTTATAATGTGATATAACATATAATTAATTGTGCATCAAACAAAGGTGATTGATGATAAAGTTTATTAGATGCCGTTATAATTAAGTTATCGTATGATTACGAGTAGCCACAACGTCTCCATTTAATAAGGTACATATGATTTTTTAAAAATATTTTATGGTTGACATATAATATTGCAATTAAGTCATATAGATAATTGCATTACCCTACATTTATGTAGTTGTTATTATATATTAATTGGAATAAGAGAGCATAAATTAATATTAGAATGGAAGATTCTTATGCCTAGGAAAAGAGTTTTCTATTTAATATTTAAATCGCTAGACTTATTATATAGAAATTAGTGAATTTATGCATTTAGCGATCTCTACCCACAGAAAAATTGAATTTACTAACGAAATTAGACATTGGTCAATTTCAATAAATTTTGCGTAATAAAGCAGTACTATTTTTCTTGATTTGTTTTTTCAGTTTCTTCTAATATTGTTTATAGTAACTCGATCCCTATGTTGACTAGTGACAACTTTTCAGACTGGAAAGATAAGGTTCTCCTGCATTTAGGGTTTATGGACCTTGACTCGGCGCTTCGTAAGGATGCTCCCCTGCCCTTACGGAGGAAAGTATGCCAAGTATAAAGAGTGATTTTGAAAAATGAGAGCGTTTTAACCGCATAAGTTTGATGATCATTAAGGACCATGTTAGTATGACTATTCGGGGCTTTATCCTTGAATGTGATACTGCTAAAGCCTTTATGAAAGCGATTAAGGAATATTTTATCATTTCAGATAAGGCTTTAGCGAACACCCTAATGCAGAACTTTCTGGTTTTAAATATGACAATACAAAAGGTGTGCGTGATCACATAATGCTGATGAAGGATATTGCCGCAAAATTGAAAACCTTAAAAGTGGAGATTTCCAATTCATTTCTGGTACATTTCATTCTTAACTCTCATCGTGGAGAATATGGTCCTTTCAAAATCTCCTACAACACACATAAAGAGGATTGATCTATTAATGAATTGTTGACCATGTATGTTCAAGAAGAAAAGAGGCTAAAGCACGAGAAGATTGAAAGTGCTAATTTTACTACTCATGATAATGGGAATGCTAAAAGGTGTAAGCTTATTTCTTCATCCGGAAGGCATAGGGGAAAGAAGCCTATGAAGACACACGGCAAAATAGTTAAGTGTTTCTTTTGTAAGAAGAAAGGGCACATAAAGAAGGACTATCAGAAGTATCAGAAATATCTCAAGAAGAAAGGTAATCTCATTTCTTGTGTATGTTATGAATCAAATTTTTCTCATGTTCCAACTAATACTTGGTGAATTGATTCTGGTTGTACAATTCACATTGCAAACACCATGCAGGGCTTTCTCAACCAAAGGAAGCTAGTGGGCAGTAAGCTTGACATCTATTTAGACAACATGATGCGTTCAGTAGTAGAAACTGTGGGGATTTTTAGACTTGTTTTAAAATCAGGCTATGTTTTAGATTTGGAAGACACCTTTTATGTTCCGTCTTTCTCAAGAAATTTAGTTTCTGTTTCAAGACTTTCTAATTTGGAATATGTTTTTCAATTTCATTGTACTGGTTTTTCCATATTGAAAAATAATAAAGTTGTTGGTTCTGGAACTCTTGTTGACAATTTATATAGGTTTAACTTAGAGCCCATATTTGAGCATAGCTTTCTATCATTGCATACTGAAAATGTTGGAACCCAAAGATATATTATTAATGAGCACTCCTCAAAATTATGGCATAAAAGGCTTGCCCATATCTCTCTCGAGCAAATAAAGAGAATAGTGAAAGATGGAGTTTTAGAAACTCTTGATTTTTATGATTTTGGTACTTGTATAGACTGCATGAAGGAAAAGCAGACTAACAAGACTAATAAGGATTCGAGAAGGAGTTCTGAGATTCTTGAGATCATACTCACAGATATCTGTGGCCCATTTTCTACACCATGTCTGAACAGTCAAAGATATTTTATCTCATTTATTAATGACCATACAAGATACATGTATCTCTACCTACTAAGTCACAAGGCTGAAGCACTAGATACTTTCAAAACTTATAAAGCTAAGGTGGAGAAACAATTAGGAAAACAAATAAAGATAGTAAGATCAGACAGAGGTGGTGAGTATTATGGTAGGTACACAGAATAAGGTCAAATTCCCGGTCCATTTGCTAAGTTCCTTGAGACAGGAGGCATTATAGGGCAATACACAATGCCAGGCACACCACAACAAAATGGTGTGGCGGAAAGAAGGAACAAAACGCTTATGGATATGGTTAGAAGGATGATTAGTAACTTTAAGCCTTTATCGCTTTGGAGTGAAGCACTAAAAATTACGGTATATATCTTAAATAGAGTTCCATTGAAGGCGGTTCCTAAAACTCCTATTGAATTATGGAAAGGATGGAAGCCCAGTTTGAGACATATGCATGTATGGGGCTGTCTGGTTGAAGTGAGGATTTATAATCCCTACATTAATAAATTTGACTCAAGAACCCAAAGCAGATATTTCGTTGGTTATCCAATGAACTCCAAGGGATATAGATTTTATTTTCCTTCACACATACCTAAGATTGTCGAAGCCGGAAATGCGAAATTTCTTAAGGATTTTGAGTTCAATGGAAGTGAATTTCCTCATAAAGTAATGATTGAGGAGATTAATGATTCACTCACTAAAGTCGATGAATTGGTCGTTCATGATGAGTATCATCCTTTAGTTGATGAAGAACCACTAATTCTGGGTGAACCAATTGATGAAGAGCTAACTCATGAACAACATGTTATCCAAAATATGGACAATTTGGATGAAGCGCAAGGTTTAAGGAGATCCTTAAGAATAAGAAAACCGGCAATTTTTAGTGATTATTTGGTATATCCCCAAGAGTCCGAATTTGATATCGGACTTAAAGATGACCCTAAGTCATTTTCATAAGTCATGAATAGAGAAAATTCTAGTTTATGGTATGATGCCATGAAGAAAGAGATGGAATCCATGACTAAAAATGAAGTCTGGGAACTTGTCTATTTACTTAAGGGAGCCTCGGTTGTTGGTTATAAATGGGTTTATAAGACTAAACGAGACTCATTTGGTGATATCGAGAGGTATAAGGTCAAACTAGTAGCCAAAGGAGTCACTCAAAAGGAAGACGTTGATTACAATCAAACTTTTCCTTCAATTTCTTCAAAGGATTCTTTAAGAATTGTTATGGCTTTAGTAGCTCATTATGATCTGGAGCTACATTAGATGGACATGAAAATGACATTTTTGAATGGAGAACTTGAGGAGGAGGTATACATGAAGCAACTACAAAGGTTTTCTGACGGTCATGGTCAGTTGGTTTGCAAACTTAAGAAATCTATATATGGACTAAAACAAGCTTCCCGACAATGGCATATAAAGTTTCACAATACTATTCTCTCATACGGTTTTATTGAGAACATTGTGGATGGATGCATATGTATAAAAGTTGAGGAAAATAAATTTATAATCTTAGTCTTGTATGTGGATGTTATGTTACTTGCAACCAATGACATAAAGTTGCTACCTGAGGCTAAAAATTTTATTTTTCAAAATTTTGACATGAAGGATATGGGTGAAATCTCTTATGTTATTGGTATAGAAATTCATAGAGATGGATCCCTAAGAACCCTCAAATTATCTTAGAAAGCTTACATTGAAAGAATTTTGAAAATATTCCAAATACAAGATTGTGCTCCTAAATATTCATCTATTGTTAAAGGGGAGAAATTTAGTTTGGAACAATGTCTTGAAAGCACATCGGAACATAAGAAAATGGAAGGTAAACCATATGCCTCCATGATTGGGAGTCTCATGTATGCGTTAGTTTGCACCAGATCGAATATCACATTTGTGGTAGGAATGTTGGGAAGATACCAAAGTAATCCTTGAACGGCGCATTGGCAAATTGCTAAAAGGGTTATGAGGTACTTAAAGGGAACCATGGATTACCGTTCATATATAAATACGCAAACCATTTGGGAATGGTTGGCTATTTAGATTCGGATTGGGCTGGATGTCAAGATTCACTAAAGTTTACTTATGAATATGTTTTTCTTTTCGCTGGAGGGGCCATATCTTGGAAAAGTATGAAACAGTTCTTGGTTGCATCATTAACTATGGAAGCGAAATACATTGCTTGTTTTGAGGCTACATCACAAGCATTATGGTTGAGGAATTTTATTACGGACATGATGGTCATTGACATCGTGGCACCATTACATATGTATTGTGATAATTCCTCTGCAGTTTCATTTTCTAATAGTAAGAAAAGTGGTAGTCGAAGTAGACAAATCAGCATTAAATATCTTGTTGTCAAAGATCATGACAAGAATAAAGAAGTGACTATTGAGCATATACGGATAGAGTTGATGATTGTTGATCTCTTGACTAAAGCTATACCGGTTAAATTATTCAAGAATCATGTACAACACATGGGGCTCATTAGTAGTTGAAAACTTCTACATTTTGTATTCTTTTAAAGTTAAATAAAGTTAATATTAGCATTTTTTCGTACATGAATTTAAATTTTTGCATCTTAAGTATGAGCCATGTTTATGTTTCCGTTGGGAAAATTTGTATTGGACTCGTAATAGCTTATAGGAAGGTATTCATCTAGTTAAATTTCACTAGAAACACTTTATGCATACAAGAGATGAGTTTCATCATGAATTTCACAAATAAGGATGCACATTTACATTGGCATATATAGAAAAATTGCTATGTCAAGTGGGCTTAGCGGACCAAGTGGGAGAATTTTAAATAATTTATTGTGAATATTAATGGACACGAATATTTAACATGAATGTGGTCCACTAACCCCACTAACTCCCATTAATCTTTGGGGTTAAGAAATACAAAAGGTCTCTCCATAACCTATTGATGAGAGGGTTACGGGGAGACAAAGAGTCCACTAGTCTCTATAAATAGCTTGTGGTGTATCCATCTAAATATAAAAAAAAATTCAGAAAAACAAAAGTAAAGACTAGAAACAAAGGCTCTTGGTTCGGATTTATCTTGGGTGCTGGAATTCATGGCTCAAACATCTTCTACCGGTATGAAATTTAAATTAATTTTTGTGTTTCTTAAAGACTGTGATGATATAACACTTTGAGGATGAGACGAGCGATGCCGATATCTTTCTTGATGAAGACACTATGATACTGTTAGAATATAAAAGGTAAATCCTTTACCACATAGGAGTTAGAAACCATGGTTCGATCGATACGTACCCATCGGATTCGCATTTACTCGTGGATTAATATATATTTCTAATAGGGCTAGGTAAAAATGATGAGACGTAGCCCTATGAGATATGTATCAGACTCGTATTCTTATCAGATTCTTTAGAATTCATTGAAATTAAAACATATTTGGAACTTCTTTTGTTACATTCTAATTTTTTTTACTGTATTATAGATGTATAAAACAAGTATTAATTAATGACTAAAACATCAACAGCATAAGCACCAAAATTAACAAACTGGTTGTTTTCTTGGTTTATATTTGCTAAAATGATGATTTTATGTAATCTTGTATAGGTTTTTAAATAACAAAATATAAGGCATCACAACGAATCTTATCCTAAATTTTTGAAAAATTTACTTATCCAATGAATCCGAATCATATCGTATCCTGTATGTATCCTGTATCCGTATCCGTAACCATACTAGTTAGGCGGCGAATGTAAAAGTAAATCTTTTAGTTTTATGTAAATTGCTTAATAATATTATAATATTTCACACTTTCTGTAAAATAATACCACATTAATGTTTTTTCCCAGCACTTAAATACCCTAAAGTTTTCCTTCTTTAGCAAAGTGATATGTTCTGTTAGTTGACCGTTGGAATATTTCAAAATAGATTTCTACGTGACTTGCACGTGAGCATTTTTGGAAAATTATACCCTTGGCTCTTTTAAATAATAAAAGGCAAAAACCCTAACCCCACACCGTATTCTTTTCTTTCTCTAGCTCTTTGAGATTGTTGGAGTGCTAGGTTCCGGTACGGCGGCAACGAAGGTGGAGATGGCGATGGGGTTCAGGCAGCTAGCCATGGAAGCAATGTGGAGTTGGAGAAGATATGGCGATGGAAGAGAGAAGATAATGGCCATGGGGCGGAGGTGATGGCGTCTATGGAGGCAATGTGGAGGTGATGGTGGCCATGGGGATGAGTTCATGGAGTGAAGGCGGAGGTGATGGGGAGAGGCCATGGGAACAAGGTGGAGGTGACGATGACAATAGGGGTGGGGTAGAGGTGGATGACGAGATGGAGGTGATGGTGACCATAGGGTCGAGGCCATGGGGAAAGGAGGTGATGGCGGTCATGGGGATGAGGTGGAGGTGATGGTGGTCATAGGGTCGAGGCCATGGACATAGCGAGTGGAGGTGATGGTGGCCAAAGGATGGAGTGATGGTGGCCATAGGATAAAGTGGAAGCTAAGGTGGCCATGCGAATTAAGGAGGAAGGGGTGGTGATGCTGCAGCGGAAATTGTGGCGATAGGGGTAGAAGTGGTGATGGGTGGCGGTGGTGGCGACAGAGGTGGCCGTCGGGTGGAGGTGGTGGCCGTGGGTTGGCTCATTAGGGCTGAGTTAATTTTTCTTCTTTAAATCCAAACATAATTAAGAGTGGTTTGGTCATTTTGTACTGTTGTTAACACCGTCATGGTAGCATTATGCAATTTAGAATATTGTGGTATTTAAGTGCTGGAAAAAACATTATAGTATTATTCTGCATAAAGTGTGAAATATTGTGGTATTATTAAGTAATTTACCTTTCAGTTTACATCACAACTTCGAAGTATTAATGTAGACCGAGTGATATTTAAGGGATATTTAATAGGACGACTTTTTGATTTAGGCATTTAAAAAAAATAATAATAAAATTAGGTCACTTTCAAAAATTATAACAAATTTCGGCCACTTTTGATCACCTAGACGCCAGCTCGGCGCGGGCGTTATTTTAATTTTTTTTTTCTATGGGCACATTTGTTAAGTGCGCTCTATACATTTTCTATTAAAAATATATGGGGCGTACTTGGCATGTGCGTCCCATGCAAAACACTGATGACGCTCAGTATTTTGTATGGGACGCACTTGGAAAATACACCGCATACAAAACATTCATGGGGTGCTCACTGTTTTGTATGGGGCGCACTTTCCAAGTGCGCCCCATATATTTTTCAATAGGGCGCAGTTGCCGTAGTTGGCAACTGCGCCCAATTAAAAACAGACCCGTGGCCGGGTCTGTTAAGTAATCTCTCTCTCGATCTCTTTATATCTCTTATCTCGCTCTCTCTCTCTGTGGGTCTGTTAATTAAGCTTATTTTGTAAATAGTTAAC
The DNA here is from genome assembly GCA_030015575.1 of Agapanthus africanus. Lineage (NCBI taxonomy): Eukaryota > Viridiplantae > Streptophyta > Magnoliopsida > Asparagales > Amaryllidaceae > Agapanthus > Agapanthus africanus. The sequence continues at coordinate 825,591,986 of CM057339.1, read as the reverse complement.
ATTTAAAAAACGGACATCGCCTCCTTTATAAACTTTGAATACAATTCATGTACAACAACAGCAAAATAAAAGCATCCCCACAGGTGAGCTAACTCGACGCCCACACGGTGGAGACAAAATCCACGCAAAATATACGATACCTAAAGGTAAAGAACAACAAGCAGAAATCAATAAACACTATATATAAATAAAATCAAGCCGACTCCATACAAGTTCGACTACAGCAACAATACACGAGTTCGACTACAAAATCTAACGCAGTCTCCTCAACTCGTATGATATCCTCTTCTTTTGCGCACGTAGCGGAGGCTGGGATGGTCTGGCTTTGTCGGCGCCTAGTCACTGAGACGGTTCTGGTTGAGATGGTCCATGCATGTACTCATCGGGATGCTGAGACGGTGGTGGCTGAGATGATTCTACTCGTGCCTATCCACGTCTTCGTCGTGAATATGTGATGGGTTGCGCAAGCACGGTAGGAGGACATGTGAATTTGTGCTTCGTGAAAACTCTCTTGATTAAAGCCTTGATGTTCATATATGCGCTCTTTGGATCCCTAGTTCCACGAACACTCTACTTATTTATCTTCACATTTCTACTCACCCTACTAGTTACTTAAATTAACGACTAAAATGCACAAATTAACAACCTAAATATAATTTCATGAAATAAAAATTTAATTTATCTTCCATTTTAACCTAAGTAAAAAAATTATTAAGATAACAAAAAAATTGAATTATTTAATTGAGAGAGATTTAAAAGATCGGGTCGAATAAGTAGGGGGTCTCGGGTCTCGGGTCGAATGAGTAGGGGGTCTCGGGTCTCGAGTCAAACAAGGAGGAGGAGAGGGGTCTCGGGTCTTGAGTTGAACAAGGAGGGTAGACGGGAGACGAGATCTGAGAGAGAAATCTGTGAGAGAGAGTGAGAGTGAGAGTGAGAGGTAGAGGTAGAGGAGAGAGAGCGATGAGAGAGAGAGAGAGAGAAGAGAGATCAAGATGAGAGATCGAGGAAACAGACCCATGGGTCTGTTACTGTTTGTGGCGCAGTTAGCAACTGCGCCCCATGAAATTGTGCGCCCCATCAATGTTTTGTATGGGGCGCACTAAGTGCGCCCCATACAAAACAGTGAGCCCCCCATGAATGTTTTGTATGAAGCGAACTTGCCAAGTGCTCCCCATAAAAAATACTGAGCGTCCATCAATGTTTTGCATGGGGCGCACTTACGAAGTGCACCCCATATATTTTAAATAGAAAATGTATGGGGTTCAGTTGGCAAATGTGCCCCATCGGATTTTTTAAAAAAAAAAGTGCTAGCGCTGGCACTGAGCTGGCGCTGTTGTGGTGCCTAAGTGCCCGGAACTGGCCTAGATTTGTAATAACTTTTGAAAGTTGCCTAATGACACGGTCCGAAAATGGCATATGACCGGCACTTGAATCATGTGATGTTTATAGGACGCCTCCGTAACCCAAATAAGCCAAAAGCTAAGAATCTAAACCATTTATAAAAGAAATAGTGGAGGTGAAGTTTTGAAAAAGGTTTATTAAAATGAAAGCAAGTTTGGTTTGAAATATAATAAAGTTTGATTGAAAACAGTTTATCGTTTAAAATCGGGCAGCACCTCCTTTATAAATTTTGAAGAAAACCATGTACAATGCATATAATATAAAAAGCATCCCCATACGGAAGAAAGATCATGCCTACAAGGTGGAGACACAATCCATGCAAATATATATACGACGCCCAAGGTGAAGAATCACAAGTGGAAAACAATAGATATGTATACAACAAACTCAAGTCGACTCCACACGAGTCCGACACCCAAAACATTACATATCTAAGTCTTGACTCTAAGTCGTGGATTATACAAGTGGTTGATGGAGTTTTTAATTAGATCCAAGAAGATACACACACACAAGAGGCGGTTATGATATAACTATATAACCCACCTAACAAAAGCAATCATCCGAGTACTGATTCGAGTGGTCAGTCTTGCAAGAAACAAATGCACAACGGGGGTGAGTTGCCAACTCGTGAGTAAAAAGATATCATAAGGTAGAAATCGTATGAATAACGAGCTACCTAAGTCATAAAATATAGTACTATCATACTATGTGATAACATATATATACTGCATCAGTAATATAAGCGCATCCTAATGGATCGCGTAAACATGGAAATATATCATCCAGAATATCATCATCTCATATATAGCATGCATCCATGTAAAAGCATATAAAGTAGCCGAAAAATATATGTAAAATCCTTTCAAATTAGCCGAATGTTGTGTATATCACGGTAAAAGTAGTGGACATTGATTTGTGAAGCAATATATGCAATTTTATTTAAAGTATACATTACATCTTTTGAAAATGATTTAAAGAGGGTTTTCTTTTGAAGGTTTCTTGTGTCGTCATAGACACGTAGAAAATGGTGAGATTATAGCTCATTTGAAAACCTCTTTAATGTATATCGATATATGAAAATAATATTTCAGGTACTGTCTCGTAGACTAGTCATGTTCGGCTACTATATAACATAAACCATCTCAATTTGTGCAAGTTATCTATATTGATTCTTTACATATAGCATAATATATCAAATTCGTGTCAAACATCGACCCTCGAAATCTCAAATCTATGATGCGCTATCCCCCGGACTAGCCCTCATCTCAATCTCATATTCAAACCGCGCTTAAATCACCGTGTTCAAGACTATCACCGGTCGGTATCCTCCGGATATCCACCGTGATCCGTCATGTATCCGTAATCGTCTACATCCCCAACTCGATTACCGGATACCACCAAAACCCGTCCACCCGATATCCGTAATCATCTACATCCCCAACTCGATAACCGGATATCACCATAACATAAATACATGGAAAACTCAGGGTGAATGCATCATCATTATCAAATCAAGAGAAGACCGCACTTTGAAAACATACGCAATATTTTATAAATCATACCGCGTCTTCTCAAATCCATAGAAAATATCAAGTTCATAAGTACATAATCCATAATTCGTCTTTTCCACGGTTGGTAACAATCATATACGAATACACATGGCAATGGTATTCATATATCAAAATCATGCTATGTATCATTGCATACTAGCATAGATAACTACAACACGAATAAGCATGGCGGTTTCTTCTGTGTCATGGCAGTACCAATGATGTGTAGTGCAGCATACACGTTTGTGATCGTGCAACATGAAAATCATTACTAGTTTTGTAAGTATTCTATCAAGTGTGTTCGCACAAGAATAATTATCAATTCCCCATCATAAACATCAATATCATAATCATCAATAATGAATCATGCATCTTCCTTTAGTTGACGATTTAATACATGGATATATCAATCAACCACATTTATATAATGACATCAACATGAATATATTTAGAACACTATTGAGGATGGCAATTCTACAGTGTCATGACAGTACCGATGATTTGTTTGTATAGCATGCGAGTCTGTGATTGTGACACATGGCAATCATTGGTAATTGTGTGATGTTCTATAAAGTGTTTATACAAGTATGGTATCGTAAACTAAATATACGAAATATCTACGAACAAATAATATAAATGTAGCGTAACTTAATAAAATAATCGAAACGCGATCGTATAACGAGTAGAATAATGTAACATAAACCAGCATTGTAATAGGAATAATACCTACGAATAATTACAATTATGTCGTTTAAGATAGAACAAAACGTTGTTCGGAAAGGAGGAGGCTGCGATGTTTTTAAAATAGATATTCATTTAAAATTAGCAGCACATGCTTGACATTAGGGTTTAAAATAAGAAACGAATCGTTAGTTTAAAATGAGTAATCTAGCATTTCATAATATCCCAATCGAGATTTATAGCAAGACTCTACGAGTCAAATAAACAAGGCCGCATGCGACAATCTATTCTCATCACATCCAGTACAGAATCTCTCTCGTACGATGTCAATCAATCATCCAATCAATATCGGTACGGATCTCTAGTCGCGTATGCAAACACATATAGTTTATATAGTATGGACATCTAGTCGCGTACGACACATACAATAATCATATATATATATCCTACTAGTTATGAATTATAGACTAATTACCTAGTTACAGACTAAGTATACGGTTTATGTATATACGTTTTCTAACATAAAATTATAGACTAAGTATATATGTTACAGGTTACAATTATACTATATAATAAGTATTCCGATTAATAAGTTTTGGAGGTGCTATACGCCATCTACCCGACTTCCCCTGTAGATATAAATCTACTCACCGAAATCTGTCTCGAGTTAGTCGAAGCCCACAACCGCCTTGCCCTTCCTTACCATCCTAGAAGTCCTCACAATCATCCTTAAACAAGTAGAAATTAGCCAAGAAGGATAGAAATCAAAACATCAAGCCAAACGACAAAACAATCAAGAAATATACATGGCAGATGTCTGAACCAGCATAAAGCAGACATCTGACCATAATCAAAATCCAACCAAGGACTTTCAACCAGACGTCTGAAGAAGGACTCCCAGACGTCTGAAGAACAAAACTCAAGCAATCAAGATCAATGATAGGCATCTGGTGATCTGACCATCAGATGTCTGAAGATCACTAAAAAACAACTCAAAGATCCACAAATCATAGACAGACGTCTGAAGTTTTGGGGGCCAGACATCTGCAGAAGGAAAATCATGAAACACAGATCATGGGCAGATGTCTGAAGCTATATGGAGCAGACGTCTGCAGAAGGAATTCGCTGAATCGAATTTTATAAAAGATGGAAATTCTTGAAAACCTTAAAATCAACTCTTTTTGCCCCAAAATACCCTATACTTCCTAAAATAGGGTGTAGTCATCAAGTAAACCATACCAACTTCACCACTACTAGTGGATCACTTCAAAAACTAAATTTTGGAAGATTTAAATCAACAAAAATTATGACTTTTTGCTTGAAACACACAGTTACCATGGCAAGACTTGTAAAAACTTAAACAAAATAGGGTTTTTACCAGTTTGGTTGTGAAATAGGGGTGATCCAAGCTCTAAAGGTGGCACTTGAAGATCTTTGAGGTTGTGATGATTTTACTTGAAGTCTTGAAGAATCTAGATGAAGAACTTCGCACATTCGTGGATTTTAATAGAGGAAAGCTAGGATTTTGGTTTGAGTTTTGAGTTGGAAGTTGGGATATTTTTGAGAGAGGAAAGGGATATTTTTGAGAGGAGAGAGAATGGTAAGGTTGAAATGAGAGGATAAGGAGAGTAGGAGTGGATATGGGTATGCACATGGACTCTTTCTCTCCAAATAATTTAGCATAATCAAATAAATCCCTTATTTTTCCAAAATACATGCCATGCCTAATATCTCCCATTTTTCCAAATTCCAGAAATAAGGGCATATAATTATACCAATCTATGAAAACCTAAATCCACACTTGATATTATTTCCGCAAAACTCATAATATCCTTATTTAAATTATAAAATAATATTTACAATTTAAAAAATATTACAATATCCCCCACTTAAAGAAATTCGGTCCCCGAATTAAAATTTATCTTTAAAACATTTTGTCAAATCAAATCAAATCAATGAGGCTCCGAAATCCCACACAAGCTAGAAATATTATAGCGCAATGCGTGCACATGAAAACAAAAGTGTGAAACTCAAATAACTGAAACTCTAGCAAATGCTATGAGAATCACACAAACTATAGTGCAAAGTGCAAAGTGCGAAATCAACTGTTTAAATCAAGCACACAACCATAACCATAACCGTAGTGCAATATTTATAGCACACGACCAAGCACAAACATAACCAAAACTATAATATATATAGCATAATATATCTTATCAAAGTGCAATGCACGAAAATGAAATCAACCGCAACGGGCGTGCACGGAAACCTAACTACGTGCGACGGGTGTGCATGAAATCATCAAGTGCAACGAATGTGCACGAAACATAAATCCAGTGCAACGGGTGTGCACGAAAAGAATACCAAGTGCATCGAGGTGCACGTAAACAATATCAAGTGCACCGAGTTTGCACGAAAATATTAATTAAGTGCAACTGGCGTACACAAAATATCAATCAAGTGCAACTAATGTGCACGAAAACATCAATCAAGTGCAACTGGTGTGCACAAAATATCAATCAAGTGCAACTGCTGTGCACGAAAACGTCAATCAAGTGCAATTGGTGTGCATAAAATATCAATCATCAAAACACAAGAGTCAAAAAACCGACATTGAAGTATTCCTTCTTCAACGTCAAAAGTGTGATACTTGGATTACCAAAACACAAATAAAACAACTGACATTGAAGTATTCCTTCTTCAACGTCGGTAGGTTCCTGAGCGCTTAAAACTGGCAGAGCAAGAACTCCTACCCGCCTTCTGCCCACGGTTTGGCGTTCTCTGCCTCTAGGTCCTTATCCTCTCTGCACAAGACCACTAAATCCACGGCCTCTCGGTACAATTTCCAGGTGATGAGTAGCGACCGAAACAGTCCCGTTCTGACGCCTCTCTGGACACTTTTTGGCCAAATGACCCGGCCCCTCCCAAATGTAACACGTCAACGGCGACAGCCTCTAGTCCTACGGATACGCGCCATACAACTGGCCATGGGTCCGATCTTTATCACCACTGTATCCTGGAAAGAACACGCTATGGCCTCTTCCTGTATCATCTCTGCCGAACTGCTCGAAAACTGGAACATCAAAACGAACTCGCTTCGGTTTCGGAACAGCTGCAATTTCATCAAAACGTTCCTCTATAAGTGTAGCTGCATTCAAAACCTCTGCATACGTATCAAAACGCTGGGCGCCAATGGAGAGGAACAACTACGCATAGAGATCTCATATGAATCTCTTAATCCACTTCTCTTCAGTATCGACCAAGTAGGGAGCATATCAATAGTTTCATGAAATGCAGGTATACTCGGCTATGGTCATGTCCGGAGTCTTACGCAAAGACTCGAAATTATGAGCTCGGTTATCTCTAACACTCTGTGGAAGAATGTAACATTTCAGAAAAATAAAATATTATTTTTGGGGAACTTTTATAATTTAATATTATTTTAATGAATATTTTAATATTTCGGTATAATTAAATACCGATAAATTGGGGAAATTTTTTGAAAATTATAGAAATTACTAAAAGAGGGTGTTTTACATGAATTATGCAATTTTTAAGTTTTTATGATTAAGTATATGCTAAATTAGTGCTAATCGCGATTAAAAACCGCTAATCGGATTTTTAGCATATTTGTGCAAAACATGCACCATATCTTTTTTTTCACTTGTTACATATTCTAATGGCTTTCCTTTATGTTTTATATCATGGTTGTTGAATTATTAGAGAGAACGAAAAAAAGAAAAGAAAAGAAAAAGGGAAAGAATAGAATAATGGGTATGGGTGAGAGAGAGAAAGGTGAGGGTGTGTTGACTTGGCCATTCCTCTTCATTCTTCACTCATTCCTCTCCCCTCCATCTCCTCTTGCTGATGCTGCTACTGTCCCTCTCTCCCTCTTCAGAAAATCCCCCAAAACACCATGGAAACCAACTCAAAACTCTATCCCCATTTCACAAAAATGATGCACAAGCTCAAGGGAATCGGACCAAGAAAGGAAAGGTTTTGGACACTTGGGGCAACTCAAGAATTTTCTTGAGTTGTCAAATGAGATATTTTCTGAACCACTAGCTTTATTTTCCTATTGCTTTCACAGCCATGTTAACCTTAAACCGATATAGTGATGTTTTGTGAGGGTATGAAAATTCTAGTTAGGGTTATTGGAAATTAAGAGTTGTGGTGAGCAATTAAGCTCAGTAGAGGCCATACAAACCCCCTAGTGCTAGAATCCAGGCCTAAACCAGAGACTAAAAATCCGGAATACGGATTTAGAAAAGCCGATATCGGAAAAACTGTGATTCTGTGAAGGTTAATTGAAATCTGCTATCACCCCGAGACTCTGAAAATCATTTTGTGAACACAGAGAGATGTGCAGGCACTCAGGAAGCTAACCCTAAAACCCCAGACCCTATCTCCCATTGCAGGCCTCCAATTAATTCCTTCTGCCGCAATTTGCGGCCAGAGCAGGTTAGAAATGGTCCGTTTTTGTTCTAGGGCCTTATCTCCAGTAAATTAGACCCCTGGCATGTGCAAAATTGTCCAATTTGACCTAGGGTAGAATCTGGAGCCTGTTTCCTGAGTTGTTGTTTTGATTCGTGTTTTCGTTTCTCATATTTTGAATTATGGAATTGCGTATTTGTGTTTTACCTCGATTACTTGGCGTTCATACGACGATATCGAGAATTGTTGATGGTTTTGAAGCGTAGTCCATAGGTTCTAACCTATAGGCCTTAGCGCGTCGTTTGGTTTTCTCGATGTGATTTTAAGGTTTATTTTCGATTATGTTATCTTGTAGGTACCTTCTCGAGGGCTTCATACGATGAAGGAGATGAAGGCGACATCGACACCGGCACGCAGGATGCAAGGTGAGTAGATTATATCTACGGGGAAGTCGGGTGGATGGCGTATAGCACCCCCGCAGTTCGATGTCTAGTATACTATATATACTATATATTTATGATAGCATATTGTGTGTCGTGGATATTTGAGATGAGATTAGGTGTACTATGATTAGATTAGGGCGTAGAAGTAAACTAGTATAGTTCCTAGTTGCGAACCCTAGAATAGGCTTACACCCACACGCACACACATGCATATTCGTTATACATATACTTGGATGACGAGGTTAGTGGATGATATTTGGAGATGAGTCGATGATATTGGGCAGAGTGCCATGAGATCGGTGATATGATGTGATTCGTATTTGGGATACGACAGATGATTTTAGCGGGCCTTTAGACGTGTGTTTCACACACGCATTTATACTTATATAGAGGGTATCGTATTGTAGTAGACGTAGATTAGTACCCCGGATTATAATCTTTGATAAAGAGGATACCAGATGAATAATGTGATGAATGTGATATTGACCCGTACCCAGATTTGGGATGCCGTATGACGGATTTACGTACGAGCTATATATTGATGATAGATCCGCACTCTTGACTTGAGGATGTCATATTATAGATATTGTATCGTATGTGATACTATTGAGGCAGGATCATCGACTAATATATACATATATGTATCGACTCAGATGTTAGGCGGCTTCCTTACCTTTCGTTTAGCCTGTTAGCTCAGCCTATAGTTTAGTGTAGTTGTTAGACTAGATTCGATTCCTACCTACTTCAAAACTAACGAATCGTGGGTAATTTAAAAGACAGGCCAAGGATTCTACGGATATTTCAAAGGAAACCAACTTGCTGTTCAATTCGTGTTATTTCAAAAGGCATTACTGTATGACTTATATTTATATTAAATGCAGATTAGTTATCATTGTGTTTATCATTCAGCTCCCGTACATTATTGTTGTTCGCTCCGCATCGCATACTTATATTGTGATTTCATATACCACTATTAAACTCATGTTGTTAGGACACCAGCACCATTATCGATGATGCATATGTTCCACGTACACCTGCTTGCCGGCTCACACACTTCATCATCGATAATTGCCATGTCACTACACTGTAGTACTGTTGCATTCAGGATATGATCTCTTGCATGGCATACTTGTGTACATACCCATTGTACACCCCTATTTATATACATAAGTATTTGCACATACATAGATGATTCTGGCTTGATTTGGAGATTTGGGAACCGCAAAATATATCTTAAACTGTATTCATTTTTAAAAGAGTGGTTCCCCTCAATATGTGCATATTACTCTTCCATGTTGCATGATATACCGATACGCTTACATTTCTTTTATATGTCGCATACATCATGCTTTATGATTAGACGCATTGAGATATGTTGTTTCCATGATATTTCTGGATTTGGGAACCGTGGGTATTTCAAAAGAGAGTATGTATTGTTTTAAAAACCCGGTTACCCTTGATATGATATTTCAGTGCGTCCACCATGCGTTTTCTCGGTTCTGAGACGTGTGCTTGAAACCCGATTCGAGGAGTTGGATGATCCATTTGCGGGTTCATGGTGGACCCGGTATGATTCTCCGGGGCGAGAAATGTTTTTCGTAGAGCAGACGATGAGCCTGGCAGGGTGGCTAGTACCTACCGGTGATTGTATTTGAGCTCGGCGGATATCCGGAGGATACCGACCGGAGTTGAGAGATGATATAGGCCGATCCAGACGGACGGGGCCCTATATTTATGAGGATTTACGTGCCGATGCTAGGCACAGGTTTCATGATGTTTTCGAGTGTCGATGCTTGGCACTCAGGTTCCATGATTTTGATATGTCGCGAGCGACACATGTTGATTTACATCCTCATACTTCCATGCATATGTTTATGATATTTACATGCATGATGCTTATTGTCATTGGGTGACACGTGGACGATTTCCACATACATATATTGACATTGATGATATTGATCACATAGTTGGATGATATCCACATACTCATAGACTTTCTGATATAGTTGATATTGATTACATTGATCATACCTCATATTTATGATATGTTATTACCTGAGGCACTGGCACGAGCACTTGGCACTACACTCATGTATAGATGTTACATTGCCACCTTATCTTGCTTCAGACTTATTCATTTGAGGTTTATATACATATTGATCGTATTGACCTAGGATTGTGTCATACATACGATTTCTGCTCTGTGATGTTTTCTATTCACAAGTTGGCAATTCACCCCCGTTGTGCCACAGTTCTTGCAGGTTTTGCCGTACAGGTTCCATCGCGGCTTTTCTGGCTCACTGCTTCCTTTCTGGGTGATTGTATTGGTAGGTGGGTTCACTCGCATCGTGACCACTCTTGTATTATTTTATTCAGTTGTATCTAGTAATTCCATCAACCAAAACTTGTATATTGTTTTTAGACTTAGAAAACCAGTTATGTATTATTTCGACCTTAGAGTCGTGCGTTGTAGTATTATGGTTTTCATGCCGATTTTGAGTTCTTTTTGAGTTTTGATCCTCGCCCTTTGGCGTTGTATATTATATTGCTTGCATGGTTGTGACCGTCGATTGACGAAGAGCTAGCTCCCGCTTGGGGATGCCTTTTATCATTTTGTATATATTATTCTTGTTGTACCCCGTTCGGGGCCATTATTTACAAAGAAAACTCTGCCGAAATTTTCAGAAAAGAATATAGATTTTAAAAATGCATATTCGACTTACTCATTTAAAAACCTTGTTTTTAAAACATGTTTTCCTTACTTCTTAAAAACTAGTTTTCTTATTTACTCCTTAAAATGGTTTTAGATTTCTGGGTTTTTGGCTTACTTGAATTAGATGAGGTCCTATAGACTTCATATGATTCAAGTGCCAGTCACGGGCTTTCTGGAGTCGTGACAAAGAAATCTGGATAAGAAGACCTTCTTGAACTCGTCCTACGTCATCGGAGGAAGACCCATTGCTCGGCCTCTTTCGACCGACTCACACCAGATCTGAGCAAGACCCTCCAAACGAAAGCTAGCCAATTCCATTGATCTCGCATTAGAGCATCTTAACGAACGAAATATCCTAGCCATCATATTCAGAATGACTGAGGATCCTCTGCCACATCACAGGTGGTTTCAGTTTCATGAACTCTAGGAGCGATACCTCGATAATCCCATCAATGGCCAGTATGACTGTTTCAACGGTAGGCAACACAACGACTTCTGGAATAGATTGAACAACATCAGGCCTCTGAGTCTGGCTGGTCTCAAGCAATGACCCGTCCATCTAGTGTAACAACTCCAATTTCAATGTACATAAAATTGTTTAAAAGTTAATGTACAATTGGGGTATTTACAATTCCTGTGAATGCTATAAGAATTTGATTTGCTTTAGAACAGCAAGAAAAAGCTTGTAACTCATTGGTAAGACCTTGCACTGCTGAGACATATCACCTGAGTTCAAATCCCATCAGCCACACATTCTTTTTATTTTAATTTCTTTTAATCTTTTAGGAGCCCAAGAGTTTATACGTGCACAACACGTAAACTGAAAAGACACAGATTAATCAAACATGTGCACTGAACAAAACCAAGCGACACGACACGTGGCACCCAACCCCCGCACCCCCCGTCAGAAATTGGCCGGCGAAATGCCTTAAAACCCCTGGTACCACCGGTCATACCCGACGGTAAAGCCCCCAAACTTTGCCCCCTGCAACTTTTAGACTACCCCATTAACCCAATATTGCTTGTTTACTCTGAATTTATTCAGAGTGCAATAAAATGCCCATTTAATCCAATTTTAATACAAATTTTAAATGCATTCTTTAACAATAAACCCTAATTTTTCCTATAAATACCACACCTCATTTCATACATCATCACTCATAATTTCCTGCCAAAACTCTCAAAAACTTTCAAGTCCTCTTTGGTGTACAAATGAAGTTAGCGAAGGGAGAAGCTCCGACGAAATTCTGAGATTCCGGTGATGAAACGACGTTCCGACGCTTCCCAATCCTTCTCCTACCTCTTCCTTCTCTTTGAAGCCAGTAAGTCCCCTCTTCCTCTCTCTTTCTCTATTCTAAAAATCTTAAATACTAAAACCCAACGGAAGCGGAGTTAATCCGACTTCTGATTCAGTTTTTCTTTAAAAATCCTATTTTTCTTAAACAAGAAAATACCAAACTTTCATATCATGTTCAATAAATATTAACAAATATATTAAACAAGTTTCACACCAAAAGAATTTATATTGCAATTCTTATTGCAGTTTTACAGTAAAATACCATATACTTTAGTTTACCGACATAAAACAATATAAATTTGTATTACCTTTAGATAGTTCACGAGGTAATGACCTATCTCATCACAATACACATCTCTATCATAGCACGATGAAGTTTTGGGAATTTATTCTTTGGATAAAACGACTTTACAAATAAATACCTTTAACTTATAAAATCATTTCTATAAAAAGATGTATTAAACATTTCCATGCAATTGCATCTCTACAACCCACTTTTGAGGACCCCGTTCGGGAGGGTGCGGGTTATCACACATCCTCGGGCCCAGTAGAGCGAGATGCAGACCTCCGAAAGGAGCATTCGATCTCGATGGAATTTTAATGCATTTTTCTTTAGAAAATGAGATTTCTACAAGAAAATAAATAAAATTTATTTTTAAATATATATATCTATTATCAAAATATCTATTTTAATTATATTATATAACTATTCCAAGTTTTAATAAAGGAATCACTATTACATGAAAATACCATCCAAATACAAACAATTCCAATATTTCAAGAAAATACCATATATTATGAAGTTAGGTTTTACTCACTAGAAATTTCACTTGTATAAAAATATACATCTATGAAAACCCTAAAGACGATAATTAAAAGTTTGAGGTGTATTTTTAAAATTATAACAAACTACTTTTACATAAAACCCTCTCAAGTTATACTAAATTACAATAAAAACCCTAGTAAACATAGGTTTAAGCGGGACCAGTCTCTTGAGCCTCAGGTAGCCGGAGATATGGGTACTTGCCTATTTAAGGTAGACAATCTAACGAAAGGTGTTATCAACACGGTAATTGCTTGGGAAAAAGACGCAAATCCTGCCGTCCATATGCAGCAGTTACCGATAATATCAAAACTAATTCAGGATTTCAATTTCTTTTCAGAAGTGTCTGACTCAGACTGAGTCTCAATCTAATCAATCTGACTTGAATATGATTCAAGTATAAATTACAATACAACATTAATCTATGAATCCGTCTATTCAATCTATATTAATCTATATTGACAGAACCGAACCATGAATATACTCCGTCTACATGACTCTCCATTTACATCCATTCCATTTACTGATATCATGGTTTCATCAAGTCTTCCATTTACCACAGACAATACAATACCATCAATACAATCAATACAATAATACACTATGGGGTTTATAAAGCGGTAGACTGGTACAGAATATGTTAAAAGTGGCACGAGGTGGTCACTTAAGACGTAATTACATCCATGCCGTTGTTCCGTGGTATTTTCGACGGAGCCTTGTACTACGGATTACCAAATTCCGCGGTGTAAGTTGGACTACTCTCGTATACACTAGCATCTTCTGTACCAAGCTACAAACAACAGCGTTAACAATATAATACAACTTTAAAAGTTACATTCTCCTTCTGTCTATTCTGTCTATACCTATTCTTTGGGACTTACCGAGCGATTGTTCACTGACGACATTCCTTTTTTCTTTCTTTGGAATGTTGTCAGGTGGATCGGACCTTCTGGAGACAGAGCCCAGCAGCAAGGATTTGGATCAGATAGCCTTCGACCGAGAGCTCTAGATTACTTATACATATTTTCATTTATGTTATGCCATTGTTTAGGCATTGCTTTCATTCCATGTATTTACATTTCAGCTGTATTGTAAAAAGAATGTTGAATAAATAAAGTTGTTGTTCATTTATATCTTGTCTCTTGTATGCTTTACTTTATATTGCTTAGATAAGCTTAGCGTGTTTACTCTGAGTAAATGCATAGCGGACCTCGTCGCATCCTATGCACATACACCTGGAAGCGAGGCGTGACGGGTTTTGTAGGTGGCCCATGCAGGTCAGCTCTGTATGGACATGCAGATCAGCTCTGTATGGACATGCAGGTCAGCTCTGTATGGACATGCAGGTCTGTTCTGCGAGGACAACCTAAGCAATATAACACAAAAACCAGCAACTGAAAACATTCTTTACAATATATATTCCTTAAATTTTCGAATTCCATATATTTTGAATCTGTCCTAACCTAAATTTTCTTTCAAGGTTATGGATTCCCCAAACAACACTAGCACAAATGTCAATAACACCCCCACCTCTACCGCTTACACCTGCCGTCGCTGCTCCAATCAATGAGCAAACGGTCTTGCTTGAGGCGATCCGCAGCCTTCTGGAGGGATAGCAGCAGCTGTCAAGCCCCGCTTCCCAGTATACGGGCAGAGGATGCGACGAGGCCGCTACGTATTTACTCTGAAGTAAACAAGCTAAGCGTATCTAAGCAATATAAGTAAAATGCACAAGAGACAGTGACAATAGATATAATTGAACAACAACTTTATTTATTAACACTCTTTTTATAATACATCTGAAAAGTAAATACATGGAATGGAAAGCAATGCCTTAACAGTGGCATAACAGAAATGGAAAATACAGAATGTAAACGTGTACAAGTAACTAGAGCTCCGGGTTGAAGGTTAGCTGATCCTAGTCCTTGAAGGTGGGCTCGATCTCCTGAAGGTCCGAATCATCTGACAACATTCTAAAGAAAAGAAAGAGAATGTCGTCAGCGAACAAATCGCTCGGTAAGTCCCGTAAATAGTCAAGAATGGAATAGACAGAATAGAGAGTATATTGTTATAATGTTGTATTTAATGTTAACGCTGTTGTTTGTAGCTTGGTACAAAAAAATGCCAGTGTATACGAGAGTAGTCCCACTATTCCGGTGACTAAGGTATACGTAGCACAAGAAACCGTTCAGCCACGGTACAACGGCAATTGAATTCAGGTTAGGTGTATTATGGTTACAGTCTCGTGCCATTTCTAATACCTTCCGTACCAGTCTACCCCTTATAAACCGCGCGATATCTTGATTGTATTGTTTGAAGTGTATATTGTATATAGATGGATGACTTGCTGAAACATGATATCAGTAAATGGATGTAACTGGAGAATCATGTAGATGGATGTATATCCATGGTTCGGTTCAGTTAATATAGATTGATTAGATTGAATAGACGGATTCATAGATCCATATTATATTGAAGTTTGATACTTGAATCATATTCAAGTCAGAATGATTATATTGAGACTCAGTCTGAATCGGACAATTTGAAAAAAAATTGAATCCTGAATTATGTTTTGGAGCTATCAGTAATTGCTGCACATGGACGACAGGATTTATGTCTTTTTCAAAAACAATTACCGTGTTGATAACACCGTTTGTTAAGTTGTCTACCTTAAATAGGCAAGCACCCATATCTCCGGCTCACTGAGGCTCAAGAGACTGGTCCCGTTTAAACCTATGTTTACTAGGGTCCTTATTGTATTTTAGTATAATTTGAGGGGTTTTATGTAAAAACTAATTTTGTATAATTTTCAAAATACACCTCAAGTATTTTATTATCGTATTTAGAGTTTTCATGGATGTATATTTTATCAATGTGACATTTCTAGTGAATAAAATCTAATTTCATAATATATGGTATTTATTCGTAATATTGGAATTGTATGGTATTTTCTTGTAAATGAGATGTTTTTCTTGAATTTTGGAAATGTGGAATATTATTAATATTAAAAATAGATATTTTGATATTATTTACATATATATATATATTTATTAAAAATATAAGTTTTATTTATAATAGAAATCACATTTTCTAAAGAAAATTGTATTTTAAATCTTTCGAGATCGTATGCTCCTTACGGAGGTCTGCATCTCACTCTACTAGGCCCGAAGATGTGCGATAATCCGTACCATACGGAACGGGTTTCCCAAAATGGGTTGTAGAGGCGCAATTGCAAAGATTTGTTAAAATACACTTCTTGTAGAAAAAGATTTTAATAGTTGAAGATAGTTATATGTAATGTCGTATTTTTCCCAAATCTATGTTCCAAAATTCTATCGTGTTATTTTAGATATGTGTGTTGTGAGGAGGTAGGTCATTACCTCGTGAGTTATCTAAAGGTATAAAGGTATTATAGAGTTTATGTCGGAAACTAAAGTTTGTGATATTTTAATGTAAAATTGCGATAAAAGATACATATAACAATCTTTTGTGATGAAACTTATTAAAAATGTTTATTAATGTTTAATAAACAATATGTGATGATATGAAGGTATCTTGATTAAGAAAAATTATAGTTTTTAAAGAAAACCGAATCGGAAGTCGAACTAACTCCGCTTCCGTCAGGTTTTAGTTTTGAATGTTTTTAGAATAGAGAAAAGAAGAAGAAGTAGGGACTTACTAGATAACTAGCTAGAAGAGATAAGAGGAATAGGTGGGAATTGCCGGTGCGTCGTTTCGTCGTCGTAAACTCCTCGGATTGCCGTCGGATGTTCGTCGGAGCTTCGCCCTTTTACTAACTCCACTTGCACATAAAAGACTTGGGAGTTTTCTTGAGAGTTTGGGCAGGGATTTGGCATTGAGGAGGGGTGATTTTGAGGGTGGTATTTATAGGAAAAATTAGGGTTTGAGGTAGTGAAAGGGTGTATTAAAAATTTGTATTAAAATGGATTAAATGTGTGTTTTAATGTGTTCTGTAAATGTGCAAGAAAAACAAATAATACAGGAGTTATGGGGGGAGTCCAAGAGTCGCCAGGGTTGAAGAAAATTTGGGTTTAGACCGAGTTGAACCGGCGGCGCCGGCCGATTCGAGGTTTTCGCCGACATGAGTCAGGGGAGTCGGGGCTCATCTTGGTGCCACGTGTCGCTGACGCTTGGTCTAGCCTCGTGGACATGTTTGTTTAGGCTGTGACTCTTGGTTTTACGGGTTGTGCACGTGTAGACCTTTGGGCTTCTAAAAGATTAAAAGAAAAATAATTAAAAAGATAATGTGGCTGATGGGATTTGAACTCTGGTGCTTTGGTTCAGCAGTGCAAGGTATTACCAATGAGCTACAAGCTCCTTCTTGCTGTTCAAAAGCAAATCAATTTTTTAACTTGTGCTCAGGCTCAAATACCCCTTTCTGTATTTTTTGAAAAAATTGTACAGAAAGTTTAGGGTTGTTACAGCAGCAGACTGCTATCTTGATGAACCGTCCAGAGGCGAAAGCACCTAGGGTGAAACAATTCAGGGCTTTGCACCCTAAGCAATTCTCAGGAAAAGAGAACTCTCTAGAATCTGAGGAATGGGCTCGAAGTATTGAAGATGATCTGGCAGCGGCACAAGTGCCAGAGATAGGTTGGGTTCGAGTTGCGAAACTGTAACTCACCGACAATGCATGGGTCTGGTGGAAGACGGAAAAAAGCCGTCTTACCCAGCCGATCGAATGGAGGACGTTTCGCGATATGTTCGACGTGAAATACTTCCCTGAGACTTCCAGATTTGATATGGAACAACAGTTCATTCACTTACAAAAAGGTTCGATGTGGGCCAAATCAGTGGATGAATTTGATGTTGAGTTTACCATGCTCAGTCGGTAAGATATGTCTTAATATTTCGATTTTTATATATCACATACTACACAGCTAACACAAATATCTTAACAGATTCGCGGCACACCTGATATCGACGGATGAGATCAGAACCCGACGATTTCAACAAGGGTTAGATCTGGAAATCCAAGCTGCGTTAGCTACAGGGGATTTCCCGACCCATGAATTGGCCGTGAAAGCTGCCCGCAGATATGAGGCAGTGGTGAAAATGAGGGGCGGACCTCAATCTGCCGAGATGAAGCGCCTTGCCACTCAGATGGCAGGAGGAGCCTCTTCAAAGACACCATTTGTGCCCAGGAGACCAGGAGTACCGAACAACTGGTCCAACCTAGCCTTTTGTACCTATTGCAGGAGGGATGGACATTTGGTGAAAGACTGTCGGCGTGAAAATCGCTTTTGCTTATTCTGCGGCTCAGCTACTCATGACATTGGGTCATGTCCTCGTAGACACAACCCATATATTGCACCCAGGCCAACAATCACTTACCCGCAACGCCCAGCCATCCAGAAACCTGCTCCATGACTTGCATTACCTACCCCACCTCCTCGTGGACCGACTGCACCTCCTCCTCATCAGTTCCATCAAGCTCAACGGAACGTACCTCTGGGACAAAGGAACGGACAGAGGAATGCTCCTCCAGCAAGGAAGAATGTGCCGAGGCGACAGGCTTTCACAATAACTGTGGAAGAGGCTGAAGTCACCGACCAAGTCATTACTGGTAACACTTCCCCATCAAGCCTTATTTTCCATCTATACATACTTATATACATTTTCCCTTATATCTAAAACATATTCCGCATAACTTAGGAACAATCTTAGCAGCCTCACTTCCTGCACTTGCACTCTTCGATACTGGAGCATCTCATTGCTTTATATCGCAACGGTTCATCCGAACTCATGCGATTCCAGTCAAACCCCTCATATCTAGCTGGAATGTCAGTTCAGGAAATGGCGTTCTAAAGGCAGTAATGGGATACGACCTGTGTCCAGTGGTCATCTGCAGCAGAGAATTCTATGCTGACTTCAAGGTGCTGGACATACCGAACTTTGATGTGGTTCTGGGTATGGATTGGCTCGGAACATTCTATGCTACCATTGACTGTCATCAAAGCAGGGTAGTATTCGAGATTCCAGAGCATCCGGTCTTCTATTTCAAAAGTGGAGACCGTACCCTGGAGCCAAGTACATACAAGGCGAAACCAAAGAAGGCAGTGATTGCGGCAATTCAAGCGGAGGAAGAATCAAAGCCAGAAGTAGTTCTAGAGTTCGACGATGTGTTTCCTGAAGACATATCGGGTTTGCCTCCCGATCGAGCTCTTGAATTCAGCATTGATTTAGTACCAGGAGCACAAACGGTGATCAAAGCACCGTATCATCTAAGTCCGGAAGGTTTGAAGAAAGTCCGAACTCAATTGGAAGAATTATTGGTGAATGGATGGATTCGTCCCAGCACTTCAAGTTGGGGATCACTAGTTCTACTTGTAAAGAAGAAAGAAGGTTCATACAGAATGTGCATTGATTATAGAGCCTTGAACGATGTAACTATAAAGAACAAATATCCACTACCGCGCATTGACGTACTGTTCAATCAGCTAAGTGGATCTTACGTTTTCTCCAAGTTAGATCTTCGTTCGGGTTATCATCAGGTGAAGGTCAAGAAATCTGATATCCACAAAATGGCATTCAGAACCCGCTATGGTCATTAAGAATTTCTTGTGATGCCATTTGGAGTGACCAATGCACCAGCAATATTCATGAACCTAATGAATCAAGTTTTCCAGGAGTACCTAGACAAGTTTGTTGTCATCTTCATCGATAACATCCTGGTGTATTCTAAAAGTCGGTAAGAACATGCCAAACACCTACGAATTGTCCTGGAAACTCGACGAAAACATCAAATCTATGCCAAGTATAGCAAATGCGAGTTTTGGATAGATCAAGTTGGTTTTCTCGGATATATTGTATCAGGCGAAGGAATATCTGTGGTTCCAGCTAAAGTTTCAGCAGTAAGCGAATGGCCGACACCGAAGTCAGTGAAGGACATTCGAAGATTCTTGGATCTAGTAGGATATTACAGAAAGTTCATTGAAGGATTTTCGAAGATAGCAACAATCCTGACCAAGCTCACACGTAAAGATGAACAATTCATGTAGTCAGAAGCATGCGAGCAAGATTTCGCAGAACTCAAGTCAAGATTGACATCAGCGCCTATTCTCGTCATACCGGACCAATCTGGAGGTTTTGTTGGTGCCCTCACGCAGGATTGAACTACGGACCTTCAGTTTACAAGTTGGGATGACATCGGAGATAGAGAACTCCTTGGACCTGAGATGATGGTAGCAACCGTCGACGTGGTTCGTACTATCAGGGAAAGAATGCGCATAGCCCAAGATCGACAGAAACACTGGGCTGATGCCAAGCACCATCATTTGGAGTTCCAGCCAGGAGATCATGTATTTCTGATGATATCTCCGAACCGTGGAGTGATCCGTTTTGGAAGGAGGGGTAAGCTTAGTCCAAGGTATATTGGACCGTTCGACATACTCGAACGAGTCGGTGAAGGGGCTTATCGCTTGGCACTTCCACCTTCATTAGAGGGAGTGCACAATCTGTTCCACATATCCCAACTCAGATGTTATGTAAGTGACCCTAGCCATATTCTTGATCATTCCGAGCTCACCGTACAGCCAGATTTATCTTGTGAGCAACAACCTGATGAGATCTTGGATAGAAAAGTAAAGTCACTTCGGAACAAGAAAGTCAACTTGGTTCGAGTGATGTGGAGAAAAAGATATACGAGGAGAATCAACATGGAAAAGAGAAGATGAGATGCGTGCAAGATATTCTCATTTATTTGTAAACTAGTCCTTGAAATAAATTATAAATTTCGAGGACGAAATTTTTGTAAGGAGGGTAAACTGTAACAACTCCAATTTCAATGTACATAAAATTATTTAAAAGTTAATATACAATTGGGGTATTTACAATTCCTGTGAATTCTATTTGCTTTAGAATAGCAAGAAAGAGCTTGTAGCTCATTGGTAAGACCTTGCACTGCTGAGAAATAACCCCCGAGTTCAAATCCCATTAGCCACACATTCTTTTTATTTTAATTTCTTTTAATCTTTTAGGAGCCCAAGGATCTACACATGCACAACACGTAAACTGAAAAGACACTGATTAATCAAACATGTGCACTGAAGAAAACCAAGCGACATGACACGTGGCACCCAACCCCAGCACCCCCCGTCGGAAATTGGCCGGCGAAATGCCTTAAAACCACAGGTACCACCGGTCATACCCGATGGTAAAGCCCCCAAACTTTGCCCCCTGCAACCTCTGGCCTACCCCACTAACCCTATATTGCTTGTTTACTCTGAATCTATTCAGAGTGCAATAAAATGCCCATTTAATCCAATTTTAATACAAATTTTTAATGCATTCTTTAACACACTAAACCCTATTTTTTCCTATAAATACCACACCTCATTTTACACATCCTCACTCACAATTCCCTGCCAAAACTATCAAAAACTTTCAAGTCCTCTTTGGTATACAAGTGGAGTTAGCGAAGGGAGATGCTCCGACTAAATTCCGAGGAGATTCCGGCGACGAAATGACGTTCCGACGCTTCCCAATCCTTCTCCTACCTCTTCCCTCTCTTTGAAGCCAGTAAGTCCCCTCTTCCTCTCTCATTCTCTATTCTAAAAATCTTAAATACTAAAACCCGACGGAAGCGGAGTTAATCCGACTTCCGATTCGGTTTTTCTTTAAAAATCTTATTTTTCTTAAACAAGAAAATATCAAACTTTCATTTCATGTTCAATAAACATTAACAAATATATTAAATAAGTTTCATATCAAAAGAATTTATATTGCAATTCTTATCGCAGTTTTACAGTAAAATACCACATACTTTAGTTTACAGACATGAAACAATATAAATTTGTATTACCTTTAGATAGTTCACGAGGTAATGGTCTAACTCATCACAATACATATCTCTATCATAGCATGATGAAGTTTTGGGAAATTATTCTTGGGATAAAACGACTTTACAAATAAATACCTTTAACTTATAAAACCATTTCTATAAAAAGATGTATTAAACATTTCCATGCAATTGTGCCTCTACAACCCACTTTTGGGGATCCCGTTCGGGATGGTACGGGTTATCGCACATCCTCGAGCCTAGTAGAGTGAGATACAGACTTCTGAAAGGAGCATTCGATCTCGATGGAATTTTAATGCATTTTTCTTTAGAAAATGAGATTTCTACAAAAAATAAATAAAATTTATATATATATATATATAATCAAAATATCTATTTTAATTATATTATATAACTATTCCAAGTTTTAATAAAGGAATCACCATTACATGAAAATACCATCCAAATACAAACAATTCCAATATTTCAAGAAAATACTATATATTATGAAGTTAGGTTTTACTCACTAGAAATTTCACTTGTATAAAAATATATATATCTATGAAAACCCTAAAGACGATAATTAAATACTTGAGGTGTATTTTTAAAATTATAACAAACTATTTTTACATAAAACCCCCTCAAGTTATACTAAATTACAATAAGGACCTTAGTAAACATAGGTTTAAGCGGGACCAGTCTCTTGAGCCTCAGGGAGCCGGAGATATGGGTGCTTGTTTATTTAAGGTAGAAAATCTAACGAACGGTGTTATCAACATGGTAATTATCTTGATAAAGACACAAATCCTGCCGTCCATGTGCAGCAGTTACCGCTAATATCAAAACTAATTCAGGATTTCAATTTCTTTTCAGAAGTGTCTGACTAGACGGAGTCTATATCTAATCAATCTGACTTGAATATGATTCAAATATAAACTACAATATAACATGAATCTATGAATCCGTCTATTCAATCTATATTGACTGAACCGAACCATGGATATACTCCGTCTACATGACTCTCCATTTACATCCATCCCATTTACTGATATCATGGTTTCAGCAAGTCTTCCATTTACCACAGACAATACAATACCATCAATACAATAATACACTACGGGATTTATAAAGGGGTAGACTGGTACGGAATATGTTAAAGGTGGCACGAGGTGGTTACTTAAGACTTAATTACAACCATGCTGTTGTTCCGTAGTATTTTCGATGGATCCTTGTATTACGGGTTACTAAAGTCCACGGTGTAAGTTGGACTCCTCTCGTATACACTGGCATCTTCTGTATCAAGTTACAAATAACAGCGTTAACAATATAATACAACTTTAAAAGTTACATTCTCTTTCTGTCTATTTTGTCTATACCTATTCTTTGGGACTTACCGAACGATTGTTCGCTGACGACATTCCTTTTGTCACGCCCCGCTTCCTAGAGTACGCTAGATTGGGCACGTGACATAACCAACCATGCTACCTGTGGGTAGGAAGTATCCATCCACAGTCACATTACGGCTGTAGAGATATCAAGAACAAGATAAAACTATCTAAAAACATGTCCATAATCCAGAATAACAAGAGTCAATGATAAATAAATGCGGAAGCAAATGATCCAATACAATATCTGAAAGGTATGTCCCATAATGCGGGCTCACATCAGAAAATAAATGCAGGAAATAAAACTAACCACTACAGAACTCACAACTCAGCCTGCTGGCTGAAGTACTCCTGCTCGGACAGCGACAGTGGTACGGAATCTGGGCCATGCAAAACCCAGACGTCAGCGCGTCATGTCAACAAGTAATATAATATGAACAATGTAATAGGCAATGCAAAAATAAACATGAATAAAGCAATAATGTGAAACAAGCAGTGCAGGGTAGTGTGCAGTGGGTAACTAAACTGTTCTATCAGGTTTTCTAGTCTAAAGTCTTTGAAATCAATTGATGAATCGTCGATGTAACTCAATAGTATCCCGTACATACCCGGGACCACGGCCACAATATTCTCGGCTGCAGCCGAGACATGCCGCTAGGCACAAAACAGGAATGTGTACACTCGATAGTATCCCATACATACCCGGGACCACGGCCACAATATTCTCGGCCGAAACCGAGACATGCCGCTAAGCACAAAACAAGAATGTGTACACCCAGAACAGGTAGTGAACTGTCGAGTTACAAGTCAGGTTTCACCTTTGATTTCCCCATACCCCCAAGTTATATATGTCAGGTCAGGTATTCAGTAATCAAGAACTAATGCCAACACAGGATCAGGTAAAAGCAGGTTTGTCTGGATAGACAACAGGAACGGTCCATGAGGACTACATGTCAGGTTTGTTGGCATTAGGCACGAGATCAGGTAACAGGTCAGGTCATGGTACATCAGGTCAAGTCAATAGTAAACGGTACCATGTCAGGTGTATCATATAAATACCATGTGTGACAATGTCAAGTCAAGATGCAACAATATCGTGGGTGTGGTCACAAACAGATATAAAATCGAACAGGGTATTTAACAACATGGAATGAGCAATGAGCTAAATAATAAGCATGTTTCATTCAATCTCAAGAGTGCAGTAATAAAGTGCAGTCGTTTTATTATATTAACAGGTTTGAGCACCCTTAGCGGTGCAATCGTTTAGATATTGATGCAATACAGTTATATCAAGCCTTTGAATACGAATGTCCGAATGTAATAGAACTACATGGGTAAGTGCTACCATCTATTAAACAGTAAAAATGTGATTAACAGGTAAACATGGTTATTAGGTTTAAATTGGCAGACTGTAAATTTTATGTTAACTGTAAAATGATATATGTCATATTGCAGCCAAATGAGAAACGACTATACCAAGTTAAGTTTTACAGGTTTAATGTGTCAAACATATATAAATATATAGTATAGCATGTAGCAAGTGATACTTGCCTCGACGGGTCGCGAACCGGGAAAACGGAACGTAACGTCGGCGGGGAAACACGCGACGGACGCACGGTTCACGGACTGAACCCAAACAACGAACCAAGGGACCTCACGGGTCAGAGCACTCCGTGGTGTTGCAGAGTGTGTGACGGCGATGAGGTCGACGGCGTGAGGCGCCGGCGAGGAGGTTGCAGCCGTTAGGGTTATGGCTCGGGTATGGACTTCGGTTCAGGGAAAAGAAAACGGAGAGGGAGAGGAGGTGGTCGGGGTGCTGGAGTGCGCAGGTGGTGAGGAGGTGCTGAAGGTGGCGCGGATGGAGACGACGAAGGCCGCCGGCGATCAGGCGACTGCAGGGAACTTCTGCAGCGATCGCGGCTGCGCAAGGTGCGCGGGGTGGAAGGAAGAAGGTTGAGGTTGAGAGGAGGAGGCGGAGGCGAGGGCGACGGTGACGTTGACGCCGGCGTCGGGGCTGCGGCGGCGACGGTGACGAGGCGGCTAGGGTTTAGGTTCTCGGGGGTTTCTCTGTTCGTGGTTAAAGAAAGAGAGGAGAGGAAGATTATATATATATATATATATATATATATATATATATAGGAGAGAGAGAAAGTTAGAGAGAGAGAGATAGAGAAAGGTAGAGAGAGAGAGAGAGAGGAAGAGTTAATGGAGAGGCCCAAGGGGATTAAACTTTCCCTGATTGGCTGGGGCAAAGATTGCAAAGGTTTTAAAAAGAAAATTTTAAAAGATTTAGAAGATTAATTAACAGTAAGAATATATAAACGAAATATTATATGGTTTTGAATATTATATTAATTTGGGATTTTGGCGCTAAACAAAACATTTCCAAAACGCGTCCGGATTGGGTCCAAAAATTTGAAATTTAAATAATAGGATTTTAAGCGGGTTCCAAATTTTGAAATTGAGTGTTTTATGATTAAAAAGCGTACCCCAAGACGGACACCCGTACGCGCGCGTAGCCGTCCAAACTCGCCCGTTTCACCGAACGGGATGAGAACTCGATGCACGGACGCTGCCACGCGGCTAGGGGTGTCGAGTAGGCCAAGATAGATATTTTTAATTTCATTTTAGACGCTAAAATTTGTTATATGCAGAAATGACTTTTCCAGATAAAATTTTGCAGTAAGTGATAAACAGGCAAGCTAAATGAAATGAGTACTATCTAATGCTCAACCAGTAACAGAAAATAGTAGTATTGGGCTCGGGTGTTACACCTTTCTTCTTTCTTTGGAATGTTGTCAGGTGGATCGGACCTTCTGGAGACAGAGCCCATCAGCGAGGAGTTTGATCAGATAGCCTTTGACCCAGAGCTCTAAATTACTTGTACATATTTTCATTACTGTTATACCATTGTTTAGGCAATGCTTTCATTCAATGTATTTACATTTCAGCTGTATTGTAAAAAGAATGTTGAGTAAATAAAATTGCTGTTCATTTTCATCTTGTCTCTTGTGTACTTTACTTTATATTGCTTAGATACACTTAGCGTGTTTACTTCTGAGTAAATGCGTAGCGAACCTCGTCGTGCCCTCTGCCCGTACACCTGGAAGCGGGGCGTGATATCTAGTGCAGAACACTCGCCTCAAAATGAGAAATCTTATCAGACAAAGGATGATCAATTTGTTCCTGTGTCACCGGGATACCACCCTGATCAGTTCTTGTCTCAGACAAGCCTGGCCTGACCTCGTCTCTCGCTGTAGCCCTCTCGGCTCGTGTAGACATGGTGACTGAAACAAGTAACCAAGAATCGATAAGGATAGATCAACTGGAACGAATAGAAGAGAAGATCTTAAGATATTTCCTAAGGTTACTTAGGCGGAGTATCGTATCATAAATATGCTGTGAAATATACGTACGCTACGTCACTCTACTTAGTTACCTACTCCATCATACCAAGATCAACCTACAAAAGTTTTGGTCTAATACCCCCAAAGTCAAGTCTAAGTTCCGTAAGGTTAAGCCTAGCTTCCGAAAATTCATGCCCTAAATTCCACATAGTCAAATCTAGACTCAACAAAGGTTAAACCTAGTACTCTGATACCAACTATGTCACGACTCGGAAATAGTACATGACCGGTACTTGAATCGCGTGAAGTTTATAGGACCCCACCATAACCCAAGTAAACCAAAAACCAGGAATCTAAACCATTTATAAAAGAAATAGTGGATGTGATGTTTTGAAAAAGGTTTATTAAAAGAAAATCGAGTTTGGTTTGAAATATAATAAGGTTTGATTGAAAACAATTTCGTCGTTTAAAATCGGACAGTACATCCTTTGTAAATTTTGAAGAAAACCATGTACAATACATATAATATAAAAAGCATCCTCATATGGGAGCAAGCTCATGCCCACACGGCGGGGACACAATCCACACAAATATATATATATATATATATATATATATATATGTATGTATGTATGTATGTATATATATATGTATGTATATATGTGTGTGTGTATATATATATATATATATATATATATATATATATATATATGTACACACACACACACACACACACGACGCCCAAGACAAAGGATCATAAGTGGAAAACAATAGATATGTATATAATATACTCAAGTCGACTCCACACGCGTCTGACACCCAAAACATTACATATCTAAGTCTCGACTCTATGTCGTGGATTATACAATTGGTTGATGGATTTTTTTAACTAGATCCAAGAAGAAATATATATACATATATAAGAGGCGGTTACGATACAACTATGTAACCCATCTAACAAAAGCAATCACCCGAAGAAGGAAATGTGTCGTCAAGCTGCTAATGATCCAAGCGGTCAGTCCTTCAAGAAACTAAGGCACAACCGGAGTGAGTTACTAACTCATGAGTAAAAAGATATCACAAGATAGAAATCATATGAATAACACCTATCTAAGTCATAAAGTATATTACTATCATATTATGTGATAACATATATATACCGGATTAGTAATATAAGCGCATCCTAATGGATCGCGTAAACATGGAAATACATCATCCAGAGCATCATCATCTTATATATAGCATGCATCCATATAAAAGCATATAAAGTAGCCGAAAGATGTAAGTATGTAAAATCCTTTCAAAATAATCGTATGACGTGTATATCACGACACAAGTAGCGGACATTGATTTGTAAAGCAATATATACAATTTTATTTTAAGTATACATCACGCCTTTTAAAAATGATTTAAAGAGGGTTTTCTTTTGAAGGTTTCTTGTGTCGTCATAGACATGTGTAAAATAGTAAGAGTATAGCTCATTTGAAAAGCTCTTTAATGTACATTGATATATGAAAATAATATTTTAGGTATTGTCTCTTGGACCAATCCTGTTCGGCTACCATATAGTATAAACCATATCAATTTGTGCACGACATTTATATCGATCCTTCACATATAACATAATATATCAAATTTATGTCAATCATCGACACTCGAAATCTCAAATCTATGAGACGATGTCCTCAGGACTAGCCCTCATCTCAATCTCATATTTGAACCCCGGTCAAATCACCGTGTTCAAGACTATCACCGGTTGCTATCCTCCGGATATCCACCGTGATCCGTCATGTATCTGTAATCGTCTACATTCCCAACTCGATTACCGGATACCACCAAAACCTGTCCATCCGATATCCATAATCGTTTACATCCCCAACTTGATAACCGGATATCACCAAAACACAAATACATGAAAAACTCAGGATGAACGCATCATCATCATCAAATCAAGAGAAAACCGCACTTTGAAAATACACGCAATGTTTTATAAATCATATTGCGGCTTCTCAAATCCATGGAAAACATCAGGTTCATAAAAACATAATCCATAATTCGTCTTTTCCACAATTAGCAACAATTATATACGAATACACATGGCAATGGTATTCATATATCAAAATCAGGCTAAGTATCATTGCATACTAGCATTGATAACTACAACATGAATAAGCATGGCAGTTTCTTCTGTGTCATGGCCGTACTAAGGATGTGTAGTGTAGTATACGCATCTGTGATCGTGCAACATGGCAATCATTACTACTTGTGCAAGTATTCTATCAAGTGTGTTCACACAAGAATAGTTATCAATTCTCTATCATAAATATCAATATCATAATCGTCAACAATGAATCATGCATATTCCTTCAGTTGACGATTTAATACACGGATATATCAATCAATCGCATTCATATAATGACATCAACATGGATATATTTAGAACACTCCTGAGTATGGCAATTCTACAGTGTCATGGCAGTATCAATGATGTGTTTGTGTAGCATGTGAGTCTGTAATTGTGACACATGGCAATCATTGGTAATTGTGCAGTGTTCTATAAAGTATTACAAGCGGCTATTGTAAACTAAATTTACAAAATATCTACGAACGAATAATATAAACGTAGCGTAACTTAATAAAATAATCGAAGTACGATCGTATAACGAGTAGAATAACGTAACGTAAACCAGCGTTGTAATAGGAATAATACCTACGAATGATTACAATTATGTCATTTAAGATAGAGCAAAACGTTGTTTGGAAAGGAGGAGGTTGCGATATTTTTAAAATAGATATTCATTTGAAATTAGCAGCACATTCTCGACATTAGAGTTTAAAAATGAGAAACGAATCGTTAGTTTAAAATGAGTAATCTAGCATTTCATAATATCCCAATCGAGATTTATAGCAAGACTCTACGAGTCAAATAAACAAGACCGTATGCGGCAATCTATTCTCATCACATCCAGTACAGAATCTTCCTTGTACGATGTCAATCAATCATCCAATCAATATCAGTACGGATCTCTAGTCGCGTATGCAAACACATATAGTTTATATAGTATGAACATCTAGGCGCGTACGGCGTGCGCGCGCGCGCGCACACGTATATATATAGCCTACTGGTTATGAATTATAGACTAATTACCTAGTTATAGACTAAGTATACGGTTTACGTATATATCTTTTCTAACATAACATTATAGATTAAGCGTATGTGTTACGTGTTACAATTATACTATATAACAAGTATTCTGATGAATTAGTTTCGGGGATGCTATATGCCATCCACCCGACTTTTCCCGTATTTATAAATTTACTCATCGAAGTCCGTCTCGAGCTAGTTGAAGCCCATGACCTCCTTACTCTTCATTGCCGTCTTAGAAGTTCCTGCAATCATCCCTAAACACGTAGAGATTAGCCAAGAATGACAGAAATCAAAACATCAACCCAAACGGCAAAACAATCAAGAAATATACACGGCGGACGTCTGAACCAGCACAATGCAGACGTTTGGCCACAATCAAAATCCAACCAGAGACTTTCAACCAGACGTCTAAAGAAGGACTCCCAGACGTCTAAAGAACAAAATTCAAGAAATCAAGATCAATGACAGATGTCTGGTGATTTGGCTATCAGACGTCTAAAGATCACCCAAAAACAACTCAAAGATTCACAGATCATATACATACGTCTGAAAATTTAGGGGCCAGACGTCTGCAGTAGGATCATGAAATACAGATCATGGGCAGACGTCTGAAGCTATATAGAGCAGACGTCTGCAAAAGGAATCCGCTGAAACGAATTTTTTGAAAAATGGAAATTCTTGAAAATCTTAAAATGAACTCTTTTTACACCAAAATACTCCCTACTTCCCAAAATAGGGTGTAGTCACCAAGTAAACCATACAAACTTCACCACTACTAGTGGATCACTTCAAAAACTAAATTTTGGATGATTTATACCAAAAAAAAATTGTGACTTTTTGCTTGAAACATATAGTTAACATGGAAAGACTTGTAGAAACTTAAACAAAATGGGATTTTTACCGATTTAGGTGTGAAATAGAGGTGATCTAAGCTCTAGAGGTGGTCACTTAGAGATCTTTGAGGTTGTGACGGGTTCACTTGAAGTCTTGAAGGATCTAGATGAAGAACTAGGCACATTCCATGGATTTTAGTGGAGGAAAGCTAGGGTTTTGGTTCGGGTTTGAGTTGGGAGTTGGGATATTTTCGAGAGAGGACGAAGGGGATATTTTTGGAGGAGAGACTATGGGAAGATTGAAATGAGATGATATGGAGAGAGGGTGTGGGTATGAGTATGCACATGGGCTCTCTCTCTCTTCCCCCCCCCCCCACCCCACACCCCCACCCCACAAATAATTTAGCATTATCAAATAAATGCCTTATCTTTTCAAAATCCATGCGAATGCCTAATATCTCCCATTTTTCCGAATTCCAAAAATAAAGTCATATAATTATATCAATCTATGAAAACCCAATTCTATCCTTGATATTATTTCCGTAAAATTCATAATATCCTTATTTAAATTATAAAATAATATTTATAATTTTCAAAATATTACATCTAATTTTATTTTTATAAAAAAAAAGGCCTAAATAAAAAAATTGTACTATTTAATATGCTAGTCAGGAAGGATCTAAAGCACAACAGAACTTTACTTTGGATGTCATGGGTACAGATGAGGATGTCAGGGGATACTGCAGAAACTCTATAATTGAATCATATTTATTTTTAGGATCTTTTGGCTTATTTTTTTGGACACTGGAACCTTAGATAAATTGTTCTTAAGTCCAGGAGCTTATATGCATTGATATTTCCCAATCTATTGACGAATTAATTTCATGTCTTGGACATTTTTTTATATATAAAACAAATAGGAAAAAAAGAAATCAAATTAACTCTAGCCTAATATTTTAAATATTGACCGATATATCTATGGAATATATTTGAGGATAAGATTGTCAAATCGTCATAAAAGAAACAAGAAAAAAATGTTTTCTTTTCTATAATAAACAAAAAAAAAAACCAATTACCTATCTTAAATTTCTTTCATAGACTTGGAAAATTTGCATACAATGTATCAGATTGTCATACAATTTCTTTCATATCTTATAAGCATGGATTGTTTTTTGGGGTATGCAACATGCTAGTCTGGTTATAAATTAGACGGGCCTGTCAAAGCCCAGCTCTTTTGTTGCAGGAAAAAATGCCAACATGGCCCTTTATTGTAAGGTATGAACAAAGGACAATTGATAACCCTAATGAGGAAGCAGAAATATTATTTGTTGATGGCTTTTAAGCATAGTCACAAATTCTTCTTTCGGGTATAATTCGGCGAGGTCGAAAATTCAGATTCGGAGAACTATTCGGAAAAAATCGACAGGTATTCGGGAAAGATTCGGTAAGTGTTCGGGAAATATTCGTGAAGGATTTCGAGCAAGAAATTAATATATGAGATACCAGGTTTTGATTTTGTGAATTATTTGATATTTTTTGAATTATTCGTTGTTGTTCACATAATTCGGGAATAATTCACGAATTATTCGGGAATAATTCACGAATTATTCGGCCGCCGATTAAGTCGGTTGATCAAAAAATCGTGAATTATTCACGAATTCGACGAATAATTCGCGAATTATGTGACTGATTTTAAGTCCATTAAAGAATATTTAATAAATTTCTGTGGAGAAAACCAGCCTAAATTCTACAATATTAGGCCAATTACAAAAGTTGATGCCAGCCCGAAAGCAACATGCGAATTTAAGAGAGTGTACTTATTTATTGGGCAAATTTCATAAAACACGATCCAATTTTCCAATTTTTAGGGATTTTGAGACAGGGCCATCGGTCTTTAAAAATGCCATGGATTCCCTTTGGACGGGTATTTGTTTTCCTAAAACTATCTATTTAAAATATAAATATATCCATCTATTTAAAATATAAATCCTGTGTTTCAAAGAAGTTCTAGAATATTACAGAACTGCCATTTTCTACTGATCACCTTAATTAACTGCCATTTTCTACTGTTCATCTTAATTACAAATCTGCCACTCAAAACATTATTTCAAATCATGAAATCTATTTAAAATATAAATCCTGAGTTCAAAAAATGTATATATATGAGAAAATTTTGGGGAGAAATTTTAGGAAATTTATTTAAAATATAAAGGGTATTTTTCCAATTTTGTTTGTATTATTTATTACAATTAAATCTGTTTTTGATTGATTTGTTATGGATACAAATATTAATATTATAAAAAAAATTAAATTTAAAATCATGAAATCTAGGAATTTGCCAAAAATGTTCCAAAATTCCTATGATTTTGAATAATGAAAGATTAGATATACGAGAGATAAGAGATTTATATATTATTTAGTTCGATTTTTTTTGTTTGTATTGTTAATTGTAATTAAATCTGATTTTGATTGATTCGTTATGGATACAAATATTAATATTATAACAAATTTAAATTTAGAATCATGAAATTTACGAATCAGCCAAAAATGTTCTAAAATTTCTATATTATTTAATTAGGATTTTTTTGTTTGTATTACTAATTGCAATTAAATCTAATTTTGATTCATTTGTTATAGACACAAATATTAATATTATAACAAGATTTAAATTTAAAATCATGAAATCCACGAATTTTCCAAAAATGTTCCAAAATTCATTTTGAATAATGAAAGATTAGATATACGAGAGATAAAAGATTGGTATATTATTTAGTTGGGATTTTTTTGTTTGTATTATTAATTAGAATTAAATCTAATTTTGATTGATTTGTTATGAATATAAATATTAATATTATAACAAAATTTAAATTTAAAATCATAAAATCTAAGCAAAAATGTTCCAAAATTCCTATATTATTTAGTTAGGATTTTTTCGTTTGTATTATTAATTATAGTTAAATATGATTTTGATCAATTTGTTATGGATACAAATATTAATATTATAACAAAATTTAAATTTAAAATCATGAAATCTACGAATCTACCAAAAATATTCCAAAATTCCTACGATTTTGAATAACGAAATATTAGATATATGAGAGATGAGAGATTGGTATATTATTTAGTGAGGATTTTTTACTTAAAATATAAATTCTGAGTTTCAAAAATGTATATATACAAGAAAATTGTGGGGAGAGATTTTAGGAAATCTATTTAAAATATAAAGGGTATTTATCCTTTTTTGTTTGTATTATTAATTGCAATTAAATCTGATTTTGATTGATTTGTTATGAATACAAATATTAATATTATAACAAGATTTAAATTTTAAAAAATGGTGGGTCTACGAATCTGCCAAAAATATTACGAAATTCCTATATTATTTAGTTAATATTTTTTTTGTTTGTATTATTAATTCCTATATCATTTAGTTATGTAAATATAAGTTTTTTTGTTGTTTTTTTTTTTCGAAAATCGATATATTTTACTGTAATCTGAATTATCAAGTTGTTAATTATTTTCAGCAATATGGTCTTACTTTCAGGATCGATAACTCTGTTCTTGCGGTGTATGAAGGTCTCTGCAATTTAAGAAAGGTATAAATCTCATATTTTTTCTATATGTTCACATGACTAAATGATCATTAAGATTTTAATTTTTTAGAAATCTCGATATTGATTATGAGATTTTCCAAATATTAGAGTATATATCAACTAGAAATTAGTTCGGTATATTTTGAATTCTCTATAACATGATTGCAATAAGTTATGACTTTTCCAAATATTAATATTATAATAAGATTTAAATTTAAAAAATTGGTGGGTTTACGAATTTGCCAAAAATATTCCAAAATTCCTATATTATTTAGTTAGGTTTTTTTTGTTTGTATTATTAATTTCTATATCATTTCGTCATGTAAATATAAGTTTTCTGCTGATTTTTTCCGAAAGTCAATATATTTTACTGTAATCTGAATTATCAAGTTGTCAATTATTTTCAAGAACATGGTCTCTTTCAAGATCATAACTCTATTCTTGTTGTGTATGAAGATTTCTGCAACTTAAAACAGGTATAAATCTCACATTTTACTCTATATGTTTACATAACCAAATGATCATTAAGATTTTAATGTTTTATAAATCTAATTTTTTCTAAATCTATGCAATTGATTATGAGCTTTTTCAAATATTAGAGTATATAGCAACAATAAATTAGTTTGGTATGTTTTAAGATTCTCTGTAACATTGTAACAAGTTATAGCATTTCCAAATATTAATATTATAATAAAATTTAAATTTTAATGGGTCTACAAATCTAACAAAAATGTTCTAAAAGTCTTATATTATTTAGTTAGGATTTTTTTGTTTATACTAATTAATTTCTATATCATTTAGTTATGTAAATATAAGTTTTTCTGCTGATTTTTTTGAAAGTCGATATATTTTACTGTAATCTGAATTATCAAGTTGTAAATTATTTTCAGCAATATGGTCTCGCTTTCAAAATCGATAACTCTGTTCTTGTAGTGTATGTAGCTTTCTGCAATTTAAAACAGGTATAAATCTCACCTTTTACTCTATATGTTTACATGACTAAATGATCATTAAGATTTTAATCCTTTATAAATTTAATTTTTTCTAAATCCATGTAATTGATTATGAGGTTTTCCAAATATTAGAGTATATAGCAATCAGAAATTAATTTAGCCTTTTTTGGATTCTCTATAAATTATATGTAGAATTGTAGTATAATTGTATCTGAAGTCTTTTTTCAAATTATTATTCGGCTATAATTGCATTACAAATTTACAGATAATTCTTATTCTTTTGGAAGGAATTTATGTTTCGAATTATGAAACCATTTTTGTGACTGTGGAAGTAAGACGAGATTGAATCACTTGAATCAATTGACATGAATTATTGACTATGTGCTGATTAAGATTTAAATTTTTTCTAAATTTAAGCTAAGTTCGTCAAGTATTAGCTCCTGATTGGTTTTATTTCCCTAATGTTTTATTTCTTTGAACTCATTTTATTAATGGTAACTATTTTCAGTAAAATATTCTAACTATTGCAACCGGTGATTTGATTTGCATTGCCTTTTACTTTGCTAATGCAATTTATTTTGAATTCTTCCAAATATTTGACGATATAGCAACTACAAATTAGCTTGGTCTGTTTTGGATTCTCCAGTATTAAATGTATGAAGTTTTAAAGAATTATAGGTGTATTTACGGGATTTGTAGTTAGAAGGTGACTATATGAAGTTTGTTCTAACAACATGTGCACATTGTTACAGAAAATTTTAAAAGAAAACCACTGTTAATTGAGAAGCAATGCGTAATCCAAATCTAAATGTGAGAACTATTAAAAGTCATACCATTGTTAAAGAAGATGACATATTGAATAAGATGATATAGTGCAATGATTCTGAAAATATCAATCCAAATTTGACACAACCTATGCAAAGAAGATCAAGCACGAACGTGTAAGTATAAAACATTTTTTATTATCATATATCCATAATAAATTTTATCACAGTGTTTAATATAACTTCAATTTCTTGATGCATAATTTTTGAAGTGATGTTCCAATTGTGGACATAGCAATTATTAAGACATATTACATATATTTCTGTATTAGTGGCCGTGGACCAATGGCTATAAGCATATACTTTTGGTGCATTTTGGAAATCTATTTATATATATCACAATCGACTATTGACGGATTTCAAAGAGAAGTTGGTGGCTTATTTTTTGCCTCTCTCTCTCTCCACACACACACACACACATTAGCGCTGTTCGTGTTAATTGTAAACTAGCAATCTCTCTTTTCTCTCCAAAATTCATGATTATATTATCTTCTATTACCTGTATTTAGTTTGTGCTATCTAGATTATGCCGTTGAAGACGGCTACTGGAAGACATTCGTTTTGCTTATTCAGATGCAACGCACGGGCAACACACTTGTTTTCAATATAATTTGAAGTTTGAGCAATCATATTTGGCGGTTAATCAAGTGAAACTAATTAGTGTCGGATTTTATGCAGAGTGGTAAGACCCAAGATCTTTTTTGAATCTTGAAATTTTAAATTTAAATGATATTAAATGTCAATTATGTGCTAAGTGGCCATCATTTGCCAAATGTTTGTTGATTAAAATTGAATGATTTAACAACCCAAGTTTTGTGTTTAAAATAACTATTATCTTGCACGTGCAATGCATGTGTTCAAATAAAAATTTTGTTTATGTTTTTTAATTTGAATTCAGATAAATTAGAGAAGATTAAAATTTATATGAGTTGTTAATTTGTTTTCAAAATAATCCACAATAATTCTGATAGTTATTTAAGATAAGTAGAGATGATTGTATAGTTATAATTGATTTAGTTCATGATAGTATTTATTAAATATTTGTTATAGAAATTTTGAATTTAATTTTTTTCTTCTGATGTGACGCTGTTTGAGGCTACGATAAACCATTAAATTAAAATTAATTCAATTTGGAGACCCTCAGGTTTTGTGCTTATAATAGTAGAGAAGTATTCTGCACGTGCCATACACGTATGTATAAAGAACATAACATATCACTCCATTAAATGTACAATTAATTATGGATAGCATATTTTGATATGCTAAACTTAATATTTCTATTCAATTTTTGAATGACTAAATTCATATAAATGCTAAATTATGATGCCACATTTTAAAAAACTTAATGTGAAACCAATTATAACATAAAATTTTAAATAGAATTACGTAACAACAATTACTCATATGATTCTGGCATCTAAACTTGATATGATGAATGACCCTCAATTAGTAAATAGCATGAATTTCCTCTTCTCTTGATGTTCTCTCCTCCGTCTTTATTTTATTTCCAACCTTCTTTTCCTCTCTTTCATTATTTTTCTCTACTTTTTCAAACTTTCTTTTGTTTTTCCTTCCCTTGCAAATACAATGTGAGGTAGTTTCTATAACTAAATAATAAACCGTTAGTGAGTTGCTTTTCCAAAAGAAAATACAAAATAAGCTGTTATGTAAATGAGAGTACGGAAAATCTAGTTTATATCTTCTTTTTGGAATTTTTCTCATTTTTTAAAACTATGGGATGAGAAAACTCTCCAGTTCATAGGACATGTGACATTTGTTTAGGGATTGTTAGTTGGATTTGAATCTCAATTTATTTACCTTTATAATAACTAGGTTTTTGCACGTACGATGCACGAGTTCAAATAAAAATTATGTTTATTGTTTTTTGAATTTAAATAAATTAGAGAAGATTAAAACTTACATGGTAGGAGTGGTTAATTTGCATTCAAAATAATTCACAATGATTCACAATAATTATAGTAGTTATTTAAGATCAGCTAGACGATTTAACTGATTCAGTTGATGAATGCTGATATGGCGCTATTTGAGGCTAAGAGGCTACATTACCATCAAATTAAAATCAATTATAGTAGTTATTTAAGATCAATAGAGACGATTTAACTGATTTAGTTGATGAATATATTTGTTAAATATTTGTTAAAGAAAATTCTACATTTAATTTTTTTACAGCTGATGTGGCGTTATTTGAAACTAAGAGGCTACATTACCATCAAATTAAAATCAATTTGGGAACCTTCAAGTTTTGTAGTTACTAGTGTCTTGCACCTGCGATGCACGTGTTCAAATAAAAATTACTTTTAATTTTTTTTAATTTGAATTAAAAAACATAGAAGATTATAACTTACATGTTTAATTTGTTTTCAAAATTGATCCATTATGATTCTAGTGGTTATTTAAGATCACTAGAGATGATTGTAAAGTTATAACAAATTTAGTTGATACCTGTATTTATTAAATATTTGTTAAATTAAATTCTACATTTAATTCTTTTACTGTTGATGTGACGCTATCTGAGGCTACGTTAGACCATCAAATTGAAACCAATTTGGGAACCATCAAGTTTTGTGGTCATAATAGTAGCGTAAGCAATTAATTTTATAATTGAAAACAATTCTCATGCCCGGCTTCTCAAAAGACAGTGGCAGGTATGTGATGAGGCCCGTGATATATTTATACCGAGGAGAGGACATTCCCGAAATAAATACTTCAAGCGAATTGCAAGCAATATAGTATAACAAGAATTAAATGAGAGAATAAAAATCTAACTACATCATTACTTTTCCAATTCCATAATATTCAAAACATTGACAACGCGTCTGAAAATCAAATACAACGAAAATAGAAATAAACAAAGCCCAAACTGATGGGTTCCTTAGCACCCTCACTACGTTTTTTAGGGCAGCAAGCATGCAATTTTAAAAAATCTAGAGTGCTAAGCAACCCATAATCAAGAATCTAACTAGAGGATTAGGGTTTAACTAACATGTATACTACTTTACACTAAGTGAAAAGGGAATACAACCATTGTATACCGGTCCTTCACTTCTAAAGCTCCGTGTAGTAGTCCCTTTGCTTCATGTAGAGGTGTCCCGGACTCTCTTTTGGCTCCACTAGGTGAAAGGAACGAGCTTGCTCAAGGATCTTCGAGTCCGAAGATGATTTACGTCGAAGAATCTCTAACTCAAGCTATCTTTTCACTAATTGAGAATTAGTGAAGCAAACAACCTATACTAAATGGCTAGTTTGGTATAGGTTGGTGAAGTAGGAATTTTGCTCACTTTAGAATTATTTTTCTCTCATTCTCTTATCTTGTCACTCAAAGCTAGAGAGCAATATAGGAGATGAAGAAAATGAACTCAAGAATGATCTTCTATCAACCATGGATGAGAAAATATCGTATATAACTCATGTAGAGACTAAACCATGGCTAAAAATAATGGTTAGGTTAATAAATATCTAGAATAAAACAAAATTAGTGGACTAAATCAATAGTTTCTACAAGCTTCAAGCTATGACTAATTACCACCTAATTTTGATTTTCCCTTAATTATTAAAACCCCACATTATATTAAGTATGGTATGAGTCTCATACACCAAAGTCCAATGTATCACCTATCATGACACAAAATAAATACATTAACATATATCACATATATATTAAATTTATAATGAGAAAAAAAAACATTTTCTTAAGTGAGCTAATATCAGTTAATGTATATTAATATATCAAATATATATAATTACACATTAAATTATTAAATAACCACTTGATTTAATAATCCGGCTGTATCGCATACAACCGACTAATATCATTTATATGCATATCACATATACGTATAACATATCATTGAATCAACACTTGATTCAACAATCCGGTTATATCACATATAACCTATATCGCGAGATTGGAATACGGTATCATATACACGTATTAATCTTTGTCCCGCACATATCACATATGTGCTCTACTTCGTTTCGCATGAGCTAGGAAACCTCTATGTAGGACTATAATGACTCGTCAATACGACGGCAGTAGGTGATGATCATATCAGTCACCCATAAGCCGTCAGCAGTACTAGCTGGACGTAACGGCTACCCGGGTATTGAGCGATCAGAAGATCAGCAAGAAATCTTATCCATACTCCTGTGAATCCAATAGGTAACACTACCGTACAGTCCAGTCTCTTTGTCTGATATGTCGCATATCTAGTCTAGGGGTGGTAAACGTCAGACCCCAATAACTTAATAAGTCGTGCCGATGTGAGGCTTATAACGGGTCGAGAAACTAATGATAACACTTACCAGTAAATCTCTGTATCAGCCCTGGCCAGGGACTTCCTGTTATGGCCAATCGAGCACAGCGCAGCATCAACCCCAATATCGCGAGAGACGAAACCCCTTCTATCGCTCATTGCCTCCATTTGACTCGGGACTGTACCCAAAAACCACCATTTTGCACGCTCTCTTGAACGTGGTAAGGTGGAAATCAAAGCACAGTGGGAATCACACAAGACTCTATGACGATCTCGGGTCTACAGACTAACCTGTATCAGTGTCACCAGAGAACTGCTATCTGACGTTAGGTATAATACCATCAAGGAGTTCTCGGCGAGTCCTGTTCAGTGTACCCAGTCTCCACCGAGCACCCGTAAACCATCTTTGATATCAAACACCAATGGACGTGGGATCATCCATCTCCCATCAAATGGGTCAAGAAGCGTATACGCTAGTTTAATCTAGAATATCGATGCCCTGTCTCGATACACCCTCGACTAGGAACAATTAAAGGATGTATTCGTGGACTATCCTGGCCCCACTAGGATGATATGCATTATAATCCTGGTAGTCAAGTATACATCCTAAGGGATTTATCAACATGTGAGAGAAAGACAGTATTACGATACAAGTCTACATGTTAAGATAAAGAGCAACCAGATAACATACTATCATGTCGAGCAAGAAAGTCCTCCCTATATACGTCAAAGCATCCATTGTAATATACAATCATGTACAATAATGACCTCTAGGGCATACATACAACTAACAATCTTCCACTTGCACTAAGGCCAACTGTTGTAGTATCTCATACCCAACATCCCAAAAACTCTCAAACTGTATCAGGGGTTTTGCCTCTGTGAGTGGATCCGCCATGTCATTCTTCCTATCAACTCTCCTGAGCTCGATCACCCGAAGATCAACCATCTCCCTGATCAGGTGATACTACCTAAGAATATGTCTGGAACACTGATGGGACCGGGGTTCCTAGGCCAAAGCCACAATTCCATTGTCACCATAATGGTAGGAACCAAGTTCATCTCATGAACATCTATATCCAGACAATCTCTTTGGTAGCATCGTTGGCAGCGATGCATTCACCCTTTATCGCCGAGTCTGCCACGGCATGTAGCTTGGAACTCTTCCAACATACCGTCCATCCACTAAGGGTAAAGACAAAACCCAAGACTGTCTTACAGTCGACCTTATCACACTGGAAGCTCGAATCGGTAAAGGACTCCATTTGGAGTTCACCGTTACCATACACCAAGAACGTTTCTTTAGTCCTTCTCAAGTACTTAAAAATGTTCTTCACTGATGTCCAATGATTCTCCCCAGGATCCGATTGATACATTCTTACAACACTAAGTGCGTACACTACATCCAGTCGGGTAGATAACATTGCATACATGATAGACCCGACTGTCGAAGCATAGGGTATCTTTTGCATACGAGCCCTCTCTAAATTAGTCTTGGGGGACATCTTTTTGGAGAGAGTGATTCCTGAGATCGTGGGTAAATTCCCACCTGGAATCTTCCATACTAAATCCTTTTAGTATGGTGTCAATGTACCTGGATTGGGACAATCCCAACATCCGCTTAGATCTATCTCTATAGATCTTAATCCCCAGGATGTAGGAGGCATCACCCAGATCCTTCATGGAGAATCTCATGATAAGAGGAGCTTGACCGAGTGTAGCATAGGAACACCATTTCCTATCAAGAGTATGTCATCCACATACAATACGAGGAAGACAACCTTACTCTCTATAACCCTTTTGTATATATAAGGTTCATCTACTATTTTGATGAAGTCAAACTCTTTGACTACCACATCAAAACAGATGTTCCAACTCCGCGATGCCTGCTTTAATCCATATATTGATTTAAGCAACTTGCACACTTTTCCGCTGCTCCCACTGTATACGAAGCCTTTTGGCAGTGTCATGTACACACTCCGTTCTAAATCACCCTTTAGAAAAGCTGTCTTGACGTCGATCTGCCAGATTTTGTAGTTATGGTATCCAGTAATGACAAGTAGGATCCGGATGAACTTAAGCATAGCCATCTGAGAAAAGGTTTCATCAAAATCCACACCTGGTTATTGCAACGAGTCAAGCTTTGAAAGTCTCAACTTTTCCATCTACACCATGAATCTTCTCAAGATCCACTTGCTCCCGATGGGTTTTACCCCTTTAGGTGCAACAACCAAAGTCCATACTTTGTTGGTGTATATGGATTCCATCTCAAATCGCATAACATCCGGCCATTTCACAGAGTCCCCACTCGTGATGGCCTGCTCGAAACTAGTTGGGT
Source organism: Agapanthus africanus (assembly GCA_030015575.1). Taxonomy (NCBI): domain Eukaryota; kingdom Viridiplantae; phylum Streptophyta; class Magnoliopsida; order Asparagales; family Amaryllidaceae; genus Agapanthus; species Agapanthus africanus. Next base: position 825,549,149 of record CM057339.1, on the reverse strand, counting down.
CATCATCTTCCATGATGCAATCCTCGCTCCCATGTCATTGAGAAAACCGTAGTATCTCTCAGGCGGAAGAGGAACCTTACTAGATCTGCGGAGAGGCTGAGGTTCGTCGGGAACTATTGAATTTTCCGGTTCTACCAAATCATCAGCTGTTAGTTTGTCTAGCTGGAACTCCTTCCAGTTCTACCTCATGACCACTAATTTCTTCCATAAGAAATTCCTTTTCTAAAAAGGTGGTATGCTGAGAAACAAAACACATTTTTCTCCTCAGTATGGTAGAAGATATACCCTTGCGAATGTTCGGGATATTCAACAAACTTATACAGTACTGACATTGCCTCGAGCTTGTCTGGATTTTGCTTTTCAACATAGGCCGGACAACCCCATATCTTAACTCATTTAAGAGATGGTCTCTTCCCATTCCATATCTCCAGAGTGGTAGGCACTGATTTGGACAGATAACTATGCAGCTTCTCAAGTGCATAACTCCAAAAGGAAATAGGAAACTCAGCAATACTCATCATAGAGCGCACCATATCTAATATGGTGCGATTCCTCTGCCTCGATACACCGTTGTGCGGTAGTATATACGGAGGAGTAAGCTGAGAGAGAATCCCATTCTCTTGTAAATAATTCAGGAACTCCATGCTCAAGTATTCTCCTTCCCGATCAAATCGAAGGACTTAATACTTCTACCCGTTTGGTTCTCCACATTGCACTTATATTCATTAAATTTCTTAAAAGATTCAGACTTGTGTTTCTACAGGAACACATGTCCGAATCTTAAGAGATCATCGGTGAATATAATGAAATATGAGGAACCAACCCTGGCATGTGTAGATATAGGACTGCATACATCACTATGTATCATTCTCAAGAGTTCAGTAACTCTTTCTCCGTGTGTAGTAAACGGAGTTTTGGTCATTTTGCCTTTCAGATATGACTGGCAAGTTTCATAAGATGTAAGTTCGAACAGATTCAAATATCCATCCTTATGTAACTTAGATAGTCGTGTCGCATTGATATGGCCTAGTCTACAATGCCACAAGAAGAACACGTTTATTTATGAACTATTCCTCTTGTATGTGTTCTGTATGTTAAGAACTGTAATTTGATTTAGAACGTATATGCGATTATATAACGTGCTTGATCCAATCAACTTTTGATTCAGGAAAATGTTTATAACATTATCCCGCAATACGAAATTATATCCTTTTTTACTCAATAAAGAAAATGATATAATATTGCATATCAGGTTCGGTATGTAATAACATTCATTTAGAATCAATGTATTACCAGTTGGTAATACAAGGTGATATTCACCAGCTGCTTTGGCTGCAACATTTTCATCATTCCCTACTCTTAGAGAATGATCATCTTTTCTCAGTTGTCGACCTTTCTTTAGCCCATGTAACATATTACATATGTGGGATCCTGATTCGGTATCTAATACTCAGGACGTAGAGTGTACTGAGAAACAGTTCTCGGTAACAAACACACCCGAAGAAGACGCACAACATGCTCATTCTTTGTTTGGGTGGCGTGGGAATCCGGATATTCCCCTATTTCCTGCTCAGACTTATAACAATTATAAGATAGAGCGGAACCAACGTTCCCCAGCTCAGTATAACAAATGGATTCTCCATATTATTATTTTGATTAAGGCGTAACATGGTCGCTACTTGGAGAGAGAGAGAGAATAAAACACTCTGCGTATGCTCTTGCAAGATTAAATTGGTTATTTATTTTATCTAATCAGGATGGCTCCCACTGTTTTTATCAAATCTTCCTTCAAACCCTAAAAGGTAAGACTAGCCGGGATTAATTACACCTACAAGTTCGCCAATCTTTCAGCCAGGCCAGTGTCGGTAGTTTGAGGGAGGTTCCCCGTGCTTTCATACGGACCTAATTAAAATAAACCTCATTTTCCCAGAGGCATAACCCCATTAACACCTTTCTAGTCACCTACTTGATCGGCTAATTGTGATGTATAAAACTCTCTCAGGAGTAACTCTTACTCGCAGTGGGTATCAGGATCCAACTATCTTATAGAAGGTATGCAATCTCATTGCAAATTTCAACACTTGAAATTTCCGACAATATTTTGCCCCTAGCATCCTATGACATTGATGGAGGCCAACAAAGCATAGGCTGCTAGTCAAGTTCAACCCGTACATTTTATAATTGAATTAAACTCACCCGCACGACCCTTGACGGAGGCCAACAAAGTCGCACGACCACCCTAATCCAATCTCATCTTATGCTGCAGATAAGCACTAGTTAGTTACCGCACACTACGCCTTGACGGAGGTCAACAAACGTAGCACGAATACTAAGTTGTACTTATCTGAAATGATGGAGGGCTACGACAGGTTTTTAATAAAACCTTTTGCGTAATGAACTTGATATCGTTGTAGAATTGAGTGATTTGAAAAAGGAATGGTTTAAGCTCCGCTTTTTAAAATCATGTGTTTTTCAAAATAAACCGAGTGGGTGTAGCATCTGCTATCTTTTGCTAAAGAGGTCATTCCCGGTGAAGGGATCTCAGCTCTTTCCTCATCGAATGAGGTGCTGGATATTCATCAAGGAGTACTACTATGCAAAGCAAAAACTAGAGCTACTTTTTTTGAAAATTTGATTCTACAACATCTTTAGGTTTCTTTCTTTTTCATTAATCCAATTAATAAAGTCCCATCATTTATGCTTCCTAAGCATCATAGATAAAGAAATGAAAATACTTATATAACGTACGCTTATGCCATCCGCATTCGCCATGGGGTCCCGTCATGCACTGTTAGGTTAGATAACTAACGGCAGAGCGGGGGCATGACTAGCTTGGATGTAAAACATAAGCAACGTTTATTATATATTATATATATAATATAAAGCATTCGTCTCATCATATAAAGTGATCACATTACAGAATATTACAGCAGAAGTCAACATATGAAATATTGGATATACTAGGAGGTTCGGATTTTAAACTAAGCCAGTAAAAAAACACGGATTCTACGGTCGTGATGAATAGACAAACCCACATCCCTAAACCCCTACGAGAGCGGCAAGCAACCCTACCAATTCTAGAGTTAGGAGACCCGTACTCGACTTCTCGAGATGGTCTCCCACAGGACTCTAGAACCCGGTTACTTGTGCTCCCCGCCTTGGGTCTATTCTAATGCGGAAAAGTAAATAATATACATCAATGGTGACATCATCCTCAACCCGGAAGTGTCCCCAAAAAAGAATATTACATACAAGTTTTTACATGAATGAAAATGAAAAACTCTCATCTCACGTAAAAAACCCCGGCTATTCAAACACGACGATCCAATATAACATATCCCAGCAACACATAACATCACATGTCATCAACGTAAGTAAATATGCGTATCCCAATTATCGTTGACATATAGAAACGAAACCGGCGATACACCACATATTACACTTATGGTCGCAGAAAATAAAGTGAAAACTACAACAATTGGAATCCGCAACCACCTTAGACATCATAAACCCGAAATATCACATACTTCGGATTTCATGTCTAACCATATGAATTCCTTATACATCATAAACACGGAATATCTTATATTCCGAATTTCATGCCTAGCCTTATAAACCACGCATTTTAGTTTCAATATTGAAAACACTTTTCAATAACCAGCCGGGTAATTCAACAAGATTCCCGACAACCTGATCGAATGCTCGTCGGAAACTTTAGTAGACGGCCGCACCCCCCGATGCCGACGATGAAGTGCACTTAGGCGGAACACCGCGGCCGTGAGCACCGGGGGGATGCTTTTGGCAACGGGGTTCTCCTACAGTCACTTGGTCGGGGCTGTGGGTCATGGCTATCTAGTAATGTTACCCGGCGAGTATCCACGTACACTACGTGATTGCGACAGAGTTTTGATCCATATCAAAACCCCGTGGCAATCGATCAAATGAGACTAAATTGCTAGGTTTACAAAATTCAAACTAGCTTTCACAAAACTAATTATTGTGGATTCCAAATATTGTATCACATATCATTATTAAACCCGAAACGATATTAAAATTACGAATACGAAACACTTCGAATTGCCTTTACAGAAAGATAACATTACATGCAATCTTTAGCAAAAACAAATAATACCTAAAATATCAAACCACAGGGACTGGAACACCAGAGGAAAACGAAGCCAAAACACAACTACAAAACCGGTGAGGCTGGTTGTTTTGCAAGTTTCGCCGGTTGAAAACCAGTGGAATTGGCTCGTTTTTCTTTGGTGTTCATGTTACAAAAATGTAACATTCTGCACTTATTTAAATAATTTTCAGAGGACTTAAAAAACTCGACAGAAACTATGGATTTTGTTTCGAGGTTTCGGAGTTATTTTGGTTTTGTAATTCTACTAATATCGTCTAATTCTCTAGCATAGCTTTGATACCACAGAAGGGTTCCTTAGCATCCTTACTACGTTTTCTAGGGCATCAAGCATGCAATTTTAAAAAACCCAGAGTGCTAAGCAATAAATAACCAAGGATCTAACTAGAGGATTAGGGTTTAACTAACATGTAAACTACTTTACACTAAGTGAAAAAGGAATACAACCTTTGTATACCGGTCCTTCACTTCTAAAGGTCCGTGTAGTAGTCCTTTTGCTCCAAGTAGTGGTGTCCCGGACTCTCTTTGGCTCCGCTAGGTGAAAGGAACGAGCTTACTCAAGGATCTTCGAGGCCGAAAATGGTATACGTCGAAGAATCTCTAACTCAAGCTACCTCTTCACTAATTGAGAATTAGTGAAGCAAACAACCTATACTAAATGGCTAGTTTGGTATAGATTGGTGAAATGGGAATTTTGCTCACTTTAGAATTATTTTTCTCTCATTCCTTTATCTTCTCACTCAAAGCTAGAGAGTAATGGAGGAGATGAAGAAAATGAACTCAAGAATGATCTTCTATCAACCATGGGTGAGAAAATATCATATATAACTCATGTAGATACTAAACCATGGCTAAAAATAATGGTTAGGTTAATAAATATCTAGAGTAAAACAAAATTAGTGGACTAAGCCAATGGTTTCTACAAAGCTTCTCCAAGCTTCAAGCCATGACTAATTACCACCTAATTTTGATTTTCCCTTAATTATTAAAACCCCACATTATCTTAAGTATGGTATGAGTCTCATACATCCAAGTCTAATGTATCACCTATCATGACACAAAATAAATACATTAACATATATCACATATATATTAAATTTATAATGAGAGGAAAAAAATATTTTCTTAAGTGAGCTAATATTAGTTAATGTATATTAATATATCAAATATATATAATTATATATTAAATTATTAAATCAAAACTTGATTTAATAACCCGGCTGTATCGCATACAACCGACTAATATCATTTATATGCATATCATATATACATATAACATATCATTGAATCAACACTTGATTCAACAATCCAGTTATATCATATATAACCTATATCGCTAGATTGGAATACGGTATCATATACACGTATTAATCTCGGTCCCGCTCATATCACATATGTGCTCTACTTCGTTTCGCATGAGCTAGGAAACCTCTATGTAGGACTCTAATGACTCGTCAATACGCCGGCAGTAGGTGATGATCATATCAGTCACCCATAAGCCGTCAGCGGTACTAGCTATACGTAATGGCTACCCGGGTATTGAGCGATCAGAAGATCAACGAGAAAGCTTGTCCATACTCCTATGAATCTAATAAGTAGCACTACTGTACAGTCCGGTCTCGTTGTCTGATATGTCGCATATCTAGTCTAGGGGCGGTAAACGTCAGACCCCAATAACTTAATAAGTCGTACCGATGTGAGGCTCATAACGGGTCGAGAAACTACTGATAATACTTACCAGTAAATCTCTATATCAGCTCTGGCCAGGGACTTCCTGTTATGGCCAATCGAGCATAGCGCAACATCAACCCCCAATACCGGGAGAGACGAAACCCCTCCTATCGCTCATTGCCTCCATGTGACTCGGGACTGTACCCAAAAACCACCATTTTTCACTCTCTCTTGAACGTGGTAAGGTGGAAATTAAAGCACAGTGGGAATCACACAAGACTCTATGACGATCTCGGGTCTACAGACTAACTTGTACCAATGTCACCAGAGAACTGCTATTTGACGTTAGATATAATACCATCTAGGAGTTCTCGGCGAGTCCTGTTCAGTGTACCCAGTCTCCACCGAGCACTCATATACCATCTTTGATGTCAAACACCAATGGATGAGGGATTATCCATCGCCCATCAAATGGGTCAAGAAGCGTATACGCTAGTCTACTCTGGAATATCAATGCCATGTCTCGATACACCCTCGACTAGGAATAATTAAAGGATATACTTGTGGACTACCCTAGCCCCACTAGTATGATCTGTATCATAATCCTGGTAGTCAAGTATACATCCTAAGGGCTTTATCAACATGTGAGAGAAAGACATCAACAATACAAGTATACATGTTAAGATAAAGAGCAACCAGATAGCATACTATCATGTCGATCAAGAAAGTCCTCCCTATATACGTCCAAGCATCCATTGTGATATACAATCATGTACAATAATGGCTTCTAGGGCTTACATACAACTAAGAAAAACAAATAGGCATACTGAAGGATAAATGTTGATATGCTGCTAAAAATCCGTCTGAGAAGACAGCTGCGAAAAGTTCTCCTTAGTCGGCTCAATCTCTTCTGTCTCTAAACCACCTGATGAACATTCCCAAATAAGAAAAAATAGTGGAATTTTTGTCAACGATTGTCATAGACCGCTTTCTAATGTACTGAAGCAGTGACATGACACGGTCCACAACGTAACTGTACTGAGGGTGGTCTATCTCAATAAAGTTACGTTAAGCGTATAAATAACATGCAGGAAGTATACCAGAACAATAAATAAAAGCAAATATCATTTATTATCATTAACTGAATTCTTTGTTACATCACAAGGCACTGAAAATGAAAAGATTGTTTATTACATCGAGGAAATAGAAAGACAAGCCCTAAACAGGTGGGCAAATGGAAAGGTAAAAGAACTATTCCTAATAGTTAGGTGTCAGCTCCGCGTAGTCCTTATCTGTGGGTTCCACTCCTTCGTCTTCTTCCTGTATCTCGTCCTCATCTAATGGACATTTCAGGAATAGAGAGAAGGAAAGGAAGTCCGTCAGCAAGATAAACTCGGGTAGGATGCCTCATAAAGAAAAGGTAGGTAAAGAACATGTGTGTATGATGTATGATGTCACATGTGTGCAGTAGTAACAATATCAGGTATCTACTAAGTATCATGAATGTATTAGTTTGGTAAACAGGGGTACCATGCTCTCATGATTATTCCATTGAGGCCACGGAACAACAGTAGTGTGAGTGATGTCACGCCCTGCTTCCTAAGAAACCAAAATTTCAGGACGTAACTCGAACGACCATATTATCTACGGTAAAGAAGCATCCTTCTATAGTCACATTAAGCTTGCCAATCAGTAATTAAGAACAATAATATAAATATCTATCTCTAAACATGTCTAATAGCCACGATAAACAATAACCGGAAACGATAGCGGGTGCAATAAAGATCTGAGGAAGAAACAAGAATACTTAAACCATAATAAGGACTATATCAGTGGAATGCTTTTCATTGTTCCGCAATTTAGTTAACTTACTCACGATCCTCTTGTGCTAAAATCAAAGAATCTGAGCCATGCAAAACCCAGACGTCAGTGCGTCATACATACCATAATAATAATATAAACAATATACGGTATAGGATGCCATATGCAAGAGTGAGATGTCATGAGTATAAACAATAAGCAACAGTTCAGTCATATCCTATGTATCCTATAGGCCCATGTCGCTGGATTGTCTATCCTAAAGGTATTTGACACCAATTAATGTAATCATCCATGTAACTCAACAGTATATAACCGGGACTACGGACGCAACATATATCCCGTTACTCCCCGGGACCACGGAAAATGTATGAATCAAGAATGATTATTCCGTTACCCCCGGAATCACGGACACAAGTAATATCCTCTTGAGTTACAATTCAGTTACATTCTTGATTTCCCCATTCCCCCAGGTTTTATATTCATATCAGGAATAGAAGTAATTGTTCTCCTAATATTTAAACATAATAAAGAGCTAAGCTCTGTTAAATTATTATGAGGTAGCGCCTCACATGCCCCCCATGAGGGCGCCCGTGCCAGCGCCAGCGCCTTAGGATTAAATCCTATGGTGGCGCCGCTTGTGAAGCTCATGTGGGCGCCAACATGCAAAGCATAGGAGCGTCTAGAATTAAATTCTTAAATGGCATCCACGTGCATGATACGTGAGCGCCAGCGTCCAAGTTAAAATTAAGTAGAATTGAATTCTACATGTGGATATTTTTCTAAAAACTGGGATATTCTCTATAAAACAGAGCCGTTGGATTAAAAAGCTAATGGTGATGATAAATCATCAAATAATAGAATTAAATTCTATTAGGAAAAAATATCTCCCAAATCTTCCTAAGTGAGAAAATACTCTCGGTTGGATCAAAAATCCAATGATAGAATTAAATTCTATTTTGGGAATGTATTTTCCCAACCTTTCTAAGCAAAAAAAGATTTGCTCTTTGTAAAACAGAGAGCCCTTGGAATAAAAATCTAATGGTGATTAAAAATCATCGTTTTACAGAATAAATTCTGTTTATGGGAAAATATTTCCCCAATCTTGCTAAAAACAAGAAAACGTATTCTGTAAAACAGAAACATTTGGATTAAAGATCCAACGGTGGGTAAAATTCCTCAAATCAATTTTAAGACCAATTAAATCAATTAGAATCTCTAAATGAGAGATTTTCTCAAAACTAAATAACAATTTGCCTCTCCTATATAAAGAACCTGAGATTTCAAGTTTCAATAAAAGAGGAAACCCTCCATAAGCTTCTGAAAAATACAGAAAGTTTTAAAAATAATAGAGAAGAAGAAGACTTGCCTCCTAAAAAAACCCTAGGTACAAAAAAACAACACAGAGGACAAAATATCTCTTTTTACTTATCTAAGGGTTTAACTCTTCTCAAAGAACTTAGTTTTTTCTTTGGATCAAAGATCCACAAGACAAGTCTTCCACAGGTTGAGAATTCTTATCGGGAAGATCTTGCTCTTGAGAATAAAATATTCAGAAAAGAACTAGGTTAAAAAAAAAGAAAGAGAAAAAAAAGAAAAAAGAACATATGTTCTGGGAATTTAATTCCTCCGAAATTAGGGTTTAACCCCACATAAAGAACTTAGTTCTTATAAAAGGAAAAAGAAGAACTTAGTTCTCCAATGAAGAAAAAAACGATCCAAGGTCTTCAAAATGGAGATCTTGATGATCATTAATGGCCAAAAATAGCACTGACAGATATTCAATCTCTAAAAAAGAAAAGACCTTAGCACCTCACGTACTTCCTACGTGGGCGCCCTCCCAACAGCGCCCAGCGCCTCACGTGAAAAACACACGGGCGCCCAAAGCAGAAGGCCAGCGCCTCACGTGAAATACACGTGAGCGCTGAATAAAAAATGCTTAGCACTCCATATAAAGCCAAAACAGTTGAGTGCTTAGCACTAATTGGGCAGCGTCTAGTGCCTCACGTGTTCCTCATGCGGACGCCATACAAAAAGTGCTTAGTACTCCATTTACAGCCAAAACGGCTGAGTGTTTAGCACTGATTGGGCAGCGCCCAGTGCCGCACGTGCTCCTCACATGGATGCCATATAAAAAGTGCTTAGCACTATACATACATACATATATATATATATATTCAGTCAAAATAACTGAGTGCTTAGCACTGATTGGACGGCGCCCATAACTGAAGGCTTCACATAATACCCATGTGAGCGCCAGAGCGTCAAACAAGTGCTTAGCACTTTTGCATAAAAATGAGGGCTGAACAAGCAGAGCCCAAATAAGTGCTTAGCATTTTTGAATACAAAAAAGACTGAGCAGACTAAGCCCAAATTGGTTTAGTCTCTCTAAAAAGGTTTTCTTACAACTGAGCCAAAATGCTCTGTTGTTGGATCTGAAATAAAAATGATCCTTGAAATTTTTCTAAGTTGATCTTAGTCTCAAATTAGACTAACGTATCCTTAGTGAAAATAAATTGAGCACAAATGCTCATATATTTAAGTTGATCTTAATCGCAAATTAGATTAATGGTCCTTAAATAAAACAAACCTAAATCTAAAATATACGGATTTGGACTGATCCGCGCCCTATGGGCAAAGACATAAACTAGTCTCCGTATACAATCCACGGGCAACGAAAACAAACAAAAAAACAACACGACATGAAGTGAACTGCTGGAGAAGGAGAAAATGGTTATTGCAATGCGGTAACGTAATTAACTGCAGAGGCTTGTGCCTGCAGGGAAGAGCATCCCCACAATCAAAAACCCCTCACAAACGATGGAGAATTTGATAAAGTCACGCTACAACGGTAGCATCTGTCCAAACCTCCGATATATGGTGCCATAAATCAACTTGGTATCTTCAGAGAGGTGGATGGATAAGTTCAAAATAGCATTTGCCCCCAAATTCAAGCCAGTCGTCCCAACGTCTCGGTTCGGTCTTTCGGCGGTGAACAGATTCTGGCACGCCCGGTGGGACCTTTTCCTCTTTCCACTCCACATTCCATGTGTCGTGTTTCGTGAACAAAATCATGGTTCGCTATGGTTGCCCTTGAATTCGAGGTACTAAAACTTGGTGTCTTGCTCCTATGCAGAGAAAATCAATGGCTTCCCAATCCACTTCATGCAACAGCAACTCTCTCTCCATCCCAACTGGAGGAGTGACCCACGGGCCCAACTCAGCCTCTATTTTTTCAATGTTGGTGGGGCAAGTTATGTAAGCTACTAGTGGATTGTTCTTTGGGACCATACTCCCACAGGTGAGTTTCGGTACATCAGTGCCACAAGAAGCTCCCAAAAGGCCGGTCTTCGATCGACTAGCAACTACAACGGCCTCTCTCAATGGGTCGTCCAAATCTGGCGTCTCAGTCGTTAACAGGCTGAGCGAAAACCCAAACGGGCCATAAAGAGGCTCGTGATACCTAAAGGGGCTACCCTAAAATGGATATCCCTCCCAACTCCTGCTACAGGCGAAGCCATTAAAAGTGCTTCCCCCATCAGAAAGTCGGTCTTCGAAAGATTGGCCGGCCCTCCTCAAATTTTAACAAGGACGTTGGTTTTCAACAGGTTGACGCCAATTGCAGCTCCTCAGCAAAACCAGGGGCGTGATGAAGCCGCTTTTAAAACTGAGACGGTCCCTTCAATAAGGCACGCTCGACGTCACCACTGGCGCCGAGTGAGAGAAGCTGGAGGCAACTCCCCCTCTGGACTCACCCCACCAGCTCCATTGGTGGAATTCAATGTTGCTGTTCCAAGTGGGAACAATTTTGAATTGCTTAAGAGGGTGCACAAAAACTCTTCAACAGCGGTGCTAAAGAAATCACCCCCTCCTACAGAAGTTACAGCACAAGCAAAGCCGGAGCAGCCTCATAAGAGGCTCTCCTCGCAAATTCATAGGGTCTAGCGAAAAGTCCAGGATTCCGCGATTGACCAGAACTACTCTGATCAACTTAAGAAATCTAAAGGCTGACAAGAAAAAGATCATTCTTCCGCCATACAGTGGAGGACTTCTCCTAAGCAGGTGCCTGTCATAATGGCTCCTTTAACTCCAATCTCCCATAAAAGAACGAGGTTGGAAAAAACTCTACCGATCGTGGCAAATTCCAAAGGCGATGGATCCAAACGCCCTAAGGCCGGGGGCATAACAATACACACGGTCTACAAGGCTTCGGGAAAAGAAAAAAGCCGTGCTTCGGTAAGTCACCGATCGCAAACTCGGTCGCTGACCAAGGTTCAGGAGCAACAACAAAAGCTCCAGAAAATGCTGACCAAAATGGCAACACTTACTGGACAGAAAGAAAGTCCGGATAAAAAAGCTGAACAGCGCCAAGTGTAAGAGACTGATACAGAATTCCTGTGAAGAGTGCTCGAGAGAAAGGACAAGAATGCCGCTGAGCAAGTTGCTAACATAAAATAGATGGCTCTCTTGTTCCAAGACATGGTTGGGATGATGATTTAGCCAGAACCCCCAGCCGAAGATCCGCCGATAATCGTAGAGGATGATAGGGGGAAACATCAAACCCTCCTCCGGCCTTATCAACGGCCAAGGAGGAAACGATCTCTAAGACTTCTTTTGATGATTATATTGCTCAACAAATAAGAGCTCGTCAAGCTAATGAAGCGACTGGCCAAATCATTAGAACTGAGCGATCGTATTCAGGCTGGTATGATCAAATCAAGTACCCGTCAGGGTATACGATCCCTAAATTCTATGTGTATGATTGAGAAGCTTTTTTTTGCGTGCGTTTTAAAATCAAAGTTAAGAATATACTGCAATCAATAACGGTGTCGCTTGGTAGCTAGCCGGTTGAGTACGGGTTGGTCCACAGGGAGATGGATTCCTTTTCTTTATGTTCTAACGAGTTAATCCGATCAAGTCGGGTTTTGTTTTACGATCTAAGAATGAGATTAAATTGATTAAAAGTCTTGCTAGGGTTAGGATTAGTTTGGAAAAAGGATTCTACCCACTGCTTTTAATGCCCTAGTGAAGAATATAGGTGTTAGGGTAATAGTCAACAAAGGGGATTAGCACGACTAGGAAGAAACTTAGTTTCTTTCTTTTGGTCCTTGTCCGTCCTTTCTTAACTCTTAGCCCTAACCTCTATTTAAATCAACCACAACCGGTCTAACTCCACAACCGGTCTAACTAGGGAATCACCGCTATCTTGTAGGATAGGGTGCCGTAGTGAGCGGTGTGTGGTTAATTTAAATAGAGTCCTATTATAAAAATTATATGGGCAAAGAAAAGAGAGAGAAGGATTTACTTCTCTCAATCCTTCCCAATCCTAACCCTAACAAGTGAGGAATTACTCACTCACCAGGAAAGTTATGATAAGATTCATTTTTATAATTTTAAAAGACTATCTAAGTTGCAGATAATAAAAGACAGATAAAAATTCAGGAATTAAATTCAGATAAAAGAATGCACGATAAAAAAATACCTTTATTGATGACCTCTTGACGATTACAAGGAATTAAAATTTAATCTAGAAATGAAAAGTGGCATCTCAAAAGAGGCACCCAAAAGAGGCACACCCAAAAGAGGCTGTAGGCTTTCCTATTTATAGATAGGAGAAACCCTAGGGTTTACATCTGATCCACATCTGAAATTACAAGACTACTCTAAGAAAGCCGGGTCAACGCATCGACACCACCGACATTTTGCACCGACACGTGCACTGCACGGCCGCGGAACCGCGGCCATAAGCCTTGTTTGGCCGCGGTTCCGCGGCCATCTTGAGGGATCTCTGGCTTGTTTTCTCAGGTTTGCTTCATGTTGCTTTTTACTTCTGTTTTCTTCACTTGGTTCCTAAGAGTCTCTTCTATTTTCTTCCAGATTTCCAATAGTGCAGAATTATGCGGACTTTTACCGTAAGCTTCACGTTGAAGTCTTGAATCTTGTGCTGCCTTTGTGCTTTATGCATTTGAACTGTTTACTGATCTTCATTTGTTCCTTGAACTGTTAGGCGGCATCATACGGATTCATCTATTGTTGGTCGTAGTCTCACATTTGTAGCGTATTTTCATGAATTTCACTGTAATGATCTGAGAACCTGTAACTTGCAACTATTTAGCAGATATGGATCAAAAGCACCTATTTATTTGTAATATGATTAAGAATGGGCGATATAATAATGCAAAATTCTGAAATGAACAAATACCCCAAAAATTATCTTTTGCTCGTATCGAGCAAAGCAAATTTTATTCTCGAAAAATCCTAACCTCACTTTTGTAGGGAATCGCGATTGCACTGAGCTCGTGCAACAAGCCGTTAAACCTCTAGGTGTCCCTAGTAGGAGGAGTGTTGTCTCCTGAGGGTTTTCAGCGGATACTACCCATAAAATCCGATCAATTTGGCCTGTTGACTTTCATTCTTGAATTCGGTATTCTAGCAAGGAATTCTATTATCTTCAACTTAGAAATCATTAACCCATATTTTTCACACTCCCTATTCATTTAACTTAAGATCATATATATTTTGCAAATTTATTAAGCTTTCAGCATCATTTGAATTTTCCTTCTAAGGTTTCATTTCAACTTAGGAATTTTTATCATCTCTACTGAAGGTGTAAGCCCTATCTTTCATTCCTATCTCTCATCCAAACCCCAATCATATACTTCTACGTGTGTGTATGTATCACCCCTACACTTGGAAATTCAATTCAAGCTATCATACTCTTGTCCATCTTCCAAAATACTTTTAGTTGGTGAATTTTAGATGAAATTGCTCACACATCCTTCATGCGACCGTTAATACTTCTTGAGGTACTGAACGACCGATTACAAAATGTGTTTGCGCATTTAGGCGTAATTCCTCGTCTTGTAACACCTAAGGCTTAGCAGTGACTCCCAAACCAGTTGGTCTAAGGCACTAGGTGATAAAGCACCCTCGCTATATATTTTTTTTATTTATGCAGCCTTAAATAATTACAAAACCAGTGTTCATTTTTTTATATCTCTTTATTCATACTTGTACTTTTATTTTAATTTCCTTCATACTAAGGATTTTAGACAAGAGAATTTCAAGTTATCCTCTACTATTCCAAGTTTCAAGATGTGTGTTAGTGCATGTAGTAGGGTATATATTTTCAGGATTTAGACTAAAGTTTCAGAATTTATTTTTCAGATTTACACTTCAAATAAAAATTTCAATACTTTTCCCTTATTTTGACTTAGCCCAAGAACTGAACTCAAAATTTGCCTATTTCTCACTAAACTGCAATGACATATATTTTCTATAGTTAAACTCTAAGAAAGGTTATTTTTAGGGTTTTTTAATTTACTAAGTTTAGGATCTAGTTTTTCCTAACTATTCAACCGTAATGTTGAACTTAAGTCAAATATGGCCAAAATTGAACTTTTTGATTTTTAAAATTTTAAATTTTTTTTGATTTTTATGGATTTAAAAATAAGTATGCAAATGCAAAAAATATACACATGAATACGAAGGAAGAAAGCTTACCGAGCACACCCCCAAACCTAAACTTGACAGTGCCCTCACTGTTAGGTTACACCAAGAGGGTCAAAATTATCGGCACTCCCCTGTTTATTTTTTTATATTTATTGTTAACAGAAAAAGAAAACAAAATATATATACAAAAATTCCCCCCCCCAAACTTAAGTGAAACAGTGTTTCTACTGTTTAAGCGTTAAAGTTTAGAGTTAGGGGGGAGAAAAACATAGTATCAAGCTATACAAGGCCTTACACAGGCCAAAGGTTAGCACCAACCATTAAATTTTTTTATCGTTATAATGGTGTGGTTGGTGAAAGAATGGAGTGTAGAGAAAAGAAATGAGAAACACACGAGACCGTGTGGAGATAAAAGCAGTATACGGTCTCGGTGAAGGAGAAGAATGGCGGAAGGGAAATAGAAATGGTGGTGGTTCGACTTCTTCAGATGGAGGTTGATTAATCAAAAAATCCGTATCGTTTAGGAATACGAGTTCGTCGGCGAAAATATCTTCGAAACTTCCATCGATGGTCCGATTGAATGTTTCAATGTCAATAAGTGTCGCGCCAGAATTCAACACACTTGATTTTTTAAAAATTATGAAGGTAGGATAGTCGTAAGGCTCATTTACCTTATTTTCAAAAGAGTCTAAATCAAGTTGTTTTTCTAGAATTATCGAACTCAAAATATTGGATTGTGATTCATTAACACTCGCTATCATTACAGGAAGATTAGAAGAAGAACCAGAGAAAATGGGAGAAAGAAGTGGAATTCGAACTTGAGGGAGGAGATGGAGTGTATAAATTAGCACAATTTGTAATGACTGATGTGTAAAAAGCGATTGTGCTAATCTATCAACCCACTGAGAAATGAGGTCAAATCCCTCAAGATTCGTGAGAAAACATGGGTACGTTGAACTTGGTAAACCAGACATTGAAAATGAAAGTGTAACGGTTTCTTGCAAAGTCGGAACAAGGATGGAGGGAAATGATTGAGGAAGGGTATCGGTTAAAGATTCATGAGGGTGTGCGTAGTCAATGGAAGGGATAGAATGAATTGGAAAATCCGATTCCTCAAGTAAAACCGTTTCATCCTCAATAATTTCCTTAATACTCTCCTCAAAATTTAGCTTATCCATGCAACTTTCATCAAAATCAAGACGCATATGAAGTTCGGGAAAAAAATTTAATGACTCGGGATGATGAATTGGAGAGAAAAACTCGGCCAAATCTGCGGGTTCATCATCCAAAATATTTCCTGCGTCAATGTTCTCGATCAAGTGAAAATTAAATTTCTCAGACACCTTATCAAAAGTATGGACATCAATTAATTCAGGTTCTAGAGTGGAGGTGTAGAGGTCAAAAGGATTGGGTGTGGGTTCACTCGAAAGGGACCCTTCACAATCTGGCAAATCAAACACTACAAAGTCGCACAATCTATTAAACGTTTTATCTTCAACTGGTGAATCATTTGGGACACTTGATAGGCATTCAAACCCGGAGTTGTGGGATTCAATTGGAGATGGGTAGGTTTGATTTGGAAGGGTGCACAGCTCACTCTCTCCACTCAAATTATCAATCTGTCTTACCGCCTCATCATACATTGGAAAATTTGGAGCTAGTTGGAAACTAGCTACCGGGTCACTAGGTTGTATAAGGGCGGCCATGGTCGCATTCAAATCCATCATCTGTTGTCTTGACGCTACCATAAAATCTTCCAACGACTGTTCCAGACTAGACATGGGTTGTGAAGGGGTTTCAGTAAAAGATTCAAAGTTGTTTGGATACTGGAAACTCCCAAATGACTGTGTAGAAGCAATGTCTAGGGAAGGTGCGAAAATCGGGTAGGACTGGTAGGAATTGAATGGTTGGACAGGAGTAGGATCAAAATTTGGATAAGATGGTGAATGGAATTGTTGATCTAAAGAATTCGCAGTGGTGAAAGGAGTGAATGATCGGTTACGAGATTGTTCAATATGTTCAGCAATAGATATGGGTTTCGGGGTTACAACAGGACTCGAAAAAGTAGTATCAATGTAAGAAGGTGGTGAAGGTTGAAATGGTTGATACAAGGTGGATTGCGGAGTCCAACTGGATGCCCTAGACGCGTCTATTCGATTTTTCAAAGAAATTTTGGGCATGGAGGGGTCGTTAGAAATTCGTCCAAAACAAGAAGCGTAGGAAGTAATGTCTGGTTGAGGGTACCAAAGTTCGGCAAGAGTTTTGCGAGGTGGGGTACCCATGATGTGAGGAAAGAAAGGAAAGAATGTGAATTTTTTTTAAAAATTTTTTATAATTTTTTTTAAAAAAAAAATTGTTTAGTTTTGGAGTTTTGAAAATTTTTCTTGAAAGTGTTGAAAGAGTTTTGCAAAAATTTGTATGGAACTACGACACAATTTCAAACAACCACAGTTTAAACATGCACAATTAAACCTAGAGGTAGGGTCTCCTAAGTCAACTAGACTGCTCCTAACTGTTCCAAAGTGACAAGTTGTGAGATAACCCTCAAATCGCCTCTTCACTGCCAATTGTGGCCAGGTAAGCACAAATGAAGAAAGGAGGGATCCGCTCACGAATCACCGTGAGACGGGCCTTTTAAAATTACCTTTCTCACTTGTCTAGCCTAGGCACCACAAAGTCAGGTTTAGATAAACGACTGAATGCCCACAACCTTCCTTTGTCCTAATGAGCGTGATAGTCCTTAATTGGCCGAGTCTAGATATTTTTTAATTAGCTCAAGAGTGATGCATATGCTTTTAGTGATTTTTGGGGTCTTAGGAAGGGTAATGAAATCCCCACCCAATCTTAATTGGTGTTATAGCCCCTTAAATCCCGTTTTAAATATGCAAAGCAGTTAACACACCAAAAATCTAAAACACTTTGCAATTTTTTTTATTTGGCTGCGCAAAGAATTCTGCACAAAAACAATTTATTGGATAGGAGAAAGAGAATCTGTGCAAAGAAACCTGCAGGAAATTTTTTTTAGTGGAGTGCAGAGGAGAGTAGATGAGAAATGAGATATTCATAGAGATTTTTGGGTGCTGATGTCACCAGTTGACCGCGGTTCCGCGGTCAAACCCCTGAATCTGCCGCAGTTCCGCGGCGGTTTAGTTGGTTTAGATCGCCAAATTTTTTTCCTGTGTTATTTGGATTCTTCCCTGTCTGTTCAGATCCTCTGTTTCTTGATTTGTTGACTGGGTATGCTCCAGATCTGAAACAGAGTTTGCTCTAAGTCTGCACACTTGCACAAAAACCTTTCAAAAAGAACAAGATGATTTTTTTAATTTTATTTATTTATTTATTTTTTTTGTTTTAAAATTTTTCAATTTTTATAATTTTTATATTTTATATTTTTTAACCCGAAATTACACAAAGAAAGAGACTATCGTCTCCCCGGCAACGACGCCATTTGATTGTTGGGGTCTTTTTCGTGCGTGCGCTTTTAAAATCAAAGAATAGAATACCGCAATTAATAATGGTGTCGCTTGGTAGCTAGCCGGTTGAGTACGGGTCGGTCAGCAGGGAGATAGATTCCTTTTCTTTATGTTCTAACGAGTTAATTCGATCAAGTCGGGTTTTGTTTTACGATCTAAGAATGAGATTAAAATGATTAAAAGTCTTTCTAGGGTTAGGATTAGGTTAGTGTGGAAAAGAGATTCTACCCACTGCTTTCAATGCCCTAGTGAAGAATATAGGTGTTAGGGTAATAGTCAACAAAGAGGATTAGCACGACTAGGAAGAAACTTAGTTTCTTCCTTTTGGTCCTTGTCCGTCCTTTCTTAACTCTTAGCCCTAACTTCTATTTAAATCAACCACAACCGGTCTAACTAGAAAATCACCGCTATCTCGTAGGATAGGGTGCCGTAGTGAGCGGTGTGTGGTTAATTTAAATAGAGTCATATTATAAAAATTATATGGGCAAAGAAAGAAGAGAGAGAGATTTACTTCTCTCAATCCTTCCCAATCCTAACCCTAACAAGTGAGGAATTACTCACTCATCAGGGAAGTTATGATAAGATTCATTTTTATAATTTTAAAAGACTATTTAAGTTGCAGATAATAAAAGACAGATAAAAATTCAGGAATTAAATTCAGATAAAAGAATGCACGATAAAAAAATACCTTTATTGATGACCTCTTGACGATTACAAGGAATTTAAAATTTAATCTAGAAATGAAAAAGTGGCATCTCAAAAGAGGCACCCAAAAGAGGCACACCCAAAAGAGGCTGTAGGCTTTCCTATTTATAGATAGGAGAAACCCTAGGGTTTACATCTGATCCACATCTGAAATTACAAGACTACCCTAAGAAAGCCGGGTCAACGCACCGACACCACCGACATTTTGGACCGACACATGCACTGCACGGCCGTGGAACCGCAGCCATAAGCCTTGTTTGGCCACGGTTCCGCGGCCATCTTGAGGGATCTCTGGCTTGTTTCTCAGGTTTGCTTCATGTTGCTTTTTACTTCTATTTTCTTCACTTTATTCCTCAGAGTCTCTTCTATTTTTTTCCAGATTTCCAACAGTGCAGAATTATGTGGACTTTTACCGTATGCTTCACGTTGAAGTCTTGAATCTTGTGCTGCCTTTATACATTGTGCATTTGAACTGTTTACTGATCTTCATTTGTTCCTTAAACTGTTAGGCGGCACCATACGGATTCATCTATTGTTGGTCGTAGTCTCACATTTGTAGCGTTTTTCATGAATTTCACTGTAATGATCTGAGAACCTGTAACCTGTAACTATTTAGCAGACATGGATCAAAAGCACCTATTTATTTGTAATATGATTAAGAATAGGCGATATAATAATGCAAAATTCTGATATGAACAGTATACAAAAGGACAGGCAACCCTCACCAGCACGTCGCGCAGTTCAGAGCTCTGTGCGGCAACACTGGAGGCGACGACAAACTGTTACTTCACCAGTTCGTTGGCAGCCTGTCAGAAACAGCCTTTGAATGGTACTTGGAGCTCCCAAATGACTCCGTAAAAACATTCACAGAGATGGAACTGCTATTCACACAGCGGTTTGCCAGCGTGAGCGAGCGCACTCCAATTATGGTATTAATCAATGCCAGGGTAAAGTCGCGAGAAACTTGGGTCCAATATGAGATCCGATGGCGGAACCTGTGCTCTAAGTGCGAATAACGCATTGAAGAGTCTCCTGCCATGGGCATGTTCATCAGGACCTTAGATCTTCAAATGACTATGTCCCAGTTCATGATATTCTTCAAACTAACCACCTTCTAGGCTCTGATAGATAAACTGACCCAAATGGACCAGATGGGCCACGTGCCTTCCTCCTCAAATAAGGACCTTCAAAATAACGAGGGTAAAGGAAAAGCGGCCTTCGTTGCCAACACGCAATAATAACCGAGTGGCCCAAAACCGTCTGCTCGCCAAAACAACGCACGTCCGCGCCCATCCTTGGAGGAAAGACTGGGATACGCTTACTCATTTTCCCGCGACAAGATGAGGAAACTGTTCAAATTGGTTGTTCATAATAAACTCATCACATTGCCAGACCCGTGGTGTCCACCGCAACTCATCGACGTCAACAACCCTAACTACTGCTCCTATCACAGAATGGTGAGCCACCTAATTGAAGATTGCTACATCTTCAAGAACTGGGTCGAAGACTAGTATCAACAGGGGAAATTCACGCAGTCTGATAACTGGAGGGTAAACCCACCCCAGAAGCATACTCCCAAAAAGGTGGACGAGCAAGGGGCATCATGCTCAGTCATGGAAGAGGCTCCATGGGAAGTCATTCTTTCAGCAAAAATCAAAAGAATGCTGAAGGATCTACAAGTATGTCTGGCAGTCAGTTGGAAAAGCCCACTTGAACCTGAAATCATCGAAGGGATGTTGAAACCACGTCCCGCACCGAAAATTATTGATGAGGGGAAAACCCCCAAGTCAAGCCTTCAAAGTCTTCGAAGAAAAAGAAGAAGAACGAGAAGCTTGTACAGCATGCCGAGTATGACGACAAGCGCACAGATCTACAAAAATATATTGACGCTTTGGAGGAGTACAACCAGAAAGCATGGACACTGGTCACCCTCGAAGAGTTCCTCAAGCATATTCTTAAGGATGAAGATACTGACAACGATGAGGAAAATGACTCATCAAAATACACCGAAGAACGTGTAGCAAGTTGCCACATGGTCTCCCATTCGTCGTTATATGACAAAGAAACTCCCTCAGCGTCAGAAAACAACGCAGAGGAACTGGGGCAGAATCGGCGCTAAAATCTCCGGAACTGCCAAAAGAACCGATCGATAGGCTGTTAAATGAAGTCTTTCAAAAAATCAAAGTTGACCGAGAAGGCGAAACAGCCATATATGAAAAGGCTAAGCGTCTGCGCCAGGATAAAAAAGCTGCGGTGAGGACGAGTCGTAAACTACTCCAACCAAACCAAAGCATACCTGCTACAAATAAGAGTAGGATAAAAATAGAGAAGCGGTTCGCCAAAGCCTTGTCAATGGGGATGAAGCTGTCACCTCTCATGAGGAACGCTCCCGGGGCCATATGCCTCGATGAAGAAGATGCATGCCTAAACTACTGCCTATATCATCGGAGGTTCACCCACCCCATCGAGGAATGTAGTGCTTTCAAGAAGTGGTGGCAAGAATACGTTGCCCATCAAAAACACTTCAAGAGGATGATGCGCGAAACTCGTGCTCGTCAACGGCAAAATAGTGCGACAAACGCATATGAAAAAGCGACTGGCAACTGTCATATGGTTGGTACCGGTTCGGAAGGGGAGAAACCTTAAGTTTTTACCTTCGGGAGCGATTCTGAGGACGAAATACCCCTCAGCCCTCTCTTCAAAGACCACCCTCCAAAAAAGAAGAGGAGAAGAACTGCGAGAATATTCAGCTGCGTAACTGCACGCTTCCTGAGAAGAATCTCGGACCTACAAGAAAAAGTTCGAACAATAAGGACAAAAGGAAAGGAAAAATCCCTGAGGAGATAGCCATCGATGAAGAAGCAGTCAAAGAGCTCGCGGCAAAAGATCCGCCTAAGAAAAACAAGGTGGATTATAACGTCCTGGCACATCTGAGGAAAATACCTTCACAACTGAGCATATTAGATGCTCTCATCCTGTCCAAAGAAGCACGGGATTCCCTGATCAAGGCATTACAAGAGCCCGATCAGTTCCAAGCTTTCTTCGCAGAAGAGAAAATGAAGGATGAGCTGGTAGAGGCCCACACAGCTGACATTACATTCGGTGATGAAGATCTCCTCCTCGGTACGTGCGAGCATAATCGCCCGTTATACGTTACCGGGTACTGCCACGACATCAAGCTAGGGAAAATCCTTGTCGACAACAGATGCTCCGTTAACCTTCTTAACATGAGAGTGCTGAAGGAGATTTGCATGAACGTTCAGCACCTATCCTGAGACAAAATTACCATCTCCAGGTTCGACTCACAGTCGTCACAGACGCTTGGGTCCGTAATACTGACGCTATGCTTCGGGCTGCTCGTTATTGATATCAAATTTTATGTCATTGACGTTAATACTTGCTATAACGCTTTGCTCAGCAGGCCTTGGTTACATGAGTACAGCGTCATCCTTTCTACACAATATCAGTGTATGAAGTATTTCAAGGATGGCTCGGAGTACACCGTCACGGGAGAGCTAAACCCGTTCTCGGTAAATGAAGTTCGGAAATATGAAGACGCAAAGTACTTCCTACCAGACTTCGAAGTTACGGAAAAATGTCATAAGCCGGAGGAAAAACAGAAGTCCGTCGCCACTATCCCGATCTTTGGGAGCGATACCGAGGAAGACGGAGAAATAGTCTACTCGGGGAAACCTTAGAAAGAAAACAATAAGCCCAGACCATCTACTCCTATTCTGGTCTTTGGCAATAACTCTGAGGACGAGGCCAACACAGTGTTCTCCATCCGCACGTCAATGCAAACCTTCGTCGGAGCAGATCAGAGTCTGCAAATCACAATGGCTCTACCTTGGCATTATAAGGAACTTGATGCGCTTGAAATATATAGCGTACAAGAACTACAAACTTTCTATGTCTCTCCCAGGCGAATAGGTGAAAAGACGATCCTCTTCTACCAATCTACGAAGACCAAAGTAGAAAAAGAAGACTGGCATGGTACCGATTTTGCACTCGATAAGCTTCAACCAATCCGTCTGTCCAGATATTACATAGAGGGATTGAAAAGGCTGTTAAGATGCCAAGGTGTACCCCTCGAATAAACTGTTCGACAAGCCCAATTCTACAAAAAGATTTGGGATATTCATAGGACTCAGCGAAAAATGCCCAACGGGAAGATAGAGACAACTGGGCTTGGATATATTCGGTCCAAAAAACGGGTGCAGATTCACAGTTTCCGCCTCATAAACAGCTCAAGTGAAGGGGAAAACGCTCTTCTAAATAGCCGTGACGTCAAATCGGAGCGAGATCCCGCTCTAAAAACGTTAAGTCCGTCGCTGGAAGAGAAAATTGACAAGTTAATAAAAGAAGCTTGTCAAAAGAGCTGGGACAATCACAACCGCGAAATGGCCATTTATGAAAAGACCAGGACGTAGCGTCTCAGTCAGCAATCTGCGGAGAAGCAAGACTATAATGCTCTTCATCCCCGGCCCACTGTATGATCTCGCGAAAGGGGAAAATGCCGAAATAAAGAAAGAAACAGGGCAAAGAACGCAAACAACGTTCGAAAACAACAAAAAGGATCCAAGACACCATGCAATCGAGAAAAACTCGATTGGAGCCCGTCCTTTGTAAAGAAGATGGGTCGGGAATACTCTTTCCCTCAAGCTAAGACAAGGAAAATATTTAAGCTTGTCGTGAAGTACCAAATGATGACACTTCCAGAGTCTCGGCACTCCAAACAAATAAATGAGGTCCATCATCCGGATTATTGCTCCTATCACCTTCAAAAACTGGGTAGAAGACCAGTATCAATAAGGTAGATTCGCTTTATCTGACAGCTGGAGGGTAATCCCGCTGCAAAAAACATTAGCCAAAAAGGACCTATATCGCAAGGATAGGACCAGCTCAACATCAAGAATGGAACCGAACTCGTACCTGTCATATGATAACACTCTCAAAAGAGGTAGGGCACGAGACTATGGATGACCTCCACATGTGCTTCACAAATGAAGACGAGGAAGGGATGATCTCAGAGTTTCCACCAGCACTAAAAGAGCTGGAAGATGGGATACATACCACGGCGAACAACCTAAGAAAAATTGACTTAGGGATGGAAAATGATCCGAGACCAACGTTTGTCAGTGAATTACTATCTAAAAAGAAGGTGGCCATGTTAAAAGACGTGCTCATGAAGTATAAAGATTTCTTCACCTGGAACTACTCTGAAATGCCGGGTTTAAATCCAAAGGTGGCAGTACATAAAATGGCTATATCATCAGAAATAAAGCCAATGAAACAGGCATCGAGAAGTATGCGACTCGAACTTGAGATGAGCATCAATGCCGAGGTCAGAAAACTAATCGACTCCGGTTTCATCCAACTGGATAGCTAATATCATTCCAGTGATGAAGAAAAATGGGACGGTACGCATTTGCGTGGACTTTCGGGACCTTA
Organism: Agapanthus africanus; assembly: GCA_030015575.1. Lineage (NCBI taxonomy): Eukaryota > Viridiplantae > Streptophyta > Magnoliopsida > Asparagales > Amaryllidaceae > Agapanthus > Agapanthus africanus. The sequence goes on along the minus strand of CM057339.1, from coordinate 825,524,435 downwards.
ACAAAGCTTGCCGGAAGGATGATTTTCCAGTACCTGTTACCAAGCTGATGATCGATAACATGTCTACCCATAAGGTCTTCTCCTTCATTGATGGATCTTCAGGATACAACTAAATAAAAATGCATTGTGAAGACCAAAAGCATACTGCATTTCGGACTCCATTGGGCATATTCTGCTATAAAGTGATGCCCTTCGGTTTGAAGAACACTGGCGCTACCCACCAGAGGGCCATGAAAAGATCTTTGATGACCTCATTCACGAGCTTGTCGAATACTACATCGATGACCTTGTGGTAAAGAGTAAATCTCATGAGGAATATTAGGAACATCTAAAAATAGTGTTCCAACGCCTTCGGAAGTATAATATGAAGATGAATCCTCTAAAATGTGCGTTTGGAGTTCCTTAGGCAAATTCATAGGATTCATTATACGTCACCGAGGTATCGAAATCGATCCCTCAAAGATCAAGGTGATTATGGAAATGCCCACGCCAAGAACCTTCAAACAACTGCGGTCTCTCTAAGGAAAGCTCGCGTACATTCGGCGGTTCATAGCTAACCTTTCCGGAAAATGCCGTCCCTGTAGTCATTTGATGAAAAAGGGGACCCTGTTCGTCTGGGATCAAAAGTACCAAAACGCACTAGACAAAATCAAGAAATACTTGCAAAATCCACCGGTATTGACTGCTCCGGTTAAGGGAAAACCCCTTATCCTATATACAACGGCCCTTGAGGGTTCTCTAAGCGCACTGTGGGCACAAGAGAACAATCAGGGAAAGGAGAGAGCTCTATACTATTTAGGTCGAGTCCTCCTGGGGGCAGAAAATAACTATTCCCCCATCGAAAAGCATTGCCTGGCACTGATCTTCGCAATAACGAAGCTCAGACATTATGCCTTGGCACATGAGGTCCATCTCATATCGAAGGTGGATCATCTCAAATATCTAATGTCAAGGGTCATACTAACAGGAAGGCTTGCCAAATGGGCCCTCCTCCTGATGGAGTTCTCTGTAACGTATCGACCCCTTAAAGCAGAGAAAGGTCAGGCAATTGCTGACTTTCTCGCGAAGCATTCGATACCAGCCGACTCCCCGTTAAATTGCGAATTGCCAGACGAACATGCGTTCAACACAATCGAAGAAGAGAAAGAAGAAAATGATTCCAAATGGGAACCTTACTTCGATGGAGCATCTTTCATGAAGCAGCGAAAGCAAAACACCCCTATAATCAAAGTCAGGGTAGGCCTTATCTTCGTGACTCCGCAAGGAGAGATATTGCGTTACGCCCCCTCCTTAACAGAGCCAAGGATTAATAACGAAGCTGAATATGAAGTTTTGATAGCAGGTCTCGAGATCGCTATCAACATGGGAATCAAAGACCTCTTCATATATGGAGACTCCCAGCTGATCGTTAGCCAAGTAAATGGCGACTATCAGACTTGCAAGTCGGAGCTGATAAGGTATGGCTAAAGAATGCAGCAACTGCTGACACAAATCCCTTTCTACACCCTGGAAAATATACCACGAGCGAAAAATAGCAAGGTGGACGCATTGGCCAAATTGGCTAAGGACTTAGCTGATGAAGACCTCGATGACGTAAGGATCATTGTGCAAAGCCGCAAAATTCTCGCACCAACGGATATATCTTCGAAAGGCCTAATAGAGCCATTCGAAGGAAAAGAAGTGACCGAACAAGTAGCCCTTCAAATAGAGGACAAAGAAAAGGTCAAGGATTGGAGGGAGGTTTTCGCAGACTACATCAAATTCTAACGAACGCCCAAAAATGCGTCGTCTAGACATCAGCTCATGAAACGAGCTTTGTCTTTCGCCTTCGTCAATAATACTATATATAAGAGATCGTTCGACTGTCTGTCGCTAAGATGCCTGTGGCCGAAGGAAGCAAAAAAAAGTTGTCCAAGAAACTCACGACGGACTCTACGGTGCGCATCAAGCCGGGTCAAAGATGAAACTGAAAATAAAAAGAATGGGTTACTATTGACCCACAATGATTTAGGACTGCCTCGAATATGCGAAGCAGTACCACTCATGCTAAATTCACGGGGATTTCATCCACCAACATCCAAATCCGCTACACCCAATAGTGGCTAGCTGGTCGTTTGAAATGTGGGGAACCGATATAATTAGCCCCATTGGACCGGTATCGTCCAACGGACATCGGTTTATATTGGCAACGACTGACTACTTCTCTAAGTGGGCAGAAAAAGTATCACTAAGGGAGGTGAAGACCGAGAATATCCTCCATTTCTTCAGAACCCATGTCATCTATCAGTTTGGCACTCCGCGACGAATTATCTCGGATAATGGGCCAGCTTACAGAAGTTATAAAATAAGTCTCTTCGCACAACAACATAAAATATATTGGAGATACTCTTCAGTCTATAATCCTCGGGCCAACGGTCTACCTGAAGGTTTCAACAAGACCTTGATAAAGATTATAAAAAAGACGGTGTCCAAAAACAAAAAAGACTGTCACGAAAGGCTGCACGAAACTCTCTGGGCGTACCGAACAGCATTCAAGACGGCCACGAATACAACACCATATGCGTTGGTGTTCGGCACGGAAGCAGTGCTTCCCTTGGAAATAGAACTCCCTTCTCTACGAGTAGCGGTTCGATATGAGCTGACAGATTGTAACGTCTTCAAAATAATAAAATATGATTTTTGGGAAATTTTATAATTTAATATTATTTTAATGAATATTTTAATATTCTGGTATAATTAAATACAGATAAATGGGGAAAAATTATGGAAAATTCTAAAATAAGGTATTTTAAGGAATTGTCTCGTTTTCTGTGCATGCCCCCATTTCCTCTAGTATTGACCCTGGGTACTTCTAGTTTTGACTGATTCCATCTAGGGTGAAATCTGGGTTGATTTTCCTATGTTGGTGTATGTTTTACGATTTGATTTAGCATGGATTTTGGTATTTGGTGATTCATTCCTGTCGGATGGCGTTTGGACGTCAACGACAAGTGGATATTGATTGTGTTTACATGCGAGTCGATAGGTTTTTACCTATGCGAGTAGCGTGTGCTATTTTGGTTTCCGATGTGATTTTCATGTGCTTTAGCATTGTGATATACTTGTAGGTACCCCGCGTGATGTTGAGGCAAAGGAGGTGAAGATAGCGACATCGGTATTGGCACACGAGAAGCAAGGTGAGTAGATTATATCTACAGGGGGAAGTCGGGTGGATGGCGTATAGCACCCCCGCAGTCCGTAGATAGTTTATTATATAGTATCGTGATATTAGGTGTATTTTGGATAATGTAGGGTTGGAAGTGACTAGTGTAGTTCATAGTCGCGAACCCTAGGATAGAATTACACCTATACATATACCCTTGCTTTTCACATGTACTTACACTGTGGTTGATGATATGTGACGACTTTGGAGATGAGTCGATGATGTGGGCTTGGTGCCCTGAGATCGGTATTTTGATACGATTCATATGTGGGATATGACTTGTGATTCTTGCGGGCTTGGGATGGTGTTTACCCCCGCATGCATACTTTACCGATGTTACCGTTTGTACTAGATATAGAGTAGTACACCCAGACTATATGATCTGATGATGGTGATATTTGTTATGTGATGAGACAGTGAGATATTGACCTGTACCCAGCTTTTGGGAATGCCGTACGACGGTTTACCGTACGAGTTGATATTGATAATAGATCCGCACTCATAGCTAGAGGATATCTTACGATATGACATTGAGGCGGGATCACTGACTATAAATCTACATATATACTTAGACTCAGTTTTAGGTGGTTTCCACACCTACCCCTCCTGATTTGACAGGATACTTAGATGTAGTTGCATAGTAGATACTTCACTGTGCTGCTGATTACTAGATTTCCGCATATTCATGCTATTCGCATTGCTGGCATATGTTCATTACCATGTTATTATCATGCTGTTAGGACACCAGCACCATTATCGATGATGCGTATGTTTCACGTACACTATTTGCCGGCTCACACACTTCATCATCGATAATTGCCATGTCACTACACAGTAGTACTATTACATTCGTGATATGATGCTTCCTTCGACATATGCGCATTCCTATTCCATGTTGCATGATTTCCGATATGATTACTCTCTTTACATGTCGCATATATCATGGATTGATTGCATAGTACATCGCATTGGATTTACTGCTTGATGTTGGATTTTCATGTGATTTCTGGTTTTTGAGGACCGTGGGGTTATTTAAGAAAAGAGGCACTTTATGAAAACCCGGTACCTCGTGATATGATATTTCGGTGCGTCCACCACGCGTTTTCTCGGTGCTGAGACGTGTGCTTGAAACCCGATTCGAGGAGGTGATGTACCGTTTGCGGGTTCGTGGTGGGCCCGGTATGGTTCCCCTCGGCGAGATGATCGATGGGTTATGCCGATTGAGCCTGGAGGCGGGCGAGTACCTACCGGTGATTGTATTTGAGCTCGGCGGATATCCGGGGGATACCGCCTGGAGCTGAGAGATGGGCGTACTGCCGGGGCCGACGGGCCGCTACCGCAGACGGAGCCCAGAGATGGACATGGGTTGACTCATACTGCCGGGGCCGAGGGCCGATATCCGCAGACGGAGCCCCATATGGATGAGGATTTACGTGTCGATGCTTGGCACGGGTTTCATGATGAGTTTCCATGATTTTATTTATATCCTCATACTTGCATACATGATGCTTGCTGTCAGTGGGTGACAGGTGGACGGGTTCCACATATATACAGACATGGTTCATATACAGACTGGATTTACACTTATCTTACACCAATATTAGTGGTATGGGACGCTAATATATGTGTATTGATATTATTGATATTTCTTCATTGATACTTCATGCAGACATACCTTACACTGATGACATGTTATTGCCTGAGTTCCTGGCACTATATACATGATTAGATGTTACCTTGCCACCTTATTACACTCATATGTACTCTTGTGGATATTTTACTGATCGTTGACTTAGGATTATGTCTTGCATTCGATTTATCCTTGTAGATGTTTCTATTCACGAGTTGGCAACTCACCCCCGTTGTGCCACAGTTCTTGCAGGTTTTGCCGTACAGGTTCTATTGCGGCATTTCTGGCACACTTCCTTCTTGCGGGTGATTTGCTTTGGTAGGTGGATTCTTTCGTATCAGGAATCACCTTTGTATTTATTTATTCCATTGTATCTAGAAATTGTCCATCAACCCAAAACTTGTTTATTCTTTCAGACTTAGAGACAGTGTTGTATTATTCGACCTTAGAGTCGCGCTTAGTTGTATTGCGGATTTCCTTGTTGCTTTTGAGCTTTCTTTTGGATTTGATCCTCGCCACTTGGCGTTGTATATTATCATATCATTGTGTGGTTGTGACCGTCGATTGACGAAGAGCTAGCTCCCGCTTGGGGATGCCTTTATCATTGCATATATATTGTTATCCTTGTTGTACCCCATTCGGGGCCAGTTTTACAAAGGAAACTCTGCCGAAATTTTTAGAAAAGACTTATTGTTTTCAAAACGTACCTTCGGCTTAGTTATTTAAAAACCTTGATTTCAAACCTGTATTTCATCACTTCTTTAAACCAGTTTTCTTTATTTATTCTTCAAAATGGTTTTAGATTTCTGGGCTTTTGGCTTACTTGGATCAGATGGAGTCCTATAGGCTTCATATGGTTCAAGTGCCAGTCACGTGCTCTTTCGGGTCGTGACAAAGTTGGTATCAGAGCGCTAGGTTGACCTTGGTTCGAGTCTAAGTTTGACTATGTGGAGCCTAGGGAGTTGTTTATATACGGAACTTAGGCTTGACCTTACGGAACTTAGACTTGGTTGAGGGGGTGTAAACCCGAACTTTCGTCGTTTTAGGATGACCCTTGGTTGATGGATTAGGTGACTAAAGTAGAGTGACGTACCGTTGGTATGTTCCGCGGCATACTTACGACACGCCACTCCGCTTAAGGAACCTTAGGATGTACATACTTTCGAGATCAGTGATTCTCTTCATATCCAGGATTATTCATCCATTTGAGATCCCCGATTCTATTAGTTTCATGATCATACCTTCATTGATGCTGTTCCTTCCTATGATCATGTATCCTCTTTGGATCTGTTGTTTTCCTTATTGCCACTGATGTGCTCTCTTTGATACTCGATTGAGATTCCTGTCACCGTGTTTGAGCGCAGTTTGGGCTGCTGCTAGGGTTACGGCCGGTGTGAGCTCGTTTGGTACGAGGGCCGACCTTTGTGTTTTCTGGTGACATGGGAACGTCTCGAGTTAGTGTTGGTGTTTGTGACCTCTAGTGGAGGCGAGTGCTTGGTTTGCACCGGATGATCGTGCCTTTGTTAGAGCTGCCAGTTGAGAGAGGACTGTTGATGTACAGTATACCTCAGAGAATGTGATGTCGCCTACCGTGCAGACAGATGGACCAGCTGTCGCTGAGATTGACAGGATGTTGCTTTCGGAGCTTACGAGCTGAGATTGCCGGAGCTTTCAGGCAGATATGCGACAGATGATAGCTAGTCTACCCGATTTGAGAGACGAAGGTGATTCGTCCGATTTTGCGCCAGAGCGGGCCCAGTGGAGTTGAAGATTTCCAGTGTGGAGAGTCTTACTCAGATCTAGAGCAGGCTGATTCAGAGATGACCGCTTATGTATTGCCTTTCCTGGAGGATTGAGGCGTTGTTTGGCGTACAGGCGTATGAGCCAGTTGTTGCTGCAAATGATAAGATATCGCCCAGATGATTGGAGCTACTGCAGCATTGGCATGTTCTTAGAGAGATGATAGCGAGTTGCTAGTCACCGAGGATGGATGACTAGGACGTGTGGTGAGTCCGCTTACCCCGATGCGAGGTCATCAGGTGGATTGATTCCAGCTAGAGACGACTTCACGCAGATTCGTTGAGAGTCGATTGAGACGATCGAATGTCAGGAGCCTATTTTCCAAGTTTAAAGTATACGGAAAGACATGCAGGTGATTCTATGGACCCTCTAGAAGAATGAAACCCTAACTCGACTTAATGACCGTGTGACAGCCTTTGAACCTTAGGGTTTACGGCGGTTCCGCGGCGCCATTAGTGAGGCTTGGGTTTGCCCTTCTACGGCTGGACCACCGACGCTGTGGCATGTACTCGATACTATTAAACTGTACCCGAGATGTGAGCTCTTGGGGGATTATGAGGATCTGACGAGTCGATCGGATGGTTCGACATTTTTCGGACATTGTGATGGGACACTGCTTGGGAGACTCCAGATGCGAGGATAGCCGTCGGAGCGCAGTTCGTGCAGTCATGTTGAGACGAGTCCGAATCGGTCGACATTGAGCAGAGTGAAGAAAAGAGTTCGTACGAGATTTCGACGAGATGACGTCCCACTCCGCTGACATTAGAGATGTGATATGCACCCCGAGGCGTGGTATATGGATATATCTTCCAGAAAGAAGCGTGATAAGTATGCAGCCGTTCCGGAATAAGCTTCAGCTTCAGCATTGGATGATGACTTCCGGGCACTTCGGCAGGATGGAGATTTGAGAAAGGAATCTCGGCAGGACCTTTCTGGAGTACGATACGAGAAGACTTAGACCCAGAGTGGTCATTTTGCGCACACCCAGCAGGCCAGAGTTCGGCATTGTCGACGAGGTATTTGACCAAGTTCGGATAGAGGAGCTTAACCAGATGCGTTGCGAATTGATCAAGGACGGACGAGTGATGAGTTTTCCTCCGATGGTTGGGACGTGTTCCCGAGGACTTGTTCGGCCTGACATCTGCTACAGAATGATGAAGCTACAGAATACGCGATTTCGAGTCCGTGTGAGAGACTTCGGATTGACCGTGGCCAAGAACAGTGCAGTGCATAGTAGCTGGCATGACGTCATAGTGGACGACGATAGAGACAGGTGAAACCAGAAGTTCGTGTGGGACACCGACGAGCTGTCATTGCTTCCCGTCGAGACTAGAGACCTGATATGCTTACAGAGACGTTGGGATGCGACCGGTTTCCGAGAAAATATTGTGCTGAGGACACAGGTGTCTTTTGAGCGAGAAGAGGTTGTGCAGGAGAGCCAGCCTCTGTACAGATCGGCATAGGCATGATTGGAAGAGACCTTGAGCAGGATTCCTTCCAGGACATTGCTGCAATGATGTTGCACCCAGGATCGGATGTGTGATATGCATTCAGAGGACCCGAGGTCGGCGCCAGAGATGTGCTGCTTTACGAGCGGTCGTGAGGATTGACCGAGAGATGACCAGGGAAGTGCAAGAACGGAATCGTTCCTGTCAGCACACCTGACCGGGCCGATGAGCCGATGGATTGCGAGTTGGTAATCTACAGGAAAGATCAGGAACCAGAGGCAGAGGACGCCAGCCGCGAGCAAGAGGCAAGTAGATATCTTGTGCCGCTAGGATCGGATGTACCGGTACCTTCTCGACCCTGAAGGAGGGTATACCGACGACGGTAATTATGATTTGTGATTTTGTGATTTGATTATCACGTATCCGTTGCTTTGGATTTCGGTATTTTGGGCGATCTATTCGCATGATTTAGTCTTGATGACTGAGTTTCATGATATTTGATTTTGTGCACCATGGTTGCACCTACTGGGTATTTATACCTTGTACATAGTTATTACTCTTGAGCTGTTGATTGCGATTTCATGCCTATTTTATGCCGGTGATTTGATTTACGCTTCCAGCAGAGTTTCATGTACTTTTAGTGTTTTGATTTTGCACTCGGTATAGCTTATATGTGCTCATAGTGCATCGATATGTGTTTTGTGCACGCAGCTGCACAGGTTTATGGTTTTCTTATATCTGGGTACACTTGGTGTTGCTGCTTACATATTTGAGTTATTGCTTGGTATTTGTGCATGGGATGCACCAGTTTTATGTTTCTTGCGTTTATCGCATCAGATTTATATTTCGTGCCTTTGTTGCACCGGATTTATATTTTGTGCATTACGATTGCACCTGACTTCGATTTGATGCCTTTCGGTATGTCGATTTTGATTGTGATATTGAGGTGGATTCTTGCACTCCGTGCTTTTGAATGGACTTACGTATATTCGGCGTTGCTATTGGATTTTGTGATTCCGTGCATGTTGAGTGCGCAGGGTTTAGATTTTCATTCGTGCATGATGGATGCACCGATTTGGATTTTCGCGCATGTTGGGCGCATGTTTTGAGATACGATTTTGGGGCACACCAGATGCACTAAATCGAGATTCTTCGTGCATGTCAGATGCACTGGATTTTTGACTGCCAGGCACACACGTTGCCTATGACAGATGCTTCGTGCACACCCGTTGCACCTAGATGTTGTTTTGTGCACATGTTTAGTGCATATATGGATTTTGATTTCCGTGCGCGTCAGACGCACAGGGTGGTGTTATGTGCATTTTTGGAATTTATTCCTTTTGGAGCAGTACATTTTTATGATGTGGGATATTTGCTTTCATACTGAGCAGGACTAGTCAGTGGACAGTGCCTGGATATATTTTGCATGCATCGATAGTTATCGAAGGGATTTCCGAAAAGAGAGCTATAGTCTCAGTATATACCTACGTGTCCGATATGACACAAAACGTTTTAAAAATAAGGAAACCCTTCTGATTATTTTCAAAATGGTGGAACGTGCTTATTAAACAAAGGATATATATACACATATATAGTTATTTTCTTATGAGAAACGTCCGCCACTGTGCAGTGTTACGCGCATCGCACAGCGACTTAAAAAGATTTGGCATACATTTGCATCAGCTATTTACATGTATAGATTGGATGTCTACATGTATAGTCTGATCCATATCATATTGGTTTTGTATTGGATTTGACATTTGTGTCTTTACCATGACTCCGATGATCGCGGGATGCTTGATGGAGTGTTGCTTTTGAGTTATCTACTCAGTACTCATGCGCATGCATTGCGCTATGATGTTTTATGTATAGATGATTTCGGAGCCCCGATGACTTGGAATTTGTATTGAAATATTTTAGTATTTGGGGTTTTAAATTTAAATTCGGGGACCGAATTTCTTTAAGGGGGGTAGATTGTAACGTCTTCAAAATAATAAAATATGATTTTTGGGAAATTTTATAATTTAATATTATTTTAATGAATATTTTAATATTCTGGTATAATTAAATACAGATAAATGGGGAAAAATTATGGAAAATTCTAAAATAAGGTATTTTAAGGAATTGTCTCGTTTTCTGTGCATGCCCCCATTTCCTCTAGTATTGACCCTGGGTACTTCTAGTTTTGACTGATTCCATCTAGGGTGAAATCTGGGTTGATTTTCCTATGTTGGTGTATGTTTTACGATTTGATTTAGCATGGATTTTGGTATTTGGTGATTCATTCCTGTCGGATGGCGTTTGGACGTCAACGACAAGTGGATATTGATTGTGTTTACATGCGAGTCGATAGGTTTTTACCTATGCGAGTAGCGTGTGCTATTTTGGTTTCCGATGTGATTTTCATGTGCTTTAGCATTGTGATATACTTGTAGGTACCCCGCGTGATGTTGAGGCAAAGGAGGTGAAGATAGCGACATCGGTATTGGCACACGAGAAGCAAGGTGAGTAGATTATATCTACAGGGGGAAGTCGGGTGGATGGCGTATAGCACCCCCGCAGTCCGTAGATAGTTTATTATATAGTATCGTGATATTAGGTGTATTTTGGATAATGTAGGGTTGGAAGTGACTAGTGTAGTTCATAGTCGCGAACCCTAGGATAGAATTACACCTATACATATACCCTTGCTTTTCACATGTACTTACACTGTGGTTGATGATATGTGACGACTTTGGAGATGAGTCGATGATGTGGGCTTGGTGCCCTGAGATCGGTATTTTGATACGATTCATATGTGGGATATGACTTGTGATTCTTGCGGGCTTGGGATGGTGTTTACCCCCGCATGCATACTTTACCGATGTTACCGTTTGTACTAGATATAGAGTAGTACACCCAGACTATATGATCTGATGATGGTGATATTTGTTATGTGATGAGACAGTGAGATATTGACCTGTACCCAGCTTTTGGGAATGCCGTACGACGGTTTACCGTACGAGTTGATATTGATAATAGATCCGCACTCATAGCTAGAGGATATCTTACGATATGACATTGAGGCGGGATCACTGACTATAAATCTACATATATACTTAGACTCAGTTTTAGGTGGTTTCCACACCTACCCCTCCTGATTTGACAGGATACTTAGATGTAGTTGCATAGTAGATACTTCACTGTGCTGCTGATTACTAGATTTCCGCATATTCATGCTATTCGCATTGCTGGCATATGTTCATTACCATGTTATTATCATGCTGTTAGGACACCAGCACCATTATCGATGATGCGTATGTTTCACGTACACTATTTGCCGGCTCACACACTTCATCATCGATAATTGCCATGTCACTACACAGTAGTACTATTACATTCGTGATATGATGCTTCCTTCGACATATGCGCATTCCTATTCCATGTTGCATGATTTCCGATATGATTACTCTCTTTACATGTCGCATATATCATGGATTGATTGCATAGTACATCGCATTGGATTTACTGCTTGATGTTGGATTTTCATGTGATTTCTGGTTTTTGAGGACCGTGGGGTTATTTAAGAAAAGAGGCACTTTATGAAAACCCGGTACCTCGTGATATGATATTTCGGTGCGTCCACCACGCGTTTTCTCGGTGCTGAGACGTGTGCTTGAAACCCGATTCGAGGAGGTGATGTACCGTTTGCGGGTTCGTGGTGGGCCCGGTATGGTTCCCCTCGGCGAGATGATCGATGGGTTATGCCGATTGAGCCTGGAGGCGGGCGAGTACCTACCGGTGATTGTATTTGAGCTCGGCGGATATCCGGGGGATACCGCCTGGAGCTGAGAGATGGGCGTACTGCCGGGGCCGACGGGCCGCTACCGCAGACGGAGCCCAGAGATGGACATGGGTTGACTCATACTGCCGGGGCCGAGGGCCGATATCCGCAGACGGAGCCCCATATGGATGAGGATTTACATGTCGATGCTTGGCACGGGTTTCATGATGAGTTTCCATGATTTTATTTATATCCTCATACTTGCATACATGATGCTTGCTGTCAGTGGGTGACAGGTGGACGGGTTCCACATATATACAGACATGGTTCATATACAGACTGGATTTACACTTATCTTACACCAATATTAGTGGTATGGGACGCTAATATATGTGTATTGATATTATTGATATTTCTTCATTGATACTTCATGCAGACATACCTTACACTGATGACATGTTATTGCCTGAGTTCCTGGCACTATATACATGATTAGATGTTACCTTGCCACCTTATTACACTCATATGTACTCTTGTGGATATTTTACTGATCGTTGACTTAGGATTATGTCTTGCATTCGATTTATCCTTGTAGATGTTTCTATTCACGAGTTGGCAACTCACCCCCGTTGTGCCACAGTTCTTGCAGGTTTTGCCGTACAGGTTCTATTGCGGCATTTCTGGCACACTTCCTTCTTGCGGGTGATTTGCTTTGGTAGGTGGATTCTTTCGTATCAGGAATCACCTTTGTATTTATTTATTCCATTGTATCTAGAAATTGTCCATCAACCCAAAACTTGTTTATTCTTTCAGACTTAGAGACAGTGTTGTATTATTCGACCTTAGAGTCGCGCTTAGTTGTATTGCGGATTTCCTTGTTGCTTTTGAGCTTTCTTTTGGATTTGATCCTCGCCACTTGGCGTTGTATATTATCATATCATTGTGTGGTTGTGACCGTCGATTGACGAAGAGCTAGCTCCCGCTTGGGGATGCCTTTATCATTGCATATATATTGTTATCCTTGTTGTACCCCATTCGGGGCCAGTTTTACAAAGGAAACTCTGCCGAAATTTTTAGAAAAGACTTATTGTTTTCAAAACGTACCTTCGGCTTAGTTATTTAAAAACCTTGATTTCAAACCTGTATTTCATCACTTCTTTAAACCAGTTTTCTTTATTTATTCTTCAAAATGGTTTTAGATTTCTGGGCTTTTGGCTTACTTGGATCAGATGGAGTCCTATAGGCTTCATATGGTTCAAGTGCCAGTCACGTGCTCTTTCGGGTCGTGACACAGATAAAGAAAATGCTCATCTTCGGCTTGAGGAGCTCGATGCACTCGACGAAACTCGCTTTATAGCACAGCAAAATCTGGAGGCTTATAAGGCGAGGATGACACGGTCATATGAAAAAGGCCGAGAACATTCCGCCAAGGTGTCACGCCCCGCTTCCCAGAATGCGCAGACTGCGACACGTGACAGAGCTAACCATACTACCTGTGGCTAGGAAACATCCCTCCACAGTCACATTACGGCTTTCTATAGGATATCAAGAACAGAAGATATATAAAAACTAGCCAGTACATGTCCATTTTCCATAGTAAACAGAGTCAAGAAAAAATGCATAAGCAGAAATGAATCAAATCTAATAACAACATCTGAAACCTATCCCAATATAATCTCACATCAAGAAATAAAACTGCGGAAACAAGTGACTAAATTAAACATCTCTAAATAACACATGTTCAATTCCTCACTGCTCAGCTTGATGGTTAAAGTACTCCTGTTCAGCCTGCGATAAGGTAGATGTACTGGGCCATGAAAAATCCAGACGTCAGTGCGTCATAACATCAAGATACTAATAATAATCCAGGATGTAGCAATATAGGTAAACATGAATATAAATAAATAACATAGATATGAAACAGTGAGGTATGTATATGTATATGATGTGTGATGTGTAACATAAAATCGTGCTTTTAGGTTATCTCTTCTAAAGGTCTTTGAAATCAATTTAATGGAATCGTCGATGTAACTCAATAGTATGCCGTGCGTGCTGGGGACCACAGTCATGACTCTCGGGCTGAATCCGAGACGTGCCGCTAAGCAGTAAACAGGTAACATATATAAACGAATGATGTCAGCAGCATCATTCCGGGCCGGCCGAGCTTGTAAAGACTGATTAATATAAGTATCGAACTGTTGAGTTATAAGTTATGTTTCATTATTGATTTCCCCTTACTCCCCAGGTTGTGTTCAAGTCAGGTATTTATGATATGAATCTAATGCCAACACAGGATCAAGCAGGTATAGGTTTTGTCTATGCAGACAACAAATTACGTCCGTCAGGACAACAAGTCAGGATTGTTGGCATTAGTAACAAGATCTAAGTAACAAGTCAAGTAGTGTGTCATGGACATGTTATGTGATGCATATGTATCAAATAGATACCCAAATATGAAACTATAACGAATTATCGAAACACGGTAAACAAACTGATATCAGGATGCATATGTGTCTATCTGTAATAACCATTTATACGTCCATGACTAAGTATGATGCAAATTAAATAACATGTTGTACTAATGTAGTAGTGTAATGATATCATGATGTCCGACATGCAACTAGATAAACTATGATTAGTATGGATACGAACAGATATCGTACAACTATAGATCTATAACATTTGATGCATAATAAAACACATGTATTATTTTTATTCATATGGATATAGATATATTAACATAGCATGTTGCAAGTTAAACTTTCCTGATCGGATCTCATGTCAGGGTACGTACGTTACGTTCAACGTCGGATAAACGCGGCGATGCAAACTCACGCGCGTGCAGGACTGGATCTGGCTGATCAAAGACGTGACTACGCTGGACGACGACGTTGACTGGATCGTCCGGATCGTCGGCACGTGTGTGACTCCGGCGAAGCGGCCGGAAAACCAAGAAATCAAGAAAAGAGAAAAGAAAGAAAGAAAGAAAGAAAGAAGAGGAAGAAGAGGAATGGGGTTTGCTCGGCTGTGGATTCAGAGGACAGAGGAGACGACGATGGCGACCGTCGATGACAAAGTTTAACGGCGAGGGGCAGTGAGTTTCTTGGGTTTTTTCGGGGTTTGTCAAAACGTCGGGGTCGACAGTGGTGGTAGTTTATGGTGTCGGGGATCGGAGAGAGATGTGAGAAGATGAAGAGGGTGACGACAACGAGGTCGGAGGCGATCGACGGTGATGGTGCAGGCGTTGGGGTTCGGGTGTAGGGTTGGTGGTTGGTTGCAGTGTTCTTGGCGTCGTCGGGGTTGTAGGGTGCTCTGGTATGGAGAGAAAGAGGAGGAAGTGGTGAGGGTGAGGTCGGGGTGGTGAGGTGATCGGCGGCGAGGTGAGGGTGACGTCGGGCTAGGGTTCTTGGGTTGCTCGGGGTTGTAGGTTTGCTGTAGGGAGAGAGGAGGTGGATGCGGAGGTCGTGAAGAGGTCGAGGTGGTGATGGTGATGAGGATGGCGGGGTTGTGGGGAGGTGATGAGGTCGGCGGCGAAGGACTAACGTTAGGCTTGGGTTTTCGGGGTTTCTCGTGATGAGAAAGAGAAGAGATGAGAGGGAAAGGTGTTGTAAATTAATATATTAGGGTTTATATAGCGCGCACACACACACAGTAGAGAGAGACAGAATAAGAGAGAGAGAGAGAAGGTGCGAGAGGAGAGAGAGAGACTGGAAACAGAGAGAGATACGGGATTAGAATAAGATATAATATATATTATATATAGTTAAATATATATATTAACTGTGTATTAATTATATTAGTTTAAGTTTTATATTATAATATATATTTGGTTTAAACAGCTAATAAGAAAATATTCCGAAAAATACTCGGGTCTCTTCTAAAAATCTAGTTTTAAAATATGGATAATATACGTATCAGTTAAAACTATAATGCGATATCCGGTTAAATAAAATGCATACCCACAAGAACGGATATACGTAAATATACGTAGCGATCCAAACGAGTCCGTTTTATCAAACTGGACATGAACACGATGTCTGAATGCACTCACAAGATATGGGGTATGATAACATGCCACATTAGATATTTACAAATATTATCTGGTTATTATTTTTATTATTTAAAGATATGCAGATATTAAATATATTGTACATGTATATAGAACTGAGATGTGCATGGATTCTCTGTACTAGTAAAATATGACGTAATCTAGAACCATGATGGGTTTCAAGCATGCGGGTCGGGTCGGATATTAACCACAAATACCAAATGCACTATCCGCACCTAATAATGATAATAATCAAGAAGTTGTCGCAATATTAGGAAAATACTCAAATAAATATTGTATAAATGCACTAAGGTGTTACATTATACCCAACTACAAAAGAATTCCGTCATCGAAATTCCCGGAACATGAAAAGACAAGAAAACCTGAATTTAAGAAAAGAGGTGTGGAAACTTCTGCCGAATCTCATCTTCACGTTCTCAAGTATATTCTCCATGCCAACGATTCCCCATGAAACAAGTACTAAAGGGCTAAATTTATTCTTGAGGACCTTTTCTCGTCGATCCACAATCGCCATTGGTCTATCTTCATATATTAAGTCCTCTCTTACTGTCAGTTCCAAGTGATCTAGGACGTGCGTCTCATCTCGAACATACTTACAAAGTTGAGATACATGAAACACGTCATGAACACTCGCCAAGGATGGTGATAAAGTCAATCGATAAGCTACTTCTCCAACGCGCTTGATAATACCGAAAGGCCCCACGAATCGAGGACTATGCTTGCCTCGACTACCCAAACGAATCACTCCTCTAGTCGGTGATATCTTCAAGAATACAAGATCACCAACTGCGAACTCTAGAGGTCTTTGTCCTGTATCGACCCAACTTTTCTGTCGATCTTGTGCCGCCTTCATATGATTTTGGATCACGTTAACTTTATCTACCGTTTGCACAATAAGATCCGGTCCCAATAATTTTCTTTCTCCAACATCGTCCCAACAGACGGGCGAGTGACACTTACGACCATATAATTCTTCGAATGGAGCCATCTGTATAGTCGCCTGAAAACTGTTATTATAAGAAAACTCCACCAAGTGCAAATGATCTTCCCATGAACCCTTGAAGTCTAACATGCATGCTCTCAATATATCTTCAAGAGTTTGGATTGTTCTTTCTGACTGGCCATTTGTCTGGGGATGATAAGCGGTGCTAAACTTCAATCGAGTCCCCAAACTTTCTTGTAGACTCATCCAAAAGTGCGATAAAAATTGGGTATCACGATCGGAAACGATGCTCACAGGTACTCCATGCAATCTCACAATCTCTTGCATGTACCGCTCTGCTAATGCTTCCGTCGACTGACCAACTCGAAACGGTATAAAATGAGCTGCCTTGGTTAATCGATCAACAATCACCCAAACCGTGTTATTGCCCTTTGTACTCCGTGGTAATGCTGTCACGAAATCCATGGTTATATGTTCCCACTTTCATTGAGGAATCGGAAGTGGTTGCAACAATCCAGCTACTCTTTGATGTTCAGCCTTGACATGCTGACACACTAAGTACTTCGATACATAGTGAGCAATATCTCTTTTCATTCCTTCCCACCAGAAATGTTGTCATAGATCTCGATACATCTTTGTGCCTCTCGGATGTATGGAATATGTAGAACTATGGGCCTCCTTCATAAATTCTTCATGAATATCTCCTTTCGGCACACATAAACGACTCCCATATCATAACGACCCATCTTTATAAATCAACAAGTCCGTTCGAAGTCCCGCTTCTACCTGTTCTCAAAACTTCTGCAACCTTGCATTGTATGACTGCGCTGCTTTAATATTATCGATCAAGGATGACCATACTTGCAACTGCATCAACTGTCCCGAAGAATGTGGTAGTAAAATCTCCAATTCGAATCTCTAAAAATCAGCTATAATCTCCTTCTGTGCAGTCAACATCCGTATTGCTGGCAACCGACTTAGCGCATCCGGTACTATATTAACTTTCCCTGGATGGTATTTTAGATCAAGATCATAGTCAGCCATCAGCTCCAACCATCTACGCTGCCTCATGTTGAGTTCTTTCTGCGTAAACACATACTTTAGCTCTTATGATCGGTAAATACTTCTACCCTTTCGCCCAATAAGTAGTGTCTCTAAATCTTCAAAACAAAAATCACTGCTGCTAGTTCCAAATCATGAGTTGGGTAGTTATTCTCATGAGTCTTCAATTGTCTCGACGCATAGGCTATAACCTTCTTATTCTTCATTAGAACACATCCCAAGCCTTTTCCAGATGCGTCGCTGTGAATAACCAACCCTCCGGAACCATCTGGCACTGTCAGAATAGGAGCGGTGGTCAATCTTTGCTTCAACGCTTCAAAAGCTGACGCACATTTCTCGGTCCATGCGAATGGTATCTCCTTTCGTATTAATTTGGTTAATGGTTCTGCTATTCGAGCGAAGTTCTCCACAAACCTTTTATAGTATCTGGAAAGCCCAAGAAAATTTCTGATCTCCCCTACGTTCTTTGGAATCGGCCAATCATGAACAGCTGCAATCTTTTCAGGGTCAACGGCAATTCCATCTTCGGATACAACATGACCTAAAAACTTCACTTCTTCTGAGCCAAAACTCACACTTGCTCATCTTAGCATATAATCTTTCTTGCCTCAACGTTTACAGTACGATCTTCAAGTGTTCTTCATGCTCTTCTTTGCTTCTCGAATACCAGAATATCATCGATAAACAACACTATGAACTGGTCTAAATACGGTGAAAAGATTCGGTTCATCAGGTCTCTAAATATTGCCGGTGTGTTTGTAACTCCAAATGGCATCACTAAGTACCCGTAATGCCCATATCGAGTTAAGAATGCTGTCTTGCAAATATCTTTTGATTTCATCCGAACTTGATGATATCCGGATCACAAATTCAACTTCAAGAATACCCTCACACTGCTGAGTTGGTCGAATAATTCTCCTATGCGAGGGATTAGGTACTTGTTCTTAATAGTCACCTGATTTAACTCTCGATAGTCGATACACATCCTCCGCGTGCCATCTTTCTTTTTGACTAGAGGAATTGGAGCTCCCCAAGGTGAACCACTGCTACGGATCCAACCCTTCTCTAGTAATTTGATAACTTGTTTCTTTACTTCTTCCAATTCCACCGGCGCCATTAGATAATAGGCCTTTGAAATCGGTGCTGCTCCAGAAATAAGCTCAATCGCAAACTCCACATCTTGTTTTGGCGGTAAACCCGAGATGTTCTTGAACTACTGCAATCATCAAAAGCTTCTCCTGTGTTTCTCCTTGTTCTTCGAAACGCAAACGGATTGGTTCTTACAGGATGAGAGGAAGGATATATTGTGGTCGTTGGTTTCAAGTTCGTGATAAGAAATAAACTCATAAGTAATGATGCCGAGGAAACAAGGTAATACAACGACCACAAGTCAAGAAAATGAATCAAAATAAGACTCCAGGTTACCTAAATAGAGTACCACATTGTAACCATGCCGCGGTACATAGTTACAACTACATAACTCCATTCAAGACGCCTAAATTCTACTAACAGAATAAAGAGAATAAGATGGGAGAAACAATAAGGAACCAAAGGGATTCCAAGCCGAGATGCAAAGTCATTTCCAAATCGTTGAGATAAAAGAGTTGAAGAGAAGGATAAGATTCAAGAATTCGAATGACAAGACAATAATATGGCATGACATGTTCCTAAAATTTTGGGGGTCCTGATTAGTGTATTGGGTCCAATACCTAACTACAAAAGAAACCAAACCCAGCTAACCTAAAACCTATGCTCTGTTACCAAACAAACGCTGTCACACCCCGCTTCCCAGAATGCGCAGACTACGACATGTGACAAGCCAACCATGCCACCTGTGGTTAGGAAACATCCCTCCATAGTTATATTACGACTGTCTATATGATATCAAGAATAAAAAATATATAAAAACTAGCTAGTACGTGTCCATTTGCCACAGTAAACAAGTCAAGAAAAAAATGCATAAGCGGAAACGAATTAAATCCAATAACAACATCTGAAACTTGTCCCAATATGGGCTCACATTAAGAAATAAAACCGCGGAAACAAATAACTAAACTAAACATCTCTAAATAACATATGTTCAATTCCTCACTGCTCGGCTTGATGGTTAAAGTACTCCTGTTCACTCTGCGATAAAGATAGAGGAACTGGGCCATGCAAAACCCAGACGTCAGTGTGTCATAACATCAAAATACCAATAATAATCCAGGATGTAACGATATAGGTAAACATGAATATAAATAAATAACATAGATATGAAACATTGAGGTATGTGTATGTATATGATGTGTGATGTGTAACCTAAAACTGTGCTTTTAGGTTATATATTCTAAAGGTCTTTGAAATCAATTTAATGGAATCGTCGATGTAACTCAATAGTATCCCGTGCGTGCCCGGGACCACGGTCAAGACTCTCGGGCTAAATCCGAGACGTGCCGCTAAACAGTAAACATGTAACATGTACAAACGAATGATGTCATTAGCATCATTCCGGGGCTGGCCGAGCCCGTAAAGACTGATCAGTATACGTATCGAACTGTTGAGTTACAAGTCAGGTTTCATTATTGATTTCTCCTTACTCCCCAGGTTGTTTGTTCAAGTCAGATATTTATGATATGAATCTAATGCCAATACAGGATCAAGCAGGTACAGGTTTTGTCTATGCAGAGAACAAGTTACGTCCATCAGGACAACAAGTCAGGATTGTTGGCATTAGTAACAAGATTCAAGTAACAAGTCAAGTAATGTATCGTTGACATGTCATGTGATGCATATATATCAAATAGATACTCAAATGTGAAACTGTAACGAATTATTGGAACACGGTAAAAAAACTGATATCAGGATGCATATGTGTCTATTTGTAATAACCATTTATACGTCCATGACTAAGTATGATGCAAACTAAATAACATGTTGTACTAATGTAGTAGTGTAATGATATCATGATGTCCGGCATGCAACTAGATAAACTATGATTAGTACGGATATAAACGGATATCGTACAACTGTAGATCTATAACATTTGATGTATAATAAAACACATGTATTATTTTTATTCATATGGATATAGATATATTAACATAGCATGTTGCAAGTTAAACTTGCTTGATCGGATCTCACGTCGAGGTACGTACGTCATGTTCGACGTCGGATAAACGCCGTGATGCAAACTCACGCGCGTGCAGGACTGGACCTAGCTGATCAAAGACGTGACTACGCTGGACGACGACGATGACTGGGTCGTCCAGATCGTCGGCGATGTGTGCGATTCTGGCGAAGCGGTCGGAAAACCAAGAAATCAAAAAAAGAGAAAAGAAAGAAAGAACGAAAGAAGAAGAGGAAGAAGAGGAATGGGGTTTGCTCGGCTGTGGGTTTAGAGGACAGAGGAGACGACGACAGCGATGATGGCTGCTGTCAATAACGAAGTTTAACGGCGAGGGGCAGTGGGTTTCTTAGGTTCTGTCGGGGTCTGTCAAAACGTCGGGGTCGATGGTGGTGGTGGTTTATGGTGTTGTGGAACGGAGAGGGATGTGAGGATATGAAGAGGGTAACAACAACGAGGTCGGAGGTGATCGACGGTGAGGGTGCAGGCGTTAGGGTTTGGGTGCAGGGTTGGTGGTTGGTTGCAGGGTTCTTAGCATCGTCGGGGTTTGCAGGGTGCTCGGGTATGGAGAGAGAGAGAGAGAGGAGGAAATGGTGAGGGTGAGGTCGGGGTGGTGAGGTGATCGACGGCAAGGTTAGGATGACGTCGGGGTTAGGGTTCTTGGGTTGCTCGGGGTCGTGAGGTTGCTGCAGGGGGAGAGGAGGTGGATGCGGAGGTCATGAGGAGGTTGAGGAGGTGATGGTGATGAGGGTGGCGAGGTTGTGGGGAGGTGATGAGGTCAGCGGCGAAGGGCTAAGGTTAGGCTTCGGTTCTTGGGGTTTCTCATGACGAGAAGGAGAAGAGATGAGAGGGAGAGGTGTTGTAAATTAATATATTAGGGTTTATATATATATATATATATATATATATATATATATATATATATATATTACAGAGAGAGAGAGAGACAGAATAAGATAGAGAGAAAGTGCGAGAGGGGAGAGAGAGAGACTGGAAAGAGATAGATACGTGATTAGAATAGGATATAATATATATTATATATAGTTAAATATATATATTAATTGTGTATTAGTTAGATTAGTTTAAGTTTTATATTATAACATATATATTAAGTTTAAACAGCTAATAACAAAATACTCCATAAAATAGCCGGGTCTCTTCTAAAAATCTAGTTTTAAAATATGGATAATATACGTATCAGTTAAAACTATAATACGATGTCCGGTTAAATAAAATGCATACCCCCAAAAACGGATATACGTAAATATACGTAGCGATCCAAAGAGTCCGTTTTATCAAACTGGACATGAACACGATGTCTGGATGCACTCACAAGATATGGGGTATGATAACATGCCACGCTAGATATTTACAAATATTATCTGGTTATTATTTGTATTATTTAAAGATATGCAGATATTAAATATATTGTACATGTATATAGAACCGAGATGTATACGGATCCTCTGTACTTGTAAAATATGACGTAATCTAGAACCATGTTGGGTTTCAAGCATGCGGGCCGGGTCGGATATTAACCACAAATACCAAATACACTATCCGCACCCAAAAACAATAATAATCAAGAATTTGTCACAATATTAGGAAAATACTTAAATAAATATCGTATAAATGCACTAGGGTGTTACACAAGGAGAACTCGTGCTAGTCGCTAAAAGACCAATGATCCCCAATCATGCAAAACGGGGGAAGTTCGAGCCGAACTATGAAGGCCCATACATTATAGACAAAGTCTATCAAGGCAGAGCTTACTTGTTTATGGATATGCATAGTGAAAGACCCCTTCCGGCCAATAAACGGCCGATTCCTCAAAAAATACTACGCTTGAAGAGTCATGACTTAAGTCAATGATAGAGGACGACACTTGTGTCCGCTCGCTATCTTCCTGAGTCAGAACTCCAAGAGTAGTATCCAAAAAGCTCCGTCGCTTCAAAAACGGCAACAACGGACCGAGATGTCCCTGAACTAATATTCGTCCCCAAAATGGGAATGCTGGACCAAAAAGTCCTTAAACTAAAATTTTTCCTCAAACATAGCGATAATGGACCGAAACGTCTCAAAACTAGTGTGTCAAATAGTGCGCACCATCCCAAATACGACAATGTCCTCCCTTGAGATCTATATTGCAATCGAAGTCTCAATGGCGAGAGTTGCAACTCAAGTCCTACCGGTTACACAGCTACTCCAGCAATGAAGCTACCCCCAAATCCCACCGGCAAACGGAAAGGCACCTGTGGAGAAACTATTTTCGGGAGTTCCAAAAAAAACGGTATATCTACAAGCGAAATGGGCACAAATGAAAACCCGAAAAGGCGTCGTGAGTAAAAACAGCAGGACTACCGGCGAGCTTGTGAAAACCCGAAAGGGTGCAATATCGTTAAAAAAAACCGTATGAGATCCTCACGACTCACAAAGGAACAACACACTTAGGAATTCGCACGATCCCTAAGGAGAAATCACACTTGCGAGCTCCTTACGACTCGTAAGGAGCATTCCCTCCTGTGAGACCCTCACGTCTCATAGAATTCAAAAGCCTTAGGAAACAGATCTAAACCTGTTTCCTAAGCCATCGTTTCTCTACAGGAGGTCCCATATTGACCTTTGTATATAATCCACAGGCATAAATAAATATATCCCCCACCGAGTTCCATCTATGGTAAGAAATATCCCCATATGGTGAACAACACTTGTGAGTTCTTACGACTTGCAAGGAGAAAATACTCGTGGAAGATCCTTACGACTTACAAGAGGAAATATCACTTAGGGATCCCTACGGTTCCTAAGGAGAAAATACACCTACGAGATCCTCACGAGTTGTACGGAGAAACATCTTTATGAGACCCTTACGGCTCATAAAGTCAAAAAGGCTTAGTCGACATGATCCTGACCCTGTTTGTTAAGCCACCTTTTTCTAAATTAATAAAGGCAAATGATGATTCGCTCCTCGCAATATCCCAGTTGAAGCGATGCCGATGCCTAAATAGGTTTCAAATTTCAAGTGCTCTCACGGCAAATGACGATTCGTTTTTGGCAACATTCCAGTTACAGCGATGCTGATGCCACAATGGGTATCAGGACCAAGTCCCCAACTCGTGACAAAAATTAGAGAGCAAAAATATGCATATAAAAAAAGTCGAAATGTTTGGGCAACCCGCAATAAAAAGCAGT
The DNA here is from genome assembly GCA_030015575.1 of Agapanthus africanus. Classification (NCBI taxonomy): domain Eukaryota; kingdom Viridiplantae; phylum Streptophyta; class Magnoliopsida; order Asparagales; family Amaryllidaceae; genus Agapanthus; species Agapanthus africanus. The sequence continues at coordinate 825,500,223 of CM057339.1, read as the reverse complement.
GAGTAAATAAAAAATATAGCCAAAATGATTGGGCACCATGAAAAATAATCGAAATGATTGGGCAATTGCGACTTGTACGATATGAAAAGCTGAAAAGATAGAGCATCACGGAAATAAAAAAATATAAAATGAAATTTGCTCTGCCCTACAAGTATGTCCATATTGACTCTTGTATACGATCCATGAGCACAAATGAAAGAAAGAGACCTTATCTCCCACCATGCTTCATCAAAGCAGACCAAGTCTTAACGGTTCATATACAACCTGAAGACTATCCAGGCATTCCTTCTCATTCCGGAAGAATGCAGACGCAACGTCACCATCAAACAAGAAAGACCCAAGGGTCGAAACAAAAATGGAGTAATGGCAAAATCTTAACTCTAAGTCTTGACGGTTTTGTAACACCTTAGAATGCGATTAGTGGTTGATTATGTGAAAATATAGGTTTTTAGTAAAAGTTTACCAAAATGGCTTTAAATATTTTATAAAAATTAATGAATATTTTATTAGAATTTAATTTGGGCTTGCACACACATGTGCATGATAACCTAGAGCTAATTTGGGGTTAAACCATACTTAAGTAGCCATGGTGCATTAACCATTCCATTAGGGTAAAATGTAATTAATTAAGTAAATAAGTTTTCAAAACAAAAATATTTTAACTAATCTTATTCTTTTGGGTTGACTTGGAGAAGGAGAAAGAGAGAGAGAGGGAATGATGATGCTTAAGCATGGGGGACAAGCATGCTTAGCATTAAATGAGGAGAGAGAATGTGCCATACTTGCTCCCATACCCCCCTCTCACTCTCTCTCTCTATTCTTTTGAAACCCCATTTTCTTTCCCTCATATTTTTCCTCCTCACTCCCCACAAAACCCCAGCATTTTCTGCCCTTTCATAAAACCCCAACCCAAATCTTCAAAATCTTCATTACCCCTCACCAAAATTCACTTCACCTTTCTCTAAACTTAAGCCAAAGCCCATGGAGATCACTTGGAGCTAGGAAAGTTAGCGTTTTGAGCAAGTTTGGGAAGGTAGTTATCTTCTTATTGTTAATTAGCTAGTCAACAAGTTATAGTGTCTTGTAGTTCCTATTTAGAACCATAAAGTGTTAGTTGTAGTGCCGATATCGTATTTTAGCGTTTTAGTTAAGAATTATAGCCATTTTGGGATCTACTTTCACTCCCGATTCTTCAGGAAAAAGTTGAGTTTACTGGAGCAGGTTCACTAGACCTAGACCACACACACAAAGCACGAGACCCCTATTCTTTGTCCAGGCCGCAAATTAATTCATTCTGGCCGCAAATTGCGGCCAGATGGTGGTGGTTGGTGTCGGGGTTTGGGCTACGGGAGTCTGCTGTATATCAAAGTTGTTTGGTATGTGCAACTTTTCTTAATTCAACTCGTATCAAAATCTGGAACCTATTTCCTTGTTTTAGCACTTTTAAAAGTTACACGACACGTACGTTATGTGAGTGGGTTGGGTGGTTGCTGTATGTCGCAGCGTGTCAGGGTTGTTTCAGACGCTTGTATAGACGTTTTGGTGTATCGGATGCTCACGCGTTTAGCTTGCGAAGCGAGTTTCTCGTTTGGTCTTATTATCGCGTTTTTGCAGGATTTTAGCCTTATGTGTGTTAGTTTGTGTAAATTCTAGGGTCACAGGCGGGGACTTCGGACGCCGCGAAGAAGGGAAAGCAGGTGGTTGGATACACGTAGATCGAGATCACGATGAGTAGATTTAACATCTACGGGGAAATCGCCCGTATGGCATTAAGCGTCGGGGCTTGATAGAATATTTTAGTCGCGTGTTATATTCATATATATATTGGTTGTGCATATGTACCATTGTAGCGTACCCCTCTTTTGTTGCATATAGACATAGTATTTTGAAACACAACACTGTTACTAACGGTTCATGCTGCACGAACACTAATTGTATGTTACACACACCGTTAGTAATTGCCATGACACTCGCACTATAGAATTGCTATGAACCATGCATCGTTTAGCTTACCTCATCCTTGATGATTAGACATGATTTTGTTCCTTTGTGTGTACACATATTGTACGCTCATACTTGCGTATATACCACTTGTATATCCATATTAGCACATATACATATTGTACACTCATGCTTGCGTATATACCACTTAAACATCCATATTAGCACACATACATATTGTACACTCATGCTTGCGTATATACCACTTGTACATCCATATTGGCAAACATACATATTGTACACTCATGCTTGCGTATATACCACTTGTACATCCATATTGGCACACATACATATTGTACACTCCTACTTGTGTATATACCACCGGTACATCCATATTGGCACACATACATATTGTACACTCATGCTTGCGTATATACCACTTCCATATTGGCACACATACATATTGTACACTCATACTTGCGTCTATACCACTTGTACATCCATATTGGCACACATACATATTGTACACTCATGCTTGCGTATACCACTTGCACATCCATATTGGCACACATACATATTGTACACTCATGCTTGCGTATATACCACTTGCACATCCATATTGGCACACATACATATTGTACACTCATGCTTGCGTATATACCACTTGTACATCCATATTGGCACACATACATATTGTACACTCATACTTGCGTATATACGACTTGTACATCCATATTGGCACACATACATATTGTACACTCATGCTTGCGTATATACAATTTGTACATCTATATTGGCACACATATATATTGTACACTCATGCTTGCGTATATACCACTTGTACATCCATATTGACACACATACATATTGTACACTCATGCTTGTGAATATACCAGTTGTACATCCATATTGGTACACATACATATTGTACACTCATGCTTGCGTATATACCACTTGTACATCCATATTGGTAAACATACATATTGTACATTCATGCTTGCGTATATACCACGTGTACATCCATATTGGCGCACATACATATTATACACTCATGCTTGCGTATATACTACTTGTACATCCATATTGGGGTACATACATATTTTACACTCATATATGTTAGTGTATATGCCCTAGAGGCCATTACTGTATCATACTAGTTTGTATATTACTTAATGGAAGCTTAGGATATTCACCTTGTATATGCAATCTTGCTCAAAATAGTAGTATGCTACTTGGTTTGTTTCTACTTCAATGTGTACATGTGTTTATTTTAGTATATCGCCTATATATATTAGTGGAGCCCTTAGGATCTTTGCTTGATTACCAGCGTTGTGATGGCAGTCACACTAGTGGAGGCTGGGTAATCTATAAGCACATCCTTATGCAGGTCCCTAGTCGCAGGACTATCGAGACAGGGCATCGATACTCCGGAGTAGACTAGCGCATGCGCTTCTCATCCCAGTATGGGAGATGGTCTGTCCCACAGCCATCAGTACGTCGTACTGGAGATAGTATGCGGGTGCTCGTTATGTTACGAGTACACTGGACAGGACTCGTCGGGAACTGACCGGTTGGTATTATACCTATCGTCAGTTATCAGTTCCCAGGTGACATGAGTACAGCTTAGTCCGCTGACTTGACACTGTCACTTCGCCTCGAGTGTGTTCCCACTGTACTTTGATTACTACCCTACCACGGCTCAAAGGAGTCGTGCAAACAGGTAGTAGTTGGGTGCAGTCCCGAAGCACTTGGAGGCAGTGACGGTTAGACAGGATTCGTCTCTCCCGGTATTGAGGGTTGACATCGCGCTGTGTCTAGGAGAGCCATTACACGAGTAGTCCCTGGCCAGGGCAAGCGAGATATACTGGTAGGCTTCCAGTGTTATGTCAGGGTGTATTGGGCTTCACTCCGACACGACTTGTACCGCTATTAGGGGACTGACGTTTACCGCCCCCTAGGCCCGCCATGCGATGTATCAGACGAACAGACCGGACTGTACGGAGATTGTCACATTCAGGCTCAGTAGGAGTTCAGATGGGTTTCACCTCGTCAGTCTTCTTGTCGGCATCTACCTGGGGACCGTTACGCACAGCTAGTGCCGCTTGCGGTCTGTGGTTAAACCCACTGCCAGCGTAGTGTCGAGTCTTTAGAGTCCCACACAGAAAGCTATTCGTCTTTAGGCAAAAGAGTAGAGGTCGCATGGTTTTGCGACAGGTCGCATGGTTTTGCGACAGGGTTCGGTCACATCCGTGCACTTGTGCACGTACAGTGTCCGGACAGTTAACACTAGCGGGCTTTGGTTTAAGCCAGATCCTAGTGTACGTTTTGGGATTGGTTTTATCCAGTATGTATTCATGTTCCTCGGAACGCGAATGCGGGTGTGTATGCACAGTTGACGGAGAGACAGAGGCAGATGATTCTCATTAGGGTTGTTGACCGTTGACTGTTGACTATTGACTTTTTGCTCAACCCTAATGAGAATATGATATGTAATTAACAATGATATTAATTAAGTATTATAGTGACATGGTTGTTGAGGGGTTGACTTTGTTGACTTGTTGACTTTGTTGACCGGTTGACTAGGTTGGACTAGTTGACCATCATGATGACAATGGCTATCATTTCATGGCAAAGACTTTTGCTTGCTTGTTCTCTTGTGCAAAATGAGTGCATGAAATGATATGGCTATTATAGCTTAAACTATCACTAATACTTGATTGCTATTATTGGTTATGATGCTTTTGGATTATGAGAGCCAAGAGGCAAAAAGTCTTGCTCATTCTTTCATTTTCCTTTCTCTCTCTTGTGTTCTTGAGCTCTCATCTTCTTCCTCTTGCTCTCCCTCTCTTTAGTCTATGGTTCACTTGTCTCATGTGTTGAGAACCAAGAACCATAGAGAAAATCCCAACACACTCTTCTCTACTCACTCTAGTTCATAAGGTTTAGCAAACCAAGTGAACTAGTTTTCTTCAAAGACCGAAGAAGAAGCCAAAGGTAGAAGCTTTCAGGTGGATCGATCTTCGGCGCAAGGAGACGACGGGGTGAAGCTGATCCGGACAACCATCGAGGCTTGAAGACGAAGGAGTTCAAGAAAGAAAGGTATAACCCCCTAACCGAGTAGTTAACAACTCCTAGTTAGGTTGTCAGTTAGATGTTTAACAAAGATCCGGTTTTTAGTCCATGTTACCACCTCTGTAAAATTGTTTTTCACCAAATTCCGCATGCCCGAAAGTACCGGGAGAGGTAGCATGGACTTACAGTGGTATCAGAGCCTAGTTAAACACTATCTAACATGTTAGCATAGTAACTAGAAATTCGATCGGAGAAAAAGTCCCGAAATAAACCCGAAATTCAAAGTTGCTGTCGATTTTTAAAGTTCTGTAAAATTGATAAATTTCATCTTAAAAATCGACTCAGGGTTTTTATTAAACACCCACGAAATTTGGTCCCACGAACCGGTCAAATCGCCGCGGTTCCGCGGCCGAGTTGACTCGGCCGAGTCCAAATTTTGTGCAGTGTTTTTATGGGGTTGTTTTGGGATTTTTGGAATATGTATTTTCTCCCCAGATTTTCCAGAACGAAAATTTTGTGTTTGGGGCCTGAAAATCCGTATTTTTGATCGAACTTCTAAAAGACTTAAGCTGACGGGTTTTTCTGTGATGTGATATTTGTATTGAACGTCTGCTAATCGCTATTGTCGATTAGTGGGGGTTATACAAATCTGTGATCTGTAATGTTATTGGAATGTGTATATGAATTCATTGGATTGTCGCGGGTGAATAGCCGGGGGTTGTGAGACGAGAGTTTTCTTTTCTTTCAATTCATGTAAATTTGTAAATTGATGTAATTATTATTTGTATGGCCGCACAACCGGCTCGGGGTTGTAGCCGTCATTGTATAATTTCTTTTTACTGTTTTTGCTCCTAGGATAGACCCATGGAGGGGGTGCACAAACTACCGGGTATGCCGAAGTGCCGAGTGGCCTACTCACGGAGTTGAGGGAGGTTGCTTCGCTTCGGGTACTTGGCGGGTAGTTTGCCGCATCCGTACGGGTCTTGGGTGGGGTATTGTCTATTCACCGCGACCGTGTAATCTGCTTTTCGTTATAGGCTCGTACGAATTGCGGGTTCCTAGTATATCCAATGTGTTCATCTGTGATCTGAAATGGCTATCATTGCAATATATCTATATATGATATTATTTAGGCGTTGCTTATGTTTTACAGCCGCGCTAGCCCAGCCCCCGCTCTGTCGTTAGTTAAGTAACCTAACGGGTAATGACGGGGCCCCATGGCGAATGCGAATGGCATAAGCGTACATCATATTTTGGTTGTTTTCTGCAATGGTAGGATTAAATGATGGGACGCATTAAAAGAACTAATGCAAGAATATCACGCATTAAAAGAACTAATGCAAGAAAATAAACCACGTAAAAGTCGTTGGAACACTTTCGAAAAACCACTCGGTTCTTTTCAAAACCAACTTTTAAATGCGGAGCTTGAGCCACTCCTTTTAAAAGCTATCTCGTTACATCGATTATATCAAGTTCACTACGTTCACGGTTTCGCCAAAACCATTCGTAGCCCTCCGTCGTTTCACATGGATAGTCAATAGTATTCAAGCTATGTATGTTGGCCAAAGTCAAGGCATAGTGATTGGTAGCTATTGGGTATTCATGTGTAGCATAGATAGATGCGTTGGTTTGGGACAGTCGTACTGCCATTTTGGCCAAGGTCAAGGGTAGATACGGGTGGATCCAAATTAACCTGGAGAATGACGGGTAGAACTTGACATGTGACTTATGATATTTTGGCTAAAGTCAAGGTCATAAAAGCATGGGACAAAAATCCACATCGAGAGTTTCAAAAGAACTGAACTTGCTAGTGTTGCATACCATTTGGAGTGTGATGATTCTGGTAGGATTCCTTCAGTTTCGTCACACGATGATATTTGGATCCCGATCCTACTGTGAGTATATGCTACTCCTCGGGAAATTTCTCACTTAACGATCAATGCTATAAACCAAGTAGGTGTCTAGAAAGGTGTTAGCGGGGCTACGCCCCCAGGGAAAAGAGGTTATTTAATTAAGGAACTTCGCGAAAGCGTTGGAAAACCTCCCTCGAAGTACCGACACTGGCCTGGCTGAACGGTTAAGCAAGTATTGTACGGTGAGATTGATCCTGACTAATTCTTCCTTTTTGGTTTGAGGAGGGATTCGAGAAACAGTGGGAGCCATCCTGTTTAGACAAACTAAAATCCATTCTAAACTTGCAAGAGCATCATGCTGAGTGTTTCTTCTCTCTCCTAATTGCAGCGACCAATCGACATGACTGGACTTAAGTTACTCCTAGATAAAAACATACTGACAGGGCCAAACTATAAAGATTGGCTCAGGAATGTCAAGATAGAAATCACTTACGACAAGCTGGGGTATCTTCTTACCACCAAAGCTCCCCCTGTCCCAGGTCCTAAAACCAGCGTCGCGGATAAGGAAATCCGTAAGACCTGGGAATTAGACTACATGAAGGCCAAGTGCCTCGTGCTTGCCTCTATGGACAATGAACATCAGAGGAGGCACGAGAATATAGACCTGGAATCCATATTTCTTCATACAAAAGAACTGTATGGAGAGCAATCTCGTATCGCAAGATACGAAGTGTCGAAGAAGTTATTTTCGGCAAGATTGGCCGTCGGATCATCGGTAGCGGAACACGTGCTTAAGATGATTGGCTGCATTGAGGAGATCGCGGACCTTGGGACCACGTTGGAGAATGAGCTCTATACGGACTTGATTCTCCAGTCCCTTCCTTCCACTTACGCCCAGTTCATACTGAACTTCAACTTACAAGAAAAGGAAGTTGAACTTTCAGAACTCCTCAACATGCTGAGGAGCGCAGAGGGCACCCTACAAAAAGGTAGGGAAACATCCACTTTGTTTGTAGGAGGATCTTCTTCTTCTAGGTCCAAGGCGAAAGCCAAGGGAAAGAAGAAGAAAACCCCCGCCAAACCAAGGGGCGGTGTTAGTAAAGTGGATACGAAGGGAAAGGCAAAAGCAACAAAGAAAGTGGGAAAGCTTGTGGATAAGGAAGAATGCTTCTATTGTCATAAGAAGGGACACTGGAAAAATGATTGCAGGGCTTGGAAAGCCAGGACACAGGAATTGAAGCAGGTTGCAGCTTCAGCTTCAGGTGTGTATGTTATTGAAAACTGTCTTTCAATAAACTCTACTTCCTGGGTATTGGATACCGGATCAGGATCTCATATCTGTAATTCTTTGCAGGCGTTGAGAAACCGTAGAGTTTTGAAGGCAGGTGACTTGACCCTCAAAGTTGCAAACGGAGCTAGCATGGATGCTAAGGCCGTGGGGGACTATCACCTGGGGTTGTCAGATGGACACGTTTTGGTTTTGCGTAATTGCTATTTTGTACCCAACGCAACTTGTAATATCATTTCTGTATCTTTGACTTTTAATGAAGGTTATGAATTTGCGTTTGTAAGTAATGTTGTAAACATTCACCTTAATCAAGTTCTGATTGGGTCAGGTACATTAAGAATGGTATATACGTATTAAACCATCCACAGATTTTCAATGTCCAGAATACACACAAAAGAAAGTCTCCGGAAATCAATCAGACTTTCTTATGGCATTGTAGACTGGGTCACATCAATGAGAGAAGGTTGACGAAGTTACATACAGAAGGATATTTGAATCTGTTCGAATATCAATCGTATGCCACTTTTCAATCCTGTCTCAAAGGAAAGATGACAAAGACTCCGTTTACTGGACACGGAGTAAGGGCGAGCGAGCTCTTGGGACTCGTACACAGCGACGTGTGCGGTCCAATGTCTACACATGCGCGAAGCGGTTATTCTTACTTCATTACTTTTACGGATGACTTTTCAAGGTACGGTTATGTCTTCTTAATGAAACATAAGTCCGAAGCCTTTAGAAAATTCCAGGAATATAAGAATGAAGTAGAAAAACAAACCGGCAAAAGTATCAAGATTCTAAGATCGGATCGAGGTGGAGAATACTTAAGTGCCGAGTTCCTGGACTATTTAAAAGAGAACGGAATTCTCTCTCAGCTTACTCCTCCATACACTCCGTAACATAACGGTGTATCGGAGAGACGGAACCAAACCCTATTGGATATGGTACGGTCCATGATGAGTAACGCTGAGTTACCGCGATCATTCTTGGGGTATGCGCTAGAAGCAGCTGCATACCTTTTGAACCGAGTTCCCACTAAGACTGTGCCTACTACACTATATGAGATGTGGTGTGGGAAGAGACCTTATCTTAATCACATTAAGACATGGGGAAGTCCAGCTTTTGTCAAAAAGCAGCATGCGGACAAGCTCGAGGCATGCTCAGTACAGTGCAAGTTCGTGGGATATCCAAAGAACTCCAAGGGATATTTCTTCTATTGCGAAGAGAAACAAAAGGTTTTTGTTTCTCGTCATGCCCACTTTCTAGAACACCAGTTCTTAGAAAAGGAAATTAGTGGGAGCGCAGTAGAACTGGAAGAAATTCTAGAACCACGAGCTATTACTGAAAGATTAGTGGAACCAGAGGGTTCAAAAGAACAGGACATTCCTACGCCGCTCCACAGGAGTAGTAGGCAGTCTCATCCGCCCGAGAGATACTACGGTTTTCTCATAGACGGGGATAGAGAGGATTGCATCATAGATTATGATGAGCCTACTAGCTTCCAGCAGGCCGTTCAGAGCGTTGACTCAGTAAAATGGCTGGATGCAATGCGGACCGAAATGGAGTCCATGTACACCAACAAAGTATGGACGTTGGACATTGCTCCAGACGGGGTAAAACCCGTAGGATGCAAGTGGATCTTCAAAAGGAAGATTGGTGTAGATGGACAGGTTGAGACCTATAAAGCTAGACTTGTTGCAAAGGGTTTCCGTCAAAGGCCTGGTTTGGACTATGACGAAACCTTTTCTCCAGTGGCTATGCTGAAATCCATTCGGATCCTTCTTGCCATTGCTGCCTTCCACGATTATGAGATCTGGCAAATGGACGTAAAGACCGCTTTTCTAAATGGAAATTTAGAGGAGTGTGTCTATATGGACTAGCCAGAAGGTTTCATTCAAAGTGGGCGCAGCGGAAAGGTGTGCAAGTTGGTTAAGTCCATCTATGGACTAAAGCAGGCATCGCGGAGTTGGAACATCTGTTTTGATGAGACGGTCAAGGAATTTGGCTTTATCAAAAATCCAGATGAACCATGCATCTATAGTAGATTTATAGCGAGAACTGTAGTATTCCTCGTTCTGTACGTGGATGACATTTTCTTAATAGGAAATGACATTCCTATGCTACAATCTGTCAAGGGGTTCTTGTCACACAGGTTCTCCATGAAAGACCTGGGTGATGCCTCATACATCCTGGGGATCCGGATCCATCGTGATAGATCCAAGAGGATATTAGGGCTTTCACAGTCCAGGTAAATCGACACCATACTGAAAAGATTCAGTATGGAAGATTCCAAGCGCGGTAACCTACCGGCTTGTCACGGGATCACCCTCTCTAAAGAGATGTCTCCCAAGACTGATTTGGAGAGGGATCGCATGTCTATTATACCCTACGCTTCTGTGGTAGGCTCTATAATGTATGCGATGTTGTGTACCAGACCGGATGTAGCTTATGCACTGAGTGTGGTAAGCCGGTATCAGTCAAACCCTGGGGAGAAACACTGGATAGCGGTAAAGAACATTCTCAAGTACCTGAGAAGGACTAAGGAGATGTTCTTGGTGTATGGCGGAAAAGTCCTCCAGATCGAGGCCTTTGCTGACTCCAGCTTCCAGAGTGACAAGGATGATTCCAAGTCCATGTCGGGTTTTGTCTTTAACCTCAATGGAGGGGCGGTGTGTTGGAAGAGTTCCAAACAGGAAACCGTTGCAGACTCGACGATGGAAGCGGAATACATCGCTGCATCTGATGCCGCAAAAGAAGCTGTCTGGATGAGGAAGTTCTTGAAAGAACTTCAGGTGGTTCCGTCCATTGTTGATCCAATACCTCTGTATTGCGACAACAACGGGGCTATAGCTTTAGCGAAGGAACCCAGGTCCCATCAGAGATCCAGACACATCTTGAGGCGGTATCACCTGATCAGGGAGATCGTGGATCGCCAGGAGATCGAGGTTCGGAGGGTTGCTTCAGAAGATAACACTGCAGATCCATTCACCAAGGCCTTGCCCCAGACTCAGTTCGAGCGGCTGATCGAGATGATAGGTCTTCGATACGCCAGTACATGGCCTTAGTGCAAGTGGGAGATTGTTAGTGTATATGCCCTAGAGGCCATTACTGTATCATACTAGTTTGTATATTACTTAATGGAAGCTTGGGATATTCACCTTGTATATACAATCTTGCTCAAAATAGTAGTATGCTACTTGGTTTGTTTCTACTTCAATGTGTACATGTGTTTATTTTAGTATATCGCCTATACATATTAGTGGAGCCCTTAGGATCTTTGCTTGATTACCAGCGTTGTGATGGCAGTCAAACTAGTGGGGGCTGGGTAATCTATAAGCACATCCTTATGCAGGTCCCTAGTCGCAGGACTATCGAGACAGGGCATCGATACTCCGGAGTAGACTAGCGCATGCGCTTCTCATCCCAGTGTGGGAGATGGTCTGTCCCACAGCCATCAGTACGTCGTACTGGAGATAGTATGCGGGTGCTCGTTAGGTTACGAGTACACTGGACAGGACTCGTCGGGAACTGACCGGTTGGTATTATACCTATCGTCAGTTATCAGTTCCCAGGTGACATGAGTACAGCTTAGTCCGCTGACTTGACACTGTCACTTCGCCTCGAGTGTGTTCCCACTGTACTTTGATTACTACCCTACCACGGCTCAAAGGAGTCGTGCAAACAGTAGTAGTTGGATGCAGTCCCGAAGCACTTGGAGGCAGTGACGGTTAGACAGGATTCGTCTCTCCCGGTATTGGGGGTTGACATCGCGCTGTGTCTAGGAGAGCCATTACACGAGTAGTCCCTGGCCAGGGCAAGCGAGATATACTGGTAGGCTTCCAGTGTTATCTCAGGGTGTATTGGGCTTCTCTCCGCCACGACTTGTACCGCTATTAGGGGACTGACGTTTACCGCCCCTAGGCCCGCCATGCGATGTATCAGACGAACAGACCGGACTGTACGGAGATTGTCACATTCAGGCTCAGTAGGAGTTCAGATGGGTTTCACCTCGTCAGTCTTCTTGTCGGCATCTACCTGGGGACCGTTACGCACAGCTAGTGCCGCTTGCGGTCTGTGGTTAAACCCACTGCCAGCGTAGTGTCGAGTCTTTAGAGTCCCACACAGAAAGCTATTCGCCTTTAGGCAAAAGAGTAGAGGTCGCATGGTTTTGCGACAGGTCGCATGGTTTTGCGACAGGGTTCGGTCACATCCGTGCACTTGTGCACGTACAGTGTCCGGACAGTTAACACTAGCGGGCTTTGGTTTAAGCCAGATCCTAGTGTACGTTTTGGGATTGGTTTTATCCAGTATGTATTCGTGTTCCTCGGAACGCGAATGCGGGTGTGTATGCACAGTTGACGGAGAGACAGAGGCAGAGGATTCTCATTAGGGTTGTTGATCGTTGACTGTTGACTATTGACTTTTTGCTCAACCCTAATGAGAATATGATATGTAATTAACAATGATATTAATTAAGTATTATAGTGACATGGTTGTTGAGGGGTTGACTTTGTTGACCGGTTGACTAGGTTGGACTAGTTGACCATCATGATGACAATGGCTATCATTTCATGGCAAAGACTTTTGCTTGCTTGTTCTCTTGTGCAAAATGAGTGCATGAAATGATATGGCTATTATAGCTTAAACCATCACTAATACTTGATTGCTATTATTTGTTATGATGCTTTTGGATTATGAGAGCCAAGAGGCAAAAAGTCTTGCTCATTCTTTCATTTTCCTTTCTCTCTCTTGTGTTCTTGAGCTCTCATCTTCTTCCTCTTGCTCTCCCTCTCTTTAGTCTATGGTTCACTTGTCTCATGTGTTGAGAACCAAGAACTATAGAGAAAATCCCAACACACTCTTCTCTACTCACTCTAGTTCATAAGGTTTAGCAAACCAAGTGAACTAGTTTTCTTCAAAGATCGAAGAAGAAGCCAAAGGTAGAAGCTTTCAGGTGGATCGATATTCGGCGCAAGGAGACGACGGGGTGAAGCCGATCCGGACAACCATCGAGGCTTGAAGACGAAGGAGTTCAAGAAAGAAAGGTATAACCCCCTAACCGAGTAGTTAACAACTCCTAGTTAGGTTGTCAGTTAGATGTTTAACAAAGATCCAGTTTTTAGTCCATGTTACCACCTCTGTAAAATTGTTTTTCACCAAATTCCGCATGCCCGAAAGTACCGGGAGAGGTAGCATAGACTTACAATATATGCGTATATACTACTTGTGCATCCATACCTACATACATAATTATTATACATACATAGATGATGCTGGCTTTGGCTTTGGAGAATTGGGGACCGCATGAGATATTTTCAAAACTGGATCCATTTAAAAGAGCGGTTTTTCCCTTAATATGTTATATCACTGTTCCATGTTGCATAATATTCGGATATGTTTACAATTTTATCATATGCTGCATACATCATGCTTTATGATTTTATGCATTGAGATTTGCTGTTTTCATGAGATTTCTGGATTTAAGAACCGTGGCTATTTCAAAAGAAAGCATGTACTGTTTTAAAAACCCGGTTTCTCTTGATATGATATTTCAGTACGTCCACCATGCGTTTTCTCTGTTCTGAGACGTGTGACATGTGAAACCCGATTCGCGGAGCTGGATGAGACCGATTGCGGGTACATGGTAGACCCGGTATGGTACCCCGGGGCGAGAACGGATTGTTGTGCTGTAGACGATGAGCCTGGTAGATGGAATACTACCTACCGGTGATTGGTTGGACCTGACGGTTATCCGGAGGATACTGACCAGAGTCAAGAGATGGATATGGGCCGACCTGTACTGCCGGGACCCGAGGGCCAATTCCGCAAACGGAGCCCGTGGGCCGATCCGGACTGACGGAGCCCGATACATGAGGATTTGCGTGTCGATATTAGAAACGAGTATTTCATGATATTTTTGAGTGCCGATGTTGGGCACTCATGTTTCCATAAGATTTACAGAATTTGTGGGCCGATTAGTTTGACGGTGCCTGAGTTTTGGGATTTGGGTTGTATTTGGTAGACACCGGGTTTTTCTACGATGATGATTCGTGTAGATGGTATTCTATCCTATGCTCAGCATTCATTGATATACATTGCATCCTGTAGTTATAGTACTTGATAGAGTACCGCGCATGATTATTGCATACCCAGATTATCATATTGATGTTATCAGATTGCACATGTTATGCATGATTATTGCATACCCAGTTCATCATATAGATGTTATCAGATTGCACATGTTAGAGTATCGCAGTATGTGCATACTCGCGATTACCTTTATATGTTATTTACTATTCACGAGTTGGCAACTCACCCCCGTTGTGCCACAGTGTTCGCAGGTCGACCCTCAGAGTAGTTGCGGCAAGGCTACCTCTTTGTATCTTTTTTCTATGGATACCACTGCAATTGGCGTGTGAGCCGTTTGCTTATATGTGGGTTTTGCGGTATCCGTTTATTTTCCATTTGTACAATCTATTGTTTCTAGTACTCTCCATCTACCATTTCATGTATTGACTTAGAGACCAGTTGTGAGGACGATGTTGTATATTATTTTGTATTCTGGTTGTTGAGTTCATGTGAGCCGACTTTATTATGCAGTTTTATCTTTTATACTGTTTTTCACTTATATTGCTCATTTCTTCGCTACGGCGTTGTATATTATTCTTGTGGTGATTGTTTCCGCTGTTTGGCGTGATTGCTCCCGTTTGGGGATGCTTTATTCTATATTATATGTCACTTTACTTGCATCGTGTCTTGTACCCATTTCGGGGCTAATTTTTACAAAGGAGATGCTGCCGAAATTTTTAAGAAAATAACTTAAACCTTAAAGATTTTTACTCGAGTTTTCGAAATGTTTTAAACCAATGTTTTCATCACTCACTAATTTTAATGGTTTTGATTTCTGGGTTTTGGCTTACTTAATCGCGTTACGCCTGTAGACGTTACGTGGTCAAGTGCCGGTCACGGGCCGAATTCTGAGTCATGACAAAGTTGGTATCAGAGCGTAGGTTTTACCTTTCGGAGTGTAGGATGACCTTGGTATGATGGAGGGGGTAGCTGAAGCAGAGTGGCGTAGCGTGTGTATGTTCCATGGTATACTCACGACACGGTACTCCGCCTAAGTGACCTTAAGACTTATTAGTTGAAATTCTTTCGTGATTATATACATTCTTGTGATTCGATTTCCGTATTCTTATCGAATCTTGTTTCATTTCCAGCCATTATGCCGCCGAAGACTACGAGGGTGGAGAGAGCGGCCGCAAGAGCCGAGATCAGAGTTGACTCGTCTGAGAAGAGGACTGACTCGGGCGGTACTCCAGTTGTACCGGAGCAGATTGATCCCCCTTCGACAGACCATATTGCTACGCTAGGGGTCGGTCTGCAGGAGTTGCGCCAGATGATGGGGTCGTTTGTTGAGGCCATTCGAGCGCAGAGACAGGATGTTGTTCCATCTATTACGGGGACCGCGATGGTACCTACGGTTCAGGCAGTTGCACCTGTAGCTACAGAGGTGATCACAGTATCGTTATCCGAGTTTATGAGGCTGAAGCCTCTGGTCTTCACGGGCACCGATACAGCCGAGGATCCACAGTCTTTTATTGATCGGATGTCCAGGATATGCCGTTCACTGAGATGCTCCGACGCGAGATGGGTAGAGTTCGCGAGCTTTCGTCTAGAGGGTCTTGCGCAAAAGTGGTGCGAGTCGGTAGAGAAGGGAGGAGCAGCAGGTCTTCCTCCTATGTCCTGGACTGAGTTCGTGACGGTGTTTCTTGCCCATTTCATTCCAAAGAGTGTCAGAGATTCTCGAGGGCGTAGGTTCGAGTCATTACGCCAGACGCCGGATATGACGGTGGCAGAGTATGATGTGCAGTTCGCCGAGCTATCTGTATATGCTCCGTATTTGGTAGCTACTAAGGAGATGCGGGTCAAGAGGTTTGTTCGAGGCCTGCTTACCCCGTTGTTTCTTGCGATCAGCGCACAGCATTGCGAGACCTATGCAACAGCCGTGGATGCAGCCCTATTGGTCGAGGAGTGTCTTGCCGAGACTTCGGTAGTTCCAGGAACGAAGAGGGTTCGTACTGATACATCAGCACAGAGATGGCCGTTTAGGCGCCGCGACAGACTTCATGCAGGTGGCAGAGACTTGGGGCGAGGCCGATTGTTTAGCTCTTATCCCCAGGAGGGTCAGGAACAGACACCGTCTAGATGTTTCCGGTGCGGGAGTACTTATCATCGTGTTCGAGATTGTCCGGAGCCACGTGAGGGCGAGACAGCCGTGCCATATGTTACTTTACTACCTTCTCCACCTCAGAGAGCGTTGCTCTTGTACGTGTTGTTGCTCTGCATTAGACTTATGCACAGAGAGGTTGTGGTCGCGGAGGGTTTGCTCAGAGAGGACGAGGTGGCCGAGGCAGAGGACGGCCAGTTGCCGGCAGAGGATAGCCAGTTGCCAGTAGAGGACCGCCAGTCGCAGGTAGAGGGCAGGCACGGGTCTTTGCTTTGACACATTGGGACGCGCAGGCGTCCAATGTAGTGATCTCAGGTACTCTTTCAGTATGTTCTGTTGACGCACACGTGTTGTTTGATCCGGGATCTACGCACTCGTACGTTTCCACATACTTCATGCCGAGTTTGGGCAGAGAGTCGTGTTTGTTAGAATTTCCACTAGGCGTGACCAGTCCTGTTGGTGAGTCGTTTGTTGCGAGACACGTGTTCCGGTCTTGTGTTGTCCGTATTGGTGAGAGAGAGTTGTCCGTCGACATGATCCTTCTTGAGATGTTGGACTTCGACGTTCTCCTGGACATGGATTGGTTAGCTACGTGGTATGCATATATGGACTTCCGCGAGAAGATAGTTAGGTTTTGTTTTCCCGGCGATTCGGTTTTTGTTGTGCTGGGGGACCGTGGTGCCGCCCCTTACAGTTTGATTTCAGCCTTTCGCGCTAGTTGGCTTTTAAGGAGGGGATGTCATGGATTCTTGGCTTCCATTCGTGACACCAGAGCCACAGTTGATTCGTTGGACCGGATTCCGATCGTACGAGAGTTTTCTGACGTCTTTCCCGATGAGTTGCCTGGATTGCCGCCGGAGCGTGAGATAGAGTTTTGCACTGATCTGATTCCCGGCACGGGGCCGATTTCTATACCGCCTTATCGGATGGCCCCGGTGGAGCTTAGGGAGCTGAAGGATCAGTTGCAGGAGTTGCTCGATAGGGGATTAGTACGTCCGAGTATTTCACCGTGGGGTGCTCCTGTCCTCTTCGTTAAGAAGAAGGACGGCAATTTGCGTTTGTGTATTGATTACCATCAGCTGAACCGGGTTACTGTGCTGAACAGATATCCCTTGCCTCGTATCGATGATTTGTTCGACCAGCTTCAGGGTGCAGGACACTTCTCGAAGATTGACTTGCGATCAGGCTACCATCAGTTGCGGGTTCGGCAGGAGGATATTCCGAGGACGGCTTTTTGCACGCATTACGGCCACTATGAGTTTTTGGTGATGTCGTTCGGACTCACCAACGCCCCAGCAGCATTTATGGACTTGATGAACCACGTCTTCAGGCCGTATCTTGACCATTTCATCATCGTATTCATCGACGATATCTTAGTGTACTCCCGAAGCCGAGAGGAGCACGAGCAGCACTTGCGTATTACGTTGCAGACCTTGAGGGAGCATCAGCTGTTCGCTAAATTCTCCAAGTGCGCATTCTGGCTCGACAGTGTTGACTTCTTGGGTTACGTGGTGACGAGAGATAGCATATGTGTGGACCCGAAGAAGATCGAGGTTGTTCAGCATTGGACCAGACCAACATCAGTTACAGAGATCCGCAGCTTTCTAGGACTGGCCGGCTACTACCGACGATTTGTTCAGGACTTCTCCTGTATCGCTGCACCGTTGACCGGGTTGACCCAGAAGGGAGTTCCTTTTGATTGGACGGAGGTGTGCGAGCATAGATTTCAGCAGTTGCAGACTCGTTTGACTACGGCGCCGGTGTTATCATTGCCTTCGGGTACGGTGGATTTATGGTTTATTGTGACGCGTCTCCAGTGGGGCTGGGTGTGTATTGATGCAGCACGACAAGGTTATCACGTATGCTTCTCGGCAGCTGAAGAAACACGAACAGAACTACCCCACTCACGATTTGAAGATGGGTGCAGTGGTGTTTGCACTCAAGATCTAGAGACATTACCTATACGACGAGGCGTTCCAGATATTCACGGACCATAAGAGCTTGAAGTACATATTTCAGCAGCGAGAACTGAATCTGAGACAGTGCCGTTGGATGGAGCTAGTGAAGGACTACGATTTCAAGATCCTTTATCATCCGGGCAAGGCGTATGTAGTGGCGGATGCTTTGAGTCGGAGGCCCGGAGGTAGTCTATCTCGTTTGAGCGCATTGTAGAGGTAGTCGTCGGCAGATTGGCAGACTTTATGCGACAGCCGAGTGCCGTTCGAGTTTACTCCGACCGACGGACAGCTTGCGCATATCCGTGCCCGTCCATAGTTGCTTGACCGTATCCATGAGGCGCAGCCCAGTGATGACCGTCTTTCAGAGATCAGGGAGCAGTTTAGACAAAGCAGAGACTCCGAGTTCGTGATCGATGATCAGGGGATACTGCGATTTGGGACTCGACTGTGCGTACCAGATTCTCAGGGACTGAGGCGTGAGATTCTCGAGGAGGCGTATCGATCGGTATACAGTGTTCATCCAGGTTCCACTAAGATGTACCATGATCTGAGAGATGTTTACTGGTGGGAAGGAATGAAGAGGAACGTCACCGACTTCGTTTCGAGATGCCTGACTTGTCAGCAAGTCAAGGCCGAGCACCAGAGACCTGCGGAAGAGCTACAGCCGTTGCCCATTCTGGGGTGGAAATGGGAGCAGATTTCTATGGACTTCATGTTGGGTCTACCCAGGACCAGTCGAGGGTACGACTCCATTTGGGTGATCGTGGATCGATTGACGAAAGCGGCTCACTTTCTGCCAGTGAAGACCACTTTTGGATTTGCATAGTATGCCCAGATATACATCAACGAGATTGTACGATTGCATGGAGTCCTGACTTGTATCGTGTTCGACCGAGGCACCCAGTTCACTAGCCGGCTACGGCAGAGGCTTCAGGAGGCTTTGGGCACCTGCTTGAGTTTCAGCTTAGCATTCCATCCGCACACCGACGGCCAGTCAGAGCGGACTATTCAGACTCTTGAGGACATGCTTCGAGCTTGTATTCTAGATTTCGGTGGCAGCTGGGATCGTCATTTTCCCTTGGTAGAGTTCTCCTACAATAATAGCTTCCAGGATACGATTCAGATGGCACCTTTCGAGGCCTTATATGGGTGGAGGTGTTGATCGCCCGTCTGTTGGACAGAACTTAGCGAGAACAGTATTTTGGGGCCGCAGATCGCACAGGAGACGACCGAGAAGATAAAGTTGATTCGAGATAGGATGAGAATAGCTCAGAGTAGGCAGAGGTCGTATGCTGACAGACGCCGTCGCAGACTCGAGTTCGCCGTTGGCGATCATATTTTTCTGAGGGTCTCTCCGATGAAGGGCGTGAAGAGATTTGGGCGGAAGGGGAAGCTTAGCCCCAGATTTATAGGTCCCTTCGAGATCCTCGAGCGTATCGGCGCAGTTGCATATCGTTTGGTTCTTCCAACCGACTTTTCGAATGTTCACCCCGTATTCCACGTGTCAATACTTCGCAGATACCTTCATGACCCTTCTCATATGATTCAGCACCAGACCGTTCAGCTTGAGCGCGATCTTTCGTTCACCGAGCAGCCAGTAGTGATATTAGACCGGCAGGTGAAGAAACTTCGATCGAAAGTCTTGCCATATGTGAAGGTTCTTTGGCGCAGCCCGAATGCTGAAGAGGTCACTTGGGAGGCCGTGGGCGAGATGCGGAAGAAATTCCTACATCTTTTTGAAGGTACGCCTAGTAATTTTTTTTAAATTCGGGGACGAATTTCTTTAAGGGGGGAAGATTGTAACACCTTAGAATGCGATTAGTAGTTGATTATATGAAAATATGGTTTTTTAGTAAAAGTTTACTAAAATGGTTTTTAAATATTTTATAAAAATTAATGAATATTTTATTAGAATTTAATTTGGGCTTGCACACACATGTGCATGATAACCTAGGGCTAATTTGGGGTTAAACCATGCTTAAGTAGCCATGGTGCATTAACCATTCCATTAGGGTAAAATGTAATTTATTAAGTAAATAAGTTTTCCAAAAAAAAAATATTTAACTAATGTTATTCTTTTGAGTTGACTTGAAGAAGGAGGGAGAGAGGGGGGGGGGGATGATGATGCTTAATCATGGGGGACAACCTTGCTTAGCATTAAATGAGAGAGAATGTGCCATGCTTGCTCCCATACCCCCCTCTCACTCTCTCTCTATTCTTTTGAAACCCCATTTTCTTTCCCTCATATTTTTCCTCCTCTCTCTCCCTAAAACTGAAGCATTTTCTGCCCCTTCACAAAACCCCAACCCAAATCTTCAAAATCTTCACTACCCCTCACCAAAATTCACTTCACCCTTTTCTATACTTAAGCCAAAGCCCATGGAGATAACTTGGAGCTAGGAAAGTTAGCGTTTTGAGCAAGTTTGGGAAGGTAGTTCTCTTCTTATTGTTAATTAGCTAGTTAAC
Source organism: Agapanthus africanus (assembly GCA_030015575.1). Taxonomy (NCBI): domain Eukaryota; kingdom Viridiplantae; phylum Streptophyta; class Magnoliopsida; order Asparagales; family Amaryllidaceae; genus Agapanthus; species Agapanthus africanus. Next base: position 825,479,418 of record CM057339.1, on the reverse strand, counting down.
AAGTTGTAGTGTCTTGTAGTTCCTGTTTAGAACCATAAAGTGTTAGTTTTAGTGCCGATATCGTATTTTAGCATTTTAGTTAAGAATTATAGCCGTTTTGGGATCTGTTGTCACTCCCGATACTTCAGGAAAAAGTTGAGTTTACTGGAGTATGTTCACTAGACCTATACCACACACACAGAGCACGAGACCCCTATTCTTTGTCCAGGTCGCAAATTAATTCATTCTGGCTGCAAATTGTGGCCAGATGGTGGTGGTTGGTGTCGGGGTTTGGGCTACGGGAGTCTGCTGTATATTAAAAGTGTTTGGTATATACAACTTTTCTTAATTCAGCTCGTATCAAAATCTGGAACCTATTTCCTTGTTTTAGCAGTTTTAAAAGTTACGCGACACGTATGTTATGTGAGTGGGTTTGGTGGTTGCTGTATGTCGCAGGGTGTCAGGGTGGTTTCAGACGCTTGTACACTCGTTTTATTGTATCGGATGCTCACGTGTTTAGCTTTCGACGCGAGTTTCTCGTTTGGTCTTGTTATCGCGTTTTTGTAGGATTTTAGCCTTATATGTGTTACATTGTGTAAATTCTAGGGTCGCAGGTGGGGACCTTGGATGCCGCGAAGAAGGAGAAGCAGGTGGTCGGATACACGTAGATCTAGATCAACGTGAGTAGATTTAATATCTACGGGGAAATCGCCTGTATGGCGTTAAGCGTCAGGGCTTGATAGGATATTGTAGTCGCGTACTATATTCATATATATTGGTTGTGCATATGTACCATTGTAGCGTACCCCTCTTTTGTTGCATATAGACATAGTATTTATGAAACACTGCACTGTTACTAACGGTTCATGCTGCACGAGTATTAATTGTATGTTACACATACACCGTTAGTAACTGCCATGACACTCGCACTATAGAATTGCAATGAACCATACATCGTTTAGCTTACCTCATCCTTAATGATTAGACATGATTCTGTTCCTTTGTGTGTATACATATTGTATGCTCATACTTGCGTATATACCACTTGTACATCCATATTGGCACACATACATATTGTACACTCATGCTTGCGTATATACCACTTGTACATCCATATTGGCACACATACATATTGTACACTCATGCTTGCGTATATACCACTTGTACATCCATATTGGCACACATACATATTGTACACTCATGCTTGCGTATATACCACTTGTACATCCATATTGGCACACATACATATTGTACACTCATGCTTGCGTGTATACCACTTGTACATCCCACTCATGCTTGCGTGTATACCACTTGTACATCCATATTGGCACACATATATATTGTACACTCATGCTTGCGTGTATACCACTTGTACATCCATATTGGCACACACACATATTGTACACTCATGCTTGCGTGTATACCACTTGTACATCCATATTGGCATACATACATATTGTACACTCATGCTTGCGTATATACCACTTGTACATCCATATTGTCACACATACATATTGTACACTCATGCTTGCGTATATACGACTTGTACATCCATATTGGCACACATACATATTGTACACTCATCCTCGCGTATATACCACTTGTACATCCATATTGGCACACATACAAACTGTACACTCATCCTCGCGTATATACCACTTGTACATCCATATTGGCCCACATACATATTGTACACTCATGCTTGCGTATATACCACTTGTACATCCATATTGGCACACATACATATTGTACACTCATGCTTGCGTATATACCACTTGTACATCCATACCTACATACATACTTATTGCACATACATAGATGATGCTGGCTTTGGCTTTGGAGAATTGGGGACCGCATGAGATATTTTCAAAACTGGATCCATTTAAAAGAGCGGTTTTTCTCTTAATATGTCATATCACTGTTCCATGTTGCATGATATTCGGATATGCTTACATTTTTATCATATGCCGCATACATCATGCTTAATGATTTTACGCATTAAGATATGCTATTTTCATGAGATTTCTGGATTTGAGAACCGTGGCTATTTCAAAACAAAGCATGTACTGTTTTAAAAATCCGGTTTCTCTTGATATGATATTTCAGTATGTCCACCATGCGTTTTCTCGGTTTTGAGACGTGTGACATGTGAAACCCGATTCGAGGAGCTGGATGAGGCCGATTGCGGGTACATGGTGGACCCGGTATGGTATCCCGGGACGAGAACGGATTGTTGTGCTGTAGACGATGAGCCTGGCAGAGGGACTACTACCTACCAGTGATTGGTTAGACCTGGCAGTTATCCGGAGGATACTGACCAGAGTCGAGAGATGGATATGGGCCGACCTGTACTGCCGGGGCCCGAGGGCCAATTCTGTAGACGGAGCGCGTGGGCCGATCCGGACTGACGGAGCCCGATATATGAGGATTTACGTGTCGATGTTAGAAACGAGTATTTCATGATATGTTTGAGTGCCGATGTTGGGCACTCATGTTTCAACGAGATTTATAGGATTTGAGGGCCGATTAGATTGACGGCGTCTGAGTTTTGGGATTTGAGGTGTATTTGGTAGACACCGGATTTTTCCACGATGATGATTCGTGTAGATGATATTCTATCCCATGCTCAGCATTCATTGATATACATTGCATCCTGTAGTTTTAGTACTTGATAGAGTATTGCGCATGATTATTGTATACCCAGATTATCATATTGATGTTATCAGATTGCACATGTTATGAATGATTGTTGCATACCCAGTTCATCATATAGATGTTATCAGATTGCACATGTTAGAGTATCGCAGTACGTGCATACTCGCGATTACCTTTATATGTTATTTACTATTCACGAGTTGGAAACTCACCCCCGTTGTGCCGCAGTGTTTGCAGGTCAACCTTAAGAGTAGTTGCGGCAGGGCTACCTCTTTGTATCTTTTAACTACGGATACCACTGCAGTTGGCGTGTGAGCCGTTTGCTTATAGGTGGGTTTTGCAGTATCCGTTTATTTTCGATTTGTACACTCTATTCTATCTAGTACTCTCCATCTACCATTTCATGTATTGACTTAGAGACCATTTGTCAGGACAATGTTGTATATTATTTTGTATTCTAGATGTCGAGCTCATGTGAGCCGACTTTATTATGCAGTTTTATCTTTTATGCTGTTTTTCACTTATATTGCTCATTTCTTCGCTACGACGTCATATGTTATTCTCGTGGTGATTGTTTCCGCTGTTTGGCATGATTACTCCCGTTTGGGGATGCTTTATTCTATATTATATGTCATTTTACTTGTATCATGTTTTGTACCCGTTTCGGGGCTAATTTTTACAAAGGAGGGGGTGCCGAAATTTTTAAGAAAATAACTTAAACTTTAAAGATTTTTACTCGAGTTTTCTAAATGTTTTAAACCAATGTTTTCATCACTAACTATTAATGGTTTTGATTTATGGGTTTCGGCTTACTTAATTGCGTTACTCCTGTAGACGTTATGTGATCAAGTGCCGGTTACGGGCCGAATTCTTGGTCGTGACAAAGTTGGTATTAGAGCGTAGGTTTTACCTTTCGGAGTGTAGGATGACCTTGGTATGATGGAGTAGGTAGCTGAAGCAGAGTGGCGTAGCGTGTGTATGTTCCGCGGCATACTCACGACACGGTACTCCGCCTAAGTGACCTTAGGACTTATTAGTTGAAATTCCTTCGTGATTATATACATTCTTGTGATTCGATTTCCGTATTCTTATCGAATCATGTTTCATTTCCACCCATTATGCCGCCGAAGTCTGTGAGGGTGCAGAGAGCGGCTGCGAGAGCCGAGATCAGTGTTGACTCGTCTGAGACGAGGACTGATCCGGGCGGTACGCCAGTTGTACCGGAGCAGATTGATCCCCCTTCGACAGACCATATTGCTACGCTAAGTGCCGGTATGCAGAAGTTGCGCCAGATGATGGGGTCGTTAGTTGAGGCCATTCGAGCGCAGAGACAGGAGGTTGTTCCATCTGTTGCGGGGACTGTGATGGTACCTACGTTTCAGGCAGTTGCACCTGCAGCTACAGATGTGATCACAGTATCGTTATCCGAGTTTATGAGGCTGAAGCCTCCGGTCTTCACGGGCACCGATACAGCCGAGGATCTACAGTCTTTTATCGATCGGATGGCCAGGATATGCCGTTCACTGAGATGCTCCGATGCGAGATGGGTAGAGTTCGCGAGGTTTCGTCTGGAGGGTCTTGCGCAGAAGTGGTGCGAGTCGGTAGAGAAGGGTAGAGCAGCAGGTCTTCCTCCTATGACCTGGAAGGAGTTCGTGACGGTGTTTCTTGCCCGTTACCTTCCACAGAGTGTCAGAGATTATCGAGCGCGCAGGTTCGAGTCATTACGCCAGACGCCGGATATGACGGTGGCGGAGTATGATGTGCAGTTCACCGAGCTATCTGTATATGCTCTGTATTTGGTAGCTACTGAGAAGATGCGGGTAAAGAGGTTTGTTCGAGGCCTGCTTACCCTGTTGTTTCTTGCGATCAGCGCACAGCATTGCGAGACCTATGCAGCAGCCGTGGATGCAGCCCTATTGGTCGAGGAGCATCTTGCCGAGACTTCGGTAGTTCCTGGACCGAAGAGGGTTCATACTGATACATCAGCACAGAGACGGCCGTTTAGGCGCCGCGACAGACTTCATGCATATGGCAGAGACTTGGGGAGATGCCTATTGTTTAGCTCTTATCCCCTGGAGGGTCAGCAACAGGCACCGTCTAGATGTTTCCGGTGCGGGAGTACTTATCATCGTGTTCGAGATTGTCCGGAGCCACGTGAAGGCGAGACAGCCATACCACATGTTACTTTACCACCTTCTCCACCTTAGAGAGCGTTGACTCTTGTACCTGCTATTGCTCCGCGTCAGACTTATGCACAGAGAGCTTGTGGTCGCGGAGGGTTTACTCAGAGAGGCTGAGGTGGCCGAGGCAGAGGACAGCCAGTTGCCGGCAGAGGACAGCCAGTTGCCGGCAGAGGGCAGGCGTGGGTCTTTGCTTTGACACATCGGGATGCGCAGGCGTCCAATGCAGTGTTCTCAGGTACTCTTTCAGTATGTTCTGTTGACGCAACGTGTTGTTTGATCCGGGATCTACATACTCATACGTTTCCACACACTTCATGCCGAGTTTGGGCAGAGAGTCGTGTTTGTAAGAATTGCCGCTAGTTGTGACCACTCCTATTGGCGAGTCGTTTGTTGCACGACACGTGTTCCGGTCGTGTGTTGTCCGTATTGGTGAGAGAAAGTTGTCCGTCGACTTGATCCTTCTTGCGATGTTGGACTTCGACGTTCTCCTGGGCATGGACTGGTTAGCTATGTAAGTGCACGGTAGCGCCCCGGCCGTCTGAACGAGGCCAAAATGCGGAAACGATACTTTTCTTTAACTTTAAAAACGGCGATACCGCGTACTAAAAACCCGGATCGGGCCATTAACCTATTGCTAGCTAACTAGAGAATGGGTAGAATGCTATACCGAGCGATCCGTGTCCTTCGGTCTTCGGCCTCCATCCTTGTCTCCTCGCGGAATCTCCGGTGTTCATCTCCTCGTCGGAAAGGGCACCACATTGCCGGGTGCTTTTACGGGCTCCCACCTCTGGACCGAGGCAACTCGGGCATGAAGTTGGTGAGCCGACGTGTCCAAGAATGCTGTAGGCTATATGTAGAATGGTTTTGTCTCACGGGGTTGTGTGAAGTTTCCATTTGGAAGTGGGAAAGGAGATGTAAGCTTTTTGATGAACTAAGGAACTTTTGTAAGCAAAATGAGATCAAAATCCCCTCACTAAAATTTTGGACAGCCCCCTTCTAGTATTGGCCGGCCAAGATATCAAGAATGAGAAGAGGGTGTGAGCCAAATAATGCAAGAGAGAGAAAAGAATGGGTGATGATGAGGAATCATCATCATCCCCAAATCTCATCCTAATCCCATCATATAAAGAAAGCAATGATAAGCAAAAGAAGTCAATGGATGGTAGAACCATCATGAACAACAACTTACATAAACCACCCTCCACAATGCTAATTTGCACATTTGCAAATAAGCCCCTCCACAACAATTTTCAGCCAAAGAAGGAACAAAGGAAATATGGCCGAAACGGAATGCAAACTGACAACTTCAAAAAACTGATCCCGTAATAAATTACAGGAAAACCCCGCGACTGTATATACATATCCGCATTTGTATTCCGACCGAATACAAATGCAATGAGACAAAATCTACACTGTACAATACTAGGATCCGACTTAAACCAAAGCCCGCTAGTATTATCCGTCCGATCATGATCCGTGTAATACCGCACGTATATGATCGAACCCTGCCATATATCCATACGGCCTCTACAGCGTTTCGCCCGAAACTTAAGAAACTGTCTGTGGGGGACTCTAAAGACTCTCAACACTTTGGCTGTGGATTTAATCACTAGCACGTCAGAGGTATTAGTCATACGTAACGGGCCACCAGGTATTGACCAAAAGGGACGTCGATGAGCGAACTCATCCTGACACCCTACTGAGCCTGTCAGTGACAATATCCGTACAGTCCGGTCCGTTCGTCTATGAGCATCGCATGGCGGGCCTAGGGGGTTGGTAAAAGTCAGACCCCCAAAAGTGGTACAAGTCGTGTCGGAGTGTAGCCCAGAACACCCTGAGATACTACTGGAATACCTACCAGTAAATCTCCTGCCTTGGCCAAGGACTTCGTGTACTGGTTCTCCTAGACACAGCGCGGCCTCACCCCCAATACCGGGAGAGACGAACCCCTGCCGATCCGCTCACTGCCTCCATGTGACTCGGGACTGTACCCAACTAAAACCTGTTTGCACGACTCCTTTGAGCCGTGGTAGGGTAGTAATCAAAGTACAGTGGGAACTTACACGAGACAAATGACGATCTCAGGTAGATGAACTAACCTGTACACATGTCACCAGGGAACTGCTATCTGACGTCTGGTATAATCCCAACTAGCATGTTCCCGGCGAGTCCTGTTCGGTGTACTCATAACCTAATGAGAACCGCATACATCTTAGGTGAACCAACTGACACCAGTGGGTTGTGAGACCGGTTACCGCCCCTCGTCGGGATTTCGACTGTATACACTAGTCTATTCTGGAGTATCGATGCCCTGTCTCGAAACTCCCACGACTAGGGACCTTTTTAGGATGTGCTTATAGACCCCAGCTCCCACGTATATGATCGCCATCATACTGCTGGCAGTCAAAAAAGAATCCTAGGGGCTCTATCAACGTGCAATAGTGATCAGTAATGTCACCTAAAGCAGTACACGATGATAAAGATAAACCAGATAGCATACTATCTTCTTGAGTAAGACTGTCCTACCGGCATAGGTCCTCCCTCAATCATTGCAATCACGTGCCTGTGATCCAATAATTGACTCTGAGGGCACTATATCCAACAATCTCCCACTTGCACTCAAGGCTAATTATTACGATGTCGCATACTCACAGCCCGTGTGATACCGAACACCCAACTCCTCTACTAATCAGTCTCACAAAGCCCGTTTGCGAAACTATTGCATTCGAGGAATAGCCTCAGTGAGTAGATCTGCCCTGATGTTTCCTTCTGTGTCTCTCTTAATCTCAAGTTCGCGGAGAAACCTATCTCCCAAAATGATCAATACCTGTCTTAGAATATGTCTGGATATCTGATGGGACTTAGTTCATAAATGAACTCCAAATCCAAACTTCTTAGACTGTATCGTCAACTGAAATTAATCAGTATCCTGCGCCATGCCTCCCTCAGTATCCGCTTGGACCACCTGTCCAAAATACTGCCCCTCGTCTGAGGGAAAACTATAACTCTGACAGTCACTCTGTCATCCAGGTCACCTTGGAAGCCTGGAATGATAACTGTCTCCCGAATGAGGCTGTCGTTATCATATCTCTAGAACATCTACTTATGTTCTGAAACTGCTTCTGAATGTTTCTCCAGGATGGGATCAATATCAACTTATTGCATCTATTGCAAAAACAACATCTGGTGTGGTACTTGACATCTCATGATTAACTCAATTGCCTAAGCAAGTGATCTGCCAATCATGCATATCCCTCTCCCCTTTAGTCTGTAAGACTCCTTTAGAGAGGGTGACTCCATCATCTGCAGGTATACTACCGTGCCAGGAGTCGTCCATTCTAAAACACCTGTAGAATGCTGTCTAAGTACCCAGATTGGGAAACTACCCAAATCTAGACCTAAAATCATCGATCTAGTAACCAGAATGTCTGATATAATACCCAATTCCTATGTGGAGAAACCACTGTGTGACAACCAAAGTATAACCGATCGTAGTATAGGAATATCACTTCCTACTCTGTGTATGTCATCCAGATACCAGGACATCACACCCTACTACCTTCTTAGCAGATCCATCCCTTATTCTGATGAAGTCAAACCTATAACTGTCACATCAAAAATAGATGACCTATCTCCGCTCTATCTGTTTAAGTCCATAAATAGACATAAGCTATCTGTCCACTATTTCTTCCACTGCTCCCACTGACTACGACAACCCTCTAACAGAATCATATACATGTGCACTTCTGAAGCCAGTTCAGAACGACGCTATACTCATTCTCTTGCTGGGTCTCACAGTCTGGAACAACAGTAATGGCAAGTCTGGGTAAACAAGAACCTCCCTGCCACCGTCCTTGAGGCTACCGGAGTACCTCTCAGGTGCCTAAGGTTACCCACCTTATCTGTGGAGTGGCCAATGGAATGTCAATCCAGATTGAATCTTTAGGTTCTTATCAAATCTTCAGTAATCGTTTGCGGTTCTGGAATCACTTCCAGTTCTACCATACTCCCACTACTGTTTTCTGAAAAAATCCATTTCTTTTAAAACTGTGGGGAGTCAAGAACAATATCACTATTGATCTTCCAGATGGTAGAAAGTTAACCCTCGTCATAGCCCCGGTCAACCCACAAACAGCCATTACAGAAACGTGCCTTGAGTTATCCAGAGTCTGGTTTTAAGCATATGCCGGACAACTCCCCGTACCTTAACATCGTTAAGATATGAACTGTTCTATATCCAATATAGAAACAGAGGCACTGATTTAATTGGAACCAGATTCAAATCATGTAGCTGTCTCCAATGCATGTCAACTAAATGGAAGGAGGCCGATCAGCGTTACTCAACTTAGGAGTGCTTCCAATTATGAGTAACCTGAAAGAGAATCAAGTTCTCAAAACCATTACTACCAACTGAATACAATACATAAGTATCTACATCTTCGATCACCTTAAAGAATCCCGATACTTGCAACACCTGGTTCTCAACTTTATTCATATACCTATAACTTCTCAAAATTTGGACCTTATGTTTCTACGAAACACATGTCTAAGAACTAGAGAAGTCACAAGTAAACAGAATATAGTACGAGTACCAACCCCTCTGTCCTCGTGGACACAAGACAAAATACAATACTCTGTATAAGTCCCCTGAGTTTAATAACTCATTTCCTGTGTGCCGTAGGTTGAAAACTATATTTATGGTTAAGAAGAATTACACCGCTGTTTAATGCTCCTTACCTAACCATCCACTGATATAGGTAAATGTCATAGACATAATTTCAAAAAGGTATATCTCACTCTATAAAAATAGACGTACAGATATATCAATTTGAAATTGGTGCATAACAGCGGATATTCAAAACCAAATATTTGCCGTCCGGCAAACAACCCAGGTGACTTCCTCAAATATCACCAATTACAACGAATTCCGATATAATGAGGACAATCACCTAATTCCCAATAACTTACTCCCACTCATCATCTGTAAAACCATACAGATGTGAGAATCATACTTGGTAAATACATACCCTGGAGCAAGGGCTAATTGGGAAATCAGTTTTCTTTTAACAATACACAGTGAAAATGAAACATTGAAATGTTTCGTAGGGGTATCCTGGTATTCCTAGTAATGCCTCTTCCATTATCCAGATTCACAACTGTAACCGTATATTTCTTTTCCATCTCTCCAAATCCCTTTATATGTCTTTAGTCATTACCTTCTGTACACCCTCTTAGGCTAAATGGTTTTCTTCCTTCTCTACCGTTCGACACCAGCCTATGGTTTGGAAGAAGACTATCCAATAAGCGTAATATGTGTACTGTCCTAATCCTAGGAGCACTCGCAACCCGAGAGAAGGTAAAGATAAAAGACACCTGAATAAACCTTATTCCTATTTCTCCTGAACCAGAATCCATCCCCGAACTGGAATAAGTTCCTTTCGAGTTCGTATATAACCATACGATGGAGTATCCAAATAACTGTGGATCTTCATAGTGATACGGAGTGTCCTGGAGAAATACAAAGGTGAAGCAGGAGTGGCAATGAAATACTTGGTTCGGTCGTGAATAGCAGTCGCAATTTACTTTGCCCTCTTTCTAATCCCTTTATTTGTCTTAACTTAATACCTTCTGTACACCACACTTAGGCTAATCGGCTTTCTTCATTCCATACCGTTCGGCACCAGCGTAAGGTTTGGAAGAAAACTATCCAATAGGCGTAACAGGTGTACTATCCTCTAATCTAAGGAGCACTTGCAACCTGAGAGAAGATAAAAGGAAAAGACAACTGAATAGTCCTATTCGTTTTCTCCAGAACCGAAAACCATCCTCGAATCTGGAACAAGTTCCTTCGAGTTCGTATATAACCATACGATGGTTTTATCCAATGGAAGTGGACGTTCGTAGTAATACGGGGTGTTCTGGAGAAAAGGGTAAAAGTAGGAGCGGCAATGAGGTAAGCAACTCTGACAATCCAAAATCCAGTGTTTTAAGAAGGTTCGGTCAACTTGGTCACTGAGTCATAGTCAAGGGTCGGGTCATGGTCGCTGCCAAAGCGAGAAAGAAAAGAAACACTCAGCGTGCACTCTAACCTAGATCAGAATGGTTACCAATTTATCTAATTAGGAAACCTCCCACTATAACCTCAAATTCTCCTCCAAACCTGAAAGAAGATTTAGTCGGGAACACCCGAGGAGTAAACTAACTCATCAATGTGAATCGGGATCCAACTATCATCGCATGATAACGTGATGGAATCCACTCACGTTATCACACTTCAGAAGGTATGCGCATATCTGGCAAGTTTCAGTTTCTTTAGAAACTCCCGATGTGATTTTTACCCCATGCTCTTATGACCTTGACTTTGGCCAATAAATCATAAGTCACATATCAAGTTCTACCCGTCATTATCTAGGTTGATTTGAACCCACCCGTACCTACCCTTGATTTTGGCCAACAAGGCAGTACGACTGTCCCAAACCAACGCATCTATCTATGCTGCAGAAAAGTAACAAATAGCTACCATACAATATGCCTTGACTTTGGCCAACAAACATAGCATGAATACTACGTGCTACCCGTCTAAAATGACGGAGGGCTACGAATGGTTTTTAGCGAAAAACCTTTAACGTAATGAACTTGATATCGTTGAAGAAACCGGATAGCTTTTTATAAAAATATAGTGGTGAAAACCTTTGCTAAAGAGGTCACTCCCGGTGAAGGGATCTCGGCTCTTTCCCCGTAGAATGAGGTGCAGGATATTCCAACTGAATACCACGATGCAATGCAAAAGTAATCAACTATAGTGAAGTTATTGCCCTGACGCAAACTTCTGTCCAAGGGGTCACTCCCGGTGAAGGGATCTCGGCCCTTGCCTCGTCGACTGAGGTGCTGGATATTCATAACCGAATACCACTGTGCAAAACAAAAGAGAACGTCCTTGCAATAACAGCTTTTTGAAAAATGTTCCAACAACATCAGAATAGGTTTGTTTAGCTTGCATTGATCCGAATCAATGCAGTCCCATCAATTGATCACACCACAAAGAACGAAAATAATGATGTACGTATATGCCATCCGCATTCGCCACTGGGTCCCGTCATCACCTGTTAGGTTACTTAACTAACGACAGAGCGGGGACTGGACTAGCGCGGATGCAAAACATATAAAACATATACTAGTATATATATCAATATATAATATTCGCTTAAGGCGTGATAAAATGCAACATCACAGAAATGTAATAAGCATCACAGAACAATACAGATATCTGGGATCCCCGGGTTTCATAGAGCCGCTACTGAAACCCGACGTTCCCCTGGTCATGTGGATAGCCTGTGCAATGAAATCCTAGACCCCTACGGGCGCGGCAAGTTACTCGCCAAAACCTGAAGCGAGGCAGCCCCCTTCAACAACGTGAATGGACTACCCAGCACTTTACGGAATCCGGTAACTTGAGCACCCCTTCTTGGGTCAACCTGTACCCCCTACGAGTGCGGCAAATAGCCTGCCAATTCTAGAGTTAAGCCTCCTTCGTCTCAACGCCATGAGATGCGGGCCCGTTGCCCTCTAGAACCCGGCTATCCGTGCACCCCTCCGTGGGGTAATCCCAGTACAGAAAGTAAAATATACATACAACGGGCACATCGACCTCAGCCCGGTCGTGCCCCAAAAGAATAATATACAAACAGCCAATGACAACAGTCCACATGTCGGACGCTCGCCCCGTAATATCAAATGTATATATACAACCAAACTGTACTAACATTGCATCCAGGCTATTCACCACGAAAAATCCGCAACATCACAGCACAACACAGAACATCAACGTGAAAGTCACATTCGCAAATCCGTCTAAAAGGGCTATAGCAGTTAGACAGGATTTACCGATCAAATGACATTCACGGTCGCAGATATAATGTAAATACTGTGAACTAACATGTTTAAAATTTTCGATCGACTAAATTTCCCGAAGTGGGCCCCAAGCACAACTGTAGCACTCAAAATAAATCTGGGCCCAAAAAGAATATACCAGAAACCCTATTTTCATGTCAGAAACCCACTGTAGAAATTTGGCGCAGTTTGGCCACAGTACGTCGGTGGATCCGCGGCCAATACGTGGTTTTGGCCGTTGATCCGCCGCGCTACAGTAATTTCAGCCGACCAAATTTTCACACAATTCTTATAAAACCCTGCACGTATTTTTGCAATATACCAAATAATTTTTTGAGCACAGCAAAAATTCGACAGAAACCTGGACATGAAAATGGGGTTTTTGGAAAATCCTTTCGATCGAACTTGTAAACACATTATCCGTTCGATCGAACTTGTAAACATGTTAGAGCAAACTAGACTAGGTTAATGGCGTGGCTCTGATACCAATGTAAGTGCACGGCAGCGCCCCGGCCGTCTGAACGAGGCCAAAATGCGGAAACGGTACTTTTCTTTAACTTTAAAAACGGCGCTACCGCGTACTAAAAACCCGGATCGGGCCATTAACCAATTGCTAGCTAACTAGAGAATGGGTAGAAAGCTATACCGAGCGATCCGTGTCCTTCGGTCTTCGGCCTCCATCCCGATCTTCTCGCGGAATCTCCGGTCTTCATCTCCTCGTCGGAAAGGGCACCACATCGCCGGGTTCTTTTATGGGCTCCCACCTCTGGACCGAGGAAACTCGAGCACGAAGTTGGCGAGCCGACGTGTCCAAGAATGCTGTAGGCTAAGTGTAGACTGGTTTTGTCTCACGGGGTTGTGTGAAGTTGCCATTTGGAAGTGGGAAAGGAGATGTAAGCTTTTTAATGAACTAAGGAACTTTTGCAAGCAAAATAAGAACAAAATCCCCTCACTAAAATTTTGGACAGCCCCCTTCTAGTATTGGCTGGCCAAGATATCAAGAATGAGAAGAGGGTGTGAGCCAAATAATGTAAGAGAGAGAAAAGAATGGGTGATGATGAGGAATCATCATCATCCCCAAATCTCATCCTAATCCCATCATATAAAGAAAGCAATGATGAGCAAAAGAAGTCAATGGATGGTAGAACCATCATGAACAACAACTTACATAAACCATCCTCCACAATGCTAATTTGCACATTTGCAAATAAGCCCCTCCACACCAATTTTCAGCCAAAGAATGAACAAAGGAAATATGACCGAAACGGAATGCAAACTGGTAACTTCAAAAACCCGATCCCGTAATAAATTACAGGAAAACCCCGCGACAGTATATACATACCCGCATTTGTATTCCGATCGAATACAAATGCAATGAGACAAAATCTACACTGTACAATACTAGGATCCGGCTTAAACCAAAGCCCGCTAGTATTATTCGTCCGATCATGATCCGTGCAATACCACACGTATATGATCGAACCCTGCCATATATCCATACAGCCTCTACAGCGTTTCGCCCAAAACTTGAGAAACTGTCTGTGGGGGACTCTAAAGACTCGTTAACACTTTGGCTGTGGATTTAACCACTAGCACGTCAGAGGTATTAGCTATACGTAACGGACCACCAGGTATTGACCAAAAGGGACGTCGATGAGCGAACTCTCATCCTGACACCCTACCGAGCCTGTCAGTGATAATATCCGTACAGTCCGGTCCGTTCGTCTATGAGCATCGCATGGCGGGCCTAGGGGGTTGGTAAAAGTCAGACCCCCAAAAGCGGTACAAGTCGTGTCGGAGTGTAGCCCAGAACACCCTGAGATACTATTGGAATACTTACCAGTAAATCTCCTGCCTTGGCCAAGGACTTCGTGTACTGGTTCTCCTACACACAGCGCGACCTCACCCCCAATACCGGGAGAGACGAACCCCTGCCGATCCGCTCACTGCCTCCATGTGGCTCGGGACCGTACCCAACTAAAACCTGTTTGCACGACTCCTTTGAGCCGTGGTAGGGTAGTAATCAAAGTACAGTGGGAACTCACACGAGACAAATGATGATCTCAGATCGATGAACTAATTTGTACACATGTCACCAGGGAACTGCTATCTGACATCTGGTATAATCCCAACTAGCATGTTCCCGGCGAGTTCTGTCCGGTGTACTCATAACCTAATGAGCACCTGCATACATCTTAGGTGAACCAACTGACACCAGTGGGTTGTGAGACCGGCCACCGCCCCTCGTCGGGGTCTCGACTGTATACACTAGTTTACTCTGGAGTATCAATGCCCTGTCTCGAAACTCCCACGACTAGGGACCTTTTAAGGATGTGCTTATAGACCCCAGCTCCCACGTATATGATCGCCATCATATTGCTGGCAGTCAAGCAAGAATCCTAGGGGCTCTATCAACGTGCAATAGTGATCAGTAATGCTACCTAAAGCAGTACACGATGATAAAGATAACCAAATAACATACTATCTTCTTGAGTAAGACTGTCCTACCGGCATAGGTCCTTCCTCAATCATTGCAATCACGTGCCTGTGATCCAATAATTGACTCTGAGGGTACTATATCCAACAAGCTACGTGCTATGCGTCTACGGACTGCCGCGAGAAGACAGTTAGGTTTTGTTTTCCCGGCGAGTCGGTTTTTTTTGTGCAGGGGGACCGTGGTTCTACCCCTCACAGTTTGATTTCAGCCTTTCGCGCTAGTTGGCTTTTGAGGAGGGGATGTCATGGATCCTTGGCTTCCATTCATGACACCAGAGACACAGTAGATTCATTGGACCGGGTTCCAATCGTACGAGAGTTTTATGACGTCTTTCCCAATGAGTTGCCTGGATTGCCGCCGGAGCGTGAGATAGAGTTTTACATTGATCTGATTCCTGGCATGGGGCCGATTTCTATACTACCTTACTGGATGGCCCCGGCAGAGCTTAGGGAGCTGAAGGATCAGTTGCAGGAGTTGCTAGATAGAGGACTTGTACGTCCGAGTGTTTCGCCGTGGGGTGCTCCTGTCCTGTTCGTTAAGAAGAAGGATGGCAGTTTGCATTTGTGTATTGATTACCGTCAGCTGAACCGGGTTACTGTGCAGAAAAGATATCACTTGCCTCGTATCGATGATTTGTTCGACCGGCTTTAGGGTACGGGACACTTCTCGAAGATTGACTTGCGATCAGGCTACCATCAGTTGCGGGTTCGGCAGGAGGATATTCCGAGGATGGCTTTTCGCACGAGTTACGGCCACTATGAGTTTTTGGTGATGTCGTTTGGACTCACCAATGCCCCAGCAGCGTTTATGGACTTGATGAACCGCGTCTTCAGGCCATATCTTGACCAGTTCACCATCGTATTCATCGACAATATCTTAGTGTACTCCCGGAGCCGAGAGGAGCACGAGCAGCACTTGCGTATTATGTTGCAGACCTTGAGGAAGCATCAGCTGTTCGTTAAATTCTCCAAGTGTGCATTCTGGCTCGACAGTGTTGACTTCTTGGGTCACGTGGTGATGAGAGATGGCATATGTGTGGACCCGAAGAAGATCGAGGCCGTTCAGCATTGGCCTAGACCAGCATCAGTTACAGAGATTCGCAGTTTTCTAAGACTGGCCGGCTACTACTGACGATTTTTTCAGGACTTCTCCCGTATCGTTGCACCGTTGACCGGGTTGACCCGGAAGGGAGTTCCTTTGATTGGACGGAGGCGTACGAGCATAGCTTTCAGCAGTTGCAGACTTGTTTGACTTCGGCGCCGGTGTTATCATTGCCTTCGGGAACGGGCGTATTTGTGGTTTATTGTGACGCTTCTCGAGTGGGGCTAGGGTGTGTATTGATGCAGTACGACAGGGTTATCGCGTATGCTTCTCGGCAGCTGAAGAAACATGAACAGAACTACGCCACTCACGATTTGGAGATGGCCACGGTGGTGTTTGCACTCAAGATCTGGAGAAATTACTTATACGGCGAGGCGTGCAAGATATTCACGAACCATAAGAGCTTGAAGTACATATTTCATAAGCGAGACCTGAATCTGAGACAGCGCCGTTGGATGGAGCTAGTGAAGGACTACGATTATGAGATCCTTGATCATCCGGGAAAGGCGAATGTAGTGGCGGATGCTTCGAGTCGGAGGCCCGGATGTAGTCTACCTCGTTTGAGTGCAGTGCAGAGGCAGTCGTCAGCAGATTGGCAGACTTTATGCGACAGCCGAGTGTAGTTCGAGTTTACTCCGACCGGCGGACAGCTTGCGCATATCCGTGCCCTTCCACAGTTGCTTGACCGTATCTGTGAGGTGCAGCCCAGTGATGACCGTCTTTCAGAGATCAGGGAGCAGGTTAGACAGGGCAGAGACTCCGAGTTCGTTATCGATGATCAAGGGATACTACGAATTGGGACTCGACTGTGCATACCAGATTCTCAGGGACTGAGGCGTGAGATTCTCAAGAAGGTGCATCGATCTGTATACAGTGTTCATCCAGGTTCCACTAAGATGTACCATGATCTGAGAGATGTTTACTGGTGGGAAGGAATGAAGAGGACGTCACCGACTTTATTTCGAGATGCCTGACTTGTCAGCAAGTCAAGGCTGAGCACCAGAGGTCCGCGGGAGAGCTACAACCATTGTCCATTCCGGAGTAGAAATGGGAGCAGATTTCTATGGACTTCATTGTGGGTCTACCCAGGATCAGTTGAGGGTACGACTCCATTTGGGTGATCGTGGATCGACTGACGAAAGCGGCTCACTTTCTGCCAGTGAAGACCACTTTTGGATTTGCTCAGTATGCCCAGATATACATCGACGAGATTGTACGATTGCATGGAGTCCCGACTTGTATCGTGTTCGACCGAGGCACCCAGTTCACCAGCCGGCTACGACAGAGGTTTCAGGAGGCTTTGGGCACCCGCTTGAGTTTCAGCACAGCATTCTATCCGCAGACCGACGGCCAGTCAGAGCGGACTATTCAGACTCTTGAGGACATACTTCGAGCTTGTATTCTAGATTTCGGTGGCAGGTGGGATCATCATTTGCCCTTGGTAGAGACTTATTGAGCTATAGGAGGGGATTTGTCTCTCCCGGTATAGGGGGTTGATGTTGCGCTGTGTTCGATTGGCTATAACAGGAAATCCCTGGCCAGGGTTGTTGAGATTTACTGGTAAGTGTTACCAGTAGTTTCTCGAACAGTTATAGACCTCATATCGACACGACTTATTGAGCTATTGGGGTCTGACGTTTACCACCCCTAGGCGAGATATGCGACATATCAGACGATCAGACCGGACTGTACGGTAGTGTTACTGGTCGGATTCACTGGAGTGTGAGCGGGCTTGCTCGTTGATCTTCAGATCGCTCAATACCCGGGTGGCCGTTACGTTTAGCAGACCGCTTGCGGCTTGTGGGTGTTTGATATGATCATCATCTGCTGCCGGCGTATTGACGAGTCTTTAGAGTCCTACACAGAGGTTTCCTAGCTCAAGCGAAACGAAATAGGAGCGCATATGAGATATGTGCGGGACCGAGAATAATGCGTGTATGTGATACCGTATTCCATTCTCGCGATGAATGTATCGGAAAGGTTGTATGCGATATAACCTAGTCATCGATTCAAGCGTTGATTCGATAAGCCGATACATTAAATACTAGTCGGTTGTGTGCGACATGACCGGATCATTGAATCAAGTGTTGATTTAATTATTTGATGCGTAATTATATATTTGATATATTACTTTGCATTAACTAGTATCGGTTCACTTTAAATGGATTTTCTCACTCGGGTGTGCGCATTATATATGTGATATGATTTTGTGCACTTGCTTGTATCATGTTTGATGATACATCCTTTTTGGTTAAGTGTAAAGTATTAAACCTTGGTTAATGAAATGGTTAGGGTTTATTATTTGTTATTCATTTATCTTATTTAATTATCCTTTTTATTTTTGATAAATGAATAAAAGAAAAGAGAAAAGAATGGTGGCTAATTTTGTTCTTTAGTTGAAGCTTCATAAAGCTTTGTTCAAGTCAACCATTCTTATCTCATCCTTAAGCTTAACCATTCCCACTAACCATGATTCATTCCCTACACTTGACTCTAGTTAAAATTATGATAAGAATTCATTTTTCTTTTCTTTTTCAAAAAACTTATCATAACTATTTTCCTTCTTCTTTTTCATTCTTCAAGTGAAGAAAACTAAGGTCCATCAATGGTGATTGTTGGAAAAGAGTGAGAAATCCAAAACTAAAGTTAACCCACTTCCTATTTCTTCATCCTCTACCTCTTGCCAAGTAGTAGAGTGTGTTTTCTTCATAAGTTTCATGACTTGGTGAAGTTGTGAGCTTGATCTAGCGATGCCTCGACGTAGATCATCTTCGGCATGAACATCGACGACCTAGCTTGCCCATTCTCCGACGAAGCCGACTCTAGAGCCCGGATTTAATTTGGACAGCGGAGACGACCTCGTTGCGGAGCCGTGGAGGTGGAGGACCGGATCTACAAAGGTTGTATTTCCGTTTTCTCATAGTTAATTGTTAACTAGTTCTCTTTTCACCTAGACTTCTAGCCGACGATCCGTAGTTTAGGGTTTGTAGGCACCGTAAAATTTTGAAATTGCCATGATCGATGGCTTGGGAGACCTCTTGGGAGTGCCTAAGAACCCTACAGTGGTATCAGAGCCTAGCTAGAGCCTTAAGCGAAGTCTAGACGGAATTTGAAGTCCGAACGAACCCGAAACCCCGATTCAAACATCCTCTCTGTCCAATTTTTAAAATCTGGTCTTTTTCCACATTAAAAATGTTCAGAAAATTAATCAGAGAATCCTAAGAATAACTGTGCAGCACGATTTCCTAAATCCATCATTCAGCCGCGGTTCCGCGGCACAAGCTAGGCTCGTGCGGCGGATCCGCGGCATCTCTGTCGTTTTGTGTGTATCATTCTGCACAGTAATTCTTAGTTTTGTATGCTGGTGTTTCTGGGAATTTTTAATATTTTTTCCAGAGTTGATTTTTCTGAGTTGATTTGGGGATTCGGTGTTTCGATCGGGGTATCAAATTTTGTCTGTGTGGCTTTCCGGATAAATTTTAGAATATGTTAAAAAGTTCGACCGGATATAAATACCCAATTTTTACCCTGTCGGGAAATTTCCAAGTGTTGGATTTTTCCGTAGTTTAACGACGTTCTAAGTAGTGCAAGTAACACGATGGTCCCTCTAGAAGACAACAAACCTTAACTCGATTATGTGACCGTCTTGAACTGCCCTTTGAACCTTCGGGTTTGGGGCAGTACGGCGTGCCACATGTGAGGCGTTGGCTTGACCCTTCTACGGCTGGATCGTTGGTACTGAGGCACGAACTGAATGTTGTTAGACTTATTTCATGTGTTGATCTGTATCGGGAAAACTTGGGTGTTCGAATGTTCGATCGAAAAGTTTAACATTTTCTATTTATCTGGAATGGGATACAATAATTGGAATTCACAAGAAGTTATGTGATAACTAAATGAATGTTATAAACATAGCAGTTTAGTCTCACTTGATCGGTTGCCACGGAATTTTGATGTGATCAAAAGTCCGTTGCAATCACGTAGCGTACGCGGATACTCGCCGGGTAAACTTAATAGACAGCCTCACCCCATAGCCCCGACCAAGTGACTGTAGGAGAACCCCGTCGCCGAAAGCATCCGTTCGGGTGCTCGCGGTAGCGGTGTTCCGCCTTGGTGCACTTCGTCGACGGTATCGGGGGTGCAGCCGTCTACTGAAGTTTGCAACGAGCATTCGATCAGGATGTCGGGAATCTTGTTGAATTGCCCGACTTGATATTGAAAAGTGTTTTCGATTTTGAGACTAAAATGCGGGGTTTATAATTGTTAGGCATACGATGTCTAAGTAATTCATTTGGTCAGGCATGCGATGTCTGAGGTGGTTGCGGATTCCAACTGTTGTAGTTTTACACTTTCTTTTCTGTGACCGTAAGTGTAATATGTGATATCGCCGGTTTCGTTGCTATATGTCAATGACAATTGGGATGCGCATATTTACTTACGTTGATGACATGTGATGTTATGTGCTGCTGGATATGTTATATTGGATCGTCGTGTTTGAATAGCCGGGGGTTTTTATGTGAGATGAGTGTTTTTCATTTTTCATTCATGTAAAAACTTGTATGTAATATTCTTTTATTGGGGCGCTTCCAGGTTGCGGAAATTGTCACCTGTTGTATATTATTTACTTTTCCGCACTAGGATAGACCCAAGGAGGAGGGCACAAGTAACCGGGTTCTGGAGTCCAGTGGGAGACCAACTCGAGGAGTCGAGTCCGGGTCTCCTAACTCCAGAATTGGTAGGGTTGCTTGCCGCTCTCGTAGGGGTCTGGGGGTGTGGGTTTGGCTATTCATCGCGACCGTGGAATCCGTGTTTTATACTGGCTCGTATTGAAAACACGGAAGTCCTAGTATATCCAATATTTCATATGATTCTTCTGCTGCGATATCTGTGATGTGATCATGTGATGTTCTGTGATAGATACATATATAGTATATATGATATATTATATAGACGTTACTTATATTTTACACCCGCGCTAGCCCTGCCCCGCTCTGCCGTTAGTTACCTAACCTAACGGTGCACGAGGGGACATCGAGGCGAATGCGGATGGCATAAGTGTACGTCATATTTATCTGTGATGTTTAGGTACTTAAATGATAGGACTTTATTAATGTGATTAATGAAATAAAAGAAACCTATTGATGTTGTAGAATCGAATTTCAAAATAAAACAGGTAGCTACAGTTTTTGCTTTGCACAGCGGTATATGTGATATACCCTGCACCTTATTCGATGAGGAAAGGACCGAGATCCCTTCACCGGGAGTGACTCCTTTAGCAATAACTGGCAGATGCTACACACTCGGTTTGTCTTTTGATTGCTTTTAAGTGTTTTTGCTTTGCACAGTGATATATATGATATATCCCGCACCTCATTCGACGAGGAAAGGACCGACGATCCCTTCACCGGGGGTGACTCCTTTAGCAAAACTAGAAAAGCCTCAAAAACACTCCATTTCAAAATCATTTGATTCTACAACGATATCAAGTTCATTACGCAAAAGGTTTTCAGAAAAACCTGTCGTAGCCCTCCGTCATTTCAGATAAGTACTGGTTAGTATTCGTGCTACGTTTGTTGACTATGTTAAGGCGTAGTGTGCGGTAGCTAATTAGTGCTTATCTGCATAAGCATATGATGTGATTGGATTAGGGTAGTCGTGCGACTTTGTTGACTATGTTAAGGGTCGTGCGGGTGGGTTTAATTCAATCGGGAAATGACGGGTTGAACTTGACTAGCACTTATGATTTGTTGACTATGTTAAGGTCATATAGCTGCTAGGGGCAAAATATTATCGGGAATTTCAAGTGTTGAGATTTGCAATGAGATTGCATACCTTCTATGAGATAGTTGGATCCCGATACCCGCTGCGAGTAAGTGTTGCTCCTGGGAGAGTTTTATACATTACAATTAGCCGATCAAGTAGGTGTCTAGAAAGGTGTTAACGAGGTTACGCCTCTGGGAAAACGAGGTTTACATTAATTAGGTTCGTGCGAAAGCACGGGGGACCTCCCTCAAAGTACCGACACTAGCCTGGCTGAAAGATTGGCGAACTTGTAGTGTGTAATTAATCCCGGCTAGTCTTTCCTTTTAGGGTTTGAAGGAAGATTTGATAAAAAGCAGTGGGAGCCATCCTGATTAGATAAAATAATAACCAATCTATTCTTGCAAGAGCGCACGCTGAGTGTTTTCTTCTCTCTCTCTCCTGGTAGCGACCATATCACGCCTTAATCAAGATAATAATACGGAATATTGACCGAACCCGCTTGTTATACTGAGCTGGGGAACGTTGGTCCCGCTCTAACTTATAATTGTTATAAGACAGAGCAGGAATTTGGGGAATACCAGATTTCCCGTGCCGCCCAAACGAAGAGAGTGCATGCTGATGCATCATCTTCGGGTGTGTTCATTATACAGAACTGTTTCTCAGTATCCTTTACGTCCTGGATATATGATACCGGATCAGGATCCCAGATATGTAATCAGTTACATAGGGCAAAAGAAAGGTAGAGAACTGAGAACGGGTGATAAGTTTCATGAGGCAGAAAACGGGGCAAGTGTTGCAGCCAAGTCTGTCGGTCACTGTCACCCTGTATTACAATACATTGATTCTGAACGAATGTTGTTAGATACCGAACCTGATATACAAAATCATATCAGTCTCTTTATTGGTAAAGAAAGGATAAAATTTTGTATTGTTGGATAATGTTTTGAACATTTCCTATATCAAAAGTTGATCGGTTCAGGCACGTTATCTAAAAGCATTAATGTTCTAAATCAAACTACAGTTCTTGGTATACGGATCACACCCAAGAGGAAGAGTTCAGAAATGAACGAATTCTTCTTGAGGCATTGTAGACTAGGTCAGATCAATGTGACCCGACTAGCTAGAGTTACATATAGATGCATATTTAAATCAGTTTGAATTTACATCTTGTGAAACTCGCCAGTCATGTCACAAAGATAAGATGACCATAGCTCCGTTTACTGGAAACAGAGAAAGAGTTAGTGAACTCTTGGGATGATACATGATGATGTATGTAGGTCCCCAGTCTACACATGCCAGGACCGGTTCTTTATACTTCATTACGTTCTCTGATAATCTCTCAAGATTCAGACATATGTTCCTGTTGAAACACAAGTCTGAACCTTTTGAGATATTCACAGAATATAAGTTAGAAGTAGAGAACCAATACGGGTATAAGTATTATGTCCTTTGATGCGATCAAGGAGGAGAATACTTGAGCACGGAATTCCTGGACTATTCTAAAGGAGAATGAGATTCTCTCTCAGCATTACTCCTCCGAATACACCATAGCACGATGGTATATCGGGGCGGAGCAGATACACCCTATTTGATATGGTGTGCTCTATGATGAGTACTACTGAGTTACCTTTTTCCTTAAGGGGGTTATGCACTTGAGAAGTTGCATACCTATTGAATAGGGTTTCAATCAAATCAGTTACCTACCGCTTCATATGTGATATGGAATGGGAAGAGCCCATGTCTTAAGTTAGTTAAGATTTGGGGTTGTCCGGCCTATGTCTAAAACCATAATCCGGACAAGTTCGAGGCAAGGTCTGTTATGTAGAACTGGAATAGTTCCAGCTATACAAGCTACAGCAGATGATTTGGTACAACCAAAGGATTCAGTAGATACCAACGAACCTCAGCCTCTCCGCCGATCTAGTAGGGTTCCTCACCCACCTGAGAGATACTTCGGTTTCTCTATGACAGTGGGAGCGAGGATTGCATCATGAGATGATGACCCAACTAGCTTCGAGCTGGCCATCAGGAGTAAGTCTCTGTAAGAATGGCTGGATGCTTAGTGATCTGAGATGGAATCCTTATAAACCAGCAAAGTATGGACTTTAGCTGCTATATCTGAAGGGTTAAATCCCCATCAGGAGCAAGTATATCTTGAGAAGATTACTTGGTGTAGATGGAAAAGTTGAGACTTTCAAAGCTAGACTTGTTAAAGGTTTTCTTCATTGACCAGGCGTGGATAATGATGAAACCTTTTCCAATGGCTATGCTTAAGTCCATCCAGATCCTACTTACCACGGCTGCATACCATGACTACGATCTCTGGTGGTTGGGTGTCTTGACTGCTTTTCTAAATGATGATTTAGAAGAGTGCGTCTATAAGTACACAGCCAGAGGGCCTCGTAGACAATGGGAGCAGCGGAAACGTGTGCAAGATGCTTTATAGGATAAAGCAGGCATCGCGGAGTTGGAACATCTGTTTTGATGAAGCGGTCAAAGAGTTTGACATCATCAAAATGGTAGATGAACCTTGTATATACAAAAAGGTAGTAGGGAGTATGGTGACGATCCTCGTAGAGTACGTGGATGGCATACTCTTGATAAGAAAGGAGTTTCTTATGCTACGCTCGATCAATCTCCGCTTATCACTAGGATTCTCCATATAGGATCAAAGTGATACCTACTAAATCCTGGATTTTTGATCTATGAGATAGATTTAATTGGATGTTAGGATTCTCACTAGTTGTAGTGAGATGGTATCAATCGATCCTGGGGAGAATCACTGGAAGGGTTCCATGGTGATAAAGACGACTGAATGTCAGTCACAGGCATTGTCTTTACCCTCAGTAAAGGGACGGTATGTTGGAAGAGTTCCAAGCTAGATACCGTGGCATACTAGACGATAAAGGCTTGATACATCGCTATTTAAGATGCTACCAAAGTGGCTGTCTGGGTGTATATTAGTTCATGAGATGAACTTAGTTCCTCCCATTGTGTGACAATGGAGTTGTGGCTTATGCCAAGGAACGTCCGTCCCATCAGTGATCCAGACATATTCTAAGGCAGTATTACCTGATCATGGAGATGCTTGATCTCCAAGGAGATCGAGGTTAGGAGAGTAGACTCAGAGGACAACACAGCGGATCCACTCACAAAGGCCTGTTCCCAGAGAGAGACTTTTATGGGATGGTTGAGTATGAGATACTGCAACCACTGCTACAGATGGCCCTAGTGCAAGTGGGAGATTGTTAGTTATATGTAGGCCCTAGAGGCCATTACTGTACATAGGATGTATATTGTAGTGGATGCTGGGACATATATAGGGAGGACTTTCTTGCTCGACATGATAGTATTCTATCTGGTTACCCTTTACCTTGACATGTATGCAGATTGTCTCTCTGTTACATGTTGGTAAAGCCCTTAGGATCTGTACTTGACTACCTGGACTATGATGCGGATCATACTAGTGGGGACATGGTAGTCCATAAGTACATCCTTCAAAGTCCCTAGTCGTGGGTGTATCGAGACGGGGCATCGATATACCAGAGTAGACTAGCGTATACCTTCTCGACCCATACAGATGGGCGATGGATGATCCCATATCCATCGGTGTTTGACATCAGAGATGATATACGGGTGCTCAGTAGAGACTGGGTACACTGGACGGACTCGCCGAGAACTCCCAGATGGTATTATACCTCACGTCAGATGGCAGTTCTCTGGTGACACTGGTACAGAGTAGTCTGTTGACCCGAGATCGTCATAGAGTCTTGTGTGGTTCCCACTGTGCTTTGATTTCCATCTTACCACGTCCAAGAAGGCGTGCAAAACGGTGGTTTTTGGGTACAGTCCCGAGTCACATGGAGGCAATGAGCGATAGGAGGGGATTTGTCTCTCCCGGTATAGGGGGTTGATGTTGCGCTGTGTTCGATTGGCTATAACAGGAAATCCCTGGCCAGGGTTGTTGAGATTTACTGGTAAGTGTTACCAGTAGTTTCTCGAACAGTTATAGACCTCATATCGACACGACTTATTGAGCTATTGGGGTCTGACGTTTACCACCCCTAGGCGAGATATGCGACATATCAGACGATCAGACCGGACTGTACGGTAGTGTTACTGGTCGGATTCACTGGAGTGTGAGCGGGCTTGCTCGTCGATCTTCAGATCGCTCAATACCCGGGTGGCCGTTACGTTTAGCAGACCGCTTGCGGCTTGTGGGTGTTTGATATGATCATCATCTGCTGCCGGCGTATTGACGAGTCTTTAGAGTCCTACACAGAGGTTTCCTGGCTCAAGCGAAACGAAATAGGAGCGCATATGAGATATGTGCGGGACCGAGAATAATGCGTGTATGTGATACCGTATTCCATTCTCGCGATGAATGTATCGGAAAGGTTGTATGCGATATAACCTAGTCATCGATTCAAGCGTTGATTCGATAAGCCGATACATTGAATACTAGTCGGTTGTGTGCGACATGACCGGATCATTGAATCAAGTGTTGATTTAATTATTTGATGCGTAATTATATATTTGATATATTACTTTGCATTAACTAGTATCGGTTCACTTTAAATGGATTTTCTCACTCGGGTGTGCGCATTATATATGTGATATGATTTTGTGCACTTGCTTGTATCATGTTTGATGATACATCCTTTTTGGTTAAGTGTAAAGTATTAAACCTTAGTTAATGAAATGGTTAGGGTTTATTATTTGTTATTCATTTATCTTATTTAATTATCCTTTTTATTTTTGATAAATGAATAAAAGAAAAGAGAAAAGAATGGTGGCTAATTTTGTTCTTTAGTTGAAGCTTCATGAAGCTTTGTTCAAGTCAACCATTCTTATCTCATCCTTAACCCTAACCATTCCCACTAACCATGATTCATTCTCTACACTTGACTCTAGTTAAAATTATGATAAGAATTCATTTTTCTTTTCTTTTTCAAAAAACTTATCATAACTATTTTCCTTCTTCTTTTTCATTCTTCAAGTGAAGAAAACCAAGGTCCATCAATGGTGATTGTTGGAAAAGAGTGAGAAATCCAAAACTAAAGTTAACCCACTTCCTATTTCTTCATCCTTTACCTCTTGCCAAGTAGTAGAGTGTGTTTTCTTCACAAGTTTCATGACTTGGTGAAGTTGTGAGCTTGATCTAGCGATGCCTCGACGTAGATCATCTTCGGCATGGACATCGACGACCTAGCTTGCCCATTCTCCGACGAAGCCGACTCTAGAGCCCGGATTTAATTTGGACAGCGGAGACGACCTCGTTGCGGAGCCATAGAGGTGGAGGACCGGATCTACAAAGGTTGTATTTCCGTTTTCTCATAGTTAATTGTTAACTAGTTCTCTTTTCACCTAGACTTCTAGCCGACGATCCGTAGTTTAGGGTTTGTAGGCACCGTAAAATTTTGAAATTGCCATGATCGATGGCTTGGGAGACCTCTTGGGAGTGCCTAGGAACTCTACATTAGGGCCGCAGATCGTACATGAGACGACCGAGAAGATAAAGTTGATTCGAGATAGGATGAGGATAGCTCAGAGTAGGCAGATGTCATATGCTAATAGACGCCGTCGCAGACTCGAGTTCGCCGTTGGCGATCATGTTTTTTTGAGGGTCTCTCCGATGAAGGGCGTGATGAGATTTGGGTGGAAGGGGAAGCTTAGTCCCAGATTTATAGGTCCCTTCGAGATCCTCGAACGTGTCGGCGCAGTTGCATATCGTTTGGCTCTTCCACCCGACTTTCCGAATGTTCACCCCGTATTCCACGTGTCAATGCTTCGCAGATACCTTTATCCCTTCTCACATGATTTAGCACTAGACCGTTCAGCTTGAGCGTGATTTTTCATTCATCGAGCAGCCAGAAGTGATATTGGACCGGCAGGTGAAGAAACTTCGATCGAAAGTCTTGCCATCTGTGAAGGTTCTTTAGCATAGCCCGAATGGTGAAGAGGTCACTTGGGAGGCCGTGGGCGAGATACGGAAGAAATTCCCACATCTCTTTGAAGGTACGCCTGGTAAATTTTTTTAAATTCGGGGACGAATTTCTTTAAGGGGGGAAGATTGTAACACCTTAGAATGCGATTAGTGGTTGATTATGTGAAAATATGGTTTTTAGTAAAAGTTTACCAAAATGGTTTTTAAATATTTTATAAAAATTAATGAATATTTTATTAGAATTTAATTTGGGCTTGCACACACATGTGCATGATAACCTAGGGCTAATTTGGGGTTAAACAATGCTTAAGTATCCATGGTGCATTAACCATTCCATTAGGGTAAAATGTAATTAATTAAATAAGTTTTCAAAAAAAATATATATTTTAACCAATGTTATTCTTTTGGGTTGACTTGGAGAAGGAGGAAGAGAGAGAGAGAGGGAATGATGATTCTTAAGCATGGGGGACAAGCATGCTTAGCATTAAATGAGAAGAGAGAATGTGCCATGCTTGCTCCCATACCCCCCTCTCACTCTCTCTCTATTCTTTTGAAACACCATTTTCTTTCCCTCATATTTTTCCTCCTCTCTCTCCCCAAAACTGAAGCATTTTCTGCCCCTTCACAAAACCCCAACCCAAATCTTCAAAATCTTCACTACCCCTCACCAAAATTCACTTCACCCTTCTCTAAACTTAAGCCAAAGCCTATGGAGATCACTTGGAGCTAGGAAAGTTAGCGTTTTGAGCAAGTTTGGGAAGGTAGTTCTCTTCTTATTGTTAATTAGCTAGTTAACAAGTTGTAGTGTCTTGTAGTTCTTGTTTAGAACCATAAAGTGTTAGTTTTAGTGCCGATATAATATTTTAGCGTTTTAGTTAAGAATTATAGCCGTTTTGGGATTTGCTTTCTGTAAGTCCACGGTAGCGCCCCGGCCGTCTAACAGACGCCAAATGAGGAACAAAAACGTTTTACAACTGGCGCTATCGCGTACTATAACCTAGATCTGCCATTAAAGCTAAACTAACAAACTATAGAGTGGGTAGAAGAGTTATACCGAACGATCCGAGTCCTTCGATCTTCAACCATCATCCCACGCTTTTTGCGTCTCCTTCGATCTCCTGAATCTCCAGTCTTCTCGTCCAGGTGGCACCACGTCGACGGATCTTTAAACGGGCTCCCGCCTCTGACCCTAGGCAACTCGGTCGTCAAGTTTGCTAAAAGAGACGACCAAGAATGATGTAGAGAATGAGTTGAATACTTTGTCTCGTTACATCCAAAGCTATGGACGAACGGTTAATGAAGTTTCCTTTTGGATCGGGTGAAAAGAGAAACCGATCACATCTAATTTCTATGCACCAAAACTTTTATCTTTTCAAATGAACAACCATGAGCATTGAGAGGGGGGGAGGCCGGCTACTAAATAGAGGAGGGGTGAGTGTAGGAAGAGGGAGTGGTGACTACAACAACATGATACTTATCATAACACCTAGTATGAATGCATTAATGAAAACAATGAATCACTTAACCTTGTCATCACAACATTAAATGAACACTTAATGAATCAATGAGTCACATGCCACCTCATCATCCTAGTCACCATCTAGAACCTTCTAGAAACACGACTCACCCCATGACTCACCCTCAAGAAGAAAAGATAAATCCGTATTTAACCGAATGTTAAATACGGCTGATAGAAAACTGGAAACTGGCAACTTCCAAAAGTGATCCTGAAATGAATTTCAGGATAACCCCGTAATGGTATAAACATACCTGCATTTGTATTACGACCGAATACAAATGCATCTGAGACAAAGATATTATATCTACACAGTATAATACTCGGATCCGGCTTAATCCAAAGCCGACCAGTATTATCTGCCCGAAAAATGACACGTGCGAAAACGCACGTGCATTTTCCGAACCCTGCCATAAAACCATACGCCCTCTACAACGTTTCGCCCGAACTTGGGAAATGGTCTGTGGGGGACTCTAATGACTCATCAACACACTGGCACTGGGTATAACCACTAGCACGTCAGAGGTACTGGCTGTACGTAACGGTTGCCTATGTATTGATTGGAAGGGAAGCTGACGAGCGAACTCATCCAAAAACCCTACTGAGCCTAACAGTGACAATATACATACAGTCCGGTCCGTTCATCTATGAGTATCGTATATCGGGCCTAGGGGGCTAGTAACGTCAGATCCCCAATAGCGGTATAAGTCGTGTCAGAGAGTGGCCCAGAACACCCTGAGATACTACTGGAGTACCTACCAGTAAATCTCCTGTCTCGGCCGAGGGCTTTGTGTAATGGCTCTCCCAGACACAGCGCGATCTCACCTCCAATACCGGGAGAGACGAATCCCCTGCCAATCCGCTCACTTTCCTCTATGTGGCTCGGGACTGTACCTAAAAATGACCTGTTTGCACGACTCCTTTGAGCCGTGGTAGGGTAGAAATCAAAGAACAGTGGGAACTCACACGAGAAAAATGACGACCTCATGTCGATGAACTAACCTGTACACATGTCACCAGGGAATTGCTATCTGACGCTAGGTATAATACCAACTAGCAGATTCCCGGTGAGTCCTGTCCGGTGTACTCATAACCCAATGAGCACCTGTATACATCTTAGGTGAACCAACTAACACCAATGGCTTGTGAGACCGGCCATCGCCCTTTGTCGGGGTCTTGGCTGTATACACTAGTCTACTCTGGAGTATCGATGCCCTGTCTAGAAACTCCCACGACTAGGGACACTTTAAGGATGTGCTTACAGACCCCAGCTCCCACGTATATGATCGCCATCATACTGCTGGTAGTCAAGCAAGAATCCTATGGGCTCTATCATCATGCAATAGTGAACTAAAGCAAGTATACGATGATAAAGACAAACCAGATAGCATACTATCATCTCGAGCAAGACTGTCATATCGGTATAGGTCCTCCCTCAATTATTGCAATCACGTACCTGCGATCCAATAATTGACTTTGAAGGCACTATCTCCAACAATCTCCCACTTGCACTTAAGGCTAATTATTGCGATGTCGCATACTCACAGCCCGTGTAATACCGAACATCCAACTCCTCTACTAATCAGTTTCACAAAGCTAGTTTGTAAAACTCTTGTGTTCGAGAAATAACCTCAGTGAGTGGATCCGCCCAGATGTTTCTTTCTATATCTCTCTAAATCTCAAGTTCGCGGAGAAAGCCATCTCCCGAATCGAGTAATGCCTGTCTTAGAATATGCCTGGATATCTGATGGGACCTAGTTCATAAATAAACTTCAAATCCAAACTTCTTAGACTGTATCAATAACTGAACGTAATCAGTATCCAGCACCATACCTCCCACAGTATCCTCTTGGACCACCTGTCCATAATACTGTCCCTCATCATAGGGAAAACTATAACTCTGACAATCACTCTGTCATCCATGTCACCTTTGAAGCCTGGAATGATAACCATCTCCCGAAAGAGGCTGCCATTATCAAATCCGTAGAACATGCACTTATGTTCTAAAACTGCTTCCTTATGTTTTTCCATGATTGGATTAATATAAAATTATTGCATCTAGTGCAAAAACAACATCTGGTGTGGTACTTGACATCTCATGATTGACTCAATTGCCTAAGCAAGTGATCTGCCAATCATGCACATCCTCTCTCCTTTAGTCTCTAAGACACCTTTAGAGAGGGTGACTCCATCACCTGCAGGTACACCACCATGCCAGGAGTCATCTATTCTAAAATACTATTAGAATATTGTCAAAGTACCCATATTGGGAAACTACCCAAATCTAGATCTAAAACCATAGATCCAGTAACCAGAATGTCTGATATTATATCCATATCCTGTATGGAGAAACAACTGTGTGACGACCACAGTACAACTGATCGTGGTATAGGAATTTTACTTCCTATTCTGTGTATGTCATCCAAATACCAGGACATCACACCCTACTATCTTCTCATCAGATCCGTCCCCTATTCTGAGGAAGTCAAAGCCATGACTGTCACATCAAAATTAGATGATTTATCTCCGCTATAACTGCTCAAGTCTATAAATAGATATAAGCTACTTGCCCACTATGCTTGAGCTTCTCCCACTGACTACGACAACCCTCTGGCAGAATAATATCTACGTACACTTCTAAAGCTTGTTTAGAACGACGCTATACTTATCCTCTTGCCGGGTCTCATAGTCTGGAACAATAGTAGTATCAAGTCTGGGTAAATAAGTACCTCCCTATCACCGTCCTTGAGGCTACCGAAGTACCTCTCGGGTGTCTGAGGTTACCCACCATATCTGCGGACTGGCTATTAGAATGTCAAACCTGATTGAATATATAGGTCCTATTAAATTTTCCGTAATTGTTTGCGGTTCTGGAATCACTTCCAGTTTTACCATATTCCCACTACTGTTTTCTGAAAAAAAATCCATTTTACTAAAACTGTGGCGAGTCAAGAACAATATCTCTATTGATCTTCCAGATGGTAGAAAGTTAACCCTCGACTAAGCCCGGGTCAACCCATAAACTGCCATTACAGAAACGTCCCCTGAGTTATCCAGAGTCTGGTTTTAAGCATAAGACGGACAACTCCCCGTACCTTAATATCGTTAAGATATGAACTATTCTATATCCAATATAGAAACAGAGGCACAATTTAATTGGAACCAGATTCAAATCATGCAGCTGTCTCCAGTGCATATCAACTTAATGGAGAAAGGCTAATCAGCATTACTCAACTTAGGAATACATCCAATTATGAGTAACCCGAAAGAGAAACAAGTTTCTCAAAATCATTACTTCCAACTGAATACCAATCACAAGAATCTACATCTTCGATTTCTTAGAAGAATCCCGATACTTGCGATACCTGGTTCTCTACTTTATTCTTATACCCACAACTTCTCAAAACTTAGACATTGTATTTCTACGAAACACTTGTCTAAAAACTAAAGAAGTCACAAGTAAACAGAACATAGTACGAGGACCTGCCCCTTTGTCCTGACGGACACTGGACAACATACAATACTCTGTATAAGTCCGCTGAGTTTAAATAACTCAAAAACCTGTGCATTGTAGGTTGAAAACTGTACCCAGGTGATTTCCTCAAATATCACCAATTACAATGAATTCCGATATAATGAGGATGATCACCTTAATTCCCAATAACTTACTCCCATTCATCATCTGTAAAACCATACAGATATGACAATGAAACCTGGTAAATACATACCCTGGAGTAAGTATTTAATCGGGAAAACAGTTTTCTTTTAACAATGCGCAGTGAAACTGAAACATTAAAATGTTTCGTAGGGGTATCCCGGTTTTCTTAGTAATGCCTCTTCCATAATCCAATTCATGACTTTAACCGTATATTTCTTTCCCTTCTCTCTAAATCCCTTTATTTGTCTTTAGTCGTTACCTTCTGTACACCTTCGTTAGGCTAAATGGTTTTCTTCCTTCCCTACCGTTCGGCACCAACCTATGGTTTGGAAGAAGACTATCCAGTAAGCATAATAGGTGTACTCTCCTAATCCTAGGAGTACTCGCAACTTGAGAGAAGGTGATGATAAAAGACAACTGAATAATACCTTATTCTTTTAAAGGTGAAATAGGAGTGGCGATGAAATACACGGTTTGGTCGTGAATGATAACAGTAGCAATTTACTTTGCCCTCTTTCTAATTCTTTTATTTTGTCTTTACATATTACCTTCTGCACACCCTACTTAGGCTAATTGGTTTTCTTCATTCCCTACCTTTCGGCACCTGCCTATGGTTTGGAATAAGACTATCCAATAAGCCTAATAGGTGTACTCTCCTATACTGAGGAGCCCTCGCAATCTGAGAGAAGGTGATAATAAAAGACAACTGAATAAACCAATTCTATTTCTCCTGAACCTGGATCCATCCTCGAAGAAGTCCCTTCGAGTTCGTATATAACCATACGATGGATCTATCCAATAGAAGTGGATGTCCGTAGTAATACAGGGTGTTCTGAGAAATACAAAGGGTAAAAGAAGGAGCGGCAATGACTTATGCAACTTTAGACAATCCAAAAGCCAGTATTTTAAGAAGGTTCGATCAACTTGGTCACTGAGTCATAGTCTAGGGTCGATCAAAGGTCGCTGCCAAAGAGAGAGAGAGAAAAGAAACACTCTGCGTGCACTCTAACCTAGATCAGAATGGTTATCACTTTATCTAATCAGGAAGCCTCCCACTGTAACCTCAAATTCTCCTCCAAACCTGAAAGAAGAATTAGTCGGGATCACCTGAGGAGTAAACCAACTCATCAGTGGGAATCGGGATCCAACTATCATCGCATGATAACTTGATGGAAGCCACTCAAGTTATCACACTCCAGAAGGTATGCGCATGCCTGGCAAGTTTCAGTTTCTTTAGAAACTCCCGATGAGATTTTTGCCTCATGCTCTTATGACCTTGACGAAGGTCAACAAATCATAAGTCACATGTCAAGTTCTACCCGTCATTGTCCAGGTTAATTTGAACCCACCCGTACAAGCCCTTGACGAAGGTCAACAAGGCTATACGACTGTCCCAAACCAACACATCTATCTATGCAACAAATGAATACCCCAGCAGCTACCAAGCACTATGCCTTGACGAAGGTCAACAAACATAGCTTGAATACTACTGACCATCCATAAGAAATGACGGAGGGCTACGGCTGGTTTTTGGCGAAAAACCTTTAACGTAATGAACCTGATCTCGTTGAAGGAAACTGATAGCTTTTTATAAAAATATAGTGACGAAAACCTTTGCTAAAGAGGTCACTCCCGGTGAGGGGATCTCGGCTCTTTCCTCGTGGAATGAGGTGCAGGATATTCCAACTGAATACCGCGATGCAAAGCAACTTGTAATCGACTATATTAAAGTTATTACCCTGACGTAAACTTCTGCCTAAGGGGTCTTTCCCGGTGAAGGGATATCGGCCCTTGCCTCGTCGAATGAGGTGCTGGATATTCATAACCGAATATCACTATGCAAAACAAAAAGAAACGTCTTTGTAATAACACTTTTAAAATTTGTTCCAACAATATCAAATATAGGTTTGTTTTATCCTTGCATTGATAAGAATCAATGCAGTCCCATCAATCAATCACACCAGAAAAGAACGAAAATAAAATGTATGTATATGCCATCCGCATTCGTCACTGGGTCCCGTCATCACCCGTTAGGTTACTTAACTAACGACAGAGCGGGGGCTGGAATAGCGCGGGTGTAAAATATATACAACATCTAATAGTATATATACCAATATACAATAATCGCTCCAGGCGTGATAATATGCAACATTACAGAAAAGTAATAAGCATGACATAATAATACAGATAATCTGGGATCCCCGGGTTTCACAGAGCCGCTACTGAAACCCGACATTCCCCTGGTCGTGTGGATAGCTTGTGCAATGAAACCTAGACCCCTACGGGTGCGGCAAGTTACCCGCCAAAACCTGAAGCAAGGTAGTCTCCACAGCATAGTGAATGGAACACCCGGCACTTCACGGAATCCGGTAAATTGAGCACCCCTCCTTGGGTCAACCTGTACCCCCTACGAGTGCGGCGAATAGTCTGCCAATTCTAGATTGAGGTCCCTCTGCCTCTCAAAGCCATGAGATACGGACCTGTTGCTCTCCAGAACCCGGCTATCCGTGCACTCCTTCGCGGGATAAACCTAGTACAGAAATAAAAATATGTACAACGGGTACATCGACTTCTACCCGGTCATGCCCCAAAAAGAATATTATACAACAGGCAGTAACGACAGTCCACATGTTGGACGCTCGCCCTGCAATATCAAATGTACAAATAAATCCAAACTGCACTACCATTGCACACTGCTATCCACCACGACAAATCCGCAACATCATAGCACAACACAGAACATCAACGCGAATGTCACGTTCGCAAATTCGTCTAAAAGAACTATAGCAATTAGACGCAATTTACCGCTCAATTGATATTCCCGGTCGGAGATATAATGTAAATACTGCATACTAACAAGTTTAAATTTCGATCGACTAAATATCACGAAGTGGGCCCCACGCACATCAGCTGTACAGTAACAAAATCTGGGCCCAAAAGAATATTACCAAAACCCACAATTTCCAGTGAAGAAGCTACTGTACAAATTTGGAGCAGTAATCACATATACTGGCCGTGGATCCACGGTCAAACCCTAGGTTTGACCGCGATTCCGCGGCGGTCTTGAAGGGTCACGTGCCCAAATTTGTACCACGTGCTTATAAAACCCTGCACAACTTTCTGTGATATACAAAATAATTTTTGGACTTGATTTAAAATCGACAGAAACTGTGAACTTGGAAATTGCGGTTTTCGAAAATCCGTTTGATCGATATTTTAAACGTGTTAGCACAAGTTAGTATAGCTTAATGGTGAGGCTCTGATACCACTGTAAGTCCACGGTAGCGTCCCGGCCGTCTAACAGACGCTAAATGCGGAACAAAAACTTTTTACAACTGGCGCTATCGCGTACTATAACCCGGATCTGCCATTAAAGCTAAACTAATAAACTATAAAGTGGGTAGAAGAGTTATACCGAACGATCCGAGTCCTTCGGTCTTCAATCATCATCCCACGCTTGTTGCGGCTGCTTCGATCTCCTGAATCTCCAGTCTTCTCGTCCAGGTGGCACCACGTCGACGGATCTTTAAACGGGCTCTCGCCTCTGACCCGAGGCAACTCGGTCGTCAAGTTTGCTAAAAGAGACGACCAAGAATGATGTAGAGAATGAGTTGAATACTTTGTCTCGTTACGTCCAAAGCTATGGACGAACGGTTAATGAAGTTGCCTTTTGGATCGGGTGAAAAGAGAAACCGATCACATCTAATTTCTATGCACCAAAACTTTTATCTTTTCAAATGAACAACCATGAGCATTGAGGGGGGGAGGCCGGCTACTAAATAGAGGAGGGGTGAGTGTAGGAGGAGGGAGTGGTGACCACAACAACATGATACTTATCATAACACCTAGTATGAATGCATTAATGAAAACAATGAATCACTTAACCTTGTCATCACAACATTAAATGAACACTTAATGCATCAATGAGTCACATGCCACCTCATCATCCTAGTCACCATCTAGAACCTTCTAGAAACACGACTCACCTCATGACTCACCCTCAAGAAGAAAAGATAAATCCGTATTTAACCGAATGTTAAATACGGCTGATAGAAAACTGGAAACTGGCAACTTCCAAAAGTGATCCTGAAACGAATTTCAGGATAACCCCGTAATGGTATAAACATACCCGCATTTGTATTACGATCGAATACAAATGCATCTGAGACAAAGATATTATATTTACACAGTATAATACTCGGATCCGGCTTAAACCAAAGCCGACCAGTATTATCTGCCCGAAAAATGACACGTGCGAAAGCGCACGTGCATTTTCCGAACCCTGCCATAAAACCATACGGCCTCTACAATGTTTCGCCCGAACTTGGGAAACGGTCTGTTGGGGACTCTAATGACTCATCAATACACTGGCACTGGGTATAACCACTAGCACGTCAGAGGTACTGGCTGTACGTAACGGTTGCCTATGTATTGATTGGAAGGGAAGCTGACGAGCGAACTCATCCAAAAACCCTACTGAGCCTAACAGTGACAATATACATACAGTCCGGTCCATTCGTCTATGAGTATCGCATATCGGGCCTAGGGGGCTAGTAACGTCGGACCCCCAATAGCGGTATAAGTCGTGTCAGAGAGTGGCCCAGAACACCCTGAGATACTATTAGAGTACCTACCAGTAAATCTCCTGCCTCGGCCGAGGGCTTTGTGTAATGGCTCTCACAGACACAGCGCGATCTCACCCCCAATACCGGGAGAGACGAATCCCCTGCCGATCCGCTCATTTGCCTCCATGTGGCTCGGGACTGTACCCAAAAAAGACCTGTTTGAATGACTCCTTTGAGCCGTGGTAGGGTAGAAATCAAAGCACAGTGGGAACTCACACGAGACAAATGACGACCACATGTCGATGAACTAACCTGTACACATGTCACAGCGTGTCAGGGTGGTTTCAGACCCTTGTACACACATTTTGGTGTATTGGATGCTCACGCGTTTAGCTTGCGACGCGAGTTTCTCGTTTGGTCTTGTTATCACGTTTTTCCAGGATTTTAGCCTTATGTGTGTTACTTTGTGTGAATTCTAGGGTCGCAGGTGGGGACTTTGGACGCCGCGAAGAAGGGGAAGCAGGTGGTTGGATACACGAAGATCGAGATCACGGTGAGTAGATTTAACATCTACGGGGAAATCGCCCGTATGGCTTTAAGCGTCAGGGCTTGATAGGATATTGTAGTCGCGTGTTATATTCATATATATATTGGTTGTGCATATGTACCATTGTAGCGTACCCCTCTTTTGTTGCATATAAACATAGTATTTATGAAACACCGCATTATTACTAACGGTTCATGCTGCACGAGCACTAATTGTATGTTACACACACACCGTTAGTAATTGCCATGACACTCGCACTATAGAATTGCTATGAACCATACATCGTTTAGCTTACCTCATCCTTGATGATTAGACATGATTCTGTTCCTTTGTGTGTATACATATTGTACGCTCATACTTGCGTATATACCACTTGTACATCCATATTGGCAACATACATATTGTACACTCATACTTGCATATATACCACTTGTACATCTATATTGGCACACATACATATTGTACACTCATGCTTGCGTATATACCACTTGTAAATCCATATTGGCACACATACATATTGTACACTCATGCTTGCGTATATACCACTTGTACATCCATATTGGCACACATACATATTGTACACCCATGCTTGCGTATATACCACGTGTACATCCATATTGGCACACATACATATTGTACACTTATGCTTGCGTATATACCACTTGTACATCCATATTGGCAACATACATATTATACACTCATGCTTGCGTATATACCACTTGTATATCCATATTGGCACACATACATATTGTACACTCATGCTTGCGTATATACCACTTGTACATCCATATTGGCACACATACATATTGTACACACATGCATGCGTATATACCGCTAGTACATCCATATTGGTGCACATACATATTGTACACTCATACATGCGTATATACCATTTGTGCATCCATACCTACATACATACTTATTGCACATACATAAATGATGTTGGCTTTGGCTTTGGAGAATTGGGGACCACATGAGATATTTTCAAAACTGGATCTCTTTAAAAGAGCCGTTTTTCCCTTAATATGTCATATCACTGTTCCATGTTGCATGATATTCGGATATGCTTACATTTTTATCATATGCCGCATACATTATGCTTTATGATTTTACGCATTGAGTTATGCTGTTTTCATGAGATTTCTGGATTTAAGAATCGTGGCTATTCCAAAAGAAAGTATGTACTGTTTTAAAAACCGGTTTCTCTTGATATGATATTTCAGTACATCCACCATGCGTTTTCTCGGTTCTGAGACATGTGACATGTGAAACCCAATTCGAGAAGCTGGATGAGGCCGATTGCGGGTACATGGTGGACCCGGTATGGTTCCCCGGGACGAGAACGGATTGCTGTGTTGTAGATGATGAGCCTGGCAGAGGGACTACTACCTACCAATGATTGGTTGGACCTGGCGGTTATCCGGAGGAAACTGACCAGAATCGAGAGATGGATATGGGCCGACCTGTACTGCCGGGGCCCGATGGCCAATTCTGCATACGGAGCCCATGGGCCGATCCGGTCTGACGGAGCCCGATAAATGAGGATTTGCTTGTCGATGTTAGAAACGAGTATTTCATGATATTTTCGAGTGCTGATATTGGGCACTCATGTTTCCACGAGATTTGCGGGATTTGAGGGCCGATTAGATTGACGGCGCCTGAGTTTTGGGATTTGGGGTGTATTTGGTAGGCACCGGGGTTTTCCACGATGATGATTCGTGTAGATGATATTCTATCTCATGCTCAGCATTCATTGATATACAATGCATCCTATAGTTGTAGTACTTGATAGAGTATTGTGCATGATTATTGCATATCCAGATTATCATATTGATGTTATTAGATTGCACATGTTATGCATGATTCTTGCATACCCAGTTCATCATATAGATGTTAACAGATTGCACAAGTTAGAGTATCGCAGTACGTGCATACTCGCGATTACCTTTATATGTTATTTACTATTCACGAGTTGGTAACTCATTCCCGTTGTGCCATAGTGTTTGCAGGTCGACCCTCAGAGTAGTTGCGGCAGGGCTACCTCTTTGTATCTTTTTGCTACGGATACCACTGCAGTTGGTGTGTGAGCCGTTTGCTTATAGGTGGGTTTTGCGGTATCCGTTTATTTTCCATTTGTACACTCTATTGTATCTAGTACTCCCCATCTACCATTTCATGTATTGACTTAGAGACCAGTTGTGAGGACGATGTTGTATATTATTTTGTATTCTGGATGTCGAGCTCATGTGAGCCGACTTTATTATGTAGTTTTATCTTTTATACTGTTTTCACTTATATTACTCATTTCTTCGCTACGGCGTCGTATATTATTCTCGTGGTGATTGTTTCCGCTGTTGGGCATGATTGCTCCCGTTTGGGGATGCTTTATTCTATATTATATGTCATTTTACTTGTATCATGTCTTGTACCCGTTTCGGGGCTAATTTTTACAAAGGAGGTGCTGCCGAAATTTTTAAGAAAATAACCTAAACTTTAAAGATTTTTACTCGAGTTTTCTAAATGTTTTAAACCAATGTTTTCATCACTCACTATTAATGGTTTTGATTTCTGGGTTTTGGCTTACTTAATCGCGATACGCCTGTAGACGTTACGTGGTCAAGTGCCGGTCACGGGATGAATTCTGGGTCGTGACAAAGTTGGTATCAGAGTGTAGGTTTTACCTTTCGGAGTGTAGGATGACCTTGGTATGATGGAGTAGGTAGCTGAAGCAGAGTGGCGTAGCGTGTGTATATTCCGCCGCATACTCACGACACGGTACTCCGCCTAAGTGACCTTAGGACTTATTAGTTGAAATTCCTTCGTGATTATATATATTTTTGTGATTCGATTTCCGTATTCTTATCGAATCTTGTTTCATTTCCAGCCATTATGCCGCCGAAGACTACGAGGGCGCAGAGAGCGGCCGCGAGAGCCGAGATCAGAGTTGACTTGTCTGAGACGAGGACTGATCCGGGCGGTACGCCAGTTGTACCGGAGCAGATTGATCCCCCTTCGACAGACCATATTGCTACGCTAGGGGCCAGTATGCAGGAGTTGCGCCAGATGATGGGGTCGTTAGTTAAGGCCATTCGAGCGCAGAGACAGGAGATTGTTCCATCTGTTGCGGGGACCGCGATGGTACCTACGGTTCAGGCAGTTGCACCTGCAGCTACAGAGGTGATCACAGAATCGTTATCCGAGTTTATGAGGCTGAAGCCTCCGGTTTTCACGGGCACCGATACAGCCGAGGATCCACAGTCTTTTATCGATCGGATGGCCAGGATATGCCGTTCACTGAGATGCTCCGACGCGAGATGGGTAGAGTTCGCGAGCTTTCGTCTAGAGGGTCTTGCGCAGAAGTGGTGCGAGTCGGTAGAGAAGGGCGGAGCATCGGGTCTTCCTTCTATGACCTGGACTGAGTTCCTGACGGTGTTTCTTTCCCGTTTCCTTCCATAGAGTGTCAGAGATTCTTGAGCGCGCAGGTTCGGGTCATTACGCCAGATGCCGAATATGACGGTGGCAGAGTATGATGTGCAGTTCATCGAGCTATCTGTATATGCTCCGTATTTGGTAGATACCGAGTAGATGCGGGTCAAGAGGTTTGTTCGAAGCCTGCTTACCCCGTTGTTTCTTGCGATCAGCGCACAGCATTGCGAGACCTATGCAGCAGCCGTGGATGCAGCTCTATTGGTCGAGGAGCGTCTTGCCGAGACTTCGGTAGTTTCGGGACCGAAGAGGGTTCATACTGATACATCAGCTCAGAGATGGCCGTTTAGGCGCCGTGACAGACTTCATGCAGGTGGCAGAGACTTGGGGCGAGGCCGATTGTTTAGCTTTTATCCCCGGGAGGGTCAGCAACTGACACCGTCTAGATGTTTCCGGTGCGGGAGTACTTATCATCGTGTTCGAGATTGTCCGGAGCCACATGAGGGCGAGACAGCCATACCACATGTTACTTTACCACCTTCTCTACCTCAGAGAGCGTTGCCTCTTGTACCTTATGTTGCTCCGCGTCAGACTTATGCACAGAGAGGTTGTGGTCATGGAGGGTTTGCTCAAAGAGGACGAGGTGGCCGAGGCAGA
The DNA here is from genome assembly GCA_030015575.1 of Agapanthus africanus. Classification (NCBI taxonomy): domain Eukaryota; kingdom Viridiplantae; phylum Streptophyta; class Magnoliopsida; order Asparagales; family Amaryllidaceae; genus Agapanthus; species Agapanthus africanus. The sequence continues at coordinate 825,437,034 of CM057339.1, read as the reverse complement.
GGACAGCTAGTTGCCGGCAGAGGACAGCCAGTTGCCAGTAGAGAACCGCCAGTCGCCGGTAGAGGGCAGGTACGGGTCTTTGCTTTGACACATCGGGACGCGCAGGTGTCCAATGCAGTGGTCTCAGGTACTTTTTCAGTATGTTCTGTTGACGCACACATGTTGTTTGATCCGGGATCTACGCACTCGTACGTTTCCACATACTTCATGCCGAGTTTGGGCAGAGAGTCGTGTTTGTTAGAATTGCCGCTAGTTGTGACCACTCCTATTGGCGAGTCGTTTGTTGCGAGACACGTGTTCCGGTCGTGTGTTGTCCGTATTGGTGAGAGAGAGTTGTCCGTCGACTTGATCCTTCTTGAGATGTTGGACTTTGACGTTCTCCTAGGCATGGACTGGTTAGCTATGTGCTATGCGTTTGTGGACTGCCGCGAGAAGACAGTTAGGTTTTGTTTTCCCGGCGAGTCGGTTTTTTTTGTGCAGGGGGACCGTGGTGCCGCCCCTCATAGTTTATTTCAGCCTTTCGCGCTAGTTAGCTTTCGAGGAGGGGATGTCATGGATTCTTGGCTTCCATTCGTGACACCAGAGCCACAGTAGATTCGTTGGATCGGGTTCCGATCGTACGAGAGTTTTCTGACGTCTTTCCCGATGAGTTGCCTGAATTGTCGCCGGAGCGTGAGATAGAGTTTTGCATTGATCTGATTCCCGGCACGGGGCTGATTTCTATACCGCCTTACCGGATGGCCCCTGCGGAGCTTAGGGAGCCGAAGGATCAGTTGCAGGAATTGCTAGATTGGGGACTTGTACGTCCGAGTGTTTCGCCGTGTGGTGCTCCTGTCCTGTTCGTTAAGAAGAAGGACGACAGTTTGCGTTTGTGTATTGATTACCGTCAGCTGAACCGGGTTACTGTGCGGAACAGATATCCCTTGCCTCGTATTGATGATTTGTTCGACCAGCTTCAGGGTGCGGGACACTTCTCGAAGATTGACTTGCGATCAGGCTACCATCAGTTGCGGGTTCAGCAGGAGGATATTCCGAGGACGGCTTTTCGCACGCGTTACGGCCACTATGAGTTTTTGGTGATGTCGTTCGGACTCACCAATGCCCCAGCAGCGTTTATGGACTTGATGAACCGCGTCTTCAGGCCGTATCTTGACCAGTTCATCATCGTATTCATCGACGATATCTTAGTGTACTCCCGGAGCCGAGAGGAGCACGAGCAGCACTTGCGTATTACGTTGCAGACCTTGAGGGAGCATCAGCTGCTCGCTAAATTCTCCAACTATGCATTCTGGCTCGACAGTGTTGACTTCTTGGGTTACGTAGTGACGAGAGATGGCATATGTGTGGACCCAACGAAGATCGAGGCCGTTCAGCATTGGCCCAGACCAGCATCAGTTACAGAGATCCGCAGCTTTCTAGGACTGGCCGGCTACTACCGATGATTTGTTCAGGACTTCTCCCGTATCGCTGCACCGTTGACCGGGTTGACCCGGAAGGGAGTTCCTTTTGATTGGACGGAGGCGTGCGAGCATAGATTTCAGCAGTTGCAGACTCGTTTTACTACGGCGCCGGTGTTATCATTGCCTTCGGGAACCGTGGATTTGTGGTTTATTATGACGCTTCTCGAGTGGGGCTAGGGTGTGTATTGATGCAGCACGACAGGGTTATCGCGTATGCTTCTCGGCAGCTGAAGAAATACGAACAGAACTACCCCACTCATGATTTGGAGATGGCTGCAGTGGTGTTTACACTCAAGATCTGGAGACATTACCTATATGGCGAGGCTTTCCAGATATTCACGGACCACAAGAGCTTGAAGTACTTATTTCAGCAGCGAGACCTGAATCTGAGACAACGCCGTTGGATGGAGATAGTGAAGGACTACGATTGCGAGATCTTTGATCATCCGGGCAAGGCGAATGTAGTGGCGGATGGTTTGAGTCGGAGGCCCGGAGGTAGTCTATCTCATCTAAGCGCAGTGTAGATGCAGTCGTCGGTAGATTGGCAGACTTTATGCGACAGCCGAGTGCAGTTCGAGTTTACTCCCACCGGGGGACAGCTTGCGCATATCCGTGCCCGTCCACAGTTGCTTGACCGTATCGGTGAGGCGCAGCCCAGTGATGACCGTCTTTCAGAGATCAGGGAGCAGGTTAGACAGGGCAGAGACTCCGAGTTCGTGATCGATGATCAGGGGATATTGCAATTTGGGACTCGACTGTGCGTACCAAATTCTCAGGGACTAAGGCATGAGATTCTTGAGGAGGCGCATCGATCGGTATACAGTGTTCATCCAGGTTCCACCAAGATGTACCATGATCTGAGAGATGTTTACTGGTTGGAAGAAATGAAGAGGGACGTCACCGACATCGTTTCGAGATGCCTGACTTGTCAGCAAGTGAAGGCCGAGCACCAGAGCAGCCGAGCACCAGAGGCCTGCGGGAGAGCTTCAGCCGTTGCCCATTCCGGAGTGGAAATGGGAGCAGATTTCTATGGACTTCATTGTGGGTCTACCCAGGACCAGTCGAGGGTACGACTCCATTTGGGTGATCGTGGATCGATTGATGAAAGAGGCTCACTTTCTGCCAGTGAAGACCACTTTTGGATTTGCTCAGTATGCCTAGATATACATCGACGAGATTGTATGATTGCATGGAGTCCCGACTTGTATCTTGTCCGACCGAGGCACCCAGTTCACCAGCCGACTATGGCAGAGGCTTCAAGAGAGTTTGGGCACCCGCTTGAGTTTCAACACAGCATTCTATCCGCAGACCGACGGCCAGTCAGAGCGGACTATTCAGACTCTTGAGGATATGCTTCGAGCTTGTATTCTAGATTTCAGTGGCAGCTGGGATCGTCATTTTCCCTTGGTAGAGTTCTCTTAAAATAATAGCTTCCAGTATACAATTCAGATGGCACCTTTCGAGGCCTTATATGGGAGGAGATGTCGATCGCCCTTCTGTTCGACAGAGCACAACGAGAGCAGTATTTTGGGGCCGCAGATCGTACAGGAGACGACCGAGAAGATAAAGTTGATTCAAGATAGGATGAGGACAGCTCAGAGTAGGCAGAGGTCGTATGCTGACAGACGCCGTCGCAGACTCGAGTTCGCCGTTGGCGATCATATTTTTCCGAGGGTCTCTCAGATGAAGGGCGAGATGAGATTTGGGCGGAAGGGGAAGCTTAGCCCCAGATTTATTGGTCCCTTCGAGATCCTCGAGTGTGTCGGCGCAGTTGCATATCGTTTGGCTCTTCCACCCGACTTTCTGAATCTTCACCCCGTATTCTATGTGTCAATGCTTCGCAGATACCTTCATGACCCTTCTCACATGATTCAGACCGTTCAGCTTGAGCGCAATCTTTCGTTCACCGAGCAGCCGGTAGTGATATTGGACCGGCAGGTGAAGAAACTTCGATCGAAAGTCTTGCCATCTGTGAAGGTTCTTTGGCACAGCCCGAATGGTGAAGGGTCACTTGGGAGGCCGTGGGCGAGATGCAGAAGAAATTCCCACATCTCTTTAAAGGTACGCCTAGTAATTTTTTTAAATTCGGGGACGAATTTCTTTAAGGGGGGAAGATTGTAACACCTTAGAATGCGATTAGTGGTTGATTATGTGAAAATATGGTTTTTTAGTAAAAGTTTACCAAAATGGTTTTTAAATATTTTATAAAAATTAATGAATATTTTATTAGAATTTAATTTGGGCTTGCACACACATGTGCATGATAACCTAAGGCTAATTTGGGGTTAAACCATGCTTAAGTAGCCATGGTGCATTAACCATTCCATTAGAGTAAAATGTAATTTATTAGGTAAATAAGTTTTCAAAAAAAAAAATTTTTAACTAATGTTATTCTTTTGGGTTGACTTAGAGAAGGAGGAAGAGAGAGAGAGGGAATGATGATGCTTAAGCATGGGGGACAAGCACGCTTAGCATTAAATGAGGAGAGAGGATGTGCCATGCTTGCTCCCATACCCCCCTCTCACTCTCTCTCTATTCTTTTGAAACCCCATTTTCTTTCCCTCATATTTTTCCTCCTCTCTCTCTTCAAAACTGAAGAATTTTATGCCCCTTCACAAAACTCCAACCCAAATCTTCAAAATCTTCACTACCCCTCACCAAAATTCACTTCAGCCTTCTCTAAACTTAAGCCAAAACCCATGGAGATCATTTGGAGCTTGGAAAGTTAGCGTTTTGAACAAGTTTTGGAAGGTAGTTCTCTTCTTACTATTAATTAGCTAGTTAACAAGTTATAGTGTCTTGTAGTTCCTGTTTAGAACCATTAAGTGTTAGTTTTAGTGCCGATACAGTATTTTAGCGTTTTAGTTAAGAATTATAGCCGTTTTTGGATCTGCTTTCACTCTCGATGCTTCAGGAAAAAGTTGTGTTTACTGGAGCATGTTCACTAGACCTAGACCACACACACAAAGCACGAGACCATTATTCTTTGTCCAGGCCGCAAATTAATTCGTTTTGGCCGCAAATTGTGGCCAGATGGTGGTGGTTGGTGTCGGGGTTTGGGTTACGGGAGTTTGCTGTATATTAAAGGTGTTTGGTATGTGCAACTTTTCTTAATTCAGCTCGTACCAAAATCTGGAACCTATTTCCTTGTTTTACCACTTTTAAAAGTTATGCGACACGTACGTTATGTGAGTGGGTTTGGTGGTTGCTCTATGTCGCAGAGTGTCAGGGTGGTTTCAGACGCTTGTGCATACGTTTTGTTGTATCGGATGCTCACGCGTTTAGCTTGCGACGCGAGTTTCTCGTTTGGGCTTGTTATCGCGTTTTTGCAGGATTTTAGCCTTATGTGTGTTACTTTGCGTAAATTCTAGGGTCGCAGGTGGGGATTTCGGACGCCGCGAAGAAGGGGAAGCAGGTGGTCGGATACACGTAGATCGAGATCACAGTGAGTAGATTTAACATCTACGGGGAAATCGCCCGTATGGCGTTAAGCGTCAGTGCTTGATAGGATATTGTAGTCGCGTGTTATATTCCAATATATATATTGGTTGTGCATATGTACCATTGTAGCATACCCTTCTTTTGTTGCATATAGACACAATATTTATGAAACACCGCACTGTTACTAACGGTTCATGCTGCACGAGCACTAATTGTATGTTACACACACACCGTTAGTAATTGCCATGACACTCGCATTATAGAATTGCTATGAACCATACATCGTTTAGCTTACCTCATTCTTGATGATTAGACAAGATTCTGTTCCTTTGTGTGTATACATATTGTACGCTCATACTTGCGTATATACCACTTGTACATCCATATTGGCACATATACATATTGTACACACATGCTTGCGTATATACCACTTGTATATCCATAATAGCACACATACATATTGTACACTCATTCTTGCGTATATACCGCTTGTATATCCATAATGGCACACATACATATTGTACACTCATTCTTGCATATATACCGCTTGTATATCCATATTGGCACACATACATATTGTACACTCATGCTTGCGTATATACCACTTGTACATCCATATTGGCACACATATATATTGTACACTCATGCTTGCGTATATACCACTTGTACATCCATATTGGCACACATAGATATTGTACACTCATGCTTGCGTATATACCACTTGTACATCCATATTGGCACACATACATATTGTACACTAATGCTTGCGTATAAACCACTTGTACATCCATATTAGCACACATACATATTGTACACTCATGCTTGCGTATATACCACTTGTACATCCATATTGGCACACATACATATTGTACACTCATGTTTGCGTATATACCACTTGTACATCCATATTGGCATACATACATACTGTACACTCATGCTTACGTATATACCACTTGTACATCCATATTGGCACACATACATATTGTACACTCATACTTGCGTAAATACCACTTGTACATCTATATTGGAACACATACATATTGTACAATCATGCTTGCGTATATACCATTTGTACATCCATATTGGTGCACATACATATTGTACACTCATACATGCGTATATACCACTTGTGCATCTATACGTACATACATACTTATTGCACATACATAAATGATGCTGGCTTTGGCTTTGGAGAATTGGGGACCGCATGAGATATTTTCAAAACTGGATCCATTTAAAAGAGCGGTTTTTCCCTTAATATGTCATATCACTGTTCCATGTTGCATGATATTCGGATATGCTTACATTTTTATCGTATGCCGCATATATCATGCTTTATGATTTTACGCATTGAGATATGCTGTTTTCATGAGATTTCTGGATTTGAGAACCGTGGCTATTCCAAAAGAAAGCATGTACTGTTTTAAAAACCCGGTTTCTCTTGATATGATATTTCTGTATGTCCACCATGCGTTTTCTCGGTTCTGAGACGTGTGACTGTTAGTTATATGTATGCCCTAGAGGCCATTACTGTACATAGGATGCATATTGTAGTGGATGCTGGGACATATATAGGGAGGACTTTCTTGCTCGACATGATAGTATGCTATCTGGTTGCACTTTACTTTAACGTGTATGCTGATTGTCTCTCTGTTACATGTTGGTAAAGCCCTTAGGATGTGTACTTGACTACCTGAACTATGATGCGGATCATACTAGTGGGGACATGGTAGTCTATAAGTACATCCTTCAACGTCCCTAGTCGTGGGTGTATCGAGACAGGGCATCGATATACCAGAGTAGACTAGCGTGTACCTTCTCGACCCATACAGATGGGCGATGGATGATCCCATATCCATTGGTGTTTGACATCAGAGATGTTATACGGGTGCTCAGTGAAGACTGGGTACACTGGACGGACTCGCCGAGAACTCCCAGATGGTATTATACCTCACGTCAGATGGCAGTTCTCTGGTGACACTGGTACAGAGTAGTCTGTTGACCCAAGATCGTCATAGAGTCTTGTGTGGTTCCCACTGTGCTTTGATTTCCATCTTACCACGTCCAAGAGGGCGTGCAAAACGGTGGTTTTTGGGTACAGTCCCGAGTCACATGGAGGCAATGAGCGATAGGAGGGGATTCGTCTCTCCCGGTATAGGGGGTTGATGTTGCGCTGTGTTCAATTGGCTATAACAGGAAATCCCTGGCCAGGGTTGCTGAGATTTACTGGTAAGTGTTACCAGTAGTTTCTCGAATTGTTATAGACCTCATATCGACACGACTTATTGAGCTATTGGGGTCTGACGTTTACCACCCCTAGGCAAGATATGCGACATATCTGACGATCAGACCGGACTGTACGGTAGTGTTACTGGTCGGATTCACTGGAGTGTGAGCGGGCTTGCTCGTCGATCTTCAGATCGCTCAATACCCGGGTGGCCGTTACGTTTAGCTGACCGCTTGCGGCTTGTGGATGCTTGATATGATCATCATCTGCTGCCGGCGTATTGACGAGTCTTTAGAGTCCTACACAGAGGTTTCCTGGCTCAAGCGAAACGAAATAGGAGCGCATATGAGATATGTGCGGGACCGAGAATAATACGAGTATGTGATACTGTATTCGATTCTCGTGATGTGACATTGATCGGTTATATGCGATATAGCCGGGTTATCGGATCAAGTGTTGATTCGATAAGTTGTTACTATTGATACCAGTCGGTTATGTGCGACATGACCGGATCATTGAATTAAGCGTTGATTTAATGATTTAATGCATAATTATATATTTGATATATTACTTTGCATTAACTAGTATCGGTTCACTTTAAATGGATTTTCTCGCTCGGTTGTGCGCATTGCATATGCGATATGATTTTGTGCACTTGTTTGTATCATATTTGATGATACATGCAAATTAGGGTTTGTGTAAAGAATTAAACCTTGGTTAAAGAAATGGTTAGGGTTTTTATTTGATTATTCATTTATTCATTTGTTTTTATTTTTGGAAAATAAATTGCATAAAATAGAATGGTGGCTTCTTTTGTTTTCTTTCATGAAGCTTCATGAACTTTTGACTTAGTCACCATTTTGTCTCATGCTTAACCCTAACCAATTCAATTAACTCAAGTTAATTCTCTACACCTAACCATGGTGAGAATTATGATAAGAATGGATTTTTATTTATTCTTTTATTCTTATCATAAGACTTATCTTCTTCTTGCTCTTCTTCTTCTTCATTCTTCTTTGAAGAAAACCAAGCTCCATCAGTGGTGATTGTTGGAAAAGAGTGAGAAATCCAAAACTAAAGTCTACCCACTTCCTATTTCTTCATCCTCTACCTCTTGCCAAGTAGTAGAGTGTGTTTCCTTCACAAGTTTTCAAGACTTGATGAAGGTGGAGCTTGATTTAGCGATGCCTCGACGTAGATCATCTTCGGCAATGGACATCGATGACCTAGCTCGCTTTTTCTCCGACGAAGCCGACTCTAGAGCCCGGATTCCTTTTTGGACAGTGGAGACGACTTCGTTGCGGAGCTATGGAGGTGGAGCACCGGATCTACAAAGGTTTTATTTCCGATATCCTATTAGTTAAGTTGTTAACTAGATTGTTTTTCGCCTAGATTTCTAGCCAACGGTCCGTAGTCGGGTTTCTCGGCACCTAGATTTTTGAAATTGGCATGGTTGATGCCTTGTGAGACCTCATTAGGATGCCTAGGAACCCTGATGAAGACCGGAGGACTCGGATCGTATGGTATACTTCTCTACCCCCTCACTTGATAGCTTAGACTAGTTTAATGGCACGATCCGGTTTTAGTGCGCGGTGGTGCCGTTTTGCCAAGTCCGCAAAAATTTATGTTTATCACCGTTTCCGCGTTTTGGCCGTCGGATTGACGGCCGGGGCGCCGCCGTGCACTTACAGTGGTATCAGAGCCTCGCCATTAACTTCGTCTAGCTTTGTTTAATGTGTTTAACGTTTCCGATCGAACAAAATCCCGAAAACACGTATTTCAAGCACATCAGTTTCTGTCGAATTTTTTTTGAGTCCAAAAATTTTTCAGGTTGTCTCAGAATGATATGCAGGGAAATATAAGCATTCTGTAAAAAATTGGTACCATGATCTCACTGTTCCGCCGCGGAAGGGCGGCCAAACCCCCTGCTTGGGCCGCGCTTCCGCGGCGGTTGTGACTGTTCATGCTTCCAAAATTTTTCAGAATGTTCCTGAGTTGAAAATGTGCTTTCTGGAATATTAAAGTTGGGCCAATTATTTCTGTGAGTGCTACAGTTTTCTTTGGGGCCCACTTGTTAATTGTTTGATCAATCGAAAATTTTAAACACATTTTTCACAGTATTTACATTATATCTGCGACCGTGAATGTCACTCGATCGGTAAATCCGGTCTAACTGCTATAGCCCGGTTAGACGGATTTGCGAACGTGACTTTCACGATGATGTTCTATGTTTATGCTGTGATGTTGCGGATCGGTCGTGGGGGATAGCCTGATGCAATGCTAGTACTGTGTTGTTGTATTATGTACATTTGATATTGCGGGGCGAGCGTTCCGGCATGTGGACTGCCGTCACTGCCTGTTTGTATTATTCTTTTGGGGCACGACCTGGTTGCGGTCGATGTACCCGTTGTATGTATATTTTACTTTCTGTACTAGGATTGCCCCGCGGAGGGGTGCACGGATAGCCGGGTTCTGGAGGGCAACAAGCCCGCATCTCATGGCATTGAGACGGAGGGGGGCTTCACTCCAGATTGGCTGGCTATTCGCCGCACTCGTAGGGGGTATAGGATTTCATTGCACAGGCTATCCACACGACCAGGGGAACGTCGGGTTTCAGTAGTGGCTCTGTGAAACCCGGGGGATCCCAGATATCTGTATTGTTTCTGTGATGCTGTACATTTCTGTGATGTTGCATTTTTATTCACGCCTTGAGCGAAATACTATATATTGGTATATATATTAGTAGATGTTGTATATGTTTTTCATCCGCGCTAGTCCAGTCCCCGCTCTGCCGTTAGTTAGCTAACCTAACGGGTGATGACGGGACCCAGTGGCGAATGCAGATGGCATATACGTACGTCAGTATATTTTCGTTCTTTGTGGTGTGATCAATTGATGGGACTGCATTGATTCGGATCAATGCAAGTTAAACAAACCTATTCTGATGTTGTTGGAACACTTTTCAAAAAGCTGTTATTGCAAGGACGTTCACTTTTGTTTTGCATCGCGGTATTCATTTGGAATATCCTGCTCCTCAGTCGACGAGGCAAGGGCCGAGATCCCTTCACGGGAGTGACCCCTTGGACAAAAGTTTGCGTCAGGGCATTAACTTCACTATAGCCGATTACTTTTGCTTTGCACCGTGGTATTCATTTGGAATATCCTGCTCCTCAGTCGACGAGGCAAGGGCCGAGATCTCTTCACCGGGAGTGACCCCTTGGACAAAAGTTTGCGTCAGGGCATTAACTTCACTATAGCCGATTACTTTTGCTTTGCACCGTGGTATTCAGTTGGAATATCCTGCACCCCATTTCTACGGGGAAAGAGCCGAGATCCCTTCACCGGGAGTGACCTCTTTAGCAACGGTTTTCGTCACTATATTTTCAAAAGCTATCCGTTCCTTCGACGATATCAAGTTCATTACGTTAAAGGTTTTCGCCAGAAACCATTCGTAGCCCTCCGTCATTTCAGTTAAATATTCGGTAGTATTCAAGCTATGTATTTTGACCTCACGCCAAGGCATAGTGATTGGTAGCTGCCGGGTATTTATCTGTTGCATAGATAGATGCGTTGGTTTGGGACAGTCGTACTACTATTTTGGCCTACGTCAAGGGTATGTACGGGTGGATTCAAATTAACCTGGATAATGATGGGCAGAACTTGACATGTGACTTATGATATTTTGACCTCACGCCAAGGTCATAAGAGCATGGGGCAGAAATTACATCGGGAGTTTCAAAAGAATTGAAACTTGCCAGATATGCGCATACCTTCTGGAGTGTGATAGCGTGAGCGGATTCCGTCACGTTATCATGCAATGATAGTTGGATCCCGATTCCCACTGATGAGTTAGTTTACTCCTCGGGTGACCCCGACTAATTCTTCTTTCAGGTTTGGAGGAGAATTTGAGGTACAGTGGGAGGTTTCCAGATTAGATAAATTGGTAACCATTCTGATCTAGGTTAGAGTGCACGCTGAGTGTTTCTTTTCTCTCTCTCTCTTTGGCAGCGACCATTGACCCGACCCTAAGACTTTGACTCAGTGACCAAGTTGACCGAACCTACTTAACACTGGCTTTTGGATTGTCTGAGTTGCGAACCTCATTGCCACTCCTACTTTTACCCTTTTCTCCAGGACACCCCGTATTACTACGAACGTCCACTTCCATTGGACAAAACCATCGTATGGTTAGATACGAACTCGAAGGAATTCGAGGATGGTTTCTGGTTCTGGAGAAAACGGATAGGATTATTCAGTTGTCTTTTCTTTTCACCCTCTCTCAGGTTGCGAGTACTCCTTGGTTTAGGAGTAGTACACCTATTGCGCAAATTGGATAGTCTTCTTCCAAACCATAGGCTGGTGCCGACCGGTAGGAATGAAGAAAGCCAATATTAGCCTAAACGGTGTACAGAAGGTATTAAGTTCAGACAAAGCAAGGGATTAGTAAGAGGGCAAAGTAAATTGCGACTGCTATTCACGACCGAACCAAGTATTTCTTCGCCAATCCTAAATCACCTTTGTATTTCTCCAGGACACTCCGTATCACTACGAAGATCCCATTTTATTGGATAATCCATCGTATGGTTATATACGAACTCGAAAGGAACTTGTTCCAGTTCGGGGATGGATCCTGGTTCAGGAGAAATAGGAATAAAGTACATTCAGATGTCTTTTATCTTCACCTTCTCTCGCGTTGCGAGTGCTCCTAGGATTAGGACAGTACACCCTTTATGCTTTTTGGATAGTCTTCTTCCAAACCATAGGCTGGTGCCGAACGGTAGGGAAGGAAGAAAACCAATTGGCCTAAAGGGGTGTGCAGAAGGTAAAGACTAAAGACATATGAAGGGATATGGAGAGGTGGCAAAGAATTATACGATTATAGTTATGAATCTGGATGATGGAAGAGGCATTACTAGGAATACCAGGATATCCCATCGAAACATTTCAATGTTTCAGTTCAACTGTGTACTGTTAATGGAAAACTGATTTCCCGATTAGACACTTGCTCCAGGGTATGTATTTACCAGGTTTGGATTCTCACATCTGTATGGTTTTACAGATGATGAGTGGGAGTAGGTTATTGGGAATTGGGTGATCATCCTCATTATATCGGGATTCGTTGTAATCGGTGATATTTGAGGAGATCATCTGGGCTGTTTGCCGGTCGGCAAATATTTGGTTTTGAATATCCGCTGTTGTGCACCAATTTCAAATTGATATATCTGTACGTCTATTTTCATAGAGTGAGATATACCTTTTGATATTATGTCGATGACATTTACCTATATCAGTGGATGGTTAGGTAAGGAGCATTAAACAGCGGTGTAATTCTTCTTAACCATAAGTACAGTTTTCAACCTACGACACACAGTGAATGAGTTATCAGACTCAGGGGACTCATACAGGGTATTGTATGTTGTCCAGGGTCCATCAGGACAGAGGGGTTGGTCCTCATACTATATTCGGTTTACTTATGACTTCTCTGGTTTTTAGACAGGTGTTTCGTTGAAATACAGGGTCCGAATTTTGAGAAGTTATAGATATTTGAATAGAGTAGAGAACCAGGTGTAGCAAGTATCGGGATTCTTCAAATTGATCGAGGATGTAGATACTTGTGTATGGTATTCAGTTGATAGTAATGATAAAGAGAAACTGCTTCTCTTTCAGGTTACTCATAATTGGAAGCATTCCTAAGTTGAGTAACGCTGATCGGCCTCCTTCCATTTAGTTTACATGCACTGGAGACAGCTGCATGATTTGAATCTGGTTAAATTAAATCAGTGCCTCTGTTTCTATATTGGATATAGTACAGTTCATATCTTAACATTGTTAAGGTACGGGGAGTTGTCTGGTTTATGCTTAAAACCAGACACTGGACAACTCAAGGCACGTTTCTGTAATGGCTGTTTGTGGGTTGACCCAGGCTATGACGAGGGTTGACTTTCTACCATCTGGGAAATCAATAGAAATATTGTTCAAGACTCGCCACAGTTTTATTAAAAATGGATTTTTTCAAAAACAGCAGTGGGAGTATGGTAGAACTGGAAGTGATTCCAGAACCGCAAACGATTACTGAAGATTTGATAAGGAACCTAAAGATTCAATCTGATTTGACATATTCCATTGGCCGCTCCGCAGATAAGGTGGGTAACTTCAGGCACCCGAGAGGTACTACGGTAGCCTCAAGGACGGTGACAGGGAAGTTCTTGTTTACTCACAATTACCATTGCTGTTGTTCCAGGCTGCGAGACCCGGCAGGAGGATGAGTATAGCGTCGTTCTAAACTTGCTTTAGAAGTGTACGTCTATATGACTCTGCCAGAGGGTTGTCGTAGTCAGTGGGAGCAGCGGAAGCATTGGTGGACAGGTAGCTTATGTCTATTTATAGACTGAAGCACCAGTAGCGGAGATAGATCATCTATTTCTGACGTGACAGTCATGGGTTTGACTTCATCAGAATAGGGGATGGATCTGTTGAGAAGGTAGTAGGGTGTGATGTCATGGTATTTGGATGACATACACATAGTAGGAAAGGAAACTCCTATACTACAGTCGGTTATACTTTGGTCGTCACACAGTTGTTTCTCCACAAAGGAAATGGATTTTATATCCGAGATACTGGTTACTAGATCTATGGTTTTAGATCTAGATTTGGGTGGTTTCCCAATCAGGGTACTTGACAGCATTCTAAGAGTATTTAGGATGGACGACTCCTGGCACGGTAGTGTACCTGCAGGTAATGGAGTCACCCTCTCCAAAGGTGTCTTACAGACTAAAGGGGAGAGGGACGTGCATGATTGGCAGATCACTTGCTCAGGCAATTGAGTCAATCGTGAAATGTCAAGTACCACACCAGATGTTGTTCTTGCACTAGATGCAATAAGTTGACATTAATCCAATCCTGGAGAAACAGTCGGAAGCAGTTTTAGAACATAAGTGGATGTTCTAGGGATATGATAACGACAGCCTTATTCAGGAGACAGTTATCATTCCAGGCTTCCAAGGTGACTTGGACGACAAGGAGGTTGTCAGAGTTATAGTTTTCCCTCTGACGAGGGGCAGTATTTTGGACAGGTGATCCAAGGCAATACTGAGGGAGGCATGGCGCGCAGGATACTGATTAAGTTCAGTTGACGATACAGTCTAAGAAGTTTGGATTTGGAGTTCATTTATGAGCTATGTCCCATCAGACATCCAGACACATTCTAAGACAGGTATTGCTCATTTCGGGAGATGGGTTTTCTCCGCGAACATGAGATATAGAGAGACATAGAAAGAGACACCACAGGCGGATCCACTCACTGAGGCTATTCCTCGAACGCAAGAGTTTCGCAAACAGGCTTTGTGAGACTGACTAGTAGAGGAGTTGGGTGTTCGGTATCACACGGGCTGTGAGTATGCGACATCGCAATTATTAGCCTTGAGTGCAAGTGGGAGATTGTTGGAAATAGTGCCCTCAGAGTCAATTATTAGGTCACAGGTACGTGATTGTAATGATTGAGGGAGGACCTATCCCGGTAGGACAGTCTTACTCGAGATGATAGTATGCTATCTGGTTTACCTTTATCATCGTGTACTGTTTCAGGTGACCTGACACGTCGCTATTACACGTTGATAGAGCCCCTAGGATTCTTGCTTGACCACCAGCAATATGAGGGCGATCATATAAGTGGGAGCTGGGGGTCTACAAGCATATCCTTAAAAGGTCCCTAGTCGTGGGAGTTTCGAGACCGGGCATCGATACTCCATTAGTAGACTAGTGTATACAGTCAAGACCCCGACGAGGGGCGGTGGCCGGTCTCACAAGCCACTGGTGTCAGTTGGATCACCTAAGATGTATACAGGTGCTCATTGGGTTATGAGTACACCGGACAGGACTCGCCGGGAACCTGCTAGTTGGTCATATACCAGATGTCAGATGGCAGTTCCCAGGTGACATGTGTGCAGGTTAGTTCATCGACCTGGGGATCGTCATTTGTCTCGTGTGAGTTCCCACTGTACTTTGATTACTACCCTACCACGGCTCAAAGGAGTCATGCAAACAGGTTTTAGTTGGGTACAGTCCCGAGCCACATGGAGGCAGTGAGCGCATCTTCAGGGGTTCGTCTCTCCCGGTATTGGGGGTGAGGTCGTGCTGTGTCTAGGAGAGCCATTACACAAAGTCCTTGGCCAAGGCAAGGAGATTTACTGGTAGGTATTCCAGTAGTATCTCAGGGTGTTCTGGGCTACACTCCGACACGACTTGTACCGCTTTTGGGGGTCTGACTTTTACCAACCCCCTAGGCCCGCCATGCGATACTCATAGACGAACGGACCGGACTGCACGGATATTGTCACTGACAGGCTCAGTAGGGTGTCAGGATGAGTTTGCTCATCGACGTCCCTTTTAGTCAATAGCTGGTGGCCCGTCACGTATTGGCTTATACCTCTGACGTGCTAGTGGTTAAATCCACAGCCATAGTATTGACGAGTCTTTAGAGTCCACCACACTTT
This sequence comes from Agapanthus africanus, assembly GCA_030015575.1. Lineage (NCBI taxonomy): Eukaryota > Viridiplantae > Streptophyta > Magnoliopsida > Asparagales > Amaryllidaceae > Agapanthus > Agapanthus africanus. The sequence continues at coordinate 825,421,414 of CM057339.1, read as the reverse complement.
CAGTTACTCAAGCTTTCGGGCGAAACGCTGTAGAGGCCGTATGGAGATATGGCAGGGTCCGATCAGATACGTGCGGTATTGCACGGATCAGGATCGGACAGTTTGTACTAGTGGCCGTATGGTTATATGGCAGGGTTCGATCAGATACGTGCGGTATTGCACGGATCAGGATCGAACGGATATTACTAGCCGGCTTTGGCTTAAGCCGGTCCTAGTTTAGTACAGTGTAGATTTTGTCTCATTGCATTTGTATCCAGACGGAATACAAATGCGGGTGTGTATGCACAGTGTGGGGTTTTTCCTGTAATTTATTACGGGACCAGTTTTCTGGAGTTGCCAGTTTGCTTTCCGTTCCGGCCGGTTTTTCTTTGTTCTTTCCCGGCCGGACTTTTCTGATGGAGGGACTAATTTGCAATTGTGCAAATTGGTATTTGTAGAGGACTTATTTGCATAAGGGTTGACATGATAAGCATCTTTGCTTTTCATGATTTGATGAGATTAGAAATGATTTGAGGTTGATGTAAGTTTAGTGATGATTATGTTTGGATGTGGTCACCCTCCTCCTTTTACTACACTCACCTCCCTCTTGCTTCATATTGTTATCCTCCACCATTTCTAATTGAGAGATGATGATCATGGTTGAAAAAAGGAAAGAGAGAAGAAGAAAAGAGAAGAAAAATGAGAGAGTTTCATTTTGTGAGCTTGGAGCATTCCTTTCATCTCAATTTCCTTCCATGAAAAATGAAAGCACCATTTTTCTCAACCTCATTCTTCCTTCACCTCCATCAATGGCAACCAACCCCAAAGTGAGACATACACTCTACACTATCTTCCTACAGCATATCTTGAGCATGTCGAGTTGCCGGCTTCATGCGCGAGTTGCCTCGGTATTGAGGTGGGAGCCCGTAAAAGTACCCGGCTTCGTGGTGCCTTTTCCGACGAGGAGGAGACGGACGGAGATCCCGCGAGGAGATCGGAGTGGAGATGAAGACCGGAGGACTCGGATCGTATGGTATACTTCTCTACCCCCTCACTTGATAGCTTAGACTAGTTTAATGGCACGATCCGGTTTTAGTGCGCGGTGGTGCCGTTTTGCCAAGTCCGCAAAAATTTATGTTTATCACCGTTTCCGCGTTTTGGCCGTCGGATTGACGGCCGGGGCGCCGCCGTGCACTTACAAACCCTACAGTGGTATCAGAGCCTAGCTAGAGCCTTAGGCGATGCGTAGACGGAGTTAGAAGTCCGATCGACCCGAAACCCCGACTTTAAAATGCTCTCTGGACTTTTTTGTAAAATGTGGATTTTTCCAAATTAAAAATATGCAGAAAAATCAGCAGGTAAATCTAAGAATTACGATGCAAAAATTACCTAATGATCTTTCTAAAGTGCGGCGGAACCGCGGCATTAGCATGCTAATGCGGCCCTTCCGCGGCTCTTTTGTCTTATCTGCCATTGAATTTTGCACAGTAACTCCTATTTTTCAGTGCTGGTTTTCCTGGGAATTTTTAATCTGAAATCAAGAGTTGAGTATTTTGGGTTGTATTGGGAGTTCATACATTCGATCGGATTGTCAAACTTTGTCTATGTGTCGTTCCGGATAATTTTTTTGAATTTGTTAAAAAGTTCGACCGGATATAAATACCCAATTTTTCCCCTGTCGGGAAATTTCCAAGTGTTGGATATTTCTGTAGTTTAATCACGTTCTAAGTAGTGCAAGTAGCACGATGGTCCCTCTAGAAGACAACAAACCTTAACTCGATTATGTGACCGTCTTGAACTACCCTTTGAACCTTCGGGTTTGGGGCAGTACGGCGTGCCACATGTGAGGCGTTGGCTTGACCCTTCTACGGCTGGACCGTTGGTACTGAGGCACGAACTGAATGTTTTTAGACTTGTTTCATGTGTTGATCTGTATCGGGAAAACTTGGGTGTTCGATTGTTCGATCGGAAAGTTTGACATTTTCTATTTATCCGGAATGGGATACAATAATTGGAATTCACAAGAAGTTATGAGATAACTGAATGAATGTTATAAACGTAGCAGTTTAGTCTCACTTGATCGGTTACCACGGAATTTTGATGTGATCAAAAGTCCGTCGCGATCACGTAGCGTACGCGGATACTCGCCGGGTAAACTTAATAGACAGCCTCGCTCCATTGCCCCGACCAAGTGACTGTAGGAGAACCCCGTCGCCGAAAGCATCCGTTCGGGTGCTCGCGGCAGCGGTGTTCCGCCTTGGTGCACTTCGTCGACGGCATCGGGGGTGCGGCCGCCTACTAAAGTTTGCGACGAGCATTCGATCAGGTTGTCGGGAATCTTGTTGAATTGCCCGACTTGATATTGAAAAGAGTTTTCGATAATGAGACTAAAATGCGGGTTTTATAATTGTTAGGCATGCGATGTCTAAGTAATTCATTTGATTAGGCATGCGATGTCTATACAGGTTGCGGATTCCAACTGTTGTAGTTTTACACTTTCTTTTCTGTGACCGTAAGTGTAATATGTGATATCGCCGGTTTCGTTGCTATATGTCAACGACAATTGGGATGGACATATTTACTTACGTTGATGACATGTGATGTTATGTGTTGCTGGATATGTTATATTGGATTGTCGTGTTTGAATAGCCGGGTTTTTTTTATGTGAGATGAGTGTTTTTCATTTTCATTCATGTAAAAACTTGTATGTAATATTCTTTTATTGGGGCACTTCCAGGTTGCGGAAGATGTCATCGTTTGTATATTATTTACTTTTCCGCACTAGGATAGACCCAAGGAGGAGGGCATAAGTAACCGGGTTCTGGAGTCCAGTGGGAGACCAACTCGAGGAGTCGAGTCCGGGTCTCCTAACTCCAGAATTGGTAGGGTTACTTGCCGCTCTCGTAGGGGTCTAGGGGTGTTGGTTTGGCTATTCATCATGACCGTGGAATCCGTGTTTTATACTGGCTCGTATTGAAAACACGGACGTCCTAGTATATCCAATATTTCATATGATTCTTCTGCTGCGATATCTGTGATGTGATCATGTGATGTTCTGTGATAGATACAGTATATAGTATATATGATATATTATATAGGCGTTACTTATGTTTTACACCCGCGCTAGCCCTGCCCCGCTCTGCCGTTAGTTACCTAACCTAATGGTGCACGAGGGGACATCGAGGCGAATGCGGATGGCATAAGTGTACGTCGTATTTATCTGTGATGTTTAGGTAATTTAAATGATGGGACTTCATTAATGAGATTAATGAAATAAAAGAAACCTAATGATGTTGTAGAATCGAATTTCAAAATAAAACAGGTAGCTACAGTTCTTGCTATGCACAGCGGTATATGTGATATATCCTGCACCTTATTCGATGAGGAAAGGACCGAGATCCCTTCACCGGGAGTGACTCCTTTAGCAATAACTGGCAGATGCTACACACTCGGTTTGTCTTTTGATTGCTTTTAAGTGTTTTTTTTTGCTTTGCACAGTGATATATATGATATATCCCGCACCTCATTCGACGAGGAAAGGACCGACGATCCCTTCACCGGGAGTGACTCCTTTAGCAAAACTAGAAAAGCATCAAAGACACTCCATTTCAAAATTCATTCGATCCTACAACGATATCAAGTTCATTACGCAATGGGTTTTCAGAAAAACCTGTCGTAGCCCTCCGTCATTTCAGATATGTACTGGTTAGTATTCGTGCTACGTTTGTTGACCTCTGTCAAGGCGTAGTGTGCGGTAGCTGATTAGTGCTTATCTGCATAAGCATATGATGTGATTGATTTAGGGTAGTCGTGCGACCTTGTTGACCTCTGTCAAGGGTCGTGCGGGTGGGTTTACTTCAATCAGGAAATGACGGGTTGAACTTGACTAGCAGCCTATGGTTTGTTGACCTCTGTCAAGGTCATAAGACGCTAGGGGCAAAATATTATCGGGAATTTCAAGTGTTGAAATTTGCAATGAGATTGCATACCTTCTATGAGATAGTTGGATCCCGATACCCGCTGCGAGTAAGAGTTACTCCTGGGAGAGTTTTATACATTACAATTAGCCGATCAAGTAGGTGTCTAGAAAGGTGTTAACGAGGTTACGCCTCTGGGAAAACGAGGTTTACATTAATTAGGTTCATGCGAAAGCACGGGGGACCTCCCTCAAAGTACCGACACTGGCCTGGCTGAAAGATTGGCGAACTTGTAGTGTGTAATTAATCCCGGCTAGTCTTTCCTTTTAGGGTTTGAAGGAAGATTTGATAAAAAGCAGTGGGAGCCATCCTGATTAGATAAAATAAACCAATCTATTATTGCAGAGCGCATGCTGAGTGTTTTCTTCTCCCTCTCTCCAGGTAGCGATCATATCACGCCTTAATCAAGATAATAATACGGATTATTGACCGAACCCGCTTGTTATACTGAGCTGGGGAACGTTGGTCCCGCTCCAACTTATAATTTTTATAAGACAGAGCAGGAAATTGGGGATTACCAGAATTCCCGTGCAGCCCAAACGAAGAGAGTGCATGCTGATGCATCATCTTCGGGTGTGTTCATTACAAAGAACTGTTTCTCTGTATCCTCTACGTCCTGGGTATGTGATACCAGATCAGGATCCCAGAAATGTAATCTGTTACATAGGGCTACAGATAGGTAGAGAACTGAGAACGGGTGATAAGTTTCATGAGGCAGAAAACGGGGCAAGAGTTGCATCCAAGTCTGTCGGTCACTGTCACCCTGTATTACAATACATTGATTCCGAACGAATGTTATTAGATACCGAACCTGATATACAAAATCATATCAGTCTCTTTATTAGTAAAGAAATGATAAAATTTTGTATTGTTGGATAATGTTTTGAACATTTCCTATATCAAAGGTTGATCGATTCAGGCACGTTATCTAAAAGCATTGATGTTCTAAATCAAACTACAGTTTTTAGTATACGGAACACACACAAGAGGAAGAGTACAGAAATGAACGAATCCTTCTTGAGGTATTGTAGACTAGGTCATATCAATGCGACCCGACTAGCTGGAGTTACATATAGATGCATATTTAAATCAGTTTGAATTTACATCTTGTGAAACTCGCCAGTCATGTCACAAAGATAAGATGACCACAGCTCCGTTTACTGGAAACAGAGAAAGAGTTAGTAAACTCTTGGGATGATACATGTTGATGTATGTAGGTCCCCTGTCTACACATGCCAGGACAGGTTCTTTATACTTCATTACGTTCTTTGATAATCTCTCAAGATTCAGTCATATGTTCCTGCTGAAACATGAGTCCGAACCTTTTGAGATATTCACAGAATATAAGCGAGAAGTAGAGAACCAAAATACGGGTATAAGTATTATGTCCTATGATGAGATCAGGGAGGAGAATACTTGTGCATGGAATTCCTGGACTATTCTAAAGGAGAATGAGATTCTTTCTCAGCATTACTCCTCTGAATACACCATAGCACGATGGTATATCGGGGCGGAGCAATCACACCCTATATGATAAGGTGTGCTCTATGATGAGTACTACTGAGTTACCTTTTTCCTTTTAGGAGTTATGCATTTGAGAAGCTGCATACCTATTGAATAGGGTTCCAATCAAATCAGTTGCCTACCACTTCATATGTAATATGGAAAGGGAAGAGCCCATGTCTTAAGCTAGTTAAGATTTGGGGTTGACCGGCCTATGTCTAAAAGCAAAATCCGGACAAGCTCGAGGCAAGATCTGTTATGTAGAACTGGAATGGTTCCAGCTATACAAACTACAGCAGATGATTTGGTAGAACCAAAGGATTCAATAGATACCAACGAACCTCAGCCTCTCCGCCGATCTAGTAGGGTTCCTCACCCATCTGAGAGATACTTCGGTTTCTCTATGACAGTGGGAGCGAGGATTGCATCATGAGATGATGACCCAACTAGCTTCGAGCTGGCCATCGAGAGTAAGACTCTGTAAGAATGGCTGGATGTTTAGCGATCTGAGATGGAATCCATATACACCAACAAAGTATGGACTTTGGTTGCAATATCTGAAGGGTTAAATCCCCATCAGGAGCAAGTATATCTTGAGAAGATTACTTGGTGTACATGGAAAGGTTGAGACTTTCAAAGCTAGACTTGTTAAAGGTTTGCATCATTGACCAGGTGTGGATCATGATGAAACTTTTTCTAAGGATCTATGCTTAAGTCCATTCAGATCCTACTTGCCACGGCTACATACCATGACTACGATATCTGGTGGTTGGGTGTCATGACAGCTTTTCTAAATGATGATTTAGAAGAGTGCGTCTATAAGTACACAGCCAGAGGGCTTCGTAGACAGTGGGAGCAGCGGAAACGTGTGCAAGATGCTTTATAGGATTAAAGCAGGCATCGCGGAGTTGGAACATCTGTTTTGATGTGTTAGTCAAAGAGTTTGACATCATCAAAATGGTAGATGAACCTTGTATAAACAAAAAGGTAGTAGGGAGTATGGTGGTGATCCTCGTAGAGTACGTGGATGACATACTCTTGATAAGAAAGGAGTTTCTTATGCTACGCTCGATCAATCTCCGTTTATCACAAAGATTCTCCGCATAGGATCAAATTGATACCTACTAAATCCTGGATTTTGGATCTATGAGATAGATCTAATTGGATGTTAGGATTCTTACTAGTTGTAGTGAGATAGTATCAATTGATCCTAGGGAGAATCACTGGAAGTGTTCCAGGGTGATAAAGACGACTGAATGTCAGTCACAGGCATTGTCTTTACCCTCAGTGGAGGGACGGTATGTTGGAAGAGTTCCAAGCTAGATACCGTGACATACTAGACGATAAAGGCTGGATACATCGCTACTTAAGATGCTACCAAAGAGGCTGTTTGGGTGTATATTGGTTCATGAGATGAACTATGTTCTTCCCATTGTGTGACAATGGAGTTGTGGCTTATGCCAAGGAACGCCGGTCCCATCAGTGATCCAGACATATTCTAAGGCAGTATCACTTGATCATGGAGATGGTTGATCTCCAGGGAGATCGAGGTTAGGAGAGTAGATTCAGAGGACAACACAGCGGATCCACTCACAAAGGCCTGTTCCCAGAGAGAGACTTTCATGGGATGGTTGAGTATGAGATACTGCAACCACTGCTACAGATGGCCCTAGTGCAAGTGGGAGATTGTTAGTTATATGTATGCCCTAGAGGCCATTACTGTACATAGGATGTATATTGTAGTGGATGCTGGGACATATATAGGGAGGACTTTCTTGCTCGACATGATAGTATGCTATCTGGTTGCACTTTACCTTAACGTGTATGCTGATTGTCTCTCTGTTACATGTTGGTAAAGCCCTTAGGATGTGTACTTGACTACCTGAACTATGATGCGGATCATACTAGTGGGGACATGGTAGTCTATAAGTACATCCTTCAATGTCCCTAGTCGTGGGTGTATCGAGACAGGGCATCGATATACCAGAGTAGACTAGCGTGTACCTTCTCGACCCATACAGATGGGCGATGGATGATCCCATATCCATTGGTGTTTGACATCAGAGATGTTATACGGGTGCTCAGTGAAGACTGGGTACACTGGACGGACTTGCCGAGAACTCCCAGATGGTATTATACCTCACGTCAGATGGCAGTTCTCTGGTGACACTGGTACAGAGTAGTCTGTTGACCCGAGATCGTCATAGAGTCTTGTGTGGTTCCCACTGTGCTTTGATTTCCATCTTACCACGTCCAAGAGGGCGTGCAAAACGGTGGTTTTTGGGTACAGTCCCGAGTCACATGGAGGCAATGAGCGATAGGAGGGGATTCGTCTCTCCCGGTATAGGGGGTTGATGTTGCGCTGTGTTCGATTGGCTATAACAGGAAATCCCTGGCCAGGGTTGCTGAGATTTACTGGTAAGTGTTACCAGTAGTTTCTCGAATTGTTATAGACCTCATATTGACACGACTTATTGAGCTATTGGGGTCTGACGTTTACCACCCCTAGGCAAGATATGCGACATATCTGACGATCAGACCGGACTGTACGGTAGTGTTACTGGTCGGATTCACTGGAGTGTGAGCGGGCTTGCTCGTCGATCTTCAGATCGCTCAATACCCGGGTGGCCATTATGTTTAGCAGACCGCTTGCGGCTTGTGGATGCTTGATATGATCATCATCTGCTGCCGGCGTATTGACGAGTCTTTAGAGTCCTACACAGAGGTTTCCTGGCTCAAGCGAAACGAAATAGGAGCGCATATGAGATATGTGCGGGACCGAGAATAATACGAGTATGTGATACTGTATTCGATTCTCGCGATGTGACATTGATCGGTTATATGCGATATAGCCGGGTTATCGGATCAAGTGTTGATTCGATAAGTTGTTACTATTGATACCAGTCGGTTATGTGCGACATGACCGGATCATTGAATCAAGCGTTGATTTAATGATTTAATGCATAATTATATATTTGATATATTACTTTGCATTAACTAGTATCGGTTCACTTTAAATGGATTTTCTCGCTCGGTTGTGCGCATTGCATATGCGATATGATTTTGTGCACTTGTTTGTATCATATTTGATGATACATGCAAATTAGGGTTTGTGTAAAGAATTAAACCTTGGTTAAAGAAATGGTTAGGGTTTTTATTTGATTATTCATTTATTCATTTGTTTTTATTTTTGGAAAATAAATTGCATAAAATAGAATGGTGGCTTCTTTTGTTTTCTTTCATGAAGCTTCATGAACTTTTGACTTAGTCACCATTTTGTCTCATGCTTAACCCTAACCAATTCAATTAACTCAAGTTAATTCTCTACACCTAACCATGGTGAGAATTATGATAAGAATGGATTTTTATTTATTCTTTTATTCTTATCATAAGACTTATCTTCTTCTTGCTCTTCTTCTTCTTCATTCTTCTTTGAAGAAAACCAAGCTCCATCAGTGGTGATTGTTGGAAAAGAGTGAGAAATCCAAAACTAAAGTCTACCCACTTCCTATTTCTTCATCCTCTACCTCTTGCCAAGTAGTAGAGTGTGTTTCCTTCACAAGTTTTCAAGACTTGATGAAGGTGGAGCTTGATTTAGCGATGCCTCGACGTAGATCATCTTCGGCATGGACATCGACGACCTAGCTCGCTTTTTCTCCGACGAAGCCGACTCTAGAGCCCGGATTCCTTTTGGACAGTGGAGACGACTTCGTTGCGGAGCTATGGAGGTGGAGCACCGGATCTACAAAGGTTTTATTTCCGATATCCCATTAGTTAAGTTGTTAACTAGATTGTTTTTCGCCTAGATTTCTAGCCAACGGTCCGTAGTCGGGTTTCTCGGCACCTAGATTTTTGAAATTGGCATGGTTGATGCCTTGTGAGACCTCATTAGGATGCCTAGGAACCCTACAGTGACAAGTGAAATCCGATTCGAGGAGCTGGATGAGGCCGATTGCGGGTACATGGTGGACCCGGTATAGTATCCCGGGGCGAGAACGGATTGTTGTGCTGTAGACGATGAGCCTGGCAGAGGGACTACTACCTACAGGTGATTGGTTGGACCTGGCGGTTATTAGGAGGATACTGACCAGAGTCGAGAGATGGATATGGGCCGACCTGTACTTCCGGGGCCGGAGGGCCAATTCCGCAAATGGAGCCCGTGGGCCGATCCGGACTGACGGAGCCCGATACATGAGGATTTCCGTATCGATGTTAGAAATGAGTATTTCATGATATTTTTGAGTGCCGATGTTGGGTACTCATGTTTCCACGAGATTTACAGGATTTGAGGGCCGATTAGATTGACGGCGCCTGAGTTTTGGGATTTGGGGTGTATTTGGTAGACACCGGGTTTTTCCACGATGATGATTTGTGTAGATGATATTCTATCCCATACTCAGCATTCATTGATATACATTCCATCCTGTAGTTGTAGTACTTAATAAAGTATTGCGCATGATTATTGCATACCTAGATTATCTTATTGATGTTATCAGATTGCACATGTTATGCATGATTATTGCATACCCAGTTCATAATATAGATGTTATCAGATTGCACATATTAGAGTATCGCAGTACGTGCATACTCGCGATTACCTTTATATGTTATTTACTATTCACGAGTTGGCAACTCACCCCCGTTTTACCACAGTGTTTGCAGGTCGACCCTTAGAGTAGTGTCGGCAGGGCTATCTCTTTGTATCTATTTGCTACGGATACCACTGCAGTTGGCGTGTGAGCCGTTTGCTTATAGGTGGGTTTTGCGGTATCCGTTTATTTTCCATTTTTACACTCTATTGTATCTAGTACTCTCCATCTACCATTTCATGTATTGACTTAGAGACCAGTTATGAGGACGATGTTGTATATTATTTTGTATTCTGGATGTCGAGCTCATGTGAGCCGACTTTATTATGCAGTTTTATCTTTTATGTTGTTTTTCACTTATATTGTTCATTTCTTCGCTACGGCGTCGTATATTATTCTCGTGGTGATTGTTTCCGCTGTTGGGCGTGATTGCTCCCGTTTTGGGATGCTTTATTCTATATTATATATCATTTTACTTGTATCATGTCTTGTACCCGTTTCGGGGCTAATTTTTACAAAGGAGGTGCTGCCGAAATTTTTAAGAAAATAACTTAAACTTTAAAGATTTTTACTCGAGTTTCTAAATGTTTTAAACCAATGTTTTCATCACTCACTACTTTTAATGGTTTTGATTTCTGCGTTTCGGCTTACTTAATCGCGTTACGCCTGTAGACGTTACGTGGTCAAGTGCCGGTCATGGGCCGAATTCTGGGTCGTGACAGGTTCATATACAACCTAGAGACTATCGCTGTTTCCCTTCCTCATTCTAGCATGGGCAAACACAACAATCAAATAAAAATGAAGTGATGGCAAAATCCTAGCTGTAGGTCTCAGTGGCAACATCTAAAGCCCAGAGATCACCCCGAAGCTCTTCTCATTACAGCCGGGTGCGGACCCAACAATCGGATAAAAGTGGAGTAATAGTAAAATTCCAGCTCCGTCTTGATGTGCTTCTCATGCCAACAAGATGCAGACGCAACGTCAACAAAGACCAAAGGTTCAAATAGAAATGGAGTAACGACAAAATCCTAGCTCCAAGTCTTGACGATTCTTATACAACCTAAAGACTATCTCGATGTTCCACTTCATTTCATCAGGATGCGGACGCGACTATCAAATGAAATTGGAGCAATGGTATATTCCGAGCTCTAGACTTCAATTGCAATACATACAGTATAGAGGTCCTACAGATGTCCACCCTACCTCTGCAAAGAATCAGCGTAATATCGTCAAAGCAAAAAACGAAGTGATGACATATTCCTAACTTCGGGTCTTGACGGCAACTCATATAAAGCCTAAAGACTGTTGGACATCATTCCACCCTAGAAAGGTGCGGTTATGACTCATCAGGGCTCCAAATTGAGTCTAACCTCAATTAAAAAGTGTCATGGCAAATTCCAAACGCTTGCTCTTCCGACGGTAATATGACCTAAAAAGATTACTTGAAAACGTCTTGTCCAGCCCCCGAAGGAATTAGAGACACGACAGTTGCGGAGTTACTCGAATAGCGGCTTAAAGACTGCATATCGAGAAACATATCAGCCAACGCGACGGTACCACGGACTAAAACCCTAGTACCATAAACCTAACAGACCCATGTTGTAAAGAATGAGGGTTATCTACATACAAGTTAGGACAAGTTTGCGTGTAAACCCAAGAGAGGTAAACTAAAAAACACACTAAAATGAGTACATAAACTAGAGACTCCGAAATGAGTGAATAAACTACAGACTCCGAAATGAGTAAATAAACCACAAATTCCGAAATGGGTACATAAACTAGGTACTCCGAAATGAGTACATAAATTACTTCGCACAAAATCAAGACAATCAAGAAAAGAAAAGTGCAGATATGAAAGGAAAAAGGGATTATCATTCATGCTTCAGAAAAGATTACACAGTGATGAGAGCGACTAACAAAACGCTACTACATCATCTGAGGTCTACAACGGAAAGACGCTAAACAACAGATACAGATTCTCAAACTCAAAAGAAAGTTTGAGCAGTGCGCCTTCAGCTTCATCGATCATATTTTTGTGCATCTTCTCTCGGATGCAAGTGTCAGGGTAACCACTAATGTCCTCCACCCTCTGGTATGCTGATACTATCGCCTTTTGTTGGAAGACGCGGTGCAGGATAGCAACGAGATTATCTCTCCGTTTATTTAAGATCAACCCCATCATATACGTAGAATGTACCTTTTCCTCAGCGTCATCGAGTGCTTGGAGAGGCATAACTTCAAGACGTCCAGGCAAAGCCTCCCAAATCGACCCAACGATGATCTTTAAAAGGGCAGAACTGCGGGAGAGCAATCGACCGTTGTAATCATCAAAGCGACGCATCACTGTATCGCATTGGGCGTCAGTGAACTCCTGGCCTTGGCAGCGGCCTTAGATGCGAATCTCCTTGTAAGAAACAATATTTTTAAGTTTGTACAGACGACCAACCATGGTACCTAAAAAAAGGTGGAGAGTTAGCGATTAACATATTAAAGTCACTACAATGGGCCCCACAAAATCAAGACGATGGCTCATCAATGATGAGACATGTGCCCATTGTGAGACTCCGAAAGGATTCTCATTAAATAAATAGTGCCTACTAAACAGTGGAGTTAAAAACTCCCAATATTCCCCAAAAGACGGGCTCTTTAAAACAAAAAACAGATTAAAATCTGTGAAGAAAAAAGGATTTAAACCCTAAGAATAAAAATAATGATAATAATAAAACATACAAGAATGGTAAAGGGAATAAAATTCCCAAAGTTCTTAAGATCCAGATCAGAGCCAAGCTCTGCAAAAAAAATGGAATTAAATTCCCCTAAACAGTGGGATCAAATCCCAGAACAATCCCCATACTAAAAGAATTCATAGGTTAATTGAGGATTCAAATTCCAGAACAAATGTCAAGATTGACAGTAGGGTAAAACCCTAAATAAGAGAATTAAAGATTCTCAAGTTTTGGATGAGGACATTAAGATCCATGATCTGTAAGAAGAATGTTTTTAGATCTCCAAGAGATCGATTGAAAAAAAGAGCTAAGCTCTGTTCATAGTTCTTATCAAGAAATTTGGCAGAGTTCTGGGAGACAGAGATCTAAGCTCTGGGAAATGAGAATTAAATTTTCAAAAGAAGGGAAGGTTCAAGAAAGAAGATGAAGAGATGACAGTCATCTTAAGGGCTGAAGGCCCTATTTATAGGATGTGAAGGGACGATTCAACTCCCTAAAAGATCAAACGGTGGAAAAAAGTGACACCGTTGCACTTACGTGTAAGCCATGTGAGAACAACGGTTGTGGGCATTTGTTCCCATAATATTTAAACATAATAAAGAGCAAAGCTCTGTTAAATTATTATGAGGCAACGCCTCACTTTCCCCCTACGAGGGCGCCAGCGCCAGCGCCTTAGGATTAAATTCTATGGTGGTGCCGCACATGAAGTTCACGTGGGTGCCAATGCGCAAAGCACAGGAGCGCATAGAATTAAATTCTTAAATGGCGCCCACGTGCATGACGCGTAAGCGCCAACGTCCAAGTTAAAGTTAAGTAGAATCAAATTCTATATGGGAATATTTTCCTAAAAACTGGGATACTCTTTGTAAAACAGAGCTGTTGGATCAAAGAGCCAACGTTGATGATAAATCATCAAATAATAGAATTAAATTCTATTAGGAAAAAATATTTCCCAAATCTTCCTAAGTGAGAAAATACTCTCGGTTGGATCAAAAATCCAATGATAGAATTAAATTCTATTTTGGGAATATATTTTCCCAATGTTTCTAAACAAAAAAATATTTGCTCTCCGTAAAACAGAGAGCTTTTAGATTAAAAATCTAATGGTGATTAAAAATCACTGTTTTACAGAATAAATTCTGTATATGGGAAAATATTTTCCCAATATTGCTAAAAATAAGAAAATATATTTTGTAAAACAGAAACATTTGGATTAAAGATCCAACGGTGGGTAAAATTCCCCAAATCAATTTTGAGACCATTTAAATCAATTGGAATCTCTCAATGAGAGATTTTCTAAAAACTAATTAACAATTTGCCTCTGCTATATAAAAGACCCGAGACTTCAAGTCTCAAAAAAAGAGGAAACCCCCCATAAACTTCTGAAAAATACAAAAAGTTTTAAAAATAACAGAGAAGACTTGCCTCCTCAAAAAAACCCTAGGTTAAAAAAAACAACACAGAAACCAAAATATCTCTTTTTACCTATATAAGGGTTTAATCTTTCTCAAAAAACTTAGTTCTTTCTATGGATCAAAGATCCATAAGACAAGTTTTCCACAAGTTTAGAATTTAATTCTCAACGAGAAGATCTTGTTTTTGAGAATCAAAAATTCAGAAAAGAACTAGGTTAAAAAGAAATAAAGAGAAAAAAAAGAAAAAAAAACATATGTTATGGGAGTTTAATTCCTTCGAAATTAGGGTTTAACCCTACATAAAGAATTTAGTTCTTATAAGAAAAAGAAGAACCTAGTTCTCCAATGAAGGAAAAAACGTTCCAAGGTCTTAAAATTAGAGATCTTGATGATCATTAATGGCCAAAATTGACACTAACAGAGATTCAATCTCTAAAAAAGAAAAGAAATTAGCGCCTTACGTGATTCCCACGTTGGCGCCTTCCCAACAGCGCCCGGCTCCTCACGTGAAAACATACGGGCGCTCAAAGCAGAAGGCCAGCGCCTCACGTGAAATATACGTGAGTGCTGAATAAAAAGTGCTTAGCACTTCATATACAGCAAAAACGGCTGAGTGTTTAGCTCTAATTAGACAGCGCCCAATGCTTTATGTGAACGCGATACAAAAAGTCTTTAGCACTCCATATACAGCCAAAATGGTTAAGTGCTTAGCGCTAATTGGGTAGCGCCCACCGCCGCACGTGCTTCTCACATGGACGCCATATAAAAAGTGCTTAGCACTATACATATACATATATTCAGTCAAAATAACTGAGTGCTTAGCACTGATTGGATGATGCCCATAACTGAAGGCTTTACATGATACCCATGTGAGCGCCAGAGCGTTAAATAAATGCTTAGCACTTTTTACATAAAAAGGGAGGCTGAATAAGAAGAGCCCAAATATGTGCTTAGCACTTTCGAACACAAAAAAGACTGAGCAAACTAAGCCCAAATTGATTTAGTCTCTCTAAAAAGGTTTTCTTACAACTAGGCCCAAATGCTCTGTTGTTGGATTTGAAATAAAAATGATCCTTGGAATTTTGCTAAGTTAATCTTAGTCTCAAATTACACTAACATATCCTTAGTGAAAATAAATTGAGCCCAAATGTTCATATATTGAAGTTGATCTTAATCTCAAACTAGATTAACGGTCTTTAAATAAAACAAATCTAAATCTAAAATATACGGATTTGGACTGATCTGCGCCCTACGGACGACGACATAAACTAGTTACAATCCACGGGCAACCAAAACAAACAAAAATACAACACGACATGAAGTGAACTGCTGGAGAAAGAGAAAGTGGTTATCGCAACGCGGTAACGTAATTAAGTACAGGGGCTTGCGCCTGTAGGGAAGAGCGTCCCCATAATCAAAAACCTCTCACAAAGGAGGGGGAATCTGATAAAGTCACGCTACAATGGTCGCGTCTGTCCAAATCTCCGATATTTGGTGCCATAAATCAACTTGGTATCTTCGAAGAGGTGGATGGATAAGTCCAAATAGTATTTTCCCCCAAATTCAGGCCAGACGTCCCAACGTCTCGATCTGGTCTTTCGGCGGGGAACAATAATATCTACCTAATACCAACGCAGGAACAAACAGGTGTAAGATACGTCCATCAGGATAACAGGAATACATCTATCGACAACAGGTCAAGTCAATCAAATCAAGTCAGGATTATTGGCATTGATAAATATTACGGCAAATATGTACTAGCATGATAACGGTAACAGTAACAGGATGACATGGTACAAGTCATGGATAAGTGTACAGACATGTCAAGAGTGATGTATTGGTCATATAAATCGGTATATCTCATTCACATAAAACAGCAAGTCATGATGTATGGAATCCAATGATAGTCATAACAGTATCAAGGTAAGCGTTAACTGATATAATTGTATCAACTATTACGTGTTCATGTATTTAGTATAACCATATTTAAAATAGTATCTTGTCATGATTATCATTAAGTACTATTAATTAAGTATCTTTATTATATTTTACTTATTAAATTTACGTCTTAGTTATTAAATAGTTAACGACATGAATAATAAACAAGATAATCGAATAAAATGATAGAATAGTATTACGGCAATATATGTAGGTATATAGTAATTATAGCATGTTAAATCAAATATTATGACTAGATCAAGGTTGTCGACGTATCGTGATTCAGATCATGATATATCATTAAACATTGTTTATGATCAATTTAATTATAAGACATTAATAATAATATTGTTACGCCAGAAATGATCCGACCGTAACTAGCATGTAACAAGTATTTAGAAATACTTGCCTTGGGGACCCACGTGTGCGCGGCACGCAGCAAGAATGCGAGAAACGACGGAAAATCTTTATTGCGGTATTTCGTTGAACACTTCACGCGCAAAATCGAACATTGTTGGAACGAAGATATGGAGACATAGAACTGATCATCTTGCTCACGCGAACTTGGGCAATCCTTGGAGCCTCGGTTCATGGCCCGGAACAGCGTCGAATGGGCTTTCAAAGTCGTTGTTGATGTTGTCTCTGCGGCCGCTGCTACTGTTGATGTCGCAATTGATGATGGCTGAAGTTCTCGGGCTTGAGAAGAAGATGACGGCAATCTAGAATATCGGCCACAAGACGGGTGCTCGACCAAGAGAATATGGTCAGCCAAGAGAAGATTGGTTGCAAGGAAGAAGAAGATGACGACGATGGGTCGAAGCAAGTGGCGACGTGGTTAAGGTGATCTCGATGGCTTTCAGGAAGGCCAAGGCGATGGCTTCTTAAGATCAGGCAGGCTGCTGCGGCGAGGGTGATGGGTTGCAGCGAGGGCTCGAAGAAGGAGGCGGCGACCATGATGAAGATGGCGGAGGTGATGCTCAGTGGAGATGATGTGGTCGCGTTTAGGGGAGAAGAGGAAGATGAGAGAGATGGGTTCTGACGCGTGCCGTATCGCGTCAAGATGTTACTTCCCGTTGATCTGCTGTTGGCGATGATGGACGACCAAGATTTGAGTTAGTGGATAGCTCTTGAAGTGTGTGGATCTCAATGGGTTTGAGGTTGTTGGGGCCGAGCTACCTGCAAGGAAGTCCCGGGATGGTAGTACCACCGAGGACCCTCCGACGATCAAGTTAGACAGGAAATCCGAGCAGAGTAACAGCCTAGTGAGTGGAAAATGACTTACTTGAACCGTCTAAAGGAGGGGTTTATATAGCGGTGGCAGCAGGAAGGCAGGTGCGAGAATCATGCCGGCCGTTACGCCCCTGACGTCATGCCCGCGTGATGGGAGGGATCTCCCATTAATGGCGAGATAGGATCGTTAATGGGGATCGTGATGGTGTGGAACGCGGGATCGTGGGCAACAGATATCTCGCGCATGGCGAGATTCGCGGAGGCGAGGCGGAAGCACCTCCGAATGATGCCGTCGGTCGGTCGAAGGGACCGAGGAAGATGAGCTCGGCGGGGGCTCGGGACCGAGCGGGAGGACGAGCTATCTCAGTTCTGTATTAGCCCGGAGGCGAGCTGAGAGGGCCGAGGAGGCCAAATGTGCAAGAGGCTCAGAGGCAAGCCAACGGTTGTTTGCAAGCCGGGCATAGGAGTGGTGTGGACGACCCAGAAGGCCGGCCACGTCCATGGGTCGCAGACCCGGGTGTTCCTCCGACGTGTTGTCCTTGGTCCTTCTTTGCGGGCTTCGGGATACATCATTAGCCACGAGTCACGATCTGGGAGATCACCAATATCGAGCATCATCATTAGCCCCCCACTCTCGTCCCGACCTGTTCACGGGTCGGGTCGAGGGTGGTCTACCGGGTCACCCGAGGTGAGCTCCTCATCGTAGATATGGTGAGCGTGTGTTCCCGGGCAATCTGCTGTATCTTCTTGGTGATGTCAGCGGATCAGGGGCCAGATCTCGCATTAAAGAGGATGCGCCAGATCGTGCGTACGCTCAACGAAGCGACAGCCCACGTGTCGGGCGCTGGTTGGCTGACGCGACGGGCCACAGACTTCTGGCGTCTGATGGGATACGGCCAATGCGCGTGCGACAGGTGGAGCAATGATGGCCGTCGAATGCACTGAGCCATTTCGGCGGGAGATGACTATCGCCGTAGGATGTGTACGCCGGTAGCTATAAATAGAGGTGGGTTCCCATCAAGGCTATACCTCTACAAATTTTCCTCATCCTGAGTCTCGTTAGCTCGGCGCTCTCCTTTTTAGTTCGGATCTCTGCGTTTTCTCTCCTGAGGACTTCTCTCCATCAGGTTAGGTGTCTTCTTCTGAGGAGCCCGTAGAAATAGTTCGGGTAGAGTCTTGGGAGCACCCCGTAGATTCTTCCTTTTCTTTCTTCTGCCTCTTCTCCTTCTGAGTCGAGCCTGCCTCTCTCTTTGGCAGGACAAATGGATCGATCCAAGAATCTTGGTGCCCTTGGTGCTCTATCCCGGAGGGGGGCCGGCGGTGCGGCCGTGCCTACGGCTGACCCGAGCCCCGCACCAAATGTGCCGCCGACGGCGGGGCCATGTGCCTCATCACGAGCTCCCGATGATTGCCCCAGCGGCGGCCAAAGGCGTCCACGGGTTCTCGAGCCCCGGACGAGGGTTGCAGGAGTGGACGAAGACGGGGTTCCTCTTAAGAGGAAGAGGACGGTCTCTCGCACGCTACCGCTAGAGATTCCTGAGGGGATTCCTATGCAGGAGGGGGACGTCCGTTTCGTAGTCCCGTCCGGGCTTTCCGTTGCTGCCAGCCTGCTTGCTGGTTTGGAAGAGTCGGCCGGGGGAAAGATTCCGTGGGGGACCCTGAGGTCCAAAATAGTTGCTATAGCTCAGGAGGCGATGCAGGTATGTACTCCCTCATGTGTTATTTCGAGCGCCCTTTCTTTAGTTTGAGTGTCTCTAAGTCTCTTTGCTGTTTTTCGTCAGGTCCTTCAGCACTGCGCCCTCGTTACTCGCTTGGAGGCCGAGGGGGCTATCCATGCTATGAGGCTAGTGGGAAAGTCTTTTTCGGAGGCCGAGGATCTGCGACTTGAGCTGCGTCTGGAGAGGGAGAGGATGGCCGTCCTTGAAGCCCAATTGGTCATCGCGGATGTCGCCTTCTTAAAGTGCTGGGAGTCCTACCACCATCTAAATGAGTCCCACCGAGTCATCAAAGCGAAGTTGATGGAACTGGCCGTTCGCTTTGCAGCCATGAAGAGGGCGAGGGATGACAATAGGCGGGATGCCGAGGCGGCACTTCAGGTGGCGGAGGTTGCCGAGATTCGGGCTAGAAAGGCGGTGACTGATTACAAGGGGTCGGAACAGTTTTACGTCGATCTCGGCGAGACCTCCGCCATTGCATGGAACAAAGCTCTTGATCCCATCAAGGATCAGTTTTCGTAGTTTGCTGACGGTGAGCTCCATGCTCGGGTCCCACTTTCGGTGGTCATGCCTCCGGCCGATGGTGATGTGGGAGGTGAGGTCTAGGCGGGGCTTGCGGCTCGAACTTTTTGGCTTTTCCTCCTCTCTCTTTTGTAAGCCTCCGGGTAATTTGATAAGGCTGGGGAGCCCACAATACCCTTGTAAAGACTTTTGGCTTTGTGAATAAAAACTTTTTGCAGTAGTATTTGCACGCGTATTTTCCTTTGTCGGTAAACACTTGTATTTGCACAGTACCACCTTTGTGTTAGGCCCGTTTTTCGTCTAGCGATCACACTTCGAGTTGAATCTGTTCATTTGCCAAGTGTGCAAAGACCGGTACGGAGACGGTATCTCCATGGCCCCAAAGTCGAGGTGGAGATCGCTCAGACATAGATAGACCGGATGCCTCTTGGTGAGGGCTTTATTCCTTAGTCCCGGGTGGCGCGGTGAGGTATGCTAAGGATGGGCCGAGCAGGGTAGCTTCCCGGTGCCTCATGGTGAGGGCTTAGATCCCTGGCGTTGTGGGGTAGGGAGCTACCAGCCAGGGATAATCGAGCAAGGGCGGTCCCAGTTACCTCTTGGAGAGGGCTTTGATCCCTGGCGTTGTGGGGTAGGGAGCTACCAGCCAGGGATAACCGAGTAATGGCGGGTCTGGTTGTCTCTTGGCGAGGGCTTTTGATGCTTAGCGTAGGAGGGGCCGTAAGAGGCCTACTAAGGACGGGCCGAGCAGGGTTGTTGCCCGGTGCCTCTTGACGAGGGCTTTGATCCCTGGCGTTGTGGGGTAGGGAGCTACTAGCCAGGATAACTGAGCAAGGGCGGGCTCGGTTGCCTCTTGGCGAGGGCTTTTGATCCTTAGCATGGGAGGGCCGTAAGAGGCTTGCTAAGGACGGGCCGAGCAGGGTTGCTTCCCGGTGCCTCTTGGCGAGGGCTTTGATCCTTAAGGACAGGCCGAGCAGGGTTACTGCCCGGTGCCTCTTGGAGAGGGCTTTGATCCCTGGCGTCGTGGGGTTGGGAACTACCGGCCAGGGATAACCGAGCAAGGGCGGGCCCGGTTGCCTCTCGATGAGGGCTTTGATCCCTGGCATCGTGTGTAAGGAACTACCAGCCAGAGATAGCCGAGCAGGGTAGCCGCTCGGCTGCCTCTTAGTGAGGGCTTTGATCCCTGGCGTCGTGGGGTAGGGAACTGCCCGCCAGGGATAGCCGAGCAGGGTAGATTCTCGGCTGCCTCTTGGTGAGGGATTTGATCTTTGGCGCTGTGGGTAAGGAGTTACCAGTCAGGGATAGCTGAACAGGGTAGCCGCTCGACTGCCTCTTGATGAGGTCTTCGATCCTTAGCGCGGGAGGCGCCGTAAGAGGCCTGCTAAGGATGGTCCGAGCAGTGAAGCTGCTCGGTCACCTCTTGGCGAGGGCTTCGATCCCTGGCGCTGTTTGGCAGTAAACTACCAGCCGGGGATAGCTGAGCAGGGTAGCCGCTCGGCTGCCTCTTGATGAGGGCTTCGATCCTTAGTGCGGGAGAGGCCGTAAGAAGCCTGCTAAGGATGGACCGAGCAGGGGTTCGCCTGACCCTCCTGACGTGTGAGCATCGGGAAGGGTAATAGTCATGAGCGACACGTGTCAGGAATGTACGGGGGAAGGCATAAAGTTTCGGGAAACCGCTTCAGTTTCGCCTCGTGGCGGCGTGGCATTGGATTAGTTCCTGCGATTACCAAGATTCACGCTGGTGCGTGTGAGAATCCGGGTCTTTGAAGATACTGTTTGGAGTTATAAATAGGGAAAGAGATGGTGGCGCCTTCGGCGCTGCTTACTCTCGAGATGACTGGGCGCGTGTATTTGATCGAAGAGATTATCACCCTTTGTGATGTCTCCTCGTACGACCAATCTCTGGCCGAGGAGGAGTACCGGAGAGTGGTTCAGCACCTCGAGAATCACTTCGGCCGGCTTCTCCCTCGGCGTTCGTCTTTTCTTCAGATGTTGATGTACACGATCTGGAGGAGGTCCCCAGGGTTGGACAACCCCTTCACTGAGGAACTTCTGGACGAGGCGCTCGATAAGGTGCATTCAATCTTCCTGTTCGGCCTCATCTCGAAAGCCAGGCATGACCGATCCTTGGATATGATTCTAAAGTGTTTCAAGATGAGGTACCTCGTGGGCTAAGGCTCAGAGGGTGGAGGGTCGGGTGCTTCCGTGGTGTCTCGGGTCCGCGTATAGCGTTGGCAGGAGCGGGCTGCAACGGCTAAGGCCCGACTCACTGAAATCTACTCTGAGTATCACCAGGAGTACTTCCTTGATTCCATTCCACCTCTGTTGTAACCTTTTTTTTATAAGGCTGAGGAGCCCATAGTAGCTTTTTGAATAAACAAACTCTTCCTTTTGCAATGTTTTATTGATATATTCTTATTATATAAACAGAAAGATCTTCAGAAAGTTTACATTGCCTTAGTAAAAGAAGTACAAGCTAGTAGATGTTCTTTTATTTACCTAGCTTGAGCCCCTCGGATGTCTGTTGGCCTCCGCGACCGGCGCAGGGTGTTGAGACTCGTAGGTATCCGACATACTCTCTGCTGACACGACCATGATTTGGCCGATTGTCAACTCGCCGGGAGGGGGACGCTGCTCCTGCTCGCGGTCAGCTTGCCGCTTGTCCCGCAAGTACGCTGCAAGGTGTCCCGAACGGATGAGCTCCTCGATGTAGTCTCGAAGCTGCTTACAGCTCTCTGTAGAGTGGCTTAGCGATCTGTGAAAACCACAGTAGGGACTCCTAGTACGCTTTGCCGCCATGCGCGAGATCAGGGGGAGCTTGAAGAACCCCTCGCCCTTGGCCTCCTCAAGCAGTATCGTCTGGGAGACGTTGAGCGGGGTGTACTCCTGAAACTTCGGGTAGTAGGGCTTTGGCCGCTCAAGTATTTTTCTCTCTTCCCTCGCCCTTTTCTTCTGGTCAGTTTGCTCTGCCCTGGGGAGGTTTGCGTTCACCTCGGACTCGAGCCGGATTTCGCGCTCGGTCCAGGCCTTTATCTCGGCCATGGTCTTAGGTTACGCTAATGCAAAGGAGCGTAACCACTCCTTGTGCCTAAGACCAGACCTCAGGGCCGTGATGACTGTCTCGTCCCAATGTTCGGGGACCTCGAGAAGGGCATTGCAGAAGCGGGTGACGTACGCTTTGAACATTTCTTTGTCCCCACTCTTGATCATGAAGAGATGGTCGACGGTCCATTTCTGCCGTCTGTTCTTGACGAAATGGCCGAGGAATTGGGTGACCAGCTCGTCGAAGGTTGAGATCGAGCGTGGCGCGAGTCCTCGGAACCAGTCTCGTCCGGAGCGGATGAGAGTGGCCGAGAAAGCTTGGCATTGGGCGGCGTCAGAGTTGTCTTGGGAGCTCATCCCGGCCGTGAACGCGTCCAGATAGTCCTTCGGGTCTGATTTCCTGTCGAAGAGCGAGACCTTAGGGGCTTGTTCCAGGAGGAGACATGGATGGCGAGAAGCTCTTCGGTGAAGAGCTTTGTGAGCGAGTCGGCGGCGTATTTAGCCCCGTCGCTCGAGTGGCTACCTTCTCGATGCATGCCCTCGATCTTTTTTCTGAGGGCGTCGAGCCGGCCATGGTACCCCGACGATTCGGTACATTCTGATCTTTGGCCTTTGCAGTTGGAGACTTGTGTTTGGCCGTGGCCTTGGTTCCTTTCAATGAGGTTTCTTAGGTTGCCCGACGAAGTAGTCTTCGAGCTGCCGTGACGAGTCCTGTCCGTGCGACCCCGTCGAGGGAGGGGGTGTTGGTCATGCCTCGGAGCAGGCGAGCTGACCGACATCTCCTCGGGAGGGACAGGAGCGCATGGGGGCTCGGGACGAGGCACTCGAGCGACAGACCTCGGTATTGAACTGTGGGGGCCCAGTAGGTCGCAAAATATATTGGCTCGGGAGATTTGCGGCCGTGGGAGGTAGCGAGGCGGTGGTCGGCAGTACCGACTCGAGCAGAGTCTTCTCTCCCTCTGTAGGGGTCCTGGTCCCAAGATAGGGGAGCGGCGACCTGGGGAGCTTGCCCTGCCGTTTGGACACGGAGAAGCGCGTCCACGACGGACGCGAGTCGATCTATCCGGGCGGCTAGGGAGTTGATGGCGTTCGGGGGAGGAGATTTGTCCGTGCCTCCGTTGTGGGGGAGGCGGCGGCTAGTGCTTGGATTGTCGTGGTGATCGCTCTCCATTGGGTTGAGATTGGAAGATGAACTTTGTCTTAGTGGAATCAAGTTTCCCACAGACGGCGCCAGCTGACGCTTGCCGTATCGCGTCAAGATGTTACCTCCCATTGATCTGCTGTTGGTGATGATGGACGACCGAGATTTGAGTTGGAGGATAGCTCCTGAAGTGTGTGGATCACAATGGGTTTGAGGTTGTTGGGGCCGAGCTGCCTGGAAGGAAGTCCCGAGGTAGTTGTACCACCGAGGACCCTCCGACAATCAAGTTAGACAGGAAATCCGAGCAGAGTAACGGCCTAGTAAGGGAAAAATGACTTACTTGAACCGTCTGAAGGAGGGGTTTATATAGTGGTGGAAGTAGGCAGGCAGGTGCGAGAATCACGCCGGCCGTTATGCCCCCAACATCACGCCCACGTGATGGGTAGGATCTCTCATTAATTGCGAGACAGGCTCGTTAATAGGGATCGTGATGGCGTGGAACGCGGGATCGTAGGCAGTGGATATCTCGCGCATGGCGAGATTCGCGGAGGTGAGGCAGAAGCACCTGCGAATTATGCCGTCGGTCAGTCAAAGGGACCGAGGAAGATGAGCTCGGCGGGGGCTCGGGACCGAGCGGGAGGCCGAGCTATCTCGGTTCTGTGGTAGCCCGGAGGCTAGCTGAGAGGGCCGAGGAGGCCAAATGTGCAGGAGGCTCGGAGGCCAGCCAACGGTTGTTTGCAAGGAGGGCATAGGAGTGGTGTGGACGGCCCAGAAGGTCGGCCACGTCCATGGGTCGCAGAACCGGGTGTTCCTCTGACGTGTTGGTCCTTCCTTGCGGGATTTGGGATACGTCATCAGCCACGTGTCACGATCTGGGAGATCACCAATATCGAGCATCATCAGGTTCTGACGCGTGCCGTATCGCGTCAAGATGTTACCTCCCGTTGATCTTCTGTTGGCGATGATGGACGGCCGAGATTTGAGTTGGAGGATAGCTCCTGAAGTGTGGATCTCAATGGGTTTGAGGTTGTTGGGGCCGAGCTACGTGCAAAGAAGTCCCAAGGTGGTTGTACCACCGAGGATCCTCCGACGATCAAGTTAGATAGGAAATCCGAGCAAAGTAACGGCCTAGTGAGTGGAAAATGACTTACTTGAACCGTCTGAAGGAGGGGTTTATATAGCGGTGGCAGCAGGCAGGCAGGTGCGAGAATCACGCCGGCCGTTACGCCCTCGACGTCACGCCCGAGTGATGGGCGGGATCTCCCATTAATGGCAAGAAAGGCTCGTTAATGGGGTTTGTGATGGCATGGAACGTTGGATCGTGGGCAGTGGATATCTCGCGCATGGCGAGATTCACGGAGGCGAGGCGGAAACACCTGCGAATGATGTCGTTGGTCAGTCAAAGGGACCGAGGAAGATGAGCTCGGCGGGGGCTCGGGACCGAGCGGAAAGCCGAGCTATCTCGGTTCTGTGGTATCCCGGAGGCGAGCTGAGGGGGCCGAGGAGGCCAAATGTGTAGGAGGCTTGGAGACGAGCCAACGGTTGTTTGCAAGGCGGGCATAGGTGTGGTGTGGACGGCCCAGAAGGTCGGCCATGTCCATGGGTCGCAGACCCGGGTGTTCCTCCAACGTGCTGTCCTTGGTCTTTCCTTGCGGGCTTCGGGATACGTCATCAGCCACGTGTCACGATCTGGGAGATCACCGATATTGAGCATCATCAGGTTCGTAGCTGGTGACGAGGTTGAGTGCGCGATGGACTCGGCCACGAGCTCGAGCGAGGGGAGTCGGCGGTCTCGAGGGTGTCGGTACGAGGACGAGAACGAGGAAGAAGATGAGGAAGGTGGGTCGAGGCGACGGCTGGAGGGATGGTGACGGTTCGAGCCAAGATGACGTAGGCGGTGATGACTGTTGGCTTTAGAGGACGAAGGGAGATGATGGCTTCTCTGTATTGATGGAGGCGTGGGTTTAGGGGGTCGCGGATATGGTTTTGGTGAGGTGTGAGACATGAATTTTGATAAGAGATGATAAGATGAGTTGTTTATATAGATTAGATGGAAAACTTCAAATAAAACCCCCTTGCTAGGTTTCCTTCCAAAACCACCCCCGGAAATATTTAAGAGACCATTTAAAGATTTATAAGGGATTTCACAAATATCTTATCAAAGTTTAAACTACCATATATCTTGTTTAAACCATCAAACAAAATATATCCCTTGTTGAACTATAATTCTAAAATATAGGTATAGTTATAATTAAGGTTACAATATGATAGTCACGCATACTATTCAAACACAAATCATAACCCAAACAATAATGATTTAAAGAAACCAAATGCACTATTTAATATATAACGTACGATAGTGTTGGGGTGTTACAGATAAGTACTCGTTTCACTCCCCGGACCATGGTCAATAAATAGGGGAATCCGAGACCTGTAATACGACATGTATTAATCAAGCTACCCAGCCCTGAATTTATTCAGTAATATAGGTGTACAGATTAGTGTTAGCACGTAGTCATCTAGACATGGAATTTCAACAGTTATATGGTCATTCGTATATCGGAATCATAAATAATTAAGGTCACCCGTATATTTGGATCTTCATAGATAAGGTCATCCGTATATCTATATCTTCAATAGTATTCCATACCAGGTTCGCATGTCTAATCCTAACCATACCAAATGTTATGTCATGTAGGATATCATGTGTTGGGTTATATATAGGTCAATACTCATGCAATTTGGTTTTCATAAAGTTACGAACTCATTCTGCTTATATAGGGAGATGGACAAGTGGAAATAATCATTGTCTCCGGCTCCCCGAGGTTCAAGAGAGGAAATACCACTTAAACCCATCTGCTACCTAATTAATTGAAAAATACTAATCTTAACGATCCTAGGGTATTTAGGTGGAAAAATATGGCATTTGGAAACTTCAGGGTATTTATGTAAAAATGCGCCATCTAAAGTTTCGAGGGGTTTTATGTAAAATTACACTATTTTAAAGTCTCGAGGGTATTTTATGTAAGAAAATTCTATTTTAAAATCTTGAGGGTGTTCTACGTAAAAATACTCTATTTTAAACCTCGATGGTGTTTTATGTAAATACACACTATATAAAATCTAGAGGGTGTTTTGATCAAATCCTAATTTTTGGAAGTTGAGGATTTTTAGTGAAAATCCTAAATTTAAAAGTTGAGGGTATTTTAATTAGAACTTAACTTTTAAAAGTTGAGAATGTTTTAATATAAACTTAACTTTTTGAAAGTTAAGGATATTTAGTGAAAAATTAACTATACTAAAAAGGTAACAGTGTTTGTTTGAAAATCTAAATTTGGAATAATTGGTGATATTTTTTTTTAAATATAATTTTGGAAGAGTTGGTGGGGTTTTATAGAATAATTCAACTTTTGAAAGATAAAGGGTTTTAATACAAAACCAGCTCGTAGGAAACTCGATAGTATTTTGGTGCAAGTCTAATCTTTAGAAATTGCTAACAGAATTTTAGTGGCTTAGGATCCGAAAGTGAGTGTGGGGTCGGTCGTTACCCCGTGCGTTATCAATGACTATTGTTTAATTATAGAATTACTGTTCGGTATAAGCACTATCGATAGTATTCAAATTGTAGAAGTTTCATATAAGAATGGAAACGAATCTTTCAAGTCATTAACACGATAAAAATGCGATATTTAAACTAGATTATAAGTCAAGAAGGTGACGGGATATGAGTATTGAGAGACGGATCCTACCTTCTGAGACGAGTAAATGAAATGGAGTCGAACATGTCGAGTGGCACCATACCTCGAATACCTCCTTCCTTAGATATTTGCTGGACAAACTGGCAGCACCACAACGTCGGCATTGAAAGAAGGAAGAATAGGATAATTTTTCAGAAAATTTTGAATCAATATTTTATGAGAAAAACGAGGAGGAATGACGGGGCGGAGGGAGGGGGTATATGGTTTTTAGCGAACAGGACCCATCGCCTGACCGCCGCCCGAGGCCCACACGCTCGTTTCGAGCCATTACGTCCGCATCGCGCGACCGCTTGCCTCTGCCGTTGGATCAAGCGATCCAACGGTCTACACGTGCGCTCACGGCGAGGGCCGCCCACGTGGGCACACGTGCAGACGCGTAACCTCCTCACGCCTGCCTCTCCATATGGGTAAGCTAGGTCGTTGGCTCAAGCGATCCGACGGCCCCTGTTTCCCTTGATTTAAAATTATTTTTTTTCTTTATCTTTTCAAAACTAAAAACTGTTTTCTTAAAAATGAATTTTCAATTAGAAAAATTATTTAAAAATAGTTAAAAATATTAGAAAAATTAGGAAAAATTCTAAAAAATCTATTTTAATGTTTTCTTCCTTTTGTAACAAAATTTGGTCAAAAATAGCTTTCTTTTCTGCTATTAAAAATATTTTATAAATCTTTATTCTTTTCTAAAACTTCAATTTAAATATCTAAAAATTACTAAAAATTATATTAAATAGTTTTAAATGTAGAAAAACCTATTAAAAGTGTTTTCCAACCAAGGAAGTATTAAAATAATTATTTTGACACAAGAAAAATTGTAAAAGCCTTTATTATGTATTCGGGAAACACAGACGTTATAATTTACCATCCTTTAAATAATTTCGTAGTACGAAATTATATAGGATAGCAAGAAAAGAAAGTTACAAAGGGAGAGATACAAAAAGATGGAGATAACGTTCTCTCATCTCATCCTCTCTCTCCCATGTCGACTAGCCTGGGGAATCCTTTCTCCACAGAATCCTAAAAAGATCAACTGTTTTGTTTCTTAGGGTCTTCTCTTTCCGGTCTAAAATTTCAACCGGTTGCTGCTCATAGGTTAGGTTGGCCCTTACGGTGATTTCTGAATGATCTTACGACGTGACTAGGATCGTCGACATATTTCCTTAGCTGTGAGATGTGGAAAACGTTGTGAACGCCTTCCAAGGATGGTGGTAAGGCCAGGCGATAAGCAACTTCACTGACTCGTTCTAAGATGTCAAACGGGCCGATGAATCATAGGTTAAACTTTTCGTGCTTCCCGAAACTAATCAATCCTCGATTCGGGGAGATTTTCAGAAACATGTGGTCACCTGTTGGAATTCTAGGTGTCTCCACTTTGTATCTGCCCAGTGTTTCTGCCCGACCTAAGCTATTCACAGTTGTTCCCTGATGGTCAATTCTTGTATATTTTGGTTAAGTCATTCTACTAGTATTCTACAAGCAACATGTTTGAACCCCATATATCATGCCCCACTTCCCAAAATACGGAATACGAGGATGACTAGGCTAGCCATGCTCCTACCGTCAAGAAATAATCTCGTCGTAGTCACAGTTCGGCTTCTAGTATTACATTGTAATCAGTAAACACAGCACAAAGTAAAGGAAATCACAATCACTACTTTATTTCATTTAACCAAATGAGTTCAACGGGTACAAGGAGTTTTATAACAAGAAAAATTACTAACCAAAATAACAAAGTTCTTTATTGAAAGCAGGAAAGGTAATAACTCCAAGTCGCTATCTAAATCTCTGCGATCTCGTAATGCAAGTCTGAGTCCTGTGCTGGGTCTACTTCTTCTTCTGAGCTTGCATACTCAGGTCTTCAGGGCGACACAATATAGCAATAATATAATATGTGCAGTGATAATAAGCATAAAATAACAAGCATAGACTAATGACATGAGTGTGAAATAACAGATGTAAACAGTATAGCATGTATGTCAGATCAGTAATCAATGCAATGTCTATGTCATTAAATCTATCAGTCTTTAAGTCAGTTAAAATCGATCGGTGGAAAAGAGTTGTCGTGTTTAATAAGGATCTCGTGCATGCCTAAGACTATGGTCCACTGGTGCCCAGGACATAACCCTGCAGCTGTGATGCTAGGCCCACGACCTAATCAGTATATATATATATATATATATTTCACTGTTCGAATGATCATCCTCTAAACACTATACCTCGCTAAATACGAGTTTGATTCCACCATTGTCATGACCTAAGTTAGCCACATGACCGACACTTAGACCACGTAATGTCAACAGGCATAACGCAATTTAAGTAAGCCGAAAACCCAGCAATCTAAACCATTACAAGAAGTAAAAGATAGAAACATTTGGAAATCTCAAGCCAAAACCTTAAAGCTTAAGTTTGTTTTCATAAAAATTTTGGTAGCACTTACTTTGTAAAAGCCAGCCCCGAAACGGGTTCAAGCATAAGATATAAGTAAAGCATCCCCAAAAGGGAGAAAATCTCACCCAAAGGCAGAAACAACCACCACAAGAAGATATACGATGCCGTAGTGAAGAAATGAGACAATAATCAACATAAAACAAAGGCTGGCTCACACGAGCAGGACACCCAGAGTCATAAGAATATACAACATCGATCCTCACAACTCGTCTCTAAGTCAATACATGAAGGTAGTAGATGGAGAGTACTAGATACAAAAGATATACAATGAACATCATCGGATAATCGCGACCTACCTATAGAAAAAGGCCTCACAGCCAACCGTAACAGTATCCGCAAAAGTAGAGATGATAAGATGCCCTGCCGCGACTACTTTGAGGGTAAGACCTGCAAAACACTGTGGCACAACGAGGGTGAGTTACCAACTCGTGAATAGTAAATAAGAACATACTATAATCGTAAGTATGCACGAACAGCGATAATCTATCACATGCAATCTGATAGCATAAGTATGGCAATATGGATATGCAACAATCATGATCAAGGTACACCACCAGGGTACTACATCTGCATGAATCAAATGCATATCAAATAAATCCTGAGTATGGGATAAATAATAAACCTCATGCATAAATCATCAGCATGGAAAAACCCTGGTGTCCATCAACGACACCCCAAATTCTAAAATCCTCAGGCGCCGTCACCAGGACCGGCCCTCATATCCGTACATCTCATGGAACCTGAGTGTCCAACGTTGACACTCGAAACATCATGAAATACTCGTGTCCAGCATCGACACGTAAATACACGTACCATGGGCTCCGTCTGCCCGGATCGGCCCACGGGCTCCGGCAGTACGAATCGGCCCATATCCATCTCACGACTTTGGTCGATATCCTTCGGATAACCGCCGAGTCCAAAACTATCTGTCACGCCCCGCTTCCCAGAGTATGCTAAGATGGGCACGTGACATAGCCAACCATGCTACCCGTGGATAGGAAAATCCCTCCACAGTCACATTACGGCTGTAGAGATATCAAGAACAAGAAAGTAAACTAAACTATCTAGTACATGTCCATGAGCCAGAATAAATGAGTCAAGAAATAATATAATATGCGGAAGCAAAAGATCAAATAAACACCTGAAAGGTAAGACTGGATACCAACAGGATTCTCACCGTTCGGTCTAACGGCGGCAATACTCCTGATCAGTCAGCAACAAAGGTAGAGGATCTGGGCCATGCAAAACCCAGACGTCAGCGCGTCATAATATCAAGCAATAATATATATACAGGGTAGCAAGACATGCAAGTATGATCATAAAAGGTAAAGAAGGTGTAACAGCAATATAAATCATGGCAGTGAAAGATAGTGTGCAGTGAGTGATCTAAACTGGTCTATTGGGCTAACTACTCTCAAGTCTTTGAAATCAATTTGATGAATCATTGATGTAACTCAATAGTATCCCGTGCGTGCCCGGGATCACGGTGAAGATTCTCGGGCTGAAACCGAGACATGCCGCTAGGCACTAAAAGGAAAAGGGTGACGATGAATGATGTCCATGGCATCATCCCAAGGCTGGCATAGCCTCTAAAAAGGTAGTGGATAACGATCGATGATGTCAGCAGCATCATCCCAAGGCTGGCCTAGGCTCTAAAACTGATCAGTAAAGGTAGCGAACTGTCGAGTTACAAGTCAGGTTTCATCATTGACTTCCCCATACCCCTAGGTTATATGTATTCAAGTCAGGTATTAAATAATCTAGGGCTAATGCCAATACAAGATCAGGTAGGTACAGGTTTGTCTGGATAGACAACAGGAACTGTCCGTAAGGACAACAGGTCAGGTTTGTTGGCATTAGACACAAGATCAGGTAACAGATAAAGCCATGGTATATCAGGTCAAGCCAGGTAGTGTATGGGTATCATGTCATGTCGAGAGGTGCACGGTACCATGTCGTGTCAAGTAGTAGGTGTAACAAGTCATATCAGGGTGTACAAGATGTCATATGGGTGCTCATAATCAAACTAACATAAGCATGGGTATACAAAACAAGCATGGGTACTAATAGAACAATAAACCGGAAAATTGTAATGTGAAATGCAATCAGGTACAAATTAAGGTATATAGATGCACGGTTATCAGTTTGGGTTTAAGGGATAGTTCAACATTACTTAAATACAGTATAACAAATATGGATGTTAAAATCATGTTAATATGTACTAAATAATCTAGAGATGCAATTGAATATAAATTAGGCTAGCTGTATGTAAACGGTCGTCCGATAGGATATAAACTATAAAAGGGGTACTATGGGCTATGCAAATAATTGTTGTTTGATTTAAATATGGATGTTGGTACTATGTATAGTAAACTAAAATGCAACATGGTATGTTTCGAGCTATAAATCTAAAATGATATAATGGACATCGAAATGTTAACATGGAACATGCGGCATTAAATTCAATCTACCGATTCAATATGCAGTTGAATAAGTATAAAATAATACAATAGCATGTAGCAAGTTTTACTTGCCTCGATGGATCGCGATACGGTATACGGAACGAGTTCAAACAACGCACAAGGGGATCACATGGGCCAGCGATGCTTGATGGTTCGTCGTGACCGTTGGCGGCGCTACCGGCTCCGGTGATCTAATCAAGGACAGAGAACATCAAAAGAAAGCAAAGGAAAGAAAAGAAGAAAGAGAGAAAGAAAAGAAGAAGAGGATGAAGGAGAAAGAAGAGGTAGCTCACTGGGGTTGGGGAAAGGTTGCGAGGGTGTCGACGGCGTTGACAGAGCTCCGGTGAAGAGGGTTGGTTGTTAGGGTTTGGGTCGGCTGATGTCGGCTGGGTGTTGTGCAGGGTGTGTGCAGATGGGTTCTTTGAGAATGAGGGAGATGAGGAGGTGGCGAAGGAGAAGGAGGTGATGGTTGCGACGGGTATGGTGTTGACTGGTCATGGGATCGCCGGTGATGGAAGGAAGTTGAGGAGCTAGGGTTAGGTTAGGGTTTTCTTGATCGGGTTGGCTGCAGGTGGTGCTCGGGTGAAGAAGGGAGAAGAGAAGAAGAAGGAGATGAGGAGAGAAGGAGGTGTTGGCGATGACGATGTGATCGGCGGCGATGGAGGTGAGGATGGCGGTGATGGGTTCTGTGGTTTGCAGGCTCGGGGAAAGGAGGAATGAGAAGGAGATGACAAGGAGGAAGAGATGAGGGGAGGAGAGAAAGGTGGAGGAGATGGTGGTCGCGGGGGTGAGGCGACGACGGCGACGAGGCTAGGGTTTTCTCGTGGGCGCTGGGGTTTACAAAGAAGAAGAAGAAGAGAATGAAAGAGGGAGGTGACGGTAGCAGGGGCGGTGACGAGAGTGGCTACAGAAATCGCGAGAGGAGAGAGAGGATCGCAAGAGGAGAGAGATAGAGAGAGAGAGAGAAGAGGAGAAAGAAATTTATTCTGTAGTGGGGAGAGAGAAAGAGAAGAGAGAGAAGAGAGAGGCTGCGGTGGGGATGGAGATATGAGAGAGATAGAGAAAGAGATGTGGGTCCCGGCAAATAAAAGAGAGGTATTTTGATTGGTTGGTGGGGAAAGTAAAGAGAGAGAAAGAGAGAGAATCAGATTGTGAAGGATTTTAAGGATTTAGAATATTTAAAAGGAGGGAGAGAGAAACTGAGATTAGATTGTTTGTTAAAAAAATATATATATATTCGTTTACAAAATATATTAACAGTTTAAAATATCATGAATATTTTATTAGTCAAAATTAGGTTTTTGGTAAATATAAAAATACTTCAAAATGCATCCGGGTTGGGTCTAAAAATCCAGTTTTATAATATGAAAAATATATGCGACTCACAAAATTTAAAATGAATGCTTAGGTAACAAAAAAGCATACCCCCAAGAACGGACGCACGTACGTGCGCGTAGCCATCCAAACACGTCCGTTTTACTGAACGGGACGAGAACAGGATGCATGGACGCTACTACAGGGTTAGGGGTATCAAGCAGGCTAAGAAATGCAATTTTAAAATATTTTACGTGACCTAAAAATGTTATATGATAAAAGATGCGATACTAGATAAAATACCAGTATGTACTAAATATGAGATGCACGTGTCCATGAAACAAGTCAAGGTAATCTATAAATAAGAATCAAACAGGTTCAAGCAAGTGGGTCGGGTCGAATGCAATATACAGTGTAAAATACCATTCACACCCAAGATACATTAAATCAAGAAATATCATGAATAAAGAAATACGAGAACTAGAATTGGTATAAATGAACTCGGGTGTTACATTATACCCAACTACAAAAAGAATTTCGTCCTCGAAATTCCAAGAACAGGAAAGGATAAACAATCAAGAACTACAGGAATAGCTGTGGAAACTTCTGTCTGATTTCATCTTCTCGTTCCCAAGTTGACTCTCCATGTGAGCGATTATCCCAAGAAACAAGTACAAGAGGGATAACCCTGTTCTTAAGAACTTTTTCCTTTCGATCCACAATCGACATTGGTCGTTCCTCAAAGGATAAATCTTCTCGTACAGTCAGCTCTGAATGATCCAGCACGTATGCTTCATCTCGAACATACTTACGGAGTTGAGATACGTGAAATACGTCATGAACATTCGCCAAGGATTGCGGTAACGCCAATCGATACGCCACTCCTCGAACACGCTCCAAAATCTCAAAAGGTCCAATGAATCGAGGACTAAGCTTTCCTCGACTTCCGAAACGGATCACCCCTCTAGTCGGTGATATCTTCAGGAATACTAAATCACCAACGGCGAACCCTAGAGGTCTTCTCGACGTATCTGCCCAACTCTTTGTTGGTCTCGTGCTGCTTAAATATGATTCCAAATAGTATTAACCTTCTCAACTGTCTGTACAACCAAATCTGGTCCCAACAATCTTCGTTCACCGACATCGTCCCAACAAACAGCTGAACGACACTTGCGACCATATAAAGTTTGATTGGAGCCATCTGAATAGTCGCCTGAAAACTGTTGTTGTAAGAAAACTCCACTAAGTGTAAATGATCCTCCCATGAACCCTTGAAGTCTAACATGCAATCTCTCCACATGTCTTCAAGAGTTTGGATCGTTCTCTCTGACTGGCCATCTGTCTGAGGATAATAGGCTGTGCTA
Organism: Agapanthus africanus; assembly: GCA_030015575.1. Taxonomy (NCBI): domain Eukaryota; kingdom Viridiplantae; phylum Streptophyta; class Magnoliopsida; order Asparagales; family Amaryllidaceae; genus Agapanthus; species Agapanthus africanus. The sequence goes on along the minus strand of CM057339.1, from coordinate 825,386,297 downwards.
AACTCCAATCGCGTCCTCAACTTTCCTGTAAGCTCCTCCAAAAGTATGATAAGAAACGGTGTCACGGTCAGACACGATGCTCACCGGCACTCCATGCAATCTTACAATCTCCTGCATGTACCGTTCTGCCAAAGCTTCTGTTGATCGACCAACTCGAAACGGTATGAAATGAGCTGCATTGGTCAATCGATCAACAATCACCCAACTACATTGCTGCCTTTCGGACTCCTCGGTAGAGCCATCACGAAACCCTTAGTTATATGTTCCCACTTCCATTGAGAAATCGGAAGTGGTTGCAACAAACCAGCAACCCTTTGATGTTCAGTCTTAACTTGCTGACGCACCAAGCACTTTGCTACAAAACGGGCAGTCTCCCGTTTCATGCCTTCCCACCAGAAATGCTGTCGTATATCTCGGTACATCTCCGTGCCTCCTGGATGTACGGAATATGCTGAATTGTGCGTCTCCTTCATAAGTTCTTCATGAATATCTCCCTTTGGCACACACAAACGGCTACCATATCGCAACGAACCATCTTCATGAATCAGTAAGTCTGTTCGAAGTCCAGCTTCAACCTGTTCTCGAAACTTTTGCAATGTAGGGTCCTGCATTGCGCTGCTTTAATATTCATGATCAAATACGATTGTACTTGCAGCTGCATTAACTGTCCCGAAGAATGCGGTAGTACAATCTCCAAATCAAATATTCGAAAGTCCTCAGTAAGTTGCTTCTGTGCAGTCAACATCTGAATTGCTGGCAACCGACTAAGCGCATCCGGCACAACATTAACTTTCCCCGGATGGTACTTAAGATCAAGATCGTCGTCAGCCATCAGCTCCAACCATCTACGTTGCCTCATATTAAGTTCCTTCTGAGTGAACACGTACTTTAGGCTTTTGTGATCGGTGAATACTTCGACTCTTTCGCCCAATAGGTAGTGTCTCCAAATCTTCAAAGCGAATATCACAGCCGCATGCTCCAAGTCATGAGTTGAGTAATTCTTCTCATTGGTCTTCAACTGTCTCGACGCGTAAGCTACAACCTTCCGATGCTGCATCAAAACACATCCCAATACTTTCCCAGATGCGTCGCTGTGAGTCACCAATCCTCCGGAACTATCTGGCATGGTTAAAACAAGAGCGGTTATCAACCTTTGCTTCGACGCCTAAAAAGCTGACGTACACTTATCCGTCCACACAAATGGTACTTTCTTGCGCGTAAGCTTGGTCAAAGGCTCAGCCCAACAGCGAAATTCTCCATGAATCTTCTGCAATATCCGGCAAGTCCAAGAAAATTTCTGATCTCTGCTACGTTCTTCGGAATCGGCCAATCTTGAACTGCTGCAATCTTCTCGGGATCAACGGCGATTCCATCTTCGGATACGAATTGCCCCAAAACTTCACTTCTTCAAGTCAAAACTCGCACTTGCTCATCTTCGCATATAATCTTTCTTGTCTCAATGTCTGCAGTGCGATCTTCAAGTGTTCTGCATGCTCTTTAATACTCTTCGAGTAGACCAGAATATCTTCAATGAACACCACTATAAACTGGTCCAAGAATGATGAAAAGATTCAGTTCATCAAGTCCATGAATATCGCCGGTGCATTCGTTACTCCGAAGGGCATCACTAAATACTCGTAATGTCCATACCGAGTTCTGAACGCCGTCTTGCAAATATCCTCTGTTTTAACTCGGACCTGATGATATTCGGATCGCAAATCCAGTTTCGAGAATACCCTCGCTCCACTAAGCTGCTCAAATAATTCGCCAACGCGAGGGATCGGGTACTTGATCTTAATAGTCACCTGGTTTAATTCTCGATAGTCGATGCACATCCTCCTTGTGACATCATCTTCTTTACTAGAAGAACTGGAGCTCCCCAAGGTGAGTTACTGCTGCAAAACCAACCCTTCTCAAGTAATTCAGCAACCTGCTTCTTGACTTCTTCCAACTCCACTGGTGCCATTGGATAATACGCCTTTTAGATTGGCGCTGCACCAGGAACAAGATTAATCGCAAACTCTACATCTCGTTTTGGCGATAAACCTGAGAAGTCTTCGATCACGTCCATGAATTCTCGAACTACCGCTGGCGCTCCTTCCTTAAAAACTTCCATCGACGGAAGAACATTGTTTGTCGGCCTAGCCCTAAACTCAACTGGCCCGACAGAACTGCTTCCTCCAGCAAAACAAACTCTGGATGTCCGGGAATCTGGAGAATCACTTTCCTTTTCTTACAATCAATATGAGCATGGAAAGTGCCGCGAAAATCCATTCCCAAGACAACAACAAACAAAGGGGTGCACCAGAATTGATTAATTCTAATGCGAGAAAAACAGGAACAAGTAAGATACCGAAATGACTTCAACCGAAGTCAAGATACTGAAGAAGATTAAGCACGGTAAACATGATTCAAGCTGGCGATAAAACAATAACTGGTAAGCAATGAAACCGAGAGAAGCAAGGTAATATAACGATCATGGAATAAGGAAGTGAATCAAGACCAGGACTCCAAGTTACTTAAATAGAGTACCGCATTGTAACCATGCTGCAGTTCATGGGTACAATTACATAACTCCACTCAAGTCGTCCAAATCCTAGTATCGGAATCAAGAAACAGGGAGAAACAATAAAGAACCAAAAAGGTTTCAAGTCGAGATGCACAGTGGTCTGCATATCGTCAAGGCGAAGGATAAAAGAAAGATATGATTCAAGAATTATAATAACAAGGTGGCAGGACATGTTCCTAATCACGAGTATTCTGATTCGTGTATTGGGTCCAATACCCAACTACAAAAAGAATCAAACTTGATTAACCTATATCCTATGGCTCTGATACCAAACAAACCATGTCACGCCCCGCTTCCCAGAGTACGCTAAGATGGGCACGTGACATAGCCAACCATGCTACCTGTGGATAGGAAAATCCCTCCACAGTCACATTACGGCTGTAGAGATATCAAGAACATGAAAGTAAACTAAACAATCTAGTACATGTCCATGAGCCAGAATAAATGAGTCAAGAAATAATATAATATGCGGAAGCAAAAGATCAAATAAACACCTGGAAGGTAAGACTGGATACCAATAGGATCCTCACCGCTCGGTCTAACGGCGGCAATACTCCTGATCAGTCAGCAACAAAGGTAGAGGATCTGAGCCATGCAACCCAGACGTCAGCGCGTCATAACATCAATCAATAATATATATACAGGGTAGCAAGACATGCAAGTATAATCATAAAAGGTAAAGCAGGTGTAACAGCAATATAAATCAGGACAGTGAAAGGCAGTGTGCAGTGAGTAATCTAAACTGGTCTATTGGGCTAACTACTCTCAAGTCTTTGAAATCAATTTGATGAATCATCGATGTAACTCAATAGTATCTCGTGTGTGCCTGGGATCACGGTGAAGATTCTCGGGCTGAAACCGAGACATGCCGCTAGGCACTAAAAGGAAAAGGGTGACGATGAATGATGTCCATGGCATCATCCCAAGGCTGGCCTAGCCTCTAAAAAGGTAGTGGATAACGATGGATGATGCCAGCAGCATCATCCCAAGGCTGGCCTAGCCTCTAAAACTGATCAGTAAAGGTAGCGAACTGTCGAGTTACAAGTCAGGTTTCATCATTGATTTCCCCATACCCCCAGGTTATATGTATTCAAGTCAGGTATTAAATAATCTAGGGCTAATGCCAACACAGGATCAGGCAGGTACAGGTTTGTCTGGATAGACAAGAGGAACTGTCCGTAAGGACAACAGGTCAGGTTTGTTGGCATTAGACACAAGATCAAGTAACAGGTAAAGCCATGGTGCATCAGGTCATGCTAGGTAGTGTATGGGTATCATGTCATGTCGAGAGGTGCACGGTACCATGTCGTGTCAAGTAGTAGGTGTAACAAGTCATATCAGGGTGCACAAGATGTCATGTGGGTGCTCATAATCAAACTAACATAAGCATGGGTATATAAAACAAGCATGGGTACTAATAGAACAATAAACCGGAACATTGTAATGTGAAATGCAATCAGGTACAAATTAAGGTATATAGATGCACGGTTATCAGTTTGGGTTTAAGGGATAGTTCAACATTACTTAAATACAGTATAACAAATATGGATGTTAAAATCATGTTAATATGTACTATATAATCTAGAGATGCAATTGAATATAAATTAGGCTAGCTGTATGTAAACGGTTGTCCGATAGGATATAAACTATAAAAGGGGTACTATGGGCTATGCAAATAATTGTTGTTTGATTTAAATATGGATGTTGGTATTATGTATAGTAAACTAAAATGCAACATGGTATATTTCGAGCTATAAATCTAAAATGATATAATGGACATCGAAATGTTAACATGGAACATGCGGCAATAAATTCAATCTACTGATTCAATATGCAGTTGAATAAGTATAAAATAATACAATAGCATGTAACAAGTTTTACTTGCCTCGACGGATCGTGATATGGTATACAGAACGAGTTCAAACAACGCACAAGGGGATCACACAGGCCAGCGATGCTTGCTGGGTCGTCGTGACCGTTAGCGGTGCTACCGGCTCCGGCGATCTAATCAAGGACAGAGAACATCAAAAGAAAGCAAAGGAAAGAAAAGAAGAAAGAAAGAAAGAAAAGAAGAAGAGGATGAATGAGAAAGAAGAGGTAGCTCATCGGGGTTGGGGGAAAGTTGCGAGGGTGTCAACGGCGTCGACAGAACTCCGGCGAAGAGGGTTGGTTGTTAGGGTTTGGGTCGGCTGATGTTGGCTGGGTGTTGTGCAGGGTGTGTGCAGATGGGTTCTTGGAGAATGAGGGAAATGAGGAGGTGGCGAAGGAGAACGAGGTGATGGTTGCGACGGGTATGGTGATGACTGGTTGTGGGGTCTCCGGCGATGGAAGGAAGTTGAGGAGCTAGGGTTAGGTTAGGGTTTTCTTGATCGAGTTGGCTGCAGGTGGTGCTCGGGTGAGGAAGGGAGAAGAGAAGAAGAAGGAGATGATCGAGATGAGGAGAGAAGGAGGTGTTGGCGACGACGATGTGATCGGCGGTGATGGAGGTGAGGATGGCGGTGATGGGTTCTGTGGTTTGCAGGCCCGGGGAAAGGGGGAATGAGAAGGAGATGACAAGGAGGAAGAGATGAGGGGAGGAGAGAAAGGTGGAGGAGATGGTGGCCGTGGGGGTGAGGCAACGACGGCGACGAGGCTAGGGTTTTCGCGTGGGCGCTGGGGTTTACAAAGAAGAAGAAGAAGAGAATGAAAGAAGGAGGTGACGGTAGCAGGGGCGGTGACGAAAGCGGCTACAGAAATCGCGAGAGGAGAGAGAGAGGATCGCGAGAGGAGAGAGATAGAGAGAGCGAGAGGAGAGAGAGAGGAGGAGAAAGAAATTTGTTCTGTAGTGGGAAGAGAGAAAGAGAAGAGAGAGAAGAGAGAGACTGCGGTGGGGATGGAGATATGAGAGAGATAGAGAAAGAGTTGTGGGGCCCGACAAATTAAAGATAGGTATTTTGATTGGTTGGTGGGGTAAGTAAAGAGAGAGAGAGAGAATCAGATTGTGAAGGATTTTAAGGATTTAGAATATTTAAAAGGAGGGGGAGAGAGACTGAGATGAGATTGTTTGTTAAATATATATATATATATATATATATATATATTTGTTTACAAAGTTTATTAACAGTTTAAAATATCATGAATATTTTATTAGTCAAAATTAGGTTTTTGGTAAATACAAAAATACTTCAAAACGCGTCCGGATCGGGTCTAAAAATCCAGTTTTACAATATGAAAAATATATGCGACTCCCAAATTTTAAAATGAACGCTTAGGTAACGAAAAAGTATACCCCCAAGAACGGACGCACGTACGTGCGCTGTTCATACCAGAATATTGCATTTTATACCACCCATTCTTACGCTCGTGTGTTTATAGGTAGGTACTTTTGATCAGTGTTTGCTACATATTTGCAGAATACAGGTTCTCGGCTCTGAACAGTGAAATCCATGAAAAGTACGATAAATTCCGGATTACTGCCAACAACAGATAAAACACGGGTCTCCGCTCTCTATCCGTGTGTTGCCACATACCAGTTTAAGGGACAAGATGGCAAATCGATTGTCATGTCATGCACAAAGCTCTAGGTCAACACAAGATCCAAGAAATCTACACGGAGCTCGAGGAAATCATGGCAAAAGATCCACATCACATCACCTTTTTGTTCTACTAAAATTCTGGAATAATTGTGAAGAGTTTCTGAGAAAAGTCATATACCACATAGCAGACAACTTGAAACCAGGGAAGCACCTAAAAGACGAAGACCCAAATCATCAAGAAGGCCGCGGATCCGCGGCCAAAAGGGGGTCTAGGCCGCGGATCCGCGGCCATGTGGGCTCCTCTCTCTGACGTTTTTTAGGGGCAGTTTGGTACTTTCATATGGGGTCAGAATTTGGCCCTAGGGTTTCAGAACACTGCCTATAAATACTCCAGAATTGAGCTAAGCCAAGGGTCATTCTTTGTTCTTCTTTCTTTTTAGGATTTAGTCTTTTTCTTCTTCTTCTTCATTCTTTTTCCATGAAAATTGTAGTGAGAGCTTTTTGAGTGGGAGATCAATGAAGATGAGGGCTTTTTGTATCATTCTTTTTTGTTTCTTCTTCCCCTTGAGATTCTTGCTTTCTCTTGATCATTCAACCTCTTCATTGAGCTTGAATGGTTAAGGGTTAGTTATTGATCTCAAGGGTCATATTTTCTTATGGAATTAACGCTTCATTTCACATGCGTTCTCTACCCTTCCCTTGATCTTGCAACCTCTTGATTGAGCTTGCAAGTTTAAGGGTTGGCTATTGATCACATGCTTGTCTTGAGTTCTAGTTTCTTGTTCTTTTTATCGCTTTTTATTACTTGCTTATTATTATCTTGCTTTACTTTCTTGCAATTTAATTCATGCACTTAATTACTTGTAATCTTTTGTTTTCTTTGTTCTTTTCTTTTGCTCTCTTTTGTTCATTTTGTGAATGGTTGTAATTATTGTTGTTAAGATGAAATACGGTATTGTAAGTTAATATCTTCTTTTTCATTTCCTTTTCCCGTTATTTTCCATTGAACTCCGTCCAAACCATACGCAAGCGCTCCGTTAGCCACCCTACCCTAACAAGGTAACGGTGATTCCTAACCGCGACCGGTTGCGTTCGGTTTGGCCGGAGGCGAAAGCAAGAGACAAGAACGGAAGGACAAGGGTGAATAAGCCGTATTCCACGAATACCGCGCTTAAATCCCCTAATCCACGTTGTTGCCGATTGCTTAACTTCAATTGGTCAAGACTCGGCTCAAAGGTTTTGAGTACGAATTTCTTTAGCTTACAATTTCGTATCTTTTTCTTAACAACTTTATACTTGCAAATAATACACTTAGGATAGTCTCGAACAAACATACACAAATTCTTTATTGACTCGTCTAAAACAAGAAAGGACATACAACCATCTCCCTGTGGATCGACCCGTGCTCAACCGGCTAGCTGCATAGCGACACCGTCCTGATTACGGTTAACTTTAATTTTCTCAATCATGCGCGTAGCCATCCAAACACGTCCGTTTTACTAAACGGGACGAGAACAAGATGCATGGACGCTACCACAGGGTTAGGGGTATCAAGCAGGCTAAGAAATGCAATTTTAAAATATTTTACGTGACCTAAAAATGTTATATGATAAAAGATGCTATACTAGATAAAATACCAGTATGTACTAAACATGAGATGCACGTGTCCATGCAACAAGTCAAGGTAATCTATAAATAAGAATCAAACAGGTTCAAGTAAGCGGGTCGGGTCGAATGCAATATACAGTGTAAAATACCATTCGCACCCAAGATACGTTAAATCAAGAAATATTACGAATAAAGAAATACGAGAACTGGAATTGGTATAAATGAACTCGGTTGTTACACTATCACCGGTAAGGTAGTACTCCCCTGCCTCTGCCTCGGGCTTACCGCCTAATAATACGAGTCTTTTTTCCCGGGGTACCTCCGGGCCCATCATGTACCCGCAGACGGTTCCTCCACTCCTCGAATCGGGTTTCACATGTCAATCTCAGAACCGAGAAAACTCATGATGGATGTACTGAAATATCATATCAAGAGAAACCGGGTTTTTCAAACAATACACATTTCTTGAAATATCCCCGCGGTTCTCAAATCCAGAAAATCACATGAAATCCACATCTCAATGCATAAATCCATGTAATATGATGCTTGCAACATAGAAGTAATATGAGCATATCAAGGGAAAACCCGCTATTTAAATGCATCAAGTTATTAAATATATCATGCGGTTCCCAATTTATCCAAAATCCAACGTAACATCATATAAAGGTGAACATGTAGCTATAGCAAGGTATATGTGTAAGCATGTAGGTATGCATCAAACTATATTTCATATGCGCAATCGCACAAGAACCAATGCCTCAATGTCACTAATCAATACAATATCACATATGTATATGTGTCGTGCGTTGCATGGCAATTACTGACAGTGTGTGTAGCATACAATTAGTGCTCGTGCAACATGAACTGTCAATAATAGTGCAGTGTCCAATGGGTACAAGTCCAGGCACAACAAGTAATAATATGCAATGAAGTTCATGCACCATCTCTATATGTGCATATAAACATGCGGCTAATATCATATCATATCTAGCCCTTACGCTTAACCATACGGGAGATTTCCCCGTAGATGTTAAATCTACCCACCCACGATCTCGAACTAGGTAAATCTAATCACCTGCTTCCTTTTCTTCTCAGCGCTCGAAGTCCCCGCCTGCGATCCTATTAACACAAAACATAACAAGTGCAAATCTCAGAAATCGACCAATATCACGTACAAACTACGTTTCACCGACGCACCAACTCTAATCCAACTCTCAAGTGTCCGTCTAGTGGCTAACATGTGTAGCGACATCCTTAAACCAACCCAGGTGCAGCAGTTACACAAGATCATAAACCGTGTCGAATAACGTAACACGCATAGTCAAAACACTAGATTATAGCAAAGTGATCCCAGATTTTGTATACTGTCAAAACATAAAAATCAAGCATTACCAAACACCTCTAAACAACTGCAGACAGCTACCCTACAAAACCCAAGCCCCAACTCCCCTAAATACCCGAGGTCGCCGGATTTCCCCTTATTGTCGCCGGCCAAAACCGCCCAGGTGGGGTTTGTGCTTCAGGTGTACACTAAGGGTCACTAGTACAACACTACTACATTGCTTGATTTTACAGTAAAAATTTCAGGTCATAGCAGATCACAGAGACTCCAATATGACACTAAAAATACGATATGCGTACGAAACTATATCTTTAGTGTTCTAAACCACAACTATAAGGCAACACAACAATATAAACACCTAATTATGAGTTAGAGGTCATTACCTAGCCACTCTTGCTCAAAAATCCAATTTTTCCAAGCTCCAAGTCAACTTAGTGGCTAAAACATGACATGAGAAGTTTTTTCATGGTGTTTAAAGAAGTTTTGCAAGGTTTAAGTGAAGAGATAGTGAGAGTTTCAGTTGAGGGCAAAGGAGATGAAGGAATGATTGAGAAGAGATAAGAATGAGAGAGTGAGGGAAGATAATGATGAGAAGGTGAGTGTAGGGTGAGCTTTAGCTTTACACTTACTCTCTCTCTCCCCTCATCAATTCTAGCATTAATGCCCCCATGACTCACCTAGCCATCTCCCTCATTCCAAAACAAGAAAATATCTTTCACACAAAATATCTAAGTGCAAGGTTAAATCAAGGTATGGATTAGCTTAAGGTGTCATGGCTACTTAACAAGATTAATACTAACTAACCCCCACACTAACATGCACAAGTGTGTGCAAGCCATAACAAATAATAATAAAATATTAATTAATTGTTATAAAATGTGAGAAAACCAATTTGGTAAACTTTTCCTTAAAACCCCGCATTATCCCTTAATTAACACTAATCGCATTCTAAGGTGTTACAATCTCCCCCTTAAAGAAATTCACCCCGAATTAAAAATTCTTACTAAGCGTACCTTCAAAGAGATGAGGGAATTTCTACCGCATCTCGCTCTCGACCTCCCAAGTGATCTTCTCACCAGTTGGGCTATGCCAAAAAACCTTCACAGATGGCAAGATCTTTGATCGAAGTTTCTTTACCTGCCGATCCAATATAACTACCGGCTGCTCGGTGAACGAAAGATCGCGTTCAAGCTGAACGGTCTGGTGCTGAATCATGTGAGAAGAATCATGATGGTATCTATGAAGCATCGACACATGGAATACGGGGTGAGCATCCAGAAAACTGGGCAGGAGTGCCAAACGATAGGCAACTGTACCAACTTGCTCAAAGATCTCGAAAGGACCTACAAATATGGGACTAAGCTTCCCCTTTTTCCCAAATCTCATAACGCCCTTCATCGAAGAAATCCACAGGAATACATGATCCCACACTGCGAACTCAAGTTTGCAACGACGACAGTCGGTATAAGACTTATGTCTGCACTGGGCTGCTCTCATCCTGTCCTGAATCAGCCGGATCTTCTCCGTAGTCTTCTGAACTAGCTGGGGTCCCAAAACCCTACTCTCGCTGAGTTCGGTCCAACAGACCGGCGATCGACACTTCCTACCATACAAATTTTCAAAAGATGTCATCTGAATAGTCTCCTGAATGCTGTTGTTGTAGGAGAACTCAATCAACGGCATGTGACGATCCTAACTGCCACCAAAATCAAGCACGCACGCCCGAAGCATATCCTCCAGAGTCTGTATAGTCCGCTCTGACTGACCATTGGTCTGCGGATGGAAAGCGGTGCTAAAACTCAACCGGGTATCCAAAGGTTCCTGAAGCTTCTGCCAAAGATGGCTAGTAAACTGGGTGCCCCTTTCGGATACGATGCATGTGGGAATGCCGTGCAAATGCATAATCTCATCTATATACAACTGAGCATACTGAGCATAACTGAAAGTGGTCTTCACTGGAATGAAGTGAGCCGCTTTCGTCAACCGGTCAACAATCGCCCAAATGGAGTCATACCCCCGACTGGCCCTAGGTAGACCCACAACAAAGACCATGGAAATATGCTCCCGTTTCCACTCAGGAACGGGTAAAGGCTGCAACTCACTAGCCGGTCTCTGATTCTCAGCCTTGACTTGCTGACATGTCTGGCACCTCGAAACGAAGTCCGAAATATCGCACTTCATCCCTTCCCACCAGTAAATGTCTCTCAAATCATGGTACATGTTGGTGGAACCTGGATGAACGTTAAAGGCTGACTGATGTGCCTGCTCTAGGCTCTCGCGTCTCAACCCATCGGTATCTTGTACACACAAGCGAGTCCTGAAACGTAGCACATCCTGGTCATCAATCAAGAACTCCGAATCTGTACCCTGCCGAACAAGCTCAAGAATTTCAGACAAACGGGCATCACTGGGTTGCACCTTATGGATACGATCAAGTAGAAGTGGACGGGCGCGGACATGAGCAAGCTGTCCCCTAGTGGAAGTGAACTCAAACTGTACTCTACCATCGCACAAGATCTGCCAATCTGCAGAAGACTGTCTCTGAACTGCGCTCAACTGGGACAAGCTACCTCCAGGCCTACGATTCAAAGCAGCAGCTACCACATTCGTCTTGACCGGGTGATAAAGGATCTCACAATCATAATCCTTCACAAGCTCCATCCACCGGTGCTGTCTCAGATTCAGATCCCACTGCTGGAAGATGTACTTCAAGCTCTTGTGGTCCGTGAAAATCTAACACGACTCCCCGTACAAGTAGTGTCTCCAAATCTTCAGCGCAAAGACCACCGCGGCCATCTCAAGATCGTGAGTGGGATAATTCTGCTCGTGCTTCTTCAGCTGCCTAGAAGCATAAGCAATCACTCTATCATGCCGCATCAGTACACAACAGAGCCCCACTCGAGAAGCATCACAGTAAACGATAAAGCCACTCGATCCAGAAGGCAAAGATAGAACTGGTGCAGTCGTCAACCGAGTCTTCAACTGCTGAATACTCTGCTCACATGCCTCAGTCCAAAGAAAAGGAACCCCTTTCCGGGTCAGTCCGGTCAGCGGTGCAGCGATACTCGAGAAATCGTGCACGAAACGGCAGTAATAACCAACTAAGCCTAAAAAGCTGCGGACCACTGTCACAGATACAGGTCTGGGCCAAAACTGTACAGCCTCGATCTTCCTCGGGTCCACACGAATACCGTCTCCCGTCACCATATGACCCAGGAAGTCAACTCTATCAAGACAAAATGCGCACTTTAAGAATTTAGCATACAGCTAGTGCTCTCAATGTCTGCAAAGCAATCCTCAAGTGCTGCTCATGCTCCTCTCGACTCCTAGAGTAGACCAGAATGTCATCAATAAACACAATAATAAACTGGTTGAGGAATGGCCTGAAAATCTGGTTCATCATATCCATGAACGCTGCTGGAGCATTGGTGAGTCCGAACAACATCACCAAAAACTCATAATGCCTGTAGTGTGTACGAAAAGCAGTCTTCGGAATGTCATCATTCCGAACCCGCAACTGATGATAACCCGAACGCAAATCAATTTTAGAAAAATGTTTCGCACCCTGGAGCTGATCATACAAATCGTCAATGCGAGGTAAAGCATACCTATTCCGCACCGTAACTCGGTTCAATTGACGATGGTCAATACACAACCTCAAACTGTCGTCCTTCTTCTTGACGAACAGAACAGGAGCTTCCCAAGGCGAAACACTCGGATGCACAAGTCCCCTATCAAGCAACTCTTGCAATTGATCTTTAACCTCTCTAAGCTTCGCCGGAGCCATCCGATAAGGCGGTATAGAAATAGGCCCCGTGTTAGGAATCAGATCAATGCAAAACTCAATATCATGCTCTGGCGGCAAACCAGGTAACTCATTGGGAAAAACATCCTGAAACTCTTGCACGATAGGAACCTGGTCCAACGACTCCACTGTGGCTCCAGTATCTCGAAAGCCAAGAATCCCCGACATCCTCTCCTCAAAAGACGACTAGCGCAAAGAGCTGAAATCAAACTGTGAGGGACGGCCCCACGGTCCCCATGCACAACCCGAACAGACTCGCCCGGAAAACTAAAACTGACTGTCTTCCCACGGCAGTCCACAGACGCATAGCAAGCAGCTAACCAGTCCATGCCAAGGAGAACGTCAAAGTCCAACATATCTAGAAGGATCAAGTCGACGGACGAATCTCTATCTCCAATTTGAACGGCACACGACCGAAACACATGTCGCGCTACAAAAGAATCGCCAACAGGAGTAATTAAAACAAGCGGCTGATCTAGCAAACATGACTCTCGGCCCAACCTCGGCATGAAGTGTGTAGAAACATACGAATGCGTAGATCCCGGATCAAACAAAACATGTGCATAAAAAAAACATACAGAAAGAGTATCTGAAACCACAACATTGGATGCCTGCTCGTCCTGATGAGTCAAGGCAAACACCCGAGCCTGCCCTCTACCGGCGACTGGCTGACCTCCGCCTCTGCTACCCCGTCCTTTCGGAACAAAACCACTGCGACCATGACCTCTCTGAGCATGGGTCTGACGCGGAACAACAACAGGTATAAGAGGCAACGCTCTCTGAGGTGGAGAAGGTGGTAAGGTAACATGTGGTACAACTGCCTCATCCTTAAGTGCCTCAGTACAATCTCTGACTCGATGATACAAACTCCTGCACCGGAAACATCCAGATGAAAACTGCTGACCCTCCTGGGGATAAGAGCTAAATAACTGGCCTCACCCTGGGCCTCCACTACCCCTAGTACCTGAACGGAATCTGTCACGGCGTCTAAACGTCTGTCTCCGTGCTGATACACCAGTACGAACTCTTTTCCATTCCGGAACAACCGACGTCTCGGAAAGACGCTCCTCAACCAATAGGGCTGCGTCTACCACTGCTGCATATGTGTCACAATGTTGTACGCTGATAGCGAGGAACAACTGGGTAAGCAAGCCTTGAACAAACCTCTTGACCCGCATCTCCTCAGTAGATACCAAATACGGAGCATACACAGACAGCTCGGTAAACTGCACATCGTACTCAGCCACTGTCATTCCCGGAATCTGGCGTAACGACTCGAAACTGCGTGCTCAAGCATCCCTGAAGCTCAGCGGAAGAAAACGGGCAAGAAATACCGTCACGAACTCAGCCCAGGTCATAGGAGAAAGACCTGCGGCTCTACCCTTCACCAAAGACTCGCACCATGATTTGTGCTAAGTTTTGTGATCAAAAATATTTTTACCACAATCAAGAACGGCGTCGCTTGGTAGCTAGCCGGTGAGTACGGGTCGGTCCACAGGTATTTTGTGTATTCTCGATTTGGTCTAACGAGTTAATTCCGATTGTTGTCGGATTGATTAAATCTAAAAACTAAGATTGATCTAGACTAGGGTTAAAATCTTGCTAGGGTTATGTTTAGGTTAAGTTTGGAAAGTCAATATTCCTCACCGCTTTCTATGCCCTAATTAAGATCTATGAGGTGTTATGGTAATAATTAATAAAGTGGATTAGTACCATCGGGAAGAAACGATGTTTCTTCCTCTAGGTTCTTGTCCTTCCTTTCTTAATTCTTACTCTAACCTTCATGGAAAACATATACAACCGTTCGTTTATACTATGGTATCACCGCTACCTCGTGGGGTAAGGTGCCGTAGGGAGCGGTGTGTGCATGTATGCATGGAGTCCTATAAAAACATATGATGGGCAAGAAAGGGGTGAGAGATCTTCATCTCTCAAACTTTCCCTATTCCTAACCCTAACAAGTGAGGAGACTACTCACTCATTAGGGAATTGAAAAACATGTTCTAAACTAATTAACTATGGCAGAGAATAAAATCTAAACTAGGGCAGAAAGGAAAATTATACTAGGGTAGATAATAAAATTAACCAGGGCAAGAATAGAAAACTTACTCTAATTTGATGCACTCTTCATACTTTACAAGAATTGAAATTCTGAATTTAGATAGATACAATGAGGCACAAGAAGAGGCATAACCTAAAAAAAGTTTTAGGGTTTCTATTTATAGAACATAGAAACCCTAGGGTTACAATCGATTCAGATCTGCAATTACAAGTATACCCCTAAGAAGACTAGTCAACGCGCAACCATGCCGTTACATTTCCCACCGACACGTGTCCTTCATGGCCGCAGATCCGCGGCCAAAAACCATGTTTGGCCGCGGTTCCGCGGCCAAATAGAAGGCTTATGGGCTCAATTTTCTATGGCTTTTGTCTGTTTCTGTTGTCTTCTGTTTTCTTCAGTTGGTTCTTCAGAATGCCTTCTAGTTCTCTTCCAGATTTCCACAGTGAATAATATCGTGGACTTTACCGTTTGCTTCGTGTCGAAGTCTTGAACCTTGCGCTGCCTTTGTGCTTTGTGAACTTGTTTATTGACCTTCGTTTATTCTCCAAACTGTAGGCTTGATCAAGATTCTTCCATTTGTTGGTCGTAGTCTCACTTTTGTATCGTCTTTTCATCTTTTTCACTGTTTTTGTTCTTAGAACCTGTAACCTGCAACTATGTAGCAGACATGGGTCAAAAGCACCTATTTATTTATAAAATGAATAAGAATGGGGAATATAATAATGCAATATTATGATATGAACACACCACTTCTGGGCCAGACCCTCCAGACGAAAACTCGCGAACTCTACCCATCTCGCGTCGGAGCATCTCAGAGAACGACATATCCTGGCCATCCTATCGATAAACGACTGTGGATCTTCAGCTGCATCGGTGCCTGTGAAAACCGGAGGCTTTACCCTCATGAACTCAAATAACGATACGGTGATCACCTCTGTAGCTACAGGTACAACTGCCTGAATAGTAGGCACCAACACAGTCCTCGTAACAGGCGGGACAACCTACTGTCGCTGCGCTCGACTAGCCTCAACCAACGTCCCCATCATCTGGCGCATATCCTGCATACCGGTCTCAAGCCTAGTAATACGGTCCATCGAAGGTGGATCAATCTGCTCTTGCACAATGGGCGTACCACCCGGGTCAGTCCTCATCTCAGACGAGTCAACTCTGACCTCGGCTCTCGCGGCCACTCTCTGCGCCCTCGTAGTATTTGGCGGCATAAAGGCTGGAAAAGGAAACTGGATTCGATAAGGATATAGAAATCGAATCACAACGATGTATATAATCACAGAAGGAATTTCAAGCAATAAGTTCTAAGGTCACTTAGGCAGAGTACCATGTCGTAAGTATGCCGCGGAACATACACACGCTACGTCACTCTGCTTAAGCTACCTACTCCATCATACGAAGGTCATGCTACACTCCGAAAGGTACAACCTAGCACTCTGATACCAATTTTGTCACGACCCAAGTTAGGCACATGTTCGGCACATAGACCACGTAACGTCAACATGCATAACGCAATTTAAGTAAGCCGAAAAACTAGCAATCTAAACTATTACAAGAAGCAAAAGATAGAAACATTTGGAAATCTCAAGCCAAAACCTTAAAACTTAAGTTTGTTTTCATAAAAATTTCGGCAGCACCTCCTTTGTAAAAGCTAGCCCCAAAACGGGTACAAACATAAAATATAAGTAATGCATCCCCAAATGGGAGAAAATCTTGCCCAAAGGCGGAATCAACCACCACAAGAAGATATACGACGCCGTAGCGAAGAAATGAGACAATAATCAACATAAAACAAAGGCCGGCTCACATGAGCACGACACCCAGAGTCACAAGAATATACAACATCGATCCCCACAACTTGTCTCTAAGTCAATACATGAAGGTAGTAGATGGAGAGTACTAGATACAAAAGATATACAATGAACATCATCGGATAACCGCAACCCACCTATAGCAAAAGGCCTCACAGCCAACCGTAGCGGTATCTGCAAAAGTAGAGATGATAAGACGTCCTGCCGTGACTACTCTGAGGGTCAGACCTGAAAAACACTGTGGCATAACGGGGGTGAGTTGCCAACTCATGAATAGTAAATAACATCATACTGTAATCGCAAGTATGCACGAACAGCAATAATCTATCACATGCAATCTGATAGCATAAGTATGGCAATATGGATATGCAATAATCATGATCAAGGTACACCACCAGGGTACTACATCTGCATGAATCAAATGCATATCAAATAAATCCTGAGTGTGGGATAAATAATAAACCCTATGCAAAAATCATCAGCATGGAAAACCCCCGGTGTCCATCAACGACACCTTAAATTCTAAAATCCTCAGGCGTCGTCACCAGGACCGGCCCTCATATCCGTACATCTCATGGAATCTGAGTGTCCAACATCGACATTCGAAACATCATGAAATACTCGTGTCCAATATCGACACGTAAATCCACGTACTATGGGCTCCGTCTGCCCGGATCGGTCCGCGGGCTCCGGCAGTACGAATCGGCCCATATCTATCTCACGACTCCAGTCGATATCTTCGGGATAACCGCCGAGTCCAAAACTATCACCGGTAAGGTAGTACTCTCCTGCCTCGGGCTCACCGCCTAACAATACGAGTCTTCTTACCCCGGGATAGCTCCGGGCCCAACATGTTCCCGCAGACGGTTCCTCCCCTCCTCGAATCGGGTTTCACATGCCAATCTCAGAACCGAGAAAACTCATGGTGGACGCACTGAAATATCATATCAAGAGAAACCGGGTTTTTCAAACAATACACATTTCTTGAAATATCCCCGCGGTTCTCAAATCCAGAAAATCACATGAAATCCATATCTCAATGCGTAAATCCATGTAATATGATGTATGCAATATAGAACAGTAATATGAGCATATCAAGGGAAAACCCGCTATTTAAATGCATCAAGTTATTAAATATATCATGCGGTTCCCAATTTATCCAAAATCCAACGCAACATCATATAAAGGTGAACATGTAGCTATAGCAAGGTATATGTGTAAGCATGTAGGTATGCATGCAAACTATATTTCATATGCGCAATCGCACAAGAACCAATGCCTCAATGTCACTAATCAATACAATATCATATATGTATATGTGTCGTGCGTGTCATGGCAATTACTAACAGTATGTGTGTAGCATACAATTAGTGCTCATGCAACATGAACTATCAATAATAGTGCAGTGTCCAATAGGTACAAGTCCAGGCACAACAAATAATAATATGCAATGAAGTTCATGCACCATCTCTATATGTGCATATAAATATGCGGCTATATGTGCATATAAATATGCGGCTAATATCATATCATATCTAGCCCTGACGCTTAACGCCATATGGGTGATTTCCCCGTTGATGTTAAATCTACACACCGACGATCTCGAGCTAGGAAAATCCAATCACCTGCTTCCCTTTCTTCGCAGTGCTCGAAGTCCCCGCCTGCGATCCTATTAACACAAAACATAACAAGTGCAAATCTCAGAAATCGACCAATATCACGTACAAATTATGTTTGACCGACGCACCAACTCCAATCCAACTCTCAAGTGTCCGTCTAGTGGCTAACGTGTGTAGCGACATCCCAAAACCAACCCAGGTGCAGCAGCTACACAAGATCACGAACTGTGTAGGATAACGTAACACGCATAGTCAAAACACTAGATTATAGCAATGTGATCCCAGATTTTGTATACTGTCAAAAGATAAAAATCAAGCAGTACCAAACACCTCTAAATAACTGCAGACAGCTACCCTACAAAACCCATGCCCCAACTCCCCTAAATACCCAAGGTCGCCGGATTTCCCCTTATTGTCGCCTGCCAAAACCGCCCAGTTGGGGTTTGTGCTTCAGGTGTACACTAAGGGTCACTAGTACAACACTACTACATTGCTTGATTTTACAGTAAAAATTCCAGGTCATAGCAGATCACAAAGACTTCAATATGACACTAAAAATAAGATATGTGCACGAAATTATACCATTTGTGTTCTAAACCACAACTACAAGGCAACACAACAATATAAACACCTAATTATCAGTTAGAGGTCATTACCTAGCCACTCTTGCTAAAAAATCCAATCTTTCCAAGCTCCAAGTCAACTTAGTGGCTAAAACATGACATGAGAAGTGTTTTCATGGTGTTTAAAGAAGTTTTGCAAGGTTTAAGTGAATTGATAGTGAGAGTTTCAGTTGAGGTCAAAGGAGATGAAGGAATGATTGAGAAGAGATAAGAATGAGAGAGTGAGGGAAGATAATGTTGAGAGGGTGAGTGTAGGGTGAGCTTTAGCCTTACACTTACTCTCTCTCTCGCCTCATCAATGCTAGCATTAATACCCCCATGACTCACCTAGCCATCTCCCTCATTCCAAAACAAGAAAATATCTCTCACACAAAATATCTAAGTGTAAGGTTAAATCAAGGCATGGATTAACTTAAGGTGTTATGGCTACTTAACAAGATTAACACTAACTAACCCCCACACTAATGTGCACAAGTGTGTGCGTCCATAACAAATAATAATAAAATATTAATTAATTGTTATAAAATATGAGGAAACCAATTTGGTAAACTTTTCCTTAAAAACCCGCATTGTCGCTTAATTATCACTAATAACATTCTAAGGTGTTACAACCATCGATTTCCCCCATTTCCTCAGGTTATAGTTATGTTCATGTATCGAATTGGTTGTGTAAAAGTACGTATTAATTTCACTGTTCAATCATCACGCTTTCACTTATATCACTTCAGATTTCATCCACTTTCACTGACGTACTTGTTACAATCCAATCGATACCACTTATCGCACGAATATGCAAAACAGTCACTAGGGTATCAATGTGTATAGTCACTAATTACTGGGTGTAAAGCAGTTACACGATATGATGGAAATGTAGTAAAATACACAATGTGTAAACTATGGGCAGCTAGTGTCATTCAGGTTGGAAAATTTGCAGTAATCTATATGTGCAGAATTAGGCAAAAAAATATATAAGACATATAAATTAGACTCATTAATATAAGCATTAAAATTGGTTTCAACTCAATCGGGATACTGGTTAGGGATATACGATCATTTTAAAGCAGGTGTTCGCTGCTGGAATTCCAATTTTAGAACTGAAAGTCCAACTTCGAACGCATTTTGCCATTAGTTACATACAGAATTAGGCATTGCTAAAATTCAATAAAATATAGTTTTATCAGTCAAGTTTTCAACACAATAGATGGATTAGTAATAACCATTGTATATAAGGAGTTATGTTCTGTTTAAGTTCAATATGTATAATTTGTCACTGCAGAAATCAGCCAGATATTTCGACAGCTAAAAATACTTTTAAAATATCAAACGGAACTTAAATTAAATGAAAACAACACTATAAGTTAGATAACTCGATTATATATGCAAAGATATAGTTCTACGCATATTATCAGTTGTTTACAGGGACATACAGGTATTTCAAATTAAGTATCGACAGAAAATATTGCTCTGGACTGCAGTCCAGATCCGTATTTCTATCCAATTTTCAATATCCTAACATGTCAATGAACAGAAATAACTTATATAGGTTTATAGGATATTTAGTTGGCTTCGATACGAGCCTTGGAACATTTCATTAAGAGTTATATTCAATTAACCATGAATTTTACAATGCGATGTGTACGGCAAATTCCAGATTAAACATCGCCAATTGGATGTGTCATTTCATGATCTAAATATCAATATTTTTAACTCAAATTTCTTCACGATATTTATTATCAGTAAAGAATTTTTTTGATCACAAAATATGGGCATTTTAAATAGGGTTTTCATTTGGGTAACACATCGAACACATAGATTATAATTATGGGTAACATTTGAAGGGTTGGTCCATTCTATTTGATTGAAACGATATTAATCCCTACGATATTAGTACTGGATATTAAACTCAATTTTTGTTCTATTCAATATGATTGAATAACAAAGGCCCGCTATCAAAATTCAAATATAATTTACGATGTGGAAATATCAATATAAATATATCTAAAATGTGTGTGTATGTGTATATTCAATTACCCTAAACATATTTAGAGTATATTGATTCTATGTACTAGGATTGTAGCGTGTAAAGTAAGTGAGGGTTTCACTTACTTGATGACGAAGATAACGACGATGGAGACACGGCAGCGGTAGCAACGGCAATGGCACATGGCAGTTGCAACAACTAGGTGAGCTCGGTGAGACGAGGGTGCTTTGGGCTCGGCAACGGCAAAGCTTAGCTTGACGAGGTGACAACGATGGTGGTCATAGCAGAGCTTTTGGCGGCGAGAGGTAGCGGTGGTCGGGGCTCATGATGGTCGTAGTGGGAGTTCGTTGGGTGGGTGGAGGAAGAAGAAGATTGAGTGTTGGAGAGGAGGAAAAGAGCTCGTAATGGTTGTGGTGTTGGAGGAAGGTTTGTTGGAGTTGCGGGGGAGGGGGGAGGGTTGGCCGGTGGTGGCTTGAGGTGCGATGGTGGCAACACGATAGTGTTGTGATGTTGGAGGGAGTGGGGCTCGGTGATAGGTTGTGCGGGAGTGAGTGAAAGAGGAGGAGATCGAAGGTAGTAGTGATGAGGAGGTGCCTTCGGTGATGGTGGTTGGTCGGTATCAATGATGAGATGGCTATGGGGGCAGAGATGGCGACGACGAGGAGCTCAGGCGATGTAGACGATGGCGATGGCAATGGTTATCATAGGCAGCAAAGTGATGGTGCAGTGGGGGTGCTCAGGGATGATGGTGTTGTTGAGGTGGTGTGTAGATGAGGGCTCGGGAGAATGTGGTGGGGTCGATGATGATAGTGGAGTAGCGGCGAGGTGGCAATGATCGAGGACAGTGAGGTGAAAGATGGAAGCGGGTTTTTGGGTCGAGGAGTTTCGAGAAAGAGGGAGAGTTTGTGTGAGAGAGAGGAAATATTAGAGAGAGGGAGAGATTGTGTGAGAGAGAGATCCGTTGAGAGAGGAGCGAGATGAGAGGAAACAACGAGAGAATCGTGGGGGAATGCGGGTTTGGCGGCGAAGATAGGGGGATAGCCGTTGATGCATTTCAAAATGAAGGAAAAGAAAGAGAGAGAGAGAGAGAGTTAAGGGCTCGAGTTAGGGATTGGGTTTAGGTTATTAGGTTTAGGGTATGGGTTGTGGGCTGGGACTTGAAAGGAGAAGGAAAAATAAGAGAAGGGAAAGCTTGGGCATGCGCCAGGGTGTGAGCATGGGTTAGGGTTAGGATTTTAGCTTATGATATTAATTTGGGTTTAGATAAATAGATAAAATGAAAATAGAATGTTGGGAAATTAATTTAGAAAAAGATATTTATTCAAATACGGATTTTGGTGAGTACAAAAAGAACTGGGTATTACACCATATCTCGCAATTATTTCTGGGCCCAAAAGTTCTCGATCTTCGACATCTTCCCAACTCAATGGATATTGGCACTTTCTCCCATATAAGGCCGCAAATGGCGCCATGCCGATACTTTCCTGATAGCTGCTGTTATACGCTAACTCTACCAAGTGTAAGAGAACTTCCTAAGATCCCTTGAAATATAACATGCAAGAAAGCTCTAAGCATATCTTTGAGAATCTGAATGACCCTCTCGGATTGGCCATCTGTCTGAGGATGATAGGCCTTACTGAAACTCAAGCTCGTGCCAAGATTTATTTATAGACTCTGCCAGAACTAGGATCCGAAACATGTGTCTCGGTCGGAAACAATGCATACTGGTACTCGTGTAAGCGGTCAATCTCCTCTATATAGTTCTTCGCTAGGCTTTCGGTTGACTGGCCGACATGAAAGGGAATGAAATGCACATACTTGGTAAGCCGGTCCACGATTACCCACACTGCATCGTTGCCTTTTGTGTTGCGAGGGAGCGCAATCATGAAATCCATCATGATGTTTTTCCACTTCCATTCCGGTATCAGTAAAGGCTGTAATAAACCCGCGGCTCTGTGGTGCTTCGTTTTTACTTGTTGACAAACCAAGCACTTGGACACACTTTTCGCCACTTCCCGTTTCATCCTATGCCACCAATAATTCTGTCGGAGGTCTTTATACATCTCCGTTCCTCCCCGGATGAACGGAGTATGGAGAACTGCACGCCTTTTTGAGCAACTCTTCTATGATTTCTCCTATAGGAACACAAATCCTGCTTCCGTACCTTAGTGATCTATCCTTTTGTATCACAAAGTCTGTTCGCAAGTTTGCTTCTACCTGTTCTCGGATCTTTCGCAACCTTACATCATTTACTTAAGCTTCTTTGATCTGATCCACCATTGCAGACTGAATTTGCAAGTTCATTATTGACGCTAGCATCCCTGGCATGATCATCTCTGTCTCTAACTCATTGAGATCCTGTTGATTCATCCAGTGAGTAGTCAGACTCAAAGCTATCGACTGACGAATTAGAGCGTCATGGACCACATTTACCTTCTCTGGATGATATTGCAGATTTATATCAAAATCTGCCATTAGTTACAGTTATCTCCTTTGCCTTATATTGAGCTCCTTTTGTGTGAAGGTATATTTCAAACTCTTGTGATCTTGTGATTGCCGTTTTATATGAAAATCTCCCCTAATAGATAATGTCTTCAAATTTTCTGTGCGAAGATTACCGTGACGAGCTCCAAATCTTGTGTTGGGTAGTTGCGTTTATGAATCTTCAGATGTATACGCCACAACCTTGCCGTGTTGATGCAACACACAACCCAGTTCTTTCCCCGAGGCATCGCAATGAATGTCGAAACCTACGGTCCTATCAAGAATAGTAAGAATCGGTGCTATGGTCAAACGTTTCTTTAACTCCAAGAATGCTTTCTCACAAGCCTCAGACCGTACATATGGCTTATCCTTCCGGGTCAAAATAGTCATCGGCTCCGCAATCCTGGAGAAGTTTTTAATAAAACCGCGATAATGCCTGGCAAGACCCAAAAAGCTCTTGATTTCTGTAATTTTTTCTGGAGTCGACAATTTTTGTATCGCGTCAATCTTGGCCGGGTCCACAAAAATTCCTTCACCAGTCATGATGTGTCTTAGAAAAGCTACCCGCTCCAACCAAAACTCGCATTTACTGACCTTTGCTTACAGGTGATGATGTTGCCAGGTTTTAAGCACAATATGCAGATGCTCTGTGTGTTCCTCCCAACTCTTTGAGTATACTAGGATATCGTCAATGAAGATAATGAAAAACTTTTCCAGATACTCATAGAACACCTGGTTCATTAGATTCATGAACATGGCCGGGGCGTTGGTCATTCCAAAAGGTATCACCAGAAACTCATAATACCCGTACTTGGTCCTGAAAGCCTCTTGGGGATATCAGACATCTTTATCTTAAGCTGATGATAACCTGTCCTGAGATCTAACTTCGAAAACACCCAAGAACCTTCCACTGGTCAAATAGATCGTCGATTCTAGGCAAAGGATACTTGTTCTTGACGGTAACCTTGTTTAGCTCCCGGTAGTCGATACACATCCGTCTAGTCCCATCCTTCTTTGGTACCAAGAGAATCGAAGCACCCCAAGATGAGACGCTCGGTTTAATAAATCCCTTCTGAAGGTGGTCATCAATTTGTGTTCGAAGTTCTGTTAATTTAGCTGGCCCCATTCGGTACAGTGCCTTTGAAATTGGTTGAGTGCCCGACATCAAGTATATTGTGAATTTGATCGCTCGGTCTAGTGGTAGACCAGTTACATCCGCGAACATTTATTAAAACTCCCGGACTACTATAGGCATCTCTTCTTCTATCTGTAGTGTGTTCAACACTTCTATTCTCTTGGTATTGCTCTACAGGTTGCTGGATCTAAGGATCGACTTCCGCTCTCGAAGATGAACATCGGATGATCATGGATCTCTAACACTACCCTCCTTTGGCAGTAGTCGATGGTAGCATAGAATGTCCCTAATCAGTCTATGCCCAAGACTACGTCGAAGTTTGGCATATCTATCACTACGAAGTTGGCATAGAAACCTCGGCTACAAATCACCACATGACGCATGTCGTAACCCGTGGTAGACTTTATGACACTGCTTCCCATGTTGATATTCCATCCAGTGATGAGGGGTGCCACTGGAATAGAGTGAGCGGACACAAACTTTTATGCCATGAAGCAGTGGGAATTACCAGAGTCAAATAGTGCAAGTGCAAGTGTAGAAGATACTAAGAGGATATCTACGTTTTAAAAGAATTGTTTATAGGTGAGCCTAACTAGAATCATAACGAAAGAAAAAGTGTGGTACTAGAAAGGAAGATTGATTTTAAAAGAAAAGGGTACCTATGATAACTTCCCCAGTGGCTTCAGCCTCCTCGGCTGTCATGGTAAAAGCCTGACGCTTGGGGCCGTTGCACTGGACCTACTGGAAAACGCACTTTTGTGGGGGAAAGGGTGGTCCCCTCAATGGTGCCCCCTAACCGGTTGGCCTAGTCGTGGCGAGTGGTTGGGCCCTTTGTTGCGGTGCCCTATTGTTGGTCGGCCTATTGATAGGGCCAAGTTGCCTCCTCCTCCGGGGATAGTCCCCAATTGCATGATCTGGGGATCCACAAACTAGACAAAGTTTGTTCAAGGAATGGCAATCTCGCACGTAATGCCCGGCTTTGCCGCAGTGATAGAAAGATACGCCAAGTTGTCATGAGAAAGTTGGCCCTGTTGGCCTCCTACTTTGTTGCTTTCCATTGAACCTGGAAGATACTCCCCCGAATATCTGATTTGCTGGTCGCTTCACACTGGATGATCGGTTATTCTTCCTGATGCACTTCTTAAGATCCTCGAAGCTACGGGCTACATCAAGCATCCCATCGTAGGTCAGGGGAGCAAAAGTGGACAAGGCAGACTGTGTTTTCAAGTCCAGCCCCTGTCGGAATCTCTTTGCATATAGTTCTGGGGCCGCCACTAGGTGAAGTGCGAATCGTCTTATCATGGAGAACTCTATAGCATACTCGTCCACAAACTTCT
The DNA here is from genome assembly GCA_030015575.1 of Agapanthus africanus. Taxonomy (NCBI): domain Eukaryota; kingdom Viridiplantae; phylum Streptophyta; class Magnoliopsida; order Asparagales; family Amaryllidaceae; genus Agapanthus; species Agapanthus africanus. The sequence goes on along the minus strand of CM057339.1, from coordinate 825,360,397 downwards.
CCCACATGGACCCTTGTTGGAGTTGAACAAATTTCCTTTCCATCTCCAAGTGTGCCACAGTCGGGAAGTATTGGGTATCGAAGCGCTCCTTGAACGTTTCCCAGGTGATGGGTTTCTCTAGCCAACTCTCCTCTACATCACACCAGATAAGTGCATTGTCTATGAGTTTTAGTTTGGCTATATCAACCCATGCATCTTTTAGGACCTGAGCAATGCCAAGATCATTGACAGTTCCTCGAAGCCATTCTTCAGCTTCTAAAGGAGTCCCTTTCCCGGAGAAAGTCTTAGGGTGCAGTGACTAGAATTGCTTAACCCCTACTGATCGTTAGGGATTTGGGGCCAATGCTTTCTCAATAATCTCGGCCTGTTGTTGCCTACTCTCACGCAGCTCTTGATGAAGGACAGTGGTCTATTTTTGTTGTTGTTCTAATAATCCTTGCATCAATTGCATCATCGCTGCCTGCTGAGCAGTGACATCATTGTTACGGTTTCCTCGTCTATTTCGGTTGAAGTGATGTCCTGCCATTGCTATTTGAGTAAGAAGAATGGGGTTAGGTTACCACAAAGTTCATGGATAGGATAAGAATAGTAACTTGCAAGATGGAAAAGTAATTATGGCAAGAAAAGGAAAAATCAATGCATATAAAGATAATGAGTATTATAGACATGATACGTAGGGGAAAAATTGCTTGAAACCGAAATTTTATTATTCATAATTTCAAGCAAAGTACAACTGAAATGATAAACATAGCCTTATTATTATACATTGTTTTATTTGGCCAAAAAAAGTCTTATCAATCCCACATGTAAAAGTTCAACATGTTGTGATATGCTCTCATGCTAAGATGGGCACGGCCATTCCTATAGCGCCTTGTAGGGACTGCTGCCTAGGATTCTTCGACCTTGAGTTCCTCTTTCCTCGACACCTTATCCTCCAACTCCTCCTCAGCTGGAACCTCATTTTCAAACTCCTCCTCTATAGGATTTTTCTCTTCTGGCCCCTTTTCTTTGGCGAGAGCTTCCTCCTCGAGGTCTTTTTCCATAGGATCCTCCTCTTTCGGATCCTCTTCTTCGACGGGAGCCTCTTCTTCTGGCTCCTCCTCTATATCATCCTCCTCTTCTGGCTCCACCCCCTCATCAACGGAGTCATTGATCATATTAACCTCCAGAGCTACGACTTCGACTCCCTCATCTTTGGAGTCGCTGTTGAAAAAAAATAACCTATGGGCTTTTGTCACACCCCGCTTCCCAAAAGAACGGTAACGACACGTGACAAGCCCGCGGCGTATTTATTCCGAGAAGGACATTTTCTACAATAAATACACTAATCATTTATAAGCAATATAACAACAGTCAAGAATTAACAAGGGTAATTAAAATTCAACAACAATTTTATTTACATTCACTTTCTTAAGTTTTGATACAAGGTAACTAAAAAGAAAAGTGTAATGAAAATGCTTAACATGTGGCATACTTAACAAAAACTGATGAAAGCAACTAATAGTCTGGCTGGGCTGGAATCTGATCGATGTCCTCCTGGCTTGGCTTGATCTCCTCTGCCTCTAGATCAATTGACGAACATTCTAAAGAAGAAGAAACAAAATGAATGTTGTCAGCGAATTAGTGCTCGGTAAGTCTCCAAAACAAGGTATAATGACAAGGTGGAAAGTATAAACAAAGTGATATGGTGATATAGCAATTAATAGATCATGACAGTTCTAATATAACATATCAAGACAAATGAAAATTAGGTAAGCATGGTAAGGTAACATGAGTATAGAAACCAAGAATATCATGGTCCTGTAGTGTAGGTATAGTGAGCAAGTAACAAGTAAAAGTGATAAATATGTAATGAATAGCAATTTGTCCTAAAGAGTCTCTATAAGGGTAAGCTAACTAAAGTGAGTCCAAGTGTAAATGTCAACCAATTTCAAGAGTGTTCTCTAATCCAATAGGCTATCAACCATGGGTAAGGAACTGCGGGCGAAAATCAAGAGTGTTAGTAATGAGACTTCAATCGTTGTTGAAGTATTCCAAACCCAACAGGCTATCTTCCAGGGTCTTGAAAACATGGACCCTCATGATAGATTGCATGTGTTAGTATTCGTGGATTCATAATATAGGGGGACTCCTGAGATTCAGTAGGATTCACACTTAAACTACCCTAACACCCCATGTATTCTAGATTATAGTTAAAGTTACCAGTCTTGCTCGAATCCATGAATACATTAAGTTGCAAGATTGAGTTCATGTCAAGATCAAGTATTCGTATCAAGTGTTCATGTATTCATGTCAAGTTGAATTCATGGTTTGAGTCAAGTCAGTTCAAGAGTAGATATCGGGTTCAGATATTCATATTGGATTCATGCATTCATGTCAAGTTGCAAGTCTACAGTTCTGGTTCAAATCAAATTCGAGTTTAGGTCAAGTTCAGGTTTTGGTTTAAGTCAAGTTTGTGTTTAATTTTAAGTTCGAGTTTTAGTTTTGTGTTTGAGTTCAAGTTCAAGTTCTAATCATATCTTATTAAAAGATTTAACTTTTGAAATTCTTAAGTTTTGGAAATATCGACAACTGCGGAACATGGACGACAAAATTTATACCTTTTTCAAAGAAGATTGCCATTGATAATTCCACCCTAAAGTTACGATCTATATTTAGGAAGAGGTAAGTAATGCATCATTGTCACGCTCCGCTTCCCACTGTACGGGTAAGGAGACGTGACTGGCCCGCTACGTATTTACTCAGAGGTAAACACGCTAAGCGTAACTAAGCAATATAATATAAATATACACAAGAAGACATGAAATGTAAATGAACAACAACTTTTATTTATTAAACATTTCTTTACAATACAACTGAAAAGTAAATACAATGGTGAAAGCAATGCCTAAACAATGGCATGAATATGAAAGTAAAGTATATACAAGAGTCTAGAGCTCGAGGTCCTCGCTGAACTGATCCAAGTCTTCTGAACCGGGCTCTATCTCTAGTGAGTCGAATCCACCTGAAAACATCCCAAAGAAAGAAGAGAGAAGGAATGTCGTTAGCGAACAACCACTCTGTAAGTCCCAAAGAAAAGTAGGAATATAATAGACAGATGAATAGACAGATATGAGAATATAACTGGTGTATTGCGAGTTATTTTATGTTAATACATCTGTTTGTAGCTTGGTACAGAATGTGCCAGTGTATACGAGAGGAGTCCAACTATTCCGTGGATTATGGTATACGGAGCATAAAGAATCGTTAAGCCACGGAACAACAAAAATGGATATTCAAGTTAGGTGTATTAAAGTGACCGTCTCGTGCCACTTTTAATACATTCCGTACCAGTCTACCCCTTTAAAACCCCGTAATGTATTATTTATTGATGTATATTATTTTGTTTAATAGATCTACGACTTGCCGAAACCATGATATCAGTAGTTCATATAAATGGAAAGGATATAGACGGATAGTCATGTAGACCAGTCAAATGTATATCCATGGTTCGGTCAAATCATGTTCATGTTGATATAGATTGAATTCTGATATAAATGGATTCTTATTGAATTGGAGTTATACTTGAATCATATTCAAGGATAGATTGATTGATTTCGGATTAGACTTAGACTCTGCCTGAGTCAGACACTTAAACAGAATTGAAGTCCTGAATTACTTTGATATTATCGATAACTGCTGCAAATGAACGGCAGGATTTGTGTCTTTTTCTAAGACAATTTCCGTATTGATAATACCGTTTTTAGGTTATCTACCTTAGATAGGCAAGCACCCATATTCTCCGGCTCCCTGAGGCTCAAGAGAACTTGTCCCGCTTAAACCTATATTTACTAGGGTCCTTATTGTAAATTAATATAACTTGAGGGGGTTTTATGAAAAATAGTTTTGATATATTTTCAAAATAAACCTCAAGTATTTATTTATCGTCTTTAGGGTTTTCATAGTTGTAATTTTTATAAAATGAAATATTATAGTGGATATAAACCTAACTTTGAATAGTATATGATATTTTCTTGTAATTTGACTTGTATTGAATATGATGGTATTTTCATGATCTTTTGTGACTCTTCTGATTTAAAAAAATATGGAATATTTATAATATATTTAAAGTAGATATTTCGACAATATATATATATATATATATATATATATATATATATATATATTAAAAAATAGAATTTATTTATTAAGTAGAAATCACGTTTTTCTTAAAATTGTAATACAAATTCCATCGAGATCGTATGCTCCGTGAGGAGGTCTGCATCTCGCCCTACTAGTCCAATAAATGTGCGATAATCTACACCAACCAAATCGGATTCCCCAAAATGGGTTTTAAGGACTTAATCGCATGGAATTTAAATAAGACAATTTAAAGAATACGGTTTTGTAATAGTTTAGGGTATTTTATTGTAAACTTGTAATTATCCCACAAACTAAAGTTCCAAAAGCCATCGTGTTATGTCAAGAATGAGTGTCGTGATGAGGTAGGTCATTACCTCATGAGTTTTCTAAAGGTAATACAAAGGAATATGATGAAATATGTAGAATGTAAAGCTTGTGGTATTTAATCGTAAAAATATGATAAAAGTTGCATAACATGTTATTTTGAGATGAAACTTGTTCTAAAGTATTTGATTATGATTGCTAAATAATATATAAAGAATTGGTATGTTTGTTATTAAGAAAATTTAGGTTTTTAAAGAAAAGAGAATCGGAAGTCGGAATAACTCCGCTTCCGACGAGTTTTGAAATGAGAGTGTTTTAGATTAGAATGACAGGAGGGAAGAGGGAACTTAGTGATTTGGAGAAGAAAGGGGAGGTAGAGGGAACTTTTGATGGCATCCTGGAGTCGCGTTGTCGCCGGATTTGTCCCGAATCATCGCCGGAACTTTGACCTTGGCTAACTCCACTTGTACAACTTTTGGACAGGAATTTTAGTGAGTTTTGGCAATGGATTTCAGAATGAGGAGGGCCAAAGTATAGGGGGTATTTATAGGATAGAATTAGGGTTTTGTGAGTGAAGAGAGAATTAAAAATGCATTAAAATTAGAATTAAAGAGTGAAATTACTCTCTCTGGATAATTGCAGAGTAATCAAACATAATGGGAGTTAAGGGGGGAGGCCAAGAGACAAGGGCACAAAAAATTGGGGGCAGTACCTACGGGGGTGCCCGGCGGCACCGGCCCCATGAGGAATCTCGCCGGCCATCTTGGAGGGGTAGGGTCTAGGATTGGGTCCACGTGTCTTAAGCTGTTCATATAACATTTTCCACATATTTGTTTAATCTGACTTTTCATTTTTACGTATATTGCATGTGTAAACTTTTAGGTTTCTAAAAAGTTTAAAAGAAAAATCAGCAAAAATAATATGTGGCTGAGAGGATTCGAACACAGGGGCTACGTCACAGCAGTATAAGGCTTTATCAATGAGCTACAAGTGTTTTCTTGCTGTTCAAAAGCAAATTAAATACTTATAGCATACGCATGATTGAAAATACTCCATTTGTACATTAACTTTTAAACAAATTTTCTGTACATAAAAACAGAGTCGTTACATTCTACCCTCCTTACAAAAATTTTGTCCTTGAAATTTACAATTATTAAGGAGTAATTTACAAATAAGTGAGGGTATGTTGCATGCATATCATCTTCTCTTTCCCACGTTGATTCCCTGGTGTGTCTTTTCTCCACATCACCCGGACCAAATTTACTTCCTTGTTCCGAAGTGATTTCACATTTCTGTCCAGGATTACAACGAGTTGTTACTCACAAGATAGATCCGTTTGAACAGTGAGCTCGGAGTGATCAAGAATGTGATTGGGGTCACTCACATACCTTCTGAGTTGGGATATGTGGAACACATTGTGCACTCCTTCCAATGAGGGTGGAAGTGCCATGCGATAAGCCACTACTCCAACTCAATTTAGTATGTCGAATGATCCAATATACCTCGGACTTAGCTTACCCCGCCTTCCAAAGTGAATCACTCCACGGTTTGGTGAGATCTTCAAAAAAACATGATCTCCCGGTTGGAACTCCAAGTGACGGCGCTTTGCATCAGCACGGTGCTTCTGTCAGTCTTGGGCTATGCACATTCTTTCCCTAATAGTGCGAACTACATCGACCGTTGCTGCTATCATATCAGGTCTAAGGAGTTCTCTATCTCCGATGTCGTCTTAACTTAATGGTGGACGACACTTCCTTCCATATAGAGTTGCAAAGGATGCCATTCTAATACTTGCTTGTTAGCTATTGTTGTATGAAAACTCCACAAGATGTAGGTGATCTTCCCATGATCCTCCGAAGTCTAACATACAAGCTCTTAGCATATCTTCAAGTATCTGAATCGTTCGTTCAGACTGTCCATCTATTTGTGGATGGTAAGCTGTGCTAAAGTTCAGACTTATTCCCAAGCTAGCTTGCAGACTCTGCCAAAATCGCGATCGAAATCTGGTGTCACGATCGGAGACAATGCAAACTGGTACTCCATGTAATCTCACGATCTCCTGCATGAGTTCACGGGTATCATAAGTAGTGCATATTGAAGAGTTAAATCTTACTTAGATTCAAACTTACCTCCATGTACTTCTTTTCTAATGTCTCGGTAGATTAGCCAACTCGAAATGGGATGAAGTGCGCCGATTTTATGAGTCGATCCACTATGACCCATACCGTATCGTTACCTTTCGTGCTGCGAGCAAGAGCAGTCACGAAGTCCATAGTGATGTATTGCCACTTCCATTCTTGGATAGGTAACGGTGGAAATAACCAGCAGTCCTGTGATGTTCAGCTTTTACTTGCTGACACACCAAACATTTAGCGACGCTTCTGGCTACTTCATGCTTCATTCCATACCACCAGTAATGTTGTCGCAGATCTTTGTACTACCAGGGTGTACTGAATAGGGAGAGTCATGAGCATTTTTCATCAATTCTTCCCGAACAGGACCTTGCGGTACACACAATCTACTGCCGTATCTCAAAAATCCGTCTTCATGGATGATGAAGTCTATTCTAAGTCCAATTTCTACCTGTTCTCTGATCTTTTGCAACATGGAATCACTTGCTTGAGCTGCTTTGATCTGATTGACAACAGTAGATTGAACTTGTAAGTTCATCAAACTTGAAGCGTTATCTGGCATGATCACTTCTATCTCCATCTGATGCAAATCTTGTTGAAGCATCCACTGTGCGGTGAGATTCATCGATAGTGGTTAGCGACTAAGTGCATCAGGTACTACATTCACCTTCCCTGGATGATATTGTAGGTTGATGTCGAAGTCTGCCATATGTTCTAATCATCTTCTCTGCCGCATATTGAACTCTTTCTAAGTAAACACATATTTCAGACTCTTGTGGTCTGCGTATATGTCCACTAGTTCTCCAAGAAGATAATGGCGTCAAATCTTAAGAGCAAAGATAACGGCTGCCAACTCCAGATCATGCGTCGGATAGTTGCGCTCATGAATCTTCAGCTGTCTTGATGCATAAGCTACAACTTTACCGTGCTGATGTAGAACACATCCTAATCCCTTACCGGACGCATCGCAATGCACTTCAAAACCTCCAGATTGGTCCGGTATTATGAGAATAGGCACTGATGTCAATCTTGACTTGAGTTCTACGAAATCTTGTTCGCATGCTTCTGACCACACGAATTCTTCTTCATTACGTATGAGCTTGGTCAGGGGTGTTGCAATCTTTGAGAATCCTTCAATGAATCTTCTGTAATATCCTGCTAAACCCAAGAAACTTCGAATGTCCTTCACTGACTTCGGTGTCGGCCATTCACTTACCGCTGATACCTTAACTGGATCTACAGAGATTCCATCGCCTGATACAATATGTCCGCCGACTGATCTAGCCAAAACTTGCACTTGCTGTACTTGGCATAGAGTTGATGCTGTCGTAAAGTCTCTGGGACAATTCGTAGGTGCTCGGCATGCTCTTTCTGACTCTTAGAATACACCAGAATATCGTCGATGAAGATGAAAAAAAAACCGGTCTAGGTACTCTCGGAAAACTTGATTCATTACGTTTATAAATATAGCTGGTATGTTGGTCACTCTAAATGGCATCACAAGAAACTTATAATGACCATAGCGAGTCCTGAATGCCGTCTTCGGAATATCAGACTCTTTGACCTTCACTTGATGATATCCCGAATGAAAATCTAAGTTGGAGAAAACGCAAGATCCACTTAGCTGATCGAACAGATCGTCTATGCGCGGAAGTGGATACTTGTTCTTTATAGTTACTTCGTTCAGAGCTCTATAATCAATGCACATTCGATATGAACCTTCCTTCTTCTTTATAAGTAGAACTGGCGATCCCCAACTTGAAGTGCTGGGACGAATCCATCATTTCTTCAATAATTCGTCCAACTGAGTTCGGATCTCTTTCAAACCTTCGGGACTCAAGCGGTACGGAGCTTTGATCACCGGTTGTACTCTAGGTACTAAATCAATGCTGAATTCAAGAGCTTGATTGGGAGGCAAACCTGATATGTCTTCAGGAAATACATCGTCGAACTCTCGAACTACCTCTGGTTTCGATCCTTCCTTTGCTTGAAATGTTGCAACTGCTGCCTTCTTCGGTTTTGCTTTATATGTGCTTGGCTCCAGGGTATGATCTCCACTTTTGAAATAAAAGACCAGATGCTCTAGAATCTTGAACACTACCATCCTTTGACGACAGTCAATGGTAGCATAGAATGTTCCGAGCCAATCCATACCCAAAACGACATCAAAATTCAGTTTGTCCAGTACCTTGAAGTCAGCATAAGTCAGCATAAAATTCTCTGCTGCAGAGGACTATTGGACACATGTCATATCCCATTGTTGCCTTTAGAACGCCGTTCTCTGAACTGACATTCCATCTGGATACAAGTGGTTTGGTTGGAATCACATGAGTTCGGATGAACCGTTGCAACATAAAACAATGAGATACTGCAGTATCGAAGAGTGCTAGTGTAGGTAGTGAGGCTACTAAGATTGTACCTAACTTATGTGGGATAGGTTTAGGTATAGAAAAAGATATATAGATATAAACAAATATTGAACAGATTTGAAAGTTTGGAAGGTTTCCGGTAATGACTTGGCTAGTGGCTTCAGCTTCTTCCATAGTCATTGTGAAATCCTGTCGCCTCGGTACATTTCTCCTTGCTAGAGGAGCATTCCTCTGTCCACTCCTCTGTACCTGAGGTAAGTTCCTTTGTGCTTGATGGAACTGACGAGGAGGAGGTGCAGTCGGTCCACGAGTAGGTGGAGCTGGGAGAGCAAGATGTGGAGCAGGTGCCTGGATAGCTGGCCACTGTGGATAGATAATTGCTGGTCTGGATACAGCATTTGGATTGAGTCTACGAGGGCAAGACCCAATATCATGTATGGATGAACCACAGACTAAGCAAAAGAGATTAGCATGCCTACAATCCTTCGCCAGGTGTCCATCACTCCTGCAGTAGGTGTAAAAGGCTGGACTGGGCCGGTTGAATGGTACTCCCGATCTCTTGGGTACAAAAGGTGGCCTTGAAGAGGCTCCTCCTGCTATCTGAATAGCATGGCGCTTCATTCCAGCAGATTGGGGTCTTCCCTTCTTCTTCAGTACTGGCTCGTTTCGACGGGAAGTTTTCAGAGCCAGTTCGTGGGTTGGAAAATCCCTTGTAGCTAAGGCAGCTTGGATCTCCGGATCTAACCCTTGCTGAAATCGTCTGGACCTGATCTCAGCAGTCGGAATGAGGTGTGCCGCAAACCTGTTACGGTCTTGTGTTAGCTGTGCAGTATGTGATATAAGAAAATTGAATATTTGAGACATATCTTTACCTGCTCAACATAGTGAACTCGGCATCATACTCATCCACCGATTTGCTCCACATAGAGCCTTGTTGCAAGTGGATGAATTGTTGCTCCATGTTGAATCGGGCAGTCTCAGGAAAATACTTCGCGTCGAACATGTTGAAATTTTTTTTCCATTTAATAGGCTGGACAAGACGGCTTTCTTCCGCCTTCCACCATACTCGGGCGTTGTCGCTGAGTTGTAGCTTTGCAACCCGTACCCAAGCGATCTCTGGCACTTGTGCTACTGCCAGATCGTACTCAATGCTATGAGCCCATTCTTCAGCTTCTAAAGGGCTCTCTTTCCGAAAATTGCTTCGGGTGCAATGCCCGGAATTGCTTCACTCTGGATGCTTCCGCTTCTGGGCGGTTCAATAAGATAGCAGTCTGCTGCTGCTGTCCTTCCAGAAGGCTTCGAATTTTCTCAAGCAATACCGTTTGCTTGTTGATCGGAGCTACCACAGTAGGTGTAAGTGGAAGAGGTGGTGGTGGTGTGTTATTGACGTTTGTGCTGGTATTGTTTGGAGAATCTATAACCTTGAGAGAAAAAAATAGAGTTATGATAGATTCAAAGAATATGAAATTGTAAGATTCAAGAAATATGAAATGTAAAAATTGTTTTTAGTTGCTGATTCTTATGTTATATTGCTTAGGACTTCATACAGAATTGACCTGCATGTCCATGCAGAATAGACCTGCATGGGCTACCAACAAAACCTGTTATGCCCCGCTTTCCAGTGTACGGATAAGGAGACGTGATTGGCCTGCTATGTATTTACTCAGAAGTAAACATACTAAGCGTAACTAAGTAATATGATGTAAATATACATAAAAAGACATGAAATTTAAATGAACATCAACTTTTATTTATTAAACATTTCTTTACAATACAACTGAAAAGTAAATACAATGGTGAAAGCAATGCCTAAACAATGGCATGAATATGAAAGTAAAGTATATACAAGAGTCTAGAGTTCGGATTCCTCATTGAACTGATCCAAGTTCTCTGAAATGGGCTCTTTCTCCAGTAAGTCGGATCCACCTGACAACATTCCAAAGTAAGAAGAGAGAAGGAATGTCATCAGCGAACAATCGCTCGATAAGTCCCAAAGAAAAGTAGGAATAGAATAGACAGATGAATAGACAGATATGAGAATATAACTGGTGTATTATGAGTTTGTTATGTTAACGCAGTTGTTTGTAGCTTGGTACAGAATGTGCCAGTGTCTACGAGAGGAGTCCAACTATTCCGTGGACTAAGGTATACGGAGCACAAGGAACCGTTAAGCCACGGAACAATAACAATGGATATTCAAGTTAGGTATATTAAAGTGACCTTCTCGTGCCACTTCTAACATATTCTGTATCAGTCCACCCCTTTAAAACCCTGTAATGCATTATGTATTGATGTATATTGTTTTGTTTAATAGATGTATGACTTGCCGAAACTATGATATCAGTAGTTCATGTAAATGGAAAGGATATAGACGGATAGTCATGTAGACCAGTCAAATGTATATCCATGGTTCAGTCAAATCATGTTCATGTTGGTATAGATTGAATTCTGGTATAAATGGATTCATGTTGAATTGGAGTTATACTTGAATCATATTCAAGAATAGATTGATTGCTTTTAGATTAGACTGAGACTCTGCCTGAGTCAGACACTTAAACAGAATTGAAGTCCTAAATTAGTTTTGATGTTATCGATAACTGTTGCACATGGATGGCAGGATTTGTGTCTTTTTCCAAGACAATTACCGTATTGATAACACCGTTTTAGGTTGTCTATCTTAAATAGGCAAGCACCCATATTCTTTGGCTCCCTAAGGCTCAAGAGAACTGGTCCCACTTAAATCTATATTTACTAGGGTCCTTATTGTAAATTAATATAACTTGATAGGGTTTTATGGAAAATAGTTTTGATATATTTTCAAAATAAACCTCGATTATTTATTTATCGTCTTTAGGATTTTCATAGTTGTAATTTTTATAAAATGAAATATTCTAGTGAATATAAACCTAACTTTGAATAGTATATGATATTTTCTTGTAATTTGACTTGTATTGAATGTGATGGTATTTTCATAATCTTTTGTGACTCTTCTGATTTAAAAAAAACATGGAATATATATAATATATTTAAAGTAGATATTTTGATAATATATATATATATACATATATATATACATATATATATATATATTAAAAAATAGAATTTATTTATTAAATAGAAATCACGTTTTTCTTAAAATTTTAATACAAATTCTATCGAGATCTTATGCTCTGTGAGGAGGTCTGCATCTCGCCCTACTAGTCCGATGGATGTGCGATAATCCGCACCAACCAAATCGGATTCCCCAAAATGGGTTGTAAGGACTTAATCATATGGAATTTATTTAAGACAATTTAAAGAATACGGTTTTGTAATAGTTTAGGGTATTTTATTGTAAACTTGTAATTATCCCACAAACTATAGTTCCAAAAGCCATCAAGTTATGTCAAGAATAAGTGTTGTGATGAGGTAGGCCATTACCTCGTGAGTTTTCTAAAGGTAATACAAATGAATATGATGAAATATGTAGAATGTAAAGTTTGTGGTATTTAATCGTAAAAATGTGATAAAAGTTGCAGAATATATTAATTTGAGATGAAATTTGTTCTAAATTGTTTGGTTATGATTGTTAAACAATATATGATGAATTGGTAGGTTTGTTATTAAGAAAATTTGGGTTTTTAAAGAAAAGAGAATTGGAAGTCGGAATAACCCCGCATCCGACGAGTTTTGAAATGAGAGTGTTTTAGATTAGAATGAGAGGAGGGAAGAGGGAACTTACTGATTTAGAGAAGAGAGGGGAGGTAGAGGGAACTTTCGAAGGCATCGTGAAGTCGCGTCGTCGCCGGATTTGTCCTGAATCGTCGCCGAAACTTTGACTTTGGCTAACTCCACTTGTATAATTTTTGGACTTAGGAATTTTAGAGAGTTTTGACAATGGATTTCAGAATGAGGAGGGCCAAAGTGTAGAGGGTATTTATAGGATAGAATTAGGATTTTGTGAGTGAAGAGATAATTAAAAATGCATTAAAATTAGAATTAAAGAGTGAAATTACACTCTCTGGATAATTGCAGAGTAATCAAACATAATCAGAGTTAAGGGGGAGGCCAAGAGACTACGGCACAAAAAATTAGGGGCAGTACCTAAGTGGGGGCCCGGCGGTGCCAGCCCCATGAGGAATCTCGCCAACCATCTTGGAGGGGTAGGGTCTTGGATTGTGGCCACGTATCCTAGGCTGTTCACATAGCATTTTCCACATGTTTGTTTAATCTGAATTTTCATTTTTACGTATATTGCACGTGTAAAATTTTAGGTTTCCAAAAGGTTTAAGAGAAAATTCAGCAAAAATAATATGTGGCTGAGAAGATTTGAACACAGGAGCTACGTCACAGCAGTGTAAGGCTTTACTAATGAGCTACAAGTGTTTTCTTGCTGTTCAAAAGTAAATTAAATATTTATAGCATATACAGGATTGCAAATACTTCATTTGTACATTAATTTTTAAACAAATTTTCTATACATTAAAATAGAGTTGTTACAATCATTGTCTCCAGCAACCCCCAGGCAATTGACAAGAAAAGACGCTACTCAAATTAATCTGCAACATAAACACATAACCTTGACCAGTCTTTTGATTTCTAGGGTATTTATATAAAAATGTCATTTAAAAATTCTTGAGGTTTTTTAATTCTTCCTAAAGCCTCGATGATGTTTTTATTAAAAATGCTAATTAAAAAGTCAAGATTTTTCATAAAAACGTATTTTATATTTTGTGGTGTTTAGTGTCAAAACCCAACCTTTAAGGTTCATGGTATTTTAATGTAAAATACCACCTTTGGAAACTTGAGGGTATGTTATTAAAACTTTAATCTTTCATTTAAAAAAATCTAATTTTTATAATTGGTTTTATTTGGAAAAAACTGACTTATGGTTTAAATAATTTTCCAATGATTTAAGTTGTTTTAAAAAGTCGTATTTCTTTAAAAACCGTATTCTTTTCCTTTCAAGAACGAATTCTCCGTGAGAAGTTCTGCATCTCACTCTACTATCCCAAAAATGCGCGATAACTCACACCATCTACAAACGGGTCCCCTAACGAGGGCTGTAAATGTGTAATTGCACAACAACAACAACTGAGCCTTTTATCCCAAGCATATGGGGTAGGCTACATGAACCAACATGAGAATCACGCCGGGTCCAGCACATGAATCCTCTGTCTCCACTCACTTCTATCGAACAATATACTTTCATTGAGTCCTTTGGCAACCATATCGTTTCGTATCACCTCCATCCATGTTTTCTTCGGTCTCCCTTTTGCCCTTTTGCCATTACCCATATCGAGAGTATCTATTCGTCGAACCGGTGCTTCCATAGGTCTGCGTCGCACATGACCAAACCATCTAAGCCGGTTTTCCCGCATCTTCTCCTCCACGGGTGCTACACCAACTTTTGCACGAATATCCTCATTTCGCACCTTATCTTTTCTAGTGTTACCGCACATCCAACGAAGCATGCGCATCTCCGCTACGTGCATCTTCTGTGTATGATGCTTCTTAGGAGCCCAGCATTCTATACCATATAATAAGGCAGGCCGAATAGCGCTCCGATAAAACTTCCCTTTCAATTTTAACGGAAAGTTACGATCACACAAAATCCCTGTTGCACTCCTCCATTTCAACCAACCAGCTTGGATCCTTTGATTAACATCACTATCGATCTCCCCATACCTTTGGATGATGGAACCTAGATATCTAAACTGGTCGCTCGGTGATATCTCTTGCCCTTCCAATATTATACCAATATGGTTTTGACTTCTCTGGCTACTAAATTTGCAGTGCATATATGCTGTCTTGGACCTGCTCAATCTGAATCCCCGAGATTCCAATGTTTGCCTCCATAATTCCAATTTGGCATTAACCCCTGCTTTCGTCTCATTTACTAGAACAATATCATCAGCGAATAGCATACACCAAGGGACCTCATCTTGGATAGTTCTAGTAAGCTCATCCATCACGATGGTAAACAGGAAAGGACTTAATGCAGATCCTTGATGTAAACCAATAGTAATCGGAAAATCACTTGTTAAGCCACCGCAAGTTCTGACATTTGCCACTACTCCGTCGTACATATCCTTGATTATGTCAATATACTTGACGGGGACCCCCTTTTTCATCATTGTCCCCCATAATACCTCTCTAGGTATCTTGTCGTACGCTTTTTCTAAATCAATAAATATCATATGCAAAGGTGTAATTGCAATGGTACTAAAATAGCGATAAACACATATTTTTGGAAGCGAGGGTATTTTAATTAAAAATTGTTTCTTTAGCAAATATGTGACCAATATATAACCGTGCTATGATTTCCGAGTGTGCGTGTGGGGTAGGTCATTACCCCATGCATGATCTAGATTAACATGTCACAACAACTTGTATTTTTAACCGAAATAAATGAGTATGGTATTTATCCGTTACTTGTATTCTAAATATTTTTCAACATAGCAATTTTATTTTAAATACATATAAAATTACACGAGACATGGATTACAAGATGACAGGATGGTAATTCATGTTTTCTTGATATCATGTCATTATAATGAACATGTCAAGTTTGCAATGAATATATTTTCAAGTTAAAATTAGCTTATAATACCGTATTTGTGGCGATGGTGAGAGGAGAACAAAGGAGAGAAGTCGAGAGGGACTTACGGTTTCGCAACCATACTAAAAGGGTTTTAGGGGATGGGGGAAGCTCGGTTTGTAGAATCGAGATCGACATTGCAAGAGAGAGACGAGCTTGAGGGCGTCTACGCTTCTAAGGAGACTTAGCGTGAAATAAAATTTGAGATGAACTTTGAGAGTGAATTTCTGGATATTTTCAGAGGAGAGGAGCAAGGGAATAGGCCAGGTATTTATAGAGGAATTAGGATTAATATGGTGTAAAGAATTACGATAAATTGGGTATTAAAAATGGATTTTAATAGGGTAAAGTGATGGGGTGGTTCTCTGGATAAATTCAGAAAAAACAAATAATAAAAGGGAGTAGAGGGGAGTCTAGGGGTCACACGGGGACAATTGGGCATGATTGAACCACCGGTAGCGGCCAATGGGAGGAATCGCGCGGCCCAGATTGAAGATGGGGTCTCGAGGTTTATGCCGTGTGTTCTAATTGGTCTTAACTCCTCATTTATCATATTTGATTTCTCCACAACTTTTCGATTCTCCAGAACCGTCTGGTACGGTCAAAATAGGAGTGGTTATCAATGTTTACTTCAACGCCTCAAAAGCCGACACAAAACTATCCGTCCAAACGAACGGTACTTCCTTCCGCGTAAGCTTGGTCAAAGGCTCAGCCAATCGAGCAAAATTATCCATGAAACTTTTGTAGTATCTTGCAAGTCCCAGAAAACTTCTGATCTCCGCTACATTCCTCGGAATCGGCCAATCTTGAACTGCTGCAATCTTCTCAGGGTCAACGGCGATTCCATCTCCGGATACGACATGCCCCAAAAACTTTACTTCTTCAAGCCAAAACACGCACTTGCTCATCTTTGCATACAATCTTTCATGCCTCAATGTCTGCAGTGCGATCCTCAAGTGTTCTGCATGCTCTTCTAGGCTCCTCGAGTAGACCAGAATATCATCGATGAACACCACTATAAACTGGTCCAAGAACGGTGAAAAGATTCGGTTCATCAAGTCTATAAATATCGCCGGTGCATTCGTGACTCTGAATGGCATCACTAAATACTCGTAATGTCCATATCGAGTTCGGAACGCAGTCTTGCAGATATCCTATGATTTAACTTGAACTTGATGATATCTGGATCGTAAATCCAGCTTCAAGAATACCCTCGCGCCACTAAATTGCTTGAACAATTCGCCAATGCGAGGGATCGGGTACTTGTTCTTAATAGTCACCTGGTTTAATTCTCGATAATCGATGCACATCCTCCTTGTGCCATCTTTCTTCTTGAATAGAAGAACTGGAGCTCCCTAAGATGAATTACTACTGCGAATCCAACCCTTCTCTAGCAATTCGGTAATCTGCTTCTTTACTTCTTCCAACTCCACTGGTGCCATCAGATAGTATGCCTTTGAAATTGGTGCTGCACCAGGAAGAAGATCGATCGCGAACTCCATATCTCGTTTTGGTGGTAAACCCGAGATGTTCTCGAACACGTCCATAAACTCTCGAACTACAGCTGACGCTTCCTCCATATCAACTTCCATCGACGAAAGAACGGTGTTTGTCGGCCTAGCCCTAAACTCGACTGGCCCGATAGAACTGCTACCTCCAGCAAAAATAAAACTCCGGATGTCCGGGAATCTGGAAAATCACTTTCTTTGCCCTACAATCAATGTGAGCGTGGAAAGTGCCTAGAAAATCCATTCCCAAGACAACATCATAACTGCCGGTATCGATCACTAAGTAATCCGCGAATAGCTTACGTCCGCAGATAACAACTGAACAAACCTTGCACTCGCTACTAGATATAATCTTCCCATTTCCAGTGTGTATGTCCCAACAACAAGAGAAGGTCGTGCAAGAAATCGAGTGTGTAGCAATAAACCTGGACGACATAAAACAATGGGATGCACCAGAATCGAATAATGCTAATATGGGAAAATCATGAACAAGTAGAATACCTGAAACAACTTTATCTGAAGCCAAGATACTGAAGAAGATAAGCACGGTAAACATGATTCAAGCTGGCGATAAAACATGAACTGGTAAACAATGAAATCGAAAGAAGCAAGGTAATATCACGACCATAAATCAAGGAAATGAATCAAGACTAGGACTCCAAGTTACTTAAATAGAGTACCGCATTGTAACCATGCTGCAGTTCATAGTTACAATCACATAACTCCGTTCAAGTCGCCTAAATCCTAGTATCAGAATAAAAAGAATAGGACGGGAGAAACAATAGGGAACCAGAAGGATTTCGGGTCGAGATGCAAGGTCATTTGCATATCGTCAAGACAAAGGATCAAGAGAAAGATAAGATTCAAGAATTAAGATAAAAATGTGGCAGGACATGTTCCTAATTACGGGTATTTCTGATTCGTGTATTGGGTCCAATACCCAACTACAAAAGAATCAAACCCGACTAACCAAAATCCTATGGTTTTGATACCAAACAAACCCTATCACTCCCCGCTTCCTAAAGTGCGCCAAGATCGGCACGTGTCAGAGCCAACCATGCTACCTGTGGTCAGGAAACATCCCTCCGCAGTCACATTACGGCTGTCTATAAGATATCAAGAACAGTAAAATAAAAAATAACTATCTAGTACATTTCCATATACCAGAATAAACGAGTCAAGAAATAATATGCGGAAATATGGAATGCATAATGAAATAAACATGCAATATTTTTATTTATATAATGAAAATAAATAGACATAGCTTGTAGCAAGATAAACTTTCATGCAACTAGATATGTAATAAATGATACAGATACGAACGGCTATCCGAAAACAGTAAAACAGTAACATGGATATACAATACAGTAAACATGTGATATTTTTATTCATATGGATGCAAAATATATATTATAGCATGTAGCAAGATAAACTTGAATGTAACTAGATATGTAATAAATGATACGGATATGAACGGCTATCCGAAAATAGTAAAACAGTACCATGGATATACAATACAGTAAACATGTGATATTTTTATTCATATGGATGCAAAATATATATCATAGCATGTAGCAAGATAAACTTGCATGCGACTAGATATGTGATAAACTGTACGGACGCGAACGGGTATTGTAAAATTGTAAAACTGTAACATATGATGCACGATTCAATAAACATGTAATATTATTATTAATATGGATGCAAAATATAATAATGTAGCATGTAGCAAGATAAACTTGCCTGATCGGATCTCAAGACGGGGTGCGTACGCCGTGTACGATGTCGGTAAATGTCCCGATGCACACACGGGCGTACAGAACTGAACCAGGCAAGAGCAAGAAAGTGACCACACCGAATGAGAACATCCACTGGGTCACCCGGATCGGCGGCGGCGACACGGCTCCGGCGATCACCGGAACAATCAGGACCTAGAAATGAAAAGAAAGGAAAAGAAGAAGAAGAAGAAGAAGAAGAAAGGGAACTGGGGTTTGGTGTTCTGGGTTCAGAAGGGAGGTGAGGCAAGGAAGGAAAGTGACGACGACGGGCCGTCGACGACAAGGTTCAGGCGATGGTTTCCGGCAAAGGGCTGTGGGTGCTAGGGTTTCAGGTGCAGGGAAAAGGCTCGTGTTGGGTTGGAGAGAGGGGAGAGGAGAGGAAAAAGGCGTGGTGGCGACAAAGCTGACTCGGTGATCGGCGGTGAGGTCAGACACGACGATGGCTGAACGAGGTATGGTCGCTTGGTGGGTTCCTGGGTTCGGGAAAGGTTCGTAGGGGAAGGAAGATGTGAGCGAGGAGAGGAGTCATGGGGATGAGAGCGGTGAGGGGAGGCCGATGAGGTCGACGGCGATGGTGGCGACGGGCGCTAGCGGGGCTAGGGTTTTCTCGTGGCGAAGGCGGGACACGAGGGAAGAAGATGAGATGTGAGAGAGAGAGAACGTGGGTTTTGGGTATGGGTTCTTCTTAAAAAATAAAAGAAATAATAAATTATATAAAGAGAAAGAGAGAGAGAGAGAGATGGTCTGTTAGAATTAGATTTAGAATTAAAAAAATATATTTTAGTTTAGAATAACGTTTAAAATATATATAGAATATAATATAGTATATTTTGAGATTTTGGCTAATATAAAACTTACTCCAAAATATGCCTGGGTTGGGTCTAAAATTATGGTTTGAAAATACGTATAATATACGTATCAACCAAAACCAAAATATGATATCCGAGTAACGAAAATGCATACCCTCAAGAACGGATGCACGTAGCGTGCACGTAGCAATCCAAACAGGTCCCTTTCACTAAACGGGAAGAGAACACCATGTACGGATGCCGCCACAGACTTAGGGGCATCATGCAGGCTATGCTAGATATTTTTAAAATATTTTATTAGATTATAATTTTATTATTAAAAAAATGCAGATGCCAGATAAACGATGCAAATATACAAGATATAAAACATGACAGTGCACGGATCCTCATAATTAGCCGGGATAAATCATAAAAAGGAATCAAGACGGGTTTCCCAGCAAGCGGGTTGGGTCGGATGTAAATACAGATACCAATTACACTATTCGCACCTAAAACAGCAATAAATCAAGAATATCCACAAATAAGGAAATACCCAAAATAGAACTGGTATAAATGAACTAGGGTGTTATATTATACCCAACTACAAAAAGAATTTCGTCATCGAAATTTCAGGAACAAGAAAAGAAAAACAAGCATGAATCTAGGAATAAAGGTGTGGAAATTTCTGTCGAATCTCGTCTTCTCGTTCCCAAGTCGATTCTCCGTGCGAGCGATTTCCCCATGAAACAAGTACGAGAAGGATACCTTGTTCTTGAGGACCTTTTCTCTTCAATCAACAATCGACATCGGCCGTTCTTCATAGGTCAAATCCTCCCTTACAGTCAGCTCCGAATGATCCAGCACGTGTGTCTCATCTCGAACATACTTACGGAGTTGAGATACATGAAACACGTCATCAACACTCGCCAAAGATGGTGGTAACGCCAATCGATAAGCCACTTCTCCAACACGCTCGATGATATTGAAAGGCCCCACGAATCGAGGACTAAGCTTTCCTCGACTCCCAAAACGAATCATTCCTCTAGTCGGTGATATCTTCAAGAATAACAGATCACCAACAGCGAATTCTAGAGATCTTCTCGATATATCGGCCCAACTCTTCTGCTGATCCTGTGCTGCCCTCATGTGATTCCGGATAGTATTAATTTTCTCCAGGGTTGGCACAATCAAATCCGGTCCCAACAATTTTCGTTCTCCAATATCGTCCCAACAGACGGGTGAGCGACACTTGCGACCATACAATGCTTCGAATGGAGCCATCTGAAAGCTGTTATTGTAAGAAAACTCCACCAAGTGTAGATGATCCTTCCACGAACCCTTGAAGTCTAACATGCAAGCTTTCAATATGTCTTCAAGAGTTTGGATCGTTCTCTCCGACTGGCCATCTGTCTGGGGATGATAAGCAGTGCTAAACTTCAATCGCGTTCCCATACTTTCTTGTAAACTTCTCCAGAAGTACGATAAGAATCGGGTATCACGATCGGAAACGATACTCACAGGTACTCCATGCAATCTCATAATCTCCTGCATGTACCATTCCGTTAACGCTTCCGTTGACTGACCAACTCGAAATGGTATGAAATGAGCTGCCTTGATCAATTGATCAATGGTCACCCAAACTGCACTGTTGCCCTTTGGACTCCGCGGTCAAGCTATCACGAAATCCATGGTTATATGTTCCCACTTCTATTGAGGAATCGGAAGTGGTTGCAATAAACCAGCTACCTTTTGATATTCAACCTTAACTTGCTGACACACCAAGTGCTTCGCTACAAAGCGGGCAATCTCTCTTTTCATTCCTTCCCACCAGAAATGCTGTCGTAGATCACGGTACATCTTCGTGCCTCCTGGATGTACGGAATATGCAGAATTGTGCACCTCCTTCATAACTTCTTCGCGAATATCTCCTTTCGGTATACACAAACGGATACCATATCGAAACGAACCATCTTCATGAATCAACAAGTCCGTTCGAAGCCCTGCTTCAACCTGTTCTCGAAACTTCTGCAATCTTGGGTCCTGTGACTGCGCTGCTTTAATACTCTTGATCAACGACGACTATACTTGCAGCTGCATCAACTGTCCCGAAGAATGCGGTAGCACGATCTCCAACTCGAATCTGCGAAAATCTTTGATGAGCTCCTTCTGTGCAGTCAACATCCGAATTGCTGGCAACCGACTAAGCGTGTTCGGCACTACATTAACTTTCCTCGGATGGTACTTAAGATCAAGATCATAGTCAGACATCAGTTCCAACCATCTACACTGCCTCATGTTGAGCTCTTTCTGTGTGAACACGTACTTTAAGCTTTTGTGATCGGTGAATACTTCGACCCTTTCTCCCAGTAAGTAGTGTCTCCAAATCTTCAAAGCGAAAATCACTTCTGTATGCTCCAAATCATGAGTTGGGTAATTCTTCTCATAGGTCTTCAATTATCTTGATGCATAAGCTATAACCATCCCATGCTGCATCAAAACACATCCCAAACCTTTCCCAGATGCGTCGTTGTGAGTCACCAATCCTCTGGAACCGTCTGGTACGGTCAAAATAGGAGCGGTTATCAATCTTTACTTCAACACCTCAAAAACCGACGCACAACTATCCGTCCAAACGAACGGTACTTCCTTCCGCGTAAGCTTGGTCAAAGGCTCAGCCAATCGAGCAAAATTCTCCATGAAACTTTTATAGTATCCTGCAAGTCCCAGAAAACTTCTGATCTCCGCTACATTCCTTGGAATCGGCCAATCTTGAACTGCTGCAATCTTCTCAGGGTCAACGGTGATTCCATCTCCGGATACGACATGCCCTAAGAACTTTACTTCTTCAAGCCAAAACTCGCACTTGCTCATCGTTGCATACAATCTTTTATGCCTCAATGTCTGCAGTGCGATCCTCAAGTGTTCTGCATGCTCTTCTAAGATTCTCGAGTAGACCAGAATATCATCGATGAATACCACTATAAACTGGTTCAAGAACGGTGAAAAGATTCGGTACATCAAGTCCATAAATATCGCCGGTGCATTCGTGACTCCGAATGGCATCACTAAATACTCGTAATGTCCATATCGAGTTCGGAACGCAGTCTTGCAGATATCCTATGATTTAACTCAAACTTGATGATATCCGGATCGTAAATCCAGCTTCGAGAATACCCTCGCGCCACTAAGTTGCTCGAACAATTCGCCAATGCGAGGGATCGGGTACTTGTTCTTAATAGTCACCCGGTTTAATTCTCGATAATCGATGCACATCCTCCGTATGCCATCTTTCTTCTTGAATAGAAGAACTGGAGCTCCCTAAGATGAATTACTACTGCGAATCCAACCCTTCTCTAGCAATTCGGTAACCTGCTTCTTTACTTCTTCCAACTCCACTGGTGCCATCGGATAGTATGCCTTTGAAATTGGTGCTGCACCAGGAAGAAGATCGATCGCGAACTCCACATCTCGTTTTGGCGGTAAACCCGAGATGTTCTCGAACACGTCCATATACTCTCGAACTAAAACTGACGCTTCCTCCATATCAACTTCCATCGACGAAAGAACGGTGTTTGTCGGCCTAGCCCTAAACTCGATTGGCCCGATAGAACTGCTACCTCCAGCAAAAATAAAACTCCGGATGTCCGGGAATCTGGAAAATCACTTTCTTTGCCCTACAATCAATGCGAGCGTGGAAAGTGCCTAGAAAATCCATTCCCAAGACAACATCATAACTGCCGGTATCGATCACCAAGTAATCCGCGAATAGCTCACATCCATAGATAACAACTGAACAAACTTTGCACTCGCTACTAGATATAATCTTCCCATTTCCAGTGTGTATGTCCCAACAACAAGAGAAGGTCGTGCAAGAAATCGAGTGTGTAGCAATAAACCTGGACGACATAAAACAATGGGATGCACCAGAATCGAATAATGCTAATACGGGAAAATCATGAACAAGTAGAATACCTGAAACAACTTTATCTGAAGCCAAGATACTGAAGAAGATAAGCACGGTAAACATGATTCAAGCTGGCTATAAAACATGAACTGGTAAACAATGAAATCGAAAGAAGCAAGGTAATATCATGACCATAAATCAAGGAAATGAATCAAGACTAGGACTCCAAGTTACTTAAATAGAGTAGCGCATTGTAACCATGCTGCAGTTCATAGTTACAATCACATAACTCCGTTCAAGTCGCCTAAATCCTAGTATCAGAATAAAAAGAATAGGACGAGAGAAACAATAGGGAACCAGAAGGATTTCGGGCCGAGATGCAAGGTCATTTGCATATCGTCAAGACAAAGGATCAAGAGAAAGATAAGATTCAAGAATTAAGATAACAATGTGGCAGGACATGTTCCTAATTACAGGTATTTCTGATTCGTGTATTGGGTCCAATACTCAACTACAAAAGAATCAAACCCGACTAACCAAAATCCTATGGTTTTGATACCAAACAAACCCTATCACTCCCCACTTCCCAGAGTGCGCCAAGATCGGCATGTGTCAGAGCCAACCATGCTACCTGTGGTTAGGAAACATCCCTCCGCAGTCACATTACGGCTGTCTATAAGATATCAAGAACAGTAAAATAAAAATAAACTATCTAGTACATGTCCATATGCCAGAATAAACGAGTTAAGAAATAATATGCGGAAGCAATAAATCCAATAAACAAAAACATCTGGAAAGTACGTCCCAAATACGGGCTCACATCAGGAAATGAAAGTACGTAAATAAAACTAAACTAAACTAGATACTAACAGGATTCTCACTGCTCGGCCTGACGGCGAAAATACTCCTGATCAGCCTGCGGAAAAGGCAGAGGATCTGTGCCATGCAAAACCCAGACGCCAGTGCATCATAATATCAACAATAATAAATGAACAGGATACACGAGATATGCAGGCATGAATATAAACGATGACATGAATATAAAAAGTAAACACGGAAATGAAACAGTGATGTGTATGTACATGTGACGTGCAACCTATTTCTGGACTCTAGGTTATCTAATCTAAAGTCCTCGAAATCAATTAATGTAATCCTCACCGTAACCCATCAGACTATGCCCCATTCATTCCCCACGGGACCACGGTAACAAGATATTCTAGACTATCAGTCTATGCTCCGTTCATTCCCCACGGGACCACGGTAACAATATAATAGCCCTTTGAGTTACGTCTGGTTACATTCTTGATTTCCCCTTACCCCCAAGGTTATGTGTTCAGGTCAGGTATTGATGAATCTGGAGCTAATGCCAACACAGGATTAAGCAGGTACATGTTTTGTCTGAATAGACAACAGGATATGTCCGTCGGGACAACAAGTCAGGATTGTCGGCATTAGTAACAGGATCAAGTAATAGGTCAAGCAGTGGCGTATCAGGTCATGTCATGTGGTGCATATATATCACACGGATGCTCAAAGTAAAACTGTAGTAAGTGTCGAATCACGGTAAAAGCATGGATGCACGAGTAATAAGCAGCGATATCATATAATGAGTCCATGAGTCGTATAATACATACTAGCAAGTATGGCATATGAATCTAGCAATAACATGAAGCAATCAGGTTCAGGCATGCAATTAAATATGTAATATACCGTACGGATATGACCGGTGTCGTAAAATAGTAAAACGGTAACATGGAATGCATAATGAAATAAACATGCAATATTTTTATTCATATAATGAAAATAAATAGACATAGCATGTAGCAAGATAAACTTGCATGCAACTAGATATGTAATAAATGATACGGATACGAAAGGCTATCCGAAAACAGTAAAACAGTAACATGGATATACAATACAATAAACATGTGATATTTTTATTCATATGGATGCAAAATATATATCATAGCATGTAGCAAGGTAAACTTGCATGCAACTAGATAAATAATAAATGATACAAATATGAATGGCTATCCGAAAACAGTAAAACAATAACATGGATATATAATACAGTAAACATGTGATATGTTTATTCATATGGATGCAAAATATATATCATAGCATGTAGCAAGATAAACTTGCATGCGACTAGATATATGATAAACTGTACGGATGTGAACGGGTATTGTAAAACTGTAAAACTAAAACATATGATGCACGATTCAATAAACATGTAATATTATTATTAATATAGATGCAAAATATAATAACATACCATGTAGCAAGATAAACTTGCCTTATCGGATCTCCAGACGGGGTGCGTACGCCGCGTACGATGTCGGTAAATGTCCTGATGCACACACGGGCGTACAGAACTGAACCAGGCAAGAGCAAGAAAGTGACCACACTGACTGGGAACGTCCACTGGGTCGCCCGGATCGGCGGCAGCGGCACGGCTTCGGCGATCACCGGAACAATCAGGACCAAGAAAAGAAAAGAGAGGAAAAGAAGAAGAAGAAGAAGAAGAAGAAGAAGAAGAAAGGGAACTGGAGTTTGTTGTTCTGGGTTCAGAAGGGAGGTGAGGCGAGGAAGGGAAAGTGACGACGACGACGGGCCGTCGATGGCGAGGTTCAAGCCATAATTTCCTGAAAAGGGCAGTGGGTGCTAGGGTTTCAGGTGCAGGGAAAAGGCTCGTGTTGGGTTGGAGAGATGGGAGAGGAGAGGAAAGAGACGTGGTGGCAACGAAGCCGACAAGGTGATCTGCGGAGAGGTCAGACACGACGAGGGCTGAACGAGGTATGGTCGCTTTGTGGGTTCCTGGGTTCGGGAAAGGTTGGTAGGGGAAGAAAGATGTGAGCGAGGAGAGGAGTCGAGGGGATGAGAGCGGTGAGGGGAGGCCGACGAGGTCGACGGTGATTGTGGCGACGGGCGTGAGCGGGGCTAGGGTTTTCTCGTGGCGAAGGCGGGACGCGAGGGAAGAAGATGAGAGGAGAGAGAGAGAACATGGGTTTTGGGTATGGGTTCTTCTTAAGAAATAAAAGAAATAATAAATTATATAAAGAAAGAGAGAGAAAGAGATGGTTTGTTAGGATTAGATTTAGGATTAAAATATATATTTTAGTTTAGAATAACGTTTTAAAATATATATAGAATATAATATAGTATATTTTGAGATTTTGGCTAATACAAAACTTATTCCAAAATATGGCCGGGTTGGGTCTAAAATTATGGTTTGAAAATACGGATAATATACGTATCAACCAAAACCAAAATACGATATCCAGGTAACGAAAATGCATACTCCCAAGAACGAATGCACGTAGCGTGCACGTAGCGATCAAAACAGGTTCGTTTCACTAAACGGGACGAGAACACGATGTACGGATGCCGCCACAGAGTTAGGGGTATCATGCTGGCTATGCTAGATATTTTTAAAATATTTTATTAGATTATAATTGTATTATTAAAAAAATGCAGATGCCAGATAAACGATGCAGATATACAAGATATAAAGCATGACAGTACGCGGATCCTCATAACTAGCCGGGATAAATCATAAACAGGAATCAAGACGGGTTTCCCAGCAAGCGGGTCGGGTCGGAAGCAAACATAGATACCAATTACACTATTCGCATCCAAAACAGCAATAAATCAAGAATAGCCAAAAATAAAGAAATACCCAAAATAGAACTGGTATAAATGAACTAGGGCATTACAATTGTTCTACCGGTATAGGTCCTATATCAATCATCATAATCACCTGCCTGCGACTATGATAATTGCCTTGAGGGCATTATAGTCAACAATCTCCCACTTGCACTTAAGGATAATTATTGCGATGTCGCACACTCACAGCCCGTGTGATACCGAACACCCAACTCCTTTACTAATCAGTCTCGCAAAGCTCATTTGCAAAACTATTGTGTTCGAGAAATAGCCTCAGTGAGTGGATCCACTCCAATATTTCTTTCTGTATCTCTCTATATCTGAACTTCGTGGAGAAAGCTATCTCCCGAAATGAGCAATACCTGTCTTAGAATATGTCTGGATATCTGATGGGACCCAGTTCACAAATGAACTCCAAATCCAGCAAACTTGTTAGACTGTATCGTCCACTGAATTTAATCAGTATCCCGCTCCATACCTTCCTCAGTATCCGCTTGGACCACCTGTCCAACATACTGTCCCTCAAAAGAGGGAAACTAAAACTCTGACAGTCACTCTGTCATCCGAGTCACCTTGGAAGCCTGAAATGATAACCGTCTCCTGAAGGAGACTGCTATTACCATATCCTAAGAATATCCACTTATGTTCTTAACTGCTTCCCAATATTTCTCCAGGATTGGATTAATATATATGCTTATTGCAGCTAGTGCAAAAACAACATCTGGTGTGGTACTTGACATCACATGATTGACTCAATTGCCTAAGTAAGTGATATGCCAATCATGCAAATCTCCCCCCTTTTAGTCTGAAAGACATCTTTTAGAGAGGGTGACTCCATCACCCGCAGGCACACCACTATGCCAGGAGTCAATCATTCTATAATACCTTTAGAATAATGTCAAAGTATCCAGATTAGGACACTTTCCAAATCTAGATCTAAAATTATAGATCTAGTAACCAAAACCTTGATATTATATCCATATCCTATGTGGAGAAATAACTTTATGACAACCACAGTATAACCGATCGTAGTATAGGAATTTCACTTCCTATAAAGTGCATGTCATCCAAATACCAGGATATTACGCCCTACTATATTCTTACCAGATCTATCTCCTATTCTGATGAGGTCAAAGCTTATGACTGTCACATCAAAAATAGATGATCTATCTTCGCTATATCTGCTTTAGTCTATAAATAGACACAAGCTACTTGTCCACTATGATTCTGCTGCTCCTACTGACTGTAACAACTCTCTGGCAGAGTCATATACATGTGCACTTCTAAATCTAGTTTAGAACGACGCTATACTCATCCTCCTGCCGGGTCTCATTGTCTAGAACAGCAGCAATGGTAAGTCTGGGTAAACAAGAACCTCCCTGTCACCTTCTCTGAGAAGACCGAAGTACCTCTCAGGTGCCTGAGGTTACCCACCATATCTGCGGAGTGGCTAATAGAATGTCAATACCAATTAAATTTTTAGGTTCTATTAAATTTTCAGTAATCGTTTGTGGTTCTGGAATCACTTCCAGTTCTACCATACTCCCGCTTATGTTTTCTGAAAAGAATACATTTTACTAAAACTGTGGCGAGTGAAGAACAATATATCTATTGATCTTCCAGATGGTAGAAAGTTAACCCTCGACATAGCCTGGGATCACCCACAAACAACCATTACTGAAACGTGCCTTGAGTTTATCCAGAATCTGGTTTTAAGTATAAGCCGGACAACTCCATATACCTTAACATTGTTAAGATATAAACCATTCTATATACAATATAGAAACAGATGCACTAATTTAATTGGAACCAGATTCAAATAATGAAGCTGTCTTCAGTGCATGTCAACTAATTGGAATGAGGCCAACCAGCATTACTCATCTAGGAGTGCATTCACATATGAGTAACCTGAAAGAGAAGCAAGTTCTCAAAACTATTACTATCAACGGAATACCGAGCACAAGTATCTACATCTTCGATCGCCTTGAAGAATCCTGATACTTGCAACATGTGGTTCTCTACTTTATTCATATACCTATAACTTCTCAAAATTTGGACCTTGTATTTCAGTGAAACACATATATAAAAACTAGAGAAGTCACAAGTAAACAGAATATAGTATGAGTGCCAACCCCTTTGTCCTAATGGACACTGGATAACATACAATACATTGTATAAGTCCCCTGGGTTAAATAACTCATGCCCTGTGCGTCGTAGGTTGAAAACTGTACCATGGTTAAGAAGAATTACACCGTTGTTGATGCTCCTTACTTAGCCATTAACTGATATAGGTAAATGTCATACACATAATTTCAAAAAGTTATATCTCACTTTATAAAATAAACATGCAGATATATCGGTTTGAAACTGGTGCATAACTATGGATATTCAAAACCAAAAAATTTGCCGTCAGGCAAAACCCAGGTGATTTCCTCAAATATCACCAATTACAACGAATTCCAATATAATAAGGATATAATCATCTAATTCCCAATATTCTACTCCCACTCATCATCTGTAACACTATACAGATGTGAGAGTCAAAGCTGGTAAATATATACCGTGGAGTCAGGATCTAATTGAGAAATCAGTTTTCAATTAACACTGCACAGTAAAACTGAAGCATGAAAATATTTCGAAGGGGTATCTGGGTATTTCTAGTAATGCCTCTTCCACTATCCAGATTCATGACAGTAACTGTATATTTCCTTGCCATCTCTCCAATCTCTTTATTTATCTTTACTTATTACCTTCTTTACACCACCCTTAGGCTAAATGGTTTTCTTTCTTCCCTACCTTTCGGCACCAGCCTATGGTTTGGAAGAAGGCTATCCAATAAGCATAATAGGTATACCCTCCTAATCTTAGGAGCCCTCACAACCAGGGAAAAGGTAAAAGGAAAAGATAACTAAGTAATCCTTATTCTATTTCTCCTAAACCGGAATCCATCCTCGAACTGGAACAAGTTCCCTCGAATTCGTATGTAACTATAAGATGGCATATCCAATAAATGTGGATTTTAGTAGTGATACGGAATGTTCCAGAGAAATGCAAAGGTGAAGTAAGAGTGACGATGATATACGCGGTTTTTTCGTGAATGATAGCAGTCGCATTTTACTTTGCCCTCTTTCTAATCCCTTTATTTGTCTTTACTTATTACCTTCTGTATACCACACTTAGGCTAATTGGTTTTCTTCCTTCTCTACCCTTCGGCACCAGCCTATGGTTTGGAAGAAGAGTACTCGATAAGCGTAATACGTGCACTCTCCTAATACCAGGAGCCCACGCAACCTGAGAGAAGGTAAAGGGAAAAGACAACTGAATAGTCCTATTCAATTTCTCCAGAACCGGAAACTATTCTCGAATCTGAAATAAATTTCTTCGAGTTCGTATGTAACTATACGATGGTCATATACAATAAATGTGGATCTTCATAGTGATAAGGAATGTTCCGAAGAAATTCAAAGGGTAAAAGTAGGAGTGGCAATGATATTTGCAACTATAATAATCCAAAAGCCAAAAGGTTTTAAGAAGGTTCGGTTAACTTGGTTCATGAGTTTTAGTCTAGGGTCGGGCCATGGTCGCTGCCAGAGAGAGAGAAAAAAGAAACACTCAGTGTGCACTCTAACCTAAATCAGAATGGTTAATCACTTTATCTGATCAGGATGGCTCCCACTATTTTCTCGAATTCTCCTCCAAACCCAAAAGGAGAATTAGTCGGGATCATCTAAAATCACCTGAGGAGTAACACCTACTCATCATTGGGAATCGAGATCCAACTATTATCGCATGATAACTTGATGGAAGACACTCAAGTCACCATACTCCAGAAGGTATGCACATGCCTGGCAAGTTTCCTGTATGTTTGAAACTCCTGATATGATTTTTACCCCAAGCGGCTTATGGCCTAGACTAAGTCAACATATCATAAGTCGCAAGTCAAGTTCAACCCGTCATTATCCTGGATTAATTAGACCCATCCGTACGAGCCCTTGACTAGGTCAACATAACCATAGGACTGTCCTAACCAATTGCATATCCATATAGCAGAAAAGTGGTACAGAGTTACCGAACACTACATCTTGACTAGGTCAACATACATAGCACGAATACTAAGCAATACTCGTCTGAAATGACGGAAGGTTACGGCTGGTTTTTGGCGAAAAACCTTTAACGTAATGAACTTGATATCGTTGAAGGAACTCGAGTGGTTTTACAAATATATAGTGCGCAAACTTTTGCTAAAGAGGTCACTCCCTATGAAGAGATCTTGGCTCTTTCCTCATCGAATGAGGTGCAGGATATTCCAAACTGAATACCACGATGCAAAAAAAAAAGAATCGACTATAGTGAAGTTATTACACTGACGCAAACTTTTGCTAAAGAGGTCACTCTCGATGAAGGGATCTCGGCTCTTTCCTCGAATGAGGTGCAGGATATTCCAAACTGAATACCACTGTGCAAAGTAAAAGAGAACATCTGTAATGTCTGTTTTTCAAATAACTTGGTTCCAACAACATCAAATAGGTTTGTTTTATCCTTGCATTGATCAGAATCAACGCAGTCCCATCAATTAAACATATCATACTACAGAAAGGAACGAAAATCAAATGTACGTATATGCCATCCGCATTCGCCACTGGGCCCCGTCATCACCCGTTAGGTTACTTAACTAACGACAGAGCGGGGGCTGGACTAGCACGGGTGCAAAGCATATATAACATCTACTAGTATATATATAAATATATATGACAATCATCCCAGGCATATAAAGCAACATCACAGAATCTCAGCCAAGCATCACCGAGTGGTGGATAATCCTGGAGCCTCGGGTTTACTTGAGCCACAAATGAGACCCAACATTCCCTATCGTGTGGGTAACCTGTGTAATAAAAACCTAGACCCCTACGAGTGCGGCAAGTTACCCGCCAATCCCAGAAGCGAGGCAACCCCAATCAGCAACGTGAATGGGCCACCCCGCACTCCACGGAATCCGGTAACTTGATCACCCCTCCGTGGGTCAACCTATACCCCCTATAAGTGCGGCAAATTGCCTGCTAATTCTAGAGTAAGGTTCCCTCCGTCTCAACGCCATGAGATGCGGACTCGTTGCCCTCCCGGCTATTCGTGCACTCCACCGCATGGTAATTCTAGTACAGAAAAGAAAAAAAAATGTACAAGGGCGAATCGACCTCAACCCGTTCGTGCCCCAAACAAATAATATACAAACATGCAGAGACGGCAGTACATATGTTGGACGCTCGTCCCGCAATATCAAAAGTACAAATGAATCTAAACTGTACTACCATTACACCACTGGCTATCCACCATGACGATCCAACCACAACCACAGCACAATATAGAACGTCAACGTGAATGTCATGTTCGCAAACCCGTCAAAAAGACATATAGAAATTAGATGAGTTGTACCGCTCTAATAACATTCACTGTCGCAGATAGTAATGCATGCACTGTAAAATGCATACTTACAAAATTTCGATCGACAAAACTTCCCAAATTGGCCCCAAATGCAATCCAGCACTCATATAAATCTGAGCCAAAACTAAGTATCACAATTCCATATAATAGAATAAAAAAAATTGTGCTCCGTAGCAACTAAACGACCACGGAACCGCCGCAAATAGGGACCAAATGTAGTGGTTCCACGGCGGTTTAAAAGTATCTTGAGCCTAAATTTTTTCTGTGCTTCTAAATATGCCTGCACGGATTTTTAAAACCCTGGAAATAATTTTTTGAACAAATTTTAAAATCGACAGCAAACAAAAAATGAAATCATGATTTTGGAAACTTTTGTCGATCGATCTTTTAAGCACGTTAGAATTAGCTAGTATAGGGTTAATTGGTTGGCTCTGATACCATGTTGGGTTATGGTAGCACCCTAGCCATCAATCCGTGACCAAATGCGGAACAAAAATTTATAAAAAACTGGCGCTAACACATTCCTACGGATCGACCATTAACCTTAGACTAGCAAACTAGAAAGAAGTTTAGATGGTTATACCGAATGATCCGTGTCCTTCGGTCTTCAACCACCTTTCCAAGCTCCTCGAGGCTTCCTTGATCAAGTTTGATCTCCGGTCTCCCTCCATCGAAGATGATCCATCCGAGAGTCTATGAAACGAGCTCCAACCTCATAGCCGAGGTAACTAAGGTACCTAGATCGCTACACTAGATACCGTAGAAGAAGTTGAGAGTGATGAAGTATTAATTTGTCTCAAGACACCCTAGGTTTCTGAACACATGAGGGGGTTAGGGTGGAGGAAGATGAAGATGCCATGAGGATGAGAGTGTTATAGGAGAGAGAATAAATAAAAATGGCTACTTTGATTTTTGTGTGTTGTGAGAATAAATAATGGAGCCCCCCCCCCCCGCCCCGAAAAAAATATCTCAAGACTCCAAAAATATCTTAAGTCAACCAAAAAATCTCAAGTCAACAAAATTTCACAACAAACAAAAATAAGCATGCTAGAATAATAACCATAGGTCACTACTAAGTCATGCCACAAAAATGCAATAAACACCTCATCCTACACCTTATAAACTATTTAATCCAAAAAGGTTTAAAACATAATGAGGTGTAATCTTCTAAAAGTAATCTTATAAGAAATTACAAGAATACCCTTCATCCGTATATACATACCCGCATCCGTATTCCGAAGAATACAAATACAATGAGACGAAAATAATCCAACAATATAATACTAGAATCCGGCTTAAACCAAACTCCACTAGTATTATCCGTCCGAACATCATCCGTGAACAAGTATACGTATGTGATCGAACCTTGCCGTAAAATCATACGGCCTCTACATTGTTTCGTCCGAAGCAGGGAAACCCTCTGTGTGGGACTCTAAAGACTCGTCAATACGCTGGCAGTTAGTTTAACCACAAGTACGTCAGCGACACTAGCTGTACATAACGGCGACCAAGGTATTGAGCGAAAAGGAGGCCGACGAGCAAACTTATCCTGAAACCCCTACTGAGACTGACAGTGACAATATCCGTACATTCCGGTCCGTTCGTCTATGAGTATCGTATATCGAGTCTAGGGGATGGATAAAGTCAGATCCCTAATAACGCGATATTTAGTGTCGGTATGAAGCCCATCACCACCTGAGAAATTACCGATCCTAGATCAGTAATTCTCGACTACCTTGTCTAAGGATTTATGGTGATGGCCACCTGTGCACAACGTGACATCAACCCCCAATACCGGGAGAGACGAATCCCCTGACGATCTGCTTACTGCCTCCATATGGATCTTGACTGTACCCAACTAAAACCTGTTTGCACGGCTCCTTTGAGCCGTGGTAGGGTAGTAATCAAAGCACAGTGGGAACTCACACAAGAAAAATGACGATCTCAGGTCGACAGACTAACCTGTACACATGTCATTTGGGAACTGCTATCTGACAATAGGTATAATACCAACTAGCATATTCCCGGCGAGTCCGTCCGGTGTACTCATAACCTAATGAGCACCTACATACTATCTTAGATGAACAAACAAATACTAATGGCTTGTGAGACCACCCACTGCCTCTCGTCGGGGTCTCGATCAGTATACACTAGTCTACTCTGGAGTATCGATGCCTAGTCTCTAAACTCCCTCGACTATGGACATTTAAGGATGTACCTATAGACCACCCAGCTCCTACGTATATGATCGCCATTATAATGTTAGATGTCAAGCAAGAATCCTATGGGCTCTATCAACATGTAATAGTGATATGGAATGCCACCTAATGCTGTACATGATGATAAAGACAAACCAGATAGCATACTATCATCTCGAGTAAGACTGTTCTACCGGTATAGGTCCTCTATTAATCATCATAATCACCTGCCTGCGACTATGATAATTGCCTTGATGGCACTATAGCCAACACTAATATCATACCGAAGGTGCGTGGGAAAGAAGGGACAAAAGAATGCAAGAATTTTGAAATAGCTGAAAAAGATGGAAGGACATTTACCAGTGTCATCTTGACCCGTGGCTTCGGTCTCTATGGCCGATAAAGTGAAAGTATGGCGTCTTGGCACTTTTCTCTATGCCTGATGATACACTCATTGTTGAGTGGGTAAGGGTTGTTCATGCTAAGTTGGGGTTGGAAGAGCTAAACGGGTAGGAAGGGCTTGAATAGCTGGTCTTGCTGCGGGGGCTGAGCCTGCTCGATTTTGTGAGCATGTTCCTATAATGTGTGATGGCGAACCACAAATCAAATAAAGACCATTTGCTCGATGACAATCCTTGACCTGATGTTCGGTACTCTTGCAATAGATACATAAGCTTGTTCAGTCTTGGAAAATGATCCTCTTGGCCTCATAGGTGGTGCTGAAAAAGTTGACTTTGAAGAGGCTCCTCCTGCAATCTGGCTAACTGGGCGTTCCATACCGGCCGAATGTGGCTACCTTTCTTCTTCACAATAGCTTCATAGCGACGGGCTGCCTTCAGAGCAAGTTCGTGAGTTGGATAGCCCCCTGTTGCTAGAGCAGCCTAGATCTCGGGTTTAATCCTTGCTGGAAGCGCCTGGCTCGGATTGCAGCGGTAGGGATCAAGTGAGCAGCGAACCTGCCGAGCATGGTAAATTCAGCGTCGTACTCGTCTATCGACTTAACCCACATTGATCGTTGTTGTAGGTGGATGAATTTCCGTTCCATCTCGAAATATGCGGTCTCTGTAAAGTACTTGGCATCGAAAAGATCGTGAAACTTCCTCTACTCGATCGGCTGCTGAAGACGGCTCTCTTCATCTTTCCACCAGACTCTCGTATTGTCGGTAAGATGAAGTTTTGCAACACAAAACCAAGCCACCATTGTTACTTGGGCTGCCACCAGGTCATTCTCATTGCTCTGAGCCCATTCTTCCGCTTCTAACGGGCTCTTTTTCCCAGAAAAGTTCTTCAGATACAATGCCCAAAACTGCTTCACGCCGGGTGTCTCTGCTTTAGGGCGAGTCAGTCCTTGGTGAAGTAGTGCAGTCTGCTCCTGCTGTCCCTCGAGTAGGCTCTTGATCGCCTCCAGTAGAATCGTCTGTTCGTTGAGCGGTGTTGCTACAGGTGGTGGTAGAACTGGGAAAGTAAGCGGCGGCGTACAGTCGTTGACGTTGGTGCTAGTGTTGTTGGGAGAATCCATCACCTTAAATAGAAAATGATTGATTAGAAACGATTCAAAGGGAATTGAAATTGAAAGGAATTTGAAATTGAAAGGAAGGTAAAAGTTGTTGAATTTCATAATTCTTATGGTATATTTCTTACGACTTCATGCAGAACTGACATGCATCATCCACCAATAAAACCTGTCACGCCCTGCTTCCCAAAAGACCGGTAATGACACGTGACAAGTCAGCGACGTATTTATTCCGAGAATGTCATTTCCCGCAATAAATACGCTAAGCGTTTATACGCAATATAACACTAATCAAGAATTAACAAAGGTAATTAAAGTTCAACAGCAATTTTATTTACATTCACTTCCATAAGTTTTGATACAAGGTAAATGAAAAGATTAGTGTAATGAAAATGCCTAATAGGTAGTATAATTAACAAAAACTGATGAAAGAAACTAATATTCTGGCTGAGCTGGAATCTGATCGAAGTTCTCCTGGCTTGGCTTGATCTCCTCTATCTCTAGATCACCTGACGAATATTCCAAAGAAGAAGAAACAAAGGGGATTTCGTCAGCGAACTAGCACTCGGTAAGTCTCCAAAAGAAGGTATAATGACAAGGTGGAAAGTATAAACAAAGTGATAAGGTGATATAGCAATTAATAGATCATGACAGTTCTAATATAACATGACACGACAAATGAAAACTATGTAAGCATGGTAAGGTAACATGAGTATAGAAACGAAGTATATCATGGCCGTGTAGTGTGGATATAGTGAGCATGTAACAAGTAAAAGTGATGAACATGTAATGAATAGCAATACGTCCTAAAGAGTCTCTACAAGGGTAAGCATAGCAACGTGAGTTTAAGTGTGAATGCCAACCAATTTCAAGACTGTTCTCTAACCCAATAGGTTATCAACCATGGGTAAGGAACCGTGGGCCATAATCAAGAGTGTTAGTAACGAGACTTCAATCGTTGCTGAAGTATTCCAAACCCAACAAGCTATCTTCCAGGGGCTTCAAAACACGGACCCTCATAATAGATTGCATGTGTTAGTATTCATGGATTCAAGATTTAGAGGAACTTCTGAGATTCCGTTGGATTCACACTTAAACTATCCTAACATCCCTTGTATTCTAGATTACAGTTAGAATTACCGGTTTTGCTTGAATCCATGAATATATCAAGTTGCCAAATTGAGTTCATGTTAAGATCAAGTATTCATGTCAAGTGTTCATGTATTCATATCAAGTTGTATTCATGATTCGAGTCAAGTCGATTCAAGAGTATATATTGGGTTCAGGTATTCATATTGGATTCATGTATTCATGTCAAGTTGCAAGTCTATAGTTAAGGTTCAAATCAAATTCGAGCTTAGGTCATGTTCAGTTTAAGTCAAGTTTGTGGTTAAGTTTAAGTTTGAGTTCGAGTTTTGTGTTTGAGTTCGATTTCAAGTTCTAATCATATCTTATTAAAAGATTTAACTTTTGAAATTCTTAAGTTTTGGATATATCGACAACCGCTATATATGGACGGCAGGATTTGTGTCTTTTTCAAAGACGATCGCCATTGATAATTCCATCCTAAAGTTATGATCTATATTTAGGGAGAGTCAAGTGGTGCATCCTTGTCTCCGGTAACCTTGAGAAAATTGACAAGAGAAGATATTACTCAAACCAACCTGCAAACTAAATATGTAACCTAGACTATGCTTTTAATTTCTAGGGTATTTATATAAAAATATCATTTAAAAATTCTCGAGGGTTTTTAATTCGTTCTAAAGCCTAGACAATGTTTTTATTATAAATGTTAATTAAAATATCAAGATTTTTCATAAAAGTGTATTTTATATTTTGTGGTGTTTTAGTGTCAAAACCTAACCTTTAAGGTTTATGGTATTTTAATATAAAATATCACTTTTGGAAACTTGAGGGTATGTTATTAAAACTTTAATCTTTCATTTAAAAAAATCTAATTTTTATTATTGGTTTTATTTGGAAAAAACGGATTTATGGTTTAAATAATCCAACGATTTAAGTTGTTTCAAAAAGTCATATTTCTTTAAAAACCGTATTTTATTTCTTTTGAGACCGAATTCTCTGTGAGAAGTTTTGCTTCTCGCTCTACTATCCCAAGGATATGCGATAACCCACACCATCCACAAACGGGTCTCCTAACGAGGGTTGTAGAGGCGTAAGTGCAAATGTATTAAAATAGAGATAAACACGTATTTTTGGATGCGAGGGTATTTTAATGAAAAATTGTTTCTTTAGCAAATATGTGACCAATATATAATCGTGCTATGATTTCTGAGTTTGCGTGTGGGGTAGGTCATTACCCCATGCATTTTCTAGATTAACATGTCACAACAACTCGTATTTTTAACCGAAATAAATGAGTATGGTATTTTTCCGTTACTTGTA
Source organism: Agapanthus africanus (assembly GCA_030015575.1). Taxonomy (NCBI): domain Eukaryota; kingdom Viridiplantae; phylum Streptophyta; class Magnoliopsida; order Asparagales; family Amaryllidaceae; genus Agapanthus; species Agapanthus africanus. Next base: position 825,321,670 of record CM057339.1, on the reverse strand, counting down.
TTCTAAATATTATTCAACATAGCAATTTTATTTTAAATACATATGAAATTACATGAGACATGGATTGTAATTTGATAGGATGGTAATTCATGTTTTCTTGGTATTATGTCATTATAACGAACATGTCAAGTTTGCAATGAATATATTTTCAAGTTAAAATTAGCTTATAATATTGTATTCACGGCGATGGTGAGAGGAGAACAAAAGAGAGAAGTCAAAGGGGACTTACGGTTTCGCAAGCGTACTAGAGGGGTTGTAGAGGATGAGGAAAGCTCGGTTTGTTGAATCGAGATCGACGTTGCAAGAGGGAGACGAGCTTGAGGGCTTCTACACTTCTAAGGAGACTTAGCTTGAAATAAAATTTGAGATCAACTTTGAAAGTTGATTTCTGGATATTTTCAGATGGGAGGAGAAAGGGAATAGGCTAGGAATTTATAGGGGAATTAGGATTAAGATGGTGTAAAGAATTATGATAAATTGGGTATTAAAAATGGATTTTAACAGGGTAAAATGATGGGGCAGTTCTCTGGATAAATTCAAAGAAAACAAATAGTCAAAAGGAGTAGATGGGAGTCCAAGGGTTGCACGGGGAAAGCACGGGGACAATTAGGCATGATCGAACCGCCGGTAGCGGCTAATGGGAGGAATTGGGTGGCCCATATTGAAGATGGGGTCTCGAGGTTTATTCCATGTGTTCTAATTAGTCTTAAATCCTCATTTATTCTATTTGGTTTCTCCGCAACTTTTCGTTTTTCCGTGTAATGCACGTGCAACTCTTGGCCTTCTGAAAAGTTAAACAGAAAAAATATTAAAACAATTGGGTCTGATGGGATTCGAACACGCAGGTTAAAGAACAGCAGTGGAGAGTCTTAACCCGTGATCTACAAGTTGCTTCTTGCACTTATTTCACAAGAATTTTCTTATAACTCGAAATTAGAATTGAGTATATCCTCTTTTATGAACTAAATCAAAAGGGGATGGTATATGGAATTTAGGGTCGTTACAGCCTTTGACCTCATCGTCTGAACTCATGAGCATATAATCAAAAGTAATGTCCGACTGAGTGTCCTGGTTAAGAGAAGGTGCTGCTCCAGGGTTAGCCATAGCTTGAAAAAGAAAGGCGATGATCACATAATTAGAATTACGAAGGAAAAATAAAGAGTGATATGCAATATATGGAAATGATAGATCAGATAAGATTCAAAAGACGTAATAAAGTTGGTTAATGTTTTCGTTTTAGTACATTAAGGACATGTATAGGCCACCACTAAAACCTGTCACGCCCTGCATCCCAAAGTACTAAAGCTGTGACGTTGCACGGTCCACAACCTAACTGTACCGAGAGTGGTCTATCTGATACAATTATATTAAGGGTATAAATAACATGCAGGTAATGTACCAAAATAATAAATAAAAGCAAATAGAATTTATTATCATTAACTGAATTCTTAATTACATCACATGGCACTGAAAATGAAAAGATTGTTTATTACATCGAGGAAACAAAAAGACAAGCCCTAAACAGGTGGGAAACTAAAAAAGTACAAGAACTATTCCTATTAGTTGGGTGTCAGCTCTGCGTAGTCCTCATCTGTGGGTTCCAATCCCTTTACGTATCTCGTTCTCGTCTAACGGACATTCCAGGAATAGAGAGAAGGAAAGAAAGTCTGTCGGTGAGTTAAACTCGGGCAGGATTGTTTCCCACAATAAAAGAGCAAAGCTCTATTCAAAATTTGAAAGAGGCAGCTCCTTACGTGCCTTACATGAGGGCGCCAGCGCCAAGAGTTAAAAAATTCTGAGGCAGCGCCTCACGTGCCTTGCACGAGTGCGTCGGTGCCAAGAGTTAAAAACTCTGAGGCAGTGCCTCACGTGCCCCGCATGAGGGCGCTGGTCCGCCGTTGGATCAAAGATCTAACGGAGATGATAAATCATCAAAGCACAGAATTAAATTTTGATTGAGAAAATACTCCTCAAATCATTCTAAATAAGAAAGATTACGCTCTGTAAAACAGAGCACCGTTGGATCAAAGACCCAATGGTGATTAAAAATCACCAAGCTACAGAATAAGCTCTGTAGGGGAAAATATTTTCCCAATCTTTCTAAACAAAAAAGATTACGCTATGTAAAACACAGCACCATTGGATCAAAAATTGAATGGTGATAAAAAATCACCAAGCTATAGAATAAGCTCTGTAGGGGAAAATATTTTCCCAATTTTTCTAAACAAGAAAGATTACGCTCTGTAAAATAGAGCACCATTGGATTAAAGATCCAGTGGTGAATAAAAATCACCAAGTTACAGAATAAGCTCTGTAGGGAAAAATATCTTCCCAATCTTTCTAAACAAGAAAGATTATGCTCTGTAAAACAGAGCACCGTTGGATTAAAAATCCAATGGTGATTAAAAATCACCAAGCTACAGAATAAGCTTTTTAGGGGGAAATATTTTCCAATCTTGTTGAAAAAACAAGAAAAATATCTTTTATAAAACAGAAGTCCTTAGATAAAAAATCCAACGGTGGATAAAATGCCTAAATCAATTAAGGATCTCTCAATGAGAGATTTTATTAACTGAATCAACAAATCTGCATCTACTATATAAAGGCCCCAAAACTTCAAGTCTTAAACAGAGGAACCACCCCATAAACTTTAAGTTCAAAAAAGAGGGGCAAGAAAAAATTGCTTTAAGAGAGAAGAAAGAATAAGAACTTTCTTCAAGGTAAATAAAGATCATAGCATCTCATCTGTATACCCAAGGGTTCAACCTTTATAAAAGAACATAGTTCTTTCTCTGGATCTGAGATCCATGAGACAAATCTCCCACAAATGAGAATTTAATTCTCGTAGGGATGAATTTGTTCTTGGGGATTGAAAATCCAGGGGAGAATAAAGAATCGAACTCTTCAGAAAAATGCATAAAGAAGGAAACAGCGCCGAGTGCCGCACGTGCCCCTCATGTGGACGCTGCTTAATAAAGAGTGCCTAGCACTCAGTGGTTGGCGCCCAGCGTTGAGCGCCCTACGTGCCCCTCACGTGGGCGCTGCTAAAATAAAGAGTGCCCAGCACTCAGTGGTTGGCGCCCAGCGCCAAGCGCCTCACATGCCCCTCACATGGGCGCTGCTAAAATAAAGAGTGCTTTGCACTCAATGGTCGGCGCTCGTCGCCGAGCGTCTCACGTGGGCGCTTTTTAACATAAAGTGCTCTGCAAATAGAGCCCATCGCCATAAAGAGTGTTTAACACTCCATAAAAAAACAAAGAAATAGGGCGAGTGTCAGAGCCCATATTAATGCTCAGCATTGTTGCACAAAAAAGGGACCGAGCCCAAACAAGTATTTAACACTTTATTGAAAAACTAAGTAGGCTGAGTCCAAGTTGACCAAAAGTCCCTAATTCAGATCAAGCGGTCCTATGTGCTCACAATTTTTCCAAATTGGTCTTAGTCCCAAACCCAACTACAGATCTTCCAACTGACATTGGTTCAAGGGTACATCTTCCCATACCTCTGATACATGTCGTTGTAATTCTTCAACGTCGTCTGAGAGGTAGCGGGTCCTGACGACCAACAATTCCATGGACTGTAATGTCCTAAAACTAGCTGTGGGCCGCAACGTCCTTAAACTAAAACGATAGAGCTCAAATGCTCTTTCGTTCGATCGAAAATGATCCCGAGCCCCCGTTAAGTAGATCTTAGTCCAGCATCGGACTAATGTATCCTTAAAAAATATTTAATTCGATCTTAATCCTAAATGAGATTAACGATCCTTAAATCAATCCAAACCCAAATCTAAGAAAATACGGATTTGGACTAATCCACGCCCTACGGGCGACAACAAAAATTTGTCTCCGTATACAATCTACGGGCAACCAAAAATAAAACAAAACACTCACGACACGAAGTGAACATCTGGAGTAGGAGAAAGTGGTTATCGCTACGCGGTAACGTAATTAACTGCAGGGGATTGCGCCTGCAGGGAAGAGCGTCCCCACAATAAAAAAAACCCCTCACAACGAGGGGGAATCTGATGAAGTCTGCTACAACGGCCGCATCCGTCCAGACCTCCGATGCACGGTGCCATAAATCAACTTGGCATCTTCAGAGAGATGGATGGATAAAACCAAATAGTATCTACCCCCAAATTCAGGAAAGTCGAACCTACGCGGTTCCGTCCCCCGTTCTCGGCGGTAAACAGATTCTGACACGCCTGGTGGGACATCTTCCTCTTTCTACTCCACACTTCGTGTGTCGTGTTCGCGAATGAATCGCGGTTTAATATGGTTGACCCTGGATTCGAGGTACTAAGATTTGGTGTCTTGCTCCATACAGAAGAAAAGATGATATCGATGGCTTCCAACTGCACCAGTTGCAACAACAACTGCCACTCCGTCCCTGTTGGAGGAGTGACTTATGAGCCCCAAGCGGCCTCCATCTTTGCGATGCCAATGGAGCAGGTGACTCATGCCACCACTGGATTGTTCTTCGGGACCATGCTCCCGCCAATGAGCTTCAATGCTTCAGTGACATCACATGAGGCTTCAAAGAAGTCGGTATTCGATCGGCTTGCAACTACCACGGCCCCTCTCAGCGGGTCGACCAATCCCAATGCCTCAGTCTTTAGCAGACTGGGCTAAGGCTCCAGTGGGCCCGTAAAGAGGCCTACAATACCTCAAGGGTTTATCCCGAAGCGGATAGCCATTCCAGCTCCAGTAGATGAAGTCGTCAAAGGGGCTTCTCCTGCTAAGGGATTGGTCTTCGCCAGACTGGCCGTTCCAACTCCTGCTACGGGTGAGGTCGTTACAAGTGTTTCCCCTATTCGAAAGTCAGTCTTCGACAGGTTAGACGTTCCCTCTCAATGGACGTAGTATTCAACAGGTTGGCACCAACAGCAGCCTCTCATCAAAGGAAGGGGCATGACGAGGTCGCTTCTACAACTGAGGTGATCCCATCCGCAAGACATGCTCGATGTCGCCACTGGCGCTGAGTGAGGAAAGCTGGGGGCAACTCTCCTTCTGAACTTACCCCACCAGCTCCAACGGTGGAAACTGACGCTGCTGTTCCAACTGGGAACAGCTTCGACCTACTCAGGAGAGTGCGTAGAAACTCTCCAACCGCCATATTGAAGAAGTCTCCTTCGCCTGTCGAAAACACAACACAGGTGAAGCTGAAACAGCCTTCTTATCGGTTGTCCTCCATGATCTACAGAGTCTGGCGGAAAGTTCAAGACTCTGTAATTGACAAAGATTACTCTCGCCGACTGAAGAAGACGAATGCTTGGCAAGACGAGAACCATCCAACCGCCATACCACGAAAGGTATCATCTGCATGGTGCCTGCCGCAACGGCCCCCTCAACCTCGACCTCCCACAAAAAGAAAAGGCCTGAGAATCTCCCACCACTGGCGGCAAACATCAAAGGCAGTGGACCCAAACGCCCCAAGTCTGGGGGCATGGTTGTGCATACCGTCTACATGGCATCCGGAAAAGAGTATAGTCGTGCTTCCATGAGTCATCGACCACTCACATGGTCTGTGACGAAAGCTCAGGAGCAATAACAAAAGCTCCAGGAGATGTTGACAAGGATGGCCGCACTTACTGGGCAGAAAGAAAGCCCAGAAGCCTCATCGGAACAACGCCAAGAGCAGAAGACCGACACTGAATTCCTACGGAGGGTTCTTGAAAAGAAAGATAAAGAGGCCACGGAACAAGCGGCTAATATAAAACAAATGGTGCTTCTATTCCAAGACATGGTTGGGATGATGATCCAACGAGATCCTCCGGCTGAAGAGCCTCGAATAATCATTGAAGATGATAGAGGGGAGACATCAATCCCTCCTCTGGCTTTATCAGCAGTCAGGGAGGAGACGATCTCCAAAGCTACCCTTGATGACTACATAGCTTAGCAAATACGAGTTCATCAAGTGAACGAAGCGGCAGGACAAGTCGCCATAACTGGGTGACCTTATCCAGGCTGGTACGACCAAATTAAATACCCGCCAAGATAAATGATCCCCAAATTCCATGTGTATAAGGGGACGGGCAACCCACACCAACACGTTGATCAATTCAAAGCTCTGTACGGTAACACTGGGGGAGATAATAAATTATTGCTTCGCCAATTTGTCGGCAGCTTGGCGGAAACGACATTTGAATGGTACTTCGAGCTCCTAAATGACTCTGTCAAGACATTTATGGAGATGGAACTACTATTCACACAGCGGTTCACAAGCGCAAGCGAGCACACCCCAATCACGGCATTAATCAACGCCAGAGTGAAGTCGGGAGAAACCTGGGTTCAGTATGCAATTCGGTGGCAGATCTTATGGTCGAAGTGTGAACAACACATAGAAGAAGCTCCTGCTGTGGGCATATTCGTGGGGACCCTTTTTCGTCAGGCAACTATATCCCAGTTTATGATGTTCTTCAAGCCGACCACCTTCCAGGCCTTGATTGACAAACTGGCCCAAATGGATCAGATGGGCCATAGGCCATCCTCTTCAAAAACGGATCTCCGGAATGAAAAGAGCAAAAGGAAAGTGACCTTCATCGCCAATGCTCAACAACAATCGAGTGACCCGAAACCGGTCATTCGCCAAAACAACATACCACAAGCATTCGACGAGTAGTTGAAACGTCCTTACTCGTTTCTCCCGGATAAAACGAGGAGACTATTCGAACTGGCGGTGTGCAACAGGCTTATCACTATGCCGGATCCGAGACGCCCACTGCAATCGGGCGACGTCAACAATCCCAATTACTGCCCCTACCACCGAATAGTGGGCCACAAAATCAAAGATTACTACATCTTTAAAAACTGGGTCGAAGACCAGTACCAACAGGGTAAGTTTTCGTTGTCCGAAAATTGGAAGGTAAACCCGCCGCAGCAGCATGCTCCTAAAAAGGTGGATACGCCGGGGGCATCATGCTCATTTGTGGAAGAAGCTCCATGGAAAGTGGTCCTTTCAGCTAAAACTAAAAGAATGCTGAAGGATCTTCAAGCATGTCCGGCGATTAGGTGGAAGAGCCCGCTGGAGCCTGAGATCATTGACGGAATGCTGAAGTCGCGCCCAACGCTGAAAGTTGGTAACGATGGACAAAACCTCCAGGACAAGCCTCCGAAGTCTTCAAAGAGAAAGAATAAGGTCAAGAAGCCCATGCAGCTTGACGGAAATCGTACGAGTCTGCAAAAGTACCTCGATGCGCTGAAGAATACAACCTAAAAGCACGGACCCCGGTCACAATGAAAGAATTCCTCAAGCATATTCTTGAAAACGGAAACTGTGACATTGATGAAAGAGATGACTCGTCAGAGGAACCCGTGGAGTATGTAGCGAGCTGCCACATGAACTCTCACTCGCCGATAAATGGCAAAGAAGATCCTGACGTAGAGAAACTGGAGGCAGATCCAGAACCAAAACCCATGGAACCGTTAAATGACCTCATCGATAAGCTGCTGAACGAAGCTCCTCAAAAGAGCAAAGTTGATCGAGAACGTGAATCAGCCATTTACGAAAAAGCCAAGCATCGGTGTCAGGCCGAAAAAGCTCCGATAATGAGAAGTCATAAAGTTCCTCAACCGGATCAAAGTGCCCCTGCCACCAGCAAGAGCAGAATCAAGATAAGGAAGCAGTTCGCCAAAACTCTGTCGATGGGAATGAAGCTGTCAGCTTCCAAAAAAAATACTTCCGGGAATACGTGCCCCAACGAACAGGATGTCCATCCGAAATACTTCTTGTATCATCGGAGGGTTGCACACCCTACCGAAGAGTGCAATGCCTTCAAGAAGTGGTGGTAGGGATACGTTGCCCACCGACAACACTTCAAACGAGTAAAGCGCAAAGTCCATCGGGAGCAGAGAAGCATGACAGACGAGCATGAATGGAAATCCGGTAATTGTCATATGGTTGATGCCATCACGACAAGAGCAAAACCTCAAGTTCTTACCTTCGGGAGCGATTCGGACGAAGAAATGGCTCTCGGCCCTCTCTTCAAGGAATCCACCTCTAGAAAGAAGAACAGACGAAGAACTGTGAGAACATTCAGCTGCATAACCGTACATTTCCTGAAAAGAATCTTGGACCTTCAAACAAAGGTTCAGGCAAAAGGTACAAAGGAAAGGAAAAATTCCCTGAGGAGATTGCTCTCGATGATAGAGTTGTCGAAGAGCTCACAGCTAAGGACCCGCTCAAGAAGAACAAGGTGGATTACAATGTCTTGACGAATCTGAGAAAGATACCCTCGCAATTAAGTATCTTGGATGCCCTTCTCCTATCTAAAGAGGCACAAGATTCCCTGATCAAGGCGTTACAAGAGCCCGATCGGTTTCAAGCCTTCCTGGCGGAAGAAAAGATGAAAGACGAGCTGGAAGAAGTCCGCACGGCTAATATCACCTTCAGCGATGAAGACCTCCTTCTCGGAACGTGCGAGCATAACCTTCCGCTGTATGTAACCGGGTATTGTCACGATGTCAAGATAGGGAAGATCCTGGTTGACAACGGGTCCTCCGTCAACCTTCTCAATGTAAGGGTATTGAAGAAGATTTGCATGAACGTGCAGCACCAGGCTCGGGATAAAATTACCATCTCTGGTTTTGACTCCTAATCATCACAAACGCTCGGGTCTGTAATACTGACATTACGCTTCGGGCTGCTCATCACTGACATCAAGTTCCATGTTATTGACGCCAAGACTTGTTACAACGCTTTGCTCGGCAGGTCTTGGTTACATGAGTATAACATCATCCCTTCTACATAACATCAGTGTATGAAGTATTTCAAGGACGGCCTCGAGTACACAGTTACAGGGGAGCTGAACCCATTCTCCGTAAATGAAGTCCGCAAATATGAAGACGCCAAGTACTTCTTACCAGGCTTCGAAGACATGGAAAGATGTTGCAAACCGGAGAATAAACAAAAAGCCATCACCACCATCCTGATATTCGGGAGCGATACCGAAAAGGATGAAGATATGGTCTACTTGGGACAACCCCAAGGCAATAGGCCAGAACCATCCACTCCTATTTTGGTCTTTGGCAGTGACTCTGAAGACGAGGCCAACACAGTATTCTCTGTCCGCCCGTCAATGCAAACCTTTGCTGGAGCTCACCATAGTTTATAGATTACCCTGCTCCTGCAGCGGCATTACAAAGAACTATATGCACTTGGTACGTACAGCGTGCAAGAGCTGCAGACCTTCTACGTCTCGCCAAAAAAGTGAGAAGACGATCCTTTTCTATCAATCCACCGAGACTAAAGTGGAGAGAGGGATATGGCATGGTGCCGAACCTGTGCTCGACAGGCTTCAACCTATCCGTCTGCCCAGATACTACGCAGAGGGAATGAAAAGACTATTGAGACGCCAAGGCGTACCCTTTAAACAAACTGCTCAACAAGCCCAGTTCTATAACAGGATTTGGAATGTTCCTGGGACTCAGCAGAAGATACCCAACGGGAGAATGGAGACGACTGGCCTTAGATACGTTTGGTCCAAGAAATGGGAGCAATTCCATGGCTTCCATGTCATAAATAACTCCGGTGGATAAGCGAATACATTTCCGGACAGCGTTGATGTCGAACCAGAATGAGATCCTGCTGTATGAATATCAAGTCCGTCATTCGAAGAGCATATTGACAAGCTAAAAAGAGAAGCAGGTCAAAAGGTTCGGGATGGCCACGGCCGTTAAATGTCCAATTACGAAAAAGCCAGGACGCAATGTATCATTCAGCAGGCTACGGAGGATGACGGTCCCTTTCACCCCCAACCCGCTATGCGCTTTAATGGCAAAAAGAAAGCCCGACGTAGAAATAACAACAAGGTCAAGAACGACGGCATTCCAAGATAGCAAAGAGGATCTAAGAAGCCACGCGAGCGAGGAAAAGCCAGCTGGAACCCGTCTTTCATGAAGAAGATGGGTCGGGAATATTCTTTCCCTCAAGACAAGACAAGGAAAATATTCGACCTTGTCATGAAGCATCAAATGATGATGCTCCCAAAGTCTTAGTGCCCCGAACAAATAGACGAGGTCCATTACCCAGATTATTGCTCCTACCACCGAGTAGTGGGACATCCTCTTGAAGACCGCTTCATCTTCAAAGACTGGGTTCAAGATCAGTATCAGCAAGGAAGGTTTGCTCTATCCGATAGTTGAAGGGTAGCCCCGCAATGAAAGCATGAGCCGAAAGCAACCTACAATGCAAGGGAAAGTCTAGATCAGCATCGAGCTTGGAAACGAGCTCGTACCTGCCATATGATAACATTCATAAAGGAAGGAGAGTACGAGAATACGAACGACCTTCCCTAGTGCTTCCCAAATGAAGATGAGAACGAGGTGATCTCAGAATTTCCACCGGTGCCAAAAGAGCTGGTGGAATACACACCACAACAGAAAACCTGAGAAAAATCGACTTGGGGACGGCAAACGAGCCAATGCCAACATTCGTCAGTGAGCTGTTGTTTGAGAAAAAGGTAGCCACGCTAAAGGACGTGCTTATGCAGTATAAAGACTATTTCGTATGGAACTATTCCGAGATGCCTAGATTAGACCCAGAGATCGCTGTGCATAAACTAGCGATATCGCTGGACGTCAAGCTAGTCAAGAAGGCGCCAATAAGAATGCAGCTCAAGCTTGAGATGAGTATCAATGCCGAAGTCAAGAAGCTAATCGACTCTGGCTTCATCCAAGAGGTTCAATACCCTGACTGGATTGCCAATATCGTTTCGGTAATAAAGAAAAATGGGACAGTACGCATCTGCGTAGACTTCTAGGATCTCAACAAAGCATGTCCGAAAAATGACTTCCCATTGCCTGTCACGAGTTGATGATCGATAACACATCCACCCATGAAGTCTTCTCCTTCATGGATGGATCCTCAGGGTACAGCCAAATCAAGATGCACCCTTAAGACCAAACCACACTGCTTTCCGGACTCCGCTGGGTATATTCTGCTACAAAGTGATGTCATTCAGTTTGAAGAACGCTGGCGCCACCTACTAGAGGGCCATGACAAAGATCTTTGATGACCTTATACATGAGATTGTTGAATGTTACATCGATGACCTCATGGTGAAAAGCAAATCATACGAGGAACACTGGGAGCATTTGAAAACAGTGTTCCGGCGTCTTCGGAAATATAATCTGAAGATGAACCCTCTAAAATGCACGTTTCGAGTTTCCTTGGGCAAATTCCTTGGATTCATCGTACGACACTGGGGCATCGAAATAGATCTGTCAAAGATCGAGGCGATTATGGAAATGCTTTCGCCAAGAACGCTCAAGTAGCTGCGGTCTCTCCAAGGAAAGCTCGCGTATATCTGGCGGTTCATAGCTAACCTCTTTGGCAAATGCCACCCCTACAGTCATCTGATGACAAAAGGGATCCCGTTCGTTTGGGATCGCAAATGCCAAAGTGCACTAGGCGAAATCAAGCAATATCTTCAGAACCCGCCAGTGCTGACATCGCTAGTCAAGGGAAAGCCCCTCATCCTGTACACAACAGCCCTTGAAGGTTCCTTAGGCGCGTTATGGGCACAGGAGAACGACCAGGGGAAGGAGAGAGCTCGCTATTATTTGAGTCGCGCCCTTCTGGGGGCAGAAAACAACTACTCCCCCATTGAGAAACATTTCCTGGGACTGATCTTCGCAGTAACGAAGCTTCGACATTATGCATTGGCACACGAGGTCCATATCATAGCAAAGGTGGATCCTCTCAAGCATTTGATGTCAAGAGCCCTGCTAACAGGAAGGCTTGCCAAATGGGCCCTCCTCTTGATGGAGTTCTCGATAGTATATTGATCCTTCAAGGCAATAAAAAGCCAGGCCATCACAGATTTTCTCGCTGAGCATCCGATACCTGCCAACTCTCCCTTGAACTGCGAGTTGCAGAACGAACACGTGTTTGATGCAATCGACGGGGAGAAAGAAGGGAGTGATACCTGATGGGAACTCTACTTCGATGGAGCGTCCTCCTTAAAGAAGTGAAAGCAAAACACCCACATGATTAAAGACGCGGTGGGACTTATCTTTGTGACTCCATAAGGAAGGATAATGCGTTTTGCCCTCTCTTTAACAGAGCTGAGAACAAACAATGAGGCTGAGTATGAAGCTTTGATAGCAGGTCTTAAGGTTGCTGTCGACATGGACGTTGAACACCTCCTCATATATGGAGACTCCCAGCTGGTCATTAGCGAAGTAAATGGCGACTAATAGACGTGCAAACTAGAACTGATTAGGTATGGTGAAAGAGTGCAGCAGTTGTTGACGTGAATCCCCTCCTACACTCTGGAAAGCATACCACGTGCGGAAAATAGCAAGGCAGATGCGTTAGCCAAGCTCGCTAAAGAACTGGCCGACGAAAACCTCGATGACATAAAGATCATTGTGCAAAGTCGCCAGATTCTCGCACCAACAGAAATATATCCGAAGACGTCTAAAGGAGAGGAAGTAACCGAACAAGAGGCCTTACAATTGGAGGATGAAGAAAGGACGAAGGATTAGAGAGAAGTCTTTGTAGACTACTTCAAATACCATCGAATGCCCGAAGACACGTCGTCAAGACATCAGCTCATGAAGCGAGCCTTGTCTTTCGCCTTCGTCAATGGTACTCTTTATAAAAGATCATTCGATTGTCTATGGATTAGATGCCTGGGACTAGAAGAAGCAAGAAGGGTCGTCCAAGAAACTCATGACGGACTTTGCGGTTTCCATCAAGCTGGGCCAAAGATGAAGCTGGAGATAAAAAGAATGGGCTGCTATTGGCCCACAATGGTTCAGGGTTGCCTCGAATATGCGAAGCAGTGTCACTCATGCCAAATTCATAGGGACTTCATCCACCAGCATCCGAATCCGCTACACCCAACATTAGCTAGTTGGCCATTCGAAATGTGGGGAACCGATATAATCGGGCCCATCGAGCCAGCATCATCCAAGGGACATCGGTTCATACTAGCAACAACCGATTACTTCTCTAAATGGGCAGAAGCAATACCATTAAGGGAGGTGAAGACGGAGAACATCCTCCATTTCTTCAGGACGCATGTCATCTACCAGTTCGGCACTCCGCGACGGATCATCTCGGATAACGGGCCAGCCTACAGAAGCCATAAGATCATCCCCTTCGGACAGCAGCATAAAATAGATTGGAGTTATTCTTCAGTTTATAATCCTCGAGCTAACGGTCTAGCTGAGTCATTCAACAAGACCTTGACAAAAATCATAAAGAAAACGTTGTCCAGAAATTAAAAGGATTGGCACAAGAGATTGCATGAACTCTCTGGGCCTATCGGACTACGTTCAAGACGACCAAGAACACAACACCATTTGCGTTAGTATTCGGCATGGAAGCGGTATTTCACTTGGAGATACAGCTACCCACTTTACGAGTAGCAGTTCGATACGAGCTGACGGATGAAGAGAATGCCCATCTTCGGCTTGAGGAGCTAGACGCCCTTGATGAAACTCTTCTTATGGCGCAACAAAACCTAAAAGCTTACAAAGCAAGGATGACGTGCTCATACGAAAGATTGACTAGGCTGAGAACATTCTGCCAGGGCAAACTCGTGCTAGTCGTAAAAAGACCTATGATCCTCAATCGTGCCAAACGGGGGAAATTCGAGCCGAACTATGAGGGCCCATACATCATAGACAAGGTCTACCAAGGTAGAGCCTACTTGCTCATGGATATGCATGGTGAAAGACCCTTCCGGCCAATAAACGGACGATTCCTGAAAAAATAGTACGCCTGACGTGTCACGGCCCAGGTCAATGATAGATGATGACACCTATGTCCGCTCACTATCTTCTTGAGTCAAGACTCCAAGAGTAGTACCCAACAGTACTCCGTCTCAAACATGGAGAACAACGGACCGTAACGTCCTTAAACTGGCTATGGACCGTAACGTCCTTAAAACTAACAACGGACCGCAACGTCCTCAAACTAGCTACAGACCGTAATGTCCTTAAACTAACATTGGAACGAGATGTCCTTAAACTAACAATGGACTGAGATGTCCTTAAACTAACATTGTACTGAGATGTACTTAAACTAACAACGGACCGAGATGTCCTTAAACTAACATTGGACCGAGATGTCCTTAAACTAACAACATACCGAAATGTCCCTAAACTAACAACGTCGCCTCAAACACGGCGATAGTGGAATGAAAGCCCACAAGTCCCAGCGGTGAGGACTGCAACTCAAATCCCACCGGCAAACGGATGGATCACATGCAGCGAAACTATTCTCGAGAGTTTCATCGCGAAAAAAATAGTACGTCCATAAGCGAAATAGGCACGGATGAAAACCCGAAAGGGCACCTTGAGTAAAAACGGCAGGACTACCGGCGAGTTTGTGAAAACCCGCAAGGTTGCAATCTTGTTAAAATAAAGACATCTACAAGGTCCACTCGACCTTGTGTGGAGAAAATACCCGCGTGAGATCCTTATGACTCACAAGGGAGCAACACACTTAAGGATCCCCACGATTCCTAAGGAGAAATTACACTTGCGAGATCCTCACGGCTTGTAAGGAGAATTCCCCCTATGAGACCCTCATGGCTCGTAGGATTCAAAAAGCCTTAAGCTATAGGGATCTGAACCTGTTCTTAAGCCATCACATTCCCCAAATTGCCTTACAGGCGGTCCGATATCGGCCCTTGTATACAATCCACAGGCACAAATAAACGTTTCCCTCACCAAGTCCTACCAACGACGAGGAATGTCCTCATGAGGTGAACGACACTTGTAAGTCCTCTCGACTTATAAGGAGAAAACACACTTGTAAGATCCTTATGACTTATAAGAGAACACACACTTAGGAATCCTCATGACTCCTAAGGAGAAAACACATCTACGAGATCCTCACGACTCGTAGGGAGAAACATCTTTATGAAACCCTTACGGCTGATGAAGTCAAAAAGCCTCAGTCGACAGGATCATAACCCTGTTTGCTAAGCCACCTTTGCTCGAATCGACAAAGGCAAGTGATGATTCGCTTCTGGAAATATCCCAGTGGAAGCGATGCTGATGCCTAAATCGGCATCGAATTCCAAATCCTTTCATGGCAAATGATGATTCGTTCCTGGCAATATTCCAGTCATAGCGATGCTAATACTAAGATTGGTATTAGACCTCAAGTTCCATACTCGCAACGAAAATCAGCAAGCCAAAAATGCATATGAAATAGCCGAAATGATAGGGCAACTCACAACAAAAATCAGCGAGTAAAATATATGCATAAAAAACAGCCGAAATGATTAGGCAGCTCGCAATAAAAAGCAGCGAGTAAAGAAAAAGAAAAATAGCCGAAATGATTGGGCACCGCGAAAAAATAACCGAAATGATTGGGGAATCGCGACTTTCGCGATATAAAAAGCTGAAATGATAGAGCATCACCGAAATAAATAAAATAAAACTTTTGCCCTGCAGGTGAGATCACATTGACCCCTGTATACAATCCATGGGCACAAACAGAAATGGAACCATATCGTACCACCAGGCTTCGTCAAAGGGAAGCTAGATCTCGATGGCTACAACTATAGCCTAGAAATCAACAATAACGTTCTTCTTCTCGTTCCAACCAGAAGCAGATACGACGTCAGAAAAACGAAGCCACGACAAAGTCCCCTAGTTCAAAATCTTGACGGTTCACAGACAATCTAGAGACTACCTCGAAGCCATGGCAAAGTCCCTTGGTTCCAAACCTCGACGGTTCACAGACAAACTAGAGACTACTTCGGAGCCACAGCAAAGTCCCCTGGTTCCAAATCTCGACGGTTCACAGACAACCTAGGGACTACCCCGGAACTATGGCAAAGTCCCTAGTTCCAAATCTCGACGGTGGCATCCACAGCCTAGAGATCAACCAACAGCGTTCTTCTTCCCTCCAGCAGGATACAGGCGCAACATCAACAAACGGAGCCATGGCGAAGTCCCCTAGTTCCAAACCTCGACGGTTCATAGACAACCCAAAGACAACCTCGACATTCATCGCAATATTGCAGACACAATGTCAACCAACGAAGCCAAGGAAGATCCCTAGCTTTAGAGTCTTGATGGAAACTCAAATGAGACCTGAAAGGCTATCGGAGACCATCCCACTCTAGCGCGGAGTGGTCATGACTCATCGGGGCTCCCAAACTGAGCCTAACCTTAAGTAAAAAGCGACATGGAATATTCCTAACCCTTGCTCTTTCGATTGTAATATTACCTAGAAGATTACTTGAAGACATCTTGTCCAGCCCCTGAAGGGATTAGAGACATGACAGTCGAACGGTCCTCAGTGCCAATTTCCCGCGAGTTCTTCTGGTGACGACGATCGGTCTCCTGACTGCTAGGACAAGATCTCCCTTTCACAACCTACGAACTTTCTTGTCGAGTGTTCTGGCCATCCTATTTTGCTAAATATCGATCCTTTGCTGCCCTGTGGCTTGCCGACTGCTTGCTTACAGCCGAAAGCGGCCTGTCGCGGAGCTACGCGAACAGCAAGATTGCATATCGGGGAATATATGTGCCAACACGACGGTGTGACGGGTAAAAAACCTTAGTACCACAGACCCTAACGGACTTCAATTAGCAGGAGTTAACTGTGACGTTAGGAAACCCTTGCGAGAACTTCTCGATTCATCTCGACTCGTGGGGAAATTAGTGTCCTTGCGAGAACTTCTCGATTCGTCTCGACTCATAAGGAAAAGCCTTAGGCAATGGGGATAAGGACCTGTTTCCTAAGCACTGGGGCCCTGTAAGCCGGTCTAAGATGGACTATTGCATACTATTCATGGGACACAATCTCCAAAGTCGAATCTCGATAAGGAGGGAAACAACCACTTACGAGTCCTCTCGACTTGTAAGAAGGAAAAATTCTCTTGTGAGATCCTTACGTCTCTCAAAAGAAAACGCACTTGGGAATCATCATGACTCCTAAGGAGAAAAGAAACCTACGGGATCCTCTCGACTCGCAGGGAGAAAAGTCTTTATAAGACCCTCATGGATCGTAAAGTTAAAAAGTCTTAGGCGGCAGATCTGAACCTGTCTTCTAAGCCATTGCCCTACGAGGAAGATCAAAGTAGACTATCTACAAGACGCATTTGCTAAAGAGACAAGCCCATAAAAAATGAAATATGTCTTTTAATCATAAATTCAAGTGAATCCAAGATACATTTCACAAAGGAATCAAAATAAATACATGTTATTCATACACCACAAGTTTACAGTAAAAAAAGGGGGTACAAAAGACGGTTATTGAGGAGGAGGCGTCTTCAACAAATCAACAAGCCGCTCGCGCGCTCCTCTCAATCCTCTCTCGTGATCGGCCGCCGCGGCTAGCTCCGCTTCAACTTGAGCCCGTTGTCGCAAACAGGATGAAAGCTTTTCATCGGTTCCTAGCATGGCAGCTTCATAGTCCTGCACGGCCCGCTCAGTAGAGTCAAGTGTCCGCCTCAGCGTCAACCCATCCGAAATACGTCTCTGGAGACTGTTAAAAAACAACTTCACTAAACATGTAAAGCAGCCAGGAGAGTATTTGATTCACACCCGACTAAGCGTTCATTTACAACTACATACATACTTAAATAGAACTAGTGTTCAACACGTGCTGATTTATGTACCTGTAAGAAGGATTAGCGCACGACACAACAATGGCGCTTGCACTTAGCAAAAAAAAAATTCCTAAAGGTAAAAGTATAAAGCTCATACACAGAGGCGAGATACGGGTACGACTATATGATGAGGAGGAAACATTCAGCAAAAAACATTCAACAGTTAATGATAAGAGAAACACATTGACAAAGACATACTACTCTACAGGGAAGAGACCACCAGATATAGGATCAGAGATAAATGGGTTAGCAAAACAATACGCAAAGTTCTCCAATTCCCTCTCTGCCCTCTCTACCATGTCAAAGCGGCGGTCTTCGCGAGAAGTTGCTCCCCATCGATTAGCACCGTGCTCATCAGCGAAAGCGGACATGATGGCCCGCCGGGCTCTTATCTGACTCGGTAAATGAACCGATGATCCCTCAAAGACTGCGTAATCAAACGTGGCTCATGAAAGCATTCGATCTTGTCTTCCGCCGCATCGAGAATTGCCGGAGTCATCTCTGTCGGATGAGGGGGGATGTTGGCAAGCACAGATAGAAAGATCATCCGAAGCCAAATAGAGCCCATAGGAAGAGGAGAGCCCCTGCGAGTTAGGAGCTCATACATCACCGTATCACATTGAGCATCGGTGAGAAGGGGATCTACTAACCGCGCAGCAAAGCGAGGAATCGTTTCCTCGATGGGCACCTCCCATGGTTGCCGAAAAGCGTGAGAACGATTGCAGGCCATAGCTTTTGGTTTTTTTAAGTTCTGTTAATAAAAAATGGGTTTCTCTTTGAAAAGAAGAAGGAAGACATAGCATCGGGTTATAAAGAGAAACATTCAAATCAACGCACGGAAAATTCGGTGCACAATGGAACTATTTCCAAAGCCAAATAAAGGGCATGGGGAACAAGATAGTTGGCCCATAGGAAATAGAGAAAGAAGGTGAAAAGACTCCTTCGGTGGTGAGAAATAGAGAAAGAAGGTGAAAAGACTCCTTCGTGCAAGGCCTCACGTGCCTTGCACGAGGGCGTCGGCGCCGAGAGTTAAAAACTCTTAGGCAGCGCCTCACGTGCCTTGCACGAGGGCGTCGGCGCCGAGAGTTAAAAACTCTAAGGTGGCGCCTCACGGGCCTTGCATGAAAAGCACGGGAGCCCCGACATTCTATATACGAGTAACTAATACTTCACGTGAGGCACCTATGAGCAATGGTATAAAAGAAAGAGAAATTTTTCCATTCATACTTGAGGAAATTTATACATCAGCGGTGACAACAAAACAAAATATCATAAAAAAATATTTACAATGGTAAAACACTAAATCCCGGACATGGATTGAGGAATTCCGAAGCAAGGCCAGATAAAATGCTTCTGGCTTCTTTGACCATTTTCTGATGCATTTTCCCACGAATGCAAGCGTCAGGATTCTCACTGATATCGTCTAACCTCTGGTAGGCGGAGATTATCGTTGTCTGTTGGAAAAATTGATGAAAGATATCGACAAGATTATCTCGCCGCCTCTTCGAGATCAGGCCCATCAGGTATACTGAGTGCACCTTTTCCTCAGCATCATCGAGTGCTTCGAGCGGCATGGCTTCATAAAATCCAGGGAGTGCTTCCTAAATCGCCCCTATGATGATCTTCAAAAGAGCGGAGCGACGGGAGAGTAGTCGACCGTTATATTCATCGAAGTGACGTATAATCTCAACGCATTGCGCATTCGTAAACTCTTGGTTTTGACAGCGGCCTTAGACGCGGATTTCTTCATAAGAGATAATTTCTTCAAGATCATATAGATAAACAACCATAGTGTCTGGAAAGAAAATTCAGTAAAAAAAATTATTAGCAATTAAATATCAAGATTCTTAGTGTCTA
This sequence comes from Agapanthus africanus, assembly GCA_030015575.1. Taxonomy (NCBI): domain Eukaryota; kingdom Viridiplantae; phylum Streptophyta; class Magnoliopsida; order Asparagales; family Amaryllidaceae; genus Agapanthus; species Agapanthus africanus. The sequence continues at coordinate 825,302,229 of CM057339.1, read as the reverse complement.
AAATAAAAAAATAGTGACGGTCCATCGTTGATGGGGCAGTCGCTCATTAAGGATGGAATCCTAAGAGGCTCTTCATTTAATGGGAAGCCTCATTGGGCCAAGGAGTTGAACTCTCTCGAGAGCAGTGCTCTGCAGACAGAATTTACATCTGTCAATTAAGAAGGGAATAAAATTCCCCAAAAATTTCTAAGGAGCTATGCTCTGTAAAACCCCAAGATTTTTAAAGATCTGAAGTAGAAATCCTAAATCCTCTAAGAGTTCTTCATTAACGGGTTAAGAAACCTTAAAAAATATTTCTTTAGATCTATGATCTAAGACGAGCAAAGCTCTGTTCTAATTAACGGTTTAAAGAAAACCTAGAATACATCTTAAAAGATCGGTGATCTAAGAAGAGCAAAGCTCTATTTAATGGGTTTGATTATGATCCTTACCAAAAAAATTTGAGCAAAGTTAAAATTCTAAAAGAGTTTCCTTGGGCAGAGATCTAAGCTCTGGAGAGAGAATTGAATTCTCAGAAAGAAGAAAAATGGAAAATGAACAGCAGTCATCTCAAGGGCCAAAGGCCCTACTTATAGGCATGGGAAGACGATCTAACTTCCAAGAATATCCAACGGTGGAAAAGCTGCCACCGCTGCACTCACGTGTAAGCCATGTGAGCGCAATGGTGGGGGGGCATTTGTTTCCCCCTAATAAAAGAGCAAAGCTCTGTTCAAAATTTGAAAGAGGCAGCGCCTCACGTGCCTTGCACGAGAGCGCCAACGCTAAGAGTTAAAAAAACTCTGTGGCAGTGCCTTGCACGAGGGCGCCAGCGCCAAGAGTTAAAAACTCTGAGGCAGCGCCTCACGTGCCCCGCACGAGGGCGCTGGCGCCAGAACTAAAAATTCATTGCCGTTGGATCAAAGATCCAACGGAGATGATAAATCATCAAAGCATAGAATTAAATTCTGATTGAGGAAATACTCCTCAAATCTTTCTAAATAAGAAAGATTACGCTCTGTAAAATAAAACACCGTTGGATCAAAGACCCAATGGTGATTAAAAATCACCAAGCAACAGAATAAGCTATGTAGGGGATAAGATTTTCCCAATCTTTCTAAACAAGAAAGATTACGCTCTATAAAACAGAGCACCGTTGGATCAAAAATCCAATGGTGATTAAAAATCACCAAGATACAGAATAAGCTCTGTACGGAAAAATATTTTCCCAATCTTTCTAAACAAGAAAGATTACACTCTGTAAAACAGAGCACCATTGGATTAAAAATCCAATAGTGATTAAAAATCACCAAGCTACAGAATAAGCTCTGTATGAGAAAATATTTTCCCAATCTTTCTAAACAAGAAAGATTATGCTCTGTAAAACAGAGCACCGTTGGATTAAAGATCCAATAGTGATTAAAAATCACCAAGCTACAAAATAAGCTCTGTAGGGGAAAATATATTTCCAATCTTGTTAAAAAAATAAGAAAAATATCTTCTGTAAAACAGAAGTTCTTGGATCAAAGATCCAACAGTGGATAAAATCCCCAAATCAATTAAGGATCTCTCAATGAGAGATTTCTTTAACTGAATCAACAAATCTGCTTCTACTATATGAAGGCCCCAAGACTTCAAGTTTTAAACAGAGGACCCCCTAGAAACTTTAAGTTCAAAAAAGAAGAGCAAGCAAAAAGAGCTTTAAGAGAGAAGAAAGAGGAAGAACTTTCTTCAAGGTAAATAGAGATCATAGTATCTCATCTGCATACCCAAGGGTTCATGTCACGACCCAAAGTTTGGATGTGACCGACACTTAGATTGCATAATATCCCAAGATATTTACACAACTCGAGTAAGCCAAAAACCAAGATCAAAACCCTTTTTGCGGAAATTTTATGAAAAATTTAGTTTTTAAGTAAAAATCACCGTTTTAAGTAATTTAGATCTTAACAGTAACTCCATATTGAATTTATAATAAAACAATTATAAAGTATTAAGTTTGGTTACATCCCTAGTTGGGATCAACAATGTTAACAGTGGAAATAAGTATACAAATTATATGACCTCAAAAGAATCTCAGACATAAGTAAAAGAAATATATTCAAACATAACAACGATCTCACCTGTCAAATAATATACAAATAACCATCTCTCATTCTAAGTCATAATACAAGGTCTGATGGAGATTTTCTAGATCAAAAATACAATACCAAAAGAGAAGGTTACTACATATGTAAACCACCTATCAAAAGATGCGATAAAAGCTGAAAAAGTGGATCTGCACTGCTGATAACCATCCACTCTACTCCTGCAAGGAACTGTGGCACAACGGGGGTGAGTTGCCAACTCAGTTAATAAAACTAACATATAACGGCTGATAATATAAATATGACGAACTGTAACTAACTGCGATAAGGATAATTATGATACATGATAACATATGGAAAACATGAATCCGTACTACTAATCATATAACCAAAACTGAAATCTCATCATTTATTTCCAAATAAAGTTCATCTTTCTGTATCCATCATCGACACAAATCTTCCATTTCTCTCAGGTGTCATTCCTCGAACGATCCTGTAATCAATAACACCGGTCGGTATCATCTAGATATCCGCCGTGTTTCACAACTATCTCCGGTATCGAGTATCCTCGCTAGGCTCCCCCGCCTCAAATGCGGCTATCCTGCCCCTCGGTCTCGACCGGGTCCACTATATATCCAACTGTATATCTCCCCCACTCAGTCTGGATAACGTAAAAATCCGCGACCGTATATCTCTCCCACTCGGCCCGGAATAAAACCGAATCATAAAAATATCTCATGGTGGACATGTTACATCAATCATAAAAATTCACTGAATTTATGCAATAGTATAGAAAAACTCAAAACCATAATTCCTCAATAATACAAGTACCTCTTATATCAACTTAGAATACTCGAATACTAAACATGATGTCATTGATGTAATTTACTACTCTTATTGGTGTTTAAGGTATGATACGAATCATTTTTAACAAGAAAAATGCTAAGTGTAAAAGTGACATGGTAATATCGACGAGGTGTAGTGTAACATGTAGATATGTGCATGTGCGGCATAACTCGTTCGATAATTGTGCAGTGTTCTAACAACTATAGCGAGGTATATGTAGATATGAATGCATATTATCAATTTAGCATATAAAAGTCAAATCTTTTTATTTAAGTAAAACTATGGGCGTATCACGCCATCTTTACACAATCCCCCGGTAGATGTTTAGTCTACACACCGGAATACGTCGTAACTACTCAGGAACCGCCAATCCTTTTCCTTTCCTTGCGGCCTCCGAAGTTCCCGCACTCAAATCTAACATTGAATTAACTTGTATAAGAAAACGGCTATATTCCGATACGGCAAAATCATGAAAACACAAGTTGAACGTACTAATTATACTATGTACGACTATTGCAACCGATCTAACACTTAACTTTACTGAAATTTAACCCAACGCTGTTTCGCAACAGAAAACAGAACGCGTTACGTTTTACCCGTGTCGTATTTGAGAATTTTGATCCCTTTTCCGATATTTGCTCCCAGATTTTATATACAGTTAAACTAACTTAATTAAACAATACCAGTTTATTCTAACAATGATACAGAGACCTACCCAAAAACCCAAAACCCCAAAGCCTTCCATAAATCCGACGATGTCGGAATTCTCCTATAGGTCACCGGGCCAAATCCGAGCCCCTTGGTTTGTGCTTCTAGGGTTTGTTCTAGGTCTAACATACAATATTTAAGCACTGTTTGGTTAAGTTAACTTTTATCTAAACTATAGCAGATTAAAACAGAGTTCAGTTTTGCCTAAAATACAATATTTTAGACATTTTGATTTCTAATTTAAACTAATTACAGAACTAAATCCTACAGCGATCCAAGATTTTACCTACAAGGGATTTGCTTGGAAGAACTCCCTCTAAGATGCACATGCTCCTAGTCCTTAGCTTGATGGTCAACCCTTAGCTTAGTTCTTCTTCTCCTTTCTTTTCTTTTTCCTTTTCTTTGTTCTAAGTGTTTTCTTTCATTTGAACCTTTTGTTTCAGAATTTTATGTTGTTAATATGATCTGAACACATGATATATATGATAAAGGGAAGAGTGAGGTGTAGAGGAGGTGTCAACTAAGGAATAGTGGTGGTTTCATGCAAGTAGGAAGTGTTGAGTGTGCAGTGTGCATGAAAGGAGGATGTTTCAAGGCATTATCATTTCCAAATTGATTTATCTTGTGCTAAAATTCTGAACTAAATCCTCATTTAATCTCTTTTCTACTTACACCCTTAACAATTCCAATTTGCACAATTTCCTAAATTTTTACACAAAGTCCCCTCACTAACTATGTTATTATATAACACTAATTTAATTAAAATGAAGCTAAATTTTACATTAAAACCCTTATAATTTATTTATGTTACATATTAAAATTTTAATTTGATTTGTTTTGCATACTATTTATGAAAATGTCTTATTTGGTTTTAATAACTTTTTAATTTAATATTTTATTATTTAATTAATTAATTTTATTTATTTCTAAATTTTCAAAATGCTACAATATTCCCCCCTTAAGAAAATTCGGTCCCCGAATTTAAACTTAACCAGACGTACCTTCGAAAAGATGTGGAAATTTCTTTCGCATCGCATTCTCGGTCTCCCAAGTGATCTCCTCGCGATTCGTTCCTTGCCAAAGAACCTTTACAGATGGAAGTACCCTTGATCTCAGTTTCTTTGCCTGCCGGTCTAGAATAGCTACAGGCTGCACTGTGTAGGATAAATCCGGATCAAGCTGTAAGGTCTGATGCTGGATCGCGTGAGAAGGATCGTAAAGATACTTGCGAAGCATAGATTTGTGAAATACTGGATACACATCGGGAAAACTCGGTGGAAGTGCTAAACGATAAGCAACAGCACCCACTCTCTCCAGAATCTCGTAAGGTCCGACATATCTGGGGCTGAGCTTCCCCTTTTTCCCGAAACACATCACACCTTTCATCGGAGATCCACGAAGGAACACATGATCTCCCACATCAAACTCGAGTCTACGACGTCGTCGATCTGCATAAGATTTCTGTCTCCACTGGGCCGCTCTCATTCTGTCTCGTATCAATTGAATCTTTTCCGTAGCCTCCTGTACTATCTGCGGTCCCAAAATGCTACTCTCGCTCAATTTCGTCCAGCAAACGGGTGATCGACATTTCCTCCCATACAAAGATTCAAAGGTGCCATCTGGATCATCTCTTGAAAACCGTTGTTGTAAAAGAATTCTATCAAAAGTAGGTGACGATCCCAACTACCACCCAATCAAGGCTGCAAGCTCGAAGCATCTCCTCTATAGTCTGAATGGCCCGCTTTGACTGACCATCTTCCTATGGATGAAAAAGCTGTACTAAAACTCAATCGTGTACCAAGAGCTTCTTGAAGTTTCTGCCATAGTCTACTAGTAAGCTGGGTAACCCTATCTGACACTATGCTCGTCGGAACTCCATGCAATCGGACAATCTCGTCGATATAAATCTGAGCATACTGTGCAAACCCATACGTCGTCTTCACCGGAAGAAAATGAGCCGCCTTTGTCAATCTATCTACAATCACCCAGATGGAGTCATACCCTCTGCTAGTCCTAGGTAGACCCACAACGAAATCCATGGAAATCTGTTCCCATTTCCACTCCAGAATAGGCAAGGGCTGCAATTCTCCAGCCGGCCTCTGGTGCTCGGCCTTGACTTGTTGACAAGTCAAGTATCTCGAAACAAACTCTGCAACATCCCTCTTCATTCCTTCCCACCAATAAGCATCCCTCAAGTCATGATATATCTTGGTGGAACCAGGATGAATACTGTACGCTGATCGATGGGCCTCCTCTAAGATCTCACGTCTCAATCCATCAAAATTTGGCACACAAAGATGAGTCCCAAAACGTAATACTCCACGGTCATCTATCACGAACTCCGACTTTCTGCCCTGCCTAACCTGATCCATAATCTCCGATATACGAGCATCTGCGGCTGTGTCTCTCGAATACGATCCAATAACTGAGGACGGGTGCGAACATGTGCTAACTGTCCTCCTGTAGATGTGAACTCGAACTGTACACGACTATCATATAAAATCTGCCAGTCCGTAGAAGACTGTCTCTGTAAGGTGCGCAAATGAGATAAGCTACCTCCAGGCCTCTGATTCAAGGCATCTGCTACAGCATTCGCTTTGCCTGGATGATACAAGATCTCACAATCGTAATCCTTCACGAGTTCCATCCATCTACGATGCCTTAGATTCAGATCCCTCTGCTGAAAAATATACTTTAAGCTCTTATGATCTGTGAATATTTGGCACGACTCTCCATATAAGTAATGCCTCCAAATCTTCAGTGCGAAAACTACTGCAGCCATCTCCAAATCATGAGTGGGTTAGTTCTGCTCGTGTCTCTTCAACTGCCGAGAAGCATAAGCTACAACCCTGCCGTGCTGCATCAACACACAGCCTAAACCCACTCGAGAAGCATCACAATACACAACAAAACCACCTGGCCCAGAAGGTAAAGATAAGACTGGTGCAGTCGTCAAGCGATTCTTCAACTGCTGGAAACTTTGCTCACATGCATCTGTCCAAAAAAAAGGAACCTCCTTCCTAGTCAATCCGGTCAACGGTGCAGCGATCCGAGAAAAATCCTGCACAAAGCGTCGGTAATAACCCGCTATACCTAAGAAACTTCGAACCTCTGTAACCGACACAAGTCTGGGCCAGTGCTGTACTGCTTCGATCTTCTTTGGATCCACATGTATCCCATCTCTCGTAACTACGTGACCCAAGAAATCCATAATATCTAGACAGAAAGCACACTTGGAAAATTTTGCGAACAGCTGATGCTCCTTCAAGGTCTGCAATGTGATACACAAATGCTGCTCGTACACCTCTCGGCTCTAGGAGTAAACAAGAATGTCATCAATGAATACTATAATAAACTGATCAAGGAATGGCCTGAAGATATGGTTCATCATATCCATGAAAGCTGCTGGGGTGTTGGTGAGACCTAACGACATCACGAGAAACTTGTAATGCCCATATCGTGTGCGAAAAGCAGTCTTCGGAATGTCATCCTTCCGAACCTTCAACTGTTGATACCCTGACCGTAAATCAATCTTTGAGAACTAGCCAGCTCCCTGCAGCTGATCGAACAAGTCATCGATACATGGTAGTGGATACCTATTTCTCACAGTAACTCGATTCAGCTGTCGGTAGTCGACGCACAATCTCATGCTACCGTCCTTCTTCTTAACAAATAAGACAGGAGCCTCCCATGGTGATACACTTGGACGAACAAGTCCCCTATCTAACAACTCTTGCAACTGGTTTTTGAGTTCCTTTAACTCCGTCGGGGCCATCCGATAGGGTGGTATAGAAATAAGCCCTGCACCCGGAATTTACTCAATGCAAAATTCAATATCGCCATCGGGCGGTAATCCTGGTAACTTAGCAGGAAAAACCTCCGGAAATTCTCGTGCGATCGGAACCTGGTCCAACGGAATCTCAACGGCTCCTATATCCTGAACAAATGCTAAGAACCCATGACAACCCTTCTTCAAGAGTCGTCCCGCACAAAAAGCAGAAATCATGTAGGCAGGAGTCATATTGCAGTCCCCCTGCACAACAAAGATCGGTTCACCTAGAAAACAAAATCTAACCGCTTTTCCCCAACAATCTACATAAGCATGACAAGTGGCCAACCAATCCATACCGAGAAGTATATCAAAATCTAACATATCCAGGAGAATCAGATCAACTAGCGAATCTCTATCACCAATACGTACAGAACATGATCTGAATATGTGTCGAGCTATAAAAGAATCTCCTACAGGGGTAATCACAACTAGCGATAATTCTAACAACGACAAGTCTCTTCCCAGAGAAAGTGCAAAGTGTGCAAATACGTATGAATGCGTAGAAACAGAATCAATTAGAATATGCGCGTTTAAGGAACATACTGGAAGAATACCTGTTATGACTTCATTGAATGTCTGGGCATCCTGTGGAGTCAAGTAAAGACCCAAGACTGGTCTCTACTAGCATCCTGACATCCTTCTTTAGAGTCTACAATTCCTAGCAAAATGCCCTGGACGTCCACAACTAAAACAGGTAGATGAGGGCTTCTGCTCAACAGGGTACTAACTGAATATCTGGCCCTGAGTCCTATCTCGACCAAAACTGCGGCCTGGAATGAATCTGCCTCGACCTCCTCGTCCTCTCGAATTACGACCGTCACGACCACGGCCTCTATGGGCATTGATCTGACATGGAACTGCAACATGAGTAAGAGGTAATGTGCTCGGAAGAGGTGGTGAAGTCATATATGAGACCAATGCCTCACCCTGTTGCATCATGGGGCAATTCCGAATAAAATGATACAGACACCCACATCTAAAACATCCTTGCAGGGGCCACTGAACATATGGGTATGTGTGACTTAAATGGCCCATAAAGAATCCGCCGCCACCTCTACGAATATGTCTAAGAGCTGATGTATTATTACGAATTCGCCTTGGCCTCTGAACAACCGTACGTGGAGTAAGGGTCGATCTCCGTGCTCGACTAATCTCTAACAAGGATCTGATCATTCGGCGCATCTCTTGAACACTTGCCTCCATCCTAGCTATACGATCAATATAGGGTGGATTAATTTGTTCATGAGAAATAGGCGTACTGCCCAAATTTGTCCCCGTTTCAGACGAGCCCGGTCCAATCTCATCTCTAACAGCGGTACTCTGAGTCCCCGTAGTCGTTAATGATATAGTGGCTGGAGTAAGAAACAGGATTGATAAGGATATTACAACTGAATCATAAGATATATAGAATCAAAGAAGAAGTACGAACAATTATCTTCTAAGGTTAGTTAGGCTGAGTATAGTAACGTAAATATGCCGTGGAACATACGTACGGTACTGCACTCATCCTAAATCACCTACTCCATCAATCCAAAGGTCATCCTAAGTAACGAACTCAAGTCAACTTACCTTAACTCACTACTCGATTCCGTAAGGTTAATCCTAATCTCTGATACGAACTTTGTCACGACCCAAAGTTTGGATGTGACCGGCACTTAGATTGCATAATATCCCAAGATATTTACACAACCCGAGTAAGCCAAAAACCAAGATCAAAACCCTTTTTGCGGAAATTTTATGAAAAATTTAGTTTTTAAGTAAAAATCACCGTTTTAAGTAATTTAGATCTTAACAGTAACTCCCTATTGAATTTATAATAAAACAATTATAAAATGTTAAGTTTGATTACATCTCTAGTTTGGATCAACAATGTTAACAGTGGAAATAAGTATACAAATTATATGACCTCAAAAGAATCTCAGACATAAATAAAAGAAATATCTTCTAACATAACAACGATCTCACCTATCAAATAATATACATATAACCATCTCTTATTCTAAGTCATAATACAAGGTTTGATGGAGATTTTCTAGATCCAAAATACAATACCGAAAGAGAAGGTTACTACATATGTAAACCACCTATCAAAAGATGCGATAAAATCTGAAAAAATGGATCTGCACTTCTGGTAACCGTCCACTCTATTCCTGCAAGGAACTATGGCACAACGGGGGTGAGTTACCAACTCAGTTAATAAAACTAACATATAACGGCTGATAATGTATATATGACGAACTGTAACTAACTGCGATAAGGATAATTATGATGCAAGATAACATGTGGAAAACATGAATCCGTACTACTAATCATATAACTAAAACTGAAATCTCATCATTTATTTCCAAATAAAGTTCATCTTTCTGTGTCCATCATCGACACAAATCTTCCATTTCTGTCAGGCATCATTCCTCGAATGATCCTGTAATCAATAACACCGGTCGGTATCATCTAGATATCCGCCGTATTTCACAACTATCTCGGGTATCGAGTATCCTCGCTAGGCTCCCCCGCCTCAAATACGGCTATCCTGCCCCTTGATCTCGACCGGGTCCACCATGTATCCAACTGTATATCTCCCCCACTCAGTCTAGATAACGTAAAAATCCGCGACCGTATAGCTCCCCCACTCGGCTCGGAATAAAACCAAATCATAAAACAACTTCTCATGGTGGACATGTTACATCAATCATAAAAATTCACTGAATTTATGCAATAGTATAGAAAAACTCAAAACCATAAATCCTCAATAATACAAGTACTTCTTATGTCAACTTAGAATACTCGAATACTAAACATGATGTCATTGATGCAATTTACTACTGTTATTGGTGTTTAAGGTATGATACGAATCATTTTTAACAAGAAAAATGCTAAGTGTAAAAGTGACATGGTAATATCGACGAGGTGTAGTGTAATATATAGATATGTGCATGTGCGGCATAATTCGTTCGATAATTGTGCAGTGTTCTAACAACTATAGCGAGGTATATGTAGATATGAATGCATATTATCAATTTAGCATACAAAAGTCAAATATTTTTATTTAAGTAAAACTACGGGCGTATCACGCCATCTTTACACAATCCCCCAATAGATGTTTAGTCTACTCACCGGAATACGTCGTAACTACTCAGGAACCGCCAATCATTTTCCTTTCCTTGCGGCCTCCGAAGTTCCCGCACTCAAATCTAACATTGAATTAACTTGTATAAGAAAATGGCTACTTTCCGATACGGCAAAATCATGAAAACACAAGTTGTACGTACTAATTATACTACGTACGACTATTGCAAACGATATAACACTTAACTTTACTGAAATTTTACCCAACGCTGTTTCGCAACAGAAACAGAACGCGTTACGTTTTACCCATGTCGTATTTGAGAATTTTGATCCCTTTTCTGATATTTGCTCCCAGATTTTGTATACAGTTAAACTAACTTAATTAAACAATACCAATTTATTCTAACAATGATACAAAGACCTACCCCAAAACCCAAAACCCCAAAGCCTTCTATAAATCCGGCGACGCCGGAATTCTCCTATAAGTCACCGGCCCAAATCCGTGCCCCTTGGTTCGTGCTTCTAGGGTTTGTTCTAGGTCTAACATACAATATTTAGGCACTATTTGGTTAAGTTAACTTTTATCTAAACTATAGCAGATCAAAACAGAGTTCATTTTGCCTAAAATACAATATTATAGACATTTTGATTTCTAATTTAAACTAATTATAGAACTAAATCCTACAGTGATCCAAGATTTTACCTACAAGGGATTTGCTTGGAAGAACTCCTCCAAGATGCACATGCTCCTAATCCTGCTCCTAATCCTTAGCTTGATGGTGAACCCTTAACTTAGTTCTTCTTCTCCTTTCTTTTCTTTTCCCTCTTCTTTGTTCTAAGTGTTTTCTTTCATTTGAACTTTTTGTTTCAGAATTTTAAATTGTTAATATGATCTAAACACATGATATATATGATAAAGGGATGAGTGAGGTGTAGAGGAGGTGTCAACTAAGGAATAGTGGTGGTTTCATGCAAGTAGATGGTGTTGAGTGTGTAGTGTGCATGAAAGGAGGATGTGTCAAGGCATTATCATTTCCAAATTGATTTATCTTGTGATAAAATTCTGAACTAAATCCTCATTTAACCTCTTTTCTACTTACACCCTTAACAATTCCAATTTGCAAAATTTCCTAAATTTTTACACAAAGACCCCTCACTAACTATGTTATTATATAACACTAATTTAATTAAAATGAAGCTAAATTTTACATTAAAACCCTTATAATTTATTTATGTTATACATTAAAATTTTAATTTAATTTGTTTTACAAACTTTTTATGAAAATTTCTTATTTGGTTTTAATAACTTTTTAATTTAACATTTTATTATTTAATTAATTAGTTTTATTTATTTCTAAATTTTCAAAATACTACAGTTCAACCCTTATAAAAGAACATAGTTTTTTCCCTGAATCTGAGATCCATGAGACAAATCTCCCACAAATGAGAATTTTATTTTCGTAGGGTTGAATTTGTTCTTGGGGATTGAAGATCCAGGGGAGAACAAAGAATTGAACTCTTCAGAAAAATGCATAAAGAAGGAAATATCGCCGAGCGCCGCACGTACCCCTCACGTGGGCGCTGCTTAATAAAGAATGCCTAGCACTCAGTGATTGGCGCCCAGCTCTGAGCGCCCCACGTGCCCCTCACATGGGCGCTGCTAAAATAAAGAGTGCCTAACACTCAGTGGTTGGCGCCCCGCGCAAGCGCCTTATGTTCCCCTCACGTGGGCGCTGCTAAAATAAAGAGTGCTCTGCACTAAATGGTCGGTGCTCGGCGCCGAGCGCCTCACGTAGGGGCTGTTTAACATAAAGCGATCTGCAAATAGAGCCCAGCGCCATAAAGAGTGTTTAACACTCCATAAAAAACAAAGAAATAGGGCGAGTGTTAGAGCCCATATCAATGCTCAGCATTGTTGCACAAAACAGGGACCGAGCCCAAACAAGTGTTTAACACTTTATTGAAAAACTAAGTGGGTTGAGTCAAAGTTGACCAAAAGTCCCTAATTCAGATCAAGCGAGCCCATGTGCTCATAAATTTTCCAAATTAGTCTTAGTCCCAAACCCAACTACAGATCTCCTAACTGACATTGGTTCAAGGGTACATCTCCCCACACCTCTGATACTTGTCGTTGTAATTCTTCAACGTCTTCAGAGAGGTGGCGGGTCCCGAAGACCAACAATTCCATGGACCGTAACGTCCTTAAACTAGCTGTGGACCGTAACGTCCTTAAACTAAAACGATAGAGCTCAAATGCTCTTTCGTTGGATCGAAAATGATCCCGATCCCCCGTTAAGTAGATCTTAGTCCAGCATCGGACTAACATATCCTTAACAAATATTTAAGTCGATATTAATCCCAAATGATATTAACGATTCTTAAATCAAACCAAATCCAAATCTAAGAAAATACGGATTTGGACTAATCCATGCCCTACGGACGACAAAACAAATTAGTCTTCGTATACAATCCACGGGCAACCAAAAATAAAACAAAACACACACGATACAAAGTGAACATTTGGAGCAGGAGAAAGTGGTTATCGCTACGCGGTAACGTAATAACTGTAGGGTCTTGCGCCTGTAGGGAAGAGCGTCCCAACAATCAAAAACCCCTCACAACGAGGGGGAATCTGACGAAGTCTGCTACAACGGCCGCATTCGTCCAGACCTCCGATGCACGGTGCCATAAATCAACTTAGCATCTTCGGAAAGATGGATGGATAAAACCAAATAGCATCTGCCCCTATATTCAGGCAAAACGAACCTACGCGGTTCCGTCCCTCGTTTTCGGCGGTAAACAAAGATGTCTCATAAAGAAAAGATAAGTAAGGAACATGTGTGTGATGTAAGATGTCACAAGGGTATCGGGCTCTCGCGACTATTCTGTTGGGTCCACAGAACAACAGCTGCGGGAGTGAATAGTACTCATTTCACTCCTTGGACCATCGCCATAGGGGAATCCGAGACCCGTAATACGATCTTGCTTAATCAAACTACCCAGCCATGGTTTTATTCAGTAATATAGGTGTACAGATTAGTGTTAGCGCGTAGTTCATCTAGTCATAGAATTTCAACAGTTATATGGTCATCCGTATATCGGAATCTTCAATAATTAAGGTCACCCATTTATCGGGATCTTCATAGATAAGCTCATCCGTATATCGGGATCTTCACAGATAAGGTCACCCATTTATCGAGATCTTCAATAGTATTCCATTCTTAGGTTAGCGCATCTAACTCTAACCGTACCAGATGTTATGTCATGTAGGCTATCATGTGTTGGGTTATGTATAGGTCAATACTCATGCAATTTGGTTTCTATAAAGGTATGAACTCACTCTGCTTATATACGGAGATAGGCAAGTAGAAGCAATCATTGTCTCCGGCTCTCCGAAGCTCAAGAGAGAAGATACCACTTAAATACATCTGCTACCTAATTACTTGAAAAATACAAATCTTAGGGATTCTAGGGTATTTACGTGGAAAAATATGACATTTGGAAACTTCAGGGTATTTATGTAAAAATATGCTATCTAAAGTCTCGAGGGGTTTTATGTAAATTACACCATTTTAAAGTCTCGAGAGTGCTTTACGTAAGAATATTCTATTTTAAAACCTCGAGGGTGGTTTACGTAAAAATACTATATTTTAAACATTGAGGGTGTTTTATGTAAATACACACTATTTAAAATCTCGAGGGTGTTTTGGTAAAATCCTTACTTTCGGAAGTTGATGGTATTTTAGTGAAAGTCCAAACTTTAAAAGTTGAGGGTGTTTTAATATAAACTTAAATTTTTGAAAGTTAAGGGTATTTTAGTGAAAAATTAACTATGATAAAAGGTAATAGTGTTTGTTAATAGTGTTTGTTATGTATAGGTATTTTAGTGAAAAATTTTAGTGAAAAATCTAAATTTGGAATAATTGGTGATGTTTTATTTAAAATATAATTTTGGAAGAGTTGGTGGGGTTTTATAGAACAATTCAACTTTTGAAAGATAAAGGGTTTTAATGCAAAACTAGCTCGTAGGAAACTCGTTAGTATTTTGGTGCAAGTCTAATCTTTAGAAATTGCTAACAGAATTTTTGTGGCTTATGATCCGAAAGTGAGTGTGGGGTAGGTCGTTAATCAGTGCATTATCAATGACTAATGTTTTGATTATAGAATTACAGTTCGATATAAGCACTGTCGATAGCATTCAAATTGTAGAGTTTTCATATAAGAATGGAAACAAGTCGTTCTTGTCACTAGAATGAGAAAAATGCGATATTTAAACTGGATTATAAGTCAAGAAGGTGACGGGATATGAGTAGTGAGAGACAGATCTTACCTTTTGAGACGACTAAATGAAATGGAGTCGAACATGTCGAGTGGCATCATAACTCTAATACCTCCATCATCGGATTTTTGTTGGACGAACTAGCAGCACCATAGTGTCGGCGTTGAGAAAATGAAGAACGACATATTTTTTTTCCAGAATTTTTTGGATGGGTATTTTGTGAGAAAAATGAGAAGGAATAAGATGGTTTTTATAGGGTTTTGAGCATTTAATTCGAACCGGACCCGCCGCTCGACCGCCGCCCGAAACCCACACGCCCGTTACGTGCTGTTACACGCATATCACGCGAAAGCTCGCTTCTGCCGTTGGATCATGCGATCCAATGGTCTACGTGTGTGCTCATGGTAAGTGCTACCCACGCGGATGCTCGTGCAGAGGTGTGGCCCCCACGCTCCTGCCTCCCCACGTGGGGAAGCTAGGCCGTTGGATCAAGCAATCCGACGTCCTCTATTCCCCTGATTTAAAATTATTTTTTTGTTTCTTTTTAAAACTAAAAACTGTTTTCTTAAAAATGAATTTTCAATTGAAAAAATAGTTAAAAATTAGGAAAAATTTTAAAGTACCTATTTTAATGTTTTCTTCCTTTTATAACAAAATTTGGTCAAAAACAACTTTCCTTCCTGGTATTAAATATATTTTTAAATATTTATTCTTTTCTAAAATTTCAATTTAAATATTTAAATATTACTAAAAATTATATTAATTAGATTTAAATGTAGAAAAACCATTTTAAAATTTTTTCCAACCAAAGAAGCATTAAACTAATTATTTTGAAACACGAAAAATTGTAAAAGCTTTTATTATGTATTTGGGAAACACAGATGTTATAGTTATCTTGCGCTCAGTAGTCCCCGATTTAAAGTGTAATTGTAAAAGTAATAGACGACAAGCATATAACTAGAAAGGAAAAGCATGATACAGTGAACGAGCATGATATGTAAATTAACAGGACAGACTATATAAGCTTGGCAGTTCTATGGTTACATGTTTTGTTGTAATACAATAATGAGTGTATGAAAGTATTCTTAGAGTGGGGTGAATAGGAATATGCTATTAATATGCTTAAATTAAAAATTCTAAACTATACTTGCAAATACAAACCACAATTGAATAGCTAAGAAAAGAATAAATCAATAGTTATAGGTGGCTAAGCTAATCACAATTATGCACAATAAGCAATCAAGCAAGAACAATACCAAGAATGTGAAATTAGAGCATATACGAAATACACATGCAATTTCTAATCTAAGCAAATAAACAAGTGCAAGAGAGAGATGGAAATTGCAAATGCAAATACGGAGGATTTTAGAGAGGTTCGGGAGATCCCCTAATCTTCTTTCTTTAGACGTACGAGCCTGTTATACTAAACACGTCTTTTTCGGAGACACACGTCGCGCACTCGCAACCCACAACACGTCGCACACCCGCGACCTTACAACACGTCGCACATTCACGACCTTACAACATGTCTCCTCCAAAGACTACACGTTATTCGCCACTACGTACAACACTCCTTACAAGCTCTTATGCTTCTTTCTTCATTACAAGCTCACGTGCTCCACACTTGAGCACTTTTTCTCTCTACAAGCTCCTCTCTTTACAAAAGATGCTCTTCTCTTTTACAATGGCAATTTTGCACTCAAGATCCCAAACACAAAAAAGAAGAGATTACAATCGAGGTACAATACTCTTGATAGAGTTTCTCTCAAACTCACTTCTAATACTCTACAAAATATGGATAATCAATTTGAGCTTTTGATTGTGTGTAAGAGTGAAAAAAAAATAAGCAAATGAAAAGTCAATACATCTCTCACAAGAGATGAGATTTTTCTCTTCAATATCATTCAAGAATAAGAAAGTGAAAATCTATGAGTGAATGGTGTCAAAAATCCAAAACAAAAGTCTATTTATATCCCCAAAGAAAAAATAGTCGTTTCAAGTCAAAATCAATATTCAACAGGATCGAAAGATGTCTAAAGCAGGTTTAGGCAGACGTCTGTCACTAAAGACAAAAGACCCCAACAACTATATTTTGAAAACTTTTCTAAAGTAGACGTCTGTCAAATACATCTAAAGACGTCTGAAGTTCTTTTCGACAGACGTCTTTAATATATTTTGAGAGACGTCTGAAGCACAAAACAATTTCTAACCCGAGACTTTTGATTTGGAAAAAACTCTTAAGAAGTCGTCTGGAGTTCAAGCAGGAAGGCGTCTGATGTTCAAAATTGCCATTTTGAAAAATCTTCATCAGACGTCTGTCTCATTTCAATTTTGAAAACATATATGATATATCAGATATCAACAGCGCACATACGTCTGAGCTTCAACGAGGCAGACGTTTGGCAATCATAAAAAATAGATATTTGGGTTTTCTGAAAAATGAAAACTTTGAAACCATAAAACCCAAAATTTATGCAATGTAAAACGTTTGAGCTTACGTGTGTGAGTTTTCAAGAGCTACTAAATGATATATCCATAGTCCATAGAATACTTACATAGAATCCTATGTCGATGTAACATTTCTTCGAAAACTTAAATCTTCGACATGAGCTCTTAAACTTTGGCAAATCGCTTGATCTTCAATTAGCTTTGACACTTGACGTTTCAAACTCGAACGCGCACTCATGAACATCTTGAAATCTATATTTGATCTTCAAAAGAACTTTGCTTCGACTTCGATCTTTGACACTTCAAACTCGGACGTCGGCTTCTTGCATCTTGGCTATTCGTAGTATAAACTCTTGAATCCCTTGTATCTTCGCTAATTAGCTTCACGAAGCTTGAATATGAAATTTGGGAAGTTTTCATCTGTATCCTCCAACCTCTATTAGATATTCCATTTAAGCTCAATTTTCCTCCATCATCCTTTAAATGCTTGTGCCATGAGATATCCAATATCCTGAAAATCAATCTCAACACGACCAAGTATATCATATAAAATGTTATAAAATATAAAAAAGTTATTAAAAACAAGTATATGAACACGCATTGTTCCGGTATCACAAACCATGAATTAGTATATCAATATCAAGATATAATCAAACTCAAAGCAAGAGATATTGATGTACAACACACACGCGCACGCGCACACACACGATATTTGAAAGCCAAGATATAGAACACATGTATATACATATTTATATTGTGAATTACCGAAATAATGAATGAGAATAATATTTTAATATCAACATATATAACACAAGTAAAGTATGTTATATTGAAATGTTACTCGATATACACAAAATATAGGATATATAAGCTAAACCACAAGTGTATGCAAGTTTGGTGTCGATAAGATATATAAGATAAAGCAAGTGACACCAAACATCTTTTTATGTTTTGAAACACATCATCAAAACTGTAACGACCGTGTTTTCTAATACCTAATAAAATATATTTTATTTTTCTACTATCAAATAGTTATTTATGTATTTCTTTGATAGAAGAATAATTTTAAAGTAATAATTTTCAAAGCATTGAAATATGATTAAAAGAATTTTCTAAAATCTATTTATTGTTTTTCTAGACTTAAAATGTTTTAATAAAATTTTATAATGCCTTAAAATAATCTGCATATTTTTATTATCAATTAAAATAATTAATTTGTAATTAAAAATATTTTAAAGGATACACTAGATTTTAAATAATTATAATAACTTGCTAACAACATAGAAATGGATCTCTTATTTATTTTTAGCCCAAAATTATTTTTATACTAAAGATAACAATAAAATATATATTCTGAAATTTTTCCATAATTTTCCCGTATTTTTTAACTATTTTTAACAATTTTTTTTAAAAACAAAATTCAATTTTTAAAATAATAAACAGTTTATTTTTTTTATAAATATATATATATATATATATATATATATATATATATAATCCCCTTGATCTGGACCGTTGGATACAAGATGCAACGGTCCAGAGCCTCGCGGCGGTGCCCACGTGGGTGGGGACCACGCGAAAACGCGTGGTCTCTACACGCAGCTGCACGCAATGACGCGTGGCAGACACGTGGCGGCTGGCGGAGCGATCCAGACCGTTGGATCTTGATCCAACGGCTGACGCGAAGAGGCGGCGGCGGCTAATCATCAACTGATGATTCGCAATGATTAGGGGCGTGGATTCTGACGATTTTTTTAACTGTTTTGGATTTTATGGTTGGTGAAAAAACCCTATAAATAGGCACTTCAAACAATGATTTTTCACATCTCAGAACTCCAAAAATTCTTTAAAAAAAATACCTACGCTTTCGTATCGACGACGCCGACGCTACGGCTCCACCCAATCGCCAAGGAAAAATCTGGGCGCGGAGCTATTGAGGTGTTTTGCACAAGCATACGTTTTCAACCGTCTGCATCTAACTCTAATCAAAGGTAGGATCCGCCTCTCTCCCATCATCTGTCACCTTCTTCTTCTTTTTTCAATAACCTTAGTTCCGACTTCTAATCAACAACCCCCCATTAAAATGATGTTATAATATTCTTGCATGCATATTCTTTTGTACCCTTAATGATGATAATCTTAACCTATGATTAAAATGGTTTCCGTAATCATTCCTATATGCCAAAAAAATGCCACACTCTCATACAATATGGAATGTGACAGGCTTAAAGTCATAACCCATAAGTATTGATTCACCCCTTACATATCCACACTTACTCATACTACCAATTTGATCTCGAAATAGCGTACTTCCACAAAATACCCTTGTTTTATTAACATGTTGTATTTGTTTAAAATATCCACCTGAGATAAAATATTTGGAATAAATGTTTTAGATACGATATATATATTTTACTTACACTTTTCCACCAACTACTTTAGTTTTGTTAAAAAATTCCTTCACCTTTTGAAAGGGGATAATACAAAATTTAAATAACGGCATATGGTTTTTCCAATTTAGTCCCTTTCACTCGAAAGGGTATTTTATATTAATTCTTCTTAAAATGTTAACTAAAGTTTAATGAGTTACCCTAATAATAGGGTAATGTTTTACGCTAGTACCTCATGGTTGATAGGCAATCGTCCTTGAAAAGGACACAAATCCTGCCGTCCATGTGCAGCGGTTGCCAACATGAACGTATTTTCTAAAACATTACATCAAACTTAAAACACTATAATTTCATAAAACTATTATTTACAATAAAATACCTCAATCCATCCTAAAAAGACAATATTTCATTTAAATACCTTGACCTTTACTAAAAGGCTATTTTCAACGAAAACCATAACCCTTATAAATGATATTTTCCAAAAGGACACCTAAAACTTTGTTAAAAGATAATTTTTCAAACAAATACCATAACTTTTTATTAAAAGGATATTTTCTCAGTAAAATATTATGGGTTTCCAAAACGATAAATATTCCAAACATCATGGTTTTCTTATAAACACTAAATATAATTAAATACTATTATCATTTATTAACTAAATGTTTTATAAGATGATACGAAATACATTACAAACTTTAGATGATAACAATATAAAAAGAGCGGTTGTGGAAGACCATATTAAATGAGATCAACTTATTGATTACACGTCTATGACATATACAAAACATGATACGGTTAGGGTCAGAATGCACGGACCTAGGTATGGAATACTTATTGAGAAGATCCCGATATTCCGGGTGACCAGTCTGATGTACGGACGACTATACATATATGAAGATCTCTGCAGGCAGGGTGACCAGTCCAATGTGTGGACGACCACTAACCCGATATTCGGGTGAATACTAACCCTATTTGAGGGCGAATGATCCAAAATGTAGATAACATACAATGTGGAAATTCCACGCCTAGAGGTATACGCACTAACTCTAAACCTTTATATTAAACCACGGGGATGGGTAGTTTGATTAGTCAAGGAGATATCGGAACTCGAATTCCCCTACTACTCGATCATGATCCTGGGAAGTGAAACAGTATATTTCACTTCCCCAGTTGTTGTTCCGTGGCCACAACGGAATAATCGTAAGTATATGGACCCTTGTTTAACAAACTAAAACGTTTACAATACCTATTGATACTCAACACTAAACTCACATCATGTGCTATACCCACATGTCACCTTATCTACCTTTCTTTATGAGGCACGAGTTATTCAGTATCTTGGATGCAGATATATTACCCGTTTAGACTTGTTGTTTATTATGGAACTGAAGGGTGGTAATACCTGTGCACTTGAGTGATATTCATGCTAGACAAAGCTCCATCGTAGTTATGGGACACCTTTCGGGGATGTTCAGGCTACCACATTGATTGCCATCCCAGGTACGAGCACCAGCTCATACTGCTTCCAGCTAGTCATGGGATACCTCAAGTATACGAGTATATTCACCAGTCAATTCTATCTATACACACCTTGTTTAACCTGATCTAACTCTTAGGCTGAATATCCGTTTGACTTGACTTGAACCTTTACCAAGCATATACTTCTGTCAACATATCTAATTTGCATACAACCTCATACCTTTATACGCATGTACATCATATTCATTATATTTATGTACACATGTTCATTTCTATACCTTTAATTCCTTATGAGGAAATCCTACCCGAGTATAACTCGCTGACGGACCTTCCTTTTCTTCCTCTATCTTTGGAATGTCCGTCAGATGGGAATGAGTATTATGATGAAGATCAAGGAGTGGAGCTAACTAATGAAGACCATGCAGACTTGACGATGGAAGATTAGCAAGATTTGAATTTTTGTTGTTGCCCATATGTTTAGGGCTTTTGTTTCTTCTCGATGTAATTAAACTACTTGGTTTATTTTACTCTTTCTTTTGGGATGTAATAAAGTTTGGTTAATGGAAATAAATGCCTTTCGCTTTTATTACTTTGATTTTGGTACACACCCTGCATGTTAGATATTCATACGCTTAACGTAACTGTATTGAATAGACCACCTTCAATACAGTTAGGTTGCGGACTTTGCCACGTCATCCTTCACCTTCTTTTGGGAAGCGGGGCATGACAGGTTTTTGTGGTGGCCCCATGCAGGTCGTTTTGTGTACTAAAATGAAACCGTTAACTGACTTATTATGTTTGTGAATCTCATCCATCTATACCGATATCATAGTTTTCCTATGTCCCTTGTCCCTTCCTTGACATTCTGTATCCTGTCCATGACCTTCCCTTCAGGTCATGGCAAATCTTTCCGACGAGGATGACATGTCCGATATTACTTTTGAAGCTACATCTAGAGATTCAGACGACGAAGTGGTAGACTCTCAGGCGGTTATTTCTGACAGCGACTCGGAAGACAAAGAAGTCGATACTGCAACTCCGGAGCCTGCGATGGCCAATAACTCCGAAGACGAAGAAGAAGATCCCGTGGAAGAGGATCATATAAAGGATAGGCCAGAAAAAGAGGCTCCTGCGGCAGGAGAGAATCCTGTAGAATATGATCTGGATGAGGAGGCCCTGCAAAAGAACAAGACCCTATAGAGGTGGAATCAGAGAACGAGGCTCCTGCCGAGGATGAGTCAAAATACGAAGCTTCGAGTGAGGAGGAACTCGAGGCCGAAGAAACTCAAGCAGTTTTCCTTGCAAGGCACCATGGGAATGGCCGTACCTTTCTTAGTGCGAGGACCTATCACCACTTGTTGAACTCCCATAATCGAGACTAATAAGACTTTTTCCTTTTCTTTGGCCGAATAAAACGATGTAGAATAGTAGGGGCATGTCCTTACTTTTCGGTTGTACTCTCTATATTGAAGTTGGATAATAAAATCTTAGTTCCGAGCAATAATCTCTCTTGTGTCTCTTGCTCTTCTTATTAGTCCCTCTCTTGCATTAATTGCTGTTCTTCCATGCAAGTTATTATCTTGTCTCACCTCAGCCGTTTGTAACCTAACCTATTCTGATTCAGATCATCAATGGCCGGACGACACCATAACCGCAATAGAAGGGGAAATGGAGTCAATGAAGCCGCTGCTCAGCAAGCAGCTATGCTATAAATGATGCAAGGACTACTGGAGCAACAGCAGCAGCAGACAGCCTCCCTTCATCAGGAGCTACGAGAAAGTAGGCAGCAGCAAGCAGAGATTTTAAGTAAGGCACTAACCCCAGTTCCTCAAGGTTCGACGGGAGTGAAGCAGTTCAGATCACTCCACCCCAAGACTTTTTCGGGGAAGGAAACTCCCTTAGAAGCTGAGGAGTGGCTCAAGGGAACAGTCAACGATCTTGGTGCCGCCTAAATTCCGAAGGATGCATGGGTGAACATCGCTAAGCTACAACTTACGGATAATGCCAGGATATGGTGGGAGGAAGAGAAAAGTAGATTGAAGGAGCCCATCGACTGGGAGACGTTCAAACAGCGTTTTGATACCCAGTACTTCTCAGCCGTGGCACACCTAGAGATGGAAAGAGAGTTTATACAACTCCAACAAGGGAGCATGTGGGGTAAGTCGGTGGACGTGTACACTTCGGAGTGCGCAAGGTTAAGTCGGTTTGTGCATCATCTGGTGGCAACCCAAGAACTTTATGCTAAGAGATTCCGGCAAGGATTGGACCTGAAGACGCAGTCTTCCATGTCTTCTGCCACCCTTTCGACTTATGATGAAATCTTAGAGGCATCACGAAACTTTGAAGACCTTCAGAGATGGATGAGGAAGGATAACCGTTTATCTGGCATTAAGCAACCAGCCAATCAAATTCTTGGAGGATCATTTTCCACATTCAACGGGAAACAACAACCTAAGAGACCAGCAGGACCAACTATCTTCGGAAAACCAGCCGTTATATGCAACCATTGCGGTAGAGCTGGACACTTCATGAGAGACTTTCACATTTTGATTAAACTTTGCATAGTCTGTGGGTCTCCGGATCATGCTATTGGGGACTGTCCTCAGAGAGGGAGACAATCAGGCCCCGTCAACCAGCCGGCTAATTATGGGGCACCAACATAGGAAAACCGGTCACTTTCCGCCACTAAACCAACCGATCAAGGGGCATCACCAAAAGGACCACCCTTGTCATCACAGGAGCGTGTTTTCCAGCAAGCGCAGAGGAATGGACCCAAACGTCAGACCTTCACCATGACAGCCGAGAAGGCTGATGCCACGTGGAAAGACAACAGAGGTACTCTTTCTTTTTCTCAACCTTTCTTTCGATACCATTCTTATTTATCTTTCGATGCAAATCTTAGTTGGACTCACCATAATTCCTCTAGTTTTCGTAATTTCGACTAGTTGCCTTTCTGTTATATCTCTCAAGTTTTCCATCAATTCACAACCTTCCTTCAACATCCAAACCTTTCTACCCGGAATCATTTCCAATTCCTTATACCTAAACCCTTTAGAGACTTTACATGCATCAAGTGATACACCAACTCGCGGGAGCGACACATGCAGCAAAGAGGATTCCTGACAGCGTTACTGATTTCCGTGCCTAGTAGTGGCCACTCGTTTGAAAATTTCAAATATGGAATTATTCTAAGGAGGGTATATCGTAACTACCACAACTATTCTTGCCATCCGTAGCAAACCCAGAAGTTTTAAACATCCACAACGATTTTTTCGGAGAAGGGACTTGGTGGTGTAATGTATCAGCGCGGCGATATAGTTGCATATGCGTCAAGACAACTAAGGACTCGTGAACGCAACTATTCCTATCCAGATCTATAAATGACAATGGTATTGTTCATCTTGAAGAGATAAAAGCATTACTCTAAGGAGAACATGGGAACACGGATGGTTGAAACACATGAAGCGGATGAGAGGAGTCAAGTTTTATATGAGAGAAGTGTCGATCGATTGGGACGACCCTGAAGATGGAGAATTGTAAGATTGACATAATTGTAGGAAAAAAAGGGTGGAGATGGCGATATAATGCAGCGAGCTCGGAAAACTCAGCCCATGACTCATCGGCTGTTTAACTTCTTGGAAGGAGACGGTGGGTTTGTGTATAGCCTACTTTTTTTACTTTCATTAGAGGGTATGCTGGCAACCCTAGTCATACTTTTGATCATTCCGAGATCACGGAAAGATTAGCATAACCTACGAGCAGCAACCGGTCGGAATACTAGAAGGATGAAACCTTGAGCGACAAGACGATCCAGCTGGCTAGAGCTATATGAAGAAAGAACTACTAGGTAGACATACACGGAAGTGAGGAAACGGGACGCGAGAGCGAGACCCAAAAATTTTAACCACGATAAACCCTTCTTGGTGATTTTTTTTCTTTCCTTGACCCACCTTCTAAAATTTCGAGGACGAAATTGTTTTAAGGAGGGTAGATTGTAACGATCGTATTTTCTAATACCTAATAAAATATATTTTATTTTTCTACTATCAAATAATTATTTACGTGTTTCGTTGATAGAAGAATAGTTTTAAAGTAATAATTTTCAAAGCATTGAAATATAATTAAAAGAATTTTCTAAAATATAGTAATTATTTTCCTAGACTTAAAATGTTTTAATAAAATTTTATAATGCCTTAAAATAATCTGCATAATTTTATTATCAATTAAAATAATTAATTTGTAATTAAAAATATTTTAAAGGATAAACTAGATTTTAAATAATTATAATAACTAGCTAACAACATAGAAATGGATATATTATTTATTTTTAACTCAAATTATTTTTATACTGAATATAACAATAAAATATATTTTCTAAAATTTTTCCATAATTTTCTCGTATTTTTAACTATTTTTAACAATTTTTTTTAAAAACCAAATTCAATTTTTAAAATAATAAACAGTTTATTATTTTTTATAAAATATATATATATATATTTAATCCCCTTGATCTGGACCGTTGGATATAAGATCCAACGGCCCAGAGCCTCGCGGCAGCGTCCACGTAGTGGGGACCACGCGAAAACGCGTGGTCTCCACACGCAGCTGCACGTGACGACGTGTGACGGACACGTGGCGACTGGCGGCGCGATCCAGACCGTTGGATCTTGATCCAATGGCTGACGCGAAGAGGCGGCGGCGGCTAATCATCAACTGATGATTCGCAATGATTAGGGTGCGGATTCTGAGGATTTTTTAAACTGTTTTTGGATTTTATGGTTGGTGAAAAAAACCCTATAAATAGGCACTTCAAACATTGGTTTCTCACACCTCAGAACTCCAAAAATTCTGAAAAAAATACCCACGCCTTCGTATCGATGATGCCGACGCTACGACTCCACCCAATCGCCGAGGAAAAATCTGGGTGCGGAGCTATTGAGGAGTTTTGCACAAGACTACGTCTTCAATCGTTTGCATCTAACTCTAATCAAAGGTAGGATCCCCCTCTCTCCCCTCGTCTGTCACCTTCTTCTTCTTTTTCTCAATAACCTTAGTTCCGACTTCTAATCAACAACCCCCCATTAAAATGATTTTATAATATTCTTGCATGCATATTCTTTTGTACCCTTAATGATGATAATCTTAACCTATGATTAAAATGGTTTTCGTAATCACTCCTATATGCCAAAAATATGTCCCACTCTCATACAATACGGAATGTGACAGGCTTAAAGTCATAACCCACAAGTATTGATTCACCCCTTACATATCCACACTTACCCATACTACCAATTTGATCTCAAAATAGCGTACTTCCACAAAATACCCTCGTTTTATTAAAATGTTGTATTTTTTTAAAATATCCACCTGAGATAAAATATTTGGAATAAATTTTTTATATACGATATATATATTTTACTTACACTTTTCCACCAACTACTTTAGTTTTGTTAAAAAATCCGTTCACCTTTTGAAAGGGGATAATACTAAATTTAAATAACGGCATATGGTTTTTCCAACTTAGCCCCTTTCACTTGAAAGGGTATTTTATATTAATTCTTCTTAAAATGTTAACTATAGTTTAATGAGTTACCCTAATAATAGGGTAATATTTTACGCTAGTACCTCGTGGTTGATTGACAATCGTCCTTGAAAAGGACACAAATTCTGCCGTCCATATGCAGCGGTTGCCAACACGAACGTATTTTCTAAAACATTACATCAAACTTAAAACAATATAATTTTATAAAACTATTATTTACAATAAAATAACTCAATCCATCCTAAAAAGAGATAATTTCATTTAAATACCTTGACCTTTACTGAAAGGCTATTTTCAATGAAGACCATAACTCTTATAAATGATATTTTCCAAAAGGACACCTAAAACTTTGTTAAAAGATAATTTTTCAAACAAATACCATAACTTTTTATTAAAAGGATATTTTCTCAGTAAAATATTATGGGTTTCCAAAACGATAAATATTCCAAACATTATGGTTTTCTTATAAACACTAAATATAATTAAACACTATTATTCTATATTAACTAAATGTTTTATAAGATGATACGAAATACATTACAAACTTTAGAAGATAACATGATAAAACGAGCTATTGTGGAAGACCATATTAAATGAGATCAACTTATTGATTACACGTCTATGACATATACAAAACATGATACGGTTAGGGTTAGAATGCACGGACCTAGGTATGGAATACTTATTGAGAAGATCCTGATATTCCGGATGACCAGTCTGATGTACGGACGACTATACATATATGAAGATCTCTGCAGGCAGGGTGGCCAGTACAATGTGTGGACGACCACTAACCCGATATTCGGGTGAATACTAACCCTATTTGAGGGCGAATGATCCAAAATGTAGATAACATACAATGTGGAAATTCCACGCCTAGAGGTATACGCACTAACTCTAGACCTTTATATTGAACCACGGGGATGGGTAGTTTGATTAGGCAAGGAGATATTGGAACTCGGATTCCCCTACTACTCGATCATGATCCTGGGAAGTGAAACGGTATATTTCACTTCCCCAGTTGTTGTTCCGTGGCCACAACGGAATAATCGTAAGTATCTGGACCCTTGTTTAACAAACTAAAACGTTTACAATACCTATTGATACTCAACAATAAACTCACATCATGTGCTATACCCACATGTTACCTTATCTACCTTTCTTTATGAGACACAAGTTATTCAGTATCTTGGATGCGGATATATTACCCGTTTAGACTTGTTGTTTATTATGGAGCTGAAGGGTGGTAATACCTGTGCACTTGAGTGATATTCACGCTAGACAAAGCTCCATCGTAGTTATGGGACACCTTTCGGGGATGTTCACGCTACCGCATTGATTTCCATCCCAGGCACGAGCACCAGCTCATACTGCTTCCAGCTAGTCATGGGATATCTCAAAGATACGAGTATGTTCACCAGTCAATTCCATCTATACACACCTTGTTTAACCTGATCTAACTCTTAGACTGAATATCCGTTTGACTTGACTTAAACCTTTACCAAACATATACCTCTGTCAACATATCTAATTTGCATACAACCTCATACCTTTATACGCATGTACATCATATTCATTATATTTATATACACATGTTCATTTCTATACCTTTAATTCCTTATGAGGCAATCCTATCCGAGTATAACTCGCTGACGGACCTTCCTTTTCTTCCTCTATCTTAGGAATGTCCGTAAGATGAGAATGAGTATTATGATGAAGATCAAGGAGTGGAGCTAACTAATGAAGAATATGTAGACTTGACGACGGAAGATTTGCAAGATTTGAATTTTTGTTGTTTCCTATATGTTTAGGGCTTTTGTTTCTTCTCGATGTAATTAAACTACTTAGTTTATATTACTCTTTCTTTTGGGATGTAATAAAGTTTGGTTAATGGAAATAAATGCCTTTCGCTTTTATTACTTCGATTTTGGTACACACGCCGCATGTTAGATATTCATACGCTTAACGTAACTGTATTGAATAGACCACCTTCAATACAGTTAGGTTGCGGACTTTGCCACGTCTTCCTTCACCTTCTTTTAGGAAGCGGGGCGTGACAAAAACCATAAGTCATCAAAGTATGCATGTATATGAGAGTAGTCCGTCAAACCCACGGACCAACAATAAGTTGAGTTAAGTTTCGTCAAACCCACGAAAGAATGGCATATGAGATTCAGGTTAGTGATTTTTAGTGGACTCTCATGCCACGATATACGTTCATTACCAAACTACCTTATTTTCTGCGTATATTAAGTTATAGAGTTTGATACAAGCCCTGCATGAGTCCATGAATATTGTCATGCCCCGCTTCCTAAAATACACAAATATAGGACATGACTCGGTCAGCCATGCTACCTACGGTAAGGAAATATCCTTCTATACTCACATTAAGGTTGTCATGTAGTAAAAAAGCACAATATAATATATAACTAACTGTCACATGTCCAATATGTCACGATAACAATAATGATAATCAATAATCAAGAGTCAAAAGAATCAATAGCGGAAGCAATAATAATTAGTGATCAAGTATCTAGATCCAAGGTAAAAAAATAAGAATAATAAATAGTTGACCCTTACGGGCTCACAATAGATCCAATAAAATGATTCGATATGATAAATAAACTTAAAACATAATAACTAGATCAATAGTAATATCCTTCACTGCTCAGCAAGCTTCTCGAAGTACCCCTTAGCTGTTTTTTCTAAATCCAAAGTATCTGGGCCATGCAAATCCCAGATGTCAGAGCGTCGAACATACTATCATAAGGAATATAGCCGGAAACTATGTCAAGTGAGCAAAGCAATAAATAATAGCAATAATAATAACATCATAACTATGTAGAATAGGGCAATCATGCCTATGGGTTCATGTCGCTAAGTTATCTGTTTTACAGGTATTTGAAACCAATCAATAAAATCATCATTGTAACTCAATAGTTTATCCCGTATACACCCGGGAAAATGACACAATAGTATATCCCGTTTACACCTGGGATTACAGCACAATATAAATCCCGTCCATACCTGGGGAAATGACACAATAGTATATTCCATCTACACTCGGGAAAACGACACAATAGTATTGTTGGATATAGTGCCCTTAAGGCAATTGTTGTAATTGGACGTAGAAAATTATGGTAATTGAAGGAGAAGCTATATGGATAGAACAGTCTTACTCGAGATAGTCTGCTATCTGGTTTTTCTTTATCATTCATATGTGTACATTTTACTTGCTATTACGTGTCGTTAATACATAATGATAAAGCCCGTAAGATCCTTACTTGAATACCAGTATTATGATGGCGATTATACTTGTGCGAATTGGGTAGTCCATAAGTACATTCTTAAATGTTCCTAGTCATGCAAGTATCGAGACTGGGCATCGATATTCCGGAGTAGACTAGTGTATACGTTTCTTGACACTAACGAGGGGCGGTTGCCGGTCTCACAGCCATTGGTGTGTAGCACGTAAGATTGTATACATGTGCTCACCAGAGGTGAGTACACCGAACGGACTTGCTGAGAACTCCTAGATTATATTATACCTGTTGTCAGATAGCGATTCTCTGGTAATATGAGTACAAGGTAGTCTTTAGACCTGAGATCTTCATTTGTCTCATGTGAGTTTCCACTGTACTTAGATTACTATCCTACCACGACTCAAAGAAGTCGTGAAAACATGTTTTAGTTAGGTACAGTCCCGAGCCACATGGAGACAACGAGCGATCGGAAGGGATTTGTCTCTCTCGGTATAAGGATTCGATGTCGAGCTGTGTTCGGTTGTCCATCACCATAAGTCTCTGGCCAGTGTGGGTGTGATTTACTGATAGGAGATCAGTAGTTTCTCGGTTGGTAATGAGCCTGACACCGGCATGACTTATCGGGTTATTAGGGGTCTGACGTTATCCACCTCCTAGACCGGTATGCGACACTCTCAGACGAAGAGACCGGACTGTACGAAGATTGTCACTTACAGGCTCAGTAGGGTATGGATGGACTTGATTTTCGACTTCCCTTTCGACATATACCTGGGTAGCCGTTACGTACAGCTAATGCCGCTGACGTACTTCTGGTTATGGATTTATCCAGTAACTCACTCCCAATGTATTGTCGAGTCTTTAGAGTCTCATACAGAGGGTTTTTCTGGTTCAGGTATAACAATGTAGAAGCCATATGTTGATACATGCAAGAGTCCGATTAAATACGTATAGTAGCTGCACGAACTTTAATTGGACGTTTGGTAATACTAACCGGCTTATGTTTTAAGCCGGATTATTAAATCAATTATTGATTTAATATATATATATATATATATATATATATATATATATATATATATGAATAGATAGACACACACACACACACATACATACTAGTATTAGTTCACTATTTTTTTTCTCTCTAGGTTATTCGTATTTTTATACGGATACGGGTATATGTAGACGATACATATATTGGGGTTGTATTTAGTATTTATACAGAATACTTTTAGAAGGAGGACACCATATTTTTTATTTTCCTTTTTGGAAAATAAATAAAATGAGGTGGAGGCTTAGGTGGCATGAGAGCATTGTTAGGAGGGATGGAAGAGAGGGATGTGCGCATATGTTATGGGAAATTAATTTGTTAAAAGTTTTGGTGATATGCTTCATTTTCCTTTAAGCATTCATTCTCTCATTCCCTCTCTCTAATCTCTTGCTTCCTCCTTCTTTCTCTTGAGCTTATGCTCTTTTGAGATGATAAAAGAGCAATAAAATGAAAGTGAAAAATCTCTACGTCTCTCACACTCTAATCCTAGTGAGTCTAGAGTGTCAGTTGCTTCCTCAAAATTCACTTTGGAGCAAAACTGAAGCTTGTATCAGGTTCCCTCGGGTGGATCATCTTCGGTAAGGGAGATCGCCTCTCAAGTTTGTTCTCGACAGCCTAGGAGCCTAGAAGGGGTCTTCCACGATTGGATGGACACACTACAAAGGTTGTATACTCTTAACCTAGTAGCCAGCTATCTTGGTTTGCTTGCTTGTTTAGTGTTTGGAACAAGTTCTAGGTCGTGGTTCCTAGTGGTTGCTTGAAAGTTTTCTTTTTCACTTTCACCTTAGTCGTGTGTCTTGTGGAGCGAGCACTAGGACCTACTTATATGGTATCAGAGCCAACCAAACACTAGAACTAGTAGTAGATGGTGCTCGAGTTTCGAAACCGAATTTTTTCCGTATTTTATTTCCAAGAACACCAAGTTTTTGTTGGGATTTTTAAAATTCTCTGAAAATTATTTGATAGATGCCATTGTGTTGTATTTGGTCTAAAATTGACCCTGCATGAAGACAGACCCAACCTGCCATGCTCTGGCACACCAGGTTAATGGTCCTTAAATAAAATAAAATATCCTCTGAACAAACGGAACATATGACCTAGGTTCAAACCTAAATCTAATATACGGATTTAGACTAATCCGCGCCCTACGGGCGACGGCATAAACTGGTCTTCGTGTACAATCCACAGGCAACCATAATAAAAAACAAATATAATACGAAACGAAGTGACTTACCAGAGCAGGTGAAAGAGGTTATCACAATACGATAATTAATTGCAGGGGCTTGCACCTGCAGGGAAGAATGTCCCCAAAATCAAAAACTCCTCACAAATGAGGGGAAATCTGATAAGGTCACTCTACATCAGTCGCATCTGTCCAAACCTCCGATATACGGTACCATAAATCAACTTGGCATCTTCAGAGAGGTGGATGGATATGTCCATATAGCATTTGCCCCCAAATTCAAGCAAGACGATCTATCCCAGTTCGTTTCTGTTTTCGGCGGTAAATAGATTCTGGCACGCCCAGTAGGACCTCTTCCTCTTTCCACTCCACATTTCATGTGTCGTATTTCGTGAACAAAATCGTATTTCGCTATGATCATGGTTGCCCTTGGATTCGAAATACTAAAATTTGGTGCTTCGCCCCTGTGCAGAATTAATGGCTTTCCGCTGCACTTCCTACAACAACAACTCCCTCTCCATCCCAGCCGAAGGACTGACGTACGGGTCCAATGCGGCTTCCATCTTTTCGATGCTGGTCGGACAGGTCACTCTAGCCACTACCGGGATATTCTTTAGGACCATGCTCCTGCCCGTGTGTTTTGGCACCTCAGCACCCTATGAAGAAGCTCCCCAAAGGTTGGTCTTTGATCGGCTAGCTACTATAGTGGCTCCTATCAGCAAGACATCCAACTTCGGAGTTTCAGTCTTCAATAGGTTGAAAGAAAGCTCAACGGGGCCCACAAAGAATCTCATGATTGCAGAAGGAGCTGCCCCAAAATGGCTAGCTCTCCCCACTACTGCCATGCGTGAAGCCGACAAAAGTGCTTCACATCTAAGACGGTCGGTATTCAACAGATTGACCAACTCTGCTCAAGCTCCGCCAAGAATGTCCATCTTCCATAGGCTGACATCAGTGTAAGATCCCTAGTAATGACGGGGGTACGATGAAGAAGTCTCTAATTTTAAGGTGGTTCCTACTGCTAGGCATGTTCGATGTCGCCACTGGAGCCGAGTAAGATAGGCTGGGGGAAACCCTCCCTATGTGTTTACCTTGCTAACTCCTATGGTGGATATTGACGCTGCTGTTCCAACTGGGAACATTTTCGATCCGCTTAGGAGGGTGCGCAAAAACTCCCCGATGGCGGTACTGAAAAGATCATCTCTGCCTGCAGAAGCTTCAGTGCAAAAGAAGCTAGAGCAGCTTTATCAGAGGCTCTTCTCACAAATCTACAGGGTCTGGCGGAAGGTCCAAGACTCAGTGCTCAATGAAAGCTATCCCCGTCGACCGAAAAAATCCAAGGTCCGACGAGAAAACGATTGCTCCTCTGCCATACAACGGGGGACTTCTCATAACGAGGTGTCTGTCATAGTGGCTCCTCCTGTCCAACCTCTCATAAAAGAGTCAGGCCTGAGAAAATTCCATCAACAAAGGCAAAACCCAAAGGCGAGAGCTCTAAACGCCCTAAGTCTAGGGGCATAAGCATCCATACGGTCTATATGACTAATGGAAAAGAGGAGAGCCGTGCCTCTGT
This sequence comes from Agapanthus africanus, assembly GCA_030015575.1. Classification (NCBI taxonomy): domain Eukaryota; kingdom Viridiplantae; phylum Streptophyta; class Magnoliopsida; order Asparagales; family Amaryllidaceae; genus Agapanthus; species Agapanthus africanus. The sequence goes on along the minus strand of CM057339.1, from coordinate 825,268,509 downwards.
GAATCATAGACAACATACTCGATCGTTGACAAAGACTCATGAGCAACAGTAGAAGCTCCAAGATATGCTTTCCAAGATGGAAACACTTACCAGACCTAAAGAAAGTCCGGACAAACAAACAGAACAACGCCATGAGCAAGAAACTGATTCAGAGTTCTTGCGACGGGTGCTGGAAAAGAAAAATAAGGAAGCTACAGAGCAGGCTGCTAAAATAAAGCAGATGGCTCTTCTGTTTCAATATATAGTTAGGATGATGATCTAACCAGAACCACCGGCTGAAGATCCTTTGGTGATTTTTGAAGATGATAGAGGGGAAAGATCGAATCCTCCCCCGGCCCTGTCAATGGACAAGGAGGAGACAATTTCTAAGGTAGCATTGGATGATTATATAGCTCAACAAATTAGAGTTCATCAGGCCAATGAAGCCGCCAATCAATTCGTCAAGACTGGGCAACCGTACCCGGCCTGGTTTGACCAGATAAAATACCCACCGGGATATACAATCCTGAGGTTCCATGTATATAAAAGAATGGGTAATCCTCATCAACATGTTCATAGTTCAGAGCTTTGTATGGCAATACTGGAGGCGACGATAAACTGCTGCTTCTCCAATTCATCGGAAGCTTATTAGAAACAACTTTCAAATAGTACTTGGAGCTCCCAAATGACTCCGTGAAAACTTTCTCTGAAATGGAGCTGCTCTTCATGCAAAGGTTCGCCAGTGCGAGCGAGCGTACTCCAATCACAGTGCCAATCAATGACAGGGTCAAACCAGGGGAAACATAGGTATAATATTGTAACGTTTTGAAAATCGTTTCGGTGAAATTTCGGAAAATCGGTAAAATAAGGGGGTTTTCTGTAAAAAGTCAAAATGCAAATATCTTATTGTAAAAATTAAATATACATATTCTAGCTATGTAATTGCTATTATTTGGTGTTTATTGAGCCGCTGGTGAAATTTCAAATTTTCTGAAAAAAATATTATTTTATTATTATTTTAAGCCGTCACTAATACATTTAATTAAGGAAAATTACAAATTGGAATGAGTTGAAACAAATTTTGTGCATCATAAAACATTAAATAAAATTTTATCATGTGGTTTTTGGAACGAAATCATTTGCCAAAACGGTTTAGAAATTATTGAAGAAAAAAGGCTTTTTTTAGCGTAAATGGTTGTTTGGGGTATTGTATTTATCATTTTTCTTCATCCCACACCCGTACCCACACTCACACACCCCAATTTTCCCTCCCTCTTGGCTGAATTCAGCAGCCCCCCCTCTCTTGTCCCCACTTGTTTTGCAAAAGAAAATAAAACAAAAGAATGAAAGAATAAGTATATGTAAGTATGGGCTTTGTTGACTTTGGTCAATTCTTGACCTCATAACATCACCCCACTCTCTTTCCTCCCCCCCCTAAAATTTCTGGCCGAGCCCCATTCATCCATTAACAGCAGCAACCCCCCTTCTCATCTCATTTCTCTCCAAAATTCCAAGAAAAATCAAGTAAAATCTCACAATTTTCCAAATACAAACCTTACCCATTTTTCCTTAGCTATTCTTGTATGGATCTTAGTGAAGGGAAGCATGTTTGGAAGGCTAGATTTGTGCTAGATCTCAAGATAATTATGGGGTAAATTCTTAACCTTATGGCAAATTGTTGTTTAATTATGATAAGCTATCTTATTCAAGTGTTGATTTGGGTGTAATTGCTAGTTTAGGATATTTTAGAAAAGGGTTTGATTTTGGGATTAGGGTTTGTAAAATTCAAATGAGGGTTTCTAGCATTAGATTATGATTCTAGTGAGTGGTTAACATGTTAATTCTATGCAAAACTAAACCTTGTTGCTTATTACTAGATTGTCAAATTTAAATTGTCCTAATTATGATTGTTTTGCAAACTAGATTTTTGTAATTAAATTTAAGAGTGAGATTAAAATATAGATAATGATTATGTGGCTTAGTTAATATGTTTTAATGAGAATTACGGCCACTAGAATTGCTAAAATATTTAAGTTGATTAAAACACCAAGTTTTGAGCTAAAATGGAATTGTGCTAATGTTCTTAACTAGGTTTTGTAAATATATATATATTTTGTGGAGAATAAATTATTGTAATGGTTTATATGACTTTGTTATGATATTTAGTGAATATTGTGGGTGCTAGGTTCATTTATACATCGAGTTTTGTACTAAAACGGTGATTTGTGCTTGCTAGATTTACGGAAAAATGATTTTTTTAGTGAAATTGGGGGTTTTGTGAGTTTTAACCTAATTTATATTAAAATTAGTGTTCGTGAATGTGCAAATGAGTGTGATTGGATTTTTCTCGATGGTTTGACGTCTGTACATCGACATCGAGGGTTGGTTTGACTATTCTTGCATGCGTAGGTGATAGGTTTGGACCTATGCGGGATACGCGTGCCGATTTGATTTTCGTATGCCGTTTCGATTTCGAATTTCATTTTAATGCGATACGGTGCGTTATGATATGTAGGTACCCCATGTGGACTTCCAGACGACAAGCAAACACGTGGCGACGTCGGCACCGGCTAGCGAGGACCAGGTGAGTAGATTTATATCTACGGGGAGAAGTCGGGTGGATGGCGTATAGCACCCCCGCAGTCCGAGGTGATGTATACGGATGCGTATACACACCTATAAATATTATATGTTGTTGGGTTTATTATTGTTGTTTAAATGGATATTGGTATATCGGATTGATGAAAGGTTACGAAACCTTAGGGTTTTGGGTGAACTACACATACGTACACACGCATACATACTTGCATGCATCCTTATGTTTTATGTGGTTATAGGATCCTATGTGGATATGTGTTCACGTGGAGTTTGGGATATTGTGCTCACATACGGATTTGAGGATGATACATGGGATTGATATGAGTTGAGGAGTCGATCTGAGATTATGATATCGGTGAAATGACATGTTATGACGGTAAAATTCATGATTTGGATACGTCTTGATACTTTAGAGGATTTTGGGAATGATGATGCCATAGCAATAGTGATATATATATTTTAGATGATCGACATTTGATTATGTTATGAGATATGATATGATATGATATGACAGGATACTTGTGATAGGCCGCCTTGGGCGATGTATACTCTTGTGATGATATATGATGAAAATACCGATTTGTACTAGACTGTCGATCAGTAGTCAGGTCTTGATTTTTGTGATGATGTTGGCATTGTGCTAGACGTAGGTCAGTACCCAGATGATGATCTTGATAAAGAGGATACTTGATGAAAAATACGACAAATGTGATATTGACCCATACCCAGATTTGGGGATGCCGTACAACGGATTTACGTACGAGCTATATTTTGATGATTGATCCGCACTCTTGACTTGGGATGTATGGTTATGGATATGATATTATTGAGGCGGGATCACCGACTGTATATATACAGGTATGTATATGTATCGACTCAGATGATAGGCGGTTTCCTTACCTGTAGTTCAGCCGTATAGTTTAGTGTAGTTGTTAGATTAGATTAGACTCCTACCTATTTCAAAACTAGCGGATCGTGGGTATTTTAAAAGACAGGTCAAGGGATCTACGGATATTTCAAAAGACGTATCTTTTCACAAAAATACCGTAGCCCTTATTTTCAAAACCCCATGATTCGTGTTATTTCAAAAGGCACCATTTGTAGGACTATATTAGATTAAAGCAGATTAGTTATAGCTGCGTCTAGTTTTTAGCTCCCGCTCATTTTGGTTGCTCGCTCCGCATCGCATATTTACATTGTTATTTCATATTGCATTGTTGACATTATGCTGTTAGGACACCAGCACCATTACCGATGATGCGTATGTACCACATACACTTACTTGCCGGCTCACACACATTTTCATCGGTAATTGCCATGTCACGTACACCTTAGAAAATATTGTTTCTTTACTTAGCTTGATAGCCAGTAGTTTGACATAATATTAGTGTATATACCTTATATGCCAGCTTAGATATTGTAGTTATTACTTGTCGCTTCATGCATACTGTTATTCATTCTCATGCTTATATTCATGGTTCTACATGCTATTGATGATTCGGATTTCCATGATATTTTCTGGATTTGGAGGAAAACCGCAAAACATATATAAACTGATTTCTCTCTTTTTAAATAAAAGTGCGGTTTTTCCTATGATGTATGAGTCGTCCACCATGAGTTTGCTGATGGATTTCGAGACCCGATTCGAGGAGATGGATGAACCGTTTCAGGTACATGGTGGACCCGGTAATGTACCCCGGGGCAAGAAGCGCGTGATGATGACGATGTGAGCCTGGCAGGGGAGCACTACTTACCGGTGATTTTACCCGACGCGTCGGATATCCGGAAGATACCGTCGTGGTCTTGAGATGGATGGTAGGGGCCGGTCTGGACTGACGGCGTCCTAGATATTGTGATTGAGGTACAGAGACTGTGATACCGAGATATCGAGATATTGGGATTACGTTTTGTGCCGATGCTAGGCACTGTTTTATGCTGATTTCATTATGATACCTCATTTTGAAAATATACAAAGGAAATCTCACTAATTTATGAAAACAGTTTCTTCATTTGCATGTATTCTGTCTTCATGCATTCATACCTCATTCATATGATATATTGCTACCTGAGGCACTGACACGGGCATATGAGATTACACTCGGGTTAGATATTTACCCTAGCCTTGTTATAGGCTGCTGGTTATATTTAAAGATATATTATGATCATTGACCTAGGTTGCGTTATTTATGCGATTTCTGTGCGTAGATATTTTTCTATTCACGAGTTGGCAACTCACCCCGTTGTGCCCCAGTTTCTTGCAGGTTTGCCGTACAGGTTTCATTACGGCTTTGCAGGCTCAGTTTCATTCGAGTGACTTGCTAGTAGGTGGGTTTTTCTTGTATCGTACCCATCATATTACCTTGTATAATATTATTCCGTTGTATCTAGTAAATTCCATCAACCAAACATGTATTTTTTTGAGATTGAGACCAGTGTTGTTTATTCTTTCGACTTTAGAGTCGCTCGTTTTATTTCTGGTGGTTTTGAGTTTCCTTTTGAGTTTTGATCCTCGCCGTTGGCGTTGTATATTATTGCTTGTGTGGTTGTGACCGTCGATTGACGAAGAGCTAGCTCCCGCTTGGGGATGCCTTTTTCTTGATTTCGTATACTATTCATGTTGTATCCCGTTTGGGGGCCAGTATTTACAAAGGAGACTCTGCCGAAATTTTCAGTAAAATTTTGATGTTTTAAAAACCGCATAATTCGGCTTATGCTATTGAAACTACTTGCTTTAAGTTGGTTTTTCCTGCACTCTACTACTTTTCTTGGTTTGGATTTCTGGGTTTTCGGTTTACTTAGATTACGTACGCCTCGAGACGTTCGTAGTTTAAGTGCCGGTCATGTTCCGTACTTTCGGGTTGTGACAAATATGCGATCCGATGGCGGAACCTGTGGTCCAAATGCAAACAACGCATTGAAAAGTCTTCGGCTGTGGGGATGTTCATTAGGACTATTGATCCCCATTCGAACGTGTCCCAGTTTATGATCTTCTTCAAGACCACCATGTTCCAGGAACTGATTGATAAGTTAGCACAGATCGGTCATGGTACTTCCTCCTCAAGCAAGGACCCCTGGAATAATAAAGGCAAGGGAAAAGCAGCCTTTGTCGCCAATGTGCAGCCACAACCGGGCGGTCCGAAAGTACCTGTCCGCCAAAACAACACTCGTACGCGCCCGTCATTGGAAGAAAGGTTGGGACGTGTTTATTCATTCCCTCATGATAAGACGAGGAGGTTGTTTGAGTTGGCAATGCGAAATAATCTGATCACAATGCCAAAGCCGCGGCGACCCGCACAAGTCGGTAACGTCAATAACCCCAACTACTGTTCCTATCACCGGGTAGTGAGCCATCCAATTGAGGACTGCTACTTCTTCAAAAACTAGGTCAAGGACCAGTACCAGCAGGGGAAATTCGCACTGTCCGATAGCTGGAGGATAGATCCGCCCCAAAAGCATGCTCCAAAAAAGGTGGATGCGTAGGGAGCATCTTGCTCGCTCGTGGAATAAGCTCTATGGGAAGTATTCCTTTCAACAAAAACTAAAAGAATCTTGAAGGATCTACAAGCATGTCTAGCGATTAAGTGGAAAATCTTGCTTGAGTCCGAAATTATAGAAGTGATGTTGAAACCGTGTCCCACGCCGAAAACCGCTGACAAAGGAAAAGGTCCTCAAGTCTAGCCTTCGAAGTCTTCTAAGAAAAAGAAGACTACGAAGCATGTGCAGCCTGCTGAATATATCGACAAGCGCACAGACCTCCAGAAATATATAGACGCATTAGAAGAGTACAATCAGAAAGTGCAAACGCCGGTCACACTCAAAGAATTCCTCAAGCATATTCTTGAGGATGAGAACAGCGATGATGATGAGGAAAATGACTCATCAGACGAAGCGGAGGAACGTGTAGCAGGTTGCCACATGATCTCCCATTCATCACTATATGATGAGGAAGATCCTCCAGCGTCAGAAAGCGCGTGGATGAACTAGGGGCATAATCGGCGCTAAACTCTTGAAACTGCCGGAAGAAGACCCGATTGAAAGGATACCAAAAGAAGTTTTTCAAAAGAGCAAAGATAATTGAGAACGCAAAACGGACATATATGAAAAGGCCAAACGACATCGTTTAAACAAAAAATCTGCAGTGAGGACGAGTTATAAAGCTCTCCGACTAAACCAAAGCGTGCCTGCATCAAATAAAAGCAGGGCTAAAGACGAGAAGCGGTTTGCCAAAGCCCTATCAATTAGGATGGGGCTACCACCTCTCATGATGTACACTCCCGGGGTTCTATATTTTGATGGTGGAGAGGGACACCCAAAATACTACGCATACCACTGAAATATCGCTCATCCCATCGAGGAATGCAACGCCTTCAAGAAGTGGTGGCAGGAATATGTTGCCCACAGAAAACACTTCAAGAAGGAGAAGCGTGAAGCTCACTCTCGTCGAGATGAGAACGGTGAAATGGTAGTGCACAAAGTAGCAACTAGCAGCTGTCATATGGCTGGTACCAGTTCAGAAGGGGAAAAACCTCGGGTTCTCACATTCGGGTGCGATTCTAAGGATGAGACGCCCCTCGACTCTCTATTTGAAAGTTCCACCTTAGAGAAACAAGAAGAGGGAAAGGATTGCGAGAACATCCAGTTGTACAACCGTACGCTGCCTAAAAAGAACCTTAGACCCGCAAATAGAGAAGGTTCAAATAAAAAGGATAAAGAGAAAGGGAAAATGCCCGACGAGATTGCCCTTGATGAAGAGGTGTCCAAAGAGCTCGCCGCGAAAGACCTGCCTAAGAAAACTAAGGCGGATTATAATGTCCTTGTGCAGTTGAGAAAGATACCATCACAACTGAGCATATTGGATGTTCTTCCTTTTTCCAAAGAGGCACGGGATTCCTTGATCAAGGCCTTACAAGAACCTGATCAGTTTCAAGCCTTCCTCACAGAAGAGAAGATGAAATATGAACTGGCAGAGATCCACATGTCTGACATCACATCCAACGACGAAGATCTATTTTTCGGTACATGCAAACACAATCGACCGCTATATGTCACTGGGTACTGCCACGGTATCAAGATAGGGAAAATTCTTGTCGACAACGGATTTTCCGTCAATCTTCTTAACGTGAGAGTGTTGAAAGAAATATGTAAGAATGTTCAGCATCTTGCCCTAAATAAAATTACCATCTCAGGGTTCGACTCGCTGTTGTCACGGACGTTTGGGTCCGTAATATTGACGCTATGCTTCGAGCTGCTCATCACTGACATCAAGTTCTATCTCATTGACGCCAAGACTTGTTATAACACTCTGCTCGGCAAGTCTTAGATACACGAGTACAACGTCAACCCTTCTACACAATATCAGTGTATGAAGTATTTCAAAGATGGATCGGAGTACACCGTCCTGGGAGAATTCAATCCTTTCTCAGTGAACGAGGTGCGAAAGTATGAAGATGCCAAATACTTTCAACCAGACTTTAAGGATACTGAAAGGTGCCACATGCTAGAAAATAAGCAAAATTCTGTGGCCACTATCCCAGTCTTTAGAAGAGATACTGAAGAAGATGAACAAATAGTCTATTCGGGACAACCTCAGAGGAAGAACAATAAATTCGGACCCTCGATCCCTATTTTAGTCTTTGGCAGCGACTCTGAGGATGAGACTAATGCAGTGTTCTCCATTCGTCCATCAACACAAACTCTTGCCGAAACGGATCAGAGTGTACATATTATAATGACTTCGCCTCAACAATATAGAGAACTTGACGCGCTTTATACATATAGTGTGCAGGAGCTGGAACTTTCTACGTGCCTCCAAGACGAAGAGGTGAAAAGGCGATCCTCTTCTACAAATCTATGAAGACTAAGGTGGAAAAAGAAGTCTGGCATGGTGCCAACCTCACTCTTGATAAGTTCCAGCCCATCCGTATGCCAAGATATTATGCAGAGGGATTAAAGAAACTGTTAAAGTGCCAAGGCGTATCTCTCGAACAAACGGTTCGGGAAGCTCAATTCTACAAAAAGATTTGGGATATTCTCAGGACTCAATGAAAGAAGCCTAACGGGAAGACAGAAACAACCGGGCTGGGATATATTCAGTCCAAGAAGTAGAGAATCTACAGCTTCCATGCCATAAACAGTTCGAATGGAGAGTAAATTTCTTCTCCAAGCAGCCATGTTACCGAACAAGAGAAAAGTCTCTTAAGAGCGTCGCTCGAAGAGAAAATTGACAAGATAATGAAAGAATCTTGTCAAGACAGCTGAGACAACCACAAATGCGAAATGGTCATATATGAAAAGGCAAAGATGCAACGTCTCGGTCAGTAATCAGTGGAAGAGGTAGATCATGATACTCTCCATCTACAGTCCGTTGTGTACTCCCGTCCTAGTGACCAACGCTTCCTCTCTTCATATTCTTGAAGCTTCGGCTTCATTATAGCCTTAGCTCTGTGCAGTGATCTAAGAACTTGATGGAAAAATCTTAACTTTTCCTTCATAAAGATGAGAACAAATGCTAAGGACATGAAAGAATGATGCCTACGTGTTCACTTATAAAAAAAAGGGGAGAAAAGAAAGAAGAAAAGAATTCCCACAGTTTGGCCTCACATGTTAAACACATGAGCGCTTATATGTAAGCGCTGAAAATAAATAACTATAGACCAAATTGGCCTCACGTATTAAACACGTGAGCGCTTATATGCAAAGCATATAAGCGCTAAAAATAAATAATTAAAAGGGGAAATAAGCGTCACGTGTTAAACACGTAAGCGTTCATATGCAAAGCATATGAGTGCTAAGTATAAACAGGTTAAAATTCATACTGGGGTTACTTATTAAACATGTGAGAACACCTTTTTGAAGCACTATTTTCGGATAGAATTGAATTCTATATAAAATTAAATTCTATTTTGGGAGAATATCCCCCCCGATCTTTTTAAAAGAGAAAGATATTCTCTGTTAAACAGAAAGCCGTTGGATCAAAAATCCAACGGTGATTAAAAATCTCCGTTTAACAGAATTAAATTCTGTATATGGGAGAATATTTCCCTAATCTTGTTAAAAACAAGAAAATATATTATGTTAAACAGAAATTCACAGGATCAAACATCCAACGGTGGATAAAATCCCCGAATAATCTTTGTGACCAATTAAAATCAATTGGTATCTCTCAAATAAAAGATTTTCTCAAACTGATTAACAATTTGCTTATCCTATATAAAGGATCCAAGACTTCAAGACTCAAAGAAGAAGGAAAAACTCTCGATAAGCTTCTGCAAAAAAGAGAAGGAACCCATAAGGTGATGAAAAAATACAAATCGAGAATTCAACTCTTGCTAGAAGAAAAGCTTCTATCTCTTTCAAACTCTTGGTAAAGAAAAAGTAGAGATAAGAATACATCTCCTTTGCCTAGTACAAGTAAAAAAACAAGGGTTTAACCCTTCATGAAAGAACTTAGTTCTTTCTCTGGATCTGAGATCCGTAAGATAAATCTCCTCTAAGTTGAGAATTTAATTCTCATCAGGAAAATTCTGTTCTTCAGACTCAAAATCTAGGGAGGAAACTAGATAAAAATAAAAAGAGAGAAAAGAAACATGTTCTAGGAATTTAATTCCTCCAAAAACAGAGTTTAACCCTACATAAAGAACTTAGTTCTTATAAAAGAAAAAAAGAACTTAGTTCTCTAAGGAAACTAATCCCGGATCTTCGAAAATAGAGATCTTAATGATCATTAATGGCTAAAACTCCATTAACAGAGATTAAATCTCTAAAACATAAATTCACTGCCTCACATGCTTCCCACGTGAGCGCCCAGAAACATAAACCCAACGCCTCACATGAAACTCACGTAAGCGTCCAAAACAGAGATTAAATCTCTAAAACATAAAATTCACCGCCTTAAGTGCTTCCCACGTGAGCGCTCAGAAGTGAAGACTTAGCGCCTTACGTGCTTCTTACGTGACCGCTGTACAAAGTTTTTAGCACTATACATATAGTCAAAATGACTAAGTGCTTAGCACCGATTGGACAACGCCTGGATATGAGCGCCTCACGTGATACACATGTGAGCGCCAGAGCAGCAATTAAGTTCTTAGAACTTCTGAATAAAGGAAAAAGCCCAAGATCGAGCCTAAATTAGCTAAGTCTCTGAAGTTTTCTTGTAGCTGAGCCCAAATGCTCTGTTGTTGGATCTTAATAAAATTTAACGATCCTTAAAATATTTCTAAGTTGATCTTAGTCCCAAATAAGACTAACGTATCCTTAGTTAAAATAAATTGAGCCCAAATGCTCATATATTTAAGTTGATCTTAATATAAAAATAGATTAACGGTCCTTAAATAAAAAAAATATTCTTTGAATTGACGGAACATATAACCTAAGTTCAAACCCTAAATCTAATATAAACGAATTTGGACTACTACGCGCCCTACAAGCGACGACATAAATTAGTCTACATATACAATCTACGGGAAACCTTAATAAATAAAAATACAACACCACACGATGTGACCTACCGGAGCAGGAGAAAGTTGTTATCGCAACACGATAACGTAATTAACTGCAGAGGCTTGCGCCTGCAGGGAAGAGCATCACCACAATTAAAAAAACCCTAAAAATGAGGGGGAATCTGATAAAGTATGCTACATCGATCGCATCTATCCAAACCTCCAATATACGGTGCCATAAATCAACTTGGTATCTTCGGAGAGGTGGGTGGATATGTCCAAATAGTATCTGCCATCAAATTCAGCTAGATGTCTCAACGTCTCAGTCCAATTTTGGCGGTAAACACTAGGCTTCATGGAACCTCGTTCCCATCAAGAACATATGTTCTCACTAGAACCATGAAAAAAGATGAAAGGCAGAGAAGCCTCACGTTTCACTGTACAAGACTTAACTTTTTGAAAGGTTAACCTTTTCCCCATAGCACGCAATTGCACAAGCGCCAATGGTGCTATTTGCGCCACGTGCAACACAAGTGTGCCAGCACCAAGCATGCTACGTGTGTTGCACATGTGTCGGCGCCGAGTGCACTACGTACAATATACGTGCGCTGTTCGGTACGATTAATTACATTTTAACACCGTCCATTTCCTATCATTTTGTCAATAAACAGTGCTATTTAATCTGTGTCTTCTCATTAGTACAGATTTTAGATACACATGAAAAAACACTGAAAACAATACTCTGGATGCATGGAGTACGACAGAATTGAGCCAAACAGCAAACAGGATAGAATACAGATCAAGTATATGGGTTTTGCAACAAATAAAGTGTGTACAGAAAATATATCATTTTGGTCCAATATGATCAAGTGTGGTTCATGTACATGGTTCATATGGTTCAAGTGGTAAGCACCATCATGATGCACACAAGTGGGCATGCATGTGGCTTGGACAAATGGGCATGTTATAAATATTTGAAAAAGAGATGATTTAAAGTGTGAACACATTGCCCACTTGACCCCTTCTCTGTTCTTTACCCCCAGAATGCAATAGAGTGTGAATTAAAAGAAAAGAAGATAACAGAGAGATGCTCGTGAGCTTAGAAGACCACGATCCAAAGATGGGACCCATTCTCCACAAACTGGCCACCAATTTAATCCCAGGAGCCGCAATTTGCAGCCTGGTCTGTGCCATTTTGGCTTGTTCCTGCCAAAATTTTTTTGGCTAAGAGCTATTTGTTCCCTTATAAAAAAAGAGAAGGAAGAATTCCCACGGTTTGGCATCACGTGTTAAACACGTGAACGATTATATGCAAAGCATATAAGCGCTGAAAGCAAATAACAAAAAGGCCAAATAGACCTCGCACGTTAAACACGTGAGTGCTCATATGCAAAATATATGAGTGATGAACATAAATAACCAAAGGTTAAACATGCCTCACATGTTAAACACGTGAGCGCTCATATGCAAAATATATGAGCGCTGAAAATAAATATGCTAAAACCCACAATAGGGGTCACGTGTTAAACACGTGAGTTCCGTTACCGCATTCTTTTGGCAGCGTTCACATGCAAACCACGTGAGCGCCGCAATTTAAAATACTCTCTAAGGATAGAATTGAACTCTATATAGAATTAAATTCTATTTTTAGGAAATATTTTCCCTGATCTTTCTAATATGGAAAAATCTTTTTCTAACAGAGAATCTTGAAGTTAAAATCCAATCGTGATAAAAATATCACCAATTAAACTATCTAATAGAATTAAATTCTATGTAGGAAATATTTGCCTGATCTTTTTAAAAAAAGAAAGATCTTCTCTGTTAAACAGAATTAAATTCTATGGTTAGGAAAATATCTTCCTAATCTTGTTAAACTAACAATATATTCACATGATAGAATAAATTCTATGTTATGAAAATATCTTCCTAAACTAACAAAATATTAATATGATAGAATAAAATTCTATATTAGGAAAATATCTTTCTAATCTTATTAAACTAACAATTTATTCATCTGATAGAATAAAATTCTATCTTAGGAAAATATTTTTCTAATCTTATTAAAACAAATAAGAAATCTTCTCTGTTAAACAGAGAGCCCTTAAATTTAAAATCCAACAGTGAATAAAATTCAACGATTGATCTAAAAGAACATTTTGATTGATTATGAAATTAATCCTGATCTCTCAATAAGAGTTTTTCTCAACAAATCGATTTTTCTCTTCTCCTATAAATAGGATCAAAGAGATTAAATTTAAGGAGAAAGGAGACCCCCCATAGGCTTCTGTAAAAGCTTCCACAAAAAAACAGAGAATTTAATTCTCAATAAAAGAAAAGATCTTCCTCCTCAAAACCGTAGGTAAAAAAAATATCGAGATCAAAACATCTCCTTTACCTAACCTATCTGAGGGTTTTACCCTTCTCAAGAACTTAGTTCTTTCTCGGGATCTGAGATCCACAAGATAAGTCTCGCATAAGTTGAGAATTTAATTCTCATCAGGAAGATCTTATTCTTGAGAATAAAAAATTCATGGAAGAACAAAGTTGAAAAGAAAGAAGATGCAGTTTATAATACTCCAGGAACTTAGTTCCTTTAAATCAAGAACTTAGTTCTTTAAGAAACTGATTCAAGATCCTCAAAATAGTGATCTTGGTGATCATTAATGGTCAAAATACCATTAATAGAGGTTTAACTTCTCTGAAAACATGAACAGGAAAATATGGATAAAAGGACATGGAGAATATGGAGTCCATAATACTCCAGGAACTTAGTTTCTTCAAATCAAGAACTTAGTTCTTAAAGAACCCGATCCCAGGTCCTCGAAATAATGATTTTGGCTAGCGTTAATGGTTAAAATACTATTAACAGAGGTTTAAGTTCTCTAAAAATATTAACAGAGATTAAATCTAAAAGAGCTCACTGCCTTACGTGAGACATATGTGAGCGCCGGAAAAAGTTAGTGCTTAGCATTATTGGAGCGCCTCGCATGAAACACATGTGAGTGCCAGAAAACAGAAAAGTTTAGTGCTTAGCACTAGTGCAGCGCTGATTGATCAAAGAATTTTATTAACCGCAATCAAGAACGGCGTCGCTTGGTAGCTAGCCGGTGAGTACGGGTCGGTCCACAGGGATTTTGTATATTCTCGATTTCTTCTAACGAGTTAATTCCAATTGTTGTCGGATTGATTAAATCTAAAAACTAAGTTTGATCTAAACTAGGAACAAAATCTTGCCAGGGTTAGGTTTAGGTTAAGTTTGGAAAGTCAATATTCCTCATCGCTTTCTATGCCCTAATTAAGATCTATGAGGTGTTATGGTAATAATTAATAAAGTGGATTAGTACCATCGGAAAGAAACGATATTTCTTCCTCTAGGTTCTTGTCCTTCCTTTCTTAATTCTTACCCTAACCTCCATGGAAAACACGCGCAACTGGTCGTTTATACTACGGTATCACCGCTACCTCGTGGGGTAGGATGCCGTAGGGAGCGATGTGTGCATATATGCATGGAGTCCTATAAAAACGTATGATGGGCAAGAAAAGGGTAAGAGATCTTCATCTCTCAAGCCTTCCCCAAATCTAATCCTAACAAGTGAGGAGACTACTCACTCATTAAGGAATTGATTAACATGTTCTAAACTAATTAACTAGGGTAGAGAATAAAATCAAAACTAGGGCAGAAAGGAAAATTATACTAGGGCAGATAATAAAATTAACTAGGGCAAATGAAAAGAAAACTTACTCTAATTTTTATTTGATGCTCTCTTCCAACATTTACAGGATCTGAATTTTGATAAATACAATGAGGCACAAGAAGAGGCATACCTCAAAAAGAGGTTTAGGGTTTCTATTTATAGAGCATAGAAACCCTAGGGTTACAATCGATACACATCTGTGTAGGGTGTTTTTTCGTCACCCCATTGAGATGGGAATACGCGCACGCTTGTCAGGCGTACTACAGATTCCCCCTGCCTAGGGTAGGCCGGGGTTTAATGATTGTGGGGATCCGAATCTCCGGCAGCCGCGGACTAAGCTGCCGTTAATTACCCCTCGCCTTTGGGGCGAGGGAACCTCCGATTAACGGGTTAAACTGGTCATGCGAATTCAATGTGCAGTGTACGTGTGTTCTGTTCTGAAAGGGAGGTTTTGGATATATCGGGAGCCACGCAGAGTTTTTACGGGGGTCCCGCTACCCGGATAGCGGGCTGGGGGTCAAGGGGGCTAGCAGCCCCCTTGCGGGGTTCGGGGCAGCGCCCCGGCCCGAAAATTTTTTGGAGGGGGAGAATGTTGCAGAGTATGTGTATGTGTACATCTGTATACAAATGTATATATATGTGTATATACATAAAAAGAGGGGGAAAAGGCATCCAAGGGATGCGTGGGGCAGCACCTTGGGTGCTGTGCGCAGGTGCGCAAGCGCGCGCGCCACGTGTCGGCACGCGGGCGCCTTGCGCACCTGCGCAGGTGCGCAAGCGCGCGCGCCACGTGTCGGCACGCGGGCGCCTTGCGCACTTGCGCAGGTGCGCAAGCGCGCGCGCCACGTGTCGGCACGCGGGCGTCTTGCGCACTTGCGCAGGTGCGCAGGTGCGCAAGCGCGCGCGCCACGTGTCGGCACGCTGGCGCCTTGCGCACTTGCGCTGCGCGCCGGAGAGGCACAAGAGGCTTTTAGCCTAAGAACAGAAGCTGTGCTTCAGAAATGAAATATTTATTATTTATATATGTATGGAGTTAAACTCCTATGATGTTTTGAAGCTGATAAAGGGGGTTCTTCTTCTTCCTCCTGTTGTTTGGCCGGATCTTGAAGATCAAGAAGTATGAGATTTTAAAAATCACTCATTTTTGAGATCTGATGGGAGATCTGAGTTCCCCTTTGTGGGTTTTGTGGTGGAAAACCACTTAGTTTTGGAAAAGAAAGAGTAAAACTCTTGATTTAATTCAAAAGAAATGAGAAGGTTTTAGAACCTTGGAGAAGAAGCAGGAAAGAGCTCAGCTCTGAAACTTTTTTTGGAGAGAGAAAAAGTTATGAGATATTTTCATTATCTTTTGCCTTTATAGGCTATACACTTTGCACATAGCCCCTTGGGCTTCACAAAATAGCATTTTGCCTATCCCATGGCTCATGTGCCATTTCTTTTTGCACATAAGCCATGGGCTTTACAAAAATTTGGCTTTATGCCTATTTTTCTTACATTTATCCATAAAACAAAACAAAAGAAATACAACAAAATTATTTATTACAAAATTTTTATCTTGGCATGGGGGGAGGCCGGCCGCTTCATGTTCGGGCTCGACCCGGGCATGGGCCTACTGGATCTGGGCTTGGGCCCACTTGGCTCGGGGTTGACTTTGATTTTGACTTGGTCAACCGGGGTGTAAATTTTTACCCCAAAAAATTGCCCCCCATCAATAAATGCACACCACATATGTAGGTCGTGTGCATGAAATTGATGGATCTTCTTTCACGTGGAGGCGGCTTGATTTGGTTCCCACCTTTTGGGAAGCTGGCACTGCCCTTTTTACGACATGGACGGTCGGTTCTGCCCTTTTTGCGTCTTGGACGGTCGGTGCTGCCCTTTTAGCGACGTGGACGGTCGGTTCTGCCCTTTTTGCGACTTGGACGGTCGGTGCTGCCCTTTTAGCGACGTGGACGGTCGGTTCTGCCCTTTTTGCGACTTGGACGGTCGGTGCTGCCCTTTTAGCGACGTGGACGGTCGGTGCTGCCATTTTAGCGACGTGGACGGTCGATGCTGCCCTTTTAGCGACGTGGACGGTCGGTTCTGCCCTTTTTGCGACATGGACGGTCGGTGCTGCCCTTTTAGCGACGTGGACGGTCGGTTCTGCCCTTTTTGCGACATGGACGGTCGGTGCTGCCCTTTTAGCGACGTGGACGGTCGGTTCTGCCCTTTTTGCGACATGGACGGTCGATGCTGCCCTTTTAGCGACGTGGACGGTCGGTTCTGCCCTTTTTGCGACATGGACGGTCGGTGCTGCCCTTTTAGCGACGTGGACGGTCGGTTCTGCCCTTTTTGCGACATGGACGGTCGATTCTGCCCTTTTTGCGACATGGACGGTCGGTGCTGCCCTTTTAGCGACGTGGACGGTCGATGCTGCCCTTTTAGCGACGTGGACGGTCGGTGCTGCCCTTTTAGCGACGTGGACGGTCGGTGCTGCCCTTTTAGCGACGTGGACGGTCGGTGCTGCCATTTTAGCGACGTGGACGGTCGATGCTTGATTTGACTTGCTCTGCTTCTTGCAGTGTCAGGGGTAGACTTGACTTGCTCCGCTTCTTACGGCGTCGAGTGGAAGTTGACTTGTTGATTTTGATTTGGGTTGACATCAGCATCGCTATACTGGAATATGGTACCAGGAGCGAACCATCATCTGTCATGGAGAGGACTTTGGAATTTTGGTTTTTGTTTGGCATCTGCATTGCTGCACTGGAATAATGCCAGGAGCAACTCATCATTTGCCCCGAGAGAATTTGAGAATTGATGGCTTAGGAGGCAGGTTTAGATCCCTATCACCTAAGACTTTTCAATTTTATGGGCCGTGAGGGTCCCATAAAAGCATTTTCTCCCTACGAGTCGAAAGGATCTCGTAGGCGTATTTTCTCCATAGGAGTCGTGGGGACTCTTAAGTGTGTTGCTCCTTTGTGAGTCGCAAGGCTCTCACGCGGGAATTTTCTCCTCTCAAAGTCGAGAGGACTTTGAGAGTGCATTTCATCTTCTTTTCACGAGTTTGCGCCCTTTCAGGTTTTCACAAACTCGTCGGCAGTCCTGCTGTTTTTACTCACGGAGCCCTTTCGGGTTTTCCTCCGTGCCCATTTTGCTTGTGGACATACCCTTTTTTTTCTTTCTTTTTTTTTCTCTTTTTTTTTTTTTTTTTTTAGTGGGACTTTGAATGTGGTCTCACCGGTAAGACTTAGGAGAGATTGGGATTGTTTTACGCCCGTAGATTGTATACGGTTTTGCAGGATGTATGATCCAGACCGTAGGGCCGGAAAAATTTCGGGACTTTGTCGGCGTCTGCATCGCTTCACTGGAATATGGTACCAGGAACGACTCATCATTCGCCGTTGGGGTATGGGATTTAGAATTTGGTTGGCGTCTGCATCGCTGCACTGGAATTTGGTACCAGGAGCGACTCATCATTCGCCATTTGGGGACTTGGAATTTGGATCTTGTTTGGCATCAGCATTGCTGCACTGGAATAATGCCAGGAGCAACTCATCATTTGCCTTGGGAGGACTCGGGATTTGGGTTTTTGGTCGGCATCAGCACCGCTAACACTGAAGCGAAATGCCAGGAGCGACTCATCATTTGCCGTTGCCCGTTGGGGAACGATGGCTTAGGAGATAGGTTTGGGTCCCTACCACCCAAGGCTTTTCAATTTTATGGGCCGTGAGGGTCCCATAAAAGCATTTTCTCCCTACGAGTCGTAAGGATCCCGCAGGTGTATTTTCTCCTTAGGAATCGTGAGGATTCCTAAGTGTGTTGCTCCTTTGTGAGTCGTAAGGATCTCACGCAGGGGTTTTCTCCTCGCAAGGTCGAGAGGGCTTTGCGAGTGTATTTCATCTCTTTTCACGAGTTTGCGCCCTTTCGGGTTTTCACAGACTCGCCGGTTGTCCTGCTGTTTTTACTCACGGAGCCCTTTCGGGTTTTCATCCGTGCCCGTTTTGCTTGTGGACATACCGTTTTTTTTTTGTTTGTTTTTTTTTTGCCGCTGGTGGGACTTTAAAAGTAGTCTCACCGGCAGGATTTGGGAGAAATAGGGGTCATTTACGCCCGTGGATTGTATACGGTTTTGCAGGATGTCTGATCCAGACCGTAAGGCCGATGTGCTCAATTCGCCTGCGACTTGGAGCATTCATGTGTAGTATTTCTTGAGATATCGGCCATTGATGGGTGGCATGGGCCTTTCTCCCTCAGCACTTATTAGTTGGTAGGATCCTCCGTCGAACACTTTCTCGATGACGTATGGTCCCTCCCAGTTCGGCTCGAATTTTCCCTTGGCATGTCGATTGGGGATGATCGGTCTTTTGAGGACCAACACCAATTCACCTTTCTTGAAAGCGTGGAGACGAGTTATCTTGTCATAGGCCCGTGACATTTGGGCTCGGTATAGCTCCAGATTTTGCTGCACCGCGAGCCTCTTTTCTTCGAGGGCATCGAGTTCTTCAAGTCGAAGGAGCACGTTTTCTTCCTCCGTCAACTCATGTTGGACGGCCATTCTTAAGCTTGGGACTTCGACTTCGAGGGGGAGGACCGCCTCCACTCCGAAGAGCAATGAGTATGGAGTGGACTGAGTTGGAGTACGGTGCGTGGTACGATATGCCCACAATGCCTCGTGAAGATTGAGATTCCAGTCTCTCTTGTTGGCTGAAGCATTTTTCCTCAGGAGCTTGCATAGAGTCTTATTGAAGGCTTCGGCTAGCCCGTTGGCTCTTGGATTATAGATGGAGGAATATCTCCAGTCTATCTTGTGCTGAGTAGCGAACCTTGAGACATTGAAGCTCTTGAAAGAAGGCCCGTTGTCAGAAATGATTCTTCTTGGTGTACCAAAGCGGTATAGAATATTATGCTGGAAGAATGTCAGAATATCTTTTGTCTTGACTTCTTTTAGCGGGACAGCTTCAGCCCATCTGGAGAAGTAGTCTGTCGCGGCCAGTATGAACCGGTGGCCTTTAGATGACGGAGGATCAATTGGGCCAACAATGTCGGTGCCCCAAACTTCGAAGGACCACGACGCCACTGTAGGATGCAATGGATTGGGATGCTTGTGAATAAAATCACCGTGAATTTGGCAGACATAACATTTCCTTGCATGCTCTCCGCAATCCCGTATCATGGTGGGCCAGTAATACCCAAGCCGTTTGATTTGAAGTCGCATCTTGGGGCCAGATTGGTGAGCACCGCAAACGCCCGAGTGGACATCTTTCATGACCTTTTGGGCTTCGGCCAATGACAGGCACCTGAGCCAGAGTTGGTCATATGACTTGCGGTATAACGTGTCATTTACAAACACGTATCGGAGAGCTCTTTTCTTCAGCTGGATCCTCGTAGATTTTTCTTCGAGCAGCTTGTCGTATCGGAGGTACTCTATGAAGGGTTCTCTCCAATCGGGCTCATCTTGGATGATCGAAGCTTCTTCGGCAGGACTGCTCTCCTGTTCCGCGCTTTCCTCTTCTCGTAGAGAGACTGGAGGTAGAATTTGTCGGCTCCTGACTGTGATCAGAATTTCGTCCATGTCAGGATCAGCCAGCTCCTTGGCTAGGCGAGCGAGTATATCGGCTTTTCCGTTCAATGCTCTAGGGACTCTTGTTAGTTCAATATGAGTGAACCGTTTCATGAGTTCCACCACCCGGCTTCTGTACCGAGCCAACTCGGGTTTGTATATCTTATAGTCGCCGCTTACTTGGTTGACGACAAGCTGGGAATCACCGTAAACTCGTAGCCGAAGGATTTCCATTTCTATGGCGAGTTCCAAACCAGCTATCAGAGCTTCATACTCAGCTTCATTGTTCGTTCGAGGCTCGGTGAGAGCAAAAGAACGTCGTAGGGTTCCCATTGATGGTGTGATGAACACCAATCCTATCCCTGCTTTTATCTCCGGGACGCTTGATTTACTGGAGGTCCTTATTGACGAGGCTCCATCGAAGTAGAGCTCCCAACATGGCTCATCTTCCTCGAGGTGCAGCACTTGTTCATCGGGTAACTCACAATTTAGCGGCGACCCTTCTGGTACGGGATGAGCGGCGAGAAAGTCTGCAATAGCTTGCCCTTTTACTGCTTTCTGAGGGGTATAAACTATGTCAAACTCAAGTAGCATGACAGCCCATCTTGCCATCCTGCCGGCTAGGCTTGCTTTGGTCATCAAGTGTTTGAGCGGGTCGACCTTGGAGATCAGCATAACCCGATGAGCCAGCAGATAGTGCCTCAGCTTCTTCACAGCAAATATCAGAGCCAGGCATTGCTTTTCGATTGGGGAATAGTTGTGTTCCGCCCCGACTAGAGTTCGACTGAGGTAGTAGAGGGCATTTTCTTTTCCCTCCTCGTTGTTCTGAGCAAGGAGCGCACCAAGTGACTCATCTAGCGCGGCAGTGTAGAGAATCAGCGGTTTATTTGGAATGGGAGCGGCCAACACTGGAGGGTGCAACAAGTACTGTTTGATGCTTTTGAACGCTGCTTGACATTCGGCATCCCAGATAAAAGGAGCTCCTTTCTTCATGAGCTTTGAGAAGGGCCTACATCTCCCCGATAAATTTGAGATAAACCTCCGTATATAAGCAAGCTTGCCTTGAAAAGATCTTAGCTGCGTCAGACTCTTCGGAGGAGGCATCTCCATGATGGCCTTTATCTTTGATGGGTCAACTTCGATCCCTCGATGTCGAACTATGAAGCCCAGGAATTTTCCCGATGACACGCCAAAAGCGCATTTCAGAGGATTCATCTTCAGATCAAATTCCCTCAGTCTGGTGAGAACGGTCCTAAGATCCTGGATATGATCGGCCTTGGTTTCAGTCTTAACGACCAGATCATCAACATAACATTCGACGACTTTATGAATTAGGTCATCGAAGATATTGGTCATTGCCCTTTGATATGTAGCACCTGCGTTCTTCAGTCCGAACGGCATCACCTTGTAGCAATATATTCCGATCGGAGTTCGAAATGCTGTGTGCTTCTCATCCTCAGGCGACATCTTGATCTGATTATATCCAGACGAGCCATCCATAAAAGTGAATAGCTCGTAATTTGAGGTGTCATCGACCATCATTTCCATGACCGGTAGCGGGAAGTCGTCTTTAGGACATGCCTTGTTGAGGTCCCTGAAATCGACACAAACTCGGATCTGCCCATTTTTCTTCTTCACTGGGACTATGCATGCGATCCAGTCTGCATATTTCTCTTCCCTGATAAAGCCGGCATCGATGAGTTTCTTGGTTTCCTCGATGACCTTTTCTTCCAACTCCCTTCTCATTCTTCGAGGAGCTTGTTTGACTGGCTTAGCATCAGGAGATATAGCCAGCTTATGCACGGCTACCTCAGGAGAAAGGCCAGGCATTTCTTTGTACGTCCACGCGAAGCAGTCGACGAACTCACGCAGCAGGGCAATTATCTGCTCTTTCATTTCCTCCGACAAGAGTGAGCTGATGTAGGTCGGCCTTGGATTATCGGGCGTTCCTAAGTCAATCTCGGCTAGCTCATCAAAGGTTGCTTGTCCGCCATCTTCGAGCTCTTGAGGAGCTTCTTCTGGCTCGGCTATCTCGTCATCATCATTTGATCTTTCGCTGGCTTCACCAACATGGATCATGTAGCACGCTTTGGAATCAGGTTGAATGTAGCCTATGCCCCGTCTATCTGGAATTCGTCCATCGATGAGTGCTCGGACCTGGGGTGGATACCATAGCCCTTCGTAAAACTTTGCTTCGGACTCCGTTTGATATAACCGGCATCCGCACTTCTTAAAGTATTCCCGCATCTTAGGCGCATAGTATCTGGGATTGAGGACGGCTATTATGCCTCTCTCATAGGGAAGGCACGCGACAGAAAGATTGTCCGGGTGCACAACGGGGTTTGACTTGTAAAACAGGATGCCCTTCTGTCCATTTTTCCTCCCGGGCACGTAGAAAGTTTTCAGCTGGTCCACGGTAGAGACTGACAATGCGTCGAGCTCTTTGCACATCCGTTCCGGCATCCTTGTGATAGCCAGGGACCCTTCTGCGACTTCGAAGGTCTCTCGTAGTTTCGCTTGCTGCATGGGGGGTCGATCTGCACGGCTGTCGCACGGCAGGTCCTCTTCTTCTGACTCTTCAGTGTCACTGCCAAGATGAGGGCGGACTTTGCTGCTAGATGGGCCTTCAGTAACAGATTCATCCGTATCGCTGCCGAAATGAGGGCGAGTTTGGCGGAAGGACGGGCTTCCAGCGTCGGACTCATCAGTGTCGCTGCCGAAATGCGGGCGTACTTGGGTATTTTTGCTTTTGAAAGTGATAGCCGGCGCAGATTTGCTTTTGAGTCTTGGGGCCGTTCTATCCTCAGTCAGTTGTGGCTTAGCATTTTGGTGGTTCGTAAAGTACCGAGAATCTTCATAGCGGACTTCATGCACACCGAACGGTTGGATGTCTCCGTCAATGCGTCTTTCTTCGCCATTTTTAGTATATTTCATGCATTGATGGAGAGTTGACGGAATGATGCCATAATCGTGGAGCCATGGCCGCCCCAAGAGAATCTTATAAGATGTGTCGGCGTCGATCACGTATATCTTAGCTTCAGTTTGCAGATCCCCAAATTTGATTGGCAAAGCTATAGACCCTAGAACTTGCTGGCAATTTTGGTTGAACCCTTGAATGACAATCCTTTCCCTCGACAGGTGTCGGACGTCCATTGACAAACTCTTCAGAGTTCGCAAGTTCATGATGTTCACTGAGGACCCCGGATCAATCAATATACGATTAATTCGATCTCCGTCGCTGTACCCGGTCACGTAAAGCGGCCGATTATGCTCAGCCGTTCCCAGTAGCAAGTCTTCATCCTTAAATGTGACTGCGGCGGCATGCAAAGCGTGCTGGGCTTCTTTCATATTAATTTCCGCAAAGTGAGCCTGATACCGCTCGGGGTTTTGTAGAGCATGGATGAGAACGTCTCTAAGCTCCTTAGATAGGACCAAGGCGTCGTAGATGCTCAGGAGAGATGGAAGCTTCCGGAGATGTGCCAAGACATTATAGTCCACCGAGGAAGGACTTATGTTTTCATCGGCCGGTTCTCTGCCATCTTCTTCATTAGCGACATGTTTTTCCTTCCCTTTTGGGGCATTGCCCTGATTTTGCGGTAGAGCCCTGCCGCTTCTGAGCTGGATTTGATTGGCCTTTGTGGTGAGCTCCTCGTCCTCTTCCGGAAAACAGAGATCATCCTCGGAGTCGCTGCCAAGATGGATGGCGTAGCAGGTCGCTACTGGGATCTCTTCATTGGAGTCTTCTTCTAACTCCTCCAGAATTTCAGCCGCTTGTACAGGGAAGAACTCCTTCAATTGAATCAATGTTCTTTCCTTTTGTTCATATTCTTCGAGGGAATCGATATATTTTTGAATGGTTGATCTCCCTGCAGACTCTTTTTCGTGCCGAGCTGCACTTTTCTTCTTCTTGAGCTTCTTGGATTTTGAGCCTGATGGAGCCGCATAGGCAGCTGGACTGGTAGGCTTCTTCTGTTCTTCCCATTCCATCCTGGGCTCTTTCTGAAGTAGCTTTAGCATCTTCTTCGTCTTATTAGATATGTGCGTACTCCACGGAGGCCGCGATGAGTCAGTTTCATTTCTTAGGGCCGCGGGTTCGGCTGTCTGCTCCCAGAAGGCTTCGGCTTCCGTCTGTATAAAGTTGGCGGTTGCAACTTGATTGTTCACCAACACGCTTTTGGATAGCTCGATCTCTCCAGCCTTGTACTGCTTCTCGACCCAGTCTTTGAAGATATAGCAATCCTCGATCGCATGGCTCACTACTCGGTGGTACGGGCAATACAGAGGATTGTCGGTCATTTTTGCTTCTTGGGGTCTTTTCGACTCCGGCAATTGTAAGCCGTTGTTCAAGGCATCTTTAAATATCTTACGGACCTTGTCCCTTCTGAAAGAGTAAACCTTGTTCTTCTTCTCCTCTAGGGAAGGCCCATCTCCTCCCAGCAATGGCTTTCGAGACCGGTTGGTTTTGGATTCGCCCGCCCTTCGCTTTTCTTCATTGTCGGAGGCATTGAAGACATTGGTACTGCTGGAACTCCCGCTCCTACGGTTGTCGTCCCGCTTGCTTTTCCAGGTTTTGTCTCTCTGAGTGTCCGGCGAGGACTCTTGCTTTGAGCGTTCCAGCATTTGGACTTTCTTGGTTAGCTCCTGAAATGTCTTGAGGCCCGCTGTACACAAGAATGGGACCATCCAATTGCTGAGGTTCCCAATGAGAAGGCTGACGGACTGGTCCTGCTCCAGCGGCGGTTCGCATTTGACTGTGAGATTACGCCATCGGGCGATAAAGTCGGTGTTGCTTTCATTCTTCCCCGGCTTAGTCCTCACAAGGTCGGCAATGGAGATTTTATCACTGACACTCATGAACCTTTGCCGAAATAGGGACTCCATTTGGGCAAAGGTAATGACGGACCCGTCCGGTATACTCGCATACCAGTCGAAGGCGACGCCGGTCAGGCTGTTGACAAACTGACGAAGAAGGAGCGCGTCATTGCCCCCTGTATTTTCGCACGATGCTTTGAAGTGGGCGACGTGCTGGTTTGCATTCCCCGTTCCATCAAATCTTCCGAACTTAGGAATGACGTAGCCGCTTGGGAACTCAATCAGATCGTACTGCGCGGGATATGGCCGCCCACTACTGCCGATTTCTTTCTGAGCTTCAGCTTCGGCCACCAATGATTTAACCTTGCTGGTGACCAAATCCATTATCCGATCCTGTGTTAGCGGGATGGTGCTATCTGGGGCCAAGGCGTCCCCAGAAGCGGAATGTAGCCGGCTTTCATTTGGCTCGACCAGTCTTGGTCCCAAAGGAACAGGCATTGGCTGCCTCGGATTGTCATCACCCGGCTGATTAGTAGCGGCTTGTGCTTGATTAGGAGGCGCTCGAGCAATTTGAGCCGTAAGCTGCATCACCACGTTCGTTAAGTCGTCAATCTTCGAATAGAGCTTGGCCATCTCTTTATCTTTGCTCCTGAGCTGTTTTCGAAGTTCTTGAAGCAGCTCTTGCTCCGCAGTCCTAGGGCGGAAAGTCGGCTCTTCCTCGCTGTCCGAGCTTGACTCTGCATGGACCGAGGGGTCTTTCTGCCTATCATCCTCATCGAGAGGGTTTTCTTCATCCAGCAGGGGCGGCTGTTCTTGGGCAGCGGCAACCACATTCGGGCTAGATTGAGCTTGGGATGTGGTGGCCCCCTCCTTGCTTTTGCTGCGAAGGTTGTCGCTGGGGCGTCCTCCCGCCATATAGACCGTATGGATGATATATCCGGCCGTCTTTCTATCATTGGCAGTTGATTTCGTGGATCGCTGTCTTGACCCCCTTGTTTCGGTAGCTGGTAGTCGATTGAGGGCGTCTGGCTTAACCAGTTTCTTGAATAGTGCTGGCGCTTCTTTTCTGGGTTTTCCCCGCTGCTTTCGTGCGGCACAGAGTGCTTCATAGACTCTTGATGAGACAGTGTCATACTTTTTCTGTTGGGGCCGGGACACGTCTCTTTGCGGCACTGTTCGGATTGCTGTCTTCTTGATTCTGGCGGTCATGGCATTGTTCTGAACCCACTTTAGAGGCTCGAAGGAATTGCTGATTCTTACGTCCGACTCAGCCGTCGTCGCGGGGCAACTCTGCACTTGGAACTTCACACGATTCCATTTGGCCGAAGCCTTGGCCCTTTTGTTGGCTCGATACCTGAGCCGCTTCTGCCTTAACTTTTCTGTTCTAAGCACCTTGCAGACTTCGGCTTTTTGGGAAGACGCCGCATACCGGTTGATGGAGGGCCTTGGAGATACGCCCGATTGTGCATTTGTTGGAGTCATCGCCTGAGCTCGTCCGCAACTTTTAATGTTGCCCTTCACATCGGAAGTCTTGCCCCCAGCTAGAGCGCCAGGGACTCGTTCAGACACCATCTTAAGTTTCGGTTGTGGTGCCTTGGCGATCACGACATTCGGCCTCTTACCCCTTGAGACCGGCTTGGCCACCTGTTCCGCTGGGATCTCTGCCAGATGAGCGCTTCCGGCAGGGTAGATGATGACAGAGCCAAACTGGCGGGGCGGTTCCTCCCATTGTCGACTGAGGCTTGCGGGGAGAACCACACGAGCGTTGATCTTGACCACGTACGGAATCGGGGTCGCTTTGGAAGTTGAATTCGTCTGGGAAGACATTGTCGTTGAAGGTTGATTGCTGCACGGAAAAAAAAACATCATTTCAGTATAGGCAATCGATATGTATATTGATTGAGTTCGTATGAACGTTTAACCCGAAATATGGAAGGAGAGATTGGTCCCACCGGGCGTGCCAGAATCTGTAGGGTGTTTTTTCGTCACCCCATTGAGATGGGAATACGCGCACGCTTGTCAGGCGTACTACAGATTCCCCCTGCCTAGGGTAGGCCGGGGTTTAATGATTGTGGGGATCCGAATCTCCGGCAGCCGCGGACTAAGCTGCCGTTAATTACCTCTCGCCTTTGGGGCGAGGGAACCTCCGATTAACGGGTTAAACTGGTCATGCGAATTCAATGTGCAGTGTACGTGTGTTCTGTTCTGAAAGGGGGGTTTTGGATATATCGGGAGCCACGCAGAGTTTTTACGGGGGTCCCGCTACCCGGATAGCGGGCTGGGGGTCAAGGGGGCTAGCAGCCCCCTTGCGGGGTTCGGGGCAGCGCCCCGGCCCGAAAATTTTTTGGAGGGGGAGAATGTTGCAGAGTATGTGTATGTGTACATTTGTATACAAATGTATATATATGTGTATATACATAAAAAGAGGGGGAAAAGGCATCCAAGGGATGCGTGGGGCAGCACCTTAGGTGCTGTGCGCAGGTGCGCAAGCGCGCGCGCCACCTGTCGGCACGCGGGCGCCTTGCGCACTTGCGCAGGTGCGCAAGCGCGCGCGCCACGTGTCGGCACGCGGGCGCCTTGCGCACCTGCGCAAGTGCGCAGGTGCGCAAGCGCGCGCGCCACGTGTCGGCACGCGGGCGCCTTGCGCACTTGCGCAGGTGCGCAAGCGCGCGCGCCACGTGTCGGCACGCGGGCGTCTTGCGCACTTGCGCAAGCGCGCAGGTGCGCAAGCGCGCGCGCCACGTGTCGGCACGCTGGCGCCTTGCGCACTTGCGCTGCGCGCCGGAGAGGCACAAGAGGCTTTTAGCCTAAGAACAGAAGCTGTGCTTCAGAAATGAAATATTTATTATGTATATATGTATGGAGTTAAACTCCTATGATGTTTTGAAGCTGATAAAGGGGGTTCTTCTTCTTCCACCTGTTGTTTGGCCGGATCTTGAAGATCAAGAAGTAGGAGATTTTAAAAATCACTCATTTTTGAGATCTGATGGGAGATCTGAGTTCCCCTTTGTGGGTTTTGTGGTGGAAAACCACTTAGTTTTGGAAAAGAAAGAGTAAAACTCTTGATTTAATTCAAAAGAAATGAGAAGGTTTTAGAACCTTGGAGAAGAAGCAGGAAAGAGCTCAGCTCTGAAACTTTTTTTGGAGAGAGAAAAAGTTATGAGATATTTTCATTATCTTTTGCCTTTATAGGCTATACACTTTGCACATAGCCCCTTGGGCTTCACAAAATGGCATTTTGCCTATCCCATGGCTCATGTGCCATTTCTTTTTGCACATAAGCCATGGGCTTTACAAAAATTTGGCTTTATGCCTATTTTTCTTACATTTATCCATAAAACAAAACAAAAGAAATACAACAAAATTATTTATTACAAAATTTTTATCTTGGCATGGGGGGAGGCCGGCCGCTTCATGTTCGGGCTCAACCCGGGCATGGGCCTACTGGATCTGGGCTTGGGCCCACTTGGCTCGGGGTTGACTTTGATTTTGACTTGGTCAACCGGAGTGTAAATTTTTACCCCAACAATCTGCATTTACAATTTTGCCCCTAAGAAGACTAATCAATGCACCGCCGCACCGACACGAAACTGCACCGACACATGTACTATATGGCCGCAGATCCGCGGCCCAAACCCATGTTTGGCCGCGGTTCCGCGGCCAAATAGAAGGATCTTGAGCTCAATTTTTTATGGCTTCTGTCTGTTACTGTTGTCTTCTGTTTTCTTCAGTTGGTTCTTCAGAATGTCTTCTAGTTCTCTTCCAGATTTCCACAGTGAATAATGTCGTGGACTTTACCATTTGCTTCGTGCCGAAGTTTTGAACCTTGCGCTGCCTTTGTACTTTGTGAACTTGTTCATTGATCTTCGTTTATTCTCCAACTGTAGGCTTGATCAAGATTCTTCCATTTATCGGTCGTACTCTCACTTTTGTATCGTCTTTTCATTGTTTTCACTGTTTTTATTCCGAGAACCTGTAATGTGCAACTATATAGCAGACATGGATCAAAAGCACCTGTTTATTTGTAAAATGAATAAGAATGGGGAATATAATAATGCAAAATTATGATATGAACAAATACCCCCAAACTTATCTTTTGCTCGTCCTCGAGAAAAACTAGTTTATTCTCGAAAAAACCTAACCTCACTTTCGCAGGGAAACGCGATTGCACTGAGCTCGTGCAACAAGTTGTTAAACCTCTAGGTGTCCTTAGTAGGAGGAGTGTTGTCTCCTGAGGGTTTTCAGCGGATACTACCCACAAAATCCGATAAATTTGGCCTATTGACTTTCATTTTTCAATTCGGTGTTCTAGCAAGAAATTCTATTATTTTCGACTCATAAATTATCCACCCGTATTTTTCACGCTTTCTCATCATTTAACTTAAGGTTATATATATTCTTGTGAATTTACTTAGGTTTTGGCATCTTTTAAGTTTTCCTTCTCGGGTTCCATCTCAACTTAGGAATTTTTATCATCTTTATTAAAAATATAAGTCTTATCTTTCATTCCTATCTCTTATCTAAATCCCAATCACATATCCCTACGTGTGTGTATATATCACCCCTACACTTGGAAATTCAAATCAAGCTATTATACTCTTGTCCATCGTCTAAAGAACTTTTCAATTGGTGAATTTTTAGATGAAATTGCTCACACATTCTTCATACGACCGTTAATACTTCTTGAGGTACCAACGACCGATTACAAAATGTGTTTGCACATTAAAGCATAATTCCTGGTCTTGTAATCCCTAAAGCTTTTAGCAGTGACTCCCAAACCAGTTGGTCTAAGGCACAAGGTGATGAAGCACCCTCGCTAAATATTTTTTCTATTAATGCAGTCTTAAGTAATTACAAAATCCAGTGTTCATTTTTTTTTTCTTTATTCACACTTTTTATTAATTTTTTTATTTTCCTTCATACTAAGGACTTTAGACAAGAGCATTTCAAGGTCTCTTCTACTATTCCAAGTTTCAAGGTTCGTGTTTGTGCAATTTGTAGGGTATATATTTTCAGAATTTAGACTTAAGCTTAGGAATTATTTTTCAAACTTATACTTTAATAAAGATATCAATACTTTTCCCTTGTTTTAACTTAGCCCAAGAAGTGAACTCGAAATTTGCCTATTTCTAAATAAACTACAGAGACATATACTTTCTACCGTTAAATTTTAAGAAAGGTTATTTTTAGGGTTTTTAATTTACTAAGTCTAGGATCTAGTTGTTCCTAACTAGTTAACTTTCTTGTCAAACTCAAGTCAATTATGGCCAAAATTGAATGTTTCAATTTTTATAATTTTTAAATTTTTTAATTTTTATGGGTTTTAAAAATAAGTATGCAAATGCAAAAATGTACATATGAATGCGAAGGAAGAAAGCTTACCGAGCACACCCCCAAACTTAAACTTGACAGTGTCCTCACTGTCAGGCTACACCAAGAGGGTCAAAAATGTCGGCACTCCCCTGTTTATTTTATATATATATATATATATTGTTAACAGAAAAAAAACAAAATATATATACAAAAAGGTCCCCCCAAACTTAAGTGAAACAGTGTTTCCACTGTTTTAAGCGTTAAAGTTCAGAGTTAGGGAGGAGAAAAATCAAACTATACAAGGCCTTACACAGGCCAAAGGTTAGCACCAACCATTCAAAATTTTTATCGTTATAATGGTAGGGTTGGTGGAAGAATGGAGTGTAGAGAAAGGAGTTGAGAAACACACGAGACTGTATGGGAAGAAGGGTGGAATATGGTCTCGGTGGAGGAGAAGAATGGCGGAAAAGAGAAAGAAATATAGTACGAACTTGAGGGTGTAAATCGAGTGAATAAATTAGCGCAAATTGTGATGACCGATGTGTTAAAAGCGATTGTGCTAATCTATCAACCCGTCGAGAAATGGGGTCAAATCCCTCAAGATTCGCAAGAAAACATGGTTACATTGAACTTGGTAAACCATCCATTGGAAGCAGAAACACGACGGATTCTTGCGCGGTCGAAGCGATGGAAAGGACGAAGGGGAGTGATTTAGGGATAGTCTTATTCTCACCAAAGTAAACTGTCTCGAACTCGAAGGATTCCATCAATGGTTCGAAATGACTGTAAGCAACCGAGTCTGATGGTTCAGCTAACTCATCTGAAAATTCAAAGGACTCAAATTCGGGCGGTGAGTCTTCAAAATCGTCCGAAAAAGTGAAACACTCGTAATCGATATCGGCTGTGAGAACTGTGTCAGATTTAAAGAGGAACGCACTAGTGGCGTCAAAACTGTTGTGATCAAACAGAAATTTTTCAAGCTCACAGTCTTCCTGCGTGATCTTTTGCGCGGTCGGAACGATGGAAAGTAGGGAATGTGATTTAGGAAGTATAACAGTTAAAGGTTCGGGAGGATGAATTGGAAAATCCGACACATCAAACAAAACTGGTTCATCCTCAATACTATCCTCAATACTTTCCTCAATACTATCATCATAATTCTTCTCAAAAGTTATCTCATCCATGCAATTATCATCAAAATCAAGACGCATATGAATTTCGGGAGAAACATTTAATGACTCGGGATGATGAATTGGAGAGAAAATTTCAGTCAAATCTATGGGTTCATCATCCAAAATATTCCCTGCGTCAATATCCTCAATTAAGTGAAAATCCATTTTTTTTAGACACCTCATCAAAAGCATGGATATTTATCAATTCAGGTTCTAAAGTAGAGGTGTAGAGGTCAAAAGTATTAGTGACGGTTTCACTCGAAAAGGGCTCTTCACAATCAGGTAAATCAAACACTACAAATTCGCACAACTCATTACACGTTTTATTTTTAACTGGTGAATCATTTGGAACACTTGATAGATATTCAAAACCGGAGTTGTGGGATTCAATTTGTGATGGGTAGGTTTGATTTGGAAGGGTGTATAGCTCACTTTCTCCACTCAAATTATCGATCTGTCCAACTGCCGCATCATACATTGGAATTTTTGGAGCTAGTTTGAAACTAGCTACCGGTTCACTAGGTTGTATAAGGGAGGCCATGGACGCATCAACATTCCTCATCATTTGGTTTGTCACTACCATATAAGCTTCCAACGACTGTTCCAGACTAGACATGGGTTGTGAAGGGGTTTCAGTAAAAGATTCAAAATTGTTTGGGTACGTGAAACTCCCAAATGGTTGTGTAGAATCAATGTCTAGGGAAGGTGTGAAAGTTGGGTAGGACTGGTAGGAATTGAATGGTTGGACAGGAGTAGGATCAACATTTGGATAAAAAGGTGAATGGATTTGTTGATCCCAAGAACTAGAAGTGTTGAAAGGAGTGAAAGATCGGTTACGAGATTGTTCAATATGTTCAGCAATAGACATAGGTTTCGGAGTTACAACAGGACTCGAAAAAGTAGTATCAACGTAAGAAGGTTGTGAAGGTAGAAATGGTTGATACAAAGTGGATTACAAAGTCGAATTGTTTCTCCTAGACGCTTCTATTCGATCTTTCAAAGAAATTTTGGGCATGGAGGGGTCATCCGTAATTCGACCAAAACAATTCACGTATGAAGTAATGTTTGGATGAGGGTACCAAAGTTCGGCAAGAGTTTTGTGAGGTGGGATACCCATGATGTAAGAAAGGAGAAGAAAAAGAATGTGGGGTGCACGGATTTCTTAGCGACAAGTTGCAAGTTTTTGTAAGAAAAAATTTTCTTTTTGTGTTTTTTTTTTTTTTTATGGAGCTCTTTGCAAAAAGATTTTGAATAAAAGGCTTAGACACACATTCAATCAACCACAAATGCACAATCAGGCCTAGATCTAGGGTTACCTAGGTCAGTTAGACAGCTCCTAACTGTTCCAAAGGGCAAGAAGTAGGACCTCAAACTGCCTCTTCACCGCCAATTGTGGCCAGGTAAGTGCCAGGTAAGTAGGAGGTTCTCCACTACGTAAGTAGTGGACCTAATTAAGTAACCACTTGCCTTAGACACACTTGCCTAAACACAACAAAGTCAGGTTAGGATTAATGGTCAATGCCTACAACTATTCCTCTGTCCTATTGAGCGCGAAGTCCTTAGGGCTGAGTTTAATCATTTTTAATTAAATGATGGTCAATGCAATATGCCTTATGTGATTTCTGGGGTCCTGGGAAGGGTGATGAAATCCCCACCCAATCTGGATTGGTTTCAAGCCCCTTAAAATCAATTTAAAGTATGCAAAGCAGTAAACACAATCAAACACTTGCAAACAATTTTTTTTAGCGCGGCGCAAAGAATCCTGCACAAGATCAATTATTAGAAGGGGGAGAAATTTTTAGCGCAAAGAATCCTGCAGGCAAATTTTTACAGAGGAGATATCAGGGATTCAAAGAAGGAGAGAGAAAACTTACAGTGAGTTTTTTAGGTGATGACGTCACCTCCCTGCGGCGGAAGCGTGGCCAAAGGGCGCTTTCGGCGGCAGAAACGCGGCGGCGGCGGTGGTTCAGTTCCAGAGATTTCTTCTGCTCCTCTGGTCTGATTTTTCTCTGCTTTTCAGATCTGCCGTTTTCTGTTTTTCTTTCTGGATTTTTCCAGATCCGAACTCGTTCCTCGATCCTGCAAAATTCAAAAGAAAAATACCCTTCACAAAATAACAAGATGATAAATTTTTATATATTTTTTTTTTCAATTTTTATGATTTTTTCAATTTTATATTAACCCGAAATTACAAAAAGAAAATAACACGCCATCCCCGGCAACGGTGCCATTTGATTGATCAAAGAATTTTATTAACCGCAATCAAGAACGGCGTCGCTTGGTAGCTAGCCGGTGAGTACGGGTCGGTCCACAGGGCTTTTGTGTATTTTCGATTTGTTCTAACGAGTTAATTCCGATTGTTGTCGGATTGATTAAATCTAAAAACTAAGTTTGATCTAAACTAGGATTAAAATCTTGCTAGGGTTAGGTTTAGGTTAAGTTTGGAAAGTCAATATTCCTCACCGCTTTCTATGCCCTAATTAAGATCTATGAGGTGTTATGGTAATAATTAATAAAGTGGATTAGTACCATCGGGAAGAAACAATGTTTCTTCCTCTAGGTTCTTGTCCTTCCTTTCTTAATTCTTACCCTAACCTCCATAGAAAACACATGCAACTGGTCGTTTATACTACGGTATCATCGCTACCTCGTGGGGTAGGATGCCGTAGGAAGTGGTGTGTGCATGTTTGCATGGAGTCCTATAAAAACGTATGATGGGCAAGAAAGGGGTGAGAGATCTTCATCTCTCAAGCCTTCCCCAAATCTAACCCTAACAAGTGAGGAGACTACTCACTCATTAGGGAATTGATTAACATGTTCTAAACTAATTAACTAGGGCAGAGAATAAAATCTAAACCAGGGCAGAAAGGAAAATTATACTAGGGCAGATAATAAAATTAACTAGGGCAAATGAAAAGAAAACTTACTCTAATTTTTATTTGATGCTCTCTTCCAACATTTACATGATCTGAATTTTGATAGATACAATGAGGCACAAGAAGAGGCATACCTCAAAAAGAGGTTTAGGGTTTCTATTTATAGAATATAGAAACCCTAGGGTTACAATCGACGCACATCTGCATTTACAATTTTGCCCCTAAGAAGACTAGTCAACGCACCGCCGCATCGACACGAAACTGCACCGACACATGCACTATATGGCCGCGGATCCACGGCCAAAATCCATGTTTGGCCGCGGTTCCACGGCCAAATAGAAGGATCTTGAGCTTAATTTTTTATGGCTTCTGTCTGTTGCTGTTGTCTTCTGTTTTCTTCAGTTGGTTCTTCAGAATGTCTTCTAGTTCCCTTCCAGATTTCCACAGTGAATAATGTCGTGGACTTTACCGTTTGCTTCGTGTCGAAGTCTTGAACGTTGCGCTGCCTTTGTACTTTGTGAACTTGTTCATTGATCTTCGTTTATTCTCCAACTGTAGGCTTGATCAAGATTCTTCCATTTATCGGTCGTAGTCTTACTTTTGTATCGTTTTTTCATTGTTTTCACTGTTTTTCTTCCGAGAACCTGTAACCTGCAACTATGTAGCAGGCATGGATCAAAAGCACCTGTTTATTTATAAAATGAATAAGAATGGGAAATATAATAATGCAAAATTATGATATGAACAAGCGCCATACGTGAAACACACATGAGCGCCAAAACTCAATGCTTCACGTGGAATACACGTGATCGCTCAAAAGAAGCCAGAGCTGAGCACTGATTGTGTGCAAAAAGGTGTGTGTGTGTGTTTTGTAAATAACCGCAATCAAGACGGTGTCACAAATAGCCAGCCGCGATGAGTACGGGTTGTTCGCAGGGAAACGTGAATTTCTTTTCTTATTTTAGACGAGTTGATAAAAGAGAGGAGAGATTGTTGTCGTTTTATTTTAATATGGATATAAAATTTATAATAAAAAGACTTGTAGGGTTTATAGGACTTAGTAGTTAATGGATGAAAATTTATAAATGATTCTTTTTATATTTTAATTGTTTAAACCCGAGAGATAGCGATGAATGTGAATTAGGGTTCTTGGAGGGAATTAGGATTTCCCACTACTGTCCCTTGTCCTTCTATTGATCTCTTTTTATCTCAAACTCTTAACAAAACAAGTATTAACGAATCTCAAATCGTGGTTGTGACTATCATTGATTGATAACGCGCCTGATAAGAGGGTTAACATTTATTTTTCTAAAAATTTTAAACATTAAAATGTCAAAAGAAGCTGCGCGATATTTCATCCATTATTCTACCATATCCTACAAACCCTAGCAAGTAAGAAATTACTCGCTTATGGTTAGTAGCGATTTAAAAGATAGGCTGAAGATGAATGAAACCATAATTAAAAGTGCAGAAAAATAATGTGTAAAGTAAATGCAAAAAGAATTAAAACAAAACCTACCTTTATTAATCAACTATTACATTACAATTTTTCTCCTTCAAAAGTAGATTACAAGAATTCTAGTTTCGCTCTAGATCTCTCTCCTTTGATGGGTGAATAGATGATAAGATGATATTGGAATGCACAGCTTTCGGCCCTTTATATAGTCTCTGAAAGTACAAACTCTAGATGCCATATTAGAGTAAGGGTAGTTACAATCATGCCCCAAAAATCCAGATCCAACGGCCCAGACCTGACCGCGGTTCCCCCGCCTTTGCCCCTGTTTAACCGCGGATCCACCGCCTCCTAGTGGGGTTGGGACTTGGTATTTTTCTGGCTTTTTGTCTCGATATTTGGAGATCCTCTTGATATATTGATTATGAAAATATTGCCCTCAGTCTCTACCGTTGTTAGATATTCCGATTTGCTTCTAATATTTGGCAGATTCGGTTTGATATTCCGATTTGACTTGGATCTTCTACTTAGATTTCAAACCTGAGCTAATACCTGCACAATATCTCAAATCAAATTGTTAGTAGCATTTGGTATTTTTGAGATATTATTCCAACCATTTATATGATATAATATCTTAAGAATATTGATTAGGAATATTTGATATGATATGTATATTTTTATTAATAATATTTCATTTAAATATTTTATGCATATATTTTCCCTAATTATATTAATTATAAATTAAGAAACATATGATAATAATGTTTTTACAAATAAACCCACATATGTTCTATATTTACAAATAACACCTTTTAGTACTTAACAATAATAGGGAAAATGTCCATACAAATGTGCAATATATTTGAATAATCAAATACTCCAAAACTTTTCTTTGATCTTCCCGAGCAAACTATTTAAGAAAAAGAAAAATCTAGCACAATTTTGTAGGCAACACGATTGCACTTAGCTCGTGCAACAAGCCTTTAAACCTCTTGGTGTCCCTAATAGGAGGAGTGTTGTCTCCTAATGGTTTTTAGCAGATTACACCTACAAAATCCAAAATAAAAGAAAGAAGATAAAAATTACATGCAACGATAAGGAATATATAAAAGAAAAAAAAACTTGAAAATAAGTGTTTTAAACTACACTAGTTTTTTAGTTGTCACAAGCTCTATCTTAATGGTCTTGAAAAGATATCAGAAATCACATCATCTCTCAATAAAATATCGTCTTTAGTCTTCCACCCTACTTTCCTCCAAACATCGATCATATACCCCTACGTGTGTATGTAAAAGACATCTCTACACTTGGAGAATTCAATTCAAGCTATCATACACTTTATACATATACCTTAGTACTTTTTAGTCAGTGAATATTTTTAGATGAATTTTGCTCACACATTCTTCATGCAACCGTTAATACTTCTTGAGGTGCTAACCAACTGATTACCGAATGTGCTCACTTATTAAGGCGTAATTAGCAATATCCCAGTCTTGCAACACCTAAGGCTTAGCAGTGACTCTCAAACCAGTTGGTCTAAGGCACTAGGTGATAAGACACTCTCGCTGTATTTTTTTATGCTGCCTTAAGTAATTACAAAACCAGTGTTCATTTTTCTTCACCATTTATATTTTATGTGTCATTTATATTTTATTAATTTATATTTTTTCCTTTCATACTAAGGCTTTTAGACAAGAGCATTTTAAGGTATCCTCTACTATCCCAAGTTTCAAGATATGTGCAAGTGCATATAGTAGCGTATCAACGTTCAGAAGTTTGGACTCAAAAATAGTGATTATTTTTAGACTTATTTCTATTCTCAGATTAGTAATTTTCTTCATTTTACTAACCCTTAGGATAACAGCTTCATGACTACCTATTACTAGCTTCGTTTTAAAATATCTAATTTTCTTGTATTTCTTAAATCTCTTCCTATCTTTCATATGTATTTTTCACTTTCTGACTTTTATTTAATTTTTTTTTCATATATGGTGCCTAGTGCCAAATGATATGTCAGTAAATACAAATTTCCCTCCAAACCTGTTTGCAGAAGTGTCCTCACTGATATTGTTCTTCGAGCGCATAAACCTGTAGACTTAAGAGGAGAATAATAAGAACAAAAGATAGTTAAATGAAAAACCACTCCTAAACTTGTTCTTTGGCACACACAGATATTCAGTTATATTATTTTTTTAACACACCTCCATTCTTAGATGAAACAGTGTTACTGAAATATGGAGGTGAGGCGGAGGAAAATTAGTCGTGATAAAGCGGCTCCTGTAAGAACAGGAGCTCCTCCGATGGGTGAGCGGAAAAATACGGTTTTAATCTATGCCCATTTACTTTGAAAATAGAACCGTTTAAAATATTTTCTACATCTACTGCACTGTGCGGGAACACATACCGCACCACAAAAGGTTTTTTCCAATGAGATATTAGCTTACCCGGATAAAGATGGAGACGAGAATCGTAAAGAAGGACTTGTTGTCCCGGTGTGAAAGTTTTTCTCAAAAGGTTTTTGTCGTGGAACACCTTTGTCCGGTTCTTTACTATAACTGCATTATCATAGGCTTCATCATGAAGTTCGCTTAGCTCATTTAATTGCAGCTTCCTATATCGGCTGGCTTGATCAAAATCACAATTAAGCTTTTTAATAGCCCACATTGCTTTATGTTCGATCTCGACAAGAAGGTGGCAAGCCTTCCCAAACACTAGTCGGTACGGAGACATACCAAGATCAGTCTTATAGGCGGTGCGAAATGTCCAAAGAGTGTTCATCAATTTGGTGGACCAATCTTTACGGTTCTTAGAAACCGTTTCTTCCAAAATTTGTTTGATCTGTCTATTGGAGATCTCAGCTTGCCCGCTCATTTGGGGATGATAGGGCGTAGAAAGTTTGTGGTTGATTGAATATTTCCGCATCAAAGCATCGAAAGACCGATTACAGAATGTGTTCTATTGTCGCTAATTATAGCGCGGGGGTGCCCGAACCGCGAAAAGATATTTTCTTTAAGGAATTTAACAATAACCTTGTTGTCATTAGTACGACACAGTATTGCTTCCACCCATTTAGAGACATAATCAACCACTAATAAAATGTATAAGTGCCCAAAAAAGTTGGGAAATGGGCCTATAAAATCAATTCCCTATACATCAAATATCTCCACAACCAAGATAGGTTGGAGCGGCATCTTATTTCTCTGTGAAATCCGACCCATGTGTTGACACCGTGAGCAAGTTTTGCAATAATCATATGCATCTTTGAATAACGTTAGCCAATAAAAGCCACATTGCAAAAATTTCTCCGCCGTTATTCTTGGACCAAAGTGACCGCCACATGCTTGATCATGGTAGAAAGACAATACACTCTTGAAACCATTATTAGGGACACATCGGTGAATGATTTGATCGGGACAATACTTAAATAAATAGGGTTCATCCCAGTAAAAGTGTTTTACCTGGGATAAAAATCTTTGATTGTATTGATTTGACCATTCACTGGGTAGAAGTCCCGCCGCTAGATAATTCATAATATCCGCGAACCAAGGTTCACAGGATATGGTCAAGAGCTGTTCATCCAGAAAGGAATCGTTTATTGGCA
The DNA here is from genome assembly GCA_030015575.1 of Agapanthus africanus. Classification (NCBI taxonomy): domain Eukaryota; kingdom Viridiplantae; phylum Streptophyta; class Magnoliopsida; order Asparagales; family Amaryllidaceae; genus Agapanthus; species Agapanthus africanus. Next base: position 825,229,033 of record CM057339.1, on the reverse strand, counting down.
ATGTCAACGTTGGTGAAGAAGAAAGCCATGAAAGATGGTTGGCTACGACGTTTTCACATCCACTCTTGTTTCGTATGACAAGATCAAATTCTTGTAACAATAGAATCTAACGTATTAGCCTGGATTTAGTATCTTTCTTCGATAAAAGATGTCTTAGGGTGGAATGATCAGTGTAAACTACAACTGGAGAGACAATTAAGTAGGGCCTGAATTTTTTTAATGCAAATACAACTGCAAAGAGTTCTTTCTCGGTGGTTGTATAATTCATTTGGATATCGTTCAGGGTCCTACTTGCATAGTAAATTACATGTGCTATCTTATCAATGTGCTATCCTAAGACTGCACCAATAGCAAAATCAGATGAATCACACATAAGCTCAAAAGGGTGATTCTAGTCCGGAGATGATAGAACGAGGGCTATAGTGAGGGAAAGTTTAAGTGAATCAAAACCAGCCATGCATTCCGAGTCGAAGTGAAATGTTGTATCCTTGGACAAGAGAAGAGTTAAGGGTCTTACAATTTTACTAAAGTCCTTAATGAACCGTCTATAAAATCCCGCATTACCAAGAAAGGATCGTATATTTTTGGCGCATTTGGTAGGAGGAAGGTTGGAAATGACATCTATTTTAGCTTTTTTTACCTCAATGCATTTTCGTGAAATGATATGCCCTAAGAAAATACCTTCTTGAACATGACATTTTTCCCAATTCAAAATTAGATTCTTATCCTTACAACGGGTAAGAACAGTGTCAAGATGACATAAGCATTCCTCAAAGGAGTCCCCAAATATGGAGAAATAGTCCATAAATATCTCCAGAAAATTCTCGACTATGTCCGAGCATATCCCCATCATATACCGCTGAAATGTAGCGGGAGCATTACATAACCCAAAGGGCATGCGTTTATAAGCAAAAGTACCGAAAGGACAAGTAAAAGTTGTCTTATCTTTATCATTTTCGACGATGGGAATATGGTTATAGCCTGAATATTCATCCAAAAAACAGTAGTACTCATGCCCGGCTAAACGTTCCAACATCTGGTCAATGAAAGGTAGAGAGAAGTGATCGTTTCTCGTCGCGACATTGAGTTTTCTATAATCAATACATACCCGTCACCTAGTTTGGGTGCGTGTTTGAATCAACTCATTGGCCTCATTAGTTATAACCGTAATGCCAGACTTTTTAGGGACCACATGAATAAGACTTACCTATTGGCTATCAAATATTGGGTAAATTATACCATTATCTAGGCATTTGACGATTTCTTTCTTTACCGCCTCCTTCATGACGAGATTCAACCGTCTTTATGGGTCTCGGGCTGGTTTGGCTTCATCCATCAAATGTATATGATGTTCAACAATCAAGGGACTAATCCTTTTGATGTCTACCATTTTCCAACCAAAAGCTTGCCGATTCGATCTCAAGACCGACAAAAGAGCTCTCTCTTGCTCTAAAACTAGAGAAACTGATATGATAATGGGTAAAGACGCATTCTCATATAAATATGCATATTTAAGATGAGATAGCAGCGGCTTGAGATCTAGTGTCGGCGGAGAGACGATAGATGGTAGGGTAAGGGGATGATACTCGGTTTCCAAAAGAGATTCATAGCAAGCGTAAGAGGTTGACTCGGATAGCTCAGCTAACTTATATGACAATTCAAAGGATTTGGACTCGGGTGTGGACTTATCGACAGAAGGGTCCTCACTCGTATAAATAGCGGGATCAAACAATAATGCACAAGTGGCGTCGAGATCATTATCATAAAGCTCCTCAAATTCGCCACTGTCGGAAGTCATCTCGTTGACAGAAAACATATTAATTATATGAGAAGAAGGATTGGAGGGTTGACTTCTTATCCTAAAAATGTTAAGTTCATTTGTTATCTTCCCAAAGGATAGGTTCATGGAACCGTTACGAAAATTGATAACTGCATTGGAAGTTGCTAAAAAAGATCAACCAAGAATCACCGGGATTTGGTTCCGTGGGTTCGCCACAGGCCGTGTATCTAAAACTATAAAGTCTACAAGGAATATAAATTCCCCGACATTTATCAACACGTCCTCTAGCTCACCCCTAGGATGGGTGATAGATTGATCGACCATCTGGAGAGTGCAGTGCGTAAGTTTCAACTTTCCTATGCCTAATTGCTCATAGACAGAATACAGGAGCAAGTTAACACTAGCATCTAGATCGAGTAGAATGCGATTGATGTTTTTACGCGCAATAATTATAGAAATTGTAGGACAACTGGGGTCCTTACGTTTGTTGGGCAAATGTTGGATAAGAGTATCGCTCACATTGCTCGCTAAGAAAATAAGCACTTGGGTTTTCCTTTTCCTATTGCACAAGTCCTTTAGAATTTTCGCATAGGATGGAACTTGTTGGATAGCATCTAAGAGATGAATTTTTATGTTAACTTACTTAAAAATTTCCACAATCTCCTCTATTTGTGGACTTGGTTTGTTGGGCCTCAACCGGTTTGGAAAAGGAGCTTTATCAATAGGGGTTGGGTCCAACACTTGTGGAGAAGTTTCCGGGGATGGAATGTATCCCAAAATTGGATTTGGGATGGTCTTAGATGATAATTCATTCAAGCAAGTGGGCTGAGGGTTCGATCCTAGTGAAGAACGGAGAATAGGCTCGGAAGAAGATATTGGATTAGACGAAATAGGAGTAGGAGTAGTAGCCGGGGTATTTTTTAAATCATCAATTTGTTCACCAACATAGTTGTTCAGCACACTTCCCGATCTCAATGTAGTTACGGCACTCACATTATGATTTTGTTGGTTAAGGACGATATTTGCGCTTTGTAAGTGGCCGGGATTTGGTACAGATTGAGATGGAAGTTTCCCTTTCTCTCTCTCACTCATCGCGGTATTTAACTGTCCAATTTGTGCTTCGCGATTTTATACTTTTACTGCTTTTACTGTAGGAAGCAATGTGTTGCACTAGTGTTTGGATAGAAGACATTAAATTGGCTGACGTTTGTGTGCATTGTTTAATAAACAGTTTTAAGTTTCTTTCAAGTGTAGAGATTTTATCGGTACCGGCCGTTGGAATACTAGTCTGTGGTTGAAAATGATTATTATAAGGAGCAAAGTTGTTGGCCAGATTTTGGAAAGATTGCGGTTGAAAGGGCTGCTAAATTTTTTTTGGTGGCTGTTATTGCTGGGGGGAAGCGTTTGATAGTTATTTTGGCTTGGGAACTGATTTTGAGTTTGATTTTGGTTTTAGTTCCAAGCAAAATTAGGATGATTCCTCCATCCCTGATTATATGTGGAGGAATAAGGATCGTTTCTAGATCATTGCTGAAAAGCAGCATTAGTTTGTTCTTGACCTTAAGATAGAGGATTCAAACGATATTCTTCCGTTAAATGTGATGAGTCAAAACAGCAACCACACACGGTTTTGGGGAGCGTAACTTGGTTAGGGAGGCTAAAGAGAATTTTCTTTCTATAGCTTTGAGTTTCTTTTGCATCGCAGCCATTTTGGCTTTCACTGCGATGGAAACGTTGAGCTGATGGATACCTGCCCTAGATGAAGATGATCTTGTTAGTCTAGTGCTCTCCCACTGTAATGTCGGTACAGTGAGAACTTCCAGAAATTTCCACGCTTCGCCGTCATCTTTTGACATGAAATGGAATTGACAAATGGTTTCTAACATTTGTTTCATAGCTGGATTGATACCCTCATACATAATTTGGCAAAGTTTCCATTTATCGATTTCGTGATGAGGGTATTGGACAAGGAGATCTTTAAACTATTCAAAGCATTTTCAAAAGGATTCGTTAGGAAGTTGGGCAAGGAAAACTGGTTAATCTCGCTCCGAATACGGGCAGTCTTTTGATGAGGATAAAATTTCTTAAGGAATGCTTTAACGAATTCATCCCATTTAGCGATAGAATGTGCGGCGGTGCTATAAAGCCACTTTTCTATGAGATCGCACAAGGTAAAAAGGAGAAGACGTAATCGCATAGCATCCCCTGAAAGTTGGGTGCTGCTCATTATTGCACATATGTTTTCGAATTTGGTTATAAAAACGTATGCATCTTCAGATTCAAGCCCATGAAATTTGGGCAACAAGTTGATGAAGTGGGGTTTAATTTCGAAATTATCCCCATTGGCTGGTGGAAGAGATAGAAATGTAGGAATGGGTCTGGGTACGGGATAGCATCGGTCTTGAAGAGTGATGCGTGGTGGATTATGAATTTGCGCACCTACGGGTGGTGGCAATGTGGTATTATTAAAACCTAATAGAGATCCGTACATTTCGGGAGATATGGTTGGTGGAGGAGAAATAGAAGATGAAGAAGTACCGACTTCGGAGTCGACAGCAAAAACGCGGACTGGACAGGCACTAGAATCCCGTGTTCAGCCGATAATGCTCTAAGCGGGTTTAGTGCACGTGGCAGCGCGTGATATGTGTACGAACTATTTTTAAGAAGGCTTGTTTTGAAAAAAAATGTCGAATGTGAGGCTTGACTCAACCAATCACAAAGTGCACAATCAATCCCTAGGGTTAGGGTCACCTAGGTCGTCTCTATCAATCACAAACCACTCCTAGACTTCCAACGGGCAAGATGTAGGATTAATCCTCTACCACCTCCTTATTAATCTTGCAGCCAGGCATGTGCCAGGTAAGTGGGAGGTATGTGCTATAAGAATCACCGAAATAGAGGGCCTAATTAAGTAACCACGTTACTTAGTCACACTTGCCTAAACACCACAAGAGAAATGCGGATAAGCAATAGATTACCCACGAGCTTCCTCTGTCCTAATTGAGCGCGACAGTCCTTAGAAGGCTGGTTTAGATATTTTTATTAATGTAGGGTGATAGTATGCTCATTTGTGATTTGTGGGGCCTAAGAAGGGTGATAAAATCCCCAACTAATATAAATTTGGGTTTATTGCCCCTTAAAGTCCGGTTTAGATATGCAAAACAAACTGAAATCAAAATATGCAAAAAGCTTTTTTTAGCGGCGCTTTTTTCAAAGAATCCTGCAGGTAAAATCAGTTTATTGGAGCTTTAGAGCAGAGAGGAAGGCAATTAGAGAATACCAGAGAAGAATAGGGGCCCAACTCGTCAATATAGCCGCGGTTCCGCCGCTGAATGCAACAAAGGGCCGCGGTTCCGCCACTGAATTGGCAAGATCTTCTGGCCAAATTTCTTCAGAGCAACCCTATGCTCCTCTGGTCCAAATTGAAAGTCTCTGAATCTCTGTTGTCTTACTCCAATTACTCCAGATTCTCTTTCAAAACACGCACAATAATCGTTAGAACACAAGATGCGGTTTTGGTTCTCTTTTATATTATATTTCTGGTTTTCTATGAAATCAACCCAAATAACAAGAAAAATAATTACGACCGTTTTCCCGGCAACGACGCCATTTGATTATGTGTGAATTGGTGTTTTTATATTTTGTAAATAGCGGCAATCAAGACAGTGTAGCAAATAGCTAGCCGCGATGAGTACAGGTTGTTCGCAGGGAAACGTGAGCTTCTTTTCTTGGTTTAGACGAGTTGATAAAAGAGAGGAGGGATTGTTGTCATTTTATTTTAATATGAATATAAAATTTATAATAAAAAGGCTTGTAGGTTTATAGGACTTAGTACTTAATGGATGAAAATTTATAAATGATTCTTTTTATCTTTTAATTTTTTAAAACTCGAGAGATAGCGATGAATGTGGATTAGGGTTCTTGGAGAGAATTAGGGTTTCCCACTACTTGTTAGTTATATGTATGCCCTAGAGGCCATGACTGTACATACACTAGTAAAATAGGGGGTTGCCCCTACGGATATTGGAATCCGTAGGGGCAGCTTTAACTTGGCCCTACGGATTAATCCGTATGGCTAAAAGGTTGCACCTACGGGCCCAGACGTCCAAGAATAAAAATATTAATTCTTAATTTGGTGTTTGCCCCTACGGAGCCGCAAACAAAGAACCTACGGGTATATCCATAGGGGCAACTAAATATCAAATTACTAAAGCTCAGATCTCGATCGCCTACGCTCACAATTTCTTTCTCTCTCGATCTCGATCGCGCGCGAAAACAACTCGTCGTCGCCACCGTCGTCCTCCTCGTCGCCACCGGCGTTCTCGTCGCCACCGCCGTTCAGGTCGTCGCCAGCGCCGTTCAGGTCGTCGCCAGCGCCGTTCGGGTCGTCGCCACCGCCGGTCAGGTGAGTAAATCTTGAGGTAAATTAAAGAATTTTTTGATTAACATACGTGCTGGGTCTGGGGTCGGGGGGTTGCGCGCGCGCGAGTTGAGGTTCGGCAGGGGTCGCGGTCGGGGTCGGGGTCGGGGTTAGGGTTAGGGTTGGGGTTCGCTGCTGCTGGGGCTGGGGCTGGGGTTAGGGTTTGCCTTAGGGTTGGTGTTGGGGTTTAGCTGGCCGCGCTGGGGTTAGGGTTAGGGTTAGGTTGGGGCTGGGCTGGGCTGGGGCTGGGGGCTGGGGCTGGGGCTGGGCTGGGGCTGGGGGCTGCCCCTGGGGCTGGGTGGGGCTCGGGCTAGGGTTAGGTTGGGGTTAGGGTTAGGTGGATTGATGACAACAAAATACATGGATGGATCGATGAATTTAGTGATGTTATGTGTCCCACCAACATAGGAAATTCAAACGTATACTCCGTTTTCTCATCTTAAAACTAGCAACCAAAATGTGACTAAAAAATCTTTCTAAATATATTTGAAACACATTTATTAGTTGGGTTGAATATTTGTGATTCCATTATATTATATTGTAAGATGCAGAAATTGTATCCTAAAACTACTTGATCCAATCATCCAACAAATACATTCTAAGATACTTATTAATTTTCCTGTATCTTGTATTGAATCGTAAGATTGATTTGCATGTCGTAAGATATTTGACAACACTAGGATGTCTTTCATAAAACAGAAAGTAAATTGGTGTAGGGAGAAAGCTACTTGATGGGTGGTGACTGGGTCCATTCTTTCTTCATAATCCCCTTCAACTCTATGCCTTTCAATTATTGTGGGAAAATTAGATATTACTTGAATGATCATGATATCATTTTTTTTGAATATTTCTTCCGAGAATTTATGCATGGTCTTGACATTGAACTTTATCATACTCCTTAATATTACTTTAGTGATTGATAATATTCAATAAGCTTATGTTGTTGACCCAAATTAAGTAAGGGGGTTAGTCAATTGGAATTGGTGTTTGGAACTTTGAAGTATATCTTTAATGGGATAGGTTTATTTGGTGCCAGTCAAATAAAATGAGAAGTAGAACCTTTTATTGTTAGTTATGAATGAATCTAATATTGGAAGTTGATGGTTTCAGTTAGAACTTTTTTGGTATATGATAGATTTCCGCCTACCAAAATCGTTCCATCCAAAAAGTGAATACAGTGGAACTTCTGTTCTCCTTGCCCATCCACTTTTTCTCTCTGGAAATTTGTAGTCTATATAACTATCTAAAATGTATTTTCTAATACAATTATTTTAACCTGACATACTAAAATATTATTATATTGTTTATGTTATCAATAAGTTATTAGTAGTATTTTCTTGATTGGTAAAAGGGGCATGGGCGTTCGCTCTATACATTCTTAATGGGATAGAAGCCTACCCCCCACAGCCGGAACACACACATACAACAAGAATACACAACAAACGCATAATTAGAGAGCGATTCGAGATGTTCGGGTTAAAACCAATATATGATACTCGATGATAATATGAAACCTTCATATCCCCATCGAAACTCATATATGAAACTAAAAGCGCCACTTAGTCCCCGTCTATCGGTTAACATACGTGCGATGCTCGTTGTGACCTAGAACTATACGAAGGTTGTTAAATATCGGACAGTATAGCTCGATACTAACAACCGTCGTATAGTCTACGCGACGAGAAAATTCAATCGTATGGTAACCCATAGATTTTTGTCCCGTGTGGACAAGTTAAGAATGTATAAAGCCAACGCCTTCATTCACTTGTGTTTTCATCCGTTTCGAGATATTTCGTCGGTACCTTTCCGCTGGTTCTCCGTGTACAAAGATAGATTAGATGTTCATTTCAACGTTATTTCACAGCTTTGAAATGATTATCTATTCTATTACAGTGTACTCGGAGAACAGCGGGGAGGTGCTGCCGAAATTTACTCGAAACGGTTGAAAGCACAAGTGATGGGCGCTCGCTCTATACATTCTTAATGGGATAGAAGCCTACCCCCGACAGCCGGAACACACACATACAAATGCATAACTAGAGAGCGATTCAAGATGTTCGGGTTAAAACCAATATATGATAATATGAAACCTTCATATTCCCATCGATACCCATATATGAAACTAAAAGCGCCACTTAGTCCCCGTCTATCGGTTAACATAACGTGCGATAATTTATTCTTTTCAATGACAAACGCACACACAAAGCATATACACGGATTTTCTCCTTTGTCAGTAACTATCCCGTTCTTATATTTCTCAATATAGTCAGCATAACCTACAATTTATATGTTATTCAGTCTAACATGGCCCATGAGTACGTCAGAGTTAAGGACTAGATGTATGTGGATTGGAAACAACGTATGCAACCTAAGTTTGTCGCAGGAGTTGCTGCTTTCCTTGAATTTGCACGAGCACATAATAAGATCATAATAGAGAAGATTCTCTGTCCGTGCGATAGATGTGGCAATAAGTACTGGCAGAAGGTAGAATTGGCAGAGCTTCATATTGTAAAACATGGGTTTACTAGACTTTATTCAACTTGGAAATATCACGGGGAAGGAGAAGAATGCAGTACTGCGGTAGAAGAAGAAGGAGAACACGATAATGCGGCAGGAGAAGAAGAAGAATTCGGTAATACGGCAGGATACGGAAATTTATTTCCATCAGAAGAAATGGAGGATATGGTAGAGGCTGCCCTAGGTGAATCTATTCGTACCGAAGATGACATTCCTTCCGGTCAGGGACCGCGTGTGGATAAATATGAAAATTTCATGAAGGATGCTAGGAAACCAATTTATGAGAATGCGAAGTATTCCACCCTCTCATGGTTCGTCCAACTTTTCCAGATTAAGTGCCTAAATGGATGGAGCAACAAGTCATTCACAATGCTTCTTTCGTTCTTGAAAGATTCTATGCCTCCGGGAAATAATGTGCCCGAAAGCTGGTACGAAGCCCAGAAGATGATGTCTGATTTGGGTCTAAAGTGCGAGAAGATTCAAGCATGTCCTAAAAATTGCGTGTTGTACCGGAAAGAGAATTCAGATTTGAAAGAGTGTCCAACATGCGGAGACGCCAGGTATAAGCCGAAAGATTCTGATAAGAAGCCTGATATACCTGTGAAGATAGCACGATACTTTCCCATAACACAGAGGCTACAGAGGCTATTCAGGTGCAAGAAAACAGCCGAGGCAATGATTTGGCATCACCGTGCTCCTCCAAGCGAAAATGGAAAAATGAGCCATCCAAGAGATTGACCGACATGGAAGGATTTCGATAGGAGGCACGCAATATTCAGTAGCGATCCTCGCAATGTCCGGCTCGGACTGGCTGCCGATGGCTTCTGCCCATTCAACTATATGGCTGGAAGTCACAGTACATGGCCCGTTGTAATGATTATTTATAATCTGTCGCCTTGGTTGGCTATGGACCAATCATACTTTATGATGCCTCTTCTTATCGACGGACTAAACTCACCGGGGAACAATATCGACGTCTATCTCCGACCTCTGATCGAGGAGCTGAAAACTTTGTTCATTGATGGTGTAGAGACATATGATTCAAACACAAATACAACCTTCATACTGCGTGCGGCTTTAATGTGGACAATTAATGACTTTGTTTAACCTTGATTTCTTAATACAACTTTGTCTTATTATTGATTGTCTTGATATTTCGTGCAGACGCAGGGCCTCTCCATCCCTAGAGGGGGACTCGAGGCCCGAATCAGTCCCATAGGCTGAGGCCTGATAGAGCTAGGGGGGAGGCAGCATTCCCCCTATTTTTTACCCTTGACTATCGCTATACCGGTCCTCATGCCGAGAGGTTCGGCCGGTATTTGGGGGACGAGAGCCGGATCGTGAAGAACTATCCACTTCACGTTGAGTGGGGCGAGCAGCACCAGCGCTCATTCGCCCTCTTCTTTGATCAGGCTCGGGTATGTATTAATATATATTTTCATTTGATCTATCCAATATATTTATTATTAACACTTGCAATCTAATAACAATGTTTTTTTTTGTATTTTCAGTTGGATTACGATTTTCAGCCTGTAGCCGACCCTGATCACCCGGGGAGGGTGCTCGACCTTCATGCTCTGTACAATGGCCTGATGAAGAACATGCAGGCCAAGGTCCGATACAACAGGAATGAGCTGAAGGCCGACTGCTACTCCCTATGGATAGCGACCCCCGAGGCAGAGAGAGCGGCCCTCCTATCTACTCCGGCGTTTGCGAGAGTCGACGTAGAGACATAGCCTCTATTGTGCGCTTATTTCGACTCCGAACGCAAACAAGTATGTATTTTAAATTTAATTCATTATTTATGATATAATTTATTTCTTTGTGTTTCTTAATTAGAAAACTAAATGTTAATGCGTTGTGCAGAAACAGGCCGCTCAGAATACGGAGAACAGGAAGTCGGCGAAGAGGGGTCGCCCCACTTACACATGTGGCTCGAGGAACATTACTCGAGCCATGGAGTTATCGGTAAATTAAGAGTTATTCTCTAATATTCTGCAATATTAAGAGTTATTCTCTAATATTTCTAATATTAAGAGTTACTTTCTAATATTGCAGACATCTCGGACCGTGGCGTCAGGTGGTACACCGAGCGTGCTGTCCGCATATCTTGCCGTCCACGGCACCTCGACAGATCCCGCCACGGGCGAGCTTCGATGTCCCGACGTCGCTACCCAGGAGTACTGCGTAAGTGTTAATATTTTTTCTACCCAAATTTGAAATTTTAGTTTTGGAAGGTTCAAGTTTAAATTTTATACTTATACTTTACTGCTTAATGTGGGTGTAGGAGCGGGTGGTTGAGCAGGCCCAGGCCTCGGGGATCGATTTTACCGGACAGAACGATCCGAGGCTGCTGACCCCAGTTCTGGACGCCGCACACGGAGGGCACCACGGAGGTTGGGAGAGAGGCCAGGGATTGGGCCCTAGCAGGGCCCATATGAGGTTGGACTCCACCCCGGCGGTTACTTCCTCCGTCTCCAGTGACCGGCATGTCCATCAGGAACTGGATAGCTAGAGGGCCACCGTTCAGGAGTTGAAAGAGATGCTGGTATGTATACTACTTTATAGTAAAATATCATTTCATATTATATACATATCAACATATCCATAATTAGTACGTAGCTTAAGCTTATTTGGTTTTAGACTTAAGTTTGATTAATCATACATACATATGTAATTAAAATAAACAACGCTTTTCCAAACTAGATATCCAAACAGGGTTTCGAAATAACTTAATAATGAAACGAATTCGAATAATACACAGTTCTTACACGCTTCTTACACACGTTATGTCCAGACGCGACAGGGTAGATCGGCCGAGCCTCCACATGCATCTCCTTCGGCTGCGGCTCCGCAAGCCACTACATCGGCTGCGGTTCCGCAGACAGCTCCTGTAGCTCCACCGCCCACTCAGACTCCCGCAGCCGTGGCTCCGCAAGAGACTACCTCGACGGCGGCTGCGCAGACCACATCGCCAGCTCCACATGCCGCTCAGACTCCCTTATTTGTAGCATTGCAGAGTGTATTGACCGAGGAGCAGGCGCGCGTTATTCTAACGTTATTCAGAGGTGGAGCTGGACCGAACTAGGGTAGCTTTTTGGTTCTTATTTTTTGAAACATGTATTTATATCACATTGTACTACATTTTGAAACGATATTGATATTGGTTTGTATTTATATCATATTCAGTTTTTGGGTTTCTTTTGTATATTATATATATGCGTGAGATGTGATTATGAATACTGCAATATATGATTTGATTGATGTATATAGTATTGTGCACAGGGCGGGAAAAAATCAAGCAGCCAATTTTTAAAAAAAAATACAGACAATATGTACCTACGGATTAAGCCGTAGGTACATACGTTGCCCCTACGGCGTTATCCGTAGTGGCAAAATATCAGGTTTCCTGATATTTTCCTCCCTGATCTCAGTGCAGGGTGTTGGGAGTGCCCCTACGGATATGTCCGTAGGGGCCACTGTATATCCCCTACGGATTTATCCGTAGGGGCAAAATATCAGGTTTCCTGATATTTTCCCCCCTGATCTCAGTGCAGGGTGTTGGGAGTGCCCCTACGGATATGTCCGTAGGGGCCACTGCCTATCCCCTACGGATTTATCTGTAGGGGTAGAACAAGGACCTACGGATGTATCCGTAGGTATATACAATATATTCAAAAAAAAAATTATATATATGATTTGATTACCCCTACGGAGTACTCCGTAGGGGCTATAACACCTACCGATATATCCGTAGGGGCAAGAATTTGCCCGTAGGGGCAAGTTCAGGGCCTCAACTTGCACCTGCGGCCTTTGCACCTACGGGGTATTTTTTCGCCCCTACGCAGATATCCGTAGGGGCAGTGGGTTGCCCCTACGGATAAATCCGTAGGGGCAACCATTATTCGTAGTAGTGATAGGATGTATATTGTAGTGGATGCTGGGACATATATAGGGAGGACTTTCTTGCTCGACATGATAGTATGCTATCTGGTTGCTCTTCACCTTAACGTGTATACTGATTGTCTCTCTGTTACATGTTGGTAAAGCCCTTAGGATGTGTACTTGACTACCTGGACTATGATGCGGATCATACTAGTGGGGACATGGTAGTCCATAAGTACATCCTTCAAAGTCCCTAGTCGTGGGTGTATCGAGACGGGGCATCGATATACTAGAGTAGACTAGCGTATACCTTCTCGACCTATACAGATGGGCGATGGATGATCCCATATCCATTGGTGTTTGACATCAGAGATGATATACGGGTGCTTAGTGGAGACTGGGTACACTGGACGGACTCGCCGAGAACTCCCAGATGGTATTATACCTTACGTCAGATGGCAGTTCTCTGGTGACACTGGTACAGAGTAGTCTGTTGACCCGAGATCGTCATAGAGTCTTGTGTGGTTCCCACTGTACTTTGATTTCCATCTCACCACGTCCAAGAGGGCGTGCAAAACGGTGGTTTTTGGGTACAGTCCCGAGTTACATGGAGGCAATGAGCGATAGGAGGGGATTCGTCTCTCCCGGTATGGGGAGTTGATGTTGCGCTGTGTTCGATTGGCTATAACCGGAAATCCCTGGCCAGGGTTGCTGAGATTTACTGGTAAGTGTTACCTGTAGTTTCTCGAACTGTTATAGACCTCATATCGACACGACTTATCGAGCTATTGGGGTCTGACGTTAACCACCCCTAGGCGAGGTATGCGACATATCAGACGATCAGACCGGACTGTACGGTAGTGTTACTGATTGGATTCACTGGAGTGTGAGCGGGCTTGCTCGTCGATCTTCTAATCGCTCAATACCCGGGTGGCCGTTACGTTTAGCAGACCGCTTGCGGCTTGCGGGTGTTTGATATGATCATCATCTGCTGCCGACGTATTGACGAGTCTTTAGAGTCCTACACAGAGGTTTCCTGGCTCAAGCGAAACGAAATAGGAGCTCATATGAGATATGTGCGGGACCGAGAATAATGCGTGTATGTGATACCGTATTTCATTCTCGCGATGAATGTGTCGAATGGTTATATGCGATATAACTTAGTTATCGAATCAAGGATTGATTCGATAAAACGATACATTGTATACTAGTCGGTTGTGTGCGACATGACCGGATCATTGTATCAAGTGTTGATTTAATGATTTAATGCATAATATATATATTTGATATATCACTCTGCATTAACTAGTATTGGTTCACTTAAGATGGATTTTCTCACTCGGATGTGCACATTGTATATACGATATAATTTTGTGCACTAGTTTGTATCATGTTTGATGATGCATGCTAAATTGGCTAAGTGTAAAGATTAAACCATGGTTGTGTAATGGTTAGGGTTTTGTTTTTACTTATTCATTTATTTATTTCATTTATTCTTTTTGGAAAATAAAATGCATAAAGAGAAAATGGTGGCTTTCATTTTGTTTCTTTCATGAAGATTCATGAAGGTTTGACTAAGTCACCATTTTGTCTCATGCTTAACCCTAACCACTCCATTTAACCATAGTCCACTCTCTACACCTAACTATGGTTTTGTTTATGATAAGTTTTGATTTTCTATTCTATTTTAATTAACTTATCATATTCATTTTCTTCTTCTTCTTCTTCACTTCATAAAGAAAAAGCTTGACTTCATCAATGGTGATTGATGAAAAAGAGTGAGAAATCCAATTCTAAAGTGAACCCACTTCCTATTTCTTCATCCTCTACCTCTTGCCAAGTAGTAGAGTGTGTTTTCTTCACAAGTTTCATGACTTGGTGAAGTTGGAGCTTGATCTAGCAATGCCTCGATGTAGATCATCTTCGGCATTGTCGTCGATGACCTAGCCCGCTTTTTCTCCGATGAAGCCGACGATAGAGCCCGGAATTCCATTTGGACAGCGAGGAGACTTCATTGCGGAGCTATGGAGGTGGAGGACCGGATCTACAAAGGTTGTATTTCCGTACTCTTAGTTAAAGTAGTTAACTAGTTGCATCTTTCGCCTAGATATCTAGTTAACGATCCGTATTAGGGTTTCTCGGCACTCATAAAATTTGAAATTGGCATGGTTGATGCCTTGTGAGACCTCTAGTGTGTGCCTAGGAACCCTACAGTGGTATCAGAGCCTAGCTAGAGCCTTAGGCGAAGTCTAGACGGAGTTTGAAGTCCGATCGAACCCGAAACCCCATTTTTCCACGCTTTCTGGACTTTTTCTGAAAACGTGGATATTTCCAAATTAAAAATTGCTAAAAAATTCAGCAGGGAATTCTACGAATTACGATGCAAAATTTTTCAAGTGAAGCTTCCAGAGTGCGGCGGAACCGCGGCATAAGCCCTGCTTATGCGGCGGTTCCGCGGCCAAATTATTAGATTGTCCTATATTTTTTGTACAGTAATTCATGATTTCTGGTGCTGGATTTTCTGGGATTTTTTAATATTTATTCAAGAGTTGAATTTTCTGGGGTTGTTTTGGAGATTCGGTGTTTCGATCGGAGTATCTGATTTTGTCTATGTGGCTTTCCGGATAATTTTTTGAATATGTTAAAAAGTTCGACCGGATATAAATACCCAATTTTTCCCCTGTCGGGAAATTTCCAAGTGTTGGATTTTTCCGTGGTTTAAAGACATTCTAAGTAGTGCAAGTAACTCGATGGACCCTCTAGAAGACAACAAACCTTAACTCGATTATGTTACCGTCTTGAACTGCCCTTTGAACCTTAGGGTTTGGGACAGTACGGCGTGCCACATGTGAGGCGTTGGCTTGACCCTTCTACGGCTGGACCGTTGGTACTGAGGCACGAACTGAATGTTTTTAAAACTTATTTCAAGTGTTGATCTGTTTTGGGAAAACTTGGGTGTTCGACTGTTCGATCGGAAAGTTTAACATTTTCTATTTATCTGGAATGGGATACAATAATTGGAATTCACAATTAGTTATGAGATAACTGAATGAATGTTATAAACATAGCACTTTAGTCTCACTTGATCGGTTGCCACGGAATTTTGATGTGATCAAAAGTCCGTCGCAATCACGTAGCGTACGCGGATACTCGCCGGGTAAACTTAATAGACAGCCTCACTCCATAGCCCCGACCAAGTGACTGTAGGAGAACCCCGTCGCCGAAAGTATCCGTCCGGGTGCTCGCGGCAGCGGTGTTCCGCCTTGGTGCACTTCGTCGACGGCATCTGGGGTGCAGCCGCCTACTGAAGTTTGCGACGAGCATTCGATCAGGATGTCGGGAATCTTGTTGAATTGCCCGACTTGATATTGAAAAGAGTTTTCGATAATGAGACTAAAATACGGGGTTTATAATTGTTAGGCATGCGATGTCTAAGTAATTCATTTGATTAGGCATGTGATGTCTAAGGAGGTTGCGGATTCCAACTGTTGTAGTTTTACACTTTCTTTTCTGTGACCGTAAGTGTAATATGTGATATCGCCGGTTTCGTTGCTATATGTCAACGACAATTGGGATGCGCATATTTACTTACGTTGATGACATGTGATGTTATGTGTTGCTGGATATGTTATATTGGATCGTCGTGTTTGAATAGCCGGGGGTTTTTATGTGAGATGAGTGTTTTTCATTTTCATTCATGTAAAAACTTGTATGTAATATTCTTTTATTGGGGCACTTCCAGGTTGCGGAAGATGTCACCGTTTGTATATTATTTACTTTTCCGCACTAGGATAGACCCAAGGAGGGGAGCACAAGTAACCGGGTTCTGCAGTCCAGTAGGAGACCAACTCGAGAAGTCGAGTCCGGGTCTCCTAACTCTAGAATTGGTAGGGTTGCTTGCCGCTCTCGTAGGGGTCTAGGGGTGTGGGTTTGGCTATTCATCGCGACCGTGGAATCCGTGTTTTATACTGGCTCGTATTGAAAACACGGAAGTCCTAGTATATCCAATATTTCATATGATTCTTCTGCTGCGATATCTGTGATGTGATCATGTGATATGTTCTGTGATGGATACTATATATAGTATATATGATATATTATATAGACGTTACTTATGTTTTACACCCGTGCTAGCCCTGCCCCGCTCTGCCGTTAGTTACCTAACCTAACGGTGCACGAGGAGACATCGAGGCGAATGCGGATGGCATAAGTGTACATCGTATTTATCTGTGATGTTTAGGTACTTAAATGATGGGACTTCATTAATGTGATTAATGAAAATAAAAGAAACCTAAGATGTTGTGGAATCGAATTTCAAAATAAAACAGGTAGCTACAGTTCTTGCTTTGCACAGCGGTATATATGATATATCCTGCACCTTATTCGATGAGGAAAGGACCGAGATCCCTTCACCGGGAGTGACTCCTTTAGCAATAACTGGCAGATGCTACACACTCGGTTTGTCTTTTGATTGCTTTTAAGAGTTTTTGCTTTGCACAGTGATATATGTGATATATCCCGCACCTCATTCGACAAGGAAAGGACCGACGATCCCTTCACCGGGAGTAACTCCTTTAGCAAAACTAGAAGAGCCTAAAAAACACTCCATTTTAAAATCATTTGATTCTACAACGATATCAAGTTCATTACGCAATAGGTTTTCAGAAAAACCTGTCGTAGCCCTCCGTCATTTCAGATAAGTTGTATATAGTATTCGTGCTGCATTTGTTGGCTTTCGTCAAGGTGCAGTGTGCGGTAGCTATATGCTGCTTATCTGCTGCATACGATGCGATTGGATTAGGGTAGTCGTGCGGCTTTGTTTGCTTTCGTCAAGGGTCGTGCGGGTGGGTTTAATTCAATCAAGAAATGTACGGGTTGAACTTGAGTAGCGGGCTATGGTTTGTTGGCTTTCGTCAAGGTCATAGCACGTTAGGGGCAAAATATTATCGGGAATTTCAAGTGTTGAAATTTGCAATGAGATTGCATACCTTCTATGAGATAGTTGGATCCCGATACCCACTGCGAGTAATTGTTACTCCTAGGAGAGTTTTACACATTACAATTAGCCGATCAAGTAGGTGTCTAGAAAGGTGTTAACGAGGTTACGCCTCTGGGAAAACGAGGTTTACATTAATTAGGTTCGTACGAAAGCACGGGGGACCTCCCTCAAAGTACCGACACTGGCCTGGCTGAAAGATTGGCGAACTTGTAGTTTGTAATTAATCCCGGCTAGTCTTTCCTTTTAGAGTTTGAAGGAAGATTTAATAAAAAGCAGTGGGAGCCATCCTGATTAGATAAAATAAAAACCAATCTGATCTTGCAAGAGCGCACGCTGAGTGTTTTCTTCTCTCTCTCTCCAGGCAGCGACCATATCACGCCTTAATCAAGATAATAATACGGATGTATTGACCGAACCTGCTTGTTATACTGAGCTGGGGAACGTTGGTCCCGCTCCAACTTATAATTGTTATAAGACAGAGAAGAAAATTGGGGATTACCAGAATTCCCGTGCCGCCCAAACGAAGATAGTGCATGATGATGCATCATCTTCGGGTGTGTTCATTATATAGAACTGTTTCTCAATGTCCTTTACGTCCTGGATATATGATACCGGATCAGGATCCCGCATATGTAATATGTTACATAGGGCTACAGAAAGGTAGAGAACTGAGAACGGGTGATAAGTTTCATGAGGCAGAAAACGGGGCAAGAGTTGCAGCCAAGTCTGTTGGTCACTGTCACCCTGTATTACCAATACATTGATTCTGAACGAATGTTATTAGATACCGAACCTGATATACAAAATCATATCAGTCTCTTTATCAGTAAAGAAATGATAAAATTTTGTATTGATGGATAATGTTTTGAACATTTCCTATATCAAAAGTTGATCGGATCAGGCACGTTATCTAAAAGCGTTGATGTTCTAAATCAAACTACAGTTCTTTAGTATACGGAACACACACAAGAAGAAGAGTTCAGAGATGAACGAAACCTTCTTGAGGCATTGTAGACTAGGTCATATCAATGCGATCTGACTGGCTGAAGTTACATTTTTGATGCATATTTAAATCAGTTTGAATTTACATCTTGTGAAACTTGCCAGTCATGTCACAGAGATAAGATGACCATAGCTCTGTTTACTGGAAGCAGAGAAAAAGTTAGTAAACTCTTGGGATGATACATGTTGATGTATGTAAGGTCCCCTGTCTACATATGCCAGGACTGGTTCTTTGTACTTCATTACATTCTCTGATGTTCTTTCGAGATTCAGACCTATGTTCCTGTTGAAACACAAGTCCGAACCTTTTGAGATATTCATAGAATATAAGTTAGAAGTAGAGAACCAAAATAAGGGTATAAGTATTATATCCTATGATGAGATCAAGGAGGAGAATACTTGAGCACGAAATTCTTGGACTTTTCTAAAGGAGAATGAGATTCTATCTCAGCATTACTCCTCCGTATACACCATAGCACGATGGTGTATCGGGGCGGAGCAATAACACCCTATGTGATATGGTGTGTTCTATGATGAGTACTACTGAGTTACCTATTTCCTTTTTGGGAGTTATGCACTTGAGAAGCTGCATACCTATTGAATAGGGTTCAAATCAAATCAGTTGCCTACCACTTCATATGTGATATGGAAAGGGAAGAGCCCATATCTTAAGTTGGTTAAGATTTGGGGTTGTCCGGGCTATGTCTGAAAAGCAAAATCCGGACAAGCTCGAGGCAAGGTCTATTATGTAGAACTGGAAATGTTCCAGCTATACAAAATGCAGCTGATGATTTGATAGAACCAAAGGATTCAATAGTTACCAACAAACCTCAGCCTCTCCATCGATCTAGTGAGGTTCCTCACCCGCTTGAGAGATACTTCGGTTACTCTATGACAGTGGGAGCGAGGATTGCATCATGAGATGATGACCCAACTAGTTTCAAACTGGCCATCAGGAGTGGGACTCTGTAAGAATGGCTGGATGCTTAGCGATCTGAGATGGAATCCATGTACACCAACAAAGTATGGACTTTAGTTGCTATATCTGAAGGGTTAAATCCCCATCAGGAGCAAGTATATCTTGAGAAGATTACTTGGTGTACTTGGAAAAGTTGAGACTTTCAAAGCTAGACTTGTTAAAGCTTTTCGTCATCGACCAGGCGTGGATAATGATGAAACCTTTTCAAGCAGCTATGCTTAAGTCCATCCAGATCCTAGTTGCCACGGCTACATACCATGACTACGATATCTGGCGGTTGGGTGCCATGACTGCTTTTCTAAATGATGTTTTAGAAGAGAAAATCTATAAGTACACAGCCAGAGGGCTTCGTAGACAGTGGGAGCAGCGGAAACGTGTACAAGATGCTTTATAGGATAAAGCAGGTATCGCGGAGTTGGAACATCTGTTTTGATGTGATTAGTCAAAGAGTTTGACATCATCAAAATGGTAGATGAACCTTGTATAAATAAAAAGGTAGTGGGGAGTATGGTGTTGATCCTCGTAGAGTACGTGGATGACATACTCTTGATAAGAAAGGAGTTTCCTATGCTACGCCCGGTCAATCTCCGCTTCTCACATTGATTCTCCATATAGGATCAAAATGATACCCACTAAATCCTGGGTTTTGGATCTATGAGATAGATCTAATCGGATGTTAGGATTCTCACTAGTTGTAGTGAGATGGTATCAATCGATCCTGGGGAGAATCACTGGAAGGGTTCCAGGGTGATAAAGACGACTGAATGTCGGTCACAGGCATTGTCTTTACCCTCAGTAAAGGGACGGTATGTTGGAAGAGTTCTAAGCTAGATACCGTGGCATACTAGACGATAAAGGCTCGATACATCGCTACTTAAGATGCTACCAAAGAGGCTGTTTGGGTGTATATTAGTTCATGAGATGAACTTCGTTCCTACCATTGTGAGACAATGGAGTTGTGGCTTATGCCAAGGAACGCCGGTCCCATCAGTGATCCAGACATATTCTAAGGCAGTATCACCTGATCATGGAGATAGTTGATCTCCAGGGTGATCGAGGTTAGGAGAGTAGACTCAGAGGACAACACGGCGGATCCACTCACGAAGGCCTATTCCCAGAGAGAGATTTTTATGGGATGGTTGAGTATGAGATACTGCAACCACTGCTACAGATGGCCCTAGTGCAAGTGGGAGATTGTTAGTTATATGTATGCCCTAGAGGCCATGACTGTACATAGGATGTATATTGTAGTGGATGCTGGGACATATATAGGGAGGACTTTCTTGCTCGACATGATAGTATGCTATCTGGTTGCTCTTCACCTTAACGTATATACTGATTGTCTCTCTGTTACATGTTGGTAAAGCCCTTAGGATGTGTACTTGACTACCTGGACTATGATGCGGATCATACTAGTGGGGACATGGTAGTCCATAAGTACATCCTTCAAAGTCCCTAGTCGTGGGTGTATCGAGACGGGGCATCGATATACTAGAGTAGACTAGCGTATACCTTCTCGACCCATACAGATGGGCGATGGATGATCCCATATCCATTGGTGTTTGACATCAAAGATGATATACGGGTGCTTAGTGGAGACTGGGTACACTGGACGGACTCGCCGAGAACTCCCAGATGGTATTATACCTTACGTCAGATGGCAGTTCTCTGGTGACACTGGTACAGAGTAGTATGTTGACCCGAGATCGTCATAGAGTCTTGTGTGGTTCCCACTGTACTTTGATTTCCATCTTACCACGTCCAAGAGGGCGTGCAAAACGGTGGTTTTTGGGTACAGTCCCGAGTTACATGGAGGCAATGAGCGATAGGAGGGGATTCGTCTCTCCCGGTATAGGGAGTTGATGTTGCGCTGTGTTCGATTGGCTATAACCGGAAATCCCTGGCCAGGGTTGCTGAGATTTACTGGTAAGTGTTACCTGTAGTTTCTCGAACTGTTATAGACCTCATATCGACACGACTTATCGAGCTATTGGGGTCTGACGTTAACCACCCCTAGGCGAGGTATGCGACATATCAGACGATCAGACCGGACTGTACGGTAGTGTTACTGATTGGATTCACTGGAGTGTGAGCGGGCTTGCTCGTCGATCTTCTGATCGCTCAATACCCGGGTGGCCGTTACGTTTAGCAGACCGCTTGCGGCTTGCGGGTGTTTGATATGATCATCATCTGCTGCCGGCGTATTGACGAGTCTTTAGAGTCCTACACAGAGGTTTCCTGGCTCAAGCGAAACGAAATAGGAGTGCATATGAGATATGTGCGGGACTGAGAATAATGCGTGTATGTGATACCGTATTTCATTCTCGCGATGAATGTGTCGAATGGTTGTATGCGATATAACCTAGTTATCGAATCAAGGATTGATTCGATAAAACGATACATTGTATACTAGTCGGTTGTGTACGACATGACCGGATCATTGTATCAAGTGTTGATTTAATGATTTAATGCATAATATATATATTTGATATATCACTCTGCATTAACTAGTATTAGTTCACTTAAGATGGATTTTCTCACTCGGATGTGCACATTGTATATACGATATAATTTTGTGCACTAGTTTGTATCATGTTTGATGATGCATGCTAAATTGGCTAAGTGTAAAGATTAAATCATAGTTGTGTAATGGTTAGGGTTTTGTTTTTACTTATTCATTTATTTATTTCATTTATTCTTTTTGGAAAATAAAATGCATAAAGAGAAAATGGTGGCTTTCATTTTGTTTCTTTCATGAAGATTCATGAAGGTTTGACTAAGTCACCATTTTGTCTCATGCTTAACCCTAACCACTCCATTTAACCATAGTCCACTCTCTACACCTAACTATGGTTTTGTTTATGATAAGTTTTGATTTTCTATTCTATTTTAATTAACTTATCATATTCATTTTCTTCTTCTTCTTCTTCACTTCATGAAGAAAAAGCTTGACTTCATCAATGGTGATTGATGAAAAAGAGTGAGAAATCCAATTCTAAAGTGAACCCACTTCCTATTTCTTCATCCTCTACCTCTTGCCAAGTAGTAGAGTGTGTTTTCTTCACAAGTTTCATGACTTGGTGAAGTTGGAGCTTGATCTAGCGATGCCTCGACGTAGATCATCTTCGGCATCGTCGTCGATGACCTAGCCCGCTTTTTCTCCGATGAAGCCGACGCTAGAGCCCGGAATTCCATTTGGACAGCGAGGAGGCTTCATTGCGGAGCTATGGAGGTGGAGGACCGGATCTACAAAGGTTGTATTTCCGTACTCTTAGTTAAAGTAGTTAACTAGTTGCATCTTTCGCCTAGATATCTAGTTAACGATCCGTATTAGGGTTTCTCGGCACTCATAAAATTTGAAATTGGCATGGTTGATGCCTTGTGAGACCTCTAGTGTGTGCCTAGGAACCCTACACTACTGCCCCTTGTCCTTCCATTGATCTCTTTTTATCTCAAACCCTTAACAAAACAAGTATTAACGAATCTCAAATCGTTGTCGTGACTATCAATAATTGATTGCACGCCCGATAAGAGGGTTGACATTTATTTTGCTAAAGTTTGTAAACATTAAAATGTCAAAAGAAGTTGAGTGATATTTCATCAATTATTCTACCCTATTCTACAAACCCTAACAAGTAAGAAATTACTCGTTCATGGTTAATAGCAATTTAAAAGAAAGGTTGAAGATGAATGAAACCATAATTAAAAGTGCAGAAAAATAATGCGGAAAAGTAATGCGTAAAGTAAATGCATAAAATAAATGCAAAAAGAATTAAATCAAAAACTACTTTTATTAATCAATTATTGCATTACAATTTTTCTCCTTTTAAAGTAGATTACAAGAACCCTAGTTTCGCTCTAGATCTCTCTCCTTTGATGGGTGAGTAGATTAGATCATGTGATGATAAGATGTATTGGAATGTACAACTCTCAGTCCTTTATATAGTCTCTGAAAGTACAAACCCTTGATGCCATATTAGAGCAGGTGTACTTACAATCATGCCCCCAAAAATCCAGATCCAACGGCCCAGATCTGACCGCGGTTCTGCCGCTCTTGTTCCTGTTTAACCACGGATCCGCCGCCTCCTAGTAAGATTAGGACTTGAGATTTTTTCTGGTTTCTTGTCTCGATATTTGGAGATCCTCTTGATATATAGATTCTAAAAATATTGCCCTTAGTCTCTGCCGTTGCTAGATACTCCGATTTGCTACTAATATTTGGCAGATTCGGTTTGATATTTCGATTTGACTTGGATCTAATACTTAGATTTCAGACCTGAGCTAATACCTGCACAATATCTCAAATCAAATTGTTAGTAGCATTTGATATTTTTGAGATATTATTCCGACCATTTATTTGATATAATATCTTAAGAATATTGATTAGGAATATTTGATATGATATGCATATTTTTATTAATAATATTTCATTTAAATATTATATACATATATTTTTCCTAATTATATTAATTATAAATGAAGAAACATATGATAATAATATTTTACAAATAAATCCACATATGTTCTTTATTTACAAATAACATATTTTAGTAATTAACAATAATAGGGAAAATGTCTATACAAATGTGCAATATATTTGACTAATCAAGCGCCTCACGTGAAACACACGTGGGCAGTGCTAAGCACTATTTCAACGCCTCATGTGAAACACACATGAACGCTGTATGTTTGAAGCACTTAGCACTTCTGCGTGTTACAGAAACCCAATTTTAGCCCAAATTGGCTAAGCTTATGTTCGTGATATTCAAATTGATCTTAGTCCCATACATGAATGGCGATTTTCATCCCATACTTTCTAAGTTAATCTTAGTCTCTAATAAGACTAACGATACATGTTCTAACATGATCTTTCCCTTAAATACGGGATTTGGTTTAAGGGTATATCTCTCCACACCTCTGATATATGTCGTAATTCCTCAACGTCTTCAGAGAGGTGGTGGGTCCCAACAACCAACAACTCTTTTCTTGTCCCAACTTAATATAAAATTTCATCAAGACAGGAAATGATACATTCCACATTGATACACTTCCAAATTGACGTGCACACCTCAAATTGGATCGAACCCCAAATTGGGCGCATTCCATGTCACTATCGTTCACTCCGCTACGTAAAAAATACACGTACGCGCAAGATGAATAATGGAACGAAATGTCCTTAAACTAACATTCGTTCCCAAAATGGGAATGTTGGACCGAAATATTCTTAAACTAACATTCGTCTCTAAAATTGGAATGTTGGACCGAAATGTTCTTAAACTAACATGCATCCTCAAAATAGGAATGTTGGACCGAAATGTTCCTAAATTAGCGCATCGTCCCAAACACGGTGATGTTGGACCGTGATGTCCTTAAACTAAAATAATTGAGCCCATCTACTCATTTGTTTCTAAGTTGATTTTAGTTTCAAATATGACTAACGATCCGTAGATCAAACCCAAATATCCCATGAACTGATGGACCTCATTTATATGAGATCTGCGTCCTAAGTTCATTGATGTTGGCAAACCAAGCTACCAACGTGGGCCCTGTCAAGAAAATCGTTGGCCCAAACCCAAATCTAAAATATACGGATTGGGACTAATCCACGCCCTACGGGCGACGACGAAAACTAGTCTCCGTATACAATCCAAGGGCAACCAAAATAAACAAAATACACACGATTGTTTCCCCAATATATTTAACCTAATAAAAGAGCAAAGCTCTATTGAATTTAATGAGGCAGCGCCTCACGTGCTCTCCATGAGGGCACCATCGCCAGAGCCAATTTTATAGGATTAAATCCTATGGTGGCGTCTCACATGCTCCTCACGCGGGCGCCAATGTGCAAAGCACAAAAGAGTTCATAACATAGAGTTAAACTCTTAGATGGTGCTCTTCACGCGGGCGCCAATGTGCAATGCACAGAAGAGTTCACAAGAGTTAAACTTTTAGATGGCGCCGCACGTGCTCCTCACGCGGGAGCCAATGTGCAAAGCACATAAGTACCCATCTTAGGAATTAAATTCTTTAATGGAGCCCACGTGCACGACACGTGAGCGCCAAGCGCCCAAGTAGAATTAAATTCTACAATACTCTCTGTTAAACAGAGCCGTTGGATCAAAGATCCAACGGAGATGATAAATCATCAAAATACAGAATTAAATTCTGTTGGGAGAAAACATTTCCCAAATCTTTCTAAAATAAGAAAGATACTTTCGGTTGGATCAAAAATCTAATTATAGAATAAAATTCTATTTTGGAATATATTCTCTCAATGTTTCTAAATAAGAAAGATTGCTCTCTATAAAACAGAGAACCATTGGATTAAAAAAATCCAATGGTGATTAAAAATCACCATTTTTACACAATAAATTCTGTACAAGGAAAATATTTCCCCAATCTCGTTAAAAACAAGAATCATATTCTGTAAAAACAGAAGTTCATGGATCAAAGATCCAATGGTGGGTAAAATCCCCCAACTCAATTAAATCAATTGGAATCTCCCAATGAAAGATTTTCTCAGAATTAAATAACAAACTTGCCTCCACTATATAGAGGACCCGAGACTTCAAGTATTAAAGGAAAAAAAAGAAGAAAAAAGGAGGAAAAAGGAGAAAAAAAAGGAGGAAGAAGAAAAAAAACCCGATAAGCATCTGCAAAAATACAGAGTGCTCTTGAAAGAACAGAGAATTTAATTCTCAAAGAAGAAGACTCTCTTCCTCAAAAACCCTAGGTAAAGAAAACACAGAGATCAAAATATCTCTTTTACATATATAAGGGTTTAACTCTTCTCAAGAATTTAGTTCTTTCTCTGGATCAGAAATCCACAAGACAAGTCTCCCATAAGTTAAGAATTTAATTCTCATCGGAAGGATCTTGTTCTTGAGAATCAAAGATTCAAAGAAGAATTAGGTCTAAAATAAAAAAACTAAAGGAAAAATAATCTATAAAAGAACTTAGTTTTTAAAGAAAAATCTGATCCCAGATCTTCAAAAAACGAAAATCTTAGTGATCATTAATGGTCAAAATGCCACTAACAGAAATTTAATCTCTAAAAAAGGAAAAAAAAGACTAGCGCCTCATGTGCTCCTCACATGGACGACCATTTTTAACAGTGCCTAGCGCCTCACGTGAAAACACGCAGGTGCCCAAAACAGAAGGCCAGCGTCTCATGTGAAACACACGCGGGCGCTGAATAAAAATGCTCAGCACTCCCTATACAGCAGAAGACAGCTAAGTGCTTAGCACTGATTGGGCAGCGACCAGCGCCGTACGTGCTCCTCACGTGGACGCCATACAAAATGTGCCGAGCACTTTATAGGCAGCCAAAACGGCTGAGTGCTTTGCACTGATTGGGCAGCGCCCAGCACCTCAAGTGGATGCCATAAAAAGTGCTTAGCAGTTCACATTTAGTCAAAATGACTAAAAGTGTTCAACATTTATTAGGCAGCACCCATGACTGAATGCTTCTCATAACATACATGTGAGCGTCAGAGCTCAAATAAGTGCTTAGCACTTTTACATGAAAAGAAAATGGCTGAAAAAATAGAGCCCAAATAAGTGCTTAGCACTTTTGAATAAGAAAAAGGTTAAGTAGAATTAGCCCAAATTGGCTAAGTCTGTGAGATTTTCTTGCAGCTGGGCCCAAATGCTCTTTTGCTGGATAAAAATAATCCTTGAAATTTTGCTAAGTTGGTCTTAGTCTCAAATTAGACTAACGCATCCTTAGCAAGAACAAATTGAGCCCAAATGCTCACACATTTAAGTTAATCTTAATTTCAAACCAGATTAACGGTCCTTAAATAAACCTAAGACCAAATCTAAAATGTACGGATTTGGACTAATCCGCGCCCTACGAACGACGATATAAACTAGTCTCCGTATATAATCTACGGGCAACCAAAACAAACAAAAACACACACGACACGAAGTGAACTTCCGGAGTAGGAGAAAGTGGTTATCACATTTCGGTAACGTAATTAACTGCAGGGGCTTGCGCCTACAGGGAAGAGCATCCCCACAATAAAAAACCACTCATAAAATGAGTATGGATCTAATAAAGTCTGTTACAACGGTCGCATCTGTCCAAACCTCCGATATATAGTGTCATAAATCAACTTGGTATCTTCGAAGAGGTGGACGGATAAATCCAAATAGCATCTGCCCCCAAATTCAGGCAAGACAATCCATTCCAGTTCGTCTCTATTTTCGGCGGTGAACAGATTCTGGTACGCCCGGTGGGACCTTTTCCTCTTTCCACTCCACACTTCATGTGTCATGTTTCGCGAACAAAATCATGGTGTGCTATGATTGCCCTTGGATTCGAGGTACTAAAATTTGGTGTCTTGCTCCTGTGCAGAAAATCGATGGCTTCCAACTGCACCTCTTGCAATAGCAACTCTCGCTCCACCCCAACTGGAGGAGTGACCTACGGGACCAACGCGGCCCCCATCATTTCATTGCCGGTAGGGCAAGTAACGCAAGCCACTACTGGGTTGTTCTTCAGGACCATGCTCCCACAAGTAGGTGTCGGTGCCGTAGCACCGCAGGAAGAAGCTTCCATGAGGTCGGTATTTGATCGACTAGCGACCACAATAGCCCCTCTCAACGGGCCGTCCAAAGCTGATGTCTCAGTTTACAACAGGCTGGGCAAGAACCCAAACGGGCCCGCAGAGAGGCTCGTGACACCTGAAGGGGATACCCCAAAATGGATAGCCCTCCCAACTCCTGCTACGGGTGAAGTCGTCAAAGATACTTCCCTTACCAGAAATTCTATCTTTGAAAGATTGACCGGCCATCCTCAAACCCTGCCAAGGACGTCGGTCCTCAACAGGCTGACACTAACAACAGCCCCTCAGTAAAGACGGGGGCATGAAGAAGCCGCTTCCAAATCTGAGGCGATCCCGTTTGCAAGATATGCTCAACGTCGTCATTGGCGCTGAGTGAGAAAAGCTGGGGGCAATTCTCCCTGTGGACTTACCCTACCAGCTCTAATAGTGGAGGTTGACACTGCTGTTCCAACCGAGAACAATTTTGATCTGCTCAAGAGGGTACCCAAGAACTCTCCAACGGTGGTGCTAAAGAAATTGCCCCTGCCTGCAGAAACCACAGTGTAGGCAAATCTGGAGCGCCCCCATCAACGGCTCTCTTCGTAAATTCACTGGGTCTGGCGAAAAGTCTAGGACTCCGTGATTGATCAAAAATACTCTCGTCGACCAAAGAAATCGAAGGCTCGGCAAGAGAAAGACCACCCTTCCGTCATACAGCGAGGGACTTCTTCTACACAGGTGCCTGTCATAATGGCTCCTTCAACTTCGACCTCCTATAAAAGGATGAGGCTGGAGGAAATACCACCGCCTGCGGCAAATTCCAAAGGTCATGGACCCAAACGCCCCAAGTCTAGGGGCATGATCGTGCATACGTTTACATGGCTTTCGGGAAAGAAGAAAGCCGTTCTTCTAGGTCATCGACCGCAAACTCAGTTATTGATAAAAGCCCAAGAGCAACAACAAAAGCTCCAGGAGATGCTGACCAAAACAGCAGCACTTATTGGGCAGAAAGAAAGCCCGTACACAACAGCCGAACATCGCCAGGAGCAGGAGACCGATACAGAGTTCCTGCGAAGGGTGCTTGAAAGAAAGGACAAGAAAGCTACTGAGGAGGCTGCTAACATAAAGCAGATGGCTCTCGTATTCCAAGATATGGTTGGAATGATGATCCAGCCAGAACCCCAGCTGAGGATCCACCAATAATCAACATGGATGACAGAGGGGGAAACATGTTTACCGCCGAAAACGGAGACGAACTGGGATAGATCGTCTTGCCTGAATTTGGGGGCATATGCTATTTGGATTTATCTGTCCACCTCTCTGAAGATACCAAGTTGATTTATGGCACCGTATATTGAAGGTTTGGACAGATGCGACCATTGTAGCAGATTTTATCAGATTCCCCCTCATATTATGAGGGTTTTTTGATTGTGGGGAGGCTCTTCCCTGCAGGCGCAAGCCCCTGCAGTTAATTACGTTACCGTATTGTGATAACCACTTTCTCCTGCTCCGGAAGTTCACTTCGTGTCGGGTGTGTTTTTATTTGTTTTGGTTTCCCGTGGATTATATACGGAGACTAGTTTATGTCGTCGCCCGTAGGGGCGGATTAGTCCAAATCCATATATTTTAGATTTGTGCTTAGATTTATTTAAGGACTATTAATCTAGTTTGAGATTAAGATCAACTTAAATGTATGAGTATTTGGGCTCAATTTGTTCTTGCTAAGGATGCGTTAGTCAAATTTGAAACTAAGTTCAACTTAGCAAAATTTTAAGGATCATTATTATTTTGTTAGTTATATGTATGCTCTAGAGGCCATTACTGTACATAGGATGTATATTGTAGTGGATGCTGGGACATATATAGGGAGGACTTTCTTGCTCGACATGATAGTATGCTATCTGGTTGAACTTTACCTTAACGTGTATACTGATAGTCTCTCTGTTACATGTTGGTAAAGCCCTTAGGATGTGTGCTTGACTACCTGGACTATGATGCGGATCATACTAGTGGGGACATGGTAGTCCATAAGTACATCCTTCAAAGTCCCTAGTCGAGGGTGTATCGAGACGGGGCATCGATATACCAGAGTAGACTAGCGTGTACCTTCTCGACCCATACAAATGGGCGATGGATGATCCCATATCCATTGGTGTTTGACATCAGAGATGATATACGGGTGCTCAGTAGAGACTGGGTACACTGGACGGACTCGCCGAGAACTCCCAGATGGTATTATACCTCACGTCAGATGGCAGTTCTCTGGTGACACTGGTACAGAGTAGTCTGTTGACCCGAGATCGTCATAGAGTCTTGTGTGGTTCCCACTGTGCTTTGATTTCCATCTTACCACGTCCAAGAGGGCGTGCAAAACGGTGGTTTTTGGGTACAGTCCCGAGTCACATGGAGGCAATGAGCGATAGGAGGGGATTCGTCTCTCCCGGTATAGGGAGTTGATGTTGCGCTGTGTTCGATTGGCTATAACAGGAAATCCCTGGCCAGGGTTGCTGAGATTTACTGGTAAGTGTTACCAGTAGTTTCTCGAATTGTTATAGACCTCATATCGACACGACTTATCGAGCTATTGGGGTCTGACGTTTACCATCCTTAGACGAGATATGCGACATATCAGACGATCAGACCGGACTGTACGGTAGTGTTACTGGTTGGATTCACTGGAGTGTGAGTGGGCTTGCTCGTCGATCTTCAGATCGCTCAATACCCGGGTGGCCGTTACGTTTAGCAGACCGCTTGCGGCTTGTGGGTGCTTGATATGATCATCATCTGCTGCCGGCGTATTGACGAGTCTTTACAGTCCTACACAGAGGTTTCCTGGCTCAGGCAAAACGAAATAGGAGCGCATATGAGATATGTGCGGGACCGAGAATAATGCGTGTATGTGATACCGTATTTCATTCTCGCGATGAATGTGTCGAATGGTTGTATGCGATATAACCTAGTTATCGAATCGATGATTGATTCGATAAGCCGATACATTGGATACTAGTCGGTTATATGCGATATGACCAGATCATTAAATCAAGTGTTGATTTAATGATTTAATGCATAATTATATATTTGATATATTACTTTGCATTAACTAGTTTTGGTTCACTTTAAATGGATTTTCTCACTTGAAGTTCACAAGTTGTGTATGTGATATACTTTTGTGCACTTGATTGTATCATGTTTGATGATACATGCTTTTTGGTTAAGTGTAAGGAATTAAACAAAGATTAAGTTGTTGATTAGGGTTTTATTTATTCACTTATCTTATTTATTTATTCATTATGAATATATTGAAAGATAAATGAATGGTGGCTTCATTTGTTTTTAGTTGAATCTTCATGAAGCTTTGACTTGATGACTTTTTTGTTCTCATCCTTAACCCTAACCATTCAACCCAACCTTAGTCAATTCTCTACACTTAACTAAGGTTAAGATTATGATAAGTATTCTTTTATTTTATATTTTCTAATAACTTATCATAATTTATCTTCTTCTTCTTCTTCTTCATCTTCACTTGAAGAAGCTTGCTTCATCAATGGTGGATTGATGAAACAAGTGAGAAATCCAATTCTAAAGTCTACCCACTTCCTATTTCTTCATCCTCTACCTCTTGCCAAGTAGTAGAGTGTGTTTCCTTCACAAGTTTTCATGGCTTGGTGAAGGTGGAGCTTGATCTAGTGATGCTTCGACGTAGATCATCTTCGGCACGTCGTCGATGACCTAGCCCGTCCATTCTCCGATGAAGCCGACGCTAGAGCCCGGGGTTCGACTAGGACAGCGAGGAGACTTCATTGCGGAGCTATGGAGGTGGAGAAACGGATCTACAAAGGTTGTATTTCCGTATTCTTTTAGTTAGTTGTTAACTAGTTTCTAGTTTCGCCTAAACTTTAGCCAACGATCCGTATTAGAGTTTCTCGGCACCGTTAAAATTTGAAATTGGCATGGTTGATGCCTTGTGAGACCTCACTAGTGTGCCTAGGAACCCTACAGTGGTATCAGAGCCTAGCTAGAGCCTTAGGCGAAGTCCAGACGGAGTTTGAAGTCCGAACGAACCCGAAACCCGATCACAAAAATGCTCTCTGTCATTTTTTCAAAAACTGGGATTTTTCCAGATTAAAAATTGCCAAAAAATTCAGCAGGGAAACCTAAGAGTTACTGTGAAGCACGTGGCTCTATATCGACCAATGAGCCGCGGAACCGCGGCCCCACCCTGGGTTTAGCGGCGGTTCCGCGGCCATGTTGGTGATTTAGAGCACGTGTCTTGCACAGTAATTCTTGTGTAAAAGTGCTGAGTCTTCTGGAAATTTTTATATTTTATTCAAGAGTTGAATTTTCTGGAGTTGTTTTGGGGATTCGGTGTTTTGATCGGAGTATCAAATTTTGTCTATGTGGCTTTCCAGATAAATTTTAGAATATGTTAAAAAGTTCGACCGGATATAAATACCCAATTTTTCCCCTGTCGGGAAATTTCCAAGTGTTGGATTTTTCCATAGTTTAACGACGTTCTAAGTAGTGCAAGTAACGCGATGGACCCTCTAGAAGACAACAAACCTTAACTCGATTATGTGACCGTCTTGAACTGCCTTTTGAACCTTCGGGTTTGGGGCAGTACGGCGTGCCACATGTGAGGCGTTGGCTTGACCCTTCTACGGCTGGACCGTTGGTACTGAGGCACGAACTGAATGTTGTTAGACTTATTTCATGTGTTGATCTGTATCGGGAAAACTTGGGTGTTTGGCTGTTCGATCGGAAAGTTTAACATTTTCTATTTATCCGGAATGGGATACAATAATTGGAATTCACAAGAAGTTATGAGATAACTGAATGAATATTATAAACATAGCAGTTTAGTCTCACTTGATCGGTTGCCACGGAATTTTGATGTGATCAAAACTCCGTCGCAATCACGTAGCGTACGCGGATACTCGCCGGGTAAACTTAATAGACAGCCTCACTCCATAGCCCCGACCAAGTGACTGTAGGAGAACCCCGTCGCCGAAAGCATCCGTCCGGGTGCTCGCGGTAGCGGTGTTCCGCCTTGGTGCACTTCGTCGATGGTATCGGGGGTGCAGCCGTCTACTGAAGTTTGCGACGAGTATTCGATCAGGATGTCGGGAATCTTGTTGAATTGCCCGACTTGATATTGAAAAGAGTTTTCGATAATGAGATTAAAATGCGGGGTTTATAATTGTTAGGCATGCGATGTCTAAGTAATTCATTTGGTCAGGCATGCGATGTCTGAGGTGGTTGCGGATTCCAACTGTTGTAGTTTTACACTTTCTTTTCTGTGACCGTAAGTGTAATATGTGATATCGCCGGTTTCGTTGCTATATGTCAACGACAATTGGGATACGCATGTTTACTTACGTTGATGACATGTGATGTTATGTGTTGCTGGATATGTTATATTGGATCGTCGTGTTTGAATAGCCGGGGGTTTTTACGTGAGATGAGTGTTTTTCATTTTCATTCATGTAAAACCTTGTATGTAATATTCTTTTATTGGGGCACTTCCAGATTGTGGAAGATGTCACCTTTTGTATATTATTTACTTTTCCGCACTAGGATAGACCCAAGGAGGGGAGCACAAGTAACCGGGTTCTGGAGTCCAGTGGGAGACCAACTCGAGGAGTCGAGTCCGGGTCTCCTAACTCTAGAATTGGTAGGGTTGCTTGCCGCTCTCGTAGGGGTCTAGGGGTGTGGGTTTGGCTATTCATCACGACCGTGGAATCCGTGTTTTATACTGGCTCGTATTGAAAACACGGACGTCCTAGTATATCCAATATTTCATATGATTCTTCTGCTGCGATATCTATGATGTGATCATGTGATGTTCTGTGATAGATACAGTATATAGTATATATGATATATTATATAGACGTTACTTATGTTTTACACCCGCGCTAGCCCTGCCCCGCTCTGCCGTTAGTTGCCTAACCTAACGGTGCACGAGGGGACATCGAGGCGAATGCGGATGGCATAAGTGTACGTCGTATTTATCTGTGATATTTAGGTAATTTAAATGATGGGACTTCATTAATGTGATTAATGAAATAAAAGAAACCTAAGATGTTGTAGAATCGAATTTCAAAATAAAACAGGTAGCTACAGTTCTTGCTTTGCACAGAGGTATATATGATATATCCTGCACCTTATTCGATAAGGAAAGGACCGAGATCCCTTCACCGGGAGTGACTCCTTTAGCAATAACTGGCAGATGCTACACACTCGGTTTGTCTTTTGATTGCTTTTAAGAGTTCTGCTTTGCACAGTGATATATATGATATATCCCGCACCTCATTCGATGAGGAAAGGACCGACGATCCCTTCACTGGGAGTGACTCCTTTAGCAAAACTAGAAAAGCCTCAAAAACACTCCATTTCAAAATTCATTCGATCCTACAACGATATCAAGTTCATTACGCAATAGGTTTTCAGAAAAACCTGTCGTAGCCCTCCGTCATTTCAGATAAGTTGTATATAGTATTCGTGCTGCATTTGTTGGCTTTCGTCAAGGTGCAGTGTGCGGTAGCTATATGCTGCTTATCTGCCAGCATACGATGCGATTGGATTAGGGTAGTCGTGCGGCTTTGTTGGCTTTCGTCAAGGGTCGTGCGGGTGGGTTTAATTCAATCAAGAAATGTACGGGTTGAACTTGACTAGCGGGCTATGGTTTGTTGGCTTTCGTCAAGGTCATAGCACGTTAGGGGCAAAACATTATCGGGAATTTCAAGTGTTGAAATTTGCAATGAGATTGCATACCTTCTATGAGATAGTTGGATCCCGATACCCGCTGCGAGTAAGAGTTACTCCTGGGAGAGTTTTATACATTACAATTAGCCGATCAAGTAGGTGTCTAGAAAGGTGTTAACGAGGTTACGCCTCTGGGAAAACGAGGTTTACATTAATTAGGTTCGTGCGAAAGCACGGAGGACCTCCCTCAAAGTACCGACACTGGCCTGGCTGAAAGATTGGCGAACTTGTAGTGTGTAATTAATCCCGGCTAGTCTTTACTTTTAGGGTTTGAAGGAAGATTTGATAAAAAGCAGTGGGAGCCATCCTGATTAGATAAAATAATAACCAATCTATTCTTGACAGAGCGCACGCTGAGTGTTTTCTTCTCTCTCTCTCCAGGTAGCGACCATATCACGCCTTAATCAAGATAATAAAACGGATTATTGACCGAACCCGCTTGTTATACTGAGCTGGGGAACGTTGGTCCTGCTCCAACTTATAAATGTTATAAGACAGAGCAGGAAATTGGGGAATACCAGATTTCCCGTGCCGCCCAAACGAAGAGAGTGCATGCTGATGAATCATCTTCGGGTGTGTTCATTATACAGAACTGTTTCTCAGTATTCTTTACGTCCTGGGTATGTGATACCAGATCAGGATCCCAGATATGTAATCTGTTACATAGGGCTACAGAAAGGTAGAGAACTGAGAACGGGTGATAAGTTTCATGAGACAGAAAACGGGGTAAGTGTTGCAGCCAAGTCTGTTGGTCACTGTCACCCTGTATTACCAATACATTGATTCTGAACGAATGTTGTTAGATACCGAACCTGATATACAAAATCATATCAATCTCTTTATTAGTAAAGAAATGATAAAATTTTGTATAGTTGGATAATGTTTTGAACATTTCCTATATCAAAAGTTGATCGGTTCAGGCACGTTATCTAAAAGCGTTGATGTTCTAAATCAAACTACAGTTCTTAGTATACGGAACACACACAAGAGGAAGAGTTCAGAAATGAACGAATCCTTCTTGAGGCATTGTAGACTAGGTCATATCAATGCGACCTGACTAGCTGAAGTTACATTTAGATGCATATTTAAATCTGTTTGAATTTACATCTTATGAAACTCGCCAGTCATGTCACAAAGATAAGATGACCATAGTTCTGTTTATTGGAAACAGAAAAAGAGTTAGTGAACTCTTGGGATGATACATGTTGATGTATGTAGGTCCCCTGTCTACACATGCCAAGACTGGTTCTTTGTACTTCGTTACATTCTCTGATAATCTTTCAAGATTCAGACCTATGTTCCTGTTGAAACACAAGTCCGAACCTTTTGAGATATTCACAGAATATAAGTTAGAAGTAGAGAACCAATAAAAGGTATAAGTATTATGTCCTTTGATGTGATCAGGGAGGAGAATACTTGAGCACGGAATTCCTGGACTATTCTAAAGGAGAATGAGATTCTCTCTCAGCATTACTCCTCCGTATACACCATAGCACGATGGTACATCGGGGTGGAGCAATAACACTCAATATGATAAGGTGTGCTCTATGATGAGTACTACTGAGTTACCTATTTCCTTTTTGGGAGTTATGCACTTGAGAAGCTGCATACTTATTGAATAGGGTTCAAATCAAATCAGTTGCCTATCACTTCATATGTGATATGGAAAGGGAAGAGCCCATCTCTTAAGTTGGTTAAGATTTGGGGTTATCCGGGCTATGTCTAAAAGCATAATCCGGACAAGCTCGAGGCAAGGTCAGTTATGTAGAACTGGAAAGGTTCCAGCTATACAAATAACAGCAGATGATTTGGTAGAACCAAAGGATTCAGTAGATTCCAACGAACCTCAGCCTCTCCGCCGATCTAGTAGGGTTCCTCACCCACCTGAGAGATACTTCGGTTTCTCTATGACAGTGGGAGCGAGGATTGCATCATGAGATGATGACCCAACTAGTTTCGAACTGGCCATCAGGAGTGTGACTCTGTAAGAATGGCTGGATGCTTAGTGATCTGAGATGGAATCCTTATACACCAACAAAGTATGGACTTTGGTTGCTATATCTGAAGGGTTAAATCCCCATCAGGAGCAAGTATATCTTGAGAAGATTACTTGGTGTAGATGGAAAAGTTGAGACTTTCAAAGCTAGACTTGATAAAGGTTTTCGTCATCGACCAGGCGTGAATAATGATGAAACATTTTCCAGTACCTATGCTTAAGTCCATCCAGATACTACTTGCCACGGCTACATACCATGACTACGATATCTGGTGGTTGGGTGTCATGACAGCTTTTCTAAATGATGTTTTAGAAGAGTGCGTCTATAAGTACACAGCCAGAGGGCCTCGTAGACAGTGGGAGCAGCAGAAACGTGTGCAAGATGCTTTATAGGATTAAAGCAAGCATCGCGGAGTTGGAACATCTGTTTTGATGGATTAGTCAAAGAGTTTGACATCATCAAAATGGTAGATGAACCTTGTATAAACAAAAGGGTAGTAGGGAGTATGGTGACGATCCTCGTAGAGTACGTGGATGACATACTCTTGATAGGAAAAGAGTTTCCTATGCTACGCTCGATCAATCTCCGCATATCACAAGGATTCTCCACATAGGATCAAAGTGATACCTACTAAATCCTGGGTTTTGGATCTATGAGATAGATCTAAATGGATGTTAGAATACTCACTAGTTATAGTGAGATGGTATCAGTTGATCCTGGGGAGAATCACTGGAAGGGTTCCAGGGTGATAAAGACAACTGAATGTCAGTCGCAGGCATTGTCTTTACCCTCAGTAAAGGGACGGTATGTTGGAAGAGTTCCAAGCTAGATACCGTGACATACTAGACGATAAAGGCGGGATACATCACTACTTAAGATACTACCAAAGAGGCAGTCTAGGTGTATATTAGTTCATAAGATGAACTTTGTTCCTCCCATTGTGTGACAATGGAGTTGTGGCTTATGCCAAGGAACGCCGGTCCCATCAGTGATCCAGACATATTCTAAGGCAGTATTACCTGATCATGGAGATGGTTGATCTCCAGGGGATCGAGGTTTGGAGAGTAGACTCAGAGGACAACACAGCGGATCCACTCACAAAGGCCTGTTCCCAGAGAGAGATTTTTATGGGATGGTTGAGTATGAGATACTACAACCACTGCTATCAGATGGCCCTAGTGCAAGTGGGAGATTGTTAGTTATATGTATGCCCTAGAGGCCATTACTGTACATAGGATGTATATTGTAGTGGATGCTGGGACATATATAGGGAGGACTTTCTTGCTCGACATGATAGTATGCTATCTGGTTGAACTTTACCTTAACGTGTATACTGATAGTCTCTCTGTTACATGTTGGTAAAGCCCTTAGGATGTGTGCTTGACTACCTGGACTATGATGCGGATCATACTAGTGGGGACATGGTAGTCCATAAGTACATCCTTCAAAGTCCCTAGTCGAGGGTGTATCGAGACGGGGCATCGATATACCAGAGTAGACTAGCGTGTACCTTCTCGACCCATACAGATGGGCGATGGATGATCCCATATCCATTGGTGTTTGACATCAGAGATGATATACTGGTGCTCAGTAGAGACTGGGTACACTGGACGGACTCGCCGAGAACTCCCAGATGGTATTATACCTCACGTCAGATGGCAGTTCTCTGGTGACACTGGTACAGAGTAGTCTGTTGACCCGAGATCGTCATAGAGTCTTGTATGGTTCCCACTGTGCTTTGATTTCCATCTTACCACGTCCAAGAGGGCGTGCAAAACGGTGGTTTTTGGGTACAGTCCCGAGTCACATGGAGGCAATGAGCGATAGGAGGGGATTCGTCTCTCCCGGTATAGGGAGTTGATGTTGCGCTGTGTTCGATTGGCTATAACAGGAAATCCCTGGCCAGGGTTGCTGAGATTTACTGGTAAGAGTTACCAGTAGTTTCTCGAATTGTTATAGACCTCATATCGACACGACTTATCGAGCTATTGGGGTCTGACGTTTACCACCCCTAGGCGAGATATGCGACATATCAGACGATCAGACCGGACTGTACGGTAGTGTTACTGGTTGGATTCACTGGAGTGTGAGTGGGCTTGCTCGTCGATCTTCAGATCGCTCAATACCCGGGTGGCCGTTACGTTTAGCAGACCGCTTGCGGCTTGTGGGTGCTTGATATGATCATCATCTGCTGCCGGCGTATTGACGAGTCTTTAGAGTCCTACACAGAGGTTTCCTGGCTCAGGCGAAACGAAATAGGAGCGCATATGAGATATGTGCGGGACCGAGAATAATGCGTGTATGTGATACCGTATTTCATTCTCACGATGAATGTGTCGAATGGTTGTATGCGATATAACCTAGTTATCGAATCGAGGATTGATTCGATAAGCCGATACATTGGATACTAGTCGGTTATATGCGATATGACCGGATCATTAAATCAAGTGTTGATTTAATGATTTAATGCATAATTATATATTTGATATATTACTTTGCATTAACTAGTATTGGTTCACTTTAAATGGATTTTCTCACTTGAAGTTCACAAGTTGTGTATGTGATATACTTTTGTGCACTTGATTGTATCATGTTTGATGATACATGCTTTTTGGTTAAGTGTAAGGAATTAAACAAAGATTAAGTTGTTGATTAGGGTTTTACTTATTCACTTATCTTATTTATTTATTCATTATGAATAAATTGAAAGATAAATGAATGGTGGCTTCATTTGTTTTTAGTTGAAGCTTCATGAAGCTTTGACTTGATGACTTTTTTGTTCTCATCCTTAACCCTAACCATTCAACCCAACCTTAGTCAATTCTCTACACTTAACTAAGGTTAAGATTATGATAAGTATTCTTTTATTTTATATTTTCTAATAACTTATCATAATTTATCTTCTTCTTCTTCTTCATCTTCACTTGAAGAAGCTTGCTTCATCAATGGTGGATTGATGAAACAAGTGAGAAATCCAATTCTAAAGTCTACCCACTTCCTATTTCTTCATCCTCTACCTCTTGCCAAGTAGTAGAGTGTGTTTCCTTCACAAGTTTTCATGGCTTGGTGAAGGTGGAGCTTGATCTAGTGATGCTTCGACGTAGATCATCTTCGGCACGTCGTCGATGACCTAGCCCGTCCATTCTCCGATGAAGCTGACGCTAGAGCCCGGGGTTCGACTAGGACAGCGAGGAGACTTAATTGCGGAGCTATGGAGGTGGAGAAACGGATCTACAAAGGTTGTATTTCCGTATTCTTTTAGTTAGTTGTTAACTAGTTTCTAGTTTCGCCTAAACTTTAGCCAACGATCCGTATTAGGGTTTCTCGGCACCGTTAAAATTTGAAATTGGCATGGTTGATGCCTTGTGAGACCTCACTAGTGTGCCTAGGAACCCTACATATTTGAGATCCAGTAAAATGTGCAAAAGAGCATTTAGGCTCAGCTGCAAGAAAATTTCATAGACTTAGCCAATTTAGGCTAAGTCTACATAGCCTTTTGTTTTATTCAAAGGTGCTAAGTACTTATTTGGGCTATGTTTGTTCATCCCTTTTCTTTTCATGTGAAGGTGCTAAGCACTTATTTAAGCTCTGACGCTCACATGTATATCATGTGAAGCATTCGGTCATGGGCACTGCCCAATAAATGTTGAGCGCTTTTAGTCATTTTGACTAAATGTGAAGTGCTAAGCACTTTTTATGGCGTCTACGTGAAGTGCAGTGCGGCACTGGACGCTGCCCAATCAGTGCTAAGCGTTCAGCCGTTTTGGCTGCATATGAAGTGCTAACCACTTTTATTTAGCGCCCACGCGTGTTTCACGTGAGGCGCTGGCCTTCTGTTGTGGGCGCTCGCGTGTTTTTCACGTGTGGTGCTAGGCGCTGTTAAAAGAGAACTCCCATATGAGGAGCACGTGAGGTGCTAGTCTTTTTTCCTTTTTTAGAGATTAAATCTCTGTTAATGGCATTTTGACCATTAATGATCACCAAGATCTTCGCTTTTTGAAGATCTGGGATCAGTTCTTTTCTTTAAGAACTGAGTTCTTTTATTGGTTCATTTCTCCTTTTGTTTTTTCTTTTAGACCTAGTTCTTTTTTGAATCTTTGATTCTCAAGAACAAGATCTTCCCGATTAGAATTAAATTCTCAACTTATGGGAGACTTGTCTTGTGGATCTCAGATCCAGAGAAAGAACAAAGTTCTTTAAAAAGGATTAAACCCATAAATGTAATAAAGATATTTTGATCTCTTTTTTTTACCTAGGGTTTTAAGAAGGAAGTTCTTCTTCTTTCAGAATTGAATTCTCTGTTCTTTTTTAAAGCTCCCTGTATTTTTTCTGTCCACCCTTGAGAATTGAAGTCTCGGGGCCTTTATATAGTGGAGGCAAATTGTTAACTAGTTTTGAGAAAATCTCTCAATGAGAGATTCCAATTGATTTAATTGGACTCAAAATTGATTCGGGTAATTTTACCCACCGTTGGATCTTTGATCCAAGGACTTCTATTTTACAGAATATGATTGGGAAAATATTTTCCCCTATAAAGAATTTATTCTGTAAAACGGTGATTTTTTAATCACCATTGGATTGTTAACCCAAGGGTTCTCTGTTTTATAAAGAGCAATCTTTCTTATTTAGAAAGATTGAGAGAATATATTCCAAAATATAATTTTATTCTATAATTGGATTTTTGTTCCAACCAAGAGTATCTTTCTTATTTTAGAAAGATTTAGGAAATGTTTTCTCCCAACAAAATTTAATTCTGTATTTTGATGATTTATCATCTCCGTTAGATTTTTAATCCAACGGCTCTGCTTAGTGAGTATTATAGAATTTTAATTCTACCTTGGCGCCGGCGCTCACATGTTATGCACGTGGGCGCTACTTAAGAATATAATTCTTATAATGGGTATTTATGTGCTTTGCACATTGGCGCCCGCATGAGGAGCACGTGCGGCGCCATCTAAGAGGTTAACTTTTATGCAATGAACTCTTATGTGCTTTGCATAATGGCGCCCGCGTGAGGAGCACGTGCGGCACCACTTAAGAGTTTAACTCTTATGAACTCTTCTGTGCTTTGCACATTGGCGCCCGCGTGAGGAGCACGTGAGGCGCCACCATAGGATTTAATCCTATAAATTGGCTCTGGCGCTGGCGCCCTTGTGAAGAGCACGTAAGGTGCCGCTTCATTAGATTCAACAGAGCTTTTCTCTTTTATTATGTTAAATATTAGAGAAACAAATACCTCCCACCGTTGCTCTCACATGGCTTACACGTGGGTGCAACGGTGTCACTGTTTTCTACCGTTGGATCTTCTAGGGAGTTGAACCGTCCCTTCACATGCTATAAATAGGGCCTTTGGCCCTTGAGATGACTGTTGTTTCGTCATCCTCTTTCTTTTTCCTTGAGAATTTTATTCACTTCTCAAAGCTTAAGATCTCTGTCCAAAGAAACTCTTAGAGTTTAAACTCTATTTAAGAAAATTGGTAAGGATTATGACCATTTTTCTCTTAAAAGAAACTCTTTTGTCTTGAATTTTTAACCCATTAACAGAGCTTGGCTCTTTTTCTTAAAATGGTCTCTTAGAGATCTTAAAAACTTTATTTAGGTGGACCGTTGGTCTCAGAGATCTTTCGGTTTTACCCTGTTAGTGACTTTGATCTTTGAGGGTTGTTTGGAATTTAATTCCATTTCCCGTGGAGATTTCTGGGATTTAATTTCATTTAATTCTGGGTTGTTCTACAGAGCTTAGCTCTGAGAAATTTCTTTTTAAGAATTTTTTTGGGAATTTTATTCCCCTTTTCTTATTTTCTTTTTAGGGTTCTTCTTGCAGATTTGAATCTACTGTAGAACTCGTTTTGAGAATCTTGGGAGTCTAACTTCACAGTTCAATGAGATTTTTCATTAAATGAGAAATCTTTTGTATTCTTACAATGAGTGCCTGCGTCATCATTGATGGGGGCATTACCTTGATTTTGTGAGGGCCACTGTCTCTAGATCGTAATGATTTTGGTATTTTGATTGCTAACCCTTTACTGGTTTTTCTTTACAGATATTATGGCTTCTCATCTGTATGATCTTGAAGAGATTATCTCTTATGAGGAGATTCGCATCCAAGGCCGCTATCAGGGCCAAGAGTTTACTGACGTCTAGTGCGCTGAAATGATGCGTCGCTTCGACGATTATAACTGCTCTCCCGCCATTCTGCTCTTTTAAAGATTGTCGTTGGGTCGATTTGGGAAGCACTTCCTGAGCTTGATGAGGCTATTCCGCTAGAGACACTTGATGGTGCTTAAGACAAGGTGCATTCAGTATATCTGATGGGCCTGATATCAAAGAAGCGGAAAGATGATTTTGTCGCTGTATTGCATCGCGTCTTCCAACAGAAGGTGATAATATCCGTGTACCAGAGGATGTACGACATCAGCGGGGATCCCGACGCTTGCATTCGTGAGAAAATGCTTAAAAAGATGGCCAACGAAGCTAGAAGCACTTTACTCAAACTTGCCTCTAAGTTCATGAATCCGTGTCCGGAATTCAGCGTCCTGCCATTGTAGACATTTTTTTTTCTTTCTCACACCAATGTAAAAATTTCTTCATAGTATGAATGACAAAGCTCCCCCTTTTCTTTATGCCAATGCTCATATGTGCCTCACGTGAAGTGTTGTTATATACATATAAAAACTAGTG
Organism: Agapanthus africanus; assembly: GCA_030015575.1. Taxonomy (NCBI): domain Eukaryota; kingdom Viridiplantae; phylum Streptophyta; class Magnoliopsida; order Asparagales; family Amaryllidaceae; genus Agapanthus; species Agapanthus africanus. The sequence goes on along the minus strand of CM057339.1, from coordinate 825,185,462 downwards.
CCGGTGCTCACATGTCATGAACATGAGGCGCCGCTACAGGTTCTAATCCTGCAAAGAATCAGCGTCGGCGCTTACGTGTCATGCACATGAGGCACTGCTGAGGGAATCGTTTCACCTTCTTGCACTGATTCCCATGAGTCAACCTTTTCTTTTCCCATGCCCTTTTTGTCAGGACTTGGAAATAACTCCACTATGCACAACCTTTTCTGTGCCTAGACTTGAATGCTCCTCTTTATACTCTGAAGCTATGTTTTCCTCCTTTTTCGCAAGGAGAGAACCATTTTAACAAACCAAGAGTTATGGCTTGCAATCGTCCCCATGCTCATCGGCAACCGTGGGAGGTACCTATCAAGAGAATTGTTCCTCGTTTTGCTGCGCGATTAGTGGATCCTGTTCTCACAGATGACCAATGTGACACGGTGATGTTTGAGCTCCTGACCCGTAGGGGATCTCCTGTTCCTATCGGCTCTATTTGGTTCCGGATGATCTTCTCGTCTGTACTTGCTGACATCCCTCCTCATCTAGCGGAGATGACTCCGGCGATACTCGACGCGGCGGAGGACAAGATCGAGTGCTTTCATGAGGCACATTTGATTTCCCAGCCTTTAAGGGATCGTGTTGTTCAGATGCTAAGACAGATATGGGCTCAGCGGGTCATCATGTCTGCCTTCGCTGATGGGCATGGAGCTGACCTATGGGAAGCAACTCCTCATGAAGATTACCGCTTCGACATGGAGGAGAAGGCAGAGAGGGCTTTAGACAATTTTATTCTTAGTTTTGTAAACCTTTGTACTTTTGATTCCGTGTTCGGTGATTCGTTTCCTGCAGAATAAAATACTTATTTAAATGTGATTCTTTATTGTTGACTGTTGAATGTTTTATCCCCATCACATATCCATGTAGGTATCTTGCCTCTGCACATATAATTTGCACATTAATCTTAGAAGTTTTCGATGCATGCATCTAGCTATAGGTGAACACTGGACTGATGTGAACAAATGCTTTCCTTTACCACGTTGTTAACAGCCGTGAGTGAAGTAATGCATAGCATATGGCCGGTTTCGAGCTGGTATACACAATTTTTATTAGAATTTTGATCTGAGAAGATGGCGAGTGGACACAAGCGTCATCATCTATCATTAACTCAGATCTCGATCCTTAAGAAATGTAGTTCTAAACCCCGAGGCCTATGAGTTGCGCCTTTCTGTTTCTTGATGTCGTAATTTAGCGCCTATTAGTTTATTTACTTGTTTTGGAGTTTGTAGTTTATTCACTCGTTTCGGAGTCTCTAGTTTATGTACTCATTTTGGAGTTTGTAGTTTATTCACTCCATTCGGAGTCTCTAGTTTATGTACTCGTTTTGAAGTGTGTAGTTTATTCACTCGTTTCGGAGTCTCTAGTTTATGTACTCGTTTTGGAGTTTGTAGTTTATTCAGTCATTTCGGAGTTTCTAGTTTATGTGCTCGTTTCGGAGTTTGTAGTTTATGTACTCATTTTAGAGTTTCTGGTTTATTCGCTTGTTTCAGAATTTCTAGTTTATTCACTCGTTTCGGAGTTTCTAGTTTATTCACTCATTTCAGAGTTTCTTTAGTTTACCTCCTTTGGGTTTATAGGAAAACTTGTCCTGACGTTATATGAAGATAACCTCCATTCTTTATGACAAAGGTCCGTTAGGTTTGTGGTACGAGGGTTTTAGTCCGTGGTACCGTCGCATCGGCTGATGTATTCCTCGATATACGGTCTTTAAGTCGTTGTTCGAGTAGCCCCGCGATTGTCGTGTCTCTGATCCTTTCAGGGGCTGGACAAGACGTCTTAAGTAATATTCTTAGGTCAAATTACCATCGGAAGAGCAAACGTTAAGGATTTGCCATGACGCTTTTTACTTGAGGTTAGGCTCAGTTTGGAGCCCCGATGAGTCATAACCACTCCGCTCTGATGTGGGATGATCTCCGATAATCTTTTGGGCTTTATATAAGTTGCCTTCAATACCCGAAGCTGGGAATATGCCGTTGCTCAATTTTTTCTTTTTTGACGATGTCACGCCGATTCTTTGCTGAAGTAGGGTACACATCTATAAGAGTTCTATGTTGTATGTATTGCAGTTGAAGTCCAGAGCTATGAATATGCCATTGCTCCATTTTCATTTGGTAGCCGCATTCGCATCCTGCTGAAATGAGGGGGAACGTCTGGATGGTCTCTAGGTTGTATATGTACCGTCAAGACTTGGAGTTAGGATTTTGCTGTTTCTCTATTTTTGGTTTCGACCATTGGGTCATTTGTTGACGTTGCGTCTGCACTAAGAAGGAACGTCGAACTAGAATTAGGGTTTTGCCATTGCTCCATTTTGTTCGACCCTTGGGTCTTTGTTGACGTTGCGTCTGCATCCTACTGAAATGAGAAGGAACGCTGGAATGGTCTCTAGGTTATACATGTACCATCAAGACTTAGAGCTAGGACTTTGCTATTGCTCCATTTTTGTTTCGACCCTTGTGTCTTTTGTTGACGTTGCGTCTGCATCCTGCTGGAATAAGAAGGAACGCCGAGTTGGAGCTAGGATTTTGCCATTACTCCGTTTTGATTTGGTTCCTTAGATCTTTGTTGACGTCACGTCTGCACCCTGTTGGAATGAGAAGAACGTCGAGATGATCTCTAGGTTATAGATTTTGCCGTCATGATCTGGCTCTCCCTTTGACGGAGCCTGGTGGGAAAGTATGGTTCCCTTTCTTTCATTTGTGTCCATGGATTGTATATAAGAGTCAATATGGACATACTTGCAGGGCAGAGGAAATTTTATTTTATTTTATTTTTTTATTTCCGCGATGCTCTATTTTTTCAGCTTTTCATATCGCGAAAGTCGTTATTACCCAATCATTTCGGCTTTTTATCTACGGTGCCCAATCATTTCGGCTATTTTTTTATATTTTTACTTGTTGTTTTTTATTGCGAGTTGCCCAAACAATTCGGCTGTTTTTATATGCATATTTTTTTGCTACTCGCTGCTGTTTTTATTGCGAGTTTGGAATCTGATACCAATTTTAGCATCAGCATCGCTACGATTGGAATATTGCCAGGAGTGAATCATCATTTGCCGTGAAAGGACTTAGAGTTTGATACCTTTTTAGGCATCAGCATCGTTATGAATGGAATATTGCTAGGAGCGACTCGTCATTTTCCTTTGCTGATTTGAACAAAGGCGGCTTAGCAAACCGGGTTAGGATCCTGTTGAATAAGGCTTTTTGATTTTATGAGCCGTAAGGTTCTCATAAAGATCTTTCTCCCTACTGTCGAAAGGACCTCGTAGGTGTACTTTCTCCTTAGGCATCGTGGGGATTCATAAGTGTATTTTCTCTTTTAAGTCTTAAGGATCTTGCAAGAGTGTTTTCTCCTCATAAGCCGAGAGGACTTACAAGTATCGTTCAACATACGGGGACATTTCTCGTTGTTGGTGGAACTTGGTGGGGGAATATTTATTCGTGCCCGTAGATTGTATACAAGGGTCAATATTGGACCGCCTGTAGGACAACTTGGGGGATATGACGGCTTAAGAACAGGTTCAGATCCCTGTAGCTTAAGGGTTTTAAATCTTATGAGTCGTGAGGGTCTCATAAGAGGAATTCTCTTTACAAGTCGTGAGAATCTCGTAAGTGTAATTTCTCCTTAGGAATCATGAGGATTCCTAAGTGTGTTGCTCCTTTGTGAGTTGTAAGGATCTCACGCAGGTATTTTCTCCTCACAAGGTCGAGAGGACTTTATAAGTGCACATGAATTTTTTTATTTTATGTGTTTGTGCCCTTTTCGGGTTTTCACAAACTCGCCGGCAGTCCTGCTGTTTTTACTCATGGCGCCCTTTCGGGTTTTCATCCATGCCCATTTTGCTTGTGGACATACCATTTTTTTCTCTTCCATTTTTATTTTATTTTTATTATTTATTATTATATTTTTAAACGAGATTGCGCCTTTTCGGGTTTTCACAAACTCGCCGGCAATCCTGCTGTTTTTACTCACAGCGCCCTTTCGGGTTTTCATCCGTGCCCATTTCGCTTGTGGACATACCTTTTTTATTTTAAATGGCAAAACTCTCGAAAGTATCTTTGTCACAGGTGACCCACCTGTTTTCCGATGGGTTTTAAGGGTGGCTTTATCGCTGGATTAGCTATGTAGCCAGTAGGACTCGCGTTGCAATCTTTCCTGCTAAGACTTCGATTGCAATATAGATCCCAAGGGAATGTATCGCCGTATTTGGGGCGATGTAGTAGTTTAGGGACGTTCCGGTCCATTATCACCATGTTTGAGGAGAAAATTTAGTTTAGGGACTTTTCGGTCCAATGTCGCCATATTTGGGGCGATGTGCTGGTTTAGGGACGTTCCGGTACATTATCACCATGTTTGAGGCAAAATTTTAGTTTAGGGACATCTCGGTCCTTTGTCGCCAAATTTCAGGCGAATTTCTAGTTTAAGGACATTTCGGTCCTTTGTTAGTTTAGGTACATCTCGGTCTGATGTCGCTATGTTTGAGGCGGATAATTAGTTTAAGGACTTCTCGGTCCTATATCGCCACATTTGAGATGAGCTTCTAGTTTAGGGACATCTCGGTCCGTTATCGCCATGTTTGAGGCGAATTTCTAGTTTAAGGACATCTCGGTCCTTTGTTGCCATGTTTGAAGCGAATTTCTAGTTTAAGGACATTTCGGTCCTTTGTCGCCATGTTTGAGGTGAATTTCTAGCTTAAGGGCACCTCGGTCTCTTGTCACCATGTTTGAGGCGAATTTCTAGTTTAAGGAAATCCTGGTCCTTTATTAGTTTAGGGACAACTTGGTCCGATGTCGCCATGTTTGAGGTGGATAATTAGTTTAAGGACTTCTCGGTCCTATATCCCCGCATTTGAGGCGAGGTTCTAGTTTAGGGACATCTCGGTCCATTATCGCCATGTTTAAGGTGAATTTCTAGTTTAAAGACATCTCAGTCCTTTGTCGCCATGTTTGAGGCGAATTTCTAGTTTAAGGACATCTCGGTCCTTTGTCGCCATGTTTGAGATGAATTTCTAGTTTAAGGACAACTCGGTCCTTTGTCGCCATGTTTAAGGCGACGGAGATTCTTTGCATACTACTCAGTTCTGACTCAGGAAGATAGCGAGCGGACACGAGCGTCGTAATCTATCATAGACCTAAGTCGACTCGTCAAGTATAGTATTTTTTGAGGAATCGGCCGTTTATTGACCGGAAGGGTCTTTCGCCATGCATATCCATGAGTAGGTAGGCTCCACCTTGGTAGACTTTGTCTATGATGTATGAGACTTCATAGTTCGGCTCGAATTTCCCCGTTTTGCACGATTGGGGATTATTGGTCTTTTGACGACTAGCATAAGTTCGCCTTGGCGGAATGTTCTCGGCTTGGTCAGTCTTTCATATGACTGTTTAATCCTTGCTTTATAAGCCTCCAGATTTTGCTGTGCTATAAGGCGAGTTCGTCGATGGACATCGAGCTCCTCGAGCCGAAGATGAGCATTTTCTTCATCTATTAACTCATATAAAACCGCTACTCGTATAGAAGGGAGTTCTATTTTAAGGGGAAGTACTGCTTCCGTGCCGAATACCAACGCGTATGGTGTTGTATTCATCGCTGTTTTGAATGTTGTTCGGTATGCTCAGAGAGCTTCATGCAACCTTTCGTGCCAGTATCTCTTGTTTCTGGACACCGTTTTCTTTATAATCATCGTCAAGGTCTTATTGAAAGCTTCAGCTAGAGTGAGGCAACCCCCTTCATCAAAGTGAATGGGCCACCCGGCACTTCACGGAATCCGGTAACTTGAGCACCCCTCCTTGGGTCAACCTATACACCCTACGAGTGCGGCGAATAGCCCGCCAATTCTAGAGTGAGGCCCCTTCCGTCTCAACGCCATGAGATGCAGACCCATTGCCCTCTAGAACCCGGCTATCCGTGCACTCCATCGCGGGCTAATCCTAGTACAGAAAAGAAAAATGTGTACAACGATGGCATCAACCTCAACCCGGTCGTGCCCCAAACAAATAATATACAAGCAGGCAGTGACGGCAGTCCATATGTCGGACGCTCGTCCCGCGATATCAAATGTACAAATAAAACTAAAATGTACTAACATTGCACCCAAACTATCCACCACGACGATCCAGCCACAACACAGTACAACACAGAACATCAACGTGAATGTTGCGTTCACAAACTCGTCTAAAAGAAGTATAGCAACTAGACAAGTTGTACCACTCTAATGACATTCACGGTCGCAGATAATAATGCATGTACTGTAAAAGTTTAAACAGTGTTAGAAATATCGACTTCGAAACACCCTAAATAGCCCCCAAACTAATAGATAAAACCATGTCCAAACTGGGCTAAACAAGCAATACTACTGAACCAATATTCCAGAGACTAGAAAACACCAAAAATTCCAAGTCCAAACGCCTTAACAAAACCGGCCACACCCGGGATTTTGCAAGTTTCACCGGGCCAATTTTGGTGTTTTGGGCTCGTATTTTTACGGTGTTCTAGTTGTCACCAAAATAGCCTTCTGCAATTGTTTAAAAAAATTTTGAAGACTCGGAAAATATTGAAAGAAACTGGAATACATTGAGTGTTGTTTCGGAGTTGTTTTGGTTTTGATACTTTAATATCGTCTAAAACAACTAGTATGTGGTTAATGGGTTGGCTGTGATACCATGTTGGGTTACATCAGCGCCCCAGCCATCAATCTGTGGCCAAATGCGGAACAAAAAACTTTAAAACCCGGCTCTAACAGAACCCGATTCTCCGGATCGACCATTAACCCTAAACTAGTTATATGAAAAGGAGTTTAAAGAGTTTATACCGAACGATCCATGTCCTTCGGTCTTCGACCTCCATCCTAAGCTCCTCGCGGCTTCCTCGATCATGTTTGATCTCCGGTCTCCCCCCCCCCATCGAAGACGATCCACCTTGAGAGTTAGTAATACGGGCTCCGACCTCAAAACCGAAGCATCTCGAGTATCTAGTTTGCTAACCTAGATAGACAAGATGAAGTAGAGAGAGTGTGTGATTACTTTGTCTCAATACACCCTAGGTTTCTCAACACATGAGACATGTAGGGTGGAGGTTGAAGAAGATGCCAAGTGAAGAAAGTGTGAAGCAAAGAAAAAAAAGGGCAAGTGAAGAAAAGAATGTGGCTACCCTTTTTTTCTTTTGTGAGTGTTGTGTTATCTTTTGTGAGCTAGTGAGCAACTAAAGAAAGACACACCAAGAAAAGAACTACTTCTCACCATAAAATATCTCGCAACCCACACAAAAAATATCTTAGCATGAGTCACTGCATGACCCACCATGAGTCACACCCATGTGGCATCATGAATCACAAAGTGAGCACGCTAGATATTTACCAAAACAATAATTCACACTTCCCACCTCACTTAAACATTTAAACCTAAATATTTAATATAAAAAGAAATGGCAATATCTAAAGTAATCTTGTAATAGAATTACAAGAGTACCCATCATCCATATATACATACCCGCATCCGTATTCCGAAAGAATACGAATACAAAGAGACGAAAATAATCCAACAATACAATACTAGGATCCGGCTTAAACCAAAGCCCACTAGTATTATCTGTCCGAACCATGATCCATGCATAAGTGCACGAATATGATCGAACCCTACCATAAAACCATACGGCTCTACAACGTTTCACCCGAAGCAGTGAAACCCTCTGTGTTGGACTCTAAAGACTCGTCCATACGCTGGCAGTGGGTTTAACCACAAGCACGTCAGTGGCACTAGCTGTACATAACGGATACCCAGGTATTGAGCGAAAGGAAGGACGATAAGCAAACTCATCCTGAAACCCCTACTGAGCCTGACAGTGATAATATCTGTACAGTCCGGTCCGTCGAGTCTAGGGGGTGGATAAAGTCAGACTCCTAATAACGCGACATTTAGTATTGGTATGAAGCCCATCACCACCTGAGAAACTACTGATCCGAATAAGTAATTCTCGACTACCTTGGCCAAGGAATTCTGGTGATGGCCACCCGTGCACTCCGCGACATCAACCTCCAATACCGGGAGAGACAAATCCCCTGACGATCCATCCAATGCCTCCATTTGGTTCGGACTGTACCCAACTAAAATCTGTTTGCACGACTCCTTTGAGCCATGGTAGGGTAGTAATCAAAGCACGGTGGGAACTCATACGAGACAAATGACGATCTCAGGTCGATAAATTAACCTATACACATGTCACCTGGGAACTGATATCTGACAATAGGTATAATACCAACTAGCATGTTCCCGGTGAGTCCGTCCGATATACTCATAACCCAATGAGTACCTGTATACATATTAGGTGAACAAACTAACACCAATGGCTTGTGAGCCCTGCCACCGCCCCTCGTCAGGGTCTAGATCAGTATACACTAGTATACTCTTGGAGTATCGATGCCCAGTCTCAAAACTCCTACGACTAGGAACATTTTAAGGATGTGCTTTACACCACCCAGCTCCTACGTATATGATCTCCATCATACTGCTGGTAGTCAAGTATGAATCCAATGGGCTCTATCAACATGTAATAGTGATCTGTAATGTCACCTAAAGCATGTACACGATGATAAAGACAAATCAGATAGCACACTATCATCTCGAGTAAGACTGTCTTACCGGTATAGGTCCTCCCTCAATCATAGCAATTATATGTATACGACCCAATAATTGACTTGAGCGCACTATAGCCAACAGAACCGATGTTCTTTGGATGATGCTGGTTCAATAGGGCAAATTATATCGGTTCCCCACATTTCGATTGGCCAGCTAGCTACTGTTGGGTGTAGCTGATTTTGTTGGTGGTGGATGAAGTCCCCGTGAATTTGGCACGAGTGACACTGCTTCGCATATTCGAGGCAGTCCTGAATCATTGTGGGCCAATAGTAACCCATTCTTTTGATCTTTAGCTTCATCTTTGGCCCAGCTTGGTGAGACCGCAGAGTTCGTCGTGAATTTCTTGAACGACTTTCTTTTCTTCCTTTGGCTCCATGCCTTAGCCATAGACAATTGAACGATCTCTTATATAGAGTATCATTGATGAAGGCGAAGGACAAAGCTCGTTTCATGAGCTGATGTCGAGACGACACATTTTTAGGCATTCGTTGGGATTTGAAGTTGTCTATGAAGACTTCCCTCCAATTGTTGACCTTTCTTTGTCCCTTATTTGAAAGGTTACTTGTTCGGTCATTTCTTTTCCTTCGGATGGCTCCATTAAGTCTCTCGAAGATAATTCTGTTGGTGCGAGGATCCAGTGGGTTTGCACGATGATCTTTACATCATCGAGGTCTTCATTAGCCAGTTCCTTAGCCAATTTGGCCAACCCATCCGCCTTTTCTGTTTTCTGCATGCAGTATACTCTCCAGGATGTAGGAGGGGATTTATGTCAGCAGTTGCTGCACTCATTCACCATACTTTATCAGCTCTGGCTTGCACATCTGATAATCGCCATTTACTTGGCTAACGATCAGCTGGGAGTCTACATATATGAGGAGGTCTTTGATTCCCATGTCGACATCGATCTCGTGACCTACTATTAAAACTTCATATTCAGCTTCATTATTAGTCCTTGGCTCTGTTAAGGAAAGGGCATAACGCAATATTCCTCCTTGCGGAGTCACGACGATAAGGCCCATCCCGGCTTTGATTATAGGGGTATTTTGCTTTCACCTCTTCATGGAAGATGATCCATCGAAGTAGAGTTCCCATTTGGAATCATTTTATTCCTTCTCTCCTTCGATTATGTCGAATGCATGTTCATCCGGAAACTCACAATTTAAGGGGGAGTTGGCTGGTATCGGATGCTCTGCGAGAAAGTCGGCAATGGCCTGGCCTTTTACTGCTTTGAGGGGTCGATACGTTATCGAGAACTCCATCAGGAGGTGGGCCTATTTGGCAACCCTCCTGTTAGTATGGACCTTGACATCAGATATTTAAGAGGATCCACCTTTGATATGAGATGGACCTCATGTGCCAAGGCGTAATGTCTGAGCTTCGCTATCCCGAAAGTCAGTACCAAGCATTGCTTTTCAATGGGGGTGTAGTTGTTTTCTGCCCCCAGGAGAACTCGACTCAAATAGTACAGAGCTATCTCCTTTCCCTAATCGTTCTCTTATGCCCATAGCGTGCCTAGAGAACCCTCAAGGGCTGTTATATATAGGATAAGGGGTTTTCCCTTAAACGAAGCGGCCAATATCAGCGGATTTTGCAGGTATTGCTTGATTTCGTTTAGTGCATTTTGACACTTTTGATCCCAGACGAATGGGGTTCCCTTCTTCATTAAATGATCGTAGGGACAGCATTTTCCAGAGAAGTTGGCTATCAACCGCCGGATATATGCGAGCTTTCCTTGAAAAGATCGCAATTGTTTGAGAGTTCTTGACGTAGGCATTTCCATAATCTCCTTGATCTTGAGGGATCGATTTCGATACCCCGGTGCCGTATGATGATTCCTAAGAATTTTCCTGAGGAGACTCCAAACGCGCATTTTAGAGGATTCATCTTCAGATTATACTTCCAAAGACGTCGAAACACTAATTTTAGATGTTCACAATGTTCCTCATGAGATCTTCTTTTTACCACAATGTCGTCGATGTAGCATTCGATGATCTCATGGATGAGGTCATCGAAGATATTTTTCATGGCCCTCTAGCAGGTAGCGCCAGCGTTCTTCAGACCGAAGGGCATCACCTTATAGCAAAATATGCCCAGCGGAGTCCGAAAAGCAATATGATTTTGATCTTCATGATGCATTTTTATTTGATTGTATCTTGAAGATCCATCCATGAAGGAGAAGACCTCATAGGTAGACATGTTATCGATCATCAGATCGGTAACAGGTAATGGGAAGTCATCATCCAGGCAAGTTTTGTTGAGGTCCCGAAAGTCCACGCAGATGCGCACCGTTCTATTTTTCTTCATCACCGGAACGATATTGGCGATCCAGTCAGGATATTGAACTTCTTGGATGAAGCCGGAGTCGATTAGTTTCTTGACCTCAACATTTATACTCATCTCAAGTTCGAGCCGCATTCTTCTTGGCGCCTGTTTGACTGGCTTTATGTCCGGCGATATGGCCAGTTTATGTACTGCCACCTTTAGATCTAGACTCAGCATCTCGAAATATTTCCATGCGAAGCAGTCTTTATATTTTATGAGTGCGTCTTTTAACGTAGCTACATATTTTTCAAATAGTAGCTCACTGATGAATGTCGGCCTCAGATCATTTTCTGTCCCTAAGTCAATTTTCCTTAGGTTGTCCGCTATAGTATGTATCCCATCTTCCAGCTCTTTTGATGCCGGTGGAAATTCGGAGATTAACTAGTCCTCGTCTTCATTTGCGAAGCATATACGGAGGTCATCCATAGTCTCATGCCTCCTTCCTTTGAGAGTGTTATCATATGGTAAGTATGAGTTCACTTCCATTTTTTGTGTTGAGCAGGTCCTATCCTCATGGTATAGGTCTTATTTGGCTCATGCTTTTGCGGTGGGGTTACCTTCCAGTTGTCGGATAAAGTGAACCAGCCTTGTTGATACTGCACCTAGCCTTTGAAGGTGAAGCAGTCTTCAAAAGAATGACCTATTGCTCAGTGGTAGAAGCAATATTCCAGATGACGGACCACGTTTATTTGTTCAGGGTGCTGAGACTCCGGGAGTGTCATCATTTGATGCTTCATGACAAGGTTGAATATTTTCATCGTCTTATCTTGGCGGAAATAGTATTCCCGACCCATCTTCTTTATAAACGACGGGTTCCAACCGAGTTTTTCTTGATAGCACGGCTTCTTAGATCCGCCATGTTGTTTGAGAACATTGTTTGCACTCTTTGTCCTGTTTTTGCCTCTATTTCTGGATTTTCCCTTTTGCGAGGACATACAGCGGGCTAGGGATAAAGGGCATTGTAGTCTTCTTTCTCCGCAGATTGCTGATGGAGGTGCTGCGTCCTGACCTTTTCATAAATGGCCATTTCACGGCTGTGATTGTCTTGGCTCTTTTGACAGGCTTCTTTTATTAGCTTGTCTATTTGTTCTTCGAGCGACGGACTTAACGTTCTTAAAGCGGGATTTCGCTCTGTTTCAACGTCACAACTATTTGGAAGGGCAATTTCCTTTTCTCTGGAGCTGTTTATGACACAACAACTATGGAACTGCTCCCGTTTCTTGGACCGAATGTATCCGAACCCGATTGTCTCCATCTTCCCGTTGGGCATCTTTCGTTGGGTTCCAGGGATATCCTAAATCATTTTGTAGAATTGGGCTTGCCGAACAGTTTGTTCAAGGGGTACACCTTAGCACTTTAACAATCTTTTCAATCCCTCTGCGTAGTATCTTGGTAGACGGATTGGTTGAAACCTGTCGGGTGCAAAATTGGTATCGTGCCAGACTTCTTTCTCTACTCTGGTCTCCGTAGATTGGTAGAAGATGATCGCCTTTTCACCTTTTCGTCTGGGAGGGACGTAGAAAGTCTGTAATTCTTGGACGTTGTATATATCGAGCGCATCAAGTTCTTTATAATGCCGAGGCGGAGCCATTGAGATTTGCATACTCTGATCTGCTTCGGCGAGGGTTTGCACTGACGGGCGGATGGAGAACACTGCGTTGGTCCCGTCCTCAAAATCGCTGCCAAAGACCAGAATAGGGGTAAATGGTCTGAGCCTATCGTTTTCTTTCTAGGATTTCCCGAGTAGACTATTTCTTCATCTTCCTCGAAATCAATCCCAAAAATTAGGATAGTGGCAACGGACTTCAGTTTATCCTCCGACTTATGACACCTTTCTGTATCTTCGAAGTCTGGTAGAAAGTACTTTGCGTCTTCATATTTCTGGACCTCGTTTACGGAGAACGAATTTAGCTCCCCTGTGACGGTGCAATCCAAGCCATCCTTGAAATACTTCATACACTGATATTGTATTAGAAGGCATGACGTTATACTCATGCAACCAGGACCTGCCGAGCAAAGTGTTATAGAAAGTCTTGGCATCAATGACATGAAATTTGATGTCAGTGACGAGCAACCCGAAGCATAATGTCAGTATTACGAACCCAAGCGTCCGTAACGACTATGAATCGAACCCAGAGATTGTAATTTTATCTCGGGTCAAGTGCTAAACATTCATGCAAATCTCCTTCAGCTCTTTCAAATTGAGAAAGTTGACGTAGGATTCGTTGTCGACAAGGATTTTCTCTATCTTGATGTCCTGGAAGTACCGGTGACGTATAACGGGCGGTTATGTTCGCACGTACCAAGATCTTCATCGCTGAAAGTAATGTCAGCTGTGTGAACTTCTGCTAGCTCATCCTTCATCTTCTCCTCTGTGAGGAAAGCTTGGAACTGATCGGGCTCTTATAATGTGTCACGACCCGAAAGTACGGAACGTGACCGGCACTTAGATTACGAAGCGTCTAAAGGCGCTACGTAACCTAAGTAAGACGAAGCCCAGAAATCTAAACCATGAAAAAGAAGAAGAAGCAGTAAAAGAAAACATGAAGGAATAAGTTTAAAACATCAGCAAATTTTCTCAAAAATTTCGGCAGAGCCTCCTCTATAAAAATTGGCCCCCAAACGGGTACAACAGTATAATATACATAAACAATAAAAAGCATCCCCAAACGGGTGCTAGCATCAACGCCAACAGGCGGAAACAACCACAGCAAGCACAATAATATACAACGCCAAAAGGCGAGGCTCAAAACTCGAAAGAAAACATCAGAATAATACATGCGCGACTCTAAGGTCGAAATAAAAGACCGGTCCAATAAACTCATCAATTAATACAAGTATGGTTGATGGAGATTACTAGATACAACGAATGAATAAAATACAATGGTGGTTCAGATACAAGTGAACCAACCTACCGTGCAAATCACCCTGAAATAAAAGATGTGCCAGCAAGCTGCCCGGGAAACCTGTACATCGAACCTGTAATAAAATTTGGCACAACGGGGGTGAGTTGCCAACTCGTGAGTAGAAGACATCTACGAAAAGAAATCGAATGTACGACGCTATCTTAGGTCATAATAATACACTACTAAGTCTCAAACCTCAAGTAATAGCAGGGTAATAATACGTGTAAGTGCAGATACTCCGTGCTCGTGTCAGTGCCTCATATAGTACTATGTCATATGAATGGATATGCATGCACCATGAATGTAAAATAAGCAATCCTGAAATCCAGGTATATCTGTATAAGAAATCTTTGGCTGTTATCATAGTAAAATGTGTATAAGAATCTGAAATCTCAACAATGAAATCCATGGAAATCCGTGTCAAGCATCGACACAAATATGTAAATCTCAAGTCTCATAGTCTCAATACCTCGGGCTCCGTCAGTCCGGACCGGCCCATATCATCAAATCTCACGACAACGGTCAGTATCCTCCGGATATCCGCCGCGCCAGACATCACCGGTAGGTAGCCTTCCCCTGCCAGGCTCATCGTCTACAACTCGATCGTCTTCCCCGGGGTACCATACCGGGCCCACCATGTACCCGAGACGGTTCATCCACTCCTCGAATCGGTGTTAGTTGTATGTATGCCCTAGAGGCCAGTATTGTACAGATGATGTATATTATATTGGATGCTTGGACATATATAGAGATGACTTTCTTGCTCGATATGATAGTATGCTATCTGGTTGCTCTTTATCTTAACATGTACACTAGTCTCTTTATACTGTGTTATAGTTACATGTTGGTAAAGCCCTTAGGATGTGTACTTGACTACCTGGACTATGATGCAGATCATACTAGTGGGGACATGGTAGTCCATAAGTACATCCTTCAAGGTCCCTAGTCGTGGGTGTATCGAGACGGGGCATCGATATACCAGTGTAGACTAGCGTATACGCTTCTCGACCCATGTGATGGGCGATGGATGATCCCATATCCATTGGTGTTTGACATCAGAGATGGTATACGGGTGCTCAGTGGAGACTGGGTACACTGGACGGACTCGCCGAGAACTCCCAGATGGTATTATACCTCACATCAGATGGCAGTTCTCAGGTGACACTTGTACAGGTTAGTCTGTAGACCCGAGATCGTCATAGAGTCTTGTGTGATTCCCACTGTGCTTTGATCTCCACCTTACCACGTCCATGAGGGCGTGCAAAACGGTGGTCTTTGGGTACAGTCCCGAGTCACATGGAGGCAATGAGCGATAGGAGGGGTTTCGTCTCTCCCGGTATTGGGAGTTGATGTTGCGCTGTGCTCGATTGGCCGTAGCAGGGAAGTCCCTGGCCAGGGCTGATCAGAGATTTACTGGTAAGTGTTACCAGTAGTTTCTCGACCCGTTACGAGCCTCACATCGGCATGACTTATCGGGTTATTGGGGTCTGACGTTTACCATCCCTAGACTTGATATGCGACATATCAGACGAAGAGACCGGACTGTACGGCAAGTGTTACTGGTCGGATTCGCAGGAGTGTGAGCGAGCTAGCTCGTCGATCTTCTGATCGCTCAATACCCGGATGGCCGTTACGTTTAGCAGACCGCTTGCGGCTTGTGGGTGCATGATATGATCATCATCTGCTACCGGCGTATTGACGAGTCTTTAGAGTCCTACACAGAGGTTTCCTGGTTCAAGCGAAACGAAATAGGAGTGCATATGAGATATGTGCGGAACCGAGAATAATGCGTGTATGTGATACCGTATTTGATTCTCGCGATTAATGTTTCGATTGGTTGTATATGATATAACCTAGTTATCGAATCGAAGATCGATTCAATAAGTCGATACATTGAATACTAGTCGGTTATATGCGACATGACCGGATCATTGAATCAAGTGTTGATTTAATGATTTAATGTATAATTATATATTTGATATATTACTTTGCATTAACTAGTATTGGTTCACTTTAAACGGATTTTTCTCACTTGATTTACACATTGTATATGTGATATACTTTTGTGCACTTATATGTATCATGTTTGATGATGCATGTAGTTTTGGCTTTGTGTAAAGAATGCAACCATGGTTATGAGAGTGGTTAGGGTTTAAGATTTATTCTCTTATTATTAAATCCATTATTATTTATTAAATGGATTTATGGAAACAAAAGGGTTTCATTTTATCATGAAGTGTGGTGAAGCTTCATGAAGCTTTTTGTAATGATGCCATTTTGTCTCCTTGCTTAAACCTAACCACTCCCACTAACCATGGTCAATTCTCTACACTTGACCATGGTTAGAAGATGATAAGAATTCATTTTATTATTCATTTTAAACTTAACTTATGATAAGAATTCTATCATCTTCTTCTTCTTCTTAAAGTGAGAAACCTTGATGCCATTAATGGCAACTTGTGTTCTAGAGTGAGAAATCCAAATCTAAAGTGAACCCACCTCCTATTTCTTCATCCTCTACCTCTTGCCAAGTGGTTTTGGGTGTTTTCTTCACAAGTTTCCTTACTTGGTGAAGTCGGAGCTTGAACTTGTGCAACCTCGACGTAGATCGTCTTTGACACGAAGCCGACGACCTAGCTCGCCCGTTTTCCTGATGAAGCCGATGAATGAGTCTAGGGTTCGTGATGGACAGCGAGAAGACTTCGTTGCAGAGCCGTGGAGGTGGATATCCGGATCTACAAAGGTTGTAATTTCCGTATCCTTCTAGTTAAGTAGTTAACTAGTTTACTTTTTCGCCTAAACATCTAGTAAACGATCCGTAGTCTAGGGTTTCTCGGCACCATTTTTTTTAATTTGGCATGTTCGATGCCTTGTGAGACCTCATTAGGATGCCTAGGAACCCTACAGTGGTATCAGAGCCTAGCTAGAGCCTTAGGCGAAGTCTAGACGGAGTTTGAAGTCCGGACGAACCCGAAACCCATATACCCATGAGCTCTCTGGAAATTTTCTAAAATCTGGGATTTTTTAATATTAAAAATGTCTAAAAAATTCAGTAAAGAATTATAAGAATTACGATGCAAAATATTTCACATGAACAGTTTCTTAAGCCGCGGAACCGCGGCAGAAGCATAGATTCTGCCGCTGTTCCGCGCTCAAAAGGTGACGTCAGCCATACTTAATTGCACAGTAATTCCTGATAAATTCTACTGAGTTTTTTGGGTATTTTTAAATTGACTCTAAGATTGAGTGCTCTGGGGTTAAATTGGGAATCGACGATTCGATCGGAATATCAAACTTTGTCTAAGTGTTTTTCCAGATAACTATAGAATATGTTAAAGAGTTCGATCGGATATAAATACCCAAGTTTTCCCCTGCCGGAATAATTCCAAGTGTTGGATTTTTCTGTGGTTAAAAGACGTTCTGAGTAGTGCAAGTAACGCGATGGTCCCTCTAGAAGAAAACAAACCTTAACTCGACTATGTGACGGTCTTGAACTGCCCTTTGAACCTTCGGGTTTGGGGCAGTACGGCGTGCCACATGTGAGGCGTTGGCTTGACCCTTCTACGGCTGGACCGTTGGTACTGAGGCATGAAGTGAATGTTTTTGAACCTATTTCATGTGTTGATCGGTGTCGGGAAAACTTGGGTGTTCGAATGTTCGATCGGAAAGTTTAATATATTCTATTTATCCGGAATTGGATACAATAATTGGAATTCACAAACAGTTATGAGATAACTGGATGAATGTTATAAATCTAGCAGTTTAGTCCCATACGATATTGAAAAGAGTTTTCGATAATGAGACTAAAATGCGGGGTTTGTAACTGTTAGGCATGTGATGTCTAAAGAGGTTGCGGATTCCAACTGTTGCAGTTTTACACTTTCTTTTCTGTGACCGTAAGTGTAATATGTGAATCGCCGGTTTCGTTGCTATATGTCAACGACAATTGGGATGCGCATATTTACTTACGTTGATGACATGTGATGTTATGTGTTGCTGGATATGTTATATTGGATCGTCGTGTTTGAACAGCCGGGGGTTTTTATGTGAGATGAGTGTTTTCCATTTTCATTCATGTAAAAACTTGTATGTAATATTCTTTTATTTGGGGCACTTCCAGGTAGCGGAAGTTGTCACCCTTTGTATATTATTTACTTTTCCGCATTAGGATAGACCCAAGGAGGGGAGCACAAGTAACCGGGTTCTGGGGTCCAGTGGGAGACCAACTCGAGGAGTCGAGTCCGGGTCTCCTAATCCTAGAATTGGCAGGGTTGCTTGCCGCTCTCGTAGGGGTCTAGGGGTGTGGGATTGGCTATTCATCACGACCGTGGAATCCGTGTTTTATACTGGCTCGTATTGAAAACACGGACGTCCTAGTATATCCAATATTTCATATGTTTATTCTGCTGCGATATCTGTGATGTGTTTCTGTGATGGATATAGTATATAGTATATATGATATATTATATAGACGTTACTTATGTTTTACACCCGCGCTAGCCCTGCCCTGCTCTGTCGTTAGTTACCTAACCTAACGGTGCACGAGGGGACATCGAGGCGAATGCGGATGGCATAAGTGTACGTCATATCTATCTGTGATGTTTAGGTATTTAAATGATGGGACTTCATTAATGTGATTAATGAAAGATAAGAAACCTAAGATGTTGTGGAATCGAATTTTAAAATAAAACAGGTAGCTACAGTTCTTGCTTTGCACAGCGGTATATATGATATACCCTGCACCTTATTCGATGAGGAAAGGACCGAGATCCCTTCACCGGGAGTGACTCCTTTAGCAATAACTGGCAGATGCTACACACTCGGTTTGCTATTGACTGCTTTTGGGTTTTTGCTTTGCACAGTGATATATATGATATATCCCGCACCTCATTCGACGAGGAAAGGGCCGACGATCCCTTCACCGGGAGTGACCCCTTTAGCAAAACTAGAAAAGCCTCAAAATCACTCCATTTTAAAACTTCATTTGATTCTACAACGATATCAAGTTCATTACGCTCATGGTTTTCAGAAAAACCAGGCGTAGCCCTCCGTCATTTTAGATAGATCCTACTTAGTATTCGTGCTACGTTTGTTGACCTCCGTCAAGGCGTAGTGTGCGGTAGCTAACTAGTATTTGTCTGCTTATGCATATGATGCAGATTGGATTAGGGTAGTCGTACGACCTTGTTGACCTCCGTCAAGGGTCGTGCGGGTGGGTTTGATTCAATCAAGAAATGACGGGTTGAACTTGACTTGCACCCTGTGGTTTGTTGACCTCCGTCAAGGTCATAGGATTCTTGGGGCAAAATTTTATCGGGAATTTCAAGTGTTGAAATTTGCAATGAGATTGCATACCTTCTATGAGATAGTTGGATCCCGATACCCACTGCGAGTAAGAGTTACTCCTGGGAGAGTTTTACACATTACAATTAGCCGATCAAGTAGGTGTCTAGAAAGGTGTTAACGAGGTTACGCCTCTGGGAAAACGAGGTTTACAGTAATTAGGTTTGTGCGAAAGCACGGAGGACCTCCCTCAAAGTACCGACACTGGCCTGGCTGAAAGATTGGCGAACTTGTAGTGTGTAATTAATCCCGGCTAGTCTTTCCTTTTAGGGTTTGAAGGAAGATTTGATAAAAAGCAGTGGGAGCCATCCTGATTAGATAAGATAATAACCAATCTGATCTTGCACGAGCTTACGCTAAAGTGTTTTCTTCTCTCTCTCTCCAGGTAGCGACCATTTCATGCCTTAATAAAGATAATAATATGGATGTATTGACCGAACCCGCATGTTATACTGTGCTGGGGAACGTTGGTTCCTTTCTTTCCTATAAGAGTTATAGGACTGAACAGGATATAGGGGAATACCAGGATTCCCATGCCACCCGAATGAAGGAAGTACAAGTTGATGCATTTTCTTCGGGTGTGTTCGTTACAGAGAACTGTTTCTCCATTTGCTCTACGTCCTGGGTATTGGATACCGGGTCAGGATCCCATATATGTAATCAGTTACATGGGCTTAGGAAATGTAGAGAACTTGGAG
This sequence comes from Agapanthus africanus, assembly GCA_030015575.1. NCBI lineage: Eukaryota > Viridiplantae > Streptophyta > Magnoliopsida > Asparagales > Amaryllidaceae > Agapanthus > Agapanthus africanus. The sequence continues at coordinate 825,165,530 of CM057339.1, read as the reverse complement.
AAGGTGATAAAGACATTATAGTTGGAAATGGTGCAATTGTTGCAGCTAAGACTGTCGGGGAATATCACCTTACATTACCAACTGGTAATACATTGGTTCTGAACGAATGCTATTACATGCCGAACCTGATATGCAACATTATATCTGTTTCTTTATTGAGTAAAGAGGGATATAATTTTGTATTACAGGATAATGTTATGAACATTTTCCGTAACCAAAAGTTGGTTGGATCAGGCACGCTATGCAATGGCATTTATGTTCTAAATCAATCAACAGTTCTAAGCATAACAAACACACACAAGAGGAAGAGTTCAGAATTGAACGAATCCTTCTTGTGGCATTGTAGACTGGGTCACATCAATGCGACACGACTGGCTAAGTTGCATAAGGATGGATATTTAAATCCGTTTGAATTTTCATCTTATGACACTTGCCAGTCATGTCTCAAAGGAAAGATGACCAAAACTCCGTTTACGGGACACGGAGAAAGAGTTACCGAACTCTTAGGACTGATACATAGTGATGTATGCGGTCCAATGTCTACACATGCCAGGGATGGTTCTTCGTACTTCATTACATTCACTGACGATCTCTCTAGATTCGGATATGTGTTCCTGATGAAACACAAATCAGAAGCTTTTGAGAAATTTAGAGAATATAAACAAGAAGTCGAAAACTAAACCGGAAAAAGTATTAAAATCCTTCGATCTGATCGAGGAGGTGAATACTTGAGCATTGAATTCCTGGACTTCCTAAAAGAGAATGGGATTCTCTCTCAGCTGACTCCTCCATATACACCACAGCACAACGGTGTATCAGAACGGAGGAACCGCACCCTATTAGATATGGTGCGCTCTATGATGAGCACAACTGAGTTACCTATTTCCTTCTGGGGATATGCACTGGAAACAGCAGCATATCTACTGAATAGGGTTCCTACCAAATCAGTGCCTACCACCCCATATGAGATATGGAAGGGGAAGAGACCATATCTAAATTTTATAAAGATATGGGGTTGCCCGGCTTATGTCAAAAGACAAAAACAGGACAAACTCGAGGCAATGTCTGTTTTGTGTAAATTTGTTGGATATCCCAAGCATTCGCGAGGGTATATCTTCTACCACAGTGAGGAACAAAGAGTATTTGTTGCTCAACATGCCACCTTTTTAGAAAAGGAATTTCTTGCAAAAGAGATTAGTGGCTCTGAGGTAGAACTGGAAGAGGTTCCAGCTGAACAAAACACAACAGAAGATTTAGTGGAACCAGAGGATTCCGTAGTTCCCGATGAACCCCAGCCACTCCGCCGATCTAGTAGGGTTCCTCGCCAACCTGAGAGATACTACGGTTTTCTCATGGATGGAGGTAGCGAGGATTGCATCATGGAGGATGATGACCCAACTAGCTTCGAGCAGGCCATCACGAGTAGGGACTCAATGAAATGGCTGGATGCAATGCGGTCCGAGATGGAATCCATGTACACCAACAAAGTATGGACTTTGGAAGTTGCTCCTGAAGGGGTAAAACCCATTGGGAGCAAGTGGATCTTCAAGAAGAAACTTGGTGTAGATGGGAAAGTGGAGACTTTCAAAGCTAGACTTGTAGCAAAAGGTTTTCGTCAAAGACCAGGTGTGGACTATGACGAAACCTTTTCTCCAGTGGCTATGCTTAAATCCATCCGGATCATGCTTGCCATCGCTGCATATCATGACTACGAAATCTGGCAAATGGATGTTAAGACCGCCTTTCTAAATGGTGATTTAGAAGAGTGCGTGTACATGACTCAGCCGGAGGGCTTCGTAGATAGTGGGAGCAGCGGGAAGGTGTGCAAGCTGCTTAAATCCATTTATGGATTAAAGCAAGCATCGCGGAGTTGGAACATCTGCTTTGATGTCGTTATCAAAGAGTTTGATTTCGTCAAAAATCGAGATGAACCTTGTATCTACAAGAAGGTGGCAGGGAGTAAGGTTGTCTTCCTCGTATTGTACGTGGACGACATACTCTTGATAGGAAATGATATTCCTATGCTGCAATCGGTTAAGCTCTTCTTATCACCGAGATTCTCAATGAAAGATCTTGGTGATGCCTCCTGCATATTGGGAATCAGGATCTATAGAGATAGATCCAAACGGATATTGGGATTGTCCCAATCCAGGTACATTGACACCATACTAAAGAGGTTTAGTATGGAAGAATCCAAGCGTGGGAACTTACCCACGATCTCTAGATTCACTCTCTCTAAAGAGATGTCTCCTAAGACTGATTTGGAGAGAGCTCGCATGCAAGGGATACCCTATGCTTCAGCTGTAGGCTCTATCATGTATGCGATGCTGTGTACCAGACCCGATGTTGCATACTCACTAAGTGTAGTGAGCAGGTATCAAGCTGATCCTGGAGAGAGTCACTGGACAGCTGTGAAGAGCATTCTCAAGTACTTACGAAGGACTAAAGAGATGCTCTTGGTGTATGGTAATGGAGAACTCCAAGTGGAGTCCTTTACCGATTCCAGCTTCCAGAGTGATAAGGACGACTCTAAGTCGCAGTCGGGTTTTGTCTTTACCCTTTACGGAGGGGCGGTTAGCTGGAAGAGTTCCAAGCAGGAAACCGTGGCAGACTCGACGATGGAGGCTGAGTACATCGCTGCCAACGATGCTGCTAAAGAAGCTGTTTGGATCAAGAAGTTCATTACTGAACTTGGAGTGGTTCCATCCATTGAACATCCAATACCTTTGTATTGCGATAACAATGGAGCAGTGGCTTTGGCCAAGGAACCCAGGTCCCATCAGAGATCCAGGCATATTCTGAGGCGGTATCACCTGATCCGGGAGATAGTTGATCGCCGGGAGATCGAGGTCAGGAGGGTTGACACGAAGAATAACACGGCGGATCCACTCACGAAGGCCATTCCCCAGATACAGTTTGAGAGACTCTTCGGGATGCTCGGTATGCGATACTACAGCAGCTGGCCCTAGTGCAAGTGGGAGATTGTTAGTTGTATGTATGCCCTAGAGGCCAGTATTGTACAGATGATGTATATTATATTGGATGCTTGGACATATATAGAGATGACTTTCTTGCTCGACATGATAGTATGCTATCTGGTTGCTCTTTATCTTAACATGTACACTAGTCTCTTTATACTGTATTATAGTTACATGTTGGTAAAGCCCTTAGGATGTGTACTTGACTACCTGGACTATGATGCAGATCATACTAGTGGGGACATGGTAGTCCATAAGTACATCCTTCAAGGTCCCTAGTCGTGGGTGTATCGAGACGGGGCATCGATATACCAGTGTAGACTAGCGTATACGCTTCTCGACCCATGTGATGCGCGATGGATGATCCCATATCCATTGGTGTTTGACATCAGAGATGGTATACGGGTGCTCAGTGGAGACTGGGTACACTGGACGGACTCGCCGAGAACTCCCAGATGGTATTATACCTCACGTCAGATGGCAGTTCTCAGGTGACACTTGTACAGGTTAGTCTGTAGACCCGAGATCGTCATAGAGTCTTGTGTGATTCCCACTGTGCTTTGATCTCCACCTTACCACGTCCATGAGGGCTTGCAAAACGGTGGTCTTTGGGTACAGTCCCGAGTCACATGGAGGCAATGAGCGATAGGAGGGGTTTCGTCTCTCCCGGTATTGGGAGTTGATGTTGCGCTGTGCTCGATTGGCCGTAGCAAGGAAGTCCCTGGCCAGGGCTGATCAGAGATTTACTGGTAAGTGTTACCAGTAGTTTCTCGACCCGTTACGAGCCTCACATCGGCACGACTTATCGGGTTATTGGGGTCTGACGTTTACCACCCCTAGACTTGATATGCGACATATCAGACGAAGAGACCGGACTGTACGGCAAGTGTTACTGGTCGGATTCGCAGGAGTGTGAGCGGGCTAGCTCGTCGATCTTCTGATCGCTCAATACCCGGGTGGCCGTTATGTTTAGCAGACCGCTTGCAGCTTGTGGGTGCATGATATGATCATCATCTGCTACCGGCGTATTGACGAGTCTTTAGAGTCCTACACAGAGGTTTCCTGGTTCAAGCGAAACGAAATAGGAGTGCATATGAGATATGTGCGGAACCGAGAATAATGCGTGTATGTGATACCATATTTGATTCTCGCGATTAATGTTTCGATTGGTTGTATATGATATAACCTAGTTATCGAATCGAAGATCGATTCGATAAGTCGATACATTGAATACTAGTCGGTTATGTGCGACATGACCGGATCATTGAATCAAGTGTTGATTTAATGATTTAATGTATAATTATATATTTGATATATTACTTTGCATTAACTAGTATTGGTTCACTTTAAACGGATTTTTCTCACTTGATTTACACATTGTATATGTGATATACTTTTGTGCACTTATATGTATCATGTTTGATGATGCATGTAGTTTTGGCTTTGTGTAAAGAATGCAACCATGGTTATGAGAGTGGTTAGGGTTTAAGATTTATTCTCTTATTATTAAATCCATTTATTATTTATTAAATGGATTTATGGAAACAAAAGGGTTTCATTTTATCATGAAGTGTGGTGAAGCTTCATGAAGCTTTTTGTAATGATGCCATTTTGTCTCCTTGCTTAAACCTAACCACTCCCACTAACCATGGTCAATTCTCTACACTTGACCATGGTTAGAAGATGATAAGAATTCATTTTATTATTCATTTTAAACTTAACTTATGATAAGAATTCTATCATCTTCTTCTTCTTCTTAAAGTGAGAAACCTTGATGCCATTAATGGCAACTTGTGTTCTAGAGTGAGAAATCCAAATCTAAAGTGAACCCACCTCCTATTTCTTCATCCTCTACCTCTTGCCAAGTGGTTTTGGGTGTTTTCTTCACAAGTTTCCCTACTTGGTGAAGTCGGAGCTTGAACTTGTGCAACCTCGACGTAGATCGTCTTTGACACGAAGCCGATGACCTAGCTCGCCCGTTTTCCTGATGAAGCCGATGAATGAGTCTAGGGTTCGTGATGGACAGCGAGAAGACTTCGTTGCGGAGCCGTGGAGGTGGATATCCGGATCTACAAAGGTTGTAATTTCCGTATCCTTCTAGTTAAGTAGTTAACTAGTTTACTTTTTCGCCTAAACATCTAGTAAACGATCCGTAGTCTAGGGTTTCTCGGCACCATTTTTTTTAATTTGGCATGTTCGATGCCTTGTGAGACCTCATTAGGATGCCTAGGAACCCTACAATCGGGTCTCGAAATCCATCAGAAAACATGAAATCTCATGGTGGACGACACATACATCACGAGAAAACCGCATCTTATCTTGAAAAGAGAAGAGGAGAGATGATTATTGTCAAAAATATGAGTTTACCGCAATCAGAAATGGCGTCGCTTCGCAGCTAGCCGGTGAGTACGGGTCGATCCACAGAGACGGGTAAATTCCTTTTATGTGTTTTAACGAGTTGATTCTATTTGTCGTTTTGATTGGTTTATAAAAATCTATAAAAACTAGATCTAATTAATCTAATTGAAAGTCTTGCTAGGGTTAGGCTTAGGGGAAGTTTTGGAGATTAATGTTTCCTTCACCGCTTTCAATGCCTTATTTTTTTAGATCTATTAGATGTTACGTTAATTATCAATAAAGTGAATACGAATCTTTTGGGAAGATGTTTCTTCCTCTAGATTTGTATCCTTCCTTTGTTGATAATTACCCTAACCCCCATGGAAAACGCGCGCAACCGGCCCTTTATACTACGGTTCACCGTTACCTCGAGGGGTAGGGTGCCGTAGGGAGCGGATGTGTGCGTATGCATGGAGTTCTAACTCTAAAGTGAAGATGGCATTGAAAGGGGTGAGAGATCTCATCTCTCAACCCTTTCGCTAAGGCTAACCCTAACAAGCGAGGAGACTACTCGCTCATTAGGGGATGATAAATTATACTAGAAAATAAAAGCAAGGAAATAAATTACCTACAGATTTGATGGCTCCCTCCAAGTAGAAGACAGAATAGATCTGAATGTCACTCCCAGAAATTTCTGAATTTTATTTATTGAAAAGAGGCATAGTTTTTACAGATCTAAAATTACAATTTATAGGAAAATAGGAAACCTAGGGTTACAGACTCTCGCACATGCGCAATTACTGATTTGACCCCTGAGAATCTCAACACCCACAACGTCGCGGCAACAGAAGAAATCTCCACCGACCCGGGCATTAGACGGCCGCGGATCCGCGGCAAATGCTGGCTTGGGCCGCCAGTCTTTTGGGATTTCTTCAGGAGTTCTGGAGCTCTGTATTTTTATATGTATTTTCTCTGTTGGCTTCTCACTCTTCTCCAGATCTTCAGTGAAGACTTGTATTGGGCTTTTTAACCGTTTCACATTGACATTCGTTGCCTTGCACCTATGTGAACTGGGCTCGACTAGGATTCGTCTAATTGTTGGTCAAAAGTCCCTTTTCTGTTGTTTTGTGTCTTTTTCACTGTATTTGCTCCAGAAACCTGTAACCTGTAATATGCAACAAACTTGCGTCAAGAGTACCTGTTTATTTATAAAAAGGATAAGAATAGGGGAATGATAAATGCAATATTATGGTCTGAACAAATACCCCCAAACTTACCTTTTGCTCGTCCTCGAGCAAACTTATTATTTTATTCTCTAAAATCCTAACCACACTTTCGCAGGGAAACGCGATTGCACTGAGCACGTGCAACAAGCCGTTAAACCTCTAGGTGTCCCTAGTAGGAGGAGTGTTGTCTCCTGAGGGTTTTCAGCGGATTACACCCACAAAATCCTATCAACTTGGCCCATTGACTTTTGTTCTCCAATTAGGTTTTCTAACAAGGAATTCTATTATCTTATACTTGTAAATTATCCACCCATATTCTTCACGCTTCCTCATTATTTAACTTAAGATTATATATGTTATGTAGACCTACTTAGCTTTCGGCATCTCTTAAGTTTTCCTTCTAGGGTTCCATCTCCACTTAGGAATTTCTATCAACTCTACTAAAGATACAAGTTCTATTCTTCATTCCTCTCTCTTATCTAAATTCCAATCACATACCCCCACGTGTGTGTATAAATCACCCCTATACTTGGAAATTCAAATCAAGCAATCATGCTCTCGTCCGTTGTCCAAAGTACTAATTAGTTGGTGAATGAAATTTGCTTACACATCCTTCATGCGACCGTTAATACTTCTTGAGGTACCAACGACCGATTACAAAATGCGCTTGCACTTTAAAGCGTACTTCCTAGTCTTTGCAACACCCAAGGCTTTAGCAGTGACTCCCAAACCAGTTGGTCTAAGGCACTAGGTGATGAAGCACCCTCGCTAAATATTTTTCTATTTTTACAGCCTTAAGTAACCACAAAAACCAGTGTCCATTTTTTTCTTTATTCACTTTTTTTTTCTTTTTATTTTCATTGTACTAAGGACTTTAGACAAGAGCATTTCAAGGTCTCTTCTACTATTCCAAGTTCAAGGTGCGTGACTGTGCAAATTGTAGGGTATACATTTTCAGAATTTAGACTTAAGCTAGGAACTATTTTTTAAACTTATACTCTAATAAGAACATCAATACTCTTCCCTTGTTTTGACTTAGCCCAAGAAGTGAACCCAAAATTTGCCTATTTCTAAATAAACTACAAGGCATATACTCTCTACCATTAAACTTTAAGGAATGTTATCTTTAGGGTTTTTAATTTACTAAGTCTAAGATCTAGTTGTTCCTAGCCAGTTAACCTAATTGTCAAACTCAAGTCAATTAGCTAGTATTGAATACAATAATTTTTATAATTTTTGAAAATTTTCAATTTTTATGGGTTTTCCAATAGGTATGCAAATGCAAAAATATGTACAAATGAATGCGAAGGAAGAAGACGTACCGAGCATACCCCCAAACTTGAACTTGACAGTGTCCTCACTGTCATGCTAAACCAAGAGGGTCAAAATACCGATACTCCCCTGTTTATTTATTTATAATAAATTTTTTTTTATGTTTTGAAATTTTTTTTTTTTATAGAAAAAGAAAACAAAAGGATATATACATATATACAACAAGATTCCCCCCAAAGTTAAGCTTGGCCTTACACAAGCCAAATGTTAGCACCAACCATTAAAAAATCTTATCATGGTAATGGTAGAGTTGGTGCAAGAATGGGATGGAAAGAAAAGAGATGAAAAGCACGCGAGACCGTGTGGAAAGAAGAATGGTAGAATATGGTCTCGGTGGGGGAGAAGAAAGACGGAAAGAAGAAAGAAGTGGAGTGCGATCTTGAGGGTGTAAATTGAGTGAATAAATTAGCGCAATTTGTGATGACCGATGTGTTAAAAGCGATTACGCTAACCTACCAACTCGTCGTGCAATGGGGTCAAATCCCTCAAGATTCGCAAGAAAACATGGGTACGCCGAACTTGGTATAGGAGATGAAAACGTAACGGTCATTTGTTCGGTCGGAACAATAGGAAGGAGGGAGGGTGATATAACAGTCAAAGGTTCAGGAGGCTGAATTGGAAAATCCGACACATCAAATAAAAATGGTTCAATCTCGATATTATCCTCAAGACTCTCCTCAATATTTAATCCATCTATGCCATTATCATCAAAATCTAGACGCATATGAGATTCGGGGGAAACATTTAATAACTCAGGATGATGATTTGAACATAAAATTTCTATTAAATCGACAGGTTCATCATCCGAAATATTCCCGGCGTCTATATCCTCAATCAAGTGAAAATCAATTTCTTTAGACACTTCATCCACAGCATGGATATTTATCAATGTAGGTTCTAGAGTGGAGGTGTAAAGATCGAAAGGATTAGGTGCGGTTTCACTCGAAAGGGGTTCCTCACAATTTGGCAAATCAAACACTACAAAATCGCACAACTCATTTTTATTTTCAACTGGTGAATCATTTGGAACAATCGATGGAAAACCGGAGTTGTGGGCTTCAATTGGGTAAGGGTAGGTTTGATTTGAAAATCCTCTCTCATTCTCACTCTGTCCAACTGCCGCCTTATACATTGAAAAATTCGGAGCTAGCGGGACACTAGCTACCGGTTCACTAGGTTGCATAAGGGCGGCCATGGATGCTTCCACATTCCTCATTATTTTATTTGTTGTAGCAATATATGCTTCCAACGACTCTTCCAAACTAGACTTAGGTGGTGAGGGGGTTTCAGTAAAAGATTCAAAATTAGTTGGGTATGTGAAACTCCCTAATGGCTGTGTCGAAACAGCGTCTAGTGAAGGTGGGAAGGTCGGGTATGACTGGTAGGAAGTGGGTGGTAAGACAGGAGTAGGGTCAACATATGGATAAGAAGGTGAATAATCGTGCGGATCCCTAAAACTAGATGAGTGGAGAGGGGTGAAAGATCGACTGCGAGATTGAGCAATATGCTCAGCAATGGACATCGGCCTAGGAGTGACAGAAGGACTTGAAGAAGTGGTATCAACATATGTAGGTTGTAAAGGTTGACTCGGTTGACACGAAGTGGGGTGAAAAGTCAAACTATTTCTCCTAGACGCCTCTATTTGATCTTTCAACGAAATTTTTGGCAAGGAGGGATCGTTTTTAAATTGACCGAAACAATTGACGAACGACGCAAAGTTAGGTTCGGGATACCAAAATTCGGTAAGAGATTTATGATGTGGGGTACCCATGATAGAAGAATGCAAGGATTTCTTAGCGGCAAAATTTTTGCAAGTTTTTTTTTAAAAGATTTTTTCTTTATTTTTTTTTTATTGGAGAGTTTTGCAATAAGGTTTTAGAAAATGGGACTCGTGACACAAATGTATCAACCACACATGCACAATCAGGCCTAGATCTAGGGTTGCCTAGGTCTACTAGACAGCTCTTAACTAGGGCTAGAAATAGACCTCGAACCGCCTCTTCACGGACAAGTACGGCCAGGTAAGTGGGAAGGAACCACCACTACAGTGGGCCTAATTAATAACCACTAGCCTAGACACCGCAATGTCGGTTAGGATAAACGTCGATGCCTACCCTAGTCCTTTTCCTATTGAGCTCGCTGTCCTTAGGTCTGAGTCTAATCTTTTTTAATTAATTGTGGTCGATGTAAAATGCCTTAGGTGTTTTCTGGGGTCCTGGGAAGGGTGATGAAATCCCCACCCAATCTGAGTTTGGTCAAATAGCCCCTTAGAGTCCGGTTAAATTATGCAAAACAAATAAAATTTCACTTGCATTCAATTTTAGCGCGGCGCAAAGAAACCTGCAGAAAATCTGTTATTTAGAAGGGGGAGAAAGACTTTTTACGCAAAGAATTCCTGCAGAAAATTTTTACAGTGGAGATATGGAGGTTACAGAGGAGAGGGAGAGAAAACAAACCACACAAATTTTTAGGGCTGACGTGGCAATGAAAGCGCGGAACCGCGGCCTGGGGGAGTTATTGCGGCGGAAGCGCGGCAAGGGGATGGGTTCAGCCTCTGGAAAAAATTTCACTGCTCTTGACTTGCAAGTCCTCTCTGTTCTTATATACCAATTTATGTTTTGGCCTCTGTAAAATTCCAGATCCGCGATTCGACGCTGTTCCTGCAAGATTCAAAAATATACCCTTCAAACAGATCAAGGTTGATAAATTTTTTTTTATTTTTTTGTATTTTCAGATTTTTATAATTTTTAAAATTTATATCAACCCGAAAATTCACAAAAAGAAATATTACGCCGTCCCCGACAACGGCGCCATTTGATTATTGTCAAAAATATGAGTTTACCGCAATCAGAAACGGCGTCGCTTCGCAGCTAGCCGGTGAGTACGGGTCGATCCACAGAGACGGGTAAATTCCTTTTATGTGTTTTAACGAGTTGATTCTATTTGTCGTTTTGATTGGTTTATAAAAATCTATAAAAACTAGATCTAATTAATCTAATTGAAAGTCTTGCTAAGGTTAGGCTTAGGGGAAGTTTTGGAGATTAATGTTTCCTTCACCACTTTCAATGCCTTCTTTTTTTAGATCTATTAGATGTAACAATTATCAATAAAGTGGAAACGAATCTTTTGGGAAGATGTTTCTTCCTCTAGATTTGTATCCTTCCTTTGTTGATAATTACCCTAACCCCCATGGAAAACGCGCGCAACCGGTCCTTTATACTACGGTTCACCGTTACCTCGAGGGGTAGGGTGCCGTAGGGAGCGGATGTGTGCGTATGCATGGAGTTCTAACTCTAAAGTGAAGATGGCATTGAAAGGGGTGAGAGATCTCATCTCTCAACCCTTTCGCTAAGGCTAACCCTAACAAGCGAGGAGACTACTCGCTCATTAGGGGATGATAAATTATACTAGAAAATAAAAGCAAGAAAATAAATTACCTACAGATTTGATGGCTCCCTCCAAGTAGAAGACAGAATAGATCTGAATGTCACTCCCAGAAATTTCTGAATTTTATTTATTGAAAAGAGGCATAGTTTTTACAGATCTAAAATTACAATTTATAGGAAAATAGGAAACCTAGGGTTACAGACTCTCGCACATGCGCAATTACTGATTTGACCCCTGAGAATCCCAACACCCACAACGTCGCGGCAACAGAAGAAATCTCCACCGACCCGGGCATTAGACGGCCGCGGATCCGCGGCAAATGCTGGCTTGGGCCGCGGATCCGCGGCCCTTTGGTGGTCTTGGGCCGCCAGTCTTTTGGGATTTCTTCAGGAGTTCTGGAGCTCTGTATTTTTATATGTATTTTCTCTGTTGGCTTCTCACTCTTCTCCAGATCTTCAGTGAAGACTTGTATTGGGCTTTTTAACCGTTTCACATTGACATTCGTTGCCTTGCACCTATGTGAACTGGGCTCGACTAGGATTCGTCTAATTGTTGGTCAAAAGTCCCTTTTCTGTTGTTTTGTGTCTTTTTCACTGTATTTGCTCCAGAAACCTGTAACCTGTAATATGCAACAAACGTGCGTCAAGAGTACCTGTTTATTTATAAAAAGGATAAGAATAGGGGAATGATAAATGCAATATTATGGTCTGAACAAGAGAGAGAGAAGTTTTTATATATTTTTGCGGTTTTCCCCAAAAATCCAGAAATCTCATAGAAATCCAAATCTCGAAATCATGAGTAAGTATATGATAAGTGTCGGCATATGCCCATAATACTGCGCGATAACATGAAAATATGAATGCATGAATGTCTAAGTAATACCTATCATGTCTTATACTAACATAAGAGAGAAATCACAATATTTTATCGGTTTAGTGGTTAATTGATTCTATCAATAAAAGATAATATGATCTAAAGTGTACGTGACATAGCAATTACCGATGATGATGTGTGTGAGCCGGCAAATAAGTGTGCGTAGAATATGCGCATCATCGGTAATGGTGCTGGTGTCCTAACAGGTAAGGTTTATACTGATTATAGCAACATATGTAAGAACATGCACCATGATGATTACAGTATGAATGTAATACAGGTGTGCATTATCCACTCCTCCGCGATATACGAGTACAACTACCACTATGTGAGTCGAACCTAAACTAGTGTCCATCTAATATCCTAAGGAACTAACCTAAGAAACTAGTCAATAAGAAATAAGCATCTACCTAAGGTCTGAACCAATATCTCTAATAGTCGGCGATCCAGCCTCAAAAGCGTCACGTACGTAGTACGGCTTCCTTGAACCAAGAGTGCGGATCAATCATCATATCTAGGCCTCGTACGGTAAAATCCATCGTACGGCATCCCAATATCGGGGTACGGGTCAAGTATCTCCTAGGTGTCTTATCATTCGTATAATGTCATCATCAACACATCTCATGATCAAGGTTCTAAACTATAATCGCATACATCAATCGTATATCATTGCCATCATAGAATAATCCTTAGTTTATCCTCAGAAATATCATGTCACATGTGTCATATTATGATTAAATTATACCGATATCTTATCGTCATTAAGTCACAAGCTACAGCCCAGGTACTATTTTAGCGTCCCATGTACCTCAATATCACCACCACCCTTCATAATTTATATATATATTCATGTTCATTATCTCATTCTCTAATGATCCGCTAACACTTTAATACGACTGTATAGTCAAGAATCACGGCATCAAGCCCAGTTATACTGTTTCATCATACCTCAGATATCATATCACATCAATGAATCCCATATACGTGTTGTATATATATATACACCTATACCTAGTTTTATATATATGCACACATATACGTATACTCCATGTCGAGTTTCAGTGTGTGCGTGTGTGTTTCTACCTGAAACCTAAGAACTTTTCTAAGGTACTCATCCCCTGATAAGGTTTTCCTAAATCAGTCTAGTTCAGCCTAGGGTTATTACTAGGGTCCTACGCGTTAAGTATCTAGGGTCACATCTGGTTTCCTACTGACAATAAATACTATTCCTATTCTACGTTGCGGGGGTGCTAAACGCCATCCACCCGACTTCCTCCCGTAGATATGCATCTACTCACCTGGTCCATGTCTGCCGACGACGGTGTCGCCATCCTCCTCTTCATCGCCCGCTGTCCACTTGAAGGGTACCTAAACGCAAACATATAAATAGCATCGTAAACCGAATCACATACAAAAGTCAAACGATACAAGGAACAAGCATAGGTTAAAACCTATGTCCCGTCCACGCAAAAGAACCAAATATCGCTCGATATCGGCGTACAAACTCCGATGGATCGAGATAAACATCAACAAACAGCTTGTAGTTTAGAAAACTCGTTACTTATAATATAAAACATGATTTAATCCATCAAAACCCTAAAATCAATCAAATCGTCCATTTTCGAAAAACCCGAAAATGCCAATTTACCGTTTTTCATCAAAACTTGACATTTAAATGAAACCAATAGTCATAAAACTCATTAAATAGCATTACTAGACTATACAAACCATTACTATATTTTTATTACACATATTTGTAGTAATTTGAAATTTCTAGTTTTCCTTTAACAATTTTCAACATTTTCCAAGCAAAATATCACAATTCCACCACAAAACATGATTTTGCATAAATTAATGACTTAAACCACAATTCATGATGATAATGATATAATGAAACCATAATTATATTTTTAATCTCATTTATATAGGAATTTCTAAAATCTAGTTTACAAAATTAGCAATTTTTATCACAATTTATCAATTAACCATAGAAACTAGCAATCAAACTAAGTTTTTCTTTCCATTAACATGCTAATATTTCCACTAAAACTATAATCCAATGATAACAACCCAAATTAGAATTTTATATTAACCACAACCACATTTTGTAAAAACCTAGTTAACTAAATTCCTAATTTAAAACAATTTTTGAATAACAATTTGTTAAACAATAACCATGCAAGATTTCCTAATACTAAAAGTGTTAAACTAACTACTATAATCCTAATTAATTATTAAAAATCATAACTTGAATTTAGAACCCTAGCTTGCATTTTAAAAAAAAGAACATAGAATTAATTCATTAAATCTAATTAAGCTTAATATGAACATCTAATAACAATAAATCAAAAGAAAGAAAATTATACCTTCAAAATGTGAAATCCAAACAAGAAATGAGCCTCCAAAATGCATGCCTTCCATCTCCAAATTTCATATAAAAATGAGCAAGGAATAAAGAGTATGAAATAAATAGGATTTTGTGGAATTTTAATGGAATTTTTGATGTATTTTTAATGAATTTTGACTAAAAATGAGGTGGGAAATGGGGGGGGGCAGCCATGGGGGGTTTGTGGCCGGCCCTAAAGAGGTGAGGGAGAGAAAGAAGAGAGTGGAAAAAGTGTGTAGAAGTTTCAAGAGAAGAAACATCAATAAAAGTCTTTTCATGCTTTATTTATTTATTTATTTATTTCTTTACTATAGCAACTCAAGAAAGCTCTAGAAAATAGGAAAAATTTGCAAATAAATTTTGCATGATACACACTAATTTCTAATATGCCATGGTTCATTTTTGCAAATTAAAACCATTTAAATTTGTTATTTACACTAATTTAGTGTAAAAATAAAGCTTATGTTAATATTTAAAATAATTAATTTAGGAAAAATATTTTATTAAACTAAAAATTTATAAGTGGCGAAATAAACACCATTTACTAGTAATTTCATAATTAAAATAGATATTTTAAAAATTATAATGAAAACAATCACGGTTTGGTTTTACGAAAAATACATTTTACTTTACCGAAAATCCTAAAATTCACTTAAACACTTTTATTCATTTAATTATTTATTTAATCATTTTTAACACGTTACAATCTTCCCCCCTTTTAGAAATTCGGTCCCCGAATTTAAATTAAAACTCCCCCTCCAAATACTAAAACGTTTAGCAAAACATTCAAATTGTCGGGGCTCCGAAATCATTAATACATAACAAAAATCAACTCCGTCAAGCATAACGCAATCATCGGAGTTATGGCGAGAATAAAATATCAAAACTCAATATGAAAACCATCATAATATACATCAATCTATAACTTATATATAGTTCGCATCCTAGTAAAATCGCCGAATCATCATAATAAAGAAGCATACAAAAACCCGTCTTGAAAATCGCCGTGCAATGCACGTGTCACGGCATAAGTAACGGACGTTTAATTTAAAAAAAATAACTATATATATATATATATATATCGTTTATTTAACATACACGTCCCGCCTGGTTACTAAATCAATAATAATAATTAGGAAAACATATTGCTCAAACTAAAATTAATCCCAATCACATCAATAAAATGTCATGTGCGTCCGGTGCGCACTGAAATCGAAAGCAATTACAGATACCATGAATACCCACAAAACAAAACTAAGTGCAACAGGTGTGCACCAAAAACATCTGTCCAGTGCAACGGGCGTGCACGACACAATATCAGGTGCATCTAATCTGCACAAAACCCCGATTTAGTGCATCTGGTGTGCACAAAATCGCATCAAGTGCGCCAAGTATGCGCAAGAATCCTAATCAGGTGCACATGGTGCACGAAAACATACATTGAATATCAAAATCGAAATCACAGTACAAAAATGCATGAAAACTAGGTCGAAACATATGTAAAATCATGTGTAACCCCTATGCACGAAATCAATCAAAAATCCCAAAATATATATAAAACCAAATCAAGTGTACTGGTGTGTACTAAAAAACATTAATACAACTGATATATGAAACACAAATAGAATGAAGGTACACACATGAAATACCAATCGTAGAACAAAATCCTCAAAATACAAAAATCCAATCAATGAAAATATGAAATTCAAATCACTAAATCACAATTGTAAACACTATCGTCAATGTGCGCCTCTTTCCTCTGATGTCGACTGCTTCGAACTCGTTCTTTCATAGGTGTGCTGACTGCGCTACCAACGGCAATACTCATGTCTAGAGTCTCCCACATAGTCGATCCCTTCACTTGATATCCGGACTACATTAAACTTTTCGATCGATCCATCAAAATCCCATAATTTCCCGAGAGCTCAACACTCAAGTACAGTTTAAAAATATCCGGTACATACCCCAGCATCGATGATCCAGCCGTAGAAGGGCAAACCCAAGCCTCACTAATGGCACCACGGAACTGCCGTAAACCCTAAGGTTCAAGGGCGTTCTCGTGGTCATTATATCGAGTTAGGGTTTCATTCTTCTAGAGGGTCCATTGAAATACCTGCATGTTCTTCCGAATACCTTAAACTTGGGAAAATGGTTTTCTGATAATCGTTCGAACCCTTTAACTTCATCCGGACGGCATGTGAATACCCTTCGTCCGCACGCTAAGCAATGCTTCAATTCTCAAGAATAACCAATACTCTAATGGTTATCGCATTCGAGCCGCAGCTCCCTCTGCCCGTGCGCCCGTGGTAACAGAACCACCCTCCGACATCGACGAAGATAGATCAAAGGAACGAATGAAATACGGTGCAAACAAATGTACATCCTAAGGCTCCTTAAGCAGAGTAGCGTATCGTAAGTATGCCGCGGACCATACCCACGGTACGTTACTCTACCTAAATCGCCTACTCCATCAACCAAGGGTCACCTAGACTTATACAGGGTTAAATCTAGCGCTCTGATACCAACTTTGTCACGACCCGAAAGTACGGAACGTGACCGGCACTTAGATTACGAAGCGTCTAGAGGCGCCACGTAACCTAAGTAAGCCGAAGCCCAGAAATCTAAACCATGAAAAAGAAGAAGAAGCAGTAAAAGAAAACATGAAGGAATAAGTTTAAAACATCAGCAAATTTTCTCAAAAATTTCGGCAGAGCCTCCTCTATAAAAACTGGCCCCCAAACGGGTACAACAGTATAATATACATAAACAATAAAAAGCATCCCCAAACGGGTGCTAGCATCAACGCCAACAGGCGGAAACAACCACAGCAAGCACAATAATATACAACGCCAAAAGGCGAGGCTCAAAACTCAAAAGAAAACATCAGAATAATACATGCGCGACTCTAAGGTCGAAATAAAAGACTGGTCCAATAAACTCATCAATTAATACAAGTATGGTTGATGGAGATTACTAGATACAACGAATGAATAAAATACAATGGTGGTTCAGATACAAGTGAACCAACCTACCGTGCAAATCACCCTGAAATAAAAGATGTGCCAGCAAGCTGCTCGGGAAACCTGTACATCGAACCTGTAATAAAATTTGGCACAACGGGGGTGAGTTGCCAACTCGTGAGTAGAAGACATCTACGAAAAGAAATCGAATGCACGACGCTATCTTAGGTCATAATAATACACTACTAAGTCTCAAACCTCAAGTAATAGCAGGGTAATAATACGTGTAAGTGCAGATACTCCGTGCTCGTGTCAGTGCCTCATATAGTACTATGTCATATGAATGGATATGCATGCACCATGAATGTAAAATAAGCAATCCTGAAATCCAGGTATATCTGTATAAGAAATCTTTGGCTGTTATCATAGTAAAATGTGTATAAGAATCTGAAATCTCAACAATGAAATCCATGGAAATCCGTGTCAAGCATCGACACAAATATGTAAATCTCAAGTCTCATAGTCTCAATACCTCGGGCTCCGTCAGTCCGGATCGGCCCATATCATCAAATCTCACGACAACGGTCAGTATCCTCCGGATATCCGCCGCGCCAGACATCACCGGTAGGTAGCCTTCCCCTGCCAGGCTCATCGTCTACAACTCGATCTTCTTGCCCCGGGGTACCATACCGGGCCCACCATGTACCCGAGACGGTTCATCCACTCCTCGAATCGGGTCTCGAAATCCATCAGAAAACATGAAATATCATGGTGGACGACACATACATCACGAGAAAACCGCATCTTATCTTGAAAAGAGAAGAGGAGAGAGAGAGAAGTTTTTATACATTTTTGCGGTTTTCCCCAAAAATCCAGAAATCTCATAGAAATCCAAATCTCGAAATCATGAGTAAGTATATGATAAGTGTCGGCATATGCCCATAATACTGCGCGATAACATGAAAATATGAATGCATGAATGTCTAAGTAATAACTATCATGTCTTATACTAACATAAGAGAGAAATCACAATATTTTATCGGTTTAGTGGTTAATTGATTCTATCAATAAAAGATAATATGATCTAAAGTGTACGTGACATAGCAATTACCGATGATGATGTGTGTGAGCCGGCAAATAAGTGTGCGTGGAATATGCGCATCATCGGTAATGGTGCTGGTGTCCTAACAGGTAAGGTTTATACTGATTATAGCAACATATGTAAGAACATGTACCATGATGATTACAGTATGAATGTAATACAGGTGTGCATTATCCACTCCTCCGCGATATACGAGTACAACTACCACTATGTGAGTCGAACCTAAACTAGTGTCCATCTAATATCCTAAGGAACTAACCTAAGAAACTAGTCAATAAGAAACAAGCATCTACCTAAGGTCTGAACCAATATCTCTAATAGTCGGCGATCCAGCCTCAAAAGCGTCACGTACGTAGTACGGCTTCCTCGAACCAAGAGTGCGGATCAATCATCATATCTAGGCCTCGTACGGTAAAATCCATCGTACGACATCCCAATATCGGGGTACGGGTCAAGTATCTCCTAGGTGTCTCATCATTCGTATAATGTCATCATCAACACATCTCATGATCAAGGTTCTAAACTATAATCGCATACATCAATCGTATATCATTTCCATCATAGAATAATCCTTAGTTTATCCTCAAAAATATCATGCCACATGTGTCATATTGTGATTAAATTATACCGATATCTTATCGTCATTAAGTCACAAGCTACAGCCCAGGTACTATTTTAGCGTCCCATATACCTCAATATCACCACCACCCTTCATAATTTATATATATATTCATGTTCATTATCTCATTCTCTAATGATCCGCTAACACTTTAATACGACTGTATAGTCAAGAATCACGGCATCAAGCCCAGTTATACTGTTTCATCATACCTCAGATATCATATCACATCAATGAATCCCATATACGTGTTGTATATATATATACACCTATACCTAGTTTTATATATATGCACACATATACGTATACTCCATGTCGAGTTTCAGTGTGTGCGTGTGTGTTTCTACCTGAAACCTAAGAACTTTTCTAAGGTACTCATCCCCTGATAAGGTTTTCCTAAATCAGTCTAGTTCAGCCTAGGGTTATTACTAGGGTCCTACGCGTTAAGTATCTAGGGTCACATCTGGTTTCCTACTGACAATAAATACTATTCCTATTCTACGTTGCGGGGATGCTAAACGCCATCCACCCGACTTCCCCCCGTAGATATGCATCTACTCACCTGGTCCATGTCTGCCGACGACGGTGTCTCCATCCTCCTCTTCATCGCCCGCTGTCCACTTGAAGGGTACCTAAACGCAAACATATAAATAGCATCGTAAACCGAATCACATACAAAAGTCAAACGATACAAGGAACAAGCATAGGTTAAAACCTATGTCCCGTCCACGCAAAAGAACCAAATATCGCTCGATATCGGCGTACAAACTCCGATGGATCGAGATAAACATCAACAAACAGCTTGTAGTTTAGAAAACTCGTTACTTATAATATAAAACATGATTTAATCCATCAAAACCCTAAAATCAATCAAATCGTCCGTTTTCGAAAAACCCGAAAATGCCAATTTACCGTTTTTCATCAAAACTTGACATTTAAATGAAACCAATGGTCATAAAACTCATTAAATAGAATTACTAGACTATACAAACCATTACTATATTTTTATTACACATATTTGTAGTAATTTGAAATTTCACGTTTGCACCCTTTAACAATTTTCAACATTTTCCAAGCAAAATACCACAATTCCACCACAAAACATGATTTTGCATAAATTAATGACTTAAACCACAATTCATGATGATAATGATATAATGAAACCATAATTATATTTTTAATCTCATTTATATAGGAATTTCTAAAATCTAGTTTACAAAATTAGCAATTTTTAGCAATTTTTATCACAATTTATCAATTAACCATAGAAACTAGCAATCAAACTAAGTTTTTCTTTCCATTAACATGCTAATATTTCCACTAAAACTATAATCCAATGATAACAACCCAAATTAGAATTTTATATTAACCACAACCACATTTTGCAAAAACCTAGTTAACTAAATTCCTAATTTAAAACAATTTTTGAATAACAATTTGTTAAACAATAACCATGCAAGATTTCCTAATACTAAAAGTGTTAAACTAACTACTATAATCCTAATTAATTATTAAAAATCATAACTTGAATTTAGAACCCTAGCTTGCATTTTAAAAAAAAGAACATAGAATTAATTCATTAAATCTAATTAAGCTTAATATGAACATCTAATAACAATAAATCAAAAGAAAGAAAATTATACCTTCAAAATGTGAAATCCAAACAAGAAATGAGCCTCCAAAATGCATGCCTTCCATCTCCAAATTTCATATAAAAATGAGCAAGGAATAAAGAGTATGAAATAAATAGGATTTTGTGGAATTTTAATGGAATTTTTGATGTATTTTTAATGAATTTTGACTAAAAATGAGGTGGGAAATGGGGGGGGGGGCAGCCATGGGGGGTTTGTGGCCGGCCCTAGAGAGGTGAGGGAGAGAAAGAAGAGAGTGGAAAAAGTGTGTAGAAGTTTCAAGAGAAGAAACATCAATAAAAGTCTTTTCATGCTTTATTTATTTATTTATTTATTTATTTACTATAGCAACTCAAGAAAGCTCTAGAAAATAGGAAAAATTTGCAAATAAATTTTGCATGATACACACTAATTTCTAATATGCCATGGTTCATTTTTGCAAATTAAAACCATTTAAATTTGTTATTTACACTAATTTAGTGTAAAAATAAAGCTTATGTTAATATTTAAAATAATTAATTTAGGAAAAATATTTTATTAAACTAAAAATTTATAATTGGCTAAATAAACACCATTTACTACTAATTTCATAATTAAAATAGATATTTTAAAAATTATAATGAAAACAATCACGGTTTGGTTTTACGAAAAATACATTTTACTTTACCGAAAATCCTAAAATTCACTTAAACACTTTTATTCATTTAATTATTTATTTAATCATTTTTAACACGTTACATAATGCTTTGATCATAGACTCTCGTGTCTCTTTGGACAAGAGGAGAGCATCTAATATGCTCAACTATGAGGGTATTTTCCTCAGATGTGCCAGGACATTGTAATCCACCTTATTTTTCTTAGGCAGGTTCCTTACTTAGAGCTCATTGACAACTCCATCGTCGAAGGCAATTTCTTCAGGGATTTTTTCTTTCCCTTTGTCTTTTTTGCTCGAATCTTTGTTTGTAGGTCCGAGGTTCTTCTCAGGCAGCGTGCGGTTAGGTAGCTGAATATTCTCATAGCTCTTCTCCTCCTCTTCTTTTTCGGAGGTGGAGTCTTTGAAGAGAGGCCTAAGAGGTATTTCGTCCTCAGAATTGTTTCCAAAAGTAAGAACTTGGGGCTTTTTCCCTTCTGAGCTGGTACCAACCATATGACTGTTGCCAGTTATTTTTTCACATGCGTCTGTTGCACTCTTTTGCTGTCGATGAGCTTCGTGCTTCATCCTCTTGAAGTGTTTATTATGGGCAACGTATCCTTTGTTGGATATATGTATGCCCTAGAGGCCATTATGTGATAGTGGATGTATCTATACATGTATATATATTCAGTTTGCATTCTTGCTCGACATGATAGTATGCTATCTGGTTATTCTTTATCTGACATGTTGATTTGATCATGCTTTTATTCATTCATACATGCTGATAAAGCCCTGAGGATATCGGCTTGACTACTCTGATTATGATGGAGATCATACTAGTGGGACATCTGTAGTCTATAAGCATATCTTGGAACGTCCCTAGTCGTAGGTATATCGAGACGGGGAATCGATATACCAAAGTAGACTAGTGTATATGATACTAGACCCATACGATGGGCGATGGATGTTCCCACATTCATCGATGTTTGACATCAAGATCATATACGGGTGCTCAGTGGTGACTGGGTACACTGGACGGACTCACCGAGAACTCCTATATGGAATTATATCTATCGTTGGATAGCAGTTCTCAGGTGACACTGGTACAGGTTAGTCTGTAGACCCGAGATCGTCATGGAGTCTTGTGTGTTCTCCCACTGTACTTTGATTGCCACCCTACCACGGCTCTACTGAGTTGTGCAAACAGGTGGCCGTTGGGTACAGTCCCGAGACACACGAAGACGATGAGCGATAGGAGGGGTTTCGTCTCTCCCGGTATTGGGAGTTGATGCTGTGCTGTGCCCGACTGGTTATAACAGCAAGTCCCTGGCTAGGGCTGCTGAGATTTGCTGATAAGTGTTATCAGTAGTTTCTCGATCTGTTATAGACCATTCACCGGCACGACTTATTGAGTTATTGGGGTCGACGTGACCATCCCTAGGCTCGATATGCAGCATATCTGACGAAGAGACCGGACTATACGGTAGTGTTGCCGGATGGCTCGACGGGAGTTGTAGCAGGTTCGCTTGTTTTTTTCTGATCGCTCAATACCCGGGTAGCCGTTACGTTTAGCTGACCGCTTGCGGCTTGGGGGACTTGATATGATCATAACCCTCTGCCGGCGTATTGACGAGTCTTAGAGTCCCACAAAGGAGTTACCCAGTCCAGGCGAAACGTTGTGGTGCGCGTATGCGATATGCGCATGCACCCGATTGAAATGTGCGTATATGATACCAAACATTGATCGGGTGGCCTGCTTTTGGTGGGGTCATATGAGATATGACCGGATTGATAAATTAAGTGTTGATTTATCATCTAACTATTAGTTTTCTCACTTGAAACCTTTCTAGGGTTTGATGGATGTATGCATGCATGCATGTGTTTCTTTCTTCCTTTCTAGTTTCATGCACATGTAGATGTGCATACATGTATACATACATACACCCATCCATCATGGTTGATTGCATATGGAAATGGTGGCAATATAAGACTCACACCATAGATTAAATAATGGATTATTATTTAATTTTGGTTTTAAAGTAAAATGAAAAAGAAAAGGATAATCATTCTTGATTCTACACTCTTCTTCTAACCTAACCTATCTCAACTACCACTAACCTATGGTTATCCTTCTCTTTATCATTTAAAACCCAAGTTAAACTAACTATCCATCATTTAATCATGGTTGAAGCTAAGAAGGAAATAAATATATATAGTGATATATATTTCATTTTTCTTCTTAACTCAAGGGTTATCTTTTTACACCTCTTGCTAAAATTAGCCACCATCTTCATCCTCCTTCATCTTTTCCTCTCTAGTTTCTTCTAGTGAGTTAAATACAACTAAAGAAAGGTTTTTGAAGTGAGATTCCAAACCACAACATCATTCTACTCAAGTCTAGCCAATTTGATTAGAGTGTTTCCTTCGGTTTTCCAAAGTAGCGAGCTTGGACGGGGTATTCCGTGGTGGATCGTCGTGGACGCAAGGGAACTTCAAGAGGACCTCGATTCAACACCCAAGACACCAAGGAGTCTAGCAAAGGGGAGCTACAAAGGTTGTAGCCTTCAAACCCTAATCTTTACTAGCTTAATGTTTTATAACCCTAATTTTCTAGGATCGATCCCTTTGCATGTTAGTTTAGCACCATAAAAATTAAGACTTTGGGTCATGTGATACTTCAAAACTCTTCATATGGTGCTAGACTAACCTTACATTGGTATCAGAGCCGACCTAGAACATTAGGTGACGTTTTTACGAAGTGAAAACCCTGATCGGACAAAAATACGGTATTTTTGGGTGCTCTCTGGAAATTTTCTAAATTTTGATAATTTGCAGAATTAAAAATATGTAAAAACTACAGCAGGAAAAAATAAGGATTGCGGTACAAAAATTTTTTAGTGAACAGTGATTCTCGCCGCGGAAACGCGGCCTAAGCTTACTTAGGCCGCGGTTCCGCGGTCGTATATATGAATTGATGGATACGTTTTGTACAGTAATTCATGAATCTGCTTGTATAAAATTTTAGATATTTTTAATCTGTATTTGGTTTTGAAAAATTCTGGAGATGGTGTTGGACTCGTCAATTCGATCGGGACTTTCATTTCGTAGCTTTTCCGGGTAAATTAGAAAGTATTGAAGTGTTTGAACGAGTATCATTTACTCACTATTCACGGGGTTTAAATACTTTGGAGATACGTGCAAGTCTTTTTGCGGTGGTCCCTCTAGAAGACAACAAACCTTAACTCGATTATGTGACCGTCTTGAACTGCCCTTTGAACCTTAGGGTTTGGGGCAGTACGGCGTGCCACATGTGAGGCGTTGGCTTGACCCTTCTACGGCTGGACCGCTACTACTATGTCACACTCCGGATTTTTTAACCCTGCTCAAGTGTTGAGCTTTAGTGAATCTTGGGTGCTTGATCGTTCGTTCGAAAACTTTAATACTGTCTGTATGTCTGGAATGTGATACAATATGTGGAATTCATATAGTTTAGGCATGAAATACGAAATATGTGATATTTCGCATTTATGATGTCTAAAGAGAATCTGGATTCCAAATATTGTAGTTTTACACTTTCTTTTCTGTGACCGTAAGTGTAGTATGTACGATATCGCCGGTTTCGTTGCTATACATCAACGACAATCGGGGTACGCATGCTTACTTACGTTGATGATATGTGATATTATGTGTTGCTGAGATATGATGTGCAGGATTGTCGCGATCGAATAGCCGGGGGGTTTTTGTGAGATGAGAGTTTTATATTTTCATTCATGTAAATTCAAATGTAATGTAATATTCTTTTATTTGGGGCACTTCCAGGTTGCGGTTGTGTCACCAGTGTTGTATATTATTTACTTTTCCGCATTAGGATGGACCCAAGGAGGGGAGCCCAGGTGACCGGGTTCTGGGGTTCAGTGGGAGGCCATCTCGAGGAGTCGAGACCGGGTCTCCTAAACTCCAGGATTGGTAGGGTCACTTGCCGCTCTCGTAGGGGTCAAGGGTGTGGGCTTGGCTATTCATCGCGACTGTGGAATCCGTATTTTCTATTCTGGCTAAATACTAAATACGGACGTCCTAGGATATCCCACGTTATATCTATGTTTCTGCTGCCTGTGTTTTGTGATATCTGAGACGAATGACATATTATATATATGATATATAGTAGATGTTGCTTATATTTTACACCCGCGCTAGTCCCGTCCCGGTATGCCGTTAGTTAAGTAACCTAACGGTGCATAACGGAACATTGCGGCGAATGCGGATGGCATAAGCGTACGTGTTATTTTCGTTTCTTTTCTGTGATTGGCTTAAGGACTTAAATGATGGGATTACATTAATGTGATTAATGTAAAGAAAATAAACCTAAAAAGATGTTGTAGAATCGGATTTAAAAACTACTCGGCTATTTATGAAAAAGCTACATTTCAAAACTGCGGAGCTTAAGCCACTCCTTTTGAAAACTGTTTGATTCTACAACGATATCAAGTTCAAAGCGTTAAAGATTTTCTCAAAAATCATTCGCAACCCTCCGTCATTTTAGGAAGTAGAGTACTTAGTATTCGTGCTACGTTTGTTGACTTTAGTTAAGCCGTAGTGTACGGTAGCTAAGTGATGTCTTCCTACACTGCATATGATGCAGATTAATTAGAACATTCATGCGACTTTGTTGACCATAGTTAAGGGTAATATGGGTGGGTCTAATTGATCAAGAAATGACGGGTAGAACTTGACTGGTACTTATGATTTGTTGACCATAGTTAAGGTCATAAGTACTAGGGGTAAAAATTACATCGGGAATTTCAAGTGTTGAAATTTGCAATGAGATTGCATACCTTCCATGTGATGGTTGGATCCCGATCCCACTGTGGGCAATTGTTGCTCCTAGGAGAGTTTTACAGTTTACAATTAGCTAACTCATTAGGTGTCTAGAAAGGTGTTAACGGGGCTCCGCCTCTGGGAAAACGAGGTTTACTCTAATTAGGTCCGTGCGAAAGCACGGGGAACCTCCCTCAAAGTACCGACACTGGCCTGGCTGAACGGTTAGCGAAGTTGTAGACTGTAATTAATCCTGGCTAGTTTTTCTTTTTAAGGTTTGAAAGAAAACTTGATAAAAAGCAGTGGGAAACATCGATTAGACAAGATAATAAACCAATCTAATCTGTACAAGAGCTTTCGCTGAGTGTATTCTTTTCTCTCTCTTAATGGCAGATACCAATGACCGGACTTAAGCTTCTACTAGATAAAAACAAACTGAATGGGACCAACTATAAAGACTGGCTGAGGAATCTGAAAATCGCCTTGACTTATGATAAAGTATCATATGTCCTCATGGCTTCAGCCCCGCCCGTCCCTGGTCCAAAATCCTCAGTTGCGGACATTGAAGTCCGCAAGACATGGGACGCTGACTGTGCCACGGCCACATGCCTCACGCTTGCATCGATGGATAACACACATCAAAAGCAGCACGAGGACATGGACATTCACGGTATATTGCTCCATACA
Source organism: Agapanthus africanus (assembly GCA_030015575.1). Classification (NCBI taxonomy): domain Eukaryota; kingdom Viridiplantae; phylum Streptophyta; class Magnoliopsida; order Asparagales; family Amaryllidaceae; genus Agapanthus; species Agapanthus africanus. Next base: position 825,138,563 of record CM057339.1, on the reverse strand, counting down.
AAGGAGTTGTATGGGGAGCAATCCTGCGTATTACGATACGAAGCATCAAAGAAATTGTTTCAGATTCGAATGGCCCCTGGCACACCAGTAGGAGACCATGTTCTGAAGATGATAGCTCTTATAGAAGAGCTTGAGGACCTTGGATGGACGATGGACAATGAACAATATATAGATATTATTCTGCAGTCCCTCCCCTCCACCTTTGCTCAGTTCATAGTGAACTTCAACATGCATGGCATGGAGAAGGATCTCCCTGAACTCCTTAATATGTTAAGGAGTGCAGAGAGCACTATGAAGTTAGCAAAAACTCCCGTTATGACTATTGGACAGTCTTCCTCTTCTCGCCCGAAAGCCAAGGCCAAGGGAAAGAAAAAGAAGAAACCCACTAATCCTAAGGGCGGAGTTAAAAAGGTGAAGGGAAAGGGAAAGTCCAAGGCTGGAGACTTGGGGAAAGGCGAATGTTTCCATTGCCACAAGACAGGACACTGGAAGCGCAATTGCACGGAATACTTAAGTCTCAAGAAGAAGCATGGTGATGCTTCTGCTACAGGTGCGTTTGTGACTGAAAACTGTTTTTCTATAAACTCTGCTTCCTGGGTATTGGATACCGGTTCAGGTTCTCACATTTGCAATTCTATGCAGGGGCTGAGAAATAGCAAGGTTTTGAAGACAGGTGACCATACTCTCCGCGTTGGAAATGGTTCCAATGTACATACAGTCGCAGTGGGAGAGTATCACTTAGGGTTGCCATCTGGATGTATTTTGATTTTGAATCCATGTTATTTTGTACCAAGTATGCTATGTAATATAATATCCGTTTCTTTGTTGGACAATGAAGGATATAATTTTGTATTGCAGAACAATGTTATGAACATTCACCTAAATCAAATGTTGGTTGGGTATGGTACGCTTAATAACGGAATATATGTCCTAAATCAACATACAGTTTTCAGTATACAACACACTAATAAAAGAAAACTTTCAGAATTAAATGAAGCTTTTCTTTGGCATTGTAGACTTGGTCATATTAACGAAACAAGACTAAACAGGTTACACAAAGATGGATATTTAAACTCTTTTGAATATAAATCTTATGCGACTTGCCAGTCTTGTATCAAGGGTAAAATGACCAAAACTCCGTTTACCGGACACGGAGAAAGAGCTACTCAGCTCCTTGGCCTCATACATAGTGATGTATGTGGGCCAATGTCTACACAGGCTAGAGGCGGTTTTTCATACTTCATTACATTCACCGACGATTTCTCAAGATTCGGTTATGTATTTTTATTAAAGCACAAGTCCGACGCTTTCGAGAAATTCATTGAATATAAACAAGAAGTAGAAAAACAAACCGGCTTGAGTATTAAGATGCTTCGATCAGATCGAGGTGGAGAGTATCTCAGTACAGAATTTGCAAACTTCCTAAAAGAGAATGGGATTCTCTCTCAGCTCACTCCTCCTTACACACCACAGCACAACGGTGTGTCAGAACGACGGAATAGGACCCTATTAGATATGGTCCGGTCCATGATGAGTGACGCTGAGTTACCAGTCTCGTTTTCGGGGCATGCATTGGAGACTACAGCGTATCTGCTAAACAGGGTTCCAACCAAAGCCGTGTCTACCACGCCATATGAGATATGGAATGGGAAGAGACCATCTCTTAAGAGAATTAAGATTTGGGGTTGCCCGGCCTATGTTAAAAAGCAGAATCCGGACAAACTCGAGACACGGTCAGTCATGTGTAACTTTGTGGGATATCCAAAGAATTCTTATGGATATCTGTTCTACCACAAAGAGGAACAAAAAGTGTTTGTTTCTCAGTATGCCACATTCTTGGAAAAAGAGTTTTTCACAGATAAAGATGATGGCAAAGTGGTAGATCTAGAAGAGATTCTGGAAACACAAACTATAAATGACGATTTGGTTGAACCGGCTGTTGCAACAGAAACTGAAGAACCTCGGCCACTCCGTAGGTCTGGTAGGACTTCTCGTCCACCGGAGAGGTACTACGGTTTCCTCATTGATGGTAACGGAGAGGATTGCATCATGGATGATGATGATCCTACCAGTTTTCAGCAAGCTATCACGAGTGGTGACTCTGTGAAGTGGCTGGATGCCATGAGATCCGAAATGGAGTCTATGTACACCAACAAAGAATGGACTTTGGACGTTGTACCCCCTGGGGTAAAACCTGTAGGGTGCAAGTGGATCTTTAAAAGAAAGATTAGTGTGGATGGGCAGGTAGAGACCTATAAGGCAAGACTTATGGCGAAAGGTTTTCGTCAAAGACCAGGTTTGGACTATGATGAAACTTTTTCGCCCGTAGCCATGCTTAAATCCATTCGGATCCTACTTGCTATTGCTGCTCACTACGACTATGAAATCTGGCAGATGGACGTTAAAACAGCATTTCTAAATGGAAATTTGGAAGAATGCGTTTATATGGATTAGCCAGAGGGCTTCATTGACAGTGGGAGCAGCGAGAAAGCATGTAGATTGCTTAAATCCATATATGGGTTAAAGCAGGCATCTCGGAGTTGGAACATCTGTTTCGATGATGTTATCAAAGAGTTTGATTTCATCAAAAATCCAGATGAACCTTGTGTTTATAAGAAGGCTGTAGGAAGAGCTGTCATATTCCTCGTATTGTACGTGGATGATATTCTTCTGATAGGAAATGATATTCCTATGCTACAGTCGGTCAAATCATTCTTATCACTAAGGTTCTCCATGAAGGACCTGGGTGATGCCACATACATCCTGGGCATAAGGATCTATAGGGATAGATCCAAAAAGTTATTGGAATTATCCCAAACCAGGTACATCAACACCATCCTAAAGAGGTTTAGTATGGAAGACTCCAAGCGAGGTGCCTTACCCGCTTGCCATGGAGTCACTCTCTCCAAGGATTCTTGTCCAAAGACCGATGAAGAGAGAGCTCGCATGAGCATTATACCTTATGCTTCGGCAGTAGGATCTATAATGTATGCGATGTTATGTACACGCCCAGATGTAGCTTATGCACTTAGTGTTGTAAGCAGGTATCAATCCAACCCAGGGGAGAACCACTGGACAGCTGTGAAGAACATTCTTAAGTACTTGCGAAGGACTAAAGAATTGTTCTTGGTGTATGGTAATACAGATCTCCAAATGGAGGCCTTTACCGATTCGAGCTTCCAGAGCGATAAGGATGACAGCAAATCTATCTCAGGGTTTGTATTTACCCTCAATGGAGGGGCGGTAAGTTGGAAGAGTTCCAAACAAGATACCGTTGCAGACTCTACGATGGAAGCTGAGTACATTGCTGCAAATGATGCCGCTAAGGAAGCCGTCTGGATGAAGAAGTTCGTCTCGGAGCTAGGAGTAGTTCCAACCATTATTGATCCAATACCTTTGTATTGTGACAATAATGGGGCGATGGCGTTAGCCAAGTAGCCCAGATCCCATCAGCGGTCCAGACATATCCTGAGGCGCTTTCATTTGATCCGGGAGATTGTAGATCGCCGCGAGATCGAGATTAAGAGAGTAGATACAAAGAACAACGCCGCGGATCCACTCACCAAGGCCCTCCCTCAGCCACAGCATGAGCGACTTTTTGAGATGTTGGGTATGAGATATGCCAATAACTGGCCTTAGTGCAAGTGGGAGATTGTTGGATATATGTATGCCCTAGAGGCCATTATGTGATAGTGGATGTATCTATACATGTATATATATTCAGTTTGCATTCTTGCTCGACATGATAGTATGCTATCTGGTTATTCTTTATCTGACATGTTGATTTGATCATGCTTTTATTCATTCATACATGCTGATAAAGCCCTGAGGATATCGGCTTGACTACTCTGATTATGATGGAGATCATACTAGTGGGACATCTGTAGTCTATAAGCATATCCTGGAACGTCCCTAGTCGTAGGTATATCGAGACGGGGCATCGATAAACCAGAGTAGACTAGCGTATATGATACTAGACCCATACGATGGGCGATGGATGTTCCCACATTCATCGATGTTTGACATCAAGATCATATACGGGTGCTCAGTGGTGACTGGGTATACTGGACGGACTCACCGAGAACTCCTATATGGAATTATATCTATCGTCGGATAGCAGTTCTCAGGTGACACTGGTACAGGTTAGTCTGTAGACCTGAGATCGTCATGGAGTCTTGTGTGTTCTCCCACTGTACTTTGATTGCCACCCTACCACGGCTCTACTGAGTTGTGCAAACAGGTGGCCGTTGGGTACAGTCCCGAGACATACGAAGACGATGAGCGATAGGAGGGGTTTCGTCTCTCCCGGTATTGGGAGTTGATGCTGTGCTGTGCCCGACTGGTTATAACAGCAAGTCCCTGGCCAGGGCTGCTGAGATTTGCTGATAAGTGTTATCAGTAGTTTCTCGATCTGTTATAGACCATTCACCGGCACGACTTATTGAGTTATTGGGGTCGACGTGACCATCCCTAGGCTCGATATGCAGCATATCTGACGAAGAGACCGGACTGTACGGTAGTGTTGCCGGATGGCTCGACGGGAGTTGTAGCAGGTTCGCTTGTTTTCTTCTGATCGCTCAATACCCGGGTAGCCGTTACGTTTAGCTGACCGCTTGCGGCTTGGGGGACTTGATATGATCATTACCCTCTGCCGGCGTATTGACGAGTCTTAGAGTCCCACAAAGGAGTTATCCAGTCCAGGCAAAACGTTGTGGTGCGCGTATGCGATATGCGCATGCACTCGATTGAAATGTGCGTATATGATACCGAACATTGATCGGGTGGCCTGCTTTTGGTGGGGTCATATGAGATATGACCGGATTGATAAATTAAGTGTTGATTTATCATCTAACCATTAGTTTTCTCACTTGAAACCTTTCTAGGGTTTGATGGATGTATGCATGCATGCATGTGTTTCTTTCTTCCTTTCTAGTTTCATGCACATGTAGATGTGCATACATGTATACATACATACACCCATCCATCATGGTTGATTGCATATGGAAATGGTGGCAATATAAGACTCACACCATAGATTAAATAATGGATTATTATTTAATTTTGGTTTTAAAGTAAAATGAAAAAGAAAAGGATAATCATTCTTGATTCTACACTCTTCTTCTAACCTAACCTATCTCAACTACCACTAACCTATGGTTATCCTTCTCTTTATCATTTAAAACCTAAGTTAAACTAACAATCCATCATTTAATCATGGTTGAAGCTAAGAAGGAAATAAATATATATAGTGATATATATTTCATTTTTCTTCTTAACTCAAGGGTTATCTTTTTACACCTCTTGCTAAAATTAGCCACCATCTTCATCCTCCTTCATCTTTTCCTCTCTAGTTTCTTCTAGTGAGTTAAATACAACTAAAGAAAGGTTTTTGAAGTGAGATTCCAAACCACAACATCATTCTACTCAAGTCTAGCCAACTTGATTAGAGTGTTTCCTTCGGTTTTCCAAAGTAGCGAGCTTGGACGGGGTATTCCGTGGTGGATCGTCGTGGACGCAAGGGAACTTCAAGTGGACCTCGATTCAACACCCAAGACACCAAGGAGTCTAGCAAAGGGGAGCTACAAAGGTTGTAGCCTTCAAACCCTAATCTTTACTAGCTTAATGTTTTATAACCCTAATTTTCTAGGATCGATCCCTTTGCATGTTAGTTTAGCACCATAAAAATTAAGACTTTGGGTCATGTGATGCTTCAAAACTCTTCATAGGGTGCTAGACTAACCTTACATCCTTGCCACCACTGCTTGACGGCACTGCATTCCTCGGTGGGGTGGGTAACCTTCTGATGATATAGTAAGTAATTTGGATGTGAATCCTTTCCGTCGAGGCAAATGACCTCGGGAGTGTTTTCTACTAGAGGTGGCAGCTTCATTCTCACTGACAGGGCTTTGGCGAACCGCTTCTCTGCCTTGATCCTGCCCTTATTTGTCATAGGTATACATTTGTTTGGTTGGAGTACTTTACGACTCCACCTTGCCGCAGCTTATTCATCCTGACGCTGAGGCTTAGCCTTTTCATATATGGTTGTTTCGCGTTCTTGGTCAGCTTTAGTTTTTCGAAAGGCTTTGTTTAACAACCTATCGATCGGGTCTTCTTGCAGTTCCGGGGATTTTAGCGCCGATCCTTCCCCAGTACCTCCGCGCTGTTTTCTGACGCTGAGAGAATTTCTTCTTCATTTAACATCTAATGGGAGACCATGCGGCAACTTGCTACATATTCTTCGTTTTCTTCTAATGAGTCATTTTCCTCATCGTTGTCACTATCTTCTTTCTTAAGAATATGCTTGAGGAACTCTTCGAGCGTGACCGATTTCCGCGCCTTCTGGTCGTATTCCTTCAGCGCGTCGATGTGCTTTTGTAGGTCCGTACGCTTGTTGTCATACTCGGCAAGCTGCACAGGCTTCTTGGTCTTCTTCTTTTTCTTTGAAGACTTTGAAGGCTTGACTTGGGAATTTCGCCCTTTGTCAAAAATCTCCGATACGGGACGCGGTTTCAGCATCCCTTTGATGATTTCAGGTTCAAGTGGGCTTTTCCACCTGACTGCCGGACATGCCTGTAGATCTTTCAGCATTCTTTTGGTTTTAACTGAAAGAACGACTTCCCATGGAGTTTCTTCTATAAGCAAGCATAATACCCCCGGTGGATCCACTTTTTTTGGAGTGTGCTTCTGTGGTGGGTTCACCCTCCAGTTCTCAGACAGCGCGAACTCCCCCTGTTGATTTTAGTTATATGTATGCCCTAGAGGCCATTACTGTACATACGATGTATATTGTAGTAGATGCTTGGACATATATAGGGAGGACTTTCTTGCTCGATATGATAGTATGCTATCTGGTTACTCTTTATCTTAACATTTACTCTGATTGTCTCTATGTTACATGTTGATAAAGCCTTTAGGAAGAGTACTTGACTACCAGGACTATGATGCAGATCATACTAGTGGGGACAGTATAGTCGCTAAGTACATCCTTCAAATGTTCCTTGTCGTGGGAGTACCGAGACAGGGCATCGATACTCCAGAGTAGACTAGCGTATGTGCTTCTTGACCCATATGATGGGCGATGGATGATCCCATATCCATTGGTGTTTGACATCAGAGAAGGTATACGGGTGCTCAGTGGAGACTGGGTACACTGGACGGACTCGCCGAGAACTCCCAGATGGTATTATACCTCACGTCAGATAGCAGTTCTCTGGTGACACTGGTACAGGTTAGTCCGTAGACCCGAGATCGTCATAGAGTCTTGTGCGATTCCCACTGTGCTTTGATTTCCATCATACCATGTCTAAGAGGGCGTGCAAAAAGGTGGCTTTTTGGTGCAGTCCCGATTCACATGGAGGCAATGAGCGATATGAGGGGTTTCGTCTCTCCCGGTATAGGGAGTTGATGTTGCGCTATGTTTGATTGGCTATAACTGGAAATCCCTGACCAGGGTTGCTGAGATTTACTGGTAAGTGTTATCAGTAGTTTCTCGAACTGTTATGGACTTTATATCGACACGACTTATCAAGCTACTGGGGTCTGACGTTTACCACCCCTAGGCGAGATATGCGACATATCAGACGAAGAGACCGGACTGTACGGGAGTGTTACTGGTTGGATTCACGGGAGAATGTACAGGCTTGCTTGTTGATCTTCTGATTGCTCAATACCTGGGTGGATGTTACGTTTAGCTGACCGCTTGCAGCTTGTGGGTGTTTGATATGATCATCACCTACTGCCGGCGTATTGACGATTCTTTAGAGTCCTACACAGAGCTTTCCTAGCTCAGGCAAAACGGAGTAGGAGCACATATGTGATATGTGCGGGACCGGGAATAATACGTGTATGCGATACCGTATTAGATTCTCGCTATATGAGATATCGGCCGGGTATATGTGATATAGCCGGGTCATCGAATCAAGTGTTGATTCGATGAACTGATACAGATTATATTAGTCGGTTATATGCGATATAGCCGGATTATCGGATCAAGTGTTGATTCGATAATTTAATGTATAATTATATGTGTGATATATTAAGTTACATTAACTAATATAAGCTCACTTAAAGATTCTTTTTCTCACTTGGATAATACATTGATATATATGTGATATATGTTAATTGTATTATTTTATTTTGTTACAAAAATATATTATATATGTGATATATAATATTGTAACAAGTTAGGGTTACAAATGCAACATGATTTGTAGAGATTAAACAAATTAGGGTTTGATTTAGGTTAGCATTTGGGCTAGCTTTTGCATGAAGCTTCAAGAAGCTTCCGTTTGTTTTTTGCTAAGATATTTTATGCTGATATTTTCTAACCCAACCCAAACCCTTTACTTTAGTAAACTCTCTACATGGGTTAAGTCTTCATTCTTAACTCATGGTTGATTTGTAACCACACACAATGATTTCATTATTCATCACAAAGTGATTTCTTCTTCTTCTTCCTTTGAGAAAAGCTTTCTAGCTTTTTCTTATGTGATGATTTTGAGTGAGAAATTGAAAACAAATGAGAGCTAAATTCCTACTTGATCATCCTCATCTATTCTAGCCACTTAGATTAGGGTGTTTGCTTTGCTAATACCTGATTAGTAAAGCAAGAGCCTGAGCTTGAGTTTCTTAAAGGTAGATCAACTTTGTTGTTGAAGATTGAAAGCAAGATTGCATCTTTCTCTTCATGGAGCTTCTCTTGAGTCTGGGTACTCGATGATCGCAGCAAAGGGACCTCAACACGGAGCTTTAGAAGTGAAAGAACGGACTACAAAGGTTGTAATCCATAACTCTTAGATGTAAAGTTGTTTACATGCTTTGCTTACCCTAATACTCTAGTTAAGATCTTGGTTAGGGTTTGTTTAGCACCCCAAAAATTTTAAAGTAGCATAATTGATGCTTGCCAAAACCTTCAAAAGGTGCTATGCTAACCCTACAGTGGTATCAGAGCCAAGCTAGAGCATTAGGCGTTTTCTAGAAGAAATTTGAAGTCCAATCGAACTCCGAAACCCCGTAAAAACCTAGTTTCTGAAAAAAAATTCAAAAGTTGAAATTTTTCATATTAAAAATACTCAGAAAATCATGCATGGAATTCTAAGGATTACTGTGAAGTACGAAGCCACAAATCACTTAAGTGACCGCGGAACCGCGGCCAAACCATGGGTTTGGCGGTGGTTCCGCGGCCAACTTGTGGACTTAGGGGCTAATACTTCATGGGTATATTCTTGGGTATTTTTCATGCTTCTGGGAATTTTTAGTTCTACTCAAGTGTTGAGCTTTCTGGGATATATTGGGAACTCGTTGATTCGATCGGATAATTAAACTTCGTTTAACTTTTTCCGGGTAATTTAGAACGTGTTAAAAAGTTCGAACGGATATCAATAACTCACTTTTTCCCCTGTCGGAAAACTTTCAAGTGTTGGATTTTTCCTGAGTTTAAAACTTTCAGAAAATCGTGCAAGTAACGCGGTGGACCCTCTAGAAGAACACAAACCTTAACTCGATTATGTGACCGTCTGAACCGCCTCTAAACCTTAGGGTTTGGGGCAGTACGGCGTTGCCACATGTGAGGCGTTGGTTTGACCCTTCTACGGCTGGACCATTGGTACTGTGGCATGTGATGAATACTTTTTGAACTCTGCTCAAGTGTTGAGCTATTTGGGAAATCTTGGGTGTTTGTTTATTCAATCAGAAAGTTTAACATTGTCTATTTATCTGGAATGTGATACAATATTTGGAATCCACAAGTAGTTATGAGATAACTAATTTGAATGTTATAAATCTAGCAGTTTAGTCTCATTTGATCGGTTGCCACAGGATTTTGTTGTGATCAAAAGTCCGTCGCAATCATGTAGTGTACGCGGATACTCGTCGAGAAAACTTCATAGATAGCCATGCCCCATAGCCCTGACCAAGTGACTGTAGGAGAACCCTGTCGCCAAAAGCATCCGTTCGGGTCCTCGCGGCAGCGGTGTTCCGCCTTAGTGCACTCTGTCGATGGCATCCAGGGGTGCGGCCGTCTACTAAAGTTTCTGACGAGCATTCGATCAGGATGTCGGAAATCTTGTTGAATTGCCCGACTAGATATTGAAAAGAGTTTTCGATATTGAAACTAAAATGCGGGGTTTATAATTGTTAGGCATGCGATGTCTAAGGAATTCATTTGGTTAGGCATGAGATGTCTAAGGAGGTTGCGGATTTCAACTGTTGTAGTTTTACACTTTCTTTTCTGTGACCGTAAGCGTAGTATGTGGTGTATCGCTGGCTTCGTTGCTATACATCAACGACAATCGGGATATGCATATTTGCTTACGTTGATGATATGAGATATTATGTGTTGCTGTGATATGTTATATTGGATCGTCGTGTTCTGAATAGCCGGGGGTTTTATGTGAGATGAGGGCTTTTATTTTCATTCATATAAAATTCATTGTATATAATATTCTTTTATTGGGGCACTTCCGGGTTGAGGATGATGTCACCATTGTATATTATTTACTTTTCCGCATTAGGATAGACCCAAGGCGGGGAGCACAGGTTCTAGGGTCCAGTAGGAGACCATCTCGAGGAGTCAAGACCGGGTGTCCTAACTCAAGAATTTGTAGGGTTGCTTTCCGCTCTCGTAGGGGTCTAGGGGTGTGGGATTGGCTATTCATCACGACCGTGGAATCCGTATTTTATACAGTCTCGTATTAAAACACGGATCTTCTAGTATATCAAATATTTCATATATGTTCTTCTGCTGCAATGTTCTATGATGAGATCATATTACTGCCTGAGACGAATGTTTATATTATATATATGAGATATATATTGTATATTGTTGCTTTCGTTTCAAATGTGATTCTTGTGAAGCATAATAAAATGGGACTTCATTAATGAGATTAATGAAATAAAAGAAAGCTAAAGATGTTGTGGAATCGAATTTTCAAAAACAGATAGCTCTAGTTGTTGCTTTGCATAGTGGTGTTCCTTGTAGAACATCCAGCACCTTATTCGATAAGGAAAGAGCCGAGATCCCTTCACCGGGAGTGACCTCTTTAGAAATAACTGGCAGATACTACAACCCTCGGTTTGTCTTTTTGATTGCTTTTTCTAATTTTTCTTTACATAGTAGTATTTGTGAAATATCCCGCACCTTATTCGATAAGGAAAGAGCCGAGATCCCTTCACCGGGAGTGACCTCGTTAGCAAAACTAGCAAAGGCCTCAAAAACACTCCATTTAAATCATTTGATTCTATAACGATATCAAGTTCATTACGCTCATGGTTTTCTTAAAAACCTGCGTAGCCTTCCGTCATTTCAGATAAGTACTACTTAGTATTCATGCTGCGGTAGTTTGGCATGCGTCAAGGAGTAGTGTACGGTAGCTAACTAGTGCTTATCTGCTAGCATACGATGCGATTGGATTAGGGTATTCATACGACGTTGTTTGGCATGCGTCAAGGGTCGTACAGGTGGGTTTAATTCAATCAGGAAATGCACGGGTTGAACTTGACTAGCGGACTATGGCTTGTTTGGCATGCGTCAAGGTCATAGCACGCTAGAGGTAAAAGAGTTATCAGGAATTTCAAGTGTTGAAATTTGCAATAAGATTGCATACCTTCTATGAGATAGTTGGATCCCGATACCCGCTGCGAGTAAGAGTTACTCCTGGAAGAGTTTTACACATTACAATTAGTCGATCAAGTAGGTGTCTAGAAAGGTGTCAACGGGGTTATGCCTCTGGGAAATTAAGGTTTACTTTAATTAGGTCCGTGCGAAAGTGCGGGGAACCTCCCTCAAAGTACCGGCACTGGCCTGGCTGAAAGATTGGCGAACTTGTAGAGTGTAATTAATCCCGGCTAGTCTTTCCTTTTAGGGTTTGAAGGAAGATTTGACTAAAACAGTGGGAGACATCCTGATTAGATATATTAATAACCAATCTATTCTTGCAAGAGCATATGCTGAGTGTTTTCTTCTATCTCTCTCCAGGTAGTGACCATATCACGCCTTAATCAAGATAATAATATGGATGTATTGACCGAACCCGCTTGTTATACTGCGCTAGGGAACGTTGGTCCCGCTCCAACTTATAATTGTTATAAGACAGAGCAGGAAATAGGGGATTACCAGAATTCCCGTGCCGCCCAAACAAAGAAAGTGCATGCTGATGCATCTTCTTCGGGTATGTTCATTACCGAGAACTGTTTCTCAATATCCTTTACGTCCTGGGTATGAGATACCGGATCAGGATCCCGCAAATGTAATTTGTTACATGGGTTACAGAAAGATAGAGAACTGAGAACGGGTGATAAATTTCAAGAGTTGGAAATAAAGCAAGTGTTGCAGCCAAGTCTATTGGCAGTTATCACCCTGTATTACCAGAATACATTGATTCTGAACGAATGTTATTAGATACCGAACATGATATACAACATCATATCAGTCTCTTTATTAGTAAAGAAGGATATAATTTTGTATTGTTGGATAATGTTTTGAACGTTTCCTATATCAAGAGTTGATCGGTTCAGGCACGTTATCTAAAAGCATAGACGTTCCAAATCAAACCACAGTTCTTAACGTACAGAACACGCACAAGAGGAAGAGTTCAGAAATGAACGAATCCTTCTTGAGGTATTGTAGACTAGGTCATATCAATGCGACCCGACTAGCTGAAGTTACATAAAGATGCATATTTAAATTAGTTTGGATTTACATCTTATAAAACTTGCCAGTCATGTCACAAAGATAAGATGACCACATCTCTGTTTATTGGAAACAGAGAAAGAGTTAGTGAACTCTTAGGATTGATACATAATGATGTATGATAGTCCCATGTCTACATATGCCAAGACAGGTTCTTTGTACTTCATTACATTCACTGATGATCTCTCAAGATTCAGACATATGTTCCTGTTGAAACACAAGTCTGAAACTTTTGAGATAATAACAGAATATAAGTTAGAAGTAGAGAACCAAAAACAGGTATATGTATTATGTCCTTTGATGAGATCAAGGAGGAGAATACTAGAGCACGGAATTTCTGGACTATTCTAAAAGAGAATGAGATTCTTTCTCAGCAATACTCCTCCATATACACAACAACACGTCAGTGTATCGGGGCGGAGCAATCGCACCCTATGTGATATGGTGTGCTCTATGATGAGTACTACTGAGTTGCCTATTTTCTTTTGGTTATGCACTTGAGAAGTTGCATACCTATTGAATAGGTTTCTAACCAAATCAGATGCCTACCACTCCATATGTGATATGGTATAGGAAGTGCCCATCTCTTAAAGATGTTAAGATTTGGGGTTGTCCGGCCTATGTAAAAAGCAAAATCCGGATAAGCTCGAGGCAAGGTCAGTTCTGTGGAAGTTTGTTGGATATCCCAAGCATTCACAAGAGAATATCTTCTACCACACCGAGGAACAAAAGATGTTTTATTTCTCAGCATACCACTTTTTAAGAAAAAAGGGAATTTCTTGTGAAGAAATTAGTGGTCATGAGGTAGAACTGAAAGGAGTTCCAGCTATACAAACTGCAGCTGATGATTTGGTAAACCCGGAGAATTCAATAGTTTCCAACGAACCCCAGCCTCTCCGCCGATCTGGTAGGGTTTCTCATCCACCTGAGAGATACTTCGGTTTCTCTATGATAGTGGAAGAGAGGATTGCATCATGAGATGATGACCCAACTAGTTTCGAGCAGGCCATCAGGAGTGGGGACTCTGTGAGAATGGCTGGATGCTTACAGATCTGAGATGGAATCCTTATACACCAACAAAGTATGGACATTGGTTGCTTTATCTGAAAGGTTAAATCCGCATCAGGAGAAAGTATATCTTGAGAAGATTACTTGGTGTACATGGAAAAGTTGAGACTTTCAAAGCTATGCTTAAGTCCATCCAGATCCTACTTGCCACAGCTACATACCATGACTATGATATCTAGCGGTTGGGTGTCATGACTGCTTTTCTAAATGATGATTTGGAAGAGAGCGTCTATAAGTACACAGTCAGAGGGCTTCGTAGACAGTGGGAGCAGCGGAAATGTGAGCATGATGTTTTATGGGATAAATCAGGCATCGCGAAGTTGGAACGTCTGTTTTGATGTAGTAGTCAAAGCGTTTGACTTCATCAAAATGGTAGATGAACCTTGTATATACAAAAAGGTAGTAGGGAGTATAGTGGTGATCCTCGTGTAGTACGTGGATGACATACTCTTGATAGGGAAGGAGTTTCCTATGCTACGCTCGGTCAATCTCCTCTTATCACAAAGATTCTCTATATAGGATCAAGGTGATACCTCCTAAATCATGGGTTATGGATCTATGAGATAGATCTAATTGGATGTTAGGACTCTCACTAATTGTAGTGAGATGGTATCAATCGATCCTGGGGAGAATCACTGGAAAGGTTCCAGGGTGATAAGGATGACTGAATATCAGTCGCAGGCATTGTCTTTACCTTCAGTGGAGGGACGGTATGTTGGAAGAGTTCCAAGCTAGATACCGTGACTTACTAGACGATTAAAGGCAAGATACATCGTTACCAAGGATGCTACCAAAGAGGCAGTCTGGATATATATGACTTCATGAGATGAATTTCGTTCCTACCATTGTGTGACAATGGAGTTGTGGCTTAGGCCTAGGAACCCCCATCCCATCTGTGATCCAGACATATTCTTAGGCAGGATCACCTGATCATGGAGTTGTTTGATCTCCAGGTAGATTGAGGTTAGGAGAGTAGACTCAGAGGAAAACAACGCGGATCCACTCACAAAGGCCTATTTCCCAGTAAAGACTTTTATGGGATGGTTGAATATGAGATACTTTAACCACAGCTGATTGTTGGGTATGAGATACTACAACAGATGGCCCTAGTGCAAGTAGGAGATTGTTAGTTATATGTATGCCCTAGAGGCCATTACTGTACATACGATGTATATTGTAGTGGATGCTTGGACATATATAGGGAGGACTTTCTTGCTCGACATGATAGTATGCTATCTGGTTACTCTTTATCTTAACATGTACTCTGATTGTCTCTATGTTATATGTTGATAAAGCCCTTAGGATGAGTACTTGACTACCACGACTATGATGCAGATCATACTAGTGGTGACAGTATAGTCGCTAAGTACATCCTTCAAATATTCCTAGTCGTGGGATTACCGAGACATGGCATCGATACTCCAAAGTAGACTAGCGTATGCGCTTCTTGACCCATATGATGGGCGATGGATGATCCCATATCCATTGGTGTTTGACATCAGAGAAGGTATACGGGTGCTCAGTGGAGACTGGGTACACTGGACGGACTCGCCGAGAACTCCCAGATGGTATTATACCTCACGTCAGATGGCAGTTCTCTGGTGACACTGGTACAGGTTAGTCTGTAGACCCGAGATAGTCATAGAGTCTTGTGTGATTCCCACTGTGCTTTGATTTCCATCATACCACGTCCAAGAGGGCATGCAAAAAGGTGGCTTTTAGGTACAGTCCCGAATCACATGGAGGCAATGAGCGATATGAGGGGTTTCGTCTCTCCCGGTATAGAGAGTTGATGTTGAGCTGTGTTCGATTGGCTATAACTGGAAATTCCTGGCCAGGGTTGCTGAGATTTACTGGTAAGTGTTATCGGTAGTTTCTCAAACTGTTATGGACCTCATATCGACACGACTTATCAAGCTACTGGGGTCTGACGTTTACCACCCCTAGGCGAGATATGCGACATACCAGAAGAAGAGACCGGGCTGTACAGGAGTATTACTGGTTGGATTCAAGGGAGAATGTACAGGCTTACTTGTTGATCTTCTGATTGCTCAATACCTGGGTGGCTGTTACGTTTAGCTGACCGCTTGCAGCTTGTGGGTTTTGATATCATCATCACCTACTGCTGGCGTATTGACGATTCTTTAGAGTCCTACACAGAGGTTTCCTGGCTCAGGCAAAACGGAGTAGGAGCACATATGTGATATGTGCGGGACCGGGAATAATACGTGTATGCGATACTGTTTTAGATTCTCACAATATAAGATATCGGCCGGGTATATGTGATATAGCCGAGTCATCGGATCAAGTGTTAATTCGATGAACTGATACAGATTATATTAGTAGGTTATATGCGATATAGCCGGATTATCGGATCAAGTGTTGATTCGATAATTTAATGTATAATTATAAATGTGATATATTAAGTTACATTAACTAATATAAGCTCACTTAAAGATTCTTTTTCTCACTTGAATAATACATTGATATATATATGATATATGTTACTTGTATTATTTTATTTTGTTACAAAAATATATTATATATATGATATATAATATTGTAACAAGTTAGGGTTACAAATGCAACATGATTTGTGGAGATTAAACAAGTTAGGGTTTTATTTGGGTTAGCATTTAGGTTAGCTTTTGCATGAAGCTTAAAGAAGCTTCCTTTTGTCTTTTGCTAAGATATTTTATGTTGATATCTTCTAACCCAACCCAAACCCTTTACTCTAGTAAACTCTCTACATGGGTTAAGTCTTCATTCTTAACCCATGGTTGATTTGTAACCACACATAATGATTTCATTATTCATCACAAAGTGATTTCTTCTTCTTCTTCCTTTGAGAAAAGCTTTCAAGCTTTTTCTTATGTGATGATTTTGAGTGAGAAATTGAAAATAAATGAGAGCTAAATTCCTACTTCATCATCCTCATCTATTCTAGCCACTTAGATTAGGGTGTTTGCTTTGCTAATACTTGTTTATTAAAGCAAGAGCCTGGGCTTGAGTTTCTTCAAGGTAGATCATCTTTGTTGTTGAAGATTGGAAGCAAGCTTGCATCTTTCTCTTCATGGAGCCTCTCTTGAGTCCGGGTACTTAATGATCGTAGTGAAAGGACCTCAACACGGAGCTTTAGAAGTGAAGGAACGAACTACAAAGGTTGTAATCCCTAACTCTTAGATGTACAGTTGTTTACATGCTTTGTTTACCCTAATACTCTAGTTAAGATCTTGGTTAGGGTTTGTTTAGCACCCCAAAAATTTTAAAGTAGCATGATTGATACTTTCCAAAACCTTCACAAGGTGCTATGCTAACCCTACAGTTGATACTGGTCCTCGATCCAGTTTTTGAAGACGTAGCAATCCACAATTGGGTGGCTTACCATTCTGTGATAGGCACAGTAGTTGGGATTGTTGACGTCGCGTGGTTGCGTTGGACGTCACGGGTCTGGTAATGTGATGAGTTTGTTACGCATTGCCAACTCAATTAGTTTCCTCATCTTATCTCGTGGAAACGAGTAAGTGCGTCCTAGCCTTTCTTTTAGGGAAAGGTGTGGACGTGCGTTGTTTTGGCGAGCAACCAGTTTTGGGCCACTCAGTTGTTGTTGAGTGTTATCAACGAAGGCCGCTTTCCTTTTACCCTTGGCGTTTTGAGGGTCCTTACTTGAGGAGGAAGGCCCGTGGACCATCTGGTCTATTTGGGCCAGTTTATCGATCAAAGCTTGGAAGGTCATTGGTTTGAAGAATGTCATAAACTGAGACACAGTCATTTGAAGATCAAGGGTCCCGATGAACATGCCCACAGCGTGGGATTTTTCGATGCACTGTTCGTACTTTGACCATAGGTTTCTCTACCGGATCGCATATTGGACCAAGGTTTCTCCTGGCATTACCTTAGCATTGATTAATGCCGTGATTGGGGTGCGCTCATTTGCGCTGGCGAACCGCTGTGTGAACAGTAGTTCCATCTCTGTGAATGTTCACACGGAGTCATTTATGTGCTCTGAATACCATTCAAAGAACGTCTCTGACAGGCTGCCAACAAACTGGCGAAACAATAGTTTGTCGTCGCTTCTAGTATTGCCGTACAGAGCTCTGAATAGCGCGACATGCTATGTGGGTTGCCTGTCTCCTTGTACACATGAAACTTGGGGATCATATATCTCGGCGGGTATTCAATTTTGTCATATCAGCCTGGATACGGTCGCCCAGTTCTGACGATTTGGCCTGCGGCTTCATTAGTTTGATGAGCTCGTATTTGTTGAGCAATATAATCATCAAGAGCAGCCTTAGAGATTGTTTCCTCCTTGGCTACTGATAAAGCCGGAAGAGGGTTCGATGTTTCCCCTCTGTCATCCTCGATTATTATCGGCGGATCCTCGGCTGCGGGTTCTGGCTGGATCATCATTCCAACCATATCCTGGAACAAAAGAGCCATCTGCTTTATGTTAGCAGCCTACTTAGCAGCTTCCTTATCCTTTATTTCAAGCACCCTTCGCAGAAACTCTGTATCGGTCTCCTGCTCCTGGCGTTGTTCGGCTATTATGTCCGGACTTTCTTTCTGCCCGGTAAGTGCTGCCATTTTGGTCAGCATCTCTTGGAGCTTTTGTTGTTGCTCCTGAGCTTTTGTCTGTGACCGAGTTTGCGGTCGATGGCCTACAGAAGAACGACTTTCTTCTTTCCCGGAAGCCATGTAGACCGTATATACGATCATGCCCCCAGACTTGGGGCATTTGGGTCCATCTCCTTTGGAGTTTGCTGCCGGCGGTGGGATTTTCTCTGGCCTCATTATTTTGTCGGAGGTTGGAGTTGAAGGAGCCGTTGTAACAGGCACCTGTGCAGAAGAAGTCCCCCGCTGTATAACGGAGGGACAGTCTTTCTCTTGCCGAGCTTTCGATTTTTTCGGTCGATGATAGTAGTTTTGATCAATCACGTTGCCGTGGACTTTTTGCCAGACCCTGTAAATTTGCGAGGAGATCAGTTGGTGGGGGCACTCCGGCTTTGCCTGCACTATGGTTTTTACAGGCGGCGGCGATTTCTTTAGTACCACCGTTAAAGAGTTCTTGTGCCCTCCTGAGTAGATCAAAGTTGTTCCTGGTTGGAACAGCAGCGTCAATTTCCACCATTGGAGCTAGTGGGGTAAGTCTAGAGGGGAGTTGCCCCCAGCTTTCCTCACTGTGCGCCAATGACGACGTCAGGCGTGTCTTGTAGATGGGGCCGCCTCAGATTTGGAAGCGGCTTCTTCGTGCCCCTTGCTTTGCTGAGGGGCTGCTGTTGGTGTCAACCTGTTGAAGACTGACGTCCTGATTGAAGATTGGGGAAGGTCAGCCAATCTTTCAAAAGCTGACTTTCTAGTAGGGGAAGCACCTTTGACGACTTCACCCATAGCAGGAGTTGGGTGGGCTATCCATTTTGGGGCATCCCCTTCAGGTATCACGAGCCTCTTTGCGGGCCCGTTTGGGTTCTTTCCCAGCCTGTTGAAGACTGAGACATCAACTTTGGACAGCCCATTGAGAGGGGCCATTGTGGTCACCAGTCGATCGAAAACTAACCTCTTGGAAGCTTCTTCCTACGGCGCTGAGGCACCGACACCCACTGATGGGAACATGGTCCGTAAGAACAGTCCAGTAGTGGCTTGCATTACTTTCCCCACCGGCATTGAAAAGATAGAGGCCGCGTTGGGCCCGTAGGTCACTCCTCCAGTTAGGGTGGAGCGAGAGTTGCTGTTGCAAGAGGTGCAGTGGGAAGCCATCGATTTTCTTCTTCTGCACAGGAACAAGACACCAAATTTTACTACGTCAAATCCAAGGGCAACCATTGCGAATCGCGATTTCGTTCGTGAAACACGACACACGAAGTATAGGGTGGAAAGAGGAAAAGGTCCTACTGGGCGTACCAGAATCGGTTTACCGTCGAAAATGGAGACGAACTGGGATAGATCGTCTTGCCTAAATTTGGGGGCAGATGCTATTTGGATTTATCCGTCCACCTCTCCGATGATACCAAGTTGATTTATAGCACCGTATATCGGAGGTTTGGATAGATGCGACCGTTGTAGCAGAGTTTATCATATTCCCCCTCATTTTATAAGGGTTTTTTGATTGTGGGTACGCTCTTCCTTGTCGGCGCAAGACCCTGCAGTTAATTACGTTACCGCATTGCGATAACCACTTTCTCCTACTCCGGATGTTCATTTCGTGTTTTGTG
This sequence comes from Agapanthus africanus, assembly GCA_030015575.1. Taxonomy (NCBI): domain Eukaryota; kingdom Viridiplantae; phylum Streptophyta; class Magnoliopsida; order Asparagales; family Amaryllidaceae; genus Agapanthus; species Agapanthus africanus. The sequence continues at coordinate 825,118,598 of CM057339.1, read as the reverse complement.
TGTTTTTGTTTGTTTTGGTTGCCCATGGATTGTATACGGAGACTAGTTTATGTCATTGCCCATAGGGCACGGATTAGTCCAAATCCGTATATTTTAGATTTGGGTTTAGATTTATTTAAGGACTGTTAATCCGGTTTAAAATTAAGATCAACTTAAATGTATGAGCATTTGGGCTTAATTTGTTCTTGCTAAGAATGCGTTAGTCTAATTTGAGACTACGATCAACTTAGCAAAATTGCAAGGATCATTTTTATTTAAGATCCAGCAAAAGAGCATTTGGGCTTAGCTGCAAGAAAATTTCAGAGACTTAGCCAATTTGGGCTAAGTCTACTTAGCCTTTTGTTTTATTCAAAGGTGCTAAGCATTTATTTGGGCTCTGTTTGTTCAGCCATTTTCTTTTCATGTAAAAGTACTAAGCACTTATTTAAACTCTGACGCTCATATGTATGTCATGTAAAGCATTCAGTCATGGGCGCTACCCAATAAATGTTGAGCGCTTTTAGTCATTTTGACTAAATGTGAAGTGCTAAGCACTTTTTATGGCGTCCACGTGAGGAGCACGTGCGGCGCTGGGCGCTGCCCAATCAGTGCTATGCGCTCATCCGTTTTGGCTGCATATGAAGTGCTATTTATTCAGCGCCCACGAGTGTTTCATCTGAGACGCTGGCCTTCTGTTTTGGGCGCCCGCGTGTTTTTCACGTGAGGCGCTAGGTGCTGTTAAAAGGGGTCGCCCACGTGAGGAGCAAGCGAGGTGCTAGTTTTTTTTTCCTTTTTTAGAGATTAAATCTCTGTTAATGGAATTTTGGCTATTAATGATCACCAAGATCTTCGCTTTTTGAAGATTTGGGATCAGTTTTTTCTTTAAGAACCGAGTTCTTTTATAGATTCCTTTCTCCTTTTGTTTTTTCTTTTGGATCTAGTTCTTTTCTGAATCTTTGATTCTTAAGAACAAGATCTTCCCGATGAGAATTAAATTCTCAACTTATGGAAGACTTGTCTTGTGGATCTTAGATCCAGAGAAAGAACTAAGTTCTTTAAAAAGGGTTAAACCCTTAGATGTGATAGAGATATTTTGATCTCTTTTCTTTACCTAAGGTTTTGAGAAGGAAGGTATTCTTCTTTGAGAATTGAATTCTCTGTTCTTTTTTAGAGCTCCCTATATTTTTTCTGTCCCCCCTGAGACTTTAAGTCTCGGGGCCTTTATATAGTGGAGGCGAACTGTTAACCAATTTTAAGAAAATCTCTCATTGAGAGATTTCAATTGATTTAATTGGACTCAAAATTGATTTGGGGAATTTTACCCACTATTGGATCTTTGATCCAAGGACTTCTGTTTTACAGAATATGATTGGGGAAATATTTTCCCCTATACAGAATTTATTCTGTAAAACAGTGATTTTTTAATCACCATTGGATTCTTAATCCAAGGGTTCTCTGTTTTACAGAAAGAAATCTTTTTTATTTAGAAAGATTGAGAGAATATATTCCAAAATAGAATTTTATTCTATAATTGGATTTTTGATCCAACCGAGAGTATCTTTCTTATTTTAGAAAGATTTGGGAAATATTTTCTCCCAACAGAATTTAATTTTGTATTTTTATGATTTATCATCTCCGTTGGATCTTTTGATACAACGGCTCTGTTTAATAGGGAGCATTGTAGAATTTTAATTCTACTTGGGCGCCGGTGCTCACGTGTTATGCACATGGGCGCTACTTAAGAATTTAATTCTTATAATGGGTATTTATGTGCTTTGCACATTAGCACCCGCATGAGGAGCATGTGCGGTGCCATATAAGAGTTTAACTCTTTTGCAATGAACTCTTCTGTGTTTTGCTCATTGGCACCCGCGTGAGGAGCATGTGCGGCGCCATCTAAGAGTTTAACTCTTATGAACTATTTTGTGCTTTGCACATTGGCGCCCGCGTGAGGAGCACGTGAGGCGCTACTATAAGATTTAATCCTATAAAATTGGATCTGGCGCTGGCACCGGTGCCCTCGTGGAGAGCACATGAGGCGCTGCCTCATTAGATTCAACAAAATTCTTCTCTTTTCTTAGGTTAAATATTAGGGAAACAAAACATCAAACTCTCTTCCGACTTTATCAATAGCTAAGAAGGAAATGATCTCCAAGGCTGCTCTTGATGATTATATAGCTCAACAAATAAGAGCTCATCAAGCGAATAAAGCGGCTGGCCAAATCGTCAGAACTGGGCGACCATATCTAGGATGGTATGACTAAATTAAATACCCGCCGGGATATACGATCCCCAAGTTCCATGTGTATAAGGGGTTAGACAACCCATACCAGCACGTCGCGCAGTTCAGAGCTCTGTGCGGCAACACTTGAGGCGACGACAAACTATTGCTTCGCCAGTTCATTGGTAGCCTGTCAGAGACGGTCTTTGAATAGTATTCGGTGCTCCTAAATGACTCCGTGAGAACATTCACAGAGATGGAACTGCTGTTCACACAGAGGTTCTCCAGCGCAAGCGAGCGCACCCCGAACATGACATTAATCAATGCTAAGGTAAAGCCAGGAGAAACCTGGGTCCAATATGCGATCCGGTGGCGAAACCTATGGTCAAAGTGCAAACAGCGGATCGAAAAATCCCCCGCTGTGGCCATGTTCATCGGGACTCTTGATCCTCAAACGACTGTGTCCCAGTTCATAACGTTCTTCAAACCAACGACCTTCTAGGCTCTGATCGGTAAACTGGCCCAAATGGACCAGATGGGCCACGGGCCTTCCTCCTCAAGTAAGGACCTTCGAAATGCCAAGGGTAAAGGGAAAGCGGCCTTCGTCGCCAACGCTCAACAACAACCGAGTGGCCCAAAACTGACTGTTCGCTAAAGTAATGCACGTCTATGCCTATCCCTAGAAGAAAGGTTAGAACGTGCTTACTCGTTTTCCCGCGATAATACGAGGAGACTATTTGAGTTGGCAATGCGTAAAAAACTCATCACATTGCCAGATCCACGGTGTCCACCGCAACTCGGCGACGTCAACAACCCCAACTACTGCTCCTATCACAGAATGGTGAGCCACCCAATGAGGATTTCTACGTCTTCAAGAACTGGGTCGAGGACCAGTATCAACAGGGGAAGTTCACGCTGTCTGAGAACTGGAGGGTGAACCCACCATAGAAGCACACTCCCAAAAAGGTGGATGCACCGGGGGCATCATACTCGCTCGTGGAAGAAACTCCATGAGAAGTCGTTCTTTTAGCTAAAACCAAAAGAATGCTGAAGGATCTACAGGCATGTCCGACAGTCAGGTGGAAAAGTCCACTTGAACTTGAAATCATCGAAGAGATGCTAAAACCGCTTCCCGTACAAAAGATTGTTAACAAAGGGCAAAATCCCCAAGTCAGGCCTTCAAAGTCTTCAAAGAAAAAGAAGAAAACCAAGAATCATGTGCAGCCTGCTGAGTATAACAATAAGAGCACAGACCTACAAAAATACATTGACGCGCTGGAGGAATACAACTAGAAGGCGCGGAAACTGGTCATGCTTGAAGAGTTCCTCAAGCATATTCTGAAGAACGAAGATAGTGACTATGATGAGGAAAATGACTCATCAGAAGAAATTGAATACCGTGTAGCAAGTTGCCATATGGTCTCCCATTCGTTGTTAAATGATGAAAAAACTCCCTCAGCATCAGAAAACAACGCAGAGGAACTGGGGGCAAAATCGGCGCTAAAATCCCCGGAACCGCCAGAAGATCCGATCGATAGGCTATTAAACGAAGCCTTTCAAAAAAAGGAAAGCTAACCAAGAATGTGAAACAGCCATATACGAAAAGGCTAAGCGTCAGCGTCAGGATGAAGAAGCCGCGGAAAGGTGGAGTCGTAAAGTACTCCAACCAAACTAAAATATACCTATGACAAATAAAAGCAGGATCAAGGCAGAGAAGTGGTTCGCTAAATCCCTGTCGATGGGAATGAAACTACCACCTCTCGTAAGAAGCACTCCCAGGGTCATGTTCCTCGACGGAGAGGATTCATATCCAAACTACTGCCTATATCATCGGAGGGTCACCCACCCCACCGAAGAATGCAATACCTTCAAGAAGTGGTTGCAAGGATATGTTGCTCATCTAAACCACTTCAAGAGGATGAAGGGCAAAGCTCGTCGACGGTAAAAGAGTGTGACAGATACACGTGAAAAATGACTGGCAACTGTCATATGATTGGTACCAGTTCAGAAGGGGGGAAACCCTAAGTTCTTACTTTCGGGAGCGATTCTGAGGACGAAATACCTCTCAGCCCTCTCTTCAAAGACTCTACCTCCGAAAAGAAGAGGAGGAGAAGAACTGCGAGGATATTTATCTGCGTAACTGCATGCTGCCTGAAAAGAAGCTTGGACCTACAAACAAAAGTTCAAGCAAAAAAGACAAAGGGAAAGAGAAAATCTATAAGGAAATTATCCTCGACGATGGAGTTGTTAAAGAGCTCACAGCTAGGGACTCGCCTAGGAAAAATAAGGTAGATTACAATATCCTAGCACATCTGAGAAAAATACCCTCACAGTTGAGCATATTGGATGCTCAACTCTTGTCCAAAGAGAAACGAGAGTCTCTGATCAAGACATTACAAGAGCCCGATCAGTTCCAAGCTTTCCTTACAGAAGAGAAGATGAAGGACGAGCTAGCAGAGGTTCAGACAACTGATATTACATTCAGCGATGTAGATCTCCTCCTTAGTACGTGCGAACATAACCGCTCGTTATACGTCACTGGGTACTGCCATGAAATCAAGATAGGGAAAATCCTTGTCGACAACGGATCCTCCGTCAACTTTCTCAACGTGAGAGCATTGAAGGAGATTTGCATGAACGTTCTACACTTGGCTCGAGACAAAATTACAATCTCTGGGTTCAACTCACAGTCGTCACGGATGCTTGGGTCCGTAATACTGACGTTACGCTTCGGGTTGCTCGTTACGGACATCAAATTTCATATCATTGATGCTAAGACTTGCTATAACGCTTTGCTCGGCAGGCCCTAGTTGCATGAGTACAACGTCATATGTTCTATACAACATCATTGTATGAAGTATTTTAAGGATGGCTCGGAATGCACCGTCACAGGGGAGCTAAATCCGTTCTCCGTAAATAAGGTTCGGAAATATGAAGACGCAAAGTACTACCTATCAGACTTCGAAGATACAGAAAGGTGTCATAAGTCGAAGAATAAACAAAAGTCCACCGCCACTATCACGATCTTTGGGAGTGATTCCGAGAAAGATGAAGAAATGGTCTAATCGGGACAACCCCAGAAAGAAAACGACTGACCTGGACCATCTACCCCTATTCTGGTCTTTGGCATCGATTTTGAGGATGAGGCCAACGCAGTGTTCTCCATCCGCCCGTCAGTGCAAACCCTCAGCAGAGCAGATCAGAGTCTGCAAATCATAATGGCTCCGCCTCGGTATTACAAGGAACTTGATGCGCTCGATACATACAGCGTATAAGAGCTACAGACTTTTTAGGTCGCTCCCAGGCGAAGAGGTGAAAAGGCGATCCTCTTCTACCAATCTACGGAGACCAAAGTAGGAAAAGAAGTCTGGCATGGTGCCGATTTTGCACTCCATAGGCCTCAAACAATCCGTCTGCCAAGATACTACGCGGAGGGATTGAAAAGGATTTTAAGATGCTAAGGTATACCCCTCGAACAAATTGTTCGGCATGCCTAATTTTACAAAAAGATTGGGGATATTCCCGGGACTCAGCGAAAAATGTCCAATAGGAAGATGGAGACAACTGGGCTCGAATACGTTCGGTCCAAGAAACGGGAGAAGTTCTACAGCTGCCTCATCATAAACAGCTTCAACGAAGAGGAAAACACTTCCAAATGGCCGTGACGTTGAAAAAGAGTGAAATCCCGTTCTAAGAACGTTAAGTCCATCATTCGAAGTACAAATAGACAAGGTAATAAAAGAAGCTTGTCAAAAGAGCCGAGGCAATCACAGCCGTGAAATGGCCATTTATAAAAAGGCCAGAACACAGAGCCTTAATCAGCAATCCATGGAGAAGGAAGACTATAATGTTCTTCATCCCCAGCCCGCTGTATGTCCTCGCGAAGGAGGAAAATCCCGAAATAAAGGGAAAACAGGGTAAAGAACGCAAACAACGTTCGAAAACAACAAAGTGGATCTAAGACGCCATGCACTCGAGAAAAACTCGATTGGAACCCGTCCTTTATAAAAAAGATGGGTCGGGAATACTCTTTCCCCCAAGACAAGGCAAAGAAAATATTCAACCTTGTCATGAAGCATAAAATAATGACACTTCCGGAGTCTCGACATCCCGAACAAATAAACGAGGTCTATCACCCGGATTATTGCTCCTACCACCGAGCAATAGGTCATACCCTTGAAGAATGCTTCACCTTCAAAGACTGAGTAGAAGACCAGTATCAGTAAGGCAGGTTCGCTTTGTCCAACAGCTGGAGGGTAAACCCGCCGCAAAAGCATGAACTAAAGAAGACCTGTACCGTGAGAATAGGACCATCTCAACCACAAAAAGGGAAGCGGACTCGTACCTGCCATATGATAACACTCTCAAAAGAGGGAGGTCATGAGATTATATATGACCTCCACATGTGCTTCGCAAATGAAGACGAGGGCGAGGTGATCTCAGAGTTTCCACCAGCCCCAAAGGAGCTGGAAGATGGGATACACACTACGGCGGATAACCTAAAGAAAATTGACTTAGGGCCGGAAAAAGATTCGAGGCCAACATTCGTCAGTAAGCTACTATCTAAAAAAAAGGTAGCCACGTTGAAGGACGTTCTCATGCAATATAAAGAATGCTTCACATGGAACTATTCAGATATGTCAGGTCTAGATCCAAAAGTGGCGATACACAAACTGGCCATATCGCCGGACACAAAGCCAGTCAAACAGGCACCGAGAAGGATGCGACTCGAACTTGAGATGAATATCAACGCTGAAGTCAAGAAACTAATCGATGGCTTCATCCAAGAAGTTCAATATCCCGACTGGATCGCTAACATCGTTCAGGTGATGAAAAAAATGGGACGATGCGCATTTGTGTGGACTTTCGGGACCTTAACAAAGCTTACCCGAAGGATGATTTACCAGTACCTGTTACCGAGCTGATGATCGATAACATGTCTACCCATGAGGTCTTCTCCTTCATGGATGGATCTTCAGGATACAATCAAATAAAAATGCATCCTGAAGACCAAAAGCATACTGCCTTCCGGACTCCGCTGGTCATATTTTGCTATAAAGTGATGCCCTTCGGTCTGAAGAACGCTGGCGCTACCTACCAGAGGGACATGACAAAGATCTTCGAAGACCTCATCCTCGAGATCGTCGAATGCTGCATCGACGACCTTGTGGATAAAAGCAAATCTCATGAGGAGCATTGGGAACACCTTAAAATAGTGTTCCGGCGTGTTTGGAAGTATAATCCGAAGATGAATCCTCTAAAATGTGCATTTGGAGTCTTCTCAGGCAAATTCCTAGGATTCATCATAAATCACCGGAATATCAAAATCGATCCCTCAAAGATCAAGGCGATTATAGAAATGCCCATGCCAAGAACTCTCCAACAATTGCGATCTCTTCAAGGAAAGCTCGCTTTTATCCGGCGGTTCATAGCCAACCTCTCCAGAAAATGCCATCCCTACAGTCATCTGATGAAGAAGGGGACCTCATTCGTCTGGGATCGAAAGTGCCAAAATACACTAGACGAAATCAAGCAATATCTGCAAAATCCGCCAGTTTTAGCCTCTCCGGTTAAGGGAAAACCCCTTATCCTATATACAACGGCCCTTAAGGGTTCTCTAGGCACGCTGTGGGCATAAGAGAACGATCAAGAAAAAGAGAGAGCTCTATACTATTTGAGTCGAGATCTCCTGGGGGCAGAAAAAAACTACTCCCCCATTGAAAAGCATTGCCTGGCACTGATCTTTGCGATAACGAAATTCAGACATTACGCCTTGGCACATGAGGTCCATCTCATATCAAAGGTGGATCCTCTCAAATATCTGATGTCAAGGGCTATACTAACATGTAGGCTTACCAAATGGGCCCTCCTCCTGATGGAGTTCTCGATAACGTATCTTCCTCTCAAAGCAGTGAAAGGCCAGGCCATTGCTGACTTTCTCGCGGAGCATTCGATACCAGCCGACACCCCCATAAATTGTGAGTTGCCGGATGAACATTCGTTCGACACAATCGAAGGAGAGAAGGAAGAAAATGATTCCCAATGGGAACTCTACTTCGATGGAGCATCTTCCATGAAAAGGCGAAAGCAAAACACCCCCATAATCAAAGCCGGGATAGGCCTTATCTTCATGACTCTACAAGGAGGAATATTGCGTTATGCCCTTTCCTTAATGGAGCCAAGGACTAATAACGAAGCTGAATATGAAGCTCTGATAGCAGGTCTCGAGATCGCTGTCGATAAGTGAATCAAAGACCTCCTAATATATGGAGACTCCCAGGTGATCGTTAGCCAAGAAAATGGCGACTATCAGATATGCAAGCCAGAGCTGATAAAGTATAGCGAAAGGGTTCAGCAACTGCTGACACAAATCCCCTCCTATATCCTAGAGAGTATACCACATGCAGAAAATAGTAAGGCGGATGCATTGGCCAAATTGGCTAAGGAACTGGCTGATGACGACCTCGATGACGTAAAAATCATTGTGCAAAGCCGCAGGGTTCTCACGCCAACGGATATATTTTCGGAAGATCTGATAGAGTCATTCGAAAGAAAAGAAATGACCGAACAAGTAGCTCTTCAAATAGAGGACGAAAAAAAGGTCAAGAATTGGAGGGAAGTCTTCATAGACTACTTCAAATCCCAACGAATGCCTAAAAATGAGTCGTCTAGACATCAGCTTATGAAACGAGCTCTATCTTTCGCCTTCATCAATGATACTCTATAGAAGAGATCTTTCGACTATTTATGGCTAAGATGCCTAGGACCAGAAGAAGCAAAGAGAGTCGTTCAAGAAATTCACGATGGACTCTGTGGTTCTCACTAAGCTGGGCAAAAGATGAAGCTGAAGATCAAAAGAATGGGTTACTATTGGCCCACTATGATTCAGGACTGCCTCGAATATGCGAAGCAGTGTCACTCGTTCCAAATCCACGGGGACTTCATCCACCAACATACAAATCCGCTAGACCTAATAGTAGCGAGCTGGACATTCGAAATGTGGGGAACCGATATAATTAGCCCCATTAAACCGGCGTCGTCCAAAGGATATCGGTTTATATTGGCAACGACTGACTACTTCTCTAAGTGGGCAGAAGCAGTACCACTACGGGAGGTGAAGACAGAGAATATCCTCCATTTCTTCAGGAAACATGTCATCTATCAGTTCGGCACTCCACGACGAATTATCTCGGATAATAGGTTAGCTTATAGAAGCCATAAAATCATCTGCTTCGCACAACAGCACAAAATTGATTGGAGATACTCTTCAGTCTATAATACTCGGGCCAACGGTCTAGCTGAAGCTTTCAACAAGATCTTGACGAAGATTATAAAGAAAACAGTGTCCAGAAATAAAAGAGACTGGCACGAAAGGCTGCATGAAGCTCTCTGGGCATACCGAACATGTTGAAAACGGCTACGAATACAACACCATACATGTTGGTATTCGGCACGGAAGCAGTGCTTCTCCTGAAAATATAACTCACTTCTCTGTGAGTAACGGTTTGATACGAGCTGACAGATGAAGAAAATGCTCATCTTCGGTTTGAGGAGCTCGATGCCCTCGACAAAACCCGCCTTATAGCACTGCAAAATCCGGAGGCTTATAAGGCAAGGATGACACGATCATACGAAAGACTGACCAGTCCGAGAACATTCCGCCAAGGCGAACTCGTACTAGTCGTCAAAAGACCAATGATCCCCAATCATGCAAAATGAGGGAAATTCGATCCGAACTATGAAGGCCCGTACATCATAGACAAAGTCTGCTAAGGTGGAGCCTACCTGCTCATAGATATGCATGGCGAAAGACCCTTCTGGCCAATAAACGGCCGATTCCTCAAAAAATACTACGCTTAACGAGTCACGACTTAGGTCTATGATAGATGACGATGCTCGTGTCTGCTCACTATCCTCCTGAGTCAGAACTCTGAGAGTAGTATGCAAAGAAACTCCGTCACCTCAAACATGGCGATTCAGGACCAAGATGTCCTTAAACTAGAAATTCGCCTCAAACATGGCGACAATGGACCGAGATATCCTTAAACTAGAAATTCGCCTCAAACATGACTATAACGGACTGAGATGTCCCTAAACTAGAACTTCGCCTCAAATATGGCGACATTGGACCGAAAAGTCCCTAAACTAAAATTTCACCTCAAACATGGCGATAATGGATCAGAACGTCCCTAAACTAGTGCATTTCCCCAAATACGGCGATACATTCCCTTGGGATCTATATTGCAATCGAAGTCTTAGCAGGAAAGATTGCAACTCGAGTCCCATTGGCTACATAGCTAATCTAGTGATGAAACCACCCTCAAAACCCACTGGCAAACAGGTGGGTCACCTGCGACAAAGGTACTTTCGAGAGTTTTGCCATTAAAAAAAAGGTATGTCCACAAGCGAAATAGGCACGGATGAAACCCGAAAGGCCGCCGTGACTAAAAACAGCAGGATTACCGGCGAGTTTGTGAAAACCCGAAAAGGCATAATCTCGTTTTTAAAAAAGGAAGGAAAAAACGGTATGTCCACAAGAAAAACGGGCACGAACGAAAACCCAAAAGGGCACCATGAGTAAAAACAGCCGGACTGCCGGCGAGTTTGTGAAAGCCCGAAAAGGGTGTAAACTCGTAAAATAAAAAATTGATGTGCACTTGCAAAGTCCTTGTTTCCCCCAATACTAAGAGCAAAGCTCTGTTCAAAATTTAAGAGGCAGCGCCTCACGTGCCTTTCACGAGGGCATCAGCGCTAAAGTTAAAAACTCTTATATTGGCATCGCATGTGCTCCTCACGTGGGCGTCGATGTGCAAACTGCATAAAGGAATTAAAACCTTAATTAGCGCCCACGTGCACAACACATGAGCGCCGGCGTCCAAGTAGAATTAAATTCTACTCTCTGTTAAACAGAGCCGTTGGATCAAGAATCCAACGGAGATGATAAATCATCAGAAATATAGAATTAAATTCGGTCAGGAGAAAACATTTCCCAAATTAAATTATAGAATAAAATTCTATTTTCGGGATATATTTCCTCAATCTTTCTAAACAAGAAGGATTGTCCTCTGTAAAACAGAGAGCCGCTGGATTAAAAATCCAACGGTGATTAAAAAAAATCATCGTTTTACAGAATAAATTCTGTGTAAGGGAAAATATTTCCCCAATCTTATTCTGTAAAACAGAAGTCCTTGGATCAAAGATCCAATGGTGGGTAAAAATCCCTAAATCAATTAGAATCTTTTAATGAGAGATTTCTTCAACTAATAAACAAACTTGCCTCTACTATATAAAAAACCCAAGACTTCAAATCTAAGGAGGAGGAACCCCCCTATAAGCTTCTAAAAAACAAAGCAGAAAGCTTCAAAAATGTAACATTTCAGAAAATATAAAATATTATTTTTGGAATATAATATTAAATAATATATTTCGCGAAAACTACTCGATTTGCGAATTTGGGGTTTTCGTAAAATGGTATAAATATATACTAATATTCGTGAAATAATTGGAGATTAAAATAATTTATTCATTTAAAAATATATTTATTGGATTTGGCATTTTTATAATTAATTATATGCAAGTTTAAAATTAAACTTGATTAGTGCACTACTAATCGCGATTAAGCCAAATCTGTCTTTTTAATTAATCATGGTTAGTACACCATGACATGTTGCATTTTTGTTACATGTTTGTTCATTTCATTTGGTTTTATTTATTATGAGAAGAAAAAGAGTATTATTGAGGAGAGAGAGAGGGGAAACACTTATAACATGGGGCATGGACATGAGAAAGAGTGGCATGCCATGTGAGTGAGGATAAGAGAGAGAGAGAGAGGGCTACCCCCCTTCACATTTCTCCCTTTGTTTTCTTCTTCTTCCTCATCCTCATACTCCATCCACCTCCACCTCCATGTATCATCTCAGTTTCTTCACTAAAACCCTATACTCCCTTCACAAAAGTTGATCCCCACCTCATCCTACACCCTTTGAACCTTTCAAAGTTGGATTTTGAAGATTTTGAGCAACTCAAGAAAATTCTTGAGTTGCCAAATGAGATAATTCCTACACTTCTAGTTTAGTTTTTGAGTTTCCTAGAACCCTATAGTAGTTTAGAGTTAAATCGATTTAGATTAGTGATGTTTGGAAATTCCAAGAGAAGGTTTAGGTTTTTGTGTGGACTTGTGATCTGTAATGGGTGTTTACTTAACCCTTAGTGGTGTTTTACTGGCCAAGACCCGAGATTAGCACCAAAATACAAACTTAGAAATTGTCTCGTGTCGGTTTTGTGATGTTTTGTAGCCTACAGGGTATCTGGAGCTATCTGGTGTAGTTTCAGGAAAATCAAACAAGTCCAGTGACCTAGATAAATGACCAGAAGACCACCACCAAAGTTCGAGCCAATTCTACTCTAAATATGGCCGGCAAGCTTGGAGATTTTGGTGATGTCGCCGGTTTTTGTTGGGTTCTGGGGTTGGATTTTTAGCTGTAGCTCCTAATCCCTATAACCTATTCCCTGTACTTGCTTGTTTAGACCCAATTAACCTGAGATGAAATCTGGGAGTGATTTCTTATATTGCTGAATTTGGTATTTGTGATTTATGAACTTGGGTTTTGGAAATCGATATTATATTGGATCGTTGGACGTTTGTACGTCAACGATGAGAGTTGTTTGGTTGTTTTTGCATGCGTAAGCTATAGGCTCTAACCTATGAGCACTTCGTGTGCCATTTCGGATTTCGGAATTTATTTTAATAGCATTGCGATTGTGTATTGATTGTAGATACCTTCGCGTGGATTCCGAGACGACGAACCACATCGACTACGGCTGAACAAGGAGTTCCACAGGTGAGTAGATTTATATCTACGGGGGAAGTCGGGTGGATGGCGTATAGCACCCCCGCAAACATTGATATGTGATTTATAGTTTGGAGATAAGATATGCCACGACTTAAGGTCATAGTTAATGGTTTTAGTATGAATTGATATGATAGAAAGGATGTCTCGAATTGATATATAAGGATATGAAACGTGAATGTGAATCACGATATATGTGTGTGTGTGTGTGTGTGTGTGAGTGTGTGTGTGTGTGTGTGTGTTTATATATATATATATGTAGTTGCAAGAGAATAAGTATGAGATTATATTAGCATGATATGAGGTCGATAAATACGACATGAAATTAATAAGATGACTTGATGTGAGATATTGATGTGATGAAAAGAGTATACGATGAGATATGATGTCTTGGTTTGATATGTCGTTATACGGATGCGAGGCGATATGAGATAATTGATACCTTTGTCGGTCCCATAATATAAGATTGATACGGATGTGACCTGAGATATAGGTATATATATATAATTATGATAATAATGAGTGATATGTCGTACGAGATTTAGATCCGTACCCTCATTGTTATATAGGTCGATAGAATCCCTATTATATTTGTTGTCGATGAACGATGGTTTACCGCACGCGATGTTTTACCGGATGATTGATCCATACTCTTGACTAGAGGATGACGTACGATGGATTATATCGTACGTAATGTTGTGAGACTGGATGCCGATTGATAGATTCACCGACTCGGATAGGTTATAGATATCTAATCCCTGTCTACACCGCTTAGTTTAGCCTTTACGTAGATGTTAGATTAGATACGTATACCTTATAACATTGCGCTCACGATTTACTTTCTGCTACGTTCATGATATTCTTATTGCATTGCATATACCTGTGCTAGTATACCTACATAATTATCGATGATGCGTATGTTACACTTACGCAGATTTGCCGGCTCACACACTTTCATAATCAATAATTGCTATGTCACTTACACAATAGAATTGCTATATCGAGCTATTACTCTTAATTGTTCAGTACTGTCACATGACTTGTTGGCATAATATATTGCTATGCTCACATTATTATGTTATGTTGCATGATATACTTGCTATGCTCACATCATTATGCTATGTCGCATGATATACTTGATATGCTCACATTTCTGTTCTATGTTTGCATACATCATGCTTTATGATTTTACACATTGAGATGTTGTTTGCATGAGATCTCTGGATTTGAGAACCACAGTTATATTTCAAAGAAAATTATGTATTGTTTTAAAAAGCGTGGTTTCTCTTGATATGATATTTAGAGGTGTCCACCATGAGTTTTCTCGGTTCTGAGCTATGAGTATACCCGATTCGAGGAGCGGTAGGCACCGTCTGCAGGTACATGGTAGACCCGGTGAGGTATCCCGGGGCAAGAAGACTTGTAGAGTTAGGCGGTGATCCTGGCAGGGGAGCACTACCTACCGGTGATAGATTGGACCCGACGTTTATCCGGAGGATACTGACCGGAGTCGTGAGATGGATGGGCTGATCCGGACTGATGGAGCCCATAGGCCGATCCGGACTGACGGAGCCTGAGATATGAGGATTTACGTGTCGATGATGGACACGGGTTTCATGATGTTTCGAGTGTTGGTGTTGGGCACTCAGGTTCCATAATTTTGATGTGTCGTCGATGGACACACGTGGGTTGATATCCTCATATTTACATGCATATGCTTTCATGATGTTTCGAGTGTCGATGTTGGACACTCAGGTTCTATGATGTTGTTGTGTCATTTTTGGACACGTGGATGATATCCACATGCATACAGGCATTGATTATATTGTTGGCATATATCCAGACACGGTCACCCTAGATATCATAGTATTACCTTCATGATATAGGTTACCTAGGAAATCGTTGTTTTATTTTATTTCTACCTACTGATGTTTTCTACTCACGAGTTGGAAACTCACCCCCATTGTGCTACAGTTCTTGCAGGTTTGACCGCATGGATTAGTAGCGGTATCGCTGGCACACAGCTTGCACTCGGGTGAATTGCTATGGTAGGTGGGACATATTGGATCATGCCCATGCACTCTTGTATTATTATTTCTGTTATATCTAGTTAACTCCATCAATCAGAAATCTGTATTTGTATAAGTAGTAAGACATAGAAAGACTTGTGTTTGTGAGACTTAGAGCGACGGATTATATGTTCGCTATTGGGGGATTTGATGTCTTGCTTTATTTACAATATTCTTTTGTGTTAATCTTCGCCGTTGGGCGTCGTATACATATATTTCTGACTTGCGTGGTTGTGATTCCGCCGATTGGCGAAGAGCTAGCTCCCCCTTGGGGATGCCTTTATTGTTGTTATGTATATGTGGTTTTGGATCAAAATATACAAGGGAGGTGCTGCCCAAGTTTTTAAAAGGCGAAACATGTTTTTTTTCAACTAGTATAATCCACTTGCATTTTTATGTTCCATTATCTATGAATTTAAGAAAACTTTGATTTCATCATACCTTTATTTCAAAACTTCACCTCTTTTATTTTATGTAAAAGGGTTTAGATTTCTGGGCTTCGGCTTACTTAAGTTACGTCACGATTTTAGACGTTGCGTGATTTAAGTGCCGGTCACGAACTAAATTTCAGGTCGTGACAAAAAAATAAGAAAGAAGAAGATCTCCCTTCTCAGAAAAAAAAACCTAGGTAAATAAAAAGAAGAGAGATCAAAGTATCTCATTTACCTATTGAAGGGTTTAACCCTTTTAAAAGAACTTAGTTCTTTCTCCGGATCTGAGATCCACAAGACAAGTCTCTCATAAGTTGAGAATTTAATTCTCATCGGGAAGAACTTGTTCTTAAGGATCAAAAATTCAGAAAAAAATTAGGAAATCGAATTCCTAAAAACAAAAGCATATAAGGAAAAAGCTAGCGCCCAGCGCCTCACGTTACCCTCACATGGGCGTCACAAAAAAAAGAGAGAGTGCTTAGCACTCAATGAGTGGCGGTCAGTGTCCAGCGCCTCACGTGCCCCTCATGTGGGCGCCATAAAAAAAGTAGTTCTTAGCACCCAATGAGCGGTGCTGAGCGTCCAGTGCCCCAGGTGTTCCTCACGTGGGCGCCACAGAAGAAAAAGTGCTTAGCACTCATTGGGCAGCGCCCAGCACCTCACGTGTCCCTCACGTGAGAGCCATAAAAAAGGAGAGTGCCCAGTGCCTCACGTGTTTCTCACATGGGCGCCATAAAGTGTGCCTAGTACTCCATTCAAAGACAAAAGGGGTAAAGTGTTTAACACTTATTGTGCAATCCCAATAACTAAAAGCCCACATGATTGTATGTGAGAGTCAAAACATACATAAGTGCTTAGCACTCTTTGTACAAAAAAAGGACTGATTATACAGAGTCCAAATAAGTGCTTGGCACTTTTCAACAAAAACTGAATAGACCAAGCCTAAATTGGCTAGGTCCCCTCGAGGATAGTACCTCCTTGATTCAGACCATTCGAGCCCACGTGCTCATGACTTCCTTAGCTGAACTTAGTCCTAAATACGACTATTGATCTTCCAACTAATGATATCCAAAACGATACTCATCCCACATCCTCCCGAGGAAATCTTAGTCTCAAAATATGACTATTGATTTCCAGGTTTACCACTAACTCCTTTTCCCTCAAATATGGGAATTGGTTCAAGTGTACATCTCTCCACACCTCTGATCCACGTCGTTGTAATTCCTCAACGTCTTCAGAGAGGTGGTAGGTCCCAACAACCAACAGCTTTTGGGTGCACTTCCAAACTGATGTGCACACCTCAAATCAGACCGCACCCCAAATTGGGTGCATCACAAATCATCGTTGTATATCCCGTCACGTAACAAATACACGTGCGCACAAGATGGACAACGGAACGAGACGTTCTAAACTAAAATCTCACCTCCAAAATGGTGATCAACGGACTGAGACATCCTTAAACTAAAACTCTCACCTCCAAAATGGTGATCAACGGAACGAAACGTTCTTAAACTAAAATCCTACCTCCAAAATGGTGATCAACGGACCGAGACGTTCTTAAACTAAAATCTCACCTCCAAAATGGTGATCAACGGAACGAGACGTCCTTAAACTAAAATCTCACCTCCAAAATGGTGATCAATAGACCAAGATGTCCTCAAACTTGAATTTCGCCCCCCCCCCCTAAAATGGCGATAATGGACCGAAATGTCCCTAAACTAAGACAACATAGCCCAAATGCTATCTTGTTGGATCTGAAACAAAAATAATCCTGAAACCCCATTAAGTAGATCTTAGTCTCAGTTGGACTAATATATCCTTAACAAAAGACTAACCGAGCCCCAACTACTCACATACATTTAAGTCGATCTTAATCTCAAACCAGATTAACGATCCTTAAATTAATCAAACCCAAATCTAAGATATACGGATTTGAACTAATCCACGCCCTATGGGTGACAACATAAATTAGTCTCTGTATACAATCTATGGGCAACGTAAACAAACAAAAACACACACAACACAAAGTGAACTTCCAGAGCAGTAGAAAATAGTTATCGCGATGCGATAACATAATTAACTGCAGGGGCTTGCGCCTACAGGGAAGAGCGTCCCCATAATCAAAAACCCCTTGCAAATGAGGAGGAATCTGACGAAGTCTGCTACAATGGCTGCATCTGTCCAAACCTCCGATATACGGTGCCATAAATTAACTTGGCATCTTCGGAGAGATGGACGGATAAATCCAAATAGCATCTGCCCCCAAATTCAGGCAAGACGATCCATCCCAGTTCATCTCTGTTTTCGGCGGTGAACAGATTCTGGCACGCCCGGTGGGACCTTTTCCTCTTTCCACTCCACACTTCGTGTGTCGTGTTTTGCGAGAAAAAATCGCGGTTTACTATGGTTGCCCTTGGATTTTAGGTACTAAGATTCGGTGTCTTATTCCTGTGCAGAAGAAGAAGCAAAAAGGTCAATGGCTTCTGGCTGCACAAACTGCAACAGCAACTCCCGCTCCGTCCCAACTAGAGGAGTGACTTACGGGCCCAATGCGGCCTCCGTCTTTTCAATGCAGGTGGGGCAGGTAACTCAAGACACCACTGGATTGTTCTTTGGGACCATGCTCCCACCAGCGAGTTTCAGCACCATAGTGCCGCCACAGGAATCTCCAAAGATGTTAGTCTTCAATCGACTTGCAACCATCACGGCCCCTCTCAATAGGTCTTCCAATTCTGTCACCTCAGTCTTCAACAGGCTGAGTCGAAGCTCAAGTGGGCGCGCAAAGAGGCTCACGATACCCTAAGGGGCTATCCCAAAATGAATAGTCCTTCCAACTCCTGCTACGGGTGAATTCGTCAAAGGTGCTTCCCCTACCAGAAAGTCGGCCTTCGAAAGATTAGTCGCTCCCACTCAACGGACGTCAGTCTTCGATAGGATGGCACCAACAGTAACCCCTCACCAAAGCAGGGGGAACGATGGAGCCGCTTCTACAACTGAGGTGGTCCCATCTGCAATGCATGCTCGACGTCGCTACTGGTGCCGAGTGAGAAGAGCTGGGGGTAACTCCCCCTCCGGACTCACCTCACCAGCTCCAATGGTAGAAATTAATGCTGCTGTTCCGACCGGGAACAGCTTTGAACCGCTTAGGAGGGTGCGGAAAAACTCCCCAACCGTGGTGTTGAATAAATCTCCACTTCCTGCTGAAAATATGACGCGGGAAAAGCCGGAGCAGCCCCCTCAGTGGCTGTCCTCCCAAATCCATGGAGTCTGGCAGAAAGTCCAAGATTCTGTGACCAACAAGAATTACTCTAGTCAACCGGAGAAAATGAAGGTTCGACAAGAGGAAAGTCATCTTTACACCATACAGCGAGGGACTCCTTTCACACAGGCGCCTACTACAACGGCTCCTACAACTTCAACCTCCCACAAAAGGATGAAGCGGGAGAAAATACCACCACAGCGGACAACCTGAAAAAAATTGACTTGGGCACAGAAAATGAGCCGAGACCCATGTTCGTCAGTGAGCTATTGTCTAAAAAACAGATGGCCACACAAAAGGACGTACTCATGCAATATAAAAACTGCTTTGCATGAAACTACTCCGAAATACCGGGACTAGATTCAGAGATAGCAATACATAAACTGGCTATATCGCCAGACATTAAGCAAGTCAAACAAGCGCCAAGAAAAATGCGGCTCAAACTCGAGATGAGTATCAATGTCGAAGTCAAGAAATTAATTGACTCCGGCTTCATCCAAAAAGTTCAGTATCCCGACTGGATTGCCAACATTGTTCCAGTGATGAAGAAAAATGGGACAGTGCGCATCTGCGTGGACTTTCAGAATCTTAACAAAGCTTGTCCGAAGGATGACTTCCCGATACCTGTTACTGAGCTGATGATCGATAACACGTCCACTCATGAGGTCTTCTCCTTCATGGATGGATCTTCAGGCTACAATCAAATAAAAAGGATCCTGACAACCAAAAGCACACCGCCTTCCGGACTCCGCTAGGCATATTCTGCTATAAGGTGATGCCCTTCGGTTTGAAGAACGCAGGCGCTACCTAACAGAGGGCCATGATGAAGATCTTCGATGACCTCATATATGAGATTGTCGAATGCTATATTGACGATCTTGTGGTTGTTAGTGTATATGCCCTAGAGGCCATTACTGTATCATACTAGCTTGTATATTACTTAATGGAAGCTTGGGATATTCACAGTTGTATTGACAGTCTTGCTCAAAATGGTAGTATGCTACTTGGTTTGTCTCTACTTCAATATGTGCATGTGTTTCTTTTAGCATATCGCTTATATATATATTAGTGGAGCCCTTAGGATCTTTGCTTAATTACCAGCGTTGTGATGGCAGTCACACTTATGGGGGCTGGGTAATCTATAAGCATATTCTTATACAGGTCCCTAGTCGTTGGACTATCGAGACAGGGCATCGATACCCCGGAGTAGACTAGCGTATGCGCCTCTCATCCCAGCAGGGGAGATGGTCTGTCCCACAGCCATCAGTACGTCGTACTGGAGATAGTATGCGGGTGCTCGTTAGGTTACGAGTACACTGGACAGGACTCGTCGGGGACTGTTGGTTGGTATTATACCTATCGTCAGTTATCAGTTCCCAGGTAACATGAGTACAGCTTAGTCCGCTGACTTGAGACTGTCACTTCGCCTCGAGTGTGTTCCCACTGTACTTAGATTACTACCCTACCACGGCTCAAAGGAGTCGTGCAAATAGGTAGTAGTTGGGTGCAGTCCCGAAGCACTTGGAGGCAGTGACGGTTAGACAGGATTCGTCTCTCCCGGTATTGGGGGTTGACATCGCGCTGTGTCTAGGAGAGCCATTACACGAGTAGTCCCTGGCCAGGGCAGGCGAGATATACTGGTAGGTTTCCAGTGTTATCTCAGGGTGTTCTGGGCTACACTCCAACACGACTTGTACCGCTATTAGGGGACTGACGTTCACCGCCCCCTAGGCCCGCCATGCGATGTATCAGACGAACTGACCGGACTGTACAGAGATTGTCACATACAGGCTCAGTAGGAGTTCGGATGGGTTTACCTCATCGGCCTTCTTATCGACATCTACCTGGGGACCGTTACGAACAGCTAGTGCCGCTTGCGGTCTGTGGTTAAACCCACTACCAGCGTAGTGTCGAGTCTTTAGAGTCCCACACAGAGAGTTTCCCTCCACTGAGCGAAACGTGTAGAGGCCGTATGGTTTTACGGAAGGGCTACGATCACTTACGTGCACTTGTGTACGTATGCTGTTTAGGCAGGCAATACTAGTGGGCTTTGGTTTAAGCCAGATCCTAGTATTTCACAGATGGATTTGTTTTGTCTTCTGTGCATTCGCATTCTACGGAATGCGGATGTGGGTGTGTATGCACAGTTTTGAGGAGTGATGAAGGAAGAGGTGCCCCATTAGGGTTTTGGCAGTTGGTTCGGCCAAAACCGTAATGTGGCAGGCTCATTAGGGTTTTGACAATTCGTTTGGTCAAAACCATTATGAGCCGGAGACATTGTTTACTAATCCTTTTAATGATAGATTTGTGATGGCTAATTGCATTGACCATTTGACCACTTAGACCTCTCTTGACTTTGTTGACCCGTTGATCGTGTTGACCATTGACCTTCATGAGAGGTCTACACTCTTCTTTGGATTTCTTTTTCTTTTATGGATTATGAAAATGGTCAATTCAATTAGTAGCCATCAACTTTATCATGAAAGGATTTGTAATGATGTTTTTTTTTGCATTATTGCAACCATGGTTCATTTCTTTAGCTCATAATTCTTTTTTCATTCTCTCTCTTGTTCTTGTGAGAAGAAAAGAAAAGCTCTCATGGTTGCTAGCTCCTCCTTCTTCCTCCTCTTGATTAATTCTTTTGATCTCATGTGTTGAGAGAAAAAGAATCCACATAGACAAACACTTCCATCTTTCTCTTCTACACAACCTAGAGCATCTAGATTAGCGATCTCGTTGCCCTAGTTACCTCAGCTTGAGGTGGAGCTTAGTGTACAACTCTCGGGTGGATCGTCTTCGACTCAAGAAGGCCGCGGAGGTGACCAAGATCCGAATCGACCCTCGGAGCGTGGATGGACGAGCTGGACAGCGGAGAGAAGACCCGAAGGACCGGTTCCGTGAGGTATATTTTCTACAGCATAGTAGTTAAAGGCTCTACTTGTTTGCTAATTTCTAGTTTAGCCAAGATCCTTGCTTTTGAGTCCATGTTGCCTTGTGCCAAATTATTGTTTTTTGCCGTTTCCGCCTCCCCGTAAGAACCGGGGTGAGCAACGTGGACTTACAGTGATATCAGAGCCTAGCTAAACATAAACTAGTAAGTTAGCAAAATGTTTAGAATATCGATCGGAAAAAAGTCG
Organism: Agapanthus africanus; assembly: GCA_030015575.1. Lineage (NCBI taxonomy): Eukaryota > Viridiplantae > Streptophyta > Magnoliopsida > Asparagales > Amaryllidaceae > Agapanthus > Agapanthus africanus. The sequence continues at coordinate 825,096,652 of CM057339.1, read as the reverse complement.
CAAAACACGTCCGCAAAACCTCAAGTTTCTGTCAATTTTTATACTGCTCAAAAAGTGATTTAAAATATATGAAAAATTGTCTCAGGGTTTTGTAAAAACACTGCAGAAAAACGATCCAGTGATTCGATCAAACCGCCGTGGTTCCGCGGCAATGACATGCTTATTGCCGCGGTTCCGCGGCCGATTTAACTCGGCAGTAGATCGGGTTTTGTGCAGTGTTTTAGTTTGGCTGTTTTTGGATTTTTAAGACATGTTTTTTCTATCCAGATTTTCCAGAGAGCAAATTGACTTTTGGGGTGGTTAAAAATCCGTATTTTGATCGATATTCCGTAGACTTTGGCTAATGGATATTATCTGTGATGTGATATATGTATTGAACGTCCGCTAATCGCTATACGTCGATTAGTGGGGGTTATATATATCTGTGATCTGTATTGCTTGTTGGTTTGTGTATATGAACTCGTTGGATTGTCGCGGATGAATAGCCGGGAATGGATGTGAGATGAGAGTTTCTTTTTCTTTCATTCATTGTAAAATTTGTAAATTGATGTAATATTATTTGTATGGCCGCACAACCGGGTCGAGGTTGTAGCCGTCATTGTATAATTTCTTTTTACTGTTTTTGCTCCTAGGATAGACCCAAGGTGGGGGTGCACAAACTACCGGGTATCTCGAAGTGCCGAGTGGCCTACTCACGGGTTGAGGGAGGTTGCTTCGCTTCGGGTACTTGGCGGGTAGTTTGCCGCACCCGTAGGGGTCTAGGGTGGGGTTTGGCTATTCATCGCGACCGTGTAATCTGCTTTTCGTTGCAGGCTCGAACGAATCGCGGGTTCCTAGTATATCCAAAGTGTTCATCTATATATGATATCTATTTAGGTGTTGCTTATGTTTTGCACCCGTGCTAGTCCAGCTCCCGCTCTGTCGTTAGTTAAGTAACCTAACGGGTAATGACGGGGCCCCGTGGCGAATGCGGATGGCATAAGCGTAGACCATATTTTGGTTGTTTTCTACAATGGTAGGATTAAATGATGGGACGCATTGGAATTAATGCAAGAAAATAAACCAAGTAAAAGTCGTTGGAACACTTTCAAAACCACTCGGTTCTTTTCAAAAACCAGCTTTTTAAACGCGGAGCTTGAACCACTCCTTTTAAAAGCTATCTTGTTCCATCGATTATATCAAGTTCACTACATTCACGGTTTCGCCAAAACCGTTCGTATCCCTCCGTCATTTCGGTTAAATATTCAGTAGTATTCAAGCTATGTATTTTGACCTTCGCCAAGGCATAGTGATTGGTAGCTGCTGAATATTTATCTGTAGCATAGATAGATGAGTTGGTTTGGGACAGTCGTACTACTATTTTGGCCTTCGTCAAGGGTATGTATGGGTGGGTTCAAATTAACCTGGACAATGACGGGTAGAACTTGACATGTGACTTATGATATGTTGGCCTTCGTCAAGGTCAAAAGAGCATGGGGCAAAAATCCACATCGGGAGTTTCAAAAGTACTGAAACTTGCTAGCGCTGCATACCATTTGGAGTGTGATGATTCTGGTAGGATTCCTTCAGTTTTGTCACGCGGTGATATTTGGATCTCGATCCTACTGTGAGTATATGCTACTCCTCGGGAACTTTCTCACTTAACGATCAATGCTATAAACCAAGTAGGTGTCTAGAAAGGTGTTAGCGGGGCTACGCCCACAGGGAAAAGAGGTTACTTAATTAAGGAACTTCGCGAAAGCGTTGGAAAACCTCCCTCGAAGTACCGACACTGGCCTGGCTGAACGATTAAGCAAGTATTGTACGGTGAGATTGATCCCGGCTAATTCTTCCTTTATGGTTTGAGGAGGGATTCGAGAGACAGTGGGAGCCATCCTGTTTAGATAAATTAAAAACCGATCTAAACTTGCAAGAGCATCATGCTAAGTGTTTTCTTCTCTCTCTCTTAATTGCAGCGACCCAGTGACCGCACCTAGGTTACATCTAGATAATAAAATGACTGAATCTGACTGTTATGACTGGCAAAGGTCTGTCCAGATGTCCATTGCCCATGACAAGCTGGGACAGCTCTTAACTAATCCCACCCCTGCCGTCTCAGGTCCAGCTTCCCCTGTCATGGATATTCATATCCGTAGGACATCGGAAAAGGAATGTGCGAAAGCCAAGTGCCTCGTGTTAGCCTCAATTGATGGTGCATACCAGGGGCAGCACGAGAAGATGGACTTAGTTTCTATCTTCCTCCATAACAAAGATTTATATGGAGAGCAATCTCGTATCGCAAGATATGAGACCTCGAATGAATTGCTTCCAGCGAGGTTGGCTATCGGGTCATCTGTAGGGGGCAACGTCCTTACAGAGACCATCTCTTTTGAGCTCACGGACCTGAAGACCACGTTGAAGAACGGGTCAGATGCTGACTTAGTTCAACAGTCTCTACCTACTACCCTGAAGGAAACCAGGGAAGTAGAAAGAAAGGGAAGGGCAGAAGTTTCGGGAATGGATGTAGTAAAAGAGGGATGTTCCTATTGTTACGGGAATGAACATGGGCAGAAGGATTGCAGGGCTTGTAAAGCCAGTAGCCAGAATTCGAAGTATGTTGTGGCTTCGGCTTTGGGTGTGTTTGTAATAGAGAACTGTATGTCAGTTAACCCTACTTCCTGGGTATTGGATACAGGATCAGGATCTCATATCTGTAATTTGTTACAGGCTGTGAGAAACCGTAGGGTTATCAAGAAAGGTGATATGACTCTCAGGGTTGTTAACGGAATGAGCATGTATGCTGAATCCGTAGGGGAATATCATCTAGGACTGACAACTGGGCAGATATTGATTCTGCGTGACTGTTTTTATGTACCAGGTGCGACTTATAATATCATATCTGTATCCTTACTTTCTAAGGAAGGATATGATTTTACCTTTGTAAGCGATGTAGTAAACATCCACCTAAATCAAGTACTGATTGGGTCAGGTACATTGAAAAACGGTATATACGTTTTGAATCAAGCTCAGGTCTTCAGTGTCCAGAACACACTTAAAAGAAAGTCTCCGGAATTAAATCAGGCTTTCTTATGGCATTGTAGACTGGGTCACATCAATGAGACACGGTTGACAAAGTTACATAAAGAAGGATACTTGGATCCGTTCGAGTACCAGTCTTATGCCACTTGTGAATCTTGTCTCATGGGAAAGATGAAAAAGACTTCGTTCACTGGACACGGAGAACGAGCGAGCTCTTGGGACTCATACACAGTGACGTGTGTGGTCCAATGTCTACACATGTGCGAAGTGGTTATTCATACTTCATTACTTTCACAGATGATTTCTCTAGGTATAGGCATCTCTTCTTGATGAAGCACAAATCCGAGGCCTTTGAGAAATTTCGGGAATACAAGAATGAAGTTGAAAAACAAACAGGCAAAAGTATCAAGACACTGAGATCTGATCGAGGTGGTGAATACTTAAGTGCCGAGTTTCTGGGCTACTTAAAAGAGAATGGAATTCTCTCTCAGCTTACTCCTCCATACACACCACAACACAACGGTGTATCGGAAAGGAGGAATCGAACCCTATTGGATATGGTTTGATCCATGATGAGTAAGGCCGAGTTGTCGCGATCCTTCTGGGGTTATGCACTAGAATCAGCTGCATATCTTTTGAACAAGGTTCCCTCCAAGACTGTGCCTATCACACCATATCAGATGTGGTGTGGGAAAAAACCCTGTCTTAAGTATCTGAAGATATGGGGATGTCCAGCTTTTGTAAAAAAGCAGCATGCGGACAAGCTCGAGGCACGCTCAGTACTGTGTAAGTTTGTGGGATACCCAAAGAACTCCAGGGGGTATTTTTTCTATTACACAGAAGAACAAAAGGTTTTTGTTTCTCGCCATGCCCACTTTCTGGAACATCAGTTTTTAGAAAAAGAAGCAAGTGGGAGCGTAGTAGAACTGGAAGAAATTCCAGAACCACAAGCTATTACTGAAAGCTTGGAAGAACCAGAAGTTTCAAGACAACCGGACATCCCAGCGCCACTCCGCAGAAGTAGTAAGCAGTCTTATCCGTCCGAGAGATACTACGGTTTTGTCATAGACGGGGATAGAGAGGATTGCACTATGGATTATGGTGAGCCTACTAGCTTCCAGCAAGCCATTCAGAGCGGCGACTCGGTAAAATGGCTGGATGCAATGCGGGCCGAGATGGAGTCCATGTACACCAACAAAGTTTGGACTTTGGACTTTGCTCCAGAATGGGTAAAACCCGTAGGCTGCAAATGGATCTTCAGAAAGAAGATTGGTATAGATGGGCAGGTTGAGACCTATAAAGCTAGACTTGTTGCAAAGGGTTTTCGTCAAAGACCTGGTTTGGACTATGACGAGACCTTTTCTCCAGTGGCTATGCTGAAATCCATTCGGATCCTTCTTGCCATTGCTTCCTTCCACGATTATGAAATCTGGCAGATGGACGTAAAGACGGCTTTCCTAAATGGAAATTTGGAAGAGTGCGTCTATATGGATCAGCCAGAGGGATTCATTCAGAGTAGGAGCAGCGGTAAAGTGTGCAAGTTGCTAAAGTCCATCTATGGACTTAAGCAGGCATCGCGGAGTTGGAACATCTGCTTTGATGATACTGTCAAGGAATTTGACTTTATCAAAAATCCAGATGAACCATGCATTTACAGTAAGATTGTAGGGAGAACTGTGGTATTCCTCGTCTTGTACGTGGATGACATTCTCCTAATAGGAAATGATATTCCTATGTTACAGTCAGTCAAAGGATTCTTGTCGCAGAGGTTCTCCATGAAGGACATGGGCGATGCCAACTACATTCTGGGGATCCAGATCTATCGTGATAGATCTAAGAGGATGTTGGGACTTTCACAGTCCAGGTGATTGATGTGAAAAAGTGTTTTGTAGAATAACCGCAATCAATAACGGTGTCGCGTGTAGCTAGACCGAGATGAGTACGGGTCGTCCTCAGGGAAACGTGGAACCTTTTACTTTTACTTTAGATGTGTTGAGAAAGAGAGAAGAGACAAAGAATTTTATAGAATGGTTTCTAGATCTACGTTAAACAAGAATGTAAAATATAGATCTAGATTATTTTAGAGACTTAGATAATATAATAAGAAGGCTTGTAGGGTTCGTTAGGATTTAGTAGTTATGGACGATTAATTAAAAGTGACCCTTTTTTATCCATTAATAGATTTAGAACTAGAACGACGGTGATGCGTGTAGATTAGGGTTTCTGGAGGGAAAAGGAATCCCACTCTTAACCCTTATCTCGACACGGAACTCCGTTCATATCTAGCCTTTACCAAAACAATCATTAATCTAATCTCTAATCGCGGTCGGAACTAGCAAAGAATTGCTAGCGCGCCCGATTAGGATGTTAATGATTCTTTTGATAAAGTTCCTAAACTTTATAGGACTTAAAAAGGGTTTAGTTATTTTCATCGTCCATTAGCCTACCCTAATCCTACGAACCCTAACAAGCGGAGAATTACTCGCGTATGTTGGGAGAAGAAGATGAAAAGAAAGAGAGGAAAAATATAATGTAAAATGCAAAAAGAATTAAATAAAATAACTACCTTTATTAATCAACTTGAACAAACTACACTTTAATCCGTAGAAAATGATTACAAACTAGTTGCTTCTCGATCTTTCCTAAGGAGGTAGCCGAACAGTCGATGATCAGCCTGGATGCGTGAGCGTCGGGAGCTTCGTGATCTCTTCGGCTTGATAACTTTTCCAAGAGGCTCTCGGTGCCTTTTTATAGTGCAAAGCCAGAATCTTCCTGTTGAAAACTTGGTAAAATTTATCATAGATTTATGCCAAGAAATCTCATGCTCTAACTCCCTGGAATTGCGGCGGATCCGCGGCCCAAGGGGAGGTTTGGCCGCGGATCCGCGCTCAATGGTTGAGATCTCCTCATCAAAATTCTTGGGCTTGCTTCTTGTGACATGTGGCAATCCTAGGCACCTTTAGAATTCAGAAATCTTCTCTCAGTTGCTTCCAGACTTGGTCTCCAAGTTTTGCTTCTTAATTTGGCAAGTTTTCTTCAACAAATTGATTTGTTTGATAAATTCTGCATAACAACTTGGAAAATTCTGCACAATAATCTCAAATAATATTTAGTAGATTTAGTTCTACTAGGATTTGGTTAATAGATTTATTTGCATACATTTTCCTACCAATTGATAATTAAAATATATTAACACATGGAAAATAATGTTTTTACACATAAACCCTCATATGTATAATATATTATAATAAAGTCCTTTTTAATATGAAACTGGTAGGAAAAATGTAATACAAATGTGCAGTTTTATCAACTGAACAAATACCCCCAAACTTATTTTTGATCGTCTCGAGCAAACTAGTTTATTTAAGAGGAGAAAAAGAAAGAAGAAAACTAAGCACACTTTCGTAGGCAGACACGATTGCACTGAGCACGTGCAACAAGCCGTTAAATCTCTAGGTGTCCCTAGTAGGAGGAGTGTTGTCTCCTGAGGGTTTTCAGCGGATTACACCCACAAAATCCTATAAGAAAAGAAAGATGGTGAAATTTACATATGAAGATAAGAACCATAAAAGAAAGGCCTTGAAAAGAAGAGTTTCCAACTATACTAGCTTTTCAGTTGTCATGAGCCCTATCATAATAGTCATGAAAAAATGTTAGAGATCACATCCTCCCTCAATAAAACATCGTCTTTATTCTTCATTCCTACCTTTCATCCAAACACTGATCATATAACCCCACGTGTGTGAATTGGACATCCCTACACTCGGAGAATTCAATTCAAGCTATCATACTCTTGTCCATCTACCTTAGTACTTTTTATTTTGATGAATATTAAGATTTGCTCACACATTTTCATGCGACCGTTAATACTTCTTGAGGTACTAACAGACCGATTACTCTTGTGCTTGCTGATTAGGTGATAATATTTTCCTCGTCTTGCACCATCTAAGGCTTAGCAGTGACTCCCAGACCAGTTGGCCTTAGGGCACTAGGTGAAGAGGCACCCTCGCTATATTTTTTTATTGTTGCCTTGGCGATAACAAAACCAGTGTTCATTTTTTTCTTTTCACCATTTTTATATTTTCTTCATTTTTTTTTCTCACATTGGCTTTTAGACAAGAGCATTTCAAGGTATCCTCTACTATCACGAGTTTTAAGACGTGTGTAAGTGCATATAGTAGGGTATCAAAATTCAAATATTTGGCTTCCAGAATAGAAACTATTTTTCAGACTTATTTTTATCCTCAGATTAGTGACTTCCTTCATTTTACTAACCCTTGGGACAACAGCTCATAACTACTTATTACTAGTTCGTTTAAGAAAACTTCTAATTTTCTTGGTTTTCTTAAACTATTTCTATCTTTTGGATGTAATTTTTCACTTTCTACTCTTTTGTTATAAAAAAAAATTTGAATTTTTTTTTTTTTTGAAAATGTTGTGCTTATGCAAAATATGATGCAAATTGACGTGTAAATAAGCACAAACCTCCCCCAAATCTGTTTACAACAGTGTCCTCACTGATGTCATCCATTAAGCACAAAAACCTGTAGACTTGGGAGGAAATTATTAATGGGGGCAAAAATATATGAAAGTGAAAATCCTCCCCCAAACTTATTTTTGGCTCACCAATTTGAGGACAAAAGTTATGTTCAAGAGCCAAAAATACACCCCCCCTCAAACACGAGTTAGACAATATGAAGCATTTTAAGAGAGGGTGAGTCATTTGGTCAAAGTAAGGCTTTACAAAGACCAAAAGTTAACACCAACCATTCAAAGATTTTATCAGTATAGCGTATAGGTTGGTGGAAGAATGTGTTGTATCGAGTCAAGAAAAAATGGGGAAGGGATAAGAGGTGGTCTGGAAAGGGTTTGAAATTAGAGAAAAGAAAGAATGATGATGAATGTGAATGATTAGGAAGAAAGAATGGGGACGGTTCAACCTCTATAAGTGGAGATTGATTAATCACAAAATCCGTATTGTTTAAAAATTCAAGTTCGTCAGCAAAAAGTTCTTCAAAACTTTTATCGATGGTGTGATTGAACATTTTGCTGTCAAAGAGTTTTTTGCCAGAGTTTATTCTACTTGATTTATCAAAAATCATTGAGGTAGATGACTCGAAAAACTCATCTACCTCATTTTCAAAAATATCTAAATCAAGTTGAATTTCTGGTATTATTGAACTTGAATTAACGGATTGTGATTTATCAAAACTCACTGAAACTATAGGAACAGGAGAAGAACCGGAGAAAGTAGAAGGTGAAATGGGTAAACAAATTGGTGTGTCGAGTGTTGCTGAACCAGATGTGGAAGATGGAGGCTGTATTTCGGTCTGATCTTCGGGTATACCATTATCATCAACTTCAAGACATATTTGGGGTTCGGGAAGAATTAAAGGCTCAAGATGATGACCACAAGGAAGTGAAAGGATTTGATGAATTGGTGGGACAAAATCATCCAATATTTCGGGTTCATCAATCAAAATATCCCTAACTTCAATCACCTCATTCAAGTGAAGGTTAAAATTCTCAAACTCCTCATCAAAAGTATGGTTTTCAATCAGTTTTGGTTCAAGAGTGGAGGTGTAGAGATCACAAGGGTTGGGTGTGGTTTCACTTGAAATGGACCCTTCACAGTTGGGTATATCAAACACTACAAAGTCACACAATTTATCAGACATTGTACTTGATGAATCTATGAAACTGGAATTGTGGATTTCAGTTTGGAATGGGGAGGTTTGATTAGGAAGGGTGTACAGTTCTGTCTTACTACCCAAATCCTTCATAATTTGGTTCGACAGTTCCATAAATTTTTCTAATGTCTGCTCCAGACTAGTCTTGGGTTGATAAGGGGTTTCAGTATAAGATTGAAATTCCTGTGGATAATTAAAACTCCCAAATGACTGATTAGAAGAACTGTCTAGAGAAGGTGGAAAAGTCGGATTGGATTGATAGGAATAGAATGGTTGCGGAACTTGGGTAAGAGTAGGATCAATATTATGATAAGAAGAACATTGATATGGGTTGGTTGGTATACAAACCGCATATCAAACTCTTCTCCGGACAGTGGTGGTGATGGTTGATATTGGTCCGTGTTGAAACTTTGGCCTCTAGACCTAGCTATGTGCTCAGCAATGGACATTCGTCTAGGGGCTTCCTCACTCTGGGTATGAACTGAAACAGGTGTCGGATTAGGATACGGTTGATAAGACCTAGACTGAGGTGGCCAACTGTTTCTTCCTGCTTGTTCTATATGATCTCTTAAGGACATGGAAGAGCCGGACGGTATACCGAAGGGATTACGAAAACAAGAGATATCTGGTTGTGGACAGCAAAGCTCGGCAAGTGTTCTTCTATTTAGGTCACCCATTATAAGAAGAGAAGAAGGGGGAAGGGGAGAAAATAATTGGTTTGTTTTGAAAAAATGACGGATTTAGACAAATCACACAAAAATGCACAACCCTAGAACTATGGTTACCTAGGTCTAGTCTCTAGACCGCTCCTAGACTTCCAAAGGACAAGCCGCAGGATCAATCCTCTACCGCCTCTGTACTACCCTTGTAGCCAGGTAAGTGCCAGGTAAGTGGGAAGGAACCACAGTAGTGGGCCTAATTAAAAACCACTAGCCTTTGACACACTTGCCTAGGCACTACAAAAGTAATGCGGATAAGCGATAGATTATCCACGACCTTCCTTTGTCCTTATTGAGCGCGACAGTCCTTAGAGTCCGGTCTAGATATTTTTTAAATTAATGAAGGGTTGATCTATATGCCCAGTTTATGAAATCCCCACCTAATCTTGATTTGGTCTTTGCCCCTTAAAAATCCGTATTAAAATATGCAAAAACAAACCGCAAAACAAAACTTTGCAAAAAGATTTTTGAGCGGCGATATTTTGCAAAGAATCCTGCAGAAAATAGATTTTATTGGATTTGAGAGGAGAGAGAAGGAGTTAAGAAAGATACCAGAGAAGTGTGAAACCCTAGATCTCCTGTTTCCTTAAGTCCGTGACTCCAGATTCCCTCGCAAAATTCACACACAAATCGTTAAATATGCAATTTGCAGTTTTGTTTTAATAATGATATGGCTCGTCTAAGAATTCAACACAAATAGTAAAAATAAAAAATTACGCACGTATCCCCGGCAACGGCGCCATTTGATTGATGTGAAAAAGTGTTTGTAGTGTAACCGCAATCAGAACGGTGTCGCGCGTAGCTAGACCGAGGTGAGTACGGGTCGTCCTCAGGGAAACGTGGAACCTTTTATTCTTACTTTAGATGTGTTGAGAAAGAGAGGAGGAAATAAGAATTTTGTGAAAGGTTTCTAGATCTACGTTAAGCAAGAATGCAAAAATAAAGATCTAGATTATTTTAGAGACTTAGATAATATAATAAGAAGGCTTGTAGGGTTCGTTAGGATTTAGTAGTTATGGACGATTAATTAAAAGTGACCCTTTTTTATCTATTAATAGATTTAGAACTAGAACGACGGTGATGCGTGTAGATTAGGGTTTCTGGAGGGAAAAGGAATCCCACTCTTAACCCTTATCTCGACACGGAACTCCGTTCATATCTAGCCTTTACCAAAACAATCATTAATCTAATCTCTAATCGCGGTCGGAACTAGCAAAGAATTGCTAGCGCGCCCGATTAGGATGTTAATGATTCTTTTGATAAAGTTCCTAAACTTTATAGGACTTAAAAAGGGTTTAGTTATTTTCATCGTCCATTAGCCTACCCTTATCCTACGAACCCTAACAAGCGGAGAATTACTCGCGCATGTTGGGAGAAGAAGATGAAAAGAAAGAGAGGAAAAATATAATGTAAAATGCAAAAAGAATTAAATAAAATAACTACCTTTATTAATCAACTTGAACAAACTACACTTTAATCCGTAGAAAATGATTACAAACTAGTTGCTTCTCGATCTTTCCTAAGGAGGTAGTCGAACAGTCGATGATCAGCCTGGATGCGTGAGCGTCGGGAGCTTCGTGATCTCTTCGGCTTGATAACTTTTTCAAGAGGCTCTCGGTGCCTTTTTATAGTGCAAAGCCAGAATCTTCCTGTTGAAAACTTGGTAAAATTTATCATAGATTTATGCCAAGAAATCTCATGCTCTAACTCCCTGGAATTGCGGCGGATCCGCGGCCCAAGGGGGGGTTTGGCCGCGGATCCGCGCTCAATGGTTGAGATCTCCTCATCAAAATTCTTGGGCTTGCTTCTTGTGACATGTGGCAATCCTAGACACCTTTAGAATTCAGAAATCTTCTCTCGGTTGCTTCCAGACTTGGTCTCCAAGTTTTGCTTCTTAATTTGGCAAGTTTTCTTCAACAAATTGATTTGTTTGATAAATTCTGCATAACAACTTGGAAAATTCTGCACAATAATCTCAAATAATATTTAGTAGATTTAGTTCTACTAGGATTTGGTTAATAGATTTATTTGCATACATTTTCCTACCAATTGATAATTAAAATATATTAACACATGGAAAATAATATTTTTACACATAAACCCTCATATGTATAATATATTATAATAAAGTCCTTTTTAATATGAAACTGGTAGGAAAAATGTAATACAAATGTGCAGTTTTATCAACTGAACACCAGGTACATTGACACCATACTGAAAAGATTCAGTATGGAAGATTCCAAGCGCGGTAATTTACCGGCTTGTCACGGGATCACCCTCTCCAAAGAGATGTCTCCCAAGACTGATTTGGAAAGGGATCGCATGTCTATTATACCCTACGCTTCTGCGGTAGGCTCTATAATGTATGCGATGTTATGTACCAGACCAGATGTAGCATACGCATTGAGCGTTGTAAGCCGGTATCAGTCGAACCCAGGGGAGAAACACTGGATAGCGGTAAAGAATATTCTCAAGTACCTGAGAAGGACTAAGGAGATGTTCTTGGTGTATGGCGGAAAAGACCTCCAGCTCGAGGCCTTTGCTGACTCCAGCTTCCAGAGTGACAAGGATGACTCCAAGTCCATGTCGGGTTATGTCTTTACCCTCAATGGAGGGGCGGTTTGCTGGAAGAGTTCCAAGCAGGAGACCGTTGCAGACTCAACTATGGAAGCGGGGTACATAGCTGCTTGCGATGCCGCAAAGGAAGCTGTCTGGATGAAGAAGTTCCTCACGGAGCTTCAGGTGGTTCCTACCATTGTTGATCCAATACCGCTGTATTGCGACAACAACGGAGCTATAGCTTTAGCGAAGGAACCCAGGTCCCATCAGAAGTCCAGGCACATTTTGAGGCGGTACCACCTGATCAGGGAGATCGTAGATCGCCGGGAGATCGAGGTGAAGAGAGTAAATTCGGAGAATAACACTGCAGATCCACTCACGAAGGCCCTACCCCAGACTCAGTTCGAGCGGCTGATCGAGATGATAGGTCTTCGATACGCCAGTACATGGCCTTAGTGCAAGTGGGAGATTGTTAGTGTATATACCCTAGAGGCCATTACTATATCATACTAGCTTGTATATTACTTAATGGAAGATTAGGATATTCACAGTTGTATTGACAGTCTTGCTCAAAATGGTAGTATGCTACTTGGTTTGTCTCTACTTCAATATGTGCATGTGTTTCTTTTAGCATATCGCTTATATACATATTAGTGGAGCCCTTAGGATCTTTGCTTGATTACCAGCGTTGTGATGGCAGTCACACTTGTGGGGGCTGGGTAATCTATAAGCACATCCTTATACAGGTCCCTAGTCGTTGGACTATCAAGACAGGGCATCGATACTCCGGAGTAGACTAGCGTATGCGCTTCTCATCCCAGCAGGAGAGATGGTCTATCCCACAGCCATCAGTACGTCGTACTGGAGATAGTATGCGGGTGCTCGTTAGGTTACGAGTACACTGGACAGGACTCGTCGGGGACTGTTGGTTGGTATTATACCTATCGTCAGTTATCAGTTCCCAGGTGACATGAGTACAGCTTAGTCCGCTGACTTGACACTGTCACTTCGCCTCGAGTGTGTTCCTACTGTACTTAGATTACTACCCTACCACGGCTCAAAGGAGTCGTGCAAACAGGTAGTAGTTGGGTGCAGTCCCGAAGCACTTGGAGGCAGAGACGGTTAGACAGGATTTGTCTCTCCCTATATTGGGGGTTGACATCGCGCTGTGTCTAAGAGAGCCATTACACGAGTAGTCCCTGGCCAGGGCAAGCGAGATATACTGGTAGGTTTCCAGTGTTATCTCAGGGTGTTCTGGGCTACACTCCGACACGACTTGTACCGCTATTAGGGGACTGACGTTCACCACCCCTCTAGGCCCGCCATGCGATGTATCAGACGAACAGACCGGACTTTACGGAGATTGTCACATACAGGCTCAGTAGGAGTTCGGATGGGTTTACCTCATCGGCCTTCTTATCGACATCTACCTGGGGACCGTTCTGTACAGCTAGTGCCGCTTGCGGTCTGTGGTTAAACCCACTGCCAGCGTAGTGTCGAGTCTTTAAAGTCCCACACAGAGAGTTTCCCTGCACTGAGCGAAATGTGTAGAGGCCGTATGGTTTTACGGCAGGGCTACGATCACTTACGTGCACTTGTGTACGTATGCTGTTCGGGCAGGCAATACTAGTGGGCTTTGGTTTAAGCCAGATCCTAGTATTTCACAGATGGATTTGTTTTGTCTTCTGTGCATTCACATTCTACGGAATGCGGATGTGGGTGTGTATGCACAGTTTTGAGGAGTGATGAAGGAGGAAGTGCCCCATTAGGGTTTTGGCAGTTGGTTCGGCCAAAACCGTAATGTGGCAGGCTCATTAGGGTTTTGACAATTCGTTTGGTCAAAACCATTATGAGCCGGAGACATTGTTTACTAATCCTTTTAATGATAGATTTGTGATGGCTAATTGCATTGACCATTTGACCACTTAGACCTCTCTTGACTTTGTTGACCCGTTGACCGTGTTGACCATTGACCTTCATGAGAGGTCTACACTCTTCTTTGGATTTCTTTTTCTTTTATGGATTATGAAAATGGTCAATTCAATTAGTAGCCATCAACTTTATCATGAAAGGATTTGTAATGATGTTTTTTTTGCATTATTGCAACCATGGTTCATTTCTTTAGCTCATAATTCTTTTTTCATTCTCTCTCTTGTTCTTGTGAGAAGAAAAGAAAAGCTCTCATGGTTGCTAGCTCCTCCTTCTTCCTCCTCTTGATTAATTCTTTTGATCTCATGTGTTGAGAGAAAAAGAATCCACATAGACAAACACTTCCATCTTTCTCTTCTACACAACCTAGAGCATCTAGATTAGCGATCTCGTTGCCCTAGTTGCCTCGGCTTGAGGTGGAGCTTAGTGTATAACTCTCGGGTGGATCGTCTTCGACTCAAGAAGGCCGCGGAGGTGACCAAGATCCGAATCGACCCTCGGAGCGTGGATGGACGAGCCGGACAGCGGAGAGAAGACCCGAAGGACCGGTTCCGTGAGGTATATTTTCTACAGCATAGTAGTTAAAGCCTCTACTTGTTTGCTAGTTTCTAGTTTATCCAAGATCCTTGCTTTTGAGTCCATGTTGCCTTGTGCCAAATTATTGTTTTTCGCCGTTTCCGCCTCCCTGTAAGAACCGGGGTGAGCAACGTGGACTTACAGTAGTGAAAAGCAAATCGTATGAGGAGCACTGGGAACATCTGAACATAGTGTTCCAGCGTCTTCGAAAATACAATCTAAAGAAAATCCTCTGAATTGCGCATTTGGAGTCTCCTCAGGAAAATTCCTAGGATTCATCATACGATATCGATGCATCGAAATAGACCCATCAAAGATTAAGCCGATTATGGAAATGCCCATGCAAAGAACTCTCAAACAACTGCGGTCTCTCCAAGGAAAGCTCCCGTATATCCGGCGGTTCATAGCTAACCTCTTAGGCAAATGCCGCCCCTACAGCCATCTAATGAAGAAGGGGACCCCATTCGTTTGGGATCGTAAATGCCAAAGTGCACTGGACGAAATCAAGCAATACCTGCAGAACCCGCCGGTACTGACCGCTCCGGTTAAGGAAAAGACCCTTATCCTGTACACAACGGCCCTTAAAGATTCTCTAGGCGCGTTATGGGAACAGAAGAATGACCAGGGGAAGGAGAGAGCTCTTTACTATTTGAGTCGAGTTCTCCTGGAGGCAGAAAACAACTACTCCCCCATCGAAAAGCATTGTCTGGTACTGATCTTCGCGATAACGAAGCTCAAGCTCTACGCCTTAGCATATAAGGTCCGTCTCATATCAAAGGTGGATCCTCTCAAATATCTGATGTCAAGAGCCATACTAATAGGAAGGCTTGCCAAATGGGCCCTATGGAGTTATCGATAACGTATCGACCCCTCAAGGCAATGAAAGGTCAGGCCATCGCCGACTTTCTCGCTGAGCATCCAATACCATCCGATTCTCCCTTAAATTGCAAATTGCCAAACGGACACGCGTTCGACACAATCGAAGGGGAGAAGGAAGGAGATAATGTCCAATAGGAACTCTACTTCGATGGAGCATCTTCCATAAAGAAGCAGAAGCATAACATCCCTATAATCAAAGCCGGGTTGGGTCTCATCTTCGTGGCCCCGCAAGGAGGGATAATGTGTTCCGCCCTTTCCTTAACGGAACCAAGAACAAACAACGAGGCTGAATATGAAGCTTTTATGGTGGGTCTTGAGATCACTGTCGATATGGGAATCGAAAACCTCCTCATATATGGAGACTCCCAGCTAGTCGTTAGCTAAGTAAATGGCGACTATCAGACGTGCAAACCAGAGTTGATAAAATATGGTAGGAGAGTGCAGCAACTGCTGACACAAATCCCCTCCTACATCTTAGAAAGTACACCGCATGCGGAAAATAGTAAGGCGGATGCATTAGCCAAACTTGCTAAGGAGCTGGCTGACGAAAACTTCGATAACGTAAGGACCGTTGTGCAAAGCCGCTGGGTTCTTGCGCCAGCAGAAATATCTTCGGGGGATTTAATAGAGTCGTCTGAAGGAAAGGTAGCGACTAAACAAGTAGTCCTTCAAATAAAAGACGAAAAAAGGATCAAGGATTGGAGGGAAGTCTTCATATACTACTTCAAATCCTATCGAATGCCCGGAAACGCGTCGTCAAGATATCAGCTCATGAAACGGGCTCTGTCTTTCGCCTTCATCAATAATAATCTATACAAGAGGTCGCTTGACTGTCTGTGGCTAAGGTGCTTGGGGCCAGAAGAAGCAAAGAGGGTCATCCAAGAAACTCACGACGGACTCTGCAGTTCTCATCAAGCCGGGCCAAAGATGAAGCTGAAGATCAAAAGAATGGGTTACTATTGGCCTATAATGGTTCAGGACTGCCTCGAATATGCGAAGCAGTGTCACCCGTGCCAAATTCACAGGGACTTCATCCACTAACATCCAAATCCGCTACACCCAACCGTTGCCAGCTGGTCGTTCGAAATGTTGGGAACCGACATAATTGGCCCCATCGAACCAACATCATCTAAGGGTCACCGGTTCATACTGGCCACGACCGATTGCTTTTCTAGTGGGCAGAAGCAATACCACTAAGGGAAGTGAAGACGGAGAATATTCTCCATTTCTTCAAGACACATGTCATCTACCGGTTCGGCACTCCGCGACGGATAATCTCGGATAATGGATCAGCCTAAAGGAGCCATAAAATCAACCACTTTGTAGAACAACATAAAATAGACTGGAGATACTCCTTTATCTATAATCCCCGAGCCAACGGTCTACCTGAAGCTTTCAACAAGACCTTAACCAAGATTATAAAGAAAACGGTGTCCGGAAATAAAAAGGACTGGCATGAGAGACTGCACGAAGCTCTCTGGGCGTACCGGACGACATTCAAGACAGCTACGAATACAACACAATATGCGTTGGTATTCGGCACTGAAGCGGTACTCCCTTTGGAAATAGAACTCCCTTCTCTCTGAGTAGCGGTTCGATATGAGCTAACAGTTGACGAAAATGCCCATCTTCGGCTTGAGGAGCTCGACGCCCTCGATGAAACTCACCTCATGGTGCAACAAAATCTAGAAGCTTACTAGGCAAGGATGACGCGCTCATACGAAAAACTGACTAGGCCGAGAACATTCCGCCAAGGCAAACTCGTGTTAGTCGTCAAAAGACCTATGATCCTCAATCATGCAAAACGGGGGAAATTCGAGCCAAACTATGAAGGCATGTACATCATAGACAAGGTCTATCAAGGTGGGGCCTACTTGCTCATGGATATGCATGGTGAAAGACCTTTCTGGCAAATAAACGGCTGATTCCTCAAGAAATACCATGCTTAACGAGTCACGACTTAGGTCAATGATAGATGACGACGCTCGTGTCCGCTCCCTATCTTTCTAAGTCAAAACTCTAAGTGGTATTCGAAAAAACTTCGCCTCAAACATAGCGACAACGGACCATAATGTCCTTAAATTAAAACCTCGTCTCAAAAATGGTGATAATGGACCACAACGTCCTTAAACTGGCAACGGACCGAGATGTCCCAAAACTAACAATGGACCAGAATGTCCTAAAACTAGCGTGCCTCCTCAAACATGGCACATCGCCCTAAATATAGCGATATCCTCTATTGAGATCTATATTGCAATTAAAGCTCCAGCGGCGAAGACTGCAACTCAAGTCCCATTGGCAAACAGATGATAAAAAACGGTACTTCCACAAGCGAAATGGGCACGGATGAAAACCCGAAAGGGCACCGTAAATAAAAACAGCAGGGTTACCAGCGAGCTTGTGAAAACCTGAAAGGGCGCAATCCCGTTGTTAAAAAAAGGTACGTCCATAAGAAAAATGGGCACGGATGAAAACCCGAAAGGGCACCGTGAGTAAAAACAGCAGGGCGACCGGCGATCTTGTGAAAATTCAAAAGGGCGCAATCTCGTAAAATTTTCACTTATAGGATTCTCTCAACTCATAAGGAGAACTCCCCCTATGAGACCCTCACGGCTCATAGAATTTGAAAGTCTTAAGTTACAGGGATCCAACCCTGTTCTTAAGCCATTGTATTCCTTAAGTTGCCCTACAGGCGGTCCAATATTGGCCTTTATATACAATCCACGGGCACAAATAAACGATTTCCCCCACCAAGTTCCACAAATGACGAGGAATGTCCTCATATAGTGAAAGATATTTGTAAGTCCTCTCGACTTATAAGGAGAAAACACTCTTGTAAGATCTTTACGACTTATAAGAGAACACACACTTAGGAATCCCCACGATTTCTAAGGAGAAAATACGCCTACGAGATCCTCACTACTCGTAAGGAGAAATAACTTTATGAGACCCTTATGGCACATAAAGTCGAAAAGTCTTAGTCGACAGGATCATAACCTTGTGTACTAAGCTACCTTTGTTCAAATCAGCATAGGCAAATGACGATTCGCTCCTGGAAATATCCCAGTTACAACGATGCTGATGCCTAAATCGGTATCAAACTCCAAGTCCTTTCACGGAAAATGATGATTCGCTCCTAGCAATATTCCAGTCGCAGATCTTAAGTTCCATACTCGCAATAAGAATCAGCGAGCAAAATTGCATATAAAAATAGCCGAAATGATGGGTCAACTCGCAATTAAAATCAGCGAGCAAAAAAATTTATGTACATGAAATAGCCAAAATGTTTGGGCAACTCATAATAAAAAGCAGCAAGTAAAAATATGAAATAGCCGAAATGATTGGGCACCGCGATAAATAGCCGAAATGATTGGGCAATCGCGACTTTCGCGACATGAAAATCTGAAAAGATAGAGCATCGCGGAAATAAAGAATAAAATAAAATAAAATTTCCTTGGCCCTGCAGGTGAGTCTACACCGACCCCTGTATACAATCCATGTGCATAAATGAAAAAGGGAATCATATTTTCCCACTAGGCTCCGTCAAAGGGAGAACCGTATCTCGACGGCGGCAACCACAGTTTGGAAATCAGTTCGGCGTTCCTTCTCACTCCAGTAGGATGCAGACGCAACGTCAACAAAAGACCCCAGGGTCGAAACAAAACGGAGCCATGACAAAATTCCTAGCTCCAAGTCTTAACGGTTCACAAAACAACCTAAAGACTATCCCGACATTCGTCTCGTTACAGTAGCGCAATGTCAACAACGGCATTTCCTCTCACTCCAGCAGGATGCAGACGCGACGTCAACAAAGACTCTAGGGTCGAAACAAAATGGAGCCATGGAAAATTTCCTAGCTCTAAGTCTTAACGGTTCACAAAACAACTTAAAGACTATCACGACATTCTTCTCGTTACAGCAGTCGCAATGTCAACAAAGGCTCCAAAATAGCCAAAACAAAAAGAAGCGAAGGCAAAATTTCTAGCTTCAGGGTCTTGACGGTAACTCAAATAAAACCTGAAAGACTATCGGAGATCATCCCACACTAGTGCGGAGTGGTTATGACTCATCGGGGCTCCCAAACTGAGCCTAACCTCAAGTAAAAAGCGGCATGGCAAAATTCCTAACGCTTACTCTTCCGACGGTCAAACTACCTTAGAAGATTACTTGAAGACGTCTTATCCAGCCCTCGAAGGGATCAGAGACACGACAGTTGCAGGGCTACTCGAACAACAGCATAAAGACTGCATATCGGGGAATGCATCAGCAAATGCGACGGTACCATGGACTAAAACCCTAGTACCACAAAACCTAACGGACCTCTGTCGCAAAGAGCAGGGGTTATCTATAACGTTAGGATGAGTTTTCCTATATGCCTAAGGGAGGTAAACTAAACAAACTCCGAAATGAGTCCATAAACTAGAGACTCCGGAATGAGTCAATAAACTATAAACTCCGAAATAAGTCCATAAATTAGAGACTCTGGAATGAGTGATTAAACTACAACTCCAAAATAAGTAAATAAACTACAAACTCCAAAATGAGTACATAAACTACTTCACGTCAAGTCAAGACAGAAAAGCGCAACCCATGAGCACCAACCGTGTGCTATATAAGGCAATAAGGAGAGTATTTGATTCACACCCGACTAAGCGTTCATTCACAACTGCATACGTACTTAAATGGAAATAGTGTTCAAAGTATACTAATTTATGTATGTGTGAGAAAGATTAGCGCATGACACAACAATGGCGTTCGCACTTAGCAAAAATTCCTAAGGATAAAATATAAAGCTCATGCACAGAGATGAGATACACGTACGAATATATGATGAAGAGGAAACATTCAACAAAAAACATTCAAGAGTCAATAATAAGAGAAATATATTGAAATAAACATCCTACTCTACAGGGAAGAGATCACCAAATATGGGATCAGAGATACAGGGATTAACAAAACAATAAACAAAGTTCCCCAATTCCCTCTCTGCCCTTTCCACTATGTCGAGGCGGCGGTCTTCGCGAGGAGTTGCTCCCCATCGGTTAGCGCCATGCTCATCAATGAAAGCAGACATGATAGCCCACTGAGCACGTATCCGGCTTAGAAACTGAACCGAACGGTCCCTCAAAGACCGGGTAATCAAACGTGCCTCGTGAAAGCACTCGATCCTGTCCTCCGCCGCATCGAGAATCGCTGGAGTCATCTCTGTCGGATGAGGGGGGATGTCGGCAAGCACGTATAGGAAAATCATCCGGAGCCAAATGGAGCCCATAGGAAGAGGAGAGCCCCTACGAGTCAGGAGCTCATACATCACCGCGTCACATTGAACGTCGGTGAGAAGGGGATCCACTAGCCGCGCAGCAAGACGAGGAATAGTCTCCTCGATGGGCACCTCCCATGGTTGCCGACAAGCATGAGGATGATCGCAAGCCATGGCTCTTGGTTTGTTCCTTTAGAAAATGGTTACCTTGACTTCTGTTAAAATAAATGGGTTTCTCTTTATGAAGAAGGAAGAAGACATAGCTTCAAATTATAAAGAGAAGCATTCAAATCCAGGCACAGAAAATTATGTGCATAGTGGAACTATTTCCAAGGCCTGGAAAAAGAGCAAGGGAAAAGAAAAAGTTGACTTATATAAATCAGAGCAAGAAGGTGAAACGATTCTAGCGCTTCACGTACATATCACGTGAGCGTTGGCGCCTTAGAATCAGCGATAGCGCCTCATGCACGTACCATGCGGGCGCTAGCGCCAATCCTTAGATACTATAGCAGCACCTCATGCGCATAGCACGTGAGCGCCGACACCGGTTTTTTTTTATATATATGAGTAATTACCACTTCACGTGAGGCACATATGACCAGTGGTATAAAAAAGGGGAAGTTTTGTCATTCATACTTGGGAAAATTTATACATTGGTGATAACAACAAAACATAAACATCATCAAAATGTTTATAACGGCAAGACACTGAATTCCAGACAAGGTTTTAAGAATTCAGAAGCAAGTCCGAGTAAAATGCTTCTGGCTTCTCTGACCATTTTCTTATGCATTTTCTCATGAATGCAAGTGTCGGGATCCCCACCGATATCGTCCATCCTCTGGTAGGTAGATATTATCGCCTTCTGTTGGAAGATGCGATGCAAAACATCGACAAGGTCATCTCGCTGCCTCTTTGAGATCAATCCCATCAGATATACTGAATGCACCTTATCTTCAGCATCATCAGGTGCCTCAAGCGTCATAGTCTCGTCAAGTCCAAGAAGTGCTTCCTAAATCGCCACCATGATAATTTTCAAAAGAGCGGAACGTTGGGGGAGTAGTCAACCGTTGTAATCATCGAAGTGACGCATCACCTCAGCGCATTGGACATCCGTAAACTCCTAGTCTTGACAGTGGCCTTGGACACGAATATCTTCATAAGAGATAATCTCGTCAAGATCATACAGATAAGAAGCCATAGTATCTAGAAAGAAAATTCAGTAAAAGGATAGCAATCAAAATATCAAGATTATTAGAATCTAAAATAAAAACAGTGGTTCTAACACCTCTAGCAATGATGAGGAAAGCACTCATTGCAAGAATCCAAGTGAATTTTCATTTAATGATAAATCTCATTAAATTATGGAGTTAAACTCCCTCGAGAACTTTATTCTGCAAACAGATTTCAAATCTGTCAAGAAATTATGAAGGGAATAAAATTCCCAAAAGAATTTCTTTAAGAAATTCTTCAGAGCTAAGCTTTGTAGAACAATGGGATAACATCCCAGAACTCCACTCGAGAAAGGGAATTAAATTCCAAATAACCTTCAAAAAAAATTTCTAACAGGGTAAAACCCTAAAAGATCTTTAAGATCTACGATTTACTCAAGTAAATTTTTTTTAGATCTCTATGAGATCATTGCAAAAAGAAGAGTAAAGCTCTGTTAATGGGTTAAAAACCCTAAAACATGAAGAACAAGGGCATGGTTCTTACCAAAACTTTAATAGAGTTTTGACTCTAAAAGAGTTTTTTTGAACAGAGATCTGAGCTCTGAAAAGAGAATTAAATTCACAAGATAAAAGAAGGTTAGAAAAAAGATGAACAGCGGCCATCTCAAGGGCTGAAGGACCTATTTATAAAACTTTAAGAGACGGTTCAACTTCCCAGGAGATCGAACAGTGGAAAAGGTGCCACCCCTGCACTCATGTGTGAGCCATGTGAGCGCAACGGTAGGGGGCATTTGTTTCCACCAATAATAAGAGCAAAGCTCTGTTCAAAATTTAAGAGGCAGTATCTCACGTGTCTTCCATGAGAGCGCCAGCGCCTGAGTTAAAAACTCTTATATTGGCGCCGCACGTGCTCCTCACGTGGGCGTCGATGTGCAAAGCATATAAAGAAATTAAAACCTTAATTAGCGCCCACATGCACAACACGTGAGCGCCGACGCCCTGGTAGAATTAAATTCTACTCTCTATTAAACAGAGCCGTTGGATCAAAAATCCAACGGAGATGATAAATCATTAGAAATACAGAATTAAATTCTGTTAAG
Organism: Agapanthus africanus; assembly: GCA_030015575.1. NCBI lineage: Eukaryota > Viridiplantae > Streptophyta > Magnoliopsida > Asparagales > Amaryllidaceae > Agapanthus > Agapanthus africanus. Next base: position 825,073,753 of record CM057339.1, on the reverse strand, counting down.
AGAAAACATTCCCTAAATTAAATTATAGAATAAAATTCTATTTTCAGGATATATTCCCTCAATCTTTCAGAACAAGAAGGAATGCCCTCTGTAAAACAGAGAGCCGCTAGATTAAAAATCCAACGGTGATTAAAAAAATCACCGTTTTACGGAATAAATTCTGTACAAGGGAAAATATTTCCCCAATCTTGTTCTGTAAAACAGAAGCCCTTGGATCAAAAATCCAATGGTAGGTAAAAATCTCCATATCAATTAGGATCTCCTAATGAGAGATTTCTTCAACTAATCAACAAACTTGCCTCTAATATATAAAGGATCCAAGACTTCAATTCTAAGGAGGAGGAACCCCTCTAAGCTTCTAAAAAACAAAGCAGAAAGCTTCAGAAAAGAAGAAAGAAGAAGATCTCCCTTCTCAGAAAAAAGCCTAGGTAAATAAAAAGAAGAGAGATCAAAATATCGCATTTACCTTTTGAAGGGTTTAACCCCTTTAAAAGAATTTAGTTCTTTCTCCGGATCTGAAATCCACAAGATAAGTCTTCCACAAGTTGAGAATTTAATTCTCATCGGGAAGAACTTGTTCTTGAGGATCAAAGATTCAGAAAAGAATTAGGAAATCGAATTCCTCAAAATAAAGCATATACGGAAAAAGCTACCGCCCAGTGCATCACGTGCCCCTCACGTGGGCACCACAAAAAAAGAGGGAGTGCTTATCACTCAATGAGCGGCGGTCAGAGCCCAGCACCTCACGTGCCCCTCACATGGGCGCCACAGAAAAAATGAGTGCTTAGCACCCAATGAGCGACGCTCAGCGCCCAGTGCCCCCACGTGTTCCTCACATGGGCGCCATAGAAAAAAGTGCTTAGCACTCATTGGACAGCGCCCAGCGCCTCATGTGTTCCTCACGTGGGCGCCATAAAAAAAGGAGAGTGCCCAGTGCCTCACATGTTTCTCACGTGGGCGCAATGAAGAGTGCCTAGTACTCTATACAAAGACAAAAGGGGTAAAGTGTTTAACACTTATTGGGCAATCCCCATGACTAAAACCCCACATGATTATATGTAAGCATCAAAACTTACAAAAAGGGGACCAATTATACAGAACCCAAACAAGTGCTTAGCACTTTTCAACAAAAACTGAATGGACCAAGTCCAAATTGGCTAGGTCCCATCGAGGATAGTACCTCTTTGATCAGACAATCCAAGCCCATGTGCTCATGACTTTCCAAGCTGACCTTAGTCCCAAATACGACTATTGATCTTCCAACTAATGATATCCAAAACGGTACTCATCCCACATCCTCCCGAGGAAACCTTAGTCTCAAAATATGACTAATGATTTCCGGGATAACCACTAACTCCGTTTCCCTCAAATACGGGAATTGGTTCAAGGGTACATCTCTCCACACCTCTGATCCACGTAGTTGTAATTCCTCAACGTCTTCAGAGAGGTGGCGGGTCCTAACAACCAACAGCTTTTAGGTGCACTTCCAAACTGATGTGCACACCTCAAATCAGACCGCACCCCAAATTGGGTGCATCCCAAATCATCGTTGTTCATCCCGTCATGTAACAAATACACGTGCGTGCAAGATGGACAACGGACCAAAACATCCTTAAACTAAAATCTCACCTCCGAAATGGTGATCAACGGACCGAGACGTTCTTAAACTAAAACTCTCACGTCCAAAATAGTGATCAATGGACCGAGACGTTCTTAAACTAAAATCTCACCTCCAAAATGGTGATCAACAGACCAAGATATCCTCAAACTAGAACTTCACCCCCTCAATGGCGATAATGGACTGAAATGTCCCTAAATTAAGACAACAGAGCCTAAATGCTCTCTTGTTGGATCTGAAATAAAAATGATCCTGAAACCCCGTTAATTGGATCTTAGTCTCAAACTGGACTAACGTATCCTTAACAAAAGACTAACCGAGCCCCAACTGCTCAAATACATTTAAATCGATCTTAATCTCAAACCAGATTAACGATCCTTAAATAAAACAAACCCAAATTTAAAATATACGGATTTGGACTAATCCACGCCCTATGGGCGACAACATAAATTAGTCTTCGTATACAATCCACAGGCAACCTAAAAAAACAAAAACACACACGACATGAAGTGAACTTCTGTAACAGAAGAAAGTGGTTATCGTGATGCGATAACGTAATTAACTGCAGGGGCTTGCGCCTGCAGGGAAGAGCTTCCCCACAATCAAAAACCCCTCGCAAACGAGAGGGAATCTGACAAAGTCTGCTACAACGGTCGCATCTTTCCAAACCTCCGATATACAGTACCATAAATTAACTTAGTATCTTCGAAGAGGTGGATGGATAAATCCAAATAGCATCTGCCCCCAAATTTAGGCAAGACGATGCATCCCGGTTCATCTCTGTTTTCGGCGGTGAACAGTCATCTCGACCTTGTGAGGAGAAAATACCCGCGTGAGATCCTTACGACTCATAAAGGAGCAACACACTTAGGAATCCCCATGATTCCTAATGAGAAATTACACTTGCGAGATCCTCACGACTCGTAAGGAGAATTTCCCTTTATGAGACCCACACGGCTCATAAGATTCAAAAGCCTTAAGTTACAGGGATATGAACCTGTTCTTAAGCCGCCACATCCCCCAAGTTGCCCTACTGGCGGTCCATATTGACCTTTGTATACAATCTACGGGCACGAATAAATATTCTCCTACCAAGTTCCACCAACGACAAGAAATGTCACCGTATGGTGAACGACACTTGTAAGTCCTCTCGACTTATAAGAAGAAAACCACTCTTGCAAGATCCATACGACTTACAAGAGAAAATACATTTAGGAATCCCTACGATTCCTAAGGAGAAAGTACACCTACGAGGTCCTCATAACTTGTAGGGAGAAATACCTTTATGAGACCCTTACGGCTCATAAACTCAAAAAGCCTTAGTCGACAGGATCCTAACCCTGCTTGCTAAGCTACCTTTGTTCAAGTCATGTCACGGCAAATGATGATTCGCTCCTGGAAAAACAGTAGCGAGTAGGAAAAAATGCATATAAAAACATCCGAAATGTTTGGGCAAATCGCAATAAAAAATCAGCGAGCAAAAAATATGCATATAAAAACAGCCGAAATGTTTGGGCAACTCGCAATAAAAAGCAGCGAGTAAAAATATAAAAAAAATATATAGCCAAAATGATTGGGCATCGTGGATAAAAATCCGAAATGATTGGGCAATTGCGACTTTCGTGATATAAAAAGCTGAAAAGATAGAGTATCGCGGAAATAAAAAATAAAAATAAAATAAAATTTCCTCTGCCCTGCAAGTATGTCCATATTGACTTTTGTATATGATCCAGGGGCACAAACAAATGAAAAGGGAATCATACTTTCCCACCAGGCTCCGTCAAAGGGAGAGCCAGATCTTGATGGCAATATCTACAGCCTAGAGACCAGCTCGACGTTCTTCTCATTCCAACAGGATGCAGACGTGACGTCGACAAAGCTCCAAAGAGCCAAATCAAAATGAAGTAATGGCAAAATCCTAGCTCCAACTCGGCGTTCCTTCTCATTCCAGCAGGATGAAGACGCAACGTCAACAAAAGACCCAAAGGTCGAAACCAAAAATAGAGTAACGACAAAATCCTAACTCTAAGTCTCAAAGGCATATATACAACCTAGAGACCATCCCGACGTTCCTCCTCATTTCAGCAAGATGCGAATGCGGCTATCAAATGAAATTGGTGCAATGGCATATTCCTAGCTCCGGAATTCAATTGCAATACATACAGCATAGAAGCCTTACAGATGTCTACCCTACTTCAACAAAGAATCAACGCAACATCATCAAAAAAAATTAAGCAACGGCATATTCCCAGCTTCGGGTCTTGAAGGTAACTCATATAAAGCCTAAAAGACTATCAGAGATCATCCCATACTAAAGCAGAGTGGTTATGACTCATTAGGGCTCCAAACTGAGCCTAACATCATGTAAAAAACGTCATGAAAAATTCCTAACGTTTGCTTTTCTGACGGTAATATGACCTAAGGAGATTACTTGAAGACGTCTTCTCCAGCCTCTGAAGGGGTCAAAGACACGACAGTCACGGGGCTACTCAAACAACGGCTTAAAGACCGCATATCGATGAATACGTCAGCTAACGCGACGGTATCATGGACTAAAACCCTAGTACCACAAGCCTAACGGACCTCTATCGTAAAGAATGGGGGTTATCTGCATATAACGTTAGGACAAGTTTTCCTGTAAACCCAAGGGAGGTAAACTACAAACTCCAAAATGAGTATATAAACTAGAAACTTCAAAACGAGTGAATAAAGTACAAACTCCAAAATGAGTACATAAACTATAGACTCCGAAACGAGTGAATAAACTACGGACTCCGAAATGATTACATAAACTAGAAACTCCGAAACGAGTTAATAGACTACAAACTCCGAAATAAGTAAATAAACTAGAGACTTCGAAATGAGTAAATAAACGACAAACTCCGAAATGAGTAAATAAATTAGTGAGCGCTAAAGTAAGACATCGGACACAAAGGAGCCAATGCAAAAAAATTCTTTATTGATAAATCAAAATGGTTTACATTTATGTAAAGAAAAGTATGAAATACAATTTTAACTGTTAAGAAGGCGGGGCTTTCAATAAATTGGCAACCCGCTCACTTTCTTCCCGCAGCTCCTCCTCGTGTGCCACTACTGTAGCTAGCCTCGCTTCGACTTGAGCCCATTGTTGCAAACATGATGAAAGCTTCTCAGCGATTTCCTGCTTTGCAACCTCGCAATCTCGCATGCTCCGCTCGGTAAAGTTGAGGTTCTGCCTCAGCGCCAGTCCATTAGAAATGCATTGTTGGAGGTCTTCGAATATAACTCGCAGCTGCGCGGCATTCGCTTCGACTTAGGCTCGCAATCGGCTGGATTCATCAGAAACTGTATCATGCTCCTTTCGCTTCAAGGCCAACCTTTGCTCAAAGTATTGAATAGAATCGACACATTGCTCGATCCATGCGATCAGTTGAGCCTTCGAGATTAATGCTTCAAGAGTGAGACACTTGATTTCAATCTCATGTAGACAAGCCTCTATCCGCTTACAATAATCGACCCAAAGGCCGACGAAATCTTCGTTGTAGAAATTCACAAGCATCGCCAGCATTGGGTTGACCTCATCAGCAAAATCGTCAGCAGAAGTAATAACATCAACGTTAAGATCTTTAATGAATTCGCTCGGCATTCGCCTGCTATTCTCCGCACCCCTGGAAGATTGACGCTTAGTGAAGGGCCCTACGGGCATGGAAATGCGAGACTTAAAGGGAGCTAAAGCCGAGGGAGCTGCTGCAGAATAAATCATGCACAAAGAAGGGTCATATTTCAACCTAAAAAGTGAAGAAGAATGCTGATGGACGAGATCTACCATACCAGTGGTCAAAAGTGGCAGGGCAGGGAGCACAGGAGGCTCGGTTATTCCTTCATTCTCTCTCTCGAGCTGTGATACTGTGGTCAATATGAGGAAAGCTTAGCAATAGAAAGTTTACTCGTTGAAAGATGAAATAACAGGTGAAGAATATACTAACCAATGCCTGAAGGGGGAACGAATTACGATTGGAAAGCGAAGTGCGGGCTTAACATCTAGTGTAAGCGGTCAAAAAGCACTCCTGCAGGATTACAACAATATTTTGTTAATACAAGAAAACAGTATCTACACTGAAACAAGAAATGAGGGATCTCTATCTTCCATCATTAAACCCAAGGGAACTTGGGGGGACACAGAAAAGAGGGGTGGAGCAGTGACAATCGTGGCTACGGCTGACAGTGATCCTTCAATCAGCACCGCGCCGGGGTCTACTACGCTTGTATTCAGAATAAAGGAAATATCAGGAAAAATGTTTAATGGGATTGTGAAATCGAAAGTAATGGCTCGAGGTATACCCGATGGGGCAGAAATCATAACAGGATATGGACCGTCACCAGCCTCAACGGCTTCCTCAGTTTCCATCATCATCGTGAAGGTGGATTCGGCATCCACACCTTCGTCTCCTAAATCAATAAAGGCCGTCGTAATGCTCGCATCACCCGTCGATATCAGGGATCCACGAGGGGAGGAAACGGCAATCGGAAAAGTCCCAGATTCAGAAGGGAGGCCTGCTACTCCAGGCACTTCGAGCGCTGGCGCTTCGCCTGCCGCATCACCACCTGAACTCGGCCCTGTTGGAAGAGTGTTATAATTCAAGGAAAAAAGACTGCTAGCGGGTTTCAATAAGGGATTGTGCACTATTTTACCTTGAAGCGACCGCACGGCCTCTTCGTGAGCCGCACGCACAACCTTCCTATGAGCGGTGGACAGGGCAGAAAGAGCCTCCTCCATGCAAACATCATAAGGTCGAGCATCACTCGAGCCCACGTCTGCGGCCAGATTAGCCCGACGCTCCCTTGTGGCATATTTTTGAGCTTCCTCTCAGCTTTGGCTGTACGGACAGATCTCGTCAGGACCTCCGACAGAGGAGCGTCTTTGTCCAGATCAGGCTCGGCCTCGGGACATAGTGTAACGTCCGTCATCAGCTGCTTCATCGACGCCTCCTGTGGTGGCCCGAGGAGGACCTCAGCCGTAACCAGTGGCTCTGATGACTCTTCTGCATCACCACCCAAGGTTAGCATTGTAATCGGAACAACATGGGCATCGGTGGTTCCTATAACAGGAAAAAGAAGGGAGTTAAGTTATGAATAAAATAAACTAAATATGCAAAGGCGTCGTGAAACAAATCATACCAAGACCCATGGAAGTGCGAAGCCCCTCCTCCTCCTGAAACGTTTTGAGGGATGCCAAGAGGGCTTCTTCAGTAGAGATTTCTGTTAAGAGAAGAGCGTTAGTAAAGCGTAATAAACTCATAAAAAGGAATATATACAGGAGAGTATAAATGAAATATACCGGACGCCACAAGAGAAGCTAACGTCACTTGCTCACGGGCCAATCTTTCAGAAGCTTCGATAGTAGCTTGAAGGTCGGTAGAGGCAACAGGAGCTTCGAATAGACCATCATTAGTGCCATACTCAGACAAGCCTTCGCTATAAGGAGTATGAGGCTCTTGGCCGAATACAACATCAGCTGAGAATAGAGATTTCTTCTTTTTCTGTGAGCTGGCACCAACTCCTAACGACAATAGCTTCTGCTTAACGGGCTTCTTCGGACGGCGGGTTCCGATCTCCAAGCCAATACCCGACTCGGGGGATACAGCAGCCACTACAGCTACAGGAGCATTTACCTCCAGCCGAGGCTTATCTGGAAAAGCTCGCGGAACCACAACTGCGCTGCTTCCCCTCAAAGAAGGAAGTTTGACCACTTGTCGCTTCAGCAGGACCGCTGGATTACTGGCTAGGACAATGTCTTTATGGTCAAGTAGCAGCCGCCTCTCTTCCTTGATGACAACGCCCGTTGCATGTTGGTACCAAGCAACGTAAGCATTCGAGGCCCTTAGAATGTGACTCGGCTCGCTGATAAGGAAATAGGACCCCGTATTTAAACGCATGAAATTATGCATCGCATTGCGAACACCTTCCTCAGTCGTAACAGGATCCACGATGAATGCCTCGAGGGGAACGCCTTGGTTGTAACCCGATTGCTGAGCGAAACGGTGTGGGTATTATCTCATGAACAAAGCCAAGGTGTTCTGTATACCAGGAAGCCCGGCCTTATAGAATACAAGTTGGCAATCTCTCGGGCCCTCGATGCAGAAGCTCCGTCCTTGAAAACGTCGTGAAGCATCTAGATTTCTTTGGAAGATTCCTTGCCGATGGTCAGGACTCTGTCGATGAAGGTCATGCTATCCCCGACCATGTGTGGGCAAAGAAGCAATCGCCGAGCCTCCCGCTGTGTTGGGTCTGGAGAAGAAGTATCGACCAAGTGCATGACCCAAGGAAAATTATATCCTTCATAAAATATTGGTCGTTTATACACACCAAAAGCACCAAACACATGCATCTCGATCCATGAGGTGAAGTAATGTAGTGGGAGATTAACGTGCTTCAGACCCGGCTGAGTAGTGCCGGTCGCTAGACTCAGGCCATGATATAAGTGAGCCAGGCCCGCGACCCCAACGGCTAGGCGTGTCCCTGCCACAATACGGTGAGCTGGATAAAAGATAGACGGTCTCATATAACGAGGATGTATCGGAAGTGCGAACCAGCTCAGCCACAAGCTGATGAACCCTAGGAAGAATGTCTCCTCATCAATGTTCGGTGTAGCAACCTCAGCGAAAGAAACGACCGGGGTATCCGGAATTTAAAAAAACTGCTTTAAATCTGCTTCCGCTATCAGTAATTTGTCCAAGCCAAATCCGAACAGGTCTTCAAGCTTGGCGAACTTCACAGCTTTCTTCGGCAAAGCCTCCTGAAGAAGGAAGTGGGCAATGAAATCTGTAAAGCTAACTCCGTGCCCACCAGACTCCAAGTATAAGCTCTCTTATATGTTCAACACCTTGATCAAGCTTGGAAACTTATGTTGAACAGCATTCTCTGGGGTAAGACCCATTACCACTGATTCGGTAGCAAAGATGTACTCGTCAAGGGGAAGTATCTCCTCATAATGTTCCCCTTTGATGGGTAATCCAGATATCTCCGCGAATTCCTCCAATGAGATTTAGAACTCCCTATCCAATAAGAGAAATGTGTGGGTCATGATATTCCATTGCTCCATAAAAGATTTGACCCACCACACATGGGGAGTGTGGTAGTGAAAGTGGGACGCATAGATCTCGGGATATAGCCGGGTTTTCAGTAGCAGCGACTTCTTGGCCGACAGAATGTATCGGGCCCACTGTAGATAGCCAGTCGAATGACAGGGAGTAATTCCTATCATGTAAACCTGCCCCCAAGGACGCGATTCTTCTTAGCATATGCGACACCCTAGAATGTCTAGGGCCATCGGTGGCTGCACTGGTATCGATGCCATGGAAGGTTGGAGACGACCTTCTATGGTCCAGCTGACCTCTTCTACCGCGTAAGTGACATGTGAAGGGTCAACGTAATGAATTGACGGGATCAGTTCTGACGGCGCTGTGCAAGTAAAACTGCGCCGACCCCGGATAATGTGACTATACTACGACCCCCACAGATGAAGAGACTTCTTCTCTGGGTTATAATCTTAAATGAGTGCAAAGACTTCCCGATCTGTAGGCGCATCGTCTAAAACACTCTCCGAGCAAACATAGGGGAAGGAGGAACCGGAAGCCATAATACCTATAAAAATGGGGGGTTAATTATTGACACAATGTTCAAGATTTTAACATTTTCATTGCATCTAAATTTGTACTACATTCTGGCATGTTAAAGTCACCACAGTTCAAAGAAAAAAGGACAATGGGCTCCATAAAATCAAGATAACGCCCCCATCAATGATGAGGTAGGCACTCATTGTAAGAATCTAAAAGGATTCTCATTTAATGAAAAATCTCATTGAACTGTGGAGTTAAACTCCCTCGAAAAACGAGTTCTATAGCAGGTTCAAATCTGCAAGAAGAACCGTAGAAAGAAAATAAGAAAAGGGGAATAAAATTCCCAAAAGAATTTCTAAAAAAAATATTCTCAGAGATAAGCTCTGTAGAACAATCCAGAATTAAATTCCTCTAATAATGGGATTAAATCCCAGAAATCCCCATGGGTAATATACTGGAATTAAATTCCAGAGAACTCTTAAAGATCAGAGTAACAGGGTAAAACCCTAAGATCTCTAAGACCAATGGTCTACCTAAATAAAGTTTTTTAAGATCTCTAAAAGATCATTTCAAGAAAAAGAGCCAAGCTCTGTTAATGGGTTAAAAATCCAAGACAAAAAAGAGTCTCTTTTAAAAGAAAAATGGTTATAATCCTTACCAATTTTCTTAAACAAAGTTAAACTCTAAAAGTTTTTTTTGGCAGAGATCTAAGCTCTAAGAAGAGAATTAAATTCTCAAGGAAGAAGCAAGAAGATGGAACGGTAGTCATCTCAAAAGCCAAAGACCCTATTTATAAGATATGAAGGGACGGTTCAACTCCCTGGGAGATCAAACGGTGGAAAAGGTGACACCATTGCACTCATGTGTAAGCCACGTGTGAGCAACGATGGGGGGAATTTGTTTCCCCAATATATTTAACCTAATAAAAAGCAAGGCTCTGTTGAATTTAATGAGGCAGCGCCTCACGTGCTCTCCATGAGGGTGCCAGCGCCAGAGCCAATCTTACAGGATTAAATCCTATGGTGGCGCCTTACGTGCTCCTCACGCGGGCGCCAATATACAAAGCACATAAGAGGTCATAACATAGAGTTAAACTCTTAGATGATACCACACGTGCTCCTTATGCGGGCGCCAATGTGCAAAACACATAAGAGTTCATAAGAGTTAAACTCTTAGATGGCGTCGCACGTGCTCCTCACGCGGGCACCAATGTACAAAGCACATAAGTACCCATCTTAGAAATTAAATTCTTAGGTGGCGCCCACGTGCACGACACGTGAGCGCTAAGCACCCAGGTAGAATTAAATTCTACAATACTCTCTGTTAAACAGAGCTGTTGGATCAAAGATCCAACGGAGATGATAAATCATCAAAATACAGAATTAAATTCTGTTGGGAGAAAACATTTCCCAAATCTTTCTAAAATAAGAAAGATACTTTCGGTTGGATCAAAAATCCAATTATAGAATAAAATTCTATTTTGTAATATATTCTCTCAATTTTTCTAAATAAGAATGATCGCTCTCTATAAAACAGAGAACCATTGGATTAAAAAATCCAATGGTGATTAAAAATCACCATTTTTACAGAACAAATTCTGTACAGGGAAAATATTTCCCCAATCTCGTTAAAAACAAGAATCATATTCTGTAAAAACAGAAGTCCTTGGATCAAAGATCCAATGGTGGGTAAAATCCCCTAACTCAATTAAATCAATTAGAATCTCTCAAAGAGAAATTTTCTCATAATTAAGTAACAAACTTGCCTCCACTATATAAAAGACCCGAGACTTCAAGTCTCAAAGGAAAAAGGAGGAAAAGGGAGAAAAAAGTGAAGAAGAAGAAAAAAAACCTATAAGCTTCTGCAAAAATACAGGGAGCTCTTGAAAGAACAGAGAATTAATCCTCAAAGAAGAAGACTCTCCTCATCAAAACCCCTAGGTAAAGAAAATGCAGACATCAAAATATTTCTTTTTACCTATATAAGAGTTTAACCCTTCTCAAGAACTCAGTTCTTTCTCTAGATCAGAGATCCACAAGACAAGTTTTCCACAAGTTGAGAATTTAATTATCATCGAGAGGATATTGTTCTTGAGAATCAAAGATTCAGAAAAGAATTATGTCCAAAAGAAAAAACAAAAGAAAAAGAACCTATAAAAGAACTTAGTTCTTAAAGAAAAACCTGATCCCAGATCTTTAAAAAATGAAGATCTTTGTGATCATTAATGGTCAAAATGCCACTAACAGAGATTTAATCTCTAAAAAACGAAAAAAGACTAGCGCCTCACGTAGGTGCCACATTATAACAGCACCTAGCGCCTCATGTGAAAAACACGCAGGCGGCCAAAACAGAAGGCCAGCGCCTCATGTGAAACACACATGGGCACTGAATAAAAATGCTCAGCACTCCCTATGTAGCCGAAGACAGCTAAGTGCTTAGCACTGATTGGGCAGCGCCCAGCGCCGCACGTGCTCCTCACGTGGGCGCCATACAAAAAGTGTCAAGCAATTTATAGGTAACCAAAACAGCTGAGTGCTTAGCACTAATTGGGCAGCGCCCAGCACCTCACGTGCACCTCACGTGGACGCCATAAAAAGTGCTTAGCACGTCACATTTAGTCAAAATAACTAAAAGTGTTCAACATTTATTGGGCAGCGCCTATGACTGAATGCTTCACATGACATATATGTGAGCGTCAGAGCTCAAATAAGTGCTTAGAACTTTTACATGAAAAGAAAATGGCTGAATAAATAGAGCCCAAATAAGTGCTTAGCATTTTTGAATAAGAAAAAGGCTAAGTAGACTTAGCCCAAATTGGCTAAGTCTCTGAGATTTTCTTGCAGCTAAGCCCAAATGCTTTTTTGCTGGATCTTAAATAAAAATGAACCTTGAAATTTTGCTAAGTTGATCTTAGTCTCAAATTAGACTATCGCATTCTTAGCAAGAAAAAATTGAACCCAAATACTCATACATTTAAGTTGATCTTAATCTCAAACCAGATTAACGGTCCTTAAATAAACCTAAGCCCAAATCTAAAATATACAGATTTGGACTAATCTGCGCCCTACGGGCAACGACATAAACTAGTCTCCATATACAATCCACGGGCAACTAAAACAAACAAAAACACACAGGACACGAAGTGAACTTCCGGAGCAGGAGAAAGTGGTTATCGCAATGCGGTAACGTAATTAACTGCAGGGGCTTGCGCCTATAGGGAAGGCTTCCCCACAATCAAAAACCCCTAATAAAATGAGAGGGAATCTGATAAAGTCTGTTACAACGGTCACGTCCAAACCTCTGATAAATGGTGCCATAAATCAACTTGGTATTTTCAGAGAGGCGGACGGATAAATCCAAATAGCATCTGCCCCCAAATTCAGGCAAAACGATCCATCCCAGTTCGTCTCTGTTTTCGGCGGTGAACAACGACACAAAGTGACTTTCTGGAGCAGGAGGAAGTTATTATCGCAACGCGATAACGTAATTAATTGCAGGGGCTTGCGCCTGCAGGGAAGAGCATCCCCACAATCAAAAACCCCAAAAAAATGAGGGGAAATATGATAAAGTCTGCTACAATAGTCACATCTATCTAAACCTCAGATATACGGTGCCATAAATCAACTTGGTATCTTCGGAGAGGTGGATGGATATGTCTGCCCCCAATCTCAGTCTGGTCTTCGGCGGTAAACATGGCTCCTGCTCTTTTGGTGGATCCCTTGTTGTCTTGTTAGTCTATTTTTATTATTTGTTTTTTATTTTGAGTTGCCTATATATAGCAAATCACAGATTAATTTCTGGGTTGGCTTTTAGAGTAAGAAATTGTGTGGCATTTGATAGCTGCTTCTTCTTTCTTCTTTGAGCTCTTACTTGAGTGCTCCATTAAGGAGTTTGAAGTTGCTATTTATCTTGTAGATCAAGCCCTCCATTTTATGAATAAAGAACTTTCACTCTTTTCCACTTTACTTACTTGTTTTCTTATGTATTCTTCGCTTGTATTTCTCTTTTTCTTTTTGTGATGTTTGAGTAATTTCTTTAGTTGTGGTGATGGTGAGGATGGAGATGAATAGCTTAACCTTCCTCCTTTTCTTGAGAATATTTAATGTGCTTATAAAGAGATTGTAAGTTTAAGATTGTTCACTTGGTATTGGTTCGATATGGTATGTTGATTCCATGGTTACTTGGTAACCTCAACATATACCATATTCTCTCCAATTTTTCATTTTGCAATGTTAAAATTAGAATCAAATTAGTGTTAAGTTTGCTAAGTGTTTAGATAGAGTATGTAGATTGATAGTTGGATTGACACACTTCCCAAATCATATACCCTATATTAATACCCAATCACTTAGCAAGTTTAATGCTAAACCACTTTACTATCATGTGCTAATTTGTGTATTTGTTAATGATGTATGCTTGCTAACCCTTGTGCTTAATTTTGATAATTCATTCACGGGCATACAAACGGTAAGTGAGAACAATATAGATTCGTTTCATTCTTCATGTATGAGTTCATCATCTTGATGGCTTGTGCTACGCAGATGTATTGACAAGCCATGCTTCATTTCGGTTCTAACGAGAGGAGGGAACACTTATGATCAAGAGGGCATCAAAGAATTTTCCGTGATTCGCTATCCGATCCGGAGCCACGGTCACTTTCTTTCCTTATACTTCGTTTTTTCTTTTTGTGACAAAACCAAACCAAACTCATTCTTTTCTCTTTGAATTTGACGTAAAAATCCTTAATCACCAATTCCCTGTGGATCAATCCGTACTTTCCGGCTGGCTACAACGAGCCATGCACCTGCAATTATATATTTTAAAAACGAGACCGAGCGCAAATAAACCTTTTCGGCAACTCGGAGCTTAAACTCCAACGTGTTCTCTCCCCATAATAAAGGGGTTCAGCCTAAGGTACATCTTTCCACACCTCTGATCTATGTCGTTGTAATCCCTCAGCGTTTTCGGAGAGGTGGTGGGTCCCCACGACCAATTTATTCCCTTCCTCCTTCCTCATCCATTTGAAGCTTAAGCTTCACAAGACTTAAGTCTTTAAAAGGTTAACCTTTTTGTCCAACATGGACCAAGAAGATAGAGATTAAGCTCTCAAACCTTGAGTTGCGCAACGTGAAAAGCACGTGTGCCGGCGCCAAGCCACGCCAGTGATAACCGCCAAGCGCCAATATCCCACCGGGCGCCATGTAAAATGCACGTAGTCAGCGCCAAGCTCCCAGTAGGTGCCACGTGAAATGCACGGGTGCTTTGCTATGCGCCAAGAGCCAAGACTTAGTCAAATTGACTGAATGATCATATGATCAACAGAGCTTAAGCTCTTATATCACCTAGATAGACCTAGTTCTCAAATGAGACTATGTGTCCCTATGTAGAGCCCATATTGCTCAAACAACCTAAGCTGGCCATAGTTCTTAAATGAGAATAACGTGCCCTCAAATAGAGTGAATCCCCTCATAAAGTGAAGATAATAGAGATTTAAGCCTCTGCCAAGATTTTCACCTTCCTTAAAACTTCAAGTTCAATCGAGATTTAAATCAACCAAACCCTAAGTAAAACAACGGAGAAAAAAACTCCCCTTTGCATATTTTCTCTATAAAAAAGAAGGTTAGCCTTCATAAGAACTTAAGTTCTTCTTCTGGATCATAGATCCATAGTCAAATCTCATCCTTGTTGAAAACTTAAGTTTTCATGGAGGGATTTCCGATCTTAAGATCAGTTTTGGAAGAAAACTTAGTATCCCTCCATCAATACATGCAAAATCATCAAGATCCCAAAGATCACTAAAAAAACCAAAGTTTAAACTTCATGGGACATAACTCCCCAGAAAAGATTCATATTTAAGAACTTAAGTTCCGGAAATTATAAAAACATGATTATTATGAAGTTTGACCAAAAGATCATAGGAGGATATTAATCTCCAAGACCCTATCTGTGCGTTCACATGAAAAACACGTGGCGCGGTGCTAAAAATCCCCCCAGAGGTTAATCTCGAAAAATGGTGCTCCTTGTGCAAACCGAGCCGAGCCGAGCCCAACCCAAGCGCCAATATGCTCCTCGTCTCACCGTGCGCCATGTGATATGCACGTAAGCATGCGCCCAAGCCGCGAGCCGATACTCAAGTCATGAGCCATGCGCCAAGCTTATATATGCCAAGCATCTTTGGATGTCAAACAGACCCTATACTTAGCCTAAATCGGTTAAGTCTTGAAACTTAAGCTTCTGTTATGATCAAATGATCAATTTGAGAATAATTTCGTAAGCCACCTAGGTTGACCTAGTTCTCAAATGAGACTAAATGTCCCTAGGCAGTACCTATATCCCCAAAACTCTAAGTCTGATCTTAGTTCTCAAATGAGACTAACGATCCTTAAATAGAGCTTCTGCTCTCATCTGAACTGACGGACCTCACAAATGTGAGAAATGCTACCTATGTTCACTCCCATTGGAAAACCAAGCTACTGATGTGGACCCCGTCAAGCAAATGCTTGACCCAAATCATGTCAGATATAAAGTACTGATTTGGACTAATCCGCGCCCTACGAGCGATGATATAAATTAGTCTCCGTATACAATCTAAAAGCAACCTAAACAGAACTTAAAATAGGACACACGAAGCTAAAAACCTGGAATGCAGAAAGTTGTTGTCGTACGCGACAACGTAATTAACTACAGGGGCTTGCGCCTGCAGGAAAGATGTGTCCTCACAATTAATAAACCTCTCATCCTGAGAGGGATTTTGAAAGTCAGCTACATCAGTCGCATTCATCCAAACCTCCGATACATGGCGCTATAAATCAACTTAGCATTTTTAGAGAGCTGGATGGATCAAACCTATGCATCTGCCCCTAAATTCAGGCAAGACGTTCAATACTAGTTCATATCTGGTTGCCGGCGGTAAACACCAACGAGCTTAAGTATGGTTTACATAAGGTAAGAAGTAGAGACATATGATGGGGTTGAAGTGAGGGCAAAGGAAATTGCAACTAGTGTCATGAATCTGAGTAGTGGAAGAGACATTACTAGGAAGACCCGGCCACCCCTTTGAAACATTTTTTATGTTACAGTGTGGTTGTAATTGAAAACCGTTTCTCAATTAATCCTGACTCTTGGGTATTTGGAAACCGGATAAGAATCCCATATTTGTAAGGAGTTACAGATGCTGAGAAGGAGTAGAGTATTGGGAAAGGATGATTGGATCCTCAATGTTGGAATTCGTAGCAATTGGTGCTATTGGGGAAAATCACCTGGTTTTGCCTAACGCAAATATTTGATTTTGAATAACCGTTGTTGTGCACCAATTTTTAAAACCGATATATATGTCTCTTTATTTTATAAAGTGGGATATAATTTTGAAAACTATGTTCTGAAAATTTACCTTTATTAGGTAAGATGCATTGAATAACAGTGTAGATATTCTTAACCAAAATACAGTTTTCAACTTACAACACACGGAGTATGAGTTAGTAAACTCAAAGGGCTTATACAAAGTGATGTATGTTTTCCAATGTCCTTCAGGACATGTGGTTGATAGTCTAACTTCATTCCGTTTTACCTATGAGTTCTCTGGGTTTTAGACACGCGTTCTTATTGAAATGCAAAGTCCAAAGATTTAAAAAAGTTCATAAGTATAAGAATAAAGTAGTGAACCAAATGTTGGAAGTATAAAGATTCTTAGAAGTGATCGAAGATGTGGATACTTATGCTAGATATTCCATGATTGTATATTGAGAATTTGATTCTCTTTCAGATTACTCATCCGCGGGTGCGCTCCATGATGAGTGATGTTGTATAGCCATTTTTCATTTGGGGATATGCATTGGACACAGCTGCATAAGATTTAAATCTGGTTCCATCTAAATTTGTGCTTGTGATTCTATATGTGAAATAGAATGGTAACATATCTTAAGGTTACTAAGGTATAGAGTTGTCCAGTTTTTGTTTAAAAGCAGAATCCGGACAAACTCAAGGCACATTTTGGTAATAAGTAGTTTGTGGGTTATCCCAACCTTTAGCAAGGGTTTAACTTCTACCATTTTCAAGATCAATAGTTGTATTATTCTTGACTTGCCATCTTTTTATAAAAGGAATCTTTTTCATAAAAGAAATTAGTGGGAGTATGATAGAAATGGAAGTGATTCCAGAACCATAAATGATTACTGAAAATTTAGTAGAACGTAAGGATTCAACTGGATTCGAAAAACCTTAGCTAGTCCGCTGATTGTAGTAGGTGACTTCAGCCATCCGAGTGATATTTCGGTTTTCTCGTAGACGGTGACAGAAAGGTCAGGATCATGGTGATGATAACCCTGCTAGTTATCAGCAGGCTGATTGAGAGCTGTTTTTGCGTATGCGTGCGTTTTAAAATCAAAGTTAAGAATATACCGCAATCAATAACGGTGTCGCTTGGTAGCTAGCCGGTTGAGTACGGGTCGGTCAATAGGGAGATGGATTCCTTTTTATATGTTCTAACGAGTTAATCCGATCAAGTCGGGTTTTGTTTTATGATCTAAGAATGAGATTAAATTGATTAAATGACTTGCTAGGGTTAGGATTAGATTAGTTTGGAAAAAGGATTCTACCCACTGCTTTCTATACCCTAGTGAAGAATATAGGTGTTAGGGTAATAGTCAACAAAGGGGATTAGCACGACTAAGAAGAAACTTAGTTTCTTCCTTTTGGTCCTTGTCCGCCCTTTCTTAACTCTTAGCCCTAACCTCTATTTAAATCAACCACAACCGGTCTAACTAGGGAATCACCGCTATCTTGTAGGATAGGGTGCCGTACTGAGCAGTGTGTGGTTAATTTAAATAGAGTCCTATTATAAAAATTATATGGGCAAAGAAAGGAGAGAGAGAGATTTACTTCTCTCAAACCTTCCCAATCCTAACCCTAACAAGTGAGGAACTACCCACTCATTAGGGAAGTTATGATAAAATTCATTTTTATAATTTTAAAAGACTATCTAAGTTGCAGATAATAAAAGACAGATAAAAATTCAGGAATTAAATTCAGATAAAAGAATGCATGATAAAAAAAAATACCTTTATTGATGATCTCTTGACGATTACAAGGAAATTAAAATTTAATCTAGAAATTAGAAAGTGGCATCTCAAAAGAGGCACCCAAAAGAGGCACCCTTTATTTGGCTTTGAGCCCTCCTATTTATAGATAGGAAAAACCCTAGGTTTATATTCTGATCCATACATGAAATTACAAAACAACCCCAAAGACCGAGTCAAAGCACCGACACCTGCACCGACACGTGCATTGCACGGCCGCGGTTCCGCGGCAGAAAGGCCTTTTTGGCCGCAGATCCGCGACCATTTGGTGGGCTCATGGGCTCAATTCTTCAGGGTTTCTCTGTGTTGATTTTATCTTCTGTTTTCTTCACCTGGTTCCTCAGAATCTTTTCTACTTTCTTCCAGATTTCCAACAATGCAGAATTATGTAGACTTTTACCGTAAGCTTCACATTGAAGTCTTGAATCTTGTGCTGCCCTTGTGCATTGAACTTTTTACTGATCTTCATTTGTTCCTTGAACTGTTAGGCGGCATCATAAAGATTTATCTATTGTTGGTCGTAGTCTCACATTTGTTGCGACTTTTCATGAATTTCACTGTAACGATCTGAGAACCTGTAACCTGCAACTATTTAGCAGATATGGATCAAAAGCACCTATTTATTTATAATATGATTAAGAATGGACGATATAATAATGCAAAATTCTGAGATGAACAAATACCCCCAAACTTATCTTTTGCTCATCCCGAGCAAAGCCAATTTTATTCTCGAAAAATCCTAACCTCACTTTCGCAGGGAATCGCGATTGCGCTGAGCTCGTGCAACAAGCCTTTAAACCTCTAGGTGTCCCTAGTAGGAGGAGTGTTGTCTCCTGAGGGTTTTCAGCGGATACTACCCACAAAATCCGATCAATTTGGCCTATTGACTTTCATTCTTCAATTCAGTGTTCTAGCAAGAAATTCTATTATCTTCAACTCAGAAATCATCAACCCTTATTTTTCACACTCACTTATCATTTAACTTAAGATCGTATATGTTCTGTAAATTTATTTAGCTTTTAGAAACTTTTGAATTTTCCTTCAAAGGTTCCATCTCAACTTAGGAATTTTATCATCTCTACTGAAGGTGTAAGCCCTATCTTTCATTTCTATCTCTCATCTAAACCCCAATCATATACCCCTGCATGTGTGTATGTATCACCCCTACACTTGGAAATTCAATTCTAGCTATCATACTCTTGTCCATCTTCCAAAATACTTTTAGTTGGTGAATTTTAGATGAAATTACTCACGCATTCTTCATGCGACCGTTAATACTTCTTGAGGTACGAGACGACCGATTACAAAATGTGCTTGCGCATTTAGGCGTAATTACTCGTCTTGCAATACCTAAGGCTTTAGCAGTGACTCCCAAACCAGTTGGTCTAAGGTACTAGGTGATAAAGCACCCTCGCTATATATATATTTTTTATTTTACGTAACCTTAAGTAATTACAAAACCAGTATTCATTTTTTTATCTCTCTTATTTCACACTTATACTTTAATTTTTTTCTCATACTAAGGATTTTAGACAAGAGCATTTCAAGGTATCCTCTACTATCCCAAGTTTCAAGATGCGTGTATGTGCGAGTTGGACGGTATATATTTTCAGAATTTAGACTAAAGGTTCGGAGTTCTTTTTCAGACTTACACTTCAATAAAAATTTCAATACTCTTCCCTTATTTTGACTTGGCCCAAGAACTGAACTCAAAATTTGCCTCTTTCTAAATAAATTACAAGGACATATATTTCTATAATTAAACTTTAAGAAAGGTTATTTTTAGGGTTTTTAATTTACTAAGTTTATGATCTAGTTTTTCCTAGCTAGTTAACCGTCTTGTCAAACGTAAGTCAAATATGGCCAAAATTGAAAAAAAAAATTATAAATTTTTTCAATTTTTATGGGTTTTAAAATAAGTATGCAAATGCAAAAATATACATATGAATGCGAAAGAAGAAAGCTTACCGAGCACACCCCCAAACTTAAACTTGACAGTGTCCTCACTGTCAAGCTACACCAAGAGGGTTAAAATTGTCGGCATTCCCCTTTTTGTTTATTTATTAGTTTTTTTTTAACAGAAAAAGAAAACAAAATATATATATACACAAAAAGGCCCCCCAAACTTAAGTGAAACAGTGTTTCCACTGTTTAAGCGTTAAAGTTCAGAGTTAGGGGGGAGAAAAACACAGTATCAAGCTATACAAGGCCTTATACAGGCCAAAGGTTTTTATCGTTATAATGGTGTGGTTGGTGAAAGAATGGAGTGTAGAGAAAAGAAATGAGAAACACACGAGACCGTGTGGAGATAAAAGCGGTATACAGTCTCGGAGGAGGAGGAGAATGGAGGAAGGGAAAAAGAAATGGTGGTGGTTCGACTTCTTCAGATGGAGGTTGATTAATCACAAAATCCGTGTCATTTAGGAATGCGAGTTCGTAAGCGAAAAGTTCTTCAAAACTCTCATCGATGTAATTGAACATTTTACTATCAGTAAGTTTTGTGCCGGAATTTACCATACTTGATTTGTCAAAAATTATGGAGGTAGGAGACTCGAAAAACTCATCTACCTCATTTTCAAAAGTATCCAAATTAAGTTGGCTTTCTGGAATGATCAAACTTGAATTATCGGATTGTGATTCATCAACACTCGCTGAAATTATAGGAAGAATAGAAGAAAAACCTGAGAAAGTGGGAGAAAGAAGTTGAATACGAACTTGAGGGTGGTGATGGAGTGTATAAATTAGCACAATTTGTAATGACCGATGTGTAAAAAACGATTATGCTAATCTATCAACCCACTGAGAAATGAGGTCAAATCCCTCAAGATTCGTGAGAAAACATGGGTACGTTGAACTTGGTAAACCAGACATTGAAAATGAAAGTGTAACAGTTTCTTGCAAAATCTGAACAAGGATGTTGGGAAGTGATTGAGGAAAGGTATCGGTTAAAGATTCAGGAGGGTGTGCGCAGTCAATGAAAGGGATAGAATGAATTGGAAAATCCGACTCCTTAAGTAAAACTGCTTCATCCTCAATAATTTCCTCAATACTCTCCTCAAATTTTAACTTATCCATGCAATTCTCATCAAAATCAAGATGCATATGAAGTTCGGGAGAAATATTTAATGACTCGGGATGATGGATTGGAGAGAAAAATTCAGTCAAATCTGCGGGTTCATCATCCAAAATACTCCCAGCGTCGATATCCTCAATCAAGTGAAAATCAATTTTTTTAGACACCTCATCAAAAGCATGGATATTTATCAATTCAGGTTCTAGAGTGGAGGTGTAGAAGGTAAAAGGATTGGTGATGGTTTCACTCGAAAGGGACCCTTCACAATCTGGCAAATCAAACACTACAAAGTCGCACAACTCATTAAACGTTTTATCTTCAACTGGTGAATCATTTGGAACACTTGATAGACATTCAAAACCAGAATTGTGGGATTCAATTAGGGATGGGTAGGTTTGATTTGGAAGGATGTACAGCTCACTCTCCCCACTCAAATTCTCAATCTGTCCAACCGCCTTATCATACATTGGAAAATTTGTAGCTAGTTGGAAACTAGCTACCAGGTTATTAGATTGTATAAGGGCGGCCATAGACGCATTAAAATCCATCATCTGTTGTCTTGACGCTACCATAAAATCTTCCAACGACTGTTCCAGACTAGACATGGGTTATGAAGGGGTTTCAGTAAAAGATTCAAAGTTGTTTGGATACTGAAAACTCCCAAATGGCTGTGTAGAAGTAATGTCTAGGGAAGGTGCGAAAGTCGGGTAGGACTGGTAGGAATTGAATGGTTGGACAGGAGTAGGATCAATATTTGAATAAGAAGGTGAATGGAATTGTTGATCCAAAGAATTCGCAGTGGTGAAAGGAGTGAAAGATCGATTACGAGATTCTTCAATATGTTCAACAATAGACATGGGTTTCGGAGTTATAACAGAACTCGAAAAAGGAGTATCAACGTAAGAAGGTGATGAAGGTTGAAATGGTTGATATAAGGTGGATTGCGGAGTCCAACTGGATGCCCTAGATGCATCTATTCGATCTTTCAAAGAAATTTTTGGCATAGAGAGGTCGTTCGAAATTCGACCAAAACAAGAAGCGTAGGAAGTAATGTCTGGTTGTGGGTACCAAAGTTCGGCAAGAGTTTTGCGAGGTGGGGTACCCATAATGTGATAAGAGAAAGGAGAAGAAAAAGAATGTGATATTTTTTTTTAGTTTTTTTACAAAAAATTTATTTTTTATATTTGTTTTTTTAAAGTTATTTGTTTTTGGAGTTTTGAAATTTTTGAAAGTGTTTTTTTTAGAAAGAGTTTTGCAAAAATTTGTACGGAACTACAGCACAATTTTAAATAACCACAGTTTAAACATGCACAATCAAATCTAGAGCTAGAGTCTCCTGAGTCAACTGGACTACTCCTAACTGGTTCAAAGGGAAAGTTGTGAGATATCGCTCAAATTGCCTCTTCACCGTCAATTGTGGCCAGGTAAGCACAAGTAAAGAAAGGAGGGATCCGCTCAAGAATCACCGTGAGACGGGCCTTTTAAAATTAGCTTTCCCACTTGTCTAGCCTAGGCACCACAAAGTCAGGTTTAGATTAACGACCGATTGCCCACAACCTTCCTCTGTCCTAATGAGCGCGACAGTCCTTATTTGGCTGAGTCTAAATATTTTTTAATTAACTCGAGGGTTGATGCATATTTTTTTTGTGATATTTGGGGTCTTAGGAAGGGTAATGAAATCCCCACCCAATCTGGATTGGTGTTATAGCCCCTTAAAAGTCCATATTAATTATGCAAAGCAGTTAACACACCGAAAACACTTGCAATTTTTTTTTTATTTGGCAGCGCAAAGAATCCTGCACAAAAACAATTTATTGGAGATGGAGAAAGATTTTGCGCAAAGAACCCTGTAGGAAAAATTTTCAGTGGAGCTCAAGGTAGGAGAGGGGACGAAAATACTTACAGAAAATTTTGGGGTGCTGACGTCAGCAGTTGACCGCGGTTCCGCGGTCAAACGCTAGAATCCGCCGTTGTTCCGCGGTGGTTAAGTTAGTTTGTATCTCCAAAAATTTTCTGTTGTCTGTTGTGATTCTCCTCTGTCTGTTCAGATCTTCTGTTTGTTGATTTGTTCACTGGCTTTTTTCAGATCTGAATCAGTCCATCTTCTTTTCCTGTGCAATTCACACAATACCTCTAAAAAAGAACAAGATGAATTTTTTTTAGTTTTTATATTTTCAATTTTTATAATTTTTTTCAATTTCAATTAACCCGAAATTACACAAAGAAAGAGACTACCGTCTCCCCGGCAACGGCGCCATTTGATTGAGAGCTGTTTTTGCGTATGCGTGCGTTTTAAAATCAAAGTTAAGAATATACCGCAATCAATAATGGTGTCGCCTGGTAGCTAGCCGGTTGAGTACGAGTCGGTCCACAGGGAGATGGATTCCTTTTCTTTATGTTCTAACGAGTTAATCCGATCAAGTCGGGTTTTGTTTTACGATCTAAGAATGAGATTAAATTGATTAAAAGTCTTGCTAGGGTTAGGATTAGGTTAGTTTGGAAAATGGATTCTATCCACTGCTTTCAATGCCCTAGGGATTCTACCCACTGCTTTCAATGCCCTAGTGAAGAATATAGGTGTTAGGGTAATAGTCAACAAAGGGGATTAGCACGACTAGGAAGAAACTTAGTTTCTTCCTTTTGGTCTTTGTCCGTCCTTTCTTAACTCTTAGCCCTAACCTTTATTTAAATCAATCACAACCGGTCTAACTAGAGAATCACTGCTGTCTTGTAGGATAGGGTGCCGTAGTGAGCGGTGTGTGGTTAATTTAAATAGAGTCCTATTATAAAAATTATATGGGCAAAGAAAGGAGAGAGAGAGATTTACTTCTCTCAAACCTTCCCAATCCTAACCCTAACAAGTGAGGAACTACTCACTCATTAGGGAAGTTATGATAAGATTCATTTTTATAATTTTAAAAGACTATCTAAGTTGCAGATAATAAAAGACAGATAAAAATTCAGGAATTAAATTCAAATAAAAGAATGCACGATAAAAAAATACCTTTATTGATGACCTCTTGACGATTACAAGGAAATTAAAATTTAATCTAGAAATTAAAAAGAGGCATCTCAAAAAAGGCACCCTTTATTTGGCTTTGAGCCCTCCTATTTATAGATAGGAAAAACCCTAGGTTTACATTCTGATCCATACATGAAATTACAAAACAACCCCAAAGACCAAGTCAAAGCACCGACACCTGCACCGACACGTGCATTGCACGGCCGCGGTTCCATGGCAGAAAGGCCTTTTTGGCCGCGGATCCGCGGCCCTCATGGGCCCAATTCTTCAAGGTTTCTCTGTATTGCTTTTATCTTCTGTTTTCTTCACTTGGTTCCTCAGAATCTTTTCTACTTTCTTCTAGATTTCCAGCAGTGCAGAATTATGTGGACTTTTACCGTATGATTCACATTGAAGTCTTGAATCTTGTGCTGCCCTTGTGCATTGAACTTTTTACTGATCTTCATTTGTTCCTTGAACTGTTAGGCGGTATCATAAGGATTCATCTATTGCTGGTCGTAGTCTCATATTTGTAGCGACTTTTCATGAATTTCACTGTAACGATCTGAAAACCTGTAACCTGCAACTATTTAGCAGACATGGATCAAAAGCACCTATTTATTTGTAGTATGATTAAGAATGGGCGATATAATAATGCAAAATTCTGATATGAACACAGGCCATAGGAAATAGTGACTTCCGACTGATGGCCAGATGCAATATATCCAAGTTGAACTCCTCGCGCTCCAGTAAATTATGGACATTGTTCGATGCTCCTGAAAGGGTAAATCCCATTAGGAGAAAGTAGATCTTTCGAGATCAGTGCAGATGGAAAGGTGGTAATCTAATAAGGTAAGACTTGTAATAAAGGTTTTCATCAAATACCCATTGTGGATTATGATGAAATGTTTTCTTCAGTGTCTATGCTGAAATCCATATGGATATAACTTGCCACTGCTGCTATTCATAACTATGAGATTTAGCAGGTGGATGATAATAACGTCTTTCTAAATAGGAATTTAGAAGTGTACATATATAAAACTCTGCCAGAGAGTTATCATAGTCAGTAGGAGCAGCGGAAGGTGTGCAAGTTACGTATATCTATTTATAGACTTAAGCGGGCATAGAGCAGACGGGTCATCTATTTTAATATGATAATCAAAGTATTTGACTTCATCAAAATAACAGATGAACCTGGTAAGAAAGCCGTAAGGAGTACTGACATATGATATATGGATGATATACTCCTGGTAGGAAGTGATGTTCCTATACTACAATCGGTCAAACTATGGATGTCATAGATGTTTCTCCATATAGAATTTGGATAATGTATCAAGAATTCTGGAGACTAGATCTATGTCGATGATCTAGATTTGGGAAAATTTCCAATCCGGGTACTTGGAAACCATTCTAAAGGGGTTTAGAATGGATGACTCCAAGCGTGGTAGTGTATCCGCTTGTGATGGAGTCACCATTTCTAAAGAGACATCTTCAGGATAGATGAGGAGAAGGACTCAAATGAATGACATTCGACATGTTTTGAAAGTGGGGTTAATCATGCGATGTCATGTATCAGCCCAGATGTTACTTTTGCTCTTGCTATAGTAAACAGATATTAATCCAATCCTGGAGAAACATAGGGAGACAGTGAAGAACATATGAGGATGTTCTTGGTGTGTGGAAATCACAGACTCCCACAGGAGGCAGTTACCGATTCTAGCTTCCTAATTGGCATGGATGACAGAGTATCTATCAAGAGTTATAAGTTTACCCTCTTATGAGGTGCAGTATGTTAGAAATGGTTCCAAGCGGGATACTGAGATGGACATGGTGTTGGATGCTGATTATGATTCAGCAGGGGATACAACCTAAAAAGTTTGTTGGATAAAATTGTTCATTTGTGAACTTAGTCCCATCATCAATCCAGACAAATTCTAAGGCATGTATCTCTCAATTCGAGAGATAGTTGTTCTCCGCGAAATTGAGAAATAGAAAGATAAAGTAAAAAACATTGTAGCGGATCTACTCACTGAAGCTATTGCTCGAACATGGTTGTTTCTCAAACACGGTTTGTAAAACTGATTAGAAGAGAAGTTGGGTATTCAATAGCACACAGAGCTGTGAATATGCGATACCACAATAATTATCCTTAAGTGCAAATGGGAGATTGTTTGATATAGCGCCCTCAGGGTAATTATTGTAATTATAGGTAGGCAATTATGGTAATTGAGGGAGGCCCTATACGGGTAGAACAGTCTTACTCGAGATGATAGTATGCTATCTAATTTATCTTTATCATTCATGTGTATACGTTTGATTTTCTATTATGTGCCGCTAATACATAATAATCAACCCCGTAGGATCCTTGCTTGACTATCGGTATTATGATGGCAACCATACTTGTGGAAATTGGGTAATCCATAAGCACATCTTTAAATATTCCTAGTCATGGGAGTATCGAGACTGGGCATCGATATTCCAGAGTAGATTAGTGTATACGTTTCTATACCCCGACGAGGGGCGGTGGCCGGTCTCACGGCCATTGTTATGTAGCACCTAATATTGTATACAGGTGCTCACTGGAAGTGAGTACACCGAATGGACTCTCCAAGAACTCTTAGATGGTATTATATCTATCATCAGATAGCATTTCTCTGGTGACATGAGTACAGGGTAGTGTTTAGACATGAGATCGTTATTTGTCTCATGTAAGTTCCCACTGTACTTAGATTACTACCCTACCATGCCTCAAAGGAGTCGTGCAAACAGGTTTTAGTTGGATACAGTCCCGTGCCACATGGAGACAGTGAGTGATCTTAAGGGATTTGTCTTTCCTGGTATAGGGAGTCGATGTCGCTCTGTATTCGGTTGGCCATCACCATAAGTCCCTGGCCAGGACGAATAAGATTTACTGATTGGAGATCAGTAGTTTCACGGTTGGTCATGAACCTAACACCGGCATGACTTATCAGGTTATTAGGGGTCTGACGTTATCCACCTCCTAGATCCGGCATGCGACACTCTCAGATGAATAGACCAGACTGTACGAAGATTGTCACTTAAGGCTCGGTAGGGTATGGACAAACTTGATTGTTAACCCCCTTTCGACATAGAGCTGGGTAGCCGTTAAGTACAGCTAGTGCCACTGACATGCTTGTGGTTATGAATTTATCCAGTAACTCACTACCAGCATATTGTCGAGTCTTTAGAGTCCCACATAGAGGGTTTTCCTAGTTTAGGTGAAACGATGTATAGGTTGTATGTTGATACGTGCAGGAGTCTAATTAAATACGTGTACTGGC
Organism: Agapanthus africanus; assembly: GCA_030015575.1. Lineage (NCBI taxonomy): Eukaryota > Viridiplantae > Streptophyta > Magnoliopsida > Asparagales > Amaryllidaceae > Agapanthus > Agapanthus africanus. The sequence goes on along the minus strand of CM057339.1, from coordinate 825,046,087 downwards.
TACACAGACTTTAATCGAACATTTAGTAATACTAGCTGGTTTAGGTTTTAAGCTGGATTATTAAATCAAGTATTGATTTAATAATACACACACACCGGTATTATGTTCACTATTCATTTTTTCTCTCCAGGCTATACGTATTTTTAAACGGATTCGCGTATATGTAAACGATACATATACCGGGGTTTATTTCATATTTATACATAATACTTCTAGAAAGAGGAAACCTCATTTGTCATTTTCCTTTTTGGAAAATAAATGAAATGAGGTGGAGGGTTAGGTGGCATGAGAGCATGGTTAGGAGGGATGAGTGATTGTTACAGTTTCATGCTATGCGTTCTACGTGTTCTATATTTACCACAATCAAGACGGTGTTACTTTGCAGCTAGCCGGTTGAGCACGGGTCGTCCGCAGGGAGATGGTTGTATGTCCGTTCTTGTCTTAGACAAGTCAATTCAAGTGTATATTTGTATGTTCAATTCTATCCTAAGTGTTGTATTTTATGTTCAAATAAACTTATTAGGGTTAAGATTGGTTGGTAGAGTTAGGATTAGTCTTGTGGTTGTCTTTTACCATTCTAAATTGATGTTGGGATAATCGGAAGTAGCTGGGATTAAGAGGATATAGGAATGGGATTTACGAGTTTAAGCAAGCTTTCCAATGCTAAATCCATTCCTAGTGCCCCTTGTCGGTCCGCTACATGCGCTTATTTCCAACTCTCGGCCAAACATATGCAACTATGTATCCAATTAAGTCACAACTACATGTCACGTTATAGTGCGCCCGAAGGAATTCTCGACTTAGGTCGCGGCTATATGTCACGTATAGTGCGCCTAAGTGAGGGGGTTGTATTTGTTTGGTCTAGGTTTATTTTAAGGTGTTTGGTGAAAAGAAGCATAAATGATTTTTCTGTCTCTCATACCAACCTTCCTTAGCCCTAACAAGTATGGAATTTATTCACACATTTAAAAGAAAGATAAAACAAGAAGGAAGAAAAGAATGAAAGGAAAAATACGGTTTTACAAAATGGTAACAGGCTAACTACTTGGGCCCCCACCTAAGCAAGAGACTCCATCGAGTATCATAGCTTGAAAAATACGGATAAGAAGAAAAGAAAAAAAAACAAGAAAAGAAAAGAAAACCAACAACTACTTAACAACAAATAATAAAAGTTACACTAAGAATTAAAATTATAACACAAGAAAATTAAAGATATAAGATAAAAAAAACAGCCATCATCTTCATTGATCTTCCACTCAAAAGCTCTCACTACAATTTCATGGAGAATAAATGAAGAGGAAGAAGAAGATACAAACTAATTTACACTAATTCCTAACAAAGAAAAAGACATCCTTTACATGGCTCAAAACTTGACTATTTATAGGCAGAGAACTGAAACCCTAGAGCCATATTCTGAGCCCCAATACAATTACCTAACTACCCCCAAAAGACGGTCAAATGATGACACGTCATGGCCGCGGAACCGCCGCGCAAACGCCATATTGGCCACGGTTCCGAGGCCGTTTAGAAGGCATGTTGTGTCGTTTTTTCTGGGATTTCTTATGTTGCTTTCTTCTTCTGTTTTACAGGTCCCAAATTACAAAATGCTTCCAAAATATGTTCAGATTTTCAACAGTCCAAAATGGCTTCACTTTTAATTCATTTGACCTTTATCTCCCTCGAGCTCCATGCATCTCTTGAATTTTGTGATGCCCCTCTCGTGCTCTGTGCTTGACTGAGACATGAATGACCACGGTTATTTTTCTTGTCTCTTGAACTGGTAAGCAGCACTGGACGGGTGTAGATGACCGGAACCCAGATTTTATCTGTTTATGGCAGATGTTCTGGATTTTGGTATAAGTGTGGAGATTTTGTATGATTTGCGTTATTTTGGATTGGAAACCTGCAACCTGTAAAGATGTAGCAAACACAGATTAAAAGCTCCTGCATATAAACAAATGAGCATAAGAATGGGCGGTATTAAATGCAATATTCTGGTGTGAACAAATACCTCCAAACTTATCTTTTGGTTGTCTCGAGTAAAACTATTTATTTTCAAAAAGTCCTAAGCTCGCTTTCGCAGGCATCACGGTTGCACTTAGCGTGTGCAACAAACCGTTAAACCTCTAGGTGTCTCTAGTAGGAGGTGTGTTGTCTCCTGAGGGTTTTCAGCGGATACTACCCACAAAATCCTGTCAAGCTAGCTTCATAAGATAACCCTGATTCAAATCCTAAGGTTTAGTATCTAAGTTAGAAACTCTGTCATCCTAAATTAGAAATAACCATCCCTTATTTTTCACACCTCTTATTTATTCAATCCAAAATCCTATACGTTTTGACAAGTTAGAAAGATCTCGGTTTCTCTTGTGTTTTCCTTCTAAGGCGCAGTCTCAACTCCGGTATTTTTATCAACTTTACAGAAAACATAAGTCTTATTCTTTATCCCTATCTTTCCTCCAAATATCGATCGTATACCCCAACGTGTGTGTAAATTTTTACCCATACACTCAAGAATTCAATTCAAGCTATAGTATCCTTGCCCTAATACATAATACTACTTATTTTCATTAATGATGGACGGATTTGCGCACACACCTTTCATGCGACTATTACTGCTTCCTGAGGCACTAACAACCGATTACTGAATGTGTGAGCTTAAAGCGTAAATAGCAGTTTCTGGGTCTTGTAATTATTATTTTTTTCTTTTTCTTTTTCTTTTTCTTTTTCTTTTCAAGACCGGAAATATTTTTCAATGATACTCTTTTAGTGGTTAGTTTTAAATACTGTTTTTTCTTTCATACTAGGTTTTCAAGTAAGAGTATTTCTACGAATCCTCTACTATCCCAAGTTTCAAGGTGCGTGAAAGTGCGATTTGTAGGGTATATACTTTTTGAATTTGGACTCAAGAATAGGAACTATTTTTCAGATTTATCTTTCAATAAAGCTTTCAATACTTTCTCTTCATCTCAACTTAACTCAAAAACTGAACTCAAGATTACCTACTTCTAAAAAAACTGTAAGGACTTATATTTACCAAGATTAAACAGAATGGGGGTTATTTTTAGGGTTTTCAATTGCTAAGCCTAGGATTTAGTTATTTCTAACCTATCAAACTAAATTTTTGGAAAAAATCTAAGTTACCCTACTAGCTAACTTGACGACAAAGTTTTTATATTTTTTGTAAATTTTTTTCAATTTTTGTGGGTTTTTAAATAAGTATACAAATGCAAAATATACATATGAATGCGAAGATGGAAAGCTTATCGAGCATACCCCCGAACTTAAACTTGATAGTGCCCTCACTGTCATGCGACACCAAGAGGGCCAAAATTACCGGTGCACCCCTGTTTTTTATAGTATTTTTTTATTTTTTTATAAAAGAAAAAGCAAACAAAATATATATACATAAAAAGGGGCCCTCTAAACTTAAGTGAAACGGTGTTTCCACTGTTTAAGCGTTAAAGTTCAGAGTTAGGGGGGAGAGAACAGTTTCAATCTATACAAGGCCTTACACAGGACGAAAGTTAACACCAACCATTAAAAAAATTTATCGCGATAATTCCCGGGTTGGTGAAAGAACGCGTAAATAAAAGAAATGGAGAATACACGAGACCATGTGTGGATGGAAGCGGGATACGGTCTTGGTAGAGGAGATGAATGGCGGAGGGGAAAAAGAAATGGTATACGAACTTAAGGATGGAAATGGAGTGAATAAATTAGTACAATTTGTAATGATCGAATTATAAAAATGGATTGTACTAATTTATCAACATGTTGAGAAATAGGATCAAATCTCTTAAGATTTGCAAGAAAACATGGACCGACCGAACTTGGTGAACTAGACGTAGGAAATGATGGTGATACGGTGGCTTGCGAAGTAGGAACGACGGAAAAGATGGAAGGAAGTGATTGAGGAATGGTATCGGTTAAACGTTCAAGAGGTTGTGCACAGTCAATGGAAGGGACGTGATGAATTGGAAAATCCGACTCATCTAGTAAAATTGGTTCATCCTCAAAATTCAGTTTATCCATGCATTCATCATCAACAATATACAGACGCATACGAGGTTCGGGAAAGACAGTGAATAGTTCGGGGTGATGTCCACACGAAAGTGAAAGGACATGATGAATTCGTGAGAAAAACTCATCCAAAACTGTGGGTTCATCATCCAAAATATTCCCAGCGTTGATATCCTCAATCGAGTGAAAGTCAAATTTCTCAGACACCTCATCAAGAGCATGGATTTCAATCAATTGTGGTTATAGGATTGAGGTGCAGAGATCAAAGGGCTTAGAATTGAATTCACTTGAAATGGACCCTTCACAATCGGGTAAATCAAACACTATATAGTCACACAACTCATCAAATGTTCTATCTTCAATTGGTGATTCATTTGGGACATTCGATAGACTTTCGAAACCAAACTTATGGAATTCAATTTGGAACGGGTATTGTTCAGTTGATAAAACTGCACATTTAATATGACATTTTTCCTACTATTTTTATATAATAAAAGGTGTTTATTATAATATATGATACATGTGAGGGTTTGTCTGTAAAAATACTATTTTCATGTGTTTATATATTATAATTAACATTTGGTAGGAAAAAGTATGCATATAATATTCATGTGACATTTGGCCCATTTAAATATGCTTACCTTATTAAAAACCTTTAACCTATTCTTAATGGTTAAGTTAAATATCTCAATAAAATAAACTCTACTAATATTATTTGTTGAGTTATTGTGCAGAATTTGCAGGGCTGAAATCAAGGAAATCAAAGTTGTTAAAACAAACCTACCTAATTAAGAAAGTAAACTAAAGAAATCAATTCCGGCAGTGACGTAGAAAAGATTTTCAGTTTCCAGAGATTCAAAATATCACCGCGTGTCACCAGAAGAAGCCACAAGAAGAATGAGCCCAAGATTCCCCTACTTGGCCGTGGATCCACGGCCAAACCCACCTTTTGGCCGCGGATCCGCCGCGGTTTTGACGAGTTAGGAGTTGGGATTTTTCAGTTTGGATCTTAACTATTAGTTTCCAATTTAGACATCTAGGGTTCTGGCTTTGGGACTATAAATAAGGACCGAGAGCCTCTTGGAAAAATCATCAAGCTGAAGAGATCACGAAGTCCACGACAGGCTCACGCATCCAGGCTGATCATCAACGGTTCATCTACCTCCTTAGAAGAGATCGAGAAGCAAACTAGTATTTTGTAATCATTTTCTAAGGAATCAAAGTGTACTTGATCTTGTTGATTAATAAAGGTAGTTTATTTTGTTGCATTTTTATTTTCTTCATGATTTCTATCTCTTCTTATCCCAACATACGCGAGTAATTCTTCTCTTGTTAGGGTTCATGGGATTAGGGTAGGTTAATGGATGATGAAGATCCTTAAACTCTTTTTAAGTCCTATAAAGTTTATAAACTCTATCAAAAGAATAGTTAACATCCTAATTAGGCGCGCTATCAATTCATTGATAATCGCGACCACGATTAGAGATTAGATTAACTATTGTTTTGGTAAAGGCTAGATATGAACGGAGTTCCATGTCGAGATAGGGGTTAAGAGTGGGAACCATTTTCCCTCCAGAAACCCTAATCTACATGCATCACTGTCGTTCTAGTTTTAAATCTATTAAAGGATAAAAAGAGTAACCTTTACTTAATCATCCATAACTACTAAATCCTAATGAACCCTACAAGCCCCTTTTAGTATTAAACCTACATCCATAGTTAATCTGGATCTATATTTTGCATCCGTGTTTAACGTAGATCTAGATCTTACAATAATTCTCCACCATTCTTTATTCTTCCTCCTTTCTTACTCAACACGCCTAAAGTAAAAATAAAAGGTTCCACGTTTCCTAGAGGACGACCCGTACTCACCTCGGTCTAGCTATACGCGACACCGTTCTGATTGCGGTTAACTACACTACAAACTAAATTTTAGAACAATCAAATGGCATAATGAATACTATTTTGTTGAGTTATTGTGAAAGATTCCCCTTTCATTAATAAACTTACATCCACATTTAATATGACATTTTTCCTACTATTTTTATATAATAAAAGTTGTTTATTATAATATATGATACATGTGAGGGTTTGTCTGTAAAAATACTATTTTCATGTGTTTATATATTATAATTAACATTTGGTAGGTAAAAGTATGCATATAATATTCATATGACATATGGCCCATTTAAATATGCTTACCTCATTAAAAGCCTTTAACCTATTCTTAATGGTTAAGTTAAATATCTCAATAAAACAAACTCTACTAATATTATTTGTTGAGTTATTGTGCAGAATTTGCAGGGTTAAAATCAAGGAAATCAAAGTTGTTAAGACAAACCTGCCTAATTAAGAAAGTAAACTAAAGAAATCAATTCCGGCAGTGACGTAGAAAAGATTTTCAGTTTCCAGATATTCAAAAGATCATCGCGTGTCACCAGAAGAAGTCACAAGAAGAATGGGCCCAAGATTCCCCTACTTGGCCGCGGATCCGCGGCCAAACCCACCTTTTGGCTGCGGATCCGCCACGGTTTTGACGAGTTAGGAGTTGGGATTTTTCAATTTGGATCTTAACTACTAGTTTCCAATTTAGGTATCTAGGGTTCTGGCTTTGGGACTATAAATAAGGACCGAGAGCCTCTTGGAAAAATTATCAAGCTGAAGAGATCACGAAGTCCAAAATAGGCTCACGCATCCAGGCTGATCATCAACGGTTCATCTACCTCCTTAGAAGAGATCAAGAAGCAAACTAGCATTTTGTAATCATTTTCTAAGGGAACAAAGTGTAAATAAATTTTGTTGATTAATAAAGATAGTTCTTTTTCTTATTCTATTTCTTGTAGTTTTCATTATGATTTCCCTCTCCATCTCTTCTTCTCCCAACATACGCGAGTAATTCTCCGCTTGTTAGGGTTCGTAGGATTAGGGTAGATTAATGAATGATGAAGATCTTTAAACTCTTTTTACGTCCTATAAAGTTTATAAACTTTACCAAAAGAATCATTAACATCGTAATCGGGCGCGCTACCAATTTATTGTTAGTCTCGACCGCGATTAAAGATTAGATTAATGATTGTTTTGGTAAAGGCTAGATATGAACGGAGTTCCATGTCGAGATAGGGGTTAAGAGTGGGAACCCTTTTCCCTCCAGAAACCCTAATCTACATGCATCACTGTCATTCTAGTTTTAAATCTATTAAAGGATAAAAAGAGTAATCTTTAATTAATCATCCATAACTACTAAATCCTAATGAACCCTACAAGCCCCCTTTTATATTAAACTTACATCCATAATTAATCTAGATCTATATTTTGCATCCGTGTTTAACATATATCTAGAACCTACAACTATTCCTTATTCTTCCTCCTTTCTTTCTCAACACGCCTAAAGTAAGAATAAAAGGTTCCACGTTTCCCAGAGGACGACCCGTACTCATCTCAGTCTAGCTACAAGCGACACCGTTATTGATTGCGGTTACTACAAACACTTACATAAAACACATCAATCAGGTATGTTTGATTTGGAAGGGTGCACTGCTCACTCTCACTACTCATATCCTTAAATTGTCCTATCGCCTCATTATACATTGGAAAATTCGGAGCTAATTGGAAACTAGCTACCGGTTCGTTAGGTTGTATGAGGGCGACCATGGACGCATTCAAATCCGTCATCTGTTGGCACGACACGACCCGAAATTCTTCTAATGATTGTTCAAGACTAGACATGGGTTGTGAAGGGGTTTCAATAAAAGATTCAAACTCGTTTGGATACGTGAAACTCCCAAATGGCTGTTCAGAAGAAATATCTAGAGAAAGTGTAAAAATCGGATAGGATTGACAGGAATCGAATAGATGTGAAAATGGACAGGATTAGGATCAAAATTATGATAAGAAGGTGATTGGAATTGTTGTCCTAACAAATTTGGAGTAGTGAAAGTAGTGAAAGATCGGTTACGGGATTGTTCAATTCTGTCAGCAATGGATATGGGTTTCGGAGTCGCAACATGACTTTCAGAAGGGGTATCAACATGAGAAGGTGTGAAAATTTGATATGGTTGATAAAAAGTGGATTGTGGTGTCCAATTGTTGGTTCTAAAAGCGTCTATCCGATCTCTTAAAGAAATTTGGGCATGGATGGATCGTTCGAAGTACGACCAAAGTAAGAACCGTATGAAGAAAGGTCTGGTTATGGATACCAAAGTTCAGTAAGAGTTGGTCGTTTTGGGGTACCCATGTTATGAAAAGAGTGGAGGGTGGAAAGTGGGTGAATTTTTTTTAAATTTTTTTATTTTATTTTTTATTTTTTTTGAGTTTTTGAAATTGTTTGTTTGGTTTTAGAAAAAATACGGAATCATTGGACTAAATTTTACACAAGCACAATCACAATCACAATCACAATATGCACAAACAACACCTAGAGCTAGACCGCTCCTAGACTTCTAAGCGACAAATTGCAGAATAACCCTCGAATCGCCTCTTCACAGTCAATTGTGGCCAGGTAAGCACAAGTGATGTAAGGAGGGTTCAGCTCAAGAATCACCGTGAAACGGGCCTTTTAAAATTACCTCGTCACTTGTCTAGCCTAGGCACCACAAAGTCAAGTTTAGATCACCGTGAGATGGGCCTTCACTTGTCCTAAATGAGCGCGACAAATCCTTATATGTTTGGTCTAGATATTTTTTATTAACTCAAGATAATACGTATGTTTTTTTGTGATTTGTGGGGTCTTAGGAAAGGTAATGAAATCCCCACCCAATCTTAATTGGTGTTATAGCCCCTTAATGTCCGTATTATTATATGCAAAGCGTTTAAACAAACAAAATCTAAAACAACAAAAAATTTATTGGCGGCGGTGCAATCTGTGCAAAGAAACTTGCAGAAAATACAATTCGGTAGGGTTCAGAGGAGAGGTGAGAAGAAGCTAGAAAAATTTTAGGGGCACAAAGACCAAGATTGGCCGCGGTTCCGCCGTGTTTAGTACCTAATAGCCGCGGTTCCACGGTGGGTTGGACAATTTGGAGCTCCGAACTTGTTCTGTACACTCCCCTGGTTATATTCTTTTGTATAAAATCCTCTGTTTCTTGATTAGATCACTGTACTTGCTTTAGATTTGCCTGCACACTTACACAAAAAAATATCAAAAATAACAAAATGGTTTTTATTATATTTATTTATTTATTATATATAAAAAAAATATTAACCCGAATAACGAGAAAGAAATACGTTACCGTCTCCCCGGCAGCGGCGCCATTTGATTGTTACAGTTTTATGCTATGCGTTCTACGTGTTCTATATTTACCGCAATCAAGATGGTGTCACTTTGTAGCTAGCCGGTTGAGCACGGGTTATCCCCAGGGAGATGGTTGTATGTTCATTCTTATTTTAGAAAAGTCAATTCAAGTGTATATGTGTATGTTTAATTCTATCCTAAGTGTCGTATTTTATGTTCAAGTAAACTTGTTAGGGTTAAGATTGGTTAGTAGAGTTAGGATTAGTCTTGTGCTTGTCTTTTGCCATTCTTAAATTGATGTTGGGATAATCGAAAGTAGCGGGAATTAGGGAGACATAGGAATGGGATTTGCGAGTTTAAGAAAGCTTTCCAACGCTAAATCCATTCCTAGTGCCCCTTGTCCGTCCGCTACATGCGCTTATTTCCAACCCTCGACCAAATATACGCAACCATGTATCCAATTAAGTCACAACTACATACCACGTTGTAGTGCGCCCAAAGGAATTCTCAACTTAGATCGTGGCTATATGTCATGTATAGCGCGTCTAAGTGAGGGGGTTATGTTTGTTTGGTCTAGATTCATTTTAATGTGTTTAGCGAAAAGAAGCACAAGGGATTTTTCCATCCCTCATACCAACCTTCCTTAGCCCTAACAAGTATGGAATTTATTCACACATTTAAAAGAAAAATAAAACAAGAAGAAAGAAAAGAATGAAAGGAAAAATACGGTTTTACAAAATGGTAGCAAGCTAACTACTTGGGCCCTTACCTAAGTAAGGGACTCTATCGAGTATCATGGCTTGAAAAATACGGATAAGAAGAACAGAAAAACAAAACAAGAAAAGAAAAGAAAACCAACAACTACTTAATAACAAATAATAAAAGTTCCACTAGGAATTAAAATTACAACACAAGAAAATTAAAAATACAAGATAATAAAAACAACCCTCATCATCATTGATCTTCCACTCAAAAGCTCCCACTACAATTTCATGGAGAATAGATGAAGAGGAAGAAGAAGATACAAACTAATCTACACTAATTCCTAACAAAGAAAAAGACATCCTTTACATGGCTCAAAACTGGACTATTTATAGGCATAGAACTGAAACCCTACGGCCATATTCTGAGCCCAAATACAATTACCCAACTACCCCTAAAAGACGGTCAAATGACACGTCATGGTCGAGGAACCGCCGCGCAAACGCTATATTGGCCGCGGTTCCGCGGCCGTTTGGAAGGCATGTTGTGTTGTTTTTTCTGAGATTTCTTGTGTTGCTTTTTTCTTCTGTTTTACAGGTCCCAAATTGAAAAATGCTTCCAAAATATGTTCAGATTTTTAACAGTCCAAAATGGCTTCACTTTTAATTCATTTGACCTTTATCTCTCTCGAGCTCCGCGCATCTCTTGAATTTTGTGCTGCCCCTCTCGTGTCTGCGCTTGACCGAGACATGAATGACCACTGTTATTTTTCTTGTCTCTTGAACTTGTAAGCAACACTGGACGGTTGTAGATGACCGGAAACTGGATTTTTTCCATTTGTGGTAAATGTTCTGGATTTTGGCATAACTGTGGAGATTTTGTGATTTGCGTTATTTTGGACTAGAAACCTGTAACCTATAAATATGTAGCAAACACGGATTAAAAGTACCTTCCTATAAACAAACGAGCAGATGAATGGGCGGTATTAAATGCAATATTCTGGTGTGAACAAATACTTCCAAAATATGTTCAGATTTTCAACAATCCAAAATGGCTTTACTTTTAATTCATTTGATCTTTATCTCCCTCAAGCTCTCCGCATCTCTTGAATTTTATGCTTCCCCTCTCGTGATCTGTGCTTGACCAAGACATGAATGACCACTGTTATTTATCTTGTCTCTTGAAATGGTAAGCGGAACTGGATGAATGTAGATGACCAGAATCCGGATTTTATCTGTTTGTGGCAGATATTCTGGATTTTGGCATAACTGTGGATATTTTGTATGATTTGCATTATTTTGGACTAGAAACCTCTAACCTGTAAATATGTAGCAAACACGGATTAAAAGCACCTGCCTATAAACAAACGAGCAGAAGAATGGGCGGTATTAATTACAATATTTTGGTGTGAACAATAGGAGAGAGGGATGGGCACATATTTATTAGAAAATGATTTGTTAAAAGTTTTGATTATATGCTTGATTTTTCTCTGAGCATTCATTCTCTCATTCCCTTTCTCTCTCTCATCTCTTGCCTTCTCCTTCTTCCTCTTAAGCTTATGCTCTCTTGAAATGATAAAAGAGAAATAAAATAAAAGTGATAAATCTCTACATCTCTCACACTTTATTCATAGCAAGTCTAGAGTGTCAGTTTCTTCCTCAAAGTTCTCTTTGGAGTGAAGCTAGAGCTTGCATCGGGTTCTCTCAGGTGAATCATCTTCGGTAAGGGAGATCGCCTCTCAAACTCGTTCCCGACAACCTAGAAGCCTAGAAGGGGTCTTCTATGATTGGGTGGACACGTTACAAAGGTTGTATGCTCTTAACCTTGTAGCTAGCTATCTTGGTTTGCTTGCTAGTTTAGTATTTGGATCGATTTCTAGGCCATGGTTCCTAGTGCTTGCTTGAAAGTTTTCGTTTTCATTTTCGCTTCCGTCTTGGCCGCGTGTCTTGCGGTGTGAGCACTAGGACCTACTTACAAGTATATCCCTTCCACACTTGGGAAGAAGACACAATATATATCACATCCACACCCGTTAAAACGACACAATATATATCCCGTCCATGCCCGGGAAAATAGTATAATAGGTACCCTTAAGTTACAATTCGGTTCCATTCTTGATTTCCCCTTTCTCTAGGTTTCATGTTCATGTCATGTACCAATAATATGTTATCTAATACTAACATAGGAACAAGCATGTACAAGTAGTGTTTATCAAGACAACGGGTCAATCAAATCGATATCAATGAATTGATGGTATTTTGGGTAAACATGAGTTACAAGCAAGTTTGGCATGATCCCATAACAGTGCAATATCAATATTAAGATATCATGGATACGTAAATCAATCAATACACAAGCATGTCAGGAATAGTAATATCATTTCAATAACATGTCTTAAATATCATGGTACAAATCAAGTAAGACGATTAGGCAATGTATATCGTGTTCGTGAAACAATTTAACATATTAAGTTCAAATCAAGCTTAAATATCAGGTTAAGATGGCTCAGGGATGTCTGAGATGGCTCATACGTTGTTTCCAATTAATTATATGTTCTATAGGTGTTAGAGATGGTTTTGAGATGGCTCAGGGCTATCTTGAGACAGCTTAAATTCATGCCTGGAGCGATAATAAATTCTCTGTGTATATGAGACAGCTCAGGTAATGTTGAGACGGCTCATGCCCAACTTGAGACGGCTCAAATTATTTTGAGATGGCTCAAAAGGTCAGGAACAGTATACTAAATCTCTGTTTATATGAGATGGCTCATGGTCGTCTTGAGCAGGCTCAAAACCAATTTTCTGGGATGAACAGATATTTTAATTAGGGTTCTTGTTTAAATTTGATACATGAAGTAAATATGTGTTAATTGATTCACAAGGATGATAACTTTTAGGGTTAACAAAGCGTCACCAAAAACATAAACTTCTCGATGCGTTATGATTCTGATCTCGACATATTGTTTAATTAAATAGAACTTAAATGTTGATCGAGCTATATCAATATCACATGATTATAACCATATACCACAAGATCCAAATCATGTCAACCATGCATTAAATAAACAACCATATCAATGATCAATAAAGACCAAGTCCCAATAATAAAACATGCATACGTTTTTCAATCAATCGATATATCTATTATATATAACTACTAAGCAAGATCTAACCTCGTTGTTAGCATGTAAGCAAGCATCTAGAGATACTGGCATCAACGACGATCTTATCATAACCACGAAGAAGGCACGATGATGCTTGAACCTACGCAAGATCTTCGAGTCCAAGTGCTGCTTGAGATAAAGATGACAATGGAATCGGTCTTGCATGAAGGAGATGACGATGGTAGCAACGTAATTGATGAAGGAACAGGTAGGCTAGGGTTAGAGTTCTCGGTTTGGGTGAGAAAGAGAAAAAATATATGGAGGCTAGGGTTTTGTGTTTGAGAGGAAACAACAAGAATTAGGGTTTGCATTATTATAAAGGATTTATATAGTTTATCATGGATATGGGCAGGATAATATATGAAACTTACATAAAAAAAACAATCATATCCACAACTTAAAGATTAATTAAACCTAATCTACTATAACCCAATAAAAATATATCAATTACCCGATGAATAAACATGTCAGGAAGCAATATCAGGTCACATGACAGGTTTGATATGGCTCAATAATAGTCTGAGCTGGCTCACAAGCTTTTCCAATCAAACCATGATTTTCTGGGTGCATAAGACAGCTCACACCAATCTTGAGCTGGCTCACGATGCCCCAAAGCCAAAACTCAATAAAACCAGTAAATCAATCAATATCATTTATTAATCCAAATATGTACGATCGTTCTAGAGTGTTACAAATACATTGGAGGATTGCAAATTCATGTCGAGTTCATGTCATGTTCATGTCAAATTCGCATCTCCATGTATGCACGTATTCAAGTGTGTGTGTGTGTGTATGTGTGTGTACGTATTCACGGTTCGAATCAGGTTCGTATCATGTATGCAATACATCTAACCATATGATTCATGTAAGTGCAAGAATGAGAAAGTCGGACTGCACAAGTTCGTATGACATGAAATGATAGAAAATGAAATATCCACAAGAATAAACCAAAAAGGTAGCATAAAGAAATATCGAAAACTAATAGTTACTCAACTCATATGAACTTAGGATAAAAACAAGAAATGTATTCCTATGTGTTATACAGATATGAGTTCAAGTCTCTTCTAATTTCGATTACTGGTTTGGAAGATAAAGGTGTTTTGGTATCGCTGCGCAGAGCAGATCAGAATCTATCCAATATCGTCGCATGTTTTAAAAGTGCAGTTTGTGATATTTTTTGTTGGTTTTCAAGTCTCGAATTGATCCAGGAAAAGATAGGTCTTTCAGTCTAGTTATCAAAACAACTTGAGTTTGTGCGATTTGGATCTTTGAAACTATAGTTATGGTTATTTTAATCTAAGGGTATAAAGCAGATTTTATTTTCTGGGACAGCAAAGAGGGGTAACTTGCAGAGCATATATCATATCGATATATACATTTCTGACTCTAGGGTTTTACAGGAAAGTTATAGACTTGTCAAATTAGTATCCATACATCTAAAGTTTGTCTCAAATCGAGTTCGAAAGTGCTACATATGATGTTTTGAAAAACAATGCGTAGATGAGGACAGAGTCTGTCCAAATTTGACACAAAAGTTTAAAAGACAAAAATAAGATATTTCCGTCGGTTTTCAGTTAAGAAAGCTTAGATATTTCGATCTAGTTTTCAAAACAATTTAATTTCACTCAATTTGGGTACAAAGTTATGAATTTTTGAAAATAGGTTTTCATATTTGTTTTCAGAATCGTCGAAATTTGCGACTACGAGAGCCGTAAAATTTAAACAAGAGATTGTTTTGTTTTGAAATTTTTACAGCGCGTTTAGCAAAATATATTCTATCTTAAATTATTTTCTTGAAATTTCTCAAGATCGAAATTAATTTCTAAAAATAATTTTAAAAATAAAGTTATTTAAGATCGTGTTTGCAAGTGACAAAACTATGGTATTTATTTGCAACTTCATTTTCTTTTATTTTTAAAAACATAATAATTAAGAATATACAAGAGAAAATACACGAGTGAGTCCATAAAAATCATGCCGCGAATTAAAGTATATCATTGATGCTTTAAAGCATGCAATCGGGTTACAAAAAGAAACACATATGACCGATATTTCATGAAACTAGCATAACAATCGTTTCACATATATCATTTCTTGCAACTCTTATAATATGCAACCTGCAACATTAATAACATGCGACGATTACCATAGACTACACAAAAAATGTATAGATTATATTGACAACCATTCATGCACATATCATTCATAGTTAATTCTTTTTTTACCACAAAAAAAAAAATCAAAACAGGGCTACCGATGTCATGCAAGTCTAGACGAAGGGAGAGGAAATGATAAAGAGATGGAGAAAGGAAAATATGAAGAGTGGGGACTTACAAATAGCGCAAGTTGGTATAACAACTGGCTCGCCGATTTTGTCCTAGCGACTGGTGGGTTCCGGTGGCTTTGAGAACCGAAGGAGACGAAATAGAAGAAAAGAAAGTTTTGAGTTTCTATTGGGGTGTCTAAATTTTGAGTGGAAATAAAAGAAGAAAAGAAAGTGAGTAACATATAAAAAGTGGTTTATAGTCTTCATAATTCCATTTAATTATATATACATTGTGGGAGTTTAAAAAAAAGGAATTGGAAGATCTCAGTCGGTTATGAGAAGGTTTTTAAAAAAAAAATATGATAAAAATAGTTGCATGATCTGGGGTTAGAACATGTGGCCTATGAACCAGCAGTGAAATGACTTAACCAATAAACTACAAGCTTGCTCTTATATATATCCAACAAGAATTAAATATATACAAGTGTTGCAAGGAAAATGGCCTTTTAAAAAGAAAGAGAATACAAAAGCTACAGGGATTTTGGAGTTGTTTGATTCTGCCCTCCTTAAAAATAATTCCGTCTTCGAAATTACTGAAGGAGGATGTTGCAACAGAGTAAGGAAGAGGGTCAGGATAACGCAGTCATATTTTGTTGTCATGCTTCATCAGTCGGTACTCTAATCGATAAGAAGATATGCGATTGGAATAGATTGCGTAGGAATAAAAAAAAGAAGAACAAAAATGGTGAGATATTTTAAGTCAAATAATTTGAAGGCCGGCATAAGCTTTCTAGGTTAATTTCCTAAGTCAACGAGAATGATTTAAGGATGTATGTAAGGGGTAATTACTGATGCAAACAAAAAGAAAAAGAATTGACTGGAATTTAAAAAGTAGGAGAAATCCAACAAGAAGGAAGCGGTAAAAGGATAAGAAACAGATAAAGATCATACAGTCGCAAAGACTGGGGTTGGGGCTACTAGTATCGAACGGCTTGTTTTAAAGTTGGAAGAATGGTCCAAAGAAAACAAGCAAGTAAGTAACTTGAATGGAATCTTAAAGGACTTCCGAAGATAAATGTCGATGATCGGGAATCTCTAACATTACCCTCATTTGACGGCAATCGAAGGTAGCTAAAAGAGTTTGAAGTTAATGAGAATGGTTAAGGACACAAACAAAAGATAGTTCTAAGATATGCAAGTGGAAAGGAGTGGACTAAATTCAAGTAATCAAAAGTCAAGATGTAATTTTCAAGTAAGTTGAGATAGAAATTCGAGATTTGTTCAACGGTTAAGATGGGATTCAAAGGAATTGAATTCAAGGAAATAAATGTTGTCAAATTTCTAAATTATTGTAATATACTGATTTCGACGGTCATGCAGAACTGACCTACATGGGCCACTAAAACCTGTCACGCTCCGCTTCCCAAAAGATATTAGAAGGTACGCGACGAGGATCGCAATGTATTACTACTGAGAAGAGGTCCTTCCCAAAATAAATACGTCAAGCGTATAGCAAGAAATATAATATAACAAGAATTAAACAAGAGAATAAAAGTCTAACTACATTATTACTTTTCCAATTCCACGATATTCGAAACACTGCAAACGAGTCTGAAAATCAAATATAATGAAATTAAAAATAAACAAAGCTCAAACAAATAGGCATACTGAAAAACAAAGGCTGATATGCTGCTTGAAATCCGTCTGAGAAGACAACTGCGAAAAGTCCTCCTCAGTCGTCTTAATCTCTCTTGTCTCTAAACCACATAACAAACATTCCCAAAAGAAGAAAGAAATAATGGAATATCTGTCAGTGATTTTGCGCTCGGTAAGTCATCGATTTAAAGTATAATTGTAAAATCAATAAACGACAAGCATATAAGTAGAAAGGAAAAGCATGATGCAATAAACAAGCATGATATGTCAATTAACATGGCAGACTATATAAGCATGGCAGTTCTACGGTTACTGTTAGGTTATTTTATTGTAGTCCTAATCATACTGTAAGTGGACGGTTGATCGAAGCACTTGTGAGTCGATCCACGGAGAGGATGGCGATTTTAGTTAAATTAAACGAATTAAAAGGGATAACTTGATTTGAAATAATTAACTTAATAAATTAAATGCAATAATTAAGAAATTAAATTGCAAAGATTAAAAGAATTAATTAAAGCAGAATAAAAGAAAGTTTAAATAAGATATGAGTAAAGAAAAACCTAGGATTTTCAAATCCACTAAACCATATTAAGGCGATAATAAGTAAAAATGTTTTCTTTCTTTTGATTCCACCCCTACAACGAATATCTAATCAAAAGAAAAGTTATGTATTATAAAGATTAATTACTAATGAATTAAGAATTAAGTTAATCTAAATCTTCTACTAGGAAAACTTAATGGTTGTCAAGCAATGATCTACCTAACTTTATCGACTTGTCAATATTAACCCTAATTAACTAGATCGAATATAATCAACAAAAATATAAACTTTACTTTCTCTAAATAAATTTCATGGTTGTCAATCGATCATCAGTCTATCTAGTTTATCGGCAATGCATATATTTTCCATAAATAAACCTCATGGTCGAAAATCACTCATTGATTTATCTAGTTTATCAGAATTGCAAACAATGAATCTATTTTTATTATTTAAATAGTCGTCATTAAAATCTTGAAAGAAAAACTAGAACTTTAGAATCAAACACCAATTAATCATAAATTAAATTTCATGTAAACCCTAGATGGAAAAATTACCTACTCATTGCATTAAAATAAAAACAAGAAATTAAAAGAGACATAATTAAAATAAAGTAAAGATAAGTTCCGTATAACATAGATCTTGCTCTTGAAAACTTTATCCTCCAAAATTAATAAAAGAGAAGATAGATAACCCTATCTATTCTATGAGTATTTATAGGTTTCTCATCAAATACAGGGTACCAACAGAATTATAAGAAAATAAAAAATCTTCAGAGAAAAATCAAGAATATTTTGCCAAAAGGAGTCGGCTAAAAGCCGGCTAAAATTTTCCAAATGGGCCCCACTTTGGTCCCTGGCTTCCATACTCTGAATAGATCTTTTTAAGCCCTTTATCTCTCTGTAAATCTTTTCCATGCGCTTCTTTTATCTCTTTAACCCATTTTATTGGTGTGAATCGCACGTGCTAGTCTCTTTTCTTCTCTTTTTGCAATTAAGCCCTTATCACCTGCAAATTTCATAAAACATCTTTGCAAAGCATTAAATGTGACATAATAAAGATAAATATGAATATAAAATATATATTAAAATGCACCAATCAAATACTCCCACACGTATCTTTTACTAGTCCTTGAGCAAAACCTAAGACTCTAAAATGAAAAGCTAAAAACTAAAAATCTAAGAAAAATAAAGACTACATATTCTTCTTTTTGTAAGTGTTGCAATTGCACTTAGCACGTGCAACAAGCCGTTAAACCCCTAGGTTACCTAAGTGGACGGATGTTATCTCGTGAGAAATTTCAGCGGATACTACCCACAAAATCTGAAAAAGGAAAAACTGAAAGCAAAGAAAAATAAAATAAAAACTAAAAATAAACAAAAAGAAAAACTATAAAACTAAAAACAAGAAATAAAAGAAAAGTGAAACAATAAATGGTAGAATCTTGCTAGTTTTCGATTTTCAAGAACTATTATCCTAAAGTGTCGTTTCAAATCTAGAAATTTTATACTCCTTCAACAGAACTTAATTCCATTCTTCACTCCCCTCTTTCCCTTAATTACAGATCCTACACCCCTACATGTATGTGTAATGCATCTTTTCCTCTTGAGATTTCAATTCAAACTATCATATTAATGTCCCATATCTTCATATTTTATTCTTATTTATAAATATATCTACCCACAACACCTTTCAGTGCGACCGTTAATGCTTCATGAGATACTAACCAACCGATTACTTAGTGTGTGAGTTTTATTATGTCTAGTTTGCTTAACTACCGAAAAGACCTATATAGCGAGCTTTCAGCCAGTGACTCCCTAGCCAGATGGCTTGAAGGTGTGGATCAATCCTGAATTGTTATTCTAAGGTGTCCCCGATAGTGTGATTTGTTGCTTGAAAGTCTAGAGCCTATCCCTGCTGGTTCTGGTCGATTTTGTGATCGTAACTACGGTTGAATTGAGCCGCTAGCTATAATTGATTTGATCGTCGCTTGCCTAAGAGATTGTTGTGATTCCCGATGTCCTCGTGAGTTAGCGCCAAGGCAACCACAAGCCTTTGTTCGGTCTTGATTCTCCTGAGACAGTAAAATTCCTTCTTTTAAAGATATGCGTATAGTAAACAATACAAGAAAAATAACATAAAAAGGAAAATAGGAGAAGAAAGAACTCTCCAGCCTTACGGCCGGGGAAAATTTATCCTTACCCTTTTAATTTTAAAAAAAGGTTTGATTTTTAATTTGAAAAAAAGATGATTTTTATGACTTTTTATGAATGAAATAGAAAAATAAAATAAAAATGATGATGAGATTAAGAGAGGATTAAAAGAAGCCTGATTGCGCTTCGTACCACTGCCTAAGAAAGCCTTCGGAGCTTCCATGATTCCTACCAACGATCACTAGAGAGAATTTTGCATCTTGAGAGCTCTGAGAGACTTAAGAAGGAGAAGAAATTTTAGGATGATGAATTCTGAAGGAAAGGTGTCGCATTTATAGTCCTCTCATCGAATCTTTAGAGAAATCTTCGAGATTTGGAAAAATCTGTGAATCTGACACACATGCGGACGACCATCGTCCTCATACGTGTCAAAGTAGTCGAATTTGGCAACTTTGCGCATTTTGATTGGTAGAATATCTTTCAAAATCGATGAGTGTACATATGCGGACGACATGCGTCCGCAAGTGTACCCAAGTCGGTTAAAAAAAATTAATTCTTATGCCTTGGGGTCTAAGTATAGTCCAGATCAGGGTTGGGGTACGCATGAGGACTACATGTGTCTGCATGTGTGCCACCGACTTCGAATTTGGACATTTTTGAATCTTTTTCAAATCTTTAAAATCTTTTTCGTTTTTTGTAAAGGATTTTGATTGAAAACAGTTTCGAAATTCATTAAAATCACGTGCAAAGCCTGTAAGTTAATTTTTCCAAATCCTAAAAATTCTAATTTTGGATATGTATGATACGAATAATACAATTCATTACCATAGATCAATATATTTTTTATGTCCCCTATGAGGACAGAGTTAGTCTCTATGTACGCCATATTGCCTTAAATTTTTTGTAATTTTTTAAAAATGTTTTGTAAAATCGTTTTGAAGTTCTAGACATATATTGATGGTATTTTGAGCTATTTTTATGTACTATATATGTAGTATCCAAAACCAACCCAAATTGGAACATATCAACAAATGCCCTTCTTGCATTGATGTTGTGGAACACA
This sequence comes from Agapanthus africanus, assembly GCA_030015575.1. Lineage (NCBI taxonomy): Eukaryota > Viridiplantae > Streptophyta > Magnoliopsida > Asparagales > Amaryllidaceae > Agapanthus > Agapanthus africanus. Next base: position 825,025,296 of record CM057339.1, on the reverse strand, counting down.
ATGTCTGTGCAAGAAAAGGAGATGATATTGAAGAACGAGAGGGCGGAATCAGGCGTGGAAAGAAGGATGTGGAAAGGTTTCAAGAAAGGGAATAGGGAAGTATGCGAGGATATGCAGTAATGCGAGAATAAAAGAATTCAGGATTGTTTCCTGGTGTCTTATGATTTGCAAAAGTCAGCACAACATTGTTGTGCGAAACTGTGGGGTTGGAAACAAAACAGAGCTTCTCCGCTGAGCCTTAGACGGGAACTATGTCCTGAGGTTCTAGGAAGAAATTCATCCATCCGGTCTTGTATTCCAATAGATTGAGGGGGAAGAGTTTAGTAGATGTGAGGGTGATCCCATTCCACACGCAGGTACTGGCAACTACTAACTTTCCTATTGGTTTTGTATATTTTGTTTGAAAAGATGATGCCGTGTCGGCTGTCACAAGTCAATTGATTTAAGGAAATTCCTCATGTTTTGTCCTTTTGCTTTTAAAGGAGGGGATAAGAAGCAATACGCTATTCATGGACAATTTGAGCTTCTTAGTAAGAAGTTCATAAGTCTTAGGTGCAAATATCTCAAGGATATTAAAGCACAAGGCGACGAGATAAAATCTCTAGCCCGACATGTTTCATTAATTCAAAATAAAATTAATAAAATTTCTGTAGTTGATGAAGGAAGCATCACTACTCCCATTCCTACCAAAGACAACAAGTTGTCTAATTCAGGATTTAAGGTATTAAGGGTCATTGGTTATCAGAATGATTCGGTTCAATGATATACCAGGACTGGGAATTATTTTAGAAAGGAAAAACCTGATCCTCGCAAATTTAATGTTCCAAGTTGTAAGACCATGCCTTGGTCGAAGTATTTTACCCGTTGCTCTTGTGGTAAAACTTCACCAAGTGTTACAACACAGGTTGATCTAGTGGTTTCTACAATAGTTGACACAGAGAACATACTCTCTGAGACAGCTCCCGATTTGGGACCAAGGCTAATAACTTATCTAAGTCATCATTCGTGATCTTGAGATATTCTCCTACTAAATGCTCTAAATGACGGGAGGTTTGATCTTGATAAAAAGACACTTAATCAGACTCAAAATCAGAGGAAAACGAGGAATTGGATTCACTATCAAAGGATAATTCATAATAGGAATCTCCCTCTTGAATTTGATCAATATCAAATTCTAAAAAGTCAACTAAATCTAATATTTCTGCTAGATTTACCTTCTTCTTCGTCGGACATCTGTTTGCCAAGTGATCCGGCGGATCACAAAGAAAACATTGAAAACCGTATTTCTTCTTCTTAGAGCAAAACTTTTTCCATTTTAGAAGAAGATCCTTCTTATAGGTTCTTTTAACCCTATATTTCCTATAGGATTTGGAATCTTTCTTCGAAGGCTTTGGTCTATCCTTTTTCTTCCTTCTTTTCCAAGAGGAGTATTCCGGTACACAATCAAAGTTGTAACGATCGTCTGAAAACTTTCTACGGACATCGATACCTAGTCTCGAATCCTTAAAACGATTTCATTAAAGTCCTTCTTGACCTTTTCGCCTCTGCAGACACGTCACACGTATTCTTTTGTAATGCATACAATCCGCAACGCAAGAAATTACTTCTGTTTGCAATCTGCAGAAATCTTCAAGTTCAGACCCCAAGGGATCAAAATTTTATTGAAGATTCTTAAAAACCATTGTATGTATTTATCAAGTGTAGACAATTTATACAACAGTTTTGCATACTCCTTGAAATATTCTTCCAAAACCAGAGGGTTACAGCATCTGATCTTTGCATGATATTTCTCAGTCTGATTATCATCCCTCAAGTTCTGAGATTGTGGTTTCCCACCAAATTGGAGCAGTACAGCTTTACCAAGAACTCTCAAAGCTTCTTCTTTTGAAGAATGGGCTTTAAGAGAGATCATTTCTATACCTTGGTAATAGTCTCACTGGTACTAAAGCAATACAGTCCGCCAAAGATCCACCAAAAATACTTATGATATAATCTATAAAGTCTTCGATGGTCTTGTCATTAAAGAAATGGATCAAACCGGACGCATGTTGGAGCCAATCTTTATTGAGGTCTGATCTTTTGTCATATGGAACTCAATCCAAATGAAGCAAGAAACTAGACTCGTTTGCGGGGTTATGCCAAAAGTCTCCATTGTACATTTGGGAATAATCACGCATTTTCCTAGCTCCTTCGTCTCCACGCCTGTTGGTGAAGTCATTGCCAAAGAACTCATTTCCTTTTCTCATAGCTTCGGGCTCGGGATTTGGTGAAGGTCTTCTAGTTTCGTCGGGATTGACAATCCTGGAAGTAGAACTCTCACCAGATTGCATAAGAATGTCATCAATATAAATTACAAGATTATTCATTATTGGTTTATGCCCAAAGATTGAGTTTAACCATTTCTGGAATATCTGTGGTGCATTTTTCAAACCAAATGACATGATAAGCCATTCATAATGCCCAATTGGTATGCCAAATGCCGAAAGAGAGATAGATTCCTCATCAGCCGTTTTGATCTTATGGAAGCCACTCTTCGCATCAAATTTACTGAATATATTTCCTTTTTGGATTTTACTCAGTAATTCTCTAGAGTTCGGAATAAGGAAACCATCGAATATAGTTTCTTTATTCAAACGCTTATAGTTAATAATCATACGCGCTTTACCTCTTTTTTGTTTTCTGTGATTTCTCACCATGAAAGAGGCCGAACAATGTAGACTTGAACTGAGCCTGATTAATTTTAAATCAAAATAGCTGATGAGGAATCCATCTCTTTTTCGGCATTTAGCACACCAATTGGGCATTATGAATAGCTTGTTATTCCTTTTGGTTTGAAAAATGCTCCACATATATTCCAAAAATGGTTAAACTCAATCTTTGAGCATAAACCAATAAGGAATAATGTAATACCCCGGAGAAATGCGGTCTTCGGACATCATGGTGATCTTCTCTATTCACACTGAGTGCGGTCTGTTGCGGATACATAGTGATTTGAGTGTGGAGTCGCTTCAGAACAATAGGATTGGGTCCCTAAAGCACATTTCGAAAGAGAACCGAACCGCATTATAAATGTAATGATATCATCTTTAATTACGGAGGCGCCTTTTGGATGAACCGGCACTTCAGAATTTGAAGAACTCCGTAGTTAAGCATGCTCGGGCTAAGGAAATACTAGAATGGGTGACTTCCTGGGAAATAGCTCCTTCTCGAGTCCGGTTCGGTCCAAAGGACAAAATCATACGATTTCGACCAGAGCGAACATACCATCTGTAGTGGGGTTTGGGATGTGACATTTATGGTGGCTCATGCAGGTCCCTCGTAGTAGGTTTGTGGTTTGAGGACAAACCATTGTTCTTAAATGGGAGGAATGTAATACTCCAGAGAAGTGTGGTCTTCGAATATCATGATGATATGCTCTGTCCACACTCAATACGATCTATTGCAAACACATGATGATCTGAGTGTAGAGCCGTTTTAGAACAATAGGATCGAGTTCTTGAAACACATTCTGAAAGAGAACTGAACTGTAAATGTAATGATGCCACCCTCAATTACGGAGTCATCTTTTGGATGAACCAGCACTTCAGAGTTTGACTAACTCCATAGTTAAGCGTGTTCAGGCTAGGGATATTCTAGGATGTGTGACCTCCTGGGAAGTGGTTCTTTCTCGAGTTCGGTTAGCTCCAAAGGACAAAACCTTGCGGTTTCCGTCAGAGCGGACAATACCATCCGTACAGGGGCATAGGACATGACAAATAATCGTGTGATTTATATTGATGGCATTCTTGTGTTTTCTAAGAACGTGACTGAACATCATTTGCATCTAAAAGAGGTTGCTAACCTTTTATTAGAGCATGGAGTAATTCTATCTTCCAAAAAGAGAGAGTTATTTAAAGAATCGATCGAGTACCTTTGGAAAATAATAGATTAAGGTAATATCAAATTGCAAGATCATATTGTGAAAAGGTATTGGATTTTCCTTTTAAGTTTAATACTTTTAAACGGCTACAGAACTTCTTAGGGATATTAAATTATGGCCAATCTTATATTCCTAGACTTTCTGAAAAAGTTAAGCATCTGCAACATTTGCTTAATTCAGAAAATAAGAAATATACATACACAATCATTCGAGTCATATAGGAATGTTTTTTTTTTGGTTTTAAATTTTACCAACACGATTATCAAGGCACCGTTCGTACCAAGTTTTGTATTGCATAAGAATAAGATCCTAGCATAGTGTTGTCCGTACAATAATAGTTAAAAAATTGTATTATTTAAGTTATTTTTATAATTTCCAGTTTTTCGTCTTTAGATTTTCATTGGAAGAATTTCGATCCCACCCGTCACATGTGGGGTTGTTTCTAGTAAACTACCAAGACTTTCTTTGTTGTTTTTTAGGTTGACTGTAGATTTGATTGTGAAGAGAACCAGGTTTTGATACTGATGCATCATCTAGATACCCTATCTAAGCCTTCCAAGGGGCATTGAATTCTGTTATAGATTTAAATGAAGGTCGGCTTCCAAGGTTAATGTCTCAACTATCTCATGGATGATATGATATCGGATTGGCTTCGCATAATTTGCAATTCAATTATGCCATAATGTTCTGCATATGGACCATTTTAAGATGGCGAGTTAGTACATTTGGTGTTCATCTAACATTGGCTTGAAGCCAGCTATACCATGTCCCTGATAATTTTGTTGGAACATGCTTGGAAGTTGATTGAGGCCAGCAATTCTCTTATTATTTTACTGTCCTGTGTCATTATAATTGCCATATTGTTGATTGTGAATGGCTTTGTTGTAGAAAACTAACAAATAAAATGAAATACTCGAAGCTCTAATTCTCATGGATTAGTTATGTTAATTACTTCTTTGTACTGTAATTTGATATTTGGATATGTAGCGTGCTTGGTATGACACATAGCTTCTTGGTTTTTTCTCGCATTATATTTATCTATTGATGCAATCTTGACATTATTGCATTTCATTTTTATAAATTTCGTAAGATTTATATTTTTGACGTATGAGGATTATATTTAGTCTTCGCTTGTATTTTTCCATATATATCATCTCCCATTAGGCGTGTTAATTCTATTGCACCAGTTATATATGAGTTATGACTTATAGTAAATTTTCTGCTTGTGACGTGAATGTTTTGGTCATCTTCTTCATTCATATTGTGGCTCATTCTTAAACTGTCGGCATCAATTTCTAGGATCTTTTAAAGTCTTTCATATTTTATTCAGCTATCAATGTGGACTATTTTTATTTGACAGGTGCACGTGCGTGCACACATTGTATGCACTCTTGTTTTCATTATTTACAGATAACATTTGCAGTCCAGCCAATATTTGATAGTAAAATTATAGTGATTGTTTGCTATATATAATCCTGTTTGCAGGCCAATTACAAGGTACGATTTATACAAAAACTAAACTAAATTTTTTTTTGTAATATTTTTTCAACTCATTCCTTATATTAGAATTTGCAAAATTCCTTGTGCAGCTGTGCTATGTTAATTTGCTTGTTCCCACTTGGTTATTATTCATAAGGAAAAAGAGTTTAATACGTTACCTTTACCTAAAAAATCTTATATTTGAGCTGCATCAAATTCATTAACAGGATGTAATGGGAAGGTTGCGTCCATGAAGAAATTGTAGACAGATTAACCATCTCAGCTTATAAATCGATATACTTGGACGATGTTCTAAATTGACTTGCAAAATATGCAACATTCCATAAAGTTTGGACGATGTTCTAAATTGACTTGCAAAATATGCAACATTCCATAAAGTTTTTTGCCGACATGTGAAGTCTAGATGGTGATTCTGTGCATTCCGTATCCATTTTACATTGGCCAAAGTCAGTGATCCAGGAAGATTCTGCATGAACATGTCTGGAACATGATTTTTACCCTTGATTTCCTTGTTACTTAGATTACTGTTTGTCATATAGTTCACTTGTTACGGTGTGGCTTTGGACGGACTCAAATATATCTATATGTTCTTTCACGAAAAGAATTTTATATGATTATTCAGATATCTTTAAGGACAGGTGATGAAGGTCGGAATCTCCCTCAGATGTTGTCCTCCGTCGATTTTATGGCCAGTGCGATTGAACGATTGAGATTTGTAGTGGAGGATTGGGTGTGGATCTCAATGGGTGGTTGGTTGATATTGAAGCCGAGCTACCTGCAAAGAATTCCCGGGTTGGAATACCACCGTAGGACCCTCCGACGATCAAGTAAGTACCAGGAAATATTCAGGCAGAGTAGCGGCGTATTGAAATGAGTTTGAGTTACCTGAATCATCTAGAGGAAAGGTTTATATAGGGGTCGCATCGGAGAGAGCCGTTGCGAGATTCTCGCCGTTAGTTCCGCCTAGACGTAACGCCCGCATTAATGGCGAGATGCGCTCATTGAAGGCGAGATACGCTAGCGCGGGACGCGGGACGTGGAGTGGAGGAGATTTCGTCGTGGCGAGATACACGGAGTCGTTATGAGGGCGCTCGTGCTCCATGTCTCTGGTCAAACAGGAAAGCTGAGCAATCTCTGCTATAAGATAGCTCGGAGATGGACAAGAGAGCCGAGAAAGCTCAGCTCTATGATTGCTCGAGGATGAGCTACTGACCGATGGTTGGTCGAAGGAGGAATGTACGAAGGGAAGGCCCCCTAGAGGTCGGGGTATATTCCTCGGACTGGGCCTTAGAGACGATGCACTGAGGAGTGTTCCTTTCGCATTATCTTTATTCCAGTTCGGCAGCCCCCTAGGAATCTAGGCGGCGTGCATGGAGGACACGCCATCTGCTACGTGTCAAGATCGTGGAAATCCCCAACTGTGAGTATCATCACTATCCCCCCCCCAACACTCATCCCGGCTTAATTTATAGGTCGGGTCGTGGGTGGATCGGTTGGTATTCTCTCTCCAGTTTTTTGTCGAGGAATTTGCGCGGTGGAATGTTCGGGAACAACACAGCGTTCGGGGTTTGTGTCTCCCCGGTTTCCGGGTCCATGTGGCCTTCACCGTGCACCTTAATTTCCGCACGTATCCTTATTGATGTCAGCGTATTGTTGAGAGGACGACGCCATCATAGAGACGTCGCTTCACTTTCTTGGACCGTCATGGCGATAGGCCGACCGTTGATTTCATGCCATGTGTCCACATTCGAATGGTGGATTGTGATACGTCGCTTCAGCCGATCGGATCTGCGTGAGGGGAAGGCATCCAATGGTTGGCTACCGCATGGCACCAACTGGATCGTTAAGCGCGACACTTCGTTTTGACGGGAACGGATCTGGGTCGTTGGGTGGCCTTTACTGAGTGTATAAATAAGGACGACCTGTCCCCAGGAAACACCTTTGGTTCGCTTGCCTTCTGTTGTCTTTAGATTGCTCGGTGCCCCCGCTCTTAGGTCAGATCTACAGTTCAAACCCTCCTTTAGCTCCCCTTCCTTTGAATCAGGTCAGATATCTTCCTTTGATCTACTAGTAGATGTAGTTAAGGTAAAGTCAGGCGATGAGGTTTCGACCTCTGAAACCGAGTCTAGTGGGTTTTCTATGTCTTCCTCGACTTCTAATAACGGAGAAAGTTCTTCTTTTTCTATGTCGGGTTCGCCCCCAAGGGATAGCGATTCACTTGTTCCCTATCGTCGAAGGCCAAGAAGGCCCCTAAGGTGCGTATCGAGAACACTCGTGACGCTGCCTCGGCGCTAAACAGGTTTGACGAGCTTTCCGACATACAAACTCGTTTCCACATTCCCTCTGGCTACATGATCCATCTGGCCAGGGAGGGTGAACGGGCAGACTAGATACAGGGTAATGAGATTGCCCTGTACTTGAAAGCATTCCGAGCAAGGATGCATCTGCCTTTTTTGCCCAAGATTTGTGCAGTCCTTCACTGTTTTCAACTCGTCCCGGGCCAACTAATACCGAATTCGTGGAGGATTCTCCTCGGATTCCTAGTCCGGCTTAAAATCAATTAGATCCTCTAATCTAGGGCTTCTCTTATCTTTTCTCTGCTATAAGAACCATTCGGGTATCCATAAGGACGAGTCGAGTTGGGTATACTTTTCTTTTAAGAAGCTCAAAGGTAGGACGGCTGGGGCGGGGCAGTGGTCGTCCCTTCTTCTATCTACGAGTGGAAGAATAAGTTCATCTTTGTCGGTCCTCCGAAAGGAGAGGAGTGGCCGGTGTCCACCGAGTGGCATAGGGCAGATTGCCAAAAAGCCAAGCTGTTGAATGCCCCGGAGGCGGGGATCGTGTCCTGGTGGGAGCCGATCCAGCACGCTGACGCCTTGCTTTCCGAGCAGGCCCTAAGCTGGGCAGGACTCAGTCCCGTGCGTTTCATAAATAAGTTAGGTGTCACGTCCCGCTTCCTGTTGTATGGTGAAGGAAACGCGACGAGGCCACTACGTATTTACTCTGAAGTAAATATGCTAAGCGCATCTAAGCAATATAAATATAAATGCACAAGAGACAAGATATAATAAAACAGCAGCTTTATTTATTCATATTCTTTTTGTACAATGCATGGAAAAGTAAATACATCTGAAAGAAAACAATACCTAAACAATGGCATAACAGAAAAGGAAAAAATACTGAAATAAAAGTGTACAATGTAGCTAGAGCTCTGGATGTATGCAAACTGGTCCAAGTCCTCGCTAGTAGGCTCGATCTCTGGAAGATCCGAATCACCTGACGACATTCAAAGAAGAAAGAAAGAGAATGTCATCAGCGAACAAATCGCTCGGTAAGTCCCAAGGATAAGGAAGAAATAGAATAGACAGAAAGAGAATGTAGCTTTTAAAGTTGTATTATATGAGTATTTGGTGTTAACGCTGTTGTTTGTAGCTTGGTACAGAAGGATACCAGTGTATACGAGAGGAGTCTCTATATGCTAGAGACTAGGGTAAATGGAAAGTACAAGGAACCGTTATGCCACGATACAACAACAACTGAATATAGGTTAGGTGTCTTAATCTTGCGGTCTCATGCCACTTCTAACACCTTCCGTACTAATCTACCCCTTAAACTCCGCGACATCTTGTATTTAATTGTTTGTATTTGTATTGTAAATTGTATTGTCTTGTATATATGGATGACTTGCCGAAACCATGATATCAGTAAATGGATGTAACTGGAGAATCATGTAAATGGAAGTATATCCATGGTTCGGTTCAGTCAATACAGATTAAATAGATAGAATATAAGTATTCAAGGATTCGTGTTGGATTGTAGATTGTAGATTGTACTTGAATTATATTCAAGTCAGATTATTAATGAGACTCGGTCTGAGTCAGACAATTAGAAAAGAAATTGAAGTCCTGAATTAGGTTTTGATGTTATCGGTAACCGCTGCACATGGGCGGCAGAATTTGTGTCTTTTTCAAAGACGATTACCGTGTTGATAACACCGTTTGTTAAGTTGTCTACCTTAGAATAGGCAAGCACCCACTTCTCCGGCTCCCTGAGGCTCAAGAGATTGGTCCCGCTTAAACCTATATTTACTAGGGTCCTTAGGGTAATTTATAGAACCTGAGGGGGTTTTATGTAAAAATACTTTTGTATAATTTTCAAAATACACCCCAAGTATTTAATTATCGTCTTTAGAGTAGTCATAGATGTAGATTTTATATTTGTGATATTTCTAGTGAAAATATCTTAATTTCATAATATAGGGTATTTAATTGTAACATTGAACTTGTATGGAATTCATGGTATTTTAATATAAAGTGATTCTTGTGATTTTTAGAAAAATTGGAATATTTATATTATTACAAAATAGATATTTTAATGATACATATATGTATTTATATAAAAATAATTTTACTATATATTATATTTCTAGAAATCTCATTTTCTTAAGATTTTTGTATTTTAAATCTCTCGAGACCGTATGCTCCTTGCTGAAGTCTACATCTCGCACTACTAAGCTCAGAGATGTGGATAATCCGCACCATCCCAGTCGGGTTCCCCAAAATGGGTTGTAGCGGTACTTTGCAAAGATTTATAAAAATACTTAATCCTTTAGAAAACGGTTTTATTAATTCATGGTATTTATTTGAAATGTTTCATTTTCCCGTATTCTATGTTCCCGATAGATATTGTGCTATGTTGCATATGAGTGTTGTGAGGAGGTAGGTCATTACCTCGTGATCTACTTAAAGGTATAGCAAGGTTGTGATGTTTAAATGTCGAAATGAAACTATATGGTATTTTAGTGAAAAAGTACGGTAAAAGTTACAAAATGAATTAGATTGTCGTGAAACTTGATCAACAAATTTATTAATATTTAATAGTCAACATGTAAGAGTTTTGTGTGAATATATTTAAGAAAATGTTGGATTTTTAGAAAGAACCAAATCGGAAATCGGTTTAACTCCGATTCTGTCGGGTTTTGAAATTTCATATTTTTAGAACAAGATTAGAGAAGAGGTAGGGGGCTTACAGGTTTAGATATTAGAAGAGAGGAAGTGGGAATGGACGTAACTTCCGGTGTGTCGTTTCGTCGCCGGGAACTCCTAGGGTTGTCGTCGGAATTTCGCCGAAGCTTCTGCCTTTCTCTAACTTCAAATGCACACAACTTCTAGGGTTTTTCTTGAGAGTTTTGTTCAGAATTTTGGAGTGAGGGGGGGTGTCTAGGGGTTGTATTTATAGGGTAAGGCTAGGGTTAGGGTAGGTGAAAGGTTGAAATGAGAAAATATGATAAAATGTATTAAAATGTATTAAAAGTGGAGTAATTGGTGTTTTAAAGGGGCTCTGTTACTGGTCCATGGAAATAAAGTATGCAGGTGTACAGGGGAGACCAAAAGGCGCAACTCTTCAGTTGGCGACTCGGCGGTCCGGCCGAGTCCGGCCGGCGGCGGCCCGAGTCGGCCGATCCGCCGGCCGATTCGGCCGAGTCCAGCCGAGTCAGGAGGCCGGAATCCTCCATGTCGCCTCATTAGTCCCCTGGTACAGTTAGTTTATTTAGTGTAGTGGAGTTTTTATGAGTTATGCATGTTTAAACCCTTGGTATTCTAAAAATTCAAAATAAAACAATATTAAAAATAATGTGGGGTATGGGATTTGAACTCTGGTGCTATAGTTCAGCAGTGCAAGGCCTTACCAATAAGCTAAAAGCTCATTCTTGTAATTAATTAGCAAAACAAATATTTATGGTGCTCACAGAAAATGCAAATACCCTAAGTATACATTAATTTTTAAACAAATTTTTGTACACTAAAATTGGAGTTGTTACATTAGGTCTTAGCCGATCAATTTAGACTTGGTATATTTTGTTGCTTGTGTTGCCAACCCTTTTTTGTTTCTCCCCACAAAACCTATGGACCGGTCGAAGATTATGGTCGTCTTGGCCGCCAAGGCACAGGACAGGAAAGGCAACGGCAGTAACTCGTCCAAGCCCGCGCCGAGTGGGACTCTCCGCTATGAGGCTTTTTCAAAGGTTGTCGTCCCCGCACTAGTCCCTGAGGCGCATAAGGGAAGTGTGCAGAAACAAGCTTGGGAACAGATTCCCTGGGTGAAGCCGGAGGCGCCTTCTTCCGCCAAATCTCCGGCCAAGAAGCTCAAGAGGGTGGTTTCCTGGCCGGTGCCGACCGGGGTACACATTCAGGAGGGCGACTGTCATGCCCCGCTTCCCAAATACGGAATACAGGAGGCGACTAGGTCGGCCATACTTCTACGGTCAGGGAAACAATCCCGCCGTAGTCACACTTCGGTTTCTAGCATTACTTGGTAATCAGTAAACACAGCACAAAAGTTAAGAAAACACATCACTAGTTTATTACATCAAATTTCATTGTTCACAGTTTACAATAGTTCAAAAGAATAAGAAACTACTAACCAAGTGCGAATATAAGGTTGATTTATGGAAAGCGGTAAAAGTACTGATGGTGTGACCGTCTAGATCTCTGTGAGCTTGAATGGTGGGTCTGACTCCTGAACCGGGTCATCTCCAAGCTCTGAGCATGCATACTCCGGTCGTCAGAGCGACGCAATAGCAATAATATGATAACAATAATGAGGCATGAAATAAAAGTAATAACGGTGGAGACAATGAATGATAAGTCTACAATCAATGCAATGTATGACCTGTGTTCCTACTGGTCTCTAAGTCAATTTTGAAATCGAGTTTGCGGAAAAGAGTGATCATGTTTAACGAGGGTCTCGTGCGTACCCAAGACTACGGCCCACTGTTGCCCGGGACATAACCCTGTTAGCCGGACCGCTATGTCCAAACCTAATATATATAAGAGTCGTTGTTCGAATGATCATCCTCTAAATCGCCAATCTCGCTAAATACAAGTTCCTTTCCACTTTGATTACCCTTTTCCCCCAGATTTCCCTATCTATAAGTATGGGCTAGTCGTGTACAAGTACGCACCAATAACACTGCTTTATTCACTATTCACTGAGTTGTTCACTATTACGAATCGTTCACTTTTTAATGGAGTGCTCGACACGACTAAACCGATACCATTCATGTTCGACAATGCATTATACACTGAGAATTTATAAAGACCCTCACTATCGCTAGAAGTATTGCAGTCGGGTAAATATGTGAATTATGCCGCTAAATGAATCATATGCAATAAAAGTCATTATGCGTCTTAGGAATGTAGAAAAATCACATTATATCTTACTATCATAATTAAGAAAAATAATACAAAAGGGTAGGAAGTAAGCTCAATTATCAAACCAACGAAATTAGTTTCAAGTCAATCGGGTTTTGAGTTTGCGAATTACGGTCATTTCTTTTTAAGTGTTCTCTGTTGGAAATTCAGTTCCTGAACTGAATGTCCGTTTCGTAACACAGTTTTCATCCTGTTGAGATTATAATTAGGTGATACTACAGTTGGATAATATTTAGGTATAATAATTAGGTTTCCAACTCACTAGATGGATCGATAATATCCACTGTATGCTAGAAGATATGCATTGTTTAAGATGAGGGTATACGTTCTGCCCCTGCTTGGGACTGCAGTATGTATCGTTGATTAAAAATATAATTAAAATAGAAAACGATGGTAAAAATGAATGGATCCACCACCATTTGTTAGCTAACAGAATAATATTTGCAATGGTATAAGGTTTCACATAATATCATTTTCCTACAGAGATGTATAAGCATTTTAATCCAGGTGTCGACAAGCAGCTCAGGACTGCAGTTCAGAGCCGCATTCCCGAACATTTTTCGTCATCGTTTTAAAACATAACAGAAATATAAATTATAGAGAGTTCTAGGGTGTCGAGTTGGCTTCGATACGATCCTTCGAGCACACCATTTTAGTATGTATCCAAATTACTATGATTTTTTACCAGTTAGGTGTACGGAAAAAGTTCAGATTTGGTGAAGTTAATTAGGGGTGACATTTTATGGCATTAGAGTTCGTATTTGCATTCTAACTTCTTCCATATCATCCATTATCACTAAAGAAATCTCGTAGACCTATGTTCCACCATAATCGATAGGGTTTTCGCATAAGGTACATATCGAACACCTAACTGAGCAGTTGTTTATTGTCGGAATATCAATTATGTCCGTTCAATTCACAAGAAAATAACTTACGAACTTCTATACGATGTTAACACGAAGTGTTGGACTCGATTACTAATTAGTTACAAATCAACTTATATAAATTATAGTCTGATACCAATTCACACGATACCATCAGATCGTATATCGAAATATAGTATTATAGCATGGAAGCAAGTCTTGGAAACTTGCCTGAAGAAGATCACGGCACGGCAGTAACGACGAAGAAAAGAAACAATACGACATGATGACGACAATGTCATGGCACAATCACGACACAGGTGCAGCTACACATGGCTAAGCTTGGCGATATCTGGCGGTTGGGTGTCATGACTGCTTTTCTAAAATGATGTTTTAGAAGAGAGCGTCTGTAAATACACAGCCAGAGGGCTTCGTAGACAGTGGGAGCAGCGGAAACGTGTGCAAGATGTTTTATGTGATAAAACAGGCATCGCGGAGTTGGAACATCTGTTTTGATGATTTAGTCAAAGAGTTTGACATCATCAAAATGGTAGATGAACCGTGTATAAACAAAAAGGTAGTAGGGAGTATGGAGGTGATCCTCGTAGAGTACGTGGATGACATACTCTTGTAAGGGAAAGAGTTTCCTATGCTACGCACGATCAATCTCCGCTTATCACAATGATTCTCCACATAGGATCAAAATGATACCTCCTAAATCCTGAGTTTTCATCTATGAGATAGATGTAATTGGATGTTAGGATACTCACTAGATGTAGTGAGATGGTATTGATCGATCCTGGGGAAAATCACTGGAAAGGTTCCAGAGTGATAAAGACGACTGAATGTCAATCACAGGCATTGTATTTACACTTAGTAAAGGGACGGTATGTTTGAAGAGTTCCAAGCTAGATACCGTGGCTAACTAGACGATAAAGGCAAGATACATCGCTACTTAAGATGCTACCAAAGAGGATGTTTGGGTGTATATTGGTTCATGATATGAACTACGTTCCAACCATTGTGAGACAATGGAGTTGTGGCTTAAGCCAAGGAACGCCGGTCCCATCAGTGATCCAGACATATTCTAAGGCAGTGTCACCTGATCATGGAGATGGTTGATCTCCAAGGGATCAAGGTTAGGAGAGTAGACTCAGAGGACAACACGGTGGATCCACTCACAAAGGCCTTTTCCCAGAGAGAGACTATTATGGGATGGTTGAGTATGAGATACTTCAACCACTGCTATCAGATGGCCCTAGTGCAAGTGGGAGATTGTTAGTTATATGTATGCCCTAGAGGCCATTACTGTACATTGGATGTATATTGTAGTGGATGCTGGGACATATATAGGGAGGACTTTCTTGCTCGACATGATAGTATGCTATCTGGTTACTCTTTACCTTAACATGTACACTGATTGTCTCTCTGTTACATGTTGGTAAAGCCCTTAGGATGTGTACTTGACTACCTGGATTATGATGCGGATCATACTAGTGGGGACATGGTAGCCCATAAGTACATCCTTCAAGGTCCCTAGTCGTGGGTGTATCGAGACGGGGCATCGATATACCAGAGTAGACTAGCGTATACCTTCTCGACCCATACAGATGGGCGATGGATGATCCCATATCCATTGGTGTTTGACATCGGAGATGATATACGAGTGCTCAGTGAAGACTGGGTACACTGGACGGACTCGCCGAGAACTCCCAGATGGTATTATACCTTACGTCAGATGGCAGTTCTCTGGTGACACTGGTACAGAGTAGTCTGTTGACCCGAGATCGTCATAGAATCTTGTGTGGTTCCCACTATGCTTTGATTTCCACCTTACCACGTCCAAGAGGGCGTGCAAAATGGTGGTTTTTGGGTACAGTCCCGAATCACATGGAGACAATGAGCGATAGGAGGGGATTCGTCTCTCCCGGTATAGGGAGTTGATGTTGCACTGTGTTCGATTGGTTATAACCGGAAATCCCTGGCCAGGGTTGCTGAAATTTACTGGTAAGTGTTACCTGTAGTTTCTCGAACTGTTATAGACCTCATATCGACACGACTTATCGAGCTATTGGGGTCTGACGTTTACCACCCCTAGGCGAGATATGCGACATATCAGACGACGAGACCGGACTGTACGGTAAGTGTTATTGGTTGGATTCACAGGAGTATGAGCGGGCTTGCTCGTCGATCTTCTGATCGCTCAATACCCGGGTGGCCGTTACGTTTAGCAGACCGCTTGCGGCTTGTGGATGATTGATATGATCATCATCTGCTGCCGGCGTATTGACGAGTTTTTAGAGTCCTACACAGAGGTTTCCTGGCTCAAGCAAAACGAAATAGGAGCGCATATGAGATATGTGCGGGACCGAGAATAATGCGTGTATGTGATACCGTATTCCATTCTCGCGTTGAATGTGTCGAATGGTTGTATGTGATATAACCTAGTTATCGAATCAAGGATTGATTCGATAAGTCGATACATTGGATACTAGTCGGTTATATGCGACATGACCAGATCATTGAATCAAGTGTTGATTTAATGATTTAATGTATAATTATATATATGATATATTACTTTGCATTAACTAGTATTGGTTTATTTTAAAAGGATTTTCTCACTTGATGTACACAAGTTGTATATGTGATAAACTTTTGTGCACATGATTGTATCATGTTTGATGATACATGCTAACTTGGTTAAGTGTATGATTAAACCATGATTGTGTAATGGTTAGGGTTTTGATTTTATTTATTTATTTAATCTTTTTTAGTTTTGGCAAAATAAAATGGTGGATTTATTTGTTCTTTGCTAAAAGCTTCTTGAAGTTTCAAAGCATCTTTGAAAAGTCTTCCATTTTGTTTTTACCACTAAACCTAACCATTCACCTAACCCTAGTTTATTCTCTAAACTTTACCATGGTTACATTATGATAACTATCACTTGATTATTCAATTAGAATTAATTCATTTTTCCATTTTCTTCTTCTTCTTCTTCTTGATGAAGAAGGAAAAGCTTTCTTGAAATTTATCAAGTGTTGATTCCAAGTGAGAAATCCAATTCTAAAGTGAACCCACTTCCTATTTCTTCATCCTCTACCACTTGCCAAGTAGTATAGGGTGTTTTCTTCACAAGTTTCATGGCTTGGTGAAGTTGGAGCTTGATCTAGTGTTGCCTCGACGTAGATCATCTTCGGCATCGAAGCCGACGACCAAGCCCGTCCATTTCTCCGATGAAGCCGACGCTAGAGCCCGGGATTTGATTTGGACAGCAAGGAGACTTCATCATGGAGCTATGGAGGTAGAGGACCGGATCTACAATGGTTTTATTTCCGTTCACTTAGTTAAGTAGTTAACTAGTTGCATGTTTCGCTTAAAATTCTAGTTAACGATCCGTATTAGGGTTTCTCAGCACTTGCAAAATTTGAAATTGGCATGGTTGATGCTTTGTGAGACCTTATTAGTGTGCCTAGGAACCCTACAGTGGTATCAGAGCTACTAGGCATTAGATGTCGACCTATGGGGGGTTCTCACTGTGTGACAGTATGACGAAGCATAGGCTCTTACCCCCAGGATGTCCCGAGACCGGAAGGTGTTCCGGCGGGTTGTAGTCCTCACGAGGGGGCATGCGTAAAAAGTAGCTGCTGAGGGACCCGTTGGTGCCACGGCGACCCCATTGGATGGGGTTGCTGCCTGACCAACAGTGGTATCAGAGCCTAGCTAGAGCCTTAGGCGATGCGTAGACGGAGTTTGAAATCCGATCGAACCGAAACCCTAACACAAAAACGCCTCTCTGTACATTTTTTAAAAACTGGGTTTTTTCCAGATTAAAAATATGCAGAAAAATCAGCAGGTATTTCTAAGAATTACTGTGAAGTTCGAGCTCCTGAAACGCTTAAAGAGCGGCGGAACCGCGGCAATAGCATGCCTATTGCGGCGGTTCCGCGGCCAATTTGTCTCTTCCGATAATTATATTTACACAGTAATTCCTAGTATTTAGTGCTGGTTTTCCTGGGAATTTTTAATTTGAACTCAAGAGTTGAGTTTTCTGGGTTGTATTGGGGGTTCGGAGATTCGATCGGACTGTCTAATTTTGTCTATGTGTTTTCCGGGTAAATTCATGAATATGTTAAAAAGTTCGACCGGATAAAAATACCCACCTTTTCCCCTGTCGGGAAATTTCCAAGTGTTGGATCTTTCCGTAGTTTAATGACGTTCTAAGTAGTGCAAGTAACGTGATGGTCCCTCTAGAAGACAACAAACCTTAACTCGATTATGTGACCGTCTTGAACTGCCCTTTGAACCTTCGGGTTTGGGGCAGTACGGCGTGCCACATGTGAGGCATTGGCTTGACCCTTCTACGGCTAGACCGTTGGTACTGAGGCATGAACTGGATGTTTTTAAACTTGTTTCCTGTATTGAGCTGTTTCGGGAAAACTTGGGTGTTTGACTGTTCGATCGGAAAGTTTAACATTTTCTGTTTATCTGGAATGTGATACAATACTTGGAATCCACAAGTAGTTATGAGATAACTGAATGAATGTTATAAACATAGCACTTTAGTCTTACTTGATCGATTGCCACGGAATTTTGATGCGATCAAAAGTCCGTCGCAATCACGTAGCGTACGCGGATACTCGCCGGATAAACTTAATAGACAGCTACACCCCTTAGCCCCGACCAAGTGACTGTAGGAGAACCCCGTCGCCGAAAGCATCCGTTCGGGTGCTCGCGGTAGCGGTGTTCCGCCTTGGTGCACTTTGTCGACGGTGTCGGGGGTGCGGCCGTCTACTAAAGTTTGCGACGAGCATTCGATCAGGATGTCGGGAATCTTGTTGAATTGCCCGACTTGATATTGAAAAGTGTTTTCGATTTTGAGACTAAAATGCGGGGTTTATAATTGTTAGGCATGCGATGTCTAAGTAATTCATTTGATTAGGCATGCGATGTCTAAAGAGATTGCGGATTCCAACTGTTGTAGTTTTACACTTTCTTTTCTGTGACCGTAAGTGTAATATGTGATATCGCCGGTTTCGTTGCTATATGTCAACGACAATTGGGATGCGCATATTTACTTACGTTGATGACATGTGATGTTATGTGTTGCTGGATATGTTATATTGGATCGTCGTGTTTGAATAGCCAGGGGTTTTTATGTGAGATGAGTGTTTTTCATTTTCATTCATGTAAAAACTTGTATGTAATATTCTTTTATTGGGGCGCTTCCAGGTTGCGGAAGATGTCACCTTTTGTATATTATTTACTTTTCTGCACTAGGATAGACCCAAGGAAGGGAGCACAAGTAACCGGGTTCTAGGGTCCAGTGGGAGACCATCTCGAGGAGTCGAGTCCGGGTCTCCTAACCCTAGAATTGGTAGGGTTGCTTGCCGCTCTCGTAGAGGTCTAAGGGTGTGGGTTTGGCTATTCATCACGACCGTAGAATCCGTGTTTTATACTGGCTCGTATTGAAAACACGGACGCCCTAGTATATCCAATATTTCATATGTTTCTTCTGCTGCGATATCTGTGATGTGATCATTTGATATGTTCTGTGATGGATACTATATATAGTATATATGATATATTATATAGACGTTACTTATGTTTTACACCCGCGCTAGCCCTGCCCCGCTCTGCCGTTAGTTACCTAACCTAACGGTGCACGAAGGGACATCGAGACGAATGCGGATGGCATAAGTGTACGTCGTATTTATCTGTGATGTTTAGGTACTTAAATGATGGGACTTCATTAATATGATTAATGAAAATAAAAGAAACCTTAGATGTTGTGGAATCGAATTTCAAAATAAAATAGGTAGCTACAGTTCTTGCTTTGCACAGAGGTATATATGATATATCCTGCACCTTATTCGATGAGGAAAGGACCGAGATCCCTTCACCAGGAGTGACTCCTTTAGCAATAACTGGCAGATGCTACACACTCGGTTTGACTTTTGATTGCTTCTATAGTTTCTGCTTTGCACAGCGATATATATGATATATCCCGCACCTCATTCGACGAGAAAAGGACCGACGATCCCTTCACCGGGAGTGACTCCTTTAGCAAAACTAGAAAAGCCTCAAAAGCACTCCATTTTAAAATCATTTGATTCTACAACGATATCAAGTTCATTACGCAATAGGTTTTCAGAAAAACCTGTCGTAGCCCTCCGTCATTTCAGATAAGTCCTACTTAGTATTCGTGCTACGTTTGTTGACCTCCGTCAAGGCGTAGTGTGCGATAGCTAGCTAGTATTTATCTGTTTATGCATATGATGCAGATTGGATTAGGGTAGTCGTGCGGCCTTGTTGACCTCCGTCAAGGGTCGTGCGGGTGGGTTTATTTCAATCAAGAAATGACGGGTTGAACTTGGCTAGTAGCCTATGGTTTGTTGACCTCCGTCAAGGTCATAGGACGCTAGGAGCAAAATATTATCGGGAATTTCAAGTGTTGAAATTTGCAATGAGATTGCATACCTTCTATGAGATAGTTGGATCCCGATTCCCGCTGCGAGTAAGAGTTACTCCTGGGAGAGTTTTACACGTTACAATTAGCCGATCAAGTAGGTGTCTAGAAAGGTGTTAACGAGGTTACGCCTCTGGGAAAACGAGGTTTACATTAATTAGGTTCGTGCGAAAGCACGGGGGACCTCCCTCAAAGTACCGACACTGGCCTGGCTGAAAGATTGGCAAACTTGTAGCGTGTAATTAATCCCGGCTAGTCTTTCCTTTTAGGGTTTGAAGGAAGATTTGATAAAAAACAGTGGGAGCCATCCTGATTAGATAAAACAATAACCAATCTATTCTTGCAAGAGCGCACGCTGAGTGTTTTCTTCTCTCTCTCTCTCCAGGTAGCGACCATATCATGCCTTAATCAAGATAATAATATAGATTATTGACCGAACCCGCTTGTTATACTGAGCTGGGAAACGTTGGTCCCGCTCCAACTTATAATTGTTATAAGACAGAGCAGGAAATAGGGGATTACCAGAATTCCCGTGCCGCCCAAACGAAGAAAGTGCATATTGATGCATCTCCTTCGGGTGTGTTCATTACAAAGAACTGTTTCTCTGTATCCTTTACGTCCTGGGTATTTGATACCGGATCAGGATCCCAGATATGTAATCAGTTACATAGGGCTACAGAAAGGTAGAGAACTGAGAACGGGTGATAAGTTTCATGAGACAGAAAACGGGGCAAGCGTTGCAGCCAAGTCTGTTGGTCACTGTCACCCTGTATTACCAATACATTGATTCTGAACGAATGTTATTAGATACCGAACCTGATATACAAAATCATATCAATCTCTTTATTAGTAAAGAAACGATAAAATTTTGTATTGATGGATAATGTTTTGAACATTTCCTATATCAAAAGTTGATCGGTTCAGGCACGTTATCTAAAAGTATTGACGTTCTAAATCAAACTACAGTTCTTAGTATACGGAACACACACAAGAGGAAGAGTTCAGAATTGAAAGATTCCTTCTTGAGGTATTGTAGACTAGGTCAGATCAATATGACCCGACTAGCTAGAGTTACATAAAGATGCATATTTAAATTAGTTTGAATTTACATCTTGTGAAACTCGCCAGTCATGTCACAAAGATAAGATGACCATAGCTCCGTTTACTGGAAACAGAGAAAGAGTTAATGAACTCTTAGGATGATACATGTTGATGTATGTAGGTCCCCTGTCTACACATGCCAAGACCGGTTCTTTATACTTCGTTACATTCTCTGATAATCTCTCAAGATTCAGTCATATGTTCCTGTTGAAACACAAGTCCGAACCTTTTGAGATATTCACAGAATGCAAGTTAGAAGTAGAGAACCAATACGGGTATAAGTATTATGTCCTTTGATATGATCATGGAGAAGAATACTTGAGCATGGAAATCCTGGACTATTCTAAAGGAGAATGAGATTCTCTCTCAGCATGACTCCTCCGAATACACCATTGCACGATGGTATATCGGGGCGGAGCAATCACACCCTATATGATAAGGTGCGCTCTATGATGAGTACTACTGAGTTACCTTTTTTCCTTTTGGGGGTTATGCATATGAGAAGCTGCATACCTATTGAATTAGGTTCGAATCAAATCAGTGCCTACCATTTCATATGAGATATGGAAAGGGAAGAGCCCATCTCTTAAGTCAGTTAAGATTTGGGGTTGTCCGGCTTATGTCTAAAAGCAAAATCCGGACAAGCTCGAGGCAAGATCTGTTATGTAGAACTGGAAGTGTTTCAGCCATACAAACTGCAACTGATGATTTGATAGAACCAAAGGATTCAGTAGATTCCAACGAACCTCTGCCTCTCCGCCGATCTAGTAGGGTTCCTCACCCACCTGAGAGTTACTTCGGTTTCTTTATGACAGTGGGAGCGAAGATTGCATCATGAGATGATGACCCAACTAGTTTCGAGCTGGCCATCAGGAGTGAGACTCTGTAAGAATGGCTGGATGTTTAGCGATCTGAGATAGAATCCTTATACACCAACAAAGTATGGACTTTAGTTGCTATATCTGAAGGGTTAAATCCCCATCAGGAGCAAGTATATCTTGAGAAGATTACTTGGTGTAGATGGAAAAGTTGAGACTTTCAAAGCTAGACTTGTTAAAGGTTTTCGTCATCGACCAGGCGTGGATAATGATGAAACCTTTTCCGGTGCCTATGCTTAAGTCCATCCGAATCCTACTTGCCACGGCTACATACCATGACTGCGATATCTGGCAGTTGGGTGTCATGACTGCTTTTCTAAAATGATGTTTTAGAAGAGAGCGTCTGTAAGTACACAGCCAGAGGGCTTCGTAGACAGTGGGAGCAGCGGAAACGTGTGCAAGATGTTTTATGTGATAAAACAGGCATCGCGGAGTTGGAACATCTGTTTTGATGATTTAGTCAAAGAGTTTGACATCATCAAAATGGTAGATGAACCGTGTATAAACAAAAAGGTAGTAGGGAGTATGGAGGTGATCCTCGTAGAGTACGTGGATGGCATACTCTTGTTAGGGAAAGAGTTTCCTATGCTACGCACGATCAATCTCCGCTTATCACAATGATTCTCCACATAGGATCAAAATGATACCTCCTAAATCCTGAGTTTTCATCTATGAGATAGATGTAATTGGATGTTAGGATACTCACTAGATGTAGTGAGATGGTATTGATCGATCCTGGGGAAAATCACTGGAAAGGTTCCAGAGTGATAAAGACGACTGAATGTCAGTCACAGGCATTGTCTTTACCCTTAGTAAAGGGACGGTATGTTTGAAGAGTTCCAAGCTAGATACCGTGGCTAACTAGACGATAAAGGCAGGATACATCGCTACTTAAGATGCTACCAAAGAGGATGTTTGGGTGTATATTGGTTCATGAGATGAACTACGTTCCAACCATTGTGAGACAATGGAGTTGTGGCTTAAGCCAAGGAACGCCGGTCCCATCAGTGATCCAGACATATTCTAAGGCAGTGTCACCTGATCATGGAGATGGTTGATCTCCAAGGGATCAAGGTTAGGAGAGTAGACTCAGAGGACAACACGGCGGATCCACTCACAAAGGCCTTTTCCCAGAGAGAGACTATTATGGGATGGTTGAGTATGAGATACTTCAACCACTGCTATCAGATGGCCCTAGTGCAAGTGGGAGATTGTTAGTTATATGTATGCCCTAGAGGCCATTACTGTACATTGGATGTATATTGTAGTGGATGCTGGGGCATATATAGGGAGGACTTTCTTGCTCGACATGATAGTATGCTATCTGGTTACTCTTTACCTTAACATGTACACTGATTGTCTCTCTGTTACATGTTGGTAAAGCCCTTAGGATGTGTACTTGACTACCTGGATTATGATGCGGATCATACTAGTGGGGACATGGTAGCCCATAAGTACATCCTTCAAGGTCCCTAGTCGTGGGTGTATCGAGACGGGGCATCGATATACCAGAGTAGACTAGCGTATACCTTCTCGACCCATACAGATGGGCGATGGATGATCCCATATCCATTGGTGTTTGACATCGGAGATGATATACGAGTGCTCAGTAAAGACTGGGTACACTGGACGGACTCGCCGAGAACTCCTAGATGGTATTATACCTTACGTCAGATGGCAGTTCTCTGGTGACACTGGTACAGAGTAGTCTGTTGACCCGAGATCGTCATAGAGTCTTGTGTGGTTCCCACTATGCTTTGATTTCCACCTTACCACGTCCAAGAGGGCGTGCAAAACGGTGGTTTTTGGGTACAGTCCCGAATCACATGGAGGCAATGAGCGATAGGAGGGGATTCGTCTCTCCCGGTATAGGGAGTTGATGTTGCACTGTGTTCGATTGGCTATAACCAGAAATCCCTGGCCAGGGTTGCTGAGATTTACTGGTAAGTGTTACCTGTAGTTTTTCGAACTGTTATAGACCTCATATCGACATGACTTATCGAGCTATTGGGGTCTGACATTTACCACCCCTAGGCGAGATATGCGACATATCAGACGACGAGACCGGACTGTACGGTAAGTGTTACTGGTTGGATTCACAGGAGTATGAGCGGGCTTGCTCGTCGATCTTCTGATCGCTCAATACCCGGGTGGCCGTTACGTTTAGCAGACCGCTTGCGGCTTGTGGATGATTGATATGATCATCATCTGCTGCCGGCGTATTGACGAGTCTTTAGAGTCCTACACAGAGGTTTCCTGGCTCAAGCAAAACGAAATAGGAGCGCATATGAGATATGTGCGGGACCGAGAATAATGCGTGTATGTGATACCGTATTCCATTCTCGCGTTGAATGTGTCGAATGTTTGTATTTGATATAACCTAGTTATCGAATCAAGGATTGATTCGATAAGTCGATATATTGGATACTAGTCGGTTATATGCGACATGACCGGATCATTGAATCAAGTGTTGATTTAATGATTTAATGTATAATTATATATATGATATATTACTTTGCATTAACTAGTATTGGTTCATTTTAAAAGGATTTTCTCACTTGATGTACACAAGTTGTATATGTGATATACTTTTGTGCACATGATTGTATCATGTTTGATGATACATGCTAACTTGGTTAAGTGTATGATTAAACCATGATTATGTAATGGTTAGGGTTTTAATTTTATTTATTTATTTAATATTTTTTAGTTTTGGCAAAATAAAATGGTGGATTTATTTGTTCTTTGCTAAAAGCTTCTTGAAACTTCAAAGCATCTTTGAAAAGTCTTCCATTTTGTTTTTACCACTAAACCTAACCATTCACCTAACCCTAGTTTATTCTCTACACTTTACCATGGTTACATTATGATAACCATCACTTGATTATTCAATTAGAATTAATTCATTTTTCCATTTTCTTCTTCTTCTTCTTCTTGATGAAGAAGGAAAAGCTTTCTTGAAATTTATCAAGTGTTGATTCCAAGTGAGAAATCCAATTCTAAAGTGAACCCACTTCCTATTTCTTCATCCTCTACCACTTGCCAAGTAGTATAGGGTGTTTTCTTCACAAGTTTCATGGCTTGGTGAAGTTGGAGCTTGATCTAGTGTTGCCTCGACGTAGATCATCTTCGGCCTCGAAGCCGACGACCAAGCCCGTCCATTTCTCCGATGAAGCCGACGCTAGAGCCCGGGATTTGATTTGGATAGCAAGGAGACTTCATCATGGAGCTATGGAGGTGGAGGACCGGATCTACAAAGGTTGTATTTCCGTTCACTTAGTTAAGTTGTTAACTAGTTGCATGTTTCGCTTAAAATTCTAGTTAACGATCCGTATTAGGGTTTCTCGACACTTGCAAAATTTGAAATTGGCATGGTTGATGCCTTGTGAGACCTCATTAGTGTGCCTAGGAACCCTACAAGTAGGGCTCGAGCTCGTTGGCAGAGGAGGAAGCGGCGGTGGGTGCTCAGGCGATGGATGTTGGAGGTGACAAGAGAGGGACTTGGAGAGGGTCTTCAGAGGCGATGGAGGGGATCCAAAGGTGATGGCGGTGGATCCGGTGGTTGTGGGGACAAGGTGGGTCGAGGTGGTGGTGGGGGTTTAAGGCTCGTCGTCAGTGAGCGGGAGAGAGGAGGCGAGAGGTTGAGAGAGAGTTTGTGAGGGAGAGGGAGAGAGGGGAGAGAGAGTGTTTAAAGGGGGAGGGAGAGTGTGTAAACGGAGGGGGGGAAGTGTGTAAACGGGAGGGAGAGAGAGAAGATTTTAAAATTTAATTAAAAGAAATAAATAGTATTAATGTGGTATTGATTTGGGTGTTAATAAGGATTTATGGGGAATTTAAAAGAGAATGATTTTTTGAATTTAAAAGGGGAGAAGGAAACTGATGGGGAAAAAGAAAGAGAAAAGTTTGGGCGGTTGGGTTTGGGCCTTGGGGAAAAAATAGGAAAAAGAAAAAAGGAAAAAGCGTTTGGGCTTGGGTTAGGAAATAGTCAATATAGAAAACAAGAATAGGAAAAATAATAGAATTTATGCTAGGGAAATAATATTATTAAAAAAATTCGGTTAATACGTACATAGGAAAACCGGTTATTACAGCGACTTCCGCATCGAGGTGTCGTCGGGACTGTCTGTGGCCGAAAGCCTCTTAGCAGATATGGAAAAGGCGGCGGGGGCCAAAATACCTCGGGGCACCATGAAAGCCCAGGTCAACATGATAGCCTAAGAGACCGTCCAGGTATGTGAGCTCTCCGCGAATTTTTCAAGTAATTTTTCCCTGTTTAGTTTTTGACGAATACTATTTGCTTTCATCTGCAGGTCCTCCATCACTGTGCCCTCCTGGCTGCCATGAAGGTCGAAGAAGTTGCTCCAGCGATAAAAAAGGCTGGAGAAACATCTTCGCGTGAGGAAGAAATTCTCGCCAAGCTGAAGGAGGCCAAGGACAACTCCACCTCTTTCGAGACGTGGTTGCTCTCGAAGGGGGTGAAGGCCACAAGGTTGAAGGCGTCCCATCGGGTTCTGAGTCCAACCGGGCCCTCCAAGCCTTGGTCGGCGAAGTCAACGAGCTTTTAGATACGATGAGGAAGTGAAGAGATTATTTTAAGGAAAATTCCCGGACAGCCAATGAGGCGATGAAAAAGACCGAGGAGATGAAGAAGGCCGTAGAAAACTACAAAATGTCCAAACAGTTCTACATCGACCTCGCTGACTCTGCGACCGTTGGGCGGCATAATACCCTTGATGCCGTTAAGGAGATGGTGCCCGGGTTTGATGACCAGGAGCTCCGCATGGGGTGCCCCCTCCCGGTGGAAGAGCCAAAGGGCGGAGGCGCCATGCAGACGGGAAGCGTCGAGACCTTAGCCGAGAAGACAACTTGAAGCTACCGCTCTCTCTACTCTCTTTCTTTTCCTTTGTTTTCCATTGTAACCCTTCGGGCAATTTTGCAACAATTTTGTAAAGCTGAGGAGGTCATAATACCTTGTACATAATTTTGAAATCAATGAAGTATATTTGCTTGTCAGCAATGTGTCTGATCGGAAAATTTTCGCTCTTATTTTCCAAATATAGTTGCTCTTATATTTGCGTGTCTGCAATGTGTCTGATTGGACAAAATTTCGTTTTTATTTTTCTAAGTGTGGATAAACCAGTGTCCTCCCTTCACCCCGAAGACGAGGTAACGTGAGTCGAGCGATCGTTAGGTTTATTCTTCCAAATATAGATAGACCGGTGTCACCTTGCAAACTCTAGAAACTTAGACTGATCTTTTCAATGCTTGGTAATATCCCCTCTTCCCCCGGAGACAGGCTGATTCGAGTGGAACGAGTATTGAGCCGGCTTTCGATCGTAGACGAGATTCCTTTACTTGGGCTATGCAGGAGTCTGCCTACTTCGAGTATGCATGCCAGGTAGGAGTTTTCCTTTTGATCTTATGCGAGGTCTTAGGATCCACCGTTTAGGCTGAGCAGAAATCTGTTCTTTATGACTAGGTGTGTCTCGGGGTCGAGCAGGAGTCTACCCATGCAAGGACTTGGGATGCACAGTTTAGGTCGAGCAAGAATCTACTCATTGCGAATCGGCCGGGCAGGAAGTTACGCAATGGCCTCGTAAGAGGGTTTCAGATCCATAGTTTGCTCCAAGCAGGAATCTACTCGCTGTGAATTGGCCAGGCAAGAAGCTATCCAGCGGCCTCATGAGAGGGCTTCTGATCTATAATTTGGGCAGAGCAGGAATCTACTCGCTGTGAATTGGACAGGCAGGAAGCTGTCCAGCGGCCTCGTGAGAGGGCTTCCAATTCACAGTTTTGGCTGAGGAAGAATCTACTCGTTATGAATTGGCCGGGCAGGAAGCTACCCAGCGGCCTCGTAAGAAGGCTTCTGATCTACAGTTTGGGCCGAGCAAGAATATCCTCGCTGTGAATTGGCCATGCAGGAAGCTGCCCAGCTTTTTCGTGAGAGGGCTTCTGATCCAAGGTTTATGCCGAGTAGGAATCTACTAGCTGTGAATTGGCCGAGCAGAAAGCTGCCCAACGGCCTCATGAGAGGGCTTCCGATCCACAGTTTGGGCCGAGCAGGAATTTACTCGCTACGAATCAGCCGAGCAGGAAGCTTCCTAGCGGCCTCATGAGAGGGCTTCAGATCCACAGTTTGGACCGAGCAGGAATCTACCCACTGCGAATTGGCCGAGCAGGAAGCTACCCAGCGGCCTCATGAGAGGGTTTCAGATCAATAGAAAGTTGAATCGCCATGACGTTGACATTTGCGCTTCCCTGATTCCCAATGCAACGTGGTGCATGGCAGGTATCTTAAGATCCACGCGTAGCTCCTGGCGGCGGCGTTCAATCTGCCCGGATCCGCGTGAAAAGGCGGTGGCCAATGGCCGAAAGCTGCGTGGCGACGCCTCATCCGATGGATGCGATGCTCCGTAATTCGTGCCTTGCAGGAGAGAATCTTGACCGTAGGAGAATTTTCGTTGAGGCTATAAATAGAGGAGTCTCATCCTCCTCTTAGGAACTTCCGTCGATTTGCTTTTAGTCTTCTCTGGCTCCTGCCATTTTTCTTTCTCCGACCTTCATAGTCAATTGTTTCCGATGGCCAGCAACACGTATAACATTCAAGATATCGTACCCCTTGATGACATCTACTATTACGATCATGACAGCTCCGAGGCGACATACAAAGCTGTGATAGGTCGGCTGGAATGTCATTATGGGCGGTTACTCCTATGTCGATCATCTCTCCTGCATGTGCTTGTCCACGCGATCTGGAGGTTTTTCCCTGGCCTTTTTAGGGCGTCGTCCCAACAAGCGCTGGAGGAAGCCGTCGACAAGATGTGCACAGCCCATGAGTCAGGCCTGATCTCGAAAAGCAAAAGAGATCACTCGATAGATCTCCTGCACCGTTCTTTCCAACAGAGATTGTGTTAGTGTTATATGCCCTAGAGGCCATTATTGTATCATACTGGTTTGTATATTACTTAATGGAAGCTTAGGATATACATGGATATAGTAACAGTCTTGCTCAAAATGGTAGTATGCTACTTGGTTTGTTTCTACTTAAATACGTGCATGTGTTTCTTTTAGCATATCGCTTATACATATTAGTAGAGCCCTTAGGATCTTTACTTGATTACCAGCGTTGTGATAGTAGTCACACTAGTGGGGGCTGGGTAGTCTATAAGCATATCTTATACAGGTCCCTAGTCGTAGGATTATCGAGACGGGCATCGATACTCCGGAGTAGACTAATATATACGCTTCATATCCCAGCAGGGGAGATGGTCTGTCCCATAGCCATTAGTACGTCGTACTGGAGATAGTATGCAGGTGCTCATTAGGTTATGAGTACTCTGGACAGGACTCGTCGAGAACTGCTGGTGGGTATTATACCTATCGTTGGGTAGCAGTTCCTAGGTGACATGAGTACAGCTTAGTTTATTGACTTGACATCGCTACTTCTCCTGGAGTGTATTCCCACTGTACTTTGATTACTACCCTACCACGGCTCAAAGGAGTCGTGCAAACAAGTAGTAGTTGGATGCAGTCCCGAAGCGCTTAGAGGTAGTGGCGGTTAGATAGGATTCGTCTCTCCCGGTACTAGGGATTGATATCGCGCTGTGTTTGGAGAGCCATTACACAAAGTCCCGACCAGGACAAGCGAGATTTACTGGTAGGTATTCCAGTAGTTTCTCAGGGTGTTTTGGGCTACACTCCGGCACGACTTATTGCGCTATTAGGGGTCTAACGATTACCGCCCCCTTGGCCCGATATATGATACTCTTAGACGAACAGACCGGACTGTACGGAGATTGTCACATACAGGCTCAGTAGGAGTTCGGATAAGTTTGCTCATCGGCTTTCTTATCGACAGATACCTGGGTAGCCGTTACGTGCAGCTAGTACCTCTTGCGGCTTATAGTTAAACCCGCTGCCAGCGTACTGTTGAGTCTTTAGAGTCCCACATAGAGAGTTTCCCTGTGTCGGGCAAAAGATGTAGAGGTCGTATGGTTTTTACGGCAGGGCTTCGATCACGTACGTGTATTGTGCACGTATGATGATCGGGCGGATAATACTAGTGGGCTTTGGTTTAAGCCGGATCCTAGTATTATATTGATGGATTGTTTTTGTTTCGTTGTATTCGTATTCTTCGGAATACGAATGCGGGTATGTATATACGGATAGGGGCGTTCTCGTAATTACTCGGGAAAGCTTCTAGAAAGAGAAAACCCTAATTAGGGTTTTGATTTTATTTTATGATTAAAACCTAATTTGGGTGGAGGAAAATCAAATGGAGATATTTGTTGGATGGGTATGAGTCATCACTTGACAAAAGGGATATTTGTGAACCATGGTTGCGTTTTGTGAGATATTTATCTAAACAAACATCTACATGGTTCATTATTCATCACAAATGAGTTATTCTTATTCCAAGCTCATCCCCACTCTCATTTTCCTCAAGTTTTCTTTTTCTTCCTCACAACCCTAAAAGTCTCATGAATTGAGTAACATATGGTTCCAAGAGAAAAACCAATTCATCTTCACTCTCTACATCACCTAAGCCTTCTAGCAAGCTAGTTTCCCTAGTTACCTTGGATTTGATGTTGGAGCTTAGACTATAGGCTCTCGGGTGGATCGTCTTTGACTTGAGGAAGCCGATGAGGAAGGTTTGATCCGTTATGATCCTCGGAGCCTACGATGACGAGGAGGACAGCGACTAAAAGACCCGAAGGACTTGGTTTCGTGATGTATAACTTTCATCCGAGTATTTAAACCTCACACAGTATTTTGTTAGCTAGGGTTTAGCATCGATCCTGGAGTTCAAGTCTATGTTGTGAGCTTTGAAAAATCGTTTTTTTTTAAATTTCGCCTCCCCACGGAAACGCGGGGTGCGCGACATGGACTTACAGTGGTATCAGAGCTTACTAAACTATAGCTAACAATTTAGACAAAGTGTAAAACTATGAAATCGAAATAACACCGAAACATCGAGACAAAAGTCCAAGTTTCTGTCAATTTTTTTCGAGCCTCTAAATTTTTTTAAACAATTGCAGAGTGCTCTACCTGGTATAACATGAACACACACTAAATACGAGCCAATTTCATCATGTTATGACCGGACAAACCATCATTTTTCCCGGCCTCACCTTTTTTATTTTAGTGGAATTCTTTGAATTTTGGTCTGAGTCTAGTTGCTTGGATCTAAGGTCTCAGGTGTTGTTTGTTTTTGCCAATTTTGGATATACTGTTATCTTTTTACTGTGGCGATACGGAGTGTTTCAAAGTCGCAGTTTTAACGTCGTTTAAAGTTTCAAGTTGTGATATATGTGTTTGAAAACGTCGACTGATTGTTATACGTCGATTAGTCGGAGTTGCACATATCTGTATTGCAGTTCTTGTGGTTTGTGTATATGAACTTATTGGATCATCGTGGATGAATAGCCGGGGGATGTGAGATGAGAGTTTTCATTCTTTCATTCGATATAAATTGTAAAGTAATGTAATATTATTTTGTGGGGCACATCCAGATTGAGATTGTAGCCACCGTTGTATATTATTTCTTTTACTGTTATTTGCTCCTAGGATAGACCCAAGGTGGGGTGCACAAACTACCGGGTACTTTGAAGTGCCGAGTGGCCTACTCACTTTGATGAGGGAGGTTGCTTCACTTCGGGTATTTGGCGAGTAGTTTACTGCACCCGTAGGGGTCTGGGGTGGGGTTTGGCTATTCATCACAACCGTGCAATTTGACTTTCGTTACAGGATTAAACAAAACGCGGAATTCCTAGTATATGCAATATGTTCATCTGTGATCTGGAATGCCTATTATTGCGTAAGACGAATATATATATCTATATATGATATCTAGTAGGCGTTGCTTATGTTTTGCATCCGCGCTAGTCCATCCCCTGCTCTGTCGTTAGTTAAGTAACCTAACGGGTGATGATGGGGCCCAGTAGCGAATGCGGTTGGTATAAGCGTACGTTATATTTTCGTTTCTTTCTATGATGATAGGTGTAAATGATGGGACTGCATTAGATTAATGCAATGCAAATAAACCAATGTTGAATCATTGGAACAAATTTTAAAACCACTCGGTTATTTTAAAACATAAGACTTTTAAATGCGGAGCTTAAACCACTCCTTTTAAAAGCTATCAGCTTCCTTCGATTATATCAATTTCACTACGTTCACAGTTTCGCCAAAACCATTCGTAGCCCTCCGTCATTTCATATGAATATTCAGTAGTATTCAAGCTATGTTTGTTGGCCTCATCAAGGCATAGTGATTGGTAGCTGCTGGGTGTTCATATGTAGTATAGATAGATGTAT
The DNA here is from genome assembly GCA_030015575.1 of Agapanthus africanus. NCBI lineage: Eukaryota > Viridiplantae > Streptophyta > Magnoliopsida > Asparagales > Amaryllidaceae > Agapanthus > Agapanthus africanus. The sequence goes on along the minus strand of CM057339.1, from coordinate 824,993,039 downwards.
TGGTTTGGGACAGTCGTATTACTTTGTTGGCCTTCGTTAATGGTATATACGGGTGGGTTCAAATTAACCTGGACAATGATGGGTAGAATTTGACATGTGACTTATGATTTGTTGGCCTTCATCAAGGTCATAAGAGCATGGGGCAAAAATCCACATCGGGAATTTCTAAAGAAACTGAAACTTGCTAGTGCTATATACCATTTAGAGTGTGATAATGTTGGTAGGATTCCTTCAGGATTATCACACAATGATATTTGGATCCCGATCCTACTGTGAGTATCCGCTACTCCTCGAGAGATTTTTCACTTAACGATCAATGCTATAAACCAAGTAGGTGTTTAGAATAGTGCTGGCGGGGCTATGCCTCTTGGAAAAAGAGGTTATTTAATTAAGGAACTTCGTGAAAGCGTTGTAAAACCTCTCTCGAAGTACCGACACTAGTCTGGCTGAACGGTTAAGCAAGTACTGTACAGTGACATTAATCCTGACTAATTCTTCTTATATGGTTTGAGGAAGGATTCGAGAGACAGTGGGAGCCATCCTGTTTAGATAAATTAAAAACCAATCTGAACTTGTAAGAGTATCATGCTAGAGTGTTTTCTTCTCTCTCTCCTAATTGCAGTGACTAGGTGACCAGATTAGGTTACAGCTAGATAATAAAATGACTGAGTTATACTATATTGACTGGCAAAGGTTTGTCCAGATGTCCATTACCTATGACAAGCTAGACCACCTCATTACTACTTAAGCCCCCACCGTCCCAGGTCCAGTTTCCACTGTCGCGGATGTTGATATCCGTAAGACAAGGGAAAAATACTGTGTGAATGCCAAATGTCTCGTGTTGGCCTCAGTTGATGGTGTATACCAGAGGCAGCACGAGAGGATGGACTTAGTTTCCATCTTCCTCCATAACAAAATTTTTTATGGAGAGCAATCTCGTATCGCAAGGTATGAGACCTCAAAAGAATTGCTTCAAGCGAGGTTGGCTGTCAGGTCATCTGTAGGGAACCACGTCCCTACAATGATCGGCTGTATTAAACAGCTCACGGACTTGGAGACTACGTTGGAGAACGAGTCATGTGCTGACTTGATTCTACAGTCCCTATCTTCTACTTACGCTCAGGGGAAGAAAGTTATACTTCCAGTTGAGAGCACCCTGAAGGAAACTAGGATGACACATGCTGTGCTTATTGGGGAATCTTCCTCTTCTGGATCCAAGGAGAAAGCCAAAGGTGAGTAAAAGAAGACCTCTACAAAGCCGATAGGTGGTGTCAGTAAGGTAGAAGGAAAGGGCAAGGCAAAAGTTTCAGGGCCAACAGTAGGGAAGAAGGGCTGTTTCTATTATCACGGGAAGGGGCATTGGCAGAAGGGATGCAGAGCATGGAAATCCAGAATCCAGGATCCAAAGCATGTTGTGGCTTCGACTTCAGGTGTGTTTATAATTGAAAACAGTCTGTCAATTAACTCTACTTCCTGGGTACAAGATACCGGATCAGGATCTCTTATCTGTTATTCATTACAGGCTTTGAGAAACCGTAGAGTTATCAGAGAAGGAGATATAACTCTCAGGGTTGCTAAACGGAATGAGCGTGGACGCTGTATCCGTAGAGTATATCATCTAAAATTGACAAATGGGCAGATATTGATTCTACGTAACTGTTTGTGTGTACCTAGTCTAGTTTGTAAGCGATGTGGTCTACATCCACATAAATCAAAGTTTGATTGGGTCAGGTACACTAGAGGACGGTATATGTTAGTGTTATATGCTCTAGAGGCTATTATTGTATAGTACTAGTTTGTATATTACATTTTGGAAGCTTAGGATATATACACGGATTTATAACAGTCTTACTCAATATAGTAGTATGCTACTTGGTTTGTATCTATCTTAATATGTGTATATGTTTCTTTTAACGTATTGCTAATACATATTGATAGAGCCCTTAGGATCTTTGCTTGACTACCAGTGTTGTGATGGCAGTCACACTACTGGGGGCTGGGTAGTCTATAAGCACATCCTCATATAGGTCCCTAGTCGTAGGATTATAGAGACGGGGCATCGATACTCCATAGTAGACTAGTGTATATGCATCTCATCCCAGCAAGGGAGATGATCTATCCTACAGTCATCAGTACGTCGTACTGGAGATAGTATGCAGGTGCTCATTGGGTTATGAGTTACACTGGACAGACTCGTGGGGTACTGCTGGTTGGTACTATACCTATCGTCAGGTAGCAGTTCCCAGGTGACATGAGTACAGCTTAGTCCGTTGACTTGACACTGCTACTTCGCCTCAAGTGTGTTCCCACTGTTCTTAGATTGCTATCCTACCACGGCTCTATTGAGTTGTGCAAAAAGGTAGTAGTTGGATACAGTCCGGAAGCACTTGGAGGCAGTGGTGGTTAGATAGGATTCATCTCTCCCAATATCGGGGTTTGATGTTGTGCTGTGTTCGGAAAGCCATTACACAAAGTCCCTGGCCAGGGCAAGCGAGATTTACTGGTAGGTACTCCAGTAGTTTCTCAGGGTGTTTTGGACTGTACTCCGACACGACTTATTACGCTATTAGGGGTCTGACGTTTACCGTCCCCTAGGCCCGATATGCGATAATCTTAGATGAACAGACCGGACTGTACGGAGATTGCCACAGATAGGCTCGGTAGGAGTTCGGATGAGTTTGCTCGTCGGCCTTCTTATTGACAGATACCTGGGTAGCCATTACGTGTGTAAGTCCATGCTACCTCTCCCGATACTTTCGGGCATGCGGAATTTGGTGAAAAACAATTTTCTAGAGGTGGTAACATGGACTCAAAACCGGATCTTTGTTAAACATCTAACTAACAACCTAACTACGAGTTGCTAACTACTCAGTTAGGGGGTTATACCTTTCTTTTTCTCGAACTCCTTCGTCTTCAAGCTTCGATGGTCGTCCGAATCAGCTTCTCCCCGTCGTCTCCTTGCGCCGAAGATAGATCCACCTGAAAGCTTCTACCTTTGGCTCCTTCTTCGAACTTTGAAGAAACTAGTTCACTCGGTTTGCTAAACCTTGTGAACTAGAGTGAGTAGAGAAGAGTTTGTATGGGATTTTATCTATGGTTCTTGGTTCTCAACTCATGAGACAAGTGAACCATAGAGTCAAGAGAGGGAGAGCAAGAGGAGGAAGATGAGAGCTCAAGAACAAGAGAGAGAATGAGCATGAAAGAATGAGAGAAGACTTTTCTCCTTTGGCTCTCATAATCTAAAACCATCATAACACCTCATATCAATCAAGTATTATGTGATGGTTTAAGCAACCATAGCCATATCATTTCATGCACTCATTTTGCACAAAAGAGCAAGCAAGCAAAAGTCTTTGCCATGAAATGATAGCTATAGTTATCATGATGGTCAACTAGTCAAGCCTAGTCAACCGGTCAACAAAATCAACAAGTCAACAAAAGTCAACAAGTCAACAAAGTCAATCCCACAACAACCATGTCACCATAATACTTAATTAATATAATTGTTAATCATATATCATATTCTCATTAGGGTTGAGCAAAAAGTCAATAGTCAACGGTCAACGGTCAACAACCCTAATGAGAATCCTCTGCCTCTGTCTCTCCGTCAACTGTGCATACACAACCGCATCCGCGTTCCGAGGAACACGGATGCATACTGGATAAAACCAATCCCAAAAGGTACACTAGGATCTGGCTTAAACCAAAGCCCGCTAGTGTAAACTGTCCGGACACTGTACGTGCACAAGTGCACGGATGTGACCGAACCCTGTCGCAAAACCATGCGACCTGTCGCAAAACCATGCGACCTCTACTATTTTGCCTAAAGGCGAATAGCTTTCTGTGTGGGACTCTAAAAGCTCGACACTACGCTGGCAGTGGGTTTAACCACAGACCGCAAGCGGCACTAGCTGTGCGTAACGGTCCCCAGGTAGATGCCGACAAGAAGACTGACGAGGCGAAACCCATCTGAACTCCTACTGAGCCTGAATGTGACATTCTTCGTACAGTCCGGTCTGTTCGTCTGATACATCGCATGGCGGGCCTAGGGGGCGGTAAACGTCAGTCCCCCAATAGCGGTACAAGTCGTGTCGGAGTGAAGCCCAAAACACCCTGAGATAACACTGGAAGCCTACCAGTATATCTCGTTTGCCCTGGCCAGGGACTACTCGTGTAATGGCTCTCCTAGACACAGCGCGATGTCAACCCCCAATACCGGGAGAGACGAATCCTGTCTAACCGTCACTGCCTCCAAGTGCTTCGGGACTGCACCCAACTACCACCTATTTGCACGACTCCTTTGAGCCGTGGTAGGGTAGTAATCAAAGTACAGTAAGAAAACACTCGAGGCGAAGTGACAGTGTCAAGTCAGCGGACTAAGCTGTACTCATGTCACCTGGGAACTGATAACTGACGATAGGCATAATACCAACTAGTCAGTTCCCGACGAGTCCTGTCCAGTGTACTCGTAACCCAACGAGCACCCGCATACTATCTCAAGTACGACGTACCGACGGCTGTGGGACAGACCGTCTCCCACACTGGGATGAGAAGCGCATACGCTAGTCTACTCCGGAGTATCGATGCCCTGTCTCGATAGTCCTGCGACCAGGGACCTGCATAAGGATGTGCTTATAGATTACTCAGCCCCACTAGTGTGACTGCCATCACAACGCTGGTAATCAAGCAAAGATCCTAAGGGCTCCACTAATGTGTATAGGCGATATACTAAAATAAACACATGTACACATTGAAGTAGAAACAAACCAAGTAGCATACTACTATTTTGAGCAAGATTGTATATACAAGGTGAATATCCGAAGCTTCCATTAAGTAATATACAAACTAGTATGATACAGTAATGGTCTCTAGGGTATATACACTAACAATCTCCCACTTGCACTAAGGCCATGTACTGGCGTATCGAAGACCTATCATCTTGATCAGCCGCTCGAACTGAGTCTGGGGCAAGGCCTTGGTGAATGGATCTGCAGTGTTATCTTCTGAAGCGACTCTCCGAACCTCGATCTCCTGGCGATCCACGATCTCCCTGATCAGGTGATACCGCCTCAAGATGTGTCTGGATCTCTGATGGGACCTGGGTTCCTTCGCTAAAGCTATAGCCCCGTTGTTGTCGCAATACAGAGGTATTGGATCAACAATGGACGGAACCACCTGAAGCTCTTTCAAGAACTTCCTCATCCAGACAGCTTCTTTTGCGGCATCAGATGCAGCGATGTATTCCGCTTCCATTGTCGAGTCTGCAACGGTTTCCTGTTTGGAACTCTTCCAACACACCGCCCCTCCATTGAGGGTAAAGACAAAACCCGACATGGACTTGGAATCATCCTTGTCACTCTGGAAGCTGGAGTCAGCAAAGGCCTCGATCTGGAGGTCTTTTCCACCATACACCAAGAACATCTCCTTGGTCCTTCTGAGGTACTTGAGAATGTTCTTTACTGCTATCCAGTATTTCTCCCCAGGGTTTGACTGATACCGGCTTACCATACTTAGTGCATAAGCTACATCCGGTCTGGTACACAACATCGCATACATTATAGAACCTACCGCAGAAGCGTAGGGTATAATAGACATGCGATCCCTCTCCAAATCAGTCTTGGGAGACATCTCTTTAGAGAGGGTGATCCCGTGACAAGCCGGTAGGTTACCGCGCTTGGAATCTTCCATACTGAATCTTTTCAGTATGGTGTCGATGTACCTGGACTGTGAAAGTCCTAATATCCTCTTGGATCTATCACGATGGATCCGGATCCCCAGGATGTATGAGGCATCACCCAGGTCTTTCATGGAGAACCTGTGTGACAAGAACCCCTTAACAGATTGTAGCATAGGAATGTCATTTCCTATTAAGAGAATGTCATCCACGTACAAAACGAGGAATACTACAGTTCTCGCTACAAATCTACAATAGATGCATGGTTCATCTGGATTTTTGATAAAGCCAAATTCCTTGACAGTCTCATCAAAACAGATGTTCTAACTCCGCGATGCCTGCTTTAGTCCATAGATGGACTTAAGCAACTTGCACACCTTTCCGCTGCTCCCACTCTGAATGAAACCTTCTGGCTGGTCCATATAGACACACTCCTCTAAATTTCCATTTAGAAAAGCGGTCTTTACGTCCATTTGCAAGATCTCATAATCATGGAAGGCAGCAATGGCAAGAAGGATCCGAATGGATTTCAGCATAGCCACTGGAGAAAAGGTTTCGTCATAGTCCAAGCCAGGTCTTTGACGGAAACCCTTTGCAACAAGTCTAGCTTTATAGGTCTCAACCTGTCCATCTACACCAATCTTCCTTTTGAAGATCCACTTGCATCCTATGGGTTTTACCCCGTCTGGAGCAATGTCCAACGTCCATACTTTGTTGGTGTACATGGACTCCATTTCGGTCCGCATTGCATCCAGCCATTTTACTGAGTCAACGCTCTGAACGGCCTGCTGGAAGCTAGTAGGCTCATCATAATCTATGATGCAATCCTCTCTATCCCCGTCTATGAGAAAACCGTAGTATCTCTCGGACGGATGAGACTGCCTACTACTCCTGCGGAACGGCGTAGGAATGTCCTGTTCTTTTGAACCCTCTGGTTCCACTAAGCTTTCAGTAATAGCTCGTGGTTCTGGAATTTCTTCCAGTTCAACTGCGCTCCCACTAATTTCCTTTTCTAAGAACTGGTGTTCTAGAAAGTGGGCATGACGAGAAACAATAACTTTTTGTTCCTCTTCGCAGTAGAAGAAATATCCCTTGGAATTCTTTGGATATCCCACAAACTTGCACTGTACTGAGCGTGCCTCGAGCTTGTCCGCATGCTACTTTTTGACAAAAGCTGGATATCCCCATGTCTTAATGTGATTAAGATGGGGCCTCTTCCCACACCACATCTCATATGGTGTGGTAAGCACAGTCTTAGTGGGAACTCGGTTCAAAAGGTATGCAGCTGATTCTAGCGCATACCCCCAGAATGATCGCGGTAACTCAGCGTTACTCATCATGGACCGTACCATATCCAATAGGGTGCGGTTCCGTCTCTCCGATACACCGTTATGTTGCGGAGTGTATGGAGGAGTAAGCTGAGAGAGAATTCCATTCTCTTTTAAATAGTCCAGGAACTCGGCACTTAAGTATTCTCCACCTCGATCCGATCTTAGAATCTTGATACTTTTGCCAGTTTGTTTTTCTACTTCATTCTTATATTCCTGGAATTTTCCAAAGGCTTCGGACTTATGTTTCATTAAGAAGACATAACCGTACCTTGAAAAGTCATCCGTAAAAGTAATGAAGTAAGAATAACCGCTTCGCGCATGTGTAGACATTGGACCGCACACGTCGCTGTGTATGAGCCCAAGAGCTCGCTCGCTCTTACTCCGTGTCCAGTAAACGGAGTCTTTGTCATCTTTCCTCTGAGACAGGATTGACAAGTAGCATACGATTGATATTCGAACGGATTCAAATATCCTTCTGTATGTAACTTAGTCAACCTTCTCTCATTGATGTGACCCAGTCTACAATGCCACAAGAAAGTCTGATTTATTTCCGGAGACTTTCTTTTGTGTGTATTCTGGATATTGAAAATCTGTGGTTGGTTTAATACGTATATACCATTGCTCAATGTACCTGACCCAATCAGAACTTGATTAAGGTGAATGTTTACAACATTGCTTACAAACGCAAATTCATAACCTTCTTTAGAAACCAAAGATACAGAAATGATATTACAAGTTGCGTTGGGTACAAAAAAGCAATTACGCAAAACCAAAACATGTCCATCTGACATTCCCAGGTGATAGTCCCCCACGGCTTTAGCATCCATGCTAGCTCCGTTCGCAACTCTGAGGGTCATGTCACCTGCTTTCAAAACACTACGGTTTCTCAACGCCTGCAAAGAATTACAGATATGAGATCCTGATCCGGTATCCAATACCCAGGAAGTAGAGTTTATTGAAAGACAGTTTTCAATAACATACACACCTGAAGCTGAAGCTGCAACCTGCTTCAATTCCTGTGTTCTGGCCTTCCAGGCCCTGCAATCATTCTTCCAGTGTCCTTTCTTATGACAATAGAAGCATTCTTCCTTATCCACAAGCTTCCCCGCTTTCTTTGTTGCTTTAGCTTTTCCCTTCGTATCCATTTTACTAACACCGCCTCTTGGTTTGGCGGGGGCTTTCTTCTTCTTTCGCTTGGCTTTCGCCTTGGACCTAGAAGAAGATGATCCTCCTACAAACAAAGTGGATGTTTCCCTACCTTTCTGTAGGGTGCCCTCTGCGCTCCTCAGCATGTTGAGGAGCTCTGAAAGTTCAACTTCCTTTTCTTGTAAGTTAAAGTTCAGTATAAACTGGGCGTAAGTGGAATGAAGGGACTGGATAACTAAGTCCATATAGAGCTCACTTTCCAATGTGGTCCCTAGGTCCGCGAGCTCCTCAATGTAGCCGATCATCTTAAGCACGTGTTCTGCTACTGATGATCCGACGACCATCTTTGCCGAAAATAACTTTTTCGACGCTTCGTATCATGCGATACGAGATTGCTCTCCATACAGTTCTTTTGTATGAAGAAATATGGATTCCAAGTCCATATTCCCGTGCCTCCTCTGATGTTCATTGTCCATAGAGGCAAGTACGAGGCACTTGGCCTTCGCGCTATCAATCTCCCAAGTCTTACGGATTTCCTTATCCGCGACGCTGGAAGTGGGACCAGGGACAGGGGGAACTTTGGTGATAAGAAGATACCCCAGCTTGTCGTAAGTGATTGCCATTTTGACATTCCTGAGCCAATCTTTGTAGTTTGGCCCTGTCAGTATGTTTTTATCTAGAAGTAACTTAAGTCCAGTCATGTTGAATGGTCGCTGCAATTAGGAGAGGGAAGAAACACTCAGCTTGATGCTCTTGCAAGTTTAGAGTGGTTTTTAGTTTGTCTAAACAGGATGGCTCCCACTGTTTCTCGAATCCCTCCTCAAACCATAAAGGAAGAATTAGTCAGGATCAATCCCACCGCACAATACTTGCTTAACCGTTCAGCCAGGCCAGTGTCGGTACTTCGAGGGAGGTTTTCCAACGCTTTCGCGAAGTTCCTTAATTAAATAACCTCTTTTCCCTGGGGGCGTAGTCCCGCTAACACCTTTCTAGACACATACTAGGTTTATAGCATTGATCGTTTAGTGAGAAATTTCCCGAGGAGTAGCATATACTCACAGTAGGATCGGGATCCAAATATCATCGCATGACGAAACTGAAGGAATCCTACCAGAATCATCACACTCCAAATGGTATGCAACACTAGCAAGTTTCAGTTCTTTTGAAACCCCCGATGTGGATTTTTGCCCCATGCTCTTATGACCTTGACTTTGGCCAAAATATCATAAGTCACATGTCAAGTTCTACCCGTCATTATCCAGGTTAATTTGGATCCATTCGCACCTACCCTTTGTTGCGCCACGACAGCGCCCCGGCCGTCTTACTCAAGGCCAAATTGCGGAATCAAAATTTTTCCTTACTCGGAAACCGGCGCTACCGCGGACAAAGAAAACCCGGATCGTTAACCATTAACCTACGCTAGCTAACAAGAGATTGGGAAGAAAAGTATACCGAGTGATCCGAGTCCTCCGGTCTTCTCTTCATCATCCCGATCTCCCGCGGAAAGTCTTGGCTCCACATCGTCGCCTCCTCGCCGGAAAGGGCACCACATCGCCTTCGTCTTTTACGGGCTCCCGCCTCAATACCGAGGCAACTCGAGCATGAAGCCGGCAACTCGACATGCTCAAGATTTGCTGTAGGAAGCAGTGTAGAAACTTTGTCTCTTGGAGTTTATGTAGTTGCCATTGATGGATGGAGGAAGAGGTAAAGAAAATTGGTGCTTTCAATTTTCTAGCAAGAAGAAGATGAAATGAACTCTCTCATTCTTTTTCTTTCTCTCTTTCTTTTTCTTCTACTCTCTTTTCTCATAACCATGAAAGACTTTCTCTTTGTGAGAATGAGAATGGTGGAGGAATGAAAACATAAGGCAAAGGGAGGTGAGTGTAGGAGCATTCAAGAGGTGACCACATCCAAGGTCAAAGAAAACATCAACCATGCTTAAAACACTATGCACTCCATAACCTTTCACTTCACATATAAATCAAGTGATGGATGAAAGAAATGAAATCTATCATAATCTAACTTTATGCAAGAAACCCCCCCACAAAGTGTAATTTGCAAAACTGCAAATTACCCCCTCCATCAGAAAAGTCCGGCCGGGAAAGAACAAAGGAAAACCGGCCGGAACGGAATGCAAACTGGCAACTCCAGAAAACTGGTCCCGTAATAAATTACAGGAAAACCCCGATACTGTGCATACACGCCCGCATCTGTATTCCGACCGGATACAAATGCAATGAGACAAAATCTACACTGTACTAAACTAGGACCGGCTTAAGCCAAAGCCGGCTAGTAAAATCCGTTCGATCCTGATCCGTGCAATACCGCACGTATCTGATCGAACCCTGCCATATATCTATACGGCTACTAGTACAAACCGTCCGATCCTGATCCGTGCAATACCGCACGTATCTGATCGGACCCTGCCATATCTCCATACGGCCTCTACAGCGTTTCGCCCGAAAGCTGAGTAACTGAAAGTGTGGTGGACTCTAAAGACTCGTCAATACTATGGCTGTGGATTTAACCACTGGCACGTCAGAGGTATAAGCCAATACGTGACGGGCCACCAGCTATTGACCAAAAGGGACGTCGATGAGGAAGCTCACCCCGACACCCAACTGAGCCTGTCAGTGACAATATCCGTACAGTCCGGTCCGTTCGTCTATGAGTATCGCATGGCGGGCCTAGGGGGTTGGTAAAAGTCAGACCCCCAAAAGCGGTACAAGTCGTGTCGGAGCGTAGCCCAGAACGCCCTGAGATACTACTGGAATACCTACCAGTAAATCTCCTGCCTCGGCCGAGGGCTTTGCGTAATGGCTCTCCTAGACACAGCGCGACCTCACCCCCAATACCGGGAGAGACGAACCCCTGCAGATCCGCTCACTGCCTCCATGTGGCTCGGGACTGTACCCAACTAAAACCTGTTTGCACGACTCCTTTGAGCCGTGGTAGGGTAGTAATCAAAGCACAGTGGGAACTCACACGAGACAAATGACGATCCTCAGGTCGATGAACTAACCTGTACACATGTCACCAGGGAACTGCTATCTGACGTCTGGTATAAGACCAACTAGCATGTTCCCGGCGAGTCCTGTCCGGTGTACTCATAACCCAATGAGCACCTGTATACATCTTAGGTGAACCAACTGACACCAGTGGCTTGTGAGACCGGCCACCGCCCCTCGTCGGGGTCTCGACTGTATACACTAGTCTACTCTGGAGAATCGATGCCCTGTCTCGAAACTCCTACGACTAGGGACCTTTTAAGGATGTGCTTGTAGACTACCAGCTCCCACGTATATGATCGCCATCATACTGCTGGCAGTGAAGCAAGAATCCTAGGGGCTCTATCAACGTGTAATAGCGACATGTCAGGTCACCTAAAGCAGTACACGATGATAAAGATAAACCAGATAGCATACTATCATCTCGAGTAAGACTGTCCTACCGGGATAGGTCCTCCCTCAATCATTGCAATCACGTGCCTGTGATCCAATAATTGACTCTGAGGGCACTATCTCCAACAATCTCCCACTTGCACTCAAGGCTAATTATTGCGATGCCGCATACTCACAGCCCGTGTGATACCGGACACCCAACTCCTCTACTAGTCAGTCTCACAAAGCTCGTTTGCGAAACTATTGCGTTCGAGGAATAGCCTCAGTGAGTGGATCCGCTGTGATGTTTCTTTCTATGTCTCTCTATATCTCAAGTTCGCGGAGAAAGCCATCTCCCGAAATGAGCAATACCTGTCTTAGAATGTCTGGATGTCTGATGGGACCTAGCTCATAAATGAACTCCAAATCCAAACTTCTTAGACTGTATCATCAACCGAACTTAATCAGTATCCTGCGCCAAGCCTCCCTCAGTATTGCCTTGGACCACCTGTCCAAAATACTGCCCCTCCTCAGAAGGAAAACTATAACTCTGACAACCTCCTTGTCGTCCATGTCACCTTGGAAGCCTGGAATGATAACTGTCTCTTAAAGGAGGCTGCCGTTATCATATCCCTAGAACATTCACTTATGTTCTAAAACTGCTTCCGACTGTTCCTCCAGGATTGGATCAATATCAACTTATTGCACCTGCTGCAAGAACAACATCTGGTGTGGTACTTGACATCTCATGATTGACTCAATTGCCTAAGCAAGTTATCTGTCAATCATGCGTATCCCTCTCCCCTTTAGTCTGTAAGACACCTTTAGAGAGGGTGACTCCATTACCTGCAGGTACACTACCGTGCCAGGAGTCGTCCATTCTAAATACTCATAGAATGCTGTCAAGTTACCCTGATTGGGAAACCACCCAAATCTAGATCTAAAACCATAGATCTAGTAACCAGTATGTCTGATATAATATCCAAGTCCCTTATGGAGAAACCACTGTGTGACGACCTAAGTATAACCGATCGTAGTATAGGAATATCACTTCCTACTACCTTCTCAACAGATCCATCCCCTATTCTGATGACGTCAAACCCATGACTGTCACATCAGAAACAGATGATCTAACTCCGCTATATCTGCTCTAGTCTATAAATAGACATAAGCCTGATGTCCACCAATGCTTCCGCTGCTCCCACTGACTACGACAACCCTCTGCCAGAGTCATATAGACGTGCACTTCTAAAGCTAATTTAGAATGACGCTATACTCATCCTCCTGCCGGGTCTCGCAGCCTGGAACAACAACAATGGCAAGTGTGGGTAAACAAGAACTTCCCTGTCACCGTCCTTGAGGCTACCGGAGTACCTCTCGGGTGCCTGAAGTTACCCACCTTATCTGCGGAGTGGCCAATGGAATGTCAAATCAGATTGAATCTTTAGGTTCCTTATCAAATCTTCAGTAATCGTTTGCGGTTCTGGAATCACTTCCAGTTCTACCATACTCCCACTTCTGTTTTTGAAAAAATCCATTTTTAATAAAACTGTGGCGAGTCTAGAACAATATTTCTATTGATCTGCCAGATGGTAGAAAGTCAACCCTCGTCATAGCCTGGGTCAACCCACAAACAGCCATTACAGAAACGTGCCTTGAGTTATCCGGAGTCTGGTTTTAAGCATAAGCCGGACAACTCCCCGTACCTTAACAATGTTAAGATATGAACTGTTCTATATCCAATATAGAACCAGAGGCACTGATTTAATTGAACCAGATTCAAATCATGCAGCTGTCTCCAGTGCATGTCAACTAAATGGAAGGAGGCCGATCAGCGTTACTCAACTTAGGAATGCTTCCAATTATGAGTAACCTGAAAGAGAAGCAATTTCTCTTTATCATTACTATCAACTGAATACCATACACAAGTATCTACATCTTCGATCACTTTGAAGAATCCCGATACTTGCCATACCTGGTTCTCTACTCTATTCAAATACCTATAACTCCTCAAAAACTTAGACCCTGTGTTTCCACGAAGCACATGTCTAAGAACTAGAGAAGTTAAAAGTAAACAGAATATAGTATGAGGACCAACCCCTCTGTCCTAATGGACACTGGACAACATACAATACTCTGTATAAGTCCGCTGAGTCTAACAACTCTTTCACTGTGCGTCGTAGGTTGAAAACTGTACTTATGGTTAAGAAGAATTACACCGCTGTTTAATGCTCCTTACCTAACCATCCACTGATATAGGTAAATGTCATCGACATAATATCAAAAGGTACATCTCACTCTATGAAAATAGACGTACAGATATATCGATTTGAAATTGGTGCACAACAGCGGATATTCAAAACCAAATATTTGCCGACCGGCAAACAACCCAGGTGACTTCCTCAAATATCACCGATTACAACGAATCCCGATATAATGAGGATGATCACCCAATTCCCAATAACTTACTCCCACTCATCATCTGTAAAACCATACAGATGTGAGAATCCAACCTGGTAAATACATACCCTGGAGCAAGTGTATAATCGGGAAATCAGTTTTCTATTAACAGTACACAGTGAAACTGAAACATTGAAATGTTTCGATGGGGTATCCTGGTATTCCTAGTAATGCCTCTACCATTATCCAGATTCACAACTGTAACCGTATATCTCTTTGCCATCTTTCTAAATCCCTTTCTGTGTCTTTAGTCATTACCTTCTGTACACCCCTTTAGGCCAAATGGTTTTCTTCCTTCCCTACCGTTCGGCACCAGCCTATGGTTTGGAAGAAGACTATCCAAAAGGCATAAAGGGTGTACTGTCCTAATCCTAGGAACACTCGCAATGCGAGAGAAGGTGAAGATAAAAGACACCTGAATGTACTTTATTCCTATTTCTCCTGAACCAGAATCCATCCCCGAACTGGAACAAGTTCCTTTCGAGTTCGTATATAACCATACGATGGAGTATCCAATAAACTGTGGATCTTCGTAGTGATACGGAGTGTCCTGGAGAGATACAAAGGTGATTTAGGATTGGCGAAGAAATACTTGGTTTGGTCGTGAATATCAGTCGCAATTTACTTTGCCCTCCTACTAATCCCTTGCTTTGTCTTAACTTAATACCTTCTGCACACCATCGTTATGCTAATTGGTTTTCTTCATTCCCTACCGGTCGGCACCAGCCTAAGGTTTGGAAGAAGACTATCCAATTTGCGTAATAGGTGTACTACTCCTAAGCCAAGGAGTACTCGCAACCTGAGAGAAGGTGAAAAGAAAAGACAACTGAATAGTCCTATCCGTTTTCTCCAGAACCAGAAACCATCCTCGAAGTCCTTCGAGTTCGTATCTAACCATACGATGGTTTTGTCCAATGGAAGTGGACGTTCGTAGTAATACGGGGTGTCCTGGAGAAAAGGGTAAAAGTAGGAGTGGTAATGAGGTCTGCAACTCTGACAATCCAAAAGCCAGTGTTAAGAGGGTTCGGTCAACTTGGTCACTGAGTCATAGTCCAGGGTCGGGTCAATGGTCGCTGCCAAAGAGAGAGAGAGAAAAGAAACACTCAGCGTGCACTCTAACCTAGATCAGAATGGTTACCAATTTATCTAATCAGGAAACCTCCCACTGTATCTCAAATTCTCCTCCAAACCTGAAAGAAGAATTAGTCGGGATCACCCGAGGAGTAAACTAACTCATCAGTGGGAATCGGGATCCAACTATCATCGCATGATAACTTGACGGAATCCACTCAAGTTACCACACTCCAGAAGGTATGCGCATGCCTGGCAAGTTTCAGTTCTTTTGAAACTCCCGATGTGATTTTTACCCCTAGGACCCAAGTGACCTTGACGAATAATCAACAAATCAAAAGGTCCTAGTCAAGTTCAACCCGTCATTATCTTGATTGCGTTAAACCCACCCGCACGACCCTTGACGAATAATCAACAAAGTCGCACGACTGTCCTAACCAATCCACATATCCATGCGACAGAAAGCATTACAGAGCTACCGCACACTACGCCTCGGCGAATAGCAACGACAAACGTAGCGCGAATACTAAGCAATACTAATCCGAAATGACGGAGGGCTACGAATGGTTTCTGGCGAAAACCTTTAACGTAATGAACTTGATATCGTTGAAGGAACTGGATAACTTTTATAAAAATATAGTGACGAAAACTTTTACTAAAGAGGTCACTCCCGGTGAAGGGATCTCGGCTCTTTCCCCGTAGAATGAGGTGCAGGATATTCCAACTGAATACCACGATGCAAAGCAAAAGTAATCGGCTATAGTGAAGCTATTGCCCTGACGCAAACTTCTGTCCAAGGAGTCACTCCCGGTGAAGGGATCTCGGCCCTTGCCTCGTCGACTGAGGAGCAGG
Source organism: Agapanthus africanus (assembly GCA_030015575.1). NCBI lineage: Eukaryota > Viridiplantae > Streptophyta > Magnoliopsida > Asparagales > Amaryllidaceae > Agapanthus > Agapanthus africanus. Next base: position 824,977,125 of record CM057339.1, on the reverse strand, counting down.
ATATTCCAAATGAATACCACGATGCAAAACAAAAGTGAACGTCCTTGCAATAACAGCCTTTTGAAAAATGTTCCAACAACATCAGAATAGGTTTGTTTATCTTGCATTGATCCGAATCAACGCAGTCCCATCAATTGATCACACCACAAAGAACGAAAATATACTGACGTACGTATATGCCATCCGCATTCGCCACTGGGTCCCGTCATCACCCGTTAGGTTAGCTAACTAACGGCAGAGCGGGGACTGGACTAGCGCGGATGTAAAACATATACAACATCTACTAATATATAGTATTTCGCTCAAGGCGTGAATAAAATGCAACATCACAGAAATGTACAGCATCACAGAACAATACAGATATCTGGAAGCCCCGGGTTTCACAGAGCCGCTGCTGAAACCCGACGTTCCCCTGGTCGTGTGGATAGCCTGTGCAATGAAATCCTAGACCCCTACGGGCGCGGCAAGTCACCCGCCAAAACCTGAAGCGAGGCAGCCCCCTTCAGTACCGTGAATGGACCACCCAGCACTTCACGGAATCCGGTAACTTGGGCACCCCTCCTGGGTCAACCTGTACCCCCTACGAGTGCGGCGAATAGCCCGCCAATCCTGGACTGAAGCCCCCTCCGTCTCAATGCCCTGAGATGCGGGCCCGTTGCCCTCCAGAACCCGGCTATCCGTGCACCCCACCGCGGGGCAATCCTAGTACAGAAAGTAAAATATACATACACCGGGTACATCGACCGCAACCAGGTCGTGCCCCAAAAGAATAATACAAACAGGCAGTGACGGCAGTCCACATGTCGGACGCTCGCCCCGCAATATCAAATGTACATAATACAACAAAGCTGTACTAGCATTGCATCCAGGCTATCCCCACGACCGATCCGCAACAACACAGCATAAACATAGAACATCAACGTGAAAGTCACGTTCGCAAATCCGTCTAACCGGGCTATAGCAGTTAGACCGGATTTACCGATCGAGTGACATTCACGGTCGCAGATATAATGTAAATACTGTGAAAAATGTGTTTTAAAAATTTCCGATTGACCAAAAATTAATAAATGGGCCCCCAATCAAAACTGTAGCACTCACAGAAAACCTGGGCCCAATTTTAATATCCCAGAAACCACATTTCTCACTGAAAAACATACTGAAAAATTTTGGGGGTGTTCACTGTTCAACTTGCCGCGGAAGCGCGGCTCTAGCAAGGTTTTAGCCGCCCTTCCACGGTGACATGAACAGTTCAGGGTACAAATTTTTTTCAGTATGCTTGTATTTCCCTGCACAACACTCTGAGACAACCTGAAAAATTTTTAGACTCCAAAAAATTTCGACAGAAACTGATGTGCAATAAAAATACGGTTTTTGGAAATTTCGGTCGATCGGAAACGCAAACACATCAAACGAAGCTAGGTAAGGTTAATGGCGTGGCTCTGATACCATGTTGCGCCACGACAGCGCCCCGGCCGTCTTACTCGAGGCCAAATTGCGGAATCAAAATTTTTCCTTACTCGGAAACCGGCGCTACCGCGGACAAAGAAAACCCGGATCGTTAACCATTAACCTACGCTAGCTAACAAGAGATTGGGAAGAAAAGTATACCGAGTGATCCGAGTCCTCCGGTCTTCTCTTCATCATCCCGATCTCCCGCGGAAAGTCTTGGCTCCACATCGTCGCCTCCTCGCCGAAAAGGGCACCACATCGCCTTCGTCTTTTACGGGCTCCCGCCTCAATACCGAGGCAACTCGAGCATGAAGCCGGCAACTCGACATGCTCAAGATTTGCTGTAGGAAGTAGTGTAGAAACTTTGTCTCTTGGAGTTTATGTAGTTGCCATTGATGGATGGAGGAAGAGGTAAAGAAAATTGGTGCTTTCAATTTTCTAGCAAGAAGAAGATGAAATGAACTCTCTCATTCTTTTTCTTTCTCTCTTTCTTTTTCTTCTACTCTCTTTTCTCATAACCATGAAAGACTTTCTCTTTGTGAGAATGAGAATGGTGGAGGAATGAAAACATAAGGCAAAGGGAGGTGAGTGTAGGAGCATTCAAGAGGTGACCACATCCAAGGTCAAAGAAAACATCAACCATGCTTAAAACACTATGCACTCCATAACCTTTCACTTCACATATAAATCAAGTGATGGATGAAAGAAATGAAATCTATCATAATCTAACTTTATGCAAGAAACCCCCCCACAAAGTGTAATTTGCAAAACTGCAAATTACCCCCTCCATCAGAAAAGTCCGGCCGGGAAAGAACAAAGGAAAACCGGCCGGAACGGAATGCAAACTGGCAACTCCAGAAAACTGGTCCCGTAATAAATTACAGGAAAACCCCGATACTGTGCATACACACCCGCATCTGTATTCCGACCGGATACAAATGCAATGAGACAAAATCTACACTGTACTAAACTAGGACCGGCTTAAGCCAAAGCCGGCTAGTAAAATCCGTTCGATCCTGATCCGTGCAATACCGCACGTATCTGATCGAACCCTGCCATATATCTATACGGCTACTAGTACAAACCGTCCGATCCTGATCCGTGCAATACCGCACGTATCTGATCGGACCCTGCCATATCTCCATACGGCCTCTACAGCGTTTCGCCCGAAAGCTGAGTAACTGAAAGTGTGGTGGACTCTAAAGACTCGTCAATACTATGGCTGTGGATTTAACCACTGGCACGTCAGAGGTATAAGCCAATACGTGACGGGCCACCAGCTATTGACCAAAAGGGACGTCGATGAGGAAGCTCACCCCGACACCCAACTGAGCCTGTCAGTGACAATATCCGTACAGTCCGGTCCGTTCGTCTATGAGTATCGCATGGCGGGCCTAGGGGGTTGGTAAAAGTCAGACCCCCAAAAGCGGTACAAGTCGTGTCGGAGCGTAGCCCAGAACGCCCTGAGATACTACTGGAATACCTACCAGTAAATCTCCTGCCTCGGCCGAGGGCTTTGCGTAATGGCTCTCCTAGACACAGCGCGACCTCACCCCCAATACCGGGAGAGACGAACCCCTGCAGATCCGCTCACTGCCTCCATGTGGCTCGGGACTGTACCCAACTAAAACCTGTTTGCACGACTCCTTTGAGCCGTGGTAGGGTAGTAATCAAAGCACAGTGGGAACTCACACGAGACAAATGACGATCCTCAGGTCGATGAACTAACCTGTACACATGTCACCAGGGAACTGCTATCTGACGTCTGGTATAAGACCAACTAGCATGTTCCCGGCGAGTCCTGTCCGGTGTACTCATAACCCAATGAGCACCTGTATACATCTTAGGTGAACCAACTGACACCCGTGGCTTGTGAGACCGGCCACCGCCCCTCGTCGGGGTCTCGACTGTATACACTAGTCTACTCTGGAGAATCGATGCCCTGTCTCGAAACTCCTACGACTAGGGACCTTTTAAGGATGTGCTTGTAGACTACCAGCTCCCACGTATATGATCGCCATCATACTGCTGGCAGTGAAGCAAGAATCCTAGGGGCTCTATCAACGTGTAATAGCGACATGTCAGGTCACCTAAAGCAGTACACGATGATAAAGATAAACCAGATAGCATACTATCATCTCGAGTAAGACTGTCCTACCGGGATAGGTCCTCCCTCAATCATTGCAATCACGTGCCTGTGATCCAATAATTGACTCTGAGGGCACTATCTCCAACACCCTTGACTTTGGCCAAAATGGCAGTACGACTGTCCCAAACCAACGCATCTATCTATGCTACACATGAACACCCAATAGCTACCAATCACTATGCCTTGACTTTGGCCAACATACATAGCTTGAATACTATTGACTATTCATGTGAAATGACGGAGGGCTACGAATGGTTTTGGTGAAACCGTGAACGTAGTGAACTTGATATAGTCGATGGAACGAGATAGCTTTTAAAAGGAGTGGCTCAAGCTCCGCATTTAAAAGTTGGTTTTGAAAAGAACCGAGTGGTTTTTCGAAAGTGTTCCAACGACTTTTGCTTGGTTTATTATCTTGCATTAGTTCTTTTAATGCGTGATATTCTTGCATTAGTTCTTTTAATGCGTCCCATCATTTAATCCTACCATTGCAGAAAACAACCAAAATATGACGTACGCTTATGCCATTCGCATTCGCCACTGGGCCCCGTCATTACCCGTTAGGTTACTTAACTAACGACAGAGCGGGGGCTGGGCTAGCACGGCTGTAAAACATAAGCAACGCCTAAATAATATCATATATAGATATATTGCAATGATAGCCATTTCAGATCACAGATGAATACATTGGATATACTAGGAATCCGCAATTCGTACGAGCCTGTAACGAAAAGAAGATTACACGGTCGCGGTGAATAGCCAATACCCCACCCAAGACCCCTACGGGTGCGGCAAACTACCCGCCAAGTACCCGAAGCGAAGCAACCTCCCTCAACTCCGTGAGTAGGCCACTCGGCACTTCGGCATACTCGGTAGTTTGTGCACCCCCTCCATGGGTCTATCCTAGGAGCAAAAACAGTAAAAAGAAATTATACAATGACAGCTACAACCCCGACCCGGTTGTGCGGCCATACAAATAATTATTACATCAATTTAAAATTTACATGAATTGAAAGAAAAGAAAACTCTCGTCTCACAACCCCCGGCTATTCACCCGCGACAATCCAACATATTCATATACACATTCCAGCAACATTACAGATCACAGATTTGTATAACCCCCACTAATCGACATATAGCGATTAGCAGATCTTCAATACAAATATCACATTACAGAAAAAAAAACCGTCAGCTAAAGTCTTTTAGAAGTTCGATCAAAAATACGGATTTTCAGGACCCAAAAATAAAATTTTCGTTCTAAAAAATCTAGGCAGAAAATATATATTCCAAAAATCCCAAAATACCCCTATAAGCATACTGTAGCAAAGAACAACCAGAGAGGAGCCAAGACGGCCGGGGAACCGCGGCAATAGCAAGCTATTGCCGCGTTTCCGCGGTGGTTTAGGGGGTTCTCTGGGTGATTTTTCTACAGTAGCTTTTAAAAACCCTGAGTCGATTTTTGATGCATGATTTATCAATTTTACAGAACATAAAAAATCGACAGCAAGTTTGAAAATCGGGTTCATTTCAGGACTTTTTCTTTGATCGATCTTCTAGCTACTTTGCTAACATGTTAGATAGAGTTTAACTAGGCTCTGATACCACTGTAAGTCCATGCTACCTCTCCCGGTACTTTCGGGCATGCGGAATTTGGTGAAAAACAATTTTCTAGAGGTGGTAACATGGACTCAAAACCGGATCTTTGTTAAACATCTAACTAACAACCTAACTACGAGTTGCTAACTACTCAGTTAGGGGGTTATACCTTTCTTTTTCTCGAACTCCTTCGTCTTCAAGCTTCGATGGTCGTCCGAATCGGCTTCTCCCCGTCGTCTCCTTGCGCCGAAGATAGATCCACCTGAAAGCTTCTACTTTTGGCTCTTTCTTCGAACTTTGAAGAAACTAGTTCACTCGGTTTGCTAAACCTTGTGAACTAGAGTGAGTAGAGAAGAGTTTGTATGGGATTTTATCTATGGTTCTTGGTTCTCAACTCATGAGACAAGTGAACCATAGAGTCAAGAGAGGGAGAGCAAGAGGAGGAAGATGAGAGCTCAAGAACAAGAGAGAGAATGAGCATGAAAGAATGAGAGAAGACTTTTCTCCTTTGGCTCTCATAATCCAAAACCATCATAACACCTCATATCAATCAAGTATTATGTGATGGTTTAAGCAACCATAGCCATATCATTTCATGCACTCATTTTGCACAAAAGAGCAAGCAAGCAAAAGTCTTTGCCATGAAATGATAGCTATAATTATCATGATGGTCAACTAGTCAAGCCTAGTCAACCGGTCAACAAAATCAACAAGTCAACAAAAGTCAACAAGTCAACAAAGTCAATCCCACAACAACCATGTCACCATAATACTTAATTAATACAATTGTTAATCATATATCATATTCTCATTAGGGTTGAGCAAAAAGTCAATAGTCAACGGTCAACGGTCAACAACCCTAATGAGAATCCTCTGCCTCTGTCTCTCCGTCAACTGTGCATACACACCCGCATCCGCGTTCCGAGGAACATGGATGCATACTGGATAAAACCAATCCCAAAAGGTACACTAGGATCTGGCTTAAACCAAAGCCCGCTAGTGTAAACTGTCCGGACACTGTACGTGCACAAGTGCACGGATGTGACCGAACCCTGTCGCAAAACCATGCGACCTGTCGCAAAACCATGCGACCTCTACTCTTTTGCCTAAAGGCGAATAGCTTTCTGTATGGGACTCTAAAGACTCGACACTACGCTGGCAGTGGGTTTAACCACAGACCGCAAGCGGCACTAGCTGTGCGTAACGGTCCCCAGGTAGATGCCGACAAGAAGACTGACGAGGCGAAACCCATCTGAACTCCTACTGAGCCTGAATGTGACATTCTTCGTACAGTCCGGTCTGTTCGTCTGATACATCGCATGGCGGGCCTAGGGGGCGGTAAACGTCAGTCCCCCAATAGCGGTACAAGTCGTGTCGGAGTGAAGCCCAAAACACCCTGAGATAACACTGGAAGCCTACCAGTATATCTCGTTTGCCCTGGCCAGGGACTACTCGTGTAATGGCTCTCCTAGACACAGCGCGATGTCAACCCCCAATACCGGGAGAGACGAATCCTGTCTAACCGTCACTGCCTCCAAGTGCTTCGGGACTGCACCCAACTACCACCTGTTTGCACGACTCCTTTGAGCCGTGGTAGGGTAGTAATCAAAGTACAGTGGGAACACACTCGAGGCGAAGTGACAGTGTCAAGTCAGCGGACTAAGCTGTACTCATGTCACCTGGGAACTGATAACTGACGATAGGCATAATACCAACTAGTCAGTTCCCGACGAGTCCTGTCCAGTGTACTCGTAACCCAACGAGTACCCGCATACTATCTCAAGTACGACGTACCGACGACTGTGGGACAGACCGTCTCCCACACTGGGATGAGAAGCGCATGTGCTAGTCTACTTCGGAGTATCGATGCCCTGTCTCGATAGTCCTGCGACCAGGGACCTGCATAAGGATGTGCTTATAGATTACTCAGCCCCACTAGTGTGACTGCCATCACAACGCTGGTAATTAAGCAAAGATCCTAAAGGCTCCACTAATGTGTATAGGCGATATACTAAAATAAACACATGTACACATTGAAGTAGAAACAAACCAAGTAGCATACTACTATTTTAAGCAAGATTGTATATACAAGGTGAATATCCCAAGCTTCCATTAAGTAATATACAAACTAGTATGATACAGTAATGGCCTCTAGGGCATATACACTAACAACGTGCAGCTAGTAGCGCTAATGTGCTTGTGGTTAAACCCACTGCCAGCATACTGTTGAGTTTCTAGAGTCCCACATAGAGGGTTTCACTGCTTCGGGCGAAATGATATAGAGGTCGTATGGTTTTACGACAGGGTTCGATCACATAGTGTACTTATGCGCGTGTGATGTTCGAACGAACAATACTAGTGGGCTTTGGTTTAAGCCGGATCCTGGTATTTGATTGTTGGATTAGTTTTGTCTCATTGTATTCGTGTTTCTCGAAACACGGATGCTGGTATGTATATACGGATGAGAGGGGCATTCTTGTAACTGCTCAAGATTGTTATAGAAGGAGACACCTCATTAGGGTTTTGACCATTGATTTGATTAAAACAATTATGAGGTGGAGGAAAGTATTTGTTATTTTTTGTAAATGATAATTGTGGCATGGCTACTTGTTTTGACTGCTTGACTTGGTTTGACCACTTGACTTGGTTTGACTCTTTAAATTAGATATTTCTTGTGAGATATTTTTTTAGCACTAGATATTTTTTGGGTGAGATATTTTCTTGCCATGCTTGTAGTCATATCAAGTGAGCCATCTCATTTTCAATTATCATTATCAAAAACCATTTCTCTTTCCTCAAGTTCACTCTCTTCTTTTTTCTCTCAACTCATAGCTCTTATTGTCTCATATGTTGAGAATCCAAGAGCTAGTGAGAATAAGCTATCCAAAATCACTCTCTACTCACTCTAGGCTACTTAGTTTAGCACACCAAGTGACCTAGTAATCTCATCTTGGAGGATAAAGCTCAAGGTTGGAACTCTCGGGTGGATCTTCTTCGACTTCGAGAAGCCGACGAGGAGGCGCTATCCACTTCCACTCCAAGGAGCTCACAAAGTGAAGGAGGACAGCGAGAAGACAAGAAGGACACGATACTACGAGGTATAACATTCATCCGAATAGTTAAACCTCATATAGTTTGCTAGCTAGGGTTTTATGTTTGATCATTGCTTCAAGTCGGTGTTGCGAAGCTTGTAAAATCATTTTTTGCTAATTCCGCCTCCCCGCGAACACATGGGGTGCGCGACATCGACTTACAGTGGTATCAGAGCCTCTCATAAAACCTATATAGCTTGTAGCGATGTTAGAAATCCGCCATTTTTGTCGCGCAAAAACTTCCAAAAAATCAGTTTCCAAAAATGATGTTTTGAATTGTTTGCACACCCCGCGGGCTCACGGTTTGAACCGAGAAGCCGCAGGGTGAAGCGTGCGCACCCTGAGGACACCCCGGGGGGACCAATGGCCGGGACCACCCTCCAAGACCACCATAAAGTGGTCTTGGAGGCTGGTGACCCAAGAGCACCACAGTTTGGTGCTCTCGGGTCTGCCTCCCCTTGGGGGCCACCTCATGGTGGCCCCCGGGGGTGGGTACCCCCCGAGCCCCCCATTTGAAATTTATTTTTGTCTCTTCACCTCCATGAAGATTCGAGCAGGTTTCGAGTTCGTTTCGACTCCCGGATTAGCTTAAAACGGTCGTTTTTAGAACTTTAGCTCACTGGATTTTCAAGTTTTGGAAAATTGGTTAAGTTTGCTAATTGCGTGCGGAATTCTAATGTCGTAGTTAATTTACAAGCTTTGTGATGTATATATGTGTTTAGAAACGTCGACTAATTGCTATACGTCGATTAGTCGGGGTTGCACACATCTGTGATGTTGTTATGTTGGTTTGTGTATATGAACTTGTTGGATCGTCGTGGATGAATAGCCAGGGATGTGATATGAGAGTTTTCATTCTTTCATTCGATGTAAATTTGTAAAGTGGTGTAATATTATTTTTGCGGGGCACATCCGGGTTGAGATTATGGCCACCGTTGTATTATTTCGTTTACTATTTTCTGCTCCTAGGATAGATCCAAGGTGGGGTACAAAAACTACTAGGTTCTTGAAGTGCCAAGTGGCCTACTCACTTTGTTGAGGGAGATTGCTTCACTTCGGGAATTTGGCGGGGAGTTTTCCGCACTCGTAGGGGTCTAGGGTGTGGTTTGGTTATTCATCACGACCGTGGAATCCGTCTTTCGTTACAGGCTCAAACAAAATGCAGAATTCCTAGTATATCCAATATGTTCATCTGTAATCCGGAATGCCTATTATTGTGTGAGACGAATGTATATATCTATATATGATATCTAGTAGACGTTGGTTATGTTTTGCATCCGCGCTATTCCAGCCCCCGCTCTATCGTTAGTTAAGTAACCTAACGGGAGATGACGGGACTCCGTAGCGAATGCGGATGGTCTAAACGTACGTTGTATTTTCGTTCTTTTCTGCAATGGTAGGTTAATTGATAGGACTGCATTATATTAATGCAAAGAAAACAAACCAAAATTTTAATCGTTAAAACAATTTTAAAACCACTCGGTTTTTTCAAAACAGCAAAACTTTTAAATGCGGAGCTTAAACCACTCCTTTTAAAAGCTATCAGGTTCCTTCGATTATATCAAGTTCACTACGTTCACGGTTTTGCCAAAACTATTCATAGCCCTCTGTCATTTCAGTTGGATATTCAGTAGTATTCAAGCTATGTATTTTGACCTTCGCCAAGGCATAGTGATTGGTAGCTGCTGAATATTCATCTGTAGCATAGATAGATGCGTTGGTTTGGGAAAGTCATACTGTTATTTTAGCCTTCGTCAAGGGTATGTATGGGTGGGTTCAAATTAACCTGGACAATGACGGGAAGAAATTGACATGTGACTTATGATATGTTGGCCTTCGTTAAGGTCATAAGAGCATGAGGCAAAAATCCACATCGGGAGTTTCTAAAGAAACTGAAACTTGCTAGTGTTGCATACTATTTAGAGTGTGATAATTTTGGTAGGATTCCTTCGACTTTATCACATGATGATATTTGGAAAAGAGGTTATTTAATTAAGGAACTTCACGAAAGCATCGTAAAATCTCCCTCAAAGTACCGACACTGGCCTGGCTGAACGGTTAAGCAAGTATTGTACGGTGAGATTAATCCTGACTAATTCTTCTTTTATGGTTTGAGGAAGTATTCGAGAAACAGTGGGAGCCATCCTGTTTAGATAAATTAAAAACCAATCTAAATTTGCAAGGGCATCATGCTAAAGTGCTTCTTCTCTCTCTCCTAATTGTAGCGACCAAACATGACGGGCCTTAAGTTAATATTAGATAAAAATATATTGACAGGGTCAAACTATAAAGATTGGTTCAGGAATGTCAAGATGGCAATCACTTATGACAAATTGGGCTATGTTCTTACTACTAAAGTCCCCACCGTTCCAGGTCCAGATTCCAGCGTCGCGGATAGGGAAATCCATAAGACCTGGGAAATTAATTGTGCGAAAGCTAAGTGCCTCGTGCTGGCCTCCATGGACAATGAACACCAGAGGCGGCACGAGAATATAGATCTTGAATCCATATTCCTCCATACCAAGGAATTATATGGAGAGCAATCTCGTATCGCAAGATACGAGACCTCGAAGAAGCTATTTCAGGCGAGATTGGCTGTTGGGTCATCTGTAGGGGAACACGTCCTTAAGATGATCGGCTAAATTGAGGAGCTCGCGGATCTTAGAACCACGTTAGAGAACGAGCTGTATACAAACTTGATTCTCCAGTCCCTTCCTTCCACCTACGCCCAGTTTATCTTAAATTTTAATATTCAAGGTAAAGAAGTTGAACTTTCGGAACTCCTCAACAAGTTGAGGAGTGCTGAGAGCACCCTGAAGAAATCCAGGAAAACACTCGCTCTACTTGTTGGTGGAGCTTCCTCTTCTAGATCGAAGGCGAAAGCCAAAAGAAAGAAGAAGAAGGCCCCCACTAAGCCGAGAGGCGGTGTTAGTAAGATGGAAGCAAAGGGCAAGGCAAAAGTGGCGGGGCCGACGGTAGGGAAGGAAGAATGCTTCTACTGTTATAAAAAGGGCCATTGGAAGAAAGATTGCAGGGCTTGGAGAGCCAAGAACCAGAACCCAAAGCAAGTTGTGGCTTCGGCTTCAGGTGTGTTTGTAATTGAAAACTGTCTGTCAATCAACTCTAATTCCTGAGTATTGGATATCGGATCAGGATTTCATATTTGTAATTCTTTGCAGGCACTGAGAAGTCATAGAGTTCTGAAGACCAGTGATATGACCCTCAGGGTTGCTAACGGAGCGAGCGTGGATGCGGTGTCCATAGGGGAATATCACCTAGGATTGACGAGTGGACATATTTTGGTTTTGCGCAGCTGTTTTTATGTACCTAGTTTGACTTGTAATATCATTTCTATATCTTTGTTATCTAAAGAAGGTTATGATTTTACATTTGTAAGCGATGTTGTAAATATCCACCTTAATCATGGTCTGATTGGGTCGGGTACACTAAACAACGGTATATACCTATTAAACCAACCACAAGTTTTCAATGTCCAGAACACACATAAAAGAAAGACTCTAGAATTAAATCAATCTTTCTTATGGCATTGTAGACTGGGTCACATCAACGAAACAAGGTTGACTAAGTTACATAAAGAAGGATATTTGGATCCGTTTGAATATGAATCTTATGCAACTTGTCAATCATGTCTCAAAGGAAAGATGACAAAAACTCCGTTCACTGGATACGGAGTAAGAGCAGGTGAGCTCTTGGGACACATACACAGCGACATGTGTGGTCCAATGTCTACATATGCAAGAAGTGGTTATTCCTATTTCATTATTTTTACGGATAATTTCTCTATGTATGGACATGTCTTCTTGATGAAAAATAAATCCGAGGCCTTTGAGAAATTCCGAGAATATAAGAATGAAGTTGAAAAACAAACCGGCAAAAGTATCAAGATAATAAGATCTGATCGAGGTGGTGAATACCTGAGTGCCGAGTTCCTGGATTACCTAAAGGAGAATGGAATTCTCTCTCAGCTTACTCCTCCATACACACCACAACACAACGGTGTATCGGAGAGACGGAACCGAACCTTATTGGATATGGTATGTTCCATGATGAGTAACGCTGAGTTACCGCGATCATTCTGGGGCTATGCACTAGAATCAGCTGCATATCTTTTGAACAAGATTCCAACCAAGACTGTGCCTACCACACCATATCAGATGTGGAGTGGGAAGATACCCTATCTTCAGTATCTGAAGATATGGGGATGTTCAGTTTTTGTCAAAAAGTAGCATGCGGACAAAATCGAGGCACGCTCAGTACTGTGTAAGTTTGTGGGATACCCAAAGAACTCCAAGGGGTATCTTTTGTATTACGCAGAGGAACAAATGCTTTTTGTTTCTCATCATGCCCACTTTCTGGAACATCAATTTTTAGAAAAAGAAACTAGTGGGAGCGCAATAGAACTGGAAGAAATTCCAGAACCACAAGCTATTACTGAAAGCTTGGTGGAACCAGAAGTTTCAAAAGAACAGGACATTCCCACGCCATTCTGCAGGAGTAGTAGGCCGTCTCATCCGCCCGAGAGATACTACGGTTTTCTCGTAGACGGGGATAGAGAGGATTGCATCATTGATAATGATGAGCCAACTAACTTCCAGCAAGCCATTCAGAGCACAGAGTCGGTAAAATGGCTGAATGCAATGCGGACCGAGATGGAGTCCATGTACACTAACAAAGTATGGACTTTGGACATTGCTCCATAAGGGGTAAGACCCGTAGGCTACAAATGGATCTTCAGAAAGAAAATTAGTGTAGATGGACAGGTTAAAACCTATAAGGCTAGACTTGTTGCAAAATGATTTCTTTAAAGACCTGCTTTGGACTATGATGAAACCTTTTCTCCAGTGGCTATGCTCAAATCCATTCGGATCCTTCTTGCCATTGCTGCCTTCCACGATTATAAGATTTGGCAGATAGACATAAAGACCGCTTTTCTAAATGGACATTTGGAAGCGTGAGTCTATATGTACCAGCCAGAGGGTTTCATTCAGAGTGGGAGCAGCGGGAAAGTGTGAAAGTTTCTTAAGTCCATTTATAGACTAAAGCAGGTATCGCGGAGTTGAAACATCTGTTTTGATGAGACGGTCTAAGAATTTGACTTTATCAAAAATCCAGAAGAGCCGTGCATTTATAGTAAGATTGTAGCATGAACTGTAGTATTCCTCGTCTTGTACGTAGATGACATTCTCTTGATAGGAAATAACATTCATATGCTACAATCTGTCAAAGGATTCTTGTCACAAAGGTTCTCCATGAAAGACCTGAGTAATGCCTCTTACATTCTGGGGATCCAGATCTATCGTGATAGATCTAAGAGAATGTTGGGACTTTTACAGTCCAGGTACATCGACACCATACTAAAGAGATTCAGTATGGAAGATTCAAAGCGCGGTAATTTACCGGCTTATCATGGAATCACCCTCTCCAAAGAGATGTCTCCCAAGACTGATTTGGAAAGAGCTCGCATGTCTATTATACCCTACGATTCTATGGTAGGCTCTATAATATATGCAATGTTGTGTACCAGACCAGATGTTGCTTACCTCATATAGTTTCCCTGCTTCGGGAGAAACGATGTAGAGGTCGTATGGTTTTACGACAGGGTTCGATCACATGCGTATACTTGTGCGCATGTGATGTTCGAGCGGACAATACTAATGGGCTTTATTTTAAGCCGGATCCTAGTATTTGATTGTTAGATTAGTTTCATCTCATTGTATTCGAGTTTCTCGAAACACGGATGCGGGTATGTATATACGGATGAGATGGGCATTCTTGTAACTGCTCAAGATTGTTATAGAAGGAGACACCTCATTAGGGTTTTGACCATTGACTTGATTAAAACAATTATGAGGTGGAGGAAAGTATTTGTTATTTTTTGTAAATGATAATTGTGGCATGGTTACTTGTTTTGACTACTTGACTTGGTTTGACCACTTGACTTGGTTTGACTCTTTGACTTAGATATTTCTTGTGAGATATTTTTGTGGCACTGGATATTTTTTGGGTGAGATATTTTCTTGCCATGCTTGCAGTCATATCAAGTGAGCCATATCATTTTCAATTATCATTATCAAAAACCATTTCTCTTTTCTCATGTTCACTCTCTTCTTCCTCTCAACTCATAGCTCTTATTGTCTCATGCATTGAGAATCCAAGAGCTAGTGAGACTAAGCTATCCAAAATCACTCTCTACTAACTCTAGGCTACTTAGTTTAGCACCCCAAGTGACCTAGTAATCTCATCTTGGAGGTTAAAGGGGTTGGAACTCTCAGGTGGATCTTCTTCGACTTCGAGAAGCCGACGAGAAGGCGCTATCCACTTCCACTCCAAGGAGCTCACAAAGTGAAGGAGGACAGCGAGAAGACAAGAAGGACACGATACTACGAGGTATAACATTCATCCGAGTAGTTAAACCTCATATAGTTTGCTAGCTAGGGTTTTATATTCGATCCTTGCTTCAAGTCGGTGTTGCGAAGCCCGTAAAAATCATTTTTTTCTAATTCCGCCTCCCTGCGAACATGTAGGGTGTGCGACATCGACTTACAGTATATACGTGTTAAATCAAACTCAGGTTTTCAACATCCAGAACACACTTAAAAGAAAGTCTCCGGAATTAAATAAAGCTTTCTTATGGCATTGTAGACCTGGTCACATCAATGAAACACGATTGTCGAAGTTACATAGAGAGGGATATTTGGATCTTTCGAATATCAGTCTTATGCAACTTGTCAATCTTGTCTCATAGGAAAGATGACAAAGACTTCGTTCACTGGACACGGAGTAAGAGCGAGCGAGCTCTTAGGACTCGTACACAACGACATGTGTAGTCCAATATTTACAGATGCACAAAGTGGTTATTCCTATTTCATTACTTTTACAGATAATTTCTCTTGGTAAGGACATGTCTTCTTGATAAAGCATAAATCCGAGGCCTTTTGAGGTATTCCGAGAATATAAGAATGAAGTGGAAAAACAAACAGGCAAAAGTATCAAGACACTGAGATCTGATCGATGGGATGAATACTTAATTGCCAAGTTCCTGGATTACTAAAAAGAGAATGGAATTCTCTCTCAGCCTACTCCTCCATACACACCACAATACAACGGTGTATCGGAAAAGCGGAACAGAACCCTATAGATATGGTTTGTTCCATAATGAGTAATGCTAAGTTACCGCAATCCTTCTGAAGTTATGCACTAGAATCAGCTGCATATCTTTTGAATAAGATTCCTACCAAAACTGTGCCTACCACACCATATGAGATGTGGAGTGGGAAGAAACCCTATCTTCAGTATTTGAAGATATAGGGATGTCCATCTTTTGTCGAAAAGCAGTATGCGGACAAGTTCAAGGCACGCTCAGTACTGTGTAGGTTTGTGGGATACTAAAAGATCTCCAAGGGGTATCTTTTCTATTACGCAGAGGAACAAAAGTTTTTTATTTCTCGTCATGCCTACCGTTTAGAAAATCAATTTTTGAAAAAGAAACTAGTGGGAACGCAATAGAACTGGAAGAAATTCCAGAACCACAAACTATTACTGAAAGTATGGTAGAACCAAAGGTTTCAAAAGAACCGGACATCCCTGTGCCAATCCGCAAGACTAGTAGGCTGTCTCATCCGCCCGAGAGATACTACGGTTTTCTCATAGACGGGGATAGAGAGGATTGCATCATTGAAAATGATGAGCCAACTAGCTTCCAGCAAGCCATTCAGAGCGGTGACTCGGTAAAATGGTCGGATGCAATGCGGACCAAGATGGAGTCCATATACACCAACAAAGTATGTACTTTGAACATTGCTCCAGAATGGGTAAAACCCGTAGGCTGCAAATGGATCTTCAGAAAGAAGATTGGTGTAGATGGAAAGATTGAAACCTATAAGGCTAGACTTGTTGCAAAAGGTTTTCGTCAAAGACCTGGTTTGGACTATGATGAAACCTTTTCTCCAGTAGCTATGCTCAAATCCATTCAGATCCTTCTTGCCATTGCTGCCTTCCAAGATTGTAAGATCCGGCAGATGGACGTAAAGACGGCTTTTCTAAATGGTTATTTGGAAGAGTACGTCTATATGGATCAGCCAGAGGGTTTCAATTAGAGTGGGAGCAGCGGGAATGTGTGCAAGTTGCTTAAGTCCATTTGTGAACTAAAGCAGGCATCGCGGAGTTAGAACATCTGTTTTGATGAGACGGTCAAAGAATTCGACTTTATCAAAAATCCAAATGAACCATGCATTTATAGTAAGATTGTAGCGAGAACTATAGGATTCCTCTTCTAGTACGTAGATGACAGTCTCTTGAAAGGAAATGACATTCCTATATTACAATCAGTCAAAGGATTCTTGTGACTAAGGTTCTCCATGATTGACCTGGGTGATGCCAACCACATTCTGGGGATCCAAATCTATCGTGATAGATTAAAGAGAATGGTGGGAATTTCACAGTTAAGGTACATCAACACCATACTGAAAATATTTAGTATGGACGATTCAAAGCACGGTAGTCTACCGGCTTATCACGGAATCATCCTCTCCAAAGAGATATCTCCCAAGACTGATTTGGAAAGGGATCGCATCACATCTATACCCTACGCTTTTGCGGTAGGCTCTATAATGTATGCGATATTATGTACCAGACCAAATATTGCTTACGCACTAGCATGGTAAGCCAGTATCAGTCAAATCCACGGGAGAAGCACTGGATAGCAGTAAAGAACATTCTCAAGTACCTGAGAAGGGCTAAGGAGATGTTCTTGGTGTATGGCGGAAAAGACCTCCAGATCGAGGCCTTTGCTAACTCCAGCTTCCAGAGTGATAAGGATGACTCCAATTCCATGTCGGGTTATGTCTTTACCCTCAGGGGAGGGACGGTCTATTGGAAGTGCTCCAAGCAGGACACCGTTGCAGACTCGATGATGGAAACGGAGTAGTTTGCTACATGAGACATCGCAAAAGAGGCAGTCTGGATGAGAAAGTTCTTAACTAAACTTCAGGTGGTTCCTTCCATTGTTGGTCTAATACTTTAGTATTGTGACAACAAAGGCACTATAGTTTTAGGTAAGAAACCCAGGTCCATCAGAGATCTAGACATATCTTGAGGCGGTACCACCTGATCAGGGTGATCGAGGTGAGGAGAGTAGATACGGAGAACAACACTGCAGATCCACTTATAGATGGCATCCCTCAGACAGTGTTCGAGAAGCTATTCGAGATCTTAGGTCTGCGATATTCCAGTATATGGCCTTAGTGCAAGTGGGAGATTGTTAGTGTTATATGCCCTAGAGGCCATTATTGTATCATACCGGTTTGTATATTACTTAATGGAAGCTTGGGATATACAAGGATATAGTAACAGTCTTGCTCAAAATGGTAGTATGTTACTTGGTTTGTTTCCACTTCAATATGTTCATGTGTTTCTTTTAGCATATCGCTTATACATATTAGTAGAGCCTTTAGGATCTTTGCTTGATTACCAGCGTTGTGATGGCGGTCATACTAATGGGGGCTGGGTAGTCTATAAGCACATCCTATACAGGTCCCTAGTCGTAGGATTATCGAGACGGGGCATCGATACTCTGGAGTAGACTAGTGCTACGCTTCTCATCCTAGCAGGGGAGATGGTTTGTCCCACAGCCATTAGTACGTTGTACTGGAGAGGACTCGTCGGGAACTGCTGGTAGGTATTATACCTATCGTCGGGTAGCAGTTTCCAAGTGACATGAGTACAGCTTAGTCCGTTGACTTGACACTGCTACTTCGCCTCGAGTGTGTTCCCACTGTACTTTGATTACTATCCTACCACGGCTCAAAGGAGTCATGCAAACAGGTAGTAGTTGGGTGCAGTCCCGAAGTGCTTAGAAGTAGTGGCGGTTAGATAGGATTCGTCTCTCCCGGTACTGGGGTTGATATCGCGCTGTGTTTGGAGAGCCATTACACAAAGTCCCTGGCCAGGGCAAGCGAGATTTACTGGTAGGTATTCCAGTAGTTTCTCAGGGTGTTTTGGGCTACACTCCGGCATGACTTATTGCACTATTAGGGGTCTGACGATTACCGCCTCCTAGGCCCGATATGCAATACTCTTAAACGAACAAACCAGACTGTATGGAGATTGTCACATACATGATCAGTAGGAGTTCGGATGAGTTTGCTCATCGGCCTTCTTATCGACAGATACCTGGGTAGCCGTTACGTGCAGCTAGTACCGCTTGCGGCTTGTGGTTAAACCCACTGCCAACGTACAGTCAAGTATTTAGAGTCCAACATAGAGAGTTTCTCTACAACGGGCAAAAGATGTAGAGGCCGTATGGTTTTTACGGCAGGGCTTCGATCACGTACGTGTACTTGTGCACGTATGATGATCGGGCGGATAATACTAGTAGGCTTTGGTTTAAGCCGGATTCTAGTATTATATTGATGGATTGTTTTCATCTCATTGTATTTGTATTCTTCGGAATACGAATGCGGGTATGTATATACAGATGGGGGGCGTTCTCATAATTACTCAGGAATGCTTCTAGAAGGAGAAAACCCTAATTAGGGTTTTGATTTTATTTTATGATTAAAACCTAATTTGGGTGGTGTTTCCCCCAATCAGAGCAAAACTCTGTTCAAATTCCAAGGCGGGAAATGAAGAACCGCTTCTGTTTCCCCCAATCAGAGCGAGGCTCTGTTTTAAAAATTTAAACTTTAAAAATAAAGGAAGAAACGCTTCAGTTGACTTGCGCTCTGCGCTGCGCGACACGTGTCAGCGCGGTTACGTTGTGCGCTGCGCTGTGCGACACGTGTCAGCGCAGTTGCGCTGCGCTGCGCGACACGTGTCAGCGCAGTTGCGCTGCGCTGCACGACACGTGTCAGCGCAGTTGCGCTGCGCTGCGCTCTGCGCTGCGTGACACGTGTCAAGCGATGGTGCGTTTGCGCCAGCTGTGCCAGCATTTAAACAGAAAAATTCTGGAAAGATCTTTCCAATCTTGTTAAAACAAGAAGATTATCTTCTGTAAAACAAAAACCCTAGGATCAAAGATCCAGCGGTGGGAAAACATCCTTAAATCAATCAGAGAAAGATCTCTTTAACTTATTTAACAAATCAATTGGCACTATATAAAGATCCCTAGACTCCAAGTCTAATACATAAAAACATACAGAGAGATAGAGATACAGAGAGCTCTTCTAAAAACTTTGAGAAGAATTCAGAAAGAGAAAAAAAGGTAAAACCTTGGAAAAAAAGAAGAATTTCTTGTAAAAAGATCAATGATCTAAGAACAAGATCAAGATCTTTAATAAAAAAATAATAATAAAGAAGTAATCTACTTCATGACTAGATCTTTTGATCTATATAAAGGCATTGTCTTTTGATGAACCACTGGTTCTTGAAATATTGAGGTAGAACCTCACTGGAACAAGAAAAACTTGTTTTCTTTGATCTAAATTTGATCAAGATATTAAACAGTGCCTTGCACTTTTGAAATTTGCACTGTTGCGCTCCTTGGATTGGCGCAAGCCACCAGAGAGCGCCACGTGTCAATCACAGAACAACTGCGCCTTGCGCTTTTAAAAACAGAGCACTGCTCTCTTGGTTTGGCGCAAGTCACCAGAGCGCGCCACGTGGCAGCAGCGCATTAGCGCAGCGCACTGGCGCAGCGCACTGCGCTAACGGACTTGCGCTCACCGGTGCGTGACACGTGTCACCTCCACATGAATTTGCGCCTTGCACTCCTCAATTGGCGCAAAGCGCCTGACAAGCCACGTGGGGCACTGTCAGAACATTTAATGCAGTGCATTATTAAGGGCAGAGCCCAATTAAAAGGTCTATCAGACCAAATAAAAATGCTCTGCATTATTAAAGAAAAGGGACAGAGCCCAATTAAAAAGGGCCTAACAGGCCAAAATAAATGCTATGCGTTTAAATTAAAAGCCCAATGCTTTAAAAAAGGGGCATAGCCCAAACAAAGGCTTAAACAGGCCAATCATGAACAAAATGTTAGACATTTTCTAACTGGACTTAACCCAATTCTGGCCGTAAGTCCTCAAATTAAATTGAACCGAGCACAACTGCTCTCTCAAATCAATTTACATCCGGTTCAAGGGTACATCTCTAAACTCCTCCGATATTTGTCGTTGTAATCCTTCAACGTCGTCAGAGAGGTGACGGGTCCCGACAACCACACATTAATACGGACTGTGGGGTCCTTAAACTCATGGACTAATGCGTCCTTAAACCAATATTCGTCCCCAAAATGGGAATGTTGGACCACCATGTCCTTAAACTGGCAATGGACCACCATGTCCCTAAACTGGTAATACGGACTGTGGGGTCCTTAAACTCATGGACTAATGCGTCCTTAAACCAATATTCGTCCCCAAAATGGGAATGATGGACCACCATGTCCCTAAACTAGTAATACGGACTGTGGGGTCCTTAAACTCATGGACTAATGCGTCCTTAAACCAATATTCGTCCCCAAAATGGGAATGTTGAACCACTATGTCCCTAAACTGGCAATAGACCACTATGTCCCTAAACTAGAACAATAGAGCCCCCAAATGCTCTTTTGTCGGATCTAAACGATCCCGTTAAGTTGATCTTAGTCTCAAATTAGATTAACGTATCCTTAACAAATGTTTAAGTTGATCTTAGCCTCAAATATGGCTAACGTATCCTTAAACCAAAACCCCAAACCCAAATCTAAGAAAATACGGATTTGGACTAATCCACGTCCTACGGGCGACGACATAAATTAGTCTCTATATACAATCCACGGGCAACCACAAACAAAACAAACACCCACGACACGAAGTGAAAATCTAGAGAAGGAGAAAGTTGTTACCGCGATGCGGTAGCGTAATTAACTGCAGGGGCTTGCGCCTGCAGGGAAGAGCGTCCCCATAATCAAAAACCCTTGAAAGAGGGGGAATCTGACGAAGTCTGCTACATCGGCCACATCCTTCTAAACCTCATATACACGGTGCCATAAATCAACTTGGCATCTTCGGAGAGGTGGATGGATAAAACCAAATAGCATCTGCCCCGAATCTCAGGCAAGACGTCTCTCTGCGTCTTGCGCGTCATTCGGAGGGGAACAGATTCTGGCACGCCCGGTGGGACCTTTTCCTCTTTCCACTCCACACTTTGTGTGTCGTGTCTTTTTCCCGTGATCAGATAATCGCGGTGTGTATGTTTGTGGTTGCCCTTGGGGGAGTGGATACTGAAGTTGGTGCTTCGTCTTTATGAAGAATGGCGTTTGTTCCGACCTTAGCAATACAAGCTCTGTCATATCTGGTGGAATCAAGTACGGGCCACTTGCAGGCTCAAATCTCTGCAATTCGGGTCATCAAGAAATCAACGGGCTTCTCTCTGGGTCGATGCTCCCACCTCCCACCCTCGGTGCCTCAATGCCGATGGAGGAAGCCCAGAGGATGTCTGTTGTCCACAGGCGGGCTCCCCAAGCAGCAGCTTTGCCGACGGAATCGGTCCTCAAACAACTGGCACATGCCAAAGACCAAGGTCGACGCAGGGGGCAGAATATTCAAGCTCTTCAAGAAATCAATGGCTTCAAACTACACTAACTACAACAGCAACTCTCGCTCTGTCCTATCTGGAGGAGTAACCTACGTGCCCCAAGCGGCCTCCCTTTTCACTATGCCAGTGGAGCAGGTAACTCAAGCCACTACTGGGCTATTCTTCGGGACCGTGCTCCCGCCAACGAGCTTCAGCGCTCCTGTACCATCGCAAGAAGCTCCCAAGAAATCGTTTTTCAGCGCTCCTGTGCTTATTTACGCCCTACTTTGCATTATACTATATATAAGCACACACACAAAAATTATGATAATAAAAGAGTACAAAGTGAAAAAATTATATTTAAAAGATAGGAATAGTTTAAGAAAAACAAGAAAGTTAGAAGTTTTCTTAAATGAAACTAGTAATAAGTAATTATGAGCTGTTGTCCCAAGAGTTAGTAAGATGAAGGAAATTACTAATCTGAGGATAAAAATAAGCCTGAAAAATAGTTTCTATTCTGGAAGCCATACATTTGAACGTTGATACCCTACTATACGCACTTACACACATCTTGAAACTCGGGATAGTAGAGGATACCTTGAAATGCTCTTGTCTAAAAGCCAAAGTATGAAGAAAATAAAAGTGGAGAATAAAAGATAAAATGGTGAAAAGAAAAATGAACACTGGTT
Source organism: Agapanthus africanus (assembly GCA_030015575.1). Classification (NCBI taxonomy): domain Eukaryota; kingdom Viridiplantae; phylum Streptophyta; class Magnoliopsida; order Asparagales; family Amaryllidaceae; genus Agapanthus; species Agapanthus africanus. The sequence continues at coordinate 824,954,641 of CM057339.1, read as the reverse complement.
TTGTTATCGCCGAGGCAGCAATAAAAAAATATAGCGAGGGTGCTTTATCACCTAGTGCCTTAGACCAACTGGTTTGGGAGCCACTGTTAAGCCTTAGGTGTTGCAAGACGAGGAAAAACACATAATTAGCAAGCACATGAGTAATCGGTCGGTTAGTACCTCAAGAAGTATTAACGATCGCATGAAGAATGTGTGAGCAAATTCCATCTAAATATCTATTAAAAAGTACTAAGGTAGATGGACAAGAGTATGATTGCTTGAATTGAATTCTCTGAGTGTAGGGATGTCCAGTTCACACACGTAAGGGTATATGATTAATGTTTGGAAGAAATGTAGGAATGAAAACTAAAGGCAATATTTTATTGAGGGATAATGTGATTTCTAACATTTTTTCATGACCATTAAGATATGGCTCATAGCAACTGAAAAGCTGGTATAGTTGAAAACTCTTATTTTCAAGTTCTTTCTTTTATAGTTCTTATCTTTATATAACTCTCACCATCTCTCTTTTATTATAAGATTTTATGAGTGTAATCCGTTGAAAACCCTCAGGAGACAACACTCCTCCTACTAGGGATATGCCACTGGTGCCAAATAAGGAAGGCTGGGGCAACTCTCTTTCTGGATTGACTCCGCCGGCTCCAGCGGTGGAAATTGATGCTGCTGTTCCAACTGGCAACAGTTTTGAATCACTTAGGAGGGTGCGCAAAAACTCGCCAACTGCTGTATTGAAAAGATCTCCTACACCTGTGGATAATGCCCCAAAGGTGAAGCTGGAGCAGCCCCCTCAACGGCTGTCATCTAAAATTTACAAGGTCTGGCATCAAGTCCAAGACTCCGTATTGGATGAAGACTATCTCCGCCAACAGAAAAAGATGAAGGTTCGGTAGGAGAAGGACTACTCTGTTAAGCCAGAAAAAGCAGCAGCTACTTGGGTGCCCACTACAACGGCCCCCTCAACTTCGACCGCTTACAAAAGAAGGAGGTCGGAGAAGATCCCTGCGCCTTTGGCAAATCGCAAAGACACTGAATCTAAACGCCCCAAGTCTGGGGGCATGGTGGTGCACACCGTCTATATGGCGTCCGGAAAAGAGGACAGCCGTATCTCCACAGGTCATCGACCGCTTACGCGATCTGTAACAAGGGCCCAAGAGCAACAGCAGAAGCTCCAGGAGATGCTGACTGCAATGGCCGCGCTCACCGGACCAAAAGAAAGCCCGGAGGCGTCATCGGAGCAGCGTCGCGAACACGAAACCGATACTGAATTCCTTCGTAGAATGCTTGAAAAGAAGGACAAGGAGGCTGCAGAGCAAGCGGCCAATATAAAGCAGATGGCTCTCCTATTTCAAGACATGGTCGGGATGATGATCCAGCCAGATCCCCCAGCCGAAGATCCTCCGATTATCCTTGAAGATGACTGAGGAGAAACGTCAAATCCACCGCCGGCTCTTTCAACAGCCAAGGAGGAGACAATTTCCAAAGCTGCCCTGGATGACTATATAGCTCGGCAGATACGAGTTCATCAGGCGAATGAAGCGGCTGGGCAAATTGTTAGAACCGGACGACCCTATCCGGGCTGGTATGAACAAATCAGTTACCCGCCGGGATATACGATCCCTAAGTTTCATGTATATAAAGGGACGGGGAATCCACATCAGCATGTCGCTCAATTCAGAGCCTTATGTGGCAACACTGGAGGCGATGATAAATTGTTTCTTCGCCAATTCGTCGGCAGCTTAGTGGAAACGGCCTTCAAATGGTATTCGGAGCTACCTAACGACTCCGTCAAAACTTTCGCAGAAATGAAGTTGTTGTTCACCCAGCGATTCGCAAGCGCTAGTGAACGGACCCCGATAACGGCACTGATTAATGCCAGGGTGAAGCCAGGCGAGACGTGGGTTCAGTACGCAATCCAATGGCGGAATCTATGGTCGAAGTGCGAGCAGCGCATCGAAGAAGCACCAGCGGTAAGCATGTTCGTGGGCACTCTTGATCCGCAAGCAAGCATCTCGCAATTCATGATGTTCTTCAAGCCGACCACGTTCTAGGCTTTAATTGATAAGCTAGCCCAGATGGATCAAATGGGTCACAGACCGTCTCCTCCGAAGCCGGAACCCCGAAACGACAAGGGTAAAGGGAAGGCGACCTTCGTTGTGAACACCCAACAGCAGCCCAGTGCCCCAAAGCTAGCGGATCAACTGGAAGAGAGACGGCGGTATTATAATGAGAAAATGAAGCGCCCTTACTCATTCTCACGGGATAAAACGAAGAGGCTGTTCGAGCTGGCGATGCGCAATAGGCTTATCAATCTCCCGAATCCAAGGAGACCATCGCAACCCAGCGAGATGAATAATCCCAATTATTGCCCTTACCACCAAATGGTAAGTCACCCGATCGAGGATTGCTTCGTCTTTAAGGGATGGATCGAGGATCAGTACCTACAAGGCAAGTTTGCGCTGTCTGAAAAGTGGAAAGTAAACCCACCACAGCCGCACACTCCAAAGAAGACGGGCACGCCGGGGGCAACTTGTTCTTTTGTTGAAGAAGCTCCATGGGAAGTCGTGCTTTCTGCCAAAACCAAAAAGATGCTGAATGATCTCCAGACATGCCCGGCGATCAGATGGAAGAACCCGTTGGAACCTGAGATCATCAAGGGGATGCTGAAGCCGCGCCCAACTCCAAAGATTGGTGATAGTCAAAGCGCTCGCACCCAGCCATCAAAATCTTTGAAGAAGAAGGAGAAGACCCAAAAGCCCGCAAAGTTTGATGACAAGCGCACAGATCTGCAAAAACATATTGACGCGTTGGAAGAATATAATCAGAAGGCGCGGACCCCAGTCACACTCCAAGAATTTCTCAGCCACGTCCTTGAGGACGGAGATGATGGCAATGGAGAAGACTCGTCGGATGAATCTGAAGATTATGTAGCAAGCTGCCATGTGATCTCTCACTCGTCAATAAATGACGAAGAAGCTCCTTACACAGAGAAGCTGGGGGAAGATCCTGAGCCAGAACTTCTAGGACCATCAGACGAAATGATTGATGCATTCCTGAACGAAGCCCGTCTTGAAAGCAAAGCTGATCGAGAGCGCGAGATGGCCATATTCGAGAAAGCCAAACGTCGGCGACTTGATGAAAGGGTCGAAACACTCCCACCGGATCAAAGTACATTCGACGCAAATGAAAGCAGGATCAAGACAAAGAAACGATTCGCCAAAGCATATCGATGGGGATGAAGCCGCCCTCTTTCAGAGAAAATTCTCTTGGCGGTAAACATCTTGATGAAGCGGACGTACATCCTAACTTCTGCTTATATCATCAGAAGATCGCACATCCTACTGAAGACTGCAACTCCTTTAAGTGTTGGTGGCAAGGGTATGTCGCTCACAGGCAACACTTCAACAGGACAAAGCGTGAAGCTCGTAGACAGCGGAAAAATGCGACAGATGAGCGTAAAAGAATTGCCGGCAATTATCATAGGGTTGATCCCGAGGGATCGCGAGTTCCCACCTTCAGGAGCGACTCCGACGAAAAAGTAGCCCACGGTCCTCTCTTCAAGGAATCCATCTCTGAAATGAAAGAATTGAGAAGTTGCGAGAACATTCAGCCGTGCAATCGCACGCTACCCGGAAAGAATCTCGGACCCGCAAACAAGGGATCGAATAAAAAGGATAAAAGGAAGGGAAGAACGGCCTTCGTCGCCAACGCTCAACAACAATCGAGTAGCCCTAGACCGGTCGTTCGCCAAAGCAACAAACGGCAACCCCTCTATGAGAAGTTGAAACGTCCTTACTCATTTCCTCGGGATGAAACAAGGAGGCTATTCGAACTAGCAGTGCGCAACAGGCTTATCATTCTACCGGAGCCGAAACACCAGCTACAACTGAATGATGTCAACGATTCTAATTACTGCCCTTACCACCAAGTATTGGGCCATCCGATCGATAACTGCTACGTCTTCAAAAATTGGGTCGAAGATTAATACCAACAGGGCAAGTTCGCGCTGTCCAAAAACTGCAAGGTGAGCCCGCCACAACCACATGCCCCTAAAATGATGGACATGCCGGGGGCATCGTGCTCATTCATAAGGAAAACCCCATCGACTGACGTCAGTAAACTAAAGATTCGCCTCAAATACGGCGACATTGGCCCACTATATCCTAAAACTGGCGAAAGACCGAAACGTCGTTAAACTAACGATGGACCACTATGTCCTAAAACTGGATGATGACCAAAACGTCGTTAAACTACTACCAACCCGCGGCATCTTCAGGCTGACGTGGTAGTAAAAAAAAACGGTACGTCTATAAGCAAAATGGGCACGGATGAAAACCGGAAAGGGCACCGTGAGTAAAAACAGCAGGACTACCGGCGATGTTTGTGAAAAACCCGAAAGGGCGCAGACTCGTAAAAAAAATGGTATGTCCATAAGCAAAATAGGCACGGATGAAAACCTGAAAGGGCTCCGTGAGTAAAAACAGCAGGGCTACCGGCGAGTGTTTGTGAAAACCCGAAAGGGCGCAACCTCGTTAAAAGACACTTGCAAGGTCCTTTCGACCTTGTAAGGAGAAATCACCCGCGTAAGATCCTTACGACTCACAAGGGAGCAACACACTTAGGAATCCTCACGATCTCTAAGGAGAAATTACACTTGTGAGATCCTCACGACTCGTAAGGAGAACTCTCTTATGGGACCCTCACGGCTCATAAGATTTAAAAGTCTTAAGTTACAGAGACCTGAACCTGTTCTTAAGCAACTCCCACAACCTTCGATATTGCCCTATAAGTGGCTCATACTGACCCTTGTATACAATCCACGGGCGCGAATAAACATTTCCCTAACAAAGTCCCATCCGTGACTAGGGATATGCTCGTACTGCAAATAACACTTGTAAGTCCTCTCGACTTATAAGGAGAAAATCCATTTGTAAGATCCTTACGACTTACAGAGGAATATGCACTTAGGAATTCCCACGATTCCTAAGGAGAAAACACACCTACGAGATCCTCACGACTTGTAGGGAGAAATACCTTTATGAGACCCTTACGGCTCATGAAGTCAAAAGCCTTAGTCGACAGGATCTTAACCCTGTTCGCTAAGCCACCTTTGTTCGACATCGATAGAGGCAAATGATGATTCGCTCCTGGAAATATCCCAGTTGTAGCGATGCTGATGCCAAAATCGGTGTCTAATTCCTAGCTTGCAGCAAAAAGCTAACGAGCCACATGCATACGAAATAGCCGAAATGATGGGGCAACTTGCAACGAAATCAGCAAGTAAAAATGTATGCATACAAAAACAACCGAAATGATTGGGCAACTCGCAATACAAAGCAGCGAGTAAAAATAAAATAAAGAGCCGAAATGATTGGGCACCGCGAAAAATAGCCGAAATGATTGGGCAATCGCGACCTTCGCGATATAAAAGCTGAAATGATAGAGCATCGCGGAAATAAAAAAAATGAAAAAAATGAAACCTTTTGCCCTACAGGTGAGATCACATCAATCCCTGTATACAATCCAGGGGCACAAACAAAGAGAGAACCATATCTTCCCAACAGGCTCCACCAGAAAGCGAAGCCAGATCTCGACGGTTCATAAACAACCCAGAGACAATCTCAACATTTGTCGCAATAATGCAGACATAATGTCAACAGACGAAGCAAAAAGAGATCCCTAGCTTCAGGGTCTCGACGTCGATATCGACAACTTAGAGATCACCAACGGCGTTTCTCCTCACTCCGGCAGGATGCAGATGCAACGTCAATGAAAGACCTCACGATCGAAACAAAGCGGAGTGATGGCAAAATCCCAACTCCACCTCAGCATTCGTCTCGTTACAGCAGACGCAATGTCAACAACAGCGTTCCTTCGCAGTCCAGCAGGATGTAAATGCAGCGTCAACAAAAGACCCCCATGGTCAGCAAAGCGGAGTGATGGCAAAATCCCAGCTCCATCCCAGCGTTCGTCTCGACACAGCAGACGCAATGCCAAAAGCAAATGAAGCAAAGGCCAAATTCCTAGCTTCAGGGTCTTGACGGCAACTCATATAAAGCCTAAAAGACAATCGGAGATCATCTCGCACTAGCGCGGAGTGGTCACCACCTCGACGATCGTCTCGATACAGCAGATGAGATGTCACCCCAGCGTTCTTCCCCCAGCAGGATTCAGACGCGCCAAAGCAAATGAAGCAAATGCCAAATTCCTAGCTTCAGGGTCTTGACGGCAAGTCATATAAAGCCTGAAAGACAATCGGAGATCATCTCACACTAGTGCGGAGTGGTCACCACCTCGACGTTCGTCTCGACACAGCAGACGCAATGCCAGCAAACGAAGCAAAGGCCAAATTCCTAGCTTCAGGGTCTTAACGGCAAGTCATATAAATCCTGAAAGACAATCGGAGATCATCTCGCACCAGTGCGGAGTGGTCACCACCTCGACGTTCGTCTCGACACTGCAGACGCAACATCACCAAAAGGAGCCACGGCAAAATCCTTAGTTCCAAACCTCGACGGTTCACCAGCAACCTAGAGACAACCGCGACATTCGTCTCGATACAACAGACGCAATGCCAACAAACGAAGCAAAGGCCAAATTCCTAGCTTCAGGGTCTTAACGGCAAGTCATATAAAGCCTGAAAGACTATCGGAGATCATCCCACACCAGCGCGGAGTGGTTATGACTCATCGGGGCTCTCCAAAATGAGCCTAACCTCAAGTAAAAAGCGGCATGGCAAAATTCCTAACGCTTGCTCTTCCGACGGTCAAACTGCCTAGGAGGATTGCTTGAAGACGTCTTGTCCAGCCCCCGAATGGATCAGAGACACGGCAGCCGCAAGGCTACTCGAACAGCAAGATTGCCTATCGATGAATATATCAGCCAACACGACGGTACGACAGACAAAACCCTAAGTACCACAGACCCTAACGGACCTCTGTCGTAAAGAGCAGAGGTTAACTGTGACGTTAGGATATTCTTGCGAGAAATGATCACTTCGTCTCGACTCGTGAGGAAATTAGTGTCTTTGCGAGAAATACTCGATTCGTCTCGACTCATGAGGAAAAGCCTTAGGAAGCGGGGATTAAAAAACCTGTTTCCTAAGCATTGGGGCCCTACAAGTCGTCCCAAAACGGACTCTTGCATAATATTCATGGGCCACACTCTCCAAAGTCGAATCTCGATAAGAAGGGAAACAACCATTTACGAGTCCTCTCGACTTGTAAGAGGGAAAATTCTCTAGTGAGATCCTTACGACTCTCAAGAGAAAACACACTTAGGAGTCTTCACGACCCATAAGGAGAAAATACACCTACGAGATCCTCTCGACTCGTAGGGAGAAAAGTCTTTATGAGACCCTCATGGCTCATAAAGTTGAAAAGTCTTAGGAGACAGACCTTAACCCTGTTTTCTAAGCCATCGCCACTCTGCGGAAAGCATAAGATTGACAGTTATATACCATCGATGGATCGCACTTGCTAAAATCATGTGTCAAACAACACAGCAAAGATAAGAGAGCGACAGAAAGAACGTCCGATTTGCATCTGATTAAGCGTTTGAGACATACCCATTCATGCATGTGCAAAAAATTTAGTACGTGAAACAAGACAAGATGAAATGAGAAATTTCCCATTCATACTGCAAAAGGTTCTTACAATTATAAAGAAATAAAGAAATAAATTATCGAGATGGTTACAATAGCAAAACCTCAAATCCAGGACATGGATTGAGGAACTCAAAAGTGACCTTGTCTAGAACTTTCCAAGCCTGGCGAACCATCCTAGTGTGCTTCCTTTCGCAAGCACGGGCGTCGGGATCCCCACTGATGTTCTCAACCCTCCGATAGGCAGCAAGAATGGCGAACTGTTGAAAAGCCTGGTGCAAGAGATCGACAAGATTGTCTTGCCGTCTCTTCGAGATTAAGTTCATCAGATACACCGAGTACACCTTATCCTTAGCGGCATCCAATGCTCCAAGCGGCAAGCCGGTACAGAATAAAGGGAGTGCTTCCCAGACCGCTCCCACGATAAGCTTCAGGAGAGAGGAACGCCGAGGAAGCAGTTGACCATTGTATGCGTCGAAGCGACTCATGATTTCAGCACACTCGGCGTTGGTGAACTCTCGATTCTGAGAATGGCCGAGTCGGCGGATGTCCCCATAAGAGATAATTTCGTCGAGATCGTACATGTGGGCGTCCATTACTCCTGCAAAAGAAAATCAACAAAATTATCAGACAGACTGATTAAGCAAGATGATTTAATTCATCAAGACATAAAATGCCATCTCTAACCTCCAAGATCCATGAAAAACTCTTAAGAGTTCTTCTATATAGTTTGGAAGGAGCAAAGCTCCATTAATGAATTAAGAAAAAGCAAGAAAAATCCTTTTAGAGAGCAAAGCTCTATTAATGGAACCCTAATAGGGTTCTCTTTAGTTCTTTTTAGATCCCTAGAGCAAAGCTCTTCTAGTGAAACCCTAAATGGGTTTTCTTTAGATCAAGGATCTATTAAGAGCAAGGCTCTTAAAATTAATTTAATTTAATTTAATTCTTACCTAAAAATTCTCTAGAATTCTAACTCTTAAAAGTTCTTGAAAACGAGAGCAAGGCTCTGGATAAAATTCTCAAGGAGGAGATGAAAATCATCTAAGGGACCAAAGATTCTATTTATAGGCATTGAGAGCCGTTTCAACTTCCAAAAGTTGGCACAACGGTTGGGATTCTGCCACCGATGCGCTCACGTTTTGGGGCCACGTACGCGCAACGGTGGGGGGGCATTTGTTTCCCCCAATCAGTGCAAAGCTCTATTCAAATTCCAAGGCGGGAAATGAAGCAACGCTTCTGTTTCCCCCAATCAGAGCGAGGCTCTGTTTTAAAAATTTAAACTTTAAAAATCAAGGAAGCAACGCTTCAGTTGACTTGCGCTCTGCGCTGCGCGACACGTGTCAGCGCAGTTGCGCTGCGCTGCGCGACACGTGTCAGCGCAGATGCGCTAGCGCTTTGCGCTGCGCGACACGTGTCAAGCGCAGGTGCGCTTGCGCCAGCTGTGCCAGCATTTAAACAAAAAAATTCTGGAAAGATCTTTCCAATCTTGTTAAAACAAGAAGATTATCTTCTGTAAAACAGAAGCCCTAGGATCAAAGATCCAGCGGTGGGAAAACGTCCCTAAATCAATCAGAGAAAGATCTCTTTAACTGATTTAACAAATCAATTGGCACTATATAAAGGCCCCTAGACTCCAAGTCTAATACATAAAAACATACAGAGAGATAGAGATACAGAGAGCTCTTCTAAAAACTTTGAGAAGAATTCAGAGAGAAAAAAAAAGGTAAAACCTTTGAAAAAAAAGAAGAATTTCTTCTAAAAAGATCAATGATCTAAGAACAAGATCAAGATCTTTAATAAAAAAATAATAATAAAGAAGTAATCTACTTCATGACTAGATCTTTTGATCTATATAAAGGCATTGCCTTTTGATGAACCACTGGTTCTTGAAATATTGAGGTAGAACCTCACTGGAACAAGAAAAACTTGTTTTCTTTGATCTAAATTTGATCAAGATATTAAACAGTGCCTTGCACTTTTGAAATTTACACTGTTGCACTCCTTGGATTGGCGCAAGCTACCAGAGAGTGCCACGTGTCAATCACAGAACAACTGCGCCTTGCGCTTTTAAAAACAGAGCACTGCTCTCTTGGTTTGGCGCAAGTCACCAGAGCGCGCCACGGGCAGCAGCGCATTAGCGCAGCGCACTGGCACAGCGCATTGCGCTAACGGACTTGCACTCACCAACGCATGACACGTGTCACCTCCACATGAATTTGCGCCTTGCGCTCCTCAATTGGCGCAAAGCGCCTGACAAGCCACGTGGGGCACTGTCAGAACATTTAATGCAGTGCATTATTAAGAGCAGAGCCCAATTAAAAGGTCTATCAGGCCAAATAAAAATGCTCTGCATTATTAAAGAAAAGGGACAGAGCCCAATTAAAAATGGCCTAACAGGCCAAAATAAATGCTATGCATTTAAATTAAAAGCCCAATGCTTTAAAAAAGGGGGCAGAGCCCAAACAAAGGCTTAAACAGGCCAATCATGAACAAAATGTTAGACATTTTCTAACTGCACTTAACCCAATTCTGGCCGTAAGTCCTCAAATTAAATTGAACTGAGCACAACTGCTCTCTCAAATCAATTTACATCCGGTTCAAGGGTACATCTCTGAACTCCTCCGATATTTGTCGTTATCCTTCAACGTCGTCAGAGAGGTGACGGGTCCCGACAACCACACATTAATACGGACTGTGGGGTCCTTAAACTCATGGACTAATGCGTTCTTAAACCAATATTCGTCCCCAAAATGGGAATGTTGGACCACCATGTCCTTAAACTGGCAATGGACCACCATATCCCTAAACTGGTAATACGGACTGTGGGTCCTTAAACTCATGGACTAATGCGTTCTTAAACCAATATTCATCCCCAAAATGGGAATGATGGACCACCATATCCCTAAACTGATAATACGGACTATGGGGTCCTTAAACTCATGGACTAATACATCCTTAAACCAATATTCGTCCCCAAAATGGGAATGTTGGACCACTATGTCCCTACACTAGTCCAAAATGGGAATGTTGGACCACTATGTCCCTAAACTGGCAATGGACCACTATGTCCCTAAACTAGAACAATAAAGCCCCCAAATGCTCTTTTTTCAGATCTAAACGATCCCGTTAAGTTGATCTTAGTCTCAAATTGGACTAACGTATCCTTAACAAACGTTTAAGTTGATCTTAGCCTCAAATATGGCTAACGTATCCTTAAACCAAAACCCCAAACCCAAATCTAAGAAAATACGGATTTGGACTAATCCACGTCCTACGGGCGACGACATAAATTAGTCTCCGTATACAATCCATGGGCAACCACAAACAAAACAAACACCCACGACACGAAGTGAAAATCTGGAGAAGGGGAAAGTTGTTACCGCGATGCGGTAGCGTAATTAACTGCAGGGGCTTGCGCCTGCAGGGAAGAGCGTCCCCACAATCAAAAAACCCCTCGAAAGAGGGGGAATCTGACGAAGTCTGCTACATCGGCTGCATCCGTCTAAACCTCCGATACACGGTGCCATAAATCAACTTGGCATCTTCGAAGAGGTGGACGGATAAAACCAAATAGCATCTGCCCCGAATCTCAGGCAAGACGTCTCTTTGCGTCTTGCGCGTCATTCGGAGGGGAACAGGTGGAGGAAAATCAAGTGGAGATATTTGTTGGATGGGTATGAGTCATCACTTGACAAAAAAGATATTTGTGAACCATGGTTGAGTTTTGTGAGATATTTATCTCAGCAATTATCTACATGGTTCATTATTCATCATAAATGAGTAATTCTTATTCCAAGCTCATCTCCACTCTCATTTTCCTCAAGTCTCATTCTTCTTCCTCACAACCCTAAAAGTCTCATGAGTTGAGCAACCTAGGGTTCCAAGAGACAAACTAATTCATCTTCACTCTCTACATCACCTAGGCCTTCTAGTTTAGCTAGCTAGTTGCCCTAGTTATCTCGAATTTGAGGTTGGAGCTCGGACTATAGACTCTCAGGTGGATCGTCTTTAACTTGAGGAAGCCGACGAGGAAGCTTTGATCCATTACGATCCTCGAAGCCTACGATGATGAGGAGGACAGCGACTAAAAGACCCGAAGGACTTGGTTTCGTGTGGTATAACTTTCATCTGAGTAGTTAAACCTCACACAGTATTTTGTTAGCTAGGGTTTAGCATCGATCCTGGAGTTCAAGTCCATGTTGCGAGCTTTGAAAATCGTTTTTTGAAAATTCCGCCTCCCCACGGACACGCGGGATGCACAACATGAACTTACAGATTGATCATAGCTTCATGCATAACGGTGGAAGTCCCTGACGGCACCATAGCTGTTCGGGTCCACGGACATAGGCAGAGGGAGCGATGGGATACTTCCTGGGATCGGCTGGCGGATCTCTACTTTGAGTAGCACGACTAAGGTGTTCAAGAGCCTCTCCCTCCTTTGCTGTAATCGTTAAGAAACAAAATAGTGTTTTCTTTTTCAAGCCCCCGGGCACTTTTGTAAGGCTGAGGAGCCAAGAATACCTCTTATTAATAAATTTTTCTTTTGCTCATGAATTTTTCTTTGCTCAAAATGTCAGAATATCGAAAATTTTCGTTTCTGTTTTCCAAGTGTAGGTTGATCGGTCCCCCTCCTTCAACCCTTCACCCTGGAGTCGAGGTAAGATGGGTGGAGCGAGACATAGGTCGGCTACCTACAGGTATTCACCTGAGTAAAGGACTGTCTTTGGATACTTCCCTTGTCTCTGAGCCGGGCTGGAAATAGCCCGTAGGCTCGTGAGAGTGCTTCAGACCCTCAGTTAGGTCGGGCAGGAAACTACCCTTTTTGAATGGGCACAACGGGCAGGAAGCTGTCCGCCGGCCTTGCTCAGTGTCTTGGTTTGGAATCTAGAGAAACAGGTTGTATTGTAGAGAAGCAAGAATCTTTTTTATTAAAGGGAGTACAAGTTTAACAATATAATTTAAGCTTTTTGTCATTATACAGCCGCGGAAGGTTATGACCTAAGGAATCTTGGAGGCAGTATACTCCTCCGGGCAATATCTCAGTCACGAGGAAGGGGACATACCGCTTCGGGGAGAACTTGTGTAGCCTCGCTTGGTCCTCGAATTCGTTGCGTCGAAGGACTAAGTCTCCTAATTTGAACACTCGGTGTTTGACTTGTGAATTGTAGTACCGGGCGGTCTGCAGCTGATATGCAGCCATCCTTATTTGTGCCCAGTCTCTCTTCTCCAGCAGGATGTCCAGGTTGCTTCAAAGGGCCAAGACATTGGCTTCGTCGTCGAAGTGTTCAACCCGATAACTAGGTAGACAGATTTCTGCGGGAGTCGTTGCCTCGGTGCCATAACAAAGACTGAACGGGGTTTTTCCCATAGGTATCTTCCTCGACGTTCGCAATGTCCACAGTATCCGGGGAAGTTCTTCGACCCATCTGCCTTGCCTTCCTTCTAGACGGGCTTTGAGCCGCCAGATGACACCTCGGTTTGCTATCTCGGCTTTCCTGTTATACTGGGGATGAGCGACCGCGGAGAACTTCATCAATATGTGGTAGTCGTTGCAGAATTCTCTGATTTTGTCGTTCTCGAAGTTGGTTCCATGGTTGGTGATGATGCACCTCCGAATTCCAAATTGTGCAATTATGTTGTTCTGCAGGAACTTCACTATGGAGGCGGCATCCGGTTTTCTTATCGGTGTGGCTTCGATCAATTTTATAAAGTAATCCATGATGATGAGGATATATTTATGCCCCCTGTGCCTGTGGGGAGCTAGCTAACCAAGTCTATTCCCCACTGAGCGAATGTCCAAGGGGAGTTCAGCGGCATTAGCTTTATGACTAGTAGCCAAGGATTGCTTCTGAAGAGTTGACACGCCTTGTACCTCCATACGAGCTTTTCTGCATTGGTGTGGATAGTTGGCCAATAATAGCCCTGTAGTAGCTTCTTTTGGATCAGATTGCGGGCCCCTGATATACGCCTCCGACTCCTTCATGTATCTCTTATAGAACGTATTCGGTTTCGTCGGAATCAACGCATCTGAATATAGCTTAGGTGTATGAATTTTTATACAAGTTACCTATGCTCCATACAAAGTGACAAGCTTTTATGCGGAGCCTGCGTGCTTCCGTTCGGTTCTCGGGGAGCGTTCCATCCTTAAGAAATTCCACTATAGGTTTTCTCCAATCCGGGATACTCCCTTGAGTGGTGTAGATCCTGTGTATCACTTCTAAATCTTCAATGCTGGGTCGCGGCGGGACTTCGAAGAGAATGTTTCTCTTATGATTGGCTAGATAGGAGGAGGCGAATTGGCCTCGAAGTTCATACTCTGGGGAACCTGCTCCACTTAGACTTTGTCAAAAAATTTCCGTAGCCTTTTCATCTCGGCGAGATATTTCATCATGAGGGGTTCTTGGGCTTCGAATCTTTCGATCACTTGGCCGACGACCAACGCGGAATCACTGCGGATTCTGATCTTCTTTAGCCCTACCCCGGGGACGATTCATAGACCGGCAAATAAGGCTTCATACTCCGTGGCGTTCTTCGAGGCCTTAAAGTCGAACCATAGAGAATACTCTATCTCGGCTTCATTGGGGCTGCGGATGACTAGTCCAGCCCTACTTCCTTCCTCTGTGGAGGAACCGTCCACATAGAGTACCCAGTCTGGAATCAGACCGAGCTTTTCTTTGACCGAGTTTTGTGGGTTTGGATCCTGTGTCAGCGCTTCTTCTCTGTTGGGAATGGTGCATTCGACCACAAAATAGGCTAGGGCTTAGGCTTTAATAGCTTTCCTTAGTCGGAACTGGATGCCGAATTGCGACAACTCGGGGGAACCGAGGATGTTCCCCAGGGGTCAGTCGGTGAGAACGATGATCATATGAGGGTGGAAATAGTGCCGAAGCTTCCTGCGGGTGACGGGGAGCGCTAAGACTATCTTTTCGATGGACGGGTACCTTTTCTCCGCGTCTTTGAAAACGTGGTTGATATAGTAAACCGCCTCTGTATTCCCTCAGATTCTTAGATGAGTACGGAGCTAGCTGCCTGGCTGGAGACGGCCAGGTACAATAGTAGCTCTTCTCTTTCGGCTAGTCTGGTGAGTAGCGGTGGCGTCAATAGATGTACCTTGAGCTGCTCGAAGGCGACTAGGCACTCTTTGGACCACTCGAACCCTGGAATCTTCCTTAAGTTTTTGAAGAAAGGTAGGCACTTTTCCCTAGATCTAGACATGAACCGACTCAGAGCGGCCACCATTCTTGTGAGTCGCATGATTTCGACGTTTCTCTTGGGCGTTGTCATGTCAATGCTGGCTTTGATTTTCATCGGGTTTGCCTCGATTCCTTGATAGGTAACCATGAATCCAAAGAAATTTCTGCCCGTGATGCCGAAAGCACACTTGGCTAGATTCAGCTCCATTTTGTACTTTCGCATGACCTCAAAGGTTTCGCCAAGGTCCGTGGTATACCTGGCTGACTGGGTGGACTTCATAAGCATGTCATCGACATAGACTTCCATATTCAGCCCGATCTGTGGCTTGGACATCTTGTTGACCAGCCGTTGATATGTTGCCCCAGCATTTTTGAGGCCAAATGGCATCAGTGGTAAAAGCGGTGAGCTCTTCGTCAGCCGGGTCCATCCGGATTTGATTATAACCAGAGAAGGCATCCATGAAGCTCAGCAGCTTGTGACCGGCCGAACTATCCACTAGTTGATCTATCCGATAGAGCGGATAGTTGTCTTTCGGGCAGGCTTTGTTCAGATCGGTTAAGTCGACGTATATATGCCACTTTCCATTCGCTTTCTTGTCCATGACTACGTTGGCTAGCCAAGCCGAGTAGTCCAGGTTTCTGATGAAGTCCACCGCGAATAGTCGGTCCACTTCCTCCTCAATCGCCTTCTTTTTGACAGGTGCGGACCTTCTTTTCTTTTGTCGGACCGACCGGGATTTTGAGTCAACTCCGAACTTGTGGGAGATCACCTTAGGGTCGATCCCCGGCATGACTATAGGAGTCCAAGCGAACACGTCGGAATTGTCTCGGAGGAACTGGATAAGGTTGTCCCAAGTTTTCCCGGTCAAGAGGGAGCCAATCTGGATAGTTCGGTTGCTATTCCCCTCTTTGAGGGGAACTTCGGACAAGGATTCTACTAGGGAACTTTGGATTTCCTTCTTGTCATCACATGTATCCAGCAATTCTTAAGGATCACATGGTACGTCGGTTAGATCAACTTCTTTGTCCTCGGGAACTGTCGTAGCTAGACAGACCCTAGCGATTTGCTGATCTCCGTATGCCCGACCTATCTCAACATCGCTCAGAGAAAACTTTAGCGCGAGGTGGTAGGTCAAGATCTGAGCTTGAAGGGCGTTTAAGATGGGACAACCCAAGAGAATGTTATAAGACGAATGAACCCGAGCGACGAGAAAACTCACCGACATTGTTCAGGTTCTTCCGGCCTTCCCAATGTTGAAAAGGAGAGTGATCGTTCCATCAGTTTGGACAGAGTGGAACGTGCGAGGTAGGTTGAAGATCGGACGGGTTTAATCTCATACGCTGGAAGAAATCGTAAAATAGGATGTCCGCCGAACTTCCTGAGTCAACGAGGATCCTCCTGACTTCTTATCGATTTACCCGGGCCATGATCACTAGGGGATCATTGTAAGAGATGGATATTCCATGCAAGTCCTCGTCGGTGAAGGTGGTGGGAGAAACCTTCTTGTACTTCTTAAAGGGGGAAGCATTTAAGGTCATGACCGGCCGAATACGGCGAATGTCTTCGTTGCTCAGATTCGAGCCAACGGAGACGACCATGATCTGTCCGACAGCCAACTCTCCGGTAGAAGGTTGGTCTGCTTACTTCCTATCTGCTTGACGTTTATCTCGCAGGTACTTTGCCAAGTGACAGGAGCGGATCAGATCCTCGATATAATCGCGCAACTGTTTGCAGTTCTCGGTCGGGTGTCCCTATGACCGATGAAAGGCACAATATGGGCCGTGGAGTCACTTTCCCGATCTTTATATCATCGGTGGAAGTTTGAAGAATCTCTCGCTTTTCGCCTCCTCTAATAGTTCGGCCTGAGAGACTTTCAGAGAAGTGTACTCGTGAAACCTCGGTGAATAGGGTTTTGAACGATTAGTCTTCTTCTTCTTTTCTTGATCCCGTTTCTTTCGGTATGTCTGGTCTCCACGGGTAAGATTAGCGTTCACCTCATACTTGAGTTGGATTTCTCGTTCGGTTCATACTTTTACCCCGGCCATGGTCTTAGGTTGCGCAAATGCAAAAGAGCAGAGCCACTTTTTATGTCTAAGACCAGATCTCAGGACGGTGATAACCATCTCGTCCTGGTGCTCGGGTACTTCAAGAAGAGCATTGTAGAACCGGGTGATATAGCCCTTGAATGATTCTCTATCTTCACTCTTGATGGTGAATAGGTAGTCGACCGACCTCTTCTGTCGTCGGTTGTTGACGAAATGGCTGAGGAACTAAGTAGCCAACTCGTCGAAAGTTGAGATTGAGTGCGAAATCAGACCGCGGAATCAGTCTAACCCGGCCCGAATAAGAATGGTGGGGAAGGCTCGGCACTGAGCCGCATCCGAGTTATCTTGAAAGCTCATGCCCGTGATAAATATGTCCAAGTGGTCTTTCGGGTCAGACATCTCGTCGAAGAGAGCTACTTTAGACGGTTTGTTTCGGGATGAGACCCGCTCCCTCAGTAACTGTCAGTAAAGGGCTTCGTAAGAGAGTCCACGGAGTATTTTGCCGATCCGCCGGGCGAACAGGTGGCGAGCCACATGTCCTCGATCTTCTTCTCAAGGACCTCAATTCGCTGCTGGTACCCTGAGGATTCTTTGTAATCGGAGTGCTTGATGTCTCTGCTTCGGGCTTAGGCCATGGAGCGGCTTTGGCTTTGCTCTATCACGTTCCTCAGATCTTCGGAGTGAACCCTTCATGGCTCCTCCCGATGTGTGCCATGGGCACGGCCTCAATGATTATGGTGACGTCAGTCTTTCCTGGAATCAGGAACCTTACCGACGTCGTCTCGGAGGGTGAGAGAGCGCGGCGAGTGTTGAAGTGACAGTTCAGTTGGTCGTGAGATCTCGGCGTTGGATTGTCCGGCACACAGCGAGTCATGGAATCATTCTTTGTATGGGGTCACGACTGCTGAAATCAGCATGCCGGTGTCTCGTGGTGTCTGGATTGGCACGAGTGAAGCCGAAGGCCTGAACGCGTCCATCTATCGTCTCATGCCCGCCGCCGTTCTTGGGAGCAGGGGTAGCGGTTTCCAGATGTAGCTGGCGGTTTGAACATGAGCGAGCGCGTCCACCATCGCTGCCAGTCAATCGATCTATGCCGTTAAGACTTCGACGATGTTGGGAGAAGTGGAACCGCTCCCCCTTCGTTGCGGAGGACGGGATGGCTTGTGCTAAGATCTTCATGGCGATGATCGCTGGCCATCGAATCGAAGCCGGAAGATCAACTCTTTGGATGGAAAAGCTTCTCAGTTTCCGCAGACGGCGCCAACTGATGGAGGTCGGAATCTCTCTCAAATGTTGTCCTCCGTCGATCTTGTGGCCAGCGGAGCTGAACGGTTGAGATTTATAATGGGAGATTGGGTATGAATCTCAATGGGTGGTTGGTTGATGATGAAGCCGGGCTACATGCAAAGAAGTCCTGGGGTGGGAGACCACCGTAGGACCCTTCGACGATCAAGTAAGTACCGGGGAATATTTAGACAGAATAGCGCCATATTGAATTGAGTTCGAGTTATCAGAATCGTCTGGAGGAAGGGCTTATATGGGGGTCGCATCGGAGAAAGCCGTTGTGAGATTCTCGTCGTCAATTCCGCCCAGACGTAACGTCCGCATTAATGGCCAGATGCGCTCATTAAATGCGAGATACACTAGCGTGGGACGCGGGACGTGAAGGGCGGAGATCTCGTTGTGGTGAGATAAACGGAGCCATTACGAGGGCGTTCATGCTCCATGCCTCTGGTCAAACAGGAGAGGTAAGAAAGCTCTGCTATAAGATAGCTTGGAGACGAGCGAGGGAGCCGAGAAAGCTTGGCTCTATGATTGCTCGAAGACGAGCTATTGATCGGTGGTTGGTCGAAGGAGGAATGTACAAAGGGGAAACCCCCTAGAGGTCGGGGTATATTCTTTGGATTGAGCCTTGGAGACGAAGCGCCGAGAAGTGTTCCTTTCGCATCTTCCTTATTCCAGTTCGGCAGCTCTCAGGAATCTTAGCGGCGTGCATGGAGAACACGTCATCTGCTACGTGTCAAGATCCAGGGAATCCCTAAGTGTGAGTATCATCAACAGGAAAATTAAGGCTTATTTACTCGAGTTATATATGTGAAATCCTTTAGACGATTTAACATGTCAAGGGTGTGAGTCATTCAGATATCACCATTATAGTTCTGTCTTTAATTTCCTATATATTAGATTGCGTTACATTGCCAATTATTCTAAATAGGCCAAATATCACTGAACTACACTTAGCTATAGCCTCTTTTCAGATGTCTAATTAAATTTTTCTCTACTTCCTTAAAGTACTACATGTAAGGGTATTTTAGTGAAAAGAACTCAATTGAAAACAAAGTAAAAGGAGTTTGAGGATAGTTAACTGAAAAGCACTGATAGTTAAGGGCAGTTTTGTGAAATTTAGCCTTCTGATCACTAATACCAAAGAACAATTTGTAAGATATTTCTGTAAATCATGAAGAATTTACATGGAGAAAAATAACGGAAAGTATGGCTTATGTGTTTTGTTGCATTTGATTAGAGAATAAACTTCTTCCTTTTTCTTTTTTCAAGCAATAATCTTTTTTCCAAGCGACAATGTCCTCTCATTGTCTGCATAGATCTCCTTGTATAGGAGTAAGCTAGAGGATAAAAAAGGTTAGATAACATCTCAATTTCATCTGGACTAATTCCAGAAACTAAACCGCTGGCTCAGTAAATTAGATAGCAGCGATGAGGCTAAATTGTATGACTTATGTTTGGACCTAGGATAGAGTAAATTCTAACATCTTTCCAAGTTTTTATTTTAATTTGTAAGTACAAGTCGCTGCAACAAAACTTCGAAGACATGGTGAGGTTTGAGCTAGGGACGTATTTTTATTTAGTAACACGATCCTGTAGGATTTAGCGCAATGACTTTTATGCAATACATGAATATTCTACTTTAATCATAAGATTTTTATTCAGCCTATTCCTTATTATGGTCTATTCTCAAATTTGAAGGGACTTTATTGTCATATACAGTCCTAAAAATATGATTTTGCCATATATTTTTTTCTGTACTAATCAAACCTTTGCTCTCTATTACAAACTAAAGAGTCTCAGTGATGACTTCTACATCCCTAAAGGTGAAGGGTCCTGTGACTAATACATTCTACTAAAAAAATTAGATCCCGACGGTTTCTGCACATCCAACCACATATCTATTTTGAATGCACCAACGAATGATTGTATTAAGCAATCTGCAGAATATATCCAGTCAAAAGGGAACACAAAGAAAAAGGTATTTCTAATATCGCTTTTCGCATCGGTTTAAATCTTTTAAAGGATCAAAAGTTGTGAGTAAATATGAGGTGAGAAGATCTAATGTCGATTGCAGGTTCCACATAAATGTATCTGCTGTCTATACAGGTTCATGCACTTAAGGTACTCGGCTTTAATCTGCTGTAATTTCTATATCCGTGATCCTCAAAAAAATCACAAAACACTTCAAGAGTCGCAACGGAAAATCTATCAGGATTGCGTGCAAACAAACTATTTGAAAAAGATTAACCAAACAAACTACCAAAACAATTCAAATTATCCGAAGTACAAACCAAACAACACAAGTACAAGATTTTACCCAGGTTCAGCGCAGTTTGCACCTAATCTAACAATCCGACAACCAAAGTTTCCACTATTAAAAAGCTATTACACGAGAAATACAAGTTTCTCTCTCTAACACAAACCTTCTCTCTGTGTAAAATTTTGTCTCGGCTAAACAAAATTGCCGCAGCCAACAATCAAGGCTCCGTTGATTTTATGGATATTATATAAGTGCATTAATTAATTTATATTTATACCAAGTCTTTCCATGACGAGATAAGTTTAAATATAGATAATTAAATCTCTCAAAACCTATTCTTACTCAAAAATGATCCTGCAGCCGCCTCATGAATATTAACTTGCTTTAAACTTGAGCCTGGACCATGAATTTTCCAATCAAAATTAACATAATCAAATTATGTAAACTCTTTTATTGTATTTGATCATGATGAAGTGTAGATTGATTGTGAACAGAAGCAGGTTATTTGATATCGATAGATTACAAATTTTCTATCCAAATGGAACCATAATCACTATAACTTTTAAAGGGAAGGGTGCATATATCCTTGAAGAAATTGTCGACGGTCTTGACTATCTCCGGTAATAATAAATTTACTTTCATGAGATCATGAATTGACTCGCAATATACGCAATTAATGACATAGAGTTTTTGCTTATGGATCAGATCTTAGATAGTGATTCAATGCATTGGGTGTCCATCTTACATTGGTTCCTAGCTAGTGATTCATTGGACCCTGATGCTTTTGCAGGTACATTTTTGGATATTGGATATGACCCGTAAATTAATCTCCTTTGATATTACTGTGAGTGTATCATATAAGTGTCATGCCATATTTTGTTATTATTGCTTTCGGTTTAATCAAAGCTCGATATCATATTGGTTTTCAAGGAGCAGTCCTCAAGACAATTCTAGATAAAGAATGAATTTAGTTGGAGAGGGATGACGGAAGTTTGGCTAAGGTATGTTTGGTTGCACTGAGCAGAACCGCGGTATATTTCTAATTGCATGCGGCTTAAATTACTATAGTTAGAGATGTATCGTATCCCACAAACGGTATGAATTAACTTAATTTCTTCCTGACATGTGGATCACAACTTATCTTCCAAAATATAATACATACTTTGCCTTCATATCTTTTCTTTCCATCATCCTGCTGCCACTGCCGCCTCTACCTCTCTCGTCATCAATTTTGCAACCAACTCGATGCACAGGTTATTTATAGAGGAGGTTTGGAGATGTTCTAAATCCTGAGTCCTTTATGTTTCCCAAACTGGCTCAGTTTGTTTCATACACTGACCAGAGACGACTATTTTGACATTATAAATTTCCCCCATTTCCTTGTAGTGTCCCCAACAACCGTTTTGCACGAATTAAGATTCAAATTAAGACATCTTAGTTTCATTTCCAATATATTCCTGGCCATTGATTCATGAAAATCCTTGCACCTGAAGCAGGTCTCATGCATGGCAATGCACGATTGCACTGTTCATGATATAAAGGGCATGTCACAAATTGCTTTAAAAGCAATGATCATTGTCATGGATGAATGCTTAATAATTTGGCCATAGCTACCAATTCCATGCAACCTTCTCATTTCTCCTTTGCAAAAAGGGCCAATGCCATGTAAAGCCTATTTGGTGCAAAAGAAAGAACTCCCATATCTCTGCACCTGAGCTGTTGGCTTTAATTTTGCTTTTCAAGCTTGGGGGAAAAAAAGTGTTTGCTAAAACAATTTTAAAGGAAGGTAGAGTATAGCTTTTAGCCTGTTCTTCTCCCTTGCACTTAAGATTGCATCAAACAGGAGAAGCCCCCAATTACTATAGACAGTGGAATCGTCTCATCGCGTCGTTTTCTTATTTAATGAAAGACTAGGCGAGAATCGATCTCCATGTGTCTGCCATGTAGTTTTGGACTTGAAAAGAGAAGAATAAGAGCACCAAAAGAAAAGAAAAGATGAGGGTATGAAAGTAAAATTAGAGAGAGGCTAGTGGTCTGGAATCATTGATATCAATCTCATGCATGACCCCCATTAGGAACTAAGAACCTTAAACACATGCCCTTTTTCTTTAATTATGAAGAAACAATAGTTTGTTCCCTGGATGCATTTTCATCATATCACCTTAATGATTAAGAATCTTGGAGTCCTTTGCTTCTGAGGAACTTCTTAAGTTCTTGATGAGTTACATATCTATTGCCTGTAGATCAATCATTATGTATATAAAAGTGTCGCTTTTTAATTTATATTTTCTGATGATTCTTGATACATTTCAAAACATTAATTGCGATAAGAAATCGTTTCGTAAGATATCGGTGCTTCAATCTGCTAATTGTAGTACTGGAGTTGGTTTATTAATGTTTGTTACATGTAATCCAAATCGTTAATCCCTTGAAATAAAATGAATCGTTTTATTTCGTGCAGACTATATACTATGGAGATATTATTACATGGTTATGTTATGGTAAATGTAACTATACAGGCACGTTCATTTTTAAAATTGTAATTATAACCAAAGTTAGATGATTGGATAATTTTTCTTTTCCTTTCTTTTTCCTTCCTCGGTTGGATAATTTTCTTTTCCTTTCTTTTTCCTTCCTCGGTTGGAATCGGATCTTCGCTTAGAGTCAGTGGAGATTGGTGAGAACACATTAACACTTTGATTTTAGCCTCTAATCTTGTCGCCCCGCTCAATTTTTTTTTCTCATATGGATAGATTTCATAAGTTTCGCTACAATGCCCTCATCAAACTGCTTCCACATCTTCATCAGTCCATTATGTGATGTGCTGACCTATAGGGGTTCAATTGTCGCCTATCGCAAATCTCATGATATGTTTATAAAATCCAAGCACCAGAAGGATCGCCTTTCGCTTTTGAGTCTCTATTTATTTCCTTGTCTATCGCTTAAAACTTTCCTTTTCCACATACTTTAACTTTTGAAGGTCCCATTTTCACATGATAAGTAATGGCATCAGATTGTGATATGTTAAACTTAAACATTCCTTTTAAGCTGAGATGCTTCATGCTATTCTTTCGGCTCTTAATTGTGCATGATTAGAAGTTAATTCTCTTGTCGAATGTTTGGACTCTCTCAAAAAATAAAAACTTTAAAAACTTTAATAATTAATGGTCTTCCTGTCTACTATATATATATATGCCACAATGATGATATATATTCAATGGAGATTTAATCTATCACACCTAGTAATTGTTTAATTATATTATCATGTCTCAACAATTCTAGTTATGTTTCCTGCATTCCTCTTTCTTTTCCTTTTTCCTTTTTCCTTTAATTTAAACACAGAAATGAGCAGAAGAGAAATAAAGCAGAACCTAACCAAAGCTGAGAGTGTGAGATACTGGCTGTTTGGAATCTTTTCATATCAACCTCATGCCCCCCATTAATAGCAAAAACCTTAGGCACATTATTTTTTCTTTAGTGGTTGTCACCTAAAAAAATATCAAATACTTTGGCTCATTTACGATAAACTACCAAAAACTCACATATATAATTATAAGAAGCTACCATACTTTGAAAGTTTTGTGGCACTTTGATGTAAATATTGCTGACGTGACATCTTGGTTATGGTAGTTTTTCGCAGTTTTTGAAAATTTTGTGATAGTTTCTTGTAGTTTTGAGAGTATTTGATAGTTTCTCGTAAATGAGCCAAAGTAGTTATGAGTTTTTTGGATTTAACCCTAGATTTTATTATGTTACAAAACTTCTTGATGACCAAATGCTATCATATCACATTAAGAACTATATCTATCTTGTTAATTCATTCCTTTTTATTTGAGGAGCCAGTAGTTTTAGAGTGAGAGAAACACACATGTCACACTAATACTTGTTTGCTTAGCATCTGTTACCTGCAGATTAATCGCTAGGTGGTGAGCGTTTTTTCGATGATGATCGATCATACCTTTTTGTTACATTTGATGTCATTTCTCATCAAATTACGAACTGATATATTTTTATGCGTAATTATAACACTGAATTTGGTTTACTGTCGTGGTTAATTAGTGCAAATTATTTTCTTTCTCAACTCTTTATCTACCAACATAAAAGTAATTTTTTAGTGCAAGCAATCTCTATCTAGTAAATGTATGTTCTGAGGTTATAATTAAATGTAGCTAAGGTGATATAACTGATATATGATAATTATTGTTTTGTTTTTATGCGTCAAATTAAGCGAGCGTTTTCAAATATTAGATTGCTTGAAATATTATCTACATCAGCTCATCCCCTTGGATTCCTGTCTTCGGAATAATTTTGTAAGCAATGCAGATCGGTGAGAGAAAAAAACTTTATGCTTGAATTGCATTAGTACATCAGCTCATCCCACATTCTTGCATTTTGTGGATATATTGGATAAATTTCGTAATCTTAAGTACCCTTGCTTTATATTTGAACACATTTTAACTTTTTCGATGCGCCGAGGAATCAAATTTTGGCATGATTGGTAATGACACCAGATTGTGATATGTTTAATTTACGTTACAATTCTTTCTGCTCTTAATTTAACAAACATAACAAGAAATAAATCTCTTGTCGAATGTTTGGACCCTATTTAAAGAAACTTTGTACTTATATAAGATTTTTCTTGACTAATATATTTGCCTCGACGACTACATAAATTTAATGGCGAATTTCTTCTATGGACTCTAACAGTCGACGACGAACAATAAACTGATGGATCGTATATTTACATAATTGTTTAATTCTATTGTCTTGTTTTGTCTCAGCAATTCTAATAATTAAAGGGCTTTCTTTTGGATTTCCTTCTCCTTTCTTTTATTTATTTAATATTTTGGAATTTCTTTTGGAACCTCCCTATTTCTGATCTTCCGCATAATTTGAACCGCTGAACTATGTATATATATATTTTGATGCGTCTGCTTGTAGAACTATTCTAAAAAAAGACGTTCTCTCAGAATGTTATAACACATAAGCTATGCTCGAGTGGTCACTGAACCATATATTGAAGATCAAAGTTCTCTGAAGTTGTGCTCTTGATTAGAAACTACTCATTAAATATGCAATTTTTAGCTAAAAGTTCCATCATATGATGTATTTTTTTTCCTAAAGAGGAAACATTTCTTGTAACGAGAGAGGGGGGATTTTTTTTTCTTGTTGATGGAGTGTGATTCATGAGAGATGGTGCGATTCATTCTCATGGTTGCATGGGTTTAGCTTATTTTTAATTAGTAATAGTAAACGGTTTGTTACCGTGCTTAATACTATTAGGCTTATTTATTGAAAACTCCTGAAAGATTTGGGTCATTTTAATAAAACTCTCATTAATTACCTTTAAAACAATCAATTAAATACCATGACTTAACGGTAAACGGTACTGTTCATGTCAAATGACCATTTTGCTCTTTTCATAATATAATTAGTTGATTGTAAATTATATTTAAATAATTATTGATTAAATATAGTTAATATCATAATTAATATTTTTTAAAGGGTACCGGTGGTGTTTGGAGGGAGGTGAGGTTGAGGGAGGGGTGGGGGTTGTCGGAGGAGGGGGAAGGGGTCAGGGTTGAGCAGCAAAAGGGGATGAGGCGGTGAAGAACAAGAAGAAGATGGGTGGTGGTGCTCGGAGGGAAGCAAGCTAGGTCGGGGGATGGGGAAAGGGTTTGGGCCATCGGAGGAGGGGGATGGGGGTGGCAAAGGGGGATGGGGACGGTGATGGGGAAGTAGATGAAGAATGATGGTGGTGGTGGTGGTGGTGGTGGTGGTAGAGGGGGAGGATGATGGTAAAAGGGTGGAGAGAGAATGGCGCCGACTAGGAAGAGGTTAGATTTTTTTTTTTAATTAGGCTTTGGGTTAGATGAGGGGTATTTTGGGTTTTTTTGGTTTAAATTGCTGACGTGGCAACTTAGCTGACGAGGCACAAACAGAGACTGTTAAATTTGATAGTTCCTTGATAGTTTTATAGATAATCGGAATTTTGTTAAAATGACCCAAATCTGCTGGGAGTTTTCAATAAATAAAGGTATTATCTAAAAGAAAAACTTATTTTGTCAATTGAAAATAGGCTGATAAGATTTCAACGGAAAAAGAATAGTTAATTTCTGAAGCTTTGTTTCAAGGCAGACTCAGTTTTTTAACCAAAAAGACTTTGTATTGCATGTAAGCTTTTAGGACACTAGATGATAAGAGAAAGCACAGGTATGAGAGCATGATTTGCAGATAACTTTCAAATAATTATCACTTCTCATCTTATAATCTCTACTTTGGACCTTGGATATAAGATGATAAGATGTGATCACTAAAACAAAATACTGCTTGTTTTTAGTTCAAAATTCAATGCCACGTCATTGTCACCCCCACATTTTTATTTTTTCACCCAACCAACCAAATTCCGTCTTTTCCCCCAAGATCCTTCCTTCGCTATTAAGCCAAATTCCGTGGCCCCACACTGACATTGACATCATCCTAAAAGCAATTGGTTGTGGTTTCCTCACCCACTTCTGCACCCACTGACTGACAATCGTCGGCTCATCCCACCAATTTTTTAAAATTGAGTCTTTCTCCATATAAGTCCCTTAACTTAGATGTATTTTGATATTAGTTCCTAAATCCTACTGGACCGCTCATCTCTCAAGTCTTAATGGCGAGTTAGGACATTTACTCGGTTGTTAATGGAATATTCCGTTATTTTTTTACTAGGACAATTGCAACTTCCCTTTTCATTTCATCAATAAACCACGGGTGCAAGTTAGGGCAGGATTGATCAAACTTGATTCTTCAGCCTAACATCTGTCCAGGTCAGATGAGTAGGAGATTATTGAAAAAAATAAACCGAGTCTGATGGAGGTCGGAATCTCCCTCACGTGTTGTTTTCCGTCAATCTTATGGCCAGCGGGGCAAAACGGTTGAGATTTATAGTGGAAGGTTGGATGTGGATCGCAATGGGTTGTTGATTGTTGTTGTCGCCGAGCTACCTGCAAAGGAAGTCCAGGGGCACCGTAGGACCCTCCAACGTTCAAGTAAGTGTCAGAGAATGATTGGACAAAGTAGCGGCGTATTAGATTGAATTTTAGTTACCTGAATCATCCGGAGGATGGCTCTATACAGGGGTTGCTTGAGGGAGAGCCGATACGAGATTCTCGTCGCCTGTTTCGCCCATGCATAACGTCTGCATTGATGGAGAGATATGCTCATTAATGGCGATATACGCTGGAGCAGGATGCGGGACGTGGAGCGGCAGAGATCTCGCCGTAGCGAGATACGCAGAGCCGTTACGAGAATGCCCGTCTTCCATGCTCCCGGCCAAACAGGGGCGCAAAGAAATCTCAGCAATACAATAGCTCGGATACGAGCAAAGAAGCTGAGAAAGCTTAACTCTACGATTGATCAGAGACGAGCTATTAGCTGGTTGGTTGGTGAAGAGGGAACGTACTCAGGAGAGGCGCCCAAAAGGTCGGGTGCTACCTCGGAGACGAGACGCCGAGGAATATCACCATTACATCATACATATTCCAGTTCCATAACCCCCAGAAATCTAGTGGGCTTACGTGGACGACACGACATCTTCTACGTGTCGTGATATGGGGAATCCCCACTTATGAATATCATCATTAGCCTCCCACACTTGTCCCGGCCTATTTTATGGGTCGGATCATGGGTGGACCGCTTGGTCCTTTCCCTTAAGCTTTTTTCCGAAGAATCTACGCGGTGAAACGTTCGGGAACGACACGACGTTCGGGGTTTGTGTCTCCCCGATTTCCAGATCCACGTGGCCTTCACCATACGTCTTAACTTCTGCATGTATTCTCGATGATGTCAGCGGATCACCGAGAGGACGGCACCGTCATAGAGACGTCGCTTTGTTTGCTTGGGCCGTCGTGGCGACAGGCCGCCGTCGATTTCATGCCACGTAGCCGCATTCGGATTGCGGACTGTAGGACGTCACTTCGGTCGATCGGATCCGCGTGATGGGGAAGCGTCCAATGGTTGGCTACAGCGTGACGCCATCTGAATCGTTGGGCACGACGCTTCATTTTGGCAGGAGGGGATCCAGGCCGCTGGATAGCCTTTGCTAAGTGTATAAATAGAGGCGGCCTGACCCCAAGAAACACCTTTGCTTTGCTTGCCTTCCGTTTTCTTTGGATTGCTCGGTGCAGTCACTCTTAGGTCGGATCTACAGTTCAAACCCTCCATCAGCTCCCCTTCCTTTAAATCAGGTCAGATGTCTTGCTCTGATCCTCTAGTAGATGTAGTTAAAGTAGTATAACACCCGAGCCCAATGCTACTATTTTCAGTTACTGTTTGAGCATAATGTGGTACTCATTTCATTTAACTTGCTTGTTTGTTGCTTACTGTAAAATTTACCCGGCAAAGTCATTTCTACATATAACAAATTTTGGCATCTAAAATAAAATTGAAAATATTTATCTTGGCCTACTTGACACTCCTAGCCTCGTGGTAGCGTCCGTGCATTGTGTTCTCGTCCCGTTTAGTGAAATGGACGAGTTTGGATGGCTACGTGCACGTACGTGTGTCCATTTTGGGGGTATGCTTTTTAATCTAAAACACTTAATTTTAAAATTTGGATCCCGCTTAAAATTCTATTATTTCAATTTCAAATTTTTGGACTCGACCCGGGCGCGATTTGGAAATGTTTTATTTGGCGCCAAAATCCCAAATTTTAATATTATTAAAACCATCGCATATATTTTTCTAACTAACCTGATATCTTACTGTTCATTACCTATCTTTTAAATTTTTAAGTTAACCATATAATATTTTTACAATCTTTTATATCCTTTTCAATTTATTCTCTCAGCCAATCGCAACCTCCCCTTTAACCCCGTGGGCCCCACTTTCTCTCTCTCCCTCTTCTCTCTCTCTCCACTTTTTCTCTCTCTCTCCCTCATATATTCTCTCGTATTTCTTTTTATCATTCTTTCTCTTCTTGCTTCATGTCTCGTTTCTCATTTTTTTTTAACTGTTCTTTTGGTACCGGAATTCCGTCGTGCCGGTGACGCTTCTCGACGTTCCAGCGAGTTACCCCGACTCGTGTGGTTTCTTTTGTTCGTCGTTTGGATTCATTCCGTGAACCGTGCGCCCGTCGCGAGTTTTCCCCGCCGACGATTAACGTTCCGTTTTCCCGATTCGCGACCCATCGAGGCAAGTTAATTTTGCTACATGCTATATAATTCATTTTATACCTATTTAAATAAATACCATACCTATAGTTTAAATCTAGTGTCCCATGTTTAATTTTATAACGTTTCGATATTCCGTTTGCATCCGTTTATATCATATTAAATCTAGATCATGAAAACTTATCTTGTTACATACTAGATTACATTATACTGCATCCATATCATTTAAAATATATATCGTCGTAATATTTTTTATTATTATCTTTAATTAGTTTATAATCTAAATTTTATAATATTATACACTTGAAAATATTATAGTTTACACATGAAACGTCGTTGAAAAGTGGATACGACAAATCTGAAATTTACTGTACATCTTACCTTATAAAATTCATTATAAATCATAGAAAAATCATTAGTATACGTTCTTTAGTTCGTTGCGAAGCTAACTCAGAATAATATAACTCTATGAAATATTTACTTGCAAAATAAATTGTTTAAATAACGTAAAATGCAAATGAACACGTCTCTAAACTGCTGTCCAGGGAAATTCCAGCAGCAAACTTTCAACTTCGAATGTTCATAACTTTTTGTAGGGACAACCTGAGATGCTTATACTTATAAAATTGAAAACCTTATTGAATTATCTTTGTTTTGGTATAACACACGTCCCTTTTGGAGAACGTTTGTTATTTTTAAGCTATTTTATAAATTAGGGTGACGCTGAATTTCTGAACAGAACTTTCTTGTGCATGGTTAATCAATACCAGTTTTATAGTTATTAATCGCTTTGAATATGCTATTATTATTAATATTATTATATAAATATTTATATCACATATTGCTTAGTTGTACATCCCACATTACCATTTTATAGTTTTATAAATTTTCGGATACCCGTTTGCATCCATCACATTTAAGATACATATAATTGCATCCATAGATCACATTACTACATAATAATGTGATATTAACACTCCATGTTTAATAAATTGCATTCTAATTAATATTGGAACTATAAATGTAACCCTAATCGATAACTGTGCATCCATATCCTTGAAATTATATCTATTTGCATATCATATTACATGTTCCAGTTTATTGTTCTGATTGTTTATTTATACACATGCTTATGTTAGTTTGATTATGAGCACCCACATGACATGGTACCGTACACTCTTGACATGACATGACACCTTTATACATTACCTGGCTTGACCTGATGTACCATGGCTTTACCTGTTACCTGATCTTGTGTCTAATGCCAACAAACATAACATGTAGTTCTCATGGACCGTTCCTGTTGTCTATCCAGACAAACCTGTTTACCTGATCCTGTGTTGGCATTAGTTTCTTGATTATTGGATACCTGACTTGACATACACATATAACTTGGGGGTATGGGGAAATCAAAGGTGAAATCTGACTTGTAACTCGACAGTTCACTACCTGTATTGAGTGTACACATTCCTGTTTTGTGCCTAGCGGTATGTCTCGGTTTCAGCCGAGAATATTGTGGCCGTGGTCCCGGGTATGTACGGGATACTATCGAGTGTACACATTCCTGTTTTGTGCCTAGCGGCATGTCTCGGCTGCAGCCGAGAATATTGTGGCCGTGGTCCCGGGTATGTACGGGATACTATTGAGTTACATCGATGATTCATCAATTTGATTTCAAAGACTTTAGAATAGAAAACCTGATAGAACAGTTTAGTTTACCCACTGCACGCTACCCTGTACTGGTATGATTCATATTATTGTTATTCTTGCTGTATTCATGTTTATATTACATTGCCTGCTACACTGTTCATATTATATTACTTGATGACATGACGCGCAGACGTCTGGGTTTTGCATGGCCCAGATTCCGTACCGCTGTTGCAGTCCGAGCATGAGTACTTCAGCCAGCAGGCTGAGCTGTGAGTTCAGTAGTAGTTAGTTTTATTTCCTGCATTTATTTCCTGATGTGAGCCCGCATTATGGGACACACTTTTCAGTTATTTGTATTGGATCATTTGCTTCCGCATTTATTTATTATTGACTCCTGTTATTCTGGATTATGGACATGTTTTAGATAGTTTTATCTTGTTCTTGATATCTCTACGGCCGTAATGTGACTGTGGATGGATACTTCCTACCCACAGGTAGCATGGTTGGCTATGTCACGTGCCCAATCTAGCGTACTCTGGGAAGCGGGGCGTGACAGGTAGAGTCAGACGATAAGGCTTCGACCTCTGAAGCCGAGTCTAGTGGGTATTCCTGGTCTTCCTCAGCTTCTGATAACCGAGTAAGTTCTTTTTCCTCTGTGTCAGGTTCTCTCCCAAGGGGTGGCGATTCCCTTGTTCCTCATCATCGAAGGGCCAAGAAGGCCCCTAAAGTGCATATCGAGAACACTCGTGACGTTGCCTCGGTGCTGAACAGGTTGGACGAGCTTTCTGACATATGGACTCATTTCCACATTCCTTCTGGCCAAATGCTCCGTCTGGACAGGGAGGGTGGACGGGCAGAGCAGGTACAGGGCAATGACATTGCCCTGTATTTGGAAGCGTTCCAAGCAGAGATGGGTCTGCCCTTTTCGCCAATGATTTGTGCAGTCCTTCACTGTTTTCAACTCGTCCCGGGCCAGCTAGCATCGAATTCGTGGAGGATTCTACTTGGATTCCAGGTACGGCTTAAAATCGATCGGATCCCCTTTAATTTAAGGTTCCTCTTGTCCTTTCTCTGCTATAAGACCGAGTACCTGTAAAGATGAGCCGAGTTGGGTATACTTTTCTTTTAAGAAGCTCAAGGGTAAGGCGACCGGGTCGGGTGTAGTGGTCGTCCCTTCTTCTATCCACGAGAGGAAGGAGAAGTTCATCTTCGTCGGTCCTTCGAAAGGAGAAGAGTGGCTGGTGCCCACCGAGTGACATAGGGTAGATTGACCGAAGGCCAAGCTGTCGAATGCCCCGAAGGTGGGGATCGTGTCCTGGTAGGAGCCGATCCAGCTTGTCGATGCTTTTCTTTCTGAGCAAGCCTTGAGCTGGGCGGGACTCAGTCCAGCGTAAGATAGGTCTCAGCCGATCAATTTAGACTTGGTATTTTCTTTTGCTTTTTTTGTCAACCCTTTTTTGTTTCTCCTCATAGAGCCTATAGACCGGTCGAAGATAATGGTCGCCTTGGTCGCCAAGGTACAGGGCAGGAAGGGCGGCGGCTCGTCCAAGCCTGCTCCGAGTGGGAGCTCCGCCAGGGGACTCAGTAAAGACCGTCGTCCCTCCGCCTGCCCCTGAGGAACGCAGGAGCGGTGGGCAGAAGCAAGCCCGGCAACAGGTTCCCCGGGTGAGACCGGAGGCGTCTTCTTACGCCGAGTCTCCGGCTAAGAGGCTCAAGAAGGTGATCTCCCTGTCGTCTCCATCCGGGATACAAATAGAGGAGGGAGACTTCCGCCTCGAGGAGCCGTCGGGGCTATCCGTGGCCGACAGTCTGCTGGCGGACATGAAGAAAGCGGTGGGGGCCAAAATACCTCGGGGCACCATGAAAACCCAGGTCACTGCGATATCCAAGGAGACCATCCAGGTCGGTGATCTCTCCATAAAATTTTCAAGTAAATTTTCCCATGTTTAGTCCCTGACAAATGCTATCTGCTGCAGGTTCTTCATCACTGTGCCCTCTTGGATGCCATGGAGGTCGAAGAAGTTGCCCCGATGATAAAAAGGCCTGGGAAACATCTTCGCGCGTGGAAGAAATCCTCGCCAAGCCGAAGGAGGCTGAGAACAACGCCGCCTCCTTCGAGACGCGGTTGCTCTCGGAAGGGGTGAAGGTACAAGACTAAAGGAGTCCCATTGGGCTCTGACTGAGTCTAACTGGGCCCTCCAAGCTCAGGTCGGTGAAGTCAATGAGCTCTTTAATGCCATGATGAAATAAAGAGACTCGTTCAAGGAGGATGCCCGGGCGGCTAACGAGGCGGTGATGTATGGTGTTTTTCGTTACCCCATTGAGATGGGAATACGCGCGCGCTTGTCAGGCGCATTACAGATTCCCCCTGCCCAGAGTAGGCTGGGGTTTATTGATTGTGGGGATCCGAATCTCCGGTAGCCACGGACTAAGCTGCCGTTAATTACCCCTCGTCTTTGGAGCGATGGAACCTCCGATTGACGGGTCAAACAGGTCATGCGAACTCAATGTGAAGTGTGCGTATGTGTGTCTTGAGGGGTTTTGGATATATCGGGGTCCCCGCAGAGTTTTCTAACAGAAACATTGTCGTGGAGTGTGTGTGTATTAAAAAAAGAGAATAGTGTCCAAAGGACGCGTAGGTGTCAGCGCCTCACGTGCCTAGCACGCGGGCGCTAGGCGCAGGTGCCTCACGCGCTTGGCACGTGGGCGCTAAGTGCTAGGCGCTGGACGCCAGCGCCCTACAAGCTTGGCACGCGGGCGCCGGGCGCCGTACGTACTTGGCAAGCGGGAGCTGGGTGCCAGCGCCCCACGTGCTTGGCACGCGGGCGCTAGGCGCCTGCAGGAAAAGGGACTTTGTCCCTACACTGGGAGCTGTGCTCCCGATTTGACTTATGGAGTAAAACTCCTGACGGAGAGGACAAGTGGGCTTAGCCCCTGCACTGGGAGTTGTACTCCAAAAAAGAAAGATTTATTATTATTATTATTATTATTATTATTATTATTATTATTATTATATATAGGAGTTAAACTCCTAAGATATTTTCGGAGCTAATGAAAGGGGAATCCTTTCTTCTCCCTTGGGCCCTGGATCTTCCCTAAAGTGGGGTTTTTGGAGGTGAGCCTCCTTCTTCTTCTTCTCAGTTGGCCGGATCTTGGAGAAAATGGGTGAGATTTAAAAATCTCCCTTTTTGAGATCTGATGGAATATCTGAGCTCTCCTTTATGGGTTTTGTGGTGAAAAACTTTTTAATTTTGGAAAAGGAAGAGTAAAACTTTTGATTTAATTGAAAAGAGGAAGAAGGTTTAGAATCTTGAGGAAGGAGAAGGAGGCACAAAAACCCTAGATTTTTGAGGGGAATGAAAAAGTTCTTTTTTATTTCATCATCATGTTTCCTTATATAGACTTACATAATTACATATAGCTCCTTGAGCTTTACAAAATGATATTTTGCTCATCCCATGTCTCATGTGCTCATTTCTTTTGCACTTGCGCCATGTGCTTTACAAGAATTTGGCTTTATGCCCATTTTTCTTACATTCATGCATAAAAAATTACATCAAAATTATTTACTACATGATTTCATTTTAGCATGGGGGTGGCTGGCCGCGGGGCTCGACTTGGGCATTGGCCCACTTGATCTGGGTTTGGGCCCGCTTGCTTAGGGTTGACTTTGATTTTGACTTGGTCAACCGGGGTGCAATTTTTGACCCCAACAGGTGAAAATGACTAAGGAGAATGCGGAGAAGGCTGTGGAGGACTACAATATGTCCAACCAGTTCTACGTCGACCTCGCTGACTCTGCGGCAGTTGGGTAGCATACACCGTTAAGAAGATGGCGTCCGGGTTCGATGACCAAGAGCTCCGCACGAGGTACCCTCTCCCGGAGGAAGAGCCAATGGGCGGAGGCACTAGGCAGACGAGCTGCGTCGAGACCTTGGACAAGAAGACGGTTTGAAGCCGTCGCTCTCCCTGCTCTCTTTCTTTTCCTTTGTTTTCCATTGTAAGCCTTTGAGCAATTTTGCAACAATTTTGTAAAGCTGAAGATCTCATAATACCTTGTATATAATTTTGAAATCAATGAAGTATATTTGCTTGTCAGCAATGTGTCTGATTAGAAAAAATTTAGCTTTTATTTTTCCAAGTGTGGATAAACCGGTGTCCCCTCTTCACCCTGAAGACAAGGTAACATGAGTCGAGCGGTCATTAGGTTTATTTTTCCAAATATAGATAGACCGGTGTCCCCTTGAAAACTTTGGGGATATTACCGAGCTTTGCAGAAGTCGCCATAATCCCTCTTCCCCCGGAGCCAGGCGGATTCGAATGGAACGAGAGTTGGGTCGGCTATCGACCGTAAACGAACTTTCTTTATTTAGGCTATGTAGGAGTCTGCCTATTTCGAGTACGCGTGCCGGGTAGGAGTCTGTCCGTCGGCCTAAGGCGAGGTCTTAGGATCCATCATTTAGCCTGAGCAGGAATCTGTTCGTCATGAATGGGTTTGCCTCCGTGTCGAGCAGGAGTCTACCCACACGGGAACTCGGGATTCACAGTTCATGCCGAGCAGGAATCTACTCGCTGCGAATTGACCGGGAAGGAAGCTACCCAATGATTTTGTAAGAGGGCCTATGATCCACAGTTTGGACCGAGCAAGAATCTACTCGCTGTGAATTGGTCAGACAGGAAACTACCCAGCGGCCTCATGAGAGGGCTTCTGACTCACAGTTCGGACCGAACGGGAATCTACTCGCTACGAGTTGGCCGGGTAGCAAGCTACCCAGTGGTCTAGTGAGAGGGCCTCCAATCCACAGTTTGGGCTAAGCAAAATTCTACTCGCTGTGAATTGGTCGGGCAGGAAGCTACCCAGAAGTCTCGTAAAAGGGCTTCTGACTCACAGTTCGGGCCGAGCAGGAATCTACTCGCTGCGAGTTGGCCGGGCAGGAAGCTACCCAGTGGCCTCGGCCTTGTGAGAGAGCTTCAGATCCACAGTTTGGACCGAGTAGGAATCTACTCGCCGTGAATTGGTCGAGCAGGAAGCTACCTAATAGCCTGATGAGAGGGCGTCTGATCCATAATTTTAGCCGAGTAGGAACCTACTCGCTGTGAATTGGTCGGTCAGGAATCTACAGTTTGGCGTTGACATGTGCGCCTCCCCGATTTCTGGTGCCACATGGTGCATGACAGGTATCTTAAGATCCACGCGTATCTCCTGGCAGCATCGTTCAATCTGCCCGGATCCACGTGAAAGGGAGGCTGCTAATGGCCGGAAGCCGCATTGCGACGCCTCATCCGATGGAAATTCGCGTCTTGACGGGAAAGAATCTCGACCGTAGGGGAATTTTCGCTGAGGCTATAAATAGAAGGGCCTTGGCCTCCTCATAAGCACTTCCGTCGATTTGCTTTTAGTTGTCTCCATCTCCTGCCTTTTTTCTTTCTACGACCTTCATAATCAATCGTTTTCCGATGGACGGCAACACGTACAACATTCAAGATATTGTATCCCGCGACAACGTCTAATATTATAAGTACGACAGCTCCGAGGTGACACACAAGGCTGTGATAGGTCGGCTGGAACGTCATTATGGGCGGTTACTCCCATGCCGATCATCTCTCCTGCATATGCTTGTCTACACGATCTGGAGGTCTTCCTCCGGCCTTTTCAAGGCGTTGTCCTAATAAGCGCTGGAGGAGGTTGTTGTCAAGATACTCACGGCCCATGAGTTGGGCATGATCTCGAAGAGCAGATGAGATCACTCGATTGATCTCGTGCACCAATCTTTCCAACAGAGATTGATCATGGTGTCATCCGGTGGCGGGAGTCCCCGACGGCACCATAGCTGCTTGGGTCCATGGACATAGGCAGAAGGAGTGATGGGACGCTGCTTGGGATCGACTGGCGGATCTTTGCTTTGAGTACCATGACTAATGTTTTCAAGACCCTCTCCCTCCTTTGCTATAATCGTTAAGTGACAAGGTAGTGTTTTCTTTTGCGAGTCCCCCGAGCACTTTTGTAAGGCTGAGGAGCTGAGAATACCTCTTATTAATAAATTTTTCCTTTGCTCATGAAATTTTCTTTGCTCGGAATTTTTCTTTTCTGAGAATGTCAGAACATTGAAAATTTTCGTTTCTATTATCCACGAGTAAAAAATTTCGTTTATGTCTTCCAAGTGTAGGTAGGTCAGTGCCCTCCTTCAATCCTTCATTATGGAGTCGAGGAAAGACGGGCAAAGCAAGACTTAGGTCAGCTACCTACAGGGCGCACCTGTGTTTTATTCACCTAAGTAAAGGGTTGGCCTGGGATACTTCCCTTGACTCCGAGCCAGGCTGGAGACAGCCTGTTGGCTCGTGAGAGGGCTTCAGACCCTCAGTTAGGTTAGGCATGAAACTACCCATTTTGAATAGGTGCGACGGGCAGGATGCTACCCGCCGGCTTCGCGCGATGTCTAGATTTGGAATCGGGGAAACGGTTTGGATTGCTGAGAAGCAAGAATCTTTATTATTAAAGGGAGTACAAGTTTAATAATACAATTTAAGCTTTTCGGCATTATACGGTCGTGGAAGTTTACGTCCCAAGGAATCTTGGAGGCGGTAAGCTACTCCGGGCAATACCTCAGTCACGAGGAAGGGGCCGTCCCACTTCGGGAAAAACTTGTATAGCTTCCTTTGGTCCTCGAATTCGTTGCGTCGGAGGACCAAGTGTCCTGATTTGAATGCTCGATGTTTAAGCTGTGCATTGTAGTACCATGCGGTCTGCTGCTGATATACAGTCATCCTTATTTGTGCTCGGTCTCTCTTCTCCAGCAGGATGTCCAGTTTACTCTGAAATGCTACGACATTGGCTTCTTCGTCGAAGTGTTCGACCAGATAACTAGGTAGACCGATTTCTGTGAGGACCATTGCCTCAGTACCATAACAAAGACTGAACGGGGTTTCCCCCATGGGTCTCTTCCTCGACGTTCGCAATCTTCGCAGTACCCGGAGAAGTCCTTCGGCTCAACCACCATGCCTTCCTTCGAGGCGGGCTCTGATCCCCCGGATGACACCTCAGTTTGCCCGTTGCATTGAGGATGAGCGACCACGGAGAACTTCATCAGTATGTGGTAGTAGCTGCAGAATTCTCTAACTTTACCATTCTCGAAGTTAGTTTCATGGTCGGTGATGATGGACCTCGGAATTCCAAATCGTGTAATTACGTTGTTCTGCAGGAACTTCACTATGGAGGTGGCATCCAGTTTTCTAATCGGCATGGTTTCGATCCATTTTGTAAATTAGTCCACAGCAACGAGGATATATTTGTGCCCCCCTGTGCCTGTGGGGAGCTAGCCAACCATGTCCATTCCCTACCGTGCGAATGGCCAATAGGAGCTCAGCGGCGTTAGCTCTGTGACTGGTAATCGAGAAATGCCACCCAAGAGTTGACACACCTTACACCTCCGTATGAGCTTTTCTGCATCGTTGTGGATAGTCGGCCAAGAATAGCCCTGTAGCAGCGTCTTTTGAATCAGATTGCGGGCCCCCTGATGTGCGCCTCCGACTCCTTTGTGTATGTTTTGGAGAATGTACTCAGTTTCGTCGGAATCAACGCATTTTAGTATAGATTGGGTGTATGATTTTTTATACAAGTTACATTTTCTCCATATGAAGTGACGAGCTTTCATGCGGAGCCTGCACGCTTCCGTTCGGTCCTTTGGGAGCGTTCCATCCAAAGTGGTGTAAACCCCGTGTATCACTTATGTATCTTCAATACTGGGTCGTGGCAGGTCTTTGAAAAGAATGTTCCTTTTATGATTGGTCAAATAGGAGGAGGCGAGCTTGCTCAAGGCGTCGGCTTCGACGTTCATACTCCAGGAAACCTGCTCCATTTGGACTTCGTATAAATTTTTCCGTAGCATTTTCACCTCGGCGAGATATTTCATCATGAAGGATTCTCGGGCTTTGAATCGTCTAGTCACTTAGCTGACGACCAATGCGGAATCGCTGCGGATTTTTATTTTCTTTAGACCCAACCCCGAGGCGATTCGTAGGTCGGCTAATAAGGCTTCATATTCCGCAACGTTGTTCGATACCTTGAAGTCGAACCATAAAGAATATTCCATCTCGGCTTGATTGGGGCCCTGGATGACTAGCCCAGCCCTACTTCCTTCCCCTGTAGAGGAACCGTCCACAAAAAGTACCCAGTCCGGAATCGGACCGAGCTTTTCTTCAACTGAGTGTTGTGGGTTTGGATCTCATATCGGTGCTTCTTCTCTGTTGGGAATGGTGCGATCGACCACAAAATCGTCTAGGGCTTGGGCTTTAATAGCTTTTCTTGGTCGGTACTGGATGTCAAATTGCGATAACTCCGATCTCCACTTCTCCAAGCGGCCCAATGACTCGGGGGAACCGAGGATGTTCCTCAAGGGTCGATTAGTGAGAATGATGATTGTATGAGCCTGGAAATAGTGCCGAAGCTTCCTGGAGGCGACGACGAGCGCAAGGACTATCTTTTCGATGGTCGCGTACCTTATCTCCACATCTTTAGAAATGTGGTTGATGTAGTAAACCAACCTCTA
Source organism: Agapanthus africanus (assembly GCA_030015575.1). Classification (NCBI taxonomy): domain Eukaryota; kingdom Viridiplantae; phylum Streptophyta; class Magnoliopsida; order Asparagales; family Amaryllidaceae; genus Agapanthus; species Agapanthus africanus. The sequence goes on along the minus strand of CM057339.1, from coordinate 824,914,904 downwards.
TGTTCCTTTAAATTCTTTGATAAGTACAGAGCTAGCCGCCTGGCCGAAAACGGTTAGGTATAGCAGTAGCTCGTCTCCTTCGGCTAGTTGGATAGGTAATGGTAGCGTCGACAGATGCACCTTTAGCTTCTTGAAGGAGACTTGACACTCCTCGGACCACTCGAACTCAAGGATCTTCCTTAAGGTTTTGAAGAAAGGTAGGCACTTTTCTCCAGATCTGGACAGGAAACGACTCGGAGCGGCCACCCTGCCTGTGAGTTGCATGATTTTTATGTTTCTCTTGAGCGGCATCATGTCAATGATGGCTTTGATCTTCTTCGGGTTTGTCTCGATTCCTCGGTGGGTGACCATGAATCCGAGGAACTTTCCGCTCGTGACGCCGAAAGCACACTTGGCTAGATTCGGCTTCATTTTGTATTTTCGCGGGATTTCGAAGGTTTCGCCAAGGTCCGTGGTATGCCCGGCTTACTGGGTGGACTTCACGAGCATGTCATCGACGTAGACTTCCATATTCCACCCGATCTGTGGCTTGAACAACTTGTTGAACAGCCGTTGATAAGTTGCCCTAGCATTTTTGAGGCCAAAGTGCATTACCTTATAGCGGTAGACCCCTCGATCAGTGGTGATAGCGGTGAGCTCTTCCTCGGTCGGGTCTATTCGAATTTGATTATAACCGAAGAAGGAATCCATCAAGCTCAACCGCTCATGACCAGCCGAGCTATCCACCAGCTGATCTATCCGAGGGAGAGGATGGTTATCTTTCGGGCATGCCTTGTTTAGATCGGTAAATTCGATGCACATGAGCCAGTTCCCATTCGCTTTCTTGACCATGACTACATTGGCTATAGTAGTCCAACAGTTAGCCAAGCCGAGTAGTCCACATTTCTGATGAAATCTTCCGTGAGTAGTCGGTCCACTTCCTCCTCAACCGCCTTCTGTTTGACAGGCGCGAAGCTTCTTTTCTGTTGTCGGACCGGCCGGGCTTTTGATTCAAATCTGAGCCTATAGGAGATCACCTTAGGATCGATCCCCGGCATGTCCGCAGGAGTCCAACCAACCACGTCGGAGTTGTCTCGGAGGAACTGGATAAGGTTATCTTGAGTTTCCCTGGTCAAGAGAGAGCCAATCTGGATAATTCGGCTGCTGTCTCCCTTTTTGAGGGGGACTTTAGACAAGGCTTCTACCGGGGAACCCTGGATCTCTTTCTTGTCATCACGTGTATCCAACGATTCCCGAGGATCACACGGTCCATCGTCGAGATCAATTTCTTTGTCCTCGGAAACTGTCGTAGCGAGACATACCCTAGCAATTTGCTAATCTCCATAGTCCTAGCCTATCCAACCATTGCTCAGAGGAAACTTGAGCGCGAGGTGGTAGGTCGAGATCTGAGCTTGAAGAGCATTTAAAGTGAGGCGGCCCAAAAGGATGTTATAAGATAAAAGAACCCGAGCGACGAGGAAACTCACCGACATTGTTCGGGTCCTTCCGGCCTTCCCAATGTTGAATGGGAGAGTGATCGTTCCCTCACCTTGGACGGAGTGGTTAGTAAATCCGGAGAGGATGTGCGAGGTAGGTTGGAGATCGAACGGGTTTAATTTCATACGCTGGAAGCAATCGTAGAATAGGCTATCCATCGAGCTTCCTGAGTCACGAGGATTCTCCTGACTTCGTACCAATTTACCCGGGCCATGATCACTAGGAGATCATTGTGCGGGACGGATATTCCATGCAGGTTCTCGTCGGTGAACGTGATGGGAGCAACCTTCTTTCACTTCTTAGAGGGGGAGCATTAAAGGTCATGAATGGCCGGATACGGTGGGTGCATTCGTTACTTGTAGTCAAGCCAACGAAGATAACCATGATTTGTCCAACAGTAAACTCTCTGGTGGGAGGTTGGTCCGCTTGCTTCCTATCTACTCGACATTTTTCTCGCAGGTACTTTGCCAAGTTACCAGAGCGGATCGGCTCCTCGATGTAATCGCAAAGCTATTTTCAGTTCTCGGTCGGGTGTCCATGTGATCGATGAAAGGCACAATATGGATCGCAGAGTTGCTCGCCAGGCCTTTGTATCACCAGCGGCAGCTTGAAGAATCTCTCGCTCTTCATCTCCTATAGCAGCTCGGTCTAAGAGACATTAAGAGGAGTGTACTCATGAAACTTTGGGAAATAGGGTTTCGAACGATCGGTCATCTTCTTCTCTTCATGGTCCCATTTCTGTCGGTCTTCCGGTCTCTACGGAGAAGGTTAGGGTTTACCTCATACTCAAGTTGGGTTTCCTGTTCGGTCCAGACTTTTATCTCGGCCGTGGTCTTAGGTTGCTATAATATTTTAGAAAAAAATTTAAATGTTATTTTAGAATTTTAAATAATGATAGAATTTTATATAATGATAAAAAAGGGTTTATTAAAGAATAGGGTAGTTAAGTGTAGTGGTAACTATTTATAAAAAGTTGCTAATTGCAAAACCGGTTTTATTTGCAAAAGGGGGTTTTATTTGCAAAAAGGGTTTTGTTATTTTAGTGAGAGGAATGGTATATGTTAAGCATTGTGTGCGCGAACGCCCACATACCACAACACCTTCAACCCTCATATCCCTCCATCTCATACTCACCCTACACACCTTCTCCTTCATTTCCCTCATAATTTTTAAAGCTAAATCATTCTAAACTGAACCATCTCCTTCCTCGCGTCTTCATCACCCAAAAATTATCTAGTTCATCATCTAGCCCAATGAAAGTGATTTTTTAATGAACATTTTTCTCAAAAACTCAAGCTAAAACTAATATCAAATTCAAGATGATCCAAGTTGCACCCCATGAGCTTGGAAGTTCTGAAACATCTCTTTAAATAGGTAAAAAAAACTCACTTTTTACAAGTTTTTAAAGTGGTTAAGTTTCAAAGTTTTAGTAAGATATCAGAAAAAGATAAGTTTTGTAAGTTTTGTGATATTCAATTGGAATCTGCTATAACTAATAAACTCTGAAAAATATTTTGAGAATTTTCTAAGATGGTGAGAACAACTAAAGATCACACCCCAAGCCCGTACCTATTTGGACCCACCTTAGCCTCAATTTTAATCAAAATGGCTGCAAATCGTGGTTGGGGTTTTGGGTTTGGTTGTAGGATTTTTACTGTAACTTCATGACATCTTAACTAGACTACTGTATACTCAATTTTGTCTCGGGTCACTTGTATCAAAATCTGGAACATATATCTAATAAAATTTCAATATTTTATGTTTTAAAAACCTAAATTTTGATTTTCGTTATTACCGGGGGTATTTCGATACTGATAACACATATTAAAATACGTCGATCGTTCGTTCTTGCGTTAGAAGTGTAGTAACGTTTGCGTTTCGATTCTTATATATATACGCTTGGTTTAATATATAGGCTCGGTTGCGGAGACGTCCGACACGGAGAGGAAAGGTAAAGCATTCGCTGGCTTCGTCTAGTACGTATTGATATTAGGTGAGTAGTGGAACATTTACAAGTGGGAACTCGGGCGGATGGCATATAGCACCCCCGACTACAAGAAACTTTATAAAACTCCATATTAGTTTCTAAACACTATTAGCGATGCGTAACCATATTTTATGTCATATGCATTGCATTAAGTACCATACCATCCTTATTGTATATCATACTTGGTAGAATAGATATATTGAATAGAACACAAGCACAACTACCAACGATTGCCATGTTGCACAATCACATACACATATGCTACACTACACATCGTTGGTATTGCCATGACACTTAGAAACTGCTATACTATTAGTATTTTAACAATATCCATTCTAGTCGAAATGATTGTGTACTACGATTTTGATGTTTGAATATTATTGTCATATATATTCATGTGTTGTAGTTTCCTACTATTGCAAGACTGAATTGTTCATCATTGATATCATAGATTTGATATTTTTACGGATTTGAGAAACCGTGGGTATCTTTTATAAAATGGATTTTGTTTTCAAAAGTGTGGTTTTCTCGTGATAAGATGATTTGGCGTCCACCATGAGTTTTGATTTTCACGATGAGATATTCGGATCGAAGAAGGGGTTAAGCGATTTTGGATACATGGTGGACCCGGTACGACTCCGAGGGGCAGAAAGATCGTAGGAAGGTACGAGAAGCCTAACGAGGATGATCGATACCGGAGGTAACATGGGAGCGCGGAGGATATCCGGAGGATTCCGACTTTGGCTAAGTGAATATCAGGAGAGGACCAATCGGTTGGACGGTGCCTAAGATATCCATATTTTTATTTGTGTCGATGATGGACACAAATTTGGATTTAATGATGATGTATATTATTCTTATGCGATTTCATTTTATTTTGCATTTGCACTTATTACTACACATGTCATATTATATCTTATGATGTATACTTCTAATCACTGAGTTGGCAACTCACCCCTATTGTACCTTAGCTCCTTGTAGGATAGACCATAAAGACGCATAGCAGCATCGTGGATACATACTTTGGAGTTCATCGCAGATTTTGCTAGGTGGGTTACACGTATAGTAACTGACTCTTTTATTGATATTGTATCTTGTATCTAGTGTCACTCCATCAGACCACCTGTATTATTTGACTTAGATCGAGTTATGACTTTATGTATATTTTTTTAGTTCAAACTCGGATAGAGTCGACTAGTTAGCTTTACTTACGCAGTTCATTTTATATTTGCGTGTGATCCTTCGCCTTCGAGCGTCATATATAATTGTGTGGTTATGTTTTCGCCGTTGGGAGTTGTAATATCTCCCAAGTGGGGATGCCATTATAATTATATGTATATATACATATTTTTATCAGTAATTACAAAGAATGTGCTGTCAAAATTTCAAATAACGAAAACATTTTAACCCTATTTCAAAATGCTTGACATATACTTTTAAATAAATAATCTTTGTAAATAAATTGGGTTTCATAATAAATACCTTTAAAAAACATCACCTTCTTTAAATTTTTTAAAAAAGGTTTAGATCATGGAGGCTTACTTGTTGTCACGCCCCGCTTCCCAGTGTACGCTAAGATAGGCACGCGACAGAGCCAACCATGCTACCTGTGGATAGGAAAAATCTCTCCACGGTCACATTACGGCTGTAGAGATATCAAGAACAATAATAAACTATCTAACACATGTCCATATGCCAAAATAAACGAGTCAGGAATAAAATAATATGCGGAAGCAATAGATCCAATAAACAAACACCTGGAAAGTAAACTGGATACCAACTGGATCCTCACTTCCCGGCCTAACGGCGGAAGTACTCCTGATCAGCCTGCGACAAGGTAGAGGATCTGGGCCATACAAAACCCAGACGTCAGTGCGTCATAACATCAAGCAATAATATAATCAGGGGGTAGCAAGGCATGCAGGTATGAGTATGAACGGTAAAACAGGTATAACAGTAATATAAATAGTGACAATGAAGGGTAAGGCACAGGGGATGTGCAGTGAGTAATCTAAACTGGTCTATTGGGTTAACTACCCTCAAGTCTTTGAAATTAATTTGATGAATCATCGATATAACTCAATAGTATCCCGTGCGTGCCCGGGACCACGGTCAAGATTCTCGGGCTGAATCCGAGACGTGCCGCAAGGTAGTAAAAGGGTAGTATGTAACGATGAGTGATGTCAGCAGCATCACCCCGGGGCTGGCCTAGCCCGTAAGACTGATCAGTAAAGGTATCGAACTGTCGAGTTACAAGTCAGGTTTCATCATTGATTTCCCCATACCCCCAGGTTATGTGTTCAAGTCAGGTATTAATAAATCTGGAGCTAATGCCAACACAGGATCAAGCAGGTATAGGTTTGTCTGAAAAGACAACAGGAAATGTCCGTAGGGACAACAGGTCAAGTTTATTGGCATTAGTAACAAGATCGGGTAACAGGTCAAGCTATGGTACATCAGGTCAAGTCAGGTAGTGTATATAAATCCAATCATGTTCAGTAGTGCACGGTATCAAGTCGTGTCAAATAATAGTATATCAAGTCATGTCAGGGGTGCACAAATGTTACGTGGGTGCTCATAATCAAACTATAATAAGTATGGGTACACAAAAACAAGTATGGGGTACCAATGTAACAATAAAATGGAATATTGTGGTGTGGTATGCAAACAGGTAAAGATTCAAACACATGGATGCACAGTTATCAATTAGGGTTAAGATTATAGTTCTAATATTAATTAAAATACACTTTATCAAATATGGAATGTTAATATCACACTATTATGTATCATATGATCTATGAATGCAATTATCTATATTCTACATGAAAGGGATGCAAACGGGTATTCGAAAAGTTACAAACTATAAAAATGGTATTATGGCTGTACAACTAAGAAATATGTGATATAAATATGGATATGGGTACAATGTATTGTAATCTAATATGCAACAAGATATGTTTTCATGTTTTAGATCTAAAATGATATAAACGGGACATCGAAATGTTAAAATGGAATATGGGCACTAGATTTAAACAACAGGCTTAATACGTATTTAAATAAGTATAAAATAATTTAAATAGCATGTAGCAAGTTTTACTTGCCTCGATGGAACACGATACGGATACGCACGACAATGTCCAACGTCGGTAAAAGTCTCGATGCACGCTCGCGCGTACGGAACAGGACCATGCAATGCACGAATGTGACCACGCAGGTTGGGGACGTCCGCTGAATCGTCTGGAACGGCAGTGACGGTCACGGCTCCGACGATCACCGGAAATAAGAAACCAAGAAAAGAGAAAAGTAGAAGAAGAAGAAGAAGAAGGAAGAAGAAGAAGAAGAAGAAGAGAGGGTTGTTCTCTGGCCTGGGGTCCTCTGGGGTCAGAGGAAGGTGCGAGGAGGCGACGTCGACGGCGAGGATGTAGGCAATAGTGTCACGCCCCGCTTCCCAAAATACGGAAAATGAGGGATGACTAGGCCATCCATGCTCCTACGGTCAAGGAATAATTCCGCCGTAGTCACACTTCGGCTTCTAGCATTACATGGTAATCAGTAAATAAAGCACATCAGTAAAGGAATTACATCACTAAATTATTACATTAAAATCCATTGTTCACAAGTTACAAATAAACAAGAAGAGTTACTAACCAAGTTCAATTACACGATCTCTTTATGGAAAGCAGAAAAGAAAGAAAAGCACTCCAGACTAGATCTCCGTCAGCTCTAATGGTAAATCCGTCTCCTGCGCTGGTTCTTCCACGGGATCTGAGCATGTATACTCAGGTCGTCAGAGCGACGTAATAGCGATTTATATAATAATGATATGAAACAGGTAATTATGGTGATAACAGTGAAAGTACAATGCGTGTAATCACTATGTCACTATATGATGCAAAGTATGATCTGTGTCCCTATCAGTCTCTAGGTCATGTTTGAAATCGTATAGTGGAAAGGAGGATCATGTTTAATAGGAGTCTCGTACATACCCGAGACAACGGCCCACATGCCCGGGACATAACCCTGTCAGCCGGATCGCTAGATCATACCTAATATATATATCACTGCTCGAATGATCATCCTCTAAAACACGGTCCCGCTAAATACGATTCTCTTTCCACTTCAATTTTCCCTTTTCCCCCAGGTTTACACTATTTATGATTTTGATTTAGTCGTGTACAAATATACCAATGTCATGTTTTATCACGGTTCACTGTATCAATCACTGTCACGAATCATTCACTTTCCATTGGTGTACTCGACGCTCCTAAACCAATATCATTCACGCACGATAATGCAATGTCCACTGAACACTAACACGCACTAACGCTATGTATATGGCAAATGGGGTAAGATATGTGTATGTATGCCATTAACAAGCCATGTATGTTATGAACCACTATGCACGTCATCAACTTAAAAAAATTGCAGTAATTCATGTGTTCAGAATTCAACGAAATGATACAAATATGATAATAAGTAAACTCTGTCAGTAATTCATCAAAATTGGTTTCAATTCAATCGGGTTTCCGGTATTCAAGTTACATCCGTTTCCTTTTAAGTGCTCGCTGCAGGAAATTCAGTTTCTGAACTGAACGTCCGTTTCGCGACACGAATTTCACCCAGTTGGGATCAGAATTTAGCGACGCTACAGTTGAATAAAATCTAGGGTTTCCAATAGGGTGTTCAACGCGATAGACGGATTCTCAATCGCGTCTGTACGTCAAAAGTTATACACTGTTCAATACTAGTATGTCAATTCTGATTCTGTTTTGGACTGTTACACGTCCTGTTCTTTTAATTTACAAATTAAATAGCAAACGCCGATGAAACGAAATGAAACCACTTGTGTTATTTAGATAACAGAATCACCTTTAATAAAATGCAGAGTTCCGCAACATACGGGTTCAGGAAACAAGGTGGCACACATTACGGGACAGTAAACAGTAACCAGAGTCGCTCTGGACTGCAGTCCAGAGCCGCACTCCGATCCAAATATCGTCATAATTTCAGTACAGAAACCATTAGAAAATTGCATAGGGTTATAGTTCGTCGAGTCGGCTTCGATTTAAGCCCTTGAACGCATCATTTCAGTATGTACATAATTTATGGTGATTTTAACAATTTTCAGATACGGGAAATTTCCAGTTTTACGGGTGTATTTGGGGGTATTCGTTTTAGTCATTAACAGTCATATTTTCCAGTGAAAGTTATACAAGATATTCATTATCATACGGGCCAGCATAGAAAATCCAATTCTGTCAAATTAGATGAATATTTTCATTGGGATCATGCATCGAACATGTATGTCATATAATTTATCGGAAATTGTAAATTTGTAATTTATACGATTTGAGTTTGTAACACGAATAGATTAGCATGTAGCAAGTAAAATACTTGCCTGGAAACATTTTGGTTGATGCCCGAAAGCGACAACGTCACGAGCGCGCGACGAACGGCGCGGTTTGATTTCACGGCCTCGGCTCGCGACTCGGGTGCTACGTCGGAGTTGCCTAGAGACTTCTTGTGCTTGCTGGAAGTGGAAGGGGTGCTCAGTGGTTCTCTGCGAGTGCGCTGGGGTCGACGACGTTCGGCGGCGGCGCTCCGGTGATGAGCAACAGTGGGGGTGCGTGGATGTATTGTGGGTTTTGTGTCTTTGGAGAGAGAGAGGGTAGTCGGGCTTGGGTTGGTCGTGAAGGTGATGATGCTGAGGAGAAGAGGGTGTAGATGTCGACGATGTGATGGAGAGATCGCCGGCGTGAGGGTGCAGGGTGACTGAGCTCGGGTGCAGTGGGTTGGGCATGCAGGGGTTCTTGGTGGCGGCGCTCGGTTTATAGAGTGGAGTAGTGAAGGGCTCTGTTAGTGGAGGAGGAGGTAGAGAAAGAGGTTCGTCGTCGTCGTCGTCGTCGAGGGAAACGAGGCAGTGGGTTCGGTGTTAGAGAGAGAGAGTTTTTAGAGAGAATGTGAGGAGTTGAGATGAGGTTGAAGGAGCGAGGAGTTTGGGTTAGCGACGAGCGGTTTGAGAGGATCGCGAGGGGGTGCGCGGGTCGTGGGCAACGGCTTGCGACGTGGCTGCGAGAAGCGGATTGGAGAAAAAGAGCGAGCGGGAAAAGAGATATAGATGTTGGGGAAGAAGAGGAGATTAGGAGACGGGTCGGGTTGGAGGCGCTGGTGCGGGCTTGGAAGGTGTGGGCTGAGAGGGAGTGGGCCGAGAATTTAAAAAAAATTAATTTGTTAAACTTCTGTTGGGCTTAGGGGAATGAAATATAGTTTGGGTTTGGGGGTTTTATAGAAGGGAAATGATTTATTTGGTTTGGTTTTTGTTTTGGGTTTTAAATTTAATTTTTGGTTTTGGTTTTCCAATTGGTTTTAGAAAATAAATACTACAACTTACGCACTAATCCTCACACAAAAATAATGATACGGAAAAAAAAAGAAATGATATTCGGGAACTTGGGAAAATAGAGAAAACTTTATTGAAGGAAACGGGGATTTACAAATGCCTTCCGGCAAGGCAGTGGGGTTATGCTCGGTTGTGAGGTGTAGCTGAGGGTTTTGGGGAGAAGGGAAGAGGAGAGGAGACGAGGGCGAGATGGTGGTGATGCAGGGACGGTTGCCGGGGTGATCGGAGCTCCGACGAGACAGGTTACAGAGGCTCGAGTTGGGTGCAGGAGGTCAGGTTCTAGGTGCTCGGGTGAGGGTGGTGTCGGGTTGAGTGAGGGGAGAGGAGAATGGGTTGAGGTGATGTCGAGTGCACGGAGGCGACGGGGTCGGAGCTCCGGCGGGTGCAGGCTACGAGGGTGGGCGTAGCGGTCGAGTTTGTAGGTTGCAGCGAGGTCGGGTTGTATGCAGTCGAAAAAGAGGAGAGGGAGGAGGAGAGATCGACGATGATGGGGGCGTCGGGGGTGAGACGAGGGTAAAGACGGCTAGGGTTAAGGTTGCTGGGTTTGAAGACGAGGCGGCGGCTTTAAAAAAAATGAAGAAGAGGAGGGAGAGACGTGGGTTTTAAAAAGGGGGGAGAGAGAGAAAGAAATAGAGAGAGAAAAAGATCGACAGGAGAGAGAGAGGGAGAGGGAATTCTGTGAGAGAGAGAGAGAAAGAGAGAGAGAGAGAAAGATCGAGAGGAGAGAGAAATTGTGAGGGAGAAAGAATAATGTGGTGTGTGTGTGTTAAAGTTATTAGGTTTTAAAATATAAAAAAAAGTATATATATATATATATATATATATAATATAGTAAAGAAAGAGAGAGAGAGAAAGGGATCAGTTGGTTATAAAAAAGAATATATTCTGTTTAAAATATTACGATTAATATATGACAGCATATATATATATAATTATAGTTTAGAAATATATTAATATAATATTAGTACGTTTTGAGATTTTGGAAAATACAAACTTACTCCAAAACACCCACGGGTCGGGTCTAAAAATTCAGATTTAAAATATGAAAAATATATGCGATCTCCAAATTTCAAAATGAATGCTCAGTTAATTAAAATGCATACCCCCAAGGACGGATGCACGTACGTGCGCGTAGCCATCCAAAGACGTCCGTTTCACTGAACGGGACGAAAACAAGATGCGCGGACGCTACCATGGGATTAGGGGTATCATGCAGGCTATGATATGCAATTTTAATTTATTTTACATGATCTAAAATGTTATATGGTAAAACATGCGGGGCTAGATGAAATGCCAGTATGTATTAATTATGAGATGCACGTGTCCATGCAACAAGTCAAGGTAATCTATAAATAAGAATCAAACAAATTCAAGCAAGCGGGTCGGGTCGAATGCAATGTAAAATGTAAAATACCATTCGCACCCAAACACGATAAATCAAGAAAATACCAAAATAAGAAAAATACAAGAACTGGAATTGGTATAAATGAACTAGGTTGTTACACTTGTGTTGTGTCAACATCTCTAGACGTCATGTGATCTAAGTGCTGGTCATGTACCAATTTGGATCATGACAAAATTGGTATCAGAGCGCTAGGTTTAACTTTTGTCGAGTTTAGGTTTGACTATATGGAGTCTAGTGTGTATATTTATGGAACCTAGACTTAACCTTACGGAACTTAGACTTAATTTTGGGGGTATTAGACCCAAACTTTCGTTTCATAGATTGACCTTGGTATGATGGAGTAAATAACTTAGGTAGAGCAACGTAATGTATGTATGTTCCGCGGCATATTTACGATATGATACTCCACTTAAGTGGCCTTAGGATAATGTACGTATGTTCCTTGACTCTCTGCATCCTTTTGTTCCCGTTATTACACCTTATCAACTCTCTTTTCCTTGTTCCAGTTGCCATAGCCACGCGAGATGAGAGAGACGTAGCTAAGGATGCAGCCAGGGCAGATCCGCCAATGACAAGGACTGACCAGCAGAGCATCCCGATGGCACGGGGACATATCGATCCTCCTGTCCCCGATCAAATGACTAGATTAGAGGAGGTCTTGTCGGGTTTACAGCAGATGATGGGAAAGTTGGCCGAAGCCATCCAGATTCAGAGGCAGGATCATGTATCGCCTAATTTAGAGCCCGTTGTACAGCCTGTTCGGAAAGTTGCACCTGTTGTCACAGGGGTTGTGGAAGTTTCGCTTTCGGAGTTTATGAGGCTGTAGCCTCCGATGTTCACAGAGACAGATGCAACAGAGGATCCTCAGTCATTGCTCGACAGGATAGCCAGGATCAGTAGGTCCTTGAGGTGTTCAGATGAGAGGTTGGTGGAGCTGATTAGTTTTTGGTTGGAGGGACTTGCCCAGACTTGGTATGAGTTGATTGAGAGAGGTCGAGCAACCGATCTTCCTTCGATGACTTGAGCAGAGTTTTCCGAGGTTTTTCTATCCCGATTCCTTCCGCAGAGCGTGAGAGATGCAAGAGCTCGCAGTTTTGAGGCATTCTGCAAACCCGTGAGTATGTTGGTAGCCGACTACGATTTGTAGTTCACCTAGATGTCACGATATGCTCCGTACTAGTTCCCACCAAGGAGTTTAGGGTGAAGAGATATGTGAGGAGTATTGATACCCAGTTGTTCCTTGCTCTCAGCGCCCAACACTTCGTTACATATGCCAAGGCCATAGACACATCGATACAAGTAGAGGGGTGTCTGAATGAGACGACGGTTTTTCCGGAACCGAAGAGCGTCCGTCCCAGCATTCCAGTTTCCAGACAGATAGGCCATGGCAGATTCATTCCTAGACGTGGCGGCGGCAAAGATTAGACTCAGGGCCAGATGTATGGCTCATATCCTGAGGGGCAGAGGTCACCATCGACATGTTTTAGCTGCGGGAGTCCAGATCATTTCTACAGGGACTATCCTACGAGACATCAGGATGGAACCACAAGCTTTCAGACCGCTTTACGCCCTCCACCCCATCCTCAGATGGCCTTAGTTACTTCTACTGATGCTACTCCGCACTAGGCATTCGCTCCGAGAGGGCGCAATATTGGTGGTCGTGAATAGATAGGACATAGGGGCATAGGACCCCAGGGAAGAGGTAGGGGTTAGGCTAGGGTTTTCGCCATGACTCCTCAGGATGACCAGGTGTAACGACTCTGAATTTACTGTACGAAAAGTTTCAATTTAATGTATAGAAAGGAGTTTGCAAGCCTGAATACAATTTAAAAGTTAATTTTTGTTAAGAACAGTAAGAAACAACATATAGCTCACTAGTAAAGCCTTGTACCGCTGTGACGTAGCCCCTGTGTTCGAACCCCATCAAACATATTTTATTTTTTCTGATTTTTCTCTTAAACTTTTTGGAAGCCCAAAAGTTTACAAATGCAATGCACATAAAAATGAAAATTCCAGAAAAATAAACATGTGCAAAATATTGTAAATACAGACACAGACACATGGCAGCAATCCACCGGCCCCGCTCTAAATAACGACCGGCGAGATTCCTTATTGGGCCGGCACCGACGGGTCACCCGTAGGCAATGAAGCCCAGGTTTTGCACACAAGTCCCTTGGCCTACCCCCATCATCCCTCCACTGTTTGATTACTCTGCAATCAAACAGAGACCCCTCAATTCCCTAATTTAACACATTTTAATGCATTTTAATTCACTCTTTTAATCCCAAAACCCCAATTCCACACAATAAATACTATCCCTTGCCCTAGCCCTTCCTCATTCTGAAAATTCTAGCCAAAACTGTCAAATTTTCTCAAGTACAGGTGGAGTAGAAGAGGAGTTAACCAACGACCAATTTCCGGCGAGGAATCGAGGCTATTGCGGCAACCCCGCAATGCTACGAAGATCAGCATTCTCTCGTCTATATTTCCGTAGGATAACTAGCTAGTAAGTCCCTCCCTATCCCTCTCTTTCATCTTGAAAAGTTTTATTTTTCAAAACATGTCAGTAAGTGGAGTTAATACCGACATCTTATTCTAAACCCTAAAAATTTCACTGTTTCTTCCATATCTTTCATCCAAATTCTTACCCTATGTTTATAACTATAAAACAAATGTTTAGAACCAACTTTTACTCAAAAATGTCATGCTAAATAATTTTAATCTAATTTTTACATGAAAATACCAAGAACTTTATATACGTCATCTTTTATTCCTTTCTTGAACATACCTTTAGAAAATTTCATGGGGGTAATGACCTACCCCTCACATACACACATGTTTCCATAGCACGATATCCCTTGAACATATTTTTGTTACCATATTACATCAAAGTACCATGTACTATAAAAACAGTTTTCTTTTAAATAGTATTTAAAATCCCTTTACAAATATACCTCTACAACCCTTTTTAGGGGACCTGCTATTGGATGGTGCGGATTATCGCACATCCTTGGTCTAGTAGAGCGAGATGTGTTCCCCTCTGAATCACGGAGACGCGACCGTGCAGGTACGTCTTGCCTGAGATTCGGGGCAAATTCTATTTGGTTTTATCCGTCCACCTCTCCGAAGATGCCAAGTTGATTTATGGCACCGTGTATCGGAGGTTTAGACGGATGCGGCCGATGTAACAGACTTCGTCGGATTCCCCCTCGCTTGAGGGGGTTTTGATTGTGGGGACGCTCTTCCCTGCAGGCACAAGCCCCTGCAGTTAATTACGTTACCGAATCACGGTAACAACTTTCTCCTTCTCTAGAATTTCACTTCATGTCGTGGGTGTTTGTTTTGTTTGTGGTTGCCCGTGGATTGTATACGGAGACTAATTTATGTCGTCGCCCGTAGGACGTGGATTAGTCCAAATCCGTATTTTCTTAGATTTGGGTTTGGGGTTTTGGTTTAAGGATACGTTAGCCATTTTTGAGGCTAAGATCAACTTAAACGTTTGTTAAGGACACGTTATCTGATTTGAGACTAAGATCGACTTAACGGGATCGTTTAGATCTGACAAAAGATCATTTGAGGGCTCTATTGTTCCAGTTTAGGGACATGGTGGTCCAGCATTCCCATTTTGGGGACAGATATTAGTTTAAGGACACGTTAGCCATATTTGAGGCTAAGATCAACTTAAACGTTTGTTAAGGATACGTTGGCCTAATCTCCAGACTAAGATCAACTTAATTGGATCGTTTGGATCCGACAAGAGAGCAATTGGCTCTATTGTTCCAGTTTAGGGACATAGTGGTCCATTGCCAGTTTAAGGACGTGGAGGTCCAACATTCCCATTTAGGGACGAGCATTAGTTTAAGGACATTTCGGTCCAACATTCCCATTTTGGGACGAATATTAGTTTAAAGACGTTTCGGTCCACGAGTTTAAGGATCACGCAGTCCGTATCGATGTGTGGTTGTCGGGACCCGTCACCTCTCTGACGTCGTTGAAGGATTACAATGATAGGTGTCAGAGGAGTTCAGAGATGTACCCTTGAACCGGATGTAAATTGATTTAAGAGAGCAGTCTTGCTGAGTCAATTTAATTTGAGGACTTACGGCCATGATTGGGCTAAGTCTAGATGAGAATATTCAATATTTTTTTATCTTCGACCTATTAGGCCTGTGCTAGGGCTTTGCCCATGTTTAATAATGCACTGCATTTTCTTTTGGCCTGCTAGGCCTTTTTGATTTGGGCTCTATCCCTTTTAAATGATGCACAACATCTGTTGTTGTTTGGGCTCTGCTCTTCTTTAAAATAATGTATTGCATTTAATTTGGCCTGTTAGGCCTTTTTTAATTGGGCTTGGCCCTTCTGCAGTGCATTAATTATCTGGCAGTGGCTTGTCAGGCGCTTTGCGCCAATTATTGAGCGCAAGCGCATGTGGAGGTGACACGTGTCACGCTCTGGTGAGCGCAAGCGCAACAGCGCAGTGCGCTCGCTGCTGACACGTGGCGCGTTTTGGTGCGTTGCGCCAACTTCA
The DNA here is from genome assembly GCA_030015575.1 of Agapanthus africanus. Classification (NCBI taxonomy): domain Eukaryota; kingdom Viridiplantae; phylum Streptophyta; class Magnoliopsida; order Asparagales; family Amaryllidaceae; genus Agapanthus; species Agapanthus africanus. Next base: position 824,899,108 of record CM057339.1, on the reverse strand, counting down.
GAGAGCAGTGCTCTATTTTTAAAAGCTCACACCTTCACGAAATCGGGAAGCTTCAAAGGACTTATGGTGCTGACACGTGGCGCTCTCTGGTGGCTTGCGCCAACCCAGGAGCGCAACAGTGCAGTTTTTACAAGTATAAGGCACTGTTTCAATAATTTGATCCAATTTTGGATTCAAGAAAAGAATCTTTAAGATTCCAGAACCAATGGTTCATAAAAAAGTGCAAGGCACTGTTATTATTTATTTTTTATTGAAGATCATTGATCTTGTTCTTAGATCAATGATCTATTCAGAAGAAATTCTTCTTTTATAAAGGTTTTTTACCTTTTTTTTTCTTTTCTTGAGTTCTTCTCAAAAGTCTTCAGAGTTCTCTCTGTTTTGTTGTTTTTGAAGTTCTTGATGATGTTGATTCTTGAATTGGGGTCTAGGGACCTTTATATAGTGTCCATTAATTTGTTAAATTTGTTAAAGAGATCATTTTCTGAGTGATTTGGGGAATTTTCCCCACCGTTGGATTTTTGATCCAAGGGCTTCTGTTTTACAGAAGACAATCTTCTTATTTTAACAAGAACAGAAAAATCTTACTGGAATTTTAATCCTGTTTGGCGCAAGCGCACCAGCGCTTGACACGTGTCGCGCAGCGCACATCGCAGCGCAACTGCGCTGACACGTGTCGCGCAGCGCAACTGCGCTTGCGCCACTGCACTGACACGTGTCGCGCAGCGCAGCGCTTGCGCAACTGCCCTGAAACGTGTCGCGCAGCGCAGTGCTTGCGCAACTGAAGCGTTACTTCCTTTAATTTTATTTTAAATAGAGCCTTGCTCTGATTGGGCGCGCTGCCTTGGGCGCTGCGCTGACGTATCAGCTTTTGACACGTGGCGCGTTGCACGCAGCGCAAGGGAGTTGAAGCATTGCTTCAATTTAGAATTTTTGAAATTCAAACAAAGTTTTGTTCTGATTGGGGGAAACAAGATGCAGATCTCCTCACAGAGCATTCGGTCTCGAAAGGTTTTTAATACGATTTTAAAGAAAAACGAAATTTTCTACTTAATAATAAAAATTAATTTTTAATAATTATATAAATATTATAAAATCCAAATATTTTCAAAATATAATAACTTAAATTTTTTTCAAATAAAAGAATTACAAATTTCATCAAAATACCATTAAGATATCAATACAGGCAAGTTTACAGTAAAATATCATGAAATATTCAAGTTAAGGTAATTATCACTAAAATACCTCAAATCCATAAAATACACATCCATAGAAACCCTAAATAATATAAATAATTTCTCAAGGTTATTTTGAACTATATCTTAAAATTATTTTTATAAAACCCCCTCGAGTTATATAAAATACATTTAAGGACTTTAGTAAATATGGGTTTAAGCGGGATCAATTCTCTAGAGCCTCAGGGAGCTGGAGAAAGTGACCGGTTGCTTATTTAAGTAGAAAATTTAACGTTGTTATCAATAGTAATTATCTTGGAAAAAGACACAATCCTGTCGTCCATGTGCAGCAGTTACCAATAACTCCCGAACATAATTCAGGATCCAAATCAGTTCTAAGTGTCCGACTCAAGTCTGAGTCTAAATCAAACTTGAATTCAACTCAAACCAGAATCCAATTCAAACATGAATCCAAACTCTAACATATATACTTGAACCTGAATCTAAATTCCAGAACAATATCAACATGCAAACATGACTTGACTTGATCGAACCATGGCTATAACTTGACTTGATTACTTGACTACTTGTTTACATCCTGAACCTGATTACATGAATAACTTGTATCCATGGTCTCGTCAAGTCTGATAATTATAATCTATACAACACATTACGGGGTTAACGGGGTAGATTGGTATGGAATGTATTAAAAGTGGCACGATAATGGTCACTAAATGACACCTACATGAACTCTCGTGCCGTTGTCCCGTGAGTTTTGACGGAGCCTGGTACTTACATGTTACCATAGTCCACAGGACAGTTGGACTCCTCTCGTATACACTAATACCTTCTGTACCAAGTTACAAACAACTACTTTAGAATAATAAACTGATTACCTGTATAACTTAACAGTTTTCTTCCACATTACTTGTTGTATTCCTTCCTTTCTTTTGGGACTTACCGAGCGCTAGTTCGCTGACGACATTCATGTTTATTTCTTTCTTGGAATGTTCGTCAGGAGGACAGGACCCTCAGGAGCTCGAGCCCAGTCCGGAGTACTTGGATCAGATTGAGGCACAGCCAGACTACTAGCTTTACTTGTACTTATCTTCCAGTTTGTATGCCACTGTTTAGGCAATGCTTTTATCATTGTACATTTCCTTTTCAAATCAGTTGTATTGTAAAGATGAATATTAATAAAATTTGTTGTTTACATTATATCCCTTTTCATTTCTGTGCTTTTCATATATTGCTTATTTATGCTTAACGTATTTATTTCTAAGTAAATACGTCACGTGCCCGTCACGTCTCCGCCCCTTATATTGGGAAGCGAGACGTAACAGGTTTTGTTGGTGGCCCATGCAGATCAGTTCTGCATAGAATCCTAAGCAATATATCACAAGAATAATAAGAACCAGCAACTATACATTCTTTACATTTCAAATTCCTTGAATCTATCCTAACCTTTCTTTTTCTATCAAGGTCATGGATTTACCGAACAACACGAGTACCAACGTCAATGGAAACACTCCACCTCCTACTCTACCACCACCACCTACCGTTGCAGCTCTCATCAACGAGCAAACGGTACTGCTCAAGGCAATCAAGAGCCTCTTGGAGGGTCAGCAAAAGCGACTGCTATCCCCATTCACCGTCCAAAGGTCGATGCACCCGGAGTCAAACAATTCCGGGCACTACACCCGAAACATTTCTCTGGGAAAGAGGGCCTACTAGAGGTAGAGGAATGAGCTCAGTCTATCAAGGATGATCTAGCAGAAGTACAAGTGCCAGAGATTTCTTGGGTGAGAATTGCAAAGCTGCAACTAACAGATAACACCAGAGTCTGGTGGAAGGCTGAAGAAAACCGACTCGCCCAACCGATTGAATGGAAGACATTTCGCGATATGTTCGACGTGAAATATTTCCCTGAGACTACTCGTTTCAACATGGAACATTAATTCATCCACTTACAGCAAGGTTCAATGTGGAACAAATCTGTGGATGAATACGATACTGAGTTTACCATGCTTAGTAGATAAGATAAGTCACAATATTAAATTTCCTGATAACACATACTACACTGCTAACATAAGGTCATAACAGGTTCACGGTACACCTGATCCCGACTGCTGAGATCCGGGTAAGAAGATTTCAGCAAGAGTTGGACTCGGAAATCCAAGCTGCACTAGCTACAGGGGATTTCCCAACCCCTGATCTCTCTCTGAAGGCCGCGCGACGCTATGAGGCAGTGGTAAAGAAGAAGGGCAGACCTCAGGCCGCCCGTGTGAAATGCCCTGCCACTCACATGGCAGGAGGAGCCTCTTCCAGGCCACCTTTTGCACCTAGGAGACCGGGAGTAACTTTTAACCAGCTTAGTCCAGACTTTTGCTTCCAGTGCAAGAGAAATGGATACCTGGCAAAAGACTGCAGGTGTGCAAATGGCCTATGCTTAATTTGTGGTGCATCCACTCACGCCATAGAAGCTTGTCCATATCGTCTCAACCCAGCTCCCGCACCTAGACCAGCAATCACAGTTCTGCAGCGGCCAGCTATTCAGGCTCCTGCACCTCTTTTAGCCCTACCTGCTCCACTTCTATATGGACCTCCTGCACAGCCTCCTCGTCAGTTCCATCAGGCATAGAGGAACATGCCTCAAGGGAAGAGGAACATGCCCCAGGGTCAGAGGAATGCGCCTCCAGTAAGGAGGAATGTACCCCGGCGTCAGGCTTTCACTATGACCGTTGAGGAAGTCGAAGCCACTGGCCAAGTTATCACTGGTAATTCCCAATCTTTTCATCTTTTCAAATCCTTGTATATCTCTATACTTTTCCATGTATCTAAACCAACCTCACACAATTTAGGTACTATACTAGTAGCCACCCTTCCTGCACTAGCACTGTTCGACACTGGAGCGTCACACTGCTTCATGTCCCAATGATTTGTGAGAACACATGCGATTCCCGTGAAGCCACTCATTTCAAGCTGGAATGTCAGTTCTGGGAATGGAGTATTGAAGGAAATTATAGGATTGGATCAGTGTCCAGTTGTAATTTATGGACGAGAATTCTACGCGAATTTCAAAGTACTGGACATCCCAAACTTCGATGTTGTGTTGGGAATGGACTGGCTGGGAGTGTTATATGTTACGATTGACTGCCGTTAAAAGAGGGTAGTATTCGAGGCACCAGATCACCCAGTCTTCTAATTCAAGAGTGGAGATAGAACGTGGGAACCAGGGAAATACCGTGCTAAACCGAAGGATGCAGAAGTGTTTTCTCTCATTGCAGATTGTCCTGGAGACATTGCAACAACATCAACTATATGCCAAGTACAGCAAGTGTGAATTTTGGTTAGATCAAGTTGGATTTCTCGGACATATCGTTTCAGGCGAAGGAATCTCAGTAGATCCAGCTAAAGTGGCAGCTGTTAGTGAATGACCGACACCAAAGATGGTGAAGGATATTCGAAGTTTCTTGGGATTAGCAGGATACTACCGAAGATTCATTGAAGGTTTTTCAAAGATTGCAGCACCCTTGACCAAGCTCACACGTAAAAATGAAGCGTTCGTGTGGTCAGAAGCATGTGAACAAGCTTTTATAGAACTCAAGTCGAGGTTAACTTCAGGTCATATTCTTTAATACTGGATCAATCTGGAGGTTTTGTTATGCGTTGTGATACGTCCGGTAAGGGATTAGGATGTGTTCTACACTAGCATGGAAAAGTTGTAGCTTTTGCATCAAGACAGCTGAAAGTTCATGAGCGCAACTATCCAACGCATAACTTGGAGTTGGCAGCCGTTATCTTTACACTTAAGATTTGGCGCCACTATCTTCTGGGAGAACGGGTGGATATATACACTGACCACAAAAGTCTGAAGTATGTATTTACCCAGAAGGAGTTGAACATGCGGTAGAGAAGATAGCTAGAACTTATGGCAGACTTTGACATCAACCTACAATATCATCCAGGGAAGGTGAATGTAGTTCCTGATGCACTTAGCCGTCAACTATTATCAATGAATCTCACCGCTCAGTGGAAGCTACAACAGGAATTGCACGGGATGGAGATCGAGGTAGTTATGCCAGGTAATGCTTCAGAGTTGATGAACTTACAAGTCCAGTCTACTATTTTCAATCAGATCAAGGCGGCTCAAGTAAGTGATACCAAGCTACAAAAGATCCGAAAACAGGTAGAAAGTGGACTTCGAACCGACTTCAACATCCATGAAGACAGATCTTTGAGATATGGAAGTAGATTGTGTATACCACACGGTCCTGTTCGAAAAGAGTTGATAAAAGAAGCTCACAGCTCTCCGTACTCAGTACACCCCGGTGGTACCAAAATGTACAAGGATTTACGGCAACACTATTGGTGGCATGGAATGAAGCGTGAAGTAGCTAGAAGCGTAGCAAAGCTCTTGGTGTGTCAGCAAGTAAAGACTGAATATCACAGAACTGCTGGTCTACTTCAGCCATTACCTATCCCAGAATGGAAATGGCAGCACATTACCATGGACTTCGTGACTGCTCTTCCTCGCAGCATGAAGGGTAACGATGCAGTATGGGTTATTGTGGATCGACTCACAAAGTTGGCTCGCTTTATTCCCTTTTGAGTTGGCCAATCTACCGAGACGTTAGCAAAGAAGTACATGGAGGAGATTATGAGATTACATGGAGTACCAGTTTGCATCGTCTCCGATCGTGACACCAGATTCCGATCACAGTTTTAGCAGAGTCTGCAAGCTAGCCTGGGAATGAGTCTGAACTTCAGCACAGCTTACCATCCACAAACGGACGGACAGTCTGAGCGAACAATTCATATTCTGGAGGACATGCTAAGAGCTTGTATGTTAGACTATGGAGGTTCATGCGAAGATCACCTACACCTTATGGAGTTTTCATACAACAACAGCTATTAGGCAAGCATTGGAATGGCACCATTTGTAACTCTCTATGGAAGGAAGTGTTTTTCACCACTAAGTTGGGACGACATCGGAGATCGTGAACTCCTTGGACCAGAGATGATCGTGGCAACTGTAGACATAGTTCACACGATCAGGGAAAGAATGCGCATAGCCCAAGACTGACAGAAGCACCGGGCTGATGCAAAGCGTCGACATATGGAGTTCCAACTTGGAGATCATGTTTTCTTAAAGATCTCTCTAACCCGAGGAGTAATCCGCTTTGGCAAGAGGGGTAAGCTCAGTCCGAGATATATAAGACCGTTCGACATACTCGAATGAGTCGGAGAAGTGGCATATCTTTTGGCACTTCCACCCTCATTGGAAGGAGTGTACAACGTGTTCCACATATCCTAGATCCGAAGATATGTGAGCGACCCCAGCCAAATCCTTGATCAATCCGAGCTCATTGTACATACAGACTTAACTTGCAAGCAACATCCCATTGAAATCCTGGACAGAAAAGTGAAGATACTGCGGAACAAGGAAGTAAACTTAGTTCGAGTGATGTAGAGAAAAGATTCACTAGGAGAATCAACATGGGAACGAGAATATGACATGCGCGCAAGATACCCTTTCTTATTTGCAAATTAGTCCTTATGTAATTGTAAATTTCGAGGACGAAATTTTTATAAGAAGGGTAGAACGTAACGACTTTGAATTTACTGTACGAAAATTTTCAATTTAATGTACAGAATGGAGTTTGCAAGCCTGAGTAGAATTTAAAAGTTAATTTTTATTAAGAACAACAAGAAACAACTTGTAGCTCACTGGTAAAGCCTTGCACTGCTGTGACGTAGCCTCTGTGTTCGAACCCCATCAGACACATTATATTTTTCTGATTTTTCTTTTAAACTTTTTGGAAGCCCAAAATTTTACACGTGCAATGCACATAAAAATGAAAAGTCTGGAAAAATAAACATGTGTAAAATGTTGTAAATACAGACACGGACACATGGCAACAATCCACCGGCCGCAATCCAAAGAACGACCAGCGAGATTCCTTATTGGGCCGGCGCCGACGGGTCACCCGTAGGCAATGAAGCCCGGGTTTTGCACACAAGTCTCTTGGCCTACCCCCATCACCCCTGCATTGTTTGATTACTCTGCAATCAAACAAAGACCCCTCAATTCCCCAATTTATCATATTTTAATGCATTTTAATTTACTATTTTAATCCCAAAACCCTAATTCCATACTATAAATACTATCCCTTACCCTAGCCCTTCCTCATTCTGAAAATTCTAGCCAAAACTCTCAAATTTTCTCAAGTACAGGTGGAGTAGAAGAGGAGTTAGCCAAAGACCAATTTTCAGCGAGGAATCGAGGTTATTCCGGCGACCCCGCGACGCCATGAAGATTAGCATTCCTCCGTCTACATTTCCTTAGGATAACTAACTAGTAATTCTCTCCCTATCCCTCTCTTTCTTCTTGAAAAGTTCTATTTTTCAGAACATGTCGGTAAGTGAAGTTAATACAGACATCTTATTTTAAACCCTAAAAATTTCACTATTTCTTTCATATCTTTTATCCATATTCTTACCCTATATTTATAACCATAAAATTAATAATTTAGAACCAACTTCCACTCAAAAACATTATGCTAAATAATTTTAATCTAACTTTTACATGAAAATACTATGAACTTTATATACGTCATCTTTTATTCCTTTGTTGAACATACCTTTAGAAAACTTCACGGGGTAATGACCTACCCCACACATACATACAAGTTTCCATAGCACGATATCCCTTGAACAATTTTTTGTTACCATATTACATCAAAAATACCATGTGCTATAAAAACGGTTTTCTTTTAGATTGTATTTAAAATCTCTTTGCAAATATACCTCTACAATTCTTTTTAGGGGACCCGCTATTAGATGGTGCGGATTATCACACATTCTTGGGATAGTAGAGCGAGATGCAGACCTCCTCATGGAGCATTCGGTCTCGAAAGGTTTTTAATACGATTTTTAAAAAAAACGAAATTTTCTACTTAATAATAAAAATTATTTTTTAATAATTATATAAATATTATAAACTCCATATATTTTCAAAATATAATAACTCATATTTTTTTCAAATAAAAGAATTACAAGTTTCGTCAAAATACCATCAAGATATCAATACAAGACAAGTTTACAGTAAAATACCGTGAACTATTCAAGTTAAGGTAATTATCACTAAAATGCCTCAAATCCATAAAATACACATCCATGGAAACCCTAAATAATATAAGTAATTTCTCGAGATTATTTTTAACTATATCTTAAAAACATTTTTCATAAAACCCCCTCATGTTATATAAAATACATTTAAAGACTTTAGTAAATATGGGTTTAAGCAGGATCAATTCTCTTGAGCCTCAGGGAGCCGGAGAAAGTGAGTGCTTGCCTATTTAAGTAGAAAACTTAACGGTGTTATCAATGATAATTGTCTTGGAAAAAGACACAAATCCTGCCGTCCATGTGCAACAGTTACCAATAACTCCCGAATATAATTCAGGATCCAATCAGTTCTAAGTGTCTGACTTAAGTCTGAGTCTAAATCAAACTTGAATTCAACTCAAACCAGAATCCAATTCAAACATTAATCCAAACTCTAACATGTATACTTGAACCTGAACCTGAATACCAGAACAATATCAACATGCAAACATGACTTGACTTGACCGAACCATGGTTGTAACTTGACTTGATTACATGACTACTTGTTTATATTCTGAACCTGATTACATGAACAATTTGTATCCATTGTCTCGGCAAGTATGATAATTATAATTTATACAACACATTACGGGGTTAACGGGGTAGATTGGTACGGAATGTATTAAAAGTGGCACGATGATGGTCACTAAAAGAAACCTACATGAACTCTCGTGCCGTTGTCCCATGAGTTTTGATGGAGCCTTGTATTTACATGTTACCATAGTCCACGGGACAGTTGGACTCCTCTCGTATACACTGATACTTTCTGTACCAAACTACAAACAACTATGTCAGAATAATAAACTGATTACCTGTATAACTTAACAGTTTCCTTCCAAATTACTTGTTGTATTCCTTCCTTTCTTTTAGAACTTACCGAGTGCTAGTTCGCTGACGACATTCCTATTTATTTCTTTCTTGAAATGTTCGTCAGGAGGACACGACCATCAGGAGATCGAGCACAGTCCGGAGTACTTAGATCAGATTGAGGCACAGCCAGACTACTAGCTTTCTTGTACTTACATTTTGTTTGTATGCCACTGTTTAGGCATTGCTTTTATCATTGTATATTTCCTTTTCAAATCAGTAGTATTGTAAAGATGAATGTTAATAAAATTTGATGTTTACATTATATCTCTTGTCATCTCTTGTGCTTTTCATATATTGCTTATTTACGTTTAACGTATTTATTTCTGAGTAAATACGCCGCGTACCCATCACGTCTCTGCCCCATATACTGGAAAGCGGGGCGTGACACCAAGCATCCAATGCGGTGGTTACAGGTACTCTTCCCGTATGTTCTTTTAATGCGCATATTTTGTTTGATCCTGGTTCTATACATTCATATGTATCTTCATATTTTGCACCGACACTGGGTAGAGATTCGTTATTGTTAAACCTATCGCTAGTTATGGTAACTCCAGTAGGAGATTCTTTCGTAGCACAACACATATTCAGATCATGTTCCGTGCAGATTGGGGACAGAGAGTCGTTAGTCGATCTGATTGTTCTTGACATGCTAGATTTCGACGTACTTCTCGTTAGGGATTGATTGTCTGCTTGTCATGCATATGTTGATATCCGTGGGAAGTCGGTTATATTCTGTTTTCCTGATGAGCCGGTTTTTATGGTGCAGGGGTATCGCAGTGTCGCTCCTGCCAATGTGATTTCTGCACTTTGTGCTAATCGGCTTTTGAAGAAGGGATGCCATGGGTTTTTAGCGTTTATTCAGGATATTAGAGCAGCAGAAGGCCCGTTGGACCAAGTTCCGATCGTACGAGAGTTTCCCGACGTGTTCCCTGATGAGCTACCAGTGTTGCCGCCAGAGCACGATATTGAGTTCAGCATTGACCTGATCCCTGGTGCGGGGCCTATTTCTATACCACCCTATCGGATGGCCCTGACAAAGCTTAAGAAGTTTAAGAATCAGTTGCAGGAGTTGCTTGATCGAGAACTTGTTCTTCTTAGTGTATCGCCTTAGGAAGCTCATGTCCTATTTGTTAAAAAGAAGAATGGTAGCATGAGATTGTGTATTGATTATCGTCAGTGGAACCGTATTACGGTGAGAAATAGGTATCCATTATCTTGCATTGATGATTTGTTTGATCAGCTGCAGATAGCAGGATATTTCTCGAAGATTGATTTGTGGTCTGGGTGTCATCAGTTGGGAGTTCGGAATGATGACATTCCGAAGATTGCTTTTCGGATACGCTACGGGCATTATGAGTTCTTGGTAATGTCGTTCGGGTTCACTAATGCCCCAGCAGCGTTCATGGATCTGATGAACCGGATCTTCAAGCCGTTCTTCGATCAGTTTATTATCATGTTCATTGACGATATATTGATCTACTCTAGAAGTTGAGAGAATCACGAGCAGCAATTGAGGATTGCATTGCAGACTTTGTGAGAGCATCAGCTTTTTGCCAAATTCTCGAAGTGCGCTTTCTGGCTCGACAGTGTGGAATTCTTGGGTCAAATTGTTACGAGAGACGGAGGCAGGTTGATCCGAAGAAGATTGAGGCGGTACAGCGTTGGCCTAGACCTGTTTCGGTAACTAAGATTCATAGCTTTTTGGGCTTAGCAGGGTATTACCATTGCTTTGTGCAGGATTTCTTTCGTATTGCGGCACCTATGACCGGTTTGACCCGAAAGGGAGTTCCATTTCTGTGGACTGATGAGTGTGAGCAGAGTTTCCAGCGGTTGAAGACTCGTCTGACAATTGCGCCAGTTCTATCCTTACTGTCACGCCCCGCTTCCCAGAGTGCTAAGATGGGCACGTGACATAGCCAACCATGCTACCTGTGGATAGGAAAAATCCTTCCACAGTCACATTACGGCTGTAAAGATATCAAGAACAGGAAAGTAAACTAACTATCTAGTACATGTTCATAAGTCAGAGTAACAGAGTCAAGAAATAACAATATGCGGAAGCCAAAAGATACAATACATGAAACACCTGGAAGTGAAACTACATACCGACAGGAACTTCACCGCTCGTCTAACAGCGGCAATACTCCTGATCAGTCTGCAACAAAGTAGAAGAATCTGGGCCATGCAAAACCCAGACATCAGCGCATCATGTCATCAAGTAATAAAATACAAACAGGGTAACAAGCAATGCAAATACGATCATGAATGAAAAGCAAGTGTAACAGTAATGGAAATCAGGGCAGTGAAGGGTAGTGTGCAGTGAGTAAACTAAACTGTCCTATTGGGTTATCTATTCTAAAGTCTTTGAAATCAATTTGATGAATCATCGATGTAACTCAATAGTATCCCGTGCATGCCCGGGACCACGGTCTATAGACTCTCGGGCTGAAACCGAGACATGCCGCTAGGCAGTAAAAGGTAGCAGGTACAGACGAGTGATGTCAGCATCATTACTCCGGGGCTGGCCTAGCCCGTAAGACTGATCAGAACAGGTATCGAACTGTTGAGTTACAAGTTAGGTTTCATCATTGATTTCCCTATACCCCCAAGCTATGTATGTCAAGTCAGGTATTCAGTGACCAAGAACTAATGCCCACAGGATCAGGTAAGAGCAGGTTTGTCTGGATAGACAACAGGAACGGTCCGTGAGGACTACATGTCAGGTTTGTTGGCATTAGACACAAGATCAGGTAACGGGTCGATCCACGGTACAACAGGTCAAGTCAAGTAGTGTACGGTACCATGTCGGGTCTATCGATATGTGTGTAGCAAGTCAGGCTAGGGTGTAAAAGACAACATGTGGGTGCTCATAAACAGCTAGCATAATCATGGTTATAAGTAATCAAGCATGGTTATCAACAACATAATCTAAGCAATGAATTAAACAATAAAACAGATTCAATTAATTAGCAGTACAGTTATCAGTTGTGGTTCAGAGACGGTTTCAACATTATATGAATACAGGGTGACATTCATGGCCGTTAAATCATGTTAACCAATATTAAGAATTTCCAGGGATGCAATAATCTATAAATAGGTTCACTGGATGAAGTCACAGCTAAAACTGGTTTAAATGCGGACAAGTGTCCGATGGATTAAAACTATAGAAAGATACCACAGGCCATGTCAAAATGTGATTAAACATATGATTGTGGTTATGAGATTTAACATTTAAATGTGATCATGTATGCAATAATTACCTTTCGAGTTCTAGATCTAAAATAATATAAACCGATGCAAACGGAACATCGAAATGATATAAAACGATGCATGGGGTACTATATTTAAACTACAGGTATTAGAATATGTATAAAATGATTTAAATAACATGCAGCAAGATTAACTTGCCTGGACGGATCAGGAACGGGAATACGGAACGTCTCATGTCAGCGGGAGACGTCGCGATGCGCGCACGGTACACGGAACGGATCCGAACCACGCACAGTGTGATCACACGGGTCAGGTACGCTCGCTGGGTCGTCGGGATCGTCGATGGCACGGCCGTATTCCGGCGATCGCTGGAAACAGATTCTATGAATAACAAGAAAAGATAAAGAAAAGAAGAAGGGGAAGGAGAAGGGAAATGAATGAGCTCACTAGGTTTGCGCACAGGGGTCAGGGAGACGGGGTGTTGGCGCTGTCGGGGTCGCCGGAGGTACGTTGCCGGCGAGGGTGCAGGGTGCAAGATGGTGATGAGGGATTCTTTTGGTTTCTTGATGTCTGGGTTTCAATTGAAAGGAAGAGGATAAGAGGGAGGAGCGAGGTAGGGGTGATAGAGTGGGGCCGACGGGGCTGGGCTCCGTCGAGGCACCGGCGAGGCGGTGGCCGCAGTTCTAGGCGTCGGGGTTCTCTTCCAAGGTTTGAACGTGCAGGAGATAGAAGAGGAAGAAGAAGGTTGCAACGATGAGGGTTGCGGCTAGATGGGTGTTGATGATGAGAAGGAGGTGGATGGAGGCGAGGATGATGCTGCTTTCGACGATGAGGTGCTGGGTTTCTGGGTTGTTGGTGACAGGAAGACGACTGCTGCTAGAAGGAGGCGACAAAGGCAAGGCGCTGGGGGGGTTGAGAAGGGTGATGGGCGATGATGTGCTCAAGACGAGCACGAGCATGAAGAAAAAGGAGAAGGCGGAGATGGAGGTGAGTATGGTGTTGGGTTCTGTCCGCAATGGGGTTTTGCATGGTGCAGGCTAGTGGAAAAGAGAAAGAAGAAGAAGATGGCGACGACGACGACGAGCAGGAGACGGGATGGAGGTGGTGACGAGATCGAGGATGGAGGTGTCGAGGACGACAGCTAGGGATCTCGTGGGGTGCTCGGGGTTTGAAGACGAGAAGAAGAAGAAGTAGAAGAGATGGAGGGAGGTGACCGTAATAGTCGAGGGAGGTGACGGGACTCCGTTCACCGCGAGAGGAGAGAGGGAGAGGCGCGATAGGAGAGAGATAGAGAGTAGAGAGAGGAGAGAGAAAGGAAGAGGAGAGATGAGTCTGTCGCTTTCTGTGGGAGAGAGAAAGAGAAAAATAAGGAGAAGAGAGGGAGCCAGCGAAGGAAGAGAGAGATGGAGAGAGGACAGGAGAGAGAAAGGGAAAGGGAGAGAGAATGAGAGAATCCGTGTGGGGTCCACCCGAAGGATTTGAGAAATGTGATTGGCTAGGTGAAACTGTTGGGGAAATTTAGTAAAGATTTTAATTATTTGCCAGAGCCATAACAGTTGCTATGAAATATAGGAAAAGGATTTTCAATATATCAGGAAGGCATCCCACTGGCTGGAAAAAATAGAGGAAAGATATATGTATCAAAGAATATTTCAACAGCTGCTAAGGCAGTGAAATAAATCAGACGAATAAAATATTTAATAATTTGAATTTGGCGGGATACAAAACTATTCAGAAATGCGCCCGGATTGGGTCCAAAATTTTGAATTTGGAATATGAAAATTATTAGCAAGTTCCAAAAATTGAAATGAAGGATTACGTAATAAAAAGTATACCCCCCCAAGAACGGTCGCACGCACATGCGCGTAGCCGTCCAAACACGTCTGTTTCACTGAACGGGACGAGAGTACGATGCATGGACGCTAGCACAAGATTAGGGGTAACAAGCAGGCCATGAAAAGAAATTTTAATTTATTTTAATGTTTTAAACGGTTGTATGCAAAAGATGCGATATAGGATAAAATACCAGTATACTAAATTATGAGGTGCACCGGTCCATGCAACAAGTTAAGGCAATCAATAATAAGAGTCAAACAGGTTCAAGCAAGTGGGTCGGGTCGAATGCCCAGTAACATGTAAAGTACTATTCGCACCCAAACACGCTAAATCAGGAATAGACCATGGATAAGTAAAATACTGAAACTGGAATTGGTATAAATGAACTCGGGTGTTACATTATACCCAACTACAAAAGAATTTCGACCTCAAAATTCCAAGAACAAGAAAGGATAATCAATCAAGAAACTACAAAGATAGATGAGAAATCTTCTGTCGGACTTCATCTTCTCGTTCCCAAGTTGATTCTCCATGTGAGCGATTACTTCAAGAAAACCTGTACAACAGTGATAACCTCGCTCTTAAGAACCTTTTCTCTTCGATCCACAATTGACATCGGTCGCTCCTCAAAGGTTAAATCTTCTCGTAAAGTCATCTCCGAAAGGTCCAACGAATCGAGGACTAAACTTTCCTTGAATTCTGCAATGTATCACCCCTCTAGTCGGTGACATCTTCAAGAATACTAAATCACTAACAGCAAACTCTAGAGGTCTTCTCGATGTAACTGCCAACTCTTTTGTCGGTCTTGTGCTGCTTTCATATGATTCCGGATGGTATAAACCTTCTCAACTGTCCGCATAACTAAATCGGGTCCCAACAATCTTCGTTCCCCGACATCGTCCCTACAAACAGGTGAACGACACTTGCGACCACATAAATCTTCGAAGGGAGCCATCCAAAAAGTCGCCTGGAAACTGTTGTTGTAAGAAAACTCCACGAAGTGTAGATGATCCTCTCATGAACCCTTGAAGTCTAACATGCAAGATCTCAACATGTCTTCGAGAATGTGGATCGCTTTCTCCGGCTAGCCATCTGTTAGAGGGTGATAAGCTATGCTAACTTCAATCAGTCCCCAAACTTCTCTGTAAGCTCCTCCAAAAGTGTGCTAAGAAATGAGCGTCACGGTCGGACACGATGCTCCCCGGTACTCCATGCAATCTTACAATCTCCTGTATGTATCGTTCTGCCAAAACTTCTGTTGATTGACTAACCCGAAAAGGAATGAAATGAGCTGCCTTGGTCAAACGATCAATAATCACCCAAACTGCACTGTTGCTTTTTGGACTCCGCGGTAGAGCAGTCACGAAATCCATGGTTATATGTTTACACTTCCATTGAGGAATCGGATGTGGCTGCAATAAACCCGCAACCCCCTTTGATGTTCAGCCTTAACTTGCTGACACACCAAGCACTTCGCTACAAAGCGAGCAATCTCCCATTTCACGCCTTTCCACCAGAATTGATGTCGTAGATCTCGGTACATCTTCATGCCTCCTGGATGTACGGAATATGCGGAACTGTGTGCCTTCTTCATAACTTCTTCGCGAATACCTCCATTGGCGCACACAAACAACTATCACAACGAACGATCTTCATGAACCACTAAGCCCGTTCGAAGTCCAACTTCAACCTGTTCTCGAAACTTCCGAAATCTTGGGTCCTGCAATTCCGCTGTTCTAAAAAATTTTCCGATCAACGACGACTGTACTTGCTGTCGCATCAACTGTCCCCTAATAATGCGGTAGCACACCCTCCAAATTGAATCTTCGAAAGTCTTCGGTAAGTTCCCCTTTTGTACAGTCAACATCCGAATTGCTGGTAACCGACTAAGCGCATCTGGCACAATATTAACTTTCCCCGGATGGTACTTAAGATCAAGATCGTAGTCAGCCATCAGCTCCAACCATTTACGCTGCCTCATATTAAGCTCCTTCTGTATGAACACATACTTCAGGCTTTTATGATCGGTGAATATTTCGACCTTTTCGCCCAATAAGTAGTGTCTCCAAATCTTTAAAGCGAAAATCACAGGTGCTAGCTCCAAATCATGAGTTGGGTAATTCTTCTCATGGGTCTTCAACTGTCTCGATGAGTAGGCTATAACCTTTCCATGCTGCATCAAAACACATCCCAATCTTTTTCCCAGATACGTCGCTATGAATCACCAATCCTCCGGAACTGTCTGGTATGGTCAAAATAAGAGCGGTTATCAATCTCTGCTTCAACGCCTCAAAAGCTGACGCACACTTATCCGTCCACACAAATGGTAATTCCTTGCACGTAAGCTTGGTCAAAGGCTCATCCAAATGAGCAAAATTCTCCACAAACCTTCTGTAATAGCCGGCAAGTCCAAGAAAAGTTCTGATCTCTGCTACGTTCTTAGGAATCAGCCAATTTTGAAATGCTGCAATCTTCTCGGGATCAATGACGATTCCATCTCCGGATACGACGTGCCCCAAAAACTTCACTTCTTCAAGCCAAAACTTGCACTTGCTCATCTTTGCATATAATCTTTCTTGCCTCAATTTCTGCAGTGCGATCTTCAAGTGTTCCGCATGCTCTTCAATACTCCTCGAGTAGACCAGAATATCTTCAATGAACACCACTATAAACTGGTCCAAGAATGGTGAAAAGATTCGGTTCATCAAGTCCATAAATATCGTCGGTGCATTCGTTACTCCGAATGGCATCACTAAAATACTCGTAATGTCCATACCGAGTTCGGAACGCGGTCTTGCAAATATCCTCTGATTTAACTCGGACCTGATGATATCCGGATCACAAATCCAGTTTCGAGAATACTCTCGCGCTACTAAGCTGCTCAAAAAATTCACCAATGCGAGGGATCGGGTATTTGTTCTTAATAGTCACCCGGTTTAATTCCCGATAGTCGATGCACATCCTCCTTGTGCCACTTTCCTCTTTACTAGAAGAACTGGAGCTTCCCCAGTTAAGTTGTTGAGGCGAAACCAACCCTTCTCAAGTAATTCCACAACCTGCTTCCTGACTCCTTCCAACTCTACTGATGCCATCGGGTAATACGCCTTTGAGATTGGCGTTGCGCCAGGAATAAGTTCAATTGCGAACTCCACGTCTCGCCTTGGTGGTAACCCTGATATGTATTCAAACCCGTCCATGAAACTCTCGAATACTGCCGGCGCTTCTTCCTTACCCACTTCCAACGACGAAAGAACATTGTTTGTCGACCTAGCCCTAAGCTCGACTGGCCCGACAGAACTGCTTCCTCCAGCAAAACAACTTCCGGATGTCCAGGAATCTGGAGAATTACTTTCCTTTCCTTACAATCAATATGAGCAAGGAAAGTACCGCGAAAATCCATTCCCAAGACAACAACAAACAAGGGAACGCACTAGGATTGAATAGTCCTAATGCGGGGAAAACAAGAACAAGTAAGATATTGAGATGACTTCACCCGAAGTCAAGATACTGAAGAGGGTTAACCACGGTAAACATGATTCAAGCTGGCGATGAAACAATAACTGGTAAGCAATGAAACCGAGAGGGGCAAGGTAGTACAACGATCATGGAACATGGAAGTGAATCAAGACCAGGACTCCAAGTTACTTAAATAGAGTACCGCATTGTAACCATGCTGCAGTTCATGGGTCCAATTACATAACTCCACCCAAGTCGCCCAAATCCTAGTATCAGAATCAAGAAACAGGGAGAAACAATAGAGAACCAAAAAGATTTCAGGTCGAAATGCAAAGTGGTTTGCATATCGCCCAAACAAGGATCAAGAGAAGGATATGATTCAACAATCACGATAATCAAGGTGGCAGGACATGTTCCTAATCACGGGTATTCTGATCCGTGTATTGGGTCCAATACCCAACCACAAAAGAATCAAACCCGATTAACCTATATCCTATGGCTCTGATACCAAAAGAATCATGTCACACCCCGCTTCCCAGAGTACGCTAAGATGGGCACGTGACATAGCCAACCATGCTACCTGTGGATAGGAAAAATCCTTCCACAGTCACATTACGACTGTAGAGATATCAAGAACAGGAAAGTAAACTAACTATCTAGTACATGTCCATAAGCCAGAGTAACAGAGTCAAGAAATAACAATATGCGGAAGCCAAAAGATACAATACATGAAACACCTGGAAGTGAAACTACATACCGACAGGAACTTCACCGCTCGTCTAACAGCGGCAATACTCCTGATTAGTCTGCAACAAAGTAGAAGAATCTGGGCCATGCAAAACCCAGACGTCAGCGCGTCATGTCATCAAGTAATAAAATACAAACAGGGTAACAAGCAATGCAAATACGATCATGAATGAAAAGCAGGTGTAACAGTAATGGAAATCAGGGCAGTGAAGGGTAGTGTGCAGTAGTAAACTAAACTGTCCTATTAGGTTATCTATTCTAAAGTCTTTGAAATCAATTTGATGAATCATCGATGTACCTCAATAGTATCCCGTGCATGCCCGGGACCACGGTCTATAGACTCTCGGGCTGAAACCGAGACGTGCCGCTAGGCAGTAAAAGGTAGCAGGTACAGACGAGTGAGTCAGCATCATCACTCCGGGGCTGGCCTAGCCCGTAAGACTGATCAGAACAGGTATCGAACTGTTGAGTTACAAGTCAGGTTTCATCATTGATTTCCCCATACCCCAAGCTATGTATGTCAAGTCAGGTATTCAGTGACCAAGAACTAATGCCCACAGGATCAGGTAAGAGCAGGTTTGTCTGGATAGACAACAGGAACGGTCCGTGAGGACTACATGTCAGGTTTGTTGGCATTAGACACAAGATCAGGTAACGGGTCGATCCATGGTACAACAGGTCAAGTCAAGTAGTGTATGGTACCATGTCGGGTCAATCGATATGTGTGTAGCAAGTCAGGCTAGGGTGTAAAAGAAAACATGTGGGTGCTCATAAACAGCTAGCATAATCATGGTTATAAGTAATCACGCATGGTTATCAACAACATAATCTAAGCAATGAATTAAACAATAAAACAGATTCAATTAATTAGCAGTACAGTTATCAGTTGTGGTTCAGAGACGGTTTCAATATTATATGAATACAGGGTGACATTCATGGCCGTTAAATCATGTTAACCAATATTAAGAATTTCCAGGGATGCAATAATCTATAAATAGGTTCACTGGATGAAGTCACAGCTAAAACTGGTTTAAATGCGGACAAGTGTCCGATGGATTAAAACTATAGAAAGATACCACCGGCCATGTCAAAATGTGATTAAACATATGATTGTGGTTATGAGATTTAACATTTAAATGTGATCATGTATGCAATAATTACCTTTCGAGTTCTAGATCTAAAATAATATAAACCGATGCAAACGGAACATCGAAATGATATAAAACGATGCATGGGGTACTATATTTAAACTACAGGTATTAGAATATGTATAAAATGATTTAAATAGCATGCAGCAAGATTAACTTGCCTGGAAGGATCATGAACGGGAATACGGAACATCTCACGTCGACGGGAGACGTCGCGATGCGCGCACGGTACACGGAACGGATCCGAACCACGCACAGTGTGATCACACGGGTCAGGTACGCTCGCTGGGTCGTCAGGATCGTCGATGGCACGGCCGCATTCCGGCGATCGCTGGAAACAGATTCCATGAAATAACAAGAAAAGAGAAAGAAAAGAAGAAGAGGAAGGAGAAAGGAAAGGAATGAGCTCACTAGGTTTGCGCACAGGGGTCAGGGAGACGGGGTGTTGGCGCTGTCGGGGTTGCCGGAGGTGCGTTGCCGGCGAGGTTGCAGGGTGCAAGATGGTGATGAGGGATTCTTTGGGTTTCTTGATGTTTGGTTTCAATTGCAAGGAAGAGGATAAGAGGGAGGAGCGAGGTGGGGGTGATAGAGTGGGGCCGACGGGGCTGGGCTCCGGCGAGGCACCGGCGAGCCGGTGGCCGCAGTTCTAGACATCGAGGTTCTCTTCCAAGGTTTGAACATGCAGGAGATAGAAGAGGAAGAAGAAGGTTGCAACGATGAGGGTTGCGGATAGATGGGTGTTGGTGATGAGAAGGAGGTGGCTGGAGGCGAGGATGATGCTGCTGTCGATGATGAGGTGCTGGGTTTCTGGGTTGTTAGCGACAGGAAGACGACTGCTGCTAGAAGGAGGCGACAAAGGCAAGGCGCTGGGGGGTTGAGAAGGGTGATGGGCGATGATGTGCTCAAGACGAGCACGAGCATGAAGAAGAAGGAGAAGGCGGCGATGGAGGTGAGTATGGTGTTGGGTTCTGGCCGCAATGGGGTTTTGCGTGGTGCAGGCTAGTGGAAAAGAGAAAGAAGAAGAAGATGGCGACGACGACGAGGAGGAGGAGACGGGATGGAGGTGGTGACGAGATCGAGGATGGAGGTGTCGACGATGACAGTTAGGGCTCTCGTGGGGTGCTCGGGGTTTGAAGACGAGAAGAAGAAAAAGAAGAAGAGATGGAGGGAGGTGACCGTAGCAGTCGAGGGAGGTGACGGGACTCCGTTCACCGCGAGAGGAGAGAGGAAGAGGCGCGATAGGAGAGAGATAGAGAGTAGCGAGAGGAGAGAGAAAGGGAGAGGAGAGATGAGTTTGTCGCTTTCTATGGGAGGGAGAAAGAGAAAAATAAGGAGAAGAGAGGGAGCCAGCGAAAGAAGAGAGAGATGGAGAGAGGACAGGAGAGAGAATGGGAAAGGGAGAAAGAATTAGAGAATCCGCGTGGGGTCCACCCGAAGGATTTGAGAAATGTGATTGGCTAGGTGAAACTGTTGGGGAAATTTATTTTAATTATTTTCTAGAGCCATAACAGTTGCTATAAAATATAGGAAAAGGATTTTCAATATATCAGGAAGGCATCCCACTGGCTGGAAAAAATAGAGGAAAGATATATGTATCAAAGAATATTTCAACAGCTGCTAAGGCAGTGAAATAAATCAGACGAATAAAATATTTAATAATTTGAATTTGGCGGTATACAAAACTATTCAGAAATGCGCCCGGATTGGGTCCAAAATTTTGAATTTGGAATATGAAAATTATTAGCAAGTTCCAAAAATTGAAATGAAGAATTCTGTAATAAAAAGTATACCCCCCAAGAACGGTCGCACGCACGTGCGCGTAGCCGTCCAAACACGTCTGTTTCACTGAACGGGACGAGAGCACGATGCAAGGACGCTAGCACAAGATTAGGGGTAACAAGCAGGCCATGAAAAGAAATTTTAATTTATTTTACATGTTTTAAACGGTTGTATGCAAAAGATGCGATATAGGATAAAATACCAGAATACTAAATTATGAGGTGCACCGGTCCATGCAACAAGTCAAGGCAATCAATAATAAGAGTCAAACAGGTTCAAGCAAGCGGGTCGGGTCGAATGCCCAGTAATATGTAAAGTACTATTCGCACCCAAACACGCTAAATCAGGAATAGACCATGGATAAGTAAAAAACTGAAACTGTAATTGGTATAAATGAACTCGGGTGTTACACTTACCTTCAGGCTCAGGCGATTTCGTTGTGTATTATGATGCCCCTCGTGTAGGCTTAGGTTGTGTATTGATGCTGCACGGCAAAGTTATTGCTTATGATTCTCGACAATTGAAGAAACACGAGCAGAACTACCCTGCCTACGAACTAGAGATGGCCGCAGTGGTCTTTGCGCTTAAGATTTGGAGACATTATTTGTATGGAGAGTCATGCCAGATCTTTACTGACCATAAAAGTCTGAAGTATATATTTCAGCAGTGGGATTTGAACTTGAAGCGGCGTCGTTGAATGGAGCTTGTGAAAGACTATGACTGTGAGATTCTATATCATCTAGGCAAGGCGAATATAGTAGATGATGCGTTGATTCGAAGGCCTAGAGGTAGCTTGTCTTATTTGGGAACAGTTCTGAGACAGTCAACTGTTGATTGGCAAATTTTATGCAACAGTGGAATACGATTCGAGTTTACATCCGTAAGTGGGCAGTTCGCTCAAGTTCGTGCTCGTCCGTTTCTGCTAGATCGTATTAGGGAGGCACAGTCAGGGGATACCAGTATATCTGAAATTACGGAGCAAGTCCAGCGGGGGATAGATTTAGAGTTTGTGATCGACATTGAGGGAGCGTTGCGGTTTGGGACCCGTCTATGTGTTCCCGACTCTGATGGGCTGAGGCGTGAGATCTTGGAAGAGGCACATCAGTCTGCTTATATCGTTCATTCGGGGTCTACCAAGTTGTATCATGATTTGCGAGACATGTACTAGTGGGAAGGATTGAAGCGAGATGTGTCTGACTTCGTTTTGAGATGCCTAACTTGTCAGCAAGTCAAGGCCGAGCATCAGAGGCCGGCAGGAGAGTTGCAGCCTTTACCCGTTCCGGAGTGGAAATGGGAGTAGATCTCTATGGATTTCATTGTGGGTCTACCTAGGTCCAGTAGAGGGTATGACTCCATCAGGGTGGTTGTGGATCGGTTGATGAAAGCGGCTCACTTCCTTCTGGTGAAGAACACTTTCAGATATGCTCAGTTTGCCCAGATTTACATCGATGAGGTTGTGGGATTGCACGGCGTTCCGACTTATATAGTTTCTGATAGAGGCATACAGTTTACTAGTCGTCTCTGGCAGAAACTTCAGGATGCTTTAGGCACTCGCTTGAGTTTCAGTACTGCCTTCCACCCATAGACTGATGGCCAGTAAGAGCGTACTATTCATACTCTTGAGGATATACTCCAAGCACGTACGCTAGATTTGGGTGGCAGTTAGGATCGTCACTTGCCCTTAATTAAGTTCTCCTACAATAATAGCTTTCAGGAGATGATTTAGATGGCACCTTTCGAGGCGTTATATGGGAGAAAGTGATGATCGCCGGTTTGTTGGACCGAGCTTAGCGAGAGTAGCCTCCTAGGGCCTCAGTTAGTTCAGGAGACTACCGAGAAGATCCAGTTGATTCATGATAGGATAAGGACATCCCAGAACAGGTAGAAATCTTATGCTGATCGTCATCGCCGTAAACTTGACTGCATTGTGGGTGACCATGTATTTCTTCGGGTTTCTCCGATGAAGGGTGTGATACGATTTGGAAAAAAGGGGAAGCTTAGTCCCAGATATGTTGAACCCTTCGAGATTCTAGAAAGAGTAGGTGCCATAGTGTATCGGTTAGCATCCTCACCCAGCTTTCTAGATGTGCACCCTGTGTATCCATGTGTCCATGAACCGCCTCAGCTGGTTCAGAAGACTACCGAGAAGATCCAGTTGATTCATGATAGGATGAGGATATCCCAGAGCATGCATAAATCTTATACTGATCTCCGTCTCCATAGACTTGACTTCGCTGTGGGTGACTATGTATTTCTTCGAGTTTCACCGATGAAAGGTGTGATGCGATTTAGGAAAAAGGGGAAGCTCAGTCCCAGATATGTTGGACCCTTCGAGATTCTAGAAAGAGTTGGTGCCATAGCGTATCGGTTAGCGCACCCATCCACCTTTCTAGATGTGCACCCTGTGTATCCATGTGTCCATGAACCGCCTCAGCTGGTTCAGGAGACTACCGAGAAGATCCAGTTGATTCTTGATAGGATGAGGACATCTCAGAGCAGGCCGAAATCTTATGCTGATCGCCGTTGATGTAGACTTGACTTCACTGTAGGTTTCCATGTGTTTCTTCGGGTTTCTCCGATGAAGGGTGTGATGCGATTTGGAAAAAAGGGAAGCTCAGTCCCAGATATGTTGGACCCTTCGAGATTCTAGAGAGAGTGGGTGCCATAGCGTATCGGTCAGCGTTCCCGCCCAGCATTCTAGATGTGCACCCTGCATTCCATGTGTCCATACTTCGCAAGTACCTTCATGATCCTTCTCACGCTATTCAGCATTAGACTATACAACTAGAGTATGATTTATCTTACACTGAGCAGCCGTTGACCATTCTCGACCGGCAGGTGAAGAAGCTGAGATCTAGGGTACTCCCTTTTGTAAAGGTTCTATGGCATGGACCGTCTAGTGAAGAAGTCACCTGGAAAGCCGAGGTTGAGATGAGGAAGAAATTTCCCCATCTCTTCGACGATACGCGTAGTTAAATTTTAAATTCGGGGACCGATTTTTCTTTAGGGGATATTGTAATATTTTAGAAAAAAATTAAAATGTTATTTAAAATTTTAAATAATGATAGAATTTTATATAATGATTAAAAATGGGGTTTATTAGTGGGAACTATTTATAAAAAGTTGTTAATTGCAAAAACGGTTTTATTTACAAAATGGGGTTTTATTTGCAAAAACAGTTTTGTTATTTTAATGAGAGGAATGGTATGTGTTAAGCATTGTGCACATACACACCACAACACCTTACACCCTCATATCCCTCCACCTAATGCTCACCCTATACACCTCCTCCTTCATTTCCTCATAATTTTTAGGTTAAATCATTCTAAACCGAATCATCTCCTTCCTCAAGCCTTCATCATCCAAAAATTCTCTAGTTCATCACATAGCCGAATGAAAGTGAGTTCTTTATGAAGATTTTTCTCAAAAACTCGAGTTAAAACTAATATCAAATTCAAGATGATCCAAGTTGCACCCCATGAGCTTAGAAGTTCTAGAACATCTCTTTAAATAGGTAAAAAAACTCATCTTTTACAAGTTTTTAAAGTGGTTAAATTTCAAAGTTTTAGTATGATATCAGAAAAAAGATAAGTTTTGTAAGTTTTTTGATATTCAATTGGAATCGTCTATAACTAATAAACTCTGAAAAATATTTTGAGAATTTTCTAAGATGGTGAGAACAACTAAAGACCACACCCCAAGCCCGTACCCATTTGGACCTAACTTGGCCACAATTTCAATCAAAATGGCCGCAAATTGCGGCTGGGCTTTTGAGTTAGGGTGTGGAATTTTTATTGTAGCTTCATGACATCTTAACTAGACTATTGTATACTCAATTTTATCACAGGTCACTTACATCAAAATCTGGAACAAATATCTTATAAAATTTCAATGTTTTACGTTTTAAAAACTTAAGTTTTGATTTTCGTTATTGACGGGGGGTGGTTCGAAACTGATAACACACGTTAAAATACGTCGATCATATGTTCTGGTCCTTTTGCGTTAGAAGTGTAGTAACGTTTGCGTTTCGATTCTTATATATATACGCTTGGTTTAATATATTGACTCGGTCGCGGAGACGTCCGACACGGCGAGGAAGGGTAAGGAATTCATGAGCTTCGTCTAGTACGTATTGATATTAGGTGATTAGGGGGACATTTACAAGTGGAAATGTCACTCTCAGCTTCCCAGTGTACGGAAACGGTGACGTGGCGAGCCGCAACGTATTTACTAGAAATAAATACGTTAAGCGTAATTAAGAAATATATATATAATGCACAAGAATGACAAGAGATATAAAATAAACAACAACTTTTATTAATATTCATCTTTACAACACAACTGTTTTGAAAAGGAAAGATACAATTTTTAAGTTAATGTACAGAATGAAGTTTGCAAGTCTGAGTACACTTTATAAGTTATTTTTGTTTAAGAATAGCAAGAAATAGCTTGTAGCTCATTGGTAAAGTCTTGCACTGCTGTGACGTAACCCCTGTGTTCGAATCCCCTCAGGCACATGTTATTTTTCTGAATTTTCCTTTAAAATTTTTGGAAGCCCAAAAGTTTACACGTGCACTGCACATAAAAATGAAAAGTCAGGGAAAATAAATATGTGCACAATGTTATTAACAGCGAGATGTACACGTGGCAAACATCCATCGACCCACCTCCACAATTTGGCCGGCGAAATGACCCTATGGGCCGGCGGCAACGGGTAGCCTGTGGGAAAAAGTGCCCGGGCTTTGCACACTTTTCGTTTCCCCTACCCCCATTACCCCTGCACTGTTTGTTTACTCTGAATTAAAATAGAGAATTCAATTTCACCTTTAAATCCAATTTAAATGCATTTTAATTCATTCTTTCAATTCCAAAACCCTAATTCCACAATATAAATACAACCCCATACCCTAGGCTCTCCTCATTCGGAAATCTCTAACCAAAATTATCAAATTTTTCTAAGTAAGAGTGGAGTTAGCCCAAGACCAACTTCCGGCGAAGAATCGAGCAAGTTCCGGCGACCCAACGACGCTGCAACAATCAAGCTATCTTCTTCTACCACTTTCCTACCCTTCTAGCTAGTAAGTCCCGTCTCATTCTTCTCTTTCTACATAAAATTTTCTCTTTTTCAAAATATGTCGATAAGTAGAGTTAACACCGACTTTTGATTCTAAAACCTTGAAATCACACTTTTTCTTAATCATTGCTCATCCATATTCTTAACATATGTTTATAACCATAAAACTAATAACTAGAAATAACTTTCACCCTAAATCATCATGTTAGATAACTTTAAATTGAGTTTTACATTTAAATACCATGAACTTTGTATCTACCATATTTTATTACTTTGCTTAATCATACCTCTAGAAAACTTCACGGGGTAATGATCTACCCCTCACATACACACATGTTTATATAGCAGGATACTCTTTTGAACATATTTTTGTGGCGAATATAACATTTCATTAAAATACCATCGACTATAAAAACCCGGTTTTCTTTTTAATTGTATTATTAAATTCTTTGCGATTATGCCTCTACAACCCATTTTGGGGAACCTGCAATTAGATGGTGCGGATTATCGTACATCCTCAGGCTAGTTGAGCAAGATGCAGACCTCCTCACGGAGCATTCAGTCTCGAAAGATTTTTAATACGATTTTTAAGAAAAACGAGATTTTCTAATTAATAATAAAATTAATTTTTAATATTATATAAATATTATCAAACCACATATTTTCAAGTTAAAATAAAATTCCATGTTTTTCCAAAAATAAAAGAATGACAAGTTTCACTAAAATACCAGCAATTATCAATACAAAACAAGTCTTACACTAAAATACCTTGAACTATTCAAACTATGTAAATATTCACTAATATACATTACTCTTAAAAATTCACATCCATGAAAACCCTAAAGAACATAAATAATTACTTGAGATTTATTTTGAAAGTATATAAAATATTTTTCATAAAACCCCTTCGAGTTATATAAAATTACATTAAGAACCTTAGTAAGTATAGGTTTAAGCGGGATCAATTCTCTTGAGACTTAGAGAAACGGAGAAAGTGAGTGCTTGCCTATTTAAGCTAGATAAACTTAACAGCGTTATCAATGGTAATTGTCTTGGAAAAAGAAACAAATCCTGCCGTCCATGTACAGCAGTTACCGATAACACCCGAATATAATTCGGGGTCCAAATCTGTTTTAAAGTGTCTGACTCAATCTGAGTTTAAGTCTAATCTGAATCCAATCCAAACATGAATCCAATATACCAAACATGAATACTTGAACCTGAACCTGAATACCAGAACAATATCAACATGCAAACACGACTTGGCTTGACCGAATCATGGCAATAACTCGACTTGATTACATGCATACTTGTTTATATCCTGAACCTGATGATATAAACAACTTGAATCCATAGTCTCAGCAAGTCTGATAACTACAATCAATAAAATATACATTACAGGGTTTAACGGGGTAGACTGGTACGAAATGTATTAGGAGTGGAACGAAACGGTCACTAAAAGACACCTACCTGAATATCCTGTGTCGTTGTCCCGTGGGTTTTGACGGGGCCTTGAACTACAGGTTTCCATAGTCCACGGAGCAAGTTGGGCTCCTCTCGTAGACACTGATACCTTCTGTACCAAGCTACAAACAACTATGTTGGTATAACAAACATATACCTGTACAAATTACCAGTCATATACTCTCTACTTTTCCTATTCTATTCTATTCTACTCTTACTTTTGGGACTTACCGAGCGCTAGTTCGCTGACGATACTCCTTCTATTTCTTTCTTTGGAATGTTCGTCAGGAGGACCGGACCCTCAGGAGACCGAGCCCAGCCAGGACGACTTGGACCAGTTCATAAAGCAGCCAGACTTCTAGCTTTTACTTGTACTTATTTCAGTTCATATGCCATTGTTTAGGCATTGCTTTCTATCATTGTACATTTCCTTTTCAAAGCAGTTGTAATGTAAAGAATGAAATTTAATAAAAAGTTGATGTTCATGTTATATCTCTTGTTTCTTGTGCATTTTATATATATTGCTTATTTACGCTTAGCGTGTTTACTTTTGAGTAAATACATCGCGTGCCCGTCACGTCTACTTCTCCGTACACTGGGAAGCGGGGTGTGACAATGATATAAAGTAATACCTAAACGATGGCATACAAACTGAAATAAGTACAAGATGAGCTAGAAGTCCTACTGCGTTGTGAGCTGGTCAATGTCCTCCTGGCTAGGCTCGATCTCCTGAGAGTCCAGTCCTCCTGACGAACATTCCAAAGAAAGAAAATAGACTGGAATGTCGTCAGCGAACTAGTGCTCGGTAAGTCCCAAAAAAAGGAATGGAATATAACAAGTAATGAGAATTGAACTGGTAAGTTGTACAGGTATATACTTGTTATTCTAACGTAGTTAGTTGTAGCTTGGTACAGAAAGTATTTGTGTATACAAGAGGAGTCTATCTTATCCCGTGGACTATGGTAACATGTAGTATAAGGTCCCGTCAAAACCCACGGGATAACAGCACGAGAGTTCATGTAGGTGTCTTTTAAGTGACCATCTCGTGCCACGTTAATACGTTCCGTACCAATCTACCCCGTTATCCCCGCGTAATGTATTGTATAGATTATATCACAAGTCTTGCCGAAACCATGGATACAAGTTGTTCAAGTAGTCAAGTTCAGGAGGTAATCATGTATTCAAAAAGTCAGGTCAAGTTATAGCTATGGTTCGGTCAACTTAAGTCAAGCATTCAAGTTTGATATTGAAGTTTGAATTCAGGTATTCAGGTTCAAGTATACATGTTAGACTTTGGATTCATGTTTGAATTGGACTCTGATTTGAGTTTTGATTCAGGTTTGAGTTAGACTCAGACTTGAGTCAGACATTTGTAACCGATTTAGATCCTGAATTAGGTTCGGGAGTTATCGGTAACTGCTGCACATGGACGGCAGGATTTGTGTCTTTTTCTAAGACAATTACCATTGATAACTCTATTAAGTTTTCTACCTTAAATAGGCAAGTACTCACTTACTCCGGCTACCTGGGGCTCAAGAGAACTGATCCTGTTTAAACCTATATTTACTAAAGTCCTTAAATATTTTTTATATAACTCTAGGGGGTTTTATGAAAAATATTCTTAATAAAATTTCAAAATAAATCTCGAGTATTTATTTATATTATTTAGGGTTTTCATGGATACGAATTTTAAGGATTTGAAGTATTTTAGTGATAATTACATAACTTGGAAAGTTCATGATATTTTATTGTAAAACTTGTCTTTTGTTAGTATCTTGATGGTATTTTAGTGAAACTTGTAATTCTTTCACATTAAAAAATGTAAGTTTATTATATTTTGAAAATATATGGATTTGTAATAATTTATATGATTATTAAAAATTAAATTTTATTTAAGTAGAAAAATGCGTTTTTCTTAAAAACCGTATTTAAAATCTTTCGAGACCAAATGCTGCGTGAGGAGATCTGCATCTCGCTCTACTAGCCCAAGGATGTGCGATAATCCGCACCATCCAATAGCGGGTCCCTAAAAAGAGTTGTAGAGGTATATTCGCAAAGAAATTTAAAAATACAATTTAAAAGAAATCCGATTTTTATAGTAAATGGTATTTTAATATAATATGTATTCGTAACAAAAATTCATACAAGGATATATCGTGCTATGGAACCATATGTATATGTGAGGGGTATGTCGTTACCCCGTGAAGTTTTCTAAAGGTAAGGTATTCACAAAATACTAAAAGAGCTGCTATTTGAAGGTCATGGTATTCAAACGAAAAACGTAAATTAAAGTTATTTTACATGATATTTTTGACTAAAATTTATTCTAAACATTTGATATTAAGATTACAAGTATTGTGTAAAATGTATGAACAATATGTAAGGAAAAGATGAGTTTTTAGGGTTTAGAAGATCGATATCGGTATTAACTACACTTACCGATATTCGTTTTAAAAAGAATTTTTAAAGAAGAGGAAGGAAGATTAGAAGGGACTTACAAGTTTATTAGCCTAAGGAAAGGTAGAAGAGAGAGGGTTGAACTTCGTGGCGTCGTGGGATTTTCGGAAAAGCTTCGATTTTTCACCGGAAGTTGACCGCTTGCTAACTCCTTTTCTACTTTCACTTGTACTGAGAAAATTTTGAGAGTTTTGGCTAGAATTTTCACAATGATGAAGGGCTAGGGCATGGATAGTATTTATAGTGTGGAATTAGGGTTTTGAAATTAAAATGGTGAATTAAAATGCATTAAAAAGATGATAAATTGAGAATTGAAAGGTCTCTGTTTGATTGCAGGGCAATCAAACAGTGCAGGGGAGTTACGGGTAGACGAAGGGGCAAGTGTGCAAAGCACGAGGCTCTTTGGCCACAGTTGGACCGTCGGTGCCGGTCTAAGGGGGTTTTGGCCGGTCGATCTTGGGAGTGGGGTCTCTGGATTTTGGCCACATGTACAAGTCAGTGTTTAAACCCTTTTGCACATGTTTGATTTTTCTGACTTTTCGTTTTTGTGTGTATTGCACGTGTAAACATTTGGGCTTCCAAAAAGTTTAAAAATAAATCAGAAAAAAATAATGTGTCTGATGGGATTCGAATACAGGGGCTACGTCACAGCAGTGCAAGGGCTTTACTAGTGAGCTACAAGTTGTTTCTTGCTGTTCTTTAACAAAATTTACTTATAACTCATACTCAGGCTTGTAAACTCATTTCTGTACTGAAAAATTCCGTACAGCAAATTCAGAATTGTTACATTCTACCCTCCTTATAAAAATTTCGTTCTCGAAATTTTCATTTACATAGGGACTGTTTCCTCCCAATAATGGAAGAGCAAGGCTCTGTTAAAAATTTGAAAAAAGCAGCACCTCACGTGCCTTGCACGAGGGCGCCAGCGCCGAGAGTTAAAAACTCTGAGGCAGCGCCTCACGTGCCTTGCACGAGGGCGCCAGTGCCGAGAGTTAAAAAAACTCTGAGGCAGTGCCTCACGGGCCTTACACGAGGGCGCCAGCGCCAATAGTTAAAAACTCTGAGGCAGGGCCTCATGTGCCCCGCACGAGGGTGCCGACGCCAGAACTACTCTGCCGTTGGATCAAAAATCCAACGGAGATGATAAATCATCAAAACACAGAATTAAATTCTGTTGAGGAAATATTCCTCAAATCTTCCTAAACGAGAAAGATTACTCTCTGTAAAACAGAGCACCGTTGGATTAAAAATCCAAGGGTGATTAAAAATCACCAAGCTACAGAATAAGCTCTGTAGGGAAAAATATTTTCCCCAATTTTTCTAAACAAGAAAGATTACGCTCTGTAAAACAGAGCACCGTTGGATTAAAGATCCAATGGTGATTAAAAATCACGAAGCTACAGAATAAGCTCTGTATGGAAAATATTTTCCCAATCTTGTTAAAAACAAGAAAAATATCTTCTGTAAAACAGAAGTCCTTGGATCAATGATCCAACGGTGGATAAAATCCGCAAATCAATTAAGGATCTCTCAATGAGAGATTTCTTTAACTAAATCAACAAACTTGCCTCCACTATATAAAGGCCCTAAGACTTCAAGTCTTGTACAGAGGAAACCCCCCCATAAACTTCAAGTTCAAAAAGAAGAACAGGCAAAAAAAAGGAGAAAGTTTTAAGAGAGAAGAAAGAAGAAGAACTTTCTTCGAGGTAAATAAAAGCAATAGAGATCAGAGTATCTCATCTGCATATCTAAAGGTTTAACCCTCATAAAGAACATAGTTCTTTCCCCTGGATCCGAGATCCATGAAACGAGTCTTCCACAAATGAGATTTTAATTCTCGTGGGGACGAATTCGTTCTTGGGGATCAAAGATCCAGGGGAGAACAGAGAATTGAACATCTTCAGAAAAATGCACAAAGAAAGAAACAGCGCCAAGCACCTCACGTGCCCCCTCACGTGGGCGCTGATCAAATAAAGAGTGCTTAGCACTCAATAGTTGGCGCTCAGCGCCAAGCGCCTCACGTGCCCATCACGTGGGCGCTGCCTAAATAAAGAGTGCTTAGCACTCAATGATTGTCGCTCAGCACCAAGCGCTTCACGTGCCCATCACGTGGGCGCTGCTTAACATGAAGTGCTCTGTACTCATCAAACAGTGCCTAGCATCAGGCGCCTCACGTGTTCCACACGTGGGCGCCATAAAGAGTGTTTAACACTCCATAAAAAATAAAAACAAGAGAGGATAAAGGAAAGGGTGAGCGTCAGAGCCCATATCAATGATCAGCACTGTTTGCACAGAAAAGGGACTGGGCCCAAACAAGTGTTAACACTTTATTCAAAGACTGAATAGGCTGAGTCCAAGTTGACCAAAAGTCTCTAATTCAGATCAACAGAGCCCATGTGCTCACCATTTTTCCAAATCGGTCTTAGTCCCAAACACGACTATTGATCTTCCAACGGACATTGGTTCAAGGGTACATATCCTCACACCTCTGATAAATATCGTTGTAATTCTTCATCGTCTTCAGAGAGGTGGTGGGTCCCGATATCCAACAACTCTTTAGTGTACTCTCAAATGGACGGGCACATCCCAATACGGACCGCAACGTCCTTAAACTAGCTATGGACCGTAATGTCCTTAAACTAGCTGTGGACCGCAATGTCCTCAAACTAAACTATCATCCCAAAAATAGTGACCTGTGGACCGTAATGTCCTTAAACTAGTTGTGGACCGTAATGCCCTTAAACTAGCTGTGGACCGCAACGTCCTGAAACTAAAACGATAGTGCCCAAATGCTCTTTTGTTGGATCAAAAATGATCCTGAACCCCCGTTAAGTTCATCTTAGTCCAATATCAGATTAACGTATCCTTAACAAATATT
Organism: Agapanthus africanus; assembly: GCA_030015575.1. Classification (NCBI taxonomy): domain Eukaryota; kingdom Viridiplantae; phylum Streptophyta; class Magnoliopsida; order Asparagales; family Amaryllidaceae; genus Agapanthus; species Agapanthus africanus. The sequence continues at coordinate 824,865,847 of CM057339.1, read as the reverse complement.
TAAGTCGATCTTATTCTCAAACAAGGTTAACGATCCTTAAATCAAACCAAACCCAAATCTAAGAAAATACGGATTTGGACTATTCTACGCCCTATGGGCGACAACACAAATTAGTCTCCGTATACAATCCATGGGCAACCAAAAATAAAACAAACACACACGACACAAAGTGAACATATGGAGAAGGAGAAAGTGGTTATCGCTGCGCGGTAACGTAATTAACTGCATGGGCTTGCGCCTGCAGGGAAGAGCGTCACCATAATCAAAACCCCTCGCAAAAGAGGGGGAATCTGACGAAGTCTGCTACAACGGCCGCATCCGTCCAAACCTCCAATACACGGTGCCATAATTTAGCTTGGCATCTTCGGAGAGGTGGACAAATGAATCCAAATAGCATCTTCCCCCCAAATTCAGGAAAGACGTCTGTCTTCCAGCTTGCGGCGGTAAACAGATTCTGGCACGCCCGGTGGGACCTTTTCCTCTTTCCACTCCACACTTCATGTGTCGTATTCACGAACGAATTGCGGTTTAATATGGTTGCCCCTGGATTCGAGGTACTAAGATTTGGTGGCTTGCTCCGTGCAGAAGAGAAGATGACATCGATGGCTACCAACTGCACCAATTGCAACAGCAACTCCCACTCCGTCCCTACTGGAGGAGTGACTTATAGGCCCTAAGCGGCCTCCATCTTCGCAATGCCAGTGGAAAATGTGACTCAGGCCATCACTGGACTGTTCTTCGAAACCATGCTCCCGCCAATGAGCTTCAATGCTTCAATGCCATCACAAGAAGCCCTAAAGAAGTCGGTCTTTGATCGGCTCGCAACCACCATGGCCCCTCTCAATGGGTCATCCAAGTCTGTCGCCTCAGTCTTCGATAGGCTGATCCAAAACTCTACTGGTCCCGTAAAGAGACCCGCAATATCTGAAGGGGTTATCCCGAAGCGGATAGTCATTCCAGCTCCGGTAAACGAAGTCATCAAAGGGGCTTCTCCTGCTAAAGGATCGGTCTTCGCAAGACTGGCCGTTCCAACTCCTGCTACGGGTAAGGTCGTTACAAGTGCTTCCCCTATTCGAAAGTCAGTCTTTGACAGGTTAGACGTTCCCTCTCAACGAACGTCAGTCTTCGACAGGTTGGCACCAAAGCAGCCTCTCATCAAACCAAAGGGCATGATAAGGCCACTTTTACAACTGAGGTGATCCCATTCGCAAGACATGCTCAACGTCGCCACTGGCGCCGAGTGAGGAAAGATGGGGACAGTTCCCCCTCTGGACTTACCCCACCAGCTCCAATAGTGGAAATTGACGCTGCTGTTCTAACTGGGAACAACTTTGAGCTGCTCAGGAGGGTGCGCAGGAACTCTCCAACCGCCATCTTGAAGAAGTCTCCTCCGCCTGTCGAAAACACAACCTAGGTGAATCCAGAACAGCCTCCTAAGCGGTTATCCTCCAAGATCCATAGAGTTTGGCTGAAAGTCCATGTCTCTGTAATTGACAAAGAATACTCTCACCGACTGAAGAAAACAAAGGCTCGGCAAGGGGAGGACCATCCTGCCGTCATGCCACGGAAAGTATCATCTGCACGGGTGCTCGCTGCAACGGCTCCCTCAACTTCGGCCTTCCACAAAAAGACAAGGCCAGAGAATCAACCACCACCGGCGACAAATTCTGAGCGTGATGGATCCAAACGCCCCAAATCTGGGGGCATAGTAGTGCACATGGTATATATAGCTTCCAGCAAAGAGAAAAGCCGTACTTCCGCGGGTCATCGACCACTTACACGGTCTGTGACAAAGGCTCTAGAGCAACAATAAAAGCTCCAGGAGATGTTGACAAGGATGGCCGCACTTACTAGGCAAAAAGAAAGCCCGGAAGTATCGTCGGAACAACGCCAGCAGCAGGAGACCGACACCGAATTCCTACGGATGATTCTTGAAAAGAAAGACAAAGAGGCCGGGGAACAAGCGTCTAATATAAAACAAATGGCACTTCTCTTCCAAGACATGGTGGGGATGATGATCCAACCGGAGCCTCCGAAGACCCTCCAATAATCATTGAAGATGACAGAAGGGAGACATCAAACCCTCCTCCGGCTTTATCAGCAGCCAGGGAGGAGACGATCTCCAAAGCTACCCTTGATGACTACATAGCTCAATAAATACGAGCTCATCAAGCGAACGAAACGGCATGACAAGTCGTCAAAACTGGGCGACCTTATCCAGGCTGGTACAATCAAATTAAGTACCCGCCAGGATATACGATCCCCAAATTCCATGTGTATAAGGAGACAGGAAATCCACACCAACACGTTGCTCAATTCATAGCTTTGTGGGCTAATACCGAAGGCGACGACAAACTGGTGCTTCGTCAGTTCATCGGTAGCTTGGCAGAGACAGCATTTGAATGGTACTCTGAGCTCCCAAATTATTCTATCAAAACATTCACGGAGATGGAATTACTATTCACACAGCGATTAGCGAGCGCAAGTGAGCACACCCCAATCACGGCATTGATCAACGCCAGGGTGAAGCCAGGAGAGACCTGGGTTCAATACGCAATTCGGTGGAGTAACCTATGGTCAAAATGCGAACAGTGCATAGAAGAAGCTCCTGCTGTGAGTATGTTCGTGGGAACCCTTGATCCTCATGCAACTATATCCCAGTTTATGATGTTCTTCACCGACCAACTTCCAGGCCTTGATTGACAAACTGGCCCAAATAGACCAGATAGGCCATAGGTCGTCCTCTTTAAAGACGGATCTTCGGAATGAAAAAGGCAAAGGGAAAGCGACCTTCGTCGCCAACGATGAACAACAACCGAGTGATCCAAAACCGGTTGTTCGCCAAAGCAACAAACCAAGATCCCTTGAAGAAAAGTTGATGCGTCTTTACTTGTTCCCCCGGGATAAAACGAAAAGATTATTCGAACTGGCGGTGCGTAACAGGCTCATCACTCTGCCGGATCCGAGACGCCCACTGCAATCAGGCGACGTCAACCATCCTAATTATTGCCCTTACCACCGAATAATGGGCCACCCAATCGAAGATTGCTACGTCTTTAAAAACTGGGTCAAAGACCAGTACCAACAGGGAAAGTTCGCACTGTCCAAAAATTGGAAGGTAAACCCGCCGCCGCAGCACGCTCCTAAAAAGGTGGATACGCTGAGGGCATCATGCTCATTTGTGGAAGAAGCTCTATGGGAAGTGGTCATTTCAGCTAAAACTAAAAGAATGCTGAAGGATCTTCAAGCATGTCCAGCGATTGGGTGGAAAAGCCCGCTGGAGCCTGAAATTATTGACGGAATGCTAAAACTGCGCCCAACGCCAAAAGTTGGTAACGATGGAAAAAACCTCCAGGCCAAGCCTCCGAAGTCTTCAAAGAAAAAGAAGAAGGCCAAGAAGCCCGTGCAGCTCGATGGAAATCATACGGGTCTGCAATGCATCGATGCACTGGAGGAATACAACCAAGAGGCATAGACCCCAGTCACACTGGAAGAGTTCTTCAAGTATGTTCTTGACGACGGAAATATTGGCATTTTAAGGAGACGATTCTTCGGAAGAACCCGAGAATTATGTAGCGAGCTGCCACATGATCTCTCACTCGTTAATAAATAGAAAAGAAGCTCATGACGTAGAGAAATTGGGGGCAGACCTAGAACCAAAATCCATGGAACCGTCAGATGACCTGATCAAGAAGCTACTGAACGAAGCTTTTCAAAAGAGAAAAGCTGATCGAGAACGTGAAGCGGCCATATACAAAAAGGTCAAGTGTCAGTGTCAGGCTGAAAAATCTCCGGTAATGAGAATCCATAAAGTACCTCAACCGGATCGAAGTGCCCTTGCCACCAGCAAGAGCAGAATCAAGATAAGGAAGCAGTTCGCCAAAGCTCTGTCGGTGGGAATGAAGCTGCCACCTTTCAAAGAAAATACTTCCGGGAGTACGTGCCCCGACGAAACAGATATACATCCGAACTACCGCTTATACCATCGGAAGGTCACGGACCCTACCGAAAAGTGTAATACCTTCAAGAAGTGGTGGCAGGGATATGTTTCCCATCGACAACAATTTAAGAGAATGAAGCGCAAAGCCCATCGGGAATAGAGAAGCGCGACAGACGAGCGTGAAGGAATAGCCGGTAACTGTCATATGGTTGATGCCATCCCGACAAGAGCAAAACCTCAAGTTCTTACCTTCGGGAGTGATTCTGACGAAGAAATAGCCCTCGGCCCTCTCTTCAAGGAATCCACCTCCGAAAAAGAAGAGAAGATGAAGAACAATGATAACATTCAGCTGCGTAACCGTACGTTGCCTAAAAAGAATCTCAGACCTTCAAACAAAGGTTCGGGAAAAAGGAACAAAGGAAAGGAAAAAGTCCCTAAGGAGATTGCTCTCGATGATAGATTTGTCGAAGAGCTCACAGCCAAGGACCTGCTCAAGAAGAACAAGGTGGATTACAATGTCCTGGCACATCTGAGAAAGATACCCTCACAATTGAGTATCTTGGATGCCCTTCTCCTGTCTAAAGAGGCACGAGATTCCTTAATCAAGGAGTTACAAGACCCCGACCAGTTTTAAGCCTTCCTGGCGGAAGAAAAGATGAAGGACGAGCTGGAAGAAGTCCACACGGCTGATATCACCTTCAGCGATGAAGACCTCCTTCTCGGAACGTGCGAGCGCAACCGTCCGTTGTATATAACCGGGTATTGTCACGATATCAAGATAGGGAAGATCCTGGTCGATAATGAGTCCTCCGTCAACCTTCTCAATGTAAGAGTACTGAAGGAGATTTGCATGAACGTTCAGCACTTGGCTCGACATAAAATTACCATCTCCGGTTTTGACTCCCAATCATCACAAACGCTCGGGTCTGTAATACTGACATTACGCTTCGGGCTGCTCGTCACTGACATCAAGTTCCATGTCATTGATGCCAAGACTTGCTACAACGCTCTGCTTGGCAGGCCTTGGTTACATGAGTACAACATCATCCCTTCTACACAACATCAGTGTATGAAGTACTTCAAGGATGGCCTCGAGTACACAGTCACAGGGGAGCTGAACCCATTCTCCATAAATGAAGTTCGCAAATATGAAGACGCCAAGTATTTCTTACCAGACTTCGAAGACATGGAAAGATGTCGCAAATCGGAGAATAAACAAAAAGCCATCGCCACTATCCCGATATTCACGAGCGATACCGAAGAGGATGAATAGATGGTCTACTCAGGACAACCCTAAGGCAATAGGCCAGGACCATCTGCTCCTATTCTGGTCTTTGGCAGTGACTCTGAGGACGAGGCCAACGCAGTGTTCTCCATCCGCCCACCAATGCAGACCTTTGCTGGAGCTGACTAGAGTTTACAGATTACCCAGGTCCCGCAGCGGCATTACAAAGAACTTGATGCACTTGATACGTACAGCATGCAAGACCTGCAGACCCTCTACGTCCCTCCTAAGCAAAGATGTGAGAAGGCGATCCTTTTCTACCAATCCATGGAGACTAAAGTGGAGAAAGAAGTACGGCACGGTGCCGAACCTGCGCTCGACAGGCTTCAACCACTCCGTCTGCCCAGATACTACGTAGAGGGACTGAAAAGGCTATTGAGACGCCAAGGCATACCCTTCAAACAACTGCTCGACAAGCCCAATTCTATAACAAGATTTGGGACGTTCCCGGAACTCGGCAGAAGATGCCCAAGGGGAGAATGGAGACGACCGGCCTTGGATACGTTCGGTCCAATAAAAAGGAGCAATTACATGGTTGCCATGTCATAAATAATTCCGGGGGAGAAACGAATGCATTTCCAGATGGCGTTAATGTCAAACCAGAGCGAGATCTCGCCGTGAGAATACCAAGCCCGTCATTCGAAGAACAGATTAACAAGCTAATAAGAGAAGCGGGTCAAAAGGTTCGGGATGACCATAGCCGCGAAATGGCCATTTACGAGAAGGCCAGGACGCAACGTATCATTCAGCAGGTTACGGAAGGAGAAGACGACGATGCCCTTCACCCCCAGCCCGCTGTGCGCTCTCGTGGCAAGAAAAAAGCCCGACGTAGAAGTAAAAGCAAGGTGAAGAATATGGACGTCGTTCAAAAACAGCGAAGCGGATCCAAGAAGCCGCGCGAGCGAGAAAAAGTCAGCTGGAACCCGTATTTTATGAAGAAGATGGGTCGGGAGTACTCTTTCCCTCAAGACAAGATAAGGAAAATATTTAACCTTGTCATGAAGTATCAAATGATGACGCTCCCGGAGTCTCGATACCCAAAAAAATGAATGAGGTCCATCACCTGGATTATTGCTCCTACTACCGAATAATGGGACATACTCTTGAAGACTGCTTCACCTTCAAAGACTGGGTTGGGGATCAGTATCAGCAAGGCAGGTTTGCTCTATCCGACAGTTGGAGGGTAGCCCTGCCATGAAAGCATGAGCCGAGAGCAACCTACGCTGCGAGGGAAAGTCTAGATCAGCATCGAGCTTGGAAACGAGTTCGTACCTGCCATATGATAACAATCTCAAAGGAAGGGAGTGTTTACCCCAATCAGAGCAAAGCTCTATTCAAATTCCAAGGTGGAAAAGAAGCAATGCTTCTGTTTTCCTCTAATCAGAGCAAAGCTCTGTCTTGAAAATTAAAGTGAAAATTAAAGTTAAAATAAATGAAGCAACGCTTCAGATCCCCTGCGCTGCGCGCAGAGCGCCACGTGTCAAAATCAGACACGTTAGCGCAGGGGGGCGCAGTGCCCAAGGAAGCGCACCCAATCAGAGCAAGGCTCTGTTTAAAATTCAAACTTTAATTAAAGAAGCAACGCTTCAGCTGCGCTGCGCTCTGCGCTACGCGCCACGTGGTAGTGCGGTTGCGCTAGCATAGTTGCGTTGCGTTGTGCGCTGCGCGACACGTGTTAGTGCAGTTGCGCTGCGCTATGCGCTGCTTGACACGTGTCACGCGCTGGGGCGTTTGCGCCAAACAGAATTAAGATTTTAAAGAAATCTTTTCTGTTCTTGTTAAAACAAGAAGATTGCCTTCTGTAAAACAGAAGCTCTTGGATCAAAGATCCAACGGTGGGGAAAATTCCCCAAATCACTCAGAGAAAGATCTCTTTAACCAATTTATGGGCACTATAAAAAGGACCCTAGACCTCAATTCAAAAGGTATCAACATTTTGCGAAAAATCAAACAGAGAGAACTCTTAAGAATTGGAGAGAATTCCTCAAGAACAAAAAAGGTAAAACCTTTAGAAAAGGAGAAAATTCTCTTATGAACAGATCATTGATATGAGAACAAGATCAATGATCTTTAATAAAAAACAAAAGTAAAAATAGTGCTTCGCACTTATGAACCATTGGTTCCCTGAGATAAGAAAAACAAGAGGAACTTGTTTTCTTTGATCTAAATTAGATCAAGAAAACAAACAGTGCTTTGCACTTCTGTTATGAACCATTGGTTCTAGAATCTAAAAGATTCTCAAATTAATAGTGCCTTGCACTTGGAGATCTGCACTGTTGCGCTCCTGGGTTGGCACAAGCCACCTGAAAGCGCCACGTGTCAACATCTGAACCATTTGCGCTATGCGTTTTGAAATAGAGCCTTGCTCTCTGAAACTGGCGCAACTCATCAGAGAGAGCCACGTGTCAGCAGGCAGCAGCGCAGCGCAATGGCGCAGCGCACTGCGCTTGCATGACACGTGTCCTCACCATAAGCGTTTGCGCTCTTTTATTGGCGCAAAGCGCCTGACAAATGCAATGCATTTCTTTTGTTAAAGGGCCAGGACCAAGTCAAAAAGACCTAGCAGGCCAAAATAAATTGCAAAGCAATAAAAAGGGCAGAGCCCAAGTAAAATTGATGCTCTGCATCATTTATAAATAGGCAAAGCCCAAAACAAATTGATGATCTGCATCCTTTATGGGCAGAGCCCAAATAAAAATAAAAATAAATGCAATGCAAAAACAAATAAAAATGATGAGTATACTCTCAACTGGACTTAGCCTAATCGTGGCCGTAAGTCCTCAAATTAAAGTGACTGAGCACAGTTGCTCTTTTAAATCAATTTACACTTGGTCCAAGGGTACATCTCTGAATCCCTCTGACACATGTCGTTGTAATCTTTCAACGTCGTCAGGGAGGTGACGGGTCCTAACGGCCATAAATCCAAAGGACCGCAATGTCCTTAAACTACCTAAGGACCGCAATGTCCTTAAACTACCTATGGACCACCATGTCCCTAAACCGGCGATGGACCATCACGTCCCTAAGCTGGAATATGGACCACCACGTCCCTAAACTGGAATATAGACCACCATGTCCTTAAACTGGAATATGGACCACTACGTTCTTAAACTGGAACAATAGAGCCTCCAAATGCTCTTTAGTCGGATCTAAACGATTCCGTTTAAGTTGATCTTAGCCTCAAATATGGCTAACGTATCCTTAAACATTCAAACAGACTTTAGTCCCAAACTGGAATATAAGACCCCCAATCAACTTTGGTTCAAGGGTACATCTCCAAACTCCTCTGACACCTGTCGTTATAATCCTTCAACGTCGTCAGAGAGGTGACGGGTCCCGACGGCCATATATTAAATGGACCACCATATCCCTAAACTGGAAATGGATCTAGACGATCCCGTTAAGTAGATCTTAGTCTGGAAATTAGACTAACGTATCCTTAACAAACGTTTAAGTCGATCTTAGACTAAATACGGCTAACGTATCCTTAAACCAAAACCCAAAAACCAAATCTAAGAAAGTACGGATTTGGACTAATCCATGTCCTACGGGCGACGAAATAAATAGTCTCCGTATACAATCCACGAGAAACCACAAACAAAACAAACACCCACGACATGAAGTGAAATTCTGGAGAAGGAGAAAGTTGTTACCGCGATGCGGTAGCGTAATTAACTGCAGGGGCTTGCGCCTGCAGGGAAGAGCGTCCCCACAATCAAAAACCCCTCAAGCGAGGGGGAATCTGACGAAGTCTGCTACATCGGCCACATCCAACTAAACCTCCGATACACGGTGCCATAAATCAACTTGGCATCTTCGAAGAGGTGGACGGATAAAATCAAATAGCATCTGCCCTGAATCTCAGGCAAGACGAACCTACGCGGTACTCGTCTCTGTATTCGGAGGGGAACAGGGAGAATACGAACGACCTCTCCCAGTGCTTCGCAAATGAAGATGAGGACGAGATGATCTCAGAATTTCCTCCGACGCTAAAAGAACTGGAAGATAGAATACACAACACAGTAGACAACCTGAGAAAAATCGACTTGGGGATGGCAAACGAGCCAAGGCCAATGTTCATCAGTGAGCTGCTGTCTGAGAAACAGGTGGCCACGTTAAAGGATGTGCTTATGCAGTATAAAGACTGTTTCGCATGGAACTATTCCGAGATGCTGGGATTAGATCCAGAGATAGCTGTGCATAAACTGGCGATATCGCCGGACGTCAAGCCAGTCAAACAGGCGCCAAGAAAAATGCGGCTCGAGCTTGATATGAGTATCAATGCCGAAGTCAAGAAGCTAATTGACTCCGGCTTCATCCAAGAAGTTCAATACCCTGACTGGATCACCAATATCGTTTCGGTAATGAAGAAAAATGGGACAGTACGTATCTGCGTAGATTTTTGAAATCTCAACAAAATTTGTCCGAAAGATGACTTCCCAGTGCCTGTTACCGAGTTGATGATAGATAATACATCCACCCATGAAGTCTTCTCCTTCATGGACGGATCCTCAGGGTACAACCAAATCAAGATGCATCCTGAAGACCAAAAGCACACTGCTTTTCGGACTCCGCTGGGCATATTCTGCTACAAAGTGATGCCATTTGGTCTGAAGAACGCTGGCACCACCTACCAGAGAGCCATGACAAAGATCTTCGATGACCTTGTACATGAGATCATTGAATGTTATATCGACGGCCTCGTGGTTAAAAGCAAATCGTATGAAGAACACTGGGAGCATTTGAAAATAGTGTTCCAGCGTCTTCAGAAATATAATCTGAAGATGAACCCTTTGAAATGCGTGTTTGGAGTTTCCTCAGGCAAATTCCTAGGATTCATTGTACGACACCGGGGTATCGAAATAGACTCGTCAAAGATCAAGGCGATTATAGAAATGCTTTCGCCAAGAACTCTCAAGTAACTGCGGTCTCTCCAAGAAAAGCTCGCGTATATCCGGCGGTTCATAGCTAACCTCTCTGGCAAATGCCGCCCCTACAGTCATCTAATGAAGAAAGGGACCCCGTTCGTTTGGGATCGCAAATGCCAAAGCGCACTGGAAGAAATCAAGCAATATCTGCAGAACCCGCCGGTACTGACCGCTCTGGTCAAGGGAAAGCCGCTCATCCTGTACACAACAACCCTTAAAAGTTTGTTAGGCGCGCTATGGGTATAGGAGAACGATCAGGGAAAGGAGAGAGCTCTCTATTATTTGAGTCGAGTTCTCCTGGGGGCAGAAAATAACTACTACTTCATCGAAAAGTATTGCCTGGCACTGATCTTCACGGTAACGAAGCTCCGACATTATGCATTGGCACATGAGGTCCATCTCATATCAAAGGTAGATCCTCTCAAGTATTTGATGTCCAAAGACATGCTAACAGGAAGGCTTGCCAAATGGGCCCTCCTCTTGATGGAGTTCTCGATAGTATATCGACCCCTCAAGGCAATAAAAGGTCAGGCCATCGCCGAATTTCTCGCTGAGCATCCGATACCAGCTAATTCTCCCTTAAACTACGAGTTGCCGGACGAACACGCGTTTGACGCAATCTATGGGGAGAAGGAAGGGAGTGATACCCGATGAGAACTCTACTTTGATGGAGCATCGTCTATGAAGAAGCGAAAGCAAAATACCCCCATAATCAAAGCCGAGGTGGGCCTTATCCTCGTAACTCCGCAAGGAGGGATAATGCATTTTGACCTTTCCTTAACGGAGCCAAGAACAAACAACGAAGCAGAATATGAAGCTTTGATAGCAGGTCTCGAGATCGCCATTGACATAGGAATCGAAAACCTCCTCATATATGGAGACTCCCAACTGGTCGTCAGCCAAGTGAATGGCGACTATCAAACGTGTAAACCCTTGGTAAAATATGATGAGAGGGTATAGCAATTGCTGACGTAAATCCCCTCCTACACCCTGGACAGCATACCGCGTGTAGAAAATAGCAAGGCGGATGCGTTAGCCAAGCTCGCTAAAGAACTGGCCGACGAAAATCTCGATGACGTAAGGATCATTATGCAAAGTCACCGGATTCTCACACCAGCAGAAATATCTCTGAAGACGTCTAAAGGAGAGGAAGCAACCGAAAAAAGGCCTTCCAATTGGAGGATGAAGAAAAGGTGAAGGATTGGAGAGAAGTCTTCATAGACTACTTCAAATCCCATCGAACGCCCGAAGACGCGTCGTCAAGACATCAGCTCATGAAGCGAGTCTTGTCTTTTGCCTTCGTCAATGGTACTCTTTATAAGAGATCGTTCGATTATCTGTGGCTGAGATGCCTGGGACCAGAAGAGGCAGGGAGATTCGTCCAAGAAACTCACGATGGACTCTGTGGTTCTCATCAAGCCGGACCAAAGGTAAAGCTGAAGATCAAGAGAATGGGTTACTATTGGCCCACGATGATTCAGGACTGTCTCGAATATGTGAAGCAGTGTCACTCGTGGCAAATTCACAAGGACTTCATCCACCAGCATCCAAATCCGCTACACCCAATATTGGCTACCTGGCCATTCGAAATGTGGGGGACCGATATAATCGGGCCTATCGAACCAGCATCATCCAAGGGACATCGGTTCATATTGTCAACAATACTTCTCTAAATGGGCAAAAGCAATACCGTTAAGAGAGGTGAAGACGGAGAAAATCCTCCATTTCTTCAAGACACATGTCATCTACCGGTTCAGCACTCTGCAACGGATCATCTCGGATAATGGGTCGGCCTACAGAAGCCATAAGATCAGTCGCTTCGCACAACAGCATAATATAGATTGGAGATATTCTTCAGTTTATAATCCCCGAGCTAACGGTTTAGCTGAGGCTTTCAACAAGACCTTGACAAAGATTATAAAGAAAACGGTGTCCAGAAATAAGAAGGACTGGCACGAGAGATTGCATGAAACTCTCTAGGCCTATCGGACCACGTTAAAGACGGCCACAAACACAACGCCATTTGCGTTAGTATTCGGCACGGAAGTTGTACTTCCCTTGGAGATAGAGCTACCCTCTCTATGAGTGGCGGTTCGGTACGAACTGACGGATGATGAAAATGCCCATCTTCGGCTTGAGGAGCTCGATGCCCTCGATGAAACCCGTCTCATGGCGCAGCAAAAACTAGAAGCTTACAAAGCAAGGATGGCACGCTCATACGAAAAATTGACTAGGCCGATAACATTCCGCCTAGGCGAACTCATGCTAGTCATAAAAAGACCTATGATCTCCAATCGTGCTAAACGGGGGAAATTCAAGCCGAACTATGAGGGCTCATACATCATAGACAAGGTATACCAAGGCGGGGCCTACATGCTCATGGATATGCATGGCAAAAGACCCTTTAAGCCAATAAACGGCCGATTCCTTAAGAAATACTACGCTTGACAAGTTACAGCTCAGGTTAATGATGGATGACGATGCTCGTGTCCACTCGCTATCTTCCTGAGTCCAAACTCTATAAGTAATATACAACGAAACCTCACCTCAAAATCCCCTGCGGACCGCAACGTCCTTACACTAACTGTGGACCGAGATGTCCTTAAACTAACATTGAACCGAGATGTCCTTAAACTAACATTGGACCGAGATGTCCTAAAACTAACATTGGACTGAGATGTCCTTAAACTTACATTGGACCAAGATGTCTTTAAACGAACAACGGACCGAGATGTCCCTAAACTAACAACGTCGTCTCAAACACGGCGATAGTGGAATGCAAGTCCACAAGTCCAAGCGGTGAGGACTGCAACTCAAATCCCACCGGCAAACAAATGGGTCACATGCGCCGAAACTATTCTCGAGAGTTTCATCATAAAAAAAACGGTACGTCCACATGCGAAATGGGTGCGGATGAAAACCCGAAAGGGCTCCGTGAGTAAAAACAGCAGGACTGCCGGGGAGTTCGTGAAAACCTGAAAGGGCGCAGACTCGTAAAAAAATTCATGTACACTTACAAGGTCCTCTCAACCTTGTAAGGAAAAAATACCTACGTGAGATCCTTACGACTCACAAGGGAGCAACACACTTAGGGATCCATACGATTCGTAAGGAGAAATTACATTTACGGGATCCTCACGACTCGTAAGGAGAATCCCCCTTATGAGACCCTCACGGCTCATAGGATTCGAAAGCCTTAAGTTACAGGGATCTGAACCTGTTCTTAAGCCATCACATCCCCCAATTTTCTCTACAGACGGTTCAATATTTACCCTTGTATACAATCCACGGGTGAAAATAAACGTTTTCCCCACCAAGTCCCACCAACGACGAGGAATGTCCTCATGTGGTGAACGACACTTGTAAGTCCTCTCGACTTATAAGGAGAAAACACTCTTGTAAGATCCTTACGACTTATAAGAGAACACACATTTAGGAATCCTCACGACTCCTAAGGAGAAAACGCACCTACGAGATCCTTAGGACTTGTAGGGAGAAACACCTTTATGAGACCCTTACGGCTCATGAAATCAAAAGCCTTAGTCGACGGGATCCTAACCCTGTTTGCTAAGCCACCTTTGTTCGAATCGACAAAGGCAAATGATGATTCGCTCCTGGCAATATCCCAGTTATAGCGATGCTGATGCCTAAATCGATATCAAATTCCAAGTCCTTTCACGGCAAATGATGATTCGCTCCTGGCAATATTCCAGTCGCAGCGATGCTGATGCCAAAATTGTGTCGGATCTCAAGTTCTATACTCGCAGCAAAAAATCGGCGAGCCAAAAATGCATATGAAATAGCCGAAATGATAGGACAACTCGCAACAAAAATCAGCGAGTAAAAAAATATGCATATAAAATAGCCGAAATGATTAGGCGATCGCGACTTTCGCGATATAAAAAGCTGAAATGGTAGAGCATCATGGAAAGAAATAAAAAAAAATGAAACTATTGCCCTACAGGTGAGATCACATCGACCCCTGTATACAATCCATGGTCATAAACGAAAAGGGAACCATATTGTCCCAATAGGCTCCGTCAAAGGGAAGCCAGATCTCGATGGCTACATCTACAGCCTAGAAATCAACAATGACGTTCCTTCTCATTCCAACCAGAAGCAGATACGATGTCAGCAAAACGGAGCCATGGCAAAGTCCCCTAGTTCCAAATCTCGACGGTTTACAGACAGCTTAGAGACTACCTCGGAGCCATGGCAGAGTCCCTAGTTCCAATTCTCGACGGTAGCATCCACGGCCTAGAGATCAACAACAGCGTTCTTTCTCCCTCTAGCAGGATACAGACGCAACATCAACAAACGGAGCCATGGTAAAGTCCCCTAGTTCCAAATCTCGACAGTTCATAGACAACCCAGAGACAACCTCGACGTTCGCCGCAATATTGCAGACACAATGTCAACAAACAAAGCAAAGAAAGATCCCTAGGTTCAGGGTCTTGACGGCAACTCAAATGAGACCTGAAAGACCATCGGAGATCATCCTACTCCAGCGCGGAGTGGTCATGACTCATCGGGGCTACCAAACTGAGCCTAACCTCAAGTAAAAAGCGATATGGAATATCAGAGTTGGGATCGTAACTTGCCCTTAATTGAGTTCACCTATAATAATAGCTTTCAGGAGACAATTTAGATGGCACCTTTCGAGGCGTTATATGGGAGAAAGTGACGATCGCCGGTTTGTTGGACCGAGCTTAGCGAGAGTAGTCTCCTAGGGCCTCAGCTAGTTCAGAAGACTACCGATAAGGTCCAGTTGATTCATGATAGGATAAGGACATCCCAGAGCAAGAAGAAATCTTTTGTTGATCGTCATCGCCGTAAACTTGACTGCGCTGTAGGTAACTATATATTTCTTCGGGTTTCTCCGATGAAGGGTATGATACGATTTGGGAAAAAGGGGAAGCTTAATCCCAAATATGTTGAACCCTTCGAGATTCTAGAGGGAGTAGATGCTATAGCGTATCGGTTAGCATCCTTACCCGGCTTTCTAGATGTGCACCCTGTGTATCCATGTGTCCATGAACCGCCTCAGCTAGTTCAGGAGACTACTGAGAAAATCCAGTTGATTCGTGATAGGATGAGGATATCCCAGAGCAGGCAGAAATCTTATGCTGATCTCCATCGCCGTAGACTTGACTTCGCTGTGGGTGACTATGTATTTCTTCGAGTTTCTCCGATGAAAGGTGTGATGCGATTTAGGAAAAAGGGGAAGCTCAGTCCCAGATATGTTGGACCCTTCGAGATTCTAGAAAGAGTGGGTGCCATAGCGTATCGGTTAGCACACCCATCCAGCTTTCTAGATATGCACCCTATGTATCCATGTGTCCATGAACCGCCTCAGCTGGTTCAGGAGACTACCGAGAAGATCCAGTTGATTCTTGATAGGATGAGAACATCCCAGAGCAGGAAGAAATCTTATGCTTATCGCCGTCGATGTAGACTTGACTTCACTATGGGTGACCATATGTTTCTTCGGGTTTCTCCGATGAAGGGTGTGATGCGATTTGGAAAAAAAGGGAAGCTCAGTCCCAGATATGTTGGACCCTTCGAGATTCTAGAGAGAGTGGGTGCCATAGCGTATCGGTTAGCGCTCCCGCCAAGCTTTCTATATGTTCATCCTGTGTTCCATGTGTCCATACTTCGCAAGTACCTTCATGATCCCTCTCACGCTATTCATCATCAGACTATACAGCTAGAGTATGATTTATCTTACACTGAGCAGCCGTTAACCATTCTCGATCGGCAGGTGAAGAAGCTGAGATCTAGGGTACTCCCTTTTGTAAATGTTCTATGGCATGGACCGTCTAGTGAAGAAGTCACCTGGGAAGCCGAGGTTGAGATGAGGAAGAAATTTCCCCATATCTTTGAAGATACGCGTAGTTAGATTTTAAATTCGGGGACCGAATTTTCTTAAGGGGGTTATTGTAACATTTCAGAAAAAAATTAAAATGTTATTTTAAAATTTTAAATAATGATAGAATTTTATATAATGATTAAAAAGAGGGTTTATTAAAGAATAGGGTAGTTAAGTGTAGTGGTAACTATTTATAAAAAGTTGCTAATTGCAAAAACGGTTTTATTTACAAAATGGGGTTTTATTTGCAAAATGGGTTTTGTTATTTTAATGAGAGGAATGGTATGTGTTAAGCATTATGCACATACACACCACAACACCTTACACCCTCATATCCCTCCACCTAATGCTCACCCTACACACCTCCTACTTCATTTCCCTCATAATTTTTAAGGTTAAATCATTCTAAACCAAATCATCTCCTTCCTCAAGCCTTCATCACCCAAAAATTCTCTAGTTCATCACCTAGCCGAATGAAAGTGAGTTCTTTATGAAGATTTTTCTCAAAAACTCAAGTTAAAACTAATATCAAATTCAAGATGAACCAAGTTGCAACCCATGAGCTTGGAAGTTCTGGAACATCTCTTTAAATAGGTAAAGAAAACTCACCTTTTACAAGTTTTTAAAGTGGTTAAGTTTCAAAGTTTTAGTATGATATGATAAAAAGATAAGTTTTGTAAGTTTTGCGATATTCAATTGGAATCTGCTATAACTAATGAACTCTGAAAAATATTTTGAGAATTTTCTTAGATGGTGATAACAACTAGAGACCACACCCCAAGCCCGTATCCATTTGGACCCACCTTGGCCGTAATTTTAATCAAAATGGCTGCAAATTGCAGCTGGTGTTTTGAGTTAGGGTGTGGAATTTTTACTGTAGCTTCATAACATCTTAACTAGACTATTGTATACTCAATTTTATCCCAGGTCACTTACATCAAAATCTGGAACAAATATCTTATAAAAGTTCAATGTTTTACGTTTTAAAAACTTAATTTTTTATTTTCGTTATTGACGGGGGGTGGTTCGAAACTGATAACACACATTAAAATACGTCGATCATATGTTCTGGTCTTTTTGCGTTAGAAGTGTAGTAACGTTTGAGTTTTGATTCTTATATATATACGCTTGGTTTAATATATAGGCTCGGTCGCGGAGACGTTCGACACGGTGAGGAAGGACGAGGAATTCATGAGCTTCATCTAGTACGTATTGATATTAGGTGAGTAAGGGGGCATTTACAAGTGGAAATGTCATGCCCCGCTTCCCAGTGTACGGAAACGGTGATGTGGCGGGCCGCAACGTATTTACTAGAAATAAATACGTTAACCGTAATTAAGAAATATATATAATGCACAAGAATGACAAGAGATATAAAATAAACAACAACTTTTATTAACATTCATCTTTACAATACAACTGCTTTGAAAAGGAAAGATACAATGATTGTAACGACTCTGATTTTACTGTACGAAAATTTTTAAGTTAATGTACAGAATGGAGTTTGCAAGCCTGAGTACACTTTATAAGTTATTTTTGTTTAAGAACAGCAAGAAATAGCTTGTAGCTTATTGGTAAAGTCTTGCACTGCTGTGACGTAGCCCCTAAGTTCGAATCCCCTCAAGCACATATTATTTTTCTGAATTTTCTTTTAAACTTTTTGAAAGCCTAAAAGTTTACACATGCACTGCACATAAAATGAAAAGTCAGTGAAAATAAACAAGTGCACAATGTTATTAACAGCGAGATGTACGCGTGGCAAGCATCCGCCGAACCACTCCACAATTTGTCCGGCGAAATGACCTTATAGGCCAGCTGTGACGGGTAGCCCGTAGGTAAAAGTGCCCGGGCTTTGCACACTTTTTGTTTTCCCTACCCCCATTACCCCTGCATTGTTTGTTTACTCTGAATTAAAATAGAGAATTCAATTTCACCTTTAAATCCAATTTAAATGCATTTTAATTCATTCTTTCAATTCCAAAACCTTAATTTCACACTATAAATACAACCCCATACCCTAGCCTCTCCTCATTCTGAAATCTCTAGCTAAGATTATCAAATTTTTCTAAGTAGAAGTGGAGTTAGCCCAAGACCAACTTCCGGCGAGGAATCGAGCAAGTTCCGGCGACCCAGCGACGCCGCAACGATCAAGCTATCTTCTTCTACCTCTTTCCTATCCTTCTAGCTAGTAAGTCCCGCCTCATTCTTCTCTTTCTACATAAAAAGTTCTCTTTTTCAAAACATGTCGGTAAGTTGAGTTAATACCGACTTTTGATTCTAAAACCTTGAAATCACACTTTTTCTTAATCATTGCTCATCTATATTCTTAACATATGTTTATAACCATAAAACTAATAATTAGAAACAACTTTCACCCTAAATCATCATGTTAAATAACTTTAAATTGAGTTTTACATTTAAATACCATGAACTTTATATCTACCATATTTTATTACTTTGCTTAATCATACCTCTAGAAAACTTCACGGGGTAATAACCTACCCCTCACATACATACATGTTTACATAGCACGATACTCTTTTGAATATATTTTTGTGGCGAATATAACATTTCATTAAAATACCATCGACTATAAAAACCCGGTTTTCTTTTTAATTGTATTATTAAATTCTTTGCGATTATGCCTCTACAACCCATTTTGGGAAACCCGCTATTGGATGGTGCGGACTATCGCACATCCTCAAGCTAGTAGAGCGAGATGCAAATCTTCTCACGGAGCATTCGGTTTCGAAAGATTTTTAATTCGATTTTTAAGAAAAACGAGATTTTGTAATTAATAATAAAATTAATTTTTAATATTATATAAATATTATCAAACCACATATTTTCAAGTTATAATAAAATTCCATATTTTTCTAAAAATAAAAGAATGACAAGTTTCACTAAAATACCATCAATTATCAATACAAGACAAGTCTTACACTAAAATACCTTGAACTATTCAAACTATGTAAATATTCACTAATATACATTACTCTTTAAAATTCACATCCATAAAAACCCTAAAGAACATAAATAATTACTCGAGATTTATTTTGAAAGTATATAAAATATTTTTCATAAAACCCCTTCGAGTTATATAAAATTACATTAAGGACCTTAGTAAGTATAGGTTTAAGCGGGATCAATTCTCTTGAGCCTCAGGAACCGGAGAAAGTGAGTGCTTTCCTATTTAAGCTAGAAAAACTTAACATAGTTATCAATGGTAATTGTCTTGGAAAAAGAAACAAATCATGACGTCCATATGCAGCAGTTACCGATAACACCCGAATATAATTCAGGGTCCAAATCTGTTTTAAAGTGTCTGACTCAATCTAAGTTTAAGTATAATCTGAATCCAATCCAAATATGAATCTAATTCAAACATGAATCCAATATACTAAACATGAATACTTGAACCTGAACCTGAATATCAGAACAATATCAACATGCTAACATGACTTGACTTGACCGAATCATGTCTATAACTTGACTTGATTACATGCATACTTGTTTATATCCTGAACTTGATTATATGAACAACTTGAATCCATGGTCTCGGCAAATATGATAACTACAATCAATACAATATACATTATAGGGTTTAACGGGATAGACTGGTACGAAATATATTAGAAGTGGAACGAGATGGTCACTAAAAGACACCTACCTGAATATCCTGTGCCGTTGTCCCATGGGTTTTGATGGGGCCTTATACTACGGGTTATCATAGTCCACGGAGCAAGTTGGACTACTCTCATATACACGGATACCTTCTATACCAAGCTACAAACAACTACGTTGGTATAACAAGCATATACTTATACAACCAGTCATATACTCTCTACTTGTCCTATTCTATTCTATTCTACTTTTACTTTTGGGACTTACCGAGCGCTAGTTCGCCGACGACACTCCTTCTATTTCTTTCTTTGGAATGTTCGTCAGGAGGACCGGACCCTCAGGAGACCGAGCCCAGCCAGGACGACTTGGACCAGTTCATAGAGCAGCCAGACTTCTAACTTTTACTTGTACTTATTTCAGTTCATATGCCATTGTTTAGACATTGCTTTCTATCATTGTACATTTCCTTTTCAAATCAGTTCTAATGTAAATAATGAAATTTAATAAAAAGTTGTTGTTCATGTTACATCTCTTGTTTCTTGTGCATTTTATATATATTGCTTATTTACGCTTAGCGTGTTTACTTTTGATTAAATACATCGTATGCCCGTCACGTCTACTTTTCCATACACTGGGAAGCGGGGTGTGACAATGATATAAAACAATGCCTAAACGATGGCATACAAACTGAAATAAGTACAAGATGAGCTAAAAGTCCTACTGCGCGGTGATCTGGTCCACGTCCTCCTGGCTAGGCTCGATCTCCTGAAAGTCCGGTCCTCCCGATGAACATTCCAAAGAAAGAAAATAGACAGGAATATCGTCAGCGAACTAGTGCTTAGTAAGTCTCAAAAGAAGGAATGGAATATAACAAGTATTGAGAATTGAACTGGTAAGTTGTACAGGTATATACTTGTTATTCTAACGTAGTTGTTTGTAGCTTGGCACAAAAAGTATTTGTGTATACAAGAGGAGTCTATCTTACCCCGTAGACTATGGTAACATGTAGTACAAGGTCCCGTCAAAACCCACGGGATAACGGCACGAGAGTTCATGCATGTGTCTTTTAAGAGACCATCTCGTGACACGTTAATACGTTCCGTTCCAATCTACTCCGTTATCCCCGCGTAATGAATTGTATAGATTATATCACAAGTCTTGTTGAAACCATGGATACAAGTTGTTCAAGTAGTCAGGTTCAGGAGGTAATCATGTATTCAAGAAGTCAGGTCAAGTTATAACCATGGTTCGGTCAACTCAAGTCAAGCATTCAAGTATGATATTGAAGTTTGAATTTAGGTATTCAGGTTCATGTATTCAAGTATACATGTTAGACTTTGGGTTCATGTTTGAATTGGACTCTGATTTGAGTTTGGATTCAGGTTTGAGTTAGACTCAGGCTTGAGTCAGACATTTGTAACTGATTTAGATACTGAATTAGGTTCGGGAGTTATCGGTAACTGCTGCACATGGACGACAAAATTTGTGTCTTTTTCTATGACAATTACCATTGATAACTCCATTAAGTTTTCTATCTTAAATAGGCAATCACTCACTTTCTCCGGTTACCTGGGGCTCAAGAGAATTGATCATGTTTAAACCTATATTTATTAAAGTCCTTAAATATTTTTTATATAACTCGAGGGGTTTTATGAAAAATATTCTTAATAAAATTTCAAAATAAATATCGAGTATTTATTTATATTATTTAGGGTTTTCATGGATATGAATTTTAAGGATTTGAGGTATTTTAGTGATAATTACATAATTTGGAAAGTCCATGATATTTTATTGTAAAACTTGTCTTTTGTTAATATCTTGATAGTATTTAAGTGAAACTTGTAATTCTTTCACTTTAAAAAATGTAAGTTTATTATATTTTGAAAATATATGGATTTGTAATAATTTATATAATTATTAAAAATTAAATTTTATTTAAGTAGAAAAATGCGTTTTTCTTAAAAACCGTATTTAAAACCTTTCGAAACCGAATGCTCCGTGAAAAGGTTTGCATCTCGCTCTACTAATCCAAGGATGTGCGATAATCCGCACCATCCAATAGCGGGTCCCCTAAAGAGAGTTGTAGAGGTATATTCGCAAAGGAATTTAAAAATACAATTTAAAAGAAATCCGGTTTTTTTAGTAAATGGTATTTTAATGTAATATGTGTTCGTAACAAAAATTCATACAAGGATATATCGTGCTATGGAACCATGTGTGTATGTGAGGGGTAGGTCGTTACCCCGTAAAGTTTTCTAAAGTTAAGGTATTCACAAAATACTAAAAGAGCTGCTATTTGAAGTTCATGGTATTTAAACAAAAAATCTTAAATTAAAGTTATTTTACATGATATTTTTGACTAAAATTTATTCTAAACATTTAATATTAAGATTACAAGTATTGTGTAAAATGTATGAACAATATGTAAGGAAAAGATGAGTTTTTAGGGTTTAGAAGATCGATATTGGTATTAACTCCACTTACCGATATTCGTTTTAAAAAGAATTTTTAAAGAAGATGAAGGAAGATTGGAAGGGACTTACTAGTTGATTAGCCTAAGGAAAGGTAGAAGAGAGAGGGTTGAACTTCGTGGCGTCGCGGGATCGTCGGAAAAGTTTCGATTTTTCACCGGAAGTTGACTGCTTGCTAACTCCTTTTCTACTCCACTTGTACTTAGAAAATTTTGAGAGTTTTGGCTAGAATTTTCAGAATGATGAAGGGCTAGGGCATGGGTAGTATTTATAGTGTGGAATTAGGGTTCTGGAATTAAAATGGTGAATTAAAATGCATTAAAAGGATATTAAATTGATAATTGAAGGGTCTCTGTTTGATTGCAGGGCAATCAAACAGTGCAGGGGAGTTAGAGGTAGAGAAAGGGGCAAGTGTGCAAAGCACGGGGCTCTTTGGCCACAGTTGGACCGTCAGTGCCGGCCCAAGGGGATTTTGGCCGGTCGATCTTGGGAGTGGGGTCTCTGGATTTTGGCCATATATACAAGTCAGTGTTTAAACCCTTTTGCACATGTTTGATTTTTCTGACTTTTCATTTTTGTGTGTATTGCACGTGTAAACATTTGGGCTTCCAAAAAGTTTAAAAATAAATCAGAAAAAAATAATGTGTCTGATGGGATTCGAACACATGGGCTACGTCACAGCAGTGCAAGGGCTTTACCAGTGAGCTACAAGTTGTTTCATGCAATTATTTAACAAAATTTACTTATAACTCATACTCAGGCTTGTAAACTCATTTCTGTACTGAAAAATTCCATACAGTAAATTCAGAGTTGTTGCATTCTACCCTCCTTATAAAAATTTCATTCTCGAAATTTACATTTACATCGGGACTGCTTCCCCCCAATAATGGAATAGCAAGGCTCTGTTCAAAATTTGAAAAGAGGCAGCACCTCACGTGTCTTGCACGAGGGCGCCAGCGCCGAGAGTTAAAAACTATGAGGCAGCGCCTCACGTGCCTTGCACGAGGGCACCAGCACCGAGAGTTAAAAAAACTCTGAGGCAGCACCTCACGTGCCCCGCATGAGGGCGCCGGCGCTAGAACTAAAATTTCTCTGCCGTTGGATTAAAAATCCAACGGAGATAATAAATCATCAAAACACAGAATTAAATTCTGTTGAGAAAATATTCCTCAAATCTTCCTGAACGAGAAAGATTACTCTCTATAAAACAAAGCACCGTTGGATTAAAAATCCAAGGGTGATTAAAAATTACCAAGCTACAGAAGAAGCTCTGTAGGGGGGAAAAATCCAAGTAAAACAGAGCACTGTTGGATTAAAGATCCAATGGTGATTAAAAATCACGAAGCTACATGTTCCCTGATTAAAAATCAGGAGAAGCTTCAGAAGAGGCATCACGTGCTCACACGTGACCAGTTGTCACGTGTTGGCACGTGACGCTTAAAGCAGCGGCAAAAAGCACATTCATCCCCTGATTAAAAATCAAGAAAAAGCTCCAGAAGAAGCATCACATGCTCACACGTGACCAACGGTCACGTGTTGGCACGTGATGGTTAAGCAGCGGCCAGAGAACAGAGCGCAGAAGAAGAGAAGCCCATTCCAGGGGTCACATGCCTACATGTAACCAGGGGTCACGTGCCTACACGTGACCAGAGGTCACGTGGCCACACGCGACCGGCTTTAAAAGCCTTATTCTTTGACAGAATTAAATTCTGAGGGAAGATCCTTCAAATCTTTCCAAAATGGAGAAGGATTATTTGAAACCGTTGGATTAAAAATCTAAAGGTGATTAAATATCACCAATTTATGGAAAAATCTTGGACTTGGAAAGATTTCCGCCTAAATCTAACCGAAATAACAAAGAGATATCTTTGGATTAAAAATCCAATGGTGAATAAAATTCACCTAATAATCTAAAGGCCCAGATTAATGATGAAGATAAATCAAATCTCTCAATGAACAAATCAAATCTTTCAATGAGAGATTTACCAAACAGATTGATTCTTTTTCTTCTCCTATAAATAGGAGCCAAGAAAAGAAGAGAAAATACCTTTGGACCTTTTCTTTTGATACACAGAGAGAGAGATATAGAGCCTTTAATCCTCTGCAAAAGGAAAACCTTAGGTAAGAAAAGAAAATAGAGGCTTAAAAAGAGAATTTAATTCTCAAAAGAGTTTAACTCTCATATAAAGAAAGAACTTAGTTCTTTCTCTGATGGAGGATCTGTACAGTGCACATCTCCCCCTGAATTGAGAATTTAATTCTCATTGGGTTGAGATCCTGCCATGCAGATCTAAAACACAGAGGAGGAACTGAGTTTTGAGAATTTAATTCTCACTAAATGATAGGAATTCAATTCCTTTGAGATAAAATTAGGGTTTAACCCTATGTTATGGGAATTTAATTCCTTCAAAATGAACAGAACTAGGGTTTAACCCTAATTGAGAACATAATTCTCTCAAACTCACAGGAATTTAATTCCCTTAAGAAAAGAATTAGGGTTTAACCCTATTAAGAACATAATTCTTCAGAAGAAAACAGGAATGTAATTCCTCTAAAGTTTGTAGTTAGGGTTTAACCCTATGAAGAAATTAATTCTTAAAAGATGAACAGATTTTTAAAACATGCAGAGTTACGTGCTACCACGTGACCCCTGCAAAGATCCACAGAAAAGAACTTTGAAGAAAACACCTCACGTGTTACCACGTGACTCCTACAAAGATCCATAAAAAAGGAACTTTGAGGCAATGCCTCGCGTGCCCCACGTGATCTCTAAAGCACACAGAGAAAAAGGCAAAAGGAAACAGAAATGAGCTCTAGGGCGCCCTCACGTGTCGACACGTGACCCCTAATGAACATTCTAACAGATCAAAGCGTAAGCCCCCATCACGTGCCCACACGTGAGCCCCCATCACGTGCCCACACGTGATGGCTTTCAGAATTAAAAGTGTTAAACACTTATCTGTAGAACAAAATAAAGGGAAGCAGGGCGCTCTCACGTGCTACCACGTGACCCCTTGGCTGAAGCTCTAACAGATAAACGCTTAAATTCCCATCACGTGATAACACGTGATACTTCAAAGTATTCAAGACTTTTGACTGAATAAAATAAGGGGAATCAGGGCGCTCTCACGTGTCTGCACGTGACCCCTCTCTCCTTAGTGTTTAACATTAGTCTGGAGATTTTGTCCCCAGTGTTTAACATTGATTTGCTTAGTGTTTAACACTAATTTGAAAACTCTGTTCCCAGTGTTCAACACTGATTATCTTTTAGTGTTTAACACTAACTTGTTAATCTTATTCCCAGTGTTCAACACTGTTGGTCTCTAGCGTTTAACACTAGCTTTAGCCCAATTGGCTAAGTTTCCAGAGGCAAAGCCTCTCCTTCAATGAACCAACAGAGGGCCAATATCCCAAACATGATTGGGCTTAGCCCAAGCTGGCCATAAGTCCTCAATTCAAACTCAACTAGGCCAATGGGCTCATAATATAATAATTGATCTTATTTTCCAAATTGGACTACAGATCACTTAATCTACCTTGGTTTAAGGGTACATCTCTTCACTCCTTTGATACTTGGCGTTGTAATTCCTCAACGTCTTCAAAGAGGTGACGGGTCCCGATGACCACACATTAATACGGACTGTGGGGTCCTTAAACTCATGGACTATGAGGTCCTTAACCTTGACCGTAATGTCTTAAAACTAACATCGGACTGTGGAGTCCTTAAATCCACGGACTACGATATCCTTAACCTTGACCGGAATGTCTTAAAACTAACAACGGACTATGACGTCCTTAACCTTGATCGTGATGTCTTAAAACTAACATCGGGCTATGGAGTCCTTAATATCACGGACTACGACGTCCTTAACCTTGACCGCAACGTCTTAAAACTAACATTGGACCGCAATGTCCTTAAACTATCTATTGACCACAATGTCACTAAACTAAACAACGGGGCTCCCCTAATCGCTCTCTTGTCGGATCTAAACGATCCCGTTAAGTTGATCTTAGTCTAAAACTAGACTAACGTATCCTTAACAAACGTTTACGTCGATCTTAGTCTCAAACGAGGCTAATGTATCCTTAAACACAACCCCCAAACCCAAATCTAAGATAATACGGATTTGGACTAGTCCACGCCCTACGGGCGACGACATAACTCAGTCTCCGTATACAATCCACGGGCAACTGAACACGAAACAAACACACACGACACGAAGTGATCATCTGGAGAAGGAGAAAGTTGTTACCGCAATGCGGTAGCGTAATTAACTGCAGGGGCTTGCGCCTGCAGGGAAGAGCGTCCCCACAATCAAAAAACCCCTCAAGCGAGGGGGAATCTGACGAAGTCTGCTACATCGGACGCATCCGTTTAAACCTTCGATACACGGTGCCATAAATAAACTTGGCATCTTCGGAGAGGTAGACGGATAGCACTGATTAGTCGAAAATATTGTATATTTTAGCCGGCAATTTCCTCATCATTTATATTCATATAGAAGTATTCGGCATTCATATTTTACATATTAGCAAAACTGTCACAAAATATCAGATTACATGTATTAGACTCTTAAACCAACACTATAAAGGAAATTGACCGCATTTCATGGCATCGCATCATCCCTACATTTGCGCAAAACTTGTTTTGAGATCTGTGCAGGAAAATCCAGAAGAAAGGCCAAAATTTATACGGTACCGATCAAATATTACGCCAACTCAATGATTTCAGTTCTGGTACCAATCCAAAAGGCAAAGTAAAATTCAACATATCAAATTAAGCTCCAAATAGCATGCCAAGACAACACCAGAAGAACCAAGCCACAAGGAACCTACTTGGCCGCGGAACCGCGGCCTAAGCCGACTTGTGCCGCGGTTCCGCGGCGGCCTTGACAGATCATCACTCTAATTTTGCTGCAGAACTCCTAGATCAGCTCCTACACTTCAAAAAGACACTCCAATTTCCAGAAGACTCCAGAGACTTCTTCCAGATCAGCAAGCTTTGGGATCAACACTAAACTAGCCTTGTATTCTAGAACCTTCTCCCTAAACCCTAGCTTAAACCCTAAGCTAAGCCTAACAAACTCTTTCTAGAAGTCTTTCAACAAACTTTTGGAGGGAACTCAAAGGCTTAGGGTTTGGGTGCTCTATAAATAAGACCCTAGGCTCACTTGTAAATCATCTTGGAACCTTGGAAAAAATCAATCCATTAGTTCATTTTAGAGTCATTCTATCTCTTTCTTCATCTTCTTCTTCCACAAATCTAGTGAGAGGATTTGTGTGAAACCCTAACCCTAAATTCCAATCAAAAGCCAAGATCCCGAGTACCCATTCAAGCAAGAAGCCTTGCAACCTTTTAGGAGCCGAGCTGGTCTTCAACAGAGCAAGTGGTCCAAGCCGATCCGCGACTCACGGAGCCGAGCGAATCCAAGTCGACAATTTAATTCTTTCTCTTGTAGTTCTTGAGCGACTGTAATCAAATTGTTGATATAAATAAAAGGTGATATTCTTTTATCTTGTTTTCTTTAAATTCTTGCATCATGATTCAATCTAAATTTCTAGTTGTAATTCTTGTTGTGATGTCTGAGTAAAGCTCCGCTCGTCGAGGAGTCGAGACGATCAATAGAATGATGATGTAATATATCGTAAATCGATTCTTGAATCCTACGAGTTTTGTAAACCCTAGCAAGATCAAGAATCGACGACCCAATTCGTTGCGATGCTTTCTTGATTGATATCGCTCGAGATTGGGGAGTTACGATCGTTTCTTGAAATTGCTAGAGGCTAGAATGTGAATGATAATCGACGAAAGAACAAGGGTTAAACGATGAAACCCTAGTTTCATCAAGAAAGCCCTAACTCTCGTCGACCATCATCGATCTAGTATCAATCCTTCGAAGGACAAGAACACGAAATCTTGATATTACATCACGTCTATAGATCCGATCGATTCCTACGAGCCTCATTTAGATTCTTGACATTTTGGTTGGAAATATTATCGAAACCCAATTCTTGATTGTTTATCAGTTTCTTGATTCTTGATTAAACTCGTAACACCTGAATCAATTGATAAATTCTTGAATCATGTTTTGTTTTCTTTTCGATTAACTTTTCAATTCAAACAAAGCAAATATAAAAACGAATCGCACAATCCCTGTGGACGATCCGCACTCGCTTACGATCTACAACTGACACCGTAGTTGATTGCGGTCAAATATAATTCTTTGATTGTGATTCTATACATCTTCTTAAAACGACACACAAAGAAAAATCATTCAATCAAATGGCGCCGTTGCCGGGGATCGCGCGCTAATTCGTTTTCATTTTATAGTTTGAATTGAAAGATTTATTTCATTGTGATTTTTGAGATCAAAATTCGTGCAAACCCTAAACAATTTGTTGTGTTTCATTGCAAGGAGATCTGGAGCTTGCTGGAAATTGATAAAAAAATTTGGAAAATACCAGAGAGCTGAGGGAGTCTACAGAGACTCTCTGAAGAATTTTTGTGCAGTGTTCCCACCATCCAACCGCGGAAGCGCGTCATAAGGCAGGATCTGCGGCGGAAACGCGGCAGGCTTGAGAGTTCTCTGCAAAAAAAAATTTTCAGGTACTTTCTTGACTTCCCCTCTCTCCTCTTTTTAGCTCCAACTAATAAATTTCTGCAGGATTCTTTGCAAAGAATAGCAGCTCGCAAATTGCAAAAATTAAATTTGTGCGTGATTTTGTTTCTTGGTTGCTTGCATTCTAAATACGGAAATTAAAGGGCACGGCCAAATCCAAATTAGGTGGGGATTTCATTACTCTTCCTAGGCCCCGAAAACCACCAAACTTGCATCCGCATTGACCCACATTAACTAAAAGAAATCTAGAGATGACTCTAAGGAATGTCACGCTCAATTAGGACAGAAGAAGGCCGTGGGTAATTCATTGTTTATCTGCGTTTTCTTGTGGTGCCTAAGGCGAGTGTGTCTAAGGCTAGTGGTTTTTAATTAGGCCCACTACTTACGTAGTGGAGTACCTTCCCACTTACCTGGCACTTATCCGGCCACTGGGGAACAAAGAGGCAGTGGAGGATTCTATCCTGCGACTTGTCTTTTGGCAGTTAGGAGCGGTCTAGAGCCGGACCTAGGTGACCACTAGATTCTAGGGTTTGTGTGCTGCATTTGTTGTGTCGCATCATTTTTTTCAAAAATCCGACCCTTTTTCAAAGCAAACACCGCATTCATTCATTTACCCCTAATTATAAGCCAACGCTGCCACTTGTACTAACCCTTTTTAGTACAAGATAGGCTGGACACGGGATTCTAGTGCCCGTTTAGTCCGCGTACCCTTTATCGACTCCGAAGTCGATATTTCTCTATTTACCTTTCCTTTACCCACTACCACACCCACACCGATGGATCCACCTCCATCAAACTTCTTTAACCCTAATATGCCGCCGTCCGTTGGTGCGCAGAATCCACCCCGCATCTCTCTCCAGGAGAGATGCTACCCTATTCGAGGTCCTCTTTCCACCTGCTTATCCACACCACCAGCCAATGGGGATAACTTTGAAATTAAGCCCCAGTATATCAATCTTTTACCCAAATTCCACGGACTCGAGACTGAGGACGCTTACGTTTTCATTACCAAATTTGAAAACGTATGCGCAATGATGGGTACGTCACAACTTTCAGTGGATGCAATGCGTCTACGACTTCTTCCATTTACATTGTGCGATATAGCCGAGAAGTGGCTATATAACACTACCGCACATTCAATCACGAATTGGGAAGAATTCGTCGCTGCATTCCTTAAGAAATTTTACCCAATCCAAAAGACAGCTCAAATCCGTAGCGAACTGAATCAATTTTCCCAACTCCCTACTGAACCATTTTCAAAATGCTTTGAACGTTTCAAGGATCTATTGGTTCAGTGTCCTCATCACGGCATCCCGAGATGGGAGCTTTGCCGAATCATTTATGAGGGCATTAACCCAAGCACTAAACAGAGCCTTGAAAACATGTGTCAAGGTACATTTATGACCAAGGATGATGGGGAAGCTTGGAAGTACTTAGAAGAGTTCGCTGAAAAATCACTACAGTGGGAGAGTGGAACCCAACCATTGAATAGGGGTGGCGTACACCAAATAGATGTGTCCATAGGTGTTCGAGCTGAGATGGCAGCAATGCAAAAGAAGCTCGACGCTATGGAACACAAATCTTCTGCAGCCTCCCTAAACCCAATGTCGCTCCCCAAAACTGTTTGTGTGTGCTGTTCTGATCCGTCTCATTTAACGGAAGAATGTCTATTAAACTCTGCGTTTCAAGGTCACGAGCATTCTAATGCCGCATTTCAACGACCTCGAAACGATCCATATTCTTCCACGTACAATCAGGGTTGGAGGAATCACCCGAATTTTGCTTGGAACCAAAACCAATCTCAAAACACGGTTCCAAACACAAATAATTTTCAAAGGGCTCTTCCTCCACCACAACAGCAACCCCTTCAACTCACTCAACACCCCTACCAGTCACAAAATTTCCAAAATCAGGTCAACAATCCTGCACAGTCTAATCCTATGCAATCGACCTGTTCTGACGAATTCTCTCAATTCACTCAAACCATGAAATCACTTTTATCAAATTTCATAGAGGTTTCGACTGAGGTTAGATCTTCCGTCAGTGAGATAAAGAAAAACTCAGCGTCCCAAGCTGAGAGTATCAGATCGATGGAAGCTGAAATCGCACGCCTAAAAACCGAAATGAGTGCGAGAGAAAAAGGGAAACTTCCCTCTCAACCCCTACAGAATCCTGGGCATTACAATGTAAATGCCATCACAACGTTAAGATCGGGGAGAGTGCTGAATAATCATGTCGGGGAAGGTATTGATGATACTGAAAATCATATCAACACCCCGGCTGAGACCTTTCCACACACATACACTTCTCCTTCTGATCCTTCTTCTTCTACCACACCATCTTCTCACGAGCCTATTCTCCATTTTCCTTTAGGCTCGACACCTTCTCCCAACCCTTATAGTTTTCCACAGACGGTCCCCACACCTCTTTTGGGACCTTGTCTACCCCCTCTTCCTTCTCCTGTGATGGACCCTGCGCTTATTGCGAAAGCTCCTTACCCGAACCGGTTAAGGGGTAATAGAACGAGTTCTCATATGGAGAAAATTTTGGAAATGTTCAAACAGGTTAACATCAATATCCTCCCCTAAATGCAATTCAACAAGACCCCGTTTATGCGAAAATTCTTAAGGACTTGTGCACTAGGAAGAGGAAGACCCAAGTGCCGAAGAAGGTCTTTATAGCTAATAATATCAGCACTGCTTTTATTCCCCAGCTACCAAAGAAACGAAAGGACCCAGGATGTCCTACAATATCGATTTCTATTGGGGGTAAAAACATAAATCGCGCTCTTTTAGACCTTGGCGCAAGTGTTAACCTGCTCCCTTATTCTGTCTATGAGCAACTAGGGATTGGAGAGCTGAAACCTGCTCACTGCACTCTCCAGATGGCAGACCGATCTATCACCAAACCAAGGGGTGAATTAGAGGATGTGTTGATAAAGGTCGGGGAATTTGTTTTCCCTGTTGACTTCATTGTGCTCGACACACATCCTGTAGCAAACCCCCGGGGCCAAATTCCGGTGATTCTGGGTCGTCCTTTTCTTGCCACTTCCAACGCTGTTATAAACTGTAGAAATGGCTCAATGAATTTATCATTTGGAAATATGACCATTGAACTAAACATCTACAAAGTTGGAAGTCAGCCATCAGAACCCTCTGCTCATATTTTAGATGTGTGCTCTGTCCATGAGATTGTTCCCGATAGTTGTGGAGCTGAGGAACTTTGCTTTACTGATCTCGATGACATTACCACATCTCTGTTTGACTTTACACAAGATCTTAGTGAGGACACTTTACCTACACTTGAGTCCTGCACTTCTGACTTTTCTCCACCTGAGTCTGTATCTTTCACAGGCTCTGAGCTTCTTTGTAAATCCAAAAATCACTCAATGATACCTCTTTCTATCATTTCTCCACCTGAATTAGATCTCAAAATTTTACCGTCTCATCTGAAATATGCTTATTTAGGTGAGAAGGAGACTTTACCAGTTATAATATCCGCTTCTCTAGCATTAGAGCAAGAGAATGCACTTTTATCGGTATTGAGATCTAACAAAGAGGCGTTTGGTTGGAGTATGGCGAACATCAAAGGGATTAGTCCCTTGATAGTTGAACATCATATACATGTGATGGATGATGCCAGACCAACCCGAGAACCACAAAGACGGTTGAATCCCGTCATGAAGGAAGCTGTAATGAAAGAGATCGTCAAATGCCTAGATAATGGTATTATATACCCCATCTCCGATAGCCAGTGGGTGAGTCCTATACATGTAGTTCCTAAGAAATCCGGCATCACAGTTATAACCAATGAGGCGAATGAGTTGATTCAGACACGCACCCAAACTGGGTGGCGTGTATATATCGATTATAGAAAACTCAACGCTGCTACGAGGAAAGACCACTTTCCTCTACCATTCATTGATCAGATGCTGGAACGCTTAGCAGGACGAGAGTATTATTGTTTTATGGATGGATACTCAGGCTATAATCAGGTCCTAATCGCCAAAAAGGATCAAGATAAAACCACTTTTACTTTTCCTTTTGGTACCTTTGCTTACAGTCGCATGCCCTTTGGGTTATGCAATGCTCCCGCTACCTTTCAGCGGTGTATGATGGGGATATTCTCTGATATGGTAGAGAATTTTCTGGAGATCTTTATGGACGATTTCTCGATTTTTGGAGACTCTTTTTCCGATTGCGTAGCGAATATTGACGCTGTTCTTACTCGTTGCAAAGAGAAGAACTTGACTTTAAACTGGGAAAAATGCCATTTTATGGTCCAAGAAGGAATTGTTCTTGGACATGTCATTTCACAGAAAGGCATTGAGGTTGACAGAGCTAAGATAGATGTCATTCAAAACCTCCCTCATCCCAAAAGCGTCAAAAATATTCGATCTTTCCTTGGCCACGCGGGCTTTTATAGGAGATTCATTAAGGACTTTAGCAAAATTGCTAGACCTTTAACTCTTCTCCTGGCCAAGGATACGACCTTCCATTTTGACTCGGATTGCGAGACAGCTTTCGACTCACTTAAACACTCACTCACTTCAGCCCCCGTTTTATCGTCACCAAATTGGGACTACCCCATTGAGCTGATGTGTGACGCATCTGATTTTGCAGTAGGTGCAGTCTTAGGACAGCACATCGAAAAGATGCCACACGTGATTTACTATGCTAGTAAGACCCTGAATGATGCGCAAATCAATTATACAACCACAGAAAAAGAACTTTTGGCGGTTGTATTTGCATTAGAAAAATTCAGGCCTTACTTAATTGGCTCATCAATAGTTGTGTATACTGACCATTCCGCTTTAAAACATCTTCTGGCGAAGAAAGATGCAAAAGGTCGACTAATACGTTGGATCCTACTGTTACAAGAATTTGATCTTGTTATCAAAGATAAGAAAGGATGTGAAAACATAGTAGCTGACCATCTTTCACACATCATTTCTTCTCCTGTGACCCTGCCGATCAATGACTCGTTTCCTGACGAGCAACTCTTGAGCGTATCCAATGAACCATGGTTCAGGGATATTGTGAACTATCATGCCACGGGACTTATACCCAGCGATTGGTCAAAACAGGACAAATACCGTTTTCTATCCCAAGTAAAACACTTTTACTGGGACGAGCCCTATTTGTTTAAATATTGTCCTGATCAGATCATTCGCCGGTGTGTCCCGAATGAAGAGTTCAAGAGTGTTCTTTCTTTTTGTCATGATCAGGCCTGTGGGGGTCACTTTGGTCCTAGAAAGACAGCGGAAAAGGTTTTGCAATGTGGATTTTATTGGCCGACCTTATTCAAGGACGCATTTGAGTATTGCAAAACATGTACACAATGTCAGTATACGGGTAGAATCTCCCAGAGGAATGAAATGCCTCAGCAACCCATTCTGGTTGTTGAAATATTCGATGTTTGGGGTATAGATTTTATGGGTCCATTTCCCAACTCCTTTGGGAATTTGTACATACTGCTGGCGGTTGATTATGTCTCAAAATGGGTAGAAGCCATTCCATGTCGCACTAATGATAAGAAAGTTGTCATTAAGTTCTTGAAAGAGAATATCTTTTCGCGATTTGGACACCCACGCGCTATTATTAGCGATAATGGGACACACTTCTGCAATAAATCCTTCGAGACTCTGATGCGGAAATACTCAATCAACCACCGACTTTCTACACCCTATCACCCCCAAACAAGCGGGCAGGTTGAAATCTCAAACAGACAAATCAAACTTATCCTGGAGAAAACTGTTGCTAAAAATAGAAAAGACTGGTCGACCAAACTGACGGATGCTCTTTGGGCATTCCGAACTGCATATAAGACCGACCTAGGAATGTCTCCATATATGATAGTGTTTGGAAAAGCATGTCATTTACCCGTCGAGATAGAACATAAAGCATTGTGGGCTATTAAAGAAATAAATTTTGATTTAAACCTTGCTTGCAACTTTCGGAAGCTGCAACTTAACGAGCTAAGCGAACTCCGCGATGAAGCTTATGATAACGCTGTAATCACAAAGAATATGACTAAGGTTTTTCACGATAAAAACATTTTGAGGAAAACATTTTCACCTGATCAACAAGTCCTTCTTTATGATTCACGATTACACCTTCACGCGGGTAAGCTCAGATCTCGATGGAAGGGACCTTTTGTTGTGCGGTCTGTATACCCGCATGGGACAGTAGAAGTAGAAAATGTTAAAAACGGCACCGTTTTCAAAGTGAATGGACATAGATTAAAGCCGTATTTTTCCACTGACCCCACGGAGGAGCTCTTGTTCTTACAAGAGCCAGTTTATTTGGATTAAAATTCCTCCGTCTCACCTTCATATCCAGTATATCATTGCATCATCTTTTGACTGGAGGTGAGTGAAAAGAATAAGTTTGGGGGAAGTTCTTCACTTATATATTTTGCCCCCACTAATAATTCCTCCCAGACTTACAGGTTTTTGTAGATATAGCTGTCGGCAACAGTGAGGACACTGTTGAAAACAAGTTTGGGGGAGGTTTGTGCTTATTTTCACATCATTTGCATATCATCTGCATAAGCACAAAACGTTTCTTTTTAAAAAATCTATAAAAATTGAAAATTTTCAAAACCCATAAAAATTTAAAAATTTTCAAGTATAAAAATAATTTTAATATTTACACTTTTTTGTACATAAATAAGATAATGAAAGTTTAGATAGTGAACATTTATATCCATGAGATTAGAAAATTTTTAGAAAACTAAGAAAATTAGAAGTTTTCTTATACGAAATAGTAATAAGTAGTTATGAGCCGTTGTCCCAAGGGTTAGTAAGATGAAGGTAGTCATTAATCTGAGGATAAAAATAAGTCTGAAAAATAGTTTCTATTCTGGAAGCCAAACATTTTGAACGTTGCTACCCTGCTATTCGCAGTTACACACGTCTTGAAGCCTGGGATAGTAGAGGATACCTTGAAATGCTCTTGTCTTAAAGCCGATGTATGAAGGAAATAAAAAGAAAAAAAGTGAATAAAAAAATATAAAATGGTGAGAAAAATGGACACTGGTTTTGTTATCACCAAGGGAAATAAAAAATATATAGCGAGGGTACTTCTTCACCTAGTGCCCTAAGGCCAACTGGTCTGGGAGTCACTGCTATGCCTGAGGTGGTGCAAGACGAGGAAAATACACCAAGTAAGCAAGCACAGGAGTAATCGGTCGGTTAGTACCTCAAGAAGTATTAACGGTCGCATGAAAGTGTGTGAGCAATCTCATCTAAATATTCATTAATTAAAAAGTACTGAGGCTGATGGGCAGGAGTATGATAGCTTGAATTGAATTCTCCGGGTGTAGGGATGTCCTTTACACACACGCAGGGTTATATGATCGATGTTTGGAAGAAAGATAGGAATGAAGAATAAGACGATGTTTTATTGAGGGAGGACGTGATTTCTGACATCTTTTCATGACCATTAAGATAGGGCTCATGACAACCGAAAAGCTAGCTTTGTTGGAAACCCTAATTTTCAAGGCTTTTCTTTCACAATTCTTTTCTTTAAATGCAATATTCATGATCTTTCTTTTATTATTGGATTTTGTGGGTGCAATCCGCTGAAAA
This sequence comes from Agapanthus africanus, assembly GCA_030015575.1. NCBI lineage: Eukaryota > Viridiplantae > Streptophyta > Magnoliopsida > Asparagales > Amaryllidaceae > Agapanthus > Agapanthus africanus. Next base: position 824,829,519 of record CM057339.1, on the reverse strand, counting down.
CCCTCAGAAGACAACACTCCACCTACTAGGGACACCTAGAGGTTTAAAGGCTTGTTGCACGTGCTCAGTGCAATCGTGTTGCCTACGAAAGTGTGCTAGTTAGTTTTTCTCTTTCTTTATTTTCTCCTTCTCTTTTTAATAAAACAAGTTCGCTCGAGACGGTCGAAATTAAGTTTGGGGGAATTTGATTAGTCGAAAATATTGTATATTTTAGCCGGCAATTTCCTCATCATTTGCATTCATATAGAAGCGTTCGGCATTCATATTTTACATATTAGCAAAACTGTCGCAAAATATCAGATTACATGTATTAGACTCTTAAACCAACACTATAAAGGAAATTGACCGCATTTCATGGCATCGCATCATCCCTACATTTGCGCAACACTTGTTTTGAGATCTGTGCAGGAAAATCCAGAAGAAAGGCCAAAATTTATACGGTACCGATCAAATATTACGCCAACTCAATGATTTCAGTTCTGGTACCAATCCAAAAGGCAAAGTAAAATTCAACATATCAAATTAAGCTCCAAATAGCATGCCAAGACAACACCAGAAGAACCAAGCCACAAGGAACCTACTTGGCCGCGGAACCGCGGCCTAAGCCGACTTGTGCCGCGGTTCCGCGGCGGCCTTGACAGATCATCACTCCAATTTTGCTGCAGAACTCCTAGATCAGCTCCTACACTTCAAAAAGACACTCCAATTTCCAGAAGACTCCAGAGACTTCTGCCAGATCAGCAAGCTTTGGGATCAACACTAAACTAGCCTTGTATTCTAGAACCTTCTCCCTAAACCCTAGCTTAAACCCTAAGCTAAGCCTAACAAACTCTTTCTAGAAGTCTTTCAACAAACTTTTGGAGGGAACTCAAAGGCTGAGGGTTTGGGTGCTCTATAAATAAGACCCTAGGCTCACTTGTAAATCATCTTGGAACCTTGGAAAAAATCAATCCATTAGTTCATTTTAGAGCCATTCTATCTCTTTCTTCATCTTCTTCTTCCACAAATCTAGTGAGAGGATTTGTGTGAAACCCTAACCCTAAATTCCAATCAAAAGCCAAGATCCCGAGTACCCATTCAAGCAAGAAGCCTTGAAACCTTTTAGGAGCCGAGCCGGTCTTCAACAGAGCAAGTGGTCCAAGCCGATCCGCGACTCACGGGGCCGAGCGAAGCCAAGTCGACAATTTAATTCTTCCTCTTGTAGTTCTTGAGCGACTGTAATCAAATTGTTGATATAAATAAAATGTGATATTCTTTTATCTTGTTTTCTTTAAATTCTTGCATCATGATTCAATCTAAATTTCTAGTTGTAATTCTTGTTGTGATGTCTGAGTAAAGCTCCGCTCGTCGAGGAGTCGAGACGATCAATAGAATGATGATGTAATATATCGTAAATCGATTCTTGAATCCTACGAGTTTTGTAAACCCTAGCAAGATCAAGAATCGACGACCCAATTCGTTGCGATGCTTTCTTGATTGATATCGCTCGAGATTGGGGAGTTACGATCGTTTCTTGAAATTGCTAGAGGCTAGAATGTGAATGATAATCGACGAAAGAACAAGGGTTAAACGATGAAACCCTAGTTTCATCAAGAAAGCCCTAACTCTCGTCGACCATTATCGATCTAGTATCAATCCTTCGAAGGACAAGAACACGAAATCTTGATATTACATCACGTCTATAGATCCGATCCATTCCTACGAGCCTCATTTAGATTCTTGACATTTTGGTTGGAAATATTATCGAAACTCAATTCTTGATTGTTTATCAGTTTCTTGATTCTTGATTAAACTCGTGACACCTGAATCAATTGATAAATTCTTGAATCATGTTTTGTTTTCTTTTCGATTAACTTTTCAATTCAAACAAAGCAAATATAAAAACGAATCGCACAATCCCTGTGGACGATCCGCACTCGCTTACGATCTACAACTGACACCGTAGTTGATTGCGGTCAAATATAATTCTTTGATTGTGATTCTATACATCTTCTTAAAACGACACACAAAGAAAAATCATTCAATCAAGCACCAATTAGCATCTGCCCCGAATCTCAGGCAAGACCGTCCACGTCTTGGCCGCCATTCGGAGGGGATCAGATTCTGGCACGCCCGGTGAGACCTTTTCCTCTTTCCACTCCACACTTCGTGTGTCGTGATTCGCGAACCAATCGCGGTTTGCTAATGGATGCCCTTGGGTTTCGAAGTACAAAGACTTGGTGTTTCGTTTGCTGCAGAAAGCAAAAGGATCAATGGCTGGCAACTGCTCGAGCTGCACCAACTGCAAATGCAACCGACGCTCCGCCTCACCTGGAAGTGTAGCATATGGACCGTAGGCTGCTTCCCTATTCACTATGCCTGTAGAGCAATGATTGTTAGAGATTCTGCGTGTTCAAGTTTAGTTAATTACCGCAATCAAAACGGTTTCGCTTGTAGCGAGCTTGTTGAGTACGGGTCGTCCGCAAGGAAATGGGAACCTTTTTCTATGTGTTTTAACGAGTTAAGTCCAATTTTCCAGATTTGTTTGTGATTAACTAAGTGTTAAAATGAGATGTAAAGAGAGCTTGTTAGGGTTAGGATTAGGTTAGTTTGAGTTAGGAGTCACTCACTTATTTTGTTGCCACTCTTAATATCGGTGTTACGGTAATCAGCAACAACGGGGATTAGCACGACTAGGAAGGAACTTGCGAGTATAAGCTAGGCTTTCCAACGCATAAGTTCTTCCTTTTGGTGCTAGTCCGTCCGTTCTTGGCTCTTAGCCATAACCTCCGGTTAATTCAACCACAACCGGTCTCACTACGGAATCACCGCTATCATGTAGGATAGGGTGCCGTAGGGAGTGGATTGTGGTTCAATTAACGGGAGTCGATTTAAGATGTTGGGCAAGGAAAGAGTGAGAGAGATTTCCTTCTCTCAAACTTCCCTTATCCTACCCTAACAAGTATGGAAATTACTCACCCATTACAAGAAGAACGAAAAATAAAACAAAGGAGGAAGATAGAAAGAAGGAGATTAGAAGATAACAACTAGCTATTTGCGACCTCAACCTGGCAAGGATCAAACGTAAGCATCATGGTTGTTTAAGGATAAAGGAAAAGAGAACAAGAAAGAAACAAACACAAATAACAACAATTAAGTTAACAAATGAAAATTACAAACAATAATAATTTAACTAAAGAACAAGACAAGCATGATAAGTAAAAAAGAACTCCTTTATTCATTCTTCACTCACAAAAGCTCACTACAAGTTTTTTAATGGAGAAGAGATGAGAAGAGGAAGAGGAACAACAACTAAAACCTAAAATCTAAATACAAGATTAAGCACCCTTGGCTTCACAAGGTTCTGAGCTATTTATAGGCAGTGAACTGGAAATCTAGGGCAAAATTCTGTCTCTACATGAAAAGACCAAAATAACCCTGAAGTTTCATCATGTGAGGAGGTAGTACGGCCGCGGAACCGCGGCCTAGACCCCCTATTGGCCGCGGTTCCGCCGCCCTATGGGGGAGTTAGGCTGTCGTCTTTTGTGTGCTGCCCTGGTCTTCTGTTCCCTTTAGTCTGGTACATGTTTTTTTCTGATAATATTTCCACATTTCTTCCAGAATCAAGGGTGATTGGATGTGGATCTTTTTGTCATGATTTTCTTGAGCTCCGCGTAGATTTCTTGGTCTTGGTGTTGCCATTGTGCTTTGTGCATGAAGGTGACATTCGATTTGTCATTTTGTCTCTCAAACTGGTATGTGGCAACATACGGATAGAGAGCGGAGACCCGTGTTTTATCTGTGGTTGGCAGGAACCCGGGTTTTGTCGTGTTTTTCTATGGATTTCACCATTTAGAGCCGAGAACCTGTATCCTGCAATTGACTAGCAAACACGGCTCAAGAGTACCTACCGATATGCAATGTGATAAAAATTGGGCGGTATAAAAATGCAAAAATCTGATATGAACAAATACCCCCAAACTTATCATTTGCTCGTCCCGAGCAAAGCCAATTTATTCACAAAAAATTTCCTAACTTCACTTTTGTAGGGAACGCGATTGCACTGAGCATGTGCAACAAGCCGTTAAACCTCTAGGTGTCCCTAGTAGGAGGAGTGTTGTCTCCTGAGGGTTTTCAGCGGATACTACCCACAAAATCCGGTCAAGCTAGTTTTGCAAAATAACTAAGATTCAAACCCTAAAGTTTTGTTTCAGAAAATAACAATTCTATTATCCTAAGTCTAGACTATCGAACTTTTATTTTTCACACCTCGCTTCTTATTTAACTACAGATTTTATATGTCTTTACGTGCAGTGCAAATAGTGTCGTTAAGTTTCCAGAAGGATCGATTTAAGTCATCATGTCATACAATAAATCCCAGATAAAATTTTTGAAAGGATCACATAATTTTTATAAAGAGTTAAGCATTTTTCAAGTTTCGTTTTCCAGTAAAGTTTCAACTTCAGAATTTCTATCTTCCTTAACAGGAAACTAGGTCTTATTTTTCACTCCACCTTTTTCTTGTTTTCATTTCATACACACCTCTGTGAACGTGCAATAGTCTTTATCATAGACTAAAACCTTCATATCTCCGTTAAAATTTTTTTATAAAGGCCTGTCTTTTATCAAGATTATTCTCACACAAAGAACCGTTAAGAATTTTAACTCGGAGAGAACACTTGCTTGACTTTGTTTTAATCTGGACTTTCTAGGCTTCTTAGCGAGCTTTGGGCCAATGCACCCAAACCAGTTGGTTTTAGGGCATTAGGTGTAGAAACACCCCAGCGAACTTAATTACTCAAGTTACCTAGGTCCAAAAAAAAAAAAGACAATTTGTCGTGAAAATCATGATGATTCAATACGAACGGAGATATAACCGGCAGTTCAACTATTTTTTTGGATAAAAAACGTGTTTAGTGGGTTCGGTGTGTAATCATTCCAATCAAGTTCCAGATGGGTTATTTTTCAGACTTAGTTCCAATTAAGGCATCAATAACATTCCTTCATATTCACTCACTTCATAAACTATTCTTGATATTACTTATTTCAGAACAAACCTATTTGATCCTCAGAAAATCATTGATCCATTTAAAAGTTTTTAGACATAAAAGACTTGTCATCTAATTTCCAAAACTCACGACACGTGTAGTGTGATGTAAAGACGTATATCAGCTATAGTTAACTTCAAAGGAGAGTTATCTTTCAGGGTTTCAAAATCTAAACATAAGATTTAGTTATTCTTATTTTATCAAACAAAACCGTCGAAATGTTGAATCAGAGTCCTCCCACTTGCTAACTTGACAGAAAAGTTTTTATGTTTTTTTAGAAAATTTTCAGATTTTTATGGATTTTAATATGCAGATGCAAAATATACATATGAATGCGAAGGTTAGAAATGCGTACCGAGCGTACCCCCAAACTTAAACTGGACAGTATCCTCACTGTCATCGCATGAAGAGATCATTTGAAGGGTCAAAATTGTCGGTTAGATATACACAATTTATATTTTGTTTTTGTTTTTATTTTTAAAGAAAAGAAAAAGAGCAAAAAAGGAAAAGAATATCCACAAATATATACAAAATGGTATATACATACCCCCAAACTTATTTGGAACAGTGTCCACTGTTCTTGGCTGGATAACCGAAGTTTGGTGGTAGGCAGAGAAAGATTATGCAGGGTAAACCGGCTCCTGTAAGACCAGGAGCTCCTCTGTTGGTTCGGCGCTAAGGTACGGTTTTAGTCGGTGTCCATTTACTTTGAAAAATGAACCGTCCTTTGGATTCTCCAAATCCACAGCGCCATGCGGATATACATTCCGCACAAAATACGGCCTTTTCTAGCGAGATCTGAGCTTTCCTGGATGGAAGTGTAGCCGGGTGTCGTAAAGCAGTACCTGTTGACCAGGTACGAAAGTTTTGCGCAAAAGGTGTTTATCGTGAAACACCTTCGTTCGGTTCTTAACGACAACCGCGTTATCGTAAGCCTCATCCCTAAGCTCGCTTAATTCGTTCAACTGCAGCTTCCGATGGCTGCCCGCATCTTCGAGAGACAGATTCAGCTCCTTTATCGCCCAAAATGCGCGATGCACTATTTCGACAGGTAGGTGGCAAGCCTTTCCGTACATAAGCCGATAGGGAGACATGCCAAGATCGGTCTTATAAGCGGTTCGAAATGCCCAAAGGGCATCAGTGAGTTTCAGCGACCAATCTTTTCGGTTCTTGGAAACCGTCTTCTCCAGTATCTGCTTGATTTGCCGATTTGAAACTTCGGACTGCCCACAGGTTTGGGGGTGGTAGGGCGTGGATAGCTTATGATTAATGGAATATTTCCGCATCAAGGCCTCGAAAGTCTTGTTGCAGAAATGAGTTCCATTGTTTCTAATGATCGCTCGGGGGTGCCCAAACCGGGAGAAAATGTTTTCTTTAAGAAACCTAACGACAACCTTGTTGTCATTAGTCCGGCTGGGCACAGCCTCGACCCACTTAGAGACGTAATCAACAGCGAGAAGGATGTACAAGTTCCCAAAAGAGCTAGGAAACGGCCCCATGAAATCGATCCCCCAAACATCGAAAATCTCCACAACCAAGATTGGTTGGAGCGGCATCTCGTTCCTCCGGGATATCCGGCCCATGTGTTGGCACCGGGAGCAAATCTTGCAATAATCATGAGCGTCTTTGAAGAGTTGTGGCCAGTAGAAACCACATTGCAAGATCTTCTCAGCTGTCTTTCTGGGGCCAAAATGCCCCTCACACGCTTGATCGTGGCAAAACGACAGCACACTCTTGAATTCATCGTCAGGGACACACCGACGAATAATCTGGTCGGGACAGTACTTGAACAAATAGGGTTCGTCCCAGTAAAAGTGTTTTACTTGGGATAAGAAGCGAAGTCTGTCTTGACTTGACCATTCAGTCGGTAGTAATCCTGTGGCCAAATAGTTCACAATATCTGCGAACCAGGGTTCGCAAGATACTGTCAAGAGCTGTTCATCCGGGAAAACGTCGTTGATCGGAATTGGAAGCGAAGGCGAAGAAGGAAGTCGTGAGAGATGGTCGGCAACTACGTTTTCACATCCTCGTTTGTCCTTAATGACAAGGTCAAACTCTTGAAGCAAGAGGATCCAACGTATTAGCCGAGATTTTGCATCTTTCTTCGCAAAAAGATGGCGCAGAGTAGAATGGTCAGTGTAGACAATGACTGGAGAGCCAATGAGGTAGGGCCTGAACTTTTCTAAAGCAAATACAACAGCCAAGAATTCCTTCTCAGTTGTTGTATAATTGAGTTGGGCATCGTTCAAGGTTCGGCTCGCATAATAGATTACGTGCGGCATCTTGTTGATGCGTTGTCCAAGGACAGCACCGATGGCAAAGTCGGATGCATCGCACATAATCTCAAATGGGTGCGTCCAGTCAGGTGAAGAAAGAACGGGAGCAGAAGTGAGTGAGCTTTTTAGTGACTCGAATGCAGTCACACAGCTCGAGTTGAAGTCGAATGGTGTGTCCTTGGCCAGCAAAAGAGTCAAGGGCCTAGCAATCTTGCTAAAGTCCTTGATGAACCGTCTATAGAAACTGGCATGGCCAAGGAAGGCTCGAATGTCTCTGACGCATCTGGGAGGAGGGAGATTGGAAATGACCTCAATCTTCGCTTTGTCAACCTCTATGCCATTTTGCGAGATGATATGTCCTAAGACAATACCTTCGCGCACCATGAAGTGGCACTTCTCCCAATTCAAAGTGAGGTTCTTGTCCTTACATCGGGTAAGGACAGCGTCAAGATGCAGCAAACACTCGTTGAAGGAATCGCCGAAGATGGAGAAATCGTCCATGAAGATCTCCAGAAATTTTTCCACCATGTCTGAGAAAATTCCCATCATACACCGCTGGAAGGTAGCGGGCGCATTGCAGAACCCAAAGGGCATGCGACGATATGCAAACGTGCCGAAAGGACAAGTGAATGTGGTCTTGTCCTGGTCTTTTTCGACGATGGGAATTTGATTATAGCCGGAGTAGCCATCAAGAAAGCAGTAGTACTCGTGTCCGGCCAATCGTTCAAGCATTTGGTCAATGAAAGGTAGCGGAAAGTGGTCTTTCCGCGTTGCGGCGTTGAGTTTTCTGTAATCGATGCATACTCGCCACCCAGTTTGGGTGCGAGTAGGGATTAACTCGTTCGCCTCGTTGGTTATGACCGTGATGCCTGATTTCTTGGGGACAACGTGAATGGGGCTAACCCACTGGCTATCAGAGATAGGGTAAATGATACCACTATCCAGACATTTTACGATCTTCTTCTTCACAGCCTCTTTCATGATTGGGTTGAGACGTCTTTGTGGATCCCTGGCTGGTTTGGCATCATCCATCAGATGAATGTGATGTTCAACAATCAGGAGACTAATCCTCTTGATGTCCGCCATGGACCAGCCAAAAGCTTGCCTATTGCTGTGCAAGACCGCGAGAAGGGCTTTCTCTTGCTCTGGAGCTAGAGAAGTCGAGATGATGACAGGGAGGGTATCGTTCTCACCTAAGTAAGCGTACTTAAGGTGAGACGGCAAAGGCTTGAGTTCGAGCGTTGGAGGTGAAACGATTGAAGGCAGAATTGGAGAAAAGGTCTCGAACTCAAAGGACTCCAGCAATGGTTCAAAATGAGTGTAAGCGACCGAGTTGGATGGTTCAGGTAACTCATCCGGAAATTCGAAGGATTCAAACTCGGGCGGTGAGTGGCTAAGATCGTTCGAGAAAGTGAAACACTCGTAGTCGTTGTCGGGCGCAGAAACCGCAGCAGGTTCGAAGAGGAACGCACTAGTGGCGTTAAGGTTATCGTGTTCGAACAGAAACTCCTCAAATTCACACTCTTCTGGGGTGATCTTCTGGATCGAGCAAACGTCCAGTATGTGAGCATTAAGTTTGGTGGGCTGATTCCCCAGCCTAAAAATGTTGAGTTCAATTGTCATGTTTCCAAAAGAGAGGTTCATCGAACCATTGCGACAATTGATCACAGCATTTGAGGTTGCAAGGAATGGACGACCGAGTATCACCGGAATTTGATTCCGGGGGTTAGCTACAGGCTGTGTGTCTAATACAATGAAGTCAACGGGGAATATGAAGTCCCCGACTTTGATTAACACGTCCTCTAGCTCACCCCTAGGATGGGTGATCGATCGGTCGGCCATTTGGAGAGTACAGTGTGTGGGTTTCAGCTCTCCTACGTCTAATTGCTCGTATACTGAGTACGGAAGCAGGTTAACACTGGCACCAAGATCTAATAGTGCGCGGTTGATGTTCTTATCCCCAATGGTAATAGAAATCGTAGGACAGCCAGGGTCCTTCCGTTTTTGTGGTAAAGATTGGGTAAGGGCATCACTCACAGCACTAGCCAAGAAAACTTTCTTGGGTACCTGAGACTTCCTCTTTTTCGTGCACAAGTCCTTTAAGATTTTCGCGTAGGACGGGACTTGTTGGACAGCATCTAAAAGAGGAATGTTAATATTAACCTGCTTAAATAACTCCAGAATCTTCTCCATTTGTGGATTTTGTTTATTGGACCTCAACCGGTTTGGAAATGGACGTTTTAAAAATTAGTTGAGTCCAATGCTTGTGGAGGAGATTATGGAGCTGGAGCGGATCCCAGAATTGGTGTTTTCGTGGAGTGAGAAGTGGGTCCATTTAGAATAGAAGAAGAAGAAGGAGAGCCTTTTGAAGAATGGAGAATAGGCTCAGAAGACGAAGAAGCAGAAGAAGAAGAAGAAGAAGAATAAGAAGAAGTGGCCGGGGTGTCATTGTTGGGCCGTGTGCCGATGTTGTTTTGCAGCATCCTTCCCGATCTCAATGTGGTTACGGCACTCACATTATGGTTCTGTTGTTCAAGAGCAACATGTACATTATGTGGGTGACCGAGATTTGGGAGTGGCTGGGACGGGAGCTTCCCATTCTCTCGCTCGCTTAAGGCGGCATTCAGCTGTGCAATCTGGGCCTCGATGGTCTTGATGCTTTGCCCGTGAGCGGCAGTGTGTTGCACTAAGGACTGAATGGAAGACTGGATGTTGGCGGTGGACTGAGTTGATTGTTTAACGAACGCCTCCAGACTTCGTTCGAGCGAGGAAACCTTATCATTTTTTGACGGAACAAAGTTGTTTTGGGGAAAAGAATTGTTGGGTGCAAAGTTGTTCGTCTGATTTTGAAAAGGTTAGGGTTGGAAGGGCTGCTGAAACTGATGTTGAGTTTGTTGTTGCGCTTGTTGTTGCGGAAGAGGGGGCCTCTGGAAATTGTTGCCTTGGAATTGATGCTGATTCTGATTCCAGGCGAAATTGGGGTGGTTCCTCCAACCGGGATTGTAGGTGGAAGAGTATGGATCATTCCTCGGTCTTTGCTGAAATGCAGCATTAACCTGATCCTGTCCTTGCGATGGTGGATTGTAAGGACACTCTTCGGTTAAGTGAGAAGGATCAGAACAACAAGCGCAAATGGTACGAAGGGGAAGAACAAGGGTAGGAACAGGAGAAGAGAATTTGCTCTCTATCGCTTCAAGCTTTCTCGTTATTGCAGCCATTTCAGCTTTCATCGCAATAGAGACATCAAGTTGGTGAATTCCTACCCTAGACTGACCGGTAGAAGTGGAGGTAGAAGAAGAAGAAGTCGGTCTGGTGCTCTCCCATTGTAGCGTTTGTTCCGCAAGGTCGTCGAAGAATTGCCACGCTTCCTCGTCAGATTTCGATAGGAAGTGGCCCTGATAGATGGTTTCCAACAACTGCTTGGTTGCTGGGTTCAGGCCCTCGTATAAGGTTTGGCAAAGTTGCCATTTCTCTATACCGTGGTGAGGACACTGAACAAGAAGGTCTTTATACCGGTCAAAGCACTTCCAGAAGGGTTCAGAAGGAAGCTGAGAGAATTGGTTGATTTCATTACGGATCCTTGCGGTTTTATGATTCGGATAGAATTTTTTGAGAAACGCTTTAACAAACTCGTCCCAACTGGTTATGGAGTGGGAAGCGGTGCTATACAGCCATTTTTCAGCAAGATCGCATAAAGTGAACGGAATGACCCGTAGACGTATAGCATCGTCCGACAGCTGGGTGGTTTTCATCATGGCACAAACGTTTTGAAATTTATTGATGAAGATATAGGCATCTTCAGATTTAAGCCCATGAAATCGTGGAAGTATGTTGATGAAGTGGGGCTTAATTTCAAAATTATCCCCATTGGCCGGTGGAAGAGAAAAGCGGGTGGGAAGTGCAGAGCGGGTGGGATAGAAACAATCCTGGAGCGCGATTCGCTGCGGCGCTACAACAGGCGGTGGTGGTGGGTTATTGGTCTCCGTAGGAGGTGGAGCCAATCCAGGGGTAGTCAAAGAGATGTTTGGATTAAATCCTGACATTGCGGAAGAAAAGGTTGGTGATGGTGAAGGTGAAGATGTATAAACAGAATTCCGGTCAACGTCGGAGTTGGCCGGCAAAAGTAAGGGTGAAAGAGGTGTGGACGGAGTTTCGACGTCTGAGTCGATCGCGTAGTCGGTAGCGACTAACGTAACGCGGACTAGGCGGACGCTAGTGTCCCGAGTCCAAGCGGACATACACTAAATGAGTTTAATATAGTCAAAGCGGAGAAGGTGAGGGTAAGAAAACGTCAATGGAGAAATACGATGGGTGGTGAGTGAAAAATGGATTTTTGGCGACAAAGGGCAAGTTTTTATAAAAGTTTTTTTTTTTATTTTTCTTTTACTTTTTTTTTTAGAAAGAGCTTTACAGGAATTTGTACGGACTTACGGCTTTAAGAAATCACAAACAAGATATGCACAATCACACCTAGATCTAGGGTCACCTAGGTCTGCTAGACAGCTCCTAACTGTTCCAGAGGGCTAGAAATAGGACCTCAAACCGCCTCTTCTCCGTCAATTGCGGCCAGGTAAGTGCCAGGTAAGTGGGAGGCTCCCCACTACGTAAGTAGTGGTCCTAATTAAGTAACCACTTGCCTTCGACACACTTGCCTAGACACCGCAAAAGTCAGATAGGATAAACGGCCGATGCCTGTAACTAGTCCTCTGTCCTATTGAGCGCGAAGTCCTTAGGGCTGAGTCTAGTATTTTTTAATTAACAATGGTCAATGCATATGCTTTTTGTGATTTTTGAGGTCCTGGGAAGGGTGATGAAATCCCCACCCAATCTGAGTTGGTTTCAAGCCCCTTAAGTCCGTATTAATGAATGCAAAGCGGTAACAAATCAACTGCAAACAATTTTTATTTTTAGCGCGGCGCAAAGAATCCTGCACAAGAACAGTTTATTGGAAGGGGAAGAGAATTTGCGCAAAGAATGCTGCAGAAAACACAGTTCAGTGGAGTTTAGAGGAGTGGGGGAGAGACAAGAGACACTTACAGGAAATTTGGCACACTGACTCCACCAAGTGGCCGCGGTTCCGCGGCCTAAGCCAGCTTATGCCGCGGTTCCGCGGCAAGGTAGTGGAGTTGGGGCTCTGAAATTTTGGGATGTGCTGCAGTGGTTGTCCTCTTCTTGTCTAAATTTGCTGAATCTTGATTTGCTCACTGTATCTGCTCCAGATTTTTACAGTAGACCGTTTGCTTCATTTTGATCCGTCGCGGTGTAGCCGCGAAATATGGGTCTATCTTCCCACGTCTTTGGCACTGAACTTTAACTTCGTATTATCCTGCACACTTGCACAAAAACTAATCAAAAATAACAAGATGGTTTTTTTTTTTACAATGTATATTTTTTTGTTTTGTTTTTCGGTTAGATTTATATTCACAAGTTAACCCGAAATTACACAAAGAAATAAACTACCGTCTCCCCGGCAGCGGCGCCATTTGATTGTTAGAGATTCTGCGTGTTCAAGTTTAGTTAATTACCGCAATCAAAACGGTTTCGCTTGTAGCGAGCCGGTTGAGTACGGGTCGTCCGCAGGGAGATGGGAATCTTTTTCTATGTGTTTTAACGAGTTAAGTCCAATTTTCCAGATTTGTTTATGATTAACTAAGTGTTAAAATGAGATGTAAAGAGAGCTTGTTAGGGTTAGGATTAGGTTAGTTTGAGTTAGGAGTCACTCACTTATTTCGTTGCTACTCTTAATATCGGTGTTACGGTAATCGGCAACAACGGGGATTAGCACGACTAAAAAGGAACTTGCGAGTATAAGCTAGGCTTTCCAACGCATAAGTTCTTCCTTTTAGTGCTTGTCCGTCCGTTCTTGGCTCTTAGCCATAACCTCCGGTTAATTGAACCACAACCGGTCTCACTACGGAATCACCGCTATCATGTAGGATAGGGTGCCGTAGGGAGCGGATTGTGGTTCAATTAACGGGAGTCGATTTAAGATGTTGGGCAAGGAAAGAGTGAGAGAGATTTCCCTCTCTCAAACTTCCCTTATCCTACCCTAACAAGTATGGAAATTACTCACCCATTACAAGAAGAACGAAAAATAAAACAAAGGAGGAAGATAGAAAGAAGGAGATTAGAAGATAACAACTAGCTATTTGCGACCTCACCTTGGCAAGGATCAAACGTAAGCATCATGGTTGTGTAAGGATAAAGGAAAAGAGAACAAGAAAGAAACAAACATAAATAACAACAACTAAGTTAACAAATGACAATTACAAGCAATAATAATTTAACTAAAGAACAAGACAAGCATGATAAGTAAAAAGAACTCATTTATTCATTATTCACTCACAAAAGCTCACTACAAGTTTTTTAATGGAGAAGAGATGAGAAGAGGAAGAACAACAACTAAAACCTAAAATCTAAATACAAGATTAAGCACCCTTGGCTTCACAAGGTTCTGGGCTATTTATAGGCAGTGAACTGGAAATCTAGGGCAAAATTCTGTCTCTACATGAAAAGACCAAAATAACCCTGAAGTTTCATCATGTGAGGAGGTAGTACGGCCGCGGAACCGCGGCCTAGACCCCCTATTGGCCGCGGTTCCGCCGCCCTATGGAGGAGTTAGGCTGTCGTCTTTTGTGTGCTGCCCTGGTCTTCTGTTCCCTTTAGTCTGGTACATGTTTTTTCTGATAATATTTCCACATTTCTTCCAGAATCAAGGGTGATTGGATGTGGATCTTTTTGTCATGATTTTCTTGAGCTACGCGTAGATTTCTTGGTCTTGGTGTTGCCATTGTGCTTTGTGCATGAAGGTGACAATCGATTTGCCATTTTGTCTCTCAAACTGGTATGTGGCAACATACGGATAGAGAGCGGAGACCCGTGTTTTATCTGTGGTTGGCAGGAACCCGGGTTTTGTCATGTTTTTCCATGGATTTCACCGTTTAGAGCCGAGAACCTGTATCCTGCAATTGACTAGCAAACACGGCTCAAGAGTACCTACCGATATGCAATGTGATAAAAATTGGGCGGTATAAAAATGCAAAAATCTGATATGAACAAGCAAGTAACTCAAGCTACCACCGGTCTATTCTTTGGGACCATGCTCCCGTCGGTGAACATTAACATCCCAATGCCCGTACCGGAAGCGTCAAAGAAGTCGGTCTTTGATCGACTCGCTACTCCCACGGCCCCTCTCAGCGGGTCGTCCAACTCCTCGGTCTTCACCAGACTGAGCCTGGACTCCAAAGGGCCCGCCAAAAAGCCCATGATACCTGAGAAAGCCATCCCAAAGAAGACAGCTGCTCCCGAAGTCATCAAGGCGGCTTCTACTGCCAAAGAGTCGGTCTTTGCAAGACTGGATGTCCCAGCTCCCGCTCCGGTTCGAAGGTCTTTGACAGATTGGATACCGCCACTCAAAAGACGTCAGTCTTCAAGAGGATGGCACCGGCAGCAGCCCCTCCCCAGAACAGGGGACAAGACGAAGCCGTCGCTGAACCATCCCCAACAGCTCGACACGCTCGACGTCATCATTGGCGCCGAGTAAGGAAGGCCGAGGGCAACTCTCCCTCAGGGCTAACTCCACCGGCTCCAGTGGTGGAAGTTAAGGCTACTGTTCCAACCAAGAACAGCTTCGAGCTATTAAACAGGGTACGCAGAAATTCGCCAACTGCGGTTCTCAAAAGATCCCCTCCGCCTGCGGAGAATATTATAGAAATAAAGCCGGAGCAGCCTCCTCAACGGCTGTCCTCCAAAATTTATAAAGTCTGGCTGAAGGTTCAAGACTCGGTAATTAACCAAGATCACTCTCGTCAACAACGAAGGACGACAACCACTTGGGTGCCCGCTGCAACGGCTCCCTCCACGTCGACTACTCAAAAGAGAAGAAGGCCGGATAGAGTCCCCACTCCTGCAGCAAATGTCAAGGACAATAAGCCTAAACGCCCTAAGTCTGGGGGCATGATGGTGCATACGGTATACATGGCACTGGGAAAAGAGGACAGCCATGCATCCACGGGTCATAGACCGCTTACACGATCAGTAACCAAAGATCAGGAGCAACAGCAGAAGCTCCAGGAAATGATGAACGCGATGGCCTCACTCAATGGGCCGAAAGAAAGCCCCGAAGCGTCATCTGATCAACGCCAGGAACAAGAAACTGATGCTGAATTCCTTCGTAGGATATTGGAGAAGAAGGATAAAGAGGCTGCCGAACAAGCAGCCAATATACAACGAATGGCCCTCCTGTTCCAGGACATGGTGGGAATGATGATCCAACAAGATTCTCCTGCTGAAGATCCTCCAATCGTTCTTGAAGACGACAGGGGAGAAACGTCAAATCCTCCACCCGCTCTATCAACAGCCAAGGAGGAGACAATCTCCAAAGCTGACCTAGACGAATATATAGCTCAGCAGATACGGGTTCACCAGGCGACCGAGGCAGCTGGTCAAGTTGTCAGAACAGGGCGACCATATCCGAGCTGGTATGACCAGATCAAGTACCCGCCTGGTTATACAATACCGAAATTTCATGTCTATAAGGGGACGGGCAATCCCCACCAGCATGTTGCCCAGTTCAGTGCGCTTTGCGGCAACACCGGCGGCGACGATAAGCTCTTGCTTCGCCAGTTCGTCGATAGCTTGTCAGAAACGGCGTTCGAGTGGTACTCTGAGCTCCCAAACGACTCTATTAAAACATTTGCGGAGATGGAGCTGCTGTTTACCTAAAGTTTCGCAAGTGCCAGCGAACGCACTCCGATAACGGCATTAATTAATGCCAGGGTGAAACCAGGCGAGACGTGGGTCCAGTACGCTATACGCTGGCGAAACTTGTGGTCGAAATGCGAACAACGCATTGAAGAGGCGCCCGCGGTAGGAATGTTCGTGGGTACCCTAGATCCTCATGCAACTATCTCACAGTTCATGATGTTTTTTAAGCCAACCACGTTCCAGGCTTTGATCGACAAGTTGGCCCAGATGGGTCACAGACCGTCTCCCCCGAAGCCAGAACCTCGGAATGACAAGGGTAAAGGGAAGGCAACCTTCGTTGCGAACGATCAACAGCAACCCAGTGCCCCAAAGCTGGCGGATCAGCTGGAAGAAAGACGGCGATATTACAATGAGAAAATGAAGCGCCCCTACTCATTCCCGCGGGATAAGACGAAGAGGCTATTCGAGCTGGCAATACGCAACAGGCTTATCAACTTGCCAAACCCAACGCGACCGCCGCAACCCAGTGAGGTGAATAACCCCAACTACTGCCCTTACCATCAAACGGTAAGCCATCCGATTGAGGATTGCTTCATCTTCAAAGGATGGATTGAAGATCAATACCTACATGGCAAGTTTGCGCTGTCCGAGAAGTGGAAGGTGAACCCGCCACAACCTCACACTGCTAAGAAGACGGACACACCGGGGGCAACTTGTTCTTTCATTGAAGAAGCTCCATGGGAATTCATGCTTTTAGCAAAAACCAAGAGGATGCTGAATGACCTCCAGACATTCCCGGCAGTCAGGTGGAAAAACCCGCTGGAACCCCAGATCATTGAAGGGATGCTGAAGCCGCGCCCAACTCCGAAGATCAGTGGTGACAAAATCTTCAAAGAAAAAGAAGAAGAAATCTAAGAAGCCCGTGAAGCCTGGCGACAAGCGCACGGACTTACAAAAGCAGATTGACGCGCTGGAGGAGTACAATCAAAAGGTGCGGACTCCCATCACACTCCAAGACTTCCTCAACCACGTCTTTCAGGAGGAAGATAATGGAGAAACTTGTCGGATGAATCCGAGGGATATGTGGCGAGTTGTCATGTGATCTCCCACTCGTTTACAGACGATGAAAAAACTCCTGGCACTAAGAAACTGCGTGCAGAGCCTGAACCGGAGCTTGTGTGGCCAACAAACGAAATGATCGACGCCTTTCTAGACGAGATTCGTTTGAAACGTAAAGCCGACCAGGAGCGTGAGATGGCCGCATCAGAAGGAGCTAAACGCAGGCAATTAAACAAAAGAGTCGAGGTACTCCCGCCAGATCGAAAGGCACCCGACACGGATAAAAACATATTCAAGACGAGGAAAAGCTTTGCCAAAGCCATGTCATTGGGAATGAAACTACCACCCTCGGAAGAAAACACGCTCGATGGGGCGGAGAGGCACCCGAATTACTGCTCATATCATCGGATGATTTCACACCCCACTGAGGAGTGCGACGCTTTTAAGACATGGTGGCAGGGATATGTTGCCCGTCAGCAACATTTTAAGCGAATGAAACGCAGAACTCGTCAGGAGCAGAGAAGTACGACCGAAGGACACAAAAGAACTACCGGTAACTGTTACACGGTCAACGCCAGGGGATCGCAAGTGCTCACATTTGGGAGTGATTCTGACGAGGAAATGTCTCTTAGCCCCCTCTTTAAAGAGTCCACCTCGGGAAAAGAGGAAGAACCAAAAGCCTGTGAAAACATTCAGCTGCGCAATCGCACGCTTCCGGAAAAGAATCTCGGACCCGCAACTAGAAAAGATAAGGGAAAGGAAAAGGTCGCTGAGGATATCATCTTAGATGACCAAGTTATGAAAGAGCTGACTGCCAAGGACCCGCCTAAGAAGAGTAGGGTGGACTACAACATCCTAGCGCACCTGAGGAAGCTACCCTCGCAGCTCAGCATTCTCGACGCCCTCCTGTTATCAAAGGAAGCGAGAGATTCATTAATCAAGGCGCTACAAGAGCCTGAGCAATTCCAAGCCTTCCTCGCCGAAGAAAGGATGAAGGATGAACTGGAAGAAGTGCACACGGCCGATATCACTTTCGGTGACGAAGACCTACTCCTTGGGACGTGCGACCACAACCGTCCCCTATACGTCTCTGGATATTGCCACGATATACAGATAGGAAAAATCTTGGTTGACAATGGGTCTTCCATTAATCTCCTCAACGTGCGGGTGTTAAAGGAAATTTGCATGAGCGTCCAGCACCTTGCTCGGGACAAGATCACCATCTCCGGGTTCGACTCCCAATCATAAAGAACTCTTGGGTCTGTGATATTGACGCTACGCTTTGGGCTACTCGTCACGGACATTAAGTTTCAATTCATAGATGCCAAGACATGTTACAATGCTCTGCTCGGCCGACCTTGGTTACACGAGTACAACATCATCCCTTCTACGCAACATCAGTGTATGAAGTATTTCAAGGATGGTCTCGAGTATACCGTAACAGGTGAGCTAAACCCATTCTCCGTGAACGAAGTCCACAAGTACGAAGATGCAAAGTACTTTTTGCCATATTTCGAGGATACAGAGAGATGTCGCAAACCGTAGAACAAAGCCGCTGCCACCATTCCTGTTTTCGGGAGTGATACCGAAGAAGAAGAAGAGATAGTTTACTCTGGGCCGTCTCGACGCAACGACCCGGGACCGTCCACTCCCATACTGATCTTCGAAAGCGACTCGGAAGATGAGGTTAATGCCGTATTCTCCAGTCGGCCGTCAATACAAGCATTCCCTGGTGATGACCAGAGTTTGCAAATCACCATGATTCTGCGAGAGCACTACAAAGATCTTGACGCGCTTGAAGCTCACAATGTGCAGGACCTGCAGACGTTTTACGTCCCTTCCAAGCAAAAAGGCGAAAAGGCGATCTTATTCTATCGATCCTCGGAAACAAGAGTGGAGAAAGAGATCTGGCATGGCGCGGATTCTACACTTGACAAGCTCCAACCCATCCGTTTGCCCAGATATTACACAAACGGATTAAAAAGGCTATTGAAGCGCCAAGGGGTACCCTTAAAACAGACTATTCGACAAGCTCGATTTTATAACAGGATTTGGGATGTCCCTGGGACTTAGCGCAAATTGCCCAATGGGAGAATGGAAACACTTGGGCTTGGATACGTGAGAGCCGGGAAACGGGAACGGGTCCACGGTAGCTACGACATATATAACTTCGATGAAGAGGAGGACACCCTGTCAGAAAATGCCAACCCCTCATCAAAACTAGATCCCGCGATCGAAGTGCCGAGTCCGTCGTTTGAAGAACGAATGGATAAAATTATCAGGAAAGCGAGTCAAAAAGCTCGGGACGACTATAATCGCGAGATGGCCATCTACGAGAAAGCCAGGATGCAACGCCTTCTTCAACAGGCTGCCAAAGACGAAAATACTCCCCCTATCAACCTCTTGTGCAAAAGGCCCGCCGCAGAGGTAGAAACAAGTCAAAGAGCAGAAAAGGCGTTCGACAACGACAAAGCGGGACCGAGAAGTCACGCGATCGGAAATCGAGCGGTCCAGATTTGTCCCTTATGAAAAAGATGAGTCAGGCATACTCTTTTCCTCAGAATAAAACACGGAAGATACTTGACCTCGCTTTAAAACATCAAATGATTACACTTCCGAAGTCTAAACACCCTGAGCAAGCTAACGAGGTCTCTCATCCGGGCTATTGCCCTTATCACCGAGCCATAGGACACCCTATCGAAGACTGCTTCACCTTCAAGAACTGGGTCGAAGACCAATACCAGCAAGGAAGATTTGCTCTATCCGACAGCTGGAGGGTAACGCCGCCACAAAAGCACGAACCTAGAGCCACAAGAGCACAACCAGATCCACATCGGGCTTGGAAGCGAGTTCGTACTTGTCATATGATAACAATATCAAAAAGGGAGCCCGAGGATATGGATGACCTTCCTTGGTGTTTCGAAAACAATGACGACGAGGTAATCTCAGAATTTCCACCAGCGCCAAAAGAGCTGGAAGATGGCATACATACTACTGCAGATAACCTCAAGAAGATTGAGTTGGGAACGACGAACGACCCGCGACCGACATTCGTCAGCGAGTTGCTATCTGAAGAAAGGGTGGCTGCGTTAAAAGACGTAGTTATGCAGCGTAGAGATTGCTTCGTATGGAACTATTCTGAAATGCCAGGACTAGATCCAGAAATTGCTGTGCATAGATTGGCAATATCCCCGGACGTCAAGCCAGTCAAACAGGCGCCGAGAAGAATGCGGCTCGAGATTGAGATGAGCATCAACGCCGAAGTCAAGAAGCTGATCGATTCTGGGTTTATCCAAGAAGTGCAATATCCTGACTGGATCGCCAACATCGTCCCGGTAATGAAGAAAAATGGGACAGTGCGCATATGCGTGGATTTCCAGGATCTCAATAAAGCTTGCCCGAAGGACGATTTCCCAGTACCGGTAACCGAGATGATGATAGATAACACGTCCGCTCATGAGGTTTTCTCTTTCATGGACGGCTCATCAGGGTACAATCAGATAAAGATGCACCCCGAAGACCAGAAGCACACCGCTTTCCGGACCCCTTTAGGTATATTCTGCTACAAAGTTATGCCCTTCGGTTTAAAGAACGCCGGTGCCACCTATCAAAGGGCCATAACGAAGATCTCCGATGACCTCATACATGAAATCGTCGAATGCTATATCGACGACCTCGTCGTGAAAAACAAATCATACGAGGAACATCTCGAGCATCTGAAGACCGTATTTCAACGCCTTCGGCAATACAACTTGAAGACGAACCCCCTCAAATGCGCGTTCGGGGTATCCTCAGGCAAATTCCTAGGGTTCATTATCCGGCACCGAGGCATCGAGATAGATCTGTCGAAGATCAAGGCGATCATGGAAATGCCACCGCCAAGGACTCTCAAATAATTGCGGTCTCTCCAGAGGAAGCTCGCGTACATCCGGCGATTTATAGCCAACCTTTCAGGAAAATGCCGCCCTTACAGTCACCTGATGAAGAACCCCGTTCGTCTGGGACCAAAAATGCCAAAGCGCGCTAGACGAGATCAAGCAATACCTGCAGAACCCGCCAGTGCTGGCTGCTCCGGTCAAGGGAAAGCCCCTCATTCTTTATACAACCGCCCTCGAAGGTTCCTTAGGCGCATTATGGGCGCAAGAGAACGATCAAGGGAAAGAAAGAGCACTCTACTATTTAAGTCGAGTTCAACTGGGGGCAGAAGGCAACTACTCCCCCATTGAAAAACACTGCCTGGCGTTGATCTTTGCGATAACCAAGCTCAGGCACTATGCGTTGGCGCATGAAGTCCGTCTCATATCGAAGGTGGACCCCCTTAAATATTTAATGTCGAAGTCCATATTGACCGGTCGACTCGCTAAATGGGCCCTGCTCTTGATGGAGTTTTCAATAACCTATCAGCCTCATAAGGCGGTGAAAGGCCAAGTCATCGTCGACTTCCTCGCTGAGCATCCGATACCGGCCGATTCCCCTTTGAATTGCGAACTTCCAGACAAACATGCGTTTGACACGATCGACGGTGGTAATATCCGATGAGAGCTTTATTTCGATGGAGCATCTTCCGTAAAGAAGCGCAAACAAAGCACCCCTATAATCAAATCGGAGGTAGGCCTTATCTTCGTAACTCCGCAGGGAGGGATAATGCGTTTTGCTTTCTCCTTAATAGAGCCGAGGACGAACAATGAAGCCGAGTACGAAGCTTTTATAGCAGGCCACGAGATCACCATCGACATGGGAATTGAAAACCTCCTCATATACGGAGATTCCCAACTGGTCGTTAGTCAAGTAAACGGCGACTACCAGACATGCAAGCCAGAGCTGGTGAAGTATGGAGAGAGAGTACAACAACTGCTGACTCAAATCCCTTCCTACACGTTGGAAAGCATACCGCGTACCGAAAATAGCAAAGCGGATGCATTAGCCAAGCTTGCTAAAGAACTAGCCGACGAGAACCTCGATGACGTCAGGATCGTGGTACAAAGCCGTCGGGTTCTTGCACCGGCGGAAATATCTCCGGAGTCATCCGAAGAAAAGGGAGCGAATGAGCAAATGGCTATGTAAGTAAAAGGCCAAGAAATGGTTGAGGATTGGAGAGAAGTCTTTATAGACTACTTCAAATCCCGTCAAACGCCTGAAGATGCGTCCTCAAAACATCAACTCATGAAACGAGCTCTATCCTTCGCCTTCGTCAATAATACTCTGTACAACAGGGCATTTGACTCTCTGTGGTTGAGATGCCTGGGACCTTACGAAGTGAAAAGAGTCGTGCAGGAAGTTCACGACGGACTCTGCGGCTCTCACCAAGCAGGCCCAAAGATGAAGCTGAAGATCAAACGAATGGGTTATTATTGGCCCACAATGATCCAGGACTGCCTCGAGTATGCGAAACAATGCCACTCGTGCCAGATCCATGGGGACTTCATCCATCAGCATCCAAATCCACTACATCCAATTGTGGCTAGCTGGCCGTTCAAAATGTGGGGGACTGACATAATCGGCCCCATCGAACCAGTATCATCCAGGGGACATCGTTTCATCCTGGCGACGACCGATTACTTTTCCAAATGGGAAGAAGCAGTACCATTAAGGGAAGTGAAGACGGAAAATATTCTCCATTTCTTCAAGACGCATGTCATTTATCGGTTTGGAACTCCGCGACGGATCATTTCCGATAACGGGCCAGCCTACAGGAGCCACAAGATTAGTCGCTTCGCGCAGCAACACAACATAGACCGGAGATATTCCTCAGTTTATAATCCGCGGGCTAACGGTCTAGCTGAGGCTTTCAACAAAACCTTGACAAAGATCGTGAAGAAGACGGTGTCCCAAAACAAAAAGGACTGGCACGAGAGACTGCAAGAAACTCTCTGGGCATATCGAACTATGTTCAAAACGGCCACGAACACAATGCTAAATGCGTTGGTATTCGGTACAAAAGCAGTACTCCCCCTCGAGATAGAGTTACCCTCTCTACGAGTGGCGGTCCACTACGAGCTGACGGATGAAGAAAATGCTCACCTTCGGCTTGAGGAGCTTGATGCCCTTGATGAGACCCGGCTCACAGTGCAACAAAATCTGGAGGCTTACAAAGCAAAGATGACGCGCTCATACGAAAGATTGACCAGGCCGAGAACGTTCCGCCAACGCGAACTCGTGCTAATGGTCAAAAGACCTATGATCCCCAATCGCGCCAAACGGGGAAAATTCGAGCCAAACTATGAAGGCCCGTACATCATAGACAAGGTCTACCAGGGTGGAGCATATCTACTCATGGATATGCACGGTGAAAGACCTTTCAGGCCAGTGAAAGGTCGCTTCCTGAAGAGATACTACGCTTAACGGGTCAAGGCCTAGGTCAATGATAGATGACGACGACTATGTCCGCTCGCTATCTTCCTAAGCCCGAACTCTAAGTAGTAACCGGCATCCTTAACGGCGGACCGAAACGTCCTTAAACTAACAGTGGACCGAAACGTTCTTAAACTAACAACGGACCGAAATATCCTTAAACTAACAGCGGACCGAAACGTTCTTAAACTAACAACGGACCGAAATGTCCTTAAACTAACAACGGTTCTTAAACTAACAACGGACCGAAACGTCCTTAAACTAACAATGGACCACTATATCCTAAAACTGGCTGTTAACCGAGATGTCGATAAACTACGGTGGATTGCAGTATCTCAAAGCCGATATAAAAAAAATAAAAATAAAAAAATAAATAAAAAAAAACGGTATGTCCATAAGTAAAATGGGCACGGATGAAAACCCGAAAGGGCTCCGTGAGTAAAAACAGCAGGGCTACCGGCGAGTGTTTGTGAAAACCCGAAAGGGCGCAACCTCGTTAAAAGGGCACTTGAAGGGTCCTCACGACCTTGTAAGGAGAAACCACCCGCGTGAGATCCTTACGACTCACAAGGGAGCAACACACTTAGAAGTCCTTACGATTCCTAAGGAGAAATTACACTTGTGAGATCCTCACGACTCGTAAGGAGAACTCTCTTATGGGACCCTCACGGCTCATAGGATTTGAAAGTCTTAAGTCACAGAGACCTAAACCTGTGCTTAAACAACCCCCACAACCTTCAATTTATTCCCTACAAGTGGCTCGTACTGACCCTTATATACAATCCACGGGCACGAATAAACATTTCCCTAACCAAGTCCCATCCGTGGCTAGGGATATGTTCGTATGGCGAACAACCCTTGTAGGTCCTCTCGACTTATAAGGAGAAAACCCTTTTGTAAAATCCTTACGACTTGCAAGAGGACATGCACTTAGGAATCCTCACGATTCCCAAGAAGAAGACACACCTACAAGATCCTCACGACTTGTAGGGAGAAATACCTTTGTGAGACCCTTACGGCTCATGAAGTAAAAAGCCTTAGTCGACAGGACCTTTAACCCTGTTTACTAAGCCACCTTTGTTCAACATCGACAGAGGCAAATGATGATTCGCTCCTGGTAACATCCCAGTTGTAGCGGTGCTGATACCGAAATCGGTGTCTAAAATCCAAGCTTGCAGCGAAAAGGCTAGCGAGCCACACATGCATACGAAATAGCCGAAATGATGGGGCAACTTGCAATAAAAAGCAGCAAGTAAAAATATATGCATGAAAAATAGCCGAAATGATTGGGCAACTCGCAATAAAAAGCAGCGAGTAAAAATAAAATAAATAGCCGAAATGATTGGGCACCGCGAAAAATAGCCGAAATGATGGGGCAATCGCGACCTTCGCGATATAAAAGCTGAAATGATAGAGCGTCGCGGAAAAAGAAATAAAATAAAAATGAAATTCACGCCCTACAGGTGATGTTAAATCTATCCCTGTATACAATCCAGGGGCGCAAACAAAGAAGGGATCATACTCCTCCCCCAGGTTTCATCATAAGAAGAAGCCAAATCTCGACAGGCCGCAAGTGACCTAGAGATTGTCTCAACACTCGTCTTGTAACGACGGACACAACTTCAAGCGAAGCGGAACAGCGGCAACTCCCAGTTCCATGGCTCGGCGATATACAGATCACCAAGAGTCAAATCCCCACCCCGTGAAATGCGGATACAATCAAAAAACTCCTGGTTACGTGGAACACGGATAACGTCACTCTTTGACCCCGTGGAAAACGTCCAGAGCGGATCCTGGTCCTCGCAAAGCACGGCATGTGAACCCGTGTGAAGCATCCAGAGCGGAGCCTAGTCCTCGCCGAACACGGCAGTGAACCCTTGTGAAGCATCTAGCGCAAAATTCCTGGTTACGTGGAAGGCGGATAACGTCACTCTTTGACCCCGTGGAAAACGTCCAGAGCGGATCCTGGTCCTCGCAAAGCAAGGCAGTGAACCCGTGTGAAGCATCCAGAGCGGAGCCTAGTCCTCGCTGAACACGGCAGTGAACCCGTGTGAAGCATCTAGTGCAAAATTCCTGGTCACATGGAACGCGGATAACATCACTCTTTGACCCCGTGGAAAACGTCCAGAGCGGAGCCTGGTCCTCGCAGAACACGGCAGTGAACCCGTGGGAAGCATCCAGAGAAAAATTCCTGGTCACGTGGAACGCGGATAACGTCACTCTTTGACCCCGTGGGAAACGTCCAGAGCGGAGCCTAGTCCTCGCCGAGCACGGCAGTGAACCCGTGAGAAGCATCTAGAGCAAAATTCCTGGTTACGTGGAACGCGGATAACGTCACTTTTTAACCCCGTGGGAAACGTCTAGAGCAGATCCTGGTCCTCGCAGAGCACGGAAGTGAACCCATGTGAAGCATCCAGAGCGGAGCCTAGTCCTCGCCGAACACGGCAGTGAACCCGTGTGAAGCATCTAGCGCAAAATTCCTGGTTACGTAGAACGCGGATAACGTCACTCTTTGACCCCATGGGAAACGTCCAGAGCGGATCCTGGTCCTCGCAGAGCACGGCAGTGAACCCATGTGAAGCATCCAGAGCGGAGCCTAGTCCTCGCCGAACACGGCAGTGAACCCGTGTGAAGTATCTAGCGCAAAATTCCTGGTCACGTGGAACGAGGATAACGTCACTCTTTGACCCCACGGAAAACGTCCAGAGTGGAGCCTGGTCCTCGCCGAACACGGCAGTAAACCCGTGTGAAGCATCCAGAGCAAACATCGGACTGTGGAGTCCTTAAAATCCACGGACTATGATGTCCTTAGCCTCAACCGTAATGTCTTAAAACTAATGACCAACCACCATGATTCTAGACTGATTTTACCTTGGTTAAAGGGTACATCTCTTCACTCCTTTGATATTTGGCGTTGTAATTCCTAAACGTCTTCAAAGAGGTGACGGGTCCCAGTAACCACACATTTCGTGGACTGTGGAGTCCTTAAATCCACGGACTATAAGGTCCTTAACCTTGACCGTGATATCTTAAAAATAACATCGGACTGTGGAGTCCTTAAATTCACGGACTATGAGGTCCTTAACCTTGACCGTGATGTCTTAAAACTAACATCGGACTGTGGAGTCCTTAAATCCACGGACTATGAGGTCCTTAACCTTGACCGTGATGTCTTAAAACTAATATCGGACTGTGGAGTCCTTAAATCCACGGACTATGAGGTCCTTAACCTTGACCGTGATGTCTTAAAACTAACATCGGACTGTGGAGTCCTTAAAATCCACGGACTATGAGGTCCTTAACTTTGACCGTGATGTCTTAAAACTAATATCGGACTGTGGAGTCCTTAAATCCACAGACTATGAGGTCCTTAACCTTGACCGTGACGTCTTAAAACTAACATTGGACTGTGGAATTTTTAAACCCATGGACTATGAGGTCCTTAACCTTGACCGCGATGTCTTTAAACTACGGTACCTTGGAAAACATCCCAAAACAACCCCTGACCCCGTAAAATACGGATAAGGGCGACCGCACCCAGCACTTGCGGGTCCTTATGACCTGTAGGGAAGAAAAACTCTCTTGTGAGATCCTTACGACTTCCAAGGGAAAACCCGCTTAAGAATCCTCACGATTCTTAAGAAAAACTTACACCTACGGGTTCCTCTCGACCTGTAAGGTGAAAAACCCTTTATGAGACCCTCACGGCTCATAAAGCTCAAAAGTCTTAGGAGGCAGATCTTAACCCTGAATCCTAAGCCATCGCTACCCTACAAGTAGGCCAAGATAAATTGTCCGCGGAACACATTCAATAAAAGGGGGACACACCACTCAGAGGAAAAATATGTCTATGTTCATAAACCAAAATGGGTACAAAGTACAATTCATGAAAGAACAAAAAGAAAATACTCTCGTTCAGGAGTATGTACAAAAAGAAAGTAAAAGATACAAGTTTTTCAAGCCGGCGGGCGATTTAGCAATTTCGCTAGCTCATCCTGCTTTTGCTGGGCCACGGCTTCATGATTCAGGATCGCCAGAAGACAGGCCTCCGCCTGAGCCTGCTGGGCCTGATACGAGGTGAGCCGGCCTTCAAGCTCTTTCTCAGTGGCCTTGTAAGCTTCGACCCTTTCACGAGTGAACACGACAGCTTTATCAAGAGCCACCACCTCTTTGATAGACTCTTGAAGCACCTGCCAGAGTTCGTACGCTTTGTTGGCCTTGGCGGTAAGAGTGACTTGAAGCTCGCTCGGCGCCTTAGAAGCCATCTCTCTCTCCGAGATTTTACGGCCGAGCCTCTTCTCGCATGATGCCATGTTTGCCGCGCACCGTGCTATCAGCCCCCGCAACTCCGCCTTTGCAGCCACAGCCTCCGAGGAAAGACGGGAACCCTCAAGACCGTATAAACAAGCCTCCAGTCGATAGCAATAGTCGATCTAAAACACGTGCACATCATCTGGTATGGGAAGCAACAAAATTCTCGATGTATATCCTATCAAGCATGCATTCGCAACTATATGAATATCCGAAAAGAAATAATACCCGAAGCTCTGATGTGCATGCAACATGGTGATAGTGTTCGCAATTAAAGAAAGTTCTCATGGGAAGAACACAAATCTCATTTATGCAAGCAAAAACATACATACGAATACCCAGCATACATGAAAGTTCAACATAAAGCATGCGAAAACTAATTTGAATATATTACGCTAGCGGGAAAAGGTCGCCAAACAAAGGATCGGTAACACAAGGATTAACAAAACAAAGAACAAAATTCTCCATCTCTCTCTCTCTGCTTTCTCCAACACATCAAAGCAATGGTTTTCGCGAGGAGTCACTCCCCACCGATTGGCGCCATGTTCGTCCGCAAAAGCAGACATGACAGCCTGCCGAGCCCTTATTTCGCTCAGGAGGTGAACTGAGCGATCTTTCAAAGCCTGAGTAATCAAGCACGCCTCGTGAAAACCCTCAAGCTTTTCTTCAGCCACGTCAAGCATCGCCAGGGTCATCTCCGCCGGGTGAGGAGGGACGTCGGAAAGCACGGCAGCAAGAATCAACCGGAGCCAAAGGGAGCCCATTGGGAGGGGGAACCCCCTATGAGTCGAGAGTTCATATACCGCTGAGTCGCATTCGTCGTCGGTAAGGAGGGGATCCACCAATCGTGCGGCAAAGCGCGGGATCATCTCCTCGATAGGCACTTCCCATGGTTGTCGACGAGCATGAGGGCGGTTGCAGGCCATGGCGCTCAGTTGTCTCTCAAGACAAATCACACCAAGAATGAGAATAAATTTCTCTGTGAAGGAAAAATAGGCTATGGCCTCAGGACTATAAAGAGGAGCATTAAATGCTACGCGCGGAGAACATGGCATGATGGAACTATTTCCAAGGCCCAAAAAGGGGAAGGCATTGGAAATCAGGAAAGGGGACTATTTCCAAGGCTCCTTTTCTACACCTAATACCATGCACAAAAATAGAGCAGGGAAAGTTGAACAGCCCCATCGAAGGGACCCCACGTGCAGAGCACGTGAGCACCAAACTTGGCGTGTACTGAAAAGTGAAATAGTGCTTTACCCATTAAACACATCAGCAGCAACAGTAGCAAAAGTGACAAAATTCCGCAAAAAACAAGAAGGGGCATGCAAACACAGAAGGACACGATAAAACTTATCATTCATACTTTAAAAAGTTTATACAAAATAAAAAAAGGGAAAAAACGATTACAACGGCAAAACCTCAGACGCGGGGCACGGATTGAGAAACTCAAACTTGGCTTTGTCCAAGATCCTCCAAGCATTTCGAACCATCCGAGTATGTTTTCTCTCGCGGTCACAAGCGTCGGGGTCCTCACCAATGTCTTCTACCCTCCGATAGGCGGCAAGTATGGCCGACTGCTGAAAAGCCTGGTGCAAGAGATCAATGAGGTTGTCGCGCCTTCACTTTGAGATTAGGCTCATCAGATACACCGAATGTATCTTATCCTCGGCAGCATCCAATGCCCTGAGCGGTACCCCGGTGCAGAAGAGAGGAAGCGCCTCCTAGATCACCAACACGATGAGTCTCGGAAGAGAAGAGCGACGGGGGAGTAGCCGATGGTTGTACTCGTCGAAGCGGCTCATGATCTCAGCACATTGAGCGTTATTGAACTCCCAGTTCTGGCTATGGCCCAGCGCACGAATATTCCCATAAGAAATTATTTCGTCAAGACCGTACATATGGGCATCCATGATACCTGAAATAAAGATCATGAGAATCTATTACAAACCCTTTTCTTCTGAATTGTGATGAGGATGACTCAAGGCAAGAAAACCCATGAAGTTCCCATGAGAACGACTTAGTTCTTCGTAGGAATTAAATTCCTTTTTGAAAAAGGGAATTAAATTCCCATAAAAGTTCTGTTCCAGAGCCGAAGCTTCTTGGGGATGGAATTAAATTCCATAAAAAAAAAGCAACCAACATCATCATCTCCCTAAAAAATCAGATGAACCCTAAGGAGATTTACTGGTAAAGATTAAATGATTTCATATTTTGGTTGAAAAACTTGAAAGAAAAATGGGTTCATGTTAAAAGGGGTGAAACCCTTGCTATGGATTTAAAATCCAGAAGGACATGAGAGTTCATCGTTCGTTCAAGAGTATTACCTGAAGAAAAGAGTTCTTTTTGAACAGAGTTAAACTCTGAAAATTTTTCAAGGCAGAGAACTAAGCTCTGGAAAGGAGAATTAAATTCTCAGAAAGAAAAGTATGCAAGGAGGAAGATGAGCAAAGTGGAGGCTCTTCTGAAAAGACATGGGCATTTATAGGAGGGGATGGAAAACGTTTTAATCTACCCAACTCCCAAAGTAGATCTGACGGTCACAAAAATGACAGCGTTGCACTCACGTGCAGACACGTGAGAACAACGCTGTGGGGGCATTTGTTCCCTGATTAAAAATCAGGAGAAGCTTCAGAAGAGGCATCACGTGCCCACACGTGACCAGTTGTCACATGTTGGCACGTGACGCTTAAAGCAGCGGCAAAAAGCACATTCATCCCTTGATTAAAAATCAAGAAAAAGCTCCAGAAGAAGCATCACGTGCTCACACGTGACCAATGGTCACGTGTTGGCACGTGATGGTTAAGCAGCGGCCAGAGAACAGAGCGCAGAAGAAGAGAAGCTCATTCCAGGGGTCACATGCCTACACGTGACCAGGGGTCACGATGCCACACGTGACCGGCTTTAAAAGCCTTATTCTTTGACAGAATTAAATTCTGAGGGAAGATCCTTCAAATCTTTCCAAAATGGAGAAGGATTATTTGAAAACGTTGGATTAAAAATCTAAAGGTGATTAAATATCACCAATTTATGGAAAAATCTTGGACTTAGAAAGATTTCCCCCTAAATCTAACCGAAATAATAAAGAGATATCTTTAGATTTAAAATCCAATGGTGAATAAAATTCACCTAATAATCTAAAGGCCCAGATTAATGATGAAGATAAATCAAATCTCTCAATGAACAAATCAAATCTTTCAATGAGAGATTTACCAAACAGATTGATTCTTTTCCTTCTCCTATAAATAGGAGCCAAGAAAAGAAGAGAAAAGACCTTTGGACCTTTTCTTTTGATACACAGAGAGAGAGAGAGAGAGCCTTTAATCCTCTGCAAAAGGAAAACCTTAGGTAAGAAAAGAAAATGGAGGCTTAAAAAGAGAATTTAATTCTCAAAAGAGTTTAACTCTCATATAAAGAAAGAACTTAGTTCTTTCTCTGGTGGAAGATCTGTAAAGTGCACATCTCCCCATGAATTGAGAATTTAATTCTCATTGGGTTGAGATCCTGCCATGCAGATCTAAAACACAGAGGAGGAACTGAGTTTTGAGAATTTAATTCTCACTAAATGATAGGAATTCAATTCCTTTGAGATAAAATTAGGGTTTAACCCTATGTTATGGGAATTTAATTCCTTCAAAATGAACAGAACTAGGGTTTAACCCTAATTGAGAACATAATTCTCTCAAACTCATAGGAATTTAATTCCCTTAAGAAAAGAAATTAGGGTTTAACCCTATTAAGAATATAATTCTTCAGAAGAAAACAGGAATTTAATTCCTCAAAAGTTTGTTGTTAGGGTTTAACCCTATGAAAAAATTAATTCTTAAAAGATGAACAGATCTTTAAAACATGCAGAGTTACGTGCTACCACGTGACCCCTGCAAAGATCCACAGAAAAGAACTTTGAAGAAAACACCTCACGTGTTACCACGTGACTCCTGCAAAGATCCATAAAAAAGAAACTTTGAGGCAATGCCTCGCGTGCCCCACGTGATCTCTAAAGCACACAGAGAAAAAGGCAAAAGGAAACAGAAAGGAGCTCTAGGGCGCCCTCACGTGTCGATATGTGACCCCTAATGAACATTCTAACAGATCAAAGCGTGAGCCCCCATCACGTGCCCACACGTGATGGCTTTCAGAATTAAAAGTGTTAAACACTTATCTGTAGAACAAAATAAAGGGAAGCAGGGCGCTCTCACGTGCTACCACATGACCCCTTGGCTGAAGCTCTAACAGATAAACGCTTAAATTCCCATCATGTGATAACACGTGATACTTCAAAGTATTCAAGACTTTTGACTGAATAAAATAAGGGGAATCAGGGCGCTCTCACGTGTCTGCACTTGACCCCTCTCTCCTTAGTGTTTAACACTAGTCTGGAGATTTTGTCCCCAGTGTTTAACACTGATTTGCTTAGTGTTTAACACTAATTTGAAAACTCTGTTCCCAGTGTCCAACACTGATTATTTTTTAGTGTTTAACACTAACTTGTTAATCTTATTCCCAGTGTTCAACATTGTTGGTCTCTAGCGTTTAACACTAGCTTTAGCCCAATTGGCTAAGTTTCCAGAAGCAAAGCCTCTCCTTCAATGAACCAACAGATGGCCAATATCCCAAACGTGATTGGGCTTAGCCCAAGCTGGCCATAAGTCCTCAATTCAAACTCAACTGGGCCAATGGATCATAATATAATAATTGATCTTAGTTTCCAAATTGGACTACAAATCACTTAATCTACCTTGGTTTAAGGGTACATCTCTTCACTCCTTTGATACTTGGCATTGTAATTCCTCAACGTCTTCAAAGAGGTGACGGGTCCCGATGACCACACATTGATACGGACTGTGGGGTCCTTAAACTCATGGACTATGAGGTCCTTAACCTTGACCGTAATGTCTTAAAACTAACATCGGACTGTGGAGTCCTTAAATCCACGGACTACGACGTCCTTAACCTTGACCGGAATGTCTTAAAACTAACAACGGACTATGACGTCCTTAACCTTGACTGTGATGTCTTAAAACTAACATCGGACTGTGGAGTCCTTAAATCCACGGACTACGACGTCCTTAACCTTGACCGCAACGTCTTAAAACTAACATTGGACCGCAATGTCCTTAAACTACCTATTGACCGCAATGTCACTAAACTAAACAACGGGGCTCCCCTAATCGCTCTCTTGTCGGATCTAAACGATCCCGTTAAGTTGATCTTAGTCAAAAACTAGACTAACGTATCCTTAACAAACGTTTAAGTCGATCTTAGTCTCAAACGAGGCTAATGTATCCTTAAACACAACCCCCAAACCCAAATCTAAGATAATACAGATTTGGACTAGTCCATGCCCTACGGGCGACGACATAACTCAGTCTCCGTATACAATCCACGTGCAACCGAACACGAAACAAACACACACGACACGAAGTGATCATCTGGAGAAGAAGAAAGTTGTTACCGCAATGCGGTAGCGTAATTAACTGCAGGGGCATGCGTCTGCAGGGAAGAGCGTCCCCACAATCAAAAAACCCCTCAAGCGAGGGGGAATCTGACGAAGACTGCTACATCGGATGCATCCGTTTAAACCTTCGATACACGGTGCCATAAATCAACTTGGCATCTTCGGAGAGGTAGACGGATAGCACCAATTAGCATCTGCCCCGAATCTCAGGCAAGACCGTCCACGTCTTGGCCGCCATTTGGAGGGGAACACTACAAAATAAGCTCTGTATGGAAAATATTTTCCCAATCTTGTTAAAAACAAGAAAAATATTTTCTGTAAAACAGAAGTCCTTGGATCAAAAATCCAACGGTGGATAAAATCCCCAAATCAATTAAGGATCTCTCAATGAGAGATTTTTTTAACTAAATCAACAAACTTGCCTTCACTATATAAAGGCCCTAAGACATCAAGTCTTGTAAAGGGTAACCCCCCATAAACTTTAAGTTTAAAAAGAAGAACAGGCAAAAAAAGGAAAAAGTTTTAAGAAAGAAGAAGAACTTTCTTCGAGGTAAATAAAAGCAATAGAGATCAGAGTATCTCATCTGCATATTTAAGGGTTTAACCCTCATAAAGAACATAGTTCTTTCTCCTGGATCCGGGATCCATGAGAAGAGTCTTGCACAAATGAGAATTTAATTCTCGTGGGGACGAATTCTTTCTTGGGGATTGAAGATCCAGGGGAGAACAGAGAATTGAACATCTTCAGAAAAATGCACAAAGAAAGAAACAGCGCCAAGCGCCTTACGTGCCCCCTCACGTGAGCGCTGATCAAATAAAAAGTGCTTAGCACTCAAAAGTTGGCGCTCCGCACTAAGTGTCACGACCCAAAGTTTGTCCCGTGACCGGCACTTAACCACGTAACGTCTACAGGCGTAACGCGACTAAGTGAACCGAAAACCCAGAAATCAAACCAGTAAAAGTATGGAATGTTTTAAGTTTTAAATGAAATCACTTACTAACATGTTAAGAAATCTAAGTAAAAAATCACCAAGATAGAAATATACGACGCCGTAGCGAAGATCAAGATCCACAAGTGGGAACATCACAGATAGAATAAACTGCAAAGTACAGTCGGCTCGCAACAAGCACGACACCAGAAAACAAACAATATACATCATCGTCCTCACACTGTCTCTAAGTCAAATACATACATGGTAGATGGAGAATACTAGATACAAAAGTGCGTACAATAAAAGTAACCAGATACCGCAACCCACCTAATAGTAAAATAACTCTCGCACCAACTGTAGTGGTATCTGTAGCCAAAAGATGCAAAAGACAGCCTGCCGCGACTACTCCAAGGGCAACCTGCAAATACTGTGGCACAACGGGGGTGAGTTGCCAACTCGTGAATAGAGATAACATATAAAGGTAATCGCGAGCATGCACGTACTGCGCTACTCTATCATATGCCAACAGATGATATCAATGCGTGATAAGCAGTATGTGCAATAATCATGCAAGTGCTCTATCAGGTAATATAACTACAGGATGAGGTACAATAATAAATGCTGAGCATGGGCAATATAAATCTACACGGAATGTCAACGTGGAATATATAATCGGTGTCCATCAATGCACCCAGATCCTCCAAATAGCTCAGGCGCCGGCACTCTCATCGGCCCTCTAATCCTGTAAATCTCTGAGAATCACGAGTGCCCAACATCGGCACCCAAATATCATAAGTACTCGTGTCCGGCATCGACACGCAAATCCTCATCCATCGGGCCCCGTCAGTACGGGTCAGCCCACGGGCTCCGTCTGCGGTATCGGCCCTCGGCCCCGGTAGTACGGATCAACCCGCATCCATCTATCGATTCTGATCAGTATCCTCCGGATAACTGCCAGGTCCAACCAATCACCGATAGGTAGTAGTCTCTCTGCCAGGCTCACCGTCTACTACACAGCGAAACCGTTCTCGCCCCGGGGTACCATACCGGGTCCACCATGTATCCGTAATCGGCCTTATCCAGCTCCTCGATTCGGGTTCACATATATCACTCTAGCACCGAGGAAACACATGGTGGACGCACCGAAATATCATATCAACCGAATCGGGTTTTTAAATGATTACATATTTGAAATAGCCACGGTTCCCAAATCCAGAAATCACATGTAATCCAAACCAATATGCAAGTCAATGTGAGGTGATATGTGCATCAAGTATGAATATCATGTCTAGTCACATAAAAGATGAGCTACAGCATAATGATCATGGAAATTCTACAGTGTGAGTGTCATGGCAATTACTAACGGTGTGTGTGTAGCATGCGGGATAGTGCTCGTGCAACATGGACCGTTAGTAATGGTGCGGTGTTCTATCAATTCTAGTTTATATCCATATAGCAGGGAATGCAGTATGCGTTAAATAGTAGCCATGAACAGTCAATGTATGTAAATGTAGCTATAAGGTCCTATCAGCCCTGACGTAGAACGCCATGCGGGCGATATCCCCGTAGATGTTAAATCTACTCACCGTAGTCTCTCGCTAGGTATAGCCAACGACTTGTTTCCCCTTCTGCGCGGCGTCCGCCGTACTCGCCTGCGAACCTAGAATTACACAATATATCACACATAAGCTTGAAGTCACACAAACACGACATTAAAGCCGAACTAGTAACTCGTGTCGTGAACTAAACGCGCGTGTGCGCGATACGCTAAAACGTGTGATTACGCGCCTGAAGCCACTCCGATGCGTCGCGATACGCAGAAACCCAAACCCATACACACGTATCACGCGTGTTGCGAAGATTAAAATACGGGAAAATAGGTATTCACCTCCAGATTTTGATACAGAACAGATATTACAAATATATATATACCAAAATAACCCACATAGCAGCAGACTCCAGTGTCCCAAACCCCAACCCCCAATTCACCCATCTGGCCGCAAATTGCGGCCAGAATGAATATTCCGACGGCCTGGGTAGGGGGGTGGGCTCCCAGGTTTTGTGTGTGCACTCTATACCCCCCATACATGCTACAGTAAAATCTAGTTTTGCTCTGAAACATCTCGGGTAGTTGCAGATCCTACAGAGCCTTAAATCAAGTTAAAATCCACACTTTTTGCACTAAAATGGAACTTTATGGTATTTCTGTGCAAACTGAAACAAACCTGGCCTAAAATAGCTCTAATAACACATAATAGAGCTAACCAAGCTAACAAAATCCTAATCTAACATATGAATCACAAATATCCTTTAATATCACTAAAAATGCACAAAAATGAGATTTTTGCTAAAGAATACTACAAGTTTATGGAAAAGGAGTGCTAACATGAGTTAATACCTTCAAAAGACCCTATGAAACACCAAAAATCCCAGCTCTAACATCAAGTGTGCTGATTCGCCTTCAAACACCTCAAAAAGCTCACTTTTCCATGGTTTTGTGATGAAAATGTGTTGATTTGTGTAGGTTTTGTGTAGGGATAAAAAGGAAATGAAAGAGGAGAAGAAAAGATGGAGAAAGATGGGGGGTTTCCGGCTGAAAATTCCCAGAATTCTGAGATGGGGAAAGAGAGAGAGAAGAGAAGGAAAAATGGGGGGTCAAAAGTCAATTTTCTACCTAACACCATGCCTTCATATTCTATTCAATTTTTGAATTCTAAAAAAGGTTTTGTTTTGATTAAATTGGTGGGAAATTAAAATGAACCATGCAACAAAAGAATGGTTAACATGCTATACCAAAAACCCTAAGTCACAAATGCTAAGTGTGCAAGTGTACACTACAAAGGAAAATTTTCCAATTAGGGTAAACCCGACTAAAATAACTAATAATCCTATGAACACATATAAAATAACACGCACAATTACTAATTATCACAAAAAACATTCTAACGGAAATTTCAAAGTGTTACAATCTACCCCCCCCCCCCTTAAAGAAATTCGGTCCCCGAATTTAAAAATCTAACTACACGCACCTTCAAAAAGATGGGGATACCTCTTCCTCATCTCGCTCTCGGTCTCCCAAGTGATCTCCTCGTCGCTCTGGCCACGCCAAAGTACCTTGACGGACGGTATCTCTTTCGACCTCAATTTCTTCACTTTTCGATCCAAGATCATCACCGGCTGCTCTGCATAGGAAAAGTCGCGCTCAAGCTGGATCGTCGGGTGCTGAATCGCATGCGAAGGATCATGAAGATATCTGCGGAGCATCGAAACGTGAAATACGGGGTGCACGTCTGGAAAACTGGGCTGAAGGGCTAATCGATATGCAATCGCACCAACACGCTCGAGGATCTCGAAGGGGCCCACATATCTAGGACTAAGCTTCCCCTTCTTCCCAAACCTCATCACGCCTTTCATTAGGGAGACCCTCAAGAAAACATGATCACCAACAGAGAACTCAATTCTGCGCCGACGACGGTCAGCATAAGATCTCTTCCTACTCTGGGCTGCTCTCATCCTATCGTGAATCAACTGGATCTTCGCGGTCGTCTCCTCCACAATCTGCGGCCCTAAGATACTGCTCTCACTGTGCTCCATCCAACAGGTGGGCGATCTGCATCTCCTCCCATAAAGAGCCTCAAACGGTGCCATCTGAATGGTCTCCTAGTAGCCGTTGTTGTAGGAGAACTCTACTAATGGCAAATGATGATCCCAGCTACCTCCGAAGTCTAATACGCATGCTCTGAGCATGTCCTCGAGAGTCTGAATAGCCTGCTCTGACTGTCCATCGGTCTGCGGATGGAATGCTGTGCTGAAACTCAAGCGAGTGCCCAAAGCCTCCTGAAGCCTCTGCCATAACCGGCTGGTAAACTGGGTGCCTCTATCGGACACGATACATGTCGGAACTCCGTGCAGTCGTACAATCTCGTCAATGTAAATCTGGGCATATTGAGAAAATCCGAAAGTCGTCTTCACCGGTAGGAAGTGAGCCGCTTTCGTCAAACGATCCACGATCACCCAGATGGAGTCATACCCTCGACTAGTCCTGGGTAGACCCACAATGAAGTCCATAGATATCTGTTCCCATTTCCACTCCGGAATGGATAACGGCTGTAGCTCTCCCGCGGGCCTCTGGTGCTCAGCCTTGACTTGCTGACAAGTCAGGCATCTCGACACAAAATCTACGATGTCTCTCTTCATTCCATCCCACCAGTAAACACCTCTCATGTCATGGTACATCTTGGTGGAACCGGGATGAACACTATATACCGATCGATGTGCCTCCTCAAGAATCTCGCGCCGCAATCCCTCAACATCTGGTACGCACAGTCTAGTCCCAAATCGTAATATCCCCTGATCATCGATCACGAACTCGAAAAATTTGCCATGTCCCATCTGTGTCCTGAAATCTGAACAGCGGTCATCACTGTGTTGTGCCTCATGTATACGGTCAAGAAACTATGGGCGTGCACGAACATGCACAATCTGTCCTCTGATCGGCGTAAACTCGAACTGTACCCGGCTGTCGCATAAGATCTGCCAATCTGCCGACAACTGCCTCTGCACTGCGCTCAAACAAGATAGACTACCCCCGGGCCTCCTGCTCAAAGCATCCACCGCTACATTCGCCCTGCCCGGGTGATACAAGATCTCACAATCGTAGTCCTTTACTAACTCCATCCATCGGCGCTGTCTAAGGTTCAGGTCTCGCTGCTGGAATATATATTTTAAGCTCTTGTGGTCAGTGAATATCTGGCATGACTCTCCATACAGATAATGTCGCCAAATCTTAAGTGCAAAGACCACTGCAGCCATCTCCAGATCATGAGTGGGGTAATTCTGTTCATGTTTCTTTAATTGCCGCGAAGCATACGCGATCACCCTATCATGCTGCATCAAAACGCACCCTAGCCCCACTCGTGAAGCGTCACAGTAGACCACAAATCCGCCTGATCCTGAAGGCAATGATAGCACTGGTGTCGTAGTCAGTAGAGCCCGTAGCTGCTGGAAACTGTGCTCACACTCCTCCGTCCAATCGAAGCGAACTCCCTTCCGGGTCAACCCGGTCAAAGGTGTAGCAATGCGAGAGAAGTCCTGCACGAATCGCCTGTAATAGCCTGCCAGCCCTAGAAAGCTGCGAACCTCCGTCACTGACGTGGGTCTAGGCCAACTCCGAACTGCCTCGATCTTCCTCGGGTCTACACATATACCATCTCGTGTAATCACGTGCCCCAAGAAGTCTACGCTGTCTAGCCAGAAAGCACACTTTGAGAATTTGGCAAAAAGCTGATGCTCTCTCAAGGTCTATAGTGTAATCCGCAGGTGCTGCTCGTGCTCCTCTCTACTCCGAGAATACACCAAGATATCGTCAATGAACACTATGATGAACAGATCAAGATACGGCCGGAAAATGCGGTCCATCAAGTCCATAAATGCTGCTGGCGCGTTGGTGAGTCCGAACGACATCACCAAAAACTCATAATGGCCGTAGCGCGTGCGGAAAGCTGTCCTAGAAATATCCTCCTGTCGAACTCGCAGCTGATGGTCGCCTGATCGCAAATCGATCCTCGAAAAGTATCCTGCCCCCTGAAGCTAGTCGAACAATTCATCGATGCATGGCAAAGGATACCTGTTCCGCACTGTCACCCTGTTCAGCTGGCGGTAGTCAATACACAGACGCAAACTGCCGTCCTTCTTCTTGACGAACAGGACTGGAGCACCCCAAGGAGAAACACTGGGTCGAATAAGTCCCTTATCCAGCAAATCTTGCAACCGACCCTTCTCTAAGTTCCGCTGGGGCCATCCGATAAGGCGGTACAGAAATAGGCCCCGTGCCAGGAACCAAATCAATACACAAAGAAATATCACGCTTGGGCGGTAGCTCAGGAAGATCGTCAGGGAACACATCAGGGAACTCACTAACAACCGGAACCTGATCCACCGGAACCTCTGTAGCTCTAGTATCGCAACCATAGGCGAGAAATCCCTGGCATCCCTTCCTCAAAAGCTGTCCAGCGCGAAAAGAAGAAATCACACTGTGAGGGGTAACACCACGGTCCCCCAACACAACAACAACCGACTCGCCGGGAAAACAAAATTGAACTGTCTTCTCGCGGCAGTTAACAGAAGCATAGCACGTGGCTAACCAATCCATGTCCAAAAGAACGTCGAAGTCCAACATCTCAAGAAGGATCAAATCGATAGGCAACTCTCTCTCGCCAATACGGACAGTACAGGATCGGAACACGTGCCTAGCAACAAACGACTCTCCCACAGGAGTAGTCACAACAAGCAGCTGGTCAAGCAAACCGGACTCTCTACCCAAACTTGGCATAAAGTGTGTGGATACGTACGAGTGCGTGGATCCGGGATCGAATAACACGTGTGCATCAACCAAACATACTGGAAGGATACCTGAGACCACCGCATTGGACGCCTGCGCGTCCTGATGCGTCAAAGCAAAAACTCGCGCCTGTCCTCCACCTGCAACTAACTGTCCCCTGCCGGCCGCTGGCTGCCCTCTGCCTCGGTCACCCCGTCCTCTATGAACAAATCCTCCACGACCACGACCTCTCTGTGCATGCGTCTGACGCGGAGTAACAGTAGGTACTATCGGCAATGCCGTCTGGGGTGGTGAAGGTGGTAATGTGACATGCGGTGCTGTCGCCTCACTCCGGGGTACCTCCGAACAATCTCGCACACGATGATAAGAGCTCCCGCAACGATAACATCCCGATGATGGTCGCTGACCCTCCTGGGGATAGGAGCTAAACAACCGGCCTCACCTCGAATCTTTGCCACCTGCAAGGTGCCTGTCACGACGCCGAAAAGGCTGTTTCTGCACTGATGTATCCGCACGAACTCTCTTCGGCTCTGGGACTGCCGAAGTCTCAGCAAGGCGCTCATCTACCAATAAGGCTGCATCTACAGCTGCTGCATATGTCTCGTAGTGCTGCGCGCTAATCGCAAGGAACAGTGGTGTGAGCAAGCCTCGGACAAATCTCTTAACTCGCATCTCCTCGGTAGCCACTAAGTACGGAGCATAAACGGATAGCTCGGTGAACATCAC
The DNA here is from genome assembly GCA_030015575.1 of Agapanthus africanus. Lineage (NCBI taxonomy): Eukaryota > Viridiplantae > Streptophyta > Magnoliopsida > Asparagales > Amaryllidaceae > Agapanthus > Agapanthus africanus. The sequence goes on along the minus strand of CM057339.1, from coordinate 824,788,336 downwards.
ATCGTACTCTGCCACTGACATCTCCGGAGTCTGGCGTAAGGACTCGAACCTGCGTGCTCTAACATCTCTGACACTCAGGGGAAGAAAGCGGGCAAGGAATAGCGCCACGAACTCTGTCCAGGTCATAGGAGGAAGACCTGCTGCTCTACCCTTCTCGACCGATTCGCACCATTTCTGCGCAAGACCTTCCAGGCGAAAGCTCGCGAACTCAACCCATCTCGCATCTACGGATCTTAGTGAACGACATATCCGTGCCATCCTATCAATGAAAGACTGTGGGTCCTCGGCCACATCGGTGCCTGTGAAGACCGGAAGCTTCAGCCTCATAAACTCTGACAGCGATACTGTAATAACCTCTGTAGTTGCAGGTGCAACTGCCTGCACTGTGGGTACCACCGCGGTCTCTGCAATGGGTGGAACTACCTCTGGTCGCTGCGCTCGAAGTGTCTCAACTAGAGATCCCATCATCTGGCGCATCTCCTGCATACTGGATCCCATCGTCTGGCGCATCTCCTGCACACCAGCCCCTAACATAGCAATCTGATCTGTCACGGCAGGAACAGCCTGCTCGGGCAAAACCGGTGTACTACCCGGATCAGTCTTCGTCTCGGACGAGTCAACTCGAATCTCGGCCCTCGCGGCCTCTCTCTGCGCCCTCGTAATCTTTGGCGGTATAATGGCTGAAAGGAACAATAGGATTCGATAAGGATACGGAAATCGAATCGCAAGAATATATAGACTCAAGAAGGAATTTAAATCAATAAGTCCTAAGGTCGCGTTGGCGGAGTACCATGTCGTGAGTATGCCACGGAACATACACAAGCTACGCTACCCTGCTGCAGCTACCTACTCCATCATACCAGGGTCATACTACACTCCGAAAGGTAAAACCTACGCTCTGATACCAACTTTGTCACGACCCAAAGTTTGGCCCGTGACCAGCACTTAACCACATAACGTCTACAGGCGTAACGCGACTAAGTGAACCGAAAACCCAGAAATCAAACCAGTAAAAGTATGGAATGTTTTAAGTTTTAAATGAAAGCACTTACTAACATGTTAAGAAATCTAAGTAAACAATCACCAAGATAGCAATATACGACACCGTAGCGAAGATCAAGATCCACAAGTGGGAACATCACAGATAGAATAAACTGCAAAGTACAGTCGGCTCACAACAAGCACGACACCAGAAAACAAATAATATACATCATCGTCCTCACACTGTCTCTAAGTCAAATACATACATGGTAGATGGAGAATACTAGATACAAAAGTGCGTACAATAAAAGTAACCAGATACCGCAACCCACCTAATAGCAAAATAACTCTCGCACCAACTGTAGTAGTATCTGTAGCCAGAAGATGCAAAAGACAGCCTGCCGCGACTACTCCGAGGGCAACCTGCAAATACTGTGGCACAACGGGGGTGAGTTGCCAACTCGTGAATAGAGATAACATATAAAGGTAATCACGAGCATGCACGTACTGGGCTACTCTATCATATGCCAACAGATGATATCAATGCGTGATAAGCAGTATGTGCAATAATCATGCAAGTGCTCTATCAGGTAATATAACTACAGGATGAGGTACAATAATAAATGATGAGCATGGGCAATATAACATCTACACGGAATGTCAACGTGGAATATATAATCGGTGTCCATCAATGCACCCAGATCCCCCAAATAGCTCAGGCGCCGGCACTCTCATCGGCCCTCTAATCCTGTAAATCTCTGAGAATCACGAGTGCCAAACATCGGCACCCAAATATCATAAGTACTCGTGTCCAGCATCGACACGCAAATCCTCATCCATCGGGCCCCGTCAGTACGGGTCAGCCCACGGGCTCCGTCTGCAGTATCGGCCCTCGGCCCCGGCAGTACGGATCAACCCGCATCCATCTATCGACTCTGATCAGTATCCTCCGGTTAACTTCCAGGTCCAACCAATCACCGATAGGTAGTAGTCTCTCTGCCAGGCTCACCGTCTACTACACAGCGAAACCGTTCTCGCCCCGGGGTACCATACCGGGTCCACCATGTACCCGTAATCGGCCTTATCCAGCTCCTCAATTCAGGTTCACATATATCACTCTAGCACCGAGGAAACACATGGTGGACGCACCGAAATATCATATCAAGCGAACCGGGTTTTTAAATGATTACATATTTGAAATAGCCACGGTTCCCAAATCCAGAAATCACATGTAATCCAAACCAATATGCAAGTCAATGTGAGGTGATATGTGCATCAAGTATGAATATCATGTCTAGTCACATAAAAGATGAGCTACAGCATAATGATCATGGAAATTCTACAGTGTGAGTGTCATGGCAATTACTAACGGTGTGTGTGTAGCATGCGGGATAGTGCTCGTGCAACATGGACCGTTAGTAATGGTGCGGTGTTCTATCAATTCTAGTTTATATCCATATAGCAGGGAATGCAGTATGCGTTAAATAGTAGCTATGAACAGTCAATGTATGTAAATGTAGCTATAAGGTCCTATCAGCCCTGACGTAGAACGCCATGCGGGCGATATCCCCGTAGATGTTAAATCTACTCACCGTAGTCTCTCGCTAGGTATAGCCAACGACTTGTTTCCCCTTCTGCGCGGCGTCCGCCGTACTCGCCTGCGAACCTAGAATTACACAATATATCACACATAAGCTTGAAGTCACACAAACACAACATTAAAGCCGAACTAGTAACTCGTGTCGTGAACCAAGCGCGCGTGTGCGCGATACACTAAAACGTGTGATTACGCGCCTGAAGCCACTCCGACGCGTCGCGATATGCAGAAACCCAAACCCATACACACGTATCACGCGTGTTGCGAAGATTAAAATACGGGAAAATAGGTATTCACCTCCAGATTTTGATACAGAACAGATATTACAAATATATATATACCAAAATAACCCACATAGCAGCAGACTCCAGTGTCTCAAACCCCAAACCCCAACTCACCCATCTGGCCGCAAATTGCGGCCAGAATGAATATTCCGGTGGCCTGGATAGGGGGGTCAGCTCCCAGGTTTTGTGTGTGCACTCTATACCCCCATACATGCTACTGTAAAATCTAGTTTTGCTCTGAAACATCTCGGGTAATAGCAGATCCTACAGAGCCTTAAATCAAGTTAAAATCCACACTTTTTGCACTAAAATGGAACTTTATGGTATTTCTGTGCAAACTGAAACAAACCTGGCCTAAAATAGCTCTAATAACACATAATAGAGCTAACCAAGCTAACAAAACCCTAATCTAACATATGAATCACAAATATCCTTTAATATCACTAAAAATGCATAAAAATAAGATTTTTGCTAAAGAATACTACAAGTTTATGGAAAAGGAGTGCTAACATGAGTTAATACCTTCAAAAGACCCTATGAAACACCAAAAATCCCAGCTCTAACATCAAGTGTGCAGATTCGCCTTCAAACACCTCAAAAAGCTCACTTTTCCATGGTTTTGTGATGAAAATGTGTTGATTTGTGTAGGTTTTGTGTAGGGATAAAAAGGAAATGAAAGAGGAGAAGAAAAGATGGAGAAAGATGGGGGTTTTCCTGCTGGAAATTCCCAGAATTCTGAGATGGGGAAAGAGAGAGAGAAGAGAAGGAAAAATGGGGGGTCAAAAGTCAATTTTCTACCTAACACCATGCCTTCATATTCTATTCAATTTTTGAATTCTAAAAAAGGTTTTGTTTTGATTAAATTGGTGGGGAATTAAAATGAACCATGCAATAAAAGAATGGTTAACATGTTATACCAAAAACCCTAAGTCACAAATGCTAAGTGTACAAGTGTACACTACAAAGGAAAATTTTCCAATTAGGGTAAACCCGACTAAAATAACTAATAATCCTATGAACACATATAAAATAACACGCACAATTACTAATTATCACGAAAAACATTCTAACGGAAATTTCAAAGTGTCACACCAAGCGCCTCACGTGCCCATCACGTGGGCGCTGTCCAAATAAAGAGTGCTTAGCACTCAATGATTGGCGCTCAGCGCCAAGCGCCTCACGTGACCATCATGTGGGCGCTGCTTAACATGAAGTGTTCTGCACTCATCAAACAGTGCCTAGTGCCAGGCGCCTCACGTATTCCGCAAGTGGGCGCCATAAAGAGTGTTTAACACTCCATACAAAACAAAAACAATATAGGATAAATTAAAGGGTGAGATTCAGAGCCCATATCAATGCTCAACACTGTTTGCACAGAAAAGGAACTGATCCCAAACAAGTGTTTAACACTTTATTCAAAGACTAAGTGGGCTGAGTCTAAGTTGACCAAAATTCCCTAATTCAGATCAACCGAGCCCATGTGCTCACCTCTTTTCCAAATCGGTCTTAGTCCCAAACACGATTATTGATCTTCCAACGGACATTGGTTCAAGGGTACATCTCCTCACACCTCTGATAAATGTCGTTGTAATTCTTCAGCGTCTTCAGAGAGGTGGTGGGTCCCGATAACCAACAACTCTTTAGTGTACTCTCAAATGGACGGGCACATCCCAATACGGACCGCAGCGTCCTTAAACTAGCTATGGACCGCAATGTCCTTAAACTAGCTATGAACCGCAATGTCCTTAAACTAAACTATCATCCCATAAATGGTGACCTATGGACCGTAATGTCCTTAAACTAGCTGTGTACCGTAATGTCCTTAAACTAGCTGTTGACCGCAACGTCCTGAAACTAAAACGATAGTGCCCAAATGTTCTTTCGTTGGATCAAAAATGATCCTGAACCCCCGTTAAGTAGATCTTAGTCCAATATCGGATAAACGTATCATTAAAAAATATTTAAGTCGATCTTAATCTCAAACAAGATTAACGATCCTTAAATCAAACCAAACCCAAATCTAAGAAAATACGGATTTGGACTAATCCACGCCCTACGGGCGACAATACAAATTTAGTCTCCATATACAATCCACGGGCAACCAAAAATAAAAAAAAACACACGACACGAAGTGAACATCTAGAGAAGGAGAAAGTGATTATCGCTACGTGGTAACGTAATTAACTGCAGGGGCTTACGCCTGCAGGGAAGAGCGTCCCCACAATCAAAAACCTCTCGCAAAAGAGGGGGAATCTGACGAAATTTGCTACAACGGCCGCATCCATCCAAACCTCCGATACACGGTGCCATAAATCATCTTGGCATCTTCGGAGAGGTGGACGGATAAATCCAAATAGCATATGCCCCCCAAATTTAGGCAAGACGTCTGTCTTCCCGGCTTGAGGCGGTAAACATGGACTAATTTACAAATAAGTGAGGGTATCTTGCACGCATGTCTTCTTCTCGTTCCCACATTTATTCTCCTGGCGAATCTTTTCTCCACATCACTTGGACCAAGTTTACTTCCTTGTTCCACAGTGTTTTCACCTTTCGGTCCAGGATTTCAATGGGTTGTTGCTCTCAAGTCAGGTCAGTCTGAACTATAAACTCGGAGTGATCAAGGATATGTGTAATACCCAGTTCTTGTTGTACACCAATATCCGTATTCTATAAAGTGTTGCTTACAAAATTTATTTATTTATATTTATAATTATTTGATGTAATACCCAGTTCTTGTTGTACACCAATATCCGTATTCTATAAAGTGTTGCTTACAAAATTTATTTATTTATATTTATAATTATTTGATGTAATACCCAGTTCTTGTTGTACACCAATATCCGTATTCTATAAAGTGTTGCTTACAAAATTTATTTATTTATATTTATAATTATTTTATTTATTTTAAAACCTTAACCTTTAAACCTACCCAAACCCTAACCCTATTTCCCTTTTTATTTTTATTTCCTCGGCCCAGCCCACTACCTCTCTATCTCTCTTTTAATTCCTTTCGGGCCCAAGAACCCACACCCGGCCCAACTCTACCCCAAACCCGACCCGCTTCTTCCCTTCTTCCTCCCTCGTTTTCACCTTCCCGCTCTTTTCCCCTCCTCGCCCCGTTTCTCTCGCGCCATGACTCGCGCTTCGCGACCCCGTATTCGCCCCAACGTTTCCCCCTTTTTCTCGCGCCGAACTCCTCCACCTCCTCAACGCCCCCTCCCCCAACGGCTCCCGTTTCCCACGCCGCTCGCCACGACCCAGCCATGCCCCCTCTTCTCGCAACCGCCGCAAACCCCCTCGCCTGCATCTCTATCTCTCCTCCCTCCCCCTCACTCTCGTTCTTCCTGTTCACTCCCTCACTCTCTCCTCTCTCTCTCTCCTCCCCCCACTCACCTCTTCCCTGCACACCTGAGCCCCCATCGCCCCTTCACCGGAGACCCCTCACCGTCGCCCCAGTACCACCGAGCCGCAACCCCCGATCACCTCAACACCCAGGCACCTTCGCCGAGCAACTTCCTCGACACAAGTTGCACCCTCCACCACTGCACAAGGCCAAACCGAACCCTGCACTCACCCGAGCCCCGACCAGGCCAACCACCATCGCCGGCCACCGTCCTTATTATGCTAATGCTACTACGACTGCCCCGTCGACTTGAACGCCGCTGACACCCTCATAACTCTGCCATCGCAAATCCCCAGCCGAGCCCGAGCCTCTTAAACTCCTGCACTTTATCAAACACTTGTCACTTTTGCCGCGGCTGCCCATGTTGCTGTTGCTTGTGTCGTCATTGTAGTCATCGTCGTCTCGCCAACCTCGACCACCCCCACTGTCCCATCGTCGGCCCACCGCAACATAGAGCCTAAGCTTGAGACAAGATCGAATCCCTTGTGGCTGTGTGCTGTACCCATGCAAATTGTCGCCATCGATCATCGCCAGGCAAGTGAACTCATCACTTGCTACATGCTATTACATATTAAGTCTAAGGTTTAATTAAGCTAATAACATATATATATATATATATATATATATATATATATATGTATGTATGTATGTATGTATGCAATTGTAGTGAGTTATTGTTCGAGTTATACCGATAACTTTATTGTTTGAACCTGATGTGAATTGTTCGGTATTAAGTTAGAACCCTATGATAATAGTATAGGGAAATGCATATAGAAATCATCTCGAATTCGGGTATATAACATAAGATCCCAACATGTTGAGTTAATTGCTCGCTGCAATACCCGGAACTAAAACCGACTTTAAATGGTGGAACTAGTGATCTTTAAACCCTTTTTCTATTCGTAGAGATACCACAAAAAGTTGGTTGAAAATCAATATCGTTTCACCTATAAAGTGCTACCCCCGATAACCATTGCGAAATCAGGATTTTCCTGAACATGCTAGACCGTTAAATTCATACTAAATCTTTTACAAATCGGATTTTGAGCTTTCCATGGATCTTATCAAAGCTAACAGATTAAGCTACAGTACTCTATAGTTGATTTCTAAATTTGAACTAGTTGTGATAGAGAAAACTGGGGAGAATTACGATCCTGGACTGCAGTCCAGAGTAGTAATCCCAATTAACCCTTGTTTTTAATCATTGTATATCCTTGTTCAAATGCGAGAATGTGTGGAACTCTATATCGTTACGTAGAAAATTGAGTTGGGGACTTCTTACCTTACTGGTTTCACTGGATTCCTGTTCTGTATGATATTTTTAACACATTTTATAATGTTGACGTGTCTAGCTGAATTCTGCAGTGGCAAATTTTACACATCAACCTTAACCTAACCATAACTCCCTGTTGATATAGGATATTACTGATACGCCAATTGCGTTAGAAACTTAACTGATAACCCTAAACATTGTTCAACTATAGTGTCGCATAATTTTTATCCCAACTGGGAGTAAACTGTGTTACGAAACGGACTTCCAGTTCAGGAATTGGATTTCCAGCAATGAACACTTAAAATGAAATGACCATAACTAGATAACCTGAAACCTGATTGACGTGAAACCAATTTTTATTGATAGATAATTAAACATACTGCTTACCCCTTTTATATCGTTTTGCTTAATTCTGCATGTATGATTTATAGTAAATTATGCAAGTGGTATGACACTGACTGATGATATTCTATGCATATCGTAATTATTGTATTCTCATCATATCATGTAGATGTCATTGCATTGGTAACCTAGTGATCGTGTACATTACCCAGTGATAGGTATTAGTGTTTTTATTGTGGAAAGTACGTAGTGTTAAAGTGTGATTGAGTAAGTGAAAGTGACACGTACTTGTACACAATCAGCGGACCCGGTTGATTTATTGCATTGTTGATGTCTATGGGACAAATGTGAGTGTAACTATAATTGGTATGGGGACGATTATGGAAGCACTCATATTATTGTCATAGGTAAGGCACCAAACACTGTCCATTTATCTTGGGTACCAGTTGAGACATGCTTGATGGAGATCCTGTCTCTAGTTCTCGCGTAGACTTGTCATGGACCGACTAGTATTTGAGTTTATGGCTGGTATTTGATGTAGACCATGGGGTGTGGGCTAGTTTGAGTGTGAGTTCAACGGAATCTCGGGAGTCCCATTACCGGCATATACAGTGATTCTGGGAGTCATATGGGTGATATTACTGATTATTAGCGAGCGACTCGGGCCCGTGTTCCCTTGCCCCTGGGGCCCTACCCTTGGGTGGGGGATACTCCTGTATGGTTGACTCTCACACTTGGACTGACGATAGGTTTAGCGACCTGGACAGTGAGACTTAGAGACTGATAGGTTTAGTGGCACGCATTGATTACTGATTCGATATACCTGCATTACTGTTTACCTGCTTTATTGTTTACCTATACTGGCTACTTCATGCTCATGTCACTACTCCATGCTTACTGTTTCATGTTCATCCTCATTGCACGTGTTTATATTTGTTTTTTCTATTTATTGCTTTTGTGTCGCTCTGACGACCTGAGTATGCATGCTCAGAGTGAGAAGTGGATTTAGCTTGGATCAGGACCTAACGTACCTCGAAGATATTATGGACATCTAGATCAGTGACTCAGCGCTATCTTTTCTTGATCTCCATCTTGTTAGTTTTTGTATCTGTTTGATTTAGTGACTTCATTTCTCATTACCTGTGCATTGATTACTAATTACCATGTAAAGCTAGAAGCCAAAGTGTGACTACGGCAGGATGTTTCATTGATCGTAGGAGCATGGCTGGCCTTGTCAACCCCTCGTATTCCGTATTTTGGGAAGCGGGGCATGAAAATATGGCTGGGGTCGTGTACATATCTTTGTAGCTGGGATATATGGAACACGTTGTGCACTCTTTCCAATGAGGGTGGTAGTGCCAAATGGTATGCCACTAATCTGACTCGTTCGAGTATGTCGAACGGTCATATGTATCTGGGACTGAGCTTACCCCTCTTCCCAAAGAGGATCACTCCTTTGTTTGGAGATATCTTTAAGAAAACATGGTCTCCGGGTTGGAACTCTAGATGTCGCCGCTTTGCATCTGTCCAATGCTTCAATCTATCTTGGGCTATGCGCATTCTTTCCCTGATCGTGCGAACTATGTCCACAGTTGCCACGATCATCTCTGGTCCAAGGAGTTCGCGATCTCCGATGTCGTCCCAACTTAGTGGTGAACGACACTTCCTTCCGTAGAGTGCTACAAATGGTGTCATTCCAATGCTTACCCGATAGCTGTTGTTGTATGAAAACTCCACAAGGTGTAGGTGATCTTCACACAAACCTCCGAAGTCTAATATACAAGCTCTTAGTATGTCTTCTAGAATCTGAATTGTTCACTCGGACTGTCCGTCCATTTATGGATGGTAAGCCATACTGAAGTTCAGACTCGTTCCCAGGTTAGCTTGCAGACTCTGCCAAAACTGTGATCGGAATCTTGTATCACGATCGGAGACGATGCAAACAGGTTTTTCATATAATTCCACGATCTCCTGCATGAGTTCATGGGTATCAAATATGGTACATCTTGAAGGTTTAAATCTTACTTTAGATTTATGCTTACCTCCATGTACTTCTTTGCTAACGTCTCGGTTGATTGGCCAACTCGAAAGGGAATAAAGTGAGACGACTTTGTGAGTCAATCCATAATAACCCATATTGCGTCGTTACCATTTGTGCTGCGAGGGAGGGCGGTCACGAAGTCCATGGTAATGGCTGAAGTAGACCAGCAGTTCTGTGATGTTCAGCCTTCACTTGCTGACACACCAAACATTTGGCTATGCTTCTGGCTACTTCACGCTTTATTCCATGCCACCAGTAGTGTTGCCATAAGTCCTTATACATTTTTGTACCACCGGGGTGTACAAAATAAGGAGAGTTGTGAGCTTCTTTCATCAACTCTTCTCGAACTAGTCCGTGTGGTACACGCAATCTACTTCCATATCGCAAGGATCCATCTTCGTGGATGATGAAGTCAGTTCGAAGTCCACTTTCTACTTGTTCTCGGATCTTTTGTAGTTTGGCATCACTTACTTGAGCTGCTTTGATCTGATTGACAAGAGTAGACTGGACTTGTAAATTCATCAAACACGAAGCGTTACCTGACATAACTACTTCGATTGCCAATCCATGCAATTCCTGGTGTAGCATCCACTGAGCGGTGAGATTCATTGCTAATGGCTAGCGGCTAAGTGCATTAGGAACTATGTTCACCTTCCCTGGATGATACTGTAGGTTGATGTCGAAGTCCGCCATGAGTTCTAGCCATCTTCTCTGCCGCATGTTTAATTCCTTCTGAGTAAATACATACTTCAAACTCTTGTGGTCGGTGTATATATCCACTCTTTCTCCCAAGAGATAGTGGCGCCAAATCTTAAGTGCAAAAATAACGGCTGCCAACTCTAGTCGTATATTGGATAGTTGCGCTTATGAACCTTCAGCTGTCTCAACGCAAATGCTATAACTTTTCCATGCTGATGTAGAACACATCATAATCCCTTATCGAACGCATCACAATGCACAACGAATCCTCCAGATTGATCCGGTATCACAAGGATAGGGGCAGAAGTTAATCTTAATTTGAGTTCTACAAAAGCTCGTTCACATGCTTCTGACCACACGAATGCTTCGTCTTTACGTGTGAGCTTGGTCAGGGGTGCTGCAATCTTCGAAAAGCCTTTGATGAATCTTCGATAGTATCCTGCTAATCCCAAGAAACTTCGTATATCCTTCACTATCTTTGGTATCGTCCATTCGCTGACAGCTGACACCTTAGCTGGATCTACTGAGATTCCTTCGCCTGAAACGATATGTCCGAGAAATCCGACTTAATCTAGCCAAAATTCACACTTGTTGTACTTGGCATAGAGCTGATGCTATTGCAATGTCTCCAGGACAATCCGTAAATGCTCGGCGTGTTCTTTCCGATTCTTGGAAGACACCAGGATGTCGTCGATGAAGATGACAACGAACCTGTCTAAGTACTCTCGGAAAACTTGGTTCATCAGGTTCATAAAAATAGCAGGTGCATTGGTCACTCCAAATAGAATCACTAGATATTCGTAATGACCATATCGAGTCCAGAACGCCGTCTTCGGAATATCGGATTCTTTTACCTTCACCTGATGATAACACGGGTGAAGATCTAGCTTCGAAAACACACAAGACCCATTTAGATGATCGAACAGATAATCGTTGCGTGGTAGTGGATACTTGTTCTTGATCGTCACTTCGTTCAGAGCTCGATAATCTACACGCATCCTGTATGAACCTTCTTTCTTCTTCATGAGTAAAACTGGAGATCTCCAACTTGAAGTACTGAGATGAATCCAACCTTTCTTCATAAGTTCGTCCAACTGAGTGCGGATCTCCTTTAATCCTTCTGGACTTAACCGGTATGGAGATTTGATTACCGGTTGCGCACTAGATTGTAAATCGATATTGAATTCAAGAGCTCAATCGGGAGGAAAACCTGTTATATCTTCAGGGAATATATCCTCGAACTCTTGAACTACTTCTGGCTTTTCTTCTTCCGCCGGTAGGGTAAATACTTTTGCTTTCTTTGGTTTAGCACGGAAGATTCCTGGATCCAAAGTTCTATCTATACTCTTGAAAGAGAAGACTGTGTGATCTAGTATCTCAAATACTACCCTCATTTGACGGCAGTCAATCGTAGCATAGAAAACTCCCAGCCAGTCTATTCACAACACAACATCGAAATTTGGGATGTCCAGTACTTTGAAATTCGTGTAGAATTCTCGTCCGCAAACTACAACTGGACACTGATCAAATTCAATAGTTGCCTTCAAGACTCCATTTCCGGAACTGACATTCCAGCTTAAAATGAGTGGCTTCACGGGAATCGCATATGTTCTCACAAATTGTTGGGACATGAAGCAGTGTGACTCTCCAGTGTCGAACAGTGTGAGTGCAGGAAAGGTGGCTACTAGTATAGTATCTAAGTTGTGTGAAGTTGGTTTAGATATAGGAAAAGTATATAGAGGTATACAAGGATTGAAAAGATGAAAGGATTGGGAATTATCAGTGATTACTTGGCCAGTGGCTTCAGTTTCCTCAACCGTCATTGTGAAAGCCTGACGTCTGGGTACATTTCTCCTTACTGGAGGCTCATTCCTCCGTCCTTGGGGCATGTTTCTCTACCCTTAAGGCACGTTTCTCTGTGCCTGATGGAACTGACGAGGAGGCTGTGTGGGAGGTCCACGTGGAGGTGGAGCAGGTAGGGCTAGTCGGGGTGCATGAGCCTGAATAGCTAGCCGTTGTGGAACTGTGATAGCTGGTCTAGGGCCTGGAGCTGGGTTGAGTCTATATGGACATGCTCCTATGGCGTGAGTGGATGCACCACAAACTAAGCACAGGCCATTTGCACGCCTGCAGTCCTTCTCCAGGTGTCCATTCCTCTTGCAATAGAAGCAAAAGTCTGGACTGGACCGGTTAAATGTTCCTTCCGATCTCCTGGGTGCAAAAGTTGGCCTGGAAGAGGCTCCTCCTGCCATCTGTGTGGCAGGGCGTTTCACACCGGCAGTCTAAGGCATGCCCTTCTTCTTCACCACTGCCTCATAGCGTCGGGCAGCCTTCAGAGCAAGATCATGGGTTGGGAAATCCCCTGTAACGAGTGCAACTTGGATTTCCGGGTCCAACCCTTGCTGAAATCGTCGTGCCCGGATCTCAGCAGTAGGAACCAGGTGTACCGCGAACCTATTACAGTCTTGTGTTAGCAGTGTAATAAGTGATATCAGGAATTTGAATATTGAGACAGTATCTTACCTGCTAAGCATGGTAAACTCAATATCGTATCCATCCACTGACTTGCTCCACATCAAGCCTTGTTGTAAGTGGATGAACTGTTGTTCCATGTCGAAATAGGAAGTTTCAAGGAAGTACTTCGTGTCGAACATATCGCGAAATGTCTTCTATTCAATCGGTTGGGCAAGACGTCTTTCTTCAGCCTTCCGCCAGACTCTGGCGTTGTCTGTTAGTTGCAGCTTCGCAACTCTCATCCAAGCAATTTTGGCACTTGTGCTGCTGCCAGGTCATCTTCTATTGACTGAGCCAATTCTTCTGCCTCCGGTGAGCTCTCTTTCCCAGAGAAATGTTTTGGGTGCAGTGCCCGGAATTGTTTGACTCCGGGTGCCTCGGCTTCTGGGCGGTGCATGAGAATAGCAGTCTGCTGCTACTGACTCTCCAAAAGGCTCTTGATAGCCTCGAGCAGTACCATTTGCTCATTTATGGGAGCTGCAACGGTAGGTAGTGGTGGTAGACTAGGCGGTGGAGTGTTGCCATTAACGTTCGTGCTTATGTTGTTTGGTGAATCCATGACCTTGATAGAAAAAGAAAAGTTAGGATAGATTCAAGGATTTAAAATGTAAGGAATTTATAGTTGCTGATTCTTATTATTCTTGTGATATATTGCTTAAGGTTCCATGTAGATTTAACCTGCATGGGCCGCCAACAAAACCTGTCACGCCCCGCTTCCCAATGTACAGAAACGGTGACGTGGCGGGATGCAACGTATTTACTAGAAATAAATACGTTAAGCCTAATTAAGCAATATATATATATATATATATAATACACAAGAATGACAAGAAATATAAAATAAACAACAACTTTTATTAGCATTCATCTTTACAATACAACTGTTTTGAAAAAGAAAGATACAATGATATAAAGCAATGACTAAACGATGGCATACAAACTGAAATACGTACAAGATGAGATAGAAGTCCTACTGCGCGGTGAGCTGGTCCACGTCCTCCTGGCTAGGCTCGATCTCCTGAGAGTTTGGTCCTCCTGACGAACATTCCAAAGAAAGAAAATAGACAGAAATGTCGTCAGCGAACTAGCGCTCGGTAAGTCCCAAAAGAAGCGATGGAATATAACAAGTAATGAGAATTGAACTGGTAAGTTGTACAGGAATATGCTTGTTATTCTAATGTAATTGTTTGTAGCTTGGTACAGAAGATATTTGTGTATACGAGAGGAGTCCATCGTACCCCGTGGACTATGGTAACATGTAGTATAAGGCCCTATCAAAACCCACGGGACAACGGCATGAGAGTTCATGTAGGTGTCTTTTAAGTGATCATCTTGTGCCACGTTAATACGTTTCGTACTAATCTACTCTGTTATCCTTGCATAATGTATTGTATAGATTATATCACAAGTCTTGCCAAAACCATGGATACAAGTTGTTCAAATAATCAGGTTCGGGAGGTAATCATGTATTCAAGAAGTCAGGTCAAGTTATAGCTATGGTTCAGTCAAGTCAGGTCAAGCATTCAAATTTGATATTGAAGTTTGAATTCAGGTATTCAGGTTCAAGTATTCAAGTATACATGTTGGACTTTGGATTCATATTTGAATTGGACTCTGATTTGAGTTTGAATTCAGGTTTGAGTTAGACTCAGACTTGAGTCAGGCATTTGTAACTGATTTAGATCCTAAATTAGGTTCGGGAGTTATCGGTAACTGCTACACATGGACGATAGGATTTGTGTCTTTTTCCAAGACAATTACCATTGATAACTCCGTTAAGTTTTCTACCTTAAATAGGCAAACACTCACTTTCTCCGGCTCCCGGGGGCCTAAGAGAATTGATCTCGTTTAAACATATATTTACTAAAGTTCTTAAATATTGTTTTATATAACTCGAGGGAGTTTTATGAAAAATATTCTTAATAAAATTTCAAAATAAATCTCGAGTATTTATTTATATTATTTAGGGTTTTCATGGATACGAATTTTAAGGATTTGAGGTATTTTAGTGATAATTACATAACTTGGAAAGTTCATGGTATTTTATTGTAAAACTTGTTTTTTGTTGGTATCTTGATGGTATTTTAGTGAAACCTGTAATTCTTTCACTTTAAAAAATGTAAGTTTAATATATTTTGAAAATATATGGATTTGTAATATTTTATATAATTATTAAAAATTAAATTTTATTTAAGTAGAAAAATGCGTTTTTCTTAAAAAACCGTATTAAAAACCTTTTAAGACCGAATGCTCCATGAATAGGTCTGCATCTCGCTCTACTAGCCCAAGGATGTGCGATAATCCGCATCATCCAATAGCATATCCCCTAAAGAGGGTTGTAGAGGCATATTCGGAAAGGAATTTAAAAATACAATTTAAAAGAAATCCGGTTTTTATAATAAATGGTATTTTAATGTAATATGTATTCGTAACAAAAATTCATACAAGGATATATCGTGCAATAGAACCATGTGTGTATGTGAGGGGTAGGTCGTTACCCCGTGAAGTTTTCTAAAGGTAAGGCGTTCACAAAATACTAAAAGAGGTGCTATTTGAAGTTCATGATATTTAAAGGAAAAACTTAAATTAAAGTTATTTTACATGATATTCTTGACTAAAATTTGTTATAAACATTTAATATTAAGATTACAAGTATTATGTAAAATGTATGAACAATTTGTAAGGAAAAGGTGAGTTTTTAGGGTTTAGAAGATCGATGTCGGTATTAACTCCACTACCGATATTCGTTTTAAAAAGAATTTTTTAAAAAGTGAAAGGAATATTGGAAGGGACTTACTAGTTGATTAGCCTAAAAAGGTAGAAGAGAGAGGGTTGAATTTCGTGGCGTCGCGGGATTGTCGGAAAAGCTTCGATTTTTCGCCGGAAGTTGACCGCTTGCTAACTCCTCTTCCTCTTCTACTTCACTTGTATTTAGAAAATTTTGAAAGTTTTAGCTAGAATTTTCAGAATGATGAAGGGTTAGGGCATGGGGTAATATTTATTGTATGGAATTAGGGTTTTGGAATTAAAATGGTGAATTAAAATGCATTAAAAAGATGATAAATTATGAATTGAAGGGTCTCTGTTTGATTGCAGGGCAATCAAACAGTGCAGGGGGGTTAGGATAGGAGAAGGTGAAAGTGTGCAAAGCACGGGGCTCTTTGGCCACAGTTGGACCGTTGGTGCCAGCCCAAGAGGGGTCTTGGCCGGTCGATCTTGGGAGTGGGGTCTCTGGATTTTGGCTATGTGTACAAGTCAGTGTTTAAACCCTTTTGCACATATTTGATTTTTCTGACTTTTCATTTTTGTGTGTATTGCACGTGTAAACTTTTGGGCTTCCAAAAAGTTTAAAAATAAATCAGAAAAATAATGTGTCTGATGAGATTCGAACACAGAGGCTACGTCACAGCAGTGCAAGAGATTTACCAGTGAGCTGCAAGTTATTTCTTGATGTTCTTTAACAAAATTTACTTATAACTCATACTCAGGATTGTAAACTCATTTCTGTACTGAAAAATTTCGTAAAGTAAATTCAGAGTTGTTACAGGAAACTCAGACGGATGACGTATAGCAATCTCGACTACCAAAAACTTTATAAAACTCTGTATCGGTTTCTAAACACTATTAGTGATGCGTAATCATATTTTATGTCATATGCATTACATTGAGTATCATGCCATCCTTATTGTATATCATACTTGTTTGAATAGATATATTAAATAGAACACAAGCAAAATTACCAACGATTGCTATGTTGCACAATCACATACACATATGTTATACTACACATCGTTAGTATTGCCATAACACTTAGAAACTGCTATGCTATTAGTATTTTAACAGCATCCATGCTAGTCGAAATGATTGTGTATAACTATTTTGATGTTTGAATATTATTGTCATATATATTCATGTATTGTAGTTGCCTACTGTTGTAAGATTGAACTATTCATTGTTGATATCATGGATTTGATGTTTCTATGGATTTGAGAAACCGTGGATATCTTTTATAAAACGGATTATGTTTTCAAAAGTGCGGTTTTCTCGTGATATGATAATTTGGCGTCCACTATGAGTTTTGGTTTTCACGATGAGATATTCGAATCGAGGAAGAGGTTAACCGATTTCGGATACATAGTGGACCCGGTACGACTTCGAGGGGCAGGAAGATCGTAGGGAGGTATGGGGAGCCTAGCGGGGATGATCGATACCGGAGGCAACATGGGAGCCCGGTGGATATCCGGAGGATTCCGACCTTGGCTGAGTGGATTTTAGGAGAGGGTCGATCGGTTGGACGGTGCCTACAATATCATATTTCTATTTGTGTCGATGATGGACACAAGTTTAATTAGGATTTAATGATGATGTATATTATTCTTATGCAACTTCATTTATATAGCACGCATTTATTACTACAAATGTCATATTATATCTTGTGATGAATACTTCTATTCACTGAGTTGGCAACTCATCCCCGTTGTGCCTTAGCTCCTTGCAGGATAGACCGTACGGACGCATAGCAGCGTCGTGGATACATACTTTGGAGTTCTTCACAGATTTTGCTAGGTAGGTTACACGTATAGTAACCGCCTTTTTGTTGATATTGTATCTTATATCAAGTGTCACTCTATCAGACCACCTGTATTATTTTACTTAGATCGAGTTGTGACTTTATATATATTCTTTTGGGTTGAACTCGGATAGAGTCGACTAGTTAGCTTTACTTACGCAGTTCATTTTATATTTGCTTTTGATCTTTCGCCTTCGAGCGTCGTATATAACTGCGTGGTTATGTTTCTGCCGTTGGGTGTTGTAATAGCTCCCAAGTAGGGATGTTGTTATAATTATATGTATATATACATGTTTTTATCAGTAATTACAAAGGAGGTGCTATTGAAATTTCAAATAACGAAAACATTTTAACCCTATTTCAAAACACTTAGCATATGCTTTTAAATAAACAATCTTTGTAAATAAATTGGGTTTCATAATAAATACCTTTTGAAAATTTCACCTTCTTTAAAAAAAATTTAACAGGTTTAGATCTTGGTTTTTGACATATTTAGGTCGCGTCAACATCTTTAGACGTCATCTGATCTAAGTGCCGGTCGCGTGCTAATTTGGGTCGTGACAGTTGCGCCAATGCAAAAGAGAGGAGCCACTCTTTGTGTCTAAGACCGGATCTCAGGGCGGTGATGACCATCTTGTCCTAGTGCTCGAGTACTTCCAGGAGAGCATTATAGAGCCGAGTGATATAGCCCTTCTCTGTTCTCACTCTTGATGGTGAACAGGTAGTCAACCGACCTCTTCTGTCGTCGGTTGCCGACGAAGTGCCTGAGGAGCTGAGTATCCAACTCGTCGAAAGTTGAGATAGAGTACGGAGTCAGGCCGCGGAACCAGTCTTACCCGGCCCGGATGAGAGTGGTAGGGAAGGCTCGGCACTGAGCTGCATCCGAGTTATCTTGAAAGCTCATGTCCACGGTGAACGCATCCAAGTTGTCTTTCGGGTCATACTTCCTGTCAAAAAGAGCCACTTTGAGCGGTTTTTTCCGGGATGAGACCCACTCCCCTAATAACTGCTTAGTGAAGGGCTTCGTGAGAGAGTCCGGGAGTATTTTGCCGATCCGCCGGGCGAATGGATGGCGAGCCACATGTCCTCTATCTTCTTCTTGAGGACCTCGATTCGCTACTGGTACCCCAAGGATTCTCTGTAATCGGAGTGCCTGTTGTCTCTGCTTCGGGCCTGGGCGATTGAGTGGCTTCGCTCTATCACGTTCCTCAGTTTCTCAGGGTAAAACCTTCATAGCTCCCCCCGCCGTGCACCATGGGCATGGCCTCAATAATTATGGTGACGTCGGTCTTTCCTGAAATCAGGCGACCTGACCGATGTCGCCTCGGAAGGTGAGGGAACACGGCGAGTGTTGAAGCGACAGTTCGGTTGGTCCTAAGACCTCGGCGTTGGACTGTCCAGCGTCCAACGATTCATAGAATCATTTCTCGTATGGGGTCCACGACTGCCGGAATCGGCACGCTGGTTTTCCGTGATGTCAAGATTGGCACGAGCGAGGCCGGGGACCTGAACACGTCCATCTATCGCCTCATGCCCGCCGCCGTTTTGGGGAGCAGGGATAGCATTTTGCCGGGCGTGGCGGGCAATTTGAACACGAGTGAGCGCGATCACAATCACTGTCGGTCAGTCGATCCGTGCCGTTAGGGCTTCGACGGAGTTGGGAGGAGGAGGAGAACCGCCCCCCTTCGTTACGGAGGATAGGATGGCTCATGCTAGGATTTTCGTGGCAATGATCGCTGGCCATCGAATCAAAGGTAGAAGATCAACTTTTTGGGTGAAAAAGCTTATGGTCCCCACAGACGGCGCCAACTGATGGAAGTCAGAATCTCTCTAAGATGTTGTTCTCCGTCGATCTTATAGCCAGCAGGGCTGAACGGTTGAGATTTGTAGTGGGAGGTTTGATGTGGATCTTAATGGGTTGTTAATTGTTATTGACGCCGAGCTACCTGCAAAAGAAGTCCCGGGATGGAAAACCACCGTAGGACTCTCCGACGTTCAAGTAAGTGCCGTGGAATAATTGGACAGACTAGCGGCGTATTGGATTGAATTTTAGTTACTTGAATCGTCTGGAGGAGGGGTCTATATAGGGGTCGCCTGAGGGAGAGCCGATGCGAGATTCTCGCCGTCCGTTTCGCCCATGCGTAACGCCCGCATTGATGACGAGATACGCTCATTAATGACGAGATACGCTGGCGTGGGATGCGGGATATAGAGCGGCGGAGATCTCGTCGTGGCGAGATACACGAAACCGTTATGAGGATACCCGTGCTCCATGCTCCTGGCCAAACAGGGGTACCGAGGAATCTCGGCTATAGGATAGCTCGGAAACGAGCAAGGAAGCAGAGGAAGCTCAACTCTAATATTGCTCGGAGACGAGCTATTGGCTGGTGGTTAGGTGAAGAGGGAGTGTACTCAAGGGAAGCCCTTAAAAGGTCGGGTGCTATCTCGGAGGCGTGGCCCGAGGAATATCCCCATTGCATCATACATATTCCAGCTGCATAGCCCCCAGTAATCTAGTGGGCTTACGTATACGATGCGTCATCTGCTACGTGTCGTAATCTGGGGAATCTCCACTTATGAGTATTTTCAGAGTCTGACATGGATTTAGTACAAAGCCGTCCGTTGTTCGTTGAACCCTAAAGTCGACCTAAAATAAATATGCTTCCTATATTCAACCTAACTCGATGTATACCACACACATTTATATTGGGCTAATTAAGGAAAACCTGTAAAAACCGATCTGTCTGTCTAAATCTTCAACCCGCCCAAATCTTCATTAAACCCAAATTTGACAAAACTTTAGAGTTATTTTTTGCCAAAAAAACTTGAGTTGCAATTACTAAAATTTGAAAGGAAATTGATGATCAAATTTAGGTGACTTTTATCCCAAAAATAAAATTCTTAAAATTCCACATAGTGCCACCTGACTCAAAAGCAGAAGGAAGCCCGACACGTCAGCAGCCCCCATCAACCGGTCCCTACACCAAACCCCTACACCTCTGGCAATAAATACCCATCGACTCCTCAGCAATCCTTCCCCTTTCCCACCCCCACCCCCCGCCCCCCCGCCCCAACACCTCCTCTATTTTTCTTCAAAATTTCCCCTCCAATATGTCTCCATTTGAATTCGGGTCCAACCCGAAACCCGTTTCTCCCCAGCCCGACCCGCACCCGATCACCCGCACGGAGCAGCGCAGGCTCCGCCGCATGATCTCCAACCGCGAATCGGCCCGCCGCTCCCGCATGCGGAAGCAGCGCCACCTTGAGGACCTGCGCTGTCACGTCGGCAGGCTGCGGGCCCTGAACCGCGAGCTCGCGAGCCGGGTCGGGTCGGTCTGCAACAGCAGCATGATCATCCTATCCGATAACGAGCGGCTGCGGCACGAGTCGAAGATCCTCATGGACAGGCTGTCGGAGATTCGGAGAATCCTCATGTTTCGGCAGCTGCAGCGGCTGTCGTTGCCGGGTGCGGTGTGCGGCGGGTTCGGGTCTGGAAATGAGCAGCAGAATTTGGCTTCGCTAATCGCTTAAAAATCAGAACATATTATATATACCTATATATAATTTTAATAGCTTAATCAGGGTTAATTAACCTCGGTCATCTATCTCTCTCTCTCTCCCACACACACGCATGCTGAGCAAGCTCCTGTAAGGTGCGTACTCATTTCTTAATTTGAAGTCCGATTTTCAAACACTCAACCTTCCGTGTTTTCCACCGATCCGTTCCGGTCACCGTGGTCTACATATGTTAGATGGGTTATGTATCAAATTTTACGATATTTAAAGATCAATAACTAATCCATCCAATAGACTAAAAAACCGACTGCTTTACTATGCATGAAAAACAAGATCGCTTGATGGATATGCTAGAGGTCTCCAAACCTCGTAAAATTTTATACATAGCCTATCTAACATATGTAGATCACGGTGGCCGAAGCAGATCGGTGAAAAACACGGAGGGTGGGTGTTTGAAAATTGGATCTCAAAATAAGAAATGAAGCTGTGCCTCCTAGATCAGCTCCATATGTGTTTGTGTGATCTCTTCTGGATTTGGCTTTCTCACCTCTTTTTGTAAATAGGAAGTTTTTCTGTTCTTTTCACCGGAAATTGACTTTTCTCATTTTAAAAAGGTGTTTTGCGTAAAATATTTGCGCTGGGCTCGTTTTTTTTATTTTGATATTGATGTATTTAAATGCAGAACGAGACGTTCATCTGATAATATAAGATAGAGCTTCATATGATATGTTTAAACTATAGATTCTCTTTTTGATTGGTCCGCACACGTCATTAGAATCCGAAACAAAATTACTTGCCTCGTAAAATAAGAATGATTGGATGTGTTGAGAAGCATATACTGTGATAATAATAACAAAGAGTGAATGAAGATATGGAGTTTAGTTACTTTAGGACGTGACGAATGCTAGAAAGTGTTGAGAGCATTTTCTTAGTGCTTCACAACCCAAAGTCGATGAGAGTTGTTGATGAGCCTCGATATCGGTGACGCTCCAGATGCTGACACGTTGCAGATGACGTATCTCAAAGCCTACAAGAAACGATAAAAAACTTCAGTTGGGATCACACCTCGGGCCTCCGGCCCGAGGAGTCGCCCGACCTTCGGTGGGCTTTCATACCACCCGCGGCTCGCCTCCGAGCTATCACTGAACCAAGATGCCTCGGTCTCCCGCTCGTGCCCGAGCCTCCCGCCGAGCTCATCTTCCTCGGTCTTACCGACCGACTCGCAGCGCTGATTACAGGCGCCTCCGCCACGGCTCCGTGAATCTCGCCATGCGCGAGATATCCACCGCCCACGATCCCGCGTTCCACGCCATCACGATCTCCCATTAACGAACTTATCTCGTCATTAATGCGGGATCCCGTCTATCACACAGGCTTGACGCCATGGGCGTAACGGCTGGCGTGATTCTCGCGCTCGTTTGCCCATTGCAGTCGCTATATAAACCCCTCTCTCAGACAATCGAGGTAAGCCATTTTACTCCACTAGGTGGTTACTCTACCAAAATACCCCGCCTAACTTGATCGTCGGAGGGTCTTCGGTGGCACAACCATCCCGGGACTTCTTTGCAGGTAGCCTGGCCTAAACCACACAAGACCCACTGAGATCCACACACTCCAGGAGTCAACCCTCCAACTCAATCTTAACTGTCCATTAGCGCTCGCAGCAGATCAACGGAAGATAACATGTGAAGAAGATCCAGAGCTCCATCAGTTGTCATATTTGGCAAAGCTTGAGGAAATGGTTAATCATGTTTACTTATTGTGATGATTAATTAGTTTATTGATTTATTTATTATATTGTAAAAGTTTGGAAGACAACTTTTGGTATGTCTACTGTGATCGTTGTTTTTTTTTTTGTGAAGTGATATCTAAATATTATTAATGATTACCATATATTCTATCAAAGCTTCCAATACTATATGTGATAGAGAATTGTATTGTCACAAGGGAAAGCAATATAAATCATGGAGAATGATCCAATGAGCCAATTGCAACTTGTGGATGACTTGACCAATTATGACATTTCTTTTGGTAGACAATGACTAGTTTTGTATTTGTATTGTTTGAGAATCAAGTAGTGCTTTCTAAGAACCCATTTTTTCGCCTAGAACATATCAATATAATGTCGATTTGTTTAATTAGGTGATATCGACTAAAAAATTGCTTTTTAAATGATGAAAATAAAGAATTGAATAAAATTTATGTTGTGGTCATGAAAAAAAGATACATCTCTACTACTATAACTCAAACTCATGAGAGCAACACAAAAAATTTCCTGTTTTTTCATTAAAAAATGCAAAAAAAGAAGAAAAATCCATATGAACATTCTGGAGCAAGAGAATGTTATGTCATTCTCTCTCTCTCTCTCTCTCTCTCTCTCTCTCTCTCGCCCCTCTTCCCTTTTTTTAAAAAGATAATGAAAAAAAAGAAAAATTCCCACCTCTCAAACCCTCCACATCATCTCTCTCTTTTCACGCAAAAAATAATTAATTGTTTATCTACAACCTTCCATGTCATCTCTCCCAATATATATATATATATATATATATATATATATATATATATATATATATATATATAACCCTCCACCTCATCTCTCACTCTCTTCTCCTAAAAAATAATTAATTGTTTAATTAACATGTACAACGCACGTGTACAAATTCTAGTACATGTAATTATCTTTATACTCTTCAACAATTTTCAATATAAAATATCTTCTTTTTGGAAAATGAACAAATTTAGTAAAAAGGTCCTTACACTATTGACCATTAAGAAATCATACAAAAATCATGAGAGGCGGTGATTTTTCCTCATCACGCATGCTCATTACACACGTGCATGTGCTCTTAAGCTTGAGAATGTCATATTGAATAAGAATTTGTTCTAGAATATCTCCAGATATGGACAATATGTTGAAATTAAGGAAACCGGTGAGATTGGATAATTCTGAGGATGACGCGACCTGGATCGCGCCAAGATGTTACTTTCCGTTGATCTGCTGATGGCGGCGATGGATGGCTGAGATTGAATCTAGAGGCTGCCGCTCCTGAAGCGTGTGGATCTCAATGGGTTTGAGGTTGTGGTCGCCGAGTTACCTGCAAGGAAGTCCCGGGGTGGTTGTACCACCGAGAACCCTCCGACGATCAAGTTAGATCAGAGATCCAAGCAGAGTAACGGCTTAGTGGAGTAAAAATGGCTTACTTGAACCGTCAAGAAGAGGGGTTTATATAGCGGTGGCAGCAGGCAGGGCAGGCGCGAGAATCACGCCGGCCGTTACGCTCCCGACGTCACGCCCGCGTGATGAGCAGGATCTCCCATTAATGGCGAGATAGACTCGTTAATGGGGGATTGTGATGGCGTGGAACATGGGATGTGGCCGGTGGATATCTCGCGCATGGCGAGATTCGCGGGATGGCGGTTGCGCCTGTGAGCGGTGTCGTCGGTCGGTCGATGAGACCGAGGAAGATGACCTCGGCGGGAGAGCTCACGGACGAGCAGGAGAGCCGAGGTATCTTGGTTCCATGGTAGCCCGGAGACTAGCTGTGAGGCCGAGGAGGCCAATTGTGCAGGGGGCTCGGAGATGAGCTAGCACTTGCTTGTAGGACGGGCACAGGAATGGTCTGGTTGGACACTGTAGGTCCTTTCTTGTGAGCCCCGGGACACGTCATCTACTACGTGTCAAGATCTGGGAGATCACCGATATCGAGCATCATCATTAGCCCCCCACTCTGGTCCCGATCAGCTGATGGGTCGGGTCGAGAGTGGTCTGCCGAGTCACCCGAGGTGAGCTTCCTTTCGAAGATATCGTCAGGCGTGTCCTTGGGTAATCCTTTGTATTTTCTGGATGATGTCAGCGAATCATGGAGAGATCTCCGCATTAAAGAGGGTGAACCGGATAGCGCGTGCTTTTAATGAAGCGACAGACCACGTGTCGGGCGCTGGTTGGATGACACGACGAGCCGCAGACCTCTGGCGTCTGATGGGATCCGGCCAATGTGCGTGCGACAGGTGGAGCGATCGTAGTCGTCGAATGCGAAGAGTTGTTTTGGCGGGAGTCGACTGTCGTCGTGGGATGAGGATGCCAGTGGCTATAAATAGAAGTGGGGTTCGCTTCACGGCCCATCTCTCTTCATATTTTCCTCATTCTTGATCTTGTAAGCTCGGCGCTCTCCTCTTAGATCGGATTTCTGCGTTTCTGAGGACTTCTCCATCAGGTTAGATGTCTTCTTTCCCTTTCTCCTGCTTCTTCTCCTTCTGAGTTGAGCCTCTTCCCCCTTTCGCCATATAGATGGATCGAACCAGGGCTCTCGGTGCCGTCGGTGCTCGGTCCTATTGGGAGGCCTGCGGTGTGGCCGTGACTCTGGCTAACCCGGGCCCCGTGCCAGATGCGCCTCCGACGGCAGGGCCATTTGCCCCGTCACAAGCCCTCGACGATTGTTCCGGCGGCGGCCAAAGGTGCCTACGGGTTCCCGAGCCTCGGACAAGGGATGCAGGAGAGGACGAAAATGGGGTTCCTCTTAAGAGGAAGAGGACGGTCTCTCGCACGCCGCCGATGGAGATTCCGGAGGGGATTCCCTTGCAGGAGGGGGATGCCCACTTCGTGGTCCCGTCGGGGCTTTCCATTGCTGTCAGTCTCCTTGCTGGTATGGAGGAGTCGGCTGGGGGCCGGATGCCGCGAGAGACCCTGATGGCCTAAATGGCGGCTATCGCACACGAGGCGGTTCAGGTACGTACTCCCTCATGTGTTATTTCGAGATCTCTCTCCTTAGTTCGGGTGTCCCTAAGTCTCTCTGCCGTTTTTCTCCAGGTCCTTCGGCACTGCGCCCTTGTTACTCATATCGAGGCCGAGGGGGTTATTCATGCTGCGAGGTCAGCAGAAGAGTCTTCTTCGGAGGGCGAGGGTCTGCGAATCGAGCTGCGTCAGGAGAGGGAGAGGACGACGGTCCTTAGAGCCCGGTCGGAAGCCGCGGAGCTCTCCGTTTCAAAGTGTCGGGAGTCCTATCGCCGTCTGAGTGAGTCCCACCGAGCCATCGAGGCGAAGTTGGTGGAACTGGACGACCGCTTTGCCTCTATGAAGACGGCGAGGGATGCTAGCAGGCGGGATGCCGAAGCGGCGCTTCAGGCTGCGGAGGTTGCCGAGATCCAGGCTAGAAAGGCGATGGCCGATTACAAGGGGTCGGACCAGTTTTAAGTTGACATCGGCGAGGCCTCCGCCATTGCATGGAACAAAGCTCTTGATGCCGTCAAGGAGCAGCTTCCAGAGTTTGCCGACGGTGAGCATCGAGCTCGGGTCCCACTTTTAGTGGTCATGCCTTCGGTCGACAGTGATGAGGGAAGAGAGGCCTAGGCCGGGCTTACGGCCCGAAATTCTTGACTTTTCCTCCTCTCTCTTTTGTAAGCCTTCGGGCATTTTTTAAGGCTGGGGAGCCCACAATACCCTTGTAAAGACTTTTTGCTTTGTGAAAAAAGATTTTTATTTTTGCAGTAGTGTTTGTACTTGTATTTTCCTTTGTCGGTAAACACTCGTATTTGCGCAGTACTGCCTTCGTTTTATGTCGGTTCTTTGTCTAGCGATCACACATCGAGTTGAATCTGTTCGTTTGCCGAGTGTGCAAAGACCGGTGAGGAGACGGTATCTCCATGGCCCCGAAGTCGAGGTGGAGATTGCTTAGACGTAGAACCGGATGCCTCTTGGTGAGGTCATGTTCTGTAGCGTGGGAAGCTTGAAGAGCCATGCTGATGATCGACCGAGCAGGGTAGCTGCCTGGCGCCACTAGGCGAGGGATTTGACCCCTGGAGTTTTAAGGTATTGAATTTCTAGCGGGGGATGGCCGAGCAGGGTAGCTGCTCGGTGCCTCTTGGCGAGGGCTTTGATCTCTGGTGTGTTGGGGTAGGGGCCTACCAGGCAAGGATAACCGAGCATGGGCAGGCCCGGTTGCTTCTTTCGAGGGATTTTGATCCGTAGCGCGGGAGGGGCCGTGAGTGGCCTACTAAGGACGGTGCCGAGCAGGGTAGCTGCTCGGTGCCTCTTGGTGAGGGCTTTGATCCTTAGCGCGGGAGGGACCATGATTGTCCTACTAAGGACGGGGTCGAGCAGGGTAGCTGCTCGGTGCCTCTTGGCGAGGGCTTTGATCCCTGGTTTGTTGGGGTAGGGAGCTACCAGCCAGGGATAACTGAGCACGGGCGGGCCCGGTTGCCTCTTGCGAGGGCTTTGATCCTTAAGGACGGGCCGAGCATGGTTACTGCCCGGTGCCTCTTGGCAAGGGCTTTAATCCCTGGTTTGGTAGGGAGGTACCAGCCAGGGATAACCGAGCAAGGGTGGGCCCGGTTTCCTCTTGGCGAGGGCTTTGATCCCTGGTTTGTTGGGGTAAGGAGCTGCCAACCAGAGATAACCGAGCAAGGGCGGGCCCGGTTGCCTCTTTTCGAGGGCTTTTCATCCTTAGCGCGGGAGGGGCCGTCTGCCCGGTGCCTCTTGGCGAGGGCTTTGATCCCTGGCGTTATGGGGTAGGGGAGCTACCGGCCAGGGATAGCCGAGCAGGGTAGCTGCAGGGCTGTCTCTTGGTGAGGGCTTCGATCCCTGACGTTTTGGGGTAGGGAATGTAACGCCCCACGCCCCAGTACAGATGGTATTGTCCGCTTTGGCCGAAACCGCACGGTTTTTCCCTTTAGAGCGAACCGGACCCGACCAGGGGCCACTTCTCAGGAGGTCACCCATCCCAAGACTTCCCTGGCCTGAGCACGCTTAACTACGGAGTACTCAAGCTTCTGTAGTTCCGGTTCCCTTAAAAGGCGCATATGTAATTGAGGGTGGTATCATTACATTTATAATGCAGTTCGGTCCTCTTTCGGAATGTGTTTCGAAGATTCCCCATTGTTCTACAGCGGGTCCCAGGGACTCAAGAGGTGGCCCCCACGGATTCAAAAGGTGCCCACCGCCCCTTTGGCATGACAATTGGCGTGGCATTTTTTTTCGTGTGGCACTTTGTTCCGTGAGCAAGAACCGGGTCCCGACATTCTCCCCACCTTTGAACAATGGTTCGTCCTCGAACCATAGATCTACTACTGAGGGACTAGCATGGGCCACCATAAATGTAACGCCCCACGCCCCAGTACAGATGGTATTGTCCGCTTTGACCGAAACCGCACGGTTTTTCCCTTTAGAGCGAACCGGACCCGACCAGGGGCCACTTCCCAGGAGGTCACCCATCCCAAGACTTCCCTGGCCTGAGCACGCTTAACTACGGAGTTCTTAAGCTCCTGTAGTTCCGGTTCACTTAAAAGGCGCCTCTGTAATTGAGGGTGGTATCATTACATTTATAATGCAGTTCGGTCCTCTTTCGGAATGTGTTCCGAAGATTCCCCATTGTTCTACAGCGGGTCCCAGGGACTCAAGAGGTGGCCCCCACGGATTCAAGAGGTGGCCCCTGCCCCCTTGGCATGACAATTGGCGTGGCACTTTGTTCCGTGTGGCACTTTGTTCCGTGAGCAAGAACCGGGTCCCGACAGGGAAGCTACCAGCCAGGGATAGCGGAGCAGGGTAGCTGCAGGGATGCCTCTTGGTGAGGGCTTCGATCCATGGCGTTGTGGGGTAGGGAAGCTACCGGCCAGGGATAGCCGAGCAGGGTAGTGTAGAGCTGCCTCTTGGTGAAGGCTCAGGTCCCTGGTGCTGGAGGGGCCATAGGAGGCCTGCCAAGGACGAACTAAGCAGGGAAGCTGTTCGGTTGCCTCTTTTTGAGGGCTTAGATCCCTGGCGTTGTGGGGTAGGCAAGCTACCGGTCAGGGATAGCCCAGCAGGGTAGCTGCAGGGCTGCCTCTTCGTGAGGGCTTCGATCCTTGGCGCTGGAGGGGCCGTGGGAGGCCTGCCAAGGATGGACAGCCGTGAATGACACGTGTCGCGATCGCGTAGGGGACGCGAAGCGTTTTGGAATGTCGTGCCAGTTTTGCCACGTGGCGGCGTGGCATTGGGGTAGTTGCTGTGATTCCCAAGATTCGCGCTGGCATGCCCGAGAATCTGGGTCCTTGAAGATTCTGCTTGAAGCTATAAGTAGGGGAGGAGATGGCAGTTCCTTTGGCACCGCTTACCTTGATCGAGGAGATTATCACCCTTGGTGATGTCTCCTTGTACGACCAATCGCTGTCCGAGGAGAGGTGCCGGGGAATGGTTCGGTGCCTCGAGGATCACTTCGGGCGTCTCCTCCCTCGGCGGTCGTCCTTGCTCCAGCTCCTGATGTACGCGATCTGGAGGAAGTCCCCGGGGTTGGACAACCCCTTCACCGATGAGATTCTGGACGAGGCGCTTGACAAGGTGCATTCGATCTTCCTATTTGGCCTCATCTCGAAGGCCAGGCACAATCGATCCTTGCTTCTAATCCTTGAATGTTTCAAGATGAGGTACATCGCGGGTCAAGGCTCAGCGGGCGGTGAGTCGGGTGCTTCCGTGGCGTCTCGGGTCCGCACACAGCGTCGGCAGGAGCGGGCTGCAGCGGCTAGGGCCCGGTTGACAGAGATCTACTTTGAGTATCACTAAGAGTACTTCCTCGATCTCGTTCTGCCTCTTTTGTAACCTCCCCTTTTGTAAGGATGAGGAGCCCAGAGTACCTTTTTGAATTAATAAGATTCCTCTTTTTGCAACGCTCTAGCGTTCCCTTCTTATTGTTTAAGTAGAAAGAACTTTTTAGAAAAATTTACATTGCCTTTGAGAAAGGAGAGGTACACACTCGTAGGTATCTGTTTCATTGGTACAGCTTAAGCTTCTCCGCGTTGTAAGGCCGTGGAAACTTGCGGCCGTCCGCGTCCTGTAAGCGGTAGGCTCCGCCGGGAAGTACTTCGGAGACGAGAAAAAGACCGTCCCATTTCGGGGAGAACTTATGCAGACTGCCTTGATCGATGAACTCATTTCGCCGCAAGACCAGGTCTCCGGTCATGAAGGAGCGACGCTTGACCAGCGCGTTGTAGTATCGGGCAGTTTGCTGCCGATAAGCGGCGGCCCTGATTTGAGCCCAGTCCCGTTTTTCCAACAAGATGTGTCACGCCCCGCTTCCCAAAATACGGAATACGAGGGGTAGACAAGGCCAGCCATGCTCCTACGGTCAAGGAAATGTCCTGCCGTAGTCACACTTCGGCTTCTAGTTTTTCATGGTAAACAGTAAATAATGCGCAGGTAATGAGAAATGCAGTAACCGGAACAAAATAGTAAAATGAACTGACCTGATGGGAAACAAAAGATATAACTCTGGATAGCTAAACAAGACGTCCGTGAAGTGCGTCTAGTCCTGGTCCAGGCTAAATCTTCTCCTCACACTGAGCATGCATACTCAGGTCGTCAGAGCGACACAATAGCAATATAATATATATAAAATCATGTGACAATTCTAACAGTGATAATAGGTATATATAACAGTAGATCAATGGCAGTATGGATATGAACATGCAGTAATCAATGCAGCGGAACAGTAAAAGCAGTAGAATGATATGCCACGTATGTCAACACAGTATGTAAGGTATATCAATGCCAGTATCCCTATCAGTCTCTAAGTCTCACTGTACAGGTCACTAAACCCTATCGTCAGTCCAAGTGTGAGAGTCAACCTCTCGCGAGTGTCCTCCACCCAAGGGTGGAACCCAAGGGAAGGGACCACGGGCCCAACATGTATATCACGGTGATAATCACATACCCTGTAAATCTCCATATATCTCCCTAAATATATAAGACGGCATGGGACTCCCGAGATTCTGTTGAACTCACACTTAAACTACCCCAAACCCCGTGGTCTACATCAAACGCTAACCATAACCCTAAATACCAATCGGTCGTTGACAAGTCTGCGCGAGAACTGGAGGCAAGTCCTCCATCAAGCACGTCCCGACTAATACCTAAGATAAATGGCAGTGTCTGGTGCCTTATCTGTGACACCCGTGTAAGAGCTTCCATAAGTGTCCCATACCACTTATAGTCACACGTACATGCGTCTCACAGACGTCGACAATACAATATAATAATAAGGGTCACTGATTGTGTACAAGTACGTATCACTTTCACTTATTCACTGATACACGAACACTGACGTACTTGCCACAATCATCACTAAAATCTAACACTGGGTAAATGCACGTTATCACTATGTTATCAATGCAGTGACATGTGTATGATATGATGCGTGAACAGTATATAAAGCATGTTTAGGATGTCCTGAATCAACAATCTACCACTTGCATAAATTATCATAAATCATACGGTTACAATTTAGTGAGACGATGAACATGTAATAATTAGTATGTTCGGTTATCTATCCATCGAATTTAGTTTCACGCCAATCGGGTTCCAGGATTACTAATTATAGCCATTTCATTTTAAGCGTTCACGGCTGGAAACCCGGTTTCAGAATCAGAAATCCGTTTCGCAACGCATTTTAATCCCAGTTGGGATCAGATTTTAGCGATGATACAATTGGATGAAATCTAGGGTTTTGAGTAGGGTTTTCAACGCAACAGAAGGATCTTCAATCGCATATGTACGTCAGGAGATATACACTATTCAATACCAATATGTCGGTTCTGATTCTGTTGGGACTGTTATGCGTCCCGATCTATTAAATTACAGATTAAATAACAAACGATAACGAAACAGGATGAAACCACTAGTGTTGTCTAGCTAACTGAATCACCTATCATAAACAGCGGAGTTCCGCAACCTACGAGTTAAGGAAATCTTGTGGTACCCATTACGGAACAGCAAGCAATAATTGAAGTCGCTCTGGACTGCAGTCCAGAGTCGCACTCCGATCCAAATATCGTCACAGTTTAAGTACAGGAATATCTGGAAACTAGGATAGGGTTAAAGTTCATCGAGTTGGCTTCGATTTTAGCCCTCGAACGCATCATTCCAATGTGTATATAATTTATAGCGATTTTAACGGTTTTCAGGTACAATAAAATTCCAGTTTTACGAGTAAACTTGAGGGTAGTTGTTTTAATCTTTAACAGTCGTATTTTCTAATGAAATTCACACACTAGAATCATAGGCTTACGGGCCAACCTATACAAGTGAGTGCCGTCAATTTAAACGAGAATTCCCATAGGGAACACGCATAGAACAGTTGAGTCGTATAATTTAACAGAAAGTAAAGTATGGAATATATATACGATTATAATTTGTAATTAATAATAAGTAGCATTTAGCAAGTGGGGACTTGCCTGGAGACGATGGATTGATGGCACGGTATGCACGGGCACGACACACACGGCAACAACGGCAAGGATTTGGCCTCAGCTACGGTTTGGCCTCGGCTAGACGTGGAGTTTGAGGGCTCTGATGTGCAGCGGGTGGTGACTGAGATGGCAGGGAGGAGGCCGGCGGCGTCGCGGTAGAGCTCCAGTGGTGCCTTGGGTGAGCTCGGTTGGGTTGGTTTTGCTCGAGGGTTTTGAGATAGAGAGAGTTAGAGAGAGAGAGAGAGAGAGAGAGCAGAGAGAGATTGAGAGAGAGGGAACAGAGAGAGACAGAGAGTGAGATTGTAGAGAGAGAGAGAGAGAGAAGCAGTGAGGGAGAGAGAGAAACAGTGAGGGAAAGAGAGAGAGGCAGTGAGAGAGAGAGAGATGAGGCAGAGAGACAGTGAGGGAGAGAGATCGGAGGTTGGAGCTCCGGCGAGGAGAGCGGGTGAAGGAACTGAAGAGGAAGGGAGGTGCTCGATCGACGACGAGGGGGTGAACGTCGGCGACAAGGGCAGGTGAGGGTGCAGTGGGGGTGAAGCTCGGTTGCGGTTAGGGGATTCTGGGTTGAGGGGCGCCGGCAATGGAGGTCGGTTGCGGCAATGACAGGTGGTGGCTCGTTGTGGGAAACTCAGTGTGGAGGAGGGGTGAGGAAGAAGGTGGAGGCCAGAGATGGGTGCCGGCAGTGGTGGCGGGGCGAGCGCGGCCGTGGGCGTGGGTTTGAGAGGGGAGTGGGAAAAGAGGAGGGTGAGATGATGATGGCGATGGTGTTGATGAGGACGCTGCGAGGGAGTAGGATGGTGGGGAGATGAAAGAGGTCGCGCGTCGTGGGGAGTAACGCTCGCGAGCGTTGGCGACGAAGACGGCGACGATCGTGGGCTGAGCGCGCGGGAAAGAGGGAAGGAGCCGTTGGGGAGAAGCACAGTAGGAGCGGGTCGGATAGGGTGTAACGGGTCGGGTTGGAGGCGAACCGGGCTGGGAGAGGGAGGCTGGGCCGGGCCGTGGGCTTGGTAAAAATAAATAAAATGATGGAAAATAAAGGGTGGGCCGGCTCAGTGGGCTCGGAAGAAATAAGGGAAAAAGATTTTAAATATTTAAAGAGGGCTGGGCCGGGAAAAGAGATTGAATGGAAAATTTATTGGGGAAAAATAGGGAGAGGGCCGGGAAAATGTTGGGCTGGGCTGGGATTTATAAAAATAAAAGGAAAAATAAATTTGGGCTGAGGAAATAGATTTTGGGTTTAAATTAAATAAATAAACTAATGAGAAAATCGAAAAAAGGCTGGGCTGAAGGAATGGTGCTGAGGGTTATTGTGTGGGGATTTCGGATTTGAGAAAGGAAATGAGAAGAACTAAAATAGATTGGGAAATTTTAAAATAATAGATAATTATAAATAAAATCTTATAGGTGAAAAAGAAAATAAGGATATAGACGTACAAAAGGTGCTGGGTATTACATCATACCACCCTTACAAAAATTTCGTCGCCGAAATTTAAAATAAACGGTAAGTTATACAAACATAGGCGAAAGCTATTATATTGCACACTAACACATGAAGATTTACTCGAAATACATGGACGAAGATATTCGAAGGTATAAATACGTAAGAAATACATACATAAATATAGATCTAAATAGGTATAAAGCAGGAATAACTATAAGGGTAACTACATATACGGAAATATAAATAACAATAATAACGAACAATATCATTCGAGGCGTACTCGATAAAATCGAAATTCAACTATGTGCACGTATAAGTATATTAAAAGTAGCATAGCAGAATTAATAAGTATAAAGTACAACCACTTATAATAGTAACCCCAGGCACAACACCCGAAAATAAAGTAACCACAATGAGGTAGTGAAAGCTTAGTCGGTAGGTTAAAATATTTTTTTTTTGGACGATGTATCGATCAAATAACGTAGAAAACTTATATAGTGAAAATAAGGAACATGGAACAAAATATGCGCAGTGTAAGGTTGCGTTACTGAAATGAAAATAATAATAATGTACTTGAAATACATAAAACGGAGTAATCAATAACACGCACTCTTTGATAAATACAAAATACTAAAAATTAATTTTTTTGAATAACAGTGTCCCTAAGTATAGTTAGGGTAACAGGAAAAACACAAAGGGGTATAGGGCTAGCTAGGGTAATGATTACTAAGAAGTGTGGCTCATTCAGAAGGTCGGAGTGTGGCGACTTTAGGCTGAAGATTAAGGAGATTGGGATCGGGTCAGCACAGGAAGTAAGGGTGAGCAACAAAGGACTGCAAGGGAAAAAGTATGGGGAAAACAACAGTCGGTACATCACACGAATCAAAATTCGAAGGGTTAGCGAACTCAGAAATTTCCCTAAAATTTTCTCCTCCCAGAAAGATCTCAAACGAGGCACAGACGGAGGATGAAGGGTGGACCTCTAAAAGATCGGGTACGGTACTGGTTAATCAGAGTGAGGGTTAAGACAATGTAAGGAATAGGGGCGGACAGATCTCAAAAGGGAAAAATAATTGTATAGAAGAAACAATCGAGTATCGAATGAACTAAGAAGATCAAAAGATTAATGAACGCAGCAATTTATTTCATTCCAGAAGATTTTAAACAAAGCATTCTCAAAAATGAAAGGTGTCCCTAAACTATACACAGATTTATTTGGCCAGATAAGACAACATCTAAAAGGAGTCCCGTCAGTCGCGGTTGTGGAGATTCAGCAGGTTGCGATAGGCTCTCGCGCTCAGATAGGGACGTCCATTTCCATAGCGTCTCGCAGGGACCGCCATAGGGAGTTCTTCCACGGCAGGGTCTTGTCCTTCTAGTCCTTCTTCTTCGGCTGGAGTTCCTTCGTCGAGGTCTGATTCCATGTGATTTTCTTCTTCTGGATTTTCTTCCACGAGATTTTCCTCCGCTGGATTTTCTTCTATCGGTTCTTCCTCGGGGTCTTCCTCTATCGGATTCTCTTCAGGGTCTTCTTCTTCTTCGTCGGAATCGCCTCTCATGTCAAACTCTGGGATGGCTGCTCCTTCGTCCTCTGAATCGTTGTTTCCGAAAATGACCTGGAGACCGTTGATCTCATCGTCAGAACCCATCAGCGTGTTGTCTAAGAAGACGCATGATTGTGCATCCTCATCTAGATGCGGCGCTGCTCCACGGTGGGCCATGGCCTGAAAAGAAAGAGTCATGATTAGACAATGGGATACATCAAGAAAATAGCTAAGTGTACGAAGTATAGAAAGATATGCGGTGGCAGGAACTGAAAAATCAGGATAGAAACGCCGTGATAACGAATAATATAAATAAGGAGAAAACAAGGGAATGATATATATATTACGATTCAAGTTTTATTGCATTCGACTAAAAGTTTAACGGATACAAGATTTCAAACGGAAAGAAATATTTTTAAGAGAATGACAACATGATACTGAAATTGGAAAACAGGAAAATTCTTCTTTGATTGCTAGACCGCTGCCTCTTTGCCACGCGAGTTGAATCCTGTGTTGGGTCCGCTTTATCCTCGAAATTCGAACTACTCAGTAATCCTCGCTTGCCAGAAGTGGGGAGTGTAGACGAGTCTCCTCCCTATAGTTCTTTCCTTTCTGGGCAACCGTTGATGAGATGTTTGTTGGACCCGCATATCAAACATTTCCCTTGGGCGCGGCGACAGTCCCTCTGAAGATGTCCTGGTCTCTTACAGTATCCACAGCATGGGGTCTTCTGCTGCTTCTGTCGCGAGGAAACAAAATGGCGCTTCATCTTCTTCTCTTTTCCTTGCCTAACATGGATCCTTTTACGATTGGAGACTCCCGCTGGTGCCTGATTCACCTGCCTCCTCAGTCCTTCAGCCAACAAGTCGTTTGTTCGCTCCTGGGCTTCCTTTAAACCTTGCAGTACACTCAGGATATCAACGGTCTGATTCTGGGAAGTGGAGATAGAGAAAGAGTCGTTGGAAGACATGATCCTGAAACAAGAATTTGAGGATGATATAAGTCAAGCTATACGATTCAAAATATAATATGGATAGAACAAAGATTCAAGAATATCAGCGGTGATGAATTTATTACAAGTGGAGAATCAACTGTATGACTTTAAGTCACTTAAATAGAGTACGGTAGTGCAATTGCAACCATGTAACCTTGCCAAGTCACCCGAAACCCTAGCGAATGGATAGCAGAACACTCAATGTGAATATGGATCAAGGATATAAAGTTTACAATCTAAACTGAGGGATGTCATAAATTGTCAAACTCTACACGGAAAACTGCAATCCCAATCGAAGCAAAACCTGGGCTCTGACACCAACTAAACCATGTCACGCCCCGCTTCCCAAAATACGGAATACGAGGGGTAGACAAGGCCAGCCATGCTCCTACGGTCAAGGAAATGTCCTGCCGTAGTCACACTTCGGCTTCTAGTTTTTCATGGTAAACAGTAAATAATACGCAGGTAATGAGAAATGCAGTAACCGGAACAAAACAGTAAAATGAACTGACCTGATGGGAAACAAAAGATATAACTCTGGATAGCTAAACAAGACGTCCGTGAAGTGCGTCTAGTCCTGATCCAGGCTAAATCTTCTCCTCACACTGAGCATGCATACTCAGGTCGTCAGAGCGACACAATAGCAATATAATATATATATAATCATGTGACAATTCTAACAGTGATAATAGGTATATATAACAGTAGATCAATGGCAGTATGGATATGAACATGCAGTAATCAATGCAGCGGAACAGTAAAAGCAGTAGAATGATATGCCACGTATGTCAACACAGTATGTAAGGTATATCAATGCCAGTATCCCTATCAGTCTCTAAGTCTCACTGTACAGGTCACTAAACCCTATCGTCAGTCCAAGTGTGAGAGTCAACCTCTCGCGAGTGTCCTCCACCCAAGGGTAGAACCCAAGGGCAAGGGACCACGGGCCCAACATGTATATCACGGTGATAATCACATACCCTGTAAATCTCCATATATCTCCCGAAATATATAAGACGCCATGGGACTCCCGAGATTCTGTTGAACTCATACTTAAACTACCCCACACCCCGTGGTCTACATCAAACGCTAACCATAACCCTAAATACCAATCGGTCGGTGACTTCGATTTGAGCCCTCGAACGCATCATTCCAATGTGTATATAATTTATAGCGATTTTAACGGTTTTCAGGTACAATAAAATTCCAGTTTTACGAGTAAACTTGAGGGTAGTTGTTTTAATCTTTAACAGTCGTATTTTCTAATGAAATTCACACACTAGAATCATAGGCTTACGGGCCAACCTATACAAGTGAGTGCCGTCAATTTAAACGAGAATTCCCATAGGGAACACGCATCGAACAGTTGAGTCGTATAATTTAACAGAAAGTAAAGCATGGAATATATATACGATTATAATTTGTAATTAATAATAAGTAGCATGTAGCAAGTGGGGACTTGCCTGGAGACGATGGATTGATGGCACGGTATGCACGGGCACGACACACGCGGCAACAACGGCAAGGATTTGGCCTCAGCTGCGGTTTGGCCTCGGCTAGACGTGGAGTTTGAGGGCTCTGATGTGCAGCGGGTGGTGACTGAGATGGCAGGGAAGAGGCCGGCGGCATCGCGGTAGAGCTCCAGTGGTGCCACGGATGTTGGGTGAGCTCGGTTGGGTTTGTTTTGCTCGAGGGTTTTGAGATAGAGAGAGTTAGAGAGAGAGAGAGAGAGCAGAGAGAGATTGAGAGAGAGGGAACAGAGAGAGACAGAGAGTGAGATTGTAGAGAGAGAGAGAGAGAAGCAGTGAGGGAGAGAGAGAAACAGTGAGGGAAAGAGAGAGAGGCAGTGAGAGAGAGAGAGAGATGAGGCAGAGAGACAGTGAGGGAGAGAGATCGGAGGTTGGAGCTCCGGCGAGGGGAGCGGGTGAAGGAACTGAAGAGAAAGGGAGGTGCTCGATCGACGACGAGGGGGTGAACGTCGGCGACAAGGGCAGGTAAGGGTGCAGTGGGGGTGAAGCTCGGTTGCGGTTAGGGGATTCTCGGTTGAGGGGCGCCGGCAATGGAGGTCGGTTGCGGCAATGACAGGTGGTGGCTCGTTGGGGGAAACTCAGTGTGGAGGAGGGGTGAGGAAGAAGGAGGAGGCCAGAGATGGGTGCCGGCAGTGGTGGCGGGGCGAGCGCGGCCGTGGGCGTGGGTTCAAGAGGGGAGCGGGAAAAGAGGAGGGTGAGATGATGATGGTGATGGTGTTGATGAGGACGCTGCGAGGGAGTAGGATGGTGGGGAGATGAAAGAGGTCGCGCGTCGTGGGGAGTAACGCTCGCGAGCGTTGGCGACGAAGACGGCGACGATCGTGGGCTGAGCGCGCGGGAAAGAGGGAAGGAGCCGTTGGGGAGAAGCACAGTAGGAGCGGGTCGGATAGGGTGTAACGGGTCGGGTTGGAGGCGAAGCGGGCTGGGAGAGGGAGGCTGGGCCGGGCCGTGGGCTTGGTAAAAATAAATAAAATGATAGAAAATAAAGGGTGGGCCGGCTCAGTGGGCTCGGAAGAAATAAGGGAAAACGATTTTAAATATTTAAAGAGGGCTGGGCCGGGAAAAAAGATTGAATGGAAAATTTATTGGGGAAAAATAGGGAGAGGGCCGGGAAAATGTTGGGCTGGGCTGGGATTTATAAAAATAAAAGGAAAAATAAATTTGGGCTGAGAAAATAGATTTTGTGTTTAAATTAAATAAATAAACTAATGAGAAAATCGAAAAAAGGCTGGGCTGAAGGAATGGTGCTGTGGGTTATTGTGTGGGGATTTCGGATTTGAGAAAGGAAATGGGAAGAACTAAAATAGATTGGGAAATTTTAAAATAATAGATAATTATAAATAAAATCTTATAGGTGAAAAAGAAAATACGGATATAGACGTACAAAAGGTGCTGGGTATTACAAGATGTTCAGGTTGGTCCGCAGTGCCGTGGTGTTTGCTTCGTCGTCGAAGTGTTCGACCCGGTGACTGGGTAACCCGATTTCCGTCGGGACCATCGCCTCGGTCCCGTAGCAGAGGCTGAAAGGGGTTTCCCCGGTGGGGGGCTTCTTTGACGTGCGCAGGGCCCATAAGACCGGGGGCAATTCCTCGACCCAACTGCATTGGCGTCTCTCCAAGCGGGTCCGGAGACCCTGGAGGACGTCCCGGTTGGCGACTTTGGCCTGCCCGTTGCATTGGGGGTGTGCGACCGCGGCGAACTTCATGAGGATATGATATTCGTTGCAGAAATCCTTCACCTTCTCGTTCTCGAAGTTCGTCCCGTGGTCGGTGATGATACACCTCGGGATGCCGAACCGGAGTATCAGGTTGTTCTGTAGGAACTTGATGGTCATGGCGGCGTCCGGTTTTCTGATGGGTACGGTTTCGATCCACTTTGTGAAGTAATCTACCACGACGAGAACATATTTGTGCCCGCCCGTGCCGGTAGGGAACTGGCCTATCATGTCTAGTCCCTACTAGGCGAACGACCACAGGGAGGTCAGCGCAGCCAGCTCGGTAGCCGGGAAGCGAGGTATTCTTCCGTGAAGTTGGCAGCTTTTGTATCTCCTAACGAGCTTCTGGGCGTCCTCATAAATAGTTGGCCATTAGTACCCCTAGAGCAATGCCTACTGGATTAAGGTTCGGGTCCCTTGGTGTGCTCCGCCGACCCCTTCATGGATTTCACGGAGGACGTAGTTAGCTTCGTGGGGGTCGACGCACCGGAGGAGGGGATCAGCGAAGGATTTCTTGTAAAGGTTCCCATTGCTCCAGACAAAGTGTCGGGCTTTGGCCCGGAGGCGGCGGGTGGCTCCCCGATCTTCTGGGACGCTCCATCCCTTAGGAATTCCACGAGGGGCTTCCTCCAGTCTTTGTCGTCTTCCTGCGCTGTGTACATATGGAGTATTGTCGCCCCATCTTCCATGCTGGGCATGTTTACCCCAATCAGATCAAAGCTCTGTTCAAGAGGCGGGAGATGAAGCAACGCTTCATCTTCCCCCAATCAGAGCAAAGGTCTATCTTGAAAATCTAAATTTTAATAAATGAAGCAACGCTTCAGATTCTTTGCGCTGCGCGCAACGCGCCACGTGTCAGGCGCAGATGCATCAGCGCAGCGCCCACAGCAGCGCACCCAATCAGAGCAAAGCTCTATTTAAAGAAAAATTAAAAGAAGCAACGCTTCAGTTGCGCAAGCGCTGCGCTGCACGATACGTGTCTGCGCAGTTGCGCAAGCACAGCTGCGCTGCACGACACGTGTCTGCGCAAGCACAGCTGCGCAAGCGTTGCGTTGTGCGACACGTGTCTGCACAGTTGCGCAAGCGCTGCGCTGCGCGACATGTGTCACGCGCTGAGACGTTTGTGCAAAACAGAATTGAGATTTTAAAGAAATCTTTTCTGTTCTTATTAAAACAAGAAGATTTTCTTCTGTAAAACAGAGGCCTTTGGATCAAAGATCCAACGGTGGGGAAAATTCCCCAAATCACTCAGAGAAAGATCTCTTTAACAAATTTAACTAATTTATGGGCACTATAAAAGGGACCCCAGACCTCAACTCGAAATGATCAACATTTTGTGAAAAATTAAACAGAGAAGACTCTGAAGAATTGGAGAGAAATCCTCAAGAATAAAGAAAAAGGTAAAAACCTTTAGAAAAAGAGAAAATTCTCTTATGAATAGATCATTGATCTGAGAACAAGATCAAGGATCTCTAATGAAAAGGAAAAAAAATAAATAATAAACAGTGCCTTGCACTTCTTTTTATGAACCATTGGTTCTGAATCTAAAAGATTCTCAAGATAACAGTGCCTTGCACCTTATATGAACCATTGGTTCTTTAAAAAAACAAGAAAAAACTTGTTTTCTCTGATCTGAAATTGATCCAAAAGAATAAGAACAGTGCCCAGCACTTGCCAAAACTGCGCTATTGCGCAAGCCGCCAGGAAGCGCCACGTGTCAGCAGTGCAGCAGCACAGCGCACTAACGCAGCGCACTGCGCTGTTGCGCTTGCGCTCACCAGAACGTGACACGTGTCGCCTCCACGAGCGCTTGCGCTCATTAATTGCGCAAAGTACCTGACAAGCCATGTGGGACACTGTCAGGGTATCTAATGCAATGCATTATTAAAGGGCAGAGCATAATCAAAGGTCTAAGGGACCAAATAAAAGTGCTGCACATTATTTTAAAAAGGCAGAGCCCAATTAAAAAGTCTAAACAGACCAAAAATAATGCTATGAATTATTTAAAGGGGCAGAGCCCAATTGAGAGGTCCAATGGACCAAAACAAATACTCTGCATTATAATAAAAAGGGCAGAGCCCAGTCAAAATAGGCATAAATAGCCTGAAGTAATGCTATGCATCATTCTAAAAAGGAGAAAGCCCAAACAGAGGCCTAACAGGCCAAATGCAAACAAAATGTGAACATTTTCAACTGGACTTAGCCCAATTTTGGCCGTAACTCCTTAAATTAAATTGACTGAGCACAATTGCTCTCTTAAATCAATTTATATCCGGTTCGAGGGTACATCTCCGAGCTCCTCTGACACATGTCGTTGTAATCATTCAACGTCGTCAGAGAGGTGACGGGTCCCGACGACCACACACATCAATATGGACTGCGGGGTCCTTAAACTCGTGGACCGAAACGTCCTTAAACTAACATCGGACCGAAACGTCCTTAAACTAATATCGGACCGAAACGTCCTTAAATTAATATCGGACCAAAACGTCCCTAAACTGGAATATGGACCACCACGTCCCTAAACTGGAATATGGACCGCAACGTCCTTAAACTACATATGGACCACTACGTCCCTAAACTGGAACAATAGAGCCTCCAAATGCTCTTTTGCCGGATCTAAACGATGCCGTTTAAGTTGATCTTAGCCCCAAGCACGGCTAACGTATCTTTAAACATTCAAATGGACTATAAAACTCCAAATCAACTTTGGTTCAAGGGTACATCTCTGAACTCCTCTGACATCTATCGTTGTAATCCTTCAACGACGTCAGAGAGGTGATGAGTCCCGACGGCCATATATTAAATGGATCACCACGTTAAGTTGATCTTAGTCTCAAACAGGACTAACGTATCCCTAACGAATGTTTAAGTTGATCTTAGCCCCAAGCACGGCTAACGTATTCTTAAACTAAAAACACCATACCCAAATCTAAGTAAATACGGATTTGGACTAATCCACGTCCTACGGGCGACGGCATTACTCAGTCTCCGTATACAATCCACGGGCAACCACAAACAAAACAAACACACACGACACGAAGTGAAATTCTGGAGAAGGAGAAAGTGGTTACCGCGATGCGGTAGCGTAATTAACTGCAGGGGCTTGCGCCTGCAGGGAAGAGCGTCCCCACAATAAAAAACCCCTCAAGCGAGGGGGAATCTGACGAAATCTGCTACATCGGCCGCATCCGTCTAAACCTCCGATACACGGTGCCATAAATCAACTTGGCATCTTCGGAGAGGTGGACGGATAAAACCAAATAGCATCTGCCCCGATTCTTAGGCTTAGACGTCCACCGCGTCGTCGCCGTCTTTCGGAGGGGAACAGGGCCGTAGCAAGGTTTCGAAGAGGATTGATCGCTTGTTGTTGGCCGAGTAGGATGAGGCCAGCTTGCTCAGGGTGTCGGCTTGGGCATTGAGCTGTCTGGGTATTTGTTCTATCTGGACTTCGTCGAAGTTCTCCGAAGTTTTCTTACCTCGGCCAGATATTTCACCATTAGGGGTTCCCGGGCCTCGAAGTGGTCGATCACTTGGCCAACGACTAGGGCTGGGTCACTGCGGATTCGAATTGTCTTCAGCCCCAGCCCGGAGGCCATGCGAAGTCCAGCCAGCAGGGCCTCGTACTCTACCGCGTTGTTTGAAGCCTTGAATCCGAGCTTTAGGGAATATTCTATTTTTGCCTCGTTCGGCCCCGAATGATATGGCCGGCGCCACAGCCTTCCTCGGTTGAGGACCCGTCGACATAGATGGCCCACTCAGGGAATGAGTTGGGTCTCCCCACGATCATGTGTTGATCTGCGGGGGACGGCGCGGGCTCCGGTTCCTTGCTGGGGATGGTGTACTCGACGATAAAATCGACCAGGGCTTGTGCTTTGATGGCCTGCCTCGGGGTATTTTATGTCAAATTGGGACAGCTCCCACCTCCACTTCTCTAGGCGGCCCGAGGATTCGGGTGAGGCGAGGATAGCCCCCAGCGGGCGCTCGGTGAGAACGAGGATAGTGTGCGCTTGGAAGTAGTGTCGTAGCTTCCTTGAGGCGACGATCTTCTCTATGGCCGGATACTGCTTCTTTGCATCTTTGAGGATGTGGCTCACGTAGTATACCGGCCTCTACGCTCCATCGACCTCCCGGACGAGCGCTGAGCCTGCCGCTTGGCCGGATACCGCCAAATACAGCGATAGTTCGTCCCCTTCGATCGGTTGGGTAAGCGGCGGCGGCGTCGCAAGGTGCCTCTTTATCTGGGTGAAGACGGTCTGGCACTCTTTTGACCACTTGAACCTCGGAATTTTTCTTAGAGTTTTGAAGAAAGGGAGGCACTTTTCCCTAAACCTCGACATGAAGCGGCTCAGAGCGGCCACCAGCCCGGTTAGCCGCATGATCTCGATGTTGGTCTTGGGCGCGGTCATGTTGAGGATAGCGTCGATTTTTTTCGGGTTAGCCTCGATCCCGCAGTGGGTGACTATGAAACCGATGAACTTCCCCCGGTGACCCCGAATGCACACTTGGCGGGGTTTAGCTTCATCTTGAACTTGCGGAGTATCTCGAAGGCCTCGCCCAGATCCTTGGAGTGGTCAGTCGACGAGACCGATTTGACGAGCATATCGTCGACGTAAACTTCCATGTTCCTGCCGATCTGTGGCTTGAACATGCGGTTGACCAACCGTTGGTACGTAACTCCGGCATTCTTAAGGCCGAAGGGCATCACCTTGTAGCAGTATACCCCCGGTCCGTTGTGAATGCGGTAAGGTCTTCGTCAGCCGGATTCATACGGATCTGATTGTAGCCGGAGAAGGCATCCATGAAGCTCAATAGCTCGTGGCCTGCCGAGCTGTCGACGAGCCGGTCTATCCGAGGTAGGGGATAGTCGCCTTGTTAAGGTCGGTGAAGTCGACGCACATGCTCCACTTCCCGCTTGACTTCTTGACTAGGACTACGTTCGCTAGCCACTCCGAATAAGGCACATTCCGAATGAAGTCGGCGGTGAGGAGCCGATCTACCT
This sequence comes from Agapanthus africanus, assembly GCA_030015575.1. Lineage (NCBI taxonomy): Eukaryota > Viridiplantae > Streptophyta > Magnoliopsida > Asparagales > Amaryllidaceae > Agapanthus > Agapanthus africanus. The sequence goes on along the minus strand of CM057339.1, from coordinate 824,743,684 downwards.
CGTCCTCGATAGCTTTCTGTTTGACTGGGGTAAAGCTGCGTATTTTTTGTTTGACGGGTCGGGCCGTGGGATCCATCCCGAGCTTATGAGATATAACTTTGGGGTCGATCCATGGCATGTCAGAAGGTGCCTAGGAAAACGCATCAGAGTTATTTCTGAGGAAATGGACCAGGTCGTCTCGCTGAGTTCCTGTCAGAAGTGACCCGATCTGAACGAGTTTTTCGTCGTCCCCTTCCATGAGGGTGACCTCTGTCAGAGGCTCCACCGGGGTCCCTCGGACCTCTTTTTGCTCGTCTCGAGTGTCCAGAGAACCCTTGATGTCACATTCACCTTCGACATTGTCAGCCGTCCTATCCGATGAAGATGTTGCGGTGAAGCAAACCTTTGCAATCCACTGGTCCCCATAGACCTGACCTATTCCGCCCTGGTCGAGAGGGAACTTCATCGCCAGGTGGTAGGTCGATATCTGGGCCCGGAGGGAGTTCAGCGTGGGACGGCCGAGGAGGATGTTGTAGACCGATGGAATACTCGCCATGATGAATTCCATCGGCAATTTCCACGTACGGCCGGCCTTTCCGACGTTGAACTCTAGAGTGATTACCCCTTCCGCCGGGATGGAGTGGTTGGTGAATCCTGACAGGGCATGGGAGGTCAGCCTCAGGTTTGCTGCTGTGAGCCCCATGCGCAGGAAGCAATCGTGGAAAAGAATGTTTGCTGAGCTTCCCGAGTCGACCAGGATTCTGTGCACTTCGTACTGATGGACCCGAGCCGTGACCACCAGGGGGTCGTTGTGGGGCAAGGTTATGTCGTGAAAGTCCCCGTTGTCAAAAGTGATCGGCTCGGTCTCCCTCGACTTCTTCCTCGGACGGCTGTCAGCCTCCGCGGCTGGCGCGGGGTGCTGAGTCTCGTATGTACTCGATGTACCCCTGGCCGTCATGACCATGATTATCGACGAGCCTCGGTTCCTTTTGGTGAGGTCCCTTACGCCCCCCGGTAGGGTTGTTTTTGAGCTGCTGTGGAGAGTCTCGCGTACGTGACCCCATCGAGAGAGGGGGTGCCGGTCATGCCTGTAAACAGGTGAGCTGACCGCCGCCGCCTCGGGAGGGACAGGGGTGCGACGAGACTCAGAGCGAAACTCTCTAGCGTAGAACCTCGGAGCTAAACTGAGCGGTGCCCAACGGGTTGTTGAGTACGTTGGCCCGGGGAACCCGCGGTTGTAGGAAACAGTGAGGCGGCTGTCGGTCGTGCCACGCGCGCCGAGTCTTCTCTCCCCCTGTAGGGGTCCCGGTCCCGAGGCGGGGGAGCGGCGACCTGGGGATCTTGTCCTGCCGTTTGGACGCGGATGGGCGCCTCCGCGACGGACGCGAGTCGGTCTATTCGGCCGGCGATGGCGCTAATGGCGTCCGGTGGAGGAGGTTCATCCGCGCCTCCGTTGAAGGGGAGGCGGCGGCTAGTGCTCGGATCTTCGTGATGATCGCTCGCCATTGGATTGAGATCGGAAAGTGAACTTTGTTTTTGTGGAATCAAGGTGTTCCCACAGACGGCGCCAGCTGACGCGACCTGGAGCGCGCCAATATGTTACCTTCCGTTGATCTGCTGATGGCGGCGATGGGTGGCTGAGATTGGATCTGGAGGCTGTCTCTCTTGAAGCGTGTGGATCTCAATGGGTTTGAGGTTGTGGTCGCCGAGCTACCTGCAAGAAAGTCTCGGGATGGTTGTACCACCGAGGACCCTCCGACGATCAAGTTAGACTAGAGATCCGAGCAGAGTAACGGCTTAGTGGAGTAAAATGGCTTACTTGAACCGTCTGGAAGAGGGGTTTATATAGCGGTGGCAGCAGGCAGGGGAGGCGCGAGAATCATGCCGGCCGTTACGCTCCCGACGTCACGCCCATGAGCGGGATCTCCCATTAATGGCGAGACATGCTCTTTAATGGGGGATCGTGATGGTGCGGAACGTGGGATGTGGCCGGCGGATATCTCGTGCATGGCGAGATTCGCGGGATGGCGGTTGCGCCTGTGAGCGGTGCTGTTGGTCGGTCGATGAGACCGAGGAAGATGGCCTCGGCGGGAGAGCTCGCGGACAGGCGGGAGAGCTCGCGGACAAGCGGGAGAGCCGAGGTATCTTGGTTCCGTGGTAGCCCGGAGACGAGCTGTGAGGCTGAGGAGGCCAATTGTGCAGGGGGCTCGGAGATGAGCCAGCACTTGCTTGTAGGACGGGCACAGGAGTGGTCTGGTCGGCCACTGTAGGTCCTTTCTTGTGAGTCCCGGGACACGTCATCTGCCACGTGTCAAGATTTGGGAGATCACCGATATCGAGCATCATCAGAGGATAATAAATGGAGCATTTTCAATTTAAACATTGTTCGAATTGAAAATATCTTTTGATGTTATAAAGTGATTGTCGTGCTTGAATTGCTTTTTCACATATCATCAGGAATAATGGTAAATTACTTTTCCTAAAGGCTTTTATTTTTAGGAAAGTTTATATTTAATGACATGCATAAATCAATGTCGGTTTTACTCCCAGCTGTATGTGGACCGAGGAGAGAAAAAATGGGTTCAGTCTAAATATTAAAGACATGCAGGGTCCAAAGTGTATCTTCTGAATAGCACGTTGGTAGGACTAAAAAATGGCTTGAAAAATATTGGCTAAAACCCATGAAACGTTCCTCATTTTTGCTTAAAAGGCAGTAACCTCTTTAAACTCAAAAAACATACATTCTACCTCAAAATCCCTAACGGTGTTAAATTTTCCATCCATAAAATGTTTTAATATAAAAAACACTCATTTAATATATTTAAGTGACTAACCTAATGTTCTCTTTTTATTTCCTTCAAAAAAATTTCCAAAACCTTACTCTTTTTAATCCCTGCTCAATCTTTTAAGGATTAGAAAGAGGGTAGGTGGCGTTTTAAATTATAGGTTTTGAAGAAAAAATGAGGGAAAATTTTGGAGAGAAATATTTTAAAATGTAAAATGTAAAATGTAAAATATTTTGGAGAAGAAAGGCTTGAGAAGTATTAAGTGAAATATGCACCAAAAATTAAATGGTGTTAAATTTTCGAGTTTTTTAAGTTTAGGAGTTCTTGCTTTTCGGGCAAAAGCAAGGGGTTTCCCTCATTTTAGCTAAAAATATTTTTTATTTACATAAATAAATAAATACTCTACCATTTTTATAAATAAAATTATATATATATATACACACACATAGAAAGAGGCAATCCAAATATTTCAAAACAAGAGGCTTCCAATAAAGAATATCAATCCTTCTCATAATACAAAAATCCACACCTAATGACAAAGAGTTGGCAATTGAAAATTAATCAAGTGGATATTGGAGGCAGATGAGACAAGAGAGCTAGATTAATTTATCCCATAATTAATTAAATGATTGATCTTAACCATATAGAATGGATCTACTTTAACTTCTCCACAATTAGATACATATTAACGATACCATAGGTTTCTTCTTAATTTAAAAAAATATAATTCAAAGAAGAATTAAAAGCAAATCAATGTTGCTCGCCAATCACCACTATGCTTTGGTCTTTGGTTATTGGAAGTGCATTAATTAGCTAGGCATATAACAAAGCTTAGTGCTCGTTGGCGCTTGATATAAAAATATTGTAGCAGAAAACAATTTCATTTTACCAATTAGCAATAGCTCAGTTGGTATGGACACTCTGAGTGCGGGGTTCGAACCCGAGAAACCTCAAGAGAGAGAAGAAGTGGCCATAAATTAACGCTTTCAGGGAAAATTCGCGGGTCCCCTAGATGTGTGTGTTGACCATAAATTAACGCTTTCGGGGCAAATTCGTGACTCCCCTAGATGTGTGTGGGTTGCGTGGGTATGTGTGGTGAGTGAATGTGTTGTGTGTTTTGTAGTTTAGGGCTTACCGGCCAGTGCCAAAAACAAAAACAAAAAATTCAATTTCCAAATTTATTATCAAATCCTATTTAAATGTGATTCTTAAAAACATAAAATCTTTAGTTAATATTCAGTTTTTTTTTTTTGCTCCTTTCGGTGAAAAGGCCTTAACCTTAGCTAATATTCAGTTATTACTACAAATGTTAAGTCCGGCTTAATTTTCAAGCAACAAAACATCTTCTAAGCCGACAGCTATCCAACCATTTATATTTAAATAGCTGAAATTAGGAGTCGTGGACTCCTAACATAACCAGGATTAGAAAATTAGAGATCGTCTTGTTAAGCATTTAATAGGTGAGTATTGTAAAGGATATTGGCCAAGACATATGTTGTAAATTTCCATGATAAACATGTGTGCCAATATTATAGGACTGATATTAATCATGGGATTGCTAAAATCATGGGATGTCATTGATTACCACATATGTGCTATTGTGACCGGCGTAGTCATAAATTCGTTGTTCGAGTATAATTCGGCGAGGTCGAAAATTCGGATTCAGAGAACTATTCGAAAAAAATCGGCAGGTATTCGGGAAAGATTCGGTAAGTGTTCGGAAAGGATTTCGAGCAAGAAATTAATATATGAGTCGCTAGGTTTTGATTTTGTGAATTATTTGATATTTTTTGAATTATTCGTTGTTTTTTCACATAATTCGGGAATAATTCGCGAATAATTCACGAATTATTCAGCCCGCCGATTAATTCGGTTTATCAAAAATTCGCGAATTATTCACGAATTCGGTGAATAATTCGCGAATTATGTGACTATGGTGAATGCATCTCCTCCTTGTATTATGCCTTGTAAAATGCCTTGTAATATGCCATGCTCTTGTATATATGGAGCCTCAATGTTTGCAAACAAATACACAAGGAAATATAATTTTCTACACATATTGTTCAAAATCTTTTATGGTAATTAGAGCCTTTCGGCTCTAAGAAGCATTGATTCATGGCGTCTGAAAATGCTTCCGCCATAGCCGCTGCAAGTTTAAGTTCATCGGCGTCCATCCCTGTTATTTCTCCATCTTCACTTGTGTCGATCAACTCGGCAGCCTAATTTCCTCTCAAGCTCACAATGAGCAATTTTTCAGCATGGAGAGCACATGTTCAAAATATTCTTGAAGGTGATGATCTTTTAGGTTTCATTGATGGTTCTTTTCCTTGTCCATCTGAAAACTACACGGGCAAAGGAAGCACTTTTGTGGCGTCGTCGAGACAAATTGATCCTTGCACTCCTACAATATGGGGTTGCCCTTACGGATGATTAAATCCGTAGGGACAGATGTTTCTTGCCCCTACGGACTAAGCCGTAGGTCCAAATGGTTGTCCCTACGGTGCCCGACATTTTAATTTAAAAATATTAAATCGTAATTTGTTGTTTGACCCTACGGAGCCGCAAACCAATAACCTACGGTTATGTCCGTAGGGGCATCTAAATGGGAATTTAATAAAAAAAAAGGCACATAAATTCCCTACGCCTCGATCTCTTTCCCTCTCATTCCCAAAATTTTCTCTCGTTCCCGCGTCTTCAATTTTTTCTTCGTCGCCACCGCGCGCCCTCCGTTCTCAGCCCGCCACCGTCCTCCGTTCTCGGCCCGCCACTGCCCTCGTTCTTCCCCGTCGAGTTCCTCGTCGCCGATTGCGTGCGTCGTCGACCGCCAAGCGTCTCCGTCGTCTCCTCCACCGTCTACAGGTAAGTAAATCTCCAATTAAACATAATTGTGATGATGTTAGGGCTAGGGTTCAGAGTTCGGGTAGGGATGAGGGCTAGGGTTAGGCATCGGGTTCAGTTTATGTTAGGATTAGGGTTAGGGTTGGGGTTGGGGCTCGGCTGGGGCTGGGGTTGGGGTTTAGCTGGGGCAGGGGCTGGGGCTGGGGTTAGGGTTAGGTTGGGGCTGGGGTTAGGGCTAGGTTGGGGTTGGGGTGGGGCGGGGCTGGGCTGGGGCTGGGGTTAGGATTAGGTTGGGTTGGGGTTTGCTGAATTTGGTAAACCTGAGAGGAATTTCCAGCAATTTTAGCCTAATTTGATTACTAAAATTATTGTTGATCGAGAAAATCTTGGGTCCTTCTAATCAAATATTGTTTGTTACTGTATGTCAACGAGTACTGATAAAAGAAAAAACCGATTTCAAATGGAAATTAGGTATGTACAATGTTCTAATATAAAAATTAAAGAAATCCCTTTTATTTAAATATAAAGCATATGTTTCATGTTAACAATAGGAGTTTGGCAAATCAAGCATGGTTAATTATATACGGATCTATGTTTATAATTATGAAAAAGAGTATCAACTTAGAACTATCATACTATCATGTTGATCTACATGGTGATCTGATGAATGTGTCTAAATTTTATGTCATCTCCTAGAAATACCTTGATGCCTTGTATCGATAAATTTCAGGTTAATTAGTTAATTAGGCATATGGATTGTTATATTATAGGTGAGTCGAATATCAAGAAATTGTAGGATTATTGGATTTATGAGTTTTGATAAACATTGATTTGATAAAAAATGGTAATTTGTAATATCTTAGTTTTTCCCAAGTTAGGGTTTCTATTTAATTAATGATGGGTGCATTATTAGGACATTCATTTACTATCTAAAATATTAGTTTACTTAAAGACATACTCATGGGTGAGGCATATATTTAGTTACATGCGGAACATTTCCATATTATTGCATTTTTCTCTAATATGAATTGTGCATGTCTATTGATCTAAAGAGTACTGATTTATATTTGTCATAACAAGAACATTGACATTACTTGTTAAAATTCTTCCATATCTACGAGCCAAGTTGATAATTCTCTTAATTAACTTCATGTGCATGTTTCAATGACGGAGCTAGGATTTGGGGTCAGGTGAGGCTAGAATCTAAATCATTGGAAACTAATTTTGCATGTGTTTCGCACGTTTGCATATATAGTTTCTGTTTTATGTGTATATGTACGTATATGAGCGAGTTGGCTGTGTTGGGGTTGGATTTTTTTTCTGTTGTAGAGAGGGGGGCGGTTAGGTTGTGAGACAGAGAGAGAGAGATTACTTATAGCGGGTTTGTGTTTCTCAAGTTCTCGATCTTTTTTTGCCGTATCTTATGGATGATCACAAGTTGATCTATACATCTTACATAAGATATGTATAGAAAAACACGTTGTTTGAAAGTACTTTACATGTTCAAAACGGTCTTTAATTCTATAAATATTACACTTCTGAAATTAGTCCACGTATTTATGTACATATTAGAGAATTAATAATACATAACCTGTGAATTCTTATTTCAAGACTATTTGTTTATTATGAACCTAATAAACTGCCTAATTAGTATGGTTCTATTATTAATTTGCAGGATCGCTATATCTGTGCAATTATGAACACATTTTCAGATGTGCCGCCAGGGTTCCGCTTCTACCCTACCGGAGAAGAACTCGTTGGTTACTACTTAAGAAAGAAAGTAGCTTCCAAAAGAATTGACCTAAATGTCATAAGAGATGTAGATTTGTACAAGATTGAGCCATGGGATCTTCAAGGTGACGTATATGATTGATTTCCTATTATTTCTTGTCCCATTACATGGGTTACTCATTGACTAGTTTACTCAAGCAGAATATTGTAGGATAGCGGCAGAAGAACAAAGTGAATGGCACTTTTTTAGCCATAAAGATAAGAAATATCCAACGGGAACTCGCTCGAATAGAGCAACAAAAACTGGTTTTTGGAAAGCAACAGGAAGGGATAAACCAATATACTCGAAACACAATTTGATTGGAATGAGGAAGACCTTGGTCTATTATATCGGTAGAGCACCAAATGGGCAAAAGACGGATTGGATTATGCATGAGTATCGACTTGAATCAAATGAAAATGGTGCCCCTCAGGCAAGCATTAACTTTTATTTTGTTGATTTTTCTATCTTATATATTGATCATACCAATTATCTTTCTTGTTAATTTACACAAATAAAATGGAATAGAAAAGTAATTCAAAGTCAACATTTTGTGTTGTCTTGGGGTATCTCCTATATTGAAGAATGATGATTCATGGTGAATTTGATTTGTCCTATCGCCTTTAATTAATCTTAGAAAATCAGTACAATCTCTCTCGGGCCAAAAGGTTGCCCCTACGGTCCTTACATATTAATTTAAAAAATATTAAACCGTAAATTGTTGTTTACCCCTACGGAGCCGCAAAGCATATACACGGATTTTCTCCTTTGTCAGTAACCATCCCGTTTTTAGATTTCTCAATATAGTCATCATAACCTACAATTTATATGATACAGTCTAACATGGCCCATGAATACGTCGGGGTTAAGGACCGGATGTATGTGAATTGGCAACAACGTATGCAACCTAAGTTTGTCACTGGAGTTTCTGCTTTCATTGAATTTGCACGCGCACATAATAAGAAGGAGAAGACAGTAATGTGGCAGAAGAAGAAGGAGAAGACAGTAATGTGGCAGAAGAAGAAGAAAATGAGATTTCTTGTTCTCTGTTTCAGCATCAATCTTCTGATATGAACTAATGATGGTTTTCACATTGGCTTTTCCTTTTAGAGACTTCTTAGTGTCCAATGGAAAGTATACATCAGATTTGTGCAGGTCGGGTTCTTCTATGACTTTCAAGAGTTTCAACTGATTCTGTAAATTACACCCTTGTTGGGTGATACTTTTACCACTTCTCACTGTAGGTGCGCTCTCTAATATCCATTTTGAATGTAATATTATAGATATTCATGCCCGTTTATGTCAAAATTACTTATATTGTCAATGTTTGATTGTCTAGTTGTTGGTGATGCATCCATATCAGGGACAGAGGCCACTCCCGCTCCTCCAGGTATGTTTATATATTATATAGTGCATGTATATTGATTTAGAATACTATATCATAAATATACACACATTCCTTTTGCTCTTACTTAGATAGTAATTTTTATTATTGTCTAGCTGTAGGTGGTGACAGTTGTTGACAATAAAATTTGTCATCCTAGAAACTATGATTTTTATATGTGCTCGCATGCGGGAATGATTGTAAGTCGTGGATCTGTACAATAAATTCTTATTTGGTATTTGTATTGAATACTATATAATTGATAAGTTTGTTATATTTGTATTTAGTTTGGAATTAACACAATATTTATTCACGCAGCATGCACTTATGAGAAATAGGGCACCACGCGTCCAACTCATTATCATGTGCTGCTTGATGAGATTAGATTTGCGCCTGATGATCTATAAGAGCTTGTTCACTCCCTGTGTTATGTGTAAGCAGCGCTATATGCGAGTTTATCTTGTTAATATGTATCTACTGAAATTAATTAATATTATTCAAATTTTGATACATGCAGATACCAGAGGAGCACATCTGCTATCTCTGTAGGTAAGGCTTTGAATTTGTTGATTTTGGTATTTCTTGTCAATTTTATAGACCAGTATGTACTAAATATAATGTTCTGACAGTTGCTAGGGGGAAGGCAGCATTCCCCCTCTTTTTTACCCTTGATTATCGCTATACCGGTCCTCATGCCGAGAGGTTCGGCCGGTATATGGGGGATGAGAGCCGGCTCGTGAAGAACTATCCACTTCACGTTGAGTGGGGAGAGGAGCACCGACGCTCATTCGCCCTCTTCTTTGATCAGGCTTGGGTATTAATATATATTTTCATTTGTGATATAATACAATATTAAGAGTTATTTTCTAAAATACCTCATATTAAGAGTTATTTTCTAATATTGCAGACAGCTCAGACCCTGGCGCAAGGCGGTACACCGAGCGTGCTGTCCGCATATCTTGCCGTCCACGGCACCTCGACAGATCCCGCCACGGGTGAGCTTCGATATCCCGACGTCGCAACCCAGAAGTATTGCGTAAGTGTTAATATTTTTTCTACCCAAATTTGAAATTTTAGTTTTGGAAGGTTCAAGTTTCAATTTTATACTTATACTTTACTGCTTGAGCAGGCCGAGGCCTCGGGGATCGATTTTACCGGACAGAGCGATCCGAGGCTGCTGACCCCAGTTCTGGACGCCGCACACGGAGGGCACCACAGACTCCTGCTCGCGCCGAATTGCAGAGTTTATTGACCGAGGAGCAGGCGCGCGTTATTCTATCGTAATTCAGAGGTGGAGCTGGACCGAGCTAGGGTAGCTTTTTGGTTCTTATTTTCTGAAACATGTATTTATTTATATCATACATATTGTACTATATTTTGAAATGATATTGATTTATATTTATATCATATTCAGTTTTTGGGTTTCTTTTGTATATTATATGCGTGAGATGTGATTATGAATACTGCGATATATGTTGCGTGATGATTAATTTTATATTTGATTGATATATATATTATTGTGCACAGGGCGGGAAAAAATCAGGCAGCCCATTTTTAAAAAAAAAATACTGATAATGTGTACCTACGGATTAATCCGTAGGTACACATGTTGCCCCTACGGATTAAACCGTAGGGACACAATATCAGCAGTAACTGATATTTCCCCCCCGATCTCAGTACCAGGGGGTTGGGCGAGCCCCTACGGACATGTCCGTAGGGGCGAACAATGGCCCCTACGGTGTTATTCGTAGGGGCAACATATTGGGATTTCTGATATTTTGCCTCTACGGATAGGTACCTACGCAGATATCCGTAGGTACAGTTAATATATTTAAAAAACCCGTAAATAAAATAACTTTTTTTACCCTACGGCCTACTCCGTAGGGGAACTTGGCCCTACATAGAAATCCGTAGGGGCAAGATTTTGCCCGTAGGGGCAAGTTCAGGGCTTCAACTTGCACCTGCGGCCTTTGCACCTACGGGGTGTTTTTTCGCCCCTACGCATATATCCGTAGGGGCAGTGGTTTGCCCCTACGGATAAATCCGTAGGGGCAACCCTTATTTGTAGTAGTGTTGGTGCCCTTGTTTCCTCTTGCATTGAAGCAGCTGTTCAGCCAGTGGCCTCCTCCACATCTTCGCGTATGGCATGGCAATGGTTGACTCACTTGTTTGCCGGTTGATCTCACTCAAGAGTTATGTCTCTAAAGGAACAACTTATCAACAACACAAGAGGTTCCCGTTCCATCATTCAATATCTCAACGACATGAAGTTCATCTCTGATGAAAACTTCATTCTTCATTGTCTTCGTGGTATTTGTCACGAATTCAGAGGAGTAGCAAAAATTTGCTTCTGAGCAACCAGTTGCAAATGCCGCAACCAAATCCCATGAATCCAGTTGGTTGGTTGATTCTGCTGCTTCACATCATGTAACATCTGACCTCAATAATTTGGCTCTCTATTCTGATTATGGTGGTCCAGACGAGTCGTTGGTCGGCGATGTTTCAGATTTGAAGATCTCACATATCGGTACTACAACTCTTACTTCCAAATCTAAGTTATTTACACTCAATAATGTGTTGCATGTTCCTTCTTTTAAAAATAATTTGATTTCAGTTGCCAAATTTTGCAAAGCCAATAATGTCTCCATTGAATTCTTTCCTTTGCATGTACTAGTGAAGGACCTAAGCTAGGGGGCGGCTCTTCTGCGAGGGGAAAACAAAGATGGTGTCTACAAATTACTCATTCCTACTCAAAAGTTGTCCTCTCCACCTGTTACAAATGTGGGAATCAATTCCGCAATCCATTCTCTGTTAGCAGCTTGGCATCAGTGTCTAGGCCATCCTTCTCTTAAAAATTTGCATGTCATTCTCTCCTCTAATCGCTTATTACCTCATTCTAAATTTCCTAACCATTTGTCTTGTAATTCATGCTCGTGCAATAAAAGTCATAAACTCCCATTTGCAAAAAAACTCTCTTGTTAGTTCCCGGCCATTAGAATTAATTTATACCGATGTTTGGGATCCAGCACCGGTTATTTCAATTGAAGGCTTTCGATATTATTTTGTGTTTTTGGATCATTTCACTAAATATGTCTGATTATATCTCATGAAAAAAAGTCAGATGTGTCGAACATTTTTCCTAAATATAAAGCATTGGTGGAAAACTTTTTCAGCACTAAAATTGTCAACTTATTCATAGATAATGGGGGTGAATATCTAAAACATGCTTCTTTCCTCCGCAGTTATGGCATTTCTCACCTCACTTCTCCGTCTCACACACCCGAACACAATGGCTCGGCTGAACGCCGCCATTGCCATATTGTTGAAACTGACTCAACTCCATCTCATCAAGCTTCAGTGCCTCTATGTTTTTGGTCCTATACTTTTCAGGTGGCTGTCTTTTTGATTAACAGAATGCCAACTCCCTTACTCAACTTTCAAACACCACTACAAGCTGTGTTCCAAGTTTCCCCGGACTACCACAAGCTCAAAGTCTTTGGATGTCGACGTTTTCCTTGGTTACGACCATATGCTGCCAATAAGTCGTCTCCAAAATTGAGACCATGCATCTTTGTTGGTTATTCCAACACTCAAAGTGCTTTCAAGTGTTTTGATCCACAAATAGGCAAAGTTTTTCACTCTCGACTTGTTAAGTTTGATGAGGACATTTTTCATTTTGCTACTATTAGTACTGCTACTTCTTATGTTCAAGAAAATAGTTTTTCCAATTAGTCATCTGATAATCTATTCTTTGGTGTTACTTCTCCGAATTGTTTTTTGCTTCCTATCGATTGGTCATTTGATTCCAATCGAAACAATGAACGCAAAATAGGTCTTCTCCAATAGCAACAACTCAAAATAGGTCTTCTCCAATAGCAACAACTCAAATCACCACTGAGCCCACCCTATCAATGCAACAAACAAATCCTGACATCGCCCTCACAAATCCACCACCAATTCCTAAGGGCCTGTTTGGTTTGAAGGATTTTATAGAATTCTTGAGTTTTGGATTTGTGGATCCTAGGATTCACAAGTTTTGTGTTTGGTTGGCTTGGATTACAAACATGGATTTGTATGGATTGTATGATGAGACCCACAAAAAAGATGGATTCCAAAATCCTTGAAAAATTAATGGATTCTTAAGTATTTCTCACTATTTGGTGGCCCACACATCTACTTTAGTTATTAAAAAATTCCTCCTCTCTCTATCTCTCTCTAAAATCCTCAAATCCAAATCTCACTTTCTTTTCACTAACCAAACAAAGATTATAAAGATCTACAAATCCAATACCAGAAATCCAATACCAACCAAACAACAAATTACCAAATCCAGAAATTTTAAACCATACTATTTTGGAATCCAAATTTCATAATCATGCAACCAAACAGGCCCTAATACTCGTGTTATCATAAGATTCCAAAACCAAATATTCAAACCCAATCCCAAGTACATGAATTCTACCACACTCAAACACCCAATTCAATCTCCTATAGAACCAACTTGTGTTTCTCAAGCTCTAAAAGATCCTTTTTGGTGCGAGGCCATGTCTGCTGAATTTACCGCTCTTCTTAATAATGGAACATGGGATATGGTTCCAGCAAAACCATCTCAAAATATTGTTGGGTGCAAGTGGGTTTTTCGCTTCAAACGGAAATCGGATGGCACTATCGATCGATACAAGGCTAGACTTGTCGCCAAAGGCTTTCATCAGCGCCCCGGAATTAATTATCACTACTAGAATAGGGGGTTGCCCCTACGGATATTGAAATCCGTAGGGGCATATTTATTTTGGCCCTACAGACTAATCCGTAGGGCCAGAAGGTTGCCCCTACGGTCCAAGACGCACCAACGTAAAAATATTAAATCTTAATTTGTTATTTGCCCCTACAGAGCCGCAAACCAAGGACCTACGGACAAATCCATAGGGGCATCTAAATATGGATTTAATAGAAAAGAAACATAATTTCCCTACGCGCTGATTATCCTCCTCCTCGATCGAACGCGCGAAACCTCGCAAATCGCCTTTTCTCGTCGCCGCGTCACCGACCTCGCCGATCTCGTCGCCGACCTCGTCGATCTCACTGATTTCGTCGCCGTTCTCTCTCTGTCGTTCCCGATCTCGTTCTCGATCTCGACGCCGTTCTTCCTCGTCGCCGATCCACCGAACAAGTAAGTAATTAAATCTTCAATTAAAGAGATTTTTGATTATTTTAGAGGTTGGGGTTGCGGTTGCGGTTGGGGTTCAGCTAGGGTTGTGGTTGGGGTTGGGGTTGGGGTTAGGGCTGGTGCTGGTGCTGAGGATGCGGTTGGGTTGGGGTTGGGGTTAGGATTAGGGTTGGGGTTCGGCTGGGGGGCGCATAACTGTTGGGGTTGCGGTTGGGGTGGGGTTGGGTTGGGGTTGGAGTTAGGGTTAGGGTTGGGGCTGGGGCTGGGGCTGGTGCTGCGGTTGCGGTTGGGTTGGGGTTGGGGTTAGGGTTAGGGTTGGGGTTCGGTTGGGGGACGCATAACTGTTGTCTTGCATGGTAAACTGTAAAGGGGGTTTGTGCAATAAACCCTGATTATTGCGCTGCGCTTGCAATGAGTACTTATCCATGTTATGCATGTTGATTCCCACTTTTTTTCGCTTGCTTGCATATATTGTAGATTTGAGCTTATTTGTTTGTTGGGTTTGTTTGTTTCTTATTCCATTGATGGGCACATCCAAGCAGTATGAAATTGCATCTTCCTTTTGCTACCAACGATTAGCTAAGTTAGATTACGCAGTTGTGTTTTTCTTTCTAGATTTTGGATAGATTTTCCACTTTACATTTCTATCCATAATTGATTGGATAATTTATCGACCAAACCTCTCTACTTGAGAAACCGAGCGGCATTAGTGTGACAATGTCATCATGTGAAACTTCCGTTGACCGCCTAAATTCACAAATTTCTTTTTCTATCTGTTAGTTTAGGGGCATGCATAATTTGTTTTTAGCCGTAAATGGATCTAGTTATATATTTCTCCGTCATGTTTGAATTGTGTATCACAAAATTTGCCTAAATGGTTCATTATATGTTCCCTCATTCATGCATGTATAACACACACACACATATTAGCTTTTGTGCCAGATACTTTTGGAAATCAAACTTTCAACACTTATTTTGATCTGAGACCCGTGTCATGTAGCATTAATTATGAATTTATATTATATTCATCTTGTTTATTGATTTCTTTTCTATGTTAAAGGTATGCATCTCAATCCCAAGTCTAATGCATCTTAGTTCTTTAATACTCAATTCTTCATATATCTTATTCTCAAGTTGCAATTTGCAAGTAACTAAGCAAGTATTATTTCATAAGTTTAAAATCATGTTACACATACAACACGAATGCACAACAAACGCATCATTAGAGAGCGATTCAAGATGTTCAAGTTAAAACCAATATATGATACTCGATGATAATATGAAATCTTCATATTCTCATCGATACTCATATATGAAACTAAAAGCGCCACTTAGTCCCCGTCTATCAGTTAACATACATGCGATGTTCGTCGTGACATAGAACTATACGAAGGATGTTAAATATCGGACGGTATAGCTCGATACCAACAACCGTCGTATCGTCTATATATGCGACGAGAAAATTCAATCGTATGGTAACCGATAGATTTGTCCCCTGTGGACAAGTTAGAATGTATAAAGAAAACACCTTCATTCACTTGTGTTTTCATCCGTTTCGAGATATTTCGTCGGTACCTTTCCGCTGGTTCTCCGTGTATAAAGATAGACTAGATGTTCATTTCAACGTTGTTTCACAGCTTTAAAATGATTATCTATTCTATTACAGTGTACTCGGAGAACAGCGGGGAGGTGCTGCCGAAATTTACTCAAAACAGTTGAAAACACAAGTGATGGGTGTTCGCTCTATACATTCTTAATGGGATAGAAGCCTTACCCCCGACAGCCGGAACACACACATACAACAAGAATACACAACAAACGCATCATCAGAGAGTGATTCGAGATGTTCAAGTTAAAACCAATATATGATACTCGATGATAATATGAAACCTTCATATTCTCATCGATACTCATATATGAAACTAAAAGCGCTACTTAGTCCCCGTCTATGGGTTAACATACGTGCGATGTTCGGCGTGATATAGAACTATACGAAAGTTGTTAAATATCGGACGGTATAGCTCGATACTAACAACCGTCGTATAGTCTATATATGCGACGAGAAAATTCAATCGTATGGTAACCGATAGATTTGTCCCGTGTGGACAAGTTAGGAATGTATAAAGCAAACACCTTCATTCACTTGTGTTTTCATCCGTTTCGAGATATTTCGTCGGTACCTTTCCGCTGGTTCTCCGTGTACAAAGATAGATTAGATGTTTATTTCAACGTTGTTTCACAGCTTTGAAATGATTATCTATTCTATTACAGTGTACTCGGAGAACAGCGGGGAGGTGCTGCTGAAATTTACTCGAAACGGTTGAAAGCACAAGTGATGGGTGTTCGCTCTATACATTCTTAATGGGATAGAAGCCTTACCTCCGACAGCCGGAACACACACATACAACAAGAATACACAACAAACGCATAATTAGAGAGTGATTTGAGATGTTCAAGTTAAAACCAATATATGGTACTCGATGATAATATGAAACCTTCATATTCTCATCGATACTCATATATGAAACTAAAAGCGCCACTTAGTCCCCGTCTATCGGTTAACATACGTGCGATATTCGTCGTGACATAGAACTATACGAAGGTTGTTAAATATCGGACGGTATAGCTCGATACTAACAACCATCGTATAGTCTACGCGACGAGAAAATTCAATCGTATGGTAACCGATAGATTTGTCCCGTGTGGACAAGTTAAGAATGTATAAAGCAAACACCTTTATTCACTTGTGTTTTCATCCGTTTCGAGATATTTCGTCGATACCTTTCCGCTGGTTCTCCGTGTACAAAGATAGATTAGATGTTCATTTCAACGTTATTTCATAGCTTTGAAATGATTATCTATTCTATTACAGTGTACTCGGAGAACAGCGGGGAGGTGCTGCCGAAATTTACTCGAAACGGTTGAAAGCACAAGTGATGGGTGTTCGCTCTATACATTCTTAATAGGATAGAAGCCTTACCTTCGACAGCCGGAACACACACATATAACAAGAATACACAACAAACGCATAATTAGAGAGTGGTTCGAGATGTTCAAATTAAAACCAATATATGATACTCGATGATAATATGAAACCTTCATATTCTCATCGATACTCATATAGAAACTAAAAGCGCCACTTAGTCCCCGTCTATCGGTTAACATACGTTCGATAATTTATTCTTCTCAACGACAAACGCACACATAAAGTATATACACGGATTTTCTCCTTTATCAGTAACTATCCCGTTCTTATATTTCTTAATATAGTCACCATAACCTACAATTTATATGTTATACAGTCTAACATGGCCCATGAGTACGTCAGAGTTAAGGACTGGATGTATGTGGATTGGCAACAACGTATGCAACCTAAGTTTGTCGCAGGAGTTGCTTCTTTCATTGAATTTGCACGCGCACATAATAAGATCATAATAGAGAAGATTCTCTGTCCGTGCGATAGATATGACAATAAGTACTGGCAGAAGGTAGAATTGGCAGAGCTTCATATTGTAAAATATGGGTTTACTAGACTTTATACAACTTGGAAATATCACGGGGAAGGAGAAGAATGCAGTAATGCGGCAGAAGAAGAAGGAGATCACGATAATGCGGCATGAGAAGAAGAAGAATTCGGTATTGCGGCAGAAGGAGAAGATGGTAATTTATTTCCATCAGAAGAAATGGAGGATATGGTAGAGGCTGCTCTAGGTGAATCTATTCGTACCGAAGATGGCATTCCTTCCGGTCAAGGACCGCGTGCGAATAAATATGAAAATTTCATGAATGATGCTAGAAAACCAATTTATGAGAATGCGAAGTATTCCACGCTCTCATGGTTCGTCCAACTTTTCCAGATTAAGTGCCTAAATGGATGGAGCAACAAGTCATTCACAATGCTTCTTTCGTTCTTGAAAGATTCTATGCCCCCGGGAAATAACGTTCCTGACAGCTGGTACGGAGCCCAGAAGATGATGCCTGATTTGGGTCTAAAGTGCGAGAAGATTCAAGCATGTCCTAAAAATTGCGTGTTGTACCGGAAAGAGAATTCAGATTTGATAGAGTGTCCAACATGCGGAGAGGTCAGGTATAAGCCGAAAGATTCTGATAAGAAGCCTGATATACCTGTCAAGATAGCACGATACTTTCCCATAACACAGAGGCTACAGAGGCTATTCAGGTGCAAGAAAACAGCCGAGGCAATGATTTGGCATCACCGTGCTCCTCCAAGTGAAGATGGAAAAATGAGCCATCTAAGAGATTCACCAGCATTGAAGGATTTCGATAGGAGGCACGCAATATTCAGTAGCGATTCTCGCAATGTCCGGCTCGGACTGGCTACTGATGGCTTCTGCCCATTCAACTATATGGCTGGAAGTCACAGCACATGGCCCGTTGTAATGATAATTTATAATCTGTCGCCTTGGTTGGTTATGGACCAATCATACTTTATGATGCCTCTTCTTATTGACGGACCAAACTCACCGGGGAACAATATCGACGTCTATCTCCGACCTCTGATCGAGGAGTTGAAATCTTTGTTCATTGATGGTGTAGAGACATATGATGCAAACACAAATACAACCTTCATACTGCGTGCGGCTTTAATGTGGACAATTAATGACTTTCCTGCATATGGAATGCTATCAGGTTGGTCCGTACATGGTCACAAAGTATGTCCTCATTGCCATGAACACACAACATCGAAATTCTTGAATTTTAGCAGGAAGGTTTGTTATTGCAGCTATCGACGTTTCCTGCCTCCAGACCACCCTTATAGGTTAGACACGGTTCACTTTGATGGTCATCAGGAGCTTCTTGGACCTCCATCCCCATTGTATGGAGAGGACGTGACTGCTCAATGGGATGGTTACAATAATGTGACCTTTGGGATGGATCCGACGAAACAGGTCAAACCATCATTTTGGAACAAGTTAAGCATTTTCTTCGAGCTTCCGTACTGGTCAATAAATTTAGTGCGTCATTGTCTGGACGTCATGCATATAGAGAAGGGAGTATCAGAGCACATACTTAACTTGCTTCTTTGTAAGGATGGGAAATCGAAAGACAACTTGAATACTCGGATGGATCTACAGGAGTGGGGAATAATAGGTGAATTGCAACCTAGACCGGTAGTGTGTAAACTGGGCAAGTTTGTACTTTCTAATGCTGCTTATCATATGTCACAACCGGAGAAGAAAAGATTCCTGCAGGTGTTGCATGATTTGAAAGTTCCCACAGGTTTCTCAGGATCATTCAGCAAGAAAATAAAAATTGTGAAGGGCAAGATCGATGGGCTGAAAAGTCATGATCACCATGTTATCGTGGAGCACCTTCTTCCATTAGCCCTCAGGACTTCTCTCCCCGAATCGGTTGGTCTAGTAATCAACGACCTATGTTGTTTTTTCAGAGAGTTGTGTGCTAAAACACTGGAGGTTGTGACGCTGGATAAACTAGAGAATTCTATTGTGTTGATACTTTGCAAGTTTGAACATATTTTCCCACCGTCATTCTTCTATATCATAATACACTTGACGGTTCATCTTGCAACTGAGGCTAAGTTAGCCGGACCGGTACAATATCGATGGATGTATCCCGTCGAGAGGTACGTGTAATTTTTCGTTTCGCGCAATTTATAAATTTATTGTTGTCCTGTATGCCCGTATTTATTTATTCAACATATTTTCATTAGGTACCTCTACACTCTTAAGAAGTATATACGCAATAAAAATCGACCAGAGGGTTCTATCATGCAAGGTTATCTTCTTGATGAAGCAACCACATTTTGTTCCCGCTATCTGGACGAGAACATTGAGATAAGACTTAACCGGCCACGAAGAATTCAAGACGGGCCATATGGTAAAGCCGAGTATAAGAGGGTAGACACTATGCTTATCAACAAGATATACCGATTTATCTTGCTTAATTGCGCATGTCTTGAACAAATTAGAGAGTAAGTTTTTTTGGATTAATTGTTATATTTGTGTTTGTGTGTGTATGAAATGATATAATATTAATGTTACCATTATTTGTCGAAAACAGAATTCATTTTAACGAGGTACGTGAGGGGCATCCTGATTGGAACGAAGAACGATTGGAAAAATATCATCAGGATAATTTTTGTGATTGAGTCACAGATCATGTAAGTTATTCGAATTACATTTTATTGCTATCAGTTTTAATCTAAACTTGTATCGTTATGTATTTTTCGTAAAATTTATTTTTTTAGATCCACGATCCGAACTTATCTGCATCATTTGAGAGTGATTCAAGATATTTAGCTCAATTTCCTAGTATGGAGGTTGCATATTACAAAGGATTTGGTGTCCTTAGATACAAATTCGAAGTTAAGGACATAGAAACATCTAGAACCACTCAGAATAGTAGGATTGCGACGGTAGGATCAGACGGTGTGATTTATTATGGGTACTTAAATTGTATACTCAGCATCCACTATCCCGGACGATCAGAACCCTTTTATATATTCCAGTGTACTTGGTACGATACGCGAACCGATACGGACAAGTGGAGAAGCAATCTTGGGACTTGGAAAGATGAATATGGATTGACCAGTGTGAATACACTTTGATTTTACGGTCAGGAAGATCCGTTTATCTTTCCGAACCAAGTGTTCCAAGTATACTACTCACAGTGTTTGAAGCATCCGGGATGGAGTGTTGTATGCCGATGGAAACCCAGAGATGTCTATGATGTCCCAGAATTCGAGGACAGCGATGAGGACGAAGAAGAGAGAAGGCTTAGAGTGCTCCGACCGTCTATTTCGAAGGACGGGTTGTCTTCGACCGATCATGAAGTTACGTGGGTTAGAAATGATATCGACGATGAAATCCAAGTAGATATGTATAATGTGCCCACGAAACGAAAAAGGTTATCAGTAATGTTATATTATTACTTCACATTTTACGATCTATACATATATAGTCAATACTTTTAATGATTGTCTAATGCGTCCATGAACCGTTTATCTAGATTTGATGACGATGTCGGGAGCGGAATGTTTGTTGGAACCCTTGATCCACAAGCAACCATCTCACAGTTCATGATGTTCTTCAAGCCGACTTCCTTCCAGGCTTTGATCGACAAATTAGCGCAGATGGACCAGATGGGCCATAAACCCCCTCTCCCGAAACCAGACTCCCGAAACGATAAAGGAAAGGGAAAAGCGATCATTGTCGCTAATGCCCAACAACAACCGAGCGACTCGAAGCCGGTCGCTCGTCCAAACAATACACGCCCATACGTACCCCTTGAGGACAGGATGGGACGCCCTTACTCTTTCCCCCGTGATAAAACGAGGAGGCTATTCGAGCTGGCGCTGCGCAACAGACTCATAAATCTGCCAGATCCGAAACGTCCGTTGCAACCGAACGACGCCAACGAGCCCAATTACTGCCCTTATCATCGAGTGCTAGGCCATCCGATTGAGGATTGCTACGTTTTCAAGAATTGGCTTGAGAACCAGTACCGTCAGGGCAAATTTGCGCTATCTGACAAATGGAAGGTGAATCCTCCGCAGCCCCACACCTTTAAGGGGACGAATACGCCGGGGGCAACATGCTCCGTTATTGAAGAAACTCCCTGGGAGGTTGTATTATCAGCCAAAACGAGGAGAATGCTAAATGATCTTCAGACCTGTCCAGCGATCAAGTGGAAGAACCCCTTGGAACCGCAGGTTATTGAGAGGATGTTGAAGCCACGACCGACTCCGAAGACCGATGGTGGTAGTTCAAGCGCTCATAGTCAGCCGTCAAAATCTTCGAAAAAGAAGAAGAAGAAATCTAAGAAGCCCGTGAAGCCTGGCGACAAGCGCACGGACCTACAAAAGCAGATCGACGCGCTGGATGAATATAACCAAAAGGCGCGAACTCCCATTACGCTCCAAGATTTCCTTGATCATGTCTTTCAAAAGGAAGATGAGGGAGAGAGTTCATCGGATGAATCCGAGGAGTATGTGGCGAGCTGTCATATGATCTCTCATTCGGTCACGAATGATGAAGAGACCTCTGGCACTGAAACGCTAGGGGAAAATGCCGAATCAGGAGCCCCAGGGTTACCAGTTGAAATGATTAGCGTGTTTCTTAATGAAGCTCGGTTGAAAAGCAAGGCTGATCGAGAACGCGAGGCGGCTATATTCGAAAGGGCCAAGCGTCAGCGACTTGAGGAAGGAGCTGAAATGATCCCGCTGGAGCAAAATGCCTCCACCACTGACAAAAGCCAATTCAAGATAAAAAAGAGGTTTGCTAAGGCCATATCAATGGGCATGAAGCTACCATCCTCTGAAGGAAAAATTACTGGTGCGGTAGAAAGGCACCCCTCTTATTGCTTATATCATCAGAAGGTCTCGCATCCTACACAAGAGTGCAAGGCTTTCAATGGATGATGGCAATGATACGTCGCTAATCGACAACGCTTTAAACGGGAAAAACGTAAAATTCGTCGGGAGCAAAGAAACACGACCAAAGAGCTTGAAAGAACTGCCAACAATTGTCACATGGTTAACACTGCCGGGTCACAAGTGCCTACATTTGGGAGCGACTCTGATGAGGAACTAGAACTTGGCCCCCTCTTCAAAGAATCCACTTCGGGAAAAGAAGAAGAACCGAAGGCCTGCGAGAATATACAGCTGCGCAATCGAACATTACCCGAAAAGAACCTCGGACCCTTGAACAGAAAAGACAAAGGGAAAGAGAAGGTCTCTGAAGATATCTCCTTGGATGACCGAGTCGCGGAAGAGTTAACCGCCAAGAATCCCCCAAAGAGGAATAAAGTAGATTACAATGTCTTAGCGCATCTGAGGAAGTTACCCTCACAACTCAGCATTCTCGATGCCCTATTACTATCAAAAGAGGCAAGGGATTCTTTGATTAAGGCCCTACAAGATCCGGACCAGTTCCAAGCCTTCCTAGCCGAACAAAAGATGAAGGATGAATTGGAAGAGGTGCACACAGCCGACGTTGCTTTTAGTGATGAAGACCTTCTCCTCGGGACGTGTGAACACAATCGCCCCCTTTATGTCTCAGGATACTGCCATGACATAAAGATAGGTAAAATCTTGGTCGATAACGGATCGTCTGTTAATTTACTCAATGTGCGAGTGTTAAAGGAGATTTGCATGAGTGTCCAACACCTCGCCCGAGACAAAATCACCATCTCCGGCTTCGACTCTCAATCCTCAAAGACTCTTGGATCTGTGATATTGATGCTACGCTTCGGGTTGCTCGTCACAGACATCAAATTCCATGTTATAGACGCCAAGACGTGCTACAATGCTCTGCTCGGCCGACCATGGCTACACGAGTACAATATCATCCCTTCTACACAGCATCAGTGCATGAAGTATTCTAGGGATGGCCTTGAGTACACTGTGGCGGGAGAGTTGAATCCGTTTTCCGTGAACGAAGTTCGCAAGTATGAAGATGCAAAGTACTTCTTACCGAGTTTCGAAGACACGGAAAGGTGTCACAAACCGGAGAACAAAACTAACGCTACCATCCCTGTCTTCGGCAGTGACACCGAGGAGGAGGAGGATATAATTTATTCAGGTCCATCCTAATCCACCAGGCCAGGACCATCCGTTCCTTCACTAATCTTCGGCAGTGATTCAGAGGATGAAGTTCATGCTGTATTCCCTGCTCGGCCTGCAATACGGGTTTCCGCTGATGAAGAGCGAAGTCTGCAGATAACCATGGTGCCGCTTAAACATTACAAAGAACTGGATGCACTCAACGCCAACAGCGTAGAAGAATTGCACACATTCTATATTCCTCCCGGACGAAAAGGCGAGAAGGCAATCCTATTCTACCGTTCTGAAGAAAACAAGGTGGAAAAAGAAATTTGGCATGGCGCGGATCCCACGCTCGACGGGCTTCAGCCTATCCGTCTTCCCAGATATTATACCGAAGGTTTGAAGAAACTGCTGAAACGCCAGGGGATGTCCTTCACACAGACCGTTAGAAAAGCCAAATTCTATAACAAGGTCTGGAACGTTCCCGGGACTCAATGCAAGCTGCCTAACGGGAGAACGGAAACAAAAGGGCTTGGGTACATCCAGCCAAAGAAACGGGAGCTAGTAAACAGCTGTTATGCCATGTATGACTTCGATGAAGAGGCGGACGCTCAATGGGAGGACGCTAATCCTGGATCAGCAAAAGTTCCTGATACAAAACCGCCCAGTCCATCGTCTGAAGACCAGATGAGCAAACTTATAAAGGATGCGAGTCAAAAAGCTCGAGATGATCACCATCGTGAAATGGCAATCTATGAGAAAGCCAAGACACAGCGTCTCCTTCAACAGGCAGTAAAGAACGAAGGTGCTGCCCCATGTCAGCCTGCTACAAAAAGGGGTCGACGCGAAAGCAAAAACAAGTCGAAGGGCCGAAAAGGTGCTCGACAACCACAAAGCAGAGCTAAGAAGCCACACATCCGAGAGTCGAGCGTTATTGACTTAGCCCTCATGAAGAAAATGGGTCGAGCATACTCGTTTCCTCGGAACAAAACAAGGAAAATACTTGATCTTGCTCTAAAACATCAAATGCTTACCCTGCCAGAGTCTAAACACCCTGAGCAAGCGGGCGAAGTCTCCAACCCAAATTATTGCTCTTACCATCGAGTAGTAGGGCATCCGCTT
Organism: Agapanthus africanus; assembly: GCA_030015575.1. Taxonomy (NCBI): domain Eukaryota; kingdom Viridiplantae; phylum Streptophyta; class Magnoliopsida; order Asparagales; family Amaryllidaceae; genus Agapanthus; species Agapanthus africanus. Next base: position 824,719,111 of record CM057339.1, on the reverse strand, counting down.
GAAGATTGCTTCACCTTTAAGAATTGGGTTGAGGACCAATATCAGCTTGGCAAGTTCGCGTTGTCTGACAACTGGAGGGTAGCACCGCCGCAAAAGCACGAACCCGAAAACACAAGGATAGAACCAACTCCGCATTGGGGTTGGCAGAAGATTCGCACTTGCCACGTGATAACAATATTAAAAGAAGAGTCCGAGGACATGAACAGCCTTCCTCGGTGCTTTGAAAACAGCAACGATGAGGTAATCTCAGAATTTCCCCCAGCTCCAAAAGAACTAGAGGATGGAATACATACTACTGCAGATAACCTCAGGAAAATCGAGTTGGGGACGGCAAATGATCCGCGACCGACATTCGTCAGCGAGCTGCTGTCTGAAGAGAGGGTGGCTGCGTTAAAAGACGTCCTTGTGCGGCATAAAGATTGCTTCGCATGGAACTATTCCGAGATGCCGGGACTAGATCCAGAAGTTGCTGTACATAGACTAGCAATATCCCCAAACGTCAAACCAGTCAAACAGGCACCGAGAAGAATGCGGCTTGAGCTCGAAATGAGCATCAATGCCGAAGTCAAAAAGCTGATAGACTCTGGCTTTATCCAGGAAGTTCAATACCCTGAATGGATCGCCAACATAGTCCCAGTGATGAAGAAAAATGGGACAGTGCGCATATGCGTAGACTTCCGGGATCTTAATAAAGCTTGCCCGAAGGATGATTTCCCAGTGCCAGTCACTGAACTAATGATAGACAATACATCCACTCATGAGGTTTTCTCCTTCATGGACGGCTCATCGGGGTATAACCAGATAAAAATGCATCCAGAAGACCAGAAGCACACAGCTTTCAGGACCCCTCTTGGTATATTTTGTTATAAAGTAATGCCCTTCGGTTTGAAGAACGCCGGTGCTACTTATCAGAGGGCCATGACAAAGATCTTCGACGACCTTATACACGAAATCGTCGAATGCTATATCGACGATCTCGTGGTTAAAAGCAAATCATACGAGGAACATCTCGAGCATCTGAAGACTGTATTTCAACGCCTTCGGCAGTACAACTTGAAGATGAATCCTCTTAAATGTGCGTTCGGGGTTTCCTCGGGCAAGTTCTTGGGATTCGTTGTTCGACACCGAGGTATTGAAATAGATCCATCAAAGATTAAAGCGATCATGGAAATGCCTCCGCCGAGGACTCTCAAACAGCTGCGGTCTCTCCAAGGGAAACTCGCATACATACGGCGATTTATAGCCAACCTTTCAGGAAAGTGCCGTCCTTATAGTCACCTGATGAAGAAGGGAACCCCATTCGTTTGGGATCAAAAATGCCAAGGCGCACTGGACGAGATCAAGCAATACCTGCAGAACCCGCCGGTGTTGGCTGCCCCGGTTAAGGGGAAGCCTCTCATTCTTTATACAACCGCCCTCGAAGGTTCCTTAGGCGCATTATGGGCGCAAGAGAACGATCAAGGAAAAGAAAGAGCACTCTACTACTTAAGTCGAGTTCTGCTGGGGGCAGAAAGCAACTACTCTCCCATTGAAAAACACTGCCTGGCGTTGATCTTCGCAATAACAAAGCTTAGACATTACGCATTAGCACACGAAGTCCATCTCATTTCAAAAGTGGACCCTCTCAAATATTTAATGTCAAAAGCCATCCTGACAGGACGACTCGCTAAATGGGCTCTGCTCTTAATGGAGTTCTCGATAACATATCGACCCCTCAAGGCAGTAAAGGGTCAGGCCATAGCCGACTTCCTTGCTGAGCACCCGATACCTGCCGATTCTCCTCTGAATTGCGATTTGCCAAACAAACATGCGTTTGACGCAATCGACAGTGGTGATAGCCGGTGGGAGCTTTATTTCGATGGGGCGTCTTCCATGAAAAAGCACAAACAAAATACGTCAATGACCAAATCGGGAGTAGGCTTTATCTTCGTAACCCCACAAGGAGGAATAATGCGCTTCGCCTTCTCCTTAACAGAGCCGAGAACGAATAACGAAGCTGAATACGAAGCTTTGATAGCAGGCTTGGAGATCGCCATTAATATGGGAATCGAAAGCCTCCTCATATATGGGGACTCCCAGCTAGTCGTCAGTCAAGTGAACGGCGACTACCAAACATGCAAACCGGAATTGATAAAATACGGTGAAAAGGTGCAGCAACTGCTAACCCAAATTCCCTCCTATATTTTGGAAAGCATACCGCGCGCGGAAAACAGCAAAGCGGACGCACTGGCCAAACTTGCTAAAGAATTGGCTGACGAGAACCTCGATGACGTTAGCATCGTGGTACAAAGCCGTCGAGTGCTCGCCCCGGCAGAAATACCTCCGGAATTATATAAGGAAAAGGGAGCGACTGAGCAGACGACTCTACAAATAAAAGACCATGAGAAGGCCGAAGACTGGAGAGAAGTCTTCATAGATTACTTCAAGTTTCACCGAATGCCTGAAGAAGCGTCCATAAGGCATCAGCTCGTGAAACGAGCTCTGTCCTTCGCCTTCGTCAACGATACTCTATACAAGAGGTCATTTGATTCTCTGTGGCTGAGATGCCTAGGACCTGACGAAGCGAGAAAGGTCGTCCAAGAAGTTCACGACGGACTCTGCGGTTCCCATCAAGCAGGCCCTAAGATGAAGTTGAAGATCAAACGGATGGGCTACTATTGGCCCACGATGATCCAGGATTGCCTTGAATACGCGAGACAATGTCATTCATGTTAAATTCATGGGGACTTCATCCATCAGCATCCCAATCCACTGCATCCAACAATGGCTAGCTGGCCTTTCGAAATGTGGGGGACTGATATAGTTGGCCCCATCGAACCAGCATCGTCTAAGGGACATCGTTTCATCCTAGCGACGACTGACTACTTCTCCAAATGGGCAGAGGCGGTACCGTTGAGGGAAGTGAAGACGGAGAACATCCTCCATTTCTTCAAAACGCATGTCATATACCGGTTCGGAACCCCAAGAAGGATCATCTCTGATAATGGGCCAGCCTACCGAAGTCATAAAATTAGCCGCTTCGCACAGCAGCACAATATAGACTGGAGATACTCCTCAGTTTATAATCCGCGAGCTAATGGACTAGCTGAAGCCTTCAACAAGACATTGACGAAAATCATAAAGAAAACAGTGTCCCGAAATAAGAAAGATTGGCACGAAAGATTGCAAGAGGCTCTTTGGGCGTATCGAACTACGTTTAAAACGGCCACAAACACAACGCCATACGCGTTGGTATTTGGGACGGAAGCAGTACTCCCTCTCGAGATAGAATTACCTTCTCTACGAGTGGCAGTCCACTACGAGCTGACGGACGAAGAAAATACTCACCTTCGGTTTGAAGAGCTTGACGCCCTTGATGAAATCCGGCTCATAGCGCAGCAAAATCTAGAAGCGTATAAAGCAAAGATGACGCGCTCATATGAAAGATTGACCCGACCGAGGACATTCCGCCAAGGCGAACTCGTGCTAGTGGTCAAAAGGCCGATGATCCCCAATCGCGCCAAGCGGGGAAAATTCGAGCCAAACTATGAAGGCCCGTATATCGTAGATAAAGTTTACCATGGTGGGGCCTATCTACTCATGGACATGCACGGTGAAAGGCCTTTCAGGCCAATAAACGGTCGCTTCCTAAAGAAATACTATGCTTAATGAGTCACAGCCTAGGTCAATGATGGATGACAACGACTAAGTCCGCTCGCTATCTTCCTAGGCTCAAGCTTCATAAAGAATAGCCAACCTTCTCAACAATGGACCGAAATGTCCTTAAACTAATAGCGGACCGAAAAGTCCTTAAACTACTACCGCAGCATCCTTAGGCTGACGGGATAAAAAAAAAAAAAAACAAAAACGGTATGTCCATAAGCAAAAAGGGCACGGATGAAAACCTGAAAGGGCTCCGTGAGTAAAAACAGCGGGACTACCGGCGAATGTTCGTGAAAACCCGAAAGGGCGCAACTTCGTTAGAGAACCTTTATAGAGTCCTCTCGACCTTGTAAGGAGAAACCGCCTGCGTGAGATCCTTACGACTCACAAAGGAGCAACACACTTAGGGATCCCCACGATTCCTAAGGAGAAAATACACTTGCGAGATCCTCACAACTCGTAAGGAGAACTCTCTTATGGGACCCTCACGGCTCATAGGATTTGAAAGTCTTAAGTCACAGAGACCTAAACCTGTGCTTAAGCAAACCCCCACAAACTTCCAATATTGCCCTACAAGGGGGTTCAATATTGACCCTTGTATACAATCCACGGGCGCGAATAAACATTTCCCTAGTCAAATTTCATCCGTAACTAGGAATACGTTCGCATGGTAAACAACCCTTATAAATCCCCTCGATTTATGAGGAGAAAACCCTCCTGTAGGATCCTTACGACTTACAGAGGAACAAAACACTTAGGAATCCTCACGATTTCTAAGGAGAAAATATGCCTATGAGATCCACACGACTTGTAGGGAGAAATACCTTTATGAGACCCTTACGGCTCATGAAATCAAAAGCCTTAGTCGACAGGACCCTAACCCTGATCGCTAAGCCTCCTTTGTTCGACAACGACAGAGGCAAATGATGATTCGCTCCTGGTAATATCCCAGTTGCAGCGGTGCTGATGCCAAAAATCGGTGTCCAATTTCAGGCTTACGGCGAAAGCCAGTAGGCCGCTCATGCATACGAAATAGCCGAAATGGTAGGGCAACTTGCAATAAAAAGCAGCAAGTAAAATGTATGCATGCAAAATAGCCGAAATGATTGGGCAACTCGTAATAAAAAGCAACGAGTAAAGATAAAATAAATAGCCGAAATGATTGGGCACCGCGAAAAATAGCCGAAATGATTGGGCAATCGCGACCTTCGCGATATAAAAGCTGAAATGATAGAGCATCGCGGAAATAAAATAAAATAAAAAAAAGAAATGATAGAACTTCGGCCCTACAGTTAAGATCACATCGATCCCTGTATACAATCCAAGGGCGTAAACAGAGAAAGGACCATACTTCCCCAGTGGGTCCCGTCAAACGACGAAGCCAAACTTCAACGGTTCATTTCAACCGAAGAAGCCATTGATTCCAACAAAACTCCTCGACTCACGGATACAAACACTCCTTGACGAGAGCCTTCTGATCCGTGTCGACTCGCAGAGCCACCAGCGCCTCCGTGGGAACCCTCGACTCGTTTCAAACCCCAAGGACACAAATAATCCTTGGCGCTCGGGAAACAAATAATCCCTAGCAAAATTCCTCGACTCACGGATACAAACACTCCTTGACGAGAGCCTTCTGATCCGCGTCGACTCGCAGAGCCACCAGCGCCTCCGTGGGAACCCTCGACTCGTTTCAAACCCCAAGGACACAAATAATCCTTGGCGCTCGGGAAACAAATGATCCCTAGCAAACTCCTCGACTCACGGATACAAACCCTCCTTGACGAGAGCCTTCTGATCCGCGTCGACTCGCAGAGCCACCAGCGCCTCCGTGGGAACCATCGATTCGTTTCAAATCCCAAGGACACAAATAACCCTTGGCGCTCGGGAAACAAATAATCCCTAGCAAACTCCTCGACTCACGGATACAAACACTCCTTGACGAGAGCCTTCTGATCCGCGTCGACTCGCAGAGCCACCAGCGCCTCCGTGGGAACCATCGATTCGTTTCAAACCCCAAGGACACAAATAATCCTTGGCGCTTGGGAAACAAATAATCCCTAGCAAAATTCTCAATTCACGGATACAAACACTCCGTGACGAGAGCCTCTTTGACTCACATCTCGGGCAGTAAGGATTCAAAAACTTGCTTCCTGAACAATGGGACCCTGCAAGTCAATCCTAAATGGTCTCTTGCATACTATTCACGGGTCTCACTCTCTGAATTCGAATTTCGACGAGGAGGGAAACAACCACTTACGAATCCTTTCGACTTGTAAGAGGGAAAAATTCTCTTATAGGATCCTTACGACTTATAAGAGAAAACCACACTTAGGAATCCTCACGATTCCTAAGGAGAAAATCCACCTACGAGATCCTTTCGATCCGTAGGGAGAAAAATCTCTATGAGACCCTCACGGCTTACAGAGTTGAAAAGTCTTAGGCAGCAGATCTAAACCTGCGGCCTAAGCCATCGCTATTTCTTAAAAAGGTTGGGATACTCATCCTAATCATCCGTCAATCATGGTTACTAAGGTGGCGTGCTGATAATAAAAGAAAGAAAAGACGGAGAAATGACACAAGACATTACAAAAATGTGCATCTTTTATTCATAAATATTGATTGGGTACAGGATACATTGTGCTAAAGAATAAAAAATATATACATATACTTTACAAAGACAAATGATACAAGGAGAATTATTGGGAAGGAAGCTTCTTGAACAACTCTATCAATTGCTCGCGTACTTCCTTCCACGCCTTCTCCTGATCGACTGCCACTGCCAGTTCAACCTCTACTTGAGCCCGCTGCTGCGTGAGGGATGTGAGCTGTTCTCCAACAACCTGCTGAGCTGCTTCTTGGCCTCGGGCATCACGCTCAGCGGCATCAAGTTCCCGCTTCAGTGCTAGCCCACTGGATATACGCTTGAGAAGACCTTCAAAGACGGCTTTCACTTCAGCAGCATTCGTCCTAACTTCAGCACGAAGGCGAGCGGTCGCGTTTGAAGATTCCCGATGCGCCTTTAGCCGTAAAGCTGCCTCCTGCTCCAAATGGCGGAGATAAGAGGCGCTTTGCTCGAGCCAAGCTGTCCGTTGGGCGCTCGCGGCCAAAACCTCGGGAGAAGGGCGCGTCGACTCCAACCGATGCAGGCGGGCCTCGATCTCTCTGCAGTGGTTAACCCAAGATTCGACGACGCCTTCGTTGTGAAAGTTTACGAGCGCCGCCAACATCGGGTTAACCTCCACAGCGAAATCTACGGCGGAGGGGAGAGCGTCCACGTTAAGCTCTTCAATATACCCACTCAGCATCCCCAAACTCATCACGGCACCTTTTGAAGACGGACGTTTCAAGAAAGGGCCCGCTGGTGAGAGAATGCGAGACTCAAAGGGGATCAGAGCTGGAACAATAGCTGCAAAACGAAACATGGTTAAACAATGATTCGAAAAGATGTTAAAGGATCATATAAAAAGGGGGTGGAATGTACTGTACCAGCGGCAACAGACGGCAAAGCAGGAAGGGCCGGTGGCGTGGCAGTTCTTGCGTCCCCTCCTTCGATTTATGGCACTGCAACAAGGAAGAGGAAAAGTCAGATACGATCCTATATTCCTTCAAAAGAGATCAAGACAGCACTTACCGGTACCACTAGAGGGAGAAGCGAGCTCGGATGGGAAGGAGAAGTGTGGGAGCAGCACTTGGTATAGATGATCGAAGAACACTCCTGAAAAGAGCATAGTGGTATAACGTTAATACATAAGCTACACGTTAAAAGATTAATGCACAAGTCGTAAATTCATACCTTCCGGCATCCGCGAGGGCACGAGAGAAGGCTGAGGAACGACCACCGCCAAAGCAGTAGTTGACGGTGTGCCTTCTGGCAATGGAGCATCGGCACTAGCCGCACCTGCGTTTAAAATAAAGACAAATTGGTTAAAAGAGATTGTGAGGTATATATAAATGAAGAGCATTGGTCATTCAAAATTTACCCGACAAGCTGCCAGCAGAAACCGAGGCAGTCCCTTCCCCCACTGACGGAAGGCCACCGCCTGTAGCTTCATCACCCGACTCGAGGGGAACCGTTATTATGCTCGCAAGCTCTACAGGCGGCGGGGGACCATAGGCAGGGAGGGCTATGATAGGGACATTACCAGATTCCTGAGAAGGAGCGCCTAGCCCGTCTTCAGGAATCATGGCCGCCTCACCCGCTGCTCCCTCAGGATCGGCGGTCGCAGCTGCCTCGTCCATCGGCACCACGAGGTCCCCAGCCTCAAGCACCTCGCCCTCTACCGCCTTCGGCTCGGTTGAGACAATCATCTCATCTGCCGCCACTTCAGGAGCGACATCAATGACCCTCTCCGCGGCAGGTCCCTCAATCTCGGCTCCAGGCCCCATGACCCCGACAACGTTGCTCACTGTCGGTTCGGGTTCAGCAAGTACCGCTTCCTCCGCTCCCCTGGGTTCGACAGTCGTCTCCGCCTCCCCCTCAGTTGGACTTGGCCCTGCAAGATGAAATACGTATGAGCCAATAGCTTTACAATTCGTACAACAAGGTTCTGAAAGGAGTACTACCTGAAGCAGATTTATCATTGGCGCTCCGAACCGCGCGCGCCACTTGCCGACGAGCAGTAGACAGGGCAACAAGGGGCTCTTCGGAAGGAGTACTAGCGCGAGGAATAGTGCTAGGGCCCGCTCCCGTGGCCAAAGCAGCTTTCCGCGCCCTTGCTTCACGTCTCAACCGCTTCCGCTCCTCCCGAGCCGTTGAGACGGATGCCACTAGGGCGGCCTTAATTGAAGCATCCCCATCCGTATAGAGGGATGCCTCCAGATCTTTCAGAGCATCCCTCGTCGTTGCGTCAAGCCGAGGCTCTTGCGACAGCTTCGACGGAGCCGGGGCTTCGGTGGCAAGCTCGGGAAGGATCCCCGCATCAACTGATATAGCCCCTGTAAAGAAACAAAAGAAAGTTAAATTGACCACCAGAAGAAATAACAAACTTTCCCTATAAAAAAAAAGAAAAGGGGGGAAGCATACCAACACCTGCCAGGGCACGCCTCTCCTCCTCTTCCTGGAAGGTTTTCAGGGAGGCAGCAATGGCCTCTTCGGTAGAAACACCTGTTGAAAAGGGAGCAAATATCAGTTAAAGGTAATGATAAAAAATGCAATGAAATGACAAATAAAGCGGCTGATGATTACCCGACTCAGCGAGTTTGCTTAACATCACTTCAAGCCTCGCCGATCGCTCCGAAGCTGCGATGGCGGCAGCTAAATTGGTATCCTCAGGGTCCACCACAAAGCCCTCATTGCTGCCGTACTCGCATATGGCCTCGGCAGGAGAAACCACAGGCTTTGAGCTGAGGATCGCGTCGAGGGATAGGGTGGACTTCTTCTTCTTCTGTCCGCCAGCTTTAGATCCACTCGCAACAGCTTTGCGCTTGGCAGTCACTTTCGGGCGGCGAGTCCCGATATCCGCTCCTGCGCCCGACTCTGGCGATACCACTTTAACCGTCTTCATGGGGGCACGGGACGCTGACGGTGCATCCACCGTAGTAGGCAGTGGCAATCCACGCGGGGGGGCCAACACGCGTGGTCGGTCGGCTCCGGCCTCTTTTAGCGGAGGGACGACCGGGCGCCTCGGCTGCAAGGGAGCCTTGCGATCACCGCCAGGAGGCGCAACCCTACGGTCAACCAGCAGGCGTTTCTCCATTAAAATGATTGGGCCCATAGCGTGCGCATACCAGGCCACATATGAATTGAGCATCTTTGGGACACAGCTGGGTTCACTAATGAAGAAATAGGAACCCGTGTTAAGCCGTATAAAGTGATACATCGCATTCTTTATCCCCTCTGGGCCAACCACGGGCGTTTCCAAGAAGGCTTCCATCGGGATCCCCTGGTTGTAGCTTGATTGCTGGGCAAATCGATGCGGATTATACCTCATAAACAAAGCCGTCTCATTCTGCCGAAACACTAGGTAGCCCGACCGAATGGAGTAGAGATGGAGGATTTCCCGAGCCTTCAGTACAGAAGCCCCGCCCTTAAACTCGTCACGTAGGGGCACCACCGACTTAGTAGTCTCCGAGCCTATGGTGATAACCTTATCCACGAAAGAAATCGTCGCTCCGACCAAATGTGGGCTCAGGAGGAGTCCCCTAGAATCCCGCGGGGATGCAAACACAATTGAAGCCCCGACTAACCGTATGACTCTCGGGAGTCTGTACTTCTCGAAGAATGGAGGAGTCTTGTGGGCGCCAAACACCCCTCGCACGTGCATCTCCATCCAAGAAACGAAGTAATGCATCGGGAAGTTAGCAGGCTGTGCCCCAGGATCATTGGCGTCCGCCGCTACGCTGAGTCCATGATAGAGGTAAGCTAACCCAGCAATTCCTACCGACAACTGCAGACCGGCCACCATCCGATGCGCCGGGTAAAAGACAGAGGGCCGCATGAAGCGCGGGTGCATAGGGAGCGCAAAATTGCATAACCACAAGCCCAAGAACCCAATAAAGAAGGTTTCCTCGTCCATGCCGGGGACGGCGATTTCCGAGAAAGCGACAATGGCAGCATTGGGGAGATAGAAATCCCTCTGGTTATCCTCCGATATGGGTCGGCGATCCAAACCGAAACCAAAGGGGTCGTCAAGCTGAGCGAACTTCTCGCTCTGCTCTGATAAGAACTCCGGGCGGATAAAGCGAGCAATGAAAGCTGCGAAACTGACGCCCTTGTCTCCCGATTCCAAATGGAGTTCCTCATAGATCTCCAATACCTTCACCAAACCCGGATGCTGATGCTGAATGGCATTCTCCGGGGTTAAGTCAAATACCAGCTGCTTGGTGGCGAAGACATACTCGTCAGGAGGAAGCAACTCCTTGTAGTGCTCTCCCCTCATTGGCAGACCTGAAATTTCGGCAAATTCCTCCAAAGAGATAGAGACTTCCTTATCCGCCGTCAGGAAGGTATGGGTGGGGATATTCCATTGTTCAACGAAGGCCTTTATCCACCACGTTGGAGGAGAGGGATACTCGAAAAGCGAGACGAAGACGGCCGAGTATAGACCAATCTTCGTTAGGTGGGTCCTCTTCGCCGATAGAATGTACCGGGCCCACTGCAAATATCCGGCGGGGGGTCGCGGGATCATTCCAATGTTATAAGCCTGTCCCCAAGGGCGTGCTTCGCCCTGACAGATTCGCCTCCCCAGAATATCTATCGCCGGCGGCGGCTGCACGGGGATGGCGCCGATTGCAGGCTGAAGGAGGTCATCGGAATTCCAATTCTTAACCTCCACGGCATACTTCACCGGGGGTTCATCCGCATAAGGGATCGTAACTATGGGCTCAGAGGGCGCGGCGGAACTAAAACTGCGACGGCCTTGGATGATCTGGCTATACCACCTTCCCCACAGATGGAGCTTTTTGCACTCAGGATCGTGAGCTTTAATAAGAGCGAACACCACCCGATCCACCGGCGAATGGGGGAACCCTCCTTCCGAGCGAACGAAGGGAAAAGACAAGTCGTCAGACATGTTTCTGTGGAAAGACAAAAAAAATATGTATCATTAGTGGTCTAACGCTTGGCATTTTAAAAAAATAATAATAATAAAAAAATCTTGCTCCACACTGTGATGCAGTGGGTAGGGGACCAAAGGGGGACCCACAAAATCTGGATGATGTACATCATTTAATAAGACAATCCCATCATTAGATGGGACTGTCAATTCATAAAAAGTTCCCAGTAGGATACACCCATTGGTGGGGAAGTCCCTAGAGACAAAGAGAAAATCTCCTCTTTTAGAGCAAAGCTCTGTCACAGAGTGACATTTGTCAAACTCTGGTCTCAGGGGAACAAGATTCCTTAAAAGAGCATGGCTCTGTGGTAATAATCGAAAATCCATTAACACTTAGAAGAATTGAAGTTTTTGAATCTTGAAAAACCCATGAAAACTCATAAAAAATTTTTTTTTTTGAAAACTCATAAAAAAAAAAAATTTCATCCAAGAGCAAAGCTCTGCTCATGGGTCAAAACCCATGAACAGGACCTCTGTAAATCTTGAGAGCAAGGCTCTGGTGAAGAAGCCCCAATGGGGTTTTCTTTAGATCAAAGATCCCAAGAGCAAGGCTCTGTTGAAGAAACCCCAAAAGGGTTTTCTTTAGATCCAAGATCTACAAGAGCAAGGCTCTGTCAATTAAATTTAATTTGAATTTGAGTTAATCCGATCTTTTACCTAGAAATTCTAAGTTCTGAACTTGAAAGTTCTTGAGAGAAATCAAGAGCAAGGCTCTGAAATTTTTTAAGCAAGAGCAAGGCTCTGAGAGTTAAAATTCTTGAAGATGATAAGAAAAATCACCAAGGACCAAGGGTCCTATTTATAGGCGCCTGCGCCCCTTCAACTGACCCCCCTTGATCCAACGGCTGGGGTCTTGCCACCGTTGCACTCACGTGCGCGCCACGTGAGCGCAACGGTGGGGGGGCATTTGTTCCCCCAATCTGAGCAAGGCTCATTTGAATTTTGAAAATTCAAATTTTCTGAAGCAACGCTTCGAATTCCGTGCGTTGCGCAATGCGCAAGCGGTCCACAGTGCAACACGTGTCTGCGCAGTTGCGCAAGCGCACCGCTGCGCGACACGTGTCTGCGCAGTTGCGCAAGCACTGTTGCGCAAGTGCACCGCTGCGCGACACGTGTCTTAGCAGTTGCGCAAGCGCTGTTGCGCAAGTACACACCTGCGCGACACGTGTCTGCGCAGTTGCGCAAGTACAATTGCGCAAGTGCACCGCTGCGCGACACGTGTCACACGCTGGTGAGTTGCGCAGCAACCGAATGAAAATTTAATGAAATCTTTTCTGTTCTTTCCAAAACCAGAAGATTTTCTTCTGCCTTTGGATCAAAGATCCAGCGGTGGGAAAATTCCCAAAATCACTCAGAAAAGATCTTGTTAACAAATCCAACAAATTTGTAAGAACTATAAATAGGACCCCAGACCTCATTTGATCATCATCAACATCAGAAAGAAAACAGAGAGAATTCTTGAAGAAACTTTGGAAGAACAAAAAAAAAAGGTAAAACCTTTTAAAAGAGAAAAATCTCTGAAGTATAGATCATTGATCTAAAAATCATTAATCTTCAATGAACAAATAAATAAAATAAAAATAAATAAATAAAAATAGTGCCTTGCACTTGTTATGAACCCTTGGTTCTGTGAAATCAGGGAAAACAGGAAGAAAAACTTGTTTTCCTTTGATCCAAATTTAGATCAAAAGTGCTATGCACTTTTGCTCTTAAATCTGAAAAATTCTTGATGTTCTGCACAAATGCAACCCATTATTTAAAAGGGCCTGGCCCAAATCAAATTGCAAAATAATAAAGGGGCAGAGCCCTGTTTGGATTGATTTTCTAGTCGGGCAAAGCCCAAAATAAATAAAAAATTTTTGGACTTAACGTGTCTGCGCAGTTGCGCAAGCACTGTTGCGCAAGCACTGTTGCGCAAGTGCACAACTGCGCGACACGTGTCTGCGCAGTCGTGCAAGCACTGTTGCACAAGTGCACAACTGCGCGACACGTGTCTGCGCAGTCACGCAAGCACTGTTGCACAAGTGCACAACTGCGCGACACGTGTCTGCGCAATTGCGCAAGCACTGTTGCGCAAGCCTTCCACTGCGCGACACGTGTCACCTCCACGAGCGCTTGCGCTCTTTAATTGCGCAAAGCACCTGACAAGCCGTGTGGGGCACTGTCAGAGTATTAAATGCAATGCATTATTAAGGGGCATAGCCCAATCAAAGGTCAAATGGACCAAATAGAAGTATTGCACATTATTTTAAAAAGGCAGAGCCTAATCAAAAAGTCTAAACAGACCAAAAATAATGCTATGCATTGTTTAAAGGGCAGAGCCCAATTGAGAGGTCCAATAGACCAAAAACAATGCTCTGCATTATTCTAAAAGGGCAGAGCCCAGTCAATGGCCTGAAGTAATGCTATGCATTATTCTAAAAAGAGGGAAAGCCCAAACAAAGGCCTAATAGGCCAAATGCAAACAAAATGTGAACATTTTCAACTGGACTTAGCCCAATTCTGGCCGTAAGTCCTTAAATTAAATTGACTGAGCACAGCTGCTCTCCTAAATCAATTCACGACCGGTTCGAGGGTACATCTCCGAATTCCTCTGACATCCCTCGTTGTAATTCCTCAACGACGTCAAAGAGGTGACGGCTCCCAATGACCACACATCCAAATGGACTGCGGGGTCCTTAAACTCGTGGACCGAAACGTCCCTAAACTAATATCGGACCGAAACGTCCCTAAACTAATGACGGACCACTACGTCCTTAAACTGGCGACGGACCGAGACGTCCTTAAACTAATAATGGACCGAAACGTCCCTAAACTAATATCGGACCGAAACGTCCCTAAACTAATGACGGACCACTACGTCCTTAAACTGGCGACGGACCGAGACGTCCTTAAACTAATAATGGACCGAAACGTCCCTAAACTAATATCGGACCGAAACGTCCCTAAACTAATGACGGACCACTACGTCCTTAAACTGGCGACGGACCGAAACGTCCCTAAACTAATATCGGACCGAGACGTCCCTAAACTAATATCGGACCGAAACGTCCCTAAACTAACGATGGACCACTACGTCCTTAAACTGGTATCGGACCAAAACGTCCCTAAACTAACATTGGACCACTACGTCCCTAAATTGGAACAATAGAGCCAATTGCTCTTTTGCCAAATCTAAACGGTCCCGCCTAAGTTGATCTTAGCCCTAAATGCGGTTAATGTGTCCTTAGATATTCAAATAAACAATAAAACTCCAAATCAACTTTGGTTCAAGGGTACATCTCTGAACTCCTCTGACGCCTGTCGTTGTAATCTCTCAACGACGTCAGAGAGGTGACGAGTCCCGGCGGCCAGATAATTAAATCAATCACTACGTCAAGTCAAATCTCAGTCCAAAACAGGACTAACGTATCATTGACGAACGTTTAAGTTGATCTTAACCGCAACGCGACTAATGCATCCTTAAACGAAAAACACCAAACCCAAATCTAAGTAAATACGGATTTGGACTAATCCACGTCCTACGGGCGACGGCATTACTCAGTCTCCGTATACAATCCACGGGCAACCACAAACAAAACAAACACACACGACACGAAGTGAAATTCTGGAGAAGGAGAAAGTTGTTACCGCGATGCGGTAGCGTAATTAACTGCAGGGGCTTGCGCCTGCAGGGAAGACCGTCCCCACAATCAAAAACCCCTCACCCTGAGGGGGTATCTGACGAAGTCTGCTACATCGGCCGCATCCGTCTAAACCTCCGATCCACGGTGCCATAAATCAACTTGGTATCTTCGGAGAGATAGACGGATAAAACCAAATAGCATCTGCCCCGAATCCCAGCGCCAGGACATAGCAGTCCTGTGCGCCGCCTTTCGGAGGGTTCAAATTTAAATTTTAGTTTTGGAAGGTTCAAATTTAAATTTTATACTTATACTTTACTGCTTAATGTGGGTTTAAGAGCGGGTGGTTGAGTGGGCCGAGGCCTCGGGGATCGATTTTACCGGACAGAGCGATCCGAGGCTGCTGACCCCAGTCCTGGACGCCGTACACGGAAGGCACCACGGAGGTTGGGAGAGAGGCCGGGGACTGGGCCCTAGCAGGGCCCATATGAGGTTGGACTCCACCCCGGCGGTTACTTCCTCCGTCTCCAGTGAGCGACGTGTCCAGCAGGAACTAGAGAGCTTGAGGGCCACCGTTCAGGAGTTGAAGGAGATGCTGGTATGTATACTACTTTATAGTAAAATATCATGTCATATTATAGATATCAACATATCCATAATTAGTACGTAGCCTGAGCTTATTTGGTTGTAGACTTAGGTTTGATTAATCATACATACATATCTAATTAAAATAAACTACGGTTTTCCAAACTAGATATCCAAATGGGGTTTCAAAATAACTTGATAATGATACGAATTCAAATAATACACAGTTCTTACACGCTTATTACATACGTTAAGTCCAGACGCGACAGGGTACATCGGCCGAGCCTCCACATGCATCTCCTTCGGCTGTGGCTCCGCAAGCCACTACATCGGCTGCGGTTCCGCAGACAGCTCCTATAGCTCCACCGCCCGCTCAGACTCCCGCAGCTGCGGCTCCGCAAGCCACTACCTCGACGGCGGCTGCGCAGACCACATCGCCAGCTCCACAGACCGCTCAAATTCCCGCACGCGCCGAATTGCACGGTTTATTGACCGAGGAGCAGGCGCGCCAGATTCTAGCGTTTATCAGAGGTGGAGCTGGACCGAGCTAGGGTAGCTTTTTGATTCTTATTTTTTCAAACATGTATTTATTTATATGATACATATTGTACTACATTTTGAAACATTTTGGACGATATTGATATTGGTTTATATTTATATCATATTCAGTTTTTTGGTTTCTTTTGTATATTATATGCGTGAGATGTGATTATGAATACTGTGATATATGTTGTGTGATGATTAATTTTATATTTGATTGATATATATATTATTGTGCACATGGCGAGAAAAAATCAGGCAGCCCTTTTTTTAAAAAAAACAGATAATATGTACCTACGGATTAATCCGTAGGTACACATGTTGCCCCTACGGCTTAAACCGTAGAGGAAAAATATCAGGATATCTGATACTTTCCCCCCTGATCTCAGTATCAGGGGGTTGGGAGTGCCCCTACGAATATATCCGTAGGGGCAAACAAAAGCCCCTACGGAGTTATCCGTAGGGGCAAAATATCAGGATTCCTGATATTTTGCCCCTATGGATAAGTATCTACGCATGTATCCGTAGGGGATATTACTTAGCCCTACGGATTCATCCATAGGTACAAGTAATATATTTTAAAAAACCGTAAATAAAATAATTTTTTTGTCCCTACGGCCTACTCCGTAGGGGAAATGGGACTTACACAGAACTCCGTAGGGGCAAGTTTTTGTCCATAGGGACAAGTTCAAGACTTCAACTTGCACCTACGGCGTTTGTACCTACAGGGTATTTTATTGTCCCTACGGCTATATCCGTAGGGGCAGTGGTTTGCCCCTACGGGTAAATCCGTAGGGGCAACCCTTATTTGTAGTAGTATATCATGACACATTCAGTCCAGTTGTGAAGCCCACAACAATTCGTGTAGTTCTTTGTCTGGCAGTTGCTAATGGGTAGCCCTTATGACAACTTGATGTTAACAATGCATTCTTGCAAGGCACTCTTGAGGATGACGTCTATATGACTCAGCCACCCGGCCTTCTTCATTCCAGCAATCCCTCACATGTGTGCAAGCTACGAAAAGCTATCTACAGCCTCAAACAACCCCCCTGTGCATGGTATCATGCGTTGAGCAATTTTCTTTCAGATGTTGGATTTGTTAATTCAATCTCAGACTCCTTACTATTTATTTTCAAGAAGGATGACATCATTATCTATGTATTAGTTTATGTTGATGACATCATCTTGACCAGGACCAACTCAATATTTCTCAACTAATTCCTTCAAAAGTTGGCGAACAGATTTTCTCTTAAAGACCTTGGGATGCTAAATTTCTTCTTGGGCGTAGAAGTGATACCCACCACACAGACTCTTTTGTCTCAACATAAGTATATTCGAGACTTGCTAGAGAAATTCAACATGGCTGGCTCTAAAGAAATGGTTACACCATTGAGTACCTCGACTCCTTTCCAACTGGTTGATGGTAGTGCGCATGTTGATCCCACTCCTTATTGACAACTTGTTGATGGATTACAATATCTCTCTTTAACTCGTCCGGACATTGCCCACTCGGTCAATAAGTTGTCTCAATATATGCACAACCCTACTCAAGTTCATTGGGCTTCTCTCAAGCGTGTCCTTCGTTATCTCAAAGGTACTGTTCTCCGCCGAAAACAGGGAAGACAAACGCCTTGCCTGAATTTGGGAGCAGATGCTATTTGGTTTTATTCGTCCACCTCTCCGCAGATGCTAAGTTGATTTATGGCACCGTGCATCGGAGGTTTGGACGGATGCGGCCGATGTAGCAGACTTCGTCAGATTCCCCCTCATTGAGGGTTTTTTTTTATTGTGGGGACGCTCTTCCCTGCAGGCGCAAGGCCCCGCGGTTAATTACGCTACCGCATCGCGGTAACCACTTTCTCCTGCTCCAGAAGGTCACTTCGTGTCATGTGTGTTTGTTTTATTTTTGGTTTCCCATGAATTGTATACGGAGACTAATTTATGTTGTCGCCCGTGGGGCGTGGATTAGTCCAAATCCATATTTTCTTAGATTTGGTTTTGGGTTGGGTTTAAGGATCGTTAATCTCATTGAGATTAGGATCAACTTAAACGTTTGTTAAGGATAGGTTAGTCTAATTTTAGACTAAGATCTACTGAACAGGATCATTTAGATCCAACAAAAGAGCATTTGGGCTCTATTGTTTTAGTTTAGGGACATTGCGGTCCATAAGTTTAAGGACGTCATAGTCCATAAGTTTAGGGATCTCATAGTCCATAAAGTTTAAGGACATCATAGTCCAGTTTAAAGACGTCATAGTCTGTAAAGTTTAAAGACATCATAGTCTATGAGTTTAAGGACCTCACAGCCCATAAAGTTTAAGGACATTATAGTCCATGAGTTTGATGACCCCACAGTCCATAAAGTTTAAGGACCCCACAGTCCATAAAGTTTAAGGACATTATAGTCCATGAAATGTCTGGTTATCGGGACCCGCCATCTCTCTGAAGACGTTGAAGAATTACAACGACACATATCAGAGGAATGGAGAGATGTACCCTTGAACCAATGTTGGTTGAAAGATCTGTAGTCAAGTTTGGGACTAAGATCAGTTAAAAAGATTTATGAGCATATGGGCTCAATTAATCTGAATACGGGACATATGGCCAACTTGGGCTCGGCCCACTTAGTTAAAATGTTAAACATTTAATTAGGCTCGGTCCTTTTTCATTTAACTATGCTGAGCATTGGTTTGGGTTCTGACAACCTTTTTGTTTATTATTGAGTGTTGAGCACTCCTTATGGCTCTGGGGCTTTATTTAAATAGCACTTTTTGTTCTCTCAGCGCCCACATGAGGAGCACGTGGCGCGTTGGCGCTGAGCGCCAGCCAATGAGTGCAGAGCGCTTTCTTGTGAGATAGCGCACACGTGAGGAGCACGTGGCGCGCTTGGCGCTGATCGTCAGATAATGAGTGCAGAGCGCTCTTTATGAAATAGCGCACACGTGAGGAGCACGTGGCACGCTTGGCGCTGAGTGTCATCCAATAAGTGCAGAGCCTTCTTGTGAATTAGCGCACACATGAGGAGCATATGGCGCTGAGCACCAGTCAATGAGTGCAGAGCGCTCTTTATTAAGTAGCGCCTACGTGAGGAGCACGTGGCGCACTAGGCGCAGAGCGCCAGACATAGAGCGCTGAAGCGCTCCTTTGGCCATTTTGGTCAGTTCTGTGCTCTGAGAATTAAATTCTCATTCATAGGAGACTTTGTCTCATAGATCTAAGAACTAAGTTCTTATTTTAATATGAGATGTTACAATCTCTTCTGTTTTTGTGAAAGAATTTGTTTTTGTCTTATAGATCTGTGATCTAAAGGTAAGTTCTTCTCCCTCCCTTTTTATGATGAGATGTTTCAATCTCTTCTATTTTTATGAAAGACTTCTGTCTTTGTAGATCTATGATCTAGAAAAAGAACTAGGTTCTTCTTCTTTCTTGATGAGATGCTTCGGTCTCTCTGTTTTATTTACCTTGAAGAAATTCTTCTTCCGAGAGCTTGCTCTTCTTTTAGAAATTTCTCAAAGTTTGGGGGGGGGTTCCTCTATATGAGACTTGAAACCTTGGGCCTTTTATATAGTGGGGCTGATTTGTTGAATCAGTTAAGAAGATCTTTCTCTGATTGATTTGGGGATGTTTCCCCACCATTGGATCTTTGATCCTAGAGCTTCTGTTTTATAGAAGGCAGTCTTCTTGTTTTTAACAAGATTGGGAAATTATTTTCCCATACAGAGATTGTTCTGTACCTTGATGATTTTTAATCACCATTGGATCATTGATCCAACGGTGCTCTGAATTACAGAGCACGATCATTCTTGTTTGGAAAGATTCTGAGGAGTATTTCCTTAACAGAATTTTATTCTGGTAATTTGATGATTTATCATTTTCGTTAGATCTTTGATCAAACGGTGGGGAACAATTAGTTCTAGCACTTGGCGCTCTCGTGCCTTGCACGTGAGCGCTGCTTCAGAGTCTTTGACTCTCAGCGCTGGCGTATTTGGCGCTAGCGCTCTCGTTCTTTGCACGTGAGCGCTACTTCAGAGTCCTTGACTCTTAGCGCTGGCACACTTGGCGCTAGCGCTCTCGTACTGTGCACGTGAGCGCTGCCTCAGAGTCTTTGACTCTTGGCGCTGGCGCTCTCGTGCTTTGCACGTGAGCGCTGCCTCAGAGTCTTTGACTCTCAGCGCTGGCGCCCTTGGCGCGAGCGCTTTTTTGAAGCGCTGCTTCATTTCAAATTTCAAAATTTGAACAGAGTTTTGCTCTGATTGGGGGAAAAATGCCCCCCCCACCGTTGCGCTCACATGGCTCACACGTGAGTGCAGCGGTGGCATCTTTTCCACAGTTGGATTGCCTTGGAAGTCGGATCGACTTCCAGCACCTATAATAGGGCCTTTGGCCCTTGAAATGACCTCTGTTCATTTTCTTGCTTTCTTATTTTCTGATAATTTTATTCTCTCTTCAGAACATAGCTCTTTGTCTTAAGAACTCTCTTAGAGACAGAACCCTATCAAAAAGTTTAGGTAAAGATTAAATGTTTGAAGGGATTACTTCATAATCTAGGGTTTCACCCTTTAACAGAGCCTTGCTCTTTTCAGATCATAGATCTAAAGAAATTTTTAGGGTTTTCTTAACAGAGCTTTGCTCTTTTGAAATCATAGATCTAAAGAGATCTTTCTTAGGGTTTCTTAACCCATTAAAGAAGAACTCTTAGAGTTCATTTTGCAGATCTTAAAGATCTCGGAGTTTTTAACTTAGTAAAAGCTTTGCTTCTTTAGGGTTTTGATTGATGATTCCATCGTCTTCACAGAGCATAGCTCTTAAACCTTTTAAGGAATTTTATTCCTCTCATGATTAGACTTGACAGATCTTTAAGGAATTTTATCACTCTGTTGCAGAGCACTGCTCTCAAGGGAGTTTTACTCCTTGGCCCGAGGGGCCCTCATTGAATGAGAATCCTTTTAGGATTTTCTTATTAATGAGTGATTGTCTCATCAATAATGAGCTGTCATCTAGATTGTGTGGGTCCCCTTTAGTCCCTTTCCATTGCATTGCAGTGCGGTATGAATTTAAAGTACCAAGTGACAGAACTTAAACTGTAGTATTGACGGCTAATTTTTTGTTCCTTTTCGCACAGGTACTATATCTTTCGACATTTCTTTCCCGTTCGTCCGTTCGGAAAGCGGATTCCTTGAAGCGCCTGTGGACAGGGAAGTCTTCGCGTTGATCAAAGATCATGACCCGGAGCAAAAGAATCTTCATTTATGGGGCATGTGGTACAATCAGATCATCAGGGCTCGGCATAGCTTTTCTTGCGCAGCACCTTCGAAGCCCATTTCGGAGATTCACTACGCCGACCCACCCCCAGTGAACTATACCGTGGATGAGGTTCACTGGACTTCAGAGGGTCTCCTCAGCCTTCTATGGCTGCAATACCCATACAGCCTCCAATGACTTTGGATACCTTGGGGTGACGTATATGTCAAGGCGAGTCGCGCCCTTGGGGACAACCATACATGATAGGCTTGACTCCTCGCCATCCAGCTGGGTACTTGCAGTGGGCCCGGTACATTTTGTCCGCCAAGAGATCGCAGCTGCTGAGGCTCGGGTTGTATCCCACGATTTATGTTTCTCTCTTCCAGTATTCTACACCCACTGTATGGTGGGTTAAAGCCTTTTTGGAACAATGGAACGTTCCAACTCACATCATCCTTTTATTAGATCGGGAAGTCTCAATCTCCTTAGAGAAGTTCGCGGAGATCTCCGGCTTGCCTGTCAGAGGGGAGCATTATGAGGAGCTACTTCCCCCTGATGAGTATGTCTTTGCTGCCAAGTCAGTGATGATGGGCCTTACCCCGGAGAACGCCATTCAACATCAATTTCCAAGTTTGATTAAGGTGTTGAATATCTATGAGAGCCTATTTCTCGAATCTGGAAGCCATGGGGTTAATTTCACGGATTTCATCGCCCGTTTTCTCCGCTCAGAAGTCATGTCGAAGGAAGCCGCGAAATTCGCCAAACTCGACGATCCTTTTGGCTTTGGTTTGGACAAACAGCCGGCAGCGGAGGCGGATCAGAGGAGTTTCTTTCTCCCTGACATCCCGGTCATCTCTTTCGCAGAGCTTGTAGCTCCTGAGATCGACGAAGAAGCGTTCTTTTTGAAGTTCCTCGGGCTATGGCTAAGCTGGTTTGTGCTTCTGATGCACCCTCGCCATATGAGGCCGTCCGTTTTCTACCCAGCTCACCGAATGGTTGTTGGGATGCAAGTGTCCGTCGGGGTAGCTGGGTTGGCCCATTTGTATCACGGTCTCAGCTTGGCGGCAGACACTACTCAACCGGGGGTGCAGCCCATAAACTTCCCGATGCATTATTTCACCTCATGGCTCGAACTGCATGTGCTCGGCGCCTTCGGAATTCACAAGAGGCCCCGTTTCTACGAAAGTTATCACTTTCCTCGGCTTTTGCGGCTAGTTGACGCTTCTGCTTTGGAACCGACTCCGCGAGAGGCTCGGGGCTTGATTCTTCACCCGCGTACAGTCGGGGATGGCATGACCTTCGTCGATAAGGTCTTAAACATCAGTAAAGAATCCGTAAAGACAGTGCAGCCGCTGTGGGACACCTTTAAAGACAGTGCGTCTACCTTGAAAGCTCGGGAGATTCTACATCTATATTCCATCAGGCCGGGCTTTCTAGTGTTTAGGCAGAATGATTCGGCGTTGTTCATGAGGTACAACCCGCATCGTTTCGCTCAACAATATAGCTATAATCAGGGTATCCCGCTTGAGGCCTTCCTAGCTAAGCCGATTGCCACCGAAGAAGGTATCCGCAACGCGCTACACCATTTCATGAGGCTCAACACCGGGTTTAACTTTTTTATCAGCGAGCCGAGCTGCGTCCCGAAGGTGTTGAACGTATACGTGGCATGGTACCAGCACGCGATGGGTGCTGTCATCAGGGAAGAAAAGCGATTACTGCTTGATCGCAAGGGCGCTACCCCCGCTGGTAACCCAGCCGTTCCCTTGAAGCGACGGACCATCGTCCGTCCTCCCTTGAGAGAAGCTGCTTCGGCTGTGGTACCATGTGTTATGCCTGAGATGCCATTACCCCGTGTGCCTGTAAAAGCGGTAGCTGCGGTGTCTCTTGAGTCGGGCGTGGGTACGGAGATTGGGACTCGTTGCCCCAAATTGCCCGCCAAGCGCAGGCTCATGTTATCGGCTGCCGGCGTTAAGTCGCAGAAAAAGAAGAAATCGCTATTTTCTGCGGACGTTGCATTTGGCCAGGAACCTCATGCCCCTTACAGCGAGGGCCTAAGTGAGTACGGGACCAACGAGGGTTTATTTATGGCGCCGGATGATACCGATCTAGAGGCTGCCATCGCGGTTTCCGAGCAACTAGCTCGCAATGAAGCAACACTGATTACCATTGCACAATCAGGTAGACTTCAGTTGTATCTTTCCGTGGTTATATATATATATAATTTTTAATTATTATACTTTGACTGACGTTTTCTTCTTCAACAGGTATCTCCGCCGAAGAGGCTCTCGCAGCTTCCCTCAAGACTTTTGAAGAGGAAGAGAAGCTTCGCGCTTCCTTGGGCCTCGGTATATTTCGGCTCATTGTGTCTTCATTCCCTTTTTCTTCATGGGTAGTTTGACCCTTCTTTTTCATCTTATTGAAGGGATTACCTCGACTCAGGTTATCCCGAATGCAGTGCCGATCCCGTATGGTGGCACGGCGACGCTTCCAGGGCCGGCTGCTGAAGCCCCAGCTCCCTCAGTATTGCCAAAAAAGGCTTTGCTTAAGAAGCCGATGAAGGACGCCGTAACGGCTCCAGAGGTAGCTCCTGGCTCGAACGATGATGTCACTTTGACGGAGGTCTTGAGGAGGTCTTTTCTCACTGCCAAGGCTGACAAGAAGCACAGAAAGCGTGCGGCGAGGGAACGTGATGTCAGCTTGGCAGTGGGTGTAGGTTCGAGCACTATTCCATCCGTTGATATTTCTTCCAAAGATGCTCCAGCTATCTTGTCCACCGTCCATAGACAAATGGTGCGCGCGGCTCAGGAGGAAGCCGAAAAGCCGCCCCAAGGTAACATAACGCTGAGTCTTTTCTTAGAATTTGATCTTCAAATTCTTATATACCATATCTTGTAGGGCCAAGTCCTGGCGATGAGGTAGCAGGTGAGATGACGGCAACCACAGAGCCCGAAGCGGCTACCCTATCTTGGGAGTCCGGGACTGTCCAAACCGCCGCTCTTTCCCTCTGCGGTTCCCCGCCATCGCCTGAGTTGAATGAGCTGTAGGAGACTGGCACCGTTGCTTATGGTGTCCACAGAAAGGAGAGATTCATGCTGTGCGCGGCGTTGCTTTGGACGATAAACAATTTCCCGGTATATGCCATGTTGTCGGGATGGAGTATGAAAGGTCATCGTGCTTGCCCCTGTTGTCAAGATAACACCGTCTATGAAACGCCAGTAAATCGGATTTTTTGTTACACTGGACATCGTCGTTGGCTAGATGTTAATCATCCTTATCGACGCAATAGAATCAAGTTCAATAGTGAGCAAAAGAATCGGTCCTCTCCTCCTGAGCCAAATGGGATAAAGGTGTTTGTGGACGTAGAGCACATCAATGTTGTTTTTGGTAAGAAACATAAGCATACTATTCCGAATGAGATATCAAATAACTGGAGAAAGAGATCTATATTTTATGATTTGCCGTATTGGCATTTTCTTAATCTTTGCCATAACTTGGACGTCATGCACATCGAGAAGAATGTCTGTGAGATCTTGCTGGGTACCCTGTTGAATACCTAATTCAAGAACAGAGACACATTAGCGATATGACAATGATTTGCTACAAAGAATTTGCGTACAGAATTGCATCCAACTCTGAAAGATAATGGTAAATGGGCTATTCCACCAGCAAAGCACACAATGTCTGATAATGAAAAGCTGGGTTTTCTTAAGGTACTTAAACAAGTAAGGGTACCGGATGCATATTCTGCGAACATTAGTAAATGCGTAAACTTGAAAAAGAAAACTCTCATCGGCTTGAAAAGTCACGACTATCATGTGATTATGCAACAATTGCTTCCCATTTCTGTTAGAGCGTTACCAGATAATGACGTTGTATCAGTTGTGACTGATTTGTGTCATTTCTTCAGAGAGTTATGCTCCAAAGTTTACTCGGTAAACGATTTTAGAAGCCTGGAGAATAAAATACCTCGCATACTTTATAGAATGGAGATGTTGTTTCCGCCTTCTATTTTCACCGTAATGTTGCATCTCACGGTTCACCTTACTCAAGAGGCACGTTTAGGTGGTCCCGTGAATTATCGGTGGATGTACCCGTTCGAGAGATAAAACTTATATAACAACTCTTTATTGTTCATAATAAATCGAATTAAATTTGTTTGCATCCGTCAGGTTCATGTACAAAATAAAACGGTACATCCGTAACAGGAGTCGGCCTGAAGGGTCGATCGCTGAAAGGTTTCTCACGGAGGAATGTATGACGTTATGTTCTATGTATCTAGAGGATGTTGAGAATGCATTTAATAGGCCGAGACATAATGAGGACATGGTTGACAATAGACCTGTAATATTCGTCTTCTAGGCCCAAAGAAAGGAACTGGGTAAAGTGAAGTCGGGTCACACTGCATCTGAGCAGCTCCGCATGATTCACAGTTACGTTTTATTTAACTGTTCAGATGTGAACAACTTTATCGGGTAAGTATTTATTACTTTTTTCTTAACATAATTATAGAATATTTTCAAGTCAAAATTAAATGTTTATTTGTAATATATACAGCGTTTGGAATGTTCAATACCGTCCACCTACTAAACGAACTCGGCAATGGGATATCGATAAGGAGCGATATAAACACTTTTCCGCTTGGTTGAAAGCACGTGTAAGTTGTAAACTATAAAAACTAAACTACAACTCATGTTGATATACACACATATAATTTAATCCGTTTTATCCTAATAGGTTGAAAGAAATCCTAATGATAGATATGTTTCAAAAGATATAAAAGCGCTAGCGTATGATCCAGATGAACAAGCTGAGTACCTCTCCGGTTACGTTGTTAACGGATTTAGATTTCACACCAGAAAAAGAGACCAAAATAAAAGGTTTCAGAATTGCGGCGTCTTTATCACATCCACCGTTACTGGATATTCATCTTCTAGAGATTCAAATTCAACCACGGGAAAATTAGACTATTACGGGGTGCTTAAAAAAATAATTCAGGTGTGTTATCATGAACAGACGGTTATCATGTTCAAGTGTCTGTGGTACGATATCCATCATTAACATACTGGGTTCAAAATTGAAAATGGCATACTTTTACTCAATTCATCGAAACTCGCTTTTGGTGAAGAGCCTTATATTCTCGCCAGCCAAGCCCGTCAATGCTTTTATGTTGCAAACCCTAGGGATGTCCAGTGGGATGTTACTGTTGTGACGAATCCACGAGACTATTACAACATGGGTGAAAGTAATATAAGCAAGATTAGTTGCCCAACAATCCAGGTTATACAGGATGATGCTATTCCTATCGAATTTAACAGCGGTTTATCAAGAACAGAATAAAGCTGAAAATAGTCTCTGATATACCATCGGCGGTTGTAGAACCAGAAGTCTGATTAAGATTTTAAATATCTTGATATTAACTCGCTCTTGTATGATACTCATAACTTAAGTAATGTGAAACTTACAATTTATTGCATCTTTCTTTCCGCATATTATTTCATACATTTTATCTTTTTCCGCATATTATCTCCTACAGTTTTGAATTCTAATGTACAGGGATTTTCAAGTTAATTTATATTATTTCCGCATTTCATTTTTTCCCTGCATATTGTTTCCACCATTTATTGCTCATGATATTCTTTTCAACAATAATTTTCACTATTATTTTTTTATCTAACATATAAAACTATATTCCGTAGAGTTGTTTTAGATATGAAAGGTTCAAATAGCAGGACCGATCGGTCTACCGGGGACGAAGGGCAGTCCTCTCAGAAAAAGAAACGGACTGGGAGATGACTCACATAGGCCAATGATATATGGAGGAGGATACCACATGCTCCTAGCAAGCCGATTGTATATTTTGCGTTCATAGAGAACGTTGTGACATGAGCCAGTAAAGAAGTGAAAAATGATGTCGTCGATAGTGAACAGTGAGAACCACATGCCTCATTTGTTGAAGGACGAGGATGATGAGTGGGAGGTCCTAGATTGGGACAGTGAAGCGTTAGGGCTAAAGAAACAAGTCGCTATATGGGAGATGATGGTAAGATTTATTTATACAATTCAATACTGCACTTTTTTTTTATATGCACACATGTACACACACATACGCATATATCACAAACACACACACATACACATTTACTAAATTACTATAAAATACCCATACAATGATGCATTATCCTATTTCGCAGGCTCGATTCGAGTTCCGGTGGGTTGGCGTGAAGGGCCCCTAGGGGGTTTGTGATGAACGCACAGTTTATGATAAGATGTGTAGTTATATGGCGAAGGATTGGAGAGGCCATAAGAACAAAATCTTTAGAAAGCTTGAAAACCGCGCTTCACCGGAAGAGATGTATTCGATTAAGCCGGATCCACATTGATCCGACGAATACTAGCATGCCTTGGTCTATCATTTCTTGTTCGGAGAGTTTAGGGTATGTCTTTGATGATACCTTTTTACTATTTTATAGCAACTCAGTAAACAATATTTGATATAACTACAGGAGAAGAGCGAGCGAGGAAAATCATCTCGTGTTCGGCTGCACAATATTTATAGGGGTGGAAGCAAGAGTTCTCAGCAGGTTGCCATCAAACACGTAAGTATCGTATTTGATATTAATACGTTAAAATTATCTTAGAGATTTATGTATGAACTTTCTAAATGTTATATGCAGGAAGAAAGTCATGGTGGAGAGTCTCTTGATCGTACCGAAATCCACCGGACTTAATTTGTACGGGACGACGGCACGCCTGCATCAATTGAGGCAGATGGGATATATGTAAGACTCTACATATGCCGAGCTTCTTAATTATTTCAGAATAATTATTGTGTAAATTTTAGAATGGCAGTAATACATTTCTTCTACAAACAGGCGCCGATGGCGGCTGAGAGAGATCGGTTGATCCAGGCGATGGAGGCGGAGCAAGGACTGATGATGTGCAAAGAACATTCATTATAGATTGGGCTTTCACGGCGTTTAGGCTGGATCGTCACAGGAGAGTACTGTGCGTGTTCTCCAAGATCATTTTGTGTTAGTATAACACTCCTTTCCAGCCGATCGGGCATCCACCTTCTAGGTTTCAGCCGGCTGACGAATCGCCTTCGGAGATGTCGATACGGACTAGGGCCTCTAGGACCAGGACCCCTATGTTTCATGGATCGCTGGAGGAGCGAACGCCGGAATCCGACGATTCCTCACGTCGATCGACTGCCGCTCCCGCCGCCGCTCCCATTTCTGCTGTCGATCTATTTGCTGGCTGGACTCTCGAGCAGAGGCTTTATCTTATTGACGCGTACGTCCTGGCAGGGATGCCCGTACCTCCGGTAAGTTTGATAACTCTTACATATATACACACATACGCACATATCACAAACACACACAATCATACATACACACGCACGCACGCACGCATAGGCATACACACACGTGCATACATATACACAGACACAAACACACATGCATACATACACACATATCACAGACACACATGCATGCATATCACATGTCACATACACACAATCACACACACACGCATGCATACACACATATCACAGACACACATGCATACTCACACACATACACACACACATGCATGCATACATGCACAATCATACACACACACACATACACACACATACATACATACACCCAGACACAAACACACATGCATACATACACACATATCACATATACACATGCATACATATTACATGTCACATACATACAATCATACACGCACACATGCATACATATGCACATATCACATACACACATGCATACACACACACACACACATACATACATGCATACATACACGCACACGCGCGCGCACACATGCATACATACACACAGACACAAATAGACGCGGGTGCATACACAAGCATACACACAAACAAACAAACGCGCGCGTGTACACACAAACAAACAAACGCACACGCACACAACAACCGCGCGCACAGACACATTTGGTTAATATAATATATCTATACTAATTCATGTAATTTAAACTTTTAATCGCATGGGCTTTACTCAGGAAATCCATGAGCGCCTCCTTCATGATCGACTCTCCCTCCCCGTGTTCGTCCTCCGTTGATTTTTCATTTCCCACTTTTGTAAATTTATGAGATTAAGATTGTAAAGGAACGCGTAGTATGTATTGTAATCGTATTTGGATAATTGATATTTGAATGGATTGGAATTTTTATTAGAATCGTTACTTGAATAGAACGGAATCGATATTAAATTGAAATAGATTGGATTGGAGATTTTCTTGGCTCTTTAAAAATTTTTTTTACTGTAATCCATTCTATTTCGATGGGAAATTTCCGTCGAAATAGACTATTTCGACGGAACTGGCCCGTCGAAATAGACTTAT
Organism: Agapanthus africanus; assembly: GCA_030015575.1. Classification (NCBI taxonomy): domain Eukaryota; kingdom Viridiplantae; phylum Streptophyta; class Magnoliopsida; order Asparagales; family Amaryllidaceae; genus Agapanthus; species Agapanthus africanus. The sequence continues at coordinate 824,689,551 of CM057339.1, read as the reverse complement.
TTCGACGGCAATTTCCCGTCGAAATAGAGAAAAGGATTTTTAAATGATTCCTGAAACAATTTTTTAACTTAAAAAACTTATATATTTCGACAGAAATTACTTGTCGAGAAAAAAACTATTTCGACGGGAATTAGCTGTCGAAATAAGTTTGATTATTGCGACGAACGTTATCCGTGGAAATAACCTATCGCGACACAACCTATTGCGTCGGCGTTCCTTCGTGGCTATTTGGTGTCACCCGACGAAATAGACCTATTTCGACGGTAGATTGCCGTCGAAATAGGTGTCTATTTACTGTAGTGAGGTCCATTGCTAATACGACGTCTGAATTAACTTGGATTGAGAACCTCTTGAGTGAACTTGGTATTCACCTTCCCAAGAAGACAACAATCTTTTGTGACGATGTTGGAGCTAATACTTATGTGCAAATCCGGTCTTTCATTCAAGAATGAAACATGTTGCTTTAGACTATCACTTTGTTTGGGAAAAGTAGTCAATGGCTCTCCCCAAGTTCGTTTTGTTTCAACCCATGAGCAACTCGCCCACACTCTCACAAAACCACTGTCAAAAGCCAAATTTCAGCAATTTCTGTCCAAAATTGGTGTCTCTGATGGAGGCACCATCTTGCGGGGCGTGTAAAGGATATTGGCTAAGATATGTGTAGTCAATTTCCAAGATAAACATGTGTGCTAATATCATGGGACTGGCATTAATCATGCGATTGCTAAAATTATGGGATCTCATTGATTACCACATATGTGCTATTGTCATGGGATCTCCTCCTTGTATTATGCCTTGTAAAATGCCTTGTAATATGCCATGCTCTTGTACATATGGAGCCTCAATGTTTGCAAATAAATACACAAGGAAATATAATTTTCCAACACATATTGTTCAAAACCTTTTAAGTATAAAATGAAAATTTTCCATAGTGCAAAACGAGCTATATATGTAATCTTTTTTCCTCTTCTATTTTAATTTAATCGTTCATAACTTCATATGTAAGAATTTATATAAATAACTCCGGTTGACACCAAAAAAAATGTCATTGCTATGTCATTTGATATATAAGAAATATATAATAATTACCATATAATTACCAACTGGCATGATTCTCTTTAATTTTTATATGGATTTAAGATGGAAGGAAACAGACAATGACCAGTAGCTCAGTTGGTATGGACACCTCCCCTCCCCTTTTGGGGAGAGTGCATGGTTCCAAACCACAAAAATCCCAAGAAGAGGAAGTGCCTACAAATCAACCCTTTATGGGCCTTGTAGTAACAAGAAAAAAAGATGGAAGAAAACAATAGCTTTTCATTTAATAAAACACGGAAAACTCACTAACCATAAAGATCAATGTATTGTCTTCTTAATCATTTTTAAAACTACACGAATTTCATAATCTATTTTTCTGTTTATACAACCGTTGCATTTTGAAATCCGAGAAAAAGAATTATTTAGGACAAATGAAATATTTTTTGAAGAACCAGACGAGTATAATCTCAATGGGCCAGCCCAGCATAACCCAATTTCTTTTTGGATCTAATGTGTAGTAACTTTAAAGTCCATTACTACGTTATGGTTAGAACGACAGCCATCAAAGACACTAAACGAGTAATGAATGCTGACGCTTGTGCAAAACATTTTTCCTCGTCGTCAAGAAAAATATAAGAAATCGATCAATTTACTTTATTTGCTTCTATTGTAATTTACCCAGAAAATATAATAAACATTTGATCTAGTATTGCTTGGTAAAACTTGGACATTGGAAATTTGTGTCATGCACATGTTTGTCAAAATGCCTCACTCATGTGACCAGAATGATTTCCCGTTGTCACAGCGCATTATGTTTTTCTATTGTGTCCTTGATTTTATCCGTAGTTATATTATCCTTTTTTGGAAGAGAACCGAGTTACATAATGTTAGTGTAGTGCGCATAGCTCGAGCTATGCATGTTTTGCACATTAAGACGGTTTGGTATATTATATACTCTTCTAAATAACTTGCATGATGTCATAACACAACAAGGAATTAGAGAACGGAGAGACCCCGATTTCTTGCTTTTCTTATGAAAAGCTTATTCGTATCTACCAGCATTATACCAAGCTTATGTTTAGTTGTTTGGGTGTTTATAATACTTATTCACCTAACGTTGATTGCTGAGATTGCACTGTATAAATTGGAACGGCACTAAAGTAGTTTAGTTAATCATAGACATGGATTATCAAATTTGACTCTAAAAAGATAGTTCAAAATTAATTTCTTATGGCCTGCAGAACGATCAAGAGTAGTTCTCTTTCAATATCAAATTCTACTCAACTGCTTGCATTGTGCTGCAAATTCTTGTGTGACATGAGTTAGCTTAAGAAAATGTTAAAATAATGAGTTTTTATTTTATTTTATTGTTTTGACGTCGAATCTAAAGATTAAGCTATTTCAAAAGATGATCGAGGCACTTGTGTGAATGCAATGCCGCATCTTTTATGGAGAGCGGAAGATTTCTGTCTTTAATGTTTATTGTTGTTGGAGCTGCAATTTCGAATAGAGAGGATTGAATCCATGCCAAATTGAATATTTAAATTCAGAGGACTGACTTCAATAAAAGGGTTTCCTTTTCTCATCAAGAGCGTCGATTCTCTAACATGTAATCTCATGAAGATCTTCACTTTTCACGAAAATCGATCTCAGCCTCTTGAAAACAATTACCGAAACAAACAATCTAAATCTCGGAAAAGCTATTCATGCCCAGCTAATCCAAACCCAGAAATATGATGTTATCCTATTCAACTATCTGATCAATCTTCATATAAAATGCGATCAACTTCAAATCACACGGCATGTTTTCGATATGATGCCTGAGAAAAATGTTGTCTCTCTTAGTACACTTATGGCTGGCTATTTACATAATGGGTATTCGTCGGATGTCCTTTCTATGTTCAAATCGAAGGCCTTCAATCGAGTTTTTCCCAAACGAGTACATTTTCACAACGGTGCTTGCTTCTTGTTCGAATTTAGAAGCCCTATGTCAAGGATGGCAGTATCATTCTTATATACTCAAATCTGGACTAATCTCTCATTCTTATATCAGAAACGCTCTTCTTCACATGTACTCTATATGCTCAGGTGTCGATGATGCTTTAAAGTCTACGAGACTTTGAGAGATTTCGATTGTATCTCGTTTAGTTCAATGATTAACGCCTTTCTGGAGCACGGGCATTTAAAAGACGCTGCAAATATCATAAAAACAGTGATGGGTAAGATTTGCATGTGGGATCAGATGACATGTGGCCGTTCTTGGTCTTTTTGCTAATTTGAAAGATTTAAACTTGGGTTTCCAGCTTCATTGCCGAATTATGAAGAGGGGTTTTGAAAATGGTATTTTTGGTGGAAGTGTTTTAGTTGATATGTATGGAAAATGTAACGTGTTAAGTACTCGACTTTCTTTTGATGGTCTTCGTATTAGGAATGTGGTATCTTTGATTTCAGTAATGTCCGTTTACACTCAATAATTTTTCCGAAGAAGCTTTGAGATTATTTGTAGAGATAGTATCAGATGGAGTGCGGCCTAATGATTTCACCTACGATGTTGTATTAAACTCATGTGATTGCTTGTCTTCATTGAGAAACAGCGAAGCAATCGATGCTCTTGTAATAAAATCGGGGCATAAGGAATATTTCGACATAGACAATGCTCTCATCAACATGTATTCAAGCTGCAGTAGCATTAACGAAGCACATGGAGTATTCGTAAATATGCATGAAAGGGATATTATTTCTTGGAATTCTATAATAACAGGTTATTCACATCATGACCTTGGTAACAAGGCTCTTGAAAATTTTCGCACCATGTTAAATGAAAGAGTCGCTCCAAATTATGTGACGTTTATAGGAGTGCTTTCGGCTTGTAGCCATCTCGGCCTGGTAGAAGAAGGGCTTGATTATCTGAATTTTATGAGAGAACTAGGAATAGTCCCAGGCTTAGAGCATCATACTTGCATCATTGGGATTTTTTGTCGAGTTGGATTACTGTATGATGCAGAGAAACATATGAGACTTACCAATATAGAATGAGACGTTGTGGCATGGAGATCTTTACTGAGTGGTTGTCGGGTACATAAAAATTTTGCGCTTGGAAAGAAGACCGCTCGTCGCATTCTTGACTTAGACCCCGATGATGTGAGAACATATATTCTTTTATCAAATATTCACGCAAAAGGAAATCGTTGGGATGGAGTTGTCGGGGTGTGAAAGCTAATGATAAGGCGGAGCATTAAAAAAGAGGCTGTGGTTAGTTGGATTCAAGTGAGGAATGAGACCCATATTTTCGCTTCATAGGACAATAAACATCTGTTAATGGGCCGGATACGTGAGAAATTAGCCGAGTTAATAGCCCGAATCAAGTTAATTGGGTACGTACCAGATATTTCTAGCGTGTTACATGATGTTGGAGATGAACAGAAGGAAGAGTATCTGAGCTATCATAGTGAGAAGTTAGCTGTAGCTTTTTGGGCTTATTAGTGCTCCTGAGGAAGCAACTGTTCTTATTATGAAGAATACACACATGGGCAATGATTGTCACCTTGCATTAAAACTCATTTCTAATGTTACAGGGAGGAAAATAATCGTGAGAGATGCAAGCCGATTCCATTCCTCTCAGAATGGGAATGTTCTTGTTATGATTACTGGTGAGATTTATGTAATCAATATGTTGATAAAGAGAAGGTATTTGCGCGTGTAGACACAAAGAACAAACTCAACCACAAGCAGGCCAAGCACAATGTATAATTCAGGTAACCAACAGAGTTTACAAATTCTTGTTAGTTGATTTGTTCTTTCTCTACACAAACGAACCAATTCTTAATATTTGAAATTGCTGGTTGTTATTCAGTTCATAAAAATTGATTGCTTGTATTAAGAAGCATTTTTACATGAAATGGTGAATGGATTGTCAAGGAATTTCATTATTGTTTCATCACTTAGATCTCGTGCTCAAAGGGTATTGTTCTTCTTTTTACATTCATAACAGAGGCCTATTTGGTAATCAGTGACTGAAAAACAGTTGATGAAATGGCCTAATACTTTTTAGCGTGTAGTTGTGAAGTTCTTATTTATTTTTATCGACAATAATTTCCCCCACATATATCTTAAATAACCACATATCTCATAAATGCAGGTGAAATGCATAGACCAAGACAGACTTCAACTAGCCTGAGACTTTGGTGTGCTGCTTTCATATAGAAATATGAAAGCTATCAGCGAGGAAAGATGTGATAGCATGAAATTGGATATATTGAACAAAAAGCTTGAAAGGAGATGAAAAAGGAATCTAATGACAAGAGGAAAAGGATTATTTTGCAGATTTAAGCATATCAGCTATGAATCTAGAAAGCTTTGGCTAAAGAGCTCAAATTCCCAAATTGGGTATGTATATTTGAATTACTATCTATCTTTGTCCTTCCAAGCCTGAAATTTATATATTCCAATTTCATGTTATTGCATAGTATTTTTATGGCATCTTTTCCTTTTTTCACAATCTTCAAGGAGGGTATCTTTTCCTAGAAGTATTTTTGTTTCTAAACTGATATCATGCATTCTGAACTTATTTATCATTTTATCCATCAACGAATCAAGGACTAGATTAGATATCTATGTCAATATGCATCATGATTGTAGTTTATGGATCAATATTCCGCTTTATAGATAGCGTCAGTGCATAAGATATAGTAATCAAATACAACCTATTGCCCCAATATATAATAATTTTCTTTTCATAAACCGTTGAATTACTACACCGATTTTTATCGGTGAAGGGAATCCGAATCTGTAGTTGATTTACTAAAACATGACCCCCTGTTCTGAATTCACAAGTTAGTAAACTACAAGAAAGTGTAGCTATTTTTTTTGTTCAAATTCTCTTATTATAGAAAGTTGTCTCTATCACTCTATTTTAACACCCTACATGTACATCCATGGTGTTAGAAACTATTGAATTTGCCAAAGGAAAATTTTTATTAACCATCGATCAAAATGCAATGTACAATATAGCTCTCCATATATAGCTCACAAGATAAAACCTTAATACGTAATATACGTATAATACGCGTAAATCCCAATACAAAAAAAATAAATATAAAATGATATAAAAAATATGATAAAAGAAATGCATATCTTAGCAGCCCCCCCAAACTCATGATGGATTATAAACCGAGAGTTTGGACAAAAAATGCATAAGTTGGGTACGTGTTTGAGGTTTCATAAAGAGATCAGCCACTCGATCTGTGGAATGGATGCAGGTAGAGTCGCTCCATTTGCTTGATGAAGCTTCAGAAATCTCCTTCGGTATAGCTGTAGAAGTACTGTCAGTAATGGTAGAAGGAGCCATGAAAGGCAGGTTTTGTCTAAGCAAAACCGTTATTCAAAACCTGTTCAGGTGAAGTGAGTCTCACGAACGGCGCATTCGCGAGTTTGAATCGTCAACCGTGGCTCATGCAAGAAAATCAAAAATACACTTCAGCTTTGACAAAAGATAGTGTTGGCTATAGTGCTCTCAAGACAATTACTGTAATCGCAAGCAGATAATTATGATGATTGAAGGAGGACCTATATAGATATAACAGTTTTCGAGATGATATTATGCTATCTGGTTTTCTCTATCATCATGTATATGCATTATGTGGTATTACAGATCACTATTACATGTTGATAGAGCTCATACGATTCTTACTTGACTACCAGTATTATGATGACGATCATATACGTGGGAGCTGGGTGGTCTATAAGCACATCCTTAAATGTCCCTAGTCGAGAGAGTATCGAGACTGGGTATCGATACTCCGGAGTAGACTAGTGTATACTTTTCGAGACCCCGACGAGGGGCATTGGCCGGTCTCACAAGCCATTGGTGTAAGTTAGTCACCTAAGATAGTATACAGGTACTCATTGGGTTATGAGTTACACTGGACGGACTCGCAGGGAATATGCTAGATGGTATTATACCTATTGTCAGATAGCAGTTCTCAGGTGACATGAGTATGGGTTAGTCTGTCGACCTGAGATCGCCATTTGTCTCGTGTGAGTTCCTACCGTGCTTTGATTACTACCCTACCAAGGCTTAAAGGAGTCGTGCAAACAGGTTTTAGTTGGGTACAGTCCCGAGCCACATGAAGACAGTGAGCGGATCGTCGGGGATTCGTCTCTCCCGGTAGTAGGGGTAGATGTCGCGCTGTGTACGAGTGGCCATCACCAGAAATTCTTGGCTTAGGTGGACGAGAATTACTTATTTAGATCGGTAGTTTCTCAGTGGGTGATGGGCTTCACACCAACACGAAATATCGCGTTATTAGGGGTTTGACTTTATCCACCCCCTAGACCCGATATGCGATACTCTTAGATGAACAGACTGGACTGTATGGAGATTGTCACAGACAAGCTCAGTAGGGGTACGGATGAGTTTGCTCGTCGACCTTCCTTTCGCTCAATACTTGGGTAGCCGTTATGTACATCTAATGCCGCTGATGTGCTTGTGGTTAAACCCACTGCCAGCGTATTGACGAGTTTTTAGAGTCCCACACAGAGGGTTTTTCTGGTTCAGGTGATATGATATAGATGACATATGTTGGTACATACAGATGTCCGATTAAATATGTGTACAGGCTACACAGACTTTAATCGGACGGTTGATAATACTAGCGGCTTACGATTAAGCCGGATTATTAAATCAAGTTTTGATTTAATAATTTATATATATATATATATATATATATATATATATAGTATATGTATTCTAGTATTATTGTTCACTATTCATTTTCTCTCTTGGCTATTCGTATTTTTATAAGAATATGCATATATATATTTCGATACGTATACCGGGTTGTATTCCGTATTTATACGGAATATCTTCTAGAAAATGGATTCCTCATTATATGATTTTCTTTTTAGAAAATCATTTGGAAATGAGGTGGAGGGTGAGGTGGCATGAACATGGTTGGAGGTATGTAGATAGGTATGGCCTTTGATTGTTTATTGTAAAATTGATATGAGATATTTTTTTTGCATGGTTGTAAAATATGAGAAGTCATTCTTTCTACATGCCATTCACACTTCATATTCTATCATGCTTGTTAGTTCTTCTACACTTAGCTCGTTTTCTTTCATGAGTTACTCATGTCTTGGTTTTTCTCACCTCCTCCTCCTTCTTCTTTAGTTTCTCACTTGAGCTTAAGAAATGAGAGAAAAAGATAGTGAAAAATTTCTACATTCTCGCTCTCCATTGCTAATGACCTTGGAGCGTCAGTTGCTTCACTAGGCGAAATTGGAGCCTGCATTGTTTCCTTCAGATGGATCATCTTCAGTAAAGGAGGACCGGCTTGCAACCACGATCCGGAGCACTTGAAGAAAGCTTGAGGATGCGAGTATTCTACATATAGTAGATTAGTTTAACTTACTAGGTTTTTGTATACAAGTTCTAACTATTTAGTTCGATTCTTGGTTTAGGAATTTTGGCAAACTAGAAAAAATTTTAAATCCATGTTGCCATTTTCGAAAACTACTTTGCTAGTGTGCCTAGGTTCCCAGCAATGGTATTAGAGCCATGCTAAAAGCTAGACTTGTTTGCACTAGTTTAGAGTTTCGATCGACGGAATCTTCCGAATCGTATTTCCAAACTATTGCTTGCTGTTCGAATTTCAAAGTTGTTCAAACAATTTTTCTGGTTGCATTAAAATTATATGCAGGCAAAACTAGAGCTAAGAAAAAAATTTGGGTAACTAATCCCAAAATTCGACTGCGGAACAGGAGTCAAATGGCATATTTGACCGCTGAACCGCGGCCCTTTTTGGGCTACAGTGTCCTAATTTTTTTCTGGGGCTTTAGTTCAAGGAAATATGATTTTTGGGATATTTGGTTTTGGTCCAGATTTGTTTGTGTGCTGGTTTGTACTTTGGAGGCCAATGCGAAAAGTTTTAATCGATCGAAATTTTAAATTTGTGTTTTTCTCAGCATTTGTTTCTGCGACCGTGAATATCATACCGCGGTATAATCCGACCAGTTGCTATATGCACAATCAGACGGGTTTACGAACATGATATTCGCGTTGATGTTCTGTGTTGCTCTGTGATGTTGGATTTGTCGTGATGGATAGCCTGATGTACGTAGTATTAGATGTAGTTCTCTGTGATGTAATGCATATTCATATTGCGTGGCGAGCGTCCAACATGTGGACTGCCGTCATTGCGGCTTGTATTATTGTTTGGGGCGCATTTAGGTTGCGGACGTAGTCACCGTTTTATATTTTGTTTTTCATTACATGCACTAAGATTACCCCGCGGCAGAGTGCTCGAATAGCCGGATTGTAGAGGGCAACGGGCCTCCATTTCATGGCATTGAGACCGGCGTGCTTTACTTTAGAATTGGCGGGCTATTCTGTAACAACTCAAATTCTTGTGTACATAAATTTGATTTAAAAGTTAATGTATACTTGAGGTATTTACATTTCCTGTGAGTACTATAAGTATTTAATTTACTTTTGAACAGCAAGAAGGAGCTTATAGCTCATTGGTAAGACCTTGCACTGCTGAACCAAATCACGAGAGTTCAAATCCCATCAGCCACATTATTTTTTAATTAGTTTTCTTTTAATCTTTTTAGAAGTCCAAGAGTCTACATGTGCATAACCCGTAAAACCAAGAGTCACACATAAAACAAACGAGTCCACTGTAGTAGTCAAAGCGTCAGGGACACGTGGCAAGAAGACCGACTCGGCCGACTCGGGCCGGCGAAACGGGCGACTCGGCCGACTCGGGCAGGCGGAACTCGGCCTAAACCCATTTTTTCTTCAACTTCCAGAGACCTTTGGCCTACCCCACCCCCCTGCACTATTTAAAATCTCTGAAATTAAACAGAGAATTTAAAACACCCCTTTTAATTTTTTAATGCAAAATTAAATACAATTTTTATCACACCCTTTCATCTACCCTAAACCCTAATTTTTCCTATAAATACCACACCTAAAATCACCCCTCCTCACTTCCAAATCTCTGTCCAAATTCTCAAGAAAATTTCATAGACTTTTTGTGTGCAAGTGGAGTTAACAAAGGGCGAAACTCCGGCGAACTTCTGACGACGAAACGACGCACCGGTGCTTTTCCAACCTTCCTATTCCTCTTCTCTTTGCTGCAATCCAGTAAGTCCCTTCTCCCCCTTCTCTTTACTATACTAAAAACTTAGAATTCTAAAACCCGACGGAAGTGGAGTTAATCTGACTTCTGATTCGGTTTTTCCTTAAAAATCATAATTTTCTTAAAAAAAATAATACCAAACCATCACATCATGATCATTAATTAACAAAATATAATGACAAGTTTCATATGAAAAGAATTCTTATTTTACTTTTTATCGCAATTTTACAGAAAAATACCATATAATTTAGTTTCAATATAAAATATCATTACCCCTTACTATACCTTTAGATAGTTCACGAGGTAATGACTTACCTCCTCACAACACACATATGTAACATAGCACGATAATTTTTGGAAACATAGTTTTGGGAAAATACGATTTTACACAAAACTACCTCAAATTTATAAAAACCTTTTTCTACAAGATATGTATTTTTAACAAATATTTGCAATGCGCCGCTACAACCCATTTCGGGAAACCCGTTCGGGATGGTGCGGATTATCGCATATCCTCGGACTTAGTAGTGCGAGATGCAGACCTCCGCAAGGAGCATACGGTCTCAAAAGATTTAAAAATACAATTTTCTTTAGAAAATGTGATTTCTATTATAAATAAAACTTATTTTTTAATAAATAAATATATATGTAATTAATATCAAAATATCTATTTTTAATATTTATAATATTCTACGTTTCCAAAATTCAAGAAAAAACATCTCATTTATAAGAAAATACCATACAAATTCCAATATTACAAATAAATACCATATATTATGAAAAATAGGTTTTATTCACTAAATATGTCACAATGATAAAATACTTGAGGTATATTTTGAAAATTATACAAAATTATTTTTACATAAAACACCTTCAAGTTATACTAAATTACAATAAGGACCCTAGTAAACATAGGTTTAAGCAGGACCAGTTTCTTGAGCCTCAGGGAGCTGGAGATATGGGTGCTTGCCTATTTAAGGTAGACAACTTAACAAACGGTGTTATCAACACGGTAATCATTTTTGAAAAAGACACAAATCCTGTCGTCCATGTGCAGCGGTTACCCATAACACCAAAACCTAATTCAGGATTAAATTTCTTTTCTAATTGTCTGACTCAGACTGAGTCTCAATATATACAATCTGACTTGAATGAGATTCAAGTATAAAACTACATTACAATATGAATTCATGAATCCATATATTCAATCTGTTCAATCTATCAATCTATATTAACTACATTGACCGAACCGAATCATGGATATACATCCATCTACATGATTCTCCAGTTACATCCATTTACTGATATCATGATTTCGGCAAGTCATCCATCTATACAAATTCAAATTACAAGACAATATACAATACAATACAATACAATACAATACAATATAAACAATACAATCAAGACATAGCGGAGTTTAAGGGGTAGATTGGTACGGAAGGTGTTACAAGTGGCACGAGACCGTAACCATTAAGACACCTAACCTGAATTCAATTGTCGTTGAACCGTGGCTGAACGGTTCCTTGTATTCCGTCCACCGTAGTCTCTGGTCTAACGAGACTCCTCTCGTATACACTGGTCTCATCTGTACCAAGGTACAAACAACAGTGTTAACACTAAATACAACATTATAACCATATAATACACTTTAAAAGCTACACATTCTCTCTCTGTCTATTCTACTTCTCCCTTATCTTTGGGACTTACCGAGCGATTGTTCACTGACGACATTCCTTCTCTTTCTTCTTTGGAATGTTGTCAGGTAATTCGGACCTTCAGGAGATCGAGCCCACCAGCGAGGACTTGGATCAGCTAGCCTTCGACCCGGAGCTCTAGATACGTGTACATTTCATTTCAGTACTTTCCATTTCTGTTATGCCACTGTTTAGGCATTGTTTTTCATTCCATGTATTTATTTTTCAGATGTATTGTAAAAAGAATATGAATAAATAAAGTTGCTGTTCATTTATATCTATTGTCTTTGTCACTTGTGCATTTTTACTTATATTGCTTAGATACGCTTAGCGTGTTTACTTCAGAGTAAATACGTAGCGGTCAGTCGCGTCTCCTTCGCCATACACCGGGAAGCGGGCCGTGACAGATTTTGTTGGTGGCCCATGCAGGTCAGAGCTGTATGGAACCCTACTATACAGTTCAGTTCTGCGTGGACAACATAAGCAATATAACACAAGAACCAGCAACTGAAAACATTCTTTATAATTCATATTTCTTGAATCTCATCATTTCATATACTTTGAATCTGTCCTAATCCAAAATTTTTCATTCAGGATTATGGATTCCCCGAACAACACCAGCACCAATGTCAACAACACACCTCCATCAATACCACTCGCACCTGTCGTCCCTGCTCCAATCAACGAGCAGACGGTTCTGCTTGAGGCGATCCGCAGCCTCCTGGAGGGACAGCAGCAGCAGACTGCTATATTGATGAACCGTCCCGAGGCTGAAGCACCTAGGGTAAAGCGATTCAGAGCCTTGCACCCTAGGCAATTCTCAGGAAAGGAGAGCCCACTGGAAGCTGAGGAATGGGCTCAGAGTATCGAAGATGATCTGGCAGCGGCACAAGTGCCAGAGATAGCTTGGGTCCGTGTTGCGAAACTGCAACTCACGGACAATGCACGGGTTTGGTGGAAGGAGGAAGAAAGCCGTCTTGATCAACCCATCGAATAGAAGACTTTCCGTGTCATGTTCGACGCAAAGTACTTCCCTGAGACTGCCAAGTTCGACATGGAACAACAGTTCATCCATCTGCAACAAGGTTCAATGTGGACCAAGTCAGTAGATGAATATGACGCTGAGTTCACTATGCTCTGTCGGTAAGATATGTCTCAATAATTCAATTTTTCAATAAATCACATACTACACAGCTAACACAATACTTTAACAGATTTGCGGCACACCTGATACCGACGGATGAGATCAGAGCCCGTAGATTCCAACAAGGGTTAGACCCGGAGATCCAGGCTGCATTAGCCACAGGAGATTTTCCGACTCATGAATCGGCTCTGAAAGCTGCCTGCCGTTTTGAGGCAGTGGTAAAGATGAGGGGCAGATCTCAATCTGTTGGAGTTAAGTGCCCTGCCACCCAGATGGCAGGAGGAGCCTCATCAAAGCCACCATTTGTGCCAAGGAGACCGGGAGTACCAATCAACTGGCCCAACCCAGCATTTTGCACATACTGCAAGAGAGATGGATATCTGATGAAGGACTGCCAGCGAGCCAACCGTCTTTGCTTAGTCTGTAGCTCAGCTAATCATGATATTGGGTCTTGTCTCAGAAGACACAACCCAATTGTTACAACCAGGCCAGCAATCAATTATCAGTAGAGACCAGCCTTTCAGGCACCTGCTCCACCACTTAGAGGACCACCGACCGCACCTCCTCCTTGTCAGTTCCATTAAGCTCAACGGAACATTCCGAGGAATGCTCCTACAGCCAGGAAGAATGTACCACGGCGACAGGCTTTCACGATGACCGTGGAAGAAGCTGAGGCCACTGGCCAAGTCATCACTGGTAACCCTTTCTTCTCAAGTTTTTCTTTCAGTCTTAACACCTACCTATATATTTTTCCTATACCTAAAACATATCCCACATACCTTAGGTACAATCTTAGTAGCCTCACTTCCTGCACTAGCACTATTCGATACTGGAGCATCTCATTACTTTACGTCGCAACGGTTCGTCCCAACTCATGCGATTCCAGTCACAATGCTTGTATCCAGTTGGAATGTCAGTTCAGGGAATGGCGTTCTAAAGGAAACAATGGGATACAGCTTGTGTCCAGTAGTCGTCTGCAGCAGAGAATTCTATGCTGACTTCAAGGTGCTGAACATACCAAACTTCGATGTGGTTCTAGGTATGGATTGGCTCGGAACCTTCTATGCTACTATCAACCATCGTCAAAGGAGGGTAGTATTCAAGATTCCAGAGCATCCGGTCTTCTATTTCAAAAGTGGAAACCGTACTCTGGAGCCAAGTACTTACAAGGCGAAACCAAAGAAGGCAGTGATTACAGCAATTCAAGCGGAGGAAGGATCAAAGCCAGAAGTGGTTCGAGAGTTCGACGATGTGTTTCCTGACGATATATCAGGTTTGCCTCCCGATCGAGCTCTTGAATTCAGCATTGATTTAGTACCAGGAGCAAAACCAATGATCAAAGCACCATATCAACTAAGTCCGGAAGGTTTGAAGGAGGTCCAAACTCAGTTAGACGAATTATTGGTGAAATGATGGATTCGTCCCAGCACGTCAAGTTGGGGATCGCCAGTACTGCATGTGAAGAAGAAGGAAGGTTCATACAGAATGTGCATAGATTATAGAGCCTTGAACGAAGTAACGATAAAGAACAAGTATCCACTCCCGCGCATCGACGATTTATTCGATCAGCTAAGTGGATCTTATGTTTTCTCTAAGCTAGATCTTCGTTCAGGTTATCATTAGATGAAGGTAAAGGAATCTGATATCCACAAAACGGCATTCAGAACTCGTTGTAGACATTATGAATTTCTTGTGATGCCATTTGGAGTGACCAACGCACCAACAATATTCATGAACCTGATGAATCAAGTTTTCCGGGAGTACTTAGACAGGTCTGTTATCATTTTCATCGATGACATCCTGGTGTATTATAAGAGTCGGAAAGAGCATGCCGAGCACCTATGAATTGTCCTGGAAACTCTACGACAACATCAACTGTATGGTAAGTACAGCAAGTGCGAGTTTTGGCTAGATCAAGTTGGTTTTCTTGGACATATTGTATCAGGCGAAGAAATCTCTGTGGATCCAGCGAAAGTTTCAGCAGTAAGCGAATGGCCGACACCAAAGTCAATGAAGGACATTCGAAGTTTCTTAGGTCTAGCTGGATATTACAGAAGGTTTATTGAAGGCTTTTCGAAGATAGAAACACCCCTGACCATGCTCACACGTAAAGATGAAGACTTTGTGTGGTCAGAAGCATGCGAACATGCTTTCGTAGAACTCAAGTCAAGGTTGACATCAGTGCATATTCTCGTTATACCGGATCAATCTGGAGGTTTCGAAGTGCATTTTAATACATCCGGTAAGGGATTAGGATGTGTTCTACATCAACACGGGAAGGTTGTGGCTTATGCTTCAAGACAGCTGAAGATTCATGAGCGCAATTATCCGACGCATGATTTAGAATTGGCAGCCGTTATCTTTGCTCTTAAGATTTAGCGCCATTATCTTCTTGGTGAACAAGTGAACATATACACAGATCATAAGAGTCTGAAATATGTGTTTACTCATAAGGAGCTTAATATACGGCAGAGACGATGGTTAGAACTCATGGCGGACTTTGACATCAACCTGCAATATCACCTAGGGAAGGTGAATGTGGTACCTGATGCCCTTAGTCACCAACCATTAGAACGAATCTCACCGCTCAGTAGAAGCTTCAACAAGACTTGCATCAGATGGAGATTGAAGTAGTCATGCCAGGTAATGCTTCAAGTTTGATGAATTTACAAGTTCAATCTACCATTGTCAATTAGATCAAAGCAGCTCAAGCAAGTGATGCTAAGTTGCAAAAGATCAGAGATCAAGTAGAGAATGGACTCAGAACAGACTTCATCATCCATGAAGACGGATCTTTGAAATACGGCAGCAGATTATGTGTACCAAAAGATTCTGTTCGGGAAGAGTTAATGAAAGAAGCTCACAGCTCTCCCTACTCGGTACACCCTGGAGGTACAAAGATATACAAAGATCTACGTCAGAATTACTGGTGGCATGGAATGAAGCGTGAAGTAGCCAGAAGCGTCGCTAAATGCTTAGTGTGTCAGCAAGTGAAGGCTGAATATCACAGGACAGCTGGATTACTTCAACCGTTACCTATCCCAGAATGGAAGTGGCAACACATCACAATGGATTTTGTGACTGCACTTTCTCGCAGTACAAAGAGTAATGATGTGGTATGGGTTATTGTGGATCAACCACAAAGTCGGCTCATTTCATCCCATTTCGAGTTGGCCAATCAACTGAGATATTAGCAAAAAAGTACATGGAGGTAAGAATCTACTTAAGATTTAAACTCTTCAAATATGTACTATCTCTGATACCCATGAACTCATACAGAAAATTGTGAGACTTCATGGAGTACCGGTCTACATTGTCTCCGATCGTGACACAAGATTCCGATCACAATTTTGGCAGAGTCTGCAAGCGAGCTTGGGAATAAGTCCGAACTTCAGCACGGCTTATCATCCATAAACTGATGGTCAGTCTGAGCGAACTATTCAGATCTTGGAGGATATGCTTAGAGCGTATATGCTAAACTTCGGAGGATCGTGGGAAGATCACCTACATCTTGTGGAGTTTTCATACAACAACAGCTACCAAGTAAGTATTGGAATGACACCTTTTAGAGCACTCTATGGAAGGAAGTGTCGATCGACATTAAGTTAGGACGACATCGGAGATAGAGAACTCCTTGAATCTGAGATGATAGTAGCAACTGTTGATGCGGTTCGTACTATCAGGGAAAGAATGCGCATAGCCCAAGATCGACAGAAGCATTGGGCTGATGCAAAGCGCCGTCATTTGGAGTTCCAGTCAGGAGATCATGTATATCTGAAGATATCTCCAAACCGCAGAGTGATCCGATTTGGAAGATGGGGTAAGCTTAGTCCAAGATACATTGGACCGTTCGACATACTCGAACGAGTCGGTGAAGTGGCTTATCGCTTAGCACTTCCACCTTTATTGGAAGGAGTTCATAATGTATTCCACATATCCCAACTCAGAAGGTATGTGAGTGACCCCATCCACATTCTCGATCATTCCTAGCTCACTGTACAACCCGACATATCTTGTGAGCAACAACCTGTCGAGATCCTGGACAGGAAAGTGAAGTCACTTCGGAACAAGGAAATCAACTTGGTTCGAGTGATGTGGAGAAAAGACACTCCAGGAGAATCGACATAGGAAAGGGAAGATGAGATGAATGCAAGATACCCTCACTTATTTGTAAACTAGTCCTTAAAATAAATTGTAAATTTCGAGGACGAAATTTTTGTAAGGAGAGTAGACTGTAACAACTCTAATTCTTGTGTACATAAATTTAATTTAAAAGTTAATGTATACTTAGGGTATTTACATTTCCTGTGAGAACTATAAGTATTTAATTTACTTTTGAACAGTAAGAAGGAGCTTGTAGCTCATTGGTAAGACCTTGCACGGCTGAACCAAAGCACCAGAGTTCAAATTCTATCAGCCACATTATTTTTTAATTAGTTTTCTTTTAATATTTTTAGAAGCCCAAGAGTCTACACGTGCATAACCCGTAAAACCAAGAGTCACACATAAAATAAACGAGTCCACTGCAGTAGTCAAAGCGTCAGGGACACGTGACAAGAAGATGGACCCAGACTCGGCCGACTCGGGCAGGCGGAACGGGCGACTCGGCCGACGGCGCCGAGTTAACTCGGCCCAAACCCATTTTTTCTTTAACTCCCAGAGGCCTTTGGCCTACCCCACTCCCCCTGCACTATTTAAAATCTCTGAAATTAAACAGAGAATTTAAAATACCCCTTTTAATTTTTTAATGCAAAATTAAATACAATTTTTACTACACCCTTTCATCTACCCTAAACACTGATTTTTCCTATAAATACTACACCTAAAATCATCCCTCCTCGCTTCCAAATATCTGTCCAAACTCTCAAGAAAATTCCATAGACTTTTTGTGTGCAGGTGGAGTTAGCAAAATGTGAAGCTCCGGCGAACTTCCGAAGACGATCCGAGGAGTTTCCGGAGACGAAACGATGCACCGGTGCTTCCCCAACCTTCCTCTTCCTCTTCTCTTGGCTCCAATCTAGTAATTCCCTTCTCCCCCTTCTCTTTACTATTCTAAAAACTTAGAATTATAAAACCCGATGGAAGTGGAGTTAATCCGACTTCCAATTCGGGTTTTCCTTAAAAATCATATTTTTCTTTAAAAAAAAATACCAAACCATCACATCATGATCATTAAACATTAACAAAATATATTGACAAGTTTCATATGAAAAGAATTCCTATTTTACTTTTTATCGCAGTTTTACAGAAAAATACCATATAGTTTAGTTTCGACATAAAACATCATTACCCCTTGCTATACCTTTAGATAGTTCATGAGTTAATGACCTACCTCCTCACAACACACATATGTAACATAGCACGATGATCATTAGGAACATAGTTTTGGGAAAATTATTCCCAAGCCCGCCAGCCCGTTTCCTCCACAGCCCGCTCCCGCTCAAACCCGACCCGACCCGCTTCTAAACTCCTTCTTCTCCCAGCGTTAACTTTTTTCCCGCTCACTCCTTTCCAGATCCACTCCTCGCACCTATCCTCGCGGCCACGACGCCGAGTTGTTGCTGAACGACCCGCACGCCCTTCGCCATCTCCCCAACCTCAACCCTTCCTCCTCACTCCCTCAATCTCATTCCAACCCCTTCTCAAATCTCTTCTCTTCCTCTATCGCTAAACCCACTGCCTCCATCTCTACACCGAAGACGACGACGACCACACCACCTCGTACTCCTCCCTCGCTTTTCACCTACCCACACCACTACTACTGCAGCCACCTCCTCCATCAACCGAGCACCCCTGCCGAGCTCCCCTGCACACCTAATCCACTCGCTACCGAGCTCGACCACCACCGGCACCCACGACACCGGCGAGCCCCCACTGCACCTGAAACCCCCTTCGTCCTCAACAGCATCATCTTTACCCACAAACCCGAGCCCACTACCTCTCTCTCTTTCTATTTCAAACCCTAAAACTCAAGATCCAAACACCCTCTGCTGCCGTCGCCGGAGCGCCGCCGCCGACCGTCGTCGACCCCAGCGCACTCACGGAGAACCACTGAGCACCCCCTCCACTTCCAGCAAGCACAAGACGTCTTCGGGCAACTCCGACGTCAAACCTGAAACGCGAGCCAAGGTCGTGCAAACCGAACCGCGCCGTTCGTCGCGCGCTTGTGACGTTGCCGCTGTCGTGCATCACCCAAAACATTTCCAGGCAAGTTCCCTACTTGCTACATGCTAATTTATGTTTGTTACAAACTATAATCGTATAGATTCCATATTTACTATTCCCGATAAACTATATGGCGTAACTGTTCGATGCATGATCTCAATGGAAATCTTCATTTAATTTGATGGAACTCATTTGCATAGTCTGGACCGTAAGGCAGTGAACCTTGTGTGTAAATTTCATTGGAAAATATGACTGTTAAGGACTAAAACGAATACCCCCAAATACACCCGTAAAACTGGGAATTTCCCTGCGTCTGAAAATTGTTAAAATCACCATAAATTATGTACATACTGAAATGTTGCGTTAGAGGGCTCAAATCGAAGCCGACTCGACGAATTGTAATCCTATGCAAGTTTCTATTGGTTTCTGTACTGGAATTGTGACGACAATTGGGTCGGAGTGCGGCTCTGGACTGCAGTCCAGAGCGACTCTGGCGACTGTTTACTGTCCCGTAATGTGTACCACCTTGTTTCCTGAACTCGTATGTTGCGGGACTCTACGGTTTATTAAAGGTGAATCTGTTAATTAAATAACACAAGTGGTTTCATCCCGTTTTATCGTCGTTTGTTATTTAATCGGTGATTTAAACGAACAGGACGTATAACAGTCCAAAACAGAATCAGAATTGACATACTAGGGTTGAACAGTGCGTAACTTTTGACGTACAGACGCGATTGAGAATCTGTCTGTTGCGTTAAACACCCTATTGGAAACCCTAGATTTATTCAACTGTAGCGTTGCTAAATTCTGATCCCAACTGGGTGAAATTCGTGTCGCGAAACGGACGTTCAGTTCAGAAACTGAATTTCCTACAGCGAGCACTTAAAATGAAACGGCTGCAACATGAATACCGGAAACCCGATTGAACTGAAACCAATTTCGATGAACTGCTGACAGAGTGTGCTTATTATCGTATTTGTATCATTTCGTTGAATTCTGAACATATCAATTAATGCAATTTTTGTAAGTTTATGACGTGCATATTGGTTCATAACATACATGACTTGTTAACGGCATACATACACATATCTTACCCAATTGCCATATACATAGTGTTAGTGCGTGTTAGTGTTCAGTGGACATTGCATTATCGTGCGTGAATGATATTGGTTTAGGAGTGTCAAGTACACCACTGGAAAGTGAATGATTCGTGACAGTGATTAATACAGTGAACAGTGATAAAACCGTGCCATTGGTATACTTGTACACGACTAAATTAAAATCATAAATAGTGTAAACCTGAGGAAAAAGGGAAAATCGAAGTGGAAAGAGAATCGTATTTAGCGGGACCGTATTTTAGAGGATGATCATTCGAGCAGTGATATATATATTAGGTAGGATCTAGCGATCCGGCTAACAGGGTTATGTCCCGGGCATGTGGGCCGTTGTCTCGGGTATGTACGAGACTCCTGTTAAACATGATCCTCTTTTCCACTACACGATTTCAAACATGACCTAGAGGCTGATAGGGACACAGATCATACTTTGCATCATATAGCGACATAGTGATTACACGCATTGTACTTTCACTGCTATCACCATAATTACCTGTTTCATATCATTATTATATAAATTGCTATTACGTCGCTCTGAAGACCTGAGTATGCATGCTCAGATCTCGTGGAAGAACCAGCGCAGGATACGGATTTACCTTTCGAGCTGACGGAGATCTAGTCTGGAGTGCTTTTCTTTCTTTTCTGCTTTCCATAAAAGAGATCGTGTAATTGAACTTGGTTAGTAACTCTTCTTATTTATTTGTAATTTGTGAACAATGGATTTTAATGTAATAATTTAGTGATGTGATTCCTTTACTGCTGTGCTTTGTTTACTGATTATCATGTAATGCTAGAAGCCGAAGTGTGACTACGGCGGGATTATTCCTTGACCGTAGGAGCACTAGTCATCCCTCGTTTTTCGTATTTTGGGAAGCGGGGCGTGACATCCCCCTTCTCTTTACTATTCTAAAAACTTAGAATTATAAAACCCGACGGAAGTGGAATTAATCCGACTTCCAATTCGGGTTTTCCTTAAAAATCATATTTTTCTTTAAAAAAAATAATACCAAACCATCACATCATGATCATTAAACATTAACAAAATATATTGACAAGTTTCATATGAAAAGAATTCCTATTTTACTTTTTATCACAGTTTTACAGAAAAATACCATATAGTTTAGTTTCGACATAAAACATCATTACCCCTTACTATACCTTTAGATAGTTCACAAGTTAATGACCTACCTCCTTACAACACACATATGTAACATAGCACGATGATCTTTGGGAACATAGTTTTGGAAAAACACGATTTTACACAAAACTATCTCAAACTTATAAAAACCTTTTTCTACAAGAGATGCATTTTTAACAAATATTTGCAATGCACCGCTACAACCCATTTTAGGGAACCCGTTCGGGATGGTATGGATTATCGCACATCCTCGGGCTTAGTAGTGCGAGATGCAGATCTCCGCAAGGAGCATACGGTCTCGAAATATTTAAAAATACAATTTTCTTTAGAAAATGTGATTTCTATTATAAATAAAACTTATTTTTTAATAAATAAATATATGTGTAATTAATATCAAAATATCTATTTTTAATATTTATAATATTCCACATTTCCAAAATTCAAGATAAAACATCTCATTTACAAGAAAATACCATACAAATTTCAATACTACAAATAAATACCATATATTATGAAAAATAAGTTTTATTCACTAGAAATGTCACAATGATAAAATATACATCAATGAAAACTTTAAATACGATAATAAAATACTTGAGATGTATTTTGAAAATTATACAAAATTATTTTTATATAAAACCCTCTCAAGTTATACTAAATTACAATAAGGACCCTAGTAAACATAGGTTTAAGCGGGACCAGTCTCTTGAGTCTCAGGGAGCCGGAGATATGTGTGCTTGCCTATTTAAGATAGACAACTTAACAAACGGTTTTATCAACACGGTAATTGTTTTTGAAAAAGACACAAATCCTGCCGTCCATGTGCAGCGGTTACCGATAACACCAAAACCTAATTCAGGATTAAATTTCTTTTCTAATTGTCTGACTCAGACTGAGTCTCAATATATACAATCTGATTTGAATGAGATTTAAGTATAAAACTATATTACAATATGAATTCATGAATCCATATATTCAATCTATTCAATCTATCAATCTATATCAACTACATTGAATGAACCGAACCATAGATATATATCCATCTACATGATTCTTCAATTACATCCATTTACTGATATCATGGTTTCGGCAAGTCATCCATCTATACAAATTCAAATTACAAGACAATATACAATACAATACAATACAAACAATACAATCAAGATATCGCGGGGTTTAAGGGGTATATTGGAACGGAAGGTGTTTAAAGTGGCACGAGATTGTAACCATTAAGACACCTAACCCAAATTCAATTGCCGTTGTACCGTGGCTGAATGGTTCCTTGTATTCCGTCCACCGTAGTCTCTGGTCTAACGAGACTCCTCTCGTATACACTACCCTCTTCTGTACCAAGCTACAAACAACAGCGTTAACACTAAATACAATATTATAACCACGTAATACAACTTTAAAAGCTACACTTTCTCTCTGTCTATTCTACTTCTCCCTTATCTTTGGGACTTACCGAGCGATTGTTCGCTGACGACATTCTTTCTCTTTTTTCTTTGGAATGTTTTTACGTGATTCGAACCTTCAGGAGATCGAGCCCACCAGTAAGGACTTGGATCAGCTAGCCTTCGACCTAGAGCTCTAGATACTTGTACATTTCATTTCAGTACTTTCTATTTTTGTTATGCCACTGTTTAGGCATTGTTTTTCATTCCATGTATTTACTTTTCAGATATATTATAAAAAGAATGCGAATAAATAAAGTTGATGTTCATTTATATCTATTGTCTTTGTCTCTTGTGCATTTTTACTTATATTGCTTAGATACGCTTAGCGTGTTTACTTCAGAGTAAATATATAGCGGTCAGTCGCGTCCCCTTCGCCGTACACTGGGAAGCAGGGCGTGACATATTCGCCACCCTCGTAGAGGGTATAGGATTGACCCGCAGAGGGGTGCCCAAGTCACCAGATTTCAGAAGTGTTGGGTGGCCCACTCACTTCGTTGGTTGGGGTTGTCTTGCTTCTGAGATTGGCGGGTGGCTTGCCACACTCGTAGGGGTCTAGGGTCTGATACTACGGGCTATCCATACGAACGGAAAATTGCATTTCGTATTTAGCTCCATTGAAATGCACCTTTCTTTGTTTATCCGTATTTCCATATTGTATTTGCTTCCACTGTGATTCTGCCGTGATACTTCTGTAATGTTACTTGATATCATGCGTGAGACGAATGTTCATATATATATATATATATATTATATATATATATATATATAGTAAACGCTATATATGTTTTGCATCCGCGCTGGTCCTGTCCCCGCCCTACCGTAAATTAAGTAACTTTACGGTGAAGACCCGGGACCCTGTAGCGAATGCGGATGGCATATATGTGCGTGATTATTTTCGTTTCTTTTTAGTATGATATGATTAATTGATGGGGCTGCATTAATTCTGATTAATGCAAGGAAAACAAACCTAAATGATGTTGTTGGAACCAATTTTTGAAAAATGATATTACAGACGTTTCATTTTGCTTTGCAAAGTAATATTCAGTTATGAATATCCAACATCTCATTCGACGAGGCAAGAACTGAGATCCCTTCATGGGGAGTGACCTCTTAGGCAAAAGTTTGCGTCATTGTAATAACTTTACTATAGTCGATTCTTTTGCTTTGCATAGCGATATTAGTTAGGAATATCCAGCATCTCATTCGATGAGGAAAGAGCCTAGATCCCTTCACAGGGAGTGACCTCTTTGGCAAAAGTCTGCGCCACTATATATTTGTAAAACCGCTCGAGTTCGTTCAACGATATCAAGTTCATTACGTTAAAGGTTTTTCGCCAAAAACCAGCCGCAGCCTTCTGTCATTTCAGATTAGTATTGCTTAGTATTTATTCTATGTATGTCGTACTCAGCCGAGGCGTAGTGTTCGGTAGCTATGTAGTGCTTTTCTATTGCAAGGTGATGCGATTGGTTAGGACAGTCGTACGGTCATTTTGGCTCAGTCAAGAACTCGTACGGGTGGGTTTAATGCAATCAAGATAATGACGGGTTGAACTTAACTAGGACCCTTTGATATGTTGGCTCAGTCAAGGTCACTTGGGTCCTAGGGATAAAATCTATATCGAGAGTTTCAAACATAAAGCAAACTTGCTAGCCATGCGCATACCTTCTGGAGTGTGATGACTTGAGTTGCTTCCGTCAAGTTATTATGCAATGATAGTTGGATCCCGATTCCCACTGATGAGTAGGTTTTACTCCTCGGGTGATTTTCAGATGAACCCGACTAATGATCCTTTTAGGGTTTGAAGGAGAATTCGAGGAAACCGTGGGAGCCATCCTTATTAGATAAAGTGATATACCAATCTAATCTAGGTTAGAATGCACGCTGAGTTTTTCTTTTCTCTATCACTTTGGCAGCGACCATCACCTGACCTTAAACTAAAACTCATGGACCAAGTTAACCGAATATTCTTACACATTTTTTTTGGATTGTCATGATTCACAACAAAGCCGCATATATCCATGCCATTCCTATTTCCCTTTTGCATTTCTCCAGAACACTCCGTATCACTACGATGATCCATATTGCTTGGGTATGCCATCGTATAGTTACATACAAACTCGAAGAAAATTGTTTCTGTTCGAGGACGGATTCCGGTTCTGGAGAAATTGAATAAGATTATTTGGTTTTTTTCTTTTTCCCTTCTCTCAGGTTGCGAGGGCTCCTACTATTAGGAGAGTACACCTATTACATTTATTGGATAGTCTTCTTCCAAACCTTAGGCAGGTGCCGAAAGATAGGGAAAGTAGAAAACCAATTAGCCTAAGTGTGGTGTACAGAAGGTAAGAAGTAAAGACATATAAAGGGATTGGAGTGAGGGCAAGGAAATTGCGACTACTATCATGAATCTAGATAATGGAAGAGACATTACTAGGAATACCCGGCCACCTCTTTCGAAACATTTTCATGTTTCAGTTTTACAGTACGGTGTTAATTGAAAACTGTTTTCCCAATTAGATTCTGACTCCAGGGTATGTATTTACCAGACTTGATTCTCATATCTGTATGGCGCTACAGATACTGAGTGGGAGTAAGATATTGGGAATTGGGTGATTAGATCCTCAATATTAGAATTCTTTGTAATTGGTGTCATTTGAGGAAATCACCTGCGTTTTGCCTAACGACAAATTTCTTGGTTTTAAATATCCGTTTGGTTTTAAATATCCGTTGTTATGCACCAATTTCAAACTGATATGTCTATACGTTTATTTATAAAGTGAGATATAACTTTTTGAAATTATGTTTATGACATTTACCTATATCAGTTGATGGTTAGATAAGGTGCATTCAACAACGGTGTAATTCTTCTTAAACTAGCACAGTTTTCAACCTATGATGTACAGGTTTGAGTTATTAAACTCAGAGGACTTATACAAAGTATTGTATATTGTCCGATGTCCATTAGGAAAAGGGGTTGGTACCCGTACTATATTCTGTTTATTTATGACTTCTCTAGTTTTAGACAAGTATTTCGTTGAAATACAAGGTCTAAATTTTGAGAAGTTATAGGTATAAGTATAAAGTAGAGAACCATATGTTGAAAGTATCAGGATTTTTTAAGGTGATCGAAGTTGTAGATACTTGTTCTAGGTATTCCGTCATAAGTAATATATTTGTAAACTTGCTTCTCTTTCAGGTTACTCATCCGTGGGTATGCTCCTTGATGAGTAATGCTGCATGACCTTCTTCTATTTTTTCGATATGCACTGGAAACAACTGCTTGATTTTTGAATCTGGTTCTAATTAAATTAGTGGCTTTGTTTCTATATTGGATATAAAATGGATTCATATCTTAACGATGTTAAGGTATATGGAGTAGTCCGGCTTATGCTTAAAACCATAATCTGGATAAACTCAAGGCACATTTCAGTAATGGCAGTTGTGGGTTATCCCGGGCTTCGACGAGGGTTAACATTCTACCATTTGGAGGATCAATAGTTATATTGTTCTTTACTTGCCACCAATTTTAGTAAAATGAATTTTTTTAAGAAAATATTAGTGGGAGTATGGTAGAACTGGAAGTGATTCCAGAACCACAAACGATTACTGAAAATTTAGTAGAATCTAAAGATTCAATTGGATTCGACAATCCATTAGCCACTCCGCAGATTTGGTGGGTAACCTCAACCACCCGAGAGGTATTTCGGTCTTCTCAAAGACGGTGACAAAAAGGTTTTGATGACCCAAGATTGCCACTACTGCTTTCCTAGACTATGAGATCTGGCAGGTGGATGACTATAACGTCATTCTAAATTAGCTTTAGAAGTGCACGTGCATATGACTCTGCCAGAGGGTTGTTGTGGTCAGTGGGAGCAACGGAAGAGTGGTGGGTAAGTAGCTTATGTCTATTAATAGACTAAAGCAAGTATAGCGGAGATAGATCATCTATTTTTGATGTGACAGTCATAGAGTTTGACTTCATCAGAATAACAGATGGACCTAGTAAGAAGGTAGTAGAGAGTGATATCCTGGTATTTGGATGACATGCTCTTGATAGGAAGTGATCTTCCTATACTACGATCGATTATACTGTGGTTGTCACAAGGTGTTTCTCCACATAGGATCTGGATAAAATATCAGGAATTCTGGTGACTAGATCTATGGTTTTAGATCTAGATTTAGGAAGTGTCCCAATTTGGGTACTTTGACACTATTTTAAAGTGTTTTAGAATGGACGACTCCTGGTGTGGTGGTGTACCCATAGGTGATGGAGTCACCCTCTCTAAAGAGATGTCTTCTAGACTGACGAGGAGAGAGATTTGCATGATTGGCATATCACTTGCTTAAGTAATTGAGTTAATCATGAAATGTCAAGTAGCATACCAGATATTATGTTGTACTACTTGCAATATGCATATATTAATCCAATCCTGGAGAAACATTGGGAATCAGTTATGAACATAAGAGGATGTTCTTGGTATATGGTAATGATAACCTCCTTCAGGAGGCGGTTATCATTTAAGCCTTCCAATGTGACCTGGATGACATAGTGACTGTCAAAATTAAAGTTTACCTTCTTTTGAGGGGCAGTATTTTGGACAGGGGGTCCAAGCGGATACTGAGGAAGGCATGGCGCAGAATACTGATTAAATTCAGTGGAGAATACAGTCTAAGAAGTTTGTTGGATTTGAAGTTCATGTATGAACTTGGTCCCATCAGATATCCAGACAAATTCTAAGACAGGTTTCGCTCATTTCGGAAAATAGTCTTTCTCCGCGAAAGGGAGATATAGAGAGATAAAGATAGAAACATTGGAGCGGATCCACTTACTGAGGCTATTTCTTGAACGGATAGTTTCGCAAACAAGTTTTGCGATACTGATTAGTAGAGAAGTTGGGTATTCAGTATCACACGGGCCGTGAGTATGTGACACCGCAATAATTAGCCAAAGTGCAAGTGGGAGATTATTGGCTATAGTGCCCTTAAGGCAATTATCGTAATCGCAGGCAGGTGATTATGATGATTGAAGAAGGACCTATACGGGTAGAACAGTCTTACTCGAGATGATAGTATGCTATCTGGTTTGTCTCTATCATCATGTATAAGTATTATATGGTATTACAGATCACTATTACATGTTGATAGAGCCCATAGGATTCTTGCTTAACTACCAGCATTATGATAGCAATCATATACATGGGAGCTGGGTGGTCTATAAGCACATCCTTAAATGTCCCTAATCGAGAGAGTATCGAGACTGGGCATCGATACTCCGGAGTATACTATTGTATACTTTTCGAGCCCCCGACGAGGGGCGGTGGCTGGTCTCACAAACCATTGGTGTAAGTTAGTCTCCTAAGATAGTATACAGGTGCTCATTGGGTTATGAGTTACACTGGACGGACTCGCCGAGAACATGCTAGATGGTATTATACCTATTGTCAGATAGCAGTTCTCAGGTGACATGCGTACAGGTTAGTCTGTCGACCTGAGATCGTCATTTGTCTCGTGTGAGTTCCTACTGTGCTTTGATTACTACCCTACCACAGCTCAAAGGAGTCGTGCAAACAGGTTTTAGTTGGGTACAGTCCCGAGCCACATGGAGGCAGTGAGCGGATCGTCGGGGATTCGTCTCTCCCGGTATTAGGGGTAGATGGCGCGCTGTGCACGGATGGCCATCACCAGAAATCCTTAGCCAAAATGGACGAGAATTACTGATTTGGATCAGTAGTTTCTCAGTGGGTGATGGCCTTCACACCGACACTAAATATCGCGTTATTAGGGGTCTGACTTTATCCACCCCCTAGACCCGATATGCGATACTCTTAGACGAACAGACTGGAATGTACGGAGATTGTCATAGACAAGCTCAGTAGGGGTTTGGATGAGTTTGCTCGTCGGCCTTCCTTTCGCTCAATACCTGGGTAGCCGTTACGTACATCTAGTGCCGCTAACGTGCTTGTGGTTAAACCCAATACCAGCGTATTGATGAGTCTTTAGAGTCCCACACTGAGGGTTTTTCCGGTTCAGGCGATATGATGTAAATGACGTATGTTAGTACAAATAGGAGTCCGATTAAATATGTGTACATGATACACAGACTTTAATCGAACTGTTGATAATACTAGCGGCTTAGGATTAAGCCACATTATTAAACCAAGTTTTGATTTAATAATATATATATATATATATTTAGTATATGTATTCTATGTTAGTTATATATATGCCCTAGAGGCCATTGTTGTACATATGATGTATATTATAGTGGATGCTTGGATATATATAGAGAGGAATTTCTTGCTCGACATAATAGTATGCTATTTGGTTTCACTTTATCTTAACATGTTGATTTGTATTAGTTTACTGTCTTGCTCTCACAGGTTGATAAAGCCCTTAGGATATGTACTTGACTACTGGGACTATGATGAGATCATACTAGTGGGGCCAGGGTAGTCAACGAGTATATCCTATAACTGTTCATAGTCGAAGGTTTATCGAGACAGGGCATCGATACACCAGAGTAGACTAGCATATGCGCATCTTGACCCACATGATGGGCGATGGATGATCTCATATCCATCGGTGTTTGACATCAAAGATGGTGTACGAGTGCTCAGTGGAGACTGGGTACATTGAACGAACTCGCCGAGAACTCTTAGATGGTATTATACCTATAGTCAGATAGTAGTTCTCCGGTGACACTGGTACAGGTTAGTTTATAGACCCGAAATCGTCATAGAGTCTTGTGTGATTCCCACTGTGCTTTAATTTCCACCTTACCACGTCTAAGAGGGCGTGCAAAACGGTGGCTTTTGGGTACAGTCCCGAATCACATGGAGGCAATGAGCGATAGGAGGGGTTTCGTCTCTCCCGGTATAGGGAGTTGATGTTGTGCTGTGTTCGATTGGCTATAACTGGAAGTCCCTGGTCAGGGCTGATATGGAGTGCTACTGGTAAGTGTTATCAGTAGTTTCTCGACCTGTTATGAGCCTCACATCGACACGACTTATCGGTTACTAGGGTCTGACGTTTACCACCCCTAGACTGGATATGCGACATATCAGACGAAGAGACCGGACTGTACGGTAGTGTTACTGATTGGATTCACAGGAGAATGTACAGGCTTGCTTGTTGATCTTCTGATCGCTCAATACCTAGGTGGCTGTTATATTTAGCTGACCGCTTGCAGCTTGTGGGTGTTTGATATGATCATCACCTACTGCCGGCGTATTGACGATTCTTGAGAGTCCTACACAGAGGTTTCCTAGCTCAGGCAAAACGGAGTAGGAGCACATATATGATATGTGCGGGACCGAGAATATTACGATATGAGATACCGTATTCTATTCTCACAATATATGATATCGACCGGGTATATGTGATATAGCCGGATCATCGGATCAAGTGTTGATTCGATGAATCGGTACATGTTATATTAGTCGGTTATATGCTATATAGCCGGATTGTCGGATCAAGTGTTGATTCGATAATTTAATGTATAATTATATATGTGATATATTACATTATGTTAACTAATATAAGCTCGCTTTATTGATTCATTTTCTCACCGGATAATACATTGATATATATGTGATATATGTTAATTGTATTATTTTCTTTTGTTATAAAAATATATTATATATGTGATATATAATATTGTAACAAGTTAGGATTACAAATGCAACATGTTTTGTGGAGTTTAAACAAGTTAGGGTTTGGATTTGGGTTAGCTTTTGGGTTAGCTTTTTCATGAAGTTTCATGAAGCTTTCTTTTGTCTTTAGCTTGATATTTTGTATAGATATTTGTTAACCCAACCCAAACTCTTTACCTATGGTTTATTCTCTACATGAGTCAAGCCCTTCATTCTTAACTCATGGTTGCAATTGTAACCACAACAATAATTCATTATTCATCACATAAGCTTTCTTCTTCTTCTTCCTCCTTGAAAAAAGTTGCTAGCTTTTTGCATGTGATGAATTAGTATGAGAAATTGAAAACAAAAAGGAGCTAAATTCCTACTTCATCATCCTTATCTATTCTAGCCACTTAGATTAGGGTGTTCACTTCTCTAATAAGTTGTTAGTGAAGTGTAAAGTTGGGTTAGAGATTCTTCAAGTTAGATCATCTTAGATCATGAAGACTACAAGTAAGGTGTCTCATTTACCTCATGGAGCCACTCGAGAGTCGGAGTTCATGTTGATCGCAACGAAGGGACCTCAACACGGAGCTTATGAAGCGAAGGAATGGACTACAAAGGTTGTAATCTCTATCTCTTTACTTCTTTGTATGTGATACAATATATGTTACCCTAGAAATTCTAGCAAGATTCATGGTTAGTTAGCTTTGCACCTCTCTAAATTTTAAAATGGCATGAGTGATGCTACCAAACCCTAGACTAGGTTCAAGGGTAACCCAACAGTGGTATCAGAGCCAGGTTAGAATTCTAGATACGGTGTTATAACAATTACGAAAATGAAATCCACTCCGAAATACAGTATTTAAAAACCCTATTCTTGCTCTCTGAAAATTTTGTAAAAAGTCCCCTAAAACTTTTTCAAACGACTACAGAATGTTATTTGGACCAATATAAGAACATGGGTGAAACACGGGGACTGGGGCTCAGATTTTGGCCGAGCCCCTAGCTTGAAATTCCGGCCAGGCCGGCCCCCCTGCCTCCTCTGCCCTCCGTGCTTCATCTGTGCTCTTTTGGGTTCATTTTGGGTTTCCTAGTATTGTTTATTTAGCCCAATTTTCATGTGATGATCTGTTTGACTTGGGGCTAATTCGTAGTGCTTCGTAGTCGTATAATTTAACACTGTATTGGTAACATTGACTATTTTTATCAGTTCGATCGAACTTCGCACACCGCATTTTGTACCCCGCTGAAATTTCTAAGTGTTGTAATTTTCCGAAGTTGATTATATTCGTTAAATCGTGCAAGTGCCCCTATGGACCCCCTAGAAGACATAATAACCTTAACTCGATTCTATGCCCACGGAACCGCGAACGAACCTTCGGGTTTGCCGTAGTTCCGTGGTGTCATAGGTGTGGCGTTGGTTAACTCCTTCTACGGCTGGTTCATGGACACTGTGGCATGGTTTTTGAGTGTTTCGACTTTGCTCAAATGTTGAGCTCACGGGGGTAATTTGTGAGTGTATGTTGATTCGATCGAAACGTTAAACATCGTCTTGAAATTCTGTGATTGTGATACAATATGTGGAATTCATATAGTTAGGCATGAAATCCGTAATATGTGATATTTCGGGTTTACGATGTCTAAGGAGATTATAGATTCCAAATGTTGTACTTTTTCACTTTCTTTTCTGCGACCGTAAGCGTAGTATGTGGGGTATTGCCGGCTTCATTGCTATACATCAACGACAATCGGGATACGCATACTTGCTTACGTTGATGATATGAGATATTATGTGTTGCTGTGATATATTATATTGGATCGTCGTGTTCTGAATAGTCGAGGGTTTTATGTGAGATGAGGATTTTTATTTTCATTCATGTAAAATTCATTGTATGTAATATTCTTTTATTGGGGCACTTCCGGGTTGAGGATGATGTTACCATTATATATTATTTACTTTTCCGCATTAGGACAGACCCAAGGAGGGGAGCACAAGTAACCGGGTTCTAGGGTCCAGTGGGAGGCCATCTCGAAGAGTCGAGACCGGGTCTCCTAACCCTAGAATTGGCAGTGTTGCTTCCCGCTCTTGTAGGGGTCTAGGGATGTGGGTTTAACTATTCATCGCGACCGTGGAATCCGTGTTTTATACAGGCTCGATATAAAACACGGACGTCCTAGTATATCCAATATTTCATATGTTATCTTCTGCTGCAATGTTCTATGATAAGATTATATTACTGCCTAAGACGAATGCTTATACTATATATATATATATATATATATATATGATATATAAATATTACTGCTTCCGTTTCTTCTGTGATGCTTAGGAAGCATAAATGATGGGACTTATTAATGAGATTAATAAAAGAAAAGAAACCTAAAAAGATATTGCAGAATCAAATTTTCAAAAAGGGTAGCTAAAATTTTTGCTTTGCATAGTAGTATATATGATATACCCTGCACCTTATTCGATGAGGAAAGAGCCGAGATCTCTTTACCGGGAGTGACCTCTTTAGCAAAACTGGCAGATGCTACAAACCCGCGGTTTAGTTATTGATTGCTTCTATAGTTCTTGCTTTGCACAGAGGTATTTATGAAATATCCTGCACCTTATTCGATAAGGAAAGAACCGAGATTCCGTCACCGGGAGTGACCTCTTTAGCGAAA
This sequence comes from Agapanthus africanus, assembly GCA_030015575.1. Taxonomy (NCBI): domain Eukaryota; kingdom Viridiplantae; phylum Streptophyta; class Magnoliopsida; order Asparagales; family Amaryllidaceae; genus Agapanthus; species Agapanthus africanus. Next base: position 824,656,350 of record CM057339.1, on the reverse strand, counting down.
CTAGAAAATCCTCAAAAACACTCCTTTTCAAAATCACTTGTTTCTACAACGATATCAAGTTCATTATGCAATAGGTTTTCTGAAAAACCTGCGTAGCCCTCCGTCATTTCAGATAAGTAATATTTAGTATTCGTGCTACTGTAGTTTGGCATGCGTCAAGGCATAGTGTACGGTAGCTGATTACTACTTATCTGTAGCATGATATGCGATTGGATTAGGGTATCCGTACGGCGTTGTTTGGCATGCGTCAAGGGTCGTACGGATCACGAAATGTACGGGTTGAACTTGACTAGCGGATTATGGGTTGTTTGGCATGCGTCAAGGTCATAACACGCTAGGGGTAAAAGAATTAACGGGAATTTCAAGTGTTGAAATTTGCAATGAGATTGCATACCTCCTATGAGATGGTTGGATCCCGATACCCACTGCGAGTAAGAGTTACTCCTGGGAGAATTTTACACAGGACAATTAGCCGATCAAGTAGGTGTCTAGAAAGGTGTTAACGGGGTTATGCCTATGGGAAAACGAGGTTTATTAATTAGGTCCGTACGAAAGCACGGGGAACCTCCCTCAAAGTACCAACACTGGCCTGGCCGATAGATTTGCGAACTTGTAAGGTGTAATTAATCCCGGCTAGTCTTTCCTTTTAGGGTTTGAAGGAAGATTTGATGAAAACGGTGGGAGTCATCCTGATTAGATAAGATAATAACCAATCTAATCTTACAAGAGCATACGCTAAAGTGTTTTCTTCTCTCTCTCTCCAGGCGGCGACCCTGTCAGGCCTTAATGAAGATAATAATATGGATGTATTGACTGAACCCGCTTATTATACTGAGCAGGAGAACGTTGGTCCCGTTCTTTCTTATAAGTGTTATAAGACTTAGCAGGGAATAGGAAAATATCCGGATTCTCACGCCGCCCAAACGAAGAACATGCATGTTGATGCATCTTCTTCGGGTGTGTTAGTTATCGAGAACTGTTTCTCAGTTCACTCTACGTCCTGGGTATTAGATACCGGATCGGGATCCCATATATGTAATATGTTACGTGGGTTACATAAAGGTAGAGAACTGGGAATGGGTGATCATTCCGTAAGAGTAGGGAATGGTGCTGATGTTGCAGCCAAGGCAGTTGGCGAATATCACCTTGTATTACCAAATGGTAATACATTGGTTCTGAACGAATACTATTACATTCCGACCCTGATATGCAATCTTATATCAGTTTCTTTATTAAGCAAAGAAGGATATAATTTTTTAGTACAGGATAATATTATGAACATATTCCTGAATTAAAAGTTGATAGGATCAGGATCGTTAAATAATGGCATATACGTTCTCAACCAAACTACAGTACTTAATGTACAAAACACACACAAGTGGAAGAGTTCAGAAATGAACGAATCCTTCTTGTGGCATTGTAGACTAGGTCATATCAATGCGACACGGCTAGCTAAGTTACATAAGGATAGATATTTGAATCCGTTCGAATTTTCATCTTATGATACTTGCCAGTCATGTCTCAAAGGCAAGATGACCAAAACTCCGTTTAGTGGATACGGAGAAAGAGTTACAGAACTCTTGGGACTGATACATAGTGATGTATGTGGTCCCATGTCTACACATGCCAGGAACAGTTCTTCCTACTTCATTACATTCACTGACGATCTCTCAAGATACGGACATATGTTCCTGATGAAACATAAGTCTGAAGCTTTTGAGAAATTCAGATAATATAAGCACGAAGTAGAGAACCAAACGGGCAAAAGTATTAAGATCCTTCGATCTAATCGAGGAGGAGAATACTTGAGCAATGAGTTCCTGGACTATCTAAAAGAGAATGGGATTCTCTCTCAGCTTACTCCTCCTTATACACCACAGCACAACGGTGTATCGGAGCGGAGGAATCGCACCCTATTAGATATGGTGCGCTCTATGATGAGCAATGCTGAGTTGCCTGTTTCCTTCTGGGGGTATGAGCTTGAGACAGCCATAGACCTATTGAATAGGGTTCCCACCAAGTCTGTGCCAACCACTCCATATGAGATATGGAAAGGAAAGAGATCACATCTTAATTACATTAAGATATGGGGTTGTCCGGCATATGTGAAAACACAAAATCCGGACAAGCTCGAGGCAAGGTCAGTTCTGTGCAAGTTTATTGGATATCCCAAGCATTCGCAAGGGTATATCTTCTACTACTCCGAGGAACAAAAAGTGTTTGTTTCTCGACATGCCACCTTCTTAGAAAAGGGTTTTCTTATGAAACAAGATAGTGGCAATAAGGTAGAACTGGAAGAAGTTCCAGCGACATAAACTGCAACTGAAGATTTAGTGGAACCAGAGGATTCAGTAATTCCCAACGAACCCCAGCCTCTCCGCCGATCTAGTAGGGTTTCTCATCCACCTGAGAGATACTGCAGTTTTCTCGTTGATGGTGGGAGCGAGGATTGCATCATGGAAGATGATGACCCGACTAGCTTCGAGCAGGCCATCACGAGTGGGGACTCTGTGAAGTGGCTGGATGCAATGCGATCTGAGATGGAATCCATGTACACCAACAAAGTATGGACTTTGGAAGTTTCTCCTGAAGGAGTAAAACCCATTGGGAGCAAGTGGATCTTTAAGAAGAAACTTGGTGTAGATGGAAAAGTGGAGACTTTCAAAGCTAGACTTGTTGCAAAGGGTTTTCGTCAACAACCAGGTGTGGATTATGACAAAACCTTTTCTCCAGTGGCTATGCTTAAGTCCATCCAGATCCTACTTGCCATTGCTGCATACCATGACTACGAAATCTGGAAGATGGATGTTAAGACCGCCTTTCTAAATGGTGATTTAGAAGAGTGCGTGTACATGACTCAGCCAGAGGGCTTCGTAGACAGTGGGAGCAGCGGAAAGGTATGCAAGCTGCTTAAATCCATCTATGGGTTAAAACAAGCATCGCGGAGTTGGAACATCTGCTTTGATGTTGTAGTCAAAGAGTTTGACTTCATCAAAAACGTAGATGAACCTTGTATTTATAAGAAGGTTGCAGAGAGTAAGGTTGTCTTCCTTGTATTGTACGTGGATGACATACTCTTAATAGAAAATGATGTTCCTATGCTGCACTCGGTCAAGCTCTTCTTATCACAAAGATTCTCAATGAAAGATCTAGGTGATGCCTCCTGCATTTTAGGAATCAAGATCTATAGAGATAAATCTAAACGGATACTGGGATTGTCCCAATCCAGGTATATTGACACCATACTAAAAAGGTTTAGTATGGAAGAATCCAAGCGTGGGAACTAACCCGCGATCTATGGACTCACTCTCTCCAAAGAGATGTCTCCCAAGACCGATTTGAAAAGAGCTCGCATGCAAGGGATACCCTATGCTTTGGCAGTAGGCTCTATCATGTATGCGATACTATGTACGAGACCCGATGTAGCATACTCACTAAGTGTAGTGAGTCGGTATCAAGCAGATCCTGGAGAGAGACACTGGACAGCTGTGAAGAACATTCTCAAGTACTTGCGAAGGACTAAGGAGATGTTCTTGGTGTATGGTAACGGTGAACTTGAGGTGGAGTCCTTTACCACTTCGAGCTTCCAGAGTGATAAGGACGACTCTAAGTCGCACTCGGGATTTGTCTTTACCCTGAATGGAGGGGTGGTGTATTGGAAGAGTTCCCAATAGGAAACCGTTGCAGACTCGACGATGGAGGCTGAATACATCGCTGTCAACGATGCTGCCAAAGAGGCTGTCTGGATGAAGAAGTTCATCACTGAACTTGGAGTGGTTCCGTCCATTGAGCATCCAATACCTTTGTATTGTGATAACAATGGAGCCGTGGTTTTGGCCAAGGAACCCAGGTCCCATCAGAAGTCTAGACATATTCTGAGGCGGTATCACCTGATCCGGGAGATAGTTGATCGCCGGGAGATCGAGGTCAGGAGAGTTGATACGAAGGACAACACTGCGGATCCACTCATGAAGGCCATTCCCCAGACACAGTTTGAGAGACTCTTCGGGATGTTGGGTATGAGATACTACAACAGATGGCCTTAGTGCAAGTGGGAGATTGTTAGTTATATATATGCCCTAGAGGCCATTGTTGTACATATGATGTATATTATAGTGGATGCTTGGATATATATAGAGAGGACGTTCTTGCTCGACATAATAGTATGCTATTTGTTTTCACTTTATCTTAACATGTTGACTTGTATTAGTTTACTGTCTTGCTCTCACATGTTGATAAAACCCTTAGGATATGTACTTGACTATTGGGACTATGATGAGATCATACTTGTGGGGCAGGGTAGTCAATGAGTACATCCTATAACTGTTCTTAGTCGAGAGTGTATCGAGATAGGGCATCGATACACCAGAGTAGACTAGCGTATGCGCATCTTGACCCACATGATGGGCGATGGATGATCCCATATCCATCGGTGTTTGAAATCAAAGATGGTGTACGGGTGCTCAGTTGAGACTGGGTACACTGAACGGACTCGCCGAGAACTCCTAGATGGTATTATGCCTATAGTCAGATAGCAGTTCTCCGGTAACACTGGTACAGGTTAGTCTGTAGACCCGAGATCGTCATAGAGTCTTGTGTGATTCCCACTGTGCTTTGATTTCCACCTTACCACGTCCAAGAAGGCATGCAAAATGGTGGCTTTTGGGTACAGTCCCGAATCACATGGAGGCAATGAGCGATAGGAGGGGTTTCGTCTCTCCCGGTATAGGGAGTTGATGTTGTGCTGTGTTCGATTGGCTATAACTGGAAGTCCCTGGCCAGGGCTGATATAGAGTGCTACTGATAAGTGTTATCAGTAGTTTCTCGACCTGTTATGAGCCTCACATCGACATGACTTATCGCTTACTAAGGTATGACGTTTACCACCCCTAGACTGGATATGCGACATATCAGATGAAGAGACCGGACTGTACGGTAGTGTTACTGATTGGATTCACAGGAGAATGTATAGTCTTGTTGATCTTCTGATCGCTCAATACCTGGGTGGCTGTTACGTTTAGCTGACCGGTTGCAGCTTGTGGGTGTTTGATATGATCATCACCTACTGCCAGCGTATTGACGATTCTTGAGAGTCCTACACAGAGGTTTCCTAGCTCAGGCAAAACGGAGTAGGAGCACATATGTGATATGTGCGGGACCGAAAATACTACGATATGAGATACCGTATTCTATTCTCGCGATATATGATATCGGCCGGGTATATGTGATATAGCCGGGTTATCGGATCAAGTGTTGATTCGATGAATCGGTACATGTTATATTAGTCGGTTATATGCTATATAGCCGGATTGTCGGATCAAGTGTTGATTCGATAATTTAATGTATAATTATATATGTGATATATTACATTACGTTAACTAATATAAGCTCGCTTTATTGATTCATTTTCTCACCGGATAATACATTGATATATATGCGATATATGTTAATTGTATTATTTTCTTTTGTTACAAAAATATATTATATATGTGATATATAATATTTTAACAAGTTAGGGTTATAAATGCAACATGTTTTGTGGAGTTTAAACAAGTTAGGGTTTGGATTTGGGTTAGCTTTTGGGTTAGCTATTTCATCAAGCTTCATGAAACTTTCTTTTGTTTTTAGCTTGATATTTTGTGTAGATATTTGTTAACCCAACCCAAACTCTTTACCTATGGTTTATTCTCTACATCAGTCAAGCCCTTCATTCTTAACTCATGGTTGCAATTGTAACCACAACAATAATTCATTATTCATCACAAAAGCTTTCTTCTTCTTCTTCCTCCTTGAAAAAGGTTGCTAGCTTTTTGAATGTAATGAATTAGTGTGAGAAATTGAAAACAAAAGAGTGCTAAATTCCTATTTCATCATCCTTATCTATTCTAGCCACTTGGATTAGGGTGTTCACTTCTCTAATAAGTTGTTTAGTGAAGTGTAAGCTTGGGTTAGAGATTCTTCAAGGTATATCATCTTAGATCATGAAGACTACATGCAAGGTGTCTCATTTATCTCATGGAGTCACTCGAGAGTCGGAGTTCATGTTGATCCCAGCGAAGGGACCTCAACACGGAGATTATGAAGCGAAGGAATGGACTAAAAAGGTTGTAATCCCTGTCTCTTTACTTCTTTGTATGTGATACAATATATGTTACCCTAGAAATTCTAGCAAGATTCATGGTTAGTTAGCTTTGCACCTCTCTAAATTTAAAAATGGCATGAGTGATGCTACCAAACCCTAAACTAGGTGCAAGGGTAATCCAACATTTTAGTATTATTGTTCACTATTCATTTTCTCTCTTGGCTATTCGTATTTTTATACGAATACGAGTATATGTATTTCGATACATATACCGGGTTGTATTCCGTATTTATACGGAATATCTTCTAAATAATCGACACATCATTATATGATTTTCTTTTTAGAAAATCATTTGGAAATGAGGTGGAGGGTGAGGTGGCATGAGCATGGTTGGAGGTATGTAGAAATGTATGGCCTTTGATTGTTTATTGTAAAATTGATATGAGATATTTTTTGCATGGTTATAAAAAATGAGGAGCCATTCTTTCTATATGCCATTCACACTTCATATTCTATAATGCTTGATAGTTCTTCTACACTTAGCTCATTTTCTTTCATGAGTTGCTCATACCTTAGTTTTCCTTGTTGGCTATAGTGCCTCAAGTCAATTATTGGATCGCGGGCACGTGATTGCAATGATTGAGGGAGGACCAATACCGGTAGAATAGTCTTACTCGAGATTATAGTATGCTATCTGGTTTGTCTTTATCATCGTGTACATACTTCAGGTGACATTACATATCACTATTACATGTTGATAGAGCCCATAGGATTCTTGCTTGACTACCAGCAGTATGATGGCGATCATATACGTGAGAGTTGGGTGGTCTATAAGCACATCCTTAAAGTGTCCCTAGTCATGGGAGTTTCAAGACTTGGCATCGATACTCTAAGAGTAGACTAGTGTATACAGATTGAGACGCTGACGAGGGGCGGTGGCCGGTCTCACAAGCCATTGGTGTTAGTTGGTTCACCTAAGATGTATACAGGTGCTCATTGGGTTATGATTAAGCCGGACGGACTCGCCGGGAACATGCTAGTTTGTATTATACCTATTGTCAGAAAAAAATTCCCAGGTGACATGTGTACAGGTTAGTCTATCAATCTGAGATCGTCATTTGTCTCGTGTGAGTTCCCACTGTACTTTGATTACTATCCTACCACGGCTCAAAAGAGTCGTGCAAACAGGTTTTAGTTGGGTACAGTCCCGAGCCACACGGAGGCAGTGAGCGGATCGTCAGGGGATTCGTCTCACCAGGTATATTGGGGGTTGATATCACGGTGTGCACGGGTGGCCATCACCAGAAATCCTCGGCTGGGGTAGACGAGAATTACTGATTCGGATCAGTAGTTTCTCAGTTGGTGATAGGTTTCATGCCGACCCTAAATGTCGCGTTATTAAGGGTCTGACTTTATCCACCCCCTACACTCGATATGCAATACTCATTGATGAACGAACTAGACTGTACGGATATTGTCACTGTCAAGCTCAGTAGGGTTTCAGGATGAGTTCGCTCGTCAGCCTTCCTTTCGCTCAATACCTGGGCAGCCGTTACGTACAGCTAGTGCCACTGACGTGCTTGTGGTTAAACCCACTGCCAGCGTATTGACGAGTTTTTAGAGTCTCACACAGAGGGTTTCGCTGGTTCAGGTGAAACGTTGTAGAGGCCGTATGGTTTTATGGCAGGGTTCGATCATATATGTGCACTTGTGCACAGATCATGATCGGACGGATAATACTAGTGGGCTTTGGTTTAAGCCGGATCCTAGTATTATATTGTTGGATTATTTTCATCTCGTTGTATTCGTATTCATTCAGAATACGGATGCAGGTATATATATACAGATGATGGGTATTCTTGTAATTCGTTACAAGATTACTTTATTGTTGCCATTTTCTTTTTGATTAAACTTTATGTTTTAATTTTTATTGTGTGGAATTTGTAAGATTATGTTTTTGCACTTGGGCATTGATTGTGGCATGACACATGAGTGCAAGTCTTGGCCTTATGCATTCATGGTGGCATGTGCTCTCTTGGTGACTCATGGTGTTGGGACATGAGTTGTTTTGATTTGATGGAGATATTTGTGCTGAGGGTTTTCTTGAGTTGCATATCATCACAATAATTTCTCACAACATCACAACTCAAGAAAACAACAAACACTCTTTTTCTTTACCTGCAAAAACTTGAGCTCACAACTTTCATCAATGGCAACTCTTTCACCTCCACCCTAACATGTCTCATGTGTTGAGAAACCTAGGGTATATTCAGACAAAGTATTCACACACACTCTCTACTTCATCTTGGGTATCTAGGCTGGCAAACTGGATGTCCGAGTTGCTTCGGTTTTGAAGCGGGAGTCCGTATTACTAATCCTTGACGTGGATCCTCTTCGACGAGGGAGAACGGAGATCGAACTTCGTCGAGGCAGCCGTGACGAGCTAAGGACAGAGATTGAAGACCGAAGGACACGGATCGATCGGTATAATCTCTTAAACTCCTTTATATAGAACTTGTATATGGTTAATGGTATGATCCGTCGATTAGGGTTTCGTTAGTGCCGGTTTTCTAAAATTTTTGTTCCGCGTTTGGCCACGAATTGATGGCCGGGGCGTTGGTGTAGCCTTACATGGTATCAGAGCCAACCCATTAACCACTTACTAATTGGTTTAGACGATGTTAAAGTATCAAAACCGAAACAACTCCGAAACAATACCCGCGATATTCTAGTTTCTGTCATTTTTTTCCGAGTCTTCTAAAAATATTTTAGCAATTGCAGAAGACTACTTGTATGAATACTAGACTGCACCTCAAATACGAGCCACTTCTACCTATTTTGGACCTAGCACAATGCCAAAAAATCCGAGCCGGCCGGCCTTAGATGGGAACTGGAGTTTGAAATTTTGGGTGTTGACTGGTCTCTGGAATATTGGTTCAGTGGTATTGCTAGTTTATCCCAGTATTGATATTGTTTTATCTAGTTGTTTTGGGGCTATTCGGGGTTATTTCGAACTCGATATTTCTAATATTGTTTAAAGTTTACAGTACATACATTTCTATCTGCGACCGTGAATATCATTAGATCGGTATAACTTGTCTAATTGCTATAGTTCTTTTAGACAGATTTGCGAACGTGACATTCACGTTGATGTTCTGTGTTGTGCTGTGTTTGTTGCGGATCGTCATGGTGGATAGTTTGGGTGCAATGTTAGTACAGTTTAGTTTTATTTATACATTTGATATCGCGGGGCGAGCGTCCGACATGTGGACTGCCGTCACTGCCTGTTTGTATATTATTTGTTTGGGACACGACCGGGCTGAGGTCGATGTCACCATTGTACATATTTTCTTTTCTGTACTAGGATTACCCCGCGATGGAGTGCATGGATAGCCGGGTTCTAGAGGGCAATGGGTCCGCATCTTGTTCAGTCGAAAATATTGCAATCTTTAACATAACAATTTCCTCACTTTTCTATTCATCTAAGAATGTTTGTTATAAATATAACACATATTACAAGTTCGTCTGGAAAATATCAATTACCACATGTTATACATTATAATCAACATTCTGGAAGGAAATTGTATATTTATTATTTCACGCATGATATTGTATATCTCAACAATCTTCATTGAGATTTTTGTGCAGAAAATTATTTCAGGATAGATATCGGAATCGCAAATTCGCCGACAAAAATGCAGCAAATTAAAGAGTTAAAATCTGGCAGAGATTCAAAAGAGATAAGAAAATTTCAGATATCACATGAACACCAATTGGCCAACACCAGAATACACAGAGAAAATGAGGCAACAGGCTCAGCAAATGGCCATGGATCCGCGGCCGAGTTGGGAGCTCCGGTTACGATACTTTTCCAGAAGCTTCATCTCAACTTCCTAGCTTGCTTAGGACGCTCCATTGTAACAACCTTGTTCTGGAAACTTCCCTACAACAATCTAGCTTCTTGAAGAAGTTTGATAACTACCTTATTCTAGAAGTTTCCCTACAACTACCTAACTTTTTGGGGAAGATTGACCTAGCTTCTAGTGGAAGATTGGTGAAGGGCTATATAAAGGACCTAAGCCTTCATTTTGGGGGTTGAACAATTCGTGACTCAATTTTTAGTATAACAATTCATTACGCAAGTTGAGTGACACAACTTGTATATCCAATTCAATTCCAAATCAAGATCCAAATCAAGAATTGTTGAGAACAATATCGAGTGACGACATTCAAGATCCTTTATGCGAAGCCGATCGTCATTAAGAGCACGTGATCCGCGATAGATCCAAAACTCACGGTGATTGAGCAAAGCGAAATTCGACGGAATAGTTACCTCTTCAAGGGAGCGATCGAGAGCAATTCTTGTAAGCTCGGATTGAAGGAAAGTGTAATTAGAAGTTGATTGATAAAGGTGATCATTTGTTAATTCTCGTTTTCTTTAAATTTTTGCAATATGAAATTTCTAATTCTTGATTCTTTTATTTTCATGATGCGTGAGTAAATCTCCGCTTACTAAGGATTCGAAGGAATTCGGTAGATCAAATGGTGATGAAATCCTATACGCATCTTAAGTTTTATGAGAATTATGAACTTTAGGAAATAGAATTATCAACGACCAAATTTGGAGCGAGATCACCATTCTTGATAATTTCGTTGCAATTTGGGATTAAATGAGTGATGATTTCTTTGTTAAAGGCTAGATTTGAATGGTGATCAATGAAAAGACAAGGGATAATGAAGGAGAAACCCTAGTTTCTTCAAAAAGATCCCTAAAATTCATTCATCGCCATCGTTCTAGCTATAATTCATCAATAGATAAGATGAGTCATTATTAGTATTCATCATTGCTACTAATTCCTATTGAGTCCTACAAGCTATTCTTCAATTTTCTTGATAACTAAAATTGTTATTGGACACTTTCTTAATTACTAAATCTAAAACTCTTTCAATATTTTTCTAGAAAATATTTCATTTAATAAATCTTGATTCATTTTCTTGAATTTTCTTTACTATTTTCTTTATGCTCAACTAAAGCAAGAACGAATAAATACACGAATCTCAGTGGACGACCTGTACTCATTAACGAACTATATCGACACCGTTATTGATTGCGGTTATAAATTCTTTGATTGTGATTATACTTTTCATATCAAACCAATCGGACATTCGATATCAATCAAATTGCGCCATGCGTAATTTGTTCGTTCTTGCTATTTGAGTTGAAATATTATTATTCCATAAAAATTTGAATCAAAATCGCATCGTATGCTTGACGATTAGTGTTTGAATTTTTGCGAGGGAATCTGGCATCACTGTAGAAGGGAGATCATAATTTGGAGACTTTCTGAAGATTCCATAGGAGCAAAGGAAGCTACAGTAAAAATTACATCACTTATCTCTTCCATTGCACCGTGGTTCCGCGGCGGTTTGGTTTTTTTTGCGGCGGTTCCGCCGCCGTTTAGGTGATTCTCTGCCTAAAAATTTTGTGGTATAATCTCTGCTCTCTCCTCTTTTCTCTGATCTTGTCCAATAACAAATTTGCTGCAGGATTCTTTGCAAAAATTCGCCGCTTAAAAATAAAAATTTGTTGCGTGTTTTGATATTGGTTGTTTGTGCATATTGTAATACGGAAATTAAGGGGCAAAGACCAAATTCAGATTAGGTGGGGATTTCATTACCCTTCCTAAGCCCCGAAAATCACAAAACTAGCATCTGCGTCACCCTCATTAACTAAAAAAATATCTAGACAAGACTCTAAGGACCGTCGCGCTCAATTAGAACAGAGAAAGGTCGTGGGTAATCTATTGCTTATCCGCATTTCTTTTGTAGTGTCTAAGGCAAGTGGTTACTTAATTAGGCCCGCTACTTACGCAACGGATACCTCCCACTTACCTGGCACTTACCTGGCCACAGGAGGGATAAAGAGGTAGTAGAGGATTTATCCTGCGATTTGTCTTCTAGAAGTCTACGAGCGGTCTAGTGACTTGACCTAGGTGACTCCGAAGTCTTTTTCTAAATCCGTCTTTTTCAAAACAAACCTAAAACAATCCACCTTCTCTAATTATCACAAATGTTGCCAGTTGTGCTAAATCGTTTAGTGCATGCTCGGCTGGACACGGGATTCTAGTGCCCGTCTTGTCTGCATTCCTTCAATTGACTCCGAAGTCGTTAATTCTTCGTCTTCTTTCCCACCACCCACATCATCGACCGAGATGGTTGGAATTCCATCAAATTTTCACAACACCACTTTGCCACCAACTGTAGGTACGCAGAATCCACCATGCATCTCTCTCCAAGAGAGATGCTATCCTGTTCGTGGTCCCCTTCCTACTTGTCTTTCGATTCCATCAGCCAATGGGGATAATTTCGAAATCAAATCTCAATTCATCAAACTGTTGCCAAAATTTCACGGGCTTGAATCCGAACACGCATACGTTTTTATAAACAAATTTGAAAACGTATGTGCTATGATGGGCACTTCACAACTTTCTGTGGATGCTATGCGTTTACGTCTTCTCTCTTTTTCTTTGTGCGATCTAGCCAAAAAATGGCTTTATAACACTGCCACATATTCTATTTCTAAATGGGACGAATTCGTTGTTGCATTCTTTAAGAAATTTTATCCCAATCATAAGACCGCCCGTGTTAGGAGTGAGATCTTCCAATTTACCCAACTTCCCACTGAACCATTTTGGAAATGCTTCGAACGATTTAAGGAATTGCTTATCCAATGTCCTCATCACGGAATCAGTAGATGGGATCTTTGCCACATTATATATGAGGGCATTAATCCAACAACAAAGTAGACGCTTGAAATCATGTGTCAAGGCAAGTTCCTGTCTAAGGACGATGGTGAAGCTTGGAAATTCTTGGAAGATTTTGCTGAAAAAACTTTGCAATGGGAGAGTGTTAGTCACCCATCGTCTAGGGAAGGTATCCATCGGCTCGATGTTTCCATCGCAATGAAAGCCGAAATAGCCGTGATGCAAAGGAAACTTGACGATATAGAAAACAGAATCTCTTCAGCCTCCCTAAACCAATACACGCTTCCCAAAACTGTGTGTGGATGCTGTTCCAACCCATCTCATATGACGGAAGAATGTCCTTTGAATTCTCCGTTTCAAGGTCAAGAACACACTAATGCTGCCTTTCAGCAACAATCTAGAAACGATCCTTATTCTTCCACGTATAATCAGGGATGGAAGAATCATCCTAATTTTGCTTGGAATGAAAACCAAACCCAAAATAAAAACCAGTTCCAAAGCAATTATCAAAGACTTCCTCCACAACAACAGCAACCACCACAACTGAGTCAGCACCCCTTTCAAACGCAACCTTTACAAAACCCGGCCAACAACTTTGATCCTTCTTCTGCCGGTACCGATAATCCCTCTGCACTCGACATATTCATTAAACATTCCATGCAAACGAATGATATTTTAACGTCTTCTATCCAAACGTTATTTCAAAACACTATCTCCCACGGTGAGAATATTAAATCGATAGAAGCACAAATTACACAGTTGAATGCCGCAATAAGTGTTAGAGAGAAAGGGAAACTTACATCTCAACCCTTACCGAATCCAGGGTACTCACAATATAATGTGAATGCACTTACCACGTTGAGATCTGGAAGAGTGCTGAATAAGCAAGTGGGTGAACAGATTGATACTGAAAATAATGAAATAATCAATGACACCCCAACTTCCACTTCTACTTCTTACCCTACTTCGTCTAGTCAACCATCTTCTTCTGAGCCTATTCTTTGTTTTCCCCAAGGCTCGAACCCTCCCCCACCGTCTTTGAGTCCACCTCACTCGATCCCCACTCCAATTCTGGGATCGATTCTACCCCCACAAACTTCTCCACAAATGTTGGACCAAACACTTATTGATAAAGAACCATTTTCAGATAGGTTGAGGCCCAACAAACCTAACGCACAAATGGAGAAGATTGTGGTAATGTTTAAGTTAAAATAAATATCCCTCTCCTAGATGCTATACAATAAGTTCCGGCTTATGCGAAAATACTTAAGAACTTGTGCACTAGGAAGAGAAAAACTCAAGTGCCCAAAAAGGTATTCATGTCGAGTAATGTAAGCACAGCTTTTACACAGCAATTACCTAAGAAACGTAAGGACCCTGGCTGTCCTACAATCTCTATTTCTATTGGGGGTAAAAATATCAATCACGCTTTACTCGATTTAGGAGCTAGTGTTAACTTGTTTCCATATTCTGTCCATGAGCAACTAGGTATCGGAGAGTTAAAGCCAGCGCACTCAACCCTACAGATGGTCGATCGATCTATTACCAATCCTAGGGGTGAGCTTGAGGATGTGTTGATAAAAGTCGGGGAATTTCTATTCCCTGTGGACTTTATTGTTATAGATACACAGCCTGTAGCGAACCCACGGAACCAAATTCCGGTGATTCTCGGTCGACCCTTTTTGGCTACTTCCAACGCTGTAATCAACTGTCGAAACGGCTCTATGAACCTATCCTTCGGGAATAGGTCAATTGAGCTTAAAATTTATAAGTTGAGAAGTCAACCCTCCGAACCTCATGCTCGAGTATGTTCTGTCGAATTAATGGATGTCGACAGCAGCGAATTAGAACAGCTTCACGATACAGATCCAGACTCCCTTAGTACGTTGTTGTTTGACCCAGCGATGTATTATACACATACGGACCCTTCTTTCGAGTTGTCCGGGTCAACATCTAACACTTATTATGAACCTGTTATGGAGTCTGAGTATCATCCCGTTCTTTCAAATGAGAATATTCTTTGGGATATCGATGAAAGCTTTGAAGAAATTTTCGCTGATGAACTCGCATTCTTAGCAAACACGGGAGTTGTGATGAATCAATCCCAAACCAAAGAAGTTGAACCATCACCCTTATTTCTTAACAATAACAAGAATGCGAGTAATCCATCGTTATCATTGTGTCGTCTCTCCAAATCGAGATGCAAATCCATTCCATACCACCTCTTGTTTCTTCCACACTTCTTCTTGGCCTATATAACATGTTCTTCCACCAACCGGTGCATTACATTGATAAAATCTTCGAATGGTTGGTGTTGAATTTTGGTCTTTATAAAACTTTGCATAGACCAACAACTTTACTCCCCTTCTTAAAAAAATTGCTTAATATTGTTTAACTCAAGTTTGGGGGGGGTTATATTTTTGGCTCTCGAAAATAAAATTCGTACACAAAATTGTGAGCTAAAAATAAGTTTGGGGCAAATTGTCACTGTCATTTATTCATATCCCCGTTAATAACTTTTCCTCCCAAACCTCCAGGTTTTTGAGATTTAAAAGAGACAACAGTGAGGACACTGCTGTAAATAGGTTTGGGGGAGGTTTGTGCTTATTTACGCATTACATTGCATTACACTTTGCATAAGCACAAAAAAAAAATCAAAATTTTTTCTTTAATAATGAAAGATTAGAAAGTGAAAAATTACATTTAAAAGATTAGAAGAATTTAAGAAAACCAAGAAAATTAGATGTTTTCTTAGACGAAACTAGTAATAAGTAGTTATGAGCCGTTTGTAGGGTGTTTTTTCGTCACCCCATTGAGATGGGAATACGCGCACGCTTGTCAGGCGTACTACAGATTCCCCCTGCCTAGGGTAGGCCGGGGTTTAATGATTGTGGGGATCCGAATCTCCGGCAGCCGCGGACTAAGCTGCCGTTAATTACCCCTCGCCTTTGGGGCGAGGGAACCTCCGATTAACGGGTTAAACTGGTCATGCGAACTCAATGTGCAGTGTACGTGTGTTCTGTTCTGAAAGGGGGGTTTTGGATATGTCGGGAGCCACGCAGAGTTTTTACGGGGGTCCCGCTACCCGGATAGCGGGCTGGGGGTCAAGGGGGCTAGCAGCCCCCTTGCGGGGTTCGGGGCAGCGCCCCGGCCCGAAATTTTTTTTGAGGGGGAGAGTGTGGCGGAGTATGTGTATGTGTACATTTGTATACATATGTATATATATACATGTATATATAAATAAAGGGGAAAAGGGCATCCAAAGGATGCGTGGGGCAGCACCTTGGGCGCTGTGCGCTTAGGTGCTGTGCGCTCAGGCGCAAGCGCACCACGTGTCGGCATGTGGGCGCTTTGCGCATGAGCGCTGCGCGCAGGTGCGCAAGCGCGCTACGTGTAGGCACGTGGGCGCTTTGCGCACTTGCGCAAGCGCGCAGGTGCGCAAGCGCGCGCCACGTGTCGGCACGCGGGCTCTTTGCGCACTTGCGCAAATGCTTAGATGCGCAAGCGCGCGCGCGCCACGTGTCGGCACGCGGGCGCTTTGCGCACTTGCGCTGCGCGCTGCTAAAACAAATTTCTCAGAAGAGAAATCAGAGAGGAGTTGGACTCCTGAGTGTGTGTTTTTTTGTTTTTTTTTTTTTTGTTTTTTTTTTTGGGTTTAGTGAACGATGTTCTTCTTCCTCCTGTTGCTTGCTGGATCTTGAAAATCAAGAGATGTGAAATCTCAAAATCTCTTCTTTTTCAGATCTAATGATAGATCCAAGTTCCCCTTTGTGGGTTTTGTGGTGAAAAACTAATTTGTTTTGAAAAAAGAAGAGTAAAACTCTTGATTTAATTCAAGAGAAAGAAGAAGGTTTTGGAACCTTGAAGATGGAAGAAAGAGCTCAGCTCTGAGACTTTTTTTGGAGAGAGAAAAAAAGTTATTGAGATATTTTATTATCTTTGCCTTTATAGGCCATACATTTTACACATAGCCCCTTGGGCTTCACAAAATGGCATTTTGCCTATCCCATGGCTCATGTGCCATTTCTTTATGCACATAAGCCATGGGCTTTACAAAAATTTGGCTTTATGCCTATTTTTCTTACATTTATCCGAAAATAAAATAAAAGAAATACAACAAAATTATTTATTTCAAAATTTTTATCTTGGCATGGGGGGAGGCCGGCCGCTTCATGTTCGGGCTCGACCCGGGCATGGGCCCACTGGGTCTGGGCTTGGGCCCACTTGGCTTGGGGTTGACTTGTATTTTGACTTGGTCAACCGGGGTGTAAATTTTTACCCCAACAAATTGCCCCCCATCAATAAATGCACACCACATATGTGGGTCGTGTGCATGAAATTGATGGATCTTTTTTTCACGTGGAGGCGACTTGATTTGGTTCCCGTTTTTTAGGAAGCTGGCACTGCCCTTTTTACGACATGGACGGTCGTTGCTTGACATGTCTCCGAGACGGAGTGTCCGTGATAGACGTTTTCCCTGGCCCGGAGTTATCTGGTTCCCGCTTTGTAGGAATCCTGCGCTGCCCTTTTTGCGACTTGGACGGTCGGTGCTGCCCTTTTTGCGACTTGGACGGTCGTTGCTGCCCTTTTAGCGACGTGGACGGTCGGTGCTGCCCTTTTAGCGACGTGGACGGTCGGTTCTGCCCTTTTTTGCGACGTGGACGGTCGATGCTGCCCTTTTAGCGACTTGGACGGTCGGTTCTGCCCTTTTTGCGACGTGGACGGTCGGTTCTGCCCTTTTAGGGACGTGGACGGTCGATGCTGCCCTTTTAGCGACGTGGACGGTCGATGCTGCCCTTTTTGCGACGTGGACGGTCGGTTCTGCCCTTTTAGCGACGTGGACGGTCGATGCTGCCCTTTTAGCGACGTGGACGGTCGATTCTGCCCTTTTTGCGACGTGGACGGTCGGTTCTGCCCTTTTAGCGACGTGGACGGTCGATGCTGCCCTTTTAGCGACGTGGACGGTCGATTCTGCCCTTTTTGCGACGTGGACGGTCGGTTCTGCCCTTTTAGCGACGTGGACGGTCGATGCTGCCCTTTTAGCGACGTGGACGGTCGATGCTGCCCTTTTAGCGACGTGGACGGTCGATTCTGCCCTTTTTGCGACGTGGACGGTCGGTTCTGCCATTTTAGCGACGTGGACGGTCGATGCTTGATTTGACTTGCTCTGCTTCTTGCAATGTCAGGGGCAGACTTGACTTGCTCCGCTTCTTGCGGTGTCGGAGTGGAATTTGACTTGTTGATTTTGATTTGGGTTGACATCAGCATCGCTATACTGGAATATGGTACCAGGAGCGAATCATCATCTGTCATGGAGAGGATTTTGGGATTTTGGTTTTTGTTTGGCATCTGCATTGCTGCACTGGAATAATGCCAGGAGCAACTCATCATTTGCCCTGAGAGGATTTGGGAGAAATTGGGATTGTTTTACGCCCGTGGATTGTATACGGTTTTGCAGGATGTATGATCCAGACCGTAGGGCCGGAAAAATTTTGGGACTTTGTCGGCGTCTGCATCGCTGCACTGGAATATGGTACCAGGAGCGACTCATCATTCGCCGTTGGGGTATGGGATTTGGAATTTGGTTGGCGTCTGCATCACTGCACTGGAATATGGTACCAGGAGCGACTCATCATTCGCCATTTGGGGATTGGGGAGCGATGGCTTAGGAGACAGGTTTAGATCCCTATCGCCTAAGGCTTTTCAATTTTATGGGCCGTGAGGGTCCCATAAAAGCATTTCCTCCCTACGAGTCGTAAGGATCCCGCAGGTGTATTTTCTCCTTAAGAGTCGTGAGGACTCCTAAGTGTGTTTTTCCTTTATGAGTCGTAAGGATCTCACAAAGGTTTGTTCTCCTCATGTATCGTGAGGACACATGAGTGGGTCTTCTTAATGGAGCATAATTCCAAAGGCGGAGACCAGCCGCGTAACTGGTAATTATGGTGGGGTATGGGTATGACGAGAATTATTTGAGCCCGTGGATTGTATACGGTAGTCAACTTGGGGACTAACCGTAGGGCTGGGAGAATTTTGAGAAATTGGATTTTGGTTGGCGTCTGCATCGCTGCACTGGAATATGGTACCAGGAGCGACTCATCATTCACCGTTTGGGGATTTGGAATTTGGTTGGCGTCTGCATCGCTGCACTGGAATATGGTACCAGGAGCGACTCATCATTTGCCGTTGCCCGTTGGGGAACGATGGCTTAGGAGATAGGTTTGGGTCCCTACCACCCAAGGCTTTTCAATTTTATGGGCCGTGAGGGTCCCATAAAAGCATTTTCTCCCTGCGAGTCGTAAGGATCCCGCATGTGTATTTTCTCCTTAGGAATCGTGAGGATTCCTAAGTGTGTTGCTCCATTGTGAGTCGTAAGGATCTCATGCAGGGGTTTTCTCCTCACAAGGTCGAGAGGATTTTGTGAGTGTATTTCATCTCTTTTCACGAGTTTGCGCCCTTTCGGGTTTTCACAGACTCGCCGGTAGTCCTGCTGTTTTTACTCACGGAGCCCTTTCGGGTTTTCATCCGTGCCCGTTTTGCTTGTGGACATACCTTTTTATTTTTCCTCTTTTCTTTTATTTTTATTCTTCTTTTTTTTTTTTTTTTGCCGCTGGTGGGACTTTAAGAGTAGTCTTACCAGCAGAATTTGGGAGAAATAGGGGTCATTTACGCCCGTGGATTGTATACGGTTTTGCAGGATGTATGATCCAGACCGTAGGGCTGATGTGCTCAATTTGCCTGCGACTTAGAGCATTCACGTATAGTATTTCTTGAGATATCGGCTATTGATGGGTGGCATGGGCCTTTCTCCCTCGGCACTTATTAGTTGGTAGGATCCTCCGTCGAACACTTTCTCGATGACGCATGGTCCTTCCCAATTTGGCTCGAATTTTCCCTTGGCATGTCGATTGGGGATAATCGGTCTTTTGAGGACCAACACCAATTCACCTTTCTTGAAGGCGCGGAGACGGGTTATCTTGTCATAAGCCCGTGACATTTGGGCTCGGTATAGCTCCAGATTTTGTTGCACCGCGAGCCTCTTTTCTTCGAGGGCATCGAGTTCTTCAAGTCGAAGGAGCACGTTTTCTTCCTCCGTCAACTCATGTTGGACGGCCATTCTTAAGCTCGGAACTTCAACTTCGAGGGGGAGGACTGCCTCCACTCCGAAGAGCAATGAGTATGGAGTGGACTGAGTTGGAGTACGGTGCGTGGTACGATATGCCCACAATGCCTCGTGAAGCTTGAGATTCCAGTCTCTCTTGTTGGCTGAAGCATTTTTCCTCAGAAGCTTGCATAGAGTCTTATTGAAGGCTTCGGCTAGCCCATTGGCTCTTGGATTATAGATGGAGGAATACCTCCAGTCTATCTTGTGCTGAGTAGCGAATCTTGAGACATTGAAGCTTTTGAAAGAAGGTCCGTTGTCAGAAATGATTCTTCTTGGTGTACCGAAGCGGTATAGAATATTATGCTGGAAGAATGTCAAAATATCCTTTGTCTTGACTTCTTTTAGCGGGACAGCTTCAGCCCATCTGGAGAAGTAGTCTGTCGCGGCCAGTATGAACCGGTGGCCTTTAGATGACGGAGGATCAATTGGGCCAACAATGTCGGTGCCCCAGACTTCGAAGGGCCACGACGCCACTGTAGGATGCAATGGATTGGGATGCTTGTGAATAAAATCACCGTGAATTTGGCAGACATAACATTTCCTTGCATGCTCTCCGCAATCCCGTATCATGGTGGGCCAGTAATACCCAAGCCGTTTAATTTGCAGTCGCATCTTGGGGCCAGATTGGTGAGCACCGCAAACGCCTGAGTGAACTTCTTTCATGACTTTTTGGGCTTCGGCCGATGACAGGCACCTGAGCCAGAGTTGGTCATATGACCTGCGGTATAACGTGTCATTTACAAACACGTATCGGAGAGCTCTTTTCTTCAGCTGAATCCTCGCAGATTTTTCTTCGGGCAGCTTGTCGTATCGGAGGTACTCTATGAAGGGTTCTCTCCAATCGGGCTCGTCTTGGATGATCGAAGCTTCTTCCGCAGGACTGCTCTTCTGTTCTGCGCTTTCCTCTTCTCGTAGAGAGACTGGGGGTAGAATTTGCCGGCTTCTGACTGTGATCAGAATTTCGTCCATGTCAGGATCAGCCAGCTCCTTGGCTAGGCGAGCGAGTATATCGGCTTTTCCGTTCAATGCTCTAGGGACTCTTGTTAGTTTGATATGAGTGAACCGTTTCATGAGTTCCACCACCCGGCTTCTGTACCGAGCCAACTCGGGTTTGTATATCTTATAGTCGCCGCTTACTTGGTTGACGACAAGCTGGGAATCACCGTAAACCCGTAGCCGAAGGATTTCCATTTCTATGGCGAGCTCCAAACCAGCTATCAGAGCTTCATACTCGGCCTCATTGTTTGTGCGAGGCTCGGTGAGAGCAAAAGAACGCCGTAGGGTTCCCATTGATGGTGTGATAAACACCAATCCTATCCCTGCTTTTATCTCCGGGACGCTTGATTTACTGGAGGTTCTTATCGATGAGGCCCTATCGAAGTAGAGCTCCCAACATGGCTCGTCATTCTCGAAATGCAGCACTTGTTCGTCGGGTAACTCACAATTTAGTGGCGACCCTTCTGGTATGGGATGAGCAGCGAGAAAGTCTGCAAGAGCTTGCCCTTTTACTGCTTTCTGAGGAGTGTAAACTATGTCAAACTCAAGTAGCATGACAGCCCATCTTGCCATTCTGCCGGCTAGGCTTGCTTTGGTCATCAAGTGTTTGAGCGGGTCGACCTTGGAGATCAGCATAACCCGATGAGCGAGCAGATAGTGCCTCAGCTTCTTCACAGCAAATATCAGAGCCAGGCATTGCTTTTCGATTGGGGAGTAGTTGTGTTCCGCCCCGACTAGAGTTCGACTGAGGTAGTAGAGGGCATTTTCTTTTCCCTCCTCGTTGTTCTGAGCAAGGAGTGCACCAAGTGACTCATCTAGCGCGGCAGTGTAGAGAATCAGCGGTTTATTTAGAATGGGAGCGGCCAACACAGGAGGGTGCAACAAGTACTGTTTGATACTTTCGAACGCTTCTTGACACTCGGCATCCCAGATAAAAGAAGCTCCTTTCTTCATGAGCTTTGAGAAGGGCCTACATCTCCCCGATAAATTTGAGATAAACCTCCGTATATAAGCAAGCTTGCCTTGAAAAGATCTTAGCTGCGTCAGACTCTTCGGAGGAGGCATCTCCATGATGGCCTTTATCTTTGATGGGTCAACTTCGATCCCTCGATGTCGAACTATGAAGCCCAGGAATTTTCCCGATGACACGCCAAAAGCGCATTTCAGAGGATTCATCTTCAGATCAAATTCCCTCAGTCTGGTGAGAACGGTCCTAAGATCCTGGATATGATCGGCCTTGGTTTCAGTCTTAACGACCAGATCATCAACATAACATTCGACGACTTTATGAATTAGGTCATCGAAGATATTGGTCATTGCCCTTTGATATGTAGCACCTGCGTTCTTCAGTCCGAACGGCATCACCTTGTAGCAATATATTCCGATCGGAGTTCGAAATGCTGTGTGCTTCTCATCCCCAGGCGACATCTTGATCTGATTATATCCAGACGAGCCATCCATAAAAGTGAACAGCTCGTAATTTGAGGTGTCATCGACCATCATTTCCATGACCGGTAGCGGGAAGTCGTCTTTAGGACATGCCTTGTTGAAGTCCCTGAAATCGACACAAACTCGGATCTGCCTATTTTTCTTCTTCACTGGGACTATGCATGCGATCCAGTCTGCATATTTCTCTTCCCTGATAAAGCCGGCATCGATGAGTTTCTTGGTTTCCTCGATGACCTTTTCTTCCAACTCCCTTCTCATTCTTCGAGGAGCTTGTTTGACTGGCTTAGCATCAGGAGATATAGCCAGCTTATGCATGGCTACCTCAGGAGAAAGGCCAGGCATTTCTTTGTATGTCCACGCGAAGCAGTCGACGAACTCATGCAGCAGGGCAATTATCTGCGCTTTCATTTCCTCTGACAAGAGCGAGCTGATGTAGGTCGGCCTTGGATTATCGGGCGTTCCTAAGTCAATCTCGGTTAGCTCGTCAAAGGTTGCTTGTCCGCCATCTTCGAGCTCTTGAGGAGCTTCTTCTGGCTCGGCTATCTCGTCGTCATCATTTGATCTTTCGCTGGCCTCACCAACATGGATCATGTAGCACGCTTTGGAATCAGGTTGAATGTAGCCTATGCCCCGTCTATCTGGAATTCGTCCATCGATGAGTGCTCGGACCTGGGGCGGATGCCATAGCCCTTCGTAAAACTTTGCTTCGGACTCCGTTTGATATAACCGGCATCCGCACTTTTTAAAGTATTCCCGCATCTCGGGCGCATAGTATCTGGGATTGAGAACGGCTCTTATGCCTCTCTCATATGGAAGGCACGCGACAGACAGATCGCCCGGGTGCACAACGGGGTTTGACCCATAAAACAGGATGCCCTTCTGTCCACTTTTCCTCCCGGGAACGTAGAAAGTTTTCAGCTGGTCCACGGTGGAGATTGATAATGCCTCGAGCTCTTTACACATTTGCTCTGGTACCTTTGTAACGGCTAGGGACCTTTCTGCAACTTCAAAGGTCTCTCGTAGTTTCGCTTGTTGCGTGGGGGTCCAATCTGCACCGCTGTTGCACGACAGGTCCTCCTCCTCTGACTCTTCAGTGTCGCTGCCAAGATGAGGGCGGACTTTACTGCTAGATGGGCTTTCAGTAACAGATTCGTCCGTATCGCTGCCGAAATGAGGGCGAGTTTTGCGGAAGGACGGGCTTCCAGCGTCGGACTCATCAGTGTCGTTGCCGAAATGCGGGCGTACTTGGGCGTTTTTGCTTTTGAAAGTGATAGCCGGCGCAGATTTGCTTTTGAGTCTTGGAGCCGGTCTATCCTCAGTCAGTTGTGGCTTAGCATTTTGGTGATTCATAAAGTACCGAGAATCTTCGTAGCGGACTTCATGCACACCGAACGGTTGGATGTCTCCGTCAATGCGTCTTTCTTCGCCATTTTTAGTATATTTCATGCATTGATGGAGAGTTGACGGAATGATGCCATAATCGTGGAGCCATGGCCGCCCCAAGAGAATCTTATAAGACGTGTCGGCGTTGATCACGTATATCTTAGCTTCAGTTTGCAGATCTCCGAATTTGATTGGCAAAACTATAGACCCTAGAACTTGCTGGCAATTTTGGTTGAACCCTTGAATGACAATCCTTTCCCTTGACAGGTGTCGGACGTCCATTGACAAACTCTTCAGAGTTCGCAAGTTCATGATGTTCA
Organism: Agapanthus africanus; assembly: GCA_030015575.1. Lineage (NCBI taxonomy): Eukaryota > Viridiplantae > Streptophyta > Magnoliopsida > Asparagales > Amaryllidaceae > Agapanthus > Agapanthus africanus. The sequence goes on along the minus strand of CM057339.1, from coordinate 824,632,194 downwards.
CTGAGGACCCCGGATCAATCAATATGTGATTAATTCGATCTCCGTCGCTGTACCCGGTCACGTAAAGCGGCCGATTATACTCAGCCGTTCCCAGTAGCAAGTCTTCATCCTTAAATGTGACTGCGGCGGCATGCAAAGCGTGCTGGGCTTCTTTCATATTAATTTCCGCAAAGTGAGCCTGATACCGCTCGGGGTTTTGTAGAGCGTGAATGAGAACGTCTCTAAGCTCCTTAGATAGGACCAAGGCGTCGTAGATGCTCAGGAGAGATGGAAGCTTCCGGAGATGTGCCAAGACATTATAGTCCACCGAGGAAGGACTTATGTTTTCATCGGCCGGTTCTCTGCCATCTTCTTCATTAGCGACATGTTTTTCCTTCCCTTTTGGGGCGTTGCCCTGATTTTGCGGTAGAGCCCTGCCGCTTCTGAGCTGGATTTGATTGGCCTTTATGGTGAGCTCCTCGTCCTCTTCCGGAAAACAGAGATCATCCTCGGAGTCGCTGCCAAGATGGATGGCGTAGCAGGTCGCTACTGGGATCTCTTCATTGGAGTCTTCTTCTAACTCCTCCAGAATTTCAGCCGCTTGTACAGGGAAGAACTCCTTCAATTGAATCAATGTTCTTTCCTTTTGTTCATATTCTTCGAGGGAATCGATATATTTTTGAATGGTCGATCTCCCTGCAGACTCTTTTTCGCGCCGAGCTGCACTTTTCTTCTTCTTCAGCTTCTTGGATTTTGAGCCTGATGGAGCTGCATTGGCAGCTGGACTGGTAGGCTTCTTCTGCCATTCCCATTCCGTCCTGGGTTCTTTCCGAAGTAGCTTTATCATCTTCTGCGTCTTATTAGATATGTGCGTACCCCACGGAGGCCGCGATGAGTCCGTTTCATTTCTCAAGGCAGCGGGTTCGGCTGTCTGCTCCCAGAAGGCTTCAGTTTCTGTCTGTATAAAGTTGGTGGTTGCAACTTGGTTATTCACCAACACACTTTTGGACAGCTCGATCTCTCCAGCCTTGTACTGCTTCTCGACCCAGTCTTTGAAGATATAGCAATCCTCGATCGCATGGCTCACTACTCGGTGGTACGGGCAATACAGAGGATTGTCGGTCATTTTTGCTTCTTGGGGTCTTTTCGACTCCGGCAATTGTAGGCCGTTGTTCAAGGCATCTTTAAATATCTTACGGACCTTGTCCCTTCTGAAAGAGTAAACCTTGTTCTTCTTCTCCTCTAGGGAAGGCCCATCTCCTCCCAGCAATGGCTTTCGAGACCGGTTGGTTTTGGATTCGCCCGCCCTTCGCTTTTCTTCATTGTCGGAGGCATTGAAGACATTGGTACTGCTGGAACTCCCGCTTCTACGGTTGTCGTCCCGCTTGCTTTTCCAGGTTTTGTCTCTCTGAGTGTCCGGCGGGGACTCTTGCTTTGAGCGTTCCAGCATTTGGACTTTCTTGGTTAGCTCCTGAAATGTCTTGAGGCCCGCTGTACACAAGAATGGGACCATCCAATTGCTGAGGTTCCCAATGAGAAGGCTGACGGACTGGTCCTGCTCCAGCGGCGGTTCGCACTTGACCGTGAGATTACGCCATCGGGCGATAAAGTCAGTGTTGCTTTCATTCTTCCCCGGCTTGGTCCTCACAAGGTCGGCAATGGAGATTTTATCACTGACGCTCATGAACCTTTGCCGGAACAGAGACTCCATTTGGGCAAAGGTAATGACGGACCCATCTGGTATGCTCGCGTACCAGTCGAAAGCAACGCCGGTCAGGCTATTGACAAACTGACGAAGAAGGAGCGCGTCATTGCCCCCTGTATTTCCGCACGATGCTTTGAAGTGGGCGACGTGCTGATTTGCATTCCCCGTTCCATCAAATCTTCCGAACTTAGGAATAACGTAGCCGCTTGGGAACTCAATCAGGTCGTACTGCGCGGGATATGGCCGCCCGCTACTGCCGATTTCTTTCTGAGCTTCAGCTTCGGCCACCAATGTTTTAACCTTGCTGGTGACCAAATCCATTATCCGATCCTGTGTTAGCGGGATAATGCTATCTGGGGCCAAGGCGTCCCCAGAAGTAGAGTGTGGCCGGCTTTCATGTGGCTCGACCAGTCTTGGACCCGAAGGAACAGGCATTGGCTGCCTCGGATTGTCATCACCCGGCTGATTAGTAGCGGCTTGTGCTTGATTGGGAGGCGCTCGAGCAATTTGAGCCGTAAGCTGCATCACAACATTTGTTAGGTCGTCAATTTTCGAATAGAGCTTGGCCATCTCTTTATCTTTGCTCCTGAGCTGTTTTCGAAGCTCTTGAAGCAGCTCTTGCTCCGCAGTCCTGGGGCGGAAAGTCGGCTCTTCCTCGCTGTCCGAGCTTGACTCTGCATGGACCGAGGGGTCTTTCTGCCTATCATCCTCATCGAGAGGGTTTTCTTCATCCAGCGGGGGCGGCTGTTCTTGGGCGGCAGCAACCACATTCAGGCTAGATTGGGCTTGGGATGTGGTGGCCCCGTCCTTGCTTTTGCTGCGAAGGTTGTCGCTAGGGCGCCCGCCCGCCATATAGACCGTATGGATGGTATATCCGGACGTCTTTCTATCATTGGCAGCTGATTTCATGGGTCGCTGTCTTGACCCCCTTGTTTCGGTAGCTGGTAGTCGATTGAAGGCGGCTGGCCTAACCAGGTTCTTAAATGGTGCTGGCGCATCTTTTCTGGGTTTGCCCCGCTGCTTTCGTGCGGCACAGAGCGCTTGATAGACTCTTGAAGAGATAGTGTCGTACTTTTTCTGTTGGGGCGAGGACACGTCTCTTTGTGGCACTGTTCGGACCGCTGTCTTCTTGATTCTGGCGGTCATGGCGTTTTTCTGAACCCACTTCAGAGGCTCGAAGGAATTGCTGATTCTTACGTCCGACTCAGCCGTCGTCACGGGGAAACCCTGCACTTGGAACTTCACATGATTCCATTTGGCCGAAGCCTTGGCCCTTTTGTTGGCTCGATACCTGAGCCGCTTCTGCCATAACTTTTCTGTTCTAAGCACCTGGCAGACTTCAGCTCTTTGGGAAGACGCCGCAGACCGGGCGACGGAGGGCTTTGGAGATACGCTCGATTGTGCGTTTGTTGGAGTCATCGCTTGATCTCGTCCGCGACATTTGTTGTTGCCCTTCGCACCGGAAGTCTTGCCCCCCAGCTAGAGCGTCAGGGAATCGTTCAGACACCATCTTAAGTTTCGGTTGTGGTACCTTAGCAATCACAACATTCGGCCTCTTGCCCCTTAGGACCGGCTTGACCACCTGTTCCGCCGGGATTTCCGCCAGATGAGCGCTTCCAGCAGGGTAGATGATGACGGAGCCAAACTGGCGGGGCGATTCTTCCCACTGTCGACTGAGGCTTGCGGGGAGAACCACACGAGCATTGATCTTGACCACGTACGGAATCGGGGTCATGTTGGAAGCTGAATTCGTCTGGGGAGACATTGTAATCGAAGGTTGATTGCTGCATGGAAAAAAAAAACATCATTTCAGTATAGGCAATCGATATGTATATTGATTGAGTTCATATGAACGTTTAACCCGAAATATGGGTGGAGAGATTGGTCCCACCGGGCGTGCCAGAATCTGTAGGGTGTTTTTTCGTCACCCCATTGAGATGGGAATACGCGCACGCTTGTCAGGCGTACTACAGATTCCCCCTGCCTAGGGTAGGCCGGGGTTTAATGATTGTGGGGATCCGAATCTCCGGCAGCCGCGGACTAAGCTGCCGTTAATTACCCCTCGCCTTTGGGGCGAGGGAACCTCCGATTAACGGGTTAAACTGGTCATGCGAACTCAATGTGCAGTGTACGTGTGTTCTGTTCTGAAAGGGGGGGTTTGGGATATGTCGGGAGCCACGCAGAGTTTTTACGGGGGTCCCGCTACCCGGATAGCGGGCTGGGGGTCAAGGGGGCTAGCAGCCCCCTTGCGGGGTTCGGGGCAGCGCCCCGGCCCGAAATTTTTTTTGAGGGGGAGAGTGTGGCGGAGTATGTGTATGTGTACATTTGTATACATATGTATATATATACATGTATATATAAATAAAGGGGAAAAGGGCATCCAAAGGATGCGTGGGGCAGCACCTTGGGCGCTGTGCGCTTAGGTGCTATGCGCTCAGGCGCAAGCGCACCACGTGTCGGCACGTGGGCGCTTTGCGCATGAGCGCTGCGCGCAGGTGCGTAAGCGCGCTACGTGTAGGCACGTGGGCGCTTTGCGCACTTGCGCAAGCGCGCAGGTGCGCAAGCGCGCGCGCCACGTGTCGGCACGCGGGCGCTTTGCGCACGTGCGCAAGCGCGCAGGTGCGCAAGCGCGCGCCACGTGTCGGCACGCGGGCTTTTTGCGCACTTGCGCAAATGCTTAGATGCGCAAGCGCGCGCGCGCCACGTGTCGGCACGCGGGCGCTTTGCGCACTTGCGCTGCGCGCTGCTAAAACAAATTTCTCAGAAGAGAAATCAGAGAGGAGTTGGACTCCTGAGTTTGTTTTTTTTTTTTTTTTTTTTTTGGGTTTAGTGAACGATGTTCTTCTTCCTCCTGTTGCTTGCTGGATCTTGAAAATCAAGAGATGTGAAATCTCAAAATCTCTTCTTTTTCAGATCTAATGATAGATCCAAGTTCCCCTTTGTGGGTTTTGTGGTGAAAAACTAATTTGTTTTGAAAAAGGAAGAGTAAAACTCTTGATTTAATTCAAGAGAAAGAAGAAGGTTTTGGAACCTTGAAGATGGAAGAAAGAGCTCAGCTCTGAGACTTTTTTTGGAGAGAGAAAAAAAGTTATTGAGATATTTTATTATCTTTGCCTTTATAGGCCATACATTTTACACATAGCCCATTGGGCTTCACAAAATGGCATTTTGCCTATCCCATGGCTCATGTGCCATTTCTTTTTGCACATAAGCCATGGGCTTTACAAAAATTTGGCTTTATGCCTATTTTTCTTACATTTATCCGAAAATAAAATAAAAGAAATACAACAAAATTATTTATTTCAAAATTTTTATCTTGGCATGGGGGGAGGCCGGCCGCTTCATGTTCGGGCTCGACCCGGGCATGGGCCCACTGGGTCTGGGCTTGGGCCCACTTGGCTTGGGGTTGACTTGTATTTTGACTTGGTCAACCAGGGTGTAAATTTTTACCCCAACACCGTTGTCCCAAGGGTTAGTAAGATGAAGGAAGTCACTAATCTGAGGATAAAAATAAGTCTGAAAAATAGTTTCTATTCTGGAAACCAAACATTTGAACGTTGATACCCTACTATGCGCACTTACACACGTCTTAAAACTCGGGATAGTAGAGGATACCTTGAAATGCTCTTGCCTAAAAGCCAAAGTACGAAGAAAATAATAGATGAAAAATAAAAGTATAAAATGGTGAAGAAAAAAATGAACACTGGTTTTGTAATCACCAAGGCAGCATAAAAAAATATAGCGAGGGTGCTTCATCACTTAGTGCCTTAGACCAACTGGTTTGGGAGTTACTGCTAAGTTTTAGGTGCTGCAAGACGAGAAAATTGCTAATTACGCCCAATATGTGAGTACATTTAGTAATCGGTCAATTAGTACCTCAAGAAATATTAACGGCCACATGAAGAATGTGTGAGCAATTCCATCAAAAATATTCACCGACTAAAAAGTATTGAGGTAGATGGACAAGAGTATGATAGCTTGAATTGAATTCTCCGAGTGTAAGGATATCTTTTACACACATGTAGGGGTATATGATCGGTGTTTGGAAGAAAGGTAGGGATGAAGAATAAAGGCGATGTTTTATTGAGAGATGATGTGATTTCTAACATTTTTTCATGACTATTAAGATAGGGCTCATGACAACCGAAAAGCTAGTGTAGTTGAAAACTCTGATTTTCAAATTCTTTCTTTTATAATTCTGATCTTTATATGTAACTTTCACAGTCTTCCTTTTATTATAGGATTTTATGGGTGCAATCCGCTGAAAACCCTCAGGAAACAACACTCCTCCTACTAGGGACACCTAGAGGTTTAAAGGCTTGTTGCACGTGCTCAGTGCAATCGTGTTGCCTACGAAAGTGTGCTAGCTAGTTTTTCTTTTCTCTTTCTCTTGAATAAAAGAAGTTTGCTCGAGACGATCAAAGTCAAGTTTGGGGGAATTTGTTCAGTCGAAAATATTGCAATTTTTAACATAACAATTTCCTCACTTTTCTATTCATCTAAGGATGTTTATTATAAATATAACACATATTATAAGTTCGTCTGGAAAATATCAATTACCATGTGTTATACATTATAATCAACATTCTGGAAGGAAATTGTATATTTATTATTTCACGCATGATATTGTATATCTCAACAATCTTCATTGAGATTTTTGTGCAGAAAATTATTTCAGGACAGATATCGGAATCGCAAATTCGCCGAAAAAAATGCAGCAAATCAAAGAGTTAAAATCTGGCAGAGATTAAGAAGAGATAAGAAGATTCCAGATATCACCTGAACACCAATTGGCCAATACCAGAATACACAGGGAAAATGAGGCAACAAGCTCACCAAACGGCCGCGGATCCGCTGCCGAGTCAGGCCGATCCACCGCGGATCCACGGCCGAGTTTGGGGCTCTGGTGACGATACTTTTCCAGAAGCTTCATCTCAACTTCCTAGCTTGCTTAGGACACTCCATTGTAACAACCTTGTTCTGGAAACTTCCCTACAACAACCTAGCTTCTTGAGGAAGTTTGATTACTATCTTGTTCTAAAAGTTTCCCTACAACTATCTAGCTTCTTAGGGAAGATTGACCTAGCTTCTAGTGGAAGATTGGTGAAGGGCTATATAAAGGACCTAAGCCTTCATTTTGGGGGTTGAACAATTCGTGACTCAATTTTTAGTATAACAATTCATTACACAAGTTGAGTGACATAACTTGTAAATCCAATTCAATTCCAAATCAAGATCCAAATCAAGAATCGTTGAGAACAATATCGAGCGACGACATTCAAGATCCTTTACGTGAAGCCGATCGTCATCAAGAGCACGTAATCCGCGATAGATCCAAAACTCACGGTGATCGAGCAAAGCGAAATTCGACGGAATAGTTATCTCTTCAAGAGAGCGATCGAGAGCAATTCTTGTAAGCTCGGATTAAAGGAAAGTGTAATTAGAAGTTGATTGATAAAGGTGATCATTTGTTAATTCTCGTTTTCTTTAAATTTTTGCATTATCAAATTTCTAATTCTTGATTCTTTTATTTTCATGATGAGTGAGTAAATCTCTGCTTGCTAAGAATTCGAAGGAATTCAGTAGATCAAATGGTGATGAAATCCTATACGCATCTTAAGTCTTATGAGAATTGTGAACTTTAGGAAAAAGAATCGTCAACGACCAAATTTGGAGCGAGATTACCGTTCTTGATAATTTCGTTGCAATTTGGGATTAAATGAGTGATTATTTTCTTTGTTAAAGGCTAGATTTGAATGGTGATCAATGAAAAGACAAGAGATAGTGAAGGAGAAACCCTAGTTTCATCAAAAAGATCCCTAATCTTCATTCATCGCCAACATTCTAACTATAATTCATCAATAGATAAGATGGGTCATTATTAGTATTCATCATTACTACTAATTTCTATTGAATCCTACAAGCTATTCTTCAATTTTCTTGATAATTAAAATTGATATTAGACACTTTCTTGATTACTAAATCTAAAACTATTTCAATATTTTTCTTGAAAATATTTCATCTAATAAATCTTAATTCATTTTCTTGAATTTTCTTTACTATTTTCTTTCGGCTCAACTAAAGTAAGAACGAATAAATACACGAATCTCAGTGGACGACCTATACTAATTAACGAACTACATCGACACCGTTATTGATTGCGGTTATAAATACTTTGATTGTGATTATACTTTTCATATCAAACCAATCAGACATTCCTTATCAATCACATCTCATGGCGTTGAGAAGGAGATGGCCTCACTCTAGAATTGGCAGGTTATTCGCCGCATTCGTAGGGGGTACAGGTTGTCCCAAGGAGGGGTGCTCAAGTTACCGGATTCCATAAAGTGCTGGGTGGCCCATTCACTTTGCTGAAGGGGCTGCCTCACTTATGGTTTTGGTGGGTAATTTGCCGCGCTCATAGGGGTCTAGGTTTTCATTGCACAGGCTATCCACACGACCCGGGGAACGTCGAGTTTCACTTGCAGCTTAAAGGAAACCCGGGGCTCCCAGATTATCTGTATTTTTCTGTGATGCTTATTGCTTATCTGTGATGTTGCATTTATCATGCCTGGATCGATTATTATATATTGTTATATATATACTAGTAGATATTGTATATGTTTTACACCTGTGCTAGTCATGTCCCCGCTCTGTCGTTAGTTAAGTAACCTAACGGATGATGATAGGACACAGTGGCGAATGCGGAAGACATATACGTACATCATGTTTTCGTTCTTTTGTGGTGTGATTAATTGGTGGGACTGTGTTGATTCAGATCAATGCAAGGAAAACAGATCTAATCGATGTTGTTGGAATAATTTTAAAAAGTTGTTATTACAAGGGCGTTTTCTTTTGTTTTGCACAGCGGTATTCCGTTATGAATATCCAGCACCTCATTCGACGAGGCAAGAGCCGAGTCCCCTTTACCGGGAGTGACCTCTTGGGCAGAAGTTTGCATCAGGCTAATAACTTCACTATAGTCGATTACTTTTGTTTTGCATCGTGATATTCAGTGGGAATATCCTGCACCTCATTTCACGAGGAAAGAGCCGAGATCCCTTCACCGGGAGTCACCTCTTTAGCAAAGATTTTTGCCACTATATATTTATAAAGATATCTGATTCCTTCAACGATATCAGGTTCATTACGTTAAATGTTTTTCGCCAAAAACCATTCGTAGCCCTCCGTCATTTCAGACGTGTAGCACTTAGTATTCATGCTATGTATGTTGGCCTTCGTCAAGGCATAATGTATGGTAGCTATTTGTTACTTTTCTGTTGCATAGATAGATGCGTTAGTTTGGGACAGTCGTACTACTATTTTGGCCTTCATCAATGGTATGTACGGGTGGGTTCAAATTAACCTGGACAATGACGGGTAGAACTTGACATGTGACTTATGATATGTTGGCCTTTGTCATAGTCATAAGAGTATGGGGTAAAAATCACATCGGGAGTTTCTAAAGAAACTGAAACTTACCATGCATGCACATACCTTCTAGAGTGTGATAACTTGAGTGGATTCCATCAAGTTATCATGCGATGATAGTTGGATCCCGATTCCCACTAATGAGTTGGTTTACTCCTCGGGTGATTTTACATGATCCCGACTAATTCTTCTTTCAGGTTTGGAGGAGAATTTGAGGAAACAGTGGGAGACATCCTGATTAGATAAAGTGATTGACCATTCTGATCTAGATTAGAGTGCACGTTGAGTATTTCTTTTCTCCCTCTCTCTTGCAGCGACCATGTCCCGACCCTAGACTGGAACTCATAAACCTATTTAACCGAACCTTCTTAAAAACATTGACTTTTGGATTGTCTGAGTTGCATACTTCATTGACACTCCTACTTTTACCCTTTGCTTTTCACCGAAACATTCTGTATCACTACGAAGATCCACTTTTATTGGATATGACCATCGTATAGTTACATACAAACTCGAAGAAACTTGTTTCATATTCGAGGATGGTTTCCGGTTATGGAGAAATAGAATAGGACTATTCAGTTGTCTTTTCCTTTTACCTTCTCTCAGGTTGTGAGGGCTCTTTGGATTAGGAGAGGGTACACCTATTGCAATTATTGGATAGTCTTCTTCCAAACCATAGACAGGTCCGAAAGGTGGGGAAGGAAGAAAACCAATTAGCCTAAGTGTGGTGTACAAAAGGTAATAAGTAAAAACAAATAAAGAGATTAAAAAGAAGGCAAAGTAAATTACGACTGCTATCATACACGACCAAACCGTGTATATCATCGCCACTCCTACTTCACCTTTGCATTTCTCCGGTTCAGGAGAAAAAGAATAAAATTTATTCAGTTGTCTTTTATCTTTACCTTCTCTCAAGTTGCGAGTACTCCTAGAATTAGGAGAGTACATCTATTATGCTTAATAGATAGTTTTCTTCCAAACCATAGGCTGGTGCTGAACGGTAGGGAAGGAAGAAAACCATTTAGCCTAAGAATGGTGTACAGAAGGTAATGAGTAAAGACAAATAAAAGGATTTGGAGAGATGGCAAAGAAATAAAACGGTTACAGTCAAGAATGTGGATAATGGAAGAAGCATTACTAGGAATACCCGGATACCCCTTCGAAACATTTTCATGTTTCAGTTTCACTGTGCGTTGTTAATTGAAAACTGATTTCCCAATTAGGTCCTTACTCCAGGATATGTATTTACCAGGTTTGATTCTCACATCTGTATAGTTTTACAGATGATGGGTGGTAGTAAGTTATTAGGAATTAGGTGATTATACCCTCTTCATATCGAAATTCGTTGTAATTGGTGATATTTGAGGAAATCGCCTGGGGTTTTTACTGACAACAAATATTTGGTTTTGAATATCCACTGTTGTGCACCAATTTCAAACTGATATATCCATATCTTTATTTTATAAAGTGAAATATAATTTTTTTAAATTATATCCATAACATTTACCTATATCAGTTGATGATTGGGTAAGGAGTATTAAACAGCGGTGTAATTCTTCTTAACCATAGTACAGTTTTCAACCTACGATGCACATGATGTGAGTTATTCAACTCAGGGGATTTATACAAAGTATTGTATGTAGTCCAGTGTCCATTAGGGCAAAGGGGTTGGTCCTCTTACTATATTTTGTTTACTTGTGACTTCTCCAGTTTTAGACAGGTATTTCGTAGGAATACAAGGTCCAAGTTTGGAGAAATTATAGATACAAGAATAAAGTAGAGAACCATGTGTTGCAAGTATCGGGATTCTTCAAGGTTATCAAAGGTATAGATACTTATGTTTGGTATTCAGTTGATAGTAATGGTTTTGAGAACTTGCTTCTCTTTCAGGTTACTCATATCTGGATGTACTCCTAAGTTGAGTAATACTGATCGGCCTCTCTCCATTTAGTTGACATGCACTGGAGACAGCTGCATGATTTGAATCTGGTTCCAATTAAATCAGTGTCTCTGTTTCTATATTGTATATAGAATGGTTTATATCTTAACGATTTTAAGGTATATGGAGTTGTCCAGCTTATGCTTAAAACTAAACTCTGGATAACTCAAGGCACGTTTTTGTAATGGCAGTTTGTGGGTTATTTCGGGCTATGACGAGGGGTAATTTTCTACCATCTGGAAGATCAATTTCTTGACTCGCCGCAGTTTTAGCAAAATGGACTTTTTCAGAAAACAGTAGTGGGAGTATAGTAGAACTGGAAGTGATTCCAGAACCACAAACGATTACTGAAAATTTAATAGAACCTAAAAATTCAATCGGGTTTTGACATTCCATTGCCACTCCGCAAATATGGTGGGTAACCTCAAGCGCCCGAGAGGTACTTCGGTATCCTCAAAGATGGTGACAGGAAGGTTCTTGTTTATCCAGACTTGCCATTACTACTGTTCTAGACTATGAGACCTGGCAGGAGGATGAGTATAGCGTCGTTCTAAACTAGCTTTAGAAGTGCACGTGTATATGACTCTGCCAGAGGGTTGTTGTAGTCAGTGGGAGCAGCGGAAGCATAGTGGACAAGTAGCTTATATCTATGTATAGACTAAAGCAGATATAACGGAGATAGATCATCTATTTTTGATGTGAGAGTCAAAGGCTTTGACTTCATCAAAATAGGAGATGGATCTGTTAAGAAGGTAGTAGGGTGTGATGTCCTGGTATTTGGATGACATACACTTTGTATGAAGTGAAATTCCTATACTACGATCGGTTATACTATGGTTGTCACACAGTTGTTTCTCCACATAGGATATGGATATTATATCAGGCATTCTGGTTACTAGATCTATGGTTTTAGATATAGATTTGGGTAGTTTCCCAATCTGGGTACTTAGACAGTATTCTAAAGGTGTTTTAGAATGGACGACTCCTGGCACAGCAGTATACCTGCCGGTGTTGGAGTCACCCTCTCTAAAGGTGTCTTACAGACTAAAGGGGAGAGGGATGTGCATGATAGACATATCACTTGTTTAGGCAATTGAGTCAATCATGAGATGTCAAGTACCACACCATATGTTGTTTTTGCGCTAGCTGCAATAAGTTTATATATTAATCCAATTCTGGAGAAAGGTTCGGAAGCAGTTTATGAAGATAAGTGGATGTTTTAGAGATTTAGTAACAGTAGCCTCCTTCGGGAGACAGTTATCATTCCAGGTTTCCAAGGTGACCTGGATGACAGAATGACCGTCAGAGGTATAGTTTACCCTCTTTTGAGGGGCAGTAGTTTGGACAGGTGGTCCAAGCGGATACTGAGGGAGGCATAGCGCAGGATACTGATTAAATTCAGTGGACGATACAGTCTAAGACGTTTGCTGGATTTGGAGTTCATTTGTGAACCGGTTCCCATCAAATATCCAGACATATTCTAAGACAGATATTGCTCATTTCGGGAGATAGTTTTCTCCACGAACTTGAGATAAAGAGAGACATAGAAAGAAACATTGGAGTGGATCCACTCACTGAGGCTATTTCTCGAACGCAATAGTTTTACAAATGAGCTTTGTGAAACTGATTAATAGAGAAGTTGGGTGTTCGGTATCACACGGGCTATGAGTATACGACACCGCAATAATTAGCATTAAGTGCAAGTGGGAGATTGTTGGCTATAGTGCCCTCAAGTCAATTATTGGATCGCAGGCACGTGATTGCAATGATTGAGGGAGGACCTATACCGGTAGAACAGTCTTATTCGAGATGATAGTATGCTATCTAGTTTATCTTTATCATCGTGTACATGCTTCAGGTGACATTACAGATCACTATTACATATTGATAGAGCCCATAAGATTCTTGCTTGACTACCAGCAGTATGATGGTGATCATATACGTGAGAGTTGGGTGGTCTATAAGCACATCCTTAAAGTGTCCCTAGTCGTGGGAGTTTCGAGACTGGGCATCGATACTCCAAGAGTAGACTAGTTGTAGGGTTCCTAGGCACTCTAATGAAGTCTCACAAGGCATCAACCATGCCAATTTCAAATTTTACAAGTGCCGAGAAACTCTAATACGGATCGTTAACTAGAATTTTAGGCGAAACAAGAAACTAGTTAACATCTTAACTAAAAGTGAGATGCTACAACCTTTGTAGATCCGGTTATCCACTTCCTTAGCTCCACATGGTTGTCCCCTCGCTGTCCATCTCGAATCCCGGACTCTCGCATCGGCTTCATCGGAGAAATGAGCGGAACAGTCGTCGGCTTCGATGCCGAAGATGATCTACGTCGAGGCTTCACAAGATCAAGCTCCAACTTCACCAAGTTGTGAAACTTGTGAAGAAAACACCCTATACTACTTGGCAAGAGGTAGAGGGTGAAGAAATAGGAGATGGGTTCACTTTAGAATTGGATTTCTCACACTTTTGCTCAAGATGCCATTAATAGAATCAAGCTTTCTTTCTTGATGAAGATGATGAAGAAGAAGAAAGAATATGATAAGTGTTTTAAAATGCAAAAGAAATGAATACTTATCATAATATGAACCATGGTTAGGTGTAGAGAATTGACTAAGGTTAGATGAATGGTTAGGATTAAGCATGAAGACAAAATGGTCACTTTGGTCAAAGCTTCATGAAGCTTCAACAAGCTTCAAGAAAGAAAGCAACCATATTGTTTTCTTTTGCAATTTCTTTTTAATCCAAATTAAAAAGATAAATGAATGAATAAATAAAAACCCTAACCATTTACTTAACCAAGATTTAATTCTTTACACTTAACCAAATGAGCAAGTATCATCAAACATGATACAAATATGCGCACAAAAGTATATCACATATACAACTTGCACATCAAGTGAGAAAATCCATTTAAAGTGAACCAATACTAGTTAATGCAAAGTAATATATCAAGTATATAATTATACATTAAATCATTAAATCAACACTTGATTTAACGATCCGGTCATATCGCATATAACCGATTAGTATCCTATGTATCGACTTATCGAATCAATCCTTGATTCGATATCTAGGTTATATCGCATATAACCAATCGATACATTCATCGCGAGAATGGAATACGGTATCACATACACGCATTATTCTCGGTCCTGCACATATCTCATATGCGCTCCTATTTCGTTTCGCTTGAGCCAGGAAACCTCTGTGTAGGACTCTAAAGACTCGTCAATACACCGGCAGCAGATGATGATCATATCAAGCACCCACAAGCCGCAAGCGGTCTGCTAAACGTAACGGCCATCCGGGTATTGAGCGATCAGAAGATCGACGAGCTAGCCCGCTCACACTCCTGTGAATCTAACCAGTAACACTTACCGTACAGTCCGGTCTGTTCATCTGATATGTCGCATATCAAGTCTAGGGGTGGTAAACGTCAGACCCCAATAACCGATAAGTCATGCCGATGTGAGGCTCATAACGGGTCGAGAAACTACTGGTAACACTTACCAGCAAATCTCTGATCAGCCCTGGCCAGGGACTTCCCTGTTACGGCCAATCGAGCACAGCGCAACATCAACCCCCAATACCGGGAGAGACGAAACCCCTCCTATCGCTCATTGCCTCCATGTGACTCGGGACTGTACCCAAAGACCACCGTTTTGCACTCCCTCATGGACGTGGTAAGGTGGAGATCAAAGCACAGTGGGAATCATACAAGACTCTATGACGATCTCGGGTCTACAGACTAACCTGCACAAGTGTCACCTGAGAACTGCCATCTGACGTGAAGTATAATACCATCTGGGAGTTCTCGGCGAGTCCGTCCAGTGTACCCAGTCTCCACTGAGCACCCGTATACCATCTCTGATGTCAAACACCAACGGATATGGGATCATCCATCGCCCATCTTATGGGTCGAGAAGCGTATACGCTAGTCTACTCTGGTATATCGATGCCCCGTCTCGATACACCCACGACTAGGGACCTTGAAGGATGTACGTATGGACTACCATGTCCCCACTAGTATGATCTGCATCATAGTCCAAGTAGTCAAGTACACATCCTAAGGGCTTTACCAACATGTAACTATAAGACAGTTTAAAGAGACAAGTGTACATGTTAAGATAAAGAGCAACCAGATAGCATACTATCATATCGAGCAAGAAAGTCATCCCTATATATGTCCAAGCATCCAATATAATATACATGATCTGTACAATACTGGCCTCTAGGGCATACATACAACTAACAATCTCCCACTTGCACTAGGGCCAGCTGCTGTAGTATCGCATACCGAGCATCCCGAAGAGTCTATCAAACTGTATCTGGGGAATGGCCTTCGTGAGTGGATCCGCCGTGTTGTTCTTCGTGTCAACCCTCCTGATCTCGATCTCCCGGCGATCAACTATCTCCCGGATCAGGTGATACCGCCTCAGAATATGCCAGGATCGCTGATGGGACCTAGGTTCCTTGGCCAAAGCCACTGCTCCATTGTTATCGCAATACAAAGGTATTGGATGCTCAATGGATGGAACCACTCCAAGTTCAGTAATGAACTTCTTGATCCAGACAGCCTCTTTGGCAGCATCGTTGGCAGCGATGTATTCAGCCTCCATCGTCGAGTCTGCCACGGTTTCCTGCTTGGAACTCTTCCAGCTAACCGCCCCTCCGTAAAGGGTAAAGACAAATCCCGACTGCGACTTAGAGTCGTCCTTATCACTCTGGAAGCTTGAATCGGTAAAGGACTCCACTTGGAGTTCTCCGTTACCATACACCAAGAGCATCTCTTTAGTCCTTCGCAAGTACTTGAGAATGCTCTTCACAGCTGTCCAGTGACTCTCTCCAGGATCAGCTTGATACCTGCTCACTACACTTAGTGAGTATGCTACATCGAGTCTGGTACATAGCATCGTGTACATGATAGAGCCTACAGCCGAAGCATAGGGTATCCCTTGCATGCGAGCTCTCTCCAAATCAGTCTTAGGAGACATCTCTTTGGAGAGAGTGACTCCAGAGATCGTGGGCAAGTTCCCACGCTTGGATTCTTCCATACTAAACCTCTTTAGTATGGTGTCAATATACCTGGATTGGGACAATCCCAATATCCGTTTGGATCTATCTCTATAAATCCTAATTCCCAATATGCAGGAGGCATCACCAAGATCTTTCATTGAGAATCTTTGTGATAAGAAGAGCTTGACCGATTGCAGCATAGGAATATCATTTCCTATCAAGAGTATGTCGTCTACGTACAATACGAGGAAGACAACCTTACTCTCTGCCACCTTCTTGTAGATACAAGGTTCATCTGGGTTTTTGACGAAATCAAACTCTTTGATAACGACGTCAAAGCAGATGTTCCAACTCCGCGATGCTTGCTTTAATCCATAAATGGATTTAAGCAGCTTGCACACCTTCCCGCTGCTCCCACTGTCTATGAAGCCCTCTAGCTGAGTCATGTACACGCACTCTTCTAAATCACCATTTAGAAAGGCGGTCTTAACATCCATTTGCCAGATTTCTTAGTCATGATATGCAGCGATGGCAAGCATGATCCGGATGGATTTAAGCATAGCCACTGGAGAAAAGGTTTCGTCATAGTCCACACCTGGTCTTTGACGAAAACCCTTTGCAACAAGTCTAGCTTTGAAAGTCTCCACTTTCCCATCTACACCAAGTTTTTTCTTGAAGATCCATTTGCTCCCAATGGGTTTTACCCCTTTAGGAGCAACTTCCAAAGTCCATACTTTGTTGGTGTACATGGATTCCATCTCGGACCGCATAGCATCCAGCCATTTCACTGAGTCCCTACTCGTGATGGCCTTCTCGAAGCTAGTTGGGTCATCATCCTCCATGATGCAATCCTCGCTCCCACCATCCATGAGAAAACCGTAGTATCTCTCAGGTTGGCGAGGAACCCTACTAGATCGGCGGAGTGGCTGGGGTTCATTGGGAACTATTGAATCCTCTGGTTCCACCATATCTTCTGTTGTAGCTTCTGTAGCTGGAACTTCTTCCAGTTCTACCTCATGACCACAAATCTCTTTTTCAAGAAATTCCTTTTCTAAAAAGGTGGCATGCCGAGAAACAAACACTCTTTGTTCCTCAAGGTGGTAAAAGATATACCCTTGTGAATTCTTGGGATATCCTATAAATTTGCATAGAACAGACCGTGCCTCGAGTTTGTCCGGATTTTGTTGTTTGACATAGGCTGGACAACCCCATATCTTAACATAGTTAAGACATGGTCTCTTCCCTTTCCATATCTTATATGGAGTGGTAGGCACAGATTTAGTGGGGACCATATTCAATAGATGTATGGCTGTCTCAAGCGCATACCCCCAGAAGGAAATAGGTAACTCAGCTGTGCTCATCATAGAGCGCACCATATCTAATAGGGTGCGGTTCCTCCGTTCTGAAACACCGTTGTGCTGTGGTGTATATGGAGGAGTCAGCTGAGAGAGAATCCCATTCTCTTTTAGGAAGTCCAGTAATTCATTGCTCAAGTATTCACCTCCTCGATCAGATCGAAGGATTTTAATACTTTTTCCGGTTTGGTTTTCGACTTCTTGTTTATATTCTCTAAATTTCTCAAAAGCTTCAGACTTGTGTCTTATCAAGTACACATGTCCGTATCTTGAGAGATCGTCAGTGAATGTAATGAAGTACGAAGAACCATCCCTGGCATGTGTAGACATGGGACCACATACATCACTATGTATTAGTCCCAAGAGTTCGGTAACTCTTTCTCCGTGTCCCGTAAACGGAGTTTTGGTCATCTTGCCTTTGAGACATGACTGGCAAGTGTCATAAGATGAAAATTCGAATGGTTTCAAATATCCATCCTTATGCAACTTAGCTAGTCGTGTCGCATTGATGTGACCCAGTCTACAATGCCATAAGAAGGATTCGTTCAATTCTGAACACTTCCTCTTGTGTGTGTTTGTTATGCTCAGAACTGTTGATTGATTTAGAACATAAATGCCATTGCACAACGTGCCTGATCCAACCAACTTTTGGTCACGGAAAATGTTCATAACATTATCCTGTAATACAAAATTATATCCCTCTTTACTCAACCAAGAAACCGATATAATGTTGCATATCAGGTTCGGCATGTAATAGCAATCGTTCAGAACCAATGTATTACCATTTGGTAATACAAGGTGATATTCCCCGACAGTCTTAGCTGCAACAATTGCACCATTTCCAACTCTAATGTCTTTATCACCTTCTCCAAGTTCTCTACCTTTCCTAAGCCCATGTAACTGATTACATATATGGGATCCTGACCCGGTATCTAATACCCAGGACGTTGCGCAAATGGAGAAACAGTTCTCTGTAACGAACACACCCGAAGAAAATGCATCATCATGTACTTTCTTCATTCGGGTGGCATGGGAATCCTGGTATTCCCCTATATCCTGTTCAGTCCTATAACTCTTATAGGAAAGAACGGAACCAACGTTCCCCAGCACTCTATAACATGCGGGTTCGGTCAATACATCCATATTATTATCTTTATTAGGGCATGAAATGGTCGCTACCTGGAGAGAGAGAGAAGAAAACACTTTGGCGTATGCTCGTGCAAGATCAGATTGGTTATTATTTTATCTAATCAAGATGACTCCCACTGGTTTTTATCAAATCTTCCTTCAAACCCCAAAAGGAAAGACTAGCCGGGATTAATTACACACTACAAGTTCGCCAATCTTTCAGCCAGGCTAGTGTCGGTACTTTGAAGGAGGTCCCCCGTGCTTTCGCACGAACCTAATTAATGTAAACCTCGTTTTCCCAGAGGCGTAACCCCGTTGACACCTTTCTAGACACCTACTTGATCGGCTAATTGTAATGTGCAAAACTCTCCCAGGAGTAACTCTTACTCGCAGTGGGTATCGGGATCCAACTATCTCATAGAAGGTATGCAATCTCATTGCAAATTTCAATACTTGAAATTCCCGATAGTGCTTTTGCCCCTAGCGTGCTATGACCTTGACGAAAGCCAACAAACCACAGCCCGCTAGTCAAGTTCAACCCGTACATTTCTTGACTGAATTAAACCCACCCGCACGACCCTTGACGAAAGCCAACAAAGCCGTACGACTACCCTAATCCAGTCGCATCATATGCAGCAGATGAGCAGCACATAGCTACCGCACACTACACCTTGACGAAAGCCAACAAATGTAGCACGAATACTATATGCAACTTATCTGAAATGACGGAGGGCTACGACAGGTTTTTCTAAAAACCTATTGCGTAATGAACTTGATATCGTTGTAGAATCAAATGAAGTTTTGAAATGGAGTGATTTTGAGGCTTTTCTAGTTTTGCTAAAGGGGTCACTCCCGGTGAAGGGATCGTCGGCCCTTTCCTCGTCGAATGAGGTGCGGGATATATCATATATATTACTGTGCAAAGCAGAAACTATAGAAGCAATCAAAAGCAGACCGAGTATGTAGCATCTGCCAGTTATTGCTAAAGGAGTCACTCCCGGTGAAGGGATCTCGGTCCTTTCCTCATCGAATAAGGTGCAGGGTATATCATATATACCGCTATGCAAAGCAAGAACTGTAGCTACCTGTTTTGTTTAAAATTTGATTCTACAACATCTTAGGTTTCTTTTCTTTCATTAATCACATTAATGAAGTCCCATCAATTAAGTCACCTAAACATCACAGATAAATACGACGTACACTTATGCCATCCGCATTCGCCTGGATGTCCCCTCGTGCACCGTTAGGTTAGGTAACTAACGACAGAGCAGGGCAGGGCTAGTGCGGGTGCAAAACATAAGTAACATCTATATAATATATCATATATACTATATACTGTATCTATCACATAACATCACATGATCACATCACAGATATCGCAGCAGAAGAAACATATGAAACATTGGATATACTAGGACGTCCGTGTTTTCAATACGAGCCAGTATAAAACACGGATTCCACGGTCGTGATGAAAAGCCAATCCCACACCCCTAGACCCCTACGAGAGCGGAAAGCAACCCTACCAATTCTAGGGTTAGGAGACCCGGACTCGACTCCTCGAGATGGTCTCCCACTGGACCCTAGAACCCGGTTACCTGTGCTCCCCTCCTTGGGTCTATCCTAGTGCAGAAAAGTAAATAATATACAAAGGGTGACATCTTCCGCAACCTGGAAGTGCCCCAATAAAAGAATATTACATACAAGTTTTTACATGAATGAAAATGAAAAACACTCATCTCACATAAAAAACCCCGGCTATTCAAACACGACAATCCAATATAACATATCCAGCAACACATAACATCATATGTCATCAACGTAAGTAAATATGCGCATCCCAATTTTCGTTGACATATAGCAACGAAACCGGCGATATCACATATTACACTTACGGTCACAGAAAAGAAAGTGTAAAACTACAACAGTTGGAATCCGCAACCTCTTTAGACATCGCATGCCTAATCAAATGAAATACTTAGACATCACATGCCTCACAATTATAAACCCCGCATTCTAGTCCCATTATCGAAAACTCTTTTCAATATCAAATGAGACTAAACCGCTAGATTTATAACATTCATTCAGTTATCTCATAACTGTTTGTGAATTCCAATTATTGTATCCCATTCCGGATAAATAGAAAATGTTAAACTTTCCGATCGAACATTCGAACACCCAAGTTTTCCCGAAACGGTTCAACACATGAAATAGATTCAAAGACATTCACTTCATGCCTCAGTACCAACGGTCCAGCCGTAGAAGGGTCAAGCCAACGCCTCACATGTGGCACGCCGTACTGCCCCAAACCCGAAGGTTCAAAGGGTAGTTCAAGACGGTCACATAATCGAGTTAAGGTTTGTTGTCTTCTAGAGGGACCATCGCGTTACTTGCACTACTCAGAACGTCCTTAAACCACAGAAAAATCCAACACTTGGATATTTTCCGGCAGGGGAAAAGTTGGGTATTTATATCCGGTAGAACTTTTTAACATATTCGAAAATTATCCGGAAAAACACATAGACAAAGCTTGATAATCCGATCGAATCATCGATTTCAACTGCAACCCCAGAACACTCAACTCTTGAGTCAATTTAAAAATTCCCAGAAAACTCAGCATAATAAAATAGGAATTACTGTGCAAACAGGGAAGGATGACGTCACCATATAGCCGCGGAACCGCCGCAGAAGCCAGGCTTCTGCCGCGGTTCCGCCGCACTCTTGGCCTTTCATGAGAAAATTTTTGCACCGTAATTCTTATAATTCCCTGCTGAATTTTTTAAGCATTTTTAATCTGGAAAAAACCCAGTTTTTAGAAAAAGTCCAGAGAGCACTTAGGTTTTTATGTTTCGGTTCGATCGGGTTTCAAACGTCGTCTACACTTCGCCTAAGGCTCTAGCTAGGCTCTGATACCACTGTAGGGTTCCTAGGCACTCTAATGAAGTCTCACAAGTCATCAACCATGCCAATTTCAAATTTTACAAGTGCCGAGAAACTCTAATACGGATCGTTAATTAGAATTTTAGGCGAAACAGGAAACTAGTTAACATCTTAACTAAAAGTGAGATGCTACAACCTTTGTAGATCCGGTTATCCACTTCCTTAGCTCCACGTGGTTGTCCCCTCGCTGTCCATCTCGAATCCCGGACTCTCGCATCGGCTTCATCGGAGAAATGAGCGGAACAGTCGTCGGCTTCGATGCCGAAGATGATCTACGTCGAGGCTTCACAAGATCAAGCTCCAACTTCACCAAGTTGTGAAACTTGTGAAGAAAACACCCTATACTACTTGGCAAGAGGTAGAGGGTGAAGAAATAGGAGGTGGGTTCACTTTAGAATTGGATTTCTCACACTTTTGCTCAAGATGCCATTAATGGAATCAAGCTTTCTTTCTTGATGAAGATGATGAAGAAGAAGAAAGAATATGATAAGTGTTTTAAAATGCAAAAGAAATGAATACTTATCATAATATGAACCATGGTTAGGTGTAGAGAATTGACTAAGGTTAGATGAATGGTTAGGGTTAAGCATGAAGACAAAATGGTCACTTTGGTCAAAGCTTCATGAAGCTTCAACAAGCTTCAAGAAAGAAAGCAACCATATTGTTTTCTTTTGCAATTTCTTTTTAATCCAAATTAAAAAGATAAATGAATGAATAAATAAAAACCCTAACCATTTACTTAACCAAGGTTTAATTCTTTACACTTAACCAAATGAGCAAGTATCATCAAACATGATACAAATATGCGCACAAAAGTATATCACATATACAACTTGCACATCAAGTGAGAAAATCCATTTAAAGTGAACCAATACTAGTTAATGCAAAGTAATATATCAAGTATATAATTATACATTAAATCATTAAATCAACACTTGATTTAACTATCCGGTCATATCGCATATAACCGATTAGTATCCTATGTATCGACTTATCGAATCAATCCTTGATTCGATATCTAGGTTATATCGCATATAACCAATCGATACATTCATCGCGAGAATGGAATACGGTATCACATACACGCATTATTCTCGGTCCTGCACATATCTCATATGCGCTCCTATTTCGTTTCGCTTGAGCCAGGAAACCTCTGTGTAGGACTCTAAAGACTCGTCAATACGCCGGCAGCAGATGATGATCATATCAAGCACCCACAAGCCGCAAGCGGTCTGCTAAACGTAACGGCCATCCGGGTATTGAGCGATCAGAAGATCGACGAGCTAGCCCGCTCACACTCCTGTGAATCCAACCAGTAACACTTACCGTACAGTCCGGTCTGTTCGTCTGATATGTCGCATATCAAGTCTAGGGGTGGTAAATGTCAGACCCCAATAACCGATAAGTCATGCCGATGTGAGGCTCATAACGGGTCGAGAAACTACTGGTAACACTTACCAGCAAATCTCTGATCAGCCCTGGCCAGGGACTTCCCTGTTACGGCCAATCGAGCACAGCGCAACATCAACCCCCAATACCGGGAGAGACGAAACCCCTCCTATCGCTCATTGTCTCCATGTGACTCGGGACTGTACCCAAAGACCACCGTTTTGCACGCCCTCATGGACGTGGTAAGGTGGAGATCAAAGCACAGTGGGAATCACACAAGACTCTATGACGATCTCGGATCTACAGACTAACCTGCACAAGTGTCACCTGAGAACTGCCATCTGACGTGAGGTATAATACCATCTGGGAGTTCTCGGCGAGTCCGTCCAGTATACCCAGTCTCCACTGAGCACCCGTATACCATCTCTGATGTCAAACACCAACAGATATGGGATCATCCATCGCCCATCTCATGGGTCGAGAAGCGTATACGCTAGTCTACTCTGGTATATCGATGCCCCGTCTCGATACACCCACGACTAGGGACCTTGAAGGATGTACCTATGGACTACCATGTCCCCACTAGTATGATCTGCATCATAGTCCAGGTAGTCAAGTACATATCCTAAGGGCTTTACCAACATGTAACTATAAGACTGTTTAAAGAGACAAGTGTACATGTTAAGATAAAGAGCAACCAGATAGCATACTATCATATCGAGCAAGAAAGTCATCTCTATATATGTCCAAGCATCCAATATAATATACATGATATGTACAATACTGGCCTCTAGGGCATACATACAACTAACACTAGTGTATACGGATCGAGACCCCGACGAGGGGCGGTGGCCGGTCTCACAAGCCATTGGTGTTAGTTGGTTCACCTAAGATGTATACAGATGCTCATTGGTTTATGAGTACACCTGATGGATTCGCCGGGAACATACTAGTTGGTATTATACCTATTGTCAGATAGCAATTCCCAGGTAACATGTGTACAGGTTAGTCTATCGACCTGAGATCTTCATTTGTCTCGTGTGAGTTCCTACTGTGCTTTGATTACTACCCTACCATGGCTCAAAGGAGTCGTGCAAACAAGTTTTAGTTGGGTACAGTCCCGAGCCACATGGAAGCAGTGAGCAGATCGTCAGGGGATTCGTCTATCCCGGTATATTGGGGGTTGATGTCGCGGTGTGCACGGGTGGCCATTACCAGAAATCCTCGGCCGGGGTAGATGAGAATTACTGATTCGGATCAGTAGTTTCTCAGTTGGTGATAGGTTTCATGCCGACACTAAATGTCGCGTTATTAGGGGTCTGACTTTATCCACCCCCTAGACTCGATATGCGATACTCATAGACTAACGGACCGGACTGTAGGATATTGTCACTGTCAGGCTCAATAGGGTTTCAGGATGAGTTCGCTAGTCGACCTCCCTTTCGCTCAATACCTGGGCAGCCGTTACGTACAGTTAGTGCCACTGACGTGCTTGTGGTTAAACCCACTGCCAGCGTATTGACGAGTCTTTAGAGTCCCACACAGAGGGTTCCTGGCTCGGACGAAAAGTTGTAGAGGCCGTATGGTTTTATGGCAGGGTTCGATTATATACGTGCACTTATGCACAGATCATGATCGGACGGATAATACTAGTGGGCTTTGGTTTAAGCCGGATCCTTGCATTATATTGTTGGATTATTTTCGTCTAGTTGTATTCATATTCATTCGGAATACGAATGCAGGTATGCATATACAGATGAGGGGTATTCTTGTAATTCGTTACAAGATTACTTTATTGTTTCCATTCTCTTTTTGATTAACATTAAATTTTAATGTTTATTGTGTGGAATTTGTGAGATTAAGTTTTGACACTTGGGCATTGATTGTGGCATGACACATGAGTGCAAGTCTTGGCCTTTTGCATTCATGGTGGTATGTGTTCACTTGGTAACTCATGGTGTTGGGACATGGGTTGTTTTGTTTTGATGGAGATATTTGTGCTGAGGGTTTTCTTGAGTTGTATATCATCACAATAATTTCTCACAACATCACAACTCAAGAAAACAACAGACACTCTTTTTCTTTACTTGCAAAAACTCGAGCTCACAACTTTCATCAATGGCAACTCCTTCACCTCCATCCTAACATGTCTCATGTGTTGAGCAACCTTGGGTGTATTGAGATAAAGTATTCACACACACTCTCTACTTCATCTTGGGTATCTAGGCTGGCAAACTGGATGCCCGAGTTGCTTTAGTTTTGAAGCGGGAGCCCGTATTACTAATCCTCGACATAGATCCTCTTCGACGAGGGAGATCAGAGATCGAATTTTGTCGAAGCAACCGCGACGAGCTAAGGACAGAGATTGAAGACCGAAGGACATGGATCGATCGGTATAATCTATTAAACTCCTTTATATAGAACTAGTATAGGGTTAAGGATACGATCCGTCGATTAGGGTTCCGTTAGCGCCGGTTTTCTAAAGTTTTTGTTCCGCGTTTGGCCACGAATTGATGGCCGGGGCGCTGGCGTAGCCTTACATTCCTCACCTCCTCCTCCTTCTTCTTTAGTTGCTCACTTGAGCTTAAGAAATAAGAGAAAAGGATAGTGAAAAATTCCTACATCTCTACTCTCCATTGCTAGCGACCTTAGAGCCTCGGTTGCTTCACTAGGCGATGCTGGAGCTTGCATCATTTCCCTCAAGCGGATCATCTTCGGCAAAGGAGGACCGGCTTGCAACCGCGATCCAGAGCACTTGAAGAAAGCTTGAGGATGTGTGTATTCTACACATAGTAGATTAGTTTAGCTCACTAGGTTTTTGTATACAAGTTCTAGCTATTTAGTTCGATTCTTGGTTTGGGAATTTTAGCAAACTAGAAATTTTTTGAAATTCATGTTGCTATCTTCGAAAACTAGTTTGCTAGTATGCCTAGGTTCCCAACAGATAGCCACAGGAAGAGTAAACCACTTCGATCCCTAAGAAATAGCGCAAAATATCCATAATATCTAATACAATTATATTCAAATATCTTATAATCAAACATTCTCCCTCAAACTCACGGCGGATAATCGAAAGTATGAATAACATCTTGAACCAAAATATATAACTTGTAAAACGACGAAGAAGAACAGCGGATCTAAATCATCGAGCATGACGGACTAATACCCTTTGGTCTTGATTAAGTGTAGGTTTTACGATCACCAAAAATATTTTACCGTAATCAGAAACGGCGTCGCATGAAGCTAGCCGGTGAATACGGGTCGATCTACAGGGATGTGTAATTTTCCTAAGTGTTCTCACGAGTTGATTCCAATGGTTGTTTGGTTTTTGTTGATTGATTTTAAAAACTAAGTTGTATGATATTAAGGAACTTGCTAGGGTTAGGTCTACAGTAGGGTTTGATAAGATTGATATTAACACCTCTTTCAATGCACTCGATTAAAACTTTTTAGAAGTCATAACAATTATTAGTAAAGGGGATTAGGATGATTGGGAAGAAACGAAGTTTCTTCCTCTAGATCCTTGTCCGTCCTTTCCTACTAATTGCTAAAACCTTTATGGACGTCATGCATGTCCGGTCCTTTATACTACGGTTTCACCGTTACCTCGTGGGTAGGGTGCCGTAGGGAGCAGATCATGCATGCGTGCATGAAGTTCTACTTATGAAAAATTATTGGCATTGAAAGAGATGAGAGATATTGATCTCTCAATCCCTCCTTTATTCCTAACCCTACCAAGCGAGGAAATTACTCGCTCATTAGGGGATCTTCTAAAAATAACATTTTGAAAACACTTACCGATTACATTTAAAAGAACTACACTAAATTAAAGTAGGGCAATGGGATTATTTATCTAAGGCAAGAATTAAACTAGAGTGCTAGGGCAATAAATTAATTTTAAACTACAGCAGAAAAATTAAAAGGAACTTACAATAAAATGATGCTCTTCAATCCTCAAAAGATCTGAATTTTTATTAATTGAAAAGAGGCATAGGATTACAATATTGTGATTACAATTTATAAGTAAACAGGAAAAACTAGGGTTAAAAATTCTCGCGCATGTGCTTTTACAGATATGCCCACGAAAAATCCCAACCCACGCACCGACGCACCGTCACTAGAAGTTTGCACCGACGTGCGCACTAGACGGCCGCGGGACCGCGGCCCCAGCCTGGGTTTTGCCGCGGAACCGCGGCCAAAATAGGGAGTTGGGCTCTGAAACTTTGTGGGTCTCTTCTCTGATGCTTGGGCTTTCTATTTCTTTAGTTTTTTTTTCTCATTTTGGCTTTTGGTTGTTCTCCAGATCTTCAGTGAAGTTTTTATTGGTCTTTTAACCGTTTCCTTTGACATTTCGGACCATGCATTGCCTTGTGAATTGTTCTTCGTCTAGGCTTGAGTAGGACCCTTCTACTTGCTGGTCAAAATCCACTCTTTTGTATCAACTTTCGTCTTTTTCACTGTATTCGCTCCAAGAACCTGTATCCTGTAATATGCAGCAGACATGCGTCAAAAGCACCTGTTTAGTTATAAAACGAATAAGAATTGGGGAATATGAAATGCGATATTATGATATGAACAAATACCCCCAAACTTATCTGTTGCTCGTCCTCGAGCAAACTTATTATTTTATTCTCGATAAAACCTAACCACACTTTCGTAAGGAAACGCGATTGCACTAAGCTCGTGCAACAAGCCGTTAAACCTCTAGGTGTCCCTAGTAGGAGGAGTGTTGTCTCCTGAGGGTTTTCAGCGGATTACACCTACAAAATCCTATCAATTTGGCTTTTTCGACATTAATTCTCCAATTTGGTTTTCTAACACGGAATTCTATTATCGTCGACTCGTAAATTATCCACCCATATTCTTCACACTTCCTCATCATTTAACTTAAGATTATATATGTTTTATAGAATCATTCAGCTTTCGGCAATTTCTTAAGTTTTCCTTTTAGGGTTCCATCTCCACTTAGGATTTTTCTATCAACTCTACTAAAGATACAAGTTTTATTCTTCATTCCTTTCTCTTATCTAAACTCTAATCACATATCCCCACGTGTGTGTATAGATTACCCCTACACTTGGAAATTCAAATCAAGCAATCATACCCTTGTCCGTTGTCCAAAGCACTTATTAATTGGTGAATTTTTAATTTCGCTTACACATCCTTCATGCGACCGTTAATACTTCTTGAGGTACCAACGACCGATTACAAAATGCGTTTGCGTTTTAAAGCGTACGTCCTAGTTTTGCAACACCCAAGGCTTTAGCAGTGACTCCCAAACCAGTTGGTCTAAGGCACTAGATGATGAAGCACCCTCGCTATATATTTTTCTATTTTTAGCCTTAAGTAATCACAAAACCAGTGTTCATTTTTTTTATTCACTTTTGTATTTTTCATTTTCTTCGTACTAAGGACTTTTAGACAAGAGCATTTCAAGGTCTCCTCTACTATTCCAAGCTTTAAGGTGTGTGATTGTGCAATTTGTAGGGTATACATTTTCAGAATCTAGACTTAAGCTAGGAATTATTTTTCAAACTTATACTCTAATAAGAATATCAATATTCTTCCTTTATTTCAACTTAGCCCAAAAAGTGAACTCAAAATTTGCCTATTTCTAAATAAACTACACAGACATATACTTTCTACCGTTAATCTTTAAAGAAGGTTATTTTTAGGGTTTTAATTTACTAAGTCTCAGATCTAGTTGTTCTTAGCCAGTTAACCTATTTGTCAAACTCAAGTTAAATATGGCCAAAATTGAATACAATAATTTTTATAATTTTTTAAAAAATTTTCAATTTTTATGGGTTTTAAAATAATAATGCAAATGCAAAAATATGTACAAATGAATGCGAAGGAAGAAGACGTACCGAGCATACCCCCAAACTTAAACTGGACAGTGTCCTCACTGTCATGCTGCACCAAGAGGGTCAAAATGTCGGCACTCCCCTGTTTATTTATTTATAATTTTTTTTTATTTTATTGTTAAAAGAAAAACAAAAATATATACAGAAAGGTCCCCCCAAACTTCAGTGAAACAATGTTAGACATTACTGCCAGACTTTGCACAGACCAAACATCAACACCAACCAGCCGAAAAATTTATCTGTAAAGAGCGTCGGTTGGTGGAAAAACATATTGTACCGATCCAAAAAGAATTGGGGAAGATAGGAGTGATGGCAGGGAAAGTATGGAAGTGAATAGATATGATGTGGTGAAGAATCAAAACGAGAATGAGAATGATCAGCAATCAGTGGAATAT
Organism: Agapanthus africanus; assembly: GCA_030015575.1. Taxonomy (NCBI): domain Eukaryota; kingdom Viridiplantae; phylum Streptophyta; class Magnoliopsida; order Asparagales; family Amaryllidaceae; genus Agapanthus; species Agapanthus africanus. The sequence continues at coordinate 824,603,046 of CM057339.1, read as the reverse complement.
TGGCATTCTCATAGCTTATTAAAAGAAATGGGGGGGTTCAACTTCTAAAAGAGGAGGTTGACTGACCACACTATCCCCAAGATGTTTCTGTGGGTCCTTTATTGACTTGGCATCATCCATCATTTGCATATGATATTCAATTATGAGGGAACTAATCTCCTCGATGTCCGCCATAGTCCAACCGAAAACTTGCCGCCTATCTTGTAAGACCTTTAAAATAGCGTTCTCTTGCTCGAAGGCTAGAGAGGCTGATATTATAATGGGAAAGGTCTTATTCTCACATATGTAAGCATATTTAAGGTGAGACGGCAAGGACATAAGTTCGAGTTTCGGAGGCGAAAGAATCATTGCGGAATCTACCTCGAACTCAAAGGACTCCAACACAGGTTCGAAATCACTGCAAACAACCGATTCGGATGGTTCAACTAACTCATCCAAAAATTCAAAAGACTAGTATTCGGGCTGTGAGTCGTCATCATCCGAAAAAGTGAAACTTTCATAATCAATATCGGTTGTGTCAACTGTGGTAGGCTCAAAGAGGGACGCACTAGTGGCGTCAAAGCTGTTCTCATCAAACAAGAATCTTTCAAACTCGCAGTCCTCCTGCGTGATTTCGTGAATAGAGCAAACTTCTCCTGTACTAGTATTAGGCATGGGAGGCAAACTTCCTAACTTGTAAATATTGAACTCACTAGACGTCTTCCCGAAGGATAGAGTTATGGAGCCATTGCGACAGTTTATTACGGCATTGGAAGTGGCCAAAAATGGTCGACCGAGGATCACCGGAATTTGGTTCCGTGAGTTGGCAACAGATTGTGTGTCCATAACAATAAAATCAACGGGGAATATGAACTCCCCAACTTTGATCAACACATCCTCTAGCTCACCCCTTGGATGGGCGATTGATCGATCAGCCATTTGGAGAGTACAGTGAGTGGGCTTAAGCTCTCCAATACCTAATTGCTCGTACACAGAATAAAGTAGCAAATTGACACTAGCACCAAGATCAAGTAGTGCTCTATTGATGTTCTTGTCCCCAAATTGTTATCGAAATAGTAGGACAACCGGGGTCCTTTTGCTTTTAGGGTAAAGAATTGACAAGAGCATCGCTAATAGCACTAGCCACAAAAACTTTCTTTGGTACTTGTGACTTCTTCTTTTTGGTGCATAAGTCCTTTAAGATTTTTGCATATGAAGGAACTTGTTGGATCGCATCCAAAAGAGGGATATTTATGCTAACTTGTTTGAACAGCTTAACAATCTTCTCCATTTGTGGAGTTGGTTTATTGGATCTCAACCGGTTTGGAAAAGGAGCATTTTGAAATGTTGTTGAGTCCAATTTTTGCGGATCAGATTGTTGAGTTGGAACGGAACCCCGTGTAGATGTGTTCATGTTGTGAGAAGTGGGTCCGTTCGAGCTAGAAGGAGTAGAGCCTTGTGAATGATGGAGAACAGGCTCTAATGAAGAAGAAGAAGGTGAAGAAGAACCACCAGCAGGGGTGTCATCGTGAATACCCACATTGTTTTGCAATATTTTTCCCGATCTCAACATGGTCACAGCGTTTACGTTATGAGTTTGCTGTTGATTTGCAGCATGTGCGTGACCGGGATTGGGCAGTGGTTGAGATGGGAGCTTTCCTTTTTCTCGCTCGCTCAATGCTGCATTGAGTTGTGCAATTTGTGCCTCAATAAATTTGATGCTTTGATCGTGTGAGGCACTGTTTTGCACCAAAGATTGAATAGAAGTCTCTAGTCTTGCTGTAGACTGTGTAGATTACTTTAGGAACACATCTAGACTTCTTTCTAGCGAGCTAACATTGTCATTGTTAGGTTGAACAAAATTGTTTGGCGTGTAAGAATTGTTAGGCACAAAATTGTTCACTTGATTAGGGTAAGGTTGCTGTTGGAAAGGTTGCTGTTGAAAATGAGTTTGTGGAGGTGCTTGTTGTTGTTGTGGAGGAGGCCCTTGAAAATTGTTATTTCCTTGGAATTGTTGATTTTGGTTCCAAGCGAAATTTGGGTGACTCCTCCACCCCGGATTGTATGTCGAAGAGTATAGATCGTTTCTTTGTCGTTGCTGAAAGGCAGCATTGACTTGATCCTGTCCTTGAGTAGATGCATTGTAAGGACACTCTTCGGTGAGATGTGATGGACTCGAGCAACAAGCACAAACAGTTCATGGAGGTAGAACAGGGGCAGGAGAAGGCGATGAGATTTTGGTCTCAATCGCTTCTAGCTTTTTCGTAAGAGCGGCCATCTCGGCCTTCATAGCAATCGACATCTCTACTTGATGTATGCTTGCCCTAGATTGACCACTAGAAGAAGATGATGTGGTCTTGGTACTCTCCCACTGAATTGTTTGCTCACTAAGATCCTCAAGAAACTGCCACGCTTCGTCACTAGATTTGGAGAGAAAATGACCTTGACAGATGGTTTCTAGCAACTGCTTCGTTGCCGAGTTCAATCCCTCGTATAATGTTTGGTAAAGTTGCCAACTTTCGATCCCATGATGAGGGCATTGAACGAGTAGGTCTTTAAATCTCTTGAAACACTTCCAAAATGGTTCGGAAGGAAGCTGTGAAAATTGTATAATCTCATTACGGATTCTAGCAGTTTTGTGATGAGGATAGAACTTTTTAAGAAAAGCTTTCACAAACTCGACCCAATTTCTAATAGAATGTGATGCGGTGCTGTATAGCCACTTCTCGGCTAGGTCACATAAGGTAAAAGGAATGACCCTTAGCCTTATAGCGTCATCACTTAATTGGGTCGTTTTCATCATAGCGCACACATTTTGGAATTTATTGATAAAGATATAAGCATCTTCAGATTCCAAACCATGAAATTTTGGCAGCATATTGATGAAATGTGGTTTTATTTCAAAATTGTCCCTATTTGCCGGTGGGGGTGAAAGCCAGGTAGGTAAAGAAGTGCGGATGGGGTAGAAGAGATCCTGGAGCGCGACTCGTGCGGGCGCTTCAACAGGCGGTTGATTCGGGTTATTCGCACCTAACGGAGGTGGAATCATTCCCGTCGGTAAGGTATTGTTGGGGTTGAATCCCGACATGCCTTCGGAAGAAGAATTTGAAGGTGGAGGTAAGAAAGTGGACGGAATGTCGACTTCGGTGTCGAAAGGTTCGTCGGTCGGTACCAACGAAACACGGACTAATCGGGCGTTAGTATCCCTAGTCCAAAGTGACATACACTAAAGGGGTAGTGTAGTCAGAAAAAAAAAAGTGAAAGACAGAATGTAGAGGTAAGATAACGTCAATGAAAGGAAGTGGTGTAAGTGAGGTGCAAGTTTCCTTTAGCGACAAGTTGCAAGTTTTGAAAAGATTTTTCTTTTTCTTTTTTTTTTATGTGAGAATGGTTGCAAAGAGATTTTTTTGAAAAGAGACTTGTGACACAAATGCATCAACCACACATGCACAATCAGACCTAGATCTAGGGTCACCTAGGTCTGCTAGACAGCTCCTAACTAGGGCTAGAAATAGGACCTCAAACCGCCTCTTCACCGCCAATTGCGGCCAGGTAAGTGCCAGGTAAGTGGGAAGGAACCACCGTAGTGGGCCTAATTAATAACCACTAGCCTAGACACACTTACCTAGACACCGCAAAGTCAGGTTAGGATAAACGGTCGATGCCTATACTAGTCCTTTTCCTATTGAGCTCGAAGTCCTTAGGGCTGAGTCTAGTATTTTTTTAATTAATTGTGGTCAATGCAAATGCTTTAAAGTGATTTCTGGGGTCCTGAGAAGGGTGATGAAATCCCCACCCAATCTGAGTTTGGTCAATAGCCCCTTAAAGTCCGATTAAATTATGCAAAACATTAAATTCACTTGCAATCAAATTTTTTAGCGCGGCACAAAGAAACCTGCAGAAAATCTGTTATTTAGAAGGGGGAGGAAGAATTTTAGCGCAAAGAAATCCTGCAGAAAGTTTTCACAAAGGATATATTGTAGGTTGCAGAGGGGAGAATGAGAAAACAAACCAACTAAATTTTATGTGCTGACGTGGCTATAGCGCCGCAGTTCCGCGGTTTTGGGCGCTCCTGAGCCGCGGTTCTGCGGTTTTTCTAAGGGATCAGATCTCCAGAAAGTTGGTGCAGCTCTGTTGTGGTATTTCCCCTCTGTTCTGATGTGATTTTTCCTATTTTGCCCTCTGTAAATTTCCAGATCCGCGATTCTTTGCTGTTCCTACAAGATTCAAACGACAAAACCCTTCAAACAGATAAAATTTGATAAAATGTTTTTGTATTTTTTCTATTTTCAGATTTTTATGATTTTAAAAATTTATATCAACCCGAAATTACACACAAGAAATTTTACGCCATCCCCGGCAACGGCGCCATTTGATTAAGTGTAGGTTTTACGATCACCAAAAATATTTTACCGTAATCAGAAACGGCGTCGCATGAAGCTAGCCGGTGAATACGGGTCGATCCACAGGGATGTATAATTTTCCTAAGTGTTCTCACGAGTTGATTCCAATGGTTGTTTGGTTTTTGTTGATTGATTTTAAAAACTAAGTTGTATGATATTAAGGAACTTACTAGGGTTAGGTCTACAGTAGGGTTTGATAAGATTGATATTAACACCTCTTTCAATGCACTCGATTAAAACTTTTTAGAAGTCATAACAATTATTAGTAAAGGGGATTAGGATGATTGGGAAGAAACGAAGTTTCTTCCTCTAGATCCTTGTCCGTCCTTTCCTACTAATTGCTATAACATTCATGGACGTCATGCATGTCCGGGCTTTTATACTACGGTTTCACCGTTACCTCGTGGGTAGGGTGCCGTAGGGAGCGGATCGTGCATGCGTGCATGAAGTTCTACTTATGAAAAATTATTGGCATTGAAAAAGATGAGAGATATTCCTCTCTCAATCCCTCCTTTATTCCTAACCCTAATAAGCGAGGAAATTACTCGCTCATTAGGGGATCTTCTAAAAATAACATTTTGAAAACACTTACCGATTGCATTTAAAAGAACTACACTAAATTAAAGTAGGGCAATGGGATTATTTATCTAAGGCAAGAATTAAACTAGAGAGCTAGGGCAATAAATTAATTTTAAACTACGACAGAAAAATTAAAAGGAACTTACAATAAAATGATGCTCTTCAATCCTCAAAAGATCTGAATTTTTATTAATTGAAAAGAGGCATAGGATTACAATATTGTGATTACAATTTACAAGTAAACAGGGAAAACTAGGGTTACAAATTCTCGCGCATGTGCTTTTACAGATATGCCCACGAAAAATCCCAACCCACGCACCGACGCACCGTCACTAGAAGTTTGCACCGACGTGCGCATTAGACGGCCGCGGGACCGCGGCCCCAGCCTGGGTTTTGCCGCGGAACCGCGGCCAAAATAGGGAGTTGGGCTCTGAAACTTTGTGGGTCTCTTCTCTGATGCTTGGGCTTTCTATTTCTTTAGTTTTTTTTTTCTCATTTTGGCTTTTGGCTGATCTCCAGATCTTCAGTGAAGTTTTTATTGGTCTTTTAACCGTTTCCTTTGACATTTCGGATCATGCATTGCCTTGTGAATTGTTCTTCGTCTAGGCTTGAGTAGGACCCTTCAACTTGCTGGTCAAAAATTACTCTTTTGTATCAACTTTCGTCTTTTTCACTGTATTCGCTCCAAGAACCTGTATCCTGTAATATGCAGCAGACATGCGTCAAAAGCACCTGTTTAGTTATAAAACGAATAAGAATTGGGGAATATGAAATGCGATATTATGATATGAACAGGTCTCTTTCACGGATTACAAGGTGAACCGAATAACCTGTAGTCTTTTCGCTGGAAATACTTAAAGGAAGAAAATTATGTTGGTAGAAGACGTCATAAAAAATAGTTGCTTAAGCTTGATATGGTATTGAGCCAAAATCAAGAAGAAGTTTCATAAAGATATAAAAATGATCAAAAAATCAAAAATATGTTCTATAAAGGAATAAAAATGATCAAAAGATCAAGAAAAAGTTCGACAAAAGAATAAAAATGATCAAAAGATCAAGAAGAAGTTACACAAAGAAATAAAAATGATCAAAATATCAAGAAGAAAAAAAAGATAAAAATAAAATCACATGAAGAAGAAGAATAGTTAATAGGGGAAAAAAGATGAAAGAGGATCAAATGATATTGCTCATACTGAATTAGAAGTACTAAAAGAGGAAGGAAATTGAAGAGGAGGAGAGGACATTGCCCATATGTTGGCTATAGTGCCCTCAAGGCAATTAATGTAATCGCAGGCAGGACCTATACGGGTAGAAAAGTCTTACTCGAGATGATAATATGCTCTCTGGTTCATATATATCATCATGTACATGTATTATATGGTATTATAGATCACTATTACATGTTGATAGAGCCCATAGGATTCTTGTTTGACTACCAGGGTTATTGTGGCGATCACACTTGTGAGAACTAGGTAGTCTGTAAGCAAATCCTTAAATATCCCTAGTCGTGGGAATATCGAGACTGGGCATCGATATTCCAGAGCAGACTAGTGCATATGTTTCTTGACCCCGATGAGGGGCGATGGCCAGTCTCACAGCCATTGGTATCAGTTAGTCACCAAAGATAGTATACATGTACTCATTGGGTTATGAGTTGCACTGGACGGACTCGCCGGGAACGTGTTAGATGGTATTATAGCTATTGTCAGGTAGCAGTTCTCCGATAACATGGGTACAGGTTAGTCTGTCAAGCTGAGATCGTCATTTGTCTCGTGTGAGTTCCCACTGTGTTTTGATTACTACCATACCACGGCTCTACTGAGTCGTGCAAACAGATTTTAGTTGGGTACAGTCCCGAGCCACATGGAAGCAGTGAGCGGATCGTCAGGGATTCGTCTCTCATAGTATTGGGGGTAGATGTCGTGCAGTGTACGGGTAGCCATGACCAAAAATCCTTGACCAAGGTGCATAAGATTTACTAATTTGGATCGGTTGTTTCTTAGTAGATGATGGGCTTCACACCGACATAACTTATCGTGTTATTAGGGATCTGACTTTATCCAAACCCCTAGACTCGATATACGATATTCTTAGATGGACAGATCGGACTGTACGGAGACTGTCACTTTCAGGCTCAATAGGGATACGGACGAGTTTGCTTGTCGACCTTCCTTTCGTTCAATACCGGGGTAGCTGTTACATACAGCTAGTGCCGTTGACAAGCTTGTGGTTAAACCCACTGCCAACGTATTGTTGGTTTTTTAGAGTCCCACACAGAAGGTTTCCAAGCTCAGGCGAAACGATGTAGTGTACGTATTTTGATACGTACTTAGATTTGATTAAAATACGTGATTTTGTACACGTACTTTTAATCGGACATTTTGTTAATACCTGCTGGTTTGAAAGATAGCCAAATTATCACATTTGGACAAAATGTGAGCTAGTATTATATCTCTTTTTAATATCCCTCTTTTCGGTATTTATATTTTGACAGAATACGGTATTTATACGAATACGGGTATTTATATAAATACGTGTATTTGTGTCTTGATATAAATATGGCTATTTGTATTTTAATACAAATACGGGTATTTGAATTTTAATACCAATACATTTATACGAGTACGATATTCATATTTTGATACGAATACTAGTGTATGTATTTATAGTATATACTTGTATTAGTGTATTTATGTATATTTATATATATATATATACACATGTATATGTGTACACTTGAGGTGGCATTCTTCTCTTCTCATCTCTTTATACATATGTTAGAATGGTGTGGACTTGTGACTCACCATGGTAAGTCACAAGTCCACACCATTTAATATATGTAGGAAGAGAAGAGAAGAATGCCTGCGTCACAATTCCACCCATTTATAATATAAAAAGAAAAGAAAAGAATATGAAGGGATAAGCTTTCTTTAGCCATGCCATACTTCCTCACTTGCTCTACACCCTTGAACTTCTTTCTCTCTCTTGATTTTTGTTTATTGAAAAAGAAGAAAAGATAAGAGAGAATACTGAGAGATTAGCCACTACTACATCTTAGTGATCAATTCTTAGCAAGTTTTGATCACTAATTGCTTCACTTTGTATTTTGTGTGAAGCTAGAGCCTAGATGAGGATACCTTCATGTCACGACCCAAAATTTAGTACGTGACCGGCACTTAAATCACGCAACGTCTAAAGACGTAACGTAATTCAAGTAAGCCGAAGCCCATAAAGCCTAAACCCTTTTTACGGAAAATAGTAGGGGTGCAGTTTTGAAATAAAGATATAATGAAATATAGTTTATCTATAAATGCATAACTAATGATATAAGAAAATGCAAGTAAAATGTACTAAAATTGAGAACATTTTCCGTCTTTAAACTTTTGGACAGCACCTCCCTTGTATATTTTGAACCGAAACCACATATACATAACAATATGAAAGGCATCCCCAAGCAGAAGCCAACTCTTCAACAAATGGCGGAATCACAACCACGCAAGCAATGTATATGACGCCCAACGGCGAAGATCAACCCAGAAGAATAATATGAATAAAGCAAGACATTAATCCACACATAGCGACCATATACCCATCGCTCTAAGTCTTGCAAACACAAGTCTTTCTAGGTGTTACTAAATATACAAAGTCTAGTTTCTAATTGATAGATTTTATCTAGATACAATAGGAATACTAAATACAAGAGTGGGCACAATCCAATATGTCCCACCTACCATAGCAAAACACCCGAATGCAAGCTGTGTGCCAGCGATACCGCTGCTGATCAAAGCGGACAAACCTGCAAGAACTGTGGCACAACGAGGGTGAGTTGCCAACTCGTGAGTAGAAAACATCAGCAGGTAGAAATCGAATAAAATAACGATTCCTAGGTCATACTATATCATGAAGATAATACTATGATATCTAAGGTGGCCATGCCTGCATATACGTCAACAATATAATCAACGCCAATGACATATACAATAAACATCCGAATCATATGCATGTATGCATGTGGATATCATCCACGTGTCCATCAATGACACAATCCACATCATGGAACTTGAGTGTCCAATATCGACACCCGAAACATCATGAAAGCATAAGCATGTATATATGAGGATAACAACCAACGTGTGTCCATCAACGACATATCAAAATCATGGAACCTGAGTGTCCAACACCGACACTCGAAATATCATGAAACCCGTGTCCATCATCGACACGTAAATCCTCATCTCTCGGGCTCCGTCAGTCCGGATCGGCCCATGGGCTCCGTCGGTCCGGATCGGCCCATATCCATCTCACGACTCCAGTCGGTATCCTCCGGATAACCGCCGGGTCCAAACTATCACCGGTAGGTAGTAGTCTCTCTGCCAGGCTCATCGTCTACTTCACAACATTCCTTTCTTGCCCCTGGGTACCATACTGGGTCCACCATGTACCCACAAATGGTTCATCCAGCTTCTTGAATCGGGTATCATATAGCTCATAACCCAGAAAACTCATGGTGGATGTCTCGAAATATCATATCAAGAGAAACCGGGTTTTTAAAGCAATACATAATTTTTCCTTTGAAATATAACCACGGTTCTCAAAATCCAAAATCTCATGAAAACGGCATCTCAATGCGTATAATCGTAAAGCATGGCGTATGCAAACATAGAACAGAAATGTGAGCATATCGGTATATCATGCAACATAGAATAGTGATGTGAGCATATCAGTATATCATGCAAACGAGTCATGTGATAATGCTAAACAATTAAGAATAATAGCATGATATAACAATTTGACTGTGTAGGTGACATAGCAATTACCGATGATGATTGTGTGTGAGCCGGCAAATCTGTATAAGTGTAACATACACATCATCGATAATTGTGCGGGTGTACTAGCCGATGATATCATAACAAATAATAGAAGCATAGCTACGTAATGCAATGAGAATATCGTAAACGTAGCAGAAGGTAAATCGTAAGCGCACTATTATAAGGTATACGTATCTAACCTAACATCTACATAAGGGCTAAACTAAGTAGTGTAGATAGTGGTTCACAATATCTATAACATATCCAAGGCGATGAATCTATCAATCGGCAGTCCAGTCTCACAGTATCATGTACGGTGTAATCCATCGTACGGCATCCTCGAGTCAAGGGTATGGATCAATCATCAGGTAAAACTCATCGCGTACGGTAATCCATCATACGACGGCATTAAACAGTTAGGGATTCTATCAACCTATATAACAATGAGAGTATGGATCTAACGTCTCGTACGGTATATCACTCATTGTCCTCATAAATATATATATATATATATATATATATATATATATATATATCAAGTCACATCCGTATCAATCTCATATCACGTCTTGGCACAACATTATCTATATTCTCATATCGCCTCTCATCCGTATATCGACATATTAAGCCAAGACATCTTATCTCATCATACGCTCTTTTCCTCACATCAACATCTCACATCAAGTAATCTTATATATATTTATCATATTTTACCGATCCCATAACACATCTATCTCAATCTTATCATATTCATCGATCTCGTGTCATATCCTTATAGCTTCCGTCTCATATCTCGATATATGTATTCGATCATTCATATCATCTCCAATTAACTTTTTGATCATATCAATAGTTTCCTAGTATAGGTTTTTCCGACTATATTCTATATATCGGTTTCCAATTTACAATTGCGGGGGTACTATACGCCATCTACCCGACTTCCCCTGTAGATATAAATCTACTCACCTGCAATACTCCTCGCTAAGCCGAAGACGATGTGCTTCGTCATCTCGGAAGTCCACGCGAGGTACCTACAAATCAACACATATCGCAATATTATGAAAACCAAGTCTGAAAACCAATATGGCATACGAAGTGCTCATATAGGTTAGAACCTATAGCCTACGCATGCAACAACAATCAAATAAGCCTCGTCGTTGACGTACAAACGTCCAACGACCAAATACAATATCAATATCAAAACCTAAGTTCATAAATCGGAAAACCAAATTCAGCAACGAAGGAAATCATTCTCAGATTTCACCCTAGGCCAAACTAGGGAATTTTGCATATAGGGTTAGTTAAGATATATGATTAGGGAACCCTGGACCAAAAATCAACCAATTATATCACATTGTGGCCGCAATTTACGGCCACCAAGAATAAATCTACGGCCTGGGTTGGGTTGCAGGGGCTCGGGTTTCAAGGGTAGGTTCCTAGCTGCCTACTCGTCTCTGTATCAAGGGATTTTATTTTATGGTGGTCTCGAGTCATCCCAGATTCCTATCTACCATCATAATCTGTCACAAATCCGACATCGGGAAATTCTAAGTCCGTGTATTGGCTCTAGTCTTAGGTCTAGGCCAGTAAAAACACCACTCAAATCTTGCAAACACTCACAACACTTCAAATATCACTTCACAAGTCAATTCTTCCACTAAACATCAACTAGGAAAATTCTAAGATCACAATTCCACACTTGCTTAACTCTAAACTATAACTAGGATATATTAAACACAATAACTTAACTAAAGGAAAGGAATATTACCTCATTTGGAAACTTAAGAAAAACCCTAGATTTCCAAAGTCTCTAAAATCCAAACTTGAAAGGTTCATAGGATTCAGGAAGAGGTGGGGATCATTTTTAATGATGGGAGTATGGGGTTTTGGTAAGGTTTTTGAGGTGATCCATGGAGGTGGAGGAGGTGGAGGAAGGAGGTGAGGAAATGGTGAGATGAAGAAATGAAGTGATGAAAGAATAAAGTGAAGGGAAAAGTCAAGTGTAGGAGCCACGCTACTCTCTCTCTTCCCTCCCCCCCCTCTCTCTCATGCCCATGCTTATTATTCTATTCTCCCATGTCATCTTTTCTTTTTCCTTTCCTTTTCTTTTTCTCTCCCTCAATTAAAATCATAAATACAAATGAAACAACACAAATGAAATAATCATGTAACAAAAATGTAACATGTCATGGTGCACTAGCCATGACTAATTAAAAATACGGATTTGGCATAATCGTAATTAGTAGTGCACTAATCGAGATTAATTTAAACTTGCATATAATTAATTATAAAAATGCCCAAATCCGATAAATATATTTTTAAATGAATAAATCATTTTAATCTCCAATTATTTCCCAAATATTGGTATATATTTATACCATTTTACGAAAACCCCGAATTCGCAAATCGAATAGTTTTCGCGAAATATATTATTTTAATATTAATTTCCAAAAATAATATTTTATATTTCTGAAATGTTACACTTCAGGTGGATCATTTTCGATGAGAAAGACTGACTCTCAAGCTCGTTCTTGACGACCTAATAGCGTAAGAAGATGAAGGACACGACTACAAAGGTTGTAATTGCTAACCGAGTAGTGAACTCCTTCTATTGTTTTTCTAGTTTAGTATTTGGATTCGATTCTAGGTCGTAGAGTTCATGCTCAGATTTTGAAAATTTTCGTTTTGTATTCCGCATTGGCCGCAAGTTTGCGACACGAGCACAAGCGTCTACCTATATGGTATCAAAGCCACCCAAACATTAGAACTAGTATTAGACGATATTTACGTTTCGAAACTAAAAATTTCTGTTTTTCGATAAACTCAAAATCAAGTTTCTGTCAATTTTTAAATGATCTCTGAAAAATTTTAAACAAGCAGAAATCTTGTCATGAGATATGAAAACATTGGAAGAAAAACGAGGACCTAATTCCTAAGAAAAACCGCCAGAAATGCTCATTTTCCCCACTTCGGCTGTTTTCTTGTGGCTTCTGGTCTCCGATTTTTTCCATGTGTTTATACTCATGAAAACTTAGTTTTTGGTTATATTTGTTTTTTCCCAGATTTCATTTAATATTATCTTTTCATTCGAGCAACACGAAAAGTTTTAAATTGAAACTTTTGCATCATTTATATCTTTGTATTTTGTATTTGTGTTTGTATAAGTCGTCTAATTGCTATAGGTCGATTAGATGGGGTTGCAAATACTTGCTTCCACTGTGATGATGTAAATCTTACGATGGTCAGATAGCCGTTGTGGATAGCCCCTCATCGTAGATTGAATGTATATTTGTTTATTCGGGACGAGCGGCCGGATTGTGGCCGTCGTTGCCGCTTGTATATTTTTTTATTGGAACACGACCGGGTTGAGATTGATGTTACCATTATATATTCATTCTTCTATTAGGATAACCCACGGAGAAGTGCTCAAATAGACGGGATCTAGAGTGTGCTAGGTGGTCGTCTTGCAGTGGCGGGTTCGAGCCGCCTTGCTCTAGAATTGGCGGGCTATTCGCCGCACTTGTAGGGGTTTAGGATAGACCCATGGTGGAGTGCACAAGTTACCAGATTTCTTGAAGTGGCGGGTGGCCCGCTCATGTCATTGAGTGATGATTGCCTCATTTATAGAATTGACGGGTAGCTTGCCGCACTCGTAGGGGTCTTTGGTTCAGATGATATTCAAGCTATCCACACGATCGGGGAACGTTGGTTTTCGTTTGCGGCTCAAACGAGGGCTCCTAATTTATCCGCTATTCTATATTGTTTATCACATGCCTGTGATGTTTATTAACTGCATGTGATGATATATATAAATGTTGAATATATTTTGCACCCGCGCAAGCCATGCCCATGCACTGCCGTAAGTTAAGTAAGCTTACGTTGAAGTCCCTGGACCCCGTGGTAAATGCAGGTGACATATACGTACATTCTATTTTGGTTGTTTCTGTGATGCATAGGAACTTAATTGATGGGATTGCATTATAGGTTTAATGTAAGGAAAACAAACCTAAATGATGTTATCGGAACAAAATTTTAAAAATACTCGGTTTTCTTCAAAACCACCCGTTTTAAAAAGCGGAGCCTAAATCATTCCTTTTCAAAACTATTCGGTTCCTTCAATGATATCAAGTTCATTACGTTAAAGGTTTTTCGCCAAAATCCAGTTGTAGCCCTCCGCCATTTCAGATTAGTATTACTTAGTATTCGTGCTACGTATGTCATGCTCAGCCGCGGCGTAGTATTCAGTAGCTATGTAGTGCTTTTCTGCTGCATTAGGTGCGAATGGTTGGGATAGTCGTACGGTGATTTTGGCTCAGTCAAGAACTCGTACGGATGGGTTTAATGCAATCAAGATAATGACGGGTCGAACTTGACTAGGACCCTTTGATATGTTGGCTCAGTTAAGGTCACTTGGGTCCTGAGGGTAAAAACGATATCGGGAGTTTCAAATATAAAGGAAATTTGCCAGGTATGTGCATACCTTCTGGAGTGTGGTGACTTGAGTGGATTCCGTCAGGTTATCACGCGATGATAGTTGAGTCCCGGTTCTCACTGTGAGTAGGTATTACTCTTCGGAAGATTTTCACTTCACAATTAGCTAACCTATTAGGTGTCTAGAATTGTTAACGAAATTACGCATCTGCGGAAACGGGGTTATTTAATTATGTCCATACGAGAACACGGGAAGCCTCCCTCGGAGTACCAACACTGTCCGGTCTGAATGGTTACCGAACTTGTAAGGTGTAAATAATCCCGACTAGTTCTTCTTTTAGGATTTGAAAGAGAATTCGAGAAAACAGTGGAAGCCATCTTGATTAGATAAAGTGATTAACTAATCTAATCTATGTTAGAGTGCACACTGAGTGTTTCTTTTCTCTCTCTGGCAGCGACCATGACCCGCCTTAAACTAAAATTCGTAAACCAAGTTGACCGAACCTTTTTACAAACCTGGATTTGTTTTGTCGCGATTCACGACAAAGTCTTATATATCCATGACACTCCTGCTTTACCCTTTGCTTACTCCAGAACATTCTGTATCACTACAAAAATTCATATATAATGGATAAAACCATCTTGTATAGTTATATACGAACTCGCAGAAATTTATTTCAGTTCAAGGATGAATTCCAATTCTGGGAAATTGAATGGAATTATTCGGTTGTCTTTTCTATTTACCTTATCTCAGGTTGTGAGGGCTCTTACTATTAGGAGAGCACACCTATTACACTTATTGGATAGTCTTCTTCCGAATCTTAGGCAGGTGTCGAAAGGTAGAGAAAGAAGAGTACCAATTAGCCTAAGTATGGTATACAGAAGGTAAGAAGTAAAGACATTAAAGGGATTGGAGTAAGGGCAATGGAAATTGTAACTAATGTCATGAATCTGGTATTGGATAAGGCATTACTTGGAATACCTGGTCACCCCCTCAAAATATTTTCATGTTTCAGTTTTACTGTGCGGTGTTAATTAAAAACTGCTTTCCCAATTAGATTCTAACTCCAGGATATGTATTTACCGGACTTGATTCTCACATCTATATGGCGTTACAAATACTGAGTGGGAGTAGAATATTAGGAATTAGGTGATTAGATTCTTAATATCAGAATTCTTTGTAATTGGTATTTTTGAGAAAATCACCCAGATTTTGCCTAACGGCAAAGATTTGGTTTTGAATATCCATTGTTATGCACCAATTTCAAACTGATATATCTGTACGTTTATTTTATAAAGTGAGATATAACCTTTTGAAATTATGTTTATAACATTTACTTTTATCAGTTGATGATTAGGTAAAGTGCATTCAATAACGATGTAATTTTTCTTAACCGTAATACAGTTTTCAATCTATTATACATATGGTTTGTGTTATTGAACTCATAGGACTTATACAAAGTATTGTAGGTTGTCCGATGTCCATTAGGAAAATGGATTGGTACTCATACTATATTCCGTTTACTTATAACTTCTCTAGTTTTAGACACGCATTTCACTGAAATACAAGGTCCAAATATTGAGAAGTTATAAGTATAATTAAGAATAAAATAGAGAACCATACGTTGGAAGTATCAGTATTCTTTAAGGTGATCGAAAATGTAGATACTTATGCTAGGTATTCCGTCGTAAATACTATATTTGAGAACTTACTTCTCTCTTAGGTTACTCATCCGTGAGTGCGTTCTTTGATGAGTAATGTTGTATAACCTTCTTCCATTTAGTTGATATGCACTAGAAACAGCTGCATATTTTTTAATCTGGTTCCAATTTAATTAATACTTTTGTTTCTATATTGGATATAGAATGGATTCATATCTTAACGATATTAAGGTATATGGAGTTGTCCGACTTATTCTTAAAATCAGAATCCGGATAAACTCAAGACACGTTTTTAGTAATGGCAGTTTGTGGGTTATCCCGAACTTAGACGAGAGTTAACATTCTACCATTTGCAGGATCAATAGTTATATAGTTCTTGACTCGCCACTTTTTAGTAAAATGAATTCTTTTCAGAAAACATTAGTGGAAGTATGGTAGAACTGGATCTGATTCCAGAACCAAAAATAGTTACCGAATATTTAGTAGAACCTGAAAATTCAATTGGATTCGACAATCCATTAGCCACTTCGTAGATTAAGTGAGTAACCTCAACCACCCGATAGGTACTTCGGTCTCCTAAAAAACGGTGACAGAGAGATTTTGATGATCCAAGCTTATCACTACTGTTGTCCTAGAATATGAGATCTGGCAGGTGGATGACTATATTGTCATTCTAAATTGAATTTAGAAGTACGCGTGTATATGACTCTGTTAGAGGGTTGTTGTAGTCAGTTGGAGCAGCGGAAGCGTAGTGGGCCAGTAGCTTATGTTTATTTATAGACTAAAGCAAGTATAGTGGAGATGGGTCATCTATTTTTGATGTGACAGTCATAGTGTTTGACTTCATCAAGAATGACAGATCGACCTGGTAAGAAGGTAAAGTAGGGAGTACTATCCTGGTTTTTTGATAACATACTCCTGATATGAAGTGTTGTACCTATACTACGATCGGTTAAACTGTGGTTGTCACAGATGTTTCTTCACAAAGAAACTGGATAAAATATTAGATATTCTGATGATTTGATCTATGGTTTTAGATCTAGATTTAGGAAGTGTCTCAATTCAGGTACTTTGACATTATTTTAAAGTATTTTAGAATGGACGACTCTTAGTGTGGTGGTGTACCCATAGGTAATGGAGTCACTGATTTTGTCTCAAAGAATTTTTTATAACCGCAATCAAGAACGGCGTCGGTTGGTAGCTAGCCGGTGAGTACGGGTCGGTCCACAGAGATTTTGTGTATTCTCTAATTGTTCTAACGAGTTAATTCAGATTTTTGTCGGATTGATTAAATTTAAAAACTAAGTTTATCTAGATCTAAATCTTGGTAGGGTTAGGTTTAGGTTAAGTTTGGAAATTGAAGATTTCATCACCGCTTTCTATACCCAAATTAAGATCTCTTTAAGAGTTATGGTAATTATTAATAAAGGGGATTAGTACCATGGGGAAGAAACGGTGTTTCTTCCTCTAGGTTCTTGTCCTTCCTTTCTTAATCCTTACCCTAACCTCCATGGAAAACACGCTCAACCGGGCCTTTATACTACGGTATAACCGCTATCTCGTGGGATAGGGTGCCGTAGGGAGCGGTGTGTGCATGTATGCATGGAGTCCTATAAAAACGTGTGATGGGAAAGAAAGGGGTGAGAGATCTTCATCTCTCAAGCCTTCCCCAAAGCTAAGCCTAACAAGCGAGGAGACTACTCGCTCATTAGGGAATTGAAAAACATTTCTAAACTATCTATCTAGGGCAGAGAATAAAAGATCTAACTAGGGCAGATAAGAAATTATACTAGGGCAATGAAATAAAATTAACTAGGGCAAGAATTGAAAACTTACTCTAATTTGATGCACTCTTCATTCATTGCAAAAATTTACAGATCTGAATTTTAGATATAAAATGAGGCACAAGAAGAGGCATGCCTCCAAAAGAGGTATAGGGTTTCTATTTATAGATCATAGAAACCCTAGGGTTACAATCGCCGCATGTATGTTTTTACAAAAATACCCCTAGGAAGACTAGTCAACGCGCCGCCAAACTTTATGGAAAACTTTTCGCCAATACGGGTTCAGCACGGCCGCGGAACCACGGCCGTAGGCCAGGTTTGGCCGCGGTTCCGCGGCCAAGAAGGAGATTTGTTGCTTCAATTTTTCTGTGCTGGTTCTGCTTCTCTGTCTTCCTATTTCTTTGGTTGGTTCTTCATAATGTCTTCTATTTCTCTTCGAGATCTTCACAGTGAGTAATGTAGTAGACTTTTACCATTCGCTTCGTGTCAAAATCTTGAACCTTGCGCTGCCTTGTTCTTTGTGACTGATCTTCGTTATTCTCCAAATTGTAGGCTTGATCAAGATTCTTTCATTTGTCGTTCGTAGTCTCACTTTGTATCATCTTTTTCATCAATTTCACTATTTTTATTCCAAGAACCTGTAACCTGCAACTAAGTAGCAGACATGGGTCAAAAGCACCTGTTTATTTGTAAAATGACTAGGAATGGGGAATATAATAATGCAATATTATGATATAAACAAATACCCCCAAACTTATCTTTTGCTCGTCCTCGAGCAAACCTATTTTATTCTCAACAAAATCCTAACCTCACATTCGCAGGGAAACGCGATTGTACTAAGCTCGTGCAACAAGCCGTTAAACCTCTAGGTGTCTCTAGTAGGAGGAGTGTTGTCTCCTGAGGGTTTTCAGCGGATACTACTCACAAAATCCTATCAATTCGGCCCATTAAATTTTATTCCCCAATTAGGTTTTCCAACAAGAACTCTATTATCTTCAACTTAAAAATCATCCACCCGTATTCTTCACGCTTCCTTATTATTTAACTTAAGATTATATATATTCTTGTGAATTTACATAGCTTTTGGCATCTTTTAAGTTTTCCTTCTAGGGTTCCATCTCAACTTAGGAATTTTTATCATCTCTATTAAAGATATAAGTCCTATTTTTCATTCCTATGTCTCATCCAAACCCCAATCACATACTACCACGTGTGTGTGTATATCACCCCTAAACTTAGAAATTCAAATCAAGCTATCATACTCTTGTCCGTAGTCCAAAGCACTTCTTAATTGGTGAATTTAGATGAAATTTGCTCACACATCCTTCATGCGACCGTTAATACATCTTGAGGTACCAACAACCGATTACAAAATGTGTAGGCACATTAAAGCGTAATTCCTAGTCTTGTAACACCTAAGGCTTTAGCAGTGACTCCCAAACCAGCTGGTCTAAGGCATTAGGTGATGAAGCACCCTCGCTAAATATATTTTTATTAATGCAGTCTTAAGTAATTACAAAAACTAGTGTTCATTTTTTTTTCTTTATTCACACTTGTATTTTTATTTTATTTCCCTTTATACTAAGGACTTTAGACAAGAGCATTTCAAGATCTCTTCTACTATTCCAAGTTTCAAGGTTCGTGTTTGTGCAATTTGTAGGGTATATATTTTTAGAATTTAGACTTAAACTTATGAATTATTTTTCGAACTTACACTTTAATAAAAAATATTAATACTTTTCCCTTATTTTAACTTAGCTCAAGAAGTCAACTAGAAATTTGCATATTTCTAAATAAACTACAAAGACATATACTTTCTACCGTTAAACTCAAATAAAGGTTATTTTTAGGGTTTTTAATTTACTAAGCCTTGGATCTAGTTGTTCCTAGCTAGTTAACTTTTTTGTCAAACTCAAGTCAATTATGGCCAAAATTGAATACTTTAATTTTTATAATTTTTGAAAATTTTCAATTTTTATGGGTTTTAAAATAAATATGCAAATGCAAAAATATACATATGAATGTGAAGGAAGAAGACTTACCGAGCACACCCCAAATTTAAACTTGACAGTGTCCTCACTGTCAGGCTACACCAAGAAGGTCAAAAATGTCGGCACTCCCCTGTTTATTTATTTATAGTTTTTTTTATAATTTTTATAATTTTTTTGGTTTTTTTTTTAAAAAAAAGACAAAATATATACAAAAAGGTCCCCCACAAACTTAAGTGAGACAGTGTTTCCACCGTCTTAAGCGTTAAAGTTCAAAGTTAGGGAGGAGAAAAATCAAACTATACAAGTCCTTACACAGACCAAAGGTTAGCACCAACCATTCAAAAATTTTATCGTGATAATGGTAGAGTTGGTGGAAGAATGGAGTGTAGAGAAAGGAGTTGAGAAGCACACGAGACCGAATGGGAAGAAGAGTGGAATAAGGTCTCGGTGGAGGAGAAAATGGCGGAAAAGAGAAAGAAGTGTAGTACGATCTTGAGGGTGTAAATCGAGTGAATAAATTAGCACAATTTGTGATGACCGTTGTGTTAAAAGCGATTGTGCTAATTTATCAACCCGTCGAGAAATGGGGTCAAATCCCTCAAGATTCGCAAAAAAACATGGGTACATTGAACTTGGTAAACCCTCCATTGAAAATGGAAACGCGACGGAGTCTAGCGTGGTCGAAACGATAGGAAGGACGAAAGGGAGTGATTTAGAGATAGTCTTATTCTCACCTAAGTAATCTGTCTCGAACTTGAAAGATTCCATCAATGGTTCGAAATGACTGTAAGCAACCGAATTTGATAGTTCAACTAACTCATCTGAAAATTTAAAGGACTCAAACTCGGGCGGTGAGTCTTCAACATCGTCCGAAAAAGTGAAACACTCGTAATCGTTATCGGCTGTGAGAACTGTGTCAGATTCAAAGAGGAACGCACTAGTGGCGTCAAAACCGTTGTGATCAAACAGAAATTTTTCAAGCTCACAGTCCTCAAGCGTGATCTTTTGCGTGGTCGGAACGATGGAAATGAGGGGGTTTGATTTAGGAAGTATAACAGTTAAAGGTTCAGGAGGATGAGTTGGAAAATCCGACTCATCAAACAAAAATGGTTCATCCTCAATACTATCCTCAATACTATCCTCATAATTTTCCTCAATATTATCCTCATAATTCTCCTCAAAATTTAGCTTATCCATGCCATTATCATAAAAATCAAGACGCATATGAAGTTCGGGAGAAACATTTAATGACTCGGGATGATGAGTTGGAGATAAAATTTCAGTCAAATCTACGGGTTCATCATCCAAAATATTCCCGGCGTCAATATCTTCAATCAAGTGAAAATCAATTTTTTCAGACACCTCATCAAAAGCATGGAGATTTATCAATTTAGGTTCTAGAGTGGAGGTGTAAAGTTTAAAAGGATTAGGTGTGGTTTCACTCGAAATGAATTCTTCACAATCTGGCAAATCAAGCACTACAAAGTCGCAAAACTCATTAAACGTTTTATCTTTAACTGGTGAATTATTTGGGACACTTGTTTGAAAACCGGAGTTGTGGGATTCAATTGGGTATGGGTAGGTTTGATTTGGAAGTATGTACAGCTCACTCTCACCACTCAAATCCTCACTCTGTCCAACCGCCTTCTCATACATTGGAATTTTTGGAGCTAGTTGGAAACTAGCTACCGGTTCACTAGGTTGCATAAGAGCGGCCATGGACGCATCCAAATTCCTAATCATTTGGTTTGTCGCTACCATATAAGCCTCCAACGACTGTTCTAGACTAGACATGGGTTGTGAAGGGGTTTCGGTAAAAGATTCAAAATTGTTTGAATACATGAAACTCCCAAATGGCTGTGTAGAAGCAATGTCTAGGGAAGGTGCGGAAGTCGGGTAGGAATGGTAGGAATTGAATGGTTGGACAGGAGTAGGATCAACATTTGGATAAAAAGGTAAATGGACTTGTTGATCCCAAAAACTTGATGTGTTGAGAGGAGTGAAAGATCGGCTACGAGATTGTTCAATATGCTCAGCAATAGACATGGGTTTTGGAGTTACAATAGGACTTGAAAAAGGGGTATCAACGTAAGAAGGTGGTGAAAGTTAAAATGGTTGATACAAAGTGGATTGCGGAGTCGACCTGTTTCTCCTAGACGCTTCTATTCGATCTTTCAAAGAAATTTTGGGCATGGAGGGGTCGTCCGTAATTCGACCAAAACAATTCGCGTATGAAGCAATGTTTGGTTCAGGATACCAAAGTTTGGTAAGAGTTTTAGGAGGTAGGGTACCCATGATGTAAAAAGGAAAAGAAAAAGAAGGTGGGTGTAAGTGGGGTGCAAGGATTTCTTAGCGATAAGTTGCAAGTTTTTGTAAAAAAAATTCCTTTTTTTTATGTGGTGCTCTTTGCAAAAACATTTTGGATAAAAGGCTTAGACACACATTCAATCAACCACAAATGCACAATCAGGTCTAGATTTAGGGTCACCTAGGTCAGCTAGACAGCTCCTAACTGTTCCAAAGGGCAAGAAATAGGACCTCAAACCGCCTCTTCACCACCAATTGTGGCCAGGTAAGTGCCAGGTGAGTGGGAGGCTCCCCACTATGAAAGTAGGGGTCCTAATTAAGTAACCACTCGCCTTAGACACACTTTCCTAGACACTACAAAGTCAGGTTAGGATCAACGGTCGATGCCTACAACTAGTCCTCTGTCCTATTGAGCGCGAAGTCCTCAGGGCCGAGTCTAATCTTTTTTAATTAATTTATGGTCAATGCAATATGCCTTATGTGATTTTTGGGGTCGTGGGAAGGGTGATGAAATCCCCACCCAATCTGGATTGGTCTCAAGCCCCTTAAAGTCAAAATAAATTATGCAAAGCAGTAACACAAACACTTGCAAACAAATTTTTTTTTTTAGCGCGGCGCAAAGAATCCTGCACAAGATCAATTATTGGAAGGGGGAGAGATTTTTTAGCGCAAAAAATCCTGCAGGAAAATCTACAGAGGAGATATTTGAGGTTGCAGAGGAGAGAGAAAGAAAATAAACCGAGGGATTTTTGTCAACTGATGATGTCAGCAGACCGCGTTTCCGCGACGGGAAGTAGGATCTGGCGGCGGTTCCACGGTAGGTTGGGCGGCTCGAGTCCCGAGAAAAATTCTGTTCCTCTGTTATTGTAAATCTCTGTTGTTCAGATCTGCTGTTTTCTGCTTTGATCTCTAGATTTTTCCAGATCTGAATTTGTTCTTCGGTCCTGCAAAATTCACACGAAAATACCCTTCATAAAAGATGATAAAAATTTTATAATTTTTTAATTTTCCAGTTTTTATGATTTTTTTTATTCCGAAATTACAAAAAGAAAATAACACGCCATCCCCGGCAACGACGCCATTTGATTTGTCAGAGATTTAGTGCGTATTCCCGCCTGTCACGCGGGTGACCCGGGTTCGATCCCCGATAACGGCGCCATTTGATTGATCTCAAAGAATATTTATAAACCGCAATCAAGAACGGCGTCGCTTGGTAGCTAGCCGGTGAGTACGGGTCGGTCTACAGGGATGTTGTGTATTTTCTAATCGTTCTAACGAGTTAATTCCAAACGGTGTGAATGGATTGATTAAATCTAAAAACTAAGTTTATCTAGATCTAAATCTTGTTAGGGTTAGGTTTAGGTTAATTTTGGAAATTGAAGATTTCCTCACCGCTTTCTATACCCTAATTAAGATATCTTTAAGAGTTATGGTAATTATTAATAAAGGGAATTAGTACCATCGGGAAGAAACATTGTTTCTTCCTCTAGGTTCTTGTCCTTCCTTTCTTAATCCTTACCCTAACCTCTATGGAAAACACGCTCAACCGGACCTTTATACTACGGTATCACCGCTACCTCATGGGATAGGGTGCCGTAGGGAGCGGTGTGTGCATGTATGCATGGAGTCCTATAAAAACGTGTGATGGGCAAGAAAGGGGTGAGAGATCTTCATCTCTCAAGCCTTCCCCAGAGCTAATCCTAACAAGCGAGGAGACTACTCGCTCATTAGGGAATTGAAAAACATTTCTAAACTATCTATCCAGGGCAGAGAATAAAAGATCTAACTAGGGCAGATAAGAAATTATACTAGGGCAATGAAATAAAATTAACTAGGGCAAGAATTGAAAACTTACTCTAATTTGATGCACTCTTCATTCATTACAGAAATTTACAGATCTGAATTTTAGATATAAAATGAGGCACAAGAAGAGTCATGCCTCCAAAAGAGGTATAGGGTTTCTATTTATAGATCATAGAAACCCTAGGGTTACAATCGCCGCATGTATGCTTTTACAAAAATACCCCTAGGAAGACTAGTCAACATGCCGCCAAACTTTATGGAAAACTTTTCGCCAATACGGGTTCAGCACGGCCGTAGGCCAGGTTTGGTCGCGGTTCCGCGGCCAAGTAGGAGACTTGTTGCTTCAATTTTTCTGTGCTAGTTCTGCTTCTTTTTGTCTTCCTATTTCTTTGGTTGGTTCTTCATAATGTTCTATTTCTCTTTGAGATCTTCACAGTGAGTAATGTAGTCGACTTTTACCATTCGCTTCATGTCGAAGTCTTGAACCTTGCGCTGCCTTCTTCTTTGTGAACTGATCTTCGTTATTCTCCAAATTGTAGGCTTGATCAAGATTTTTTCATTTGTCGGTCGTAGTCTCACTTTGTATCATCTTTTTTATCAATTTCACTGTTTTTATTCCAAGAACCTATAACCTGCAACTAAGTAGCAGACATGGGTCAAAAGCACCTGTTTATTTGTAAAATGACTAGGAACGGGGAATATAATAATGCAATGTTATTATATGAACAAATACCCCCAAACTTATCTTTTGCTCGTTCTCGAGCAAACCTAGTTTTATTCTCAACAAAACCCAAACCTCACTTTCGCAGGGAAACGCGATTGTACTGAGCTCGTGCAACAAGCCATTAAACCTTTAGGTGTTCCTAGTAGGAGGAGTGTTGTCTCCTGAGAGTTTTCAGCGGATACTACCCATAAAATCCTATCAATTCGGCCCATTAACTTTTATTCTCTAATTAGGTTTTCCAACAAGAACTCTATTATCTTCGACTTAAAAATCATCCACCCGTATTCTTCACGCTTCCTTATTATTTAACTTAAGATTATATATATTCTTGTGAATTTACTTAGCTTTTGGCATCTTTTAAGTTTTCCTTTTAGGGTTCCATCTCAACTTAGGAATTTTTATCATCTCTATTAAAGTTATAAGTCCTATTTTTCATTCCTATCTCTCATCCAAACCGCAATCACATACCCCCCACGTGTGTGTATATATCACCCCTACACTTAGAAATTCAAATCAAGCTATCATACTCTTGTCCGTAGTCCAAAGCACTTCTTAATTGGTGAATTTTTAGATGAATTTTGCTCACACATCCTTCATGCGACCGTTAATACTTCTTCAGGTACCAACAACCGATTACAAAATGTGTATGCACATTAAAGCGTAATTCCTAGTCTTGTAACACCTAAGGCTTTAGCAGCGACTCCCAAACCAGTTGGTCTAAGGCACTAGGTGATGAAGCACCCTCGCTAAATATTTTTTTTATTAATGCAGCCTTAAGTAATTACAAAAACCAGTGTTCATTTTTTTTTCTTTATTCACACTTGTATTTTTATTTTATTTCCCTTTATACTAAGGATTTAAGACAAGAGCATTTCAAGGTCTCTTCTACTAATCCAAGGTTCAAGGTTCGTGTTTGTGCAATTTGTAGGGAATATATTTTTAGAATTTAGACTTAAGCTTAGGAATTATTTTTCGAACTTACACTTTAATAAAAAAATATCACTACTTTTCCCTTATTTTAACTTAGCCCAAGAAGTCAACTCGAAATTTGCTTATTTCTAAATAAACTACAAAGATATATACTTTCTACCGTTAAACTCAAATAAAGGTTATTTTTAGGGTTTTTAATTTACTAAGTCTAGGATCTAGTTGTTCCTAACTAGTTAACCTTTTTGTCAAACTCAAGTCAATTATGGCCAAAATTGAATACTTTAATTTTTATAATTTTTGAAATTTTTTAATTTTTATGGGTTTTAAAATAAATATGCAAATGCAAAAATATACATATGAATGCGAAGGAAGAAGGCTTACCGAGCACACCCCCAAACTTAAACTTGACAGTGTCCTCACTGTCACGCTACACCAAGAAGGTCAAAAATGTCGGCACTCCCCTGTTTATTTATTTATAGTTTTTTTTATAATTTTTATAATTTTTATGGTTTTTTTTTTTTAAAAAAGACAAAATATATACAAAATGGTCCCCCCCAAATTTAAGTGAGACAGTGTTTCCACTGTCTTAAGCGTTAAAGTTCAGAGTTAGGGAGGAGAAAAATCAAACTATACAAGGCCTTACACAGACCAAAGGTTAGCACCAACCATTCAAAAATTTTATCGTGATAATGGTAGAGTTGGTGGAAGAATGGAGTGTAGAGAAAGGAGTTGAGAAGCACACGAGACCGAATGGGAAGAAGAGTGGAATAAAGTCTCGGTGGAGGAGGAGAATGGCGGAAAAGAGAAAGAAGTGTAGTATGATCTTGAAAGTGTAAATCGAGTGAATAAATTAGTGCAATTTGTGATGACCGTTGTGTTAAAAGCGATTGTGCTAATTTATCAACCCGTCGAGAAATGGGGTCAAATCCCTCAAGATTCGCAAGAAAATATGGGTACATTGAACTTGGTAAACCCTCCATTGAAAATGGAAACGCGACGGAGTCTTGCGTGGTCGAAACAATAGGAAGGACGAAAGGGAGTGATTTAGGGATAGTCTTATTCTCACCTAAGTAATCTGTCTCGAACTTGAAAGATTCCATCAATGGTTCGAAATGACTGTAAGCAACCGAGTTTGATGGTTCAACTAACTCATCTGAAAATTTAAAGGACTCAAACTCGGGCGGTGAGTCTTCAACATCGTCCGAAAAAGTGAAACACTCGCAATCGTTATCGGCTGTGAGAACTGTGTCAGATTCAAAGAGGAACGCACTAGTGGCGTCAAAACCGTTGTGATCAAACAGAAATTTTTCAAGCTCACAGTCCTCAAGCGTGATCTTTTGCGTGGTCGGAACGATGGAAAAGAGGGGGTTTGATTTAGGAAGTATAACAGTTAAAGGTTCAGGAGGATGAGTTGGAAAATCCGACTCATCAAACAAAAATGGTTCATCCTCAATACTATCCTCATAATTTTCCTCAATATTATCCTCATAATTCTCCTCAAAATTTAGCTTATCCATGCCATTATCATAAAAATCAAGACGCATATGAAGTTCGGGAGAAACATTTAATGACTCGGGATGATGAGTTGGAGATAAAATTTCAGTCAAATCTACGGGTTCATCATCCAAAATATTCCCGACGTCAATATCTTCAATCAAGTGAAAATCAATTTTTTCAGACACCTCATCAAAAGCATGGAGATTTATCAATTTAGGTTCTAGAGTGGAGGTGTAAAGTTCAAAAGGATTAGGTGTGGTTTCACTCGAAATGGATTCTTCACAATCTGGCAAATCAAGCACTACAAAGTCGCACAACTCATTAAACGTTTTATCTTTAACTGGTGAATTATTTGGGACACTTGTTTGAAAACCGGAGTTGTGGGATTCAATTGGGTATGGGTAGGTTTGATTTGGAAGTGTGTACAGCTCACTCTCACTACTCAAATTCTCACTCTGTCCAACCGCCTCCTCATACATTGGAATTTTTGGAGCTAGTTGGAAACTAGCTACCGGTTCACTAGGTTGCATAAGGGCGGCCATGGACGCATCCACATTCCTAATCATTTGGTTTGTCGCTACCATATAAGCCTCCAACGACTGTTCTAGACTAGACATGGGTTGTGAAGGGGTTTCGGTAAAAGATTCAAAATTGTTTGGATACGTGAAACTCCCAAATGGCTGTGTAGAAGCAATGTCTAGGGAAGGTGTGGAAATCGGGTAGGACTGGTAGGAATTGAATGGTTGGACAGGGGTAGGATCAACATTTGGATAAAAAGGTGAATGGACTTGTTGATCCCAAAAACTGAATGTGTTGAGAGGAGTGAAAGATCGACTACGAGATTGTTCAATATGCTCAGCAATAGACATGGGTTTTGGAGTTACAACAGAACTTGAAAAAGGGGTATCAACGTAAGAAGGTGGTGAAGATTGAAATGATTGATACAAAGTGGATTGCGGAGTCGAACTGTTTCTCCTAGACGCTTCTATTCGATCTTTTAAAGAAATTTTGGGCATGGAGGGGTCGTCCGTAATTCGACCAAAATAATTCGCGTATGAAGCAAAGTTTGGTTCAGGATACCAAAGTTCGGCAAGAGTTTTGGAAGGTGGGGTACCCATGATGTAAAAAGGAGAAGAAAAAGAAGGTAGGTGTAAGTGGGGTGCAAGGATTTCTTAGCGATAAGTTGCAAGTTTTTGTAAAAAAAATTCCTTTTTTTTATGTGGTGCTCTTTGCAAAAAGATTTTCGATTATTATAAATAAAACTTATATTTTTAATAAATAAATATATATGTAATTAATATCAAAATATTTATTTTTAATATTTATAAAATTCCACATTTCCAAAATTCAAGAAAAACGTCTCATTTACAAGAAAACACCATACAATTCCAATATTACAAATAAATACCATATATTATGAAATTAGGCTTTATTCACTAGAAATGTCATATTGATAAAATATGCATCCATGAAAACTCTAAAGATGATAATAAAATACTTGAGGTGTATTTTGAAAATTATACAAAATTATTTTTACATAAAACCCCCTCAAGTTATACTAAATTACAATAAGGACCCTAGTAAACATAAGTTTAAGCGGGACCAGTCTCTTGAGCCTCAGAGAGTCGGAGATATGGGTGCTTGCCTATTTAAGGTAGACAACTTAACAAACGGTGTTATCAACACGGTAATCGTTTTTGAAAAAGACACAAATCCTGCCGTCCATGTGCAGCGGTTACCGATAGCACCAAAACATAATTCAGGATTCAATTTCTTTTCAAATTGTTTGACCCAGACTGAGTCTCAATATAATTAATCTGACTTGAATATGATTCAAGTATCAAACTACAATTCAACATGAATTCATGAATCCATATATTCAATCTATTCAATCTATATTGACTGAACCGAACTATGGATATACATCCATATACATGATTCTCCAGTTACATCCATTTACTGATATAATGGTTTCGGCAAGTCATCCATCTATACAATTCAAATTACAATACAATACAATACAAATATTACAATCAAGATATCGCGGGGTTTATAAGGGGTAGATTAGTACAGAAGGTGTTAAAAGTGGCATGAGACAGCAACCATAAAGACACATAACCTGAATTCAATTGCCGTTGTTCCGGGTATTATCGACGGAGCCTTGTACTCTATATACCGTAGTCTCTGGTCTAGTGAGACTCCTCTCGTATACACAGGAATCTTCTGCACCAAGTTACAAACAACAGCGTTAACAATATAATACAATTTTAAAAGTTACACTCTCTCTATCTATTATATTTCTCCATCATCTTTGGGACTTACTGAGCGATTTGTTCGCTGACGACATTCTCTTTCTTCTTTCTTGGAATGCCATCAGGTGATTCGGACTCACTAGTGATCGAGCCCACCTGTGAGGATTTGGACCAGCTAGCTTTCGACCCGGAGCTCTAGATACTTGTACATTTCATTTAAGTACTTTCCATTTCTGTTATGCCACTGTTTAGGCATTGCTTTTCATTCCATGTATTTACTTTTCAGATATATTGTAAAAAGAATGTTAATAAATAAAGTTGATGTTTAATTATATCTAGTGTTTCTGTCTCTTGTGCATTTTACTTATATTGCTTAGATACGCTTAGCGTGTTTACTTCAGAGTAAATACGTAGCGGCCAGTCATGTCCTCTACCCGTACACTAGGAAGCGGGGCGTGACAGGTTTTGTTGGCGACCCATGCAAATCAGAGCTGTATGGAACCCTACCATGCAGTTCAGTTCTGCGTCAACAACCTAAGCAATATAACACAAGAACCAGCAACTAAACATTCTTTACAATTCATATTCCTTGAATCTTATCATTTCATATACTTTGAATCTGTCCTAACCCAAATTTTTCTTTCAAGATTATGGATTCCCCAAACAACACCAGCACGAATGTCAACAACACTCCCCCACCACTACCACTCACATTTGTCGTCGCTGCTCCGATCAATGAGCAAACGGTTCTACTTGAGGCAATCCGCAGTCTTCTGGAAGGACAGTAGTAGCAGACTGCTATTCTCTTGAACCATCCAAAAACGGAAGCACCAGGAGTGAAGCAATTCCGGGCACTGCACCCCAAGAACTTTTCGGGAAAAAAGAACCCTCTAGAAGCTGAGGAATGAGCTCAGACCGTTGAAGATGACTTGGCAGCAGCACAAGTGCCAAAGATTGCTTGGGTTCGAGTTGCAAAACTGTAGCTCACCGATAATGTACGGGTTTGGTAGAAGGCGGAAGAAAGCCATCTTGACCAACCTATCGAATGGAAGACTTTCCGTGACATGTTCGATGCAAAGTACTTCCTCGAGACTACCAGATTCGATATGGAACAACAGTTCATTCATCTACAATAGGGTTCGATGTAAACCAAATCCGTGGATGAGTATGATACTGAGTTTGCCATACTCAGTCGGTAAGATATGTCTCTATATTTCGATTTTCAAATATCACATACTACACAGCTAACACTAGACCGCAACAGATTCACGGCACACTTGATACTGACTGCTGAGATCAGGGCCAGAAGATTTCAGCAAGGGTTGGACCAGGAAATCCAAGCTGCATTAGCTACAGGGGATTTCCCAACCCATGATTTGGCTTTCAAGGCTGCACGACGATATGAAGCAGTGGTGAAGAGGAAGGGCAGATTTCAATCTGCCGCCGGAGTGAAGCGTCCTGCCACTCAGATGGCAGGAGGAGCCTCTTTAAAGCCAATTGTTGAACCCAAAACACCGGAAGAAACTAATAACCAGTCGAGTCCAGATTTCTGTTTCCATTGCAAGAGAGATGGACATTTGGTGAAGAACTGCATGCGTGCAAAAGGTTTGTGTTTAGTTTATGGCACGTCCAATCACAAAATTGGAAACTGTCTTTATAGACGCAACACAGCTCACACACCCACCAACTACCCGCAGCGGCCAGCTATCCAGGCTCCTGCACCTCGCCTTGCACTCCCTGCTCCACCACCTGCACAACCTACTCGCCAATTCCATCAGGCTCTGAGGAACATGCCTCGAGGGCACAGAAACATGCCCCAAGGATAGAGGAATGTGTCCCCGGTTATGAGGAATGTACCACGGCGTCAGGCTTTCCTTTTAGCGGCCGAAGAAGAAGAGGTCGTAGGCCAAGGTAAACCTGGTAATTTCCTCAACTCTTTTCAAATCTTTCGTTCTTTCACATATTTTTCATACACTACCAATAGTTCTATCACCAAACTTTTCTTGAATCCGTTACACTTTCCTTTTACAAATTTCGAGGACGAAATTTTTTTAAGGAGGATAGAATGTAACAACCCTAAACTTTTTGTACAATTTTTTTCAAAAAAATACAAAAAGGGGTACTTGAGCCTGAGCACAAGTTATAAGTTTGATTTGCTTTTGAACAGCAAGAAGGAGCTTATAGCTCATTGGTAAGGCCTTGCACTGCTGAACTATAGCACCAGAGTTCAAATCCCATCAACCACACATTAATTTTAATCTAATTTCTTTTAATCTTTTTAGAAGCCCAACAGTCTACACGTGCATAACCCGTAAAACCAAGAGTCACACATAAAACAAATGGGTCCACGAGTCAAGTCTAAGCGTCAGTGACACGTGGCGTCGAGGCGAGCCCCGACTTGGCCGACTCGGGCCGGCGGGATGCGTGAATTGGCCGGCGTCGCCGGCCGACTCTGCCCAAAACCCCAATTTCTTCCATTCTCTGGCGACTCTTGAACTTCCCCATAACCTCTGTATTATTTAATTTCTCTGCACATTTACAGAGCAAATTAAAAACCCCATTTAATCCATTTTTAATACAATATTTATCACACCCTTTCACTACCCTAAACCCTAATTTTTCCTATAAATACCACACCTAAACTCACCCCTCCTCACTTCCAAATCCCTGCCCAAACTCTCAAGAAAATTCCCAAGTCTTTTGTGTGCAAGTGGAGTTAGGAAATGGCAAAGCTCCGACGAGATTCCGACAACGATCCGAGGAGATTCCGACGACGAAACGACACACCGGCAACTCCTACCACTTCCTCCTTCTCTCTTCTAGTAAAATTACCCGTAAGTCCCCTTCTCTCTCTCTTTTACTATTCTCAAACTCTTAATTCTTAAAACATGTCGGAAGCGGAGTTATCCGACTTCCGATTCTCTTTTCTTTCAAAATTACAATATTTTCTTAATAACAAACCTACAACTTTTGATATATTGTTTAATACTCATTAACTAAGAAAATAGATCAAGTTTGACATTAAAATGATAACCATAGCTAGTTTTATTTCAGTTTTACATTAAAATACTTTTATGTTTCATATCGACATGTTTATACCTTTTAACCATACTAGCTTTAGAAAACTCATGAGATAATGACCTACCTTCGCACAACACCCATATGTAACATAGCACGATAGAATTTGGGAACATAGATGTAACACCCGAGCCCAATACAACTAATTTCTGTTACTGTTTGAGCATTAATGTGGTACTCATTTCATTTAACCTGCTTGATTGTCACTTACTGTAAAATTTTACCTGGCAAAGTCATTTCTGCATATAACAGTTTTTGGCATTTAAAATAAAATTAAAAATATCCATCTTGGTCTACTCGACACCCCTAGCCTTGTGGTAGCGTCCGTGCATCGTGTTCTCGTCCCGTTCAGTGAAACGGGCGAGTTTGGATGGCTACGTGCGCGTGCGTGTGTCCGTTTTGGGGGTATGCTTTTTAATCATAAAACACTTAATTTTAAAATTTGGAACCCGCTTAAAATCCTATTATTTCAATTTCAAATTTTTGGACCCGACCCGGGCGCGATTTGGAAATGTTTTATTTAGCGCCAAAATCCCAAAATTAATATATATTTAAAACCATCGCATAATTAACTTTAACCAATCTAAAATATTTTAAACAGAATAATATTCTCTAACCTGTTTAAATCTTTGCAATTTTTTTCCTTCAGCCAATCTCCTCTCTTTTAAAGCCTGGGCCCACACCTCTTTTTCTCTCCCTTTCTCTCTCTCCCACCTTTTTAAATTCTTTCCCTCCTTCATATTTCTCACGCGAGCACAGGAAACCCATCGAGCCAGCGAACCCTAGCCTTCACCCTTCACCGCCGCAACCCCGTCGCCGACGCCGATACCACCAGCACCCTCGCCTCCTCTTCCTCATCTCACCCATATCCTCATTTCTTCCACCCTCGCAGCCACCTGTGCACCCCCGCCGCAGCCACCCGCAGCCCCTGCTCACCACCCGCGACCACCTGCGCCGCCCCTGGTCGTCGCCGACAATCACCAGACCCCCCGTGATCGCCTCTGTAAGTCTTCCTCTTCTCTCCTCCTCTCCTTCTTCCCTTCTTCTCCCTTTTATGTTCTGTCCCGATTCTTGATGGCCGTAGTTCATCGCAGGCAAAGCACCGGAGCTCCGTCGACGTGGTCGGCAGTCACCATCCCTCCACAGATCCTCATGAGCCCCCTCGTCTCAATCATTCTTCTCTTCTTTCTTCTTGAGTCTCCATTTGGTCGTTCATTGAATTATTGAAATTGTAGTTCGCTGTTCGCCGGAATCCGGCAGTGCCGGTGACGTGTCCCGACGATCCAGCGAGGTACCCCGACCCGCGTGGTTCCATTATTCGTTGTTTGGGTTCAATCCGTGAACCGTGCGCCCGTCGCGAGTTTCCCCGCCGACGTTTACGTCCCGTTTTCCCGGTTCGCGACCCGTCGAGGAAAGTACCCCTTGCTACATGCTATACAACATTTATATATATGTATTGACACCCTAAACCTGTAAAATTTAACTTGGTATAATCGTTTCCCATTTTGGTTACAATATTGCATTATATCATTTTACTGTTAAACATGGAACTTACAGTTTGCAAATTGAACCTAATAATCATATCTACCGGTTCAATCACATTTTACTGTTAAAATAGCTGGTAGCATTTATCCCTGTAGTTCGGTTACATTCGGACACTCGTATGCATTTAACCGGAAATAACTGTATTGAACCGTTACATAAATTATTGCACCGCTAAGGGTGCTTAAACTTGTTAACATGACTAAACGGCTATATCGTCTTACTGCACTCTTGTAATTTGAGTGAAACTGCTTATTATGTAATTCATTGCTTATCTCATGTTGTTAATAACCATGTTTGATAATATATCTGATTGCAAGCACACCTACGATCGTGTTTACATCTTGACCTGACATTGCTACACATATATATATATATATATTGATACACCTAACATGGTACCGTATACTGTTGACTTAACCTGATGTACCATGACCTGGCCCGTTACCTGATCTTGTGTCTAATGCCAACAAACCTGACATATAGTCCTCATGGACCGTTCCTGTTGTCTATCCAGACAAACCTGCTTTTACCTGATCCTGTGTTGGCAATAGTTCTTGATTACTGAATACCTGACTCGACATACATAACTTGGGGGTATGGGGAAATCAAAGGTGAAACCGACTTGTAACTCAACAGTTTGATACATGTTCTGATCAGTCTTACGGGCTAGGCCAGCCCCGGAGTGATGATGCTGACATCACTCGCCCATCCTGCTACCTGTTACTGCCTAGCGGCACGTCTCGGATTCAGCCCCGAGGATCTTGACCGTGGTCCCTGGTATGCACGGGATACTATTGAGTTACATCGACGATTCATCAATTGATTTCAAAGACTTTAGAATAGAAAACCTGATAGAACAGTTTAGTTACCCACTGCACACTACCCTGCACTGCTTGATTCATATTATTGCTACTCTCGTTTTATTCATGTTTATTTTGCATTGCCTGTTACATTGTTCATATTATTTTACTTGTTGACGTGACGCGCCGACGTCTGGGTTTTGCATGGCCCAGATTCTGTACCGCTGTCGCAGTCCGAGCAGGAGTATTTCAGCCAGCAAGCTGAGCTGCGAGTTCAGTGGAAGTTAGTTTTATTTCCTGCATTTATTTCCTGATGTGAGCCCGCATTATGGGACATACTTTTCAGTTATTTGTATTGGATCATTTGCTTCTGCATTTATTTATTATTGACTCCTGTTATTCTGGATTATGGACATGTTTTAGATAGTTTTATCTTGTTCTTGATATCTCTACAGCCGTAATGTGACTGTGGATGGATATTTCCTACCCATAAGTAGCATGGTTGGCTATGTCACGTGCCCAATCTAGCGTACTCTGGGAAGCGGGGCGTGACATGGTTCCTTTTGGTATCAGAGAAATAGGTTAGTTGGGTTGATTCTTTTGTAGTTGGGTATTGTACCCAATACACGAATCAGAATGCCCGTGTTTAGGAAACATGTCCTGCCACTTTGCCGTTTACCATTCTTGAATCACATTCTTCCTGATTATATCTTTTACGATGTGCAAACTTCCTTTGCATGTCGACTCGAAAAACATGATTTCTTGTTATCCCTAGGACTTAGGCGACTTGGGTGGAGTTAAGTAATTGTGGCTATGATACTGCGGCATAGTTACAATGCGGTACTCTATTTAAGTATCTTGGAGTTCTAGCCTTGATCTATATATTGAATCTATCATCATGCTAATGTTGGGTGTTTTTGATTTCAGGAATATGGCAGATAAGAATTTCAAGACGTACCAGAGGCGTGTGGACGAAGCCGCCATGCTTGGAGTGATAAGAGGAATGCTGGAGAATCAAAAGAGACAGACCGAGCTGATCCAGCAGCAAGCAGACTCATTCCAGGAAGGTTTGCAGATTGTTCAGCAGTCTGTAAACAACGTTGGAGCTAAACCAGTTGACCGAGTAGGGACCGTGGCAGACTTCAGGCGTTTGGGTCCGTCTACATTCACTGGTTTGGAGGAGCCGTTGCCAGCCGAGCAGTGGCTAGTTGACACGGAGAATTTGCTGATTGCGGCACAGATTCCAGATGACAAAAGAGTTGATGTGGTACGCATTCAGTTAGTGGACTACGCCCGAGAATGGTGGCTTGTGGAGGAGACCCGCTTGCCCAAGCCGATCAAGTGGATGGATTTTTCTAAGAGTTTCCTGGAGAAGTTCTTCCCGCGGACTGCACGGGAGGAAATGGAAGAGAAATTTATTGGGCTAAGGCAGAATGGAGCACCCGTGGACGTGCATGCAGCAGAGTGGACGAGACTCAGCAGATTCGCTGGACCTTTAGTCGCCAACGATGCAGCCAGGGCACGAAGGTTCATGCGCAGCTTGGATGTGGACATCCAGAGGCAGATTGTCTCCCTGGGTTTGACCACTTTCTCACAGGTTCTTACGGCAGCTCGGGAACAACAGAGTTTATCTGGGATGAAAGGGAGCTTGCAGCAGACAGCAGTTGCGGCCAGGAAGCCCGCATTTGTACCTAACCGAGCTCATGGTCGTAAGGGTATTCCAGTGGACCGTCGTGGTGTAGCACCCATGAAGAAGCCTGTGATTGTTGATCAAAGAAGGAGCGTGATTTGTGACTACTGCCATTTACCTGGGCACGTGCAGAAGGATTGTCGAAGGAGGCTGGGACTTTGTTTGGTTTGTGGAGCGGCTGATCACGCAGTAGGTGCTTGTCCGTCGAAGCTTCGTACGAGGGATGATACTCAGAAGCCTCCGCAGAAACCATTCCAAGGGCAGAAACAGCTGACTCAAGGACCTAATCAGGCTCGAGCTTTTACCTTGACAGCTGAGGAAGCCAAGGCGTCAGGAGAAGTGGTTTCAGGTACTTTACTCGTTCATGGTTTTCCCGCATTGGCATTATTTGATTCTGGTGCATCCCACTGTTTTATGTCATCCAAATTTATAACTACACACTCGATTACCTGCACGACTCTGTCTAGTTTCTGGGACATACACACTGGGAATGGGAAAATCATATCTAGTAGGGAATGTAAAGATTGTACAGTTGTTGTGTGCGGACGGGAGCTTTTTGCAGATTTCTTGGTGATTGATACGGGCAGCTATGAAGTCGTCTTGGGAATGGATTTTCTTGGCACTTTCCACGCTCACGTTGACTGTAGGGCAAAGAAAGTAATTTTCCAGATTCCCGGACATCCCGAGTTTACCTTCACTGGAGGAAGCAGTTTTGTCGGGCCAGTCGAGTTTAGGGTTAGGCCGACAAACAATATTCTTGCAGCAATGGAAGTTGATAGTAGTGAAGAGCCGGCGGTTGTTCGTGATTTTATGGACGTATTTGAAAATATATCGGGTTTACCTCCAAAGCGAGACGTGGAGTTCGCAATTGATTTTATTCCTGGTGCAGCGCCAGTATCTAAAGCGTATTATCTAATGGCACCAGTAGAGTTGGAAGAAGTTAAGAAACAGGTTGCTGAATTGCTTGAGAAAGGTTGGATTCGAAGCAGTAACTCGCCTTGGGGAGCTCCAGTTCTTCTAGTAAAGAAGAAGGATGGCACAAGAAGAATGTGCATCGACTATCGAGAATTAAACCGGGTGACTATTAAGAACAAGTACCCGATCCCTCGCATTGGAGAACTTTTTGAGCAGCTTAGTGGCGCGAGGGTATTCTCGAAGCTATATTTGCGATCCGGATATCATCAGGTCCGAGTGAAAACAGAAGACATTTGCAAGACGGCGTTTCGAACTCGGTACGGACATTACAAATACTTAGTGATGCCCTTCGGAGTAACGAATGCGCCGGCAGTATTCATGGACTTGATGAACCGAATCTTTTCATCGTTCTTGGACCAGTTTATTATGGTATTCATTGACGATATTCTGGTTTACTCGAAGAGTTTTAAGGAGCATGCTGAGCACTTGAAGATCGCACTGCAGACGTTGAGACAGGAGAAATTGTATGTGAAGATGAGTAAGTGCGAGTTTTGGCTAGAGGAAGTGAAGTTTTTGGGGCATGTTGTGTCGGGCGACGGAATCGCCGTCGATCCAAAAAAGATTGCAGCAGTTCGAGATTGGCCTATTCCAAAGAATGTTGCTGAGATAAGAAGTTTTCTTGGATTAGCCGGATACTACAGGAGATTTGTGGAGAACTTTGCTCGTCTGGCAGAGCCGTTAACCAAGCTTACGCGCAAGGAAGTACCTTTTGTATGGATGGATAAGTGTGCGTTAGCTTTTGAGATGTTGAAGCAGAAGTTGATAACCGCCCCTATTCTGACCGTGCCAGACAATTCCGGAGGATTGGTGATTCACAGCGATGCATCTGGGAAAGGATTGGGATGTGTTTTGATGCAGCATGGGAAGGTTGTAGCATACGTATCAAGACAATTGAAGACCCATGAGAAGAATTATCTGACTCATGATTTGGAGCTTGCGGCTGTGATTTTCACCTTGAAGATTTGGAGACACTACCTTTTGGGCGAAAGAGTCGAAGTTTTTACAGATCATAAGAGCTTGAAGTATGTGTTCACTCAGAAGGAGCTTAACATGAGGCAGCGTAGATGGTTAGAGCTGATGGCTGACTACGATCTTGATCTTAAGTACCATCCGGGGAAGGTTAATGTTGTGGCGGATGCGCTTAGTCGGTTACCAGCAATTCAGGTGTTAACTACGCAGAAGGAGATCGTTGCAGATTTTCGAAGATTTGACTTGGAGGTTGTGCTACCGCGTTCTACGGGACAGTTGATGCAGTTGCAAGTGCAGTCGTCTTTGATTGAGAAAATTAAAGCAGCACAATCGCAGGATCCTAGACTGCAAAAGTTTCGAGAGCAAGTTGAAGCCGGACTACGAACAGATTTACTGGTCCACGAAGATGGTTCGTTGAGGTATGGTAGCCGTTTATGTGTGCCAAAGGGAGATGTTCGTGAAGAGCTTATGAAGGAGGCACACAGTTCAGCTTATTCTGTACATCCAGGAGGCACAAAGATGTACCGAGATATTCGACAGCATTTCTGGTGGGAAGGCATGAAATAGGAGATTGCTCGCTTTGTGGCTAAGTGCTTGGTGTGTCAGCAAGTTAAGGCTGAACATCAAAGGGTTGCTGGTTTATTGCAACCACTTCCGATTTCTCAGTGGAAGTGGGAACATATAACCATGGATTTCGTGACGGCTTTACCGCGGAGTCCAAAGGGCAACAATGCAGTATGAGTGATTGTTGATCGGTTGACCAAGGCAGCTCACTTTATTCCTTTCCGGGTTGGTCAATCAACGGAGACTTTGGCAGAGTGGTACATGCAGGAGATTGTAAGATTGCATGGGGTACCGGTGAGCATCGTGTCCGATCGGGACACTCGGTTCTTATCACACTTCTGGAAGAGTTTACAGGAAAGTTTGGGGACTCGATTGAAGTTTAGCACAGCTTATCATCCTCAGACTGATGGTCAGTCGAAGAGAACGATCCAAACTCTTGAAGATATGTTGAGAGCATGCATGTTGGACTTCAAGGATTCGTGGGAGGATCATCTACACTTGGTGGAGTTTTCTTACAACAACAGTTTTCAAGCAACTATCCAGATGGCTCCGTTTGAAGCTTTGTATGGTCGTAAATGCCGTTCACCTGTTTGTTGGGATGATGTCGGTGAACGAAGATTGTTGGGACCAGATTTGGTGGTGCAGACAGTTGAAAAAGTTAACACTATCAGGAATCATATGAAGGCAGCTCAAGACAGACAGAAGAGTTGGGCTGACACGTCAAGAAGACCTCTAGAGTTCGCCGTGGGTGATTTGGTATTCTTGAAGATATCACCGACTAGAGGGGTGATTCGTTTTGGGAGTCGAGGAAAGCTTAGTCCTCGATTCGTTGAACCCTTTGAGATCTTGGAGCGTGTTGGTGAGATAGCGTACCGTTTGGCGTTACCGCAGACCTTGGCAAATGTGCACGATGTGTTTCACGTATCTCAACTACGAAGGTATGTTCGAGATGAAACGCACGTGTTGGATCATTCGGAGTTAACAGTACGGGAAGACTTAACTTTTGAGGAGCGACCGGTTGAAATCGTGGATCGAAAGGAAAAGGTTCTTAAGAACAAGGTTATCCCCCTTGTGCTTGTTTCTTGGGGTAATCGCTCGCATGGAGAGTCCACTTGGGAACGAGAAGATGAGATCCGGCAGAAGTTTCCTCACCTTTTCCTGTAGTTTTCTATCTTTGTATTCTTGGAATTTCGAGGACGAAATTCTTTTTGTAGTTGGGTATAATGTAACACCCGAGCCCAATACTACTAATTTCTGTTACTGTTTAAGCATTAATGTGGTACTCATTTCATTTAGCCTGCTTGATTGTCACTTACTGTAAAATTTTACCTGGCAAAGTCATTTCTGCATATAACAGTTTTTGGCATTTAAAATAAAATTAAAAATATCCATCTTTGTCTACTCGACACCCCTAACCTTGTGGTAGCGTCTGTGCATCGTGTTCTCGTCCCGTTCAGTGAAACGGGCGAGTTTAGATGGCTACGTGCGCGTGCGTGTGTCCGTTTTGGGGGTATACTTTTTAATCATAAAACACTTAATTTTAAAATTTGGAACCCGCTTAAAATCCTATTATTTCAATTTCAAATTTTTGGACCCGACCCGGACGCGATTTGGAAATGTTTTATTTAGCGCCAAAATCCCAAAATTAATATATATTTAAAACCATCGCATAATTAACTTTAACCAATCTAAAATATTTTAAACAGAATAATATTCTCTAACCTGTTTAAATCTTTGCAATTTTTTTCCTTCAGCCAATCTCCTCTCTTTTAAAGCCTGGGCCCACACCTCTTTTTCTCTCCCTTTCTCTCTCTCCCACCTTTTTAAATTCTTTCCCTCCTTCATATTTCTCACGCGAGCACAGGAAACCCATCGAGCCAGCGAACCCTAGCC
Organism: Agapanthus africanus; assembly: GCA_030015575.1. Taxonomy (NCBI): domain Eukaryota; kingdom Viridiplantae; phylum Streptophyta; class Magnoliopsida; order Asparagales; family Amaryllidaceae; genus Agapanthus; species Agapanthus africanus. Next base: position 824,562,382 of record CM057339.1, on the reverse strand, counting down.
TTCACCCTTCACCGCCGCAACCCCGTCGCCGACACCGATACCACCAGCACCCTCGCCTCCTCTTCCTCATCTCACCCATATCCTCATTTCTTCCACCCTCGCAGCCACCTGTGCACCCCCGCCGCAGCCACCCGTAGCCCCTTCTCACCACCCGCGACCACCTGCGCCGCCCCTGGTCGTCGCCGACGATCACCAGATCCCCCGTGATCGCCTCTGTAAGTCTTCCTCTTCTCTCCTCTTCTCCTTCTTCCCTTCTTCTCCCTTTTATGTTCTGTCCCGATTCTTGATGGCCGTAGTTCATCGCAGGCAAAGCACCGGAGCTCCGTCGACGTGGTCGGCAGTCACCATCCCTCCACAGATCCTCGTGAGCCCCCTCGTCTCTATCCTTCTTCTCTTCCCTTTTCTTGAGTCTCTATTTGGTCGTTCATTGAATTCTTGAAATTGTAGTTCGCTGTTCGCCGGAATCCGGCCGTGCCGGTGACATGTCCCGACGATCCAGCGAGGTACCCCGACCCGCGTGGTTCCATTGTTCGTTGTTTGGGTTCAATCCGTGAACCGTGCGCCCGTCGCGAGTTTCCCCGCCGACGTTTACGTCCCGTTTTCCCGGTTCGTGACCCGTCGAGGCAAGTACCCCTTGCTACATGCTATACAACATTTATATATATGTATTGACACCCTAAACCTGTAAAATTTAACTTGGTATAATCGTTTCCCATTTTGGTTACAATATTGCATTATATCATTTTACTGCTAAACATGGAACTTACAGTTTGCAAATTGAACCTAATAATCATATCTACCGGTTCAATCATATTTTACTGTTAAAATAGCTGGTAGCATTTATCCCTGTAGTTCGGTTACATTCGGACACTCGTATGCATTTAACCGGAAATAACTGTATTGAACCGTTACATAAATTATTGCATCGCTAAGGGTGCTTAAACCTGTTAACATGACTAAACGGTTATATCGTCTTACTGCACTCTTGTAATTTGAGTGAAACTGCTTATTATGTAATTCATTGCTTATCTCATGTTGTTAATAACCATGTTTGATAATATATCTGATTGTAAGCACACCCACGATCTTGTTTACATCTTGACCTGACATTGCTACACACACACATATATATATATATATATATTGATACACCTGACATGGTACCGTATACTGTTGATTTGACCTGATGTACCATGACCTGACCCGTTACCTGATCTTGTGTCTAATGCCAACAAACCTGACATGTAGTCCTCATGGACCGTTCCTGTTGTCTATCCAGATAAACCTGCTTTTACCTGATCCTGTGTTGGTATTAGTTCTTGATTACTGAATACCTGACTCGACATACATAACTTGGGGGTATGGGGAAATAAAGGTGAAACCGACTTGTAACTCAACAGTTCGATACATGTTCTGATCAGTCTTACGGGCTAGGCCAGCCCCGGAGTGATGATGCTGACATCACTCGCCCATCCTGCTACCTGTTACTGCCTAGCGGCACATCTCAGATTCAGCCCCGAGGATCTTGACCGTGGTCCCGGGCATGCACGGGATACTATTGAATTACATCGACGATTCATCAATTGATTTCAAAGACTTTAGAATAGAAAACCTGATAGAACAGTTTAGTTACCCACTGCACACTACCCTGCACTGCTTGATTCACATTATTGCTACTCTCGTTTTATTCATGTTTATTTTGCATTGCCTGTTACATTGTTCATATTATTTTACTTGTTGACGTGATGCGCTGACGTTTGGGTTTTGCATGGCCCAGATTCTGTACCGCTGTCGCAGTCCGAGCAGGAGTATTTCAGCCAGCAGGCTGAGCTGTGAGTTCAGTGGTAGTTAGTTTTATTTCCTGCATTTATTTCCTGATGTGAGCCCGCATTATGGGACATACTTTTCAGTTATTTGTATTGGATCATTTGCTTCCGCATTTATTTATTATTGACTCCTGTTATTCTGGATTATGGACATGTTTTAGATAGTTTTATCTTGTTCTTGATATCTCTACAGCCGTAATGTGACTGTGGATGGATATTTCCTACCCACAGGTAGCATGGTTGGCTATGTCGCGTGCCCAATCTAGCGTACTCTGGGAAGCGGGGCGTGACAATAGATCTGAGAAAAATACGACTTTACATATAACTACCTTCGACTATTAAAACATTTTTCTACAAGAAATGTATTTTTAACAAATCTTTGCAATTGCGCCTCTACAACCCATTTCAGGGAACCCGTTCGGGATGGTGCGGATTATCGCACATTCTCGGGCTTAGTAGAGTGAGATGCAGACCTCCACAAGGAGCATACGATCTCGAAAGATTTAAAAATATAATTTTCTTTAGAAAATGTGATTTTTGTTATAAATAAAACTTATATTTTTAATAAATAAATATATATGTAATTAATATCAAAATATTTATTTTTAATATTTATAAAATTCCACATTTCCAAAATTCAAGAAAAATATCTTATTTAAAAGAAAATACCAAACAATTCCAATATTACAAATAAATACCATATATTATGAAATTAGGCTTTATTCACTAGAAATGTCATATTGATAAAATATACATCCATGAAAACTCTAAAGACGATAATAAAATACTTGAGGTGTATTTTGAAAATTATACAAAATTATTTTTACATAAACCCCCCTCAAGTTATACTAAATTACAATAAGGACCTTAGTAAACATAGGTTTAAGCGGGACCAGTCTCTTAAATCTCAGGGAGTCGGAGATATGAGTGCTTGCCTATGTAAGCTAGACAACTTAATAAACGGTGTTATCAACATGGTAATCGTCTTTGAAAAGGACACAAATCTTACCGTTAATGTGCAGCGGTTAACGATGGCACCAAAACATAATTCAGGATTCAATTTCTATTCAAATTGTCTGACTCAGACCGATTCTCAATATAATTAATCTGACTTGAATATAATTCAAGTATCAAATTACAATTCAACATGAATCCATGAATTCATATATTCAATCTATTCAATCTATATTGACTGAACCGAACCATGGATATACATCCATATACATGATTCTCCAGTTACATCCATTTACTGATATCATGGTTTCGGCAAGTCATCCATCTATACAATTCAAAATACAAGACAATACAATACAAACAATACAATCAAGATATCGCGGGGTTTATAAGGGTTAGATTGGTACGGAAAGTGTTAGAAGTGGCACGAGACAACAACCATAAAGACACCTAACCTGAATTCAATTGCCGTTGTTCCGGGTATTATCGACGGAGCCTTGTACTCTATATACCGTAGTCTCTGATCTAGTGAGACTCCTCTCGTATACACCGGCATCTTCTGTACCAAGCTACAAATAAAAGCGTTAACAATATAATACAACTTTAAAAGTTGCGCTCTCTCTCTCTGTCTATTATATTTCTCCCTTCTCTTTGAGACTTACCGAGCGATTTGTTTGCTGGCGACATTCTCTTTCTTCTTCTTTGGAATGTCGTCAGGTGATTCAGACTCACTGGAGATCGATCCCACCTGCGAGGATTTGGACCAAGTAGCTTTCGACTCGGAATTCTAGATACTTGTACATTTCATTTCAGTACTTTCCATTTCTGTTATGCCACTGTTTAGGCATTGCTTTTTATTCCATGTATTTACTTTTCAGATGTATTGTAAAAAGAATGTTAATAAATAAAGTTGTTTTTCAATTATATCTATTGTCTTTGTCTCTTGTGCATGTTACTTATATTGCTTAGATACGCTTAGCGTGTTTACTTCAGAGTAAATACATAGCGGTCAGTCGCGTCCTCTTCCCGTACACTGGGAAGCAGAGCGTGACAGTACGGAGACTGTTACTTTCAGGCTCAGTGAGGATACGGACGAGTTTGCTTGTCGGCCTTCCTTTCGTTCAATACCTGGATAGACGTTACATACAGCTAGTGCCGCCGACGTACTTGTGATTAAACTCACTGCCTGCGTATTGTCAAGTCTTTAGAGTCCTACATAGTAGGTTTCCCAGGTCAAGCGAAACGATGTAGTGTATGTATTTTGATACGTACTTAGATGCGATTAAAACACGTGTTTTTGTACACGTACTTTTAATCAAACATTTTATTAATACTAACCAGTTTGAAAGATAGCCAGATTATCACATTTGGACAAAATGTGAGCTAGTATTATATATCTCTTTTTAATCTCTCTTTTCGGTATTTGTATTTTGACAGAATACGGTATTTATACGAATACGGGTATTCGTATTTGATACGAATACGGGTGTATGTATTTGTGGCACATACTTGTATTAGTGTATTTATGTTTATTTATATATATACATATATGCATGTATATGTGTACACTTGAGGTGACATTCTTCTCTTCTCATCTCTTCTTACAAATGTTAGAATGGTGTGGACTTGTGACTCACCATGATGGGTCACAATTCCACCCATTCATAACATAAAAAGAAAAGAAAAGAATATGAAGGGATAAGCATTCTTTAGCCATGCCATGCTTCCTCACTTGCTTTTCTCCCTTGAACTTCTTCTTCCTCTCTCTTGATTTTTATTTATTAAGAAAGAAAAAAGATAAGAGAGAACACTAAGATATTAACCACTATTACATCTTAGTGATCAATTCTTAGCAAGTTTTGATCACTAGTTGCTTCACTTTGTATTTTGTGTGAAGGTAGAGCCTAGGTGATGATACCTTCAGGTGGTCATCTTCAACGAAGAAGACCGACTCCCAAACTCGTTCCCGACGATCTAAGAGCGTAAGAAGTGGCATAGAAAATGAAGGATACGACTACAAAAGTTGTAATTACTAACCGAGTAGTTAACTCCTGTTTTTTTCTAGTTTAGTGTTTGAATTCGATTCTAGGTCGTAGAGTTCGTGCTCAAGTTTTAAAATTTTTTATTTTGTATTTTACATTGGTCGTAAGTTTGCGGCACGAATATGAGCGTCTACCCACACCACATTGAGGGTAGAAGAAAAAAAAGGAGAAGATAATATCACCAACAAAATAGAAGAAATAGAAGAACAACGTGAAACAATTGACCACTTTGTAGTTGCAGAAGAGGAAAACAAAAAAGAAAAAGAAAGATGACACGGTTTATAGAGAGAAAAAAGAAGAAGAAGTGCCACAAAAAGGAAGAGTTGATTATAACCATAAAGAAGTAGAGGTAAATGAAAAATTCGAAAAAGAAGGTGACTTCGGCGATGGGGAGACGTGTTATTAAGAGGATCTAGAAATCGCCGATAGAGGTTTCAGAAGATGAGGATGGCGATGATGGATGTGGAGTATCATGTTGTTGTGGATAAGCGAGAAAGAAAAGTAGGAAAATGAGGATGAATAGATTTTTGGATGTCTATGAAGATGATTTTATTGAGGAGGATTTTTTTGTTATTGGTAATCACGGAAAAGATAGAAAGAAAGTGAATAAGACGGGAAAATCAAAAGGAGGAGAAGAAAAACAGAAGAGGATTCAGATTCATCATATTCAGATTTTGCGAATTCATATGACGATAATGATTTTGATGTGAAGCATTAAATTGTGGTAAATAAGTAAGAAATGAAGAGCAAGAAGGAGAAATTTAGGTTCGAATAAGAGAAGAAGAAGAAGAAGAAATAGATCGACGTTGGCATCGGAGTCATCATATGAAGAGAGATTCGACGATGAGAAGATCCGGCGATTGAGGAAACGATGAGACGAGGTGGTGGAGAGGATCAATTATCAATGACGGCAAGAACTAATGGTAGGATATACTCCGATACCATGTTAGAAACCATTGAATTTGAGAGAGGAAAAATATTATTAATGATTGATCAAAATATAATGTACAATATGCCTCTATGTATATAGACTACAAGATGAAATCCTAATACGTAATATACGTATAATACATGTAAACCCCAGTACAAAAAATATAAATACAAAAATATATAAAATATATGATAAAATATATGCATATTTTAACAGGGACTATGCAATATTAGAATCAAATGCAGGTTGATTTGTTTTTCCCTCCATTTCCATCACTGCACCTTTTGGCACAACAACCAAACACGGGAGTTGTGATGAATCAACCCCAAACCAAAAAAGTTGAACCATCACCCCTATTTCTTAACAATAACGAGAATGCGAGTAATCCATCGTTATCATTATGTCATCTCTCCAAATCGAGATGCAAATCTATTCCATACCATCTCTTGTTTCTTCCCCACTTCTTCTTGGCTTTATATAACATGTTCTTCCACCAACCGGTGCATTACTTGATAAAATCTTCGAATGGTTGGTGTTGACTTTTGGTCTTTGTAAAGCTTTGCATAACAACTGTACTCCCCCTCTCAAAAAAATTGCTTAATATTGTTTAACTCAAGTTTGGGGGGGGTATATTTTTGGCTCTTGAAAATAAAATTTGTACACAAAACTGCAAGCCAAAAATAAGTTTGGGGGAAATTGCCACTGTTATTTATTCTTATCCCCGTTAATAACTTTTCCTCCCAAGCTTACAGGTTTTTCAGATTTAAAAGAGACAACAGTGAGGACACTGTTGTAAATAGGTTTGGGGGAGATTTGTGCTTATTTACGCATTACACTTTGCATAAGCATAAAAAAAAATTTCAAAATTTTTTCTTTGATAATGAAAGATTAGAAAGTGAAAAATTACATTTAAAAGATTGGAAGAATTTAAGAAAACCAAGAAAGTTAGATGTTTTTTTAGACGATACTAGTAATAAGTAGTTATGAGCCGTTGTCCCAAGGGTTAGTAGATGAAGGAAGTCACTAATCTGAGCATAAAAGTAAGTCTGAAAAATAGTTTCTATTCTGAAAGCCCAACATTTGAACGTTGATACCCTACTATGCGTACTTACACACATCTTGAAACTCGGGATAGTAGAGGATATCTTGAAATGCTCTTATCTAAAAGCCAAAGTACGAAAAAAATAATAAATGAAAAATAAAAGTATAAAATGGTGAAGAAAAAAATTAACACTGGTTTTGTAATCACCAAGGCAGCATAAAAAAATATAGCGAGGGTGCTTCATCACCTAGTGCCTTAGACCAACTGGTTTAGGAGCCACTGCTAAGCCTTAGGTGGTGCAAGACGAGAAAATTGCTAATTACGCCTAATATGTGAGCACATTTAGTAATCGGTCGGTTAATACCTCAAGAAGTATTAATGGTCGCATGAAGAATGTGTGAGCAATTCCATCTAAAATATTCACCGACTAAAAAGTACTGAGGTAGATGGACAAGAGTATGATAGCTTGAATTGAATTCTCCGAGTGTAGAGATGTCTTTTACACACACGTAGGGGTATATGATCGGTGTTTGGAAGAAAGGTAGGGATGAAAATAAAGGCGATATTTTATTGAGAGATGATGTGATTTCTAACATTTTTTCATGACTATTAAGATAGGGCTCATGACAACCGAAAAGCTAGTATAGTTGAAAACTATGATTTTCAAGTTCTTTCTTTTATAATTCTGATCTTTTTATTTAACTTTCACAGTCTTTCTTTTATTATAGGATTTTGTGGGTGCAATCTGCTGAAAACTCTCAGAATACAACACTCCTCCTACTAGGGACACCTAGAGGTTTAAAGGCTTGTTGCACGTGCTCAGTGCAATCGTGTTGCCTACGAAAGTGTGCTAGTTAGTTTTTCTTTTCTCCTTCTCTTGAATAAAAGAAGTTTGCTCGAGACGATCAAAGTCAAGTTTGGTGGAATTTGTTCAGTCGAAAATATTGCAATTTTTGACATAACAATTTCCTCACTTTTCTATTCATCTAAGGATGTTTGTTATAAATATAACACATATTACAAGTTCGTCTGGAAAATATCAATTACCACGTGTTATACATTATAATCAACATTCTGGAAGGAAATTGTATGTTTATTATTTCACGCATGATATTGTATATCTCAACAATCTTCATTAAGATTTTTGTGCAGAAAATTATTTTAGGACAGATATCAGAATCGCAAATTCGCCGACAAAAATGCAGCAAATCAAAGAGTTAAAATCTGGTATAGATTCAAAAGAGATAAGAAGATTCCAGATATCACCTAAACACCAATTGGCCAACACCAGAATACACAGAGAAAATGAGGCAACAAACTCACCAAACGGCCATGGATCCACGGCCGAGTCAGGCCGATCCGCCGTGGATCCGCGGCCGAGTTGGGGGCTCCAGTGACGATACTTTTCCAGAAGCTTCATCTTAACTTCCTAGCTTGCTTAGGACGCTCCATTGTAACAACCTTGTTCTGGAAACTTCCCTACAACAACCTAGCTTCTTGAGGAAGCTTGATAATTACCTTATTCTAGAAGTTTCCCTACAACTTCCTAGCTTCTTGGGGAAGATTGACCTAGCTTCTAGTGGAATATTGGTGAAGGGCTATATAAAAGACCTAAACCTTCATTTTGGGGGTTGAACAATTCGTGACTCAATTTTTAGTATAAAAATTCATTACACAAGTTGAGTGACACAACTTGTAAATCCAATTCAATTCCAAATCAAGATCCAAATCAAGAATCGTTGAGAACAATATTGAGCGACGACATTCAAGATCCTTTACGTGAAGCCGATCGTCATCAAAAGCACATGATCCGCGATAGATCCAAGACTCACGGTGATCGAGCAAAGCGAAATTCGACGGAATAGTTACCTCTTCAAGGGAGCGATCGAGAGCAATTCTTGTAATCTCGGATTGAAGGAAAGTGTAATTAGAAGTTGATTGATAAAGGTGATCATTTGTTAATTCTCATTTTCTTTAAATTTTCGCATTATGAAATTTCTAATTCTTGATTCTTTTATTTTCATGATGCGTGAGTAAATCTCCGCTTGCTAAGGATTCGAAGGAATTCGGTAGATCAAATGATGATGAAATCCTATACGTATCTTAAGTCTTATGAGAATTATGAAATTTAGGAAAAAGAATCGTCAACGACCAAATTTGGAGCGAGATCACCGTTTTTGATAATTTCGTTGCAATTTGGGATTAAATGAGTGATGATTTTCTTTGCTAAAGGCTAGATTTGAATGGTGATCAATGAAAAGATAAGGGATAGTGAAGGAGAAACCCTAGTTTCTTCAAAAGGATCCCTAATTTTCATTCATCGCCATCGTTCTAGCTATAATTCATCGATAGATAAGATGAGTCATTATTAGAATTCATCATTGCTACTAATTCCTATTGAATCCTACAAGCTATTTTTCAATTTTCTTGATAATTAAAATTGATATTGGACACTTTCTTGATTACTAAATCTAAAACTCTTTCAATATTTTTCTTGAAAATATTTCATCTAATAAATCTTGATTCGTTTTCTTGAATTTTCTTTACTATTTTCTTTCGGCTCAACTAAAGCAAGAACGAATAAATACACGAATCTCAGTGGACGACCCGTACTCATTAACAAACTACATCGACACCGTTATTGATTGCGGTTATAAATTCTTTTATTATGGTTATACTTTTCATATCAAACCAATCGAACATTCCTTATCAATCACATCTCATGGCATTGAGAAGGAGAGGGCCTCACTCTAGAATTGGCAGGCTATTCGCCGCACTCGTAGGGGGTACAGGTTGACCTAAGGAGGGGTGCTCAAGTTATCGGATTCCGTGAAGTGCTGGGTGGCCCATTCACTTTGCTGAAGGGGGCTGTCTCGCTTCTGGTTTTGGTGAGTAATTTGCCGCGCTCATATGGGTCTAGGTTTTTATTACACATGCGATCAACACAATCCGGGGAACGTCGGGTTTCACTTACGGCTCAAAGGAAACCCTGAGCTCCCAGATTATCTGTATTTTTCTGTGATGCTTGTTGCTTATCTGTGATGTTGCATTTATCATGCCTGGAGCGATTATTATATATTGTTATATATATACTAGTAGATATTGTATATGTTTTACACCCGCGCTAGTCTAGTCCCCGCTCTGTCATTAGTTAAGTAACCTAACGGTTGATGGTGGGACACAATGGCGAATGCGGATAACATATACGTACATCATGTTTTCATTCTTTTGTGGTGTGATTAATTGGTAGGACTGTGTTGACTCAGATCAATGCAAAGAAAACAGACCTAATCGATGTTGTTGGAACAATTTTAAAAAGTTGTTATTACAAGGGCGTTTTCTTTTGTTTTGCACAGCGGTATTCGGTTATGAATATCCAGCACTTCATTCGACAAGGCAAGAGCCGAGATCCCCTTACCGGGAGTGACCTTTTGGGCAGAAGTTTGTATCAGGGTAATAACTTCACTATAGTCGATTATTTTTGCTTTGCATCGTGATATTCAGTGGGAATATCCTACACCTCATTCCACGAGAAAAGAGCCGAGATCCCTTCACCGGGAGTGACCTCTTTAGCAAAAATTTTCGCCACTATATATTTGTAAAGCTATCTGATTCCTTCAACGATATCATGTTCATTACGTTAAATGTTTTTCGCCAAAAACTACTCGTAGCCCTCCGTCATTTCAGACGGGTAGCACTTAGTATTCATGCTATGTATGTTGGCCTTCGTCAAGGCATAGTGTATGGTAGCTATTTGTTACTTTTCAGTTGCATGGATAGATGCGTTAGTTTGGGACAGTCATACTACTATTTTGGCCTTCGTCAAGGGTATGTACGGGTGGGTTCAAATTAACCTGGACAATGACGGATAGAACTTGACATGTGACTTATGATATGTTGGCTTTCGTCAAGGTCATAAGAGCATGGGGTAAAAATCATATCGGGAGTTTCTAAAGAAACTGAAACTTGCCAGGCATGCGCATACCTTCTGGGGTGTGATAACTTGAGTGGATTCCATCAAATTATCATGCGATGATAGTTGGATCCCGATTCCCACTAATGAGTTGGTTTACTCGTCGGGTGATTTTACATGATCCCGTCTAATTCTTCTTTCAGGTTTGGAGGAGAATTTGAGGAAACAGTGGGAGACATCCTGATTAAATAAAGTGATTGATCATTCTGATCTAGGTTAGAGTGCACGCTGAGTTTTTCTTTTCTCTTTCTCTCTCTCTCTCTCTTGCAGCGACCATGTCCCGACCCTAGACTAGAACTCATAAACCTAGTTAACCGAACCTTCTTAAAACACATTGACTTTTGAATTGTCTTTGTTGCATACTTCATTGACACTCCTACTTTTACCCTTTGCTTTTCTCCGGAACATTCTGTATCACTACGAAGATCCACTTTTATTGGATATGACCATCGTATAGTTACATACAAACTCGAAGAAACTTGTTTCAGATTCGAGGATGGTTTCCGGTTCTGGAGAAATAGAATAGGACTATTCAGTTGTCTTTTCCTTTTACTTTCTCTCAGGTTGTGGGGGCTCTTTGGATTAGGAGAGGGTACACCTATTGCGATTATTGGATAGTCTTCTTCCAAACCATAGGCAGGTGCCGAAAGGTGGGAAAGGAAGAAAACCAATTAGCTTAAGTGTGGTGTACAGAAGGTAATAAGTAAAGACAAATAAAGGCAAAGTAAATTGCGACTGCTATCATTCACGACCAAACCGCGTATATCATCGCCACTCCTACTTCACCTTTGCATTTCTCCGGTTCAGGAGAAAAAGAATAAGATTTATTCAGTTGTCTTTTATCTTTACATTCTCTCAAGTTGCGAGTACTCTTAGGATTAGGAGAGTACACCTATTATGCTTATTGGATAGTCTTCTTCCAAAGCATAAGCTGGTGCCGAATGGTAGGGAAGAAAGAAAACCATTTAGCCTAAGGATGGTGTACATAAGGTAATGAGTAAAGACAAATAAAGGGATTTGAAGAGATGGCAAAGAAATAAAACGGTTACAGCCAGGAATGTGGATAATGGAAGAAGCATTACTAGGAATACCCGGATACCCTTTCGAAACATTTTCATGTTTCAGTTTCACTGTGCGTTGTTAATTAAAAACTAATTTCCCAATTAGGTCCTTACTCCAGGGTATGTATTTACCAGGTTTGATTCTCACATCTGTATGGTTTTACAGATGATGACTGGTAGTAAGTTATTAGGAATTAGGTGATTATACCCTCTTTAAATTGGAATTCGTTGTAATTGGTGATATTTGAGGAAATCACCTAGGGTTTTGCCTGACAGCAAATATTTGGTTTTGAATATCCGTTGTTGTGCACCAATTTCAAACAGATATATCCGTACATTTATTTTATAAAGTGAGATATAACTTTTTGAAATTATATCCATGACATTTACCTATATCAGTTGATGACTAGGTAAGGAGCATTAAACAGCGGTGTAATTCTTCTTAACCATAGTACAGTTTTCAACCTACGACGCACAGGATGTGAGTTATTCAACTCTGGGGATTTATACAAAATATTGTATGTAGTCCAGTGTCCATTAGGGCAGTAGGGTTGGTCTTCATACTATATTTTGTTTACTTGTGACTTCTCCAGTTTTAGACAGGTATTTCGTAGGAATACAATGTCTAAGTTTGGAGAAGTTATAGGTACAAGAATAAAGTAGAGAACCATGTGCTGCAAGTATCAGGATTCTTCAAAGTGATCAAAGATATAGATACTTGTGTTTGGTATTCAGTTGATAGTAATAGTTTTGAGAACTTGCTTCTCTTTCAGGTTACTCATGCACTCCTAAGTTGAGTAATGCTGATCGGCCTCTTTCCGTTTAGTTGACATGCACTGGAGACGGCTGCATGATTTGAATCTGGTTCCAATTAAATCAGTGCCTCTGTTTCTATATTGTATATAGAATGGTTCATATCTTAACGATATTAAGGTATATGGAGTTGTCCGGCTTATGCTTCAAACCAGACTTTGGATAACTCAAGGCATATTTCTGTAATAGCAGTTTATGGGTTATCCCAGGCTATGACGAGGGGTAATTTTCTACCATCTGGAAGATCAATAGTGATATTGTTCTTTACTCGCCACAGTTTTAGCAAAATGGACTTTTTCAGAAAACAGTAGTGGGAGTATGGTAGAACTGGAAGTGATTCCAGAACCACAAAAGATTACTGAAAATTTAATAGAATCTAAAGATTCAATCGGGTTTTGACATTCCATTAGCCACTCCGCAAATATGGTGGGTAACGTCAATCGCCCGAAAGCTACTTCGGTATCCTCAAAGATGGTGACAGAGATGTTCTTATTTACCCAGACTTTCCATTACTGCTGTTCTAGACTATGAGACCGGCAGGAGGATGAGTATAGCGTCGTTCTAAACTAACTTTAGAAGTGCACGTGTATATGACTCTGCCAGAGGGTTGTTGTAGTCAGTAGGAGCAGCGGAAGTATAGTGGACAAGTAGCTTATGTCTATTTATAGACTAAAGAAGATATAGCGGAGATAGATCATCTATTTTTTATGTGAGAGTCAAAGGCTTTGACTTCATCAAAATGGGAGATGGATCTGTTAAGTGTTAGTGATATGTATGCCCTAGAGGCCATTACTGTACATACGATGTATATTGTAGTGGATGCTTAGACATATATATGGAGGACTTTCTTGCTCGACATGATAGTATGCTATCTGGTTGCTCTTTATCTTAACATGTACTCTGATTGTCTCTATGTTACATGTTGATAAAGCCCTTAGGATGAGTACTTGACTATCAGGACTATGATGCAGATCATACTAGTGGGGATAGTGTAGTCGCTAAGTACATCCTTTAAATGTTCCTAGTCGTGGGAGTACCGAGACAAGGCATCGATACTCCAGAGTAGACTAGCGTATGCGCTTCTTGACCCATATGATGGGCGATGGATGATCCCATATCCATTGGTGTTTGACATCAGAGAAGGTATACGGGTGCTCAGTGGAGACTGGGTACACTGGACGGACTCGCCGAGAACTCCCAGATGGTATTATACCTCACGTCAGATGGCAGTTCTCTGGTGACACTGGTGCAGGTTAGTCTGTAGACCCGAGATCGTCATAGAGTCTTGTGTGATTCCCACTGTGCTTTGATTTCCATCATACCACGTCCAAGAGGGCATGTAAAACGGTGGCTTTTGGGTACAGTCCCGAATCACATGGAGGCAATGAGCGATAGGAGGGGTTTTGTCTCTCCCGGTATAGGGAGTTGATGTTGCGCTGTGTTCGATTGGCTATAACTGGAAATCCCTGGTTAGGGTTGCTGAGATTTACTGGTAAGTGTTATCAGTAGTTTCTCGAACTGTTATGGACCTTATATCGACACGACTTATCAAGCTACTGGGGTCTGACGTTTACCACCCCTGGGTGAGATATGCGACATCAGACGAAGAGACCGGACTGTACGGGAGTGTTACTAATTGGATTCGCAGGAGAATGTATAGGCTTGCTTGTTGATCTTCTGATCGCTCAATACCTGGGTGGCTGTTACGTTTAGCTGACCGCTTGCAGCTTGTGGGTGTTTGATATGATCATCACCTACTGCCGGCGTATTGACGATTCTTTAGAGTCCTACACAGAGGTTTCCTAGCTTAGGCAAAAAGGAGTAGGAGCACATATGTGATATGTGCGAGACCGAGAATAATACGTGTATGTGATACCGTATTAGATTCTCGCGATATGTGATATCGGCTGGGTATATGTGATATAGCCGGGTCATTGGATCAAGTGTTGATTCGATGAATTGATACAAATTATATTAGTCGGTTATTTGTATTATAGCCGGGTTATCGGATCAAGTGTTGATTTGATAATTTAATGTATAATTATATATTTGATATATTATATTTCATTAACTAATATAAGCTCACTTAAAAATTCTTTTTCTCACATGGATAATACATTGATATATATGCGATATATGTTAATTGTATTATTTTCTTTTGTTACAAAAATATATTATATATGTGATATATAATATTGTAACATGTTATGGTTACAAATGCAACATGTTTTGTGGAGTTTAAATGTGGTTAGGGTTTGGATTAGGGTTAAACTTGCATGAAGCTTTCAAGAAGCTTCTTGAAGCTTTGACTTTGACTATGATATTTTGTGTAGATATTTCTTAACCCAACCCAAACCCTTTACCATAGTTAGTTCTCTACAAGGGTTAAGTCTTCATTCTTAACCCATGGTTGCAATTCTAACCACACATAAGTTTTCATTATTCATCACAAATGAAATTGTTCTTCTTCTTCCTCTTGAAAAAAGCTTTCTAGCTTTTTGACATGTGATGATAATGAGTGAGAAATTCAAAATAAAAGAGAGATAAATTCCTACTTCATCATCCTCATCTATTCTAGCCGCTTAGATTAGGGTATTTGCTTTGCTAATACTTGATTAGCAAAGCAAGAGCTTGGGTTTGAGTTTCTTCAAGGTAGATCATCTTAGTTATTGAAGATCGGAAGAAAGCTTGTATCTTTCTCTTCATGGAGCCTCTCTAGAGTCTGGATACTTGATGATCACAGCGAAGGGATCTCAATACGGAGCTTATGAAGTGAAGGAACGGACTATAAAGGTTGTAATCCCTAACTCTTAGATGTTAAAGTGTTTAACATGCTTGTTTGCATAATTCTCTAGTACAGATCTTGGTTAGGGTTACATAGCACCTCAAATTTTTATAAAATGGCATGTGTGATACTTGCCAAAACCTTCACAAGGTATTAAGCTAACCCTACATTAAGAAGGTAGTAGGGTGTGATGTCCTGGTATTTGGATGACATACACTTTGTAGGAAGTGAAATTCCTATACTACGATCGGTTATACAGAGGTTGTCACACAGTTGTTTCTCCACATAGGATATGGATATTATATCAGGCATTCTGGTTACTAGATCTATGGTTTTAGATATAGATTTGGGTAGTTTTCCAATCTGGGTACTTAGACAGTATTCTAAAAGTGTTTTAGAATGGACGACTCCTGGCATGGTAGTGTACCTGCAGGTGATGGAGCCACCCTCTCTAAAGATGTCTTACAGACTAAAGGGGAGAAGGATGTGCATGATAGACATATCACTTGCTTAGGCAATTGGGTCAATCATGAGATGTCAAGTACCACACCAAATGTTGTTTTTGCACTAGCTGCAATAAGTTTATATATTAATCCAATCCTAGAGAAATGTTCGGAAGCAGTTTATGAACATAAGTGGATGTTCTAGGGATTTGGTAACAGCAGCCTCCTTCGGGAGACGTTTATCATTCTAGGCTTCCAAGGTGACCTGGATGACAGAGTGACTGTCAGAGGTATAGTTTTCCCTCTTTTGAGGGGCAGTAGTTTGGACAGGTGGTCCAAGCGGATACTGAGGGAGGCATGATGTAGGATACTGATTAAATTCAGTGGATGATACAGTCTAAGAAGTTTGCTGGATTTGGAGTTCATTTGTGAACTGTTTCCCATCAGATATCCAGACATATTCTAAGACAGGTATTGCTCATTTCGGGAGATAGTTTTCTTCGCGAACTTGAGATAAAGAGAGACATAGAAAGAAACATTGGAGCGGATCCACTCACTGAGGCTATTTCTCGAACGCAATAGTTTTACAAACGAGCTTTCTGAAACTGATTAGTAGAGAAGTTGGGTGTTCGGTATCACACGGGCTGTGAGTATGCGACACCGTAATAATTAGCCTTAAGTGCAAGTGGGAGATTGTTGGCTATAGTGCCCTCAAGTCAATTATTAGATCGCAGGCACGTGATTGCAATGATTGAGGGAGGACCTATACCAGTAGAACAGTCTTACTCGAGATGATAGTATGCTATCTGGTTTGTCTTTAGTATCGTGTACATGCTTCAGGTGACATTACAGATCACTATTACATGTTGATAGAGCCCATAGGATTCTTGCTTGACTACCAGCAGTATGATGGCGATCATATATGTGAGAGTTGGGTGGTCTATAAGCACATCCTTAAAGTGTCCTTAGTCGTGGGAGTTTCGAGACTGGGCATCGATACTCCAAGAGTAGACTAGTGTATACGGATCGAGACCCCGATGGGGGGCGGTGGCCGGTCTCACAAGCCATTGGTGTTAGTTGGTTCACCTAAGATGTATATGGGTGCTTATTGGGTTATGAGTACACCGGACGGACTCGACGGGAACATACTACTTGGTATTATACCTATTGTCAGATAGCAATTCCCAGGTGACATGTGTACAGGTTAGTCTATCGACCTGAGATCTTCATTTGTCTCGTGTGAGTTCCCACCGTGCTTTGATTACTACCCTACCACGGCTCAAAGGAGTCATGCAAACAGGTTTTAGTTGGGTACAGTCCCGAGCCATATGGAGGCAGTGAGCGGATTGTCAGGGGATTCGTCCCTCTCGGTATATTGGGGGTTGATGTCGTGGTGTGCATGGGTAGCCATTACCAGAAATCCTCGGCCGGGGTAGACGAGAATTACTGATTCGGATCAGTAGTTTCTCAGTTGGTGATAGGTTTCATGCCGACACTAAATGTCGCGTTATTAGGGATCTGACTTTATCCACCCCCTAAACTCGATATGCGATACTCATAAACGAACGGACCGGACTGTACGGATATTGTCACTGTCAGGTTCAGTAGGGTTTCAGGATGAGTTCGCTCGTCGGCCTCCCTTTCGCTCAATACCTGGACAGCCGTTACGTACAGTTAGTGCCACTGACGTGCTTGTGGTTAAACTCACTGCTAGCGTATTGACGAGTCTTTAGAGTCCCACACAGAGGGTTCCTGGCTCGGACGAAAAGTTGTAGAGGCCGTATGATTTTGTGGTAGGGTTCGATTATATACATGCACTTATGCACAGATCATGATCGGACGGATAATACTAGTGGGCTTTGGTTTAAGCCGGATCCTTGCATTATATTGTTGGATTATTTTCGTCTAGTTGTATTCGTATTCATTCGGAATACGAATGCAGGTATGCATATACAGATGAGGGGTATTCTTGTAGTTCGTTACAAGATTACTTTATTGTTTCCATTCTCTTTTTGATTAAACATTAAGTTTTAATGTTTATTGTATGGAATTTGTGAGATTAAGTTTTGGAACTTGGGCATTGATTGTAGCATAACACATGAGTGCAAGTCTTGGCCTTGTGCATTCATGGTGGCATGTGCTCACTTGGTGACTCATGGTGTTGGGACATGGGTTGTTTTGTTTTGATGGAGATATTTGTGCTGAGGGTTTTCTTGAGTTGCAGATCATCACAATAATTTCTCACAACATCACAACTCATGAAAACAACAGACACTCTTTGTCTTTACTTGCAAAAACTTGAGCTCACAACTTTCATCAATGGAAACTCTTTCACCTCCACCCTAACATGTCTCATGTGTTAAGCAACCTAGGGTGTATTGAGACAAAGTATTCACACACTCTCTCTACTTCATATTGGGTATCTAGGATGGCAAACTGGATGCTCGAGTTGCTTCGGTTTTGAAGCGGGAGCCCGTATTACTAATTCTCGATGTGGATCCTCTTCGATGAGGGAGACCGAAGATCGAACTTCGTCGAGGCAGCCGCGACGAGCTAAGGATTGAAGACTGAAGGACACGGATCGATCGGTATAATCTCTTAAACTCCTTTATATAGAACTAGTATAGGGTTAATGGTACGATCCGTCGATTAGGGTTCCGTTAGAGCCGGTTTTCTAAAGTTTTTGTTCCGCGTTTGGCCATGAATTGATGGCCGGGACGCTGGCGTAGCCTTACATTCCTCACCTCCTCCTCCTTCTTCTTTAGTTGCTCACTTGAGCTTAAGAAATGAGAGAAAAGGATAGTGAAAAATTCTTACATTGCCAGCGACCTTGGAGCGTCGGTTGCTTCACTAGGCAAAACTGGAGCTTGCATCGTTTCCCTCAAGTGGATCATCTTTGGCAAAGGAGGACCGGCTTGCAACCGCGATCCGGAGCATTTGAAGAAAGCTTGAGGATGTGAGTATTCTACACATAGTAGATTAGTTTAGCTCACTAGGTTTTTGTATACAAGTTCTAGCTATTTAGTTCGATTCTTGGTTTGGGAATTTTGGAAAACTAGAAAATTTTGGAAATTCATGTTGCCATCTTCGAAAACTAGTTTGCTAGTATGCCTAAGTTCCCAGCAGATAGCCACGGGAAGAGTAAGCCACTTCGATCCCTAATAAATAGTGCAAAATATCCATAATATCTAATACAATTATATTCAAATATCTTATAATCTAACATTCTCCCTCAAACTCGCGGTGGATAATCGAAAGTATGGATAACATCTTGAACCAAAATATACAACTTGTAAAACGACGAAGAAGAACAGCGGATCTAAATCATCGAGCATGACGGACTAATACCCTTTGGTCTCTATCACGGATTACAAGGTGAACAGAATAACCTGCAGTCTTTTTCGCTGGAAATACTTAAAGGAAGAAAATTATGTTGCTAGAAGACGTCATAAAAAAATAGTTGCTTAAGCTTGATATGGTATTGAGCCAAAATCAAGAAGAAGTTTCATAAAAGAATAAAAATGATCAAAAAATCAAAAAGATGTTCCATAAAGGAATAAAAATGATCAAAAGATCAAGAAAAAGTTCGACAAAAGAATAAAAATGATCAAAAGATCAAGAAGAAGTTACACAAAGAAATAAAAATGATCAAAATATCAAGAAGAAAAAAAAAGATAAAAATAAAATCACATGAAGAAGAAGAATAGTTAATAGGGAAAAAAGATGAAAGAGGATCAAATGATATTGCTCATACTGAAGTAGAAGTACTAAAAGAGGAAGGAAATTGAAGAGGAGGAGAGGACATTGCCCACATGTTGGCTATAGTGCCCTCAAGGCAATTAATGTAATCGCAGGCAGGACTTATATGGGTAGAAAAGTCTTACTCGAGATGATAATATGCTATCGGGTTCATACATATCATCATGTACATGTATTATATGGTATTATGGATCACTATTATATGTTGATAGAGCCCATAGGATTCTTGCTTAACTACCAGGGTTATTGTGGCGATCACACTTGTGAGAACTAGGCAGTCTGTAAGCAAATCTTTAAATGTCCCTAGTTGTGGGAATATTGAGACTGGGAATCGATATTCCAGAGTAGACTAGTGCATATGTTTCTTGACCCCGACGAGGGGCGATAGCCGGTCTCACAACCATTGGTGTCAGTTAGTCACCAAAGATAGTATACATGTACTCATTGGGTTATGAGTTGCACTGGACGGACTCGCCGGGAACGTGTTGATGGTATTATAGCTATTGTCAGGTAGCAATTCTCCGGTGACATGGGTATAGGTTATTCTGTCGAGCTGAGATCGTCATTTGTCTCGTATGAGTTCCCACTATGTTTTGATTACTACCATACCATGGCTCTACTGAGTCGTGCAAACAGATTTTAGTTGGATACCGTCCCGAGTCACATGGAAGCAATGAGTGGATCGTCAGGGATTCGTCTCTCCTAGTATTGGGGGCAGATGTCGTGTAGTGTACGGGTAGCCATCACCAAAAATCCTTGACCAAAGTGCATAAGATTTACTAATTTGGATCAGTAGTTTCTTAGTAGGTGATGTGTTTCACATCGACATAACTTATCGTGTTATTAGGGATATGACTTTATCCAATCCCCTAGACCCGATATACGATATTCTTAGACGGACAGATCGGACTGTACGGAGACTGTCACTTTCAGGCTCGGTAGGGATACGGACGAGTTTGCTTGTCGACCTTCTTTTTGTTCAATACCTGGGTAGTTGTTACATACAGCTAGTGCCGCTGACATGCTTGTGGTTAAACCCATTGCCAGCGTATTGTTGATTTGTTAGAGTCTCACACAGAAGGTTTCCAAGCTCAGGCGAAACGATGTAGTGTATATATTTTGATACGTACTTAGGTTTGATTAAAACACGTGATTTTGTACACGTACTTTTAATCGGACATTTTGTTAATACTAGCTGATTTGAAAGATAGCCAGATTATCACATTTGGACAAAATGTGAGCTAGTATTATATACCTCTTTTTAATATCTCTCCTTTCGGTATTTGTATTTTGACAGAATACGGTATTTATACGAATACGGGTATTTATATAAATACGTGTATTTGTGTCTTGATATAAATACGGCTATTTGTATTTTAATACAAATACAGGTATTTGCATTTTAATACCAATACGTTTATACGAATACGTTATTCATATTTTGATACAAATACGAGTGTATGTATTTATAGCATATACTTTTATTAGTGTATTTGTGTATATTTATATATATACATATATACATGTATATGTGTACACTTGAGGTGGCATTCTTCTCATCTCTTCGTACATATGTTAGAATGGTGTCGACTTGTGACTCGCCATGGTGAGTCACAAGTCCACACCATTTAACATATGTAGGAAGAGAAGAGAAGAATGGCTGCGTCACAATTCCACCCATTCATAATATAAGAAGGAAAGAAAAGAATATGAAGGGATAAGCTTACTTTAGCCATGCCATACTTCCTCAATTGCTCTACACCCTTGAACTTCTTTCTTTCTTGATTTTTGTTTATTGAGAAAGAAGAAAAGATATGAGAGAACACTAAGAGATTAGCCACTACTACATCTTAGTGATCAATTCTTAGCAAGTTTTGATCACTAATTGCTTCACTTTGTATTTTGTGTGAAGCTAGATCCTAGGTGAGGATACCTTCATTTCACGGCCCGAAATTTAGTACGTGACCGGCACTTAAATCACGCAACGTCCAAAGGCGTAACGTAATTCAAGTAAGCCGAATCCCAGAAAGTCTAAACCCTTTTTACGGAAAATAGTGGGGGTGCGGTTTGAAATAAAGATATAATGAAATAAAGTTTATCTATAAATGCATAACTAATGATATAAGAAAATGCAAGTAAAATGTACTAAAATTGAGAACATTTTTCGTCTTTAAACTTTTGGGCAGCACCTCCCTTGTATATTTTGAACCGAAACCACATATATATAACAATATGAAAGGCAACCCCAAGCGGGAGCTAGCTCTTCGCCAAATGGCGGAATCACAACCACGCAAGCAATGTATATGACGCCCAACGGCGAAGATCAACCCAAAAGAAGAATATGAATAAAGCAAGACATTAATCCACACATAGTGACCATATACCCATTGCTCTAAGTCTCGCAAACACAAGTCTTTCTAAGTCTTACTAAATATACAAAGTCTAGTTTCTGATTGATGGAGTTTATCTAGATACAGTAAGAATACTAAATATAAGAGTGGGCACGATCCAATATGTCCCACCTACCATAGCAAAACACCCGAATGCAAGCTGTATGCCAGCGATTCCGCTGCTGATCCAAGCGGACAAACCTGCAAGAACTGTGGCATGACGGGGGTGAGTTGCCAACTCGTGAGTAGAAAATATTAGCAGGTAGAAATCGAATAAAACAACGATTCCTAGGTCATACTATATCATGAAGGTAATATTATGATATCTAAAGTGACCATGCCTGCATATATGTCAACAATATAATCAACGCCAATGATATATACAATAAACATCTGAATCATATGCCTGTATGCATGTGGATATCATCCACGTGTCCATCAATGACACAATCCACATCATGGAACTCAAGTATCCAATATCGACACTCAAAACATCATGAAAGCATAAGCATGTATATATGAGGATAACAACCAATGTGTGTCCATCAACGACACATCAAAATCATGGAACCTGAGTGTCCAATACCGACACTCCAAACTTCATGAAACCCGTGTCCATCATTGACACATAAATCCTCATATCTCGGGCTCCGTCAGTCCGGATCGACCCATGGGCTCCGTCGGTCCGGATCGACCCATATCCATCTCATGACTCCGGTCGGTATCCTCCGGATAACCGCCGGGTCCAAACTATCACCGGTAGGTAGTAGTCTCTCTGCCAGGCTCATCGTCTACTTCACAACATACCTTTCTCGCCCCGGGGTACCATACCGGGTCCACCATGTACCCGCAAACGGTTCATCCATCTTCTCGAATCGGGTATCACATAACTCATAACCGAGAAAACTCATGGTGGACGCCTCGAAATATCATATCAAGAGAAACCGGGTTTTTAAAGCAATACATAATTTTTCCTTTGAAATATAACCACGGTTCTCAAAATTCAGAATCTCATGAAAACAGCATCTCAATACGTATAATCGAAAAGCATGATGTATGCAAACATAGAACAGAAATGTGAGCATATCAGTATATCATGCAATATAGAATAGTGATGTGAGCATATCAGTATATCATGCAAACGAGTCATGTGATAATGATAAACAATTAAGAGTAATAGCATGATATAACAATTTGACTGTGTAAGTGACATAGAAATTACCGATGATGATTGTGTGTGAGCCGGAAAATCTGTATAAGTGTAACATATGCATCATCGATAATTGTGCAGGTGTACTAACCGATGATATCATAACAAATAATGGAAGCACAGGTATGTAATGCAATGAGAATATCGTAAATGTAGCAGAAGGTAAATCGTAAGCGCACTATTATAAAGTATACGTATCTAACCTAACAACTACATAAGGGCTAAACTAAGTAGTGTAGACAGTGATTCACAATATCTATAATATATCCGAGTCGATAAATCTATCAATCGGTAGTTCAACCTCACAGCATCACGTACGGTATAATCCATCGTACGGCATCCTCGAGTCAAGGGTATGGATTAATCATCAGGTAAAACTCATCGCGTACGGTAATCCATCATACGGCGGCATTAAACAGTTAGGCATTCTATCAACCTATATAACAATGAGGGTACGGATCTAACGTCTCGTACGGTATATCACTCATTGTTCTCATATATATATATATATATATATATATATATATATATATATATATATATATATATATATATATCAAGTCACATCCGTATCAATCTCATATCATGTCTTGGCAACAGTATCTATATTCTCATATCGCCTCTCATCCGTATATCGACATATTAAGCCAAGACATCTTATCTCATCATACTCTCTTTTCCTCATATCAACATCTCACATCAAGTAATCTTATATATATTTATCATATTTTACCGATCCCATAACACATCTATCTCAATCTTAACATATTCATCGATCTCATGTCATATCCTTATAGCTTTCGTCTCATATCTCGATATATGTATTCGATCATTCATATCACCTCCAATTAACTTTTTGATCATATCAATAGTTTCCTAATATAGGTTTCTCCGACTATATTCTATATATCGGTTTCCAATTTACAATTGCGGGGGTGCTATACGCCATCTACCCGACCTCCCCCGTAGATATAAATCTACTCACCTACATTACTCCTCGCTAAGCCGAAGTCGATGTGCTTCGTCGTCTCGGAAGTCCACGCAAGGTACCTACAAATCAACACATATCGCAAAGTTATGAAAACCAAGTCCGAAAACCGATACGGCACACGAAGGGCTCATAGGTTAGAACCTATAGCTTACGCATGCAACAACAACCAAATAACTCTCGTCGTTGACGTACAAACGTCCAACGACCAAATACAATATCAATATCAAAGCCTAAGTTCATAAATCGGAAAACCAAATTCAGCAACGAAGGAAATCATTCCCAGATTTCACCCTAGGCCAAACTAGGGAATTTTGCATATAGGGTTAGTTAAGATATCTGATTAGGGAACCCTGGACCAAAAATCAACCAATTACATCATATTGTGGTCGCAATTTGCGGCCACCAAGAATAAATCTGCGGCCTGGGTTGGGTTGCAGGGGCTCGGGTTTCAAGGGTAGGTTCCTAGTTGCCTGCTCGTCTCACTGTCAACGGAACTTATTTTATTGTAGTCTCGGGTCATCCCAGATTCCCATCTACCATCACAATCTGTCATAAATCCGACGTCGGGAAATTATAAGTCCGTGTATTGGCTCTATTCTCAGGTCCAGGCCAGTAAAAACACCACTCAAATCATGCAAACACTAACAACACTTCAAATATCACTTCACAAGTAAATTCTTCCACTAAACATCAACTTGGAAAATTCTCAGATCAGAATTCCACACTTTCTTAACTCTAAACTATAACTAGGATGATATATTAAACACAATAACTTAACTAAAGGAAAGGAATATTACCTCATTTGGAAACTCAAGAAAAAACCTAGATTCTCAAAGTCTCCAAAATCCAAACTTGAAAGGTCTATAGGGTTCAGGAAGAGGTGGGGATCATTTTTAATGAGAAGAGTATGGGGTTTTGGTAAGGTTTTTGAGATGATCCATGGAGGTAGAGGAGGTGGAGGAAGGAGGTGAGGAAATGGTGAGATGAAGAAATGAAATGATGAAGAAAAAGAGTGAAGGGAAAAGTCAAGTGTAGGAGCCATGCTACTCTCTCTCCCCCCTCTCTCTCATGCCCATGCTTATTATTCTATTCTCTCATGTCATCTTTTCTTTTTCCTTTTCTTTTCTTTTTCTCTCTCTCAATTAAAATCACAAATACAAATGAAACAACACAAATGAAACAATCATGCAACAAAAATGTAACATATCATGGTGCACTAGCCATGACTAATTAAAAATACGGATTTGGCATAATCGTGATTAGTAGTGCACTAATCGAGTTTAATTTAAACTTGCATATAATTAATTATAAAAATACCCAAATCCGATAAATATATTTTTAAATGAATAAATCATTTTAATCTCCAATTATTTCCCAAATATTGGTATATATTTATACCATTTTACGAAAACCCCGAATTCGCAAATCGAATAGCTTTCGTGATATACATTATTTTAATATTAATTTCCAAAAGTAATATTTTATATTTCTGAAATGTTACACTTCAGGTGGATCATTTTCGACGAGGAAGACTGACTCCCAAGCTCGTTCTCGACGACCTAAGAGCGTAAGAAGATGAAGGACACGACTACAAAGGTTGTAATTGCTAACCGAGTAGTGAACTCCTTCTAGTGTTTTTCTAGTTTAGTGTTTGGATTCGATTCTAGATTGTAAAGTTTATGCTCAAATTTTGAAAATTTTCGTTTTGTATTCCGCATTGGCCGCAAGTTTGCGGCACGAGCAAAAGCGTCTACCTATATGGTATCAAAGCCACCGAAACATTAGAACTTGTATTAGACGATGTTTACGTTTCGAAACTAAAAATTTCCGTTTTTCGATAAACTCAAAATCAAGTTTCTGTCGATTTTTAAATGATCTCTAAAAAATTTTAAACAAGCAGATATCTTGTCATGAGATATGAAAACATTGGAAGAAAAACGAGGACCTAATTCCCAAGAAAAACCGCCAGAAATGCTCATTTTCCCCACTTCGGTGGTTTTCTTGTGGCTTCTGGTCTCCAATTTTTTCCATGTGTTTATACTCATGAAAACTTAGTTTTTGGTTATATTTGTTTTTTCCCAGATTTCATTTAATATTATCTTCGCATTCGGGCAACACGGAAAGTTTTAAATTGAAACTTTTGCATCATTTATATCTTTGTATTTTGTATTTGTGTTTGTATAAGTCGTCTAATTGCTATAGGTCGATTAGACGGGGTTGTAAATACTTACTTCCACTGTAAAAATGTAAATCTTACGATGGTTTATCAGATAGCCGTTGTGGATAGCCCCTCATCGTAGATTGAATATATATTTGTTTATTCGGGACGAGCGGCCGGATTGTGGCCGCTGTTGCCGCTTGTATATTTTTTTATTGGAACACGACCGGATTGAGATTGATGTTACCATTGTATATTCATTCTTCTATTAGGATAATCCACGGAGAAGTGCTCGAATAACCGGGATCTAGAGTGTGCTAGGTGGTCGTCTTGCAGTGGCGGGTTTGAGCCACCTTGCTCTATAATTGGCGGACTATTCGCCGCACTTGTAGGGCTTTAAGATAGACCCACGGTGGAGTGCACAAGTTACCGGATTTCTTGAAGTGGCGGATAGCCCGCTCATGTTATTGAGTGATGGTTGCCTCATTTATAGAATTGACAGGTAGCTTTCCGCGCTCGTAGGGGTCTTTGGTTCAGGTGATATTCAAGCTATCCACACGATCGGGAAACGTTGGTTTTCGTTTGCGGCTCAAACGAGAGCTCCTAATTTATCCGCTATTCTATCTTGTTTATCTCATACCTGCGATGTTTATTAACTGCATGTGATGATATATATAAATGTTGTATATATTTTGCACCCGCGCTATCCCTGCCTATACACCGCCGTAAGTTAAGTAACCTTACGGTGAAGTCCCTGGACCCCGTGGCAAATGCGGGTGACATATACGTACATTCTATTTTGGTTGTTTCTGTGATGCATAGGAACTTAATTAATGGGATTGCATTATAGGTTTAATGTAAGGAAAACAAACCTAAATGATGTTATCGGAACAAAATTTTAAAACTACTCGGTTTTCTTCAAAACCACCCGTTTTAAAAAGCGGAGCCTAAATCATTCTTTTTCAAAACTATTCGGTTCCTTCAACAATATCAAGTTCATTACGTTAAAGGTTTTTCGCCAAAAACCAGTTGTAGCCCTCCATCATTTCAGATTAGTATTACTTAGTATTCGTGCTACGTATGTCATGCTCAGCCGCGGTGTAGTATTCAGTAGCTATGTAGTGCTTTTCTGCGGCATTAGGTGCGAATGGTTGGGATAGTCGTACGGTCATTTTGGCTCAGTCAAGAACTCGTACGGATGGATTTAATGCAATCAAGATAATGACGGGTTGAACTTGACTAGGACCCTTTGATATGCTGGCTCAGTTAAGGTCACTTGGGTCCTGGGGGTAAAAACGATATCGGGAGTTTCAAATATAAAGGAAATTTTCCAGGCATGTGCATACCTTCTGGAGTGTGGTGACTTGAGTGGATTCCGTCAGCTTATCACGCGATGATAATTAAGTCCCGGTTCTCACTGTGAGTAGGTATTGCTCTTCGGAAGATTTTCACTTCACAATTAGCTAACCTATTAGGTGTCTAAAACTGTTAACGAGATTACGCGTCTGTAGAAATGGGGTTATTTGATTATGTCCGTGCGAAAACACGGGAAGCCTCCCTCGGAGTACCAACACTGTCCTGGCTGAACGGTTACCGAACTTGTAAGGTGTAAATAATCCCGACCAGTTCTTCTTTTAAGATTTGAAGGAGAATTCGAGGAAA
Organism: Agapanthus africanus; assembly: GCA_030015575.1. Lineage (NCBI taxonomy): Eukaryota > Viridiplantae > Streptophyta > Magnoliopsida > Asparagales > Amaryllidaceae > Agapanthus > Agapanthus africanus. The sequence goes on along the minus strand of CM057339.1, from coordinate 824,534,342 downwards.
CGGTGGGAGCCATCTTGATTAGATAAGTGATTAACCAATCTAATCTGTGTTAGAGTGCACACTGAGTGTTTTTTTTCTCTCTCTGGCAGCGACCATGACCCGCCTTAAACTAAAATTCGAAAACCAAGTTGACCGAACCTTTTTACAAACCTGGATTTGTTTTGTCACGATTCACGACAAAGTCTTATATATCCATGACACTCCTGCTTTACCCTTTGCTTACTCCAGAACATTCCGTATCACTACGAAAATTCATATAGAATGGATAAAACCATCTTATATAGTTATATATGAACTCGCAGAAATTTATTTCAGTTCGAGGATGAATTTCGATTCTAGGAAATTGAATGGAATTATTCGGTTGTCTTTTTTATTTACCTTCTCTTAGGTTGCGAGAGCTCCTACTATTAGGAGAGCACACCTATTACGCTTATTGGATAGTCTTCTTCCGAATCTTAGGCAGGTGTCGAAAGGTAGAGAAAGAAAAGAACCAATTAGCCTAAGTATGGTATACAGAAGGTAAGAAGTAAAGACATTAAAGGGATTGGAGTAAGGGCAATGGAAATTGTAACTAATGTCATGAATCTGGTATTGGATAAGGCATTACTAGGAATACCTGATCAACTCCTTGAAATATTTTCATGTTTCAGTTTTACTGTGCGGTGTTAATTGAAAACTGCTATCCCAATTAGATTCTAACTCCAAGGTATGTATTTACCGGACTTGATTCTCACATCTGTATGGCGTTACAAATACTGAGTGGGAGTAGAATATTAAGAATTAAGTGATTAGATTCTTATATCAGAATTCTTTGTAATTGGTATTTTTGAGAAAATCACCCGGGTTTTGCCTAACGGTAAATATTTGGTTTTGAATTTCAAACTGATATATCTGTACGTTTATTTTATAAAGTGAGATATAACTTTTTGAAATTATGTTTATAACATTTACTTTTATCATTTGATGATTAGGTAAGGTGCATTCAATAACAGTGTAATTTTTCTTAACCGTAATACAGTTTTCAACCTATTACACACATGGTTTGTTTTATTGAACTCATAGGACTTATACAAAGTATTGTAGGTTGTCCGATATCCATTAGGAAAATGGATTGCTGCTCGTACTATATTCCGTTTACTTATAACTTCTCTAGTTTCAGACACGCATTTCATTGAAATACAAGGTCCAAATATTGAGAAATTATAAGTATAATTAAGAATAAAGTAGAGAACCATACGTTGGAAGTATCAGTATTCTTTAAGGTGATCGAAAATGTAGATACTTATATTAGGTATTCCGTCGTAAATAATATATTTGAGAACTTACTTCTTTCTCAGGTTACTCATCCGTGGATGCGCTCCTTGATGAGTAATGTTGTATAACCTTCTTCCATTTAGTCGATATGCACTAGAAACAGCTGCATATTTTTTAATCTGGTTCCAATTAAATTAATGCTTTTGTTTCTATATTGGATATAGAATGAATTCATATCTTAACGATATTAAGGTATATGGAGTTGTCCGACTTATGCTTAAAACCAGAATCCGGATAAACTCAAGGCACGTTTTTAGTAATGGCAGTTTGTGGGTTATCCCGAACTTAGACGAGAGTTAACATTCTACCATTTGCAGGATCAATAGTTATATGGTTCTTAACTCGCCACTTTTTAGTAAAATGAATTCTTTTCAGAAAACATTAGTGGAACTATGGTAGAACTGGAACTGATTCCAGAACCACAAACAGTTATTGAATATTTAGTAGAACCTAAAAATTCAATTGGATTCGACAATCCATTAGCTACTTCGTAGATTAAGTGGGTAACCTCAGCCACCCGATAGGTACTTCAGTCTCCTCAAAGACGGTGACAGAGAGGTTTTGATGATCCAAGCTTATCACTACTGTTGTCCTAGACTATGAGATCTGGCAGGTGGATGACTATAATGTCATTCTAAATTGAATTTAGAAGTGCGCGTGTATATGACTTTGTTAGAGAGTTGTTGTAGTCAGTTGGAGTAGCAGAAGCGTAGTGGGCCAGTAGCTTATGTTTATTTATATACTAAAGCAAGTATAGCGGAGATGGGTCATCTATTTTTGATGTGACAGTCATAGTGTTTGACTTCATCAAGAATGACAGATCGACCTGGTAAGAAGGTAAAGTAGGGAGTACTATCCTGGTTTTTTGATAACATACTTCTGATATGAAGTGTTGTACCTATACTACGATCGGTTAAACTGTGGTTATCACAGATGTTTCTTCACAAAGAAACTGGATAAAATATCAGATATTCTGATGATTAGATCTATGATTTTAGATCTAGATTTAGGAAGTGTCCCAATTCAGGTACTTTGACACTATTTTAAAGTATTTTAGAATGGACGACTCTTGGTGTGGTGGTGTACCCGTAGGTAATGGAGTCACCCTCTCTTAAGAGTTGTCTTTTGGACTGATGAGGAGAGAGATATGCATGATTGACACATCACTTGCTTAAGCAATTGAGTTAATCATGAGATATCAAGTACCATACCAGATATTGCTTTTGCACTAGCTGTAATAAGCGGATATTAATCCAATCCTGGAGAAACATTGGGAAGCAGTTATGAATATGAGAGAATGTTCTTGGTATATAGTAACGGCAACCTCCTTCAGGAAGCGGTTATCATTTCAGGCTTCCAAGATGACTTGAATGACAGAGTGTCCGTCAGAGTTAAAGTTTACCCTTTTCTGATGAGCAGTATGTTGGGTAGAAGTCCAAGTGGATACAAAGATAGGCATGACATAGGAACTGATTAAATTCAGTAGAAGATACAGCTTAAGAAGTTTGTTGGATTTGAAGTTCATTTATGAACTTGGTCCCATCAGATATCCAGACATATTCTAAAACAGGTATCGCTCATTTCGAGAGATAATTGTTCTCCGCGAAGTTGAGATATAGAGAGATAAAGATATAAGCATTGGAGCGGATCTACTCACTGAGGCTATTTCTCAAACGCAAAAGACTCGCAAACATGATTTGCGAAACTATTTAGTAGAGAAGTTGGGTGTTCTGTATCACACGGGCTGTGAGTATGCGACACCGCAATAATTAGCCTTAAGTGCAAGTGGGAGATTGTTAGCTATAGTGATCTTAAGGCAATTATTGTAATCGTAGGCAGGCGATTAGGATGATTGAGGGAGGATCTATACGGATAGAACAGTCTTACTCAATATGATAGTATGTTATCTGGTTCATCTCTATCATCATGTACATGTATTATGTGGTATTACGAATCACTATTACATATTGATATAGCCCATAGGATTCTTGCTTGACTACCAGGGTTATTGTGGCGATTACATTTGTAAGAACTGGGTAGTCTATAAGCAAATCCTTAAATGTCCCTGGTCGTAGGAATATCGAGACTGGACATCGATATTCTAGAGTAGACTAGTGTATACGTTTCTTGACCCCGACAAGGGGTGATGGTCGGTTTCACGGCCATTGGTGTCAGTTAGTCACCAAAGATTGTATACAGATGGTAATTGGGTTATGAGTTATACTGGATGGACTCACCGGAAACATGCTACATGGTATTATACCTATTGTCAAGCAGCATTTCTCTTGTGACATGAGTACAGATTAGTCTGTCGATCTGAGATCGTTATTTGTCTCGTTTGAGTTCCCACTGTGCTTTGATTACTACCCTACCACGACTTTACTGAGTCATGCAAACATGTTTTAGTTGGGTACAGTCCCGAGCCACATGAAGGCAGTGAGCGGATCGTCAGGGATTCGTCTCTTCCGGTATTGTGAGTAGATGTCGCAAAGTGCACGGGTAACCATCACCAGAAATCCTTGACCAAGGTGGACGAGATTTGCTGATTTGGATCAGTAGTTTCTCAGTGGGTAATGGGCTTCATACCGATACGACTCATCGCGTTATTAGGGGTCTGATTTTATCCAACCCCCTAGACCCGATATGCGATAATCTTAGACAAATAGACCGGACTGTACAAGTAACAACCCTAAACTTTCTGTACATTTTTTTTCAAAAAAAATACATAAAGGGGTACTTGAGCCTGAGCACAAGTTATAAGTTTGATTTGTTTTTGAACAGCAAGAAGGAGCTTGTTACTCATTGGTAGGGCCTTGCACTACTGAACCATAGCACCAGAGTTCAAATCCTAATAGCCACATATTATTTTTAATTTGATTTATTTTAATCATTTTAGGAGCCCAAGAGTCTACACGTGCATAACCCATAAAACCAAGAGTCACACATAAAACAAACGGGTCCACGAGTCAAGTCCAAGCGACAGTGACACGTGGCGTCAAGGCGGGCCCCGACTCGGGCCGGCAGGATGCGTGAATCCCAAAACCCTAATTTGTTCCATTCTCTGGCGACTCTTGAACTCCCCGATAACCCCTGTATTATTTAATTTCCCTGCACATTTACAGAGCAAATTAAAGCCCCCATTTAATCCATTTTTAATACAATTTTTATCACACCCTTTCACTACCCTAAACCCTAATTTTTCCTATAAATACCATACCTAAACCCACCCCTCCTCACTCCCAAATCCCTGCCCAAACTCTCAAGAAAATTCCCAAGTCTTTTGTGTGCAAGTGGAGTTAGGAAAGGGAGAACCTCCGACGAACTTCCGACGACGATCCGAGAAGATTCCGACGATGAAACGATACACTGGCACCTCCTACCTCTTCCTCCTTCTCCCTTCTAGTCAAATAACCTGTAAGGCCCCTTCTCTCTCTCTTTTACTATTCTCAAATTCTTAATTCTTAAAACGTGTCGGAAGGGGAGTTATCCGGCTTCCGATTCTCTTTTCTTTCAAAAATACAACATTTTCTTAATAACAAATCTACAACTTTTGATATATTGTTTAATACTCATTAACTAAGAAAATAGATCAAGTTTGACATTAAAATGATAACCATAGCTAGTTTTATTTCAATTTTATATTAAAATACCTTTATATTTCATATCAACATGTTTATACCTTTTAACCATACTAGATTTAGAAAACTCATGAGGTAATGACCTACCTCTGCACAACACTCATATGTAACATAGCACGATGAAATTTGGGAACATAGATCTGGGGAAAATACGACTTTACATATAACTACTTTCGACTATTAAAACATTTTTCTACAAGAAATGTATTTTTAACAAAACTTTGCAATTGCGCCTCCACAACCCATTTCGGGAAACCCGTTCGGGATGGTGTAGATTATCGCACATTCTCGGGCTTAGTAGAGTGAGATGCAGACCTCCGCAAGGAGCATACGATCTCGAAAGATTTAAAAATACAATTTTCTTTAGATAATGTGATTTCTCTTATAAATAAAACTTATATTTTTAATAAATAAATATATATGTAATTAATATCAAAATATTTATTTTTAATATTTATAAAATTCCACATTTCCAAAATTCAAGAAAAACGTCTCATTTACAAGAAAATACCATACAATTCCAATATTACAAATAAATACTATATATTATGAAATTAGGCTTTATTCACTAGAAATGTCATATTGATAAAATATAAATCCATGAAAACTCTAAAGACGATAATAAAATACTTGAGGTGTATTTTGAAAATTATACAAAATTATTTTTACATAAAACCCCCTCAAGTTATACTAAATTACATAAGGGCCCTAGTAAACATAGGTTTAAGCGGGACCGGTCTCTTGAGCCTCAGAGAGTTGGAGATATCGGTGCTTGCCTATGTAAGGTAGACAACTTAACAAACGGTGTTATCAATACGGTAATCGTATTTGAAAAAGACACAAATCCTGCCGTCCATGTGCAGCGGTTACCGATAGCACCAAAACATAATTCAGGATTCAATTTCCTTTCAAATTGTCTGACATAGACTGAGTCTTAATATAATTAATCTGACTTGAATATGATTCAAGTATCAAACTACAATTCAACATGAATCCATATATTCAATCTATTCAATCTATATTGACTGAACCGAACCATGGATATACATCCATATACATGGTTCTCCAGTTACATCCATTTACTGATATCATGGTTTCGGCAAGTCATCCATCTATATAATTCAAATTACAAGACAATACAATACAAACAATACAATCAAAGACATCGTGAGGTTTAAAAGGGGTAGATTGGTACGAAAGGTGTTAGAAGTGACACGAGACAGCAACCATAAAGACACCTAATCTGAATTCAATTGTCGTTGTTCCGGGTATTATCGACGGAGCCTTGTACTCTATATACCGTAGTCTCTGGTCTAGTGAGACTCCTCTCGTATACACTGGCATCTTCTGTACCAAGCTACAAACAACAACGTTAACAATATAATACAACTTTAAAAGTTACACTCTCTATCTGTCTATTCTATTTCTCCTTCATTTTTGGGACTTACCGAGCGATTTGTTCGCTGACAACATTCTCTTTCTTTTTCTTTGGAATGTCGTCAGGTGATTCGGACTCACTGGAGATTGAGCCCACCTGCGAGGATTTGGACCAGCTAGCTTTCGACCCGGAGCTCTAGATACTTGTACATTTCATTTCAGTACTTTCCATTTCTGTTATGCCACTGTTTAGGCATTGCTTTTCATTCCATGTATTTACTTTTCAGATGTATTGTAAAAAGAATGTTATTAAATAAAGTTGTTGTTCAATTATATCTATTGTCTTTGTCTCTTGTGCATTTTACTTATATTGCTTAGATACGCTTAGCGTGTTTACTTCAGAGTAAATACGTAGCGGCCAGTCGCATCCTTTGCCCGTACACTGGGAAGCGGGGCGTGATAGGTTTTGTTGGCGGCCCATGCATATCAGAGCTGTATGGAACCCTACCATGCAGTTCAGTTCTGCGTCGACATCCTAAGCAATATAACACAAGAACCAGCAACTAAAATATTCTTTACAATTCATATTCCTTGAATCTTATCATTTCATATATTTTGAATCTATCCTAACCCAAATTTTTCTTTCAAGGTTATGGATTCCCCAAACAACACCAGCACGAATGTCAACAACACTCCCCCACCACTACCACTCACACCTGTCGTCGTTTCTCCGATCAACGAGCAGACGGTTCTACTTGAGGCAATCCGCAGCCTCCTGGAAGGACAGCAGCAGCAGACTGCTATTCTCTTGAACCATCCAAAAGCGGAGGCACCCGGAGTGAAGCAATTCCGGGCACTGTACCCCAAGAACTTTTCGGGAAAAGAGAGCTCTCTGAAAGCTGAGGAATGGGCTCAGAGCGTTGAAGATGATCTGGTAGCAGCACAAGTGCCAGAGATTGCTTGGGTTCGAGTTGCAAAGCTACAGCTCACCGATAATGCACAGGTTTGGTAGAAGGCGGAAGGAAGCCATCTTGACCAACCTATCGAATGGAAGGCTTTCCGTGATATGTTCGATGCAAAGTACTTCCCCGAGACTGCCAGTTTCGACATGGAACATCAGTTCATGCATCTACAGCACGGTTCGATGTAAACCAAATCCGTGGATGAGTATGCTACTGAGTTTACCATGCTCAGTCGGTAAGATATGTCTTTATATTTCGATTTTCAAATATCACATAATACACAGCTAACACTAGACCGCAACAGATTCACGGCACACTTGATACCGACTGCTGAGATCAGGGCCAGAAGATTTCAGCGAGGGTTGGACCAGGAAATCCAAGCTACATTAGCTACAGGGGATTTCCTAACCCATGATTTGACTTTGAAGGCTGCCCGACGATATGAGGCATTGGTGAAGAGGAAGGGCAGACCTCAATCTGCTGGAGTGAAGCGTCCTGCCACTCAGATGGCAGAAGGAGCCTCTTCAAGGCCAATTATTGAACCCAGAAGACCGGAAGAAACCAATCACCAGTCGAGTCCAGATTTCTGTTTTCATTGCAAGAGAGATGGACATTTGGTGAAGGACTGTAGGCGCACAAAAAGCTTGTGTTTAGTTTGTGGCGCGTCCAATCACATAATTGGAAACTGTCCTTATAGACGCAACACAGCTCACACACACACCAACTACCTGCAGCGGCCAGCTATCCAGGCTCCTGCACCTCGCCTTGCACTCCCTGCTCCACCACCTGCACAGCCTACTCGCCACTTCCATCAGGCTCTGAGGAACATGCCTCAAGGGCACAGAAACATGCCCCAAGGATAGAGAAATGTGTCCCCGGTTATGAGGAATGTACCACGGCGTCAGGCTATCCTTTTAGCAGCCGAAGAAGAAGAAGAGGCCGTAGACCAAGGTAAACCTGGTAATTTCCTCAACTCTTTTCAAATCTTTCGTTCTTTCACATATTTTTCATACACTACCAATAGTTCTATCACCAAACTTTTCTTGAATCCGTTACACATTCCTTTTACAAATTTCGTGGATGAAATTTTTTTTAAGGAGGGTAGAATGTAACAACCCTAAGCTTTCTATACAATTTTTTTCAAAAAAATACATAAAGGGATACTTAAGCCTGAGCACAAGTTATAAGTTTGATTTGCTTTTGAACGGCAAGAAGGAGCTTGTAGCTCATTGGTAAGGCCTTGCACTGCTGAACCATAGCACCAGAGTTCAAATCCCATCAGCCACACATTATTTTTAATTTTATTTCTTTTAATATTTTTAGAAGCCTAAGAGTCTACATGTGCATAACCCGTAAAACCAAGAGTCACATAAAACAAATGGGTCCACGAGTCAAGTCCAAGCGTCAGTGACACGTGGCGTCGAGGCGAGCCTCGACTCGAGCCGACAGGATGCATGAATCGGCCGGCGACACCGGCCGACTCAGCCCAAAACCCTAATTTCTTCCATTCTCTGGCGACTCTTGAACTCCCCCATAACCTCTATATTATTTAATTTCCCTGCACATTTACAGAGCAAATTAAAACCCCTATTTAATCCATTTTTAATACAATTTTTATCACACCCTTTCACTACCCTAAACCCTAATTTTTTCTATAAATACCACACCTAAACTCACCCCTCCTCACTCCTAAATCCCTGCCCAAACTCTCAAGAAAATTCCCAAGTCTTTTGTGTGCAAGTGGAGTTAGGAAAGGGCGAACCTCCGACGAACTTCCGACGACGATCCGAGAAGATTCCGACGATGAAACGATACACCGGCACCTCCTACCTCTTCCTCCTTCTCCCTTCTAGTCAAATAACCCGTAAGGCCCCTTCTCTCTCTCTTTTACTATTCTCAAATTCTTAATTCTTAAAACGTGTCGGAAGGGGAGTTATCCGGCTTCCGATTCTCTTTTCTTTCAAAAATACAACATTTTCTTAATAACAAACCTACAACTTTTGATATATTGTTTAATACTCATTAACTAAGAAAATAGATCAAGTTTGACATTAAAATGATAACCATAGCCAGTTTTATTTCAATTTTATATTAAAATACCTTTATATTTCATATCAACATGTTTATACCTTTTAACCATACTAGATTTAGAAAACTCATGAGGTAATGACCTACCTCCACAAAACACTCATTTATAACATAGCACGATAGAATTTGGGAACATAGATCTGGGAAAAATACGACTTTACATATAACTACTTTCGACTATTAAAATCTTTTTCTACAAGAAATGTATTTTTAACAAATCTTTGCAATTGCGTCTCTACAACCCATTTCAAGGAACCCGTTAGGGATGGTGTGGATTATCGCACATTCTCAGACTTAGTAGAGTGAGATGCAGACCTCCGCAAGGAGCATACGATCTCGAAAGATTTAAAAATACAATTTTCTTTAGAAAATGTTATTTTTATTATAAATAAAACTTATATTTTAAATAAATATATATATGTAATTAATATCAAAATATTTATTTTTAATATTTATAAAATTCCACATTTCTAAAATTCAAGAAAAATATCTCATTTACAAGAAAATACCATACAATTCCAATATTACAAATAAATACCATATATTATGAAATTAGGCTTTATTCACTAGAAATGTCATATTGATAAAATATACATCCATAAAAACTCTAAAAACGATAATAAAATACTTGAGATGTATTTTGAAAATTATACAAAAATATTTTTACATAAACCTCCCTCAAGTTATATTAAATTACAATAAGGATTCTAATAAACATAGGTTTAAGCGGGACCAGTCTCTTGAGCCTCAGAGAGTCGGAAATATGGGTGCTTGCCTATGTAAGGTAGACAACTTAACAAACGGTGTTATCAACATGATAATCGTCTTTGAAAAAGACACAAATCCTGTCGTTCATGTGCAGCGGTTACCGATAGCACCAAAACATAATTCAGGATTCAATTTCTTTTCCAGTTGTTTGACTCAGACCGAGTCTCAATATAATTAATCTGACTTGAATATGATTCAAGTATCAAACTATAATTCAACATGAATCCATGAATCCATATATTCAATCTATTCAATCTATATTGACTGAACCGAACCATGGATATACATCCATATACATGATTCTCCAGTTACATCCATTTACTAATATCATGGTTTCGGCAAGTCATCCATCTATACAATTCAAAATACAAGACAATACAATACAATCAAGATATCGCGGGGTTTATAAGGGGTAGATTGGTACGGAAGGTGTTAGAAGTGGCACGAGACAACAATCATAAAGACACCTAACCTGAATTCAATTGCTGTTGTTCCGGGTATTATCGATGGAGCATTGTACTCTATATACCATAGTCTCTGGTCTAATGAGACTCCTCTCGTATATACCGGCATCTTCTGTACCAAGCTACAAACAACAGCATTAACAATATAATACAACTTTAAAATTTACACTCTCCTTCTGTCTATTATATTTCTCCCTCATCTTTGGGACTTACCGAGCGATTTGTTCGCTGACGACATTCTCTTTCTTCTTCTTTGGAATGTCGTCAGGTGATTCGGAATCACTGGAGATCGAGCCCACCTGCGAGGATTTGGACCAGCTAGCTTTCGACCCGGAGCTCTAGATACTTGTACATTTCATTTCAGTACTTTCCATTTCTGTTATGACGCTGTTTAGGCATTACTTTTCATTCCATGTATTTAGTTTTTAGATGTATTGTAAAAAGAATGTTAATAAATAAAATTGTTGTTCAATTATATATATTGTCTTTGTCTCTTGTGCATTTTACTTATATTGCTTAGATACGCTTAGCGTGTTTACTTCAAAGTAAATATGTAGCGACCAATCGCGTCCTCTGCCCGTATACTGGAAAGCGGGACGTGATAGTACGAAGACTGTTACTTTCAGGCTCAGTAAGGATATGGACGAGTTTGCTTGTTGACCTTCCTTTCGTTCAATACCTGGATAGCCGTTAAATACAGCTAGTGCCGCCGGCGTACTTGTGATTAAACCCACTGCCAGTGTATTGTTAAGTCTTTAGAGTCCTACATAGAAAGTTTCCCAGCTCAGGTGAAACGATGTAATGTACGTATTTTGCTACGTACTTAGATTTGATTAAAACACGTGTTTTTGTACACGTACTTTTAATCGGACATTTTGTTAATACTAACCGGTTTGAAAGATAGCCAGATTATCACATTTGGACAAAATGTAAGCTAGTATTATATATCTCTTTTTAATCTCACTTTTCGGTATTCGTATTTTGACAGAATACGGTATTTATACGATTACGGATATTCGTATTTGATACGAATACGGGTGTATGTATTTGTGGCACATACTTGTATTAGTGTATTTATGTATATTTATATATATACATATACACATGTATATGTGTACACTTGAGGTGACATTCTTCTCTTCTCATCTCTTCTTACAAATGTTAGAATGGTGTGGACTTACGACTCACCATGATGGGTCACAATTCCACCCATTCATAACATAAAAAGAAAAAAAAAGAATATGAAAGGATAAGCTTTTTTTTCAGCCATGCCATGCTTCCTCACTTGCTTTTCTTTCTTGAACTACTTCTTCCTCTTTCTTGATTTTTGTTTATTGAGAAAGAAAAAAGATAAGAGAGAACACTAAGATATTAGCCACTATTACATCCTGGTGATCAATTCTTAGCAAGTGTTGATCACTAGTTGCTTCACTTTGTATTTTGTGTGAAGCTAGAGCCTATGTGATGATACCTTCATGTGGTCATCTTCGACGAAGAAGACTGACTCCTAAACTCGTTCCCGATGACCTAAGAGCGTAAGAAGTGGCGTAGAAGATGAAGGATACGACTACAAAAGTTGTAATTACTAACCGAGTAGTTATCTCCTGGTTTTTTTTTTCTAGTTTAGTGTTTGAATTCGATTCTAGATCGCAGAGTTCGTGCTCAAGTTTTGAAATTTTTCATTTTGTATTCCGCATTGGTCGCAAGTTTGCGGCACGAGCATGAGCGTCTACCCTCATCACATTGAGGGTAGAAGAAAAAAAAGGAGAATATAATATTACCAACAAAATAGAAGAAATAGAAGAACAATGTGAAGCAATTGACCACTTTGTAGTTGCAGAAGAGGAAAACAAAAAGAGAAAGAAAGATGGCACGGTTTATAAAAAGCAAAAAGAAGAAGAAGTGCCACAAAAAGGAAGAGTTGATTGTAACCATAAAGAAGCAGAGGTAGATGAAAAATTTGAAAAAGAAGATGACTTCGGCGGTGGGGAGACGTATTATTAAGAGAATCTAGAAATCGCTGATGGAGGTTTCGGAAGACGAGGACGGCGATGATGGATGTGGAGCATCGTGTTGTTGTGAATAAGCGAGAAAAGAAAAGTAAGAAAATGAGGATGAATAGATTTTTGGATGTCTATGAAGATGATTTTATTGAGGAGGATTTTTTTGTTATTGGTAATCACGGAAAAGATAGAAACAAAGTGAATAAGACGGGAAAATCAAAAGGAGCAGAAGAAAAACAGAAGAGGATTCAGATTCATCATATTCAGATTTTGCGATTTCATATGACGATAATGATTTTGATGTGAAGCATTAAATTATGGTAAATAAGTAAGAAATGAAGAGCAAGAAGGAGAAATTTAGGTTCGAATAAGAGAAGAAGAAGAAATAGATCGACAGTGGCATCGGAGTCCTCATATGAAGAGAGATTCGACGATGAGAAGATGCGGCGATTAAGGAGACGAGAAGACGATGAGACGAGGTGGTGGAGAAGATCAATTATCGATGACAGCAAGAATTAATGGTAGGATATGCTCCGATACCATGTTAAAAACCATTGAATTTGAGAGAGGAAAAATATTATTAACGATTGATCAAAATATAATGTACAATATGCCTCTATGTATATAGACTGCAAGATGAAATCCTAATACGTAATATACGTATAATACATGTAAACCCCAGTACAAAAAATATAAATACAAAAATATATAAAATATATGATAAAATATATGCATATTTTAACAGGGACTATGCAATATTAGAATCAAATGTAGGATGATTTGTTTTTCCCTCCATTTCCATCACTACACCTTTTGGCACAACAACCAGAAGCCAAGAACTTTTTTGAGTCATATGGGACCCCCATTAAACATTCAGGGAGCATAGAGAACCATCTTGCTCTTGTCTTGTAGCCTTATTTTCTAATTAGAAATGCAAGAGCTCAAAAAAAGAGCTTTGGACTGTCTTCTGATTGAGTGATCAATAGCTCGAGGCCCATGCATTGGTCTGAGAGCTAAGAGGCAAAAGTGGAGAAAAACTAGGGTTTTGAAGCATTCTCCATAGTACATGGCATGCCTGTCTCAACTTTGAGAGCAGCAGCCAGAAGGAAATAAATAATTTTTAAAAAAAAAAAAACCAAAACCACAAAGGCTCTGAAGAATCCCAAAGCAAACAAATCAGTTCAATCTTTTCCACTGCCATCTCTCTTCTTATGCACACATGGGTTCAACAGCTATAAGACAAACTAGTGAGGTCCATTTTTTTGCATGTTAGTCCTTTTGGCTGAGCCCCCTTTTGAGTTTTTTTTTGAATGTGCAATCCTTTTAAATGCATGTCTGTTTATGTGTCATCTGTGACTGTGAGGATTCAATCTAAGTATCTTCAGTGAAATAATTCTGCTGTTATTAGTTTTCTGGCAAGAGCAACAAAAAACATTGGGGTTGATTGTTTTTAAGGTAAATGTATTTCTTTTTCATTTTGTTTATGATATTAATTAAAGGCTTGATAGAATATATATGTGAGTTTATCAAAATATGCTGTCACATGTCATTCAAAAATGCATGAGTTTTAAGAGTGAATTTCAATAACTTTTTATTTGATTAATAATAAAAAGTTTTTTTTATATAGGCCCCTTGAAACATTGCTATTGTGAAAAACACCCCTTAATACTTCATATTTTTAAATACACATCCGAAAACCCTTCATTAACTAAAAACGCTCATTTTCTTATGTTAATTAGGATAAAAGATTAGATTAGAGCTAACATGTTGAATTATGAGATAAAAAACCTTATATACTCTTGTCATTATTTAAGAAACCTTGATCTCTTTTCATTTTCCTGAAAAAACCAATCATTCGCACTCTATCCAACTCTCATCTTTAAAATCCTCCTCCTCCTCCCATCTGACGTTAGTTTGTAACCTCTCTTTCTGTTTGTCTCTTTCCAACGCATAATCCATTTTACTCTATTCTCAAATCCTAAATGTTAAACCCATATTTTCTCGTTCAATTCTTCATAACATTACTTAATAATCTCTCTATCGTTTTCTCTCTCTTCAATACAAATATAAAACCATTAAAAAGACAATTTTGTCATTTTAGATCTCTACTGGAGATTTCTAACGGTGTTAGGAAAGAAAATTAAGTATAAGGAACAATTTAGTTTAATTAAGAGTTTTAGAAGGTGTATTTAGAAACATGAAGTTTAAAGGGTGTTTTCCAAAATAGCAATGTTTTATAGGGTCTATATCAGAAAACACCTAATAAAAAATATACAATTTAGGTACATTTTGTCCAAGGTTAATTACATTTGACACCCATCATGTTTGCCAAGTTTAGTACTTGGCATATTTCAGCTGGCTTGTTAGCACGAACATCCTAGGGTTAGTCCCACTATGATGTAGAAGATGAATTGTAATCTGATTATCACTTCTCGACTGGTTTGTCAACACATAACACCATGGCGTTAATCTCAGTACGACTCGGAATATAATATTATAATATGATTTTTAACCGACCCAGCGATGTTATATGCTAGTAAGCCAGTTGAATGCTGAAAAGTGCCAGAAAAGTTAATAATTAGGGGTTCCATATGCAACTGACACCTATGTCAATGTCCAAAACAAATTAGTTTGAAAAAACTTGACTTGGGCTAAGGTCATTTCTAGAGACAAAAGCCCTAAGACACTGAGTTTTAAATTGACAAAATCTTGAGGTTACTTATGTGTTGCTTCTTTAAAGAGCTTAGAGGGGAAAAAAAGTACGAAGGGGGGCTATAATGCAACAAATGGAGAAGAAGGAAAAAGGCCTAGGGATAATGGATGACATCACAGCCGTTCATTTCATCAGAAGTTTGTTGAGGCATGCCTTTAGCCATATAGAGCTCTCCCTCAGTAAATAACATTCTTTCTTTTGTTCTCTCTCACTAGCCTATGCCCCCCTTCAATGACAAAGCCTATGCTTTTGCTATATGTTTCTTGCTAAGGGGAGCAGAGTATTTTTGTTCCATCTTCCCCTTTTTATTGTCATTTGTCTTTGCTCTCTCTCAAAAGCTTTTGAGTGGTGGTTCACAACAATGACCGGCTCTCCTCTCAAATCAATGCCAAAGAGGCTCTTCGAGCTGCTAGAAGAGCAGCAAGAGCCATTCCTTGTGAAAAGAAGATTCAAATCCAAAGGCACTACATTCAAATGCTGGAGCCTTAGCTTTAGAAGGAGAAGAAACAACGGTGGCATTCTGAGACGTTTCTTCAACAAAATTGTCTGCTTGAAGGCTATGAAGAAAGCATTGGATTGGGAAAGACTCAATCTTGCTGGTTGCTTCTCTGAAATGACAAGGGACAGCAATATTGCCGCCGGCTTTCATCGGTTATCTTGTTCCAGTGCCATCGGAGATGGAGTTTTGAGTGCAGAGATTGGATGGAAAGAGAATATCGAGCATAGCCCTGTTTCGGTGCTCGAACGGCATTCCGATGAAGGCTCCTCTGATCACAACCCCTGTAAGTTTTTTACTTGTTAAAAATCTTTTGTTTCCATGTTATTGGCAAAGTTGTAATATCAATGCTGGTGACAAAGTTGCAAGCAAAACTATTTTCGATCGATTAATGTTCTTATGTTTAATATTTCTCTCTATGATCATAGCAATGGAGGAAGAATTAAACATGTCGACCTCTAGGCTCACTTCACCCGCAATAATGCTCTATGAAGGCAAGAGGGAGCTCCAACATCAACCAAGGCAACTTCTTTTGGACTACTTGAAAGAAATGGAGGAGAAAAGCTTTGAACCTTACGAAATCTTAGGCCAAACAATCATTGAAGATGGGGTTTTTCCATGCGAGAAGCAAACAGGAGATGTGGCATTGTTTAGCCATTTGATAAGCTTAGATTTATCAGAAACCAGCAAAGAATGGAGCCAGTTTAAAGCTGAGAAGAGAGAGATTGACAGAGAGATAGAGGGGATGATCTTTGAAGAGATGAGAGAGGAGTGTGTGTTTGATATGCTGCTATGAGTTCCTTGCTATTCCGGCCGGTACTATTTTTGCATCCTAGCCGCACATCTCTCATCAGAAAACCACACAAACCGCAGGCTTTACAAAATTTCGACTCGTCGGGTTCAATAGCATGGAATAGCAGCCGGAAAATAATAGCAGCCACCCTGAATCCGCTTTCGTTGTACATTGGAAACACGATGATGATGATGGTGTTGATGATGAGTGTAATTATGAGGGCATAATTGAGTTTGCTGGATGTTTCAGTCTGTTTATTATTATTTTTTGATTTTGTTTCTTTTGTCTTGATTTGTTTTTTCTTTTGGCCTTTAATTTGAGGAGATCTTAAAATTGACACCAGAGGAAAGGACAAAATTGATCAATAGTCAAATAGGACAGAGTTTTTATTGATTCCAAGCAGGCCCATTGGCATTACTATATTTTAGCCAGTGTTCATCATCCTTTTATTTTAAATAAAATTAATGATACATAGGAGTCTGTGATGATTCTTATTAAGCCATTGTTATTAGAGTAAACTATATACTTACTCATTGACCTTGTTTTCTTGCTTTGTTAATGAGCTTGATTATGAGTATGTTATACTTCACATGATTATTGACCATTGCTTTAGTAATAAGCATGATAATGACATCTCAAAAGAAAAGTCATATGTTATATGAACTACCCTACACGACCATGGCCTCGTGCCATTATAAGCTACACTTTCGGTGACCTAAAATATGTCCTCAAATCATATGGTGGTTGGTTGCGGCAAAAATCCAAAGACTTCCCATATAATATTTAGTGTTATTCATATGAGATTTTAGGATATGATATTATATATAAACCAATCATTTAGCTCAACTATATAAATAAGTCATGTGGTATATGAACTGATATGATACTATATGATTTACATCACCATAAAATAACGTCATTAAAATCTACGCTTTTTGTGACTATAAATAACGGTCATTTCAAAATTATATGTTCTAGTCGTCCAAAAACCCAAAGATTTTCATCTGAGATTATTGTTCTTATTCTTGAACTAATAGCTTATTTGAGGACAAAAGGAGCTCAACCAATAAGATCTATATTTCTTTATGAAAATGAAGAAGAAGATAAATTCAATAAAATACCCTTAACTATTCGCATTCACTAAATATCTTAAACTTTGTAAATTACAGACGTATACCTCAACCTATCCCCTATAAGATCTATATTGAAAACGAAAAAAAAAGGACTAATAAGATCTGGATGTCGGTTTCCCTCACCGCATTTAAAAAAACAAAATGAATTTGCAAGTTGCAATCAAGATCAGACAAGGTGATCTAATGCACCTCACAAAAGACCTTGATTTTTCTTTTTCATAAATAAAAGCAAAAACATCATAATCCATGTTGGTGCTATGATGTAAACTTGAATTGATGGCAAACGAAACGAAACGAACGATAGAACTAGAGAAATGGAGGGTGGTGTGTGTGGGGGGGGGGGGGGGGGGCGGGGGGCGGGGGTCCCAGCATACCTGTGTTATATATTTGTGTGGCCTGTGTATCATTACATTGGTTGCTTATATACATTAGTTCAGCAGTGTTATTCATACATCACAATCTTAGGTCCTACTATTGCATGTGACATTAATTGCATATGATGTTGTAACTAGATTAAGACTGATACTGCTGATACGTATATATATTCTTAAATCTTAATAATGCCATGTTGCTTGTGAAAATGGGAATAGGATTGTTCCCCTTTTCATCTACCATCTCTGAGCAGCTGAGCCCAATCTGGAAATTAAGTTAAATAGAAATGTAATTTACAAGGTTTTAATTTTGGACGTATATGTTGTATATATGTACATGTTAGAGGCCGGTATATGGGTTAGTCAAACTCGGGCCATAGCAATGCAAAAATCAAACAAGCGGTCTTTTATTTCCGAAAGAAAAAATTTACAGAAAAGCTATGCTTTATTTGTAAAAAATCAACAAGCTGTAAGCTTAAAGTTAGAAGTACAAAACTCGAGAAAAGTACCCTGACTCAGAAAAATTAAATAAGTAGCAATAAAAGAGCTGCCTTCAAAAATTCGTCGAATTCTCCTCAGAAATGATTTCAACTGGCACATTGAGAATAAGCATTCTAGCCATTAATAAAGCCTAGTTTCAGGAACAGCTGGACAATATTGTACAAGACTGTTTCAGTTTTCATCTTCAGTTTCTGCACAAAAATTTAATACATCAATTTTGGGCTCATTTTGGGCTTGACTTATTCTTAGAATTATATCGCCTGGTTGGATTTTAACAAGTCCAGAAGCCCCTTAAGCCCAACTGTAATAAACCCATTATCATCTTGGAAGGAGAATATGAATACTCAAAGAATTAGAGGAATATAACAACCCCCTAAAACTAAATCTTCTTTTTTCCATCTTGAACCCCTACTATTGTTTCAAAATTTTGAATCTATGATAAGAATTGAAAGAAAATAATTTTACATCCTAATATGTAGGTTGAGGACCTTTTTGGAGAGAGCGGCCGAGGTAGTTTACACATTAGGCCTTTTATTTGGATCGGAAAGAAGCTTTTGCATAACGATGAATTTATTTTTAATCCTCTTTTTAATTCACATCAGCATGGATGGATTTCTCTGATATGAACCTGTGTATCAAAACTTCAAAGGGATAACAAGTTGAGGGAACAGTATTTTTATACTCTAACATGACCAACTTTATGATACGTTAGTATAATGTATTTTTAATAATATCTAGATGCGTCATCTTAAATTTAGCCTTGTAACCTCTCATTCTGGAAAGGAAAGTTATAACCCAATAGCTATGTCAGCAATCCATCTTGAAGTAGCTCTAAACAATAAACAATTCAAATTTCTCCGTGTTGTACTGTATGCATCGTACATGACTCCATCTGGAAGTTAGACATAAGCATTCTTTTTTTTTTTTGGATGCAACCTACAGAAATCAAATCGGCTACCCCTGATTTGGTAGATAAAAGTTTTATGGCAAGGTTATGTCCTTTCGGCAATCCGGCAGCTCTAAACAGCACAAAGTTCAGATTTCTCTACATCAAACTATCTGCATATAGCTCAAAAATGTCTACAAATAGTTTAAAACCTTCTATATGACTATCAAGTATCAATTTGTAACTTGTAACTTCCACAGCAAGCTCAATATTATCTAAATTTAAACAATTCACATGTATCTCAACAAGGTATATATAGTTTTTATAGTCAGAATTAATATATGAATTTAAGGATTAAAGTTTTATATTGTAGGCTGTCTTTTTGGCTAAAATGTAGGAAACCCCTGCTTTTGCCCGAAAAGCGAAAAATAGAAAATCCCTCTAAACTTTAAAAAAAAAATACACTTTACCTCATAAATTTAACACTGTTGGGTTTTGAGGTGTATGTTTTCTATAATGTCTCTCGAGACTTTTCTCTCTATATTCTTCCCTTTTTCTTCTCTATAATTTTATTTTTCTTTCCAAACTTTTTTTTAATCATTTCTTTTCAAAATCTCTTATATAAAACATCATGTACCTTCTCTTTAATTTTCCAAAGCTTGAGCATGGATTCAAAAACGTGCAGAGTTGAAAAACATAAAGAAAATAGAGAATATTAGGTTATTCAGCTCAGTTGATATGACATTTTCCTTTCTTTGAAGGGTGTAGGGATTTCGATCCCCAGTGAGGGAAGTAGCCACAATCTTGCGCTTTCGGGGCAAATTCGTGGGTCCCCTGATTGGGTGTGTAAGGTGTGTGTGTGATGTGTGCGTAGATATGTTGTGTGTGTTGTATGCATAGATTAGATCTTACAGTGCCAAAATATATTAAATATATTATTGGGACGTTTTTGACATAAAAAAGTCCTTTTGGATAACAAGCTAGAAATTCAACCGCCGACAATGAGTCAAGGTGGCAAATAGGCCGGGCGGCCTGTTGCCCGGCCCGGCCCGGCTGCCACGTAGCTGGCCTGGGCTGGCCTGATCGGGCTCGATTAAGGCAGCCAGCCTGGCAATGAGTCTGCCCGACTAAGGCTGCCACGTTTTTGACATAAAAAAGTCCTTTTGTATAACAAGCTAGAAATTCAACCGCCGACAATGAGTCAAGGTGGCAAATGAGTCGGGCGGCCTGTTGCCCAACTCGGCCCGGCTGCCACGTGACGGGCCTGGGCTGGCATGATCGGGCTCGACTAAGGCAGCCAGCCGGCCCGACCAGGTTATAAGCCCCGGCCTGAGCCCAAGCCCGGTTCGGTCCGGCGGGGGACCAATCAACATAATTCAAAAAGATTTGATTTGGATGTTGGGGGAATTTTTTTGAACTTTGGATTCTTTCGGGGGTATTTGGCCGGGAGGGAGGATTTTGAATGGAGGGTCCAATAAGGAAGAAGTTTCCGTAAAGGGGTGGGAATTTCTAGAGTGGAGGATTTTTAAAAAAAATTATGAGGGAGTCTCAATATAAGAAATAACTTAACATTCATAGTACAAGCATAACATGATACCGATAGAAATATAAATATACAAACATGATATAACAACAAACAAACATAAAATGCAAAAGACACCTTACGACAAACTGATAGAAAGAATAGATTCCTAAAGGCTTGGAAGATACTTTCAGTATTACATTGTCTTTGTTTCCCGTTCCTTGATGAAAATCCTCTTGACCCAGTTGTCGAATATCTAGATATGAATGTCGTTAACTTCATACCGTGCGATAAACATGAAACGTACTTGATCAGGAAGAAGATGAATATAGAAAAGATCATCCGTGCCGGTTCCATGTCTGGTGGGATCAAAGTAATACCGAGTGTCATTATTCTCGTTTGATGGTGGTCCTTGATCAAGGGGATCGATACGTAGGAGGGGGATTTTCTATAAGGATTTCTTTTGCCGGAGGTTTATGAAAGGTATACTCCTGAAAGGGTTCTTTTGACGAATCCTCCGAAAGGTCCTCAGTAGCTGGACTCGAAGAAGAATGAACGGCAGAATCCGTGAGGGATTCGGTGTCAGTTGTACAGAAGAAAAGGGCTCTTTCTTGATATCATGTTTCTTTGATGAAGTTGGCCTTCTCTCGACAATGGGGGTGTTTCTTGTTAACATGGTTCTTTTTTATATGGTTAATGTAAGTGTGAGTTTTGGGAGAAAATTAGAAAAGTTAATTTGAAAGAAGAAATTTACTTGCATTTATAGAGATAACTGTATGATGTGATGGGAAGCGGGGGAATTTTCGAAATTTAAAATTCATGGTAATGGGTTAGAAAAGTTTGATTGGTTTGTTTGTGTATATGTTATGGAATTTTTAGAAATATTTTATACTGCAACTAAAACTTTTTCTGGTGGTTACTTCCCAACTACTTGTTTATCAGTAGAACAATTGTTATATATTAGTAAAATTATTGATCAATATTTATTTTATACTGCAACTACATGTTTATCAGTAGAAAAAATCCCTTAAAAAAAAACCGAGTTTTTAAAACAATAATATTTAAATTGCATTTGGGCCGGCCCGAATGGCCTGACCCAAGCCGGACTGGGATCGGGTTTGGGGCATCCGGGTCGGGCCAAGACTCGGCCCAATGCCTAGTCAACCGGGTTTGGCTGGGCCCGACTGAGTCTAAACATATCAAGCTACAATGGTTAGAATTTCTCTGGAACAGCGGAAACAGTGCTAATACTGGGTGTTCTCAAAGGGTTCGGTCAATGAACAAAGATCGTGTGGGCTAATAAACAAATCGAGTGTTATATACGGAATAAACTACAAATGGTTTTTTCAATTAAGTAACCCTTGGACGGAAAAAGAAAAAAGAAAAAGAAAAAGGAAAACGAAAAAGGAAATCACAAGAATCCACTCTCTTGGCTTTTGCTCCTCACCAACAACCTCTCTTTAACTTGTGGAACCCTAACAATTCCATCATCTCTAACCCCTGACCCCATCATCTTACATGACCACCAACTCCATCCTTTCTTCTTCCTCTCTTTCTTCACACAACTTTTTGTGCACTCCATGTATGCAGCCATGAATGGATCTCTATCCCTTAACCTCATCACTCCTTTCATCAATGAATTATTATTATTATTACCTTGGAAAGGGCAAGGAGGGAGAGGCACATGCATGCTATGCCTCCCTTCAATGCTCTTCGGGCTCTCGCCTGGGCACGGAGGCAGCGGTAGCTTTTGTTTCGGGCTTTCTTCGTCCCTTGGAGATACTTTAGAGATCCCTGGGGTGTTCTCCCATGAGAATGGAATTGTGTAGGTTATGGTGTGGAATTTGTGGTTATTTTGAGTAGACATATTGAAGAAGAGAGAGTGGTTGTTGCTTGAGAGTTTTGGGAGAGGTTTTAAGGGGAGTGGTGCATGTTGTGTCATGAAGTTTTTGTGTTCTAGCTAACTTAATTGAGAAGAGAAATGTATTTTGTTGGTGAGGTTTGAGGATAGATTTATTTGTTTGTGGGCATGGAAAGATTTAGGTAGCCATAGGAGATGAGTAGGTGGATTGGGGCTTGATAGATAAGGATTTTTGAAGGGTGATGACTAGGTCAAAAATGGCATAATGTTTGGAGTTTTGTTATTGTGATTAGTCCTAGGCCTGCATGGGAAAATATGGGATGTGATGACTACAAATGTTAGAAAAATTAAACTAAATTTTGAATTTTATAATTTGTATCATAATTTTGTGTGAGAATAGGATCCGGAGTTGCTGTTTACTATCATGAAAATATGGCTCTGCCGTTGTTGTATCATTTCAATTGTGAGATCTAGTGAAACATGGAGGCAGAGCTTAGGTTTGTTTCTTATGAATGATAAAAGACTTGGATCATTCGAGCATGGAAAATAATCCTAGCATCTTCCAATTCATAGAAATAATAGGTTTTATAGTACTAAATACTGGATTATACTTCTATATATGGCTAGGTTCTTCTATATTGAGTCTATTGATGTTCAACATGGCTAGGGTTTCCATAAATCCATTGTCGGTCATACATTTTTAATGGCATAGGAGCTCTACAGTGTTGAAAAAGATCTAGATTTCGTTTATATAATTATGAAGAACAAATACGCAAGTATCTGAAAATGTCATATTGGTAACTTGTATGTAGGAGTGAAGCGAAACCTTGAGAGCGAGCAGTGTCGTCCTCAAAAGACAAAGACAGTCGAAATAGAAAATGAATATGAAAATACGGAATCTCATATGCCATATGAAGAAATTTCCTTCTATAATGTCGAAAAAATTCAATACCCCGCCACTTTTTTCAGCAATCGCCCTTCATCATCTCCATCTTTGTTGTGTAAGACGTGGATACACCAAATTTAATATATGAATTCGATATCCTTTCACCGTTAATTTTGTGATATAAAAATACTAAAAATGTTATATTATCGGAAAACCGTTAATTTTCCTCCCACTACGTTAACAATGAAAACATGCTGAATTCTCAAAAAATTTGGTATATCTACATCTTGCACGATGAAGATGAAGATGGATGCTCATCGTCAAAACATTCGTGGAGTGCGGAATTTTTCAACGCCATAGGGGAAATTTTCTACCAATACACTTGATTCCGTTTTCTCTTTTGGGAAATAAATTTCTATGCAATTTATATCTTATATTTTAATGTAGAAGCCGGGATATCCATTGTCCATGCATGCATGACAACCGGCTACAGTAAATAGACACCTATTTTGACGACAATTTACCGTCGAAATAGGCTTATTTCATCGGGTGACACCAAATAGCCACGAAAGAACGCCGACGCAATACGTTGTGTCGCAATAGATTATTTCGACGGCTAAAGTTTGTCGCAATAATCAAAACTATTTCGACGGCTAATTCCCATCGAAATAGTTTTTTTATCGACGAGTAATTTCTGTCGAAATATATAAGTTTTTTAAGTTAAAAAATTATTTCAGGAATTATTTAAAAATCCTTTTTTATATTTCGACGGTAAATTGACGTCGAAATAGTCTATTTCGATCCGGCGAAATTGAGTGGATTGCAGTAAAAAAAATTTGAAAGAGCCAAGAAAATTTGCAATCCAATCTATTTCAATCTAATATCGATTCCATTTCATTCAAATAACGATTCTAATACAAATTCCATTCCTTTTAAATATCGATTATCCAAATACGATTACAATACATACAACGCGTTCCTTTTCATTTTTAATATCATAAATTTACAAAAGTGGGAAATGAAAAATCAACGGAGGACGAACATGGGGAGGGAGAGTCGATCACGAAGGAGGCGCTCATGAATTTCCTGGGTAAAGCCCCTGCGATTAAAAGTTTAAAATACATGAATTAGTATAGAAATTCTATATTAATCAAACGTGTGCGCGCGCGCGCTTGTTTGTGTGCGTGTGTGTATGTATGCTTGAGTACACGCACGGCCCTGTTTGTGTCTGTGTGTATGTATGCATGTGTGTGTATGCGTGTGTGTTCGTGTATGTATGCGTGTGTGTGTGATATGTGCGTATGTATGCATGTGTGTGTGTGATTGTGTGTATGTGACATGTGATATGTATGCATGTGTGTATGCGATATGCGCGTATGTATGCATGTATGTTTGTGTATGTGTGTGTGTATGCATGCGTGTGTGTGTGTATGTATGATTGTGTGTGTATGTATGCATGTGTGTATATGCGTGTGTGTATGTGATATGTGCGTATGTATGCATGTGTGTGTATGATTGTGTGTATGTGATATGTGATATGTATGCATGTGTGTATGTGATACGTGCGTATGTATGCATGTGTGTGTATGCTTGTGCGTGTACGTGTGTGCATGTATGATTGTGTGTTTGTGATATGTGCGTATGTGTGTATATATGTAAGGGTTATCAAACTTACCGGGGGTACGGGCCTCCCAGCTTGGACGTACGTGTCGATAAGATTAAGGTTCTGCTCGAGAGTCCAGCTAGCAAATAGATCGGCAGCGGGAGCGGGAGTAGCAGCGGGAGCGGAAGCGGCAGTCGATCGGTGTGAGGAACCGCCGGATTCCGGCGTCCGCTTTTAGGGAGATCCATGAAACACAGGGGTCCTGGTCCTAGAGGCCCTGATCTATATCGGCATCTTCGAAGGCGATTCGTCTGCCGGATGAAACTGTAAGTCTACGGTAGCGTCCCGGCCGTCGATCCGAGGCCAAAATGCGGAAACAAAACCTTTTCATAAATTTGAAATCGGCGCTATCGTAGTCTTTCTTCCGGATCGAACCATTAACCTATAACTAGCTAACTAGAGAAGCGTTAGAAAAGCTATACCGATCGATCCGTGTCCTTCGGCCTTTGGCCACCAATCCAAGCTCCTTACGGCATCTCCGATCTCCGGTCTCCTCGTCGGAAAGGGCACCACATCTTCGAATCCTTTTACGGGCTCCCGCTTCATCCGAAGCAATTCGGACACGAAGTTTGCTAGCCGACGTGTCCAAGAGGAAGTAGAGAATGTGTGCGATCACTTTGTCTCAAGCATCTATTAATTCTCAACACATGAGAGTGTATGGATGGAGGTTGAAGATGATGCCATTGGTGGAAATGGTGAGCTAGAGAAAGAAGAAGAAGAGGCTCATTTCTTTTGTGTTATTGTGTTAATAAAATGAGAGTAAGAATCATAATACAAGAGCAAACCCTAAGCCTATGGCTGCCCTCTCTCTCTCCATCCATCAATTCAACACAATAAACAAATCCTAATGCGACATTAGCACAAATAAAGAGACCATGAGTTACTAAACATGTCCATGTCACATTAAATGCACCTCATCATGAACTAAACTCATAATTTCCACCAAAATAAACATTAACCCAAATGTTTAGTCCAACAAAAAGATACGGCAACATCTAAACTAAACTCGCGACGGATCACAAGGATACCTCTCACCTGTATATACATACCTGCATCCGTATTCCGACTGAATGCGAATGCGATGGGACTAAAGTAATCCAACAAATCTAATACTAGGATCCGGCTTAAACCAAAGCCCATTAGTATGATCCGTTTGATCATGATCCGTGCACGACTGCATGTATATGATCGAACCCTGCCATAATATTATACGGCCTCTACAATATTTCGCCCGAAACTTGAGAAACTGTCTGTGGGGGACTCTAAAGATTCGTCAATATTTTGGCTGTGGATTTAACCACTAGCACGTCAGTGGTACTAGCCGTACGTAACGGGCTACCAGGTATTGACCAAAAGGGAGGTCGATGAGCGAACTCATCCTGACACCCTACTGAGCCTGTCAGTGACAATATCCGTACAGTCCGGTCCGTTCGTCTATGAGCATCGCATGTCAGGCCTAGGGGGTTGGTAAAAGTCAGACCCCCAAAAACGGTACAAGTCGTGTCGGAGTGTAGCCTAGAACACCCTGAGATACTACTGAAATACTTACCAGTAAATCTCCTGTCTTGGCCAAGGACTTCGTGTAATGGCTCTCCTAGACACAGCGCGATCTCACCCCCAATACCGGGAGAGACGAAATCCCTGCCGATCCGCTCACTGCCTCCATGTGGCTCGGGACTGTACCCAACTAAAACCTGTTTCCACGACTCCTTTAAGCCGTGGTAGAGTAGTAATCAAAGCACAGTGGGAACTCACACGAGACAAATGACGATCTCAGGCCGATGAACTAACCTGTACACATGTCACCAGGGAACTGCTATCTGAAGCTAGGTATAAAACCAACTAGCATGTTCCCGGCGAGTCCTGTCCGGTGTACTCATAACCTAATGAGCACCTGTATACGTCTTAGATGAACCAACTGACACCAATGACTTGTGAGACCAGCCATCGCCCCTAGTCGGGGTCTCGACCCGTATACACTAGTCTACTCTGGAGTATCGATGCCCTGTCTCGAAACTCCCTCGACTAGGGACCTTTTAAGGATGTGCTTATAGACCCCAGCTCCCACGTAT
Organism: Agapanthus africanus; assembly: GCA_030015575.1. Lineage (NCBI taxonomy): Eukaryota > Viridiplantae > Streptophyta > Magnoliopsida > Asparagales > Amaryllidaceae > Agapanthus > Agapanthus africanus. The sequence goes on along the minus strand of CM057339.1, from coordinate 824,506,831 downwards.
ATGATCGCTATCATACTGCTGGCCGTCAAGCAAGAATCCTAAGGGCTCTATCAACGTGCAATAGTGACTTGTAATGTCACCTAAAGCATGTACACGATGATAAAGATAAACCAGATAGCATACTATCATCTTGAGTAAGACTGTCCTACCGGCATAGGTCTTCCCTCAATCATTGTAATCACGTGCCTGTGATCCAATAATTGACATTGAGGGCATTATATCCAACAATCTCCCACTTGCACTCAAGGATAATTATTGCGATGTCGCATACTCACAGCTCGTGTGATACCGAACACCCAACTCCTCTACTAATCAGTTTCACAAAGCCCGTTTGCGAAACTATTGCATTCGAGGAATAGCCTCAGTGAGTGGATCCGCCCTAATATTTTTTTTCTATGTCTCTCTTTATCTCTAGTTCGCGGAGAAGGCCATCTCCCGAAATGAGCAATACCTGTATTAGAATATGTTTGGATATCTGATGGGACCTAGTTCATAAATGAACTCCAAATCCAAACTTCTTAGACTGTATCGTCAACTGAATTTAATTAGTATCCTGCGTCATGCCTCACTCAGTGTCCGCTTGAATCACTTGTCCATACCACTTCCCCTCGTCAGAGGGAAAACTATAACTCTGACAGTCACTCTGTCATCCAGGTCACCTTGGAAGCCTGGAATGATAATCGTCTCCTAAAAGAGGCTGTTGTTATCATCTACCTAGAACATCCACTTATGTTCTAAAACTGCTTCCGAACTTTCTCCAGGATAGGATTAATATCACAACTTATTGTATCTAGTGCAAAATCAACATCTGGTGTAGTACTTGACATCTCATGATTGACTCAATTGCCTAAGCAAGTGATGTGCCAATCTTATGCATCCCTCTCCCCTTTAGTCTGTAAGACACCTTTAGAGAGGATGACTCCATCACCTGCAGGTACACTACCGTGCCAGGAGTCGTCCATTCTAAAACACCTTTAGAATGCTGTCTAAGTACCCAAATTGGGAAACTACCCAAATCTAGATCTAAAACCATAGATCTAGTAACCAGAATGTTTGATATAATATTCATGTCCTATGTGGAGAAACCACTGTATGACAACCAAAGTATAACCGATCGTAGTATAGGAATTTCATTTCCTACTCTGTGTATGTCATCCAAATACCAGGACATCACACCCTACTACTTTCTTAACAGATCCATTCCTTATTCTGATGAAGTCAAACCTCTGACTGTCACATCAGAAATAGATGATCTATCTCCGCTATATCTGCTTTAGTCTATAAATAGACATAAGCTACTTGTCCACTATGCTTCCGCTGCTCCCACTGACTACGACAACCCTCTGGCAGAGTCATATACACGTACACTTTTAAAGCTAGTTTAGAACGACGCTATACTCATCCTCCTGCCGGGTCTCACAGTCTGGAACAACAGCAATGGCAAGTCTGGGTAAACAAGAACCTCTCTGTCACCGTCTTTGAGGCTATCGGAGTACCATTCGGGTGCCTAAGGTTACCCACCATATCTGCGGAGTGGCTAATGAAATGTCAATTCTGATTGAATCCTTAGGTCCCTATTAAATTTTCAGTAATCGTCTGTGGTTCTGGAATCACTTCCATTTCTACCATACTCCCACTACTGTTTTCTGAAAAAATCCATTTTTATCAAAACTGTGGCGAGTCAAGAACAATATCACTATTGATCTTCCAGATGGTAGAAAGTCAACCCTCGTCATAGCTCGGGTCAACCCATAAACAGCCATTACAGAAACGCGCCTTGAGTTATCCAGAGTCTGGTTTTAAGCATAAGCCGGACAACTCCCCGTACCTTAATATTGTTAAGATATGAACTATTCTATATCCAATATAGAAACAGAGGCACTAATTTAATTGGAACCAGATTCAAATCATGCAGCTGTCTCCAGTGCATGCCAACTAAATGGAGAGAGGCCGATCAGCATTACTCAACTTAGGAGTGCATCCAATTATGAATAACTTGAAAGAGTAGCAAGTTCTCATAATCATTACTATCAACTGAATACCATACACAAGTATCTACATCTTCGATCACCTTGAAGAATCCTGATACTTGCAACACCTGGTTCTCTACTTTATTCTTATACCTATAACTTCTCAAAAGTTAGACCTTGCATTTCTACGAAACACATGTCTAAGAACTAGAGAAGTCACAAGTAAACAGAATATAGTACGAGTACCAACCCCTCTGTCCTCACGGACACCGGACAACATACAATACTCTGTATAAGTCCTCTGAGTCTAATAACTCATTCTCTGTGTGTCGTAGGTTGAAAACTGTACTTATGGTTAAGAAAAATTACACCGCTGTTTAATGCTCCTTACCTAACCATCCACCAATATAGGTAAATGTCATAGAAATAATTTCAAAAAGTTATATCTCACTTTATAAAAATAAACGTACAGATATATCAGTTTGAAATTGGTGCATAACAACGGATATTCAAAACTAAATATTTGTCGTCCGGCAATAACCCAGGCAATTTTCTCAAATATCACCAATTACAACGAATCCCGATATATTGAGGATGATCACCTAATTCCTAATGACTTACTCCCACTCATCATCTGCAAAACCATACAGATGTGAGAATCAAACCTGGTAAATACATACCCTGGAGTTAGGGCTAATTGGGAAATCGGTTTTCTTTTAACAATACACAGTGAAACTGAAACATGTAAATATTTCATAGTGGTATCTGGGTATTCCTAGTAATACCTCTTCCATTATCAGATTCACAACCGTAACCGTATATTCCTTTGCCATCTTTCCAAATCCTTTTATATGTCTTTAGTCATTACCTTCTGTATACCCCCTTAGGCTAAATGGTTTTCTTCCTTCCCCACCATTCGGCACCAGCCTATGGTTTGGAAGAAGACTATCTAATAAGCATAATGAGTGTACTCTCCTAATCCTAGGAGCACTCGCAATGCGAGAGAAGGTAAAGATAAAAGACCACTGAATAAATCTTATTCCTATTTCTCCTGAACCAGAATCCATCCCCGAACTGGAACAAGTTCTTTCGAGTTCGTATATAACCATACGATGGAGTATCCAAATAACTGTGGATCTTTGTAGTGATACGGAGTGTTCTGGAGAAATACAAAGGTGAAGTGGGAGTGGTAATGAAATACTTGGTTTGGTCGTGAATAGCAGTCGCAATTTACTTTGCTCTCTTTCTAATCCCTTTATTTGTTTTTACTTAATACCTTCTGTACACCTCTCTTAGGCTAATCGGTTTTCTTCATTCCCTACCTTTCGGCACCTGCCTATGGTTTAGAAGAAGACTATCCAATCAGCGTAATAGGTGTACTGTCCTAATCCAAGGAGCACTCGCAACCTGAGAGAAGGAAAAAGGAAAAGACAGCTGAATAGTCCTATTCATTTTCTCCAGAATCGGAAACCATCCTCGAATTTGGAACAAGTTCCTTCGAGTTCGTATATAACCATACGATAGTTTTATCTAATGGAAGTGGATGTTCGTAGTAATACGGGGTGTTCTGGAGAAAAGGGTAAAAGTAGGAGTGGCAATGAGGTATGCAACTCTGACAATCCAAAAGCCAGTGTTTTAAGAAGGTTCGGTTAATCTTGGTCACTGAGTCATAGTCTAGGGTCAGGCCATGGTCGCTGCCAAAGAGAGAGAGAGAAAAGAAACACTCTGCGTGCACTCTAACCTAGATCAGAATGGTTATCATTTTATCTAATCAGGAAACCTCCCACTGTATTCTTAAATTCTCCTCCAAATCTGAAAGAAGAATTAGTCGGGATTACCCGAGGAGTAAACCAACTCATCAGTGGGAATCGGGATCCAACTATCATCGCATGATAATGTGATGGAATCCACTCGCGTTATCACACTCCAGAAGGTATGCGAATGCCTGGCAAGTTTCAGTTTCTTTAGGAACTCCCGATGTGATTTTTTACCCTATGCTCTTATGACCTTGACTAAGGCCAACAAATCATAAGTCACATGTCAAGTTCTACCCGTCATTGTCCAGGTTAATTTGAACCCACCCGTATAAGCCCTTGACTAGGGCCAACAAGGCTGTACGACTGTCCCAAACCAACGCATCTATCTATGCAACAGAAAAGTAACAAATAGCTACCATACACTATGCCTTGACTAAAGCCAATAAACATAGCGTGAATACTAAGTGCTACCCGTCTGAAATGACGGAGGGCTACAAATGATTTTTGGCGAGAAACCTTTAACGTAATGAACTTGATATCGTTGAAGGAACCGGATAGCTTTTTAAAAAAATATAGTGGCGAAAACCTTTGATAAAGAGGTCACTCCCGGTGAAGGGATCTTGGCTCTTTCCCCGTAGAATGAGGTGCAGGATATTCCAACTGAATACCACGATGCAAAGTAAAAAGTAATCGACTATAGTGAAGTTATTACCCTGATACAAACTTCTGTCCAAGGGGTCACTCCCGGTGAAGAGATCTCGGCCCTTGCCTCGTCGACTGAGGTGCTGGATATTCATAACCGAATACTACTGTGCAAAACAAAAGAGAACGTCCTTGCAATAATAGCTTTTTGAAAAATGTTCCAACAACATCAAACAGGTTTGTTTAGCTTGCATTGATCCGAATCAATGCAGTCTCATCAATTAATCACACCACAAAAGAACGAAAATATGATGTACGTATATGCCATCCGCATTCGCCACTGGGTCTCGTCATCACCCGTTAGGTTACTTAACTAACGACAGAGCGGGGACTGGACTAGCGCGGGTGTAAAACATATACAACATCTACTAGTATATATATCAATATATAATAATCGCTCAAGGCGTGATAAAAATGCAATATCACAGAAATGTAATAAGTATCACAGAATAATATAGATAATCTGGGATCCCCGGGTTTCCTTTGAGCCGCAAGTGAAACCCGACGTTCCCCTGGTCGTGTGGATAGTCTGTGCAATGAAATCCTAGATCCCTACGGGTGCGGCAAGTTACCCGCCAAAACCTGAAGTGAGGCAGCCCCCTTCAACAAAGTGAATAGATCACCCAGCACTTCACGGAATCTGGTAACTTGAGCACCCCTTCTTGGGTCAACCTATACCCTCTATGAGTGCGGCGAATAGCCCGTCAATTCTAGAGTAAAGCCCCCTCCATCTCAAAGCCATGAGATGCGGGCTCGTTGCCCTCTAGAACCCGGCTATCCGTGCACCCCACCGCGGGGTAATCTTAGTATAGAAAGTAAAATATATACAACGGGTACATCGACCTCAGCCTGGTCGTGCCCTAAAAGAATAATATACAAACAGGCAGTGACGACAGTCCACATGTCGGACGCTCGCCCCGCAAAATCAAATGTACAAGTAATACCAAACTGCATTACCATTGCAACCAGGCTATCCACCACGACAAATCCGCAACATCACGGCACAATACAGAACATCAACATGAATGTCACGTTCGCAAATCCGTCCAAAAGAGCTATAGCAATTAGACAAGATTTACCGATCAAATGACATTCACGGTCACAGATATAAAGTATGCACTGTGAACTAACTTATTTAAAATTTTTGATCGACAAAATTTCCCGAAGTGGGCCCCAAATACAATTCCAGCACTCAAAATAATCTGGGCCTAAACCAAAATATTCCAGAAACCCCAATTCCAAGTTAAAGACGACTGTAGAAAAAATGGTGCAGAGAAGCCCCTTAACCGGGGCGAAACCGAGGCCAAAACGTCGGTATGGCCGCGGTTCCGCGGCATTACTGTAGGATCTCTTTGCCAAATTTCAACAGTGTTCTTAAAAAAGCCTGTCTGATTTTCTGAAACACTCAAAATAATTTTTCGATGACAAAAAAATTTCGACAGAAACTGCATAATTGGAATCGCGGTTTTGGAAATTTCGTTTGATCGATATTTTAAACACGTTAGAACAAGCTAGTAAAAGTTAATGGCTCTGATACCATGTAAGTCTACGGTAGCACCCCGACCGTCGATCCGAGGCCAAAATGCAGAAACAAAACTTTTTCATAAACTTGAAATCGGCGCTATCGTAGTCTTTCTCCCGGATCGAACCATTAACCTATAACTAGCTAACTAGAGAAGGGTTAGAAAAGATATACCGATCGATCCGTGTCCTTCGGCCTTTGGCCACCAAGCCAAGCTCCTCGCGGCATCTCCGATCTCCGGTCTCCTCGTCGGAAAGGGCACCACATCTTTGAATCCTTTTACGGGCTCCCGCTTCATCCGAAGTAACTCGGACACGAAATTTGCTAGCCGACGTGTCCAAGGTGAATTAGAGAATGTGTACGATCACTTTGTCTCAAGCATCCATTGATTCTTAACACATGAGAGTGTATGGATGGAGGTTGAAGATGATGCCATTGGTGGAAATGGTGAGCTAGAGGAAGAAGAAGAAGAGGCTCATTTCTTTTGTGTTATTGTGTTGATAAAATGAGAGTAAGAATCGTAATACAAGAGCAAACCCCAAGCCTATGGCTAACCTCTCTCTCTCCATCCATCAATTCAACATAATAAACAAATCCTAATGTGACATTAGCACAAATAAAGAGACCATGAATCACTAAACATATCCATGTCACATTAAATGCACCTCATCATGAACTGAGCTCATAATTTCAAACAAAATAAACATTAACCCAAATATTTAGTCCAACAAAAAGATACGGCAACATCTAAACTAAACTCGTGACGGATCACAGGGATACCCCTCACCTGTATATACATACCTGCATTCGCATTCTGACTGAATGCGAATGCGATGAGACTAAAGTAATCCAACAAATCTAATACTAGGATCCGGCTTAAACCAAAGCCCACTAGTATGATCCGTCCGATCATGATCCGTGTACGACTGCATGTATATGATCGAACCCTACCATAATATTATACGGCCTCTACAACGTTTCGCCCAAAACTTGAGAAACTGTCTGTGGGGGACTCTAAAGACTCGTCAATACTTTGGCTGTGGATTTAACCACTAGCACGTCAGTGGTACTAGCTGTACGTAACGGGCTACCAGGTATTGACCAAAAGGGAGGTCGATGAGCGAACTCATCCTGACACCCTACTGAGCCTGTCAGTGACAATATCCGTACAGTCCGGTCCATTCGTCTATGCGCATCGCATGTTAGGCCTAGGGGGTTGGTAAAAGTCAGACCCCCAAAAGCGGTACAAGTCGTGTCGGAGTGTAGCCTAGAACACCCTGAGATATTACTGAAATACCTACCAGTAAATCTCCTGCCTTGGCCAAGGACTCCGTGTAATGGCTCTCCTAGACACAATACGATCTCACCCCCAATACCGGGAGAGACGAAACCCCTGCCGATCCGCTCACTGCCTCCATGTGGCTCGGGACTGTACCCAACTAAAACCTGTTTGCATGACTCCTTTGAGCCGTGGTAGGGTAGTAATCAAAGCACAGTGGGAACTCACACGAGACAAATGACGATCTCAGGTCGATGAACTAACCTGTACACATATCATCAGGGAACTGCTATCTGACGCTAAATATAAAACCAACTAGCATGTTCCCGGCGAGTCCTGTCCGGTGTACTCATAACCCAATGAGCACCTGTATACGTCTTAGGTGAACCAACTGACACCAATGGCTTGTGAGACCAGCCACCGCTCTTCGTCGGGGTCTCGACCCGTATACACTAGTCTACTTTGGAGTATCGATGCCCTGTCTTGAAACTCCCTCGACTAGAGACCTTTTAAGGATGTGCTTATAGACCCCAGCTCCCACGTATATGATCGCCATCATACTGCTGGCCGTCAAGCAAGAATCCTAAAGGCTTTATCAACGTGCAATAGTGACCTGTAATGTCACCTAAAGCATGTACACGATGATAAAGATAAACCAGATAGCATACTATCATCTTGAGTAAGACTGTCCTACCGGCATAGGTTATCCCTCAATCATTGTAATCATGTGCCTGTGATCCAATAATTGACATTGAGGGCACTATATCCAACAAAAACTTAGGAAGTGGATACTCGGTCGGTTGGAAAGGTGTGTTATACTGACATGGAGTGATATTATACGACACGCACTGTACTATCTCGTAACGATCCGGTCTAAACGTCGTGAAAGCCCTATCTACGATGAATGTTCTCTGCGCGTCATCAACCGGGTGTCCTTACTCCGCCTCTATCGTCTGAATCAACCGATCTCTCTCAGCCGCCATCATCGACTGTTTGTAAAAGAAATGTATTACTGCTATTCTAAAAAGCACACAATAATTATTTTGAAATAATTAAGAAGCTCAGCATATGTAGAGTCTTACATATATCCTATGTGCCTCAATCGATGCAGGCGCGTCGTCGTCTCGTATATATTGAGCCCGGTAGATTTCGATACGATCAAGGGACTCTCCACCATGACTTTCTTCCTGCATATAACATTTAGAAAGTTCATACATAAATTTCTAAGATAATTTTAACATATTAATATCAAATACGATACTTAAGTGTTCGATGGAAACCTACTGGGAACTCTTGCTCCCACCCCTATAAACATCGTGCAGCTGAGCGCGAGATATTTTTCCTCGCTCGCTCTTCTCCTGCAGTTACATCAAATATTATTTACCGAGTTTCTATAAAATAGTAAAAATGTATCGTCAAAGACATACCCTAAACTCTCCGGACAAGAAATGATCGACCAAGGCTTGCCAGTATTCGTCGGACCAATATGGATCCGGCTTAATCGAATACATCTCATCTGGTGAAGTGCGATTTTCTAGCTTTCTAAAGATTTTGTTCTTATGGCCTCTCCGACTTTTCGCCATATGACTACATGTTTTATCATAAACTGTGCGTTCATCGCAAACCCCCTGGGGCCCTCTACGCCAACCTACCGGAACTCGAACCGAGCTTGCGAAATGGGATAATTCATCATTATATGGGTATTTTATAGTAATTTAGTAAATGTGTATGTATAAGTGTGTGTGTGTGTGTGTGTGTGATATACGTGTATGTGTGTCACTACTACAAAGAAGGGTTGCCCCTACGGATTTATCGGTAGGGGCAACCCACTGCCCCTACGGATATATACGTAGGGGAGAAAAAAGACCCCGTAGGTGCAAAGGCCGCAGGTGCAAGTTGAGTCCCTGAACTTGCCCCTACGGACAAATTTAAGCCCCTACGGATATAACAGTAGGTGTTATTGCCCCTACGGAGAACCCCGTAGGGGTAATAAAATCATATATGTAATTTTTTTTTAATATATTGTATATACCTACGGATATACCCGTAGGTCCTGTTTCGACCCCTACGGATACATCCGTAGGGGATATAATGTAGCCCCTACGGAGACATCCGTATGGGCTACTCCCAACACCCTGCACTGAGATCGGGGGGAAAATATCAGGAAACCTGATAATTTGCCCCTACGGATAAATTCGTAGGGGATAAACAGTTGCCCCTACGGACATATCCGTAGGGGTACTCCCAACACCCTGCACTGATATCAGGTGGGAAAATATCAGGTTTCCTGATAGTTTTCCCCTACGGATATGCCCGTAGGGGCAACATATATACCTACGGCTTAATCCGTAGGTACATATTGTCTGTATTTTTTTTTTAAAAATGGGCTGCTAGATTTTTTCCCGCCCTGTGCACAATAATGTATACATCAATCAAATCATATATTGCAGTATTCATAATCACATCTCACGCATATATATAATATACAAAAGAAACACAAAAACTGAATATGATATAAATACAAACCAATATCAATATCGTTTCAAAATGTAGTACAATGTGTATGATATAAATAAATACATGTTTCAAAAAAAAAGAACCAAAAATCTACCCTAGCTCGGTCCAGCTCGATCCTGCTCCTCGGTCAATAAACTCTGCAATTCGTCGCGAGCGGGAGTCTAAGTGGGCGGTGGAGCTACAGGAGCAGTCTGCGGAACCGCAGCCGAAGGAGATGCGTGTGGAGGCTCGGCCGATCTACCCTGTCGCGTCTGGATATAACGTGTGTAAGAAGCGTGTAAGAACTGTTTATTATTCGAATTCGTTTCATTATTAAGTTATTTCGAAACACTGTTTGGATATCTAGTTTGGAAAAGCGTTGTTTATTTCAATTACATATGTATGTATGATTAATAAAACATAAGTCTACAACCAAATAAGCTCAGGCTATGTACTGATATTGGATATGTTGATATCTATAATATGACATTATATTTTACTATTAAGTAGTATACATACCAGCATCTCATTCAACTCCTGAACGGTGGCCTTTAAGCTCTCCTGTTCCTGCTGGATACGTCGCTAACTGGAGACGGAGGAAGTAACCACCGGGGTGGAGTCCAACCTCATATGGGCCCTGCTAGAGCCCAGTCCTCGGCCTATCTCCAAACCTCCGTGGTGCCGTCCGTGTGCGGCGTCCAGGACTGGGGTCAGCAGCCTCGAATGTTGCCTTCCCCCTAGCAACTGTCAGAACATTATATTTAGCACATACTGGTCTATAAAATTGACAAGAAATACCAAAATCAACAAATTCAAAGCCTTACCTACAGAGATAGAAGATGTGCTCCTCTGGTATCTGCATGTATCAAAATTTGAATAATATTAATTAATTTCAGTACATACATACTAACAAGGTAAACTCGCATATAGCGCTGCTTACACATATGACAGGGAGTGAACAAGCTCTTGTAGATCATCAGGCGCAAATCTAATCTCATCAAGCAGCCCATGATAATGAGTTGGACGACTAAGAGCAAAAGAAATGTGTGTATATTTATGATATAGCATTCTAAATCAATACACATGCCCTATATAATATAACATACCTGGAGGAACGGGAGTGGCCTCTGTCCCTGATATGGACGCATCACCAACAACTAGACAATCAAACATTGACAATATAAGTAATTTTGACATAAACAGGCATGGATATCTATAATATTACATTCAAAATGGATATTAGAGAGCGCACCTGCAGTGAGAAGTGGTAAAAGTATCACCCAACTAGGGTGTAATTTACAGAATCAGTTGAGACTCTTAAAAGTCATAGAAGAACCCGACCTGCACAAATCTGATGTATGCTTTCCATTGGACACTAAGAAGTCTCTAAAGGGAAAAGCCTATGTGAAAGCCATCATTAGTTCATATCAGAAAATTGATGCTGAAATAGAGAACGAGAAATGTCATTTTTTTCTTCTTCCGCCACATTACTGTCTTCTCCTTCTGCCACATTACTGTCTTCTCCTTCTTATTATGTGCGCGTGCAAATTCAATGACTATATTGAGAATATGGATTAATAGTGGGTAGGAAAAGTATTTCTCAAATGGCTTTTGCGTCTTAAAACCATAAACTACTAAGTAATGGCATATATAATTTTTTTAGTATAAAGGTTGTTATTTTAAGTTTTCCCTTATAGAGATATGATCTAACTGCATCTATCAACTATAAGTGTGCAGAAAATTATGATAAGAAATCATAAGAAAGGGTCGTAGCCATGCATAACCTTGAATCTACATACCAAATCATGCAAAAGCATGCACTTATTGTCACCTTGCCTTAGAATATAAAATATCTTGGAAGACTATAAGCGAGCATTTAAATCTTGATAGCTTTTGACTTCAACATATATTTTTCTCAAGTACCATGAAATATACTTGCTCCGTATAAACCGTTTTCAGGAAGATGGATTAATAATGACAAATTATCCATTGTGGCTCACTAGGTTAGCATTTTCTCTTCTATTGACCATCTTTCTAATCTGCTTGGTAAATTTATTCGGAACCGGCCGCGAATCATTAAAATACATGCATAAGAAAGAAAACTAAAATACAGATATATAGCATACCGATACATCGAAACTTCATAGTTGCGATGGCAATCCAGAGATATTTATTTCTACACACGTGGTGCGCGTGCGAATGCGTCAGGCATCATGGACAAATATTTCAGAACATGGAAAGTATTATTCGTATAAAGTAATTAAAACTTTTAAACACCTTGGGTAGATATTTTCTTAGGTGATGCAATCATATCATGAGGATTAAATTTAAGCTATTATACATATGCATATGTATTTTTCTAACCTAAAATATCACACACACACACACACACACACACACAGAGAGAACACCTGGTAGGTAAAGAAATCAGGTAGCAGGATCCTGAAGAAATAGAGTCCATAGCATTGCTCATCATCATCATCCATGATCCCTTTGATAATATTTTTTCAAAGGGATCACGGATGATGATGATGAGCAATGCTATGGACTCCATTTCTTCAGGATCCTGCTACCTGATTTCTCTATCTACCTGGTGTTCTCCCCCCCCCTCTCTCTGTGTGTGTGATATATTAGATTAGAAAAATACATAAGCATATGTATAATAGCTTAAATTTAGTCCTCATGATATGATTGCATCAACTAAGAAAATATCTACCCAAGGTGTTTAAAAGTTTTAATTACTTTATACGAATAATACTTTCCATGTTCTGAAATATTTGTCCATGATGCCTGACGCATTCGCACGCGCACCACGTGTGTAGAAATAAATATCTCTGGATTGCCATCGCAACTATGAAGTTTCGATGTATCGGTATGCTATATATCTGTATTTTAGTTTTCTTTCTTATGCATGTCTTTTAATGATTCGCAGCCGGTTCCGAATAAATTTACCAAGCAGATTAGAAAGATGGTCAATAGAAGAGAAAATGCTAACCTAGTGAGCCACAATGGATAATTTGTCATTATTAATCCATCTTCCTGAAAACGGTTTATACGGAGCAAGTATATTTCATGGTACTTGAGAAAAATATATGTTGAAGTCAAAAGCTATCAAGATTTAAATGCTCGCTTATAGTCTTCCAAGATATTTTATATTCTAAGGCAAGGTGACAATAAGTGCATGCTTTTGCATGATTTGGTATGTAGATTCAAGGTTATGCATGGCTACGACCCTTTCTTATGATTTCTTATCATAATTTTCTGCACACTTATAGTTGATAGATGCAGTTAGATCATATCTCTATAAGGGAAAACTTAAAATAACAACCTTTATACTAAAAAAATTATGTATGCCATTACTTAGTAGTTTATGGTTTTAAGACGCAAAAGCCATTTGAGAAATACTTTTCCTACCCACTATTAATCCATATTCTCAATATAGTCATTGAATTTGCACGCGAACATCATAAGAAGGAGAATACAGTAATGTGGTAGAAGGAGAAGACAGTAATGTGGCGGAAGAAGAAAAAAATGACATTCCTCGTTCTCTGTTTCAGCATCAATCTTCTGATATGAACTAATGATGGCTTTCACATAGGCTTTTCCCTTTAGAGACTTCTTAGTGTCCAATGGAAAGCATACATCAGATTTGTGCAGGTCGGGTTCTTCTATGACTTTTAAGAGTCTCAACTGATTCTGTAAATTACACCCTAGTTGGGTGATACTTTTACCACTTCTCACTGCAGGTGCGCTCTCTAATATCCATTTTGAATATCGATAATATTACATTCAAAATGGATATTAGAGAGCGCACCTGCAGTGAGAAGTGGTAAAAGTACCACCCAACTAGAGTGTAATTTACAGAATCAATTGAGACTCTTAAAAGTCATAGAAGAACCCGACCTGCACAAATCTGATGTATGCTTTCCATTGGACACTAAGAAGTCTCTAAAGGGAAAAGCCTATGTGAAAGCCATCATTAGTTCATATCAGAAGATTGATGCTGAAACAGAGAACGAGGAATGTCATTTTTTTCTTCTTCCGCCACATTACTGTCTTCTCCTTCTGCCACATTACTGTATTATCCTTCTTATGATGTTCGCGTGCAAATTCAATGACTATATTGAGAATATGGATTAATAGTGGGTAGAAAAAGTATTTCTCAAATGGCTTTTGCGTCTTAAAACCATAAACTACTAAGTAATGGCATATATAATTTTTTTAGTATAAAGGTTGTTATTTTAAGTGCGCGTGCAAATTCAATGAAAGTTAGATTTGAGGATACCCATGTATGAGTTGTATTCTATATATGTGTGTTTCGATTTATGATTTCGCTTAAGTGTAGGGTTGTTTTTACTTAAAGAAGTATCACCATCTACTATATATAAAAAAATATAGCAAACTAGGATTGGTATTCAAATCCCAGTCCAGATTGGTATTCAAAATTTATTTAATTAGTTTGTGATCCACATCATTTGATTCGTTGCTTGAGGCATCAATGTAGGCACAAATATCGGCGACGAGGAACTCGACGAGGAAGAACGAGGGCGGTGGCGGGCTGAGAACGGAGGGCGCGCGGTGGCGACGAAGAGAAAATTGGAGACGCGGGAACGAGAGAAAATTTTGGGAACGAGAGGGAAAGATATCGAGGCGTATATTGGTATCGATGGGAATATGAAGGTTTCATATTATCATCGAGTATCATATATTGGTTTTAACCTGAATATCTTGAGTCGCTCTCTAATTATGCGTTTGTTGTGCATTCGTGTTGTATGTGTAACATGATTTTAAACCATTGAGATCAAGATTGATAGAACTGATCATCCTACATTGCAATAGCATTCATCGACCAAAAACTATTATTGCAATGGTATTCATCTATAACAATCAACAATTAAAACTACAAATGTAGGATACTGATATCATAAAGCGTTATACGCAACATTGATAGAACTGATAAATAAAAAAACGAAACACAAACCGTATTAAGATTTAACAACTTTGATTATGTCATATACGCGGGCCGATATTTTCATATTAGCCAATAGGCAAAAATAGATTGCGGTCTGGATATGGCATATTGGCAGATGTTACCTATATGCATAAATCTTATGTCTAATGACCATAAGATTGTCGGAGACAGTTTTGATGTTTTGTGGGTTTGGTTTTATACTTGGGACAATCCAATGTTGACACACACACATAAATGACAAATTAAAGTAAACTAACTAAGAGGCATGTTTGAGTTTTATACTGGGATCACAAATAGCATGATGGCTGCAAACAGGTTGCTTGAATACTTGCAGACAATCCAATGTTGCCTCGCCATTTCTATAAATTTTAAACTCCCTGGAAAATTATCATCACTCAGGATTACTTTAGGGCCAGTTTGGCTGCTTCTTGCTTGTGATTCAACATTCAGTTTTTTGTTGATTTGGAACTCAGAGAGTGTTGCAAAAAAAATCCAAAACTAAATAAACCTCAAACTAGCTACAGAGAAGGCAAACAGCAAACCCCATGAAGTTTGGCTTTCAAGGGTTTTCCCACTAAAATACACTTAGATGCAGCACTTTAAGGAAGCTTGCAGCAATATAAAAACTTTTAGGTAGTTTAGTGAAAAACTGCAGTGCTTCAAGATTGTTTAAGTTTTATGCGTGCTTAAGCTGTCATACAGAAATTATCGTTGCAAAAATGTTCGCAACCCTAGCTTTTCCAGCAATGATACTGGAATACGAGCCTCAGATATGCCAGCTTAGGAATCAAAATAAGAAAGAGATTTGGGGTTATCCTAAGTCCAAAGTCAAACGGGCTCGAGAAATATATAAACCCAAAAAAATGACTGCATAAAGATCTCATAAAGATGAAAAGGATGTTATGCAAGCTCTGAACAAATCTTGAACGGAACTTTCACAAGAATTTACAATACCCGACCAGAATCCAATCCTGAGTTTGATGAAGCTTCAGGCCTTCAGCTTCCCCACAGAAAATAGTTAGGGCAAACCCTTTGCAAAACCATAGCTTTCATGCAAAGATGACGCTCAGAACATGCCAGCTTCCAAACACATTGAATAATACATAATCTCCCATACTCTCTCTCTTTCTCAATCAGACAGTTTATATTTGGATTTGAATTTAGGAAAAGAAATAAGATGGCTACAAACCAGCTTGCCTCGCCAATCTCATAACTATAAAGCTCATAAAAGTGGAAGCTTGAGGGCAAGCCATCATCGCCTCCATTCAATTGAAGCCAAATCATCCACAAAAAATAGAAATAAATATAATAATTGATCGATAGGCAAAATTGCAAGAAACCTATTCAGATTTTTGCATGAAAAAATAAGAGATGTAAAATAAGTAAAAGATTACCAAATGAAATTATCCCATCACTTGATCAAGTGATTTTAGCAAAAATTCCCCCAGTAATTTTCTTCGGTTTAACCGTTTTATATCATAGAAGAAAGATAAATTTCAAATGTATATACATGCATACACACACACACACATCATATACACAGTTTTTGAATGTTGCCAGAATTTCAACGGTAATTCTAGATTTTTCCAAACTCTGAAGGCTTCACAAAAATTTTAACTACAGATAATAATATGATTGAAGAGATCAATCACCAATTTTTTAATGAGGATCAACTGAAACCCCAAACAGAGCAAGCAAATTACAAAGATCCCAAAACCCCGCGTGGCCCAGCCCCAGCCCCCAGCCCCAGCCCCAGCCCCCAGCCCCAGCCCCAGCCCAACCCTAACCCCAGCGTGGCCAGCTAAACCCCAACACCAACCCTAAGGCAAACCCTAACCCCAGCCCCACCCCAGCAGCAGCCGAACCCCAACCCTAACCCTACCCTGACCCCGACCCCGACCGCGACCGCGACCCCTGCCCAACCCCAACTCGCGCGCGCAACCCCAGACCCAGCCATGAACCCTAAGCCCAAAATAATCCAAAAATTCTTTAATTTACCTCGAGATTTACTCACCTGAACGGCTGCTGCTGGGGCTGGGGCGACGACCTGAACCGCGGTGGCGACGAGAACTGCGGTGGCGACGAAACCGGCGGTGGCGACGAGGAGAACGACGGTGGTGACGACGGCGTGGCGATTTGGGGATTTTTCTCGCGCCCGATCGAGAGAGAGAGAGAGAAAGTGAGCGTAGGCGATCGGTCTGGAGACTTAATAAATCGATATTTACTTGCCCCTACGGATATATCCGTAGGTCCTTTGTTTGCGCCACCGTAGGGGCAAACACCAAATTAAGAATTAATTTTTTTATTCTTGAACGTCAGTGCCCGTAGGGGCAACCCTTTAGCCCTACGGAGTAATCCGTAGGGCCAAGTAAAATCTGCCCCAACGGATAATTCCATCCGTAGGGGCAACCCTCTATTTTACTAGTGTGTGCATATATGCATATAAAAAAAGTGCAGTATTGAATTGTATAAAGAAATCTAATCATCATCTCCCATATAGCGACTTGTTTCTTTAGCCCTAACACTTCACTGTCCCAATCTAAGACCTCCCAATCGTCATCTTCGTCCTTCAACAAATGAAGCATGCGGTCCTCACTGTTCACTATCGACGACGTCATATTTTTCACTTCCTTACTAGTTCCTGTCACAACATCGTCTGTGAACGCAAAGTATACAATCGGCCTGCCAAGAGCATGTGGCATCCTCCTCCATATATCACTGGACTGTGTGGGTCCACTCCCAGTCTGTTTCTTTTTCTGAGAGGACCGCCCCTCGTCCCCGGTAGACTGATCGGTCCTACTATCTGAACCCGACATATCTAAAACAACTTCACGGAATATAGTTTAATATGTTAGATAAAAAATAATATTGAAAATTATAACTGAAAAGAATATCATACATGAACAATAAATGGTGGAAATAATATGCAGGGAAAAAATGAAATGCGGAAATAATATAAATTAACTTGAAAATCTCTGTACATCAGAATTCGAAACTGTAGGAGATAATATACGGAAATAATATGCAGAAATAATAAAATGTATAAAATAATATGTGGAAAGAAAGATTCAATAAATTGTAAGTTTCACATTACTTAAGTTATGAATATCATACAAGAGCGAGTTAATATATCAAGATATTTAAAGTCTTAATTAGACTTCTGGTTCTACAACCGCCGATGGCACATCAAAAACTATTTCCAGCTCTATGTTTGTTGATAAACTGGTGTTGAATTCGATAGGAATGGAATCATCTATCATTGGGATTTCTTTCAACCTATTAGGATAAAACGGATTAAATTATTTGTATACACAAACACACATATCAACATGAGTTGTAGTTTAGTTTTTATAATTTACAACTTACACGTGCTTTCAACCAAGCAGGAAAGTGTTTATATCGCTCCTTATCGATATTCTATTGCCAAGTTCGTTAAGTAGATGGACGGTATTGAACATTCCAAACGCTGTATATATCACAAATAAACATTTAATTTTGACTTGAAAATATTCTATAATTATGTTAAGAAAAAAGTAATAAATATTTATCCGATAAAACTGTTCATGTATAAACAGTTAAATAAAAAGTAACGGTGAATCATGCCGAAGTGCTCAGATTAAGTGTGACCCGACTTCATTTTACCCAGTTCCTTTCTTTAGGCGCGAAATACGGATATTACAGGTCTATTGTCAACCATGTCCTCATTATGTATCGGTCTATTAAATACAGTCTCAATATCCTTTAGATACATAGAACAGAACGTCATACATTCCTTCGCGATTAACCCTTCAACGATCGACCCTTTAGGCCGACTTCTATTACGGTTGTACCGTTTTATTTTGTACATGAACCTGACGGATGCAAACAAATTTAATTCATTTTATTATAAATATTCGATTTATTATGAACAGTAAAGGGTTGTTATATAAGTTTTACCTCTCGAACGGATACATCCACTGATAATTCATGGGACCATCTAAACGTGCCTCTTGAGCAAGGTGAACCGTGAGATACAACATTACGGTGAAAACAGAAGGTGAAAACAACATCTCCATTCTACAAAATATACGAGGTATTTTATTCTCCAGGATTCTAAAATCATTTGCCGAGTAATCCTTGAAGCATAACTCTCTGAAGAAATGACACAAATAAGTCATAACTGATACAACGTCATTATCTGGTAATGCCCTAACGGTAATGGGAAGCAACTGCTGTATGATCACATGACAGTCGTGACTTTTCAGGCCGACGAGAGTTTTCTTTTTAAGTTTACGCATTTATTAATGTTCACAGAATATGCATCCGGTATCCTTACTTGTTTAAGTACTTTAAGAAAACTCAGCTTCTCATTATCGAACATCGTGTGCTTTGCGGGTGGAATAGCCCATTTACCATTCTCTTTCAGAGTTGGATGCAATTCTGACCGCAAATTCTTTGTAGCAAACCATTGTCGTATCGCTAATGTTTCTCTGTTTTTGAATTTGGTATTCAACATGGTATCTAGCAAGAGCTCACAGACATTCTTCTCGATGTGTATGACGTCCAAGTTATGGCGAAGATTAAGAAAACGTCAATACAACAAATCATAAAATATAGACGTCTTTCTCCAATTATTTGATATCTCATTCGGAATATTATGCTTATGTTTCTTACCAAAAACAATATTGATGTGCTCTACATTCACAAACGCCTTTATCCCATTTGGCTCAAGAGGAGGGGGCTGATTCTCGTGCTTACCATTGAACTTGATTCCATTGCGTCGATAAGGATGATCAATATCTAGCCAACGACGATGTCCAGTGTAACAGAAAATCCGATTTACTGGTGTTTCACAGACGGTGTTCTCTTGACAACAGGGGCAAGCACAATAACCTTTCGTACTCCATCCCGACAACATGGCATATGCCGGGAAATCGTTTATTGTCCAAAGCAACGCCGCGCGCAGTATGAATCTCTCCTTTTTGTAGACATCATAAGCAATAATGCCAGTCTCTCACAGCTCATTCAACTCATCGATCAACGGTTTCAAATAACATCGATATCAATACCATGAGAATTGCTTATAGCGATTAACAGATGTATTTGGATGTAAGATTGTTTCATACTCATCCACAGCGGGAGGTTATAAACTACTAGTGTAAAGTGCCATATACTGTGAGATGCATCTCCTTTAAACGGTTCCAATCCATCAACCGATAATCCAAGTCTCACATTACGAGCTTCCTCAGTGAACGCAGGAAATTGAGCGTCAAATCTTTTCCACTCTTCACCATCAGCGGGATACCGTAAGACTCCATCCTTCCTACGACCATCTGCATGCCATGTCATATGTTCGGCGGTTTTAGACGACAGAAATATCTTTGTAGTCTTTTCTTAATAGAAAAAAAGTGCAGCGCCATCACAGGAATTTTCGGAATTGACCCTTCATCCCTCGGTGGCCTTTTAGGTAATATTCATTTCGATTCTCAACAAGTTCTACACTTATTTAAGTTCCCATTATTATCTGCCGTGAATAACATGCATTCATTTGGATATGCATCAATTTTTTGATAAGTGAAACAGATGTCGGCAATAATCTTCTTCATCTCTTGAAAATTTGCAGGGAGATCAGAATTCAGGTAAGCCTCCTTCTCTATATTTAGAAAGTCATCGACCGATTTGTTGCTCCATAAACTTTTGCATTTAAAATGAAACATGTGAACCATCCTATTCAACTTCGTCATTGTTGCACCCTCGTAAAACGGTTTCTTAGCATCCTCCATATACTTAAAAAAAAATAGCAGATTCGGACTCTGGAACCACATCATCCGTAGAGGTATCATCGTTCATGCTATCATATAACTCGTCCATCATATCGTTTAAATCGATTGTTGATGGGGTTCTCATATGTGGCGGTAACAGATGATGTACACCGATTCTATAGTCCACGATTTCTCCCTGCAAGTGCCAGATAGTGTAACTTTCACAGAATTCGTTAGTAAGTATATGCAGTCGAACCGTCTCTCGACCATCACTTCTACCATTACAACATTTCCTATAGGGACAGGGGATCCGAATACCACCCACTCTTGACGAAAATTGCATAAACTCTTCTGCACCGATTTTAAATTCAGAGCCAAACTTGTTCTTATTTATCCAAGTAAAACTTAATATAGTTCACAATTAAAATCATAACAAACATTTTAAAATCATACACGATATTAGCAATTCTAACCCGCAGTGAGAAAGCTAAGTACAAGATGGTTATAAACAAAGAAGATAATGACAACAGTGTCTCGGAAATACATTTGAGTGATTTATCATGACTAGAAATAATATTAACGCTTTTATCTTAAATGTCAATGGGTAACGGCTGTCGGGGGTAAGGCTTTTATCCCATTAAGAATGTATAACGCACACACCCTCTGAACTTATGCTTTCATTCGTTTCGAGAAAATTTCGGCAGCACCTCACCGCTGTTTTCCGAGTACACTGCAATAGAAGAAATAAATATCTCAATACTATTAGTATTGAGATGATCTTAGCTATATTTGTACACGGAGAACAAGCGGAAAAATACCGACGAAACTCATCTCGAAATGAATGAAAAGCATAAGTATATAGAGAAGTGTATACATTATACATTCTTAACTTGTCCAAAATGGAACAAATCTATCGGTTATAATATGACTAGTATTCTCGTCGTATAAATTATGGAATGGTTGTCAATGAAGAACGATTAACGTTCGAGATTGACAACATGCGTAGTTTTATGTCACGAAAATAATCATACGCATATAACTGATAGACAGGTTCTAAGTCGCGATATTTTTTCAATGTGAGATACCCGATGACGATAAGTATCGATTTACTTTTTTCATCATCGAGTATCATGCATTTAATTAAATTGGTTTTGATTGTTATCTTTTCAGTATCGTCGGTTATTTAATTATTTTGTTTAAGATTTTGGAATTTTCAGTTTGAATGGTAAGTTCTCAAACAATTGATATTTTTAACGAACCATCTGTATTCATTAAAATAAATACGCATCCATACAACAAAAATTACATAAAGGTATGTTTCCTACACTCTCCTACACAACCATATTTCCATAAACAATATATTACATACACAGTACACATACATCCACATTAGATCCCGACATTGACCATTTGTTTAAGAAATGATGATTAATTGATTTTAAACTCGTGAAAAAGCATGTATATAACTAATTGGTTTATGGCATGTCAAGCATATTTTTTTCGGTTTAATTAATATTTAATTGGTGACTTAATCTCGATATGGTGACTTAGGCTAATTTTAGTACTTAAGAATTAAAAATGATAAATTTGTGTATCGGAGACTGACGTATATAGAAAGCGAAATAGGAGCAATCACGTCCACGTCAACCCTACAATCACACAAATTTTTAGTTACATATGTTTCCATTCTCTATCAATAACAACAAGAATACACATACACACACCCTCCTAACTATAATTAAATAAAATTAACAATCTAACCCAAGCTCTAAAACTAAAATTTTCAACAAATAAACTAACTTAATCCTATCCCCAAAATTAACCCTAATCCTAATCCCAATCCCAAAATTAACCATAACACCGACCCTAACCCTAAATTAACCCTAATCCTATCCCCAAAATTAACCCCAACTCCAACCCCAACCCCAAAATTAATTAACCCTAATCCTAAAATTATTAACCCTAACCTTAAAATTAATCCTTATACTAAATCTATAATTAAAATTAACCCAAACCCTAAAATTAATCCTGACACTAACCCAAAAAATACTTAAATTTAACAAAATTTCAAACAACCTAAATAAATTAACAAACCAACTCACCAGCGCTGGAGGCGGAGGCCAAAAGTGCTTGGAGAGGAGGAGGATAGGAGGCGGCCGGTGTAGATCTTCGATGAAGAAAAGCCTAGGAGGCGGCCGGAGGAGATCGTCGATCGTCGACGAAGGGGCTTGGATGACCAAGAAGGCGGGTGGAGGGCTGATCGGAGGTCGGAGAAGATTTTTTGGATGGCCGGTGATATTTTTTGGATGGCTCGGAGGGATAGAGGAGGAGGGGGGATCGGAGCCAAAGGGAGGAAAAATTTTAGGAGCGAAATGAAAAAAAATGAGGGGAAATAAAATTTAGTAAAGGGAGAATGAGCGGAAGGTCACGGGAAAATTTTGTTGACTTTGGTCAATTATATTTCGACAGAATTTAGCTGTCAAAATAACTGTTGACCGAAGTCAACAAAAGTTCAAATTTTTTGGTCTATTTCGACCGGAATATACCTTTGAAACAAATCTTAAAAAATTTCCCGTCGAAAATAAACCCATTTTCCCTTAATATTGTAATGTCAAATAGTCCAATATAAGAAGATGGAACAAATTTTCATCAAATCTCAAGAAGAATTGAAGACATACATTTTCACCAAATTAACTCGTGAATCATAAGGCTTAGTTCTCCTTTTTGCATTACACATTTAAAAAAAAAAGAAAATAGGAAATCTAATTAAGTCTAACTAAAAGTCTAATTAATGAAAATCAAATTAAATTTGTAACTTAAGTAGCCGTCTTTCTGGACTCTACCCTTAACCCATTCAAACAACGATCTAAGCTTTAAAAGAAAACGATTGATAGTTACTAGCTAGGTATATATAAGACTATTTTATTTTAGATTGACTTACGTTCATATGACCTTTTTAATTAATTAATTAATTAATTAATTAATTTAGCGAATTTGTTAACATAGAGTCGTTGTCTCAGATACGTTGTAGATTTTGTATTGGACAAATTCAAATTATGCAACGTTAATTGTACTATTAATGTAAGTATATTCAGTAAAAGACCAAACGCACAATATTATATCATGAGTAAAATATATATGTCATGCAACTTCCAATATGGCTTTTACTAGTGAAACTTCTATTTTGAAACTAGAAAAAGTTTATCAGCATGCATCCAAGAAAAGAAATAAGTCGACAATTGGTAGAATATAAATTCAATCTCTCAGCCATCATCATAACTTCGGTGGTGGTGTTATGCTGATAAAGACCCTAATATGGTAATAGAACAATTTAGATTCAATTATCACGGGAGACACGTTTTAAAGTGATTTAACTTTATAAAAAATATCACTATGCGAAAGCCCATATTTCATTCCAACAAAAAGAGTCGCAAGTTGTGGAGACTTGTTCGAATATATATCATCAAATCTCTGAACAATTATCAAAACTTTGGAGTTGCGGTATAGGGATAAAGACTTTAATACACTCACTCCATTTCGATACTCAAGCCATACAAAATACGTTATTTGCTTCTATCTTGTGCGGATTGACATGTAGAATAAAATTGGCATATATGAAGAATATTTATGATTTTTGGCTAACAAATAATTTTATTGTTATAATTAGGTTCTATCTTTCCTCTTTAACAAACAGAAAAATTTATGATTAATAACACTTGATTGGGTGAAAAATTTCCGAGTCGCTTTATACTTTTCAACTTCAATGACTTATTTATTTATTTAATTATTTATTCATTTTGAGAGGGGAGCATTTTTTAAATATTTTGCATTTAGTTTTATTTTCGAGGTTTAGTTTGATGATTGTTGTTGGCCCACTCAACAACTCCAATTAATTCTGGAAGAAAATGACAGTTCACTATTCCTTTTTCTCTGAGGCAAACAGTGTACCACACACTACATGCATTATACAGAAGGCAAAATACAAATGTCACGACCAAGTCTGCCAACATGGTAAAAGCATACAAATGTCACAAACAAGTCTTCAACTCGATTGAGTAAGAACTTATACTTGAAATTATAATTGTTGATATGTTTTGACTTTTTGCTATTTTAAACTCATTAGTTGGCTCTTGTTATAAATTTTATAGCAGAAAATCGTTGATGAGACTTGATGAAGAGCAAGAAGAAGTTGAAGAAGATGGAGATGATGATTACAACGAGAGAGAGCATGGTGATGATGAAGTGGCAGAGAAATTAAGACAGAGGTTGATGGAGGGGGGAGGGGGAATTTTTTCCCCATAATGCATTAAATTGGTAAGGGTTTAAACCGTTACCAAAAGGGGATATGGTAACGGTTTAAACCGTTACCAGGCTTCTGGTGACGTGTTTTTTTGTAACGGTCTTAACCGTTACCAAATTAGGTTTTGCTAAAGGTTTAAACCGTTATCAAATACATATTCTGTAGTAGTGTACTAAGCATATAAGCTAGAAGAAAGATGCTCCCAAAAAGGATCCAGAGCCAGCATCAACCATAGGATCACGAAGACTAGCCAAAAAGTGGAACCTCCCCCGGGGTCCTTGAGCAGGTCAAGCACCCCCTGTGTGTACCTCTCCGTCTGGTAGGTGACCCATGTGCCTAATCCCTCTGGTCTTCCTCGAACCTAACCAGAATAAAGATAGCGCAATAATGTTATCACAAATATGCTCAGATGATAACGTTATAGCATTAAAACAAATTTCATTTCTATGTAACCAAATGCACAACGTGGCGGCCACAGTGGTGTCCTACAAGATCCTTCTCTCACCCACGGGGAATCTATCGCGCCACTCACCCTACCAAAAGGCGAAACCACAGCCTGCGAGTGTCAACCCAAATCTATCAACCAACCACTCCCAAATCCTACGTGAGACAGAACAAACAAAGAAAAGATGTTGTACCATCTCATCGCAAATGGGAAAAAGACACAAACCCATGGGATGATTATGTTTCTACGCGAAAAGTTATCTCTAGTAAAAATCCTATTATGAGTCAAGAACCAAAGAAATATACGAACTATCAATGGCACCAAAGAAGACCAAATGACGTCATCGTACTGTCCTTTTAACCCACCACAATTAAGAACCCCATAGGCCGACCTAACAGAGAAAGATCCAGACATGCCTGGTTTCCAAGTCCTCCTATCAAACACTCCTGTCATCGGCTGCGTCGTCGAGTGCACCATGACAGCCAAAGCATCAAGTGTCTCAACCGAGATCGAATCCAGTTGGCACATCCTATTCCAACGCCAACCCTTATTTGACCAAAAATGGTCAATGGTATGCTCTTTGGCGGAAGAGATAAGAAAAGCATCACGGAGATGACAATAAAGTGGCACATCATTGCACCGAGAATCAATCCAGCAGCGGGCCATTTTACCATCACTAATAGAAACTTTGATATTAATAAAGAAAAACTCGCCCACCTCCACGATACCCCGCCAAAAGCTTGATACCCGAGACCACCTAGGCATCCGACCAAATCTAAACTTAGATCGTCTACGATAATGTTCAACGAGTGGTGTCCAGACCCTATGTCCTATTTGCGAAATAACCCACCACCACTTCCCAAGAAGCGCCCAATTCATGTCTCTTAGGTCAAGAACACCTAGACCTCCAAACTCTCTCTTCTTGCAGACCCTCATCTAGTTGAGGAGACAGATTCCGGCCGATCCCATACCCTCGTCTTTCCAAAGGAAACCTCTTCGTAATTTTTCGATCGCGTCAACCACCCATCTAGTCACCTTAAAGATTGAAAACATAAACAAGGAAATTGCGGATAGGAAAGAGTTAATGAGAGTAACTCTACCACCCAATGACAGACATTGTCCTTTTCAAAATGCCAATCTTCAATCCACCTTCTCAATGACAGGCAACCAATCAAGTCCCCGGAGAGCACCATGCCTGAGCGGTAAGCCAAGGTAGGTGATACGGAAAGTCCCTACTCTACAACAAAATATTCCAGCTAGGTCATCGACCGCCACACTCCGTCCAATCGGAATCATTTCACTCTTATGAAAATTGATCTCAAGTCCCGACCAAAACTGAAAGAGCAAGATGACCTATTTAAGGCACACGGCGCTATTCAAATCATCCATACCGAATAAAATGGTTTCATCCGCATATTGCAAGCTGGTAAACTCGGCATCTCCCCAAGAACCTCTAATCGGTCTAATGAGACTAGCGGAGACACACGTCTTAATCATGCGGTTGAACTCATTTGCCACGAGTATGAGTATTAAAGAAGATAAAGGATCACCTTGTCGTAGGCCCTTACGACAGAAAATGAGTTTACCAGGCACTCCATTAACAAGAACCTGGAGGCAACCACCCCGCATTGCCTTGTCCATCCACCGAACCCAAGTTTCCCCAAAACCCTTCCGTTGGAATGTCTCAGCGACACAATCCCAAAAGACAGAGTCATAAGCCTTCTCGAAGTCCAACTTTAATAAGAAACCGCTGGACCCATCAAGATGACAACGGTGAATGATCTCATGCGCACACACAACGGAATCAAAGATATTTCTACCCTCGATAAACCCAGATTGTTCCACCGCAATCACATCTGACAAGACCCTACTCAACCGAATAGCAAGGATTTTAGAGATGATTTTAAAGGACGCATTTAGTAGACTGATAGAGTGGAAATATCCAACCCTTCTTGCCTCCTCCTTCTTAGGTATAAGGAAAACAAAAGAGTATTTAATATTATCCAATAAATCCTTCTCCGTAAAGAAATCTCCAACAACATGAAGGAAGTCATCCCTGATGATTTCCCAACACTCTTTGAAGAATAATATTGGAATCGCATCAGGGCCCAGTGATTTGTCACTGCCTAAGGAAAAAATAGCACCATGGACCTCGTCCTCATTCAGCACTCGTTCAAGCTCACACAACTGTAATAACTGGTATTTTCCGTTTGTAATTTTCGTATTTTAATCAATATTTCTGTTGAAATTTGTTACAAATAATTTTCGATTTCCCCCAAATATTTTCTCTATTTTTCCCACCATTATTTTTCTAATTATTCTAATTCTTAAACCCTAGCTCTATTTTTCCTAACCTAAACTAACCCCAAACTATGAAGCCCGGCCCATGCCATCTCCCTCTCACTTTTTCTCTTTTCTTAGGCCTAACCCATGAAACCTAGCCCAACTCCCATCACCTAAAACTTATAGCCGACCCCCTCTTCCTCCCTCCTTCTTTGAAATGATCCCCAACGGCTATCCTTCTCCTTCACCAAACGCCCCCGATATCCACGGTCGTTTCCCTCCAAATCTCAACCGCTCTCTCTCCCTCTCCCTCTCTTTATACCTCTCTCCCATAACTCTCTCTCCCTCTCTTTAAAAGCTCAAAATCTCTCTTTCTTTCTCTTTATACCGGCTTCCTATTGAACCACCTCCGAGCTCACCACCGGCGACCCTCTACTGCCCCTAAACCGCCGTGACCACCTTCCACAACACCATCACAACACTACCACCACGATCCCGACTTCCTCCTCCTTTCCTTCATCTCTCTCACCGGCGAGACCCTCATACCACCCCGCTGCACTCTTTTATACCGTCAGCTATGCATGTCATTGGCGACACCCCAGCACCATCTTCAACTACTCCTCATCACCCTACTCCTCCAAAAACACTCCACAAACCCATTGTCATCACCACAATCACTTTCTTTCCTCTCTCTCTAACCCACCGAGATCCTACCCCATCGTCGGCCACCTCCTCCGATGAGCTACGCCGTGACCACCTCCATCAACCTTAACCATCACCAAGCTCCTCTCACAATCGAGCTCCCCACCTTGCTGCGTTGTTGCCACTGCGCCATCTTCGAAACCGAGCCCTAGCCGAGCACCTCAAACCCTAGGTGTGCTGCCTTGTCTCTGTCGTGTTGCTATGACGCCACCGTTCATCGTCGTTGCCAGAGCCGTCAATAAATCGACCATCCTCTTCAGGCAATTGAACTCCTCACTTGCTTACATGCTATTACAAATTAAATCTAATGCTTAATTAAGCCATATATATATATATATATAATGAATTATTCTTTGGGTTATACCGACACCTGTCATCGTTTGGATCTGATATAGGATTGTTTGGAATTGAATTTAGAATCCAGTGCTAAAAGTATAGGGAATATAGATATCGAAATCGCATTCAAGTTGGATCCTGATAACCCTTGTTATATTGTGCCAAGTATTTGATGCAAAAATTTAAACCAAACTCGTTTTAAAATGATAGAAAATGTCTTTAATGAATCCCTTTACTTTTAGTGGATATCGTGAAGAAATTTGAGTTAAAAACATTTACGTTTAGATCATGGAATGACGCCCCCAAAAGGCGATGTTAAATCCAGAATTTATCGTATATACCGCATTGTAAAATTCATCGTTAATTCAATATAACTCGTAATGTAACGTTCCAGGTCTCGTATCGAAGACAACTAAATATCCTATAAACCTATGTAAGTTGTTTTCGTTCATTGAAATGTTACGATAATAAAAATAGGATAGACATACGGCTCTAGACTGCAGTCCAGAGAAGTATTTTCTGTCGATACCTGATTTGAAATGCTTGTATCTAGATAATCGAGTTATATAACTGATGGTGTTGTTTTCATCTAATTTAAGTGCTGTTTGATATTTTAAAAGTATTTTTAGTTGTCGACGTGTCTGGTTGTTTTCTTCAGTGACAGTCTATATGTAGTGACCTTAAACAGAACATAACTCCCAGTATGCAATGACTATTACCAATCCTTCTGTTGTTTTGAAAACTTAACTGATAGGCCTAGATTTTATTGAACTGTAGAGACGCCTGATTCTGTATGTAACTAGTGGAAAAATGCATTCGAAATTGGACTTCCAGTTCTGAAACTGGGATTCCAGCAATGAACACCTGTTTTAAAACGATCGTATCTTCCTAAGTAGTATCTCGATTGAGTTGAAACCAATTTTACTATTTAGATAAATAAGTATACTTTTTATGATATTTATACCGTTTCGTTTGATTCTGCACATATAGATTACCGTGAATTTTCCAACCCAAATGACATCGGCAACCCTTCTTTGATTGAAGTGTATTTACTGCATTCCAATCATGTTGTGTGACTGTTTTACACCCATTGATTATTGACTATGTACATTGATACCCTAGTGACTGTAGTGCATAGTCGAGTGATAAATGGTATTGGTTGGGTTGTGGCAAGTACGTTCGTAACAATGATTATAAGTGAAAGTGATATAAGTGAAAACGTGATTGAATAATGAAAGTGACGCTTACTTATACACAACCATTCGGACACATGAATTTATAGTTTAACCTAGGGGAAAATAGGGAAATCGAGGTGGAATAGAACTTGTATTTAGCAAGGTAGAGCGTTGTTCACCGCCGGAAAACGGACCGGGACGTTGGGACGTCTGGCCTGAATTCTGGGGGCATATGCTATTTGGATTTATCCGTCCACATCTCCGAAAATGCTAAGTTGATTTATGGTACCGTATATCGGAGATTTGGACGGACGCGACCGTTGTAGCAGACTTTATCAGATCCCCCTCGTTTGCGAGAGGTTTTTTGATTGTGGAGACACTCTTCCCTGCAGGCGCAAGCCCCTGCAGTTAATTACGTTATCGCATCGTGATAACCACTTTCTCCTGCTCCGGAGGTTCACTTCGTGTCGTGTGTATGTTTGTTTTTATTTTGGGTTGCTCGTGGATTGTATACGGAGACTGATTTATGTCGTCGCCCGTAGGGCGTGAATTAGTCCAAATCCGTATATTCTTAGATTTGGGTTTGGGCTGATTTAAAGACCGTTAATCTAGTTTGAGATTAAGATCGACTTAAACATACGAGCATTTGGGCTCGATTATTTTAATTTAAGGACATCTTGGTCCATTAACGTCATGTTTGAGACGAGATTTTAGTTTAGAGACGTTTCAGTCTATTATCGCCGTATTTGGGGGCGAATATTAGTTTAAGAACATTTTGGTCCTTTGTCGCCGTATCTGAGGCAGAATTTCTAGTATAGGGACTTTTTGGTCCATTATCGCCATATTTGGGGGCAAATTTTAGTTTAAGGACATTTCGGTCCGTTATCGCTATTTTAGAGGCGAATATTAGTTTTAAGGACGTTTCGGTCCAACATTCAATTTGTGCACACGTGTATTTATCACGGGACGAAGTGAACATTGTTGATATGGAATGTGCCCAATTTTGGGTACGATTCGATTTGAGGTGTGCACGTCAATTTGAAAGTGCATCAATATGAGATGATATGAGTTGTTAGTCACCGGGACCCGCCACCTCTCTGAAGACGTTGAAGAATTACAACGACATATATCAGAGGTGTGAAGAAATGTACCCTTGAACCAAATCCCGTGTTTGAGAGAGAGGGGTTATGGTGGCCTTAAGAATTTTTGTTAAGGATACGCTAGTCCAATTTAAGACTAAGATCCACTTAACAACATTTCAGGATCTTCCTTATTTAAGACCCAGCAACAGAGTATTTGGACTCAGTTGCAAGACTTTAGCAACTTTGCCAATTTGGGCTTTAGTCTGCTTAGCCTCCCCTCTCTTTTTTTTTGAAAAAAGTGCTAAGCACTTGTTTGGGCTCTGTTTAATCGGTTCCTTTTTATGCAAAAAATGATGAGCACTTATATGAGTTCTGACGCCCACATATGATCCTGTGGAGCTTTCAGTCATGGGAATTGCCCAACAAGTGTTGAACACTTTACTCCTTTTGTCTTTATATAGAGTGCTAGGCACTCTTTATGGCGTCCACATGGGGAACACGTGAGGCGCTGGGCGCTGCCCAATGAGTGTTGAAAACTCATCCGTTTTGGGCTGTTTATGGAGTGCTAAGCACTCTTTTCTTCTCTTGCGCTGGCCGCTAGTGAGTGGTAAGCACTCTTCCCTTCTATGGCACCCACGTGAGGAACACGTGCGGCGCTGGGCGCTGCCTAGTGAGTGTTAAGCACTCTTCCCTTCTGTGGCGTCCACGTGAGGAACACGTGCGGCGCTGGGCGCTGTCTAGTGAGTGCTAAGCACTCTTCCCTTCTGTGGCGCCTATGCGAGGAACACGTGCGGCGCTGGCCACTGGACGCTGCCCAGTGAGTGCTAACCACTCCTCTTTGTGGTGCCCACAAAAGGAACACGTGCGGCGTTGGGCGCTGCTGATAGCATTTTTGCCCATTAATGATCGATAGGATCTTTGTTTTGCAGATCTAGGATCAAACTTTCATTTTTAAGAACCAAGTTCTTTTATGATAATTAGGTTTCTCTTATATACTTTGTTTTAAGGAATTCAATTCCTAGTTCCTTTCTGAATCTTTGATTCTCAAGAACAAGTTTTTCCCGATAAGAATTAAATTCTCAACTTGTGGGAGACTTGTCTTGTGGATTTTAGATCCAAAGAAAGAATTAAGTTCTTCAAGAAGGGTTAAACCCTTAGATATGCAAATGAGATATTTTTATCTCTGTTTTTTTTTACCTAGAGTCTTTAAGGGAGATCTTGTTCCTTGATAATTTAATTCTCTATTTCTTTTTGAAACTTTCTGTTTTTGTTTGTAGAAACCTATGGGGGGTTTCTCCTTTTTAGACTTGAAGTTTTCGATCCTTTATATAGTGGAGACAACTTTGTTAATTAGTTTTGAAGAAATCTCTCATTAAGAGATCCCAATTGATTTGGGGAATTTTACCCACCATTGGATGTTTGATCCAAGGGTTTCTGTATTACAGAACATATTTTCTTGTTTCTAACAAGATAGGGGAAATATTTTCCATATGCAGAGTTTTATTCTGTGATATGGTGATTTTAATCATCATTGGATTTTTAATCTAAGGGTTTTCTGCTTTACAGAGGGCAATCTTTCTTGTTTCGAAAGATTGAGAGAATATATCCCAAAAATAGAAATTTTTTCTATAATCCAATTTGGGGAATGTTTTCTCTCGATAGAATTTAAATCTGCATTTTTTGATAATTTATCATCTTCGTTGGATTTTTGATCCAACGGTTCTGTTTAATGGAGAGTAGAATTTAATTCTACCTGGGCGCCGGCACTCATGCGTTGTGCACATGAGGCGCCACTTGAGAGTTTTAATTCTTTTTGTGCTTTACACGTTGGCGCCCGCGTAAGAAGCACGTGAGGCGCTGCCTCATTAATTTTGAATAGAGTTTTGCTCTTTTATTGGGGGAAACAAATGCCCCCCCGTTGCGCTCACGTGGCTCACACGTGAGTGCAGCAGTGGCACCTTTTACACCGTCCGATCTTCTAGAAAGTTGAACCATCTTCTTATGTTTTATAAGTAGGGTCTTTGGCCCTTCAGATGACTGCTGTTTCCTTCATTTTCTTGAATTTTCTTCCTTTCTTGAGAATTTAATTTTCTCTCTAGAGCTTAGATCTCTGTTTTAAAAGAAACTCTCAGCGTTTTACTTTGTTTCAAGAATCTTAGTAAGGGTTTTGACCATTTTCTCTTGAAAGAGACTCTTTTGTCTTGGATTTCTTTCAACCCATTAACAGAGTTTTGCTCTTCTCTTGTAATGATTTCTTAGAAATCTAAAACTTTTACTTGAGTAGGCTATAGGTCTTAATGTTCTTTTAGGGGCTTACCCTGTTACTAATCTTGATTTTTGAAGGCTGTTTAGAATTTAATTCCATGTCCTGAGCGGATTTCTGGGATTTTATCCCATTGTTCTACAGAGTTTGGCTCCGAGAAAGATTTCTTTTAAAGGAATTCTTTTGGGAATTTCATTCCCTTTATTATTTTCTTCGCAGATTTGAAATCAGTTTGCAAAATACATTTCTCGAAAGAGTTTAACTCCATAGTTCAATGAGATTTTCTCATTAAATGAGAATCCTTTTAGATTCTTTCAATGAGTGACTGCCTCATCATTGATGGGGTGTTACCCTGATTTTATGGGGCCCCTTGTCCCCTTCTCTTTGAACTGTGATGCAGTACAATTTTAGGTGTAAAAGAATGTTAAAGTCTTGAATATTATGTCGATAATTAACCTTTCCCCCTTTTTTGTGCAGGTACCATGGATTCCGATTCCTCTTTCCTCTTCGTTCGCTTGGAGAGTGCTTTCACCGACGCACCCACAGATCGGGAAGTCTTCGCACTTATTTAAGACTATGACTCAGAGCAAAAGTCTCTTCATTTGTGGGGGTCATGGTACAGTCAAATTATCCAGGGTCAGCGCAGTTTTACTTGCACAGCGCCTTCGGAACCGATCCCCGCGATCCATTATGCTGACCTACCTCAGGTAACTTACGCAGTAGAAAAGGTCAGCTGGATCTCGGAAGGTTGTCTTCAGCCTTCCAAGGCGTCAATCCCAGTGTAGTCGCTGATGGCCTTGGATATTTTAGGGCGATGCATATGCCAAGGAGAGTCGCGTTCTTGGGGGCAAGTTTACATGATAGGAATGACTCTTCGTCATTCGGCTGGCTATCTACAGTGGGCTTGATATATCCTGTCGGCCAAGAAATCGCTGCTATTGAAGACCGGGCTGTATCCTACGATCTATGCGTCCCTCTTTCACTACCACACTCCTCATGTGTGGTGGGTCAAATCTTTCCTGGAATAATGAAACATCTCGACCCACACCTTTCTCTTATCAGATCGGGAAGTTTCAATCTCATTGGAGGAGTTTGCGGAGATATACAGATTATCCATCAGAGGGGAACATTATGAGGAGATACTTCCCCCCGACGAGTATATCTTTGCCACCAAATCAGTAGTAATGGGTCTTACTCCGGAGAATGTCGTTCAACATCAGTTCCCGAATTTGATTAAGCTGTTGAACATGTACGGGAGCTTATTCCTAGAGTCTGGTGGCCACGGAGTTAGTTTTTTAGATTTCATCGTCCGCTTTTTCGTCCAGAGGCTCTATCTAAACAAGCCGCGAAGTTCTCCAACCTTGACGACCCGTTCGGATTTGGTTAAGACAACTTGCCAACTGTGGCAACTTGCCAACTATGGAGGCGGATTTAAAGAAATTCTTTATTCCAGTCATCCCCTTCGTAGAGATTTCCGCCCCAGACATTGACGAGGGGATGTTCTTTATAGGGTTTATCGGCTTGTGGCTGAGTTAGTTCGCGCTTCCAACGCACCCCCGCTACATGAGACCAAATGTTTTTTATCCGGCTCATCGCATTGCCGCGGGGACGCGCATGGCCATTGGGGTCGCGGGATTAGCTCATTTATATCATGGCCTGAGCTTAGCAGCCGACACTACTCATCCGGGAGTAAAGCCCGTAAATCTCCCATTGCATTACTTCATCTCATGGATCGAGATACACGTGCTGGGTGCTTTCGGTGTTCATAAACGACCCTGGTTTTAGGAAGGCTATAATTTTCCCTGGGTCATGCGCCTAGTCGACGCTTCTGCTCCAGACCCAACACAGCGGGAGGCTCGGCGATTTCTCCTTCGCACACGCATGGTTGGGGACAACATGACCTTTGTTGATAAAGTCATGACCATCGACAAAGAATCTTCCAAAGTGGTCCAACCGTTGCATGATGTTTTCAAGGGCGGGGCTTCTGTGTTGAGAGATCGAGAGGTTGTACACCTGTATTCTATCAGGCCGGGTTTTCTGGTATTTAGACAAAATGCCTCTGTGCTGTTTATGAGGTATAACCCACATTGTTTTGCTCAGCAATCGGGTTACAACCAAGGCATTCCTCTCGAGGCGTTCCTGATTGATCTGGTTGCTACGAAAGAGGGCATTCGCAGTGTGTCGCATCATTTCGTGCGGTTAAATACGGGGTCCCATTTCCTCATCAGCGAGTCGAGCTGTATTCCAAAGGCTTCGAATGCTTACGTTGCTTGGTACCAGCATGCGACAGGTGTTGTCATTAGAGAGGAGCGGCGACTGCTGCTTGACCATAATGATGATGTCCCAGCCAGTAATCCAGCGGTCCCATTGAAGCGATGGCCAGCCGTGCTCCCTTCTTCGAGAGAGATCGCCATGGTTATATCCCCGCACACTTTTCTTAGTAAACCTCGACCAGATGTTCCTGTGACAGCGGTAACCGTAGCGTCTCCGGAATCGGGCATTGGTTTGGAGATCGGGACCTGTCGTTTGAAGAAGCCTGTTAAGCGAAAGCTTTTATCATCAGCTGTTGGTGTCATTTCGCAGAAGAAAAAGAAATCCTTATTTTCGGCTGATGTCGTGTTCGGCCAGGAGCCCCATGCCCCCTATAGCGATGGCTTGTGCGAGTATGGCACCAATGTCGGTCTGTTTGATGCGCCTGTGACTGATACCGATCTTCAGGCTACCATTGAAGCTTCCAAACGACTGTCCCGTGAACAGGCGGCGTTAGCCTCTATTGCGGAGTCCGGTATACTTCATTTATACTCTCCTGTATATATCCACTCACTTTTTTTTGAATTTATTATGCTTTAGTAACGCTCTCTTCCTTAATAGGTATTTTTGCTGAAGAGGCTCTCTCGGCTTCCCTCAAAACATTTGAGGAGAAGGAGAGGCTCCGCGCCTCCTTGGGCCTTGGTTTGATCCGTTTCACTACACCTTTATATTTTTAATTCATGCTCTGGCCCTTTTCTTTATCCTATTACAGGAACCACCACAACTCAGGTTGTTCCGAATGTAATGCCAACCCTGGGTGGTGATGTAGAAAAGTCTTCAGAGCCACCGACTACGGCTGAGGCCTTCCCAAGGACACTGCAGGAGGCGTTGCTGAAGCAGCCGATGATGGATGCCACAGCGGATCCGGAGGCCGAGCTCGATTTGGACGATGATGTCCCCCTATCAGAAGTTTTGAGGCGATCGGTTCATACAGCCCAGGATGAGAGGAAGCGTAAAAAGCACGCTGCGAGGGAACGTCAGGCTCTCTTGGTTGCGGGCACGGGTTCAAGTAATGCTCAACTCTCTGGCATTCCTATGGTGGACGTCCCTTCTGCCCTGTCTACTGCCCATAGACAGGTTGTGCGTGCGGCTCGAGAAGAGATTGAATGACTACTTCAAGGTTGAACAATGCACGGTTCTTAGTAACAGCCTTTTTCTTGTATCATAACACACGCATTTTTAACAGGACCAAATTTAGGTGATGGCGTGGCAGGTGAAGTGCCGGCGACTAAAGAGCCTGAAGTGGACAACATTTCTCTGGAATCTGGGATCGTTCCGACTGCCGCTTCTTCTCCCTGTGGATCCTTGATATCGGCGGGTGATGCAAGCATTACGACGGCCTTTATCGAGTCAGGGGATGAAGGCGTGGATGCTGAATCTACTTTCCCAATGGAAACCGAGGAAGCCGTCACAACTGGTGATGCTTCGGGCACTGTCTCGGTTTCTTCCCTGTCAGGTATTCCTTGGGTTATTATCTTTGAGTTTTAATCCCGCTAGACATCTCTAATGATATCTCCTTTGTTCTGAGAATAGGCGCGGTAAACCTTGATGCTGTACCGACTGAAGAATTACCGCCGGTCATTGCCCTGACTATTACGGTTCCACCTCTCTCTTCTGCGTATCCCCGAATTTTGGAAGGTAAAGATTTCTCATTTATTTGCTTCACTGTAGATACCATTTCCTTGCATTAACCATATATTATTACAATCCTGCAGGAGTGCTCTTTGATCACTTACACCAAGTGTTAAGCCCGTATTTTGCCTTTCAATCGGAATTCGTTCCCCCTTCCGGCAATGGTTAGTATATTGTCTCTTAATGTCTCTTCTTTCCATGAGTAAGCTTTCTATTTCTAAGCTTTCTACGTATTGAACACATTATCACGGCTCGATGGAGGGAGCGAAGGAATAGCCGAGCCTCCTGTGCTTCCTGTCTTGCCACTTTCAACAGCTGGTACGGTAGATCTCGTCCATCAGCTTTCTTCTTTATTTTTCAAGTTGAAATCTGACCTTTATTCGTGCGTGATTTGTTTTGCAGCAACTATACCAGCTTCGGTCCCTTTTGAGTCTCGCATTCCCATGCATACAGGACCTTTTGCTAAGCGTCAATCTTCCAGGGGCGCGGTGACTGGCAGGCGAATGTTGAGCGAATTTATCGAAGATCTTGATGCTAAGGCTCTCACCTCTGCTGCGGATTTCGCTGACGAAGTCAATCCTATGCTAGCGACGCTTGTGAATTTCCATAACGAAGATTTCGTTGGCTTTTGGGTCGACTATTGTAAGAGGATTGAGGCTTGTCTGCATGAGATCAAGCTCAAGCATCTTGCTCCTGAAGTATTAACCTTGAAGGCTCAGCGGGTCGCGTGGATCAAGCAAATGCTGATTTCATTCAATATTTTGAACAAAATTTGACTCTGAAGCGAAAGGAACATGAGACGGCTTCTGGAGAATCTATCCAATCGCGCGCCCAGATCGAAGCGAATGCCGCGCAGCTGCAAGTTATCTTCGAAAACCTCTAACAATGTATTTCTGATGGGTTGGCGCAGAGGCAGAAGCTCGACTTTACCGAGCGGGGCATGCAAGATTGCGAAGTTGCCAAGCAGGAAATCACTGAGAAGCTCTCATCATGCTTGCAATAACGGGATCAAATTGAAGCGGGGTTGGCCGCAGTAGTAGCATGCGAGTAGGAACTGCGGGGAGCACGTGAGCTGGTTGTCAATTTGTTGAAAGCCTCGCCTTCTTAACAATTGTAATTGTATTCCTCCTTTTGTATTAATTGTATCTCCTAAACATTTTGATTCGTGAATAAGAATATACACTTTTTTTTGCATGCACTTATCTGTGTTTTGATGTCTTAACGCGGCGCTAATTAGTTTACTTGCTCGTTTCGGAGTCCGTAGTTTATTCACTCGTTTCGGAGTCTCTAGTTTATGTACTCATCTCGGAGTTTGTAGTTTATTCACTCATTTCGGAGTTTGTAGTTTATGGACTCATTTTAGAGTTTATTTAGTTTATTCATTCATTTCGGAGTTTCTAGTTTATGGACTCATTTCGGAGTTTGTTTAGTTTATGGACTCATTTCGGAGTTTGTTTAGTTTACCTCCCTTAGGTTTAGAGGCAAACTTGTCCTAAGGTTGTATATAAATAACCTCCATTCTTTACGATAGAGGTCTATTAGGTTTTGTGGTACTAGGGTTTTGGTCCATGGTACCGTTGCGTTGGCAGATGTATTTCTCGATATGCGGTATTTAAGCCGTTGTTCGAGTAGCCCCGCGACTGTCGTGTCTCTGATCCTTTCGTGGGCTGGACAAGATGCCTTCAAGTAATCCTTTTTGGCTATATGACCGTTGGAAGAGCAAATGCTAGGAATTTTCCATGTCGCTTTTTACTTGAGGTTAGGCTCAGTTTGCAGCTCCGATGAGTCATAACCACTCTGCGCTAGTATGGGATGATCTCCGATAGTCTGTGAGGCTTTATATGAGTTACCGCCTGTAAGTCCACGTTACCTCTCCCGGTTCTTTCGGGCTTGCGGAAATGATGAAAAACGATTTTTCTTTTGGTGGTAACATGGACTCAAAATACGGATCTTTGTTAAACAACTATCTAACGACCTAACTAAGAGTTTTACCTACTCGGTTAGGGGTTATACATTAACTTGAACTCCTTCTCTTAGTCTCCTTGTGGTGGTCGGATGGTTCTCTCCTCGTCGTCTCTTTGTGCCGAAGATGGATCCACCTGAAAGCTTCTACCTTTGGCTTCAACCTCAAACTAGAGGAAACTAGAACACTTGGCTTGCTAGACTTTATGCACTAGGATGAGTAGAGAAGTGTTTTGGGTTTTTATCTCCAAGGCAAATGATTCTCAACACATGAGAGGTTTTTGCCTTGAACTAGAGAGAGAGAGCAAGAGGAAGAGGGAGAGCTTGAGGATGAGAGAGCTTTCATGAGAGAGAAAGCAAATGAAAGAATGAGCAAGACTTTTCTCACCCTTACTCTCATAATCCAAAATCTTCATAACACATAATAATAATTAAGTATTATGTGATGGTTGTTATCATATCAAATGGCCATATCATTTCTTGCATTAAATGCAATTTGTAAACCAACAAGCAAGCCAAGGTCAATGCCAAGAAATGATAGCCATTATCATGATGATGGTCAACTAGTCCAACCTAGTCAACCAGTCAACAAAGTCAACAAGTCAACAAAGTCAACCCTTCAACCCAACCATGGCACAATAATACTTAATTAATATTATCATTAATCATATTTCTTATTCTCATTAGGGTTTAGCAAAAGTCAATAGTCAGCAACCCTAATGAGAATCCTCTGCCTCTGTCTCTCTGTCAACTGTGCTTACACACCCGCATCTGCGTTCCGAGGAACACGAATACAAACGAGATAAAACCAATCCCAAAACGTACACTAGGATCTGGCTTAAACCAAAGCCCGCTAGTGATAACTGCCCGGACACTAAACGTGCACAAGTGCACGGATGTGACCTAACCCTGTCGCAAAACCATGCGATCTCTACTCTTTTGCCTAAAGGCGAATAGCTCTCTGTGTGGGACTCTAAAGACTCGACACTACGTTGGCAGTGGGTTTAACCACAGACCGCAAGCGGCACTAGCTGTGCGTAACGGCCCCCAGGTAGATGCCGATAAGAAGACGGACGAGGTGAAACCCATCTGAACTCCTACTGAGCCTGAATGTGACAATCTGTGTACAGTCCGGTCTGTTCGTCTGAGAATATCGCATGGCGGGCCTAGGGGGCGGTAAACGTCAGTCCCCTAATAGCGGTATACGTCGTGTCGGAGTGTAGCCCAGAACACCCTGAGATAACGCTGGAAACCTACCAGTATATCTCACTTGCCCTGGTCAGGGACTTTGTGTAATGGCTCTCCTAGACACAGCGCGATATCAACCCCTAATACCGGGAGAGACGAATCCTGTCTAACCGTCACTGCGTCTAAGTGCTTCGGGATTGCACCCAACTACTACCTGTTTGCACGACTCCTTTGAGCCGTGGTAGGGTAGTAATCTAAGTACAGTGGGAACACACTCGAGACGAAGTGACAGTGTCAAGTCAGCGGACTAAGCTGTACTCATGTCACATGGGAACTGATAACTGACAATAGGTATAGTACCAACCAACAGTTCCCGACGAGTCCTGTCCAGTGTACTCGTAACCTAACGAGCACCCGTATACTATCTCAAGTACGACGTACTGACGGCTGGGACAGACCGTCTCCCCTGCTGGGATGAGAAGCGCATACGCTAGTCTACTCTGGAGTATCGATGCCCTGTCTCGATAGTCCTACGACTAGGGACCTGCATAAGGATGTGCTTGTGGATTACCCAGCCCCCACGAGTGTGACTGCCATCACAACGCTGGTAATCAAGCAAAGATCCTGAGGGCTCCATTAATGTGTATAGGTGATATATTAAAATAAATACATGTACACATTAAAGTAGAAACAAACCAAGTAGCATATTACTATTTTGAGCAAGATTGTCTATACAAGGTGAATATCCCAAGCTTCCATTAAGTAATATACAAACTAGTATGATACAGTAATGGCCTCTAGGGCATATACACTAACAATCCCCTACTTGCACTAAGGCCATGTACTGGCGTATCGAAGACCTATAATCTCGATCAGCCGCTCGAACTGAGTCTGGTGTAAGGCCTTCGTGAGTGGATCAGCAGTGTTATCTTCCGCAGCAACTCTCCGAACCTCGATCTCCTGGCGACCCATGATCTCCCTGATCAGGTGATACCGCCTCAAGATGTGTCTGGACTTCTGATGGGACCTGGGTTCCATCGCTAAAGCTATAGCCCCGTTGTTGTCGCAATACAGAGGTATTGGATCAACAATGGATGGAACCACCTGAAGTTCTGTCAAGAACTTCCTTATCCAGACGGCTTCTTTTGCGGCATCTGCAGCAGCGATATATTCCGCTTCCATCGTCGATTCAGCAACGGTTTCCTGTTTGGAACTCTTCCAACACACCGCCCCTCCATTGAGGATAAAGACATAACCCGACATGGACTTGGAATCATCCTTGTCACTCTGGAAGCTGGAGTCAGCAAAGGCCTCGATCTGGAGGTCTTTTCCGCCATACACCAAGAACATCTCCTTAGTCCTTCTCAGATACTTGAGAATGTTCTTTACCGCTATCCAGTGTTTCTCCCCAGGGTTTGACTGATACCGGCTTACCACACTCAGTGCATAAGCTACATCTGGTCTGGTACACAACATCGCATACATTATAGAGCCTACCGCAGAAGCGTAGGGTATAATAGACATGCGATCCCTTTCCAAATCAGTCTTTGGAGACATCTCCTTGGAGAGGGCTATCCCGTGACAAGCCGGTAGATTACCGCGCTTGGAATCTTCCATACTGAATCTTCTCAGTATGGTGTCGATATACCTGGACTGTGAAAGTCCTAATATCCTCTTGGATCTTTCACGATAGATCCGGATCCCCAGAATGTAAGAGGCATCACCCAGGTCTTTCATGGAGAACCTGTGTGACAAGAATCCCTTGACAGATTGTAGCATAGAAATGTCATTTCCTATCAAAAGAATGTCATCCACGTATAATACGAGGAATACGACAGTTCTTGCTACAAATCTACTATAGATGCATGGTTCATCTGGATTTTTGATAAAGCCAAATTCTTTGACCATTTCATCAAAACAGATGTTCCAACTCCGCGATGCCTGCTTTAGTCCATAGATGGACTTAAGCAACTTGCACACCTTTCCGCTGCTCCCACTCTGAATGAAACCCTCTGGCTGGTCCATATAGACACACTCCTCTAAATTTCTATTCAGAAAAGCGGTCTTTACGTCCATCTGCCAAATCTCATAATCGTGGAAGGCAGCAATGGCAAGAAGGATCCGAATGGATTTCAGCATAGCCACTGGAGAAAAGGTTTCGTCATAGTCCAAACCAGGTCTTTGACGAAAACCCTTTGCAACAAGTCTAGCTTTATAGGTCTCAACCTGTCCATCTACACCAATCTTCCTTTTGAAGATCCACTTGCATCCTACGGGTTTTACCCCATCTGGAGCAACGTCCAACGTCCATACTTTGTTGGTGTACATGGACTCCATTTCGGTCCGCATTGCATCCAGCCATTTTACGGAGTCGACGCTCTGAATGGCTTGCTGGAAGCTAGTCGGCTCATCACTATCAATGATGCAATCCTCTCTATCCCCGTCTATGAGAAAACCGTAGTATCTCTCGGGCGGATGAGACCGCCTACCACTCCTGCGGAGCGGCGCAGGAATGTCCTGATCTTTCGAACCCTCTGGTTCTACTAAGCTTTCAGTAATAGCTCGTGGTTCTGGAATTTCTTCCAGTTCTATTGCGCTCCCACTTATCTGATTTTCCAAAAACTCAGTTTCCAAGAAGTGGGCATGATGAGAAACAAAAACCTTTTGTTCCTCTTCGCAATAGAAGAAATATCCCTTGGAATTCTTTGGATATCCCACAAACTTGCACTGTACTGAGCGTGCCTCGAGTTTGTCCGCATGCTTCTTTTTGACAAAAGCTGTACATCCCCATGTCTTAATGTGCTTAAGATAGGGTTTCTTCCCACACCACATCTGATATGGTGTGGTAGGCACAGTCTTAGTTGGAACTCGGTTCAAAAGGTATGCAGATGATTCTAGTGCATATCCCCAGAATGATCGCGGTAACTCAGCGTTACTCATCATGGAACGTACCATATCCAATGGGGTCCGGTTCCGTCTCTCCGATACACCGTTATGATGCGGAGTGTATGGAGGAGTAAGCTGAGAGAGAATTCCATTCTCTTTTAAATAATCCAGGAACTCGGCACTTAAGTATTCACCACCTCGATCAGATCTCAGTGTCTTGATACTTTTGCCTGTTTGTTTTTCTACTTCATTCTTATATTCCTGGAATTTTCCAAAGGCTTCGGATTTATGTTTCATTAAGAAGACATATCCATACCTTGAAAAGTCATCCGTAAAAGTAATGAAGTAAGAATAACCGCTTCGCGCATGTGTAGACATTGGACCGCACACGTCGCTGTGTACGAGTCCCAAGAGCTCGCTCGCTCTTACTCCGTGTCCAGTAAACGGAGTCTTTGTCATCTTTCCTTTGAGACAGGATTGACAAATTGCATATGATTGATATTCGAACGGATACAAATATCCTTCTGTATGTAGCTTCTTCAACCTTCTCTCATTGATGTGACCCAGTCTACAATGCCATAAGAAAGCCTGATTTGTTTCCGTAGACTTTCTTTTGTGTGTATTTTGGACATTGAAAATTTGTGGTTGGTTTAATACGTAGATACCATTGCTTAATGTACCTAACCCAATCAAAACTTGATTAAGGTGAATGTTCACAACATTACTTACAAATGCAAATTCATAACCTTCTTTAGATAATAAAGATACAGATATGATATTACAGGTTGCATTGGGTACAAAATAACAATCATGCAAAACCAAAACGTATCCATCTGACAACCCCAGGTGATAGTCCCCCACGGACTCAGCATCCATGCCAGCTCCGTTTGCAACTCTAAGGGTCATACCACCTGCCTTCAAAACCCTACGCCTTCTCAGTGCCTGTAAAGAATTACAGATATGAGATCCTGATCCGGTATCCAATACCCAGGATGTAGAGTTTATTGATAGACAGTTTTCAATAACATACACACCTGAAGCTGAAGCCGCAACTTGCTTCAGATCCTGGGTTCTGGCCTTCTAAGCCCTTCAATCCTTTTTCCAGTGTCCACTC
Organism: Agapanthus africanus; assembly: GCA_030015575.1. NCBI lineage: Eukaryota > Viridiplantae > Streptophyta > Magnoliopsida > Asparagales > Amaryllidaceae > Agapanthus > Agapanthus africanus. The sequence continues at coordinate 824,462,714 of CM057339.1, read as the reverse complement.
TTGTGACAGTAAAAGCATTCTTCCTTTCCTACAAGCTTTCCCGCTACCTTTGTTGCCTTTGTCTTTCCCTTCGTATCCACTTTACTAACACCGCCCCTTGGTTTGGCGGGGGCTTTCTTCTTCTTTCCCTTGGCTTTCGCCTTGGACCTAGAAGAGGAAGATCCTCCTACAAACAAAGTGGATGTTTCCCTACCTTTCTGTAGGGTGCCCTCTGCACTCCTCAACATGTTGAGGAGTTCTGAAAGTTCAACTTCTTTTTCTTATAAGTTGAAGTTCAGGATAAACTGAGCGTAAGTGGAAGGAAGGGACTGGAGAATCAAGTCCGTGTAGAGCTCGTTCTCTAACGTGGTCCCAAGGTCCGCGAGCTCCTCAATGAAGCCAATCATTTTAAGCACGTGTTCCGTTACCGATGATCCGATGACCAATCTCACCGAAAACAGCTTTTTCGAGACTTCGTATCTGGCGATACGGGATTGCTCTCCATACAGTTCTTTTGTATGGAGAAATATGGATTCAAGGTCCATATTCTCGTGCCTCCTCTGATGTTCATTGTCCATAGAGGCAAGCACGAGGCACTTGGCCTTCGCGCAATCGATTTCCCAGGTCTTACGGATTTCCCTATCCGCGATGCTGGTTTTGGGATCTGGGACAGGGGGAGCTTTGGTGGTGAGGAGATACCCCAACTTGTTATAAGTGATTGCCACTTTGACATTCCTGAGCCAATCTTTGTAGTTTGGCCCTGTCAGTATATTTTTATCTAGTAGTAACTTAAGTCCAGTCATGATGTTTGGTCGCTGCAATTAGGAGAGAGAGAAGAAACACTTTAGTATGATGCTCTTGCAAGTTTAGAGTGGTTTTTAATTTGTCTAAACAGGATGGCTCCCACTGTCTCTCGAATCCCTCCTCAAACCAAAAAGGAAGAATTAGTCAGGATCAATCTCACCGTACAATACTTGCTTAACCGTTCAGCCAGGCTAGTGTCGGTACTTCGAGGGAGGTTTTCAAACGCTTTCGCGAAGTTTCTTAATTAAATAACCTCTTTTCCCTGTGGGCGTAGCCTCGCTAACACCTTTCTAGACACCTACTTGGTTTATAGCATTGATCGTTAAGTGAGAAATTTCCCGAGGAGTAACATATACTCACAGTAGGATCGGGATCCAAATATTATTGCGTGACAAAACTGAAGGAATCCTACCAGAATCATCACACTCCAAATGGTATGTAGCGCTAGCAAGTTTCAGTTCTTTTGAAACTCCCGATATGGATTTTTGCCTCATGCTCTTATGACTTTGACTTTGGCCAACAAATCATAAGTCACATGTCAAGTTCTACCCGTCATTTTCCAGGTTAATTTGAACCCACCCGTACCTACCCTTGACTTTGGCCAACAAGGCAGTACGACTGTCCCAAACCAACACATCTATCTATGCTGCACATGAATACCCAATAGCCACCAATCACTATGCCTTGACTTTGGCCAACAAACATAGCTTGAATACTATTGACTATCCATGTGAAATGACGGAGGGCTACGAATGGTTTTGGCGAAACCGTGAACGTAGTGAACTTGATATAATCGATGGAACGAGATAGCTTTTAAAAGGAGTGGCTTAAGCTCCGCGTTTAAAAGTTGTTTTTGAAAAGAAACCGAGTGGTTTTGAAAGTGTTCCAACGACTCAACTTTGGTTTATTTTCTTGCATTAATTTAATGCGTCCCATCATTTAATCCTACCATTGCAGAAAACAACGAAAATATGACGTACGCTTATGCCATCCGCATTCGCCACGGGGCCCCGTCATTACCCGTTATGTTACTTAACTAACGACAGAGCGGGGGCTGGACTAGCGCGGATGCAAAACATAAGCAACGCCTAAATAGATATCATATATAGATATACACATTCGTCACATGCAATGATAGTCATTCCAGATCGCAGATGAACACATTGGATATACTAGGAATCCGCAATCCGTACGAGCCTGTAACGAAGAGCGGATTACACGGTCGCGATGAATAGCCAAGACCCCACCCTAAACCCCTACGGGTGTGGCAAACTACCCGCCAAGTACCCGAAGCGAAGCAACCTCCCTCAACACCGTGAGTAGGCCACTCGGCACTTCGAGATACCCGGTAGTTTGTGCACCCCATCTTGGGTCTATCCTAGGAGCAAAAACAGTAAAAGAAATTATACAATGACGGCTACAAGCCCATCCCGGTTGTGCGGCCATATAAATAATATTACATCAATTAAAAATTACATGAATTGAAAGAAAAAGAAAACTCTCATCTCACAACCCCCGGCTATTCATCCGCGACAATTCAATGAATTCATATACACATACCATCAACGTTACAGATCACAGATATGTATAACCCCCACTAATCGACGTATAGCGATTAGCAGACGTTCAATACATATATCACATCACAGATATAACCCGTTAGCTTAAGTCTTTAGAAGTTCGATCAAAATACGGATTTTCAAACCCCAAAAACAAATTTTGCTTTCTGTAAAATCTGGGCAGAAAAAACATATTCCAAAAATCCCAAAACAGCCCCAGAAAAACACTGCAGGAAAATTGTGCCACGACTGAGTCAACTCGGCCGCGGATCTGCGGCGGGAGCATGCTCCCGCCGCGTTTCTGCGGCGCTTTGACCGAGTCGGTGGACCAATTTTCTTGTGTGGGTTTTGAAAAGCCTGAGCCGATTTTTAGTGTCAGATTAATTATTTTTTGAACAGAAAACAGAATCGGCAGAAACTTGAAATTATGGGCATGTTTCGCGACTTTTTCTCCGATCGAACTTCTAGTTACTTTGCTAATATGTTAGATAGTGTTTAACTAGGCTCTGATACCACTGTAAGTCCACGTTACCTCTCTCGGTTCTTTCGGGCTTGCGGAAATGATGAAAAACAATTTTTCTTTTGGTGGTAACATGGACTCAAAATACGGATCTTTGTTAAACAACTATCTAACGACCTAACTAAGAGTTTTACCTACTCGGTTAGGGGTTATACCTTAACTTGAACTCCTTCTCTTGGTCTCCTTGTGGTGGTCGGATGGTTCTCTCCTCGTCGTCTCTTTGTGCCGAAGATGGATCCACCTGAAAGCTTCTACCTTTGGCTTCAACCTCAAACTAGAGGAAACTAGAACACTTGGCTTGCTAGACTTTGTGCACTAAGATGAGTAGAGAAGTTTTTTGGGTTTTTATCTCCAAGGCAAATGATTCTCAACACATGAGAGGTTTTTGCCTTGAACTAGAGAGAGAGCAAGAGGAAGAGGGAGAGCTTGAGGATGAGAGAGCTTTCATGAGAGAGAAAGCAAATGAAAGAATGAGCAAGACTTTTCTCACCCTTGCTCTCATAATCCAAAATCATCATAACACATAATAATAATTGAGTATTATGTGATGGTTGTTATCATATCAAATGGCCATATCATATCTTGCATTAAATGCAATTTGTGAACTAACAAGCAAGCCAAGGTCAATGCCAAGAAATGATAGCCATTGTCATGATGATGGTCAACTAGTCCAACCTAGTCAACCGGTCAACAAAGTCAACAAATCAACAAAGTCAACCCTTCAACCCAACCATGGCACAATAATACATAATTAATATTATCATTAATCATATTTCTTATTCTCATTAGGGTTTAGCAAAAGTCAATAGTCAGCAACCCTAATGAGAATCCTCTGTCTCTGTCTCTCTGTCAACTGTGCATACACACCCGCATCCACGTTCCGAGGAACACAAATATAAACGAGATAGAACCAATCCCAAAACGTACACTAGGATCTGGATTAAACCAAAGCCCGCTAGTGATAACTGCCCGGACACTAAACGTGCACAAGTGTACGGATGTGACCTAACCCTGTCGCAAAACCATGCGACCTCTACTCTTTTGCCTAAAGGCGAATAGCTCTCTGTGTGGGACTCTAAAGACTCGACACTACGTTGGCAGTGGGTTTAACCACAGACCGCAAGCGGCACTAGCTGTGCGTAACGGCCCCCAGGTAGATGCCGATAAGAAGACGGACGAGGTGAAACCCATCTGAACTCCTACTGAGCCTGAATGTGACAATCTGTGTACAGTCCGGTTTGTTCGTCTGAGAATATCGCATGGCGGGCCTAGGGGGCGGTAAACGTTAGTCCCCTAATAGCGGTACAAGTCGTGTCGGAGTGTAGCCCAGAACACCCTGAGATAACGCTGGAAACCTACCAGTATATCTCACTTGCCCTGGCCAGGGACTTTGTGTAATGGCTCTCCTAGACACAGCGCGATATCAACCCCCAATACCGGGAGAGACGAATCCTGTCTAACCGTCACTGCCTCCAAGTGCTTCGGAACTGCACCCAACTACTACCTGTTTGCACGACTCCTATGAGCCGTGGTAGGGTAGTAATCTAAGTACAGTGGGAACACACTCGAGGCGAAGTGACAGTGTCAAGTCAGCGGACTAAGCTGTACTCATGTCACATGGGAACTGATAACTGACGATAGGTATAGTACCAACCAACAGTTCCCGACGAGTCCTGTCCAGTGTACTCGTAACCTAACGAGCACCCGCATACTATCTCAAGTACGACGTACTGACGGCTGTGGGACAGACCGTCTCCCCTGCTGGGATGAGAAGCGCATACGCTAGTCTACTCTGGAGTATCGATGCCCTGTCTCGATAGTCCTACGACTAGGGACCTGCATAAGGATATGGTTGTAGATTACCCAGCCCCCACGAGTGTGACTGCCATCACAACGCTGGTAATCAAGCAAAGATCCTGAGGGCTCCACTAATGTGTATAGGTGATATACTAAAATAAACACATGTACACATTAAAGTAGAAACAAACCAAGTAGCATACTACTATTTTGAGCAAGATTGTCTATACAAGGTGAATATCCCAAGCTTCTATTAAGTAATATACAAACTAGTATGATACAGTAATGGCCTCTACGGCATATACGCTAACACCGTCGAGACCCGATTTTTTGTTTTGACAATGCCATACCGTTTCTTTGCTGAAGTATGGTAGACATCTGTAGAACCTCTATGCTGTATGTATCGCAATTGAAGTCCGGAGCTGGGAACATGCTTTTGCTCCAATTTGATTTGGCTCGTTGGAGCTTTGTCAACGTCGCGTCTGCACCTCGATAGGATGAGAAGGTACGTCATGGGAGTCTTTAAGTTGTATATGAACCGTCAAGAATTGAATCTAGGAATATTCCATGACTCCGTTTGTTTTGACCCTTGGGTCTTTTGTTGACGTTGTGTCTGCATCCCGCCGGAATGAGAAACACGTCGAGCTGGAGCTGGGATTTTGCCGTCACTCCTTTTTGACTTGGCTCGTTCGAGCTTTCTTGACGTCACGTCTGCACCCTGATGGAATGAGAAGGTACGCCGAAGTAGTCTTTAGGTTGTATATGAACCGTCAAGACTTGGAGCTAGGGTTTTACCATAGCTCCCTTGGGCCTTTATTGACGTTGCGTCTGCATCCTGCTGGAATGAGAAAGAACGCCGAACTGATCTCTAGAATGAGGATGTTGCCGTCAAGATCTGGCTCTTCCTTTAACGGAGCCTGGTGGGAAAATATGGTTCCCTTTTCATTTGTGCCCATGGATTGTATTCAGGGGTCAGTGCGGACTCACCTGCAGGGCAGAAAAGTTTCATTTTTATTTTTTTATTACTTTCCGGGATGCTCTATCTTTTCAGCTTTTATGTCACGAAAGTCGTGATTGCCCAATCATTTTGGCTATTTTTCGCGGTGCTCAATCATTTCGGCTGTTTTTATATTTTTAATCGCTATTTTTTATTGCGAGTTGCCCAAACAGTTTGGCTGTTTTTATATGCATATTTTTTGCTCGCTGATTTTTATTGCGAGTTGCCCCATCATTTCGGTTATTTTTATATGCATATTTTTTTCTCGCTGATTTTTATTGCGAGTTGCCCCATCATTTCGGCTATTTTTATATGCATATTTTTTTGCTCACTGATTTTTATTGCGAGTTTAGAATCTGATACCAACCTTGGCATCAACATCGCTGCGACGGGAATATCGCCAGGAGCGAATCATCATTTGCCTTGAAAGGACTTGGAGTTTGACACATGTTTAGGCATCAGTATCGCTACAATTGGGATATTGCCAGGAGCGAATCATCATTTGCCATAAGAGGACTTGAAGTTTGATACCTTTTTAGGCATCAGTATCGCTGCAACTGGGATATTGCCAAAAGTGAATCATCATTTGCCTTTGTCGATTTGAACAAAGAAAGCTTAGCAAATAGGGTTATGATCCTGTCGACTAAGGCTTTTTGATTTTATGAGCCGTAAAGGCCTCAGAAAGGTATTTCTCCCTACGAGTCGTGAGGATCTTGTAGGTGTATGTTCTCCTTAGAAGTCGTGAGGACTTCTAAGTGGTATTTTATCTTGCAAGTCATAAGGATCTTACAAGAGTGTTTTCTCCTCATAAGTCGAGAGGACTTACAAGTGTCGTTCACCATATGGGGATATTTCTTGTCATTGGTGGAACTTGGTGAGAGAGTGTTTATTTATGCCCGTGGATTGTATACAAAGGTCAATATTGGACCACTTGTAGGGCAACTTTGGGGATATGACGGTTTAAGAACATGTTTATATCCTTGTAACCTAAGACTTTTGAATTCTATGAGCCGTGAGGGTCTTATAGGGAACTCTCCTTACGAGTCGAGAGGATCTCGTAAGTGAAAATTTTACAAGATTGCTCCCTTCCGGGTTTTCACAAGCTCGCCGGTAATCCTGCTGTTTTTACTCACGGCGCCCTTTCGGGTTTTTCATCCATGCCCATTTTGTTTGTGGACATACCGTTTTTTTTTCTTTTTTTTACGAGATTGCGCCCTCCCGGGTTTTCACAAGCTCGCCGGTAATCCTGCTTTTTTTCACTCACGGCGCCCTTTCGGGTTTTCATCCGTACCCATTTTTCTTGTGAACATACCTTTTTTTACGAGATTGTGCCCTCCCGGGTTTTCACAAGCTCGCCGGTAATCCTGCTATTTTTACTCACGGTGCCCTTTCGGGTTTTCATCCGTGCCCATTTTGCTTATGGACATACCGTTTTTTATACGAGATTGCGCCTTTCCGGATTTTCACAAGCTCGCCGGTAATCCTGCTGTTTTTACTCACGGCGCCCTTTCGGGTTTTCATCTGTGCCGATTTTGCTTGTGGACATACCGTTTTTTTACCCACCTGTTTACCGGTGGGATGCAGGGATGACTTCACCGCTGGAGTAGCTGTGCAGCCGATAAGACTTGAGTTGCAACCTTCGTTGTTGTGCCTTTGATTGCAATATGGATCTCAAGGGTGGATATCGCCATTTTTGGAGACGACGTGCTAGTTTAGGGACATTCCGGTCCATTATCGCCATTTTTGGAACGCAGTTCTAGTTTAAGGACCACTCGGTCCGATGTCGCCATATTTGAGGCGAGGTTCTAGTTTAAGGACATCTCGGTCTGGTATCGCCATTGTTTTTATTTTGAGATGAAGTTTTAGTTTAAGGACATCTTGGTCCGATGTCGCCATATTTGAGGCGACCGGTTTTCTTTACATACTATTCAGAGTTTTTGACTCAGGAAGATAGCGAGCGGACACAAACGTCGTCATCTATCATTGACCTAAGACATGACTCGTCAAGCATAGTATTTTTTGAGGAACCAGCCATTAATCGGCCGGAAGGGGATTTTGCCGTGCATATCCATGAGCATGTAGGCTCCACCTTGGTAGACCTTGTCTATGATGTATGTGCCATCATAGTTCGGCTCGAATTTCCCCCGTTTTGCACGGTTGGGATCATAGGTCTTTTGACGACTAGCACGAGTTTGCCTTGGCAGAATGTTCTCAGCCTAGTCAGTTTTTCATATGACCGCGTCATCCTTGCCTTATAAGCTTCCAGGTTTTGCTGCGCTATAAAGTGAGTTTCCTCGAGGGCGTCGAGCTCCTCAAGCTAAAGATGTGCATTTTCTTCATCTGTCAGCTCATATCGAACCGCTACCCGTAAAGAAGGGAGTTCCACTTCCAAGGGAAGCACTGCTTCCGTGCAGAATACTAACGTGTATGGTGTTGTATTCGTTACTGTTTTAAACGTCGTTTTGTAAGCCCAGAGAGCTTCATGCAGCCTTTCGTACCAGTTTTTTTTTCTGGACACCGTTTTCTTTATAATCTTCGTCAGGGTCTTGTTGAAAGCTTCAGCTAGACCGTTAACACGAGAATTGTAGACCGAAGAGCATCTCCAATCTATTTTATGCTGCTGTGTGAAGCGACTGATTTTATGACTTCTATAAGCTTGTCCATTATCCGAGATAATTTGTTGCGGAGTGCCGAATCGATAGATGACATTTGTACTGAAGAAATGGAGGATATTCTCCATCATCACTTCCCTTAGTGGTACTGCTTCAGCCCACTTGGAGAAGTAGTTGGTCGTTGCAAGTATGAACCTGTGTCCTTTGGATGATACTGGTTCAATAGGGCCGATTATATCGGTTCCCCACATTTCGAATGGCCAGCTAGCTACTAATGGGTGTAGCGGGTTTGGATGCTGGTGGATGAAGTCCCCGTGAATTTGGCACGAGTGAAACTGCCTCGCATATTCAAGGCAGTCCAGAATCATTGTGGGCCAATAATAACCCATTCTTTTTATCTTCAGCTTCATTTTTGTCCCAGCTTGACGAGAACCACAGAGTCCGTCATGAGTTTCTTGGATGACTTTGTTTGCTTCTTCTGGTCCCAGGCATCTTAGCTACAGGAAGTCGAATGATCTCTTGTATAGAGTATTATTGACGAAGGCAAAAGACAGAGCTCGTTTCATGAGCTAATTACTAGATGACGCATTTTTGGGCGTTCATTGGGATTTGAAGTAGTCTATGAAGACTTCCCTCCAATCCTTGACCTTTTCTTCATCCTCTATTTGGAGGGCTGCTTGTTTGATCGTTTCTTTTCCTTCAGATGGCTCTGTTAAATCCTCCGAAGATATTTCTTCTGGCGCGAGAACCCTGCGGCTTTGCACGATGATCTTTACGTTATCGAGGTCTTCGTCGGCCTATTCCTTGGCCATCTTGGCCAATGCATCCGCCTTGCTATTTTCTGCATACGGTATACTCTCCAGGATGTAGGAGAGAATTTGTGTCAGTAGTTGCTGCACTATTTCGCCGTACGTTATCAGCTCTGGCTTGCACGTCTGATAGTCTCCATTTACTTAGCTAACGATCAGCTGAGAGTCTCCATATATGAGGAGGACTTTGATTTCCATGTCGACAGCGATCTCGAGACCTGCTATCAAAGCTTCATATTCAGCTTCGTTATTAGTCTTTGGCTCTATTAATGAGAGTGCGTAGTACAGTATCCCTCCTTGTGGAGTCACGAAGATAAGGTCCATCTCGGCTTTGATTATGAGGGTGTTTTGCTTTCGCCTCTTTATGGACGATGCTTCATCGAAGTAAAGTTCCCATCGGGAATCATTTTCTTCCTTCTCTCCTTCGATGGTGTCGAACGCATGTTCATCCGGCAACTCATAATTTAGGGGAGTGTCGACTGGAATCGGATGCTCTGCAAGAAAGTCGGCAATGGCCTGGCCTTTCACTGCTTTGAGAGGTCGATACGTTATCGAGAACTCCATCAAGAGGAGGGCCCATTTGGCGAGCCTTCCCATTATTATGGCCTTCGACATTAGATATTTGAGAGGGTCCACCTTTGATATAAGATGGATCTCATGTGCTAAGGCGTAGTGTCTGAGTTTCTTTATCGCGAAGATTAGTGCCAGACAATGCTTTTCGATGGGGGAGCAGTTGTTTTCTGCCCCGAGGAGAACTCGACTCAAATAGTATAGAGCTATTTCCTTTCCCTAGTTGTTCTCATGTGTCCATAACGTGCCTAGAGAGCCCTCAAGGGCTGTTGTGTACAGGATGAGGGGTTTCCCTTCACCGGAGCAGTCAGTACCGGTGGATTTTGTAAGTACTGTTTGATTTCTTCTAGTGCGTTTTAGCACTTTTGATCCCAGACGAACGGGGCCCCCTTCTTCATTAGATGACTGTAGGGACGATATTTTTCTGACAGGTTAGCTATGAACCGTCGAATATACGCGAGCTTTCCTTGAAGGGATCGCAATTGCTTGAGAGTCCTTGGCGTGGGCATTTCTGTAATCGGCTTGATCTTTGAGGGGTCGATTTCGATACCATGGTGCCGTATGATGAATCTTAGGAATTTTTCTGAGTAGACTCCAAACGGGCATTTTAGAGGATTCATCTTCAGATTATACTTCCGAAAACGTTGAAACATTGTGTTTAGATGCTCCCAATGTTCTTCGTAAGACTTGCTTTTCACCACAAGGTCGTCGATGTAGCTGTTCCCCGCCGAACACAGAGACGCGACCGTGTAGGTCCATCTTTCCTGAAATTCGGGGCAGATGCTAATTGGTGCTATCCGTCCACCTCTCCGAAGATGCCAAGTTGATTTATGGCACCATGTATCGAAAGTTTAAACGGATGCGGCCGATATAGCAAACTTCGTCAGATTCCCCCTCGTTTGAGGGGTTTTTGATTGTGGGGATGCTCTTCCCTGCAGGCGCAAGCCCCTGCAGTTAATTACGCTACCGCATCGCGGTAACGACTTTCTCCTTCTCCAGATGATCACTTCGTGTCGTGGGTGTTTGTTTTGTTTTGTGGTTTCCCGTGGATTGTATACGGAGACTAATTTATTTTGTCGCCCGTAGGGCGTGGATTAGTCCAAATCCGTATTTTCTTAGATTTGGGTTTTGTTTTGGGTTTAAGGATACGTTAGTCTCTTTTGAGACTATGATCGACTTAAACGTTTGTTAAGGATACGTTAGTCTAATTTTTAGACTAAGATCAACTTAACAGGATTGTTTAGATCTGACAAGAGATCAATTGGGCTCTATTGTTTAGTTTAAAGACATTGCGGTCGATTACCAGTTTAAGGACATGGTGGTCCAATGTTAGTTTAAGGATATCTCGGTCCATTGTTAGTTTAAAGACATCGCGGTCGAGATTAAGGACATCATAATCCATGGGTTTAAGGACCCCACAGTCCAATGTTAGTTTAAAAACATCACGGTCGAGATTAAGGACATCATAGTCCGTGAGTTTTAAAGACCTCACAGTCAAGGTTAAGGACATCATAGTCCGTGAGTTTAAAGACCTCACAGTCAAGGTTAAGGATATCATAGTCCGTGAGTTTAAAGACCTCACAGTCAAGGTTAAGGACATCATAGTCCGTGAAATGTATGGTTGTCGGGACCCGTCACCTCTCTGAAGGCGTTGAAGGATTACAACGACAAGTATCAGAGGAGTGAAGAGATGTACCCTCGAACCAAAATTGATTTGGGGATCTGTAGTCCAATTTGGAACTAAGATCAATTTATTAGATTATGAGCACATTGGCTCAGTTAAATCTGAATTGAGAACTTATGGCCAACTTGGGCTAAGTCCAATTAAATTTGAAATGTTGGCCCTTTATTGGACCATTAGACATTTGTCTGGGTTCAGCCCGTCATCACTTAGCAATGCTAAACAAGAGTTTGAGGACTCTGATGACATTTTTTGTCTTTGACTGAGCATTAAATATTGTGGCTCTGAGTTTTACTCAACTTTGAGATTCAGTTGAAGGGGAGGTTTTTGCCTCTGGAAAATTTAGCCAATTTGGCTAAAAATAGTGTTAAACACTAGAGAACAACAGTGTTAAACACTAGAAATAAAACTCTCAAATTAGTGCTAAACACTAGAAGACAACAGTGTTAAACACCGGAAATAAAATTCCCAAATTAGTGTTAATCACTAGAAATAAACTTCTCAAATTAGTGTTAAACACTCGAAGACAACAGTGTTAAACAATGGAAATAAAGCTCTCAAATTAGTGTTAAACAATAGAGAGGAAGGGGTCATGTGGGGACACGTGAGGGTACCCCAAGGTAGGGCCAGATCTCCTTTACTTTGTTCTGCGAATACGTGTTAAACACTTTCGATTTTCTGGCCATCACGTGTTGGCACGTGATGGAGATTTGTGCGTTGATTATTAAAGCACTTATTAAAGGGTCACGTGGTAACACGTGAGAACGCCCAAATTAGAATCTTCCTTTGCTTTAATTCTCATTGTTCTGGAGGTCACGTGGGAGCACGTGAGGCATTGCCCCAGGGCTAATTCCTTCTCATTTTGGGGGATCTTTTCAGGGGTCACGTGGGGACACATGACCTTAATCTTTTGCATGCGTAGAGATCTTTCAAGTCTCTTTATTTCTTTAAGAATTAAATTCTTTATAAGGTTAAACCCTGATTATGGTTTCTTCAGAGAAATTAAATTCCTATGTGAAAGAATTAAATTCTTATGCAGGGTAAAACCCTAATTTCATTTAGGAGGAATTAAGTTCCTGTGAATTTGAGAGAATTAAATTCTTAGATAGGGTTTAATCCCTAGTTTTGTCTATCTTGAAGGAATTAAATTCCAGTAAATTTAAGAGAATTAAATTCTCATATAGGGTTAATTTATCTTGAAGGAATTGAATTCCTGTGAGTTTTGGAGAATTAAATTCTCATATAGGGTTAAACCCTAATTTTATCTTTGGAGGAATTAAATTCCTGTGAATTTGGGAGAATTAAATTCTCTAAACTCAATCCTTCCTCTAAGTTTTGGATCTGCATGGCAGAATCTCAACCCGATGAGAATTAAATTCTCAACCTATGGGAAGATTTGCTTCTGCAGATCTTCAACCTGAGGAAGAACTAAGTTCTTTTTTGCAGAAAAGTTAAACTCTTAGATTTGAGAATTAAATTCTCTTTTTTTGCTTTGTGAAGTTTTGATCCCTTTCTCCTTTCTCATCTAGGGTTTCTTTCTTGAGAATTAAATTCTCCTTTCTTTTCTCTCTGCTATTTGCCTTTTAGGAAATTTCAAGATCCCAAAATTCTACCTCTCTCTCTTCTCTTGGCTACTATTTAAAGGAGAAGGAAAAGAATCAATTTGTTTAGTAAATCTTTCATTGAAAGATTTTGTTTGTTTTTCGCAACTAAGGTGATCTTTTAGATCACTCAGTGAATTTTACTCACCATTGGATTTTTAATCCAAAAGATATCTGTTTGTTATTTTTGGTGAAATTTAGGGAAATCTTTCCTTGTCTAAAATCTTTCCATGAATCGGTGATTTTTAATCACCCTTGGATTTTTAATCCAACGGTCCCCCATAATACCTTTTTTGTTTGGAAAGATTTAAAGAAATACTTTCCTAGTTAGGGTCTTTCATTTCCCTCTTAATTAGAATTTAATTCTATTAATTTATAGATCTTTAGGAACCTATCACGTGTTGGCACGTGACCCCCTGATTAAGCATTTGACCAGAATTTAATTCTGTTGTTTTAAAGAACTCAGGAATTATCACGTGTCAGCACGTGACCCTTGGTCACGTGTTGGCACGTGATGCCCCATTGGGGTTTTTCCTTATTATTTTATTATACCTTTAATTCTTTTCAGTGGGTTTAAAGTCCCATCACGTGTTGGCACGTGACCCCACTAATTAATTATTTCCAATTATTTATTTTATTCAGTGCCTACAGGCTTTGCCTGTAAATGGTCACTTGTCTGCACGTGATGCCCGGTCACGTGTGAGCATGTGATGCCTCATAACTTTTGATCCCGGATGAATTATGAGGCCCATAATATATCAAATCGAAGGATTTTTCGAGCCGCTTTCGATACCATCAGAATTTAGCAGTTTCATATTTGGGAGTTTATCAAAATACAGCCCGGAAAATACTGGTTCACATTTCCTTAAATGTATCACTGCCATTAGATACCTTGGGCTCTTTTGCGCAGAAATTTTTTAGCGGGAAAAAATGCCCCCCACTACTTTGCCCACGTAAGTATATACGTGGGTGAAGTAGTGCAGAGTAATTCATAGCGTATGACCAGTTTTGGGTTGGTATATAATTTTCAGAATCTTGATTTGAGAAGATAACGAGCGGACACAAGCGTCGTCATTTATTATTGACTCAAATCTCGACTCTTAAGGAATATAGTTCCAAACCCTCAGCTCCATGAGCCGCACCCTTATATTTCTTTATGTTTTACTCTGGCGTGAAGTAGTTTATATACTCATGAGTAACTTCTCCATTTCAGTGGCATGTAGCTTTGGCAAGTGTGGCCCATAGATGGAAGATAACAAATCATCTTAAACCCTTCATAAGGTAGCGATGGCTTAGGAAACAGGGTTAGGATCTGTTGCCTAAGACTTTTCAATTTTATGAGTGTGAGGGTCTCATAAAGACTTTTCTCCCTACGGGTCAAGAGGATCTCGTAGGTGCATTTTCTCCTTAGGAATCGTGAGGATTCCTAAGTGTGCATTCTCTTGAGAGTCGTAAGGACCTCACAAGAGAATTTTCCTGCTTATAAGTTGAGAGGACTCGTAAGTGGTTGTTTCCCTCCTCGTCGATTTTCGACTTTGGAAAGTGTGGCCCGTGGATAGTCCATGTTGACCTCTTTGTAGGGCAGTGATGGCTTGGAGGACAGGGTTAGGATCTACCACCCAAGACTTTTCAACTTTATGAGCCGTGAGGGTCTCACAAAGGTGTTTTCTCCCTACGAGTCGAGAGGATCTCTTAGGTGTATTTTCTCCTTAGGAATCGTAAGGATTCCCAAGTGTGTTTTCTCTTGAGAGTCGTAAGGATCTCACAAGAGAATTTTCTTCCTTACAAGTCGAGAGGACTCGTAAGTGATTGATGAGTTGACCTACTCCCGAGTCAAAACATTACTTCAACAGGGAGGTCGAGGATTGACTTTGGGTTGCTTGTGCACCACCGAGTCATGGAACTGGAAACTTTGCCGCTGCTTCGCTTTGCTGACGTCGTATATTCCTGCAGAGACACTGATTTCTCTACGGGTCGGCGCGAATCGAGATGTTCTCATCAAGGACGCTGATTTCCCTAAATCGATGTATTTACCAAGGACACTGATTTTCTCGGAGTTGAGACGAATTGAGGTATTCCTACAAAGACACTGATTTCTCTGCGGGTTGATGTGAATCGAGATGCTCTCGTCAAGGACGCTGATCTCCCTGAATCAAGATTTTTGCCAAGGACACTGATTTCCCTGGGGTTGAGATGAATCGAGGTATTCCTGCAAAGATGCTGATTTCTCTGCGGGTCGACGCGAATCGAGGTGCTCTCGTCAAGGACGCTGATTTCCCTGAATCGAGGTTTTTGCCAAGGACACTGATTTCCCTAGGGTTGAGACGAATCGAGGTATTCTTGCAAAGACGCTGATTTCTTCGCGGGTCGACGTGAATTGAGGTGCTCTCATCAAAGACGCTAATTTCCCTGAATCGAGGAAGTTGCCAAGGACACAGATTTCCCTGGGGTTGAGACGAACCAAGCTATTCCTGCAAAGACGCTGATTTCTCTGCGGGTCGACGCGAATCGAGGTGCTCTCGTCAAGGACGCTGATTTCCCTGAATCGAGGAAGTTGCCAAGGACACTGATTTCCCTGGGGTTGAGATGAATCGAGGTATTCCTGCAAAGACGCTGATTTCTCTGAGGGTCGACATGAATCGAGGTGCTCTCGTCAAGGACGCTGATTTCCCTGAATCGAGGTTTTTGCCAAGGACACTGATTTCCCTGGGGTTGAGACGAATCGAGGTATTCCTGCAAAGATGCTGATTTCTCCGCGGGTCGACGCGAATCAAGGTGCTCTCATCAAGGACGCTGATTTTCCTGAATCAAGAAAGTTGCCAAGGACACTGATTTCCCTAGGGTTGAGACGAATCGAGGTATTCCTGCAAAGACGCTGATTTCTCTGCGGGTCGACGCGAATCGAGGTGCTCTCGTCAAGGACGCTGATTTCCCTGAATCGAGGTTTTTGCCAAGGACACTGATTTCCCTAGGGTTGAGACGAATCGAGGTATTCCTGCAAAGACGCTGATTTCTCTGCGGGTCGACACGAATCGAGATGCTCTCATCAAGGATGCTGATTTCCCTGAATCGAGGTTGCCAAGGACGCTGATTTCCTCGGAGTTGAGACGAATCGATGTATTCCTGCAAAGACGCCGATTTCTCTGCGGGTCGACGCGAATCGAGATGTTCTTGTCAAGGACGCTGATTTCCCTGAATCGAGGTATTTGCCAAGGACACTGATTTCCTCGGAGTTGAGATAAATCGAGGTATTCCTGCAAAGACAACGATTTCCTTACAGGTCGACACGAATCGAGATGCTCTCGTCAAGGACGCTGATTTCCCTGAATCGAGGTTTTTGCCAAGGACGCTGATTTCCTCGGAGTTGAGACGAATCGATGTATTCCTGCAAAGACGCTGATTTCTCTGCGGGTCGACGCGAATCGAAGTGCTCTCGTCAAGGATGCTGATTTCCCTGAATCGAGGAGGTTGCCAAGGACACTGATTTCCTCGGAGTTGAAACGAATCGAGGTATTCCTGCAAAGACGCTGATTTCTCTGCGGGTCGACGCGAATCGAGATGCTCTCGTCAAGGACGCTGATTTCCCTGAATCGAGGTTTTTGCCAAGGACGCTGATTTCCTCGGAGTTGAGACGAATCGAGGTATTCCTGCAAAGAAACTGATTTCTCTGTGGGCCGACGCGAATCGTGGTGCTCTCGTCAAGGACACTGATTTCCCTGAATCGAGGTTTTACCAAGGACACTGATTTCCCTGGGGTTGAGACGAGACGAGGTATTCCTGCAAAGACGCTGATTTCTCTGCGGGTCGACGCGAATCGAGATGCTCTCGTCAACTACGCTGATTTCCCTGAATCTAAGTTTTTGCCAAGGACACTGATTTCCCTAGGGTTGAGATGAGTCAAGGTATTCCTGCAAAGACACTGATTTCTCTGCGGGTCGACGCGAATCGAGGTTTTGCCAAGGACACTGATTTCCCTGGGGTTGAGACGAATCGAGGTATTCCTGCAAAGACGCTGATTTTTCTGCGGGTCGACGCGAATCAAGGTGCTCTCGTTAAGGACGCTGATTTCCCTGAATCGAGGTTTTTGCCAAGGACACTGATTTTTCTGGAGGTCGGTTAACTTGTTTCCGAGACGGAGCGTTGATCCGGCGGGGAGGTCATTGGTTGACTCTAGGTTGTCTGTGGACCGTAGAGTCCTGGAACTAGGGACTTTGCCATGGCTCCGATTGATGGTCTAGCATCTGTGTCCTGCTGGAATAAGGAGGCACACCGTTGTTGGTCTTCGGGCCGTAGATGTGGCCATTGAGATTTGGAACTAGGGACTTTGCCATGGCTCTGTTTGTTGATGTTGCGTCTGCATCCGATTGGAGAGAGGAAGAACGCCGGTGTTGATCTCTAAGTTGTCGATGTTGACGTCGAGACCCTGAAGCTAGAGATCTTCCTTCGCTTCATTTGTTGACATTGTGTCTGCAATATTGCGACGGATGTCGAGATTATCTTTAGGTTGTCTATGAACCGTCGAGATTTGGCTTCGCTTCGACGAAGCCTGGTGGGAGGATATGGTTCTCTTCTTGTTTGTGCCCATGGATTGTATACAGAGGTCAATGTGACCTCACCTGCAGGGCAAAAAGTTTCATTCTTTCATTTTTTTAATTCTTTCCGCGATGCTCTATCATTTCAGCTTTTTACATCGCGAAAGTCACGATTGCCCAATTATTTCGGCTATTTTTCGCTGTGCCCAATCATTTTGGTTATTTTTCTTTTTACTCACTGCTTTTTATTGCGAGTTGCTCAATCATTTCGGCTGTTTTTGTATGCATACATTTTTACTTGCTGATTTCGTTGCAAGTTGCCCCATCATTTCGGCTATTTGATATGCATTTTTGGCTCGTTGATTTTTTATCGCGATTGTGGAACTTGGAATCTGGTGCCAATCTCAGCATCAGCATCGCTGCGACTGGAATATTGCCAGGAGCGAATCATCATTTGCCATGAAAGGACTTGGAATTTGATACCAATTTAGGCATCAGCATCGCTACAACTGGGATATTGCCAGGAGCGAATCATCATTTGCCATGAAAGAACTTGGAATTTGATACCGATTTAGGCATCAACATCGCTACAACTGTGATATTTTCAGGAGCGAATCATCATTTACCTCTGTCGATATCGAACAAAGGTGGCTTAGCAAACAGGGTTAGGATCCCGTCGACTAAGGCTTTTGACTTCATGAGCCGTAAAGGTCTCATAAAGGTGTTCTCCCTACGCTTCGTGAGGATCTCGTAGGTGCGGTTTCTCCTTAGGAATCATGAGGATTCCTAAGTGTGTGTTCTCTTTTAAGTCGTAAGGATCTTACAAGAGTGTTTTCTCCTTGCAAGTCGAGAGGACTTACAAGTGTTTGTTCACCGTGTGAGCATATCCCTAGTCGCTGGTGGGACTCTGTTAGGAAAATGTTTATTCGTGCCCTTGGATTGTATACAAGGGTCAGTATTGAACCGCTTGTAGGGAAAAATCGGGCGGTATGACTGCTTAAGAATAGGTTCAGATCCCTATAACTTAAGGCTTTTGAATCTTATGAGCCGTGAGGGTCTCATAAGAGGGTTCTCCTTACGAGTCGTGAGGATCTCGCAAGTGTATTTTCTCCTTAGGAATCGTGAGGATTCCTAAGTGTGTTGCTCTCTTGTGAGTCGTAAGGATTTCACGCAGGTATTTTTTCTTTACAGAGTCGAGAGGACCTTGCAAGTGTCTTTAATGAGATTGCGCCCTTTCGGGTTTTCACAAAACTCGCCGGTAGCCCTGCTGTTTTTGCTCACGGAGCCCTTTCGGGTTTTCATCCGTGCCCATTTTGCTTACGGACGTACCGTTCTTTTTTTTTACGAGTCTGCGCCCTTTCGGATTTTCACAAACATCGCCGGTAGTCCTGCTATTTTTACTCACGGAGCCCTTTCGGGTTTTCATCCGTGCCCATTTTGCTTACGGACATACCGTTCTTTTTTTTTTACGAGTCTGCGCCCTTTCGGATTTTCAAAAACATCGCCGGTAATCCTGCTGTTTTAACTCACGGAACCCTTTCGGGTTTTCATCCGTGCCCATTTTGCTTGTGGACATACCTTTTTTTTACCACGTGGGATGCCGTGGTCCATAGTAGTTTATAAACGTCTCGGTCGGTTGCATGTTTTAGGACATTGCGGTCCATTGTTAGTTTAGGGACATTTCGGTCCTCAGGTCCGAGATTTTTCGGGCAACGTACGATTACGCAGCTAGATTTTCTCGCAAATCTTCGCATCTTTTGTGTCGGAGGTGGATTCCTTGAAGAGAGGGCTGAGGGCGATTTCTTCGTCAGAGTCGCTTCCAAAGGTGATAACTCGCGATTCCTTGGTGTCGACTATGTGACAGTTGCCAGCGGCTCTTTTGCGCTCATCTGTCGTGCTTTTCTGTTCCCGACGAGCCTTGCGCTTCACTCGTTGAACGCGTTGTCGTTGGACAACATATCCCTGCCACCAGTTTTTAAAGGTTATGCACTCCTCGGTAGGGTGTGTAGGGTGTTTTTCGTCACCCCATTGAGATGGGAATACGCGCGCGCTTGTCGGGCGTACTACAGATTCCCCCGGCCTAGGGTAGGCCGGGGTTTAATGATGGTGGGGATCCGAATCTCCGGCAGCCGCGGACTAAGCTGCCGTTAATTACCCATCGCCTTTGGGGCGAGGGAACCTCCGATTAACGGGTTAAACTGGTCATGCGAACTCAATGTGCAGTATACGTGTGTTCAATTCTGAAAGGGGGGTTTGGATATATCGGGAGCCACGCAGAGTTTTTACGGGGGTCCTGCTACCCGGATAGCGGGCTGGGGGTCAAGGGGGCTAGCAGCCCCCTTGCGGGGTGCGGGGCAGCGCCCCGTTAGAAATTTTTTTCTAACAGGGACAGTGTCGTGGAGTACGTGTATGTATAAATTTGTATACATATGTATATGTGTATATATGTACACAAAAGAGGGGGAAAAGACATCCAAGGGATGCGCAGGTGCGCAAGCGCGCGCGCCACGTGTCGGCACGCGGGCGACTTGCGCACTTGCGCAGTGGCACGCGGGCGACTTGCGCACTTGCGCTGTTGCGCAAGCGCGCGCGCCACGTGTCGGCACGCGGGCGCCTTGCGCACTTGCGCAGTTGCGCAAGCGCGCGCGCCACGTGTCGGCACGCGGGCGACTTGCGCACTTGCGCAGTTGCGCAAGCGCGCGCGCCACGTGTCGGCACGCGGACGACTTGCGCACACAACAGGCTTTTAGCCTAAAAAGATTTCTCTGAAGAGAAATCAAAGAGGAGTTAGACTTCTGAGTGTGTTTTTTTTTTGTTGGGTTAATGGAAGGGTTCTTCTTCTTCCTCCTGTTGCTTGCTGGATCTTGAAGATCAAGAGATGTAAAATCTCAAAATCTCTCCTTTTTAAGATCTCATGGCAGATCCAAGTTTCCCTTTGTGGGTTTTGTGGTGGAAAACTATTTAGTTTTGAAAAAGGAAGAGTAAAACTCTTGATTTAATTCAAGAGAAAGAAGAAGGTTTTGGAACCTTGAAGAAGGAAGAAAGAGCTCAGCTCTAATTTTTTTTGGAGAGAGAAAAAATTATGAGATATTTTCATTATCTTTTGCCTTTATAGGCCATACATTTTACACATAGCCCCTTGGGCTTCACAAAATGGCATTTTGCCTATTTCATGGCTCATGTGCCATTTCTTTTTGCACATAAGCCATGGGCTTTACAAAAATTTGGCTTTATGCCCATTTTCTTACATTTATCCATAAAATAAAATAAAAGAAAATGCAACAAGATTATTTATTACAAAAATTTTATCTTGGCGTGGAGGAGGCCGGCCGCTTCATGTTCGGGCTCGACTCGGGCATGGGCCCACTGGGTCTGGGCTTGGGCCCACTTGGCTTGGGGTTGACTTGGATTTTGACTTGGTCAACCGGGGTGTAAATTTTTACCCCAACAAATTGCCCCCCATCAATAAATGCACACCACATATGTAGGTCGTGTGCATGAAATTGATGGATTTTCTTTCACGTGGAGGCGGCTTGATTTGGTTCCCACCTTTTGGGAAGCTGGCACTGCCCTTTTTACGACATGGACGGTCGTTGCTTGACATGTCTCTGAGACGGAGTGTCCGTGATAGACGTTTCCCTGGCCCGGAGTGATCTGGTTCCCGCTTTGTAGGAATCCTGTGCTGCCCTTTTTACGACGTGGACGGTCGTTGCTGCCCTTTTAGCGACGTGGACGGTCGATGCTGCCATTTTTGCGACTTGGACGGTCGATGCTGCCCTTTTAGCGACGTGGACGGTCGGTTCTGCCCTTTTTGCGACTTGGACGGTCGGTGCTGCCCTTTTTGCGACTTGGACGGTCGGTGCTGCCTTTTTTGCGACTTGGACGGTCGGTGCTGCCCTTTTTGCGACTTGGACGGTCGGTTCTGCCCTTTTTGCGACTTGGACGGTCGGTGCTGCCCTTTTAGCGACGTGGACGGTCGGTGCTGCCCTTTTTGCGACGTGGACGGTCGTTGCTGCCCTTTTAGCGACTTGGACGGTCGATGCTGCCCTTTTTGCGACGTGGACGGTCGGTGCTGCCCTTTTAGCGACTTGGACGGTCGGTGCTGCCCTTTTAGCGACTTGGACGGTCGTTGCTGCCCTTTTAGCGACTTGGACGGTCGATGCTGCCCTTTTTGCGACGTGGACGGTCGTTGCTGCCCTTTTAGCGACTTGGACGGTCGATGCTTGATTTGACTTGCTCTGCTTCTTGCAGTGTCAGGGGTAGACTTGACTTGCTCCGCTTCTTGCGGTGTCGGGTGGAAGTTGACTTGTTGATTTTGCTTGGGTTGACATCAGCATCGCTATACTGGAATTTGGTACCAGGAGCGAACCATCATCTGTCATGGAGAGGATTTTGGGATTTTGGTTTTTGTTTGGCATCTGCATTGCTGCACTGGAATAATGCCAGGAGAAACTCATCATTTGCCCCGAGAGAATTTGAGAATTGATGGCTTAAGAGGCAGGTTTAGATCCCTATCACCTAAGACTTTTCAATTTTATGGGCCGTGAGGGTCCCATAAAAGCATTTTCTCCCTACGAGTCGAAAGGATCTCGTAGGCGTATTTTCTCCATAGGAGTCGTGGGGACTCCTAAGTGTGTTGCTCCTTTGTGAGTCGTAAGGATCTCACGCGGGAATTTCCTCCTCTCAAAGTCGAGAGGACTTTGAGAGTGCATTTCATCTTCTTTTCACGAGTTTGCGCCCTTTCAGGTTTTCACAAACTCGTCGGCAGTCCTACTGTTTTTACTCACGGAGCCCTTTCGGGTTTTCCTCCGTGCCCATTTTGCTTGTGGACATACCCCTTTTTTTTATTATTTTTTTTTTAGTGGGACTTTGAATGTGGTCTCACCGGTAGGACTTAGGAGAGATTGGGATTGTTTTACGCCCGTGGATTGTATACGGTTTTGCAGGATGTATGATCCAGACCGTAGGGCCAGAAAGATTTCAGGGATTTGTTGGCGTCTGCATCGCTGCACTGGAATGTGGTACCAGGAGCGACTCATCATTCGCCGTTGGGGTATGGGATTTGGAATTTGGTTGGCGTCTGCATCGCTGCACTGGAATATGGTACCAGGAGCGACTCATCATTCGCCACTTTGGGGTTGGGGACTTGGAATTTGGATCTTGTTTGGCATCAGCATTGCTGCATTGGAATAATGCCAGGAGCAACTCATCATTTGCCTTGGGAGGACTTGGGATTTGGGTTTTTTGGTCGGCATCAGCACCGCTAACACTGAAGCGAAATACCAGGAGCGACTCATCATTTGCCGTTGCCCGTTGGGGAACGATGGCTTAGGAGATAGGTTTGGGTCCCTACCACCCAAGGCTTTTCAATTTTATGGGCCGTGAGGGTCCCATAAAAGCATTTTCTCCCTACGAGTCGTAAGGATCCCGCAGGTGTATTTTCTCCTTAGGAATCGTAAGGATTCCTAAGTGTGTTGCTCCTTTGTGAGTCGTAAGGATCTCACGCAGGGGTTTTCTCCTCACAAAGTCGAGAGGACCTTGCGAGTGTATTTCATCTCTTTTCACGAGTTTGCGCCCTTTCGGGTTTTCACAGACTCGCCGGTTGTCCTGCTGTTTTTACTCACGGAGCCCTTTCGGGTTTTCATCCGTGCCCGTTTTGCTTGTGGACATACCGTTTTTTTTTTGTTTGTTTTTTTTTTTTTGCCGCTGGTGGGACTTTAAAAGTAGTCTCACCGGCAGGATTTGGGAGAAATAGGGGTCATTTACGCCCGTGGATTGTATACGGTTTTGCAGGATGTCTGATCCAGACCGTAGGGCCGATGTGCTCAATTCGCCTGCGACTTGGAGCATTCATGTGTAGTATTTCTTGAGATATCGGCCATTGATGAGTGGCATGGGCCTTTCTCCCTCGGCACTTATTAGTTGGTAGGATCCTCCGTCGAACACTTTCTCGATGACGTATGGTCCCTCCCAGTTCGGCTCGAATTTTCCCTTGGCATGTCGATTGGGGATGATCGGTCTTTTGAGGACCAACACCAATTCACCTTTCTTGAAAGCGCGGAGACGAGTTATCTTGTCATAGGCCCGTGACATTTGGGCTCGGTATAGCTCCAGATTTTGCTGCACCGGGAGCCTCTTTTCTTCGAGGGCATCGAGTTCTTCAAGTCGAAGGAGCACGTTTTCTTCCTCCGTCAACTCATGTTGGACGGCCATTCTTAAGCTTGGGACTTCGACTTCGAGGGGGAGGACCGCCTCCACTCCGAAGAGCAATGAGTATGGAGTGGACTGTGTTGGAGTACGGTGCATGGTACGATATGCCCACAACGCCTCGTGAAGTTTGAGATTCCAGTCTCTCTTGTTGGCTGAAGCATTTTTCCTCAGGAGCTTGCATAGAGTCTTATTGAAGGCTTCGGCTAGCCCGTTGGCTCTTGGATTATAGATGGAGGAATATCTCCAGTCTATCTTGTGCTGAGTAGCGAACCTTGAGACATTGAAGCTCTTGAAAGAAGGCCCGTTGTCAGAAATGATTCTTCTTGGTGTACCAAAGCGGTATAGAATATTATGCTGGAAGAATGTCAGAATATCTTTTGTCTTGACTTCTTTTAGCGGGACAGCTTCAGCCCATCTGGAGAAGTAGTCTGTCGCGGCCAGTATGAACCGGTGGCCTTTAGATGACGGAGGATCAATTGGGCCAACAATGTCGGTGCCCCAAACTTCGAAGGGCCACGACGCCACTGTAGGATGCAATGGGTTGGGATGCTTGTGAATAAAATCACCGTGAATTTGGCAGATATAACATTTCTTTGCATGCTCTCCGCAATCCCGTATCATGGTGGGCCAGTAATACCCAAGCCGTTTGATTTGAAGTCGCATCTTGGGGCCAGATTGGTGAGCACCGCAAACGCCCGAGTGGACATCTTTCATGACCTTTTGGGCTTCGGCCAATGACAGACACCTGAGCCATAGTTGGTCGTATGACCTGCGGTATAACGTGTCATTTACAAACACGTATCGGAGAGCTCTTTTCTTCAGCTGAATCTTCGCAGATTTTTCTTCGGGCAGCTTGTCGTATCGGAGGTACTCTATGAAGGGTTCTCTCCAATCGGGCTCGTCTTGGATGATCGAAGCTTCTTCCGCAGGACTGCTCTTCTGTTCCGCGCTTTCCTCTTCTCGTAGAGAGACTGGGGGTAGAATTTGTCGGCTCCTGACTGTGATCAGAATTTCGTCCATGTCAGGATCAGCCAGCTCCTTGGCTAGGCGAGCGAGTACGTTGGCTTTTCCGTTCAATGCTCTAGGGACTCTTGTCAGTTCAATGTGAGTGAACCGTTTCATGAGTTCCACCACCCGGCTTCTGTACCGAGCCAACTCGGGTTTGTATATCTTATAGTCGCCGCTTACTTGGTTGACGACAAGCTGGGAATCACCGTAAACCCGTAGCCGAAGGATTTCCATTTCTATGGCGAGCTCCAAACCAGCTATCAGAGCTTCATACTCGGCCTCATTGTTTGTGCGAGGCTCGGTGAGAGCAAAAGAACGCCGTAGGGTTCCCATTGATGGTGTGATAAACACCAATCCTATCCCTGCTTTTATCTCCGGGACGCTTGATTTACTGGAGGTTCTTATCGATGAGGCCCCATCGAAGTAGAGCTCCCAACATGGCTCGTCATTCTCGAGATGCAGCACTTGTTCGTCGGGTAACTCACAATTTAGTGGCGACCCTTCTGGTATGGGATGAGCAGCGAGAAAGTCTGCAAGAGCTTGCCCTTTTACTGCTTTTTGAGGAGTATATACTATGTCAAACTCAAGTAGCATGACGGCCCATCTTGCTATTCTGCCGGCTAGGCTTGCTCTGGTCATCAAGTGTTTGAGCGGGTCGACCTTGGAGATTAGCATAACCCGGTGAGCCAGCAGATAGTGCCTCAGCTTCTTCACAGCAAATATCAGAGCCAAGCATTGCTTTTCGATTGGGGAGTAGTTGTGTTCCGCCCCGACTAGAGTTCGACTGAGGTAGTAGAGGGCATTTTCTTTTCCTTCCTTATTATTCTGGGCGAGGAGCGCACCGAGTGACTCATCTAACGCGGCAGTGTAGAGAATCAACGGTTTGTTTGGAATGGGAGCAGCCAGCACTGGAGGGTGCAACAAGTATTGTTTGATGCTTTCGAACGCTGCTTGACATTCGGCATCCCAGATAAAAGGAGCTCCTTTCTTCATGAGCTTTGAGAGGGGCCTACATCTCCCCGATAAATTTGAGATAAACCTCCGTATATAAGCAAGCTTGCCTTGAAAAGATCTTAGCTGCGTCAGACTCTTCGGAGGGGGCATCTCTATGATGGCCTTTATCTTCGACGGGTCAACTTCGATCCCTCGATGTCGGACTATGAAGCCCAAGAATTTTCCCGATGACACGCCAAAAGCGCACTTCAGAGGATTCATCTTCAGATCGTATTCCCTCAGTCTGGTGAGAACGGTCCTAAGATCTTGGATATGATCGGCCCTGGTTTTAGTCTTGACGACCAGATCATCGACATAACATTCAACGACTTTATGGATCAGGTCATCAAAGATATTGGTCATTGCCCTTTGATATGTAGCACCTGCGTTCTTCAGTCCGAATGGCATTACCTTGTAGCAATATATTCCAATCGGAGTTCGAAATGCTGTGTGCTTCTCATCCTCAGGCGACATCTTGATCTGATTATATCCAGACGAGCCGTCCATAAAGGTGAACAGTTCGTAATTTGAGGTGTCATCGACCATCATTTCCATGACCGGTAGCGGGAAGTCATCTTTAGGACATGCCTTATTGAGGTCCCTGAAATCGACACAGACTCGGATCTGCCCATTTTTCTTCTTCACTGGGACTATGCATGCGATCCAGTCTGCATATTTCTCTTCCCTGATGAAGCCGGCATCGATGAGCTTCTTAGTTTCCTCGATGACCTTTTCTTCTAGTTCCCTTCTCATTCTTCGAGGAGCTTGTTTGACTGGCTTAGCATCAGGAGATATAGCCAACTTATGTACGGCCACTTCAGGGGAAAGGCCAGGCATTTCTTTGTATGTCCACGCGAAGCAGTCGACGAACTCATGCAGCAGGGCGATTATCTGCGCTTTCATTTCCTCTGACAAGAGCGAGCTGATGTAGGTCGGCCTTGGATTATCGGGCGTTCCTAAGTCAATCTCGGTTAGCTCGTCAAAGGTTGCTTGCCCGCCATCTTCGAGCTCTTGAGGAGCTTCTTCTGGCTCGGCTATCTCGTCGTCATCATTTGATCTTTCGCTGGCCTCACCAACATGGATCATGTAGCATGCTTTGGAATCAGGTTGAATGTAGCCTATGCCCCGTCTATCTGGAATTCGTCCATCGATGAGTGCTCGGACCTGGGGCGGATGCCATAGCCCTTCGTAAAACTTTGCTTCGGACTCCGTTTGATATAACCGGCATCCGCACTTCTTAAAGTATTCCCTCATCTCGGGCGCATAGTATCTGGGATTGAGGACGGCTCTTATGCCTCTCTTATATGGAAGGCACGCGACAGACAAATCGTCCGGGTGCGCAACGGGGTTTGACCCATAAAACAAGATGCCCTTCTGTCCACTTTTCTTCCCGGAAACGTAGAAAGTTTTCAGCTGGTCCACGGTAGAGATTGATAATGCATCGAGCTCTTTGCACATTTGCTCTGGTACCCTTGTCACGGCTAGGGACCCTTCTGCAACTTCGAAGGTCTCTCGTAGTTTCTCTTGTTGCATAGGGGTCCAATCTGCATCGCTGTTGCACGGCAGGTCCTCTTCCTCCGACTCTTCAGTGTCGCTGCCAAGATGAGGGCGGACTTTGCTGCTAGATGGGCCTTCAGTAACGGATTCGTCTGTATCGCTGCCGAAACGAGGACGAGTTTTACGGGAGGACGGGCTTCCAGCGTCGGACTCGTCAGTGTCGCTACCGAAATGCGGGCGCACTTGGGCGTTTTTACTTTTGAAAGTGACAACCGGCGCAGATTTGCTTTTGGGTCTTGGGGCCGGTCTATCTTCAGTCAGTTGTGGCTTAGCATTTTGGTGGTTCATAAAGTACCGAGAATCTTCATAGCGGACTTCATGCACACCGAACGGCTGGATGTCTCCGTCAATGCGTCTTTCTTCGCCATTTTTAGTATACTTCATGCATTGATGGAGAGTTGATGGAATGATGCCGTAATCGTGGAGCCACGGCCGCCCCAGGAGAATCTTATAAGACGTGTCGGCGTCAATCACGTATATCTTAGCTTCAGTTTGCAGATCCCCGAATTTGATTGGCAAAGCTATGGACCCCAGAACTTGCTGGAAATTTTGGTTGAAGCCTTGAATGACAATCCTTTCCCTTGACAGATGTCGGACGTCCATTGATAAACTCTTCAGAGTTCGCAAGTTCATGATGTTCACTGAGGACCCCGGATCAATCAATATGCGATTAATTCGATCTCCGTCGCTGTACCCGGTCACGTAAAGCGGCCGATTATGCTCAGCCGTTCCCAGTAGCAAGTCTTCATCCTTAAACGTGACTGCGGCGGCATGCAAAGCGTGCTGGGCTTCTTTCATATTAATTTCCGCAAAGTGGGCCTGATACCGCTCGGGGTTTTGTAGAGCGTGGATGAGAACATCTCTAAGCTCCTTAGATAGGACCAAGGCGTCATAGATGCTCAGGAGAGACGGAAGCTTCCGGAGATGCGCCAAGACATTATAGTCCACCGAGGAAGGACTTATGTTTTCATCAGCCGGTTCTCTGCCATCTTCTTCATTAGCGACTTGTTTTTCCTTCCCTTTTGGGGCGTTGCCCTGATTCGGCGGTAGAGCCCTGCCGCTTCTGAGCTGGATTTGATTGGTCGTTGTGGCGAGCTCCTCATCCTCTTCGGGAAAACAAAGATCATCCTCGGAGTCGCTGCCAAGATGGATGGCGTAGCAGGTCACTACTGGGATCTCTTTATTGGAGTCTTCTTCTAACTCCTCCAGAATTTCAGCCGCTTGTACAGGGAAGAACTCCTTCAATTGAATCAATGTTCTTTCCTTTTGTTCATATTCTTCGAGAGAATCGATATATTTTTGAATGGTTGATCTCCCTGCAGACTCTTTTTCGCGCCGAGCTGCACTTTTCTTCTTCTTCAGCTTCTTGGATTTTGAGCCTGATGGAGCCGCATAGGCAGCTGGACTGGTAGGCTTCTTCTGTTCTTCCCATTCCATCCTGGGCTCTTTCTGAAGTAGCTTTAGCATCTTCTTCGTCTTATTAGATACGTGCGTACTCCACGGAGGCCGCGATGAGTCAGTTTCATTTCTTAGGGCCGCGGGTTCGGCTGTCTGCTCCCAGAAGGCTTCGGCTTCCGTCTGTATAAAGTTGGCGGTTGCAACTTGATTGTTCACCAACACGCTTTTGGATAGCTCGATCTCTCCAGCCTTGTACTGCTTCTCGACCCAGTCTTTGAAGATATAGCAATCCTCGATCGCATGGCTCACTACTCGGTGGTACGGGCAATACAGAGGATTGTCGGTCATTTTTGCTTCTTGGGGTCTTTTCGACTCCGGCAATTGTAAGCCGTTGTTCAAGGCATCTTTAAATATCTTACGGACCTTGTCCCTTCTGAAAGAGTAAACCTTGTTCTTCTTCTCCTCTAGGGAAGGCCCATCTCCTCCCAGCAATGGCTTTCGAGACCGGTTGGTTTTGGATTCGCCCGCCCTTCGCTTTTCTTCATTGTCGGAGGCATTGAAGACATTGGTACTGCTGGAACTCCCGCTTCTACGGTTGTCGTCCCGCTTGCTTTTCCAGGTTTTGTCTCTCTGAGTGTCCGGCGAGGACTCTTGCTTTGAGCGTTCCAGCATTTGGACTTTCTTGGTTAGCTCCTGAAATGTCTTGAGGCCCGCTGTACACAAGAATGGGACCATCCAATTGCTGAGGTTCCCAATGAGAAGGCTGACGGACTGGTTCTGCTCCAGCGGCGGTTCGCATTTGACTGTGAGATTACGCCATCGGGCGATAAAGTCGGTGTTGCCTTCATTCTTCCCCGGCTTAGTCCTCACAAGGTCGGCAATGGAGATTTTATCACTGACACTCATGAACCTTTGCCGAAACAGGGACTCCATTTGGGCAAAGGTAATGACGGACCCGTCCGGTATACTCGCATACCAGTCGAAGGCGACGCCGGTCAGGCTGTTGACAAACTGACGAAGAAGGAGCGCGTCATTGCCCCCTGTATTTCCGCACGATGCTTTGAAGTGGGCGACGTGCTGGTTTGCATTCCCCGTTCCATCAAATCTTCCGAACTTAGGAATGACGTAGCCGCTTGGGAACTCAATCAGATCGTACTGCGCGGGATATGGCCGCCCACTACTGCCGATTTCTTTCTGAGCTTCAGCCTCGGCCACCAATGTTTTAACCTTGCTGGTGACCAAATCCATTATCCGATCCTGTGTTAGCGGGATGGTGCTATCTGGGGCCAAGGCGTCCCCAGAAGCGGAATGTAGCCGGCTTTCATTTGGCTCGACCAGTCTTGGTCCCAAAGGAACAGGCATTGGCTGCCTCGGATTGTCATCACCCGGCTGATTAGTAGCGGCTTGTGCTTGATTGGGAGGCGCTCGAGCAATTTGAGCCGTAAGCTGCATCACCACGTTCGTTAAATCATCAATTTTCGAATAGAGCTTGGCCATCTCTTTATCTTTGCTCCTGAGCTGTTTTCGAAGTTCTTGAAGCAGCTCTTGCTCCGCAGTCCTAGGGCGGAAAGTCGGCTCTTCCTCGCTGTCCGAGCTTGACTCTTCATGGACCGAGGGGTCTTTCTGCCTATCATCCTCATCGAGAGGGTTTTCTTCATCCAGCGGGGGCGGCTGTTCTTGAGCGGCGGCGACCACATTCAGGCTAGATTGGGCTTGGGATGTGGTAGCCCCATCCTTGCTTTTGCTGCGAAGGTTGTCGCTGGGGCGCCCGCCCGCCATATAGACCGTATGGATGATATATCCGGCCGTCTTTCGATCATTGGTGGCTGATTTCACGGATCGCTGTCTTGACCCCCTTGCTTCGGTAACTGGTAGTCGATTGAAGGCGGCTGGCTTAACCAGCTTCTTGAATGGTGTTGGCGCATCTTTTCTGGGTTTGCCCCGCTTCTTTCGTGCGGCACAGAGCGCTTGATAGACTCTTGAAGAGATAGTGTCGTACTTTTTCTGTTGGGGCGGGGACACGTCTCTTTGTGGCACTGTTCGGACCGCTGTCTTCTTGATTCTGGCGGTCATGGCGTTTTTCTGAACCCACTTCAGAGGCTCGAAGGAATTGCTGATTCTTACGTCCGACTCAGCCGTCGTCGCGGGGAAACCCTGCACTTGGAACTTCACATGGTTCCATTTGGCCGAAGCCTTGGCCCTCTTGTTGGCTCGATACCTGAGCCGCTTCCGCCTTAACTTTTCTGTTCTACGCACCTGGCAGACTTCAACTCTTTGGGAAGACGTCGCAGACCGGGCGATGGAAGGCCTTGGAGATACGCTCGATTGTGCATTTGTTGGAGTAATCGCGTGAGCTCGTCCGCAACATTGGATGTTGCCCTTTGTACCGGAGTTCTTGCCCCCCGCTGGAGCACCAGAGAATCGTTCACACACCGTCTTGAGTTTTGGTTGTGGTGCCTTGGCGATCACGACATTCGGCCTCTTGCCCCTTGGGACCGGCTTGGCCACCTGTTCCGCTGGGATCTCTGCCAGATGAGCGCTCCCGGCAGGGTAGATGATGACGGAGCCAAACTGGCGGGGCGGTTCCTCCCACTGTCGACTGAGGCTCGTGGGGAGAACCACACGAGCGTTGATCTTGACCACGTACGGAATCGGGGTCACATTGGAAGCTGAGTTCGTCTTGGGAGACATTGTCGTCGAAATTTGATTGCTGCACGAAAAGAAAACATCATTTCAGTATAGGCAATCGATATGTGTATTGATTGAGTTCGCATGAACGTTTAACCCGAAATATGAGAGGAGAGATTGGTCCCACCGGGCGTGCCAGAATCTGTAGGGTGTTTTTCGTCACCCCATTGAGATGGGAATACGCGCGCGCTTGTCGGGCGTACTACAGATTCCCCCGGCCTAGGGTAGGCCGGGGTTTAATGATGGTGGGGATCCGAATCTCCGGCAGCCGCGGACTAAGCTGCCGTTAATTACCCATCGCCTTTGGGGCGAGGGAACCTCCGATTAACGGGTTAAACTGGTCATGCGAACTCAATGTGCAGTATACGTGTGTTCAATTCTGAAAGGGGGGTTTGGATATATCGGGAGCCACGCAGAGTTTTTACGGGGGTCCCGCTACCCGGATAGCGGGCTGGGGGTCAAGGGGGCTAGCAGCCCCCTTGCGGGGTGCGGGGCAGCGCCCCGTTAGAAATTTTTTTCTAACAGGGACAGTGTCGTGGAGTACGTGTATGTATAAATTTGTATACATATGTATATGTGTATATATGTACACAAAAGAGGGGGAAAAGACATCCAAGGGATGCGCAGTTGCGCAAGCGCGCGCACCACGTGTCGGCACGCGGGCGACTTGCGCACACAACAGGCTTTTAGCCTAAAAAGATTTCTCTGAAGAGAAATCAAAGAGGAGTTAGACTCCTGAGTGTGTTTTTTTTTTGTTGGGTTAATGGAAGGGTTCTTCTTCTTCCTCCTGTTGCTTGCTGGATCTTGAAGATCAAGAGATGTAAAATCTCAAAATCTCTCCTTTTTAAGATCTGATGGCAGATCCAAGTTCCCCTTTGTGGGTTTTGTGGTGGAAAACTATTTAGTTTTGAAAAAGGAAGAGTAAAACTCTTGATTTAATTCAAGAGAAAGAAGAAGGTTTTGGAACCTTGAAGAAGGAAGAAAGAGCTCAGCTCTAATTTTTTTTGGAGAGAGAAAAAATTATGAGATATTTTCATTATCTTTTGCCTTTATAGGCCATACATTTTACACATAGCCCCTTGGGCTTCACAAAATGGCATTTTGCCTATTTCATGGCTCATGTGCCATTTCTTTTTGCACATAAGCCATGGGCTTTACAAAAATTTGGCTTTATGCCCATTTTCTTACATTTATCCATAAAATAAAATAAAAGAAAATGCAACAAGATTATTTATTACAAAAATTTTATCTTGGCGTGGAGGAGGCCGGCCGCTTCATGTTCGGGCTCGACTCGGGCATGGGCCCACTGGGTCTGGGCTTGGGCCCACTTGGCTTGGGGTTGACTTGGATTTTGACTTGGTCAACCGGGGTGTAAATTTTTACCCCAATAGGGTGTGCACTCCTCTGATGGTATAAGCAGAAGTTAGGATGTATGTCCGCTTCATCAAGATGTATACTGCCAGGAGAATTTCTTCTGAAAGAGGGCAACTTCATTCCTATTGACAGAGCCCTAGCGAATCGTTTCCTTACTTTAAGCTTGCTTTTGCGGGCAATAGCGATGCTTCGATCCGGTTGGGGTGCCTCGACTTTTTCATTTAGTCGTCGGCGTTTGGTTTTTTCAAATATAACCAGTTCACGCTCTTTATTGGCTTTGCTTTTCTGATGGGCTTCGTTCAGTAGCAAGTCGATCATCTTGTCAGACGGTTCCAAGGGTTTTGGTTTCGATCCTGCCGCCAGCTTTTTTATGCTGTCCTCTATCGCCGAGTGAGCTTCTTCGTTAGTTAACGCTGAAAGAGAGATCACGTGGCAACTTGCCACATAGTCCTCAGATTCTTCTGACGAGTCATCCCCTTCGTTATTGTCGTTATCTCCGCTCTCAAGGATATTGTTGAGAAATTCTTGGAGTGTGACCGAGGTCCGCGCCTTCTGGTTATATTCCTCCAGCGCGTCAATATGCTTTTGCAAATCTGTGCACTTGTCATCAGGCTTTACGGGCTTTTTCTTCTTCTTTGAAGACTTTGACGGCTGGGCCTGAGCATTTTGACCATCATCACTATTAACTCCCAATGTTGGGCGTGGTTTCAGCACCCGCTCGATAATCTCCGGTTCTTGCGGACTTTTCCACCTGATCGCCGGACATGTTTGAATATCTTTCAGCATTTTTTTAGTTTTTGCCGAAAGAACAACTTCGCATGGAGCCTCCTCTATAAATGAGCACGATGCCCCCGGCATATCCATCTTTTTTGGAGCATGTGGTTGTGGTGGGTTCACCTTCCAATTTTCCGACAACGCGAATTTGTCTTGCTGGTATTGGTCTTCAACCCAATTTTTGAAGACGTAGCAATCTTCGAGTAGGTGGCCCAATACTTGATGGTAGGGGCAGTAATTGGGATCGTTGACGTCGTTCGGTTGCGGTGGGTGTCTCGATTCCGGTAGAGTGATGAGCCCGTTGCGCACTGCCAGTTCAAACAATTTCCTTGTTTTATCCCGGGGAAACGAGTAAGGACGTCTCAACTTCTCATCAAGGGATTGCCGCTTGTTGCTTTGGCGAACAACCAGTCTCGGGCCACTCGGTTGTTGTTGAGCGTTGGCGACGAAGGTTGCTTTCCCTTTCCCCTTCTAATTCCAAGGATCCGTCTTTGAGGAGGATGGTCTATGGCCCATCTGGTCCATTTGAGCCAGCTTGTCGA
This sequence comes from Agapanthus africanus, assembly GCA_030015575.1. Lineage (NCBI taxonomy): Eukaryota > Viridiplantae > Streptophyta > Magnoliopsida > Asparagales > Amaryllidaceae > Agapanthus > Agapanthus africanus. Next base: position 824,428,709 of record CM057339.1, on the reverse strand, counting down.
TCAAGGCCTGGAAGGTGGTCGGCTTGAAGAACATCATGAATTAGGATATGGTCGCCTGCGGATCAAGGGTTCCCACAAACATGCCTACTGCAGGAGCTTCTTCTATGCGCTGTTCGCACTTCGACCATAGGTTGCGCCACCGTATCGCATTTTGAACCCATGTTTCGCCTGGTTTCACCCTGGCATTGATCAGCGCCGTGATTGGGGTACGTTCGCTAGCGCTCGCAAAACGTTGGGTGAATAGCAGCTCCATCTCTATAAATGTCTTGATAGAGTCATTCAGGAGTTCCGAATACCACTCGAATGCCATCTCCGACAAGCTGCAAACGAATTGGCGAAGCAGTAGCTTATCGTCACCTCCGGTGTTGCCGCACAAGGCTCTGAATTGAGCAACGTGCTGATGCGGATTTCCCGTCCCCTTATGTACGTGGAATTTGGGGATCGTGTATCCCGAGTACTTTATTTGGTCGTACCAACCCGGATAGGGTCGTCCAGTTTTAACAATTTGCCCAGCCGCTTTCATTCGCCTGATGAACTCGTATCTGCTGAGCGATATAATTATCCAGGGCGGCTTTTGAGATAGTTTCCTCCTTGGCTGTTGACCAAGCTGGCAGAGGATTTGATGTCTCTCCTCTATCATCTTCAATTATTACTGGAGGATCTTCGGCGGGAGGGTCCAGCTAGATCATCATGCCCACCATATCTTGGGACAGAAGGGCCATTTTTTTTATATTGGCCACTTGTTCCGCAGCCTCTTTGTCCTTCTTTTCAAGCATTCTTCGAAGGAATTCGGCATCAGTTTCCTGCTCACGGCGCTGCTCCGATGACGTTTTTGGGCTTTCCTTTGGCCCTGTGAGTACGGCCATCTGCGTCAACATTTCCTGGAGCTTCAGTTGTTGCTCTTGGGCCTTTGTTACAGATCGCGTAAGCGGTCGATGACCTATGGAGATATGGCTATCCTCTTTTTCGGATGCCGTATAGACGGTATGCACCATCATGCCCCCAGACTTGGGGCGTTTAAATTCAGTATCCTTGCGATTTGCCAAAGACACAGGGATCTTCTCCGGCCTCCTTCTTTTGTGGGCGGTCGAAGTTGAGGGAGCCGTTGCAGAGGGCACCCAAACAGCCGTCGCCTTCTGTGTCTTGACAGGGTGGTCATCTTCTCGCTGAACCTTCATCTTCTTCTGTCGGCGGGAGTAATCTGGATCAATCACGGAGTCTTGGACCTGACGCCAGACTTTGTAAATCTTAGAGGACAGCCGCTGAGGGGGCTGCTCCAGCTTCGCCTTTGGGGCTTTCTCCATAGATGGAGGAGATATTTTCATCACAGCAGTTGGCGAATTCCTGCGCACCTTGTTAAGTAGTTCAAAGCTGTTCCCAGTTGGAACAGCAGCGTCGACTTCCACCATTGGAGCTGGCGGAGTCAATCCGGAAGGGGAATTGCCCGCAGCTTTCCTCACTCGGCGCCAGTGGCGACGTCGAGCATGTCGTGCGGCCGGGATCACCTCTGCTTTTGGATCAGTTTCCTCATGCCCCCTGCTTTGAGGAGGGACTGTTATTGGTGCTAGCCCGTCGAAGACTGACACCCGTTGAGAGGGTGTAGTCAGTCTTGCAAAGGCCGACTTTTGAACAGGGGAAACAGCCTTCATGACTTTGTCTGGAACAGGAGCTGAAACGGCCAGTCTCGTGAAGACCGACCCCTTAGCAGGAGAAACCGTCTTGGGGACTTCAAGAGTAGGAATGGCTAACCGCTTAGGGATAACACCTTCAGGAATTGCGGGATTCTTCATGGGCCCATCTGAGCTTCGGCCCAATCTGTTAAAAACTGAAGCAGTGGACTTTGGTGACTCGCTGAGAGGGGCCGCAGTAGTTGCAAGCCGATCAAATACCGACTTCTTGGGAGCTTCTTGCGATGGTACAGGGGCGTTGAAGCTCGTTGGCGGGATCATGGTCCTGAAGAACAATCCAGTGGTGGCCTGAGTCGCCTGTTCCACCGGCATAGCGAAGATGGAAGCCGCTTGGGGCCCGTAAGTCACTCCTCCGGACGGGACAGAGCGAGAGTTGCAGTTAGTGCAGTTTGAAGCCATTGATCTTCTGTTTTCTGCACGGAGCAAGACACTAAATCTTAGTACCTCGAATCCACAGGAAACCATAGCAAACCGCGATTCGTTCGCGAACACGACACACGAAATGTGGAGTGGAAAGAGGAAGAGGTTCCACCGGGCGTGCCAGAATCTGTTCCCCGCCGAACACAGAGACGCGACCGCGTAGGTCTGTCTTGCCTGAAATTCAGGACAGATGCTAATTGGTGCTATTTGTCCACCTCTCCGAAGATGCCAAGTTGATTTATGGTACCATGTATCGAAGGTTTAAACGGATGCGGCCGATGTAGCAGACTTCGTCAGATTCCCCCTCGTTTGAAGGGTTTTTGATTGTGGGGACGCTCTTCCCTGCAGGCGCAAGCCCCTGCAGTTAATTACGCTACCGCATCGCGGTAACAACTTTCTCCTTCTTCAGATGGTCACTTCGTGTCGTGGGTGTTTATTTTGTTTTGTGGTTGCCCGTAGATTGTATACGGAGACTAATTTATGTTGTCGCCCGTAGGGCGTGGATTAGTCCAAATCCGTATTTTCTTAGATTTGGGTTTTGGTTTGGGTTTAAGGATACGTTAGTCTCTTTTGAGACTAAGATCGACTTAAATGTTTGTTAAGGATACGTTAGTCTAATTTTTAGACTAAGATCAACTTAACAGGATCTTTTAGATCTGACAAGAGAGCAATTGGGCTCTATTGTTTAGTTTAAAGACATTGCGGTCGATTACCAGTTTAAGGACATGGTGGTCCAATGTTAGTAAGGACATCTCGGTCCATTGTTAGTTTAAAGACATCGCAGTCGAGGTTTAAGGACCCCACAGTCCATTGGTTTAAGGACCCCACAGTCCAATGTTAGTTTAAAGACATCACGGTCGAGGTTAAGGACATCATAGTCCATGAGTTTTAAAGACCTCACAGTCAAGGTTAAGGACATCATAGTCCGTGAGTTTAAAGACCTCACAGTCAAGGTTAAGGACATCATAGTCTATGAGTTTAAAGACCTCACAGTCAAGGTTAAGGACATCATAGTCCGTGAGTTTAAAGACCCCACAGTCAAGGTTAAGGACATCATAGTCCAAGAAATGTATGGTTGTCGGGACCCATCACCTCTCTGAAGACGTTGAAGGATTACAACAACAAGTATCAGAGGAGTGAAGAGATGTACCCTCGAACCAAAATTGATTTGGGGATCTGTAGTCCAATTTGGAACTAAGATCAATTTATTAGATTATGAGCACATTGGCTCAGTTAAATCTGAATTGAGGACTTATGGCCAACTTGGGCTAAGTCCAATTAAATTTGAAATGTTGACCCTTTATTAGACCATTAGACATTTGTCTGGGTTCAGTCCGTCATCACTTAGCAATGCTAAACAAGAGTTTGAGGACTCTGATGACATTTTTTGTCTTTGACCGAGCATTAAACATTGTGGCGCTGAGTTTTACTCAACTTTGAGATTCAGTTGAAGGGGAGGTTTTTGCCTCTGGAAAACTTAGCCAATTTGGCTAAAAATAGTGTTAAACACTAGAGAACAACAGTGTTAAACACTAGAAATAAAACTCTCAAATTAGTGTTAAACACTAGAAGACAACAGTGTTAAACACTGGAAATAAAATTCCCAAATTAGTGTTAATCACTAGAAATAAACTTCTCAAATTAGTGTTAAACACTCGAAGACAACAGTATTAAACAATGGAAATAAAGCTCTCAAATTAGTTTAAACAATAGAGAGGAAAGGGTCACGTGGGGACACGTAAAGGTACCCCAAGGTAGGGCCAGATCTCCTTTACTTTGTTCTGCGAATAAGTGTTAAACACTTTCGATTTTCTGGCCATCACATGTTGGTACGTGATGGAGATTTATGCGTTGATTATTAAAGCACTTATTAAGGGGTCACGTGGTAACACGTGAGAACGCCCAAATTAGAATCTGCCTTTGTTTTAATTCTCATTGTTCTGGAGGTCACGTGGGAGCACGTGAGGCATTGCCTCAGGGCTAATTCCTTCTCATTTTGGGAGATCTTTTCACGGGTCACATGGGGACACTTGACCTTAATCTTTTGCATGCATAGAGATCTTTTAAGTCTCTTTATTTCTTTAAGAATTAAATTCTTTATAAGGTTAAACCTTGATTATGGTTTCTTTAGAGGAATTAAATTCCTATTTGAAAGAATTAAATTCTTATGCAGGGTAAAACCCTAATTTCATTTAGGAGGAATTAAGCTTCTATGAATTTAAGAGAATTAAATTCTTAGATAGGGTTTAAACCCTAGTTTTGTCTATCTTGAAGGAATTAAATTCTTGTAAATTTAAGAGAATTAAATTCTCATATAGGGTTAAACCCTAATTTATCTTGAAGGAATTGAATTCCTGTGAGTTTTGGAGAATTAAATTCTCATATAGGGTTAAACCCTAATTTTATCTTTGGAGGAATTAAATTCCTGTGAATTTGGGAGAATTAAATTCTCTAAACTCAATCCTTCCTCTAAGTTTTGGATCTGCATGGCAGAATCTCAACCCGATGAGAATTAAATTCTCAACCTATGGGGAGATTTGCTTCTGCAGATCTTCAATCTGAGGAAGAACTAAGTTCTTTTTTGCAGAAAAGTTAAACTCTTAGATTTGAGAATTAAATTCTCTTTTTTTGCTTTGTGAAGTTTTGATCCCTTTCTCCTTTCTCACCTAGGGTTTCTTTCTTGAGAATTAAATTCTCCTCTCTTTTCTCTCTGCTATTTGCCTTTTAGGAAATTTCAAGATCCTAAAATTCTACCTCTCTCTCTTCTCTTGGCTCCGATTTATATGAGAAGGAAAAGAATCAATTTGTTTAGTAAATTTTTCATTGAAAGATTTTGTTTGTTTTTCGCAACTAATGTGATCTTTTAGATCACTCAGTGAATTTTACTCGCTATTGGATTTTTAATCCAAAAGATATTCTGTTTGTTATTTTTGGTGAAATTTAGGAAAATCTTTCCTTGTCTAAAATCTTTCCATGAATCAGTGATTTTTAACCACCCTTGGATTTTTATTCCAACGGTCCCCCATAATCCCTTTTTTGTTTGGAAAGATTTAGAGAAATACTTTCCTAGTTAGGGTCTTTGATTTCCCTCTTAATTAGAATTTAATTATTTTAATTCATAGATCTTTAGGAACCCATCACGTGTTGGCACGTGACCCCCTGATTAAGCATTTGACCAGAATTTAATTCTGTTGTTTTAAAGAACTCAGGAATTATCACGTGTCAGCACGTGACCCTTGGTCACGTGTTGGCACGTGATGCCCCATTGGGGTTTTTCCTTATTATTTTATTATAGCTTTAATTCTTTTCAGTGGGTTTAAAGGCCCATCACGTGTTGGCACGTGACCCCACTTATTAATTATTTCAAATTATTTATTTTATTCAGTGCCTACAGGCTTTGCCTGTAAATGGTCACGTGTCTGCACGTGATGCCCGGTCACGTGTGAGCACGCGATGCCTCATAACTTTTGATCCCGGATGAATTATGAGGCCCATAATATATCAAATCGAAGTATTTTTCGAAACGCTTTTGATACCATCAGAATTTAGCAGTTTCACATTCGGGAGTTTGTCAAAATACAGCCCGGAAATACTGGTTCACATTTTCTTAAACGTATCACTGCCATTAGATACCTTGGGCTCTTTTGCGCAGAAATTTTTTAGCGGGAACAGTAGCATTCAACAATCTCATGGATGAGCTCATCGAAGATCTTCGTCATGGCCCTCTGGTAGGTAGTGCCAGTGTTCTTCAGACCGAAAGACATCACTTTATAGTAGAATATGCCTAGTGGAGTCCGGAAGGCAGTATGCATTTGGTCTTCGGGATGCATCTTTATTTGATTGTATCTTGAAGATCCGTCCATGAAGGAGAAGACCTCATGGGTAGACATGTTATCGATCATTAGCTCGGTAACAGGTACTGGGAAATCATCCTTCGGGCAAGTTTTGTTGAGGTCCCGAAAGTCCACGCAGATGCACACAGTCCTATTTTTCTTCATCACCGGAACGATATTAGCGATCCAGTCAGGATATTGAACTTCTTGAATGAAGCCGGAGTCAATTATTTTCTTCACTTCGGCGTTGATACTCATCTCAAGTTCGAGCTGCATTCTTCTTGGCGCTTGCTTGACTGGATTGATGTTCGGCGATATGGCCAGTTTATGTACTGCTACTTTTTGATCTAATACCGGCATCTCAGAATAATTCCATGCGAAGCAATCTTTATATTGCATGAAAACGCCTTTTAATGTGGCTACCTATTTTCTATATAGCAGTTCACTGATGAACGTTGGCCTCGGATCGTTTTCCGTTCCTAAGTCAATTTTCCTTAGGTTGTCCGCCATGGTGTATATCCCTTTTTCCAGCTCTTTTGGTGCCGGTGGAAATTCTGAGATCACCTCATCCCCGTCTTCATTTGTGAAGCACTTGAAAAGGTCATCCATAGCCTCATGCCCTTCCCCTTCTGAAAGTGTTATCACATGGCAGGTACGAGTCTGCTTCCATTCTTGATGTTGAGCTGGTCCCATCCTTGCGATCTAGGTTTTCTTTGGCTCATGCTTTTGCGGTGGGGTTACCCTTCAGCTGTCGGATAAAACGAACCTGCCTTGTTGATACTGGTCTTCAACCCAGTCATTGAAGGTGAAGCAGTCTTCAAGGGGATAGCCTATTGCTTGGTGATAGGAGTAATTATCCGGATGATAGACCTCGTTCATTTATTCGGGATGCCGAGACTCTGGAAGTGCCATCATTTGGGGATTCATAACAAGGTTGAATATTTTCCTTGTCTTGTCTTGAGGGAAAGAGTATTCTCGACCTATCTTCTTGATAAAGGACGGGTTCCAACTGGCTTTTCCTCGATTGTACGGCTTCTTAGATCCGTTTTGCTGTTTTCGGGCGTTGTTTGCTTTCTTCGCCTTGTTTTTGCCTTTATTTCGGGATTTTCCTTCAAGGCGAGAATGCACAGCTGGCTGAGGATGAAGGGTGGTGTGGTCTTCTTTCTCTGTGGACTGTTGGTTGAGGTCTTGCGTCCTGGCCTTTTCATAAATAGCCATTTCGCGACTATAGTTTTCCCGAATCTTTTGACATGCTTCTTTTATTAGCTTGTCAACTTGTTCTTCGAACGATGAGCTTAACGTTCCTAGATCGGGATCTCATTCTGTTTCAACATCATAGCTATTTGGAAGAGCGTTCTTTTCTTTACCAGAGCTGTTTATAGCGCGTCAACTGTGCAAATGATCTCGTTTCCTGGACCGAACGTATCCGAGCCCGGTTATCTTCATCTTCCCGTTAGGCATCTTTCGCTGAGCCCTGGGAGTATCCCAAATCTTTTTTGTAGAATTGGGCTTATTGAACAGTTTGTTCGAGTGGTACACCTTGGCATCTTAACAGCCTTTTCAATCCTTCTGAGTAGTATCTTGGGAGACGGATTGGTTGAAACCTGTCGAGTGCAAAATCGGCACTGTGCCAGACTTCTTTCTATACTTTGGTCTTCGTCGATTGGTAAAAGAGGATCTCCTTTTCACCTCTCCGTCTGGAAGGCACGTAGAAAGTTTGCAGTTCTTGTATGCTATATGTATGGAGCGCCTTAAGTTCCTTGTAATGCCGAGGCAGAATCATTGTGATTTGCAGGCTCTGATCTGCTTCGTCGAGGGTTTGTGCTGGCAGGCGGATGGAGAACACTGCGTTAGCCTCATCCTCAGAGTCGCTGCCAAATACCAAAATGGGAGTAGATGGTCCGGGCCTGTTGAATTGGGGTTGCCCTAAGTAGACCGTTTCTTCATCTTACTCGATGTCGCTCCCAAAGATCGGTATGGTGGCAACGGGCTTCCGTTTATCTTCCGGCTTATGACACTCTCCGTATCTTCGAAGTCTGGTAGGAAGTACTTTGCGTCTTCATATTTCCGGACTTCGTTTACCGAGAACGGGTTTAGCACCCCTGTGACGGTGTATTCCAAACCGTCTTTGAAATACTTCATACACTGATGTTGTGTAGAAGGGATGACGTTGTTTTCATGCAGTTAGGGCCTGTCGAGCAAAGCGTTATAGCAAGTCTTGGCGTCAATGATCTGAAATTTGATGTCAGTGATGAGCAATCCAAAGCGTAACATCAGTATTACAGACCCAAGCGCCCATGACGGCAGTGAGTCGAATCCAGAGTTAGTAATTTTTTCTCGAACCAAGTGCTGAACGTTCATGCAGATCTCCTTCAGCACTTTCACGTTGAGAAGGTTGACGGAGGACCCATTGTCGACAAAGATTTTCCCTATTTTGATGTCGTGGCAATATTCGGTGACGTATAACGGACGGTTATGCTCTCACGTACCAAGGAGGAGGTCTTCATCGATGAATGTAATGTTAGCTGTGTGAACCTCTTCCAGCTCATCCTTTATCTTCTCTTATATGAGGAAAGCTTGGAACTGATCGGGCTCCTATAATATCTTGATCAGAGACTCTCGTGCCTCTTTGGACAATAGGAGAGCATCCAATATGCTCAACTGTGAGGGTATTTTCCTCAGATGTGCTAGGACATTGTAATCCACCTTGTTTTTCCTGGGCGGGACCTTGGCTGCGAACTCTTTGATGACTCCATCGTTGAGGGTGATTTCCTAAGGAATTTTTTCCTTTCCTTTGTCTTTTTTGCTTGAACCTTTGTTTGTAGGTCCGAGGTTCTTTTCAGGCAGCGTGCGGCTACGCAGCTGAATGTTCTCACAGTTCTTCTCCCCCTCTTCTTTTTCGGAGGCGGTGTCTTTGAAGAGAGAGCTGAGGGTCATTTCATCTTCAGAATCGCTCCCGAAGATAAGAACCTGGGGTTTATCCCCTTTCGAACTGGTATCAACCATATGACAGTTGCCAGTTATTTTCTCACGCGCACTTACCGCACTTTTTTGCAGTCGACGAGCTTCGCACTTTATCCTCTTGAAGTGTTTTTATGGGCAACATATTCTTACCACCACTTCTTGAAGGCACTGCATTATTCGGTGGGGTGGTTAATACTCCGATGATATAGGTAGTAATTTGGATATGAATCCTCTCCGTCGAGACGTATGACCCTGGGAGTGTTCCCTACGAGAGGTGACAGCTTCATTCCTACTGACAGGGCTTTGGCGAACTACTTCTCTGCCTTGATCCTACTCTTATTTGTGGCAGGTGTGCTTCAGTTTGGTTGGAGTACTTTATGACTCATCCTCGCCACAACTTCTTTATCCTAACGTTGACGCTTAGCCTTTTCGTATATGGCTGTTTCGTGTTCTCGGTCGTCTTTACTTTTCCGAAAGGCTTCGTTTAACAGCCTATCGATCAGGTCTTCTTCTGGCAATTCCGGGGATTTTGGCGCCGATTCTACCCCCTGTTCCTCTGCATTTTTTTTGACGCTGAGGGAGCTTCTTCGTCATTTAACGACGAATTGTAAACCATGTGGCAACTTGCTACATAGTCTTCTGTTTCTGATGAGTAATTTTCCTTATCGTTGTCACTCTCTTCGTTCTCAAGAATATGATTGAGGAACTCTTCGAGGGTGACTGGTGTTCGCGCCTTCTGGTTGTACTCCTCCAGCACGTCAATATACTTTTTTATGTTTGTGTGCTTGTCGTCATACTCGGCAGGCTGCACAGGCTTCTTGGTCTTCTTCTTTTCTTTGAAGACTTTGAAGACTTGACTTGGGGATTTTTCCCTTTGTCGGCAGTTTGCGGTACAGCACGCGGTTTCAGCATCCCCTTAATGATTTCCGGTTCAAGTGGGCTTCTCCACCTGACTGCCGGACATGCCTGTAGATCCTTCAGCATTCTTTTGGTTTTAGTTGAAAGAACGACTTCCCATGGAGCTTCTTCCACGAGCGAGCATGATGCCCCCGGTGCATCCACTTTTTTGGGAGTGTGCTTCTGTGGCAGGTTCACCCTCCAGTTCTCAAAAAGCGCGAACTTCCCCTATTGATACTGATCCTCGACCCAGTTCTTGAAGACGTAGCAATCATCAATTGGGTGGCTCACCATTCTGTGATAGGAGCAGTAATTAGGGTTGTTGACGTCGCCGGGTTGTGGTGGACACCGTGGGTCTGGCAATGTGATGAGTTTGTTGGGCATTGCCAACTAGAACGGTCTCCTTATCTTGTTATGGGGAAACGAGTAAGCACGTCCTAGCCTTTCTTCCAGGGATAGGCGTGGACGTGCATTGTTTTGGCGAACCACGGGTTTTGGGCCACTCTGCTGTTGTTGAGTGTTAGTAACGAAGGCCGCTTTCCCTTTACCCTTGGCATTTCGAGGGTCCATTTTTTAGGAGGAAGGACCATGGCCCATCTGATCTATTTGGGCCGGCTTGTCAATCAGGGCCTGGAAGGTAGTCAGCTTGAAGAACGTCATGAACTGGGACACAGTCATTTGCGGATCTATGGTCCCGATGAACTTGCCCATGGTAGGAGATTCTTCGATGCATTATTCACACTTTGACCACAGGTTCCGCCTCCGGATCGCGTATTGGACCCAGGTTTCTCCCGGCTTTACCCTGGCATTTATTAATGCCATGATCGAGGTGCACTCGCTTACATTGGCGAACCACTGTGTGAACAGCAGTTCCATCTCTGTGAACGTTTTGACGGAGTCATTTGGGATCTCCGAGTACCATTCAAATGTCGTCTCTGACAGGCTACCAACGAACCGGCGAAGCAACAATTTGTCGACGCCTCCAGCGTCGCCACACAAAGCTTTCAATTGCGCTACATGCTGGTGTAGATTGCCTGTCCTTTTGTAAATATGGAATTTAGGGATCGTAAATCCCGGCGGGTATTTGATTTGGTCATACCAGCCTGGGTACGGTCGCCCAGTTCTGACAGATTGGCAGGCCGCTTCACTAGCTTGATGTGCTCGTATTTGTTAAGCAATATAATCATCAAGAACAGTCTTGAAGATTGTTTCCTCCTTGGCCACTGATAGCGCCAGAAAGGGGTTTGATGTTTTCCCTCTGTCGTCCTTAACGATTATCGGTGGATCTTCGGCTGTAGGTTCCAGCTGGATTATCATTCCAACCATGTCTTGGAACAGAAGCGCCATCTGCTTTATGTTAGCAGCTTGTTCCGTGGCCTCCTTATCCTTCTTTTGAAGCACCCTTCGCAGGAGCTCTGTATCGGTCTCCTGCTCTTGACGCTGTTCAGATGCCGATTCCGGGCTTTCTTTTTGCCTGGTAAGTGCTGACATTTTGATCAGCATTTCCTGGAGCTTTTGTTGTTGCTCATAAGCTTTTGTCAACGACCGAGTTTGAGGCCGGTGAACCACGGAAGCACGGCTCTCCTCTTTCCCGGAAGCCATGTAAACCGTGTGTACGATCATGCCCCCAGACTTGGGGCGTTTGGGTCTAGCGCCTTTGGAATTTGCCGCAGACAATGGGATTTTCTCCGGCCCCGTCCTTTTGTAGGAGGTCGAAGTTGAAGGAGTGTGTAAAAGACACCCCTCGCTGTATGATGGAGGGATTTTCTTCCTCTTGTCGAGCCTTCGATTTGTTCGGTCGACGAAAGTAGTCTTTGTCGATTACAGAGTCTTGGACTTTTCGCCAGACTCTGTGAATTTAGGAGGAGAGCCGTTGATGGGGGCGCTCCGGTTTTGCCTGCATTATGGCTTCTGCAGGTGGGGGAGATTTCTTAAGCACCGCGGTTGGATAGTTCTTTCGCACCCTCCTAAGCAGAACAAAGTTGTTCCCAGTTGGAACAGCAGTATCAACTTCCACCATTGGAGCCGGCGGAGTGAATCCAGAGAGGGAGTTGCCTCCAGCTTTTCTCACTTGGCGCCAGTGACGACGTCGAGCGTGTCTTGTAGACGGGACCACCTCAGTTTTGGAAGCGACTATGGTTTTCCCCTGGTTTTGGTGAGGAGCTCCACTAATTGTCAGCCTGTTAAAGACCGACGTCCTTGGAAAGATTTGATTGGAGATGGTCAGCCTCTCAAAGACCGATCGTCTGACTGGTGAAGCACCATTGACAGCTTCATTAGCCCCTTCGAGAATCATGGGCTTCCTTACGAGCCAGCTTGAGCTTTGGCTCAGCCTATTAAAGTTTGAGACCCCCTTTTTGGACGGCTCGTTGAGAGGAGCCGTTGCGGTCATCAGTCGGTGGAAGACCGACTTCTTGGGAACATTGGGTTGCGGCGTTGGGGCACCGATGCTCATTGGTGAGAGCATAGTCCCAAAGTACAATCCAGTAGTAGCTTGCGTTACCTGCCCCCACCGGCATTGAAAAGACGAAGGCCGCATTAGGCCTGTAAGTCACTCCTCCAGTTGGGGCAGAGCGGGAGTTGCTGTTGCAGGTTTTGTAGCTGGAAGCCATTAATCTTTTTCTTCTTCTTCTTGCACAGGAGCAAGACATCAAATCTTTGTACCTCGAATCCAAGGGTAATCATAACGAACCGTGATTTTGTTCGCGAAACACGATACACGAAGTGTGTAGTGGAAAGACGAATACGTCTCACCAGGCATGCCAAAATCTGTTCACCGCCGGAAAATGGACCGGGACGTTGGGACGTCTGGCCTGAATTCTGGAGGCAGATGATATTTGGATTTATCCGTCCACCTCTCCGGAAATGCCAAGTTGATTTATGGCACCGTATATCGTAGGTTTGGACGGATGCGACCGTTGTAGTAGATTTTATCAGATCTCCCTTGTTTGCGAGAGGTTTTTTGATTGTGGGGACGCTCTTCCCTGTAGGCGCAAGCCCCTGTAGTTAATTACGTTACCACATCGCGATAACCACTTTCTCCTACTCCGGAGGTTCACTTCATGTCGTATGTATGTTTGTTTTTATTTTGGGTTGCCCGTGGATTGTATATGGAGACTAATTTATGCCGTCGCCCGTAGGGCGTGGATTAGTCCAAATCCGTATATTCTTAGATTTGGGTTTGGGATGATTTAAGGACCGTTAATCTGGTTTGAGATTAAGATCGACTTAAACATACGAGCATTTGGGCTCGACTATTTTAGTTTAAGGACATTCCGGTCCATTATCGCCATGTTTGAGGCGAAGTTTTAGTTTAAAGACATTTCGGTCCATTATCGCTGTATTAAGGGGCGAATATTAGTTTAAGGACATTTCGGTCCTTTGTCGCCTTATCTGAGGCGGAATTTATAGTTTAGGGACTTTTCAGTCTATTATCATCGTATTTGGGGGCGAATATTAGTTTAAGGATATTTCGGTCCGTAATCACCATTTTGGAGGCGAATATTAGTTTTAAGGACGTTTTGGTCCAACATTCAACTTGCGCGCATGTGTATTTGTCACGTGACGAAGTGAACGTTGTTGATATGGAATGTGCCCAATTTGGGGTATGATTTGATTTGAGGTGTGCATGTCAATTTGGAAGTGCATCAATATGGGATGAAAGGAGTTCTTGCTCGTCTGGACCCGCCACCTCTATGAAGACGTTGAAGAATCACAATGACATATATCAGAGGTGTGAAAAGATGTACCCTTGAACTAAATCCCGTGTTTGAGGGAGAGGGGTTATGGTGGCCTTAAGAATTTTTGTTAAGGATATGTTAGTCCAATTTGAGACTAAAATCCACTTAATAACATTTCAGGATCTTCCTTATTTAAGACCCAACAACAAAGCATTTGGACTCAGTTGCAAGACTTTAGCAACTTAGCCAATTTGGGCTTTAGTCTGCTCAGCCTCCCTTCTCTTCTTTTTTGAAACAAGTGCTAAGCACTTGTTTGGGCTCTGTTTATGAAGGGTTACGGCAGCGCCCCGGCCATCGAAACGCGACCAAAATGCGGAACAAAAATTTATTAAACTGGCGCTACCGTTACCCGATTTACGGATTGACCTTAAGCCCTAATCTAGCAAGCTAACTAAGAGTTAGAATCGTTATACCGAGTTGATCCGTGTCCTTCGGTCTTCATTCCAAACTCCTAGCGGCTCCTTGATGTAGTTTGGTTGTCGGTCTTCCTTCATCTCCGATGATCCACCTGAGGGAAACGACGCAAGCTCCAGTCTCGTCGAACGAGACAACCGACGCTCCAAAGTTGCTAGTGATGGAGAGTGGGGGTGTATGAAAATGTCACTACATTTTTCTCTCAACATCTATGCTCATGGGAGCAACCATAGAAGAAGATGAAGGAGGTGATGAAAAACTTGGCATGAGGAAGAAAAAATGGCTAACTCCTTTTGTGTGAATGAGAGAGTGAGAGAGAGAGCTAGAGAGTTGTGTGTAAAATGTCATGAGCCAAAATGAAAATCAATCCTACTCCCAAAAAGTGGCTGTCCCCCTCTCTCCTCCACACAAAATAAAATCATTTTCTTTTGTCAAATTAAACAAATCCAAACCATACCATACACCATGCTTTGACTCATGCCTATGCCTTTGCCTTGTCACCTTTTCCACCTCATTTCCTAATTGATTTTATAATAGAAAATCAATAATGAGGTGGAATCTTCTAGAAGCTATTCCGTATAAAATACGGAATACTTCCCGGTACATGTATCGAAAATACATATACGCGTATTCGTACAAAAATACGAATAGCCAAGAGAGAAAATAAATAGCGAACAATAATACTAGAATACATATATATAAATACATATGTAAATTATTAAATCAAAACTTGATTCAATAATCCGGCTTAATCCTAAGCCGCTAGTATTATCAACCGTCCGATTAAAGTCTGCGTAGCATGTGCACATATTTAATCAGACACCTGTATGTATCAACATATCTCATGTACACCATATCGCCTGAACCGTGAAAACCCTCTGTGTGGGACTCTAAAGACTCGTCAATACGCTGGCAGTAGGTTTAACCACAAGCACGTCAGCGGCACTAGCTGTACGTAATGGCTATCCAGGTATTGAGCGAAAGGGAGGCCGACGAGCAAACTCATCCTGAACCCCTACTGAGCCTGACAGTGACAATATCCGTACAGTCTGGTCTGTTCGTCTAAGAGTATCGCATATCGAGTCTAGGGGGTGGATAAAGTCAGACCCCTAACAACGCGATATTTAGTATCGGCATGATACCCATCACCTCCTGAGAAACTATCGATCCTGGATCGGTAATCCCCATCTACCATGGCTATGGATTTGTGGTGATGGCCTCCCATACACAATGCGACATCAACCTCCAATACCGGGAGAGACGAATCCCCGACGATCCGATCACTGCCTCCATGTGGCTCGGGACTGTACCCAACTAAAACCTGTTTGCACGACTCCTTTGAGCCGTGGTAGGGTAGTAATTAAAGCACAGTGGGAACTCACACGAGACAAATGGCGATCTTAGGTCGACAGACTAACCTGTACACATGTCACCTGGGAACTGCTATCTGACAATAGGTATAATACCAACTAGCAGGTTCCCGGCGAGTCCGTCCAGTGTACTCATAACCCAATGAGCACCTGCATACTATCTTAGGTGAACAAACTAACATCAATGGCTTGTGAGACCTGGCCACCGCCCCTCGTTGGGGTCTCGATTAGTATACACTAGTCTACACTGGAGTATCGATACCCGGTCTCGATACTCCTTCGACTAGGGACATTTAAGGATGTGCTTATAGACCCCAGCTCCCACATATATGATCGCCATCATAATGCTGGCAGTCAAGCAAGAATCTTATGGGCTCTATTAACATATACATGATGATAAAGACAAACCAGATAGCATACTATTATCTTGAGTAAGACTGTTTTATCGGTATAGGTCCTGCCTCAATCATCATAATCACAAGTCCGCGACTATGATAATTGCCTTGAGGGCACTATAGCCAACAGTTTAATCAGTCATTTTTTTATGCAAAAAATGCTGAGCACTTATATGAGTTCTGACGCCCACATATGATCTTTTGGAGCTTTCAGTCATGGGGATTGCCCAACAAGTGTTGAACACTATACTCCTTTTGTCTTTATATGGAGTGCTAGGCACTCTTTATGGCGTCCACGTGGGGAACATGTGAGGTGCCGGGCGCGGCCCAATGAGTGTTGAACACTCAACCGTTTTGGGCTGTTTATGGAGTGCTAAGCACTCTTTTCTTCTCTTTTGCGGCGCACGCGTGGGGAGTACGTGCGACACTGGGTGCTAGGCGCTACCTAGTGAGTGGTAAGCACTCTTCTCTTTTTTGGTGCCCATAAGAGGATCACGTGCGGCGCTGGGCGCTGCCTAATGAGTGTTAAGCACTCTTCCCTTCTGTGGCGCCCACGTGAGGAACACGTGTGGCGCTGGGCGCTGCCTAGTGAGTGCTAAGCACTCTTCCCATCTATGGCGCCCATGTGAGGAACACGTGTGGCACTGGGCGCTGGGCGCTGCCTAGTGAGTGCTAAGCACTCCTCTCTGTGGCGCCCATGTGAGGAACACGTGCGGCGCTGGGCGTTGCTGATAATATTTTTGCCCATTAATGATCGATAGGATCTTTGTTTTGCAGATCTAGAATGAAGCTTTCATTTTTAAGAACCAAGTTCCTTTACGAGAACTAGGTTTCTCTTATATGCTTTGTTTTGAGGAATTCAATTCCTAATTCCTTTCAGAATCTTTGATTCTCAAGAACAAGTTCCTCCCCATGAGAATTAAATTCTCAACTTGTGGGAGACCTGTCTTGTGGATCTCAGATCCAGAGAAAGAACTAAGTTCTTCAAGAAGGGTTAGACCCTTAGATATGCAAATGAGATGTTTTTATCCTTATTTTTTTACCTAGAGTCTTTAAGGGAGATCTTTTTCCTTGAGAATTTAATTCTCTATTCCTTTTTGAAGCTTTCTGTTTTTGTTTTTAGAAGCCTATGGGGGGTTCCTCCTTTTTAGACTTGAAGTCTATGGTCCTTTATATAGTGGAGGAAAGTTTGTTAATTTGCTTTGAAGAAATCTCTCATTAAGAGATCCCAATTGATTTGGGGAATTTTACCCACCATTGGATCTTTGATCCAAGGGTTTCTGTTTTACAGAACATATTTTCTTGTTTCTAACAAGATTGGGGAAATATTTTCCATATGTAGAGTTTTATTCTGTGAAATGGTGATTTTTAATCACCATTGGATTTTTAATCCAAGGGTTCTCTGCTTTACAGAGGGCAATCTTTCTTGTTTCGAAAGATTAAGGGAATATATCCTAAAAATAGAATTTTATTCTATGATCTAATTTGGGGAATGTTTTCTCTCGACAGAATTTAATTCTGCATTTTTTTGATAATTTATCATCTCCGTTGGATCTTTGATCCAACGGCTCTGTTTAATGGAGAGTAGAATTTAATTTTACCTGGGCGCCAGCGCTCATGCGTTGTGCACGTGAGACGCCATTTGAGAGTTTTAATTCTTTTTGTGCTTTGCACATTGGCGCCCGCTTGACGAGCACGCGAGGCGCTGCCTCATTAATTTTGAACAGAGCTTTGCTCTTTTAATGGGGGAACAAGCATTTAGAGGATGATCATTCGATATTAGTGATAGTGATATATTTAGGTAGTTGTGCCTAGCGGCACGGCTGACAGGGTTATGTTCCGGGTACAGTTTTGACTGTAGTCTCGGGTATGCTCGTGACCCTTGTTAAGAACAAGAACTCTTTTTCACCGATCGATTTCAACTGACTAGAGACTGCTAGGTTTAGTGTAATATTGTTTGATTGTTGTCGTGATTCACATGCTATACTGTTTACATGTACCTATTATTCCACACTTTCATATCATTACTCTATGCATGTTATTTCATGCCTATTTATATTGTACATATTATATATTGCTATATTGCGTCGCCCAAATAACCTGAGTATGCATGCTCAGAGCCTGAAGTGGACTCAGCTCTCGAACATGACCTATCCTATTTCGAGTAGATTGCGGAAATATAGACCAGCGACGCCAGTTTTATCGTCCCCTTATCATCATTTGGTTAGTCGTTTTATTTAATGTTAAAAACTTGTATCTACTGAACTCTCTTGTTTAAAAGTAGTGGCTGCTATATCTCATTATTTGTGTTTGATTATTAATTACCATGTATTGCTAAAAGCCAAAATATGACCACGGCGGGATTATTCCTTGACCGTAAGAGTATGGCTGGCCTAGTCACCCTTCGTATTCCGTATTTTGGGAAGCGGGGCGTGACAAGGTTTTGTTGGTATCAGAGCACCAGGTTGAGAATGAGATAACAGTACCGTATAAGGATCCTTTGATTTATACCCTATTGGATTACCTTTCACTTCATGAGATCCTTGTTACATCATTATTCAAATTCTTATACTCCTTGCTCACTCCCTTCTGTTACCTGGTCTTTTCCTTGTTTATCTTTCAGTGATATGATCTCCTCAGGCAACCACTCCTCGGATTCCAATTCCTAAGATCGCACCGAAAGGATCCTCAATGTGCTGACAATCCTTGCAGAAGCTTAAGAAAGGAAGACTAATCTCTTAGCTGAAAGTCTAAGGGCGGTACAATAGTCCACGGTTACTTCTTTAGGAAGATCTACAGTTGTCCCTACCGCCCCTGAGGGTGCTCTTCTAGCAGCTGTTCATGCTAGGGCTGGTACCATTTCAGGTTTCCGGAGGCTTCGTCCGGCCGTGTTCACAGGTGTAGCAAAACCACTGGAAGCCAAGCAGTGGTTGATCAACATGGAAAATCTTTTGACGACCGCTCGAATTCCAGATGCTGATAAGGTGAATGTTGTAAAGATCCAATAAAAAGATAAAGCCCGCACATTGTGGACTGTTGAGGAAAGCAGACTTGATGAGCTCATCAAGTGGAGCACTTTCACCAAGTGTTTCCTAGACCATTACTTCCCGGATACCGCCAAATCTGAGATGGAAGAGAAATTCATCACCTTGAGACCGAATGGCCATCCCATAGACGTCTACACAGCAGAATTCAACAGGCTGAGTCGCTTTGTGCCATATATGGTAGCCACTAAGGCCGACAGGACTAGACGTTTTCAGTAGGGGCTTGATATTGAGATACAAAAGTTTATAGCTTTTCTTTAATTGAAGACTTTCGCTCAGGTACTAAACGCTGCTCAAGTTTAAGAAAGGTTGGCATATAAGGCCAAGGGTCAACAGTCGGTGGATAAGAGGTCCCCAGTAGTTCAATCACAAGAATCGGTTCTCTCGCTGAGCGATCCCAATTCAGAAGTAAGGGGTGGTACAGATGAAACTCTCATTTTTTCAACACCGGTGGCGGCAGAAAACACTGGTTTTTGGTAATTGTAAGAGGCTAGCGAACTTTAAGAGGGATTGTCGCTAGGCCAAAAGACAGTGTTTGATTTATAGATCTGGTGAATATTGGATCAACGGTTGCCCTCGAAGAAAAGAGCTAAAAGGAGGAGATCCATCGACGTCTTCCCCATCTTTTGAGTAGTCTTGTTATTGTTGTTTTTGTTCTTTGAATTTTAAGGATGAAATTTTTGTAAAGAGGATATAATGTAATAACCAGTATTTTCCATTTGTAATTTCTGTATTTTAATCAATATTTCTTTTGAAATTTGTTCCAAATAATTTCCTATTTTCCCCCAAATATTTTCTCTATTTTTCCCACCATTATTTTTCTGATCACTCTAATTCTTAAACCCTAGCTCTATTTTTCCTAACCTAAACTAACCCTAACCCATAAAGCCCGGCCCATGCCTTCTCCCTCTCACTCTTTCTCTTTTTCATCTTTCTCTTTCCTTGGGTCCAACCCATGAAACCCGGCCCAACTCCCATCACCCAAAACCTACAGCCGACCCCCTCTTCGTCCCTCCTTTTTTCTCTCTTCTTTGAAACGATCCCCAACGGCTCTCCTTCACCAAACGCTCCCAATATCCGCAGCCATTTCCCCCAAATCTCAATCGCTCTCTCTCTCTCTCTCTTTATACCTCTCTCCCATAACTCCCTCTCTCTCTTAAAGCTCATAGTCTCTCTCTCTCTCTTTCTCTCTACACCGGCTCCCTATTGCACCACCTCCGAGCTCACCACCGGCGACCCCCTACTGCCTCTGAACCGCCGTGACCACCTTCCACAACACAATCATAACACTACCACCACAATCCTAGCTTCCTCCTCCTTTCCCTCATCTCTCTCACCGACGAGCCCCTCACACTGCCCCGCTGCCCTCCTCTGTAACGCCGGCCACCCACGTTACCGACGACACCCCAACAACACCTTCAACGACTCCTCATCACCCCACTCCTCCAACAACACTCCATCAACCCACTATCACCACAACAACCACTATCTCTCCTTTTTCTAACCCACCGAGCTCCTACCCCGCCGCCAGCCACCTCCTCCGATGATCTACGTCGCGACCACTTCCATCAACCTCCACCATCACCAAGCTCCTCTTACACTCGGGCTCGCCACCTTGCTGCGTTGTTGCCAATGTACCATCTTTGAAGCAAAGCCCTAACCGAGCACCCTAAACCCTAGGTGTGCTGCCTTGTTGCTGTGCCATCGCCGTTCATCGTCGTTGCCGGAGCTGTCGACATATCGACCATCCTCTTCAGGTAAGCGAACTCCTCACTTGCTTACATGCTATTACAAATTAAATCTAATGCTTAATTAAGCTATATATATAATAAATTATTGTTCGAGTTATACCGACACCTGTCATCATTTGGATTTGATATGTGATTGTTTGGAATTGAATTAATAACCCAATTCTAAAAGTATAGGGAATATAAATATCGAAATCGCATTCAAGTTGGATCCCGATAACCCTTGTTATATTGTGCCAAGTACTCGATGCAAAACCCTAAACCAAACCAGTTTTAAAACACCAAAAATTCTATTTAATGAACCCCTTTACAGTTAGCGGATATCATGGAGAAATTTGAGTTCAAAACATCGACGTTTAGATCATGGAATGACGCCCCCAAAAGGCAACATTAAATCCGAAATTTATCGTATACATCGCATTCTAAAATTCATAGTTAATTCAATATAATTTGTAATGTAACTTTCTAGATATCATATAGAAGAAAACTAAATATACTATAAACCTATATAAGTTGTTTCAGTTCATTGACAAGTTACGATAATGAAAATGGGATAGACATACGGCTCTGGACTGCAGTCTAGAGAAGTATTTTCTGTCGATACCTGAATTGAAACACCTATATGTTCCTGTAAACATCTGATAATATGTGTAGACCCATATATTTACGTAAAAAATCGAGTTAGATAACTTATGGTGTTGGTTTCATTTAATTTAAGCTTCGTTTGATATTTTAAAAATATTTTTAGTTGTCGACATGTCTGGCTGTTTTCTGCAGTGACAGTCTATATGTCGTGACATTAAACAGAATATAACTCCATGTATACAATGGCTATTGCTGACCCGTCTATTGATTTGAAAACTTAACTGATATACCTTGATTTTATTGAACCATAGCGACGCCTAATTTTGAACGTAACTAGTGGCAAAATGCGTTCGAAATTGAACTTCCAGTTCTGAAACTGGGATTCCAGCAGTGAACACCTGTTTTAAAACGATCATATCATCTTAACCAGTATCCCGATTGAGTTGAAACTAATTTTACTGTTTATATAAATGAGTATAATTTTTATGACTTTTATATTGTTTTGCCTGATTCTGCACATATAGATTACTGCGAATTTTCCAACCCCAATGGCGCCGGCTGCCCTTATTTGATTGAAGTGTATTTACTGCATTCCTATCATGTTGTGTGGCCGCTTTACATCCATTGATTAGTGATGTGTACATTGATACCCTACTGAATGTAGTGCATTATCGAGTAATAAATGGTATTGGCTGGGTTGTGGTAAATACATCAGTAACAGTGATTATAAGTGAAAGTGTGATTGAATAGTGAAAATGACACGTATTTGTACATAACCAATCGAATACATGAACATATAGTTTAACCTGGGGGAAATGGGGAAATCGGGGTGAAATAGAACTCGTATTTATCAAGGTTCAGCGTTTAGATGATGATCATTCGATATTAGTGATAGTGGTATATTTAGGTAGTTGTGCCTAGCGGCACGACTGACAGGGTTATGTCCTGGGCACAGTTTTAACCGTAGTCTCGGGTATGTTCAAGATACTTATTAAGAATGAGAACTCTTTTCTACCGATCGATTTCAACTAACATAGAGACTGATAGGTTTAGTGATATATTGTTTGATTGTTGTCGTGATTCACATGCTATACTGTTTAATTATACCTACTATTCCACACTCTCATATCATTACTCTATGATTGTTATTTCATGTTTATTATTATTGCACATATTATATATTATTATATGTGTCGTCCTGACGATCTGAGTATGTATGGTCAGAGGCTGAAGTGGACTCAGCCCTAGAATAGAACCTACCCTACTTCGAAGAGATTGCGGAAATCTAGACCAACGACGCCAATTTTATCGTTCCCTTATCATCATTTGGTTAGTCATTTCATTTACTGATAAAAACTTATATCTATTGAACTCCTTTGTTTAAAAGTAGTGACCGCTATATCTCGTTATCTGTATTTGATTACGGCTACCATGTAATACTAGAAGCCGAAGTGTGACACGACGGGATTATTCCTTGACCGTAGGAGCATGGCTGGCCTAGTCACTCTTCGTATTCCGTATTTTGGAAAGTGGCGCGTGACAACAACCGTGCAACAGAACGAAAGGGGTAAGAAAGCATAGCCTTAATGTTCATGCACTCACCAAAAAGGTCACGAAAATGAGTAACGACAGCGTGTCTGAGTTCATTATCGTTGGACACCCAACGTCCATCCTCTCTCTCAACCTCTCTAATCAAACTATTCCTACGAAGCTACCTTACGAAAGAATGATGTATTAGCATCTCCTTCTTGTAGCCATTGAACATGTAACCTTTACCTCCAATAGGTTTCCTCGAGGAGGTTAACCTTAAAGAGTTTTTCCCGTAAGGCACGTCTTGCATCTCTCTTGTCTAGGTCTAAACCCGCACTCTCTTCTTTAACATCCTGCCGCTCCACCTCCCAGTCTAGTTCCGTCCTTTTTTCAAACAAGCCTACAAACCTTGTTATAGACCACAACCTTAACCTGCTTCTAACCATTTTTAATTTGGCATTCTAAATTTTAGACGACGATGCCCCTGAACCCTCAGGGACAGAAGACCAGGCATCCTCAACAATACCCCGAAATGACTCGTCAAGAAGCCACATCTTTTCCATCTTAAAGATAGAAGATCCCTGTGTCTCCCCTTCATAAGTATCGACCAGTAACAGGATATGGTTGGAGGTAAACTTGGTGATCGATCTCACCTCCACAAAAAGGACATGAGATTCCCATACATTTGATACCAGCACTCCATCAAGCTTCGCAAGAATAGGAGTGTCCTGGTGATTAGACCGAGTTTACTCTCGACTACAAAAAGGTAGCTCAATCAAAGCTAACATGCGAATAAAAGAATTGAATCTATCGTGTTCCCTAAAACAGGTCCCCCTCCCCCGGTGTTCGAATGTGTCGCGAGTAATATTGAAATCACCACCCATAATCCATGGGCCACCCATAAAGAAGCAATGAATGACAGTTCATCAAAAAAATGTGTTCCGAAGAGATAAATCATTCGGACCATGGACATTAGTGATGGCAAACACCCAACCATCACAACGGCGTTTTATTCGAAGCGTGATCGAAAAAACACCAATATACTCATCAAGGATGTCCATTCTAGAAGAATTGACACCTACTGCTAAGCCTCTGGCTAAGGCAATGGAGGGAATGAACCTCCAATCATCAAGATTTTGAAGTGTTCCTTTTTGAAAAAAGGACGTCACTGGACTCTCAATTTTTGTCTCCTCGAAGTCCACATAGTCAGTCCCAGATCCACGTCAGGTGTCATGCTCCGCTTCCCAGAGTGCGCTAAGTACGGCACGTTACAGGACCAACCATGCTACCCGTGGAGAGGAATCATCCCTCCACGGTCACATTACGGCTGTTTATAAGATATCAAGGACAGTAGAATATAAAAATTGGCTAGTACATGTCAATTTGCAAAAATAAAAGAGTCAAGAAAATGTATAAGCGATAACGATCAATATCCAATAAAAAAACATCTGAAAATACGTCACAATATGTACTCACTCACGAAATAAAACTGCGGAAAATAAACTAAACTAAACATCTCTAAATATAATTCTCAATACTCGACTTGACGGCTAAAGTACTCTTGTTCAGCCTGCGATAAAGATAGAGGAACCAGGCCATGCAAAACCCGGACGTTAGTGCGTCATAACATCAAAATAATAATAATAAGCAGAATGTAACGATATAAGTAAACATGAATATAAATGAGAACACGGGTATGAAATAGTGGGGTGTAGGTATGTAACATGTAACCTAAGGTCTGTACTTCTAAGTTATCTATTCTAAAAGTCTTTGAAATCAATTTAATGGAATCGTCGATATAACTCAATAGTATCACGTGCGTGCTCGGGACTACGGTCAAGACTCTTAGGCTGAATCCGAGACATACCACTAGGTAGTAAATAGATAACATGTACAGATGAATAATGTCAGCATCATCATCCCAGGGCTGGCCTAGCCTGTAAAGACTGATCAGTATAAGTATCGAACTGTTGAGTTACAAGTCATGTTTCAGTATTGATTTCTCCTTACTCCCCAGGTTGTGTGTTCAAATCAGGTATTGATGATATGAATCTAATGCCAACACAAGATCGAGGGGATACAGGTTTTGTCTATGCAGACAACAAGTAACGTCCGTCAGGACAACAAGTCAGGATTGTTGGCATTAGTAACTAGATCCAAGTAATGAGTCAAGTAGTAGGTCGTGAACATGTCATATAATGCATATGTATCAGATAGATGCCCAAATGTGAAATTGTAACGAATATCTGAACACGGTAAGCACGACGGATATCAAGATGCATATGTGTCTATCTGTAATAACCTGTATACGTATTCATGCATGTGTATGATACAACTAGATAGCATGTTGCACTAATATAGAAGTAATATGATATAATGATGTTCCGACATGCAACTAGATATGCAATTGTTAGTACGGATATGAACGGATATTGAAAAACGGTAAATCTATACTACTTGCAGCATAATATAACACATGTATTATTTTTATTCATATATAAATAGATATAATATAACATAGCATGTTGCAAGATAAACTTGCCTGATCGGATCTCACGACGGGGTACGTACGTCACGTTCGACGTCGGATAAACACTGCGATGCAAACACGCATGCACAAGACTGGACCTGGCTACTCAAAGACATGACCACGCTAGATGGTGATGATGACTGGGTCGCCCGGATCATCGGCGACGTGCGCGACTCCGGAGAGGCGGTCGAGACTCGATTCAAGAAAGCAAGGCAAGAGAGAAAGAAAGAAAAAAGAAGAAGAAAGGAATGGGTTGTTGCTGCTGGTGATCGAGCTCTAGGTTCAGCAGACAGGGGAGACGACGATGGCGACAATGGCTGCCGTCGACGATGACACTTTCTAGCGATGGGCAGAAGGGTTTCTTGGGTTGAAGGGTTACTGTTTGGGTCGTCGGGGATATAGGGTTGATGGTGGTGGTGGTGTCGGGAGTTGGAGAGGGAGGTGGTAGGGTGATGAGGGTGAAGGGATAAGAGTGGTGGCGACGGTGAGTCGCGACGATGAGGGATTCTTGGGTTCGCGTGTGTTGGGGTCGGTTGCTGGGTGCTCGGGAATTGTGGGGGCCTCGTCGAGGATGAAGGGGAGAGGAAGAAGTGGAGGTGGTCGAGATAAGGTTGACGAGGTGATTGGCGGCGAAGGTGAGGGTTCTGGTCGGGGTTGCAAGCGGTCGTAGCTGTGGGGTTATTGCAGGGTTCTTGGTTGCAGGTGCTCGGGGAGAAGAGGGACGGGAGAGGAGGTGGAAAGGGTGGTCACGAGGGCGAGGTGATGGAGGTGAGGTCGTGGGGAAGTCGACGACGAAGGCGAGGTGAGAAGCTAGGGTTCGGGTCGAGCTCATCGCGAGAGGCAGGGAGTTAAAGAAAGAGAGGAGGAGAGAGAGTTGGTGTGTAAATTAAATTAGGTTAAGATATTATATATAGGGGGAGAGAGAGAGACATGGGGATAGAGATAGAAAGTGAGTGCGAGAGGAGAGAGAGATGGAGAGAGGCGGATGTGAGGATTTAGTTAGGATTTATATTATATAATATTTAATATATATTCATATTAACAGTTAAGAATTTTAGGTTTTATAAAATATTATAATATATTTTCTAGGATTTTATAGCTAATACAAAAATACTCCGAAAAATACCCGGGTCTCTTCTAAAATTCTAGTTTTAAAATATGAAAAATATTCGTGCCAGTTAAATATTAATGCGACGTCCGGTTAAATAAAATGCATACCCCCAAGAACGAATACACGTAAAAACACGTAGCGATTCAAATGAGTCTGTTTTATCTGTCTGGACAAGAACACGATGTATGGATGCACTCACAAGATATGGGGTATGATAACAGACCATGTTAGACATTAAAATATATATTTGGTTATAATTTGTATCATCTAAAGATATGTAGATACTATAACACCTTAAACATGTATATAAAACCTTATATTCACGGATCCTCTGTACTAGCAAGGATGTGTCATAATCTAGAACCATGATGGGTTTCGAGCTTGTGGGTCAGGTCGGATACTATCCACAGATACCAAATGCACTACCCGCACTAAAAACGATAATAATCAAGAAATAGTCGCAAGATTAGAAAATATCCAAATAAAATATGGTGTCACGTCCCGCTTCCCGGTGTACGGTAAGGAGACATGACTAGGCCCGTGACGTATTTACTCAGAAATAAACAAGTTAAGTGTAAATAAAAAATATAATATAAATGTACACAAGAAAGATATGAGATGTAAATGAACAAAACTTTTTATTGATTAAATATTTTTTATAATACAACTGGAAAGTAAATACAATGTGGAAAGCAATGCCTAAACAATGGCATGAACTGAAAGTAAAAGTATATATAAGTGACTAGAGCTCCGGGTCCTCGATGAATTGCTCCAAGTCTTTTGAGCTGGCTCGATCTCCAGAGACTCGGGTCCTCCTGACAACATTCCAAAGAAAGAAAAAAAAGGAATATCGTCAGCGAAAAATCTCTCGGTAAGTCCCAAAGAGAGATAGAAATAGAAAAGACAGATAAGAGAATATACTGGTTTAATGTATGATTGATATGTTAATGCAGTTGTTTGTAGCTTGGTACAGAATATGCCAGTGTATACGAATGGAGTCCAACTATTCCATGGACTATGGTATACGGAGCATAAGGACCTATCAAGCCACGTGACAACGGCAACGGATATTCAGGTTAGGTGTATTAAACTGACCATCATCGTGCCACTCTTAACACATTCTGTACCAATCTACCCATTTAAAACCCCGTAATTTTATTATATTATTTATAGCTGAAAGACTTGCCAAAACCATGAAATCAATTGTTCATGTAAATGGATAAGGATGTAATCAAGTCAATGTATATCCATGGTTCGGTCAGTTCAACTCAAGTTGATATTTGATAGTATTCAGTATATATGGATTCATGATGTATTGGAGTTATATTTGAAGTGTATGTAGATTGGAATTGTATTCAGATTAGACCGAGACTCTGTCTGAGTCAGACACTTAAACATAATTTGATTCTTGAATTAGGTTTTGGAGTTATCGGTAACTGCTGCACATGGACGGCAGAATTTGTGACTTTTTCCAAGCCAATTACCATTGATAACCCCGTTTTAGTTTCCTACCTTAAATAGGCAAGCACCAACTTTCTCCGGCTCCTTGAGACTCAAGAGAATTGGCCCCGCTTAAACCTATATTTACTAGGGCCTTTATTGTAAATTAATAAACTTGAGGGGGTTTTATGAAAAATTGTTTTGATAAACTTTCAAAATAAACCTCAAGTATTTATTTAACGTATTTAAGGTTTTCATGGATGCAATTTTTAAAACTGTAGTATTCTAATGATTATAAACCTAGATTGAATAGGATATGGTATTTTAGTGTAAATTTGGAATTGTATGGATTTGTGATGGTATATTCATGAAATTTATGATTCTTGTGTTTAGAAAACATGAAATTTATTATAAATATAAAATACATGTTTTGATAATATATATATATATATAATTATTAAAAATAGAATTTATTTATTAAATAGAAAATCATGGTTTCTTAAAAATTGTATTAAAAATTCCATCGAGATCGGATGCTCCATGAGGATGTCTGCATCTCGCTCTACTAGTCCCAAGGATGTGCGATAATCTGCACCATCCAAATCGGGTTCCCCAAAATGGGTTGTAGAGGCTTAATTGTAAGGAATTTAATTAAAACAATCTTAAAGAATATGTTTTTATTAGTGTAAGGTATTTTATTGTAAAATTGTATTTATCCCACAAAATATTGTTCCAAAAGACATCGTGCTATATCATGATGAGTGTTATGATGAGGTAGGTCATTATCTCATGAGTTTTCTAAAGATAATATGAGCAAATATGATGCAATGATGTCGTAAGTAAACTTTATAGTATTTAACCGTAAAATTGAAATAAAAGTTGTATAACGCTGTATTTTGAATTGAAACTTGTTCTAAATGTTTGTTTTAAGATTACTAAACAAGATATAACAATATGGATGTTTGGTTATTTAGAAAAGTTGTGTTTTTAACAAAATTAGAATCGAAAGTCGGAATAACTCCGCTTCCGATGAGTTTTGAGAAGAGAATTCTTTTAATAGGGAAGAGAGGAGAGGTGTAATATTTCAGGAAAATAAAAATATTATTTTCGAAATTTAAATAATTAAAATAATAAATTTCATGAATATTATTAAAAATGTGAGAATTGGTTTTAATGATGTGGTATAATTATACATGTATAGTTTGGAAAATAATTTGGAAAATGAATATAATTATTGATTTTGAAAATAGGAAATGTGATTTGGATATTTTATAAATATTATACGATTAATTATATGCAAATTATGTTAAACTCGATTAATATTGCACCAATTATGAATTAATCTTGTTATGTTTGTGGCATTCTACATGACTTGTTGCAAGAGATTTGTTACATTTTATAAAACCATGGTTTCATTTGTCATACCATTTGTTTTGTTTTAAAAAAAAGGAAATGAAAAAGGAATTTAAAATGTGGCATGGGGAGGAAACATGGAGGTATGGGCATGTGAGGGGAGAGAGAGAGAAAGAGGGAGAGGGGTCCTTTGACCATGGCTAAAGGTTTTCTTCACTTGATATTCCTCCACCTTCATCACATTATCTTCTACTTCTCCTTCTCCTTCTCCTCTTCCTCTACCCTCTACCACCCTCAAAACCACTCCAAATCCATAAGAAAACTCATACTTCTTTCACAAAATATGTGCACAAGACCATCCCAAACACCATGAGTAGATCAAGTCAAGATTTTGAGGACTTTGGGTAACTCAAGAAAATTCTTGAGTTACCAAGTGAGGTAAATTCCATATCTTTAGCTAATCTTTTGGTTTTCCTAGCATCTATAGTAGTTTAGAGTTAACTAAGTGTGGTTTAGTGAACTTTGAGAATTTCTAGATGGGGGTTAGGAGATAATATGACTTGTGAATGTGTAATTGAGGTGAAGTGATGTTTTTCATGACCTTAGTGATGTATTAGGGACCCAAACCAGAGACCAAACAGAGTCTTGAACTTAGATTTGGTCGATGTCGGTTTTGTGACTATTGAGGACTACAGGGAATCTGGAGCAACCTGAGGTGGTTGTAAGAAAATCAAACAAGTAGAATAACCTAGATAGACCACTAGAAGACCACCACGAGAAGACGAGACCCAAATTCCAACATGGGGTCGGCGACATCGGGAAAATGGGAAATCTCGCCGAGCCAGTTGTGGACATTGGAGTAGGGGTTTGTTCTGTAGCTCACACACATTATAACCTAGCCCCTTATTGTTAGATTTGTCCCTATATACCTGAACACAAATCTGGGAGCATTTTGAGTTGATTTTGGCAATATTTTCCGATTTCTAAAACTTGGTTTTTGGTGTTTAAATTTGGATTTGGACGTTTGTATGTCAACGACGAGAGTTATTTGGCTATTTTTGCATGCGTAGACCATAGGTTCTAACCTATGTGCGTTTTGTATGCCGCTTTAGTTTTCGTATTGGTTCGTGGTTACGATATAACGTATTGGAAACTGTGGGTACCCTGCGTGGACTTCAGGACGATAAGGAAGAGCGTGACGTCATCGACTTCAGCAAGCGAGGATCAAGGTGAGTTGATGTATATCTACGAGGGAAGTCGGCTGGATGGCGTATAACACCCCCGCAACTGTAGGATAGGTTATATTATACGTATATATCTATTGGTACAAGATTTGGATATTTAGCAAGTAAGATTCTAGGAGACCGTAAGATTAGAATAAGTGTAATCGCAGGAAGGGTATAACCTTAGTCTTTTTATCTTAGTCGCGAACCTTTAGGATATGTGTAGTCACACACACACTTGGTTTTATGTGTATATGTTTGTATATATATATAGGTGTGTTTGATTATATATATATGCACACGTGAAATGAGGATATGATATGTTATATGGATATGAGTCGATATGATCAGGCATGATGTCGTGAGGTTATAATATGTGATTGAGTCAAGACACCGTATATGATATGATATATTAAAGGATCGTTGGGCTATATATATGCAAACATGTGATAACATGTGACTCGGTGAATAATGAATTGTACGAGACCTTAGATCCATACCACTGATTTATGATATTGATATTGTATGATGATTGATACCATATGAATGATGATTTATTATGATATTTAACCCGTACCCTTGATTTTGAGGATGTCGAATGATGGATATTACCGTAAGAGATGTATATGATGATTGATCCGCACTCTTGACTCGAGAATGTCGTACGATGTATTATTATCGTACGTGATGATATAAGGCTGGATCGCCGACTATTAGATATATCGGCTCAGAATATTATACATTTTTTTTACCTTGGACTAGGTTCTTAGTTTAATCTTTAGTTGCATAGATATAGGTTAGCTTAGGCTCAAGTCATACCTATTTTCAAAACCGACGAATCGTAGGCTTTTTCAAAGAATAAAACGTGGGACGCTGCGGATTTTCAAAAGACATCTATTTTCTCAAAACACCGTAGTCCCTACTTTTCTAAAAACAACCATTCATGCTATTTAAACACAATAAACGGTATGGCTCATATATAGTTGATATACCTTATTGTTGCTTTGTTGTTTACATTATGTTATGATCTCGTCTGCTAGGATACATGCACCATTACCGATGATGCGTATGTTCTACGTACACTTGCTTGCCGGCTCACACACACATCATCGGTAATTTCCATGTCACGCACACTATAGTAATCGTTATTACATTGTATGATCTGATAGTCTGTAGAAATAGTATTGTTTAACATTCATGATCCTGTATGCTAGTGTAGACATTGTATTTCTTACTTAGATGCCAAATGCATTAGCATACATACATTCTAATTATGCACTGATCTTTGGTTTTATGCCGGTATTTATTATCTCATTGTATACTCTTAGATTGATTCTTCTTGGAGATTTCCGTATTCATATGATTTATGGATTTGGGGAAAACCGCAAAGGAGTTTTATAAACTTATTATCATTTTAAAAATAGAAATTTGCGGTTTTCTCGTGATATGATGTGTGTGGCGTCCACCATGAGATTTCTCGGTTCTTGAGCCACGTATGTACATATACCCAATTCGAGAAGAGAGACGCTGTCTGCGGGTATATGGTGGACCCGGTAAGGTACCCTAGGGCAATAGGGTGGTATAGATAGACGTTGAACCCGGTAAGGTACCCTAGGGCAATAGGGTGGTATAGATAGACGTTGAACCCGGTAAGGGAGCACTACCTACCGGTTATTATTGACCCGGCGGTCATATGAAGGATCCGACCGGAGTCGTGTGATTTTGACAGATTTGAGGGCTGATCTGAGGATGCAGCACCCGACATATATGAGGATACTGTTTTCACAGATGGACACGACTTCCTTGATGTTTTCGAGTGTCGATACTGGGCACTCAGGTTTTATCTTGATTTAGTGTGTCGTTGCTGGGCACACATTCATTGATGCATATACTTACATATGTCTATTACCACTTTATGACACGGACACGAGTACTTGATCTTACACATATGTCTCTACTATTTACCTCTACTGTTACTCGATGTTATCGTTCTACTATTACTATTGTATTGTACTGTATGACCTACGAGATAGTCATACATTCAGTTTCTACTCGGTGATGTTTTCTACTCAGGAATTGGCAACCCACCCCCGTTGTGCCACAGTTTCTTGCAAATTTAGCTGTACAGGTTCCGTAGCGGCTTTGCTGGCACACCACTTCCTTCCGGGTGATTACATTGATAGGTGGGATACATTGCATCGTGACCACCGTTATATACTTGTATATATTATTTCAGTTGTATCTAGTTAAAAGCTCCATCAACCAGTCTATGTATATTTAGTAGACTTAGAAACCATAGTTGTATATTCTTTCGGCCTTAGAGTTGCGGTTATGTATTATTCTTTATTCCTGGTTTTCTTGATGATGCATGTTTTCTTTATTTTCTTCCCGAGTTTTTGATCCTCGCCTTCGGCGTTGTATACCTATTACTTGCGTGATTGTTTCCGCCAATTGGCGAAGAGCTAGCTTCCGGTTGGGGATACCTTTTATTATATTGCTTGCACCATTTTCGGGCTAAAATATACAAAAGAAGTGCTGCCCAAATTTTTAATGACGAAAATGTTTTCAAGTTAGATACAAAGACTGTGTTTTTATATATTATTACTAATGTATTTAAAGAAAGAACTTGATTTCATTATACCATTCTTTCTAAACTCCACCTCCACTATTTTTCCTAAAAGGTTTAGATTTTTGGGCTTTTTGGCTTACTTGAATTAGGTGGGGTCCTATAGATTTCACATGATTCAAGTGCCAGTCACGTGCCTTTTCTGGGTCATGACAATTTTAATAGGGAAGAGAGGAGATGAGAGGGGACTTACTAGATTAGATAAGAGAGGGGAGGTAGAGGAAGGGTTTGAGAGTTTCGTGGAGTCACGGTGTCACCGAATTTGTCCCGAGTCGTCGTCGGAAGATGACCTTGGGCTAACTCCACTTGTACAACTAATTTGACTTGGAAAAATTTGAGAGTTTTGATGATAGATTTCAGAATGGAGAGGGGTAGGGTGTGGGGTGGTATTTATATGATAGAATTTGGGTTTAGGGAATTCAAATTGAGAATTAAAATGCATTAAAACATTGGTTTAATTGTGATTTTTAATTCTCTGGATAATTGCAGGAAATTTAAATAGAAGAGGAGTAGTGGGGGGAGGCCAAAGGGTGTTAGGGTAAAATTAGGAGGCATTTGCAATGGGGGGCTTGGTGCCGCCGGCCCTTTGGGTATCTTCGCCGATCGTTTGGGAGGGGTGGGGTCTTCGATTGGTGCCACGTGTTTGTGTCTGCTCATATAAGATTTTCCACACGTTTGATTTTAATAACTTTTCATTTTTATGTGTGTTGCACGTGTAAAATTTTGGGCTTCCAAAAAGTTTATAAGAAAAATCATTAAAAATAATATGCGGCTGGAGGGATTTGAACACAGAGGCTATATCACTGCAGTGTAGGGCTTTACCAATGAGCTATAAGTGCTTTCTTGCTGTTCTTAAACAAATTAAATACTTATAGCATACTCAGGATTGCAAATACTCCATTTAGTACTTTAACTTCAAGCAAATTTTTATACATTGAAAACATAGTCGTTACATATGGTATAAATGAACTAGGGTGTTAGATTATACCCAACTACAAAAGAATTTCGTTCTCGAAATTACCGGAACAAGAAAAGACAAGAAAACATGAATCTAAGAAAATAAGTGTGGAAACTTCTATCGAATCTCATCTTCACGTTCCCAAGTTGATTCTCCATGTGAACGATTTCTCCATGAAACAAGTACTAGAGAAATAACCTTGTTCTTGAGGACCTTTTGTCATCGATCCACAATCTCCATCAGTCTTTCTTCATATGTCAATTTCTCTCTTACTGTCAGCTCTGAGTGATTTAGGACGTGTGTCTCATCTCGAACATACTTGCAGAGTTAAGATACATGGAACACGTCATGAACACTTGCCAAGGATGGTGGTAAAGCCAATCGATAGGCTACTTCTCCAACTTGCTCGAAAATATCGAAAGGCCCCACGAATCGAGAACTAAGCTTGCCTCGACTACCAAATTGAATCACTCTTTTGGTCGGTGATATCTTCAGGAATACAAGATCACCAACTGCGAACTCCAGAGGTATTCGTCTTGTATCGGCCCAACTTTTCTGTCGATCTTGTGCCGCCTTCATATGGTTTCGGATTACGTTGACTTTCTCTACGGTTTGCACAATAAGATCCGGTCCCAATAATATTATTTCTCCAACATCGTCCCAACAGATAGGCGGGTGACACTTATGACCATATAATACTTCGAATGAAGCCATCTGTATAGTCGCCTGAAAACTGTTATTATAAGAAAACTCCACCAAGTGCAAATGATCCTCCCATGAACCCTTGAAGTCCAACATGCATGCTCTCAACATATCTTCAAGAGTTTGGATCGTTCTTTCGGACTGGCCATCTGTCTGTGGATAATAGGCGGTGCTAAACTTTAATCGAGTCCCCAAACTTTCCTGTAGACTCTTCAAAAAGTGCGATAAGAATCGGGTATCACGATCGGAAATGATGCTCATGGGTACTCCATGCAATCTCACAATCTCCAGCATATACCGCACTGCTAAAGCCTCCGTCGACTGACCAACTCGAAACGGTATAAAATGAGCTGCTTTGGTCAATCGATCAACAATAACCCTAACTGCATTATTGCCCCTTGGACTTCGCGGTAAAGCTCTCACGAAATCCATGGTTATATATTCCCACTTTCATTGAGGAATCGGAAGTGGTTGCAATAAACCAGCTACCCTTTGATATTCAGCCTTGACTTGCTAATACACCAAACACTTCGATACATAGTGAGCAATCTCCCTTTTCATACGTTCCCACCAGAAATGCCGTCGTAGATATCGGTACATTTTTGTGCCTTCCGGATGTACGGAATATGCAGAACTATGAGCCTTCTTCATAACTTCTTCACGAACATCTCCTTTCGGCACACATAAACGGCTCTCATATCGTAAGGAACCATCTTCATGAATTAACAAGTCCGTTCGAAGTCCCGCTTTTACCTGTTCTCGAAACTTCTGCAACCTTGGATCGTGCGACTGCGTTGCTTTAATATTATCGACTAGGGATGACTGTACTTGCAACTGCATCATCTGTCCCGAAGAATTCGGTAGTACAATCTCCAATTCAAATCTCTAAAATTCATCTATAATCTCCTTTTGTGCAGTCAACATCCATATTGCTGGCAACCGACTTAGAGCATACGGCACTACATTAGATTTCCCCGGATGGTATTTTAGATCAAGATCATAGTCAGCTCTAACCATCTACACTGCCTCATGTTGAGCTCTTTCTGCGTGAACACATTCTTTAGGCTCTTGTGATCGATAAATACTTCTACCCTTTCTCCCAATAAGTAGTGTCTCCAAATTTTCAAAGTAAAAATCACTGCTGCTAGTTCCAAATCATGAGTTGGGTAATTCTTCTCGTGAGTCTTCAATTGTATTGACGTGTGAGCTATAACCTTCCCATTCTACGTTAGAACACATCCCAATCTTTTTCCAGATACGTCTCTGTGAATAACCAGCCCTCCGGAACTGTCAAAATAGGAGCGATGGTCAATTTTTGCTTCAATGCTTCAAAAGCTAACGCACATTTCTCCGTCCATACGAACGGTACCTCTTTTGTGTTAACTTGGTCAATGGTTCTGCTATTTGAGTGAAGTTTTCCACGAACCTTCTATAATATCCGGTGAGCCCAAGAAAACTTCTGATCTCCACTACGTTCTTTGGAACCGACCAATCATGAACTGCTGCAATCTTTTCAGGGTCAACGGCAATTCCATCTCCGGATACGACATGACCCAAGAACTCCACTTCTTCAAGCCAAAACTCACACTTTCTCATCTTAGCATATAACCTTTCTTGTCTCAACATTTGCAGTGTGATCTTCAAGTGTTCAGCATGCACTTCTTGGCTCTTCGAGTAGATAAGAATATCATCGATAAAAATCACTACGAATTGGTCCAAATACGGTGAAAAGATTCGGTTCATCAAGTCCATAAATATCGCTGGTGCGTTCGTGACTTCGAACGACATCACTAAGTATTCGTAATGCCCATATCGAGTTCGGAACGCTGTCTTGCAAATATTTTCTGATTTCAACCGGATTTGATTATATTCGGATCGCAAATCCAGCTTCGAGAATACCCCCGCGCCACTGAGTTGATCGAATAATTCGTCGATGCGAGGGATCAGGTACTTATTCTTAATAGTCACCTGGTTTAATTCTCGATAGTTGATGCACATCCTCCGCGTGCCATCTTTCTTCTTGACTTGAAGAACTGGAGCTCCCCAGGGTGAATTGCGGCTGCGAATCACACCCTTCTCCAATAATTCGGCAACCAGTTTCTTTACTTCTTCTAGCTCCACTGGTGCCATCGGATAATAATCCTTTGAAATCGGCACTGCTCCGAAAACAAGATCAATCGCAAACTCCACATCTCGTTTCGGCGGTAAACACAAGATGTCCTCGAACACATGTTCCCTCATATAAAAAGAAGAAGAAAGAAAAGGGGAAAATTCCTCACTGTTCAAGTCTCATGTGTTAAACATGGGAGCGCCTATATGTAAAGCATATGGGCGCTGCATAAGTCTCACGTGTTAAACACATGAGCGTCTATATGCAAAGCATATAGGCGCTCATAAGCCTCATGTGTTAAACACGTGAGCGCCTATATGCAAAGCATATAGGCGCTGCAATTAAAACAAATGGGCTAAAAGAGCCACACATGTTAAACACGTGAGCGCCTATACGTAAAGCATATAGGCGCTGCATTTAAATAATTGGCAGGCCAAACAGGCCTCACATGTTAAACACGTGAGTTTTCTTGCTGCATTCTAATGCAAGATAGAATTAAATTCTATATAGGAAATATTTTCCTGATCTTTCTAATATGGAAATATTTTTCACTAACAAAGAATTTTGGATTTAAAATCCAATTGTGATAAAATATCACCAAATGAACTATCTGATATAATTAAATTCTATGTGGAAATATTTCCTCGATCTTTCTCAAACTAGAAAGATCATCTCAGTTAAACAGAGGACCCTTGGATCAACGATCCAATGGTGATTATAAAATCACCCACCGACCATCTGATAGAATAAAATTCTATCCAAGGAAAAATATTTCCTAATCTTGTTAAACAAACAAGAAAACTTCTCTATTAAACAGAGAGTCTTTAGATTAAAAATCCAATGGTGAATAAAATTCACCAAGTGATCCGAGAGATCATTTTGAATTGATCATGATCTCTCAATCAGAGATTTTCCTAACAAATTGATCTTTTCTTTTATCCTATAAATAGAAGGGAAAAACAAAAAAAAAAAATTGCTACAAGCTTCTGCAAAAAAAAGAGTACAGCGAGATCTTAAGAGAACAAGAGAATTTAATTCTCAAAGAAGAAGACTTTCTTCATTGAAACCAGAGGTAAAAAAAACAGAGATCATATTGTCTCTCCTTTACCTATCTAAGGGTTTAACCCTTCATTTAAGAACTCAGTTTTTTCCCCGGTTGAGATTTGCATAAGCAAATCTCCACACTAGTTGAGAATTTAATTCTCATCGGGGAGATTTTGCTCTGCAGATTCAAAACCTAGGGGAAAAGAATTAAGTTATAAAAAAATAGATGAGAGAAGAAGAACAAGAACATATAGGAATTTAATTTCTCCAAAAATTAGGGTTTAACTTTATATATATAAAGAACTTAGTTCTTCCATAAAAAACAATAATAATGATCCAAGATCTTCAAAACCAGAATCGTTAGTGCTTAGCACTATTTTGAAGCCACACGTGTTTCCCGCGTGAGTGCTTCAAACGAACAAAGAGAGCAACTAAAACTGCCTCGCGTGTTTCCCACGTGAGTGTTATAGCATCCCAGTATCAAAAAGAAAAGGGGCAGTCACGTGTTTTGCACGAGAATGTTAGCCAAGTGCTTAGCACTTCTGTAAAAAAAAGAAGAAGGGAGATAAAACCAATGGGTAGTGCCCATATTTGGGTGTCTCATGCGTGTCACGTGAGCGCCACAAAACTCTAGTGTTTAACACTAATCCAGTGCCCACGTGAAATGCACGTGAGCACTGTATTCCTCAGTGCTGAGCACTGTTGAGTATTTATGGAAACCCAATCTCAGCCCAAATTGGCTAAGTTTCCTGAGTTTAAACCTCTTTGATTCTAAAACAACCGAGCCCATATTGCTCGTGTTTTCCTAAACTGACCTTAGTCTAAAAAATGACTAGTGGTCTCCCATCGATGATATCCCAAACGATATTCATCTTATATCTCCTAAGATAATTTTAGTCTCAAACATGACTAACATTTCTTAGGTCTACAACAGCTCCCTCTTTTTTCCTAAAATATGGGATTTGGTTTAAAGGTACATCTCTCCACACCTCAGATATATGTCGTTGTAATTCTTCAACGTCTTCAGAGAGGTGGCGGGTCCCGACAACCAACAACACGTTGATGCACTTCCAAACTGACGTGCATACCTCAAATCAGACCGTAACCCAAATTGGGTGCATTCCATATCATCATGGTTCGCTTCGTCATGTAATAAATACACATGCGCACAAGTCGAATTTTGGACCGAAACGTCCTTAAACTAATATTCACCTCCAAAATGGCGATAATGGACGAAACATCCTTAAACTAATATTCGCCTCCAAAATGGCGATAATGGACCGAAACGTGCTTAAACTAATATTTGCCTCCAAATACGGCGATAGCGGACCGAAATGTCCTTAAACTAATATTCGCCTCCAAAATGGCGATAGTGGACCAAAATGTCCCTAAACTAAAATTTCGTCTCAAACACGACAATAATAAACCGTGATGTCCTTCAACTAAAAATAATCGAGCTCAAATAGTCATACGTTTTAAGTCGATCTTAATCTCAAACCAGATTAACGATCCTTAAAGCAACCCAAACCCAAATCTAAAAATATACGGATTTGGACTAATCCACACCCTACGGACAACGACATAAATTAGTCTCCGTATACAATCCACGGGCAACCCAAAATAAAAACAAACATATACACGACACGAAGTGAACCTTCGGAAAAGGAGAAAGTGTTTATTGCGATGCGGTAATGTAATTAACTGCAGGGGCTTACGCCTGCAGGGAAGAGCATGCCCACAATAAAAAAAACCTCGCAAATGAGGGGGGATCTGATAAAGTCCGCTACAATGGTCGCGTCCGTCCAAACCTCCTATTAATGGTGCCATAAATCATCTTGGAATTTTCGGAGAGGTGGATGTATAAGTCCAAATAGCATCTGCCCCCAGAATTCAGGCCAGACGTTCGAACGTTTCAGTCCGTCTTCCGGCGGTGAACAGATTCTGGCACGCCCGGTGGGACCTTTTCTTCTTTCCACTCGACACTTTGTGTGTCGTGTTTCGCGAAGAAAATCGTGGTTTGCTTTGGTTGCCGTTAGATTCAAGGTACTAAGATTTGGTGTCTAGTTCTTGTGCAGAAGTGAACATCAATGGCTTCTAACTACTCTTGCAACAGCAACTCCCACTCCGCCACAACTGGAGGAGTGACTTATGGGCCCAACGCGGCCTCCATTTTTTCAATGCCGGTGGGGCAAGTAACAGAAGC
The DNA here is from genome assembly GCA_030015575.1 of Agapanthus africanus. Taxonomy (NCBI): domain Eukaryota; kingdom Viridiplantae; phylum Streptophyta; class Magnoliopsida; order Asparagales; family Amaryllidaceae; genus Agapanthus; species Agapanthus africanus. Next base: position 824,388,781 of record CM057339.1, on the reverse strand, counting down.
CACTACTGGATTGTTCTTCGAGGCCATGCTCCCACCAATGAGCGTCAGTGCCTCAACGCCGCAACCCGATATTCCCAAGAAGTCGGTCTTCCACCGACTGACGACCGCAACGGCTCTTCTCAACGAGCCATCCAAAAGAAGGTTCTCAGTCTTTAAAAGGCTGAACCAAAGCTCAAGTGGGCCTACAAAGAAGCCTATGACTCTAGAAGGGGCTAATGAAGCTGTTAAATCTGCTTCACCAGACAGACGATCGGTCTTTGAGAGGCTGACCGACTCTAATCAAATCTTACCAAGGACGTCGGTCTTTAATAGGCTGACAATTGGTGGAGCTCCTCAACAAAACCAGGGGCAAGCCACAGCAGCTTCCAAAACTAAGACGATCTCGTCTGCAAGACACGCTCGACGTCGCCACTAGCGCCGAGTGAGAAAAGCTGGGGGCAACTCCCCCTCTGGATTCATTCTGCCGGCTCCAATGGTTGAAGTTGACGCTGCTGTTCCAACCGGGAACTGCTTTGATCTGCTTAGGCGGGTGCGAAAGAACTCTCCAACTGCGGTGCTTAAGAAATCTCCCCCTCCTGCAGAAGCCATAATGCAGACAAAACTGGAGTAGTCCCACCAACGGCTCTCCTCCTAAATTCATAGAATCTGGTGGAAAGTTTAAGACTCTGTAATCGACAAAGACTACTCTCACCGACTGAAGAAAATGAAGGTTCGGCAAAAGAAAGACCATCCCTCCATCATACAGCGAGGGGTGTCTTCCACACGGATGCCTGTTACAACAGCTCCTTCAACTTTTACCTCCCACAAAAGGATGAGGCCGGATAAAATCCCACCGCCAGCGGCAAATTCCAAAGGTGCTGGTCCCAAACGCCCTAAGTCTGGGGGCATGATCGTACACATGGTTTACATGAAGTCCGGAAAAGAGGAAAGCCGTGCTTCCGTGGCTCATCGGCCGCAAACTCGGTCGTTAACAAAAGCTCAGGAGAAACAACAAAAGCTCTAGGAAATGCTGATTAAAATGTCAGCACTTACCGGGCAGAAAGAAAGCCTGGAATCGGCATCTGAATAGCGTCAAAAGCAGGAGACCGATACAGAGTTCCTGCGAAAGGTGCTTGAAAGGAAGGATAAGGAGGCCGCAGAACAAGTTGCTAACATAAAGCAGATGGTGCTTTTGTTCCAGGACATGGTTAGAATGATGATCCAACTAGAACCTCCAGCCGAAGATCCACCGATAATCGTCGAGGATGATAGAGGGGAAACATCAAACCATCTTCCAGCTCTATCAACAGTTAAGGAGGAAACAGTCTTCAAGGCTGCTCTTGATGACTATATAGCTCAACAAATATGAGCTCATCAAGCGAATGAAGCGGCTGGCCAAATCGTCAGAACTGGACGGCCGTATCCAGGCTGGTATGATCAAATCAAGTACCCGCCGGGATATACGATCCCCAAATTCCATGTGTACAAGGGGACAGGCAATCCACACCAGCATGTCGCTCAGTTCAGAGCTTTGTGCAACAATACTGGAAGCGACAACAAACTGTTGCTTTTCCATTTCATTCGCAGCTTGTTAGAAATGGCTTTTGAATGGACTCAGACCTCCCAAATGACTCTTTAAGAACATTCACAGAAATGGAACTGCTGTTCACACAGCGGTTTGCCAGCGCAAGCGATCGCACCCCGATCACGGCATTAATCAATGCCAGGGTAAAGCCGGGAGAAACCTGGGTTCAATACGCGATCCGGTGGCAGAACCTATGGTCAAAGTATGAACAACGCATCGAAGAATCCTCTGTCGTGGGCATGTTCATCGGGACCCTAGATCCGCAAACGACCGTGTCACAGTTCATGACGTTATTCAAGCCGACTACCTTCCAGGCCCTGATCGACAAGCTGGCCCAAATGGACCAGATGGGCCATGGGCCTTCCTAACTCTCGAAATGTCAAGGGTAAAGGGAAAGCGGCCTTCGTTGCCAACACTCAACAGCAACTGAGTGACCCGAAACCGGTTGCTCGCCAAAACAACATGCGTCCGTGCTTATCCCTGAAAGAAATGCTAGGATGCGCTTACTCGTTTCCCCGTGACAAGACGAGGAGACTGTTCGAGCTGACAATGCGCAATAAACTCATCACATTTCTAGACCCACGGTGTCCCCCGCAACCCAACAACGTCTACAACCCTGACTACTGCTCCTATCACAGAATGGTGAGCCACCCAATTGAGGATTGTTACATCTTCAAGAACTGGGTCGAGGACCAGTATCAACAGGGGAAATTCGCGCTGTCTGAGAACTGGAGGGTGAACGCACCACAGAAGCACACTCCTAAAAAGGTGGATGCACCGGGGGCATCATGCTTGCTCATGGAAGAAGCTCCATGGGAAGTCGTTCTCTCGGCTAAAACCAAAAGAATGCTAAAGGATCTTCAGGTATGTCCGGCAGTAAGGTGAAGCCCACTTGAACCGGGAAATCATTGAAGGGATGCTGAAACCGCGTCCTGTACCGAAAACTGTCGACAAAAGGCAAAATCCCCAAGTCAAGCTTCAAAGTATTCGAAGAAAAAGAAGAAGACTAAGACACCTGTACAGCCTGCCGAGTATGATGACAAACGCACAAACATACAAAAGTACATTGATGCGCTAGAAGAGTACAACCAGAAGGCGCGGACACCAGTCACCCTCGAAGAGTTTCTCAAGCATATTCTTGAGAATGAAGAGAATGACAACGATGAAGAAAATGACTCATCAGAAACCGAAGACTATGTAGCAAGTTGTCACATGGTTTCCCATTCATCGTTAAATGATGAAGAAGCTCTTTCAGCATCAGAAAACAACACAGAGGAACTAGGGATAGGATCGGCGTCAAAATCCCCGGAACTGTTGGAAGACCCAATCGATAGGCTGTTAAATGAAGCTTTTTGAAAAAGCAAAGCTGACTGAGAACGCGAAATAGCCATATACGAAAATGCTAAGCGTCATCGTCAGGATGAACAAGCTGCGGCAAGGAGGAGTCGTAAAGTACTCCGACCAGAACAAAGCACACCTGCGGCAAACAAGAGCAGAATCATGATAGAGAAGCGGTTCGCCAAAGCCCTGTCAGTAGGAATGATGCTGCCACCTCTCAAAGGAAACACGCCCGGGGTCATAAGCCTCAACGGAGAGGACTCATATCCGAACTACTGCCTATATCATCGGAGGGTTTCTCACCCCACCGAAGAATGCAGAGCCTTCAAGAAGTGGTGGTAAGGATACGTTGCCCATTAACAACACTTTAAGAGGATGAAGCGCGAAGCTCGTCGACTGCAAAAAAGTGTGGCAAGTGCGCGTGAGAAAATGACTAGCAACTATCATATGGTTGATACCAGTTTGGAAGGGGATAAAATTCAGGTTCTTACCTTCAGAAGCGACTCTGAGGACGAAATGACCCTCAGCCCTCTCTTCAAAGACTTAACCTCCGAAAAAGAAGAGGGGAGAACTGTGGGAACATTCAGCCGCGTAGCCGCACGCTGCCTGAAAATAAGCTCGGACCTTTAAACAAAGGTTCGAGAAAAAGAGACAAAGGGAAAGAGAAAATCCCTGAGGAAATCACCCTCGATGATGGAGTTGTCAAAGAGCTCGCAGCCAGGGACCCGCCTAAGAAAAACAAGATGGATTACAATGTCTTAGCATATCTGAGGAAAATGCCCTCACAATAGAGCATACTAGATGCTCTCCTTCTGTCCAAAGAGGCACGAGATTCTCTGATCAAGGCATTACAAGAGCTTGACCAGTTCCAACTTTTTCTCGCAGAAGAGAAGATGAAGGACGAGCTGGCAGAGATTCACACAGCTGACATTACATCCAACGATGAAGATCTCCTCCTCAGAACGTGCGAGCATAATCGCCCGTTATACGTCACCGGGTACTGCCACGACATCAAGATAGACAAAATCCTTGTCGACAACGGCTCCTCCGTCAGTCTTCTCAACGTGGAAGTGTTGAAGGAGATTTACATTAACGTTCAGCATTTGGCTCGGGACAAAATTACTATCTCCGAGTTCGACTCACAGTCGTCATGGACGCTTGGGTCCATAATACTGACGTTACGCTTTAGGATGCTCGCCACTGACATCAAATTTCATGTCATTGACGCCAAGACTTTCTATAATGCTTTTCTTGGCAGGCCTTGGTTACATGAGTACAACGTCGTCCCTTCTGCATAACATCAGTGTATGAAGTATTTCAAGAATGGCTTGGAATACACCATCACGGGAGAGCTAAACCCGTTCTCCGTAAACGAGGTCCGAAAAAAGGAAGATGCAAAGTATTTCTTACCAGACATCGAAGATATGGAAAGGTGTCATAAGCCGAAGGATTAACGGAAGTCTGTTGCCACCATCCTGATCTTTGGGAGCGTCACCAAGGAAGATGAAGAAATAGTCTACTCGGGGCAACCCCAGAAAGAAAACAGCAGGCCCGGACCATCGACCCCTATTATGGTCTTTGGCATTGACTCTGAGGACAAAGCCAATGCAGTGTTCTCCATCCTCCCATCAGTGCAAACCTTCGATGAAGCAGATAAGAGCCTGCAAATCACAATGGTCCTGCCTCGGCATTATAAGGAACTTGATGCGCTCGATACATACAGCGTACAAGAACTATGGACTTTCTACGTACCTCCCAGGAGAAAAGGCGATACTCTTCTACCAATCTATGGAGACCAGAGTAGAGAAAGAAGTCTGGCACGGTGTCGATTTGGCACTCGACAGGCTTCAACCAATCCGTCTGCCAAGATACTATGCAGAGGGATTGAAAAGACTGTTAAGACGCCAAGGTGTACCACTTGAACAAACTGTTCGGCAAGCCCACTTCTACAAAAATATTTGGGATATCCCTGGGACCCAGCGAAAGATGCCCAATGGGAAGATGGAAACAACTGGGCTTGGATACATTTTGTCCAAGAAACCGGAATGATTCTACAGCTGCCGTGTCATAAATAGCTCTGGTGAAGGAGAGAACGCTCTTCTAAATAGCCGTGACATTGAAACAAAGCAAAGTACAGCTCTAAGAATGTCAAATACATCATTCGAAGAACAAGTTGATATGCTAACACAAGAAGCTTGTCAAAAGATTCAGAACGACCACAACCGCGAAATGGCTATCTATGAAAAGGCCAGGACGCAACATCTCAAGTAACAATCTGCAGAAAAAGAAGACTGTAATGTCCGTCATCCCCAGCCCACTGTACGTTCTCATGACAAAAGAAAATCCTGAAATAGAGGCAAAAACAAGGCGAAGAAAGCAAACAACGCCTGAAAACAGCAAAACAAATCCAAGAAGCCGTACACTCGAGGAAAAGCCAGCTGGAACCCATCCTTTATGAAGAAGATGGGCCGGGAATACTCTTTCTCTCAAGACAAGACAAGAAAAATATTCAAGCTTTTCATGAAGCACCAAATGATGGCACTTCCGGAGTCTCGGCATCCCGAACAAATGAACGAGGTCCATTATCCAGATTATTGCTCCTATCACCGAGCAATAGGCTATCCCTTTGAAGAATGCTTCACCTTTAAAGACTGGGTTGAAGACCAATATCAACAAGGTAGGTTCGCTTTATCCGACAGCTGGAGAGTAACCCCACCACAAAATCACGAGCCAAAGAAAACCTATATCGCAAGGATAGAACCGGCCAAACGTCAAGAATGGAAGCAAACTCGTACCTGCCATGTGATAACACTTTCAGAAGGGGAAGGGCATGAGGCTATGGATGACCTTTTCAAGTGCTTCACAAATGAAGACGAGGATGAGGTGATCTTAGAATTTCCACCGGCACCAAAAGAGCGGGAAGAGGGGATATACACCACGGCGGACAACCTAAGGAAAAATGACTTAGGAACGAAAAATGATCTGAGGCCAATGTTCGTCAGTGAACTGCTGTCTAGAAAATAGGTAGCCACGTTAAATAGTGTGCTCATGCAACATAAAGACTGTTTCGCATGGAATTATTCCGAGATGCCGGGATTAGATTGTTTACCCCAATCAGAGCAAAGCTCTGTTCAGATTCCGAGGCGGGAGATGAAGCAACGCTTCATCTTCCCCCAATTAGAGCAAAGCTCTGCTTGGAAAATTTAAACTTTAATAAAGGAAGCAACGCTTCAGCTGCGCAAGCGCTGCGCTGCGCGGCACGTGTCTGCGCAGTTGCGCAAGCACAGCTGCGCAAGCACTGTGCTGCGCGGCACGTGTCTGCGCAGTTGCGGAAGCACAGGTGCGCAAGCACAGGTGCGCAAGTACAGCTGCGCAAGCGCTGCGCTGCACGACGCGTATCTGCGCAGTTGCGCAAGCACAGCTGCCGCGCTGCGCTGTACGACACGTGTCTGCGCAGTTGCGCAAGCACAGCTGTGCAAGCGCTGCGCTGCGCGACACGTGTCACACGCTGAGGCGTTTGCGCAAAACAGAATTAAAATTCTAAAGAAATCTTTTCTGTTCTTGTTAAAACAAGAAGATTTTCTTCAGTAAAACAGAAACCCTTGGATCAAAGATCCAACGGTGGGGAAAATTCCCCAAATCACCCAGAGAAAGATCTCTTTAACAAATTTAACTAATTTATGGGCACTATAAAAAGGACCCTAGGCCTCAATTCAAAGGCATGAACATTTTCTATAAAAAAAAAGAAGGGAAAGAGAACTCTGAAGAATTCCTCAAGAACAAAAAGGTAAAAACCTTTAGAAGAAAGAGAAAGTTCTCTCATGAACAGATCATAGATCTAAAAACAAGATCAATGATCTTTCATAAAAAAAAATAATAATAAAATAGTGCTTTGCACTTTTATGAACCTTTGGTTCTTTGAGATAAGAAAACAACAAATACTTATTTTCTTTTATTCTAATTAGATCAAAGAAAACAAATAGTGCTTTGCACTTCTGTTCTTGAATCTAAAAGATTCTTAGTGCTTTCCACTTCCAAACTGCGCTGTTGCGCTCTTGGGAGAGCGCCACGTGTCAGCTACAGAACAACTTGCGCTACGCGCTCTTGAAATAGAGCTTTGCTCTCTGGAATTGGCGCAACTCACCAAGGTACGCCACATGTCAGCAGCGCAAGCGCAGCGCACTGCGCTTGCATGACACGTGTCGTCATCACAAGCGCTTGCGCTCTCTGATTGGCGCAAAGCGCCTGACAAATGCAATGCATTTCTTTTACTAAAGGGGCAGGCCCAAATCAAAAAGGCCAATAGGCCAAATTAAATTGCAATGCAATAAAAAGGGCAGAGCCCAAACAAAATTGATGCTCTGCATCATTTATAAATGGACTTAGCCCAATCGTGGCCGTAAGTCCTCAAATTAAATTGACTGAGCAAGATTGCTCTCCTAAATCAATTTACATCCGGTTCGAGGGTACATCTCCGAACTCCTCTGACACTTATCGTTGTAATCCTTCAACGACGTCAGAAAGGTGACGGGTCCCGACAACCACACATCGATATGGACTGCGGGGTCCTTAAACTCGTGGACCGAGACGTCCCTAAACTAATATTGGACTGAAACGTCCTTAAACTAATGTTGGACCGAAACGTCCTTAAACTAATGTTGGACCACCATGTCCCTAAACTGGAATATGGACCGCAATGTCCTTAAACTACCAATGGACCGCAATGTCCATAAACTACCTATGGACCACTACGTCCCTAAATTGGAACAATAGAGCTCCCAAATGCTCTTTTGTCGGATCTAAACGATCCCGTTTAAGTTGATCTTAGCCTTAAATATGGCTAACGTATCCTTAAACATTCAAACATACTTTAGTCCCAAATTGGACTATAAGACCCCCAATCAACTTTGGTTCAAGGGTACATCTCCGAACTCCTCTGACACATGTCGTTGTAATCCTTCAACGTCGTTAGAGAGGTGACGGGTTCCGACGGCCATATATTAAATGGACCACTACGTCCTTAAACTGGAAATGGATCTAGACGATCCTGTTAAGTTGATCTTAGTCTCAAATCAGACTAACGTATCCTTGACGAACGTTTAAGTTGATCTTAGCCTCAATACGACTAACGTATCCTTAAACTAAAAACACCAAACCCAAATCTAAGTAAATACGGATTTGTACTGATCCATGTCCTACGGGAGACGGCATTACTCGGTCTCCGTATACAATCCGCGGGCAACCACAAACAAAACAAACACACACGACACGAAGTGAAATTCTGGAGAAGGAGAAAGTGGCTACCGCGATGCGGCAGGGTAATTAACTGCAGGGGCTTGCGCCTGCAGGGAAGAGCGTCCTCACAATCAAAAACCCCTCAAACGAGGGGGAATCTGACGAAGTCTGCTACATCGGCCGCATACATCTAAACCTCCGATACACGGTGCCATAAATCAACTTGGCATCTTCGGAGAGGTAGACGGATAAAACCATATAGCATCTGCCCCGAATCTCAGGCTAGGCGTCCTCACGTCTCGGCCGCCGTTCGGAGGGGAACAGATTCTGGCACGCCCGGTGGGACCTTTTCCTCTTTCCACTCCACACTTCGTATGTCGTCTTCGCGAACCAATCGCGGTTTGTTAACGATTGCCTTTGGATCTCAAGTTACTAAGATTTGGTCTTTTTCCTGACGCAGAACTCAAGATTCAATGGCATTTAACTGCACCAACTGCTCGAAATGCCACTGCAACGGACGCTCCACCTCACCAGGAGGTGTAGCATATGGGCCCCAAGCGGCTTCCTTCCTCGCTCTGCCGGTAGACCAGGTGACCCAAGCCACCACTGGCCTGTTCTTCGGGACCATGATCCCACCTACAAGCTTCTCTGAGCCAATACCTGCACCGGAAGTGAACAAGAAGTCGGTCTTCGACGGGCTCACTGCTACGACGACCCCTGTCAACGGGTCGCCCACTACCAAACCGACAGCCTCTGTTTTCACCAGGCTAAATCAGAACTCTAAATTGGCTGTCCCAAGGAAAGCAATAACTGCTGCTCCAGAAGTCGTCAAGGCGGCTTCCCCTGTCAAAGAGTCAGTCTTTTCAAGACTGACGATTCCTGCTCCTGCCCCTGCCCGAGGATCTGTCTTCGACAGGTTAAATATCATCCCTCAAAGGACAACCTCAGTCTTTGAGAGGTTAACACCAGTGACGCCTCATTCAGACAGGGGGCAAAAAGAAGCTGTCTCTATCTCCGAGCCAGTCCCAACGGCTCGTCATGCTCGACGTTGCCATTGGCGACGAGTGAGGAAGGCAGGGGGCAACTCCCCCTCAGGGCTAACTCCACCAGCTCCAGAGGTGGAAGTCAACGCTGCTGTTCCAACTGGGAACAACTTTGAACTACTGAGGAGGGTATGTAAGAACTCTCCAACCGCTACACTGAAAAGATCTCCTCCACCCGCGGAGAGAGTTCCGGAAACGAAGCAAGAACATCCCCCTCAACGGCTGTCCTCAAAAATATACAAGGTTTGGCGTAGGGTTCAAGACTCCGTGATTGACCCAGGTTATTCTCGTCAACAGAAGAAGGCGAAGGTGAAAAAAGAAAAGGACCGTCCTATTAAACAACGGAGGACAACAATCACCAAGATACCCACTGCAACGGCCCTTTCCACTTCAACGGCCCACAAAAGAAGAAGGCCGGAGAAAACCCCCGCGCCCGCGGCAAATGCTAAAGGGGGTGAGCCTAAACACCCTATGTCCGGGGGCATGATAGTTCATACAGTTTATGTGGCATCGGGAAAGGAGGATAGCCGCATATCAACAGGTCATAGACCGCACACGAGGTCAGTGACCAAGGCTCAGGAGCAGCAGCAGAAGCTCCAAGAAATGATGAACGCTATGGCCGCACTTACAGGGCCAAAAGAAAACCCTGAAACGTCTTCGGATGAACGCCAAGAGGAAGAAACCGGCGCCGAATTCCTTCGTCGGATATTGGAGAAGAAGGACAATGAGGCTGCTGAACAAGCAGCCAACATACAGCGTATGGGCCTCCTCTTCCAAGACATGATAGGGATGATGATACAGCAAGATCCTCCGACCGAAGAGCCCCCGATCGTCCTTGGAGATGATAGGGGAGAGACATCAAATCCTCCACCAGCTTTGTCGACGGCTAAAGGGGATGCAATCTCCAAAGCTGATTTGGACGAGTACATCGCCCAACAAATACGGGTTCATCATGCGACCGAAGCAGCTGGCCAGGTCGTAAAAACAGGACGGCCATATCCAAGTTGGTACGATCAAATCAAGTATCCACCCGGTTACACAATTCCCAAGTTCCATGTCTACAAGGGGACATGCAATCCTCACCAACATGTTGCCCAGTTCAGGGCACTCTGCGGCAACACCGGTGGTGATGACAAGCTTTTACGTCGCCAGTTTGTTGGAAGTTTATCGGATACGGCGTTCGAGTGGTACTCTGAGCTCCCGAACGACTCTATCAAAACCTTCGCGGAAATGGAGCTATTGTTTACTCAGCGTTTTGCAAGCGCCAGTGAACGTACCCCGATGATGGCACTGATTAACGCCAGGGTAAAGCCAGGCGAGACGTGGGTTCAGTACGCTATAAGATGGTGGAACTTATGGTCGAAGTGCGAGCAGCGCATTGAAGAAGCTCCCGCAGTGGGTATGTTCGTGGGAACCCTCGATCCACAAGCAACCATCTCGCAGTTTATGATGTTTTTCAAGCCGACTACCTTCCAGGCCTTGATTGACAAGCTAGCACAGATGGATCAGATGGGCCATAAACCTCCCCTTCCAAAGCCGGACTCCCAAAATGACAAAGGGAAGAGAAAAGCGATCGTCGTCGCTAATGCTCAACAACAACCGAGCAACTCAAAGCCGATCGTGCGTCAAAATATTATGCACCCGTACGTAGACCTTGAGGAGAGACTAGGGCATCCTTACTCGTTTCCCCGAGATAAAACGAGAAGGTTATTCGAGCTGGCATTACGCAATAGACTCATAAATCTGCCGGATCCAAAACGTCCGTTGCAACCAAGTGATGTCAACGAGCCCAACTACTGTCCTTATCATCGAGTACTAGGCCATCCGATCGAAGATTGCTACGTTTTCAAAAATTGGCTTGAAAACCAGTACCGACAGGGCAAGTTCGCGTTATCTGACAAATGGAAGGTGAATCACCCGCAGCCCCACACCTCTAAGGGGACGAATATGCCGGGGGAACATGCTCCGTCGTTGAAGAAGCTCCTTGGGAGGTTGTATTATCAGCTAAGACAAAGAGGATGCTAAACGATCTTCAGACATGCCCAGCGATCAAATGGAAGAATCCGTTGGAACCGCAAGTCATTAAAGGGATGTTGAAGCCACGTCCAACCCCAAAGACCGATGGTGGTGGCTCAAGCACTCGCAACCAGCCGTCAAAATCCTCGAAGAAGAAGAAAAAGAAGTCAAAGAAGCCCATGAAGCCTGGCGACAAGCGCATGGACCTGAAAAAACAAATTGACGCGCTGGAGGAATACAACCAGAAGGCACGGACTCCCATTACATTCCGAGAGTTTCTCAACCACGTCTTTCAAGAGGAAGGTGAGGGAGAAAGTTCGTCAGATAAATCTGAAGAATGCGTGGCGAGCTGTCATATGATTTCCCATTCGTTCACGAACGATGAGGAGACTTCTTGTACTGAAACGCTGGGGGCAGATCCTGAATCAAAAATTCTTGGGCCATCAGATGAGGAAATTGACGCATTCCTCAACGAAGCTCGATTAAAAAGCAGAGCTGATCGGGAGCGCGAGGAGGTTATATTCGAAAGGGCCAAACGCCAGCGCCTTAACGAAAGAATTGAGATACTCCCGCTGGAGCGAAGTACACTCACTGCGAACAAAATCCAATTCAAGATGAGGAAAAAGTTTGCTAAGGCCATATCAATGGGCATGAAGCTACCATCCTCTGAAGGAAACATCACCGGTGAAGTGGAAACGCACCCCTCCTATTGCTTATATCATCAGAAGGTTTCACACCCCACTCAAGAGTGCAAAGATTTTGATAGATGGTGGCAAGGATATGTTGCTCATCGACAACACTTTAATCGAGAAAAACGCAAAACTCGTCGGGAGCAAAGAAATACGACCGAAGGGCTTAAAAGAACTGCTGGCGATTGTTGCATGGTTAACACCGGTGGATCACAAGTGCTTACATTCGGGAGCGATTTTGATGAGGAGCTGGAACTTGCCCCTCTCTTTAAAGAATCCACTCCGGGAAAAGAAGAAGAGCCGAAGGTCTGCGAAAATATCCGGCCGTGGAATCGGACGCTGCCTGAAAAGAACCTCGGACCCTTAAACAGAAAAGATAAAGGGAAAGAAAAGGTCTCTGAAGATATCGTCTTAGATGACCAAGTGGTGGAAGAGCTAGCCGCCAAGGACCCGCCGAAGAAGAATAAGGTGGATTACAACGTCTTAGCATATCTGAGAAAGCTACCCTCACAGCTCAGCATTCTTGACGCTCTTTTGCTATCAAAGGAGGCGAGAGACTCGTTAATTAAGGCACTCCAAGATCCGGAATGATTCCAAGCATGCCTGGCCGAGGAAAAGATGAAGGATGAATTGGAGGAAGTGCACACGGCCGATGTCACTTTCGGCGACGAGGACCTTCTCCTTGGGACGTGCGAGCACAATTGTCCCCTTTATGTCTCAGGATACTGTCACGATATAAAGATAGGCAAAATCCTGATCGACAATGGATTCTCCGTTAATCTCCTCAATGTACGGGTCTTAAAAGAAATCTGCATGAGCGTCCAGCACCTTGCTCGTGACAAGATCACCATCTCCGGGTTCGACTCCCAGTCATCGAGAACTCTTGGGTCTGTGATACTGACGCTACGCTTCGGGCTACTCGTCACAGACATTAAGTTCCACATCATAGACGCCAAGACATGCTACAACGCTTTGCTCGGCCGACCATGGTTACACGAGTACAACATCATCCCTTCTACACAACATCAGTGTATGAAGTATTTTAAGGATGGTTTCGAGTATACCATGACGGGAGAACTGAACCCGTTCTCTGTGAACGAGGTCCGCAAATACGAAGATGCCAAATACTTCTTACCGTATTTCGAAGATACGGAGAGGTGTCACAAGCCGGAGAACAAAGCTAATGCCACCATCCCTGTCTTCGGCAGTGATACTGAAGAAGAAGAGGAGATAGTTTATTTGGATCCACCCCAACACAACAAGCCAGGACCATCCACTCCTACGTTGATCTTTGGTAGTGACTCGGAAGATGAGGTCCATGCTATATTCTCTGCTCGGCCTTCAATACAAATGTTCGCTAATGAAGAGCAAAGTCTGCAAGTCGCCATGGTGCCGCTTAAACACCATAAAGAACTGGATGCACTTAATATTTACAATGTAGAAGAGCTGCAAACGTTCTATATCCCTCCCAGGCGAGAAAGCGAGAAAGCAATTCTGTTCTACCGCTCTGAAGAAACCAAGGTGGAAAAAGAAATCTGGCATGGCGCGGATCCTACGCTCGACAGGCTTCAGCCTATCCGTCTTCCCAGATATTATACGGAGGGTTTGAAAAAGCTACTGAAACGCCAGGGGATATCCTTCAAGCAGACCGTTCGAAAAGCCAAGTTCTATGAAAAAGTCTGGAACGTTCCCGGGACTCAACGCAAACTGCCTAATGGGAGAATGGAGATAAAAAGACTTGGATACATCCTGTCAAAGAAACGAGAGCTACTAAATAGCTGCTATGTCATGTATGACTTCGATGAAGAAGCGGATGCTCAATAGGAGGAAGTTAATCCTGAGACAGTGAAAGTTCCAAATGCAAAAGAGCCCAGTCCGTCGTTCGAAGAACAAATGGACAAGCTCATAAGGGAAGCAGGTCAAAAAGTCCGGGACGACCATAACCGCGAAATGGCCATCTACGAGAAAGCCAGAACGCAACGCCTCCTTCAACAGGCCGTGAAAGATGAAAATACCTCTCCTTGTCAACCTGTTATAAAGAAAGCTCGGCACAAAAGCAGAAATAATTCGAAAGGCCAAAAAAGCGTTCAACAGCAACAAAGCAGGGCTAAGAAGCCACGCAAACGGGAGTCGAGCGTTATTGATCTATCACTCATGAAGAAGATGGGTCGAGCGTACTCGTTTCCTCGGGACAAGACGAAGAAAATACTTGACCTCGCTTTAAAACATCGGATGCTTGCACTACCGGAATCTAAACACCCTGAACAAGCAGGCGAAGTCTCTCATCCGGACTATTGCTTTTATCACCAAGTGATAGGGTACTCTTTCGAGGACTGCTTCACCTTCAAAAATTGGGTTGAAGATCAGTATCAGCTTGGCAAATTCACTCTGTCTGACAGATGGAGGGTAGCGCCGCCACAGAAGCACGAACCCAAGGCCACGAAAAAAGAACCAGTTCCGCATTGGGATTGGAAGCGAATCCGTACTTGTCACGTGATAACGATATCAAAAGAAGAGCCCGAGGGCATGGATGACCTTCCCTGGTGCTTCGAAAACAGCAAAGAAGAGGTAATCTCATAATTTCCACCAGCGCCAAAAGAACTGGAAGATGGAATTCATACCACTGCAGATAACCTTAAGAAAATTGAGTTGGGAACGGCAAATGACCCGCGACCGACATTCATCAGCGAGCTGCTATCTGAAGAGAAGGTGGCTTTATTAAACGACCTGCTTATGCAGCACAGAGATTGCTTCGCATGGAACTATTCCGAAATGCCGGGACTAGATCCAGAAATTGCCGTGCATAAATTGGCGATATCCCCGAACGTCAAGCCAGTCAAACAGGCGCCGAGAAGAATGCGGCTCGAGCTTAAGATGAGCATCAACGCCGAGGTCAAGAAGCTGATCGACTCTGGCTTTATTCAGGAGGTTCAATATCCGGAATGGATCGCCAACATTGTCCCGGTGATGAAGAAAAATGGGACAGTGCGCATATGCGTGGACTTCCGGGATCTCAATAAAGCCTGCCCGAAAGACGATTTCCCAGTGCCAGTCACCGAACTGATGATAGACAACACGTCCACTCATGAGGTTTTCTCCTTCATGGACGGCTCGTCACGTTATAATCAGATAAAAATGCATCCCGAAGACCAGAAGCACACAGCCTTCAGGACCCCTTTGGGAATATTCTGTTATAAAATGATGCCCTTCGGATTAAAGAACGCCGGTGCTACTTACCAAAGGGCCATGACGAAGATCTTCGATGACCTTATACATGAAATCGTCGAGTGCTATAACGACGACCTCGTGGTTAAGAGCAAATCATACGAGGAACATCTCGAGCATCTAAAGACTGTATTTCAACGCCTTCGACAATACAGCTTGAAGATGAACCCTCTTAAGTGTGCATTCGGAACTTTCTCGGGCAAATTCTTAAGATTCATCGTCCGACACCGGGGTATTGAAATAGATCCGTCCAAGATCAAGGCGATCATGGAAATGCCTCCGCCAAGGACTCTCAAACAGTTGCGGTCTCTCTAAGGAAAGCTCGCATATATTCGGCGATTTATAGCCAACCTCTCTGGCAAGTGCCGCCCTTACAGTCACCTGATGAAGAAGGGAACTCCATTCGTCAGGGATCAAAAATGCCAAGGCGCGCTGGACGAAATTAAACAGTACCTGCAGAACCCGCCGGTGTTGGCTGCTCCGGTCAAGGGAAAACCCCTCATTCTTTATACAACCACCCTCGAAGGTTCCTTAGACGCATTATAGGCACAAGAGAACGATCAAGGGAAAGAAAGAGCACTCTACTATTTAAGTCGAGTTCTTCTGGGGGAAGAAAGCAACTACTCCCCCATTGAAAAACACTGCCTGGCGTTGATCTTCGCGATAATAAAGCTCAGGCACTATGCGTTAGCGCATGAGGTCCGTCTCATTTCGAAGGTGGACCCTCTTAAGTATTTAATGTCAAAGGCCATATTGATGGGTCGACTCGCTAAATGGGCCCTGCTCTTGATGGAGTTCTCGATAACGTATCAACCTCTCAAGGCAGTGAAAGGCCAGGCCATCGCCGACTTCCTTGCTGAGCACCCGATACCCGCCGATTCTCCTTTGAATTACGATCTTCCAGACGAACATGCGTTTGATGCGATCGACGGCGGTGATACCCGATGGGAGCTCTTTTTCGATGGAGCGTCTTCCATGAAGAAGCGCAAACAAAGTGCCCCTATAATCAAATCGGGGGTCGGCCGCATCTTCGTGACTCCACAAGGAGGGATAATGCGCTTCAGTTTCTCCTTAACAGAGCCGAGGACGAATAACGAAGCCGAATATGAAGCCTTGATAGCAGGTCTTGAGATCGCCATCGACATGGGAATTGAAAACCTCCTCATATACGGAGATTCTCAACTGGTCGTTAGTCAAGTAAACGACGACTACCAAACATGCAAACCGGAGTTGGTGAAGTACGGGGAAAAGGTGCAACAACTGATGACCTAAATTCCCTCCTATACTTTGGAAAGCATACCGCGTGCGGAAAACAGCAAAGCGGATGCATTGGCCAAACTTGCTAAAGAAATGGCTGACGAGAACCTCGATGACGTTAGAATCATGGTACAAAGCCGTCGGGTGCTTGCCCCAGCAGAAATATCTCCGGAATCGTCCGAAGAGAAGGGAGTGACTGAACCGACGACCTTGCAAATAGAAGACCGGGAAAAGGCTGAGGATTGGAGGGAAGTCTTCGTAGACTACTTTAAGTCCCACCGATTGCCTGAAGAAGCGTCCACAAGACATCAGCTCATGAAACGAGCTCTGTCTTTCGCCTTCGTCAATGATACTCTGTACAAGAGGTCATTTGATTCTCTGTGGCTGAGATGCTTAGGACCCGACGAAGCGAAAAGGGTCGTCCAGGAAGTTCAAGACGGACTCTGCGGTTCTCACTAAGCGGGCCCAAAGATGAAATTGAAGATCAAACGGATGGGCTACTACTGGCCCACGATGATTCAGGACTGCAGTGTCACTCATGTCAAATTCACTCACGTTGAATATGCGAAGCAGTGTCACTCATGTCAAATTCATGGGTATTTCATCCATCAGCATCCAAATCCATTACATCCGACAGTGGCTAGTTGGCCGTTCGAGATGTGGGGAACTGACATAGTCGGCCCTATCGAACCAGCATCGTCTAGGGGACATCGTTTCATCCTGGCGACGACTGACTACTTCTTTAAATGGGCAGAAGCAGTACCGTTAAGAGAGGTTAAGACGGAGAATATCCTCCATTTCTTCAAGACGCATGTCATATATCGGTTTGGAACTCCGCGACGGATCATCTCCGATAACGGGCCAGCTTACAGAAGCCACAAGATCAGTCGCTTTGCGCAGCAGCACAATATAGACTGGAGATATTCCTCGGTTTATAATCCACGAGCTAACTATCTAGCTGAGGCCTTCAACAAGACCTTGACGAAGATCATAAAGAAAACGGTGTCCCGAAATAAGAGAGACTGGCACGAGAGACTGCAAGAGGCTCTTTGGGCGTATCGAACTACGTTTAAAACGGCCACGAACACAACGCCATATGCGTTGGTATTGGGTACAGAAGCAGTACTCCCTCTCGAGATAGAATTACCCTCTCTACGAGTGGCAGTCCACTACGAGCTGACGGACGAAGAAAACACTCACTTTCGGCTTGAGGAGCTTGACGCCCTTGATGAAGCCCGGCTCATAGCACAGCAAAATCTGGAAGCTTATAAAGCAAAGATGACGCGCTCATATGAAAGATTGGCCCGACCGAGGACATTCCGCCAAGGCGAACTTGTGCTAATGGTCAAAAGGCATATGATTCCCAATCGCACCAAGCGAGGAAAATTCGAACCAAACTATGAAGGCCCATATATCATAGATAAGGTCTACCAGGGTGGGGCCTATCTACTCATAGACATGCACGGTGAAAGGCCTTTCAGGCCAATAAACGGTCGCTTCCTAAAGAAATACTATGCTTAAGCTCAAACTCTATCAGCAGTAGCCAGCCTTCTTAAAGTCGAACCGAAATGTCCTTAAACTAATAGCAGACCGAAACGTCTTTAAACTACTACCGCGGCATCTTTTAGGCTGACGAGATATAAAAAAAACATATAAAACTAAAATAAAATAAAAAACGGTATGTCCATAAGCAAAAAGGGCACGGATGAAAACCCGAGAGGGCTCCGTGAGTAAAAACAGCAGGGCTACCGGCGAGTGTTCGTGAAAACCCGAAAGGGCGCGACCTCGTTAAAAATATATAAAAATAAAAAGAATAAAAAAAAAGCGGTACGTCCATGAGCAAAATGGGCATGGATGAAAATCCGAAAGGGCTCCGTGAGTAAAAACAGCAGGGCTACCGGCGAGTGTTTGTGAAAACCCGAAAGGGCGCAATCTTGTTAAAAGACACTTATAGGGTCCTCTCGACCTTGTAAGGAGAAACCACCCGCGTGAGATCCTTACGACTCACAAGGGAGCAACACACTTAGGGATCCCTACGATTCCTAAGGAGAAAATACACTTGCGAGATCCTCACGACTCGTAAGGTGAACTCTTTTATGGGACCCTCACGGCCCATAAGATTTGAAAGTCTTAAGTTACAGAGACCTAAACTTGTGCTTAAGAACCTCCCACAACTCCCGATATTGCCCTACAAGTGGCTCAATACTGACCCTTGTATACAATCCACGGGCGCGAATAAACATTTCCCTAATCAAGTCCCATCCGAGACTGCGGATATGTTCGCATGACGAACAACCCTTATAAGTCCTCTCGACTCACAAGGAGAAAATCCTCCTGTAGGATCCTTACGACTTACAGAGGAACAAACACTTAGGAATCCTCACAATTCCTAAGGAGAAAATACACCAACAAGATCCTCACGACTTGTAGGGAGAAATACCTTTGTGAGACCCTTACGGCTCATGAAGTCAAAAGCCTTAGTCGACAGGACCTTAACCCTGTTCGCTAAGCCACCCTTGTTCGACATCGACAGAAGCAGATGATGATTCGCTCCTGGCAATATCCCAGTTGTAGCGGTGCTGATGCCGAGATCGGCGTCTAATTTCAGGTCTACGGCGAAAAGCCAGTAGGCCGCACATGCATATGAAATAGCCGAAATGATGGGGCAACTTGTAATAAAAAGCAGTAAGTGAAAATGTATACATGAAAAATAGCCGAAATGATTGGGCAACTCGCAATAAAAAGCAGCGAGTAAAAATAAAAATTAGCCGAAATGATTGGGCAACTCGCAATAAAAAGCAGCGAGTAAAAATAAAATAAACAGCCGAAATGATTGGGCACCGCGAAAAATAGCCGAAATGATTGGGCAATCGCGACCTTGGCGATATAAAAGCTGAAATGATAGAGCATCGCGGAAATGAAACAAAAAAAAAAGAAATGATAAAACTTTGGCCCTACAGTTAAGATCACGTCGATCCCTGTTTACAATCCAATGGCGTAAACAAAGAGGGAACCATACTTTCCCAACAAGCTCTGCCAGAAGACAAAGCCAAATCTCGACGGTTCAGTCCAACTCCGAAGAAACCGGTGTCTTTAGCAAACATCTCGACTCACGGATACAAACACTCCTTGACGAGAGCCTCCTGATCCGCGTCGACTCGCAGAGCAACCAGTGCCTCCGTGGGAAATTCTCGACTTGTTTCAAACCCCAAGGAAACAAATAATCCTTGGCGCTAGGGAAACAAATAATCCTTAGAAAATTTCTCGACTCACGGATATAAACACTCCTTGACGAGAGCCTCCTGATCCGCGTCGACTCGCAGAGCAACCAGTGCCTCCGTGGGAAATTCTCGACTCGTTTCAAACCCCAAGGAAACAAATAATCCTTGGCGCTAGGGAAACAAATAATCCTTAGCAAATTTCTCGACTCACGGATACAAACACTCCTTGACGAGAGCCTCCTGATCCGCGTCGACTCGCAGAGCAACCAGTGCCTCCGTGGGAAATTCTCGACTCGTTTCAAACCCCAAGGAAACAAATAATCCTTGGCGCTAGGGAAACAAATAATCCTTAGCAAATTCCTCGACTCACGGATACAAACACTCCTTGACGAGAGCCTCCTGATCCGCGTCGACTCGCAGAGCAACCAGTGCCTCCGTGGGAAATTCTCGACTCGTTTCAAACCCCAAGGAAACAAATAATCCTTGGCGCTAGGGAAACAAATAATCCTTAGCAAATTCCTCGACTCACGGATACAAACACTCCTTAACGAGAGCCTCCTGATCCGCGTCGACTCGCAGAGCAACCAGTGCCTCCATAGGAAATTCTCGACTCGTTTCAAACCCCAAGGAAACAAATAATCCTTGGCGCTAGGGAAACAAATAATCCTTAGCAAATTCCTCGACTCACGGATACAAACACTCCTTGACGAGAGCCTCCTGATCCGTGTCGACTCGCAGAGCAACCAGTGCCTCCGTGGGAAATTCTCGACTCGTTTCAAACCCCAAGGAAACAAATAATCCTTATCGCTAGGGAAACAAATAATCCTTAGCAAATTCCTCGACTCACGGATACAAACACTCCTTGACGAGAGCCTCCTGATCCGCGTCGACTCGCAGAGCAACCAGTGCCTCCGTGGGAAATTCTCGACTCGTTTCAAACCCCAAGGAAACAAATAATCCTTGGCGCTAGGGAAACAAATAATCCTTAGCAAATTCCTCGACTCACGGATACAAACACTCCTTGACGAGAGCCTCCTGATCCGCGTCGACTCACAGAGCAACCAGTGCCTCCGTGGGAAATTCTCGACTCGTTTCAAACCCCAAGGAAACAAATAATCCTTGGCGCTAGGGAAACAAATAATCCTTAGAAAATTCCTCGACTCACGGATACAAACACTCCTTGACGAGAGCCTCCTGATCCGCGTCGACTCGCAGAGCAACCAGTGCCTCCGTGGGAAATTCTCGACTCATTTCAAACCCCAAGGAAACAAATAATCCTTGTCGCTAGGGAAACAAATAATCCTTAGCAAATTCCTCGACTCACAGATACAAACATTCCTTGACGAGAGCCTCCTGATCCGCGTCGACTCGCAGAGCAACCAGTGCCTCCGTGGGAAATTCTCGACTCGTTTCAAACCCCACGGAAACAAATAATCCTTGGCGCTAGGGAAACAAATAATCCTTAGCAAATTCCTCGACTCGCGGATACAAACACTCCTTGACGAGAGCCTCCTGATCCGCGTCAACTCGCAGAGCAACCAGTGCCTCCGTGGGAAATTCTCGACTCGTTTCAAACCCCAAGGAAACAAATAATCCTTGGCGCTAGGGAAACAAATAATCCTTAGCAAATTCCTCGACTCACGGATACAAACACTCCTTGACGAGAGCCTCCAGATCCGCGTCGACTCGCAGAGCAACCAGTGCCTCCGTGGGAAATTCTCGACTCGTTTCAAACCCCAAGGAAACAAATAATCCTTAGCAAACACTTCGACTCACGGATACAAGCACTCCTTGACGAGAGCCTCCTGATCCGCGTCGACTCGCAGAGCAACCAGTGCCTCCGTAGGAAATTCTTGACTCGTTTCAAACCCCAAGGAAACAAATAATCCTTGGCGCTAGGGAAACAAATAATCCTTAGCAAACACTTCGACTCATGGATACAAACACTCCTTGACGAGAGCCTCCTGATCCGCGTCGACTTGCAGAGCAACCAGTGCCTCCGTGGGAAATTCTCGACTCGTTTCAAACCCCAAGGAAACAAATAATCCTTGGCACTAGAGAAACAAATAATCCTTAGCAAAATCCTTCGACTCAGGGAAACAAACAATCCTTGACGAGAGCCTCCTGATTCGCGTCGGCTCGCCGAGAAACCAGTGTCTCCGCGGGAAAATTCCCGATTCGTCTCAACTTGCAAGATGAAGGCTCAGGCAGCAGGGACTAAAAAACTTGCTTCCTGAACAATGGGACCCTGCAAGTCGATCTAAAAAGATCTCTTGCATACTATTCACGGGTCTCACTCTCCAAAGTCGAATCTCGACAAGGAGGGAAACAACCGCTTACGGGCCCTCTCGACTCGTAAGAGGGAAAAATTCTCTTATAGGATCCTTACGACTTATAAGAGAAAACCACATTTAGGAGTCCTCACGACTCCTAAGGAGAAAAACCCACCTACGAGATCCTCTCGGTCCGTAGAGCGAAAAAGCCTCTATGAGACCCTCACGGCTCATAGAGTTGAAAAGTCTTAGGCAACAGATCTGAATCTGCGGCCTAAGCCATCGCTGTTTCTTGAGAGGGTCGGGATACTCGCTCTAATCATCCGTCAACCATGGTTATTAAGACAGCCTACTAACAATAAAAGAAAGAAAAAAATGACAGAAAGAACATCCGATTTATATTTGATCAAGAGTTCGAGACGCACTCATTTATGCATGGGCAGAAGACTCAGGACGAGAAATAAGACAAGCTGAAATAAAAAAGGGGTTTCCATTCATATTGCTAAAACTTCTTACAATCATAAAAGCAATGAATAAGAAACATTATTCAAATTATTACAACGGTATAACCTCAGATCCGGGGCACGGATTGAGGAATTCAAAAGTAAGGCCATCCAGAGTTCTTCTGGCCTTTCTAATTATTCTTATGCGCAGCCTCTCGCGCTCCTGTGTGTCAAGATCCTCGGCAAGCCCTCCCGGCCTTCAATAAGCAGCAACTATCGTTGTCTGCTGGAAGATTTGATGTAGGATGTCAATGAGGCTGTCCCGCCGTTTCTTCGAGATCAGCCCCATCAAGTACACTGAATGCACCTTGTCTTCGGCATCATCCAGCGCATTGAGCGGTAGGGTCTCGTGAAGACCCGGAAGTGCTCTCCATATTGCTCCCAGCACGACTTTCAAGAGAGCCAAACGACGAGGAAGCATCCAACCACCGCTTGCGTTCAGACGACCCATGACCTCTGCACATTGAGCGTCTGTAAACTCCTGGTTTTGTTGACGACCTTGTGCGCGGATATCGTCATAGGTGATAAACTCGTGCAAACTGTATAGATGCAGCGCCATTATGCATGGAGGAAATACCACAGGAAGATTAGCGATAGAAGAAAAATAATACACACAGAGGGCTAAATTCCTCGAGAGCAAAGCTCTGTTTAGGGATTAGAACCCATGAACAAAAGCTCTGCAGATCTATAAGTTTTTTTTTTGAGAGCGAAGCTCTGTTTATGAAACCCCAATGGGGATCTCTTTAGATCAAAAGATCTATAAGAGCAAAGCTCTTTGGTTGAGATTAATTTAAATTAATTTGATTTACATTAATTTCACTTAAAAGTTTCTAACTTTGAAAATGAGCAAAGCTCTGCTGGTGAAACCCCGAAGGGATTTTCTTTAGATCAGAAGATCTATGAGAGCAAAGCTCTGTTGGTTAAGATTAATTAAAAGTAATTTAATCTAAGAATCAATTTTACCTAAAGTTTTTCTAAAAACTTTGGAAAGGAGAGTAAAACTCTGGAGTTCTTGAAGGCAAGAGCAAAACTCTGAAGTTTTTTGAAAATAAAAATCTGAAAGATGATAAGCATCTGTAGGGGACCAAAGGTCCTATTTATAGGCATCAAGTGCCTCTTCAAGTTCCAAAAGTTCCCACGGCGGTTGGAATTCCGCCACCGTTGCGCTCACGTTTGGAGCCACGTAAGCGCAACGGTGGGGGGGCATTTGTTTACCCCAATCAGAGCAAAGCTCTGTTCAGATTCCGAGGCGGGAGATGAAGCAATGCTTCATCTTCCCCCAATTAGAGCAAAGCTCTGCTTAGAAAATTTAAACTTTAATAAAGGAAGCAACGCTTCAGCTGCGCAAGCGCTGCGCTGCGCGGCGCGTGTCTGCACAGCTGCGCAAGCACAGCTGCGCAAGCGCTGCGCTGCGCGGCGCGTGTCTGCGCAGCTGCGCAAGCGCTGCGCTGAGCGGCGCGTGTCTGCGCAGCTGCGCGACACGTGTCACACGCTGAGGCGTTTGCGCAAAACAGAATTAAAATTCTAAAAAAATCTTTTCTGTTCTTGTTAAAACAAGAAGATTTTCTTCTGTAAAACAGAAGCCCTTGGATCAAAAATCCAACGGTGGGGAAAATTCCCCAAATCACTCAGAGAAAGATCTTTTTGACAAATTTAACTAATTTATGGGCACTATAAAAAGGGCCCTAGGCCTCAATTCAAAGGCTTGAACATTTTCTATAAAAAAAAGAAGGGAAAGAGAACTCTGAAGAATTCCTCAAGAACAAAAAGGTAAAAACCTTTAGAAGAAAGAGAAAGTTCTCTCATGAACAGATCATAGATCTAAAAACAAGATTAATGATCTTTAATAAAAATAATAATAATAATAAAATAGTGCTTTGCACTTTTATGAACCTTTGGTTCTTTGAGATAAGAAAAACAACAAATACTTGTTTTCTTTGATTCTAATTAGATCAAAGAAAACAAATAGTGCTTTACACTTCTGTTCTTGAATCTAAAAGATTCTTAGTGCTTTCCACTTCCAAACTGCGCTGTTGCACTCTTGGGAGAGCGCCACGTGTCAGCTACAGAACAACTTGCGCTACGCACTCTTGAAATAGAGCTTTGCTCTCTGGAATTGGCGCAACTCACCAAGGTACGCCACATGTCAGCAGCGCAAGCGCAGCGCACTGCGCTTGCATGACACGTGTCGTCATCACAAGCGCTTGCGCTCTCTGATTGGCGCAAAGCGTCTGACAAATGCAATGCATTTCTTTTACTAAAGGGGCAGGCCCAAATCAGAAAGGCCTAATAGGCCAAATTAAATTGCAATGCAATAAAAAGGGCAGAGCCCAAACAAAATTGATGCTCTGCATCATTTATAAATGGACTTAGCCCAATCGTGGCCGTAAGTCCTCAAATTAAATTGACTGAGCAAGATTGCTCTCCTAAATTAATTTACATCCGGTTCGAGGGTACATCTCCGAACTCCTCTGACACTTATCGTTGTAATCCTTCAACGACGTCAGAAAGGTGACGGGTCCCGACGATCACACATCGATATGGACTGCGGGGTCCTTAAACTCGTGGACCGATACGTCCCTAAACTAATATTGGACCGAAACGTCCTTAAACTATTATTGGACCGAAACGTCCTTAAACTAATGTTGGACCACCATGTCCCTAAACTGGAATATGGACCGCAATGTCCTTAAACTACCAATGGATCGCAATGTCCCTAAACTACCTATGGACCACTACGTCCCTAAACTGGAACAATAGAGCTCCCAAATGCTCTTTTGTCGGATCTAAACGATCCCGTTTAAGTTGATCTTAGCCTCAAATATGGCTAACATATCCTTAAACATTCAAACAGACTTTAGTCCCAAATTGGACTATAAGACCCCCAATCAACTTTGGTTCAAGGGTACATCTCTGAACTCCTCTGACACATATCGTTGTAATCCTTCAACGTCGTCAGAGAGGTGACGGGTTCCGAGGGCCATATATTAAATGGACCACTACGTCCTTAAACTGGAAATGGATCTAGACGATCCCGTTAAGTTGATCTTAGTCTCAAATCAGACTAACGT
The DNA here is from genome assembly GCA_030015575.1 of Agapanthus africanus. Taxonomy (NCBI): domain Eukaryota; kingdom Viridiplantae; phylum Streptophyta; class Magnoliopsida; order Asparagales; family Amaryllidaceae; genus Agapanthus; species Agapanthus africanus. The sequence continues at coordinate 824,363,346 of CM057339.1, read as the reverse complement.
ATCCTTGACGAACGTTTAAGTTGATCTTAGCCTCAATACGGCTAACGTATCCTTAAACTAAAAACACCAAACCCAAATCTAAGTATATACGGATTTGGACTAATCCACGTCCTACGGGCGACGGCATTACTCGGTCTCCGTATACAATCCGCGGGCAACCACAAACAAAACAAACACACACGACACGAAGTGAAATTCTGGAGAAGGAGAAAGTGGCTACCGCGATGCGGCAGCGTAATTAACTGCAGGGGCTTGCGCCTGCAGGGAAGAGCGTCCCCACAATCAAAAACCCCTCAAGCACGGGGGAATCTGATGAAGTCTGCTACATCGGCCGCATCCATCTAAACCTCCGATACACGGTGCCATAAATCAACTTGGCATCTTCGGAGAGGTAGACGGATAAAATCATATAGCATCTGCCCCGAATCTCAGGCTAGACGTCCTCACGTCTCGGCCGCCGTTCGGAGGGGAACATAGATCAAAATGTAGTAGTACATAAACTGGCCATATCGCCAGACATCAAGCCAGTGAAGCAAGCTCCAAGAAGAATGAGGCTCGAACTCGAGATGAGTATTAACGCCGAAGTTAAGAAACTAATTGACTCCGGCTTCATCCATGAAGTTCAATATCCTGAATGGATCGCTAACATCGTTCCGGTGATGAAGAAAAATGGGATGGTGCTCATTTGCGTGGACTTTTGGGACCTCAACAAAGCTTTCCCGAAGGATGATTTCCTAGTACCTGTTACCGACCTAATGATCGATAACACGTCTACCTATGAGGTCTTCTTCTTTATAGACGCATCTTCAGGATACAATCAAATAAAGATGCATCCCGAGAACAAAAGCATACTGCCTTCCGGACTCCGCTGGGTATATTCTGCTATAAAGTGATGCCTTTCGGTCTGAAGAACACTGGCGCTACCTACCAGAAGGCCATGATGAAGAACTTCGATGACCTCATCCATGAGATTGTTGAATGCTACATCAACGACCTTGTGGTGAAAAGCAAGTCATACGAGGAACATTGGAAACATCTAAACACAGTGTTTCAACGTCTTCGAAAGTATAATTTGAAGATGAACCCCCTAAAATGCGCGTTTGGAGTCTCCTTAGGCAAATTCCTAGGATTCATCATACAGCACCGGGTATCGAAATCGACCCCTCAAAGATCAAGGCAATTACGGAAATGTCCACGCCAAGGACTCTTAAGCAATTGCGATCCCTTCAAGGAAAGCTCGTGTATATCCGACGGTTCATAGCTAACTTGTCAGGAAAATACCGTCCCTACAGTCATCTAATGAAGAAGGTGACCCCGTTCATCTGGGATCAAAATGCCAAAACGCACTAGATGAAATCAAACAGTACTTACAAAATCCGCCGGTACTAACCGCTCCGGTGAAGGGAAACCCCCTCATCTTGTACACAACAGCCCTTGAGGGTTCTCTAAGTGCGTTATGGGCACAGGAGAACGACAAGGGAAAGGAAAGAGCTCTATACTATTTGAGTCGAGTTCTTCTGGAGGCACAAAACAACTACTCCCCTATCGAAAAGCATTGTCTGACACTAATCATCGCAATAACGAAGCTCAGACAATACACCTTGGCACATGAGGTCCATCTTATACCAAAGGTGGATCCTCTCAAATATCTAATGTCGAAGGCCATACTAATGGGAAGGCTCACCAAATGGGCCTTCCTCTTGATGGAGTTCTCGATAATGTATTGGCCACTCAAAGCAGTGATAGGTCAGGCCATTGCCGACTTTCTTGCAGAGCATCCGATACCAGCTGACTACCCCCTAAATTGTGAGTTGTCAGATGAACATGCATTCGACACCATCGAAGGAGAGAAGGAGGAAAATGATTTCCGATGGGAACTTTACTTTGATGGAGCATCAACCATAAAGTGGCGAAAGAAAAACACCCCCATAATCAAAGCCGGGGCGGGCCTTGTCTTCGTGACTCCACAAGGAGAGATAATGCGTTATGTCCTTTCCTTAATGGAGCCAAGGACTAATAACGAAGCTGAATATGAAGCTTTGATAGCAGGTCTCGAGATCGCTGTCGACATGGAAATCAAAGTCCTCCTCATATATGGAGACTCCCCGCTGATCGTTAGCTAAGTAAATGGCGACTATCAGACGTGCAAGCCAGAGCTGATAACGTACGGTGAAAGAGTGCAGCAACTGCTGACGCAAATCCCTCCCTACATCCTGGAGAGTATACCGCATGCAGAAAATAGCAAGGCGGATGCATTAGCCAGGCTGGCCAAGGAATTGGCCGACGAAGACCTCGATGATGTAAGGATCATCGTGCAAAGCCACAGGGTTCTCGCGCTAGCAAGAATTTCTTCGGAGGGTTTAACAGAGCCATCTGAAGGAAAAGAAACAATTAAACAAGCAGCCATCCAAATAGAGGATGAAGAAAATGTCAAGGATTGGAGGGAAGTCTTCATAGACTACTTCAAATCCCAACGAACGCCCAAAAATGCGTCATCTAGATATCAGCTCATGAAACGAGCTCTGTCTTTTGCCTTCGTCAATGATACTCTATACAAGAGATTGTTCGACTGCCTGTGGCTAAGATGCCTGGGATCTGAAGAAGCAAACAGAGTCGTCCAAGAAACTCATGATGGACTCTGCGGTTCTCAGCAAGCTGGGCCAAAAATAAAGCTAAAGATCAAATGAATGGGTTATTATTGGCCCACAATGATTCATGATTGTCTTGAATATGCGAGGTAGTGCCACCCGTGCCAAATTCAAAGGGACTTCATCCACCAACATCCAAACCCGCTACACCCAACAGTAGCTAGCTGGTCATTCGAAATGTGGGGAACCGATATAATCGGCCCCATTGAACCAGCATCATCCAATGGACACCGGTTCATACTGGCAACGACTGACTACTTCTCCAATTGGGCAGAAGCAGTACCACTAAAGGAAGTGAAGACGGAGAATATCCTCCATTTCTTCAGGACACATGTCATCTATCGATTCGGCACTCTGCGACGAATTATCTCGGATAATGGACCAACTTATAGAAGTCATAAAATCAGTCGCTTCGCACAGCAGCATAAAATAGATTGGAGATACTCTTCAGTCTATAATCCTCGTGCCAACGGTCTAGCTGAAACTTTCAACAAGACCCTAACGAAGATTATAAAGAAAACGGTGTCCGGAAACAAAAAAGACTGGCATGAAAGGCTGCATGAAGCTCTCTGGGCGTACCAAACGGCGTTCAAAAAGAGCAACGAATACAATACCATACACGTTGGTATTCGACACGGAAGCAGTGCTTCCCGTGGAAGTGGAACTCCTTTCTCTATGGGTAGCGGTTTGATGTGAGATGACAGATGAAGAAAATGCTCATCTCCGGCTTGAGGAACTCGACGCCCTCGACGAAACTCACCTTATAGCACAGCAAAACCTGGAAGCTTATAAGGCAAGGATGACGCGGTCATATGAAAAACTGACTAGACCGAGAACATTCTGCTAAGGCGAACTCGTGCTAGTCGTCAAAAGAGCTATGATCCCCAACCGTGCAAACGGTAGAAATTCAAGCCGAACTATGAAGGCCTGTACATCATAGATAAGGTCTATTAAGGTGGAGCCTACCTACTCATGAATATGCATGGCGAAAGACCCTTCTGGCCAATAAACGGCCGGTTTCTCAAAAAATACTATGCTTGACAAGTCATGACTTAGGTCAATGATAGATGACGAAGCCTGTGTCCGCTCGCTATCTTCCTGAGTCAAAAACACAAAATAGTATGTAAAGAAAACCGGTCGCCTCAAATATGGCGACATCGGACCGAGATGTCCTTAAACTAAAACTTCGTCTAAAAAAATGGCGATACCGAACCGAGATGTCCTTAAATTAGGACCTCGCCTCAAATATGACGACATCGGACTGAGAGGTCCTTAAAACTCCGTCCCAAAAATGGCAATAATGGACCGGAATGTCCCTAAACTAGCATGTCGTCTCCAAAACGACAATCTCCACCCTTGAGATCTATATTGCAATCGAAGCCTCAACGGCGAGGGTTGCAATTCAAGTCCTATCAGCTACGCAGCTACTTCAACAGTGAAGTCACCCCCAAGTTCCGCTGACAAACAGATGGGTTAAAAAAACAGTACGTCCACAAGCAAAATGGGCAAGGATGAAAACCCAAGAAGGCGCTGTGAGTAAAAACAGTAGGATTGCTGTCACGACCTGAAAGTACGGAACATGGCCGGCACTTAGACTACGAAACGTCTCGAGGCGTACGTAATCTAAGTAAGCCGAAAACCCAGAAAACCAAACCAAGAAAAGTAGTAGAGTGAAGGAAAACCAATTTAAATCAAGTAGTTTTAATAGCATAAGCCGAATGATGCGTTTCTAAAAAACATCAAATATTTCCTGAAAATTTCGACAGAGTCTCCTTTGTAAATACTGGCCCCCAAACGGGATACAACATGAATAGTATACGAAATCAATAAAAAGGCATTCCCAAGCGGGTGTTAGCTCTTCGTCAATCGACGGTCACAACTACACAAACAATATAATATACAACGCCAAGGGCGAGGATCAAAACTCAAAAGGAAACTCAAAACAGCAAGAAATCCATAGAAATAAAACGCGCGACTCTAAGGTCGAAAGAATAAACATCACTGGTCTCTATCTTTGAAATAAATACATGTTTGGTTTATGGAAGTTCTAGATACAACAGAATAATAATATACAAAGTATAATGATGGGTACGATACAAATAAACCCACCTACTAGCAAGTCACCCGAAAAGAAGCAGTGCCAGCAAAGCCGTAATGAAACCTGTACGGCAAAACCTGCAAGAACTGTGGCATAACGGGGGTGAGTTGCCAACTCGTGAATAGAATACATCTACGAACATGAATCGCATGTATGACGCAATCCTAGGTCATACGATCATAATATATAATCCTCAAATATATAACCAGCAGCCTATAACAATGGCTAGGGTAAATGTCTAACCCAAGTGTAATCCCATGTGCCCGTTTCAGTGCCTCAGGTAGCAATATATCATATGGATGATGTATGAATGCATGAAAACAGAATACATGTACTAAAGAAACTGCTTTCATAATTTAGTGAGATTTCCTTTGTATTTTTAAAATAAGGTATCATAATTGAAATCAGCATAAACAGTGTCTAGCATCGACACAAAACAAAAATCTCAATGTCTCAAAATCAATATCTAGGGCGCCGTCAGTCCAGACCGGTCCCTACCATCCATCTCAAGACCACGACGGTATCCTCCGGATATCCGACGCGTCGGGTAAAATCACCGGTAGGCAGTCTCCCCCTGCCAGGCTCACATCGTCATCACCACGTGCTTCTTGCCCCGGGGTACCTTACCGGGTCCACCATGTACCCGAAACGGTTCATCCAACTCCTCGAATCGGGCTTCGAAATCCATCAGCAAACTCATGGTGGACGACTCATACATCATGGGAAAACCGCACTTTTCATTTAAGAAGAGAGAGAAAAGAAGTTTATAAATATTTTTGCGGTTTTTCCCCAAATCCAGGAAATCTCATGAAAATCCGAATCCAAATCCTCAATAGCATATAAACCGTGAATATAGGCATAAAGATCCATGAATGCGGCATAATGGTGAATAACAATATGCATGAATCATCAAGTAATAACTACAATGTCTAAACTGGCATGTAAGGCAAGTACACTAATATCATGTCTAAACTATTAGCTAACAAGCAATGTCAATGCAATAGTATTTTCTAAGTGTACGTGACATGGCAATTACCGATGAAGATGTGTGTGAGCCAGCAAGTAAGTGTACGTGGGACATACGCATCATCGGTAATGGTGCTGGTGTCCTAACAGCATGATATCAACAGTGGAATATGAAATCACAACATAAGTATGCGATGCGGAGCGAACGGCAATAATGTGCGGGAGCTGAATACTAGACACAACGATAATTAATCTGCATTTAATAACATATGAGTTCTACAGCGGTGCCATTTGAAATAACACGAATCGCGGTGTTTTGAAAATAAGGGCTACGGTGTTTTTAAGAAAAGATAAGTCCTTTGAAATATCCGTAGAATCCCTTAACCTGTCTTTTAAAATATCCGCGATCCGTTAGTTTTTGAAATAGGTAGGAATCTAATCTAGTCTGACAACTACACTAAACTATACGGCTGAGCTAACAAGCTGAACTAAAGGTAAGGAAACCACCTAATATCTGAGTCGATACATATATATATATATATATATATATATATATATCTGTGTGTATATGTATGTATATATATATGTATATGTATGTATATATATGTATATATATATGTATATATATATGTGTGTATATATATATATATGTATATATATATATATTAGTCGGTGATCCCGCCTCGATAATATCACATCCGATATCATATCTATAATCAGATATTCCCAAGTCAAGAGTGTGAATCAAACATCAATATATAGCTCGTACGTAAATCCGTCGTACGGCATCCCCAAATCTGGGTACAGGTCAGTATCACATTCATCAAATTAATCATTTGGTATCCTCTTTATCAAAGATCATAATCCGGGGTACTGATCTACGTCTACTACAATACTAATATCATCAATCTAATCATGATCTGACTGTTGATCTACAGCCTCATACAAACCGATATCATCATCATATATCGTCATAAAGAGGTATACATCGCCTAATGCGACCTATTATGAATATCTTAACATATCTTATCTCATATCACGATCACATGTCAACCATTCAATGTATAACACTATTCACATGTATCGTCGTCCCAAGATCCGCTATAACATCAGGACGTATCTCAAGTACGAATCCTGCCATATCACCGTCCGCGCGGTCTCAATCAAATCTTATCGACTCATCTCAAATCTTAAATACTATCCTCAAATCCAGTATGTGAACATATAGTCCCATACCTATGTGAACACATAACAATATAATCCCATATAAGCACATATGAAAGAAGAATGTATGCAAGTATGGGTGTGTGTGTGTAAATGTGGTGCAACCTCTACTCTAAGGTCTCGCAACACTAAACCTATCCAATCACACCTAAAATCTATCTTTATCATCAATAAACACAACAATATATAATCAACATATATGTGTGTATACGTATTCGTATACATCACCACGAACTGCGGGGGTGCTATACGCCTTCCACCCGACTTCTCCCCGTAGATATAAATCTACTCACCTTGCTTCTTGTGTGCCGATGCTGAAGTCGCCATCTTTATCTTCACTGCCTCGACGTCACGTGGGGTACCTACAAGGATATCACAAACGCTAAAGCACATGAAAATCACATCGGAAACCAAAACGGCATACGCTACGCCCATAGGTAAAAACCTATAGTCACGCATGCAAACATGACTAATAACCCCTTTGCCGTTGACGTTCAAACGCCACCGGACAGAAACGAATCCCAAATACTAAAAACCATGCTAAAGTAAGTCGTAAACCATGCGCCAACTCAAGAAAACTAACCCAGATTTTACCCTAAATGGAATCAGACAAAATTGCACATGCCAAAGGTCAAGTTTATAGGGTAAAAGACTACAGAACAAAAACGAGGGGGTTCCAACCTGGTCTGGCCGCAATTTGCGGCCAGAGGGATTAAATCTGCGGCCAGGTTAAAGGGTTAGGGGCTTTGGCTTTGTGTGGTGGTTCCAGGGTGCCTGCACATCTCTCTGTCAACCCATAATTATTTTCAGGTAGCTCGGGTGATAGCAGATCTCCAAAAACAGTGACAGATTTACAGTTTTTCCCAACATCGATTCACTAAATCCGTATTCTGGGTTATAACCTCTAGTTTGGTCCAATGTAACTTCACAACAGGGGTTGTAGTCTCTAATTATAGCTCAATTCACCTTTGATTTCAATTTAAACCCTAAACCCTAACTTGAAATTTCCAAGTTCATTAAAACACGCTATATCGACATGAAACTAGTATAGATGCATAAGAAATCGAAATACTACGCTAAGGGTGTAGAAATTACCTCCTTTGGCAACTCAAGAAAATTCTTGAGTTGCTCAAAATCCTCCAAATCCATTCTTCTTAGTCCAATGTGTAGCTAGTGAGCTTGGGGGCAAGTTTTGTGAAGTGGGAATGGGGTTTCGGGGTTGTATTCATGGTGGATCTAGGTTGAAGAGGGAGAGGGCAGCAGCAGGACAAGTAAAAGGGAGAGAGAAATGAGATGATAAAATGATGGGGGAAGGGTCAAACAAGTCAAAAGTAACCTACTCTCTCTCTCTCTCATCATCATACTTTACTTTTTCTTTTCTTTTCTTTTTTCCTTTATTCTTCTCACACAATGGTTACCCTAGGCCACCATCTACCCACAACATGTAAGAAAATGTAACAAGTGTGGAAAAAATGATATGTGCATGTTTTGCACCAAAAATGCTAAAAACTCGATTAGCGATTTTTAATCGCGTTTAGCACTAAATTAGCATATAACTAACCATAAAAACTTAAAAATGGAAAAATTCCATAAAATACCCTATTTTAGAATTTTCCATAATTTTTCCAAAATTTTCCCCATTTATCGGTATTTAATTATACCGAAATATTAAAATATTCATTAAAAATTAATATTAAATTATAAAAATTCCCAAAAATAATATTTTATTTTTTTGAAATGTTACAATCTTTCCCCCTTAAAGAAATTCGGTCCCCGAATTTAAATTTAAACCCCCAAATTCTAAAACATTTCAAATAAATGTCCAAGTCGTCGGGGCTCCGAAATCATCAATACATAAAACGCATCATAGCGCAATGCATGCGCATGAGTAATGAGCAGATAACTCAAAATCAAAACTCCGTCAAGCATCCCGCAATCATCGGAGTCAAGGTAAAGGCACGAATGCCAAATCCAAAACAAAACCAAAATGATATAAATCAGAACTATACACGTAAATATCAAATCTATACATGTAAGTATCTAAAGGAAATGCATGCCCAATCTTTTAAAGTCGCCGTGCAATGCGCATAACACTGCACAGTGGCGGACGTCTATCATAAGAAAATAACCATATACATATATACCTTTTTGTTTAACGTGTACGTTCCGCCGTTTTGAAAACAATTTAGAAGGATTTCCTTGTTTTAAACGTTTCGTGTCATATCAGACACGTAGGTAAATACCGAGACTATAGCTCGCTTTTTGGAAATCCCCTTCAATAACTATCAATGCATGCAAAACATATCCAGGTACTGTCATCTGACTAGTCCTGCTCAGTATGAAAACAAATCGCAAATATCATAAAAACGTACTGCTCCATAAGAAATCAATCCCAAAATATGCATATGAATACTACGTGCCTCTGGTGCGCACGGAAATCAAAATCCATATATGTGCCATACATGTGCACAGAAACAAAATCTAAGTGCATCGGGTGTGCACGAAACATCTGTCAAGGGCAACAGGTGTGCCTGACAGCAAAAACAGGTGCATCTGACATGCACGAAGAATCTCGATTTAGTGCACCTGGTGTGCGCCAAAATCGTATCTCATAACATGCGCCCAACATATGCGAAAACCCAAATCAGGTGCATCTATCATGCACGAAATCATGAAATCCAATATCAAGCGCTTAACATGCGCAAAACCCAATTAGGTGCATAAGGTGCACAAAACAAATATCGAGCATTACCATCAAAATCGAAGTCCAGTGCATCTAAGTGCACAAAATCACTCAACTGTCTGAAACCCATAAAATCATAAGCATGAGAAACCAAGGCACAAAAATGATATCAAGTGCAACAACTATGCAAAAATCGTAAATACTCAGTAGGTGCAACCATGGTGCATGGAAACAAATATCATGAAACTCAATCATCAAAATCAATCATGCGAATAGATCGCCTAAAATATCGAAATCAAATATGGAGGAATAGTTCCACTCAAGCACATCCTCCAAGAATCTCTGGCCAACTGTCGTGGTCACTCATAGCATGTCTTGTCGACGATCCTGAAATCTGGCCTGCTGGTGTGCGTAACATGACCACTCCTGGGTCCAAGTCTTCTCGTAATTTATTCCAGAAAGGCCCTGCCGAGGTCTCTCCCAAATCTCGTCTCTGCCGAACTGTTCGGAAGTCATCGTCCGCTACTATACTTGTTTCTTATTCCGGAACGGCTGCATACTCATTGCGACTCCTTCTGGAAGGTATATCCAAGAACAATGCCTCGGCATGCGTACCGCATCACTGATGTCGGCGGAGTGGAACGTCATCTTGTCCAGATCTGGTATGAACCTCTTACTCCACTTCCTCTAATGTCGACTGCTTCGGACTCGTCTCGTCGTAGCTGCATGGACTGAGCTCCAACGGCTATCCTCGTATCTGGAGTCTCCAAGAAGTGTATCTCACCATCTAGCATTCGAATGAAGTCGAACCATTTGATCGATTGGTCAAAACCTCATAATCTCCCAAGAGCTCAACATCTTGGGTACAGTTTAATAATATCGAGTACATACCACAGCATCGGTGGTCCTGCCGTAGAAGGGCAAACCCAAACCTCACTAATGGCTCCGCAGAACTGCCGCAAACCCTAAGGTTCAAAGGCTTTCACACGGTCATTATGTCGAGTTAGGGTTTCATTCTTCTAGAGGGTCCATCGAATTGCCTGCATGTCTTTCCGAATACTTTAAACTTAGAATAATAGGTTTCTGACATTCGATCGTCTCTGTCGAACTTTCAACGTCTCCGCGTGAAGTCGTCTCTAGCTGGAATCAATCTATCTGATGACCTCGCATCGGGGTAGCGAACGAACTACATGTCCTAGTCATTCATCCTCGAGTGACTAGCGACCTTCTATCATCTCTTAGTACAACTCGTACTGCAATAGCTCTAACATATGGGACGATATCTCATCGTTCGCAGCAATAACTGGCTCGCTCGTCTGCACGCTGAACAGTGCCTCAATCATCATGAATAAGCAATACGCCAACGGTCATCAAAATCTGGCTGACCTCTACCATTGCCTCATTCCTCTGGTGCTGATCTGCACGTCCGAGTAATCTCATACAGCGATCCATCAAACGCTCGTGGCGCGAAAACACAATAAAAAGACACATCTCTGCAATCGTGTGTCGCCGGAATTACGCCATGGTCAGTCCTCGTTCGTGACGAGCTCGTGCTGACCGCAACTCTAACCGTAGCTCTCCCTGCCCGTAATCGTGGCAGCAAAACCATAACCGGTACCGATGAGGCTAGATCAGGAATGAATATAATACTGAGCAAAAAAATGTACATCCTAAGACTTCTTAAATGGAGTAGTATATCGTAAGTATGCCGTGGAACATACCCACGGTACGTCACTCTACTTTAGTCACCTATTCCATCAACCAAGGGTCATCCTACGCTTCGAAGGTAAAACCTAACACTCTGATACCAACTTTGTTACGACCCGAAAGTACGGAACATGACCGACACTTAGGCTATGAAACGTCTCGAGGCGTTCGTAATCTAAGTAAGCCGAAAACCCAGAAAACCAAACCAAGAAAAGTAGTAGAGTGAAAGAAAACCAATTTAAATCAAGTAGTTTTAATAGCATAAGCCGAATTATGCATTTTTAAAAAACATCAAATATTTCCTGAAAATTTCGGCAGAGTCTCCTTTGTAAATACTGGCCCCCAAACGGGATACAACATGAATAGTATACAAAATCAATAAAAAGGCATCCCCAAGCGGGAGCTAGCTCTTCGTCAATCGACGGTCACAACCACACAAGCAATATAATATACAACGCCAAGGGCGAGGATCAAAACACAAAAGGAAACTCAAAACAGCAAGAAATCCATAGAAATACAACGCGCGACTCTAAGGTCGAAAGAATAAATATCACTGGTCTCTATCTCTGAAATAAATACATGTTTGGTTGATGGAACTTCTAGATACAACAGAATAATAATATGCAAGGTATAATGATGGGTACGATACAAATAAACCCACCTACTAGCAAGTCACCCGAAAAGAAGCGGTGCCAGCAAAGCCGTAATGAAACCTATACGGCAAAACCTGCAAGAACTGTGGCACAACGGGGGTGAGTTGCCAACTCGTGAATAGAATACATCTACGAACAGGAATCGCATGTATGACACAATCCTAGGTCATACGATCATAATATATAATCCTCAAATATATAACCAGCAGCCTATAACAATGGCTAGGGTAAATGTCTAACCCAAGTGTAATCCCATATGCCCGTGTCAGTGCCTCAGGTAGCAATATATCATATGGATGATGTATGAATGCATGAAAATAGAATACATGTACTAAAGAAACTGCTTTCATAATTTAGTGAGATTTCCTTTGTATTTTTAAAATGAGGTATCATAAATGAAATCAGCATAAACAGTGTCTAGCATCGACATAAAACATAAATCTCAATATCTCAAAATCAATATCTAGGGCGCCGTCAGTCCAGACCGGCCCCTACCATCCATCTCAAGACCACGATGGTATCCTCCGGATATCCGACGCGTCGGGTAAAATCACCGGTAGGTAGTCTCCCCCTGCCAGGCTCACATCATCATCACCACGCGTTTCTTGCCCCCGGGTACCTTACCGGGTCCACCATGTACCCAAAACGGTTCATCCAACTTCTCGAATCGGGCTTCGAAATCCATCAGCAAACTCATGGTGGACGACTCATACATCATGGGAAAACCACACTTTTCATTTAAGAAGAGAGAGAAAAGAAGTTTATAAATGTTTTTGCGGTTTTTCCCCAAATCCAGGAAATCTCATGAAAATCTGAATCCAAATCCTCAATAGCATATAAACCGTGAATATAGGCATAAAGATCCATGAATGCGGCATAACAGTGAATAACAATATGCATGAAACAGCAAGTAATAACTACAATGTCTAAACTGGCATGTAAGGCAAGTACACTAATATCATGTCTAAACTATTAGCTAACAAGCTATGTCAATGCAATAGTATCTTCTAAGTGTACGTGACATGGCAATTACCGATAAAGATGTGTGTGAGCCGGCAAGTAAGTGTACATGGGACATACGCATCATCGGTAATGGTGATGGTGTCCTAACAGTATGATATCAACAGTGGAATATGAAATCACAACATAAGTATGCGATGCGGAGCGAACGGCAATAATGTGCGGGAGCTGAATACTAGACACAACGATAACTAATCTGCATTTAATAACATATGAGTTCTACATTGGTGCCATTTGAAATAACACGAATCACAGTGTTTTGAAAATAAGGGCTACGGTGTTTTTAAGAAAAGATAAGTCCTTTGAAATATCCGTAGAATCCCTTGACCTGTCTTTTAAAATATCCGCGATCCGATAGTTTTTTGAAATAGGTAGGAATCTAATCTAGTCTGACAATTACACTAAACTATACGGCTGAGCTAACAAGCTGAACTAAAGGTAAGGAAACCGCCTAACATCTGAGTCGATACATATATATATATATATATATATATATATATATATTATTCGGTGATCCCGCCTCGATAATATCACATCCGATACCATATCTATAATCAGATATTCCCAAGTCAAGAGTGCGGATCAAACATCAATATATAGCTCGTACGTAAATCCATCGTACGGCATCCCCAAATCTGCATACAGGCCAGTATCACATTCATCAAATTAATCATTTGGTATCCACTTTATCAAAGATCATAATCCGGGGTACTGATCTACGTCTAGTACAATACTAATATCATCATTCTAATCATGATCTGACTGCTGATCTACAGCCTCATACAAACCGATATCATCATTATATATCGTCATAAAGAGGTATATATCGCCTAATGCGACCTATTATGAATATCTTAACATATCTTATCTCATATCACGATCACATGTCAACCATTCAATGTATAACACTATTCACATGTATCGTCGTCCCAAGATCCGCTATAACATCAGAACGTATCTCAAGTACGAATCCTGCCATATCACCGTCCTCGCGGTCTCAATCAAATCTTATCGACTCATGTCAAATCCCAAATACCATCCTCAAATCCAGTATGTGAACACATAGACCCATACCTATGTGAACACATAACAATATAACCCCATATAAGCACATATGAAAGAAGAATGTATGCAAGTATGGGTGTGTGTGTGTAAATGTGGTGCAACCTCTACTCTAGGGTCTCGCAACACTAAACCTATCCAATTACACCTAAAATCTATCTTTATCATCAATAAACTCAACAATATATAATCAATATATATGTGTGTATACGTATTCGTATACATCACCACGAACTGCGAGGATGCTATACGCCATCCACCCGACTTCTCCCCGTAGATATAAATCTACTCACCTTGCTTCTTGTGTGCCGATGCCGAAATCGCCATCTTTATCTTCAACGCCTCGACGTCACGTGGGGTACCTATAAGGATATCACAAATGCTAAAGCACATGAAAATCACATCGGAAACCAAAACAGCATACGCTACGCCCATAGGTAAAAACCTATAGTCTCGCTTGCAAACACGACTAATAACCCCTTTGCCATTGACGTTCAAATGCCACCCGACAGAAACGAATCCCAAATACCTAAAACCATGCTAAATCAAGTCGTAAACCATGCGCCAATGATTGGTTCGAAAAAGTGTGTTTGTAGTTTAACCTCAATCAGAACGGTGTCGCGTGTAGCTAGACCGAGATGAGTACGGGTCGTCCTCTGGGAAACGTGGAACTTTTTACTTTTACTTTAGATGTGTTGAAAAAGAGAGGAGGAATAAAGAATTTTATAGAATGGTTTCTAGATCTACGTTAAACAAGAATGTAAAATATAGATCTAGATTATCTTAAAGATGTGGTTAATATAATAAGGGGGCTTGTAGGGTTCGTTAGGATTTAGTAGTTATGGACGATTAATTAAAAGTTACCCTTTGTATCCATTAATAGATTTAGAACTAGAACGACGGTGATGCATGTAGATTAGGGTTTCCGGAGGGAAAAGGAATCCCACTCTTAACCCTTATCTCGACACGGAACTCCGTTCATATCTAGCCTTTACCAAAACAATCATTAATCTAATCTCTAATCGCGGTCGGAACTAGCAAAGAATTGCTAGCGCGCCCGATTAGGATGTTAATGATTCTTTTAATAAAGTTCCTAAATTTTATAGGACTTAAAAAGGGTTTAGTTATTTTCATCGTCCATTAGCCTACCCTAATCCTACGAACCCTAACAAGCGGAGAATTACTCGCGCATGTTGGGAGAAGAAGATGAAAAGAAAGAGAGGGAAAACATAATGTAAAAGAAACAATTAAATAAAATAACTACCTTTATTAATCGACTTGAACAAACTACACTTTTAATCCATAGAAAATGATTACAACTAGTTGCTTCTCGATCTTTCCTAAGGAGGTAGTCGAACAGTCGATGATCAGCCTGAATGCGTGAGCGTTGGGAGCTTTGTGACCTCTTCGGCTTGATAGCTTTTCCAAGAGGCTCTCGGTGCCTTTTTATAGTGCAAAGCCAGAATCTTTTGCTTCAAAAGTTGGTAAAATATAGTAGAGAATCATGCCCCAAAATCTTTCCTTCCAATTCCATAATATTGCGGCGGATCCGCGGCCAAAGAGGAGGTATGGCCGCGGATCCGCGGCCAATGGGTGAGATCTCTTGATCAATTTTCTTGTGCTTGCATCTTGTGACATGTGACAATCCTAGGCACCTTCAGAATTCAAAAATCTTTTCTCGGTTGCTTCCAGACTTGGTCTCCAAGTTTTGCTTCTTAATTTGGCAAGATTTCTTCAACAACTTGATTTGTTTGATAAATTCTGCATAACAACTTGGAAAATTCTGCACAATAATCTCAAATAATATTTAGTAGCCTTAGTTCTACTAGGATTTAGTCAATAGATTTATTTGCATACATTTTCCCACCAAATGATAATTAAAATATATTAACACATGGAAAATGGTGTTTTAACACATAAACCCTCATATGTATAATATATTAAAATAAAGTCCTTTTTTAATATAAAAATAATAGGAAAAATGTAATACAAATGTGCAGTTTTATCAACTGAACAAATACCCCCAAACTTATCTTTGATCGTCCCGAGCAAACTAGTTTATTTAAGAGGAGAAAAAGAAAGGAGAAAACTAAGCACACTTTCGTAGGCAGACACGATTGTACTGAGCACGTGCAACAAGCCGTTAAACCTCTAGATGTCCCTAGTAGGAGGAGTGTTGTCTCCTGAGGGTTTTCAGCGGATTACACCCACAAAATCCTATAAAAAAAGAAAGATGGTGAAATTTACATATAAAGACAAGAACCATAAAAGAAATACTTTGAAAAGAAGAGTTTCCAACTATGCTAGCTTTTCAGTTGTCATGAGCCCTATCTTAATAGTCATGAAAAAATATTAGAAATCACATTACCCCTCAATAAAATAACGTCTTTATTCTTCATTCCTACCTTTCTTCCAAACTTTGATCATATAACCCCACGTGTGTGAAATGGACATCCCTACACTCGGAGAATTCAATTCAAGCTATCATACTCTTGTCCATCTACCTTAGTACTTTTTAATTTAATGAATATTAAAGATTTGCTCACACATTTTCATGCGACCGTTAATACTTCTTGAGGTACTAACCAACCGATTACTTATGTGCTTGCTAATTAGGTGATAATATTTTCCTCGTCTTGCACCACCTAAGGCTTAGCAGTGACTTCCAGACCAGTTGGCCTTAGGGCACTAGGTGAAGAGGCACCCTCGCTATATTTTTTTATTGCTGCCTTGGCGATAACAAAACCAGTTTTCATTCTTTTCTTTTCACCATTTTTATATTTTCTTCATTTTTTTTTAATTTCCTTCATACTTTGGCTTTTAGACAAGAGCATTTCAAGGTATCCTCTACTATCCCGAGTTTCAAGACGTGTGTAAGTGCATATAGTAGGGTATCAACATTCAAATGTTTGGCTTCCAGAATAGAAACTATTTTTCAGACTTATTTTTATCCTCAGATTAGTGACTTCCTTCATTTTACTAACCCTTGGGACAACAGCTCATAACTACTTATTACTAGTTCGTGTAAGAAAACTTCTAATTTTCTTGGTTTTCTTAAACTATTCCAATCTTTTGGATGTAATTTTTCACTTTCTACTCTTTTGTTATATAAAAAAAAATTTAATGCCCGGTGTCAAAGATAATTCAGTGAATACAAACCTTCCCCCCAAACCTGTTTTCAGCAGTGTTCTCACTGATGTAGCCTTTTGAGAACAAGGACCTGTATACTAAGGGAGAGATACAAGGGGTAAAATAATAGTTAAATGAAAAATTCCCCCAAACTTATTCTTTGACACGCACAGATATTCAATCAAATCCATTTTTTACTCACCTCCATTTCTTAAAATGAGAAAATGTTACAAAAACATGGAGGTGAGGCGGAGGAAATTTAGTTTTGATAAAGCGGCTCCTGTAAAAACAGGAGCTCCTCCGCGGGGTCAGCAGAAAAATACGGTTTTAATCTATGCCCATTCACTTTAAAAATCGAACCGTTTTTCAAATTTTCGATTTCAACTGCTCCGTGCGGGTGTACATACCGCACCACAAAAGGTCCTTTCCAACGAGATTTAAGCTTACCCGGATGAAGATGGAGACGGGAATCGTAAAGAAGGACTTGTTGCCCCGATGTGAAGGTTTTTCTAAAAAGATTTTTATCGTGGAACACTTTAGTCCTATTCTTTACTATCACCGCATTATCGTAAGCTTCATCGCGGAGTTCGCTTAGCTCATTCAATTGCAGCTTCCGATAGCTGCGTGCATGATCAAGATCAAAATTAAGCTCTTTAATAGCCCACATTGTCTTATGTTCAATCTCGACAGGGAGGTGGCATGCCTTCCCAAACACAAGACGGTATGGAGACATACCAAGATCGGTCTTATAAGCGGTGCGGAATGCCCAAAGAGCATCCGTCAATTTGGTTGACCAATCCTTACGGTTTTTCGAAACCGTCTTCTCCAATATCTGTTTAATCTGCCTATTTGAGATCTCAGTCTGCCCGCTTGTTTGGGGGTGATAGGGCGTAGAAAGCTTGTGAGTGATTGAATATTTCCGCATCAAGGCCTCGAAAGATCTATTGCAGAAATGTGTCCCGTTGTCGCTAATGATAGCGCGAGGGTGTCCGAATCGTGAAAAGATATTTTCTTTAAGGAACTTAATGACAACTTTGTTGTCATTAGTGCGACACGGTACAGCTTCCACCCACTTCGAGACATAATCAACCGCTAACAAGATATATAGATTCCCAAAGGAGTTGGGAAACGGGCCCATAAAATCAATACCCCAAACATCAAATATTTCCACAACCAATATAGGTTAGAGCGGCATCTCATTCCTTCGTGAAATCCGACCCAAATGCTGACATTGCGGACAAGTTTTGCAATGTTCAAATGCATCTTTAAATAATGTTGGCCAATAAAAGCCACATTGCAAAACTTTCTCCGCCGTTTTTCGAGGTCCAAAGTGACCGCCGCATGCCTGATCATGACAAAATGATAACACGCTCTTGAATTCATCGTTAGGGACACACCTGCGAATGATTTGATCGGAACAATACTTGAATAGATATGGTTCATCCCAGTAAAAATATTTTACTTGGGATAAAAATCGAAGTTTGTCTTGTTTCGACCAATCGCTAGGTATAAGTCCCGTCGCAAGATAGTTCACGATATCCACGAACCAAGGTTCGTAAGATACGTTCAAGAGCTGTTCGTCGGGAAATGAGTCATTTATCGGCACGGTCACAGTTGGCGAAGAAGTGATGCGTGAAAGATGGTCGGCTACAACGTTTTCACATCCACTCTTGTCTTTGATGACAAGATCAAATTCTTGTAACAATAGGATCCAACGTATTAGCCTGGCCTTCGCATCCTTCTTCGATAAAAGATGTCGTAGGGCGGAGTGATCTGTGTAAACCACAATAGGCGAGCCAATCAAGTAGGGCCTGAATTTCTCTAATGCAAAGACAACTTCCAAGAGTTCTTTCTCGGTAGTTGTGTAATTTATTTGTGCATCATTCAAGGTCCTACTTGCATAGTAAATTACATGTGGCATCTTATCAATGTGCTGTCCTAAGACCGCACCAATAGCAGAATCTGATGCATCACACATAAGCTCGAACGGGTGGTTCCAATCCGGAGATGATAAAACGGGGGCTGTAGTGAGTGATTCTTTAAGCGATTCAAAAGCAGCCTCACAATCCGAATCGAAGTGAAAAGTAGTGTCCTTGGCCAATAAAAGGGTTAAGGGTCTAGCAATTTTGCTAAAGTCCTTAATAAATCTCCTATAAAATCCTGCATGACCAAGGAAGGATCGTATATCTTTGACGCAATTGGGACGAGGGAGGTTTTGAATGACATCTATTCTAGCTCTGTCAACCTCAATGCCTTTATGTGAAATTATATGTCCAAGTACAATACCTTCTTGGACCATAAAATGGCATTTTTCCCAATTCAAAGTCAAGTTCTTATCCTTACAGCGGGTAAGAACAGCGTCAAGATTACGAAGGCAGTCCTCAAAGGAGTCTCCAAAAATGGAGAAATCGTCCATAAAAATTTCCAGAAAAATTTCCACCATATCTGAAAATATCCCCATCATGCACCGCTGAAATGTAGCGGGAGCATTGCATAACCCAAAGGGCATGCGTCTATAAGCAAAAGTTCCGAAAGGACAAGTAAAAGTGGTTTTATCTTGATCCTTTTCAGCGATGGGGACCTGGTTATAGCCAGAGTATCCGTCCAAGAAACAGTAGTATTCGTGTCCCGCTAATCGTTCTAACATCTGGTCAATGAAAGGTAAAGGGAAGTGATCTTTCCTCGTCGCGGCATTGAGTTTCCTGTAATCGATACATACGCGCCACCCAGTTTGGGTGCGTGTTTGGATTAACTCATTAGCCTCATTAGTGATGACCGTGATGCCAGACTTTTTAGGGACCACATGAATTGGACTTACCCATTGGCTATCAGATATGGGGTAAATTATTCCACTATCAAGGCACTTGACGATTTCTTTCTTTACCGCCTCCTTCATAACGGGATTTAACCGTCTTTGTGGGTCTCGGGTTGGTTTGGCTTCATCCATCAGATGTATGTAATGTTCAACAATTAAGGGACTAATCCCTTTGATGTCAGCCATAGTCCAACCAAATACTTCCCGATTCGATCTCAATACTGCCAAAAGTGCATTCTCTTGCTCTAAGGCTAGAGAAGCGGAAATAATCACTGGCAAAGTCTCATTCTCTCCTAAATATGCATATTTAAGATGAGAAGGTAGCGGTTTGAGATCAAGAATTGGCGGAGAGACAAGAGAAGGTGGGGTAAGCGAATGATATTCGGACTCCCGAAGAGGTTCAAAACTTGCATAAGATATTGACTCGGAAAGTGCTGCTGACTTTTGCAACGAGTCAACGGGTTCAATCTCAAGGTTGGACTCATTGAACATATCCTCATTGTAAAGTGGTGCAAAATCAAACGATGTCTCATTAATGTTGTCGAGAACATCAAAGCAAAGCTCCTCATCCATGCAGCTTTGGGAAGCTATCTCGTGGATAGAACAAACATCCAGCAATTGAGCAGAAGGTTCTGATGGCTGACTTCCTAGCTTGTAAATATTAAGCTCAATTGTCATTTTCCCGAAGGATAAGTTCATAGAACCGTTACGACAATTAATTACAGCGTTAGAAGTTGCTAGGAAGGGTCGACCAAATATCAACGGGATTTGATTGCGTGGGTTTGCCACAGGTTGTGTATCTAAAACAATAAAGTCCACGGGAAATATGAATTCCCCGACTTTAATTAACACATCCTCTAGTTCGTCCCGAGGTTTGGTGATAGATCGGTCTGCCATTTGGAGAGTACAATGGGCGGGTTTTAACTCTCCAATTCCTAACTGCTCGTATACTGAATAAGGAAGCAAGTTGACGCTAGCGCCTAGATCGAGTAAAGCACGATTTATATTTTTACCCCCAATAGAAATAGAGATTGTAGGACAGCCGAGGTCCTTACGTTTCTTTGGTATTTGTTGGGTAAAAGCTGTGCTAACATTACTCGTCATGAAAACCTTTTTAGGCACTTGAGTTTTTCTCTTCCTAGTGCACAAGTCTTTAAGGATTCTTGCATAAGATGGGACTTGTTGAATGGCATCTAGGAGAGAAATATTCACGCTAACTTGCTTAAACATTTCCACAATCTTCTCCATTTGCGGGTTAGGTCGGTTGGCCCTTAATCGGTTTGGAAATGGAGCTCGATCAATAAGTTTTGGGTCCAACGTTTGTGGAGAAGACTGTGGCGACGGATTCGATCCCAAAATTGGAGTGGGAATCGACTTAGATAGATTTGGTGAAATGTTTGAGCCTTGGGGAAAATGGAGAATAGGCTCGAACGAAGGTGGAAGACTGGACGAGTTATGGGAAGAAGAAGAAGAAGGGGTATCAAATGTGTCACTATCATCAACTTGCTCACCCACTTGGTTGTTCAGCACTCTCCCCGATCTCAACGTAGTGACGGCATTCACATTATGACTTTGTGAATGGCCAGGATTCGGTAGGGGTTGAGATGAGAGTTTCCCTTTCTCTCTCGCACTCATTGTGGCGTTTAACTGTGCGATTTGGTTTTCTATTGATTTGATACTCTCACCATGGGAGGAGGAGTTTTTCGTTAGGGCATCAATAGAAGACCTCATCTCAGCCGAATTTTGCATGGATTGTTTCATGAACATATCCAAAGTTTGTGCAAGTGAGTTGTCAATACCGGCCACTTGTGGTGTAGAAATGTTGGCCGGATTTTGGAAATTCTGTGACTGAAAGGGGGGCTGATTCTGTGGTTGTGGTTGCTGTGGAGTAGGTCTTTGATAATTGCTTTGTTGGTTTTGATTCCAAGCAAAGTTAGGATGATTCCTCCATCCTTGATTGTATGTGGAAGAATAAGGGTCGTTTCTAGGTCGCTGCTGAAAAGCAGCATTAGCTTGAAACGATGCATTCATAGGACATTCTTCCGTTAAGTGTGAAGGATCCGAACAGCAACCACAGACGGTCTTAGGAAGCGTGACCTGATTTAGGGAGAAAGATGAGAACTTGTTTTCAATAGCGTCGAGTTTCTTTTGTATCGCTGCCATTTCGGCTTTCCCTGCGATGGAAACGTCGAGCTGGTGAATACCTCCCTTAGTTGTAGGTGGTCTTACGCTTTCCCACTGCAACGTGTGTTCAGCGAGATCTTCCAGATATTTCCATGCTTCACCATCATCTTTAGACATGAATTGCATTGACACATTGTTTCAAGCATCTGCTTTGTCGCTGGATTAATGCCCTCATATATAATCCGACATAAATCCCATCTTTGTATTCCGTGATGGGGGCATTGGACAAGCAGATCATTAAAACGTTCAAAGCACTTCCAAAATGGTTCATTGGGAAGCTGGGTGAACTGGTTGATCTCGCTCCTAATATGTGCAGTCTTATGATTTGGGTAAAACTTCTTAAGAAATGCTACGACGAATTCATCCCAATTAGTGATAGAGTGTGCGGCAGTATTATAAAGCCATTTTTCTGCCAAGTCGCACAGTGTGAATGGGAGAAGACGTAAGCGCATAGCATCTAAAGCCAATTGTGAAGTACCCATCATTGCGCATACGTTTTCGAATTTGGTGATGAAAACGTACGCGTCTTCCGACTCAAGCCCGTGAAATTTGGGCAGCAGGTTGATGTAGTAGGGTTTAATTTCGAAATTATCCCCATTAGGTGGTGGAAGAGATAAACAAGTAGGAAGAGGACCACGAATAGGATAGAATCTCTCTTGGAGAGAGATGCGCGGTGGATTCTGCGCACCTTCGGGCGGTGGCAGCGTGGTGTTATAATTAGATGGAGTGCCGTCCATCACGGTCGATGTGGTGTGTGGTGGGGGAAAAGAAGATGAAGAAGTACCGACTTCGGCGTCGATAGCAGGAACGCGGACAAGACGGGCACTAGGATCCTGTGTCCAGCCGAGCATGCACTAAGCGGGTTTAGTGCAAGTGGCAGCGTGTGTGTGATTTAAAATTGGCTTGTTTTGAAAAATGTGGGACTCAAGACAAATCTCCCTAAGATGCACAAGCAACCCTAGAACTAAGGTCACCTAGGTCCAGTCTCTAGACCGCTCCTAGACTTCTAAAGGACAAGCCGCAGGATCAATCCTCTACCGCCTCCGTACTACCCTTATAGCCATATAAGTGCCAGGTAAGTGGGAAGGAACCACGTCGTGGGCCTAATTAAAAACCACTAGCCTTTGTCACCCTTGCCTAGGCGCTACAAAAGTAATGCGGATAAACGATAGATTACCCACGACCTTCCTCTGTCCTTATTGAGCGCGACAGTCCTTAATGTCTGATCTAGATATTTTTTAAATTAATGAAGGGTTGATCTATATGCTCAGTTTGTGATTTGTGGGGCTTAGGAAGGGTGATGAAATCCCCACCTAATCTTGATTTGGTCTTTGCCCCTTAAAGTCCGTATTAAATATGCAAAACAAAACCAATCACAAAACTTTTGCAAAAAGATTTTTGAGCGGCGCAATTTTGCAAAGAATCCTGCAGAAAATAGATTTTATTGGATTTGAGGAAAGAGAGAAGGAGTTGAGAAAGATACCAGAGAAGATTGATTCCCTAATTCCTCCAAATTGCCGCGATTCCGCCGCAGAAGGGGTGCTTTTGCCACGGTTCCGCCGTGTGGCAGAAGGAACAGTTGATGAAATTTTTTTGTATAGCCTTCTGTGCTCCTCTGGATCTCTAAAAATGTCTCTGTTTCCTGTTCGCCTTAATTCTGTGACTCCAGATCTCCTTGCAAAAATTCACGCACAAATCGTTAAATATGCAATTTGCAGTTTTATTTTAATAATGATATGGCTCGTCTAAGAATTCAACACAAATAGTAAAAATAAAAATTACGCACGTATCCCCGGCAACGGCGCCATTTGATTGGTTCAAAAAAGTGTGTTTGTAGTTTAACCGCAATCAGAACGGTGTTGCGTGTAGCTAGACCGAGATGAGTATGGGCCGTCCTCTGGGAAACGTGGAACTTTTTACTTTTACTTTAGATGTGTTGAAAAAGAGAGGAGGAATAAAGAATTTTATAGAATGGTTTCTAGATCTACGTTAAACAAGAATGTAAAATATAGATCTAGATTATTTTAAAGATGTGGTTAATATAATAAGGGGGCTTGTAGGGTTCGTTAGGATTTAGTAGTTATGGACGATTAATTAAAAGTTACCCTTTTTATCCATTAATAGATTTAGAACTAGAACGACGGTGATGCGTGTAGATTAGGGTTTCCGGAGGGAAAAGGAATCCCACTCTTAACCCTTATCTCGACACGGAACTCCGTTCATATCTAGCCTTTACCAAAACAATCATTAATTTAATCTCTAATCGCGGTCGGAACTAGCAAAGAATTGCTAGCGCGCCCGATTAGGATGTTAATGATTCTTTTAATAAAGTTCCTAAACTTTGTAGGACTTAAAAAGGGTTTAGTTATTTTCATCGTCCATTAGTCTACCCTAATCCTACGAACCCTAACAAGCGGAGAATTACTCGCGCATGTTGGGAGAAGAAGATGAAAAGAAAGAGAGGGAAAACATAATGTAAAAGAAACAATTAAATAAAATAACTACCTTTATTAATCGACTTGAACAAACTACACTTTTAATCCATAGAAAATGATTACAACTAGTTGCTTCTCGATCTTTCCTAAGGAGGTAGTCGAACAGTCGATGATCAGCCTCGATGCGTGAGCGTCGGGAGCTTCGTGATCTCTTCGGCTTGATAGCTTTTCCAAGAGGCTCTCGGTGCCTTTTTATAATGCAAAGCCAGAATCTTTTGCTTCAAAAGTTGGTAAAATATAGTAGAGAATCATGCCCCAAAATCTTTCCATCCAATTCCATAATATTGCGGCTGATCCGCGGCCAAAGGGGGGGTATGGCCGCGGATCCGCGGCCAATGGGTGAGATCTCTTGATCAATTTTCTTGTGCTTGCATCTTGTGACATGTGACAATCCTAGGCACCTTTAGAATTCAAAAATCTTTTCTCGGTTGCTTCCAGACTTGGTCTCCAAGTTTTTCTTCTTAATTTGGCAAGATTTCTTCAACAACTTGATTTGTTTGATAAATTCTGCATAACAACTTGGAAAATTCTGCACAATAATCTCAAATAATATTTAGTAGCCTTAGTTCTACTAGGATTTAGTCAATAGATTTATTTGCATACATTTTCCTACCAAATGATAATTAAAATATATTAACACATGGAAAATGGTGTTTTAACACATAAACCCTCATATGTATAATATATTAAAATAAAGTCCTTTTTTAATATAAAACTAGTAGGAAAAATGTAATACAAATGTGCAGTTTTATCAACTGAACAGCCAACTCAAGAAAACTAACCCAGATTTTATCCTAAATGGAATCAGACAAAATTGCACATGCCAAGGGTCAAGTTTATAGGGTAAAAGACTACAGAACAAAAAAGAGGGGGTTCCAACCTGGTCTGGCCACAATTTGCAGCCAGAGGGATTAAATCTGCGGCCAGGTTAAAGGGTTAGGGGCTGGGGCTTTGTGTGGTGGTTCCAGGGTGCCTGCACATCTCTCTGACAACCCAGAATTATTTTCAGGTAGCTCTGGTGATAGCAGATCTCCAAAAACAGTGACAGATTTATAGCTTTTCCCGATATCGATGCACTAAATCCGTATTCTGGGTTATAACCTCTAGTTTGTGTAAGTCCATGTCACGCACCCCACGAACTTGCGGGGAGGCGGAATATATGAAAAACGATTATCAAAGCTTCGTAACACGGACTTGAGCGCATGAATCGTTATCTAAACCATTGCTAACTATCTACTAGAGGTTTAACTACTCGGATACGAAGTTATACCTCACGTTACTTGTCCTTCGGGTCTTCATCGCGGTCCTCCACTCCTCGTAGGCTCCTTGGAACATCGGCACCTCAACGGCCTTCTCGAATCAAAGACGATCCACCCGAAAGCTCCTACGCCAAGCTTAATCTCAAACTTGAGATAACTAGGTTGCTTAAAGTGCTAATCTAAGCTACCTAGGGGATATAGAGTGAGATTATGGAAGTATTAGTCTAGCTAACCCTTGATCTCAACACATGAGAGGTTAGGGTTAGGGTTTTAAGAGAGAGTGAGCTTGAGGAGAGAGAAGGTGAAGATGAGAATGAAATGAGATAATGATCTTATCATAATATATATGAAGCATTATTATTTATCTAAAAATCAAATAAAAGAATTAACAACCATGCTTCATAAATATCTATGAGTGA
Organism: Agapanthus africanus; assembly: GCA_030015575.1. Taxonomy (NCBI): domain Eukaryota; kingdom Viridiplantae; phylum Streptophyta; class Magnoliopsida; order Asparagales; family Amaryllidaceae; genus Agapanthus; species Agapanthus africanus. Next base: position 824,336,984 of record CM057339.1, on the reverse strand, counting down.
TTCATCACCATGAGTCATTAAGCATTTATGATGCATTTAATGACTTGGATGAATCACACAAATGAGTCACTAATCTCATTTAATGCAATGCCACCTTAACCCCTTAGTCACCACTCTTCTAGAAGCTTCCCGACAAATTACGAGAATGCCCCTCCAATTCGTGAAAACACGGAAAAACTTTAGACTGTATAAATCCAATAACCCGATACTAGAATCTGGCTTAAACCAAAGCCGACTAGTAAAAACTGTCCGAAAAGTCGTACGTACGTAAACACACGTACGCGTCCGAACCCTTGTCGTAATACCATACGATCTCTATATCGTTTCGCCTGGAGAAGGGAAACTCTCTATGTGGGACTCTAAAGACTCGACACTATGCTGGCAGTGGGTTTAACCACAGACCGCAAGCGGCACTAGCTGTACGTAACAGTCCCCAGGTAGATGTCGATAAGAAGGCCGATAAGGAAAATCATTCGAACTCCCACTGAGCCTGATGTGACAATCTCCATACAGTCCGGTCTGTTCGTCTAAGACTATCGCATATCAAGCCTAGAGGGCGGCAAGCGTCAGTCCCCTAATAGCTGTATAAGTCGTGTCGGAGTGAAGCCCATTACACCCTGAGAAGCTACTGGAACCTACCAGTATATCTCGCTTGCCCTGGCCAGGGACTTTGCGTAATGGCTCTCTGACACAGCGCAATATCATCTCCCAATACCGGGAGAGACGAATCCTATCTAACCACTACTGCCTCCAAGTGCTCGGGACTGCACCCAACTGCTACCTGTTTGCACGACTCCTTTGAGCCGTGGTAGGGTAGCAATCTAAGAACAGTGGGACACACTCGAGGCGAAGTAGCAATGTCAAGTCTGTGGACTATGCTGTACTCATGTCATCTGGGAACTGTTAACTGACGATGGGTATAATACCAACCAATCAGTTCCCCTGCGAGTCCTGTCCGGTGTACCCGTAACCTAATGAGCACCTGCATACTATCTCCAGTACGACGTACTGATGGCTGTAGGACAGACCATCTCCCCAACTAGGATGAGAAGCGTACACACTTAGTCTACTCCGGAATATCGATGCCCTATCTCGATAATCCAATGACCAGGGACCTGTATAGGATGTTGCTTACAGACTACCCAGCCCCCACTAGTGTGACTGCCATCACGACGCTGGTAATCAAGCAAACATCCTATGGGCTCTACTAATATGTATAAGTGATACATTACAAGAAACATATGCACATATTAAAGTAGACACAAACCAAGTAGCATACTACCATTTTTAGCAAGACTGTATATATAACTGTGAATATCCCAAGCTTCCATTAAGTAATATACAATCTAGTATGATACAATAATGGCCCCTAGGACATATACACTAACAGTTTGGTCCAATGTAACTTCACAACAGGGGTTGTAGTCTCTAACTATACCTCAGTTCACCTTTGATTTCAATTTAAACCCTAAACCCTAACTTGAAATTTCCAATTTCATCAAAACACGCTATATCGACATGAAACTAGTATAGATGCACAAGAAATCGAAATATTACGCTAAGGGTGCAAAAATTACCTCCTTTGGCAACTCAAGAAAATTCTTGAGTTGCTCAAAGTCCTCCAAATCCATTCTTTCTTAGTCCAATGTGTAGCTAGTGAGCTTGGGGGCAAGTTTTGTGAAGTGGGAATGGGGTTTTAGGGTTGTATTCATGGTGGATCTAGGTTGAAGAGGGAGGAGGAAGAAGAGGGAGAGGGCAGCAGCAGCACAAGGAAAAGGGAGAGAGAAATGAGATGATAAAATGATGGGGGAAGGGTCAAAAAAGTCAAAAGTAACCTACTCTCTCTCTCTCTCATCATCATACTTTACTTTTTCTTTTCTTTTCTTTTTTCCTTTATTCTTCTCACACAATGGTTACCCTAGGCCACCATCTACCCACAACATGTAAGAAAATGTAACAAGTGTGGAAAAAATGATATGTGCATGTTTTGCACCAAAAATGATAAAAACTCGATTAACGATTTTTAATCGCGTTTAGCACTAAATTAGCATATAACTAACCATAAAAACTTTAAAATGGCAAAATTCCATAAAATACCCTATTTTAGAATTTTCCATGATTTTTCCAAAATTTTCCCCATTTATCGGTATTTAATTATACCGAAATATTAAAATATTCATTAAAAATTAATATTAAATTATTAAAATTCCCAAAAAAAATATTTTATTTTTTTGAAATGTTACAATTGCTAGCGAGTTTGTGAAAACCCGAAAGGGCGCAATCTCGTAGTAAAAAAAGGTACGTCCACAAGCATAATGGGCACGGATGAAAACCCGAGAGGGCACCGTGAGTTAAAACAGCAGGACTACCGGCGAGTTTGTGAAAACCCGAAAGGGCGCAATCTCGTAAAAAATAGTTTTTATTATACACTTACAAGATCCCTACAACTCGTAAGGAGAATTTCCCCATGAGACCCTCACGGCTTATAGGGTTCAAAAGCCTTAAGCTACGGGGATCTAAACCTGCTCTTAAGCCCTCATATTCCCCAACATACCCTTCAAGTGGTCCAATATTGACCCTTGTATACAATCCACGGGCATAAATAAACACTCTCTCACCAAGTTCCACCAATGACAAGAAATATCCCCATATGGTGAACGGCACTTGTAAGCCTTCTCGACTTATGAGGAGAAAACGCTCTTGTAAGATCTTTATGACTTGCAAGAGAAAAAACCACTTAGGAGTTCTCACGACTTCTAAGGAGAACATACACCTACGAGATCCTCGCAACTCATAGGGAGAAATACCTTTCTGAGACCCTTACGGCTCATAAAGTCCAAAAGCCTTGGTCGATAGGATCCTAAACCTGTTTGCTAAGCTATCTTTGTTCAAATCGACAAAGGCAAATGATGATTCGCTCTTGGCAACATTTCAGTTTTAGCGATGCTGATGCCTAAACAGGTATTAAACTCCAAGTTCTTTCACGGCAAATAATGATTCGCTCCTGGCAATATTCCAGTCGTAGCGATGCTGATGCCAAGGCTGGTATCAGATCCAAAACTCGCAATAAAACAACAGCGAGTAGTAAACAAAAATATGCATATGGAATTGCCGAAATGATGGGGCAACTCGCAATAAAAAGCAGCGAGTAAAAAATAAAAGAAAATACCCGAAATGTTTGGGCAACTCGCAATAAAAAACAGCGAGTAAAAAATAAAAGAAAATAGCCGAAATGTTTGGGCAACTCGCAATAAAAAGCAGCGAGTAAAAAATAAAAGAAAATAGATAAATAAAAGAAAATAGCCGAAATGATTGGACACCGCGAAAATAGCCGAAATGATTGGGCAATCGCAACTTTCGTGATGTCAAAATCTGAAAAGATAGAGCATCGCGGAAAGAGATAATGAAAATGAAAATGAAACCTTTTTGCCCTGCAGGTGAGTCTACACCGACCCATGTATACAATCAATGGGCATAAATGAAAGAAAGGGAACCATATTTTCCCACCAAGCTCCGTCAAAGGGAGAGCCAGATCTTGATGGCAACATCTACAACATAGAAATCAGCTCGACGTTCTTCTCATTCCAGCAGGATACAGACGTAACGTCATCAAAGACCCAAGAATCAAATCAAAAAAGGAGGAGTGATGGAAAAATCCTAGCTCCAGCATGACGTTCCTTCTAGATACAGACGCAACGTCAACAAAGACCTAAGCGTCGAAAAAAGTGGAGCAACGGCATATTCCTAGCTCCAGCCCGACATTCCTCCTCGATGAAAACGCAACGTCATCAAAGACCTAAGGGTCAAATCAAAAACGGAGTGACGAAAAAATCCTAGCTCCAGCCCGACGTTCCTTCTCGGTGCAGACGTGACGTCAACAAAGCTCCAACGAGCCAAATCAAAATGGAGCAATGGAAAACTCCTAGCTCCAAGTCTTGACGGTTCATATACAACCTAAAGGCTACCCCGGTGTACCTTCTCATTCTATCAGAGTGCAAACGTTACGTCAACAAGGCTCTAAATAGCCAAATCAAAAAGGAGCAATAGAAAAATCCTAGCTCCAAGTCTTGACGGTACGTATACATCCTGAAGACTACTCCGGCGTACCATCTCATTCCATCAAGATGCAGACGTGACGTCAACAAAGCTCCAACGAGCCAAATCAAATTAGAGCAAAGGCATATTCCTAGCTCCGGACTTCAACTGCAATACATACAGTATAGAGGTCTTACAGATATCTACCCTACTTCAGCAAAGAAATGGCACGGCATCATCAAACAAAATGAAGCAACGGCATATTCCCAGCTTCAGGGACTCGACGAAAACTTATATAAAACCTAAGAGATTATCGAAGATCATACCACACCAGTGCGGAGTGGTTATGACTCATCGGGGCTCCAAATTGAGCCTAACCTCAAGTAAAAAGTGACATGGCAAATTCCTAACGCTTGCCCTTCCGACGGTCATATAGCCTGAGAAGATTACTTGAAGACGTCTTGTCCCGCCTCCGAAAGGATGCGAGACACGACAGTTGCGGGGCTATTCGAACAATGGCTTAAAGACCGCATATCGAGAAATACATCAGCCAATGCGACGGTACCACAGACCAAAGCCCTAGTACCATAAAACCTAACGGACCTCTGTCGCAGGTTATCTATATACAACATTAGGACAAGTTTGCCTGTAAACCCTAAGGAGGTAAACTAAACAAACTCCGAAATAAGTACATAAACTAGAGACTCGTGAATAAACTACAAACTCCGAAATAGGTACAGAAACTAGAGACTCCGAAACAAGTGAATAAACTACAAACTCCAAAATGAGTACATAAACTAGAAACTCCGAAACAAGTGAATAAAATACAAACCCCGAAATGAGTACATAAACTAGAAACTCCGAAATGAGTAAATAAACTACAAACTCACAGATGAGTACATAAACTACTTCACGCCAAGTCAAGACAGAAGCGCAAGTATGAAATGAAATATGTCTTTTATTCATAAATCAAAATGAATACAAGATACAAAAGAACAAAAGAAGAAAATATACAGCGACAAAAATTTCTAAGCTGGTGGGCGGTTCAATAAGCCAGCAAGTTCGTCATTCTTCCGCCGGACTTCCGCTTCAAGCTCTATCAACGTCGCGAGCTGAGTCCCTGCATGTGCCTGTTGGTTCTGATATAAAGAAAATCGACTTTAAAGCTCTTTCTCGGCAGCTTTATAGGCCTCGACCATCTCGCGTGTAAAAATAACAGTTTTATCAAGAGCCACCACCTCCATAATGGCCTCCTGAAGAACTTGCCAAATTTCATAAGCATGAGTAGTCTTGGCGGTGAATTGGACTTGAATTTACCCTAAAGCTTTTGAAGCCAGTTCCCTTGCCAAAAACTTCCGGTTGAGCCTCTTCTCACATGACTGGAGATTGGCTGCGCATCAGTCGATCCATCCACGCAGGCTGGTCTGTACAGACAAGATGTCAGAGGGAAGGCATACGCATTCAATCCCATAGAGGCAGGCCCCCACTCAATGGCAATACTCGACCCAAGTACGCACCAGTGCCTCGTCATGATAAGTGGCAAGAACAGACAAAAAACGTTGCTTTCAACAGCGAATTCTTCGGCCGTGACAGGATTACCAGCACGAAGATCTTCGATGAGAATCGCCAGTGAATGAATGCTCTATTTTGCCATCCTCTCAGACACGCGTCGGGCGTAAGGGCCTAATGTCATAAAGATCCGGGATTCCAAAGGGGTCAGGATTGGCAAAGCTGTAAGCATACTTGGATGGTTAGTTGCCTTTCTAAACATAGAACAAGTGAAAGAATGCCAGTACTAAAGTGTCACTTACCCACGGAAGGCGGGTTTGAGAAATCCTTAGGTCCGTCAAGAATTTCGACTTCGTCATCAGCTTCTAGGACTGTGGTTTAAATAGAAGGCGCATCGGCATCATTATGAAAATATAAAACGAAAAGGCAAAGGAATACCAACCTTGGCCAGAAGAAAGGACTATGCTTTGTGGAGGTATCGCTTGCAGAGCCGCCATGTCAAGGAAACGCTGGAAAGTTTTCCTCGGAGAAAGGTCCACAATAGAAGACGCCAACTCCCGCAATTCTGAGGGAAGGAAAGGTTCAGATATATGGACGGGTCGTTAAACAAAGTGTAGATCTATATAAGATTACCTTCGATCCTTCGCTCGCTCTGAACTGGAGGGATGGCAGCTTCGGCAACCTCCTCTACACCCGCAGGTGCATCACTGGAGATATTCATGAAGTCTATGGCCAGTGCGGCAACCTCTAATAGAGAGACAAAAGCTATCGCTAGAGGCTTCAAGGCAGCGACAGCAGCTTTGACAATCTCCTCTACACCCTTCGGCGCATCACTAGAGATATCCATAGGATCTATCGTCGGTGTGGCAATCTCTGCTGGAGGAATAGAAGCCGTCACTGGAAGCTCCACAGCGGGGATAGCAGCTCCAGTAATCTCTTCTACACCCTCCGGTGTGTCACGGGAGATATTCATAGAATCTATGTCCATGGCGCGATACGGGCTTAAGACTACGCCCGCTGTAGAAGGCTCTACAAAATTTTTGTAAAGATAAGATGGGGTGAAAGTAGTACCAATTAATTACCAAAAGAGACGTAAATATATATATATATATATATATATATATATACGCCAGGGAGCTTGAAGTATGGCCTTCTCGAGCCGCTGCTCTTTTCTGATCAATTGCGCTCGTCGGGCTTCGATCGATAATAAATGCCTGCCCGTCCTCGGAGCGACCTCGTCTTCAGAAACGGCCGAGATGGGCTGTTTCAGAGCCCGTTTTTCTTCCATCGTTAGAGGACCCATTAGTAGCCTAGGTGATAACGGATCAACGTCATAGAAAATGACATGGGGAAAGCCTCCCTTCTTGGGGCGCACATTCTCACTTTCATCCTGCGATCGTTTCAAGGCTTGGGCCAATTGAGCGTCTTCCTCGGCAGATGTGCCAGGAAAGAGGAGGCTATCGTCTGGTTCATGCACAGATATGGGCTTCTCATGAAGAGGCTCAGACTCAAGCAACGCATCGAGTAGACCGGCGACCGATTTCTTTCTCCTTTTAGAGCCTGAGCTAACACCAGTGGAGGGGCGCTTCCTCCCCTTTGGCGCTTTTGCGCGGCGCTGCCCAACATCGCCTTCGGTATCTTCCTTTTGGGGCACCATGGCTGGTGCTTTATTAGGAGTCGCTGTCTCGGCTCTTGTACGTACTGGCATACCAGTAATAGGGGGGGTTGATTCAGCTTGTGCGGCTTTAGGAATGAGAACTGAGCCGCTGTCCCTTAGAGGAGGGCAAACAACCGACCGTGGCCGCAACGGGGCGCTGATGGCTTGAGCGGGAGAAGGAGATTTACATTCAAACAACACCCTTCTCTCCTCTGCAATGATGGGACCAACCCGGTGGCGATACCAGCCCTTGAATGATCCCACGGTGCTCGGAAGATAGTCAGGCTCAGGAATCATGAAAAAGGAACCAGTACCCAATCGCATGAAGTGGTGGATGACGTCGCAAGTGACCTCCAGTGAGAGAGTGGGCTCGATTAAAAAGGCTTCGAGAGGGACGCCCTGGTTGTAACTCTGCTGCCGGACGAAGCGATGCGAATTGTACCACATTAAGAGAACAGTATTATTTAGGCGGAACACTAAATATCCCGGCCTGGTTGAATATAAATGCATGATCTTTTTGGGCTTCAAAGCCGAAACTCCACTCTTCGACAAATTGAACAACTGTTGAATATGCCCAGCCAGAGCAGAAAGGACTTTTTCACTGAAAACTATCCCGCCTTCGTTTGAATACGGATTGAGTAGTACGCGCAGAGCCCCTAATTGGGTCGGATCAGGAGCAGAAGCGTCGACCAGCCTCATGACCCGCGGGAAAGTGTACGATTCATAGAAATCAGGTCGTCGATGCGCAGGAAATGCGCCAAATACATGCATCTCGATCCACGACGTAAAATAGTGGGGGGAGAAATTCATGGTGTCCGCACCCGGATTGAAAGTGTTGGAAGCAGTACTTAAACTATGGTATAAGTATGATAGTCCTGCAATGCCAACAGCCAATCGTACTTCTTCGTCTATGCGATGGGCAGGATAGAAGACGGAAGCCCTCATAAAACGGCGATGCATCGGCATGGCGAACCAGCTAATCCAGAGACCGATAAAGCCAACAAAGAAAGTTTCTTCATCCATTCCAGGGACAGCAATCGCGTCAAAGGTTACGACCGATGAGCTTGGAATATAAAACTATGGTAGGTCCTCTTCTTTGGTCGGCAATTTCTTCAAGCCGAATCCGAAAGGATCCTTGATCTTAATGAATTTCGGAGCCTTCTAGGATAAGACATCTTCGCGGAGAAAGCAAGCAATGAAAGTATCGAAAGTGACACCTTGCCCTTCCGATGTCATGAACAGTTTCTCAAAAATACCCAAGACCTTGATTATACTTGGGTGCTTGTGATAAATAACATACTCAGTCGTCAAGCCGTCAAGCATAGTAGGCACTGTAGCAAATATGTACTCATCAGGAGGTAGTAATTCTTCGTAATGCTCTCCCCTAATCGGCAACCCTGAAATTTTGTGAAACTCCTCCACGAAGATAGAGACTTCGTGATCCCCAAGAAAAAATGTGTCCGTGGGAAGATTCCACTGGTTCAAGAAGGTCTTGACCCACCAGACATGGGGAGTATGATAGTAGAACAGTGACGCATACACCGCTTGGTACAGCCCAACCTTCTGCAGCCGTGAGCGTTGAGAGGAGAGAATGTATCGGGCCCACGAAAAGTAGCCTACTGGATGGCACGGGGTAACGCCTACTTTATACACTTGCCCTCAGGGTCGAGCTTCACCCTGACATATCCGGCGTCCCAAAATATCAATGGCCATCAGGAGTTGATTAGGTATCCCGGTCGTTGACAGTTCAAGTCGGCCTATGGGGGTCCAATTAGTTGCCTCTACCGCATAAACTGTCCGCGGGCACTCCATCAATGACATTGAGCGGATGGGTTCAGTTGGTACTTCGCGGGTAAAATTACGGCGGCCCCTGATGATGTGACCGTACCAAACCCCCCATAAAAGAAGGCTCGTATTGTCCTTGTCATGTGCCCTAATCATCGCCATAACCTCCTCGTCTGATAGCGACTGTGGAAAAGTGACTTTCGAGCGAGTGTAAGGAAATTAAGGAAGTGAGGCCATTGTACCTAAAAAAAGAAAGAAAGGAAACCCCATTAAATAAATAAAAATAATAATAAATCATTAAAAGAAACCGTGATGTTTGTTTCATGGGACCACTAACTGCAAAGCCAGTAGGACCCCACGAAATTAAAATGACAGCTCACCAATGATGAGGCAAGATAATCACTATGAGAATCCAAAAGGATTCTCATTAAATAAACAATGGAGTTTAAATAACTCCTAACATCCTCCAAAAATGAGCTCTGTTAATATGCAAAATAGATTCAAACCTGTGTCAAGGGTATTAAAACCCTAAAAAGAAAAAATGCTCAAGAACACCAGGGAATGAAATACCCAAATGTTTATGAGTCTTTCAGAGCTAAGCTCTATGACATGGAATTAAATTCCTTTAATAATAGGATTAAATCCCAGAAACCCCCACTGTGGGGAGACAAAGAAAATGGAATTAAATTACGAGGATCCTTAAAGATCGATGATAGGGTAAACCCTAGGAGGAGAACTAACAATCCTCAAGACCCCGGTGTTTTTGGATCTCTAAGAGATCGGTTTAGGGTTAAAGCAAAGCTCTGGTGATGGATTTAAAATCCATAGGAAAATATGGAAAAAGGGGTTTCCCTAAGAGGTAACCATCGTTCAAGATCCTTACCCAAAAAAGAAGTTTTGCAGAGTTTAACTATGAAAGATCTAGGGCAGTGAATTAAGTTCTGAACAGGAGAATTAAATTCTTAAGGAAAAGTTGATGAAGAAGATGACGAAACAGTGAATCGTCTAATAAGCCAAACACCTCTTTTATTAGACGTGATGGGAGCGGTTCATCTTCCCGTTCCCCTAAACAATCCAACGGCTGTAAGGGTGGACAGCGTTGCACTCATGTACAAGCCACGTGAGAGCAACGCTAGAGGGCATTTGTTCCCTTATATAAAAAAGAAGAAAGAAAATGGGAAAATTCCCCACTGTTCAAGTCTCACATGTTAAACACGTGAGCGCCTATATGCAAAGCATATAGGCACTGCATAAGCCTCACGTGTTAAACACGTGAGCGCCTATATGCAAAGCATATAGGCGCTGCAATTAAAACAAATGAGCTAAAAGAGCCACACGTGTTAAACACGTGAGCGCCTATACGTAAAGCATATAGGCGCCGCATTTAAATAATTGGCAAGCTAAACAGGCCTCGCGTGTTAAACACGTGAGTTTTCTTGCTGCATTCTAATGCAAGATAGAATTAAATTATATATGGGAAATATTTTCCAGATCTTTCTAATATGGAAAGATTTTTCTCTAACAGAGAATCTTGGATTTAAAATCCAATTGTGATAAAATATCACCAAATGAACTATCTGATAGAATTAAATTCTATGTGGAAATATTTTCTCGATCTTTCTCAGACTAGAAAAATCATCTCTGTTAAACAGATGACCCTTGGATCAACGATCCAATGGTGATTATAAAATCACCAACCGACCATCTGATAGAATAAAATTCTATCCTAGGAAAAATATTTCCTAATCTTGTTAAACAAACGAGAAAACTTCTCCTTTAAATAGAGAGCTTTTGGATTAAAAATCTAGTGGTGAATAAAATTCACCAAGTGATCCGAGAGATCATTTTAGGTTGACCATGATCTCTCAATCAGAGATTTTCCTAACAAATTGATCTTTTCTGTTATACTATAAATAGAAGGGAAAACAAAAAGAGAGAGAGAGAACCTGCCATAAGCTTCTGCAAAAAAAAAAGAGTATAGCGAGATCTTAAGAGAATAAGAGAATTTAATTCTCAAAGAAGAAGACTTTCATCATTGAAACTAGAGATAAAAAAACAGAGATCATATTGTCTCTCCTCTACCTATCTAAGGGTTTAACCCTTCATTTAAGAACTCGGTTCTTTCCCCGGTTGAGATTTGTAGAAGCAAATCTCCCCACAAGTTGAGAATTTAATTCTCATCGGGAAGATTTTGCTCTGCAGATTCAAAACCTTAGGAAAAAGAATTAAGTTATAAAAAAAAGAGGTGAGAAGAAGAACAAGAACATATAGGAATTTAATTCCTCTAAAAATTAGGGTTTAACCATATATATATATAAAGAACTTAGTCCTTCCATAAAAAAACAATGATGATGATCCAAGATCATCAAAACCAGAATCGTTAGTGCTTATTACTATTTTGAAGCCTCACGTGTTTCCTACGTGAGTGCTTCAAACGAACAAAGAGAGCGACTACAACTGCCTCGCGTGTTTTCCACATGAATGTTAAAGCACCCCAGTATCAAAAAGAAAAGGGGAAGTCACGTGTTTTGTACAAGAACGTTAGCCAAGTGCTTAGCACTTCTGTAAAAAAAGAAGAAGAAGGGGAGATAAAACCCAATGGGTAGTGCCCATATTTGGGTGCCTCACGCGTGTCACGTGAGTGCCATAAAACTCTAGTGTTTAACACTAATCCAGTGCCCACGTGAAACGCACGTGAGCACTGTATTCCTCAGTGCTTAACACTGTTGGGTATTTATGGAAACCCAATCTCAGCCCAAATTGGCTAAGTTTCCTGAGGTTAAACCTCTATGATTCTAAAACAACCGAGCCCATATTTCTCGTGTTTTCCCAAACTGACCTTGGTCTCAAAAATGACTAGTGGTCTCCCATCGATGATATCCCAAATGATATTCATCTTATATATCCTAAGATAATTTTAGTCTCAAACATGACTAACATTTCTTAGGTCTACAACAGCTCCCCATTTTCCCCTTAAATATGGGATTTGGTTTAAGGGTACATCTCTCCACACCTCATATATATGTCGTAATTCTTCAACGTTTTCAGAGAGGTGGCGGGTCCTGACAACCAACAACACGTTGACGCGCTTCCAAACTGACGTGCACACCTCAAATCGGATCGTACTCCAAATTGGGTGCATTCCATATCATCATTGCTCGCTTCGTCACGTAACAAATACACGTGCGCGCAAGTCGAACTTTGGACCGAAACGTCCTTATACTAATATTCGCCTCCAAAATTGTGAAAATGGACCAAAACGTCCTTAAACTAATATTCGCCTCCAAAATGGCGATAGTGGATTGAAATGTCCTTAAACTAATATTTGCCTCCAAATAAAGCGATAGCAGACCGAAATGTCCTTAAACTAATATTCGCTTCCAAAATTGTGATAGTGGACCGACATGTCCCTAAACTAAAATTTCGCCTCAAACACGGCAATAATGGACTACGATGTCCTTAAACTAAAAATAATCGAGCCTAAATGCTCATACTTTTTAAGTCGGTCTTATTCTCAAACCGGATTAACGATCCTTAAATCAACCCAAACCCAAATCTAAAAATATACGGATTTGGACTAATCAACGCCCTACGGACGATGACATAAATTAGTCTCCGTACACAATTCATGGGCAACCCAAAATAAATAAAAAATATACACACGACACGAAGTGATCCTCCGGAGCAGAAGAAAGTGGTTATCGTGATGCGGTAACATAATTAACTGCAAAAGCTTGCGCCTGCAGGGAAAAGCGTTCCCACAATAAAATAAAACCCATCGCAAACGAGGGGGAATCTAATAAAGTCTACTACAACAGTCACGTCCGTCCAAACCTCGATATATGGTGCCATAAATCAACTTGGCATTTTCGGAGAGGTGGACGGATAAGTCCAAATAGCATCTGCCCCCAGAATTCAGGCCAGACGTCCCAACGTCCCGGTCCGTCTTCCGGCAGTGAACAACACATCCATAAACTCTCAAACTACTGCTGGCGCTTCCTCCTTGTCTACTTCCATTGACGAAAGAACGTCATTTGTCAGCCTAGCCCTATATTCGACTGGTCTGACAGATCTGCTACCTCCTAAAAATATAAACTCTGGATGTCCAGAAATCTAGAAAATCACTTTCTTTTCTCTGCAATCGATGTGAGTATGGAAAGTGCCGAGAAAATCCATTCCCAAGACGACATCAAAGCTGCCAATATCAATCACCAAGAAATCTGCGAATAACTCTCGCCCGCAAATAACAATCGGACAATTCTTGCACTCGCTACTAGATATAATTTTCCCATTCTCAGTTTGTATGTCCCAGCAACTAGACAGGGCCGCGTGTGGAATCGAGTGTGCACTAATAAACTTGGACGACATGAAACAATGGGATGCACCTGAATCGAATAATGCTAATGCAGGAAAATTATAAACGAGTAGGATACTTGAAACAACTTCGTTTGAAGCTTTGGCCTCCTCGGCCATCAAATTAAAGGCCCGTGCTTGATTAGGCCCCTGAGTAATCTGCTTCTGTCCCTGAATCTGCTTCTGCAGTAGCTTCTGAATATCATCTCTCAATCGTAGCTTTGAAGGACAAGCATTGATAGTATGGTCAGTTGATCCGCAAACAAGACAGAGCCCAAGCCTCCTTCGAAATTCCTTCTGTAAGTGTCCGCGTAAATGACAAAAGTCACGGATTACACTTTTTTCTGATCGGATACGACGGGATTCATCATAGGTACAATGCCTCATCTTTTCACTGGGATGCCTCTGCGTACAAGAGCTCTATTCGGCATAAATGCCGGCTTCCGCACTACGACGGCTTGCTGTTGAGCACCCTTCGCTTTCACTGATAAACTATGCTGCTCCCTGGCTGCCTTAAGAACTTGGGAGAAGGTAGTCTATCCTAGAGATATAATATGTCTCTGAATCTCCACGTCCAAGCTACGCATAAATCTTCATGCCCTATCTACATCGTTGGCTACCAAAAGCCCCACAAATCGACTGAGTCGTGTACACTTTGCCGCATGCGCATCAACGGATCCGTCATTCTGCTTCAAACTAATAAATTTTCTTCCATTTCTTCCCGAGCAGATTGCGTAAAGAACTTTTCTAAGAAACTTCGCGAAAATGCTGCCCAACCGATCGTCTTGGGCAAACTGGTCTCCTCTACGAGCCACCACTCACGAGCGTAATCCACCAGTTGGATACATTCTACATCCACCCTTTTCTCCTCTGGAATCTGCACGGCGAAAAATATATTCTTTGTATCAACTAGCCACTGCTCTGCTGGCAATGGCTTCTCCAATCCAGTATAAGTGGATGGACCAAGCCTTCTGAAATCCGCCACGGTACCCTCACGCTGTGCTGGCCCGGATGCTGCTGCAACTACGGACTGCTGGACTGTTCGCAGGCCCTCCTGGAAAGCCTCAGTTTGCCGTTGATTCAGCTCGGTTTGCCGCTACTGATTTTCCAGCATTCCACGTATAACTCCCAGCAATGCGACGTCATCAACACGCCTCTGGTACGATCGCAAATTTCTATCCGCCATGATTCCGAAACCAAGACACCGAAGAAGATTAACAGCGGTAAACATGATTTAATAAACAAGATAGTTATAGATTCAAGATTGGCAAGATAGTAATGTGGCAGGACATGTTCCTAATTATGGATTTTCTGATTTGTGTATCGGGTGTAATACCTAACTAAAAAAGAACCAAACCCGATTAATCATAAATCCTATGACTCTGATACCAAACAAACTCTGTCACGCCCCGCTTCGCAGAGTGCACTAACTACGACACGTGACAGAGCAAACCATGCTACCTGTGGATAGGAATCATCCCTCCACAGTCACATTACGGCTGTCTATAGGATATCAAGAACAGTAGAATATGAAAACTAGCTAGTACATGTCCATTTGCTAAAATAAAAGAGTCAAGAAAATGTATAAACGAAACGATCAATATCCAATAAACAATATCTGAAAATACGTCCCAATATAGGCTCACATCACGAAATAAATCTGCGGAAAATAAACTAAACTAAACATTTCTAAATATAATTCCTCATGCTCGGCATGACGGCTAAAGTACTCATGTTCAGCCTGCGATAAAGATAGAGGAATTGGGCCATGAAAAACCCAGACATCAGTGCGTCATAACATCAAAATAATAATAATAACCAAGATGTAACGATATAGGTAAACATGAATATAAATGAGAACACAGGTATGAAACAATGAGGTGTAGGTATGTGACGTATAACCTAAGGTCTGTAATTCTAAGTTATCTATTCTAAAAGTCTTTGAAATCAATTTAATAGAATCATCGATGTAACTCAATAGTATCCCATGCGTGCCCGGGACCACGGTCAAGACTCTCGGACTGAATCCGAGATGTGCAGCTAGACAGTAAACAGGTAACATGTACAGACGAATGATGTTAGCAGCAGCATCCCGGGGCTGGCCTAGCCCGTAAAGACTGATCGGTATAAGTATCGAACTGTTGAGTTACAAGTAAGGTTTCATTATTGATTTCCCCTTACTCCCCAGGTTATGTGTTCAACTCAAGTGTTGATGATATGAATCTAATGCCAACACAGGATCAGACAGAAAAAGGTTTTGTTTATGCAGACAATAAGTAACGTCCGTCAGGATAACAAGTCAGAATTGTTGGTATTAGTAACTAGATCCAAGTAATGAGTCAAGTAGTGGGTTGTGAACATACCATGTAATGCATATGTATCAGATAGATGCCCAAATGTGAAATTGTAACGAATATCTGAACACGGTAAGCACGACGGATATCAGGATGCATATGTGTTTATTTGTAAAACCTGTATACGTATTCAATCATGTGTATTGTTCACCGCCGAAAACAGAGACGAAACCGCGTAGGTCATCTTGCCTGAATTTGGGGGAAGATGTTATTTGGTTTTATCTGTCCGCCTCTCCGAAGATGCCAAGTTGAATTATGGTACTATGCATCGGAGGTTTAGATGGATGCGGCCGTTGTAGCAAACTTCGTCTGGTTCCCCCTCATTGTGAGGGGTTTTTGATTGTGGGGACGCTCTTCCGTGCAGGCGCAAGCCCCTGCAGTTAATTACATTACCGCGTAGCGATAACCACTTTCTTCTGTCCAGAAGGTCACTTCGTATCGTGTGTGTTTGTTTTATTTTGGTTGCCCGTGGATTTTATACGGAGAATAATTTATGTTGTCTCCCGTAGGGTGTGGATTAGTCCAAATCCGTATTTTCATAGATTTGGGTTTGGGTTGGTTTAAGGACCGTTAGTCTTGTTTTAGACTAAAATCAACTCAAACGTTTGTTGAGAATACGTTAGTCTAATTTTAGACTAATATCTACTCAACAGAATTTTGGGATCATTTAGATACAACAATAAAGTATTTGGACTCTATCGTTTTAGTTTAGGGACATTGCGGTCCATAAGTTCAAGGACATCATAGTCCTTAGAGT
Organism: Agapanthus africanus; assembly: GCA_030015575.1. NCBI lineage: Eukaryota > Viridiplantae > Streptophyta > Magnoliopsida > Asparagales > Amaryllidaceae > Agapanthus > Agapanthus africanus. The sequence goes on along the minus strand of CM057339.1, from coordinate 824,320,534 downwards.
TTAAGGACATCATAGTCCATAGTTTAAAGACGTCATAGTCTATAGAGTTTGGTTTAGGGACGTTGTGGTCCATAAGTTTAAGGACATCATAGTCCATGGAGTGTTTGGTTGTCGGAACCCGTCACCTCTCTGAAGACGTTGAAGAATTACAACGACACATATCAGAGGAATGAAGAGATGTACCCTTGAACCAAGGTTGGTTGGGAGATCTGTAGTCAGACTTGGGACCAAGACCAATTGTGAGCATATGGGCTCAGCTGGTCTAAGCTAGAGACTTGTGGCCAACTTAGGCTCAGCCCATTCAGTTCTGATTAAACTGTTGAACTTTTGTTTTGATGTTGAACATTTGTTTGGGTGTTAAACATTTGTTTGGGCTTAGCCTCTTTTGTTCAATAATGCCGAGCATTAATTTGGGTTCTGACATCCTTTTTTCTTTTGTCTTTTATTGAGTGTTGAACACTCTTTGTAGCGCAGAGCACTTTATGTACAGAGCACTTGGCTCTGAGCGCCAGACCTGGAGCGCTGAGGCGCTTCTTATCAAATAGCGCACACGTGAGTAGCACGTGGCGCACTTGGCGCTGAGCGCCAGACTTGGAGCGCTAAGGCGCTTCTTATGAAATAGCGCACACATGAGGAGCACGTGGCGTGCTTGGCGCTGAGCGCCAGACTTGGAGTGCCAAGGGGCTTCCTATGAAATAGCGCACATGTGAGCAGCACATGGCGCGCTTGGCGCTGAGCACTAGCCAATGAGTGTAAAGCGCTCTTGATCAATTCTGTGCTCGGATAATTAAGAGACTTTGTCTATTGGATCTAAGAACTAAGTTCTTATTTTAATAGAAGATGCTATGATCTCTTCTGTTTTTGTGAAAGACTTTGTCTTTGTCTTATAGATCTGTGATCTAAAGAGAACTAAGTTTTCTCCCTCCTTTTTTTTATGATGAGATGCTCCAATCTCTTCTACTCTTATGAAAGACTGCTGTCTTTGTAGATCTATGATCTAGAAAAAGAACTAAGTTCTTCTATTTTGATGAGATTCTTTGATCTCTCTGTTTTATTTACCTTGATGAAATTCTTCTTTTCAGAGCTTCCTCTTCTCTTTTTCTCTTTTTTTTTGAGAACTCAAAGTTTTTTAAGGGGGTTCTTCTCTATAAGACTTGAAATCTTGGGGCCTTTATATAGTGGAGGATGATTTGTTGAATCAGTTAAGGAGATATTTTCTCTAATTGATTTGGGGATGTTTTCCACCGTTGGATCTTTGATCTTAGGGCTTCTGTTTTACAGAAGACGTCTTTCTTGTTACTTAACAAGATTGGGAAATTATTTTCCCATACAGATATTGTTCTGTATCTTGGTGATTTTTAATCACAATTGGATCTTTGATCCAACGGTGCTCTGATTTACAGAGCACAATCTTTCCTGTTTAGAAAGATTTGAGGAGTATTCCCTCAACAGAATCTTATTCTGGTAATTTGATGATTTATCATCTTCGTTGGATCTTTGATCCAACGGTGGAGAACATTTAGTTTTAGCGCTTGGCGCTCTTGTGCCTTGCACGTGAGCACTGCTTCAGAGTCTTTGACTCTTAGTGCTGGTGCACTTGGCGCTGGCGCTCTCGTGCTTTGCATGTGAGCGCTGCCTCAAAGTCTTTGACTCTTAGCGCCGGCGCTCCTGGTGCTAGCGCTCTCGTTCTTTGCACATGAGTGCTGCCTCAGAGTCTTTGACTCTTAGTGCTGGCTCTCCTGGCGCCAGCGCTCTCGTGCTTTGCACGTGAGCGCTGCCTCAGAGTTTTTGACTCTTAGCGCTGGTGCTCCTGGCGCTAGCGCTTTTATGAAGCGCTACTTCATTTCAAATTTCAAAATTTGAACAGAGCTTTGATCTGATTGGGCGAAACAAATTCCCCCCTCCACCGTTGCGCTCACGTGGTTTACACGTGAGTGCAGCGGGGGCAGCCTTTCCACCGTTAGATTGTCTTGAAAGTTGGATCGACTTCCAATGTCTATAAATAGGGTCTTTGGCCCCTTTGAGATGGCCTCTGTTCATCTTCTTGTTTTCTTATTCTTGAGAATTTAATTCTCTTTCAGAGCCAAGCTCTCTGCCTTAGAAAACTCTTTTAGAGTTAAAACTCTGTCAAATTCTTTGTTAAGATTTGAACCCATTAACAGAGTTTTGCTCTACTTAGATCACAGATCTTAAAGATTTTTAGGGTTTCTCAACCCGTTAATTAAAAACCAGAGCTTTGCTCTTTCTAGATCATTGATCAGAAAAAGAAATCCTTTTTAGGGTTCCTTTAACCCATTAACGAAGAACTCTTAGAGTTCGCTTTACAGATCTTTAAAGATCCTGAAGTTTTTAACTTCTGTAAAAAGGTTTGCTTTTAGGGTTTTTGATAGATTGTTCCATCTTCTTCGCAAAGCATGGCTCTTTAGGATTCTTGGGGAATTTTTATTCCCCTCATAATGACAGGCTTGATTTCTGTTGCAGAGTGCTGCTCTCGAGGGAGTTTTACTCCTTGACCCGAGGGGCCTCTCATTAAATGGGGCTCTTTTCTTTAGGATTTCTCAGAGCATGCCTTTTTAGATCTCTTGGGGAATTCTTTATTCCCCTCATAATGACAGAGTGCTGCGCCCGAAGGAGTTTAACTCCTTGGCCGAATGAGCCTCTCATTAAAGGAGAATCTTTTTAGGATTTCCTTTTTTATTTGCACAAACTTGAATTTGTGAATTCGTTGGGTGTCTTAATCAGAACTTGTTTTCTTCATGCGGATATCAAGAGTTGTTTAAATCCCTGTGTCTGTTTCAATAAGTATTTTCTTGATCAGTCCGTCCACTAAACCCTCACTGATTTTCATTTTCATGCGCTATGCCCGCTCATCTGTACTGTCTTGACGAAATCATTTCTTACGAGGACATTCGCGCACAAGGCCATTGTCAAAACCAGGAGTTTACAAACGCCCAATGCGCTGAAATTATGAATCGTTTCAATGCACACAACGGTCGACTACTTCCTCGTCGCTCCACTCTCTTGAAGATTATAGTTAGAGCAATTTGGGGAGCACTTCCTGGATTTTATGAAGCCATGCTGATTAATGCACTGGATGACGCTAAAGATAAGGTGCACTCAGTGTATCTGACGGGCCTAATCTCGAAGAAGCGACGAGATAATCTCATTGATATCTTGCATCAAACTTTCCAACAGACGGCGATAATCGCTGCTTATCAGAGGGTGGAGGATATCAGCGAAGATCCTGACGCTTGTGATTGTGAGAGGATGCACACAAGAATGGTCAGAAAGGCCAGAAACACTTTAGACGGCCTCACTTTTGAATTTCTTAATCCGTGTCCCGGATTCAATGTTTTGCCATTGTAAACATTTTAATGATGCTTTTGTCTTTTCATCAATGTAAGAACTTTTTGAGGTATGAATAACAAATTTTTCCTTTCCATGCGTTTATTTTATCCTTTTCGCGCATACATGAGTGGGTACGCGTCGAACGCTCAATTGGATGTAAATCAAATGTTCTCTTTATTGCCTTGCATAATATGTGATTGACGTCCGTGGGTTATGCCTTTTTGTCTTGACCTAGCGCAAAGCAGTTTACGTACTCTTGAGCAGCATCTCGATTTCGACGGCATGTAATTTTGGCAAGTGTGGCTTGTAGATAATAAGTAACAGTTCGTCTTGGACTCTTTGTTGGGTAGTGATGGCTTAGGAGACAGGGTTAGGATCTGCCACCTAAGAATTTCCAACTTTCTGAGCCTTGAGAGTCTCATAAAGACTTTTCTCCCTCCGAGTCAAGAGGATCTCGTAGGTGTATTTTCTCCTTAGGAATCGTGAGGATTCCTAAGTATACTTTCTCTTGAGAGTCGTAAGGATCTTGCAAGAGAATTTTCTCCCTTACAAGTCGAGAGGACTCGTAAGCGGTTGATGAGTTGACTTGTTCTCGAGTTGAAGCGTTGCATTATGACAGGGAGGTCAGGGATTGACATATATCCGTGTCAAAGCGTTGCTTTACGACAAGGAGGTCAGGAGTTGACATGTATCCATATCGAAGTGTTGCTTGACGACAGGGAGGTCAGGGGTTGACATGTATCCGTGCCGAAATGTTGGTTGACGACAAGAAGGTCAGGGGTTGACATGTATCCGTGTCGAAGCGTTGTTTTATGACAAGGAGGTCAGGAGTTGACATGTATCCGAGTCAAAACGTTGCTTTACGACATGGAGGTCAGAGGTTGACATGTATCCGAGTCGAAGCGTTGCTTTACGACAAGGAGGTCAGGAGTTGACATGTATCCAAGTCGAAGCGTTGCTTGACGACAGGGAGGTCAGGGTTGACATGTATCCATGTCGAAGCGTTGCTTTACGACAAAGAGGTTAGGAGTTGACATGTATCCATGTTGAAGCGTTGCTTGACGACAGGGAGGTCAAGGGTTGACATGTATCCGTGTCGAAGCGTTGCTTGACGACAAGGAGGTCAAGGGTTAACATGTATCCGTGTCGAAGCGTTACTTAACGACAGGGAGGTCAGGGGTTGACATGTATCCGAGTCGAAGCGTTGCTTTACAACAAGGAGGTCAGGATTTGACATGTATCCGAGTCGAAGCGTTGCTTTACGTCAGGGGGGTCGGGGGTTGACATGTATCCATGTCGAAGTATTGCTATACGACAAGGAGGACAGGGTTGACATTCTCTGTTTTCTACGGTGTCAGGCTTGACTTTCTCCGTTTTCTACGGTGTCAGGGTTGACTCTAGGTTGTCTGTGAACCGCAGAGTCTTGGAACTAGGGGCTTTGCCATGGCTCCAATTGGTAGTGTCGCGTTCGTGTCCTGCTGGCATGAGGAGGAACGTCGTTGCTGGTTTTCTGGGTTGCAGATATTGCCGCTGATACCTGACTCTCCCTTTGATAGAGTTTGTTGGGACATGTGGTTCCCTTTTCGTTTATGCCCATGGATTGTATACAGGGGTCAGTATGGACTTACCTGCAGGGCAAAAAGTTTCATTTCATTTTTTTTATTTCTTTCTGCAATGCTCTATCATTTAAGCTTTTTATATCACGAAAGTCACGATTGCCTAATCATTTCGGCTATTTTTCGCGGTGCCCAATCATTTCGGCTGTTTTTTTTCTTTTTACTCGCTGTATTTTATTGCGAGTTGCCCAATCATTTCGGCTATTTTTATATGCATATATTTTACTCGCTGATTTTTATTGCGAGTTGCCCAAACATTTCGGCTATTTCATATGCATTATTTTCGAGTATGGAACTCATTGTCTAATACCAATCTTGCATCAGTATCGCTGCGACTGGAATGTTGCCAGGAGCGAATCATCATTTGCCATGAAAGGACTTGGAATTTGATACTGATTTAGGCATCAGCATCGCTATAATTGGGATATTGCCAGGAGAGAATCAGCATCTTCCTTTGTCGGTTCGAACAAAGGTGTCTTAGCAAACAGGGTCAAGATCATGTCGACTAAGGCTTTTGATTTCATGAGCTGTATGGGTCTCATAAAGCTGTTTCTCCCTACGAGTCGTAAGGATCTCGTAGGTGTCTTTTCTCCTTAGGAATCGTGAGGATTCCTAAGTGTATGTTCTTTTATAAGTCGTAAGGATCTTACAAGAGTGTTTTCTGTAGGGTTCCTAGGCACTCTCAAGAGGTCTCACAAGGCATCAACCATGCCAATTACAAAAATTACGGTGCCGAGAAACCCTAGTGTACGGATCGTTGGCTAGATTTCTAGGCGAAAAGTAAACTAGTTAACACTTAACTATGAGAATCGGAAATACAACCTTTGTAGATCCGGTGCTCCACCTCCATAGCTCCGCAATGAAGTCCTCTCGCTGTCCTACACAAATCCTGGGCTCTAGCGTCGGCTTCATCGGAGAATAGGCGAGCTAGGTCGTCGATGTCCATGCCGAAGATGATCTACGTCGAAGCATCGCAAGATCAAGCTCTCACTTCACCAAGTCAAGAAACTTGTGAAGGAAACACACTCTACTACTTGGCAAGAGGTAGAGGATGAAGAAATAGGAAGTGGGTAGATTTTAGATTTGGATTTCTCACTCATATCATCAATCCACCATTGATGTAGTCTAGGTTTTTCTTCTTGAGTTGAAGGAAGAAGAAGAAGAAATGATATGATAAGATTATTAAAAAAAAAAGAAAAGAATAATCCATTCTTATCATAACATAACCCAAGTTAAGTGTAGAGAATTGACCAAGGTTAAAGAATGGTTAGGGTTAAGGAGATGAGACAAAAATGGTGACTTAATGAAAGCTTCATGAAGCTTCATGTTGAAAACAAAACTAGCCACCATTTTTCACTTCTTTTCCTTTTCTCATTTATCTTTTAAATGCAAATGAAAAGATAAATGAATGAATAAAAGAAAACCCTAATCATTTACTTAACCTAGGTTTAATTCATTACACTTAACAAAAAAGATATGTATCATCAAACATGATACAATCAAGTGCACAAAAATCATATCGCATATGCAATGCGCACACCCGAGTGAGAAAATCCATTTAAAGTGAACCAATACTAGTTAATGCAAAGCAATATATCAAATATATAATTATACATTAAATCATTAAATCAACACTTGATTTAACGATCTGGTCATATCGCATATAACCGACCAGTATCCTATGTATCGGCTTATCGAATAAACCTTTGATTCGATAACTAGGGTATATCGCATATAACCTAATCGATACATTCATCGCGAGAATGGAATACGGTATCACATACACGCATTATTCTCGGTCCCGCACATATCTCATACGTGCTCCTATTTCGTTTCGCTTGAGCCAGGAAACCTCTGTATAGGACTCTAAAGACTCGTCAATACGCCGGCAGCAGGCGATGATCATATCAAACACCCACAAGCCGCAAGCGGTCTGCTAAACGTAACGGCCACCCGGGTATTGAGCGATCTGAAGATCGACGAGCAAGCCCGCTCACACTCCAGTGAATCCAACCAGTAACACTACCGTACAGTCCGGTCTGATCGTCTGATATGTCGCATATCTTGCCTAGGGGTGGTAAACGTCAGACCCCAATAGCTCGATAAGTCGTGTCGATATGAGGTCTATAACAATTCGAGAAACTACTGGTAACACTTACCAGTAAATCTCAGCAACCCTGGCCAGGGATTTCCTGTTATAGCCAATCGAACACAGCGCAACATCAACTCCCTATACCGGGAGAGACGAATCCCCTCCTATCGCTCATTGCCTCCATGTGACTCGGGACTGTACCCAAAAACCACCGTTTTGCACGCCCTCTTGGACGTGGTAAGATGGAAATCAAAGCACAGTGGGAACCACACAAGACTCTATGACGATCTCGGGTCAACAGACTACTCTGTACCAGTGTCACCAGAGAACTGCCATCTGACGTGAGGTATAATACCATCTGCGAGTTCTCGGCGAGTCCGTCCAGTGTACCCAGTCTCCACTGAGCACCCGTATATCATCTCTAATGTCAAACACCAATGGATATGGGATCATCCATCACCCATCTGTATGGGTCGAGAAGGTATACGCTAGTCTACTCTGGTATATCGATGCCCCGTCTCGATACACCTATGACTAGGGACTTTGAAGGATGTACTTATGGACTACCATGTCCCCACTAGTATGATCCGCATCATAGTCCAGGTAGTCAAGTACAAATCCTAAGGGCTTTACCAACATGTAACAGAGAGACAATCAGTATACACGTTAAGGTAAAGATCAACCAGATAGCATACTATCATGTCGAGCAAGAAAGTCCTCCCTATATACGTCCCAGCATCCACTACAATATACATCCTATGTACAGTGATGGCCTCTAGGGCATACATATAACTAACAATCTCCCACTTGCACTAGGGCCATCTGTAGCAGTGGTTGTAGTATCTCATACTCAACCATCCCATAAAAATCTCTCTCTGGGAATAGGCCTTGGTGAGTGGATCCGCCGTGTTGTCCTCTGAGTCTACTCTCCTAACCTCGATCACCCTGGAGATCAACCATCTCCATGATCAGGTGATACTACCTTAGAATATGTCTGGATCACTGATGGGACATGCGTTCCTTGGCATAAGACACAACTCCATTGTCACACAATGGGAGGAACCTAGTTCATCTCATGAACCAATATACATCCAAACAGCCTCTTTGGTAGCATCTTAAGTAGCGATGTATCCTGCCTTTATCGTCTAGTATGTCACGGTATCTAGCTTGGAACTCTTCCAACATACCGTCCCTCCACTGAGGGTAAAAACAATGCCTGTGACTGACATTCAGTCGTCATTATCACCCTGGAACCCTTCCAGTGATTCTCCCCAGGATCATGTGATACCATCTCACTTTGACAAGTGAGAATCCTAACATCCATTTAGATCTATCTCATAGATCCAAAATCCAGGAGTTAGTAGGTATCATTATGATCCTATATGGAGAATCATTGTGGTAAACGGAGATTGACCGAGCGTAGCATAGGAAACTCCTTCCCCATCAAGAGTATGTCATCCACGTACTCTATGAGGATCATTACCATACTCCCTACTACCTTTTTTTTTATACAAGGTTCATCTACCATTTTGATGATGTCAAACTCTTTGACTACTTCATCAAAACAGACGTTCCAACTCCGCGATGCCTGCTTTATCCTATAAAATATCTTGCACACGTTTCCGCTGCTCCCACTGTCTACGAAGCCCTCTGGCTGTGTACTTATAGACGCTCTCTTCTAAAACATCATTTAGAAAAGCTGTCATGACACCCAACCACCAGATATCGTAGTCATGGTATGTAGCCGTAGCAAGTAGGATCTGGATGGACTTAAGCATAGATCCTTAGAAAAAGTTTCATCATGATCCACACCTGGTCAATGATGCAAACCTTTAACAAGTCTAGCTTTGAAAGTATCAACTTTTCCATGCACACCAAGTAATCTTCTCAAGATATACTTGCTCCTGATGGGGATTTAACCCTTCAGATATAGCAACCAAAGTCCATACTTTGTTGGTGTATAAGGATTCCATCTCAGATCACTAAGCATCCAGCCATTCTTATAGAGTCTTACTCTAGATGGCCAGTTCGAAACTAGTTGGGTCATCATCTCATGATGTAATCCTCGCTCCCACTGTCATAGAGAAAACGAAGTATCTCTCAGGTGGGTGAGGAACCCTACTAGATCGGCGGAGAGGCTGAGGTTCATTGGTAACTATTGAATCCTTTGGTTCTCTCAAATCATCAGCTGCAGTTTGTATAACTGGAACATTTCCAGTTTTACATAACAGTCCTTGCCTCGAGCTTGTCCAGATTTTGCTTTTAGACATAGCGGACAACCCCAAATCTTAACCAACTTAAGATATGGGCTCTTCCCTTTCCATATCACATATGAAGCGGTAGGCAACTGATTTGATTTGAACCCTATTCAATAGGTATGCATCTTCTCAAGTGCATAACTCCCAAAAAGAAATAGGTAACTCAGTAGTACTCATCATAGAGCACACCATATCGAATAGGGTGTATCTGCTCCGCCCCGATATACCATCGTGCTATGGTGTATACAGAGGAGTAATGCTGAGAGAGAATCTCATTCTCCTTTAGAATAGTCCAGGAATTCCATGCACAAGTATTCTCCTCCCTGATCTCATCATAGGACATAATACTTATACCCGTATTTTGGTTCTCTACTTCTAAATCATATTCTGTGAATATCTCAAAAGGTTCGGACTTGTGTTTCAACAGGAACATATGTCTGAATCTTGAGAGATTATCAGAGAATGTAATGAAGTACAAAGAACCGGTCTTGGCATATGTAGACAGGGGACCTTTATACATCAACATGTATCATCCCAAGAGTTTACCAACTCTTTCTCTGTTTCCAGTAAACGGAGCTATGGTCATCTTATCTTTGTGACATGACTGGCGAGTTTCACAAGATGTAATTTCAAACTGATTTAAATATGCATCTAAATGTAACTCAGCCAGTCGGGTCGCATTGATATGACCTAGTCTACAATACCTCAAGAAGGATTCGTTCATTTCTGAACTCTTCCTCTTGTGTGTGTTCTGTATACTAAAGAACTGTAGTTTGATTTAGAACTTCAATGCTTTTAGATAACGTGCCTGAACCTATCAGCTTTTGATATAGGAAATGTTCAAAACATTATCCAACTATACAAAATTTTATCATTTCTTTACTGATAAAGAGATAGATATGATTTTGTATATCAGGTTCGGTATCTAATAACATTTGTTCAGAATCAATGTATTCATAATACAGGGTGACAGTGACCAACAGACTTGGCTGCAACACTTGCCCCGTTTTCTGCCTCATGAAACTTATCACCCGTTCTCAGTTTTCTACCTTTCTGTAGCCCTATGTAACAGATTACATATCTGGGATCCTGATCTGGTATCACATACCCAGGACGTAAAGAATACTGAGAAACAATTCTTGTAATGAACACACCCGAAGATGATGCATCAGCATGCACTCTCTTCGTTTGGGCGGCACGGGAATTCTGGTAATCCCCAATTTCCTGCTCTGTCTTATAACAATTATAAGTTGGAGCGGGACCAACGTTTCCCAGCTCAGTATAACAAGCGGGTTCGGTCAATAATCCGTATTATTATCTTGATTAAGGAGTGATATGGTCGCTAACTGGAGAGAAAGAGAAGAAAACACTCAGCGTGCGCTCTTGCAAGAATAGATTGGTTTTTATTTTATCTAATCAGGATGGCTCCCACTGCTTTTTATCAAATCTTCCTTCAAACCCTAAAAGGAAAGACTAGCCGGGATTAATTACACACTACAAGTTCGCCAATCTTTCAGCCAGGCCAGTGTCGGTACTTTGAGGGAGGTCCCCCGTGCTTTCGCACGAACCTAATTAATGTAAACCTCGTTTTCCCAGAGGCGTAACCCCATTGACACCTTTCTAGACACCTACTTGATCGGCTAATTGTAATGTATAAAACTCTCCCAGGAGTAACTCTTACTCGCAGCGGGTATCGGGATCCAACTATCTCATAGAAGGTATGCAATCTTATTGCAAATTTCAACACTTGAAATTCCCGATAATATTTTGCCCCTAACGTGCTATGACCTTGACGAAAGCCAACAAACCATAGCCCGCTAGTCAAGTTCAACCCGTCATTTCCTGATTGAATTAAACCCACCCGCACGACCCTTGACGAAAGCCAACAAAGCCGCACGACTACCCTAATCCAATCGCATCGTATGCTAGCAGATAAGCAGCATATAGCTACCGCACACTGCACCTTGACGAAAGCCAACAAATGCAGCACGAATACTATATACAACTTATCTGAAATGACGGAGGGCTACGACAGGTTTTTCTGAAAACCTATTGCGTAATGAACTTGATGTCGTTGTAGGATCGAATGAATTTTAAAATGGAGTGCTTTTGAGGCTTTTCTAGTTTTGCTAAAGGAGTCACTCCCGGTGAAGGGATCGTCGGTCCTTTCCTCGTCGAATAAGGTGCGGGATATATCACATATATCACTGTGCAAAGCAAAAACACTTAAAAGCAATCAAAAGACAAACCGAATGTGTAGCATCTGCCAGTTATTGCTAAAGGAGTCACTCCCGGTGAAGGGATCTCGGTCCTTTCCTCATCGAATAAGGTGCAGGATATATCACATATACCGCTGTGCAAAGCAAGAACTGTAGCTACCTGTTTTATTTTGAAATTCGATTCTACAACATCTTAGGTTTCCTTTTATTTCATTAATCACATTAATGAAGTCCCATCATTTAAGTACCTAAACATCACAGATAAATACGACGTACACTTATGCCATCCGCATTCGCCTCGATGTCCCCTCGTGCACCGTTAGGTTAGGTAACTAACGGCAGAGCGGGGCAGGGCTAGCACGGGTGTAAAACATAAGTAACGTCTATATAATATATCATATATACTATATACTGTATCTATCACAGAACATCACATGATCACATCACAGATATCGCAGCAGAAGAATCATATGAAATATTGGATATATTAGGACGTCCGTGTTTTCAATACGAGCCAGTATAAAACACGGATTCCACGGTCGTGATGAATAGCCAAACCCACACCCCTAGACCCCTACGAGAGCGGCAAGCAACCCTACCAATTCTTGAGTTAGGAGACCCGGCCTCGACTCCTCGAGTTGGTCTCCCACTGGACTCCAGAACCCGGTTACTTGTGCCCTCCTCCTTGGGTTTATCCTAGTGCGGAAAAGTAAATAATATACAAACGGTGACAACTTCCGCAACCTGGAAGTGCCCCAATAAAAGAATATTACATACAAGTTTTTACATGAATGAAAATAAAAAACACTCATCTCACATAAAAACCCCCGGCTATTCAAACACGACGATCCAATATAACATATCCAGCAACACATAACATCACATGTCATCAACGTAAGTAAATATGTCCATCCCAATTGTCGTTGACATATAGCAACGAAACCGGCGATATCACATATTACACTTACGGTCACAGAAAAGAAAGTGTAAAACTACAACAGTTGGAATCCGCAACCTCCTCAGACATCGCATGCCTGACCAAATGAATTTCTTAGACATCGCATGCCTAACAATTATAAACCCTGCATTTTAGTCTCAAAATCGAAAACACTTTTCAATATCAAGTCGGGCAATTCAACAAGATTCCCGAAATACTGATCGAATGCTCGTCGCAAACTTCAGTAGACGGCCGCACCCCCGATACCGTCGATGAAGTGCACCAAGGCGGAACACCGCTACCGCGAGCACCCGAACGGATGCTTTCGGCGACGGGGTTCTCCTACAGTCACTTGGTCGGGGCTATAGAGCGAGGCTGTCTATTAAGTTTACCCGGCGAGTATCCGCGTACGCTACGTGATTGCGACGGACTTTTGATCACATCAAAATTCCGTGGCAACCGATCAAGTGAGACTAAAGTGCTATGTTTATAACATTCATTCAGTTATCTCATAACTGTTGTGAATTCCAATTATTGTATCCCATTCCGGATAAACAGAAAATGTTAAACTTTCCGATCGAACAATCGAACACCCAAGTTTTCCCGAAACAGATCAACACATGAAATAAGTCTAACAACATTCAGTTCGTGCCTCAGTAGCAACGGTCCAGCCGTAGAAGGGTCAAGCCAACGCCTCACATGTGGCACGCCGTACTGCCCCAAACCCGAATGTTCAAAGGGCAGTTCAAGACGGTCACATAATCGAGTTAAGGTTTGTTGTCTTCTAGAGGGTCCATGGCGTTACTTGCACTACTTAGAACGTCGTTAAACCACGGAAAAATCCAACACTTGGAAATTTTCCGGCAGGGGAAAAGGTGGGTATTTATATCCGGTCGAACTTTTTAACATATTCTAAAATTTATCCGGAAAGCCACACAGACAAAATTTGATAATCCGATCGAACATACGAATCCCCAAAACAACCCTGAAAATACAACTCTGGAAAACATATTAAAAATTCCCAGAAAAAGCACCACTGGAAACTAAGAATTAAAGTACAAAATTCGATGCACAAAAAGCCAAAGAGGCCGCGGATCCGCGGCGATATTAATGAATTAGGGGCTCGAATTTTGCAGTTATCCTTAGATCTTCCTGCTGAGTTTTCTGAATATTTTTAATCTACAAAAATCCACATTTTACGAAAAAGTCCAGAGAGCATGTTAAGGTTTGGGTTTTCGGGTTCGTTCGGGTTTCAGATTCCGTCTGGACTTCGCCTAAGGCTCTAGCTAGGATCTGATACCACTGTAGGCACTGTAGGGTTCCTAGGCACTCTCAAAAGGTCTCACAAGGCATCAACCATGCCAATTACAAAAATTACGGTGCCGAGAAACCCTAGTGTACGGATCGTTGGCTAGATTTCTAGGCGAAAAGTAAACTAGTTAACACTTAACTATGAGAATCGGAAATACAACCTTTGTAGATCCGGTGCTCCACCTCCATAGCTCCGCAATGAAGTCCTCTCACTGTCCTACACAAATCCTGGGCTCTAGCGTCGGCTTCATCGGAGAATAGGCAAGCTAGGTCGTCGATGTCCATGCCGAAGATGATCTACGTCGAAGCATCGCAAGATCAAGCTCTCACTTCACCAAGTCAAGAAACTTGTGAAGGAAACACACTCTACTACTTGGCAAGAGGTAGAGGATGAAGAAATAGGAAGTGGGTAGACTTTAGATTTGGATTTCTCACTCATATCATCAATCCACCATTGATGTAGTCTAGGTTTTTCTTCTTGAGTTGAAGGAAGAAGAAGAAGAAATGATATGATAAGATTATTAAAAAAAAGAAAAGAATAATCCATTCTTATCATAACATAACCCAAGTTAAGTGTAGAGAATTGACCAAGGTTAAAGAATGGTTAGGGTTAAGGAGATGAGACAAAAATGGTGACTTAATGAAAGCTTCATGAAGCTTCATGTTGAAAACAAAACTAGCCACCATTTTTCACTTCTTTTCCTTTTCTCATTTATCTTTTAAATGCAAATGAAAAGATAAATGAATGAATAAAAGAAAACCCTAATCATTTACTTAACCTAGGTTTAATTCATTACACTTAACAAAAAAGATATGTATCATCAAACATGATACAATCAAGTGCACAAAAATCATATCGCATATGCAATGCGCACACCCGAGTGAGAAAATCCATTTAAAGTGAACCAATACTAGTTAATGCAAAGCAATATATCAAATATATAATTATACATTAAATCATTAAATCAACACTTGATTTAACGATCCGGTCATATCGCATATAACCGACCAGTATCCTATGTATCGGCTTATCGAATAAACCTTTGATTCGATAACTAGGGTATATCGCATATAACCTAATCGATACATTCATCGCGAGAATGGAATACGGTATCACATACACGCATTATTCTCGGTCCCGCACATATCTCATACGTGCTCCTATTTCGTTTCGCTTGAGCCAGGAAACCTCTGTGTAGGACTCTAAAGACTCGTCAATACGCCGGCAGCAGGCGATGATCATATCAAACACCCACAAGCCGCAAGCGGTCTGCTAAACATAACGGCCACCCGGGTATTGAGCGATCTGAAGATCGACGAGCAAGCCCGCTCACACTCCAGTGAATCCAACCAGTAACACTACCGTACAGTCCGGTCTGATCGTCTGATATATCGCATATCTTGCCTAGGGGTGGTAAACGTCAGACCCCAATAGCTCGATAAGTCGTGTAGATATGAGGTCTATAACAATTCGAGAAACTACTGGTAACACTTACCAGTAAATCTCAGCAACCCTGGCCAGGGATTTCCTGTTATAGACAATCGAACACAGCGCAACATCAACTCCCTATACCGGGAGAGACGAATCCCCTCCTATCGCTCATTGCCTCCATGTGACTCGGGACTGTACCCAAAAACCACCGTTTTGCACGCCCTCTTGGACGTGGTAAGATGGAAATCAAAGCACAATGGGAACCACACAAGACTCTATGACGATCTCGGGTCAACAGACTACTCTGTACCAGTGTCACCAGAGAACTGCCATCTGACGTGAGGTATAATACCATCTGGGAGTTCTCGGCGAGTCCGTCCAGTGTACCCAGTCTCCACTGAGCACCCGTATATCATCTCTGATGTCAAACACCAATGGATATGGGATCATCCATCGCCCATCTGTATGGGTCGAGAAGGTATACGCTAGTCTACTCTGGTATATCGATGCCCCGTCTCGATACACCCACGACTAGGGACTTTGAAGGATGTACTTATGGACTACCATGTCCCCACTAGTATGATCCGCATCATAGTCCAGGTAGTCAAGTACAAATCCTAAGGGCTTTACCAACATGTAACAGAGAGACAATCAGTATACACGTTAAGGTAAAGATCAACCAGATAGCATACTATCATGTCGAGCAAGAAAGTCCTCCCTATATACGTCCCAGCATCCACTACATTATACATCCTATGTACAGTAATGGCCTCTAGGGCATACATATAACTAACATTTTCTCCTTGTAAATCGAGAGGACCTATAAGTGTTTGTTCATCAAATTAGGGCATTCCTTGTCGTTGGTGGGACTCGGCAAGGAAATGATTATTTGTGCCCGTGGATTATATGCAAGGGTCAGTATTGAACCGCTTGTAGGGCAATCTGGGAAAGGCGATGGCTTAAGAACAGGTTCAGATCCCTGTAGCTTAAGGCTTTTGAATCTTATGAGCCGTGAGGGTCTTATAAGAGGGTTCTCCTTACGATTCGTGAGGATCTCGTAAGTGTAATTTCTCCTTAGGAATCATGGGGATCCCTAAGTGTGTTGCTCGATTGTGAGTCGTAAGGATCTCACGCAGGTAGTTTTCTCCTTACAAGGTCGAGAAGACCTTGCAAGTGTCTTTTAATGAGATTGCGCCCTTTCGGGTTTTCACAAACTCGCCGGTAGGCCTGTTGCTTTTACTCACGGAGCCCTTTCGGGTTTTCATCCGTCCCCATTTTGCTTGTGGACGTACCCCTTTTTTTTACGAGTCTACGACTTTTTGGTTTTTCATAAACTCGTCGGTAGCCCTGCTGTTTTTACTCATGGAGCCCTTTCGGGTTTTCATCCATGCCTATTTTTCTTATGGACGTACCTTTTTTTTACGCGTCAGCCCAAGGATGTTGCAGGTTTGTAGTAGTTTAATGACATTTCGGTCAGTAGTTAGTTTTAGGACATTTCGGTCCTTTGTTAGTTTTAAAACATCTCGGTCCGCTATTAGTTTAGGGACGTTTCGGTCCATAGTTCTCCATGTTTGGGACGGGGTATCATTGGATACTATTTTTAGAGTCTGGACTCAAGAAGATAGCAAGCGGACATAGGCGTCATCATCTCTCATTAACCTGGTTCGTGACTCGTCAGGCGCAGTACTTCTTAAGGAATCGGCCGTTTATTGGTCGGAAGGGTCTTTCACCATGCATATTCATGAGCAAGTAAGCCCCACCATGGTATACCTTGTCTATGATGTACGGGCCCTCATAATTCGGCTAGAACTTCCTCCGTTTGGCACGATTGTGGATCATAGGTCTCTTGACCACTAGCACGAGTTCGCCTTGGCGAAATTTCCTCAGTCTAGTCAATCTTTCGTATGAGCGTGTCATCTTTGCTTTGTAAGCTTCTAGGTTTTGTTGCGCCATGAGACGAGTTTCATCGAGGGTATCGAGCTCCTCAAGCCGGTGATGAGCATTCTCTTCGTCTGTCAGCTCATAATGAACCGCCACTCGTAGGGAGGGTAGCTCTATCTCCAATGGGAGTACTGCTTCAGTACCGAATACCAATGCATACGGCGTTGTATTCGTGGCCATTTTGAACGTGGTCCGATAAGCCTAGAGAGCTTCATGTAGTCTCTCGTGCCAATCATTTCTGTTTCTGGACACCGTATTTTTTATGATCTTCGTCAAGGTCTTGTTGAAAGCCTCGGCTAGACCGTTAGCTCGGGGATTATAGACCGAAGAGTATCTCCAGTCTATGTTATGCTGCTGTGCGAAGCGGCTGATTTTGTGACTTCTGTAGGCTGGCCCGTTATCGGAGATAATCTGTCGCGGAGTGCCGAACTGATAGATGATGTGTGTCTTGAAAAAATGGAGGATGTTCTCTGTCTTCACTTCTCTTAGCAGTACTGCTTATGCCCACTTAGAGAAGTAATCGATTGTCGCCAATATGAACCGATGTCCTCTGGACGATCCTAGTTCTATGGGCCCAATTATGTCGGTTCCCCACATTTCAAACGGCTAACTAGCCACTGTTGGGTGTAGCGGGTTTGGATGCTGGTGGATGATGTCTCCATGAATCTGGCACGAATTGCATTGCTTCGCGTATTCAAGGCAGTCCTGAATTATCGTGGGCCAACAGTAGCCTATTCTTTTGATCTTCAGTTTCATCTTTGGCCCGGCTTGATGAGAACCGTAAAGTCCGTCGTGAGTTTCTTGGACGACTCTCTTTGCTTCTTCTAGTCCCAGGCATCTCAGTTATAGAGAGTCGAACGATCTCTTATACAGCGTGTCATTGACGAAGGCAAAAGACAGAGCTCGTTTCATGAGCTGATGTCTCGAGAATGTATCTTCAGGTGTTCGATGGGATTTGAAGTAGTCTATAAGACTTCTCTCCAATCCTTGGCATTTTCCTGGTCCTCTATTTGTAGAGCTGTTTGCTTAGTCGCTTCCTTTTCTTCAGACGACTCCGGAGATATTTCCGCTGGTGCAAGAACCCGACGACTTTGCACAACGATCCTTACGTCATTGAGGTTTTCGTCAGCCAGTTCTTTAGCGAGTTTGGCTAACGCATCCGCTTTGCTATTTTCCGTACGCGGTATGATTTCCAGAACGTAGGAAGGAATTTGAGTCAGCAATTGTTGTACTTTTTCGCCGTACTTTACCAATTCTGGTTTGCATGTTTGATAGTCACCGTTTACTTGACTAACGACCAGCTGGGAGTCTCCGTATATGAGGAGGTTTTCGATTCCCATGTCGACGGCGATCTCAAGACCTGATATCAAAGCTTCATATTCGGCTTCATTGTTTGTTCTCGGCTCTGTTAAGGAGAAAGCAAAGCGTATTATCCCTCCTTGTGGAGTCACGAAGATAAGGCCTGCCCCAGATTTGATTATGGGGGAGCTGTGCTTTCGCTTTTTCATGGAAGATACCCCATCGAAGTAAAGTTCCCATCGAGTATCACTCCCTCCTCTCTCCTTGTCGATCATGTCAAACGCGTGCTCGTCCGGCAATTCACAATTTAGGGGTGAATCGGCAGGTATCGGATGCTCAGAAAGGAAGTCGGTGATGGCCTGGCCTTTCACTGCTTTGAGGGGTCGGTATGTTATCGAGAAATCCATCAAGAGGAGGGCCCATTTAGCGAGCCGTCCTGTTAGTATGGCTCTCGACATCAAATATTTGAAAGGGTCCACTTTTGATATGAGGTGGACCTCCTGCGCCAATGCATAGTGCCGAAGCTTCGTTATCGCGAAGATTAGCGCCAGGCAGTGTTTTTCGATGGAGGGGTAGTTATTTTCTGCCCCCAGGAGAACTCGACTCCAATAGTAGAGGGCTCTCCCTTTCCCTTGGTCATTTTCCTGTGCCCATAATGCGCCTAAGAAACCTTCAAGGGCGGTTGTGTATAGGATGAGAGGCTTTCTCTTGACTAGAGCAGTCAGCACCGGAGGATTCTGCAGGTATTGCTTGATTTCGTCTAGTGCACTCTGGCATTTACGATCCCAGACGAAAGGGGTCCCCTTCTTCATTAAATGACTGTAAGGGCAGCATTTGCCGGAGAGATTGGTTATGAACTGCCGGATATACGCAAGCTTTCCCTGTAGAGACCGCAGTTGCTTGAGAGTTCTTGGCGGAGACATTTCCATGATCGCTTTGATCTTTGATGGGTCTATTTCGATGCCCCGATGCCGTACAATGAATCATAGGAATTTGCCCGAGGAAACTCCGAACGCGCATTTGAGAGGGTTCATCTTCAGGTTGTATTTCCGAAGGCGCTGGAACACTATCTCCAGATGCTCCCAATGCTCCCCATGCGATTTACTTTTCACCACGAGGTCTTCAATATAGAATTCGACAATTTCATGTATGAGGTCATCGAAAATCTTCGTCAAGGCCCTCTGATAGGTAGCGCTGGCGTTCTTCATACCGAAAGGCGTCACTTTATAGGAGAATATTCCCAGGGGAGTCCGGAAAGCGGTATGCTTCTGGTCTTCGGGGTGCATATTTATTTGATTGTACCATGATGATCCGTCTATGAAGGAGAAGACTTTGTGAGTGGACGTGTTAACTATCATCAGCTCGGTAACCGGTATGGGAAAATCATCCTTCGGGCAAGCTTTGTTAAGGTCCCCGAAAGTCTATGCAGATGCGCACCATCCCATTTTTCTTCATCACTGGGACAATGTTGGCGATCCAGTCAGGATACTGAACTTCTTAGATAAATTCGGAGTCGACTAGCTTCTTAATTTCGGCGTTGATGCTCATTTCAAGCTCAAGCCGCATCCTTCTTGGTGCTTGTTTGACTGGCTTGACGTCTGGAGATATCGCCAATTTATGCACCGCTATCTCTGGATCCAGCCCCGGCATCTCGGAATAGTTCCATGCGAAGCATTCTTTATACTGCATGAGCACGTCCTTTAGCGCAGCTACCTGTTCTTCGGACAGCAGCTCACTAACGAACGTAGGCCTCGGGTCGTTTGCCGTCCCCAAGTCGATTTTCCTTAGGTTGTCCTCAGTAGTATGTATTCCATCTTCCAGCTCTTGTGGCGCTGGTGGAAGTTCTGAGATCAACTCATCTTCATCTTCATTTTCGAAGCACCAAGGGAGGTCATCCATATTATTGTGCTCTCTTTCTTCCGACATTATTATCACGTGACAGGTGCGAGATCGCTTCCAAGACCGATGTTGATCCGGTTCTACTCTCGTTGTATACGTGGCTTTCAGTACATGCTTCTGTGGTGGGGTTACCCTCCAACTGCTGGATAGAGTGAATCTGTCTTGCTGATACTGCTCTTCTACCCATTTTTTGAAGGTGAAGAAGTCTTCGAGAGAATGGCCTATCGCTCGGTGATAGGAGCAATAATCCGGGTGAGAGACCTCGCCTGCTTATTCGGAGTGTTTGGACTCCGGGAGCGTAATCATTTGATGTTTCATGACAAGATCGAATATCTTCCTTGTCTTGTCTTGGGGAAAAGAATATGCTCCACCCATCTTCTTTATAAGAGACGAATCCCGGCTGCTCAATTCTCGATCGCGTGGCTTCTTGGATCCGTTTTGCCGCTGTCGAACGTTTTTTCCGTTCTTTAACTTGTTTTTGCCTCTGCTTCGGGCCTTTTTCTTGTCTTAGGAATGCATGGCGGGCTGACGGTGAAGGGCATTGTTGCCCTCCGTGGCCTGCTGAAGGAGGCGTTGCATCTTGGCTTTCTCATAAATAGCCATTTTGCGACTGTAGTCGTTCCGAACCTTTTGAATCGCTTCCCGTATTAGCTTGTTCATCTGTTCTTCAAATGACGGACTCGGCATTTTTATGGCAGGACCGCATTTAGACTTAGCGTCGGCGTCTTTTAAAAGAGCATCCATTTCTTCATCAAGGTCCTTTATGACACGGCAGCCATGGAATCACTCCCGTTTTTTAGATCGAACATATCCAAGCCCGATCGTTTCCATTCTCCCGTTAGGCAATTTTTGCTGAGTTCCGGGGATGTTCCAGATCCTGCTATAGAACTGAGCTTGTCGAGCAGTCTGTTTGAAGGGTACGCCTTGGCGCCTCAACAGCCCTTTTAATCCTTCTATGTAGTATCTGGGCAGACGGATGGGCTGGAGCCTGTCAAGCGTAGAATCACCACCATGCCAGATTTCATTCTCCACTTTGATCTCCGCGGATCGATAAAAGAGGATCGCCTTTTCATCTCTTCGCCTGGGAGGTACGTAGAACGTCTGCAGCTCTTGCACACTATATGTCTCAAGCGCATCAAGCTCCCTGTAGTCCTGCCACGGAACCATAGCAATCTACAAACTCTGATCATCTCCAGTGAGGGCCTACACCGATGGACGGACCGAGAACACTACGTTGACTTCTTCTTCAGAGTCACTGCCGAAGACCAGAATAGGGATAGATGGTCCAGGCTTGCTGCATTGGGGCAGTCCTGAATAGACTATCTCTTCCTCCTCCTCGGTATCGCTCCCGAAGACCGGAATAGTTGTGATAGTTTTTTCCTTATTCTCTGGTTTATGGCATCTTTCCGTGTCTTCAAAGTCTGGCAAGAAGTACTTTGCGTCTTCATACTTGCGGACTTCATTACGAAGAATGGGTTCAGTCCCCCCGTCATGGTATATTCGAGACTATCTTTGAAGTACTTCATACACTGATGTTGTGTAGAAGGGATGATGTTGTACTCGTGTAACCAAGACCTGCCGAGCAAAGCATTGTAGCAAGTCTTGGCGTCAATGACATGAAATTTGATGTCAGTGACGAGCAGCCCAAAGCGTAATGTCAGTATCACAAACCCGAGCGTCTGTGATGACTGGGAGTCAAATCCGGAGATAGTGATTTTATCCCGAGCGAGGTGTTGAACGCTCATGCAGATTTCCTTTAGCACTCTCACATTTAGGAGGTTGACAGAGGACCCGTTGTTAACTAAGATCTTCCCTATCTTGATATCATGGCAGTATCCGGTGACATACAAGGGACGGTTGTGCTCGCATGATCCGAGAAGGAGATCTTCATCGCCAAAAGTGATGTCAGATGCGTGCACTTCTTCCAGCTCGTCCTTCATCATTTCTTCGGCAAGGAAGGCTTGAAACTGCTCGGGCTCTTGTAGTGCCTTGATCAATGAATCTCTCGCCTCTTTAGATAGCAGAAGGGCATCGAGAATACTTAGCTGCGAGGGTATCTTCCTCAGGTATGCCAGAACATTATAATCCACCTTGTTTTTCTTTGGAGGGTTCTTGGCTGCCAGCTCTTCGATGACTCGGTCATTGAGGGCGAAATCTTCACGGACTTTTTCTTTCCCCTTATCGTTTTTGTTCACTCCCTTGCTTGTGGGTTCGAGATTCTTTTCGGGTAACATGCGATTACGCAGCTGAATGTTCTCACAGGTCTTCACCTCTTCTGTTTCGGAGATGGATTCCTTGAAGAGAGGGCCAAGGGCTATTTCTTAATCAGAATCACTCTCGAAGATGAGGACTTGCGATTCCCCAGAATTAACCATGTGACAGTCGCCGGCAGTTCTTTTGCGCTCCTCTGTCGTGCTTCTCTGCTCTCGACGAGTTTTGCGCTTCATCAACTTGAAATACTGTCGATGAGCAACGTATCCCTGCCACCAATTTTTAAAGGCCATGCATTCCTCGGTAGGGTATGTGATTCTCCGATGGTATAAGCGGTAGTTTGGATGTGCATCTAGTTCATCAGGGAACGTATTTTATGAAGTGTCTTCTTTGAAAGGCGGCAATTTCATTCCCACCGAAAGGGCTTTGGTGAATTGCTTCCTTGTCTTAAACTTGCTTTTGCTGGCGGCAGAAGTACTTCTATCCGGTTGGGGTACTCTATAACTTCTCAATACCGGAGCTTCTTCAACGCTACGCCAACGTTTGGCCCTTTCATATATGGTCGTTTCATGCTCTCGGTCAGATTTGCTTTTCTGAAGAGCTTCGCTCAGCAGTCTATCAATCAATTCGTCCGATGGCTCGAGGGATTTTGGTTCCGGTTCTGGATCTGCCCCCAGTTTCTCTACATTGGGAGCTTCTTTGCCCTTTATTGATGAGTAAGAGATCATGTGGCAGCTTGCCACGTAATCCACGGGCTCTTCTGAAGAATTGTCTCCTTCATCGGCGTCATCGGCTTCATTCTCCAGAAAATGCTTAAAGAATTCATCCAACGTGATTAGGGTCCGAGCCTTCTGGTTATATTCTTCCAGTGCATCGATGTATTTCTGCAGACCTGTACAGCTGTCTTCGGGTTGGATGGACTTCTTGGCCTTCTTCTTCTTTTTCAAAGACTTTGGAGGCTTGGCATGAACGTTTTATCCACCTTCACCAACTTTCAGCGTTGGGCACGGCTTCAGCATCCCCTCAATAATCTCATGTTCCAGCGAGCTCTTCCACCTTATCGCCGGACATGCTTGGAGATCTTTCAGCATTCTTTTCGTTTTGGCTGAAAGAGTGACCTCCCATGGAGCTTCTTCTATAAAAGAGCACAATACCCCCGGTGTGTCCACCTTTTTAGGAGCGTGTGGCTGGGGCGGGCTCACCTTCCAATTCTCAGACAGCGCGAATTTGCCTTGTTGGTATTGGTCCTCAATCCAGTCTTTGAAGACGAAACAATTTTCGATTGGATGGCCTACTGCTCGGTGGTAGGGTAGTAATTAGGATTGTTAGTGTCGCTTGGCTGCAGTGGACGTCTTGGATCTAGCAGATTGGTGAGCCTGTTGCGCACCGCCAGCTTAAACAGTCACTTCGTTTTATCCCAGGGAAACGAATAAGGGCGTTTTAGCTTCTCATTGAAGAATCGTTGTCTATCGATTTGGCGATCAACTGGTTTTGGACCACTGGGCTGCTGCTGAGCATTGGCGATGAAGGTCGCTTTCCCTTTTTCCTTTTCGTTTCGAGGCACCATTTTCGAGGAAGACGGTCTATGGCCCATCTGATCCATTTGGGCTAGTTTGTCAATCAAGGCCTGGAAGGTAGTCTACTTGAAAAACATCATGAACTGGGATATGATCGCCTGCGGATTGAGGGTACCCATGAGCATGCCTACTGCAGGAGCTTCTTCGATGCGTTGTTCGCATTTCGACCATAGGTTTCGCCACCGGATTGCATACTGAACCCATGTTTCTCCCGACTTCACCATGGCATTGATCAATGCCGTGATTGTGGTGCGTTCGCTGGCGCTTGCGAACCTTTGTGTAAACAGTAGCTCCATTTCGGCAAATGTCTTAACGGAGTCATTCGGGAGCTCAGAGTACCATTCAAACGCTGTCTCCGACAAGCTGCCAACAAACCGGCGAAGCAGCAGTTTGTCATCACCCCCAGTATTACCGCATAGGGCTCTGAATTGAGCAACGTGCTGGTGTGGATTACCCGTCCCTTTATACACATGGAACTTAGGGATCGTGTATCCCAGCGGGTTCTTTATTTGGTTGTACCAACCCGGATAGGGTGGTCCAGTCTTGACGATTTGGCTAGCCGCTTGGCTTGCCTAATGAGCTTATATCTGTTGAGCTATATAGTCGTCAAGGGCGGCTTTGGAGATGGTCCCCTCCTTAGCTGCTGAACAAGCAGGAAGAGGGTTTGATGTCTCCCCTCTGTCGTCTTCAATGACAATCGGAGGGTCTTCAGCTGGAGGATCCGACTGTATCATCATTCCGACCATATCTTGGAATAAAAGCGCCATTTGTTTTATATTGGCCGCTTGTTCCGTGGCCTCTTTGTCTTTCCTCTCGAGCATTCTTCGGAGGAATTCAGCATTAGTTTCCTATTCCTGATGCTTCTCCGACAATATTTCCGGGCTTTCTTTTGGCCCAGTGAGTGCGGCCATGGATGTCAGCATCTCTTGTAGCTTTTGATGTTGTTGCTCCTGAGACTTAGGTACTGACCGCGTGAGTGGTCGATGGCCCGTGGAAATTTGGCTATCCTCTTTCCCGGAAGCCATGTAAATGGTATGCACCACCATGCCTCCAGACTTGGGGCGTTTGGATTCAGTGTCTCTGAGCTTTGTCGTGGACACGGGGATTTTTTCGGGCCTTCTTCTTTTGTGGGCGGTCAAAGTCGAGGGGGTCGTTGCAGCGGGCACCCAAGTAGATGATACCTTCTGTGGTACGATAGGATGGTCCTTCTCTTGCCGAACCTTCATTTTCTTTGGTTGGCGGGAGTAGTCTTGGTTAATCACAGAGTCTTGGACCCTTCGCCGGACCCTATGGATTTTAGAGGACAGCCGCTAAGGGGGCTGCTCCGGCTTTGCCTTTGTGATCTTTTCAGCAGGTGGAGGAGACTTTTTCAGCACAGTAGTTGTCGAATTCCTGCGTACCCTGTTAAGTGGTTCAAAACTGTTTCCAGTTGGAACAGCAGCATCAACTTCCATCGTTGGAGCTGGTGGGGTAAGTCCAGAAGGGGAACTGCCCTCAGCTTTCCTCACTCGGCTCCAGTGGCGACGTCGAGCATGTTGAGCGGTCAGGACCACCTCTGCTGTTGGGGTAGCTGCATCATGCTTCATGCTTTGATGAGAGACCGCTGTTGGTGTCAGCCTGTCAAAGACCAACGTCCGTTGAGTGGGGATGGTCAACCTGTCGAAGGCAGACTTTCGAGCAGGGGTAGCAGCTTTGGTGACTTCGCCTGGAGCAGGAGTTGGCATTGCCAGTCTTGTAAAGACCGACCCCTTAGCAGGAGAAACCTCTCCGAAGATTTCATTTATTGGAACAGGGATGGCTATCCGTTTCGGGATAACCCCCTCAGGTATTGCCGGCTTCTTCACAAGCCCATTGGAGTTTTGGCCCAGTCTGTTAAAGACCCAGGCGTTGGATTTGGGTGACACGTTAAGAGGGGCCACGGTAGTTGCAAGCAGATCAAAGACCAACTTCTTCGGAGCTTCTTGCAACGGCAGTAGGGCGCTGAAGCTCCTTGGTGGGAGCATGGTCCCAAAGAACAGCCCAATGGTGACTTGCGTCACCTGTTCCACTGGCATCGCGAAAATGGAGGCCGCTTGAGGCCCGTAGGTCACTCCTCCTGCGAGAACGGAGCGAGATTTGTTGCAATTGTTGCAGCTGGAGCAGTTAGAATCCATTGATCTTCTTTTTCTGCACGGAGCAAAACACCGAATCTTAGTACCTCGACTCCATGGGCAACCACATTAAACCGCGATTCGTTCGCGAACACGACACACGAAGTGTGGAGTGGAAAGAGGAAAAGGTCCTACCAGGCGTGCCAGAATCTGTTCACTGCCGAAAACAGAGACGAAACCGCGTAGGTCGTCTTGCCTGAATTTGAGGGCAGATGCTATTTGGTTTTATCCGTCTCCGAAGATGCCAAGTTGATTTATGGCACCATGCAACGGATGTTTAGACGGATGCGACCATTGTAGTAGACTTCATCAGATTCCCCTCATTGTGAGGGGTTTTTGATTGTGGGGACGCTCTTCCCTGCAGGAGCAAGCCCCTGCAGTTAATTACGTTACCGCGTAGCGATAACCACTTTCTCCTGCTCCATAAGGTCACTTCGTATCGTGTGTGTTTGTTTTATTTTTGGTTGCCCGTGGATTGTATACGGAGACTAATTTGTGTTGTCGCCCGTAGGGCATGGATTAGTCCAAATCCGTATTTTCTTAGATTTGGGTTTGGGTTGGTTTAAGGACTGTTAGTCTTATTTTAGACTAAGATCAACTCAAACGTTTGTTGAGGATACGTTGGTCTAATTTTAGACTAAGATCTACTCAACAGGATTTTGGGATCATTTAGATCCAACGAAAGAGTATTTGGACTCTACCGTTTTAGTTTAGGGACATTGCGGTCCATAAGTTTAAGGACATCATAGTCCGTAAAGTTTAACGACATCATAGTCCATAGTTTAAAGACGTCATAGTCTATAGAGTTTAGTTTAGGGACGTTGCGGTCCATAAGTTTAAGGACATCATAGTCCATGGAGTGTCTAGTTGTCGGGACCCGTCACCTCTTTGAAGACGTTGAAGAATTACAATGACACATATCAGTAGAATGAAGAGATGTACCCTTGAACCAAAGTTGGTTGGGAGATCTGTAGTCAGACTTAGGACCAAGACCAATTGTGAGCATATGGGCTCAGCTGGTCTGAGCTAGGGACTTGTGGCCAACTTAGACTCAGCCCATTCAATTCTGATTAAACTGTTGAACTTTTGTTTTGATGTTGAACATTTGTTTGGGTGTTAAACATTTGTTTGGGCTTAGCCTCTTTTGTTCAATAATGCTGAGCATTAATTTGGGTTCTGACATCCCTTTTTATTTTGTCTTTTATTGAGTGTTGAATACTCTTTGTAGCGCAGAGGGCTTTATGTACATGGCCTTTATGTACAGAGCACTTGGCGCTGAGCACCAGACCTGGAGCACTGAGATGCTTCTTATCAAATAGCACACACGTGAGAAGCACGTGGCGCGCTTGGCGCTGAGCGCCAGACTTAGAGCGCTAAGGCGCTTCTTATGAAATAGCGCACACGTGAGGAGCACGTTGTGCGCTTGGCGCTGAGCTCTAGCCAATGAGTGCAAAGCGCTCATTATGAAATAGCGCACACGTGGAGAGCTTGGCGCTGAGCGCTAACCAATGAGTGCAAAGCGCTCTTGATCAATTCTGTGCTCAGAGAATTAAGAGACTTTGTCTCGTGGATCCAAGAACCAAGTCCTTATTTAATAGGAGATGCTATGATCTCTTCTGTTTTTGTGAAAGACTGTGTTTTTGTCTTATAGATCTATGATCTAAAGAGAACTAAGTTCTTCTCCCTCCTTTTTTTTATGATGAGATGCTCCAATATCTTCTACTCTTATGAAAGACTTCTGTCTTTGTAAATCTATGATCTAGAAAAAGAACTAAGTTCTTCTTTTTTGATGAGATGCTTTGATCTCTCTGTTTTATTTACCTTGAAGAAATTCTTCTTTTCAGAGCTTGCACTTCTCTTTTTCTCTTTTTTTTTGAGAACTCGAAGTTTTTTAAGGGGGTTCTTCTCTATAAGACTTGAAGTCTTGGGACCTTTATATAGTGGAGGCTGATTTGTTGAATCAGTTAAAGAGATCTTTTCTCTAATAGATTTGGGGATATTTCCCACCATTGGATCTTTGATCCTAGGCCTTCTGTTTTACAGAAAACATCTTTCTTGTTACTTAACAAGATTGGGAAATTATTTTCCCATACAGAGATTGTTCTGTATCTTGGTGATTTTTAATCACCATTGGATCTTTGATCCAACGGTGCTATGATTTACAGAGCACAATCTTTCCTGTTTGGAAAGATTTGAGGAGTATTCCCTCAACAGAATCTTATTCTGGTAATTTGATGATTTATTATCTTCGTTGGATCTTTGATCCAACGGTGGAAAACATTTAGTTTTAGCGCTTGGCACTCTCATGCCTTGCACGTGAGCGCTGCTTCAGAGTCTTTGACTCTTAGAGCTGGCGCACTTGGCGCTAGCGCTCTCGTGCTTTGCACATGAGCGCTGCCTCAGAGTCTTTGACTCTTAGCGTCGGCGCTCCTGGCGCTAACGCTCTCGTGCTTTACACGTGAGCACTGCCTCAGAGTCTTTGACTCTTAACGCCGGCGTTCCTGGCGCTAGCGTTCTCGTGCTTTCCACGTGAGCGCTACCTCAGAGTCTTTGACTCTTAGCGCTGGCGCTTTTATGAAGCGCTGCTTCATTTCAAATTTCAAAATTTGAACAGAGCTTTGCTCTGATTAGGGGAAACATGTATGATACAACTAGATAGCATGTTCACTAATATATAAGTAATATAATATAATGATGTTCCGGCATGCAACAAGATATGCATCATTTTTATTCATATATAAATAGATATAATATAACACATGTATTATTTTTATTCATATATAAATAGATATAATATAACTAGATATAATATAACACATGTATTATTTTTATTCATATATAAATAGAAATAATATAACATAGCATGTTGGAAGATAAACTTGCCTGATCAGATCTCACGACGGGATACGTACGTCACGTTTGATGTCGGATAAACGCCGTGATGCACACGCGCGCGCACGGGACTGGACCTGGCTACTCAAAGACGTGACCACGCTAGATGGTGACGATGACTGGGTCGTCCGGATGGTCGGCGACGTGCGCGACTCCGGCGAGGCGGCCGAGACCCGATTCAAGAAAGCAAGACAAGAGAGAAAGAAAGAAAAGAGAAGATGAAAGTAATGGGTTGTTGATGTTGGTGATCGAGCTCTGGGTTCAGGGGACAGGGGAGGCGACGACGGTAACAACGGCTGCCGTCAATGACGACGCTTTTCGGCAATAGGCAGAATGGTTTCTTGGGTTGAAGGGTTACTGTTTGGGTCGTCAGGGATGTAGGTTTGATGGTGGTGGTGGTTTCGGGAGTTGGAAAAGGAGGTGGTAGGGTGATAAGGGTGACGAGACGAGGGTGGTGGGGGCGGTGAGTCGCCGGAGATGGGGGATTCTTGGGTTCTCGGTTGTTGGGGTCGGTTGCTGGGTGCTCGGGAGTTGTGGTAGTCTCGTCAAGGATGAAGGGGAGAGGAGGAAGTGGAGGTGGTCGAGGTGAGGTTGACGAGGTGATTGGTGGCGAAGGTGAGGGTTCTGGTCGGGGTTGCAGGTGGTCGTGGCTGTGGGGTTGCTGCAGGGTTCTTTGTTGCAGGTGCTTGGGGAGAAGAGGGAAAGGAGAGGAGGTGGAAACGGTGGTCTCGCTGGCGAGGTGATGGAGGTGAGGTCGTGGTGAAGTCGGCGACAAAGGCGAGGAAAGAGGCTAGGGTTCGGGTCAAGCTCGTCGCGAGAGGCAGGGAGTTAAAGAAAGAGAGGAGGAGAGAGAGTTGGTGTGTAATTTAAATTAGGTTAAGATATTATATATAGGGGAGATAAAGAGAGACAGAGGGATAGAGAGAGAAAGAGAGTGCGAGAGGAGAAAGAGGGGGAGTGAGAAGAGAGAGAGAGAGAGAGAGTGAGGGATGTGAGGATTTATATTATATAATATTTAATATATATTCGTATTAACAGTTAAGTTAAGGTTTTTAGGTTTTATAAAATATTATAATATATTTTCTAGAATTTTAGTGCTAATACAAAATTACTCCGAAAAATACCTAGGTCTCTTCTAAAATTCTAGTTTTAAAATATGAATAATATACGTGTCAGTTAAAATATTAATGCGATGTCCGGTTAAATAAAATGCATACCCCAAGAACGGATACACGTAAAAACACGTAGTAATCCAAAACGAGTCTGTTTTACCAGTCTGGACATGAACACGATGTATGGATGCACTCACAAGATATGAGGTATGATAACAAGCCATGCTAGACATTAAAATATATATTTGGTTATAATTTGTATTATCTAAAGATATGCAAATACTATAATCCCTTAAACATGTAAATAAAACCTAGATATGCACGGATCCTCTGTACTAGTAAGGATATGTCGTAATCTAGAACCATGATGGGTTTCGAGCTTGCGGGTTAGGTCGGATACTATCCATATATACCAAATGCACTATCCACATCCAAAACGATAATAATCAAGAAATAGTCGCAAGATTAGAAAATACCCCAAAAATATGGTATAAATGAAATAGGATGTTACATCATGTTTCACCAACCAACCTCCTTTTGGCATACGACCGTCCACTACGCACATTCCAAAAGATGATCTTCATGGGCAACCAAAGGGGAAAGCCCCTCACGAAGACCCCCAAATTGAGGGGTAACACAATTTGGGAAATCGCATAGCCCTCAGAAGACTTACTTCCTTTATCTCAACCTCTAATTAAAGCAATATTCGCTTTAATCTTCCTATCGTTCACACCCAACGAAATGCCACAAAACATTGCTAGTAGAGAGAGAAATACATTAGAAATGAAATCAACAGGAGTAATAAGGGTCAGAGTTATACCCGGTCTCACTGAAGCCAGAGTACGAGCCCTATTAGCCGCAACAATAAGATCTTAGGTGCAGAAATCCTTGTCTCCCCATATGATATGTTGACAAGCGCTCCTTTGTTACCATGCCGCAAGCTCCAACACCTCCACATTGCTGCCAATCGCCATGTTCCTCATAGCTCCTAGGACCTCACCATCCTCCATCATCCCCTCCTCAACAACACTCTTACTCTCAAAGGAACACGAAGCCTGCTCCGCCTAATCCTCGGAACTATCCTCCTTAGCTATCTCCGAGCCCTGCAACGCATCAATCATATCGTCGTCAACCCCCGGCTGTGGTGTCTGAGGCTCCCTTAGTTCCACCATCTTGTTAGTCTCCTCTAATGCCCTTGCACTCCTCCTATCAGTCAACGCATCCACCACATCATCAAAATCCGCCAGCTCTACTCCCATCTTACCTAGTATTCCCCACAAAATTATGGGTTCCTGATGGACTCTGGATCTGCTTCAGATGTTGCCTTCCGTTGATTTGCAGCGAGTGGAGACGAGCGACTGAGGTTGAGTTGGGAGGTTGCCTCCTGAAGCGTGTGGATCTCAATGGGCTTCAAGTGGTTGAAACCGAGCTACCTGCAAGGAAGTCCCGGGATGGTTGTGGCACCGAGAACCCTCCGACGATCAAGTTAGACGGGCTAAATAGGTGTTCGGATACTCATGGTGTCTTGATTTTGTCGAGTTTTGTTTTAATTAAGATATGTCGGTTTTGTTGGTGAAAATAGTGCACGATATGAGTCTCGAGTTTTAAAAATACCGCAAGTGCACGGTGCGTTGAAGCAAGCCGGCAAGCACGGGTCGAACCACAAGGAGTGGATATCACGACATTAATTTGAGTTGTAAATCAAGAGGTTTGGAAAGGAGTTGTCACATGTTGCAATAATTAAAAGAAGAAAGGTTTTGTTTTAGGGAAAACTTAGGCTAAAGTTTAGTATAAGTGAAATACGACTTTTACCCCCAACTCTCCGTTTTGATTCAAGGTTCATTTTTTAGTTTCCATTTTAATTGCAAAAGCATGCCACATCTATCCGAAACATGCGTCGGGTTAGAATAAGATATCAAGGTTAAGTAAAACAGAAACTAAAAAATTGAGTTTGAGAATGAAATGAATATGGAGTTAGTTAAGTGAAATTAGCAAGTATAGAATATATTCTTATTTGCTATATATCATATCTAGCTAGTTGCGACACTTAACATAATTCTGTATTCATTTCAACTTCAAATCATAATATGGCAACAATAAAATGTAAAGAAGGAATATGATATATGTTAAAGATTGATTTGCAACCATTCAAAATGATATATCCTATCAAGCAAAACATGATAAAATTGCAAAATTAAGAAAAGAAGTGTAAAATGCAAGAATCAAAAGAGAGGGGTTGGAAGTAAAGTCCTTCCACAACCTATCTCACCATAGCCGAAGAACAACTACTCGCACATCATAAATTGAAATAGCAATAAAAAGAAAGGATGCAAAAAGAGAAGATATATAAGAAACAACTTGATATAAATGAATCTTGATTACAATGGTTCCAAGTACAAATAAGTGTATTCAAATACTAAAATCTAATCTTGCAAGCTCAAGAAAAAAGGTTGTAAAACTAGAGGAAGGCAAGGAATTCACACTAAGAGCTACAAGATCACTAGTTACAATATTTACACACTTTTCTCTCTCAAAAGAAGTAGTGCCCTCTAACTTGCCCAAACGCCTGGTATTTATAGGCACCAAAAAATATAAAACAAGTAATAAAAATAGGGTGATATGACTGCAAGGGAGGGACAGAAGAAAAATGGGGACAAAAAGGGCAAGGGAGGCCGGCAAGCTCGGGTTTTATGGGAGTGTGGCCGGTCTTGGTCCGAACAAAGGATCTCGTATTGGTTGTGTGGTCTTGTGTCAACTCCAACATCATCCTGGCGCTGTTTGATTTGTCTAAAATAACCTGGTATGTCTTCAGAGATTTGGAGGGAAACTAGATGCTTCAAATCACATCATAATCTTTAGCATTCAATGCACATTTAATGCACATCACACCCATACATGCTCCTTTTGTGCCAAGGCAGCCCCCCATCATGATCTAGTGTCACATATGTATTGTGTTGGACCAAAAATTGCGTGCACACTTGTTTATTGCAAACAGAGTCATTTGGATATCGGTCGGTTCTCTGTTCTGATTCCAGTGTTGGCTCCCAAATAATATATCCGTGATATTGAGTGTGTTTTCAGTATTGTATCACAAATACCTGTAATCTGTAATTACTGAGCAGACACCGGTTAATAGCACCGATATACAACAGAATAGATAATGAATGAGCGGTATTAAAATGCAGTTTCCTGAGATGAACAAATACCCCCAAACTTATCTTTTGCTCGTCCCGAGCAAAACAAAAAATGCCAGCCTCACTTTCACAGGGAACGCGATTGCACTGAGCAAATGCAATAAGTCGTTAAACCTCTAGGTGTCGCTAGTAGGAGGAGTGTTGTCTCCTGAGGGTTTTCAGCGGATACTACCCATAAAATCCCGTCAAGTTAGTTTCATAAGTTAGCATCGACTTTTACTCCTACGGTTTAGTATCTAAATTAGAAATTCTATTATCCTAAGTTAGAAGTTTTCAACCCTTATGTTTCACGCCTCCTATTCATTCAATCTCAGATCCTATACGTTTTGACAGTTTAAGAAAGATCTCGGTATCTCTTGAGTTGTCCTTCTAAAGCGCAGTCTCCAATCCGGAATTTTTATCACCTTTACGGAAAACATAAGCCTTATTTTTTATTCCTATCTTACTTCCAAACGTCGATCGTATACCCCTACGTTTGTGTAAATTTTCACCCCTGCACTCAAGAATTCAATTCAAGCTATAGTACCCTTGCCTTATTACCTAATACTACTTCTTTTCGTTTATGATGGACGGATTTGCTCACACACCTTTCATGCGACTATTAATGCTTCTTGAGACACTAACAGCCGATTACTGAATGTGTGAGCTTAAAGCGTAAATAGCAATTTTGAGGTCTTGATTTTATTTTCTTTTCTTTTTCTTTTTTTTTCTTTTCAATACCGGATATATTTTTCAATGATGCTCTTTTAGTGGTTAACTTTAAATACCGTTTTTTCTTTCATACAAGGCTTTCAGGCTAGAGTACTTCTAAGTATTCTCTACTATCTCAAGTTTCAAGATGCGTGTAAGTGCGATTTGTAGGATATATACTTTCTGAATTTGGACTCAAGAATAGGAATTATTTTTTCAGAATTATCTTTCAATAAAGTTTTCAATACTTTTCATTCATCTCGACTTAACTCAAGAACTAAACTCAAGATTGCGTACCTCTTTACAAAACTGCAAGGATGTATATTTACCAAGGTTAAAAGGAACGAGGGTTATTTTTAGGGTTTTCAACTTCTAGGCCTAGGATTTAGTTATTCCTAAAGTATCGACTAAAGTTTTGGAAAAAATCTAAGTTATCCTAATAGCTAATTTGACGACAAAGTTTTTATATTTTTGAAATTTTTTTGATTAGTGTGTGTTTTTAATAAGTGTGCAAATGCAAAAAAAAATATACATGAATGTGAAGGTAAAAGGTAGAAAGTTTTACCGAACAAAAATATACCCCCAAACTTAAACTTGACGGTTTCATCATTGTCATGCTATATAACAAGAGACAAAATAGTTAAGGGGTAAAAATAATAAACAATGATTACAAAAGGAAAAAAACCAAAACGTACATACAAGTTTTAGGAGAAGTGATTCAATCAAGATAATGTGGCGTATGCAAAAACATGAGCTCCCCTGTTTCTGCAGGTAATTCTAAGAATGGCTTCAGACGTTGGCCATTGACCTTGAAAGTATTACCCGAGTGATGATCTTCAATGTTGACTGCACCGTGCGGAAAGACGGTGCGCACAATAAACGGACCTGTCCAACGTGACTTCAATTTCCCAGGGAACAGATGAAGCCTGGAGTCGTAAAGCAGAACCTTTTGTCCCACAGTGAATGTTTTTTAGAGAATCGCCCTGTCGTGAAAGACCTTTGTTTTTTCTTTGTACAGTTTGGTGTTCTTATACGCGTCATGGCGTATCTCGTCGAGCTCATTCAATTGAAGTTTTCGAGCCTCACCGGCCTTTTCTGAGTCAACATTGAGTTGTTTGATTGCTCAGAACGCGCAGTGTTCCAATTCAACAGGCAAATGACACGCTTTTCCAAAGATGAGTCCGTATGAGGACATACCTAGATTTGTTTTGAAGGCGGCCCAAAGTGCGTCATTTAACTTCAATGACCAATCCTTGCGGTGGTGGCTGACTGTCTTTTCCAAAATTTGTTTAATCTGTTTATTGGAGACTTCGACCTGACCCAAGTCTGAGGATGGTAGGGTGTTGACAGTTTGTGACTGATGGAGTACTTCTTCATCAGTGCTTCGAAAGATCGGTTAGAAAAATGTGTTCCATTATCACTGATGATGGTGCTAGGCGTACCGAACCGAGAAAAGATATTCTCTTTTAAAAATTTTACGACAACCTTGTTATCATTGGTTCAACAAGGGACAGCCTCCATCCATTTGGACACATAATCCACAGCCAGCAAAATGTACAAATTCCCAAAAGAGTTTGGGAATGGCCCCATGAAATCGATACCCCAGACGTCGAAAATTTCAACAATCGGGATGGATTGTAGGGGCATCTGATTCCGTTTTCCAATCTTTCCCATGTGTTGGCATCGGCTGCAGGCCTTGCAATATTCGAAAGCATCCTTAAAAAGCGTCGGCCAATAGAAGCCGCTTTGCAAAACCTTTTCAGCCGTCTTTCTGGGTTCAAAATAACCCCCACAAGCTTGATCATGGCAGAAGGACAGAACACTTCTTGTTTCAGAGTTAGAGATACACTGCCTAATAATCTGATCAGGACAGTGCTTAAACAAGTATGGCTCATCCCAATAAAAGAATTTGACCTGGGAGAGAAATTTAGACTTGTCCTAATTCGACCAAAAACAAGGTGTTTCTCCGGTGACTAGAAAGTTCACGATATCAGCGAACCAGGGTTCGACTAATACGGAGAGAAGTTATTCATAAGGGAAATGCTCGTTGATTGGAATTTCCTCACTTGGTGCATTTGGTAAGTGAGACAAATGATCGGCAACAACAATTTCGGTTCCCTTCTTATCTTTGATAGTTAAGTCAAATTCTTGAAGAAGGAGAATCCAACGTATCAATCTAGCCTTGGCATCCTTTTTTGCAAAGAGGTGCTTAAGCGCAGAATGATCAGTGTAAATCGTGATGTGGGTTCCAATCAAGTAAGGACGGAATTTCTCCAGCGTGTACACAACAGCTAAAATTTCTTTTTCTGTGGTGGTGTAATTCTGCTGCGCGTCATTCAACGTCCTGCTCGCATAATAGATAACATGCGGTTTCTTTTCAAATTGCTGTCCTAAGACAGCACCTGTCGCAAAGTCAGAAGCATCGCACATTAGCTCAAAAGGTTCACTCCAGTCTGGTGCACTTAAAATCGGAGCATAAGTGAGTTCCGATTTCATAAGTTTGAACGCATGAAGGCACTCAGAATTGAAATCAAAGGGAGTCTCTTTAGCCAACAAAGATGTCAAGGGTCTAGCCAGTTGGCTAAAATCCTTGATGAAACGCCTATAAAAACCGGCGTACCCTAAGAACGCCCTAATGTTACGGACAGTCCGTGGAGGTGGGGGGCTTGAAATGACGTCGATTTTTGCCTTATCAACTTCAATACCTTTTTCAGAAATGACATGGCCTAACACGATACCGTGTTTGACCATGAAATGACACTTCTTCCAGTTGAGTGTGAGGTGTTTTTCTTTGCATCGTAACATGACTAACTCAAGATGCCTCAAACACCCAGAAAATGAATCTCCAAAGACGGAGAAATCATCCATGAAAACTTCTAAGAATCGCTCTACCATATCAGAAAAGATGCTCATCATGCACCACTGAAATGTTGCAGGTGCATTTCATAGCCCAAAGGGCATGCGATGGTAGGCGAATGTACCAAAGGGACAAGTGAATGTTGTTTTGTCCTGATCTTCTGGATCAATCGGGATTTGATTGTAGCTAGAGTACCCATCTAAGAAACAATAGTAGGCATGTTCGGCTAAGCGTTCAAGAATTTGATCAATGAAGGGCAGCGGGAAATGATCCTTGCGAGTGGCTGCGTTGAGCTTTCTGTAATCAATACAGACTCTCCATCCCATTTGTATGCGGGTTGGGATTAGCTCTTTTGCTTCATTCGTGATTACAGTGAGTCCCGATTTCTTTAGTACCACGTGAATGAGGCTTACCCATTTGCTATCAGATATGGGATAGATGATCCCATTGTCCAGACACTTCAGCATTTCATTCCGTACCGCTTCTTTCATCACCGGGTTAAGCTGGCGTTGAGGATCCTTGAAGGGTTTGGAATCATCAGTCATATGGATTCTGTGCTGGCAGATAGCAGGGCTGATTCCTTTGATATCAGCCATTGACCACCCAATTGCTTCCATGTTCTTTCTCAGAACGTCCATAAGGGCCAATTCTTGCTCAGGTGCTAGGTCGGTTGCGATTATAACTGGAAGCGTTTCATTATTTCCCAAGTTCGCATACTTGAGGTGGTCAGGAAAAACCTTGAGGTCAAGTTATGGTGGCTCCTCCACAGATGATCGCGCTTCAAGGGCCGGTTCGTTATGAAGTGGTATAAATTGGGCGCCCTAATATGCGTAGGACGCCTGTTCAGGACTTAGCTTCTCAAGGAAAAGAAGCTCCTCAGAAAACAGTTCTTCAAACGTTTCATCAAGCCACTCCTTTTTGAAGTCAAATGTCCCCTCCTTAGACATATCGTATACAGCGTTGACTTCAAATGTGTCATCGTGTTTCTCGCTCACTTGGTTTCCTAGGATGAAAATGTTGATGTCTACTGTCATGTTTCCAAATGAGAGTTTCATGGATCCATTACGACAATTGATCAACGCGTTGGATGTGGCTAGGAAAGGCCATCCCGGTATGACTGGAATTTGACCGCTGGGATTGGTGACGGGCTCAGTCTCCAACACAATGAAGTCTACGGGAAATATGAATTCCATGACCTTGATTAGAACATCATTGTTGATCGATCTGCCAGTTGCAGAGTCACTCTGGTCGGCTTGAGTTCTCCCAATCCCAGTTGTTTGTAAACTGAGTATGTGAGAAGGTTCACACGTGCCTCTAAGTCTAACAATGCACGATTGATTTGCTTGTCCCCGATTGTGCAAGAAATAGTAGGACAGCCAGGGTCCTTATATTTTACCGGAATGGATTTGGACAAGACATCGCTTAGAGTGGCAGCCAAGAAGACTGTTTTAGGCACATTCGTGTGTCGATTTTGCGTGCAAAAATTCTTCAGGAATTTTGCATACGTCGGAACTTTTTGGACCACGTCTAACAACGGAATGTTAACCTCACAGCATTTGAAAACCTCTAACACCTTTGTTCTCCGTCGAACACAGAGACGCGACCACGTAAGTCCGTCTTGCCTGAATTTGGGGGCAGATGCTATTTTAGTTTTATCCATCCACCTCTCCGAAGATGCCAAGTTGATTTATGGCACCGTGTATCGAAGCTTTAGATGGATGCGGCCGTTGTAGCAGACTTCGTCAGATTCCCCCTCGTTTGAGGGGGTTTTGATTGTGGGGACGCTCTTCCCTGCAGGCACAAGCCCCTGCAGTTAATTACGCTACCGCATCACGGTAACAACTTTCTCCTTCTCCAGATG
This sequence comes from Agapanthus africanus, assembly GCA_030015575.1. Taxonomy (NCBI): domain Eukaryota; kingdom Viridiplantae; phylum Streptophyta; class Magnoliopsida; order Asparagales; family Amaryllidaceae; genus Agapanthus; species Agapanthus africanus. Next base: position 824,281,638 of record CM057339.1, on the reverse strand, counting down.
GTCACTTCATGTCGTGTGTATTTGTTTAATTTTTAGTTGCCCGTGGATTGTATACGGAGACTAATTTATGTTGTCGCCCATAGGGCGTGGATTAGTCCAAATCCGTATTTTCTTAGATTTGTGATTGGGTTGGGTTTAAGGATCGTTAATCCCATTTGAGACTAAGATCAACTTAAACGTTTGTTAAGAATACGTTAGTCTAATTTCAGACCAAGATCAACTTAACGGGATCGTTTAGATCCAACAAAAGAGCATTTGGACTCTATTATTTTAGTTTAGGGACTTTGTGGTCCAGTTTAAAGACATCATAGTCTGTAAAGTTTAAGGACATCATAGTCCATGGGTTTAAGGACCCCACTGTCCGAGGTTAAGGACATCATAGTCTATGGGTTTAAGGACCCTACAGTCCGAGGGTAAGGACATCATAGTCCATGGGTTTAAGGACCCTACAGTCCGAGGCTAAGGACATCATAGTCCATGGGTTTAAGGACCCCACAGTCCGAGGCTAAGGACATCATAGTCCATGGGTTTAAGGACCCCATAGTCCGAGGTTAAGGACATCATAGTCCATGAGTTTAAGGACCCCACAGTCCATGGAATATCTAGTTTTCGGGACCCGTCACCTCTCTGAAGAAGTTGAAGGATTACAACGACAAATATCAGAGGAGTGAAGAGATGTACCCTAGAACCAATTTTGGTTGGGAGATCTGTAGTCCAATTGGGACTAAGATCTGAGATTTATGAGCATATGTGCTCAATTAATCTGAATGAGGGGTTTATGGCCAACTTGGGATTGGCCCACTCAGTTAAAATGTTAAACATTTGACAATGTTGAGCATTGACTTAGGTTCTGACAGCCTTTCTGTCTTTTATTGAATGCTGAGCATTCATCATATCTCTAGGGCTTTATTTAAAGAACAGTTTATGTTCAATCATCATACGTGTGAGAAACACGTGGCGCGCTTGGCGCTAGCGTCAGTTAATGAGCGCAAAGCGCTTCTGTGATAAAGCGCACATGTGAGGAGAACGTGGCGCGCTTGGCGCTAGCGCCCGTCTATGAGCGCAAAGTGCTATTTTTCCAGTGGCGCACACGTGAGGAGCACGTGTTGCGCTTGGCGCTGAGCGCCAGTCCATGAGCGTAAAGCGCTATTTGTTAAGTGGCGCACACGTGAGGAGCACGTGGTGCGCTTGGCGCTGTGCACCAGTCCAAGAGTGCAAAGCGCTATTTGTTAAGTGGCGCACACGTGAAGAACACGTGGTGCGCTTAGCGCTGTGCGCCAGTCCAAGAGTGCAGAAGCGCTTCTGATCAGTTTTATGATCTGAGAAATAAATTCTTATTTATAAGAGACTTTGTCTTAAGATTCTAAGAACAAAATTCTTATTTTATATGAGATATTTCAATCTCTTATTTTGGTGAAAGGCTTTGCCTTTATGGATCTGTGATCCTAAGAGAATTGAATTATTCTCCCCCTTTTTTATAATGAGATGTTCATGATCTCTTTTTGTAAAAAGACCTTAATCTTATAGATCTATGATCTGTGAGAAGAATTATGCTCTTCTTCTTTAATGAGATTTTTCTTATCTCTGTTTTTTTTTACCTTGAAGAAAAGTTCTTCTACCGAGAGCTTTCTCTTCTTTATGAGATTTCTCAAAGTTTATAGGGGGTTCCTCTATCTCAGACTTGAAGTCTTGGGGCCTTATATAGGGCAAGCTGATTTGTTGAATCGGTTGAAGAGTTCTTTTCTCTAATTGATTTGGGGATTTCCCCACCGTTGGATCTTTGATTCTAGGGCTTCTATTTTACAGAAGGCAATCTTCTTATTTTTAACAAGATTGGGAAATCTTTTCCTATACAGAATTTATTCTGTATCTTGGTGATTTTTAATCACCATGGGATCTTTGATCCGATGGTGCTCTGATTTACAGAGCAAAATTTTTTTGTTTGGAAAGATTCTGAAGAATGCTTTCTTAACAAAATTTTATTCTAGTAACTTTATGATTTATCATCTTCGTTGGATCTTTGATTCAACGGTGGGGAACATTTAGTTCTAGCGCTAGCGCACTCGTGCTCTGCACATGAGCGCTGCTTCAGAACGCTGGCGCTCTTAGCGCTGGCGCGCCCGTGCTTTGCACGTGAGCGCTGCTTGCTGGCGCTTTTATGAAGCGCTGCTTTATTTCAAATTTTGAAATTTTGAATAGAGTTTTTCTCTGATTGGGGGGAAACAAATGCCCCCACTGTTGCGCTCACGTGGCATACACGTGAGTGCAGCGGTGGCAGCATCTGCGCCATTAGATCAACTTAGAAGTTGAAACGGCTCTCGGTGCCTATAAATAGGACCCTTGGCCCTTTAGATGATCTCTGTTCATCTTCTCACTTTTTCTTCTGAGAATTATTTCTCTTTCAGAGCATAGCTCTTCCCTTTAAGAAATTTCTTAAGAGTCAAAACTCTGCCCAATTTAGGTATAAATTGAACTTATTAACAGAGCTTTGCTCTCCTTAGATCATATATCTAAAAATATATCTTTAGGATTTTACCCATTAACAGAGCAATGCTCATTTCCAAGATGTAATATTTTTTAGGGTGATTTTAACCCATGAACTGGAATATAGTTCATGAAGAACTTAAGGGTTTATTCACAGATCTTGAAGATCTTGGAGTTTTTACTCTGTAGAAGCTTTGCTTCTTAGGGTTTCTTGATGGATTGTTTCATCTTCCTTACAAAGCATTGCTCTTTAGAAATTTTGGGGGGAATTTTATTCACCTCATGATTAATTATGACAGTTGTCTGTCTGTTGCAGAGCACTGCTCTTAATGGGAGATTTACTCCTTGGCCCGAAGGGCCCTCATTAAATGAGAATCCTTTGAGGATTTCCTCCTTTAATGACAGTCTCATCAAATGATGAGACTGTTTTATTAATGATGAGTTATCATCTAGATTGTGTGGGTCCCCTTTGGCCCCTTTTTACTGCATTGCAGTGTGGTACGGATTTAAAGTACCAAGTACCGAACTTGACTTGTAGCATTGACGGCTAACTTTGTTCTCTTTCGCGCAGGTACCATGTCTTTCGATACTTCGTTTCCCTTTGTCCGTTCAGAAGGCGGATTCCCTGAAGCTCCCGTAGACCGAGAAGTTTTTGCACTGATCAAAGACCATGATCCGGAGCATAAGAATCTTCATCTATGGGGAACATGGTACAACCAAATCATCAGGGGTCGGCGGAGCTTTTCTTGCGCGGTACCCTCGGAGCCCATTTTGGTGATCTCTTACGCCAACCCACCCCCGGTGAACTATGCCGTGGAGGAGGTTAATTGGACCTCAGATGGTCTCCTTCAGCCTTCTTTGGCTGCGATACCCGTACAGCCTCCAATAGAGTTGGATATCCTAGGGCGGCGTATATGTCAGGGTGAATCGCGCCCTTGGGGACAGCCATACAACATAGGCTTGACTCCCCGTCACCCAGCAGGATATTTGCAGTGGGCCCTGTACATTCTGTCCGCCAAGTTGCTAAGGCTCGGGTTGTATCCTGCAGTTTACTTTTCTCTCTTTCAGTACTCCACGCCTCCTACATGGTGGGTAAAAGCCTTTTTGGAATAATGGAACGTTCTAACTCACACCTTCCTTTTGTTGGATCGGGAAGTCCCCATCTCCTTAGAGGAGTTCGCGGAGATTTCTGGCTTGCCTGTTAGAGAGGAGCATTATGAGGAACTACTTCCTCATGATGAGTACGTCTTTGCCGCCAAGTCGGTGATGATGGGCCTTACCCCGGACAACGCCATTCAACATCAATCACCAAGTTTTATTAAGGTGTTGAATATCTACAAGGGCCTATTTATCGAGACTGGGAGCTTTGGGGTTAATTTTACGGATTTTATCGCTCGTTTTCTCTGCTCGGAAGTAGTGTTGAAGGAGGTCGCGAAGTTCGCTAAACTTGACGATCCTTTTGGCTTAGGTTTGGGCAACCTGCCGACGGCGGAGGCGGATCAGAAGAGTTTCTTTCTCCCCGACACCCCGGCCGTCCCTTTTGCAGAGCTTGCAGCTCTTGGGATCGACGAAGAAATGTTCTTTTTGGGGTTTCTTGGGCTATAGCTGAGCTGGTTTGCACTTCCGATACACCCTCGCGGTATGAGGCCGTCCGTCTTCTACCAGCGCATCGAATGGTTATTGGGGTGAAAGTGGCCGTCGGGGTCGCTGGGTTAGCCCATTTGTATCACGGCCTTAGCCTAGCGGCAGATAATACTCAACCGGGGGTGCATCTTATGAACTTCTCAATGCATTACTTCACCTCATGGCTCCAGTTGCATGTGCTTGGTGCCTTTGAAATTCACAAAAGGCCCCTTTTTTTTATGAAAGATATAACTTTCCTCGACTGCTGCGGCTGGTTGACGCTTCTATTTTGGAACCGACTCCATGAGAGGCTCGGGGCTTACTCCTTCACCCGCGTTCCTTCGGGGATGGCATGACCTCTGTTAACAAAGTCTTAAGTATCGACAAAGAATCCACGAAGGCGGTGCAGCCGCTGCGGGACACCTTTAAAGATGGCGCCTCTACCTTGAAAGCTCGAGAGATTCTCCACCTATATTCGATCAGGCCGGGCTTTCTGGTGTTTAGGTAGAATGATGCGGCGTTATTTATGAGATACAACCCGCATCGTTTCGCCCAACAATCTAGCTACAATCAGGGTGTTCCGCTTTAGGCTTTTCTAGCTGAGCCACCCGCCACAGAAGAAGGCATCCGCAGCGCGCTACTCCATTTCATGAGGCTCAACACCGGTTCTAACTTTTTTATCAGTGAGCCAAGCTACGTCCCAAGGGTGTTGAACATGTATGTAGCATGGTACCAGCATGCGATGGGTGCTGTCATCAGGGAGGAAAAGAAGTTGTTGCTTGATCGTAAGGGTGCAGCCTCTGCTGGTAATCCAGCTATTCCTTTGAAGCAATGGACCGTCGTTCGTCCTCCTTTGAGAGAGGTTGCTGCGGTTGTGGTCCCGCGCGTGATGCCTGAGCTACCGCTACCCCGTGCTCCCATGAAAGCGGTGACTGTGGCGTCTCCCGAGTCTGGCGTGGGTTCAGATATCGGGACTCGTCGTCCAAAGGTGCCCACTAAGTGTAAGCTTGTGCTAGTGGCTACGGGCACTCGCTCGCAGAAGAGAAAGAAGTCAATACTCTCTGCAGATGTTGCATTCGGCCAGGAGCCTTATGCTCCTTACAGCGAGGGCATAAGTGAATATGGGACCAACGAAGGCTTATTCATGGCGCCGGATGATACCGACCTCAAGGCTGCTATTGCAGCTTCCGAGCGATTAGCTAGCCACCAAGGACTGGTCACCCTTGCGCAGTCAGGTAGACTTCAGTTGTATCTTTTCGCTGCTACGTTTTTATTATCATGCTTTGTCAGGTACACTTCTTCTTCAACAGGCATCTCTACTGAATAAGCTCTCACAGCTTCTTTCAAGACTTTGGAGGAGGAAGAAAGGCTTCGTGCTTCCTTAGGCATCGGTACATTTCGGCTCACCGCGCCTCCATTCCCGTTTTTGTGGGTAAACTAACTCTTATTTTCCATTTTATTGCAGGGACTGCCTCTACTCAGGTTATCCCAAGTGCAGTGCTGATCGTGAGTGGTGACGCGGCGACGCTCCCAAGGCCGGCTGCCGAAGTCCCAGCTCCGCCAGTATTGACGAAAGAAGCTTCACTTAAGCAACCGATGAAGGATGCCACAACGGCTCCAGAGGTAGCTCCTGGCTCGGACGATGACGTCTCCTTGACGGAGGTCTTAAGAAGATCAGCTCTCACGACCCAGGCAGAAAGGAAGCGCAGGAAGCATGCAGCAAGAGAACGTAACGCTGCCTTAGCTGTAGGTACAGGTTCGAGTGCTGCTCTCCCAGTCCCTGCTTCTTCAGAAAGTGCTCCGGCCGCTCTGTCTACCGCTCATAGAAAGACGGTACGCGTGGTTCAGGAAGCAATTGAAAAGCCGTCCCAAGGTAACGTAACACTGAGTCCTTTTGTCAGAGTTTTAATCTTCTGATTCTCTTATACCCTACCCTGTAGGGCCAAGTCCGGATGAGGAGGTGGCAGGCGAGATGATGGCAACTACCGAGCCCAAAGTGGCTACTCTTTCTCAGGAGTCCGGGACTGCTCCAATTGCCACTCTTTCCACCTGTGGTTCCCTGCCATCGCCTGGCATTGCGAGTGTCACGACGGCCCTCGTGGAATCAGGGGACGAAGCCACGGGCGGTGCAACCATCCCCCCAAATGAGATCGAAGAAGTCATGATGCTTGGAGATGCTTCCGTCACCGTTTTGGCTGATGACATGTCTGGTAGGTTTCGGGTTGCTACATTCTTTTCGTTTTGCAATCCCTTCTGATGACATTTTGTTCCCTTCGAATGTAGGTGTGGTGAGCGCTGAGGTTGTGACACCTGAAGAAGCACTACCAGCTGCCGCTCTGACGGTCGCTACCCCTTCGCCTCCTCTTATATGCTCTCAAATGCTGGAAGGTATGGGTTTGCGATTTAAATTAGGACAGCATCTTTCGCGTACTGACCATGTATCATCGTGATCTTGCAAGAGTTCTTTCTGATCATCTGTATCAAGTGTTGAACCCACACTTCTCCTTCCAGTCGGAAGTTACTGTGCCTGCTGGTGCCGGTGAGTATCGCTTTCTAAACCGACGTCCTTTCTTTTCTTAGACGGGCGACCCGACCATTGTTAATTTTGAGTTGATTGCAGAACTACAAATTGGAGGAAGGGACGAGGGGATCGTCACGCCACCAGTACTCCCAACTCTGCCCCCTATCGTAGCTTGTATGGTAGACTCTATTGTTCGTGCAATTTCTTTATCTCTTGAGCCGACATCTGACTATGATTTGTTTTTTAGCGGTCGCACTGACGCCAGCTCCGTTCGAGTCTCGCATCACAATGCCGGCAGGCCCCTTTTCTTAGACGTCCATCTTTAAAAGGCGCTGTGACCAGTTTGTGTATGTTGAGCGAATACATCGAGGAGCTTCATGCAGAAGCCCCTACATTCGCTGCAGATTTTGCTGCCGAGATTAATCCAATGTTGGCGACACTTGTGAACTTCCATAACGAAGGCATCGTTGAGTCTTGGGTTAACCACTGCAGAAAAATTGAGGCCTGCCTGCATGAGCTCGAGCTAAAGCGTCCTACTCCTGGGATTCTGGCTTTGAACTCCCAGCGGGCTGCTGGGTCGAGCAGAGCGTGTCCTTCCTCCGCCATTTTGAACAAGAAGCGACCTTGAGGCGGAAGGAACGCGAGGAGGCTTCAGGTGAATCTGCTCGGCTGCGCGCCCAAGTTGAAGCGAATGCTATGCAACTGAGAGCCGTCTTTGATAATTTGCAGCGATGTATTTCGAACAGGCTGGCATTGAGGCGGAAGCTCAACTTCATTGAGCGGGTTACGCAGAGTCGCGAAGCTGCCCCAACGGGAAATCGATGAGAAGGTTTCATCGTGCTTGCCGCAGCGGGCTCGAATTGAAGCGGAGCTGGCTGCAGCGGCTGATCATGAGAAGGAGTTGAGAGGAATGCGTAAATAGTTAGCTGATTTATTGAAGACACCTCCTCCTCAGTAGCCGTTTTTGTATAGATTGAACACTTGTAACCTTTGAATAATATGTATCCATTTTTTTATTCTTTCATATGATTCAACTTGTACTCCATTGAATTCATGAATAAAAGATACACATTTTTTGTTCTATTGTTGCTTTCTTCTCTTCGATGTGTCATCGCCATGTGATTTTAGCAAGTGCGGCATGCAGATAGTAGAGAACATTTCATCTTAGTCTCCTTATAGGGTAGCGATTGCTTAGGAAGCAGGTTCAGGCCACACATTTTTTGTTCTATTGTTGCTTTCTTCTCTTCGTTGTGTCATCGCCATGTGATTTTAGCAAGTGTGGCCTGTAGATAGTAGAGAACATTTCATCTTAGTCTCCTTATAGGGTAGCGATTGCTTAGGAAGCAGGTCCAGGTCTGCTGCCTAAGACTTTTCAACTTTATGAACCGTGAGGATCTCACAAAGTCTTTTCAACTTTATGAACCGTGAGGGTCTCACAAAGACTTTTCTCCCTATGAGTCGAGAGGATCTTGTAGGTTTATTTTCTCCTTAGGAATCGTGAGGATTCCTAAGTGTGCTTTTCCCTTGAGAGTCGTAAGGATCTCACAAGAGAATTTTCTTCCTTACAAGTCGAGAGGACTTGTAAGTGTTTGTTTCCTTTCTTGTCGATGTTTGACTTAGGAGAGTGTGGCCTGTAGAAAATCTACCTTGACCTCTCTGCGAGGCAATGATGGCTTGGGAGACAGGGTTAGGATCTGCCACCTAAGACTTTTCAACTTTATAAGCCATGAGGGTCTCATAAAGACTTTTCTCCCTACGAGCCGAGAGGATCTCGCAGGTGTGGTTTCTCCTTAGGAATCATGAGGATTCCTAGGTGCGTTTTCTCTTGAGAGTCGTAAGGATCTCACAAGAGAATTTTCTCCTTACAAGTCGAGAGGACTCGTAAGTGATTGATGAGTTGACCTGCTCCTGAGTCAAAGCATTACTTTGATAGGGAGTTCGAGGGTTTACTCTGGCTGTTTCCCACGAAGTCAGAATTGACTTTAGCCGTGTTCTGCGGGGCCAAGAGCGGTTGACTTTGGCCATACGGAGTCAAGATTGACTTTAGACGTATGGGTTCAGGGGTTGCTATGGCCGTTTCCCACGGGGTCAAGATTGACTTTAGCCGTGTTCTACGGGACCAGGATTTGCTCTGGCTGTTTCCCACGGGGTCAAGATTGACTTTAGCCATGTTCTACGGTACCACGATTTGCTCTGGCTGTTTCCCACGGGGTCAGGATTGACTTTAGCCGTGTTCTACGGTACCAGGATTTGCTCTGGCTGTTTTCCATGGGGTCAGGATTGACTTTAGCCGTGTTCTACGGGACCAGGATTTGCTATGGCTGTTTCTCACGGGGTCAGGATTGACTTTAGCCGTGTTCTATGTGACCAGGATCTACTCTGGCCATTTCCCACGGGGTCAGGATTGACTTTAGCCATGTTCTACGGGACCAGGATTTGCTCTGGCTGCTTCCCACGGGGTCAGGATTGACTTTAGCCGTATTCTACGGGGCCAAGAGGGGTTGACTTTGGCCATACGGAATCAGGATTGACTTTAGCCGTACAGGGTCAGGGTTTGCTCTGGCCGTTTCCCACGGGATCAGGATTGACTTTAGCCGTGTTCTACGGGACCAGGATTTGCTCTGGCTGTTTCCCACGGGGTCAGGATTGACTTTAGCCGTGTTCTACGGGACCAGGATTTGCTCTGGCTGTTTCCTACGGGGTCGGGATTGACTTTAGCCGTGTTCTACGGGACCAGAATTTGCTCTCTCGGTTGTCTGTGAACCGTCAAGGTTTGGAACAGGGACTTTACCATGGCTCCAAGGTTGATTGTCGCGTCTGGATCCTGCTGGAATGAGGAGGAACGCTGTTGGTGATCTCTAGACTGTCTGTGAACCGTCGAGACTTGGCTCTCTATCTGACGGAGCCTGGTGGGATGATATGATCATCTCTTTGTTTGTGCCCCTGGATTGTATAAAGGGATCGATGTGATCTCATCTGTAGCGCAAAAAATTTCATTTTATTTTTTTTATTTCTTTCCGCGATGCTCTATCATTTCAGCTTTTTATATCGCGATAGTCGCGATTGCCAAATCATTTCGGCTATTTTTCACGGTGCCCAATCATTTCGGCCATTTTTAGATGCATATATATTTTTACTTGCTGACTTTGTTGTAAGTTGCCCCATCATTTCGGTTATTTCATATGCATTTTTGGCTCGCTGATTTTTTTTATCACGAGTATTGGGTTTGGAATCTGAGGCCAATCTCAGCATCAGCATCACTACGACTGGAAGATTGCCAGGAGCGAATCATCATTTGCCGTGAAAGGACTTAGAATTTGATACCGATGTAGGCATCAGCATCGCTAAAACCGGGATATTTCCAGGAGCGAATCATCATTTGCCGTTGTCGATTTAAACAAAGATGGCTTAGCAAACAGGGTTAGGATCCTGTCAACTAAGGCTTTTGACTTCATGAGCCGTAAGGATCTCATAAAAGTATTTCTCCCTACGAGTCGTGAGGATCTCGTAGGTGCGTTTTCTCCTTAGGAATCTTAAGGATTTCTAAGTGTGTGTTCTCTTATAAGTCGTAAGGATCTTACAAGAGTGTTTTCTTCTTATAAATCGAGAGGACTTACAAGGGTCGTTCACCGTGTGAGCATATCCTTAGTCGCTGGTGGGACTTTGTTAGAGAGATGTTTATTCGTGCCCGTGGATTGTATACAAGGGTCAATATTGAAACGCTTGTAGGGCAGCACTGGAGATTGTGATGGCTTAAGAACAAGTTCAGATCCATGTAGCTTAAGGCTTTTGAATCCTATGAGCCATGAGGGTCTCAAAGGGGAATTCTCCTTACGAGTCATGAGGATCTTGTAAGTGTAATTTCTCCTTAGGAATCGTGGGGATCCTTAAGTGTGTTGCTCCCTTGTGAGTCGTAAAAATCTCACGCAGGTATTTTCTCCTCACCAGGTCGAGAGGACCTTGCAAGTGTCTTTTAACGAGATTGCGCCCTTTCGGATTTTCACAAAACTCGCCGGTAGCCCTGCTGTTTTTACTCACGGAGCCGTTTCGGGTTTTCATCCGTGCCCATCTCGCTTACAGACATACCGTTTTCTTTCTTTCTTTCTTTCTTTATTTTTATTTTTTGTGTCAGCCTTGGGATGTTGCGGTTTGTAGTAGTTTATAGACGTTTCGGTCAGTAGTTAGTTTCAGGACATTGCGGTCCGTTGTTAGTTTAGGGACGTTTCGGTCCACTGTTAGTTTAGGGACGTTTCGGTCCGCTGCTAGTTTAGGGACATTTCGGTCCGTCGTTAGTTTAGGGACGTTTTGGTCCGCTGCTAGTTTTAGAACATCTCGGTCCGTCGTTAGTTTAGGGACGTTTCGGTCCGCTGTTAGTTTAGGGACGTTTCGGTCCGCTGTTAGTTTAGGGACGTTTCGATCCGTCGTTAGTTTAGGGACGTTTCGTTCCGTTGTTAGTTTTATGACATCTCGGTCCGTCGTTAGTTTAGGGACGTTTCGGTCTGTTGTTACCATTTTGGAGATAACGGTTTCGCTGGATACTACTTACAGAGTTTGGGCTTGGGAAGATAGCGAGCGGACATAGGCGTCGTCATCTATCGTTGACCTAGGCCGTGACTCGTCAGGCGTAGTATTTTTTTAGGAACCGGCCGTTTGTTGGCCTAAAGGGTCTTTCGCCATGCATATCTATGAGCCGGTAAGCCCCATCTTGGTAGACTTTGTCTATGATGTACGGGCCCTCGTAGTTCGGCTCGAATTTCCCCCGTTTGGCATGATTGGGGATCATAGGTCTCTTAACCACTAGCACGAGTTCGCCTTGGCGGAATGTTCTAGTCAATCTCTCGTATGAGCGCGTCATCTGTGCTTTATAAGCCTCCAGGTTTTGTTGCGCCATAATCCGGGTTTCATCAAGCGCGTTGAGCTCCTCAAGCCGAAGGTGAGCATTTTCTTCGTCGGTTAGCTCATAGTGAACTGCCACTCGTTGAGAAGGTAACTCTATCTCGAGGGGGAGTACTGCTTCAGTGCCGAATACCAATGCATACGGCGTTGTGTTTGTGGCCATTTTGAACGTAGTTCGATATGCCCAGAGAGCTTCAGGCAGTCTCTCGTGCCAGTCCTTCTTATTTCGGGACGCCGTTTTCTTTATGATCTTCGTCAAGTTCTTATTGAAAGCCTCAGCCAGACCATTATCTCGGGGATTATAGACCGAAGAGTATCTCCAGTCTATATCATGTTGCTGTGCGAAGCGGCTGATTTTGTGACTTCTATAGGCCGGCCCGTTATCGGAGATAATCCGTCGCGGAATGTCGAACCGATAAATGACATATGTCTTGAAGAAATGGAGGATATTCTCCGTCTTCACTTCTCTTAGCGGTACTACTTCTGCCCAGTTGGAGAAGTAATCTGTTGTCGCCAGTATGAACCAATGGCCTCTGGACGATGCTGATTCAATGGGCCCGATTATGTCAGTTCCCCACATTTCGAACGGCCAGCTAGCCACTGTCGGGTGTAGCGGATTTGGATTCTGGTGGATAAAGTCCTCATGAATCTGGCACGAATTGCATTGCTTCGCGTATTCGAGGCAGTCTTGGATCATTGTGGGCCAATAGTAGCCCATCCTTTTGATTTTCGGCTTCATCTTTGGCCCGGCTTGATGAGGACCGCAGAGTCCGTCATGAGTTTCTTGGACGACTCTCCTTGCTTCTTCCGGTCCCAGGCATCTTAGCCATAGAGAGTCGAACGATCTCTTATACAGCGTATCATTGACGAAGGCAAAAGACAGAGCTCTTTTCATGAGCTGATGTCTCGAGGATGCATCTTCAGGAGTTTGACGGGATTTGAAGTAGTCTATAAAGACTTCTCTCCAATCCTTGGCCTTCTCCTCATCCTCTATTCGTAGGGCCGTCGGCTTGGTCACTCCCTTTTCTTCGGACGACTCCGGAGGTATTTCGGCCGGAGCAAGAACCCGACGGCTTTGCACGACAATCCTCACGTCATCGAGGTCTTCATCGGCCAGTTCTTTAGCGAGCTTGGCTAACGCGTCTGCTTTGCTATTCTCCGCTCACGGTATGCTTGCCAGGGCGTAGGAAGGGATCTGAGTCAGCAATTGCTGCACTCTCTCACCGTACTTTACCAACTCCGGTTTGCACGTTTGATAGTCGTCATTTACTTGATTAACGACCAGTTGGGAGTCTCCGTATATGAGTAGGTTTTCAATTCCCATGTCAACAGTGATCTCAAGACCTGCTATCAAAGCTTCATATTCGGCTTCATTGTTCAGCCTCGGCTATGTTAAGGAAAAAGCAAAGCGCATTATCCCTCCTTGTAGAGTCACGAAGATGAGGCCTACCCCAGACTTGATTATGGGGGAGTTGTGCTTTCGCTTCTTCATGGAAGATGCCCCGTCAAAATAGAGTTCCCATCGGGTATCACTCCCTCCTTTCTCCTCGTCAATCGTGTCAAACGCGTGCTCGTCTGGCAATTCACAGTTCAGGGGAGAGTCGGCAGGTATTGGATGCTCAGCGAGGAAGTCGGCGATGGCCTGGCCTTTCACTGTCTTGAGAGGTCGATATGTCACCGAGAATTCCATTAAGAGTAGGGCCCATTTAGCTAGTCGTCCCATTAAAATGGCTTTTGACATCAAATACTTAAAAGGATCCACTTTTGATATGAGATGGAGCTCATGTGCCAACGCATAATGCCTGAGCTTCGTTATCGCGAAGATCAACGCCAGGGAGTGTTTTTCAATAGGAGGGTAATTGTTTTCTGCCCCCAGAAGAACTCGACTCAAATAATAGAGGGCTCTCTCCTTCCTTTGGTCGTTTTCTTGTGCCCATAATGCGCCTAAAGAACCCTCAAGGGCGGTTGTGTACAGGATGAGAGTCTTTCCTTTGACCTGAGCGGTTAGTACCGGCGGGTTCTGCAGGTATTGCTTAATTTCATCGAGAGCACTTTGGCATTTGCGATCCCAGACGAACGGGGTTCCCTTCTTCATCAAATGACTGTAGGGATGGCATTTGCCGGAAATATTAGCTATAAACCGCCGAATATACGCGAGCTTCCCTTAGAGAGACCGCAGTTGCTTGAGAGTTCTTGGCGGGGGCATTTCCATTTTCGCCTTGATCTTCGACGGGTCTATTTCGATGCCTCGATGTCGTACAATGAATCCTAGGAATTTGCCCGAGGAAACTCCGAACGCGCATTTCAGAGGGTTCATCTTTAAATTGTATTTTCGAAGACGTTGGAACACTATTTTTGGATGCTCCCAATGCTCCTCGTGCGATTTGCTTTTTACCATGAGGTCTTCGATATAGCATTCGACGACTTCATGTACGAGGTCATCGAAAATCTTCGGCATGGCCCTCTGATAGGTGGCCCCGGTGTTCTTCAGACCGAAAGGCATCACTTTGTAGCAGAATATGCCTAGCGGAGTCCGAAAAGCGGTATGCTTTTGGTCTTCTGGATGCATTTTTATTTGATTATACCCTGATGAGCCGTCCATGAAGGAGAAGACCTCGTGAGTGGACGTGTTGTCTATCATCATCTCGGTGACCGGTACGGGAAAGTCATCCTTAGAACAGGCTTTGTTGAAATCCCGAAAATCTACGCAGATGCGCACCGTCCCATTCTTCTTCATGACTAGGACAATGTTGGCGATCCAATCAGGGTACTGAACCTCTTGGATGAAGCCGGATTCGATTAGCTTCTTGACTTCGGCATTGATGCTCATTTCAAGTTCGAGACGCATCCTTCTTGGTGCTTGTTTGATTGGCTTGATGTTCGGAGATATCGCCAATTTATGCACAGCTATCTCTGGATCTAGCCCTAGCATCTCAGAGTAGTTCCATGCGAAGCAGTCTTTATACTGCATAAGCACATCCTTGAGTGTAGCCACCTTTTCTTCAGACAACAACTCACTGACAAACGTCGGCCGTGGGTCATTTGTCGTCCCCAAGTCGATTTTTCTGAGGTTATCTGCAGTAGTGTGTATCCCATCTTCCAGCTCTTTTGGCGCCGGTGGAAGTTCTGAGATCAACTCATCTTCATCCTCATTTTCGAAGCACCAGGAGAGGTCATCCATATCCTCGCGTACTCCTTCTCTTGTCAGTGTTATTACGTGACAAGTGCGGGATCGCTTCCAAGACCGATGTTGATCCGGCTCTACTCTCACTGCATATGTGGCTTTCGGTTCATGCTTCTGTGGCAGGGTTACCCTCCAACTGCTGGATAAAGCGAACCTGCCTTGCTGATATTAGTCTTCTACCCAGTCTTTGAATGTGAAGCAGTCTTCAAGAGAATGTCCTATCGCTTGGTGATAGGAGCAATAGTCTGGGTGAGAGACCTCGTTTGCTTGATCGGGGTGTTTGGACTCCGGGAGGGTAATCATCTGATATTTAATGACAAGATCGAATATCTTCCTTGTCTTGTCTTGGAGAAAAGAATATGCTCGACCCATCTTCTTTATAAGAGATGAATCTTGGCTGCTCAATTCTCGATCATGTGGCTTCTTGGACCCGCTTTGCCGCTGTCGAACGTTCTTTTCCGTTCTTTAGCTTGTTTCTACCTCTGCGTCGGGTCTTTTGTATGACGGGCTGGCGACGAAGGGCATCGTCGTCCTTCGTAACCTGCTGAAGGAGGTGCTGCGTCCTGGCTTTCTCGTAGATTGCCATTTGGCGGCTATGATCATCCCGGACCTTTTGACCCGGTTCCCTTATTAGCTTGTCCATCTGTTCTTCGAACGACGGACTTGGCATTTTCACGGCGGGACCTCGTCTTGGTTCAGGGTTAGCGTCTTCTACTAGAGCATCTCCTTCTTCATCAAAATCATGTATGACGTAGCAGCCACGGAATCACTCCCGTTTCTTGGATTGAACATATCCAAGCCCGATCGTTTCCATTCTCCCATTGGGCAATTTTCGCTGAGTTTCGGGAACATTCCAGATCCTGTCATAGAACTTAGCTTTTCGAGCGGTCTGTTTGAAGGGTACGCCTTGGCGCCTCAACAGCTTTTTTAATCCTTCTGTGTGGTATCTGGACAGACGGATGGGCTGGAGCCTATCAAGCGGAGAATCGGTGCCATGCCAGATTTCTTTCTCCACTTTGGTTTTCGCTGATCGATAAAAGAAGATCGCCTTTTCATCTTTTCGCTTGGGAGGCATATAGAACGTCTGCAGTTCTTGCACACCGTTGGTATCAAGTGCGTCGAGCTCTTTGTAATGCTCTTGCGGAACCATGGCGATCTGCAAACTTTGATCATCACCAGTGAAGGCTTGCACTGATGGATGGGCCGAGAATACTGCATTGACCTCATCTTCATAGTCGCTGCCGAAGACCAGAATAGGGGTGGACAATCCCGGGTTGTTGCATTGGGGTGGCCCTGAATAAACTATCTCCTCCTCCTCTTCGGTATCGCTTCCAAAGGCCGGAATAGTGGTGATAACTTTCTGTTTATTCTCCGGCTTATGACATCTTTCCGTGTCTTCGAAGTCTGATAAGAAGTATTTTGCATCTACGTATTTTTGGACTTCATTCATGGAAAATGGGTTCAGCTCCCCTGTCACGGTGTATTCGAGACCATCTTTGAAATCCTTCATACACTGATATTGTGTAGAACGGATAATGTTGTACTCGTGTAACCAGGGCCGGCCGAGCAAAGCGTTGTAGCAAGTCTTGGCATCAATGACATGGAACTTGATATCAGTGACGAGCAGCCCAAAGCGTAACGTCAGTATCATAGACCCGAGCGTCCGTGATGACTGAGAGTCGAACCCGGAGATAGTGATTTTATCCCGAGCGAGGTGTTGAGCGCTCATGCAAATCTCTTTCAACACTCTCACATTGAGAAGGTTGACGGAGGATCCATTGTCGACCAGGATCTTCCCTATCTTGATGTCATGACAGTATCCGGTGACGTACAAAGGACGGTTATGCTCGCATGTCCCGAGGAGGAGGTCTTCGTCGCTGAAGGTTATGTCGGCTGTGTGAACTTCTTCCAGCTCGTCCTTCATCTTTTCTTCAGTAAGGAAAGCTTGAAACTGGTCAGGTTCTTGTAGTACCTTGATCAGAGAATCTCTTGCCTCTTTAGATAGCAGAAGGGCATCGAGAATGCTTAGCTGCGAGGGTATTTTTCTCAGGTGTGCCAGAACATTGTAATCCACCTTGTTTTTCTTGGACGGGTCCTTGGCTGCCAGCTCTTCGACGACTCGGTCATCAAGGGTGATATCCTCAGGGATCTTTTCTTTCCCCTTATCCTTTTTTTTCGATCCCTTGTTTGTGGGTCCGAGATCCTTTTCAGGGAGCATGCGATTGCGCAGCTGAATGTTCTCACAGGTCTTCATCTCTTCTGTTTCAGAGATGGATTCCTTGAAGAGAGGGCCAAGGGCTATTTCTTCATCAGAATCACTCTCGAAGGTAAGAACTTATGATCCTCCGGAATTAACCATGTGACAATTGACGGCAGTTCTTTTACGGTCATCTATCGCGCTCTTCTGCTCTCGACGTGTCTTGCGCTTCATCCGTTTGAAATGCTGCCGGTGAGCAATGTATCCCTACCACCAATTTTTAAAGGCGTTACATTCTTCAGTAGGGTGTGTGGTCCTCTGATGGTACAAGCAGTAGTTTGGATGTGCATCATCTTCGTTAAGGTGTATCTTGTCAGGAGTGTTTCCTTCAGAGGGTGGCAGCTTCATTCCCATCAATATGGCTCTGGCGAACCTTTTCCTCGTCTTGAACCTGCTTTTATTTGCGGTGGATGTGCTTTCATCTGGTGGGAGTGTTTTAACCCTTTCGTCCAGTCGCCGGCGTTTGGCTTTTTCAAATATGGCCATTTCGCGTCCTCGATCAGCTTTACTTTTCAGAAGAGCTTCGTTCAGGAATGCGTCAATCATCTCGTCAAACGGTTTTAGGAGTTCAGGCTCGGGATCTGCCCCCAGTTTCTCTGGATCAGGAGCTTCTTCACCGTCTACTAACGAGTGAGAGATAACGTGGCAGCTTGCCACATAATCTTCAGGTTCGTCTGACGAGTCTTCTCCCCCATCATCCTCGCCATCTTTATCTTCAAGAATGTGGTTGAGAAACTCTTGGAATGTGATCGGGGTTCGCGCCTTCTGGTTATATTCCTCCAGCGTGTCGATATGTTTTTTCAGGTCCGTGCGCTTGTCATCAGGCTTCACAGGCTTTTTGGTCTTCTTCTTCTTAGAAGACTTTGACGGTTGGGCCTGAGCGTTTTGATTATCGCTACCAATTCTTGGAGTCACGCGCAGCTTCAACATTCCCTCGATGATCCTGGGTTCTAAAGAATTCTTCCATCTGATCGCCGGGCATATTTGGAGATCTTTCAGCATTCGTTTTGTCTTGGCTGAAAGAGCGACCTCCCATGGAGCTTCTTCTATAAAAGAGCATGATGCCCCCGGTGTTAGTTATATGTATGCCCTAGAGGCCATTACTATACATAGGATGTATATTGTAGTGGATGCTTGGACATATATAGGGAGGACTTTCTTGCTCGACATGATAGTATGCTATCTGGTTGCTCGTTACCTTAACGTGTATACTGATTGTCTCTCTGTTACATGTTGGTAAAGCCCTTAGGATGTGTACTTGACTACCTGGACTATGATGCAGATCATACTAGTGGGGACATGGTAGTCCTTAAGTACATCCTTCAAGGTCCCTAGTCGTGGGTGTATCGAGACGGGGCATCGATATACCAGTGTAGACTAGCGTATACCTTCTCGACCCATACAGATGGGCGATGGATGATCCCATATCCATTGGTGTTTGACATCAGAGATGATATACGGGTGCTCAGTGCAGACTGGGTACACTGAACGGACTCACCGAGAACTCCCAGATGGTATTATACCTTACGTCAGATGGCAGTTCTCTGGTGACACTGGTACAGAGTAGTCTGTTGACCCGAGATCGTCATAGAGTCTTGTGTGGTTCCCACTGTGCTTTGATTTCCACCTTACCACGTCCAAGAGGGCGTGCAAAACGGTGGTTTTTGGGTACAGTCCCGAATCACATGGAGGCAATGAGCGATAGGAGGGGATTCGTCTCTCCCGGTATAGGGAGTTGATGTTGCGCTGTGTTCGATTGGCTATAACCGGAAATCCCTGGCCAGGGTTGCTGAGATTTACTGATAAGTGTTATCAGTAGTTTCTCGAACTGTTATAGACCTCATATCGACACGACTTATCGAGCTATTGGGGTCTGACGTTTACCACCCCTAGGCAAGATATGCGACATATCAGACGACGAGACCGGACTGTACGGTAAGTGTTACTGGTTGGATTCACAGGAGTATGAGCGGGCTTGCTCGTCGATCTTCTGATCGCTCAATACCCGGGTGGCCGTTATGTTTAGCAGACCGCTTGCGGCTTGTGAGTGTTTGATATGATCATCACCTGCTGCCGACGTATTGACGAGTCTTTAGAGTCCTACACAGAGGTTTCCTGGCTCAAGCGAAACGAAATAGGAGCGCATATGAGATATGTGCAGGACCGAGAATAATGCGTGTATGTGATACCGTATTACATTCTCGCGATGAATGTATCGAATGGTTGTATGCGATATAACCTAGTTATCGAATCAAGGATTGATTCGGTAAGCCGATACATATGATACTAGTCGGTTATATGCGATATGACCGGATCGTTAAATCAAGTGTTGATTTAATGATTTAATGTATAATTATATATTTGATATATTACTTTGCATTAACTAGTATTGGTTCATTTTAAATGGATTTTCTCACTTGAAATGTACATTGTATATGTGATATATTTTAGTGCACTAGATTGTATCATGTTTGATGATACATGCTCACTTAGGTTAGTGTAAAGAATTAAACCATGGTTATATGAGTGGTTAGGGTTTTGTTTATTTACTTATTCATTTATTTATTTATTATTCTTTTTGAAATGATAAAGAAAAGAATGGTGGCTTATTTTGTTTGTTTGTTGAAACTTCTTGAAGCTTTGAACAAGTCCACCATTCTTGTCTCATGCTTAACCCTAACCATTCAACTAACCTTAGGTTATTCTCTACACCTAACTATGGTTGCTATATGATAAGTATTGATATGATTTTCTATTTTAGAGAGAGATATCATAATTCTTTTTCTTCTTCTTCATCATCATCAACATGAAGAAACCTTGCTCCATCAATGGCAACTTGAGCAAATGAGTGAGAAATCCAATTCTAAAGTGAACCCACCTCCTATTTCTTCATCCTCTACCTCTTGCCAAGTAGTATAGGGTGTTTCCTTCACAAGTTTTCATGGCTTGGTGAAGTTGGAGCTTGATCTAGTGATGCCTCGATGTAGATCATCTTCGGCGTCGTAGTCGATGACCTAGCCCGCCCATTTCTCCGATGAAGCCGATGCTAGAGTCTGGGATCCGATTTGTACAGCGAGGGGACTTCATCACGGAGCTATGGAGGTGGAGGACCGGATCTACAAAGGTTGTATTTCCGTTCACTTAGTTAAGTTGTTAACTAGTTGCATGTTTCGCCTAAAGTTCTAGTTAACGATCCGTATTAGGGTTTCTCGGCACTTGTAAAATTTGAAATTGGCATGGTTGATGCCTTGTGAGACCTCATTAGTGTGCCTAGGAACCCTACAGTGGTATCAGAGTCTAGCTAGAGCCCTAGGCGATGCGTAGACGGAGTTAGAAGTCCGATCGAACCGAAACCCTAAATCCAAAATGCTCTCTGGACTTTTTTCAAAAACGAGGATTTTTGAGAATTAAAAATATGCAGAAAACTCAGTAGAAGATTCTAAGAATTACTGTATAAAACGGGACCCCTGATTCAATCATTGTGCGGCGGAACCGTGGCATTAGCATGGCTAATGGGGCGGTTCCGCGGCCTGTTTATCTCTTCTTTCAAAACGTTTTGCACAGTAACTTTGTTCTTGCATTGCTGAGTTTCCTGGGAATTTTTAAAGCTCACTCAAGAGTTGAGTTTTCTGGGTTGTATTGGGGACTCGGTGTTTCGATCGGATTATCAAATTTTGTCTGTGAGTTTTTCCAGATATTTAGAATATGTTTAAAAAAAGTTCGACCGGATATAAATACCCACCTTTTCCCCTGTCGGGAAATTTCCAAGTGTTGGATCTTTCCGTAGTTTAACGACGTTCTAAGTAGTGCAAGTAACGCGATGGTCCCTCTAGAAGACAACAAACCTTAACTCGATTATGTGACCGTCTTGAACTGCCCTTTGAACCTTAGGGTTTGGGGCAGTACGGCGTGCCACATGTGAGGCGTTGGCTTGACCCTTCTACGGCTGGACCGTTGGTACTGAGGCACAAACTGAATGTTTTTAGACTTGTTTCATGTGTTGATCTGTATCGGGAAAACTTGGGTGTTCGAATGTTCGATCGGAAATTTTAACATTTTCTATTTATCCGGAATGTGATACAATAATTGGAATTCACAAATAGTTATGAGATAACTGAATGAATGTTATAAACATAGCACTTTAGTCTCACTTGATCGGTTGCCACGGAATTTTGATGTGATCAAAAGTCCGTCGCAATCACGTAGCGTACGCGGATACTCGCCGGATAAACTTAATAGACAGCTACACCCCTTAACCCCGACCAAGTGACTGTAGGAGAACCCCGTCGCCGAAAGCATCTGTTCGGGTGCTCGCGGTAGCGTTGTTCTGCCTTGGTGCACTTCATCGACGGTATCGGGGGTGCAGCCGTCTACTAAAGTTTGCGACGAGCATTCGATCATGATGTCGGGAATCTTGTTGAATTGCCCGACTTGATGTTGAAAAGAGTTTTCGATAATGAGACTAAAATGCGGGGTTTATAATTGTTAGGCATGCGATGTCTAAGGAATTCATTTGATTAGGCATGCGATGTCTAAAGCGGTTGCGGATTCCAACTGTTGTAGTTTTACACTTTCTTTTCTGTGACCGTAAGTGTAATATGTGATATTGCCGGTTTCGTTGCTATATGTCAACGACAATTGGGATACGCATGTTTACTTACGTTGATGACATGTGATGTTATGTGTTGCTGGATATGTTATATTGGATCGTCGTGTTTGAATAGCCGGGGGTTTTATGTGAGATGAGTGTTTTTCATTTTCATTCATGTAAAAAACTTGTATGTAATATTCTTTTATTGGGGCACTTCCAGGTTGCGGAAGATGTCACCCTTTATATATTATTTACTTTTCCGCACTAGGATAGACCCAAGGAGGGGAGCACAAGTAACCGGGTTCTGGAGTCCAGTGGGAGACCAACTCGAGGAGTCGAGTCCGGGTCTCCTAACTCTAGAATTGGTAGGGTTGCTTGCCGCTCTCGTAGGGGTCTAGGGGTGTGGGTTTGGCTATTCATCGCGACCGTGGAATCCGTGTTTTATACTGGCTCGTATTAAAAACACGGACGTCCTAGTATATCCAATATTTCATATGATATTTTCTGCTGCGATATCTGTGATGTGATCATATGATGTTCTGTGATAGATACGTATATAGTATCTATATGATGATATATTATATAGACGTTACTTATGTTTTACACCCGCGCTAGCCCTGCCCCGCTCTGTCGTTAGTTACCTAACCTAACGGTGCACGAGGGGACATCGAGGCGAATGCGGATGGCATAAGTGTACGTCGTATTTATCTGTGATGTTTAGGTACTTAAATGATGGGACTTCATTAATGAGATTAATGAAATAAAAGAAACCTAAGATGTTGTAGAATCGAATTTCAAAAATAAAACAGGTAGCTAAGGTTCTTGCTTTGCATAGCGGTATATGAGATATATCCTGCACCTTATTCGATAAGGAAAGGACCGAGATCCCTTCACCGGGAGTGACTCCTTTAGCAATAACTGGCAGATGCTACACACTCGGTTTGTCTTTTGATTGCTTTTAAGTGTTTTTGCTTTGCACAGTGATATATATGATATATCCCGCACCTCATTCGACGAGGAAAGGACCGACGATCCCTTCACCGGGAGTGACTCCTTTAGCAAAACTAGAAAAGCCTCAAAAACACTCCATTTTTAAAATCATTTGATTCTATAACGATATCAAGTTCATTACGCAATAGGTTTTCAGAAAAACCTGTCGTAGCCCTCCGTCATTTCAGATAAGTAGTAGTTAGTATTCGTGCTGCGTTTGTTGGCCTTTGTCAAGGCGTAGTGTGCGGTAGCTAACTAGTGCTTATCTGCTTATGCATATGATGCAGATTGGGTTAGGGTAGTCGTGCGACCTTGTTGGCCTTTGTCAAGGGCCGTGCGGGTGGGTTTAATTCAATCAGGAAATGACGGGTTGAACTTGACTAGCATCCTATGGTTTGTTGGCCTTTGTCAAGGTCATAGGAGGTTAGGGGCAAAATATTATCGGGAATTTCAAGTGTTGAAATTTGCAATGAGATTGCATACCTTCTATGAGATAGTTGGATCCCGATACCCGCTACGAGTAAAAGTTACTCCTGGGAGAGTTTTACACATTACAATTAGCCGATCAAGTAGGTGTCTAGAAAGGTGTTAACGAGGTTACGCCTCTGGGAAAACGAGGTTTACATTAATTAGGTTCGTGCGAAAGCACGGGGGACCTCCCTCAAAGTACCGACACTAGCCTGGCTGAAAGATTGGCGAACTTGTAGTGTGTAATTAATCCCGGGTAGTCTTTCCTTTTAGGGTTTGAAGGAAGATTTGATAAAAAAGCAGTGGGAGCCATCCTGATTAGATAAAATAATAACCAATCTATTCTTGCAAGAGCGCACGCTGAGTGTTTTCTTCTCTCTCTCTCCAGGTAGCGACCATATCACGCCTTAATCAAGATAATAATACGGAAGTATTGACCGAACCCACTTGTTATACTGAGCTGGGGAACGTTGGTCCCGCTCCAACTTATAATTGTTATAAGAAAGAGCAAGAAATTGGGGATTACCAGAATTCCCGTGCCGCCCAAACGAAGAAAGTGCATATAATGCATCTCCTTCGGGTGTGTTCATTATATAGAACTGTTTCTCAGTGTCCTTTGCGTCCTGGGTATATGATACCAGATCAGGATCCCGCATATGTGATTTGTTACATGGGCTACAGATAGGTAAAGAACTGAGAACAGGTGATAAGTTTCATGAGGCAGAAAACGGGGCAAGTGTTGCAGCCAAGTCTGTTGGTCACTGTCACCCTGTATTATCAGTACATTGATTCTGAACAAATACTATTAGATACCGAACCTAATATACAAAATCATATCTGTCTCTTTATTAGTAAAGAAACGATAAAATTTTGTATTGTTGGGTAATGTTTTGAACATTTCCTATATCAAAAGTTGATCAGTTCAGGCACGTTATCTAAAAGCATTGATGTTCTAAATCAAACTACAGTTCTTCAGTATACGGAACACACACAAGAGGAAGAGTTCAGAAATGAACGGATCCTTCTTGAGGTATTGTAGACTAGGTCATATCAATGCGACCCGACTAGCTAAGTTGCACATAGATGCATATTTAAATATGTTTGAATTTATATCTTGTGAAACTTGCCAGTCATGTCACAGAGATAAGATGACTATAGCTCTGTTTACTGGAAACAGAGAAAGAGTTATTGAACTCTTGGGACTGATACATGATGATGTATGTAAGGTCCCCTGTCTACACATGCCAGAACTGGTTCTTTATACTTCATTACATTCTCTGATGATCTTTCGAGATTCAGACCTATGTTCCTGTTGAAACACAAGTCCGAACCTTTTGAGATATTCACAGAATATAAGTTAGAAGTAGAGAACTAAAATAAGGGTATAAGTATTATGTCCTTTGATGAGATCAAGGAGGAGAATACTTGAGCATGGAAATCCTGGATTATTCTAAAGGAGAATGAGATTCTCTCTCAGCATTACTCCTCCGTATACACCATAGCACGATGGTATATCGGGGCGGAGCAGATGCACCCTATGTGATATGGTGTGCTCTATGATGAGTACTACTGAATTTCCTATTTCCTTTTTGGGAGTTATGCGCTTGAGAAGCTGCATACCTATTGAATAGGGTTCCAATCAAATCAGTTGCCTACCACTTCATATGTGATATGGAAAGGGAAGAGCCCATATCTTAAGTTAGTTAAGATTTGGGGTTGTCCGGCCTATGTCTAAAAGCAAAATCCGGACAAACTCGAGGCAAGGTCTGTTATGTAGAACTGGAAATGTTCCAGCTATACAAACTGCAGCTGATAATTTGAAAGAACCACAGGATTCAGTAGATTCCAACGAACCTCTGCCTTTCCGCCGATCTAGTAGGGTTCCTCACCCACCTGAGAGATACTTCAGTTTCTCTATGACAGTGGGAGCGAGGATTGCATCATGAGATGATGACCCAACTAGTTTCGAGCTGGCCATCAGGAGTAAGACTCTGTAAAAATGGCTGGATGCTTAGTGATCTGAGATGGAATCCATGTACACCAACAAAGTATGGACTTTAGTTGCTAAATCTGAAGGGTTAAATCCCCATCAGAAGCAAGTATATCTTGAGAAGATTACTTGGTGTACTTGGAAAAGTTAAGACTTTCAAAGCTAGACATGTTAAAGGTTTTCATCATTGACCTAGCGTGGATAATGATGAATCCTTTTTCAGCGGCTATGCTTAAGTCCATCCAGATCCTACTTGCCATGGCTACATACCATGACTACGATATCTGGCGGTTGGGTGTCATGACCGCTTTTCTAAATAATTTTTTGGAAGAGAGCGTCTATAAGTACACAGCCAGAGGGCTTCGTAGACAGTGGGAGCAGCGGAAACGTGTGCAAGATGCTTTATAGGATAAAGCAGGCATCGCGGAGTTAGAACATCTATTTTGATGATTTAGTCAAAGAGTTTGACATCATCAAAATGGTAGATGAACCTTGTATAAACAAAAAGGTAGTAGGGAGTATGGTGACGATCCTCGTAGAGTACGTGGATGACATACTCTTGATAGGGAAGGAGTTTCCTATGCTACGCTCAGTCAATCTCCACTTATCACAAGGATTCTCTACATAGGATCAAAGTGATACCTACTAAATCCTGGGTTTTGGATCTATGAGATAGATCTAAATGGATGTTAGGATTCTCACTAGTTGTTGTGAGTTGGTATCAATCGATCCTGGGGAGAATCACTGGAAGGGTTCCAGAGTGATAAGGACGACTGAAAGTCAGTCACAGGCATTGTCTTTACCCTCAGTAAAGGGACGGTATGTTGGAAGAGTTCCAAGCTAGATACCGTGGCTAACTAGACGATAAAGGCAGGATACATCGCTACTTAACATGCTACTAAAGAGGATGTTTGGGTGTATATTGGTTCATGAGTTGAACTACGTTCCAACCATTGTGAGACAATGGAGTTGTGGCTTATGCCAAGGAACGCCGGTCCCATCAGTGATCCAGACATATTCTAAGGCAGTGTCACCTGATCATGGAGATGATTGATCTCCAAGGGATCAAGGTTAGGAGAGTAGACTCAGAGGACAACACGGCGGATCCACTCACAAAGGCCTTTTCCCAGAGAGAGACTTTTATGGGATGGTTGAGTATGAGATACTTCAACCACTGCTATCAGATGGCCCTAGTGCAAGTGGGAGATTGTTAGTTATATGTATGCCCTAGAGGCCATTACTATACATAGGATGTATATTGTAGTGGATGCTTGGACATATATAGAGAGGACTTTCTTGCTCGACATGATAGTATGCTATCTGGTTGCTCTTTACCTTAACGTGTATACGGATTGTCTCTCTGTTACATGTTGGTAAAGCCCTTAGGATGTGTACTTGACTACCTGGACTATGATGCAGATCATACTAGTGGGGACATGGTAGTCCATAAGTACATTCTTCAAGGTCCCTAGTCGTGGGTGTATCGAGACGGGGCATCGATATACCAGTGTAGACTAGCGTATACCTTCTCGACCCATACAGATGGACGATGGATGATCCCATATCCATTGGTGTTTGACATCAGAGATGATATACGGGTGCTCAGTGCAGACTGGGTACACTGGACGGACTCGCCGAGAACTCCCAGATGGTATTATACCTTACGTCAGATGCCAGTTCTCTGGTGACACTGGTACAGAGTAGTCTGTTGACCCGAGATCGTCATAGAGTCTTGTGTGGTTCCCACTGTGCTTTGATTTCCACCTTACCATGTCCAAGAGGGCGTGCAAAACGGTGGTTTTTGGGTACAGTACCGAATCACATGGAGGCAATGAGCGATAGGAGGGGATTCGTCTCTCCCGGTATAGGGAGTTGATGTTGTGCTGTGTTCGATTGGCTATAACCGGAAATCCCTGGCCAGGGTTGCTGAGATTTACTGATAAGTGTTATCAGTAGTTTCTCGAACTTTTATAGACCTCATATCGACACGACTTATCGAGCTATTGGGGTCTGACGTTTACCATCCCTAGGCGAGATATGCGACATATCAGACGACGAGACCGGACTGTACGGTAAGTGTTACTGGTTGGATTCACAGGAGTATGAGCGGGCTTGCTCGTCGATCTTCTGATCGCTCAATACCCGGGTGGCCGTTATGTTTAGCAGACCGCTTGCGGCTTGTGGGTGTTTGATATGATCATCACCTGCTGCCGGCGTATTGACGAGTCTTTAGAGTCCTACACAGAGGTTTCCTGGCTCAAGCGAAACGAAATAGGAGCGCATATGAGATATGTGCAGGACCGAGAATAATGCGTGTATGTGATACTGTATTACATTCTCGCGATGAATGTATCGAATGGTTGTATGCGATATAACCTAGTTATCGAATCAAGGATTGATTCGGTAAGCCGATACATAGGATACTAGTCGGTTATATGCGATATGACCGGATCGTTAAATCAAGTGTTGATTTAATGATTTAATGTATAATTATATATTTGATATATTACTTTGCATTAACTAGTATTGGTTCACTTTAAATGGATTTTCTCACTTGAAATGCACATTGTATATGTGATATATTTTAGTGCACTAGATTGTATCATGTTTGATGATACATGCTCACTTAGGTTAGTGTAAAGAATTAAACCATGGTTATATGAGTGGTTAGGGTTTTGTTTATTTACTTATTCATTTATTTATTTATTATTCTTTTTGAAATGATAAAGAAAAGAATGGTGGCTTATTTTGTTTGTTTGTTGAAACTTCTTGAAGCTTTGAACAAGTCCACCATTCTTGTCTCATGCTTAACCCTAACCATTCAACTAACCTTAGTTTATTCTCTACACCTAACTATGGTTGCTATATGATAAGTATTGATATGATTTTCTATTTTAGAGAGAGATATCATAATTCTTTTTCTTCTTCTTCATCATCATCAACATGAAGAAACCTTGCTCCATCAATGGCAACTTGAGCAAATGAGTGAGAAATCCAATTCTAAAGTGAACCCACCTCCTATTTCTTCATCCTCTACCTCTTGCCAAGTAGTATAGGGTGTTTCCTTCACAAGTTTTCATGGCTTGGTGAAGTTGGAGCTTGATCTAGTGATGCCTCGACGTAGATCATCTTCGGCGTCGTAGTCGATGACCTAGCCCGCCCATTTCTCCGATGAAGTCGATGCTAGAGTCTGGGATCCGATTTGTACAGCGAGGGGACTTCATCACGGAGCTATGGAGGTGGAGGACCGGATTTACAAAGGTTGTATTTCCGTTCACTTAGTTAAGTTGTTAACTAGTTGCATGTTTCGCCTAAAGTTCTAGTTAACGATCCGTATTAGGGTTTCTCGGCACTTGTAAAATTTGAAATTGGCATGGTTGATGCCTTGTGAGACCTCATTAGTGTGCCTAGGAACCCTACACCCGGTGTGTCCCCCGTTTTAAGAGCGTGTGGCTGTGGCAGGCTTACTTTCCAATTCTCGGACAGTGCGAATTTTCCCTGTAGGTATTGGTCCTCAATCCAGCCTTTGAAAACGAAGCAATCTTCGATTGGATGGCCTACCACTTGGTGATAGGAGCAATAATTGGGATTATTGGCCTCACTGGGTTTCAATGGGCATTTTGGATCCAGCAAGGTGATGAGCCTGTTACGCACCGCCAGCTCGAACAGTCTTCTTGTTTTATCCCGGGGAAACGAATAAGGGCGGTTCAGTTTCTCATTGAAGAATCGTCGTCTTTCATCTTGGCGATCTGTTGGATTTGGACCACTGGGCTGCCTCTGAGTATTGGCGATGAAGGTCACTTTCCCTTTCCCTTTCTCGTTCCGAGATTCCAACTTCGAAGAAGAGGGTCTATGACCCATCTGATCCATTTGGGCCAGTTTGTCAATCAAGGTCTGGAAAGTAGTTGGCTTGAAGAACATCATGAATTGTGAAATGGTCGCCTGAAGGTCGAGGGTCCCTACGAACATGCCTACCGCAGGCGCTTCATCGATGCACTGCTCGCACTTCGACCATAGATTCCGCCATCGTATTGCATATTGTACCCATGTTTCACCTGGCTTCACCCTGCCATTAATTAATGCGGTGATCGGGGCGCGCTCGCTAGCGCTGGCGAACCTTTGTGTAAATAGTAATTCCATCTCCGTAAAAGTTTTGACAGAGTTGTTGGGAAGCTCTAAGTACCACTCAAAGGCCGTTTCCGCCAAGCTGCCGACGATCTGACGAAGTAACAATTTGTCGTCACCTCCGGTATTGCCGCAGAGAGCCCTGAACAGAGCGACATGTTGATGGGGATTGCCTGTTCCCTTGTACACGTGGAATTTAGGAATTGTGTATCCTAGTGGGTACTTTATCTGATCGTACCATCCAAGATATGGTCACCCAGTTCTGACGACTTGGTTGTTTGCTTCATTCGCTTTATGAGCTCGTATTTGCTGAGCTATATAATCATCGAGCATGGCTTTGGAGATGGTCTCCTTCTTGGCTGCTGACAGAGCCAGCAGAGAATTTGATGTCTCTCCTCTATCATCTTCAATTATTACTGGAGGATCTTCAGCTGGAGGGTCTGGCTGGATCATCAAGCCCACCATATCTTGGAATAAAAGGGCCATTTGTTATATGTTGGCCGCTTATTCCGCAGCCTTTTTGTCCTTTTTCTCAAGCATTCTCCGAAGGAATTCAGCATCTGTTTCCTGCTCACGACGCTGCTCCGATGATATCTCCGGGCTTGCTTTTGGTCCCGTAAGTGCGGCCATAGCTGTTAGCATCTCTTAGAGGTTTTGTTGTTGCTGCTCCTAAGCCTTAGTCACCGATCGCGTAAGCGGTCGATGACCTGTGGAGATACGGCTATCCTCTTTTCCGGATGCCATATAGACGGTATACCCCCAGACTTAAGGCATTTAGGCTCAGTGCCCTTGACATTTGTCGCAGACACGGGAATTTTCTCTGGCCTTCTCCTCTTGCGGGCGGTCGAAGTTGAGGGAGCCGTTGCAGCGGGTACCCAAACAGATGACACCTTCTGTGGCTTGACAGGATAGTCCTCTTCTCTCCGCTCTTTCATCAATTCCTGTCAGCGGGGGTAGTCTTGATCACACCGAGTCTTGGACTTGACGCCAGACTTTGTAAATTTTGGAGGACAGCCGCTGAGGGGGCTGGTCAAGCTTCGCCTTTCTGGCATTCTCCACAGGTGGAGGAGATCTTTTCAGCACAGCAGTCGGAGAGTTCTTGCGGACCTTGTTAAGTAGTTCAAAGTTGTTCCCAGTTGGAACAGCAGCATCGGCTTCCACCGTTGAAGCTGGCGGCATAAATCTAGAGGGTGAGCTGCCCCCAGCTTTCCTCACTCGGCGCCAGTGGCGACGTCGAGCATGTCGTGCGGCCGGGATCACCTCCGCTGTTGGATGAGCTTCTTCTTGCCCCTTACTTTGAGGAGAGATTGGTATTAGCGCTAGCCTATCGAAGACTGACGTCCATTGAGAAGGGATAATCGGTCTTGCGAAGGCCGACTTTCAAATAGGGGAAACTGCCTTCATGACTTTGTCTGGAACGGGAGCTGAAACGGCCAGTCTTGTGAAGACCGACCCCTTAGCAGGAGAAGCCGCCTTGGTGACTTCAGGAGTAGGAATGGCTATTCGCTTTGGGATAACCTCTTCAGGAATTGCGGGCTTCTTCATGGGCCTATCTGAGCTTCGGCCCAGTCTTTTGAAAACTGAGGCAGTGGACTTGGGCGACCCATTGAGAGGGGCCACAGTAGTTGCAAGTCGATCAAAGACCGAATTTTTCGGAGCTTCTTACGATGGCATCTGAATGTTGAAGCTCGTTGGTAGGATCATGGTCTCGAAGAATAGCCCATTGGTGGCTTGGGTCACTTGTTCCACCGGCATTGTGAAAAGGGAGGCCGCATGGGGCCCGTAGGTTACTCCTCCAGATAAGGCGGAACGGGAATTGTTGTTGCAACTGGAACAGTTAGAGGCCATTGACGTTCTTTTTTCTGCATAGGAGCAAAACCAAATCTTAGTACTTCGAACCCAAAGGCAACCATATCAAACCACGATTCGTTCGCGAACACGACACACGAAGTGTGGAGTGGAAAAAGGAAAAGGTCCCACCAGGCGTGCCAGAATCTGTTCTCCACCGAACACAGAGACGCGACCGCGTAGGTCCGTCTTGCCTGAATTTAGGGGCAGATGCTATTTTGGTTTTATCCGCCCACCTCTCCGAAGATGCCAAGTTGATTTATGGCACCGTGTATCGAAAATTTAGACGGATGCGACCGTTGTAGCAGACTTCGTCAGATTCCCTCTCGTTTGAGGGGGTTTTGATTGTGGGGACGCTCTTCCCTGCAGGCGCAAGCCCCTGCAGTTAATTATGCTACCGCATCGCGGTAACAACTTTCTCCTTCTCCAGATGGTCACTTCATATCGTGTGTATTTGTTTAATTTTTGGTTGCCCATAGATTGTATACGGAGACTAATTTATGTTGTCGCCCGTAGGGCGTGGATTAGTCCAAATCCGTATTTTCTTAGATTTGGGTTTGGGTTGGGTTTAAGGATCGTTAATCTCATTTGAGACTAAGATCAACTTAAACGTTTGTTAAGGATACGTTAGTCTAATTTCAGACCAAGATCAACTTAACGGGGTCGTTTAGATCCAACAAAAGAGCATTTGGACTCTATTATTTTAGTTTAGAGACTTTGCGGTCTAGTTTAAAAACATCATAGTCTGTAAAGTTTAAGGACATCATAGTCCATGGCTTTAAGGACCCCACAGTCCGAGGTTAAGGACATCATAGTCCATGGGTTTATGGACCCCACAGTCCAAGGTTAAGGACATCATAGTCCATGAGTTTAAGGACCCTACAGTCCATGGAATGTCTGGTTGTCGGGACCCGTCACCTCTCTGAAGACGTTGAAGGATTACAACGACAAATATCAGAGGAGTGAAGAGATTAACCCTTAAACCAATTTTGGTTGGGAGATCTGTAGTTCAATTAGGACTAAGATCTGAGATTTATGAGCATATGGGATCAATTAATCTAAATGAGGGGTTTATGGCCAACTTGGGCTTGGCCTACTCAATTAAAATGTTAAACATTTGACAATGCTAAGCATTGACTTGGGTTCTGACAGCCTTTCTGTCTTTTATTGAATGCTAAGCATTCATCATAGCTTTAGGGTTTTATTTAAAGAACAATTTATGTTCTTTCAGCGCACGCGTGAGAAACACGTGGCTCGCTTGGCGCTAGCGCCAGTTAATGAGCGCAAAGCGCTTCTGTGATATAGCGCACACGTGAGGAGCACGTGGCGCGCTTGGCGCTAGCGCCAGTCTATGAGCGCAAGGCTCCGGTTTATGAGTGCAAAGCGCTATTTGTCCAGTAGCGCACACGTGAGGAGCACGTGGTGCGCTTGGCGCTGAGCGCCAGTCCATGAGCGCAAAGCGCTATTTGTTAAGTGGCGCACACGTGAGGAGCACGTGGTGCGCTTGGCGCTGTGCACCAGTCCAAGAGCGCAGAAGCGCTTCTGATCAGTTTTATGATCAGAGAAATAAATTCTTGTTTATAAGAGACTTTGTCTCAAGATTCTAAGAACAAAGTTTTTATTTTATAGGAAATGTTTCAATCTCTTATTTTGGTGAAAGGCTTTGTCTTTATGGATCTGTGATCCTAAGAGAATTGAATTATTCTTCCCTTTTTTATAATGAGATGTTCATGATCTCTTTTTGTAAAAAGACCTTAGTTTTATATATCTATGATCTGTGAGAAGAATTATGTTCTTCTTCTTTAATGAGATTTTTCTTATCTCTGCTTTTTTTTACCTTGAAGAAAAGTTCTTCTTCTACCGAGAGCTTGCTCTTCTTTTTGAGATTTCTCAAAGTTTATAGGGGGTTCCTCTATCTCAGACTTGAAGTTTTTATATAGGGCAAGCTGATTTGTTGAATCAGTTGAAGAGATTTTTTCTCTAATAGATTTGGGGATATCCCCACCGTTAGATCTTTGATCCTAGGGCTTCTATTTTACAGAAGGCAATTTTCTTATTTTTAACAAGATTGGGAAATCTTTTCCCATACAGAATTTATTCTGTATCTTGGTGATTTTTAATCACCATTGGATCTTTGATCCGACGGTGCTCTGATTTACAGAGCAAAATCTTTTTGTTTGGAAAGATTCTGAAGAATGCTTTCTTAACAGAATTTTATTCTGGTAACTTGATGATTTATCATCTTCGTTGGATCTTTGATCCAACGGTGGGGAACATTTAATTCTAGCGCTAGCGCACGTGAGCGTTGCTTCAGAGCGCTGGCGCTCTTAGCGCTGGCGCGCCCGTGCTTTGCACGTGAGCGCTGCTTGCTGGTGCTCTTAGCGCTAGCGCGCCTGTGCTTTGCACGTGAGCGCTGCTTGCTGGCGCTTTTATGAAGCGCTGCTTCATTTCAAATTTTGAAAATTTGAACAGAGCTTTGCTCTGATTGGGGGAAACAACATTTTCCATACTTGTAGAAAGCTTCTTTGATTTCAACCTATTGGGATAGGGAGCCTTAAGCCCAAACACGAAGTTTGGCGAAGTTGCAGATGGAACAGGTGCAGACGGTGGGAGTGTTCTTGCTGGATCATCAGGGTGGATATGCGGCGAATTCTCAAGCTGCTTTGAAGGATGTGCAGCAGACTACGATGAAGAAGGAGAGAAAGAAGAAGGTAATGAAGATGACGACGGATCACAATAAGGAACAGAAGATGAGATACGTGCTGGTAAACTGACAACCGCACGTTTGGATGAGTCGTTGGGGTTGACAACCTTGTTATCAATCCTAAGTCCTAATCTGAGGACGGTGACGGCGTTCGCATTCTCAATATTGTTCTGCTGAACAATATGATCGTTGTTGTTTCTCTGCTCTCTTGGATTCATCACGGGGTTGAGAAGGAAATGTTCCCTTTTCACGTTCATTAACTGCAGCAGCAAGTTAACTGATTTGGATTTCTAGTCTGGCTATCGCTTGAGCGTTAGCGCTATGCAACTGACCAGATATTTGCATAAAAGTAGACAGACTAGACGAAGTCTGCGCAGAAGTTTTAATCAAGCTTCCAACCATTTTTCAATGGATGACACCCTCTTGTCGTCTTGGGCGAACCCAGGGGGTGTAAAGGTTGGGTTGGGCTGATTCGGCTGTTGGAGCTGGTTGGTTGAGTATCCCAATTTCTGGTTTTGAAAATTTGAATTTTGAAATTGTTGGTAAGGCGGGTTTGAATTGTTTTTTTTTTTTTGAAAAGGTGCCTGATTCCAAGCAAAATTGGGATGATTCTTCCAACCAGGGTTGTACGTCTGTGCGAAGGGATCGTTCCTGGGACACTGGTTTTGATACAGCGCATTAACATTTTCAAGTTCCTGGGACCCAACAAGAAACGGACATTCCTCCGTTATGTGGCTAGGATGCTGACAGTTAGCACACAAAGTCTGAGAAATTTGATTAACCAGTAGCGATGAATTTTTGCCCTCTAAAGCTTCCATTCGTCGTACAAGAGCGGCGATTTTTGCTTCGGCGGCTATAGAGGTGTCAACTATGTGTGCACCGCTCCTAGTCACAGATGGTTTCTCACTCACACTCTCCCACTGAATGGTCTTTTCAGCCAGTTCCTCCAAAAAGTTCCATGCGTCCTTGGCACCATAGCTCAAAAATTTGCACTGACACATGGACTCTAACATCATGCATAAACTGGAGTCTAAACCTTCATAGACAATTTGACATAACCTCCACTGTTCTAACCCGTGATGGGGACATTTGATTAAGATGTCTTTGAATCTTTCTAACCATTTCCAAAAAATTTCACCATCTTTTTGTTTGAAATTGTGGATTTCATTCCGAATTCGCACGATTTTATGAATAGGGTATAAAAAATTTAGAAAAACTTTCACAAAGTCGTCCCATGTCGTGATTGATCGAACTGGCAAACTGTTTAACCAACTTTCGCATTGTCCTTAAGCGCAAAGGGAATAAATTTGAGCTTAACGACATCCTCACCCACTCCGTGAATTTTCATCATAGCACACACTCCTTCAAATTCACTGATTAGAAGGTAAGCATCCTCGGACTCAAGTCCGTGGAATTTCGGGAGTAGTAGTATGAATTGCGGCTTGATTTCATAGTTGTTTTCCGCAATGGTGGACAACACTATGCATGAAGGTAGGGATGAACAGTGTGGGTAGCATCTGTCCTGTAATGCCACCTCCTGCTGTTCCACGATCGTTTGTTCCGTCATTGTCGGTGGTGTAGGAGAAGAAGGTGAGGGTGAACGAAGTGTAGGATCGAACGGCTCCGATGAAGCAGAAGATAAGAAAGTCTCGGAAGGTTCCGAGGAATTAGAAGGTGTAGAAGATTCAAAAGATACAGTCACAAATCGGACTAATCGAGATTGTGAATCTCTAGTCTAAGCTGACATGTACTATCCGGAAGTGGTAGGGGGAGACTGAGCAAAAAGAGGAAAAATGTGTTGTTTACCCAGAATATTCACAACAACAAATATCATACAAAAAAGTATAACAAGAAAACAAAAAAGCCACACTGCACACACCTAAATAGTCTAGGATTACCTAGGTCAACTAGACCTGCTCAAAAAACTTGCTTTGTGAAGTAAAAATGTACTGCGAAACGGGCCAAAGATAGATTGATCGAGAAGCCAGGTAAGTGCAAAGAAGAAGGGAGGTTGTCCCTCGCTTTCGTGAGATTCCTTAATTAGAATAACCTTCTCTCTTTCGGCGGTTGTGCCTTTCACACTTTCCTAGACACTTCTTGAAAAATGTACCGATGGGCGGTGTTCAAAATACACTTAACTTTCCCTAGTGAGAGCGAAGTCCTTAGAGGCTTAAAGTCTAATATCTTTTAATGTTAATGGGGTGTCAAAAAATATGCTCGTTCTTTATGGTTTGTGGGCCACGGAGAAGGGTGATGAAATCCCTTACCGTATCTTATTGGGGTTCTTTTACCCTTAAGTCCGTATTAAAGTTATGTAATGCGCAATTTAATGAAAAAGTTGTTCAACACATTAAGCAATCATTTTTTATGTTTAAAAGCGGCACTGCAACAAAATACGGGTTAGTTCCTTTTGGCGTTTGGCAATATGCTTGCAAAGAATCCTGCAAAGATAGAGTAGTGGACGCGTCGGATTTGAGAAGAAGGTGTTATAAGGAATACGTACCGATGGATTTTTGGGTTAAGAAACCCCCGTTTGACTTGAATCCGTTCGGCTCAAAAGGTTCGCTTGCACGGGTCAATCTACCCGAATCTTTGGCACTTTATCCTATTATCACCTTGGCTTTGAGCGCACCCCTTTCTTCGCACAATCGCTATTCGCAAATTCCTCGTATCTAAAAATGTTGTAAAAACAGCGATTTTAGTACGAAAAGCGATATGTGTGGCCAAATCCCTGCATACTAAAAATAATAGAAATCAAACAATACAATTGAGACAATAATTGAGCAATAGAGAACAGGAGAAAATTTGGAAGCAATAGGAAGTGTTTGGGCCGGCGAGCTCGGAAAATTCAATGATGTCGCCGGTCCAATCAATGAGATGGGGCTCCAATTTCCTTCTGTGGTCTCCGTTTCTTAGTATCTTCTCACTTATATTGTTTGATTTTTCTAAATAGTTTCGTGGTGTTAGTAGGTCCAAAGAACAGAGAGCACAATGTGAAAAAGTTTGATTTTTATGTTTTGGTTTTAAAAGTATATACAAACATAACTCAAAATGGCTTGGTGATGTTGCCACTCCCCGGCAACGGCGCCAAAAACTTGTTCGAATACTCACGGTGTCGTGCTTTTGTCGAGTTTTGTTTTAATTAAGATATGTCGGTTTTGTTGGTGAAAATAGTGCATGATGTGAGTCTCGAGTTTTAAAAATACCGTAAGTGCACGGTGCGTTGAAGCAAGCCGGCAAGCACGGGTCGAACCACAAAGAATGGATATCACGACATCAATTTGAGTTATAAATCAAGAGGTTTGGAAAGAAGTTGTCATGTGTTGCGATAATTAAAAGAAGAAAGGTTTTTTTAGGGAAAACTTAGGCTAAGGTTTAGTATGAGTGAAATACGACTTTTACCCCCAACTCTCCATTTTGATTCAAGGTTCATTTTTTTAGTTTCCATTTGAATTGCGAAAGCATGCCGCATCTATCCGAAACATGCGTCGGGTTAGAATACGATATCAAGATTAAGTAAAACAGAAACTAAAAAATTGAGTTTGATAATGAAATGAATATGGAGTTAGTTAAGTGAAGTTAGCAAGTATAGAATATATGCTTGTGTGCTATATATCATATCTAGCTAGTTGCGACACTTAACATAATTCCGTATTCATTTCAACTTCAAATCATAATATAGCAACAATAGAATGTAAAGAAGGAATAGGATATATGTTAAAGGTTGATTTGCAACCATTCAAAACAATATATCCTATCAAGCAAAATATGATAAAATTGCATAATTAAGAAAAGAAGTGTAAGATGCAAGAATCAAAAGGGGGGTTGGAAGTAAAGTGTCACGACCCAAAGTTTGGATATGACCGGCACTTGGATTGTATAATATCTAAAGATATGCACACAGTCCAAGTAAGCCGACAACCAAGATTAAAATCCTTTTTGCAGAATTCTTTATATAGAAATTTTAGTTTTTAGTAAAAATCACAGTTTATGAAGTTAAATATTAAACCGGTATAAGGTGTTAAATTTGGTTGCATCCCTAGTTGGGATCAACAATATCAACAGCAGAAATTAGAATCTCGGTATATAGGACATCAATACGAATCCCAGACATAAAGAAAAGAAATAACAATTTATAGAACTAAACGATCTCAACTGTTAAATAATATACATATCATCTCTCACTCTAAGTCATATACAGGTCTGATGGAGATTTTCTAGATACAAAATACAATACCAAAAGAGAAGGTTACTACATATGTAACCCACCTATCAAAATATGTGAAAAAGCTGCACAAGGTAGATCTGCACCGCTGCTAACCGTCCACTCTACCCCTGCAAGGAACTGGGGCACAACGGGGGTGAGTTGCCAACTCAGTGAATATAACTAACATTTAACAGTTAATAATGTAAATATGACGATCATTCTAATTAAATGTGAACAAGTATAATGTATGATTATCTGTGGAAATCATGAATCTACCGTACGAATCTCATAATCAAAACTGAAATCTCATCATTTATTTCCAATAAAAATTCAATTCCTCGTGTCCATCATCGACACAAAACTTCCATTTCTCACAGGCATCATTCCTCGAATGATCCTGAAATCAACAATACCGGTTGTTATCATCTAGATATACGCCGTATTTTACCACTCTATCCGGTATCGAGTAACCTCGCTAAGCTCCCCCGCCTCAATGCGGCTATCCTTCCCCTCGGTCTCGACCGGGTCCACCATGTATCCAACTGTATATCTTCCCCACTCAGTATGGATAACGTAAAATCCGCGACCGTATATCTCCCCCACTCGGTCCGGAATAAAACCAAATCATAAAACATCTCATGGTGGACATGACACATCAATCATGAAAATCACTGGATTTATGTAATAGTATTCAAAACTCAAAACCATAAATCCTCAATAATACGTTTACCTCTTATATCAACATGAAATACTCAGATACCAAACATGATATTAATGATGCAATTTACTACTATTATTGGTGTGTATGATACGATATGAATCATTTTAATAAGAAATTTGCTAAGTGTACAAGTGACATGGTAATATCGACGAGTTGTGTGTAACATATAAGATGTGCACGTGGCATGACTCGTCGATACTTGTGTAGTGTTCTAGAAACTAAGCAAGGTATGTATGAATTATGAATGCATATTGTTAATTTAGCATATCAATTAACTCATTTATTTAAATAAAACTACGGGCGTAAAACGCCATCTTTACAAAATTCCCCGGTAGATGTTTAGTCTACTCACCGGAAACGTCGAATCTATTCAGGAATTGCCAATCCTTTCCCTTTCCTCGCTGCCTCCGAAAATCCCGTATTCGAATCTAACATCACAATTTAACTTATATAAGGAAACGGCTACTCCGACATGACGGAAATGAAAAACACCCGTTCCCACGTACTAGTTATATTGTATACGACTATATCGAGCTATTAAACACTTAACTTTACTAGATTTTAACCCTAACCTGCATCGCTACAGAATTTAAATCGCGATGCATTTTAACCGTGTCGTATTTGTGTGTTTAGATATCTTTTCCGATATACGCTTCCAGATTCTATCTGCAGTGAAACTAATTTGCTTAAACAACACCAAAATGACCAAAATTATATACTGAAATACACCCAACCATCCAAAACTGCCTAGCTACCTACAAAACCGGCGACGCCGGATTTTCCTTTTTGGTCGCCGGCCCAAATCCGAGCCCTCTGGTTCGTGATCCTATAGTTTGCTCTAGGTGTTACATACATTATTTAGGTCTTGTTTAGTTAAGTTAATTATCTTCCAAACAAAAGCAGATTTCAACAGAGCCTATAATTAACTAAAATACGATATTATGGAACTTGTTCGATTCAATTTAAACTAAGTACTGAACCTAAATTTCCTACTGTGATTAAGAAATTACCCACAATAAGTTGTTGGAATAACCCCTCCAAGATGCTAAACCCCTTGTCCTAGCTTGATGGTGATGAAAACCTAGAACCTAGCTTCCTTCTTCTTCTTCTTCCTCTTGTTCTTTCAATGTTTTGTTTTGTTTTTCTTTTCTTTTCTTTAGATTTTCAGAATTTTAATTTACCACTGATTTGAACAAGGTTTATATATGGCAAATGAAAGAGATAAGGTGAAGGAGGAGGTGTGATCAAGCTAGAGGTAATGGTTTCATGCAAGTAGGAGGTGTGAGGTGAGTGTTGTGCATGCAAGCAAGAGGTGTGCTTGCATTATCCTCTTATTTTGTTTTAATCTACACTAAAATTCTGAGCTAAAAAGTTTCTATCCCCTTTTTCATTTACACCCCTAACAAATCCCCATTTGCACAAAAATCCTAAACTTTACCTAAAAACTCCTCACAACTTAGTTTATTACAAAGCACTCATTTTATTAAAATGAAGCTAAAATTATCACTAAAACCCTTATAACTTATTTATGGTGCATACTAAAATTTTAATTTAAATTGTTTTACATACAACTCATGAAATTGACTTATTTGTTTTTAATAACTTTATGATTTATCATATTATTATTAAATTAATTCATTTTATTTAATTCTAAATTTTCAAAATGTTACATAAAGTCCTTCCACAACATACCTCACCATAGCCCAAGAACAACTACTCACACATCATAAATTGAAATAACAACAAAAAGAAAGGATGCAAAAGGAGAAGATATACAAGAAACAACTTGATATAAATGAAGCTTGATTACAATAGTTTAAAGTACAGATAAGTGAATTCAAATACCAAAATCTAATCTTGCAAGCTCAAGAAAAGAGGTTGCAAGACTATAGGAAGGCAAAGAATTCACACTAAGAGCTACAAGATCATTAGTTACAACATTTACACACTTTTCTCTCACAAAAGAAGTAGCGCCCTCTAACTTGCCCAAAGTCCTGGTATTTATAGACACCAAAAAAGATTAAACAAGTAATAAAAATAGGGTGATGTGACTGCAAGGGAGGAACAGAAGAAATATGGAGACAAAATGGGCAAGGGGGCCGGCAAGCTCGGGTTTTATGGGAGTGTGGCTGATCTTGGTCCGAGCAAAGGATCTCATATTGGTTGTGTGGTCTTGTGTCAACTCCAATATCATCTTGGTGTTGTTTGATTTATCTAAAATAACCCGGTTTGTCTTTAGAGATTTGGAGGGAAACTAGATGCTTCAAATCACATCATAATCTTTAGCATTCAATGCACATTTAATGCACATCACACCCATACATGCTCCTTTTGTGCCAAGGAAGCCCCCCATCATGATCTAGTATCACACGTGTATTATGTTAGACCAAAAATTGTGTGCACACTTTTTTATTGCAAAAAGAGTCCTTTGGATATCGGTCGGTTCTCTCTTCTGATTGCAGTGTTGGATCCCAAATGCTATATCCTTGATATTAAGTGTGTTTTCAGTGTTGTATCACGAATATCTGTAATCTGTGATTACTGAGCAGACACTGGTTAATAGCACCGATATATAACAGAATAGATAATGAATGAGCGGTATTAAAATGCAGTTTTCTGAGATGAACAATGGGCAGAGCAGCGGCCAATTAGGGTAAAATTGCCTTACCTGAGTCGTCTGAGAGAGGGGTTTATATATTGGCAGCCATAGGCTGGTGGGCACGAGATTCATGCCGGCCGTTACGCCCTGGTGTTACGCCCGCGTGAAAGGCGGGATTCCCCGCTGATGACGAGATACGCTCATTAATGGAGCAACGTAATGGCGTGGAACGCGGGATCGTGGGCGGCTGGTATCTCGCTCTGGCACGATTTGCAGAGTCGTGGCGGAGACGCCTGCGATCAGTGTTGTGGATCGGTTGATGAGATCGAGGAAGCTAAGCTCAGCGGGAGGCTCGGGAACGAGCGAGAGGCCGAGCGAGCTTGGTTCTGTGATAGCTCGAAGGCGAGCTAGGGGGCTGAGGGAAATCAGCGTGTGGGAAGGCTCGGAGGCGAGCCGACGGTTGTTTGTAAGGCGAGCATGAGAGTGGTATGGAAGGCCACCGAAGGTCGGGAACATCATCAGGTCGAGCGACCGGGGCATGCTTCCAATGTACCGTTCTTGATCCTTTCTCGTAGACTTTGGGACACGTCACCTGCTACGTGTCGTGATCTGGGGAAACCCCGGTATCGAGTATCATCATTAGCCCCCCACTCTCGTCTCGACCCATTAATGGGTCGGGTCGAGAATGGACTGACCGAACACCCGAGGTAAGCCCCTATTTTGAAGATATTGTCGGTGCGTATTCCCGGGCAATTGATTGTATTTTCTTGGTTTGAAACGATTTCGGATTGTGTAGTTGGAAAATTGTATAGAAATCACAACCAAAAATATTTTGATCGCAATCAATAACGGTGTCGAATGTAGCGCGTTAGTAAGTGTGGATCGTCCACAGGGAAAGTGTAATTGTTCGTGTTTCGATTTAGATGAGTTGAAACTTTAAAGAAAAGAAAACAAATAATTCATGATTTGTAAAATTGAATTTCAAGAATTAGAAAATCTAGATCTAATAACAAGAAAACATTAAAATCAAGAAGTGTCAATTTGTGTTGATTTCCAATCAAGATTCGAAGTGTGGCTCGTAGGAGTAGATCGGATCTATAGATGTGATGAGATCTAATGATTTCATATTCTTATCCATTAACGAATTGCTACTAGATCGATGACGATTTATCGAGGTTAAGGATCTTGCGAAGAAACTAGGGTTTTCCCATCTCATCCTTTGTCCTTTCGATGAATCTCATTCACAAACTAGCTTCTAGTTAATCAAATGATCGATCGTTGATCTCTAGTTTCGAGCGAACACAATCAAGAAAGCATCGTCTCGAAACTAGGTCATCGATCATTCGATTCACAAGAATTTACAAACGTTATAAGATTTAAGAATTGTAAAAGAATCTAAATCATCATCATTCTATCGATCATCTCAACTCCTTTACGAGCGGAGTTTTACTCAAACATTATCACAAAGTAAACATTCAAGAATCTAGATTGAATCATAATGCTCGAATTCAAAAGATAAGCAAGATAAAAGAATTGTCACCTTTATTTATATCAACAATTAGTTACAACTCTCAAGAACTACAAGAGGAAGGAACTTGATCGTTGAATTTGGCGTCACTCGGCTCCTTGAGTTGCGGATCGGCTTGGATCACTTGATCCGATGAAGATCGGCTTCGCTCTCTAAAGGGTCTAGGCTTCTTGCTTTGATTGAACTCAGAATTCTTGATCTTGGATTGGAATTGGAATTAGGGTTAGGGTTTTGAGTCACAAGTTGTATCACTCAACTTGTGGGTGGAAGAGGAAGAGAGAAGAATGAATAACCTTTAACCCTTGATCTAGGCTCCTTTTTATAGACCTCACAACCCTAGATCTAGAATTCAAAATTTGAATTTCCCTCCAAAAGTTTGTTAGCTAGAGAGGCTTCTAGAAGTAGTTAGTTGGAGGGAGCTTCTAGAACTAGGTTTTTAGGAGTTTGATTAGCTTAATCAAGATTAGCTTGATTTAATGATCCTTGCTGATCTGGCAGAAGCTTCGAGAGTCATCTGGAATTCGACATAACTTGCTGAGATGTATGCACTGATAGAGGCATTCTGCAGTAAACTCCACCTGATGACGTGGCAATAGGGCCGCGGATCCGCGGCATGAGCCTGCTTAGGCCGCGGATCCGCGGCCCAATAGGAGGATCAATGCTTGAAACTTCATGGCTCTGCTTTGGCTGTCTCAAGGTGTATTGTCTGATATGTTTATTCTCAAAATGCCTTCTAGATCATTACCAGATTTCAAATCCCTGAGTTGGCGTCTTTTTAACAGCACTGTTTCACAAATTTGGCTATTCTCCCGGAATTTTCTGCATATACTTCGAAACAAGTGTTGCGCTACACAAGAATGATGCAATGCCATGATAAACAGTCAATTTCCCTAAAAATGCCAGTTTTAGAGTATAACACATGTAATCTGGTATTTCAGGGATGTTTTGCTAATATGTGCAATATGAATACCGAACACTTCTAGATGAATGCAAAAGATAGGGAAATTGCCGTGTTAAAAATGCAGTATTTTTCCAATCTTTTGGATGTAATTTTTCACTATCTAATATTTTATTATCTTATTTATGTACAAATTTTTATTTTTTAAAAAATTTTAAATTTTTATAGGTTTTCAAAAATGTTTTGTGCTTATGCAAAGTATGATGCAAATGATGCGAAAATAAGCACAAACCTCCCCCAAACTTGTTTTCAACATTGTCCTCACTGTTGCCATCCGCTATATCTCGAAAACTTGTAAGCTTGGGAGGAAATTTATTAATGGGGGCAAAATATTTAAGTGAAAATCTTCCCCCAAACTTATTCTTGGCTCATCATTTTGTGTAAAAATTTTCTTATCAAGAGCCAGATTATACCCCCCCCCCCGAAACTTGAGTTAAACAATGTTAAGGTTTGAAAATCACAAGAGGGGGTCAAGATCATTGGTCGATGCCAAGGTTTGCAAAGACCGAAAGTTAACACCAACCATTCGAAGATTTTATCAATGTAGTGCTCAGGTTGGTGGAAGAAGAAGTGGGGAAAGGGTAAGTGGTGGAATAGAATGTGTGTGTGTCTCGTTTTGGAGAGACGATGCAGTGATTATGATGGATTACTCGCATTCTTTTTATAGTTCAGAAGAAGAGGTGGAGGTTCAATTTCAATGTTTGGGAGATGATTCATCTCAACACCCGTGTCTTTCAAAAATGCGAGTTCATCAGCGAAAATTTCCTCAAAAGTTCCATCAATACCCCGAAGAATAATGTCATCACAAAGCGCGGGGTGATCTTCTGACTCCAAAAACGGTTCATAATCAGTGTTAGTTGTTGACCCGGACATCTCGGTGGAAGAGTCCGTATATGTATGATACATAGTTGGGTCAAACAATAACGTATGAAAAGAGTCAAGATCGGTATCATGAGGATCATCAAATTCGCTGTTGTCGACATCCATTA
This sequence comes from Agapanthus africanus, assembly GCA_030015575.1. Classification (NCBI taxonomy): domain Eukaryota; kingdom Viridiplantae; phylum Streptophyta; class Magnoliopsida; order Asparagales; family Amaryllidaceae; genus Agapanthus; species Agapanthus africanus. Next base: position 824,236,955 of record CM057339.1, on the reverse strand, counting down.
AGTCGACAGAACAGACCTGAGCAGTAGGTTCGGAGGGTACACTTCCCAACTTGTAAATGTTTAGCTCAATTGACCTATTCCCGAAAGATAGGGTCATAGAACCGTTACGACAGTTGATGATAGCATTGGAAGTGGCCAAAAAGGGGCGACCTAAAATCACCGGAATTTGATTCCGTGGGTTCGCTACAGGCTGTGTATCAATTACAATAAAGTCAACAGGGAATATAAATTCCCCGATTTTTATTAACACATCCTCCAGTTCACCCCTAGGTTTGGTGATTGATCGGTCAGCCATCTGGTGAGTTATGCTCGAGGGCTTTAACACTCCGATCCCTAACTGCTCGTATACCGAGTATGGAAGCAAGTTAACACTAGCGCCAAGATCTAGTAGAGCACGGTTGATGTGTTTTTCCCTAATAGAAATGGAAATAGTAGGACAGCCAGGGTCCTTACGTTTCCGTGGTACTTGTTGGGGGAAAACCGTGTCTACAGTCTTTGCCATGAATATCTTCTGGGGCACTTGAGTCTTCCTCTTCCTAGTGCACAAGTTCTTAAGAGTTTTCGCATAGGACGAAACTTGTTAGATGGCATCTAGGAGAGGGATGTTGATGTTAACTTGCTTAAACATGTCCATAATCTTCTCCATACGTGGACTCGATTTGTTAGCCCTTAACCGATTAGGATAAGTTGCTTTAGCAATAAGCGCTGGGTCTATCATAGGAGAAGGAAGTGTGTGTGGAACCGATCCCAGAATAAAGGTGGGGACCGTCCATAGAGAACTAGAAGAAATGGGCTGAGGTAGCGAGCTTTTTGGGAAACGAAGAATAGGCTCGCAAGAAGGTGGTGGGGTAGAAAAACTGGGGTTAGAATTATAAGTAGAAGTGGAAGGAAAGGTCTCGGCCGGGGTATCATTGATAGATTTTTCAGTGTCATCGAACTCTTCCCCAACGTGATTGTCAAGCACTCTTCCAGATCTCAACGTGGTGATTGCATCCACATGATGTGAATAGCCAGGATTGGGTAAAGGTTGAGCTGGAAGTTTCCCTTTCTCTCTTGCACTCATTTCGGCTTTTAGTATTACAATTTCTGCTTCCATCGATTTAATAGTCTCGCTTTGGGACGCAGAGTTTTTCTCAATTTTATCGACAGAAGACTTCATTTCAGCCGAAACTTGCATGATATTTGTTAAGACCAAATTCATGTATTGTGCAAATGAAGAGAATTCATCAGTCCCGGTCAACTGCAAAGGATTAGACGGTGCAGGTGTGTTTACCGGATTTTGAAAGTTTTGTGCTTGGAAGGGGTGCTGACTCAATTGTGGTTGCTGTTGTGGTGGAGGAGCCCTTTGGAAATTGTTTTGATTTGGAACCGTGTTTTGAGATTGTGATTGGTTCCAAGCAAAGTTAGGGCGATTCCTCCAACCCTGATTATATGTGGAAGAAAATGGATCGTTTCTAGATCTTTGAAATGCGGCATTGGTATGCTCATGATCTTGAAACGGATATTCTTCCGTCAAGTGAGAAGGATCAAAACAGCATCCACATACAGTTTTGGAGAGTGACATTTGATTTAGGGCGGCAGCTAAAAATTTGTTTTCCATAGTCTCGAGTTTCTTATGTAGGGCTGAAATGTCAGCTCTAACTCCTATGGAAACATCCGATTGGTTATTGCCCCCCTAGACGATTGACTCACACCCTCCCACTGTAACGATTTTTCAGCGAAATCTTCTAGGAATTTCCAAGCTTCCCCATCATCTTTGGTCATGAAGTTGCCTTGACACATTAATTCAAGGGTCTGTTTTGTGTTAAGATTAATGCCCTCATAAATGATTCGGCACAGATCCCATCTGGGGATTCCGTGATGTAGACATTGGACAACAGATCCTTGAAGCGTTCAAGACATTTTGAAAATGTTCATTTGGAAGCTGGGTGAATTGATTTATTTCGCTACGGACTCGAGCTGTTTTATGATGTGGGTAGAATTTCTTAAGGAATGCTTTGACAAATTCTTCCCAATTTGAAATGGAATGTGTGGTTGTGTTATACAGCCACTTCTCGGCTATATCGCACAAGGTGAATGGGAGAAGACGAAGACGCATAGCATCCATAGAAAGCTGTAAGGTACCCATCATTGCGCATACATTTTCAAATTTGGTGATAAAGGCATATGCGTCTTCAGACTCGAGACCGTGAAATTTTGGTAGAAAGTTGATGTATTGGGGTTTAATTTCAAAATTTTCCCCGTTGGCTGGTGGAATGGAAAGACAGGTGGAAAGGGGACCTCGTGTAGGATAGCACCTCTCTTAGAGGGAGATGCGGAGTGGATTCTGCACACCAACGGACGGCGGCAGAGTAGTGGTAAAGAAGTTCGATGGAGACGGATCCATCGAAGTGGGTGTGGGGGTGGGTAAAGAAGAAGTAAATGTAGAAATACCGACTTTTGGGTCGATCAGGGGAACGCGGACTAAACGGGCACTAGAATCCCGTGTCCAGCCTATCTTGCACTAAAAAGGGTTAGTACAAGTGGCAGCGTGACTTATAATTAGGGGAATGAATAAAGTGTTGGTGTTTGTTTTGAAAAAATGATACGGATTTTTGAAAAAATGATGCAATCACAACAAATGCAACAAGCAACCCTAAAATCTAGTGGTCACCTAGGTTAAAGCTCTAGACCGCTCCTAACTGCCAAAAGACAAGTCGCAGGATAAATCCTCCACTGCCTCTTTGTCTCTCCTGTGGCCAGGTAAGTGCCAGGTAAGTGGGAGGTTCTCCACTACGTAAGTAGTGGGCCTAATTAAATAACCACTAGCCTTCGACACACTTGCCTTAGACACCACAAAAGAAACGCGGATAAGCAATGAATTACCCACGGCCTTCTTCTGTCCTAAGTGAGCGCGACGGTCCTTAGAGTCATCTCAAGATATTTTTTAGTTAATGAGGGTAAATGCGGATGCAAGTTTGTGATTTTTGGGGCTTAGGAAGGGTAATGAATTCCCCACCTAATCTGGATTTGGTCTTTGCCCCTTAATTTCCGTATTAATATGCAAACAACCAAAAATCAAAAACACGCACAATTTTTTATTGCTTTTGCGGCGCTGCGATTTATTTGCAAAGAAACCTGCAGCAAATTGTTAATTGGAGCAGATTTAGGAAGGATATAAGAAAGATTGAGGTCACCTGAGAAAAATGATACAGAGATGCTTCAAATGAACCGCGATTCCGCCACAGATCCTTCCTTAGATCGCGTATCCGCGGTGATGTTCACTGTTCGCTGCAAAAAATTTCAATAGGGAGCCTCTGTTAAGCCCCTGAGTCCTCTGCAATATTCTGAAAAAAATTTCTCCAGCTCCAATGATTCCAGATTTCCTCGCAACAAATCACAACGAATCGGTTAGTATTTTGCACGAATTTTGATCTAAAAATATATATGGAATAAACTTTTCAACTCAAATTTAAAAAAATACGAACAATTAGCGCACTATCCCCGGCAACGGCTCCATTTGATTGAAACGATTTCGGATTGTGTAGTTAGAAAATTGTATAGAAATCACAACCAAAAATATTTTGACCGCAATCAATAATGGTGTCGAATGTTGCGCGTTAGTAAGTGCGGATCGTCCACAGGGAAAGTGTAATCGTTCGTGTTTCGATTTAGATGAGTTGAAAATTTAAAGAAAAGAAAAGAAAACAAACAATTCATGATTTGTAAAATTGAATTTCAAGAATTAGAAAATCTAGATCTAATAACAAGAAAACATTAAAATCAAGAAGTGTCAATTTGTGATGATTTCCAATCAAGATTCGAAGTGTGGCTCGTAGGAGTAGATCGGATCTATAGATGTGATGAGATCTAATGATTTCATATTCTTATCCATTAACGAATTGATACTAGATCGATGACGATTTATCGAGGTTAAGGATTTTGCGAAGAAACTAGGGTTTCCTCATCTCATCCTTTGTCCTTTCGATGAATCTCATTCACAAACTAGCTTCTAGTAAATCAAATGATCGATCGTTGATCTCTAGTTTCGAGCGAACACAATCAAGAAAGCATCGTCTCGAAACTAGGTCATCAATCATTCGATTCACAAGAATTTACAAACGTTATAGGATTTAAGAATTGTAAAAGAATCTAAATCATCATCATTCTATCGATCGTCTCGACTCCTTTATGAGCGAAGTTTACTCAAACATTATCACAAAGCAAACATTCAAGAATCTAGATTGAATCATAATGCTCGAATTCAAAAGATAAGCAAGATAAAAGAATTGTCACCTTTATTTATATCAACAATTAGTTACAACTCTCAAGAACTACAAGAGGAAGGAACTTGATCGTTGAATTTGGCGTCGCTCGGCTCATTGAGTCGCGGATCGGCTTGGATCACTTGCTCCAATGAAGATCGACTTCGCTCTCTAAAGGATCTAGGCTTCTTTCTTTGATTGAACTCGGAATTCTTGATCTTGGATTGGAATTGGAATTAAGGTTAGGGTTTTGAGGCACAAGTTGTGTCACTCAACTTGTGGGTGGAAGAGGAAGAGAGAAGAATGAACAACCTTTAACCCTAGATCTAGGCTCCTTTTTATAGACCTCACAACCCTAGATCTAGAATTCAAAATTTGAATTTCCCTCCAAAAGTTTATTAGCTAGAGAGGCTTCTAGAAGTAGTTAGTTGGAGGGGGCTTCTAGAACTAGGTTGTTAGGAGTTTGATTAGCTTAATCAAGATTAGCTTGATTTAATGATCCTTACTGATCTGGCAGAAGCTTCGAGAGTCATCTGGAATTTAACATAACTTGCTGAGATGTATGCACTGATAGAGGCATTCTGCAGTAAATTCCACCTGATGACGTGGCAATAGGGCCGTGGATCCGCGGCACGAGCCTGCTTAGGCCACGGATCCGCGGCCCAATAGGAGGATCAATGCTTGAAACTTCATGGCTCTACTTTGGTTGTCTCAAGGTGTATTGTCTGATATGTTTATTCTCAAAATGCCTTCTAGATCATTGCCAGATTTCAAATCCTTGAGTTGGCGTCTTTTTAACAGCACTGTTTCACAAATTTGGCCATTCTCCTGGAATTTCCTGCACATACTTCGAAACAAGTGTTGCGCTACACAAGAATGATGCAATGCCATGATAAACAGTCAATTTCCCTAAAAATGCTGGTTTTAGAGTATAACACATGTAATCTGGTATTTCAGGGATGTTTTGCTAATATGTGCAATATGAATACCGAACACTTCTAGATGAATGCAAAAGATAGGGAAATTGCCGTGTTAAAAATGCAGTATTTTCGACTGATCAGTGACGTCAGCGGATCAGGGAAGAGATCTCACATTAAAGAGGATGCGCCGATTCAGGCGTACGTTCTTTGGAGCACCAGGTCACGTGTCCGACGCTGGTTGGCTGACGTGACGGGCTGCTGATGTTCTCGCGCCTGATGGGATGCGCCCAATACACATGCGACAGGTGGAGCGTTGACGGCCGTTGAATGCGAAGTGTCATTTTAATGGGAGACGATCGGCGCCGCTGGATGTGTTCGCCGATTGCTATAAATAAAGGTGGGATTCCCTCGAGGGTCCACACTTCGCTATAATTTACACTTCCCTCCGTGTGTTAGCTCGGTGCTCTTCCCTGTAGGTCGGATTTCCTGCGATATTCTTTCGGACGTCCCCTTCGTCTGCTCAGGTAAGATGTCTTCCTCTGAGGAGTTTGTCGAGGTAATTTGGGTAGTGTCTAGGGAGTCTTCTGCAGCTTCCTAATCTTCGTCCAGGTCGGAGTGAGGTTAGGGTTAGTCGCACTTCCTGGGGTCGTGCGGCGGGGACGATCCCCAAAGCGCAGGTCGGTGGCGTCCGTGACACGTCATCCATATTGAGGCATGCGGACGAACTTGCCGCTATCCGGGCTCGCTTCTACATTCCTCCCGGCTACTCGCTTCGTCTGGCCGGGGAGGGGGAGAGGGTAGACCTGGTACGGGGCAAGGATATTGCCTTGTACCTGGAAGCCTTTTGGGCCGGATGCGACTGCCCTTCTCCCCCAGGTGTGTTCGGTGTTGAATTGTTTTCAGTTAGCCCCGGGCCAGTTAGTGCCGAACTCTTGGAAGATTCTCCTTGGGTTCCTGGCCAGGTTGAAATTGTGGGAGATCCCTTTCAATTTGAGCATTCTCCTTTCCTCTCTCTGCTACAAAAACCACCCCGGCACTCGTAAGGATGAGCCGAACTGGGTATACATTTCTTTTAGAAAGCACCGAGGAGGTGCTGCCGGGTCAGGGGTCGTCGTAGTACCTTCTTCCATCCACAAATGGAAGAAGAAGTTTTTACTTGTCGGGCCACCCGAGGATGAGGATTGGCATGCGTCCATCCGGTGGCATAGGGCCAACTGCCCGTGGGTGAGGCGGTCAAATGATCCCGACGCGGTGGCGGTGGCGGTGTCGGGGTGGGAACCCCTCCGCCGGGCCGATGTGTTGCTGTCTGAGCAGGCCATCAGTTGGGCCGGGCTCACCCCCGCTCAGTTTGCAGGTAAGTTAGGAGTTTTTAGGCGACATGTTTAGACTTATGTATTCTTCCACTTTTTTGGCATTGCTAACTCCTTCTTTGCATTTTCATCTTATGCAGAACCCATAAACCTAGCTAAATTTCGAGCAGCCCTGGTCGAACAGAAGAAGGGGAGGAAGGCCGGAGGTGCCGGCCTCTCCCGCCCGTTGTCGAGTCCGGCTCCACTGGCGGCCGCTCCGGCCAGGCGCTCGAGCACGCCTCGGGTCCCGGAGTCCATCCATGTGCCGAGCCGAAAACACGCTCAGGAGCAGGAGCCCCGGGTTTTGGAGGTGGGAGGCGAGACTGATTCTCCTGCGTCTCGCCTCAAGAGATACCATAGGACGGTGCCCCATACCCCGGCTTCCCCGATCATCGTAGATGAAAGGGAGCTTCGCTTCGAGGTGCCCTCGGGAATTTCCATCGCCGACAGCCTTATCTCGGAGATGGAAAGGTCGACCGGGGGCAGAATCCCCGGGGGACCCTCATGGCCCAAATAGCGACCATAGCCCAGGAGGCCGTGCAGGTCAGTATTCGCACCTCCCTCGGGTTTTTACTCAGTACTTTTTGTTTGTAAGATTGGGTACCCCCTTCTCTTTTTAACCCCTCCTTTGATTTCTTCAGGTCCTCCAGCACTGCACCCTCGTTGTCAACATGGAAGACGAGGAAATTGCCCCGGCGATGCAGATCGCGGGCGAGTCCTCCTCGCGGGAGGAGAGCTCGAGGCTGGAGCTGCAAGCGGCGATGGAGAGGGTCGCCGCCCTCGAAGACTGGGTGGCGGCCAGGGATCGGGAGATCGCCAGCTGCCGAGAGGCCATCCGAGTCACCGAGGCTAAGTTGGAAGATTCAAGGGTGCTTGTCGCTACCCTAAAGAAGACATCGAACACCCTCCGGAGGGAGAACGAGAAGGCAAAGGAAGGAGTGAGGCGTGCCGACCTCCGAGCGTTGAAGGCGGTGGAAAGCTACAAGAAGTCGGACCAGTACTACGTCGACCTCGCTGAAGCCGCTGCCCTTGTTTGGCATGAGGACCTCAGTGCCATCAAGGCCCTGATGCCGGAGTTTCCTGATGGCGAGCTCCGGGGTGAGTATCCCCTCGAGGGTGAGGCGCAGGGGAATGCCCTCGGGAAGCGCTGCTGGGGGAAAGGCCCCTGGTAGGAGCGTTGAGAAGAAGTCGGTCGCCCCGGCTCCCAGCGCCGAGGCTCCTGCGGTGGGCGCCGACCTTCAAGCCGCCACCCCGGTTGTCTTGGTGGAAGCGGACCTCATCGAGGTTCTCCCCGGCCCCGAGGCCTGAACCTCCTCGCCTCCCTATTTTCTTTTGCGCTGAAATTTTGTAAGCCTCCGGGCGTTTTTGTAAGGCTGGGAGCCCATAATACCTCTGTAAAGACTTCCGACTTTTTTGAATGAAAATCATTTTGTAGGAATCTTTGCGTACATATTTTCCCTTTGTTTGTGGTAAAATCTCCATTTGCGCGGTGCTGCTTTCATGATGCGTTAGGTCGGAGATCAGTTTTTCATCTGGCGATCGCACGTCAAGTTGAATTCAACCATTTGCCAAGTGTGCAAAGATCGGTGCGAGGTCGGTATCTCCATGGACCCAAAGTCGAGGTAGGGATCGCTTAGTAAAGACGTGTAGGAAGTCACCCTCTAAGGATGGATTGAGCAGGGAAGTTGCTCGATGGCCTCTTGATGAGGGCTTTGATCCTTGGCGTCGTTGGGTAGGAGATTACCAGCCAAGGATGGACCGAGGAGGGTTGCTGCTCGGTTGCCTCTTGATGAGGGCTTTGATCCTTGGCATTGTTGGGTAAGAGATTACCAGCCAAGGATGGACCGAGCAGGGAAGCTGCTCGGTGGCCTCTTGATGAGGGCTTCTGTCATGACCCGAAAGAACACGTGACTGGCCCTTGAATCATATGAAGTCTATAGGACCCCATCTGATCCAAGTAAGCCAAAAGCCCAGAAATCTAAAACCATTTTAAGGAGTAAATAAGGAAAACTGGTTTGAAGAAGTAAAGAAATCATGTTTTGAAAATCAAGTTTTTAAATAACTAAGCCGAATATGCATTTTTCAAATGTGTAACCTTTCCTGAAAATTTCGACAGAGTTTCTTTTGTAAAAACTGGCCCCGAACGGGGTACAACAAGAATAATATATATGAAATGATAAAAAGCATCCCCAAACGGGAGCTAGCTCTTCGTCAATTGACGGTCACAACCACGCAGGCAATATAATATACAACGCTGAATGGCTAGGATCAAATCCAAAAGAACTCAAACAACCTGAAAACCGTAATACTACAAGCGCGACTCTAAGGTCGAAATAATACACACTGTGTCTAAGTCTGAAACAATATACAAGTTTTGGTTGATGGAATCTCTAGATACAATGAATAATACAGGAACAATGGCGGTTCTGATATAAAAGAACCCACCTACCCAAGCAAGTCACCCATATGGAAGCAGTGTGCCAGAAATGCTGCTATGGAATCTGTACGGCAAAAACCTGCAAGAACTGTGGCACAACGGGGGTGAGTTGCCAACTCGTGAATAGAAAATATATACAAGCAGAGATCGAATGTATGACCCATCCTAGGTCAATACGATCAGATATAAAAACCTCAATATGAATAAGTCTACAGCATGCTAAACTGGCAATGTAATCTCTATACATGAGTGTAGGGCCAAGTGCTCGTGCCAGTGCCTCAGGTAATAGCATATCATAAATGTGAGGTATGATCAATATAATCAAATCTGCATGTACGTGGATCCCGTCCACTCGTCACCCAATGACAATAAGCATCATGCATATAAATATGAGGATATAAACCATCTGTGTCTCTCGCGACAGGTCAAATCATGGAACCGGAGTGCCCAGCATCGACACTCGAAAACATCATGAAAGCTGTGCCCAGCATCGGCACGTAAATCCTCATATATCGGGCTCCGTCAGTCCGGATCAGCCCACGGGCTCAATCTGCGGAATCGGCCCTCGGCCCCAGCAGTACGCCCATATCCATATATCGACTCTGGTCGGTATCCTCCGGATAACCGCCAGGTCCAACCAATCACCGGTAGGTAGTAGTCCCTCTGCCAGGCTCACCGTCTACTACACAGCGAAACCGTTCTCGCCCCGGGGTACCATACCGGGTCCACCATATACCCGCAATCGGCCTCATCCGCCTCCTCGAATCGGACTTCACATGTCGCTCTCAGCACCGAGAAAACACATGGTGGACGCACTGAAATATCATACCAAGGGTAACCGGGTTTTTAAAACAATTACATATTCTCTTTTGAAATACCCGTGGTTCCCAAATCCAGAAATATCATGGAAACAACATATCTCAATGCGCATAATCAGAGAGCATGATGTATGTGACATATAAACGAAGTGCAAGTATAACGGTATATCATGCAACATGGAATAATAGTATACACATACAAGGGTCATATCCTGATGCAATAATACTACTGTGTAGTGACATGGCAATTACCGATGAAGATTTGTGTGAGCCGGCAAGTAAGTGTACGTGGTACATACGCATCATCAGTAATGGTGCAGGTGTCCTAGCAGCATGATTGTAATATATTAATAAACACAAGCAATGCAATGCAAATAGCATGAAAATGCGGAATCAATAATCAAAGCAACAGTGAAGAACCTACCTCAATAAATATAGCATTCAGCCTTGCCTTTTGAAATAAGACAAATCCGGGTTTTTGGTAAAATAAGGGCTACGGGGTTTTAAGAAAAAATGTGTCGTTTGAAAATATCCGTAGAATCCCTTCTGCCTATCTTTAAAATATCTCTGATTCATTAGTTTTGAAATAGGTATGACTCGGGTCTAGTCTACGCCTACTATGCGAACTACGGACCCAACTATCAAGTCAATCGGCAGGGGTATGGAAACCACCTAAATCTGAGTCGATATACATATATATACACAACAGTCGGTGATCTCGCCTCAATAGTATCACGTACGATACAGTATATCATATAACATCCTCGAGTCATGAGTGCGGATCTAACATCAATATAAAGCTCGTACAGTAAATCGTCGTACGGCATCCCAATAGCTGGGTACGGGTCAATATCACATTCATCTCATCACATATCAGGTATCACTACCATCATATCACATAATCTAGGGTACAAGTCTAAGTCTAGTACAATCGATACCATCTATAAAAGTATGAATGCGGGGTAAAACACCTGCCCAAAGGACCGCTACAGCATCCTGTCGTATCTCTCATACGAATCCTGCCATATCGCCGATCTCACGGCCTCAAATCGAATCACATCGACTCAACCCACATCCCAAGCACTATCCTCATAATCCAGTATATGTACACATAGTCCCATACCCATGTGAACACATACAAACATATACTCCCATATACACATGCGAAAGAAAGTATGTATGCAAGTGTGTGCGTGCGTGTGTGTATGGGTGCAACCCCTACTCTAGGGTTTCGCACTACACTAAACCAATCCATCTTATCATCAATAATCTTAAAGAACATATAATAAATATATGTGTGTATACGTATTCGTATACATCACCACGGACTGCGGGGGTGCTATACGCCATCCACCCGACTTCCCCCGTAGATATAATCTACTCACCTTGCGTCTTTATCTGTCGACGTCGCCACGCGTTTGCTTGTCATCCCGAAGTCTTCATGGGGTACCTACAAGTATACCACAAATGCTAAAGCATATGAAAATCATATCGGAAAACCAAAACAGCACACGCTACTCGCATAGGTAAAAACCTATCATCTCGCATGTAAACACGATCAATATCCACTTGTCGTTGATGTCCAAACGCCACCCGACAAGAACGAATCACCAAATACCAAAATCCATGCTAAAACAAGTCGTAAATCGTATGCCAACATAGGAAAATCAACCCAGATTTTACCCTAGATGGAACCAGACAAAATTGCACATACCCAGGGTCAAGACTACTGGAAATAGGGCCATGCACCAAAATCGAGATGATTTCCTCCTACTCTGGCCGCAAATTGCGGCCAGAAGGAATTAATTAGCGGCTGAGAATAGGAGTTGGGGGCTAGGGTTTGGTGTGGTGGTTCCAGGGTGCCTGCACATCTCACTATCAACTCAGTTTTATTTTTGGGGTCTCGGGGTGATAGCAGATTCCTAAATACGATCACAGATTCACAGTTTTTCCCCCGACATCGTCTCATAAATCCGTATTCTGTGTTTTAGCTTCAGGTTTGGTCTAATAACACATCACCACAGGGGTTCTAAGGTCACCACAAGTCTCAATTTCACCCTTGAACTCAATTCAACTCCTCACCCTAACTTGAAGTTTCACAAATCCACCAAACGACACCATATCGACATGAAACTAGAATTGATGCACAAGAAATGAATACTATTCTAATAAGTCCAGAATTTACCTCCTTTGGCAACTCAAGAAAATTCTTGAGTTGCTCAAAGTCCTCCAAATCCAATCTTGCTAGGTTCAATATGTAGCTAGTGAGCTCGGGAAGACTTTTTGTGAAATGGGAATAGGGTTTTGGGGTTGATTTCATTGTGGATCTAGGGTTTTTGTGAAGAGTGAGAGAGAGGGAGCAGGAGCAACAGCAGCTCATGTTTGAAGAGGGGAGAGAAAATGAGAAGGGAAATGATGGGTGGCATGGGTCAAAAGAGGTTTGACCTTGTCTTTCTCTCTCATCATCATGAAACCTTTTCTTTTCTTTTCTTTTTCTTTTCTCCTTTCCTTCTCACTCAATGGCATGCCCTAAGCAACCACATTCCCAAAACATGTAACAAGTGTGACAAGTGTGTAAATTGATATGTGCATATTTTTGCACAAAAAAGCTAAAAATCCGATTAGCGATTTTTAATTGCGATTAGCACTAAATTAGCACATAACTGATCATAAAAACTTTAAAATGGTACAATTCCATAAAATACCCTATTTAAGAATTTTCCATAATTTTTCCCCATTTATTTGTATTTAATTATACCAGAATATTAAAATATTCATTAAAATAATATTAAATTATAAAAATTCCCAAAAATCATATTTTATTATTTTGAAACGTTACAATCTACCCCCTTAAAGAAATTCGGTCCCCGAATTTAAATTTAAACTCCCAAGTACTAAAACATTTCAGCAAAAATCCAAATTGTCGGGGCTCCACAAACATCAATCCTAAGGCGTATATAAGAATACCCCATGCGTCAGGTGCGCACGGAAAACAGAATCCACACATAAGTACCATTCAGGTGTAATGGGTGTGCATACAACACCTGTCATAGGCAACGTGTGTGCCTGACAGCAAAATCAGGTGCATATGACATGCACGAAGAATCCCGATTTAGTGCATCTGGCGTGCACCAAAATCGTATATCAAAACACTAAAGGTGCATGAAAACTATGCTGGAAGTGTAAATCAAATCACTGCATAAGATAGGCGTGAAATCACAATCAATACCTCAAATGTAATAACTATGCGCAAAATATAAATACCCAGTGAGTGCATGAAAACAAATATCATGAAACTCAGTCATCAAGAATAAATCATGCGAATAGATCGCCCAAAATACCAAAATCCCAAAGTGACGGATACGTGGTAGTCAAATCACAAAATCACAAATCATAAATACCGCCGTCGGTATATCCTCCTTCGAAGTCGAGAAGGTGCCGGTACATCCAATACTAGCGGCGCAAGATATCTACTTGCCTCTTGCTCGCGGCTGGCGTCCTCTGCCTCTGGTTCCTTATCTTCTCTGTGGATTACAAATCTCGCAATCTATCGGCTCATCGGCCTGGTCAGGTGTGCTAACAGGAACGATTCCGTTCTGGCACTTCTCTGGTCATCTCTCAGTCAATCATCACGACTACTCGTAACGCAGCATGTCACTGGCGTCGGCCTCTGGCTCTTTGAATGCACATCACATCTGATCCTGGGCACAAATATCATTGCAGCAATGTCCTGGAAGGAATCCCGCTCAAGGTCTCTTCCGATCTTGCCTATGCCGGTTTGTACGGAGGCTGGTACTCTTGCATAATCTATTCTCGCTCGATGGACATCTGCGTCCTCAGCACAGCATTTTCTCGGAAATTGGTCGCATCCCAACGCCTCTGTAAGCATATCCGGTCTCTAGTCTCGACGGGAAGTAATGACAGCTCGTCGGTGTCTCGCACGAACCTCTTGTCCCGCTTATCTGTATCACCGTCCACTATGACGTCACGCCATGCTATCTACGCACTGCACTGTTCTCGGCCATGGTCAATCCGAAGTCTCTCGCACGGACTCGAAATCGCGTACTCTGTATTCTGTAGAAGATGTCTGGCCAAACAGGTCCTCGGGAACACGTCCCAACCATCGGATGAATACTCAATACTCGTCCGTCCTCGATCAACTCGCAACGCATCTGGGTAAGGTCCTTTATCCGAACCTGGTCAACTACCTCGTCGACGATGTCGAGCTCTGGCCTGCTGAGTGTGCTCAATATGACCCATCTTGGGTCCTGGTCTTCTCGTATAGTATTCCAGAAAGGTCCTGTCGAGGTTTCTCTCAAATCTCATCCCTGCCGAATTGCCCGGAAGTCATCGTCCTTTACTGAAGCTAATCTTTGTTCCGGAACGGCTGCATACTCATCGCGCCCTTTTTTTCTGGAAGATATATCCATAAGCAATGCCTATGCATGTATATCGCATCTCTGATGTCGGCGGAGTGGAACGTCATCTCGTCGAACTCTCTTGCGAACTCTTTACTTCACTCTGCTTCAATGTCGACTGATTCGGACTCGTCTCATCATGACTGCATAGACTACGCTCCAACGGCTATGCTCATATCTGGAGTCTCCCAAGCAATATGTGTCCCATCACATGATATCCGAATGATGTCGAACCATCCGATCGACTCGTCAGAACCTCATAATCCCCCAAAAGCTCAACACCTTGGGTTCAGTTTAATAGTATCGAGTACATACCACAGCATCGGTGGTCCAGCCGTAGAAGGGCAAACCAAAGCCTCACTAATGGCGCCGTGGATCCGCCGCAAACCCTAAGGTTCAAAGGCTTTCACACGGTCATTATGTCGAGTTAGGGTTTCATTCTTCCAAAGGGTCCATAGAATCGCTTGCATGTCTTTCCGAATACATTAAACTTGGAAAATAGGCTCCTGACATTCGATCGTCTCTATCGACTCTCAACGAACCTGCATGAAGTCGTCTCTAGCTGGAATCAATCTATCTGATGACCTCTCATCTGGGTAAGCGAACGAACCACATGTCCTAGTCATTCACCCTCGGGTGACTAGCGACTCACCATCATATCTCTAAGTATATACTCATGCTGCAGTAGCTCCAATCGTCTGGGCGATATCTCATCATTCGCAGCAGCAACTGGCTCATTCGTCCGTATGCTGAACACCGCCTCAATCATCATGAATAAGCGATATATCAATGGTCATCACATCCTGGCTGGCCTCTATCAGTGGCTCAATCCTCTGGTACCGATCGGTACGCCGGAGAAATTTCGTAAAAGCGATCTGTCAAACGCTCATGGCGCGAAAGCACAATAAGACGACGCCTCTATATGCAATCGTATGTCTCTGGAACCACGCCCTAGTCAGTCCTCGTCCACGACGAGCTCAAGCTGACGTAACTCGAGCCATAGCTCACTCTGCCCGTGCAATCGTGGCAGCAAAACCAAAACCAGTATCGATAAGGATAGATCATAGGAAGGAATATAATACGGTGCAAGGAAATGTACATCCTAAGATTTCTTAAGCGGAGTGGCGTGTCGTAAGTATGCCGCGGAACATACGTACGGTACGTCCCTCTACTCAAGCTACCTATTCCATCAACCAAGGGTCATCCTATGCGATGAAAGTTCGGGTATAATACCCCCTCGACTAAGTCTAAGTTCCGTAAGGTCAAGCCTAAGTTCCGTATATAGATAACACCCTAGGCTCCATATAGTCAAACTTAGACTCGAACCAAAGTCAACCCAGCGCTCTGATACCAACTTTGGCATGACCCGAAAGAGCACGTGACTGGCCCTTCAATCATATGAAGTCTATAGGACTCCATCTGATCCAAGTAAGCCAAAAGCCCAGAAATCTAAAACCATTTTAAGGAGTAAATAAGGAAAACTGGTTTGAAGAAGTAAAGAAATCATGTTTTGAAAATCAAGTTTTTAAATAACTAAGTCGAATATGCATTTTTCAAATGTGTAACCTTTCCTGAAAATTTCGGCAGAGTTTCCTTTGTAAAAGCTGGCCCCGAACGGGGTACAACAAGAATAACATATATGAAATAATAAAAGGCATCCCCAAGCGGGAGCTAGCTCTTCGTCAATTGACAGTCACAACCACGCAAGCAATATAATATACAACGCCGAATGGCTACGATCAAATCCAAAAGAACTCAAACAACCTGAAAACCGTAATACTACAAGCGCGACTCTAAGGTCGAAATAATACACACTGTGTCTAAGTCTGAAACAATATACAAGTTTTGGTTGATGGAATCTCTAGATACAATGAATAATACAGGAACAATGGCGGTTCTGATACAAAAGAACCCACCTACCCAAGCAAGTCACCCATATGGAAGCAGTGTGCCAGAAATGCCGCTATGGAATCTGTACGGCAAAAACCTGCAAGAACTGTGGCACAACGGGGGTGAGTTGCCAACTCGTGAATAGAAAATATGTACAAGCAGAGATCGAATGTATGACCCATCCGAGGTCAATACGATCAGATATAAAAACCTCAATATGAATAAGTCTGCAGCATGCTAAACTGGCAATGTAATCTCTATACATGAGTGTAGGGCCAAGTGCTCGTGCCAGTGCCTCAGGTAATAGCATATCATAAATGTGAGGTATGATCAATGTAATCAAATCTGCATGTACGTGGATCCCGTCCACTCGTCACCCAATGACAATAAGCATCATGCATATAAATATGAGGATATAAACCATCTGTGTCTCTCGCGACAGGTCAAATCATGGAACCGGAGTGCCCAGTATCGACACTCGAAAACATCATGAAAGTTGTGCCCAGCATCGGCACGTAAATCCTCATATATCGGGCTCCGTCAGTCCGGATCAGCCCACGGGCTCAATCTGCGGAATCGGCCCTCGGCCCCAGCAGTACGCCCATATCCATCTATCGACTCTGGTCGGTATCCTCCGGATAACCGCCAGGTCCAACCAATCACCGGTAGGTAGTAGTCCCTCTGCCAGGCTCACCGTCTACTACACAGCGAAACCGTTCTTGCCCCGGGGTACCATACCGGGTCCACCATGTACCCGCAATTGGCCTCATCCGCCTCCTCGAATCGGGTTTCACATGTCGCTCTCAGGACCGAGAAAACACATGGTGGACGCACTGAAATATCATATCAAGGGTAACCGGGTTTTTAAAACAATTACATATTCTCTTTTGAAATACCCGCAGTTCCCAAATCCAGAAATATCATGGAAACAACATATCTCAATGCGCATAATCAGAAAGCATGATATATATGACATATAAATGAAATGCAAGTATAACGGTATATCATGCAACATGGAATAATAGTATACACATACAAGGGTCATATCCTGATGCAATAATACTACTGTGTAGTGACATGGCAATTACCGATGAAGATGTGTGTGAGCCGGCAAGTAAGTGTACGTGGTACATACGCATCATCAGTAATGGTGCTGGTGTCCTAGCAGCATGATTGTAATATATCAATAAACACAAGCAATGCAATGCAAATAGCATGAAAATGCGGAATCAATAATCAACGCAACAGTGAAGAACTTACCTCAATAAATATATCATGCAGCCTTGCCTTTTGAAATAAGACGAATCGGGGTTTTTGGTAAAATAAGGGCTATGGGGTTTTAAGAAAAAATGCATCGTTTGAAAATATCCGTAGAATCCCTTCTGCCTATCTTTAAAATATCCCCGATTCATTAATTTTGAAATAGGTATGACTCGGGTCTAGTCTACGCCTACTATGCGAACTACGGACCCAACTATCAAGTCAATCGGCAGGGGTATGGAAACCACCTAAATCTGAGTCGATATACATATATATACACACAACAGTCGGTGATCTCTCCTCAATAGTATCACGTACGATACAGTATATCATATAACATCCTCGAGTCATGAGTACGGATCTAACATCAATATAAAGCTCGTACAGTAAATCGTCGTACGGCATCCCAATAGCTGGGTACGGGTCAATATCACATTCATCTCATCACATATCAGGTATCACTACCATCATATCACATAATCTAGGGTACAAGTCTAAGTCTAGTACAATCGATACCATCTATAAAAGTATGAATGCGGGGTAAAACACCTACCCAAAGGCCCGCTACAGCATCCTGTCGTATCTCCCATACGAATCCTGCCATATCGCCGATCTCACGGCCTCAAATCGAATCACATCGACTCAACCCACATCCCAAGCACTATCCTCATAATCCAGTATATGTACACATAGTCCCATACCCATGTGAACACATACAAACATATACTCCCATATACACATGCGAAAGAAAGTATGTATGCAAGTGTGTGCGTGCGTGTGTGTATGGGTGCAACCCCTACTCTGGGGTTTCGCACTACACTAAACCAATCCATCTTATCATCAATAATCTTAAAGAACATATAATAAATATATGTGTGTATACGTATTCGTATACATCACCACGGACTGCGGGGGTGCTATACGCCATCCACCCGACTTCCCCCGTAGATATAATCTACTCACCTTGCGTCTTTATCTGTCGACGTCGCCACGCGTTTTCTTGTCATCCTGAAGTCTTCATGGGGTACCTACAAGTATATCACAAACGCTAAAGCACATGAAAATCACATCGGAAAACCAAAACAGCACACGCTACTCGCATAGGTAAAAACCTATCGGCTCGCATGTAAACATGATCAATATCCACTTGTCGTTGACGTCCAAACGCCACCCGATAGGAACGAATCACCAAATACCAAAATCCATGCTAAAACAAGTAGTAAATCGTGCGCCAACATAGGAAAATCAACCCAGATTTTACCCTTGATGGAACCAGACAAAATTGCACATACCCAGGGACAAGACTACTGGAAATAGGACCATGCACCAAAATCGAGATGATTTCCTCCTGCTCTGGCCGCAAATTACGGCCAGAAGGAATTAATTGGCGGCCGGGAATAGGAGTTGGGGGCTAGGGTTTGGTGTGGTGGTTCCAGGGTGCCTGCACATCTCACTGTCAACTCAGTTTTATTTTTGGGGTCTCGGGGTGATAGCAGATTCCTAAATACGATCACAGATTTACAGTTTTTCCCCCGACATCGTCTCATAAATCCGTATTCTGTGTTTTAGCTTTAGGTTTGGTCCAATAACACATTACCACAGGGGTTCTAAGGTCACCACAAGTCTCAATTTCACCCTTGAACTCAATTCAACTCCTCACCCTAACTTGAAGTTTCACAAATCCACCAAACGACACCATATCAACATGAAACTAGAATTGATGCACAAGAAATGAAATACTATTCTAATAGGTCCAGAATTTACCTCCTTTGGCAACTCGAGAAAATTCTTGAGTTGCTCAAAATCCTCCAAATCCAATCTTGCTAGGTTCAATGTGTAGCTAGTGAGCTCGGAAACACTTTTTGTGAAATGGGAATAGGGTTTTAGGGTTGATTTCATTGTGGATCTAGGGTTTTTGTGAAGAGGGGGAGAGAGGGAGCAGGAGCAGCAGCAGCTCATGTTTGAAGAGGGGAGAGAAAATGAGAAGGGAAATGATGGGGGGGCATGGGTCAAAAGAGGTTTGACCTTGTCTTTCTCTCTCATCATCATGAAACATTTTCTTTTCTTTTCTTTTCTTTTCTTTTTCTTTTCTCCTTTCCTTCTCACTCAATGGCAATCCCTAAGCAACCATATTCCCAAAACATGTAACAAGTGTGACAAGTGTGTAAATTGATATGTGCACATTTTTGCACAAAAAAGCTAAAAATCCGATTAGCGATTTTTAATCGCGATTAGCACTAAATTAGCACATAACTAATCATAAAAACTTTTAAATGGCATAATTCCATAAAATACCCTATTTTAGAATTTTCTATAATTTTTCCCCATTTATTTGTATTTAATTATAACAGAATATTAAAATATTTATTAAAATAATATTAAATTATAAAAATTCCCAAAAATCATATTTTATTATTTTGAAACGTTACAGCTTCGATCCTTAGAGCGGGAGGGCAAGGAGTTGCCTGCTAAGGATGGACCGAGAAGGGTTGCTGCTCGGTTGCCTCTTGATGAGGGCTTTGAATTTTAACGTGGGGGGACAAGGAGTTGCCTGCTAAGGATGGACCGAGCAGGAAAGATACTCGATGGCCTCTTAATAAGAGCTTCGATCCTTAGCGCGGGAGGGCAAGGAGTTTCTTGCTAAGGATGGGCCGAGCAGGGTTGCTGCTCGGTTGCCTCTTGATGAGGGTTTTGATCTTTAGCACGGGAGGGCAAGGAGTTGCCTGCTAAGGATGGACCGAGCAGAGTTGTTGCTCGATGGCCTCTTGACGAGGGCTTCGATCCTTAGCGCGGGAGGGCAAGGAGTTGCCTGCTAAGGATGGACCGAGCAGGGAAGCTGCTCGGTGGCCTCTTGATAAGGGCTTCGATCCTTAGCGCGGGAGGGCAAAGAGTTGGCTGCTAAGGATAGACCGAGCAGGGTTGCTGCTCGGTTGCCTCTTGATGAGGGCTTTGATCCTTAGCGTGGGAGAGCAAGGAGTTGACTGCTAAGGATGGACCGAGCAGGGTTGCTGCCTGGCTTTGTAAGGTTCTGTCTAACCTTCCTTGGTGTGTGAACATTGGGAAGAGCTACCGTCGCGGACGGCACGTGTCAGGAACGCATGGGGGAGGCGAAGCATTTCGAAGAGCCGCGTCAGTTCCGCCACGTGGCGGTGCGGTATTGGAGTAATTTGGGTGGATCCCAGGATTTGCGCCCATGCGCGCACGAATTTGGGTCCTTAGGGATGCTATTTGGGGTTATAAATAGAGAAGGGTGTGTTGCCCATACTTAGGTTTGCACCCCGAAACATAATAATGGACGGATTCCCTTTCTCCATTTTCGATATCATTTCCTTCGAAGACGTATATTTATATGATCGGCAGAGTTCCAAGGAGACGTTGCGGGGGGGAGGGGGGTTCGGCATGTGGAGGATCATATCAGCCGCTTGCTTTCCCGGTGATCACCCCTGCTCCAGCTGCTGATGTATTTGATTTGGGCGTCACCGGGGCTGCACAACCCCTTGTCCGAACAACTGAAGGATGAAGCGGTTGGCAAGCTGAGATTACTATACCGTCTTGTCCTGATCTCGATGAGTCAGCGGGATTGCTCGGTGACACTCGTCCTCGAGTGTTACCGACTGAGGCATCTCACCGATGGGTGCCCGCCCGTAGAGCCTTCTGGCCCATCTGTGGCCTCGAGGGTTCGCGGACAACATCAGAGGCAGGGGTCCGAGGCGGCCAGGGCTCGGCTGAAGGCTGTTTCTTCGGAGTACCACGAGCAGTGTTTCTTGCACCCCCTTCCCCGCTGTTGTAAGAATTTTTCTTTTTCTTTTTCTGGAAGGCTGAGAAGCCCACAATACCTTTTGAATAAATAAAATTCTTCTTTTTGCGATGCCCTATTGTTTCCTATTTAATATTTAAATAAAAAGAACTTGGAAGAATTTATATCGCTTTTGTGAAAAAAGAAATATACATTCATAGATATTCTTTTTAGAGGTACAGCTTGAGCTTCTCGGCGTTGTAAGGCCGTGGAAATTTGCGACCATTCGCATCTTGTAAGCGATAGGCTCCGCCGGGCAGGACCTCGGAGACAAGGAATGGACCGTCCCATTTCGGGGAAAACTTATGCAAGTTGCCTTGATCAACGAACTCGTTCCACCTTAGGACTAAATCTCCGGTTTTGAAGAAGCGACGCTTGACTCGCGCGTTGTGGTAGCGGGCAGTTTGCTGTTGATAAGCGGCAGCTCTGATCTGAGCCCGGTCCCGTTTCTCTAACAAGATATCCAGATTAGTTTGGAGGGCCGAGGTGTTTTCTTCATCGTTTAAGTGCTCGACCCTGTAGCTGGACAGCCCGATCTCCGCCGGGACCATTGCCTCGGTACCATAGCAGAGGCTGAAAGGGGTCTCTCCGGTGGGGTTCTTCTTCGACGTGCGCAAGGCCCATAAGACCCGGGGTAGTTTTTCGACCCAACTGCCCTGTTGTCCTTCTAGGCATGTCCGAAGACCTCGGATGACGTCCCGGTTAGCGACCTCGGCCTGCCCGTTGCACGGGGGGTGCGCGACCACGGCAAACTTCATAAGGATACGGTATTCGCTGCAGAATTCCTTAACTTTTTCGTTCTCGAAATTTTTCCCGTGTTCGGTGATGATATACATCGGGATACCGAACCAGAGTATCACATTGTTCTGGAGGAACTTGATAGTCGTGGTGGCGTCCAGTTTCCTGATGGGGACGGCCTCGATCCACTTCGTGAAGTAGTCCACTACGACGAGGACGTACTTGTGCCTGACCGTACCGGTAGGGAACTGGCCTATCATGTCCATTCCCCACTGGGAAAACAGCCAGAAGGAGGTTAGGGCTGTTAGCTCGGTAGCCGAAAGGCGATGTATGCTTCCATGGAGTAGGCAGCTTTTCTACCTCCTGACGAGCTTCTGGGCGTCCTGATGAATCGTCGGCCAATAGTACCCTTGGAGCAGTGCCTTCTGGATTAAGGTGCGGGTCCCTTGGTGCGCGCCGCCAACCCCTTCGTGAATATCACGGAGGATGTAGTCGGCCTCGTGGGGGTCGACGCACCAGAGCAGGGGCTGAGTGAAGGATTTCTTGTAGAGGTTCCCATTGCTCCAGACAAAATGGCGAGCTTTGGCTCGGAGACGGCGGGTTTCCCCTCGATCATCTGGGAGTGTACCTTCCCTCGGGAATTCCATGAGGGGCTTCCTCCAATCCCGGTCTTCTTCCCGGGCTGTGTACACTTGAAGTGGCGTCGCCCCGTCTTCCACGCTGGGCCGTGGTAAGACCTCGAAGAGGATGTTCCTCTTGTTTTTGGCCGTATAGGATGAAGCCAGCTTACTCAAGGCGTCGGCCTGGGCGTTTAGCTGTCTGGGGATCTGCTCCACTTGGACTTCATGGAAGTCTTTTCACAATCTTCTCACCTCGGCCAGATACTTCACCATCAGAGGCTCCCATGCCTCGAATCGGCCGGTCACTTAGCCAACGATTAGGGCAGAGTTGCTGCGGATCCGGATCGCTTTCAACCCCACTCCGAAGGCTATCCGCGGTCCGGCCAGCAAGGCCTCATATTACGCTGCGTTATTTGAGGCTTTGAACCCGAGCTTCACAGAAAACTCCATCGCTGCCTCGTTCGGGCCCTGAATGATGAGGCTGGCACCACAGCCTTCCTCGGTTGAGGACCCGTCGACGTAAAGATCCAATCAGGGACGGAGTCGGGCTTTCTATCGACTAAGGGTTGAGCTCCGGGGACCAGCGTGGATTCCGGCTCTTTACTGGGGATAGTGCACTCGACGATAAAATTGAACAGGGCTTGTGCTTTGATAGCCTGCCTCGGGCGAAATTTTATGTCGAACTGGAACAACTCCCACCTCCATTTCTCCAAACGACCGGAGTACTCGGGGGAGGCGAGGATAGCCTCTAAAGGCCGCTCGGTAAGAACGAGGATGGTGTGCGCCTGGAAATAGTGTCGTAGTTTCCTTGAGGCCAGGATGAGTGCCAAGACGATCTTCTCAATGGCTGGGTACCTCGTTTCGTGTCCTTGAAGACATGGCTCACATAGTATACTGTCTTCTGGACTCCCTCGACCTCTCGGACGAGCACCGAACCTGCATCTTGGTCGGACACCATTAGATATAGCGATAGCTCGTCCCCTTCAACTGGCCAGGTGAGCAGCGGGGGAGTCGCAAGGTGACTTTTTAATTGCTCAAAGGCGATCTGGCACTCCTCTGACCATTCGAACCTTGGTATCTTCCTTAGAGCTTTGAAGAACGGGAGGCACTTCTCCCCAGACCTTGACATGAAACGACTCAGAGTGGCTACCCGCCCTGTTAGCCGAATGATTTCGACATTAGTCTTGGGCGCAGTCATGCTGAGGATGGCGCTGATTTTCTCCGGGTTAGCCTCGATTCCACGGTGGGTGACCATGAAACCGAGGAACTTTCCACCGGTGACCCCAAATGCGCACTTGGCGGGGTTCGGTTTCATCTTGTATTTGCGGAAGACGTCGAAGGCCTTGCACAGATCCTTGGCGTGTTCATCCGACGAGATTGATTTGACGAGCATGTCGTCGACGTAAACCTCTATATTCCTGTCGATCTATGTCTTTAACATCCGATTAACCAAGCGTTAGTACATAGCCCCAGCGTTTTTGAGGTCGAAGGGCATCACCTTATAGCAGTATACCCCCCGGTCCATTGTGAATGCGATGAGATCTTCGTCCGCCGAATTCATATGGATCTGGTTGTAGCTAGAGAAAGCATCCATGAAGCTAAATAGCTCGTGGCATGCTGAACTGTCGACGAGCTGATCTGTCCGGGAGAGGGGATAGTTGTCTTTCGGGCAGGCCTTGTTGAGGTCAGTGAAGTCGACGCACATGCGCCACTTCCCGCTAGACTTTTTAACCATGACTACATTCGCCAACCATTCCGAGTAAGGCACGTTTCGAATGAAGTCGGCGGCGAGGAGCCTGTCTATCTCGTCCTCGGTCACTTTTTATTTGATCGGGGCGAAGCTTCGCTTTTTCTGCCTGACGGGTCGTACTATAGGGTCCACCCCAAGCTTATGTGATATGACTTTGGGGCCAATTCCAAGCATGTCGGCAGGCGCCCAGGCGAATACGTCCGAGTTATTTCTGAGAAAGTGGATCAGGTCGTCTCGACGATTCCCCGTCAAGAGTGACCCGATCTGGATGGTTCGCTCCTTGTCCCCCTCTGCAAGGGGGACCTCAGTCAGTGGTTCCGCTGGGGTTCCTCGGACCTCTTTTTGCTCGTCTTGAGTATCCAGGGAACCCTTGATATCATCCTCGCCCACAATGTCATTGTTTGGCCGCTCAGACGTAGATGTTGCGGTGAAGCAAACCTTTACGGTTCGTTGGTCCCCGTAGGCCCGACCTATCACGCCTTGGTCGAGCGAGAACTTTATCGCTAGGTGGTAGGTCGATATCTGGGCGCGGAGGGAGTTCAGTGTCGGGCGACCTAGGAGGACGTTGTAGGCCGATGCGATTCTCACGACGATAAACTCCACAGGCACGGTGCGCATACTTCCCGCTTTCCCGATGTTAAATTGGAGGGTGATTACCCTTCCGCCGGGATGGAGTGGTTGGTGAACCCCGACAGGATGTGGGCAGTTGGCCTTAGGTCCGACGGGGTGAGTCCCATACGCAGAAAGCAGTCATAAAAGAGAATGTCTGCCGAGCTTCCCGAGTCGACCAATATCCTCTGCACTTCATAACGGTGGACTCGGGCTGTGATCACCAATGGGCCATTGTGAGGCAGGGATATCCCGTGGAGGTCCTCGTCGGTAAATATGATCGGCTCGGCCGATTTAGCCTTCTTACTTGGGTGGCTGTCAGTCCCCTCGATCGGTAAAGGGTGCCACATCTCGTCAGTCCCGGTCGTACCCCCCACTGACACGACCATGATTTGTCCGATTGTCAACTCGCCGGGAGGGGGATGGTGCTCTTGCTCACGATCGGCTTGCCGCTTGTCTTGCAAGTACCTTGCTAGGTGCCCCGAGCGGATTAACTCCTCGATGTATTCGTGGAGCTGCTTGCAGTTCTTGGTGGGGTAGCCCTACGACTTGTGGAAAGCGCGGTAGGGGTCATGGGTGCGGTTGGCCGCCTTATGATTGACCGGGGGGAGTTTGAAGAATCTCTCGCCCTTTGCCTCATCCAGCAGCTCTGTCTGGGAGACGTTGAGCGGGGTATACTCCTAGAACTTCGGGGAGTAGGGCTTTGGCCGCTCGATCTTCTTTTTCTCCTCCCTGGCCCTTTTATTCTGATTGGCTTGGTCTGTCCAGGGTAGGTTAGCATTCACCTCGGACTCAAGATGGATCTCACGTTCGGTCCAGGCCTTTACCTCGGCCATGGTCTTAGGTTGCGCTAATGCAAAGGAGCGTAGCCACTCCTTGTGCCTAAGACCCGACCTAAGGGCTGTAATGACTGTCTCGTCCCGGTGCTCTAAGACCTCAAGGAGGGCGTTGTAGAAGCGGGTGACGTAACCTTTGAAGGATTCTTTGTCCCCGCTCTTTATGGTAAAGATATGATCAACGGTCCGCTTCTGCCGTCTGTTCCCGATGAAATGGCCGAGGAATTGAGTGGCCAGCTCATCAAAGGTAGAGATTGAGCATGGCATGAGTTCTCGGAACCATTCTCATCCAGAGAGGATGAGAGTGGCGGGGAAAGCACGGCATTGCACGGTGTCGGAGTTTTCCTGGAAACTCATCCCGACAGTGAGTGCGTCCAAATGGTCTTTCGGGTCGGACTTCCCGTCGAAGAGGGAGACCTTTGGGGACTTGTTCCAGGAGGAGACGTGGACAGTGAGTAGCTCTTTGGTGAAAGGCTTCGTGAGCGAGTCGGCGGCATATCTAGCCCCGTCACTTGAAGGACGATTTTCCCGATGTATTCCCTCGATCTTCTTTTCAAGGACGTTGAGTCAGTCGTGGTATCTTGATGATTCGGCATACTCTTATTTATGGCCTCTACTGTTGGCGCCCTGTGCCTGGCCATGACCCCGGTTCCGTTCTATGAGGTTCCTTAGGTCCCCTAGCGAGGTTGTCTTCGAGCTACCGTGGTGAGTCCCGTCCATGCGACCCCATTGAGGGAAGGGGTGCCGGTCATGCCTGGGTGCAGGAGAGCTGACCGACACCTTCATGGGAGGGACGGGACCGTGATGGGCCTCAGAGCGGGGTGCTCTGGCAAGAGACCTCGGTGCTGAGCTAGGTGGCGCCCAGCGGGTCATTGAATTGGTCGCCACGAAGGATATGCGTCCGCTGGAGACAGCGAGGTGGTGCTCGGTCATGCCGACGTGGGCAGCGTATTCTCTCCCTCTGTAGGGATCCCGGTCCTGAGGTGGGGGAGCGGCGACCTGGGGAGTTTGCCCAGCCGTTTGGACATGGACGAGCGCATCCACGACGGACGCGAGCCGATCTATCTGAGCAGATGGGGCGTGAATGGCGTCTGGGGGAGGAGGGGATCCTCCCGTGTCTCCATTGTGAGGGTGGTGATGGATGGTGCTTGGATCATCGCGGTAATCGTTCGCCATGAAGTTGA
Source organism: Agapanthus africanus (assembly GCA_030015575.1). Lineage (NCBI taxonomy): Eukaryota > Viridiplantae > Streptophyta > Magnoliopsida > Asparagales > Amaryllidaceae > Agapanthus > Agapanthus africanus. The sequence continues at coordinate 824,210,086 of CM057339.1, read as the reverse complement.
GATCGGAATGTGAACTTTCGTTGAATGGAACTAGCGTTTCCTACAGACGGCGCCAACTGATGGATCTCTGGACCTTCTTCAGATGTTACCTTCCGTTGATCTACAGCGAGTGGAGACGAGCGGCTGAGATTGAGTTGGGAGGTTGCCTCCTAAAGCGTGTGGATCTCAATGGGGTTGAAGTGGTTGAAGCCGAGCTACCTGCAAGGAAGTCCCGGGGTGGTACCACCGAGGACCCTCCGACGATCAAGTTAGATGGGCTAAATGGGCAGAGTAGCGGCTTATTGGGGTAAAATTGCCTTACATGAGTCGTCTGAGAGAGGGGTTTATATAGTGGCAGCCATGGGATGGCGAGCGCGAGATTCACGCTGGCCGTTATGCCCCTGGTGTTACACCCGCATGAAAGGCGGGATCACCCGCTGATGACGAGATACGCTCATTAATAGAGGAAGGTGATGGCATAGAACGCGGGATCGTGGGCGGCGGGTATCTCGCATCTGGCGCGATTCGTGGAGCCGTGGCGGAGATGCCTGTGATCAGTGCTGTGGGTCGGTCGATGAGACCGAGGAAGCTAAGCTCGGCAGGAGGCTCGAGAACGAGCGGGAGGTCGAGCGATCTTGGTTCTGTGATAGCTCGGAGGTGAGCTAGGGGGCTGAGGGAACTTAGCGTGTGGGAAGGCTCGGAGGCGAGCCAACGGTTGTTTGTAAGGCGAACATGGGAGTGGTCTGGAAGGCCACCGAAGGTCGGGACATCCTCGGGTCGAGGGACCGGGGCATGCTTCCAATGTACCGTTCTTGATCCTTTCTCTTAGGCTTTGGGACACGTCACCTGCCACGTGTCATGATTTAGGGAATCCCCGGTATCGAGTATCATCAGTTCCCTTTCTTACTATCTTCTGCCTCCTCTTCCATGGAACCCCAACGATAGCAATCCAGTTTAGAGAAAATGATATCTTTATATTTTCCCTCCGGCACCACCGGGCCATCCTCCTCCATTGTTTTCACCAACTCAAACACCTTCCTAAATTTTTTTTTTTACAGATTTGTGGGCACATTCTCCTTGCAAGCAAGTCTGTTAGAGACATCCAAATGAAAATATAGGAGAAAAAAGCTAAGGACGCTCCTTCCTTGATTAGCTTGTGATGGATCTCTGGATCTCCTTTAGATGTTACCTTCCGTTGATCTGCAGCGAGCGCTGATGGATGGTTGAGATTGAGTTGGAGGGTTGCCTCCTGAAATGTGTGGATCTCAATGGGTTTTATGTGGTTGAAGCCGAGCTACCTGCAAGGAAGTCCCGGGGTGGTTGTGCCACCGGGGACCCTCCGGCGATCAAGTTAGATGGGGTATTTTGGCAGAGTAATGGCCTATTAGGGTAAAATTAGCTTACCTGAGTCGTCTGGGAGAGGGGTTTATATAGTGGCAGCCATGGGCTGGTGGACGCGAGATTCACGCCGGCCGTTACGCCCTCGTGATAGACGGGATTCCCCATTAATGATGATATACGCTCGTTAATGGGGGATCGTGATGGCATGGAACGCGAGATCATGGGCGGCGGATATCTCACGCCTGGCGAGATTCGCGGAGGCGCCTGTGATCGGTGCTGTGGGTCAGTCGGTGAGACCGAAGAAGCTAAGATCGGTGGGAAGCTCGGGAACGAGCGAGAGGCCGAGGCATCTTGGATATGTAATAACTCGGAGGCGAGCTGAAGGGCTGAGGGAACTCAGCATGCAGGAGGGTTCTGAGGCGAGCCGATGGTCATTTGTAAGGTGATCGTAGGGGTGGTCTGGAAGGCCAGCGAAGGTCGGGAATTTCCTCGGGTCGAAGGCTCGAGGTATGCTTTCACTGTACCGTTCTTGATCCCTTTCCGTAAGCTCTGGGACACGTCATCTGCCACGTGTCATGATCTGGAGAATCACCACTATTGAGCCTCGTCATTAGCCTCCCACTCTCGTCTCGACCCATTCATGGATTGGGCCGAGAGTGGTCTGACCGGTCACCCGGGGTAAGCTCTTATTTGAAGATATCGTCAGTACGTATTCCCGGGCAACTAGTTGTATTTTTTTGATGACGTCAGCGGATCAAGGGAGAGATCTCGCATTAAAGGGGAAGCACCGGTTTGTGCGTACGTTCGTTGAAGCGCCAGCCCACGTGTTTGGCACTGGTTGGCTGACGAGATGGGCCGCTGGTGTTCCCGCACCCGATGGGATACAACCAATGCGCGTGCGACAGGTGGAGCGCCGATGGTCGTCGATTGCGAAGTGTTGTTTTGGTGGGAGACGATCGGCGCCATAGGATGTGTACGCCGACTGCTATAAATAGATGTGGGATCCTCTTCGGGGTCCATACCTCATCATAATTTCATCATCCCTAGTCGTGTTAGCTCAGCGCTCTTCTCCTCAGGTCAGATTCCTTGCATTTTCTCTTCCGATGACTCGTACCTTTGATCAGGTTAGATATCTTCTACCGAGGAGTCTGTAGAAATAGTCCGAGAAGAGTCTAGGGAGTCCTCTGTAGCTTCCTCTTCTTCTTCTTCCTCTTCTGCTTCTTCCTCGTCTGAGTCGGAGTCCCTCCGGGAAGTTAGGGTTAGTCATGCTTCCCGGGGGGTCGTGCGACGGGGGCGGTCCCCGGAGCTCAGGTTATGGGTGCTCTTAGCGCGTCATCCATGCTGAGGCATGAGGATGAGCTCACCACCATCCGGACTCGTTTCCACATTCCTCCCGGCTACTCGCTTCGTCTGGCCGAGGAGGGGAAGAGGGCAGACTACGTACGGGGCAAGGAGATTGCCTTATACCTGGAAGCCTACTGGGCCGGGATGTGCCTGCCTTTCTCCCCCGAGGTGAGTGCGGCATTGAATTGTTTTGAGTTAGCCCCGGGCCAGTTTGTGCCAAACTCTTGAAGGATTCTCCTTGGGTTCCTGGTCCGGTTGAAATTACGTCTGATCCCTTTCAGCCGGAGCCTTCTCGTTTCTTCTCTCTGCTACAAAAACCACCCTGGCACTCACAGGGGCGAGCTGAGCTGGGTATACATATTTTTTAGAAAACACCGGGGAGGTGTTGCCAGGTCGGGGGTCATCGTAGTACCTTCTTCCATTCACGAATGGAAGAAGAAGTTTTTGTTTGTTGGGTCGCCCGAGGGTGAGGATTGGCCTGTGCCCATCCAGTGGCACAGGGCCAACTGTCCGCAGGTGAGGCGGTCGAATGATCCCGACACGGTGGCGGTGTTTGAGTGGGAGCCCCTCTCCTAGGCTGATGTGTTGTTGTCTGAGCGGGCCCTCGGTTGGGTCGGGCTCAGCCCCGCCCAGTTCGCAGGTAAGTTAGGAGTTTTCAGACGAACTGTTTAGACTTGTGTATTCTTTCACTTTTTCTGGAATTGCTGACTCCTTTGTACTTTTGTCTATGCAGAACCCATGGACCTAGGCAAATTTCGGGCAGCCCTGGTCAAATAGAAGAAAGGGAAGAAGGCCGGAGGAGCCGGCCCTTCTCGTCCGTCGTCGGCTCCGGCTCCACCGGCAACCGCTCCATCCAGGCGTTCCCCGGGCCTCAGAGTCTAGCCATGCGCCAAGCCGGAAACGCGTTCGGGAGCAGAAGCCCCAGGCTCCAGAGGTGGGAGGTGAGACGGGCTTTCCTGCGTCTCTCCTCAAGAGGTACCAGAGGATGGTGCCCCGTTCCCCGACTTCCCCGATCGTCGTGGATGAAGGTGAGCATCGCTTTGAGGTGCCCTCGGGGTTTCTGTCGCCGATAGCCTGCTCTCGGAGATGGAGAGGTCGGCTTGGGGCAGAATCCCTCGGGGAACCCTCCGGGCCCAGATGGCGGCTATAGCCCAGGAAGCCGTGCAGGTCAGTGTTCGCACCTCACTCGGGTCTATATTCAGTATTTTTGTTCGCAAGGTTGGGTGCCCCCCTTTTCTTTTTAACCCCTCCTTTGTTTTCTTCAGGTCCTCCAGCACGTCGCCCTCGTCGTCAACATGGAGGACGAGGAAATTAACCCGGCGATGCAGGCCGCGGATGAGTTCTCCTCGCAGGAGAAGAGCTCAAGGCTGGAGCTGCAAGCGGCGATGGAGAGGGTCGCTGCCCTCGAAGACCGGGTGGCGGCCGGGGATCGGGAGATCGCCAAGTGCCGAGAGGCCGCCCGATCCGCCGAGGCTAAGTTGGAAAATTCCAAGGTGCTTGTCGCCACCCTGAAGAAGACGACGAACACCCTCCGGAGGGAGAACGAGATGGCGAAGGAGGGAACGAGGCATGCCGAGCTCCGAGCGTCGAAGGCGGTGGAGAGCTACAAGAAGTCAGACAAGTACTACACCGACCTCGCTGGAGCCGCTGCCATCGTTTGGCACGACGCTCTCGACGCCGTCAAGGCCCTGATGCCGGAGTTTCCTAACGGCGAGCTCCGGGGTGAGTACCCCCTCGGGGATGAGGCGCAGGGGAATGCCCCTGGAAGCGCTGCAGGGGGAGAGACCCCTGGTGGGAGCGTTGGGGAGAAGTCAATCGCCCCGGCCACCGGCGCCGAGGCTCCTGCGGTGGGCGCCGACCTTCAAGATGCCACCTCGGTTGTCATGGTGGAAGCGGAGCTCATCGAAGCTCTCCCTAGCCCCGAGGCCTGAACCTCCTCGCCCCCCTTATTTTCTTTTTGCACTGAAATTTTGTAAGCCTCCGGGCATTTTTGTAAGGCTGGGGAGCCCATAATACCTCTGTAAAGACTTCCGGCTTGGTGAATAAAATCTTTTTGCAGTGTTCTTTGCGTGCACATTTTCCCTTTGTTTGTGGTAAAAAATTGATTTGCGCGGTACTACTTTCATGACGCATTAGGTCGGAGATCGGTTCTTCGTCTAGCGATCACACGTTGAGTTGAATTCAACCATTTGCCAAGTGTGCAAAGACCGGTGAGGTCGGTATCTCCATGTCTCCGAAGTCGATGTGGAGATCGCTCAGTAAAGATGTGTAAGAAGTTGAGCAGGGAAGCTGCTCAATGGCCTCTTGATGAGGGCTTTGATCCTTGGCGTCGTTGGGTAAGGAGTTGCCTGCTAAGGATGGACCGAGCAGGGTAGCTGCTCGGTGGCCTCTTGATGAGGGCTTTGATCCTTAGTGTCGTAGGGTAAGAAATTACCAGCCAAGCCAAGGATGGACCGAGCAGGGTAGTTGCTCGGTGTCCTCTTGATGAGGGCTTCGATCCTTGGCGTCGTGGGGTGAGAAATTACTAGCCAAGGATGGACCGAGCAGGGTTGCTGCTCGGTGGTCTCTTGATGAGGGCTTTGATCCTTAGTGCGGGAAGGAATGGAGTGGCCTGCTAAGGATGGACCGAGCATGGTAGCTTCTCGGTGGCCTATTGATGAGGGCTTCGATCCTTGGCGTCGTGGGGTAAGAAATTACTAGCCAAGGATGGACCGAGCAGGGTTGCTGCTCGGTGGCCTCTTGATGAGGGCTTTGATCCTTAGTGCGGGAGGGCATGGAGTGGCCTGCTAAGGATGGACCGAGCAGGGTAGCTTCTCGGTGGACTCTTAATGAGGGCTTTGATCCTTGGCGTCGTTGGGTAAGAAATTACCAGCTAAGGATGGACCGAGCAGGGTTGCTGCTCGGTTTTGCGAGGTTCTGTCCGACCTTCCCTGGTGTGTGAACATTGGGAAGAGCGACCGTCACGGGCGACACGTGTCATGAACGCATAGGGGGGTGAAGCGTAAGAGCCGCGTCGCTCCGACTTCGGTTCGCTGAGAAAGACGGGATACCCGCCGCGTGGCGGTACAGTATTGGAAGAAACGAGCGAATATTGGACCCTTGGGGGCGCTGTGGGGCTATAAAATAGAGTGGGCATGTTAATCATTCCTTTCTTCATCCACAAAACGTAAGAATGGACGAATTCCCTTTCTCCATCCTCGAGATCATTTCTTTCGAGAACGTATACTTATAAGACCAGCTGTGCTCCGAGGAGACGCTGCAGGCGGTGATCCGGCGCGTTGAGAATCATGTTGGCCGCCTGCTTCCCCGGCGATCACCCCTACTCTAGCTGCCGATGTACTCGATCTGGAGGGCATCGCCGGGGCTGCACAACCCCTTGTCCGAACAACTGAAGGACGAGGCGGTTGGCAAGCTGAGATCGTTGTGTTATCTCGGCCTGATCTCGAAGAGTCGGCGGGATCGATCGGTGGCACTCATCCTTGAGTGTTACCAATTGAGGCATCTCGCCGATGGGTGCCCGCCCGCAGAGCTTTCTGGTCCGTCCGTGGCCATGAGGGTTCGCGGACAGCATCAGAGGCAGAGGTCCGAGGCGGCAAGGGCTCGGCTGGCGGAAATTTGTTCGGAGTACCACGAGCAATGTTTCTTGCACCCCCTTCTCTTATTTTTTTTTCTTTTTTTATGTAAGGCTGAGGAGCCCACAATACCTTTTGAATGAATAAAATTCTCGTTTTTGCAATGCTCTATCGTGTCCTTCTTATTACTTAAATAAAAAGAACTTGGAAGAATTTACATCGCTTTGGTGAAGGAAGAAATACACATCCATAGACATTCTTTTCAGAGGTATAGCTTGAGCTTCTCGGCGTTGTAAGGCCGTGGAAATTTGCGACCATCCGCATCTTGTAGGCGATAGGCTCCGCCGGGCAGGACCTTGGAGACGAGGAAGAGACCATCCTATTTTGGGGAAAACTTATGCAGCTTGCCTTGATCGACGAACTCGTTTCGCCTTAAGACTAAATCTCCGGTTTTAAAGAAGCGACGCTTGACTCGCGCGTTGTAGTAACGGGCGGTTTGCTGTTGATAGGCGGCAGCTCTGATCTGTGCCCGGTCCCGTTTCTCTAACAAGATGTCCAGGTTAGTTCGGAGGGCCGAGGTGTTCGCTGTAGGGTTATTAGGCACTCTCACATGGGTCTATAAGGCATCAACCATGCCCGATTTAAAATTTAGACGTGCCGAACAACCCTAACCAACATCTTTAAACTAGAGATTAGGTGAAACAAAGCATGTAAACAAAATATCTTAGCTCATGACAAAAAGAAAAGCTTCTAAAAGCTTCAACAATGAGCTAACCCAAATCAAACCCTAACCTTGTTTAATCTCCACTGATCATGTTGCATTAGTAATTATAACATGTTACAATATTATATATCACATATATAATATATTTTGTAACAAAAGAAAATAATAAAATTAACATATATCGCATATATATCAATATATTACCCGAGTGAGAAAAAGAATCTTTTAGCGAGCTTATATTAGTTAATGCAATTTAATATATCAAATATATAATTATACATTAAATTATCAAATCAACACTTGATCCGATATTCCGGCTATTTCATAAATAGCTGACTAATATAATCTGTATCAGTTCATCGAATCAACACTTGATCCGATAACCCGGCTATATCACATATACCCGGTCGATATCTCATATCGCGAGAATCTAATACGGTATCACATACACGTATTGTTCTCGGTCCCGCACATATCATATATGTGCTTCTACTCCGTTTTGCCTGAGCCAAGAAAGCTCTGTGTAGGACTCTAAAGAATCGTCAATACGCCGGCAGTAGGTGATGATCATATCAAACACCCACAAGCTGCAAGCGGTCAGCTAAACGTAACAGCCACCCAGGTATTGAGCGATCAGAAGATCAACAAGCAAGCCTGTACTTTCTCCTGTGAATCCAGTCAGTAACACTCCCGTACAGTCCGGTCTCTCCGTCTGATATGTCGCGTATCTCGCCTAGGGGTGGTAAACGTCAGACCCCGGTAGCTTGATAAGTCGTGTCGATATGAGGTTTATAACAGTTCGAGAAACTACTGATAACACTTACCAGTAAATCTCAGCAACCCTGGCCAGGGATTTCCAGTTATAGCCAATCGAACACAGCGCAACATCAACTCCCTATACCGGGAGAGACGAATCCCCTCCTATCGCTCATTGCCTCCATATGATTCGGGACTGTACCCAAAAGCCACCTTTTTGCACACCCTCTTAGACGTGGTATGATGGAAATCAAAGCACAGTGGGAATCACACAAGACTCTATGACGATCTCGGGTCTACAGACTAACCTGTACCAATGTCACCAGAGAACTGCCATCTGACGTGGGGTATAATACCATCTGGGAGTTCTCGGCGAGTCCGTCCAGTGTACCCAGTCTCTACTGAGCACCCGTACACCATCCTTGATGTCAAACACCGATGGATATGGGATCATCCATCGCCCATCATATGGGTCAAGATGCGTATACGCTAGTCTACTCTGGTGTATCGATGCCTTGTCTCGATACACCCTCGACTAGGAACAGTTAATCAGAGTACATGTTAAGATAAAGTACAACCAGATAGCACACTATCATGTCGAGCAAGAAAGTCCTTCCTATATATGTCCAAGCATCCATTACAATATACATCATATGTACAGTAATGGCCTCTAGGGCATACATCTTCTCTATGGCTGGGTACCTCGTTTCCGCGTCCTTGAAGACGTGGCTCACATAGTATACCGGCTTTTGGACTCCCTCGACCTCTCGGACGAGCACCGAGCCTGTAGCTTGGTCGGATACCGCTAGATATAGCAATAGCTCGTCCCCTTCAACTAGCTGGGTGAGCAGCGGGAGAGTCGCAAGGTGCCTATTTAATTGCTCAAAGGCGGTCTGGCACTCCTCCGACCACTCGAACCTTGGTATCTTCCTCAGAGCTTTGAGGATCGGGAGGCACTTCTCCCCAGACCTCGACATGAAACGACTCAGAGCGGCTACCCGCCCTGTCAGCCGCATGATTTCGATGTTAGTCTTGGGCGCGGCCATGTTAAGGATGACGCTGATTTTCTCCGGGTTAGCTTCGATTCCACGATGGGTGACCATGAAACCGAAGAACTTTCCACCGGTAACCCCGAATGCGCACTTGACGGGGTTCAGTTTCATCTTGTATTTGCGGAGGACATCGAAAGCCTCGCCCAGATCCTTGGCGTGTTCGTCCGATGAGACCGATTTGACGAGCATGTCGTCGACGTAAACTTCCATGTTCCTGCCAATATGCGGCTTGAACATGCGATTGACCAAGCGTTGGTACGTAGCTCCGACGTTTTTGAGGCCGAAAAGCATCACCTTGTAGCAGTATACCCCCCGGTCCGTTGTGAATGTGATGAGATCCTTGTCTGCCGGATTCATACGGATCTTGTTGTAGCCGGAGAAAGCATCCATGAACCTAAGTAGCTCGTGGCCTTCCGAGCTGTCGACGAGCTAATCTATCCGAGGGAGGGGATAGTTGTCTTTCCGGCAGGCCTTGTTGAGGTCGGTGAAGTCGACGCACATGCGCCACTTCCCGCTTGATTTTTTAACCATGACTACGTTCGCCAACCATTCCGAGTAAGGCACATTCTAAATGAAGTTGGCGGCGAGAAGCATGTCTACCTCGTCCTCGATCGCCTTTTGCTTGATCGGGACAAAGCTTCGTTTTTTCTGCCAGAAGGGTCGGACCGTAGGGTCCACCCCGAGCTTGTGAGATATGATTTTGGGGTCGATCCCAGGCATGTCGGCAGGTGCCCAGACGAACACGTCAGAGTTGTTTCTGAGGAAATGAACCAGGTCGTCTCATTGAGTCCCTATCAAAAGCGACCCGATCTGAACGGTTCGTTCATCGTCCCCTTCTATGAGGGAGACCTATGTTAGTTGCTCCACCGAGGTCCCTCGGACCTCTTTTTGCTCGTCTCGAGTGTCCAGAGAACCCTTGACATCACCCTCGCCCTCAACGTTATTGTTTGGCCGCTCAGACGTAGATGTTGCGGTGAAGCAAACCTTTGCGGTTCGTTGGTCCCCGTAGGCCCGACCTATCCCGCCTTGGTCGAGCGGGAATTTTATCGCTCGGTGGTAGGTCGATATCTCGTCCCGGAGGGAGTTCAGTGTTAGGCGACCGAGAAGGACGTTGTAGGCCGATGGGATTCTCATGACGATAAACTCCACAGGCACGGTGCGCGTATGGCCCGCCTCCCCGATGTTAAATTGGAGAGTGATTACCCTTTTAGCCGGGATGGAGTGGTTAGTGAACTCTGACAGGATGTAGACGGTCGGCCTTAGGTCCAACGGGGTGAGTCCCATACGCAGAAAGCAGTCATAAAAGAGAATGTCCGCCGAGCTTCCCGAGTCGACCAGTATCCTCTGCACTTCGTAGCGGTGGACCCGAGCTATGATCACCAGTGGGTCATTGTGAGGCAGGGATATACCGTGGAGGTCCTCGTCGGTAAAAACGATCGGCTCGGCTGCTTTAGCCTTCTTCTTCGGGTGGTCGCCAGTCCCCTCGATCGGTGAGGGACGCCGAGTCTCTTCGGTCTTTGCGTACCCCCCGCTGATATGGCCATAATTTGGCCGATTGTCAATTCGCCGAGAGAGGGACGGTGCTCTTGCTCACGGTCGGCTTGCCGCTTGTCTCGCAAGTACGTTGCCAGGTGCCCCGAGCGGATTAGCTCCTCGATGTAGTCTCGGAGCTTCTTGCAGTTCTCAGTGGAGTGGCCCTGCGACCTGTGGAAACCGCAGTAGGGGCCCCGGGTGCGCTTTGTCGCCCTATTCGAGACTGGGGGGAGTTTGAAGAACCTCTCGCCCTTAGCCTCCTCCAACAGTACCGTCTGGGAGACGTTGAGTGGGGTGTACTCCTGAAACTTCGGGGAGTAGGGCTTTGGCCGTTCAATCTTCTTTTTCTCCTCCCTGGCCCTTTTCTTCTGATCGGTTTGCTCTATCCGGGGGAGATTGGCATTCACCTTGGACTCGAGCTGGATCTCATGTTCGGTCCAGGCCTTTACCTCGGCCATGGTCTTAGGTTACGCTAATGCAAAGGAGCGTAGTCACTCCCTGTACCTAAGACCCGACCTAAGAGCCATAATGACTGTCTCGTCCCGGTGTTCTGGGACCTCAAGGAGGGCGTTGTAGAAGCGGGTGACGTATCCTTTGAAAGATTCTTTGTCCCCGCTCTTTATGGTGAAGAGATGGTCAACGGTCCGCTTCTGCCGTCTGTTCCCGACGAAGTGGCTGAGGAATTGGGTGGCCAGCTCATCGAAGGTAGAGATTGAGCGTGGCACGAGTCCTCGGAACCAGTCTCGTCTGGAGCGGATGAGAGTGGGGGGGAAGCGCGGCATTGTGTGGCGTCGGAACAGTCCTGGAAACTCATCCCGGCTGTGAACGCGTCCAAATGGTCTTTCGGGTTGGACTTCCCATCGAAGAGTGAGACCTTCGGGGGCTTGTTCCGGGAGGAGACGTGGACGGCGAGTAGCTCTTTGGTGAAGGGCTTCGTGAGCGAGTCGGCGGCATATTTATCCCCATCGCTTGAAGGACGATTTTCCTGATGCATGCCTTCGATCTTCTTTTCGAGGGCGTCGAGTCGGCCGTGGTATCCCAACGATTCGGCGTACTCTGATTTTTAGCCTCTGCTGCCGGAGACCTGCGCCTGGCCACTGTCCCGGTTTCGTTCGATGAGGTTCCTTAGGTCGCCTGGTGAGGTCGTCTTCGAGCTACCGTGGTGGGTCCCGTCCGCGCGATCCCGTCGAGGGAGGGGGTGCCGGTCATGCCTGGGTGAAGGCGAGCTGACCGACACCTCCTCGGGAGAGACAGGAGCGCGATGGGCCTCGGGGCGAGGCGCTCTGGCGAAAGACCTCGGTGTTGAGCTGTGCGGCGCCCAGCGGGTCATTGAATACGTTAGCCCTGAGGATCTGCGGCCGCCGGAGATAGCGAGGTGGTGTCCGGTCGTGCTAACGCGGGCAGAGACTTCTCTCCCTCTATAGGGGTCCCGGTCCCGAGGTTAGGGAGCGGCGACTTGGGGGTCTTGCCCGGCCGTTTGGACACGGACGAGTGCATCCACGACGGACGCAAGCCAATCTATCCGAGCGGATAGGGCATGAATGGCGTTCGGGGGAGGAGGGGATTCTCCCTTGTCTCCACTGCGGGGAGGGCAATGGCTAGTACTTGGATCGTCGGGGTGACCGCTCGCCATGAAGTCGAGATCAGAAAATGCACTTTCGTTAAGTGGAACTAAGAGTTCCCACAGACGGCGTCAACTGATGGATCTCTGGATCTCCTTCAGATGTTACCTTCCGTTGATCTGCAGCGAGCGCTGATGGATGGCTGAGATTGAGTTGGAGGGTTGCCTCCTGAAATGTGTGGATCTCAATCGGTTTTATGTGGTTGAGGCCGAGCTACCTGCAAGGAAGTCCCGGTGTGGTTTTTCCACCGGGACCCTCCGACGATCAAGTTAGACGAGGTATTTTGGCATAGTAACGGCTTATTGGGGTAAAATTGGCTTACCTGAGTCGTCTCGAAGAGGGGTTTATATAGTGGCAGCCATGGGCTGGCGGGCGCGGGATTCACGCCGGCCGTTACGCCCCTGGCGTTACGCCGTGTGATAGTTGGGATTCCCCATTAATGACGAGATACGCTCGTTAATGGGGGGTCGTGATGATGTGGAACACGAGATCATGGGCGGCGGATATCTCGCCCCTGGCGAGATTCGCGGAGCCGTGGTGGAGACGCCTGTGATCGGTGCTGTGGGTCGGTCGGTGAGACCGAGGAAGCTAAGCTCGGCGGGAGGCTCGGGAACGAGCGGGATAACGAGGCATCTTGGATATGCGATAGCTCGGAGGCGAGCTGGAGAGCTGAGGGAACTCAGCGTGCGGAAGGGCTCTGAGGCGAGCCGATGGTCGTTTGTATGGTGATCGTAGGGATGGTCTGGAAGGTCACCGAAGGTCGGGAATTTCCTCGGGTCGAAGGCCCGGGATATACTTCGACCGTACCGTTCTTGATCCCCTCCTGTAAGGTCTGGGACACGTCATCTGCCACGTGTCATGATCTGAAAAATCACCAGTATTGAGCCTCATCATCTTGACTCTCCATGACAACCAGCTCTGATGAAGCAATATCCTCAAGAGCGGCATCTTAAGAGCTTCCACCATCAACCCCTAAACCCCCACTTTTCGAGCCCCCTCTCTTAAGAGCGGCATCTTAAGAGCCCCCTTTCCTGGGCCGAACGCCATTGTACAAAAGGTCTTAACAACATGTGACCTCTTCTCATAGTCCCGCATCCCTCCAAAATCACATGGAGCTAAAGACCCAAGTACCCCCACACCAATATTAACTTCAGTACAGCCTAAGGTAGGTGCATGTGCCTCCCTTAAATGTAACATAGGGCCGGCACCTAAAAAGGTTTTCACTTGCAAGACATTATCATGTCCCACCACCAAGGGGGAGACCCCCTCACGTGAGGGCCTTCCATCAACAGCAAGCTTGGGCCTACCCTGGATTGAATCCAACTTTGGGGCCTGCGGGGCCAACCCGTTCTGCAACTCTGCAATCGCATCGCCGCAGTCGTCCATCCAAGGTGCCACGACCATCAGTTTAGACTGCGCCGGCGTGCTTCCCACAGCATCAACCACCTCATCGCGGGCCACCTCCACCGCCACGCGCACTTAAAACAAACATCCCTTTGTCTCCGACCTAACCACTACCGGAATATCGGTTTTGCGGTAGGTTAGCACCCTAAGCCTTGCAAACTCCATTTTTTCTTTACCGAGGGTTCTGCTATCCACCTCATGTAGCCACTTAAATTCCTTGACCAAATCATAGAAGCCATCCAAATTCCAGCTTGAATACGGGAAGTCATAAACGTTCGACCAAAAGCAAACCAACAAGCTCTTTTCCCAACCATTGTAGGCCAACGACAATCTTTGGAAAGAAAGAACAAATTACAACACAGCGTCATTGAGTTTATTCTCCGATGGGAACGAGATATGGAAAATCCCCTTACTCATAATTTTAATCTCCCAAGGCCACGCCTTCAAGGATGGTCAACGCCGAACGAGACCCTCTTTAATATCAGTCGCCGTCGGGCTACCGTGCAGGACAGTCGCCACAGCGCACGTTTTGGCCAACCTGGCCTCCTCGAGCTCCATGGTCCGGGTATAGTTAATCTTCACTTTCACAGAAGGCCCCTCAACGCCACCTCTATGTGGCCTGATGCTACTTGGAGAAGGTGCTTGTTCATCGGGATTTATTACATTCTAATATCGCTCATTTTTAATCTCGCGTATATAAATAATTGTTATTTGATCCGTTTGTGCTAAATAAATGCAGAAAATAGGTATTGGAGCAATTGACGGACTTTTAAGCTCAAAACAATGCAAAATGGACCAAGTCAAACTCAACGGTCAACGGTCAAACCTTACATAATTCCAAGTTCTCAAATTTCAGATTTCAAGTGCTAGAAGACCCCCAATAAATCCCAAAATAACACACAAAAAGACCCTAGGCGCAATTCCTCATTTTGTCTGCCGATTGGCGACCAAGTTAGTTCATTTGGCCGCCAATTGCTGGCCAAGTTGTCGCCGCAGAGGTTGAGATTTGGGGGTTATTTTGGTCTATTTATGGGCTTTTAGAATCCTCCTCGGGTTTCACCTTCCAACCCCTATATAAGCAACGGATTGGAAGCTCAAGTGGACATTTTAGGTTTTTCTTAAGTCTTAGAAAGCAGTTAAAGTAGGTAGACTCCTCTTCTTCTTCATTTATAAATAGCCATTAAAAAACTTGTAGCTTAGTTTTCATGAATGAAATTCTCTTTTTATTAATTGCAATTGTCTTTTATTTTAATAGTATAACTTAGTTAAATTTGTAGTAGTTATTTTTGCTTGTAATAGTTAGTTTATTATCTTGCCTTAGATTAATTGTATAAGTTGTGGTTACTTGTAATAGGTAGATGAGTTTTATTTGAAGTATTCTTGTTATTCTTCTCTTCTCTTGTTTTTAAGCAACGATGCTCAATAGATGCTCCTTACTTTAGTGAGGCCCAAGTAGCTACATTTCCTTCATTATTCTCATCTCTTATCTCTTCTTCTTGTTTTTATTTACTTTTAATAATGAGTGAGTAATCTTATACTTGTTGGATTAAGGAGAGGATATAATAAGGAATGTCAACATTCCTTTACCTCTCCTTATTCAAACTCGGTTGAGTTGAACCCCGATCCAAGCGGTACAAACTTTTCAATTTGGGCACTCTATCTCTCGATGATTTTGCGACCTAAATTCGAGACAAGTTGTATTTGCCTGGGCCGAGGGCTAGAGTTAAGACTTAAGAGTGAAGAACGAAGAGATAAGGGTCGGAAGAAGGGACTTAGCGTTTGGAAGGTATTGCCTATACTCATAAGTACCCTTCTAAAGAATCCTAATCCACGCTGTTTGCGATTGCCCTAGCATCAGCACAAATAAGGAGCTCAAAGGAAAGAATACAGAATTGTTACATGCTTAAACCATCCAATCTGAAAACCCTAGCAAAGCCCTTCCTTTCCTTTACATATCATATAGTTAAAAACAAACAAAAAGAACTCACATCTTGTGCATAACTCTTCTAAAAGTAGAAGTAGATTTAACCGTTTCTCCGTAGACGGTTCGTACTCAGCTCGGCTAGATATTTAGTGACGCCGTCTTAATTGAGGTCTTTATGAACTTCACATACACATATTTCCTAAACAATCAGTGCTCGACCAATATTCCTCGGGGTAGAGGACCCGCCCTTGCACTGGCTAGCCAAGTGGCCGATGCCATGGCACTCGTAACACAACGATTGCTCTATACAAGACCATTTAGTGTGCACCCATTTCCAACAATTGTGGCATCTTGGCTCTGTGATTCCTTACGCATTCATCCGGAAATCTTTCTGGGACTTGGGTTTCACCACTTTCTTGGCATAGAGTTTCCTCTTAGGATGTTGCCATCCACCATCCGCCTCTCCAATCTCATCAGCATGGTTTCCATGACCTACAGAACGAAAGGGGAGAGATAGCTTCCTCTTTAGCTTATTAACACCACTAGAGGACTCGTCTCTACGATCTCCATAAGAAAAACCACTAGTCCACGGTCCTTTCGGGGCTAAACCTCTCACCGAACTCCTTTAGGGAAGGGAGACTGTTCATATCATAATATTGCATTTCATATTCCCCAATTCTTATTCGTTTTATAACTAAACAGGTGCTTTTGACGCATGCCTGCTACATATTACAGGATACAGGTTCTTGGAGCGAAAACAGTGAAAAAGACAAAAGTTGATACAAAAGAGAGACTTTTGACCAACAAGTAGACGGATCCTAGTCAAGCCTGGACGAATAACAGTTCACTGAGGTACAAGGCAACGCAAGGTCCAAAAATGTCAAAGTGAAACTGTTAAAAGACCAATACAAATTTTCACTGAAGATCTGGAGAAGAACCAGAAGCCAAAAGGAGAAAAGAAATAAATAAATGAAATGCCCAATCAGCATAGAAGAAGCCCACAAAAATTGACACAGTGTTCTCATCAAAGGGCCGCGGAACCGCGGCCCTAACCCCATTTATGCCGCGGTTCCGCGGCCATTTAATTCACGTGTCGGTGCAAATTTTGTGTGGCGGTGCGTCGGTGACTTTGTTGGGATTTTTCGGGGGTATTTTTGTAATCGCACATGTGCGAATCCCGTAACCCTAAATTCCCCTGTTTCCTTATAAAATTGTAATCAAAATATTGTAATGCTATGCCTCTTTTCAATTAATAAAAATTCAGAATCTTTTGAAGATCTAAGAGCATCAATTCTGTAAGTTTATCTTTTAATTTCTGCCCTAGTTTACAATTCATTCTTTGCCTTAGCTTTAGAATCAAATGCTTGCCTTAGATTAATTAATCTTTTGCCCTAGTTTAATCTTGTGTAGAACCTTTTAATCTGCAGTAGATAATTAATCCTTTAGATCTAAAAAATACACATAATAAAAATGCTATTTTTAAAAGATCCCCTAATGAGTGAGTAATTTTCTCGCTTGTTAGGGTTAGGAATAAGGGAGGGGTTGAGAGATGAATATCTCTCATCTCTTTCAAGCCCAATAACTTGTAACAACTAGAACTTCATGCACGCATACATGATCCGCTCCCTACAGCACCCTACCCACGAGGTAACGGTGAAACCGTAGTATAAAGGACCGGACATGCATGACTTCCATGAAGGTTATAGCAATTAGTAGGAAAGGACGGATAAGGATCTAGAGGAAGAAACTTCGTTTCTTCCCAATCATCCTAATCCCCTTTACTAATAATTGTTATAACTTCTAAAAAGATTTAATCGAGAGCATTGAAAGATGTGTTAATATTAATCTTATCAAACCCTACTTTAGACATAACCCTAGCAAGTTCCTTAACCATCGTACAACTTAGTTTTTAGAATCAATTAAAAGACCAAACAACCATTGGAATCAACTCGTAAGAACACTTAGGAAAATTACATATCCCTGTGGATCGACCCGTATTCACCGGCTAGCTTCATGCGACGCCGTTTCTGTTTACGGTAAAATATTTTTGGTGATCGTAAAACCAACACTAATCAAATGGCGCCATTGCCGGGGATGGCGTAAAATTTCTTTTGTGTAATTTCAGGTTGATATAAATTTTAAAAATCATAAAAATCTGAAAATATAAAAAGTACAAAAAGTTTTCAATTTTTGTTATTGTTTGAAGGGTCTATTGTTTGAATCTTGCAGGAACAGCGAAGAATCTCGGATCTGAAAATTTACAGAGGGCAAATAAAAATTTGGTACATCAGAGCAGAGGAGAATTTGAACAAAGTAGCGGCAGAATTTTTTGCAGAGAAAGATTCCTCCACAAGACCGCGATTCCGCGGCTGTTGTGTGCTCAAAACCGCGGTTCCGCCGCACTCCTGCCACGTCAGCTCCTCAAATTTTGTCGGTTTGTTTCTTTTTCCCCCCTCTCCAACCTCCATATATCTTTTGTGAAATTTTCTGCAGGACTTCTTTGCGCTAAAAAATTCTTCTTCTCCCTTCTCAATAACAGATTTTCTGCAGGTTTCTTTGCGCCGCGCTAAAAAAATTGATTGCAAGTGAATTTAATGTTTTGTATATATTAATTGGACTTTAAGGGGCTATTGACCAAACTCAGATTGGGTGGGGATTTCATCACCCTTCCCAGGACCCCAGAAAGCACTTAAAGTATTTGCATTGACCACAATTAATTAAAAAATACTAGACTCAGCCCTAAGGATTTCGAGCTCAATAGGACAAAGGACTAGACATAGGCATCGACCGTTTATCCTAACTGACTTTGCGGTGTCTAGGCAAGTGTGTCAAGGCAATTGGTTACTTAATTAGGACCGCTACTTATAGCGGGGAGTCTCCCACTTACCTGGCACTTACGTGGCCGCAATTGGCGGTGAAGAGGCGGTTTGAGGTCCTATTTCTAGCCCTAGTTAGGAGCTGTCTAGCTGACCTAGGTGGCCCTAGATTTAGGCCTGATTGTGCATGTGTGGTTGATCGCGTTTGCGTCTCAAGTCTCTTTTCAAAAACCTCTTTGCAAAACTCTCACATAAATAAAAAAAATGATGAAAAATCTTTTCAAAACTTGCAACTTGTCGCTAAAGAAACCTTGCAACTCACTTACACCACTTCCTCTCATTGACGTTATCTTACCTCCACATTCTGTCTTTCATTTTTTTTCTGACTACACTACCCCTTTAGTGTATGTCACTTTGGACTAGGGACACTAGCGCCCGATTAGTCCGTGTTTCGTTGGTACCGACCGACGAACCCTTCGACACCGAAGTCGACATTCCGTCCACTTTCTTACCTCCACCTTCAAATTCTTTCTCCGAAGGCATGTCAGGATTCAACCCCAACAATACCTTACCGACGGGAATGATTCCACATCCGTTAGGTGTGAATAACCCGAATCAACCGCCTGTTGAAGCGCCCGCACGAGTTGCGCTCCAGGATCTCTTCTACCCCGTCCGCACTTCTTTACCTACCTGTCTTTCACCCCCACCGGCAAATGGGGACAATTTTGAAATAAAACCACATTTCATCAATATGCTGCCAAAATTTCATGGTTTAGAATCTGAAAATGCTTATATCTTTATCAATAAATTCCAAAATGTCTGCGCTATGATGAAAACGACCCAATTGAGTGATGACGCTATAAGGCTAAGGGTCATTCCTTTTACCTTATGTGACCTAGCCGAGAAGTGGCTATATAGCACCGCATCACATTCCATTAGAAATTGGGACGAGTTTGTGAAAGCTTTTTTTAAAAAGTTCTATCCTCATCACAAAACTGCTAGAATCCGTAATGAGATTATACAATTTTCGCAGCTTCCTTCCGAACCATTTTGGAAGTGTTTCGAGAGATTTAAAGACCTACTCGTTCAATGCCCTCATCATGGGATCGAAAGTTGGCAACCTTACCAAACATTATACGAGGGATTGAACTCGGCAACGAAGCAGTTGCTAGAAACCATCTGTCAAGGTCACTTTCTTTCCAAATCTAGTGAGGAAGCGTGGCAGTTTCTTGAGGACCTTAGTGAACAAACAATTCAGTGGGAGAGCACCAAGACCACATTATCTTCTTCTAGTGGTCAATCTAGGACAGGCATACATCAAGTAGAGATGTCGATTGCTATGAAGGCCGAGATGGCCGCTCTTACGAAAAAGCTAGAAGCGATTGAGACCAAAATCTCATCGCCTTCTCCTACCCCTGTTCTGTCTCCACGAACTGTTTGTGCTTGTTGTGCGGATGCATCGCACCTAACCGAAGAGTGTCCTTATAATGCATCTACTCAAGGACAGGATCAAGTCAATGCTGCATTTCAGCAACGACAAAGAAACGATCCGTACTCTTCGACATACAATCCGGGGTGGAGGAGTCACCCAAATTTCGCTTGGAACCAAAATCAACAATTCCAAGGAAATAACAATTTTCAAAGGCCTCCTCCTCCACAACAGCAAGCAGCTCCACAAACTCAATTTCAACAGCAGCCTTACCCTAATCAGGTGAACAATTTTGTACCTAACACTGCTTACCCGCCAAACAATTATGTTCAACCTAATAATGACAAGGTTAGCTCGCTCGAAAGAAGTCTAGATGCGTTCCTAAAGCAATCTACACAGTCTACAGCAAGACTAGAGACTTCTATTCAATCTTTAGTGCAAAACAGTGCCTCACACGATCAAAGCATCAAATCTATTGAGGCACAAATTGCACAACTCAATGCAGCATTGAGCGAGTGAGAAAAAGGAAAGCTCTCATCTCAACCACTGCCCAATCCCGGTCACGCACATGCTGTAAATCAACAGCAAACTCATAACGTAAACGCTGTGACCATGTTGAAATCGGGAAAAATGTTGCAAAACAATGTGGGTATTCATGATGACACCCCTGCCGGTGGTTCTTCTTCACCTTCTTCTTCTTCTTCATTAGAGCATGTTCTCCATCATTCACAAGGCTCTACTCCTTCTAGCTCGAACGGACCCACTTCTCACAACATGAACACATCTACACGGGGTTCCGTTCCAACTCAACAATCTGATCCGCAAAAATTAGACTCAACAACATTTCAAAATGCTCATTTTCCAAACCGGTTGAGATCCAATAAACCAACTCCATAAATGGAGAAGATTGTTGAGCTGTTCAAACAGGTTAGCATAAATATCCCTCTTTTGGATGCGATCCAACAAGTTCCTTCATATGCAAAAATCTTAAAGGACTTATGCACCAAAAAGAGGAAGTCACAAGTACCAAAGAAAGTTTTTGTGGCTAGTGCTATTAGCGATGCTCTTGTCAATTCTTTACCCCAAAAGCAAAAGGACCCCGGTTGTCCTACTATTTCGATAACAATTGGGGACAAGAACATCAATAGAGCACTACTAGATCTTGGTGCTAGTGTCAATTTGCTACCTTATTCTGTGTATGAGCAATTAGGTATTGGAGAGCTTAAGCCCACTCACTGTACTCTCCAAATGGCTGATCGATCAATCACCCATCCAAAGGGTGAGCTAGAGGATGTGTTGATCAAAGTTGGGGAGTTCATATTCCCCGTTGATTTTATTGTTATGGACACACAACCTGTTGCCAACTCACGGAACCAAATTCCGGTGATCCTCGGTCGACCATTTTTGGCCACTTCTAATGCCGTAATAAACTGTCGCAATGGCTCCATGACTCTATCCTTCGGGAAGACGTCTAGTGAGTTCAATATTTACAAGTTAGGAAGTCTGCCCCCGTGCCTAATGCTAGTACACGAGAAGTTTGCTCTATTCACGAAATCACGCAGGAGGACTGCGAGTTTGAAAGTTTCTTGTTTGATGAGAACAGTTTTGACGCCTCTAGTGCGTCCCTCCTTGAGCCTACCACAGTTGACACAACCGATATTGATTATGAATGTTTCACTTTTTCGGATGATGACGACTCACAGCCCGAATATGAGTCGTTTGAATTTTTGGATGAGTTAGTTGAACCATCCAAATCGGTTGTTTGCGGTGATTTCGAACCTGTGTTGGAGTCCTTTGAGTTTGAGGTAGATTCCCCAATGATTCTTTCGCCTCCGAAACTCGAACTCATGTCCTTGCCGTCTCACCTTAAATATGCTTACATAGATGAGAATGAGACATTTCCCATTATATTATCAGCCTCTCTAGCCTTCGAGCAAGAAAACGCTATTTTAAAAGTCTTACAAGATAGGCGGCAAGTTTTCGGTTGGACTATGGCGGACATCGAGAAGATTAGTTCTCTCATAATTGAATATCATATGCAATTGATGGATGATGCTAAGTCAATAAAGGACCCACAGAAACATTTTGGGGGTATTGTGGTGAGTCAACCTTCTCCTTTAGAAGTTGAACCACCCCCATTTCTTTTAATAAGCTATGAGAATGCCAATATTCCACTGACTGCTGATCATTCTCATTCTCGTTATGATTCATCACCACATCATATCTATTCACTTCCACACTTTCCCTACCATCACTCCTATCTTCCCCAATTCTTTTTGGATCGGTATAACATGTTCTTCCACCAACCGACACTCTTTACAGATAAATTTTTCGACCGGTTGGTGTTGATGTTTGGTTTGTGCAAAGTCTGGCAGTAATGTCTAACATTGTTTCACTGAAGTTTGGGGGGGCCTTTCTGTATATATTTTTGTTTTTCTTTTAACAATAAAAAAAAATAAAAATAAATAAACAGGGGAGTGCCGACATTTTGACGCTCTTGGTGCAGCATGACAGTGAGGACACTGTCAAGTTTAAGTTTGGAGGTATGCTCGGTACATTTTCTTCGTTCGCATTCATCTGTACATTTTGCATTTGCATATTTATTTGAAAACCCATAAAAAAAATTCAAAATATTCAAAAAATTTATAAAAATAATTGTATTCAATTTTGGCCATATCTAACTTGAGTTTGATAAATAGGTTAACTGACTACGAACAACTAGATCTTAGACTTAGTAAATCAAAAATCCTAAAAATAACCTTCTTTAAAGATTAACGGTAGAAAGTATATGTTTTCGTAGTTTATTTAGAAATAGGCAAATTTTGGGTTCACTTACTGGGCTAAGTCGAAATAAGGGAAAAGTTGTTGATTTTTATTAGAGTATAAGTTTGAAAAATAATTCTTAGCTTAAATGTAGATTCTGAAAATGTATACCCTACAATTTGCACAATCACGCACCTTGAAACTTGGAATAGTAGAGGAGACCTTGAAATGTTCTTGTCTAAAGTCCTAGTACAATAAAAAAAAAGAAAAAAAAGAGTGAATAAAGAAAAAAATGAACACTGGTTTTCGTGATTACTTAAGGCTAAAAATAGAAAAATTTTAGTAAGGGTGCTTCATCACCTAGTGCCTTAGACCAACTGGTTTGGGAGTCACTGCTAAAGCCTTGGGTGTTGCAAAATTAGGAAGTACGTTTAAAGTGCTAACATATCTTGTAATCGGTTGTTGGTACCTCAAGAAGTATTAACGGTCGCATAAAGGATGTGTAAGCGAAATTAAAAATTCACCAATTAATAAGTGCTTTGGACAACAGACAAGAGTATGATTGCTTGATTTGAATTTCCAAGTGTAGGGGTGATCTATACACACACACGTGGGGATATGTGATTAGAGTTTAGATAAGAGAAAAGAATGAAGAATAAAACTTGTATCTTTAGTAGAGTTGATAAAAAAATTCCTAAGTGGAGATGGAACCCTAAAAGGAAAACTTAAGAAATGCCGAAAGCTGAATGATTCTATAAAACATATATAATCTTAACTTAAATGATGAGGAAGTGTGAAGAATATGGGTGGATAATTTATGAGTCGATGATAATAGAATTCGTTGTTAGAAAACCTAATTGGAGAATTAAAGTTAAAAGGCCAAATTGATAGGATTTTGTGGGTGTAATCCGCTGAAAACCCTCAGGAGACAACACTCCTCCTACCAGGGACACCTAGAGGTTTAACGGCTTGTTGCACGAGCTCAGTGCAATCGCGTTTCCCTGCGAAAGTGCGGTTAGGTTTTATCGAGAATAAAATAATAAGTTTGCTCGAGGACGAGCAAAAGATAAGTTTGAGGGTATTTGTTCATATCATAATATTGCATTTCATATTCCCCAATTCTTATTCGTTTTATAACTAAACAGGTGCTTTTGACGCATGCCTGCTATATATTACAGGATACAGGTTCTTGGAGCGAAAACAGTGAAAAAGACAAAAGTTGATACAAAAGAGGGACTTTTGACCAACAAGTAGACGGATCCTAGTCAAACCTAGACGAATAACAGTTCACTGAGGTACAAGGCAACGCAAGGTCCAAAAATATCAAAGTGAAACTGTTAAAAGACCAATACAAGTTTTCACTGAAGATCTGGAGAAGAACCAGAAGCCAAAAGGAGAAAAGAAATAAATAAATGAAAGGCCCAATCAGCATAGAAGAAGCCCACAAAAATTGACACAGTGTTCTCACCAAAGGGCCGCGGAACCGCGGCCCTAACCCCACTTATGCCGCGGTTCCGCGGCCATTAATGCACGTGTCGGTGCAAATTTTGTGTTGCGTGCGTCGGTGACTTTGTTGGGATTTTTCGGGGGTATATTTGTAATCGCACATGTGCGAATCCCGTAACCCTAAATTTCCCTGTTTCCTTATAAAATTGTAATCAAAATATTGTAATGCTATGCCTCTTTTCAATTAATAAAAATTCAGAATCTTTTGAAGATCTAAGAGCATCAATTCTGTAAGTTTATCTTTTAATTTCTGCCCTAGTTTACAATTCATTCTTTGCCCTAGCTTTAGAATTAAATGCTTGCCTTAGATTAATTAATCTTTTGCCCTAGTTTAATCTTGTATAGAACCTTTTAATCTGCAGTAGATAATTAATCCTTTAGATCTAAAAAAATACACATAATAAAAATGCTATTTTTAAAAGATCCCCTAATGAGCGAGTAATTTCCTCGCTTGTTAGGGTTAGGAATAAGGGAGGGGTTGAGAGATGAATATCTCTCATCTCTTTCAAGCCCAATAACTTGTAACAACTAGAACTTCATGCACGCATACATGATCCGCTCCCTACAGCATCCTACCCACGAGGTAACGGTGAAACCGTAGTATAAAAGACCGGACATGCATGACTTCCATGAAGGTTATAACAATTAGTAGGAAAGGACGGATAAGGATCTAGAGAAAGAAACTTCGTTTCTTCCCAATCATCCTAATCCCCTTTACTAATAATTGTTATAACTTCTAAAAAGATTTAATCGAGGGCGTTGAAAGAGGTGTTAATATTAATCTTATCAAACCCTACTTTAGACCTAACCCTAGCAAGTTCCTTAACCATCGTACAACTTAGTTTTTAGAATCAATTAAAAGACCAAACAACCATTGGAATCAACTCGTAAGAACACTTAGGAAAATTACATATCCCTGTGGATCGACCCGTATTCACCGACTAGCTTCATGCGACGCCGTTTCTGATTACTGTAAAATATTTTTGATGATCGTAAAACCAATACTAATCAGAGACCACGACGTCCATTCTAGTGACCCTCAGCAGCCATGAGGTCACCCTCTATCACTACATGCTTACCTTTGTTAACACCAACCGCAAATTGGGCCACCAGGGAGATGTTGGCCGTGGTGATGGCAGAGGACTCACCTTGAGCTCTTAGTCCCTCTCTTTGGCCCTCAATGGCATTCTCCTTTTGTAGAATTACCCTTTGGGCAGCCGTCATGCTCGGAGCGTCGTCGGCCGATGACCCAAGGCAAGACCTGTCTTGCCCTAAAAGGAACTCGTCGTAGGCCTTGGGAAGCATCGTGAGCAGACGGAAGCTAGGGGGAGAATGAGCGCAGTAAAAAAAGGAAAAGATGGGAGATAGCATGGAGAGAAGAACGAAAAGTAGAGGTAGGAATAGGGAGAGGAGGCGAAAACCAACCTAAAAGCCGCTCAGAGATGGCAGGGAATGATGATGCTCAATACTGAGAACTCCCCAGATCACAACACGTGGCAGATGACGTTCCCCACAGCTTACGAGAAAGGAGCAAGAACGGTATATTGGAAGTATACCCCGGGCCTTCGACCCAAGAATGTTCTCGACCTTCGATGACCTTCCAGACCATTCCTATGCTCGTCCTCCAAATAACCATTGGCTCGCCTCCGAGCCTTCTGCACGCTGAGCTTTCTCAGCCCTCCCAGCTCGCTCCCGAGTTATCACAGAACCAAGCTTGTTCAGCCTCCCGCTCGCCTCCGGGCCTCCCGCCGAGCTCAGCTTCCTCGGTCTCATTGACCGACCCAGAGCGCAGATCATCAGCGTCCCGAAGATGGCCCCGCGAATCTCGCCATACGCGAGATATCCGACGCTCCACGATCCCGCGTCCCACACCATCGCGTTCCCCCGTTAACGGGCGTATCTCGTTATTAATGGAGGATCCCGCCATTCGCGTAGGCGCGGCTCCAAGGGCGTAACGACCGGCGTAAATCTCGCGCCCGCCAGCCCATGGCTGCCACTATATAAACCCTCTCTCAGACGACTCAGGTAAGACAATTATTACCCAATAGGCCGCTACTCTGCCAAAATACCTCGACTAACTTGATCGTCGGAGGGTCCACGGTGGTACAACCATCCCGAGACTTCCTTGCAGGTAGCTCGGCTTCACTCCAAATCAAGCCCACTGAGATCCACACGTATCAAGAGGCAACCATCAAACCCAATCTCAGTCATCCATCAACGCTTGATACAGATCAACGGAAGACAATATCTGAAGAAGATCCAGACCTCCATCAAGAAAAGTAAGATGTAGAGGAAGGTAGAGTTCGGCGGTAAAGAGAGAGGCTCTCATCTTAAAATATTTCCCTTTCTAAGCTTACCGTTGTTGCAAAAAGAAAAAAAGAAAAGAAAAGAAAATGCACACATTTAAACCTCCTAAGCCCAAGTAGCAAACGGGCTGGCCCGGCGCCCGTCGGGCTTGGCCGATCAACGAGCCGGGCCAAGCCCGGTTGACCAGGCTTTGGACCGGGCCTCGGCCCGGCCCGGGTGCCCCAAACCCGAGACCGGCTCGGCCCTAGGACCAGCTTGGGTCAGGCCGGCCCAAATCCCCCCTCTTGCCAAACACACCCCTCCCCCACTAAGAATCCAAAGTTCAAAAAATCCTCCCCTTTCAATTCAATTTTTTTTGAATTATGTTGACCGGGCCCGGATCGGCCCGAACTGGGCTCGGGCCCGGGCTCATAGTCAAGCCGGGCCGGCGGGCTGCCATAGCCTGGCCTGGCAATTAGCCTGGTCGACCCAGGCCCACCACGTGGCGGCCGGGCCGGGCCATTTTTCAGAGGAGGCAGGGCAACGGGCCGCCCGGCCCATTTGCCACCCTGACTCCCAAGTCAATTCACTATTCTTTTAATGGGTTAGTCTTTTAGTTCAAAGCTCTCGCTACATGGAGCAATTTTTTTTTAAATTTTTTTTTCAAACCAGCTGATTCAAATGGTTTGAATTGGTGCAATATGTCTTGAGAACACTGGTGAAAATTTGGTAAGAAATTTACATGACAGTGATGCAGATTAAAATAAGTAGTAGAAATAAAATCACAGCTTCAAAGTATTTGGTGCGTTGTCAGGGAGACTACTATTAAGGCCACGTGGAGTTTATCCTTAATTGGAGGTAAGGGTTATGGTTTGCATTTTGCAAGTTTCAAACTCCGTTCAAGGGAAAAGGGCATGTTTGGGAATGGAGTTAAACTTTTGTAAACCGTAGTTTCATAAAACTTAGCAGAGGTTAAGTCCATCATTATTAAAGTTTCGGTAGTTGGAATGTCGGGCTTTTGATAAGAGTACATGGGCTTTCAATATAGTGGGATTCCATCCAAAAAACTTAAATCTATTGGTGGAGTTGCTCATCTATATTTTATATCCATAAAAATCTTTTTGGTTTTCCCATATGGGACCATTATCCCAACAATCGTGCTATCTTTGTCATGTTTTGCATTTATTTGGGAGTTGTGATGACTAAAATTTTTCAATTCTAAACTATAGTTATCTCAACTCTAATTTGATCAAAGTTAACTAAACTCCATTTTTTAAATTTGGGGCTTTCAAACCATAGTTAGCATACCCTCGTATCTCCACTTTAAAATAAACACGGTTATCCTAACTATATGTCCAAACAAGGCCCAACGCTTTAGTTTTGATGGAATGATTGGTTTTGCAGTTATATAAACTCCAAAATCTTGTTTTGGATTAATTTGAACTCCAAAATAGACGGTTTGTTTATAAGTTTTGGAGCTTAGAAAACTTTGACTGGATTAGAGATTAATAAACTACAGTCATCTCGACTTTAGAGCGTAGATAACCATAATTTTCTAAAATCCAAAAACCATCTCAATCATGACATAGTTAGGATTTTGGAGTTAAGTTTAGATAATTTTATGAAACTTCAGTTATCTAAACTCAACTTCTGGTTAACATTTAGTTCCATATTGGAAAAACTATGGAATGCATATGGATATAAGATATAAGATGGGATAAAACACAACAAGGCTTGGGCCTTTTCGATGGAATCTCACTATATTGGAAGCTCATGTCCATCCATATGTAGACCCATGTGTTGTGGGCCTAAAACCGAGTCTTACAATTTCCAAATAGAGCCTAATTAAGCTGCTGGTTGCAAAGAGAGATTTTTTTAGAGCTCGCCAAATCCACGTAATATAACCGATTAGACATTTAAACAGTTGATAGAGAAATATATACCAAAATCAAATCTCTCAGCCAAGATGAAAAGAATACGAAAGATTTTCGATTTTCATCATTTTTCATTTATGATGACCATCCGTAATCGTATCCGCCAACAACCACCGAATCTGAAAATTACAACACATGTATTTGTTCCATATCAGCATCATATCAAAATTATTGGGTTTGGGTTTATTTTTTTCTAAGTATTCATTTCATATCCTTATTTGATTTTTACTATATACGGATATATGTGGATAGAATTTTTTGTTTCTGATAACTATCCGATCCCATATTTGACTCCAACTTCCACTAATGGATATGGTTATTGTAAAATCTATATCTCATCTATATCTGATCCATTTACACCTCTGCAAAAGAACTAATTGTTAGTGTATATGCTCTAGAGGCCATTACTGTATCATACTAGTTTGTATATTACTTAATGGAAGCTTGGGATATTCACCTTGTATATACAATCTTGCTCAAAATAGTAGTATGCTACTTGGTTTGTTTCTACTTCAATGTGTACATGTGTTTATTTTTGTATATCGCCTATACACATTAGTGGAGCCCTTAGGATCTTTGCTTGATTACCAGCGATGTGATGGTCGTCACACTAGTGGGGCTGGGTAATCTATAAGCACGTCCTTATGCAGGTCCCTGGTCGCAGGACTATCGAGACAGGGCATCGATACTCCGGAGTAGACCAGCGCATGCGCTTCTCATCCCAGTGTGGGAGACGGTCTGTCCCACAGCCGTCAGTACGTCGTACTTGAGATAGTATGCGGGTGCTCGTTAGGTTACGGGTACACTAGACAGGACTCGTCGGGAACTGACTAGTTGGTATTATGCCTATCGTCAGTTATCAGTTCCCAGGTGACATGAGTACAGCTTAGTCCGCTGACTTGACACTGTCACTTCGCCTCGAGTGTGTTCCCACTGTACTTTGATCATTACCCTACCACGGCTCAAAGGAGTCGTGCAAACAGGTAGTGGTTGAGTGCAGTCCCGAAGCACTTGGAGGCAGTGACGGTTAGACAGGATTCGTCTCTCCCGGTATTGGGGGTTGACATCGCGCTGTGTCTAGGAGAGCCATTACACGAGTAGTCCCTGGCCAGGGCAAACGAGATATACTGGTAGGCTTCCAGTGTTATCTCAGGGTGTTTTGGGCTTCGCTCCGGCACGACTTGTACCGCTATTGGGGGACTGACGTTTACCGCCCCCTAGGCCCGCCATGCGATGTATCAGACGAACAGACCGGACTGTACGGAGAATGTCACACTCAGGCTCAGTAGTAGTTTAGATGGGTTTCGCCTCGTCGGTCTTCTTGTCGGCATTACCTGGGGACCGTTACGCACAGCTAGTGCCGCTTGCGGTCTGTGGTTAAACCCACTGCCAGCGTAGTGTCGAGTCTTTAGAGTCCCACACAGAAAGCTTTTTCGCCTTTAGGCAAAAGAGTAGAGGTCGCATGGTATTGCGACAGGTCGCATGGTTTTGCGACAGGGTTCGGTCACATCCGTGCACTTGTGCACGTACAGTGTCTGGACAGTTTGCACTAGCGGGCTTTGGTTTAAGCCAGATCCTAGTGTACGTATTGGGATTGGATTTATCCAGTATGCATTCGTGTTCCTCGGAACGCGGATGCGGGTGTGTATGCACAGTTGATAGGGAGACAGAGGCAGCGGATTCTCATTAGGGTTGTTGACAGTTGACCGTTGACTATTTGACTTTTTGCTCAACCCTAATGAGAATATGATATGTGATTAACTATTATATTAATTAAGTATTATGGTGACATGGTTGTTGACTTGTTGACTTTGTTGACTTGTTGACTTTTGTTGACTTGTTGACTTTTGTTGACTTGTTGACTTTGTTGACCGGTTGACTAGGCTTGACTAGTTGACCATCATGATAACCATAGCCATCATTTCATGGCAAAGACTTTTGTTTGCTTGCTCATTTGTGTAAAATGAGTGCATGAAATGATATGGTTATGGTTGCTTCAACCATCACATAAGACTTTTTTTGATATGATGAGTTATCATGACTTTGGATTATGAGAGGGTGAGAGACAAAAGACTTGCTCATTCTTTCTTGCTCATTCTCTCTCTTGTTCTTGAGCTCTCTTGTTTTGCTCTCACCCTCTTGCTCTGTTTTCCCTCTCTTTAATCTATGGTTCTCTTGTCTCATGAGTTGAGAATCAAGAACCATAGATAAAATCCCACACAAACTCTTCTCTACTCATTCTAGTTCACAAGGTTTAGTAAACCGAGTGAACTAGTTTCTTCAAAGAACGAAGAAGGAGCCAAAGGTTGGAGCTTTCAGGTGGATCTATCTTCGGCGTACGGAGACGACGGGAAGAAGCCAATCCGGACCACCATCGGAGTTTGAAGACGAAGGAGTTCAAGACAAGCAAGGTATAACCCCCTAACCGAGTAGCTAGAAACTCGTAGTTAGGATGCTAGATAGATGTTTAACCAAGATCCGGGTTTTAGGTCCATGTTACCACCTCCGTAAAAATCGTTTTTTACCAAATTCCGCATTCCCGAAAGTACCGGGAGAGGTAGCATGGACTTACAGTGGTATCAGAGCCTAGTTAAACTCTATCTAACATGTTAGCAAGTAACTAGAAGATCGATCAAAGAAAAAGTCCCGAAAACGAACCCCAAAAAATTCGAGTTTCTGTCGATTTTTTTACTGTTCAAAAGTTGATTATTTTAACACCTAAAATCGGCTCAGGCTTTTGTGTGAATAACCACCAAAGATGGTCCCACGATCGAGTCAAAGCGCCACGGAAACGCGGCGGGAGCACGCTCCCGCCGCGGATCCGCGGCCGAGTTGACTCGGCCGAGGGCAATCTTTGGTGCAGTGTTATTTTGGGGGTATTTTGGGATTTTTAGTATATGTGTTTTCTGCCCAGATTTTCCAGAACGAAAATTTTATTTTGGGGTCCCGAAAATCCGTATTTTTGATCGAACTTCTAAAAGACTTAAGCTAACGGGTTTTTCTGTAATGTGATATTTGTATTGAACGTCTACTAATCGCTATATGTCAATTAGTGGGGGTTATACAAATCTGTGATCTGTAATGTTGCTGGAATGTGGATATGAATATGTTGGATTGTCGCGGGTGAATAGCCGGGGGTTGTGAGACGAGAGTTTTCTTTTCTTTCAATTCATGTAAATTTGTAAATTGATGTAATAATTATTTGTATGGCGCACAACCGGGTCGGGGTTGTAGCCGTCATTGTATAATTTCTTTTTACTGTTTTTGCTCCTAGGATAGACCCATGGAGGGGGTGCACAAACTACCGGGTATGCCGAAGTGTCGAGTGGCCTACTCATGGAGATGAGGGAGGTTACTATGCTTCGGGTACTTGGCGGGTAGTTTGCCGCACCCGTAGGGGTCTTGGGTGGGGTATTTGGCTATTCACCGCGACCGTGTAATCTGTTTTTCGTTACAGGCTCGTGCGAATTACAGATTCCTAGTATATCCAATGTATTCATCTGTGATCAGAAATGTTTATCATTGCAGTATATCTATATATGATATTATTTAGGCGTTGCTTATGTTTTACAGACGCGCTAGCCCAGCCCCCGCTCTGTCGTTAGTTAAGTAACCTAACGAGTAATGACGGGGCCCCGTGGCGAATGCGAATGGTATAAGCGTACGTCATATTTTGGTTGTTTTCTGCAATGGTAGGATTAAATGATGGGACGCATTAAAAGAACTAATGCAAGAATATCACGCATTAAAAGAACTAATGCAAGATAATAAACCAAGTTAAAGTCGTTGGAACACTTTCGAAAAACCACTCGGTTCTTTTCAAAACCAACTTTTAAATGCGGAGCTTGAACCACTCCTTTTAAAAGCTATCTCGTTCCATCGACCAAATCAAGTTCACTACGTTCACGGTTTTGCCAAAACCATCCGTAGCCCTCCGTCGTTTCACATGAATAGTCAATAGTATTCAAGCTGTGTTTGTTGGCCAAAGTCAAGGCATAGTGATTGGTAGCTATTGGGTATTCATGTGCAGCATAGATAGATGCGTTGGTTTGGAACAGTCGCACTGCCTTGTTGGCCAAAGTCAAGGGTAGGTGCGGGTGGATTCAAATTAACCTGGAGAACGACGGGTAGAACTTGACATGTGACTTATGATTTGTTGGCCAAAGTCAAGGTCATAAGAGCATGGGGCAAAAATCCACATCGGGAGTTTCATAAGTACTGAAACTTGCTAGATTTGCATACCATTTGGAGTGTGATGATTCTGGTAGGATTCCTTCAGTTTCGTCACGCGATGATATTTGGATCCCGATCCTACTGTGAGTATATGCTACTCCTCGGGAAATTTCTCACTAAACGATCAATGCTATAAACCTAGTAGGTGCCTAGAAAGGTGTTAGCGGGGCTACGCCCCCAGGGAAAAGAGGTTCTTTAATTAAGGAACTTCGCGAAAGCGTTGGAAAACCTCCCTCGAAGTACCGACACCGGCCTGGCTGAACGGTTAAGCAAGTATTGTGCGGTGGGATTGATCCCGACTAATTCTTCCTTTATGGTTTGAGGAGGGATTCGAGAAACAGTGGGAGCCATCCTGTTTAGACAAACTAAAAACCACTCTAAACTTGCAAGAGCATCATGCTGAGTGTTTCTTCTTCTCTCTCCTAATTGCAGCAACCAAATCGACATGACTGGACTTAAGTTACTCCTAGATAAAAACAAACTGACAGGGCCAAACTACAAAGATTGGCTCAGGAATGTCAAGATAGCAATCACTTACGACAAGTTGGGGTATCTTCTTACCACCAAAGCTCCCCCTGCCCCTGGTCCCACTTCCAGCGTCGCGGATAAGGAAATCCGCAAGACTTGGGAGATTGATAGCGCGAAGGCCAAGTGCCTCGTACTTGCCTCGATGGACAACGAACATCAGAGGAGGCACGAGAATATGGACCTTGAATCCATATTTCTCCATACAAAAGAACTGTATGGAGAGCAATCTCGTATCGCAAGATACGAAGCGTCGAAAAAGTTATTCTCGACAAAGATGGCCGTCGGATCATCAGTAGACGAGCACGTGCTAAAGATGATCAGCTACATTGAGGAGCTCGCGGACCTAGGGACCACATTGGAGAGTGAACTCTATACGGACATAGTTCTCCAGTCCCTTCCTTCCACTTACGCCCAGTTCATACTGAACTTCAACTTACAAGAAAAAGAGGTTGAACTTTCAGAGCTCCTCAACATGCTGAGGAGCGCAGAGGGCACCCTACAGAAAGGTAGGGAAACATCCACTTTGTTTGTAGGAGGATCATCTTCTTCTAGGTCCAAGGCGAAAACCAAGGGAAAGAAGAAGAAAGCCCCCGCCAAACCAAGGGGCGGTGTTAGTAAAGTGGATACGAAGGGAAAAGCTAAAGCAACAAAGAAAGCGGGGAAGCTTGTGGATAAGGAAGAATGCTTCTATTGTCATAAGAAAGGACACTGGAAGAATGATTGCAGGGCCTGGAAGGCCAGAACACAGGAATTGAAGAAGGTTGCAGCTTCAGCTTCAGGTGTGTATGTTATTGAAAACTGTCTTTCAATAAACTCTACTTCCTGGGTATTGGATACCGGATCAGGATCTCATATCTGTAATTCTTTGCAGGCGTTGAGAAACCGTAGGGTTTTGAAGGCAGGTGACATGACCCTCAGAGTTGCGAACGGAGCTAGCATGGATGCTAAAGCCGTGGGGGACTATCACCTGGGAATGTCAGATGGACATGTTTTGGTTTTGCGTAATTGCTTTTTTGTACCCAACGCAACTTGTAATATCATTTCTGTATCTTTAGTTTCTAAAGAAGGTTATGAATTTGCGTTTGTAAGTAATGTTGTAAACATTCACCTTAATCAAGTTCTGATTGGGTCAGGTACATTGAGTAATGGTATATACGTATTGAACCAACCACAGATTTTCAATGTCCAGAATACACACAAAAGAAAGTCTCCAGAAATAAATCAGACTTTCTTGTGGCATTGTAGACTGGGTCACATCAATGAGAGAAGGTTGACGAAGTTACATACGGAAGGGTATTTGAATGCGTTCGAATATCAGTCGTATGCCACTTGTCAATCCTGTCTCAAAGGAAAGATGACAAAGACTCCGTTTACTGGACATAGAGTAAGAGCGAGCGAGCTCTTGGGACTCGTACACAGTGACGTGTGCGGTCCAATGTCTACACATGCGCGAAGCGGCCATTCTTACTTCGTTACTTTTACGGATGATTTCTCAAGGTATGGTTATGTCTTCTTAATGAAACATAAGTCCGAAGCCTTTGGAAAATTCCAGGAGTATAAGAATGAAGTAGAGAAACAGACCGGCAAAAGTATTAAGATTCTAAGATCGGATCGAGGTGGAGAATACTTAAGTGCCGAGTTCCTGGACTATTTAAAAGAGAACGGAATTCTCTCTCAGCTTACTCCTCCATACACTCCGCAACATAACGGTGTATCGGAGAGACGGAACCGTACCCTATTAGATATGGTGCGGTCCATGATGAGTAACGCTGAGTTACCGCGATCATTCTGGGGATATGCGCTAGAATCAGCCGCATATCTTCTGACCCGAGTTCCCACTAAGACTGTGCCTACCACACCATTTGAGATGTGGTGTGGGAAGAGGCCCCATCTTAATCACATTAAGACATGGGGAAGTCCAGCTTTTGTCAAAAAGCAGCATGCGGACAAGCTCGAGGCACGCTCAGTACAGTGCAAGTTTGTGGGATATCCAAAGAATTCCAAAGGATATTTCTTCTACTGTGAAGAGGAACAAAAAGTTCTTGTTTCTCGTCATGCCTACTTCTTGGAAACTGAGTTTTTGGAAAACCAGATAAGTGGGAGCACAGTAGAATTGGAAGAAATTCCAGAACCACGGACTATTACTGAAAGTTTAGTGGAACCAGAGGGTTCGAAAGAACAGGACATTCCTACGCCGCTCCGTAGGAGTAGTAGGCAGACTCATCCGCCCGAGAGATACTACGGTTTTCTCATAGACGGGGATAGAGAGGATTGCATCATAGATTATGATGAGCCTACTAGCTTCCAGCAGGCCGTTCAGAGCGTTGACTCAGTGAAATGGCTGGATGCAATGCGGACCGAAATGGAGTCCATGTACACCAACAAGGTATGGACGTTGGACATTGCTCCAGACGGGGTAAAACCCGTAGAATGCAAGTGGATCTTCAAAAGGAAGATTGGTGTAGATGGACAGGTTGAGACCTATAAAGCTAGGCTGGTAGCAAAGGGTTTTCGTCAAAGACCTGGCTTGGACTATGACGAAACCTTTTCTCCAGTAGCCATGCTGAAATCCATTCGGATCCTTCTTGCCATTGCTGCCTTCCACGATTATGAGATCTGGCAAATGGACGTAAAGACCGCTTTTCTAAATGGAAATTTGGAGGAGTGTGTCTATATGGACCAGCCAGAGGGTTTCATTCAGAGTGGGAGCAGCGGAAAGGTGTGCAAGTTGCTTAAGTCCATCTATGGACTGAAGCAGGCATCGCGGAGTTGGAACATCTGCTTTGATGAGACGGTCAAAGAATTTGGCTTTATCAAAAATCCAGATGAACCATGTATCTATAGTAGATTTGTAGCGAGAACTGTAGTATTCCTCGTTTTATACGTGGATGACATTCTCTTAATAGGAAATGACATTCCTATGCTACAATCTGTCAAGGGGTTCTTGTCACACAGGTTCTCCATGAAAGACCTGGGTGATGCCTCATACATCCTGGGGATCCGGATCCATCGTGATAGATCCAAGAGGATATTAGGACTTTCACAGTCCAGGTACATCGACACCATACTGAAAAGATTCAGTATGGAAGATTCCAAGCGCGGTAACCTACCGGCTTGTCACGGGATCACCCTCTCTAAAGAGATGTCTCCCAAGACTGATTTGGAGAGGGATCGCATGTCTATTATACCCTACGCTTCTGCGGTAGGCTCTATAATGTATGCGATGTTGTGTACCAGACCGGATGTAGCTTATGCACTGAGTGTGGTAAGCCGGTATCAGTCAAACCCTGGGGAGAAACACTGGATAGCGGTAAAGAACATTCTCAAGTACCTGAGAAGGACTAAGGAGATGTTCTTGGTGTATGGCGGAAAAGACCTCCATATCGAGGCCTTTGCTGACTCCAGCTTCCAGAGTGACAAGGATGATTCCAATTCCATGTCGGGTTTTGTCTTCACCCTCAATGGAGGGGCGGTGTGTTGGAAGAGTTCCAAACAAGAAACCGTTGCAGACTCGACGATGGAAGCGGAATACATCGCTGCATCTGATGCCGCAAAAGAAGCTGTCTGGATGAGGAAGTTCTTGAAAGAACTTCAGGTGGTTCCGTCCATTGTTGATCCAATACCTCTGTATTGCGACAACAACGGGGCTATAGCTTTAGCGAAGGAACCCAGGTCCCATCAGAGATCCAGGCACATCTTGAGGCGGTATCACCTGATCAGGGAGATCGTAGATCGCCAGGAGATCGAGGTTCGGAGAGTCGCTTCAGAAGATAACACTGCAGATCCATTCACCAAGGCCCTGCCCCAGACTCAGTTCGAGCGGCTGATCGAGATGATAGGTCTTCGATACGCCAGTACATGGCCTTAGTGCAAGTGGGAGATTGTTAGTGTATATGCCCTAGAGGCCATTACTGTATCATACTAGTTTGTATATTACTTAATGGAAGCTTGGGATATTCACCTTGTATATACAATCTTGCTCAAAATAGTAATATGCTACTTGGTTTGTTTCTACTTCAATGTGTACATGTGTTTATTTTTGTATATCGCCTATACACATTAGTGGAGCCCTTAGGATCTTTGCTTGATTACCAGCGATGTGATGGCCGTCACACTAGTGGGGCTGGGTAATCTATAAGCACATCCTTATGCAGGTCCCTGGTCGCAGGACTATCGAGACAGGGCATCGATACTCCGGAGTAGACCAGCGCATGCGCTTCTCATCCCAGTGTGGGAGACGATCTGTCCCACAGCCGTCAGTACGTCGTACTTGAGATAGTATGCGGGTGCTCGTTAGGTTACGGGTACACTGGACAGGACTCGTCGGGAACTGACTAGTTGGTATTATGCCTATCGTCAGTTATCAGTTCCCAGGTGACATGAGTACAGCTTAGTCCGCTGACTTGACACTGTCACTTCGCCTCGAGTGTGTTCCCACTGTACTTTGATCATTACCCTACCACGGCTCAAAGGAGTCGTGCAAACAGGTAGTGGTTGGGTGCAGTCCCGAAGCACTTGGAGGCAGTGACGGTTAGACAGGATTCGTCTCTCCCGGTATTGGGGGTTGACATCGCGCTGTGTCTAGGAGAGCCATTACACGAGTAGTCCCTGGCCAAGGCAAACGAGATATACTGGTAGGCTTCCAGTGTTATCTCAGGGTGTTTTGGGCTTCGCTCCGGCACGACTTGTACCGCTATTGGGGGACTGACGTTTACCGCCCCCTAGGCCCTCCATGCGATGTATCAGACGAACAGACCGGACTGTACGGAGAATGTCACACTCAGGCTCAGTAGGAGTTCAGATGGGTTTCGCCTCGTCGGTCTTCTTGTCGGCATTACCTGGGGACCGTTACGCACAGCTAGTGCCGCTTGCGGTCTGTGGTTAAACCCACTGCCAGCGTAGTGTCGAGTCTTTAGAGTCCCACACAGAAAGCTTTTTCGCCTTTAGGCAAAAGAGTAGAGGTCGCATGGTATTGCGACAGGTCGCATGGTTTTGCGACAGGGTTCGGTCACATCCGTGCACTTGTGCACGTACAGTGTCTGGACAGTTTGCACTAGCGGGCTTTGGTTTAAGCCAGATCCTAGTGTACGTATTGGGATTGGATTTATCCAGTATGCATTCGTGTTCCTCGGAACGCGGATGCGGGTGTGTATGCACAGTTGATAGGGAGACAGAGGCAGCGGATTCTCATTAGGGTTGTTGACAGTTGACCGTTGACTATTTGACTTTTTGCTCAACCCTAATGAGAATATGATATGTGATTAACTATTATATTAATTAAGTATTATGGTGACATGGTTGTTGACTTGTTGACTTTTGTTGACTTGTTGACTAGGCTTGACTAGTTGACCATCATGATAACCATAGCCATCATTTCATGGCAAAGACTTTTGTTTGCTTGCTCATTTGTGTAAAATGAGTGCATGAAATGATATGGTTATGGTTGCTTCAACCATCACATAAGACTTTTTTTGATATGATGAGTTATCATGACTTTGGATTATGAGAGGGTGAGAGACAAAAGACTTGCTCATTCTTTCTTGCTCATTCTCTCTCTTGTTCTTGAGCTCTCTTGTTTTGCTCTCACCCTCTTGCTCTTTTTCCCTCTCTTTAATCTATGGTTCTCTTGTCTCATGAGTTGAGAATCAAGAACCATAGATAAAATCCCACACAAACTCTTCTCTACTCATTCTAGTTCACAAGGTTTAGCAAACCGAGTGAACTAGTTTCTTCAAAGAACGAAGAAGGAGCCAAAGGTTGGAGCTTTCAGGTGGATCTATCTTCGGCGTACGGAGACGACGGGAAGAAGCCAATCCGGACCACCATCGGAGTTTGAAGACGAAGGAGTTCAAGACAAGCAAGGTATAACCCCCTAACCGAGTAGCTAGAAACTCGTAGTTAGGTTGCTAGATAGATGTTTAACCAAGATCCGGGTTTTAGGTCCATGTTACCACCTCCGTAAAAATCGTTTTTTACCAAATTCCGCATTCCCGAAAGTACCGGGAGAGGTAGCATGGACTTACACTAATACACTGTTAAAAAAAACTAGTCTTTTGGTACGTGCGATGCACATGATTAAATTTAAAAATATCATAAAACATAAGAGGATTTATTAATTTTGTAATTTAACTATATCTTACTTTAATTTATTATTAACTAGATTTTTGCACGTGAAGAATTGATAGAGTCATTACAATTTACAAACAAAATTGATAGTTTTCGTATATAAAATATGATGTAT
Organism: Agapanthus africanus; assembly: GCA_030015575.1. Classification (NCBI taxonomy): domain Eukaryota; kingdom Viridiplantae; phylum Streptophyta; class Magnoliopsida; order Asparagales; family Amaryllidaceae; genus Agapanthus; species Agapanthus africanus. The sequence continues at coordinate 824,171,099 of CM057339.1, read as the reverse complement.
AATCATTAGCATACACACATGTTGTTTTCAAAGTTTTGCTTTCTATTTCTAGAAAAAAGGTTTTATGATTTATAAGGAATTGTTAAATTTTGATATATTTATAAAAAAAAATATTCTAAATATTAGCTTGCACTAAAAAAGAAAATGCAAGGGAAAAAATTATGATTGTTTTTTCTTTTCTGAGATGGTATAGATAACTTACTTATTATTTTGATTGGGTTTTTAAAAATAAATTATATTGATAGTTTCATTGATTAATGTGATAAATAATTGGATAAATTTCAGCTTGATTCCATGAACTTTATCTACTTTCCAGCAAACTAATATTAACTTATAAAATTATGCAAATCCACCACAAACTCCTATTTGTATAATAAAGGTCTAATATAAGTTAAAAATAAAAAATAAAATGACCACTAAAATTATTGAACCAAATTAAAATATATTATTAGAAATAATAAAATGTTAAATTATGATGATATTAGTTTATGATAATATTATATGATATTATTAAATAAATTTTTTGTTTAAGATTTTTTATTTAATATTACGGAGATAATATTTTTGCTTGAGAAGTACCTTAAATAATTTCGGTTAAGATAATAAAGATTTTTTCAATAAAAAAATTAAAATATTCAACTTATTAAAATTTTCAAACTAAAAAGCCCTATGAAAAACCTTTAAAACACATATTATTTAACTAATTATTTTTTAAAAAACCTTATCAAATATATGTCATTATTATTTGAGAAAATAAAAATTTGATCATGAATATTGTTATAACTTTAATTACCAAATTTTTTAACAAATTTGCTTATTATTTAATAATGATAATAGTTTGATAAAAAGTATCGTGGGTTGACATAAAATGATTTATTTTATGGATGAAAAATTATAAAAGAAGAAATATGCGATATCTATTTGAAGAAGAAATATAAAATATGAAGATTCAAGATAGAGTTTTTCAAATAAAAGCTATATTTCAACTTGCTATTATGAACTATAGGCATTTTCTCTATACTATGAACTTTCAAAAGTATCCAAAAAAAAACCCTGATGGCGTTAACGAGAAATTACAAAATTACAAAAATATCCCTCTTTTTAAAAAAAATATATAGTATTTTTTATTATTTAGAGAGGTATTTTGGTATTTTTTTAATTTTCCATTAACGTCGTCAGAGAGGTTTTTTGATATTTTTGAAAGTTCAAAGTATCAATCCATCATTTAAAAAGCTAATGGAATCATTTTGGAAAATTGCTTATAGTTCATGGTAACAAGTTGAAATTTAGCGTAAAATAATAAGGGATTTGATGAGGGATATAAAAAAAACCTAAATAAAAATCTCAACTAACCCAATTTATATTTTAATTAACTGTTCTACAAAAATAAAATTTGATTTTTAATTTTAAATTGAAATAGTTGATTAATAAATTATATATGATTATTTTAATTTTAAAAATGGGATAAGAAATTAGTTGAGATAGGATTAGACTATCCTATTTCTAAGAGAAGAGAAAATCTTTTCTTTATATATTTTACACCGTTGGATGATTTGATCTAGTGATGGAAAATATGAAATGATATCATCATCATTTATTGTGGGATTTAATTACAAACTACATATATATATCCAACCGTTAAATCATAAATCCAACGATGCAAACCATGAGAGTAAGAGATTCCTAAAAGTAGAATAGTCCAACTTTTAATTAAGATATGACGGAAGAAAAATTTCACCAATTTGCTTATAAGAGTAAGTAATTATAGATAGATTATGAAGATGCCTTTTAAAAAAATAATTCTTAAATGTTGTTTATGTTTAATATATAATTTAAAAGACCATAAATTAATAGAACAAATCCACAGCATGCAAATCTTTTAGATTTTTATGTTTTTGAAACAGTTGTAAATATTTTAGTTTTAATCTTCAGTTTTCAAATCTTAAAAATCTTTTAAATTTTTATTTTCAACTTTTAATTAAGATATGACGGAAGAAAAATTTCATTAATTTGCTTATAAGAGTAAGTAATTATAGATAGATTATGAAGATGCCTTTTTAAAAAAATAATTCTTAAATGTTGTTTATGTTTAATATATAATTTAAAAGACCGTAAATTAATAGAACAATTCCATACCATGCAAATCTTTTAGATTTTTATGTTTTTGAAACAGTTGTAAATATTTTAGTTTTAATCTTCAATTTTCAAATCTTAAAAATCTTTTAAATTTTTGAGACTTAAAATTATTGGTAAGTGATTTTAAATCTTTTTATATTTTTATTTTGAATATATCAGAAATTAAAATAAACCTTTTCAAATCTTCTTAGCTTTATTCATATTTTTAAATTCATAATTTTTTTTAATTTCTCGAATTTTTAAATCTTTAAACCTTATTTAATTTTTTTTCCTTCTTCGGGAGCAATTGGGATTAATCGGGATAGGAATTACTTATATATTATAGAGCAAAAAAAGATCAACTTGCTTTTAAGAGTGTTAAATAATAAACAAAAATTTCATATCTTAGGAATATTAAATATTTTTAGCTTTTTAATCTTTTGACTAAAAATATTTTCGATTGTATGTAATCTTTGTATATATTTATTTTTCAGCATATTAAAATTTTAAGATTTTTAGTTGGGATAGGAATTTGATTTAGTTAGAATGGTAAAACAGGGATTGTGATTTTAGTTAAAACAATAATAGATTTTTTATGGGGTTTCTAGGGAGATAGTACACCGCATTTTAGTTGAACGAAGATTTTTAGTTAGGGCAGAGATTTACTTGAGATACGACTTTTGATTTTTTAAAAAGCTGATTAAAGATGATAAATTTGTTATATTTGTTAAAGTTTCTGTTAATCATAATAATTTTTGAAATAATTTTTATTTAAAAATACCTTTAAGACCGTTATGGTTGTTAATTCTACAAGATTTTATTAACAAAAATGTTGATGATCGGGGAATCTTACAATAAAATATTTTTCTTATTTTATGAATATTAAATTCCCAAAAAAAAAAAACAGGAGAACGTTAGGCGCCCTCCTTCTTTGCATCGCCATCCTAGAGAAAACTTTTTGAAAGAAATGGAAAAGCGTCAAGATGCAAAAATTCCGGCCAGGCCCAGGCCGCTTAATACAGAATTAACACTCGCAAGGGCAAAATCGGAATTATATGCAAACGCTTCTGAATCGAGATCTAGGGTTCTCTCCGTCTTTTGACCCCTATATAAACTCTCATCCTCCTCCGCCCTTTCATCAGCCTTTTCTTTTAGGGTTTCAGTTTTATTCCTCTTTCAAAATCTCCAATTAGTTCTTCAAATTTATTTTTTAAAAAAATTTATCCTCTTTTTTTGTTTTTTCCTCTTAATTTATTGCTTCATTCATCTCTTGGGAGTGTTTATTTGATTTACTCGCATATCAATTCAAATGATTGTTGTGGTTTCTTCGATCTCTCCCTACAATGATTTCGTGGCGTTATAAAGCCCTGATCTTTATCAAATTTGAAGTGGATCCAGGGTTACGCGCGCCTCTATATTTTTCCAATTTTTTTGCTATAATTTATTTGGTTTAAATTTTTTCTAAGAATTTTGTTCTTGAATTTTGATTGGTGCTATGATTATAAAAATTCCTCGTTCTGACTAGCTATCATGTAGCATGACAGACTCCTTTACACCCATAGAATATGAGCAGTCTCAATCTATTTATTGGACCTTTTTTTCCTTTTGATTTTAGTGTTTTTGTTATTTATTTCATCATTTGATAATAAGATAAGATGGCTAAAAGAATAAATAGATTTGTTAATTTTGTTATTTTAATATATCTTTGTTACTGTAATTTGTTATCAACTTGAAGATTTGGTGAGATTTTGAAAAGTTTATAATAAATTATTTTTTCAAAATTATGGAAAGTATTCTTTTCATTTTTCATCATGAAATCAAATTGACAATTTTAATTGAAGACTCGCTTTAGGAGTATAGATATTGACAATTAATTTAAGGAAATCCTTTTTCTCATTAGTTTAAGCCTTGTAATTGTTGCTTAATGTCTATAGTACGAGTTGTATTTTAGTACCAAAGAATTTAAACAGACTTTTGTTTCTCCTGTTTATCCCAAACATGAATAACAGGAAAACATGTAAGTTGAAAAACATTTGTTGTGCCCCTAACAGTTTTTTGTTGTATGTTTTACATAATGCCCCTTGAGTCATTGCTCTACAATACAGTTGAGGATTTCCTTGTGTCGATGCATTGTATCTTATATATCAAATAAGTTCTCCTATATCATAGTGGATCAGCGGTTATCTTGTTGCCATGATTGTAAGCAGATTCTCATGGTCTTTTTAACGACCATGTGAATATAACCATGAGAGTTGTGTAGTTTCCGAGAACGGTGTTTATCTTGTTTTTCATAACCTAATATGTTTTTGATACTTTTTGCTTATTAATCTAAAAATGTAAAATGATGTATAGTTGAAAAACCATTAATTTTGTAACCATCCAATATAAGAGCAAAAACTACCGAAAATGCTAAAAATTGCTGTATACATTTATTACGGAAAGCAAGATGAATGAGGCAGATTATCAAAAAAATAAAAAGGCAGTTCATATTGATTAATTAAGACATTCTCCTAAGGTCTTGAGACCATTTTTCTCAAACTAGGGAGGCTATAAAGTTGTACGGAAGCTGTTTAATTTTTTGTTGTTTGGATGCATTATTCTCGTTACGCCCAAATAATTTCTTATTCCGTACATTTTTTTTCCGGTGGAATAAAATTATCGGCCTGTAAAAGGCTATTCCAATGAACTGTAATTAAATAAAGTGATTTAATTGTTAATTAGAACTGTAAACAAGAATCTTCTATGTGTGTTATATGCTAGGTCTACGCATACATTAACATAAAGCTAAATTATTGAACAAGATGAACATATATACCATCTGAGCTCATCATTTTTATTCTCCAACTTTTCTTTATTATCTCAATTTTGAGTCGTAAATCATTGGTATCGACCATTCATGGTGATTTGTATATATGGTTGGGTATAGGATCTATATTTCAAATAAATTAAATACATTTTTTTGCTTGTGTCGTTTAATCTCAGCTCACAAAGTATTGCTCATAGATAAAAGATCGAGGCCTGTTAAGTAAATGATCTCAAATGAGTTTCGAAATTCCCGGCTTACGGTCTTTCCTTGTGACGAACAAGCAGGATTACAAGTCTAGAACTTGAAACCTCAGAATGTAAAATGAAACAGATAAAGATATTGTCATAATAAACATTCACATACGTAAATACATGTGTGGAAAATTATTGGAAATAAATATCAGAATCCATGTTTAATGAAAACATGAAATCATAAACAAACAGCCAATCAATATTGGCTTAACTATGTACCGAAAATCAAATGATATAATTTGCACTTATAAAGCTTGTATACAAAAAGCTAACTGTGGGTTCAATTGATGCTGACTAATGTATTTTTTCCCCCATAAAATACAAAAAAAAAATTAAAAGAAAAGAAAGATAATTTCTTTGTATCATTTAGAAATAAATAAATTCTAAAAAAGAAAACGAATTTCACTAATGTTTTACTAGATTAGATAAAGTTTAGACATTCCGAACTTGTACAAAAGCTTAGATGGATTGGATATGAAGCACATATTCAAAGTAGTCGTAGGTGCATGCAGATGGGGAGTGTTGGATGCAGATATGAATGTAGATGGCCATCCGAAATTTTTTATGCTACATACGTGATTAAAATCAAATATGTATACAAAATCGGCTCGAATTATTCATTGTAATGATATTATAAAGGTTATTTACTAAAAATCTCATCATACTTCGTTGATTATTAAACAATCCCTTCATACTTCATATTTACTTAAAAGACCGTTCATACATTTAAGTTGCACTAAAAGACCGCAGGACAAGCCAAAATGAGAATATTTTTGGCATTTCATTATTCTGTTAGGAGACTAACTGTGACTATTGGGTTAAGGTTTTAAAACCTTCCCAGCCACTCTTCTTTTTCCAAAATTCCTATTTTCCCGCTAAATTGGCTTTTGGTTTAGAGTTTCGATTAAACATATCTTAAATTAATCATGAAAACCGGCCCCTCTTTCTTAATCTTCTCCAAGAATGAGCTCGTCGAGCGCCGTTGTCTTTTCAATTGCGAGCTTCGAGGTTGTGGGCACCTCATTTGAAAGGAGAGCGATTCTTTAGTTGCGCTGAATCTCAATTTTTAATAAAATGAAGATGTGGGTTCTTTTATGGGAGAAAGACCTACTACAATACCTAGAAAGTAAGAGAGCAGCTCAAACATAAGGTCTAGTTCCATCTTCTTAACAGGACGTTGATTTTTGATGGAAATCTAATTAGGGGGGATTTTAGCATAACTTAAATGTATGAGAGATCTTTTAAGTAAATATGAAGTATGATGTGACTTTTTAGTAATTAGCGAAGTATGAGATGACTTTTTAGTAAAAAGCCATATATTTATACTTTGCATATATACTTAAAAAGGGAAAATTGTTTCTTGGCCCAGTTTTAAAGAATGATTTATTTTAAATCCCGTAAAGTTCCAAAATTGCGGAGAAGCCCAAAAGTATGCTTTGAATTTATTTTAAAACCAAACTCTGATTTATATACGTATTTGTGTATGAAGACCCAATAATACCCTTTTGATAATTCACTTTAAAATCTCTTAGATATTATATACTTTTTCACGCAATTCAATTTTTTTATCCTTTGTCTAATTTATTTTCATGTCCTATCGATTTTGTGCAAACCCTAATATTAGCCCATCTTCTTTGTAAATCGTTTTGGGGAAAAAAGTTGCAGCCCTCAAATCATTAATTTTCTTTGTAAATCATTTGAGGGAAAAAGTTGCCCCTCACATCATCGATTTTCAAGACGTGTATCAAATTTCATAATTAAAACAACGAGAAAATTGAGGGCGAAAATAAAAAAATTAGTTGAGAAGATCTCATAATTGGGTCTGGAGATATAGAATTTCAAGGATGTTAAAAGTAATTAGAAGAAAGATGGAAGATTGGAAGAAGAAATGGAGAATTGAAAGCAGTGGTGTAGATTTTAGGAAATAGATAATGAATTGAAAGTGAATATGAGAAAATATGAACCATAATTGAAAGAGGAGAGGACAATAGACGGGGAAAATTGAAAATTTTGAGAGGTGGGATACCACATTCGGAGGAGAGAGAGAGAGGGGAGATTGGGAATTTTGACAACAAGCATGAGAAAAGAAAGGAGCGAGAGGAGGGTTAAGAGAGAGCATAGTTATACATAGACTTAAGGGTAATAACCAAAATATTCTGCGTATTATTTATTTTGGGTCTTAGAGATTTGTATTTTATAAGCATTTGATTTTTCATAATTATGAAAACATATGGGTTTTAAAATAACCCATTCTTTACAACTGGGGTTTGAAACAATTTTCTCTAATAATAATTGAGATGTACTATTCTCCTCTAGAGAGAAGAGAGAACCGCTCTTCTCTCACTTTTCTAGCAACGGGATTGTTTCATCTTATTGGTAAGAGACAGGGATGATGTGTTAAAGAGGAAAAAGAATCCTTTTTCTTGTTCTTCTCAAAAGGGAGAGAAAAGATTATGGTGTGTTTGGATGAGCTTATTTTTAATTGATTATTTGTCATAATCACTTATAAGTGATTATTTCTGGAAAAAGTGAAAAATCACTTATAAGTGCTTATGGAAAATAAGTTGTTTAATATTTGGATGATTTTATATGAAAATTGATTATAAGTAGATAGTGTGTTTATATGAAAAATAGATATGTGATTATTGAGTGTAAAATGATCAAAAGTACTTATCATTAATCCATCTTAAAATTTGGATGAAAAGACAAAGGGTATTATGGTATATTACTTGGTCAACTCTATTATTCTATAATCACTTATGAAGTAAGCTAGAAGTTGCTAGCTTGTTTTTATGTGGGAAAAGATGTCATTTTTAAGCCAGTCATGATGAGATCCATGATAAAATAATCACTTATTAAATAGTAAAAGAGAGACCCAACTACACTATCTGCTTGGGGTCCATCTTGAAGTGATTTTTAATCACTTGTTGACAAAAATAATCCAATCCAAACGGGCCCATATATGACAATCCAAACAGGCCCATATATGACAATCCAAACAGGCCCATATATGACCTTATGTTGGGAAAGGTACAATCTTGGTATGGTACTTTAGGTTGGGCCATTGCAATATTCACCTCAAATTCAACTAGTTATTGCAAGTGCCACTCACGCGATGGGATGATAGGTTCAGTTATTTAGTAATTTATAGCATGATACACACACGCGCGTTCTATAACAAATCGGTCCGCGTTTTTTAAAAACATGAACTCTCGATCCGCGACATATTTGAACGATCTAAACCGTTCAAATTGATCATCCTACCTTCAACTTTATGTGTATGAAAAATCAAAGAATTTGAACACCTATAACTAATGCATTAGATGGAGTTTATGTTGCTATATTGAAAAACGTTCATTTTGCACTCATTCGATACATGGGTTAGAGGTTTTTAAATTCTTTGATTTTTCATACACATACATTTGAGGGTAGGGTGATCAACTTGAGCGGTTCGGATCGTTCAAATATGACATAGATCGAGAGTTCCTGTTTTTAAAAAACGCGGAACGATTTGCAATAGATCACTCCTATATATATATATGAGAGAGAGAGAGAGAGGGAGGGAATAATGTAAAAGGTTCTATTGTCGGGTAAACCGTTAAATTTACACCCATTAAATCAACGGTGGAAAAGCGATGGAATCACATGAAATTTGGTGTATCCATATTTTACATGATAAAGATGATGATGATAAATACCGATCGTCGAAAAAAATTATGGAGGGTGTATTTTTTCGACGTTATAGGAGGAAATTCCCTCCAATGACATCTTTTCTTCATTATCCTCGTCTCTCTCTCTCTCTCTCTCTATATATATATATATATATATATATATAAATATATAATACGGATCCGTTAGGGTGGTTTTGCGTTTTTAAACTCACGAAACTGAACAACAATCGTTGGATCTACCCTTTGTTTTCAACGGTTCCGATTAAAACAAATTAATAAATCTATTAAATAACAAAATAAAAATTCTCTTATCTAATTTTTTGGATCTATGATTATATGATTCCAATTCTCATGATTCTAATTAATATTACCCAAAGTATTTTTAATAAACCCAAAGATAAAATATCAAAATACCCTTTGCCTTCAACGATTCCGATTAAAAAAAATTAATACCCTTTGCCTTGAACGATTCCGATTAAAAAAATTAATAAATCCATTAAACAACAAAATAAAAACTCCCCTCCCTAACTTTTTGGATCAATCCATGATTGAATTTGTTGGATATTTTGATATTTTATCTTTAGGTTTATTAAAATTATTTTGGGTAATATTAATTAGAATCATAAGAATTGGAATCATATGATCATATATCTTAAAAATTAAGTAAGAGAATATTTATTTTGTTATTTAATGAATTTATTAATTTATTTTAATCGGAACCGTTGAAAGCAAATGATAGATTCAATGGCTGTTATTCAGATCCGTGAATTTAAAAACGCGAACCCGCCCTAACGGATCCGTGTGTGTGTGCGTGCGGCATCGAAAAAATACATCTTTCACAATTGTTTTCGATGATTGCCATCCATCACCTCCACACCTCCATCTATATCATCTAAGATGTAGATACACCAAATTTTATATGATTCTATTACTTGTTCATTGTTGATTTAGTGGGTGCAAAATTAACGGTTTACCGACAATAGAACTTTTTACATTGTTAATTCAACCACTTTTCACCGTTGATTTAGTGGATGCAAAATCAACAGTTTATCAATAATATAACTTTTTATATTGCTAATTCAACGCTGCAAAAGTAGTGAAATCACATGAAATTTGGTGTATACACATCTTAGATGATAAAAATGATGAGAACGTGTGACGATCGTTAAATAAATCACGGAGGATGCAGATTTTTGATGCCACCAAATATAACTTTGACATAAAATCTTTTACATATATATTATAGAGAGAGTATATATATATATATATATAATCTTATTTTTTAAATTTGCTTTTAGGTCATATATTTTTTAAGTTTTTATTATAATTTTCTAATTTAAGTTTTATGGAAATTAAATTTTTGATATAAAATTAGATCAACTTTTTTTTTTTATAAAATCCAAATATAGATCTGGCATAAAATATTTTTCATATACTATAAAGAGAGTGTTATATATATAATTTAATATTCATAAAAATTAAATCTACAAATTAAGAAAAAAACCTTGAAAAGTTTTTTTAATAATAGATGCTAAAATTAGCAAATTATGATAAAATATTAAAAAAAGATATGAAAAGAATTTTCTAATAACATATGCTAAATATATAAACAAAAAGATATGTGTTGGGGTAAAAAATTACACCCATTCGATCATAGTCAAAAATTCAAAGTCAACCCGAGGGCCGGACCCAACCCAAATCAAGTGGGCCCGAACCTAAGTCAAGTGGGCCCAAGTCAGGTCTAAGCCGGGTCCAAGCTTAAGCATGGGGGCCGATCCCTTGCTAAGAAAAGAAATAAAAATGTAATAGATAGATTTAATATGTAATAAGTAGAAAGTTAATATAAAGGGAATAGGCAAAAAACCAATTTTTGTAAAGCCCAAGGGCTAAAAGGCAAAAGATGTGCATATGCGTAAAAAAATAGGGAAAAAGTCAAAATTGTAAAGCCCAAGAGGCTATGCATAAAATGCAATGGCTATAAAAGTCAACCATATATGAAAATAATTAATAACACTATTCATTCTCTCAAACTTTCTAGGGTTTGGAGCTTCCACAAAAGAGACAGGTCTTCTTCTTCTTCATCTCCTTCTTCTAAAAGAGAGAGAGAGAAAGAGAGCGCCCCAAGAGGAAAGAGTGTCCCTTTTAGATTTCTCTCATCTCCTTACTTCATCTCCTTCCCTAAATAACCCATTGAAAAAACCCCATCACTTTAAGAAAAAAGCTCATCTAAAAAGTCCAAAATCCAAGATCAAGATAAAAAAAGAGCAAGCTTTTTTCATCAAGCTTTAAGAACAAGAGAGCACAAGGGCTTTCGGGGTGAAACCCTTCACCCTGGGTAAACATATTTTCCAAATAAGGAACCCAATGAAAAGTTTCGACCTTCATCACCGCGTCGTTTCTACTTGTGGGCAGGAATTCTCAAAGGGATCTATGCTACGGAAATCCCCGCGAGGGGAATGTCCGCCTCGGAAATCCTTGCAAGGGGATTTCTTCCTCGGAAATCCCTGTAAGGGAATTTTCCAATATTACAATGCCTACCAGAATATCTCAAGATACCCGTGGCGGATATCTCAATGAGATACCCGCTCTTTGATATCTCAATGAGATACCCGCTCGCGGATATCTCTAAACGATACCCGCTAGCGAATATCTCCTATGAGATACCCACTACAAGAATCCTCTCATTGGACTTTCCCGCTTCCCTATCTTTCTATTTTTCTAAGGTCTCCGACACCCCCGTAAACCCTGTGAGGCCCCCGATATGTTCGAAGAGGCCTAAAAATCGTTTTCAAACACGTATGCACACTTTCACAAAAAGAGTTCACATAATTTGCACGACCCATTAATCGGAGGTTCCCTCGCCTCAAACCGAGGGGTAATTAATGGCAGCATTGTCCGCGACTACCGAATCTTAGAATCCTTATAATCAATATGCCCCTGCCTACCATAGGCAGGGGGAATTTGTACATACCTGACAAACGAGCACATCCTATCTCAATGGGGTGACAAAAAAACACTCTATAGATTCTGGCACGCCTGGTGGGACATATCTCTCCTCCTATATTTAGGGTCAAACAATCATGTGAACTCATTCAACATATATATTGTTATTTATACTGAAATTATGCTCTTTCATGTAGATTATCAATTTTTAGCAACAGAGAACAATCAACATCACTTGGCGATGTCTCCGAATACAAACTCGGCTTCTGATGCCACCATAGTCGCGTACATAATCAAGACGAATGCCCGATTGATTCTCCCGTCAAACCTTATGTAGCAGTAGGAGGAACCGCCATTTCAATTCGGTTCCATCCTATTTTCTTCAGCTTTCAGTGCTCCTACCGCGGAGGCTCCAGCAAGCCAAGTGGCCAAACTAGCCTCAAAATGGAGGAGGCCAAATATCGTAATCGCGAGGACGCCCAAGCCCAAACACAAGTCTGTCTTCAAACGTCTCTCCATTGCTCCAGCTGGGAGCAAGGCCGTCAACACCATGGAAACGACCGGACGTCTTGAGCAAGCTTAGGCGATGCCCTTGACAATTGCACGATCGGATGTCTTCTCTAGACTTCCCGTCAATCGGCCTAAGGCGGCTTCTAGGAAAGAAGATAGTCGTTAAGCTCTCAAGTCTGAAAAATTAAGGCAGAAACGACTCAGATATAGAGCTAACAAAAGGGCTAGGGCTCCTGTGCAGCTGGATTTCGTGAGGTTCCAGAAGGATAGTTACTCCGCGACATAAGCCGGGCTGGCCATGGAGCTCGCTAACTCTTTTGAGCCATTAAGGATGGTTTCGAAAAATGCCATGATGACAAAGATAAAGAAACATACAATCCAAAGGGTCCTACGAAGAGGTGCGTCTAATCCATAAAATCAAACGTGCGATACAGTCTCTTCAAGGGTCTATCGGGCTCTCGTCGCCGCGCGAAATCCAAGGAAAGAGTTCGAAAACGAGTGTCTGCTCCGCCAAAAACTCCATTTAAGCCGACCGTTTTCAGTCGCCTGACCTTCCCATGAAAGGACAGGCTGCAGCAACGGTCCAAGAACTCAATGAACACCGCAATCGACAATCGAGACTCAGGCGGGTACACGATTCATACTGCCTATATGGTCGGTACGGGCCTTAGTGGTAACCTTCGCAGTAAGAGTAAAGAAGGGGTAGATACTTACCTGTCCCAGCATAGTTTGGAAGAGGTTGTCACTTCCCAGTCTCAGCCTAATGCATATAACAACGAAGACCCTGCTCGGGCAGCCGGGCAAAAGGAAGCCACAATTTTCGAGGAGTCGGGCTCGAAGAACGAGGATGAGCCAACTTTCGTCCTCAAGTCTGTAGGACAACAACTGCTCCAAGAACTCTAGAAACAGCTTAGAAGAAAAGACAAAGAGATAACGAAGCTTTACTTCAAAATTGATGATTTGATGGATATTATAATGCAGCTCACGACCCAAGTTACTCGGCCGCAGGCCAATCAAGCACAAGTCTCTGCTCATAAGCTGCGTGACAACGACTCGAAGTAGCCGATGCCCAAAGGTAGGCGAGCCGCATGAAAGTCATCCACATCCAGCTTCGGGAAATGTCTTGACTCTCGACGACAGTACCTCGCTAACTTAAGATAAAATAATGGACTTGGTCACCACCAAAGTCAAGACATTGGTGGGCGAAGCCGAAGCGCAGAAAAATATTGGCAGTAGTACGAGACTGTATCCTGCATGATATGATTTCATGGAGTTTCCCAGAGGCTACGTCGTCCCTAAATTCGGAAGGTTTGATGGGACGAGAAATGCAAACCAGCACATTGCCCACTTTAAAGCATCGTGCGGGACTGCCAGGGGAAATGATGCGCTTCTCCTTCGGCAGTTCGTTAACTGCTTGACCGACGTTGCCTTCGACTGGTACGTCAGCGTACCGAATGGCTCAGTCATGACGTTTGCTCAAATAGAATCACTTTTCAAGTAATGATTCATGAGTGGCAGTGATAAAATCACCACCGCTGACCTTGTGAGGATCAAACAAGAGAACAACGAGAGTATCACGAATTTTATATCCCGATGGCGTAATCTCACTGTTAAGTGCGAACCGCTGTCGGAGCAGGACAAATCCGTTAGCCTTCTTATAGGAAATATCGGCCACTGGATGACTCCTTTCCTATGCACAGCGGGTATCAAAACATTCCAGGAGCTGACTAAGAAAGTTCAGATGTTCGAACGTTTAAAGCATGAGTTCACACCAGATCTCTAAATTAACAGTAAATCCTGGGAGAACCAGAAGGACGATAATCATAAAGGCGGGAGTTCCAACGATATTGACTCTTTCAATGCATCTGACGATGAGGGCAAGCAAAGAGCGGGCGGATCAAAGACTGACCGGCCTTGAAAGCCAATACTGGGAGGAGGAGGGCCGACTCTAGAAGATAGGAAGAATAAAGTCTACTCTTTTAGAAGGGATAAAGTCCGTAAAATATTCAAGGACGCCCTGAACAACGGTTTGCAACTGCCAGAATCAAAAAGACTAATTGAAGCAAAGATGACTGACAATCCTCTGTATTCCCTATATCACAGAGTAGTGAGTCATGCAATCGAAGACTGCTATATTTTAAGGATTGGGTCGAGAAACAAAATAAGGCAAGAGAAATAGAACTGTTCAAGGGCGTGTTAGTAAACAATCAAGCCGTGACCGCCAACTTCATACAAACGGAAGCCGAATTCTTCTAAGAATGGATGACTCAACCTTCCCTTCAAAGAAGCGATCTTGATCCTCCTCGACCTCCATAGGACACTTATCTGTCCAGAAATACGAAGAAAACGTTGAAGCTAATTCAGAAAGAGCTAGAGATCGACTGAGAGAACCAAATAGATCCCACTATCTCGGCCATCAATTCGTCTCGACCAAACCCAAAATCCAAGAATCCTGAATTCCAGGAGAAGAAGAAGAGGAATTGCGCCTCAAAAGCACTCGGCGAGGAAATCGGCTATCCAAAGATATATTGATTCTCTCGAGGACTATGTGCAGAAGGAAAGAGCTCTAATTACATTAAAAGAGTTCTTTACTAATGAAGTAGCAGAGATCCTGGGAGAGCTAGAAGTGGACGCTGATGATGAGGTCCCCGTGGTGACTTGCTACGCCATCTATCTTGGTAATGATTATGAGGAGGAGATCTGTTTCCTTAAGGAAGATGATGAACTCGCCACAAAGGCCAACCAGCTCCAGCTCCGAAACAACAAGGTGCTGCCACCAAGACAGGGCAATGCCTCAAAGGAAAAAGAAAAACAAACTGCAGCTGAGGGGGACGATGGAGAGCCAGCTCATAAAGACTCGAGCTCTCTCTCGGTAGACTAAAACGTCTTGGTTCATCTTCGGAAGCTCCCATCTCTCCTAAGCGTCTATAATGCACTTGTTTTGTCCAAAGAACTTCGAGATATTCTCATTTATACCCTACAAAACCCTGAACGGTATTAGGCTTTCTTTACAGAAATCAATATGAAAGAAGCCCGATACACTCTCTTCATGGCTTCAGTCACATTCAAGGACGAAGACCTGCTATTAGGGACAACCGAGCATAATAGGCCACTTTACGTGACAGGAAACAGTGATGGAGATATGATTAATCGCATATTAATTGACCCGAAGTCCTCAGTGAACATCATGAACCTTCGGACTTTAAAGAATTTATCGATGGATATCCAGCACCTATCAAAGGAAATGATCGTCATTCAGGGCTTCAACCAAAACTGTCAGTAATTCCTGGGGTGCATATCTTTTCCAATCAAGTTTGGGGACCTACAGATTGAGGCTAAGATATACGTCATCGATGCCGATACATCCTATAAGATCCTCTTGGGGTGGCCATGGCTCCACGACTACGACATTGTTCTGCCAACGCTCCATCAATACATGAAGTATACCAAAGATGACAAAGAAAGACACATTGAAGGAGACATACAGCCGTTCGACATACACGAAGTCCGGTATGAGGAATCTCGGTACTTCATGAACCTCCAAGATGCTAATCAACAATCGACTGAGGATGAAATGGACCTGAGTTCCGAAAGCAGGTCCGAGCCAGATGTCATCTTTTAGACCAAAAATCCTCGAACACGCCTGCATATCGACAGTGACACTGATGAGTTTGACGTTGAAATCTGGTCCCTCCGTAAAGTTCGCTCGCATTTCGGTAGTGACATTGATGAGTCTTACGTTGAAGACCCGTCCTTCAGCAAAATCTGCCCGCACTTTGGCAGCGATATCGATGAATTAGGTGCAAAGGATTCGCCTTCCAACAGATGCATAGACAAGAATCTTGTACAAAAAGCAAAACTAAAGAAAACCTCTGAAATCACAGAAGGGTCTTTGGCCATCACAAGGGTTCCAGAGTTGATGTATAAAGAGATTGACGCGCTGTCAATTTCTACGTTAGATCAATTGAAAACTTTCTATGTTCCCGGAAGAAATAACGAGTGGAGAGGCATCTTGTTTTATAAGTCAGATTCTGTCGTGCACCTGAACGCTTGTTCTTGATATGCTTTCCATATAAAAGAGGCATAAGAGCTGTCCTAAATACTAAATACTACGCGTCCAAGATGCGCGCATATTTTAAGAAGTGCAGATGTCCATTATATTAAACGGATTCTGACGCAAAATTCTATGAAAGTCTATGGCATCCACCTCAAGTCTGACTACTCATCGATGGGAGAATCTCTGATAGACGGGGTATAAGTTTCATCCAGCCTGACATTAAGTTCTGCAACATGATCCACGTTGGTGAGGCCAGCGAAAAATTGGGGGAAGATGAATAGCTGACCGAGCCAGAAGAAGCCCCTCAAGAGCTCAAAGACGGCGGACAAGCAACCTTCAATGAGCTGATCGAAATCGACCTGGGAATGCCCGATAATTTACGACCAACCTATATCAGCTCACTCATGTCGGAGGGAGTAAAAGAGCAAATCATTTCTCTACTGCATGAGTTTGTCGTTTGCTTTGCATGGACGTATAAGGAAATGCTTGGCCTCTCCCTGGAGATGGCTGTGCATAAGTTAACTATATTTACTGATGCTAAACCAGTCAAACAGACTCCCCGAAGAATGAGAAGGGAGCTGGAAGAAAAGATCATTGAGGAAACCAAGAAACTCGTCAATGCCGGCTTCATCCGAGAAGAGAAATATGCAAATTGGATTGCATGCATCATTCCTGTAAAGAAGAAAATGGGCAGATCCGAGTTTGCGTCGATTTCAGGGACCTCAATAAGGCATGCCTTAAAGATGATTGCCCACTCCCAATCATGGAAATGATGGTCGAAGACACCACCAACTACGAGCTATTTACCTTCATGGATGACTAGTCTGGATACAACCAAATCAAGATGTCGCCTGAAGATGAGAAACACACTCCGTTTCGAACCCCGGTCGGTATATAATACTATAAGTTCATGCCATTCGGACTAAAGAATGCAGGCGCAACGTATCAAAAAGCGATGACAAAAATATTCAACGACTTGATTCATAAAGTCTTCAAATGTTATGTTGATGATTTGGTTGTCAAGACTAAAACCGAAACAATCACATCGAAGATCTCCGAACTGCCTTTACAAGACTGAGGAAGTACAATCTAAAGATGAATCCTCTGATGTTTTCTTTCGGTGTGTCATCTGGAAAATTTTTGGGCTTCAAGTTCGACATCAAGGGATCAAAATCGACCCTTCAAAGATAAAAGCAATCATGGAGATGTTTCCTCCAAAGAATCCGACACAGCTAATTAAGGTCCTTCCAAGGCAAACTAGCTTATATACGAAGGTTCGTCTTGAACTTATCAGGGAGATGTCAACCCTTCTCAAAACTCATGAAGAAAGATACTCCTTTTATCTGGGACGCTGAATGCCAAGATGCGTTTGAGAGCATAAATCAATACCTACTGCACCCTCCTGTGCTTGCTGCTCCATTCGAAATAAACCACTGATTCTCTACACTGCTGCACTACATGGTTCACTTGGCACGCTTCTGTCCAAAATAACGAGGAGGGAAAAGGAAACAACCTCAACTATCTCAGCCGAACGCTGGTCGGAGTAGAAAACAATTACTCTTTGATTGAGAAGCACTGCTTGGCTTTGATATTTGTCGTGAAGAAGCTGATGCACTATCTGCTTGCTTACCGGGTTATGCTGATCTCCAAGATTGACCGGCTGAAATATCTCATGACAAAGGTAAACTTGACAGGTAGGATGTCTAGATGGGTTGTCATGCTGCTTGAATTTGAGATAGTCTATACTCTTCAGAAAGTAGTAAAAGGGCAAGCTTTAGTCGACTTCCTCGCTACACTTTCCATACCTGAAGGGTCACCACTAAATTGCGAGTTACTCGGTGAACATGCCCTGCACCTCGAAGATAACGAGCCATGCTGGGATTTCTACTTCGATAGAGCCTCATCAATGAGGTCCTCCAACAAATCAAGCATCCCATAGCTAAAAGCAGAGGTAGGATTGGTGTTCATCACGCCATTAGGAGGGACTCTGTTCATATCAGAATTTTGCACTTTTATACCACCCATTCTTGATCGCATTGTATGTAGGTAGATGCTTTTGATCCGTGTTTGCTATATAATTACAGGTTACATGTTCTCAGTACAGAACAATGCAAATCACGCACAGTCATGATAAATTCAGGACAACTGCCAACAAATGGATAAAAATACGAGTTCTAGCCATCCATATCAGTCAGGTGCCGCTTACCAGTAAAATGGACAAAATAAAGCGATGATCATTCGCATCTAGAACAAACACAAGACACAAGGTTGGTAGCACGAAACTCGAGAGAGATCCAAGACACAAAAATCAAATGAATTAATGGAGAAAAAATGTCATTTTGGACTGTTGAAAATCTGGGGATATTTTGGAAGTGTTTTGCAAATGCGAACTTATCAAAGCGAAGAATAAAACAACACAAGAAGCCACAAGAAAAATGAGGAATCAATACAAAAATTCGACCGCGAATGCGTGAAAATTTTCACACATAGGCGATGGATCAGCGCCTTTGACATGTCATCATGTGGAGAAATTTTATGGGCGTTATTGTCATTTTATTTGGCTTCTGAAAACACCCCTATGGTTTCACTTCACTACTTATAAATACTCCAGAGGCAAATAAATGATGTATTATTTTCCTTAGGTTTTGCTTTAATTTAGTGTAAACTTCTTCTTCTTCTTCTTCATCTTTCCTCCATTAAAATTGTGTGAGAGCTTTTTGAGTGGATGATAAACGAAGTTTGAGAGTTTATGTTCATGTCTTGCCTCAATTGTTAACTAGTTTTTATTTACTTGCTCTTTATTTTCTTAGTAGTGTAAATTGTTATTTATTGGTTTTCATTTCTTCTTTTTCTTTTATTCTTTTTTGTCTGTCATTGCAACCATGAAACTCAAGTGCGATTCTTTCTTAGGTAAGATCCCAAGTAGTTAGCCGCCGTCTTTTATCTCATTTCTTTCTATCTTTTCTACTTGTTGTATTTTTTTTTTATAATAAGTGAGTAGTTTTCTCACTTGTTAGGGTAGAATAAGGAAAGTTTGAGAGAAAGAAATCTCCTTCACTATTTCTTTTGCCCAATAGCTTGAGTTGAACTCCCATCAAAGTATCCACAATCCGCTCCCTATGACACCCTATCCTCTATGATAGAGGTGACACCCTAGTGAGACCGGTTGTGGTTGTATTGACCGGAGGTTATGGGTAAGAGTCAAGAACGGACAGACAAGGACCAAAGGGAAGAGATTAAGCGTTGGAAAGCCTAGTTTATACTCACAAGTATCATTCCTAGTCGTGCTAATCCCCGTGTTCCCCCAAAATTCAAAAAATATAAAGAGAGCTAAGCTCTGTTAAATTTTATTGAGGTAGCGCCTCACGTGCCCCTCACGAGGGCTCCAGCGCCAGCGCCAATCCCTTAGGATTAAATCCTATGGTGGCACTGCACGTGCTCCTCACGCCGGCGCCAATGTGTAAAGCACAGAAGCACTTTCTGAGTAAGAATTAAATTCTTATATGGCGCCGCACGTGCTCATCATGAGGGTGCCAATGTGTAAAGCATAGGAGTACCCGTCATAAGAATTAAATTCTTAAGTGGCGCCTACGTGCACAACACGTGAGCGCTGGCACTCAAGTAGAATTAAATTCTACTTTTTCCTAACAAAAAATTGGGATACTCTCTGTTAAACAGAGCCGTTGGATCAAAGATCCAACGGAGATGATAAATCATCAAAATATAAAATCAAATTCTATTAAGAGAAAATATCTCCCAAATCTTTCTAAATAAGAAATATACTCTTGGTTGGATCAATGATCCAATAATAGAATAAAATTCTATTTTGGGAATATATTCTCTCAATCTTTCTGAACAAAAAGAGATTGTTCTCTGTAAAACAGAGAACCATTGGATTGGAAATCTAATGGTGATTAAAAATCACCATTTTACAGAATAAATTATGTATATGGAAAAATATTTCTCCAATCTTGTTAAAAACAAGAAAACACATTCTGTAAAACAGAAGTCCTTGGATCAAAGATCCAACAGTGGGTAAAATCCCCCAAATCAATTTTGAGTCCAATTAAATCAATTGGAATTTCTCAACGAGATATTTTCTCAAAACTAATTAACAATTTGCCTCCATTATATAAAGGCCCTGAGACTTCAAATCTCAGACGGAGAGACCACAGAAGGAACCCCTATAAGTTTCTGCAAAAATACAGTGAGCTCTCAAAAGTAACAGAGAATTCAATTCTCAAAGAAGAAGATCTTTCTTTTCAAAACCCTAAATAAAGAAAAGTCTCCTCTAGATATCATATCACATCTAAGGGTTTAACCCTTTTAAATGAACTTAGTTCTTTCTCTGGATCTGATATCCACAAGACAAGTCTTCCATAAGTTGAGAATTTAATTCTTATCGGAAGATCTTGTTCATGAGAATCAAACATTCAGGGAAGAACAAATTTAAAAAGAAAGAAGATGGAGTCCATAGTACTCTAGGAACTCAGTTCCTTCAAATCAAGAACTTAGTTCTTTAAAAAATTCAACCCGAGAACCTAAAAAAAATAGTGATTTTGGTGAGCGTTAATGGTCAAAATATCATTAACAGAGGTTTAATCTCTCTGAAAACATTAACAGAGATTTAATCTCTAAAAAAGAAAAAACAAGACCAGCGCTTCACGTGTTTCCCACATAGGCACCCTTTTAACAGCGCCTAGCGCCTCATGTGAGAAACACACGGGCGTCCAAAACAGAAGGCCAGCGCCTCACGTGAAACACACGTGGGCGCCGAATAAAAGTGCTTAGAACTCCATATACAGCCAAAACGGCTGAGTGCTTAGCACTGATTGGGCAGCGCCCAGCGCCTCACGTGCTCCTCACGTGGGCGCCATATAAAAAGTGCTTAGCACTTCATATACAGCCAAAACAGCTGAGTGCTTAGCACTAATTAGGCAGCGCCCAACACCGCACGTGCACCTCACGTGGACGCCATAGAAAGTGCATAGCACTTCACATTTAGTCAAAAGGACTAAAGTGTTCAACATTTATTGGGCAGCGCCCATGACTGAATGCTTCACATGATATATATGTGAGTATCAGAGCTCAAATAAGTGCTTAGCAATTTTACATAAAAAGAAAAAGGGCTGAACAAACAGAGCCTAAATAAGTGCTTAGCACTTTTTAAGCCGACTAAGCCCAAATTGGTTAAATCTCTGAAGTTTTAATGCTTCACATGACATATATGTGAGTATCAGAGCTCAAATAAGTGCTTAGCACTTTTATATAAAATGAAAAGGGCTGAACAAACAGAGCCCAAATAAGTGCTTAGCATTTTTTAAGCCGACTAAGCTCAAATTGGTTAAATCTTCGAAGTTTTCTTGCAGTTGAGCCCAAAAGCTCTTTTGCTGGATCTTAAATAAAAATGATCCTAAAAACATTGTTAAGTTGATTTTAGTCTCAAATAAGACTAACGTATCCTTAGCAAAACAAACTGAGTCCAAATTCTCACTTATATATTTAAGTTTACCTTAATCTCAAACTAGATTAACGGTCCTTAAATAAAACAAAATATTTTTGAATCAAAGGAATATATGGATTTGGGCTAAGTTCAAAACCCCGTCAAGCAAATCCTTAACCCAAGCCTAAATCTAAAATATATGGATTTGGGCTAATCCGCGCCCTACGGGCGATGACATAAACTAGTCTCCGTATACAATTCATGGGCAACCAAAATAAACAAAAATACACACGACACGAAGTGAACTGCTGGAGTAGGAGAAAGTGGTTATCGCAACGCGATAACATAATTAACTGCAGGGGCTTGCGCCTGTAGGGAAGAGCGTCTCCACAATCAAAAACCCCTCACAAATGAGGGGAATCTGATAAAGTCTGCTATAACGGCTGTATCTGTCAAAACCTCCGATATATGGTGCCATAAATCAACTTGGTATCTTTGGAAAAATGGACGGAGAAGTCCAAATAGCATCTGCCCCTAAAATTCAGGCCAGACGTCCCAAACATCTCGGTCCGGTCTTTCGGCGGTGAACACCCCGTTGTTGCCGATTACGGTAACATCAATATTAAAAGAGGCAAATGAAAGAAGTAAGCGAACTCCTAACTCAAACTAACCTAATTCTAACCCTAACAAGCTTTCATTAACATACATATCCAAACACATAGTGAGCATCGAACAAACTTGAACAAACTTGACTTAACTCGTTAAAACATAAAGAAAAAGACTCCCATCTCTTCGTGGATCGACCCATACTTAATCGGTTAGCTACCAAGCGAACCCGTATTGATTGCGAAATATGAATTTAAAAATGGGATGAAAACCTTTCAATCAAATGGCGCTATTGTCGGGGAGACGGTAGTTTATTTCTTTTTGTAGTTTCCAGTTAATTTGTGAATATATAAATAAAACATAAACATCATCTTGTTATTATTTGATTTTTTTTGTGCGAGTGTGCAGGATAGGGAGAAGAGCAAGTTTAGTGCCAAAGTCCCAGGAAGTTAGACCCACATTTTGCGGCTACATCGCGGCGGATCAAAGGGAAATGGTGCCAAAATCTGGAGCAATTACAGTGATCCAATCAATAACTAGAGGCTGAAGAATAGAAGAGAAAAACTAGAAGAGTGCATACAACAAATTTGAAGCTCCAATTCGAAAACACGACTGCTATTCAACGGCAAATACATAGGATTAGGCATGGATCCGCTGCTGTATTTTGGATTCAGAGGCTAAATTTTTTTGTAAGTCCTTCTCTCTTCCAGAAACCCCCTTTAAGATCCACTGAATTGCCTTTTCTGCAGTATTATTTGCGCAAACTTTCTTCCCCTTTCCAATAAACTGTTTTTGTGCAGGATTCTTTGCGTCGCCAAATAAAATTTTTACAAGTGTTTTAGATTTTTATTGTTATTATTTTGTATAAATAATACGGACTTTAAGGGGCTATAACACTAATTCAGATTGGGTGGGGATTTCATCATCCTTCCTAAGACCCCAAAAATCACAAAAAGCATACACATCACCATTGAGCTTAATTAAAAAATATCTAGACTCAGCCAATTAAGGATTTGTCGTTCTCGATAGAATAGAGGAAGGTTGTGGGCATTCGGTCGTTTATCTAAACTTGACTTTGTGGTGCTTAGGCTAGACAAGTGAGGAGGTAATTTTAAAAGGCCCATCTCACGGTGATTCGTGAGCAGAACCCTCCTTATCTTACTTGTGCTTACCTGACCACAATTGGTAGTGAAGAGGCGGTTCGAGGGTTATCTCACAAATTGTCGCTTTGGAACAGTTAGGAGCAGTCTAGTTGGAATTTGAAGACCATAGCTCAGGCGCGATTGTGCATATTGTGATTGTGATTGTTTGAAGTTGTGTCCTTAATTTCGAATTTTTCAAAACTCTATAAAAAAAACCCAAAATTTTCATAAAAACTCGCCATTTGTCACCAAATTTCCATTCCACCTACCTTTCACCTACATTTCTCATAATCGTTTTCTTACCATCATATTCTACCAACACGCTTTGATAAAACTAAATGTGTTTAGTGTATGTCTGCTTAGAATTGGGACGCTAGTGCCCAATCAATCCGCGTTTCGTTGGTCCCTACCGACTACGCGATCGACTTCGAAGTCGATTCATCTCCCCCTACGCACATCTTACCTTTACCGGTCAACACCGAAGTTGACCATGATTCTGTTCACATATCTTCACCTTCTTTATCCCGTACATCTTCTCGTGAAATGTCAGAACCTCCACCTTTTCTCGACCAAAACAATCCTGCATTTCCCAATATGATTCCACCACCTTTTGGTGCGAATAATCTACCTGCTCCTATAGGAGCACCGGCACGCATCACGTTACAAGACCGTTGCTATCCTATCCGTATAGCTCTTCCCACCCGCCTTTCTGTACCACCATCCAGTGGGGATAATTTTGAGATTAAGCCCTATTTTTTCAACATTCTGCCAAAATTTCACCGGCTTGATTTTGATGACCCGTACGTCTTCATCAACAAATTTCAGCAAGTTTGCAAGATGATGAAAACAACCCAGCTTTCCGATGATGCGATCTACTTAAGGATGATCTCTTTCACCCTTTGCGATTTAGCGGAAAAATGGATTTATTCCACCGCATCTCATTCCATATCCAATTGGGATGAGTTTGTAAAAGTGTATTTAAAGAAGTTTTATCCAAATCATAAAACTGCATGCATCAGAACTGAAATCAATCAAGTCACGCGGCTTCCTAACGAACCATTTTAGAAGTGTTTTGAACGGTACAAGGATCTCCCTGTGTAGTATTCTCATCATGGTTTTGAAAAATGGAAACTTTGCCGTACTTTATATGAGGACCTGCTTCCAGAAACTAGACAATTATTGGAAACCATTTGTCAATGCCACTTTCTATCTAAATCCGACGAGAAAGTCTGGCCATTCTTGGAAGATCTTGCTGATCAAACATTGCAGTAGGAAAGCACTCGACCGACCGCTTCATCTTCTACATCTTCTTCCGGTCAATCTAGGGCAGGAGTTCACCATCTGGATGTTTCAATTGCGAAGAAAGCCGAGCTGGCTTTAATCATGCAGAAACTCGAAGCAATTGAGAGCAAAATTTCATCTCTTACCCTTAGCACTATTACTCCCCTCCGCACCATTTGTGCTTTTTTTTTCCGGATCCGTCACACTTGACGGAAGAGTGTTCTTATAATCTACCATCTCAAGGACATGATCAGGTTAATACTGCATTTCAGCAAAGACCAAGAAACGATCCATACTCTTCCACATATAATCCCGGTTGGAGGAACCATCCTAATTTTGCCTGAAACCAGAATCAAAACCAAAACCAGTTCTAAGGTCAAAATAACTTTCAGAGAGCCCGTCTACAACAACCATAACGACAACCTTTCCAACCACAACCTTTTCAAAACCCAACGAACAATGCTGCTCCGTACAACAATTCGTTCCCTCAGAACAATAACTTTGTTGCGTCCGGTAATGATAAGGTTTCTACTCTCGAACGAAGTATGGAAGCTTTTGTTAAGCTATCCATACAATCCATCGCAAATATCCAATCTTCAATCCTATCGCTTGTGCAACACACAATTTCTCATGGACAGAGCATAAAATACATCGAGACCCAGATTACACAACTAAACGCTGTGATGAGCGAGAGGGAGAAAGAAAAACTCTCATCTCAACCCTTACCAAATCTTAGTCATCCACTAAATGTGCATGTTGTTCTTGAACAACAGAACCATAATGTGAGTACTGTTACTACGTTGAGGTCATGGAGATTGCTGAACAACCACGTTGGAGCTCCAAACGACGATGAAGATGCTTCTTTTTCTATCCCACTTTCTTCCTCTTCTTCTTTTGAACCCGTTCTCCATAATTCATCAGTTTCTTCTTACAAATCTGCTGCTTTGAACGGACCAACATCTCACTCAATTCAAACTCTAGTTTTGGGTTTCGTTCCGTCTCCGCAACCTTCCACATGGGTATTGGACTCAGCCAATTTAAACAAAGCTCCTTTTCTAAACCGGTTGAGACCCAATAAGTCCAGTCCACAGATGGAGAAGGTTGTGGAGCAGTTCAAACAAGTTAACATCAATATCCCTCTTTTAGATGCGATCCAATAAGTCCCTTCATACGCGAAAATTCTTAAGGACTTATGAACTAAAAAGAGCAAATCTCTGTTTCCCTAATATTTAACCTAATAAATCTGTTTGAATTAAATGAGGCAGCACCTCACGTGCTCTCCACGAGGGCACCATTTCCCCAATTAGAGCAAAGCTCTGTTCAAAATTCAAAATTTGAATTAAAGCTACGTTTTTTAAAAGCGCTGCACTACAACTAGCGCACCCCGTGCAAAGCACATAGGCGCTAGCGCTAGATGCGCTACGCTCCAAATAGTGCACCACGTGCAAAGCACGTGTGTGCTAGCACTAAGTGCGCTGCGCTCCAAAGTAGCGCACCATGGGCAGACATCATAAGCGCTAGCGCTGGAACTAAATGTTCCTCACCGTTGGATTAAATATCCAACTGATATGATTAAATCATCAATTAACAAGAATGAAATCCTGTTGAAACTTTCCAAACAGAATGGAACACCGTTGGATCAATGATCCAATGGTGATTAAAAATCACTAAATACAGAACAAATTTTGTAAGGGGGGAAAGATTTCTCAATCTTGTTAAAAACAAAAAGATTACCTTCTGTAAATCAGAAGCCCTTGGATCAAAAATCCAACGATGGGAAAATCCCCTAATCAACTAGAGAAAAGATCTCTTTAACTGATTCAACAAATCGGCCTACCCTATAAAAAGGCCCCTAGACTTCAAGTCTTGGATGGACAGAAAGAGAGAGGAACCCCCCATAAACTTTGAGAAAACCTCAGAAAGAAGAAGAAGCTCTCGGCAAAGACAATTCTTTTCAAGGTAAAAAAAAGAATAGAAAGACGAAATCGCCTCAATTTAAAAAGAAGTATCTACTTCTTTCACAGATCATAGATCTATAAGGCAAATTGTCTTTCACAAAAGAGATTATGAACATCTCATTATAAAGGGGGAGAATTATTCAATTCTCTTAGGATCACAGATCCATAAAGGCAAAGCCTTTCATCAAAAAGAGATTGAAATATCTCCTATGAACTAAGAACTTTGTTATTAGAATCTAGAGACAAGTCTCTTATCAAAGAAAAGATAATTTTCAGAGCGCAAAGTTAACCTAAGAAGAGCCTTAGCGCTCCTTATCTAAGAGCCTTAGCACTCCTAATTTAAAAGTGCTTTAGTACTCTTCATCTAGCGTAAAGCGTTGCAGTGCCATAGCGCTTCAAATACAGCGCACTGCGCTCATTGGCTAGCGCTCAGCGCTAAGCGCGCTACATGCTCCTCACGTGTGCGCTGCATTATTAAAAGCGCTTTATGCTCATTATATGGCTCCAGTGCCAAACGTCTCAACGATCCAACTAAAAGCGCATCAGCGCTCTACATCTAGCGCTAAGCGCTAAGCGCATCAGTGCTCTTCATTTAGCGCAAAGCGCTAAGCGCATTAGCGTTTCATATCTGGCACTAGTGCCAAATGCACCACATACTTTTATGTGCTCTTGGACAGAACATAAATTGTTCTTTAATAAGCCCAGAGCTATGATGAATGCTCAACATTCAATAAAAGACAAAACATTGTCAAGATATAAATCAATGCTCAGCATTGTTAAAAGGGCCAAGCCCAAATAAAGGCTCAACAGCTCAAAATAAAATGTTAAACATTTTAACCTGATTGGACTTAGCCCAAGATTGGCCATAAGTCCCCAATTCATGTTAATTGAGCACATCTGCTCATAAATATTTTAACAGATCTTAGCCCCAAATTGGACTACAGATCTTTCAAACAACTCACATCGGTTTGAGGGTACATCTCTTTACTCCTCTGATATTTGTCGTTGTAATCCTTCAACGTCTTCAGAAAGGTGACGGGTCCCGACAACCAAACATTCCATGGACTGTGGGGTCATTAAACTCACGGACTATGATGTCCTTAACCTGGACTGTGGGGTCCTTAAGCCCATAGACTATGATGTCCTTAACCTTGACTGTGAGGTCTTTAAACTCACGGACTATGATGTCCTTAACCTGGACTGTGGGGTCCTTAAACTCACGGATTATGATGTCCTTAACCTGGACCACCATGTCCTTAAACTGGTAATGGACCACCATTGTCCTTAAACTGGTAATCGACCGCAATGTCCCTAAACTAAATAATAGAGGCCAAATGCTCTCTTGTTGGATCTAAATGATCCTGTTACGTTAATCTTAGTCTAAAATTAGACTAACGTATCCTTAACAAACGTGTAAGTTGATCTTAGTCTCAAATGAGACTAATGTATTGATCAGTCGAAAATAATGTATTTTTAACACGTCAATTTCCTTATCATTTGCATTCATCTAAAGGTATTCAGGTTAAGTATAGCACATATTAGCAAAACACCCGTAAGATACCGAATTACTTGTGTTATACCTTAAAACTGACATTTCGAGGGAAATTGAGTGTTTATCATGGCATCGCATCATCTTTGTATAGCGCAACACTTGTTTCGAAGTCTGTGTAGGAAATTCCAGGAGAAAAGCCAAATCTATGAAAATTATGCTGATAAAATACGCCAACTCAAAGACTGGAGATCTGGAAGTGATCAAGGACTAATTTTGAGAATCAACATATCAGACAATATACCTGAAGTTAGCAGAAGAAAATACATGAAGTTTCATGCAGTGAAGCTCCTATTGGGCCGCGGATCCGCGGCAGGAGCAGGCTTGAGCGGCGGATCCGCGGCCGTATTGCCACGTCATCAGAAAAGCTCTGCACCATTATTCTTCACTCAATGCCTACATCTCATCAAGCTATGGCAAATTCCAGAATTCTCCAGAGTCTTCTGCCAGATCAGCAAGCTCCTTATTCAAGCTAAACTTCTAAGCTTCCAAAACAAGCCAAGTAACTACCTTAAAGCCTAGAAGCTTCTCCCTAACCTCTAAGCTTATGAAGGAAGCTAACCCTAACTAACTAACTCTAGAACCTTCCTCCTAACTACCAAGCTTACAAGGGAAGCTAACCTAAGCCAAGCTTACAAAGGAAGCTAACCATTCTTAAGGCTATAAAAGGGACCCTAAGGGTTCACTTCTAAGGTTGTTGATTCCTACATCAATTCCCAACACAAGTTGAGTGACACAACTTGTAACTCCAAACCCTAACCCTAATTCCAATTCTAAAGCCAAGATCAAGAATTTCGAGTACCAAATCAAGCATGAAGCCTTCGATCCTTTAGAAAGCGACGCCGGACTTCATCGGAGTAAGTGATCCAAGAAGATCCGCGACTCAAGGAGCCGAGCGAAGCCAAAATCGACGATCAAGTTTCTTACTCTTGTAGATTTCGAGAGATTTGTAATGAAATTGTTGATAAATAAAGGTGGCAATTCTATATCTTGCTTATCTTTTTAATTCAAGCATTATGATTCAATCTAGATTCTTGAATGTGCTCTTTGTGATAATGTTTGAGTAAAACTCCGCTCGTGAAGGAGTCGAGACGATCAATAGATGATGATGATTTAGATTCTTTTACAATTCTTAAGTCCTACGAGTTTGTAAATTCTTGAAAATCGAATGATCGACGATCTAGTTTCGATGCGAAATGCTTTCTTGATTATTTTCGCTCGGAACTAGAGATCAACGATCGATTATTTGATTTACTAGAAGCTAGCTTGTGAATGAGATTCATCGAAAGGACAAAGGATGAGATGAGGAAACCCTAGTTTCTTTGCAAGATCCTTAAACCTCGATAAATCTTCATCGATCTAGCATCAATTCTTCGATGGATAAGAGTATGTAATCATTAGATTTCATCACATCTAAAGGTTCAATCGACTCCTACGAGCCTCACTTCGAATCTTGATATTTGGTTTGGAAATCATAAATTCTCAATTCTTGATTTTAATGTTTCTTGATTTAGACCTAAATTTTACTAATTCTTGAACTTCAATTCTATAAATCATGAATTGTCTTTTCTCTTTTCTTTAAATTTTCGATTCATCTAATTCGAAATACGAACGGATTATACTTTCCCTGTGGACGATCCGCACTTACTAACGCGCTACAAATCGACACAGTTATTGATTGCGGTCAAAATATTTTTGGTTGTGATTTCTACACATTTTCTAAAACTACACACCGAAAATCGTTTCAATCAAATGGCGCTGTTGCCGGGGATAGTGCGCTAATTCGTTCGTTTTTTTTGAAATTTGAGTTGAAAAGTTTATTCCATCATAATTTTGAGATCAAAATTCGCGCAAACACTAAACGATTCGTTGTGATTTGTTGCAAGGAAATCTGGAATCTTCTGTGCAATTGGAAAAATATTTGGAATATTCCAGAGGACTCAGGGGGTGAATAGAAGCCTTCTGTGAAATTTTTGTGCAGAGTTCTTGTTGAACCACGGCAGAAGCGCGGCGTAAGGGGCTCATTGCGGCGGAATTGCGGCGGGGTTGAGGCTTCGCTGCTCGAAAATTTCTCGGTGAAATTCTATCTTTCTTATCTCCTTCCTCATCTACTCCAACTAACAATTTGCTGCAGGTTTCTTTGCAAAATTCGCAGCGCCGCAAAAAGCAATAAAAATTGTGCGTGTTTTTGATTTTTGGTTGTTTGCATATTAATACGGAATTTAAGGGGCACGGCCAAATCCAGATTAGGTGGGGAGTTCATTACCCTTCCTAAGCCCCAAAAATCACAAACTTGCATCCGCATTACCCTCATTAACTAAAAGAAATCTAGAGATGACTCTAAAGATCGTCGCGCTCACTTAGGACAAGAGAAGGCAGTTGGTAATTCATTACTTATCCGCGTTTCTTTTGTGGTGTCTAAGGCAAGTGTGTCGAAGGCTAGTGGTTACTTAATTAGGCCCACTACTTACGTAGTGGAGAACCTCCCACTTACCTGGCACTTACCTGGCCACAGGAGGGACAAAGAGGCAGTGGAGGATTGATCCTGCGACTTGTCTTTTGGCAGTTAGGAGCGTTCTAGAGCCTTGACCTAGGTGACCACTAGACTTAGGGTTGCTTGTTGCATTTGTTGTGATTTGCATCATTTTTTTCTCAAAAATCCGTATATTTTTCAAAACAAACACCAATCACATTCATTCATTTCCTCTAATTATATTCACGCTGCCACTTGTACTAAACCCTTTTACTACAAGATAGGCTGGACACAGGATTCTAGTGTCCGTTTAGTCCGCGTTCCCCCGATCGACTCCGAAGTCAGTATTTCTACATTTACTTCTTCTTTACCCACCACCACACCCACATCGATGGATCCTTCTCCATCGAACTTCTTTACCACTAATCTGCCGCCGTCCGTTGGTGCGCTGAATCCACCCCGCATCTCTCTCCAAGAGAGGTGCTATCCTATGCGAGGTCCTCTTTCGACCTGCTTATCCATTCCACCAGCCAACGGGGATAATTTTGAGATTAAACCCCAATACATCAACCTTCTACACAAATATCACGGTCTCGAGACTGAAGACGCATGTCTTTATCACCAAATTTAAAATGTATGCGCAATGATGGGTACGTCACAACTTTCTGTGGATGCTATGCGTCTACGTTTTCTTCCATTTACCTTGTGCGATATAGCCGAGAAGTGGCTGTATAACACTACCGCACATTCCATTACGAATTGGGAAGAATTCGTTGCAGCATTCCTTAAGAAATTCTACCCTAATCACAAGACAGCCCGAGTCCGTAGCGAAATAAATCAATTCACCCAGCTTCCAAATGAACCATTTTCAAAATGTCTTGACCGCTTCAAGGATCTGTTGGTTCAATGTCCACATCACGGAATCCCGAGATGGGAACTGTGCCGAATCATATATGAGGGCAGTAACCCTACCACTAAACAGAGCCTTGAAAACATGTGTCAAGGCAATTTTATGACCAAAGACGATGGGGAAGCTTGGAAATACTTAGAAGATTTCACTGAAAAATCTTTACAGTGGGAGAGTCCATCGTTTAGGGGTGGCAATAACCAATCGGATGTTTCCATAGGAGTTAGAGCTGACATTTCAGCCATACACAAGAAACTCGAGACTATGGAAAACAAATTTTTAGCTGCCGCCCTAAATCAAATGTCACTCTCCAAAACTGTATGCGGATGCTGTTCTGATCCTTCTCACTTGACGGAAGAATGTCCGTTTCAAGGTCATGAGCATACCAATGCCGCATTTCAAAGACCTAGAAACGATCCTTATTCTTCCACATATAATTAGGGTTGGAGGAATCACCCTAATTTTGCTTGGAACCAATCACAGAATCAAAACACGGTTCCAAACCAAAACAATTTTCAAAGGGCTCTTCCACCACAACAGCAACCATTTCACCTGACTCAGCATCCTTACCAATCACAAAATTTTCAAGATCCAGTCAACACACATGCACCTGCACAGTTGACTGGTACTGATCTCTCTGCTTCACTCGAACGGACTTTTGAAACGTACATGAAACGAATGTCGGCTGAAGTTAAGTCTTCCCTCGATAAATTTGAGAAAAACTCTGACCTCCAGGCTCAGAGCTTAAAATCGATGGAAGCAGAAATTGCACGACTAAAAGCCGAAATCAGTGCGAGAGAAAAAGGGAAACTTCCGTCTCAACCCCTACCAAATTCTGGGCATTACAATGTAAATGCCATCACAACGTTGAGATCAGGAAGAGTGCTGAATAATCATGTTGGGGAAGAGATTGATGATACTGAAAAATCTATCAATCACACCCCGGCTGAGACCTTTCCTCACACACACACACTTCTACTTCTGATCTTTGTTCTTCTACCCCACCGCCTTCTCACGAGCCTATTCTCCGCTTCCCACAAGGCTCGTTACCTCAGCAACCCTCTTCTAGTCCACCACAGACGATCCCCACTCCTATTCTGGGATCACGTCTACACACACCACCTTCTCCTATGATGGACCCAGCACTTATTGCTAAATCTCCCTATCCGAATCGGTTAAGGGGTAACAAATCGAGTTCACATATGGAGAAAATTATGGAAATGTTCAAACAGGTTAACATCAACATCCCTCTCCTAGATGCTATTCAACAAGTCCCCGCTTATACGAAAATTCTTAAAGACTTGTGCACTAGGAAGAGGAAGACTCAACTGCCAAAGAAGGTCTTCATGTCTAATAATATTAGCACTGCTTTTATCCCACAGCTACCAAAGAAACGTAAGGACCCAGGATGTCCTACTATTTCGATTTCTATTGGAGGTAAAAACATCAACCGTGCTCTTCTAGACCTAGGCGCAAGTGTTAACCTATTTCTATACTCTGTTTATGAGCAGCTAGGGATTGGAGAGTTAAAACTAGCTCACTGCACTCTCCAAATGGCAGACCGTTCAATCACCAAACCTAGGGGTGAACTAGAGGATGTGTTGATAAAAGTTGGGGAATTTGTATTCCCTGTGGACTTCATTGTTCTCGATACACAACCTGTAGCAAACCCACGGAGTCAAATTCCGGTGATTTTGGGTCGACCATTCCTTGCCACTTCCAATGCTGTCATTA
Organism: Agapanthus africanus; assembly: GCA_030015575.1. NCBI lineage: Eukaryota > Viridiplantae > Streptophyta > Magnoliopsida > Asparagales > Amaryllidaceae > Agapanthus > Agapanthus africanus. The sequence continues at coordinate 824,137,653 of CM057339.1, read as the reverse complement.
ACTGTAGAAACGGTTCAATGAACTTATCATTTGGAAATATGACAATTGAACTGAACATCTACAAAATTGGAAGTCAGCCATCTGAACCCTCTGCTCATATACTTGATGTGTGCTCTGTCCACAAGATTGCTCCCGAAAGTTGCGGAGTTGATGAACTTTGCTTTGAAGATCTCGACGACACTACCATATCAATGTTTGATCTTACACATCTTAGCGAGGACACATTTTCCACGCTCGAGTCCGACACTCCTGACTCATCACCATCCGAGTCTGTATCTTTCACAGGTTATGAGCTTCTTTGTGACTCCGAAAATCATTCGATGATCCCACCTTCTATTATTTCTCCGCCAGCATTAGATCTCAAACTTTTACCTTCTCATCTTAAATATGCATATTTAGGTGAGAATGAGTCTTTACCGGTTATCATATCCGCTTCTCTAGCATCAGAGCAAGAGAATGCGCTTTTGACGGTATTGAGATCTAATAGGCAGGCGTTTGGTTGGACAATGGCAGACATCAAAGGGATTAGTCCCTTGATTGTAGAACATCATATACACTTGATGGATGATGCCAAACTAACCCGAGAACCACAGAGACGGTTGAACCCCGTCATGAAGGATGCGGTGAAGAAAGAGATCGTCAAATGCCTTGACAATGGTATTATTTACCCAATCTCCGATAGCCAATGGGTGAGTCCAATTCATGTCGTCCCTAAGAAATCTGGCACCACTGTTATTACCAATGAGGCAAATGAGTTAATTCAGACACGCGCCCAAACTGGGTGGCGTGTATGTATTGATTACAGAAAACTCAATGCCACTACGAGGAAAGATCACTTTTCTCTACCTTTCATTGATCAGATGCTGGAACGCTTAGTTGGACGTAAGTATTATTGCTTTATGGACGAATACTCTGGCTATAATCAGGTCCCCATTGCCAAAAAGGATCAAGATAAAACCATATTTACTTGTCCTTTTGGTACCTTTGCTTATAGTCGCATGCCCTTTGGGTTATGCAATGCTCCCGCTACATTTCAGCGGTGTATGATGGGGATATTCTCGGACATGGTCGAGAATTTTTTGGAGATTTTCATGGACGATTTCTCGATTTTCGGAGACTCTTTTTCTGACTGTCTGTCGAATCTTGACGCAGTTCTTACTCGTTGCAAAGAGAAGAACTTAACCTTGAATTGGGAAAAATGCCATTTCAAGGTCCAAGAGGGAATTGTGCTTGGACATGTTATTTCACGAAAAGGCATTGAGGTTGACAGAGCTAAGATAGATGTCATTCAAAACCTTCCTCATCCCAAAAGCGTCAAGGATATCCGATCATTTCTTGGCCATGCAGGCTTTTACAGGAGATTCATTAAGGATTTTAGCAAAATTGCTAGATCTTTAACTCTTCTCTTGGCCAAGAATACGACCTTCCACTTTGACTCGGATCGTGAGGCAGCATTCGACTCACTCAAACACTCCCTCACTACAGCCCCCGTTCTATCGTCTCCAGATTAGGACCACCCTTTTGAACTTATGTGTGATGCATCAGATTTTGCAGTTGGTGCAGTCTTAGGACAACACATTGAAAAGATGTCACACGTGATCTATTACGCAAGTAAGACCCTGAATGATGCTCAAATTAACTATACAACTACCGAAAAGGAACTTTTGGCAGTTGTATTTGCATTAGAAAAATTCAGGCCTTACTTGATTGGCTCACCAATAGTTGTGTACACTGACCACTCCGCCTTGAAACATGTTTTGGCGAAGAAGGATGCTAAAGGTAGGCTAATACGTTGGATCCTTCTATTACAAGAATTTGATCTTGTTATCAAAGATAAGAAAGGATGTGAAAACGTTGTAGCCGACCATCTTTCACGCATCTCTTCTTCACCTGTGACCCTGCCGATCAATGATTCTTTTTCGGACGAACAACTCTTGAACGTATCCGATGAACCTTGGTTTATGGATATTGTGAACTATCTAGTCACGGGACTTATACCCAGCGATTGGTCAAAACAGGACAAACATCGTTTTCTATCCCAAGTAAAACATTTTTACTGGGATGAACCCTATCTGTTTAAGTATTGTCCTGACCAGATCATTCGCCGGTGTGTCCCGAATGAGAAATTCAAGAGTGTTCTATCTTGTAGTCATGATCAGGCATGTGGGGGTCACTTCGGTCCTAAAAAGACGACGGAGAAGGTTTTGCAATGCGGTTTTTATTGGCCGACCTTGTTCAAAGATGCATTTGATCATTGCAAAACCTGTACACAGTGTCAACACACGGGTAGGATTTCCCGGAGAAATGAGATGCCACAGCAACCCATCTTAGTGGTTGAAATTTTCGATGTTTGGGGCATTGACTTTATGGGTCCCTTTCCCAACTCCTTTGGGAATCTGTACATACTACTTGCGGTTGATTACGTCTCAAAGTGGGTTGAAGCTATTCCATGTAACACTAATGACAAGAAAGTTGTCATTAAGTTCTTAAAATAAAACATCTTTTCGCGATTTGGACACCCACGCGCTATCATTAGCGATAACGGGACACATTTCTGCAACAGGTCTTTTGAGACTTTGATGCGGAAATATGCAATCAACCACAAACTTTCCACACCCTATCATCCCCAAACGAGCGGGCAGGCTGAGATTTCGAATAGACAGATCAAACAAATCCTGGAGAAAACTGTTGCGAAGAATAGAAAAGATTGGTCGACCAAATTGACGGATGCTCTTTGGGCATTCCGAACTGCATATAAAACCGATCTAGGGATGTCTCCTTATAGGTTAGTGTTTGGGAAGGCTTGTCACTTGCCTGTCGAGATTGAGCACAAAGCAATGTGGTCTATTAAAGAAGTCAACTTTGACTTGAATCAAGCCTGCAACTTTCGGAAGCTGCAATTAAATGAGCTAAGCGAACTCCGCGATGAAGCTTATGATAACGCTGTAATTGTAAAGAATCGGACTAAGGTATTTCACGATAAAAACATTTTGAGCAAAACGTTTACACCTGGTCAACAAGTCCTTCTTTATGATTCACGACTACACCTTCACGCGGGTAAGCTACGATCTCGGTGGAAGGGACCTTTTGTTATGCGGTCTGTATACCCGCACGGGGCAGTTGAGGTAGAAAATGTTCAAAACGGCACATTTTTCAAAGTGAATGGACATAAACTAAAGCCGTATTTGTAGGGTTCCTAGGCACACACTAGAGGTTCTACAACTGATCAAACATGTCCAATTCAAAATTTTTCTATGTGCCAAAGAACCCTAAAGTAGATCGTAACTAGAGGTAAGGCGAAACGAAATGCAAGCAAACAACTTTGCTATGAGTGAAAGTGACTACAACTTTTGTAGATCCGGTCCTCCACCTCTTTAGCTCCGTGATGACGTCCCTCCGCTGCGATCATCGGATCCCGGACTCTGGCGATGGTTTCGTCGGAGAAATGATCGGGCTAGGTCGTCGACTTCGATGCCGAAGATGATCTATGTCGAGACAACTCAAGATCAAGCTCCATTTTCACTTGGTCATAGAACATGTGAAGATAACACACTCTACTACATGGCAAGTAGTAGAGGATGAAGAAATAGGAAGTGGGTTCACTTTGGATTTGGATTTCTCACTTGGATTCATCACTTGTAAATTTCTAGTAAGTTTTCTTCACCTCTTGAAGAAGATGAAGAAGAAAAGAATGGAAAAGAATTATGAATAATAGAAAATCAAGTGATCCTTATCATTTAGCAACCATGGGTGAGTGTAACTAGTGTAGAGACTAAACTAGGGTTTAGGTGAATGGTTAGGTTAAGGAAAGAAACAAAATGGTCAAAGCTTATCAAAGCTTCATGAAGCTTCAAGAACAAAACAAAGTTAGCCACCATTTTATTCTTACCAAAAAGAATAAATAAATAAATGAATAAATAAACTAAAACCCTAACCATTTACCTAAACATGGTTCAATGCATACACACACCCAAGTTTGCATGTATCATCAAACATGATACAAACTAGTGCACAAAACTATATCATATATACAATGTGCACATCAAGTGAGAAAATCCATCTTAAGTGAACAAATACTAGTTAATGTAAAATAATATATCAAATATATAATTATACATTAAATCATTAAATCAACACTTGATTTAATGATCCGGTCATATCGCATATAACCGACTAATATCAAGTGTATCAATGTATCGAATCAACACTTGATTCGGTATCCCGGCTATATTATATATAACCGTCCAATGATACAAATCGCGAGAATAGAATACAGTATCACATACTGGTATTATTCTCGGTCCTGCACATATCTCATATGTGCTCCTATTTCGTTTCGCTTGAGCCAGGAAACCTCTGTGCAGGACTCTAAAGACTCGTCAATACGCCGGCAGCAGGTGATGATCATATCAAACACCCACAAGCCGCAAGCGGTCTGCTAAACGTAACGGACACCCGGGTATTGAGCGATCAGAAGATTAAAGAGCAAGCCCGCTCACACTCCTGTGAATCCAACCAGTAACACTTACCGTACAGTCCGGTCTGTTCATCTGATATGTCGCATATCTCGCCTAGGGGTGGTAAACGTCAGACCCCAATAGCTTGATAAGTCATGCCGATATAAGGTCCATAACAAGCGTGAAACTACTGATAACTCTTATCAGTATATCACAGCAACCCTGGCTAGGGATTTCCAGTCATGGCCAGTCGAGCATAGCGCAACATCAACCCCCAATACCGGGAGAGACGAATCCCCTCCTATCGCTTATTGCCTCCATGTGAATCGGGACTGTACCCAAAAACCACCTGTTTGCACAACTCAGTAGAGCCGTGGTAGGGTGGAAATCAAAGCACAGTGGGAGACACACAAGACTCTATGACGATCTCGGGTCAACAGACGAAGCTGTACCAGTGTCACCAGAGAACTGCCATCTGACATGAGGTATAATACCATCTGGGAGTTCTCGACGAGTCCGTTCAGTATACCCAGTCTCTACTGAGCACCCGCATACCATCTCTGATGTCAAACACCAATAGATATGGGATCATCCATCGCCCATCATATGGGTCGAGAAGATATACGCTAGTCTACTCTGGAATATCGATGCCCCGTCTCGATATTCCCGCGACTAGGAACATTGAAAGATGTACTCATGGACTACCCAGGCCCCACTAGTATGATCTACATCATAGTCCTGGAAGTCGAGTACACATCCTAAGGGCTTTATCAACATGTAACAGAGAGACAGAAAGTATACATGTTAAGATAAAGAGCAACCAGATAGCGTACTATCATGTCGAGCAAGAAAGTCCTACCTATATATGTCCCAGCATCCACTACAATATATATCCTATGTACAGTAATGGCCTCTAGGGCATACATATAACTAACAGTATTTTTCCACTGACCCCACGGAGGAGCTCCTGTTCTTACAGGAGCCATTTTATCTTGATTAAAATTCCTCCGTCTCACCTCCATATCCTGTAAATTACTGCATCATCTTTTGACTAGGCGGTGAGTGAAAAGAATAAGTTTGGGGGAGGATCTTCACTTATATATTTTGCCCCCATTAATAATTTCCTCCCAAGCTTACAGGTTTTTTGTACGATAGCAGATGGCAACAGTGAGGACACTGTTGAAAACAAGTTTGGGGGAGGTTTGTGCTTATTTTCACATCATTTGCATATCATTTTGCATAAGCACAAAACATTTTAACATTTTTGAAAACCTATAAAAATTTAAAAATTTTCAAAAAAAAAAGTAAAAAATAAAAATAAAATTTTTTGTACATAAATAAGATAATAAAAGATTAGATAGTGAAAAATTATATTCAAAAGATTAGAAAAATTTAAGAAAACCAAGAAAATTAGAAGTTTTCTTATACGAACTAGTAATAAGTAGTTATGAGCCGTTGTCCCAAGGGTTTGTAAGATGAAGGAAGTCACTAATCTGAGGATAAAAATAAGTCTGAAAAATAGTTCCTATTCTGGAAGCCAAACATTTTGAACGTTGATACCTTACTATACGCACTTACACACGTCTTGAAGCTCGGGATAGTAGAGGATACCTTGAAATGCTCTTGTCTAAAAGCCAAAGTATGAAGGAAATAAAAAATGAAAAAAATAATAATAAATAAAATGGTGAGAAAAATGAACATTGGTTTTGTTATCGCCAAGGCAGCAATAAAAAATATAGCGAGGGTGCCTCTTCACTTAGTGCCTTAGACCAACTGGTCTGGGAGTCACTGCTAAGCCTTAGGTGGTGTAAGACGAGGAAAATACACCTAATAAGCAACCACATGAGTAATCGGTCGGTTAGTACCTCAAGAAGTATTAACGGTCGCATGAAAGTGTGTGAGCAAGTTCATCTAAATATTCATTAATTAAAAAGTACTGAGGCAGATGGACAAGAGTATGATAGCTTGAATTGAATTCTCCGGGTGTAGGAATGTATATTACACACACGTAGGGTGATACGATTGATGTTTGGAAGAAAGATAGGAATGAAGAATAAAGACGATGTTTTATTGAGGGATGATGTGATTTCTGACATTTTTTTATGACTATTAAGATAGGGCCCATGACAACCGACAAGCTAGCATAGTCGGAAACCCTAATTTTCAAAGTCTTTCTTTTACGATTCTTATCTTTATATGTAATATTCACGGTCTTCCTTTTATTATTGGATTTTGTGGGTGCAATCCGCTGAAAACCCTCAGGAGACAACACTCCTCCTACTAGGGACACCTAGAGATTTAAAGGCTTGTTGTACGTGCTCAGTGCAATTGTGTTGCCTACGAAAGTGTGCTAGTTAGTTTTTCTCTTTCTTTATTTTCTCCTTCTCTTTTTAATAAAACAATTCACTCGAGACGACCGAAAATAAGTTTGGGGGAATTTGATCAGTCGAAAATAATGTATTTTTAACACGTCAATTTCCCTATCATTTCCATTCATCTAAAGGTATTCAGGTTAAGTATAGAACATATTAGCAAAACACCCGTAAAATACCGAATTACTTGTGTTATACCTTAAAACTGACATTTCGAGGGAAATTGAGTGTTTATCATGGCATCGCATCATCTTTGTATAGCGCAACACTTGTTTCGAAGTCTGTGCAGGAAATTCCAGGAGAAAAGCCAAATCTGTGAAAATAATGCCGATAAAATATGCTAACTCAAAGACTGGAGATCTGGAAGTGATCAAGGACTAATTTTGAGAATCAACATATCAGACAATATACCTGAAGTTAGCAGAAGAAAATACATGAAGTTTCATGCACTGAAGCTCCTATTGGGCCGCGGATCCGCAGCAGGAGCAGGCTTGCGCGGCAGATCCGCGGTCGTATTGACACGTCATCAGAAAAGCTCTGCACCATTATTCTTCACTCAATGCCTACATCTCATCAAGCTATGGCAAATTCCAGAATTCTCCAGTCTGCCAGATCAGCAAGCTCCTTATTTAAGCTAAACTTCCAAGCTTCCAAAACAAGCCAAGTAACTACCTTAAAGCCTAGAAGCTTCTCCCTAACCTCCAAGCTTATGAAGGAAGCTAATCCTAACTAACTAACTCTAGAACCTTCCTCCTAACTACCAAGTTTACAAGGGAAGCTAACCTAATCCAAGCTTACAAAGGAAGCTAACCATTCTTAAGGCTATAAAAGGGACCCTAAGGCTTCACTTCTAAGGTTGTTGATTCCTACATCAATTCCCAACACAAGTTGAGTGACACAACTTGTAACTCCAAACCCTAACCCTAATTCCAATTCCAAAGCCAAGATCAAGAATTTCGAGTACCAAATCAAGCATGAAGCCTTCGATCCTTTAGAAAGCGACACCGGACATCATCGGAGCAAGTGATCCAAGGAGATCCGCGACTCAAGGAGCCGAGCGAAGCCAAAATCGACGATCAAGTTTCTTACTCTTGTAGATTTTGAGAGATTTGTAATGAAATTGTTGATAAATAAAGGTGACAATTCTATATCTTGCTTATCCTTTTAATTCAAGCATTATGATTCAATTTAGATTCTTGAATGTGCTCTTTGTGATAATGTTTGAGTAAAACTCCGCTCATGAAGGATTCGAGATGATCAATAGATGATGATGATTTAGATTCTTTTACAATTCTTAAGTCCTACGAGTTTGTAAATTCTTGAAAATCGAATGATCGACGATCTAGTTTCGATGTGAAATGCTTTCTTGATTATTTTCGCTCGGAACTAGAGATCAACGATCGATTATTTGATTTACTAGAAGCTAGCTTGTGAATGAGATTCATCGAAAGGACAAAGGATGAGATGAGGAAACCCTAGTTTCTTTGCAAGATCCTTAAACCTCGATAAATCGTCATCGATCTAGCATCAATTTTTCGATGGATAAGAGTATGTAATCATTAGATTTCATCACATCTAAAGGTTCAATCGACTCCTACGAGCCTCACTTCGAATCTTGATATTTGGTTTGGAAATCATAAATTCTCAATTCTTGATTTTAATGTTTTCTTGATTTAGACTTAAATTTTACTAATTCTTGAACTTCAATTCTATAAATCATGAATTGTCTTTTCTCTTTTCTTTAAATTTTCGATTCATCTAATTCAAAATACGAACGGATTACACTTTTCCTGTGGACGATCCGCACTTACTAACGCGCTACAAATCGACACCGTTATTGATTGCGGTCAAAATATTTTTGGTTGTGTTCTACACATTTTCTAAAACTACACACCGGAAATCGTTTCAATCACGTATCCTTAAACCCAACCCCCAAACCCAAATCTAAGAAAATACGGATTTGGACTAATCCACGCCCTACGGGCGACAACATAAATTAGTCTCCGTATACAATCCACGGGCAACAAAAAACAAAACAAGCACCCACGACACGAAGTGACCATCTGGAGAAGGATAAAGTGGTTACCGTGATGCGGTAGCGTAATTAACTGCAGGGGCTTGCGCCTGCAGGGAAGAGCGTCCCCACAATCAAAACCCCCTCACCTTGAGGGGGAATCTGACGAAATCTGCTACATCGGCCGCATCCGTTTAAACCTTCGATATACGGTGCCATAAATCAACTTGGCATCTTCGGAGAGGTGGACGGATAGCACCAATTACCATATGACCCGAAATTCAGGCAAGACGGACCCGCGCGGTCGCGTCTCCGTGTTTCGGCGGGGAACAGATTCTGGCACGCCCGGTGGGACCTTTTCCTCTTTCCACTCTACACTTCGTGCGTCGTGTTTTGCGAACAAGTCACGATTTGACATGGTTGCCCTGGATTCGAGGTACTAAGATTTGGTGTCTTACTCCGTGCAGAAAACAGAAGATCAATGACGTAAAACTGCACTAACTGCAATTGCAACTCTCACTCCGTCCTGTCCGGAGGAGTGACTTACGGGCCCCAAGTGGCCTCCCTTTTCACAATGCCGGTGGAACAGGTGACTCAAGCCACCACTGGGCTATTCTTCGGGACCATAATCCCATCAACGAGCTTCAGCGCTCCTATGCCATCTCAAGAAGCTCCAAAGAAGTCGGTCTTCGATCGGCTTACCACTACCACGACCCCTCTCAACAGGTCGTCTAATTCCAAGTCTACTGCATTAGTCTTTGACAGATTGAGCCAAAGCTCATGTGGGCCCGTGAAGAAGCCTGCGATACCAGAAAGGGTTATCCCAAAAATGATAGCCATTCCTGCTCCCGAAGTCGTCAAAGCGACTTCTCCTGCCAAAGGGTCGGTCTTCACAAGACCGACTGTTTCAGCTCCCGTTCCAGGCGAAATCGCCAAGGCTGCTCCTCCTGTCCGAAAGTCTGCCTTCAATAGATTGGCCATCCCCACTCAACGGATGTCAGTCTTTGACAGGCTGGCGCCAATAACAGCCTCTCCTCAAAGCAGGGGGCAGGACGAAGCTCATCCAACAGCGGAGGTGATCCCGGCCGCACGACATGCTCGACGTCCTCACTGGCGCCGAGTGAGAAAAGCTGGGGGCAAATCCCCATCTGGACTTACCCCGTTAGATCCAACGGTGGAAATCGATGCTGCTGTTCCAACTGGGAACAGCTTTGAACTACTTAACAAGGTGCACCAGAACTCGCCAACTGCCGTGCTGAAGAAATCTCCTCCACCTGTGGAGAATGCCCCAAAGACAAAGCTGGAACATCCCCTTCGACCGCTGTCCTCTACAATTTACAAGGTCTGGCGTCAAGTCCAAGACTCAGTGATTGACCCAAATTACTCCCGCCGACAGAAAAAAGTGAAAGTTCAGCAAGAAGAGAACCACCCTGTCAAGCCACAGAAGGCGACAGCTACGTGGGTGCCCACTACAATGGCCCCCCAACTTCCACCGCCCATAAAAGGAGAAGGCCGGAGAAAATCCCTGAGTCTGCGATGAATCACAAGACCATTGAGCCTAAACGCCCTACGTCTGGGGGCATGGTGGTGCACACTATTTATATGGCATCCGGAAAAGAGGATAGCTGTATCTCTACAGGTCATCGACCGCTTACGCGATCAGTGACTAGGGCTCAGGAGAAACAACAACAAAAGCTCCAAGAAATGCTAACAGCCATGGCCGCACTTACGGGACCGAAAGCAAGCCAGGAGACATCTTCGAAGCAGCGCCGTGAGCAGGAAACTGATGCTGAATTCCTTCGGAGAATGCTCGAAAAGAAGGATAAGGAGGCTACGGAACAAGTGGCCAATATAAAACAAATGGCCCTTCTATTCCAAGATATGGTGGGCATGATGATCCAGCCGGACCCTCCAGCCGAAGAACCTCCAGTAATAATTGAAGATGATAGAGGAGAGACGTCAAACCCTCTTCCAGCTTGTTCAGCAGCCAAAGAGGAAACTATCTCTAAAGCCATGCTCGATGATCATATAGCTCAACAAATACGAGCTCATCAAGAGAATGAAACGGCTGGGCAAATTGTTAAAACTGGACGACCCTATCCGGGTTGGTATGACCAAATAAAGTACCCACCTGGATATACGATACCTAAATTCCACATATATAAAGGGACGGAAAACCCGCACCAACATGTTGCTCATTTTAGAGCCTTGTGCAGTAATACTGGAGGTGATGATAAACTACTGCTCCGCCAGTTTGTTGGCAGCTTGTCGGAGACGGCATTTGAGTGGTATTTAGAGCCTTCCAACGACTCCGTCAAAACGTTTGCAGAGATGGAGCTACTATTTACCCAGCGTTTTGCGAGTGCCAGTGAATGCACTCCAATAACGGCATTGATCAACGCCAGGATGAAACCTGGCGAGACATGGGTTCAATACGCAATACGATGGCGGAATTTGTGGTCGAAATGCGAGCGGCGCATCGAAGAAGCGCCTGCGGTAGACATGTTTGTGGGTACTCTCGACCCTCAAGCAACCATTTCATAATTCATGATGTTCTTCAAGCCGACCACCTTCCAGGACTTGATTGACAAGTTGGCCTAAATGGACCAGATGGGCCATAGGCCTTCCCCTTCGAAGACGGATCCTCGGAATGAAAAGGGGAAAGGAAAAGCACCTTTCGTTGCCAATACTCAACAACAGCCGAGCAACTTAAAGCCGGTGGTTCGCCAAAACAATGTGCGTCCACGCCCATCCCTCGAGGGAAAACTAGGACGTCCTTACTCGTTTCCCCAGGATAAAACGAGGAGACTGTTCGAGCTGGCAGTGCGCAACAGGCTCATCAATTTGCCGAATCCAAAACGTCCGTTGCAGCCAGGTGATGTCAACAATCCTAATTACTGCCTTTACCACCAAGAAGTAAGCCATCCAATCGAAGATTACTTCGTCTTCAAAGGCTGGATTGAAGACCAATACCAACAAGGCAAGTTCGCATTATCCGAAAACTGGAAGGTGAACCCGCCACAACCGCATGTCCCTAAAAAGCTGGACATGCTGGGGGTATCGTGCTCTTTTATAGAAGAAGCTCCATGGGACGTCGCTCTTTCAGCCAAGACGAAAAGAATGCTGAAGGATCTTCACACATGCTCGATAAGCAGGTGGAAAATCCACTGGAACCCGAGATCCTCAAGGGAATGCTGAAACCGCGCCCAACTCTAAAAATTGGTAGCAATAATCAAAATGCTCAGGTCCAGCCATCAAAGTCTTCGAAGAAGAAGAAGAAAGCCAAGAAGCCCGTAAAGCCTGGAGACAAGCGCATGGACCTGCAAAAATATATCGACGCGCTGGAAGAATATAATCAGAAGGCACGGACCCCGGTCACACTCCAAGAATTTCTCAACAATATCCTTGAGAATGGAGATAACGACAATAACGACGGGGATAACTTGTCAGAAGAATCTGCGGACTATGTGGCAAGTTGCCACATGATATCTCATTCGGCATTAACTAATGAAGAAACTCACTCGGCGATAGAAGACAGCATAAAAGAGCCGGGGGCAGGATCGAAGCCAAAACCCTTGGAACCGTTTGACGAGATGATCGACTTGCTACTGAACGAATCCCGTCAGAAAAGCAAAGCCAATCGGAAGCGTGAACTGGCTATATTTGAAAAAGCCAAACGCTGACCACTGGATGAAAAGGTCGAGACACCCCAACCAGAGCAAAGCATCCCTATCGCCAGCAAAAGCAAGCTTAAAGTAAGGAAACGATTCGCTAGGGCCTTGGCAATAGGAATGAAGTTGCCCTCTTTCAAAGGAAATTCCCTTGGCAATATATGTCTTGATGAAGCGGACATACATCCTAACTTCTGCCTATACCATCAGAGGATTGCATACCCTACCGAGGAGTGCATAGCCTTTAAAAACTGGTGGCAGGGATATGTTTCCCATCAACGACACGTTCAACGAGTGAAGCGTAAGGCTCGTCAGGAATAAAAAGCACGACAGATGAGCGTGAAAGAGCTGCTGGCAACTGTCACATAGTCGACACCAAGGGATCGCAAGTTATCACCTTTGGAAGCGACTCTGACGAAGAAATCGCCCTCAGCCCTCTCTTCAAGGAATCCACCTCCGACACAAAACATGCGAAGATTTGCGGCAAAATCTAGCTGCGTAATCGTACGTTGGCTTATGACCGAAACGTCGTTAAACTACTACAAACCTGCGGCGATCCCAGGCTGATGTAAAAAAAAAGGTGCGTCCATAAGCAAGATGGGCACGGATGAAAACCCGAAAGGGCTCCGTGAGTAAAAACAGCAGGGCTACCGGTGAGTTTTGTGAAAACCCGAAAGGGCGCAATTTCATTAAAAGACACTTGCAAGGTTCTCTCAATCTTGTGAGGAGAAGCCACCTGCGTGAGATCCTTACGACTCACAAAGGAGCAACACACTTAAGGATCCCCACGATTCCTGAGGAGAAACGCACTTACGAGATCCTCACGACTCGTAAGGAGAATTCCCCCTTTGAGATCCTCACGGCTCATAGGATTCAAAAGCCTTAAGCTACAGGGATCTGAACCTGTTCTTAAGCTATCACAACCTCTAGCACTGCCCTACAAGCGGTTCAATATTGATCCTTGTATACAATCCACGGGCGCGAATAAACATTTCCCTATCAAAGTCCCATCCGTGACTAGGGATATGCTCGTACAGCAAACAACACTTGTAAGTCCTCTTGACTTATAAGGAGAAAACACTCTTGTAAGATCCTTACGACTTATAAGAGACCATACACTTAAGACTCCTCACGATTCTTAAGGAGAAAACGCACTTACGAGATCCTCACGACTCGTAGGGAGAAATACTTTCATGAGACCCTTACGGCTCATGAAGTTAAAAGCCTTAGTCAACAGGATCTTAACCCTGTTTGCTAAGCCACCTTTGTTCGGCATCGATAGAGGCAAATGATGATTCGCTCCTGGCAATATCCCAGTTGTAGCGATGCTGATGCTTAAATCGGTATTAAATCCCATACTAGCAGCGAAAAGTCAGCGAGCCACAAATGCATATGAAATAGCCGAAATGATTGGGCAACTTGCAAATCAGTAAGTAAAAATGTATGCATGCAAAATAGCCGAAATGATTGGGCAACTCGCAATAAAAAGCAACGAGTAAATAAAACAAATAGCCGAAATGATTAGGCACCGCGAAAAATAGCCGAAATGATTGGGCAATCGCAACTTTCGCGATATAAAAGCTGAAATGATAGAGCATCGCGGGAAGAAATTAAAAAAAATGAAATGAAACTCTTGCCCTACAGGTGAGATCACATCGATCCCTGTATACAATCCAGGGGCGCTAACAAAGAGGGAACCATATCATCCCACCAGGCTCCATCAGAAAGAGAGCCAAGTCTCAACGGTCACATCTGCATCCCAGAAGACCAACAACAGCGTTCCTCCTTATACCAGCAAGGCACGGAAGCGACACAATGAAACGGAGCCATGACATAGTCCCTAGTTCCAAATCTTAACGGCAATATCTACAGCCTAAAAATCAAAAAAGGTGATCCTCCTTATTCCAACAGGACTCGGACGCGACATCATTAAACGGAGCCATGACAAAGTCCCTAGTTCCAAGTCTCGATGGTTCACAAAAAACATAGAGACCACCTCGACACTCGTTTCGTTACAGCAGACGCAATGTCAACAACCATGTTCCTTCGCAGTCCAGCAGGATGCAGATTTAACGTCAACAAAAGACCTCACGGTCGAAACAAAGCGGAGTGACGGCAAAATCTCAGCTCCACCTCAACATTCGTCTCGTTACAGCAGACACAATGTCAACAACGGCGTTCCTTCGCAGTCCAGTAGGACGCAGATGCAACGTCAACAAAAGACCTCACGGTCGAAACAAAACGAAGCGAAGGCCAAATTCCTAGCTTCAAGGACTTGACGGTAACTCATATAAAATCGGAAAGACTATCGGAGATCATCCCACATGGAGTGGTCACCACCTCGATGTTCGTCTCGATACAACAGACAAAATGTCACTACATCGTCCTTTCCAACAGGATTCGGACACGCCAAAGCAAACGAAGCGAAGGCCAAATTCCTAGTTTCAGGTTCTTGACGGTAACTCATATAAAACCTGAAAGACTACCAGAGATCATCCCACATGGAGTGGTCACCACCTCGACGTTCGTCTCGATACAGCAGACAAAATATCACTACAGCGTCCTTCCTCCAACAGGATTCGGACACACCAAAGCAAGCGAAGCGAAGGCCAAATTCCTAGCTTCAGGGTCTTGACGGTAACTCATATAAAACCTGAAAGACTACTAGAGATCATCCCACATTGAGTGGTCACCGCCTCGACGTTCGTCTCGATACAGCAGACGAGATGTCACTACAGCGTCCTTCCTCCAACAGGATTCGAATACGCCAAAGCAAACGAAGCGAAGGCCAAATTCCTAGCTTCAGGGTCTTGACGGTAACTCATATAAAACCTGAAAGACTACCGGAGATCATCCCACATGGAGTGGTCACCACCGCGACATTCATCTCGATACAGCATACGCAATGCCAGCAAACGAAGCGAAAGCCAAATTCCTAGCTTCAGGGTCTTGACGGTAACTTATATAAAACCTGAAAGACTACCGGAGATCATCCCACATGGAGTGGTCACCACCTCGACGTTCGTCTATACAGCAGACAAAATGTCAATACAACGTCCTTCCTCCAATAAGATTCGGACACGCCAAAGCAAACGAAGCAAAATGCCAAATTCATAGCTTCGGGGTCTTGACGGTAACTCATATAAAACCTGAAAGACTACCGGGGATCATCCCACATAGAATGGTCACCACCTCGACGTTCGTCTCGATACAGCAGACGAGATATCACCACAGCATTCTTTTTCCAGCAGGATTCAGACGCGATAATCCAACAACGGAGCCACGGCAAAATCCCTAGTTCTAAACCTTGATGGTTCATCAACAACCTAGAGACAACCGTGACATTCGTCTCGATACAGCAGACGCAATGCCAGCAAACGAAGCAAAGGCCAAATTCCGAACTTCAGGGTCTTGACGGCAACTCATATAAAATCTAAAAGACTATCGGAGATCATCCCACACCAGCGCGGAGTGGTTATGACTCATCGGGGCTCCCCAAACTGAGCCTAATCTCAAGTAAAAAGTGGCATGGCAAAATTCCTAACACTTGCTCTTCCGACGGTCAAACTGCCTAGGAAGATTGATTGAAGATGTCTTGTCCAGCCCCGAAGGGATCAGAGACACGACAGTCGCAAGGCTACTCGAACAGCAAGATTGCCTGTCGAGGGATACATCAGCCAACGCGACGGTACGACGGGCAAAACCCTAGTACCACAGACCCTAACGGGCTTCTGTCGTAAAGAGCAAAGGTTAACTGTAACGTTAGTACATTCTTGCGAGAACTCCTCGATTTGTCTCAACCTCAGGGAGATCAGCGTCCTTGACGAGAGCATCTCGATTCGTGTCGACCCGCAGAGAGATCAGTGTCTCTGCAGGAATATACGACGTCAGCAAAAAGAGCCACGGAAGAGTCCCCGTTCCAAATCTCGACGGTTCACAGACAGCTTGGAGATCATCTCAACATTCGTCTCATTACAACAGACGCAACATCAGCAAATTGGAACCACGGCAATTCCCAGTTCCATGACTCGGCGGTGCACAGACAACCGAGAGTCAAACCCCGACTCCGTGAAATGCGGATGGAGTCAACAATGGTTTCGTGGAACACGGCTTATGTCAATCCTGACCCCGTGGAAAGCATCCAGAACAATTCCTGGTTTCGTGGAACACGGTTATGTCACTTCTGACCCTATGGGAAGCATCCAGAGTGGAGCCTGGTCCTGTAGAACACGGCTAATGTCACTTCTGACCCTGGGGGAAACATCCAGAGCAACCCTTGACTCCGCGAAATGCGGATAAAGTCAACCCCTGACACCATATGGCCAATGTCAATCTTGACCCTGTATGGCTTATGTCAACCTTTGTCATAGAGCAATGCTCCGACACTTCCTCATCGTTAAGCAAAGGTTCGACTTGGACCTTATGTCAACCCCTGTCGTCGAGCAATGCTCCGACACCTCCTCGCCGTTAAGCAAAGCTTCGACTTGGACACATATCACCCCCCTGTCGTCGAGCAATGCTCCAACATTTCCTTTTCGTCAGGCAAAGCTTCGACTTGGATACATGATAACTCATAACTCCCCTTGTCGTCAAGCAAAGCTCCGACACAAAAAAATATCAACTCATAACCTTCTCAACCAGAGCAATGCCCCGTCTTAAAAAAAATATATACATTAATTCATAACTTCTCCATCATAGAGCAATGCTCTGTTTCGGGGATAAATCAAATCACAAATATCTTAACTTGAAAAAGAAGGGCACAGTCTTGCAAAGAGATTTAAATAAACTATCAATGAAATGCATATCTTAAAATGAACACATCACCATTAAAAAAAATATATATACGTTTTTTATTCATGAATCAAAATGAATACAAAGTACAATTTATGAAAGAATCAAGAATATATTTTCAGTTAAGAACATGTGTAAGAAAGAATAAAAAAAATAATATAATACATCCTTCAAGCTGGCGGATGATTCAAAAGGTTCATCAGTTCATCCTTCCTTTCTTGGGTCTCTGCTTCAAAATTGACTATGGCTGCGAGACGGGCCTCCGCTTCCGACTATTGGGCCTGATGCGAGGCAAGCCGGCCTTCAAGCTCCTGCTCAGTAGCTTTATGACCATCAA
Source organism: Agapanthus africanus (assembly GCA_030015575.1). Classification (NCBI taxonomy): domain Eukaryota; kingdom Viridiplantae; phylum Streptophyta; class Magnoliopsida; order Asparagales; family Amaryllidaceae; genus Agapanthus; species Agapanthus africanus. Next base: position 824,120,011 of record CM057339.1, on the reverse strand, counting down.
CCATCGTCCGGGTAAAGATAACAGCTTTATCAACAGCCACCACGTCCTTGATTGCGGCTTGAAGCTCCTGTCAAAGTTCATATACATGGGTGGTCTTAGTTGTAAATTCGTCTTGAAGCTCCCCGAGCGCGGTTGAAGCCAGCTTCCTCTCTGAGAAATTTCGGCGGAGCCTCTTTTCATAGGAAAGCGTATTAGCGGCGTACCGCTTAATCAGCCCCTGCAAGCTTGTCTTCGCAGCCACCACCTCCGAAGGAAGGCACGCGCATTCAAGACTATACAACAAGCCTCCACTCGACGACAGAATTCGACCCAGACTTGCACCAATGCTTCACTGTGATAAGTGGCAAGAAAGGGAAGAGAACCGTTGGCTTCAGCTGCAAATTCTTCGGCCGTGAGCGAGCCACCAACATGAAGGTCTTCGATCAATGCTAACAAAGAGTGAAGGCTTAACTTGGCCATACGTTCGGAAGCACGCAGCGCATAAGGGTCAGACGACATGAGAATGCGAGTCTCCAACGGGGTAAAAGTAGGCAGAGCTGTTAAAGATTGACAAATGATCAGTGAAGGTTGCAAACAGATGACAGATGCAAAGGCGTTGAAACTTTACTTACCCACGTTTATACAAGAAGAGTCTGGAAGATCCCCAGGCCCATCGAGGACCTCAACCTCATCATCAGCTTCCAGAACTATAGAATACATGAACATTGTTATATGAAGAAGTAACAATACCGGGAAAGGAGCGAACAATGCTAACCTTGTCCGGAAGATAGAATGATGCACTGAGGGGATATTGCCTGTGGAGCCGCCAGTTCCAGCAGACGCTGGAAGACTTCCTAGGAGACAGGCCAGCAATGGACGCCGCCAAGCCTCGTAGCTCTGAAAAAGACAAGGAAGGTTCAGATAATCGAAATATCGTTTAAAACAAAGTATGGGATAATGCCTTCGATACTCCTCCCGCTTTGAACAGGAGGGATAGCAGCCTCAACAGCCTCCTCCGTACCATCGGGCACATCGCCAGAAACGTTTGCTGGTTGAGGCATAGCAGCCACTTCGGGAACGACAATCTCAGCCACTTGTTCCACCGCCTCTAGGCCGTCACCGGAAAGGTCCATTAAATCTACGACGGGTAAAGGCACCTCCTCAAGGCCAACGGGCGCGGGAGGAACGGAGGCCGTCAGTGGAAGCTCTATAGCAGGAATGGAAACCGCGACAATCCCCTCCACACCTACGAGTGTCTCATCGGGGATATTTGCAGAGTCCATAGTCAGGACGCGACTTGGACTCAGATCCTCTGCTATCAACGAAGTCCCTGCAAAGTTTGCACGAGGATAAGGATACGTATATAAGCAGTGCAAAATACTATAAAAGGATATATGAGTGTACCAATGCGCAAGGGAGCTTCTAGTATGGCTTGTTCAAGACGACACTCCTTCCTCAGGAGGTATGCTCGCCGAGATTCGAGGGTAGACTCGTGGCCACCGGTCCACAACGAAAGCGCGTCTTCAGTAATGGCCGAGACAGGCTGTTTAAGAGCTCTTTCGCCTCCCTCTTCCAAAAGACCTATAAATATCTGCCGTATTGATGGAGGGTCTTCGTAAAAGATGATGGCAGGATAAGGCCTCTTCGGGATCCTTACATTCTCGGATTCATCCTGTGAGCGTCTTATAGCCTCAGCCAGTTGTGCGGCTTCCTCGGCAGATGAACCAGGAAAAAGAAGACTTTCTTCCGGCAGACTAGTAACGATCTTCTTCCCCCGCTTTGGCCCAGAGCTAGTGACTGTAGAAGATCGCTTCCTTTCCCTTGCCGCCCACTTTTTGAGCTGCTTCTCGGTTTTGACAGGGAGGGAAGACTTCTTCAGGACCTCTGCCAAGGGGATATGATCATCAGAGCTAGGTGTTACTTCCGGAAACGTTACGGTATCCGTCATCGGTCGTTCAAGCGAAGCCTCTGTTGGCAATGAGGCGTGAAGCCTTTCCTCCTCTCCGAAGGTTTTACGCGAAGCAGCAATGGCTTCTTCTGTGGAGGCACCTGTTAAAACAGCAGGCGTCAGTCAAAGCATGATAAAAAAATGAACAGTGAAGAGATAAGGGTGAAGTATACCTGACTGCGCAAGGGCGGCTAGTTCTTTTTCGAGGATGGCTGACTGTTTGGAAGCTTCGATGGCAGCCTCCAAATCGGTATCATCGAGCGTCCCGAATAAACCCTCATTGGTCCCATATTCGCTCAAGCCTTTGCTAGACGGAGCAAGGGGTGTCGAGCCTAATATGGTGTCAAAAGAAAGTACTTGTTTCTTTTTCTTCTGAGGACGAACGCTAGTGGCCGATAACACAAGTTTGCGTTTAGTAGGCGCCTTTGGACGACGAGTCCCAATCTCTTTTCCTACATCCGACTTGGGGGATGCGGCAGCCATCTCTTTTTCAGGCGTGCTGGATGGGGGTAGCCCGTGCATAGGGCTTAGCACGTGTGGGGGCTCAACTGCAGTGACCTCTCTCAAGGGAGGATGAACAATATTCCGTCGCTTTAGAGGAACATTTCGATCACCAGCCGGCACCGCGCCCTTGCGATCAAGCAGCAATCGCTTTTCCTCCATAATGACGGCACCCATCGAATGTTGGTACCACGCCGCAAACACATTCAGGGCTTGTGGAACACAACTCGGTTCGCTAATGAAAAAGTTAGACCCTATGTTCAGGCGCATAAAATGATGTAGTGCGCTCCAAATACCCTCTTCAGTGGTAGCCGGTTCTGCCAAGAAAGCCTCGAGTGGGACGCCCTGATTGTAGCCTAACTGCTGGGCGAAGCGATGCGGGTTATACCTCATAAATAAAGTCGAGTCATTCATCTTAAATATGAGAAAGCCCGGTCGGATAGAGTACAGGTGAAGAATCTCCCGACCTTTCAAGACGGAGACCCCATCTTTAAATATGTCTTGCAGGGGCAGCACTGTCTTCCCCGATTCCTGGCCGACGGTTAAAACTTTATCAGTAAAGGACATGCCAGCTCCAACTGTGCGCGGGTGAAGAAGCAAGCCTCTGGCTTCCCGGTGCGTTGGAGTCATAATAGAGGCGCCGACCGGTCGCAAGATCCGAGGGAACCTGCATCTGTCATAAAAACCCGGCCTCTTGTGGATGCCAAAGACGCCTAGCGCGTGCAACTCGAGCCATGACATGAAATAATGCATCAAGAAATTTACCGACTGCACCCCTGGATCAGTGGTATCTGCTGCCAAGCTGACCCCGTGATACACATGGGCTAACCCAGCGATCCTTACAGCTACTTGTATCCTAGAAACCATTCGATGCGCAGGATAGAAGACGGACGGCCTCATACGGCGAGAGTGCATGGGAAGCGTAAACCAACTCAGCCATAACCCAAGAAACCCTAAAAAGAACGTTTCTTCGTCAATCCCAGGAGCCGCCAGCTCTGCAAAAGGGATGACCGGGGTGTCGGATAAAAAGAAACTCTTCTGATCCGCCTCCGCCGCCGGCAGGTTGCCCAAACCTAAGCCGAAGGGGTCGTCAAGACTGGTGAATTTCTCGGCTTCTTCCTTCAATACTTCCGGGCGAAGAAAATCAGCGATAAAAGCCGTAAAATTAACTCCGCGACCCTCGAATGCAAGAGAGAGGTTCTCATAGATATTCAACACTTTTATCAAACTCGGAAATTGGTCTTGAATAGCGTTCTCGGGAGTAAGATCCATTACCACTGATTTGGTGGCGAAAATATACTCATCCGGGGGAAGAAATTCCTCATAATGTTCTCCCCTAACGGGTAAACCCGAGACCTCTGCGAATTCCTCCAAAGAAATGGAGACTTCTCGATCTGATAGGAGGAAGGTGTGGGTCGGAATATTCCACTGCTCCAGAAAGGCCCTGACCCATCATGTAGGAGGTGTAGAATATTGAAACAAAGAAGCGTAAACGGCGGGATACAATCCGAGCTTCAGCAACCGTGATTTCTTCGCCGATACAATATACCGAGCCCACTGCAAATACCCGGCTGGGTGATGGGGAGTTAGTCCTACATTGTATGGCTATCCCCACGGGCGCGCCTCGCCTTGATAAATACGCCGTCCTAGAGTGTCCAAGGCCACCGGCGGCTGCACGGGTATTGCGGCCATAGAAGGCCGAAGCAGACCCTCTGAAGTCCAGTTGACCTCCTCCACGGTGTAATTTATCGAAGGTGCATCTGCATAGGCGATCGCCGAAATAGGCTCTGAGGGTGTCGCACAGGAAAAGCTCCGTCGGCCCATGATAATTTGATCATACTATTTACCTCATAGATGAAGGCTCTTGTGCTCTGGGTCATGGTCTTTGATCAGCGCAAAAACCTCTCGGTCTACAGGTGCTTCAGAGAATCCGCCTTCTGAGCGAATGAACGGGAAGGAAGCGTCGAAAGACATAGTACCTGCGCAGGAAAGAACGAATATTCATCCACCAAGGCTATAAATTAAATTCTATCACTAGGTTCTATAAATCCGTACCGCACTGCAATGCAGTCAAAAGGGACCAAAGGGGACCCACAAAATCTAGATGACAGTTTATCATTAATAAAACAGCCTCATCATTGGATGAGCCTGTCATTAAATGAGAAAATCCTCAAAAGATTCTCACTAAATGAGAAATCCCTCGGGCAGAGGAGTAAAACTCCCACTGAGAGCAGCGCTCATCACTAGACAGACATCTGTCAAAGTCTAATGATGAAGGAAAAAAATTCCTCAAGAAAATCCTAAAAGCCTTGCTTTGAGAAGATGATGGAATAATCCATCAAAAATAAAATTTCAGTTTGATCTTCAAGATCCATGAACAAACTCTTAAGAGTTCTTCTATATGATCTGAAAGGAGCAAAGCTCCATTAATGGATTAAGAAATCATAAGCAAGATCATTTTAGATTTGTGATTCCAAGAGAGCAAAGCACTGTTAATAAAACCCTAAAAGGATTTTTGTTAGATCAAAGATCTATGAAGAGCAAGGCTCTGTTAATGGGTGAAACCCTAAAAGATATTTCAAAAAGATTTAATCTTTTACCTAAGAAATCTGACAGAGTTCCGTCCTTAAGAAAATTATTAAGAGGAAGAGCTGCGTTCTGAAGGAGAAAATAAATTTTCAAGAAGGATTGAAGATGAATAGAAGTCATCTCAAGGGCCAAGGGTCCTATTTATAGGCGCTAAGCGCCGTTTCAATTCCTCGGTTGATCCAAGGGCAGAGATGCTGCCACCGTTGCACCCACGTGTGGGCCCCGTGAGCGCAACGGTGGGGGGCATTTGTTTTCCCAATTAGAGCAAAGCTCTATTCAGAATTCAAAATTTGAATTAAAGCTACGTTTTTTAAAAGCGCTGTGCTACAACTAGCGCACCCCGTGTAAAGCGCATAGGCGCTAACGCTAGATGCGCTGCGCTCCAAGTAGCGTACCACGTGCAAAGCACGTGTGCGCTAGCACTAAGAGCGCTGCGCTCCAAAGTAGCGCACCATGGGCAGACAGCATAAGCGCTAGCGCTGGAACTAAATGTTCCTCACCGTTGGATTAAATATCCAACTGATATGATTAAATCATCAATTAACAAGAATGAAATCCTGTTGAAACTTTCCAAACAGAAAAGATTGTGCCCTGAATTTGGAATACCGTTGGATCAATGATCCAATGGTGATTAAAAATCACTAAAATACAGAACAAATTCTGTAAGGGGGGAAAGATTTCTCAATCTTGTTAAAAACAAGAAGATTGCCTTCTGTAATCAGAAACCCTTGGATCAAAGATCCAACGATGGGAAAATCCCCAAATCAACTAGAGAAAAAATCTCTTTAACTGATTCAACAAATCAGCCTACCCTATAAAAAGGCCCCTAGACTTCAAGTCTCGGATGGACAGAAAGAGAGAGGAACCCCCCATAAACTTTGAGAAAACCTCAGAAAGAAGAAGAAGCTCTCGGCAAAGAAAATTCTTTTCAAGGTAAAAAAAAAGAATACAAAGACGAAATCATCTCAATATAAAAAGAAGTATCTACTTCTTTCACAGATCATAGATCTATAAGACAAATTGTCTTTCACAAAAGAGATTATGAACATCTCATTATAAAGGGGGGGAGAATTATTCAATTCTCTTAGGATCACAGATCCATAAGGCAAAGCCTTTCATCAAAAAGAGATTGAAATATCTCCTATGAACTAAGAACTTTGTTCTTAGAATCTTGAGATAAAGTCTCTTATCAAAGAAAATATAATCTTCAGAGCGCAAAGTTAACCTAAGAAGAGCCTTAGCGCTCCTTATCTAAGATCCTTAGCGCTCCTAATTTAAAAGTGCCTTAGTGCTCTTCATCTAGCGCAAAGCGTTGCAGTGCCATAGCGCTTCAAACACAGCGCACTGCGCTTATTGGCTAGCGCTCAGCGCTAAGCGCGCCACGTGCTCCTTATGTGTGTGCTGCAGTATTAAAAGCGCTTTGCGCTCATTATATGGCACCAGCGCCAAACGCCTCAATGCTCCAACTAAAAGCGTATCAGCGCTCTACATCTAGCGCAAAGCGCTAAGCGCATCAGCGCTCTTCATTTAGCGCAAAGCGCTAAGCGCATCAGCGCTCTTCATTTAGCGCAAAGCGCTAAGCGTATTAGCGTTTCATATCTGGCACTAGTGCCAAGTGCACCACATACTTTTATGTGTTCTTGGACAGAACATAAATTGTTCTTTAATAAGCCCAGAGCTATGATGAATGCTCAACATTCAATAAAAGACAAAACATTGTCAAGATATAAATCAATACTCAGCATTGTTAAAAGGGCCAAGCCCAAATAAAGGCTCAACAGCTCAAAATAAAATGTTAAACATTATAACCTGATTGGACTTAACCCAAGATTGGCCATAAGTCCTCAATTCATGTTAATTGAGCACATCTGCTCATAAATATTTTAACAGATCTTAGCCCCAAATTGGACTACAGATCTTTCAAACAACTCACATCGGTTTGAGGGTACATCTTTTTACTCCTCTGATATTTGTCGTTGTAATCCTTCAACGTCTTCAGAGAGGTGACGGGTCCCGACAACCAAATATTCCATGGACTGTGGGGTCCTTAAACTCACGGACTATGATGTTCTTAACTTGGACTGTGGGGTCCTTAAGCCCATGGACTATGATGACCTTAACATTGACTCTGAGGTCTTTAAACTCACGGACTATGATGTCCTTAACCTGGACTGTGGGGTCCTTAAACTCACGGACTATGATGTCCTTAACCTGGACTACCATGTCCTTAAACTGGTAATGGACCACCATTGTCCTTAAACTGGTAATCGACCGCAATTTCCCTAAACTAAACAATAGAACCCAAATGTTCTCTTGTTGGATCTAAATGATCCTGTTAAGTTGATCTTAGTCTAAAATTAGACTAACGTATCTTTAACAAACGTTTAAGTTGATCTTAGTCTCAAATGAGACTAATGCATTCTTAAACCCAACCCCCAAACCCAAATCTAAGAAAATACGGATTTGGACTAATCCACGCCCTACGGGCGACAACATAAATTAGTCTCCGTATACAATCCACAGGTAACCAAAAACAAAACAAGCACCACGACACGAAGTGACCATCTGGAGAAGGAGAAAGTGGTTACCGCGATGCGGTAGCGTAATTAACTACAGGGGCTTGCGCCTGTAGGTAAGAGCGTCCCCACAATCAAAAACCCCTCACCATGAGGGGGAATCTGACGAAGTCTGCTACATCGGCCGCATCCGTTTAAACCTTCAATATACGGTGCCATAAATCAACTTGGCATCTTCGGAGAGGTGGACGGATAGCACCAATTAGCATCTGCCCCGAAATTCAGGCAAGATGGACACGCACGGTCGCGTCTCCGTGTTTCGGCTGGGAACAGGCGCCTGTGCCAGAGCCAATCTTATAGGATTAAATCCTATGGTGGCAGCTCACGTAGTCCTCACGCGAGAGCCAATGTGCAAAGCACAAAAAAATCCATTAAATAAGAGTTAGAATCTTATATGGCGCCGCATGTGCTCATCACACGGGCGCCAATGTACAAAGCACAGGAATACCCATCTTAGAAATTATATTCTTAAGTGGTGCCCATGTACACAACACATGAGCACCAGCGCCCAGGTAGAATTAAATTCTACGGTACTCTCTGTTAAACAGAGCCGTTGGATCAAAGATCCAACGGAGATGATAAATCATCAAGATATAGAATCGAATTCTATTAGGAGAAAATGTCTCCCATATCTTTCTAAATAAGAAAGGTACTCTCGGTTGGATCAAAGATCCAGTTGTAGAATAAAATTCTATTTTGAAATATATTTTCTCAATCTTTCTAAATAAGAAAGATTGCTCTATGTAAAATAGAGAACCGTTGGATTAAAAAATCCAATGGTGATTAAAAATCACCGCTTTACAAAATAAATTCTGTATAGGGAAAATATTTCCCCAATCTCCAAAAATCATATTTTGTAAAAACAGAAGTCCTTGAATCAAAAATCAAATGGTGGGTAAAATTCCCCAAATCAATTTTGACTCCAATTAAATCAATTGGAATCTCTCAATAAGAGATTTTCTCAAAACTAAGTAACAGTCTGCCTCCACTATATAAAGGACTTGAGACTTTAAGTCTCAAAAAAATGGAGAGATAGAGACATATACAGGTTCCTAGATAGAGAGCGAGAACAACATAGAGACACGGAGAGAGAAAAATAGAAAGAAAAGAGAATCCAATTCTCAAAGAAGAAGAGCTTCATTTTCAAAACCCTAGGTAAAGAAAACATCGAGATCAAAATCTTTCCTTTACCTAACATATCTAAGGGTTGAACCCTACTAAAAGAACTTAGTTTTTTCTCTGGATCTGAGATCCACAAGACAAGTCTCCCACAAGTTGAGAATTTAATTCTTATCGGGAAGATCTTGTTCTTGAGAATCAAAGGTTTAGGGAAGAACAAATTTAAATGAGAAAGAATATGGAGTCCATAATATTCCAGGAACTCAGTTCCTTCGAATCAAGAACTTAGTTCTTAAAGAATCTGATCCTAGATCCCCAAAATAATGATCTCGGTGATCCTTAATGGTCAAAACGCCATTAAAAGAGGTTTAACCTCTCTGAAAATATGAACATGGGAAACATGGAGTTCATAATACTCCAGGAACTTAGTTCTTTCAAATTAAGAACTCAGTTCTTAAAGAACATGATCTCAGATCCTCAAAATAATGATCTTGATGACTATTAATGGGCAAAATACCATTAACAGAGATTTAAGTTCTCTAAAAATATCAACAGAGATTAAATCTCCAAAGAACATAGCGCCTCATGTGAAACACATGCAAGCGTCGGAAAAAAGTTAGTGCTTAGCACTATTGGAGCGCCTCACGTGAAAAGCACATGAGCGCCCAAGGATAAAAGCTCAGCGCCTCACGTGAAACACACGTGAGCGCCAAAACAAGTTAGTGCTTAGCACTGCTAGAGCGCCTCACATGATGTTCACGTGAGCACTACGTAATTGAGTGCTTAGCACTGCTTGGTGGTATAGAAACCCAATCTTAGCCCAAATTGGCTAAGTCTATGAAGCTTGTGCTTCCTCTTTGATTTTAAATCAACCAAGCCTATATGCTCGTGATTTCCAAACTGATCTTAGTCTCAAACATGACTAATGATCTCTCATTGATGATATCCAAAATGATATTCATCTCATATCTTCTAAGGTAATCTTAGTCTCAAATATGAATAATGATTCTTAGGTCCACCATGACCCCTTCTTCCCTCAAATACGGGGTTTGGTTCAAGGGTATATCTTTCCACACCTCTGATATATGTCATTATAATTCCTCAACGTCTTCAGAGAGGTGGCGGATCCCGACAATCAACAACTCTTTTCTCATCTCAACTTGATGTAAAATTTCATCAAGACAGGGAATGATACATCCCATATTGATACACTTCTAAATTGACGTGCAGGCCTCAAATCGTCTTATGCCCCAAATTAGGCACATCCCATATCACCATTGTTCACTTCGTCACGTAATAAATACATGAGCGCACAAGATGAATAAAGGACCGAAATGTCCTTAAACTAACAGTCGCCTAAAAAACGACGACAATGGACCGAAGTGTCCTTAAACTTACATTCGTACCTAAAACGGAAATGTTGGACTGTAATGTCCTTAAACTAATATCTGCCCCAAACATGGTGGTAATGGACCGTGACGTCCTCAAACTAATACAATCTGAGCCCCAGATGCTCATATATATTTAAGTCAGTCTTAATCTCAAACCAGATTAACGGTCCTTAAATAAACCTAGCCCGAATATAAAAATATACGGATTTGGACTAATCCACGCCCTACGGGTGACGACACAAACTAGTCTTCGTATATAATCCACGGGCAACCTAAACAAATAAAAACACACACGACACGAAGGGAACTTCCGGAGAAGGAGAAAGTGGTTATCGCAATGCGGTAACGTAATTAACTGTAGGGGCTTGCGCCTGCAGGGAAGAGCGTCCGCACAATAAAAAAACCCTCACAAACGAGGGGGAATCTGACAAAGTCACGCTACAACGGCCTCATCCGTCCAAACCTCCGATATACGGTGCCATAAATCCACTTGATATTTTCGGAGAGGTGGACGGATAAATCCAAATAGCATCTGCCCCCAGATTCAGGAAAGACGATCCATCCCAGTTCGTCTCCATTTTCGGCGGTAAATAGATTCTGGCACGCCCAGTGGGTCCTTTTCCTCTTTTCACTCCACACTTTGTGTGTCGTGTTTCGTGAACAAAATCGCGGTTCGCTATGGTTGACCTTGGATTCTAGGTACTAAGATTTGGTGTCTTGTTCCTGTGCAGAAGAAGAAAAATCAATGACTTCTAACTGCACAACTTGCAACAGCTGTTGGATATAGTGTCCTCAGAGTCAATTATTGGATCACAGGCACGTGATTGCAATGATTGAGGGAGGACCTATACCGGTAGGACAGTCTTACTCGAGATGATAGTATGCTATCTGGTTTATCTTTATCATCGTGTACTGCTTTAGGTGACCTTACGAGTCGCTATTACACGTTGATAGAGCCCCTAGGATTCTTGCTTGACTACCAGCAGTATGAGGGCGATCATATACGTGAGAGCTGGAGTCTATAAGCACATCCTTAAAAGGTCCCTAGTCGTGGGAGTTTCGAGACAGGGCATCGATTCTCCAAAGTAGACTAGTGTATACAGTCGAGACCCCGACGAGGGGCGGTGGCCGGTCTCACAAGCCACTAGTGTCAGTTGGTTCACCTAAGATGTATACAGGTGCTCGTTGGGTTATGAGTACACCGGACAGGACTCGCCGGGAACCTGCTAGTTGGGATTATACCAGACGTCGGATAGCAGTTCCCTGGTGACATGTGTACAGGTTAGTTCATCGACTTGAGATCGTCATTTGTCTCGTGTGAGTTCCCACTGTGCTTTGATTACTACCCTACCACGGCTCAAAGGAGTCATGCAAACAGGTTTTAGTTGGGTACAGTCCCGACCCACATGGAGGTAGTGAGCGGATCTGCAGGGGTTCGTCTCTCCCGGTATTGGGGGTGAGGTCGCGCTGTCTCTAGGAGAGCCATTACACAAAGCCCTCGGCCGAGGCAGGAGATTTATTGGTAGGTATTCTAGTAGTATCTCAGGGTGTTCTGGGCTACACTCCGACACGACTTGTACCGCTTTTGGGGGTCTGACTTTTACCAACCCCCTAGGCCCGCCATGCGATACTCATAGACGAACAGACCGGACTGTATGGATATTGTCACTGACAGGCTCAGTAGGGTGTCAGGATGAGTTCGCTCATCGACGTCCCATTTGGTCAATAGCTGGTAGCCCGTCACGTATGGCTAATATCTCTGACGTGCTAGTGGTTAAATCCACAGCCATAGTATTGACGAGTCTTTAGAGTCCACCACACACAGTTACTCAAGTTTCGGGCGAAACGCTGTAGAGGCCGTATGGAGATATGGCAGGGTTCGATCAGATACGTACGGTATTGCACGGATCGTGATCGGACGGTTTTTACTAGCCGGCTTTGGCTTAAGCCGGATCCTAGTATTAGACATTGTAGTTTTGTCTCTTTGCATTTGTGTTCAGTGGGAATACAAATGCGGGCATGTATTTGCAGTAGTGGGGTTTTCCTGTAATTTATTACGGGATCAGTTTTCTGAAATTGCCAGGTTGTATTCCGTTCCGGCCGGTTTTTCTTTGTTCCTTCACGGCCGGACTTTTGTGATGGAGGGGGTTATTTGCATGTTTGCAAATAACTTGTTGTGGAGGGGGTTTCTTGCATTTGTGGATTCTATCATCATGAGATGCTTTATACATCATTTCTTTGTGATTAGAGTTGATCTTGATTTAGATTTGACCTTTTTATCATTGCCCATGGATGTGGTCACCCTCTACTTTTCCTACCATTACCTCCCTTCATGGTTTTGGGTTTTTCTCTCCTCATTCTATCATATAGGGGCTGGCCACTTTGTGGGAGGAAGAGAGAAGTTTTCATTTTTGATGAGGGAAATTGGATCATCTCATTTGCATGCTCCAAAATCATAAACCCCTCTCCAAAGTTCATTGATTCTTCCATCACCCAATGGCAACCTCACTACCCCAAATGAGACAAGCATTTCTACACTACATCTACAGCAAATCTTGGACGCGTCGGCTAGCCAACTTCGCGCCCGAGTTGCCTCGGTCCAGAGGTGGGAGCCCGTAAAAGAAATCGTCTATGTGGTGCCCTTTCCGACGAGGAGGCGACGAACGGTGATTCCACGGGAGATCGGAGTGGAGACGAAGACCGAAGGACACGGATCGCTTGGTATAGCTCTCTACCTCATTCTCTTATTTGCTAGGATTAGATTAATGGTTACGATCCGGGTTTATTGTCCGTGGTAGCGCCGGTTTAACGTTAAGAAAATTTTTGATTCCGCATTTTGGTCTCGAGTAGACGGCCGGGGCGCTGCCGTGGCGCAACATGGTATCAGAGCCACGCCATTAACCTAGTCTAGCTTGTACTAGTATGTTTAAAGCTTCAATCGAACAAAAATCCCAAAACCGCATTTTCATGTATATCAGTTTCTGTCGAAATTTTTTTGGCTCCAAATTTTTTTCAGGTTGTTGAAGAATACTGTGCAAGGAATTATAAGCAATCTGTGAAAAATTGATCACGTGATCTCACCATATCGCCGCGGAACCGCGGCCAAACCCATGCTTAGGCCGCGGTTCCGCCGCTCTTTTGACTGATCATTTGACCAAAATTTTGCAGATAGCTTCTGAGTTGAAAATAGGGCTTTTGGGATATTCTTTTTGGGCCCAGATTTTCTGTAAGTGCTACAGTAGTGCTTGGGGCCCACTTCGATAAATTTGTTCGATCGGATATTTTAAACATGCTAGTTCACAGTATTTACATTATATCTGCGACCGTGAATGTCACTCGATCGGTAAATCCTGTCTATCTGCTATAGCCCGGTTAGAAGGATTTGCGAACGTGACATTCACGTTGATGTTCTGTGTTGTGCTGTGATGTTGCGGATCGGTCGTGGGGATAGCCTGGTTGCAGTGGTAGTACAGTTTTGTTTTATATGTACATTTGATATTGCGGGGCGAGCGTCCGACATGTGGACTGCCGTCACTGCCTGTTTGTATTATTCTTTTGGGGCACGACCGGGTCGAGGTCGATGTACCCGTTGTATGTATATTTTACTTTCTGTACTAGGATTACCCCGCGGAGGGGTGCACGGATAGCCGGGTTCTAGAGGGAAACGGGCCCGCATCTCATGGCGTTGAGACGGAGGGGGCTTCACTCTAGAATTGGCGGGCTTTTCGCCGCACTCGTAGGGGGTACAGGTTGACCCAGGAGGGGTGCCCAAGTTACCGGATTCCGTGAAGTGCTGGGTGGTCCATTCACGTTGCTGAAGGGGGCTGCCGCGCTTCAGGTTTTGGCGGGTAACTTGCCGCGCCCGTAGGGGTCTAGGATTTCATTGCACAGGCTATCCACGCGACCAGGGGAACGTCGGGTTTCAGTAGCGGCTCTATGAAACCCGGGGATCCCAGATATCTGTATTGTTCTGTGATGCTGGTTACATTTCTGTGATGTTGCATTTTATCACGCCTTGAACGAAAATTATATATTATATATATACTAGTAGATGTTGTATATGTTTTGCATCCGCGCTAGTCCAGGCCCCACTCTGTCGTTAGTTAAGTAACCTAATGGGTGATGACGGGACCCAGTGGCGAATGCGGATGGCATATACGTACGTCATTATTTTCGTTCTTTATTGGTGTGATCAATTGATGGGACTGCGTTGATTCGGATCAATGCAAGCTAAACAAACCTATTCTGATGTTGTTGGAACATTTTTCAAAAAGCTGTTATTGCAAGGGCGTTCTCTTTTGTTTTGCACAGTGGTATTCAATTGGAATATCCTGCTCCTCAGTCAACGAGGCAGGGGCCGAGATCCCTTCACCGGGAGTGCCCCTTGGACAGAAGTTTGCGTCAGGGCAATAACTTCACTATAACCGATTACTTTTGCTTTGCATCGTGGTATTCAGTTGGAATATCCTGCACCCCATCCTACGGGGAAAGAGCCGAGATCCCTTCACCGGGAGTGACCTCTTTAGCAAAGGTTTTCGTCACTATATTTTTATAAAAAGGCTATGCAGTTCCTTCAACGATATCAAGTTTATTAAGTTAAAATTTTTTCGCCAAAAACTAGACGTAGCCCTCCGTCATTTCTTACAAGTATTACTTAGTATTCGTGCTGCGTTTGTTGACTGTGTCAAGGTGTAGTGTGCGGTAGCTAAGTAGTGTTTGTTTGTAGCATATTAATGGGATTGGTTAGGACAGTCATGCGTCCTTGTTGACTGTGTCAAGGGCTCGTACGTGTGGATTTAATGCAATCCAGGATAATGACGGGTTGAACTTGACTAGGACTCTTTGATTTGTTGACTGTGTCAAGGTCACTTGGGTCCTAGGGGTAAAAATCCACATCGGGAGTTTCTAAAGAAACTGAAACTTGCCAGGCATGCGCATACCTTCTGGAGTGTGGTGACGTGAGTGGATTCCGTCATGTTATCATGCGATGATAGTTGGATCCCGATTCCCACTGATGAGTTGGTTTACTCCTCGGGTGATCCCGGCTAATTCTTCTTTCAGGTTTGGGGAAGAATTCGACGTTACAGTGGGAGGTTTCCAGATTAGATAAAGTGATAACCATTCTGATCTAGGTTAGAGTGCACGCTGAGTGTTTCTTTTCTCTCTCTCTTTGGCAGCGACCATTGACCCGACCCTAGACTATGACTCAGTGACCAAGTTGACCGAACCTTCTTAAACACTAGCTTTTGGATTGTCAGAGTTGCAGACCTCATTGCCACTCCTACTTTTACCCTTTTCTCTAGGACACCCCGTATTACTACGAAGGTCCACTTCCATTGGACAAAACCATCGTATGGTTATATACGAACTCGAAGGTATTTATTCGAGGATGGTTTCCGGTTCTGGAGAAAACGAATAGGACTATTCAGTTGTCTTTTCCTTTTATCTTCTCTCAGATTGCGAGTACTCCTTGGTTTAGGAGATAGTACACCCATTAAGCAAATTGGATAGTCTTCTTCCAAACCATAGGCAGGTGCCGAACGGTGGGGAATGAGGAAAACCAATTAGCCTACACGATGTACAGAAGGTATTAAGTTAAGACAAAGAAAGAGATTAGTAAGGGGGCAAAGTAAATTGCGACTGATATTCACGACCAAACCAAGTTTTTCTTCGCCAATCCTAAATCACCTTTGTATTTCTCTAGGACACTCCGTATCACTACGAAGATCCCAAGTTTATTGGATAATCCATCGTATGGTTATATACGAACTCGAAACGAACTCGTTCCAGTTCGGGGATGGATTCTGGTTCAGGAGAAATAGGAATAAGGTTTATTCGGTTGTCTTTTATCTTCACCTTCTCTCGCATTGTGAGTGCTCCTAGAATTAGGACAGTACACCCATTATGCTTATTGGATAGTCTTCTTCCAAACCATAGGCTGGTGCCGAACGGTAGGGAAGGAAGAAAACCAATTGGCCTAAAGGGGTGTACAGAAGGTAATGACTAAAGACATATAAAGGGATTTGGAGAGATGGCAAAGAATTATACGGTTACAGTTGTGAATCTGGATAATGGAAGAGGCATTACTAGGAATACCGGGATACCCCATCGAAACATTTCAATGTTTCAGTTTCACTGTGTACTGTTAAAAGAAAACTGATTTCCCAATTAGCCCTTGCTCCAGGGTATGTATTTACCAGGTATGATTCTCACATCTGTATGGTTTTACAGATGATGAGTGGGAGTAAGTTATTGGGAATTAGGTGATTATCCTCATTATATCGGAATTCGTTGTAATTAGTGATATTTGAGGAAGTCACCTGGGTTGTTTGCCGGACGGCAAATATTTGGTTTTGAATATCCGTTGTTGTGCACCAATTTCAAATTGATATATCTGTACGTCTATTTTTATAGAGTGAGATATACCTTTTTGAAATTATGTCTATGACATTTACCTATACCAGTGGATGGTTAGGTAAGGAGCATTGAACAGCGGTGTAATTCTTCTTAACCATAAGTACAGTTTTCAACTTACGACACACAGTGAATGAGTTGTTAGACTCAGGGACTTATACAGAGTATTGTATATTGTCCAGTGTCCATTAGGACAGAGGGGTTGGTCCTCGTACTATATTCTGTTTACTTTTAACTTCTCTAGTTCTTAGACATGTGTTTCGTAGAAACACAGGGTCTGAGTTTTGAGGAGTTATTGGTATAAGAATAGAGTAGAGAACCAGGTATTGCAAGTATCGGGATTCTTCAAGGTGATCAAAGATGTAGATACTTGTGTATGGTATTCAGTTGATAGTAATGGGAACTTGCTTCTCTTTCAGGTTACTCATAATTGGAAGCATTCCTAAGTTGAGTAACGCTGATCGGCCTTCTTCCATTTAGTTAACATGCACTGGAGATAGCTGCATGATTTGAATCTGGTTCAATTGAATCAGTGCCTCTGTTTCTATATTGGATATAGAACAGTTCATATCTTAACGGTGTTAAGGTACGGGGAGTTGTCCGGCTTATGCTTAAAACCAGACTCCGGATAACTCAAGGCACGTTTCTGTAATGGCTGTTTGTGGGTTAACCCGGGCTATGACGAGGGTTGATTTTCTACCATCTGGAAGATCAATAGTGATATTGTTCTTGACTCGCCACATTTTTAAAAGAAATGGATTTTTTCAGAAAGCAGTAGTGGGAGTATGGTAGAACTGGAAGTGATTCCAGAACCGCAAACGATTACTGAAGATTTGATAAGAACCTAAATATTCAATCTGGTTTGACATTCCATTGGCCACTCCGCAAATATGGTGGGTAACCTCAGGCACCCGAGAGGTACTTCGGTATGCTCAGGGACGGTGGCAGGGAGGTTCTTGTTTACCCAGACTTGCCATTGCTGTTGTTCTAGACTGTGAGACCCAGCAGGAGGATGAGTATAGCGTCGTTCTAAACTGACTTTAGAAACATACGTGTATATGACTCTGCCAGAGGGTTGTCGTAGTCAGTGGGAGCAACGGAAGCACAGTGAACAATAGGCTTATGTCTATTTATAGACTTAAGCAGATATAGCGGAGATAGATCATCTATTTCTGATGTGACAGTCATAGGTTTGACTTCATCAGAATAGGGGATGGATCTGTTAAGAAGGTAGTAGGGTGTGATGTCCTGGTATTTGGATGACATACACAGAGTAGGAAGTGATATTCCTATACTACGATCGGTTATTCTTTGGTTGTCACACAGTGGTTTCTCCACATAGGACTTGGATATTATATCAGACATTCTGGTTACTGGATCTATGGTTTTAGATCTAGATTTGGGTGGTTTCCCAATCTGGGTACTTAGACAGCATTCTATAAGTATTTAGAATGGACGACTCCTGGCACGGTAGTGTACTTGCAGGTGATGGAGTCACCCTCTCTAAAGGTGTCTTACAGACTAAAGGGGAGAGGGATGTGCATGATTGGCAGATCACTTGCTTAGGCAATTGAGTCAATCATGAGATGTCAAGTACCACACCAGATGTTGTTCTTGCAGTAGATGCAATAAGTTGATATTGATCCAATCCTGGAGAAACAATCGGAAGCAGCTTTAGGACATAAGTGGATGTTCTAGGGATATGATAACGACAGCCTCCTTTAGAAGACGGTTATCATTCCAGGCTTCCAAGGTGAGCTGGACGGCAGAGTGGCCGTCAGAGTTTTAGTTTTTTCTCTGACGAGGGGCAGTATTTTGGACAGTGGTCCAGGTGGATACTGAGGGAGGCATGGCGCAGGATACTGATTAAGTTCAGTTGACGATACAGTCTAAGAAGTTTGGATTTGGAGTTCATTTATGAACTAGGTCCCATCAGACATCCAGACATTCTAAGACAGGTATTGCTCATTTTGGGAGATGGCTTTCTCCGCGAACTTGAGATATAGAGAGACATAGAAAGAAACATCAAAGCGGATCCACTCACTGAGGCTATTCCTCGAACGCAATAGTTTCGCAAACGAGCTTTGTGAGACTGACTAGTAGAGGAGTTGGGTGTTCGGTATCACACGGGCTGTGAGTATGCGACATCGCAATAATTAGCCTTGAGTGCAAGTGGGAGATTGTTGGATATAGTGCCCTCAGAGTCAATTATTGGATCACAGGTACGTGATTGCAATGATTGAGGGAGGACCTATACCGGTAGGACAGTCTTACTCGAGATGATAGTATGCTATCTGGTTTATCTTTATCATCGTGTACTGCTTTAGGTGACCTTACGAGTCGCTATTACACGTTGATAGAGCCCCTAGGATTCTTGCTTGACTACCAGCAGTATGAGGGCGATCATATACGTGAGAGCTGGAGTCTATAAGCACATCCTTAATAGATCCCTAGTCGTGGGAGTTTCGAGACAGGGCATCGATTCTCCAGAGTAGACTAGTGTATACAGTCGAGACCCTGACGAGGGGCGGTGGCCGGTCTCACAAGCCACTGGTGTCAGTTGGTTCACCTAAGATGTATACAGGTGCTCGTTGGGTTATGAGTACACCGGACAGGACTTGCCGGGAACCTGCTAGTTGGGATTATACCAGACGTCGGATAGCAGTTCCCTGGTGACATGTGTACAGGTTAGTTCATCGACCTGAGATCGTCATTTGTCTCGTGTGAGTTCCCACTGTGCTTTGATTACTACCCTACCACGGCTCAAAGGAGTCGTGCAAACATGTTTTAGTTGGGTACAGTCCCGACCCACATGGAGGCAGTGAGCGGATCTGCACGGGTTCGTCTCTCCCGGTATTGGGGGTGAGGTCGCGCTGTCTCTAGGAGAGCCATTACACAAAGCCCTCGGCCGAGGCAGGAGATTTACTGGTAGGTATTCCAGTAGTATCTTAGGGTGTTCTGGGCTACACTCCGACACGACTTGTTCCGCTTTTGGGGGTCTGACTTTTACCAACCCCCTAGGCCCGCTATGCGATACTCATAGACGAACGGACCGGACTGTATGGATATTGTCACTGACAGGCTCAGTAGGGTGTCAGGATGAGTTCGCTCATCGACGCCCCTTTTGGTCAATAGCTGGTAGCCCGTCACGTATGGCTAATATCTCTGACGTGCTAGTGGTTAAATCCACAGCCATAGTATTGACGAGTCTTTAGAGTCCACCACACACAGTTACTCAAGTTTCGGGCGAAACGCTGTAGAGGCCGGATGGAGATATGGCAGGGTTCGATCAGATACGTGCGGTATTGCATGGATCGTGATCGGACGGTTTTTACTAGCCGGCTTTGGCTTAAGCCGGATCCTAGTATTAGACAGTGTAGTTTTGTCTCTTTGCATTTGTGTTCAGTGGGAATACAAATGCGGGCATGTATTTGCAGTAGTGGGGTTTTCCTGTAATTTATTACGGGATCAGTTTTCTGAAGTTGCCAGTTTGTATTCCGTTCCGGCCGGTTTTTCTTTGTTCCTTCACGGCCGGACTTTTGTGATGGAGGGGGTTATTTGCATGTTTGCAAATAACTTGTTGTGGAGGGGGTTTCTTGCATTTGTGGCTTCTATCATCATGAGATGCTTTATACATCATTTCTTTGTGATTAGAGTTGATCTTGATTTAGATTTGACCTTGTTATCATTGCCCATGGATGTGGTCACCCTCTACTTTTCCTACCATTACCTCCCTTCATGGTTTTGGGTTTTTCTCTCCTCATTCTATCATATAGGGGCCGGCCACTTTGTGGGAGGAAGAGAGAAGTTTTCATTTTTGATGAGGGAAATTAGATCATCTCATTTGCATGCTTCAAAATCATAAACCCCTCTCCAAAGTTCATTGATTCTTCCATCACCCAATGGCAACCTCACTATTCTAAATGAGACAAGCATTTCTACACTACATCTACAGCAAATCTTGGACGCGTCGGCTAGCCAACTTCGTGCCCGAGTTACCTCGGTCCAGAGGTGGGAGCCCGTAAAAGAAATCGGCTACGTGGTGCCCTTTCCGACAAGGAGGCGACGAACGGTGATTCCGCGGGAGATCGGAGTGGAGACGAAGAACGAAGGACACAGATCGCTTGGTATAGCTCTCTACCTCATTCTCTTATTTGCTAGGATTAGGTTAATTGTTACGATCCGAGTTTATTGTCCGCGGTAGCGCCAGTTTAAAGTTAAGAAAATTTTTGATTCCGCATTTTGGCCTCGAGTAGACGGCCGGGGCGCTGCCTTGGCGCAACAACAGCAACTCCCGCTCCGCCCCAACTGGAGGAGTGACCAATGGGCCCAACGCGACCTCCATCTTTTCAATGCCGGTGGGGTAAGTAACACAAGCTACTACTAGACTATTCTTCGGGACCATATTCCCACCAGTGGGTGTCGGTGCCTCAGCGCAGCAGGAAGAAGCTCCCAAGAAGTCAGTCTTCGATCAAATGTCAACCACAACGGTCCCTCTCAACGGGTCTTCTAAATCCGATGTCTCAGTCTTCGACAGGCTGAGCTGAAGCTCAGACGTCTCAGTCTTCAACAGACCGAGCAAGAACCAAAACGGGCCCGCAAAGAGGCTTATGATATTTGAAGGGGCTGCCCCAAAATGGATCGCCCTCCTAACTCCTCCTGCAGGCGAAGTCGTCAAAAGTGCTTCCCCTACTAGAAAGTCGGTCTTTGAAAGATTGGCCGATCCTCCTCAAACTCTGCTAAGGACGTTAGCCTTCAACAGGATGACACCAACAACAGCCCCTCACCAAAGCCGGGGGCACAACAATGCCGCTTCCAAAACTGAGGCGGTCCCTTTTGCAAGACATGCTCGACGTCATCCCTTGCGCAGAGTGAGGAAAGCCGGGGGCAACTCCCCCTCTAGACTTACCCCACCAGCTCCAATAGTGGAAGTTGATGCCGCTGTTCCAACCGGGAATAGTTTTGATCTACTTAGGAGGATACACAAGAACTCTCCAACGGCGGTGCTAAAGAAATTGCTCCCGCCTACAGAAATCACAGTGCAGGAAAAGACGGAGCGCCCCTATCAACGTCTCTCTTCGCAAATTCACAGGGTCTGGCAAAAAGTCCAGAACTCCATGATTGATCAAAACTACTCTCGTCGATCGAAAAATCGAAGGCTCAACAAGAGGAAGACCACTCCTCTGTCATACAGCGAGGGACTTCTTCTGCATAGATTCCTGTTACAACGGCTTCTTCAACTTCGACCTCCTACAAAAGGATGAGGCTGAAGAAAATCCCTCCGCCGGCGGCAAACTCCAAAGGCGATGGACCCAAACGTCCTAAGTCTGGGGGCATGATCATGCATACGGTTTACATGGCTTCCGGGAAAGAGGAAAGCCGTGCTTCCATAGGTCACCGGCCGCAAACTCGGTCGCTGACAAAAGCTCAGGAGCAACAACAAAAGATCTAGGAGATGTTGACCAAAATGGCAGCACTTAACGGGCAGAAAGAAAGCCCGGACATAACAGCCGAACAGTGCCAGAAGCAGGAGACCGATACGGAAGTCTTTCGAAGGGTGCTTGAAATAAAGGACAAGGAAACTGCTGAGACAGGCTGCTAACATAAAGTAGACGGTTCTCTTGTTCCAGGATATGGTTGGAATGATGATCCAGCCAGAACCCCCAGTCGAGGATCCGCCGATAATTATCAAGGATGACAGAGGGGAAACATCAAACCCTCTTCCGGATTTATCGACAGCCAAGGACGAAACAATTTCCAAGGCTCTCTTGATGATTATATAGCTCAACAAATATGAGCCCATCAAGCTAGTGAAGCTGCTGGTCAAATCGTCAGAGCCGGGCGACCGTATCCAGGCTGGTATGACCAAATCAAGTACCCGTCGGGATATACGATCCCCAAGTTCCATGTGTACAAAGGGACATGCAACCCACATTAGCACGTTGCGCAGTTTAAAGCTCTGTGCGGTAACACTGGAGACGACGATAAACTGTTGCTTCGCCAGTTCTTTGGTAGCCTGTTAGAGACGGCCTTTGAATGGTATTCGGAGATCCCAAATGACTCCGTAAAGACATTCATAGAGATGGAGCTGCTATTCACACAGCGGTTTGCCAGCGCAAGTGAGCGCACCCCGATCACGGCATTAATCAATGCCAGGGTGAAGCCAGGATAAACTTGGGTCCAATATGCGATCCGGTGGCGGAACCTATGGTCAAAGTGCGAACAGCGCATTGAAGAATCTCCCGCTGTGGGCATGATCATCGGAACTCTTGATCCTCAAACGACTGTGTCCCAGTTCATGACGTTCTTCAAGCTAACCACCTTCTAGGCTTTGATCGATAAACTGGCCCAAATGGACCAAATGGGCCTTCCTCCTCAAATAAGGACCCTCGAAATGCTAATGGTAAATGGAAAGCGGCCTTCGTCGCCAACACTCAACAACAATTGAGCGACCCAAAATCGGTGATTCGCCAAAACAATGCATGTCTACGCCTATCCCTGGAAGAAAGGCTCGGATGCGGTTACTCGTTTCCCCACGATAAGATGAGGAGACTATTTGAGTTGGGAAAGCATAACAACTCATCACATTGCCAGATCTATGGCGTCCACCGCAACCCGGTGATATCAACAGCCCCAACTATTGCTCCTATCACAGAATGGTGAGCCATCCAATTGAGGATTGTTACGTCTTCAAGAACTGGGTCGAGGATCAGTATCAACAAGGGAAGTTCACGCTGTCTGAGAACTGGAGGGTGAACCCACCACAGAAGCACACTCCCAAAAAAGTGGATGCACCGGGGGCATCATGCTCGCTCGTGGAAGAAACTCCATAGGAAGTCATTTTTTCAGCTAAAACCAAAAGAATGCTGAAAGATCTACGGCATATCCAGCAGTCAGGTGGAAAAGCCTACTTGAACCTGAAATTAACGAAGGGATGCTGAAACCATGTCCCATACCGAAAGTTGTTGACAAAGGGCAAAATCCCTAAGTCAAGCCTTCAAAGTATTCAAAGAAAAAGAAGAAGACCAAGAAGCCTATGCAGCCTGCCGAGTATGACGACAAGCGTACAAACCTACAAAAGTACATCGACGCATTGGAGGAGTACAACTAGAAGTCGCGGACACCAGTCAGCCTCAAAGAATTCCTCAAGAATATTCTTGAGAACGAAGATAGTGACAACAATAAGGAAAATGACTCATCAGAAGAAACCGAAGACTATGTAGCAAGTTGCCACATGATCTCCCATTCGTCGTTAAATGGCAAAGAAGCTCTCTCAGCGTCATAAAATAGCGCAGAGGAACTGGGTGCAGGATCGACGCTAAAATCTCTGAAACTGCCAGAAGACCCGATCGATAGGCTGTTAAATGAGGCCTTTCGAAAAAGCAAAGCTGACCGAGAACGCGAAATAGCCATATACGAAAAGGTTAAGCGTCAGGGTCAGGATGAAGAAGCCGCGGCAAGGATGAGTCGTAAAGTACTCCAACCAAACCGAAGCACACCTGCCATAAATAAGAACACGATCAAGGCAGAGAAGCGGTTCGGCAAAGCCCTGTCCATGGGAATGAAGCTTCCACCTCTCGTAAGAAACATTCTTGGGGTCATATGCCTCGACGGAAAGGATTCACATCCAAACTACTGCTTATATCATCGAAGGGTTACCCACCCTACCGAGAAATGCAGTACCTTTAAGAAGTGGTGGTAAGGATATGTTGCCCATCAAAAACACTTCAAGAGGATGAAGCGCGAAGCTCGTCGACAGCAAAAGTGTGCGACAGATGTGCGTGAAAAAATGAATGGCAACTGTCATATGGTTGATACCAGTCCGGAAGGGGAAAGCCCCAAGTTCTTACTTTCGGGAGCGATTTTGAGGACGAAATAACCTTCAGCCCTTTCTTCAAGGACTCCACCTCCGAAAAAGAAGAGGAGGAGAAGAACTGCGAGAACATTCAGCTGCATAACCACACCCTGCCTGAGAAGAACCTCGGACCTACAAACAAAGGTTCGAGAAAAATAGACAAAGGGAAAGAAAAAATCCCTGAAGAAACCACCCTTGATGATGGAGTTGTCAAAGAGCTCGCAGCCAGGGCCCCGCCTAGAAAAAACAAAGTGGATTACAATGTCTTAGCACATCTGAGGAAAATACCCTCACAGTTGAGCATATTGGATGCTTTCCTCTTATCCAAAGAGGCATGAGAGTCTCTGATCAAGGCATTATAAGAGCCCGATCAGTTCCAAGTTTTCCTTGCAGAAGAGAAGATGAAGGACGAGCTGGCAGAGGTTCACATAGCTGACATTACATTCAGCGATGCAGATCTCCTCCTCGGCACGTGCGAACATAACCGCCTGTTATATATCACCGGATACTGCCACGACATCAAGATAGGAAAACTCCTTGTCGACAACGGATCCTCCGTCGACCTTCTTAACGTGAAAGTGCTGAAGTAGATTTGCATGAACGTTCAACACTTGGCTCGAGACAAAATTACCATCTCCAGGTTCGATTTATAGTCGTCATGGACACTTGGGTCCGTAATTCTGACGTTACGCTTCAGGTTGCTCATCACCAACATCAAATTTCACATCATTGACACCAAGACTTGCTATAATGCTTTGCTCGGCAGGCCCTGGCTGCATGAGTATAACGTCATCTTTTCTACACAACATCATTGCATGAAGTATTTCAAGGATGGTTTGGAATGCACCATCAAAAGGGAGCTAAATCCATTCTCGGTAAACGAAGTCTGGAAATATGAAGACGCAAAGTATTTTCTACCAGACTTCGAAGATACGGAAATGTGTCATAAGCCAGAGGGTAAACAGAAGTCCG
Organism: Agapanthus africanus; assembly: GCA_030015575.1. NCBI lineage: Eukaryota > Viridiplantae > Streptophyta > Magnoliopsida > Asparagales > Amaryllidaceae > Agapanthus > Agapanthus africanus. The sequence continues at coordinate 824,094,667 of CM057339.1, read as the reverse complement.
TTGCCACCATCCTGATCTTTGGGAGCAATACCGAGGAAGATAAAGAAATAGTCTACTCGGGACAACCCCAAGACAACTGGCCCGGACCATCTACTCCTATTTTGGTCTTTGGCAGTGACTCTGAGGACGAGGCTAACGCAGTGTTCTCCATCCGCCCGTCAGTGCAAACCCTCGACGAAGCAGATCAGAGTTTGCAAATCATAATGGCTCCGTCTCCGCATTACAAGAAACTTGATGCGCTCCATATATACAGCGTACAAGAATTACAGACTTTCTACGTCCCTCCTAGACGAAAGGTGAAAAAGCGATCCTCTTATACCAATCTACGGAGACTAAAGTAGAAAAAGAAGTCTGGCACGGTGCCGACTTTGCACTCGATAGGCTTCAACCAATCCGTCTGCCAAGATACTATGCAGAGGGATTGAAAAGGCTGTTAAGATGCCAAGGTGTACCCCTCGAACAAACTGTTCGGCAAGCCCAATTCTACAAAAAATATTTGGGATATCCCTAGGACCTAGCGAAAGATGCCCAATGGGAAGATGAAGACAACCGGGCTCGGATACGTTCAGTCTAATAAATAGGAGCAGTTCCACAGCTGCCGCGTCATAAACAGTTTCAGCGAAGAGGAAAACACTCTTCTAAATGACCTTGATGTTGAAACAGAGCGAAATCCCGCTCTAAGAATGTTAAGTCCGTCGCTCGAAGAACAAATAGACAAGCTAATAGAAGAGGCTTATCTAAGGAACCGAGACAATCACAGCCGCGAAATGGCTATCTATGAAAAAGCCAGGATGCAGTGCCTCAATCAGCAACTTGCAGAGAAAGAAGACTACAATGCCCTTTATCCCCAGCTCGCTGTATGTCCTCGCAAAAAGGAAAATTCCTGAAATAAAGGCAAAAACAGGACAAAGAGCGCAAACAACATTCGCAAACAACAAGGCAGATCTAAGAAGCCGCGCTATCAAGAAAAACTTTGTTGGAACCCGTCCTTTATAAAGAAGATGGGTTGGGAATACTCCTTCCCCCAAGACAAGACAGGGAAAATATTCTACCTTGTCATGAAGCACTAAATGATGACGCTCTTGAAGTCTCGGCACCCTGAATAAATAAACGAGTTCCATCACCCGGATTATTGCTTCTTCCACCGAGCCATAGGTCATCCCCTTGACTGCTTCACCTTCAAAGACTGGGTCGAAGAACAGTATCAACAAGGCAGGTTCGCTTTATCCGACAGCTGGAAGGTAATCCCACCGCAAAAGCATGAGCCAAAGAGGACCTATACTATGAGGATAGGATAACTCAACATCAAGGATGGAAGCGAACCTGTACCTGCCATGTGATAACACTCTCAAAGGAGGGAGGGCATGAGATGATAGATGACCCCTTCAGGTGCTTCGCAAATGAAGACGAGGGCGAGGTGATCTCAGAGTTTTCACCAGCACAAAAAGAGCTGGATGACGGGATACACACTACGACGGGCAACCTAAGAAAAATTGACTTAGGGACGGAAAATGAGCCGAGGCCAACGTTCGTCAGTGAGCTGCTATCTAAAAAATAGGTAACCACGTTAAAAGACATGCTCATGCAATATAAGGACTGCTTCACATGGAACTATTCCGAAATGCCAGGTTTAGATCCAAAGGTGGCAGTACATAAACTGGCCATATCGCCGAACATAATGCCAGTCAAACATGCACCAAGAAGAATGCGGCTCGAACTTGAGATGAGTATCAACGCTGAAGTCAAGAAATTAATCGACTCCGGCTTCATCCAAGAAGTTCAATATCCCGACTGGATTGCTAACACCGTGCTGGTAATGAAGAAAAATGGTGCGCATCTGCATGGACTTTCGGGACCTCAACAAAGCTTGTCCGCAGGATGATTTCCTAGTACCTGTTACCGAGTTGATGATCGATAACACGTTTACCCATGAGGTTTTCTCCTTCATGGATGGATCTTTATGATACAACCAAATAAAAATGCATCCTGAAGACCAAAAACATACCGCCTTCCGGACTCCGCTAGGCATATTCTACTATAAGGTGATGCCTTTCGGTATAAAGAATGCTGGCGTTGCCTACCAAAGGGCCATGATGAAGATCTTCGATGACCTCATCCATGATATTGTCAAATGCTATATAGATGACCTTGTGGTGAAGAGCAAGTCTTATGAGGAACATTGGGAACATCTAAACATAGTGTTCTAAAGTCTTTGGAAGTATAATCTGAAGATGAATCCTCAAAAATGCGCGTTTGGAGTTTCCTTGGGCAAATTCTTAGGATTCATCATATGGAACTGGGGTATCGAAATCGACCCCTCAAAGATCAAGGCGATTACGGGAATGCCCATGCCAAGGACCCTCAAACAGTTGCGATCTCTTCAAGGAAAGCTCGCATATATCTGGCGGTTCATAGCCAATCTCTCCGGAAAATGCCGTCCCTACAGTCATCTGATGAAGAAAGGGACCCCGTTCGTTTGGAATCAAAAGTACCAAAATGCACTAGACGAAATCAAGAAATACCTACAAAATCCGCCGGTGTTGACGGCTCCGGTTAAGGAAAAACCCTTTATCTTTTATACAACAGCCCTTGAGGGTTCTCTAGACGCGCTATGGGCATAAGAGAATGATCAGGGAAAGGAGAGAGCTTTGTATTATTTGAGCCGAGTTCTTCTTGGGGCAGAAAACAACTACCCCCTATCGAAAAGTATTGCCTGACACTGATCTTCGAGTAAGGAAGCTCAGACATTACACCTTGGCACATGAGGTCCATCTCATATCAAAGGTGGACCCTCTCAAATATCTGATGTCAAGGGATATATTAACAGGAGGGCTTGCCAAATGGGCCCTCCTCATGATGGAGTTCTCGATAATGTATCGACCTCTCAAAGCAGTGAAAGGCAGGCCATCGCCGACTTTCTCGCAGAGCATCCAATACCAGCTGACACCCCTTTAAATTGAGAGTTGTCGGATGAACATGCATTCGACACAATTGAAGAAGAGAAGGAAGAAAATTATTTCCAATGGGAACTCTACTTTGATGCAGCGTCATCTATGAAAAGGTGAAAGCAAAACGCTTCTATAATCAAAGACGGGGTGGGTCTTATCTTCGTGACTCCGTAAGGAGGGATATTGTGTTATGCCCTTTCCTTAGCGGAGCCAAGGACTAACAACGAAGCTGAATATGAAGGTTTGATAGCGGGCCTTGAGATCGTTGTCGACATGGGAATCAAAGACCTTCTCATATATGGAGACTTCCAGCTGATCGTTAGCCAAGTAAATGGCGACTATTAGACCTGCAAGCCAGAGCTGATAAAGTATGGCGAAAGAGTGCAACAACTGTTAACACAAATCCCCTCTTACATCCTGGAGAGTATACCGCATGCAGAAAACAGCAAGGCGGATGTGTTGGACAAATTAGCTAAGGAATTAGCCGATGAAGACCTCGATGATGTAAAGATCACCGTGCAAAGCCGCAGGATCCTCGTGCCAACATAAATATTTTCCGGAGACTTAACAGAGCCATCCAAAAGAAAAGAAACGACCGAACAAGTAGCCCTTCAAATAGAGGAAGAAGAAAAGGTAAAAGATTGGAGGGAAGTCTTCATAGACTACTTCAAATCCCAATGAACGCCCAAAAATGCGTCGTCTAGATATTAGCTCATAAAATAAGCTCTGTCCTTCGCCTTCATCAACGATACTCTATATAAGAGATTGTTCGATTGTCTGTGGCTAAGATTCCTGGGGCTGGAAGAAGCAAAGAAAGTCGTCCAAGAAACTCACGATGGACTCTGCGGTTCTCACCGAGCTGGGCCAAAAATGAGGCTGAAGATCAAAAGAATGGGTTATTATTGACCGACAATGATTCAGGACTGCCTCAAATATGCGAAGCAGTGTCACTCGTGCCAAATTCATGAGGACTTCATCCACCAGCATTCAAACCCGCTACACCCAACAGTAGCTAGCCGGCCATTCGAAATGTGGGGAACCGATATAATTGGCCACCATTGAACCGACATCTTCCAAAAGACATCGGTTCATATTGGCAACGACCGACTACTTTTCTAAGTGGGCAGAAGCAGTACCACTAAGGGAGGTGAAGACAGAGCATATCCTCCATTTCTTCAGGACACGTGTCATCTACCGGTTCGACACATCGCGACGAATTATCTCGGACAATGGGCCAGCCTATAAGAGCTATAAAATCAGCCGCTTCACAGAACAGCATAAGATAGATTGAAGATACTCTTCAGTTTATAATTCTCATGCCAACGGTCTGGTGGAGGCTTTCAATAAGACCTTGACAAAGATTATAAAGAAAACAGTGTCCAGAAACAAAAGATACTGGCACGAAAGGCTGCATGAAGCTCTCTCCGCGTACCGAACAACGTTCAAAACAACTACGAATACAACGCCATACGTGTTGGTATTCGGCACGGAAGCAATGCTCCTCTTGGAAATAGAATTCGTTTCTCTACGAGTAGCGGTTCGAGACGAGCTGACAGATGAAGAAAATGCTCATCTTCGGCTTGAGGAGCTCGATGCCCTCAATGAAACTCGCTTATAGCATAACAAAATATGGAGGCTTATAAGGCAAGGATGACATGGTCATACGAATGACTGACTAGGCCGAGAACATTCCGCCAAGGCGAGCTTATGCTAGTCGTCAAAAGACCAATGATCCCAATCGTGTAAACCGGGGGAAATTCGAGCCGAGCTATGAAGGCCCGTACATCATAGATAAAGTCTACCAAGGTGGAGCCTACCTGCTCATAGATTTGCATGGCGAAAGACCCTTCCGGCCAATAAACGACCAATTCCTCAAAAAATACTACGCCTAACGAGTCATGACCTAGGTCAATGATAGATGACGATACTCGTGTCCGCTCGCTATCTTCCTGAGTCAGGACTCTGAGAGTAGTATACAAAGAAGCTCCGTTGCCTCAAACATGGCGACAAAGGACCGAGATGTCCTTAAACTAGAAATTCGCCTCAAACTTGACGACAAAGGACCGATATGTCCTTAAACTAGAAATTTGCCTCAAACATGGTGACAAAGGACCATGATGTCCCTAAACTAGAAATTCGCCTCAAACATGGCGATAACGGACCGAGATGTTCCTAAACTAGAAGCTCGCCTCAAATGTGGCGATATAGGACCGAGAAGTCCTTAAACTAATTATACGCCTCAAACATGGCGACATCGGACCGAGATGTCCCTAAACTAACAAAGGACCGAGATGTCCTTAAACTAGAAATTCACCTCAAACATGGTGACAAAGGACCGAGATATCCCTAAACTAGAACTTCCGAAAAGTCCTTAAACTAAAATTTCCTCAAACATGGCGATAATGGACCGGGACGTCCCTAAACTAGTACATCGCCCCAAATACGGTGATACATTCCCTTGGGATCTATATTGCAATCGAAGTCTTAGCAGAAAAGATTGTAACGCGAGTCCCACTGGCTATATAGCTAATCCAGCGATGAAGCCACCTTCAAAACCCACCGGCAAACAGGTGGGTCACCTGCGACGAAGCTACTTCCGAGAATCTCGCTATTTTGAAAATATAAAAAAAGGTATGTCTACAAGCGAAATGGGCACGGATGAAAACCCGAAAGGGTGCCGTGAGTAAAAACAACAGGATTGCCGGCGAGTTTGTGAAAACCCGAAAGGGCGCAATCTCGTTTTCAAAAGAAAATATATAATAAAAAAAATTTAAAAAAAGGGATGAAAAAACGGTATATCCACAAGAAAAATGGGTACGGATGAAAACCCGAAAGGACGCCGTGAGTAAAAACAGCAGGATTACCGGCGAGTTTGTGAAAACCCGAAAAGGGCGCAAACTTGTAAAATAAAAAAATTCATGTGCACTTGCAAGGTCCTCTCAACCTTGTGGGGATAAAATACCTGCGTGAGATCCTTACGACTCATAAAGGAGAAACACACTTAGGAATCCTTATGATTTCTAAGGAGAAATTACACTTACGGTATCCTCGCGACTCGTAAGGAGAATTCCTCTTATGAGACCCTCATGGTTCGTAAGATTCAAAAGCCTTAAGCTACAGGGATCTAAACCTGTTCTTAAGCCGTCGTATCCCAGAAGTTGCCTTACAGGCGGTCCAATATCGACTCTTGTATACAATCCACAGGCACGAATAAACATTCCCCCACTAGGTTCCACCAACGACTAGAAATGTCCTCATACGGTGAACGACACTTGTAAGTCCTCTCGACTTATAAGGAGAAAACATTCTTGCAAGATCCTTATGACTTACAAGAGAAAATACACTTAGGAATCCCCACGATTCCTAAGGATAAAGTACACCTATGAGGTCCCCACGACTTGTAGGGAGAAATACCTTTATGAGACCCTTATGGCTCATAAAGTCAAAAAGCTTTAGTCGACATGATCCTAACCCTGTTTGCTAAGCCTCCTTTGTTCGAATTAGCAAAGGAAAATGATGAGCCGCTCCTAAAACTATTCCAATTGTAGCGATACTGATGTCTAAACAGGTGTCAAACTCCAAGTCTTTTCACAGCAAATGATAATTCGCTCCTAGCAATATTCCAATCGTAGTGATGCTGATGCCAAGGTTGGTATCAGATTCCAAACTCCCAATAAAACTCAGCGAGTCGCAAAAAATGCATATGAAATAGCCGAAATGATGGGGAAACTCGAAACAAAAATCAGCGAGCAAAAAATATGCATATGAAACAGCCGAAATGTTTGGCAACTCGTAATAAGAAATAGCGAGTAAAAATAAAAAAATGAAATAGCCAAAATGATTGGGCACCACGAAAAATAGCCGAAATGATTGGGTAATCGCGACTTTCGCGATATGAAAAGCTGAAAAGATAGAGCATCGCGGCAATAAAAAAATTAAAAAAAATTAAATTTCCTCTGCCCTGCAAGTATGTCCATATTGACTCTTGTATACGATCCAGGGGCACAAATGAAAGAAAGGGAACCATATTTTCCCACCAGGCTCCATCAAAGGGAGAGCTAGATCTTGACGGCAATATCTATAGCCTAAAGATCAGCTCGACGTTCTTCTCATTTCAACAGGGTGCGGATGTGACGTCAACAAAAGCTCCAGGGAGTCGAATAAAAAAGGAGTGACGGCAAAATCCTAACTCCAGCCAGTCGTGCTTCTCATGCCAATAGGATGCAGATGCAATGTTAACAAAAGACCCAAGGATCAAAACAAAAATGGAGCCATGGCAAAATCCTAGCTCCAAATCTTGACGGTTCATATACAACTCAGAGACTATCCCGGCCTTCCTTCTCAGTGCAGATGCAACATCAACAAAAGTCCCAAAGGTAGAAACCAAAAAAATAGAGTAACGACAAAATCCTAACTCCAAGTCTCGACGGCGCATATACAACCTATAGACCATCCCGACGTTCCCCTTCATTTCAGAAGGATGCGAATGCGGCTATCAAATAAAATTGGAGCAATGGCATATTCCTAGCTCCGGACTTCAACTGCGATACATACATCATAGAAGTCTTACAGATGTCTACCCTACTTCAACAAATAATCGGCGCGACATTGTCAAAACAAAAATGAAGAAACGGCATATTCCCAGCTTCTGGTCTTGAAGGCAACTCATATAAAGCCTAAAAGACTATCGGAGATCATCCCCACACCAGTGCGGAGTGGTTATGACTCATCGGGGCTCAAAACCGAGCCTAACCTCAAGTAAAAAGCGCCATGGCAAATTCCTAACGTTTGCTCTTCCGACGATAATATGACCTAAGGAGATTACTTGAAGACATCTTGTCCAGTTCCCGAAGGGATCAGAGACACGACAGTCATGGGTCTACTAGAACAATAGCTGAAGGACTGCATATCGAGGAATACATCAGCCAACGCGATGGTACCATGGACTAAAACCCTAGTACCATAAACCTAACGGACCTCTATCGTAAAGAATGAGGGTTATCTATATACAACGTTAGGACAAGTTTACCTGTAAACCCAAGGGAGGTAAACTAAAAAACTTCGAAACGAGTGAATAAACTAGAAACTCCGAAACTAGTGAATAAAGTAGAGACTCCGAAATAAGTGAATAAACTAGAGACTCCGAAACGAGTGAATAAACTAGAGACTCCGAGATGAGTGAATAAACTACAGACTTCGAAACAAGTAAGTAAACTAATGGGCGCTAAATTAAGACATCAAGAAATAGAAAGACACAACTCATGGGCCTCAGGGTTTAGAACTACATTTCTTAAGGATCGAGGTTTGAGAAGACACTTGTATCCGCTCGCTATCTTCTCAGATCAAAATTCTAATAAAAGTCGTATAGACCAGCTCGAAACCGGCCAGATACTATGCATCACTTCAGTCCAATATTCATCTATGTCTAGATGCATGCATCAGAAACTTCTAAAGATTAAAATACAAAATACATGTACAGAGGCAAGATGCCCATATGAATATGCGCTGGGGATGAAACGTTCAGTGGTCGACATTATTATTATTACACAAAGAAAAGATTGCCAAATATGGGATCAGAGATACAAGGATTAACAAAACGATATACAAGATTCTCTAATTCTCTCTCTGCCTTCCCCACCATGTCGAAGCGGCGATCTTCGCGAGGAGTCGCTCCCCATCGGTTAGCGCCGTGCTCATTAGCGAAGGTAGACATGATGGCCCACTGAGCCCGTATCTGGCTTAGCAGACGAACCGAACAATCCCCCAGAGGCTGGGTAATCAAACAATCCTCATAGAAGCACTCGATCTTGTCCTCCGCCTCGTCGAGCATCGCCAGAGTCATCTCCACTGGATGAAGAGGGATGTCAGCAAGTACAGACGAGAAGATTGTCCGAAGCCAAATGGAGCCGACAGGAAGAGGAGAGCCCCTATGAGCCAGAAGCTCGTACATCACCGTGTCACACTGGTCAACAGTGAGAACGGGATCCGCTAAACGCACAGTAAAATGAGGGACAATTCCCTCGATAGGTACCTCCCACGGTTGCTGACGAGCATGCAGACAATTGCAAGCCATAACTCTTGGTTTGTTAAAAGGCGGTTCTCTCCTTGTGAAAGAAGATGGAAGCAGAGCTTCAGATTATAAAGAGAAGCATTCAAGTCTAGGCACAGAAAATGTTGTGCATAGTGGAGCTATTTCTAAGGCTTGGCAAAATGGGCATGGGAAAGGAAAGAGTTAACTCATGGGAATCAGCGCAAGGAGGAGAAACGACTCCATCAGTAGCGCCTTACGTGCATAACACGTGAGCACCCGTATTGATTCTTAGAGCGGCACCTCACGTGCATAACGTGTGAGCGCCGATACTAGTTCAGGATTAAAATCCTCAGCAGCGCCTTACGTGCATGACACATGAGCGCCAGCAACAGTTTCTATATATGTATAACAACACTTCATGTAAGACACATATGAGCATTGGCATAAAGAGAAAAAGGAATTTTGTTATTTATCCTTCGAAGAAATTTATACATTGGCGGTAAAAAAAAATAATCAAAGTGTTTACAATGGCAAAACACTGAATTCCGGGCACGGATTCAGGAACTTGGAAGAAGGTCTGAGTAAAGTGATTTCGTCTTCTTTGGCCATTTTCTTATGCATTTTCTTACGAATGCAAGTATCATGATCCCCACTAATGTCATCTGTCCTCTGGTATGCGGATATTATCGCCTTCTGTTGGAAGACGCGATGCAAAATATAGACAATATCATCTCTTCACTTCTTCAGGCTCATCAGATATACTGAATGTATCTTGTCTTCGGCATCATCAAGCGCCTCGAGGGGCATAGCCTCGTCAAGCCTAGGAATTGCTTCCCAAATCGACCCAACGATAATTTTCAAGAGAGCAGAACGGCGGGGGAGTAACCGACCGTTGTAGTCATCAAAACGACGCATCACGTCAGCGCATTGGGCGTCAGTGAATTCCTGGCCTTGACAGCGGCCTTGGATGTGAATCTCTTCATAAGAGATAATCTCTTCAAGATCATAAAGACGAGAAGCTATAGTATCTGGAAAAAAACCGTTAGCAATCAAAATATCAAAATTATTACAATCTAGAAAGAAATTACAATGGTTCTAATACCCCATCCATGATGAAGAAGGCACTCGTTGTGTGAATCTAAAAGGATTCTCATTTAATGAAAAATCTCATTGAGCTGTGGAGTTAAACTCCCTCGAAAGCTGTGTTCTACAACAGATTTCAAATCTGCAAAAAGAACCCCAAAAAAGAAAATAAGAAAGGGAATAAAATTTCCAAAAGAATTTCTTAAAAAGAAATTTTCTCAGAGCTAAGCTCTGGGAATAACCCGGAATTGAATTCCTCTAATAATGGGATAAAATCCCAGAAATCCGCTCGGGAAATGGAATTAAATTCCAAACAACTTTCAAAGATCAAAGTCAGTAATAGGGTAAAACCTAAGATCACTAAGACATATGGTCTACCCAAACAAAAGTTTTTAGATCTCTAAGAGATCGTTCCAAGAGAAGAGCAAAGCTCTGTTAATGGGTTAAAAACCCAAAACAAGAATAAATTCTTTTAAGAGTTAAATCATGATCATGATTCTTACCAAATTTTTGACAGAGTTTAACTCTGAGAGAGTTTCTTTGAACAGAGATCTAAGCTCTGAAAAGAGAATTAAATTCTGAAGAAAGAAGAAGCAAGAAGATAATGAAACGGCAGTCATCTTAAGGGCCAAATGCCCTATTTATAAGATATGAAAGGACGGTTCAACTCCTCAGAAGATCGAACGGTAGAAAAGGTGACACCGTTGCATCCACGTGTAAGCCATGTGAGAGCAACGGTGGGGGGCATTTGTTTCCCCAATATTTAACCTAATAAAAGAGCAAAACTCTGTTTGAATTAAATGAGGCAGCATCTCATGTGCTCTCCACGAGGGCGCCAACATTAAAGCCAATCTTATAGGATTAAATCCTATGGTGGCACCTCACATACTCCTCACGCGAGCGCCAATGTGCAAAGCACAAAAGAATCTATTAAATAACAGTTAGACTCTTATATGGCGCTGATTGATCTGTATTTATGTGTAGTAGTTAACCACAATCAATAACGGTGTCACGTGTAGCTAGACCGAGATGAGTACGGGCCATCCTCTGGGAAACGTTGAATCTTTTAATCTTACTTTAGGCGTGTTGAGAAAGAAAGGAGGAAGAATAAAGAATGGTGAAGAATGGTTGTAGGTTCTAGATCTACGTCAAACACGGATACAGAATATAGATTTAGATTAACTACGGATATAGGTTTTATAGTAGAAGGGGGCTTGTAGGGTTCCTTAAGATTTAGTAGTCATGGATGATTACATAAAGATTACTCTTTTTATCTTTTAATAGATTTAAAACTAGATCGACAATGATGCATGTAGATTAGGGTTTCTAGAGGGAATAGGGTTCCCACTCTTAACCCCTATCACGGATCTCCGTTCATGTCTAGCCTTTACCAAAGCAATTGTTAATCTAATCTCTAATCGTGGTCGTGAATATCAATGAATTGATAGCGCGCCCGATTAGGATGTTAACTATTCTTTTGATAAAGTTTATAAACTTTATAGGACGTAAAAAGAATTTAAGGATCTTCATCATCCATTAATCTACCCTAATCCTACGAACCCTAACAAGCGGAGAATTACTCGCGCATGTTGGGAAAAGAAAAGATAGAGAGGGAAAATATAATGTAAAATGCAGAAAAATACAATGATATAAGAAAACAACTACCTTTATTAATCAACAAGATCAAGTACACTTTGTTTCCTTAGAAAATGATTACAAAACCCTAGTTTGCTTCTCGATCTCTTCTAAGGAGGTAGATGAACTGTTGATGATCAGTCTGGATGCGTGAGCCATCTTGGACTTCATGATCACGTCAGTTTGATGATTTTTCCAAGAAGCTCTCGGTTCTATTTATAGTCACAGAAGTTGAAAACCCTAGATCGTGTTAGTTAGGATTTGTTGATAAAATCCTGCGTAGAAAATCCAATATCCAAACTCCCCTAACAGGCCGTGGATCCGCCGCCAATAGTGGGTTTTGGCAGCGGAACCGCCGCTCTCTGGTGGGATCTTGGGCTCCAATTTCTGGGGCTTCATCTCTGTAGCACTTAGTGATCTTTTGAATATCCAGACTTTGAAAATCTTCTCTACGTTTCTGCCAGAATTGGTTTCTTCAATTTACTTGAATATCTTCGGCAGATTTGATCTTGCTAATTCAGATTTTCTTGATTTCAGTCATGATATAATTCCTGCACAATTATCTCAATAAATAATGTTAGTAGAATTTATTTTTATTGAGATATTATCTTAACCATTTATCATGATATTTTAGTTTTAAGAGAATTGGTCAAAAATATATAATAAGGTAAGCATATTTAAATAGATCAAATATTACATGAATATTATATGCTTACATTTTCCTTCATAATATTAATTATAATATATAAACACATGAAAATAGTATTTTTATGGATAAACCCTTATATGTGTCATCTTTATAATAAACATCTTTTATTATATAGAAATAGCTAGGAAAATGTCACATCAATAGTGCGGTTTTATCAACTAAACAAATACCCCCAAACTTAACTTTGATCGTCCCGAGCAAAATAGTTTTTCAAGAGAAGGAGAAGGAGAAAAAGAAAAAGAAAAAGAAAAAACTAAGTAGCACATTTTCGTAGTCAACACGATTGTATTGAGCACGTGCAACAAACCGTTAAAGCTCTAGGTGTCCCTAGTAGGAGGAGTGTTATCTCCTGAGGGTTTTCAGCGGATTACACCCACAAAATCCTATAATAAAAGATAGATAGTGGAAGTTACATATAAAGATAAGAACTTATAAAAGAAAGAACTTGAAAATAAGAGTTTCCAACTACACTAACTTTTCAGTTGCTATGAGCCCTATCTTAATGGTCGTGAAAAAATGTTAGAAATCACATCATCTCTCAATAAAACATCGCCTTTATTCTTCCTCCCTATCTTTCTTCCAAACATTGATCATATACTCCTACGTGTGTATAAAAGATATCCCTATACTTAGAGAATTCAATTCAAGCTATCATACTCTTGTCCATCTTCCAAAGTACTTTATAGTTGGTGAATATTTTCGATAAAATTGCTCACACATTCTTCATGTGACCGTCAATACTTCTTGAGATACTAACCGACCGATTATAAAATGTGCTTGCGTATTTAGGTGTAATTCCTCGTTTCGCAACACCAAGGCTTAGCAGTGGCTCCCAAACCAGTTGGTCTAAGGCACTAGGTGATAAAGCACCATCGCTATATTTTTTTTATGCGGCCTTGGTAATTACAAAACCAGTGTTCATTTTTTTCACCATTTATACTCTTCTTTTTTTTTTCTTTCATACTAAGGTTTTTAGACAAGAGCATTTCAAAGTATCCTCTACTATCCCAAGTTTCAAGATGTGTGTAGGTGTGTATAGTAGGGTATCAACGTTCAGATATTTGGCTTCAAAAATATGGACTATTTTTCAGACTTATTTTTATTCTCAGATTAGTAATTTCCTTCATCTTACTAACCCTTGGGACAATGGCTCATAACTACTTATTACTAGTTTTGTGTAAGAAAACATCTAACTTTCTTGCATTTCTCAAACTATTCCTATCTTTCATATGTAAATTTTCACTTTCAAACTTTTATTATCAATTTTTTTGTGTTTTATATATAGTATAATGCAAAGTAACACGTGAATAAGCACAAACCTCCCCCAAACCTGTTTGCAGCAGTGTCCTCACTGTTGTCATCTTTTAAATCTCAAAATTTATAGACTTGGGACGAAAAGTTATCAAAGGGGAAAAGAAATAATGAAAGTGAAATTCTCCCCCAAACTTATTTTTGGCTCACAATTTTGTAAAAATCATTTTCTTTCAAGAGCCAAAATATCCTCCCCAAACTTAAGTAAAATAGTATTAAGCATTTAAAATTATTTTGGGGGGGAGGGTTAAAGTTATTTGTCAAAGTAAAGCCTTGCAATGACCAAAAGTCAACACCAACCATTCGAATAATTTATCGATGAAACGCACCGGTTGATGGAAAATCAGATATTTGAAGAAGTGGGGAGATAGGAGACGGTATAGTTTACGTCTCGGTTGATAGAGACGAAACAGTAATGGGGAATGGAAACGAGAATATGGATGATTAGGAATGGAAAGAATGGTCACATTCTCGTATGGAATAAGAAGAAATGGAGGTGGTTCAATTTCTTCAGGTGGAGGTTGATTAATCACAAAATTTGGGTCATTTAGGAATGCGGGTTCGTCGGCGAAAATGTCATCGAAACTTTCATCGATAGTCCGATTGAACGTTTCAATGTCAATAAGTGTTGCGCCAGAATTCAACACATTTGATTTGTCAAAAATTATGAAAGGAAGATTAGAAGAAGAACCAGAGAAAGTGGGAGATAAAATGGGTAAACAAATTGGTGTGTCGAGTATTGCTGAACCAGATGAAGGAGATGAAGGCTGAATTTCGATCTGCTGTTCGGTTATACAATTATTATCAACTTCAAGACGCATTTGGAGCTCAGGAAGAATAATTAAACGCTCGAGATGATGACCACAAGGAAGTGAAAGGACCTGATGAGTTGGTGGAACAAACTCATCCAAAATTTTGGGTTCATCATTCAATATATCCTCAACGTCAATCTCCTCATTCAAGTGAAAATTAGAATTCTCAAACGCCTCATTAAAAGTATGGTTTTCAATCAATTTTGGTTCTAGAGTGGAGGTGTAGAGATTATAAGGGTTGGGTGTGGCTTCACTTGAAATGGACCTTTCACAATCGGGTAAATCAAATACTACAAAGTCACACAACTCATCAGACATTCTATCTTCAATTGATGAATCATTTGGTGTACTCGATGAATCTGTGAAACCGGAGTTGTGGATTTCAGTTTGGAATGGGAAGGTTTTATTAGGAAGGGTGTACAGTTCTGTCTCACTACCCAAATTCTCACTTTGTCCCATGGCTGTATTGTATACTGAAAAATTTTGGGCTGATTTGAAATTATTAGCTTGCATCCACTCTGTTGTTTCCTTTCTAATTTGGTGCGACATTTCCACATATTTTTCTAACCTCCGCTCAAGACTAGACTTGGGTTGATAAGGGGTTTCAGTATAAGATTGAAATTCTTGTGGATAATTAAAACTCCCAAATGACTGATTAGAAGGACTGTCTAGAAAAGGTGTAAAAGTCGGATAAGATTGATAGTAATAGAGTGGTTGCGAACATTGGGCAGGAGTAGGATCAACATTATGATAAGAAGAATACTGATATTGGTTGGTTGGTTGGCTATTCTCAATAGACATCATATATGTGTAGTAGTTAACCGCAATCAATAACGGTGTCACGTGTAGCATGACCGAGATGAGTACGGGTCGTCCTCTGGGAAACGTTGAATCTTTTAATCTTACTTTAGGCGTGTTGAGAAAGAAAAGAGGAAGAATAAAGAATGGTTGTAGGTTCTAGATCCACGTCAAACACGGATGCAGAATATAGATCTAGATTAATTTCGGATGTAGGTTTTATAGTAGAAGGGGGCTTGTAGGGTTCTTTAAGATTTAGTAGTCATGGATGATTACATAAAGATTACTCTTTTTATCCTTTAATAGATTTAAAACTAGATCGACAATGATGCATGTAGATTAGGGTTTCTGGAGGGAATAGGGTTCCCACTCTTAACCCCTATCTTGACATGGATCTCCGTTCATGTCTAGCCTTTACCAAAGCAATTGTTAATCTAATCTCTAACCGTGGTCGTGAATATCAATGAATTGATAGTGCACCTGATTAGGATATTAACTATTCTTTTGATAAAGTTTATAAACTTTATAGGACGTAAAAAGAGTTTAAGGATCTTCATCATCCATTAATCTACCCTAATCCTACGAACCCTAACAAGCGGAGAATTACTCGCGCATGTTGGGAAAAGAAAAGATAGAGAGGGAAAACATAATGTAAAATGCAGAAAAATAAAATGATGTAAGAAAACAAATACCTTTATCAATCAACAAGATCAAGTACACTTTGTTTCCTTAGAAAATGATTACAAAACCCTAATTTGCTTCTCGATCTCTTCTAAGGAGGTAGATGAACTGTTGATGATCAGCCTGGATGCGTGAGCCGTCTTGGACTTCGTGATCGCGTCGGTTTGATAATTTTTCCAAGAGGCTCTCGGTTCTATTTATAGTCACAGAAGTTGAAAACCCTAGATCATGTTAGTTAGGGTTTGTTGATAAAATCCTGCGTAGAAAATCCAATATCCCAACTCCCCTAACAGGCCGCGGATCCGCCGCCAATAGTGGGTTTTGGCCGCGGAACCACCGCTCTCTGGTGGGATCTTGGGCTCCAATTTCTGGGGCTTCATATCTGTAGAACTTAGTGATATTTTGAATATCCAGACTTTGAAAATCTTCTCTACGTTTCTGCCAAAATTGGTTTCTTCAATTTACTTGAATATCTTCGGCTGATTTGATCTTGCTAACTTAGATTTCCTTGATTTCAGTCATGATATAATTCCTGCACAATTATCTCAATAAATGATGTTAGTAGATTTTTTTTATTGAGATATTAGCTTAACCATTTGTCATGATATTTTAGTTTTAAGAGAATTGGTCAAAGATATTTAATAAGGTAAGCATATTTAAATAGACCAAATATTACATGAATTTTATATGCTTACATTTTCCTTCATAATGTTAATTATAATATATAAACACATGAAAATAGTATTTTTACGGATAAACCCTTATATGTGTCATATTTATAATAAACATCTTTTATTATATAGAAATAGCGAGGAAAATGTCACATCAATAGTGCAGTTTTATCAACTGAACAGGCGCCGCACGTGCTCATCACGCGGGCGCCAACGTGGAAAGCACATGAATACCCATCTTAAGAATTAAATTCTTAAGTGGCGTCCACGTGCACAACATGTGAGAACCAGCGCCCAGGTAGAATTAAATTCTACGGTACTCTCTGTTAAACAGAGCCGTTGGATAAAAAATTCAACGGAGATGATAAATCATCAAGATATAGAATCGAATTCTATTAGGAGAAAATGTCTCCCATATCTTTCTAAATAAGAAAGCTACTCTCGGTTGAATTAAAGATTGTAACGTTTTAAAAATCGTTTAGGTGAAATTTCGGAAAATCGGTAAAATAACGGGTGTTTTCCGTAAAAAATCAAGATATAAATATCTTTTAATATAAAATTAAATATACATATTCTAGCTATATAATTGCTAGTATTTGGTGTTTATTTAGCCACTTGTAAAATTTCTAAATTTCTGAAAATTTTTCCGAAATTAATTATTTTAATATTATTTTAAGCCGTTACTAATACATTTAATTAGGGAAAATTAAAAATTGGAATGGGTTAATACAAATTTTTTGCATCATGACACACTAAACTAACATGTAAAATATTGTTTTTGAAATGAAATGAAACTGTCAAACGGTGTTAGAAAATATCGAAGAAAAAGGCTTAAATAGTGAAATTAGTGTAAATAGAAATTGGGGTATAATATTTATCATTTTCTTTCCTCACCCACACTCACCCACACCCTCTCACCCCCCTCCCCATGGGCTTGGCCGGCTATGGGCTGCCCCCACTCCCACTTTTCCCCACTTAAAGATTTGGAAAAGAAAAGAAAAGAAAACAAAGAAATGAAAAAAAAAGAATAAGAAAGAGGTATGGGCTTTTACTTTTGTGTTGACTTGACTTTATTTTCCCACCCCACTCTCTCTCCTCTCTTCCTCACCAAGCTGGCCGAGCCCCTCCTCTTGCTTCCCAAAACTTTCCCCCCAAAATCCCACTTCATTTTGGCTTCAAAAATCTCCAAAATTCCATCTAAAATCAAGCTAAAACTCAAAACAAACTCTTACCCATTTTTCCTTTACCTATACTAGTATGGATCATGGACTAGTATGGATCATGGAGCAAGAAGCAAGTTTGTGAGGCTAGATTCATGTTAGATCTCAAGAAAGTTGTGGAGGTATAATCTTAACCATGTAATTAAATTGTTGATTATTGCTTTAATCTAAGCTAATTAGGTGTTTAATTAGGTTTTATTGCAAGTTTGGAAAATTATAGAATATGGTTTGAATTAAAAAGTTAGGGTTTGGATTCAATTAGAGTGGTGGTCACTTGCTTAAGGTTACAATGAGTAGACTAACATGTTAATACTTGCTAAAACTAATCTAGTTGCTAGTTTGTATTTTTGTTAATTTAAATTTGTAATAATTATATAAATTGCAAACTAGGTTTTTAAAATGTATATATTTTGGTGAGATAAAATAGTAGTGAATATTTGTGTGACCTAATTATGATGTTAAGTAAGCATTTTGGCCATTAGAATCGTTAAAATATTTAGATTGGTTAAAATATCAAGTTTTAAACCGAAATGGGAATTTGTGCTAACTAGGTTTCTGGGAAATAAAACTATTTGATTAATTTTAATGTTTTGATGATTTAAACCCTATTTCATATATAATTAGTGATTTGTGAAAACACGATTGGGGTGTTTGGGTTTTTCTCGATGGTTTGACGTCTGTACATCGACATCGAGGGTTGGTTTGGCTATTCTTGTATACGTAGGCGATAGGTTTTGACCTATGCATGATACGCGTGCCGATTTGGTTTTCGTATGCCGTTTCGATTTCGAATTGGGTTTTTATGCGAGACGATATGTTGTGACATGTAGGTACCCCCATGTGGACTTCGAGACGACAAGCAAGCGCGTGGCGATGTCGGCACCGGCGAGCGAAGATCAGGTGAGTAGATTATATCTAAGGGGGAAGTCGGGTGGATGGCGTATAGCACCCCCGCAATTCGTAGTATAGTTATGATATATATATATGTTTATATATGTGATTCATGATACTTAGATGTTTATCAAGAGATGATTATTGTGTTCATGGTTTAGTTTAGGGTAATTAGAAGTAAACTAGCATAGCTTCTTAGTCGCGAACTCTAGAATAGGTTCACACCCACACACACACGCATTTGCACACATCTATTTACATGTGCGTATATGGGGATATGTATATATATATACACACACATGGGTATGGGACTATGTATGTATACACACACACACGTATACATATACACGGATTATGGAGATAGTACTTGGAATTGGAGATGAGTCGATGTGATTGGGCTTGGGGCCATGAGATCGGTGTTATGACATGGTTCGTATTTGAGATACGACATGATATTTTAGCGGGTTCTTTAGGCGTAGCGTTTTCATACACACGCATGCATTACATAGATGATATCAGTATTGTACTAGACTTAGATAAGTACCCCTAGATCATGATATATGATAGAAAGTGTTGGGGTAAAAATTTACACCCCGGTTGACCAAGTCAAAATCCAAGTCAAACCCAAGCCAAGTGGGCCCAAGCCCAGATCCAGTGGGCCCATGCCCGGGTCGAGCCCGAACATGAAGCGGCCGGCCTCCCCCCACGCCAAGATAAAAATTTTGTAATAAACAATTTTGTTGTATTTCTTTCATTTTATTTTATGGATAAATGTAAGAAAAATAGGCACAAAGCCAAATTTTTGTAAAGCCCATGGCTTATGTGCAAAAAGAAATGACACATGAGCCATGGGATAGGAAAAATGCCATTTTGTGAAGCCCAAGGGGCTATGTGTAAAGTGTATAGCCTATAAAGGCAAATATAATGAAATATCTAAACAACTTTTTCTCTCTCTCAAAATTTTCTTCAGATCTGAGATCTTTTCTCCTTCTTCAAGGTTCCAAAACCTTCCTTTTTCTCTTGAATTAAATCAAGAGTTTTACTCTTCTTTTTATAAAACAAATTAGTTTTTCACCACAAAACCCATAAAGGGGAACTCAGATCTTCCATTAGATCCCAAAAAGAAGAGATTTTTAGAAATCCCATATCTCTTGATCTTCAAGATCCAGCTAACAGAGGAGGAGGAAGCGTGCCGACACGTGGCGCGCTTGCGCTCCAGCGCAAGCGCTTGAGCGCAAGCGCTCGAGCGCAAGTCGCCCCCGTGCCGAAACATGGCGCACTTGCGCTCAAGCGCAAGTGCTCGAGCGCAAGTCGCCCCCGTGCCGACACGTGGCGCGCTTGCGCTCCAGCGCAAGTCTCCCCCGTGTCGACACGTGGCGCGCTCGCGCTCAAGCGCAAGTGCTCGAGTGCAAGTCGCCCCCGCGCCGACACGTGGCGCACTTGCGCTCAAGCACAGAGTGCCCACGTGCCGACACGTGGCACTCTAGCGCCTGAGCGCACAGCACCTAGGCGCACAGCGCCCAAGGTGCTGTCCCCACGCATCATTTGGATGTCTTTTCCCCTTTTTATATATATACATGTATATCTGTACATATGTATACATATTTACATACACACATACTCCACGACACTGTCCCTGTTAGAAAAAAATTTCTAACGGGGCGCTGCCCCGCACCCCACAAGGGGGCTGCTAGCCCCCTTGACCCCTAGCCCGCTATCCGGGTAGCGGGACCCCCGTAAAAACTCTGCGTGGCTCCCGATATATTTAAACCCCCCTCCAAAACAAAACACACGTACACTGCACATCGAGTTCGCATGACCAGTTTAACCCGTTAATCGGAGGTTCCCTCGCCCCAAAGGCGAGGGGTAATTAACGGCAGCTTAGTCCGCGGCTGCCGGAGATTCGAATCCCCATAATCATTAAACCCCGGCCTACCCTAGGCAAGGGAATCTGTAGTATGCCTGACAAGCGCGCGCGTATTCCCATCTCAATGGGGTGACGAAAAACACCCTACAGATTCTGGCACGCCCGGTGGGACAAATCTCTCCTTCCATATTTCGGGTTAAACGTTCATGCGAACTCAATCAATATACATATTGATTACCTATACTGAAATGATGTTCTTTTTTTCGTGCAGCAATCAACCTTCGACGACAATGTCTCCCCAGACGAATTCACCTTCCAACGTGACCCCGATTCCGTACGTGGTCAAGATCAACGCTCGTGTGGTTCTCCCCGCAAGCCTCAGTCGACAGTGGGAGGAACCGCCCCGCCAGTTTGGCTCCGTCATTATCTACCCTGCCGGAAGCGCTCATCTGGCAGAGATCCCGGCGGAACAGGTGGCCAAGCCGGTCTCAAGGGGTAAGAGGCCGAATGTCGTGATCGCCAAGGCACCACAACCGAAACTTAAGACGGTATCTGAACGATTCTCTGGTGCTCCAGCGGGGGGCAAGAACTTCGGTACAAAGGGCAACATCAAATGTTGCGGACGAGCTCAGGCAATGACTCCAACAAATGCATAATCAAGCGTATCTCCAAGGCCCTCCATCGCCCGGTCTGTGGCGTCTTCCCAAAGAGTCGAAGTCTGCCAGGCGCTTAGAACAGAAAAGTTAAGGCAGAAGCGACTCAGGTATCGAGCCAACAAGAGGGCCAGGGCTTCAGCCAAATGGAATCGTGTGAAGTTCCAAGTGCAGGATCGCCCCGCTACGACGACTGAGTCGGACGTAAGAATCAGCAATTCCTTCGAGTCTCTGAAGTGGGTTCAGAAAAACGCCATGACCGCCAGAATCAAGAAGACAGCGGTCCGAACAGTGCCACAAAGAGACGTGTCCTGGCCCCAACGGAAAAAGTATGACACTGTCTCTTCATGAGTCTATCAAGCACTCTGTGCCGCACGAAAGCAGCGGGGCAAACCCAGAAAAGAAGCGCTAGCACCATTCAAGAACCTGGTTAGGCCAGCCGACTTCAATCGACTACCAGCTACCGAAGCAAAGGGGTCAAGACAACGATCCGTGAAATCAGCCGCCAATGATAGAAAGACGGCCGGATATATCATCCATACGGTCTATATGGCTGGCGGGCGCCCCAGCGACAACCTTCGCAGCAAAAGCAAGGATGGGGCCACCACATCCCAAGCCCAATCTAGCTTGAATGTGGTTGCCGCCGCCCAAGAACAGCCGCCCCCGCTGGATGAAGAAAACCCTCTCGATGAGGATGATAGGCAGAAAGACCCCTCGGTCCATGCAGAGTTAAGCTCGGACAGCGAGGAAGAGCCAACTTTCCGCCCCAGGACTGCGGAGCAAGAGCTGCTTCAAGAGCTTCGAAAACAGCTCAGGAGCAAAGATAAAGAGATGGCCAAGCTCTATTCGAAAATTGACGACTTAACGAACGTGGTGATGCAGCTTACGGCTCAAATTGCTCGAGCGCCTCCCAATCAGGCACAAGCCGCTACTAATCAGCCGGGTGATGACAATCCGAGGCAGCCAATGCCTGTTCCTTTGGGACCAAGACTGGTCGAGCCGCATGAAAGCCGGCCACATTCCTCTTCTGGGGACGCCTTGGCCCCAGATAGCACTATCCCGCTAACACAGGATCGTATAATGGATTTGGTCACCAGCAAGGTTAAAACATTGGTGGCCGAAGCTGAAGTTCAGAAAGAAATCGGCAGTAGTGGGCGGCCATATCCCGCGCAGTACGATCTGATTGAGTTCCCAAGCGGCTACGTCATTCCTAAGTTCGGAAGATTTGATGGAACGGGGAATGCAAATCAGCACGTCCCCCACTTCAAAGCATCGTGCGGAAATACAGGGGGCAATGACGCGCTCCTTCTTCGTCAGTTTGTCAACAGCCTGACCAGTGTCGCTTTCGACTGGTATGCGAGCATACCAGACGGGTCCATCATTACCTTTGCCCAAATGGAGTCTCTGTTCCGGCAAAGGTTCATGAGCGTCAGTGATAAAATCTCCATTGCCGACCTTGTGAGGACCAAGCCGGGGAAGAATGAAAGCAACACTGACTTTATCGCCCGTTGGCGTAATCTCACGGTCAAGTGCGAACCGCCGCTGGAGCAGGACCAGTCCGTCAGCCTTCTCATTGGGAACCTCAGCAATTGGATGGTCCCATTCTTGTGTACAGCGGGCCTCAAGACATTTCAGGAGCTAACCAAGAAATTCCAAATGCTGGAACGCTCGAAGCAAGAGTCCCCGCCGGACTCTCAGAGAGACAAAACTTGGAAAAGCAAGCGGGACGACAGCCGTAGAAGCAGGAGTTCCAGCAGTACCAATATCTTCAATGCGTCCGACAATGAAGAAAAGCGAAGGGCGGGCGAATCCAAAACCAACCGGTCTCGAAAGCCATTGCTGGGAGGAGATGGGCCTTCCCTAGAGGAGAAGAAGAACAAGGTTTACTCTTTCAGAAGGGACAAGGTCCGTAAGATATTTAAAGATGCCTTGAACAACGGCCTACAATTGCCGGAGTCGAAAAGACCCCAAGAAGCAAAAATGACCGACAATCCCCTGTATTGCCCGTACCACCGAGTAGTGAGCCATGCGATCGAGGATTGCTATATCTTTAAAGACTGGGTCGAGAAGCAGTACAAGGCTGGAGAGATCGAGCTGTCCAAAAGTGTGTTGGTGAACAATCAAGTTGCAACCACCAACTTTATACAGACAGAAGTTGAAGCCTTCTGGGAGCAGACAGCCGAACCCGCTGCCCCGAGAAATGAGACGGACTCATCGCGGTCTTCATGGAGTACGCACATATCTAACAAGACGAAGAAGATGATAAAGCTACTTCGGAAAGAGCCCAGGACAGAATGGGAAGGGCAGAAGAAGCCTACCAGTCCAGCTGCCAATGCGGCTCCATCAGGCTCAAAATCCAAGAAGCTCAAGAAGAAGAAAGGTGCAGCTCGGCGTGAAAAAGAGTCTGCAGGGAGATCGACCATTCAAAAATATATCGATTCCCTCGAAGAATATGAACAAAAGGAAAGAACATTGATTCAATTGAAGGAGTTCTTCCCTGTATAAGCGGCTGAAATTCTGGAGGAGTTAGAAGAAAAATCCAATGAAGAGATCCCAGTAGTGACCTGCTACACCATCCATCTTGGCAGCGACTCAGAGGATGAGCTCTGTTTTCCTGAAGAAGACGAGGAGCTCGCCACAAAGGCCAACCAAATCCAGCTCAGAAGCGGCAGGGCTCTACCGCCAAATCAGGGCAATGCCCCAAAAGGAAAGGGAAAACAGGTGGCTAATGATGAAGATGGCGGAGAACCGGCCGATGAAAACTCGAGTCCTTCCCCAGTAGACTATAATGTCTTGGCTCACCTTCGAAGGCTTCCGTCTCTCTTGAGCATCTACGACGCCTTGGTCCTATCTAAGGAGCTTAGAGATGTTCTTATTCACGCTCTACAAAACCCCGAGCGGTATCAGGCTCACTTTGCGGAAATTAATATGAAAGAAGCTCAGCACGCTTTGCATGCCGCCGTAGTCACATTTAAGGATGAAGACTTGCTACTGGGAACAGCTGAGCACAATCGGCCGCTTTACGTGACCGGGTACAGTGACGGAGATCGAATTAATCGCATATTGATTGATCCAGGGTCCTCAGTGAACATCATGAACTTGCGGACGCTGAAGAGTTTGTCAATGGACGTCCGACACCTGTCAAGGGAAAGGATTGTCATTCAAGGTTTCAACCAAAATTGCCAGCAAGTTCTGGGGTCCATAGCTCTGCCAATCAAATTCGGGGATCTGCAAACTGAAGCTAAGATATACGTGATCGATGCCGACACGTCTTATAAGATTCTCTTGGGGCGGCCGTGGCTCCACGATTATGGCATAATTCCGTCAACTCTCCAGCAATGCATGAAGTATACTAAAAATGGCGAAGAAAGATGCATTGACGGAGACATCCAGCCGTTCGGTGTGCATGAAGTCCGCTATGAAGATTCTCGGTACTTTATGAACCACCAAAATGCTAAGCCACAACTGACTAAGGATAGACCGGCCCCAAGACCTAAAAGCAAATTTGCGCCGGTTGTCACTTTCAAAAGTAAAAACGCCCAAGTGCGCCCACATTTCGGTAGCGACACTGATGAGTCCGACGCTGGAAGCCCGTCCTTCCGTAAAACCCGCCCTCGTTTTGGCAGCGATACGGACGAATCTGTTACTGAAGGTCCATCTAGCAGCAAAGTCCGCCCTCATCTTGGCAGTGACACTGAAGAGTCAGAAGAAGAGGACCTGCCATGCAACAGCTGTGCAGATTAGACCCCTATGCAGCAAGCGAAACTAAGAGAGACCTTCGAAGTTGCAGAAGGGTCCCTAGCCGTCACAAGGGTGCCGGAGCAGATGTGCAAAGAGCTCGATGCGTTGTCAGTCTCTACCGTGGACCAGCTGAAAACTTTCTACGTCCCTGGGAAGAAAAATGGACAGAAAGGCATCCTGTTTTACGGGTCAAACCCCGTTGTGCACCCGGACGATCTTTCTGTCGCGTGCCTTCCCTATGAGAGAGGCATAAGAGCCGTCCTCAATCCCAGATACTATGCGCCCGAGATGCGGGAATACTTTAAAAAGTGCGGATGCCGGTTATATCAAACAGAGTCCGAAGCAAAGTTTTACGAAGGGCTATGGCATCCACCCCAGGTCCGAGCACTCATCGATGGACGAATTCCAGACAGACGGGGAATAGGTTACATTCAACCTGATTCCAGAGCGTGCTACATGATCCATGTTGGTGAAGCTGGCGAAAGATCAAATGATGATGATGAGATAGCCGAGCCAGAAGAAGCTCCTCAAGAGCTTGAAGATGGCGGACAAGCAACCTTTGACGAGCTAACCGAGATTGACTTAGGAACGCCCGATAATCCAAGGCCGACCTACATCAGCTCGCTCTTGTCAGAGGAAATGAAAGCACAGATAATTGCCCTACTGCATGAGTTCGTCGACTGCTTCGCGTGGACATACAAAGAAATGCCAGGCCTTTCCCCTGAAGTGGCCGTGCATAAGCTGGCTATATCTCCTGATGCTAAGCCAGTCAAACAAGCCCCTCGAAGAATGAGAAGGGAACTAGAAGAAAAAGTCATCGAGGAAACCAAGAAGCTCATCGATGCCGGCTTCATCAGGGAAGAGAAATATGCGGGCTGGATCGCATGCATAGTCCCAGTGAAGAAGAAAAATGGGCAGATCCGAGTTTGTGTCGACTTCAGGGACCTCAACAAGGCATGTCCTAAAGACGACTTCCCGCTACCGGTCATGGAAATGATGGTCGATGACACCTCAAATTACGAGCTGTTCACCTTCATGGATGGCTCGTCTGGATACAATCAGATCAAGATGTCGCCTGAGGATGAGAAGCACACAGCATTTCGAACCCCGATCGGAATATATTGCTACAAGGTGATGCCGTTCGGATTGAAGAACGCAGGTGCTACATATCAAAGGGCAATGACTAATATCTTTGAAGACCTAATCCATAAAGTCATCGAATGCTATGTTGATGATTTGGTCGTCAAGACTGAAGCCAAGGCTGATCATATCCAAGATCTCAGGACCGTTCTCACCAGACTGAGGGAATTTGACCTGAAGATGAATCCTCTGAAATGCGCTTTTGGCGTGTCATCGGGAAAATTCCTGGGCTTCATAGTCCGACATCGAGGGATCGAAGTTGACCCATCAAAGATAAAGGCTATCATGGAGATGCCCCCTCCGAAGAGTCTGACGCAGCTAAGATCTTTTCAAGGCAAGCTTGCTTATATACGGAGGTTTATCTCAAATTTATCGGGGAGATGTAGGCCCTTCTCAAAGCTCATGAAGAAAGGAGCTCCTTTTATCTGGGATGCCGAATGTCAAGCAGCGTTCGAAAGCATCAAACAATACTTGTTGCACCCTCCAGTGCTGGCCGCTCCCATTCCAAATAAACCGCTGATTCTCTACACTGCCGCACTGGATGAGTCACTCGGTGCGCTCCTTGCCCAGAATAGCGAGGAGGGAAAAGAAAATGCCCTCTACTACCTTAGTCGAACTCTAGTCGGGGCGGAACACAACTATTCCCCAATCGAAAAGCAATGCCTGGCTCTGATATTTGCAGTAAAGAAGCTGAGGCACTATCTGCTTGCTCATCGGGTTATGCTGATCTCCAAGGTCGACCCGCTCAAACACTTGATGACCAGAGCGAGCCTAGCCGGCAGAATGGCAAGATGGGCTGTCATGTTACTTGAGTTTGACATAGTTTATACTCCTCAGAAAGCAGTGAAAGGGCAAGCTATTGCAGACTTCCTCGCCGCTCATCCTATACCAGAAGGGTCGCCGCTAAATTGTGAGTTACTCGACGAACAAGTGCTGCACCTCGAGGGAGATGAGCCATGTTGGGAGCTCTACTTCGATGGGGCCTCATCGATAAGGACCTCCAGTAAATCAAGTGTCCCGGAGATAAAAGCAGGGATAGGATTGGTGTTCATCACGCCATCAATGGGAACCCTACGGCGCTCTTTTGCTCTCACCGAGCCTCGCACAAACAATGAAGCTGAGTATGAAGCTCTGATAGCTGGTTTGGAGCTCGCCATAGAAATGGAAATCCGTCGGCTACGAGTTTACGGTGACTCCCAGCTCGTCGTCAACTAAGTAAGCGGTGATTATAAAATATACAAACCCGAGTTAGCTCGGTACAGAGGCCGAGTGGTGGAACTCATGAAACGGTTCACTCACATTGAACTAATGAGAGTCCCTAGAGCGTTGAATGGAAAGGCTGACGTACTCGCTCGCTTAGCCAAGGAGCTGGCTGATCCTGACATGGACGAAATTCTGATCACAGTCAGGAGCCGACAAATTCTACCCCCAGTCTCTCTACGAGAAGAGGAAAGAGCGGAACAGAAGAGCAGTCCTGACGAAGAAGCTTCGATCATCCAAGACGAGCCCGATTGGAGAGAACCCTTCATAGAGTACCTCCGATACGACAGGCTGCCCGAAGAAAAATCTGCGAGGATTCAGCTGAAGAAGAGAGCTCTCCGATACGTGTTTGTAAATGATACGTTATACCGCAGGTCATATGACCAACTCTGGCTCAGGTGTCTGTCATTGGCCGAAGCCTAAAAGGTCATGAAAGATGTTCACTCGGGCGTTTGCAGTGCTCACCAATCTGGCCCCAAGATGCGACTTCAAATCAAACGGCTTGGGTATTACTGGCCCACCATGATACGGGATTGCGGAGAGCATGCAAAGAAATGTCAGATCTGCCAAATCCATGGTGATTTCATTCACAAGCATCCCAATCCGTTGCATCCAACGGTGGCGTCGTGGCCCTTTGAAGTCTGGGGCACCGACATTGTTGGCCCAATTGATCCTCCATCATCCAAAGGCCACCGGTTCATATTAGCCGCGACAGACTACTTCTCCAGATGGGCTGAAGCTGTCCCGCTAAAAGAAGTCAAGACAAAAGATATTCTGACATTCTTCCAGCATAATATTCTATACCGCTTCGGTACACCAAGAAGAATCATTTCTGACAACGGGCCTTCTTTCAAGAGCTTCAATGTCTCAAGGTTCGCTACTCAGCACAAGATAGACTGGAGGTATTCCTCCATCTATAATCCAAGAGCCAATGGGCTAGCCGAAGCCTTCAATAAGACTCTATGCAAGCTCCTGAGGAAAAATGCTTCAGCCAACAAGAGAGACTGGAATTTCAAACTTCACGAGGCGTTGTGGGCATATCGTACCACGCACCGTACTCCAACACAGTCCACTCCATACTCATTGCTCTTCGGAGTGGAGGCGGTCCTCCCCCTCGAAGTCGAAGTTCCAAGCTTAAGAATGGCCGTTCAGCACGAGTTGACGGAGGAAGAAAACGTTCTCCTTCGACTTGAAGAGCTCGATGCCCTCGAAGAAAAGAGGCTCGCGGTGCAGCAAAATCTGGAGCTATACCGAGCCCAAATGTCACGGGCTTATGACAAGATAACCCGTCTCCGCGCTTTCAAGAAAGGTGAATTGGTGTTGGTCCTCAAAAGACCGATCATCCCCAATCGACATGCCAAGGGAAAATTTGAGCCAAACTGGGAAGGACCATACGTCATCGAGAAAGTGTTCGACGGAGGATCCTACCAACTAATAAGTGCCGAGGGAGAAAGGCCCATGCCACCCATCAATGGCCGATATCTCAAGAAATACTACACGTGAATGCTCCAAGTCGCAGGCGAATTGAGCACATCAGCCCTACGGTTTGGATCATACATCCTGCAAAACCGTATACAATCCACGGGCGTAAATGACCCCTATCTCTCCCAAATCCTGCCGGTGAGACTACTTTTAAAGTCCCACCAGCAGCAAAAAAAAAGGAAAGAAAAAAAAATATATATAAAAATAAAAAGGTATGTCCACAAGCAAAACGGCACGGATGAAAACCCGAAAGGGCTCCGTGAGTAAAAACAGCAGGACTACCGGCGAGTCTGTGAAAACCCGAAAGGGCGCAAACTCGTGAAAGGAGATGAAATACACTGGCAAAGTCCTCTCGACCTTGTGAGGAGAAAACCCTGCGTGAGATCCTTACGACTCACAAAGGAGCAACACACTTAAGAATCCTCACGATTCCTAAGGAGAAAATACACCTGCGGGATCCTTACGACTCGTAGGGAGAAAATGCTTTTATGGGACCCTCACGGCCCATAAAATTGAAAAGCCTTAGGTGATAGGGACCCAAACCTGTCTCCTAAGCCATCGTTCCCCAACGGGCAACGGCAAATGATGAGTCGCTCCTGGCATTTCGCTTCAGTGTTAGCGGTGCTGATGCCGACCAAAAACCCAAATCCCAAGTCCTCCCAAGGCAAATGATGAGTTGCTCATGGTATTATTCCAGTGCAGCAATGCTGATGCCAAACAAGATCCAAATTCCAAGTCCCCAAACGGCGAATGATGAGTCGCTCCTGGTACCACATTCCAGTGCAGCGATGCAGACGCCAACAAAGCCCTGAAATTTTTCCGGCCCTACGGTCTGGATCATACATCCTGCAAACCGTATACAATCCATGGGCGTAAAACAATCCCGATCTCTCCAAAAAAAAAAGAGAAAAAGAAGAAGAAAAAAAAATAAAATAATAATAACTGTATGTCCATAAGCAAAATGGGCACGGTTGAAAACCCGAAAGGGCTCCGTGAGTAAAAACAGCGGGACTGCCGGCGAGTTTGTGAAAACCCGAAAGGACGCAAACTCATAAAAAAGAAAAGAAATGAAATGCACTAGTAAAGTCCTCTCGACTTTGTGAGGAGAAAATTCCCGCGTGAGATCCCTACGACTCACCAAGGAGCAACACACTTAGGAGTCCCCACGACTCTTAAGGAGAAAACACACCTACGAGATCCTTTCGACTCGTAGGGAGAAAATGCTTTTATGGGACCCTTACGGCCCATAAAATTGAAAAGTCTTAGGTGATAGGGATCTAAACCTGCCTCCTAAGCCATCAATTCCCAAATCCTCTCGGGGCAAATGATGAGTTGCTCCTGGCATTATTCCAGTGCAGCAATGCAGATGCCAAACAAAAACCAAAATCCCAAAATCCTCTCAATGAAAGATGATGATTCGCTCCTGGTACCATATTCCAGTATAGCGATGCTGATGTTAACCCAAATCAAAATCAACAAGTTAACTTCCACTCCGACACCGCAGAAAGCGGAGCGAGTCAGAATCCAATCTCGACACCGTAAGAAGCGGAGCAAGTCAAGTCTACCCCTGACACTACAAGAAGCAGAGCAAGTCAAATTAAGTACCGACCGTCCAAGTCGCAAAAAGGGCAGAATCGACCGTCCAAGTCGCAAAAAGGGCAGCATCGACCGTCCACGTCGCTAAAATGGCAGCACCGACCGTCCAAGTCGCAAAAAGGGCAGAACCGACCGTCTAAGTCGCTAAAATGGCAGCATCGACCGTCCAAGTCGCAAAAAGGGCAGCATCGACCGTCCACGTCGAAAAAAGGGCAGCATCGACCGTCCAAGTCGCAAAAAGGGCAGCATCGACCGTCCACGTCGCTAAAATGGCAGCACCGACCGTCCATGTCGAAAAAAGGGCAGAACCGACCGTCCAAGTCGCTAAAACGGCAGTATCGACCGTCCAAGTCGCAAAAAGGGCAGCATCGACCGTCCAAGTCGCAAAAAGGGCAGCATCGACCGTCCACGTCGCTAAAATGGCAGCACCGACCGTCCACGTCGCTAAAAGGGCAGAACCGACCGTCCACGTCGCTAAAAAGGCAGAACCGACCGTCCAAGTCACAAAAATGGCAGCACCGACCGTCCAAGTCGCAAAAAGGGCAGCATCGACCGTCCAAGTCGCAAAAAGGGCAGCACAGGATTCCTACAAAGCGGGAACCAGATCACTCCGGGCCAGGGAAAACGTCTATCACGGACACTCCGTCTCGGAGACATGTCAAGCAACGACCGTCCATGTCATAAAAAGGGCAGTGCCATCTTCCTAAAAAGCGGGAACCAAATCAGGTCGCCTCCACGTGAAAAGAAGATCCATCAATTTCATGCACACGACCCACATATGTGGTGTGCATTTATTGATGGGGGGCAATTTGTTGGGGTAAAAATTTACACCCCGGTTGACCAAGTCAAAATCCAAGTCAACCCTAAGCCAAGTGGGCCTAAGCCCAGATCCAGTGGGCCCATGCCCGGGTCGAGCCCGAACATGAAGCGGCCGGCCTCCCCCCACGCCAAGATAAAAATTTTGTAATAAACAATTTTGTTGTATTTCTTTCTTTTTATTTTATGGATAAATGTAAGAAAAATAGGCATAAAGCCAAATTTTTGTAAAGCCCATGGCTTATGTGCAAAAAGAAATGGCACATGAGCCATGGGATAGGCAAAATGCCATTTTGTGAAGCCCAAGGGGCTATGTGTAAAGTGTATAGCCTATAAAGGCAAAGATAATGAAATATCTAAATAACTTTTTCTCTCTCTCAAAATTTTCTTCAGATCTGAGATCTTTTCTCCTTCTTCAAGGTTCCAAAACCTTCCTTTTTCTCTTGAATTAAATCAAGAGTTTTACTCTTCTTTTTATAAAACAAATTAGTTTTTCACCACAAAACCCATAAAGGGGAACTCAGATCTTCCATTAGATCCCAAAAAGAAGAGATTTTTAGAAATCCCATATCTCTTGATCTTCAAGATCCAGCTAACAGAGGAGGAGGAAGAACATCGTTCACTAAACCAAAAAAAAAAAAACACACACTCAGGAGTCCAACTCCTCTCTGATTTCTCTTCTGAGAAATTTCTTTAGGCTAAAAGCCTCTTTTTCTCACCGGCGCTCAAGCGTAGAGCGCCCGCGTGCCGACACGTGGCGCGCTTGCGCTCCAGCGCAGGCGCTCGAGCGCAAGTTGCCCCCGTGCCGACACGTGGCGCGCTTGCGCTCCAGCGCAGGCGCTCGAGCGCAAGTCGCCCCCGTGCCGACACGTGGCGCGCTTGCGCTCCAGCGCAAGTCTCCCCCGTGTCGACACGTGGCGCGCTCGCGCTCAAGCGCAAGCGCTCGAGCGCAAGTCGCCCCCGTGCCGACACGTGGCGCGCTTGCGCTCCAGCGCAAGTCTCCCCCGTGTCGACACGTGGCGCGCTCGCGCTCAAGCGCAAGTGCTCGAGCGCAAGTCGCCCCCGCGCCGACACGTGGCGCACTTGCGCTCAAGCACAGAGTGCCCACGTGCCGACACGTGGCACTCTAGCGCCTGAGCGCACAGCGCCCAAGGTGCTGTCCCCACGCATCCTTTGGATGTCTTTTCCCCTTTTTATATATATACATGTATATCTGTACATATGTATACATATTTACATACACACATACTCCACGATACTGTCCCTGTTAGAAAAAATTTTCTAATGGGGCGCTGCCCCGCACCCCACAAGGGGGCTGCTAGCCCCCTTGACCCCCAGCCCGCTATCCGGGTAGCGGGACCTCCGTAAAAACTCTGCGTGGCTCCCGATATATTTAAACCCCCCTCCAAAACAAAACACACGTACACTGCACATCGAGTTCGCATGACCAGTTTAACCCGTTAATCGGAGGTTCCCTCGCCCCAAAGGCGAGGGGTAATTAACGGCAGCTTAGTCCGCGGCTGCCGGAGATTCGAATCCCCATAATCATTAAACCCCGGCCTACCCTAGGCAAGGGAATCTGTAGTATGCCTGACAAGCGCGCGCGTATTCCCATCTCAATGGGGTGACGAAAAACACCCTACAGAAAGGATACCTGACGAATAATGAGATTAATGTGATATTTGACCCGTACCCAGATTTGGGAGGCCGTACGACAGATTTACCGTACGAGCTATATATTGATGATAGATCCGCACTCTTGACTCGAGGATGTCATATTATATAGGGTATCGTATGGGATACTATTAAGGCGGGATCACCGACTATTATACACATATATATCGACTCAGATTTAGGTAGTTTCCATACCCCTTCCGATTGGTTGTTAGTTAGACCTGTAGTTACCATGTAGATGTTAGACTGGACCCGAGTCATACCTATTTCCAAAACTAACGAATCGTGAGGATTTTAAAAACATGTCAAGGGATACTGCGGATATTTCAAAAGACGTACCTTTTCTTAAAAACACCGTAGCCCTTATTTTCAAAACACCACGATTCGTACTATTTCAAACGGCAAAACAGTATAACACAGTTGTAGCGATGTAGATTCCTTATTGTTACGTTATCATTCATGTTCCACATATTATTGTTGCAATTACTATTCATTGCCATTTATCATGTTGTTATCGTCTCAGTGCATGTTTATTGTGTACTTAGTGACTATGAACCATGCTGTCAGGACATCAACACCATTAACGATGATGCGTATGTTCCACATACACTTACTTGCCGGCTCACACACATCATCATCGGTAATTGCCATGTCACGTACACTTTAGAAATACTATTTCATTGACATAGCTTGCTAATTGATAGTTGCTACATGTTATAGCCTTCATATGCTAGTTTAATTATTGCATGATATCAGATGCATCCATATATTCATTGGTTATGCGGTATTATGGAGATTTATGCCGGTTTTCATTGTTATTGACATGGTGACTTGATGATTTCGGATTCTTCTTGATATTTTATGGATTTGGAAACCGCATGTGCAAGTTTTGTAAACTGATGAACCATTTTAAAGAGAAAAATACGGTTTTCATTGATATGTTGAGTATTGTCCACCATGATGTTTTCTCGGTTCTGAGATGTTTTCGAGACCTGATTCGAGGAGTTGGATGAACCGTCTCGGGTACATGGTGGACCCGGTATGGTACCCCGGGGAAAGAAGCTCGAGTAGTAGACGATGAGCCCGACAGGGGTAGACTGCCTACTGGTAATTTTACCTGGCACGGCGGATATCCGGAGGATACCGTTCGTGGTCGTGTGATTGATGATATGGGCCGATCCGGATTGACGGAGCCCGAAATATTGAGATATTGAGATTTAAGACACTGAGATATATAGATTTGATGATACAGGCCAGTCCGGATAGCCGGAGCCTGAGATATTGAGACATTGAGGTTTATGTTTTGTGTCGATGCTTGACACGGATTTGATATTGATTTCATTGATGATATCTCAATTTATATACATAAAGAAATCTCATTAAATAAAGAAAAAAAGTTCTTTGATTCATGATGTACTCTATTCTCATTATATGCATTGCACATCATTTTAGTGACATATTGTTACCTGACATTTGTACATCATATTCGTGGCATGTTGTTACCTGAGGCACTGACACGAGTACTTGGTATTACACTTAGGGATAGATGTTTAGCCTTACCATTATATTATACTTCTGGCCATGTTGTTATTTGAGAATATTACTGATCGTATGACCTAGGATAGCGTCATGCATGCAATTTCTACTCGTAGATGTTTTCTACTCATGAGTTGGCAAATCACCCCCGTTGTGCCACACTTCCTTGCAGGTTTTGCCGTACAGGTTTCGTTGCGGTTTGCTGGCACACTGTTCCTTCCGGGTGATTGCTTTGGTAGGTTGGTTCTTTGCATCAGGACCACCATTGTTTATTTATTATTTCAGGTGTATCTAGAAACTCCATCAACAAGATTGTATATTTGATAGAGATAGAAGACCAGACTTGTTATTATTTCGACCTTAGAGTCGCGCATTGTATTATTATGGTTTTCATGCTGATTTTGGGTTTTCTTTTGAGTTTTGATCCTCGCCCTTCGGCGTTGTATATTATATTGCTTGTGTGGTTGTGACCGTCGATTGACGAAGAGCTAGCTCCCGCTTGGGGATGCCTTTTTATTTATTTCATATACTATTCATGTTGTATCCCGTTTGGGGCCAGTATTTACAAAGGAGACTCTGCCGATATTTTCAGAAAATACTTGAGATTTTAAAAAATACATACTTCGGCCTTTGTTGATTAAAACTACTTGCTTTCAATTGGTTTTTCCTTCACTCTACTGCTTCTTTGGTTTTGATTTCCGGGTTTTCGCTTACTTATATTACGTACGCCTCAAGACGTTTCATAATTTAAGTGCTGGTCATATTCCGTACTTTTCGGGTCGTGACAAAGATCCAATTGTAGAATAAAATTCTACTATGGAATATATTCTCTCAATCTTTCTAAATAAGACAGACTGCTCTCTGTAAAACAGAGAACCGCTGGATTAAAAAATCCAATGGTAATTAAAAATCACCGTTTTACAGAATAAATTCTGTATAGGGAAAATATTTCCCCAATCTCGTTAAAAACAAAAAATCATATTCTGTAAAAACAGAAGTCCTTGGATCAAAGATCTAATAGTGGGTAAAGTTCCCCAAATCAATTTTGAGTCCAATTAAATCAATTGGAATCTCTCAATGAAAGATTTTCTCAAAACTAAGTAACAATCTGCCTCCACTATATAAAGGACCTGAGACTTCAAGTCTCAAAAAAAGGGGGAGACAGAGACGGAGACACATACACAGATAGAGAGCGAGAACAACACAGAGAGATGGAGAGAGGAAAACAGAAAGAAAAGAGAATCCAATTCTCAAAGAAGATGAGCTCCATTTTCGAAACCCTACGTAAAGAAAATATCGAGATCAAAATATCTTCTTTACCTAACATATCTAAGGGTTGAACCCTCCTAAAAGAACTTAGTTCTTTCTCTGAATCTGAGATCCACAAGACAAGTCTTCCACAAGTTGAGAATTTAATTCTCATCGGGAAGATCTTGTTCTTGAGAATCAAAGGTTCAGGGAAGAACAAATTTAAAAGAGAAACAATATGGAGTCCATAATACTCCAGGAACTCTGTTCCTTCGAATCATGAACTTAGTTCTTAAAGAATCTGATCCCAGATCCCCAAAATAGTGATCTTGGTGATCCTTAATGGTCAAAACGCAATTAAAAGAGGTTTAACCTCTCTGAAAACATGAACATGGGAAACATAGAGTTTATAATACTCCAGGAACTTAGTTCCTTCAAATCAAGAACTCAGTTCTTAAAGAACATGATCTCAGATCCTCAAAATAATGATCTTGGTGACCGTTAATGGGCAAAATACCATTAACAGAGATTTAAGTTATCTAAAAATATCAACAGAGATTAAATTTCCAAAGAATATAGCGCCTCACGTGAAACACATGCGGGCATCGGAAAAATGTTAGTGCTTAGCACTATTGGAGCGCTTCACGTGAAAAGCATGTGAGCGCCCAAGGATAAAAGCTCAGCGCCTCACGTGAAACACACGTGAGCGCCGGAACAAGTTAGTGCTTAGCACTGTTGGAGCGCCTCACGTGATGTTCATATGAGCGCTGCGTAATTGAGTGCTTAGCACTGCTGGGTGGTATAGAAATCCAATCTTAACCCAAATTGGCTAAGTATGTGAAGCTTGTGCTTCCTCTTTGATTCTAAATCAACCGAGCTCTTATGCTCGTGATTTCCAAACTGATCTTAGTCTCAAACATGACTAATGATTTTTCATTGATGATATCCAAAATGATATTCATCCCATATCTCCTAAGGTAATCTTAGTCTCAAATATGACTAACGATTCTTAGGTCCACCACGACCCCTTCTTCCCTCAAATATAGGATTTGGTTTAAGGGTATATCTTTCCACACCTCAGATATATGTTGTAATTGCTCAACTTCTTCAGAGAGGTGGCGGATCCTGACAACCAACAACTCTTTTCTCGTCCTAACTTGATGTAAAATTTCAACAAAACAAGGAATGATACATCCCACATTGATGCACTTCAAAATTGACGTGCATGCCTCAAATAGTCTCATGCCCCAAATTGGGCACATCCCATATCACCATTGTTCACTTCGTCACATAATAAATACACGTGCGCGCAAGATGAATAAAGGATCGAAATGTCCCTAAACTAACTGTCGCCTAAAAAACGACGACAATGGACTGAAGTGTCCTTAAACTAACATTCGTCCCTAAAATGGGAATGTTGGACCGAAATATCCTTAAACAAATATATGCCCCAAACACGGCGGTAATGGACAGTGACATCCTCAAACTAAAACAAACTGTGCCCCAAATGCTCATATATATTTAAATCGATCTTAATCTCAAACCAGATTAACGGTCCTTAAATAAACCAAGCCCGAATCTAAATATATACGGATTTGGGCTAATCCACGTCTTACGGGCGACGACCCAAACTAGTCTTTGTATACAATCAACGGGAAACCTAGACAAAAAAAAAACACACACGACACGAAGTGAACTTACGGAGCAGGAGATAGTGGTTATTGCAATGTGGTAATGTAATTAACTGTAGGGGCTTGCGCCTGCAGGGAAGAGCTTACTCACAATCAAAAAAACCCTCACAAACGAGGGGGAATCTGATAAAGTCACGCTACAACGGCCGCATCTGTCCAAACCTCCGATATACGGTGCCATAAATCAACTTGGTATCTTCGGAGAGGTGGACGGATAAATCCAAATAGCATCTGCCCCCAGATTCAGGCAAGACGATCCATCCCAGTTTGTCTTCGTTTTCGGCGGTAAACAATCTCTAGTACTGAAGAAGGTTTTCTTGTCTAGTAATGTGAGCGGTGTTCTTACCTTTGATTTGCCGAAAAAACGGAAGGACCCTGGTTGTCCTACAAACTCAATTACCATCGGGGATAAGAATATCAATCGCGCTCTTCTAGACCTCGGTGTTAGTGTTAACTTGCTTCCATTTCTTAGGGGTGAGTTAGAGAATGTGTTGATTAATATCGGAGACTTCATATTCCCCATGGACTTCATAGTCTTAGACACACGACCTATGGCTAACCCCCGGAATCAAATTCCGGTGATCCTCGGTCATCTATTTCTGGCCACCTCAAATGTAGTAATCAATTTTCGCAATGGTTCTATGAACATATCGTTCGGAAAAATGACAATTGAGCTCAACATTTTTAGGTCGGGAAATCAGTCCTCAGTGCTTATGTTCTGAATATCTGTTCCATCCAAGAGATCGATCTTGAAATTTGCAAGTTTGAGAAATTTCTTGTCGATCCCGATTATCTCGACGCCACTAGTGTGTATCTTTTCGATCAGATTGCTTCCGGGACAGATAGAGAGTATGGATATTTCACTCTTGCGGATACCCTTGTATCCTTTGCTTTTAAGGAAGAGTCTGTTGAACCAATCGATTCCGTCTCTTACACTCGCTTTGAGCCACCCATGGAGTCTTTTAAGTTCGAAATCTGTCTCCTACTTTACCATCGATGGCTTCTTCACCGATTCTCGAACTCAAACCCTTGTTGTCTCACCTTAAGTATGCTTACTTAGGTGAGAATGAGACGCTGCCCGTAATCATCTCTGCTTTCAGTTGGACCATGGCTGACATCAAAGGGATTAGTCTTTTGATCGTTGAACATCATATTAAACTGATGGATGAAGCCAAGCCATTTAGGGACCCACAAAGACGGTTGAACCCCGACATGAAAGAGGTTGTTAAGAAAGAAATCGTTAAATGTCTGGATAACGGTATCATTTACCCGTTATTTGATAGCCAGTGGGTAAGTCCAATCCATGTCGTCCTTAAGAAGTCAGGCATCACGGTCATCACCAACGAAGCAAATGAGTTAATTCCGACTCGCACCCAAACTGGGTGGCGAGTTTGTATTGATTACCGGAAACTCAACGCTGCTACGTGGAAAGATCACTTCCCTCTTCCATTTATTGACTAGATGCTCAAGCGCTTAGCTGGACACGAGTTTTACTATTTCTTGGACGGTTACTTAAGGTACAACCAAGTTCCCAATGCTGAAAAAGACGAGGACAAAACCACTCGGCACGTTCGCATACAGACGCATGCCCTTCGGGTTATGCAATGCTCCTGCTATTTTCCAGCGGTGTATGATGGGAATCTTTTCTGATATGGTTGAGACCTTTCTGGAAATTTTCATGGACGATTTCTCAATTTATAGAGATTCTTTCGACGAGTGTTTGAAACACCCAGACGTTGTCCTTACCCGATGTAAGGAAAAGAACTTAACTCTAAATTAGGAGAAATGCAACTTTATGGTTCGTGAAGGTTTTGTCTTAGGACATATTATTTCATAAAGCGTCATTGAAGTCGTCTAAAGTCGATGTCATTTCAAATCTGTCTGCTCCCAACCGCGTCAAACACAACCGTTCCTTTCTTGGCCATACCGGTTTTTATAGATGGTTCATCAAGGATTTTAGTAAAGTTGCTAGACCCTTGACTCTTTTAGTGGCTAAGAACTCGACGTTCCATTTTAACTCAGAATGTTTTGCCATCTTCAACTCGCTGAAACGTCCACTCACTACTGCTCCTGTCTTGTCATTCTCCGACTGGAACCACCCATTTGAAATTATGTGTGATGCTTCCGACTTTGCCATCGGTGCTGTTTTAGGACAGCATATCGATAAGAAGCCGCACGTAATTTATTATGCGAGCCGTACCCTGAATGACGCCCAATTGAACTATACAATGATTGAGAAGGAATTCTTAGTTGTTGTATTTTCTTTAGTGAAATTTAGGCCATATCTTATCCGCTCCCCAGTCATCTGTTACACCGACCATTAAGCTCTGTGTAGGGTTACTAGGCACTCTCATAAGGGTCTACGAGGCATCAACCATGCCCGATTTAAAATTTAGACGTGCCGAACAACCCTTAACCAAGATCTTAAACTAGGGATTAGGCGAAAC
This sequence comes from Agapanthus africanus, assembly GCA_030015575.1. Taxonomy (NCBI): domain Eukaryota; kingdom Viridiplantae; phylum Streptophyta; class Magnoliopsida; order Asparagales; family Amaryllidaceae; genus Agapanthus; species Agapanthus africanus. The sequence goes on along the minus strand of CM057339.1, from coordinate 824,054,726 downwards.
AAAGCATGTTAAACACGTTAACATCTAAGAGTTTGGGATTACAACCTTTGTAGTCCGGTCCTTCACTTCATAAGCTCCGTATTGAGGTCCCTTCGCTGCGATCATCGATTACCCAGACTCTAGAGAGGTTCCATGAAGAGAATGATGCAAACCTGCTTCCGATCTTCGATAACAAAGATGATCTACCTTGAAGTTTCATTAACACAAGCTCTCTCTCACTAATGAAGTGAACACCCTAATCTAAATGGCTAGGATAGATTAGGATGATGAAGTAGGATTTTAGCTCTCTTTTATTTTCATTAACTCACTCATTTTCATCACTTCATAAAAAGCTAGAAAGCTTTTCATGAAAGAAGGAAGAAGAAGAAGAAGAAATAATCATGAATCCTTTTTGTGATGAATAATGAAAGTCAAGTATAAGGTTAGAAATGCAACCATGGTCAATGTAACCCTTGTAGAGATTTAACTAAGGTTAAAGGGTTGGGTTGGGTCAAACAAATATCTTGCAAAATATCAAAACAAATATCTATGCACAAAACAAAACAAAACCTTCTAGAAGGTTCTAGAAATGATTAACACAAATCAAACCCTAACAATGTTTAATCTCCACTAAACATATTGCATTAATAACCCTAACATGTTACAATATTATATATCACATATACAATATTTATTGTAACAAAATAAAATAATACAATTAACATATATCGCATATATATCAATGTATTACCCGAGTGAGAAAAAGAATCTTTTAGTGAGCTAATATTAGTTAATGCAATTTAATATACCAAATATATAATTGTATATTAAATTATCGAATCAACACTTGATCCGATAATCCGGCTATTTCACAAATAACCGACTAATATAATCTGTATTAGTTCATCGAATCAACACTTGATCCGATGATCCGGCTATATCACATATACCCGGCCGATATCTCATATCGTGAGAATCTAATACGGTATCACATACACGTATTGTTCTCGGTCCCGCACATATCACATATGTGCTCCTACTCTGTTTTGCCTGAGTCAAGAAACCTCCGTGTAGGACTCTAAAGAATCGTCAATACGCCGGCAGTAGGTGATGATCATATCAAACACCCACAAGCTGCAAGCGATCAGCTAAACGTAACAGCCACCCAGGTATTGAGTGTTCAGAAGATCAACAAGTAAGCCTGTACATTCTCCTGTGAATCCAATCAGTAACACTCCCGTATAGTCCGGTCTCGTCGTCTGATATGTCGCATATCTCGCCTAGGGGTGGTATACGTCAGACCCCAGTAGCTTGATAAGTCGTGTCGATATGAGGTCTATAACAGTTCTAGAAACTACTGATAACACTTACCAGTAAATCTCAGCAACCCTGGCCAGGGATTTCCAGTTATAGCCAATCGAACACAGCGCAACATCAACTCCCTATACCGGGAGAGAAGAATCCCCTCCTATCGCTCATTGCCTCCATGTGATTCGGGACTGTACCCAAAAGCCACCTTTTTGCACGCCCTCTTGGACGTGGTATGATGGAAATCAAAGCACAGTGGGAATCACACAAGACTCTATGACGATCTCGGGTCAACAGACTACTCTGTACCAGTGTCACCGGAGAACTGCCATCTGACGTGAGGTATAATACCATCTGGGAGTTCTCGGCGAGTCCGTCCAGTATACCCAGTCTCCACTGAGCACCCGTACACCATCCTTGATGTCAAACACCGATGGATATGGGATCATCCATCGCCCATCATATAGGTCAAGATGCGTATACGCTAGTCTACTCTGGTGTATCGCTGCCCTGTCTCGATACACCCTCGACTAGAAACAGTTATAGGATGTACTCGTCGACTACCGTGGCCCTACTAGGATGATCTCATCATAGTCCCAGTAGTCGAGTACATATCCTAAGGGCTTTATCAACATGTAACATAGAGACAATCAGAGTACATGTTAATATAAAGTACAACCAGATATCATACTATCATGTCGAGCAAGAAAGTCCTCCCTATATATGTCCAAGCATCCATTACAATATACATCATATGTACAGTAATGGCCTCTAGGGCATACATATAACTAACAATCTTCCACTTGCACTAGGGCCATCTGTTGTGGTATCACATACCCAACAATTAACTGTGGTTGAAATATCTCATACTCAACCATCCCATAAAAGTCTCTACTGGGAAAAGGCCTTTGTGAGTGGATCCGCGCTGTTGTCCTCTGTGTCTACTCTCCTAATCTCGATCTCCCTGGAGATCAACCATCTCCATAATCAGGTGATACTGCTTAAGAATTATATCTGGATTTCTGATGGGACGGGCGTTCCTAGGCCAAAGCCATAACTCCATTGTCACACAATGGTTGGAACGAAGTTCATCTCATGAACTTATATATATCCAGACTGCCTCTTTGGTAGCATCCTTGGTAACGATGTATCTTGTCTTTAATCGTCTAGTAAGTCACGGTATCTAGCTTGGAACTCTTCCAACATACCGTCCCTCCACTGAGGGTAAAGACAATGCCTGTGACTGACATTCAGTCGTCCTTATCATCCTGGAACCTTTCTAGTGATTCTCCCCAGGATCGATTGATACGATCTCACTACAACTAGTGACAATCCTAATATCCAATTACATCTATCTCATAGATCAAAACCCAGGATTTAGAAGGTATCACTTTGATCCTATATGGAGAATCCTTGTGATAAGCGGAGATTGACCGAGCGTAGCATAGGAAACTCCTTCCCTATTAAGAGTATGTCATCCACGTACTCTACGAGGATCATCACCATACTCCCTACTACCTTTTTGTATATACAAGGTTCATATACCATTTTGATGAAGTCAAACTCTTTGGCTATCACATCAAAACAGATGTTCTAACTCCGCGAAGCCTGTTTTATCGCATAAAACATCTTACACACGTTTCCACTGCTCCCACTGTCTACGAAGCCCTCTGGCTGTGTACTTATAGACGCTCTCTCCTAAAATATCATTTAGAAAAGCAGTCATGACACCCAACCACCAGATATCGTAGTCATGGTATGTAGTGGCAAGTAGGATCTGGATGGACTTAAGCATAGCTTTGAAAGTCTCAACTTTTCCAAGTGCACCAAGTAATCTTCTCAAGATATACTTGCTCCTGATGGGGATTTAACCCTTCAGATAAAGCAACCAAAGTCCATATTTTGTTGGTGTATAAGGATTCTATCTCAGATCGCTAAGCATCCAGCCATTCTTACAGAGTCCCACTCTTGATGGCCAGCTCGAAACTAGTTGGGTCATCATCTCATGATGCAATCCTCGCTCCCACCGTCACAGAGAAACCGAAGTATCTCTCAGGTGGGTGAGGAACCCTACTAGATCGGCGGAGAGGCCGAGGTTCGTTGGAAACTATTGAATCCTTTGGTTCTACTAAATCATCTGCTGTAGTTTGTATAGCTGGAACTTCTTCCAGTTCTACCTCATGACCACTAATTTCTTCACAAGAAATTCCCTTTCACAAAGGTGGCATGCTGAGAAACAAAACATCTTTTGTTCCTCGGTTAGGTAGAAGATATTCCCTTGCAAATGCTTGGGATATCCAACAAACTTCTACAGAACTGACTTTGCCTCGAGCTTGTCCGGATTATGTTTTTAGACATAGGCTGGACAACCCCAAATCTTAACAAACTTAAGATATGGGCTCTTCCTATTCCATATCACATATGAAGTGGTAGGCAACTGATTTGATTTGAACCCTATTCAATAGGTATGTAGCTTCTCATGTGCATAACTCCCAAAAGGAAATAGGAAACTCAGTAGTACTCATCATAGAGCATACCATATCACATAGGGTGCTATTGCTCCGCCCCGATATACCATCTTGCTATGGTGTATACGGAGGAGTAATGCTGAGAGAGAATCTCATTCTCCTTTAGAATAGTCCAGAAATTCCGTGCTCAAGTGTTCTCCTCCTTGATCTCATCAAAGGACATAATACATATACCCGTTTTTGGTTCTCTACTTCTAACTAATATTCATTGAATTTCTCAAAAAGGTTCAGACTTGTGTTACAACAGGAACATATGTCCAAATCTTGAGAGATAAACAGTGAATGTAATGAAGTATAAAGAACCGGTCTTGGCATGTATAGACTGGGGACCTTTCATACATCATCATGTATCAATCCCAAGAGTTCACTAACTCTTTCTCTGTTTCCAATAAACAGAGCTATGGTCATCTTATCTTTGTGACATAACGGCAAGTTTCACAAGATGTAAATTCAAACTAATTTAAATATGCATCTAAATGTAACTTAGCTAGTCGGGTCGCTTTGATATGACCTAGTCTACAATACCTCAAGAAGGATTCGTTCATTTCTGAACTCTTACTCTTGTGTGTCTTCTGTATACTAAGAACTATAGTTTGATTTAGAACGTCAATGCTTTTAGATAACGTGCCTGAACCGATCAACTCTTGATATAGGAAATGTTCAAAAACATTATCCAACAATACAAAATTATATCCTTCTTTACTAATAAAGAGACTGATATGATGTTGTATATCAGGTTCGGTATCTAATAACATTCATTCAGAATCAATGTATTTGCTAATACAGGGTGATAACTACCAACAGACTTGGCTGCAACACTTGCACCGTTTCTATCTCATGAAACTTATCACCCGTTCTCAGTCCTCTACCTATCTGTAGCCCATGTAACAAATTACATATGTGGGATCCTGATCCGGTATCAAATACCCAGGACGTAAAGGATATTGAGAAACAGTTCTCTGTAATGAACACACCCGAAGAAGATGCATCAGCATGCACTTTCTTCATTTGGGCGGCACGGGAATTCTGGTAATCCCCTATTTCCTGCTCGATCTTATAACAATTATAAGTTGGAGCGGGACCAACGTTCCCCAGCTCAGTATAACAAGCGGGTTCGGTCAATATATCCGTTTTATTATCTTGATTAAGGCGTGACATGGTCGCTACCTGGAGAGAGAGAGAATAAAACACTCAGCGTATGCTCTTGCAAGATTAGATTGGTTATCTAATATATCTAATCAGGATGTCTCCCACTGTTTTAGTCAAATTTTCCTTCAAACCCTAAAAGAAAAGACTAGTCGGGATTAATTACACCCTACAAATTTGCCAATCTTTCAGCCAGGCCAGTGTCGGTACTTTGAGGGAGGTTTCTCGTGCTTTCGCACGGACCTAATTAAAGTAAACCTTGTTTTCCCAGGGGCGTAACCCCGTTAACACCTTTCTAGACACCTACTTGATCGGCTAATTGTAATGTGTAAAACTCTCCCAGGAGTAACTCTTACTCGCAGTGGGTATCGGGATCCAACTATCTCATAGAAGGTATGCAATCTCATTGCAAATTTCAACTCTTGAAATTCCCAATAATATTTTACCCCTAGCATCCTATGACCTTGACGAAAGCCAATAAACCATAGGCTACTAGTCAAGTCCAACCCGTCATTTCCCGATTGAATTAAACCCACCCGCACGGCCCTTGACGAAAGCCAACAAAGTCGCATGACTATCCTAACTCAATCTGCATCATATGCATAAGCAGCTAAGCATAAATAGCTACCGCACACTACGCCTTGACGAAAGCCAACAAACGTAGTACGAATACTATGAAGTACTTATCTGAAATGACGGAGGGCTACGACAGGTTTTTAAGAAAACCTTTTGCGTAATGAACTTGATATCGTTGTAGAATCGAGTGATTTTAAATGGCGTGTTTTTGAGGCTTTTTCTAGTTTTGCTAAAGAGGTCACTCCCGGTGAAGGGATCGTCGGCTCTTTCCTCATCGAATAAGGTGCACGATATTTCATAAATACCGCTGTGCAAAGAAAAACTATAGAAGCAATCAAAAGACAAACCGAGTATGCAGCTGTTCCCCTCCGAATGGCGGCCGAGACATGAGGACGTCTAGCCTGAGATTCGGGGCAGATGCTATATGGTTTTATCCGTCTATCTCTCCGAAGATGCCAAGTTGATTTATGGCACCGTGTATCGGAGGTTTAGACGGATGCGACCGATGTAGCAGACTTCGTCAGATTCTCCCTCGCTTGAGGGGTTTTTCATTGTGGGGACGCTCTTCCCTGCAGGCGCAAGCCCCTGCAGTTAATTACGCTACCGCATCGCGGTAACAACTTTCTCCTTCTCCAGAATTTCACTTCATGTCGTGGGTGTTTGTTTTGTTTGTGGTTGCCCGTGGATTGTATACGGAGACTGAGTAATGCCGTCGCCCGTAGGACGTGGATTGGTCTAAATCCATATTTACTTAGATTTGGGTTTGGTGTTTTTAGTTTAAGGATACGTTAGCCATGTTGAGGCTAAGATCAACTTAAACGTTCGTTAAGGATACGTTAATCATGTTTGAGACTAAGATCAACTTAACGTGATGATCCATTTAATATATGGCCGTCGGGACTCATCACCTCTCTGACGTCGTTGAAGGATTACAACGATATATGTCAGAGGAGTTCAGAGATGTACCCTTAAACCAAAGTTGATTTGGAGTTTTATAGTCCATTTGAATGTTTAAGGATACGTTAGCCGTGTTTGGGGCTAAGATCAACTTAAACGGGATCGTTTAGATCCGGCAAAAGAGCATTTGGAGGCTCTATTGTTTCAGTTTAGGGACGTAGTGGTCCGTGTTCCAGTTTAGGGGCGTGGTGGACCATTGCCAGTTTAGGGACGTGGTGGTCTGTATTCCAGTTTAGGGACGTGGTGGTCCGTCATTAGTTTAAGGACATTTCGGTCTATCGCCAGTTTAGGGACGTGATGGTCCATCATTAGTTTAAGGACGTTTCGGTCCATCATTAGTTTAAGGACATTTCGGTCCAGCGTTCCCATTTTAGGATGAATATTAGTTTAAGGACGTTTCGGTCCATGAGTTTAAGGACCCCGCAGTCCATATTCATGTGTGGTCGTTGGGACCCGTCGCCTCTCTGACGTCGTTGAAGGATTACAACGAGAAGTGTCAGAGGAGTTCGGAGATGTACCCTCGAACCAAAGGTAAATTGATTTAAGAGAGCAATCTTGCTCAGTCAATTTAATTTGAGGACTTACGGCCAAAATTGGGCTAAGTCCAGTTGAAAATGTTCAACATTTTATATGCTTTTGCATTGCATTTTTATTTGGGCTCTACCCATAAAAGATGCAGAGTATCAATTTGTTTTGGGCTCTGCCCATTTATAAATGATGCAAAGTATCTGCTTTGTTTGGGCTCTGCCTCTTTTAAAATGCATAGCATTTTTATTATTTTGTTTGGGCTCTGCCCATTTATAAATGATGTAGAGCATCAATTTAATTAGGCTTGCTTGGTCTTTTTGATTTGGGCCTGGCCCTTTAAGAAATGTCTTGCGTTTATCAGGCGCTTTGCGCCAATCAGAGAGCGCAAGCGCTTGTAGTGTTGATACGTGTCGCTCAAGCGCAGTGCGCTGCACTTGCGCTGCTGACACGTGGCGCACTCTGGTGAGTTGCGCCAATTACAGAGAGCAAAGCTCCATCTCAAAACGCATAGCGCAAGTAGTTCAGATGCTAACACGTGGCGCTCTCCCAAGAGCGCAACAGCGCAATTTGCAAGTGCAAGGCACTATGATTTAAGAATCTTTTAGATTCAAGAATTAATGGTTCATAAAAGAAGTGCAAAGTACTATTCGTTTCCTTGATCTAATTTAGATCAAAGAAAAAAACAAATTTTTTCTTCTTTTTATTTCAGGAACCAAAGGTTCATAAAAGTGCAAAGCACTATTTATTATGTGAAGATCATTGATCTTGTTTTTAGATCAATGATCTATCAGAAGAAATTTCTTCTAATTTGTGAAGGTTTTTACCTTTTTCTTGAAACTTTTTTAGAGTTCTCTCTGTTTGAAGCTCTTGATTTCTCAAAAGTGTTGATGCCCTTGAATTGAGGTCTAGGGTCCTTTTTATAGTGCCCATAAATTAGTTAAATTTGTTAAAGAGATCTTTCTCTGAGTGATTTGGGGAATTTTCCCCACCGTTGGATCTTTGATCTAAGGGCTTCTGTTTTACAGAAGAAAATCTTCTTGTTTTGACAAGAACAGAAAGATTTCTTTGAAATCTTAATTCTTTTTGGCGGAAACGCCCCAGCGCATGACACGTGTCAAGCAGCGCACAGCGCAGCGCAACTGCGCTGACACGTGTCGCGCAGCGCAAAGCGCTTCGCAACCGCGCTAGCGCATCTGCGCTGACACGTGTCGCGCAGCGCAGTGCTTGCGCAACTGAAGCGTTGTTTCCTTTAATTTTGCTTAAAATAGAGCTTTGCCGCCTTCTTGGGCCGCCTTCTTGGGCGCTGTGCTGACGTATCAGCGCCTGACATGTGGCGCGTTGCGCCCGAGATTTGAAGCGTTGCTTCAAAATTTGAATTTTGAATTTCCAGCAGAATTTTGCTCTGATTGGGGGAAACAAATGCCCCCCCACCGTTGCGCTCATGTGGCGTGCACGTGAATGCAGCGGTGGCAAGCTCCTGACCGTTGGATCAAGGGGTGAGCTGAAGGGGCGCAAGCGCCTTTTAAATAGGACCTATGGCCCTTTTAGAAAACTTCACCATTTTCTAGATTTTGATTCCAGAGCTTTGCTCTTGCTTAGAACTTCAGAGCTTTGCTCTCGTTTCCAGAACTTTAGAACTTTGCTTTCATTTTCCAAGTTAGAAAACTTTAGGTAAAATTAATCTTGAGTTAAATTAATTTTAATTAACCAATAGAGCTTTGCTCTCATAGATCTTCTGATCTAAAGAAATCCCCTTTGGGGTTTCACCAATAGAGCTTTGCTCTAATGAATCCATAGATCTACAGAGATCTTGTTCATGGGTTTTAACCCATGAGCAGAGCTTTGCTCATGGATCCAAAAATAGATCTTTTTGATCTAAAAGTGAAGAACTTCTAAGAGTGTTAAAAAAATTTTAGATTCTTTAGAAGTTTTAAATAAATCATCACAGAGCTAGGCTCTTTTAAGGAATCTTATTCTCCTGAGACCAGAGTTTGACAAGTGTCACTATGTGACAGAGGTTTGCTCTGAAAGAGGAGATTTTCTCTTTGTCTCTAGGGATTCTTCTTTTCTTTTTATTATTAATGGGAATGTTTTCCTGGGGACCAACTGACAATCTCATCCAATGATGAGGTTGTCTTATTAACTGACATATTGTCATCCAGATTTTGTGTGCCCCCCTTCGGTCTTCTACCCGCCGCACTGCTGTGTGGTGTAATTAATTAATTTTTAATTTAATTAATTAATTAACGCATTTTTTTTAAACGCTAAGCGTTGTAATTACAACACTAACGGCTAAATTGTTCTTTTGCAGCGATCATGTCTTTCGACACCTCATTCCTGTTCGTCCGCTCGGAGGAAAGGTTTCCTGAAGCACCCTTGGATCGTGACGTCTTGGCTATGATTAGGGACTACGACCCAGAATATAAGAGTATCCACCTTTGGGGGTCGTGGTATAACCAGATCATTATGGGTCGACGCAGCTTCACATGCTCAGTGCCGTCAGAACCCATCACGGCGATTCATTACGTCAGCCCACCCCCGGTGCAGTACGCCGTGGAGATGGTTGATTGGACATCGAAGGGCTTTCTACATCCCTCCATAGATGCCATCCCGGTTCAGCGTCCTATGGTCTTGGATATCCTAGGATGTCGTATCTGTCAGGGCGAGGCGAGACCCTAGGGGCAATCATATAACATTGGTCTGATCCTCCGCCACCCGACTGGCTATCTGCCATTGGTCCGGTACATCCTGTCGACGAAAAAGTCGCAGTTGATAAGGTTAGGACTGTACACCGCGGTCTACGTCTCTCTCTTCCAGTATCCCACGCTCCCCACCTGGTGGTTCAAGGCTTTCTTGGAGCAGTGGAATATTCCTACCCACACTTTCCTTGCCATGGATCGGGAAGTGTCAATCTCCTTGGAGGAGTTCACGGAGGTATCCAGTTTACCAGTCATGGGGGAACATTATGAGGAGTTGCTCCCGACAGATGAGTACGTCTTTGGTGCTAAGCCGATGGTAAGGGGGCTCACGCCGGAGAATGCTGTTCAACACCAGTTCCCAAGCTTGATTAAAGTGTTGAACATATATGAGTCCCTTCTCATCGAACATGGGAGTCGAGGAGTTAACTTTAAGGATTTCATTGCTCGGTTTCTTCACCCAAACGTCCTCTCGGCAGACGCTGCCAAGTTTGCCACCCTTGAGGACCCTTTCGGTTTAGGTTTGGATAACCTGCCGGCGAATGAAGTAGGCCAAAAGGATTTTTTTCTTCCTAACTTCCCGACCATGTCTCTTGCAGAAATTGCGGCCCCTGGAATGGATGAGGAGGCCTTTTTCTTAGGATTTCTTAGGCTATGGCTGAGTTGGTTTGCGCTCCCAATGCACTCTCACCGTATGCGGCCATCCGTCTTTTACCCAGCCCACCGGATGACCATCGGGGTAAAGGTGGCCGTTGGGATCGCTGGCTTGGCACACCTATATCATGGCCTCAGCCGAGCAGCGGATGCTAACGATCCCGGGGTATTGCACGTGGTCTTCCCGATGCACTACTTTATGTTGTGGCTCGAGCTACATACATCGGGTGTTTTCGGCATGCATAAAAGGCCCTCGTTCTACGAAAGGTGCAGCTTCCCTCGCATCATACAGCTGATTGGCGCATCAATTGTGAATCCATCGCCACGAAATGCCAGGGGTTTACTCCTTCGCTCCCACACCGTTGGAGCCGGTGTATCTTTCGTTGACAAGGTGTTGACTATTGGAAAAGCGTCTACCACTGCAGTGCGGTCATTGCAAGACACCTTCAAGGATGGAGCTTCGGTTTTAACGGCCCGGGAGACCCTTCAGTTATATTCCATCAGACCGGGCTTCTTGGTGTTTAGGCAGAACGGGGCAGCGATCATCATGAGATATAACCCGCATCGCTTCGCCCAGCAGCTGAGCTATAATCAAGGGGTACCGCTGGAGGCTTTCTTATCGGAACCTGCTGCGACCGAAGAAGGGATGGAGAGAGCGCTGCATCATTTCATGCGTCTAAACACGGGCTCCCACTTCTTTATCAGTGAGCCGGCTTGTGCCCCGCGACTCCTCAGGCTATACACAGAATGGTACAGTCATTCGACGGGAGCGGTCATAAAGGAGGAAAGGCGGTTGCTAATCGACCGTAAGGGTGCACCTCCAGGTAGCGATCGCAACGCTTCTTTGGTGCCAAGGACCCCGGTAATCCCCCCTTTAAAAGATGCCAGAGCCGGACCTTCGCGTGCGCAGAGTCCTCCACGCGGATTGCCGCACCCTGATATTGCGGATGCACCCCCAGCGCCCTGTGCTCCAGTGGAGACAGTGGTTGTAGTTTCGCCAAAGTCTGGCGTGGGTGCGGATATCGGGACCCGCCGTCCCAAGGTGGCTGCCAAGCGTAAGTCAATCCCACGTGAGCCTAGGGTCGGGGGGTAGAAGAAAAAGAAGTCGCTCTTCGCTGTAGATGTCGTGTTCGGTCAGGAACCCCATGCTCCCTATGCCGAGGGCCTGATCGAATATGGGACTAACGAGGGATTAGTCATGCCGCCGCCGGATGATACAGACTTGGAAGCCGCTCTCGAAACTTCAGCGTGGTTGGCAAAGCGTGACGCGTGGCTAGCTGAGCTTGCGCAATCAGGTAACTACTAGTCGCATTTTCTTTATTGCACCATATTCTCCTCATTGCCTTTGACTAACGTTTTTTCTTTCTTTTCTTCCAACAGGCATCACTGATGAGGAAGCCATTGCCGCTTCACTCAAGATCTTCCAAGAGGAGGAACGCCATAGAGCGTCTTTAGGCCTCAGTAAGTTTTGATTCATCATGTTTTTATTCTCCTTGTGTTATGGTCAATCTAATCTCTCCCTTTTTATTGCAGAAACCTCAATGCCGTTCCCGCCAAGCGATACAGATGTTCCGCCAGCTGCCGATGTTCCGGCTTCCTCTGGGCCACCGCAGGAGGTTCGTCTTGAAGAGCCGATGAGAGATGCCTTAAAGGCTCTGGAGGCATCTTTAAATGAGGACGGTGATGCTTCGATAAAGGAAGCGTCAAAGAGGTTCATCGTGACGGCCCGGGAGGAGAGGAAGCGGTCGAGGCGCGAAGCAAAGGCACGCAGGGCTGCTTTAGCCATTGGAGCGGGCCCCAGCACCGTTCCTTGAGCCGAGACTCCGTCAGAAGAGTCGCCGGTCGCCCTGTCTACAGCTCATAGACAGGCGATCCGCGCCAATAGAGAGGCTAACGACAAGTCTACCTCAGGCAATACTTCTTTCAGAATTTCGTTATAAGACTCGTAAAGCTGTCGGTTCTTATATATTTTATCTCGCAGGGCCAAGTCCGACCGAGGAGGAGGTGGAGACCGTTGAACCCAAGGAAACAGAGGAGGCGGCGCCTGCCGAACCTGAGCCGACGGTGGGCAACGTCGCTGAGGCTTCAGAACCTGAGATGGAGGTTGGGGAGTCTGCAGCCGAGAAGGTCATTGATGCCGAGCCTGAAGTGGCGGCAGATGAAATGATCATTACAACCGAGCCCAGGGTGGCGGCGGACGAGGCGCTTGAGGCCGGCGACCTCATGGTGACGGCGGATGAGCCGATGGAGACCGCGGAGCCCGCAGAAGTAGCGAGTGAAATGGGTATGACTTTTGGGGAAGAGTTAGCCGCTCTCTCCCAAGAGTCCGGCAACGCTCCAATCATTGCCCTCCCCGCCTGCGATCTTCTGCCGTCTCCTGGCCTTGCGAGCATGACAACGGTCCCTATCGAGTCAGGTGATGAGGCCACGGGCGGTGGCTTCATGTCCATGGAGGAGGGAGTCGCCTCCGTTTCAGCCGGCAGCTCGTCAGGTAAATCCCAAGTTGCTGTCTTTCTTTACCTTACAATCCTTTCTGACAAGTTCACCTTTTTTTTGTAACGCAGGTGCAGCCAGCGCTGATGCCCCACTGCTCGAGGGAGCGCCCTCAACGACTGCCTTGGTGGTGGTCACCTCTCAACCCTCTCTCATACCGTCGAAGATGTTGGAAGGTATGGGTTTGAAATTTATTAATCTTATCTTCCAAACGCATAATTTGTGTACTAAAGTCGCACTGTTATGTCTTTTCAGGAGTGCTCTTTGATAATCTATATCAAGTGTTGCTCCCACACTTCTCCTTCCCATCTGAACTCGCTTCTTCCTCTGGTGGCGCTGGTGAGCATGATTTCCATTGATATCTTTCTTTTTTCTCATTGCTGGAGTTACTTCTAACCCCTTTTTTCTCATCTCGACTGCAGTGCTACAGATTGAAGGAGGGGATAAAAGATCGGCAGTACCACCGGCCCTTCCGGCCCTGCTACCTGTCTCAGCTGGTACGGCGACTATCACATCGATAACACTCCCCTTTTTATTTCTTATACTGTTATCTGATCACATCTTGTTTCTTTTCAGCTGTCGTTCCGGTCTCGGCGCCCTTCGAGCCTCGCATTACAATGCCGGTGGGTCCTTATCTGAGACGTCCGTCTTCGAAAGGCGCCGCGAATAGTCTGCGCATGTTGAGTGACTACATCGAGGAACTCGACGTTGAAACTCCTACATCTACCGCAGACTTCGCTACGGCGGTTAACCCGATGCTGGTGATACTCGTGAACTTTCATGACGAGGGTATCATCGCATCTTGGGTTAACCATTGCAGGGAGATCGAGGCCTGCTTGCATCAGTTGGAGTCGCTGCGTCCCGCTCCCGAGACCTTGGTTGTCAGCAATCAAAGGGCAGCGTGGATTGAGCAGAGCGCTTCTTACTTTTGCTATCTCGAACAAGAAGTCATTTCAAGGCGTAAGGAGCGCGGTGAGACTTCGAGCAAGTCTGCCCAACTGCATGCTCGGGTGGAGGCCAATGCTGCACGGCTGAAGGTTGTCTTTGAGGGCCTTCTGCAATATCTTTACGAAGGGTTATCATTGAGGCAACAGTTTGACGTTGTCGAGCGAGATGCACCCAGCCAAGAAGCAGCCCAGAAGGCGGCGGAGGAGCAACTTTCATCCTTCTTGCAGCAGCGAGCCCAGGTGGAAGCGGAAGTGGCCGCGGCAGCCACCCAGGAGGAGGCGCTGAAGGAAGTGCGAGAGTAGCTTGTGAATTTACTAAAGACACTTCCTCCTCAGTAGCTATCCCTCTTTGTGTTGTTTGTACTTGTCGATAAAAAATGTGTATATACATTTTTTCATTCTTTAACATAATGTATCCTGTACCCAATCAAGTTTATAAATAAAAGATACACATTTTCCGTAATGTCTTGTGTCATTTCTCCGCCTTTTCTTTCCTTTATTATCAGCATACCACCTTAGTAACATAGTTGACGGATGATTAGAGCGAGTATCCTGACTACCTCAAGAAATAGCGATGGCTTAGGCCGCAGGTTCAGATCTGCTGCCTAAGACTTTTCAACTCTATTAGCCGTGAGGGTCTCATAGAGATTTTTCTCCCTACGGATCGAGGGGATCTCGTAGGTGGGTTTTCTCCTTAGGAATCGTGAGAATTTCTAAGTGTGTTTTCTCTTTTAAGTCGTAAGGATCCTATAAGAGAATTTTTCCCTCTTACGAGTCGAGAGGACCCGTAAGCAGTTGTTTCCCTCCTTGTCGAAACTTGACTTCGGAGAGTGAGACCCGTGAATAGTATGCAAGAGACCGTTCAGATCGACTTGCAGGGTCCCATTGTTCAGGAAGCAAGTTTTTTAGTCCCTGCTGCCTGAGGCTTCACCTTGTAAGTTGAGACGAATCGGGAGTTTTCCCGCGGAGACGCTTGTTTCTCTGCGAGCCGACACGAATCAGGAGGCTCCGTCAAGGAGTGTTTGTTTCCTTGAGTTTGAGGAGTTTGCTAGGGATTATTTGTTTCCCTAGTGCCAAGGATTATTTGTTTCCTTGGCGTTGAAACGGATCGAGAATTTCCCACGGAGGCACTGGTTGCTCTGCGAGTCGACGCGAATCAGGAAGCTTTCGTCAAGGAGTGTTTGTTTCCTTGAGTTGAGGTTTTTGCTAAGGATTATTTGTTTCCCTAGCGCCAAGGATTATTCGAGTCGAGAATTTCCCACGGAGGCACTGGTTGCTCTGCGAGTCGACGCGAATCAGGAGGCTCTCGTCAAGGAGTGTTTGTATCCGTGAGTTGAGGTGTTTGCTAGGGATTATTTGTTTCCCTAGCGCCAAGGATTATTTGTTTCCTTGGGGTTTGAAACGAGTCGAGAATTTCCCACGGAGGCACTGGTTGCTCCGCGAGTCGACGCGAATCAGGAGGCTCTCGTCAAGGAGTGTTTGTATCCGTGAGTTGAGGTGTTTGCTAGGAATTATTTGTTTCCCTAGCGCCAAGGATTATTTGTTTCCTTGGGGTTTGAAACGAGTCGAGAATTTCCTACGGAGGCACTGGTTGCTCTGCGAGTCGACGCGAATCAGGAGGCTCTCGTCAAGGAGTGTTTGTATCCGTGAGTTGAGGTGTTTGCTAGGAATTATTTGTTTCCCTAGCGCCAAGGATTATTTGTTTCCTTGGGATTTGAAACGAGTCAAGAATTTCCCACGGAGGCACTGGTTGCTCTGCGAGTCGACGCGGATCAGGAGGCTCTCGTCAAGGATTGTTTGTTTCCCTGAGTTGAGGTATTTGCCGAAGACATTGGTTTCTTCGGAGTTGGGATGAATCGTCGAGATCTGGCTTCGTTTTCTGGGGGAGCCTGTTGGGAAAGTATGGTTCCCTCTTCGTCTGCGCCCTTGGATTGTATACAGGGATCGATGTGATCTTAACTGTAGGGCCAAAGTTTTATCATTCTCTCTCTTTTTGTTTTATTTCCGTGATGCTCTATCATTTCAGCTTTTATATCGCGAAGGTCGCGATTGCCCAATCATTTCGGCTATTTTTCGCGGTGCCCAATCATTTCGGCTATTTATTTTATTTTTTACTCGCTGCTTTTTATTGCGAGTTGCCCCATCATTTCGGCTATTTTGCATGCATACATTTTACTTGCTGCTTTTTATTACAAGTTGCCCCACCATTTCGGCTATTTCGTATGCATGTGCGGCCTACGGGCTTTTCACCGTAAACCTGAAATTGGAAACCGACTTTGGCATCGGCATCGCTACAACTGGGATATTGCCAGGAGCGAATCATCATTTGCCTCTGTCGTTGTCGAACAAAGGAGGCTTAGCGACCAGGGTTAGGGTCCTGTCGACTAAGGCTTTGACTTCATGAGCCGTAAGGGTCTCACAAAGTTATTTCTCCCTACGAGTCGTGAGGATCTTGTAGGTGTATCTTCTCCTTAGGAATCGTAAGGATTCCTAAGTGTTTTGTTCCTCTGTAAGTCGTAAGGATCCTACAGGAGGGTTTTCTCCTTGTAAATCGAGAGGATTTACAAGGGTTATTCACCATGCGAACATATCCCTAGCCTCGGATGGGACTTAGTTAGGGAAATGTTTATTCGCGCCCGTGGATTGTATACAAGGGCCAATATTGGACCACTTGTAGGGCAATATCTAAAGATGTGGGGGTTGCTTAAGCACAGGTTTAGGTCTCTGTAACTTAAGACTTTCAAATCTTATGAGCCGTGAGGGTCCCATAAGAGAGTTCTCCTTACGAGTCATGAGGATCTCGCAAGTGTATTTTCTCCTTAGGAATCGTGGGGATCCCTAAGTGTGTTGCTCCCTTGTGAGTCGTAAGGATCTCACGCGGGTGGTTTCTCCTTACAAGGTCGAGAGGACCCTATAAGTGTCTTTTAACGAGGTTGCGCCCTTTCAGGTTTTCACAAACACTCGCCGGTAGCCCTGCTGTTTTTACTCATGGAGCCCTTTCGGGTTTTCATCCGTGCCCATTTTGCTCATGGACATACCGTTTTTTTAATTTTCTTCTTCTTCTTCTTTTTTTTTACGAGGTCGCGCCCTTCCGGGTTTTCACGAACACTCGCCGGTAGCCCTGCTGTTTTTACTCACGGAGCCCTTTCGGGTTTTCATCCGTGCCCTTTTTGCTTATGGACATACCGTTTTTTTATTATATATTTTATTTATTTTTTTTATCTCGTCAGCCTAAGGATGCCGCGGTAGTAGTTTAAGGACGTTTCGGTCCGCTATTAGTTTAAGGAAGTTACGGTCCGTCATGGAGAAGGCTGGCTACTGCTTATAAAGCTTGAGCTTAGGAAGATAGCGAGCGGACATAGTCGTCGTCATCTATCATTGACCTAGGCAGTGACTCATTAAGCGTAGTATCTTTTTAGGAAGCGACCGTTTATTGGCCTGAAAGGCCTTTCACCTTGCATATCTATGAGTAGATAGGCCCCACCCTGGTAGACCTTATCTATGATGAACGGGCCTTCATAGTTTGGCTCGAATTTTCCCCGCTTGGCACGATTGGGGATCATAGGCCTTTTGACCACTAGCACGAGTTCGCCTTGGCGAAATGTCCTCGGTCGGGTCAATCTTTCATATGAGCGCGTCATCTTTGCTTTATAAGCTTCCAAATTTTGTTGCGCTATGAGCCGTGTTTCTTCAAGGGCATCAAGCTCCTCAAGCCGAAGGTGAGCGTTTTCTTCGTCCGTCAGCTCGTAGTGGACTGCCACTCGCAGAGAGGGTAACTCTATCTCGAGGGGGAGTACTGCTTCGGTACTGAATACCAACTCGTATGGCGTTGTGTTCGTGGCCGTCTTGAACGTAGTTCGATACGCCCAAAGAGCCTCTTGCAGTCTCTCGTGCCAGTCTCTCTTATTTCGGGACACCGTCTTTTTCATGATTTTCGTCAGGGTCTTGTTGAAAGCTTCAGCTAGACCATTAGCTCGCGGATTGTAAACTGAAGAATATCTCCAGTTTATATTATGTTGTTGCGCGAAGCGACTGATCTTGTGGCTTCTGTAGGCTGGCTCGTTATCGGAGATGATCCGTCTCGGCGTTCCAAACCGATATATGACGTGCGTCTTGAAGAAATGGAGGATATTTTCCGTCTTCACTTCCCTCAACGGTACTGCTTCTGCCCATTTGGAGAAGTAATCAGTCGTCGCCACGATGAAACGATGTCCCTTGGACGATACTGGTTCGATGGGGCCGACTATGTCAGTTCCCCACATTTTGAACGGCCATCTAGCTACCGTCGGGTGTAGTGGATTTGGATGCTGATGGATGAAATCCTCATGAATTTGACATGCGTGGCACTGCTTCGCATATTCGAGGCAGTCTTGAATCATCGTGGGCCAGTAGTAGCCCATCCGCTTGATCTTCAACTTCATCTTTGGGCCTGCTTGATGAGAACCACAGATTCCGTCATGAACTTCCTGAACGACTCTTTTCGCTTCGCCAGGTCCCAGACATCTCAGCCACAGAGAATCGAATGACCTCTTGTATGGAGTATCATTGACGAAGGCGAAAGACAGAGCTCGTTTCATGAGCTGATGTCTTGTGGACGCTTCTTGAGGCATTCGGTGGGACTTAAAGTAGACTATGAAGACTTCCCTCCAGTCCTAGCCTTTTCCCGGACTTCTATTTGCAAGGTTGTCTGTTCAGTCGCCCCCCTCTCTTCGGATGATTCCGGAGATATTTCTGCTGGGGCAAGCACCTGACGGCTTTGTACCACGATTCTAACGTCATCGAGGTTCTCGTCAGCCAGTTCTTTAGCAAGTTTGGCTAACGCGTCTGCTTTGCTGTTTTCCGCGCGCGGTATGCTTTCCAAAGTATAGGAGGGAATTTGTGTCAACAGTTGTTGCACCTTTTCACCGTACTTCACCAGCTCCGGTTTGCACGTTTAGTAGTCGTCGTTTACTTGACTAACGACCAGTTGAGAATCTCCGTATATGAGGAGATTTTCAATTCCCATGTCGATGGCGATCTCGAGACCTGCTATCAAAGCTTCGTATTCGGCTTCGTTATTTGTCTTCGGCTCTGTTAAGGAGAAAGCGAAACGCATTATCCCTCCTTGTGGAGTCACGAAGATGAGGCCTACCCCTGATTTGATTATAGGGGTACTTTGCTTACGCTTTTTCATGGAAGATGCTCCGTCAAAATAAAGCTCCCATCGGGTATTACTACCGTCGATCGCATCAAATGCATGTTCGTCTGGAAGATCGCAATTCAAAGGAGAATCGGCGGGTATCGGATGCTCAGCGAGGAAGTCGGCGATGGCCTGGCCTTTGACTGCCTTGAGAGGTTGATATGTTATCGAGAATTCCATCAAGAGCAGGGCCCATTTAGCGAGTCGTCCCGTCAATATGGCCTTCGACATCAGATATTTAAGAGGGTCGGCCTTCGAAATGATACGGACCTCATGTGCCAATGCATAGTGCCTGAGCTTTGTTATCGTGAAGATCAACGCCAGGCAGTGTTTTTCAATGGGAGAGTAGTTGCTTTCTGCCCCCAATAGAACTCGACTTAAGTAATAAAGAGCTCTCTCTTTCCCTTGATCATTCTCTTGCGCCCATAATGCGCCTAAAGAACCTTCGAGGGCGGTTGTGTAAAGAATGAGGGGCTTTCCCTTAACCGGAGCAGCCAATACTGGCGGGTTCTGCAGGTACTGTTTAATCTCGTCTAGCGCGCCCTGGCATTTTTGATCCCAGACGAACGGGGTTCCCTTCTTCATCAGGTGACTGTAAGGACGACACTTGCCCGAGAGGTTGGCTATAAACCGCCGTATATATGCGAGCTTCCCTTGGAGAGATCGCAGCTGCTTAAGAGTCCTTGGCGGAGGCATTTCCATGATCGCCTTGATCTTTGACGGATCTATTTCAATACCTCGGTGTCGGACGATGAATCCCAGGAATTTGCCCGAAAAAACTCCGAATGCACACTTGAGAGGGTTCATCTTCAAGTTATATTGCCGAAGGCGTTGAAATACAGTTTTCAGGTGTTCGAGATGTTCCTCATACGATTTGCTCTTAACCACAAGGTCGTCAATATAACATTCGACGATTTCATGTATAAGGTCATCAAAGATCTTCGTCATGGCCCTCTGATAGGTGGCACCGGCATTCTTTAAACCGAAGGGCATCACCTTGTAACAAAATATCCCTAGAGGGGTCCTGAAAGCGGTATGCTTTTGGTATTCGGGATGCATCTTTATCTGATTATACCCTGACGAGCCGTCCATAAAGGAGAAAACCTCATGAGTGGACGTGTTGTCTATCATCAGTTCGGTGACTGGCACCGGGAAATCGTCCTTCGGGCAGGCTTTATTGAGATCCCGGAAGTCTACGCATATGTACACCGTCCCATTTTTCTTCATTACCGGGACGATGTTGGCGATCAATTCAGGGTATTGAACCTCCTGGATAAAGCCAGAGTTGATCAGCTTCTTGACCTCGGCGTTGATACTCATCTCAAGCTCAAGCCGCATTCTTCTTGGTGCCTGTTTGACCGGCTTGACGTCCGGGGATATCGCCAATTTATGCACAGCAATTTCTGGATCTAGTCTCGGCATTTCGGAATAGTTCCATGCGAAGCAATCTTTGTGTTGTACAAGGACGTCTTTTAACGTAGTCACCCTTTCTTCAGATAGCAGCTCACTAACGAACGTCGGCCGTGGGTCACTTGCCGTCCCCAACTCAATTTTCTTGAGGCTATCTGCAGTGGTATGTATTCCATCCTCCAGCTTTTTTGGAGCTGGGGGAAATTCTGAGATCACCTCATCATTGCTGTTTTCGAAGCACCAGGGAAGGTTGTCCATGTTCTCGGGCCCTTCTTTTAATATTGTTATCATGTGACAAGTGCGAATCCGCTTCCAATCCCAATGTGGGGTTGGTTCTGTTCTCGTGGCTTTGGGTTCATGCTTCTGTGGCGGCGCTACCCTCCAGTTGTCCGACAGAGCGAATTTGCCAAGCTGATACTGATCTTCAACCCAATTCTTGAAGGTGAAGCAATCTTCAAGAGGATGCCCTATTATTCGATGGTAAGAGCAATAGTTTGGGTCAGAGACTTCGCCTGCTCGTTCGGGGTGCTTGGGATCTGGCAGTGTAAGCATCTGATGTTTTAGAGCAAGATCAACTATCTTCTTCGTCTTGTCCCGAGGAAATGAGTACGCTCGACCCATTTTCTTCATGAGGGATAGATCAATAACGCTCGACTCCCGTTTGCTTGGCTTCTTAACCCTACTTTGTTGCTGTTGAGCGCCTTTTTGGCCTTTCGACTTGTTTCTGCCTCTACGTCGAGCCTTTTTTATAACAGGTTGACAGGGGGCGGCATTTTCATCTTTTACGGCCTGTTGAAGGAGGCGTTGCGTTTTGGCTTTCTTGTAGATTGCCATTTCACGATTGTGATTATGTCGGACTTTTTGACCGGCTTCTCTTATAAGCCTGTCCATTTGTTCTTCAAATGACGGACTGGGCGCTTTTGCATCAGGAATTTTTACTGGTTCAGGATTAGTGTCCTCCCGTTGAGCACCTGCTTCTTCATTGAAGTCGTGCACGACGTAACAGTCGCGGAGCAGCTCTCGTTTCTTGGAGCGAATGTATCCGAGCCCGATCGTCTCCATCCTGCCACTAGGCAGCTTGTACTGAGTTCCGGGGACGTTCCAGACCCTGTCATAGAATTTGGCCTTTCTAACGGTCTGTTTGAAGGGTATCCCTTGGCGCTTCAACAGCTTCTTCAAGCCTTCTGTATAATATCTGGGTAGACGGATGGGCTGAAGCCTATCCAGCGTAGGATCCGCCCCGTGCCAGATTTCTTTCTCCACTTTGTTTTCTTCAGAGCGGTAGAATAGAATTGCCTTTTCGCCTCCTCGCCTGGGAGGGACATAGAACGTCTGCCGCTCCTCTATACTGTCGGTATCAAGCGCATCTAGTTCTTTATAATGTTTAAACGGCACCATAGCGACTTGCAGACTTTGCTCTTCGTCAGCGGAAGCTCGTATTGAAGGTCGAGCAGAGAATACATCATGGACCTCATCCTACGAATCACTACCAAAGATCAACGTAGGAGCGGATGGTCCCGGCTTGGTGTATTGGGAAGGACCCGAATAAACTATCTCTTCTTCTTCCTCGGTATCACTGCCGAAGACAGGGATGGTAGCATTAGTTTTATTCTCCGGCTTGCGACACCTTTCCGTGTCTTCAAAATTCGGCAAGAAGTATTTGGCATCTTCATATTTGCGAACTTCATTCACGAAAAACGGATTCAGTTCTCCCGTTACGGTATACTCGAGACCATCCCTAAAATATTTCATACACTGATGCTGTGTAGAAGGGATGATGTTGTACTCGTGTAACCATGGTCGGCCGAGCAGAGCGTTGTAGCATGTCTTGGCATCTATGACGTGGAATTTAATGTCTGTGATGAGCAACCCGAAACGTAGCGTCAGTATCACAGATCCAAGAGTTTTTGACGGTTGGGAGTCGAACCTGGAGATGGTGATCTTGTCTCGAGCGAGGTGCTGGACGCTCATGCAGATTTCTTTTAACACCCGCACATTGAGTAGGTTAACAGACGACCCGTTATCGATTAGGATTTTGCCTATCTTTATATCATGGCAGTATCCCGAGACGCAGAGAGGGCAATTGTGTTCGCACGTCCCAAGGAGAAGGTCTTCATCGCCGAAAGTGACATCGGCCGTATGCACTTCTTCCAGTTCATCTTTCATCTTTTCTTCGGCCAGGAAAGCTTGGAACTGCTCCGGGTCCTGTAGTGCCTTAATTAACAAATCTCTCGCCTCCTTTGATAGTAGAAGGGCATCAAGAATGCTGAGCTGCGATTGTAGTTTCCTCAGATGCGCTAAGACGTTGTAATCCATCTTATTTTTCTTCGGCGGGACTTTGGCAGCTAGCTCTTCCATGACTTGGTCATCTAGGGCGATGTCCTCAGAGACCTTTTCTTTCCCTTTATCTTTTTTGTTTGAGGGTTCGAGATTCTTTTCGGGAAGCGTCCGATTCCGCAGCCGAATATTTTCGCAAACCTTTGGCTCTTTTTCTTTTCCCGAAGTGGATTCTTTAACGAGGGGGCCAAGCTCCAGCTCCTCATCAGAATCGCTCCCGAACGTGAGCACTTGTGATCCCCCGGTGTTGACCATGCGACAATTGCCGATGGTTCTGTTAAGCCCTTCGGTCGTATCATTCCGTTCTCGGTGAGTCTTGCGCTTTTCCCGCTTGAAGCGTTGTCTATGAGCAATGTATCCTTGCCACCATTTATCGAAAGATTTGCACTCTTGAGTGGGGTGCGAAACCTTCTGATGATATAAGCAATAGGAGGGTTGCATTTCTATTTCACCATTAATGCTTCCTTCAGAGGATGGTAGCTTCATACCCATGGATATGGCCTTGGCAAACCTCTTCCTCATCTTGAATTGGCTTTTGTCGATGTTGGAGGCATTTTGCTCCAGCGGGATCGTTTTAGCTCTTTCATCAAGTCGCTGGCGTTTGGCCCTTTCAAATATGACCGCCTCGCGTTCTCGATCAGCTTTGCTTTTTAAGAGAGCTTCATTGAGGAATGCATCGATTACTTCATCCGATGGCTATAGAATTTTTGGTTCGGGATCTGCCCCCAGCGTTTCAGTCCAAGAAGTCTCCTCATCGTCTATGAACGAGTGGGAAATCACATGACAGCTCGCCACGCATTCCTCAGAATCATCAGATGAACTTTCTCCCTCATCTTCCTCTTGAAAGACGTGATTGAGGAATTCTTGGAATGTAATGGGAGTCCGTGCCTTCTGGTTGTATTCCTTCAGCGCGTCAATTTGTTTTTGCAAGTCCGTACGCTTGTCCCCAGGCTTCACGGGCTTCTTTGACTTCTTTTTCTTCTTCTTTGAAGATTTCGACAGCTGGTTATGAATGCTTGGGCCACCTCCATCAATCTTTTGAGTTGGACGAGGCTTCAACATCCCTTCAATGATCTGCGGCTCCAACGGGCTCTTCCACTTGATCGCTGGGCATGTCTGAAGATCATTTAGCATCCTCTTTATCTTGGTTGATAATACAACTTCCCAAGGAGCTTCTTCAACGACGGAGCATGTTGCCCCCGGCGTATTCGTCCCCTTAGATGTGTGGGCTGCGGGGGATTCACCTTCCATTTGTCAGACAATGCGAACTTGCCTTGTCGGTACTGGTTTTCAAGCCAATTTTTGAAAACATAGCAATCTTCGATCGGATGGCCCAGTACTCAATGATAAGGACAGTAGTTGGGCTCGCTGACATCACTTGGTTGCAACGGACGTTTTGGATCCGGCAGATTTATGAGTCGGTTGCGCAATGCCAGCTCGAATAACCTTCTCGTCTTATCTCGGGGAAAGGAGTAAGAACGTCCTAGCCTCTCCTCAAGGGCCACGTATGGACGCGTATTATTTTGACGAGCAACCGGCTTCGAGTCACTCGGTTGTTGTTGAGCATTAGCGACAACGATCGCTTTTCCCTTCCCTTTGTCATTTCGGGAGTCCGGCTTTGGAAGAGGGGGTTTATGGCCCATCTGATCCATTTGTGCTAGCTTGTCAATCAAGACCTGGAAGGTAGTCGGCTTGAAAAACATCATAAATTGCGAGATGGTTGCTTGCGGATCAAGGGTTCCCACAAACATACCCACCACGGGAGCTTCTTCAATGCGCTGCTCACACTTTGACCATAAGTTCCGCCATCGTATACCATATTGAACCCATGTTTCGCCCGGCTTTACCCTGGCGTTAATCAGTGCCGTCATCGGGGTGCGTTCACTGGCGCTTGCAAAACGCTGAGTAAACAACAGCTCCATTTCCGCGAAGGTCTTGATAGAGTCGTTCGGGAGCTCAGAGTACCACTCGAACGCCGTATCTGATAAACTTCCAACAAACTGGCGAAGCAACAGCTTGTCGTCATCACCGGTGTTGCCGCAGAGTGCCCTGAACTGGGCAACATGCTGATGAGGATTGCCCGTCCCCTTGTAGACATGGAACTTGGGAATTGTGTAACCGGGTGGGTACTTGATTTGATCGTACCAACTTGGATACGGCCGCCCTGTTTTTACGACCTGGCCAGCTGCTTCAGTCGCATGATGAACCCGTATTTGTTGGGCTATGTACTCGTCCAAATCAGCTTTGGAGATTGTCTCTTCTTTAGCTGCTGACAGAGCTGGCGAAGGATTCGACGTCTCTCCCTTATCGTCTTCAAGGATGATCGGGGGATTTTCGGCCGGAGGATCTTGTTGGATCATCATCCCCACCATGTCATGAAACAGGAGGCCCATACGCTGTATGTTGGCTGCTTGTTCAGCAGCCTCTTTGTCCTTCTTTTCCAATATTCGACGAAGGAATTCGGCGTCGGTTTCTTCCTCCTGGCGTTCATCCGAGGACGTTTCAGGGTTTTCTTTTGGCCCAGTAAGTGCGGCCATAGCGTTCATCATCTCTTGGAGCTTCTGCTGCTGCTCCTGCGCTTTGGTCACGGATCGCGTAAGTGGTCGATGACCCGTAGATATGCGACTGCCCTTCTTACCAGATGCCACGTAGACTGTATGAACTACAATGCCCCCTGACTTAGGGCGTTTGGGTTCACCACCTTTGATATTCTTCATCGGCGTTGACACTTTCTCTGGCCTTCTTCTTTTTTGGGTCGTAGAAGTTAAGGGGGCCGTTGCTTTGGGCACCCAAGCGGTCGTCGCCTTTCGTTGCTTGACCAGGCGATTTTCTTCCTGCCGACCTTTCGACTTCTTGTGCTGGCGAGAGAAGTTAGGATCAATGACAGATTCTCGGACTCATCGCCATGTCTTGTAGATCCTGGAGGACAGCGATTGAGGAGGCTGCTCCGGCTTTTCTGTTTCCACGGTAGTCTCTACCGGTGGAGGAGATCTTCTGAGCACCGCAGTTGGTGAGTTCCTGCGTACCCTATTCAGCAGCTCAAAGCTGTTCCCGGTTGGAACAGCAGCATTGAATTCCGCCGTTGGAGTTGGTGGAGTTATCCCAGAAGGGGAGTTGCCCCCAGTTTTCCTTACCCGGCGCCAGTGGCGTCGTCGGACGCGACGAGTCGTCGGTATTGGCTCAGAGACAGAAACAACTTCTTCTTGCCCCCTGTTCGGGTGTGGGGCGGTTGCCGGTGTCAGTCTATTGAAGACTGATGTCTTTTGAGCAGCAAGAGTAGGAGTGGGAGTTGGGACGGTCAATCTTGTAAAGACTGATCTCTTAGCAGGAGAAGCTGCCTTGACGACTTCAAGAGCAGGTTTGGGTACTTTTTTTGGAATAACCTTTTCTGAGACTGCACGCTTCATTGCGGGTCCGCGAGAGTTTTGGTCCAATCTGGAGAAGACCGAGGCACCGGTGTTGGGCGACCCGTTGAGAGGGGCCGCAATAACTGAAAGTCGATCGAAGACCGACTTCTTAGGAGCGTCTTGTACGGGCACAGGGGTGCTGAAGCATGTTGGCGGAAGCATAGTTCCGAAAAACAGCCCCGTGGTGGCTTGAGTAATCTGCTCCACGGGCATGGTGAACAGAGAGGCCGCTTGGGGCCCGTAGATTATGCCCCCAGTTGAGGCCGGACGCGAGCTGCAGTTGCAGTTGGAGCACTTCAAACAAGTTGAGGCCATCGATGCTTGATTCCTCTTCTGCACCAAGCGAGAGACCAAATCTTAGTAAACTTGAAATCCAAAGGCAACCGTTAACAAACCGCGATTGGTTCGCGAAGACGACACACGAAGTGTGGAGTGGAAAGTGGAAAAGGTCCCACCGGGCATGCCAGAATCTGTTCCCCTCCGAATGGCGGCCAAGACATGAGGACGTCTAGCCTGAGATTCGGGGCAGATGCTATATGGTTTTATCCATCTACCTCTCCGAAGATGCCAAGTTGATTTATGGCACCGTGTATCGGAGGTTTAGACGGATGCGACCGATGTAGCAGACTTCGTCAGATTCCCCCTCGCTTGAGGTGTTTTTGATTGTGGGGACGCTCTTCCCTGCAGGCGCAAGCCCCTGCAGTTAATTACGCTACCGCATCGCGGTAACAACTTTCTCTTTCTCCAGAATTTCACTTCGTGTCGTGGGTGTTTGTTTTGTTTGTGGTTGCCCGTGGATTGTATACGGAGACTGAGTAATGCCGTCGCCCGTAGGACGTGGATTAGTCCAAATCAGTATTTACTTAGATTTGGGTTTGGTGTTTTTAGTTTAAGGATACGTTAGCCGTGTTGAGGCTAAGATCAACTTAAACGTTCGTTAAGGATACGTTAATCCTGTTTGAGACTAAGATCAACTTAACGTGATGATCCATTTAATATATGGCCGTCGGGACTCATCACCTCTCTGACGTCGTTGAAGGATTACAACGATAGGTGTCAGAGGAGTTCAGAGATGTACCCTTGAACCAAAGTTGATTTGGAGTTTTATAGTCCATTTGAATGTTTAAGGATACGTTAGCCGTGTTTGGAGCTAAGATCAACTTAAACGGGATCATTTAGATCCGACAAAAGAGCATTTGGAGGCTCTATTGTTTCAGTTTAGGGACGTAGTGGTCCATGTTCCAGTTTAGGGACGTGGTGGTCCATTGCCAGTTTAGGGACGTGGTGGTCTGTATTCCAGTTAAGGGACGTGGTGGTCCGTCATTAGTTTAAGGACATTTCGGTCCATCGCCAGTTTAGGGACGTGATGGTCCATCATTAGTTTAAGGACGTTTCGGTCCATCATTAGTTTAAGGACATTTCGGTCCAACATTCCCATTTTGGGATGAATATTAGTTTAAGGACGTTTCGGTCCACGAGTTTAAGGACCCCGCAGTCCATATTCATGTGTGGTCTGTTGGGGTAAAAATTTACACCCCAGTTGACCAAGTCAAAATCAAAGTCAACCCCAAGCCAAGTGGGCCCAAGCCCAGATCCAGTGGGCCCATGCCCGGGTCGAGCCCGAACATGAAGCGGCCGGCCTTCCCCCATGCCAAGATAAAAATTTTGTAATAAATAATTTTGTTGTATTTCTTTTTTTATGAATGTAAGAAAAATAGGCATAAAGCCAAATTTTTGTAAAGCCCATGACTTATGTGCAAAAAGAAATGGCACATGAGCCATGGGATAGGCAAAATGCCATTTTATGAAGCCCAAGGCGCTATGTGTAAAGTGTATGGCCTATAAAGGCAAAAAGAATGAAAAAATCACAACAACTTTTCTCTCTCTCAAAAAATTTTAGACCTGAGATCTTTTCTCCTTCTTCAAGATTCCAAAACCTTCTTCTTTCTTTTGAATTAAATCAATAGTTTTACTCTTCATTTTACAAAACTAAATAGTTTTTCACCACAAAACCCACAAAGGGGAGCTTGGATCTGTTATTAGATCTCAAAAAGGAGAGATTTTTAGATCTCACATCTCTTGATCTTCAAGATCCAGCCAACAGAGGAGGAAGAAGAAGAACCCCCTTCATTAACCAAAACATTTTAGGAGTTTAACTCCACTCTAAACCCTATTTCTGGGACTAAAAACCCCTTTTTGGTTGCTAGGGCTCTGCGCTCAAGCGCAAAGCGCCTACGTGCCGACACGTGGCGTGTTTGCGCTCAGGCGCCCAGCGCTCGAGCGCAAAACGCCCACGTGCCGACACGTGGCGCGCTTGCGCTCTAGCGCCCAGCGCTCGAGCGCAAAGCGCCCACGTGCCGACACGTGGCGCGCTTGCGCTCTAGCGCCCAGCGCTCGAGCGCAAAGCGCCCACGTGCCGACACGTGGCGCGCTTGCGCTCTAGCGCCCAGCGCTCGAGCGCAAAGCGCCCACGTGCCGACACGTGGCGCGTTTGCGTCCAAGCGCCCAGTGCTCGAGCGCAAAGCGCCCACGTGGAGCGCTTGCGCCCAAGCGCACAGCGCTCGAGCGCAAAGTGCCTACGTGCCGACACGTGGAGCGCTTGCGCCCAAGCGCACAGCGCTCGAGCGCAAAGCGCCCACGTGCCGACACGTGGCGCGCTTGCGCCTAGGCGCATAGCACCTGAGCGCACAGCGCTCAAGGCGCTGGCCCCACGCATCCTTTGGATGTCTTTTCCCTCTTTATATATATATACATGTATATATATACATATGTATACATATATACATACACACATACTCCACGACACTGTCCCCGTAAAAACTCTGCGTGGCTCCCGATATATTTAAATCCCCTTCCAAAACAAAACACACGTACACTGCACATTGAGTTCGCATGACCAGTTTAACCCGTTAATCGGAGGTTCCCTCGCCCCAAAGGCGAAGGGTAATTAACGGCAGCTTAGTCCGCGGCTGCCGGAGATTCGGGTCCCCACAATCAATAAACCCTGGCCTACCCTAGGCAGGGGGAATCTGTAGTATACGCCTGACAAGCGCGCGCGTATTCCCATCTCAATGGGGTGACGAAAAACACCCTACAGATTTTGGCACGCCCGGTGGGACCCTTCTCTCCTCCCATATTCCGGGTTAAACGTTCATGCGAACTCAATCAATATACATATCGATTGCCTATACTGAAATGATGTTTTCTTTTCGTGCAGCAATCAACTTTCAACGACAATGTCTCCCAAGACGAATTCAACTTCCAAAGCGACCCCGATTCCGTACGTGGTCAAGATCAACGCTCGTGTGGTTCTCCCCGCAAGCCTCAGTCGACAGTGGGAGGAACTGCCCCGCCAGTTTGGCTCCGTCATCATCTACCCTGCCGGAAGCGCTCATTTGGCGGAGATCCCGGCGGAACAGGTGACCAAGCCGGTCTCAAGGGGTAAGAGGCCGAAGGTCGTGATCGCCAAGGCACCACAACTGAAACTTAAGACGGTATCTGAACGATTCTCTGGTGCTCCAGCGGGGGGCAAGAACTTCGGTACAAAGGGAACATCAAATGTTGCGGACGAGCTCTGGCGATGACTCCAACAAATGCACAATCGAGCGTATCTCCAAGGCTCTCCATCGACCGGTCTGCGGCGTCTTCCCAAAGAGCCGAAGTCTGCCAGGTGCTTAGAATAGAAAAGTTAAGGCAGAAGCGGCTCAGGTATCGAGCCAATAAGAGGGCCAAGGATTCGGCCAAATGGAATCGTGTGAAGTTCCAAGTGCAGGGTTGCCCCGCGACGGCGGCTGAGTCGGACGTAAGAATCAGCAATTCCTTCGAGCCTCTGAAGTGGATTCAGAAAAATGCCATGACCGCCAGAATCAAGAAGATAGCGGTTCGAACAGTGCCACAAAGAGACATGTCCCGGCCCCAACAGAAAAAGTATGACACTGTCTCTTCAAGAGTCTATCAAGCACTCTGTGCCGCACGAAAACCGCGGGGCAAACCCAGAAAAGAAGCGCCAGCACCATTCAAGAACCTGGTTAGGCTAGCCGCCTTCAATCGACTACCAGCTACCGAAACAAGGGGGTCAAGACAGCGATCCGTGAAATCAGCTGCCAATGATAGAAAGACGGCCGGATATGTCATCCATACGGTCTATATGGCGGGCGGGCGCCCCAGCGACAACCTTCGCAGCAAAAGCAAGGATAGGGCCACCACATCCCAAGCCCAATCTAGCCTGAATGTGGTTGCCGCTGTCCAAGAACAGCCACCCCTGCTGGATGAAGAAAACCCTCTCGATGAGGATGATAGGCAGAAAGACCCCTCGGTCCATGCAGAGTCAAGCTCGGACAGCGAGGAAGAGCCGACATTCCGCCCCAGGACTGCGGAGCAAGAGCTGCTTCAAGAGCTTCGAAAACAGCTCAGGAGCAAAGATAAAGAGATGGCCAAGCTCTATTCGAAGATTGACGACTTAACGAACGTGGTGATGCAGCTTACGGCTCAAATTGCTCGAGCGCCTCCCAATCAAGCACAAGCCGCTACTAATCAGCCAGGTGATGACAATCCGAGGCAGCCAATGCCTGTTCCTTTGGGTCCAAGACTGGTCGAGCCACATGAAAGCCGGCCACACTCTACTTCTGGGGATGCCTTGGCCCCAGATAGCACTATCCCGCTAACACAGGATCGGATAATGGATTTGGTCACCAGCAAGGTTAAAACATTGGTGGCCGAAGCTGAAGCTCAGAAAGAAATCGGCAGTAGTGGGCGTCCATATCCCGTGCAGTATGATCTGATTGAGTTCCCAAGCGGCTACGTCATTCCTAAGTTCGGAAGATTTGATGGAACGGGGAATGCAAATCAGCACGTCTCCCACTTCAAAGCATCGTGCGGAAATACAGGGGGCAATGACGCGCTCCTTCTTCGTCAGTTTGTCAACAGCCTGACCGGTGTCGCTTTCGACTGGTACACGAGCATACCAGACGGGTCCCTCATTACCTTTGCCCAAATGGAATCTCTGTTTCGGCAAAGGTTCACGAGTGTCAGTGATAAAATCTCCATTGCCGACCTTATGAGGACCAAGCCGGGGAAGAATGAAAGCAACACCGACTTTATCGCTCGATGGCGTAATCTCACAGTCAAGTGCGAACCGCCGCTGGAGCAGGACCAGTCCGTCAGCCTTCTCATTGGGAATCTTAGCAATTGGATGGTCCCATTCTTGTGTACGGCGGGCCTCAAGACATTTCAGGAGCTAACCAAGAAAGTCCAAATGTTGGAACGCTCGAAGCAAGAGTCCCCGCTGGATTCTCAGAGAGAGAAAACTTGGAAAAGCAAGTGGGGTGACAACCGTAGAAGCGGGAGTTCCAGCAGTACCAATGTCTTCAATGCCTCCGACAATGAAGAAAAGCGAAGGGCGGGCGAATCCAAAATCAACCGGTCTCGAAAGCCATTGCTGGGAGGAGATGGGCCTTCCCTAGAGGAGAAAAAGAACAAGGTTTACTCTTTCAGAAGGGACAAGGTCCGCAAGATATTTAAAGATGCCTTGAACAACAGCCTACAATTGCCGGAGTCGAAAAGACCCCAAGAAGCTAAAATGACCGACAATCCTCTGTATTGCCCGTACCACCGAGTAGTGAGCCATGCGATCGAGGATTGCTATATCTTCAAAGACTGGGTCGAGAAGCAGTATAAGGCTGGAGAGATCGAGCTGTCCAAAAGTTTGTTGGTGAACAATCAAGTTGCAACCACCAACTTTATACAGACAGAAACTGAAGCCTTCTGGGAGCAGACAGCCGAACCCGCTGCCCTGAGAAATGAAACGAACTCATTGCGGCCTCCGTGGAGTAGGCACATATCTAATAAGATGGAGAAGATGATAAAGCTACTTCGGAAAGAACCCAGGACGGAATGGGAAGGGCAGAAGAAGCCTACCAGCCCAGCTGCCAATGCGGCTCCATCAGGCTCAAAATCCAAGAAGCTCAAGAAGAAGAAAAGTGCAGCTCGGCGTGAAAAGGAGTCTGCAGGGAGATCGACCATTCAAAAATATATCGATTCCCTTGAAGAATATGAACAGAAGGAAAGAACTCTGATTCAGTTGAAGGAGTTCCTCCCTGTACGAGCGGCTGAAATTCTGGAGGAGTTAGAAGAAAACTCCAATGAAGAGATCCTTATAGTTACCTGCTACGCCATCCATCTGGGCAGCGACTCTGAGGAGGATCTCTGTTTTCCCGAAGCGGATGAGGAGCTCGCCACAAAGGTCAATCAAATCCAGCTCAGAAGCGGCAGGGCTCTACCGCCAAATAAGGGCAACGCCCCAAAAGGGAAGGAAAACAGGTGGCTAATGAGGAAGATAGCAGAGAACTGGCTGATGAAAACATAAGTCCGTCCTCGGTGGACTATAATGTCTTGGCACATCTCCGAAAGCTTCCGTCTCTCCTGAGCATCTATGACGCCTTGGTCCTATCTAAGAAGCTTAGAGATGTTCTCATTCATGCTCTACAAAACCCTGAGCGGTATCAGGCTCACTTTGCGGAAATTAATATGAAAGAAGCCCAACACGCTTTGCATGCCGCCGCAGTCACATTTAAGGATGAAGACTTGCTACTGGGAACGGCTGAGCATAATCGGCCGCTTTACGTGACCGGGTACAGCGACGGAGATCGAATTAATCGCATATTGATTGATCCAGGGTCCTCAGTGAACATCATGAACTTGCGAACTCTGAAGAGTTTATCAATGGACGTCCGACACCTGTCAAGGGAAAGGATTGTCATTCAAGGCTTCAACCAAAATTGCCAGCAAGTTCTGGGGTCTATAGCTTTGCCAATCAAATTTGGGGATCTGCAAACTGAAGCTAAGATATACGTGATCGATGCCGACACATCTTATAAGATTCTCTTGGGGCGGCCGTGGCTCCACGATTACGGCATCGTCCTGTCAACTCTCCATCAATGCATGAAGTATACTAAAAATGGTGAAGAAAAACGCATCAACGGAGATATCCAGCCGTTCGGTGTGCATGAAGTCCGCTATGAAGATTCTCGGTACTTTATGAACCACCAAAATGCTAAGCCACAACTGACTGAGGATAGACCGGCCCCAAGACTCAAAAGAAAATCTGCGCCAGCTGTCACTTTCAAACGCAAAAACGCCCAAGTGCGCCCGCATTTCGGCAGCGACACTGATGAGTCCGACGCTGGAAGCCCGTCCTTCCGTAAAACTCGCCCTCGTTTCGGCAGCGATACGGACGAATCTGTTACTGAAGGCCCATCTAACAGCAAAGTCCGCCTTCATCTTGGCAGTGACACTGAAGAGTCAGAAGAAGAGGACCTGCTGTGCAACCGCTATGCAGATTGGCCCCCCATGCAGCAGGCGAAACTACGAGAGACCTTCGAAGTCGCAGAAGGGTCCCTGGCCATCACAATGGTGCCGGGAAGGATGTGCAAAGACCTCGACGCATTGTCAGTCTCTACCGTGGACCAGCTGAAAACTTTCTACGTGCCCGGGAGAAAAATTGGACTGAAGGGCATCCTGTTTTACAGGTCAAACCCCGTTGTACACCCGGACGATCTTTCTGTCGCGTGCCTTCCCTGTGAGAGAGGCATAAGAGCCGTCCTCAATCCCAGATACTATACATACACACATACTCCACGAGTTTAAGGACCCCGCAGTCCATATTCATGTGTGGTCTGTTGGGGTAAAAATTTACACCCCAGTTGACCAAGTCAAAATCAAAGTCAACCCCAAGCCAAGTGGGCCCAAGCCCAGATCCAGTGGGCCCATGCCCGGGTCGAGCCCGAACATGAAGCGGTCGGCCTTCCCCCATGCCAAGATAAAAATTTTGTAATAAATAATTTTGTTGTATTTCTTTTTTTATGAATGTAAGAAAAATAGGCATAAAGCCAAATTTTTGTAAAGCCCATGACTTATGTGCAAAAAGAAATGGCACATGAGCCATGGGATAGGCAAAATACCATTTTATGAAGCCCAAGGGGCTATGTGTAAAGTGTATGGCCTATAAAGGCAAAAATAATGAAAAAATCACAACAACTTTTCTCTCTCTCAAAAAATTTTAGATCTGAGATCTTTTCTCCTTCTTCAAGGTTCCAAAACCTTCTTCTTTCTTTTGAATTAAATCAAGAGTTTTACTCTTCATTTTACAAAACTAAATAGTTTTTCACCACAAAACCCACAAAGGGGAGCTTGGATCTGTTATTAGATCTCAAAAGGAGAGATTTTTAGATCTCACATCTCTTGATCTTCAAGATCCAGCCAACAGAGGAGGAAGAAGAAGAACCCCCTTCATTAACCAAAACATTTTAGGAGTTTAACTCCACTCTAAACCCTATTTCTGGGACTAAAAACCCCTTTTTGGTTGCTAGCGCTCTGCGCTCAAGCGCAAAGCGCCCACGTGCCGACACGTGGCGCGTTTGCGCTCAGGCGCCCAGCGCTCGAGCGCAAAACGCCCACGTGCCGACACGTGGCGCGCTTGCGCTCCAGCGAACAGCGCTCGAGCGCAAAGCGCCCACGTGCCGACATGTGGCGCGCTTGCGCCCAAGCGCACAACGCTCGAGCGCAAAGCGCCCACGTGTTGACACGTGGCGCGCTTGCGCCTAGGCGCACAGTACCTGAGCGCACAGCGCTCAAGGCGCTGGCCCCACGCATCCTTTGGATGTCTTTTCCCCCTTTATATATATATATACATGTATATATATACATATGTATACATATGTACATACACACATACTCCACGACACTGTCCCTGTTAGAAAAAATTTCAAACGGGGCGCTGCCCCGCACCCCGCAAGGGGGCTGCTAGCCCCCTTGACCCCCAGCCCGCTATCCGGGTAGCGGGACCCCCGTAAAAACTCTGCGTGGCTCCCGATATATTTAAACCCCCCTCCAAAACAAAACACACGTACACTGCACATTGAGTTCGCATGACCAATTTAACCCGTTAATCGGAGGTTCCTTCACCCCAAAGGCGAAAGGTAATTAACGGCAGCTTAGTCTGCGACTGCCGGAGATTCGGATCCCCACAATCAATAAATCCTGGCCTACCCTAGGCAGGGGGAATCTGTAGTACACGCCTGACAAGCGCGCGCGTATTCCCATCTCAATAGGGTGACGAAAAACACCCTACATGGTCGTTGGGACCCGTCGCCTCTCTGACGTCGTTGAATGATTACAACGAGAAGTGTCAGAGGAGTTCGGAGATGTACCCTCGAACCAAAGGTAAATTGATTTAAGAGAGCAATCTTGCTCAGTCAATTTAATTTGAGGACTTACGGCCAAAATTGGGCTAAGTCCAGTTGAAAATGTTCAACATTTTATTTGCTTTTGCATTGCATTTTTATTTGGGCTCTACCCATAAAAGATGCAGAGTATCAATTTGTTTTGGGCTCTGCCCATTTATAAATGATGCAAAGCATCTGCTTTGTTTGGGCTCTGCCCCTTTTAAAATGCATAGCATTTTTATTATTTTGTTTAGGCTCTGCCCATTTATAAATGATGCAGAGCATCAATTTAATTACGCCTGCTTGGTCTTTTTGATTTGGGCCTGGCCCTTTAAGAAATGTCTTGCATTTATCAGGCGCTTTGCGCCAATCAGAGAGCGCAAGCGCTTGTAGTGTTGACACGTGTTGCGCAAGCGCAGTGCGCTGCGCTAGTGCGTTGCGCTTGCGCTGCTGACACGTGGCGCACTCTGGTGAGTTGCGCCAATTACAGAGAGCAAAGCTCCATCTCAAAACGCATAGCGCAAGTAGTTCAGATGCTAACATGTGGCGCTCTCCCAAGAGCGCAACAGCGCAATTTGCAAGTGCAAGGCACTATGATTTAAGAATCTTTTAGATTCAAGAACCAATGGTTCATAAAAGAAGTGCAAAACACTATTCGTTTCCTTGATCTAATTTAGATCAGAGAAAAAAACAAGTTTTTTCTTCTTTTTATTTCAGGAACCAAAGGTTCATAAAAGTGCAAAGCACTATTTATTATGTGAAGATCATTGATCTTGTTTTTAGATCAATGATCTATCAGAAGAAATTTCTTCTAATTTGTGAAGGTTTTTACCTTTTTCTTGAAACGTCTCTCTGTTTGAAGCTCTTGATTTCTCAAAAGTGTTGATGCCCTTGAATTGAGGTCTAGGGTCCTTTTTATAGTGCCCATAAATTAGTTAAATTTGTTAAAGAGATATTTCTCTGAGTGATTTGGGGAATTTTCCCCACCGTTGGATCTTTGATCCAAGGGCTTCTGATTTACAGAAGAAAATCTTCTTGTTTTGACAAGAACAGAAAGATTTCTTTGAAATCTTAATTCTTTTTGGCGCAAACGCCCCAGCGCGTGACACGTGTCAAGCAGCGCACAGTGCAGCGCAACTGCGCTAGCGCATCTGCGCTGACACGTGTCGCGCAGCGCAGTGCTTGCGCAACTGAAGCGTTGCTTCCTTTAATTTTGCTTAAAATAGAGCTTTACTCTGATTGGGCGCGCCTTCTTGGGCGCTGTGCTGACGTATCAGCGCCTGACATGTGGCGCGTTGCGCCCGAGATTTGAAGCGTTGCTTTGAATTTTGAATTTCCAGCAGAGCTTTGCTTTGATTGGGGGAAACAACAGCATCTGCTAGTTTTTCTAAAGAGGTCACTCCCGATGAAGGGATCTCGGCTCTTTCCTTATCGAATAAGGTGTTGGATGTTCTACAAGGAACACCGCTATGCAAAGCAAGAACTATAGCTACCAATTTTTAAATAAGTTTCTACAATATCTTTAGGTTTCTTTTATTTCATTAATCTCATTAATGAAGTCCCATTTTATTATGCTTCACAAGCATCAGATATGAAACGAAATCAACAATATATAATATATATCTCATATATATAATATAAACATTCGTCTCAGGCAGTAATATGATCTCATCACAGAACATTGCAGCAGAAGAACATATATGAAATATTGGATATACTAGGACGTCCGTGTTTTTAATATGAGCTTGTATAAAACACGGATTCTACGGTCGCGATGAATAGCCAAACCCACATCCCAAGACCCCTATGTGAGCGGCAAGCAACACTGCCAATTCTAGGGTTAGGAGACCCGGTCTCGACTCCTCGAGATGGTCTCCCACTGGACCCTAAAACCCGGTTACTTGTGCTCCCCGTCTTGGGTCTACCTAATGCAGAAAAGTAAATAATATACAATGGTGACAACATCCTCAGCCCGGAAGTGCCCCAATAAAAGAATATTACATACAAATGAATTTTACATGAATGAAAATGAAAAACTCTCATTTTCCATAAAACCCCCGGCTATTCAAACACGACGATCCAATATAACATATCACAGCAACATATAACATCACATGTCATTAACGTAAGTAAGTATGTATACACTGATTATCGTCGATGTATAGTAACGAAAATCGGCGATACAACTACATACTACACTTACGGTCACAGAAAAGAAATTGTAAAACTACAACAGTTGGAATCCGCAACCTTCTTAGACATCGCATGCCTAACCAAATGAATTCCTTAGATATCGCATGCCTAACAATTATAAACCCCGCATTTTAGTCTCATTATCGAAAACTCTTTTCAATATTTAGTCGGGCAATTCAACAAGATTCCCGACATCCTGATCGAATGCTCTTCGCAAACTTTAGTAGACGGCCGCACCCCCGATACCGTCGACGAAGTGCACTAAGGCGGAACACCGCTGCCGTGAGCACCCGAACAGATGCTTTTGGCGACGGGGTTCTCCTACAGTCACTTGGTCGGGGCTATGGGGCGTGGCTGTCTATTAAGTTTACCCGGCGAGTATCCGTGTACGCTACGTGATTGCGACGGACTTTTGATCACATCAAAATTCCATGGCAACCGATCATCTGAGACTGAACTGTTAGATTTATAACATTCAAATTAGTTATCTCATAACTACATGTGGATTCCAAATATTGTATCACATTTCAGATAAATAGACAGTGTTAAACTTTCCGATCGAATAAACAAACACCCAAGATTTCCCAAATAGTTCTCAACACTTGAGGGGAGTTTAAAAACATCCATCACATGCCACAGTACCAACGGTCCAGCCGTAGAAGGGTCAAGCCAACGCCTCACATGTGGCACGCCGTACTGCCCCAAACCCTAAGGTTTAGAGACGGTTCAGACGGTCACATAATCGAGTTAAGGTTTGTTGTCTTCTAGAGGGTCCACCGCGTTACTTACACGACTTAGAACGTTCTTAAACTACAGAAAAATCCAACGCTTGGAAATTTTCCGGCAGGGAAAAAGTGAGTTATTGATATCCGTTCGAACTTTTTAACACGTTCTATAAATTACCAGGAATAATACTGTGAAGCAGTGGGCCCCAACGACACTGTTCGGCCGCGGAACCGCCGCCACGTGCGTGGTTTAGCCGCGGTTCCGCGGTCACATGATCGACTTGGTGGTTCGTACTTCACAGTAATTCTTAGATTTTCTTGCTTATTTTTCTGAGTATTTTTAATACGAAAAAATCAACATTTAAAAAAAAATTCCAGAAACTAGGGTTTTACGGGTATTCGGAGTTCGATCGGACTTTAAACTTCGCCTAGATTTCGCCTAAAGCTCTAGCTTGGCTCTGATACCACTGTAGGGTTACTAGGCACGCTCACAAGGGTCTACGAGGTATCAACCATGCCCGATTTAAAATTTAGACGTGCCGAACAACCCTTAACCAAGATCTTAAACTAGAGATTAGGCGAAACAAAGCATGTTAAACACTTTAACATCTAAGAGTTTGGGATTACAGCCTTTGTAGTCTGGTCCTTCACTTCATAAGCTCCATGTTGAGGTCCCTTCACTGCGATCATCGATTACCCGGACTCTTGAGAGGTTCCACGAAAAGAATGATGCAAACTTGCTTCCGATCTTCGATAACAAAGATGATCTACCTTGAAGTTTCATTAACACAAGCTCTCTCTCACTAATGAAGTGAACACCCTAATCTAAATGGCTAGGATAGATTAGGATGATGAAGTAGGATTTTAGCTCTCTTTTATTTTCATTAACTCACTCATTTTCATCACTTCATAAAAAGCTAGAAAGCTTTTCATGAAAGAAGGAAGAAGAAGAAGAAGAAATAATCATGAATTCTTTTTGTGATGAATAATGAAAGTCAAGTATAAGGTTAGAAATGCAGCCATGGTCAATGTAACCCTTGTAGAGATTTAACTAAGGTTAAAGGTTGGATTGGGTTAACAAATATCTTGCAAAATATCAAAACAAATATCTATGCACAAAACAAAACAAAACCTTCTAGAAGGTTCTAGAAATGATTAACCCAAATCAAACATAACCATGTTTAATCTCCACTAAACATGTTGCATTAATAACCCTAACATGTTACAATATTATATATCACATATACAATATTTATTGTAACAAAATAAAATAATACAATTAACATATATCGCATATATATCAATTTATTACCCGAGTGAGAAAAAGAATCTTTTAATGAGCTAATATTAGTTAATGCAATTTAATATATCAAATATATAATTATACATTAAATTATCGAATCAACATTTGATCCGATAATCCGGCTATTTCATAAATAACTGACTAATATAATCTGTATTAGTTCAACGAATCAACACTTGATCCGATAACCCGGCTATATCACATATAACCGGCCGATATCTCATATCGTGAGAATCTAATATGGTATCACATACACGTATTGTTCTCGGTCCCGCACATATCACATATGTGCTCCTACTCCGTTTTTCCTGAGTCAAGAAACCTCTGTGTAGGACTCTAAAGAATCGTCAATACGCCGGCAGTAGGTGATGATCATATCAAACACCCACAAGCTGCAAGCGGTCAGCTAAACGTAACAGCCACCCAGGTATTGAGCGATCAGAAGATCAACAAGCAAGCCTGTACATTCTCCTGCGAATCCAATCAGTAACACTCCCGTACAGTCCGGTCTCGTCGTCTGATATGTCGCATATCTCGCCTAGGGGTGGTATACGTCAGACCCCAGTAGCTT
Organism: Agapanthus africanus; assembly: GCA_030015575.1. Lineage (NCBI taxonomy): Eukaryota > Viridiplantae > Streptophyta > Magnoliopsida > Asparagales > Amaryllidaceae > Agapanthus > Agapanthus africanus. The sequence goes on along the minus strand of CM057339.1, from coordinate 824,014,568 downwards.
GATAAGTCGTGTCGATATGAGATCTATAACAGTTCGAGAAACTACTGATAACACTTACCAGTAAATCTCAGCAACCCTGGCCAGGGATTTCCAGTTATAGCCAATCGAACACAGCGCAACATCAACTCCCTATACCGGGAGAGACGAATCCCCTCCTATCGCTCATTGCCTCCATGTGATTCGGGACTGTACCCAAAAGCCACCTTTTTGCACGCCCTCTTGGACGTGGTATGATGGAAATCAAAGCACAGTGGGAATGACACAAGACTCTATGACGATCTCGGGTCAACAGACTACTCTGTACCAGTGTCACTGGAGAACTGCCATCTGACGTGAGGTATAATACCATCTGGGAGTTCTCGGCGAGTCCGTCCAGTGTACCCAGTCTCCACTGAGCACCCGTACACCATCCTTGATGTCAAACACCGATGGATATGGGATCATCCATCGCCCATCATATGGGTCAAGATGCGTATACGCTAGTCTACTCTGGTGTATCGATGCCCTGTCTCGATACACCCTCGACTAGGAACAGTTATAGGATGTACTTGTCGACTACCGTGGCCCCACTAGTATAATCTCATCATAGTCCCAGTAGTCGAGTACATATCCTAAGGGCTTTATCAACATGTAACATAGAGACAATCAGAGTACATGTTAAGATAAAGTACAACCAGATAGCATACTATCATGTCGAGCAAGAAAGTCCTCCCTATATATGTCCAAGCATCCATTACAATATACATCATATGTACAGTAATGGCCTCTAGGGCATACATATAACTAACACTCTGAGGCTTCTTTTCACTAGTAAGGATGCTAAGTCTCGGTTAATACGTTGGATCCTCTTGCTATAAGAATTCGATCTTGTCATCAAAGACAAAAGTGGATATGAAAACATTGTCACCGACCATCTTTCTTGACTACCTTCTGCACCATCGCCTATCGTGCCAATCAACGATTCGTTCCCTGATGAAAAACTCTTGACAATATCATGCGAACCTTGGTTCACGGATATTGTAAATTACCTTGCTACTGGACTTGCACCAAACAAATGGTCAAGTTAGGACAAATATCATTTTCTTTCCCAAATAAAACACTTTTACTGGGAAGAACCCTACCTGTTCAAGTATGTTCTGATCAGAACGTTCGCCGGTGCATACCCAACACTGAATTTCAGAGTGTTCTATTTTTCTGCCACGATCAAGCATGTGACGGTCATTTCAGCCCCAGAAAAACTGCGGAAAAGGTCTTGCAGTGCGGCTTTTACTAGCCGACGCTGTTCAAGGACTCAAATGAATATTGCAAGATCTGCTCTAAGTATTGGCCGAATTTCAGGAAGAAATCAAATGCTGATCCAACCAATCTTGGTTGTTGAGATTTTTGATGTCTGGGGAATTGACTTCATGGACCCGTTCCCTAACTCATATGGGAACCTGTACATTCTATTTGCGGTTGATTATGTCTCGAAATGGGTCGAGGTCGTCCCAAGCCGAACTAACGACAACAAGGTTGTCGTTAAGTTTCTAAAAGAAAACATCTTCTCTCGGTTTGGGCAGCCTCGAGCTATTATCAGTGATAACGGATCACACTTCTACAATCGGTCTTTCGAGGCTGTAATGCGGAAGTATGGAATCAACCACAAGCTCTCTACGCCCTATCATCCCTAAACATGCGGGTCTCCAATCGTCAAATTAAGCAGATTCTAGAGAAGACGGTTTCCACAAACCGTAAAGATTGGTCTCCGAAATTGACTGATACCCTTTGGGCATTTCGAACTGCATATAAGACCAATCTTGGCATGTCTCCATATCGACTTGTCTTTGGTAAGTCTTGCCACCTCCCAGTCGAGATCAAGCACAGAGTTATTTGGGCAATCAAGAAACTTAACGCCGATCTTTCTAAAGTTGGTAGCTTTCGGAAGCTACAGATAAATGAATTGAACGAGCTTCGGGATGAAGCATACGATAACACTGTTATCGTGAAGAATAGGACGAAAGTGTTTCATGAAAAACACATTGTGTGCAAAACGTTCACGCCAGGACAACAAGTCCTTCTTTACGATACCCGGCTGCATTTTCATCCTGGTAAGTTGCGATCTCGTTGGATGGGACCTTTCTTGGTGCGGTGTGTATACCCGCACAGTGCGGTAGATTTGGAGAATTGAAAGGACGGTCCATTATTCAAAGTGAACGGACACAGATTAAAACTGTTCTTTACCACAGAACCATCGGTGGAGCTATTGATATTACAGGAGCCGGTTTACCTTACCTAATCTTCCTCCGTTTACAACAAAACTTCGGTTATCCACCCATAAACGGTGGAAACGCCGTTTCAAATAAGTTTGGGTGTGTGTGTGTGTGTGTGTGTATTCTTGTCCGATGAGAATCCATTTTTTTGTTCTTCTGACGAACATTCATTCTCTCTCAATTTTTTTAGGGTTTGGAGACTCCACAAAAGAGCCAAGTCTTCTTTTTCATCATCTCCTTCTTCTAAGAGAGAGAGAGAGAGAGAGAGAGAGCGCCCCAAGAGGAAAGAGAGTTTCTTTTGGGTCTCTCTCATCTCCTTACATTATTTCCTTCTCCAAATAACCCATTGAATGAAAACCCATCACCTGAAGAAGAAAGCTCAAAAGTCCAAAGTCCAAAATCCAAGATCAAGACCAAGAAAAGGAGCAAGTTTTCTTCATCAAACTTGAAGAATAAGAGAGCACAAGGGTTCTTTCACCCCGAGCAAGCATATTTTTTGAATAGGAAACCCGATGAAAAGCTTCAGTCTTCATCACCACGTCGTCTCTACGCATAGGCTGAGGTCCCTAAAGGGATCTATGCCACGGACATCCTCGCAAAGGGAAATGCCTCGGAAATCCCTGCAAATGGATTTTCTAATATTACGATGCCCGCTCGGATATCTCAAGATACATGTTCATATCAGAATTTTGCACTTTTATACCACCCATTCTTGTCCGCATTGCATATAGGTAAGTACTTTGATCTGTGTTTGCTACATAATTGCAGGTTACAGGTTCCCAGTCCAAAACAATGAAAATCATGAACATTCATGACAAATTCAGGACAACTGCCAACAATGGATAAAATACGGGTTCTGCTCACCATCCGTCAGGTGCTGTTTACCAGTTCAGGACACAAAGATCAAGCAATGGTCATTCAAGCATAAAACACGAGAGAGGCAACATGAGAATCAAGTTGACAACGTGGAGCTCGAGAAAAATCAAGGCAAAAATTCCACACATTTTCATCTTTTGGTCTGTTGAAAATCTGAAAGAAAAATCGAATGATTTTGCAAAACAAGTGTACTAAACAGAGTAATAAATCAACACAAGGTAGCTAGAGAAATTTGGAGTTTCAACTTTCCAAAACGGCCGCGGTTCCACGGTCTAAACACCATATAGGCGGCGGTTCCGCGGCCAATACGTGGCGTTTCGCGTCAAATTTTCAGGGGTAGTTTTGACATTTTTCAGGGGCTCAGAAAAATTCCCTAAGGCTCCACTTCACTGCCTATAAATACTCCAGATCAGAGCCATATCAAAGATATATTTTCACTAGTTTTTTGTTAGAATTTAGTGTAAATTCTTCTTCTTCATCATCTTTCCTCCATTAAAATTGTAGTGAGAACTTTTGAGTGGATGATAAATGAAGAGGAGACTTTTTATATGCATGTCTTCTAAAATTGTTAACTAGTTTTTATATATTTCTTATTATTTTCTTTGTTAAGTAGTTGTTGGTTTTCTAGTTTTCTTCTTCTTCTCTTTTCTTTTATCCTTACAACCATGATGCTGATCCTTGCTTAGGTGAGTCCCAAGTAGTTAGTTGTAATTTTCTACCTCATTTCTTTCTATCTTCTTTATTTATTTTATTTTCTTTTATTTTATAATGAGTGAGTAGTTCTGTAGTTTGTTAGGGCAGGATAAAGAAAGTTTGAGAGAAGAAAATCCCCCTCACTCTTTCCTTTGCCCAACAATTTTATTCGAACTCCCATTAAGGCAATCACAATCCGCTCCCTATGGCACCCTATCCTATATGATAGCGGTGACACCCTAGAGAGACCGATTGTGGTTGAATTGACCGGAGGTTATGGTTAAGAGCCAAGAACGGATAGACAAGGACCAAAAGGAAGGAACTAAGTGTTGGAAAGCCTAGATTATACTCGTGAGTTTCCTTCTTAGTCGTGCTAATCTCCGTTGTTGCCAATTACCGAAACATCGATATCAAGAGTGGAAAACAAGAGAAGTGAGTGAACTCCTAACTCAAACCAACCTAATCCTAACCCTAAAAAGCTTCCTTAACATACATATCTAAGCGTATAGTTAACTTTGAACAAATTCGGACAATTAGGACTTAACTCGTTAAAACACTAAGAAAAAGATTCCCATCTCTCTGTAGATCGATCCGTACTCAACCGGCTAGCTACCAAGCAAAACCGTCTTGATTGTGGTAATTAAAACTAGCATAAAACCTTAACAATCAAATGGCGCCGTTACCTGGAAGACGATAGTTTATTTCTTTGTTTAGTTTCGGTTTAATTTGTGGATATATATATATAAACCAAACAAAACTATAAAAGTTATCTTGTTATTTTTTTATTCTTTTTATGCAAGTGTGCAGGATAGGGAGAAAATCAAGTTTAATGCAAAAGTCGTGAGGAGTTAGACCCACATCTCGCGGTTACACCGCGGCCGATCAAGACGAAACCGCGGCTTACCGTATAAATTCTGGAGCAAATTCAGTGACCAATTCAAGACCCAGAGGCTCCAAACCAGAAGAAGAGACTCCAAACCAGAAGAAGAGATCAAATTTAGTACAGAGAAGAAATTTGGAGCTCTAGATTGTCCAAACGACCGCGGAACCGCCGCTAAGTAGTGCTTTTGACCGCTGAACCGCGATCAAAGAAGTGCTTCAGAGTGTCAAAATTTTTGTGAGTATTTCTTTCTTATGTCTACCTCCTCTGAACTCTATTGAACTGTTTTTCTTGCAGTATTCTTTGCGCAAACTCTATCCCCCTCTCTAATAAACTGTTTTTGTGCAGGATTCTATGCACCGCCGCCAAATAAAATTTTTGCAAGTGTTTTAGATTTTTGTTTGTTATCATTTTGCATAAAAAATACGGACTTTAAGGGGCTATAACACCAATTCAGATTGGGTGAGGATTTCATCATCTTTCCTAAGACCCCAAAAATCACAAAAATTATAAGCATTGCCCTTGAGCTTAATTAAAAAATATCTAGACACAGCCAACTAAGGACTTGTCGTGCTCAATAGGACAGAAGAAGGTTGTGGGCATTCGGTCATTTATCTGAACTTGACTTTATGGTGTCTAGGCTAGAAAAGTGATAAGGTAGTTTTAAAAGGCCCGTTTCATGGTGATTCATGAGTGAAATTTTTCTTACCTCACTTGTGCTTACCTGGCCACAATCGGCAGTGAAGAGACGATTTAAGGGTTATCTCACAACTTGTCATTTTGGAACAGTTAGGAGCAGTCTAGTGGACTTTGAAGACCATAGCTCTAGGTGTGATTGTGCATATTATGACTGTGATTGTTTGAAGTTGTGTCCATAAATCCGTATATATTTTGCTAAACTTTGTTAAAAAAATACCGAAGACTTTCATAAAAACTTGCCATTTGTCGCCAAATTTCCATCTCATTTACTTTACAGCTACTTTTCTCCATTAACGTTTTCTTAACCTCACATTCTACGGTTTGACTACACTAAACTTGTTTAGTGTATATCCGTTTGGACTTGGGACACTAGTACCCGCCTAGTCTGCGTTACGTTAGTCGCTACCGACTACGCGATCGACTCTGACGTCAAAATTCCTTCCACGCCTTTTTCACCCTTAGCTTTGCCGGCCAACTCTGACGTTGACCGTGATTCTGTTTATATATCTTCACCTTCATCTTCACCCAACCGTTCTTCCGAAATATCGGGATTTCCTCCTAACGTCACTTTACCTTCCCCGGGAATAATTCCACCTCCACTTGGTGCAAATAACCCGCAACCACCTCCAGCAGAGCCGCAATGAATCGCGCTTCAAGATCGTTTCTATCCCACCCACGCCGCACTCCCCACTTGTCTTTCTCTTCCACTGGCCAATGGGGATAATTTCGAAATTAAGCCCCACTTCATCAACATGCTGCCCAAATTTCAGGGGCTTGAATCCGAAGATGCCTACATCTTCATAAATAAATTCCAAAACGTATGTGCGATGATGAAGACAACCCAACCGTCTGATGATGCTATACGACTATGTGTTTTACCTTTCACTCTTTGTGACCTTGCTGAAAAGTGGTTGTATAGCACCGCATCTCATTCGATAACCAGTTGGAATGAGTTTGTGAAAGCGTTTATGAAGAAATTCTACCCGAATCACAAGACCGCACAGATCCGAAACGAGATAAACCAATTCACCCAGCTTCCAACTGAACCTTTTTGGAAGTGCTTTGACCGGTATAAGGACCTACTTGTTCAGTATCCTTATCACGGTATCGAGAAATGGCAACTTTGCCAAACTCTGTATGAGGGACTGAATCCAGCAACTAGACAGTTGATGGAAACCATCTGTCAAGGCCACTTCCTGTCCAAATCTGACGAGGAGGCTTAGAAATTCTTCGATGATCTTGCAGAATAGACGCTACAATGGGAAAGCACCCGGCCGACGCTTCAACTCCTTCTTCTCCAGGTCTCTCTAGGACGGGATTTCACCAACTCGATATCTTAATTGCAATGAAGGCCGAGATAACTGCAATCAAGCGAAAACTTGAGGCAATTGAGAGAAAATTCTCATCTCCTTCTCCTAACCCTGCTCCTCCCCCTCGTACCATTTGTGCTTGTTTTTCGGATCCATCTCATTTGACCGAAAAGTGTCCTTACAATCCGCCATCTCAAGGACAGGATCAGGTTAATACTGCATTTCAGCAAAGACCAAGAAACAATCCATACTCTTCCACATACAATCTCGGTTGGAGGAACCACCCTTATTTCACCTGGAATCAGAACTAGCACCAATTCTAAGGCCAGAACAATTTTCAGAGGCCTCCTTCTCTTCAACAACAAGCTCAACAAAAAGCTCAGCAACAATTTTAGCAACCTTTCCAACCCCAACCTTTTAAGAATCTGACGAACAATTTTGCACCTTACAACAATTCTTTTCCTCAAAACAACTTTGTTCCGTCAAATAACGATAAGGTCTCCTTGCTAGAACGGAGTCTTGAGGTTTTTGTAAAGCAATCGACTTAATCTACCACCAACATCTAGTCTTCTATTCAGTCTCTGGTGCAACACATTGCTGCACACGGGCAAAGCATCAAGACCATCGAAGTCCAAATTGCACCGCTGAACGTGGCCTTGAGTGAGCGAGAGAAAGGAAAGCTACCATCTCAACCACTCCTAAATCCTGGTCACTCACATACTATACATGTTTCTCATGAACAACAGAACCATAATATGAGTGCCGAGACAACGTTGAGATCTGGAAGAATGCTGAATAACAACATTGGCGCATGAATTGATTATGATGACACCCCGGCCGCTTCTTCTTCTTCTCCTTCTTCTTCTTCTTCTTCTTCATCTTCTGAGCCTATTCTCCATTCTTCAAAAGGCTCTTCTTCTTCAACTTCTACTTCGAACGGATCCACATCTTAATCCATTCAAACTCCGGTTTTGGATTCCGTTCCAGCTCCACAATCTCCTCCACAAGTATTGGACTCAACCAATTTCAACAAAGCTCCATATCCAAACTGGTTGAGATCCAATAAACAAAATCCACAAATGGAGAAGATTGTGGAGTTGTTCAAACAGGATAGCATCAACATTCCCCTCTTGGATGCAATTCAGCAAGTCCCATGTTACGCGAAAATCTTGAAAAACTTGTGTACTAAAATGAGAAAATCTCAGGTACCAAAGAAAGTTTTCTTGGCTGGTAATGAGAGTGATGCTCTTACCTAAGATTTACCACAAAAACGGAAGGACCCTGGCTGTCCTACGATTTCAATAACCATTGGAGATAAGAACATCAATCGCGCACTTTTGAATCTTGGTGCCAGTGTTAACCTTCTACCTTATTCAGTATATGAGAAACTCGGTGTAGGAGATCTGTAACCTACACATTGTACTGTTCAAATGGCTGACCGATCTATCATCCATTCTAGGGGTGAGCTAGAGGATGTGTTGATCAAGGTTGGGGACTTCATATTCCCTATAGATTTTATTGTTTTAGATACACAATTTGTAGCTAACCCCCGGAATCAAATTCTGGTGATTCTCGGTCGCCCATTCCTTGCAACCTTAAATGCGGGGATCAATTGTCCAAATAGTTCTATGAAGCTATCTTTTGGTAACATGACAATTGAACTCAATATTTTTAGGTTAGGGAATCAGCCATTCGAACCGAACACTCATAAACTAGATATCTTTTCCATTCAGGAGATTTCCCCTGAGGATTGTGAATTCGAAGAATTTCTGTTTGACCACGATGATCTTGACGCCACTAGTGCGTTCCTCTTTGAACCTACTGCTTCCGACTCCGACAACGAATACGAGTGCTTCACATTTTTAAACAATCTTGGCTTGTCACCACCCAAGTTTGAATCTTTTGAATTTTTGGATGAGTTAGTTGAACCATCCGACTCTATTGCATACACTCACTTTGAGCTACTCTTGGAATCCTTTGAGTTTGTGACACGTTCTCCGATCTTGTCTTCAGTTTTTTCTCCTCCGATGCTCGAACTCAAGCCTCAGCCGTCTCACCTCAAGTATGCTTACTTAGGTGAAAACGAGACCCTCCCAGTAATCATCTCGGCTTCTATAGCTCTAGAGCAAGAGAAAGCCCTTCTCGCGGTCTTGCAATCAAATAAGCAAGCTTTTAGCTGGACGGTGGCGGACATCAAGGGGATTAGTCCCCTGATCGTTGAACGTCACATTCATATGATGAATGACGCCTGATCAGTCGAAAATATTGCATTTTTAACGCATCAATTTCCCTATTCTTTGCAATCATCTAAAGGTGTTCGGTATGAATATAGCACATATTAGCAATTTGTCTGTAAAATATCAAATAACATGTGTTATACATTATAACCGATATTTTGAGGGAAATTGAGTGTTTATCATTGCACGCATGATTTTTTGTATATCGCAACACTTGTCTCGAGATTATGTGCAGGAAATTCCAGGTAAAAGACCCAGAATGCTAAATGTGCTGATAAAAATACGCCAAGTCCAAGACTTGTGATCTGGAAGTGAACAAGAAAGTATAAAAATATTCCAGACATCAGAAAGGTGCCATAAAGCCAACATAAGAATTACCATGGAAATTTCACGCAACAATCACCTTATACGGCCGCGGATCCACGGCCGAATGGGCCTATTCACAGCAGATCCGCGGCCACGTGGACACGTCAGCGGCAGAATGTTTGCTCAGAGCTTTCCTTTCAGTAGCCACACTCCTTCAAGGAACTTCAGTCTCCAAAGATCTCCAGAAGCTTCTCCTCTAACAGCCAAGCTTCTTGTACAAGCCTAATACCTACCAAGCTTCTCAAGCAAGCTAGATAACTAACTCAATCTAGAAGCTTCCTTCATAACTACCAAGCTTACAAGAGAAGCTAAATCTAGCTTAGCTTCTAAAGGAAGCTAGATCAAGCTTCTAGGGGAAGCTAAAGGAGAAGGCTATAAAAGGGGACTCAAGGCATCATTACAACGGTTGTTCGGTAGTTGAAAAATTCTAGTGAGATCCAAATCAATTCTACACAAATTGAGTGACACAATCTGATACAAATCAAGATCATCGAGTACCAAATCAAGCAAGAACTTAATGAGCCTTCTTGAACCAACGCCGATCTTCATCCGAGCAAGTGATCCACGACGATCCGTGACTCAAGAAGACGATGCGAAACTAGTTTCGATGATCAAGTTCTCTCCTCAATTCTTGTAGTATTTGAGTGAATTATAACGAAACATTGATTAATGAAAGGTGAAAATTCTTGATCTTACTTTTCTTTACATTTGAGCATCGTGATGAGTTACCAATTCTTGATTGTTTTCTTGTTCATGATGTTTGAGTGAAAACTCCGCTCGTGGAGGAATCGAGAAAATAGATAGATGGTGATGATTAAATTCTTGAACGATTCTTAAGTCTTATGAGTTTTGTAAATTTTAGGAAATTGAATCATCGACAACCTAGTTTTGAGCGAGATACTTTCTTGAATGTTTTCACTCTAAATTAGAGATCAACGATCGATGATTGAATTTCCTAGAGGCTAGAATTTGAATAATAATCAACAAAAGGACAAGGGATAGATGATGAAACCCTAGTTTCTTCAAGAGATCCCTAAACCTCGTTGATCGTCATCGATCTAGTAACAAATCTTCAATAGATAAGAATTTGTAATCATAATTCTTTATCATCACTATCGATTGGATCGATTCCTACGAGCTTCTTTACAAATCTTGATAACTCATTCGATTTGGATATCATCTTGATCTTTATTAATTCTTGATTCTTGATCTTTATTTTCTTGATAATTCTTGAAACTAAATTTCACAATTCTTGAACAATTTTCTTTTATCCTTTAATTTTCAACTCAACTAAAACAAGATCGATCAAATCAAACTTTCCCTGTGGACGATCCGCACTCGCTAACGAACCTACAATTGACACCGTTATTGATTACGGTTTACAAATTTCTTTGGTTGTGAAACATTTCTAAACACGACACGGAAACGATCAATCAAATTGCACCATTGCCGGGGATCGTGTGCTAATTTGTTCGTTTTTGAAATTTGAGTTGAAAGAATTATTATTCCATCAGTTTTTTTTAGATCAAAATTCGTAACAAGCGCTAAACGATTTGTTGTGATTTGTTGCAAGGAGATCTGGAATCTGTGAAGCGAGAGAAAAAATTTTCTGAATATTCCAGAGAGTTCAGTGAGCAAACATGAGCAATTGCACAAATTTTTGTGCAGTGATCTTTTCTTCCTGCGGCGGAACCGCGGTCTTTGTAGCCTAATCGCGGCGGAAGCGCGGTGATCCTAGGGTTTCACTATACCAAACTTTTCTGGTATATTTTGAACTTTCTTATCTCCTCCCTGCTCTGCTCCATTAACCAATTTCTGCAGGATTCTTTGCAACAAAAAAAAATAAAATTCGCAGCGCCGCAAAAAGAAAAATTGTTGCGTGTTTGATCTTGGTTGTCTGTATTTTTAATACGGAAATTAAGGGGCAAAGACCAAATTCAGATTAGGTGGGGAGTTCATTACCCTTCCTAAGCCCCAAAAATCACAAAATTGCATCCACATCATCCTCATTAACTAAAAAATATCTTGACATGACTCTAAGGACCGTCACGCTCACTTAGGACAGAAGGAGGTCGTGGGTAATCTATTGCTTATCTGCATTTCTTTTGTGGTGTCTAAGGCGAGTGGTTACTTAAGTAGGCCCACTACTTACGTAGTGGAGAACCTCCCACTTACCTGGCCACATGAGAGGCAAAGAGGCAGTAAAGGATTTATCTTGCGACTTATCTTCTGGAAGTCTAGGAGCGATCTAGAGACTTGACCTAGGTGACCACTAGATTTTAGGGTTGCTTGTGCATTGTTTGTGATTTGCATTTTTCAAAAATCCATATCTTTTTCCAAACCAAACACCAAACTCATCTTTTCCTTAATTATCACAATGCTGCCACTTGTGCTAAACCATTTAGTGCATGCTTGGCTGGACACGAGATTCTAGTGCCCGTATTGTCCGCGTTCCTCCGATCGACTCCGAAGTCGGTATTTCTACGTCTACTTGTTCTTTACCCACCACCACACCCACTTCGATGGACGGTTCTCCATCGAACTTCTTTACCACTACTCTGCCACCGTCTGCAGGTGCGCAGAATCCGCCCCGCATCTCTCTCCAAGAGAGATGCTACCCTATGCGAGTCCTCTTTCGACCTGTTTTACTATTCCACCAGCCAATGAGGACAACTTTGAAATAAAACTCCAATACATCAATCTTCTACCCAAATATCACGGTCTTGAGTCTGAAGACGCATATGTATTTATTACCAAATTTGAAAATGTATGCGCAATGATGGGTACCTCACAGCTTTCTGTGGATGCTATGCGTTTACGTCTTCTCCCATTTACCTTGTGCGATATAGCCGAGAAGTGGCTTTATAACACAGCTGCACATTCTATTTCAAACTGGGATGAATTCGTCGCAGCTTTCCTAAAGAAATTCTACCTTAATCATAAAACAGCTCGAGTCCGCAGCGAAATAAATCAATTCACCCAGCTTCCAAATGAACCATTCTCGAAGTGTTTTGAACGTTTTAAGGCTCTGTTAGTTCAATGTCCACATCACGGAATCCCTAGATGGGATCTGTGCAGAATCATATATGAGGGCATTAATCCTACAACAAAACAGAACCTTGAATCCATGTGTCAAGGTACTTTCATGACTAAAGATGATGGTGAAGCCTGGAGATTCTTAGAAGATTTCGCTGAAAAATCTTTACAGTGGGAGAGTGTAAGCCAGTCATCGTCTAGGGGTGGCATTCACCAAATTGATGTTTCCATAGGAGTTAGAGCTGAAATGGCAGCAATGCAAAAGAAGCTCGAAGCTATGGAACATAAATTTTTAGCAGCCTCCCTAAATCAGATGTCACTCCCCAAAACTATCTGTGGATGCTGTTCTGATCCATCTCATCTTACGGAAGAATGTCCATTGAATTCTCCGTTTCAAGGTTAAGAGTATACCAATGCTGCTTTCCAACAAAGACCTAGAAACGACCCGTATTCTTCCACATATAATTAGGGTTGGAGGAATCACCCTAACTTTGCTTGGAACCTACAACAAACTCAAAACACGGTTCCAAATCAAAACAATTTCTAAAGGGCTCCTCCACCACAACAGCAGCCATTTCAACTGACTCAACACCCCTACCAATCACAAAACTTCCAAAATCCAGTCAACATACCTGCACCGTATAATCCTTCACAGTTGACTGGTACTGATATTTCCTCTTCACTTGAACGGACTTTTGAAATGTACATGAAACAAATGTCGGCTGAATTTAGGTCTTCCCTCGATAAATTCGAGAAAAACTCTAACCTCCAGGCTGAGAGTTTAAAATCGATGGAAGCTCAAATTGCCCAATTAAAAGCCGAAATGAGTGCAAGAGAGAAAGGAAAACTTCCGTCTCAACCCCTACTGAATCCTGGGCATTACAATGTGAATGCCATCACAACGTTGAGATCAGAAAGAGTGCTGAATAATCACGTTGGGGAAGAGATTGATGATAATGAAAAATTTATCAATAATACCCTGGCTGAGACTTTTCCTTCCACACACACTTCTACTTCTGATCCTTGTTCTTCTACCCCACCATTTTCTAGCGAGCCTATTCTCCGTTTCCCCCAAGGCTCGACACCTCAGCAAACCTCTTCTAGTCCACCAAAGACGATCCCCACTCCTATTTTGGGATCACGTCCACACACACCACCTTCTCCAATATTGGACCCAGCTCTTATTGCTAAAGCTCCTTATCCTAATCGGTTAAGGGGTAACAAATCGAGTCCACAAATGGAGAAGATTATGGAAATGTCCAAACAGGTTAACATCAACATCCTTCTCCTAGATGCTATTCAACAAGTCCCCGCTTATGCGAATATTCTCAAAGACTTGTGCACTAGGAAGAGGAACACTCAAGTGCCCAAAAAGGTTTTCATGTCTAATAATGTTAGCACTACTTTTAGCCCACAGTTACCAAAGAAACGTAAGGACCCAGGATGTCCTACAATATCGATTTCTATTGGGGGTAAAAACATTAACCGTGCTTTACTTGACCTGGACGCAAGTGTTAACCTGCTTCCATATTCTGTCTATGAGCAGTTAGGGATTGAAGAGTTGAAACCAGCTCATTGCACTCTCCAATGGCAGACCGTTCAATCACCAAACCTAGGGGTGAACTGGAGGATGTGTTGATAAAAGTCGGGGAATTCATATTCCCTGTGGACTTTATTGTTCTCGATACACAACCTGTAGCAAACCCACAGAACCAAATTCCGGTGATTTTGGGTCGATCATTCCTTGCCACTTACAATGCTGTCATTAACTGTCGAAACGGTTCAATGAACCTATCTTTTGGAAAAATGACAATTGAACTGAACATCTATAAAATTGGAAGTCAGCCATCTGAACCCTCTGCTCACATAACTGATGTCTGTTCTGTCCACGAGATTGCTCCCGAAAGTTGCGAAGTTGATGAACTTTGCTTTGAAGATCTCGACGACACTAGCACATCAATGTTTGATCTTGCACATCTTAGTGAGGGCACTCTTTCCACGTTTGAGTCTAAAACTCTTGACTCTTCACCTTCCGAGTCTGTATCCTATACAGGCTACGAGCTTCTTTGTGACTCCAAATATCATTCGATGACCCCACCTTTTATAATTTCTCCGCCAGAATTAGATCTCAATCTTTTACCTTCTCATCTTAAATATGCATATTTAGGTGAGAATGAGTCTTTACCGGTGATCATATCCGATTCTCTAGCCTCAGAGCAAGAGAATGCGCTTTTGACGGTATTGAGATCTAATAGGCAGGCGTTTGGTTGGACTATGGCTGACATCAAAAGGATTAGTCCCTTGATTGTAGAACATCATATACATCTGATGGATGAAGCCAAGCCAACCCGAGAACCACAGAGACGGTTAAACCCCGTCATGAAGGATGCGGTGAAGAAAGAAATCGTCAAATGCCTTGACAATGGTATTATTTACCCAATCTTCGATAGCCAATGGGTGAGTCCAATTCATGTCGTCCCTAAGAAATCTGGCATCACAGTCATTATAAATGAGGCTAATGAGTTAATCCAGACACGTGCTCAAACTGGGTGGCATGTATGTATTGATTACAGAAAACTCAATGCCGCAACGAGAAAAGACCACTTTCCTCTACCTTTCATTGACCAGATGCTAGAATGCTTAGCTGGACGTGAATATTACCGCTTCATGGACGGATACTCTGTCTATAACCAGGTCCCTATTGCCAAAAAGGATTAAGATAAAACCACATTTACTTGTCCTTTTGGTACCTTTGCTTATAGACGCATGCCTTTTGGGTTATGCAATGCTCCCGCTACATTTCAGCGGTGTATGATGGGGATATTTTCGGACATGGTCGAGAATTTTCTGGAGATTTTCATGGACGATTTCTTGATATTCGGAGATTCTTTTGCTGACTGCCTATCTCATCTTGACCCAGTTCTTACTCGTTGTAAAGAGAAGAACTTAACCTTGAATTGGAAAAAATGCCATTTCATGGTCCAAGAGGGAATTGTGCTTAGACATGTGATTTCACGAAAAGGCATTGAGGTTGACAAATCCAAAATAGATGTCATTCAAAACCTTCCTCATCCCAAATGCGTCAAGGATATACGATCCTTTCTTGGCCATGTAGGCTTTTACAGGAGATTCATTAAGGATTTTAGCAAAATTGCTAGACCTTTAACTCTTCTCTTGGCCAAGAACAAAACCTTTCACTTTGACTCGGATTGTGAAGCAGCATTCGACTCACTCAAACACTCTCTCACTACAGCCCCCGTTCTATCTTCTCTAGATTGGAACCACCCTTTTGAGCTTATGTGTGATGCATCAGATTTTGCAGTTGGTGCAGTTTTAGGACAACACATTGAAAAGATGCCACACGTGATCTATTATGCAAGTAAGACCCTGAACGATGCTCAAATTAACTATACAACTACCGAAAAAGAACTTTTGGCAGTTGTATTTGCATTAGAAAAATTCAGGCCTTACTTGATTGGCTCACCAATTGTTGTGTACACTGACCACTCCGCCTTGAAACATCTTTTGGCGAAGAAAGATGCTAAAGGTAGGATAATACATTGGATCCCTCTATTACAAGAATTTGATCTTGTTATTAAAGATAAGAAAGGATGTGAAAACGTTGTAGCTGACCATCTTTCTCGCATCTCTTCTTCACCTATGACCCTGCCGATCAATGATTCTTTTCCGGACGAACAACTCTTGAATGTATCAGATGAACCTTGGTTCAGGGATATTGTGAATTACCTTGCCACGGGACTTATCCCCCGCGAATGGTCGAAACAGGATAAACATCTATTTCTATCCCAAGTAAAACACTTTTACTGGGATGAACCTTATCTGTTTAAGTATTGTCCTGATCAGATCATTCGCAGGTGTGTCCCTAATAATGAATTCAAGAGTGTTCTATCTTTTTGTCATGATCAGGCATGTGGGGGTCATTTCGGTCCTCGAAAGACGACGGAGAAGGTTTTGCAATGCGGTTTTTATTGGCCGACTTTGTTCAAAAATGCATTTGATCATTGCAAAACCTGTACACGGTGTCAACATACGGGTAGGATTTCCCGGAGAAATGAGATGCCACAGTAACCCATCTTAGTGGTTGAAATTTTCGACGTTTGGGGTATTGACTTTATGGGTCATTTTCCCAACTCTTTTGGGAATCTGTACATATTGCTTGCGGTTAATTACGTCTCAAAGTGGGTAGAAGCTATTCCTTGTCGCACTAATGACAAGAAGGTTGTCATTAGGTTCTTAAAAGAAAACATCTTTTCGTGATTTGGACACCCACGCGCTATCATTAGTGATAACGGGACGCATTTCTGCAATCGGTCTTTCGAGACTTTGATGCGGAAATATGCAATCAACCACAAACTTTCCACCCCCTATCATCCCCAAACGAGCGGGCAAACTGAGGTTTCAAACAGACAGATTAAACAAATTTTGGAGAAGACTGTTGCTAAAAATCGAAAAGATTGGTCAACCAAATTGACGGATGCTCTTTAGGCATTCCGAACTGCATATAAAACCGATCTTGGTATGTCTCCTTACAGACTAGTGTTTGGAAAGGCCTGTCACCTTCCGGTCGAGATTGAGCACAAAGCAATGTGGGCCATTAGAGAACTTAATTTTGACTTAAATCAAGCCTGCAACTTTCGAAAGCTGCAATTAAACGAGCTAAGCGAACTCCGCGATGAAGCTTACGATAATGTTGTAATTGTAAAGAACCGGACTAAGGTATTTTACGATAAAAACATTTTGAGAAAAACTTTTACACCTGGTCAACAAGTCCTTCTTTATGATTCACGACTCTATCTTCATGAGGGTAAGCCACGATCTCGGTGGAAAGAACCTTTTGTTGTGCGGTATGTATACCCGCACGTGACAGTTGAGGTAGAGAATGTTAAAAACGGTACATTTTTCAAAGTGAATGGATATAAATTAAAACCATATTTTTCCACTGACCCCACGGAGGAGCTCCTGTTTTTACAGGAGCCGATTTATTTTGATTAAAATTCCTCTGTCTCACCTCCATGTCTTGTAAATACTGTATCATCTTTAGAATGGAGGTGAGTGAAAAGAATAAGTTTGGGGGAGGATTTTCACGATCATATTTATTGCCCCCGTTAATAAATTTCCTCCCAAGCTTAGAGGTTTTGTGATCTAGCGGATGGCAACAGTGAGGACACTGTTGAAAACAAGTTTGGGGGATGTTTGTGCTTATTTACGCATCATTTGCATCATATTTTGCATAAGCACAAAACATATAAAAAAAAAATTCAAAAGATAAAAATATTTAATATTTAATTTGATAATAAAAGATTAGATAGTGAAAAATTACATCCAAAAGATTGGAAAAATTTAAGAAAACCAAGAAAATTAGAAGTTTTCTTAAACGAACTAGTAATAAGTAGTTATGAGCCGTTGTCCCAAGGGTTAGTAAGATGAAGAAAGTCACTAATTTGAGGATGAAAATAAGTTTGAAAAATAGTTCATATTCTGGAAGCCAAACATTTGAACGTTGCTACCCTACTATACGCACTTACACACGTCTTGAAACTCGGGATAGTAGAAGATACCTTGAAATGCTCTTGTCTAGAAGCTAAAGTATGAAGGAAATAATAAATGAATAAATATAAAATGGTGCAGAAAAATGAACACTGGTTTTGTTATCGCCAAGACAGCAATAAAAAAATATAGCAAGGGTGTCTCATCACCTAGTGCCTTAGACCAACTGGTCTGGGAGTCACTGCTAAGCCTTAGGTGGTGCAAGACGAGGAAAATACTAATATACCTAATCAGCAAGCACATAAGTAATCGGTCGGTTAGTACCTCAAGAAGTATTAACAGTCGCATGAAAAATGTGTGAGCAATCCCATCTAAATATTCATAAATTAAAAAGTACTGAGGTGATGGATAAGAGTATGATAGCTTGAATTGAATTCTCTGAGCGTAGGGATGTATTTTACACACACGTAGGGGTATATGATCGATGTTTGGAAGAAAGGTAGGAATGAAGAATAAAGACGATGTTTTATTGAGGGATGATGTGATTTCTAACATCTTTTCATGACTATTAAGATAGGGCTCATGACAACCGAAAAGCTAGTGTAGTTGGAAACTCTAATTTTCAAAGTCTTTCTTTTACGATTCTTATCTTTACATGTAACTTTCACGGTCTTCCTTTTATTATGGGATTTTGTGGGTGCAATCCACTGAAAACCCTTAGGAGACAACACTCCTCCTACTAGGGACACCTAGAGGTTTAAAGGCTTGTTGCACGTGCTTAGTGCAATCGTGTTGCCTACGAAAGTGTGCTAGTTAGTTTTTCTTTTTCTTTATTTTCTCCTTCTCTTTCTAATAAAACAAGTTTGCTCGAGACGACCAAAATTAAGTTTGGGGGAATTTGATCAGTCGAAAATATTGCATTTTTAACACATCAATTTCCCTATTCTTTGCAATCATCTAAAGGTGTTCGGTATGAATATAGCACATATTAGCAATTTGTCTGTAAAATATCAAATAACATGTGTTATACATTATAACCGGCATTTTGAGGGAAATTGAGTGTTTATCATTACACACATGATCTTTTGTATATCGCAACACTTGTCTCCAGATTATGTGCAGGAAATTCCAGGAAAAAGAGCCAGAATGCTAAAAGTGCTGATAAAAATACGCCAAGTCCAAGACTTGTGATCTGGCAGTGAACAAGAAAGTATAAAAATATTTCAGACATTAGAAAGGTGCCATAAAGCCAACATAAGAATTACCATGGAAATTTCACGCAGCAATCACCTTATACGGCCGCGGATCCGCGGCCGAATGGGCCTATTCACGGCGGATCCGCGGCCACGTGGACACGTCAGCGGCAGAATGTTTGCTCAGAGCTTTCCTTTCAGTAGACACACTCCTTCAAGGCACTACAGTCTCCAGAGATCTCCATAAACTTCTCCTCTAACAGCCAAGCTTCTTGTACAAGCCTAATACCTACCAAGCTTCTCAAGCAAGCTAGATAACTAACTCAATCTAGAAGCTTCCTTCATAACTACCAAGCTTACAAGAGAAGCTAAACCTAGCTTATCTTCTAAAGGAAGCTAGATCAAGCTTCTAGGGGAAGCTAAAGGAGTAGGCTATAAAAGGGGACTCAAGGCATCATTACAAAGGTTGTTCGGTAGTTGAAAAATTCTAGTGAGATCCAAATCAATTCTAGAAAAATTGAGTGACACAATTTGATCCAAATCAAGATCATCGAGTACCAAATCGAGTAAGAACTCAATGAGCCTTTTTGAAGCAACGCCGATCTTCATCCGAGCAAGTGATCCATGACGATTCGCGACTCAAGAAGACGATGCGAAGCTAGTTTCGACGATCAAGTTCTCTCCTCAATTCTTGTAGTATTTGAGTGAATTGTAACGAAACGTTGATTAATGAAAGGTGAAAATTCTTGATCTTTCTTTTCTTTACATTTGAGCATTGTGATGAGTTACCAATTCTTGATCGTTTTTTTGTTCATGATGTTTGAGTGAAAACTCCGCTCGTGGAGGAATCGAGAAAATAGATAGATGATGATGATTAAATTCTTGAACGATTCTTACGTCTTATGAGTTTTGTAAACTTTAGGAAATTGAATCATCGACAACCTAGTTTTGAGCGAGATACTTTCTTGAATATTTTCGCTCAAAATTAGAGATTGATGATCGATGATTGAATTTCCTAGAGGCTAGAATTTGAATGATAATTAACGAAAGGACAAGGGATAGATGATGAAACCCTAGTTTCTTCAAGAGATCCCTAAATCTCGTTGATCGCCATCGATCTAGCAACAAATCTTCAATAGATAAGAATTTGTAATCATAATTCTTCATCATCACTATCGATTGGATCGATTCCTACGAGCCTCTTTACAAATCTTGATAACTCATTCGATTTGGATATCATCTTGATCTTTACTAATTCTTGATTCTTGATCTTTATTTTCTTGATAATTCTTGAAACTAAATTTCACAATTCTTGAACAATTTTCTTTTATCCTTTAATTTTCAACTCAACTAAAACAAAATCGATCAAATCACACTTTCCCTGTGGACGATCCGCACTCGCTAACGAACCTACAATTGACACCGTTATTGATTGCGGTTTACAAATTTCTTTGGTTGTGAAACATTTCTAAACACGACACGGAAACGATCAATCAACGCCAAACAAGTTAGGGACCCACAGAGACGATTGGATCCAGTCATGAAGGAGGCTGTGAAGAAGGAAATTGTCAAATGTGTGGATAGTGGTATCATTTACCCTATTTCTGACAGCCAATGGGTCAGTACGATACACGTTGTCCCTAAAATGCCGGGCATTACAATCATCACAAACGATGCAAATAAGTTAATCCCTACCCGCATCCAAACCGGGTGGCGAGTATGCATTGATTATCGAAAATTCAACGCCGCAATGTGGAAAGATCACTTCCACTACCATTCAATGACCAAATTCTCGAAAGATTAGCTGGACATGAGTTTTACTGTTTTCTGGAT
The DNA here is from genome assembly GCA_030015575.1 of Agapanthus africanus. NCBI lineage: Eukaryota > Viridiplantae > Streptophyta > Magnoliopsida > Asparagales > Amaryllidaceae > Agapanthus > Agapanthus africanus. The sequence continues at coordinate 823,993,688 of CM057339.1, read as the reverse complement.
GGTTACTCAGGCTACAACCAGATTCCCATACCCGAGAAAGACCAGGACAAACCACTTTCACTTGTCCTTTCGGCACATTCGCATATCGCCACATGCGATTTAGGTTATGCAATGCTCCCGCTACATTTCAGCAGTGTATGATGGGAATATTCTCAGACATGGTTGAGAAATTTCTGGAGATATTCATGGATGATTTCTCCATCTTTGGCGATTTCATTGACGAGTTTCTACAACATCTTGACGTTGTCCTTATCCGATGTAAGGATAAAAATCTGACTTTAAACTGGGAGAAATGCCACTTCATGGTGCGCGAAGGTATTGTCTTAGGACATGTCATTTCGCGAAACGGTATCGAGTTTGACAAAGCAAAGATTGATGTCATTTCCAACCTCCCTCCTCCCAAATGTGTCAGAGATATCCGATCTTTCCTTGGCCATGCCCGTTTCTACAGACGGTTCATCAAGGATTTTAGCAAGATTACTAGACCCTTGACTCTTTTACTGGCCAAGGATACCACGTTCAACTTCGACTCGAGCTGTTTGACTGCTTTTGAATCACTGAAAAGCCCACTCACCACTGATCCCGTTCTTTTTTCTCCCGACTGGACACATCCTTTCAAGATGATGTGCGATACATCCGACTTTGCTATCGGTGTGGTCTTAAGACAACACATCGATAAGATGCCACACATGATCTACTACGCGAGCCAGACCTTGAATGACACACAAATGAACTATACGACAACCGAGAAAGAGTTCTTAGCGGTTGTATTCACTTTGGAGAAATTCAGGCCATATCTCATTGGCTCCCCAGTCGTTGTTCACACTGATCATTCCACTCTGAAACATCTTTTTTGCGAAGTAGGATGCCAAATCTCGGCTAATACGTTGGATCCTCTTACTTAAAGAGATTGACCTTGTCATTAAGGACAAAAAAGGATGTGAAAACATAGTGGCCGACCATCTTTCACGATTTCCTTCTTCGCCGACGCTTCCTCTCCAAATAAATGATATTTTTCCTGATGAACAACTCTTGACAGTGTCTTGTGTACCATGGTTCGCAGATATTGTGAACTATTTGGCGACATGACTCATACCAAACAAATGGTCGAGTCAGGACAAACTTAGATTTTTATCTCAAGTAAAACACTTTTACTGGGACGAACCATACCTATTCAAGTATTTTCCAGACCAAATCATTCGCCGGTGTGTCCCTGATAATGAGTTTAAGAGTGTGTTGTCGTTTTGCCACGATTAAGCGTGTGGCGGGCATTTTGGTCCAAGAAAGACAGCTGAGAAAGTCTTGCAGTGTGGCTTTTACTGGCCACAACTTTTCAAAGACGCCTATAATTACTGCAAGACTTACTCTCGGTGCCAACATTTGGGCCGGATTTCCAAGTGAAACGAGATGCCACTCCAACCCATTCTGGTTGTTGAGATGTTCGATATTTAGGGGATAGATTTCATGGGCCCGTTTCCCAACTCTTTTTGGAACCTGTATATTCTTTTAGCTGTTGATTATATCTCCAAATGGGTCGAGGAAGTGTCGAGACGGACGAACGACAACAAGGTTGTCGTTAGATTCCTGAATGAAAACATCTTTTCCCGATTTGGGCACCTTCGCGCTCTCATTAGCGAAAATGGGACACATTTCTGCAATAGGTCTTTTAAGGCCTTGATGCGGAAATACTCGATTAATCACAAGTTATCCATGCCCTACCACTCCCAAACATGTGGACAAGCCAAAGTTTCAAATCGGCAAATCAAGCAAATATTGGAGAAAACGGTTTCTAGAAACCGTAAAGATTGGTCTTTGAAATTAACCGATGCCCTTTGGGCATTTCGAACTATATACAAGACTGATCTTGGCATGTCTCCCTATCGGCTTATATACAGAAAGGCTTACCACCTCCCTGTGTAAATCGAGCATCACGCATTTTGGACGATCAAAGAGCCGAACTTCAACCTTGAAGATGCTGGCAACTATCGGAAGCTGCAACTTAACAAATTGAATGAGCTTTGGGATAAGGCTTATGAAAACGCGGTTGTTATAAAGAACCGAACAAAGGTGTTTCATGATAAACACCTTATGCGCAAAACTTTCACGCCTGAACAACAGGTACTTCTTTATGACACCAGACTCTATTTTCATCCCGGTAAGTTTCGATCTCGCTGGAAAGGACCTTTTCTTGTGCTGTGTGTATACCCGCACGACGCGGTGGATTTGGAGAATCCGAAAGATGGTTCACTATTCAAAGTGAACGGATATAGAGTAAAACTGTTTCTTAATGCAGAACCATCGGAGGAGCTCCTGATGTTGCAGGAGCCGGTTTACATTGCCTAATTTTCCTCCGTTTACCACCAAACATCGGTTATCCAGCCATAAATAGTGGAAACACTGTTTCAAATAAATTTGGGGGTATGTATATACCATCTTATATATATATATATATATATATATGGATATTTTTTTCCGGTGCATATCCATTTTGTTTTGTTCTTATGATGAGCATCCCGGTCTTATAAATGCTCGGTTTTGTGTGTCAGGATATTTCTTGCCTGGTGAAATTCCCTTTTGTGAAAAAAATAAAAGAAAAAAAGAAAAAAAAATGGGCGGGTTTTTTTGTAAATATTCAAGAATATTTGAGAAGAGGACAATTCATTAAAAAAGGGAAAAAATTCCAAATTTAAGAGGTTTTAGTGCAAATAAGGTCCCTTTTTGACCAACCTTTAACTCCCCCTTTAAAAAACCCACCTCTATTCTTTATCCCCAACCCGAGTCTTCAGCCCCCATTTGTCACAAACTTAGCCTCCACCAGAATCTCACCATAGATCCGACGAACCGACCGCGGAACCGCCGCCGGAAGCTCCCCAGACTGCGCATCCACCTCCTTTTGTCCACTGCACCCTCTGAAAATTTCAGAGGAGCTTCGATTTTTTGATCTTCTCTCTTTAGAACTATTAAAATTGTATTTTTTGTTCAACGGCTCACAGTTTTCAATTTGAGAGGGATTTCTCTGCAATGTTCGCCCATGACCTTTATGGTAGTTATTTTGGCGACGAAATTCGGAAACGCGGATGGAATTACTTATTGTACGACCATCCAAATGCATTCGCACTTTCGAATCTCATTGATCGTTTTTTTAGAGGTTGGAGGAGAGATGTTTAGCTAATAATGGATATATACGCTTGTTTTGGGGATCGGGAAATTGTGGTAGATAGGAACTTGATTCATGAAGTAACTTTGATACCCTGTATCCCCGCTCACGATCTTCCCCTCCGATTTGAAGATTACATGCCATTGATGTAGGGTTCCTGGGCACACTAATGAAGTCTCACAACAGATCAAATATGCCCAATTCAAATTTATCATGTGCCTACAAACCGTAATACGGATCGTTAACTAGATAATGAGGCGATGCAAGCAAGTAAACTACTTTATTGCTAAAGGAAAGTGACTACAACCTTTGTAGATCCAGTCCTCCACCTCCTAGGCTCCGTGATGACGTCCCTCCGCTGTCCATATCGGATCCCGGACTCTAGCATCGGCTTCATAGGAGAAATGGGCGGGTTAGGTCGTCGACTTCGATGCCGAAGATGATCTACGTCGAGGCAACTCAAGATCAAACTCCAACTTCACCAAGTCATGAAACTTGTGAAGAAAACACCCTATACTACTTGGCAAGTGGTAGAGGATGAAGAAATAGGAAGTGGGTTCACTTTAGAATTGGATTTCTCACTCTTTTTCTCATGTTGCCATTGATGGAGGCAAGGTTTTCTTCTTTGTTGAAGAAGAAGAAGAAGAAGAAGAAGAAAGAATATGATAAGTATTTCCAAAATAGAAAATAAAATGAATACTTATCATATAGCAACCATGGTTAGGTGTAGAGACTAAACTAGGGTTAGGTTAAATGGTTAGGTTAAGGAAAAGAACAAGAATGGTCAAGCTTTCAACACTTCAAGAAGTTTCAACAAAACAACAAAATAACCCACCATTCTTTTTATCTTTTCAAAATGAATAAATAAATAAATAAATGAATAAGTAAATAAAAACCCTAACCATTAACATAACCATGGTTTAAACTAAACATACACCCAAACATTCATGTATCATCAAACATGATACAATCAAGTGCACAAAAATATATCACATATACAATGTGCACATCAAGTGAGAAAATCCTTTTAAAGTGAACAAATACTAGTTAATGCAAAGTAATATATCAAATATATAATTATGCATTAAATCATTAAATCAACACTTGATTTAACGATCCGGTCATATCGCATATGACCGACTAATATTCAATGTATCGGCTTATCGAATTAATCCTTGATTCGATAACTAGGTTATATCGCATACAACCAATCGATACATTCATCGCGAGAATAGAATACGGTATCACATACACGCATTATTCTCGGTCCCGCACATATCTCATATGCGCTCCTATTTCGTTTCGCTTGAGCCAGGAAAGCTCTGTGTAGGACTCTAAAGACTCGTCAATACGCCGGCAGCAGATGATGATCATATCAAGCATCCACAAGCCGCAAGCGGACTGCTAAACGTAACGGCCACCCGGGTATTGAGCGATCAGAAGATCGACGAGCAAGCCCGCTCACACTCCTGTGAATCCAACCAGTAACACTTACCGTACAGTCCGGTCTGTTCGTCTGATATGTCGCATATCTTGCTTAGGGGTGGTAAACGTCAGACCCAAATAGCTTGACAAGTCATGCCGACGTGAGGTCCATAACAATCGTGAAACTACTAATAACTCTTACCAGTATATCACTGCAACCCTGGCCAGGGATTTCCTGTTATGGCCAGTCGAGCATAGCGCAACATCAACCCCCAATACCGGAAGAGACGAATCCCCTCCTATCGCTCATTGCCTCCATGTGAATCGGGACTGTACCCAAAAACCACCTGTTTGCACGACTCAGTAGAGCTGTGGTAGGGTGGAAATCAAAGCACAGTGGGACACACAAGACTCTATGACGATCTCGGGTCAACAGACTAAGCTGTACCAGTGTCACCAGAGAACTGCCATCTGACGTGAGGTATAATACCATCTGGGAGTTCTGGGCGAGTCCGTTCAGTGAACCCAGTCTCCACTGAGCACCCGCATACCATCTCTGATGTCAAACACCAATGGATATGGGATCATCCATCGCCCATCACATGGGTCGAGAAGATATACGCTAGTCTACTCTGGAATATCGATGTCCCGTCTCGATATTCCCACGACTAGGAACATTGAAGGGTGTACTCATGGACTACCCAGGCCCCACTAGTATGATCTGCATCATAGTCCTGGAAGTCGAGTACACATCCTAAGGGCTTTATCAACATGTAACAGAGAGACAGAAAGTATACATGTTAAGATAAAGAGCAACCAGATAGCGTACTATCATGTCGAGCAAGAAAGTCCTACCTATATATGTCCCAGCATCCACTACAATATACATCCAATGTACAGTAATGGCCTCTAGGGCATACATATAACTAACAATTGATAGGCGATAGTGTAAGTCGATGTTGCGCACCACGCGGGTTCACGGGGAGGCGGAATTTACAAAAAAATGATTTTTTGAAGCTTCACAACACCGACTAAACTCCAGGATCAATACGGAAACCTTAACTATTTATTCTACTTGGAAGTTTAACTACTCGGTAAGAGTTTTATATCTCCTTGTTTCTAGTCCTTCGGGTTTTCTCTTCCTCCTCCTCTTCTTTAGCTCCTCGAAGATCGGATCAAGCTTGAAGAGTTGGCCTCCTCGCGTCAAAGACGATCCACTCGAGAGTATGTACTTCAAGCTCCAATCTCTAAACCGAGGTAACTAAGGTACTTTGTTTGCTAAGCTAGGTAGTTTAATAGATGTAGAGAATGATTATGGATTAATTTGTCTTAATAACCCTAGGTTTCTTAACTCATGAGAGTGTTTAGGGTTTGAGGAAGAAGAAGAGAACCATTGAGAGATGAGAGTGTTGTGATGAAAACGATATGAATAAAGGCTAAGTGTTGATGACTATGAAGCAAATCATTTTCCACAAATAATAATATAATGCCACCATGCTTCAATAGTCATCCAAATACAATGAGTCACCAAAGTAGCCATGCTTCAATCATATCCAAATAACACCTCATTTCTCCACTTCATTATCCATTTAAATAAATGGATTAAAACATAAATGATGTGTCTTCTTCTAGAAGCACTCTTATGAAATTACAAGAATACCCCACACCGTATATACATACCCGTATTTGTACCACGAATACCATGAGACGAAAATAATCCAATAATCTATTACTAGGATCCGGCTTAAACCAAAGCCCATTAGTATTATCCGTCCGAACAACATCCGTTTGACCCGAAGCGGAGAAACCCTCTGTGTTGGACACTAAAGACTCGACAGTACGCTGGCAATGGGTTTAACCACAAGTCCGTCAGCGATACTAACAGTACGGTCTGTTCATCTAAAATACTCGCATATCGGGCCTAAGGGGATGGTAAATGTCAGACCCCTAACAGCGCAATAAGTTGTGCTGGAGTAGAGCCCAATACACCCTGAGAAACTATTGGAGTACCTACCAGTAAATCTCGCTTGTTCTGGACAGGGACTTTGTGTAGTGGCTTTCTGAACACAGCGTGATATCAACCCCCAATACCGGGAGAGACGAATCCTATCTAACTGCTACTGCCTCCAAGTGCTTCGAGACTGCACCCAATTACTACCTGTTTGCATGACTCCTTTGAGCCGTGATAGGGTAGTAATCTAAGTATAGTGGGAATACACTCGAGACGAATAGTGATGTCAAGTCAGCGGACTAACTTATACTCATGCCACCCAGGAATTGCTACCTGACGATAGGTATAATACCAACTAGCAGTTCCCAATGAGTCCATCCAGTGTAACTCATAACCTAATGAGCACCTGTATACTATCTCCGGTACGACGTACCAATGGCTGTGGGACAGACCATCTCCTGTGCTGAGATGAGAAGTGTATACACTAGTCTACTCTAGAGTATCGATGCCCTGTCTCGATAATTCTACGACTAGGGACCTATATAAGGATGTGCTTATAGACTACCCATCCCTCACTAGTGTGACTGCCATCATAACGCCGGTAGTCAAGCAAAGATCTTAAGAGCTCTACCAATATGTATAAGCGATATGCTAAAATAAACACATGCACATATTGAGGTAGAATAAAACCAAGTAGCATACTACCATTTTGAGAAAGACTGTTATTATAACTATGAATATCCTAAGCTTCCAATATGTAATATACAATCCAGTATGATACAATAATGGCCTATAGGGCATATATCACTAACAATCTCCCACTTGCACTAAAGCCATGTATTGGCATATCGCAAACCTATCATCTCGATTAGCCTCTCGAACTGTGTCTGAGAGATGGCCTTTGTGAATGGATCTGCAGTGTTGTTCTCTGTCTCTACTCTCCGCACCTCGATCGCCCGGCGATCAACGATCTTCCTGGTCAGGTGGAACCGCCTCAAGATGTGTCTGGACTTCTGATGGGACCTTGGTTCCTTCGCTAAAGCGATAGCGCCGTTGTTGTCATAATACAGTGGTTTTGGATCAACAATGGACGGAACCACTTGAAGCTCTATCATGAACTTTCTGATCCAGACTGCTTCTTTCTCGGCGTCACATACAGCGATATACTTCGCTTCCATCTTCGAGTCAACAACGGTGTCCTGCTTGGAGCTCTTCCAACAGACCGTCCCTCTATTGAGGGTAAAGACATAACCCGACGTGGACTTAGAGTCATTCTTTTCATTCTGGAAGCTGGATTCGGCGAAGGCTTCGACCTGGAGGTCTTCTTTGCCGTACACTAAGAACATCTCCTTAGTCCTTATCAGGTACTTGAGAATGTTCTTTAGTGCTATCCAACGCTTCTCCATTGGGTTTGACCGATACCTACTTACAACGCTCAGTGCGTAAGCTGCATCTAGTCTGGTACACAATATCACATATATTATACAGCCTACCGCAGAAGCATAGGGTATAATTACTTATGCGATCCTTTTCCAAATCAGTCTTGGAAGACATCTCTTTGCAGAGGGTGATTCCGTGACAAGCCGGTAGATTACCACACTTTGAATCTTCCATACTTAATCTCTTCAGTATGGTGTCGATATACCTTGACTGTGAAAGTCCCAACATCCGTTTAGATCTATCACGGTAGATTTGGATCCCCAGAATGTAGGAGGTATCACCCAGATCCTTCATGAGAAACCTTTGTGACAAGAATCATTTGACTGATTGTAGCATAGGAATGTCATTTCCTATCAGGAGAATGTCATCCATGTACAAAACGAGGAATACCACAGTTCTCGCTGCAATTTTACTATAAATGCATGGTTCATCTGGATTTTTGATAAAGTCGAATTCCTTGACTGTCTCATCAAAACAGATGTTCCAACTCCGCGATGCCTGCTTTAATCCATAAATGAATTTAAGTAGCTTGCACACTCTTCCGCTTCTCCCACTCTCTATGAAACTCTCCGGCTGATTCATATAGACACACTCTTCCAAATTTCTATTCTAAAAATCGGTCTTTACGTCCATCTGCCAAATTTCATAATCGTGGAAGGCATCAATGGCAAGAAGGATCCGAATGGATTTGAGCATAGCCATTGGAGAAAAGGTTTCATCATAGTACAAACCAGGTCTTTGACGATAACCTTTTACAACAAGTCTAGCCTTATGGGTTTCAGCCTGTCCATCTACACCAGTCTTCTTTCTGAAAATCCATTTGCAGCCTATGGGTTTTACCCCTTATGGAGCAATGTCCAAAGTCCATACTTTGTTGGTATACATGGACTCCATTTCGGTCCGCATTGTATCCAGCCATTTTACCGAGTCTCTGCTCTGAATAGGTTGCTGGAAGCTAGTTGGCTCATCATCGTTGATGATGCAATCCGCTCTATCCCCGTCTATGAGAAAACCGTAGTATCTCTCGGACGGATGGGACTGCCTACTAGTACCGCGGAGTGGCGCGGGGATGTACGGTTCTTTCGAAACTTCTGGTTCCACCATGCTTTCAGTAATAGCTTGTGATTATGGAATTTCTTCCAGTTCTATGGCGCTCCCACTTATTTCTTTTTCAAGAAACCGTGTCTCCATAAAGTGGGCATGCCGAGGAACAAAGACCTTTTGTTCCTCCGTGTAATAGAAAAGATACACCCTGGAGTTCTTTGGGCATCCCACAAACTTACACAGTACTGAGCGTGCCTCGAGTTTTTCCGCATACTGCTTTTTTACAAAAGCTGGACATCCTCATATGTTCAGATACTTAAGATAGGGTTTCTTCCTACTCCACATATGATATGGTGTGGTAGGCACTGACTTAGTAGGAATCTTGTTCAAAAGATATGCAGCTGATTCTAGTGCATAACCCCAGAAGGATAGCGGCAACTCAACGTTACTCATCATGGAACGTACCATATCTAATAAGATTCTGTTCCGCCTTTCCGATACACCGTTGTGTTGAGGTGTGTATGGAGGAGTAAGATAAGAGAGAATTCCATTCTCTTTTAAGTAATCCAGAAACTTGGCACTTAAGTATTCACCACCTCGATCAGATCTAAGTGTTTTGATACTTTTGCCGGTTTGTTTTTCCACTTCATTCTTATATTCCCGGAATTTCTCAAAGGTATCCGATTTATGTTTCATCAAGAATACATGTCCATATCTTGAGAAATCATCCGTAAAAGTAATGAAATAGGAATAACCACTTCTTGCATGTATAGATATTGGACCACACACGTCGCTATGTATGAGTCCCAAGAGCTCAGTGGCTCTTACTCCATGTCCAGTGAACGGAGTCTTTGTTATCTTTCCTTTGAGACATGATTGACAAGTTGCATAGGACTGATATTCGAACGTATCCAAATATCCCTCTTTATGTAACTTCGTCAACCGTGTTTCATTGATGTGACCCAGTCTACAATGCCATAAGAAAGCCCGATTTAATTCTGGAGACTTTCTTTTAAGTGTGTTCTAGACGTTCAAAACCTGAGCTTAATTTAATACGTATATACCGTTATCTAGTGTACCTGACCCAATCAAATTTTGATTAAGGTGGATGTGGACCATATCGCTTATAAATGTAAAATCATAATATTCTTTAGAATGTAAAGATATAGAAATGATATTACAAACCAGACTAGGTACACACAAACAGTTACGCAAAATCAAAATCTGCCTACTTGTCAATCTTAGATGATATTCCCCTACGGATACAGCGTCCACGCTCATTCTATTAGCAACCCTGAGAGTCATATCACCTGCCTTGATAACTCTACGGTTTCTTAGAGCCTATAATGAATTACAGATATGAGATCCTGATCCAGTATCTAGTACCCAGAAAGTAGAGTTAATTGACAGACGGTTTTCAATCATAAACACACCTGAAGCCGAAACGCCAATGTACTTCGAATCCTGGTTTCTGGCTTTCCAAGCCCTGCCGTCCTTCTGCCAATGCCCTTTCCCGTGACAATAGAAACATTCCTCCTTTCCTTCTGTTAGCCTCAAAACTTTTGCCCTGCCCTTTCCCTCTATCTTACTGACACCGCCTATCACTTGGTGGAGGCTTTCTTCTTCTCTCCCTTGGCTTTTGCGTTGGATCTAAAAGAGGAAGATTCCCGAATAAGCAGAGCGGGTGTCTCCCTAGATTTCTACAGAGTGCCCTCAATGCTGCTCAATATGTTGAGGAGTTCTGGAAGTGAAACTTCCTTTCCTTGAATGTTGAAATTCAAGATAAATTGGGCGTAGGTGGAGGGGAGGGACTTAGAATCAAGCCAGTAGATAACTCATTCTCCAACGTGGTCCCAAGGTCCGCAAGCTCTTCAATATAGCTAATCATCATAAGGACGTGGTCCCTTACAGATGACTCGACAGCCAACCTCGCCTGAAACAATTTTTTCGAGGTCTCATATCTTGCGATACGAGATTGCTCTCTATATAAATTCTTGGTATGGAGGAAGATGGAAACTAAGTCTATCTTCTCGTGCCGCCACTAATGTTCATAATCCATTGAGGCTAACACGAGGCACTTGGCTCTCTAACTGTTTTTTTCCCATGTCTTACGGATTTCAACATTCGCGACGGTGGAATCTGGACCTGGGATGGCGGGGGCTTTGGTAGTAAGGAGGTAGCCCAGCTTTTCATAGGTAATGGCCATCTGGACATTTCTTAACCAATTTTTATAGTTTGGCCCAGTCAATTTATTATTATCTAGCAGTAACTTAAGCCCGGTCATTTTGGTCGCTGCAATTAGGAGAGAGAAAAACACTCAACATGATACTCTTGAAAGTTTAGATTGGTTATTAGTTTATCTAAACAGGATGGCTCTCACTGTTCCTCAAATCCTCCTTCAAACCATAAAAGAAGAATTAGTCAGGATTAATCTCACCCTGCAATTCTTGCTTAACCTTTCGGTCAAGCTAGTGTTGGTACTTCGAGGGAGGTTTTCCAACGCTTTCGCGAAGTTTCTTAATTACATAAGCTCTTTTCCCTGGAGGTGTAGCCCTGCTAACACTGTTCTAGACACCTACTTGGTTTATAACATTGATTGTTTAGTGAAAAATCTCCCGAAGAGTAGCGGATACTCACAGTAGGATCGGGATCCAAATATCATCGCGTGACAACTTTGAAGGAATCCTACCAAATGTTGGAGATAGTGCCCTCAGAGTCAATTATTAGGTCACAGGTACGTGATTGTAATGATTGAGGGAGGACCTATCCCGGTAGGACAGTCTTACTCGAGATGATAGTATGCTATCTGGTTTACCTTTATCATCGTGTACTGTTTTAAGTGACATGACACGTCGCTATTACACGTTGATAGAGCCCCTAGGATTCTTGCTTGACCACCAGCAGTATGAGGGCGATCATATAAGTGGGAGCTGGGGGTCTACAAGCTTATCCTTAAAAGGTCCCTAGTCGTGGGAGTTTCGAGACTGGGCATCGATACTCCATTAGTAGACTAGTGTATACAGTCGAGACCCCGACGAGGGGCGGTGGCCGGTCTCACAAGCCACTGGTGTCAGTTGGATCACCTAAGATGTATACAGGTGCTCATTGGGTTATGAGTACACCGGACAGGACTCGCCGGGAACCTGCTAGTTGGTCATATACCAGACGTCAGATGGCAGTTCCCTGGTGACATGTGTGCAGGTTAGTTCATCGACCTGGGGATCGTCATTTGTCTCGTGTGAGTTCCCACTGTACTTTGATTACTACCCTACCACGGCTCAAAGGAGTCGTGCAAACAGGTTTTAGTTGGGTACAGTCCCGAGCCACATGGAGGCAGTGAGCGTATCTTCAGGGGTTCGTCTCTCCCGGTATTGGGGGTGAGGTCGTGCTGTGTCTAGGAGAGCCATTACACAAAGTCCTTGGCCAAGGCAAGGAGATTTACTGGTAGGTATTCCAGTAGTATCTCAGGGTGTTCTGGGCTACACTCCGACACGACTTGTACCGCTTTTGGGGGTCTGACTTTTACCAACCCCCTAGGCCCGCCATGCGATACTCATAGAAGAACGGACCGGACTGCACGGATATTGTCACTGACAGGCTCAGTTGGGTGTCGGGGTGAGCTTCCTCATCGACGTCCCATTTGGTCAGTACCTGGTAGCCCGTCACGTATTGGCTTATACCTCTGACGTGCTAGTGGTTAAATCCACAACCAAGGTGTTGACGAGTCTTTAGAGTCTACCACACTTACAGTTACTCAAGTTTCGGGCAAAACGCTGTAGAGGCCGTATGGAGATATGGCAGGGTCCGATCAGATACGTGCGGTATTGCACGGATCAGGATCGGACGGTTTGTACTAGTAGCCGTATAGGTATATGGCAGGGTTCGATCAGATACGTGCGGTATTGCACGGATCAGGATCGAACGGATAATACTAGCCGGCTTTGGTTTAAGCCGGTCCTAGTTTAGTACAGTGTAGATTTTGTCTTTTTACATTTGTATTTCGGTCGAAATACAAATGTGGGTGTGTATGCACAGTATCGGGGTTTTCCGGGTTGCCAGTTTGCATTCCGTTCCGGCCGGTTTTCTCTTTTTCCTTCCCGGTCGGACTTTTCGTTGGAGGGTGTTAATTGCAAGTTTGCAATTAACATTTTGTTGAAGGGGTTTCTTGCAAAAAGGATTGATATGATTGCATTTTTTTTTTTTGGCTCCATGATGCATTAATTGGGATTTGATTGGATATGGTTTGTGAATGATTTTGTGTTGGAAATTGGGTTTGGATTTGGCCGGCCACTGTTCTGGTCATGGGGTGAGTTTTTTATTTGGATGGGATTAATTTATATTTGTTTACATAAGGAAAATGAGTGTGCAGGATTTTTTTTTTGGTTAAAAAAAAAAAAGTGAGCATGCATTATTTCATTTTTGGGTGGCTATAAGATTAATTGGCTGCAGAGAGCACCAGAGGCTTTTTCTTTTTGGCTGAGCTCATTGCAAGCTTCACAAGTTTTTTTTTCAGCAAGCTTGAATCCAAGGAAAATTCTTATATCTTCATTCCTCCATGGCAACCACAAAAACCCCAAAGAGACACCATCTACACTATATTCTACAGTTAATCTTGGGCGCGTCGGCTAGCCAACTTCGCGCCCGAGTTGCCTCGGCATTGAGGTGGGAGCCCGTAAACAAAGTAGGCGATGTGGTGCACTTCCGGCGACGAGGAGGAGACGGGACTTTTCCGCAGGAGATCCGGACGATGGCGAGAAGACCGGAGGACTTGGATCGTCGGTATATCTCTAACCCATCTTGTTAGTAGCTTAGACTAGTTAATGGTTCGATCCGGTTAAAGTGCGCGGTGGTGCCGGTTTGCAAAGTCCGCAAAATTTAAGTTATTCACCGCTTCCGCATTCCGGCGTCGGATTGACGGCCGGGACGCCGCCGTGCACTTACAGTGGTATCAGAGCCTCGCCATTAACTTAGTCTAGCTTTGTGTAATGCGTTTGCATTTCCGATCGATCAAAAAGTTCCAAAAACCCGTATTGCCTTCGCATCAGTTTCTGTTGAAAATTTTTGGTCTCGAAAATTTTTTCAGGTTGTAAAATATTGATGTACTGGAAAATCTAAGAGTTCTGTAAAAATTTGACGAAGTAACTCCACAGTTGGAGCGCGGAACCGCCGCTAAAACCCCATTTGTGCGGCCCTTCCGCCGCGCACTATTCACATCACTTCACCATTTTTTTACAGAGGCCTTCTGGGCTTAAAATATGGGCTTTGGAATATTAAAGTTGGGCCAATTGTTTCTGTGAGTGCTACAGTTTTCTTTGGGGCCCACTTGTTAATTGTTTGATCAATCGGAAATTTTTTAAACACATTTTTCACAGTATTTACATTATATCTGCGACCGTGAATGTCACTCGATCGGTAAATCCGGTCTAACTGCTATAGCCCGGTTAGACGGATTTGCGAACGTGACTTTCACGTTGATGTTCTATGTATTTGCTGTGATGTTGCGGATCGGTCGTGGGGGATAGCCTGGATGCAATGCTAGTACAGTTTTGTTGTATTATGTACATTTGTTATTGCGGGGCGAGCGTCCGACATGTGGACTGCCGTCACTGCCTGATTGTATTATTATTTTGGGGCACGACCTGGTTGCGGTCGATGTACCCGTTGTATGTATATTTTACTTTCTGTACTAGGATTGCCCCGCGGAGGGGTGCACGGATAGCCGGGTTCTAGATGGCAACAAGCCCGCATCTCATGGCATTGGGACGGAGGGGGCTTCACTCTAGGATTGGCGGGCTATTCGTCGCACTCGTAGGGGGTACAGGTTGACCCAGGAGGGGTGCCCAAGTTACCGGATTCCGTGAAGTGCTGGGTGGTCCATTCACGGCGCTGAAGGGGGCTGCCTCGCTTCAGGTTTTGGCGGGTGACTTGCCGCGCCCGTAGGGGTCTAGGATTTCATTGCACAGGCTATCCACACGACCAGGGGAACGTCGGGTTTCAGCGGCTCTGTGAAACCCGGGGATCCCAGATATCTGTATTGTTTCTGTGATGCTGTTCATTCTCTGTGATGTTGCATTTCTTTCACGCCTTGAGCGAAATATAATATATTGGTATATATATTAGTAGATGTTGTATATGTTTTACATCCGCGCTAGTCCAGTCCCCGCTCTGTCGTTAGTTAGCTAACCTAACGGGTAATGACGGGACCCAGTGGCGAATGCGGATGGCATATACGTACATCAGTATATTTTCGTTCTTTTTGGTGTGATCAATTGATGGGACTGCATTGATTCGGATCAATGCAAGTTAAAAAACAAACCTTATCTGATGTTGTTGGAACACTTTTCTAAAAGCTGTTATTGCAAGGACGTTCTCTTTTGTTTTGCATCGTGGTATTCATTTAGAATATCCTGCTCCTCAGTCGACGAGGCAAGGGCCGAGATCCCTTCACCGGGAGTGACCCCTTGGACAGAAGTTTGCGTCAGGGCATTAACTTCACTATAGCCGATTACTTTTGCTTTGCACCGTGGTATTCATTTGGAATATCCTGCACCTCATTCTACGGGGAAAGAGCCGAGATCCCTTCACCGGGAGTGACCTCTTTAGTAAAGGTTTTCGTCACTATATTTTCTAAAAAGCTATCCGTTCCTTCAACGATATCAAGTTCTTTACGTTAAAGGTTTTCGCCAGAAACCATTCGTAGCCCTCCGTCGTTTCATATGGGTGGTCAATAGTATTCAAGCTGTGTATGTTGGCCAAACTCAAGGCACAGTGATTGGTAGCTATTGGGGTATTCATATGCAGCATAGATAGATGCGTTGGTTTGGGACAGTCGTGCTGCCATTTTGGCCAAAGTCAAGGGTATGTACGGGTGGATTCAAATTAACCTGGAGAATGACGGGTAGAACTTGACATGTGACTTATGATATGTTGGCCAAAGTCAAGGTCATAAGAACATGGGGCAGAAATCACATCGGGAGTTTTAAAAGTACTGAAACTTGCCAGATATGCGCATACCTTCTGGAGTGTGATACCGTGAGCGGATTCCGTCACGTTATCATGCGATGAGAGTTGGATCCCAATTCCCACTGATGAGTTAGTTTACTCCTCGGGTGACCCCGACTAATTCTTCTTTTAGGTTTGGAGAAGAATTTGAGGTACAGTGGGAGGTTTCCAGATTAGATAAATTGGTAACCATTCTGATCTAGGTTAGAGTGCACGCTGAGTGTTTCTTTTCTCTCTCTCTTTGGCAGCGACCATTGACCCGACCCTAAGACTTTGACTCAGTGACCAAGTTGACCGAAGCTTCTTAACACAGGCTTTTGGATTGTCAGAATTGCAGACCTCATTGCCACTCCTACTTTTACCCTTTTCTCCAGGACACCCCGTATTACTGCGAACGTCCACTTCCATTGGACAAAACCATCGTATGGTTAGATACGAACTCGAAGGAATTCGAGGATGGTTTCTGGTTCTGGAGAAAACGGATAGGATTATTCAGTTGTCTTTTCCTTTTACCCTCTCTCAGGTTACGAGTACTCCTTGGTTTAGGGGTAGTACACCTATTACGCAAATTGGATTGTCTTCTTCCAAACCTTAGGCTGGTGCCGACCGGTAGGGAATGAAGAAAACCAATTAGCATAACGATGGTGTGCAGAAGGTATTAAGTTCAGACAAAGCAAGGGATTAGTAAGAGGGCAAAGTAAATTGCAACAGATATTCACGACCAAACCAAATATTTCGTTACCACTCCCACATCACCTTTGTATTTTTCCAGGACACTCCGTATCACTACGAAGATCCACAGTTTATTTGGATACTCCATCGTATGGTTATATACGAACTCGAATGGAACTTGTTCCAGTTCGGGGATGGATTCTGGTCCAGGAGAAATAGGAATAAAGTACATTCAGGTGTCTTTTATCTTCACCTTCTCTCGCGTTGCGAGTGCTCCTAGGATTAGGACAGTACACCCTTTATGCTTATTGGATAGTCTTCTTCCAAACCATAGGCTGGTGCCGAACGGTAGGGAAGGAAGAAAACCAATTGGCCTAAAGGGGTGTGCGGAAGGTAATGACTAAAGACATATGAAGTGATTTGGAGAGGTGGCAAAGAATTATACGGTTATAGTTGTGAATCTGGATAATGGAAGAGGCATTACTAAGAATACCGGGATACCCCACCGAAACATTTCAATGTTTCAGTTTCACTGTGTACTGTTAAAAGAAAACTGATTTCCCGATTAGATACTTACTCCAGGGTATGTATTTACCAGGTACGATTCTCACATCTTTATGGTTTTACAGATGATGAGTGGGAGTAAGTTATTGGGAATTGGGTGATCATCCTCATTATATCGGGATTCGTTGTAATCGGTGATATTTGAGGAAATCACCTGGGATGTTTGCCGGTCGGCAAGTATTTGGTTTTGAATATCCGCTGTTATGCACCAGTTTCAAATTGATATATCTGTACGTCTATTTTCATAGAGTGAGATATACCTTTATGAAATTATGTCTACGACATTTACCTATATCAGTGGATGGTTAGGTAAGGAGCATAAACAGCGGTGTAATTCTTCTTAACCATAAGTACAGTTTTCAACCTACGACACACAGTGAATGAGTTATCAGACTCAAGGGACTTATACAGAGTATTGTATGTTGTCCAGGGTCCATCAGGACAGAGGGGTAGGTCCTCATACTATATTCGGTTTACTTATAACTTCTCTAGTTTTTAGACAGGTGTTTCGTGGAAACACAGGGTCCGAATTTTGAGAAGTTATAGGTATATGAATAGAGTAGAGAACCAGGTGTAGCAAGTATCGGGATTCTTCAAAGAGATCGAAGATGTAGATACTTGTGTACGGTATTCAGTTGATAGTAATGATTTAAGAGATCTTGCTTCTCTTTCAGGTTACTCATGATTGGAAGCATTCCTAAGTTGAGTAACGCTGATCGGCCTCTTTCCATTTAGTTGACATGCACTGGAGACAGCTGCATGATGTGAATCTGGTTCAAATAAATCAGTGCCTCTGATTCTATATTGGATATAGAACAGTTCATATCTTAACGATGTTACGGTACGGGGAGTTGTCCGGTTTATGCTTAAAACCAGATATTGGACAACTCTAGGCACGTTTCTGTAATGGCTGTTTGTGGGTTGACCCAGGCTATGACGAGGGTTGACTTTCTACCATCTGGATGAACAATAGCAATATTGTTCTAGACTCGCCACAGTTTTATTAAAAATGGATTTTTTCAGAAAACAGTAGTGGGAGTATGGTAGAACTGGAAGTGATTCCAGAACCACAAACGATTACTGAAGATTTGATAAGGAACCTAAAGATTCAATCTGGATTGACATTCCATTGGCCACTCCGCAGATAAGGTGGGTAACTTCAGGCACCCGAGAGGTACTACGGTAGCCTCAAGGACGGTGACAGGGAAGTTCTTGTTTACCCACAATTGCCATTGCTGTTGTTCCAGGTTACGAGACCCGGGGGGAGGATGAGTATAGCGTCGTTCTAAACTAGTTTTAGAAGTGTACGTCTATATGACTCTGCCAGAGGGTTGTCGTAGTCAGTGGGAGCAGCGGAAGCATTGGTGGACAGGTAGCTTATGTCTATTTATAGACTAAAGCAGATGTAGCGGAGATAGATCATCTATTTCTGACGTGACAGTCATGAGTTTGACTTCATCAGAATAGGGGATGGATCTGTTGAGAAGGTAGTAGGGTGTGATGTCCTGGTATCTGGATGACATACACAGAATAGGAAAAGAAACTCCTATACTACAATCGGTTATACTTTGGTCGTCACACAGTGGTTTCTCCACAAAGGACATGGATTTTATATCAGACATACTGGTTACTAGATCAGTGGTTTTAGATCTAGATTTGGGTGGTTTCCCAATCAGGGTACTTGACAGCATTCTAAGAGTATTTAGGATGGACGACTCCTGGCACGGTAGTGTACCTGCAGGTAATGGAGTCACCCTCTCTAAAGGTGTCTTACAGACTAAAGGGGAGAGGGACGTGCATGATTGGCAGATCACTTGCTTAGGCAAGTGAGTCAATCATGAGATGTCAAGTACCACACCAGATGTTGTTCTTGCACTAGATGCAATAAGTTGACATTAATCCAATCCTGGAGAAACAGTCGGAAGCAGTTTTAGAACATAAGTGGATGTTCTAGGGATATGATAACGACAGCCTCATTCAGGAGACGGTTATCATTCCAGGCTTCCAAGGTGACATGGACGACAAGGAGGTTGTCAGAGTTATAGTTTTCCCTCTGACGAGGGGCAGTATTTTGGACAGCTGATCCAAGGCAATACTGAGGGATGCATGGCGCGCAGGATACTGATTAAGTTCAGTTGACGATACAGTCTAAGAAGTTTGGATTTGGAGTTCATTTATGAGCTATGTCCCATCAGACATCCAGACACATTCTAAGACAGGTATTGCTCATTTCGGGAGATGGGTTTTCTCCGCGAACTTGAGATATAGAGAGACATGGAAAGAAACAACAAAGCGGATCCACTCACTGAGGCTATTCCTCGAACGCAATAGTTCCGCAAATGAGTTTTGTGAGACTGACTAGTAGAGGAGTTGGATGTTCGGTATCACACGGGCTGTGAGTATGCGACATCGCAATAATTAGCCTTGAGTGCAAGTGGGAGATTGTTGGAGATAGTGCCCTCAGAGTCAATTATTAGGTCACAGGTACGTGATTGTAATGATTGAGGGAGGACCTATCCCGGTAGGACAGTCTTACTCGAGATGATAGTATGCTATCTGGTTTACCTTTATCATCGTGTACTGTTTTAAGTGACATGACACGTCGCTATTACACGTTGATAGAGCCCCTAGGATTCTTGCTTGACCACCAGCAGTATGAGGGCGATCATATAAGTGGGAGCTGGGGGTCTACAAGCTTATCCTTAAAAGGTCCCTAGTCGTGGGAGTTTCGAGACTGGGCATCGATACTCCATTAGTAGACTAGTGTATACAGTCGAGACCCCGACGAGGGGCGGTGGCCGGTCTCACAAGCCACTGGTGTCAGTTGGATCACCTAAGATGTATACAGGTGCTCATTGGGTTATGAGTACACCAGACAGGACTCGCCGGGAACCTGCTAGTTGGTCATATACCAGACGTCAGATGGCAGTTCCCTGGTGACATGTGTGCAGGTTAGTTCATCGACCTGGGGATCGTCATTTGTCTCGTGTGAGTTCCCACTGTACTTTGATTACTACCCTACCACGGCTCAAAGGAGTCGTGCAAACAGGTTTTAGTTGGGTACAGTCCCGAGCCACATGGAGGCAGTGAGCGTATCTTCAGGGGTTCGTCTCTCCCGGTATTGGGGGTGAGGTCGTGCTGTGTCTAGGAGAGCCATTACACAAAGTCCTTGGCCAAGGCAAGGAGATTTACTGGTAGGTATTCCAGTAGTATCTCAGGGTGTTCTGGGCTACACTCCGACACGACTTGTACCGCTTTTGGGGGTCTGACTTTTACCAACCCCCTAGGCCCGCCATGCGATACTCATAGACGAACGGACCGGACTGCACGGATATTGTCACTGACAGGCTCAGTTGGGTGTCGGGGTGAGCTTCCTCATCGACGTCCCATTTGGTCAGTACCTGGTAGCCCGTCACGTATTGGCTTATACCTCTGACGTGCTAGTGGTTAAATCCACAACCAAGGTGTTGACGAGTCTTTAGAGTCTACCACACTTACAGTTACTCAAGTTTCAGGCGAAACGCTGTAGAGGCCGTATGGAGATATGGCAGGGTCCGATCAGATACGTGCGGTATTGCACGGATCAGGATCGGACGGTTTGTACTAGTAGCCGTATAGGTATATGGCAGGGTTCGATCAGATACGTGCGGTATTGCACGGATCAGGATCGAACGGATAATACTAGCCGGCTTTGGTTTAAGCCGGTCCTAGTTTAGTACAGTGTAGATTTTGTCTTTTTACATTTGTATTTCGGTCGAAATACAAATGTGGGTGTGTATGCACAGTATCGGGGTTTTCCGGGTTGCCAGTTTGCATTCCGTTCCGGCCGGTTTTCTCTTTTTCCTTCCCGGTCGGACTTTTCGTTGGAGGGTGTTAATTGCAAGTTTGCAATTAACATTTTGTTGAAGGGGTTTCTTGCAAAAAGGATTGATATGATTGCATTTTTTTTTTTGGCTCCATGATGCATTAATTGGGATTTGATTGGATATGGTTTGTGAATGATTTTGTGTTGGAAATTGGGTTTGGATTTGGCTGGCCACTGTTCTGGTCATGGGGTGAGTTTTTTATTTGGATGGGATTAATTTATATTTGTTTACATAAGGAAAATGAGTGTGCAGGATTTTTTTTTTGGTTAAAAAAAAAAAGTGAGCATGCATTATTTCATTTTTGGGTGGCTATAAGATTAATTGGCTGCAGAGAGCACCAGAGGCTTTTTCTTTTTGGCTGAGCTCATTGCAAGCTTCACAAGTTTTTTTTTCAGCAAGCTTGAATCCAAGGAAAATTCTTATATCTTCATTCCTCCATGGCAACCACAAAAACCCCAAAGAGACACCATCTACACTATATTCTACAGTTAATCTTGGGCGCGTCGGCTAGCCAACTTCGCGCCCGAGTTGCCTCGGCATTGAGGTGGGAGCCCGTAAACAAAGTAGGCGATGTGGTGCACTTCCGGCGACGAGGAGGAGACGGGACTTTTCCGCAGGAGATCCGGACGATGGCGAGAAGACCGGAGGACTTGGATCGTCGGTATATCTCTAACCCATCTTGTTAGTAGCTTAGACTAGTTAATGGTTCGATCCGGTTAAAGTGCGCGGTGGTGCCGGTTTGCAAAGTCCGCAAAATTTAAGTTATTCACCGCTTCCGCATTCCGGCGTCGGATTGACGGCCGGGACGCCGCCGTGCACTTACACCAAAATCATCACAGTCCAAATGGTATGCAACACTAACAAGTTTCATTTTCCTTAGAAATCCCCGATGTGGATTTTTGCCCTAAACTCTTATGATCTTGACGGAGGCCAACATATCATAAGTCGCAAGTCAAGTTCTACTCGTCATTGTCTAGGTTAATTTGAACCCACCCGTACAAACCCTTGACGAAGGCCAAAATAGCTGTACGACTGTCCTAAATCAACGCATCTATCTATGCTACAGATGAATACCCAGCAGCTACCAATCACTATGCCTTGGCGAAGGTCAAAATACATAGCTTCAATACTACTGAATACCCATCTGAAATGATGGAGGGCTACGGATGGATTTGGCGAAACCGTGAACGTAATGAACTTGATATAGTCGAAGGAACCATGATAGCTTTTAAAAGGAGTGGTTTTGGCTCCGCATTTAAAATTTATTTTACAAGAAAACCGAGTGGTTTTGAAATTGTTCCAACGATTTAAACTTTGGTTTGTTTTCCTTGCATTAATCAATGTTAATGCGGTCCCATCATTTAACCCTATCATTGCAGAAAAGAAACGAAAATAGAACGTACGCTTATGCCATCCGCATTCGCCACGGGGCCCTATCATGCACCGTTAGGTTACTTAAGTAACGACAGAGCGGGGGTTGAACTAGCACGGGTGCAAAACATAAGCAATGTTTATTATACATAACCTATATATATATATATATATATATATATATATATAGCCATTAGTCTCACGCAATAATAAGCATTCCAGATCACAGATGAATATATTGGATATCTTAGGAATTCCGTGTTTCGTTTTAGCCTAGAACGAAATACGGATTTCACGTTCATGATGAATAGCCAAACCTACCCTAGACCCCTACGGGTGCGGCAAACTACCCGCCAAATTCCCGAAGTGAAGCAACCTCTCTCAATAAAATAAGTAGGCCATTCGGCACTTCAAGAACCCGGTAGTTTGTGCACCCCACCTTGGGTCTATTCTAGGTGTAAGAAAAAGTAAATGAAATAATACAATGGTGGCTACAACCTCAACCCGGATGTGCCCCGCAAAACTAATATTATATCAGTTTACAAATTTACATGAATGAAAGAAAAGAAAATACTCTTCTCACATCCCCCGGCTATTCATCCACAATAATCCAATACTCCATATACACAAACCATCACAAGATACTGATATGTGCAACCCCCACTAATCGACGTATACCAATTAGCGGACGTTTAGCAACACATATACAAACTTAAAGCGGATAAACGATGTTAAATTTTTGATTAAGAAACACTATGTATTGCCCAAGCACAAAGATAACACAATATGAAATCTAGGCAAAATCAAACAATACCATAAATCCTAAATCCAAGAGTACAGAACACCGCAAAAATTTCAAGACCAAACTCCTGAAAAGAACCGGCCAGGCCGGGAAAAGGAAGCATTTGGCCGGCCAAAATTTTGAGTCTTGGGCTCGTTTTTCTCTGGTGTTCTGGTTACATCATGAGTAGCCTTTTGCACTTGTTTAAAAAAATTTTAGAAGACTTTTTAAAATCGACAGAAACTTGGATTTAAGTTTTACCGTTTAGGAGTTATTTCGGTTTCGTAATTTTAAACATCGTCTAATTAACTAATTAAGGTCTGAGTAGGCTCTGATACCACTATAAGTCGATGTCGCGCACCCCGCGGGTTCGCGGGGAGGCGGAATTTATAAAAAATGATTTTTCAAAGTTTCACAACACCGACTAAACTCTAGGATCAATACGGAAACCTTAACTAGTTATTCTACTTGGAGTTTTAACTACTCGGTAAGAGTTTTATACCTCCTTATTTCTAGTCCTTCGGGTCTTCTCCTCCTCCTCATCTTCTTTATCTCCTCGAAGATCTTATCAAGCTTGAAGCGTCGGCCTTCTCGCGTTAAAGACGATTCACCCGAGAGTATGTACTTCAAACTCCAACCTCTAAACCGAGGTAACTAAGGTACCTAGTTTGCTAATCTAGGTAGATTAGAAGATGTAGAGAATGATTATGGATTAATTTGTCTCAATAACCATAGGTTTCTCAACTCATGAGAGCGTTTAGTGTTTGAGGAAGAAGAAGAGAACCAATGAGAGATGAGAGTGTTGTGATGAGAATGATATGAATATGGCTAAGTGTTAATGACTATGAAGCAAATCATTTTCCACAAATAATAACGTAATGCCACCATGCTTCATTAGTCATCCAAATATAATGAGTCACCAATGTAGCCATGCTTCAATCATATCCAAATAACACCTCATTTCTCCACCTCATTATCCACTTAAATAAATGGATTAAAACATAAATGAGATGTCTTCTTCTAGAAGCACTCTTATGAAATTACAAGAATACCCCTCACCATATATACATACCCGTATTCATACCACGAATACCATGAGACGAAAATAATCCAATAATCTAATACTAGGATCTGGCTTAAACCAAAACCCACTAGTATTATCCGTCCAAACAACATCCGTGCAACTAGTACACGTATATGATTGAAACCCTGTCGTAAAACCATACAGCTTTTACATCGTTTCACCGGAAGCAGGGAAACCCTCTGTGTTGGACTTTAAAGACTTGACAGTATGCTGGTAATGGGTTTAACCACAAGTCCGTCAGCGATACTAACAGTACGGTCTGTTCATCTAAAATACTCGCATATCGGGCCTAAGGGGATGGTAAATGTCAGACCCCTAACAGCGCAATAAGTTGTGCCGGAGTAGAGCCCAATACACCCTGAGAAACTCTGGAGTACCTACCAATAAATCTCGCTTGCCCTGGCTAGGGACTTTGTGTAATGGTTTTCCGAACACGGCGCGATATCAACCCCTAATACCGGGAGAGACGAATCCTATCTAAACGCTACTGCCTCCAAGTGGTTCGAGACTACACCCAACTACTACCTGTTTGCATGACTCATTTGAGCCGTAGTAGGGTAGTAATCTAAGTACAATGGAAACACACTCGAGACCAATAGTGATGTCAAGTCAGCAGAATAACCTGTACTCAGGCCATCCGGGAACTGCTACCTGACGATAGGTATGATACCAACCAGCAGTTCCCAACGAGTCCGTCCAGTGTAACTCATAACCCAATGAGCACCTTTATACTATCTCCGGTACGATGTACCAATGGCTGTGGGACAGACCATCTCCCCTGCTGGGATAAGAAGCGTATACATTAGTCTACTCTAGAGTATCGATGCCCCGTCTCGATAATCCTACGACTTGGGACCTATATAAGGATGTGCTTATAGACTATCCAGCCTCCACTAGTGTGACTTCCATCACAATGCTGGTAGTCAAGTAAATATCCTAAGAGCTCTACCAATATGTATAAGTGATATGCTAAAAGAAACACATGCACATATTGAGGTAGAATCAAACCAAGTAGCATACTACCATTTTGAGCAAGATTGTTATTATAACTGTGAATATCTCAAACTTCCAATATGTAATATACAATCCAGTATGGTACAATAATATCCTCTAGGGCATATATCACTAACAGATAGTGTTCTAGGGAACCCAAGAAAGGAATTATTGGACGTACACTATATACGAATGTATTAACTATGTGCTGTTGGGCACAAAATAACATCTTTGGTAGTTTGCATAACACCACTTTTTTCACTCCATCCCTACACATTGTGCACACACTGATGATGAAAAGCCCAAGCCATGACATGTGCACCGTACGGTTACACTCGATTAGCACCGGCAAAGGGGCGGCCAATTATCTGTGCCCAATTTTAGCGACACAATTGTGTCGCTATTTCCTTCATGTAGAGGAGTTTGATACTTTTATGCATATGAGGGTTCCCATTTGACCCCTAGTTAAGGGTTTGTCCACGTCATACACTAGACTTCATGAGTTATGGTCGCGCACCGAGCCGGCTGAAGATGTGATGGCAGAGACCCCCAGCTCGAGTTCCACAGCTAGTGATGAGGAGCCGACCCCCTCCGAGCAAGCACGCTTGCTGCGGTGCACTCATAGGGGGGTTGAGAGAGTGTTAGGGATGTTGACGACTTTTGATCAGCGTATTACGAGTTTAAAGCAGAGGATGTCTACCCTGATGGCACGTGGCAAGATGCGAGACCGTGGGGTCGTGGTGCTGAAATCAGTGGAGCTGGTATGAGTAGTGCTGGCACGAGTGGTATTGCATCTGATTCTGGGAGACGTAATAGGCAGCAGTGAGGGCACTGCTGCCTATTACGTCACTGCTGCCTATTACGTCTCCCAAAATCAGATGCAATACCACTCGTGCCCAGTGAGTAAGTTTGGGGATAGAGTTTGTTGTAAATAGCTATCGATGAATTCTGTATCTGCACGTTTTTTTGTAAATATTTTTTCTTTTGTTTGCATGTTTAAATTCCGCATCGCATCATGTTTATATTTTTGCATTGTATTGTTATCCCTAAAATCCCCAAAAAAAATTTGAAACTTAAAAAAAAGGAAAAAAAAACAAAAAAAGTGTCAAAATTGGCTATTTAGACTCAAGTTCGACATGATTGTTGACTATTTAGAAATAACTAAATACTAGACTTAGTAATTGAAAACTCTAAAAATAACCCTTCTTGAAGTATAACTGTAGTAAATATACGTCCTCGCAGTTTGTTTAGAGGTAAGCAATTTTGAGTTCAGTTCCTGAGTTAAGTTGAAATGAAGGGAAAATATTGAAAGATTTATTGAAGAATAAGTCTGAAAAATAGTTTCTATTCTCAAGTCCAAATTCAAAAAATATATACCCTACAAACTGCACTTACACACACCTTAAAACATGGGATAGTAGAGAATACTTAGAAATACTCTTACTTGAAAGCCTAATATGAAAGAAAAAATGGTATTTGTAACTAACCACCAAAAGAGCGTTGTTGAAAAATATATCCGGTATTGAAAAAAATAAAAGAAAAGAAAAAATTTGTGTATATTACAAGATCTGGAAACTGCTATTTACACCTTAATAAGAGCACACACTCGATAATCGGATGATTAGTGTCTCAGGAAGCAGTAGTAGTCGCATGAAAATAGTGTGAGCAAATCCGCCGATCACTAATAAAAAGAAGTAGTACTAGGTATTTGGGCAAGGGTACTATAGTTTGAATTGAATTTCTAAGTGTAGGGGTGAAATTACACACACGTAGGGGTATATGATCGATATTTGGAGGAGAGATAGGAATGAAAAACATGGCTTATATCTTCTTTAGAGATGATAGAAATTCCGGATTGGAGACTACATTTTAGAAGGAAAACTCAAGAGAAACTGAGATCTTTATAAACTGAAAAAATATATATGATCTTAAGTTAAATGAATAGGAGGTGTGAAGAATAAGGGATGTGTATTTCTAACTTAGGATGATAAAGTTTCTAGCTAGAATGCTGAATTGTAAGATTAGAGTCGATGACCAACTTGACAGGATTTTGAGAGTAGTATCCGCTGAATACTTTCAAGAGACAAAACTCAACCTCTAGGGCAACTTAGAGCTTTGACGGTTTGTTGCACACGCTAAGTGCAACCGTGATGCCTACGAAAGTGAGCTTTTTGAAAATAAAATGGTTTTGCTCGGGACGAGAAAAAGATAAATTTAGGGGTATTTGTTCATATCAGAATTTTGCACTTTTATACCACTCATTCTTGATCGCATTGCATATAGGTAGGTACTTTTGATCTGTGTTTGATATATAATTGCAGATTATAGGTTCTCAGTCCAAAACAATGAAATCATAAACATTCACGACAAATTCAGGACAACTGCTAACAACGGATAAAAATACGGGTTCCGCTCACCATCTATCATGTGTCGCGTATCAGTTCAGGAGACAAAGATCAAGCAAGGGTCATTCAAGAACAAAGCACGAGAGAGGCAGTACGAGAATCAAGTTGACAACGCGAAGCTCGAGAAAATCAAGGCAAAAAGTCCACACATTTTCATCTTTTGGACTGTTGAAAATCTGGGAGAAAAATAGAATGATTTTGCAAAAACAAGTGTACTAAACAGAGTAATAAAGAAACACAATGCAGCCAAAGAAATTTTGAGTTTCAACTCCCCAAAACGGCCGCGGTTCCGCGGTCTAAACACTATATAGACGGCGGTTCCGCGGCCAATATATGGCGTCTCGCGCCAAATTTTTAGGTGTGGTTTTGACATTTTTCAAGGGCTCAGAAAAATACCCTAGGGCTTTACTTCACTGTCTATAAATATTCCAAATCAGAGCCATATTAAAGATATATTTTCACTAGTTTTTTGTTAGAATTTAGTGTAATTTCTTCTTCTTCATCTTTCCTCCATTAAAATTGTAGTGAGAACTTTTGAGTGGATAATAAATGAAGATGAGAGTTTTTATATGCATGTCTTGTAAAATTGTTAACTAGTTTTTATATATTGCTTGTTATTTTCTTTGTTAAGTAGTTGTTGGTTTTCTTGATTTTTTTTCTTCTTCTCTTTTCTTTTATCCTTACAACCATGATGCTTAAGTGTGATCCTTGCCTAGACAAGGTCCCAAGCAGCTAGTTGTAATTTTCTACCTCATATCTTTCTATCTTCTTTACTTGTTTTATTTTCTTTTATTTTATAATGAGTGAGTAGTTTTCTTACTTATCAGGGTAAGATAAGGAAAGTTTGAGAGAAGGAAATCTCCCTCACTTTTTTTTTTGCCCAACAACTTGATTCGAACTCCTGTCAAGGCAACCACAATCCACTCCCTATGACACCCTATCCTATATGATAGCGATGACACCCTAGCGAGACCGGTTGTGCTTGAATTGACCGGAAGTTATGGCTAAGAGCTAAGAACGGACGGACACAGACCAAAACGAAGGAACTAAGCATTGGAAATCTTAGCTTATACTCGTAAGTTTTCTTCCTAGTCGTGCTAATCCCCATTATTGCCGATTACCGTAATATCGATATTAAGAGTGGTAAACGAAAGAAATATGCGAACTCCTAACTCAAACCAACCTAATTGTAGCCCTAACAACCTTCCTTTAACATACATATCTAAGTATATAGTTAACTTTGAATAAACCCGGACAATTTGGACTTAACTCGTTAAAACACTAAGAAAAAGATTGCTATCTCTTCATGGATCGACCCGTACTCAACCGGCTAGCTGCTAAGCGAAACCGTTTTGATTACAGTAATTAAACTAGCATAAAAGTTTAACAATCAATACCCGCTCGCGAATATCTCAAAAGATACCCGATCGCGGATATCTCAATAAGATACCTACTCGTGGATATCTCTAAAAGATATCCGCGGCGGACATCTCTTATGAGATACCTACCCGCTGCGAGAATCCCACAATTGGACTTTCCCGCTTCCTATCATTCCTTTTTTCGAAGGTCTCCGACACACTCAAAATACTTCTCCTTTTTTAAAAATATTTTAACGAGGTATTATCCCATGCCCCGTAAGGAGGCTGCTTGTCCTATTGACCCAGAACCCGCTGACAAGTCAGCGGGACCCTCGTAAACTCTGAGAGACCTCGATATGTTAAAAAAGGCCTGAAAATCGTTTTCAAAAACATACGCACACTTTCACAAAAAGAGTTCGCATAATTCACAGACCCGTTAATCGGAGGTTCTTGTTGGGGTTAAAATTTATATCCCACAATCGAGGTCAACAAGCCAACAAGTCAAAATTAAGGCCTGAAAAGTGGGCCCGAGCCCAAACTCGAACCCAAATCAAGTGGGCCCAAACCCGAACCCAAATCCAAGCAAGCAGGCCTAAGCCCAAGTCAAGTGGGCTCATGCCCAAGTCAAGTGGGCCCATGCCCAAGTCGAGCCCAAACATGAAGATGCCGCCCCCCCCCATGCCAAGAAAAAAATTATGTAATAAATAAATTTGATATAATTTTCATGCATGAATGTAAAATTAAATGGGAAAACGGACAAATTTTTGTAATACCCATGGCTTATGTGCAAAAAAAAATATGCACACGAGGCATGAGATGGGCAAAATGTCATTTTGTAAATCCCAAAAGGCACGCACGGGACACCGCGCGAGCATGTGCTACACCTCCACACCCGTAAAAAAATAAAAAAAAATCTTTTATCCCAAATAGAATAAAAAATGAAACGAACACGCCCTTCTGCATTACTCTCAAACACCAACACCTCATATTGAGTTCGCATGACCAGTTTGACCCGTCAATCGGAGGTTCTCTCGCTCCTAAGACGAGGGGTACGTAATTAACGGCAACTTAGTCCGCGGCTGCAGAGATTTGGATCCCCACAATTATTAAACCCCAGCCTATTCTAGGCAAAGGGAATTTGTACACGCTTGAAAAGCGCGCGTATTCCCACCTCAATGGAGTGAAGAAAAACACTCTACAACTCTCTCGTCTTAAAACCAAGGGTATTTAACGGTAACTATGTCCGCAGCTACCGAAAATTAGAATCTCCACAATCAATAAACTCTTGCATATTCTAAGTAGGGGGTATCTATACACGTCTGAAAAACAAGTGCATCCTATCTCAACAGAGTGACGAAAAACAATATGATACTGAATTTGTATATGCGGGATGATCGGTGGTATGAATAATATTTTGGTATGAATAATTAATTGGTATGAAAAAATCTGCGAAAAGCTTTCCAATTTGCTTTTAGGAGTACTATATGAGAATAATGTAGGAAAGAGGGCAAATGAGGGAATTTCCTCCCATGACGTCGAAAAGATACACCCTCAACCATTTTTTCCGACGATCGATATCCAACATCCTTATCCTTATCATCAAAGATGTGGATATACTAAATTTCATGTGATTATACCGCTCTTACACAATTGATTTTGTGGGTGCAAAATTAACGGTTTACCGATAATAGAACTTTTTACATTGCTAATTCAACGGTGAAAAAATGGTAGTATCACATGAAATTTGGTGTATCCACATCCTAGATGATAAGAATGAAAATGATGAGTGCCGATCGTTGGATAGAATTGTGGAGGGTGTATTTTTTTGATGTCATAGGAGGAAATTCCCTCCCATACACTCCCTCTCTCAGTGTGTATAATAATAATAATAATAATAATAATAATAAATGGAATTTTCAATTCATTATTGCACTACGCGTCTTCCTGCATTTTATTCAAACAAAGATATTGATTTCAGAAGGCACCTGAACAATGAAAGTCTAACAATATTGAATATGGATAACAACGGGTTGGCATTCAGTTCTCTAAATAACAGTTTCAAAATATTTAAAGTTTTTTTTTTTGTTTTGAACTGACTTAAAGCTTTTGTTGTACCACCATACCTATCATCTCATTATAACATAATCATATGAATTATCAAAATTCTTAATGCATTGTCTTCTGATGCCGATGCGCTACGTGTAGGCCAGCTTGTTAATCTTGAGCCCTTTCATGGTTTTGATAACCATGCTTTCAAATAATAAATACATGTGCTATAAAAATACCCTGCATTAGAATAAGATCATTCACAAATAGATATTTATTGATCAAAAGAAAATAATGGGTCATCACTCATCAAACACTGTCAATGTAATTTTCTTTGCAATATATTCAAAAACATTTCTAAAAATTGGCAAGATTGACTAACAAATCAACACTTTTTTTTTCTCATACCGGCTCTTCTAATCTCGTTTCTTTGATGTTTCTTGTGCGATTTTTCTCCTAACACAACATTCATAATAAAATTAGATCGACAGCAATACAATGAATAAGACACAATAAGCCACTCTAAAATAAATAAATCATATGAATCACATAATTTAACATGCAATAAATTTAAAACATAAATATTAATCGATATTATAATTAAAGTTTATAAAAAACTTTACCATAAAAAAATAGGGTAAGTAATCTAAATGCTGTAGATATAATTTTGAATGAGAATGAGAACACAGGTTAATTCATGTTTGGAAGGAGGAAGAAATTGTATTACATCCCATTTTCACCATATATTTAAGCACTTATAAGGATTAGTATAATAACTACTCTCAGAATTCCAAGGGCCAAATATAAACTCCCTTAATTATAAATAAATATATGCAGTTATATGGAAGACTAAAAATTTATTGATCGGAATTGCCATAGCCACAGCCACATATGAATTGCCTTTTCTAAATTCATTCACTTATAAGGCATTTAATGTATTCATTTCTAAGGCAGCATTACATATTTCATATCAGTAAATCTGAACTAATTGTTTGTTTGGAATATTATGCTAATTAAAAATGCTTTATTTTTTGGATCTCTTCATTATTTTTTTCATTTCTCACTACAATTCTAAACCATCCATCTCCTCATCCCATGTTTTAAAATTAAGTTGAACTGGCGTTCTTGGCATTGAGTTGTACCTAATTATTGAAACTTTTATGATAAATTTTTTTATTAATTTAACTGCATGCATTGCACTTGTAAGATAATAATGACGAGACAGTTTACTTGTATGTATTGCACTTATAAAATAATAGTGACGTTACATTTAATTATGTGCATTGCACATAAATCAATGATGTTTTTTTATTCGATTTCTTTGAAAAAGTAAGAAGCCATGAAACCCATCAATTTCAAAATTAAATGATTCTCTCCCTTCTGCCTTGTAACAGTAGAGATAAAAGATGGGTTATACCTCTTTTATTTCCTTTCTTATGAGATGATTAATTGGCAAATGAATATTTAGTTGGTAATAATAATATACTTGCCAATTGGAAAAGAATTCCTTAAATGTCCTTCTAAATTAATTTATATTCAATGGATTTACAAATCAAATACCCATTGCATATCTTTTCATCTTTCTACTTAATTCTACTGCAACCTTTAGATATATTTTATTAGTTATTCATTATTATTATAGCAGTACTCCATTTTTATTTAATGCTCTAATGCTAATGTCAGGCTTTTATTTTCTATATTCAAACCAATGATTACAAGTCTAAGCAAATTTAATGCTCTAATGCTAATGCCACACTTTTATTTTCTATATTCACACCAATGATTACAAGTCTAAGCAAATGCCTTTATATCGAAAGAGGAAAATGAATCTTTTGGATTCATACATGCTACACCGAGCAAAGGTCTCATTAAAGCTTTTTAATTCTGAAAATTTGCATACATATCAATGACTGTGAAAATAATTTCACACGATATTTATTTAATCTGTAATTTTTTGATGATTATGTCTTGATTGGCCTGGAGGGTAAATATATAACCGTATTCGAATTGATATGCAAGAAATTAGACACAATCAGTAAGGAACTATGAATTTATATTATTATCGTGTGAAATATTCATCACGGTTATTGATATACAGATCTTAAAGCATAACAGAAGGTTTACTGAGACTACCACAGAAGTTCTACAGTGTATAGCATGAATGAATCCAATAAATTTATTTTCGGCATTCGATAAAAGGCTTTGCTTAGACTTACGGAATTTTATCCAAGTGAATTGATGTTCAACTTCAAACATACATAACTGATAGGCATCAAGATACTCGGTTTTAACTGACATACACCAAGCTACTTAGTTTTCAAATTTAAGTAATAGTGGAGAACTTGCGAAAAAAAGGTTGAGAAAATGATTGATACATATCCTTTGCTGTGCTCATTTTTGACCCTTGTTATTCCTTTTGCATCAAACCACCACTAGTGTTGAGAGCTTCTTTCGCAATGGAGATTGTGAAAAATCGTCCTCTAAAGGCATGTTTATAATTGTCAATTTTTTAGGCATTTGATTATTTTTTGGTGTAGTTTAAAGTTATAATAATAAACCATTTTTGTTGCATTTTTATGTGATGTTTATGTTAAACAAATTTACTGTGTAAAATTTTGTAATACCTACCAGACCAAAAATCCTCACTCCACTGCGAGTGACAAAGACAAGCCCAAACAACTTGTTCTCAAATTCATCCATACTTTACCAAAGTTATTTTCATATTATTATGCAAGAATTGCAAAGATTTTGAAATCGTGGGTGACATCATGATTTCTACTTGCCGTCTCCATAAGACTTCGTTGTGTTTATCGTCCTGCTACCTTGATGATGCTCAATATTGGTGATCCCCAAGATCAGGACACGTGGCAGATGACGTGTCTCAGAACTCAGAGGAAAGGGCCCACAGGGACCGACCAGGCCATCCCTGTACCCTACCTACACGCGCGAGCTGGCCCTCCTCGGGGCCCCCTGCAAATGGGCCTCCTTGGCCACTCAGCTCGCCCCGAGCTGCCACAAGACCAAGACTTCTCGGCCTTCTCGCTCGCCCCGAGCTCCCCAGCCGAGGACGTCTTCCTCGGTCCTCCGACCAATTCCACCGCTCACGGGCATAACCGCCGCTCCACAAATCTCGCCATGCGCAAATTCTCCGCCAGCCATATCCCACGTTCCACGCCATCACGATCCCCATTAATGGGCGATCTGCTCTCCGCACGGGCGTGACGTCGGGAGCATAACTGCCGGCGAGATTCTCGCGCCTGCTGTTGCGTGCTACCACCGCTATATAAACCCCCATCACAGAGGGGTCAAGTAAGCCATTTTTTACTCCACTTAGCCGTTACTCTGCTCGGATCTAGTACTAATTTGATCGTTGGAGGATCTTCGGTGGTACCAAACCACCCCGGGACTTTTTTGCAGGTACTCGGTGCTAAACTCCCCAAGTCGCCAATCTTCTCCAAACCCATTGAGACCCACACGCAACGGGAGATTACCTCCAGAATCCACCGGGAGATCGACGGAAGACAACATCTGAAGGAGACCCAAAAAAGACCTCCATCAGTTGGCGCCATCTGTGGGAACGCAAACTCTACAAAAACAAAGTTGGCCTTCCGATCTTCGTCCACATGGCAAGCAACCATCCTGAAGATCCGGGTACCAGCCGCCGCCTCCCCCTCACCGGAGGCGCGGATGAACCCCCTCCGGCGACCATCATCAACGCCCTCGTCAGCCGAATAGATCGACTGCAGTCCCTCGTAGAGGCGCTCATCTGCGTCCAAACGGCCGGGCCTGGGCCCCAGATCGCCGCTCCTCCGCCTCCAAAAGGCTCTGCCCCCGTCGGCACGACTGACCACCGGCAGGCTACGACTCCAGACCACGGATCTCATGGGCCGATACTCCCTCAGGCCCGTTGGGCGCCCCATGGCTCCACATCAAGGTCCGCCGCCGGAGCGCCACGTCTCGAGCCTCCTCGCGACCCGTATCCCCCCTGAGGAGATGTCGGTCACATCGCCTGCCCATAGGCATGACCGACGCCCCCTCCCTCAACGGGGTCGCACAGAAGGGGCTCGCCACGACGACTCGAGGGCCACCTCGTCCGGGGATCTGAGGAACCTCATCGAGAGGAACCGGGGCCGAGCCCCGACGCATGTCTCCCACAGCAGGGGCCAGGGATCGTGGGGCGTCGAGTCCTCGGGGTACCACGGCCGACTCGACGTCCTCGAAAAGAAGATCGAGGGCATGCGCCGGGAAGGTCACCTCTCAGCCGACGGGGCTGAGTATGCCGCCGACACACTCACCAAACCGTTCACCGAGAGACTGCTCGCTGTCCACGTCTCCTCACGCAACAAGCCCCCAAAGGTCTCTCTGTTTGACGGGAAGACCGACCCCAAAGACTATTTGGATGCCTTCACCGCGGGGATGAGCTTCCAGGACCATTTCGATGCCGCCCAGTGTAAGGCCTTTCCAGCCACCGTCATCCGAGCAGGTCGAGACTGGTTCCGAGGGCTCGAGCCTTGCTCAATCTCGACCTTCGACGAGCTGGCTACTCTGTTTCTCGGCCACTTCGTTGGGAACCGTCGGCAGAAGCGCACGGTCGACTACCTCTTCACAATAAAGAGCGGAGACAAGGAGACGTTCAAGGCTTACATCACCCGCTTCTACAACGCCTTCCTCGAGGTCCCCGAGCACCGGGACGAGACCGTCATTACGGCGCTCAGATCTGGCCTTAGGCACAAGGAGTGGTTGCGCCCCTTTGCGTTGGCACAACCTAGGACCATGGCCGAAGTCAAGGCGTGGACCGAGCATGAGGTTCAGCTGGAGTTCGAGGTGAACGCAAACCTCCCCCGAGCAGAACGGCCCGACCCGACGAAGAGGGCTCGGGAAGAGAGGCCGGAGCGTCAGCAACCCTATCACCCGAAGTTCCAGGAGTACACCCCACTCAACGTCTCCTTCGCAGTGTTACTAGAGGAGGCCCAAGGCGAGGGGTTCTTCAAGTTCCCTCCAATCCCGCGTCAGGCCTCGAAGCGAACCCGAGACCCTTACTGCGCCTTCCACCGGACGCTGGGCCACGCCATGGAGGATTGTAAGCAACTCCGGGACTACATCGAGGAGCTCATCTGATCGGGGCACCTCGCCGCCTACTTAAGGGACAAACGGCAGACCGACCGCGAACAGGAGAAGCATCCTCCTCCCACCGAGCTGACCATCAGCCAGATCATGCTTGTCTCAGCAGATGACCAGTCCGGCGCTCGAGAAGCCCCGTACCCGGTGCCGAGCACGAAGACCCGCAAGCCTCCGGGAATCTCGGGCCACGCTGATAGGGTCATATATTAGCATGTACTTTTCTTTTGGGGCAATGTAAATTCTCCCTAGGGTCTATTGTTAATTTAATAAAGATCAACGGAACATTGCGGAAAAATAGGAAAGATCTCGTTTATTCAAAAAAAGAAGAAGGTATTATGGGCTCCTCAGTCGTACATACAAAAAGAAAAAGAAAAATTACAACAGCGGGGGAAGGGGGTGCAGAGAGCACTGCTCATGATACTCGGTAAAGATCTCCACCAGCCGAGGCCTGGCGAGATCCAACCTCTCCCCTCGGTTCCCCCCGCGTGCGTTGACCCCGAGCCTCAACTCATAGCACTCGCGGACGAGCGCCTCTGAGCGAGCCAGCCGGTTCGCGGAGATCAAGCCGAAGCGCCTCAGGGACCGCAGGTTGCCCACGGCCTCATCATAGAGCTGCTCGGACAGGGGGTTGTAAAGCCCCGGCGATACCCTCTAGATGGAGTACATCAGCAGCTGCAGCAGGGAGGAACGTCGGGGGAGCAACCGGCCGAAGTGGTCCTCGATGCTCCCATATACCAACTACACCGTGTCCTCGGTGCAGTTCTGGTCATAGAGGTATACGTCTTCGAAATGGATGATCTCGGGGATGGTAAAGGGGAAGTCCTGCATTCTCGATGCTCCGTTTACAAGGAAAGGAAGGACTAGTGCTCTTTCAGCCTTATATAGCCCGCTGCGCCCCAACGGAACTCAACGGTCGCCCGCTCTCACCTAAGAAGTCGCTGCCATGCGGCGACCATCGGGCCTTCTCTAACGGAATCGAAGCGACGTGATCCTGGCGCTTCGCCTCCCCCCACATTCAATGCGCGTGTCGTGCGCACGCCCGCCGCGACCGTTCATGTTCCCAATACCGTTCCTGTTCAACTAGTGGTCCATAGGTAGTTTAAGGACGTTGCGGTCCATGTTCTAGTTTAGGGACATGGTGGTCCGCATTCCAGTTTAGGGACGTGGTGGTCCGCTATTAGTTTGAGGACGTTTCGGTCCAACATTAGTTTAAGGACGTTTCGGTCCATCGCCAGTTTAAGGACGTAGTGGTCCATCATTAGTTTAAGGACGTTTCGGTCCAATGTTAGTTTAAGGACGTTTTGGTCCACGAGTTTAAGGACCCCGCAGTCCGTATTGATGTGCGGTCGTCGGGACCCGTCACCTCTCTGACGTCGTTGAAGAATTACAACGATGGGTGTCAGAGGAGTTCGGAGATGTACCCTCGAACCGTATATAAATTAATTTAAGAGAACAGCTGTGCTCAGTCAATTTAATTTGAGGACTTACGGCCAAAATTGGGCTAAGTCCAGTTGAAAAATGTTCAACACCCTTATTTATTTTTGGTCTATTAGACCTGTGCTGGGGCTTTGCCCACACTTAAATAATGCATTGCATTACTTCTGTTTTTTTTGTTTGGGCTCTGCCCATAAAAGATGCAGAGCATCAATTTCACTTGGGCTCTGCCCCCTTTTTATTGCTTTGCAATTTATTTTGGCCTACTAGGCCCCTCTGATTTAGGCCTGGCCCTTCAGTAAAAGAAATGCATTGCATTTGTCAGGCGTTTTGCGCAAACACTGAGCGCAAGCGCTTGTGGTGAGGACACGTGTCATGCTCTGGTGAGCGCAAGCGCAACGGCGCAGTGCGCTGCGCTGTTGCGCTGCGCTGTTGCGCTGCTGACACGTGGCGCGCTCTGGTGAGTTGCGCCAATTCCAGAGAACAAAGCTCTATTTCAAGAGCGCGTAGCGCAAGTTGTTCTATAGCTGACACGTGGCGCTCTCTCAAGAGCGCAACATCGCAGTTTGGAAGTGCAAAGCACTAAGAATCTTTTAGATTCAAGAACAGAAGTGCAGAGCACTATTTGATTTCTTGATCTAATTTAGATCAAAGAAAAATAAGTTTTTCTTTTTGTTTCAAGAACCAGAGGTTCATAAAAGTGCAAAGCACTATTTTTTTTATATTTTTGTTGTTTTCTTGTTTTAAAGAACCAGTGGTTCATAAGAAATGCAAAACACTGTTTATTATGTGAAGATCATTGATCTAGTTTTTAGATCAATGATCTATTAGAAGAAATTTCTTCTCCCTTGTAAAGGTTTTTACCTTTTTCTTGAAATTTTTCTCAGAGTTCTCTCTGTTTGAAGCTCTTGACTTTTTTCAAAAAAAATGTTGATGCTTTGAATTGAGGCCTAGGGTCCTTTTTATAGTGCCCATAAATTAGTTAAATTTGTTAAAAAGATTTTTCTCTGAGTGATTTGGGAAATTTTCCCCACCGTTGGATCTTTGATCCAAGGGCTTCTGCTTTGCAGAAGAAAATCTTCTTGTTTTAACAAGAACTAAAAAAATTTCTTAGAATTTTAATTCTGTTTGGCGCAGATGCCCCAGTGCGTGACACGTGTCGCGCAGCGCACAGCGCAGCGCAACTGCGCTAGCGCATCTGCGCTGACACGTGTCCCACAGCGCAGCGCATGCGCAACTGCGCTAGCGCATCTGCGCTGACACGTGTCGCGCAGCGCACAGCGCAGCGCATCTGCGCTGACACGTGTCGCGCAGCGCCTGCGCAACTGAAGCGTTGCTTCCATTAATAGAGCTTTGCTCTGATTGGACGCGCCTTCTTGGACGCTGCGCTGACGTATCAGCGCCTGACATGTGGCGCGTTGCGCCCGAGACTTGAAGCGTTGCTTCAGAATTTTGAATTTTGAATTTCAACAGAGCTTTGCTCTGATTGGGTGAAACAAATGCCCCCCCACCGTTGCGCTCACGTGGCGCACACGTGAGTGCAGCGGTGGCAAACTCCTGATCGTTGGATCAAGGGATGAGCTCAAGGGGCGCAAGCGCCTTATAAATAGGACCTCTGGCCCTTAGAAAAATCTTACTGTTTTAAGATTTTTGATTTCAACAGAGCTTTGCTCTTGCTTAAGAACTTCAGAGCTTTGCTCATTCCCAAAGTTAGAAACTTTAGGTAAAAATTAATTTAAATCAGATTAATTTAAATTAATCCTAACCAAAGAGCTTTGCTCTCACAGATCTTTTGATCTAAAGAGATCCCCATTGGGGTTTCATAAACAGAGCTTTGCTCTCAAAACTTATAGATCTACAGGGATCTTGTTCATGGGTTTTAACCCATGAACAGAGCTTTGCTCATAGATCTAAAAATAGCTTTTTTAGATTTGAAAAATGAAGAGTCTTTTTATAAATTTTTCATGAATCTTTCAAGATTCCAAATTTTTTTAATTCTTTTAAGTGTAAAAAAAAATTTTTTTGATGGACCTTTTCCATTATTCCATGCTCTTTTAAGGAATCTTATTTCCCTGAGACCAGAGTTTGACAAGTGTCACTCTGTGACAGAGCTTTGCTCTGAAAGAGAAGATTTTCTCCTTGTCTCTAGGGATTCTTCCCCCCTTTTTTAAATAGGAATGCTTTCCTGGGGACCAACTGACAATCTCATCCAATGATGAGGTTGTCTTATTAACTGACATATTGTCATCTAGATTTTGTGGGTCCCCCTTTGATCTCCTACTCACTGCACTGCTGTGTGGTGTGATTAAAATTTAATTAATGCATTTTTTTTAAATGCCAAACGTTGGAATTACAACATTAACGGCTAAATCGTTCTTTTTGCAGCGATCATGTCTCTAGACACTTCATTCCCGTTCGTCTGCTCGGAGGAGGGATTTCCCGAGGCGCCCTCGGACCGTGAAGTCCTGACCATGATTAGAGAATACGACCCGGAGTACAAGAATTTTCACCTTTGGGGGTCCTGGTATAACCAGATCATTATGGGTCGACGCAGCTTCACATGTGCGGTGCCGTTTGAACCCATCACGGCGATTCATTATGCTACCCCACCCTCGGTGCAGTATGCCGTGGAGTTGGTGGATTGGACATCGAAGGGCTTTCTACATCCCGCCATAGATGCGATACCGGTTCAGCGTCCTATGGTTTTGGACATCCTAGGACGCCGTATCTGTCAGGGTGAAGCACGACCTTGGGAGCAATCGTATAACCTTGGTCTGATCCCCCGCCAATCGATTGGCTATCTGCCGTGGGCCCGGTACATCCTGTCGACGAAGAAGTCACAGTTGATAAGATTAGGACTGTACACCGCGGTCTACGTCTCTCTTTTCCAGTATCCCACGCTCCCCACCTGGTGGTTCAAAGCTTTCTTGGAGCAATGGAATATTCCTACCCACACTTTCCTTGCCATGGATCGGGAAGTGTCAATCTCCTTGGAGGAGTTCGCGGAGGTATCCGGTTTACCAGTGATGGGGGAACATTATGAGGAGCTGCTCCCGACAGATGTGTACATCTTTGGTGCTAGGCCGATGGTAAGGGGGGTCACACCGGAGAATGCCGTTCAACATCAATTCCCAAGCTTAATTAAAGTGTTGAACATATATGAGTCCCTCTTCGTCGAACATGGGAGTCGGGGAGTTAACTTTGAGGACTTCATTACTCGTTTCCTTCGTCCAAGCGTCATCTCATCAGAAGTTGCCAAGTTTGCCACCCTGGATGACCCTTTCGGTCTAGGTGTGGACAACTTACCGGAGAAGGATATAGATCAAAAGGGTTTTTTTTCTTCCGGACTTCCCTACTATGTCATTTGCAGAAATTGCGGCCCCTGGAA
This sequence comes from Agapanthus africanus, assembly GCA_030015575.1. Classification (NCBI taxonomy): domain Eukaryota; kingdom Viridiplantae; phylum Streptophyta; class Magnoliopsida; order Asparagales; family Amaryllidaceae; genus Agapanthus; species Agapanthus africanus. Next base: position 823,952,586 of record CM057339.1, on the reverse strand, counting down.
TGGATGAGGAGGCCTTTTTCTTAGGATTTCTTGGATTGTGGCTGAATTGGTTCGCGATCCCAATGCACTCTCATCGCATGCGGCCTTCTATCTTTTACCCAGCCCACCGAATGGTCATCGGGGTAAAGGTGGCTATGGGGATCGCTGGCTTGGTGCATATATATCATGGCCTCAGCCGAGCAGCGGATGCCAATGAGCCCGGGGTACTGCATGTGGTCTTCCCGATGCATTACTTTGCATCGTGGCTCGAGCTACACACAGCGGGTGTCTTCGGCATGCATAAAAGGCCCTCGTTCTTTGACAAGTGCGGTTTTCCTTGCATTATACAGCTGATCGGCGCATCAATTGTAACCCCATCACCGCGGAACGCCAGGGGCTTACTCATTCGCCCTCATACCGTTGGAGCCGGTATGTCCTTTGTCGATAAGGTATTGACCATTGGAAATGTGTCTACCACTGTGACGCAGCCATTACAAGATGTCTTTAAGGATGGAGCCTCAGTTTTGACGGCTCGGGAGACCCTTCACTTATATTCCATTAGACCGGGTTTCTTAGTTTTTAGGCAGAATGGTGTGGCAATTTTTATGAGGTACAACCCGCATCGTTTTGTTCAACAATTGGGCTACGATCAAGGGGTCCCCTTGGAAGCCTTCTTGCTGGAACCCACTGCCACTGAAGAAGGGATGGAGAACGCACTGCACCATTTCATGCGCCTGAATACGAGCTCTCATTTTTTTTATCAATGCGCCGGCTTACGCTCAGAGACTCCTCAATGTGTACAAAGACTGGTACAATCATGCAACAGGAGCAGTTATAAAGGAGGAAAGGCGACTGTTGGTCGATCGTAAGGGTGTGCCTCCAGGTACCGATCGCAACGCTCCTTTGGTCCCGAGGACTCCAGTAATTGCCCCTCTAAAAGAGGTCAGAACTGGACCATCGCGTGCGCAGAGTCCTCCGCACGGATTGCCGCTCCCTGATATTGCGGATGCACCACCAGCGCCTTGTGCTCCAGTGGAGACAGTGGTTACAGCCTCACCGGAGTCTGGCGTGGGTGCGGACATCGGGACCCGCCGCCCCAAGGCGGCTACTAAACGGAAGTCGATCCCACGTGAGCCTAGGGGTGGAGGGCAGAAGAAAAAGAAATCGCTTTTCGCTGCCGATGTCGTGTTCGGTCAGGAACCCCATGCTCCCTATGCCGAGGGCCTGATTGAATACGGGACTAACGAAGGATTAGTGATGCCGCCGCCGGACGATACAGACTTGGAGGCTGCTCTTGAAGCTTCAGTGTGGTTGGCGAGGCGTGACGCGTGGCTAGCTAAGCTTGCGCAATCAGGTAACTACTAGTCGCCTTTTCTTTATTGCAACATATCCTCTTCATTGATGTTTACTAACGCTTTTCTTTCTTTTCTTTCGACAGGCATCACTGATGAAGAAGCCATTGCCGCTTCTCTGAAGACTTTCCAGGAGGAGGAACGTCTTAGAGCATCCATGGGCCTTAGTAAGTTTCGATTCATCAAGTTTTCATTTCCCTTGTGTTATGGTCAATCTAACCTTTCCCTTTTAATCACAGGAACCTCAATGCCGCTCCCGCCAAGTGACGCAGATGTCCTACCGGCTGCCGACGTTCCTGCTTCCTCAGGGTTACCGCAAGAAGTCCGTCTTGAGGAGCCGATGAGAGACGCCTTAAAGGCTCTGGAGGTGTCTTTGTTTACGGATGACGATGCCACGGTGAAAGAGGCGTCACAGAGGTCCATTGTGACAGCTCGGGAGGAAAGAAAGCGGCAAAGGCATGAGGCGAAGGCGCGCCGGGCTGCCTTGGCTGTGGGAGCGGGCCCCAGCACCGTCCCTCGCGCTGACACTCCATCTGAAGAACCCCCTATCGCCCTATCCACTGCCCGTAGAGAGGTGGCGCGCGTAGTTCGGAGCACAAACGGTAAATCCTCTTCAGGTAATATTTCTCTCAGAGTTTTTGTTATAAGGATTTTAATGCCATTGGTCCTTATATTTCTTATCTTGCAGGGCCAAGTCCGATCGAGGGGGAGGCGGAAACCGTTGATCCCAAAGAAACAGAGGGGGCGGTACCCGCCGAACTTGAGCCGACGGTGGGCAACGTCGTTGTGGCTTTGGAGCCTGAGGTGGAGGTCGAGGGGCCTGCAGCCGAAAAGGTCATTGATGCCGAACCTAAAGTGGTGGCAGATGATATGATCATTATAACTGAGCCCATGGTGGTGGCGGATGAGGCGCTCGAGGCCGGCGATGTCGTGGTGACGGCGGATGAGCCAATGGAGATCGCGGAGCCCGAAGAAGTAGCGGGTGAGATGAGCACGACTCTCGAGAAGGAGTCAGCCGCTCTCTCCCAAGAGTCTGGTAATGCTCCGATCATTGCCCTCCCCGTCTACGATCTTCTGCCGTCTCCTGGCCGCGCGAGCACGACGACGGTTCCCATCGGGTCGGGTGATGAGGCCACGGGTGGTAGCCTCATGTCGATAGAGGAGGGAGTCGTCTCCGTTTCAGCCGGGAGCTCCTCAGGTAAACCCCAAGTTTTTGTTTTTTCTTTACTTTACAATCCTTTCTGACAAGTTCACCTTTCTTGTAACGCAGGTGCAGCCAGCGCCGATGCCCCACTGCTTGAGGGAGCGCCTTCAACGACCGCCTTGGCGGTAGTCACCTCTCAACCCTCTCTTATACCATCTAAGATGTTGGAAGGTATGGGTTCGCAACTTATTAGTCTTATCTTTCAGATGTATAGTTTACGTACTGAAGTCATATTGTTGTGTCTTTTCAGGAGTACTTTTTGACCATCTTTATCAGGTGTTGCTCCCACACTTCTCCTTCCCATCTGAACTCTCTTCTCCTTCTGGTGGTGCTGGTGAGTATAGTTCCCGATTAATATCTTTGTTTTTTTAGTGGTAGAATTATTTCTAACTCTCTCTTGTCCTGATCGCAGTGTTACAAATCGAAGGGGGAGAAGAAAGATCGGTTGCGCCACCGGCCCTTCCGGCCTTGCCACCTGCTTCAACCGGTATAGTAAACTATCTTATCAATGACTTTCTCCGCATCTATTGAATCATCATCTAATCACATTTTGTCCTTTTCAGCTATCGTTCCAGTCTCGGTGCCTTTTGAGTCTCGCATTACAATACCGGGCGGCCCTTCCCAGAGACGTCCGTCCTCAAAAGGTGCGGCGAATAGTCTGCGCATGTTGAGCGACTACATCGAGGAACTCGACGTCGAGGCTCCTACATCTGCTGAGGACTTCGCTATGACGGTTAACCCGATGTTGTTGATATTTGCCACCTTCCATGACGAGGGCATTGTCACCTCTTGGGTTAGCTATTGTCGGGAGATTGAGGCTCGCCTTCATCAGCTGGAGTCGATGCGCCTATCCCCTGAGACTTTGGCCGTGAGCACTCAACGGGGAGCATGGCTCGAGCAAAGCACTTCTCATTTCTGTCATTTGGAACAAGAAGCAGCTTTGAGGCTAAAGGAGTGCCAAGAATCTTCAAGTGAAACTGCTCGCCTGCGTGCTGAAGTTGAGGCAAACGCCGCTGAGGTAAAGGCCGTCTTCGAGGGCCTTCTGGAGCGCATATCAAATGGGCTGAGACTGAAGCGGGCAGTTGATGTCACCGAGCATGACACTCCAGGCCGTGAAGCTGCTCATCAGGCCGTCAGGGATCAGCTTGCATCTGTCGCACAGCAACGGGCCCAAGTGGAGACGGAGTTGGCAGTGGTGGCCAATCAGGAAAAGGCATGGAAGGAAGTGTACGAACAACTGATAAAGCTACTTAAGACGCTTCCTTCCCAATAGCTGCCTTTGTATCAATATATTTGTAAAATTTTCCTTTTAAATAATATGTATTCATTCTTTATTCTTTTGTACGATTCATCTTGTATTTGACTGAAGTCAATGAATAAAGATACACATTTTCTTTTTGCAATGTCTTGTACTATCTCTTTGCTTTCTCCTTTTTTATCATGATGTCTTCGATGAACCTAATTGGCCGATAACTTAATTTCTCCAAGAGATAGCGATGGCTTAGGCCGCAGGTTCAAATCTGCCGCCTAAGACTTTTCAACTCTATGAGCCGTGAGGGTCTCATAGAGACTTTTCTCCCTACGGATCGAGAGGATCTCGTAGGTGGGTTTTTCTCCTTAGGAGTCGTGAGGATTCCTAAGTGTGGTTTTCTCTTATAAGTCGTAAGGATCCTATAAGAGAATTTTCCCTCTTACGAGTCGAGAGGGTTCGTAAGCGGTTGTTTCCCTCCTTGTCGAAACTCGACTTTGGAGAGTGAGACTCGTGAATAGTATGCAAGAGACCATTTTGGATTGACTTGCAGGGTCCCATTGTTCAGGAAGCAAGCTTTTTAGTCTCTGTTGCCTGAGTCTTCATTTTGCAAGTTGAGACGAATCGGGAATTTTCCCGCGGAGACGTTAGTTTCTCTGCGAGCCGATGCGAATCGGGAGGCTCTCGTCAAGGAGTGTTTGTATCCGTGAGTCGAGGAATTTTGCCAGGGATTATTTGTTTCCCAAGCGCCAAGGATTATTTGTTTCCTTGGGGTTTGAAACGAGTCGAGAATTTCCCACGGAGGCACTGGTGGCTCTGCGAGTCGACGCGGATCAGGAGACTCTCGTCAAGGAGTGTTTGTATCCATGAGTCAAGGAGTTTGCTAGGGATTATTTGTTTCCCAAGCGCCAAGGATTATTTGTTTCCTTGGGGTTTGAAACGAGTCGAGAATTTCCCACGGAGGCACTGGTGGCTCTGCGAGTCGACGCGGATCAGGAGGCTCTCGTTAAGGAGTGTTTGTATCCGTGAGTCGAGGAGTTTGCTAGGGATTATTTATTTCCCAAGCGCCAAGGATTATTTGTTTCCTTGGGGTTTGAAACGAGTCGAGAATTTCCCACGGAGGCACTGGTGGCTCTGCGAGTCGACGCGGATCAGGAGGCTCTCGTCAAGGAGTGTTTGTATCCGTGAGTCGAGGAGTTTACTAGGGATTATTTGTTTCCTAAGCGCCAAGGATTATTTGTTTCCTTGGGGTTTGAAACGAGTCGAGAATTTCCCACGGAGGCACTGGTGGCTCTGCGAGTCGACGCGGATCAGGAGGCTCTCGTCAAGGAGTGTTTGTATCCGTGAGTCGAGGTATCTGCTGAAGACACTGGTTTCTTCAGAGTTGGACTGAACCGTTGAGATTTGGCTTCGTCTTCTGGCGGAGCCTGTTGGGAAAGTACGGTTCCCTTTTGTTTACGCCCTTGGATTATATACAGGGATCGATGTGATCTTAACTGTAGGGCCAAAGTTTTATCGTCTTCCTTTTTTTTTATTTCCGCGATGCTCTATCATTTCAGCTTTTATATCGCGAAGGTCGCGATTGCCCAATCATTTCGGCTATTTTTCGCGGTGCCCAATCATTTCGGCTATTTATTTTATTTTTACTCGCTGCTTTTTATTGTGAGTTGCCCAATCATTTCGGCTATTTTGCATGCATACATTTTTACTTGCTGCTTTTTATTGCAAGTTGCCCTATCATTTCGGCTATTTCGTATGCATGTGCGGCCTATTGGCTTTTCGCTGTAAACCGATTTCGGCATCAGCACCGCTACAACTGGGATATTACAAGGAGCGAATCATCATCTGCCTCTGTCGATGTCGAACAAAGGTGGCTTAGCGACCAGGGTTAGGGTCCTGTCGGCTAAGGCTTTTGACTTCATGAGCCGTAAGGGTTTCACGAAGTTATTTCTCCCTACAAGTCGTGAGGATCTCATAGGTGTATTTTCTCCTTAGGACTCGTGAGGATTCCTAAGTGTTCGTTTCCTCTGTAAGTCGTAAGGATCCTACAGGAGGGTTTTCTCCTCAAAAATCGAGAGGATTTACAAGGGTTGTTTACCATGCGAACATATCCCCAGTCACGGATGAGACTTGGTTAGGGAAATGTTTATTCGCGCCCTTGGATTGTATACAAGGGTCAGTATTGAGCCACTTGTAGGGCAATATCGGAAGTTGTGGGGGTTGCTTAAGCACAGGTTTAGGTCTCTGTAACTTAAGATTTTCAACTCTTATGAGCCGTGAGGGTCCCATAAGAGAGTTCTCCTTACGAGTCATGAGGATCTCGCAAGTGTATTTTCTCCTTAGGAATCATGGGGATCCCTAAGTGTGCTGCTCCCTTGTGAGTCGTAAGGATCTCACGTGGGTGGTTTCTCCTTACAGGGTTGAGAGGATCTTGTAAGTGTTCTTTAACGAGATTGCGCCCTTTCGGGTTTTCACAAACACTCGCCGGTAGCCCTGCTGTTTTTACTCACGGAGCCCTTTCGGGTTTTCATCCGTGCCCATTTTGCTTATGGACATACCATTTTTTTTATTCTTTTTATTTTTATATTTTTTTTATGAGGTCGCGCCCTTTTGGGTTTTCACGAACACTCGCCGGTAGCCCTGCTGTTTTTACTCACGGAGCCCTTTCGGGTTTTCATCCGTGCCCTTTTTGCTTATGGACATACCGTTTTTTTTAATTTTATTTTTATATGTTTTTTTTATCTTGTCAGCCTAAAGATGCTGCGGTAGTAGTTTATGGACGTTTCGGTCTGTTATTAGTTTAAGGACATTTCGGTCCGACGTTGAGAGGCTGGCTACTGCTTATAAAGCTTGAGCTTAGGAAGATAGCGAGCGGGCGTAGTCGTCGTCATCTATCATTGACCTAGGCTGTGGCTCATTAAGCGTAGTATTTCTTTAGGAAGCGACCATTTATCGGCCTGAAAGGCCTTTCACCGTGCATATCTATGAGTAGATAGGCCCCGCCCTGGTAGACCTTATCTATGATGTACGGGCCTTCATAGTTTGGCTCGAATTTTTCCCGCTTGGCGCGATTGGAGATCATAGGCCTTTTGACCACTAGCACGAGTTCTCCTTGGCGAAATGTCCTCGGTCGGGTCAGTCTTTCATATGAGCGCGTCATCTTTGCTTTATAGGCCTCCAGATTTTGTTGCGCTATGAGCCGGGTTTCATCAAGGGCGTCAAGCTCCTCAAGCCGAATGTGAGCATTTTCTTCGTCCGTCAGCTCGTAGTGGATTGCCACTCGTAGAGAGGGTAACTCTATCTCGAGGGGGAGTACTGCTTCTGTCCCGAATACTAACGCATATGGTGTTGCGTTTGTGGCCGTTTTAAACATAGTTCGATACGCCCAGAGAGCTTCTTGCAGTCTTTCGTGCCAGTCTTTCTTATTTCGCGACACTGTTTTCTTCATGATCTTCGTCATGGTCTTGTTGAAGGCCTCAGCTAGACCGTTAGCTCGCGGATTATAAACCGAGGAATATCTCCAATCTATATTGTGTTGTTGCGCGAAGCGACTGATCTTGTGGCTTCTGTAGGCTGGCCCGTTATCGGAGATGATCCGTCTTGGTGTTCCAAAACGATATATGACATGCATCTTGAAGAAATGGAGGATATTCTCCGTCTTTACTTCCCTCGGCGGTACCGCTTCTGCCCACTTAGAGAAGTAGTCGGTCGTCGCTAGGATGAAACGATGTTCTCTAGACGATGCTGGTTCGATGGGGCCGACTATATCAGTCCCCCACATTTCGAATGGCCAGCTAGCCACTGTTGGATATAGTGGATTCGGATGCTGATGGATGAAATCCCCATGAATTTGGCATGAGTGGCATTGCTTCGCATATTTGAGGCAGTCCTGGATCATTATGGGCCAATAGTAGCCCATCCGTTTGATCTTCAACTTCATCTTTGGGCCCGCTTGGTGAGAACCGCAGAGTCCATCGTGAACTTCCTAGACGGCTCTTTTCACTTCGTCAGGTCCTAAACATCTTAGCCACAGAGAATCAAACGACCTCTTGTACAGAGTATCATTGACAAAGGTGAAAGACAGAGCTCGTTTCATAAGCTGATGTCTTGCGGGCGCTTCTCCAGGCATTCGGTGGGACCTAAAGTAGTCTATGAAGACTTCTCTCCAATCCTCGGCCTTTTCCCGGTCTTTTACTTGCAGGATCGTTCGCTCAGTCACTCCCTTCTCTTCGGATGATTCTGGAGATATTTCTGCTGGGGCAAGCACTTGACGGCTTTGTACCATGATTCTAACGTCGTCGAGATTCTCGTCAGCCAGTTCTTTAGCAAGTTTGGCCAATGCGTCTGCTTTGCTGTTTTCCGCGCGTGGTATGTTCTCCAAAGTATAAGAGGGAATTTGGGTCAACAATTGTTGCACCTTTTCGCCGTACCTCACCAACTCCGGTTTGCACGTTTGGTAGTCGCCGTTTACTTGACTAACGACCAGCTGGGAGTCTCCGTATATGAGGAGGTTTTCAATTCCCATGTCGATGGCGATCTCGAGGCCTGCTATCAGAGCTTCGTATTCGGCTTCATTGTTTGTTCTCGGCTCTGTTAGGGAGAAAGTAAAGCGCATTATCCTTCCTTGTGGAGTTATAAAGATGAGCCCTATGCCCGATTTGATCATAGGGGTACTTTGTTTGCGCTTCTTCATGGAAGATGCGCCATCGAAATAAAGCTCCCATCGAGTCTCATCACCATCGACCGCATCAAACGCATGTTCGTCTGGAAGATCGCAGTTTAAAGGGGAGTCGGCCGGTATCGGGTGCTCAGCGAGGAAATCGGCGATGGCCTGGCCTTTCACTGTCTTGAGAGGTTGATACGTTATCGAGAACTCCATCAAGAGCAGAGCCCATTTAGCGAGTCGACCTGTCAGTATGGCCTTTGACATTAGATACTTAAGAGGGTCCACCTTCGAAATGAGATGGACCTCATGCGCCAACGCATAGTGCCTGAGCTTTGTTATCGCGAAGATCAACGCTAGGCAGTGTTTTTCAATGGGGGAGTAGTTGCTTTCTGCCCCCAGTAGAACTCGACTTAAGTAGTAGAGTGCTCTTTCTTTCCCTTGATCGTTCTCTTGTGCCCATAATGCGCCTAAGGAACCTTCGAGGGCGGTTGTATAAAGAATGAGGGGTTTTCCCTTGACCGGAGTAGCCAACACCGGCGGGTTTTGCAGGTACTGTTTAATTTCGTCCAGCGCGCCTTGGCATTTTTGGTCCTAGGTGAACGGGGTTCCCTTCTTCATCAGGTGGCTGTAAGGGCGGCACTTGCTGGAGAGATTGGCTATAAATCGCCGAATATATGCGAGCTTTCCTTGGAGAGATCGCAACTGTTTGAGAGTTCTCGGCGGAGGCATTTCCATGATCTCTTTGATCTTGGACGGATCTATTTCAATACCTCGGTGTCGAACAATGAATCCCAGGAATTTGCCTGAGGAAACTCCGAATGCACACTTGAGCGGGTTCATCTTCAAGTTGTATTGTCGAAGGCGCTGAAATACGGTCTTCAGATGCTCGAGATGCTCCTCGTATGATTTGCTTTTAACCATGAGATCGTCGATATAACATTCGACGATTTCGTGTATGAGGTCATCGAAGATCTTCGTCATGGCCCTCTGATAGGTGGCGCCGGCGTTCTTTAAACAGAAGGACATTACCTTGTAGCAGAATATACCCAAAGGGGTTCTGAAGGCGGTGTGCTTCTGGTCTTCGGAATGCATCTTTATCTGATTATACCCTGACGAGCCGTCCATAAAGGAGAAAACCTCATGAGTGGACGTGTTGTCTATCATCAGTTCGGTGACTGGCACCGGGAAATCATCCTTCGGGCAGGCTTTGTTGAGATCCCGGAAGTCCACACATATGCGCACTGTCCCATTTTTCTTCATCACCGGGACGATTTTAGCGATCCATTCAGGATATTGAACCTCCTGAATAAAGCCAGAGTCGATTAACTTTTTGACCTCAGCGTTGATGCTCATCTCAAGCTCGAGTCGCATTCTTCTCGGCGCCTGTTTTACCGGTTTGACGTCCGGAGATATTGCCAACCTATGCACAGCAATTTCTGGATCTAGTTCCGGCATTTCGGAATAGTTCCATGCGAAGCAATCTTTGTGCTGTACAAGGACGTCTTTTAAAGCAGTCACCCTTTCTTCAGATAGCAGCTCACTGACAAACGTCGGCCGTGGGTCATCAGCTGTCCCCAACTCGATTTTCTTGAGGTTATCTGCGGTGGTATGTATTCCATCCTCCAATTCTTTCGGAGCTGGCAGAAATTCTGAGATCATCTCCTCATTGCTGTTTTCGAAGCACCAGGGAAGGCTGTCCATGTTCTCGGGCTCTTCTTTTGATATTATTATCATGTGACAAGTGCGAATCCGCTTCCAATCCCAATGTGGAGTTGGTTCTGTTCTTGTGGCTTTGGGTTCGTGCTTCTATGGCAGCTCTACCCTCCAGTTGTTGGACAGAGCGAATTTGCCGAGCTGATACTGATCTTCAACCCAATTCTTGAAGATGAAGCAGTCTTCGAGAGGGTGCCCTATTACTCGATGGTAAGAGCAATAGTTTGGGTCAGAGACTTCGTTTGCTTGTTCGGGGTGCTTGGATTCCGGCAGTGTGAGCATCTGATGTTTTAGAGCAAGCTCAAGTATCTTCTTCGTCTTGTCCCGAGGAAACGAGTATGCTTGACCCAATTTCTTCATGAGGGATAGATCAATAACGCTCGACTCCCGTTTGCGTGGCTTCTTAGCCCCGCTTTGTTGCTGTTGAGCGTCTTTTTGGCCTTTCGATTTGTTTCCGCCTCTGCGTCGAGCCTTTTTTATAACAAGTTGGCAAGGGGCGACACTTTCATCTTTGACGGCCTGTTGAAGGAGGCGTTGCGTTTTGGCCTTCTCGTAGATGGTCATCTCGCGGTTGTGATCATCTCGGACTTTTTGACCAGCTTTCTTTATAAGTTTGTCCATTTGTTCCTCGAACGACGGACTGGGCTCCTGTGCATCTGGAATTTCCACTGGCTTAGGATTAGCGTCCTCCCATTGAGCATCCGCTTCTTTATCAAGGTCATAGACGACGTAACAGCCGGGTAGTAACTCTCGTTTCTTTGACCGGATGTATCCAAGCCCTTTTGTTTCCATTCTCCCGTTAGGCAGCTTGCGTTGAGTCCCGGGAACGTTCCAGACCCTGTCATAGAATTTGGCCTTTCTAATGGTCTGTTTGAAGGATATCCCTTGGCATTTCAGTAGCTTCTTCAAACCCTCTGTATAATATCTGGGAATATGGATAGGCTGAAGCCTGTCGAGCGTAGGATCCGCGCCATGCCAGATTTCTTTTTCCACCTTGGTTTCTTCAGAGCGGTAGAACAGAATTGCTTTCTCGCCTGGGAGGGATATAGAACGTTTGCAGCTCTTCTACATTGTAAATATTGAGTGCATCCAGTTCTTTCTGGTGTTTAAGTGGCACTATGGCGACTTGTAGACTTTGCTCTTCGTCAGCGGACGTTCGTATTGAAGGTCGATCAGAGAATACAACACGGATCTCATCTTCCGAGTCGCTACCAAAGATCAATGTAGGAGCCAATGGTCCCAGATTGTTGTGTTGGAGGGGATCTGAATAAACTATCTCCTCTTCCTCCTCAGTATCACTGCCGAAGGCAGGGATGGTGGCATTAGCTTTGTTCTCCGGCTTGTGACACTTCTCTGTGTCTTCGAAATCCGGTAAGAAGTATTTGGCGTCTTCATATTTGCGGACCTCGTTCACAGAGAAAGGGTTCAGTTCTCCCGTCACGGTATACTCGAAACCATCCTTAAAATACTTCATACACTGATGTTGTGTAGAAGGGATGATGTTGTACTCGTGTAACCATGGTCGGCCGAGCAAAGCGTTGTAGCATGTCTTGGCATCTATGACGTGGAACTTAATGCCCGTGACGAGTAGCCCGAAGCGTAGCGTCAGTATCACAGATCCAAGAGTCTTTGACGATTAGGAGTCGAACCCGGAGATGGTGATCTTGTCCCGAGCAAGGTGCTGGACGCTCATGCAGATTTCCTTCAACACCCGGACGTTGAGTAGATTAACAGACGACCCGTTATCGATCAGGATTTTGCCTATCTTTATATCATGGCAGTATCCCGAGACATAGAGAGGGCGATTGTGTTCGCACGTCCCAAGTAGAAGGTCTTCATCGCCAAAAGTAACATCAGCCGTGTGCACTTCCTCCAATTCATCTTTCATCTTTTCCTCGGCCAAGCATGCTTGGAATTGTTCCGGGTCTTGGAGCGCCTTAATCAACGAATCTCTCGCCTCTTTTGATAGCAAAAGGGCGTCAAGAATGCTGAGCTGTGAGGGCAGATTCCTCAGATGTGCTAAGACGTTGTAGTCCACCTTATTCTTCTTTGGTGGGTTTTTGGCAGCTAGCTCTTCCACCACTTGGTCATCTACGACGATATCTTCAGAGACCTTTTCTTTCCCTTTATCTTTCCTGTTCGAGGGTCCGAGGTTCTTTTCGGGCAGCGTGCGATTACGTAGCCGGATATTTTCGCAAACCTTCGGTTCTTTTTCTTTTCTCGAAGCGGACTCTTTAAAGAGAGGGGCAAGTTCTAGCTCTTCATCAGAATCACTCCCGAATGTAGGCACTTGTGATCTACCGGTGTTAATCATGCAACAATCGCCAGCAGTTCTTTGAAGCCCTTCGGTCATATTTCTTTGCTCTCGATGAGTTTTACGCTTTTCCCGCTTAAAGCGTTGTCGATGAGCAACATATCCTTGCCACCATCTATCGAAAGCTTTGCACTCTTGAGTGGGGTGCGAAATCTTTTGATGATATAAGCAATAAGACGGGTGCATTTTCGCTTCACCGGTAATTTCTTCTTCGGAGGATGGTAGCTTCATGCCCATTGATATGGCCTTAGCAAACTTCTTTCTCATCTTGAATTGGCTTTTGTCGGTAGCGGAGGTGTTTAGATCCACCGGGATCGTCTCAGCTCCTTCATCAGGTCGCTGGCACTTGGCCCTTTCAAATATAGCCGCCTCGCGCTCCCGATCAGCTTTACTTTTCAACCGAGCTTCATTAAGGAATGCGTCGATTACTTCATCTGGTGGCCCCAGGACTTTTGGTTCAGGATCTGCCCCCAGCTTTTCTATGCAAGGAGTCTCCTCATCGTTCGTGATCGAATGGGAAATCATATGACAGCTCGCCACATATTCCTCGGATTCATCTGATGAACTTTCTCCCTCATCTTTTTCTTGAAAAACGTGATTGAGGAACTCTTGGAGTGTAATGGGAGTCCGCGCCTTTTGGTTGTATTCTTCCAACGCGTCAATTTGCTTTTGTAAGTCCGTGCGTTTGCCGCCAGGCTTCACGGGCTTCTTAGATTTCTTCTTCTTCTTTTTCGAAGATTTTGACGGTTGGATGCAAGTGCTTGAACCGCCACCATCGGTCTTTGGAGTTGGACGTGGCTTCAACATCCCTTCAATGACCTGCGGTTCCAACGGGTTCTTCCACTTGATCGCTGGACATGTCTGAAGATCGTTTAGCATCCTCTTTGTCTTGGCTGATAATACAACTTCCCAAGGAACTTCTTCAATGACGGAGCATGTTGCCCCCGGCGTATTCGTCCCCTTAGAGGTGTGGGGCTGCGGGGGATTCACCTTCCATTTATCAGATAACGCGAACTTGCCCTGTTGGTACCGGTTTTCAAGCCAATTCTTGAAAACGTAGCAATCTTCGATCGGATGGCCTAGTACTCGATGATAAGGACAGTAGTTGGGCTCGTTGACGTCACTTGGTTTCAACGGACGTTTTGGATCCGGCAGATTTATGAGTCTGTTGCGCAACGCCAGCTCGAATAACCTCCTCGTTTTATCGCGGGGAAAGGAATAAGGACGTCCCATCCTATCCTCAAGGGGCACGTAAGGGCGCATATTATTTTGACGAGCAACCGGCTTCGAGTCGCTCGGTTGTTTTTGAGCATTAGCGACGACGATCGCTTTTCCCTTCCCTTTGTCATTTCGGGAGTCCGACCTTGGAAGAGGGGGTTTATGGCCTATTTGATCCATTTGCGCTAGTTTGTCAATCAAGGCCTGGAAGGTAGTTGGCTTGAAAAACATCATAAATTGTGAGATGGTTGCTTGTGGATCAAGGGTTTCCACAAACATACCCACAGCGGGAGCTTCTTCAATGCGCTGCTCGCACTTTGACCATAAGTTCCGCCATCGTATAACGTATTGAACCCACGTCTCGCCTGGTTTTACCCTGGCGTTAATCAGTGCTGTCATCGGGGTACGTTCACCGGCGCTTGCAAAACGCTGAGTAAACAGTAGCTCCATCTCCGCGAAGGTTTTGATAGAGTCGTTCGGGAGTTCAGAGTACCACTCGAACGCCGTATCCGATAAACTTCCAACAAACTGGTGAAGTAAAAGCTTGTCATCACCACCGGTATTGCCGCAGAGTGCCCTGAACTGGGCAACATGCTGGTGAGGATTGCCCGTCCCCTTGTAGACATGGAACTTGGGAATCGTATAACCTGGCGGGTACTTGATTTGATCGTACCAACTCGGATATGGCCTCCCCGTTTTTATGACCTGGCCGGCTGCTTCGGTCGCATGATGAACCCGTATTTGTTGGGCTACGTACTCATCCAAATCAGCTTTGGAGATTGTATCCTCTTTAGCTGTGGACAGAGCTGGTGGAGGATTCGACGTCTCTCCCCTATCGTCTTCAAGGATGATCGGGGGATCTTCAGCAGGTGGATCTTGTTGAATCATCATACCCACCATATCCTGGAACAGGAGGGCCATTTTCTTTATGTTGGCTGCCTGCTCTGCAGCTTCTTTATCCTTCTTCTCCAGTACGCAACGAAGGAATTCAGTGTCCGTTTCTTGTTCTTGACGCTCGTCCGAGGACGTTTCAGGGGTTTCTTTTGGCCCTATAAGTGCGGCCATAGCGTTCATCATTTCTTGGAGCTTCTGCTGCTGCTCCTGAGCCTTGGTCACTGACCTCGTGTGCGGTCTATGACCTGTTGATATGCGGCTATCTTCTTTTCCCGATGCCATGTAAACCGTATGAATTGTTATGCCCCCTGACTTGGGGTATTTAGGTTCACCATTTTTAACTTTTGCCGCTGACGCGGGAGTTTTCTCTGGCCTCCTTCTTTTGTGGGCCGTTGAGGTTGAAGGAACCGTTGAAGGGGGCAGCCTTACAGCTGTTGTCCCCTGCTGTTTAATAGGATGGTCTTTTTCTTTTTGCACTTTCGCCTTCTTTTGTTGACGAGAGTGATCTGGGTCGATCACTGAGTCTTGAACCCTTCGCCAAACCTTGTATATTCTTGAGGACAGCCGTTGAGGGGGCTGTTCTTGCTTTGTTTCTGGGACTCTCTCTGCAGGCGGAGGAGATCATTTCAGTGTAGCGGTTGGAGAATTCTTCCGTACCTTCCTCAGCAGTTCAAAGCTGTTCCCGGTTGGAACAGCAGCATTGACTTCCACCACTCGAGCCGGTGGAGTTAGCCCTGAGGGGGAGTTGCCCCCTGCCTTCCTCACTCGTTGCCAATGGCGACGTCGAGCATGACGAGCCGTTGGGACTGGCTCGGAGATTGAGACATCTTCTTTTTACCCTATGTCTGAATGAGGCGTCGCTGGTGTTAACATTTCAAAGACTGATGTTGTCTTTTGAGGGGTGATATTCAACCTGTCGAAGACGGATCCTCAAGCAGGGGCAGGAGCAGGAATCGTCAGTCTTGAAAAGACTGACTCTTTGACAGGGGAAGCCGCCTTGACGACTTCTGGAGCAGCAGTTATTGCTTTCCTTGAGACAGCTAATTTAGAGTTCTGATTTATCCTGGTGAAAACAGAGGCTGTCAGTTTGGTAGTGGGAGACCCGTTGACAGGGGCCGTCGTAGCAGTAAGCCGGTCGAAGACCGACTTCTCGTTCACTTCCGGTGCAGGTATTGGCTCAGAGAAGCTTGTAGGTGGGATCATGATCCCGAAGAATAGGCCAGTGGTGGCCTGGGTCACCTGGTCTACTGGCAGAGTGAGGAAGGAAGCCGCTTGGGGTCCATATGCTACACCTCCTGATGAGGTGGAGCGTTTGTTGCAGTGGAACTTCGAGCAGTTGGTGCAATTAGAGGCCATTGAATCTTGAGTTCTGCGCAAGGCAAGAGACCAAATCTTAGTAACTTGAACTCCGAAGGCAACCATTTAACAAACCGCGATTGGTTCGCAAGGACGACACACGAAGTGTGGAGTGGAAAGAGGAAGAGGTCCCACTGGGCGTGCCAGAATCTGTTCCCCTCCGAAAGGCGGCGCACAGGACCGCGGTGTCCTGACGCTGAGATTCGGGGCAGATGCTATTTGGGTTTTATCCGTCCACCTCTCCGAAGATGCCAAGTTGATTTATGGCACCGTGTATCGGAGGTTTAGACGGATGCGGCCGATGTAGCAGACTTCGTCAGATTCCCCCTCGCTTGAGGGGTTTTTGATTGTGGGGACGCTCTTCCCTGCAGGTGCAAGCCCCTGCAGTTAATTACCCTACCGCATCGCGGTAACAACTTTCTCCTTCTCCAGAATTTCACTTCGTGTCGTGTGTGTTTGTTTTGTTTGTGGTTTCCCGTGGATTGTATACGGAGACTGAGTAATGCCGTCGCCCGTAGGACGTGGACTAGTCCAAATCCGTATTTACTTAGATTTGGGTTTGGTGTTTTTAGTTTAAGAATGCATTAGTCGCGTTGCGGCTGAGATCAACTTAAACGTTCGTTAAGGATACGTTAGTACTGTTTGAGACTAAGATCAACTTAACGTGGTGATCCATTTAATATATGGCCGTCGGGACTCATCACCTCTCTGACGTCGTTGAAGGATTACAACGATAGGTGTCAGAGGAGTTCAGAGATGTACCTTTGAACCAAAGTTGATTTGGAGTTTTATAGTCCATTTGAATGTTTAAGGATACATTAGCCGTGTTTGGGGCTAAGATCAACTTAAACGGGATCGTTTAGATCTGGCAAAAGAGCATTTGGAGGCTCTATTATTCCAGTTTAGGGACGTAGTGGTCCATAGGTAGTTTATGGACGTGGTGGTCCGCATTCCAGTTTAGGGACGTGGTGGTCCGCATTCGAGTTTAGGGACGTGGTGGTCCGCTATTAGTTTGAGAACTTTTCGGTCCAACATTAGTTTAAGCACGTTTCGGTCCATCGCCAGTTTAAGGACGTAGTGGTCCATCATTAGTTTAAGGACATTTCGGTCCAATGTTAGTTTAAGGACGTTTCGGTCCACGAGTTTAAGGACCCTGCAGTCCGTATTGATGTGTGGTCGTCGGGACCCGTCACCTCTCTGACGTCGTTGAAGGATTACAACGATGGGTGTCAGAGGAGTTCGGAGATGTACCCTCGAACCAGATATAAATTAATTTAAGAGAACAGCTGTGCTCAGTCAATTTAATTTGAGGACTTACGGCCAAAATTGGGCTAAGTCCAGTTGAAAAATGTTCAACACCCTTATTTATTTTTGGTCTATTAGACCTGTGCTGGGGCTTTGCCCACACTTAAATAATGCATTGCATTACTTCTGTTTTTTTTGTTTGGGCTCTGCCCATAAAAGATGCAGAGCATCAATTTCACTTGGGCTCTGCCCCCTTTTTATTGCTTTGCAATTTATTTTGGCCTACTAGGCCCCTTTGATTTGGGCCTGGCCCTTCAGTAAAAGAAATGCATTGCATTTGTCAGGCGCTTTGCGCTAATCACTGAGCGCAAGCGCTTGTGGTGAGGACACGTGTCATGCTCTGGTGAGCGCAAGCGCAACGGCGCAGTTCGCTGCGCTAGTGCGCTGCGCTGCTGACACGTGGCGCGCTTTGGTGAGTTGCGCCAATTCCAGAGAGCAAAGCTCTATTTCAAGAGCGCGTAGCGCAAGTTGTTCTATAGCTGACACGTGGCGCTCTCTCAAGAGCGCAACAGCGCAGTTTGGAAGTGCAAAGCACTAAGAATCTTTTAGATTCAAGAACAGAAGTGCAGAGCACTATTTGATTTCTTGATCTAATTTAGATCAAAGAAAAATAAGTTTTTCTTTTTGTTTCAAGAACCAGAGGTTCATAAAAGTGCAAAGCACTATTTTTTTTTATTTTTGTTGTTTTCTTGTTTTAAAGAACCAGTGGTTCATAACAAGTGCAAAGCACTGTTTATTATGTGAAGATCATTGATCTAGTTTTTAGATCAATGATTTATTAGAAGAAATTTCTTCTCCCTTGTGAAGGTTTTTACCTTTTTCTTGAAATTTTTCTCAGAGTTCTCTCTGTTTGAAGCTCTTGACTTTTTTCAAAAAAAATGTCGATGCTTTGAATTGAGGCCTAGGGTCCTTTTTATAGTGCCCATAAATTAGTTAAATTTCTTAAAGAGATCTTTCTCTGAGTGATTTGGGGAATTTTCCCCACCGTTGGATCTTTGATCCAAGGGCTTCTGCTTTGCAGAAGAAAATCTTCTTGTTTTAACAAGAACAGAAAAGATTTCTTAGAATTTTAATTCTGTTTGGCGCAGATGCCCCAGCGCGTGACACGTGTCGCGCAGCGCACCTGCTCTAGCACATCTGCGCTGACACGTGTCGCGCAGCGCAAAGCGCAGCGCAACTGCGCTAGCGCATCTGCGCTGACACGTGTCGCGCAGCGCAGCGCCTGCGCAACTGAAGCGTTACTTCCTTTAATAGAGCTTTGCTCTGATTGGGCTCGCCTTCTTGGGCGCTGCGCTGACGTATCTACACCTGACATGTGGCGCGTTGCGCCCGAGACTTGAAGCGTTGCTTCAGAATTTTGAATTTTGAATTTCAACAGAGCTTTGCTCTGATTGGGCGAAACAATACTAGTGGGACAAAGGTAGTCCGTGAGTACATCCTTTAATGTCCCTAGTCATGGGTATATCGAGACAGGGCATCGATATACTAGAGTAGACTAGCATATTGCTTCTCGACCCATGTAGATGGGCGATGGATGATCCCATATCCAGTAGTGTTTGACATCAGAGATGGTATACGGGTGCTCAGTGGAAACTGGGTACACTGGACGGACTCGCCGAGAACTCCTAGATGGTATTATACCTTACGTCAGATGGCAGTTCTCTGGTGACACTGGTACAGGTTAGTCTGTCGACCCGAGATCGTCATAGAGTCTTGTATGATTCCCACTGTGCTTTGATTTCTACCATACCACGGTCAAGAGATCGTGCAAAAAGGTGGTTTTTGGGTACAGTCCCGAGTCACATGGAGGCAATGAGCGATAGGAGGGGATTTCGTCTCTCCTGGTATTGGGGATTTATGTTGCGCTGTGCTCGATTGGCTATAACAGGAAAGTCCCTGGCCAGGGCTGTTTATGAGATTTACTGGTAAGTTTATCAGTAGTTTCTCGACCCGTTATGAGTCTCACATCGGCATGACTTATCAAGCTATTTGGGTCTGACGTTTACCACCCCCAGGCGAGATATGCGACATATCAGACGAAGAGACCGGATTGTAGGTGTTAATGTTTGGACTCACAAGAGTATGAGAAGGCATGCTTGTTGATCTTCCGATCGCTTAATACCCGGGTGGCCGTTACGTTTAGCAGACCGCTTGCGGTTTGTGGGTGTTTGATATGATCATCACCTACTGCCGGCGTAGTGAAGAGTCTTTTGAGTCATACACAGAGGTTTCCTGGTTCATGCGAAACGAAGTAGGAGCACATATGTGATATGTGCGGGACTGAGATTAATGTGTGTATGCGATACCGCATTCTATTCTCGCGATATATGATATCGGTCGGTTATATGTGATATAGCTGGGTGATCGGATCAAGTGTTGATTCGATAAGTTATTGCATTTGATATTAGTCGGTTGTATGTGATATAGCCGGATTATTAAATCAAGTGTTGATTTAATAATTTAATATATAATTGTATATTTGATATACTAGATTACATTAACTAATATTAGCTCACTTAAACATTTCTTTTTCTCACTTATGTACACTTAGAATATATGTGATATATATTAATGTACAACTTTTGTGTCATGCTAGATGCCATATGTGACATGGGTGTATGAGACTTACACCATGCTTATAATAATGGAATGGTTTTATTTATTTAAAGTTAATCAAAATTAATGGTAATTAGTTACATGCTTGAAAGCTTGGAGAAGCTTGTAGCATGTTTGACTTAGTTCACTAGTTTTGTTTTACTTGCAGATATTTATTAACCTAACTATTATTGTAACCCATGGTTTATTCTCTACATGAGTTAGTGTATGACACTAACTCACCCATGGTTGTTATTCTCACCTCATGAGTTCATTCTCTCATTCTTCACTTGAGCATCTTCTTCCTCATGAGAAAATCTTACTAGCTTTTCTCAAGGTGAGAAAATATTGTAAGAAAAATAAAACTAAAGTGAGCCCATTTCCTACTTCATCATCCTCTACTGCTTGCCATTTAGTATAGGGTGTTTGCTTCACTAATTTCACAATTAGTGAAGAGGTATCATGAGCTTGAGTCTCATCGACGTAGATCATCTTCGGCCTCGAAGACTTCGAGCAAGCTTGTTCATTTCTCTGGAAGAACCCTTTCTAGAGTTCGGGTGTTCATGACTTGCAGCGAAGGGACTACTACACGGAGCATTAGAAGTGAAGGACCGGTCTACAAAGGTTGTAATCCTTATTCACTTAGTTGTAAAGGTGTTTACATATAGTTTCGTCGCATTTTCTGGTAAAGATTCTATGGTTAGGGTTAAGTAGAACGGTAAATTTTTGAAATTGGTATGGACGATACCTCCCGAAACCTTGCTGCCATGCTAGGGAACCATTCAGTATATAGATGCTCACGTGCCTGCATATGAGGCTTAGTTTCAGCCTTATTTTGTTAAGCGCAACGCCTATCACGTGTGGGCACATGATGCTCCATTTAGGGACTTTTCCTATTGCTTTTTATTTATTATTCATTTTTCTTAAGGGAACAAATGACCCCATAGCGTTGTTCTCACGTGGCTTGCACGTGAGTGCAACGCTGTCACCTTTACAGCCGTTGGATGGCCTAGGGGAACGGGAAGGTGAACCGCCCTTGTCATGTCTTATAAATGCAAGGATTTGGTCTTTAGGCTGACACTGTTCTTTCATCTTCTTCCTTCTTTGTTTTCTTTGAGAATTTAATTCTCCTCTTCAAAGCTTAGTTCTCTGCCACTGCAATTCCAGAGTTAAACTCTTTTGGAAAAAGAAACCCTTTTAGGTAAAGATCTTGAACATTTAGAGAAACCCTTTTCTTTAAAGAAAACTTCTGGATTTTAAATCCATTATGAGAGCTTTACTCTCCTTTAAATCCTATCTCTTAGAAATGCTAAGATATGATTTTTAAGTAATAACTCTCCATGCTTTGGGCATTCCTCCTCTGACCTTTATGGCATTTGATTTTTCATTTCTTCTTTATAGGGTTTGTTCTCCGCCGAAACACGCGACCGGGACGTTGGGACGTCCGGGCCTGAATTCCGAGGGCAGATGTTAATTGGTGCTATCCGTCCACCTCTCCGAAGATGCCAAGTTGATTTATGGCACCGTATATCGAAGGTTTAGACGGATGCCGCCGATATAGCAGATTTCGTCAGATTCCCCCTCGTTGAGGGGTTTTTGATTGTGGGGACGCTCTTCCCTGCAGGCGCAAGCCCCTGCAGTTAATTACGGTACCGTATCGCGGTAACCACTTTCTCCTTCTCCAGATGGTCACTTCGTGTCGTGGGTGTTTGTTTTGTTTTTGGTTGCCTGTGGATTGTATACGGAGACTAATTTATGTTGTCGCCCGTAAGGCGTGGATTAGTCGAAATCTGTATCTTCTTAGATTTGGGTTTGGGGTTTGGTTTAAGGATACGTTAGTCTCATTTAAGACTAAGATCAACTTAAACGTATATTAAGGATACGTTAGTCTAATTTTTAGACTAAGATCAACTTAACGGGATCGTTTAGATCCGAAAAAAGAGCATTTGGGCTCTATTGTTTAGTTTAGGGACATTGCGGTCCATTAGTTTAAGGACATTACGGTCCATTAATAGTTTAAGGACATGGTGGTCCAAGGTTAAGGACATCATAGTCCATGAGTTTAAAGGGACCCCACAGTCCGAGATTAAGGACATCATAGTCCGCGGGTTTAAAGGGACCCCACAGTCCGAGGTTAAGGACATCATAGCTCGTGGGTTTAAAGACCCCACAGTCCAAGGTTAAGGACATCATAGTCCGTGGGTTTAAAGGGACCCCACAGTCCGAGGTTAAGGACATCACAGTCCGTGGGTTTAAAGGGACCCCACAGTCCGAGGTTAAGGACATCATAGTCCGTGGGTTTAAGGACCCCACAGTCCAGTTTAAAGACGTCATAGTCTATGCAATGTATGATTGTCGGGACCCGTCACCTTTCTGAAGACGTTGAAGGATTACAATGACAAATATCAGAGGAGTGAAGAGATGTACCCTTGAACCAATTTTGGTTGGGAGATCTGTAGTCCAATTGGGACTAAGATCAAAAGATTTGTGAGCATATGGGCTCAATTAATCTGAATTGAGGACTTATGGCCAATCTTGGGCTAAGTCCAATCAAGTTAAAAATGTTTAACATTTATTTTAGGCCATTGAGCAATTATTTGGGCTTGGCCCTTTTAACAATGCTGAGCATTGACTTGGATTCTGACAGTATTTCTGTCTTTTGCTGAACGCTGAGCATTCATCAGAGCTCTGGGCTTATTAAAGAACAATTTATGTTCTATCAGCGCAGCACATGGTGCGCTCGGCGCTTTGCGCCAATCAAAGAGCGCAGTGCGCTTCTGCCGAGTAGCGCACAAGTGAGGGACACGTGTCGCGCTTGGCGCTAGCGCCAGTTATTGAGCGTGTTGCGCTGATTTATGAGCGCATAGCGCTATTTGTTCAATGGCATACACGTGAGGAGCACGTGGTGCGCTTGGCGCTGAGTACCAGTCCATGAGCGCAAAGTGCTAGTTCAAGAGCGTAAAGCGCTAACTGTTGAGTAGCGCACACGTGAGTGACACGTGGTGCACTTGGCGCTGAGCGCCAGTCCAAGAGTGCAAAGCACTTATGTTAAGTAGCGCACACGTGAGGAGCACGTGGCGCACTTGGCGTTGAGCGCCAGTCAATGAGCGCAAAGTGCTTCTTGTGAAATTCGGAACGCTAAGGCTCTGCAATGCTATGCGTTAGTTTTGGAGTGCTGAAGCGCTTCTTTTGATTGGAGCGCTAGGGCTTTTTTTAGGCAGCTTTGCGCCCTGAGAATTGAATTCTCTCTCTTAGAAGAGACTTTGTCTCATGGATCTAAGAACAAAATTCTTATTTTTTATAGGAGATGTTTCAATCTCTTATGTTTTTGGTGAAAGGCTCTGCCTTTATGGATCTATGATCCTAAGAGAATTGAATTATTTCCCCCTCTTTTTGTAATGTGATATTATGATCTCTTTTGTGAAAGAGAATTTGTCTTATAGATCTATGATCTGAAGAAAATTAAGTTCTTCTCCTTATTTTTTATGATGAGATACTTTGATCTCTCTTTGTGAAAGACCTTGGTCTTATAGATCTATGATCTTAGAAAAAGAAGTAAATTCTTCTTTTTATATGAGATGATTTCATATCTCTGTTTTTTTTACCTTGAAGAAAATCTTCTTCTTCTGAGAACTTGCTCTTTGTTTTTGAAATTTCTCAAAGTTTATGGGGGGGGGAGGGTTCCTCTATATGAGACTTAAAGTCTTGGGGCCTTTATATAGGGTATGTTGATCAGTTCAATCAGTTAAGGAAATCTTTTCTCCAATTGATTTGGGGATTTCCCCACCGTTCGATCTTTGATCCAAGGGCTTCTGATTTATAGAAGGTAATCTTCTTATTATTAACAAGATTGGGAAATCTTTTCCATACAGAATTTATTCTGTATTTTGGTGGTTTTTAATAACCATTGGATCATTGATCCAATGGTGGTCTGATTTACAGAGCACAATCTTGTTGTTTGGAAAGATATTGAGTAATCTTTCCTTAACAGAATTTAATTTTGATTAATTAATGATTTATCATTATTATTGGATCATTGATCTGACGGTGGGGAGATTTTAGTTCCAGCGCTAGCGCATCCGTGCTTTGCACGTGGTGCGCTGCTTAGAGCGCAGCGCACCTAGCGCTTGCGCACACGTGCTTTGCACATGGTGCGCTGCTTAGGACGCAGCGCACTTGGCGCTGCTTCTGAAGCATTGCTTCATTTCAAAATTTTGAATTTTAAACAGAGCTTTGCTCCGATTGGGGGAAACAGGGTTTCTGGAATTTAATTCTATTGCATAAAAGAAATTTAATTCCTCACCGAAGAGCTTAGCTCTGAAAGATCAAGAGGGCCCTTCGGGAATTTGATTCCCTTGTATTCCTGAAAATCTTTTCAATGGATTTTTCCTTTATTTTTACCCATTTGACAGAGTTTGTAATTGGTGTTCTTTTGTTAGGATTTCTCAAGTCGTTTAAACTCTAATATGCATTTATTGAGAATCTTTTTTTGATTCTCACAATGATTACCCTGCCTCGTGATTGGCGAGCCGTCATACTGATTTTGTGAGGTCCATTATTTTTTTTGCAATCAATGGTCCCATGGAATAAACTTCTTGTCGTTTTCTTCTGCTGTTTATATATATATATATATATATATACACACACACACACGTATAGGTTGCATTAATAGTTTTTCCTCCCTTTATTGCAGGAACAATGACTTCTCTTCCCTACTTTCCTTTTATTCGCTCAGACGCTGCTTTTCCACAATCGCCGTCGGACGAAAAAGCAATGGCGATGATCAGAGCTCATGATAGGGACTGTACCAGTTTGCTCTTGTGGGGAACCTGGTATGGGCATATCATCCAGGGCCGCCGCAGCTTTATTTGCGAAGTGCCAACAGAGCCTCTTCGCCCAATTTTGCCGATGGAGCGTCCGCAGACTGCTTTTGCGGTGGAGGTGGCTGATTGGACTCTTATAGGATGGCTTGAGCCTCGACAACTGGGATACCCAACCAGTCTTTGCCGGCCATAGAAATCTTAGGGCGTCGCATTTGCCAGGGTGAAGCTCAACCCTGGGGAAAAATTTATTAGATAGGGCTTACCCCTCGCCACCCAACGGGTTATCTTCCATGGGCTCGATATGTTCTGTCCGCCCATCGTGCGCGATTGCAGAAGGTCGGGCTCTATCAGGCGGTGTATGCGTCCCTTTTTCATTATCAGTCCCTTCATGTCTGGTGGGTTAAGGCTTTTGTGAACCAGTGGAATCTTCCCACCAACACCTTCTTGTTAGGGGACTGCGAGGTCTCTATTTCATTGGAAGAGTTTCACGAGGTTTTGGGACTACCAATCAGGGGAGAGCATTATGAAGAGTTGCTGCCTCCCGATGAGTATGTGTTTGAGACGATGCCGGTTTCACTTGACGGCTTCACAACTGAAAACGCCGTCCGCCATAAGCACCCTAGATTAATCAAGGTTTTGGTTATTTTTTAGAAATTGTTCGCGGCGTCGGAAGGTCATGGCGTCACTTTCGAGAGCTTTATTTCCTGCTTTATCTATGAAGACGTTTTTTATCAAATCTTCCTTCAAACCCTAAAAGGAAAGACTAGCCGAGATTAATTACACGCTACAAGTTCGCCAATCTTTCAGCCAGGCCAGTGTCGGTACTTTGAGGGAGGTTCCCCGTGCTTTCGCACGGACCTAATTAAAGTAAACCACGTTTTCCCAGAGGCGTAACCCCGTTGACACTTTTTTAGACACCTACTTGATCGGCTAATTGTAATGTGTAAAACTCTCCCAGGAGTAACTCTTACTCGCAGTAGGTATCGGGATCCAACTATCTCATAGAAGGTATGCAATTTCATTGCAAATTTCAATACTTGAAATTCCCGATAATATTTTACCCCAAACGATCTATGACATTGACAAGGTCTACAAATCATAGACCGTAAGTCAAGTTTAACCCGTCATTTCTTGATTGAATTAAACCCACCAGCACGACCCTTGACAAGGTCAACAAGGCCGTATGACTACCCTAAAACAATCTGCATCATATGCATAAACAGATAAATACTGGTTAGCTACCGCACATTGTGCCTTGACAAGGTCAACAAACGCAGCACGAATACTAAACTGGACTTATCTGAAATGACGGAGGGCTACAACAGGTTTTTATGAAAACCTATTGCGTAATGAACTTGATATCGTTGTAGAATCAAATGATTTTAAAATGGAATGTTTTTGAGGCTTTTCTAGTTTTGCTAAAGGGGTCACTCCCGGTGAAGGGATCATCGGCCCTTTCCTCGTCGAATGAGGTGCAGGGTATATCATATATACCACTATGCAAAGCAAGAACTATAGAAGCAATCAAAAGACAAAGCGAGTTTGTAGCATCTGGCAGTTATTGCTAAAGGGGTCATTCCCGGTGAAGGGATCTCGGCCCTTTCCTTATCGAATAAGGTGCAGGATGTTCTACAAGGAACACTGCGATGCAAAGCAAGAACTGTAGCTACCTGTTTCTTTTTGAAAATTCGATTCCACAACGTCTTTTAGGTTTCTTTTATTTCATTAATCTCATTAATGAAGTCCTATCATTTAAGTCACCTAAACATCACAGATAAATACGACGTACACTTATGCCATCCGCATTCGCTTCGATGTCCCCTCGTGCAACGTTAGGTTAGGTAACTAACGGCAGAGCGGGACAGGGCTAGCGCGGGTGTAAAACATAAGTAATGTCTATATAATATATCATATATACTATATACACTATCTATTACAATATATCAAAAGATCACATCACAGATATCGCAGCAGAAGAAACATATATGAAATATTGGATATACTAGGACGTCCGTGTTTTCAATACGAGCCTGTATAAAACACGGATTCCACGGTCGCGATGTATAGCCAAACCCACATCCCTAGATCCCTACGAGAGCGACAAGTAACACTGCCAATTCTAAGGTTAGGAGACCCGGTCTCGACTCCTCGAGATAGTCTCCCATTGGACCCTAGAACCCGGTTACTTGTGCTCCCCGCGTTGGGTCTACCTAATACGGAAAAGTAAATAATATACAAGTGGTGACATCAACCTCATCCCGGAAGTGCCCCAATTTAAGAATATTACATACAAATGAATTTTACATGAATGAAAAAGAAAAACTCTCATCTCACATAAAACCCCCGGCTATTCAAACGCGACGATCCAATATAACATATCCAGCAACACATAACATCACATGTCATCAACGTAAGTAAACATGCGTATCCCAATTGTCGTTGACATATAGCAACGAAACCGGTGATATCACATATTACGCTTACGGTCACAGAAAAGAAAGTGTAAAACTACAACAGTTGGAATCCGCAACCTCTTTAGACATCGCATGCCTAACCAAATGAATTCCTTAGACATCGCATGCCTAACATTTATAAGCCCCACATTTTAGTCTCATTATCGAAAACCCTTTTCAATATCAAGTTGGGGAATTCAACAAGATTCCCGATAATTTGATCGAATGCTCGTCGCAAACTTTAGTAGACGGCCGCACCCCCGGATGCCGTCGATGAAGTGCACTAAGGCGGAACACCGCAGCCGCGAGCACCCGAACGGATGCTTTTGGCGACGGGGTTCTCCTAAAGTCACTTGGTCGGGGCTATGGGGCGTGGTTGTTTGTTAAGTTTACCCGGCGAGTATCCGCGTAAGCTACGTGATTGCGACAGACTTTTGATCACATCAAAATTCCGTGGCAACCGATCAAGTGAGACTAAACTGCTAGATTTATAACATTCAAAATAGTTATCTCATAATTATTTGTGGATTCCAAATATTGTATCACATTCCAGATAAATAGAAAATGCTAAGCTTTCCGATCGAACAATCAAACACCCAAGTTTTCCCGAAACAGCTCAACACTTGAAATAAGTTTAAAAATAGCCACTTCATCCCATAGTACCAACGGTCCAGCCGTAGAAGGGTCAAGCCAACGCCTCACATGTGGCACGCCGTACTGCCCCAAACCCTAAGGTTCAAAGGGAAGTTCAAGACGGTCACATAATCGAGTTAAGGTTTGTTGTCTTCTAGAGGGTCCATCGCGTTACTTGCACTACTTAGACGTTCTTAAACTATGGAAAAATCCAACACTTGGAAATTTTCCGGAAGGGGAAAAATTGGGTTATTTATATCCGGTCGAACTTTTTAACATGTTCTAAAATTACCCGGAAAAACAAAAACAAAGTTGAACAATCCGATTGAAACATCGAGTCCCCAAAACAACCCAGAAAACTCAACCGTTGAGTATAAATTAAAAATACCCAGAAAACACAGGAATCACATTGGGACATTACTGTGCAAACAGTGAAGAAAGAAGCCATATAATGGCCGAGGAACCGCCGCGCCACCTAGGGTACGGCCGCGGTTCCGTGGCTCTTTGAACGATTTGTGGTCACGTGATGCACAGTAATTCTAATAAAACCCTGCTTAATTTTCTGAGAATTTTTAATTAGGAAAAATTCACTGTTTTAAAAAATGTACAGAGAAGGGTTTTGTTTAGGGTTTCGGGGTTCGATCGGGTTTCTAACTTCGTCTACACTTCGCTTAAAACTCTAACCTTGCTCTGATACCACTGTAGGGTTCCTAGGCACGCGCATGAGGTTCTACAACTGATCAACCATGCCAAAATCAATTTTTTATCAAGTGCCGAGAAACCCTAAGCAAGATCGTTACTAGAGGTAAGGCGAAACAAAACAAGTTAACAACTTAACTACAAGTGAAAGGGGTTACAACCTTTGTAGATCCGGTCCTCCACTTCTTTAGCTCCGTGATGACGTCCCTCCACTGCGACCATTGGGATCCTGGACTCTAGCGTTGGTTTCATCGGAGAAATGAGCGGGCTAGGTCGTTGACTTCGATGCCGAAAACAATCTACGTCGAGGCAACTCAAACTCAAGCTCCATCTTCACTAGGTCATGAAACTTGTGAAGATAACACCCTATACAACATGGCAAGTTGTAGAGGATGAAGAAATAGAAAGTGGGTTCACTTTGGATTTGGATTTCTCACTTGATTTCATCACTTGAAAATTTTCAAGAAAGGTTTCTTCACTTCATCAAGAAGAAGAAGAAGAAAAGAAAATGAATTATCTTAAAAGAAAATTCAAGTGATGCTTATCATATTGCAACCATGGGTGAGTTAACACATGTAGAGAATAAACTAGGGCTTAGGTGTAATGGTTAGCTTAAAGGAAAAAACAAAATGGTCAAAGATACTAAGAAGCTTCATGAAGCTTAAAGCAAAGAAAGAAAACCACCATTTTTTTTTGCCAAAAATAAATAAATAAAATAAATAAATATGTTAAAACCCTAACCATTAACCTAAACATGGTTTAAATCATACACACCCAAGTTTGCATGTATCATCAAACATGATACAAACTAGTACACAAACATATATCATATATACAATGTGCACAATCTAGTGAGAAAAATAATCTTAAGTGAACCAATACTAGTTAATGTAAAATAATATATCAAATATATAATTATACATTAAATCATTAAATCAACACTTGATTTAATGATCTGGTCATATTGCATATAACCGACTAATATCAATAGTGACAACTTATCGAATCAACACTTGATCCGATAACCCTGCTATATCGCATATAACCGATCAATGTCACAAATCGCGAGAATCGAATACTGTATCACATACTGGTATTATTCTCGGTCCCGCACATATCTCATATGCTCTCCTATTTCATTTCGCTTGAGCCAGGAAACCCCTGTGTAGGACTCTAAAGACTCGTCAATACGCCGGCAGTAGGTGATAATCATATCAAACACCTACAAGCCGCAAGCGGTCTGCTAAACGTAACGGCCACCCGGGTATTGAGTGATCAGAAGATCAATGAGGAAGCCTGCTCACACTCCTGTGAATCCAACCAGTAACACTTACCGTACAGTCCGGTCTGTTCGTCTGATATGTCATATCTCGCCTAGGGGTGGTAAACGTCAGACCCCAATAGCTCGATAAGTCGTGTCGATATGAGGTCTATAACAGTTCGAGAAACCACTGGTAACAGTTACCAATAAATCTCAGCAACCCTGGTCAGGGATTTCCGGTTATAGCCAATCGAACAGAGCGCAACATCAACTCCCTATACCGGGAGAGACGAATCCCCTCCTATTGCTCATTGCCTCCATGTGATTCGGGACTGTACCCAAAAGCCACCTTTTTGCACGCCCTCTTGGACGTGGTATGATGGAAATCAAAGCACAGTGGGAATCACACAAGACTCTATGACGATCTCGGGTCAACAGACTAAGCTGTACCAGTGTCACCAGAGAACTTCCATCTGACGTAAGGTATAATACCATGTGGGAGTTCTCGGCGAGTCCGTCCAGTGTACCCAGTCTTCACTGAGCACCCATACACCATCCTTGATGTCAAACACCGATGGATATGGGATCATCCTTCGCCCATCATATGGGTCAAGATGCGTATACGCTAGTCTACTCTGGTGCATCGATGCCCTGTCTCGATACACCCACGACTAGGGACCTTGAAGGATGTACTCATGGACTACCATGTCCCCACTAGTATGATCCGCATCATAGTCCAGGCAGTCAAGTACACATCCTAAGGGCTTTACCAACATGTAACAGAGAGACAATCAGTGTACATGTTAAGGTAAAGTGTAACCAGAAAGCATACTATCATGTCGAGCAAGAAAGTCCTCCCTATATATGTCCAAGCATCCACTACAATATACAACTCATGTATAGTAATGGACTCTAGGGCATAGATATAACTAACAATCTCCCGCTTGCACTAAGGCCATCTGATAACAGTGGTTGTAGTATCTCATACTCAACCATCCCATAATAGTCTCTCTTTAGGAAAAATCCTTTGTGAGTGGATCCGCCGTGTTTTCCTCTGAGTCTACACTCCTAACCTCGATCTTCCTGGAGATCAACCATCTCCTTGATCAGGTGATACTGCCTAAGAATTATATCTGGATTTCTGATGGGACGGTCATTCCTTGGCTAAAGCCACAACTCCATTGTCACACAATGGTAGGAACGAAGTTCATCTCATGAACTTATATATATATCCAGACTGCCTCTTTGGTAGCATCCTTGGTAACGATGTATCTTGCCTTTAATCGTCTATTAAGTCACTGTATCTAGCTTGGAACTCTTCCAACATACCATCCCTCCACTGAGGGTAAAGACAATGCCTGCGACTGACATTCAGTCATCCTTATCACTCTGGAACCTTTCCAGTGATTCTCCCCAGGATCGATTGATACCATCTCACTACAACTAGTGAGAATCCTAACATCCAATTAGATCTATCTCATAGATCCAAATCCCAGGATTTAGGAGGTATCATTATGATCCTATATGGAGAATCCTTGTGATAAGCGGAGATTGACCGAGCGTAGCATAGGAAACTCCTTCCCTATCAAGAGTATGTCATCCACGTACTCTATGAGGATCAGCACCATACTCTCTACTACCTTTTTGTATATACAAGGTTCATCTACCATTTTGATGAAGTCAAGCTATTTGACTACCACATCAAAACAGACGTTCCAACTCCGCGATGCCTGCTTTATCACATAAAACATCTTGCACACGTTTCCGCTGCTCCCACTGTCTACGAAGCCCTCTGGCTGTGTACTTATAGTCGCTCTCTTCCAAATCATCATTTAGAAAAGCAGTCATGACACCCAACCACCAGATATCGTAGTCATGGTATGTAGCTGTGGCAAGTAGGATCTGGATGGACTTAAGCATAGGCCCCAGAAAAGGTTTCATCATTAGCCACAACTGGTCTATGATGCAAACCTTTAACAAGTCTAGGTTTGAAAGTCTCAACTTTTCCATGTACACCAAGTAATCTTCTCAAGATATACTTGCTCCTGATGGGAATTTAACCCTTCAGATAAAGCAACCAAAGTCCATACTTTGTTGGTGTATAAGGATTCCATCTCAGATCGATAAGCATCCAACCATTCTTACAGAGTCTCACTCCTGATGGCCAGCTCGAAATAAGTTGGGTCATCATCTCATGATGCAGTCCTCACTCCTACTGTCATAGAGAAACCAAAGTATCTCCCAGGTGGGTTAGGAACCCTACTATATCGGCGGAAAGGCTGAGGTTCGTTGGTTACTATTGAATCCTTTGGTTCTACCAAATCATCAGCTGCAGTTTGTATAGCTGGAACATTTCCAGTTCTACACAACAGACCTTGCCTCGAGCTTGTCCGGATTTTGCTTTTAGACATAGGCTGGACAATCCCCAAATCTTAACAAACTTAAGATATGGACTTTTCCCTTTCCATATCACATATGAAGTGGTAGGCAATTGATTTGATTTGAACCCTATTCAATAGGTATACAGCTTCTCAAGTGCATAACTCCCAAAAGGAAATAGGAAACTCAGTAGTACTTGTTATAGAGCACACCATATCACATAGGGTGCTATTGCTCCACCCCGATACACCGACGTACTGTGGTGTATTCGGAGGAGTAATGCTGAGAGAGAATCTCATTTTCCTTTAGAATAATCTAGGAATTCCGTGCTGAAGTATTCTCCTCCTTGATTTCATCAAAGGACATAATACTTATACCCGTATTTTGGTTCTCTACTTCAAACTTATATTCTGTAAATATCTCAAAAGTTTCGGACTTGTGTTTCAACAGGAACATATGTCTGAATCTTGAGAGATCATCAGAGAATGTAATGAAGTACAAAGAACCGGTCTTGGCATGTGTAGACAGGAGACTTTCATACATCAGCATGTATCAATCCCAAGAGTTCACTAACTCTTTCTCTGTTTCCAATAAACGGAGCTGTGGTCATCTAATCTCTGTGACATGACCGGCAAGTTTCACAAGATGTAAATTCAAACTAATTTAAATATGCATCTATATGTAACTTTAGGTAGTCGGGTCACATTGATATGACCTAGTCTACAATGCCTCAAGAAGGATTTGTTCATTTCTGAACTCTTCCTCTTGTGTGTGTCCCGTATACTAAGAACTGTAGTTTGATTTAGAACATCAATGCTTTTAGATAACGTGCCTGAACCGATCAACTCTTGATATAGGAAATGTTCAAAACATTATCCAACAATACAAAATTACATCATTTCTTTACTAATAAAGAGACTGATATGATATCGTATATCAGGTTCAGTATCTAATAACATTTGTTCAGAATCAATGTATTCTGGTAATACAGGGTGACAGTGACCAACAGACTTGGCTGCAACACTTGCACCGTTTTCTGTCTCATGAAACTTATCACCCGTTCTCAGTTCTCTACCTATCTGTAGTCCATGTAATAGATTACATATGCGGGATCCTGATCCGGTATCACATACCCAGGACGTAAAGGATACTGAGAAACAGTTCTATGTAATGAACACACCCGAAGATGATGCATCAGCATGCACTTTCTTCGTTTCGGCGGCACGGGAAATCTGGTATTTCCTAATTTCCTGCTCTGTCTTATAATATTTATAAGTTGGAGCGGGACCAACGTTCCCCAGCTCAGTATAACAAGCGGGTTCGGTCAATGTATCCATTTTATTATCTTGATTAAGGCATGATATGGTCGCTACCTGGAGAGAGAGAGAAGAAAACACTCAGCGTATGCTCTTGCAAGATCAGATTGGTTATTATTTTATCTAATCAGGATAGCTCCCACTGTTTTTATCAAATCTTCTTTCAAACCCTAAAAGGAAAGACTAGCCGGGATTAATTACACGCTATAAGTTCGCCAATCTTTCAGCCAGGCCAGTGTCGGTACTTTGAGGGAGGTTCCCCGTGCTTTCGCACGGACTTAATTAAAGTAAACCTCGTTTTCCCAGAGGCGTAACCCCGTTGACACTTTTCTAGACACCTACTTCATCGGCTAATTGTAATGTGTAAAACTCTTCCAGGAGTAACTCTTACTCGCAGTGGGTATCGGGATCCAACTATCTCATAGAAGGTATGCAATCTCATTGCAAATTTCAACACTTGAAATTCCCGATAATATTTTACCCAAAACGATCTATGACCTTGACAAGGTCAACAAACCATAGACCGTAAGTCAAGTTCAACCCGTCATTTCTTGATTGAATTAAACCCACCCGCACGACCCTTACAAGGTCAACAAGGCCGTACGACTACCCTAAAACAATCTGCATCATATGCATAAACAAATAAATACTGGTCAGCTACCGCACGCTACGCCTTGACAAGGTCAACAAACGCAGCACGAATACTAAACATGACTTATCTGAAATGACGGAGGGCTACGACAGGTTTTTATGAAAACCTATTGCGTAATGAACTTGATATCGTTGTAAAATCAAATGATTTTAAAATGGAATGTTTTTGAGGCTTTTCTAGTTTTGCTAAAGGGGTCACTCCCGGTGACGGGATCGTCGGTCCTTTCCTCGTCGAATGAGGTGCAGGGTATATCATATATACCACTACGCAAAGCAAGAACTATAAAAGCAATCAAAAGAAAAACCGAGTTTGTAGCATCTGCCAGTTATTGCTAAAGGGGTCACTCCCGGTGAAGGGATCTCGGCCCATTCCTTATCGAATAAGGTGCAGGATGTTTTACAAGGAATACCGCAATGCAAAGCAAGAACTGTAGCTACCTGTTTTTTTTTGAAAATTCGATTCCACAACATCTTTTAGGTTTCTTTTATTTCATTAATCTCATTAATGAAGTCCCATCATTTAAGTCACCTAAACATCACAGATAAATACGACGTACACTTATGCCATCCGCATTCGCCTCGATATCCCCTCGTGCACCGTTAGGTTAGGTAACTAACGGCAGAGCGGGGCAGGGTTAGCGCGGGTGTAAAACATAAGTAACGTCTATATAATATATCATATATACTATATACACTATCTATCACAACATATCAAAAGATCACATCACAGATATCGCAGCAGATGAAACATATATGAAATATTGGATATACTAGGACGTCCGTGTTTTCAATACGAGCCTGTATAAAACACGGATTCCACGGTCGCGATGAATAGCCAAACCCACATCCCTAGACCCCTACGAGAGCGGCAAGTAACACTGCCAATTCTAGGGTTAGGAGACCCGGTCTCGACTCCTTGAGATGGTCTCCCACTGGACCCTAGAACCCGGTTACTTGTGCTCCCCGCCTTGGGTCTACCTAATGCGGAAAAGTAAATAATATACAAGTGGT
Source organism: Agapanthus africanus (assembly GCA_030015575.1). Lineage (NCBI taxonomy): Eukaryota > Viridiplantae > Streptophyta > Magnoliopsida > Asparagales > Amaryllidaceae > Agapanthus > Agapanthus africanus. The sequence continues at coordinate 823,917,515 of CM057339.1, read as the reverse complement.
GACATCAACCTCATCCCGGAAGTGCCCCAATAAAAGAATATTACATATAAATGAATTTTACATGAATGAAAAAGAAAAACTCTCATCTCACATAAAACCCTCGGCTATTCAAACGCGACGATCCAATATAACATATCCAGCAACACATAATATCACATGTCATCAACGTAAGTAAACATGCGTATCCCAATTGTCGTTGACATATAGCAACGAAACCGGCGATATCACATATTACGCTTACGGTCACAGATAAGAAAGTGTAAAACTACAATAGTTGGAATCCGCAACCTCTTTAGACATCGCATGCCTAACCAAATGAATTCCTTAGACATCGCATGCCTAACATTTATAAACCCCGCATTTTAGTCTCATTATCGAAAACCCTTTTCAATATCAAGTCGGGCAATTCAACAAGATTCCCGATAATTTGATCGAATGCTCGTCGCAAACTTTAGTAGACGGCCGCACCCCCGGATGCCATCGACGAAGTGCACTAAGGTGGAACACCGCTGCCGCGTGCATCCGAACGGATGCTTTTGGCGACGGGGTTCTCCTAAAGTCACTTGGTCGGGGCTATGGGGCGTGGCTGTCTGTTAAGTTTACCCGGCGAGTATCCGCGTACGCTACGTGATTGCGATGGACTTTCGATCACATCAAAATTCCGTGGCAACCGATCAAGTGAGACTAAACTGCTAGATTTATAACATTCAAAACAGTTATCTCATAACTATTTGTGGATTCCAAATATTGTATCACATTCCAAATAAATAGAAAATGTTAAACTTTCCGATCGAACAATCAAACACCCAAGTTTTCCTGAAACAGCTTAACACTTGAAATAAGTTTAAAAACATCAACTTCATGCCACAGTACCAACGGTCCAGCCATAGAAGGGTCAAGCCAACGCCTCACATGTGGCACGCCGTACTGCCCCAAACTCTAAGGTTCAAAGGGCAGTTCAAGACGGTCACATAATCGAGTTAAGGTTTGTTGTCTTCTAGAGGGTCCATCGCGTTACTTGCACTACTTAGACGTTCTTAAACTACGGAAAAATCCAACACTTGGAAATTTTCCAGCAGGGGAAAAATTGGGTTATTTATATCCGGTCGAACTTTTTAACATGTTCTAAAATTATCCAGAAAAACAAAAACAAAGTTGAACAATCCGATAAATACATCGAGTCCCCAAAACAACCCAGAAAACTCAACTGTTGAGTATAAATTAAAAATACCCAGAAAACACAGGAATCACATTGGGACATTACTGTGCAAACAGTGAAGAAAGAAGCCATATAATGGCCGCGGAACCGCCGCGCCACCTAGGGTACGGCCGCGGTTCTGCGGCTCCTTGAACGATTTGTGGTCACGTGATGCACAGTAATTCTAATAAAACCCTGCTTAATTTTCTGAGAATTTTTAATTAGGAAAAATCCACTGTTTTAAAAAATGTACAGAGAAGGGTTTTGTTTAGGGTTTCGGGGTTCGATCGGGTTTCTAACTTCGTCTACACTTCGCCTAAAGCTCTAACCTTGCTCTGATACCACCGTTGGGTTCCTAGGCACGCGCATGAGATTCTACAACTGATCAACCATGCCAAAATCAAATTTTTATCATGTGCCGAGAAACCCTAAGCAAGATCGTTACTAGAGGTAAGGCGAAACAAAACAAGTTAACAACTTAACTACAAGTGAAAGGGGCTACAACCTTTGTAGATCCGGTCCTCCACTTCTTTAGCTCCGTGATGACGTCCCTCCGCTGCGACCATCGGGATCCTGGACTCTAGCGTTGGTTTCATCGGAGAAATGAGCGGGCTAGGTCGTTGACATCGATGCCGAAGATGATCTACGTCGGGGCGACTCAAACTCAATCTCCATCTTCACTATGTCATGAAACTTGTGAAGATAACACCCTATACAATATGGCAAGTGGTAGAGGATGAAGAAATAGGAAGTGGGTTCACTTTGGATTTGGATTTCTCACTTGATTTCATCACTTGAAAATTTTCAAGAAAGGTTTCTTCACTTCATCAAGAAGAAGAAGAAGAAGAAAAGAAAATGAATTATCTTAAAAGAAAATTCAAGTGATGCTTATCATATTGCAACCATGGATGAGTTAACACAGGTAGAGAATAAACTAGGGTTTAGGTGTAATGGTTAGGTTAAAGGAAAAAACAAAATGGTCAAAGATGCTAAGAAGCTTCATGAAGCTTAAAGCAAAGAAAGAAAACCACCATTTTATTTTTTGCCAAAAATAAATAAATATGTTAAAACCCTAACCATTAACCTAAATATGGTTTAAAGCATACACACCCAAGTTTGCATGTATCATCAAACATGATACAAACTAGCGCATAAACATATATCATATATACAATGTGCACAATCTAGTGAGAAAAATAATCTTAAGTGAACCAATACTAGTTAATATAAAATAATATATCAAATATATAATTATACATTAAATCATTAAATCAACACTTGATTTAATGATCCGGTCATATTGCATATAACCGACTAATATCAATAGTGACAACTTATCGAATCAACACTTAATCCGATAACCCGGCTATATCACATATAACCGATCAATGTCATAAATCACGAGAATCGAATACAGTATCACATATTGGTATTATTCTCGGTCCTGGACATATCTCATATGCGCTCCTATTTCGTTTCGCTTGAGCCAGGAAACCCCTGTGTAGGACTCAAAAGACCCGTCAATACGCCGGCAGTAGGTGATGATCATATCAAACACCCACAAGCCGTAAGCGGTCTGCTAAACGTAACGGCCACCTGGGTATTAAGCGATTAGAAGATCAACGAGCAAGCCTGCTCACACTCCTGTGAATCCAACCAATAACACTTACCGTACAGTCCGGCCTGTTCGTCTGATATGTCGCATATCTCGTCTAGGGGTGGTAAACGTCAGACCCCAATAGCTCGATAAGTCGTGTCGATATGAGGTCTATAAAAGTTCGAGAAACTACCGGTAACACTTACCAGTAAATCTCAGCAACCCTGGCCAGGGATTTCCGGTTATAGCCAATCGAACAGAGCGCAACATCAACTCCCTATACCGGGAGAGACGAATCCCCTCCTATCGCTCATTGCCTCCATGTGATTCGGGACTGTACCCAAAAGCCACCTTTTTGCACGCCCTCTTGGACGTGGTATGATAGAAATAAAAGCACAGTGGGAATCACACAAGACTCTATGACGATCTCGGGTCAACAGACTAAGCTGTACCAGTGTCACCAGAGAACTGCCATCTGACGTAAGGTATAATACCATCTGGGAGTTCTCGGCGAGTCCGTCCAGTGTACCCAGTCTCCACTGAGCACCCGTACACCATCCTTGTTGTCAAACACCGATGGATATGGGATCATCCATCGCCCATCATATGGGTCAAGATGCGTATACGCTAGTCTACTCTGGTGAATCGATGCCCTGTCTCGATACACCCACGACTAGGGACCTTGAAGGATGTACTCATGGGCTACCATGTCCCCACTAGTATGATCCGCATCATAGTCCAGGCAGTCAAGTACACATCTTAAGGGCTTTACCAACATGTAACAGAGAGACAATCAAGGTACATGTTAAGGTAAAGTGTAACTAGATAGCATACTATCATGTCGAGCAAGAAAGTCCTCCCTATATATGTCCAAGCATCCACTACAATATACAACTTATGTATAGTAATGGCCTCTAGGGTATACATATAACTAACAGTATTCGATTAGGCCGAGTTATTTGGTGTTCCGTCGAAATGATACGGCTCTTTTCATGCGGTATAATCCGCACCGCTTTGCTTGGCAATTGGGTTATAACCAGGGTGTTCCCTTCGAGGCATTTTTGGTGGAGCCCAGCTCGTCTCTGGAAGTTGTTCGTGACATCATCCATCACTTCATGCGGCTGAACACCGGCTCTCGTTTCGTGATCCCCGAGGCCGACTATATTCTAAGGTGTGCGGGGTCTTTTACGGGTTGGTACCGTCATCGAGTTGGTCCCATCATTGCCGAGGAGAAGCGGATACTCTTCGGATATAGAGCTCCCGTCCCGACCAAAGCCACGGGCGTTCCGCCGCGATCGCGGACAGTGGTTCGCCCTCCATTGATAAGTAATGGTGCCTTACTTATCCCTGAGGCGGCGGATGCGGTATCGAATCCTCCCACAGTTGGTATGCCAATGCGCACTAGAGCCCAGGCAAAAGCTTCCGATAAGGCACCGGCAGTAGTTTCATCAGTTGTGGTGTCATCAATGGCAGCGTCATCACCGGTAGTACCGCTAAAAGAGGATACTGGAGGCAAAGTTGGCCAACGTCGCGCCAAAGCGCCGAGGGGCAGGAAGCGATCTTCTTCTAGCGTTAGCTCCAACTCAAAAAGGAAGAAGAAAACAGTTGTTGGCTTGCTTGACCTTTTGCTGGAATCCGAGTCTATTGTTCAAGACGAGCCAATATCGATACAAGAGCTGGATGATGGTCTCAATTACCCTGGCTCGTCTGCTGAAGAAACCTCGCAATTGGCTGAAGCTTTAAGGCGTTCACAGGATGAGACTGAGAAAGTGCACATCCCGAAGAGGCCCTACCCTCCGGTTATCTTCTTTGAAGATCCCCCATCGCTACGGAGAGTACATATAGGTCCTCTGCGACAGGAAGACGAGATAGCGCTCAAGCAGCCTATCTCAGCCGCTTCCGAAGATGCGCTGGCACTGAAGACCTGTTAGTGATATGTTTGCCCTAGAGGCCATTACTGTACATACGATGTATATTGTAGTGGATGCTTGGACGTATATATGGAGGACTTTCTTGCTCGACATGATGGTATGCTATCTGGTTGCTCTTTATCTTAACATGTATACTGATTGTCTATATGTTACATGTTGATAAAGCCTTTAGGATGAGTACTTGACTACCAGGACTATGATGCAGATCATACTAGTGGGGACAGTGTAGTCGCAAAGTACATCCTTCAAATGTTCCTAGTCGTAGGTATATCGAGACAGGGCATCGATATACCAGAGTAGACTAGCGTATAGCTTCTCAACCCATGTAGATGGGCGATGGATGATCCCATATCCATTGGTGTTTGACATCAGAGACAGTATACTGGTTCTCAGTGGAGACTGGGTACACTGGACAGACTCGCCGAGAACTCCCAGATGGTATTATACCTCACGTCAGATGGCAGTTCTCTGGTGACACCGGTACAAGTTAGTCTGTAGACCCGAGATCGTCATAGAGTCTTGTGTGATTCCTACGGTGCTTTGATTTCCACCTTACCACGTTCAAGAGAACGTGCAAAACGGTGGCTTTTGGGTACAGTCCCAAATCACATGGAGGCAATGAGCGATAGGAAGGGTTTCTTCTCTCCCGGTATAGGGAGTTGATGTTGCGCTGTGCTCGATTGGCTATAACAGGAAGTCCCTAGCCAGGGCTGCTTTAGAGATATACCGGTAAGTGTTATCAGTAGTTTCTCGACCCGTTATGAGCCTCATATCGACACGACTTATCGAGTTACCGGTGTCTAACGTTTGCCACCCCTAAACGAGATATGCGACATATCAGACGAAGAGACCGGACTGTACGGTAGTGTTACTGACTGGATTCGCAGGAGCATGAGCAGGCTTGCTTGTTGATCTTCTGATCGCTCAATACCCGGGTGGCCGTTACGTTTAGAAGACCGCTTGCGGCTTGTGGGTGTTTGATATGATCATCACCTATTACCGGCGTATTGACGAGTCTTTAGAGTCCTACACAAGGGTTTCCAGGCTCAAGCGAAATAGAGTAGGAGCACATATGTGATATGTGCAGGACCGAGATTGATACGATATGAGATACCGTATTCTATTCTCGCGATTTGTGACATTGGTCGGTTGTATGCGATATAACTGGGTTATCGGATCAAGTGTTGATTCGATAAGTTATTACACATGATATTAGTCGGTTATATGTGATATAGCCGGATTATTAAATCAAGAGTTGATTTGATAATCTAATGTATAATTATATATTAGATATATTACATTACATTAACTTGTATTAGCTCACTTATGATTTCTTTTCTCACTTGATGTGCACATTGTATATATGTGATATGTATATTTGTGTACATGTATTGTATCATGCTTGATAATACATGCAAGATGGGTGTATGAGACTTAAACCATGCTAGGGTTAAGTTAGGGTTTTTATTTATTTCTTGAGTTATAAACAAAAGAGAGAAGACTTGGTCAATGTTGTCAAGCTTGGATGAAGCTTGTAGAAACATTGACAAAGTCCACTCTTTTGGCTAATTTAGGATATTTTGTTAACCCAACCCTTAAGCATAGGCCTTGGTTAATTCTCTACATGAGTTATGCATGAGGGCTTAACTCACCCATGGTTACAATAATTCATTTGGATTAACTCATATGATGAGTTTTTGCTTCTTCTTCTTCTTCCTCAAAGCTCTCTAGCTTCAATGGAGATATGAGAAAAAGTTGAGAAAATGAAATATAAAGTGAGCCCACTTCCTACTTCATCATCCTCTACTACTTGCCATTTAGTATAGGGTGTTGCTTCACTAATTCCATGATTAGTGAAGAGATTGATTGGGTTAGTGTCTCCTCGACGTAGATCATCTTCGGCCTCGAAGACATCGAAGCAAGCATGTTCGTTTCTTCAAGGAAGCCTTTCTAGAGTCCGGAGTTCACGATCGCAGCGAAGGGGACTACTACATGGAGCTATTGAAGTGAAGGACCGGTCAATAAAGGTTGTATTCCTTGCTCACTAGACTTGCAAAGTGTTTGCATTTATATTTCCGTTGATTTCTAGTTAACGATTCTAACTTAGGGTTAGCTAAAATGACAAAAATTTGAATTTGTCATGGACGATGCCTCCCGAAACCTTGCTGCCGTCTTATGTAACCCTGCAGTGGTATCAGAGACATGCTAGAAATTTATACGGATTTTGTTAAGATTACGAAACCAAAATACTCCGAAACTTGCAACGTGAAACCCTAGTTTCTGTCGATTTAAAAGTTGTTCAAAAAAAGTTTCAAACAAGTAAAGAGTGAGTATGAGATATATCATGAACACTGTGAAAATTTGAGGGGGTTTTGTGAAAATTGGGCCGGTCACCATACCTATGATCTCGGCCAAATCCGAGCCCCCCCGTGAAATGTTTTGTGTGTTCCAGTGACTTCGTTTTGATGTTTCCGGTGTTGTTTGTTTTTGCTAGTTTTGCATGTGATGTGAAATTACACTATAAGCAATTCGGAGTGTTTCGTATTCGTAATTTTAACATTGTTTTGGGTTATTCACATGTTGTCTAAACGAAGTTAAAAAGTTCGATCGAATGTCAAAAACCCATTTTTCCAAGTTTAACGTATTCGGAAAAACATGCAAGTAATCCTATGAATTCTCTAGAAGAATGAAACCCTAACTCGACTTTTTTGGATCGCGGAACCGCGGTCAAACCCTAGGGTTTGCCGTAGTTCCGTGGCGACATGAGTGAGGCTTGGGTTCGCCCTTCTACGACTGGTGCATAGGTACTGTGGCATATTTTGGGTATTACTAAAACTGTGCTCAAGTGTTGAGCTGTCAGGAAATTGTGGGACTTTGATGAATCGATCGAAAAGTTTAATTTCGTCCGGATATTATGTGATGGGATACAATACTTGGAATCAAAACTAATTTGAATGTTATTAATCGAGCAGTTTAGTCTCATTTGATCGGTTGCCACGGGATTTTGATGTGATCAAAAGTCCGTCGCAATCACGTAGCGTACGCGGATACTCGCCAGGTAAACTTAATAGATGGCCATGCCCCATAGCCCCGACCAAGTGACTGTAGGAGAATCCCGTCACCAAAAGCATTCGTTCGGATGCTCGCGGCAGCGGTGTTCCGCCTTAGTGCACTTCGTCGACGGCATCGGGGGGTGCGGCCGTCTACTAAAGTTTCCAACGAGTATTCGATCAGGATGTCGGGAATCTTGTTGAATTGCCCGACTAGATATTGAAAATTGTTTTCGAGATCGAGACTAAAATGCGGGGTTTATAATTGTTAGGCATGCGATGTCTAAGGAATTCATTTGGTTAGGCATGAGATGTCTAAGGTGGTTGTGGATTTCAACTGTTGTAGTTTTTTACTTTCTTTTCTGCGATCGTAAGTGTAATATGTGGTGTATCGCCGGTTTTGGTGTTATATGTCAATGACAATTGGGATACGCATATTTACTTACGTTGATGACATGTGATGTTATGTGTTGCTGTGATATGTTATATTGGATCGCCGTGATTGAATAGCCGGGGGTTTTATGTGAGATGAGAGTTTTTCATTTTCATTCATGTAAAATTCATTGTATGTAATATTCTTTTATTGGAGCACTTCCGGGTTGAGGATGATGTCACCATTGTATATTATTTACTTTTCCGTATTAGGATAGGTCCAAGGCGGGGAGCACAAGTAACCGGGTTCTAGGGTCCAGTGGGAGACCATCTCGAGGAGTCGAGACCGGGTGTCCTAACTCTAGAATTGGTAGGGTAGTTTGCCGCTCTCGTAGGGGTCTAGGGGTGTGGGATTGGCTATTCATCACCACCATAGAATCCGTGTTTTATACAGACTTAAAATAAAACCCGGAAATTCTAGGATGTCTAATATTTCATATGTTGTTTTCTGTTGCGATATCTGTGATATGATCATTTGATATATTGATGAGATGCATACAGGATATAGTATATGTGATATATTATATAGATGTTGCTTATGTTTTACACCCGTGCTAGCACTGCCCCCTCTGCCGTTAGTTACCTAACCTAACGGTGCACGAGGGGACATCGAGGCGAATGCAGATGGCATAAGCGTACGTTGTATTTATCTGTAATGTTTAGGTAATTTAAAATGATGGGACTTCATTAATGAGATTAATGAAATAAAAGAAACCTAAAGATGTTATAGAAACTTGTCTCGAAAACTGGTCGCTCTAGTTCTTGCTTTGCATAGCGGTATTCCTTGTAGAATATCCAGCACCTTATTCGATAAGGAAAGAGCCGAGATCCCTTCACCGGGAGTGACCTCTTTAGCGAAACTAGCAGATGCTACAAACTCTGTTTGTCTTTTGATTGCTTTTATAATTTTTGCTTTGCATAGTGGTATTTGTGAAATATCCTGCACCTTATTCGATAAGGAAAGAGCCGAGATCCCTTCACCGGGAGTGACCTCTTTAGCAAAACTAGTAAAAGCCTCAAAAACACTCCTTTACAAAATCACCCGATTCTACAACGATATCAAGTTCATTACGCAAAGGGTTTTCTTAAAAACCTATCGTAGCCCTCCGTCATTTCAGATAAGTAATAGTTAGTATTCGTGCTGCGTTTGTTGACCTTGTCAAGGCGTAGTGTGCGGTAGCTGATTACTGTTTATCTGCATAACCATATGATGCGATTGGATTAGGGTAGTCATGCGACTTTGTTGACCTTGTCAAGAGTCGTGCGGGTGGATTTAATTCAATCAGAAAATGATGGGTTGAACTTGACTTGCGGTCTATGGTTTGTTGACCTTGTCAAGGTCATAGATCGCTCGGGGCAAAATATTATCGGGAATTTCAAGTATTGAAATTTGCAATGAGATTGCATACCTCCTATGCGATAGTTGGATCCTGATACCCACTGCGAGTAAGAGTTACTCCTGGGAGAGTTTTACACATTACAATTAGCAGATCAAGTAGGTGTCTACAAAGGTGTTAACGGGGTTACGCCCCTGGGAAAATGAGATTTATTTTAATTAGGTTCGTACGAAAGCACGGGAAACCTCCCTCAAACTACCGGTACTGGCTTGGCTGAAAGATTGGCGAACTTGTAGGATGTAATTAATCCCGGCTAGTCTTTCCGTTTAGGGTTTGAAGGAAGATTTGACTAAAACAGTGGGAGCCATCCTGATTAGATAAATTAATAACCAATCTAATCTTGTAAGAGCATACGCTGAGTGTTTTCTTCTCTCTCTCTCTCTAAGTAGCGACCATATCACGCTTTAATCAAGATAATAATATGGATGTATTGACCGAACCCTCTTGTTATACTGTGCTAAGGAACGTTGGTCCCGCTCCAACTTATAATTGTTATAAGACCGAGCAGGAAATAGGGGATTACCAGAATTCCCGTGCCGCCCAAATGAAGAAAGTGCATGATGATGCATCTTCTTCGGGTGTGTTCATTACCGAGAACTGTTTTTCAGTATTCTCTATGTCCTGGGTATGTGATACCGGATCAGGATCCCGTTATTGTAATCTGTTACATGGGCTACAGACAGGTAGAGAACCGGGAACAAGTGATAAGTTTCAAGAGTTGGAAACGGTGCAAGTGTTGCAGCCAAGTTGTTGACGGTGATCACACTGTATTACCAGAATACATTGATTCTGAACAAATGCTATTAGATACCGAACCTGATATACAATATCATATCAGTCTCTTTATTTAGTAAAGAAGAATATAATTCTGTATTGTTGGATAAGATTTTGAATATTTCCTATATCAAGAGTTGATCGGTTCAGGCACGTTATCTAAAATCATATACGTTCTAAATCAAACCACAGTTCTTAACGTATACGACACAAACAAGGGGAAGAGTTCAGAAATGAACGAATCCTTCTTGAGGCATTGTAGACTAGGTTATATCAATGCGACCCGACTAGCTAAATTACATTTAGATGCATATTTAAATCAGTTTGAATTTACATCTTGTGAAACTTTCCAGTCATGTCATAAAGATAAGTTGACCATAGCTCCGTTTATTTTAAACAGAGAAAGAGTTAGTGAACTCTTGGGATTGATACATGATGATGTATGTAGGTCCCCTGTCTACACATGCCAGGATCAGTTCTTTGTACTTCATTACATTCACTGATGATCTCTCAAGATTCGCATATGTGTTCCTGTTGAAACACAAGTCTGAAGCTTTTGAGAAATTCAATGAATATAAGTTAGAAGTAGAGAACCAAAATGGGTATAATTATTATGTCCTATGATGTGATCAGGGAGGAGAATACTTGAGCACGGAATTCCTGGACTATTCTAAAGGAGAATGAGATTCTCTCTCAGCATTACTCCTCCGTATACACCACAGCACGTTGGTAAATCAGGGCGGAGCAGACACGCCCTATGTGATAAGTTGCGCTCTATGATGAGTATTACTGAGTTTCCTATTTCCTTTTGGGGGTTATGCACTTAAGAAGTTGCATACCTATTGAATAGGGTTCCAACCAAATCAGGTGCCTACCACTCCATATGTGATATGATATGGGAAGAGACCATCTCTTAAGGATGTTAAGATTTGGGGTTCTCCGGCCTATGTCTAAAGGCAAAATCCGGACAAGCTCGAGGCAAGGTCAGTTCTGTGGAAGTTTGTTGGATATCCCAAGTATTCGCAAGGGAATATCTTCTACCAAACTGAGGAGCAAAAGGTGTTTTGTTTCTCAGCAAGCCACTTTTGGAAAGGGAATTTCTTATGAAGAAATTAGTGGTCATGAGGTAGAACTGGAAGGAGTTCCAACTATACAAACTGCAGCTGATGATTTGGTAAACCCGGAGGATTCAATAGCTCCTGACGAACCTCAGCCTCTCCGCCGATCTGGTAGGGTTCCTCATCCACCTGAGAGATACTTCGGTTTCTCTATGACAGTGGGAGCGAGGATTGCATCATGAGATGATGACCCAACTAGTTTCGAGAAGGCCATCAGGAGTGGGGACTCTGTAAGAATGGCTGGATGCTAAGTGATCTGAGATGGAATCCATATACACCAACAAAGTATGGACTTTGGTTTCTTTATCTTAAGGGTTAAATCCCCATCAGGAGCAAGTATATCTTGAGAAGATTACTTGGTGTATATGGAAAAGTTGAGACTTTCAAAGCTAAGACTAGTTGTAAAAGATTCTCGTCATCCACCAGGTGTAGATAATGATGAAATCTTTTCTGGGGCCTATGCTTAAGTCCATCCAGATCCTACTTGCCACGGCTACATACCATGACTACGATATCTGGCGGTTGGGTGTCATGACTGCTTTTCTAAATAGTGATTTAGAAGAGAGCGTTTATAAGTACACAGCCAGAGGGCTTCGTAGATAGTGGGAGCAGCGGAAATATGTGCAAGTTGCTTTATGAGTTAAAGCAGGTATCGCGAAGTTGGAACATCTGTTTTGATGTGGTAGTCAAAGAGTTTGACTTCATCAAAATGGTAGATGAACCTTGTATATACAAAAAGGTAGTAAGGAGTATGGTGATGATCCTCGTATTGTACGTGGATGACATACTCTTGATAGGGAAGGAGTTTCCTATGCTACACTCGATCAATCTCCTCTTATCATAAGGATTCTCCATATAGGATCAAGGTGATACCTCCTAAATCCTAGGTTTTGGATCTATGAGATAGATCTAAGTGGATGTTAGGATTCTCACTAGGTGTAGTGAGATGGTATCAATCGATCCTGGGGAGAATCACTGGATAGCTTCCAGGATGATAAGCTCGACTGAATGTCAGTCACAGGCATTGTCTTTACCCTCAGTGGAGGGACGGTATGTTGGAAGAGTTCCAAGCTAGATACCGTGACAAACTAGACGATAAAGGCTGGATACATTGCTACAAAGGATGCTACCAAAGAGGCAGTCTGGATATATAAAAGTTCATGAGATGAACTTCGTTCCTACCATTGTATGACAATGGAGTTGTGGCTCAGGACTAGGAACCCCCGTCCTATCAGAGATCCAGACATATTTTTAGGCAGTATCACCTGATCATGGAGATGGTTGATCTCCAGGGAGATCAAGGTTAAGGAGAGTAGATACAGAGGAGAACAGGGCGAATCCACTCACAAAGGCCTATTCCTAGGAGAGACTTTTATGGGATGGTTGAGTATGAGATACTTCAACCGCTGCTGCTTGTTGAGTATAAGATACTACAACAGATGGTCCTAGTGCAAGTGGGAGATTGTTAATGATATGTATGCCCCAGAGATCATTACTGTACATACGATGCATATTGTAGTGGATGCTTGGACATATTTATGGAGGACTTTCTTGCTCGACATGATAGTATACTATCTGGTTGCTCTTTATCTTAACATGTACACTGATTGTCTCTATGTTACATGTTGATAAAGCCCTTAGGATGAGTACTTGACTACCAGGACTATGATGCAGATCATACTAGTGGGGACAGTGTAGTCGCTAAGTACAACCTTCAAATATTCCTAGTCGTAGGTATATCGAGACAGGGCATCGATATACCAGAGTAGACTAGCGTATAGCTTCTCGACCCATGTAGATGGGCGTTGGATGATCCCATATCCATTGGTGTTTGACATCATAGACAATATACGGGTGCTCAGTGGAGACTGGGTACACTGGACAGACTCGCCGAGAACTTCCAGATGGTATTATACCTCACGTCAGATGGCAGTTCTCTGGTGACACTGGTACAGGCTGTTCTGTAGACCTGAGATCGTCATAGAGACTTGTGTGATTCCCACTGTGCTTTGATTTCCACCTTACCACGTTCAAGAGAACGTGCAAAACGGTGGCTTTTGGGTACAGTCCTGAATCACATGGAGGCAATGAGCGATAGGAGGGGTTTCGTCTCTCCCGGTATAGGGAGTTGATGTTGCGCTGTGCTCGATTGGCTATAACCGGAAGTCCCTGGCCAGGGCCGTAAGACTATGGTAGCGCCCCGGCCGTTTTTCTGAGGCTAAAATGCGGAAACGAAAATTTTTCTAAACTAGAAACCGGCGCTATCGTATGCTTAAAACCCGGATCGAACCATTAACCTACAACTAGCTATCTAGAGAGAGGGTTGGAAAGCTATACCGATCGATCCGTGTCCTTCGGTCTTTGGCCACCATCCCAAGCTCCTCGCGGCATCTCCGGTCTCGATCTCCTCGTCGGAAAGGGCACCACATCATCGATTCCTTTTACGGGCTCCCGCTTCATCCGAAGCAACTCGGGCACGAAGTGTGCTAGCCGACGTGTCCAAGGTGAAGTAGAGAATGTTTGTGATCACTTTGTCTCTTGCATCCATGAGATGGATGGATGTTAGAGATGAAGCCATTGATGGAAGTTTTGAGCTAGAGGAAGAAGAAGAAGAAAGGAGCCTTTTTCTTCTTCTTTTCTCTTATGTGTGATAAAATGAGAGAGAGAGTTGAAACAATAATATGAGATCTCACCTCCTCATGGCAGCCCCTTTCTCTCTCCTCTTATCATATCATCACAAAACCATCATATAATGTGACATTTACACACTAAAAGAGACCATGAGTCACCATATATGTCCATGTCACATTTAATGCATCTCATGATGAATTCTAGCTCATAATTTCCATATGCAAACATTAATCCAAATGTTTGCAACAATAAAAAGATACGGCAACATCTAAAGTAAACTCATGACGGATCACAAGGATACCCCTCACCTGTATATATACATACCTGCATCCACATTCCGACTGAATATGAATGCGACGTGACTAAAATAATCCAACAAATCTAATACTAGGATTCGGCTTAAACCAAAGCCCACTAGTATGATCCGTCCGATCATGATCTGTGCACTACTGCACGTATATGATCGGACCCTGCCATATATCATACGACCTCTACATCGTTTCGTCCGAAACTTGAGAAACTGTCTGTTGGGTACTCTAAAGACTCGTCAATACTTTGGCTGTGGATTTAACCACTAGCATGTCAGAGGTATTAGCCGTATGCAACGGGCTACCAGGTATTGACCAAAAGGGAGGTCGATGAGCGAACTCATCCTGACACCCTACTGAGCCGGTCAGTGACAATTTCCGTACAGTCTGGTCCGTTCGTCTATGAGCATCGCATGGCGGGCCTAGGGGGTTGGTAAAATTCAGACCCCCAAAAGCAGTACAAGTCGTGTCGGAGTGTAGCCCAGAACACCCTGAGATACTACTGGAATACCTACCAGTAAATCTCCTGCCTTGGCTGAGGGCTTTATGTAATGGCTCTCCTAGACACAGCGCGATCTCACCCCAATACTGGGAAAGACGAATCCCCTGCCGATCCACTCACTTGCCTCCATGTGGCTCAGGACTGTACCCAACTAAAACCTGTTTGCACGACTCCTTTGAGCCGTGGTAGGGTAGTAATCAAAGCACAGTAGGAACTTACACGAAACAAATGAAGACCTCAGGTCGATGAACTAACATGTACACATGTCACCAGGGAACTGCTATCTGACGTCAGGTATAATACCAACTAGCATGTTCCCGGCAAGTCCTGTCCGGTGTACTCATAACCCAATGAGCACCTGTATACATCTTAGGTGAACCAACCGACACCAGTGGCTTGTGAGACCGGCCACCGCCCCTCGTCGGGGTCTCGAATGTATACACTAGTCTACTCTGGAGTATCGATGCCCTGTCTCGAACACTCCCACGACTAGGGACCTTTTAAGGACGTGCTTATAGACCCCAGCTCCCACGTATATGATCGCCATCATACTGCTGGTAGTCAAGAAAGAATCCTAAGGGCTCTATCAACGTGTAATAGCGACCTGTAAGGTCACCTAAAGCAGTACACGATGATAAAGATAAACCAGATAGCATACTATCATCTTGAGTAAGACTGTCCTACCGGCATAGGTCCTCCCTCAATCATTGCAATCATGTGCCTGTGATCCAATAATTTACTCTGAGGGCACTATATCCAACAACCTCCCACTTGCACTCAAGGCTAATTATTGTGATGTCGCATACTCACAGCCCGTGTGATACCGAACACCCAACTCCTCTACTAATCAGTCTCACAAAACCCGTTTGCTAAACTATTGCGTTCGAGGAATAGCCTTAGTGAGTGGATCCGCTCTGATGTTTCTTTCTATGTCTCTCTTTATCTCAAGTTCGCGGAGAAAGCCATCTCCTGAAATGAGCAATACCTGTCTTAGAATATGTCTGGATATCTGATGGGACCTAGTTCATAAATGAACTCTAAATCCAAACTTCTTAGACTGTATCGTCAACTGAACTTAATCAGTATCCTGCGTCATGCCTCCCTCAGTGTCCGCTTGGACCACCTGTCCAAAATACTGCCCCTCGTCAGAGGGAAAACTATAACTCTGACAGTCACTCTGTCATCCAGGTCACCTTGAAAGCCTGGAATGATAACCGTCCCCCAAAAGAGGTTGCCGTTATCATTTCCCTAGAACATCCACTTATGTTCTAAAACTGCTTCCTAATGTTTCTCCAGGATTGGATTAATATCAACTTATTGCATCTCGTGCAAAAACAACATCTGGTGTGGTACTTGACATCTCATGATCAAATCAATAGCCTTAGCAAGTGATCTGCCGATCATGCACATCCCTCTCCCCTTTAGTCTGTAAGATACGTTTAGAGAGGGTGACTCTATCACCTGCAGGTACACCACCATGCCAGGAGCCGTCCATTCTAAATACCTTTAGAATGCTGTCTAAGTACCCTGATTGGGAAACTATCCAAATCTAAATCTAAAATCATAGATCCAATAACCAGAATATCTGATATAGTATCCATGTCCTATGTGGAGAAACCACTGTGTGACAACCAAAGTATAACCGATCGTAGTATAGGAATTTAGCTTCCTACTCTGTGTATGTCATCCAAATACCATGACATCACACCCTACTACTTTCTTAACAGATCCATCCCCTATTCTGATGAAGTCAAACCTATGACTGTCACATCAGAAATAGATGATCTATCTCCGCTATATCCGCTTTAGTCCATAAATAGACATAAGCTACTTGTCCACTATGCTTCCGCTGCTCCCACTGACTACGACAACCCTCTGGCAGAGTCATATACACGTGCACTTCTAAAGCTAGTTTAGAACGACGCTATACCCATCCTCCTACCGGGTCTCATAGCCTGGAACAACAGTAGTGTCAAATCTGGGCAAACAAGAACCTCCCTGTCACCGTCCTTGAAGCTACCGGAGTACCTCTCAGGTGCCTGAGGCTACCCACCATATCTGCGGAGTGGCCAATAGAATGTCAAACCAGATTGAATCTTTACGTTCTTATCAAATTTTCAGTAATCGTTTGCGGTTCTGGAATCACTTCCAGTTCTACCATACTCCCACTACTGTTTTCTGAAAAAATCCATTTTTATTAAAACTGTGGCGAGTCAAGAACAATATCACTATTGATCTTCCAGATGGTAGAAAGTTAACCCTCGTCATAGCCCAGGTAAACCCACAAACAGCCATTACAGAAATGTGCCTTGAGTTATCCAAAGTCTGGTTTTAAGCATAAGACGGACAACTCCCCGTACCTTAACATCGTTAAGATATGAATCGTTCTATATCCAATATAGAAACAGAGGCACTGATTTAATTGGAACCAGATTCAAATCATGCAGCTGTCTCCAGTGCATGTCAACTAAATAGAGAGAGGCCGATCAGCATTACTCAACTTAGGAATACATCCAGATATGAGTAACCTGAAAGAGAAGCAAGTTCTCATAATCATTACTATCAACTGAATACCATACACAAGTATCCGCATCTTCGATCACCTTGAAGAATCCTGATACTTGCAATACCTGGTTCTCTACTTTATTCATATACCTATAACTTTTCAAAACTTGGACCTTGTGTTTATGCGAAACACTTGTCTAAAAACTAGAGAAGTCATAAGTAAACCGAATATTGTACGAGGACCAACCCCTTTGTCCTAATGGACACTGTACAACATACAATACTCTGTATAAGTCCCTTGAGTCTAATAACTCATTCCCTCTGTGTCGTAGATTGAAAAACTGTACTTATGGTTAAGAAGAATTACACCGCTGTTTAATGCTCCTTACCTAACCATCCACTGATATAGGTAAATGTCATGGACATAATTTCAAAAAGTTATATCTCACTTTATAAAAATAAACGTACAGATATATCAATTTAAAATTGGTGCATAACAACGGATATTCAAAACCAGATATTTGTCGTCCGGTAAACAACTCAGGCGATTTCATCAAATATCACCAGTTATAACGAATCCCGATATAATGAGGATGATCACCCAATTCCCAATAACTTACTCCCACTCATCATCTGTAAAACCATACAGATGTGAGAATCAAACCTAGTAAATACATACCCTGGAGCAAAGGCTAATTGGGAAATCGGTTTTCTTTTAACAATACACAGTGAAACTGAAACATGTAAATGTTTCGGAGGGGTATCCGGGTATTCCTAGTAATGCCTCTTTCATTATCAGATTCACAACTATAACCATATATTTCTTTGCCGTCTCTCCAAATCCCTTTATATGTCTTTAGTCATTACCTTCTGTACACCGCCTTTAGGCCAAGTGGTTTTCTTCCTTCCCTACCGTTCGGCACCAGCCTATGGTTTGGAAGAAGACTATCCAATGAGCATAATGGGTGTACTCTCCTAATCCTAGGAGTACTCGTAACCTGAGAGAAGGTGAAGATAAAAGACAACTGAATAAACCTTATTCGTATTTCTCCTGAACCAGAATCCATCCCCGAACTGGAACAAGTTCTTTCGAGTTCGTATATAACCATACGATGGAGTATCCAAATAACTGTGGATTTTCGTAGTGATACAGAGTGTCCTGGAGAAATACAAAGGTGAAGTAGGAGTGTCAATGAAATACTTGGTTTGGTCGTGAATAGCAGTCGCAGTTTAATTTGCCCTCTTTCTAATCCCTTTATTTGTCTTAACTTATTACCTTCTGTACACCATCGTTAGGCTAATTGGTTTTCTCCATTCCCTACCGTTCAGCACCTGCCTATGGTTTGGAAGAAGACTATCCAATTAGCGTAATAGGTGTACTGTCCTAATCCAAGGAGCATTCGCAACCTGAGAGAAGGTAAAAGGAAAAGACAACTGAATAGTCATATTCATTTTCTCCAGCACCAGAAACCATCCTCGAATCTGGAACAAGTTCCTTCGAGTTTGTATATAACCATACGATGGTTTTATCCAATGGAAGTGGATGTTCATAGTGATACGGGGTGTTCTGGAGAAAAGGGTAAAAGTAGGAGTGGCAATGAGGTATGCAACTCTGACAATCCAAAAAGCCAGTGTTTTAAGAAGGTTCGGTTAACTTGGTCACTGAGTCATAGTCAAGGGTCGGGTCATGGTCGCTGCCAAAGAGAGAGAGAGAGAAGAAACACTCTGTGTGCACTCTAACCTAGATCAGAAATGGTTACCAATTTATCTAATCAGGAAACCTCCCACTGTATCCTCAAATTCTCCTCCAAACCTGAAAGAAGAATTAGTCGGGATCACCCGAGGAGTAAACCAACTCATCAGTGGGAATCGGGATCCAACCATCATCGCATGATAATGTGATGGAATCCACTCACATTATCACACTCCAGAAGGTATGCGCATGCCTGGCAAGTTTCAGTTTCTTTAGAAACTCCCGATGTATGTTTTTACCCCTAGGACCCAAGTGACCTTGACAATGTCAACATATCAAAGAGTCCTAGTCAAGTTCAACCCGTCATTATCTTGATTGCGTTAAACCCACCCGTACGAGTCCTTGACAATACCAACATAACCGTATGACTGTCCTAACCAATCCACATATCTATGCGGCAGAAAAGCATTACAGAGCTACCGATCACTACGCCTCGGCAATGCACGACATACGTAGCACGAATACTAAGCAATACTAATCTGAAATGATGGAGGGCTACGGCAGGTTTTTGGCGAAAAACCTTTAACGTAATGAACTTGATATCGTTGAAGGAACATGATAGCTTTTTATGAAAATATAGTGGCAAAAACCTTTGCTAAAGAGGTCACTCCCGGTGAAGGGATCTCGGCTCTTTCCCCGTAGAATGAGGTGCAGGATATTCCAACTGAATACCACGATGCAAAGCAAAAAGTAATCGGCTATAGTGAAGTTATTACCCTGACGCAAACTTCTGTCCAAAGGATCACTCCCGGTGAAGGGATCTCGGCCCTTGCCTCGTCGAGTGAGGTGCTGGATATTTATAACCGAATACCACTGTGCAAAACAAAAGAGAACGTCATTGCAATAACAGCTTTTTTTTGAAAAATGTTCCAACAACATCAGAATAGGTTTGTTTAGCTTGCATTGATCTGAATCAATTCAGTCCCATCAATTAATCACACCACAAAAGAACGAAAATTCGTTGTACGTATATGCCATCCGCATTCGCCACTGGGTCCCGTCATCACCCGTTAGGTTACTTAACTAACGACAGAGCGGGGACTGGACTAGCGCGGGTATAAAACATATACAACATCTACTAGTATATATATATATATCAATATATAATAATCGCTCAAGACGTGATAAAATGCAACATCACATAAATGTAATAAGCATTACAGAACAATACAGATAATCTGGGATCCCTGGGTTTCATAGAGCCGCTACTGAAACTCGACGTTCCCCTGGTCGTGTGGATAGCTTGTGCAATGAAATCCTAGACCTCTACGGGCGCGGCAAGTTACCCGCCAAAACCTGAAGCGAGGCATCCCCCTTCAACAACGTGAATGGACCACCCAACACTTCACGGAATCCGGTAACTTGAGAACCTCTCCTTGGGTCAACCTGTACCCCCTACGAGTGCGGCGAATAGCCCGCCAATTCTAGAGTGAAGCCCCCTCCATCTCAAAGCCATGAGATGCGGGCCCGTTGCCCTCTAGAACCCGGCTACCCGTGCACCCCTCCGCGGGGTAATCCTATACAGAAAGTAAATATACAACGGGTACATCGACCTCAGCCCGGTCATGCCCCAAAAGAATAATATACAAACAGGCAATGACGGCAGTCCACATGTCGGACGCTCGCCCCGCAATATCAAATGTACAAATACAACCAAACTGTACTACCATTGCATCCAGGCTATCCACCACGACAAATCCATAATATCACAGCACAACACAGAACATCAACGTGAATGTCACGTTCGCAAATCCGTCTAAATGGGATATAGCAATTAGACAGGATTTACCGAACAAATGACATTCACGGTCGCAGATATAATATAAATACTGTGAACTAACATGTTTAAAATTTTCGATCGACAAAATTTCCCGAAGTGGGCCCCAAGTACAATTCCCAGTACTCAAACAAATCTGGGCCCAAACAAAAATTACCAAAAACCCCAATTCCAAGTCAAAGACTACTGTAGAAATTTTGGTGCAGAGAAGGATCTTTACTGCGGCGGAATCGCGGCCAAAACAAGGGTATGGCCGCTGTTCCACGGCGCAACAGTACAATCACTTCACCAAATTTTCCCAGATGTCTTAGAAAAGCCTGCACATATTTCTGCAATACTCAAAAAAAATTTTAGAGCACAAAAAAATTTCGACAGAAACTATGACTTTGAAATTGCGGTTTTGGAAAATTTGGCCGATCGATGTTTTAAATACGTTAGAATAAGCTGGTAAAGGTTAATGGCGTGGCTCTGATACCATGTAAGACTACGGTAGCGCCCCGGCCTTCGATCCCCGGCAACGGCGCCACCATTTTGATTGAATACGATTTCGGATTGTGTAGTATGAAAATTGTAAAGAAATCACAACCAAAAATTATTTTGACCGCAATCAATAACGGTGTCGGATGTAGCGCGTTAGTAAGTGCGGATCGTCCACAGGGAAAGTGTAATTGTTCGTGTTTCGAATTAGATGAATTGAAACTTTAAGGAAAAGAAAAGAAAACAGTTCATGATTTAAAATTGCATTTCAAGAAAGAGAAAAAACTAGATCTAAGAAAGCATTAAAATCAAGAAGTGGTAATTTTGG
Source organism: Agapanthus africanus (assembly GCA_030015575.1). Lineage (NCBI taxonomy): Eukaryota > Viridiplantae > Streptophyta > Magnoliopsida > Asparagales > Amaryllidaceae > Agapanthus > Agapanthus africanus. The sequence goes on along the minus strand of CM057339.1, from coordinate 823,895,737 downwards.
ATGATTTCCAATCCAAATATCAAGAATCGAAATGAGGCTCGTAGGAATCGATCGGATCTATAGATGTGATGAGATCTAATGATTTCATATTCTTATCCTTTAACAAATTGATACTAGATCGATGATGATTCATCGAGATTAAGGATCTTGCGAAGAAGCTAGGGTTTCCTCGTCTTATCCTTTATCCTTTCGATAAATCTCATTCAATTTCTAGCTTCTAGTTAATCAAATGATCAATTGTTGTTCCCTAGTTTCAAGTGAACACAATCAAGAAATGATCATCTCGAAACTAGGTCATTAATCATTTGATTCACTAGAATTTACAATCGTTATAGGATTTAAGAATTGTAAAAAGATCTAAATCATCATCATTCTATTGATCGTCTCGACTTCTTTACGAGCGGAGTTTTACTCAAACATCACAACAAGAACCACAATCACAAATTGAGATCTAATCATGATGCAAGAATTAAAAGAAAGCAAGATTAAAGAATTTCACCTTTTATTTATATCAACAATTCCGTTACAATCACTCAAAAACTACAAGAGGAGGAACTCGATCGTCGATTTGGCTTCGCTCGTCTCCTTGAGTCGCGGATCGGCTTGGATCACTTGCTCGATTGAAGATCGGCTCGGCTCCTAAAAGGTTGAAGGCTTCTTGCTTGATTTGGTACTCGGGATCTTGAATTTGGAATTAGATTTAGAATTTGGGGCTACAAGATGTGTCACTCAACTTGTAGATGGGGGGATGAAGAAGAATGAACCCTAGATCTAGGCTCTCTTTTATAGACCATCAAAACCTAGATCTAGGATTGAAATTTGAATTTTCCCTCCACAAGTTAGTTAGCACAAGATTTAAATTTCCCTCCAAAAGTTTGTTAAGGAGATTTGAATTTCCCTCCAAAAGTTTGTTGAGGAGAAGCTTCTAGATGTGATTAGTTAGGAGGGAGCTTCTAGAAATAGTTTGTTAGGAGCTTAATTAAGATTAGTCTTGCTTAATGATCTTTGCTGATCTGGCAGAAGCTTCGAGGATTTTTTGGAGATTGAAGTATATAAAAGGAATGTGGGCTCAGAGATGAGAATTTTGCACAGAAAATGGCGCGGTGACGTGTCAATACCGCCGCGGAACCGCGGCGCAAGCCGGCTCCCGCCGCGGTTCCGCGGCGCTTTGGAGGCTTCAGGGCTTGGGCTCTCTGCAGTGGTCTTGGTATGACAATTGGGCCTTTATTTGATATGTTGATTTTTATATTTCCTTTTGAATTGCTACCAGATCTGAAATCATTGAGTTGGCGTATTTTTGATCAGCTCTTTTGGCTTTGCTCCTGCAATTTCCTGCACAAATCTCGACACAAGTGTTGCGCAAATACAGGGATGATGCGATGCCATGATAAACACACAATTTCCTCAGAAATGTCGGTTTTTAGGGTCTAACACATGCAATCTGATATTTTACGACTGATTTGCTAATATGTGCTATATGAATGCCGAACACTTCTTCATGAGTGCAAATGATAGGGAAATTGCCGTGTTAAAAATACATTATTTTCGACTGATCAGGTAGTGCCCCGGCCTTCTTTCCGAGGCCAAAATGCGGAAATGAAATTTTTTCTAAACTAGAAACCAGCGCTATCGTATGCTTAAAATCCGGATCGAACCATTAACCTACAACTAGCTATCTAGAGAGAGGGTTAGAAAGCTATACCGATCGATCTGTGTCCTTCGGTCTTTGGCCACCATCCCAAGTTCCTCGCGGCATCTCCGGTCTCGATCTCCTCGTCGGAAAGGGCACCACATCATCGATTCCTTTTACAGGCTCCCGCTTCATCCGAAGTAACTCGGGCACGAAGTGTGCTAGCCGACGTGTCCAAGGTGATGTAGAGAATGTTTGTGATCACTTTGTCTCTTGCATCTATAAGATGGATGGAGGTTAGAGATGAAGCCATTGATGGAAGTTTTGAGCTAGAGGAAGAAAAAGAAGAAAGGAGCCTTTTTCTTTCTTCTTTTCTCTTATGTGTGATAAAATGAGAGAGAGTTGAAACAATAATATGAGAGCTCACCTCCACATGGCAGCCCCTCTCTCTAACCTCTTATCATATCATCACAAAACCATCATATAATGTGACATTTACACACTAAAAGAGACCATGAGTCACCATATATGTCCATGTCATATTTAATGCTTCTCATGATGAATTTTAGCTCATAATTTCCATATGCAAACATTAATAGAAATGTTTGCAACAATAAAAAGATACGGCAACATCTAAAGTAAACTCGTGACGGATCACAAGGATACCCCTCACCTGTATATATACATACCTGCATCCGCATTCCGACTGAATGCGAATGCGACGAGACTAAAGTAATCCTACAAATCTAATACTAGGATCCAGCTTAAACCAAAGCCCACTAGTATGATCCGTCCGATCATGATCTGTGCACTACTGCACGTATATGATCGGACCCTGCCATATATCATACGGCCTCTACATCGTTTCGCCCGAAACTTGAGAAACTGTCTGTGGGGGACTCTAAAGACTCGTCAATACTTTGGCTGTGGATTTAACCACTAGCACGTCAGAGGTATTAGCCGTATGCAACGGGCTACCAGGTATTGACCAAAAGGGAGGTCGATGTGCAAACTCATCCTGACACCCTACTGAGCCTGTCAGTGACAATATCCGTACAGTCCGGTCTGTTCGTCTATGAGCATCGCATGGCGGGCCTAGAAGGTTGGTAAAAGTCAGACCCCCAAAAGCGGTACAAGTCGTGTCGGAGTGTAGCCCAGAACACCCTGAGATACTACTGGAATACCTACCGGTAAATCTCCTGTCTCGGCCGATGGCTTTATGTAATGGCTCTCCTAGACACAGCGCGATCTCACCCCCAATACCGGGAGAGACGAATCCCCTGCCGATCCACTCACTTGCCTCCATGTGGCTCGGGACTGTACCCAACTAAAATCTGTTTGCATGACTCCTTTGAGCCGTGGTAGGGTAGTAATCAAAGCACAGTGGGAACTCACACGAGACAAATGAAGACCTCAGGTCGATGAACTAACATGTACACATGTCACCAGGGAACTACTATCTGACGTCAGGTATAATACCAACTAGTATGTTCCCGGCGAGTCCTGTCCGGTGTACTCATAACCCAATGAGCACCTGTATACATCTTAGGTGAACCAACTGACACCAGTGGCTTATGAGACCGGCCACTGCCCTTCGTTGGGGTCTCGACTGTATACACTAGTCTACTCTGGAGTATTGATGCCCGTCTCGAACACTCCCACGACTAGGGACCTTTTAAGGATGTGCTTATAGACCCCAGCTCCTACGTATATGATCGCCATCATACTGCTAGTAGTCAAGCAAGAATCCTAAGGGCTCTATCAACGTGTAATAGTGACCTATAAGGTCACCTAAAGCAGTACACGATGATAAAGATAAACCAGATAGCATACTATCATCTGGAGTAAGACTGTCCTACCGGCATAGGTCCTCCCTCAATCATTGCAATCACGTGCCTGCGATCCAATAATTGACTCTGATGGCACTATATCCAACAAGATTTAGAGATATACTGGTAAGTGTTATCAGTAGTTTCTCGACCCGTTATGAGCCTCATATCGACACGACTTATCGAGTTACTGGGGTCTGACGTTTACCACCCATAGACGAGATATGCGACATATCAGATGAAGAGACCGGACTGTACGATAGTGTTACTGACTGGATTCGCAGGAGTATGAGCAGGCTTGCTTGTTGATCTTCTGATCGCTCAATACCCGGGTGGCCGTTACGTTTAGCAGACCGCTTGTGTCTTATGGGTGTTTGATATGATCATCATCTACTGCCAGCGTATTGACGAGTCTTTAGAGTCCTGCACAGGGGTTGCCTGGCTAAAGCGAAATGGAGTAGGAGCACATATGTGATATGTGCGGGACCGAGATTGATACGATATGAGATACCGTATTCTATTCTCGCGATTTGTGACATTGGTCGGTTGTATGCGATATAACCGGGTTATCCGACCAAGTGTTGATTCGATAAGTTGTTACACATGATATTAGTCGGTTATATGTGATATAGCCGGATTATTAAATCAAGAGTTGATTTGATAATCTAATGTATAATTATATATTAGATATATTACATTACATTAACTAGTATTAGCTCACTTATGATTTCTTTTCTCACTTGATGTGCACATTGTATATATGTGATTTGTATATTTGTATACATGTATTGTGTCATGCTTGATGATACATTCGAGATGGGTGTATGAGACTTAAACCATACTAGGGTTAAGTTAGGGTTTTTATTTATTTCTTAAGTTATAAACAAAAGAGAGAAGACTTGGTCAATATTGTCAAGCTTGGATGAAGCTTGTAGAAATATTGACAAAGTCCACTCTTTTGTCTAACTTAGGATATTTTTTTAACCCAACCCTTAACCATAGCCCATGGTTAATTCTCTACATGAGTTAGGCATGAGGGCTTAACTCACCCATGGTTGCAATAGTTCATTTGGATTAACTCATATGATGAGTTCTTGCTTCTTCTTCTTCTTCCTCAAAACTTTCTAGCTTCAATGGAGATATGAGAAAAAGTGTGAGAAAATGAAATCTAAAGTGAGCCCACTTCCTACTTCATCATCCTCTACTACTTGCCATTTAGTATAGGGTGTTTGCTTCACTAATTCCATGATTAGTAAAGAGATAGCTTGGGTTAGTGTCTTCTCGACGTAGATCATCTTCGGCCTCGAAGACATCGAAGCAAGCATGTTCGTTTCTTCAAGAGAGCCTTTCTAGAGTCCGAAGTTCACGATCGCAGCGAAGGGGCTACTACACGGAGCTATTGAAGTGAAGGACCGGTCTACAAAGGTTGTATTCCTTACTCACTAGACTTGCAAAGTGTTTGCATTTATATTTCCGTCGATTTCTAGTTAATGATTCTAAGTTAGGGTTAGCTAAAATGGCAAAAATTTGAATTTGGCATGGACGATGCCTCCCGAAACTTTGTTGCCGTCTTATGTAACCCTGTAAGACCGGTGGCCATGAATTTGCTTTCGAAGCTCGGCGAGCACATTTCCTCATGAAGGAACGACGACTTGAAAAAGCTATAATAGAGGCGTCCTGGCGTATCAGTATGCACGTTTTCCTTATTTTCCTTTTGGCAAGTAGTTTGTATCGCTTCTCATATCTTCTTATCTTTGCGAAAACTTTGCAGGGACTTCAGCGACGACAGAGGATTTGAGCTCAAGTCGCGTCCTGACTGTGGATTCTATAAATGTCTCTGATAAGGCACTGGTAAGTGCGTAGGAGATTGTTATAGAGGCTATTCCTGCTGTGGAGCTTCCACTGGTAGCTTCTGTTCCCCCGGTGCCTGTTCTTCCAGAAGAGGTGCCCTTATCGGCCGTAGATTTAATGGATCTTTCTGGTGATGGCCTGGAGATTGTGGAAAGGGTAGTTGAGACCGTTGTAGCTTCATTGGAGGCCGTTGCCCCTCAATTGGAAGCTGTCACACCAGCAAATATCTCCGGTGATGTTCTTGAGGGCATGAAGGAGGCTGCCGAGGCTGCTATCCTTCCGGTTCAAGGCGGGAAGAGCATCGAAGGTGGTCTTATATACGTTTTTTATTAGTCTTTCCATTATCTGAATCTTTCCTTCCTTTCAGAACTACGGGAATTGGCGGCTTCTATTTTGGACCTATCTCCCAGGAAGTCCTTCCAGTGCTTACTTGACATAGGTGCCCTACAGGAGATATTCCCGCAAAGCATCGTCCTTTCTTCTGGACAAGGTCTGTGTTCTTTGACCTTTTTACTTTATTATCACCTTTTTTTTTACGATGATGCTAACATGTCCTCTGCAATTCTGGAAGCTGATGATGAAGTGGAGATCCTTGATGGGCCTGGGGATCTTTCAAACCCCCCTTGCATGGCTGTGGGTAAGTAAAACTTTACCCTTGGTATTGTTCTGTTTACTCCATGTTTGCCAGTCTCGCTGACTAGTCATGAACTTTGACAGCTTTGCCAACTTCGGCTCCGTTAGAATCCTGAATCTCTATGCCACCGGGACCATATGCCTGACGTGCGTCTTAAAGGATGGTGAGACAAAGCATTCACTCCATGTTGGTCCTCATTGAAGATCTTCATGCTGGAAGTTCTGTTACGGCCGAAGAATTTGCTGCCGAAGCTAATACTTCTTTGCCCTTCCTTGCTACTTACCATGATGAGACATTGGTGCATACTTGGGTTGAGTATTGTCGCAGAGTGGAGGCTTGCTTATGTAATCTCGAGTGTATATGCCTTCCTTCTTAGCTCTTAACTGCCAAAGTGATCTTGCGGGGGTGGATTGAGCGGTGCGCCACTAATCTTCATTCTTGCGAAAAGAGGCTCAACCGGAAATTTTCGGAGAGGGAGCTAGCTTCAAATGCTTTGGGGGAACTTCAAGCTCAACTCACTGCTAAGTCCACCCGTGCGTATGAACTTTGGCGGGTGCTTCAAGAAGCTATCACGGAAGTGGTACCTATTGATAAAGCCGTTATCTTTACCCGCGAGATGGTTGAAGCTCATAAAGTTGCTGAAAAGGAGCTTGAGAGTTGGCTCGCCTCGTATCAGGCTCAACAGTCTCAGTTGGAGACCGGTCTCGTGGCAATAACAAAACTTGAAGCCGAGGCCCAATGGAAGAAGGATGAACTGACGAACTTATTACACCGTCCGCCGGCTTAAAGATTTTTTGTATATTCTCATTTTCTTGTATTCACTCCTGAATGAGAGAATACTTTGTATCCATTTTGATTCATTTTATGACATGTATCTTGTATTCATTTTGAATTCATGAATAAAAGACAAATATATTTTTTTATATCATGTTTGCATGTAACTCTGGTGAATGTGGCCTATATGTAGTTTATCTTTATTTTCTTGTAGGGCAGCGATGGCTTAGGAAACAGGTTTAGGTCTGATGCCTAAGACTTTTCAACTATATGAGCCGTGAGGGTATCACAAAGACTTTTCTCCCTACGAGTCGAGAGGATCTCGTAGGTGTAATTTCTCCTTAAGGGTCGTGAGGACTCCTAAGTAGGTTTTCTCTTGATAATCGTAAGGATCCCACAAGAGAATTTTCTTCATGCGCAGGGGCACTAATTTCCCCGCAGGTCGAGACGAATCGAGAGATTCTCTTAAGGACACTGATTTCCTTACGGGCCGAAACGAATTGAGAGGTTCTTGCCAAGTATGCTGATTTCCTTGAATCGAGAGGTTTTTCCAAGAACACTGATTTCTCTGGTGGTCGAGACGAATCGAGAGATTTCTGCAAAGTCACTGATTTCTTTGCGGGTCAAAACAAATCGAGAGGTTCTCGCCAAGGAGACCGATTTTCCTGAATCGAGAGGTTTTACCAAGGACACTGATTTCCCTGGGGTCGAGACGAATCGAGAGATTCATGCAAAGACACTGATTTCCTTGTGCGTCGAAACGAATTGAAAGGTTCTCGCCAAAAATACTGATTTACCTGAATTGAGAGGTTTTGCCAAGGACACTGATTTTCCTTGGGTCGAAACGAATCGAGAGATTCCTGCAAAGACATTGATTTCCTTGCGGGTCAATGCGAATCGAGAGGTTCTCGCCAAGGATGCTGATTTCCCTGAATCGAGAGTTTTTTGCCAAGGACACTGATTTCTCTGGGGTCGAGACGAATCGAGAGATTCCTGCAAAGACACCGATTTCCTTGCGGATTAAAACGAATCGAGAGGTTCTCGCCAAGGACGCTGATTTCCCTGAATTGAGAAGTTTTTGCCAAGGACACTTATTTCCCTGGGGTTGAGACGAATCGAGAGATTCCTGCAAAGACACTGATTTTCTTGCGGGTCAAAAAGAATCGAGAGGTTCTCGCCAAGGACGCTAATTTCCCTGAATCGAGAGGTTTGTGAGTTGACTTGATTCTGAGACGGAGTATTGATCCGGCGGGGAGGTCATTGGTTGACTTGCTCCGCTTTCTGCGGTGTCGGGGTTGACTTGCTCCGCTTTCTGCGGTGTCGGGGTTGACTCTAGGTTATCTGTGAATCGTAGAGTCTTAGAATCGGAGACTTTGCCGTGGTTCCGCTTCGTTGCGACCTTGAGGTCGGTTGTTGACGTTACGTCTGCATCCTGCTGCAGTTGAGAAGGAACACCGTGTTGATCTTTTGGAATGCATATGTTGCAGTCGAGATCTGACTCTCGCTTTGACAGAGTCTGGTGGGGATATGTGGTTCCCTTTTCGTTTATGCCCATGGATTGTATAAAGGGGTTAGTATGGACTCACCTGTAGGGTAAAAGTTTCATCTCTTTTTTTGTTTCCTTCCGCGATTCTCTATCATTTTAGCTTTTTATATCGCGAAAGACGCGATTGCCCAATCATTTCGTCTATTTTTCGCAGTGCCCAATCATTTCGGCTATTTTTTTACTTGCTGCTTTTTATTGCGAGTTGCCCAATCATTTCGGCTATATATATATATTTTTATATTTTTGGCTCGCGGATTTTGTTGCGAGTATGGACCTGAGATCTGATACCAATCTTATCATCAGCATCGCTGCAGCTGGAATATGGCCAGGAGCGAATCATCATTTGCCTTCGCCGCTATCGAACAAAGGTGGCTTAGTAAACAGGGTTAGGGACCTGACGACTAAGGCTTTTGACTTCGTGAGCCGTAAGGGTCTCATAAAGGTATTTCTCCCTACGAGTCGTGAGGATCTCGTAGGTGTAATTTCTCCTTAGGGATCATGAGGACTCCTAAGTGCGTTTTCTCTTAAGAGTCGTAAGGATCCCACAAGAGCATTTTCTCCTTACAAGTCGAGAGGACCTACAAGTGTTGTTCACCAAATAGGGGAATTTCACACCGTTGGTGGAACTGGGCGAGAGAACGCTTATTTCTGCCTGTGGATTGTATACAAGGGTCAATATTGACAGCCTGTAGGGCAATTTGGGGGGGATATGATGGCTTAAGAATAGGTTCAGGTCCTTGTATCTTAAGACTTTTGAGTCCTGTGAGCCGTGAGGGTCTCATAGGGGGAATTCTCCTTACAAGTCATGAGCATATCGTAAGTGTAATTTCTCCTTAGGGATCGTGACGATTCCTAAGTGTTTTGCTCCCTTGTGAGTCATAAGGATCTCATGCAGGTATTTTCTCCTTACAAGGTCGAGAGGACCCTGCAAGTGCACAGGAAATTTTTTATGAATCTGCACCCTTTCGGGTTTTCACAAACTCGCTGGTAGCCCTGCCGTTTTTACTCACGGAGCCCTTTCGGGTTTTCATCTGTGCCCATTTCGCTTATGGACATACTGTTTTTTAACGAGTCTGCGCCCTTGCGGGTTTTCACAAATTCGTCGGTAGTCCTGCTGTTTTTACTCATGGAGCCCTTTTAGGTTTTCATTCGTGCCATTTTCTCTTGTGGACATACTATTTTTTTTTATGAGTCTGCGCCCTTGCGAGTTTTCATAAATTCACTGGTAGTCCTGCTGTTTTTACTCACGGAGCCCTTTCAGGTTTTCATCCGTGCCCTTTTCGCTTATGGACGTACCTTTTTTTTTACAGTGAAACTCTGGAGAATAGTTTCGCCACATGTGACCCATCTGTTTGCCGGTGGGATTTGAGTTGCAGCCCTCACCGCTGGGATTTTTGGACTTGCATTCCACTATCGCCGTGTTTGAGGCGACGTTGAGGGACATCTCGGTCCGTAGCTAGTTTAAGGACATCTTGGTCCATAGCATTTTGAGGCGATATTTCGTTGGATACTACTTATAGAGTCTGGACTCAGGGAGATAGCGAGCGGACATGAGCGTCGTCATCCATCATTAACCTAAGCCGTGACTTGTCAGGCATAGTATTTTTTAAGGAACCGGCCGTTTATTGGCCGGAATGGTCTTTCGCCGTGCATATCTATGAGTAGGTAGGCCCCACCTTGGTGGACCTTGTCTATGATGTATAGGCCTTCATAGTTCGGCTCGAATTTCCCCCGTTTGGTATGATTGGGGATTATAGGTCTTTTGACAACTAGCATGAGTTCGCCTTGGCAGAATGTTCTCTGCCTAGTCAATCTTTCGTATGAGCGCGTCATCCTTGCTTTGTAAGCTTCTAGGTTTTGCTGCGCCATGAGATGAGTTTCATCAAGGGCATCGAGCTCCTCAAGCTGAAGATGGGCATTTTCCTCGTCCGTCATGCTTCTTTGTTCCCGACGAGCTTTGCACTTCATCAGCTTAAAGTGTTGTCGGTGGGCAACGTATCCCTGCTACCAATTCTTGAAGGCATCGCACTCTTCGGTAGGGTGTGTGACCCTCCGATGGTGCAAGCAGTAGTTCGGATGTACGTCCGCTCCGTCGAGGCAAGTACTCCCGGGAGTATTTCCTTCTAAAGGTGGCAGCTTCATTCCCATTGACAGAGCCTTGGCGAACTGCTTCCCCGTCTTAAACTTTCTCTTGCTTGCCGCGGGTATGCTTTGATCCGGCTGAAGTTCTTTGTGACTCATACCTATTGCGGCTTCTTCCTCCTGACGCCGATTCTTGGCCTTTTCATATATGGCCGTGTCACGTCTTTGGTCAGCTGTGCTCTTTTGGAGGGCTTCATTCAGCAGCCTGTCGATCAGGTCATCTGACGGTTCCAGGGATTCTGGTTCTGGATCTGCCCCCAGTTCTTCTATGTTAGGAGCTTCTTTGCCATTTATCGATGAGTGAGAGATCATGAGGCAACTTGCCACGTAATCCTCGGGTTCTTCTGACGAATCGTCTCCCTCATCAATGTCATTGTTTCCATTCTCAAGAACATGCTTGAAGAATTCTTTCAATGTGACTGGGGTCCGCACTTTTTGGTTGTATTCTTCCAGTGCGTCGATGTACTTCTGCAGGCCTACACGATTGTCATCAGGCTGCATGGGCTTCTTGGCTTTCTTCTTTTTCATTGAAGACTCCGGAGGCTTGTCCTGGAGGTTTTGTCCATCGTTACCAAATTTTAGCGTCGGGCGCGGTTTCAGCATTCCGTCAATAATCTCATGCTCCAGCGGGTTTTTCCACCTAATCGCCGGACATGCTTGAAGATCCTTCAGCATTCTCTTAGTTTTTAGCCGGAAGGAAAACTTCCCACGGAGCTCCCTTTATAAATGAGCATGATGCCCCCGGCGTATCCACCTTTTTAGGAGCGTGCTGCTGTGGCGGGTTTACCTTCCAGTTTTCGAACAGCGCGAACTTGCCCTGTCGGTACTGGTCTTCAACCCAGTTTTTGAAGACGTAGCAATCTTCGATTGGGTGGCCTATTATTCGGTGGTAGGCGCAGTAATTGGGATTGTTGACATCGTCCGGTTGCAATAGGCATCTCGGATCTGGCAGAGTGATGAGCCCGTTCGCACCGCCAGTTCGAACAGTCTCCTCGTTTTATCCCGAGGAAATGAGTAAGGACGTCTCAACTTCTCATTGAGGGATTGCGGCTTGTTGCTTTGGCGAACAACCGATCTCGGGCCATTCGGCTGTTGCTGCGTGTTGGCAACGAAGGTCGCTTTCTCTTTGCCCTTTTCACTTCGAGGCTCCATCTTTGAGGAGGGCGGTCTATGGCCCATCTAGTCCATTTGGGCCAGCTTGTCAATCAAGGCTTTGAAAGTGGTCGGTTTGAAGAACATCATGAATTGGGATATAGTTGCCTGTGGATCGAGGGTCCCTACGAACATGCCCACGGCAGGAGCTTCTTCTATGCGTTGTTCGCATCTCAACCATAGGTTCCGTCGCCGAATTGCATACTGAACCCATGTCTCTCCTGGCTTCGCCCTGGCATTAATCAATGCCGTGATCGAGGTATGTTCGCTGGCGCTTGCGAAACGCTGGGTGAATAGCAACTCCATTTCCGTGAATGTTTTGATGGAGTCATTCAGAAGCTCCGAGTACCATTCAAATGTCGTCTCCGCTAAGCTGCCGACGAACTGGCGAAGTAGCAATTTGTTGTCACCTCCAGTATTGCCGCAGAGAGCCCTGAACTGGGCGACGTGCTGATGGGGGTTGCCTGTCCCCTTATACACGTGAAATTTAGGGATCGTATATCCTGGTGTGTATTTAATTTGATCGTACCAGCTAGGATAGGGTCGTCCAGTTCTGACGACTTGGCCAGTTGCTTCACTTGCCTGACGAGCTCGTATTTGTTGAGCTATATAGTCATCAAGCACAGCTTTCGAGATCGTCTCCTCCCTGGATGATGATAAAGCCGGAAGAGGGTTTGATGTCTCCCCTCTGTCGTCTTCAATGATTATTGGGGGATCTTCGGCTGGAGGGTCCGGCTGGATCATCATCCCCACTATATCTTGGAATAGGAGCGCCATTTGTTTTATGTTAGCCGCTTATTCCGCGGCTTCTTTATCTTTCTTTTTTAGCATTCTTCGGAGGAACTCAGCATCGGTTTCCTGTTCCTGGCGTTGATCCGATGATACTTCCGGATTTTCTTTCTGCCCAGTAAGTGCGGCCATCTTTGTCAGTATCTCCTGGAGCTTTTGTTGTTTCTCCTGAGCCTTTGTTATGGACCGCGTAAGTGGTCGATGACCCCCAGAAGTACGGCTTTCCTCTTTTCCGGAAGCCATGTAGATGGTGTGCACTACCATGCCCCCAGACTTAGGACGTTTAGGTTTAGTGCCCTTGAGATTTGTCCCAGGCATAGGGATCTTCTCCGGTCTTCTCTTTTTATGAACGGTCAAAGTTAAGGGGGCTGCAACAGGAACCCTTGCAGACGACGCCTTCTGTAGCATGGTGATGGGATGGTCTTCCTCTTGCCGAACTTTCATTTTCTTCGATCGGCGAGAGTAGTCTTTGTTGATTACAAAGTCTTGGACTCTTCGCCAGACCTTGTGGATTTTTTAGGACAGCCATTGAGGGGGCTGCTCCGGCTTCGCCTTTGTGATGTTTTCAGCAGGTGGAGGAGACCATTTTAGTACGGCAATTGGAGAATTCTTGCGCACCCTTCTGAGCGGCTCAAAACCGTTCCCAGTTGGAACAACAGCATCAACTTCTACCTTTGGAGCTGGTGGGGTAAGTCTAGATGGGGAACTGCCCCCAGCTTTCCACACTCGGCGCCAGTGGCGACGTCGAACGTGTCGTGTAGCCGGGATCACCTCTATCGTCGGGGTGGCTTCGTCATGCCCCCTGCTTTGAGGAGAGGCTGTTATTGGCGCCAGCCTATCAAAGACTGACTTCCGCTGGGAAGGAATGGTCAACCTGTCGAAGGCCGACTTTCGAGTAGGGGAAGTAGTTTGGACGACTTCATCTGCAGAAGGAGTCGGGATAGCCTTCTCTAGTATTGCGAGCCTCTTCGCGGGCCCATTTGAGCTTAGGCTCAGCCTGTCGAAGACTGAGGCAGTGGACTTGGACGACCTGTTGAGACGGGCCATGGTAGTTGCAAGCCGATCGAAGACCGACATTTTCGGAGCTTCCTGTGATGGCACTGGGGCATTGAAGCTCATTGGTGTTAGTGAAATGTATGCCCTAGAGGCCATTACTGTACATACGATGTATATTGTAGTGGATGCTTGGACATATATATGGAGGACTTTCTTGCTCGACATGATAGTATTCTATCTGGTTGCTCTTTATCTTAACATGTACTGTGATTGTCTCTATGTTACATGTTGATAAAGCCCTTAGGATGAGTACTTGACTATCAGGACTATGATGCATATCATACTAGTAGGGACAGAGTAGTCGCTAAGTACATCCTTCAAATGTTCCTAGTCGAGGGTATATCGAGAAAGGGCATCGATATACCAGAGTAGACTGGCGTATAGCTTCTCGGCCCATGTAGATGGGCGATGGATGATCCCATATCCATTGGTGTTTGACATCAGAGATAGTATACGGGTGCTCAGTGGAGACTGGGTACACTGGACGGACTCACCGAGAACTCCCAGATGGTATTATACCTCACGTCAGATGGCAATTTTCTGGTGACACTGGTACAGGTTAGTCTGTAGACCCGAGATCGTCATAGAGTCTTATGTGATTCCCGCCGTGCTTTGATTTCCACCTTACCACGTTCAAGAGAACGTGCAAAACGGTGGCTTTTGGGTACATTCCCGAATCACATGGAGGCAATGAGCGATAGGAGGGGTTTCGTCTCTCCCGGTATTGAGAGTTGATATTGCGCTGTGTTCGATTGGCTATAACTGGAAATCCTTGGCCAGGGTTGCCGAGATTTACTGGTAAGTGTTATCAGTAGTTTCTCGAACCGTTATGGATCTCGTATCGACACGACTTATCGGTTACTGGGGTCTGACGTTTACCACCCCTAGACTAGATATGCGACATATCAGACGAAGAGACCGGACTGTACGGGAGTGTTATCGATTGGATTCACAGGAGAATGTACATGCTTGCTTCTTGATCTTCTGATCGCTCAATACCTGGGTGGCTGTTGCGTTTAGCTGACCGCTTGCAGCTTGTGGGTGTTTGATATGATCATCACCTACTGACGGCGTATTGACGATTCTTTAGAATCCTACACAGAGGTTTCCTGGCTCAGACAAAACGGAGTAGGAGCACATATGTGATATGTGCAGGACTGAGAATAATACGTGTATGTGATACCGTTTTCGATTCTCGCAATATATGATATCGGCCGGGTGTATGTGATATAGCCGGGTCAACGGATCAAGTGTTGATTCGATGAACTGATACAGATTATATTAGTCGGTTATTTGAAAAATAGCCGGATTATCGGGTCAAGTGTTGATTCGATAATTTAATGTATAATTATATATTTGATATATTACATTACATTAACTAATATAAGCACACTTAAAGATTCTTTTTCTCACATGTTGATACATTGATGTATATGTGATATATGTTAATTGTATTAGTTTCTTTTGTTACAAAATATTGTATATGTGATATATAATATTGTAACATGTTAGGGTTAAAAATGCAACTAGGGTTTAAACCATGTAAGGGTTTTAAACTTGGGTTAACATTTCATTATGGATTAATTCATTTTGGATGGATAATGTTTTGGATGGGCTTTGAGGAAGCTTCATGACACTTTGACAAAGTCCACCCTCTTTGTTTTATCCCGTCTATTTTCTAACCCAACTTTAACCCTAGCCCATGGTTTAATTTCTACACGAGTTAGCCATGACACATACTTAACCTTGGTTGCATTTCTAACCCAAACAATAATTCATTCATCACTTTCTTCTTCATCTTCTTCAAGCTCTTAAAAAGCTTGCTTGATTTTTATTTGTGATGAAATAAAGTGACAAATTGAAAACAAAAAAGAGCAAAATTCCTACTTCATCATCCTCATCTATTCTAGCCACTTAGATTAGGGTGTTTGCTTTATTAATACTTGATTAGTAAAGCAAGAGTTTGGGTTTGAGATTCTTCAAGGTAGATCATCTTAGTTTTTGAAGATTAGAAGCAAGGTTACATCAGTCTCTTCATGGAGCCCCTCTAGAGTCCGGGTACTTGATGATCGCAGCGAAGGGATCTCAACATGTAGCTTATTAAGCGAAGGAACGGACTACAAAGATTATAATCCCCAACTCTTAGATATTAAAGTGTTAACATGCTAGTTTGGTTTGATTCTCTAGTTAATGATTTAGATTTAGGGTTATCTATAATGGCAAAATTTTGAAATTGGCATGGAAGATGCCACCCGAAACCTTGCTGCCGTTGTAGGTATCTCAACAGTGGTATCATAGCCTAGCTAGAGAATTAGACGGATAAGTGTAGGATTACGAAACCGAAACAACTCCGAAACACCCGATGCAAAACCCATGTTTCTATCGATTTTAAAATGAGCTCTAAAAATTTTTCAAACAAGTGCAGAATCATGTATGAGACAAATAGTGAACATGGGCAAAACTTGGACCCCTGTGCTCGGAATTTGGCCGAGCACAAGGCATGATTTTCCAAGGAGGTCGGCCCCCCTATGGCTTCTGGTCTTAAGGTTTTGGTCATGCTCTGGTCTCTAGGGTTTGGTACTTCAGGTGTTGTTTATTTTTGCTAAAATTACATGTGATGTTAATTTACTGCATTAACTAATTCGGAGTGTTTCGAATTCGCAATTCTAGCTTTATTTCGGTTTGTTTAGACAGTGTTAAAAAGTTCGAACGGATATCAATAACTCACTTTTTTCCCTGCCGGAAAAATTTCCAAGTGTTGGATTTTTCCTTAGTTAAAGAACATTCAAATATCGTGCAAGTAACGCGGTGGACCCTCTAGAAGAACAAAAACCTTAACTCGATTATGTGACCGTCAGAACCACCTCTAAACCTTAAGGTTTGTGGTAGTTAGGCGTTGCCACATGTGAGGCGTTGGTTTGACCCTTCTACGGCTGGTCCATTGGTACTGCAGCATGTGATGGATGCTTTTAAACTAAGTTCAAGTGTTGAGCAAATTGGGAAATTTTGGGTGTTTGTTGATTCGATTAGAATGTTTAACATCGTCTAACTTTTTCTATAATGTGATACAATATTTGGAATCCATATGTAGTTATGAGATAACTAGTTTGAATTTTATAAATCTAGCAGTTTGGACTCATTTGATCGATTGCCACGGGATTTTGATGTGATCAAAAGTCCGTCGCAATCACGTAGCGTACGAGGATACTCGCCGGTTAAACTTAATAGATAGCCAAACCCTATAGCCCCGACCAAGTGACTGTAGGAGGACCCCATCGCCAAAAGAATCCGTTCGGCCGCTCGCGGTAGCGGTATTCCACCTTAGTGCACTTGTCGACGGCATCGCGGGGTGCGGCCGTCTACTAAAGTTTCCGACGAGCATTCAATCATGATGTCGGGAATCTTGTTGAATTTCCCGACTAGATATTGAAAAGTGTTTTCGATATTGAGACTAAGGGTTTATAATTGTTAGGCATGCGATGTCTAAGGAATTCATTTGGTTAGGCATGCGATGTCTAAGGAGGTTGCGGATTCCAACTGTTGTAGTTTTACACTTTCTTTTCTGCGACCGTAAGTGTAATATGTGGTGTATCGCCGGTTTCGTTGCTATACATCAACGACAATTAGGATACGCATATTTACTTACGTTGATGACATGTGATGTTATGTGTTGCTGTAATATGTTATATTGGATCGCCGTGTTTTGAATAGCCGGGATTTTTATGTGAGATGAGAGTTTTTCATTTTCATTCATGTAAAATTCATTGTATGTAATATTCTTTTATTGTAGCACTTCCGGGTTGAGAATGATGTCACCATTGTATATTATTTACTTTTCCACATTAGGATAGACCCAAGGCGAGGAGCACAAGTAACCGGGTTCTAGGGTCCAGTGGGAGACCATCTCGAGGAGTCGAGACCGGGTCTCCTAACTCTAGAATTGGTAGGGTTTCTTGCCGCTCTCGTAGGGGTCTAGGGTGTGGGATTGGCTATTCATCACGACCGTGGAATCCGTGTTTTATACAGGCTCGCAATAAAACCCGGACCTCCTAGTATATCCAATATTTCATATGTTTCTTCTGCTGCGATATCTGTAATGTGATCATTTGATATGTTGAGATAGATACTGGATATAGTATATGTAATATATTATATAGACATTACTTATGTTTTACACCCGCGCTAGCACTACCCCGCTCTGCTATTAGTTACCTAACTTAACGGTGCATGAGGGGACATCGAGGTGAATGCAGATGGCATAAGCATACGTTGTATTTATCTGTGATGTTTAGGTAAACTTAAATGATGGGACTTCATTAATGAGATTAATGAAATAAAAGAAACCTAAAGATATTGTGGAATCGAATTTTCAAAAACAGGTAGCTCTAGTTGTTGCTTTGCATAGCGGTGTTCTTTATAGAACATCCAGCACCTTATTCGATAAGGAAAGAGCCGAGACCCCTTCACCGGGAGTGACCTCTTTAGTAATAACTAGCACATGCTACAACCCTCAATTTTGTCTTTTGATTGCTTTTCTAGTTTTTGCAATGCATAGTGGTATTTGTGAAATATCCTACACCTTATTCAATAAGGAAAGAGTCGAGATCCCTTCACTGGGAGTGACCTCTTTAGCAAAACTAGTAAAAACCTCAAAAACACTCCATTTTAAATCATTTGATTCTACAACGATATCAAGTTCATTACGCAAAAGGTTTTCTTAAAAACCTTTCGTGGCCCTCCGTCATTTCAGATAAGTATTTCATAGTATTCGTGCTACGTTTGTTGGCTTTCGTCAAGGCATAGTGTGCGGTAGCTATTTATGCTTATCTACATAAGCATATGATGCGATTGAGTTAGGGTAGTCGTGCGACTTTGTTGACTTTCGTTAAGGGTTGTGCGGGTGGGTTTAATTCAATCAGGAAATGTACCGGTTGAACTTGACCAGTAGCTTATGCTTTGTTGGCTTTCTTCAAGATCATAAGATGCCAGGGGTAAAATATTATCAGGAATTTCAAGTGTTGAAATTTGCAATGAGATTGCATACCTCCTATGAGATAGTTGGATCCCGATTCCCACTGCGAGTAAGAGTTACTCCTGGGAGAGTTTTACACATTACAATTAGCCGATCAAGTAAGTGTCTAGAAAAGTGTCAACGGAGTTACGCCCCTGGAAAACGAGGTTTATTTTAATTAGGTCCATGCGTATGCACGGGGAACCTCCCTCAAATTACCGGCACTGGCCTGGCTGAAAGATTGGCGAACTTGTAGGGTGTAATTAATCCCGGCTAGTCTTTCCTTTTAGGGTTTGAAGGAAGATTTGACTAAAACAGTGGGAGCCATCCTGATTAGATATATTAATAACCAATCTAATCTTGTAAGAGCATACGCAGAGTGTTTTCTTCTCTCTCTCTCCAGGTAGCGACCATGTCACCCCTTAATCAAGATAATAATACGGATGTATTGGTCGAACCCGCTTGTTATACTGAGCTAGGGAACGTTGGTCCCTGTTCATATCATAATTTTGCATTATTATATTCCCCATTTTTATTCATTTTACAAATAAACATGTGCTTTTATCCATGTTTGTTACATAGTAGCAGGTTACAGGTTCTCGGAACAAAACAGTGAAAATGATGAAAAGACATTACAAAAGTGAGACTAAGACAAACAAATAGAAGAATCTTTATCATGCCTACAGTTTGAAGGACAAACGAAGATCAATGAACAATTTCACAAAGTACAAAGGCAGCACAAAGATTCAAAACTTCAACGCGAAGCGAACAGTAAAAGTCCACAACATTCTGCACTGTGGAAATCTGAAAGAAACTAGAAAATATTCTGAAGAACCAAGTAAAGAAACCAGAAGGAAAAAGCAACAAAAAGAAACCCTAGAAAAATGAGCCAGCAAGCCCACCATATGGCCGTGGAACCGCGGCCAAACCATGCTTATGGCCGCGGATCCACGGCCGTGCTGTGCACGTGCGGTGCATGTCGGTGCGTCGGTGTATTGACTCGGTTTTCTTAAGGGTATTTTTGTAATTTTAGATATAGATCAGATGTAAATCCTAGGGTTTCTATTCTCTATAAATAGGAATCCTACAGCTCTTTTTAGAGCGTGCCTCTTTTTGGGTGCCTCTTTAGAGATTCATCTATTAAATTCCAGATCTTAGATTTTCAATTCAATGTAATCGCCAAAGAGTGCATCAATAAAGAAGTAAGTTTTTTATCTTGCCCTAGTAAATTTCTTTTCTGCCCTAATTATAAATTTTATTTACCTACCGTAGTTGTTAATTTTATTTATTTGCCGTAGTTGTTAAATTAAAATCATAAAAATGAACTCTTAGATCTTAAAATAAAAACACCATTTTTTTGGATTAACTCGTTAGAACACAAAGATAAGGAATCCATCTCCCTATGGACTGATCTTTACTCAACCGGCTAGCTACCAAACGACGCCGTTCTTGATTGCGGTAAAATTCTTTGATCACAAAGTATGCATAAGCACGCATCAAAATTCAAATAATCAAATGGCGTCGTTGCCAGGGAGACGGTAGTCTCTTTCTTTGTGTAATTTCGGGTTAATAAAAAAATATTTATAAAAAATAAAAAAATATAAAAATTATAAAAATTGAATTATTTTAAAAACAAACAATTTTTTTTTAAATCCAATAAAAATAAAAATCATCTTTTTCTTTTTGAGAGGTATTGTGTGAATTGTGCAGGATCGGAAAGACGAACAGATTCAGATCTGGAAAATCCAGAGAGCAAAACAACAAATAGAGGAGGACCGCAACAGACAACAGAAGAAGTTTGGAGGCCCGAGTCAACCATTCAACCGCGGAACCGCCGCTCCTGGACACTTTTGACCGTGGAACCGCCGCGGGGTGGTGACGTCATCATTTGAAAACTCTCTGTATGCTTTCTTTTCTTCTCTATAACCCTATGATCTCCTTTGAAAAATTTTCCTGCAGGGTTCTTTGCGCAAAAATCTTTCTCCCTCTCCAATAAATTGTTTTTGTGCAGGATTCTTTGCGCTGCAAAATAAAATTTTTTTGAAAGTGTTCTAGATTTTTTGTGTTTACTGCTTTGCATTTTTTTTAAATGGACTTTTAAGGGGCTTTAACACCAATCCAGATTGGGTGGGGATTTCATTACTCTTCCTAGGACCCCAAAAATCACAAAAAACATTTTGCATCAACCCTCGAGTTAAATAAAAAATATTAGACTCGGCCAACTAAGAACTGTCGTGCTCATTAGGACAAAGGAAAGGTTATAGGCATCGATCGTTTATCTAAACCTGACTTTATGGTGCCTAGATTAGACAAGTAGGAAAGGTAATTTTAAAAGGCCCGTCTCACGGTGATTCGTGAGCGGATCCCTCCTTTCTTTACTTGTGCTTACCTGGCCACAATTGGCGGTGAAGAGACGATTTGAGGATCTCACAACTTGCCCTTTGGAACAGTTAGGAGCAGTCTAGTTGACTTAGGAGACCCTAGCTCTAGGCTTAATTGTGCATATATAAATTATGATTGTGCCGTAGTTCCGTACAAATTTTTGCAAAACTATTTCTAAAAAAAACACACTTTCAAAAATTTCAAAACTCCAAAAACAATTTTTTTTAAAAAATAAATAAATTTTTTTTTAAAAAAAAAATAAAAAATAAAAAAATCATCACATTCTTTTTCTTCTCCTTTCTTACATCATGGGTACCCCACCTCGCAAAACTCTTGCCGAACTTTGGTACCCCCATCCAAACTTTGCTTCCTATGTGCACTGTTTTGGTCGAATTACGGACGACCCCTCCATGCCCAAAATTTCTTTGAAAGATCGAATAGAAGCGTCTAGGAGAAACGGTTGGACTCCGCAATCCACTTTGTATCAACCGTTTCAACCTTCACCACCTTCTTACGTTGATACTCCTTCTTCAAGTCCTGTTGTAACTCCGAAACCCATGTCTATTGCTAAACATATTGAACAATCTCGTAACCGGTCTTTCACTCC
The DNA here is from genome assembly GCA_030015575.1 of Agapanthus africanus. NCBI lineage: Eukaryota > Viridiplantae > Streptophyta > Magnoliopsida > Asparagales > Amaryllidaceae > Agapanthus > Agapanthus africanus. The sequence goes on along the minus strand of CM057339.1, from coordinate 823,874,334 downwards.
TTTCAACACTTCTAGTTCTTGGGATCAACAAGTCCATTCATCTTTTTATCCAAATGTTGATTCTACTCCTGTCTAACCATTCAATTCCTACCAGTCCTACCCGACTTTCGCACCTTCCCTAGACATTGCTTCTACACAGCCATTTAGGAGTTTCCAGAATCCAAACAATTTTGAATCTTTTACTGAAACCCCTTCACAACCCATGTCTAGTCTGGAACAATCGTTAGAAACTTATATTATAGCGATAAACCAACAGATGAGGAATTTGGATGCGTCCATTTCCACCTTTAAGTCATCAAGACAACCTAGTGAACCGGTAGCTAGTTTCAAACTAGCTCCAAATTTTCCAATGTATGATGAGGCGGTTGGGCAGAGTGAGAATTTGGGTGGTGAGAGTGAGCTGTACACACATCCCATCAAACCTACCCATCCCCAATTGAATCCTACAACTCCGGTTTCCAAGCAAGTGTCCCAAATGATTCACCAGTTAAAGATAAAACGTGTAATAAGTTGTGCGACTTTGTAGTGTTTGATTTACCTGATTGTGAAGAGCCCCTTTCGAGTGAAATCGTCACCAATCCTTTTGACCTCTACAGCTCCACTCTAGAATCTGAATTGATAAATATCCATACTTTTGATGAAGTGTCTAAAAAAATTGATTTTCACTCGATTGGGGATATTGACGCCGGGAATATTTTGGATGATGAACCCGCAGATTTGATTGAAATTGTCTCTCCAATTCATCATCCCGACTCATTAAATATTTTTCCTGAACTTCATATGCGTCTTGATTTTGATGATAATGGCATGGATAAACTAAATTTTGAGGAGAATATTGAGGAAATTATTGAGGATAAACCATTTTTGTTTGATGGGTCGGATTTTCCAATTCATCATGTTCCTTCCACTGACTGTGTACACCCTCCTGAACCCTTAACTGTAATCCTTTCTAAATCACTCCCCTTCGTCCTTTCCATCGTTCTGACCGCGCAAGAATCCGTTATGCTTTCATCTCCAATGTCTGGTTTACCAAGTTCGACATACCCATGTTTGCTCACAAATCTTGAGGGATTTGATCTCATTCCTCCGTGGGTTGATAGATTAGCACAATCGCTTTTTACACATCAGTCATTACAAATTATGCTAATTTATACACTCCATCCCCACCCTCAAGTTCGTATTCCCACTTTCTTTGGTTCTTCTAATCTTCCTTTAATGATACCGAGTGTTGATGAATCACAATCCGATATTTTGAGTTCAATAATTTTAGAAAAACAACATGATTTAGAATCTTTTGAGAATAAGGTAGATGAGCTTTACAAGTCTCCTACCTCCGTAATTTTTGAAAAATCATGTGTGTTGAATTCTGGCGTGACACTTATTGACATTGAAACGTTCAATCGGATCTTCGATGAAAGTTTCAAAGATATTTTCGCCGACGAACTCACATTCCTAAATGACACGGATTTTGTGATCCTCCACTTGAAGAAGTCGAACCACCACCATTTCTTTTTGTCTTCCGCCATTCTTCTCCTCCACCGAGACCGTATACTGCTTTTATCTCCACACGGTCTCATGTGCTTCTCATCTCCTTTCTCTACACTCCATTCTTTCACCAACCCTACCATTATAACGATAAAATTTTTGAATGGTTGGTGCTAACATTTGGCCTGTATAAGGCCTTGTATAGTTTGATTTTTCTCCTCCCTAACTCTGAACTTTAACGCTTAAAACAGTGGAAACACTGTCTCACTAAGTTGGGGGGGGGGCTTTTTGTATATATATTTTTTTGTTTTTCTTTTAACAATAAAAAAAAATAAACAGGGGAGTGCCGACAATTTTGATCCTTTTGGTGTAGCCTGACAGTGAGGACACTCTCACGTTTAAGTTTGGGGGTATGCTCGGTATGCTTTTTTCCTTCATGTGTATATTTTTGCATTTGCATACTTATTTTAAAATCCATAAAAAATGAAAAGTTTTAAAAATTATAAAAATTGAAAAGTTCAATTTTGGCCATATTTGACTTAAGTTTGACATGATGGTTGACTAATTAGGAAAAACTAGATCCTAAACTTGGTAAATTAAAAACCCTAAAAATAACCTTTTATAAAATTTAACGGTAGAAAATATATGTCTTTGTAGTTTATTTAGAAATAGGCAAATTTTGAGTTCACTTCTTGGGCTAAGTCAAAATAAGGGAAGAGTATTGAATTTTTTATTAAAATATAAGTCTGAAAAATAATCCCTAAACTTAAGTCTAAATTCTGATAATATATACCCTACAACTTGCGCAAATACGAACCTTGAAACTTGGAATAGTAGAGGAGACCTTGAAATGCTCTTGTCTAAAATCCTTAGTATGAAGGAAAATAAAATAAAAATATAAGTGTGAATAAAGAGATAAAAAAATGAACACTGGTTTTGTAATTAGTTAAGGCTACAAAAATAGAAAAATATATAGCGAGGGTGCCTTATCACCTAGTGCCTTAGACCAACTGGTTTGGGAGTCACTGCTAAAGCCTTAGGTATTGCAAGACGAGGAATTACGCCTTAATGCGCGAACACATTTTTTTAATCGGTCGTTAGTACCTCAACAAGTATTAACGGTCACATGAAGGATGTGCGAGCAATTTCATCTAAAAATTCACCAACTAAAAGTACTTTGGACGATGGACAAGAGTATAAGAGCTTGAATTGAATTTCCAAGTGTAGGGGTGATACATACACACACGTAGGGGTATATGATTGGGTTTGGATGAGATGTAGGAATGAAAAATAGGACTTATATCTTTATTAGAAATGATAGAAATTCCAAAGTGGAGATGGAACCTTAGAAGGAAAACTCAAAAGATGCTGAAAGCTGAATAAATTTGCAGAACATATACGGTCTTAAGTTAAATGATAATTGAGTGTGAAAAATACAGGTTGATAATTTCTAGGTTGAAGATAATAGATTTCTTGCTAGAATACCGAATTGAAGAGTGAAAGTCAATAGGCCAAATTGATAGGATTTTGTGGATAGTATCCGCTGATAACCCTCAGGAGACGACACTCCTCCTACTAGCGACACCTAGAGGTTTAACGGCTTGTTGCACGAGCTCAGTGCAATCGCGTTTCCCTGCGAAAGTAAGGTTAGGCTTTTTCGAGAATAAAACTAGTTTTGCTCGGGACGAGCAAAAGATAAGTTTGGGGGTATTTGTTCATATCATAATTTTGCATTATTATATTCCCCATTCTTATTCATTTTACAAATAAACAGGTGCTTTTAATCCATGTCTGTTATATAGTTGCAGGTTACAGGTTCTCGGAACAAAATAGTGAAAATGATGAAAAGACGTTACAAAAGTGAAACTAAGACCAACAAATAGAAGAATCTTTATCACGCCTACAGTTTGAAGGACAAACGAAGATCAATGAACAATTTCACAAAGTACGAAGGCAGCACAAAGATTCAAAACTTCAACGCAAAGCAAACGGTAAAAGTCCACAACATTCTGCACTGTGGAAATCTGAAAGAAACTAAAAGACATTCTGAAGAACCAAGTAAAGAAACCAGAAGGAAAAAGCAACATAAAGCAACCCTAGAAAAATGAGCCAGCAAGCCCACCATATGGCCGTGGAACCGCGGCCAAACCATGCTTATGGCCACGGATCCGCGGCCGTGTTGTGCACGTGCGGTGCGTGTCGGTGCATCGGTGCATTGACTGGGTTTTCTTAAGGGTATTTTTGTAATTCTAGATTTGGATCAGATGTAAACCCTAGGGTTTCTATTCTCTATAAATAGGAATCCTACATCTCTTTTTGGAGTGTGCCTCTTTTTGGGTGCCTCTTTAGAGATGCCTCTTTTAAATTCCAGCTCTTAGATTTTCAATTCAATGTAATCGTCAAAGAGTGCATCAATAAAGAAGTAAGTTTTTTATCTTTCCCTAGTTAATTTCTTTTCTGCCCTACTTATAAATTTTATTTACCTGCCGTAGTTGTTAATTTTATTTATTTGCCGTAGTTGTTAAATTAAAATCACAAAAATGAACTCTTAGATCTTAAAATAAAAACACCATTTTTTTTGGATTAACTCGTTAGAACACAAAGATAAGGAATCCATCTCCCTGTGGACCGACCCGTACTCAACAGGCTAGCTACCAAGCGACGCCGTTCTTGATTGCGGTAAAATTCTATGATCACAAAAGACGCATAAGCTCGCATCAAAATTCAAACAATCAGTCCCGCTCCAACTTATAATTGTTATAAGACCGAGCAGGAAATAGAGAATTACCAGAATTCCCGTGCCGCCCAAACGAAGAAAGTACATGTTGATACATCTTCTTCGGGTAGGTTTATTATAGAGAACTGTTTCTCAGTATCCTTTACATCCTGGGTATGAGATACCGGATCAGGATCCCGCATATGTAATATGTTACATGGGCTACTGAAAGGTAGGGAACTGAGAAAGGGTGATAAGTTTTAAGAGTTAAAAATGGTGCAATTGTTGCAGCCAAGTCTGTTGTCAGTTATCACCCTGTATTACCAAATACATTGATTCTGAGCGAATGTTATTAGATACCGAACCTGATATACAATATCATATCAATATCTTATTTAATAAAGAAGGATATAATTTTGTATTGTTGGATAATGTTTTGAACATTTCCTATATCAAGAGTTGATCGGTTCAGGCACGTTATCTGAAAGCATATACATTCTAAATCATACCACAGTTCTTAACGTACAAAACACACACAAGAGGAAGAGTTCAGAAATGAACAAATCCTTTTTGAGGCATTGTAAACTAAGTCATATCAATGCGACCCGACTAGCTGAAGTTACATAAAGATGTATATTTAAATCAGTTTGGATTTACATCTTGTGAAACTTGCCAGTCATGTCTCAAAGATAAACATGACCATAGCACCGTTTAAAGGAAACAGAGAAAGAGTTCGTGAACTCTTGGGATTGATACATAATGATGTATGTAAGGTCCCCTGTCTACACATGCCAGGACCGGTTCTTTGTACTTCATTACATTCACTGATTATCTCTCAAGATTCGAACATACGTTCCTGTTGAAACACAAGTCTGAAGCTTTTTGAGAAATTCAATGAATATAACTTCGAAATAGAGAACCAAAACGGGTATAAGTATCATGTCCTTTGATGTGATCAGGGAGGAGAATACTTGAGCACGGAGATCCTGGACTATTCTAAAGGAGAATGAGATTCTCTTTCAGCATTACTCCTCCGTATACTACAGCACGTCGGTGTATCGGGGTGGAGCAATCGCACCCTATGTGATATGGTGTGCTCTATGATGAATACTACTGAGTTGCCTATTTCCTTTTGGGGGTTATGCACTTTTGAAGTTGCATACCTATTGAATAGGGTTCCAACCAAATCAGGTGCCTACCACTCCATATGTGATATGGTATGAGAAGAGCCCATCTCTTAAGGATGTTAAGATTTGGGGTTGTCCGGCCTATGTCAAAAGCAAAATCCAGACAAACTCGAGGCAATGTCAGTTCTGTGGAAGTTTGTTGGATATCCCAAGCATTCGCAAGGGAATATCTTTTACCAAACCGAGAAACAAAAGGTGTTTTATTTCTCGGCATGCCACTTTTTTGAGAAAAAGGGAATTTCTTGTGAAAGAATTAGTGGTTATGAGGTAGAACTGGAAGGAGTTCCAGCTATACAAACTGCAGAAGATGATTTGGTAGAACCAGAGGATTCAATAGTTTCCAACGAAGCTCAGTCTCACCGCCGATCTGGTAGGGTTCCTCATCCACCCGAGAGATACTTCGGTTTCTCTATGACAGTCGGAGAGAGGATTGCATCATGAGATGATGACCCAACTATTTTCGTACAGGCCATCAAGAGTGGTGACTCTGTATGAATGGCTGGATGCTATGCGATCTGAGATGGAATCCATATGCACCAACAAAGTTTGGACTTTGGTTGCTTTATCTGAAGGGTTAAATCCCCATCAGGAGCAAGTATATCTTGAGAAGATTACTTGGTGTACATGGAAAAGTTGAGACTTTCAAAACTAAGACTAGTTGTAAAAGGTCTTCGTCATCAACCAGGTGTGGATAATGATGAAAACTTTTTCTAGTGGCTATACTTAAGTCCATCCTGATCCTACTTGTCATTGCTACATACCATGACTACGATATCTGGCGGTTGGGTGTCATGATAGATTTTCTAAATAGTGATTTACAAGGGAGCGTCTATAAGTACACAGCCAGAGGGCTTCATAGATAGTGGGAGCAGCGGAAACGTGTGCAAGTTGCTTTATGGGTTAAAGCAGGCATCACGGAGTTGGAACATCTGTTTTGATGTAGTAGTCAAAGCGTTTGACTTCATCAAAATGGTAGATGAACCTAGTATATACAAAAAGGTAGTAGGGAGTATGGTGGTGATTCTCGTATAGTACGTGGATGACATACTCTTGATAGGGAAGAAGTTTCCTATGCTACGCTCGGTCAATCTCCTCTTATCACAAGGATTCTCCATATAGGATCAAGGTGATACCTCCTAAATCCTGGGTTTTGGATCTATGAGATAGATCTAATTGGATGTTAGGATTCTCACTAGGTGTAGTGAGATGGTATCAATCGATCCTGGGGAGAATCACTGGAATGCTTCCAGGGTGGTAAGGTCGACTGAATGTCAGTCACAGGCATTATCTTTACCCTCAGTGGAGGGACAGTATGTTGGAATAGTTACAAGTTAGATACCGTGGCAAACTAGACGATTAAAGGCAAGATACATCGTTACCAAGGATGCTACCAAAGAGACAGTCTGGATATATACAAGTTCATGAGATGAACTTCGTTCCTACCATTATGTGACAATGGAGTTGTGGCTTATGCCTAGGAACCCCCGTCTCATCAGAGATCCAGACATATTCTTAGGCAGTATCACCTGATCATAGAGATGGTTGATCTCCAGGGAGATCGAGGATAGAAGATTAGATACAGAGGACAACATCGCGGATCCACTCACAAAGGCCTATTTCCCAGTAGAGACTTTTATGGGATGGTTGAGTATGAGATACTTCAACCACAGCTGATTGTTGGGTATGAGATACTACAACAGATGGCCCTAGTGCAAGTGGAAGATTGTTAGTGATATGTATGCCCAAGAGGCCATTACTGTACATATGATGTATATCGTAATGGATGCTTGGACATATATATGGAGGACTTTCTTGCTCGACATGATAGTATGCTATCTGGTTGCTCTTTATCTTAACATGTTGTCATGCCCCGCTTCCCAAAATACGGAATACGAGGGGTAGACAAGGCCAGCCATGCTCCTACGGTCAAGGAAAAGTCCTGCCGTAGTCACACTTCGGCTTCTAGTTTCTCATGGTAAACAGTAAATAGTGCACAGGTAATGAGAAATGCAGTAACTGAAAGAAACGATGTAAAGACTGACCTGAAGTGGAACAAAATAATGTAACTCGGGAAGGCGAGTCAAGAAGTCTGTGATGCACGTCTAGTTCTGGTCCAAGCTAAATCTTCTCCTCACACTGAGCATGCATACTCAGGTCGTCAGAGCGACACAATAGCAGTATAATGTATATAATCAAGTAACAGTTCTAACAGTGGTAAAGGATATGATTAACAGTAAATCAATGCAGCGGAAAAGTAAAGCAGTATAACAATATGTCACGAATGTCAACACGGTATAGAAGGAATGTAAATGACAGTAACCCTATCAGTCTCTAAGTCTCACTGCACAGGTCAATAAGCCTATCGTCAGTCCAAGTGTGAGAGTCAACCACTCGCGAGTGTCCTCCACCCAAGGGTAGAACCGAAGGGCAAGGGACCACGGGCCCAACATGTAACGAATGTATCACGGTGTCTATAGCACATACCCTGTAAATCTCCATATAACTCCCTAAATATATAAGCCGGCATGGGACTCCCGAGATTCTGTTGAATTCACACTTGAATTACCCCACACCCGAGGTCTACATCAAACGCTAACCATCAATCTAAATACTAATCGATCCGTGACAAGTCTGTGCGAGAACTGGAGGCAAGACCTCCATCAAGCACGTCCCGACTAATACCTAAGATAAATGGCAGTGTCTGGTGTCTTATCTGCGACACCCGTGCAAACGCTTCCATAAATGTCCCATTCCACTTATTAGTCACACGTGCACGCATCCCACAGACGTCGACAATGCAATAGAATAATATGGTCACTGATTGTGCACAAGTACGTATCACTTTCACTTAATCACGAATACACGAACACTGACGTACTTGCCACAATCATCACTAAAATCTAACACTGGGTGAATGCACGATATCACTAGGTTATCACTACAATGATATAAGTATGATATGATGCATGAACAGTATAAGAAGCACAACTAAGATATCATAAAAACAACAGTCTATCACCTGCACGATTTATCATGAAACATATGTATATATTTTAGCGAAATGATAAACATGTAGTATTTAATATGTTCAGTTAGCTATCCATCTAATTTGGTTTCGAGCCAATCGGGTTTCAGGATCATTAGTTATAACTGTTTCATTTTAAGCGCACGCGGCTGAAAATCCGGTTTCAGAATCAGGAATCCATTTCGCAACGCATTTTAATCCCAGTGGGGATCAGATTTTAGCGACGCTACAGTTGGATGAATTCTAGGGTTTTCAGTAAGGTTTTCAATGCAATAGACGGATCTTCAATCGCGTCTGTACGTTAGGAGTTATAATCTGTTTAATATTAATATGTCAATTCTGATTCTGCTGGGACTGTTATGTGTCCCGATCTATTAAATTACAGATTAAATATCAAACGGTAACGAAACAGAACGAAACTAAATGCGTTGTCTAGCTAAAGGAGTTATCTACAATAAGCAGTGGAGTTCCGCAACCTACAAGTTAAGGAAATCCTATGGTATCCAGTATGGAACAGCACGCAAAGACTGGAGTTACTCTGGACTGCAGTCCAGAGTCGCACTCCGATCCGAATATCATCACAGTTTAAATACAGAAATGTCTGGAAACTGGTATAGAATTAAATTTCGTCAAGTTAGCTTCGATTTGAGCCCTTGAACGTACCATTCTAATATGTGTATGATTTATGGTGAATTTAACGATTTTCAGATACAACAGGATTACGGTTTTACGATTAAACTTGGGGGTAGTTGTGTTAGTCATTATCGATTACAACATCCAACAAAATTCACACACTATGTTCACAGCCCTACGGGCCAACCTACACTATTTATTTCCGTCAATTTTGATAATGTTTTCCTAAGGGAGCAAGCATCGAACAGATACAGCACATAATAGTTTTAAACTCGTAACTTTATAATCTAGGCATTTAACAATTATAACTTAAGTAAAATAGCATGTAAGCAAGTAAAAACTTACCTGGAGATGTCCCGGGGATGCACGGTGACTGTGTCGTCACGAACGCGCGACACACGCGCGGCACGGCAACTTGATTTGGCTCGGACTCGTGTCTCGGCAGCGGCGGCTCGCAGCTTGGTGGTCAGGCGATGTTGTGGCTGGGGTTGCTGATGCACGATGACATTGAAGAGTAGTTCCCTTCGAATCGAGATTTCGTTGGTGATGCAGAACCGGACCACATCTTGGGTGAAGATCCCGCAGTAGATAATCCTTTAAGGGAAGCAACAGTTGATGAGGCCGTTGGTGTTGCTGAAGGAGTGAGCCGTGGAGTGATATATGGAGTTATTGAAAATTTGTTATTGCCCTCTAAATTTGGGTCCCCGGTTTCTGTAGATATGCTTGCAAGATCTGATGCTCTGCGAGTGATGGATTCCTCTTCTTTCCAAGAAGATGTTCTGGCAATAGGCCGATCATAGGTTGTGTTATCAATTGATTGCAGATTGCTTGAAATCGCAGACGATTTTTCATCACTAAGAGACTGCATCAGTTGCCTCTTGAAAGCCTCCAACTTAGAGAGGTCTTTCCCCAATTTCTTCGAAGCCATTGCCAACATATCTCTCTCCTTCATCAATTTGGCATTCTCTTCGAGAGCGATCCTAAACCGAGCCTCCGAATCTCGAAACATCCGATCGAGGGCGGCGATTTGGTCCTGGAGCTCAGCGATCGTCTGATCCTTGTCGGAGATCTTTTTCCTCAGCTTCGCAGCCTCGGATTCGAGACTGGAAACCCTAGAGGCGATCGCCATGGAGGTGATCTTTCGAGCTAGGTCAAGCTGATCGTAGGGATCGGTGGGGATCACGGCCAGGATCTCGTCGGGTAATGAAGGAGGGAGCTCGGGGTGCTGGAAGTGAGGGAGAAGGAGGTGGCCGGAGGCGGTTAGTGGGTTTGAGAGAGAGGGAGGAAAAGGGAGATGTGTGGGTTGAGCGAGACTGGAAGGAAACAGGGAAGGGTAGAGAGGCGAGGAGGGGTTGCACTTCGTGGGGGTAACGCCCAGGCGACGTGGGCGCAGGCGGAGGAGGCGGCGCGAGAAGTGCGGCGACGTGGTCGCGAGGAAACGTGCGCGGGAAAGAAGTGAGCCGTTGGGGAGGAGAAAGGGTTTGTGGGTCGGGTCGGGTAAGCGAGGAGGCGGGCTGGGCTGAAATAGAACGGGCCGGCACACAAAAAATAATTCCCTAAATTATATATCGTGGGCTGCTGAGGGAACGGGCCGGCTCCAGGTGAAGAAAATTCATTGGGGAAAAAAGTGATTGGGCCGGGAAGCTGATGGGGCGGGGCTGATGTAAAAATACAATAATTATTAGTGAGCTGTTGGGCTTGGGTAGAAAAGTTAAGGATTTTTATTTAAACCAATGGGCTGAGGAAAAGAACAAATTGTTGAGGGAAATTTGATCGGTTTTAGGATTTGATTTTTGAAATTAAAAGAATTGTGAGGATAAGAGAGTGAGGCCGGGCTTGGTAATTGAAACAGGTTGAGGAAAAGAATTTAAGTTCTAAATTTCAAAATGGGATTTCCAATTTGGCTGGGGTTTTAAGAATGATAGGAAAACTTAAATTTAATAGATGGGGAATGGGCTCACTAGGATAAATGGGCTGAGGGATAAATGGGTTTGGCCGGAATAGGAATAATAAGTAAAGCAAAATGAAGAGACCGGCTGGGAAATAAAATAGGGGAGTGGAGGACTAAAATAGATTGGAAAAAATTTAGAATAGTGAATAGTTATAAATAAAGTTTTATATGTGAAAAGGAAATACGGTATAAACGTACAAAAGGGCTGGGTATTACACATGTACTCTGATTGTCTCTATGTTATATGTTGATAAAGCCCTTAGGATGAGTACTTGACTACCAGGACTATGATGCAGATCATACTAGTGGGGACAGAGTAGTCGCTAAGTACATCCTTCAAATGTTCCTAGTCGAGAGTGTATTGAGACAGGGCATCGATATACCTGAGTAGACTAGCGTATAGCTTCTTGACCCATGTAGATGGGCGATGGATGATCCCATATCCATTGGTGTTTGACATCAGAGATTATATACGGGTGCTCAGTGGAGACTGGGTACATTGGACGGACTCGCCGAGAACTCCCAGATGGTATTATACCTCACGTCAGATGGCAGTTCTCTGGTGACACTGGTACAGGTTAGTCTGTAGACCCGAGATCGTCATAGAGACTTGTGTGATTCCCACTGTGCTTTGATTTCCACCTTACCACGTTCAAGAGAACATGCAAAACTGTGGCTTTTGGGTACAGTCCTGAATCACATGGAGGCAATGAGCGATAGGAGGGTTTCATCTCTCCCGGTATTGGGAGTTAATGTTGCGTTGTGTTCGATTAGCTATAACTGGAAATCCCTTTCCAGGGTTGCTGAGATTTACTGGTAAGTGTTATCAGTAGTTTCTCGAACTGTTATGGACCTCGTATCGACATGACTTATGGGTTACTGGGGTCTGACGTTTACCACCCATAGACTAGATATGCGACATATCAGACGAAGAGACCGGACTGTACGGGAGTGTTACCGATTGGATTCACAGGAGAATGTACCTGCTTTCTTGTTGATCTTCTAATCGCTTAATACCTTGGTGGCTGTTACGTTTAGCTAACCGCTTGCAGCTTGTGGGTGTTTGATATGATCATCACCTACTGACGGCGTATTGACGATTCTTTAGAGTCCTACACAGAGGTTTTCTGGTTCAGGCAAAACGGAGTAGGAGCACATATGTGATATGTGCGGGACCGAGAATAATACATGCATGTGATACCGTATTCGATTCTCGCGATATATGATATCGGCCGGGTATATGTGATATAGCCGGGTCATCGGATCAAGTGTTGATTCGATGAACTGATACAGATTATATTAGTCGGTTATTTGTAAAATAGCCGGATTATCGGATCAAGTGTTGAATCAATAATTTAATGTATAATTATATATTTGATATATTATATTACATTAACTAATATAAGCACACTTAAAGATTCTTTTTCTCACATGCTGATACATTGATATATATGTGATATATGTTAATTGTATTAGTTTCTTTTGTTACAAAATATTGTATATGTTATATATAATATTGTAACATGTTAGGGTTACAAATGCAACTAGGGTTTAAACCATGTTAGGGTTTTAAACTTGGGTTAACATTTTATTATAAATTAATTCATTTTGGATGGATAATGTTTTGGATGAGCTTTGAGGAAGCTTCATGACACTTTGACAAAGTCCACCCTCTTTCTTTTATCCCGTCTATTTGCATACCCAACTTTAACCCTAACCTATGGTTTAATCTCTACACGAATTAGCCATGACACATACTTATCCTTGGTTGCATTTCTAACCTAAACAATAATTCATTCATCACTTTCTTCTTCATCTTCTTCAAGCTCTTAAAAAGCTTGCTTGATTTTTATTTGTGATGAAATAAAGTGAGAAATTGAAAACAAAAGAGAGAAAAATTTCTGCTTCATCATTCTCATCTATTCTAGCCATTTAGATTAGAGTGTTTGCTTTACTGATACTTGATTTGTGAAGCAAGAGCTTGGGTTTGAGATTCTTCAAGGTAGATCATCTTAGTTTTTGATGATAGAAGCAAGGTTGCATCATTCTCTTCATGGAGCCCCTCTAGAGTCCAGGTACTTGATGATCGCAGCGAAGAGACTTCAACACGGAGCTTATGAAGCGAAGGAACGGACTACAAAGGTTGTAATACCCAACTCTTAGATGTTAAAGTGTTAACATGCTAGTTTGGTTTGATTCTCTAGTTAATGATCTAGCTTTAGGGTTATCTATAATGGCAAATTTTTGAAATTGGCATGTGAGATGCCACCCGAAATCTTGCTGCCGTTGTAGGTATCCCAACAATTGGTGGGAGCATGGTCCCGAAGAACAATCCAGTGGTGGCATGTGTCACCTGTTCCACCAGCATTGCGATGATGGAGGCCGCTTAAGGCCCGTAAGTTACTCCTCCATACGGGGCGGAATGGGAGTTGTTGTTGCAGTTGGTGCAGCTAGAAGCTATTGATCTTCTTTTCTCTGTACGGGAGCAAGAAGCCGAATCTTAGTACCTCGAATCCAGAGGCAACCATAGCAGACCGCGATTTGTTCGCGAAACACGACACAAGAAGTATGGAGTAGAAAGAGGAAAAGGTCCTACCGGGCATACCAGAATCTGTTTACCGCCGAAAAACGCGACTGGAACGTTTAGGACGTCTGGCCTGAATTTTGGGGGCAGATGCTATTTGGATTTATCCGTCCACCTCTCCGAAGATACCTAGTTGATTTATGGCACCGTGTATCAGAGGTTTGGATGGATGCGGCCGTTGTAGCAGACTTCGTCAGATTCCCCCTCGTTTGCGAGGGGTTTTTGATTATGGGGACGCTCTTCCCTACAGGCGCAAGCCCCTACAGTTAATTACGTTACCGCATCGCGGTAACAACTTTCTCCTGCTCCAGATGTTCACTTCGTGTCGTGTGTGTTTGCTTTATTTTTGGTTGCCGTGGATTGTATACGGAGACTAATTTATGTTGTCGCCCGTAGGGCGGGGATTAGTCCAAATCCGTATTTTCCTTGATTTGGGTTTGGTTGATTTAAGGCTCGTTAACCTCTTTTGAGGTTAAGATCAACTTAAATATTTGTTAAGAATACGTTAGTCTAATTTTAGACTAAGATCTAATTAACAGAGTTTTAGGATCATTTAGATCCAACGAAAGAGCATTTGGGCTCTATCGTTTTAGTTTAGGGACATTACGGTCCATAAGTTTAAGGATATCATAGTCCATGTTTAAGGACATCATAGTCCATGAAGTTTAGTTTAGGGACGTTGCGGTCCATAAGTTTAAGGACATCATAGTCCGTGTTTAAGGACATCATAGTCTATGGAGTTTAGTTTAGGGACATTGCGGTCCATAAGTTTAAGAACATCGTAGTCCGTGTTTAAGGACATCATAGTCCATGGAGTTTAGTTTAGGGACATTGCGATCCATAAGTATAAGGACATCATAGTCCATGTTGTTTTGGCTCATCAGTTTGGAGGTGTGCCAAGAGTTATTGGTTATTATGACCCTTCACCTCTCTGTAGACATTGAAGATTTACAACGTCATATATCAGAGGTGTGGAAAGATGTACCCTTGAACCAATTTCCAGATCGAGAGAAGATATGGGATGAACATCATTTTAGATGCCATCTGTAGGAGATCACTAGTCATCTTTGGAACTAAGATCGACTTGGGGAGACCTGAGTATAGGAGTTCATTTGATAGGTGACCAAGAAGGGTTTTGGTCTTGGGAGACTTGGCTAATTTGGGCTAAGGTTGGCCTCTCATAGTGTTAAACACTAACATTTGCTCGGCGCTCACGTGCTCCCCCGTCAGGCTCTAAAGCAGTGTTAAACACTGAAAATTTGAGGCGCTCACGTGGGGTCATGTGAGGCGCTTGAAGGAGTGTTAAACACTAAAAATTTGAGGCGCTCACGTAGGGTCACGTGAGGCGCTTGAAGTAGTGTTAAACACTGAAATTTGGGGCGCTCACGTGGGGTCACGTGAGGCGCTTGAAATAGTGTTAAATACTGAAAATTTATGGCGCTCACATGGGGTCACGTGTGGCGCTTAAAAGCTGGCGCTGTTCTTTTGGGTTTATTCCCTTTTTTTTTCTGAGTGCTAAGCACTACTGGGTCACGTGGGATCACGTAAGGTACCCCCCAAAAAATGGAAATTGCCTTTGACTTATGCCTTTTTTGCTTTATAAGTGCTAAGCACTATTTGAGGGTCACGTGGGATCACGTGAGCCGATCTCAGTTGTCATTGTAATGTTCAAGAACTAATCTTTTCTTTACATGCATGGAAGTCTTGAGTTTTGGGGCGTTCGAGCCCCTTTGTTTTATAAGAATTAAATTCTTTTATAGGGTTAAACTCTAGTTTTATTAGAGGAATTAAATTCCTATATGTTCTTGTAAGAATTAAATTCTTTGAACTTAGTTTTTTTCCCCTAGGTTTGAATCTACATAACTGAGTCTCCCCGATGAGAATTAAATTCTCAACTTGTGGGGAGATCTGCTTTTGCAGATCTCAATTAGAGGAAGAACTAAGTTCTTTTTTGAAGAGTTAAACTCTTGTAGAGACGAAGAAGAGCTAAGATATTCTCTGTGTTTTATTCCTTCTCTTACCTAGGGTTTCTTTTTCTCTTTGAGGAGATCTTCTTCTCTCTGGAGAATTAAATTCTTTTTTCTTTTTAGCTTACGAGGGGTTTTTCTCTCTATCTCTGTATATATTCCTTTTTCTGTCTCTTGGCTCTTATTTATAGGAGAAAGAAAAGAATCAATTTGTTCAGAAAATCTCTCATTGAGAGATTTTGATTGATTTTATAATCAACCAAAATGATCTTTTAGATCAATCGGTGAATTTTATCCACCGTCGGATTTTTAATCCAAGGACTTTTGTTTTACAGAAAATATATCTCTTTTTTTTAACAAGATTTAGGAAAATATTTCCCCGTACAGAATTTTCTTCTGTGGATTGGTGATTTTTAATCACCATTGGATTTTTAATCCAACGATGCTCTGTTTTACAGAGCGTAATCTTTCTTATTTAGAAAGATCTAATGAAATATTTTCCAAATAGGGCTTTTGATCTCTTTTTTTTAGAATTTAATTCTATCAGCTTAAAAGGTATAGGAGCCCTCACGTGTAGCACGTGACCTCCCAAAGTTAAGCCCACCAAGGAGCGTCACGTGCCGTCACGTGAGTTTTTCTGACCAATTGTTTGTTTTTTAGGAAGGCACCTATATACTTTGTATATAGTTGCTCACATGCCTGCACGTGAGGCTTAGTTTCAGCCTTATTTTATTAAGCACAATGCCTATCACATGTGGGCACGTGATGCTCCATTTGGGGACTTTTCCCATTGCTTTTTATTTATTATTCATTTTTCATAAGGGAACAGTCGCGAAGGTCTTCGTCGGTGAATATGATCGGATCATCCTTCCTGGATTTCTTGTGGAGCGGATCGTTTACTTCCTCGATCGGTAGGAGCCAGTGGCTCCCCCTACTTCCCCGAGCTGGATCCTTGGTAATGGCCATGATTTGCCCGATCGTTAAGTCCCCGGGAGGGGTTTGGTCCTTTTTCTCCCACTTTGCCTGCCACTTGTCCCGTAGGTACTTCGCCAGGTGGCCGGAACGGATCAACTCCTCTATGTAGTCACGGAGCTGTTTGCAGCTCTCAGTCAGATGACCTTGCGACCTATGATAGGCACAGTACGGGCCGCGAAGACGCTTGCTCGTCCTTTAGGTAGCTGGAGGGAACTTGAAGAATCTCTCGCCCTTAGTTTTCTCAAGCAGCTCGGCCTGGGAAATGTTCAGAGGGGTGTACTCTTGAAATCTCGGGGAATAAGGTTTCGGACGATCGACTTTATTTTTCTCTTCCCTGTCCCTCTTTTTTCGGTCTGCTTGGTCGCCTTAGGGCAGGTTGGAGTTCACCTCTGACTCGAGTTGGATCTCTCTCTCAGTCCATGCCTTCACTTCGGCCATGGTCTTAGGTTGCACCAATACAAAAGAGCGGAGCCATTCTTTGTGCCTAGGACCCGATCTCAGGGCTGTGATAACCGTTTCGTCACGATGCTCGGGAACCTCCAAGAGCGAATTATAGAATCGAGTGACATACCTTTTGAAATATTCCTTGTCTCTACTCTTGACGGTGAATAGGTAATCAACTATCTTCTTCTGTCGCCGGTTTCCGACGAAATGACCAAGGAATTGGGTAGCCAGCTCATCGAAGGTCAACATGGAGCGCGGCGCAAGCCCTCGGAACTAGTCCCGGCCAGCCCGAATCTGGGTAGTGGGAAAAGCTCGGCATTGAGCCGTATCTGAGTTATCTTGGAAGCTCATGCCCGCCGTAAATGCATCCAAGTGGTCCTTCAGGTCGGACTTCCCGTTGAAGAGGGCCACTTTAGGCGGCTTGTTCCTGGACGAGACGCGCTCGGCCAGTAGCCTTTCTGTAAAGGGCTTTGTAAGCGAATTAGCGGAGTACTTAGCCCCTTCGCCAGATATATGACCATCTCGTCGTATGCATTCAATTTCCTTTTCGAGGGCTTCAATCCGGTGATGGTACCCCAAGGATTTCGCACAGTCGGAGCAGCGGCTATCCCCGCTCCGGGATTGCGCGAGGGTGCAGCTTCGATTCTTCTCTATCACGTTTCTTAAATTCTCGGGTGAGACCCTTCTTGAGTAGTCCCGACGTTCACTATTCGCGCGGCCTCAGCGGGGGTCGGGACGCCGGTCGCGCGTGGAAGCAGGCGAACTGATCGACACCTCCTCTGGGGGGTAAGCACATGGCGAGCGTTGGAGCGACGGCCCGGTCTTTCGTGAGATCATGGTGTGGAGCTATCCGGCGCCCAGCGGGTCATGGAATCATTCACCGCATGCAGGTCGTGGTTACCGGATTTGGCGCGCGCGTTCAGTGACATTGGGATGAGCTTGAACGAGATCGAGGGTCTAGGTGAGACCCTCTGTCCTTCTGTGGACGTCGTTATCTCAGGAATGGGGAACTACGGCTTGATGGGTAAGGCCCGCCGCTTGAACGCGGATGAGCGCATCCACCATAACTGTGAGTCTGTCGATCCAAGCAGATAAGGCGTCAATGACGTTAGAAAGGGGAGTCGAACCGCTCCCGCCTCCGTTATGGAGGGTGGGGCGGTTTGTATTGGGATCGTCGCTATCGTCTCTCGCCATCAGGTCAAGGGCGGAAGATCAACTTTATAGGTGGAGAAGCTTCTAAAGTTCCCACAGTCTGCGCCAACTGATAGAGGCTGTGATCTCCCTCAGATGTTGTCCTCCGTCGATCTAGTGTGAGCGGTTTTGTGCGGATGCGATTTACTTTGTGGGTTAAGTGTGTGGATCTTAATGGGTTGGTATTGACGCCGAGCTATCTGCAAAGGAAGTCCTGGGATAGTGACCACCGTAGGACCCTCCGGCGATCAAGTTAGTACCATGGAATAAGAGCAGAGTAACGGCGTATTGGAATGAATTAAAGTTGCCTGATTTGTCTGAAAGAGGGGTTTATATAGTGGTCACGTGGAGTGAGCCGGTGCGAGATTCTCGCCGTCAGTTACACCCCCTCGTTACGCCCGCATTGATGGCGGGATCCTCTCATTAATGGGGGAACGCGCCCGTGTGGGACGCGGAACGTAGGGCGGCAGATATCTTGCTTTGGTGAGATACGCGGGGCCGTTGCGGAGGCGCTTGGGCTCCGCTCTCTCAGTTGATTGGGGAAGTCGAGAAATCTCGGCCTATCAGATGGCTCGGAGACGAGCCGGGAGGTCGAGGAAGCTCAGACCTTGCGACAGCTCGGACACGAACAAGGAGGCTGTGGGGGCTCGGTTGTAGGATTGCTCGAAGGTGAGCTGATGACTCATTGCTAGACAAATATGGAAGGTATTCCGGAGAGGTTTCCAAAAGGCCGGATGCAACCTCGGACGTGGTGTCGCCGAGGAATGTCTCCAATGCATCAGGCTCATTCCAGCTCCGTAGCCACCGGGACACGCCATCCGCTACGTGTCTTGATCTGGGGAATTCCCACTTGTGAGCATCATCAGATACATTTCGATTACAATTAGGTTTCTCAAATGCCTCCCACATCTTTTCAGTGTCATCAAGAATTAATGACCATTGTTACTTATAACTACAAGACTTTTTGCAAGATGATCACACAACTCTTCTTAATCTTTCTTCAACTCTAATTGCGATCCTTCCCTAATAATGTTATATCTAGATGTAAAGAAACCATACTTTTTTTTATTACAATTAGGTTTATCAAATGCTTCTCTCACACTTTTTCAGTGTCATCGAGAATGGCCATTGTTCTTTCTTCTCCCAACACGATATCAAGTACTTTCCTGTCGAATCCTCACTTGCTATCACTTTTCCTTTAAAATAAAAATCCTCAAGGATCTCAGCTACTTTCATAACATAATCATGGGTTCTCATGCTGTATATGAACATGTCGATGATCTTGTTAGCGTTTTATAGAAAGGTACGGACATACGACCTTAACTTTATTACCACTCCCGATAAGTACCACTTTAAACCTCTTAAGTCTTAAGTGATTTATTAACGCATCAAGAGTGTGGGATGTTGATTTTCCTTTCTCCGCAAAGGTTAAGCATACTCTCTCTCTCTCTCTCTCTCTCTCTCTATATATATATATATATATATACACCTTACATTTTACAAACTTGCAAATTAAGTTATGAACTCAGGTAATAGTTAAAATCAATGAACTTCTAGAGTATCTAATTATTCTTTAATTATTCATCAGGCCTACTAACAAATGCAACTAAAAACTACATTATGGTATTAAATTGAAAACACTGAAAATTCATTATATGTGTTTGCAAATATTGTTTTTATGAAATTCACAAATAGATAAGTTGATTGTTATTTGCAATATAAATTTAATGATGCTCTTTAAGGAACAGTTTCAATATTCTGTTCTGTTTTAATGAAATTTAGAGACATAATATCTTTCTCACATTGATTGTGTGATAAGACACAAAATAAATATGAACTAAAGTTCATATCTATTATTATCTTGTGTTTTTAAAACATAAAAGTAGTGATGGTAACTGTAGTGCTGAAAGCATAACCTTTTTTAGCATAAATTTCGATAAATGATGTATCATATTAGGAAGGAAAAAAAGTTTTAAAATGAGATATTAGAGAAAACTACTATTTAAATGGAGATATATCTATTTATGGTTTTAACAATAATTAATAAAAAATAAATTTTGTTGTTGTCTCGGATTCCAAGTCCGTGTCGGCTTAACAGGTTAAGAGAGAACAAAATATGTGGCTTACGGTTAAGGGAGAACAAAATATGTGCCTTAAAAATTTTAGGGTTGAGGGATAACAAAATATGTGCCTTAAAGAATTCTGGGGGAAGAAAGTGGGTTGAAGTTAAAGTTCTTTTTTTGGCAAATACTTTCATTGAATCATTAGAATCACAAGGGTGAAAAAAGAGAAGGGTGAAAAAACATATGATGAAAGCGCTTCTTGCGAGATTACCACAAAACTCTACTTCATCCTGACAGGAATCATTTCCTCATGGTATTATATGATGCAAAGAAAACATACTTTTCAATCACAATTAGTTATCTCAAATGCCTCTCCAATCAAGAGTGATGATCGTTCTTTCTTCTCCTAAGAAGTTATCAATAACGAAATCTTGGATTAGTCGAGTCCTCCCTTACTATAACTTTTCCAAATAGCTTAAGAATCAAAGTTACTTTCGAGGATCTTATTAGATTCATGTAGAAAGGTAGGGGCATACGGCATTAACTTTATTAAATAATCCCCATTTAAATTAAGTTTTAATCTCGCTCGGATTCAGCCAATTGCAAAGGGTAGTGTTTTTTTTCTGAAAGAAAGATTATCAATCTAGGGTATGATCTAAATCTAGGATAATACTGCTACCTAAACATGGATCTTTAGGAATAAATCTTAATGTAGAGATTGAGACATTACCTTTTTGTTTGGATGTGTCACAACAATTTCTTGTCGCGGTTAATCTTCTTTTGCTTCTTCTTCTTAAGAAAGAAGACTGATTTTGTATCTGGATGTGACTTCCGATTATTCATGCTCGAGCTTTCGAAAGATCCTCCAATTTCCTTCTCTTTCACAGAGTTTTTGCAACATAATCGTTCGGAGAAACATATCCCAATGTGCTTTCTATTGAAGACGTATTTTCATGCTTGTCAGCGGTCACGTTTTGCTGTGATAAAGAGTTAGGGAAGGACATTTTTAAGCAAGAAGAGCCGGCTCGGAGCGGGGTCCGTATCGGAGTCAAAGTCCAGTCGGATAAAAAAAATTATAAGAAATATTGGTATAACAAACTTTGATTTGATTTTCTGTACCAATGAAAACACAATTAAATTTTTTTTAGGAATACTTTTGATAGATTAACCTTGATGATTGATTATAAAGTTTGTTGAATTAAAAGATTAAGAATTCTATATAATTCTCTTCTTATAAAAAAAACAAAACAGATTTTCTCCAAATTTTATTGATTTTTAGAATATTTGATTCTAATTAAACTAGTGTTTTGCACATACGATGCACGTTAGGTATAATTTTAAAAAAATGTGTAATTAAAAAAAGGTATGTAAATTTATGGAGTTAGTTATTGAAAGAGATGTGTATGGGTTTAGTTGCACTACAATTTAAGTTCTGATTTTTATATATTTTTTTTATTAAATTCCGCTTGCAAATTAGATAGCCAAACTTTCAAATCAATTTCAAAATTGGAGACCCATGCCTTTTGCACTACAATAGAAGCTAGTGTTTTGCACGTACAATTCAAGTGATGTAAAAAATTCCATATTGCAAATTGAAATACCTCCAAATCACATGTAAATATTTAAACAGGCTTGTTATGCAACATTTAAAAGTGAATGCCTCCCTCAATTCATATTAATATATCAATCTAAACCTTCCCTGTTCTTGTCGCTATTAACCTCATTAAAACATCTTGTATATAGAAGCAAAAGCTAAATAAAATTATGCAGAGATAAAATGATTCCTTTTGTTTTTCTTAAAAGAAACTTTGAATTTATGATCTTAAAATAAGATGAATAGTGTACGTACTTCATCGCCCATGTTAAACTTCAATTTGACAATTTTTTAAACATCTCTATTGCATTGTTGTATGGGAAAGATTAATTTTCAATAATTTTCTTCTTTTTAAATGCAGCATCGGGGGGAGGGAGGGAGAGAATTATTTGGTTTTCAATGGATTTTTTCTTTGAATACCACACGAGAGAGAAGGGGGAGGAGGGAGAGGGAGGGAGTACTTACTACAGAGAGAGGGAGTTGTGAGCAATTTTTTTAAATTTTAAATTTTTTGCTCGAATAAAGGAGAAAATTCTAAAGTCCTTTATGAGGTTCTCATTGAAATTGGATTCTCAATTTAACAACTCCTCCTTTTAGCATTATAATAGTAGTGATAAAATAATTCCTTTTATTTTATGAACAATGTTAAAAAAATACTTTAAAGAAACTTTAAGATCTTAAAATAAGATGCATAGAGTTTACGTACTTTTTGAATTCTCAATTTTGGAACACTCTCCTTTTTGCATTATAATAGTAGAGATTTGTAAAGAGTAGAAAGAGAAAGTGCATATGTAAATAGAGAGTCCGAATATACGAAGAACTACGAAAACAAGTTGTTTATTTTTACGTTTAAATATACTATTTTTTTGCACGTGCCATGCATGTGGATAAATTTAGAGAATTTATGAAGCTAAAATACATATTGTATTTTACTCCTTAAAAAGAAAAGTTATTTTACTTATATAAACGTATTGAAGAATAATAACCTTTTCAATTCGATCCAGTAAAAAGTTACAATTAAAATAATTTAAGGAAAAATAGTGAGAAATTGTCTATTAAAAAACGTAACTCCACATAATCATTAATCCACACATCTAACACACCCAAAATATTTAATCGGGTAGGATAAATCAATATCAAACAATCACAAACTCACACGATTCATAATTCACAAACATCATGTTTTAATAGTGAATCACAAATTGTTGACAAGAGAATTTAGGGTTTACCTTGAGAAGAGAAAGAGGTGGGAAAAGAAGACCTCAAATAGATTATTCTAATTATGCATCTATAAAGAAACCAAATGGATGTGAATAAAAGACATGCATGCTATTATCACACTATTTTCTACTTGATTCCATTTTATATAAAAAAAAAATACAAAAAACAATTGGATGAGAATAAAAGATATGCATGCTATTATGACTCATGTACGTGCAACTCACTTAGAAAAATGGAAAAGATACAATAAACAGTAATATGTAACCCATTTTCATCTTTCGTATAAGAGAAATAAAATAATCGACAATATATTACATGAGTGCAACCTTTTTACTATATAACTTTTCATCTTGCTAGGTATTCTCACTTTTCCATTCTCTAATAAACAGAGCAAATTATTTACTGAGGATACCAAGTGAGCTAGCAAATACAATTAAAAAAACTAGAAGGTCCATATCATATTTACTAACGAAACCAAGTGAGCCAACAAATACAATTAAAAAAACTAGTAGGTCCATATCATCATCATCATTATCTTTTTTATTGCAGATAAGATACTTAAACATATCAATGTAGCAAAATTGCATTGTAGAGTCGCATATATGCACAATATCTCAATTCAAAAGGCATAAGTGATATTAACACATAATCTTTGCAATTCATATAATGAAGCCAGTAGATATGACATCTCTTCCCGTTGTCCTCTGAAACCACTACATATCTTGCTCTCTCCGTTATCATTTGTGCCCAAACTAACACCTTCAGATGAGTGAACAAAGCTACATTGCACAAAAAACAATAAAAGATGATTTAATTACATACCTTTTCGATTTTCTCCTTATATACCTGCATAACAAAATACCAAAAAACCAAAAAAATTACTGAAAAATATCAACCAATTATGAAATAGTATAAAATCATAAAAGAAGAGAAAAAAAATGCAAACTTTCATTTGACATAAGATCAAGCAGAAGGGTTGATCATATTTATATGTTATTGTTTTGAAAGATAGCTTGTGATTTATTAATCCTATAATCAATTCTTATGTTAAATGATAGAATATAAAAGGTTGTGATCTTTACTCTTTAATGGTAATTAATGTAATGTTGGCTCTTCTTATAACCATGGAATAGGGAGGGCGAAAGCGAATAATGAATATAATAAACAATAAAATTAATTCCATAATATTCATAAACAAAAACTAAAATATAATAAATTAAAGAACCTAGAGGGTAGATTCATCTTTTATTTTCTATAATCACACCAATTATGAGTAGTAAATTTGAAAGTAGAAAGTATGTACACAATAATAGAGTGTGATAATAAAAAGAAGATTACCAAAATATGACCATCTATTATATATCATTTAGAAAAGTACTTTAGATAGATAGGTTTAATTTTTTTAGATAATAGTTTTGGAGCTTTATCAAATTGATATATTGACTATATATTAAAGTCTAATAATAATAAATAATGAACGAAAAAAATTATTTACACACCGATATTCACACTTAAATTAAAGATTAAAAATTAATTTGTATATAATATTAGTTATTGATCTATGTTACATATTGTTTCACTTAGGAGTAAGGTGTTCCATAATTATATAATCCAAGAGTTAAAAAAATAATTTTCTCAAAAGTTTCTCAAAAAAATAAACTTACAAAAATTGATAATAATTAATAATTATGAACTCCATCAAAGCACTTAAAAGACCTGCTATTGCCACTCTGTTTTCATATTAGATTCACTCTTTTATTCACATTGACTTTTATTAGCAACAAGACATAATTCAAATTAAAAGAGTATATATAACAAAGGGGACTACCAAGACTACCAAAACTTTGCTATTATTATCTCTTAGTAGGTACTATAGACTAGTGTTTGGCACGTGCGATGGAAGTAAGTGTAATTAAAAAAGATATGTATGAAGTTAATTACCGAGAGAGATTTCTGGAGTTAGTTATTGGAAGATATGTATGTGGTTAGTTGCGGTTACAATTTTGGATTTGATTTTTTAATATTTGTCAAGTTTACCTGGTATTCACAATCCCTAGAAGTTTCCAAGTTCAATTCGGCGGTACATGAAGTATTCCAGCTTCAAGTTCAGCTACAGCAAGTGGGCAGATGTCTGAAGCTTATATCCGAAGACATGCACACAGAGAGTCGATAGAGGTCTACTCTCTTGTTCTTCAGAGGTTAGCCAGTGCTCTGTTTTTTGGGCAGACGTCTGCTATGTTCTTCGTTAGACGTGTACGTGCTCTCTGTGATCTCCTGAAGCTTTTTGGCAGACGTATGCCGTCGTTTTAGGCCGAATCCTGTTTGTTTCGGGAAATCTGTTATTTAGCCCTATCTGCCTCATACTATATATATTGTAGTTTGTAACCCTAATTAAATGAACCCTTTGATAATCTAAATTAAAGAGAGAGGGGACTAGGGTTTTGAAAGGGATCTTGTGAGAGTTGATCCACCGTTGTAATCCTCCATATTTTGTCAATTAGTAAAGTGCTTCTCCTTCGGTCGTGGTTTTTCCCGTAAGAATTTTCGATGTAAATCTTGTGTCTTTTGGTGTGTGCTCTGTTTCTATTGCTTTTGATTATTTATTTGCTTCTCTTTATCGTTTGTTTATTGCTTCGTGATCGTATTTGCCAGAACAAATTAGTATCAGAGCTACGTTGTAGTTCTTTAGGAGATTTAGTGTTTAGGGATTTGTTTTTTTTGAACTGTTAGGTCTTCGATCTTACGATTTAGGTTTACGGAGGGTGACGATACCTGTGTTCTCTCCCCATTTTATTAGATTATGATTTTAAATTTTTTTGAGTTTTTTTTTATCCTGCATCATGTCTCCAACAATTATGAAGTTCGATATTAAGAAGTTTGATAGGAATATGAGCTTTTGTCTATGGCAAGTTCATATAATTGCCGTATTGACACAAAATAATTTGAAGAAGGAGATTCAAGGCCTTCCACTATGACGGAAGAAGCATGGGAGGAGTTGGATAAAAAGGCTCTCATGGCTATCCTATTGTATTTGACAAACGAAGTTTTGCAAGATGTTTTGGTGGATAAGATGACAGCTAGCTAGTTTGTGGTTGAAGTAAGGCGAGTTATATTTGAAGAAGTCTATCACAAATCGACTCCTTTTAAAGCAGCGTCTCTATACATTTTGTATGTCGGAAGGCTCTCTTATCAAATCTTACATCGGTAAGTTTAATTCGATCATTATAGGTCTGGGTAAAATCGATATTAAGATTAATGCTGAAGATCAAGTATTTTTATTGTTACGTTCTTTGCCAACCTCTTATAAGCCCTTTCATGACACCATGGTCTATGGACGAGATACTATCTTGATTAAGGATGTCAAAAAAAATTTGATGAACAAGAAGAAGATCGATAAGGAGTTAACTTCTAGTGAAGACGAGGGTCAATCTTCAAACTTATTTGTTCAAGGGAAAGCGGAGAAGAGAGATCCGGAAGGTAGCAAGAAAAAATCAAGGTCGAAGTCCAAGCACGAGAAATTAACCTGCAACTATTGTTAGAAAAAGGGGTACTTAAAAATCGATTGTTTCAAATTGCATAACAAGTAGAAGCACAAAGCCAATCAGAAGTAGGAGTTTTCAGCTGAAGCTGGTATTTGAAATAATTCTAGAGGGGGGGTGAATAAGATTATACTAACAAATACCACCAATTAAAAAAATCTACTTGCAAATGAAAGTAAACACAATTATAGCTAGTAAGTATATGAGAGAGTTAGAGAAAATCAAACGCAAACACAAGCGATTTTATAGTGGTTTGGGAGATCCCCTAGCCTATTTTTTTTAAGCATACGAACATGTTCCACTAACACGTCTCCGATGAGACTCTCACGTTGCACACTCGCAACTGCAACCACGTCTCTCGACACACAAGAGACACTCTTCAACAAGCCTCTCCTCTCTTACAAGAATTCTCTTGCACCCAAGAGATTTCACAAAAAGAAAGAAGAAAAAGAAGATTCAATCCAAGATACTCTATTAAGAGTTTACAATCAAAACTCTAGAATACTTCAATGAAGTATTTTATTTGCAATTAAAACTCAAGTATTTCTTTTGTGTTTTGATGGGTGAAGATGAACTTAAGAAATGAATGCTAATTTGCAGAATAGTTGAGATATAATGAATGCACAAGAGAAGCCCTTAAATACCACACACCAAAACATAACAGGTACATGCATTTATTACTGCATGGGCTGGAGAACAGACGTCTGAAGGCAATATGGACTGATGTCTGAAAACAAAATAAAACTAGCCGTTATAGCATTTAATGCACAGTAACGGTCAGATTTTGAAACTTTTAAATCGTCAGACGTTTGTCACCCATAACTTCAGACGTTTGCTGATACTTTCAAAGAAGACAGCTTTTAAACATAAAGAGGAAACTGGCGTCTGAAAAAGGTTTAAACCAACGTTTGAATAAGAAAATATTTTCAAACAATTTTATACTTCAGACGTTTGTTGGGTAAAGTTTCAGAGTTTGCCGATCTTTTCTAAGAAGAAAAATTTTAAGCACAAAGAGGCAAATGACATCTGAAAAGTAAAAAAAGTGACGTCTGAAGAAGAAAACAATTTTCATCCAGTAACTCTGGCATAAACGTTTGACACAAAACCAGACGTTTGCAATAAGAGCCAGAAGTTTTTTCTGGAATACTTCAGACATTTGTTCTGAAGTGAAAAAAAGATATTTGAAACTTTGCATGTTTTTGCAATAGTAAACAGATGTCTGAATGCAAAAGTGACTAACGTCTGAAGAAGAAAAACACAGAATACTTTGAACTTAAAATACGAAAATCATTTTGAATGAAAACCTTTTCAAAGTTTTGCCCAATAGTTTCATGCATGCAATGGTGTGTGCGCTTGAGCTTTTATATGCTAATCTCATAAACCATGAAGTAATTACATCGGTTTCCTAGAGATTACACTTGTAGCTTGAACTCTTAAATTCTTCGATTTCTTGAATTCTTTAAACCTGGACTTTGGCTCCTTAGCTTCTTGAAACTTGAATTTGAACTTTGACGAGCTCTAATCCATTATCCTCTAACCTCCAATAGATTTGTCGTTTACGCTCAATATCCTTCATCGCAAGCTTATGTCGTGTGAATATCCTGAAAACTAATCTCAAATACGACCAAGCTCATATACAGTGTTATAAAATATACAATAACAAACACTTGTAACTATCCATTAATATTGTACAACATCAACAAAACTAAATAGCTGGATTATGAAAATCTATAAGCCAATAATCTCCCCTTTTTGATGATGTTAAAATATTAATGGATGAGAGCATATCAATATAAACAAGAACCATATTGAACAACAAATATTGATATACAATCCTATTATTCTCCTACTTTTTGAAATAATCAAAAATGGTGTTTAAGGAGTTTAAAACGTTTAAATTACTCCCCCTAAACATATGCGTACATCTAAAAGTAAGTTAAACGTTTGAATAACTCCCCCTAAATGCATACATAGAAGATTAATAGGAATTGGTATGAGCAAGAATCAAGTTAAACGTTTGAATAACTTTCCCTAAAAGCAATTGGCTCATATCAACAAGCATGAATATAGGATATAAGTAAAAACAAGCGATACATGCAAGAAAACCATATGCAAAATATAGTCAAGTTCTAATATCATATGGAGGCAAACATGAGATAAACAAGATAAGCAAAATAGGATTTTCTCATCTTTAAGATCCGACTATCCGATGAAAGATCTCTAGTTCTCTCCGCTTGACCCTTGAATAAGATATGTTATAAAGTACAAATCCATAACTGGGTTCTCCTAAAAGAGTTGCGGATGTCGTTTGGAAAGATGGTACTTAAGCAAAACATTAATCAATTGAACACATATTTAACTCTTTCATAATATAAGATAAACGTGCAGCATCAAGGGGTTTAGTAAAGATATATGCTAATTGATGTTGTGAAGGTATATGCTCAATAATGATGTCCCATTTTTCATGATGATCACGAAGAAAATGGCAGCGGACATAAATGTGCTTGGTGTGACTATATTGATTTGCATTCTTAGCCATGTGCACCGTGCTCTTGTTATCATAAAAAATAGGAATATGATTAACAAACATATTAAAATCTTCTAGTGTATGCTTCATCCATAAGATTTGAGCACAATAAGCACCCGCGACAATATATTCCGCTTCGGCCGTGGAAATAGCAATCGAGTTTTGCTTCTTGGATGACCAAGAAACTAAGCAATTTTCAAGAAATTGACACGATCCACTCATGCTCTTACGGTCTATTTGGCTACCCGCATACTCCGCATCCAAATACGACTTAAAATCAAAAAATTTATTCATCGGATACTACAGACCTAAACCAATCGTTCCCTTAAGATATCTAAAGATTCTTTTCACCGCACTTAGATGCGATTCTTTGGGACAATATTGGAAATGCGCACATATGCAAACACTAAACATTATATCGGGTTTACTAGTGGTTAAATAAAGTAAATTACCGATCATACCACGATATTTGGTGATATCCACATCCTTGTCGGATTCATCTTTTGAAAACTTTTTTGAAGTGGCCATTGGAGTATTGATTAGCTTTGCATCTTCAAGCTCAAACTTCTTGATTATCTCCTTTGTGTACTTGGCTTGATTTATGAAGATACCATCTTTAGGTTGTTTGATTTGTAGGCCAAGAAAATAATTGAGTTCACCCATCATGCATATTCATTTCAAATCTTTTTGCATGTTAGAGGCAAATTCCTTGCATAGAAGCTCATTAGTAGATCCAAAAATAATATCATCAACGTAAATTTCGACAATCGTAATATCTTCATTTTTCTTCTTGATGAAAAGAGTGGTGTCAACTTTGCCCTTTGTAAAACAATTATCAAGAAAAAAATGAACAAAATCTAGCATACCAAGTTCTAGGGGATTGTTTCAAACCATATAAAGCCTTTTGAAATTTGTAAACAAGATTTGGATGCTTAAAATCTTGAAAACTGGACGGTTGTTCCACAAAAACTTCTTCTTCAAGAAAACCATTCAAAATTCATTTTTAACATCCATTTGATAAACTTTGAAATCTTTAAAACATGCATATGAGAGAAGAATGCGAATAGCTTCTAATCTAGCAACCGGAGTAAAAGTTTGATCGAAATCAATAGCTTCTTCTTAGTTGTAACCTTGTGCTACAAGTCTTGCCTTGTTGTAACGACTCTGAAATTACTGTACGAAAAATTTTCAATTTAATGTATAGAAGGAGTTTACAAGGCTGAGTACAATTTAAAAGTTAATTTTTGTTTAAGAATAGCAAGAAGCAATTTGTAGCTCACTGTTAAAGCCTTGCATTGCTGTGACGTAGCGCCTGTGTTCGAATCCCATCACACACGTTATATTTTTTCTTTTAAACTTAGTACATGTGTCCAAAATCCACCGGCTCCCCCTCACCAATCGGCCGACGGAAAATCCCCTAGTGCCGGAGCTGACGGTCCCCCCGTAAGCAAAGATGTCCGGGCTTTGCACGCAAGTCTCTTGGCTACCCCTAACTCTCATGCATTGTTTAATTACTCTGCAATCAAACAGAGACCCCTCAATTCCTTATTTATCACCTTTTTAATGCATTTTAATTCCAAAACCTTAATTCTACACTATAAATACTACCCCATACCCTAGCCCTTTCTGATTCTAAAAATTATATCCAAAATTCTCAAAGTTTTCTATGTATAAGAAGAGTACGAGTGGAGTTAGGAAGAGATCAACTTCCGGCAAGAATAGAAATAAGTTCTGGTGACCCCGCGACGCCACAAAGTTCAACACTCTCTCTTCTACCTTTTCTTAGGATAAATAGCTAGTAAATCCCTCCCAATCTTTCTTTTTCCTCTTTAAAAATCTCTTTTTTCAAAACACATCGGTAAGTGGAGTTAATACTGACATTTTATTCTAAACCTTAGAAATTACTCTTTTTCTTAAGTATTGCTTATTCATATTTTTACTCCTTACTTTTTAACATAAAACTAATGTTTAGAACAAATTTTCACTCAAAAATATCATGAAACATAACTTTAGATCAACTTTTACGTTAAAATACCATGAACTTTGTATCTACCATATTTAATTGTTTTGCTTAATTATACCTTTAGAAAAATTCACGAGGTAACGACCTACCTCTCATATACACATATGGTTTCCATAGCACGATACTCTCCGAATGTATTTTTAGTTATGAAAGCAATATTTCATTAAAGTACCATATACTATAAAAAATGGTTTTTTTTGGAATTGTATTTTAAAACCCCTTTGCAAATAAATCTTTACAACCCTGTTTAGGGGACCCGCTATTGGATGGTGCAGATTATCGTATATCCTTGGGCTAATAGAGCGAGATGCAGACATCCTCACGGAGCATTCTGTCTCGAAATGTTTTAATACGATTTTTAAGAAAAAACACAATTTTCTACTTAATAATAAAAATTAATTTTTATAATTATATAAATATTATAAAATCCATATATTTTGAAAATATTATAACTTTTTATTTTTTTCAAAGGAAAGAATTACAAGTTTTATCAAAATACCAACAAAATTCAAGCTTTACAGTAAAATACCATGAGCTATTCAAGTTAATGTAATTATCACTAAAATACCTCAATTCTTAAAATTCACATTCATGTAAATCCTAAATAATATAAATAATTTCTCGAGCTTATTTTGAAACTATATTAAAAATATTTTTTCATAAAACCCACTCGAGTTATATAAAATTATATTTCAGGACTTTAGTAAATATAGGTTTAAGCGGGATCAATTCTCTTGAGCCCCAGGGAGCAGGAGAAAGAGTGCTTGCCTATTTAAGGTAGAAAACTTAACGGTGTTATCAATGATAATTGTCTGAGAAAAGACACAAATCATGCGTCCATCTGCAGCAGTTATCGATAACTCCCGAATCTAATTCAGGATCCAAATCAATTATAAGTGTCTGACTCAAGTCTGGGTCTTGTTCCCCTCCGAATGGCGGCGACGACGTGAGGACATCTGGCCTGAGATTCGGGGCAGATACTATATGGTTTTATCCGTCTACCTCTCCGAAGATGCCAAGTTGATTTATGGCACCATGTATCGGAGGTTTAGACGGATGCGGCCGATGTAGCAGACTTCGTCAGATTCCCCCTCGTTTGGGGGGTTTTTGATTGTGGGGACGCTCTTCCCTGCAGGCGCAAGCCCCTGCAGTTAATTACACTACCGCATCGCGGTAGCCACTTTCTCCTTCTCCAGAATTTCACTTCGTGTCGTGTGTGTTTGTTTTGTTTGTGGATGCCCGTGGATTGTATACGGAGACTAAGTTATGCCGTCGCCCGTAGGACATGGATTAGTCCAAATCCGTATTTACTTAGATTTGGGTTTGGTGTTTTAGTTTAAGGATACGTTAGCCATATTGAGGCTAAGATCAACTTAAACGTTCGTTAAGGATACGTTATTCTGATTCGAGACTAAGATCAACTTAATGGGATCGTTTGGATCTGACAAGAGAGTAATTGGCTCTATTGTTCCAGTTTAGGGACGTAGTGGTCCATAGGTAGTTTAAGGACATTGCGGTCCATTGCCATTTTAGGGACATGGTGGTCCATTGTATGCATGGCCATCGGGACCCGTCACCTCTCTGACGTCATTGAAGGATTACAACGATAGGTGTCAGAGGAGTTCGGAGATGTACCCTTGAACCAAAGTTGATTGGGGGTCTTATAGTCCAATTTGGGACCAAAGTCTGTTTGAATGTTTAAGGATACGTTAGCCATATTTGAGGCTAAGATCAAATTAAAAGGGATCGTTTAGATCCGACAAAAGAGCATTTGGGAGCTCTATTGTTCCAGTTTAGGGATGTAGTGGTCCATAGGTAGTTTAAGGACATTGCGGTCCATTGCCAGTTTAGGGACATGGGGGTCCATATTCCAATTTAGGGACATGGTGGTCCATAGGCAGTTTAAGGACATTGCGATCTATTGCCAGTTTAGGGATATGGTGGTCCAATACCAGTTTAAGGACATAGGGGTCCATTGGTAGTTTAAGGACACATAAGTCCATGAGTTTAAGGACCACACAGTCCATATGGGTGTGTTTAAGGACGCATTAGTCCGTTAGTTTAAGGACGCATAAGTCCGTGGGTTTAAGGACCCCACAGTCCGTTTCTTGGTTTAAGGACGCATAAGTTCATGAGTTTAAGGACCCCACAGTCCGTATCTTGGTTTAAGGACGCATAAGTCCATGAGTTTAAGGACCCCACAGTCCGTGTTGATGTGTGGTTGTCGGGACCCGTCACCTCTCTGACGTCGTTGAAGGATTACAACGATAGGAATCAGAGGAGTTCGGAGATGTACCCTCGAACCGGATGTAAATTGATTTAGGAGAGCAGCCGTGCTCAGTCAATTTAATTTGAGGACTTACGGCCATGATTGGGCTAAGTCCAGTTGGGAATATTCAACATTTTTATTTATCTTTGGTCTATTAGGCCTGTGCTAGGGCTTTGCCCCTTTTAAATAATACACTGCATTTTGTTTTGGCCTGCAGATCATCTATTTTGTTTGGGCTCTGCCCTTTATCTGCTTTGTTTGGGCTCTGCCCTTTTAATGCATTGCATTTTATTTGGCCTGTTAGGCCTTTTCTAATTAGGCTTGGCCCTTCAGTAAATAATGCAGTGCATTAACTGTCTGATATTGGCTTGTCAGGCGCTTTGCGCCAATCATTGAGCGCAAGCGCATATGGAGGTGACACGTGTCACGCTCTGGTGAGCGCGAGCGCAACAGCGCAGTGCGCTGCGTCAGTGCGCTGCGCTCTTGCGCTGCTGACACGTGGCGCTCTCTGGTGGCTTGCGCCAACCCAGGAGCGCAAAAGTGCAGTTTTGCAAGTGCAAGACACTGTTTCAATAACTTGATCCAATTTTGGATTCAAGAAAAGATTTTTTCTGAAATTCCAGAACCAATGGTTTATAAAAAGTGCAAGGCACTGTTATTATTTATTTTTTATTGAAGATCATTGATCTTGTTCTTAGATCAATATCTATTCAGAAGAAATTCTTCTATTTTATAAAGGTTTTTACCTTTTTCTTGATTTCTTTTCAAAATTCTTCAGAGTTCTCTCTGTTTTGAAGTTCTTGATCTCTCACGATGTTCATGATCTTTTGAATTGGGGTCTAGGGGTCTTTATATAGTGCCCATAAATTTGTTAAGTTTGTTAAAGAGATCATTCTCTGAATGATTTGGTGAATTTTCCCCACCGTTGGATCTTTGATCCAAGGGCTTCTGTTTTACAGAAGACAATCTTCTTGTTTTAATAAGAACAGAAAGATCTTACTGGAATTTTAATTCTGTTTGGCGCAGATGCACCAGCGCTTGACACGTGTCGCTCAGCGCACAGCGCAGCGCAACTGCGCTGACACGTGTCGCGCAGCGCAACTGCGTTTGCGCTGACACGTGTCGCGCAGCGCAGCGCTTGTGCAACTACGCTGACACGTGTCGCGCAGCGCAGCACTTGCGCAACTGCGCTTGAGCAACTGCGCTGACACGTGTCGCAACTGAAGCGTTGCTTCCTTTAATTTTTGTTTTAAATAGAGCCTTGCTCTGATTGGGCGCGCTGCCTTGGACGCTGCGCTTGACGTATCAACTTCTGACACGTGGCGCGTTGCGCACAGCGCACGGGATTTGAAGCGTTGCTTCAATTTTTAAATTTTTGAAATTCAAACGGAGCTTTGCTCTGATTGGGGAAACAAATGCCCCCCACCGTTGCGCTCACGTGGAGCACACATGAGTGCAGCGGTGGTAAGATCTTGGCCGTTGGGTCAACGGGTGAGTTGAAGGGGCGCAGGCGCCTAGAAATAGGACCCTTGGTCCTTGGAATTTTTTTTACCATTTTTCAAGAACTTGAATTTTCAGAGCCTTGCTCTTGTTTAAGAATTTTAGAGCCTTGCTCTCGTTTCTTCCCATGAACTTCAGAGTTCAGAACCTAGAATCATCTTAGGTAAAATTAAATTAAATTTAATTAACAGAGCCTTGCTCTTATAGATTTTTGATCTAAAGAAAACCTTTCTGGGGTTTTATCAACAGAGCCTTGCTCTCAAAAGTCTATAGATCTACAGAGATCTTGTTTCATGGGTTTTAACCCATGAACAGAGCTTTGCTCATGGATCAAATGTAGATCTTTTTGAACTGAAAATGAAGAACTCCTAAGAGTTTTCATGGATCTTTAGGATCCCAAAAAAAAATTTAATCTTTAGGAGTTTAAAGAAATTTTTTCTTTTAATAGATTTTCTCATCATTATCACAGAGCTAGGCTCTTTTAAGGAATTTTATTCTCCTGAGACCAGAGTTTGACAAGTGTCACTCTGTGACAGAGCTTTGCTCTGAAAGAGGAGATTTTCTCCTTGTCTCTAGGGATTTTTATTATTAATGAGAATATTCTCTTGGGGATTAACTGACAGTCTCATTCAATGATGGGGTTGTCTTATTAACTGATGCACTGTCATCCAGATTTTGTGGGTCCCCCTTTGGTCCCCTACACACTGCATTGCAGTGTGGTATAAATTTTAAAATGCCAGGCGTTGGAACTACGATACTGACGGTTGATTTTTATCCCATTGCAGTGAACATGTCTACTGATTTGTCTTTCCCGTTTGTTCGCTCGGAGGGACGATTTCCCCAAGCACCAGTGGACCGAGTAGTGCTCGCTCTCATCAAGGATCATGACCCCGA
The DNA here is from genome assembly GCA_030015575.1 of Agapanthus africanus. Classification (NCBI taxonomy): domain Eukaryota; kingdom Viridiplantae; phylum Streptophyta; class Magnoliopsida; order Asparagales; family Amaryllidaceae; genus Agapanthus; species Agapanthus africanus. Next base: position 823,838,546 of record CM057339.1, on the reverse strand, counting down.
GCATAAAAGCCTTCACCTGTAGGGTAGGTAGTATAATGAGATCATCCAGGGTTGCCGAAGTTTCGGTTCCGCCATGCCGTCTGAGCCCATATCTTCTCTCCCTTACGCGGATGAACCCCCGGTGAAGTATGCCGTGGAGGTTAAAAATTGGAATTCGGATGACCTCCTCTAACCCGCGATTGGTGCTATTCCCGTGCAGCCGCCGCCGGCAATAGACATTTTAGGGAGGCGAATCTGTCAGGGTGAAGCACGCCCTTGGGGACAGGCCTATAATATTGGATTGATCCCGCGACCGCCCGCCGGATATTTGCGGTGGGCCCGGTATTTCTTATCAGCGAAGAGGACTCATCTGATGAAGATTGGTTTGTATTCGGCCATCTATGTCTCGCTCTTTGAGTATCTCTCTCCTCCAATGTGGTGGGTTAAGGCTTTTATTGAACAATGGAATATCCCTACCCACACCTTCCTGATGACGGACATGGAAGTCTCTATCTCCTTGGAGGAGTTTGCTGAAATCTCGGGTCTGCCGATGAGGGGGGTGCATTACGAGGAGCTGCTTCTTCCTGACGAATACGTCTTTGCCACCAAGCCGTTGGTGTTTAATCTGACGCCGGAGAACGCTATTCAGCACCAGTTTCCGGGCTTGGTGAAGGTGCTGGAGATCTATGAAGGGCTTTATCTGGAATCAGGCACCCGGGGAGTCAGTTTCGCAGATTTTATTGCCCGCTTCATTTGACCGGAGTTTTTATCGGAACAGAGAGAGAAGTTCGCCAAGCCTGACGACCCTTTCGGCTTCGGCCTGGACCGTCGACCAACATCGGAGGGCGATCAAAAGGATTTTTATCTCCCCAGCGCCGCCGTCACGCCGTTGTCGGAGATCGCCGTCTCTGGCATGGATGAAGAGACCTTTTTTGTAGGGTTCCTGGGATTGTGGCTGTGCAGCTTTGCACTCCCCATGCACCCGCGCCACATGCGGCCATCCGTTTTCTACCCAGCGCATCGGATGGTGGCTGACCTGCAGTTAACAATAGGAATTGCCGGGTTGGCTCACCTCTATAATAGACTTAGCATGGCGGCGGATGCTAATGAACCTAGGGTGCAGCCTGCTAATTTCCCGATGCACTACTTCACCTCTTGGATGGAAATGCACGTGCATGGGGTGTTCGGCGTCCACAAGATCCCTCCGTTTTTTGAAAAGTGCAGATTCCCAAGAGTCATGCGGCTGGCCGGCGCCTCGATCGTGGTTGCATCTCCGTGAGAGGCTAGGGGGCTACTCCTTCGTCCACACGTGGTCGGAGCGAAGGTTTCATTTTTGGACAAAGTCATAACCATAGGCTCAGAAACCACTAAGTCGATGGTGCCGCTGCGCGATGATTTTAAGGACGGGGCCTCCATATTGAAAGCCCGAGAGATCCTCCACCTCTACTCCATTCGGCCGGGCTACCTGGTGTTCAGGCAGAATGAGATGGCGCTTTTCATGAGGTATAACCCTCACCGGTTCACCCAACAATCCAGCTATCACCAGGGGATCCCGCTGGAAGCCTTTTTGGAAGAGCCCATGGCCAGCCGGGAGGGGATAAGGAGTGCGATGCACCATTTCATGCGGCTTAACACGGGCTCTTATTTCTTCATCAGCGAGCCGAGCTGCGTCCCCAAAGTCTTCAACGCGTACGTGGCTTGGTACGCCCATGCAATGGGTCCGGTTATCCATATGTTGAAGCGCATGTTGGTTGACCGGAAGGGTGCGCCTCCCGGCGGCGATCGCAAGGTTCCTTTGAAGCCAAGGATCCCGGTCATTCCTCCGCTGAAAGATGCCGGAGCCGTGCCACCGCGCGTGTTGAGCCCTCCGCGCGGCCTGCCGCTCCATGGTACTGCAGATGCGCCACCAGCGCCCCGTGCTCCAGTGGAGACAGTAGATGTGGTTTCGCCGGAGTCCGGCGTGGGCGCGGATATCGGGACCCGCCGCCCTAGGGTGCCTGCAAAGCGCAAGTCAATCTCGGGTGCACCCAAGGCTGGTGGGCAGAAGAGGAAGAAGAAGTTGCTCCTCTCTCTCGATACTATCCTCGGTTTAGAGGAGCCTCAGGCCCCTCTTACCGAAGGTATAAGCGAGTATGGCAGCAATAAGGGCTTCTCGGTAGACCCGGCAGACACCGATCTGGCGGCCGCCATTGTGGCTTCTGAGCGATCAGCCAGACTTGAAGCGTGGTTGGATAAACTCGCTCGAGCAGGTAATCATTAGCTGTACTCTTCATCATTTTATAGCATTTTTATCATTATCCTCGACTAATGCGTTCCCCCCTTTTTTAACAGGTGTCACTACCGAAGAAGCCATCGCTGCTTCTTTGAAAACCTTCCAAGAGGAGGAAAATAAGCGCGCTTTAACGGGCGTTGGTACGTCTCGCCTTATTGAGTTTTTATCCTCCTTTCTGATGGCCAACCTAACCTTCTTTCTTTGTTTCTTTACAGGGGCTGCGCTAGCTGATGCGGGGACTCTCCCCGGGCCCGAAACTGAATTCCCAGTCTCTTCGGAGCTGTCACGAGAGCCTCGACTCGACAAGTCGACGAGGGATGCCTTGAAGGATTTGGAGGCATCCCTGTTCACGGACGAGGACGTCTCAATGAAAGAGGCTTTGAAGAGCTCCGTCTTGACGGCTCGAGAGGAGAGGAAGCGGCTAAGGTGCGAGGCGAAAGCACGCAGGGCTTCTTTGGTCGTGGGAGCTGGCCCAAGCACCATCCCTCATGCTGATACCCCCTCGGAAGAGCCTCCGGTCGCCTTGTCCACAGCTCGCAGACAAGTGGCGCGTGCAGCTCGCGGGGCTAATGATAAGTCCACCTCAGGTAATGTATCTTTCAAGATTTGTTTGTAAGAATTGTAAACTCGTCGGTTCTTATATGTCTTGTCCTGTAGGGCTAAGTCCAACCGAAGGGGAGGCGGAAACCGTCGAACCTGAGGGGCCAGAGGAAGAAGCACCGGCCGAACCCGAGCCGACGGTGGGCAACGTCGCTGGGGTTGCCGAGCCTGAGCTGGGGGCTGAGGGAGCTGCACCTGAGAAGGTCGTTGATGCCGAGCCTGAGGTGGCGGCAAATGAGACGACCGCTATAACTGAGCCCGGGGCAGCGGTGGACAAGGCGCCTGAGACCAGCGACCCCATGGTGACGGCGGATGAGACAATGGCGACCGCCGAGCCCGAAGAAGTAGCGGGTGAGACGGGCATGACTCTTGGGGAAAAGCCAGCCGCTCTTTCTCAAGAGTCCGGCAATGCTCCAATTATTGCTCTCCCTATCTACGGTCTTCCGCCTTCTCCTGGTCGGGCGAGTACGACGATAGCCCCTGTCGAGTCCGGTGATGAGGCCATGGGAGGTGGACTCGTATCGATGGAGGAAGGAGACGCCTCCGTTTCGGCCGGCGGCTCATCAGGTAAATTTCGAGTTACAGTCCCCTTTTTTATCTTGCAATCCTTTCTGACAAGTTTATCCTTGTTTTTAACGCAGGTGCGTCCAGTGCCGATGCTCCATTGCTCGAGGGAGCGCCGTCAACTACTGCCTTGGCGGTGGTCACCTCTCAGCCCTCCCTTGTACCATCAAAGATGTTGGAAGGTATGGATTTGCAACTTATTAGTTTTATCTTTCAGCCGCATAATTTATGTACTAAAGTCGTACTGTTGTGTCTTTTCAGGAGTGATTTTTGATCATCTCTATCAGGTGTTGCCACCCACACTTCTCCTTCCCATCTGAACTCGCTTCTTCCTCTAGTGGTGCTGGTGAGTATAGTTTCCAACTGATATCTTTCTTTTTCAGTAATGGAATTATTTCTAACTTTCCCTCATCCTGATTGCAGTGCTACAAATCGAAGGAGGGGATGAAAGATCGGCCGCGCCACCGGCCCTTCCGGCCTTGCCACCTGCTGCAGCTGGTATAGTAAACTATCGCATTGATGACCTTTTTTTTGTACTTCATGAACTGTCATCTAATCGTATTTTGTTTTTTTAGCTGTCGTTCCGATCTCGGCGCTTTTCGAATCTCGTGTCACAATGCCGGCAGGCCCTTTCCTGAGACGTCCGTCCTTGAAAGGCGCCGCGAATAGTCTGCGCATGGTGAGCGACTACATTGAGGAGCTCGACGTCGAGACTCCTACGTCTGCCGCAGATTTTTCTACGGCGGTTAACCCAATGCTGGTGATACTCGTAAACTTCCATAACGAAGGCATCATCGCGTCTTGGGTTAATCACTGCAGGGAGATCGAGGCCCGCCTGCATCAACTGGAGTTTATGCGCCCTGCTCCCGAGACCTTAGCCGCAAGCAATCAAAGAGCAGCGTGGATTGAGCAAAGCGCTTCTTACGTCCACCACTTGGAACAAGAAGCGGCTTTAAGGCTGAGGGAATGCCAAGAGACTTCGAGCGGGACGGCTCGTCTGCGCGCTGAGGTTGAGGCTAACGCTGTCCAAGTGAAGGTTATCTTTGAGGGCCTCCTGGAGCGTATCTCTAATGGGCTAACACTGAAGCGGAAACTCGATGATGCCGAGCGTAATGCCCAAGGTCATGAAGCAGCTCAGCGGGCCGTTGGGGAGCAGCTTGCATCCTTCTTGCAGCAACGGGCTCAAGTGGAGGCAGAACTGGCGGTGGCGGCCGATCAGGAAAAGGCATGGAGGGAAGTGCGTGAACAATTGATAAGGCTATTTAAGACGCTTCCTTCCCAGTAACTGCCTTTGTATCAACATACTTGTAAAATTTTCCCTTATCGAATAAAATGTATCCATTCTTTATTCTTTTGTACGATTCACCTTGTACTTTATTGAAGTTAATAAATAAAGATCCACATTTTTTCTTTGCAATGTCTTGTATGCTCTTTTGCTTTCTCCCTTTCTCTTATTATCCGCATGCTGTCTTAATAAAAACGGTTGACAGATAATAGAGTAAGCATCTTAGTTTTTTTTTCCAAGAAATAGCGATGGCTTAGGCCGCAGGTTCAGATCTGCCGCCTAAGACTTTTGAACTCTATGAGCCGTGAGGGTCTCATAGAGATTTTTCTCCCTACGGATCGAGAGGATCTCGTAGGTGTATTTTCTCCTTAGGAATCATGAGGATTCCTAAGTGCATTTTCTCTTATAAGTCGTAAAGATCCTATAAGAGAATTTTCCCTCTTACGAGTCGAGAGGACCCGTAAGCGGTTGTTTCCCTCCTTGTCGAGATTCGACTTTAGAGAGAGACCCGTGGATAGTATGCAAGAGATCTTTTTAGACCGACCTGTAGGGTCCCAGTGCTCAGGAAATAAGTTTTTTAATCTCTGCTGCCTAAGGCTTTATCTTGCAAGTTGAGATGAATCGGGAATTTCTCGCGGAGACACTGGTTTTTCTGCGGGCCGACGCGAATCAGGAGGCTCTCATCAAGGATGCTAGTTTCCCTGAATTGAGGTATTTTGCCGAAGACACTGGTTTCTTCGGGGTTGAAACGAATCGGGAATTTCTCGCGGAGACACTGGTTTCTCTGCGAGCCGACGCGAATCAGGATTTTCTCGTCAAGGACACTGGTTTCCCTGAGTCGAAGGATTTTGCCGAAGACACTGGTTTCTTCGGGGTTGAAACGAATCAGGAATTTCTCGCGGAGACACTGGTTTCTCTGTGAGCCGACGCGAATCAGGAGGCTCTCATCAAGGATGCTAGTTTCCCTGAGTTGAGGAGTTTGCCAAGGACACTTGTTTCCCTGGGGTTGAAACGAATCGATGTATTCCTGCAGAGACGCTAGTTTCTCTGCGGGTCGACGCGAATCAGGATTTTCTCGTCAAGGACACTGGTTTTCCTGAGTCGAAGGATTTTGCCGAAGACAGTGGTTTCTTCGGGGTTGAAACGAATCAGGAATTTTCGTGGAGACACTGGTTTCTCTGCGAGCCGACACGAATCAGGAGGCTCTCATCAAGGACGCTAGTTTCCCTGAGTTGAGGAGTTTGCCAAGGACACTTGTTTCCCTAGGGTTGAAACGAATCGATGTATTCCTGCGGAGACGCTAGTTTCTCTGCGAGTCGACGCGAATCAGGATTTGCTCGTCAAGGACACTGGTTTCCCTGAGTCGAAGGATTTTGCCGAAGACACTGGTTTCTTCGAGGTCGAAACGAATCGGGAATTTCTCACGGAGACACTGGTTTCTTTGCGAGCCGACGCGAATCAGGAGGCTCTCATCAAGGACGCTAGTTTCCCTGAGTTGAGGAGTTTGGCAAGGACACTTGTTTCTCTAGGGTTGAAACGAATCGATGTATTCCTGCGGAGACGCTAGTTTCTCTGCGGGTCGACGCGAATCAGGATTTTCTCGTCAAGGACACTGGTTTCCCTGAGTCGAAGGATTTTGCCGAAGACACTGGTTTCTTCGGGGTCGAAACGAATCGGGAATTTCTCGCGGAGACACTGGTTTCTCTGCGAGCCGACGCAAATCAGGAGGCTCTCATCAAGGACGCTAGTTTCCCTGAGTTGTGGAGTTTGCCAAGGACACTTGTTTCCTTGGGGTTGAAACGAATCGATGTATTCCTACGGAGATGCTAGTTTCTCTGTGGGTCGACGCGAATCGGGATTTTCTCGTCAAGGACACTGGATTCCCTGAGTCGAAGGATTTTGCCAAAGACACTGGTTTCTTCGGGGTCGAAACGAATCAGGAATTTCTCGCGGAGACACTGGTTTCTCTGCGAGCCGACGCGAATCAGGAGGCTCTCATCAAGGACGCTAGTTTCCCTGAGTTGAGGTATTTGCCAGGGACACTGGTTTCCCTGGAAGTTGAACTGATCTGTGGTGGTCTTTCAGGTTTTATATAAGTTACTGTCAAAACCGTGAAGCTAGGAATTTGATCTTCGCTTCGTTTGCTGGCACTGCGTCTGCTGTATTGAGACGAATGTCGCAGTTGTCTCTAGGCTGTTGGTGAACCGTCGAGATTTGCCTTAGCTTTCTGGCGGAGCCTGTTGGGAAGGTGTGGTTCCCTCTTTGTTTGTGCCCTTGGATTGTATACAAGGATCGATGTGATCTCAACTGTAGGGCAAAAGTTTCATCATTTTTTTATTGCTTTATTTCCGCGATGCTCTATCATTTCAGCTTTTATATCGTGAAGGTCGCGATTGCCCAATCATTTCGGCTATTTCCCGCGGTACCCAATCATTTCGGCTATTTATTTTATTTTTACTCGTTGCTTTTTATTGCGAGTTGCCCAATCATTTCGGCTATTTTGTATGCATGCGTTTTCTTTACTTGCTGCTTTTTATTGCAAGTTGCCCCATCATTTCGGCTATTTCGTATGCATGTGCGGCTTGCTGGCTTTTCACCGTAAACCTGAAATTAGACACCGATTTCGGCATCAGCACCGCTACAACCGGGATATTGCCAGGAGCGAATCATCATTTGCCTCTGTCGATGTCGAACAAAGGTGGCTTAACGAACAGGGTTAAGGTCCTATTGACTAAGGCTTTTGACTTCATGAGCCGTAAGGGTCTCACAAAGGTATTTCTCCCTACAAGTCGTGAGGATCTTGTAAGTGTATTTTCTCCTTAGGAATCGTGAGGATTCTTAAGTGTATGTTCCACTGTAAGTCGTAAGGATCCTACAAGAGGGTTTTCTCCTTATAAGTGGAGAGGACTTATAAGGGTTGTTCATCATGCGTACATATCCCCAGTCACGGATGGGACTTGGTTAGGGAAATGTTTATTCGCGCCCGTGGATTGTATACAAGGGTCAGTATTGAACCACTTGTAGGGCAATATCGAAGGTTGTGGAGGTTGCTTAAGCACAGGTTTAGGTCTCTGTAACTTAAGACTTTCAAATCTTATGAGCCGTGAGTGTCCCATAAGAGAGTTCTCGTTACGAGTCGTGAGGATCTCGCAAGTGTATTTTCTCCTTAGGAATCATGGGGATCCCTAAGTGTGTTGCTCCCTTGTGAGTCGTAAGGATCTCACGCGGATGGTTTTTCCTTACAAGGTCGTGAGGACCCTGTAAGTGTCCTTTAACGAGGTTGCGCCCTTTCAGGTTTTCACAAACACTCGCCGGTAGTCCTGCTGTTTTTACTCATAGAGCCCTTTCGGGTTTTCATCCGTGCCCATTTTGCTTATGGACATACCTTTTTTTTATTCTTTTTATTCTCTTCTTTTTTTACGAGGTCGCGCCCTTTCGTGTTTTCACGAACACTCGCCGGTAGTCCTGCTGTTTTTACTCACGGAGCCCTTTCGGGTTTTCATCCGTGCCTATTTTGCTTATGGACATACCGTTTATTATATATTTTTATATATATATTTTTTATTTATCTCGTCAGCCTAAGGATGCTGCGGTAGTAGTTTAAAGGCGTTTCAGTCCTTCATTAGTTTAAGGACGTTTCGGTCCGCCATTAGTTTAAGGACGTTTCGGTCCATCCAGGAGAAGGCTGGCTACTGCTTATAAAGTTTGAGCTTAGGAAGATAGCGAGCGGACATAGTCGTCGTCATCTATCATTGACCTAGGTAGTAACTCGCTAAGCGTAGTATTTCTTTAGGAATCAACCATTTATTGGCTTGAAAGGCCTTTCACCGTGCATACCCCTGAGTAGATAGGCTCCACCCTGATAGACCTTATCTATGATGTACGGGCCTTCATAGTTTGGCTCAAATTTTCCCCGCTTGGCGCGATTGGGGATCATAGGCCTTTTGACCACTAGCACGAGTTCGCCTTGGCGGAATGTCCTCGGCCGGGTCAATCTTTCATATGAGCGCGTCATCTTTGCTTTATAGGCCCCCAGATTTTGTTGCGCTATGAGCCGGGTTTCATCAAGGGCATCAAGCTCCTCAAGCCGAAGGTGAGCATTTTCTTCATCCGTCAGCTCGTAGTGGACTGCCACTCGTAGAGAGGGTAACTCTATCTCGAGGGGGAGTACTGCTTCTGTACCGAATACCAACGCATATGGTGTTGTGTTCGTGGCTGTCTTGAACGTAGTTCGATACGCCCAAAGAGCCTCTTGCAGCCTCTCATGCCAGTCCTTCTTATTTCGGGAAACCGTTTTCTTCATGATCTTTGTCAAGGTCTTGTTGAAGGCCTCGGCTAGACCATTAGCTCGCGGATTATAAACCGAGGAATATCTCCAGTCTATATTTTGTTGTTGCGCGAAGCGACTGATCTTGTGGCTTCTATAAGCTGGCCCGTTATCGGAGATGATCCGTCGCGGAGTTCCAAACCGATATATGACGTGCGTCTTGAAGAAATGGAGGATATTCTCCGTCTTCACTTCTCTTAACGGTACTGCTTCTGCCCATTTGGAGAAGTAGTCAGTCGTCGCCAGGATGAAACGATGTCCTCTGGACGATGCTAGTTCGATGGGGCCGACTATGTCAGTCCCCCACATTTCGAATGGCCAGCTAGCCACCGTTGGATGGAGTGGATTTGGATGCTGGTGGATGAAGTCCCCATGAATTTGCCATGAGTGGCATTGATTCGCATATTCGAGGCAGTCCTGAATCATCGTGGGCCAGTAGTAGCCCATCCGTTTGATTTTCAACTTCATCTTTGGGCCTGCTTGGTGAAAACCGCAGAGTCCATCGTGAACTTCCTGAATGACTCTTTTCGCTTCGTCAGGTCCCAGACATCTCAACCACAGAGAATCAAATGACCTCTTGTACAGAGTATCATTAACGAAGGCGAAAGACAGAGCTCGTTTCATAAGCTGATGTCTTGAGGACGCATCTTCGGGCGCTCGACGGTATTTGAAGTAGTCTATAAAGACTTCTCTCCAATCCTCGGTATTTTCCCGATCTTTTATTTGCAGGGTCGTCTGCTCAGTCGCTCCCTTTTCTTCGGATGATTCCGGAGATATTTCCGCTGGGGCAAGTACCCGACGGCTTTGTACCACGATTCTTACGTCATCGAGGTTCTCATCAGCCAGTTCCTTAGCGAGCTTGGCCAACGCGTCCGCTTTGCTGTTTTCCGCGCGCGGTATGTTTTCTAAAGTGTAGGAGGGAATTTGGGTCAACAATTGTTGCACCTTTTTTCCGTACTTCACCAGCTCTGGTTTGCACGTTTGGTAGTCGCCGTTTACTTGACTAACGACCAGCTGGGAGTTCCGTATATAAGGAGGTTTTCAATTCCCATGTCAATGGCGATCTCGAAGCCTGCTATTAAAGCTTCATATTCAGCTTCATTGTTCGTCCTCGGCTCTATTAAGGAGAAAGCAAAGTGCATTATCCGTCCTTGTGGAGTTACAAAGATGAGTCCTACCCCCGATTTGATTATAGGGGTACTTTGTTTGTGCTTCTTCATGGAAGATGCGCCATCGAAATAAAGCTCCTATCGGGTATCACCACCGTCGATCGCATCAAACGCATGTTCGTCTGGCAGCTCGCAATTCAGAGGAGAATCGGCGGGTATCGGATGCTCAGCGAGAAAGTCGGCGATGGCCTGGCCTTTCACTGCCTTGAGAGCTTGATACGTTATCGAGAACTCCATCAAGAGCAGGGCCCATTTAGCGAGCCGACCTGTCAATATGGCTTTCGACATTAAATATTTAAGAGGGTCCACCTTCGAAATGAGACGGACCTCATGCGCCAACGCATAGTGCCTGAGCTTTGTTATCGCGAAGATCAACGCCAGGCAGTGTTTTTCAATAGGGGAATAGTTGCTTTCTGCCCCCAGTAGAACTCGACTCAAATAATAGAGTGCTCTTTCTTTCCCTTGATCGTTCTCTTGCGCCCATAATGCGCCTAAGGAACCTTCGAGGGCGGTTGTATAAAGAATGAGGGGCTTTCCTGTAAGTGCATGGCGGTGCCTCGGCCGTCAATCCGACGGCCAAATGCGGAAACGGTGAAAAACTTTAATTTTGCGAACTTTGCAAACCGGCACCACCGCGCACTAAACACCCGGATCGGACCATTAAACTTGTCCTAGCTAACTAACAAGATAGGGAAGAGATATACCGAATGATCCGAGTCTTTCGGTCTTCGTCTCCACTCCGATCTCCCGCGGATGCTCCGGTCGTCGCCTCCTTGCCGGAAGGGCACCACATCGCCTGCATCTTTTACGGGCTCCCACCTCAATACCGAGGCAACTCGGGCGCGAAGCTGGCGAGTCGACGCGTCCAAGATTTGCTGTAGAAAGTATAGTGTAGAGCTTATGTCTCATTTGGGGTTTGTTGCCTTTGAAGATGATGGAGGAATCGAGATAAGAAAAATGGTGCTTGCATTTTTCTAGCATGAAATGAGATGAACAAATTTCCCTCTTGAAAATTATCCTCTCCTCTTCTTCTCTCAAGTATGAAGAAAAACTTATCATCTTAGAAAAATGGTGGAGGAAAGAATATGAAGCATGAAGGGAGGTGAGTGTAGGAGAGAAGAAAAGGTGACCACATCATAAACATTATCATCACAATCTTACATGCAAACCATACCCTCTCAAATCACCATTAATGCAAAAGCATGGAGCAAAAGAAATGAAGCTATCATAATAAATCCTTTTGCAATAAACCCCTCCACAAAATGTTATTTGCGAACTTGCAAATAACCCCCTCCATCGGAAAAGTCCGGCCGGGAAAGAACAAACGAAAACCGGCCGGAACGGAATGCAAACTGGCAACCCCAGAAAACTGGTCCCGTAATAAATTACAGAAAAACCCCGATACTGTGCATACACACCCGCATCTGTATTCCGACCGGATACAAATGCAATGAGACAAAATCTACACTGTACTAAACTAGGATCCGGCTTAAAACAAAGCCGGCTAGTAATGTCCGTCCGATCCTGATCCGTGCAATACCGCACGTATCAGATCGAACCCTGCCATATATCTATACGGCCTCTAGTACAAACCGTCCGATCCTGATCCGTGCAATACCGCACGTATCTGATCGGACCCTGCCATATCTCCATACGGCCTCTAGTACAAACCGTCCGATCCTGATCCGTGCAATACCGCACGTATCTGATCGGACCCTGCCATATCTCCATACGGCCTCTACAGCGTTTCGCCCGAAAGCTTGAGTAACAGAAAGTGTGGTGGACTCTAAAGACTCGTCAATACTATGGTTGTGGATTTAACCACTAGCACGTCAGAGGTATAAGCCAATACGTAACGGGCCACCAGCTATTGACTAAAAGGGACGTCGATGAGCGAACTCATCCTGACACCCTACTGAGCCTGTCAGTGACAATATCCGTACAGTCCGGTCCGTTCGTCTATGAGCATCGCATGTCGGGCCTAGGGGGTGGGTAAAAGTCAGACCCCCAAAAGCGGTACAAGTCGTGTCGGAGTGTAGCCCAGAACACCCTGAGATACTACCGGAATACCTACCAGTAAATCTCCTGCCTTGGCCAAGGACTTCGTGTAATGGCTCTCCTAGACACAGCGCGACCTCACCCCCAATACCGGGAGAGACGAACCCCCGAAGATCCGCTCACTGCCTCCATGTGGCTCGGGACTGTACCCAACTAAAACCTGTTTGCACGACTCCTTTGAGCCGTGGTAGGGTAGTAATCAAAGCACAGTGGGAACTCACACGAGACAAATGACGATCCCCAGGTCGATGAACTAACCTGTACACATGTCACCTGGGAACTGCTATCTGACGTCAGGTATAAGACCAACTAGCATGTTCCCGGCGAGTCCTGTCCGGTGTACTCATAACCCAATGAGCACCTGTATACATCTTAGGTGAACCAACTGACACCAGTGGCTTGTGAGACCGGCCACCGCCCCTCGTCGGGGTCTCGACTGTATACACTAGTCTACTCTGGAGAATCGATGCCCTGTCTCGAAACTCCCACGACTAGGGACCATTTAAGGATGTGCTTATAGACTACCAGCTCCCACGTATATGATCGCCCTCATACTGTTGGCAGTCAAGCAAGAATCCTAGGGGCTCTATCAACGTGTAATAGTGACCTGTCAGGTCACCTAAAGCAGTACACGATGATAAAGGTAAACCAGATAGCAAACTATCATCTCGAGTAAGACTGTCGTACCGGGATAGGTCCTCCCTCAATCATTGCAATCACGTGCCTGTGATCCAATAATTGACTCTGAGGGCACTATCTCCAACAATCTCCCACTTGTACTCAAGGCTAATTATTGCGATGTCGCATACTCACAGCCCGTGTGATACCGAACACCCAACTCCTCTACTAGTCAGTCGCACAAAGCTTGTTTGCGAAACTATTGCGTTCGAGGAAAAGCCTCAGTGAGTGGATCCGCCTAGATGTTTCTTTCTATGTCTCTCTATATCTCAAGTTCGCGGAGAAAGCCATCTCCCGAAATGAGCAATACCTGTCTTAGAATGTCTGGATGCCTGATGGGACCTAGCTCATAAATGAACTCCAAATCCAAACTTCTTAGACTGTATCGTCAACTGAACTTAATCAGTATCCTGCGCCATGCCACCCTCAGTATTTCCTTGGATTACCTGTCCAAAACACTGCCCCTCGTCAGAAGGAAAAACTATAACTCTGACAACCTCCTTGTCGTCCATGTCACCTTGGAAGCCTGGAATGATAAATGTCTCCCAATAAGGCTGTCGTTATCATATCCCTAGAACATCCACTTATGTTCTAAAACTGCTTCCGACTGTTTCTCCAGAATTGGATCAATGTCAACTTATTGCATCTCGTGCAAGAACAACATCTGGTGTGCTACTTGACATCTCATGATTGACTCAATTGCCTAAGCAAGTGATCTGCCAATCATGCACTTCCCTCTCTACTTTAGTCTATAAGACACCTTTAGAGAGGGTGACTCCATCACCTGCAGGTACACCACCGTGCCAGGAGTCGTCCATTCTAAATACTCTTAGAATGTTGTCGAAGTACCCTGATTGGGAAACCACCCAAATCTAGATCTAAAACCATAGATCTAGTAACCAGTATGTCTGATATTATGTCCAAGTCCTTTGTGGAGAAACCACTGTGTGACGACCAAAGTATAACCGATCGTAGTATAGGAATGTCACTTCCTACCTTGTGTATGTCATCCAAAAACCCGGATATCACACCCAACTACCTTCTCAACAGATCCACCCCCTATTCTGATGACGTCAAACCTATGACTGTCACATCAGAAATGGATGATCTATCTCCGCTATATCTGCTTAAGTCTATAAATAGACATAAGCCTGATGTCCACCAATGCTTCCGCTGCTCCCACTGACTACGACAACCCTCTGGCAGAGTCATATAGACGTGCACTTCTAAAGCTAGTTTAGAACGGCGCTATACTCATCCTCCTGCCGGGTCTCGCAGCCTGGAACAACAACAATGGCAAGTGTGGGTAAACAAGAACTTCCCTGTCACCGTCCTTGAGGTTACCGGAGTACCTCTCGGGTGCCTGAAGTTACCCACCTTATCTGCGGAGTGGCCAATGGAATGTCAAATCAGATTGAATCTTTAGGTTCCTTATCAAATCTTCAGTAATCGTTTGCGGTTCTGGAATCACTTCCAGTTCTACCATACTCCCACTACTGTTTTTGAAAAAATCCATTTTTATTAAAACTGTGGCGAGTCAAGAACAATATCACTATTGATCTTTCTTATGGTAGAAAATCAACCCTCGTCATAGCCTGGGTCAACCCACAAACAGCCATTACAGAAACGTGCCTTGAGTTATCCAGAGTCTGGTTTTAATCATAAGCCGGACAACTCCCCGTACCTTAACAATGTTAAGATATGAACTGTACTATATCCAATATAGAACCAGAGGCACTGATTTAATTGAACCAGATTCAAATCATGCAGCTGTCTCCAGTGCATGTCAACTAAATGGAGAGAGGCCGATCAGCGTTACTCAACTTAGGAATGCTTCCATTTATGAGTAACCTGAAAGAGAAGCAATTTCTCTTTATCATTACTATCAACTGAATACCATACAGAAGTATCTATATCTTCGATCACTTTGAAGCATCCCGATACTTGCTACACCTGGTTCTTTACTCTATTCAAATACCTATAACTCCTCAAAACTTAGACCCTGTGTTTCTACGAAACACATGTCTAAGAACTAGAGAAGTTAAAAGTAAACAGAATATAGTATGAGGACCAACCCCTCTGTCCTTATGGACACTGGACAACATACAATACTCTGTATAAGTCCGCCGAGTCTAACAACTTTTTCACTGTGTGTCGTAGGTTGAAAACTGTACTTATGGTTAAGAAGAATTACACCGCTGTTTAATACTCCTTACCTAACCATCCACTGATATAGGTAAATGTCATCGACATAATATCAAAAGGTATATCTCACTCTATGAAAATAGACGTACAGATATATCAATTTGAAATTGGTGCACAACAGTGGATATTCAAAACCAAATATTTGCCGACCGGCAAACAGCCCAGATGATCTCCTCAAATATCACCGATTACAACGAATCCCGATATAATGAGGATGATCACCCTATTCCCAATAACTTACTCCCACTCATCATCTGTAAAGCCATACAGATGTGAGAATCAAACCTGGTAAATACATACCCTGGAGCAAGTGTCCAATCGGGAAATCAGTTTTCTTTTAACAGTACACAGTTGAACTGAAACATTGAAATGTTTCGATGGGGTATCCTGGTATTCTTAGTAATGCCTCTACTATTATCCAGATTCACAACTATAACCGTGTAATTCTTTGCCACCTCTCCAAATCCCTTTATATGTCTTTAGTCATTACCTTCTGCACACCCCTTTAGGCCAATTGGTTTTCTTCCTTCCCTACCGTTCGGCACCAGCCTAAGGTTTGGAAGAAGACTATCCAATTTGCGCAACGGGTGTACTGTCCTAATCCTAGGAGCACTCGCAATGCGAGAGAAGGTGAGGATAAAAGACAACCGAATAAACCTTATTCCTATTTCTCCTGGACCAGAATCCATCCCCGAACTGGAACAAGTTCCTTTCGAGTTCGTATATAACCATACGATGGAGTATCCAATAAACTGTGGATCTTCGTAGTGATACGGAGTGTCCTGGAGAAATACAAAGGTGATTTAGGATTGGCGAAGAAATACTTGGTTTGGTCGTGAATCAGCAGTCGCAATTTATTTTGCCCTCTTACTAATCCCTTGCTTTGTCTTAATCTTAATACCTTCTGCACACCATCGTTATGCTAATTGGTTTTCTTCATTCCCTACCGGTCGGCACCAGCCTAAGGTTTGGAAGAAGACTATCCAATTTGCGTAATAGGTGTACCATCTCCTAAACTAAGGAGTACTCGTAACTTGAGAGAAGGTAAAAGGGAAAAGACAACTGAATAATCCTATCCGTTTTCTCCAGAACCGGAAACCATCCTCGAATTCCTTCGAGTTCGTATCTAACCATACGATGGTTTTGTCCAATGGAAGTGGACGTTCGTAGTAATACGGGGTGTCCTGGAGAAAAGGGTAAAAGTAGGAGTGGCAATGAGGTCTGCAACTCTGACAATCCAAAAACCAGTGTTAAGAAGGTTCGGTCAACTTGGTCTCTGAGTCGTAGTCTTAGGGTCGGGTCAATGGTCGCTGCCAAGAGAGAGAGAAAAGAAACACTCAGCGTGCACTCTAACCTAGATCAGAATGGTTACCAATTTATCTAATCTGGAAACCTCCCACTGTACCTCAAATTCTCCTCCAAACCTGAAAGAAGAATTAGTCGGGGTCACCCGAGGAGTAAACCAACTCATCAGTGGGAATCGGGATCCAACTATCATCGCATGATAACGTGACGGAATCCGCTCACGCTACCACACTCCAGAAGGTATGCGCATATCTGGCAAGTTTCAGTTCTTTTGAAACTCCCGATGTGATTTCTACCCCATGCTCTTATGACCTTGACTTTGGCCAACAAATCATAAGTCACATGTCAAGTTCTACCCGTCATTCTCCAGGTTGTTTTGAATCCACCCGTACCTACCCTTGACTTTGGCCAACAAGGCAGTACGACTGTTCCAAACCAACGCATCTATCTATGCTGCATATGAATAACCAACAGCTACCAAACACTGTACCTTGACTTTGGCCAACAAACACAGCTTGAATACTATTGACTACCCATATGAAACGACGGAGGGCTACGAATGGTTTCTGGCGAAAACCTTTAACGTAATGAACTTGATATCGTTGAAGGAACGGATAGCTTTTTATAAAATATAGTGACGAAAACCTTTACTAAAGAGGTCACTCCCGGTGAAGGGATCTCGGCTCTTTCCCCGTAGAATGGGGTGCAGGATATTCCAAATGAATACCACGATGCAAAGCAAAAGTAATCGGCTATAGTGAAGTTAGTGCCCTGACGCAAACTTCTGTCCAAGGGGTCACTTCCGGTGAAGGGATCTCGGCCCTTGCCTCGTCGACTGAGGAGCAGGATATTCCAAATGAATACCACGATGCAAAACAAAAGTGAACGTCCTTGCAATAACAGCTTTTTGAAAAAGTGTTCCAACAACATCATATTAGGTTTGTTTATCTTGCATTGATCCGAATCAACGCAGTCCCATCAAATGATCACACCACAAAGAACGAAAATATACTGACGTACGTATATGCCATCCGCATTCGCCACTGGGTCCCGTCATCACCCGTTAGGTTAGCTAACTAACGGCAGAGCGGGGACTGGACTAGCGCGGATGAAAAACATATACAACATCTACTAATATATATACCAATATATAGTATTTCGCTCAAGGCGTGAATAAAATGCAACATCATAGAAATGTACAGCATCACAGAACATAACAGATATCTGGGATCCCCGGGTTTCACAGAGCCACTACTGAAACCCGACGTTCCCCTGGTCGTGTGGATAGCCTGTGCAATGAAATCCTAGACCCCTACGGGCGCGGCAAGTCACCCGCCAAAACCTGAAGCGAGGCAGCCCCCTTCAGCACCGTGAATGGACCACCCAGCACTTCACGGAATCCGGTAACTTGGGCACCCCTCCTGGGTCAACCTGTACCCCGTACGAGTGCGGCGAATAGCCCGCCAATCCTGGAGTGAAGCCCCTTCCGTCCCAATGCCATGAGATGCGGGCTTGTTGCCTTCTAGAACCCGGCTATCCGTGCACCCCTCCGCGGGGTAACCCTAGTACAGAAAGTAAAATATACATACAACGGGTACATCGACCGCAACCAGGTCGTGTCCCAAAAGAATAATACAAACAGGCAGTGACGGCAGTCCACATGTCGGACGCTCGCCCCGCAAAATCAAATGTACATAATACAACAACATTGTACTAGCATTGCATCCAGGCTATCCCCCACGACCGATCCGCAACATCACAGCAAAACACAGAACATCAACGTGAAAGTCACGTTCGCAAATCCGTCTAACCGGGCTATAGCAGTTAGACCGGATTTACCGATCGAGTGACATTCACGGTCGCAGATATAATGTAAATACTGTGAAATAATGTGTTTAAAATATCCGATCGATCAAAAATTAACAAGTGGGCCCCCAAGCAATACTGTAGCACTCACAGAAAATCTGGGCCCAATTTTAATATTCCAAAACCCCTATTTTCACCCCAGAAAGCTACTGAAGAAATTTGACACAGCAAGGACACTGTTAGGCGGCGGAACCGCGGCACAAGGGGGGGTTTTGCCGCGGTTCCGCGCTTGCGTGGTCGAGTTGCAGTGTCGAATTTCTACAGTATGCTTATAACTTCCAGTAAATCACTATTTTACAACCTGAAAAATTTTTGGACACCAAAAAATTTCAACAGAAAACTGTCGTGAACAAAAAATGCGAGTTTTGGAATTTTGGTCGATCGGAAATGCAAAACACATCAAACAAAGCTAGACGAAGTTAATGGCGAGGCTCTGATACCACTGTAAGTGCACGGCGGTGCCCCGGCCGTCAATCCGACGGCCAAATGCGGAAACGGTGATAAACTTTAATTTTGCGAACTTTGCAAACCGGCACCACCGCGCACTAAACACCCGGATCGGACCATTAAACCTGTCCTAGCTAACTAACAAGATAGGGAAGAGATATACCGAATGATCCGAGTCCTTCGGTCTTCGTCTCCACTCCGATCTCCCGCGGATGCTCCGGTCGTCGCCTCCTTGCCGGAAGGGCACCACATCGCCTGCATCTTTTACGGGCTCCCACCTCAATACCGAGGCAACTCGAGCGCGAAGCTGGCGAGTCGACGCGTCCAAGATTTGCTGTAGAAAGTGTAGTGTAGAGCTTATGTCTCATTTGGGGTTTTTGCCTTTGAAGATGATGGAGGAATCGAGATAAGAAAAATGGTGCTTGCATTTTTCTAGCATGAAATGAGATGAACAAATTTCCCTCTTGAAAATTATCCTCTCTTCTTCTTCTCTCAAGTATGAAGAAAAACTTATCATCTTAGAAAAATGGTGGAGGAAAGAATATGAAGCATGAAGGGAGGTGAGTGTAGGAAAGAAGAAAAGGTGACCACATCATAAACATTATCATCACAATCTTACATGCAAACCATACCCTCTCAAATCACCATTAATGCAAAAGCATGGAGCAAAAGAAATGAAGCTATCATAATAAATCCTTTTGCAATAAACCCCTCCACAAAATGTTATTTGCGAACTTGCAAATAACCCCCTCCATAGGAAAAGTCCGGCCGGGAAAGAACAAACGAAAACCGGCCGGAACGGAATGCAAACTGGCAACCCCAGAAAACTGGTCCCGTAATAAATTACAGGAAAACCCCGATACTGTGCATACACACCCGCATCTGTATTCCGACCGGATACAAATGCAATGAGACAAAATCTACACTGTACTAAACTAGGATCCGGCTTAAAACAAAGCCGGCTAGTAATGTCCGTCCGATCCTGATCCGTGCAATACCGCACGTATCAGATCGAACCCTGCCATATATCTATACGGCCTCTAGTACAAACCGTCCGATCCTGATCCGTGCAATACCGCACGTATCTGATCGGACCCTGCCATATCTCCATACGGCCTCTAGTACAAACCGTCCGATCCTGATCCGTGCAATACCGCACGTATCTGATCGGACCCTGCCATATCTCCATACGGCCTCTACAGCGTTTCGCCCGAAAGCTTGAGTAACAGAAAGTGTGGTGGACTCTAAAGACTCGTCAATACTATGGTTGTGGATTTAACCACTAGCACGTCAGAGGTATAAGCCAATACGTAACGGGCCACCAGCTATTGACTAAAAGGGACGTCGATGAGCGAACTCATCCTGACACCCTACTGAGCCTGTCAGTGACAATATCCGTACAGTCCGGTCCGTTCGTCTATGAGCATCGCATGTCGGGCCTAGGGGGTGGGTAAAAGTCAGACCCCCAAAAGCGGTACAAGTCGTGTCGGAGTGTAGCCCAGAACACCCTGAGATACTACCGGAATACCTACCAGTAAATCTCCTGCCTTGGCCAAGGACTTCGTGTAATGGCTCTCCTAGACACAGCGCGACCTCACCCCCAATACCGGGAGAGACGAACCCCCGAAGATCCGCTCACTGCCTCCATGTGGCTCGGGACTGTACCCAACTAAAACCTGTTTGCACGACTCCTTTGAGCCGTGGTAGGGTAGTAATCAAAGCACAGTGGGAACTCACACGAGACAAATGACGATCCCCAGGTCGATGAACTAACCTGTACACATGTCACCTGGGAACTGCTATCTGACGTCAGGTATAAGACCAACTAGCATGTTTCCGGCGAGTCCTGTCCGGTGTGCTCATAACCCAATGAGCACCTGTATACATCTTAGGTGAACCAACTGACACCAGTGGCTTGTGAGACCGGCCACCGCCCCTCGTCGGGGTCTCGACTGTATACACTAGTCTACTCTGGAGAATCGATGCCCTGTCTCGAAACTCCCACGACTAGGGACCATTTAAGGATGTGCTTATAGACTACCAGCTCCCACGTATATGATCGCCCTCATACTTTTGGCAGTCAAGCAAGAATCCTAGGGCCTCTATCAACGTGTAATAGTGACCTGTCAGGTCACCTAAAGCAGTACACGATGATAAAGGTAAACCAGATAGCAAACTATCATCTCGAGTAAGACTGTCGTACCGGGATAGGTCCTCCCTCAATCATTGCAATCACGTGCCTGTGATCCAATAATTGACTCTGAGGGCACTATCTCCAACAATCTCCCACTTGCACTCAAGGCTAATTATTGCGATGTCGCATACTTACAGCCCGTGTGATACCGAACACCCAACTCCTCTATTAGTCAGTCGCACAAAGCCTGTTTGCGAAACTATTGCGTTCGAGGAAAAGCCTCAGTGAGTGGATCCGCCTAGATGTTTCTTTCTATGTCTCTCTATATCTCAAGTTCGCGGAGAAAGCCATCTCCCGAAATGAGCAATACCTGTCTTAGAATGTCTGGATGCCTGATGGGACCTAGCTCATAAATGAACTCCAAATCCAAACTTCTTAGACTGTATCGTCAACTGAACTTAATCAGTATCCTGCGCCATGCCACCCTCAGTATTTCCTTGGATTACCTGTCCAAAACACTGCCCCTCGTCAGAAGGAAAAACTATAACTCTGACAACCTCCTTGTCGTCCATGTCACCTTGGAAGCCTGGAATGATAAATGTCTCCCAATGAGGCTGTCGTTATCATATCCCTAGAACATCCACTTATGTTCTAAAACTGCTTCCGACTGTTTCTCCAGAATTGGATCAATGTCAACTTATTGCATCTCGTGCAAGAACAACATCTGGTGTGGTACTTGACATCTCATGATTGACTCAATTGCCTAAGCAAGTGATCTGCCAATCATGCACTTCCCTCTCTACTTTAGTCTATAAGACACCTTTAGAGAGGGTGACTCCATCACCTGCAGGTACACCACCGTGCCAGGAGTCGTCCATTCTAAATACTCTTAGAATGTTGTCGAAGTACCCTGATTGGGAAACCACCCAAATCTAGATCTAAAACCATAGATCTAGTAACCAGTATGTCTGATATTATGTCCAAGTCCTTTGTGGAGAAACCACTGTGTGACGACCAAAGTATAACCGATCGTAGTATAGGAATGTCACTTCCTACCTTGTGTATGTCATCCAAAAACCCGGATATCACACCCAACTACCTTCTCAACAGATCCACCCCCTATTCTGATGACGTCAAACCTATGACTGTCACATCAGAAATGGATGATCTATCTCCGCTATATCTGCTTAAGTCTATAAATAGACATAAGCCTGATGTCCACCAATGCTTCCGCTGCTCCCACTGACTACGACAACCCTCTGGCAGAGTCATATAGACGTGCACTTCTAAAGCTAGTTTAGAACGACGCTATACTCATCCTCCTGCCGGGTCTCGCAGCCTGGAACAACAACAATGGCAAGTGTGGGTAAACAAGAACTTCCCTGTCACCGTCCTTGAGGTTACCGGAGTACCTCTCGGGTGCCTGAAGTTACCCACCTTATCTGCGGAGTGGCCAATGGAATGTCAAATCAGATTGAATCTTTAGGTTCCTTATCAAATCTTCAGTAATCGTTTGCGGTTCTGGAATCACTTCCAGTTCTACCATACTCCCACTACTGTTTTTGAAAAAATCCATTTTTATTAAAACTGTGGCGAGTCAAGAACAATATCACTATTGATCTTTCTTATGGTAGAAAATCAACCCTCGTCATAGCCTGGGTCAACCTACAAACAGCCATTACAGAAACGTGCCTTGAGTTATCCAGAGTCTGGTTTTAATCATAAGCCGGACAACTCCCCGTACCTTAACAATGTTAAGATATGAACTGTACTATATCCAATATAGAACCAGAGGCACTGATTTAATTGAACCAGATTCAAATCATGCAGCTGTCTCCAGTGCATGTCAACTAAATGGAGAGAGGCCGATCAGCGTTACTCAACTTAGGAATGCTTCCATTTATGAGTAACCTGAAAGAGAAGCAATTTCTCTTTATCATTACTATCAACTGAATACCATACAGAAGTATCTATATCTTCGATCACTTTGAAGCATCCCGATACTTGCTACACCTGGTTCTTTACTCTATTCAAATACCTATAACTCCTCAAAACTTAGACCCTGTGTTTCTACGAAACACATGTCTAAGAACTAGAGAAGTTAAAAGTAAACAGAATATAGTATGAGGACCAACCCCTCTGTCCTTATGGACACTGGACAACATACAATACTCTGTATAAGTCCGCCGAGTCTAACAACTTTTTCACTGTGTGTCGTAGGTTGAAAACTGTACTTATGGTTAAGAAGAATTACACCGCTGTTTAATGCTCCTTACCTAACCATCCACTGATATAGGTAAATGTCATCGACATAATATCAAAAGGTATATCTCACTCTATGAAAATAGACGTACAGATATATCAATTTGAAATTGGTGCACAACAGTGGATATTCAAAACCAAATATTTGCCGACCGGCAAACAGCCCAGATGATCTCCTCAAATATCACCGATTACAACGAATCCCGATATAATGAGGATGATCACCCTATTCCCAATAACTTACTCCCACTCATCATCTGTAAAGCCATACAGATGTGAGAATCAAACCTGGTAAATACATACCCTGGAGCAAGTGTCCAATCGGGAAATCAGTTTTCTTTTAACAGTACACAGTTGAACTGAAACATTGAAATGTTTCGATGGGGTATCCTGGTATTCTTAGTAATGCCTCTACTATTATCCAGATTCACAACTATAACCGTGTAATTCTTTGCCACCTCTCCAAATCCCTTTATATGTCTTTAGTCATTACCTTCTGCACACCCCTTTAGGCCAATTGGTTTTCTTCCTTCCCTACCGTTCGGCACCAGCCTAAGGTTTGGAAGAAGACTATCCAATTTGCGCAACGGGTGTACTGTCCTAATCCTAGGAGCACTCGCAATGCGAGAGAAGGTGAGGATAAAAGACAACCGAATAAACCTTATTCCTATTTCTCCTGGACCAGAATCCATCCCCGAACTGGAACAAGTTCCTTTCAAGTTCGTATATAACCATACGATGGAGTATCCAATAAACTGTGGATCTTCGTAGTGATACGGAGTGTCCTGGAGAAATACAAAGGTGATTTAGGATTGGCGAAGAAATACTTGGTTTGGTCGTGAATCAGCAGTCGCAATTTATTTTGCCCTCTTACTAATCCCTTGCTTTGTCTTAATCTTAATACCTTCTGCACACCATCGTTATGCTAATTGGTTTTCTTCATTCCCTACCGGTCGGCACCAGCCTAAGGTTTGGAAGAAGACTATCCAATTTGCGTAATAGGTGTACCATCTCCTAAACTAAGGAGTACTCGTAACTTGAGAGAAGGTAAAAGGGAAAAGACAACTGAATAATCCTATCCGTTTTCTCCAGAACCGGAAACCATCCTCGAATTCCTTCGAGTTCGTATCTAACCATACGATGGTTTTGTCCAATGGAAGTGGACGTTCGTAGTAATACGGGGTGTCCTGGAGAAAAGGGTAAAAGTAGGAGTGGCAATGAGGTCTGCAACTCTGACAATCCAAAAACCAGTGTTAAGAAGGTTCGGTCAACTTGGTCTCTGAGTCGTAGTCTTAGGGTCGGGTCAATGGTCGCTGCCAAGAGAGAGAGAAAAGAAACACTCAGCGTGCACTCTAACCTAGATCAGAATGGTTACCAATTTATCTAATCTGGAAACCTCCCACTGTACCTCAAATTCTCCTCCAAACCTGAAAGAAGAATTAGTCGGGGTCACCCGAGGAGTAAACCAACTCATCAGTGGGAATCGGGATCCAACTATCATCGCATGATAACGTGACGGAATCCGCTCACGCTACCACACTCCAGAAGGTATGCGCATATCTGGCAAGTTTCAGTTCTTTTGAAACTCCCGATGTGATTTCTACCCCATGCTCTTATGACCTTGACTTTGGCCAACAAATCATAAGTCACATGTCAAGTTCTACCCGTCATTCTCCAGGTTGTTTTGAATCCACCCGTACCTACCCTTGACTTTGGCCAACAAGGCAGTACGACTGTTCCAAACCAACGCATCTATCTATGCTGCATATGAATAACCAACAGCTACCAAACACTGTGCCTTGACTTTGGCCAACAAACACAGCTTGAATACTATTGACTACCCATATGAAACGACGGAGGGCTACGAATGGTTTCTGGCGAAAACCTTTAACGTAATGAACTTGATATCGTTGAAGGAACGGATAGCTTTTTATAAAATATAGTGACGAAAACCTTTACTAAAGAGGTCACTCCCGGTGAAGGGATCTCGGCTCTTTCCCCGTAGAATGGGGTGCAGGATATTCCAAATGAATACCACGATGCAAAGCAAAAGTAATCGGCTATAGTGAAGTTAGTGCCCTGACGCAAACTTCTGTCCAAGGGGTCACTCCCGGTGAAGGGATCTCGGCCCTTGCCTCGTCGACTGAGGAGCAGGATATTCCAAATGAATACCACGATGCAAAACAAAAGTGAACGTCCTTGCAATAACAGCTTTTTGAAAAAGTGTTCCAACAACATCATATTAGGTTTGTTTATCTTGCATTGATCCGAATCAACGCAGTCCCATCAAATGATCACACCACAAAGAACGAAAATATACTGACGTACGTATATGCCATCCGCATTCGCCACTGGGTCCCGTCATCACCCGTTAGGTTAGCTAACTAACGGCAGAGCGGGGACTGGACTAGCGCGGATGAAAAACATATACAACATCTACTAATATATATACCAATATATAGTATTTCGCTCAAGGCGTGAATAAAATGCAACATCACAGAAATGTACAGCATCACAGAACATAACAGATATCTGGGATCCCCGGGTTTCACAGAGCCACTACTGAAACCCGACGTTCCCCTGGTCGTGTGGATAGCCTGTGCAATGAAATCCTAGACCCCTACGGGCGCGGCAAGTCACCCGCCAAAACCTGAAGCGAGGCAGCCCCCTTCAGCACTGTGAATGGACCACCCAGCACTTCACGGAATCCGGTAACTTGGGCACCCCTCCTGGATCAACCTGTACCCCCTACGAGTGCGGCGAATAGCCCGCCAATCCTGGAGTGAAGCCCCTTCCGTCCCAATGCCATGAGATGCGGGCTTGTTGCCTTCTAGAACCCGGCTATCCGTGCACCCCTCCGCGGGGTAACCCTAGTACAGAAAGTAAAATATACATACAACGGGTACATCGACCGCAACCAGGTCGTGTCCCAAAAGAATAATACAAACAGGCAGTGACGGCAGTCCACATGTCGGACGCTCGCCCCGCAAAATCAAATGTACATAATACAACAACATTGTACTAGCATTGCATCCATGCTATCCCCCACGACCGATCCGCAACATCACAGCAAAACACAGAACATCAACGTGAAAGTCACGTTCGCAAATCCGTCTAACCGGGCTATAGCAGTTAGACCGGATTTACCGATCGAGTGACATTCACGGTCGCAGATATAATGTAAATACTGTGAAATAATGTGTTTAAAATATCCGATCGATCAAAAATTAACAAGTGGGCCCCCAAGCAATACTGTAGCACTCACAGAAAATCTGGGCCCAATTTTAATATTCCAAAACCCCTATTTTCACCCCAGAAAGCTACTGAAGAAATTTGACACAGCAAGGACACTGTTAGGCGGCGGAACCGCGGCACAAGGGGGGGTTTTGCCGCGGTTCCGCGCTTGCGTGGTCGAGTTGCAGTGTCGAATTTCTACAGTATGCTTATAACTTCCAGTAAATCACTATTTTACAACCTGAAAAATTTTTGGACACCAAAAAATTTCAACAGAAAACTGTCGTGAACAAAAAATGCGAGTTTTGGAATTTTGGTCGATCGGAAATGCAAAACACATCAAACGAAGCTAGACGAAGTTAATGGCGAGGCTCTGATACCACTGTAAGTGCACGGCGGTGCCCCGGCCGTCAATCCGACGGCCAAATGCGGAAACGGTGATAAACTTTAATTTTGCGAACTTTGCAAACCGGCACCACCGCGCACTAAACACCCGGATCGGACCATTAAACCTGTCCTAGCTAACTAACAAGATAGGGAAGAGATATACCGAATGATCCGAGTCCTTCGGTCTTCGTCTCCACTCCGATCTCCCGCGGATGCTCCGGTCGTCGCCTCCTTGCCGGAAGGGCACCACATCGCCTGCATCTTTTACGGGCTCCAACCTCAATACCGAGGCAACTCGGGCGCGAAGCTGGCGAGTCGACGCGTCCAAGATTTGCTGTAGAAAGTGTAGTGTAGAGCTTATGTCTCATTTGGGGTTTGTTGCCTTTGAAGATGATGGAGGAATCGAGATAAGAAAAATGGTGCTTGCATTTTTCTAGCATGAAATGAGATGAACAAATTTCCCTCTTGAAAATTATCCTCTCTTCTTCTTCTCTCAAGTATGAAGAAAAACTTATCATCTTAGAAAAATGGTGGAGGAAAGAATATGAAGCATGAAGGGAGGTGAGTGTAGGAAAGAAGAAAAGGTGACCACATCATAAACATTATCATCACAATCTTACATGCAAACCATACCCTCTCAAATCACCATTAATGCAAAAGCATGGAGCAAAAGAAATGAAGCTATCATAATAAATCCTTTTGCAATAAACCCCTCCACAAAATGTTATTTGCGAACTTGCAAATAACCCCCTCCATAGGAAAAGTCCGGCCGGGAAAGAACAAACGAAAACCGGCCGGAACGGAATGCAAACTGGCAACCCCAGAAAACTGGTCCCGTAATAAATTACAGGAAAACCCCGATACTGTGCATACACACCCGCATCTGTATTCCGACCGGATACAAATGCAATGAGACAAAATCCACACTGTACTAAACTAGGATCCGGCTTAAAACAAAGCCGGCTAGTAATGTCCGTCCGATCCTGATCCGTGCAATACCGCACGTATCAGATCGAACCCTGCCATATATCTATACGGCCTCTAGTACAAACCGTCCGATCCTGATCCGTGCAATACCGCACGTATCTGATCGGACCCTGCCATATCTCCATACGGCCTCTAGTACAAACCGTCCGATCCTGATCCGTGCAATACCGCACGTATCTGATCGGACCCTGCCATATCTCCATACGGCCTCTACAGCGTTTCGCCCGAAAGCTTGAGTAACAGAAAGTGTGGTGGACTCTAAAGACTCGTCAATACTATGGTTGTGGATTTGACCACTAGCACGTCAGAGGTATAAGCCAATACGTAACGGGCCACCAGCTATTGACTAAAAGGGACGTCGATGAGCGAACTCATCCTGACACCCTACTGAGCCTGTCAGTGACAATATCCGTACAGTCCGGTCCGTTCGTCTATGAGCATCACATGTCGGGCCTAGGGGGTGGGTAAAAGTCAGACCCCCAAAAGCGGTACAAGTCGTGTCGGAGTGTAGCCCAGAACACCCTGAGATACTACCGGAATACCTACCAGTAAATCTCCTGCCTTGGCCAAGGACTTCGTGTAATGGCTCTCCTAGACACAGCGCGACCTCACCCCCAATACCGGGAGAGACGAACCCCCGAAGATCCGCTCACTGCCTCCATGTGGCTCGGGACTGTACCTAACTAAAACCTGTTTGCATGACTCCTTTGAGCCGTGGTAGGGTAGTAATCAAAGCACAGTGGGAACTCACACGAGACAAATGACGATCCCCAGGTCGATGAACTAACCTGTACACATGTCACCTGGGAACTGCTATCTGACGTCAGGTATAAGACCAACTAGCATGTTCCCGGCGAGTCCTGTCCGGTGTACTCATAACCCAATGAGCACCTGTATACATCTTAGGTGAACCAACTGACACCAGTGGCTTGTGAGACCGGCCACCGCCCTTCGTCGGGGTCTCGACTGTATACACTAGTCTACTCTGGAGAATCGATGCCCTGTCTCGAAACTCCCACGACTAGGGACCATTTAAGGATGTGCTTATAGACTACCAGCTCCCACGTATATGATCGTCCTCATACTGCTGGCAGTCAAGCAAGAATCCTAGGGGCTCTATCAACGTGTAATAGTGACCTGTCAGGTCACCTAAAGCAGTACACGATGATAAAGGTAAACCAGATAGCAAACTATCATCTCGAGTAAGACTGTCGTACCGGGATAGGTCCTCCCTCAATCATTGCAATCACGTGCCTGTGATCCAATAATTGACTCTGAGGGCACTATCTCCAACATTTCCCTTGACCGGAGCAGCCAATACTGGTGGGTTCTGCAGGTATTGCTTGATCTCTTCTAGCGCGCTTTGGCATTTTTGGTCCCAGACAAACGGGGTTCCCTTCTTCATCAGGTGGCCGTAAGGATGGCACTTTCCTGAAAGGTTAGCTATAAATCGCCGTATATACGCAGGCTTCCCTTGGAGAGACCGCAGCTGTTTGAGAGTCCTTGGCGGAGGAATTTCCATGATCGCCTTGATTTTTGACGGATCTGTTTCGATACCTCGGTGTCGGACGATGAATCCTAGGAATTTGCCCGAGGAAACTCCGAATGCACACTTGAGAGGGTTCATCTTCAAGTTGTATTGTCGAAGGCGTTGAAATACGGTCTTCAGATGCTCGAGATGTTTCTCGTATGATTTGCTTTTAACCACGAGATCATCGATATAGCATTCGACGATTTCGTGTATAAGGTCATCAAAGATTTTCGTCATGGCCCTCTAATAGGTGGCACCGGCGTTCTTTAGACCGAAGGGCATCACCTTGTAGGAAAATATACCTAAAGGAGTCCTGAAGGCGGTGTGCTTCTGGTCTTCTGGATGCATCTTTATCTGATTATACCCTGATGAGCCGTCCATGAAGGAGAAAACCTCATGAGTGGACGTATTGTCTATCATTAGCTCAGTGACTGGTACTGGAAAATCGTCCTTCGGGCAGGCTTTATTGAGATCCTGGAAGTCCATGCATATGCGCACCGTCCCATTTTTCTTCATCACCGGGACGATGTTGGCGATCCATTCAGGATATTGAACCTCCTGGATAAAGTCAGAGTCGATTAACTTCTTGACCTCGGCGTTGATGCTCATCTCAAGCTCGAGCCACATTCTTCTCGGTGCTTGTTTGATTGGTTTAACGTCCGGGGATATCGCCAATTTATGCACAGCAATTTCCGGATCTAGTCCCGGTATTTCAGAATAGTTCCATGCGAAGCAATCTTTATGCTGCATAAGCAGGTCTTTTAATGAAGCCACCCTCTCTTCAGACAGCAGCTCACTAATGAATGTCGGTCGCGGGTCATTCGCCGTCCCCAACTCAATTTTCTTGAGGTTATCCGCAGTGGTATGTATTCCATCCTCCAGCTCTTTCGGTGCTGGTGGAAATTCTAAGATCACCTAATCATCGCTGTTTTCAAAGTATCAGGGAAGGTCATCCATATTCTCGGGCTCTTCTTTTGATATCGTTATCATATGATAAGTACGAATTCGCTTCCAAGCCCAATGTGGAACTGGTTCTGCTCTCGTGGCTTTGAGTTCGTGCTTTTGTGGCGGCGTTACCCTCCAGTTGTCAGACAGAGCGAACTTGCCAAGCTGATACTGATCTTCGACCCAATTCTTGAAGGTGAAGCAGTCTTCGAGAGGGTGCCCTATTACTCGGTGATAAGAGCAATAGTTCGGGTGAGAGACTTTGCTTGCTTGTTCGGGATATTTAGACTCCGGCAGTATAAGTATCTGATGTTTTAGAGCGAGATCATGTATTTTCTTCGTCTTGTCCTGAGGAAAAAAGTACGCTCGACCCATTTTCCTCATGAGGGATAGATCGGAACCGTTCGATTCCCGCTTGCATGGCTTCTTAGTCCCGCTTTGTTGCTGTTGAGCATCTTTTTCACGTTTCGACTTGTTTCTGCCTCTGCATCGAGCCTTTTTTATAACAGGTTGACAGAGAGCGTCATCTTCATCTTCCATGGCCTGTTGGAGGAGGCGTTGCGTTTTGGCTTTCTCGTAGATGGCCATTTTGCGGTTATGATCGTCTCGGACTTTTTGACCGGCTTCCCTTATAAGCTTGTCCATTTGCTCTTCGAACGACGGACTGGGTACTTTTGCATCAGGAACTTTTACTGGTCCAGGATTAGCAACTTCCCATTGAGCATCCGCTTCTTCATTGAAGTCATGCACGACGTAGCAACCGTGGAGTAGCTCTCGTTTCTTGGACCGAATGTATCCAAGCCCGATTGTTTCCATTCTCCCATTAGGCAACTTGTGCTGAGTCCCGGGAACGTTCCAGACCCTGTCATAGAATTTGGCTTTTCGAGTGGTCTGTCTGAAGGATATTCACTGGCGCTTCAATAGCCTTTTCAAGCCTTCTGTATAATATCTGGGGAGACGGATGGGCTAAAACCTGTCAAGCGTAGGATCCGCGCCGTGCCAGATTTCTTTCTCCACTTTGGTTTCTTCAGAGCGGTAGAATAGAATTGCCTTTTCACCGCTTCACCTGGGAGGGACATAGAATGTCCGCAACTCCTCTACACTGTAGATATCAAGTGCATCCAGTTCTTTATGGTGTTTAGGTGGAACCATGGCGACTTGTAGATTTTGCTCTTCGTCAGCGGATGTTTGTATTGAAGGTCGAGCAGAGAATACAGCACGGACCTCATCTTCCGAGTCGCTACCAAAGATCAACGTGGGAGTAGATGGTCCCGGCTTGTTGTATTGGGGCGGACCCGAATAAACTATCTCCTCTTCCTCCTCGGTATCACTCCCGAAGACAGGGATAGTGGCGTTAGTTTTGTTCTCTGGCTTGTGACACCTCTCCGTGTCTTCGAAATCCGGTAAAAAGTATTTGTCATCTTCATATTTGCGGACCTCGTTCACAGAGAATGGGTTCAGTTCTCCCGTCACGGTATACTCGAGACCATCCTTAAAATACTTCATACACTGATGTTGTGTAGAAGGGATGATGTTGTACTCGTGTAACCATGGTCGGCCGAGCAAAGCATTGTAGCACGTCTTGGCATCTATGACGTGGAACTTAATGTCCGTGACGAGTAGCCCAAAGCGTAGCATCAGTATCACAGACCCAAGAGTTCTTGATGATTGGGAGTCGAACCCGGAGATGGTGATCTTGTCCCGAGCAAGGTGCTGGACGCTCAACACCCGTATGTTCCCCTCCGAAGGACGGCGTGACTGGACGTCTTGCCTGTGATTCAGGGGCATATGCTAATTGGTGCTATCCGTCCACCTCTCCGAAGATGCCAAGTTGTTTATGGCACCGTGTATCGAAGGTTTAAACGGATGCGTCCGATGTAGCAGACTTCGTCAGATTCCCCCTCGCTTAAGGGGTTTTTGATTGTGGGGACGCCCGTCCCTGCAGGCGCAAGCCCCTGCAGTTAATTACGCTACCGCATCGCGGTAACCACTTTCTCCTTCTCCAGATGGTCACTTCGTGTCGCATGTGTTTATTTTATGTTTAGTTGCCCGTGGATTATATACGGAGACTGAGTTATGTCGTCGCCCGTAGGGCGTGGACTAGTCCAAATCCGTATTATCTTAGATTTGGGTTTGAGGGTTTTGGGTTTAAGGATACGTTAGCCTCATTCGAGACTAAGATCGACTTATACGTTTGTTAAGGATACGTTAGTCTAGTTTTCAGACTAAGATCAACTTAACGGGATCGTTTAGATCCAACAATAGAGCAATTAAGGGAGCCCTGTTGTTTAGTTTAGTGACATTGCGGTCAATAAGTAGTTTAAGGACATTGCGGTCCAGTGTTAGTTTTAAGACGTTGCGGTCAAGGTTAAGGACGTCGTAGTCCGTGGATTTAAGGACTCCACAGTCCGATGTTAGTTTTAAGACATCACGGTCAAGGTTAAGGACCTCATAGTCCATGAGTTTAAGGACCCCACAGTCCGTCGTTAGTTTTAAGACATCCCGGTCAAGGTTAAGGACCTCATAGTCCATGAGTTTAAGGACCCCACAGTCCGTATTAATATCTGGTCATCGGGACCCGTCACCTCTTTGAAGACGTTGAGGAATTACAACGCCAGGCATCAAAGGAGTGAAGAGATGTACCCTTAAACCGAGGTAGATTAAATAATCTTTGGCCCAATTTGGATCCAAGACCAATTAATTATATTATGAGCCCATTGGCTCAGTTGAATTTGAATTGAGGACTTATGGTCAGCTTAGGCTAAGTCCAATCATGTTTAGGATATTGGCCCTCTGTTGGTCCATTAGAGGAAAGGCTTTGCCTCTAGACACTTAGCCAATGGGGCTAAAATTAGTGTTAAATACCAAAGATCAATCAGTGTTGAACACTGAGAATGAGATTGACAAGTTAGTGTTTAACACTAAAAGATAGTTAGTGTTAAACACCAGCAACAGGGCTTTCAAATTAGTGTTTATACACTACAACAAATCAGTGTTAAACACTGGCAATGGAGATTTCAAATTAGTGTTTAACACTAAGGCAGATCAATGTTAAATACTGGAAACAGGGTTTTCCAGGTTGGTGTTCAACGCTAAGAAAGTCAGTGTTAAACACTGTAAATAGATGTTTTCCAAATTAGTGTTTAAACACTAAGAAAATCAGTGTTGAACACTGGATATAGAGGTTTCAATTTTAGTGTTAAACACTAAGGCAAGAGGGGTCACGTGGTAGCACGTGAGAGCGCCCTCAATTCATTTTATTCTGCCAAAAGTATTGAATACTTTGGAGCATCACGTTCTGTCATGTGATGGGAATTCTGGTGTTTGTCCGTTAAAACTTCAGCCAAGGGGTCACGTGGTAGCACGTGATAGTGCCCTGTTTCCTTTTATTTTGTTCTACAGATAAGTGTTTAACACTTTTAATTCTGAAAGCCATCACGTGTGGGCACGTGATGGGGGCCTGCGCTTTGATCTGTTAGACTGTTCATTAGGGGTCACGTGTCGACACGTGAGGGCGCCCTAAAGCTCTTTTCTGTTTCTTTTCAGGGCACACGTGGTAACACGTGACCCTATTCCTTTGCCTGTTTGAAGATTTGTTTATCTTTTTAAGAATTGAATTCTTCATAGGGTTAAACCCTAGCAATAACTTTAGAGAAATTAAATTCCTACATTCTTTTGAAGAATTATATTCTTAAATAGGGTTAAACCCTCATTTCTTATTTCTTGAGGGAATTAAATTCCTGTTATTTTAATAGAACTAAGTTCTTAACTAGGGTTAAACCCTGATTCTGTTCATTCTGAAGGAATTAAACTCCCATAACATAGGGTCAAACCCTAATTTTATTTTAAAGGAATTAAATTCCTATAGTTCTGTGAGAATTAAATTCTCAAGCTTCCATTCCCTCTCTATGCTTTGGATCTGCATGGCAGGATCTCAACCCATTGAGAATTAAATTCTCAACTCAAGGGGAGATGTGCATTTTACAGATCCTCCACCAAAGAGAGAACTCTGTTCTTCTGTTTTATATCAGAGTTAAACTCTGTTGAGAATTGAATTCTCTTTTCCTTTCAAAAAGCCTTCCCTTTCTTACCTAGGGTTTTCTTTGGCAGAAGATCCAAATTCCTCCAAAGTATCAAGGCTCTCCTCTTTTTTTATGTATCGATTCCTCCTTTTTTTTTGTGCGTCTCTTGGCTCCTATTTATAGGAGAAGCAGCCGAATCAATTAGTTTTGGTGAATCTTTCATTGAGAGATTTAATTTGTATTCACCATTCGTTTTGGACCTTTGGATTATTAGGTGAATTTTATTCACCATTGGATTTTAAATCCAGAGATTCTCCTTTGTTATTTCGGTTAGATTTTAAAGGGGAAATCTTTCCAAATTCAGGCTTTTTCCATAGATAGGTGATATTTAAGAATCTTTAAATCTTTAATTCAATCGGTTCCTTTGGAAAGATTTGAGAGGCTTTTTCTCAGAATTTAATTCTGTTAACAGATAGGCTTTGAAAGCTGGTCACGTGTGGCCACGTGACCCTTGGTCACGTGTGGGCACGTGACCCCCTTGGAACGAGACCTCTTCTTCCTTTTTGCGCTCTGCCTTCTGGCTGCCGCCTAGCCGTCACGTGCCACCACGTGACCCCTAGTCACGTGTGAGCACGTGACCCTCGTCTGGCGCCTTTTTCTTGATTTAATCAGAGAATTGAGTCTGCTGCTTTTGAGTGTCACGTGCCAACACGTGACCCTGGTCACGTGGGAGCACGTGACCCTTTCTGAAGCCCTTTTCCTTGATTTGATTAGGGAACCGGTTTTCCTTTGAAGCCGCTTTTAAATGTCACGTGCCAACACGTGACCCAGGTCACGTGGGAGCACGTGACCCTTTCTGAAGCCCTTTTCTTTGATGTACACGGGAAGCTGAATCTGCCTTGCCGATGCTTTTAAATGTCACGTGCCAACACGTGACTGCTGGTCACGTGCTAGCACGTGATGCCTCCTTCGTAACCTTTCCTGATTTTAAATCAGGAAACAAATGCCCCCACAGCGTTGTTCTCACGTGTTTGCACGTGAGTGCAACGCTGTCACTTTTTATGACCGTTGGATTCCTCTAGGGATTTGGGGAGATGAAACGTTTCCATCACCTCCTATAAATATTAGGGTCATTTCAGAGACGCCTCCACTTTGCTCATCTTCTTCCTTGCAAACTTTTTCTGAGAATTTAATTCTCTTCTTCCAGAGCTTAGTTCTCTGCCTTGAAACAATCTTCAGAGTTTAACTCTGTTCAAGTGACCCTTTTCCTCAGGTAATGTTCTTGGACAAACAGTAAACTTTCACATTCCTTTGGATTTTAAATCCAAAACAAGGGTTTTTACCCTTTATTAACAAAGAACCCATTTTTCTTCGAGTTTCTTAACCAAAATACGAATCCATTTTAACCTCCAACAGTAGATTTCTTAGGGTTCATATGATGATCCATGGAGTTTAACTCTGTTCACAGAAAAGGATTTTTGGGGAATTTAATTCCCTTTTCTTAATAAGGAATTTAATTCCTGTGAAGAACTCAATTTCTTCCCATGGAGGCTCCTTAGGGTCTCTTTACCCTAGGTTGTCATTCTGTAATTAATGAAACAGAAACTTTGTAATGATGTCTTCTGTGGGAATTTAATTCCTTTGATCCTGTTGGATCCGTTGTAGAGCCCGAGACAGATTTGTCTTCTAGGGGGAATGTATAGGGTTACTTGAAACCCATTCTTTATTTAATGAGGATATTCCCTCTGTTTTATTATAACTGCTTGGTCTCATTATTAATGAGCCGTCATCTTGATTCTGTGGGGCCCATGTGTTTTGTGGCCAATGGTCCCAGAAAAATCTACTGTTGCTTTCTTTAACTAGTCTTCATGTTCGTGCATGGATATATATATATATCACTGACTTTGCTTTTAACGGTCTTCTTTTATTGGATTTCAGGTGTGATGGCTTCTGTTCCATGCTTTCCCTTTTCTCGCTCGGAGGCTGCTTTTCCTCAGCCACCATCTAATGAGGAAGCGATGGCGATGATCCGGGCACATGACCCGAATTACACCAACCTACTTCAATGGGGATCTTGGTATAGTCATATTATTCAGGGTCGCCGGAGTTTCCTTTGCGCGGTACCGACAGAGCCCACTTTCCCATTCTTACCGATGGACCCTCCGAGAACGGTTTTTGCTGTGGAAATGCCCAATTGGACTCCAACGGGGAGGCTCGAGCCTTCGACGACCGGTATTCCGAACCATCCGATCCCGGCCTTAGATATCTTGGGGCGACGTATTTGCCAAGGTGAGGCCCACCCGTGGGGGCAAATTTATAAGATAGGGCTCACTCCTCGACACCCTACGGGCTACCTTCTCTGGGCTCGCTACATCCTTTCTGCCCATCGTGCACGGCTCCAGAAAGTCGGGCTTTATCAGGCAATATACGCGTCACTCTTCCATTATAAGTCCCCGCATGCCTGGTGGGTCAAGGCGTTTTTGAACCAATGGAATCTTCCCACCAACACTTTCATTCTAGGAGATCGCGAGGTCTCGATTTCTCTGGCAGAATTTTATGAAATCTCGGGACTGCCAATCAGGGGTGCACTGTATGAGGAGTTGTTGCCTCCTGACGAGTATGTTTTCGAGCCCGAGCCTGTACCGGTTGACGGTTTTTCTGTTGAGAACGCCGTTCGCCACAAGCGTCCCAGTTTGATCAATGCGCTAGGTATCTTCGACCGATTATTCACCGAATCCGAAGAGCAGAGTGTTACTTTCAAGAGCTTCATTGCTCGTTTCCTTCGCGAGGACGCCTTATCGAAGACAGCCTCGAAGTTTGCGAACATCAAAGACCCCTTTGGGTTTGGCCCGAAGAAACTGCCGACTAATGAATCGGATCTGCCGCAATACTACATTCCCATAATGTCGCCGACGTCTTTCGAATCTATCGCAGCTCCCGGCATGGATGAGGAGACATTCTTCGTGGGGTTTGTTAGCGTCTGGCTCAGTTGGTTTGTCATCCCCATGCATCGTTGCTTTATGAGAGCTTCGGTTATCTATCCGGCTTATCGTATTGCTGAGGGGACGCGGTTGGCCATCTGCATCCCAGCCTTGGCGCACCTTTATCATGGGTTGGGCACCGCAGCTAATACCTCTACTCCTGGCGTGGATGTGGTAAACTTTTCGCTTCATTATTTCACGTCCTAGGTCGAAATGCACGTGTTGGGGGCTTTCGCTATGCATCAGAGGCCTGCGTTCTATGACGCCTACACTTTCCCTCGGCTTATGTGATTGGTGGATGCTTCTGCCGTTGACCCAACTCAATTCGGGGCTATTCGGACGTTGATTTCTCCTTACGCTACTGCCGGCGAATTAATATTTAATGATCGGGTCTTATCTTCTTCCACGGGTTCGGCCCAGCCGCTTTGGGACCGGTCGAAAGATGACGCGCCCACTTTGAAGCCCCGGGAAGCCGCGCGCTTATATGCAATCAGACCGGGTTACCTGGTGTTTCATCAGGACAGTGCGGCTTTCTTTATGCGGTACAATCCGCATCGCTTTACCCGGCAGTTTAGCTATGATCAGGGCGTCCCGTTTGAAGCTTTCATAATCGCGCCGGTTCCTTCGCTCGAGGCCGTCCGAGATGCCGCCCACCACTTTGTGAGGATGAACACCGGTTCTCAGTTCATGATCCCCGATGGTGACTACATTCCCCGATGCGTGGGGTCGTTTACAGGCTGGTATCTCCATCGGGTAAACCCGGTTATTATTGAGGAGAGAAGGGTGCTTCTTGGCCATGGCGTCCCTATTCAGGTTCCGGCCCCGGGAGCCATGCTGCGACCACGTGCCCCAGTCCGCTTTCCCCTGAGGGATATCGGCACTGCGATTATTCCTGGAGAGTCAGGAGTAGATCTTACTCTAATAGTTGGTATGCCCCTGGGTACTCGGTCGCGGGGTAAACGGGCTCCGGTAACAGTACCCCCACCCGAGGCAGCACCACCCTCCGTGTCATCGACGATGGCAGTGTCATCTCCAGTCGTGGCCCGGGGAGAGGGTGTTGAAGGCGACGTGGGCCAACGCCGCACTAAGGCTTCGAAGGGAAAGAGACGGTCGTCCTCGGCGACTGGTTCTGGGTCCAAGCGTCGAAGGAAGGTGGCTACTAATTTGCTCGACTCTTTAACGGAGTCTGAGCCCTTCCTTGAAGATGAGCCGTTGGCCTTACCGGAATCAAACGCTGAACTACTTTTTCCCAGTTCAGCCGCCGAGGAAGCTGCACAGTTGGCTGAGGCTATTAGGCGTTCCAAAGACGTGTCTCAGAACGCCAGGGTTCCGAAGAAGCCCTATCCTGCTGTAATCTTTTACGAGGACCCCTCGTGGATTCGGCGGCGATTTATAGGCCCTTTGGAGGAATGGGGGGAAAGGGCTTTGAAGCAGGTTGTTTCAGAGGACGCGGCGGACGCGCTTTCTTTATGGACCGGCGGCCATGAGTCCACTCTCGAACCCCGGCGAGCACGCCTCCTTGAGAAGGAGCAGCGGCTTGAAGAAGCCATATTGAAGGCTTCGTTACGCATTGGTATGCCTTTATACTTCTTTATAGCATTTCGGATTGTTTACGCCTGCATGCCTGCATCTTTATTCTTGTGTGAATTGTGCAGAATCTTCGACGCTGGGGGAGCTCCCTACGGGCTCGTTGAAGCCAAAGCCTGTCGAAATTCCCGATGAAGCGTTGCTCGATGTGGAGGGGGTTGATGAGGCTGCTCCTCTTGCAATAGAGCCTCCAGTGGCAGTTCCTGATCATGAAGCGCTTGCTCCTTTGGGAGAGGCTCCTTTGGAGGTCGCCGCCCCAATGACTCTTACTGAGGGCGGCTCAGAGGCTGGAAGAGAGGTAGTCGGGACTACTCTTCCTTTGTTGGAGCCTGAGGTCACGGCGGAGGCCGTTGAAGCTGCTATCCCCCCGGCTCAGAATGGGAGGAGCGTTGAAGGTAACCCTCTGCGTTTTAAAATAGCAACCCTTCCATGGTCTAAACTCTTTTATCTTTCCCAGAATTGCGCGGTTTGGCGGCCACTATCGCTGATCTGTTACCTCGACAGTCATTTCAGTGTTTATTAGAGATGGCAGCTCCCCAGGCGATCTCCCCTCGGCGTATTGTCCTTTCCTCCGGGCAAGGTTAGTGTCATTCGCCATTTTTTCTTTTACCATAGCATTGTTACTATTTTGCGAAATGACGTTGATGTCTCTTATAGTTTTGGAAGCTGACGATGAGGTCGAGGTTGTTGAAGGGCCAGGGGAACCTTCAGCTCCTACTTGTATGACTGTCGGTGAGTGACATTTTATTATAATCCCGTTCGTTCTTATGCTTAAGAATTTTATTAACATCTGTCAAATTTGAACAGCCCTGCCAGTCTCCATGGCGTTAGAATCGCGCATCATGATGCCGCCCGGCCCTTATGCTTTGCGGGCTTCAGAACGCCTGGCCCAATTGAGCCTTGTCTCCCTATCATCTTTCGTCGAGGAGCTCCGTGCTGGTAGCGCGATCACAGTCGAAGCGTTTGCCGCTGAAGCTAATGGCTCTCTTCCTTTTCTTGCCACCTATCATAGCGAGGAGGTGGTGCGGGTCTGGGTGGAGTTCTGTAGAAAGGTGGAGGCTTGTTTGCACGCCCTTGAATGTTCTCGCCTTTCCTCGGAAGCCGTGGCTGCAAAAGCGGAGTTGCGGGGTCTGATAGCACGATGCGCGGCCAACATCACGTCATGCGAGAAGAGGCTTGGCCGCAAATTCTCGGAGAGGGAGTTGGCTTCTAAAGCGCTGAGCGAGCTTCAGGCCAGCCTCACAGCCAAAGCCAACAAAGCATACGAACTCTGGCGGGTGCTTCAGGAGTCCATAAAAGAGGTGGTGGCTCTCGATAAAGCTGCCACGTTCACTCGTGAGAGGGTCGAGGCTCATAAAGCCACCGAGAGAGAACTCGAAGCTCGGCTTGCTTCGTATCAGGCTCAGCAAGCTCAGGCGGAGGCTCGTCTTCTGGAGATCTTGCGTCATGAAGCCGTGGCTCAGCAACAAAACGATGAGCTGGTAAAATTACTACACCGCCCGCCGGCTTGAGGACTTGTATCTTTTCCCCTTTTTTGTGTATACTCATGAATGAGAGTATCTTCTTTTTGTTTCTTTGTATCCATTTTAGTTTATGAATAAAAGATACATTTTTCTTCTAAATGACGTGTCTCTTTTCATTGAATGCGTTTGCGGACAATTTATCTTGATCTCCTTGCAGGACAGCGATGGCTTAGGATTCAGGGTTAAGATCCGCTTCCCAAGACTTTTGCATTTTATGAGCCACGAGGGTCTCATAAAGAGTTTTTTTTTCATGGGTCGAGAGGATCCCATAGGCGTAAGTCCTTCTTAAGAATCGTGAGGATTCTTAAGCGGGTTTTCCCTTGAGAGTCGTAAGGATTTCACAAGAGAGTTTTCTTCCTTACAGGTCGTGAGGACCTGCAAGTGCTGGATGTGGTCGCCTTTATCCGTGTTTCACGGGTCAGGGGTTGCTCCAGGTATCGTAGTTTAAAGACGTCGCGGTCAAGGTTAAGGACATCATAGTCCGTGGGTTTAAGGACTCCACAGTCCGATGTTAGTTTTAAGACATCACGGTCAAGGTTAAGGACCTCATAGTCCATGGATTTAGGGACTCCACAGTCCGATGTTAGGTTGTAGGGACCCGTCACCTCTTTGAAGACGTTGAGGAATTACAACGCCAGGTATCAAAGGAGTGAAGAGATGTACCCTTAAACCGAGGCAGAATCCGTAGGGAATCGAGGTGGTTGATTGTTAGTTTTAAGACATTACGGTCGAGGTTAAGGACATCATAGTCCGTGGATTTTAAGGACTCCACAGTCCGGTGTTTGCTCTGGATGCTTCACACGGGTTCACTGCCGTGCTTGGCGAGGACCAGGCTCCGCACTGGGCGTTTTCCGCGGGGTCAAAGAGTGACGTTATCCGCGTTCCACGTAACCAGGAATTTTGCACTAGATGCTTCACACGGGTTCACTGCCGTGCTTGGCGAGGACTAGGCTCCGCTCTGGATGCTTCACACGGGTTCACTGCCGTGCTCTGCGAGGACCAGGATCCGCTCTGGACGTTTTCCACGGGGTCAAAGAGTGACGTTATCCGCGTTCCACGTAACCAGGAATTTTGCACTAGATGCTTCACACGGGTTCACTGCCGTGCTCCGCGAGGACCAGGATCCGCTCTGGACGTTTTCCACGGGGTCAAAGAGTGACGTTATCCGCGTTCCACGTAACCAGGAATTTTGCACTAGATGCTTCACACGGGTTCACTGCCGTGCTCGGCGAGGACTAGGCTCCGCTCTGGATGCTTCACACGGGTTCACTGCCGTGCTCTGCGAGGACCAGGATCCGCTCTGGACGTTTTCCATGGGGTCAAAGAGTGACGTTATCCGCGTTCCACGTAACCAGGAATTTTGCACTAGATGCTTCACACGGGTTCACTGCCGTGCTCGGCGAGGACTAGGCTCCGCTCTGGATGCTTCACACGGGTTCACTGCCGTGCTCTGCGAGGACCAAGATCCGCTCTGGACGTTTTCCACGGGGTCAAAGAGCGACGTTATCCGCGTTCCACGTAACCAGGAATTTTGCACTAGATGCTTCACACGGGTTCACTGCCGTGCTTGGCGAGGACTAGGCTCCGCTCTGGATGCTTCACACGGGTTCACTGTCGTGCTCTGCGAGGACCAGGATCCGCTGTGGACGTTTTCCACGGGGTCAAAGAGTGACGTTATCCGCGTTCCACGTAACCAGGAATTTTGCACTAGATGCTTCACACGGGTTCACTGCCGTGCTTGGCGAGGACTAGGATCCGCTCTGGATGCTTCACACGGGTT
Organism: Agapanthus africanus; assembly: GCA_030015575.1. Taxonomy (NCBI): domain Eukaryota; kingdom Viridiplantae; phylum Streptophyta; class Magnoliopsida; order Asparagales; family Amaryllidaceae; genus Agapanthus; species Agapanthus africanus. The sequence goes on along the minus strand of CM057339.1, from coordinate 823,796,418 downwards.
CACTGCCGTGCTCTGCGAGGACCATGATCCACTCTGGACGTTTTCCACGGGGTCAAAGAGTGACGTTATCCGCGTTCCACATAACCAGGAATTTTGCTGATTGTATCCGCATTTCACGGGATGGAGGTTTGACAGTTGGCGATATGTATACCACCGAGCCATGGAACTGGGAATTGCCGATGTTCTGCTTAGCTTAGAGTTGTGTCCGTTGTTATGAGACGAGTGTTGAAACGATCTCCAGGTCTCCTTTGGCCCGTCGAGACTTGGCTTCTTCTTCTGATGAAACCTGGGGGAGAAGTATGATCCCTTTTTGTTTACGCCCTTGGATTGTGTATAGGGTGTGATGGAACATCACCTGTAGGGCATAAATTGAAACTTTTTTTTATATTTTATTTCTTTTTCCGCGATGCTCTATCATTTCAGCTTTTATATCGCGGAGGTCGCGATTGCCCTATCATTTCGGCGATTTTTCGCGGTGCCCAATCATTTCGGCTATTTTTTTTATTTTCACTCGCTGTTTTTTATTGCGAGTTGCCCCATCATTTCGGCTATTTTTCATGCATATATTTTTACTTGCTGCTTTTTATTGCAAGTTGCCCCATCATTTCGGCTATTTCGTATGCATGTGTGGCTTGCTAGCTTTTTCGCCGCAAGCTTGGATTTTAGATACCGATTTCGGCATCAGCACCGCTGCAACTGGGATGTTGCCAGGAGCGAATCATCATTTGCCTCTGTCGATGTCGAACAAAGGTGGCTTACTAAACAGGGTTAAGGGTCCTGTCGACCAAGGCTTTTGACTTCATGAGCCGTAAGGGTCTCACAAAGGTATTTCTCCCTACAAGTCGTGAGGATCTTGCAGGTGTATTTTCTCCTTAGGGATCGTGAGGATTCCTAAGTGTATGTTCCTCTGTAAGTCGTAAGGATCCTACAAGAGCGTTTTCTCCTTATAAGTCGAGAGGAATTATAAGGGTTCTTCACCATATGGACATGTCCCTAGTCACGGGTGTGACTTTGCTGGGGAAATGTTTATTCGCGCCCGTGGATTGTATACAAGGGTCAGTACTGAGCCACTTGTAGGGCAATATCGAAGGTTGTGGGGGATCTGCTTAAGAACAGGTTTAGGTTTCTGTAACTTAAGACTTTCAAATCTCATGAGCTGTGAGGGTCCCATAAGAGAATTCTCCTTACAAGTCGTGAGGATCTCGCAAGTGTATTTTCTCCTTAGGAATCGTGAGGATTCCTAAGTGTGTTGCTTCTTTGTGAGTCGTAAGGATCTCACGCGGGTGGTTTCTCCTTACAAGGTCGAGAAGACCTTATAAGTGTCTTTTAACGAGGTTGCGCCCTTTCGGGTTTTCACAAACACTCGCCGGTAGTCCTGCTGTTTTTACTCACGGAGCCCTTTCGGGTTTTCATCCGTGCCCTTTTTGCTTATGGACATACCGTTTTTTTATTCTTTTCATTTTCTTTTTCTCCTTTTTTTTACGAGGCTGCGCCCTTTCGGGTTTTCACAAACACTCGCCGGTAGTCCTGCAGTTTTTACTCACGGAGCCCTTTCGGGTTTTCATCCGTGCCCTTTTTACTTATGGACATACCGTTTTTTTTATTATATTTTTTTTATCTCGTCAGCCTAAGGATGCTACGGTATTAGTTTAAGGACGTTTCGGTCCGCTGTTAGTTTAAGGACGTTTCGGTCCGTCGTTAGTTTAAGGACGTTTCGGTCCGTCGTTAAGAGGCTGGCTACCGTTTATAAAACTTGAGCTTAGTAAGGTAGCAAGCGGGCATGGTCGTTGTCACCTATCATTGACCTAGGCTGTGGCTCATTAAGCGTAGTATTTCTTTAGGAAGCGACCGTTTATTGGCCTGAAAGGCCTTTCACCATGCATGTCCATGAGTAGGTAGGCTCCACCCTGGTAGACCTTATTTATGATGTACGGGCCTTCATAGTTTGGCTCGAATTTTCCCCGCTTGACGCGATTGGGGATCATAGGTCTTTTGACCACTAGTACGAGTTCGCCTTGGCGGAATGTCCTCGGTCGGGTCAATCTTTCGTATGAGCGCGTCATCTTTGCTTTATAAGCTTCTAGATTTTGTTGCGCTATGAGCCGTGTTTCTTCAAGAGCATCAAGCTCCTCGAGCCGGAGGCTAGCATTTTCTTCGTTCGTCAGTTCGTAGTGGACTGCCATCCATAGAGAGGGTAGCTCTATTTCGAGGGGGAGTACCGCTTCCGTATCGAATACCAGTGCGTACGGCGTTGTGTTCGTGGCCGTCTTGAACGTAGTTCGATAGGCCCAAAGGGCCTCTTGCAGCCTCTCGTGCCAGTCTTTCTTATTTCGGGACACCGACTTTTTCATGATTTTTGTCAAGGTCTTATTGAAGGCCTCGGCTAGACCATTAGCTCGCGGATTGTAAACTGAGGAATATCTCCAGTCTATATTATGATGCTGTGCGAAGTGGCTAATTTTATGGCTTCTGTAGGCTGGCCCGTTATCGGAGATAATCCGCCGTGGAGTTCCAAACCGATAGATGACGTGCGTCTTGAAGAAGTGGAGGATATTCTCCGTCTTCACTTCCCTCAGCGGTACTGCTTCTGCCCATTTGGAGAAGTAATCAGTTGTCGCCAGGATGAAACGATGTCCCCGGAACGATGCTGGTTCGATGGGGCCGACTATATCAGTCCCCCACATTTCGAATGGCCAGCTAGCCACCGTCGGATGTAGTAGATTCGGATGCTGGTGGATGAAATCCCCATGGATTTGGCACGAGTGGCACTGCTTCGCATATTCGAGGCAGTCCTGGATCATCGTGGGCCAGTAGTAACCCATCCGTTTAATTTTTAACTTCATCTTTGGGCCTGCTTGATTAGAACCACAGATTCCGTCATGAACCTCTTGAACGACTCTTTCTGCTTCGTCCGGTCCTAAGCATCTCAGCCACAGAGAATCAAACGACCTCTTATAAAGAGTATCATTGACGAAAGCGAAAGATAGAGCTCGTTTCATGAGCTGATGTCTTGAGGATGCTTCTTCGGGGATTCGGTGGGACTTAAAGTAGTCTATGAAGACTTCCCTCCAGTCCTCAGCCTTCTCACGGTCTTTTATTTGTAGGGTCGTCTGCTCAGTCGCTCCTTTTTCTTCGTATGATTCCAGAGATATTTCTGCTAGGGCAAGCACCCGACGGCTTTGTACCATGATTTTAACGTCATCGAGGTTCTCGTTAGCCAATTCTTTAGCGAGCTTTGCTAACGCGTCCGCTTTGCTATTTTCCGCGCGTGGTATGCTTTCCAAAGTGTAGGAAGGGATTTGGGTCAATTGTTGTTGCACCTTTTCGCCGTACTTCACCAACTCCGGTTTGCACGTTTGGTAGTCCCCATTTACTTGACTAACGACCAGTTGAGAATCCCCGTATATAAGGAGGTCTTCAATTCCCATGTCGATGGCGATCTCGAGGCCTGCTATCAGAGCTTCGTATTCAGCTTCATTGTTTGTCCTCGGCTCTGTTAAGGAGAAGGCGAAGCGCATTATCCCTCCTTGTGGAGTTACGAAGATGAGGCCTACCCCTGATTTGATCATTGGGATACCCTGTTTGTGCTTCTTTACGGAAGACGCTCTATCGAAATAGAGTTCCCATCAGGTACTACCGCCGCCGATCGCATCGAATGCATGCTCGTCCGGCAGCTCGCAGTTCAGAGGAGAACCGGCAAGTACTGGATTCTCAGCAAGGAAGTCGGCAATGGCCTGGCCTTTCACTGCCTTAAGAGGTCGATACGTTATCGAGAACTCCATCAGGAGTAGAGCCCATTTAGCGAGTCGACCCGTCAATATAGCCTTTGACAGCAAATATTTAAGAGGGTCCACCTTCGAAATGAGACGGACTTCGTGCGCCAACGCATAGTGCCTAAGCTTTGTTATCGCGAAGATCAACGCCAAGCAGTGTTTTTCAATGGGAGAGTAGTTGCTTTCTGTCCCGAGCAGAACTCGACTTAAGTAGTAGAGTGCTCTCTCCTTTCCTTGATCGTTCTCTTGTGCCCATAATGCGCCTAAGGAACCTTCGAGGGCGGTCATATAAAGAATGAGGGGTTTTCCCTTGACCGGTGCAGCCAACACCGGAGGGTTCTGCAAGTACTGCTTGATCTCGTCTAGTGCGTCTTGGCATTTGTGATCCCAAATGAATGGAGTTCCCTTCTTCATCAGGTGGCTGTAAGGACAGCACTTGCCTGAAAGATTGGCGATGAATCGTCGGATGTATGCGAGCGTCCCTTGGAGAGACCGCAACTGTTTGAGGGTTCTTGGCGGAGGCATTTCCATGATCGCCTTGATCTTAGATGGATCCACTTCGATACCTCGGTGTCGGATGATGAATCCCAGGAATTTACCCGAGGAAACTCCAAAACCGCATTTGAGGGGATTCATCTTCAAATTATATTGCCGAAGGCGTTGAAATACAGTCTCCAGATGCTTTAAATGCTCTTCGTATGACATGCTCTTTACTACAAGGTCATCGATATAGCACTCGACGATGTCATGTATGAGGTCGTCGAAGATCTTTGTCATGGCCCTTTGATAGGTAGCACCGGCGTTCTTTAGACCAAAGGGCATAACCCTGTAGCAGAATATACCCAAAGGGGTCCGGAAAGCGGTGTGCTTCTGGTCTTCGGGATGCATCTTTATCTGATTGTACCATGATGAACCGTCCATAAAGGAGAAAACCTCGTGAGTGGACGTGTTATCTATCATTAGCTCGGTTACCGGTACTGGGAAATCGTCCTTCGGACAGGCTTTATTGAGATCCCTGAAATCCACGCATATGCGTACCGTCCCATTTTTCTTCATTACCGGGACGATATTGGTGATCCAGTCGGGATATTGGACTTCTTGGATAAATCCAGAATCGATCAGCTTCTTAACTTCGGCGTTGATGCTCATTTCAAGCTCTTGTCGCATCCTTCTCGGCGCCTGCTTGACTGGCTTGATATCTGGGGATATTGCTAATTTATGCACAGCAATCTCCGGATCTAATCCTGGCATCTCGGAATAGTTCCACGCGAAGCAGTCTTTATGCTGTAGAAGCACGTTCTTTAACGCGGCCACCCTTTCTTCAGATAGCAGCTCGCTGACGAATGTCGGTCGCGGATCATCTACCGATCCCATCTCAATCTTCTTGAGGTTATCTGCAGTAGTATGTATGCCATCTTCCAGTTCTTTTGGAGCTGGCGGAAATTCTGAGATCACCTCATCATTGCTGTTCTCAAAGCACCAGGGAAGGTCATCCATGTTCTCGGGCTCTTCTTTTAATATCGTAATCGTGTAACAGGTGCGAATCTGCTTCCAGGGCTGAGGTGGATCTGGTCCCGCTTTTGCGGCTTTGGGTTCGTGCTTTTGTGGCGGCGTTACCCTCCAGCTGTTGGATAAAGCGAATCTGCCCTGTTGGTACTGGTCCTCGACCCAGTTCTTGAAGGTGAAGCAGTCTTCGGTAGGATGTCCTATGGCTCGGTGATAAGAGCAATAGCTCAGATGAGAAGCCTTGTTAGCTCGTTCAGGGTGCTTAGACTCTGGAAGCGCGATCATTTGATGTTTTATAGCGAACTCGAGTAACTTCTTCGTCTTGTCTCGAGGGAAGGAATACGCTCGATTCATCTTCTTCCTGAGGGACAAATCCGGACCGCGCAATGCCCGCTCACGTGACTCTCTAATCCTGCGTCGTTGTTGTCGGCTCCGCTTTCCGCTTCTTGATTTATTTCTGCCTCTGCGTTGGGCCTTTCGGATAACGGGTTGACAGGGATGAGCATCTTTGTCTTTTGCAGCCTGTTGAAACAGACGTTGCGTCCTGGCCTTCTCGTAGATGGCCATCTCGCGGTTGTGGTTTTCCCGAGCTTTTTGACCTGCTTTCCTGATAAGCTTGTCCATTCGTTCTTCAAACGACGGACTCGGCACTTCGATCGCGGGATCTGGTTTTGATGAGGGGTTGGCCTTTCCCGACAGGACGTCCACTTCTTCATCAAAGTTATATATGGCGTAGTTACTGTGGGCCCGTTCCCGTTTTCCGGTTCTCGCGTATCCAAGCCCAAGTGTTTCCATTTTCCCGTTGGGCAATTTACGTTGGGTCCCAGGGACATCCCAAATCCTGTTGTAGAACCGAGCTTGTCGAACAGTCTGTTTTAAGGGTACCCCTTGGCGCTTCAATAGCCTCTTTAGTCCATTTGTATAGTATCTGGGCAAACGGATGGGTTGGAGCCTGTCGAGTGTAGCATCCGCGCCATGCCAGATCTCTTTCTCTACTTTCGACTCTGAGGATCAGTAGAATAGGATTACCTTCTCACCCCTTTGCCTGGGAGGGACGTAAAATGTTTGCAGGTCCTGCACATTGTGAGCTTGAAGTGCGTCAAGATCCTTGTAGTGTTTCTGCGGCACCATGGTGATTTGCAAACTTTGATCATCGCCAGGGGATGCTTGTATTGACGGCCGACTGGAGAATACAGTATTAACCTCATCTTCCGAGTCACTTCCGAAGACAACCATGGGGGCGGACGTCCCTGGGTTGTTGCGTTGAGACGGCCCAGCATAAACTATCTCTTCTTCTCCTTCGGTATCGCTCCCGAAAATAGGGATGGCGGCGGCGGCTTTGTTCTCTGGCTTGCGACACCTTTCTGTATCCTCGAAATCTGGCAAAAAGTACTTCGCATCTTCGTATTTGCGGACTTCGTTCACGGAAAATGGGTTCAGCTCACCTGTTACGGTATACTCGAAACCATCTTTAAAGTACTTCATACACTGATGTTGTGTAGAAGGGATGATGGTGTACTCGTGTAACCAAGGGCGACCGAGCAAGGCGTTGTAGCAGGTCTTGGCGTCAATGACATGGAACTTGATGTCTGTGACGAGTAGTCCAAAGCGTAATGTTAGTATTACGGATCCGAGAGTCCGTGACGATTGGGAGTCGAAACCGGAGATGGTAATTTTGTCACGAGCGAGATGTTGCACACTCATGCAGATTTCCTATAACACCCGAACGTTAAGGAGATTGACGGAGGATCCATTATCCACTAGGATCTTGCCTATCTTGATATCATGGCAGTACCCAGAGACATATAGGGGACGGTTGTGGTCGCACGTCCCGAGAAAGAGGTCTTCGTCACCGAAAGTGATGTCGGCCGTATGCACTTCCTCCAGTTCATCCTTCATCCTTTCCGCAGCAAGGAAGGCTTGGAATTGCTCATGTTCTTGTAACGCCTTGATTAATGAATCTCGCGCTTCTTTTGATAATAGGAGGGCATCGAGAATGCTAAGTTGAGAAGGTAGCTTCCTTAGGTGCGCTAGGATGTTGTAGTCCACCTTACCTTTCCTGGGAGGGTCCTTGGTAGTCAGCTCTTTCATAACTTGGTCATCTAAAGTGATATCCTCAGTGACCTTTTCCTTTCCCTTATCTTTTCTATTTGCGGGCCCGAGATTCTTTTCCGGGAGCGTACGATTGCGCAGCTGAATGTTTTCGCAGGCCTCTGATTCCTCCTCTTTCCCTAAAACGGATTCTTTAAAGAGAGGGCCCAGAGCCATTTCTTCATCAGAGTCACTCCCAAAGGTGAGAACTTGTGACCCTCCGGCGTTAACCATGTAACAATTGCCAGTGGTTCTGTCGTGCCCGTCGGCAGTACTTCTTCGTTCCCGACGAGTCTTGCGTTTCATGCGCTTAAAATGTTGCCGATGAGCACCATATCCCTGCCACCATATCCTAAAAGCGTCGCACTCCTCCGTAGAGTGTGAAATTTTCCGATGATATGCGCAATAATCAGGGTGCCTCTCCGCCCCATTGAGCGTGTTTTCTTCCGAGGGTGGTAGCTTCATTCCTATTGACATGGCTTTGGCAAACCTTTTCCTCGTCTTGAATATCTTCTTGCCTGCCTCAGATGCCTTTCGATCTGGCGGGAGTACTTCAACTCTTTCGTTTAGTCGCCTGCGTTCGGCTCCTTCCGATGCGGCCATCTCACGCTCCTGATCTGCTTTACTCTTTAGACGAATCTCGTCTAGAAAGGCGTCGATCATTTCATCTGTTGGCCACACAAGTCCTGGCTCAGGGTGTGCCCCCAGTTTCTCGGTGCCAGGAGTTTTCTCATCTTCCGAGTGGGAAATCACATGACAACTCGCCACATATCCCTTGGATTCATCTGATGAGCTCTCTTCCTCATCTTCCTTCTGAAAGACGTGGTTGAGGAACTCTTGCAGTGTGACGGGAGTCCGTGCCTTTTGATTATACTCCTCCAGCGCGTCAATCTGTTTCTGCAAATCCGTGGGCTTGTCTCCAGGCTTCACGGGCTTTTTGGATTTCCTCTTCTTTTTCTTTGAAGATTTTGACGGTTGGGTGTGAGTATTTGGGCTATCACCACGAATCTTTGTAGTTGGGCGCGGCTTCAACATCCCTTCGATAATTTGAGATTCAAGCGGGTCCTTCCATTCGACCACTGGGCACGCATGAAGGTCCCTCAGCATTCTTTTGGTTTTAGTTGACAGCACGACCTCCCATGGAGCTTCTTCAATAAAGGAACAGGTCGCCCCCAGTGCGTCCGTCTTCTTAGGAGTATGCGGCTGTGGCGGGTTCACCTTCCACTTTTCGGACAATGCAAACTTCCCCTGGAGGTATTGATCTTCAATCCATCCTTTGAAAACGAAGCAATCCTTAATCGGATGGCTTACCGTTTGATGGTAAGGGCAATAGTTGGGGTTATTCACCTTAGTGGGTTGTGGCGGTCGTCTTGGATTTGGTGGGTTTATAAGTCTGTTGCGTACTGCCAGCTCGAATAACCGTTTCGTCTTGTCCCGTGGGAACGAGTAGGGACGCTTCATCTTCTCATTATAATACCGGCGTCTTTCTTCCAACTGATCCGCCAGCTTTGAGGCACTGGGTTGCTGCTGAGCATTCGCGACGAAGGTGGCCTTTCCCTTACCCTTGTCATTCCGAGGTTCTGGCTTCGGGGGAGGTGGTCTATGACCCATCTGGTCCATCTGAGCCAACTTGTCGATTAAAGCCTGGAATGTGGTTGGCTTAAAGAACATCATAAACTGGGAGATAGTTGTGTGAGGGTCTAGGGTTCCCACGAACATGCCCACCGCGGGCGCTTCCTCAATGCGTTGCTCGCATTTCGACCAAAAATTCCGCCATCGTATAGCATATTGGACCCAAGTTTCGCCTGGTTTTACCCTGGCGTTAATCAATGCCGTTATTGGAGTGCGTTCGCCGGCGCTTGCGAATCGCTGAGTGAATAGCAACTCCATTTCAGCGAACGTCTTGATAGAATCGTTCGGGAGTTCCGAATAACATTCGAACGCTATTTCTGATAAGCTGCCCACGAACTGGCGAAGCAACAGTTTATCATCTCCGCCGGTGTTGCCGCAAAGGGCCCTGAACTGGGCGACATGTTGGTGGGGATTGCCGGTCCCCTTGTAAACATGGAACTTGGGAATTGTGTAACCTGTCGGGTACTTGATTTGGTCGTACCAGCTTGGATATGGCCGCCCCGTTTTTACGACTTGACCAGCTGCCTCATTCACATGATGAACCCGGATTTGCTGGGCTATATAGTCGACCAAGTCAGTCTTAGAGATTGTCTCCTCCTTGGCCGTTGAGAGGGCCGGTGGTAGATTTGATGTTTCTCCCCTGTCGTCTTCAATGACGATCGGGGGATCCTCAGCGGGTGGATCCTATTGGATCATCATTCCTATCATATCTTGGAAAAGGAGGCCCATACGCTGTATGTTGGCTGCTTGTTCAGCAGCCTCTTTGTCCTTCTTCTCCATTATTCGGCGAAGGAATTCGGCGTTGATTTCTTCCTCCTGGCGTTCGTCCGAAGACGTTTCTGGGTTTTCTTTTGGCCCGGTAAGTGCAGCCATAGCATTCATCATTTCCTGGAGCTTTTGCTGTTGCTCCTGAGCTTTGGTCACCGACCGTGTAAGCGGTCTATGGCCTGTAGACGCACGGCTGTCTACCTTCCCCGACGCCATGTATACAGTATGGACCATCCTACCCCCAGCCTTAGGGCGTCTGGGTTCAGCTCTTTTAGCTCTCGTTGCAGGCCCGGGGATCTTCTCCGGCCTCCTCTTTTTATGAGCAGTGGAAGCTGAGGGGGCCATTGGGGTGGGCACCCAGACAGCTTTTCGTGGCTTAGCCTGGTGACTGGCTTCCTGTTGGATTTTCAGCTTCTTGTGCTGGCGGGAGAAGTTTGGATCGATCATCGAGTCTCGGGCCTGCAGCCAGACTTTATAGATTCGGGAGGACAGCCGTTGAGGAGATTGGAGCTGTTCTGTTTTTACTTCTATAGCTCTTTTCAGCGGATGGGGAGATTTCTTTAGCGCCGCGGTAGGAGAATTCCTACGCACCCTATTTAGCATCTCAAAGCTATTCCCAGTTGGAACAGCAGCATTAACTTCTGCCATCGGGGCTAGTGGAGTTAGCCCAGAGGGGGAGTTGCCCCCAGCCTTCCTTACTCGGCGCCAGTGGCGATGTCGAGCGTGTCGAGCGGACGGCGTTGGTTCAGCGGTGATGATGGCTTCGTCTTGCCCCCTGTGTAGGTGGGGGGTCACTGCTGGTGTCAGCCTGTTAAAGACTGATGTCCTTTGGGTAGCAGGAGCGGGAGCTGGAACATTCAATCTCGTAAAGACCGATTTTTTGGCAGGAGAAGCCGCCTTGACGACTTTATGAGCAGGGATGGCTATCCTTTTCGGAACAACCTTCTCTGGGATTGAAGGCTTCATCACGGGCCCACATGAACTTTGGCCCAGTCTGGCGAAGACCGAGGAGCTGGAGCTGGACGACCCGTTGAGGGGGGCCGCGGTAGTAGCAAGCCGATCAAAGACCGACTTCTTGGGAGCTTCTGGTGTTGGTACAGAGGTGCTGAAACTCATTGGTGGGAGCATAGTCCCAAAGAACAATCCGGTAGTGTCCTGAGTCACCTGGTCCACCGGCATCGTGAACAAGGAGGCCGCTTGGGGCCCGTAGGCTATGCCTCCAGATGAGGCGGAGCGTGAGTTGCAGTTGCAGTTGGAACACTTCACACAAGTAGATACCATTGATCCTTTTGCTTTCTGCAATAAGCAAAACGCCAAATCTTAGTACCTTGTAACCCAAGGGCAACCATTAGCGAACCGTGTTTGGTTCGCGAGTCACGACACACGAAGTGTGGAGTGGAAAGAGGAAAAGGTCCCACCGGGCGTGCAAGAATCTGTTCCCCTCCGAAGGACGGCGCGACTGGACGTCTTGCCTGTGATTCAGGGACAGATGCTAATTGGTGCTATCCGTCCACCTCTCCGAAGATGCCAAGTTGATTTATGGCACCGTATAGCGAAGGTTTAAACGGAAGCGTCTGATGTAGCAGACTTTGTCAGATTCCCTCTCGCTTAAGGGGTTTTTGATTGTGGGGACACTCTTCCCTGCAGGCGCAAGCCCCTGCAGTTAATTACGCTACCGCATCGCGGTAACCACTTTCTCCTTCTCCAGATGGTCACTTCGTGTCGCATGTGTTTATTTTGTGTTTAGTTGCCCGTGGATTGTATACGGAGACTGAGTTATGTCGTCGCCCGTAGGGCGTGGACTAGTCCAAATCCGTATTATCTTAGATTTGGGTTTGGGGGTTTTGGGTTTAAGGATACGTTAGCCTCATTCGAGACTAAGATCGACTTAAACGTTTGTTAAGGATACGTTAGTCTAGTTTTCAGACTAAGATCAACTTAACGGGATCGTTTAGATCCAACAATAGAGCAATTAAGGGAGCCCTGTTGTTTAGTTTAGTGACATTGCGGTCAATAAGTAGTTTAAGGACATTGCGGTCCAATGTTAGTTTTAAGATGTTGCGGTCAAGGTTAAGGACGTCGTAGTCCGTGGATTTAAGGACTCCACAGTCCGATGTTAGTTTTAAGACATCACGGTCAAGGTTAAGGACCTCATAGTCCATGAGTTTAAGGACCCCACAGTCCGTCGTTAGTTTTAAGACATCCCGGTCAAGGTTAAGGACCTCATAGTCCATGAGTTTAAGGACCCCACAGTCCGTATTAATATGTGGTCATCGGGACCCGTCACCTCTTTGAAGACGTTGAGGAATTACAACGCCAGGCATCAAAGGAGTGAAGAGATGTACCCTTAAACCGAGGTAGATTAAATAATCTTTGGCCCAATTTGGAACCAAGACCAATTAATTATATATTATGAGCCCATTGGCTCAGTTGAATTTGAATTGAGGACTTATGGCCAGCTTGGGCTAAGTCCAATCATGTTTAGGATATTGGACCTCTGTTGGTCCATTAGAGGAGAGGCTTTGACTCTAGACACTTAGCCAATGGGGCTAAAGTTAGTGTTAAACACTAAAAATCAATCAGTGCTGAACACTGAGAATGAGATTGACAAGTTAGTGTTTAACACTAAAAGATAGTTAGTGTTAAACACCAGCAACAGGGCTTTCAAATTAGTGTTTATACACCACAACAAATCAGTGTTAAACACTGGCAATAGAGATTTCAAATTAGTGTTTAACACTAAGGCAGATCAATGTTAAATACTGGAAACAGGGTTTTCCAGGTTGGTGTTCAACGCTAAGAAAGTCAGTGTTAAACACTGTAAATAGATGTTTTCCAAATTAGTGTTTAAACACTAAGAAAATCAGTGTTGAACACTGGATATAGAGGTTTCAATTTTAGTGTTAAATACTAAGGCAAGAGGGGTCACGTGGTAGCACATTAGAGCGCCCTCAATTCATTTTATTCTGCCAAAAGTATTGAATACTTTGGAGCATCACGTTCTTTCATGTGATGGGAATTCTGGTGTTTGTCCGTTAAAGCTTCAGCCAAGGGGTCACGTGGTAGCACGTGATAGCGCCCTGTTTCCCTTTATTTTGTTCTACAGATAAGTGTTTAACACTTTTAATTCTGAAAGCCATCACGTGTGGGCACGTGATGGGGGCCTGCGCTTTGATCTGTTAGACTGTTCATTAGGGGTCACGTGTCGACACGTGAGGGCGCCCTAAAGCTCTTTTCTGTTTCTTTTCAGGGGTCACGTGGTAACACGTGACCCTATTCCTTTGCCTGTTTGAAGATTTGTTTATCTTTTTAAGAATTGAATTCTTCATAGGGTTAAACCCTAGCAATAACTTTAGAGGAATTAAATTCCTACTTTCTTTTGAAGAATTATATTCTTAAATAGGGTTAAACCCTCATTTCTTCTTTCTTGAGGGAATTAAATTCCTGTTATTTTAACAGAACAAAGTTCTTAACTAGGGTTAAACCCTGATTCTGTTCATTCTGAAGGAATTAAACTCCCAAAACATAGGGTCAAACCCTAATTTTATTTTAAAGGAATTAAATTCCTATAGTTCTGTGAGAATTAAATTCTCAAGCTTCCATTCCCTCTCTATGCTTTGGATCTGCATGGCAGGATCTCAACCCATTGAGAATTAAATTCTCAACTCAAGGGGGGATGTGCATTTTACAGATCCTCCACCAAAGAGAGAACTCTGTTCTTCTGTTTTATATCAGAGTTAAATTCTGTTGAGAATTGAATTCTCTTTTCCTTTCAAAAAGCCTTCCCTTTCTTACCTAGGGTTTTCTTTTGCAAAAGATCCAAATTCCTCCAAAGTATCAAGGCGCTCCTCTTTTTTTATGTATCGATTCCTCCTTTTTTTTTTGCGTCTCTTGGCTCCTATTTATAGGAGAAGCAGCCGAATTAATTAGTTTTGGTGAATCTTTCATTGAGAGATTTAATTTGTATTCACTATTCGTTTTGGACCTTTGGATTATTAGGTGAATTTTATTCACCATTGGATTTTAAATCCAGAGATTCTCCTTTGTTATTTCGGTTAGATTTTAAAGGGGAAATCTTTCCAAATTCAGGCTTTTTCCATAGATAGGTGATATTTAAGAATCTTTAAATCTTTAATTCAATCGGTTCCTTTGGAAAGATTTGAGAGGCCTTTTCTCAGAATTTAATTCTGTTAACAGATAGGCTTTGAAAGCCGGTCACGTGTGGCCACGTGACCCTTGGTCATGTGTGGGCACGTGACCCCCTTGGAACGAGACCTCTTCTTCCTTTTTGCGCTCTGCCTTCTGGCTGCCGCCTAGCTGTCACGTGCCACCACGTGACCCCTGGTCACGTGTGAGCACGTGACCCTCGTCTGGCGCCTTTTTCTTGATTTAATCAGGGAATTGAGTCTGCTGCTTTTGAGTGTCACGTGCCAACACGTGACCCTGGTCACGTGGGAGCACGTGACCTTTTCTGAAGCCCTTTTCCTTGATTTGATTAGGGAACTGGTTTGCCTTTGAAGCCGCTTTTAAATGTCACGTGCCAACACGTGACCCAGGTCACGTGGGAGCACGTGACCCTTTCTGAAGCCCTTTTCTTTGATATACACGGGAAGCTGAATCTGCCTTGCCGATGCTTTTAAATGTCACGTGCCAACACGTGACTGCTGGTCACGTGCTAGCACGTGATGCCTCCTTCGTAACCTTTCCTGATTTTAAATCAGGAAACACCGCACATTGAGGAGATTAACGGATGATCCATTGTCGACCAGGATTTTTCCTATCTTTATATCGTGGCACTATCCTGAGACATAGAGTGGGCGATTTTGTTCGCACGTCCCAAGGAGAAGGTCTTCATCGCCAAAAGTGACATCGGCCGTGTGCACTTCCTCCAATTCATCCTTCATCTTTTCTTCGGCCAGGAAAGCTTAGAATTGCTCCGGCTCCTGTAGTGCCTTGATTAATGAATCCCTCGCCTCTTTTGATAGTAAATGGGCGTCAAGAATGCTGAGCTGCGAGGGTAGCTTCCTCAGATGCGCTAGAACGTTGTAATCCACCTTATTTTTCTTCGGCGGGTCCTTGGCGGCTAGCTCTTCCATGACTTGGTCATCTAGGGCGATATCCTCAGAGACCTTTTCTTTCCCTTTATCTTTCTTGTTTGAGGGTCCGAGATTCTTTTCGGGCAGCGTCCGACTATGCAGCCGGATATTTTCACAGACCTTCTGCTCTTCTTCTTTTCCTGAGGTGGATTCTTTAAAGAGGGGGCTAAGAACCATTTCTTCGTCAGAATCGCTCCCGAATGTAAGCACTTGTGATCCCCGGCGTTAACCATACGACAATCGCCGGTAGTTCTGTTAAGCCCCTCGGTCGTATTTTTCTGCTCCCGACGAGTTTTGCGTTTTTCCCGCTTAAAATGTTGCCGGTGAGCGACATATCCTTGCCACCATTTATAAGCTTTGCACTGTTCAGTGGGTGCGAAACCTTCCGATGATATAAGCAGTAGGAGGGGTGCATTTCCGCTTCACCGGTAATGTTTTCTTCAGAGGATGGTAGCTTCATACCCATTGATATAGCTTTAGCAAACCTTTTCCTCGTCTTGAATTTGCTTCTATCCGCGGTGGATGTATTTTGCTCCAGCGGGAGTGTCTCAGCTCTTTCTTCAAGTCGCTAGCGCTTGGCCCTTTCAAATATAGCCGTCTCGCGTTCCCGATCAGCTTTACTTTTCAACAGAGCTTCGTTGAGCAATGCGTCAATTATTTCATCCGATGGCCCCAGAAATTCCGGTTTAGGATCTGCCCCCAGCTTTTCAGTTCAAGGAGTTTTCTCATCGTCTGTAAACGAATGGGAGATCATATGGCAGCTCGCCACGTATTCCTCAGATTCATCCGACGAACTGTCTCCCTCATCTTCCTCTTGAAAGACGTGTTTAAGGAACTCTTGGAGTGTGATGGGAGTCTGTGCTTTCTGATTATATTCCTCCAGCGCGTCAATCTGCTTTTGTAAGTCCGTGAGCTTGTCGCCAGGCTTCACGGGCTTCTTGGATTTCTTCTTCTTCTTCTTCTTCTTCAAAGATTTTGACGGCTGGTTGTGAGTGCTTGGGCCACCACCATCGGTCTTTGGAGTTGGACGCGGCTTCAACATCCCCTCAATGACCTGCGGTTCCAACAGGTTCTTCCACCTGATCGGTGGGCATGTTTGAAGATCGTTCAGCATCCTCTTTGTTTTAGCTGATAGTACGACCTCCTATGGAGCTTCTTCAACGAGGGAGCATGTTGCCCCCGGCGTATTCATCCTTTTAGAGGCGTAAGGTTGCGACGGATTCACCTTCCATCTGTCGGACAACGCGAACATGCCCTGTTGGTACTGGTCTTCAATCCAATTTTTAAAGACGTAGCAATCTTCGATCGGATGACCCCCTACTCGGTGGTAGGGATAGTAGTTGGGCTCATTGACATCATTTGGTTGCGACGAACGTTTTGGATCCGGCAGATTTATGAGTCGGTTGCGCAACGCCAGCTCGAATAATCTTCTCGTTTTATCTCGGGGAAACGAGTAAGGACGTCCTAGCCTCTCCTCAAGGGGTACGTGTGGACGCATATTATTTTGACGGACAACCGGCTTCGAGTTGCTCGGCTGTTGTTGAGCATTAGCGACAACAATAGCTTTCCCTTTCCTCTTTTCATTTCGGGAGTCCGGCTTTGGAAGGGGAGGTTTATGGCCCATCTGATCCATTTGCGGTAGCTTGTCGATCAGGGCCTGGAAGGTAGTCGGCTTGAAGAACATCATAAATTGCGATATGGTTGCTTGCGGATCAAGGGTTTCCACAAACATACCCACTGCAGGAGCTTCTTCAATGCGTTGCTCGCATTTTGACCATAAGTTCTGCCACCGTATCGCATATTGGACCCATGTCTCGCCTGGCTTCACCGTGGCATTAATCAATGCCGTCATCGGGGTGCGTTCGCTGGCGCTTGCGAAACGCTGAGTAAACAGCAGTTCTATCTCTGCAAATTTCTTGATAGAGTCGTTTGGGAGCTCAGAATACCACTCGAATGCTGTATCCAAAAAGCTGCCGACGAACTGGCGAAGCAACAGTTTGTCATCACCGCCGGTGTTGCCGCAATGCGCCCTAAACTGGGCAACATGCTGGTGGGGATTGCTCATCCCCTTATAGACATGGAATTTGGGTATTTATAGCCAGGCGGGTATTTTATCTGATCGTACCAGCTCGGATATGGTCGTCCTGTTTTTACGACCCGACCGGCTGCTTCAGTCGCATGATGAACCCGTATCTGTTGGGCTATATATTCGTCCAAGTCAGCTCTGAAGATTGTCACCTCCTTGGCTATTGACAGAGCCGGTGGAGGATTTGACGTTTCTCCCCTATCGTCTTCAAAGACGATCGGGGGATCTTCAGCCGGAGGATCTTGTTGGATCATCATTTCCACCATGTCTTGGAACAGGAGGGCCATTCGCTTTATGTTGGCTGCTTGTTCAGCAACCTCTTTATCCTTCTTCTCCAATATCCGACAAAGGAATTCAGCGTTAATTTCTTGCTCCTGGCGTTCATTCGAGGACGCTTCAGGGCTTTCTTTTGGCCCAGTGAGTGCGGCCATCGCATTCATCATCTCCTGGAGCTTTTGCTGTTGCTCCTGAGCTTTGGTCACTGACCGTGTAAGCGATCGATGACCTGTAGATGCACGGCTGTCCTCTTTACCAGAAGCCATGTAGATGGTATGAACCACCATGCCTCCAGACTTAGGGCGTTTGGGCTCGCCGTCCTTGGCATTTGCCGCGGGCGTGGGAATTTTCTCCAGCCTCCTTCTCTTATGGGCCGTTGAAGTTGAGGGGGCCGTTGCAGCAGGCACCCTGGTGGTAGTCGTCCTTTGCTGTTTGTCCGGACGGTTCTTTTCCTCTTGCACTTTCACCCTTTTCTGCTGACGAGAGTGACCTTGGTCAATTACGGAGTCTTGAACCCTCCGCCAGACTTTATAAATTTTGGAGGATAGCCGCTGAGGGGGCTGCTCCAGCTTCGATTCCGGAACCCTCTCCGCAGGTGGAGGAGATCTTTTCAGCATAGCAGTTGGAGAGTTCTTACGCACCCTCCTTAACAGTTCAAAGCTGTTCCCAGTTGGAACAGCAGCATCAACTTCCACCATTGGAGCGGGTGGAGTTAGCTCCGAGGAGGAGTTGCCCCCAGCCTTCCTTACTCGGCGCCAGTGGCGACGTCGAGCATGACGAGCCATTGGGACTGGCTCGGCGATAGGGACAGCTTCATCTTGCCCCCCCTGTCTAAATGAGGCGCTGCTGGTGCCAGCTTCTTAAAGACTGAGGTCGTCCTTTGAGTGGCAATATTCAATCTGTCAAAGACAGATTCTCGAGCAGGGGCAGGAGCCGGAATAGTCAGCCTTGAAAAGACTGACTCCTCGACAGGAGAAGCCGCTTTGGCGACATCGGGAGTAGCTGTCTTCTTTGGGACGGCCTTCTCAGGTATCATGGGCTTTTTGGCGGGCCCTTTGGAGCTCAGGCTCAGTCTGGTGAAGACCGAGGAGTTGGACGACCCGTTGAGAGGGGCCGTGGGAGTAGCAAGTCGATCGAAGACCGACTTCTTTGAAGCTTCCGGTATGGGTATTGGCAGGGTGAAGCTTGCAGGAGGGATCAGGGTCCCGAAAAACAGGCCGGTGGTGGCCTGAGTCACTTTCTCCACAGGCATAGTAAGGACGGAGGCCGCTTGAGGCCCATATGCTATACCTCCAGGTGAGGTGGAGCGTCGGTTGCATTGGCACTTCGAGCAGTTCGAGCAGTTAGAGGCCATTGATGCTTGATTTCTGCGCCAGGCAAAAGATCAAATCTTAGTAACTTACAACCCAACAGCAACCATTAATAAACCGCGATTCGTTCGCGAAGACGACACACGAAGTGTGGAGTGGAAAGATGAAAAGGTCCCATCGGGCGTGCCAGAATCTGTTCCCCTCCGAATGGCGGCGACGACGTGAGGACGTCTGGCCTGAGATTTGGGGCAGATGCTATATGGTTTTATCCATCTACCTCTCCGAAGATGACAAGTTGATTTATGGCACCGTGTATCGAAGGTTTAGACGGATGCGGCCGATGTAGCAGACTTCGTCAGATCCCCCCTCATTTGAGGGGTTTTTGATTGTGGGGACGCTCTTCCCTGCAGGCGCAAGCCCCTGCAGTTAATTACACTACCGCATCGCGGTAGCCACTTTCTCCTTCTCCAGAATTTCACTTTGTGTCGTGTGTGTTTGTTTTTTTTGTGGATGCCCGTGGATTGCATACGGAGACTAAGTTATGCCGTTGCCCGTAGGACATGGATTAGTCCAAATCCGTATTTAATTAGATTTGGGTTTGGTGTTTTAGTTTAAGGATACGTTAGCCATATTGAGGCTAAGATCAACTTAAATGTTCGTTAAGGATACGTTAGTCTGATTCGAGACTAAGATCAACTTAACGGGATCGTTTGGATCCGACTAGAGAGCAATTGGCTCTATTGTTCCAATTTAGGGACGTAGTGGTCCATAGGTAGTTTAAGGACATTGCGGTCCATTGCCAGTTTAGGGACATGGTGGTCCATTGTATGCATGGCCATCGGGACCCGTCACCTCTCTGACGTCGTTGAAGGATTACAACGATAGATGTCAGAGGAGTTCAGAGATGTACCCTTGAACCAAAGTTGATTGGGGGTCTTATAGTCCAATTTGTGACTAAAGTCTGTTTGAATGTTTAAGGATACGTTAGCCATATTTGAGGCTAAAATCAACTTAAACGGGATCGTTTAGATCCGACAAAAGAGCATTTGTGAGCTCTATTGTTCCAGTTTAGGGACGTAGTGGTCCATAGGTAGTTTAAGGACATTGCGGTCCATTGCCAGTTTAGGGACATGGGGGTCCATATTCCAATTTAGGGACATGGTAGTCCATAGGCAATTTAAGGACATTGCGGTCCGTTGCCAGTTTAGGGACATGGTGGTCCAATACCAGTTTAAGGACGTAGGGGTCCATTGGTAGTTTAAGGATGCATAAGTCCATGGGTTTAAGGACCCCACAGTCCATATGGGTGTGTTTAAGGACGCATTAGTCCGTTAGTTTAAGGACGCATAATTCCATGGGTTTAAGGACCCCACAGTCCGTTTCTTGGTTTAAGGATGCATAAGTTCATGAGTTTAAGGACCCCACAGTCCGTATCTTGGTTTAAGGACACATAAGTCCATGAGTTTAAGGACCCCACAGTCCGTGTTGATGTGTGATTGTCGGGACCCGTCACCTCTCTGACGTCGTTGAAGGATTACAACGATAGGAGTCAGAGGAGTTCAGAGATGTACCCTCGAACCGGATGTAAATTGATTTAGGAGAGCAGCCGTGCTCAGTCAATTTAATTTAAGGACTTACGGTCATGATTGGGCTAAGTCCAGTTGGGAATATTCAACGTTTTTATTTATCTTTGGCCTATTAGGCCTGTGCTAGGGCTTTGCCCCATTTTAATAATGCACTGCATTTTGTTTTGGCCTGCAGAGCATCTATTTTGTTTGGGCTCTGCCCTTTATCTGCTTTGTTTGGGCTCTGCCCTTTTAATGCATTGCATTTTATTTGGCCTGTTAGGCCTTTTTTAATTGGGCTTGGCCCTTCAGTAAATAATGCAGTGCATTAACTGTCTGATATTGGCTTGTCAGGCGCTTTGCGCCAATCATTGAGCGCAAGCGCATGTGAAGGTGACACGTTTCACGCTCTGGTGAGCACGAGCGCAACAGCGCAGTGCGCTGCGCTATTGCGCCACTGACACGTGGCGTCCTCTGGTGGCTTGCGCCAACCCAAGAGCGCAACAGTGCAGTTTTGCAAGTGCAAGGTACTGTTTCAATAACTTGATCCAATTTTGGATTCAAGAAAAGAATTTTTCTGAAATTCCAGAACCAATGGTTCATAAAAAGTGCAAGGCACTGTTATTATTTATTTTTTATTGAAGATCATTGATCTTGTTCTTAGATCAATGATCTATTCAGAAGAAATTCTTCTATTTTATAAAGGTTTTAACCTTTTTCTTGAGTTCTTTTCAAAATTCTTCAGAGTTCTCTCTGTTTTGAAGTTCTTGATCTCTCACGATGTTCATGATCTTTTGAATTAGGGTCTAGGGGTCTTTATATAGTGCCCATATATTTGTTAAGTTTGTTAAAGAGATCATTCTCTGAGTGATTTGGGGAATTTTCCCCACCGTTGCATCTTTGATCCAAGGGTTTCTGTTTTACAGAAGACAATCTTCTTGTTTTAACAAGAACAGAAGGATCTTACTGGAATTTTAATTCTGTTTGGCGCAGATACACCAGCGCTTGATACGTGTCACGCAGCGCACAGCGCAGCGCAACTGCGCTGACATATGCGCTTGCGCAACTGCGCTGACACATGTCGCGCAGCGCACAACGCAGCGCAACTGCGTTTGTGCGGACACGTGTCGCACAGCGCTGACACATGTCGTGCAGCGCAGCGCTTGCGCAACTGCGCTGACACGTGTCGCGCAGCGCAGCGCAGCGCTTGCACAACTGCGCTGACACGTGTCGCGCAGCATAGCACTTGCGCAACTGAAGCGTTGCTTCCTTTAATTTTTGTTTTAAATAGAGCCTTGCTCTGATTGGGCGCGCTGCCTTGGACGCTGCGCTTGACGTATCAACTTCTGACATGTGGCGCGTTGCGCGCAGCGCACGGGATTTGAAGCATTGCTTCAATTTTTGAATTTTTAAAATTCAAACAGAGCTTTGCTCTGATTGGGGGAAACAAGTCTAAATTAAACTTGAATTCAAACTCAAACAAGAATTCAATTAAAAAATGAATCCAAGCTCTAACATGTATACTTGAAGCTGAACCTGAATACAAGACTTGACTTAACCGAACCATGGCTATAACTTGACATGACTACAAGCTTATATCCTGAACCTGACTACTTGAAAAACTTTTATCCATGGTCTCGGCAAGTCTGATAATCATAATCTATACAACACATTACAGAGTTAACGGGGTAGATTGGTATGGAATATATTAAAAGTGGCATGAGATGGTCACTAAAAGACCATACATGAACTCTCATGCCGTTATCCCGTGAGACAGGGCCTTTTACTACATGTTACCATAGTCCACGATAAAAGATGGACTTCTCTCGTATACACTAATATCTTATGTACCAAGGTATAAACAACTACGTTAGAATAGCAGTCTTATACATGTACATCTTAATAGTTCAATTCTCAATACTTGCTATATTCCTGTCTTTCTTTTGGGACTTACGAAGCGCTAGTTTACTGACGACATTCCTGTCTATTTCCTTCTTTGGAATGATCGTCAGGAGGACCGGACTCTCTCGAGATCGAGCCTAGCCAGGAGGACGTGGACCAATTCACCGAGCAGCAGGACTCCTAGTTTTTCCTTGTACTTACTTTTCATTTCATATGCCACTGTTTAGGCATTGTTTTATATCTATGTACTTTCCTTTTCAAAGCAGTGTATTGTAAAGATGAATGTTAATAAAAATTGTTGTTTATATTATATCACTTGTCATTCTTGTGCATTTCTACATATATTGCTTATTTACACTTAACGTATTTATTTCTGAGTAAATACATCCTGTGCCCGTCACGTCTTCGTCTCCGTACATTGGGAAGCGGGACGTGACACTTGTTTCTAGTGATCACACCAAATTCATCAAGTTTGTTCTTGAAAACCCATTTTATACCGATAATTTGTCTATCACTATGTCGAGAAACAAGCTTCCAAACAATTTTGCGTTTAAATTGAACAAGTTCTTCTTGCATAGCACAAACCCAATTCTCATCCAAGATAGCTTCTTTAACATTTTTCGGCTGAACTTGAGACAAGAAAGATATATTAGCAAAGACATTTGGATTATGAGATTGAGTGGTTACTCCCTTTGATACATCATCAAAGATTTGTGTTAGTGGATAATTCTTATTGTATCTCTAAGTTTTAAGAAGAGTTGGTACGGAATTATCATCTACTTTTACTACTTCACTTGAAAGAGGCTCTTATTTAGATTTTTCCTTTGAGATGTCAAGTTCCTCCAAGTGAGTACGAATCACCTCATCATCTTCTTCCTCATTCACTATATCATTCTTGGCAAAAAGATTAGTTTCATTAAACTAAACATGCATACTCTCTTCCATAGTACTGGAAGTTTTATTGAAAATACGATAAGCTTTACTAGTGGAAGAGTGGCCAAGTAAAATACCCAAATCGCTTTTTGTATCAAATTTTCCAAGAGGATCTTTAGTATTCAAAACATAGCACTTGCTCCCAAAAACTTTAAAATAATCAATGTTGGCTTCCCTATCATAATAAAGTTCGTAAGGAGTTTTCTCAAGTCCTTTACGAATAACAACCCTATTTATAATATACGATGCGGCATTAATCACTTCGGCCCAAAAATAGTGAGGTAAACTATATTCATTTAAAATTGTCCCAGCCATTTCTTGAAGAGATCGATTCTTTCGTTCAAGGACTCCATTTTGTTGTGGAGTTCTAGGACATGAAAATTCATGTTTAACCCCGTGATCATTACAAGAATCTTCAAAAAATGCATTTTGAAATTCACATTTGTGATCACCATGAATTTTCATAATAGAAAGTTGTTTTTCGTTTTTCACTTTATTAAAAAAGGTTTTGAAAGTAACAAAAGTATCACTTTTGTTGGACAGAAAAAGAACACAAGTAAATTTTGAAAATTATTAACAATCACAAAAGCATAACATTTACCTCCAAAACTCAAAGTCCTAGAAGGAAAGTCTTAGTAGTTTTGTTCAACAACTCAAACCCAAACAAATCTATATGAATTAATTGGAGAGGGTTAAAAGTCGATACCACAACTTTTGGCTTGAATGATGTCACGCCCCACTTCCTAAAAAATACGGAAACAGGCTCGTGACAAGCCCGCGACGTATTTATTCCGAGAAGGTCATTTCCCGCAATAAATACGTTAAGCGTTTATAAGCAATATAATATACAAGAAAATTTGACAAGTGAAAAAAAACTTCAACAACTTTATTTACATTCAACTTCCACATAATTTTGATACAAGATACTGAAAAAAAAAGTGTGATGAAAATACCTAACATGTGGCATACTGAAAATAAACTGCTGAATGAAACTAGAAGTTAGTCTGTGCTTCGAGCTGAGTGTCAACCTTAAAACTTGGTTCAATCTCTCCAGTATCTGACGGACATTCCAAGAAAATAAAGAAAAATGAATGTCGTCAGTGAACTAGCACTCGATAAGTCCACAAAAAGAATTATGAATATGAATATGATAAAGGACAGCATATAAGTAGAATATGAATTTTTAGTGTGGTAACAGATAGGTAAAAGTGTCTTTTAAATGTGAGCATGTTAATATATCTTAAGTATGACATTATATAAGAGTATGACAATGTATGTAAACTTGATTACTCTATTCTAACGTGTTATTTGTAGTTCAGTAAAGAAGGTATGCGTGTATATATGAGAGTAGTCCGTGAAGTCACGGACCAACATCACTTTTCGTTCAAGGCCCCGTGAAACCACGGGACAACAACACATTGATTCATGTTAAGTGATTTTTAGTAAACTCTCGTACCACGATATACATTCTTTACCAGACTATCCCTTGTCCCCGTGATATGTTAATATCGAGTAAGTCAAGTAGAATGCGAGTCATGTCAGTTGCAATCCTGGGTCAAGTCAAGTTAGGTGTTCAAGTTCAAGGGTTCAAGTTCAAGATTAGGTTCGAGTTTGGATTCGAGTTCGAGTTCAAATCAAATTCGAGTTTGTACTCAGATTATAGTCATATCTTATTAATAGATTTAAATCTTATGGATTTCTTGAGTTTGGAAAATATCAATAACCGTTGCATATAGACAGCAGGACTTGTGTCCTTTTCAAAGACGATTATCATCGATAATTTCCACCCTAAGTTTACGATCTATATTTAGAGAGAGGCAACTGGTGCATTATTGTCTCCGGAAACTCCGAAACAACTAACAAGAGAAGATACCACTAAAACCAATTTACAACCTAAAATACGTAACCTGGACTAGTATTTTGATTTCTAGGGTATTTTAGTAAAAATGTCATTTAAAAATTCTCGAGGGTTTTAATTCGTCCTAAAGTATCGAACAAGTTTTTAATAAAAATATATTCTTTAAAAAGTCAAGATTTTTGTATAAAAATGTATTTTGTATTTTGTGGTATTTTAGTGTAAAAATCTAACTTTTAAAGTGTGGAGCAACGGAGAGGAAGGAAGGAGCTTGAGGGAACAACCACGCGAGATAAAAGTGCTTGACTCCTTATGAAAACTTGATGTATTGAGAACTTGAGAGAGTAAAGTTTTGAGAGTAATATGCATAGGGAAAATAGGCTAGAGCTGAGTGGAGTATTTATAGGAGAGTTAAGGAGTAGGGTGGATTAAAGGGAGTAAAGAATTATGATAAATTGGTATTAAAAATAGTTTTAATAGAGAAATGAAATGACTGAGCAGTCTCGGGTTGAATGGGGACGTTTGGGGTATTGAAATGAACAGTCGGAAAGCCAAAGGATGCACGGACCCACTTGGAGTTAACTAGGCCACAAATCTCGGCCAAAGCTCGGCCCAAAGTTGGGTTCAGTACTCAGGGTTCGTGCCATGTACTCGAGTTGCTGCGTTTGGTCCATTTGCATATTTCTTTTCTTCTAAAATTTTTCGTAACTCCGTGTGATGCTCGTGCAAACTTTTGGGCTTCCAAAACGTCATAAAAATAAATAATAAAAAATATTTTTTTCGTTAGGATTCGAACACTTGGGCTAAGGGACAGTAGCGGAGAGACTTAACCAGTGATCTATACGTTGTTTCTTTCATTTATTTCATAAGAATTAATTATAACTCCTAGTTAGTCTGAAATACGTCTTTCTATACATTGACTGTGTTACAATTATACAGGGATTTCAGGGTCGTTACAAATGAGCTTTTTACTTGCTTCCCCATTTGATATGCATCACACAACTTGTCTCTTACAAATTTGATCTTTGGAATGCCGGAGACCAAATCCTTGTTTGTGATGTTTGAAAGTAGGTACATGGAAGCATGTTCAAGCCGTCTATGCCAAAGCCAATGTCAACCTCTACAACACTTAAACACTCAAAAAATTTATTAGAAATATCACAAGCTTGTATGGAGTAAACATTTTCATTTCTTTTCCCACAAAGAATAACCTCATCGTTTAAATCAAGAACTTTTCCAAACTTTTCATCAAAAACCACTTTAAAACCTTTGCCACAAAATTGACAAATAATAAGAAGATTATATTTTAAACCATCAACAAGAAGTACATCTTCTAAAATAGTAGCATTGAATTTTACATTACCTCTACCGATAATTTTATATTTACCATCATCTCTAAAAGTGACCATCCCATATTCTTCTTTTAGTAGGGTTGCAAAGCTTTTGATTTTGCTGGTCATGTGCTTTGAGCAACCACTATCAAGGAACTATCGATCTTCACGTTGCGACTTGCGGTGCACCTAAAGAAGATACAAGAAATGTAACTTTTGGTACCCAAGTCTTTGTGGGTAGTCTGGGGTTTAATGATTGTGGAGATCCGAATCTCCGGCAGCCGCGGACTAACCTGCCGTTAATTACTCTTCGTTTTCGAAGCAATATAACCTCTGATTAACAAGTCAAACAGATCATGTGAACTCAATATGCAATATGTGTGTGTTATGTTTGGGAACAAGTTTAAGGGTTCTTTGGGCATATTAAGGGCATCGCAGAGTTTTTACCGGGGTCTCACTACCCGGATAGCGGGCTAGGATCAATGGGGTTAGTAGCCTCCTTGCGGGGTGCGGGCAGCACCCCGTTTAGAAATTTTTTTCTAACGGGAGAGATAATGAGTGTATATGTGCCACGTGCGTACTAAGTAAAGTGAACACGTGGTAAGGTGCGCACCCGCCGAGGTACGCACTTAGCAAAGTGCGCACCTGCCGAGATGCACACTTAGCAAGGTGTGCACCTGACGTGATGTGAGAGAGTGAAAGGGGGCCAAAGGGTCCTGAATGGGCCAAAAGGTACAGTAAGGTGTGCACTTAGGGAAGTGTGCACCTAGCGAGGTGCGCACCTGGGCCGATGTGCACTTGGCTCGATGTGCACCCAACGGGGTATGCACTTAGCTATATAGGCACCTAGCACGGTACATGTAGGGTCGAAACCCAATGATGCTACAGTTCAAAAACACGAAGACTTTGACTTTTGAAAATCAAAAGGTGCACTTTTCCCTTTTTCGAAGCCTCCTGACGTGCGCACATAAAAAAAGAAAGGAGGAGAGAAAGAGAAACTTGCGTACTAAAGAGCGGCTCAAAACCTTAGATTTTTATTTGGGGAAATCGAGATTAGTTCTTATTCTCTTATCAAATCATCATGGGGGGATTTTTATAGGCTTACATCTTTTCATTTATCCCCATGACTTGTACAAAATTGGCATTTTGCCTATCCTATACCCATGTGTTTATTTCTTTTTGCACATGAGACATGGGCCTTACAAAATTTGGCTTTTTGCCCGTTTATTTTACATTTATTTATGAAAATTACATCACACCTATTTATTGCTTGATGATTATTCCTTTGGTATGAGGGCCGGTCTGGGCTTAGGCCCATCTGCTTGGACTTGGGTTCGGACATAGGCCCATCTTGGATTCGACGGTAAGGTACATTTGCTTTGGTTTGAGCCTACTTGTTCGTTGTTTGACTTTGATTTTGACTTTTGGTCAATTGGGTGTAAATTTTAACCCCGACAAAGTGTCCCCCCATCAATGAATGCACATTATATGTATGGGTCGTGTGCGTGAAATTGATGGATCTTCTTTCATGTGGGGGGTTGGCTTGATTTGGTTCCCTCTTTTAGGAGACTAGCACTTCCCTTTTTACGACATGGATGGTCGGTGCTTAACGTATCTTTGAGATTGAGTGTTGGTGTATAACGTATCCCCAGCACAGAGTGTCGTAGGTTGATGTTTTCCTAAGACGGAGTGTCTGTTTGACATTTCCCCGGCACGGAGTGTTGCTGGTTGACGTTTCCCCGAGACGGAGTGTCTATTTGATGTTTCCCCGGCACGGAGTGTCTGTACGTGACGTATCCCCGGAGCGGAGTGTCACTGGTTGATGTATCCCCGGCACAAAGTGTTCGTACGTGACGTATCCCTAGTATGGAGTGTTGTCGGTCAACGTATCCCCGGCAAAGAGTGTCGCGTCTGACGTTTCCCCAACATGGAGTGTCATTGTCTAACGTTTTCTCGAGACGGAGTATCCGTTTGATGTATCCCCAAGACGGAGTGTCGCTGGTTGACATGTCCCCGAAACGGAGTGTCTTTTTGACGTTTCCCCTTGCACGGAGTGTCACTGTTTTTGACGTAGAGGTTGTTGTTGGAATTGGTTGGTTTGATTTGTTTAGGGAGATTCCAATCTGTCTAGCGGGGCTTTTGATTTTAGAAGCGCTTTCGGGTAGGACTTTAGTTTGATTTTTCTGATTCCTGCCTTGTTTGGCGAGACCTTTGAATTTGAGACATTGCAGTGTGGGACTTGGAATTTGGATTTTTGTTTAGCATCAGCATCACGATACTAGAATATAGTACCAGGAGTGAATCATCATTTGCCATGAAAGGATTTAGGGATTTTGGTTTTGGTTTGGCATCAATATCGCTACACTGGAATATGGTACCTGGAGCAAATCACCATTTGCCATAAGATAATTTGGGGATTTTAGTTTTGGTTTAGCATCAGCATCATTACACTGCAATATGGTACCAGGAGCGAATCATCATTTGCCATGAGGGAAATTGGGGATTTTGGTTTTGGTTTAGCTTCAGCATCGCTACACTGGAATATGGTAGCAGGAGTGAATCATCAATTGCGATGCCCGTTGGGGAACGATGGCTTAGGAGACAGGTTTAAGCCCCTGTCACCTAAGGATTTTCAATTTTATGAGCCGTAAGGGTCTCATAAAAGTATTTTCTCCCTACGAGTCGAGACGATCACACAGGTGTATTTTCTCCTTAGGAGTCGTGAGGACCCCAAGTGTGTTGCTCCTTTGTGAGTCGTAAGGATTTCACGCAGGAATATTCTCCTCACAAGGTCGAGAAGACTTTGTGAGTGTAGGATTTGGAATTTGAGAATTGGATTTTTGTTTAGCATCAGCATCGCTATACTGGGATGTGGTATCAGGTACGATCATTGTTTCCCCCAATCAGAGCAAAGCTCTGTTTTGAAATTCAAAATTCAAAAATTGAAGCAACGCTTCAGATCCAGCGCTAAGCGCGCTGCGCGCCTCGTGTCAAACACGGATGCGCTAGCGCCAGGTGCGCTGTGCCCTAGACAGTGCACCATGTGTGCGTTAGCGCTAGGCGCGCTGCACGCCACGTTTCAAACACGGGTGCGCTAGCGCAGGCTGCGCTGCGCTCTGAGCAGCGCACCACGTGTCAAACGTAGGTGCGCTAGTGCGCTGCGCTCTGAGCAGCGCACCACGTGCAAAGCACGGGTGCGCTAGCGCTGAAATTATAAAATTCCCCACCTTTAGATCAAAAGATATAATAATGATAAATCATTAATCAGAATTAAAATTCTGTTATGGAAAGATTTTCTCAATCTTGTATCAAACATCCAACGGTGGGAAACATCCCCAAATCAATCAAAGAAAGATCTCTTTAACTGATTTAACAAATCAACTTGCCCTATATAAAGGCCCCAAGACTTCAAGTCTGAGATAGAGAAACCCCCCCTAACTTTGAAAAAATTCAAAGAAAGAGAGCAAGCTCTTGAAAGAAGGTTATTTCTTCAAGGTAAAGATGATGAATGATGAAGACAGAGATGAAATTATCTCATAAAAAGAAGATCTTCTTAAAAGATCATAGATCTACAAAGACCAAGGTCTTTCATAAAAAAGATCAAAAGATCTCATCACATAAAAAAAGAAGAAGAAGAACATATTCTTCACACAGATCATTGATCTATAAAGGCAAAGCCCTTTCAAAATAAGAACTGTTGTTCTTGAATCTTGAGAACATAAATTTGTTCACAGATCATAAAATTGATCAAATGCGCTTTGCACTATTGAAATGCGCCTTGCGCTCTTAAACTGCGCTTCTGCTCTCCTTTGATCGGCGCTCAGCCCCAAAATGCGCCACGTGTCAAACACGTATGCAACTTGTGCTTTGCGCTTCTGAAATAGCGCACTGCGCTCATGAGCTGGCGCTCGGCGCCAAGCGTGCCACGTGTCACTCACGTGTGCGCCTCTAAATTGCTAGCGCAATGCGCTCATAAATTAGCACTCAGCGCTCATAAACTGGCGCAATGCGCCCATCATCTGGCGCCTAGCACAGGACATGACACGTGTCCATTACATGCGCGCCACGTGGCAGAAGCGCACTGCACTTTTTGATCAGCGCAAAGCGCCTAGCGCACCATAGGTTGTGCTGACAGAACAGAAATTGTTTTTTAATGAGCCAGATCTCTGCTAAATGCTTTGCATTCAATATAAAACAAAAGAAAAGATTTTTTTTGCCAAGATCTAATACTCAGCATTATTAAAAGGGCCAAGCCCAAATAAAGGCTCAATAGCCAGAATAAAATGTTAAACATTTTAACCTGATTGGACTTAGCCCAAAATCTGGGCATAAGTCCTCAACTCATATTAATTGAGCCCATCCGCTCATAAACATTTTAACAGATCTTAGTTCCAAATTGGACTATAGATCTTTCAACCAATTCACACCGGTTCAAGGGTACATCTCTTTACTCCTCTGATATTTGTCGTTGTAATCCTTCAACGTCTTCAGAGAGGTGACGGGTCCCGTCAACCAAACATTTTACGGACTGTGGGGTCCTTAAACTCACGGACTATGATGTCCTTAATCTTGACTGTGAGGTCCTTAAACTCACGGACTACGTTGTCCTTAACCTTGACTGTGAGGTCCTTAAACTCACGGACTACGATGTCCTTAACCTCGGACTGTGGGGTCCCTTTAAACCCACGGACTACGATGTCCTTAACCTCGGACTGTGGGGTCCCTTTAAACCCACGGACTATGATATCCTTAACCTCGGACTGTGGGGTCCTTAAGCCCATGGACTATGATGTCCTTAACCTTGGACCACCATGTCTTTAAACTGGTAATTGCCCGCAAAGTCCCTAAACTAGAACAATAGAGCCCAAATGCTCTTTTGATGGATCTAAATGATCCCGTTAAGTAGATCTTAGTCTAAAATTAGACTAACGTATCCTTAAAAAATGGTTAAGTTGACCTTAGTTTAAAATTAGACTAACGTGTCCTTAACAAACTGTTAAGTAGATCATAGTCTAAAATCAGACTAATGTATCGTTAACAAACGTTTAAGTTGATCTTAATCTCAAATGAGACTAACGTATCCTTAAACCCAACCCCCAAACCCAAATCTAAGAAAATACGGATTTGAACTAGTCCACGCCCTACGGGCGACGACATAAATTAGTCTCCGTATACAATCCACGGGCAACCAAAAACAAAACAAACACCCACGACACGAAGGAGAAAGGAGAAAGTTATTACCGCGATGCGGTAGTGTAATTAATTGCAGGGGCTTGCGCCTGCGGGGAAGAGCGTCCCCACAATCAAAAACCCCTCAAATGAGGGGGAATCTGACGAAGTCTGCTACATCGGCCGCATCCGTTTAAACCTTCGATACGTAGTGTCATAAATCAACTTGGCATCTTCGGAGAGGTGGACGGATAGCACCTATTAACATCTGCCCCCAAATTCAGGCAAGACATTTATCTTCCTGGTTTTCGGCGGGGAACAGATTCCGGCACGTCCGGTGGGACCTTTTCCTCTTTCCACTCCACACTTCGTGTGTCTTGTTCGCGAGCGAATTGCGGTTTGATATGGTTGCCCTTGGGTTTGAGGTACTAAGATTTGGTGTCTTGCTCCGTGCAGAAAACGAAAGATTAATGGCGTCTACTTGCACGAAGTGTTCCAGCTGCAACTGCAACTCACGTCCCGCCTCATCTGGAGGTATAGCTTACGAGCCCCACGCGGCCTCCCTGTTCACAATGCCGATAGAACAGGTGACGCAGGCTACCACCGGTTTGTTCTTCGGGACCATGCTCCCACCAGTGAACATTAATATCCCGCTACCGCAAGAAGTGCAAAAGAAGTCGGTCTTTGATCGGCTCACTACTACCACGGCCCCTCTCAACGGGTCGTCCGATGTCAAGCCAACGGTGTCAGTCTTCGACAGGCTGAGCCTGAACTCCAATGGGCCTATCAAGAAGCCCACGATACCTGAAGCGTCCATCCCAAAACGGATAGCCATTCCTGCGCTTGAGGTCACTAAAGAAGCTTCTCCCGTCAAGGGATCGGTCTTTACGAGGTTGGCCACCTTGGCGCCCGTTCCTGCTCAAAGGTCTATCTTTGAAAGATTGGATACTGCTGCTCGACGGACGCCGGTCTTCAAGAGGCTGGTACCAACAGCGCCTCACCAGAACAGGGGGCACGACGAAGTCACCCCTAAAGCTAAAACAATCCCAACTGCTCGACACGCTCGACGTCGCCACTGGCGCCGAGTAAGGAAAATTGGGGGCAACTCCCCCTCTGGGCTAACTCCACCAGCCCCAACGATAGAAGTCAACGCTGCTGTTCCAACTGGGAATAGCTTCGAGCTGCTTAACAGGGTGCGTAGGAATTCACCCACCGCCATACTGAAAAGATCACCTCCACCCGTGGAGAATGTTACAGAAACAAAGCCGGAGCAGCCCCCTCAGCGGCTTTCTTCCAAAATTTACAAAGTCTGGCGACAGGTTCAGGACTCAGTAATTGATCAAGATTACCCTCGCCGACAGAAGAAGGTGAAAGTTCAGCAAGAAGAGAACCGTCCTGCCAAGCCACAAAAGACGACGGCTACTTGGGTGCCCGCTGCAACGGCCCCCTCGACTTCAACTGCTCAAAACAGAAGGAGGCCAGAGAAAGCCCCAGTGACTACGGCAGACCATAAAGACACTGAGCCCAAACGTCCTAAGTCTGGAGGAATAATGGTGCATACTGTGTATATGGCTTCCGGAAAGGAGGAAAGCCGCGCATCGACGGGTCACCGACCGCTCACCCGATCCGTGACAAAATCCCAGGAGCAGCAACAGAAGCTTTAGGAAATGCTAACACAAATGGCTGCACTTACCGAGCCAAAAGAAAGCCCGGAGGCATCATCAGAGCAGCGTCATGAACAAGAAACCGATGCCGACTTCCTCCGCAGAGTCCTCGAAAAGAAGGACAGAGAAGCTGCAGAACAAGCGGCTAATATAAAATGAATGGCGCTTCTCTTTCAAGACATAGTCGGGATGATGTTACAACCAGAACCTCCAGCTGAAGACCCTCCTATCATCATTGAAGACGACAGAGGGGAGACATCGAACCCTCCTCCGGCCCTTTCAGCAGCCAAAGAGGAAACCATTTCCAAAGCCGCTCTGGATAACTATATTGCTCAGCAAATACGAGCTCACCAGGCGAATGAAGCGGCCGGCCAAGTCGTTAAAACTGGGCGACCATATCCAGGCTGGTATGACCAAATAAAGTACCCGCTGGGATATACAATCCCTAAATTTTATGTATACAAAGGGACAGGAAATCCCCACCAGCATGTCGCCCAGTTCAGGACTTTATGTGGCAACACCGGAGGTGATGATAAATTACTACTTCGCCAATTCGTCGGCAGCTTGTCGAAAACGGCATTCGAGTGGTACTCCGAACTTCCCAACGACTCCATCAAAACTTTTGCGGAGATGGAGCTTTTATTTACACAAAGATTCGCGAGCGCTAGCGAGCATACCCCAATAACCGCACTAATTAATGCCGGGGTAAAGCCGGGCGAGACATGGGTTCAATACGCAATACGATGGCAGAATCTGTGGTCGAAGTGCGAACAGCGCATCGAAGAAGCGCCGGCGGTGGGCATGTTCGTGGGCACTCTTGAGCCGCAAGCGACCATCTCCCAGTTCATGATGTTTTTCAAGCCAACTACTTTCCAGACATTGATTGACAAGCTGGCCCAAATGGACCAGATGGGCCATAGACCGTCTCCTCCAAAGCTGGACTCTCGAAATGAAAAAAGGAAGGGAAAAGCAACTTTCATCGCCAATACTCAACAACAGCCGAGCAACTTAAAGCCGGTTGTTCGCCAAAACAATATGCGTCCACGCCCATCCCTCGAGGAGAGACTAGGACGTCCTTACTCGTTTCCCCAAGATAAAATGAGGAGACTGTTCGAGCTGGCAGTGCGCAACAGACTCATCAATCTGCCAGATCCAAAACATCTGTTGCAGCCAGACGATGTCAACAATCCTAATTACTGCCCTTACCACCAAGCAGTAAACCATCCAA
Source organism: Agapanthus africanus (assembly GCA_030015575.1). Taxonomy (NCBI): domain Eukaryota; kingdom Viridiplantae; phylum Streptophyta; class Magnoliopsida; order Asparagales; family Amaryllidaceae; genus Agapanthus; species Agapanthus africanus. The sequence continues at coordinate 823,762,233 of CM057339.1, read as the reverse complement.
TTGAAGATTGCTTCGTCTTTAAAGGCTGGATTGAGGACCAATACCAACAAGGAAAGTTTGCATTATCCGAAAACTGGAAGGTGAACCCACCACAACCTCACGCCCCTAAAAAAGTGGACGTGCCGGGGGCATCGTGCTCATTCATAAGGGAAGCCCCATGGGAAGTTGTTCTTTCGGCAAAGACAAAAAGAATGCTGAAGGATCTCCAAAGGTGCCCGGCAATCAGGTGAAAGAATCCACTGGAACCTGAGATCATCGAAGGAATGCTGAAACCGTGCCCAACTACAAAAATAGGTGGTGATAGTCAAAGCGCTCGCACCCAGCCGTCAAAGTCTTCGAAGAAGAAGAAGACCCAAAAGCCCGCGAAGCTTGATAACAAGCGCACAGACCTGCAAAAACATATTGACGCTCTGGAAGAATATAACCAGAAGGCGCGGACCCCGGTCACACTCTAAGAATTTCTCAACAATATCCTTGAGAACGGAGATAACGACAATAACGACAGGAATGACTTGTTAAAAGAATCTGAGGACTATGTGGCAAGTTGCCATATGATCTCTCATTCGGCATTAACTAATGAAGAAACGCACTCGGCGATAGAAGACAGCATAAAAGAACTGGGGGCAGGATCGAAGCCAAAACCTTTGGAACCGTCTGATGAGATGATCGACTTGCTACGGAACGAAGCCCGTCAGAAGAGCAAAGCCAATCGAGAGCGTGAACTGGCTATATTCGAAAAATCCAAACGCCGATGATTGGAGGAAAAGGTCGAGACACCCCAAATGGAGCAAAGCATCCTCATCGCCAGCCAAAGCAAGCTTAAAGTAAGGAAACGATTCGCTAGGGCCCTGGCAATAGGAATGAAGTTGCCCTCTTTCAAAGGAAATTCCCCTGACAATATACGTCTTGATGAAGCGGAAATCCATCCTAACTTCTGCCTATACCATCAGAGGATTGCACACTCTATCGAGGAGTGCATAGCTTTTAAAAACTGGTGGCAGGGATATGTTGCCCATCGACGACATGTTCAACGAGTGAAGCGCAAGGCTCGTCGGGAGCAGAAAAGCACGACAGATGAGCGCGAAAGAGCTGTTGGCAACTGTCACATAGCCGACACGAAGGGATCACAAGTTATCACCTTCGGAAGCAACTCTGACGAAGAAATCGCCCTCAGCCATCTCTTCAAGGAATCCACCTCCGACACAAAACATGCGAAGATTTGCGGCAAAATCTAGCTGCGTAATCGTACGTTGACTTATGACCGAAACGTCGTTAAGCTACTACCAACCCGCGGCATCCTCAGGCTGACGTGGTAAAAAAACGGTACGTCCACAAGCGAGATGGGCACGGATGAAAACCCGAGAGGGCTCCGTGAGTAAAAACAGCAGGGCTACCGGCGAGTTTTGTGAAAACTCGAAAGGGCGCAATCTCGTTAAAAGACACTTGCAAGGTCCTCTCGACCTTGTAGGAAGAAACCACCTGCATGAGATCCTTACGACTCACAAGGGAGCAACACACTTGGGAATCCCCATGATTCCTAAGGTGAAATTACACTTGTGAGATGCTCACGACTCGTAAGGAGAACCTTCTTATGGGACCCTCACGGCTTATAAGATTCAAAAGTCTTAAGTTACAGGGATCTGAACATGTTCTTAAGCAGCCATCACAACCTCCGATTTTGCCCTACAAGCAGCCCAATATTGACCCTTGTATACAATCCACGAGCGCAAAAAAAAACATTTCCTTAACAAAGTCCTACCCGCGACTAGGGATATGTCTACATGGTAAACAACCCTTGTAAGTCCTCTCGACTTATAAGGAGAAAACACTCTTGTAAGATCCTTACAACTTATAAGAGAACACACACTTAGGAATCCTCACGATTCCTAAGGAGAAAACGCACCTACGTGATCCTCACGACTCGTAGGGAGAAATACCTTCATGAGACCCTTACGGCTCATGAAGTCAAAGCCTTAGTCGAAAGGATCCTAATCCTGTTCGCTAAGCCACCTTTGTTCGACATCGACGGGGGCAAATGATGATTCGCTCCTGGCAATATCCCAGTTGTAGCGGTGCTGATGCCGAAATCGGTGTCTAATTCCAAACTTGCAGTAAGAAGCTAGCGAGCTACACATGCATACAAAATAGCTGAAATGATAGGACAACTTGCAAAAAAATCAGCAAGTAAAAACATATGCATGCAAAATAGCCGAAATGATTAGGCAACTCGCAATAAAAAGCAGCGAGTAAAAATAAAATAAATAGCCGAAATGATTGGGCGCCGCGAAAAATAGCCGAAATGATTGGGCAATCACGACCTTCGCAATATAAAAAGCTGAAATAATAGAGCATTGCGGAAAGAAATAAAAAAAAAAAATAAATAAAATTTATGCCCTACAGGTGATATCACATCAATCCTTGTATGCAATCCAGGGGCGCAAATAAAGAAGGAATCACATCCTCCCTCCCCAGGCTTCATCACAAAACGAAACCAAATCTCGACGGTGCAGGGATAGCCTAGAGATCATTAACAGAGTTCCTCCTCGTTCCAGCAGGATTCAAACGATGTAATCAACCCTGGAGCTACGGCAAAGTCCCTACTCCAAATCTCGATGGTTCCCAGACAACCTAGAGACCACCTCAACATTCGTCTCGTTACAACAGACACAACGTCAACAAGCGGAGCCACGGAAAAATCCCTACTCTAAATCTCGATGGTTTCCAGACAACCTAGAGACCACCTCAACATTCGTCTCGTTACAGTAGACACAACGTTAACAAGCGGAGCCACGGCAAAGTACCTAGCTCTAAATCTCGACGGTTCACAGACAACCTAGAGACCATCTCGACATTCGTTTCGTTACAGCAGACGCAACGTCAGCAAATCGGAGCCACGGCAAAGTACCTAGTTCCAAGTCTCGACGACAATATCTACAGCCTGGAGACCCACAACAGCGTTCCTCCTCATTCCAGCAGGACTCAGACGCAACATCACCAAACGGAGCCACGGTAAAATCCCTAGTTCCGAGCCTCGACGGTTCACAAGCTAGAGACAACCGCGACATTCGTCTCGATACAGCAGACGCAATGCCAGCAAACGAAGCAAAGGCCAAATTCCTAGCTTCAGGGTCTTGACAGCAACTCATATAAAACCTGAAAGACCATCGGAGATCATCCCACACCAGTGCGGAGTGGTCACCACCTCGACGTTCGCCTCGATACAGCAGACGATATGTCACTACAGCGTCCTTCCTCCAACAGGATTCGAACACGCCAAAGCAAACGAAGCGAAGGCCAAATTCCTAGCTTCAGGGTCTTGACGGCAACTCATATAAAACATGAAAGACCATCGGAGATCATCCCACACCAGTGTGGAGTGGTCACCACCTCGACGTTCGTCTCGATACAGCAGACGAGATGTTACCACAGCGTTCTTCCCTCAGTAGGATTTAGGCGCGACAATCCAACAACGGAGCCATGGTGAAGTCCTTAGTTCCAGGTCCCGATGGTTCACCAAAAACCTAGAGACCACCTCGACGTTCGCCTCGATACAGCAGACGATATGTTACTACAGCGTCCTTCCTCCGACAGGATTCGGACATGCCAAAGCAAACGAAGCGAAGGCCAAATTCCTAGCTTCAGGGTCTTGACGGCAACTCATATAAAACCTAAAAGACTATCGGAGATCATCCCACACCAGCGCGGAGTGGTCACCATCTCGACGTTTGTCTTGATACAGTAGACGAGATGTCATCACAGCGTTCTTCCTCCAACAAGGTTCGGACACGCTAAAACAAATGAAGCGAAGGCCAAATTCCTAGCTTCAGGATCTTGACGGCAACTCATATAAAACCTGAAAGACCATCGGAGATCATCCCACATGGAGTGGTCACCACCTCGACGTTCGTCTCGATACAGCAGATGAGATGTCACCACAGCATTCTTTCTCCAGCAGGATTCAGACGCGACAATCAAACAACGGAGCCACGGCAAAATCCCTAGTTCCAAACCTCAACGGTTCACCAACAACCTAGAGACAACCACAACATTCGTCTCGATATAGCAGACGCAATGCCTGCAAACGAAGCAAAGGCCAAATTCCTAGCTTAAGGGTCTTGACGGCAACTCATATAAAACCTGAAAGACTATCGAAGATCATCCTACACCAGCGCGGAGTGGTTATGACTTATCGGGGCTCTCCAAAATGAGCCTAATCTCAAGTAAAAAGTGGCATGGCAAAATTCCTAACGCTTGCTCTTCCGACGGTCAAACTGCCGAGGAGGATTGCTTAAAGACGTCTTATCCGGCCCCCGAAGGGATCAGAGACACGACAATCGCAAGGCTACTCGAACAGTAAGGTTGCCTATCGAGGAATACATCAGCCAACGCGACGGTACGATGGACAAAACCTTAGTACCACAAGCCCTAACGGACCTCTGTCGTAAAGAGCAGAGGTTAACTGTGACTTTAGGATATTCTTGCGAGAACTGCTCGATTCGCCTCGACTCGTAGGGAAAAGCCTTAGGCAATGGGGATAAGAACCGGTTTCCTAAGCACTAGGGCCCTGCAAGTCGGTTTAGAATGGACTCTTGCATACAATTCACGGGCCACACTCTCCAAAGTCAAATCTTGACAAGGAGGGAAACAACCTCTTACGGGTCCTCTCGACTTGTAGGAGGGAAAATTCTCTTGTGAGATCCTTACGACTCTCAAGAGAAAACGTGCTTTGGAATCCTCATGATTCCTAAAGAGGAAATACACTTACGGGATCCTCTCGACTCGTAGGGAGAAAAAGTCTTCATGAGACCCTCACGGCTCATGAAGTTGAAAAGTCTTAGGTAGCAGATCTGAACCTGCTTCCTGAGCCATCACTACCTCTCGGAGAGTTCGAGATGAAATGTTCTTTATTATTTACAGGCCACACTTGCCAGAGTAACATACCAACAACACAACAAAGAGAAGAAAACGACAGTGGGAGATAAGAAAAATGTGTCTTTATTCATGAGCTCAATTGAATACAAGATACATCGTATAAAAGAATAAAAAATGGATACATGTTATTCAACGATTACAAGTGTTTAATTGATACAAAGGCAGCTACTGAGAAGGAGGCATTTTCAATAAGTCAGCCAGTTGCTCGCGCACTCCTCTCAACTCCTTTTCAAAGTCAGCCGCCGCAGCCAGCTCCGCTTCGATTCGAGCCCGTTGCTGCAAGCACGATGAAACCTTCTCATCGATTTCTCGTTGGGCAGCTTCGCGACTCTGCGTAACCCGGTCAATGAAGTCGAATTTCCGCCTCAATGCCAGCCCGTCCGAAATACATCGCTGCAAATTGTCAAAGACGGCTCTCAGTTGCGCGGCGCTCGCTTCGACCTTGGCACACAACTGGACAGACTCAGTGGAAGTCGCCACACGCTCCTTTCGCTTGAGGATCACCTCTTGTTCGAAATGACGAAGGAAAAGGGCACTTTGCTCAACCCACACAGCCCGCTGGGAGTTCACGGCCAGAATCTCAGGAGCAGGACGCCTAAGCTCAAGCTCATGCAGGCAGGCCTCAATCTTCCTGCAATGGTTAACCCAAGACTCAACGACGCCCTCACTATGAAAGTTCACGAGCATCACCAGCATGGGATTAACCTCCGTGGCAAAATCCGCAGCGAATGTGGGAGTCTCTATGTCAAGCTCCTCAATATAGTCGCTCAACATGCGCAGACTATTCGCAGCACTTTTTGAGGATGGACGTCTGGAAAAGGGCCATGCCGGCATTATAATACGAGACTCGAATGGGGCTAGAGTCGATGTGACCGCTACAAAACAAATCACAATCAGATGTCGACTTAAGGAATAAAAAATATATATGAACAAAAGAGTCTATTATACCGGCTGCAACAGGGGGAAAAGCTGGGAGTTCCGGTGCCGCAGCGATACCCTTGACCCCTCTTCAATTTATAAGGCTACGAGCAATGCAAAGAAGAATTAGAAATAACATGACTGCCCGTTAAAGAAAATAAGGGACGTCGGTTAGAAAAGATACTCACCGGCACCAGCGGGCGGACTAATCTCCGACGGGAAAGAGAAGTGCGGGTTCAGCACCTGATACAAATGTTCAAAAAGAACTCCTGCGAGATCACGATGATACATGGTCAGTACACGAAAGATGTTGTCCCCGATTTAAATTTATCACAAACCCATACCTTCCAGCATTTGAGAAGATATAAGAGAAGAGGGAGGAGCGGTCACCGCCAAAACGGTAACTGGTGGTGCTTCCTCGGGTGGCATAACCTCGATGCCCACCGCAGCTGCATTCAAAGCAAAAAGTACTGTCAGAAAAGGTGGAAAAGGGATTGCAGAATAAAAAGAAAAGTAATGACCCAAAATTTACCTGGTAAGTTACCGGTCGAGACCATAACAAGGGCATCACTGGATGCAGTGACTGCCTCACCCTCCTCCGTGCTCCCGAGCACATCATCAGGGATGTGGGATGATATAATAACTTCCGGTGGAGAAGCAGTAACCATCGCTACAGGCTCCAACGGAAGGACGGTGGCCTTGACTACCTGTCCCGTAGTCTCCGGGCCATCCCCAGGGAGACCCGTTGAAACCGCGGCCAATGAAGATGCCTCTTCCGAAGGAGCAATCACCTGGGGAGCAGGAATCGCCAAAGGAAGCTCCATCGCGGGAGCAACAATTGCATCAACCCCCTCCACACTGGTTAGTGCCTCATCGGGGATATCTGCGAAGTCCATAGTTAGGGCGCGACTTGGACTCAGCTCCTCTGCCATCGCCGAAGTCCCTGTAAAGTTTGTACGAGGATAAGGATATATATATGTATGTATACAAGCAATACAAAATATTACAACGAGATACATGAACATACCGATGCGCAAGGGAGCTTCTAGTATGGCTTGTTCAAGCCGACGCTCCTTTCTGAGGAGGTATGCTCGCCGAGGTTCGAGAGTAGACTTATGGCCACCGGTCCACAATGAAAGTGCGTCCTCGGCTAAGACGACCTTCTTGAGAGCCCTTTCGCCCCACTCTTCCAAAGGGCCTACGAATAGCCGCCGTATCTACGGAGGGTCTTCATAAAAGATGACGGCAGGGTAAGGCCTCTTCGGGATCCTCACATTCTCGGATTCGTCTTGTGAGCGTCTTATAGCCTCAGCCAATTGTGTGGCTTCCTCGGCAGATGAACCCAGAAAAAGAAGACTATCTTCCGGTGGATTAGTAGCGATCTTCTTCCCCCGTTTTGGCCGAGAGCCAGTGACTGTAGGAGCTCGCTTCTTTCCCCTCGCTTCCCGCTTTCTAAGCTGCTTCTCGGTTTTGACAGAGAGGGAAGACTTCTTCAGGACCTCCGCCAAGGGAACATTATCATCAGAGCCGGGTTTTACCTCCAGAACCGTTACGGTATCCATCATCGGTCATTCAAGCGAAGCCTCTGTTGGCAATGAGGCGCGAAGCCTTTCCTCCTCTTCAAAGGTTTTAAGCGAAGCAGCAATGGCTTCTTCTGTAGAGGCACCTATTGAAACAGCAAGCGTCAGTCAAAACATGATAAAAGAAGAGTGAAATAAACAACGGAGAGATCAGGGTAAAGTATACCTGACTGCGCAAGGGCGGCCAGTTCTTTTTCGAGGGTGGCCGACTGTTTGGAAGCTTCAATGGCAACCTCCAAATCGGTATCATCAAGCATCCCGAATAAACCCTCGTTGGTCCCATATTCGCTCAAGACTTCGCTAGACGGAGCAGGGGGCGTCGAGCCTAATATGGTGTCCAAAGAAAGTACTTGCTTCTTTTTCTTCTGAGGATGGGCACCGGTGGCCGATGAAACGAGTTTGCGTTTGGTAGACGCTTTTGGACGACGAGTCCCAATTTCTTTTCCTACGTCCGACTCGGGGGACGCGGCAGCCACCTCTTTTTCGGGCACGCCAGATAGGGCATCCCGTGCGTAGGGCTTAGCACATGTAGAGGCTCAACTACAGTGACCTCTCTCAGGGGAGGATGAACAATGTTCCGTCGCTTCAGAGGAACATTTCGATCACCATCTGGCACTGCACCCTTGCGATCGAGCAACAATTGTTTCTCCTCCCTGATGACGGGGCCCATTGAATGCTGATACCACGCCACGTACACATTAAGGGCCTTTGGGACGCAGCTCGGTTCGTTGATAAAGAAGTTAGACCCTGTGTTCAAGCGCATGAAATGATGCAGTGCGCCCCGCATTCCCTCTTCGGTAGCGGCAGGTTCGGCTAAGAAAGTTTCAAGTGGGACGCCCTGATTGTAACTCAGCTGCTGGGCGAAACGATACGGGTTGTATCTCATGAATAATGCCACATCATTTTGCTTGAATACGAGAAAGCCCGGCCGGATAGAGTACAGATGAAGAATCTCCTGAGCCTTCAAGACGGAGACCCCATCTTTAAATATGTCCTGCAGTGGCAGCACCGTCTTCCCCGACTCTTGGCCGACGGTCAAAACTTTATCAGCAAAAGACATGCCAGCCCCAACCATGCGCGGGCGAAGAAGCAAGCCTCTAGCTTCCCGTTGCGTCGGAGTTACGATAGAAGCGCCAACCAGTCGCATGATCCGAGGGAACCTGCACCTGTCATAAAAACCCGACCTCTTATGGATGCCGAAGACGCCTAGCACGTGTAACTCGAGCCATGACGTGAAATAATGCATCGGGAAATTTACCGACTGCACCCCTGGCTCAGTGGTATCAGCTTCCAGGCTGAGGCCGTGATACATATGGGCTAACCCATCTATCCCCACAGCCACTTGTATCCTGGCAACCATTCGATGCGCAGGATAGAAGACGGACGGCCTCATACGGCGAGGGTGCATGGGAAGCGCGAACCAACTCAGCCACAACCCAAGGAACCCTAAAAATAACGTTTCTTCGTCAATCCCAGGAGCTGCCAGCTTTGTAAAAGGGATGACCGGGGTATCAGGTAGAAAGAAGCTCTTCTGATCCGCCACCGTCGCTGGCAGATTTCCTAAACCCAAGCCGAAGGGGTCGTCAAGACTGGCGAATTTGTCAACTTCTTCCTTCAATATTTCCGGGCAAAGAAAATCAGCGATAAAAGCCGTAAAATTAACTCCACGACCTTCGGATGCAAGAGAGAGGTTTTCATACATATTCAACACCTTTATCAAGCTCGGAAACTGGTGTTGAATAGCATTCTCGAGAGTAAGACCCATTACCATGGATTTGGTAGCGAAAACATACTCATCCGGGGGAAGCAATTTCTCATAATGTTCCCCCCTAACGGGTAAACCCGAGACCTCTACAAACTCCTCCAAAGAAATGGAGACTTCTCGATCTGATAGGAGGAAGGTGTGGGTCGGAATGTTCCACTGTTCCAGAAATGCCCTGACCCACCATGTAGGGGTGTGGAATATTGAAACAAAGAAGCATAAACGGCAGGATACAATCCGAGATTCATCAACTGTGATTTCCTCGCCGATAAAATATACCGGGCCCATTGCAAATACCCGGCTGGGTGACGGGGAGTTAGTCCTACATTGTACGGCTGTCCCCAAGGACGCGACTCGCCTTGACATATACGTCGTCCTAAGATGTCCAAAGCCGCCGGCGGCTGCACAGGTACGGCGGCGATCGAAGGCCGAAGAAGACCCTCCGAAGTCCAATTAACCACCTCTACGGCATAGTTCACCGGGGGTGCATCTGCATACGGGATCGCCGAGATAGGATCCGAAGGCGTCACACAAGAAAAGCTCCGGCGGCCTTTGATAATCTGATCGTACCATCTACCCCACTGGTGAAGATTTTTGTGTTCCGGATCGTGATCTTTGATCAGCGCGAGAACCTCTCGGTCTACAGGCGCCTCAGAAAATCCTCCTTCTGATCGGATGAAAGGAAAGGAGGTGTCGAAAGACATGTCGCCTGCGCAAAAAAGGACAAAAGTCAACTGTCAGTTCTATAATTTAATTTAAATTATGACACTTGGTACTTTAAAAATCCGTACCGTACTGCAATGCAGTTAAAAGGGACCAAAGGGGACCCACAAAATCTAGATGACAGTTCATCATTAATAAAACAGTCTCATCATTGGATGAGGCTGTCATTAAAAGAGGAAATCCTCAAGAAATTCTCATTAAATGAGAGATCCCTCGGGAAAAGGAGAAAATATCCCTTTGAGAGCAATGCTCTATGATAGAGTGACACTTGTCAAACTCTGATCATGAAGGAATAAAATTCCTCAAGAGCCTGGCTCTGTAATGATGATGGAAAAATCCATCAGAAAAGAATTAATTAAAATTATTTTTTTATGAATTAAAAAATCTGGGATCTTCAAGATCCATGAACAAACTCTTAAGAGTTCTTCTATATGATCTGAAAGGAGCAAAGCTCCATTAATGGATTAAGAAATCATAAGCAAGATCATTCTAGATCTGTGATTCCAAGAGAGCAAAGCTCTGTTAATAAAACCATAAAGAGGATTTTCTTTAGATCAAAGATCTATGAAGAGCAAGGCTCTGTTAATGGGTAAGACCCTAGTTTATTAAAAAATTTAAATTTTACCTAAAATTTTAACAGAGTTTTTACTCTTGAAAAGTTCTTAGACTGAAGAGCAATGCTCTGAATGAAAATTCTCAAAGAAGAAGATGAACATCATATAAGGGACCAAAGGTCCAATTCATAGGCATTGAAACGCCTCGTCAACTTCTGAGTTGATCCAAGGGCACAGATACTGCCACCGCTGCACTCACGTGTGGGCCACATGAGCGCAATGGTGGGGGGGAGCATTTGTTTCCCCCAATCAGAGTAAAGCTCTGTTTTGAAATTAAAAATTCAAAAATTGAAGCAACGCTTCAGATCCAGCACTAGGCGCGCTGCGCGTCACGTGTCAAATACGGATGCGCTAGCGCCAGGTGCGCTACGCCCTAGGCAGTGCACCATGTGTGCGCTAGCACTAGGCGCGCTGCGCGCCACGTATCAAACATGGGTGCGCTAGCGCAGGATGCGCTGCGCTCTGAGCAGCACACCACGTGTCAAACGTAGCTGCGCTAGCGCAAGGTGCGCTGCGCTCTGAGCAGCGCACCACGTGCAAAGCACGGGTGCGCTAGCGCTGGAGTTATAAAATTTCCTACCCTTAGATCAAAAGATCTAATAATGATAAATCATTAATCAGAATTAAAATTCTGTTATGGAAAGATTTTCTCAATCTTGTTAAAAAAAAGAAGATTGCCTTCTGCAAAACAGAAGCCCTAGGATCAAAGATCCAACGGTGGGAAACATCCCCAAATCAATCAGAGAAAGATCTCTTTAACTGATTTAACAAATCAACTTGCCCTATATAAAGGCCCCAAGACTTCAAGTCTGAGATAGAGAAAACCCCCATAAACTTTGAAAAAATTCAAAGAAAGGGAGCAAGCTCTTGAAAGAAGGTTATTTCTTCAAGGTAAAGATGATGAATGATGAACACAGAGATGAAATCATCTCATAAAAAAAAGAACTATCTTCTTAAATGATCATAGATCTACAAAGACCAAGATCTTTCATAAAAAAGATCAAAAGATCTCATCACATAAAAAAAAGAAGAACATATTCTTCACACAGATCATTGATCTATAAAGGCAAAGCCCTTTCAAAATAAGAACTGTTTTTCTTGAATCTTGAGAACATAAATTTGTTCACAGATCATAAAATTGATCAAATACGCCTTGCGCTATTAAAATACGCCTTGAGCTCTTAAACTGCACTTCTGCGCTCCTTGGATCGACGCTCAGCGCCAAAATACGCCACGTGTCAACCACGTATGCAACTTGCGCTTTGCGCTTCTGAAATAGCACACTGCGCTCATGGGCTGGCGCTCGGCGCTAAGCGCGCCACGTGTCACTCACGTGTGCGCCTCTAAATTGCTAGCGCAATGCGCTCATAAATTAGCACTCAGCGCTCATAAACTGACGCAATGCGCCCATCATCTGGCGCCTAGCGCAGGACATGACACGTGTCCCTTACATGCGCGCCACGTGGCAGAAGCGCACTGCACTTTTTGATCGGCGCAAAGCGCCTAGCGTACCATAGGTTGCGCTGACAGAACACAAATTGTTCTTTAATGAGCCAGAGCTCTGCTGAATGCTTTGCATTCAATAAAAGACAAAAGAAAAGATTTTTTTTTGCCAAGATCTAATGCTCAGCATTATTAAAAGGGCCAAGCCTAAATAAAAGCTCAATAGCCAGAATAAAATGTTAAACATTTTAACCTGATTGGACTTAGCCCAATATCTGGCCATAAGTCCTCAACTCATATTAATTGAGCCCATCCGCTCATGCACATTTTAAGAGATCTTAGTTCCAAATTGGACTATAGATCTTTCAACCAATTCACACCGGTTCAAGGGTACATCTCTTTACTCCTCTGATATTTGTTGTTGTAATCCTTTAACGTCTTCAAAGAGGTGACGGGTCCCGTCAACCAAACATTTTACGGACTGTGGGGTCCTTAAACTCATGGACTATGATGTCCTTAACCTTGACTGTGAGGTCTTTAAACTCACGGACTACGATGTCCTTAACCTTGACTGTGAGGTCCTTAAACTCACGGACTACGATGTCCTTAACCTCGGACTGTGGGGTCCCTTTAAACCCACGGACTATGATGTCCTTAACCTCGGACTGTAGGGCCCTTAAGCCTATGGACTATGATGTCCTTAACCTTGGACCACGATGTCTTTAAACTGGTAATTGACCGCAAAGTCCCTAAACTAGAACAATAGAGCCCAAATGCTCTTTTGTTGGATCTAAATGATCCCGTTAAGTAGATCTTAGTCTAAAATTAGACTAAGGTATTCTTAACAAATGGTTAAGTTGATCTTAGTTTAAAATTAGACTAACGTGTCCTTAACAAACCGTTAAGTAGATCTTAATCTAAAATCAGACTAATGTATCGTTAACAAACGTTTAAGTTGATCTTAGTCTCAAATGAGACTAATGTATCCTTAAACCCAACCTCCAAACCCAAATCTAAGAAAATACGGATTTGGACTAGTCCACGCCCTACGGGCGACGACAAAAATTAGTCTCCATATACAATCCACGGGCAACCAAAAACAAAACAAACACCCACGACACGAAGTGACCATCTGGAGAAGGAGAAAGTTATTACCACGATGCGATAGCATAATTAACTGCATGGGCTTGCGCATGCAGGGAAGATCGTCCTCACAATCAAAAACCCCTCAAATGAGGGGGAATCTGACGAAGTCTGCTACATCGGCCGCATCCGTTTAAACCTTCGATACGAGGTGTCATAAATCAACTTGGCATCTTCGGAGAGGTGGACGGATAGCACATATTAGCATCTGCCCCCAAATTCAGGCAAGACGTTTGTCTTCCCGGTTTTCGGCGGGGAACAATCATCATTTGCCGTAAGAGTATTTCCTCCGTTTCTAGTTTAACGATTTAGGGGTCATCAGTTCCCAGTATAACGACTTAGGGGACTCTTGGATTTGAATGCTTGGAATTTTGGGGTTATGGCCAGCAACATCATTGATAACACTGGCGCACAGGTGCCATCAACAATTCATCATTTGCCTTGGGCAAATTTGGGACTTGGATTTTGGGTCAGCAACAGCACCGCTAACACTGAAGCGTAATGCCAGGAGCGATTCATCATTTGTCGTTTCCCGTTAGGGAGCGATGGCTTAGGAGACAAGTTTAGGCTCCTGTCACCTAAGACTTTCAATTTTATGAGCCGTAAGGGTCTCATAAAAGCAATTTTTCCTTACGAGTCGAGAGGATTTCATGAGTGTAGATTCTTTTTAGGAATCGTGGGGATTTCTAAGTGTGTTGCCCCTTTGTTAGTCGTAAGAATCTCATGCGGGGATATTCTCCTCACAAAGTCGAGAGGACTTTGCAAGTGTATTTTCGATTCTTTTCACGAGTTTGCGCCCTTTCGGGTTTTTCACAAACACGCCGGCAGTCCTGCTGTTTTACTCATGGAGCCCTTTCGGCTTTTTATTCATGGAGCCCTTTCAGGTTTTCATCTGTGCCCATTTTGCTTGTGGACTGACCCTTTATTTCTTTTCTTTATCTTCTTTTTCTTTTTTTTCTTTTTTTTATTTCCCTGTTTAATGACTTAGGGGTCAATTATTCCCAGGTTAACGGCTTAGGGATCGATTGCTCCCAGTTTAACGACGTAGGGGTCGACTGCTCGCGGTTTAATGACGTAGGGGTCGTCTGTTGTGCGCTTATTCAAAATTATTGAACTTTGATCTCAATATGTTTTAACGTTCTCTTTGTCTTTTGGGGAATATGTGTGTCCCGTAGGAGCTGTGGTGGACCGGGTCATTTTCTGAAGTGGGCGATTGAACAGTCTACTCCCAGAGGGTTTTGGTCCTCATTAGTATAGAGCTGCCCATCGTAGCTTGGTTGTTTTCTAATGCGCCTTTGGCCAATGAGATCACTCCCTCCTTGTATTATTTTTCAACCCAATCCTTGAAAATATAGTGGTCTTCGATTGTGTGACTTACTACCCTGTAGTATGGGCAATACAAGATATTGCCGATCATAGTTGCTTCATGAGACCTTTTTAGTTTGAGGAGTTGCAGACCGTTGTTTTGGGCATCTTCGAATATTTTACGGATCTTGTCTCTTCTAAAAGAGTAAACCATGCTTCTCCTTTCCTCTAAAGTTGGCTCTCAGGGGTGGTTAACATTGGGCCCACCTGTCCTTTACTTATTTCGGTCAACTGAAGTGTTAAAAGATTCAGCATCGTTGGATTTTCTGCCGTTACTATTATCGTCCTTTCGATTTCTCCAGGATCTGTTGTTAGTTTGGAGGTTCGAAGTGGGTTCTTTCTTTGAGCGCTCCAACATTTGAACTTTCTCGGTCAGCTCTTGGAATGTCTTGAGACCTGCGGTGCATATTAAAGGATTCATCCAGGTGCCAAGATTTCCAATGTGGAGATTGACGGATTGGTCTTGTTTAAACGGTGGCTCATATTTGACGGAAAGATTGCGCCATCGGGTTATAAAATATGTGCTGCTTTCGTTATTCTTTGGCTTGGTCCTTACTTGGTCGGCAATGGTAATCTTATCGCTAACACTCATAAACCTTTACTGAAACAGAGATTCCATCTGGAGGAAAGTAGTAACGGAGCCATCTGGTATTCTCGTGTACCAGTCAAAAGCGACATCGATTAAGCTATTAATGAACTGGCGGAGGAGAAGCGCATCGTTGCCCCCAGTATTCCCGCATGATGCTTTAAAGTGGGTGATGTGCTGATTCGCATTTCTTGTCCTATCAAATCTTCCAAATTTGGGGATGACATGGCCACTAAGAAACTCTACCAGATCATACCGAGCAGGATATGGTCTCCCACTACTGCTAACATCTTTTTGCGCTTCGGTTTTGACCACCAATATTTTGACTTTGTTGGCAACCAAATCCATGATTTGATTTTGCGTTAGCGGGTTGCTATCATCGGTAGCCAAGACATTTCTCGAGATAGGATGTGGCCGACTTTCGTGCGACTCACTTTCTTTCGGACTTGAGAGAATAGGCGTCGGGTGCTTCGGGGAGCCGTTTCCCGGTTCATGGGTGGAGCCTTACACTTGATTGGGAAGTTGTGGGGAAACTTGGGCCGTGAGTTGTAAGACGACGTTTATCAAGTTGTCAATTTTTGAGTAAAACTTGGCCATCTCATCATCTTTATTTCTGAGCTGCTTTTGGGGCTCTTGAAGGAGTTGCTGCTCTATGGTCCTGGAGCGGAAAGTCGGCTCCTCTTCGCTTTCCGAGCTTGATTCCTCATGAACCGAGAAATCTCTCAGTTTATAAGCCTCACTGTCAAGGTTTTCATCATCTTCCGGAGGATGCAGGTTTTAGAAAGTGGCGGCCACATTCAAACTCGGTTGGACTTAAGATGTGGTGGCTCCATCCTTACTTTTGCCATGTGTGCCTGCTATGTAGACGGTGTGGACTACATATCCGGCCATCTCTTTATTTTTGATGGCTGATCTTTCGGATCGTCGTCGTGGCCTTTTTGCTTCGAGAAAGGTCAATTGACCGAAGCCGGTTTGCCTGGCCTGGTTGTTGAGTGGCGCTGGCGCTTCTTTTCTGGATTTACCCCGTTGCTTTCACGCGGCATGAAGTACCTTGGTAGACTTCGGAAAAGAGGGTATCGCGTCTTTTGGGATGAGGCTTGGACATGTCCTTTCACAGCACTGTTTGAATCACGGTCTTCTTAATCTTGGCGGACATCGCAATCTTCTGGACCCTCTTCAAGGGTTCGAAAGAATTGTATATTTTCATGGCTGACACGACTGTAGTCGCGGACCAGTCCAGGCTTTGGAGCTTCACAAAATTTAACTTGGTCGGAGCCCTGACCCTTTTGTTAGCTCTATATCTGAGCCGCTTCCGCATTAGTATCTCTGTTTTGAGCGCCTGGCGGGCTTCTGCTCTTTAGGAAGCTGCCGTAGGCCGAGTGGTGGAGTGCCTAGGAGATACGTGTAACTGCACGCTTATAGGAGGCATCACCTGAGCTTGCCTGTGATGTTTGATGACTTCCTTTGTTCCGGCAGTCTTGCCCCTAGTTGGAGCATCAGAGAGTTATTTGGACACCATCCTACGTTCGAGTTATGGTTCCTTGGAGATCACAACGTTCGGTCTCCTGCCCTTTAAGGACTGATTGGGCACTTGTTTTGCTGAGATCTCCGCCAGATGAGCGCTTCCAGCATGGTAGATGATGACCGAACTGAATTGACGGGGCGATCCTTCCCATTGCTGACTGATACTTAGGGAAAGGACCACGCGAGCATTGATCTTGACTACGTATGGGATCAGAGTTGCGTTGGAAGTTGAATTCATCTTGGAAGGCATCATCGTTAGTTGTTGAAAATTGATTGCTGCATGAAAAGCATTATTTCAGTTCAAACATCGGTATATATGTTAAATGAGTTCGCATGAACGCTTGACCCAAAATATGGGAGGGGAGAAAGGTCCCACAGGGCGTGCTAGAATCTATAGAGTGTTTTTCGTCACCCCATTAAGATAGGAATGTGCATCGCTAGTCAGGCATATTACAGATTCCCCCTGCCTGGGGTAAACTAGGGTTTAATGATTGTGGGAATCCGAATCTCCGGCAGCCGCGGACTAAGCTGCCGTTAATTACCCCTCGCTTTTGAACCGAGAGAACCTCCGATTAACAAGTGAAACAAATCATGTGAACTCAATATACAATATGTGCGTGTTGTGTTTAGGAACAGGTTTGAGGGTGCTTCGGGCATATCGAGGGCATCGCTGAGTTTTTACGGCGGTCCCGCTACCCGGATAGCAGGCTAGGATCAAGGGGGCTAGCATCTCCCTTGCAGGGTGTGGCGCAGCGTCCCGTTTAGAAATTTTTTCTAACGGGAGAGATGATGAGTGTATATGTGCCACGTGCACACTTAGTAAAGAGAACACGTAGCAAGTGCGCACCTGCCAAGACGCGCACCCGACAAGGCGCACACCTAGCAAGGCACGCACTTAGCGAAGTGCGCACCTGTCGAGATGCGCACCTAGCAAGGTGCGCAACTGACGAGGTGTGAGAGAGTGAAGGGGCCAATGGGTCCTGAATGGGCCAAAAGGTCCAGTAATGTGTGCGCTTAAGAAAGTGTGCACCTAGCGAGGTACGCACCAGGGACGGAGCACTCTTGGCTTGATGTGCATCCAACGGGGTGCGCACGTAGCCAAATGGGCACCTAGCATAGTGTGCACCTAGCATGATACAAGTAAGGGCGAAACCTAATGAAGCAACAGTCCAAAAACACAAAGACTTTGACTTTTGAAGATCAAAAGGGGCTCTTTTCTCCTTTTCAAAGTCTCGTGACGTGCACACTTAAAAAAGAAAGGAGGAGAGAAAGAGAGACTTGCAAACTAAAGAGCGGCTAAAAGCCTCATATTTTATCTGGGGAAATCGAGATTTTTTCTTCTTCTCTTATCAAATCATCATGGGGCCATTTTTTAGGCTTACATCTTTTCATTTAGCCTCATGGCTTGTACAAATTGGCATTTTGCACATCCAATACCCATGTGCTTATTTCCTTTTGCACATGAGCCATGCACTTTACAAAATTTGGATTTTTGCCCGTTTATTTTACATTTGTTCATGAAAATTATATCAAACCTATTTATTGCTTGATGATTATTCCTTTAGCATGGGGGCTGGTTTGGTCTTGGGCCCACTTGCTTGGACTTGGGTTCGGACATGGGTCCGGCTTGGGTTCAGGCATGGGCTCGGCTTGGGTTCGACAGTAGGGTCCGTTTGCTTTAGTTTGAGCCTACTTGTTTGCAGTTTGACTTTTGGTCAATGGGGTGTAAATTTTAACCCCAACAAAGTAGTCTTGAAGGAAGACTTATCATGTGTTTGTGTAGAGCTACTAGCATGAGAAATAGATGCATTTTGAAAATCAAGACCCTTTCTTTGATTTGAAACTTTCAAGTTTCCTATCATTGTGTTCAAAGTGTCTTTGCTAGTGGCAAATTTGTGCAAGGTAGTGTCAAGATCGCTAATTTTAGTTTTCATCTTCTCAACATCAACTATCATAGTGTTGTGAGTGTTTGTTAAAGAATCATACTTGCATTTGAGTGAAGAGAAAGAAGTAGTGATTCTATTGTTTTTAAAATTTGTATTTTCGAGAGAACTAGTTAAAGAAGCAATTTTAGAAAAAAAAAATTTCATTCTCAAGTTTTAAACCTTCACAATCACAAGATTTAATAGATGTGCTTTCATTTTCAAAACTAGCGATTTTCCTTTTAGCAATGGAATACTTAGATCGAAGTTTAGAATAAGCATCATGTAAAGATCCAAACGTGTCAAGAAGTTATTCAAACGAAGATGAGTTTAGATCATCTATTACCTCATCCTCATGTGCCATGAAACACATGTTTGCTATCTCTTAATCGGATGTTCCCTTTTCGTTCTCGCTCCCCTCCGAGTCATCCCATGTTCCAGCATTGAAAGCTCTTCGAAGGGTCTTTGTGGAGCTTCCTTTTCATTATTGAGAGGACAATCAGCAACGAGATGGCCGGGATTCCTACACTTGAAACAATGGCCAATTTTTTTGTTGTTATTGTTATAGGGACGATCTCTTGGAAAGTTTCCTCTCTTGAAATTTTTTCGAAGCTTGAGAAATTTGTTGAATTTCCTTGTCACAAGAGCGATTTTCTCATCATCTCTAATAAGTTCATCATCTTCACTGGGTTTGGATGGAGGTTTGGATTTGGATGACGCTTTGGATGTCGCCTTGAGTGCAATTCTCTTTAGCTTATCATTCTTATCCACTTTTTCATCTTCAATATTGTAGGCTTTGATTTCAATCTCATGGGTCTTGATATTTCCTTGGAGCTCTTCGAATGACATGAATTCAATGTCGGTTATCTCCTTAAGAGTAGTTGCTATTATTTTCCATTTCTTTATAAGTGATCGAAGAACCTTCTTCACCTTTTCTCCATTGTTCATGGGTATATCTAATAAGGCATCAATAGGATTAGTAATACGAATAAAATGACTAAACATATCATTAATGTTTTTATTAGGCAACATTCAAAAAATTTCATACTCTGTTTTCAGAAGATCAATTTTTGCCCTCGTAACATTAGAGCACTTCTCATGAGCAATTAATAAAGCTTTCCACATATCATGCGCATTCTTTCATTTAATAACTCTAACTAAATCAATCTCATTAAGACATAAAAAGAAGACAAACTTGGCCTTATGATTAGCTTCATAAGCCTTTTTATCTCCCACACTCCAAAAATCCTCATCTAGGTCGGGTAGCACATATTCTTTCATAACGGTGTATCTCCATATATCTCTCCCTTGGGATTCTAGAAAGGACTCCATCTTAACTTTTCAAACAGTAAAGTTAATATCATCAAAATATGGTGGTTTGGTGATGGGTTGGGAATGTCCCACACTATGTGAAGAAGATGAGGCCATAGGATCTCTCTAGGGTTTTAAACCTAACAAATAAAAGTACCTCACTCTAATACCGGGTGAATAGGATTATACTAACAAATACCACCAATTAAAAAAAATCTACTTGCAAATGAAAGTAAACACAATTATAGCTTGCAAGTATATGAGAGAGATTTATAAAATCAAACGCAAACACAAGCGATTTTATAGCGGTTTGGGAGATCCTCTAGTCCACTTTCTTTAGGCGTGCGAGCTCGTTCCACTAACACGTCTTCGATGAGACTCTTACGTTGTGTACTCTCAACTACAACAACGTTTCTCGACACACGACAGACACTTTTCAACAAGCCTCTCCTCTGTTACAAGAATTCTTGCACCCAAGAGATTCCGCACAAAGAAATAAGAAGAAGATTACAATCCAAGACACTCTCTTAAGAGTTTACAATCAAAGCTCTAGAATATTTCAATGGAGTATTTGATATGCAATTAAAACTCAAGTATTTCTTTTGTGTTTTTGTGGGTGAAGATGAACTTAAGAAATGAATGCCAATTTTCAGAGTAGTTGAGATGCAATGAATGCACAAGAGAAGCCCTTAAATACCCTACACCAAAACATAACAAGTATATGCATTTATTATAGCATGGGCTAAAGAACAGACGTCTAAAGGCAATATGGACTGACGCCTGAAGGAAAAATAAAAGTAGCCATTATAGCATTTAATTCACGGTAACGATCATATTTTGAAACTTTTAAAGCTTCAGACGTTTGTCACCCATAACTTCAAATGTTTGCTGATACTTTCAAAGAAGGCAACTTTTAGACATAAAGAGGAAACTAACATCTCAAGAAGGTTTAAACTGACGTCTGAATAAGAAAATATTTTCAAATAATTTTGTGTTTTAGAAGTTTGTTAGATAAATCTTCATACGTTTGCCGATCTTTTCTAAGAAGAAAAATTTTAAGCACAAAGAAGCAAATGACGTCTGAAGGGTAAAAAGACTGACGTATGAAGAAGAAAACAAATTTCGACCATTAACTTTGGCATAAACGTTTGACACAAAACCAGACATTTGCAATAGGAGCCGGACGTTTGTTCTGGAATACTTCAGACGTTTTGTTCTGAAGTGAAAAACGGATATTTGAAACTGTGCATGTTTTTGCAATAGTAAACAGACGTCTGAAGGCAAAAGTGACTGACTTCTGAAGAAGAAAAACACATAATATTTTGAACTTAAAAAACGAAAATCGTTTTGAATGAAAACCTTTTCAAAGTTTTGTCCAATACTTTCATGCATGCAATAGTGTGTGTGATTGAACTTTTGTATGCTAATCTCATAAACCATGAAGTACTTACATCGGTTTCCTAAAGATTACACTTAAAGCTCGAATTTGAACTTGGACTTTAAACTTGAATCTTTTAAACTTGGACTTTGACTCCTTAGCTTCTTGATGCTTGAATTTGACCTTTGAGGAGCTCTGGTCCATTATCCTCCAACCACCGATAGATTTACTGTTTACGCTTAATATCCTCCATCCTCCATCGTAAGCTTGTGTTGTGAGAATATCCTGAAAACCAATCTCAAACACGACCAAGCTCTTATAGAGTGTTATAAAATATGCAATAATAAACACTTGTAACTATCTATTAATATTGTACAGTATCATCAAAACTAAATAATAAGATTACGAAAATCCATAAGCCAATAGTATTGCCGAAGGAGATGGAGATCTACTTATGGTTCTTGACAACACACATCGATCGAAGGATGAATAAATTATGGATTTGGGTTGTTCCTACCATATGTGTCCCAATAGGGATTTATTCTTCACCTATGAGTCTGTTGATGGTGGAGTGGTTTTGATGGGCAACAATAGTTCGTGTCGAGCTATTGGTAAGGGAATGATTCAAATCAAGATATTTGATGGCGTTGTGAGAACATTAGTGGAAATTAGGCATGTCCCTGACTTGAAGAAGAATCTCATCTCATTGGGTACACTCGATATTAATGGCTATAAGTTCTCCGATGAAGGTGGAGTTTCGAAAGTCAGTAAAGGTGCTCTCGTCGTTATGAAGGGCTCGAAAACGAGGTCCTTATATGTGTTGCAATGTTCAACAACTACTAGGTCGGCGGCAATTTCATCATTTAAATCCATGTCAGATTCAGATGTAACTAGATTATGGCACATAAGGCTCAAGTATATGAGTGAGAGAGGTATGACCGAGTTATCGAAATAGGGTTTACTATGTGGTCAAAGTATATCGAAGATGGAATTTTGTGAGCATTGCATTTTTAGGAAGCAGAAACGAGTTAGCATCAGTATGGCGGTGCACAACACAAAAAGTACTCTTGACAATATCCATTCAGTTCTTTGGGGACCCTCTCAAGTTGCTTCCAAAGAAAGCGGTGCAAAATATCTCCTTACTTTCATCGATGATTATTCGAGAAAGGTTTGAGCCTACTTCTTGAAGCTAAAGAGTGATGTATTTAATACGTTCAGGTAATGGAAAATATTGATTGAGAAGCAGACAGACAAGCAGATTAAAAGACTAAGGACAAATAATAGATTAGAATTTTGTGGTGGATATTTCAATGAATTTCGCAAAAATGAAGGTATCATTTAGCATCATACCGTTGTCCACACATCACAGGAAAATGGAGTCATGGAGTGCATGAATCAGACTCTTTTGGACAAAGCTTGGTGTATGTTATCTAATGCAGGGCTCGGAAATGAGTTTTAGGCAGAGGTGGTGTACACAGCATGCTTCATAGTGAATCGAGCACCTCATACATCACTTGGTAATAAAATGCCGAAGCAGGTATGGTCTGGGAAGCACACAGATTATTCTACACTTTGAGTGCTTGGTTGTCTGACATATGCACATTGTCATGAAGGCAAGTTAGATTCTCAGGCGAAGAAATGCATTTTTCTTGGTTATGCTACTGGGGTCAAAGGTTATAGGTTGTGGTGTCCAGATCCTAAGTCGCCAAAATTTATGATTAGTAGAGATGTCACTTTTGAGGAGTCTGTTATGTTGAAGCCGAAGAACGCAGAATCTCTAACTCAAGACGATACAAGGAAGGACGAGCCGGACATTGAATTTGAGGTCGGTGAAATCTTGGGTTCGTATGAGATCTCTATTTCACCATCGTTTGATGAAGAACAATCCCAAGATGAGCAGTATCTACTAGCTCGAGACCGACAACGAAGAGATATTAGACCGTCACAGAGATATGGCTATAATGATCTAGTGGCGTATGCGCTGTCTGTTGTAGAGACAAATGATAGTAGCGAACCTACGAGTTATCAAGAAGCTATCTCATCCGCTGAGTCAACTCGTTGGCTAGTCACTATGAATGAAAAGATTGAGTCTCTTCACAAGAACTAAATAAGGAAGCTCGTTAATCTTGAAGGAGGAAAGAAATTAGTTGGCTGCAAGTGGATTTTCAAAAAGAAGAAACGAGATCAAGGAGTTGTGTAACAACCCTAAACATTTTGTACAAAATTTTTCAAAAATACAGAAAGGAATACCTAATCCCGAGCACAAGTTATAAATTTGATTTGCTTTTGAACAGCAAGAAAGCACTTGTAGCTCATTGGTAAATCTTTGCACTACTATGACGTAGCCCCTGTGATCGAATCCCTCCAGCCACATATATTTTTAACTGATTTTTCTTTTAATGTTTTAGAAGCCCAACAGTTTGCACGTGCACTACACGTAAAATGAAAATTCACAAAGTAAACAAACACGTGCACTGAGGTATACCAAGCGACAGGGACACGTGGCAAAAATCCAAGCCCATTCCACTGGACTTGGACCGGCGAGACGTGTGATGGGAACCGGCACCGCCGGGCATACCCGTAGGGGATGCTCCAAGATTTTAACCCCAGTGCCCCTTAGCCTACCCCACTACCCCCAAGCTGTTTGATTTCTCTGCACATTTCCAAAGAATTAAAAATGGGCATTAATCCATATTTTAATGCGCATTTTAATTCTATTCTTCATTAACCTAAACCCTAATTGTCCCTATAAATACCACACTACATTTCACTCTTCCTCATTCATAATTCCTTACAAAAACTCTCTAAAAATTTCCAAGTCCTAAATTGTGTAAGTGGAGTTAGCAAAGGTCGAAGTTCCGATAACGTTTCGGGAAGATTCCGGCAACGAAACGATGCCCCGACGGTTCCGGAAGCTTCCTCCATCTCCCATCTTTCTTTATAACCTGTAATTCCCATCTCCCCTCCTCTTGCTACTCTAAAACTTCTCCTTTTCAAAACTCGTCAGAAGCGGAGTTATTCTGATTTCCGATTCTCTTTTCTTTAAAAACCTAATTTTTTTCTTAATAAAAAACCTACAAATTTTTAATAGATTGTTTAGTAATCATTAACAAACACATTAGAATAAGTTTCATCTCAAAAAAATCTATTATGCATCTTTTATCGCATTTTTACAGTTAAATACCATATACTTTACTTTCGACACAATTCAACATATTCCATTGTATTACCTTTAGAAAACTCACGAGGTAATGACCTAACTCATCACAACACATATTTTTGACATAACACGATAACTCTTGGGACATTAGTTTATGGAAAAATACGAGTTTACACTTAAATACCTTAAATATTCAAAAACCGTTTTCTTTAAAAAGTATGTTGCTTAATTCCTTGCAAATACGCCTCTATAACCCATTTTGGGTAACCCCGATCAGGATGGTGCATGTTATCGCATATCCTCGGGCCTAGTAGAGAGAGATACAGACCTCCGCAAGGAGCATTCGATCTCGATGGAATTTTTAATGCAATTTTAAAGAAAATTATGATTTCTATTTAATAAATAAATTCTATTTTTTATAAATATTATATATATATTAAATTATCAAAATATTTACTTTAAATATATTATATATATATTTCATGTTTTCCAAATTAAAGGAATCACAAATTTCATGAAACTAGCTTTACAATTCAATACCATTCCACGATTACACTAAAATACCATATACTATGAAAACTAGGTTATATTAACTAGAATATTTCACTTTATAAAATTTACAATTATGGAAACCCTAACGACAATAATTAAATACTTGAGACGTATTTTGAAAATATATCAAAACTATTTTTCATAAAACTCCCTCAAATTATACTAATTTACAAAAATGACCCTAGTAAACATAGGTTTAAGCGGGGCCAGTTCTCTTGAGCCTCAGAGAGCCGGAGAATATGGGTGCTTGCCTATCTAAGATAGAAAACCTAACAACGGTGTTATCAACATGGTAATTGTCTTGGAAAAAGACACAAATCCTGCCGTCCATGTGCAGCAGTTACCGATAACTCCAAAACAATCAGAACTTCAATTTCTTTTATATCAGTCTGACACAGACAGAGTCTCAATCTAATATGAAATCAATCTGACTTGAATTCACTTCAAGTAAAACTACAATACAACCTGAATCCACGAATACCATAATACAATCCATATCAATATGAACATGACTGAACCGAACCATGGATATACTTTGTTTACATGACTATCCATTTATATCCATTCCGTGTACCGATATCATGATTTTGGCAAGTCTTTCATTTACTACAAGACAATACAATACAATCAGTATAATCAATACAATCAATACAATGAACATTACGGGGTTTATAAAGGGGTAGACTGGTACGGAACATGTTAAAGGTGGCACGAGGTGGTCACTAAAAGACGTAATTACATCCATACCGTTGTTCCGTGGTATTATCGACGGAGTCTTGTACTACGAGTTACCAAAGTCCACGGTGTAAGTTGGACTCCTCTCATATACACAGGCATATTCTGTACCAAGCTATAACAACTACGTTAGTATAACAAATATAGCATATATACTTCACTTGTTCTATTCTCTATCTATTCTCTCCTTCTTTCTTTGGGACTTACCGAGCGATTGTTCGCTGATGACATTTCTATTTCTCTTTTTCTTTAGAATATTGTCAGGAGGATCCGACTCCGAGGAGTTTGAGACCAGCCAGGAGCACTTGGAGCAGTTCACAGAAGACCCTGAGCATTACTTTACTTATACTTGCTTTTCATTCAGTTCATTCCATTGTTTAGGCATTGCATTTCAGACTTGTATTTACTTTCCAATTGAAATTGTAAAGAATTGTAGAATAAATAAAAGTTGTTGTTCTTTTACATCTTTTCTTGTGTACATTTTACTTTATATTACTTATTTACGCTTAGCGTGTTTATTTCAGAGTAAATACGTAGCGGACCTCGCCACGTCCGCTCCCCGTACACCGGGAAGTGAGGCGTGACAGGTTTTGTTGGTGGCCCATGCAGGTCCGTGTTGCATTGAATCCTACCATGCAGGTCAGTTCTGCATGGACATGCAGATCAATTCTGCATGAAGTCCTAAGCAATATAACACAAGAATCGGCAACTAAAATCATTCTTTACATTTTATATTCCTTGAATCTAATAATTTCATATATTTTGAATCCATCCTAACTCTATTTTTCTTTCATGGTTATGGATTCTCCAAACAATACCAGCACCAACTTCAACAACACACCACCACCTCTACCGCTTACGCCTACCATTGCTGCTCTGATCAATGAGCAGACGATACTTCTTGAGGCAATCTGAAGCCTCCTGGAAGGACAGCAGCAGCAGACTGCTATATTACTAAACCGTCCAGAAGCGGAAGTGTCCGGAGTAAAGCAATTCCGGGTATTGCACCCAAAACAATTTTTGGGGAAAGAGAGCCCTCTGGAAGCTGAAGAATGGGCTCAGAGCATTGAAGATGATCTGGCACCAACGAAAGTGCCAGAAATCACTTGGGTATGAGTTGCGAAGATGCAACTCATCGACAACACCAGAGTTTGGTGGAAGGCGGAAGCAAGCCGTCTTGACCAGCCGATCGAATGGAAAACTTTTCGCGACATGTTCGTTGCAAAGTACTTTCCAGAGACTGCCCGATTTGATATGGAGCAGCAATTCATCAATCTACAACAGGGTTCAATGTGGATCAAATTTATGGATGAGTATGATGCTGAGTTTACCATGCTCAGTAGGTAAGATATGTCTCAATATTCGATTTTCTAATATCACATACTACACAGCTAACACAAGACCGCTACAGGTTCGTGGCACACTTGATACCGACTGCTGAAATCAGGTCTAGAAGATTTCAGCAAGGGTTGGACCGGGAAATCCAAGATGCCTTAGCTACAGGGGATTTCCTAACCCACGACGTGGCCCTGAAAGCTGCCCGTCGATATGAGGCAGTAGTGAAGAAGAAGGGCAGACCTCAATCTGCCGGAGTGAAGCGCTCTGCCACTCAGATGGTAGGAGGAGGCTCTTCAAGGCCAACTTTTGAACCCAGGAGACCGGAAGAAATAAATAACCGGCCAATTCTAGATTTTTGCTTCTACTATAAGAGGGATGGACACCAGTGAAAGGACTGTCGGCGCACAAAAGGCCTGTGCTTGGTTTGTGGCGCATCCAATCATAGAATTGGAATATGTCCTTATAGGCGTAATACAATTCCAACTCACAACACTTATCCGCAGCGACCAGCCATCCAGGCCCCTGCACCTCGTCTTGCTCTTCCAGCTACACCTCCACGTGGACCTCCTGCACAGCCTAATCGCTAATTCTAACAGGCACTGAGGAACATGCCTCAAGGACAGAGGAATGTGCTTCCAACTAGGAGGAATGTACCCCGGCGTCAGGCTTTCATATTAGCGGTCATAGAAGCCGAGACTGTAGACCAAGGTAACCCTGGTAATCCCCTCACATCTTTCCAAAACCTTTGCATTTTTTCGTTCTTCTAAATATTTTCATTCACTATCAATAGTTCTAACATTATCACTATCACTAAATTGTTTTGAATTTATTACACTTTCATTCTACAAATTTCGAGGGCGAAATTTTTATAAGGAGGGTAGAATGTAACAACCCTAAAATTTCTGTACAGATTTTTTCCAAAATACAGAAAAGAATACCTAAGCCTGAGCACAAGTTATAAATTTGATTTGCTTTTGAACAGCAAGAAAGCACTTGTAGCTCATTGGTAAAGCCTTGCACTGCTGTGACGTAGCGCCTGTGATCGAATCCCCCAAACCACATATATTTTTAATTGATTTTTCTTTTAATCTTTTAGAAGCCCAAAAGTTTGCACGTTCACTATACGTAAAATGAAAAGTCATAAAGTAAACAAACATGTGCACTGAAGTATACCAAGCGATAGGGACACATGGCGAAAATCTAAGCCCATTCCACCAGACTTAGACCGGTGAGACAAGTGATAGGAACTGGCACAGCCGGGCATACCCGTAGGGGATGCTCCAAGATTTTAACCCCAGCGCCCCTTGGTCTACCCCACTACCCCCATGCTGTTTGATTTCTCTGCACATTTCCCGAGAATTAAAAATGGGCATTAATCCACATTTTAATTATATTCTTCATTACCCTAAACTCTAATTTTCCCTATAAATACCACATTACATTTCACACCTCCTCATTAAGAATTCCATTACAAAAACTCTCTAAAAATTTTCAAGTCCTAAGTTGTGTAAGTGGAGTTAGCAAAGGTCAAAATTCCGACGACGTTTTGGGAAGATTTCGGCGACGAAACTGACGCCCCGATAGTTCCAAAAGCTTCCTACATCTCCCCTCTTTCTTTATAACATGTAAGTCCCCTCTCCCCTCCTCTTTTGCTACTCTAAAACTTCTCCTTTTCAAAACTCGTCGATAGCGGAGTTATTCCGGCTTTCGATTCTCTTTTCTTTAAAAACCTAATTTTTTTCTTAATAACAAACCTACAAAATTTTAATATATTGTTTCGTAATCATTACCAAACACATTAGAATAGGTTTCATCTAAAAAGAATCTATTATGCAACTTTTATCGCATTTTTATGGTTAAAAACCATATACTTTACTTTCGACACAATTCAATATATTCCCTTGTATTACCTTTAGAAAACTCACAAGGTAATGACCTACCTCATCACAACACACATTTTTGACATAGCACGATAACTCTTGGGACATTAGTTTATAGGAAAATACGAGTTTACACTTAAATACCTTAAACATTCAAAAACCGTTTTCTTTAAAAAGTGTGTTACTTAATTCCTTGCAAATACGCCCCTACAACCCATTTTGGGGAACCCCGATCGGGATGGTGCCGGTTATCGCACATCCTCGGGCCTAGTAGAGCAAGATGCAGACCTCCGCAAGGAGCATTCGATCTTGATGGAATTTTTAATGTAATTTTTAAGAAAATTGTGATTTATATTTAATAAATAAATTCTATTTTTATAAATATTATATATATATATTATCGAAATATCTACTTTAAATATTATATATATTTATATATTTATATCCATGTTTTTCAAATCAAAAGAATCACAAATTTCATGAAACTACCTTTACAATTCAATGCCATTTCAAGATTACACTAAAATACCATATAGTATGAAAACCAGGTTATATTCACTAGAATATTTCACTTTATAAAAATTACAATTATAGAAACCCTAAAGACGATAATTAAATACATGAGGCGTATTTTGAAAATAGATCAAAACTATTTTTCATAAAACCCCCTCAAGTTATACTAATTTAGAATAAGGACTCAAGTAAACATAGGTTTAAGCGGGACCAGTTCTCTTGAGCCTCAGGGAACTGGAGAATATGGGTGCTTGCCTATCTAAAATAGACAACCTAACAATAGTGTTATCAATACGGTAATTTTTTTGGAAAAAGACACACATCATGTCGTCCATGTGCAACAGTTACCGATAACTCCAAAACAACCAGGACTTCAATTTCTTTTTTATCAGTCTAACTCAGACAGAATCTCAATCTAATATGAAATCAATCTGACTTGAATTCACTTCAAGTATAACTACAATACAACCTGAATTCACGAATACCAGAATACAATCCATATCAATATGAACATGACTGAACCGAAACATGGATATACTCTGTTTACATGATTATCCATTTATATCCATTATGTTTACTGATATCATGGTTTCGACAAGTCGTCCATTTACTATAAGATAATACAATACAATCGGTATAATCAATACAATAAACATTACGGGGTTTATAAAGGGGTAGACTGTTAAAGGTGGCATGAGGTGGTCACTAAAAGACGTAATTACATCTATACCGTTGTTCCGTGGTATTATCGACGGAGCCTTATACTACCGGTTACCAAAGTCCGCGTTGTAAGTTGGACTCCTCTCATATACACTGGCATATTCTGTACCAAGCTACAATAACCACGTTAGTATAACAAATATAACATATCTACTCCACCTGTTCTATTCTCTGTCTATTCTCTCCTTCATTCTTTGGGACTTACCGAGCGATTGTTCGTTGACGACATTCCTATTTCTCTTCTTTTTTGGAATGTTGTCAGGAGGACCCGACTCCGAGGAGTTCGAGACCAGCCAAGAGCACTTGGAGCAGTTCACAGAAAACCCTGAACATTGACTTTACTTGTACTTACTTTTCATTCAGTTCATGCCATTGTTTAGACATTGCATTTCAGACTTGTATTTACTTTCCAGCTGTAATTGTAAAGAATTGTTGAATGAATAAAAGTTGCTCTTCTTTTACATCTCTTCTTGTGTAAATTTTACTTTATATTGCTTATTTACGCTTAGTGTGTTTACTTCAGAGTAATTACGTAGTGGATCTCGCCGCGTCCCCTCTCCGTACACTGGGAAGCGGGGCGTGACAAGTTGCAGATACTCGATACAAGGCACGGTTGGTAGCTAAAGGCTATTCATAAGTTAAGGGAGTGGACTTCAATGAAGTGTTTTCTCCTATTGTAAAACACACCTCTATTTGTGTCTTGCTCAGTTTGGTTGCTACACAGGATTTTGAGCTCGAGCAGCTCGATGTTAAGACTGCTTTCTAGCATGATGATTTGGTAAAAAAAATCTACATGCAACAACCTGAAGGTTTCGAATTTGAAGGCAAGGAAGACCAAGTTTATTTGTTAGAGAAGTCTCTCTATGGTTTAAAGTAATCACCTAAACATTGGTACAAGAAATTTGAATCCTTCATGCTAAAGGCTATTCATAAGTTAAGGGAGTGGACTTCAATGAAGTGTTTTCTCCTATTGTAAAACACACCTCTATTTGTGTCTTGCTCAGTTTGGTTGCTACACAGGATTTTGAGCTCGAGCAGCTCGATGTTAAGACTGCTTTCTATCATGATGATTTGGTAAAAAAAATCTACATGCAACAACCTGAAGGTTTCGAATTTGAAGGCAAGGAAGACCAAGTTTATTTGTTAGAGAAGTCTCTCTATGGTTTAAAGTAATCACCTAAACATTGGTACAAGAAATTTGAATCCTTCATGAGGGATATTGGGTTTACGAGAAATAATGGCAATAATTTTATTTATTGCAATAAGCTTGCCGATAGTTCTTTCATATACTCGTTGTTTTATGTTGATGATATGTTGATAGCAGCAAAGTATGTGGTTGATATTCAGAAGCTTAAGGAACAGTTGAAAGGCAAGTTCGAGACCAAATATTTGGGAGCGGCCAAGAAAATTCTCGCCTAGGAAATTAGGCGCAATCGCAAGGGAGGTAAACTTTACTTGTCTCAACAGCGATACGTTGAGAAAGTTTTGGATCATTTAGGCATGACAGATGCTAAATCAGTAAGTACCCTTTTAGCAGCTCATTTCAAACTTTTAACTTGTTTATCACCGCAAACTGAGAAAGAAATTAAGTATGTGTTGCATGTTCCTTATTCGAGTGTTGTGGGTAGCATTATATGTACTATGGTATGTACCCGACCTGACATTTCAGGTATAGTTAGTGTTGTTAGTCGTTATATGGCATCTTCTGGTAAAGGCTATTGGTAAGCAGTGAAATGGATTTTACGATACCTACGAAGTACGTCTGATGTGGGGTTGAAGTTTGGAAGGAATAGTGACAGTTTGGTTGGTTTCAGCGATTCTGACTATGCAGGTGAGCTCGAAAGGCGAAGGTCGATCATCGGCTATGTTTTCTCTTTAGGAGGATGTACCATTAGTTAGTGTGCTTCATTACGGCATACAGTAGAGTTGTCTACGACGGAGGCCGAGTATATGGTCGTTTTTAAGGCCGTTAAGAAAGCAATCTAGTTGAAAAGACTATCTTCGGAACTTGGTATTTAAAAGGATACCATAATAGTCTATTGTAATAGCCAAAGCGCGATTCATTTGACTAAGGACCCGATCCATCATGACAGAATGAAGCACATTGATGTTCGGTATTGGTTTATTCAGGACATTCTTGAAGAGAAAGAGATAATCGTTAAGAAAGTTGGCACGGCGGATAATCCGGCCGACATGTTGACTAAGTTTCTTTCTTTTGTTAAGTTTGAGTATTGCTTAAACTTAATTGGATTGCTTAAACTCATTGAGCCCTTTATGGGTTTTGTGGAGAAGGTGGAGCTATTACTAATATTATGAGAGTTTTGTGGCGAATACGATGCAAGGTGGAGATTTGTTAAGTTTAGCTCATATTCACGATCCCTAGAAGTTTCCCTGTTCAATTCGGCATTACACAGGGTATTCCAGCTTCATGTTCAGCTATAACAAGGGGGTAGACGTCTGAAGCTTAACACATATTCAAAAACATGCACATAGAGAGTCGACGGACGTTTTCTCTCTTGTTCTTCAGACATTAACTAGCACTCTGGTTTTTTGGCAGACATCTGCTACGGCCTTTGTCGGACGTCTGTGCGCTCTCTGAGATCTGCTGAAGCTTTTGGGTAGACGTCTGCCAAGTCCTTCAGACGTCAGTCGTCGTCTTGGGCCGATTCCTGTTTGTTTTGGGAAATCTGTTATTTAGCCATATCTGCCTCATACTCTATATATTGTAGTTTGTAAGCCTAATTAAATGAACCCTTTGATAATCTAAATTAGAGAGAGAGGAGGCTAGGGTTTTGAGAGAGATCTTGTGAGAGTTGATCCACCGTTGTAATCCTCTATATTTTTTCAATTAGTAAAGTACTTCTCCGTCGTCCGTGGTTTTTCTCGTGAGGGTTTTCCACGTAAATCTTGTATCTTTTGGTTTGTGTTCTATTTCTATTGCTTTTGATTATTGATTTGCTTCTCTTTATCGTTTTTTTATTCTTTGTGATCGTATTTGCCGTAACAATATTTTTTTAATGAATTTTTCTTACAAATTAAATAGCCAAAAGCTCCAAATCAATTTTCAAAATTGAAGCCTCCTTTCCTTTTGTATTATAAGAGAGAAGATATGTTGCATAATGCATGAATGTGGAATAAATATGTGTCAAATATTGATGACATTGCTTTTCTTTTGCTTGAAATGTCTTTATGGAATACGCAAGAGGATAAAGGAAATAAAATAACAGCAAGAATATATCATTATTTGTTGAATTTTGCTTGAGGTGTATAATTAATTATTAGCTAAATTTCATTACACTACCCTTAACCATGAAAAAATAAAACCATACAACAATAACTTATTGTAATTTAAAATAAATAAATATATTTTTAACACTGAGTTTATCATTTATAGAGACTTGCCAATAAAAGAGAGCATGTTGGAAATCTGAATTTTGAAATAAAAATGTCATCGATGACTAAAAATATTTTTTTATATGAAATTATTTTTCTTTATTGCAACCCTTTTTTAAAACTCAAACAGGCAAAATCTCATTATGGAGAGAAAAGTTTTACTAGAAGAGCTATCTTTCTTCTGGTTTTAAATAAAACATGATAGTTGATTTTCAATAACCTTGCAAACTCCTGGATATCAGGGACAGATCAAAGGTAGTAAAAGTTTGGGAACTGATGGAGGTCCTTTTTGGGTCTCCTTCAGATATTGTCTTCCGTCGATCTCCTGATGGATTTTGGAGGTGATCTCCTGTTGCGTGCGGATCTCAACGGGTTTTGAGGAGATAGGTGATTTAGAGGAGTTTGGCATCGAGTACCTGCAAAGAAGTCCCAGGGTGGTTTGGTACCACCGAGGACCCTCCGACGATCAAGTTAGTATTAGATCCGAGCAGCGTAACGGCTAAGTGGAGTAAAAATGTCTTACTTGACCCCTCTGTGATGGGGGTTTATATAGCGGTGGTAGCATGCAGCAGCAGACGTGAGAATCTCGCCGGCAGTCATGCTCCCGACGTCATGCCCGCGTAGAGAGCGGATCGCCCATTAATGGGGATCGTGATGGCGTGGAACGTGGGATATTGCTGGCGGAGAATCTGCGCATGGCGGGATTTGCGGAGCGGCGGTTACGCCTATGAGCAGTGGAGTTGGTTGGAGGACCGAAGAAGACGTCCTTGGCTGGGGAGCTCGGGGGTGAGCGAGAAGGCCGAGAAGTCTTGGTCTTGTGGCAGCTCGAGCCGAGCTGAGGGGCCGAGGAGGCCCATTTGCAGGGGGCCCTGAGGAGGGCCAGCTCGCGCGTGCAGTTCGGGTACAGAGGTGGCCTGGTCGGTCCCAGTAGGCCCTTTCTTCTGAGTTCTGGGACACGTCATCTGCCACGTGTCCTGATCTTGGGGATCACCAATATTGAGCATCATCGTTAGCCCCCCACTCTTATCCCAACCAGCTAGCAGGTCGGGTCAGGAGTGGACTGCCGGGCCACCCGGGATGAGTTCCCTCCTAAGGTTTCGTCGGGACGCATTCCCGGGTTGTCAGCTGCCTTTCCTGTCAGCGAATCAGGGCGAGATCTTTGCATTTAAAGAAGGTGCGCCGGTTCGTGCCTCCTGCCGTTGAAGTAACGGTCCACGTGTCAAGCGTCGGTTGGCCGACTCGACGTGTGCAGACCTGCGATGCCTGCAGGGGTGCGGTCCAGCGTGGGAACGACAAGTGGAACAATCGGAGCCGTTGGATGCGAGGAGGTGTTTTGGCGGGAGACGAAGGGAGCCGTTGGATGAGGTCGCTCGGTGTGATAAATAGGGGTGGGGCCCATTCCAGGGCCCCTACTCTTTCATATTTCCTCGTTCTAAGTCCTGGTTGCTCGACACACGTCTTCTTTCTTCCGGTTTCATTTCCCGAGGACCCCTCTTCTAAAGGTTAGATGTCTTCCTTTGTCGAGTCAATAGATGTCGTCGGAGTAGGTTCTAGGTACCCTTTAGGTGAGCCTGAGTCCTCTCGGGGAGCAGGGGTCGGGCCCTCTTCCCGGGATCGTGCGGCGGGGGCAGCCCCCAGGGAGGAGGCGGTAGATGCTGCCCTCGGCGCCTCGTGTTGGGTGAGGCATGAGGACGAGCTCGCCAATGCTCGAGCTCGCTTCCACATCCCCCCCCCCGCGATATACGCTTCGTCTGGCCAAGGAGAGAGAGAGGGCAGACCAAGTACGGGGCAGGGAGATCGCCCTGTACTTGGAAACTTTTTGGGGTGGAATGCACCTTCCCTTCTCTCCTGAGGTCGTCGAAACGCTGAACTTTTTCGGGTTAGCCCCTGGCCAGTTAGTGCCGAACTCATGGAGGATTCTCCTCGGGTTCCTGATCCGCCTGAAGTTACAAGCGATTCATTTCAGCATCTCCCTCCTTGATTCTTCCCTCGTCTTCAAAAATCACCCTGGTGGTCGAGCGGGCAACCCGAGGTGGGTCTACCTTTCTTTTAGAAAGCGACAGGGGGGCCCCGCCGGGACAGGGGTTATGGCCCTGCCTTTTTCCATTCATGACTGGAAGAAGAAGTTCTTCTTCGTTTCCCCCCCCCCGGAGGGCAAGGACTGGCCCGTGTCTACACAGTGGTCGAGGGAGAAATGCTAGCCGGGGAACCAGTCCAGTGACCCCGTCGCGGTGAGAGTGGCGTCGTGGGAGCACATCCCCCGTTTCGACATGCTGCTGTCTGAGAGGGTCTTGAGTTGGGCCGGGCTCTGCCCCGTTGAGTTCGTCGGTAAGTTTATGCGTGCTTTTTGGCTTGTATATTACTTGTGTCGCTGATTTCTTTACATTTGGTTCTGTGTAAGACCCATAGACATGGACTCGCTCCGATCTTCCATGTGCCAGCCGAGGAAGGTCGCGAAGGCTGGGGGCGCCAGCTCTTCTCGCTCAAAGCCTGCCCCGTCTCCTTCTCCTCCGATGGTCACGTCCCGTGAGAATTCGGGGGTGGATCCTGCCCCTGGGCCTAGCAGAGTGTCGGGCCGGAAGCGGGCTTGGATTCTGGTGGACCCGGCCTTTGAGGAGGAGATCGGCTCTCCCTCAGAGCCGCTCAAGAGGAGTTCCCAGAGATCTTCCCGGGGCCCGTCCTCGCCGATCATGGTGGAGGAAGGGGCCTCCAGTTCGCAGTGCCCTTGGGGCTATCCGTCGCGGATAGCCTTCTGCATGAAATAGAGACATCGGCCGGGGGTGTGGTCCCCCGGGGGACTTTCAGGACTCGGCTGGAGTCCATCGCCCAGGAGTCCGTGCAGGTGAGTGTTTGGTTTTTTGGTGAGATTCGGTGCCTCCTTCGTCTTTCTGACCTATTTCCTGTCTTTCAGGTTCTCCAGCATGTTGCCCTCGTCTTACGCATGGAGGCCGAGGTGATAGCCCCGGCGATGAAGGCCGCGGGTCAGCTCGCCTCGCTGGAAGAGAGCTCCAAGCGGGAGCTGGAGGCGGTGATGGCGAGGGTCTCCGCCCCGGAGGGCGAGGTGGAGGCCGAGAAGCGGGAGGTCGCCAGGTACCGCGAGGCCGCCGTGGCTGCCGAAGCCAAGCTCGAGGACGCTCAGGTGCTTGCCGGCAACCTGAAGAAGACGGTGAAAACCCTCCAGAAGGAGCTGGGGGCGGCGGCTGAGTCGGCGAAGTCGGCCAACCTGAGAGCAACGAAGTTGGCCGACCTCTCAGCGGCGAAGGCGGTGGAGGGCTACAAGAGGTCGAAGTACTTCTATGATGACCTGGCTGTTGCCACGATCCTCATCTGGCACGAGGCCCTCGATGCCATTAAGGCCCGGATGCCGGGGTTCGCCGATGAAGAGCTCCGGGCCGAATACCTCCTCGCGGATGACGATGAGCAGGGGCAGGAGATTCCTGGCGAGGATGTCGCTGAGGACCCAGCTCGTCTCGTGGTGGATGTCGAGGCCCCGAGGTCGCTCCTAGCCCCGAGGCCTAAAGCCCCCATCTTCCTCTTTCTTTTATTTTGTTGCTTCTGGAATTTTGTAAGCCTCTGGGCATTTTGTAAGGCTGGGGAGCCCAAAATACCCTTTGTAAAGGCTTTGCCTTTTATTAATAAAACTTTTTCTTTGGTTTCATCGGTTTGCACTTTGTCTTTTGTTCATGAAGAACGCTTGTAAAATATCCTGCTTGCACTGTTGGGCTTCCATACCAGGTCGGCCATCTTTCTGGCGATCATTCGTCGAGTTGATTTCGATCCCTTGCCAAGCGCGCCAAGCGCTGCCGAGAAGGAGGCGTCTCCATGGCCCCGAAGTCGAGGGGGGATCGCTCAGACTTGGATGGACCTGATGCCCCTTATGGGGGGCTTCGGATTCTTTACATGTGACGGGCAGATGGCTGACCGCCATATTTGTGCCGAGTATGCATGTGAGGATGCTCGATTGTCCCTTAGCGCGGGCCTTTCACTACTGGCGCTGCAAGCAGCGACCCCCAGCTGGGGCTGGTCGAGCGAGAGTCGGGCTCGACTGCTTCTGGGAGGAATTTGGGTCCTTAGCGTTGGGGCTGTAAGAAGCCTACCAAGGATGACCGGGCAATGAAGCTGGGCGGTTGCTTCTTTGCGAGGGCTTTGTTTCCTGGAATCAGGGGTAGGGAGCTACCAGCCTGAGATGACCGAGCAGGGTAACTGCTCGGTTGCCTCTTGCGAGGACTTTGATCCTTAGCATTGGAAGGGCTGTAAGAAGCCCACTAAGGATGACCGGGCAATGAAGCTATGCGGCTGCCTCTTGGCGAGGGCTTTGATCTCTGGCGTCGTGGGTAGGCAACTACCAGCCTAGGATGAGTGAGCGGGGTAGCCGCTCGGGTGCCTTTTGCGAGGGCTTCGATCCCTGGCGTCATGGGTAGGGAACTACCATCCGGAGATGACCGAGCAGGGTAGCTGCTTGGTTACCTCTTGCGAGGGCTTTGATCCTTAGCGTTGGAGGGGCTGTAAGAAGCCCACTAAGGATGACCGGAAAGTGAAGCTGCGCGGTTGCCTCTTGGCGAGGGCTTTGATCTCTGGCGTTGTGGGTAGGCAACTACCAGCCTGGGATGAGTGAGCGGGGTAGCCTCTCGGGTGCCTCTTGCGAGGGCTTCGATCCCTGGCGTCATGGGTAGGGAGCTACCAGCCGGAGATGACCGAGCAGAGTAGCTGCTCGGTTGCCTCTTGCGAGGGCTTTGATCCTTCAGGACGGGGACCGAGCAGGGTTACTACTCAGTACCTCTTGGCGAGGACTTTGATCCCTGTCGGTTGTGGTAGGAGGCTACCAGCCGAGGATAGCCGAGCAAGGACTCGACTGCCTCTGGGAGGACTTTGTTCCTTAGCGCGGGAGGGGCTGTAAGAAGCCTACCAATGACCCTTGGCCGGGCAGGGTTACTGCCCGGTGCCTCTTGGCGAGGGCTATTGTCCTGAAGGATAGCCGAGCGAGGGATCCTCGGGCTCGACTGCCTCTGGGAGCGCTTTCTGATCCCCAGCGTTGCGGTAGGGAAGCTACCCGCCAGGGATAGCCGAGCAAGGTAGCCGCTCGGCTGTCTCTATAGAGGACTTAGATTCTTAGCGTTGAAGGGGCCGTAGGAGGCTTGCTAAAGACAACCGGGCAGTGAAGCTGCGCGGTTGCCTCTTGGCGATGGCTTTGATTCCTGGCATTGCGAGTAGGGAAGCTACCGGCCAGGTATAGCCGAGCAGGGTAGCTGCTTGGCTAATTCTTCACGAGGTTTAGCCCGACCATCCAGTTGTAGGCATAGGGAACAGGAACGGTCGCGGCGACTATGCGCGTAGCATGTGCATTGAATGTGGGGGGAGGAGAAGCGCTAGGGTCGCGTCGTTTCGATTCCACCAGAGAAGGCATGATGACCGCCGCGTGGCAGCGACTTTTTGGGTGAAAGCGGGCGACTGTTGAGCTCCGTTGGGGCGCAGTGGGCTATATAAGGCTGAAGGAGCACTGGTCCTTGCTTCCTTCATAAACAGATCATCGAGAATGCAAGACTTCCCATTTACCATCCCCGACATCATTCGCTTTGAAGACGTATACCTTTACGACCAGAACTGCACTGAGGACACGGTGCAGTTGGTCTATGGGAGCATCGAGGACCATTTTGGCCGGCTGCTCCCCCGACGCTCCTCCTGGCGGCAGCTGCTGATGTACTCCATCTGGAGGGTGTCGCCAGGGCTTTATAACCCCCTGTCCGAGCAGCTCTATGACGAGGCCGTGGGCAAGCAGCGGTCTCTGAGATGCTTCGGCCTGATCTCCGCGAGCCGACTAGCTCGCTCAGAGGCGCTCGTCCGTGAGTGCTACGAGCTGAGGCTTAGGGTCAACATGCGCAGAGAGAACCGAGGGCAGAGGTTGGATCTCGCAAGGCCTCGGCTGGCGGAGATCTTTACCGGGTATCATGAGCAGTGCTCACTACACCCTCTTCCTCCGTGGTTGTAATTTTCTTTTTCTTTTTGTATGTATGGCTGAGGAGCCCATAATACCTGTTTTGAATAAATGAGATATTTCCTTCTATTTTGCAACGTTCCATTGATCTTTATTAAATTAATAACAGTCCCTAGGAAGAGTTTACATTGCTTTAACAGAAACGTACATGTTAATAGATGACCTTGCTAGCGCGGCCCGAGCCCTCCGGGGGCTTGGTGGCCTCCGTACTCGGCACCAAGTACGGGGCTCCCTGAGCGCCGGACGGGTCATCTGATGAAACGAGCATGATCTGGCTGACGGTCAGCTCGGCGGGTGGGGGACGCTGCTCCTGCTCGCGGTCGTCGTGCCGTGTGTCCCTCAAGTAGGCGGCGAAGTGCCCCGATCAGTTGAGCTCCTCGATGTAGTCCCAGAGTTGCTTACAATCCTCCATGGCGTAGCCCATGGTCCGGTGGAAGGCGCAATAAGGGCCCCGGGTTCGCTTCAAGGCCTGACGCGGGATTGGGGGGAACTTGAAGAACCCCTCGCCTTGGGCCTCCTCCAGTAACACTGCGAGGGAGATATTGAGCGGAGTGTACTCCTGGAATTTCGGGTGATAGGGCTGCTGACGCTCCGGCCTCTCTTCCCGAGCCCTCTTCTTCTGGTCGGACCGTACTGCTCGGAGGAGGTTCGCGTTCACCTCGGACTCCAGCTGAGCCTCGCGCTCGGTCCACGCCTTGACTTCGGCCATAGTCCTAGGCTGCACCATCGCAAAGGGGCGTAACCACTCCTTATGCCTAAGGCCAGATCTGAGCGCCGTGATGACGGTCTCGTCCCGGTGCTCGAGGACCTCAAGGAGGGCGTTGTAGAAGCGGGTGATGTAAGCTTTGAATGTCTCCTTGTCTCCACTCTTTATTGTGAAGAGGTATTCGACCGTGCGCTTCTGCCGACGGTTCCCAACGAAGTGGCCGAGGAACTGAGTAGCTAGCTAGTCGAAGGTCGAGATTGAGTGAGGCTCGAGCCCTCGGAACCAGTCTCGACCTACGCGGATGAGGGTGGCTGGGAAGGCCCTGCACTGAGCGGCGGCGGAATGGTCCTGGAAGCTCATCCCCGCGGTGAAGGAATCCAAATGGTCTTTGGGGTCGGTTTTCCCGTCAAACAGAGAGACCTTCGGGAGCTTGTTGCGCGAGGAGAGGTGGAAAGCGAGCAGTCCCTCAGTAAACGGTTTGGTGAGAGAGTCGGCGGCGTACTCAGCCCCGTCGGCCGAGAAGTGACCTTCCCGGCGCGCCCTTGATCTTCTTGTCGAGGGCGTCGAGTCGGCCGTGGTACCCCGAGGACTCGGCGCCCCGCGATCCCTAGCCTCTGCTGTGGGAAACCTGCGTCTGGGCACGGCCCCGGTTCCTCTCGATGAGGTTCCTCAGATCCCCGGGCGAGGTGGCCCTCGAGCTGTCGTGGCGAGCCCCTTCTGTGCGACCCCGTCGAGGGAGGGGGTGTCGGTCATGCCTGTAGGCAGGCGAGGTGACCGACATCTCCTCAGGGAGGTAAGGGTCGCGAGGAGGCTCGAGACGAGGCGCTCCGTCGGCGGACCTTGGTGTGGAGCCGTGGGGCGCCCAATGGGCCTCAGAGAGTATCGGCCCGTGAGATCCGTGGTCAGGAGTCGTAGCCTGCCGGTGGTCAGCCGTGCCGACAGGGGCAGAGCCTTCTGGAGGAGGAGGAGCGGCGATCTGGGGCCCAGGCCCGGCCGTTTGGACGCGGAAAAGCGCCTCTACGAGGGACTGCAGCCGATCTATTCGGCTGGCGAGGGCGTTGATGATGGTCGCCGGAGGGGGTTCATCCGCGCCTCCGGTGAGGGGGAGGCAGCGGATGGTACCCGGATCTTCAGAATGGTTGGTTGCCATGTGGACGGAGATCGGAAGGCCAACTTTGTTTTTGTGGAGTTTGCGTTTCCCACAGACGGCGCCAACTGATGGAGGTCCTTTTTGGGTGTCCTTCAGATGTTGTCTTCCGTCGATCTCCTGATGGATTTTGGAGGTGATCTCCTGTTGCGTGCGGATCTCAATGGGTTTTGAGGAGATAGGTGATTTAGAGGAGTTTGGCGCCGAGTACCCGCAAAGAAGTCCCAGGGTGGTTTGGTACCACCGAGGACCCTCCGACGATCAAGTTAGTACTAGATCCGAGCAGTGTAACGGATAAGTGGAGTAAAAACAGCATACTTGACCCCTCTGTGATGGGGGTTTATATAGCGGTGGTAGCACGCAGCAGCAGACGTGAGAATCTCGCCGGCAGTTATGCTCCCGACGTCATGCCCGTGCGGAGAGCGGATCGCCCATTAATGGAGATCGTGATGGCGTGGGACGTGGGATATTGCTGGCGGAGAATCTGCGCATGGCAAGATTTGCGGAGCGACGGTTACGCCCGTGAGCGGTGGAGTTGGTCGGAGGACCGAGGAAGACGTCCTCGGCTGGGGAGCTCGGGGGCGAGCGAGAAGGCCGAGGAGTCTTGGTCTTGTGGCAGCTCGGGACGAGCTGAGGGGCCGAGGAGGCCCATTTGCAGGGGGCCCCGAGGAGGGCCAGCTCGCGCGTGCAGGTCGGGTACAGGGGTGGCCTGATCGGTCTCAGTGGCCCTTTCTTCTGAGTTCTAGGACACGTCATCTGCCACGTGTCCTAATCTTGGGGATCGCCAATATTGAGCATCATGTGGAACTCTATCATACCTTGATCTTGAAATATGAAGAATATATATGTAAACCAAATGGCCTCATGAAAATGTAATCGAACTCTTAACTCCTATTGCCTAACCTCGAATTAGTCTATTGCACATGTTCAGTGAGTCACGAAGTGCGAATCTAAAATTTCAAATTGATTACAACACATGCAGAAAAAAGGGCATAAGTTTAACAGGACAAGTAGAAAATGCAAATTGTTGTCATATGATAAATGAAAATATATCCACTATTGAAAGATCTAGGATTGTTGTGGAACAAGGATCTACGTTTTATTTGCCGAGGTGGTGTAGCACAGTTGGTGCACACATGGTGTTGTGGGGAATGAGATTGCGTATTTGAGCCGCGCCTTGCCCCTTTCTTTCTTTCCACCCTTTCTGTTAAATGCGCATCCCAAGTTCGATCCTGGATGTGTGAGTGTGTTTGGGAACCCCGGACTAGCCGGGGTGCTCTTTATTAGGAGAAATAAAAAGGATCTATGTTTTATTTTGTATTTAATTAAAACTCGTAACTGGATTTGGGTTTTATATGACAATAGCTATAAAAAAAAAAGGATGCACGTTCCTAAGCACTAAATCTGGGAAAGCTGAAGTGTTTTACTCTTTTAGAAATTAATCATAAACAAGTTAAATTTCTAATGAACCTCTGTTTGTAAGAATACTACAGATCACATGAAAGTAACCTATAAGAAAATACAACAAGGTTTAAGCGATAATTACCAGAAAATAACAAAAATGGTAAAGAATAAGCAAATGAAAATATGATAATCAAAGTTTTAAAAAAATGTAAGACCGCGTTGAACATTATTGTCATTAATCTTCGCATGTATGATTCAAGTTTTAAGAAAATG
Source organism: Agapanthus africanus (assembly GCA_030015575.1). NCBI lineage: Eukaryota > Viridiplantae > Streptophyta > Magnoliopsida > Asparagales > Amaryllidaceae > Agapanthus > Agapanthus africanus. The sequence goes on along the minus strand of CM057339.1, from coordinate 823,719,219 downwards.
ACTGAAGGCTTCCTTATGTGTCACCGTCCTATAACCCATTTATCACTTTTAAGGGTAAGTATTATTTAAATAATGTTTGATGTCTATGATTTTGACAACTTTGAAGTTTGCAATGCTAATAGTCCAACACAGCTCCTTATGTATGGAATTTTTTCTTATATGCATGATAATCAAGACCTCAAACGAAATTAAGAATTTGATGTTATGACATTTATTACATTGCATTGAACAGAAGTGAAATCTTTACTCAAACATTCACAAATACCAGCTCAACTCACCTTTGCTATAAAATATTCTGACATTCAGTAGAAAAACATATGCATAACATATAATATGTATTAGCGACAAGCAGACAAAACATCAAGAGACGTCTGAAGAATCTCGTTTAGACGTATGCCAGACGTCTGGCAAACCTACAGAGCGAAGCCAAACGTCTGCTGAACGAGTCACAGACGTATGGCAATCAAATTTCAGAAATACCAGATTAGACACAGACGTCTGCCAAACTACTCATCAGACGTCTGCCTTTCATAAACGTGGCTGATACGGTTTTCAATCATAAAAATCTTTCCATAATCTTGTGATATTATTGTTTAGGAAAGATTTTATTTTTATTCCATTCTTTATCATGTAAAATGTAATATAAAAACACAATTGATATTCAATACAAACAACCAAGTTCATAACCCTAAACTCCGTATTCTTAAGATTCTTATACGGTATCAGTGCCTTACGATTTAAAGCTTAATTTTTTATCCATGGCATCCTCTCAAAACTCAATCCTCATCATCAACAAATTCTCTTTTCCAACAAAAATTTCCCACACAAATTTCATTACGTGGAGATTCCAAATCCAATCGGCCCTAATTGGTCACGATCTTCTTGGTCATATCGACGAATCAAAATCCCCTCCTACAAGGACTATCGCCGACGTCAACGACAACACCAAGCATGTTGAAAATCCAGACTACCATCAATGGTACTGTCAAGATCAACTCATCCTCAACGTTATCCTCGATAGCTGTGTAGAGACGATTCGGCCTAATATCTCCTTTGTTTCCTCATCTAAGGAAACATAGGATCGACTTGTTACTTTCCTTGTGAACAAATCCCGTTCACGAGTTTTGTCGCTTAAGGAACACCTCATCAATAATCAACACGGCTCGCACTCGGTAAGTGAGTACCTACAAGAGATGCGATTTATCTCCGACGATCTCGCTCTCGCCGACCACCCTCTTCCTCAAGATGACATTGTTCTCTACATCCTCACTGGCCTTAGACATGAATTCAAAGAAGTCGTAGCTGCTATCCGAGTCCATGACAACTCCATCATCTTCGACGAGCTCTATGAAAAACTCATACACTACAAACGCCATCTGAAGAAGGAAGACACAAGTGCGTCTTTCTCTCTAGCAAGCGCCAACTATGCCAACCAACTCAATCACTCCTCCTATCGCCCTCCGCAACAACGTTGAAGTATCTCTTACAATCGCAACACCAACAATAACAACTTCGCTCGCAACAACAATAACAACCAGTACTCCGGCGCACGTAACAACAACTCGCCCCACTCCAACTCCTACTGCAACTTTTGCAAGCGTCCCAGTCACTGTTGGATATATGTGCCCTCAAGGCAATTATCGTAATTACGGGAATGCAATTACTGAATTCGATAAGGGCCTATACCAATGTCACGTCCCGCTTCCCAAAATACGGAATGCAAGGAGTGACTAGACCAGCCATACTCCTACGGTCATAGAATAATCTCGCTGCAGTCACATTTCGGCTTCTAGTATTACAAGGTAGTCAGTAAACAGTACTAGAGTAACGGAAATCATAATTAACAACTTTATTACATTAAAATAAAAGAGTTCATGATATACTTATTTGCGTAAAGAAATAACTAACCGACGAAATAACAATGTGCTTATAGCAAAAAGGGTGGCGCTGATGTCGCGTTCTAAACCTCTGCGATCTCGAATGGCAGGTCCTCCTCCTTAGCTGGGTCTACTTCGTCCTCTGAGCATGCATTCAAGGAGGATTAAATCGTATAGCCTCCTATGTGTAAAGCACGTGAGAACTCACATGCAAAGCATGTGACCTCCGGCTTCAATAAGGATTAAATCCTATGATATAAAGGTTCATGTGTTAAACACGTGAGCGCTCACATACAAAGCATGTGAGCGCTGAATACAGATTAATTAAAACACAAATAGGGCCCTACATGTTAAACACGTGAGCACTCTGATTGAAAGAGATTTCGCGTGTCGTATCTAAGTTTAAAGTTAACCGTAATCAATACGGCGTCGCGTGTAGCTAGTCGAGATAAGTACGAGTCGTCCGTAGGGAGATGGTGTGTTTTAAGTTCTTGTTCTCATGAGTTAAGCAAAAGGTCTAAACGGTTCAATTCTAACATATGTGTTTGTATATGCAACGAAACACTTGTTAGGGATAGAGATAGGTCAGTGTAAGTTCGGAAATATCCTTACTCATTCCTTTATACCTAACTTGACTATTGAAGTTAGTAGTAATCGGAAACAACGTGGATTAGGGTGTTTAAGCACAGTATTAGGGTGTTTAAGTTCGGAAATAATCTCAGTTCTCAGTCTAAGTAAGCCCGTCCTAGCAATAGTTGAAATCCGGCTTATTGACTCTTGTCCATCCGTTCTTGTCTCTTGAATTTCGCCTCTGGCCAAACCAAACGCAACCGGTCATGGTTAGGGATCACTGATACTGTGGTAGGGTAAGGTGCCTAACGGAGCGCTTGCTTGAGATTTGGACGGAGTTCAATTAGCAAGTATCGGGCAAAATAAATGAGCAAAAGAAATTCATAACTTATACAACTATTCTCTTTCCCTAACAATATACGCTATTTACAAACCATAACCAACATCAAAGGAAAATACACAAGAGAAGAGATCAAAGAAAACACATTGTAAGTAAGTAAAGAAAGAAAGTAAATTGCAAGAAAGTAAAGAGATACTAAGAACCCAAGTGAAAATATGAAAACTTTATTAAGTTCAACTCCAAGATACAAACTATGAGTTCAATAACCAAAACCTAAACTTGCAAGCTCAATGAAGAGGTTGCAAAATCAAGAGAAGGAAATGAACTCAAGGTAAACTAACTATTATGTACAAAGCTTTAACAAGATTTCAAAATGAAAATGGAATGAAGTGTGTCAAAGTATGGTCTAGAGCTTGCTCTCTGTTCTGGTATTTATACACACAAAATAAAAAAACAAACAATAAAATTGAGATGATATGACAAAATGGAATGACCAGAAGAAAATGGAGCAATTTTGTGTAAGTGGGACCGCCGGAGTCGGGAAAATAGCCAATTCTGGCGGTTTACTGTTAAGTTGGGGGGGCCGTCTTCTTGTGGTGATCTTGTATTCTCTCTATGATCTCTCCAGCATTGTTTTCTTTTTCTATATAAGCTTGGGTTGCACTATGTAGATTTAGAAGGAAGATGTAACTTTAAATCATATCACACATTTATTCTTTACTCATGACCCATGCCCACTTGCTCATTCACTTGAACAAGTCATGATTCTTGTGTGCCCACTTGTGCTAGGCTGTCCCATCATGATTCATGCATCAAAAAGAGTTGTGTTCACACTTGTATCATGTTTAACCATTTTGAATAAAAATGTGTACACTTGAATTGTTTTTGCATTTGATTGAATTTTGAATCGGTTTTCCGTTCCGGTTTGCAGTGTCGGCTCACAAATGTCGTATCCGTGCATTTAAGTGTGTTTCCAGTATTTTGACACGAATACATGTAACCTGTAGTTTTTGAACAGACGTGGATTAATAGTACCGATATATACAAAAATGATAACGAATGAGCGGTATTGAAATGCAGTTTTTTGTGATGAACAAATACCCCCAAACTTATCTTTTGCTCGTCCAGAGCAAAACAAAATGCTAACCTCAGTTTCGCAGGGAACACGATTGCACTGAGCCCATGCAACAAGCCGTTAAATCTCTAGGTGTCCCTAGTAGGAGGAGTGTTGTCTCATGAGGGTTTTCAGCGGATTACACGCATAAAATCCCGTCAAGCTAGTTTCGCTAAATAACTGTCGATTCTAACCCTAAGGTTTAGTATCAAAACTAGAAATTCTATTATCCTAAGTCAGAAATATCGAACCCTTATTTTTCACACATCATTCTTATTTAACTTAAGATTTTATATGTCTTTACGTGCGGTGCAAAATAGCGTCGTTATGTTTCAAAAAGTTCGATTAGAGTCATAATGTCACAAAATAAAGACCGGATAAAACTTCAAAAGGATCACACAGGTTTATAATGAGTTAAGCTTTTCTCAAGTTTCGTTTTCCCAGTTAGGTTTCAAATTCAGAATTTATATCGTCCTTAACAGAAAACTAGGTCGTATTCTTCACTCCATCTTTTACTTGTTTTCATTTCATACACATCTTCGTGAACGTGCATTAGTCTTTACCAAAGGATAAAACCTTCATATCTCTGTTTAAAAATATTTTTATAAAAACTTATCTTTTATCAAGATTATTCTCATACAAAGGACCGTTAGGAATTTTAACTCGGAGAGAATATTTATTTGACTTTGTTTTAAAATGACTTTCTAGGCTCCTCAGCGAGTTTTGGGCCAATGCACCCAAACCAGTTGGTTTTAGGGCATTAGGAGTAGAGACACCCTGACGGACTTAATTCCCCAAGTTACCTTGGCCCTAAAACAAAAGGACTTATTTTGGCGTGAAAATCATAATAATTCAATGCGAACGGAGATATAACCAGTTGTTCAATTATTTTCAGAATAAAAGACGTGTTTTTGTGGATCGGGTGTGTAATTACTCCAATCAAATTCCATATGGGTTATTTTTCAGAATTAGTTCCTATTAAACTTTCAATAATATCCCTTCATATCCACTTTACTTTATAAATTATTCTTAATATTATTTATTTTAGAACAAACCTGTTTGATCCTCAAAAAAAAGTTTATCAATTTAAAAGTTTTAGGACATGTCAGACTTGTCATCTAATTTTCAAAACTCATGACACATGTAGTGTAAAGCAAAGATGTGTATTAGTTATGGTTAAACTCAAAGGAGAGTTATCTTTCAAATTTCAAAATCTGAAAATAGGATTCAGTTGGTCATATCTTATCAAACTAAACCGTCGGAATATCGAATCTAAGTTCTCTCACTAGCTAACTTGACGACAAAGTTTTTATGTTTTAGGAATATTTTTTGATTTTTATGGATTTTAGAATATGTATGAAAATGCAGAATATACAAATGAATGCAAAGGATAGAAATGCTTACCGAGCGCACCCCCAAACTTAAATTTGACAGTGCTCTCGCTGTCATGCTGTACCAAGAGGGTCAAAATTGTTGAAGGGTCAAAATATGTCAGTTCGCTATTTTATATATACATACACCAGAAAAAAGGAAACAAAATATATACACAAAAGATCCCCCAAACTTAAGTGAAACAGTGTTTCCACTGCTTAAGAGTTGAAGTTTAAAGTTAGGGGGTTAAAATCATCAATCTATATAAGGTCTTACACAGACTAAAAGTTAACACCAACCATTCAAAATTTCTATCGCGATTTGCCCAAGGTTGGTGGAAGAATGCATAAAGAAAAGAAATGAAGGATACGCGAGACCGTGCATGAACGGAAGTGATATCCGGTCCCAGTATATGGAAGTGATTAATATGAACGGAATGGAGAAAGAAATGAAGTACGAACTTGAGGTTTAAAATTGGTTGAGTAATTTAGTACGGTCTGTAATGATTTGAAATTGGAGATTTCTAGCTGTAGTAAATTATCAATACGTTGAGAAAAGGGGTCAAACCGCTCAAGATTCGCGAGAAAACATGGGCTCGAACTGATAAACCACTTGAAGAAAATGAAGGTATTAAGTGGTCTTGTGGTAAAGAAACGATGAAGGGAAGTAACTGGAGAATGATATCGGTCAGAAGTGCAGGAGGATGTTCACAGGCAATGGAGGGAACATGATGAATTGGAAAATCCGACTTATCCCATAAAACGTGTTTATCCTTAAAGCTTTCCGCAAAATTCTCCGCAAAATCAAGATCATCCATGCAATCGATCAAATCATTATCAATCATCTCGAGAAGTAAATGAGGTTTTGGAGAAACAGTTAAAGGTTCGGGATGATTTCCATAAGGATCTGAAGGAAAGTGTTGAAATGGTGAGAAACACTCACCCAAATTTGTCGGTTCATCATCAAAATTATCCCCAATATCGATATCTTCAATGAAGTCAAACATAAAGTTCCCAGACACCTCAACAAAAGCATGGTTTTCTATCGATTGATTCTCTAGAGTGGGGATGTAGAGATTAAAAGGAGTGACATCGGTTTTACTTGAAATGGACCCTTCACAATCGGATAAATCAAACACTACATAGTCGAACAACTCATCAAATATTTTATCTTCAATTGGTGAATCATTTGGTCTACTCGATAAACTTTCAAAACCGGAGTTGTGGAATTCAATTAGGAATGGGTAGATTTGATTTTGAAGGTTGGGTTGCTCACGTTCACTACACAAATTATCAACATATTCAATCGCCACATCATATATTGTAAAATTTTGAGCTAGTTGAGAACTAGCTGCTGGTTCGTTAGGTTGTATGAGGGCGGTCATGGATGCGGTCAAATCCTCTATTTATCGGCACGAAGCTATCCGAAATTCTTCTAATGATTGTTCCAGACTAGATATGGGTTATGAAGGAGTTTCAGTAAAAGATTCAAATTCGTTCGGATACGCGAAGTTTCATAAATTGATGTTCAGAACTCATGTCTACTAAAGGTGTGAAAGTCGAGTATGATTGATAAGAATCGAATAGTTGCGTAGAATGGGTAGGATTAGGATCAATATCTTGATAGGAAGATAATTGGAAATGTTGTCCTAAAGAATCCGGAGTGGTGAAAGACGTGAATGATCGGCTACAGGATTGTGCAATACATTCAGCAATGGACATCGATTTAAGAGTCACCACATTAACCTCAAAAGTGGTATCAACATGAGAAGGGGCGAAAGTTTGAAAAAGTTGATATGATATGGATTGAGGTGTCCAAGTAGTGTTTCTAGAAGCATCTATCCGATCTTTCAAAGAGATTTTTGGTATGAATGGATCATTTGACGTTCTACCAAAACAAGAGTCGTATGAAATAATATATGGATGAGGGTACCAAAGTTCGGCAAGAGTTGGTCGATGTGGAGTACCCATGATATGAAAAGAAGAAGGGAAGAGGGGATGAAAAAGGAGGTGAATGGTTATTTTTTTGTTTTGTGTTAGTTATTAACAAAAGAATTAAATATACACACAAAAGGTAAAGTAAAAATAATCACAACACAAATACCACACACCTAATCGGTCTAGGGTTCACCTATGTTAACTAGACCTACTCAAGAACTTAATTGTTGACGTAAAACTGTGTTGAGAAATGTGCTCAAGATATACTGATCACAAGACCAGGTAAATGTAGAGATAAGGGGAGGTTTTCCAACGCTTTCGCGAGGTTCCTTAATTAGAATAACCCTTTCTCTTTTACCGGTTTCGCCGTGAATACTTTGCATAGTCACCCCATGAACGATATACCGTTAAGCAGTATTCTAAACACAGTTAACTTCTCCTAATGAGCGTGAAGTTCTTAAAGGCTTAAAGTCTAGTTTCTTTTAAAATTTGTGCGGGTAAACGTTATACTCAATTTCGTGATTTGTGGGCCACGGAAAAGGTGATGAAATCCGTTACCATATGTTGTGGAGTTCGCTTGCTCTTAAGTCCGTATTAATAGATGCAATGCGCAAATCAATGAAAAAGTTGTTCAAACAATCGTTTTTTATGTTTAAGCGCAGTAATGCAACAAATACGGGTTAGTTACTTTAGCTTTTGATAGCGAACTTGCAAAGAATACTGCAAAAGATAGAATAGTAGACGCGTCGGATTTAAAAAAGAAGGTGTTTTAGGAAATACGTACCGATAGGTTTTGGGTTAAGAAACCCCCGTTGAATTGAATCCGATTAGTTTGAATAGTTCGCTTACGCGGGTCAAACTACTCGGATCTTTGACATTGTACTTCACTATCACCTTAGACTTGAATGTATGCTTTGCTCCGCACGATCGCAATTCGCAATTTCTTAAAATCTGAAAATGTCGGAAAACGAATATTTAGTGCGAATCAGCGATATAAGTGCCCAAACTCCTGCACACACAAAATTTTGAAAATCAAACAATAAAAGTGGAGTACTAACAGAATACTGGAGCAAACCTAAAAAGACTTTTTGCAAACACCTACAGAAAAACCGTCGGTAGCGGGCCAATGAGGAAAACCGGCGGTCGAATTTAAAAGCTAGGTGTTCAAATTTTGTATGGGTGCTCTATGTTATCTTAGTATGCTACTGTTATACTTTGATTTTCCTATTTAACCACAGAGTGTTAGCTGGTACAAAAAAGTTAGAAACGTTAATTTTTGTTTTGGATTTTGAAAATTTTCAATTTTTAGTTTTGTTTTTCAGAATAGCGTTAGTGCTATAAACAAGATATACAGAGATTAACCCAAAATAACAAGAATAAAAATGTTACCGTCTCCCTGGCAACGGCGCCATTTGATTAAAAGAGATTTCACGTGTCGTATCTAGGTTTAAAATTAACCGCAATCAAGACGGCGTCGCGTGTAGCTAGCCGTGATGAGTACAGATCGTCTGTAGGGAGATGGTGCATTTTAAGTTCTTGTTCTCACGAGTTAAGTAAAAGATCCGAACGGTTCAATTCTAACCTATGTGTTTGTATATGCAACAAAACGCTTGTTAGGGATAGAGATAGGTTAGTATAAGTTAGGAAATATTCGTACTCATTCCTTTGTATCTAACTTGACTATTGAAGCTAGTAGTAATCAGCAACAATGTGGATTAGGGTATTTAAACACGGTATTTGTGAAATCCGGCTTATTGACCCTTGTCCGTCCGTTCTTGTCTCTTGACTTTCGCCTCCGGCCAAACCAAAACGCAACAGGTCATGGTTAGGGATCACTGATACCGTGGTAGGGTAAGGTGCCTAACAAAGCGTTTACTTGAGCTTTGGGCGGAGTTCAATTAGTAAGTATCGGGCAAAGGAAATGTGCGAAAGAAATTCTTAACTTATGCAACCATTCTCTTTCCCTAACAATATACACTATTCACAAACCATAACCAACATCAAAGGAAAATACACAAGAGAATTTATCAAAGAAAACACATTGCAAGTAAGTAAAGCAAGAAAGTAAATTGCAAGAAAGTAAAGAGATACTAAGAACCCAAGTGAAAATATGAAAACTTTATTAAGTTCAACTCTAAGATAAAACCATGAGTTCAATAACCAAAACCTAAACTTGCAAGCTCAATGAAGAGGTTGCAAGATCAAGAGAAGTAAAGGAACTCAAGGTAAACTAACTACTATGTACAAAACTTTAACAAGATTTCAAAATGAAAATGGAATGAAGCGTGTCAAAATATGGTCTAGAGCTTGCTCTCTGTTATGGTATTTATACGCACAAAAACAACAAAAAAAACAATAAAATTGAGATGATGTGACAAAATGGAATGACCAGAAGAAAAATGGAGCAATTTGATGCAAGTGGGACCGCCGGTGTCGGGAAAATGGCCAATTCTGGCGGTTTACTGTTGAGTGGTGGGGTCCGTCTTCTTATGGTGATTTTGTGTCCTCTCCATGATCTCTCTAGTATTGTTTTGTTTTTCTATATAAACTTGGGTTGCACTCTGTAGATTTTGAGGGAAGATGTAATTTTAAATCACATCAGACATTTATTCTTCACTCATGATCCATGCCCACTTGCTCATCCACTTGCACAAGTCATAATTCTTGTGTGCCCACTTGTGCTAGGCTGTCCCACCATGGTTCATGCATCAAAAAGAGTTGTGTTCACACTTGTATCATGTTTGACCATTTTGAATAAAAATGTGTACACTTGAATTGTTTTTGAATTTGATTGAATTTTGAATTGGTTTTCCATTCCGGTTTGCAGTGTCGGCTCACAAATGTCGTATCCGTGCATTTGAGTGTGTTTTCAGTGTTTTGACATGAATACATGTAAGCTGTACTTATTGAACAGACACGGATTAATAGTACCGATATACACAAAAATGATAACGAATGAGTGGTATTGAAATGTAGTTTTCCGTGATGAACACACTCACGTGCAAAGCACGAGAGCGCTGCTACCGTTTATATATGGCAACCCTCACGTGAAAGTCATGCGAGCGCTTAGAATTGAAGCACTAGCTTCAAATAGAATTAAATTTTATTTAGAACTAAATTCTATTTAGAGAAATATTTTCCCCCTGATCTTTCTAAAACTAGAAAGATTTTCTCTGTTAAACAGAGAACCTTTACCTAACGATGATTATAATATTACTGGCCAAATTAGGAGACAAAATCAAATGCTTTGTTAGGAAAATATTTTCCTAATATTTCTAAAAAAATAGAAGACATTTTCTAATGAATAAAAATCATTAGATCAAAGATCCAACGGTGGACAAAATTTCCCGAATGATCTTTGAGATCAATTAAATCAATTGATATCTCTCAATGAGAGATTTTCTTAAACTAACCAACAAATTTTCCCCACCTATATAAAGGACCCGAGACTTCAAGTCTCAGGAGGAGAATGAACCCTATAAGGTGATAAAAAAACTACGATCGAGAATTTAATTCTCTGACTGAAGAAAATCTTCTCGCTCCTCTCAAACCCTTGGTAAAAAAAAAAGCAGAGATCAAAACATCTCCTTTACCTATTGTATATAAATACAAGGGTTTAACTCTTTTATAAAGAACTTAGTTCTTTCTCTGGATCTGAGATCCGCAAGACAAAACTCCCATAAGTTGAGAATTTAATTCTTATCGGGAAAATTTTGTTCTTCAAACCCAAAACCTAGGGGAAAAACTAAACATAAGAAAATAAACATAAAAAATGGAATTTACATTCCAGGAATTTAATTCCTCTAAACCAGGGTTCAACCCTTCAAAGAACTTAGTTCTCGTAAAAAGGGAACCGAAGAACTTAGTCCTCAAAAACCCGATTCCGGATCTTCAAAAATAGAGATCTTGATGATCATTAATGGCCAAAACACTATTAATAGAAGTTCAACTTCTCTTCAAATAATAAACAGAGATTAAATCTCTAAGGACGCAGTGCCTCACGTGATATTTACGTGAGAGACCAAAAAATTCCATGAAGTTAGTGCTCCACGTGACATTCACGTGAGTGTGCAGAAGGCCCATGAAGATAGCGCCTCACGAGTCACACACGTGAGCGCCCAAAAGCAATGATCCAGCGCTGAATGTGTCACCCACGTGAGCGTCAAGCTGGAGTGCCTCACGTGATACCCACGTGAGTGCCGTATAAACTGCTTAGCACTGATATAGAAAAGTCCAAACGCCTCACATGATATCCATATGAGCGCCAACATATGACTTGGATAACAAAAGTCCACAATGACAAGGTACTTAGCACTGATAGGGCGACGCCCAAATCCGAGCACCTCACGTGATACTCATGTGAACGCCAGAGCAAAATTTGGATATTATATCCATAGTCAAAAGACTGGGTGCTTAGCACTGCTAGATGATGAAAAAGCCCAAGACTGAGCCCAAAATTGGCCAAGTCTCTGAAATTTCCTTGAACCCATATTGTTCCTTGCAGTAGCTCATATGCTCTGTTGATGGATCATAACAAAATTTAATGATTCTTAACCACATTTCTAAGTTGATCTTAGTCTCATATAAGACAAACCTATTCTTAGTTAAAATAAATTGAGCTCAAAAGCTCATATATTTAAATTGATCTTAATCTAAAATCATATTAACTGTCCTTAAATAAAACAAAATATCCATTGAATTGGTGGAACATACAATCTAGGTTCAAACCCAAATATATATGTATGGATTTGGACTAATCCATGTCCTGCGGGCGACAACATAAACTAGTCTTCGTATACAATCCACGGGCAACCAAAAATAAACAAAATACAACACGACACGAAGTGATCTACCTGGAGCAGGAGAAAGTAGTTATCACAATGCGATAACATAATTAACTGCAGGGGTTTTCTCTGGCAGAGATGAGCGTCCCCATAATCAAAAACCCCTCATAAATGAAGGGGAATCTGATAAGTGTGCTATATCGGTCGTATCTGTCCAAACCTCCGATATGCGGTGTCATAAATCAACTTGTCATCTTCGGAGAAGTGGACAGATATGTTCCAAATAATATCTGCCCCCAAATTCAGGCAAGACGACCTATCCCGGTTCGTCTCTGTTTTGGCGGTAAACAAATTGGCACACCCGGTGGGACCTCTTTCTCTTTCCACTCCACACTTCGTGTGTCTTGTTTCGCGAAAAAAGTCGTGGTTCACTATATTCATGGTTGCCCTTAGATGCCAGATACTAAAACTTGGTGCTTCGCTTCTGTGTAGAATCAAAGGCCTCTCACTGCACTTCTTGCAAAGAAACTCCTACTGCACCCCAGCCGGAGGAGTGATGTATGGGCCCAACGCGGCATCCATCTTCTTAATGCCAGTGGGGCAGGTCACTCAAGCCACTACTGGGATATTCATCGGAACCATACTCCGACCCATGAACTTCGACACCTCAACGCCTCAAGAAAAATCTCCTCGAAGGTCGGTCTTTGATCAGCTAGCTACTGTGACGGGTTCTATCAACAAGTCGTCCAATTCCAGAGTTTCAGTCTACAACAGGCTAAAAGAAAGCTCAAACGGGCTCATAAAGATGCCCATGATTCCAGAAGGGGTTGCTCTAAAACGGCTAGCCGTCCCTGCTCCTGCTATGCGTGAAGCCTGAAAAAGTGATTCACCTCCAAGACGGCCGGTCTTCGATAGATTGACCGACTCTGCTCCAGCTCCGCCAAGAGCGTCCATCTTCAATAGGCTGACACCAAGCGAAACTACCCAGCAAAATCGAGGGCATGATGAAGATGCCTCTAATACCGAGGCAGTTCCTACTACACGACATGCTCGACGTCACCACTGGCTCCAAGTGAGACAAGCTGGGGGCAACTTTCCCTCCGGGCTTACCCCACCAGCTCCTATGGTGGATGTTAACGTTGTTGTTCCAACTGAGAATAGCTTCGAGCTGCTCAAAAGTGCGCAAAAACTCCTCGACGGTGGTACTAAAGAGATCACCAACGCCTGCAAAAGCTGCAGTGCAAACGAAGCCGGAACAGCAATATCAGCGGCTCTCCTCACAAATCCACAGAGTCTGGCATAAAGTCCAAGACTCAGTGCTCGATGAAAGCTATTCTCGTCAACTGAGAAAATCCATGGTCCGTCGGGAAAATGATTGCTCCTCCGCCATACAACGGAGGATTTCTCATAAAAAGGTGCCTATTATAGCGGCTCCTCCTACTCCAACTTCTCATAAAAGAGTGAGGCCAAAGAAAATCTTATCGCTGGCAGCAAAATCAAAAGGTGAAGGCTCCAAACACCCCAAGTCTGGGGGCATAACCGTACATACGGTCTATATGACTAACGGTAAAGAGGAAAGCTGTGCTTTTGTGAGTCACAGACCACATACCCGGTCATTGATGTAAGCTCAGGAGCAACAAAAGAAGCTCCAAGATATGCTTGCCAGGATAACAACACTCACCCGACCTAAAGAAAGTTCGGACAAAGAAACTGAGCAGTGCCTAGAGCAAGAAACCGATATAGAGTTTCTCCGACGAAAGCTGTGAAGCAGGTTGCTAACATAAAGCAGATGGATCATCTGTTTCAAGATATGGTCGTGATGATGATCCAACCAGAATCACCGGCAGAAGATCCTTCGGTGATTATCGAAGATGATAGAGGAAATGTCGAATCCTTCCTAGGCCCTATCAACAGCCAAGGAGGAGACGATCTCCAAGGCAGCCCTAGATGATTACATTACTCAGCAAATCAGAGCTCATCAAGCCAATGAAGCCGCAAACCAGTTGGTCAAAACCTGGCAACCCTATCCGGCCTGGTATGACCAGATAAAGTACCACCAGGATATACGATCCCGAAGTTCCACGTATATAAAGGAACGGGTAATCCCCATAAGCACATCGCACAATTTAGTGCTCTGTGCAGCAATAACGGAGGCGACGAAAAACTTCTGCTTCGCCGATTCATCGGAAGCTTATCAGAGACAGCTTTCGAATGGTACTCGAAGTTCTCAAATGACTCCGTGAAAACTTTCTCTGAAATGGAGCTACTGTTTACGCAAAGGTTCGCCAGTGAAAGTGAACACACTCCAACCACAGCGCTAATCAATACCAGGGTCAAGCTAGGGAAAACGTGGGTCCAATATGCGATCCGATGGCGGAACCGGTGGTCCAAATGCGAACAGTGCATTGAGAAGTCTCCGGCTGTGGGAATGTTCATTAGGACTATTGATCCTCAATCGAGCGTGTCCTAGTTCATGACCTTCTTTAAGCCCACCACGTTCCAGGCGTTGATTGATAAGTTAGCACAAATAGATCAGATGGGTTATGGTCCTTCCTCCTCAAGCAAGGACCCCCAGAACAATAAGGGCAAAGGAAAAAAAGCCTTTGTTGCCAATGTGCAGCAACAACCGGGCGGTTCGAAAGCACCTGTCCACCAAAATAACACTCGTACACGCCCGTCCTTAGAAGAAAAGATGGGACATGCTTATTCGTTCCCTCGCGATAAGACGAGAAGGTTATTTAAGCTGGCGATGCGAAATAATCTGATCACATTACCAGACCCGTGGAGACCCGCACAAGTCGGCGACGTCAATAACCCCAACAACTGTTCCTACCACAGGACAGTGAGCTATCCAATTGAGGACCGCTACATCTTCAAAAACTGGGTTGAGGACCAGTACCGGCAGGGGAAGTTCACACTGTCCGATAGCTGGAGGGTAGATCCGCCCCAAAAGCACGCTCCCAAAAAGATGGATGCACAAGGGGCATCTTGCTCGCTCGTGGAAAAAGCTTCATAGGAAGTATTTCTTTTAGTAAAATCTAGAAGAATGCTGATGGATCTATAAGCATGTCCGGCGATCAAGTGGAAAAGCCCGCTTAAGCCTGAAATTATAGAAGGGATGCTAAAATCTCGTCCCGCGTCGAAAGTTACCGACAAAGGAAAAAGCTCCCAGGTCAAGCCTTCAAAGTCTTCTAAGAAAAAGAAGAAGACTAAGAAGCCTCTGCATCCTACTGAATATATCAACAAGCGCACGGACCTCTAAAAATATATAGACGCGCTAGAAAAATACAATCAAAAAGTGCGAACTCCGGTCACACTCAAGGAATTCCTCAAGTATATTCTTGAGGATGAGGATAGTGATAATGATGAGGAAAACGACTCATCAGAAGAAATGGAAGACCATGTGGAAATCTGCCACATGATCTCCCATTCATCTCTATATGATGAAGAAGCTCCGCCAGCGTTAGAAAGCAACGTGGATGAACTAGAGGCAGAATCGGCGCTAAACTCCCCGAAACTGCCGAAAAAAGACCCGATTGAAAAGCTATTAAACGAAAATTTTCAAAAGAGTAAAAATGACCAAGAACACAGGACGATCATATATGAAAAGGCCAAACAACAGCGTTTGAATAAAGAAGTTGCGGTGAGAATGTGACATAAAGCTCTCCAACCAAACCAAGGCATGCATGCAACAAATAAGAGCAGGATCAAAGCTGAGAAGCGGTTTGCTAAAGCGCTATCGATGGGGATGAAGCTATCACCTCTCATGATATACACGCCTGGGGTCCCATATTTCGATGGTGGAAAGGGACACCCAAAATAATGTACATACCACCGAAGGATCGCTCATCCTATCGAGGAATGCAACGCATCAAGAAGTGGTAGTAAGGATATGCTGCCCACAAAAAACACTTCAAAAAGGAGAAGCATGAAGCTCGCGCTCGTCAAGATGAGAACGGAGAAATGGCAGAAACAAGTGGAAATTTTCATATGATTGGTGCTAGTTCAAAAGGGGAAAAACCTCGAGTTCTCACGTTTGGAAGTGATTCCGAGGATGAAATGCTTCTCAACCCTCTCTTTGAAAAGTCCCCCTTGAAAAAAGCAGAGGAGGAGAAGGATTGTGAGAACATCCAGCTGCATAACCGTACGCAGCCTGAAAAGAACTTCAAACCTGCAAACAAGGGTTCAAATAAAAAGGATAAAGGAAAGGGGAAATCCCGACGAGATTGCCCTTGATGAAAAGGTGGCCAAAGAGCTTGCCGCGAAAGACCGGCCTAAAACTAAGACAGATTATAATGTCCTTGCACCGCTGAGGAAAATACCCTCACAATTGAGCATATTGGATACTTTGCTCTTGTCCAAAGAGGCGCGAGACTTCTTGATCAAAGCCCTGCAAGAGCCTGATCAGTTTTAAGCCTTCCTCACAGAAGAGAAGATGAAAAAAGAACTGGCAGAGGTCCACACGGCTGACATCACATTCAGTGATGAAGATCTACTCCTCGGTATATGCGAACATAATCGAACGCTCTACGTTAACGGGTACTGCCACGACATCAAGATAGGGAAAATTCTTGTCGACAACAGATCCTCTGTCAATCTTCTCAATGTGAGAGTGCTAAAGGAAATATGTATAAATGTTCGGTATCTTGCCCGAGACAAAATTACCATCTTGGGGTTCGACTCGCAGTCGTCACGGATGCTTGAGTTCGTAATAATGAAGCTCCGCTTCGAGCTGCTCGTCACTGACATCAAATTCTATGCCATTGATGCCAAGATTTGTTATAACGCTATACTAGGTAGACTTTGGCCACATGAGTACAATATCATCTTTTCTACACAATATCAGTGTATGAAGTATTTCAAAGATGGCTCAAAGTACACCGTCATAGGAGAGCTCAATCCTTTCTCGATGAACGAAGTGCGAAAGTATGAAGATGCAAAGTACTTTCGGCCGGATTTTGAAGACACTGAAAGGTGCCATAAGCCGGAGAATAAGCAAAAGTCCATGGACACTATCCCGGTCTTCGGAAGTGATACTGAGGAAGACAAACAAATAGTCTACTCGGGACAACCTTAGACGGAAAACAATAAGCCCGGACCATCGACCCATATCCTGGTCTTTGGCAGCGATTCTAAAGATGAGGCGAACATAGTGTTCTCCATTCGTCCATCAACACAAACTCTTGCCGAAGAGGATCAGAGTCTATATATTATGATGACTCCGCATCGACACTACAGGGAACTTGACGCGCTCAATACATATAGCGTACAAGAACTGGAAACTTTTCTACGTGCCTCTCAGACGAAGAGATGAAAAGGCGGTTCTCTTCTACAAATCTATGGAGGCTAAGGAGGAAAAACAAGTTTGTCATGGTGCCGACCCCACTCTTGACAAGTTCCAACCCATCCATATGCCAAGATATTATACGGAGAGATTAAAGTAGTTGTTAAAGCGCCAAGGCGTACCTCTCAAACAAATGGTTTGGCAAGCCCAATTCTAAAAAAAGATTTAGGATATCCCCAGGACTCAACGAAAGAAGCCTAATGAGAAGATAGAAACAACTAGACTAGGATATGTTCGGTCCAAGAAATGGGAGCAAATTTACAGCTGCCACTCCATAAACAGTTCGAATGGAGAAGAAAATGTTTCTCCAAACAGCCATGTTGCCAAACTTGCTCGAAGAAACTTAAGTCCGTCGCTCGAAGAGAAAATTAACAAGTTAATAAAAGAAACTTGTCAAGGCAGCCGGACAACCATAGTTGTGAAATGGCCATATATGAAAAGACCAAGACGCAACGTCTTAGTCAGCAATCAGTGGAAGAAGTAGATCATGATACTCTCCATCCACAGCCTGTTGTTTACCCCTGTAAAAGAGGAAAATCTCGAAATGGAGGTAAAAAAAAGGTGAAGAAGGCGAACAACGTTTTAGGACAACAAAGCAAGTCCAAGACGCCGTTTAATCGAGAAAAGCTCATTGGAGACCATCCTTCATAAAGAAGATGGGTCAGAAATATTCATTTCCTCAAGACAAGACAGGAAAGATCTTCAGCCTTGTCATGAAGCACCAAATGATGACGCTTCCAGAGTCTCGGCATCCCGAACAGATAAATGAAGTTCATCACCTAGATTATTGCTCCTATCACCGAGCAATAAGTTACCCCTTGAAGACTGCTTCACATTCAAAAACTGGGTCGAAGACCAATATCAACAAGGCGGGTTTATGTTATCTGACAGCTGGAGGATAAACCTGTCACAAAAGTACGAGCCAAAGAAGACCTATACCGTCAAGATGGGACCAGCTCAACCGCGAAAATGGAAGCGGACTCATACCTGTCATATGATAACACTCTCAAAAGAGGGAGGGAACGAGAATATGATTGACCTTTTTGGATGCTTCGCAAACGAAGACGATGACGAAGAGATCCCACAATTTCCACCGGCACCAAAAGAGCTGGAAGATAGAATACATACCACGGTAGACAACCTAAGTAAAATCAACTTGGGGACGGAGGATAATCCGAGGTCGACGTTTGTCAGTGAGCTGCTGTCAAAAAAATAGATAACCACATTAAAAGATGTGTTTGTGCGGTACAAAGACTATTTCGCTTAGAACTACTCCGAACTGCCGGGTTTAGATCCATAGGTAGCGGTACACAAAATAGCCATATCGCCAGACATAAAGCTGGTCAAACAGACGCCAAGAAGGATGCGGTTCGAACTTAAAATGAGCATCAACACTGAAGTCAAGAAATTAATCGACTCCAGCTTCATCCAAGAAGTTAAATATCCCGACTGGATCGCTAACATCATTCCAGTGATGGAAAAAAAATAGGACGGTTCCCATATTTCGAGACCTCAACAAAGTATGCCCGAAGGATGACTTCCCGCTACCCATTACCGAGCAGATGATCGATAACATATCCACCCATGAGATCTTCTCCTTCATAGATGGATCTTCAGGATACAACCAAATAAAAAAGGTTCCTGAGGACCAGAAGCATACCGCCTTCCGGACTCCGTTGGGTGTATTCTGCTACAAAGTGATGCCCTTTAGTTTGAAAAACGCCGGAGCTACATACCAAAGAGCCATGATGAAGATATTCGATGACCTCATACACGAGATCGTCGAATGTTATATCGACGGTTTCGTGGTCAAAAGAAAATCTCATGGGGAACACTGGGAACGTCTGAAGATCGTATTCGAACGCCTTCGGAAGTATAATCTGAGGATGAACCCTCTAAAGTGCACGTTTGGAGTCTCCTCGGGTGAATTCCTAGGTTTCATCATCCATCACCGAGGTATCGAAATTGATCCTTCGAAAATCAAGGCGATCATGGAAATTCCATCGCCAAGAACCCTCAAACCGCTACGATCTCTCTAAGGAAAGCTCGCGTATATCCGGCGGTTTATAGCAAACCTCTCCGGAAAATGTCGTCCCTATATCCATCTGATGAAGAAAGGGACCTCGTTCGTCTGGGATCAGATATGCCAAAATGCATTGATGAAATCAAACAATACCTACAAAATCCACCGGTATTGGCCGCTCCGGTTAAAAGAAAACCCTTTATCCTATATACAACGGCCCTTGATGGTTCTCTAGACGCACTATGGGCATAAGAGAACCATCAAGGAAAGGAAAGAGCTCTGTACTATAGTTCTCTTGGGGGCAGAAAGCAACTACTTCCCTATCGAAAAGCACTGCCTGGCGCTGATCTTTGCAATTACAAAGTTCAACACTATGCCTTGGCGCATGAGGTCCATCTCATATCAAAAGTGGATCCTCTTAAGTATCTGATGTCAAAGGCCATACTAACGGAAAGGCTTGCCAAATGGGCTCTACTGTTGACGGAATTCTCAGTAACATATCAGCCCCTTAAAGCGGTAGAAGGACAAGGCATCGCCAACTTCCTTATGGAACATCCGATACCAGCCAATTCTCCCCTAAACTGTGAGCTGTCGGATGAACACGCGTTCAACGCAATCAAAGAGGAGAAAGAAGAAAATGAGTCTCGATGGGAACTCTATTTCGATGGAGTATTTTCCATGAAGTGGCGAAAGAGGAACACTCTCATAATCAAAGCCGGGATGGGTCTTATCTTTGTAACCCCGCAAGGAAGAATATTGTGTTACGCCCTCACCTTGATGGAACCCATGACCAATAATGAAGCGGAATATGATGCTTTGATAGCCGGTCTTGAGATCGATATCGATATGTGAATCAAAGACCTCCTCATATATGGAGATTCTCATACGATTGTCAGTTAGTAAATGATGACTACAAGGCATGCAAGCAAAACTAATAATGTATGGCGAAAGAGTGCAGTAGCTGCTAACCCAAATCCCTTCCTATACCCTGAAAAGCGTACCGTGAGTGGAAAACAGTAAGGCGGATGTATTAGCCAAGTTGGCTAAAGAATTGGCTGACAAAGACCTTGATGACGTAAGGATCATTGTTCAAAGCCGTAGAATCCTGGCACCAGCAGATATACCTTCGGAAGATCTGATCAAACTATCCGAGGAAAAAGAAACGACTGAACGAGAAGTTCTCCAAACAGAGAATGAAGAAGAGGTCAAGGACTGGAAAGAAGTCTTCTTAGACTACTTTAAGTCCCAAAGCACTCCTAAAGATGCGTCATCTAGATATCAGCTCGTGAAACGAGCTCTGTCATTCGCCTTCATCAACGATACTCTATACAAGAGATCTTTCGACTTTGTATGGTTAAGATGTCTGGGGATGAAAGAAGCAAAAAAAGTCGTCCAAGAAGTACATGATGGACTTTGCGGATCTCATCAAGCGGGACCAAAAACGAAGCTGAACATAAAATGGATGGGCTATTACTGGCCCACGATGATTCAGGACTGTCTCGAATATGCGAAGTAGTGTCACTCATGCCAAATACATGGGGACTTCATACATCAACATCCAAATCTGCTACATCCGACAGTAGCCAGCTGGCCGTTCGAGATGTGGGGAACCGATATAATCGGCCCTTGAACCAGCGTCATCCAGGGGACATCAGTTTATCCTGGTGACAACCGACTACTTCTCTGTGTGGGCAGAAGCAGTGCCGCTTAGAGAATTGAAAACGGAGAATATTCTCCACTTCTTCAAAACCCATGTCATCTACCAGTTTGGAACTCTGCGACGGATAATCTGGGATAATAGACCTGCCTATAGAAGCCACAAAATAAGTCGCTTCGCACAGCAACACAAGATGGACTAGAAATATTCCTCGGTCTATAATTCTCGGGCCAATGGTTAGCTGAAGTGTTCAACAAAACCTAGACCAAGATTATAAAAAAACGGTGTCCAAAAACAAAAAGGACTAACACAAGAGACTGAATGAAGCTCTTTAGGCGTACCGAACAACGTTCAAGACGGCCATAAATACAACACCATACACATTGGTGGCGCTAAAGCAGTACTCCCACTGGAGAAAGAGCTCGCTTCACTACGAATAGCAGTTCAATACAAGCTAACGGATGAATAAAATACTCATCTTAGGCTCGAGGAACTCGATGCTCTCGACGAAACCCACCTTATAGCACAGCAAAATCTGAAGGCTTATAAGGTAAGGATGACACGGTCATATGAAAGACTAATCAGACCGATAACATTCCGCCAAGGCAAACTCGTGCTGGTTGTCAAAAGACCAATGATTCTCAATCGTGCAAAATGGGGGAAGTTCGAGCCAAACTATGAAGGCCCATACATCATAGATAAGGTCTACCAAGGTGGAGCTTATCTGCTCATGAATATGCATGGCGAAAGGCTGTTCCGGCCGATAAACAGACGATTTCTCAAAAAGTACTACGCCTGAAGAGTCGCGACTTAGGTCAATGGTAGATGATGATGCTTGTGTCCGCTCGGTAACTTCCCATGTCAAAATTCTGAAAGTGGTGCTAAACAATATTCGTCCCAAATATGGGAATGTTGGACCGAAACGTCCCTAAACTAATGTTGGATCGAGATATCCTTAAACTAATATTCGTCCCAAACACAGGAATGTTGGACCGAAACGTCCCTAAACTAATGTTGGAACGAAACGTCTCTAAACTAATATTGGGAAATGTTCTTAAACTAATATTCGTCCCAAATACGGGAATGTTGGACCGAAATGTCCCTAAACTAATGTTGGACCGAGATGTCCTTAAACCAATATTCGTCCCAAACACATGAATGTTGGACCGAAACGTCCCTAAACTAATATTCGTCCCAAACACGGGATTGTTGGACCAAAACGTCTCTAAAATAATGTTGGACCAAGATGTCCTTAAACTAATAGTCGTCCCAAATACGGAAATGATGGACCAAAACGTCCGTAAACTAATAACGGACCGAAATGTCCTAAAACTATCACTTTGTCCTGAACATAGGAATGTTGGACCGAAACATTCCTAAACTAATAATGGACCGTAATGACCTTAAACTAATATATTGCCCTACAGTAGGTCTCCATATCGAGCACCGTATACAATCCACGGGCATAAAACAATTCATATCTTTCCCAGGTCCCATATGATGCGGTCCTTTAAAGAATGTCGTGATCGGCAACTGTTAGTGTGTTACCTTACAGGCCGCCTAAAAACGGTATGTCCACAAGAAAAATGGGCACAAATGAAAACCCGAAAAAGTGCTGTGAGTAAAAAAAGCAGGGCTACCGGCGAGTTTGTGAAAACCCGAGAGGGTGCAAACTCATTAAAAGAAAAGAAAAGATGCACTTGCAAAGTCCTCACTACTTTGTAAGGAGAAAACACATGCATGAGATCCTTATGACTCACAAAGGAGAAACATACTTAGGAGTCCATACGATTACTAAGGAGAAAATACACTTACGAGATCCTCACGACTCGTAAGGAGAATATACCCTCTATAAGACCCTCACGGCTTATAGAATTCAAAAGTCTTATGCTACAGGGATCTGAAGCTGTTCTTAAGCCATCATAACTCCATAAATTTATGCCTTACAGGTTGTCCAATATCGATCCTTGCATACAATCCACGGGCGTAAATAAATATATTCTCAACTAAGACCCACCAAGAACGAAAAAATATCGTTTAACATGGTGAACAGCACTTACGAGTCCTTACGACTTGCAAGAGAAAATAGCACTTAGGAGTCCTTACGACTTCCAAGAAGAAAATACACCTTTGAGATCCTCCTGACTCGTAGGGAGAAATACTTTTATGAGACCCTTATGGCTCATTAAGTTAAAAGCCTTAGCCGACAGGATCCTAACCCTGTTTGCTAAGCCTCCTTTGTCTAAATAAATAAAGGCAAAAGATGATTCGCTCCTAGAAATATACCAGTTGTAACGATACTGATGCCAAAATTGGTATCAGATTCCGAATGCCCAACTCTCAACAAAATCGGCGAGTAAGGAAAAATATGTATATGAAATAGCCGAAATGTTTGGAAAACTCGCAATAAAAAGCAGCGAGCAGAAAAACATAAAAAATATAGCCAAAATGATTGGGCACCGCGAATAAAATAGCCAAAATGATTGGGCGATCGCGATTTTCGTGATATAAAAAGCAGAAAAGATAGAGCATCGCGGAAAATAAAAAATAAAAAAATAAAAATTACAAAATAAAATATAAAATAAAATAAATTTGTCCTGCAAGTAGGTCCACAGCGACTCTTGTATACAATCCATGGGTATAAATGAAAAAAAGGGAACCATATCTTCCTACCTTACTTCGTCAAAAGAAGAGCCAAGTCTTGACGGTACATTTATACCCTAGAGACTACTTCGACGTTCATTCTCATTCCAACAAGGTGCGGATGCAACTGTCATATAAAATCGG
The DNA here is from genome assembly GCA_030015575.1 of Agapanthus africanus. Taxonomy (NCBI): domain Eukaryota; kingdom Viridiplantae; phylum Streptophyta; class Magnoliopsida; order Asparagales; family Amaryllidaceae; genus Agapanthus; species Agapanthus africanus. The sequence goes on along the minus strand of CM057339.1, from coordinate 823,695,415 downwards.
AGATAGCATATTCTTATCTCCGGATCTCGATTGCTATACATATAGCATAAAGGTCATACGAATGTCTACCTTACTTTAGTGAAGAAACAGTGCGACACCAAAGCAAAAGCGAAGTGACGGCATGTGCCTAGTTTCGGGTCTTGATGGCAAGCCTAAAGACCATTGAATGTCATCCCACCCTAGAAGGGTGCGGTTATGACTCATCGGGGCTTCAAATTAAACCTAATCTCAAGTAAAACGCCACAGCAATACCTAACACTTGATCTTCCAATGGTGATATGGATATTCCAACCTGAGAAGATTACTTGAAGACGTCTTGTCCAGCCTCAGAAGGGATCAGAGACACGACAAACGCGTGGTTACTCGAGCCGCAATTCAAGAGATTGCATATCGAGAATACATCAGCCAATGCGATATATGATGGACTCAACCCAGCAGCACAAACCTACCCAGTAGCACAAATCATAAAAGAGAGGGGTTATTTATATTAACGTTAGGGAGAGTTTCCCTATAAACCTAAGTGAAATGTAAACTAAAAACTTTGAAATGAGTAAATAAACTAAAACTTCTGAAATGAGTAAATAAATTAAAAACTCCGAAATGAGTAAATAAACTAGACACTCCGAAATGAGTAAATAAACTAGTCCACGCCAAGTCGCGACAATCAAGAGAAAGAGAGGAGCAGATACGAAAAGAAATATCTTTTATTCATTAATCAAAAATGGCTGAGAGATACAACCTAAAAAAAGGGAAGAATACAACAAAGGAAAAAGTCTAAGACGGCGGGTTATTCAACAGGCTAGCCAGATCGTCACTCCTCCGTTGAACCTCTGTTTCGATCCCTGTCAGCATAGCAAGCTGAGCCCCTGCTTGTTCTTGCTGTTATTCCTACAATGTGAATCGACGCTCGAGCTCCTTTTTAGCAGCTTTGTGACCCTCCGCCATTTCCTTTGTGAAGCTAACAGCTCTATCAAGAGCAATCACTTTCGTTACGACCTGTTGGAGGGCTTGCCAGATCTCATAAGCCCGGGTGGTATTGGCCACAAGTTAAGCTTGGAGGTCTTCCTAGGCCTTTGAAGCTAGCTCCCTTTCTGAAAACTTCCGGGTCGGCCTCTTCTCGCAAGATCGGAGGTTGACGCCGCATCTCTCGATCCATTCATTCAACCTAGCCTTCAGAGATGATATGTCCGAGAGAAGGCGTCTGTGTTCAAGCTCATGAAAAAGGGCCTCCACTCGCCGGCAATATTCAACCCAAGTATGCACTAGCACCTCGTCATGGTAGATGGCAAGAATAGACAAAGAAGCATTAGCCTCGATGGCAAGCTCTTTTGCAAAAACTGAAGTACCTGTGTGAAGGTCTTCAATAAGATCGGCTGGTGAGCATAGGCTATTCCTCGCCATCCTTTTAGATATACGCCTTGCGTAAGGACCCTTGGGCATACAAACATGAGACTCAAATGGGGTCGGGGCCGGCAAAACTATGTCAAGATAAGGAAAACATAAGAAGGTTATAGGCATCTCTAAGATAGGGGACAAATAAGAGAATACAAGGATCAAGGTGTCACTCACCCACGGTCACATGGGGCAAACTCGGGATATCTCCAGGTCCGTCCAAAACCTCGACTTCATCATCAGCTTACAAGACTGTAGTCAAACGATGTGTCAGTATCGCTTCAGAAAGAATAATAAAAATTGATAAAAGATGCCGACCATGTCTGGAAGAAAGGATGATATCATATGCAAAGCCGCCATACCAAACAGACGCGAGAAGGTCTCCTCCAGGGAACGGTCCGAAATGGAAGAAGCTAGCTCCCGCAACTCTGAAAAAACCATAAGAGAGAGAAAGAGAGAGAGCCAGGCTTACTGAAAGATTATCAAATGAAATGGAGTAAAATATAAGATTGCCTTTAATACTCCTACTCTAGGCCGAAGGAGTGACAGCATCAAGAATATCCTCTATATTTTCTGGTGCATCACCAGTAATATCTATGGAGTCCGTTGATGGTTTATAAGCATCAGCTGAAGGAATCAGGGCCATTAAGGGAGTTTCCAGGGCATGCTGTGGGCTCGAAACCGTGCCCATCGTAGAAGTCCCTACAAGAAAATGAATGTAAGGACGAGAGCAGTATAAACCATTTGCTAAAAAAGATATGAAAAGATATATGCCGATGCGCCAAGAAGCTCGGAGTACAGCTTCCTAGAGCCGCTACTCTTTTCTTGTTAACTATGCCTGCCGGGGTTCGGTTGAACATAGAGCTCTACCTGCTTTCAGAGCGGCTTCATCTTCAGAAGCGGAAACCGATTGTTTTAGAGCCCTTTCCTCTGCCAGTGTTAAAGGGGCTACTGGTGGCGCAGCAGAAAGCATATCAACATCTCGGAAAACGATAGGAGCGAGGTGTCCCCTCTTAGGGCGCACGTCCTGGGTCTCATCCTATGACCTCTTGAGGGCTTCAGCAAGCTGGGCAGCCTCCTCAGCGACATATCGGGAAAAAGAAGGCCATCGTCTGGTTTATGCGTAGGCATACCGTCGCTATCAGGAGCAGGAGATTTAAGCTCGAGCAAGGCATTGAGCAGATGCATGGAAGACCTCTTTCTCTTTTTGGGGCCTGATCTAATGCTCGTAGAGGAACGTTTCCTCCCCCTTGGCATTTTCGGACGGCGTTGCCCGATCTTAGTTTCAGGATCCAACTTGGATAACGCCACGGCCTCTGTAGAGTGTGGGGTCTCTGCATCAGGTTCAATATGAAGTGGCATACTAGTAGCACGAGAAACTGGCACCACTGAAGGAGCCTTCGGAATAACCGCCGCACCACTTTCCCTTAAAGGTAGACGGACGACTGATCGTGATCATAGCAGAACGTCAATGGCGCGGGCAGGCACGGGGACCCTCTGCTCGAGAAGCACCCGTATTTCTTCCATGATAATTAGACCTATCTTATGTTGATACTAACCCTTGTAAGGACCCAAAGACCTTGGAAGGCAATCCAGCTCGGGGATCATAAAATAAGAGACGATGTTCAGACGCATGAAGTGATGAATAATATCATGGGCATTTTCCAGCGATGCAACGGGCTCAACCAAAAATGCCTCAAAGGGCACACCTTGATCATAACCTAACTGTTGGGAAAAACAGCGAGGGTTGTATTACATGAATAAGGCAGCAGCATCCAACCAAAATACCAAATAGCTAGGTTTGATGGAGTAGAAATGCATGATCTCCTTATGGTTCAGAACCGGTCCTTCCTTCTTCAGCACATCATACAGCTCCTGAGTGGCCCCTGTTAGCATAGAAAGAACTTGATCAATGAAAACCATGTCGCCTTCATTTGAGTACGGGCAGAGCAGTATGCGCAGGGCCCCAAATTGCATCGGATCAGGAGCAAAGGCATCAACTAGCTTCATAATCCGCGGAAAACTATATAACTCATAAAAATTAGGCCTTTGGTGCAGAGCAAATGCACCTAATACATGCATCTCAATCTAGGACGTGAAATAGTGTAGAAAGAAGTTCACAGGATCCACGTCCGGATTCGAAGTATTGGCAGCAATGCTCAAGCCGTGATACAAGTGAGATAACCCCGCAATACTGATAGCTAGTCATGCCCTCTCAGCTATGCGGTGCGCAGGGTAGATGACAGAGGCCCTCATAAAGCATCGATGCATAGGCATCGCAAACCGACTGAGCTAAAGACTGATGTAACCTATAAAGAACGTTTCTTCGTCTATGCCAGCGGCAGCAATATCTTCAAAAGCGACGGCCAACGTGTTTAGAATATAGAACCATGGCAAATATTCCTCATTGGCCGGTAGTGTCGTCAAGCCAAACCCAAAGGGATCTTCAATGCTCGCAAATTTCGGGACCTTTTTAGATAGAACATCGGCATGAAGAAAGTGAGTGATGAAATAACCGAAGTTAACTCCTTACCCTTCGGATGCCACAAATAAGCTCTCATAGATGTCCAATGCCTTGATCAGGCCTGGATATTTATACCGAACGACATTCTCGATCGTTAATTGTCTTGGAAAAAAACACAAATCCTGTCGTCCATGTGCAGCAGTTACCGATGACTCCCGAACCTAATTCAAAAGCTAAATCAGTTTACAAGTGTCTCACTCAGTCTGAGTCCAATTCAAACCTGAATCCAAAATAAAACATGAATACTTGATCATGAACATGAATACTCGAATCCAAACATCAATATCAAATATGTATACTTGATTTGACTTGACCGAACCATGGTTATAACTTGACTTGAACTTGACAAGACTACTTGATTACATCCTGACATGAATACTTGAACATCTTGTATCCATGGTTTTCGGCAAGACTTGTAAACAAAATCTATACAATACATTACGCGGGGATAAAGGGGTAGATTGGTACGGAACGTATATCGTGGCACGAGAGGTCACTTAAAAGACACCTACATGAATTCTTGTGCCGTTGTCCCGTGGGTTATGACGGGGTCTTATACTACATGTTACCATAGTGTAACAACTCCAATTTCAATATACAGAAAATTGTTTAAAAGTTAATGTACAATTGGGGTATTTGAAATCATGTGTATACTATAAGTATTTGTTTTAATTTAGAACAGCAAGAAAGTACTTGTAGCACATTGGTAAAGCCTTGCACTGCTGTGACGTATCCCCTGTGATCGAATCCCACCAGCCACATTATTTTTTTATTTAAATTTCTTTTAATATTTCAGAAGACCAAGGGTTTGCACATGCACTACACGCAGAATGAAAAGTTACAGAATATTTAAACATATGCACGAGGGTATACGAGACGACATGGACACGTGGCTAAATCCTAAGCCAATTCCACCGGGAAATGGTCGGTGAAATCTCCAAAATGCCCGATACAGCCGGTCTCCCCCGTCAGTAATGCCTTGAATTTTTGCCCCCTGCGCCTCTTCAGCTACCCCCATTAACCCCACATTGTTTATTCTCTCTGCATTCATCCAGAGAGCAATAAAACACCATTTAAATCCAAATTTTAATGCAATTATTAATGCATTCTTTCACCCCCTAAACCCTAATTTCCCCTATAAATACCACACCATATTTCATCCCTCCTCACTCAGAAATTCTCTGTCAAAACTCTCCAAAATTCTCAAGTCCCTTTAGTGTGCAACTAGAGTTAGCGAAGGGGCGGTGTTCCGGCGACGTTCCAAGAAGTTTCCGGCGACGAAACGATGCCCCGAGACCTTCCGTAGATTCATCTCTCTCTCCTCTAGTCCAATAACCAGTAAGTCCCATCTCCCCCTCTCTTCTTCTTCTTTAAAAACTTGCAATTCTAAAACCCGACGGAAGCGGAGTTTATCCGAATTCTGATTCGGTTTTTCTATAAAACTCTACTTTTCTTAATCAATAAAATTCTATACTCTCATATATTGTTTAACAAACATTAAAAACCTATTTAAACAAGTTTCATCTCAAAATATTCTTTTGTGCCATTTTTATTGTATTTTTATGGTAAAATACCACATACTTCAATTACGACATAAAACAACATAAAACTCATATTACCTTTAGATAACTCATCACAACACACATTTTTGATATAGCACGATGAAGTTTTGGGAATTTATTCATGGGATAACACCACTTTTCAAATAAATAACATCAACTTATAAAACCATTTCTTTAAGAAGATGTATTAAACAATTCCTTGTAATTACGCATCTAAAACCCATTTTGGAGACCCCGTTCGGGATGGTGTGGGTTATCGCACATTCTCGGGCCTAATAGAGTGAGATGCGGACCTCCGAAAGGAGCATTTGATCTCGATGGAATTTTTATGCATTTTTTCTTTAGAAAATGAGATTTCTACAAGAAAATAAATAAAATTATTTTTCATTATATATATATATATATTATCAAAATATCTATTTTAATTATATAAATATTCCAAGTTTTCTAAATCAAAGGAATCACCATTACATGAAAATACCATCGAAATACAACACAATTCCAATATTTTAATAAAATACCATATATTATGAAATTAGGTTTTACTCACTAGAAATTTTACTTGTATAAAATATACATCTATGAAAACCCTATGGACGATAATTAAATGCTTGAGATGTATTTTGAAAATTATACCAAAACTATTTTTACATAAAACCCCCTCAAGTTATACTAAATTACAATAAGGACCCTAGTAAACATAGGTTTAAGCGGGCTCAGTCTCTTGAGCCTCAGGGAGCCGGAGAATATGGGTGCTTGCCTATTTAAGGTAGATAATCTAACAAACGGTATTATCAATACGGTAATTATCTTGGAAAAAGACACAAATCATGCCGTCCATGTGCAGCAGTTACCGGTAACATCAAAACTAATTCAGGATTTCAAGTTCTTTTCAGAGTGTCTGACTCAGACTGAGTCTCAATCTAATCAATCTGACTTGAATGTGATTCAAGTATAAACTACAATTCAACATTAATCCGTCTATTCAATCTATGTCAATCTGTATTGACTAAATCGAACCATGGATATACTCCGTCTACATGACTCTCCATTTATATCCATTCTGTTTACTGATATCATGGTTTCGGCAAGCCATCCATCTATATAACAAATAATACAAACAATACAATCAAGACATCGCGGGGTTTATAAGAGGTAGATTAGTACGGAAGGTGTTAGAAGTGGCACGAGACTGTAACCATAATACACATAATCTGAATATCCATTGCCGTTGTACCGTGGCTGAACGGTTCCTTGTGCTCCATATACCTTAGTTTCCGGAATAGTGGGACTCCTCTCGTATACACCAGCATTTTCTGTACCAAGTTAAAAACAACAGCGTTAACAATATAATCAAACATTATAAGATATATTCTTTTTCTGTCTATTCTATCTCTACTCACCTTTGGGACTTACCAAGCGATTGTTCGCTGACGACATTCCTTTATTCTTTGGAATGTTGTCAGGTGTTTCGGACGCTTTAGAGACCGAGCCCAGCACTGAGGATTTGCAGCATTTTGCTTTTGACCCGGAGCTTTAGACACTTGTACATATTTATTTCATTTCAGTTATGCCATTATTTAGGCATCGCTTTCTACCCATGTATTTACATTTCAGTTGTACTTGTAAAAGAATATTTAATAAATAAAGTTGTTGTTCATTTACATTTCTGTCTCTTGTGTACTTTACTTTATATTGCTTAGATATGCTTAGCGTGTTTACTTCTGAGTAAATACGTATCAGGCCTTGCCATGTCTTCTACCCTTATACTGGGAAGCGAGGCATGACAGGTTTTGTTGGCGGCCCATGCAGGTCAGCTCTGTATGGACATGCAGTCAGTCCTGCATGGACATGCGGGTTAATTCTGAATGAAGTCCTAAGCAATATAACACATGAACCAGCAACTAAAAACATTCTTTACATATTCCTTGAATCTTCCAATTTCATATATTTTGAATCTGTCCTAACCCAAATTTTTTTTTCAAGGTTATGGATTCCCCAAACAATACTAGCACCAACTTCAACAACACTCCACCACCTCTACCACTTACACCTACCGTCGCTACTCCGATCAATGAGCAGACGGTATTGCTTGAGGCGATCCGCGGCCTCCTGGAGGGACAGCAGTAGTAGACGACTATGTTGATAAACCGCCCAAAAGCGGAAGCCCCGGGGGTAAAGCAATTCCGGGCTTTACACCCCTAAGCAATTCTCAGGAAAAGGGAGCCCTCTGAAAGCTGGAGAGTGGGCTCAGAGTATTGAAGATAATCTGGCAGCGGCACAAGTGCCAGAGATAGCCTGGGTTCGAGTTGCAAAGCTGCAGCTCACTGACAATGCACGAGTTTGGTGGAAGGCAGAAGAAAACCGTCTTGACCAACCTATCGAATGGAAACGTTTCGCGATATGTTCGACGCGAAATACTTCCCAGAGACTGCCCGATTCGATACGGAGCAACAGTTTATTTATATACAACAGGGTTCGATGTGGACCAAATCAGTAGATGAGTAGACGCAGAGTTTACCATGCTCAGTAGATAAGATATGTCTCAATATTCGATTTCTTAATATCACATATTACACAGCTAACCCAATACCTTAACAGGTTCGCGGCACATCTGATACCAACTACTGAGATCCGATCCAGACGGTTTCAGCAAGGGTTAGATTCGAAAATCTAAACTGCCTTAGCTATGAGGGATTTCCCAACCCATGAAATTGCTCTGAAAGCTGCCCGCCGATATGAGGCAGTGGTGAAAATGAGGGGCAGACCTTAAGCTGTCGGGATGAAGTGCCCTGCCACTCAGATGGCAGGAGGAGCCTTTTCAAGGTCACCATTTCTGTCCAGGAGACCGGGAGTACCGAACAACCGGCCCAACTCAGCCTTTTGCACTTACTGCAGGAGAGATGGACATTTGGTGAAAGACTACCGGCGTGCAAATCGCCTTTGCTTAGCCTACGGCTCAGCTATTCATAATATTGGGTCTTGTCCTCGGAGACATAACCCACATGCTGCACCCAGACCAGCAATGACTTACCAGCAGCGCCCAGCCATCCAGGCACCTGCTCTACGACTCGCACTACCTGCTCCACCTCCTTGTGGACCGACTGCACCTCCTCCCCGTCAGTTCCATCAAGCTCAATGAAACGTACCTCAAGGACCAAGGAACGGACAGAGAAATGCTCCTCCAGCAAGGAGGAATGTGCCAAGGTGACAGGCTTTCACAATGACTGTGGAAGAGGCTGAATCCATCGGCCAAGTCATTACTGGTAACACTTCCCCATCAAGCTTTATTTTCCATCTATACATACCCATATATTTTCTTTATACCTAAAACTATCCCACATAACTTAGGTACAATCTTAGTAGCCCCACTCTCTACACTAGCACTCTTCAATACTGGAGCATCGCATTGCTTTATGTCGCAACGGTTCGTCCGAACTCATGCGATTCCAGTCAAACCTCTCGTATCCAGCTGGAATGTCAGTTCAGAGAACGGCGTTCTAAAGGTAGTAATGGGATACGATCTGTGTCCAATGGTCATCTGCAGCAGAGAATTCTATGTTGACTTCAAGATGCTGGACATACCGAATTTCGATGTCGTCTTGGGTATGGATTGGCTCGGAACATTCTATACTACCATTGACTGTCGTCAAAGGATGGTAGTATTTGAGATTCCAGAGCATCCGATCTTCTATTTCAAAATTGGAGACCATACCCTGGAGCCAAGTACATACAAGGCGAAACCAAAGAAGGCAACGATTGTGTTAGTGTATATGCGTTAGAGGCCATTACTGTATCATACTAGTTTGTATATTACTTAATAGAAGCTTGGGATATTCACAGTTGTATAGACAATCCTGCTCAAAATAGTAGTATGCTACTTGGTTTATTTCTACTTTAATGTGTGCGTGTGTTTCTTTTAGCATATCGCCTATACACATTAGTGGAGCCCTTAGGATCTTTGCTTGATTACCGGCGTTGTGATGGCAGTCACACTAGTAGGGGCTGGGTAATCTACAAGCGCATCCTTATACAGGTCCCTAGTCGTAGGATTATCGAGATGGGGTATCGATACTCTAGAGTAAACTAGCGTATGCGCTTCTCATCCCAGCAGGAGAGATGGTCTGTCCCACAGCCATTAGTACGTCATACTTGAGATAGTATGCGGGTGCTCGTTAGGTTACGAGTACACTGGATAGGACTCGTCGGGAACTGTTGGTTGGTACTATACCTATCGTCAGTTATCAGTTCCCAGGTATCATGAGTACAGCTTAGTCCGTTGACTTGACACTGTCACTTCGTCTCGAGTGTGTTCCCACTGTTCTTAGATTGCTACCCTACCACGGCTCAAATGAGTCGTGCAAACAGGTAGCAGTTGGGTGCAGTCCCGAAGCACTTGGAGGCAGTGACGGTTAGACAGGATTCGTCTCTCCCGGTATTGGGGGTTGATATCGCGCTGTGTCTAGGAGAGCCATTACACAAAGTCCCTGGCCAGGGCTAGCGAGATATACTGGTAGCGTTTCCAGTGTTATCTCAGGATGTTCTGGGCTACACTCCGACACGACTTGTACCGCTATTAGGGGACTGACGTTTACCGCCCCCCTAGGCCCTCCATGCGATACTCTTAGACGAACAGACCAGACTGTATGGAGATTGTCACATTCAGGCTCAGTAGGAGTTTGGATGGGTTCACCTCATCAGTCTTCTTATCGGCATCTACCTGGGGACCGTTACGTACAGCTAGTACCGCTTGCGGCCTGTGGTTAAACCCACTGCCAGCGTAGTGTCAAGTCTTTAGAGTCCCACACAGAGGGTTATTCGCCTTTGGGCAAAACAGAGTAGAGGTCGCATGGTTTTGCGACGGGGTTCGTTCACATCCGCGCACTTGTGCACGTTTGGTGTCCAGACAGTTATTACTAGCGGGCTTTGGTTTAAGCCAGATCCTAGTATATGTTTTGGGATTGGTTTTATCTCATTGTATTCGTGTTCCTCGAAACATGGATGCGGGTGTGTATGCACAGTTGACTAAGGCAAAGGCAGAGGATTCTCATTAAGGTTCATGACCGTTGTCTTTTTCCAAACCCTAATGAATATGTGAAATATGATTAATGATGTTAATTAAAGATAATTGTGTTATGGTTAGGATTGTTGACCATTTGACTTTGGTTGACATGTTGACCCATGTTGACATATTGACCATCATCATTTCACATGAAAGATGCTCTTTGATTCTTGCAAAATTCATTAAATGTGAAATGATAATGGTCATTCCAAATGAACCATCACAATTTCCTTTTAATTATTATTGTTAATTCATAATTCACATATATGTGAGAATGGTTGATAATTATCCTCATTTTCTCTCTTGCTCATTCTCTCTCATCCAAAGCCCATCATCTTCCTCTCTCTCAAAGCTCTCATCTCTCATGTGTTGAGAACCATTTGCTTTTGAGATAAAACACCAAAACTCCTCTCTACTCATTCTAGGGTTCTAGGTTTAGCAAGCCAAGCACTTTAGTTACCTCTAGGTTGAGGTAGGAGCTCAAGGTAGAGGCCCTCGGGTGGATCTTTCTTCGGCAAGAGAAGGCGACAAGGAGGAGTCGTTCAACCCACTCCAAGGAGCAAGAAGAGAAGGAGTTCAAGACTTAGGTATAACCTTCTAACCGAGTAGTTAATACTTGTAGTTAGTTTGCTAGGTTTTTGTTTAGCAAAGATCCTCCTTTCTAGTCCATGTTACCTTGTATCGAAAAATCGTTTTTTACCTATTCCGCCTCCCCGTAGGAACCGAGGTGGGTAACATGGACTTACAATGGTATCAGAGCCTAGCTAAACACAAACTAGCATATTAGCAAAGTATTTAGAATTTCGATCCGAGAAAAAATCGCAAAACACGTCCGAAAACTTAACTTTCTGCCAATTTTTAAAACTGCTCCAAAAATAATTCCACATACATTAAAAATCGGCTCAGGGTTTTTTAAGAACAGTCAGCAAAAATGAGCCACTGAATCGGTCAACGCGCCGTGGAACCGCGGCGAGAACATGCTTCTTGCCGCGGTTCCGCGGCCGAGTTGACTCGGCCGCGACTCGTCTTTGCTGCAGTTTAATCAGTGTTCTGTTTTGGGATTTTTAGGATATGTTGTTTCTGCCCAGAATTTCCAGAGAACAAAGTTGTGTTTGGGGTAGTTGCAAATCCGTATTTTTGATCGAAGTTCTGTAGACTTTAGCTAATGGGTTATATCTGTGATGTGATATATGCACTGAACATCAACTAATCGCTATACGTCGATTAGTGGGGGTTGTGCATATCTGTGATCTGTAATGTTAATGGATTGTGTATATGAACTCGTTGGATTGTCGCGGATGAATAGCCGGGGTTTTGTGAGATGAGAGTTTCTTTTTCTTTCATTTGATGTAATATGTAAATTGATGTAATATTATTTCTATGGCCGCACATCCGGGATGAGATTGTAGCCGCCATTGTATATTATTTCTTTTACTGTTTTTGCTCCTAGGATAGACCCAAGGTGGGGTGCACAAACTACCGGGTACTTTGAAGTGCCGAGTGGCCTACTCACGTTGTTGAGGGAGGGTGCTTCACTTCGGGTACTTGGTGGGTAGTTTGCCGCACCCGTAGGGGTCTAGGGTAGGGTTTGGCTATTCATCGCGATCGTGTAATCCGTTTTTCGTTGCAGGCTCGAACGAAACGCGGATTCCTAGTATATCTAATGTGTTCATCTGTGATCTGGAATAGCTATCATTGCATCTGACGAATGTATACATCTATATATGATATCTAGTAGGCGTTGCTTATGTTTTGCATCCGCGCTAGTCCAGCCCCCGCTCTGTCGTTAGTTAAGTAACCTAACGGGTGATGACGGGCCCCATGGCGAATGCGGATGGCATAAGAGTACGTCATATTTTCGTTGTTTTCTGCAATGGTAGGATTAATTGATGGGACGCATTAAATTAATGAAAGAAAATAAACCAAAGTAAAGTCGTTGGAACAATTTCAAAACCACTCGGTTTCTTTTCAAAACAGAAAACTTTTAAAAACGCGGAGCTTGAACCACTCCCTTTAAAGCTATCACGTTCCTTCGATTATATCAAGTTCACTACGTTCACGATTTCGCCAAAACCATTCGTAGCCCTCCGTCATTTCATATGGATAGTCAATAGTATTCAAGTTGTGTTTGTTGGCCAAAGTCAAGGCATAGTGATTGGTAGCTATTGAATATTCATATGTAGCATAGATAGATGCGTTGGTTTGGGACAGTCGTACTGCCTTGTTGGCCAAAGTCAAGGGTAGGTACGGGTGGGTTCAAATTAACTTAGAAAATGACGGGTAGAACTTGACATGTGACTTATGATTTGTTGGCCAAAGTCAAGGTCATAAGAGCATAGGGCAAAAATCCACATCGGGAGTTTCTAAAGAAACTGAAACTTGCTGGTGCTGCATACCATTTGGAGTGTGATGATTCTGGTAGGATTCCTTCAGTTTTATCACACGATGATATTTGGATCCCGATCCTACTGTGAGTATATGCTACTCCTCGGGAACTTTCTCACTTAACGATCAATGCTATAAACCAAGTAGGTGTCTAGAAAGGTGTTAGCGGGGCTAAGCCCATAGGGAAAAGAGGTTATTTAATTAAGGAATTTCGCGAAAGCGTTGGAAAACCTCCCTCGAAGTACCAACACTGGCCTGGATGAACGGTTAAGAAAGTATTGTACGGTGAGATTGATCCCGACTAATTCTTCTTTTTTGGTTTGAAGAAGGATTCGAGAGACAGTGGGAGCCATCCTGTTTAGACAAACTAAAAACCACTCTAAACTTGCAAGAGCATCATGCTAAAGTGTTTCTTCTCTCTCTCCTAATTGCAGCGACCAAGCATCATGACCGGACTTAAGTTACTACTAGATAAAAACATACTGACAGGGCCAAACTATAAAGATTGGCTCAGGAATGTCAAAATGGCAATCACTTATGACAAGTTGGGGTATCTCCTTACCACCAAAGCTCCCCCTATCCCAGGTCCTCAATCCAGCGTTGCGGATAAGGAAATCTGTAAGACCTGGGAGATTGATTGCGCGAAGGCCAAGTGCCTCGTGCTTGCCTCTATGGACAATGAACATCAGAGGAGGCACGAGAATATGGACCTCGAATCCATATTTCTCCATACTAAGGATCTGTATAGGGAGCAATCCCGTATCGCCAGATACAAAGTCTCGAAAAAGTTGTTTTCGGCGAGATTGGCCATCGGATCATCCATAGCGGAACACGTGCTTAAGATGATTGGCTACATTGAAGAGCTCGCGGACCTAGGGACCACGTTGGAGAATGAGCTCTACACTGACTTGATTCTCCAGTCCCTTCCTTCCACTTACGCCCAGTTTATCCTGAACTTCAACATGCAAGGAAAGGAAGTTGAACTTTCGAAACTCCTAAACATGTTGAGGAGTGCAGAGGGCACCCTACAGAAAGTAAGGGAAACATCCACTTTGTTTGTTGGAGGAGCTTCCTCTTCCAGGTCTAAGGCGAGAGCCATAGGAAGGAAGAAGAAGGCCCCCACCAAACCAAGGGGCGGTGTTCGTAAAGTGGAAGCCAAGGGAAAGGCAAAAGTAGCAAAGGTAGCGGGAAAGCTTGTGGGAAAGGAAGAGTGCTTTTACTGTCACAAGAGTGGACACTGAAAGAAAGATTGCATGGCTTGGAAGGCCAGAAACCAGGACCCGAAGCAAGTTGTGACTTCGGCTTCAGGTGTGTATGTTATTGAAAACTGTCTATCAATAAACTCTACTTCCTGGGTATTGGATACCGGATCAGGATCTCATATCTGTAATTCTTTGCAGGCACTGAGAAAGCGTAGGGTTTTGAAGGAAGGTGATATGACCCTCAGAGTTGCAAACAGAGCCAGCATGGATGCTGAGTCCATGGGGGACTATCACTTGGGATTGTCAGATGGACATGTTTTGGTTTTACGTGATTGTTATTTTGTACCCAGTTCGACTTGTAATATCATATCTGTATCTTTAATGTCTAAAGAAGGTTATGATTTTACATTTGTAAGCAATGTTGTAAACATTCACCTTAATCATGTTCTGATTGGGTCGGGTACATTAAGCAACGGTATATACGTATTGAACCAACCACAGATTTTCAATGTCCAGAATACACACAAAAGAAAGTCTCCAGAAATAAATCATGCTTTCTTATGGCATTGTAGACTGGGTCACATAAATGAGACAAGGTTAACTAAGTTGCATAAAGAAGGATATTTGGATCCATTCGAATATCAATCATATGCAACTTGTCAATCATGTCTCAAAGGAAAGATGACAAAGACTCCGTTCACTGGACACGGAGTAAGAGCGAGCGAGCTCTTGGGACTCGTACACAGCGATGTATGCGGTCCAATGTCTACACACGCGCGAAGTGGTTATTCTTACTTCATTACTTTTACGGATGATTTTTCAAGGTACGGATATGTTTTCTTGATGAAACATAAATCAGAAGCCTTTGAAAAATTCCAGGAATACAATAATGAAGTAGAAAAACAAACAGGCAAAAGTATCAAGACACTGAGATCTGATCGAGGTGGTGAATACTTGAGTGCCGAGTTCCTGGGTTAGCTAAAAGAGAATGGAATTCTCTCTCAACTTACTCCTCCATACACCCCCACAACATAATGGTGTATCGGAGAGAAGGAACCGAACCCTATTGGATATGGTACGTTCCATGATAAGTAATGTTGAGTTACCGCGATCATTCTGGGGATATGCACTAGAATCAGCTGCATATCTTTTGAACCGAGTTCCAACTAAGACAGTGCCTACCACACCATATCAGATGTGGAGTGGGAAGAAACCCTATCTTAAGCACATTAATACATGGGGATGTTCAGCTTTTGTCAAAAAGCAGCATGCAGACAAACTCAAGGCACGCTCAGTACAGTGTAAGTTTGTGGGATATCCAAAGAACTCCAAGGGATATTTCTTCTATTGCGCAGAGAAACAAAAGGTTTTTGTTTCTCGTCATGCCTGCTTCTTGAAAACTGAATTTTTGAAAAATCAGATAAGTGGGAGCGCAATAGAACTGGAAGAAACTCCAGAACCACAAGCTATTACTGAAAGCTTAGTAGAACCAGAAGGTTCGAAAGAACACGACATTCCTGCGCCACTCCGCAGAAGTAGTAGGCAGTCTCATCCGCCCGAGAGATACTACGGTTTTCTCATAGACGGGGATAGAGAGGATTGCATTATTGATAATGATGAGCCGACTAGCTTCCAGCAGGCCATTCAGAGCGCTGACTCGGTAAAATGGGTGGATGCAATGCGGACCGAAATGGAGTCCATGTACACCAACAAAGTATGGACTTTGGACGTTGCTCCGGAAGGGGTAAAACCCGTATGCTGCAAATAGATCTTCAAAAGGAAGATTGGTGTAGATGGACAGGTTGAGACCTATAAGGCTAGACTTGTTGCAAAGGGTTTCCGTCAAAGACCTAGTTTGGACTATGACGAAATCTTTTCTCCAGTGGCTATGCTCAAATCCATTCGGATCCTTCTTGCTATTGCTGCCTTCTACGATTATGAGATTTGGCAGATGGATGTAAAGACCGCTTTTTTAAATGGAAATTTAGAAAAGTGTGTCTATATGGACCAGCCAGAAGGTTTCATTCAGAGTGGGAGCAGCGGGAAGGTGTGCAAGTTGCTTAAGTCCATTTATGGACTGAAGCAGGCATCGCGGAGTTGGAACATTTGTTTTGATGAGACGGTCAAAGAATTTGGCTTTATCAAAAATCCAGATGAACCATGCATCTACAGTAAAATTGTAGCACGAACTGTCGTATTCTTCGTTTTATACGTGGATGACATTCTCTTGATAGGAAATGACATTCCTATGCTACAATCTGTCAAAGGGTTCTTGTCACACAGGTTCTCCATGAAAGACCTGGGTGATGCCTCTTACATTCTGGGGATCCGGATCTATCGTGATAGGTCCAAGAGGATATTAGAACTTTCACAGTCCAGGTACATCGACACCATACTGAAAAGATTCAGTATGGAAGATTCCAAGCGCGGTAATTTATTGGCTTGTCACGAGATCACCCTCTCCAAAGAGATGTCTCCCAAGACTGATTTGGAAAGGGATCGCATGTCTATTATACCCTACGCCTCTGCGGTAGGCTCTATAATATATGCGATGTTGTGTACCAGACCAGATGTAGCTTATGCACTGAGTGTGGTAAGCCGGTATCAGTCAAACCCTGGGGAGAAGCACTGGATAGCTGTAAAGAACATTCTCAAGTACCTGAGAAGGACTAAAGAGATGTTCTTGGTGTATGGCGGAAAAGACCTCCAGATCGAGGCCTTTGCTGACTCCAGCTTCCAGAGTGACAAGGATGACTCCAAGTCCATGTCGGGTTATGTCTTTACCCTCAATGGAGGGGCGGTGTGTTGGAAGAGTTCCAAACAGGAAACCGTTGCTGACTCGACGATGGAAGCGGAATATATCGCTGCATCTGATGCCGCAAAAGAAGCCGTCTGGATGAGGAAATTCTTGACAGAACTTTAGGTGGTTCCATCCATTGCTGATCCAATACCTCTGTATTGTGACAACAACGGGGCTATAGCTTTATCGAAGGAACCCAGGTCTCATCAGAAGTCCAGAGACATCTTGAGGCGATATCACCTGATCAGGGAGATCGTGGATCGCCGGGAGATCGAGGTTCGGAGGGTCGCTTCAGAAGATAACACTGCAGATCCATTCACGGAGGCCTTACCCCAGACTCAGTTCGAGCGGCTGATTGAGATGATAGGTCTTCGATACGCCAGTACATGGCCTTAGTGCAAGTGGGAGATTGTTAGTGTATATGCCCTAGAGGCCATTACTGTATCATACTAGTTTGTATATTACTTAATGGAAGCTTGGGATATTCACAGTTGTATAGACAATCCTGCTCAAAATAGTAGTATGCTACTTGGTTTATTTCTACTTTAATGTGTGCGTGTGTTTCTTTTAGCATATCGCCTATACACATTAGTGGAGCCCTTAGGATCTTTGCTTGATTACCGGCGTTGTGATGGAAGTCACACTAGTGGGGGCTGGGTAATCTACAAGCACATCCTTATACAGGTCCCTAGTCGTAGGATTATCGAGACGGGGCATCGATACTCTAGAGTAGACTAGCATATGCGCTTCTCATCCCAGCAGGGGAGATGGTCTGTCCCACAGCCATTAGTACGTCGTACTTGAGATAGTATGCGGGTGCTCGTTAGGTTACGAGTACACTGGATAGGACTCGTCGGGAACTGTTGGTTGGTACTATACCTATCGTCAGTTATCAGTTCCCAGGTGTCATGAGTACAGCTTAGTCCGTTGACTTGACACTGTCACTTCGCCTCGAGTGTGTTCCCACTGTTCTTAGATTGCTATCCTACCATGGCTTAAATGAGTCGTGCAAACAGGTAGCAGTTAGGTGCAGTCCCGAAGCACTTGGAGGCAGTGACGGTTAGATAGGATTCGTCTCTCCCGGCATTGGGGGTTGATATCGCGCTGTGTCTAGGAGAGCCATTACACAAAGTCCCTGGCCAGGGCTAGCGAGATATACTGGTAGCGTTTCCAGTGTTATCTCAGGGTGTTCTGGGCTACACTCCGACACGACTTGTACCGCTATTAAGGAACTGACGTTTACCGCCCCCCTAGGCTCTCCATGCGATACTCTTAGACGAATAGACCAGACTGTGTGGAGATTGTCACATTCAGGCTCAGTAGGAGTTCGGATGGGTTCACCTCATCAGTCTTCTTATCGGCATCTACCTGGGGACCGTTACGTACAGCTAGTACCGCTTGCGGCCTGTGGTTAAACCCACTGCCAGCGTAGTGTCGAGTCTTTAGAGTCCCACACAGAGGGTTATTCGCTTTTGGTCAAAACAGAGTAGAGGTCGCATGGTTTTGCGACGGGGTTCGTTCACATCCGCGCACTTGTGCACGTTTGGTGTCCGGACAGTTATTACTAGCGGGCTTTGGTTTAAGCCAGATCCTAGTATATGTTTTGGGATTGGTTTTATCTCATTGTATTCGTGTTCCTCGGAACATGGATGCGGGTGTGTATGCACAGTTGACTGAGGCAGAGGCAGAGGCAGAGGATTCTCATTAGGGTTCATGACCGTTGTCTTTTTCCAAACCCTAATGAATATGTGAAATATGATTAATGATGTTAATTAAAGATAATTGTGTTATGGTTAGGGTTGTTGACCATTTGACTTTGGTTAACATGTTGACCCATGTTGACATATTGACCATCATCATTTCACATGAAAGATGCTCTTTGATTCTTGCAAAATTCATTAAATGTGAAATGATAATGGTCATTCCAAATGAACCATCACAATTTTCTTTTAATTATTATTGTTAATTCATAATTCACATATATGTGAGAATGGTTGATAATTATCCTCATTTTCTCTCTTGCTCATTCTCTCTCATCCAAAGCTCATCCTCTTCCTCTCTCTCAAAGCTCTCATCTCTCATGTGTTGAGAACCATTTTCTTTTGAGATAAAACACCAAAACTCCTCTCTACTCATTCTAGGGTTCTAGGTTTAGCAAGCCAAGCACTTTAGTTACCTCTAGGTTGAGGTAGGAGCTCAAGGTAGAGGCCCTCGGGTGGATCTTTCTTCGGCAAGAGAAGGCGACAAGGAGGAGCCGTTCAACCCACTCCAAGGAGCAAGAAGAGAAGGAGTTCAAGACTTAGGTATAACCTTCTAACCGAGTAGTTAATACTTGTAGTTGGTTTGCTAGGTTTTTGTTTAGCAAAGATCCTCCTTTCTAGTCCATGTTACCTTGTATCGAAAAATCGTTTTTTACCTATTCCGCCTCCCCGTAGGAACCGAGGTGGGTAACGTGGACTTACAGATTGCAGCAATTCAAGTGGAGGAAGGATCAAAGCCAGAAATAGTTCGAGAGTTCGACGATATGTTTCCTGAAGACATATCAGGTTTTCCTCCCGATCAAGCTCTTGAATTCAGTATTGATTTAATACCTGGAGCTCAACCGGTGATCAAAGCACCATATCGGTTAAGTCCGGAAGGTTTGAAGAAAGTCCGAATTCAGTTGGACGAATTATTGGCGAAAGGATGGATTCGTCCTAGCACTTCAAGTTGGGGATTGCCAGTTCTGCTTATAAAGAAGAAGAAAGGTTCATATCGAATGTGCATTGATTATAGAGCTCTAAACGATGTAACTATAAAGAACAAATATCCACTACTGCGCATCGACGATCTGTTCGATCAGCAAAGTGGATCTTTCGTTTTCTCCAAATTAGATCTTCATTCAAGTTATCATCACGTGAAGGTCAAAGAATCTGATATCCATAAAACGGCATTCAGAACTCGTTATGGACATTACGAATTTCATATGATGCCATTTGGAGTGACCAACGTACCAGCGATATTCATGATCCTAATGAATCAAGTTTTCCGAGAGTACCTAGAAAGGTTTGTTGTCATCTTCATCGATGACATCCTGGTGTATTCTAAGAGTCAGAAGGAACATACCGAGCACCTACGAATTGTCCTGAAAACTCTACAACAACATCAACTCTATGCCAAGTATAGGAAATGCGAGTTTTGGCTAGATCAAGTCGATTTTCTCGGACATATTGTATCAAGTGATGGAATATCTGTGGATCCAGCGAAAGTTTCAGCAGTAGGCGAATGGCCGACACCAAAGTCAGTGAAGGACATTCGAAGTTTCTTGGGTCTAGCTGGATAATACAGAAGGTTCATTGAAGGATTTTCGAAGATAGCAACACCCCTGATCAAGCTCACATGTAAAGATGAAGAATTTGTGTGGTCAGAAGCATGCGAACAAGCTTTCGTAGAACTCAAGTCAAGATTGACATCAGCGCCTATTCTTGTTATACCGGACTAATCTGGAGGTTTTATAGTGCATTGCGATGTATCCGGTAAGTGATTAGGATGTGCTCTACATCAGCACGGTAAGGTTGTGGCTTATGCTTCAAGACAGCTGAAGATTCATGAGCACAATTATCCGACGCATGATTTGGAGTTGGCGGCCGTAATCTTCGCTCTTAAGATTTGGCGCCATTATCTTCTTGGTGAACGAGTGGACATATACACAGATCACAAGAGTCTGAAATATGTGTTTAATTAGAAAGAGTTGAATATGCGACAGAGAAGATGGTTAGAACTCATAGAGGACTTTGACATCAACCTGCGATATCCTCCAGGGAAGGTGAATGTAGTACATGATGCCTTTAGTCGCCAACCATTAGCATTGAATCTCACCGCACAGAGGAAGCTTCAACAAGACTTGTATCAAATGAAGATTGAAGTAGTCATGCCAGGTAACGCTTCAAGTTTGATGAACTTACAAGTTCAATCTACCATTGTCAATCAGATCAAGGCAGCTCAAGCAAGTGATGCTAAATTATAAAAGATCAGAGAACAAGTGGAAAGTGGACATCGAACAGACTTGATCATCCATGAAGACGGATCTTTGAGATACGGCAGTAGATTGTGTGTACCAAAAGGTTCTCTGCGAGAAGAGTTGATGAATGAAGCTCACAACTCTCCTTATTCAGTACACTCTGGAGGTACAAAGATGTACAAAGATCTGCGTCAAAATTAACTGGTGGCATGGAATGAAGCGTGAAGTAGCCAGAAGCGTCGCTAAATGCTTGGTGTGTCAGCAAGTAAAGGTTGAACATCACAG
The DNA here is from genome assembly GCA_030015575.1 of Agapanthus africanus. NCBI lineage: Eukaryota > Viridiplantae > Streptophyta > Magnoliopsida > Asparagales > Amaryllidaceae > Agapanthus > Agapanthus africanus. Next base: position 823,674,203 of record CM057339.1, on the reverse strand, counting down.
GACAGCTGGTTTACTTCAACCGTTACATATCCCAAAATAGAAGTGGCAACACATCACAATGGATTTCGTAACTGCACTTCCTCGCAGCACGAAGGGTAACGATGCGTTATGGGTTATTGTAGATCGACTCACAAAGTCGGCTCACTTCATCCTATTTCGAGTTGGTCAATCTACTGAGACACTAGCAAAAAAGTACATAGAGGTAAGAATCTAAGTAAGATTTAAAATCTTCAAAAATGTACTATCTCTGATACCCATGAACTCATGCAGGAAATCATGAGATTACATGGAGTACCGATTTGCATTGTCTCTGATCGTGACACCAGGTTCCGATCACAATTTTGGCAAAGTCTGTAAGCTAGCTTGGGAACAAGTCTGAACTTCAGTACAGCTTATCATCCACAAACAGATGGTCAGTCTGAGCGAACTATTCAGATCTTAGAAGATATGCTAAGAGCGTGTATGCTAGACTTTGGAGGATCATGGGAAGATCACCTACATCTTATGGATTTTCATAAACAACAGCTACTAAACAAGTATAGGAATGACACCTTTTGCAGCACTTTATGGAAGGAAGTATCGATCGCCATTAAGTTGGGACGACATCGGAGATAGAGAACTCCTTAGACCTGAGATGATAGTAGAAACTGTTGATGTAGTTCGTACTATCAGGGAAAGAATGCTCATAGCCCAAGATCGACAGAAGCACCGAGCTGATGCAAAACGCCATCACTTGGAGTTTCAACCGGGAGAACATGTATTTCTGAAGATATCTCCGAACCGTTGAGTGATACGTTTTGGAAGACGGGGTAAGCTAAGTCCAAAGTATATTGGACCATTTGACATACTCAAACGAGTCGGTGAAGTGGCTTGTCTCTTAGGACTTCCACCTTTATTGTAACAAGTGCACAATGTGTTCTACATCTCCCAACTCAAAAGGTATGTGAGTGACCCCAGCCATATTTTTTATCACTCCGAGTTTACTGTACAACCAGATTTTGTAGGGTTCCTAGGCACACTATAGAGGTCACACAAGGCATCAACCATGCCAATTTAAAATTTTATGGGTGCCGAGAAACCCTAATACGGATCGTCGGCTAGAATTCTAGGCGATATTCGAATCTAGTTAACAATTTAACTAAAGGGGAGGAGCTACAACCTTTGTAGATCCGCATATCCACTTCCTTGGCTCCACGTAGGCATCCTCTCGCTGTCCATCTCGAATCCCGAACTCAAACGTCGGCTTCATCGGAGAATTGGGCGGACTAGGTCGTCGGCTTCGTGCCGAAGATGATCTACGTCGAAGCATCACAAGTTCAAGCTCCAACTTCACAAATTTGTGAAACTTGTGAAGAAAACACCTAAAACAACTTGGCAAGAGGTAGAGGGTGAAGAAATAGGAGGTGGGTTCACTTTAGAATTGGATTTCTCACTTTAGAACTCAAGATGCCATTGATGGCATCAAGCTTTCACTCTTGAAGATGAAGAAGAAGAAGTAGATAGAATATGATAAGTGTTTTTGATAAATGAAAAATAAATCAATACTTATCATTCACTAACTAAGGTTAAGTGTAGAGAATATACCATGGTTACTTGAGAGGGTTAGGGTTAAGCATGATGACAAGAATGGTTACAAAAGTCAAAGCTTCATGAAGCTTCAACTTAAAACAAAGAAAGCCACCATTCTCATCATAATCCTTTTCAAATAAATAAATAAATGAATATGCAAAACCCTAATCATCACTTAACCATGGTTTTAATTCTTTACACTTAACAAAGTGATCAAGTATCATCAAACATGATACAAATATGTGCACAAAAGTATATCACATATACTTCTTGCACATCAAGTGAGAAAATCCATCTAAAGTGAACCAATACTAGTTAATGCAATGTAATATATCAAATATATAATTATACATTAAATCATTAAATCAACGCTTGATTTAACGATCCGGTCATATCGCATATAACCGACTAGTATTCTATGTATCGGCTTATCGAATCAATCCTTGATTCGATATCTAGGTTACATCGAATATAACCAATCGATACATCCATCGCGAGAATGAAATACGGTATCACATACACGCATTATTCTCGGTCCCGCACATATCTCATATGCGCTCCTATTTCGTTTCGCTTGAGCCAGGAAACCTCTGTGTAGGACTCTAAAGACTCGTCAATACGCCGGTAGCAGATGATGATCATATCAAGCAACCACAAGCCGCAAGCGGTCTGCTAAACGTAACGGCCATCCGGGTATTGAGCGATCAGAAGATCGACGAGCTATCCCGCTCACACTCCTGTGAATCCAACCAGTAACACTTACCGTACAGTCCGGTCTGTTCGTCTGATACGTCGCATATCAAGTCTAGGGGTGGTAAACGTCAGACCCCAATAACCGATAAGTCGTGCCGATATGAGGCTCATAACGGGTCGAGAAACTACTGGTAACACTTACCAGCAAATCTCTGATCAGCCCTAGCCAGGGACTTCCCTGTTACGGCCAATCGAGCACAGCGCAACATCAACTCCCAATATCGGGAGAGACGAAACCCCTCCTATCGCTCATTGCCTCCATGTGACTCGGGACTGTACCCAAAGACCACCGTTTTGCACGCCCTCATGGACGTGGTAAGGTGGAGATCAAAGCACAGTGGGAATCACACAAGACTCTATGACGATCTCGGGTCTACAGAATAACCTGTACAAGTGTCACCTGAGAACTGCCATCTGACGTGAGGTATAATACCATCTGGGAGTTCTCGGCGAGTCCGTCCAGTGTACCCAGTCTCCACTGAGCACCCGTATACCATCTCTGATGTCAAACACCAATGGATATGGGATCATCCATTGCCCATCTCATGGGTCGAGAAGCGTATACGCTAGTCTACTCTGGTATATCGATGCCCCGTCTCGATACACCCACGACTAGGGACCTTGAAGAATGTACTTATGGACTACCATGTCCCCACTAGTATGATCTGCATCATAGTCCAGGTAGTCAAGTACACATCCTAAGGGCTTTACCAACATGTAACCATAAGACAGTCTAAAGAGACAAGTGTACATGTTAAGATAAAGAGCAACCAGATAGCATACTATCATATCGAGCAAGAAAGTCATCTCTATATATGTCCAAGCATCCAATATAATATACATCATCTGTACAATACTGGCCTCTAGGGCATACATACAACTAACAATCTCCCACTTGCACTAGGGCCAGCTGTTAGTTGTATGTATGCCCTAGAGGCCAGTATTGTACAGATGATGTATATTATATTGGATGCTTGGATATATATAGAGATGACTTTCTTGCTCGATATTATAGTATGCTATCTGGTTGCTCTTTATCTTAACATGTACATTTGTCTCTTTATACTATCTTATAGTTACATGTTGGTAAATCCCTTAGGATATGTACTTGACTACCTGGACTATGATGCAGATCATACTAGTGGGGACATGGTAGTCCATAAGTACATCCTTCAAGGTCCCTAGTCGTGGGTGTATCGAGACGGGGCATCGATATACCAGTGTAGACTAGCGTATACGCTTCTCGACCCATGAGATGGGCGATGGATGATCCCATATCAATTGGTGTTTGACATCAGAGATGGTGTACGGGTGCTCAGTGGAGACTGGGTACACTGGACAGACTCGCCGAGAACTCCCAGATGGTATTATACCTCACGTCAGATGGCAGTTCTCAGGTGACACTTGTACAGGTTAGTCTGTAGACCCGAGATCGTCATAGAGTCTTGTGTGATTCCCACTGTGCTTTGATCTCCACCTTACCACGTCCATGAGGGCGTGCAAAACGGTGGTCTTTGGGTACAGTCCCGAGTCACATGGAGGCAATGAGCGATAGGAGGGGTTTCTTCTCTCCCGGTATAGGGAGTTGATGTTGCGCTGTGCTCGATTGGCCGTAACAGGGAAGTCCCTGGCCAGGGCTGATCAGAGATTTGCTGGTAAGTGTTACCAGTAGTTTCTCGACCCGTTATGAGCCTCACATCGGCACGACTTATCGGTTATTGGGGTCTGACGTATACCACCCCTAGACTTGATATGCGACGTATCAGACGAACAGACCGGACTGTACGGTAAGTGTTACTGGTTGGATTCACAGGAGTGTGAGCGGGCTAGCTCGTCGATCTTCTGATCGCTCAATACCCGGATGGCCGTTACGTTTAGCAGACCGCTTGCGGCTTGTGGGTGCTTGATATGATCATCATCTGCTACCGGCGTATTGACGAGTCTTTAGAGTCCTACACAGAGGTTTCCTGGCTCAAGCGAAACGAAATAGGAGTGCATATGAGATATGTGCGGGAGCGAGAATAATGCGTGTATGTGATACCGCATTTCATTCTCGCGATAAATGTTTCGATTGGTTATATTCGATATGACCTAGTTATCGAATCATTGATTCGATAAATCGATACATTGGATTCTATTCGGTTATGTGCGACATGACCGGATCATTGAATCAAATGATTTAATGATTTAATGCATAATTATATATTTGATATATTACTTTACATTAACTAGTATTGGTTCACTTTATATGGATTTTCTCACTTGATGTGCAAGTTGTATATGTGATATACTTTTGTGCACATATATGTATCATGTTTGATGATACTTGATCATTTGGTTAAGTGTGAAGAATTAAACCATGGTTAAATGATAATTAGGGTTTTTCCTTATCATTTATTTATTCATTTCTTTATTTATTTTATTGGATAAATGAAGAGATAATGGTTTGTTTTTGTCATGAAGCTTGTTGAAGCTTCATGAAGCTTTGACCAAGGAGACCATTTTGTCTTCATGCTTAACCCTAACCCATCCACTTACCATGGTTTATTCTCTACACTTAACCCAAGTTAGATTATGATAAGTATGAATTTTCTTTTCATTTTAAAAAAAACTTATCATAAACTAGCTTCATCTTCTTCCTTCTTCTTCAAGATAGAAACCTTGATGCCATCAATGGCAACTTGAGTTTTAGTGAGAGAAATCCAAATCTAAAGTGAACCCACCTCCTATTTCTTCATCCTCTACCTCTTGCCAAGTGGTTTTGGGTGTTTTCTTCACAAGTTTCACAACTTGGTGAAGTCGGAGCTTGAACTTGTGCAACCTCGACGTAGATCGTCTTTGACACGAAGCCGACGACTTATTCCGCTCGCTTTCCCAATGAAACCGATGAACGAGTCTAAGATTGGAAAAGGACAGCGAGAGGAGCACTACGTGGAGCTAAGGAAATGGATATCCGGATCTACAAAGGTTGTAGAATCTAAGTTTTAGTTAAGTAGTTAACTAGATTTTCTTTTCGCCTAAACATCTAGTCTAAGATCCGTAGTCTAGGGTTTCTCGGCACCTTTTTTTTTAAATTGGTATGTTCGATGCCTTGTGAGACCTCACTAGAGTGCCTAGGAACCTTTCACTGGTATCAGAGCCTAGCTAGAGCCTTAGGCGAAGTCTAGACGCAATTTGAAGCCCGAACGAACCCGAAACGCTAAACTTAACATGCTCTCTGTACATTTTCTAAAATCTGGGATTTTTCAAGATTAAAAATGCCTAAAAAAATTCAGCAGGAATATCTAAGAATTATGGTGAAACACGAGCTCATGAAGCTTCCAAACAGCCGCGGAAACGCGGCATAAGCATGGCTTCTGCCGCGGTTCCGCCGCCAACTGTTCACATTACCCAATATTGTTTGCACAGTAATTCTTCTTTTCTGGTGCTGAGTTTTATGGGAATTTTTAATAATTATTCAAGAGTTGAATTTTCTGGAGTTGCTTTGGGGATTCGGTGTTTCGATCGGGGTATCAAATTTCGTCTGTGTTTTTCCGGATAATTTTTTGAATATGTTAAAAAGTTCGACCGGATATAAATACCCAATTTTTCCCCTGTCGGGAGATTTCCAAGTGTTGGATTTTTCCGTAGTTTAACGACGTTCTAAGTAGTGCAAGTAACGCGATGGACCCTCTAGAAGACAACAAACCTTAACTCGATTATGTGACCGTCTTGAACTGCCCTTTGAACCTTCGGGTTTGGGGCAGTACGGCGTGCCACATGTGAGGCGTTGGCTTGACCCTTCTACGGCTGGACCGTTGGTACTGAGGCACGAACTGAATGTTGCTAGACTTATTTCATGTGTTGGACTGTATCGGGAAAACTTGGGTATTCGACTGTTCGATCGGAAAGTTTAACATTTTCTGTTTATCTTGAATGTGATACAATAATTGGAATTCACAAACAGTTATGAGATAACTGGATGAATGTTATAAATCTAGCAGTTTAGTCCCATACGATATTGAAAAGAGTTTTCGATAATGAGACTAAAATGCGGGGTTTGTAACTGTTAGGCATGTGATGTCTAAAGAGGTTGCGGATTCCATCTGTTGTAGTTTTACACTTTCTTTTCTGTGACCGTAAGTGTAATATGTGATATCGCCGGTTTCGTTGCTATATGTCAACGACAATTGGGATGCGCATATTTACTTACGTTGATGACATGTGATATTATGTGTTGCTGGATATGTTATATTGGATCGTCGTGTTTGAATAGCCGGGGGTTTTTATGTGAGATGAGTGTTTTTCATTTTCATTCATGTAAAAACTTGTATGTAATATTCTTTTATTTGGGGCACTTCCAGGTAGAGGAAGTTGTCACCCTTTGTATATTATTTACTTTTCCGCATTAGGATAGACCCAAGGAGGGGAGCACAAGTAACCGGGTTCTGGGGTCCAGTGGGAGACCAACTCGAGGAGTCGAGTCCGGGTCTCCTAACCCTAGAATTGGCAGGGTTGCTTGCCGCTCTCGTAGGGGTCTAGGGGTGTGGGATTGGCTATTCATCACGACCGTGGAATCCGTGTTTTATACTGGCTCGTATTGAAAACACGGACGTCCTAGTATATCCAATATTTCATATGTTTATTCTGCTGCGATATCTGTGTTGTAACTCTGTGATGGATATAGTATATAGTATATATGATATATTATATAGACGTTACTTATGTTTTACACCCGCGCTAGCCCTGCCCTGCTCTGTCGTTAGTTACCTAACCTAACGGTGCACGAGGGGACATCGAGGTGAATGCGGATGGCATAAGTGTACGTCATATCTATCTGTGATGTTTAGGTATTTAAATGATGGGACTTCATTAATGTGATTAATGAAAGATAAGAAACCTAAGATGTTGTAGAATCAAATTTTAAAATAAAACAGGTAGCTACAGTTCTTGCTTTGCACAGCGGTATATATGATATACCCTGCACCTTATTCGATGAGGAAAGAACCGAGATCCCTTCACCGGGAGTGACTCCTTTAGCAATAACTGGCAGATGCTACACACTCGGTTTGCTTTTGACTGCTTTTGGGTTTTTGCTTTGCACAGCGATATATATGATATATCCCGCACCTCATTCGACGAGGAAAGGACCGAGATCCCTTCGCCGGGAGTGACTCCTTTAGCAAAACTAGAAAATCCTCAAAATCACTCCATTTCAAAACATCATTTGATTCTACAACGATATCAAGTTCATTACGCTCATGGTTTTCAGAAAAACCTGGCGTAGCCCTCCCTCATTTCAGATCAGTAGTAGTTAGTATTCGTGCTACGTTTGTTGACCTCCGTCAAGGCGTAGTGTGCGGTAGCTAACTAGTATTTGTCTACTTATGCATATGATGCAGATTGGATTAGGGTAGTCGTACGACCTTGTTGACCTCCGTCAAGGGTCGTGCGGGTGGGTTTGATTCAATCAAGAAATGACGGGTTGAACTTGACTTGCACCCTGTGGTTTGTTGACCTCCGTCAAGGTCATAGGATGCTTGGGGCAAAATATTATCGGGAATTTCAAGTGTTGAAATTTGCAATGAGATTGCATACCTTCTATGAGATAGTTGGATCCCGATACCCACTACGAGTAAGAGTTACTCCTGGGAGAGTTTTACACATTGCAATTAGCTGATCAAGTAGGTGTCTAGAAAGGTGTCAACGGGGTTACGCCTCTGGGAAAATGAGGTTTACATTAATTAGGTTCGTGCGAAAGCACGGGGGACCTCCCTCAAAGTACCGACACTGGCCTGGCTGAAAGATTGGCGAACTTGTAGTGTGTAATTAATCCCGGCTAGTCTTTCCTTTTAGGGTTTGAAGGAAGATTTGATAAAAAGCAGTGGGAGCCATCCTGATTAGATAAGATAATAACCAATCTGATCTTGCACGAGCATACGCTAAAGTGTTTTCTTCTCTCTCTCTCCAGGTAGCGACCATTTCATGCCCTAATGAAGATAATAATATGGATGTATTGACCGAACCCACATGTTATACTGTGCTGGGGAACGTTGGTTCCGTTCTTTCTTATAAGAGTTATAAGAATGAACAGGATATAGGGGAATGCCAGGATTCCCATGCCACCCGAATGAAGAAAGTACATGTTGATGCATTTTCTTCGGGTGTATTCGTTACTGAGAACTGTTTCTCCATTTGCTCTACGTCCTGGGTATTAGATACCGGGTCAGGATCCCATATATGTAATCAGTTACATGGGCTCAGGAAAGGTAGAGAACTTGGAGAAGGTGATAAAGACATTAGAGTTGGAAATGGTGCAATTGTTACAGCTAAGACTGTCGGGGAATATCACCTTGTATTACCAACTGGTAATACATTGGTTCTGAACGAATGCTATTACATGCCGAACCTGATATGCAACATTATATCGGTTTCTTTATTAAGTAAAGAGGGATATAATTTTGTATTACAGGACAATGTTATGAACATTTTCCGTAACCAAAAGTTGGTTGGATCAGGCACGTTGTGCAATGGCATTTATGTTCTAAATCAATCAACAGTTCTGAGCATAACAAATACACACAAGAGGAAGAGTTCTGAACTCAACGAATCCTTCTTGTGGAATTGTAGACTGGGCCACATCAATGCGACACGACTAGCTAAGTTGCATAAAGATGGATATTTAAATCCGTTTGAATTTTCATCTTATGACACTTGCCAGTCATGTCTCAAAGGCAAGATGACCAAAACTCCGTTTACGGGACACGGAGAAAGAGTTACCGAACTCTTGGGACTTATACATAGTGATGTATGCGGTCCCATGTCTACACATGCCAGGGATGGTTCTTCATACTTCATTACATTCACTGACGATCTCTCTAGATTCGGATATGTGTTCCTGATGAAACACAAATCAGAAGCTTTTGAGAAATTTAGAGAATATAAATAAGAAGCTGAGAACCAGACCGGAAAAAGTATTAAAATCCTACGATCTGATCGAGGAGGAGAATACTTGAGCATTGAATTCCTGGACTTCCTAAAAGAGAATGGGATTCTCTCTCAGCTAACTCCTCCATATACACCACAGCACAACGGTGTATCGGAGCGGAGAAACCGCACCCTATTAGATATGGTGCGCTCTATGATGAGTGTAGCTGAGTTACCTGTTTCCTTCTGGGGATATGCACTGGAAACGGCAGCATACCTACTGAACAGGGTTCCCACCAAATCTGTGCCTACCACACCATATGAGATATGGGAAGGGAAGAGACCATATCTTAATTTTATAAAGATATGGGGTTGCCCGGCCTATGTCAAAAGACAAAAACCGGACAAACTCGAGGCAAGATCTGTTTTGTGTAAGTTTGTTGGATATCCCAAACATTCGCGAGGGTATATCTTCTACCACAGTAAGGAACAAAGAGTATTTGTTGCTCAACATGCCACCTTTTTAGAAAAGGAATTTCTTGCAAAAGAAATTAGTGGCTCTGAGGTAGAACTGGAAGAGGTTCCAGCTGAACAAAACACAACAGAAGATTTAGTGGAACCAGAGCATTCAGTAGCTTCCGACGAACCTCAGCCTCTCCGCCGATCTAGTAGGGTTCCTCGCCCACCTGAGAGATACTACGGTTTTCTCATGGATGGTGGGAGCGAGGATTGCATCATGGAGGATGATGACCCAACTAGATTCGAGCAGGCCATCACGAGTGGGGACTCAGTGAAATGGCTGGATGCTATGCGGTCTGAGATGGAATCCATGTACACCAACAAAGTATGGACTTTGGACGTTGCTCCTGAAGGGGTAAAACCCATTGGGAGCAAGTGGATCTTCAAGAAGAAACTTGGTGTAGATGGGAAAGTGGAGACTTTCAAAGCTAGACTTTTAGCAAAGGGTTTTCGTCAAAGACCAGGTGTGGACTATGACGAAACCTTTTCTCCAGTGGCTATGCTTAAATCCATCCGGATCATGCTTGACATCGCTGCATATCATGATTACGAAATCTGGAAAATGGATGTTAAGACCGCCTTTCTAAACGGTGATTTAGAAGAGTGCGTGTACATGACTCAGCCAGAGGGCTTCATAGACAGTGGGAGCAGCGGGAAGGTGTGCAAGCTGCTTAAATCCATTTATGGATTAAAGCAAGCATCGCGGAGTTGGAACATCTGTTTTGACGTCGTTATCAAAGAGTTTGATTTCGTCAAAAATCCAGATGAACCTTGTATCTACAAGAAGGTGGCAGAGAGTAAGGTTGTCTTCCTCGTATTGTACGTGGACGACATACTCTTGATAGGAAATGATATTCCTATTCTGCAATCGGTCAAGCTTTTCTTATCACAAAGATTCTCAATGAAAGATCTTGGTGATGCCTCCTGCATATTGGGAATCAGGATCTATAGAGATAGATCCAAACGGATACTGGGATTGTCCCAATCCAGGTACATTGACACCATACTAAAGAGGTTTAGTATGGAAGAATCCAAGCGTGGGAACTTGCCCACGATCTCTGGACTCACTCTCTCCAAAGAGATGTCTCCCAAGACTGATTTGGAGAGAGCTCGCATGCAAGGGATACCCTATGCTTCGGCAGTAGGCTCTATCATGTATGCGATGCTATGTACCAGACCCGATGTTGCATACTCACTAAGTGTAGTGAGTCGGTATCAAGCAGATCCTGGAGAGAGTCGCTGGACAGCTGTGAAGAACATTCTCAAGTACTTGCGAAGGACTAGAGATATGTTCTTGGTGTATGGTAACGGAGAACTCCAAGTGGAGTCCTTTACCGATTCGAGCTTCCAGAGTGATAAGGACGACTCTAAGTCGCAGTCGGGCTTTGTCTTTACCCTTTACGGAGGGGCGGTTTGCTGGAAGAGTTCCAAGCAGGAAACCGTGGCAGACTCGACGATGGAGGCTGAATACATCGCTGCCAACGATGCTGCTAAAGAAGCTGTCTGGATCAAGAAGTTCATTTCTGAACTTGGAGTGGTTCCATCCATTGAGCATCCAATACCTTTGTATTGTGATAACAATGGAGCGGTGGCTTTAGCCAAGGAACCCAGGTCCCATCAGCAATCCAGGCATATTCTGAGGCGGTATCACCTGATCCGGGAGATAGTTGATCGCCGGGAGATCGAGGTCAGGAGAGTTGACACGAAGGACAACACGGCGGATCCACTCACGAAGGCCATTCCCCAGACACAGTTTGAGATACTCTTCGGGATGCTCGGTATGCGATACTACAGCAGCTGGCCTTAGTGCAAGTGGGAGATTGTTAGTTGTATGTATGCCCTAGAGGCCAGTATTGTACAGATGATGTATATTATATTGGATGCTTGGACATATATAGAGATGACTTTCTTGCTCGATATGATAGTATGCTATCTGGTTGCTCTTTATCTTAACATGTACACTTGTCTCTTTATACTGTCTTATAGTTACATGTTGGTAAAGCCCTTAGGATATGTACTTGACTACCTGGACTATGATGCAGATCATACTAGTGGGGACATGGTAGTCCATAAGTACATCCTTCAAGGTCCCTAGTCGTGGGTGTATCGAGACGGGGCATCGATATACCAGTGTAGACTAGCGTATACGCTTCTCGACCCATGAGATGGGCGATGGATGATCCCATATCCATTGGTGTTTGACATCAGAGATGGTGTACGGGTGCTCAGTGAAGACTGGGTACACTGGACGGACTCGCCGAGAACTCCCAGATGGTATTATACCTCACGTCAGATGGCAGTTCTCAGGTGACACTTGTACAGGTTAGTCTGTAGACCCGAGATCGTCATAGAGTCTTATATGATTCCCACTGTGCTTTGATCTCCACCTTACCACGTCCATGAGGGCGTGCAAAATGGTGGTCTTTGGGTACAGTCCCGAGTCACATGGAGGCAATGAGCGATAGGAGGGGTTTCATCTCTCCCGGTATAGGGAGTTGATGTTGCGCTGTGCTCGATTGGCCGTAACAGGGAAGTCCCTGGCCAGGGCTGATCAGAGATTTGCTGGTAAGTGTTACCAGTAGTTTCTCGACCCGTTATGAGCCTCACATCGGCACGACTTATCGGTTATTGGGGTCTGACGTATACCACCCCTAGACTTGATATGCGACGTATCAGACGAACAGACCGGACTGTACGGTAAGTGTTACTGGTTGGATTCACAGGAGTGTGAGCGGGCTAGCTCGTCGATCTTCTGATCGCTCAATACCCAGATGGCCGTTACGTTTAGCAGACCGCTTGCGGTTTGTGGGTGCTTAATATGATCATCATCTGCTACCGGCGTATTGACGAGTCTTTAGAGTCCTACACAGAGGTTTCCTGGCTCAAGCGAAACGAAATAGGAGTGCATATGAGATATGTGCGGGAGCGAGAATAATGCGTGTATGTGATACCGCATTTCATTCTCGCGATAAATGTTTCGATTGGTTATATTCGATATGACCTAGTTATCGAATCATTGATTCGATAAATCGATACATTGGATTCTAGTCGGTTATGTGCGACATGACCGGATCATTGAATCAAATGTTGATTTAATGATTTAATGTATAATTATATATTTGATATATTACTTTACATTAACTAGTATTGGTTCACTTTATACGGATTTTCTCACTTGATGTGCAAGTTGTATATGTGATATACTTTTGTGCACATATATGTATCATGTTTGATGATACTTGATCATTTGGTTAAGTGTGAAGAATTAAACCATGGTTAAATGATAATTAGGGTTTTGCCTTATCATTTATTTATTCATTTCTTTATTTATTTTATTGGATAAATGAAGAGATAATGGTTTGTTTTTGTCATGAAGCTTGTTGAAGCTTCATGAAGCAAGCTTCATGAAGCTTTGACCAAGGAGACCATTTTGTCTTCATGCTTAACCCTAACCCATCCACTTACCATGGTTTATTCTCTACACTTAACCCAAGTTAGATTATGATAAGTATGAATTTTCTTTTCATTTTAAAAAAAACTTATCATAAACTAGCTTCATCTTCTTCCTTCTTCTTCAAGATAGAAACCTTGATGCCATCAATGGCAACTTGAGTTTTAGTGAGAGAAATCCAAATCTAAAGTGAACCCACCTCCTATTTCTTCATCCTCTACCTCTTGCCAAGTGGTTTTGGGTGTTTTCTTAACAAGTTTCACAACTTGGTGAAGTCGGAGCTTGAACTTGTGCAACCTCGACGTAGATCGTCTTTGACACGAAGCCGACGACTTATTCCGCTCGCTTTCCCGATGAAACCGATGAACGAGTCTAAGATTGGAAAAGGACAGCGAGAGGAGCACTACGTGGAGCTAAGGAAGTGGATATCCGGATCTACAAAGGTTGTAGAATCTAACTTTTAGTTAAGTAGTTAACTAGATTATCTTTTCGCCTAAACATCTAGTCTAAGATCCGTAGTCTAGGGTTTCTCGGCACCTTTTTTTTTAAATTGGCATGTTCGATGCCTTGTGAGACCTCACTAGAGTGCCTAAGAACCTTTCACCAGCTGCTGTAGTATCGCATACCGAGCATCCCGAAGAGTCTCTCAAACTGTATCTGGGGAATGGCCTTCGTGAGTGGATCCGCCGTGTTGTTCTTCGTGTCAACCCTCCTGACCTCGATCTCCCGGCGATCAACTATCTCCCGGATCAGGTGATACCGCCTCAGAATATGCCTGGATCGCTGATGGGACCTGGGTTCCTTGGCCAAAGCCACCGCTCCATTGTTATCGCAATACAAAGGTATTGGATGCTCAATGGATGGAACCACTCCAAGTTCAGTAATGAACTTCTTGATCCAGACAGCCTCTTTGGCAGCATCGTTGGCAGCGATGTATTCAGCCTCCATCGTCGAGTCTGCCATAGTTTCCTGCTTGGAACTCTTCCAGCTAACCGCCCCTCCGTAAAGGGTAAAGACAAATCCCGACTGCGACTTAGAGTCGTCCTTATCACTCTGGAAGCTCGAATCGGTAAAGGACTCTACTTGGAGTTCTCCGTTACCATACACCAAGAGCATCTCTTTAGTCCTTCGTAAGTACTTGAGAATGCTCTTCACAGCTGTCCAGTGACTCTCTCCAGGATCAGCTTGATACCTGCTTACTATACTTAGTGAGTATGCTACATCGGGTCTGGTACACAGCATCGCGTACATGATAGAGACTACAGCCGAAGCATAGGGTATCCCTTGCATGCGAGCTCTCTCCAAATCAGTCTTGGGAGACATCTCTTTGGAGAGAGTGACTCCAGAGATCGTGGGCAAGTTCCCACCCTTGGATTCTTCCATACTAAACCTCTTTAGTATGGTGTCAATGTACCTGGATTGGGACAATCCCAATATCCTTTTGGATCTATCTCTATAGATCCTGATTCCCAATATGCAGGAGGCATCACCAAGATTTTTCATTGAGAATCTTTGTGATAAGAAGAGCTTGACCGATTGCAGCATAGGAATATCATTTCCTATCAAGAGTATGTCGTCCACGTACAATACGAGAAAGACAACCTTACTCTCTGCCACCTTCCTGTAGATACAAGGTTCATCTGGGTTTTTGACGAAATCAAACTCTTTGATAACGACGTCAAAGCAGATGTTCCAACTCCGCGATGCTTGCTTTAATCCATAAATGGATTTAAGCAGCTTGCACACCTTCCCGCTGCTCCCACTGTCTACGAAGCTCTCTGGCTGAGTCATGTACACGCACTCTTCTAAATCACCATTTAGAAAGGCGGTCTTAACATCCATTTGCCAGATTTCGTAATCATGATATGCAGCGATGGCAAGCATGATCCGGATGGATTTAAGCATAGCCACTGGAGAAAAGGTCTCGTCATAGTCCACACCTGGTCTTTGACGAAAACCCTTTGCTACAAGTCTAGCTTTGAAAGTCTTCACTTTCCCATCTACACCAAGTTTTTTCTTGAAGATCCATTTGCTCCCAATGGGTTTTACCTCTTCAGGAGCAACTTCCAAAGTCCATACTTTGTTGGTGTACATGGATTCCATCTCGGACCGCATAGCATCCAGCCATTTCACTGAGTCCCCACTCGTGATGGCCTGCTCGAAGCTAGTTGGGTCATCATCCTCCATGATGCAATCCTCGCTCCCACCATCCATGAGAAAACCGTAGTATCTCTCAGGTGGGCGAGGAACCCTACTAGATCGGCGGAGAGGCTGAGGTTCGTCGGGAGCTACTGAATGCTCTGGTTCCACTAAATCTTCTGTTGTGTTTTGTTCAGCTGGAACCTCTTCCAGTTCTACCTCAGAGCCACTAATTTCTTTTGCAAGAAATTCCTTTTCTAAAAAGGTGGCATGTTGAGCAACAAATACTCTTTGTTCCTCACTGTGGTAGAAGATATACCCTCGTGAATGTTTGGGATATCCAACAAATTTACACAAAACAGATCTTGTCTCGAGTTTGTCCGGTTTTTGTCCTTTGACATAGGCCGGGCAACCCCATATCTTAATAAAATTAAGATATGGTCTCTTCCCTTCCCATATCTCATATGGTGTGTTAGGCACAGATTTGGTGGGAACCCTGTTCAGTAGGTATGCTGCTGTTTCCAGTGCATATCCCCAGAAGGAAACAGGTAACTCAGCTACACTCATCATAGAGCGCACCATATCTAATAGGGTGCGGTTTCTCCGCTCCGATACACCGTTGTGCTGTGGTGTATATGGAGGAGTTAGCTGAGAGAGAATCCCATTCTCTTTTAGGAAGTTCAGGAATTCATTGCTCAAGTATTCACCTCCTCGATCAGATCGTAGGATTTTAATACTTTTTCCGGTTTGGTTCTCAACTTCTTGTTTATATTCCCTAAATTTCTCAAAAGCTTCTGATTTGTGTTTCATCAGGAACACATACCCGAACCTAGAGAGATCGTCAGTGAATGTAATGAAGTATGAAGAACCATCCCTGGCATGTGTAGACATGGGACCGCATACATCACTATGTATCAGCCCCAAGAGTTCAGTAACTCTTTCTCCGTGTCCCGTAAACGGAGTTTTGGTCATCTTGCCTTTGAGACATGACTGGCAAGTGTCATAAGATGAAAATTCAAACGGATTTAAATATCCATCTTTATGCAACTTAGCTAGTCGTGTCACATTGATGTGACCTAGTCTACAATGCCACAAGAAGGATTCGTTCAGTTCTGAACTCTTCCTCTTGTGTGTGTTTGTTATGCTCAGAACTGTTGATTGATTTAGAACATAAATGTCATTGCACAACGTGCCTGATCCAACCAACTTTTGGTTATGGAAAATGTTCATAACATTGTCCTGTAATACAAAATTATATCCCTCTTTACTTAATAAAGAAACCGATATAATGTTGCATATCAGGTTCGGCATGTAATAGCATTCGTTCAGAATCAATGTATTACCAGTTGGTAATACAAGGTGATATTCCCCGACAGTCTTAGCTGCAACAATTGCACCATTTCCAACTCTAATGTCTTTATCACCTTCTCCAAGTTCTCTACCTTTCCTGAGCCCATGTAACTGATTACATATATGGGATCCTGACCCGGTATCTAATACCCAGGACGTAGAGCAAATGGAGAAACAGTTCTCTGTAACGAATACACCCAAAGAAAATGCATCATCATGTACTTTCTTCATTCGGGTGGCATGGGAATCCTGGTATTCCCCTATATCCTGTTCATTCCTATAACTCTTTTAAGAAAGAACGGAACCAACGTTCCCCAGCACAGTATAACATGCGGGTTCGGTCAATACATCCATATTATTATCTTCATTAGGGCATGAAATGGTCGCTACCTGGAGAGAGAGAGAAGAAAACACTTTAGCGTATGCTCGTGCAAGATCAGATTGGTTATTATCTTATCTAATCAGGATGGCTCCCACTGGTTTTTATCAAATCTTCCTTCAAACCCTAAAAGGAAAGACCATCCGGGATTAATTACACACTACAAGTTCGCCAATCTTTCAGCCAGGCCAGTGTCGGTACTTTGAGGGAGGTCCCCCGTGCTTTCGCACGAACCTAATTAATGTAAACCTCGTTTTCCCAGAGGCGTAACCTCGTTAACACCTTTCTAGACACCTACTTGATCGGCTAATTGTAATGTGTAAAACTCTCCCAGGAGTAACTCTTACTCGCAGTGGGTATCGGGATCCAACTATCTCATAGAAGGTATGCAATCTCATTGCAAATTTCAACACTTGAAATTCCCGATAATATTTTGCCCCTAGCACCCTATGACCTTGACGGAGGTCAACAAACTATAGGCTACTAGTCAAGTTCAACCCGTCATTTCTTGATCGAATTAAACCCACCCGCACGACCCTTGACGGAGGTCAACAAGGCCGCACGTCTACCGTAATCCAATCTGCATCATATGCATAAGCAGATAAATACTAGTTAGCTACCGCACACTACGCCTTGACGGAGGTCAACAAACGTAGCACGAATACTAAATAGGACTTATCTGAAATGACGGAGGGCTACGACAGGTTTTTCTGAAAACCTATTGCGTAATGAACTTGATATCGTTGTAGAATCAAATGAAGTTTTGAAATGGAATGATTTTGAGGCTTTTCTAGTTTTGCTAAAGGGGTCACTCCCGGTGAAGGGATCGTCGGCCCTTTCCTCGTCGAATGAGGAGCGGGATATATCATATATATCACTGTGCAAAGCAGAAACTATAGAAGCTATCAAAAGCAAACCGAGTGTGTAGCATCTGCCAGTTATTGCTAAAGGAGTCACTCCCGGTGAAGGGATCTCGGTCCTTTCCTCATCGAATAAGGTGCAGGATATATCACATATACCGCTGTGCAAAGCAAGAACTGTAGCTACCTGTTTTATTTAAAATTTGATTCTACAACATCTTAGGTTTCTTTTCTTTCATTAATCACATTAATGAAGTCCCATCATTTAAATACCTAAACATCACAGATAAATACGACGTACACTTATGCCATCCGCATTCGCCTCGATGTCCCCTCGTGCACCGTTAGGTTAGGTAACTAACGACAGAGCAGGGCAGGGCTAGTGCGGGTGCAAAACATAAGTAACGTCTATATAATATATCATATATACTATATAAAGTATCTATCACAGAACATCACATGATCACATCACAGATATCGCAGCAGAAGAAACATATGAAATATTGGATATACTAGGACGTCCGTGTTTTCAATACGAGCCAGTATAAAACACGGATTCCACGGTCGTGATGAATAGCCAATCCCACACCCCTAGACCCCTACGAGAGCGGCAAGCAACCCTACCATTTCTAGGGTTAGGAGACCCGGACTCGACTCCTCGAGTTGGTCTCCCACTGTACCCCAGAACCCGGTTACTTGTGCTCCCCTCCTTGGGTCTATCCTAATGCGGAAAAGTAAATAATATACAAAAGGTGACGACTTCCGCTACCTGGAAGTGCCCCAAATAAAAGAATATTACATACAAGTTTTTACATGAATGAAAATGAAAAACACTCATCTCACATAAAAACCCCCGGCTATTCAAACACGACAATCCAATATAACATATCCAGCAACACATAACATCACATGTCATCAACGTAAGTAAATATGTCCATCCCAATTGTCGTTGACATATAGCAACGAAACCGGCGATATCACATATTACACTTACGGTCACAGAAAAGAAAGTGTAAAACTACAACAGTTGGAATCCGCAACCTCATTAGACATCACATGCCTAATCAAATGAAATACTTAGACATCACATGCCTAACAGTTATAAACCCCGTATTTTAGTCTCATTATCGAAAACTCTTTTCAATATCAAGTGAAACTAAACCGCTAGATTTATAACATTCATTCAGTTATCTCATAACTGTTTGTGAATTCCAATTATTGTATCACATTCCAGATAAACAGAAAATGTTAAACTTTCCGATCGAACAGTCGAATACCCAAGTTTTCCCGATACAGCTCAACACATGAAATAAGTCTAACAACATTCATTTCGTGTCTCAGTACCAACGGTCCAGCCGTAGAAGGGTCAAGCCAACGCCTCACATGTGGCACGCCGTACTGCCCCAAACCCGAAGGTTCAAAGGGCAGTTCAAGACGATCACATAATTGAGTTAAGGTTTGTTGTCTTCTAGAGGGTCCATCGCGTTACTTGCACTACTTAGAATGTCGTTAAACTACGGAAAAATCCAACACTTGGAAATTTCCCGACAGGGGAAAAATTGGGTATTTATATCCGGTCGAACTTTTTAACATATTATAAAATTTATCCGGAAAGCCACATAGACAAAATCTGATACTCCGATTGAAACACCGAATCCCCAAAACAATTCCAGAAAATTCAACTCTTGAATAAATATTAAAAATTCCCATAAAACTCAGCACCAGAAAAGAGGAATTACTATGCAAAACTTATTGAGCATTGTGAACAGTAGGCGGCGGAACCGCGGCAGAAGCCATGCTTCTGCCGCGTTTCCGCGGCGGTTTAGACGCATCATGAGCTCGTTTTGCACCATAATTCTTATATCTTCATGCTGATATTTTTAAGAATTTTTAATATGGAAAAATCCCATTTTTTAGAAAAAGTCCAGAGAGCAATATTTGAGTTGGGGTTTCGGGTCGATCGGACTTCAAACTCCGTCTAGACTTCGCCTAAGGCTCTAGCTAGGCTCTGATACCACTGTAGGGTTCCTAGGCACACTATAGAGGTCACACAAGGCATCAACCATGCCAATTTAAAATTTTATGGGTGCCGAGAAACCCTAATACGGATTGTCGGCTAGAATTCTAGGCGATATTCGAATCTAGTTAACAATTTAACTAAAGGAGAGGAGCTACAACCTTTGTAGATCCGCATATCCACTTCCTTGGCTCCACGTAGGCGTCCTCTCGCTGTCCATCTCGAATCCCGAACTCAAACGTCGGCTTCATCGGAGAATTGGGCGGACTAGGTCGTCGGCTTCGTGCCGAAGATGATCTACGTCGAAGCATCACAAGTTCAAGCTCCAACTTCACAAATTTGTTAAACTTGTGAAGAAAACACCCAAAACAACTTGGCAAGAGGTAGAGGGTGAAGAAATAGGAGGTGGGTTCACTTTAGAATTGGATTTCTCACTTTAGAACTCAAGATGCCATTGATGGCATCAAGCTTTCACTCTTGAAGATGAAGACGAAGAAGTAGATAGAATATGATAAGTGTTTTTGATAAATGAAAAATAAATCAATACTTATCATTCACTAACTAAGGTTAAGTGTAGAGAATAGACCATGGTTACTTGAGAGGGTTAGGGTTAAGCATGATGACAAGAATGGTTACAAAAGTCAAAGCTTCATGAAGCTTCAACTTAAAACAAAGAAAGCCACCATTCTCATCATAATCCTTTTCAAATAAATAAATAAATGAATATGCAAAACCCTAATCATCACTTAACCATGGTTTTAATTCTTTACACTTAACAAAGTGATCAAGTATCATCAAACATGATACAAATATGTGCACAAAAGTATATCACATATACTTCTTGCACATCAAGTGAGAAAATCCATATAAAGTGAACCAATACTAGTTAATGCAATGTAATATATAAAATATATAATTATACATTAAATCATTAAATCAACGCTTGATTTAACGATCCGGTCATATCGCATATAACCGACTAGTATTCTATGTATCGGCTTATCGAATCAATCCTTTATTCGATATCTAGGTTACATCGAATATAACCAATCGATACATCCATCGCGAGAATGAAATACGGTATCACATACACGCATTATTCTCGGTCCCGTACATATCTCATATGCGCTCCTATTTCGTTTCGCTTGAGCCAGGAAACCTCTGTGTAGGACTCTAAAGACTCGTCAATACGCCGGTAGCAGATGATGATCATATCAAGCAACCACAAGCCGCAAGCGGTCTGCTAAACGTAACGGCCATCCGGGTATTGAGCGATCAGAAGATCGACGAGCTAGCCCGCTCACACTCCTGTGAATCCAACCAGTAACACTTACCGTACAGTCCGGTCTGTTCGTCTGATACGTCGCATATCAAGTCTAGGGGTGGTAAACGTCAGACCCCAATAACCGATAAGTCGTGCCGATGTGAGGCTCATAACGGGTCGAGAAACTACTGGTAACACTTACCAGCAAATCTCTGATCAGCCCTGGCCAGGGACTTCCCTGTTACGGCCAATCGAGCACAGCGCAACATCAACTCCCAATACCGGGAGAGACGAAACCCCTCCTATCGCTCATTGCCTCCATGTGACTCGGGACTGTACCCAAAGACCACCGTTTTGCACGCCCTCATGGACGTGGTAAGGTGGAGATCAAAGCACAGTGGGAATCATACAAGACTCTATGACGATCTCGGGTCTACCGACTAACCTATACAAGTGTCACCTGAGAACTGCCATCTGACGTGAGGTATAATACCATCTGGGAGTTCTCGGCGAGTCCGTCCAGTGTACCCAGTCTCCACTGAGCACCCGTATACCATCTCTGATGTCAAACACCAATGGATATGGGATCATCCATCGCCCATCTCATGGGTCGAGAAGCGTATACGCTAGTCTACTCTGGTATATCGATGCCCCGTCTCGATACACCCACGACTAGGGACCTTGAAGGATGTACTTATGGACTACCATGTCCCCACTAGTATGATCTGCATCATAGTCCAGGTAGTCAAGTACACATCCTAAGGGCTTTACCAACATGTAACCATAAGACAGTCTAAAGAGACAAATGTACATGTTAAGATAAAGAGCAACCAGATAGCATACTATCATATCGAGCAAGAAAGTCATCTCTATATATGTCCAAGCATCGAATATAATATACATCATCTGTACAATACTGGCCTCTAGGGCATACATACAACTAACAGATTTATCTTGTGAGCAACAACCTGTTGAGATCCTGGATAGAAAAGTGAAGTCACTTCGGAAAAAGAAAGTCAACTTGGTTCGAGTGGTGCGGAGAAAAGACACACCGGGAGAATCAACATGGTAAAGGGAAGATGAGATGCGTGCAAGATACCCTCATTTATTTGTAAACTAATCCTTAAAATAAATTGTAAATTTCGAAGACGATATTTTTGTAAGGAGGGTAGACTGTAACAACTCCAATTTCAATATATAGAAAATTGTTTAAAAGTTAGTGTACAATTAGGGTATTTGCAATCTTGTGTATACTATAAGTATTTGTTTTAATTTAGAACAGCAAGAAAGTACTTGTAGCACATTGGTAAAGCCTTACACTGCTGTGACGTAGCCCTTGTGATCGAATCCCCCCAGCCACATTATCTTTTTATTTAAATTTCTTTTAATATTTCAGAAGACCAAGGGTTTGCACGTGCACTACACGTAGAATGAAGAGTTACAGAATATTTAAACATGTGCACGAGGGTATATGAGACGATATGGACACGTGGCTAAATCCCAAGCCAATTCCACCGGGAAATGGTCGGCGAGATATCCAAAATGCCCGATATCGCCAGTCTCCCCCGTCGGTAATGCCTTGAATTTTTGCCCCCTGCACCTCTTCAGCTACCCTACTAATCTCACATTGTTTATTCTCTCTGCATTCATCCAGAGAGAAATAAAACACCATTTAAATCCAAATTTTAATGCAATTTTTAATGCATTCTTTCACCCCCTAAACCCTAATTTCCCCTATAAATACCACACCATATTTCATCCCTCCTCACTCAAAAATTCCCTGTCAAAACTCCCAAAATTCTCAAGTCCCTTTAGGGTGCAAGTGGAGTTAGCGAAGGGCGAAGTTCCGGCGACGTTCCAAGGAGTTTCCAATGACGAAACGACGCCCCGAGACCTTCCGTAGCTTCATCTCTCTCTCCTCTAGTCCAAAAGCCAGTAATTCCCCTCTCCCCCTCTCTTCTTCTTCTTTAAAAACTTGCAATTCTAAAATCCGACGGAAGCGGAGTTTATCCGAATTCGTATTCGGTTTTTCTATAAAACTCTATTTTTCTTAATCAATAAAATTCCATACTCTCATATATTATTTAACAAACATTAAAAACCTATTTAAACAAGTTTCATCTCAAAATATTCTTTTATGCCATTTTTATTGTATTTTTATGGTAAAATACCACATACTTCAATTACGACATAAAACAACATAAAACTTGTATTGCCTTTAGATAACTCACGAGGTAATGACCTACCTCATCACAACACACATTTTTGACATAGCATGATGAAATATTGGGAATTTATTCATGGGATAACACGACTTTTCAAATAAATAACATCAACTTATAAAACCATTTCTTTAAAAAGATGTATTAAACAATTCCTTGCAATTACGCATCTACAACCCATTTTGGAGACCCGTTCAGGATGGTGTGGGTTATCGCACATTCTCGGGCCTAGTAGAGTGAGATGCGGACCTTCGAAAGGAGCATTCGATCTCGGTAGAATTTTTATGTATTTTTTCTTTAGAAAATGAGATTTCTACAAGAAAATAAATAAAATTATTTTTCATCAAATATATATATATTTATTATCAAAATATCTATTTTAATTATATAAATATTCCAAGTTTTCTAAATCAAAAGAATAACATTACATGAAAATACCATCCAAAAACAACACAATTCCAATATTTCAATAAAATACCATATATTATGAAATTAGGTTTTACTCACTAAAAATTTCACTTGTATAAAATATACAGCTATGAAAACCCTAAAGACGATAATTAAATACTTGAGGTGTATTTTGAAAATTATACCAAAACTATTTTTACATAAAAACCCCTCAAGTTATACTAAATTACAATAAGGACCCCAGTAAACATAAGTTTAAGTGGGACCAGTCTCTTGAGCCTCAGGGAGCCGGAGAATATGAGTGCTTGTCTATTTAAGGTAGACAATCTAACAAACGGTGTTATCAAAACGGTAATTGTCTTGGAAAAAGACATAAATCATGCCGTCCATGTGCAGCAGTTACCGATAACATCAAAACTAATTCAAGATTTCAAGTTCTCTTCAGAGTGTCTAACTCAGACTGAGTCTCAATCTAATCAATCTGATTTGAATGTGATTCAAGTATAACTACAATTCAACATGAATCCGTCTATTCAATCTGTATTGACTAAACCGAACCATGGATATACTTCGTCTACATAACTCTTCATTTATATCCATTCTGTTTACTGATATCATAGTTTCGGCAAGTCATCCATCTATATAACAAAAAATACAAACAATACAATCAAGACATCGCGGGGTTTATAAGGGGTAGATTGGTATGGAAGGCGTTGGAAGTGGCACGAGACTATAACCATAATACACCTAACCTGAATATCCATTGCTGTTGTATCGTGGCTGAACGGTTCCTTGTGCTTCGTATACCTTAGTCTTCGGAATAGTAGGACTCCACTCGTATACACCGGCATTTTCTGTACCAAGCTACAAACAATTACGTTAACAATATAATCAAACATTATAAGATATATTCTTTTTCTGTCTATTCTATCTCTACTCACCTTTGGAACTTACCGAGCAATTGTTTGCTGGCGACATTCTTTTTTTCTTTAGAATGTTATCAGGTGTTTCGGACGCTTTAGAGACCGAGCCCAGCACTGAGGATTTGCAGTAGTTTTCTTTTGACCCGGAGTTTTAGACACTTGTACATATTTATTTCATTTCAGTTATGCCATTGTTTAGACATCGCTTTCTACCCATGTATTTACATTTCAGTAGTACATGTAAAGAATGTTTAATAAATAAAGTTGTTGTTCATTTACATTTCTATCTCTTGTGTACTTTACTTTATATTGCTTAGATACGCTTAGCGTGTTTACTTCTGAATAAATACGTACCTTGCCACGTCCTCTGCCTGTACACTGGGAAGCGGGGCGTGACACATAGTCTATGGGGTAAGATGGACTCCTCTCGTATACATGAATACCTTCTGTATCAAGCTACAAACAATCACGTTAGAATAACCATCATTTACCAGTAATCAATCATATACAACTTACCTGTTCATTTCATATTACTTGTTATATTCTCTTTCTTCTTTGGGACTAACCGAGCACTAGTTCGCTGATGGCATTCCTTTCTGTTTCTTCTTTGGAATTTTCGTCAGGAGGACCGGACTCTCAGGAGATCGAGCCTAGCCAAGAGGACTTGGAATAGCTTGCGGCACAGCCTGACTTCTAGTTTCTTGTACTTACTTTCATGTATGCTAGTGTTTAGGCACTGCTTTATCTTTTCATTTTCAAACAGTTGTATGTAAAGATGAATGTAAATAAAGTTATTGTTTTATTTTAATATTCTTGTCATTCTTGTTCATTTTATATATTGCTTAATTACGCTTAACGTATTTATTTCTTAGTAAATACGTTGTGGCCTGCCACATCACCGTATCCGTCTACTGGGAAGCGAGGCGTGACAGTTTTTGTTGGCGGCCCATGCAGGTCTGTTCTGCATGAAGTCTTGAGGAATATATCACAAGAATTATAAGTATCAACAACTATACATTCCTTACATTTCTAATTTCTTGAATCTATCCTAACCATTCCTTTTCTATTAAGGTCGTGAATTCTCCCAACAATACCAGCACGAACGCTAATGGCAACACCCCATCGCCTGCTTTACCACCCCCACCTACCATTGCAGCTCCCATCAACGAGCAAACGGTATTACTCGAGGCGATCAAGAGCCTTCTGGAGGGTCAGCAGAAGCAGACTGCTATCCTCATGCACCGCCCAAAAGCCGAGGCACCCGGAGTCAAACAATTTCGGACGCTGCATCCAAAACATTTCTCAGGGAAACAGAGCCCACTGGAGGCGAAAGAATGGGCTCAATCGATTGAAGATGATCTGGCAGCAGCTCAAGTGCCAGATATTGCCTGGGTGAGAGCTGCGAAACTGCAACTGACAGACAACGCCAAAATCTGGTGGAAGGCTGAGGAAAGCCATCTCACCCAACCTATCGAGTGGAAGACGTTTCGCAATTTTTTCGATTTGAAGTACTTCCCTGAGACTGCCCGTTTTGACATAGAGCAGCAGTTCATTCATCTATAACAAGGCTCAATATGGGTCAAGTCTATGAATGAATATGATACTGAGTTTACCATGTTTAGCAGGTAAGATATTGCCTCAAATTCAAATTCCTGATTTCACTCATTACACTGCTAACACAAGGTCGTAACAGATTCGCTGCACACCTGATTCCTACAACTGAGATCCGGGTACGACGATTTCAGCAAGGGTTAGACCCGGAAATCCAAGCTGCACTCGCTACAGGGGATTTCCCAACCCCATGAACTTGCTTTGAAGGCTGCTCGATGCTATGAAGCAGTTGTGATGAACAAGGGCAGACCACAGACTTCCGGTGTGAAACGCCCTGCTATACAGATAATAGGAGGAGCCTCTTCTAAGCCAACTTTTGCACCCAGAAGACCGGGAGGATCATTTAACCGGCCCAGTCCAGACTTTTGCTTCTACTGCAAGAGAACTGGACACCTGGTAAAGGACTGCAGGAATGAAAATGGCCTTTGTTTGGTTTGTGGCGCTTCCACTCACACCATAGGATCATGTCCATACCATTTCAACACAGCTCCAGCACCCAGACTCGCAATCACAGTCCCGCAGCAGCCAGCCATTCAGGCTCCTGCACCTTATTTAGCTCTCCCTGCACCAGCTCCACATGGACCTCCTGCACATCCTCAACGTCAATTCCATCAGGCACAGAGAAATATGCCTCAATAGCAGAGAAACATTCCCTAAGGACAGAGGACCAGCAAGGAGGAATATACCACGATGGCAAGTTTTCACAATGACGGTCGAGGAGGCCGAAGCCATAGGCCAAGTCATCACTGGTAATTCCTAATTCTTTCAAACCTTTTCAATCCTTGTATATCACTATAACTTTTTCCTATACCTAAACATATCCTACACAACTTAGGTATAATTTTAGTAGCCTCCCTACCTGCTCTAGCTCTCTTCAACACTGGAGTCATCACATTGCTTTATGTCGCAACGGTTCGTTCGAACTCATGTGATTCCAGTTAAACCGCTCGTATCCAGCTGGAATATCGGTTTAGGGAACGGTATTCTAAAAGCAACTTTGGGATACGATCAGTGTCCAGTGGCCATCTGCAGCAGAGAATTTTATGCGGACTTCAAGGTACTAGACATACCGAACTTCGATATAGTCTTGGGAATGGACTGGCTGGGAACTTTCTTCACTACTATCGACTGTCGCCAAAGGAGGGTAGTGTTTGAAATACCAGGTCATTCAGTGTTCTATTTCAAGAGTGGAGACCATATGTTGGAACCTAGCGTCTATAAAGAAAAACCAAAGAAGGCAGTGGTTGCATCATTGCAAGCAGAAGAATCGAAGCCAGAGGAAGTTCGAGAGTTCGAAGATGTATTCCCAGAAGATATATCAGGTTTGCCTCCCGATCGAGCTCTTGAATTCAGCATCGATTTACAACCTGGTGCGCAACCGGTAATCAAAGCTCCATACCGGATAAGTCCAAAAATGATTGAAGGAGATCCACATTAAGTTGGACGAACTCATGAAGAAAGGTTGGATTCGTCCCAGTACTTCCAGCTGGGGATCTCCGGTATTATTGGTGAAAAAGAAAGAAGGTTCATACAGGATATGTGTAGATTATCAAGCTCTGAATGAAGTGACGATTAAGAACAAGTATCCATTACCGCGCATCGATGATCTTTTCGATCAGCTAAGTGGGTCTTGTGTATTTTCGAATCTAGATCTTCGTTCGGGTTATCATCAGGTGAAGGTCAAAGAGTCCGACATTCCGAAGACGGCGTTTAGGACTCGCTATGGTCATTATGAATATCTCGTAATGCCATTTGGAGTGACCAATGCACCTGCCATCTTTATGAACCTGATGAACCAAGTTTTCCGAGAGTACTTAAACTGGTTCGTTGTCATCTTCATCGATGACATCCTGGTGTATTCAAAGAATTGGAAAGAACACGCCGAGCACTTACGGATTGTCCTGGAGACATTGCGACAAAATCAGCTCTACGCCAAGTACAACAAGTGTGAATTTTGGCTAGAGAAAGTCAGATTTCTCGGACATATCATTTCAGGCAAAGGAATCTCAGTAGATCCAGCTAAAGGTGTCAGCTGTCAGCAAGTGGCCGACACCAAAGACAGTGAAAAATATACGAAGTTTCTTGGGATTAGCAGGATGCTACCGACGACTCATTGAAGGCTTTTCAAAGATTGCAGCATCCCTGACCAAGCTCACGCGTAAAGATGAAGCATTCGTGTGATCAGAAGCATGTGAAAACGATTTTGTAGAACTCAAGACAAGATTAACTTCTGCTCCTATTCTTATAATACCGGATCAATCTGGAGGATTTGTTGTGCATTGTGATGCGTCCAGTAAAAGATTAGGATGTGTTCTACACCAGCATGGAAAAGTTGTGGCCTTTGTATCAAGACAACTGAAGGTTCATAAGTGCAACTATCCAACACATGATCCAGAGTTGACAGCCGTCATCTTCGTACTTAAGATTTGGCACCACTATCTTCTGGGAGAACAAGTGGATATATACACTGACCATAAGAGTCTGAAGTATGTATTAACTCAGAAGGAATTAAACATGCGGTAGAGAAGATGGCTAAAACTCATGGCGGACTTCGATATCAACCTACAGTATCATCCTAAGAAGGTGAATGTAGTTCCCGATGCACTTAGTCGCCAGCCATTAGCAATGAATCTCACCGCTCAGTGGAAGCTACAGCGGGAATTGCATGGATTGGCGATTGAAGTAGTTATTCCAGGTAACACTTCGTATTTGATGAACTTACAAGTCCAGTCCACTCTTGTCAATCAGATCAAGGCAACTCAAGCAAATAAAGCCAAGATACAAATGATCCGAGAACAAGTAGAAAGTGGACTTTTAACTGACTTCATCATCCACGAAGACAGATCCTTGAGATATGGAAGTCTATTATGTGTAGCTATCGGCCCAGTTCGAGAAGAGTTGATGAAAGAAGCCCACGGCTCTCCTTACTCTGTGCACCCTGGTGGTACAAAGATGTACAAGGATCTACAACAACACTACTGGTGGCATGAAATGAAGCATGAAGTAGCTAGAAGTGTAGCCAAGTATTTGGTATGTCAGCAAGTAAAGGCTGAACATCACAGAACTGCTAGTCTACTTCAGCCATTACCAATCCCAGAATGGAAATGGCAGCACATTACTATGGACTTCGTGACTGCCCTTCCTCGCAGCACGAAAGGTAACGACGCAGTATGGGTTATTGTGAATCGACTCACCAAGTCAGTTCAATTTATTCCATTTCGAGTTGGCCAATCTACCGAGACATTAGCAAAGAAGTACATGGAGGTGCAAGTGAAGTGCAAGTGAAGTAAAGAGGAATTAGTAAGTAAGTTGGTTCTGGCGAAGACCGAAGCCTATTCCGGAGCTCCCGCGACGCCACGAAGCTCATCCCCTCTTCTTCAACCTCTCTTTGAGTTTTCTAAACCGTAAGCCCCTCCCAATCTCTCTTTCTCTTCATTGAAATTCCATTTTAAAACTTATATCGGTAAGTAGAATTAATACCGATATCTTTTTTCTAAACCCTGGAAACTCCTTCTCTTTTATTCTTTGATCAACCAAGTTTTTACATAATACTTGTAACCTTAAACCTTAATATTTAGAATCAAATTTCATCAAAATTCTCATATGAAACAACAATAGTAGAACTTTTTCATTAAAATACCTTGAACTTTATAAACACCTCTTTTAGTATTTGTTAAAACAATACAATTAGGAAAACATCACAGGGTAACGACCTTGTTTACCGCCGAAAACGAAGATGAAACCGGGATGGGTCATCTTGCATGAATTTAGTGGCAGATGCTATTTGGATTTATCTGTCCACCTCTCCGAAGATGCCAAGTTGATTTATGGCACCGTGAATCGGAGGTTTGGACAGATGCGGCCGTTGTATCAGATTTCGTCAGATTCCCTCTCGTTTGCGAGGGGTTTTTGATTGTGGCGACGCTCTTCCCTGCAGGCGTAAGCCCCTGCATTTAATTACGTTACCGCATCGTGATAACCACTTTCTCCTGCTCCAGAAGTTCACTTCATGTCGTGTGTGTTTGTTTTATTTTTGGTTGCCCGTGGATTGTATACGAAGAATAATTTATGTTGTCGCCCGTAGGGCATGGATTAGTCATAATCCGTATATCTTAGATTTGGGTTTATGTTGATTTAAGGATCGTTAATCTCGTTTGAGATTAAGATCAACTTAAATTTTTGTTAAGGATACGTTAGTCCAATTTGAGACTAAGATCTACTTAACAGGGTTTTAGGATCATTCAGATCCAACAAAAGAGCATTTGGGCTCTATTGTTTTAGTTTAAGAATGTTACATTCTGTTGTTAGTTTAAGAACGTTTCGGTCCTTAGGTCACCATTTTTGAGGTGAGGGCTTAGTTTAAGGACGTCTCGGTCCGTAGACCATCTTGCGCGCACGTGTATTTGTTACGTGTCAAGATGAGCAATGATGATATGGGACACATCCAGTTTGGGATGTGGTTTGATCTGGGATGTGCATGTCAGCTTGGGAAGTGCACCAAAAAATAGTAGGCTATCAGGACCCGCCACCTCTCTGAAGACGTTGAGAAATTACAACGACATGTATCAGAGGTGTGGAGAGATGTACCCTTGAACCAATTTCCCTATTTGAGGGAAAATGAAGTTGGTGGTCAACTCTGAAATCCTTAATCGTATTTTGAGACTAAGATTTCTTCATGGGAATGTGGGATGAATATCGTTTTGGATATCATCAGTTGAGTGGTCATCAGTCAAGTTTTGAGACTGAGATTAGTTTGGGAGAACATGAGCACAGAGGCTCGGTTAATTTGGAGATCAAAGAGGTTTTGACCTCAGGAAGACTTAGCCAATTTGGGGCTGAAGTCTGAGTCTCATAATGCTAAGCATTGGTGTATGTTTAGTACTTGCGTGTTCCCACGTGAGACTCTGAATCAGTATTAAACTTTGAAAGCGCTCACGTGTGGGCACGTGAGGCGCCCCAAAGTGAGATCTGTTCTCTGGGTTCTATTCCCCCTTCCGTTTTTTTATGTGGAAGTGTTAAACACTTGAATTTTGGAAGCACTCCCGTGTGAGCACGTGAGGTGCCCCAAAGTGAGAATTGTTCTCTGGGTTTTATTCCCCCTTCCCTTTTTTATATAGAAGTGTTGAACACTTAAATTTTGGAAGCGCTCACATGTGAGCACGTGAGGCGCCCCAAAATGAGAATTGTTCTCTGGGTTCTATTCCCCCTTCATTTTATATAGAAGTGTTAAACACTTAACTTTTGGAAGCGTTCACGTGTGGGCACGTAAGGCGCCCCAAAGTGAGAATTGTTCTCCTACGTAAGATCCTATTGAGTGTTTGGAGATTTTTGATCTCATGCTAGGGTTTTGGAGGATCTCGCATCTCTTTAAGAATTAAATTCTTATTACAGGGCTAAACCTTGATTTTCAGAGGAATTAAATTCCTATATATTTCTGTAAGAATTAAATTCTTTAAACTCAGTTCTTTCTCTTAGGTTTTGAATCTGCATGACAGAATCTCCCCGATGAGAATTAAATTCTCAACTTATAGGGAGATCTGCTTCTGCAAATGTCAACCAGAGAAAGAACTAAGTTCTTATGCGAAGGGTTAAACCCTTAGAAAGGTCAAGATAATCTCTTTTTCTTTACCTAGAATGTTCTGATGATGCAAATCTTTTCCAATACTTAAATTCTCTTCTTCCTCTTTTTTTTTTGCTCTCTTCTGTATATTTGTCCCCCTCTTTTTTTCTTTCCTTACTCATATTTATATGAGAAGAAAAAGAATCAATTTGTTAAGAAAATCTCTCATTGAAAGATCATGATTGATTTCATAATCAATCTAATTGTTCTGGTGAATTTTATTCACCATTGGATTTTTCATCCAAAGGCTCTCTGTTTAACAGAGAAGAACTCTTATTTGTTTTTAACCAGATTAGGAAATATTTTCCTAAGATAGAATTTTATTCTATCAGACGATCACCGTTGGATGTTTGATCCAAAGGTCCTTCGTTTAACAAAGAAGATCTTTCTAATTTAAGGAAGATCAGAGAAATATTTCCCACATATATAGAATTTAATTCTATCAGATAATTTAGAAAGATTTAAGGAAATATCTTCCAAATAGAGTTTTAATCCTTTTATTTAGAATTTAATTCTATCAGCTTGGAAGGTGTTTAGGAACACTCACGTGTAGCACGTGATCCCAATGGAATTAAGCTTGTTCGCTTATATGCAACAGCATAAGAGGGTATCACATGTTAACACGTGAGCCATTTTTAGCTTGCTATCTGTTTGAATGTAGTGCATATATGCTTTGCATATAGGCGCTCAAGTGCTTACACGTGAGGCTCGATTTTTGCCTATCGATCGCTTAAATGCAACGGCTATATGCTTTGCATATAGCCGCTCACGTGTGGACACGTGAGATCTGCACAGTGGGGAGTTTTCCCCCCTTATATATATATATATATATATATATATATATATATATATATAAGGGAACAAATGCCCCTCAGCGTTGTTCTCGTGTGGCTTGCATGTGAGTGCAACGTTGTCACCTTTTCCACCATTCATGAAGTGCTGAGATTGGTTCACCTTCTTGTAGGGTTCCTAGGCACTCTAACAGGGTTCTACAAGGCATCAACCATGCCCGATTCAAAAAAAAAAGACGTGCCGAACAAGCCTAACCAAGATCGTATACTAGAGATTATGCGAAACTAGCAAGTTAAACATTTTAACTACAAGTGAAAGGGATTACAACCTTTGTAGATCCGGTCCTTCACTTCTAAAGCTCCGTGTTGACGTCCCTTCGCTGCGATCATCGGGATCCCGGACTCTAGCGATGGTTTCTTCGGAGAAATGAGCGGGCTAGGTCGTTGACTTCGAGGCCGAAGATGATCTACGTCGAGGAGACTCAAACTCAAGCTCCATCTTCACTAGGTCAAGAACTTTGTGAAGAGAACACCCTAAACTAAATGGAAAGTAGTAGAGGATGATGAAATAGGAAGTGGGTTTAGTTTAGATTTGGATTTCTCACTTTGTTTCTTCACTTGAAAATTTTTCTAGGAAGCTTTCTTCTTCTTGAAGAAGATGAAGAAGAAGAAGAAAAGAATAAGAATGAATAATGAATTATCACAAAAGAATAATCAAGTGAAGTCTACATATTGCAACCATGGATGAGTTTACCTTTGTAGAGACTAAACCATAGTTTGAGGTAATGGTTAGGTTAATGAAAATCTTATGCAAAACAAAATTAGTGGACTTTGTCAAAGATGCTTGAAAGCTTCATGAAGCTTCAAGCAAAGACAAAGAAAGCCACCATTTTGTTTTACCAAAATAAATAAAAACCCAAAACCATTATCTTAAATATGGTGTAAGTCATACACACACCCAAGTTTGCATGTATCATCAAATATGATACAATCTAGTGCATAAAAATATATCACATATACAACTTGTGCACATCAAGTGAGAAAATCAATCTTAAGTGAACCAATACTAGTTAATGTAAAGTAATATATCAAATATATATAATTATACATTAAATCATTAAATCAACACTTGATTTAATGATCCGGTCATATCGCGTATAACCGACCAATATCTAGTGTATCAATGTATCGAATCAACACTTGATTCGGTAACCCGGCTATATCTCATATAACCGTCCGATGATACTAATCGCGAGAATAGAATACAGTATCTCATACTGGTATTATTCTCGGTCCCGCACATATCTCATATGCGCACCTATTTCGTTTCGCTTGAGCCAGGAAACCTCTGTGTAAGACTCTAAAGACTCGTCAATATGCCGGCAGTAGGCGGTGATCATATCAATTACCCACAAGCCGCAAGCGGTCTGCTAAACGTAACGGCCACCCGGGTATTGAGCGATCAGAAGATCAACGAGCAAGCCTGCTCACACTCCTGCGAATCCAATCAGTAACACTTACCGCACAGTCCGGTCTGTTCGTCTGATATGTCGCATATCTCGCCTAGGGGTGGTAAACGTCAGACCACAGCAGCTTGATAAGTCATGCCGATGTAAGGTCCATAACAAGCATGAAACTACTGATAACACTTACCAGTAAATCAGTGCAAACCTGGCCAGGGATTTCCAGTTATGGCCAGTCGAGCATAGCGCAATATCAACCCCCAATACCGGGAGAGACGAATCCCCTTCTATCGCTCATTGCCTCCATGTGAATCGGGACTGTACCCAAAAACCACCTGTTTGCACGACTCAGTAGAGCCGTGGTAGGGTGGAAATCAAAGCACAATGGGAGACACACAAGACTCTATGACGATCTCGGGTCAACAGACTAAGCTGTACCAGTGTCACCAGAGAAATGCCATCTGACGTGAGGTATAATACCATCTGGGAGTTCTCGGCGAGTCCGTCCAGTGTACCCAGTCTCCACTGAGCACTCGCATACCGTCTCTGATGTCAAACACCAATGGATATGGGATCATCCATCGCCCATCACATGGGCCGAGAAGATATACGCTAGTCTACTCTGGAATATCGATGCCCCGTCTCGATATTTCCACGACTAGGAACATTGAAGGATGTATTCATGGACTACCCAGGCCCCACTAGTATGATCTACATCATAGTCCTGGAAGTCGAGTATACATCCTAAGGGCTTTATCAACATGTAACAGAGAGGCAATAAGTATACATGTTAAGATAAAGAGTAACCAGATAGCGTACTATTATGTCGAGCAAGAAAGTCCTCCCTATATATGTCCCAGCATCCACTACATTATACATCTCATGTACAGTAATGGCCTCTAGGGCATACATATAACTAACAATCTCCCACTTGCACTAGGTCCATCTGTAGCAGTGGTTGCAGTATCTCATACTCAACCATCCCATATAAGTCTCTCTCTAGGAAAAGGCCTTTGTGAGTGGATCCGCCATATTGTCCTCTGAGTCTACTCTCCTAATCTCGATCACCCTGGAGATCAACTATCTCCATGATCAGGTGATACTGCCTTGGAATATGTCTGGGTCACTGATGGGACCGTGGTTCCTTGGTCAAAACGACACTTCCATTGTCACACAATGGTAGCAACCCAGTTCATCTCATGAACTAATATACACCCAAACTGCTTCTTTGGTAGTATCTTTGATAGCGATGTCACCAGCCTTTATCGTCTAGTTTTCCACGGTATCTTAGCTTGGAACTCTTCCAACATACCGTCCCTCCACTGAGGGTAAAGACAATGCCTGCGACTGACATTAAGTCGTCCTTATCACCCTGGAACCTTTCCAGTGATTCTCCCCAGGATCGATTGATACCATCTCACTACACCTAGTGAGAATTCTAATATCCATTTAGATCTATCCCACATATCCATAACCCAGAATTTAGGAGGTATCACCTTTATCCTATTTGGATAATCCTTGTAATAAGAGGAGATTGACCGTGCGTAGCATAGGAAACTCTTTTCCTATCAAGAGTATGTTATCCACTTACAATACGAGGATGACTACCTTACTCTCTACTACCTTTTTGTATATACAAGGTTCATCTACTATTTTGATGAAGTCAAACTTTTTGACTACCACATCAAAACAGATGTTCCAACTCCGCGATGCCTGTTTTATCCTGTAAAGCAACTTGCACACATTTCCGCTGCTCCCACTTTCTACGAAGCCCTCTGGCTGTGTACTTATAAACGCTCTCTTCTAAATCAATATTTAGAAAAGCAGTCATGACACCCAACCACCAGATATCGTAATCATGGTATGTAGCAATGGCAAGTAGGATCCGGATGGACTTAAGCACAGCCACTGGAATGTAGGGTTCCTAGGCACACTAAGGAGATTCCACAAGGCATCAACCATGCCAAATTAAAAATTAAGGTGCCGAGAAACCCTAATACGGATCGTTAACTAGAAATTAGGCGAAATATGCAAGCTAGTAAACTGCTTTACTAAAAAGTGAATGGAAATACAACCTTTGTAGATCCGGTCCTCCACTTCCTTAGCTCCGTGATGATGTCCCTCCGCTGCGATCATCGGATCCCGGACTCTAGCAATGGTTTCGTCGAAGAAATAATCAGGCTAGGTCGTCGACTTCGATGCCGAAGATGATCTACGTCGAGGCAACTCAAGATCAAGCTCCAACTTCACCAAGTCATGAAACTTGTGAAGAAAACACCCTATACTACATGGAAAATGGTAGAGGATGAAGAAATAGGAAGTGGTTTCACTTTGGATTTTGATTTCTCACTTGGAATCATCACTTGACATTTTTCTAGAAAGCTTTTCTTTTCTTCACTTGAAGAAGAAGATGAAGAAGAAGAAAAAGAATTATTGCAAAAAGAAAATCCAAGTGATATCTATCATATTGCAACCATGGGTGAGATAAACTCATGTAGAGAATAAACTAGGGTTAAGCTAAATGGTTAGGGTTTAGGAATAAAACAAAATGGTAAGACTTATTTAAAGATGCTAGAAAAGTCATGAAGCTTCTTGCCAAAAATAAGAAAAGCCACCATTTTGTTTTTCCAAAAATAAATAAAGAAAAGAAAATAATACCTTAACCATTAACCTAAACCATGGTTTAATGCATACACACCCAAGTTTGCATGTATCATCAAACATGATACAAACTAGTGCACAAAACTATATCATATATACAATGTGCACATTCAAGTGAGAAAATCCATCTTTAGTGAACCAATACTAGTTAATGCAAAGTAATATATCTAATATATAATTATACATTAAATCATTAAATCAACACTTGATTTAATGATCCGGTCATATCGCATATGACCGACTAATATCGAATGTATCGACTTATCGAATCAATCCTCGATTCGATAACTAGGTTATATCGCATACAACCAATCGATACATTCATCGCGAGAATAGAATACGGTATCACATACATGCATTATTCTCGGTCCCGCACATATCTCATATGCGCTCCTATTTCGTTTCGCTTGAGCCAGGAAAGCTCTGTGTAGGACTCTAAAAACTCGTCAATACACCGGCAGCAGGTGATGATCATATCAAACACCCATAAGCCGCAAGCGGTGTGCTAAACGTAACGGCCACCCAGGTATTGAGCGATCAGAAGATCAACGAGCAAGTCTGCTCACACTCCTGTGAATCCAACCAGTAACACTTACCATACAGTCCGGTCTGTTCGTCTGATATGTCGCATATCTCGCCTAGGGGTGGTAAACGTCAGACCCCAGTAGCTCGATAAGTCGTGTCGATATGAGGTCTATAACAGTTCGAGAAGCTACTGGTAACACTTACCAGTAAATCTCAGCAACCCTGGCCAGGGATTTCCGGTTATAGCCAATCGAACACAGCGCAACATCAACTCCCTATACCGGGAGAGACGAATCCCCTCCTATCGCTCATTGCCTCCATGTGATTCGGGACTGTACCCAAAAACCACCGTTTTGCATGCCCTCTTGGACGTGGTAAGGTGGAAATCAAAGCACGGTGGGAATCACACAAGACTCTATGAAGATCTCGGGTCTACAGACTAACCTGTACCAATGTCACCAGAGAACTGCCATCTGACGTAAGGTATAATACCATCTGGGAGTTCTCGGCAAGTCCGTCCAGTGTACCC
The DNA here is from genome assembly GCA_030015575.1 of Agapanthus africanus. NCBI lineage: Eukaryota > Viridiplantae > Streptophyta > Magnoliopsida > Asparagales > Amaryllidaceae > Agapanthus > Agapanthus africanus. Next base: position 823,636,243 of record CM057339.1, on the reverse strand, counting down.
AGTCTCCACTGAGCACCCGTATATCATCTCTGATGTCAAACACCAATGGATATGGGATCATCCAGCGCCCATCTGTATGGGTCGAGAAGGTATACGCTAGTCTACTCTGGTATATCGATGCCCTGTCTCGATACACCCACGACTAGGGACCTTGAAGGATGTACTTATTGACTACCATGTCCCTACTAGTATGATCCGCATCATAGTCCAGGTAGTCAAGTAAACATCCTAAGGGCTTTACCAACATGTAACAGAGAGACAGTCAGTGTACACGTTAAGGTAAAGAGCAACCAGATAGCATACTATCATGTCGAGCAAGAAAGTCCTCCCTATATATGTCCAAGCATCCACTACAATATACATCCTATGTATAGTAATGGCCTCTAGGGCATACATATAACTAACAATCTCCCACTTGCACTAGGGCCATCTGATAGCAGTGGTTGTAGTATCTCATACTCAACCATCCCATAAAAGTCTCTCTCTGGGAAAAGGCCTTTGTGAGTGGATCCGCCGTGTTGTCCTCTGAGTCTACTCTCCTAAGCTCGATCTCCTTGGAGATCAACCATATCCATGATCAGGTGATACTGCCTTAGAATATGTCTGGATCACTGATGGGACAGACGTTCCTTGGCATAAGCCACAACTCCATTGTCACACAATGGGAGGAACTAAGTTCATCTCATGAACAATATACACCCAGACAGCCTCTTTGGTAGCATCTTAAGTAGCGATGTATGCAGCCTTTATCGTCTAGTGTGCCACGGTATCTAGATTGGAACTCTTCCAACATACCGTCCCTTTACTGAGGGTAAAGATAATGCCTGTGACTGACTTTCAGTCATCCTTATCACTCTGGAACCTTTCCAGTGATTCTCCCCAAGATCAATTGATACCATTCCACTACAGCTAGTGAGAATCCTAACATCCAATTAGATCTATCTCATAGATCCAAAAACCAGGATTTAGTAGGTATCACTTTGATCCTATATGAAGACTCCTTGTGATAAGCGGAGATTGACTGAGCGTAGCATAGGAAACTCCTTCCCTATCAAGAGTATGTCATCCATGTACTCTAGGAGGATCGTCACCATACTCCCTGCTACCTTTTTGTTTATAGAAGGTTCATCTACCATTTTGATGATGTCAAACTCTTTGACTACCACATCAAAACAGACGTTCCAACTCCGCGATGCCTGCTTTATCCTATAAAGTATCTTGTACACGTTTCCGCTGCTCCCACTGTCTACGAAGCCCTCTGGCTGTGTACTTACAGACGCTCTCTTCTAAAACATTATTTTAGAAAAGCAGTCATGATACTCAACCGCCAGATATCGTAGTCATGGTATGTAGCCGTGGCAAGTAGGATCTGGATGGACTTAAGCATAGCCATTGAAAAAGGTTTCATCATTATCCACGCCTGGTCGATGATGAAAACCTTTAACATGTCTAGCTTTGAAAGTCTCAACTTTTCCATGTACACCAAGTAATCTTCTCAAGATATACTTGCTCCTGATGGGGATTTAACCCTTCAGATAAAGCAACCAAAGTCCATACTTTGTTGGTGTATAAGGATTCCATCTCAGATCACTAAGCATCCAGCCATTCTTACAGAGTCTCACTCCTGATGGCCAGCTCGAAACTAGTTGGGTCATCATCTCATGATGCAATCCTCGCTCCCACTGTCATAGAGAAACCGAAGTATCTCTCATGTGGGTGAGGAACCCTGCTAGATCGGCGGAGAGGCTGAGGTTCGTTGGTTACTATTGAATCCTTTGGTTCTATCAAATCATCTGCTGTATTTTGTATAGCTGGAACCTTTCCAGTTCTACAGAACAGACCTTGCCTCGAGCTTTTCCGGATCTTGCTTTTTAGACATAGGCCGGACAGCTCCAAATCTTAACTAACTTAAGATATGGGCTCTTCCCTTTCCATATCACATATGAAGTGGTAGGCAACTGATTTGATTTGAACCCTATTCAATAGGTATGCAGCTTCTCAAGTGCAAAACTCCCAAAAGAAAATAGGTAACTCAGTAGTACTCATCATAGAGCACACCATATCAGATAGGGTGTTATTGCTCCGCCCCGATACACCGACGTGATGTGGTGTATACGGAGGAGTAATGCTGAGAGAGAATCTCATTCTCCTTTAGAATAGTCCAGGAATTTCGTGCTCAAGTATTGTCCTCCCTGATCGCATCAAAGGACATAATACTTATATCCGTTTTTGGTTCTTTACTTCTAACTTATATTCGGTGATTATCTCAAAAGTTTCGGACTTGTGTTTCAACAGGAACATATGTCTGAATCTAGAGAGATCATCAGTGAATGTAATGAAGTACAAAGAACCGGTCGTGGCATATGTAGACTGGGGACCTTTATACATCACTATGTATTAGTCCCAAGAGTTCACTAACTCTTTCTCTGTTTCCAGTAAATGGAGCTATGGTCATCTTATCTTTGTGACATGACTGGCAAGTTTCATTAGATGTAAATTTAAACTGATTTAAATATGCATCTAAATGTAACTTAGCTAGTCGGATCGCATTGATATGACCTAGTCTACAATGCCTCAAGAAGAATTCGTTCATTTCTGAACTCTTCCTCTCGTGTGTGTTCTGTATACTAAGAACTGTAGTTTGATTTAGAACGTCAATGATTTTAGATAACGTGCCTGAACCGATCAACTCTTGATATAGGAAATGTTCAAAACATTATCCAACAATACAAAATTATGTCCTTTCTTTACTAATAAAGAGACTGATATGATGTTGTATATCAGGTTCGGTATCTAATAACATTCGTTCAGAATCAATATATTCTGGTAATACAGGGTGATAGTGTCCAACAGACTTGGCTGCAACACTTGCACCATTTTCTGTCTCATGAAACTTATCACACGTTCTCAGTTCTCTACCTTTCTGTAGCCCATGTAACAGATTACATATATGGGATCCTGATCCGGTATCAAATACCCAGGACGTAGAGGATACAGAGAAACAGTTCTATATAACGAACACACCCGAAGATGATGCATTAACATGCACTTTCTTCATTTGGGCGGCACGGGAAATCTGGTATTTCCCAATTTCCTGCTCTGTCTTATAACAATTATAAGTTGGAGCGGGACCAACGTTCCACAGCCCAGTATAACAAGCGGGTTCGGTCAATACATCCGTATTATTATCTTGATTAAGGCGTGATATGGTTGCTACCTGGAGAGAGAGAGAGAAGAAAACACTCAGCGTATGCTCTTGCAAGATTAGATTGGTTATATATTTTATCTAATCAGGATGGCTCCCACTGTTTTTATCAAATCTTCCTTCAAACCCTAAAAGGAAAGACTAGCCGGGATTAATTACACGCTACAAGTTCGCCAATCTTTCAGCCAGGCCAGTGTCGGTACTTTGAGGGAGGTCCCCCGTGCTTTCGCACGAACCTAATTAATGTAAACCTCATTTTCCCAGAGGCGTAACCTCGTTAACACCTTTCTAGACACCTACTTGATCGGCTAATTGTAATGTGTAAAACTCTCCCAGGAGTAACTCTTACTCGCAGCGGGTATCGAGATCCAACTATCTCATAGAAGGTATGCAATCTCATTGCAAATTTCAACACTTGAAATTCTCGATAATATTTTGCCCCAAGCGATCTATGACCTTGACTGAGTCAACAAACCATAGACCACAAGTAAAGTTCAACCCGTCATTTCTCGATTGAATTAAACCCACCCGCACGACCCTTGACTGAGTCAACAAGGCCGCACGACTACCCTAATCCAATCGCATCATATGCTTTGCAGATAAGCATTAATCAGCTACCGCACACTACGCCTTGACTGAGTCAACAAACGCAGAACGAATACTAACTATTACTTATCTGAAATGACGGAGGGCTACGACAGGTTTTTAAGAAAACCTTTTGCGTAATGAACTTTATATCGTTGTAGAATCAAATGATTTTAAAATGGAGTGTTTTGAGGCTTTTCTAGTTTTGCTAAAGGGGTCACTCCCGGTGAAGGGATCGTCGGCCCTTTTCTCGTCGAATGAGGTGCGGGATATATCATATATATCACTGTGCAAAGAAGAAACTATTGAAGCTATCAAAAGACAAACCAAGTGTGTAGCATCTGCCAGTTATTGCTAAAGGGGTCACTCCCGGTGAAGGGATCGTCGGCCCTTTCCTCATCGAATAAGGTGCAGGATATATCATATATACCACTGTGCAAAGCAAGAACTGTAGCTACCTGTTTTAATTTTGAAATTCGATTCCACAACATCTTTAGGTTTCTTTTACTTTCATTAATCATATTAATGAAGTCCCATCATTTAAGTCACCTAAACATCACAGATAAATACGACGTACACTTATGCCATCCGTGTTTGCCTCGATGTCCCTTCTGCACCGTTAGGTTGGGTGACTAACGGCAGAGCGGGGTAGGGCTAACGCGGGTGTAAAACATACGTAACGTCTATATAATATATCATATATACTATATACAGTATTTATCACAGAACATATCACATGATCACATCACAGATATCGCAGCAGAAGAAACATATGAAATATTGGATATACTAGGACGTCCGTGTTTTCAATACGAGCCAGTATAAAACACGGATTCCACGGTCGTGATGAATAGCCAATCCCACACCCCTAGACCCCTACGAGAGCGGCAAGCAACCCTACCAATTCTAGAGTTAGGAGACCCGGACTCGACTCCTCGAGTTGGTCTCCCACGAGACCCTAGAACCCGGTTACTTGTGCTCTCCTCCTTGGGTCTATCCTAGTGCGGAAAAGTAAATAATATACAAAAGGTGACATCTTCCGCAACCTGGAAGTGCCCCAATAAAAGAATATTACATACAAGTTTTTACATGAATGAAAATGAAAAACACTCATCTCACATAAAAAAAAACCCCGGCTATTCAAACACGACGATCCAATATAACATATCCAGCAACACATAACATCACATGTCATCAACGTAAGTAAATATGCCCATCCCAATCGTCGTTGACATATAGCAACGAAACCAGCGATATCACATATTACACTTACGGTCGCAGAAAAGAAAGTGTAAAACTACAACAGTTGGAATCCGCAAACTCTTTAGACATCGCATGCCTAATCAAATGAATTCCTTAGACATCACATGCCTAACAATTATAAACCCCGCATTTTAGTCTCATTTATCGAAAACTCCTTTCAATATCTAGTCGGGCAATTCAACAAGATTCCCGCCATTTTGATCGAATGCTCGTCGCAAACTTTATTAGGCGGCCGCACCCCCGATGCCGTCGACGAAGTGCACCAAGGCAGAACACCGCTGCCGTGAGCACCCGAACGGATGCTTTCAGCGACGGGGTTCTCCTACAGTCACTTGGTCGGGGCTAAGGGGTGTAGCTGTCTATTAAGTTTATCCGGCGAGTATCCGCGTACGCTACGTGATTGCGACGAACTTTTGATCGCATCAAAATTCCGTGGCAACCGATCAATTGAGACTAAAGTGCTATGTTTATAACATTCATATTAGTTATCTCATAACTACTTGTGGATTCCAATCATTGTATCACATTCCATATAAATAGAAAATGTTAAACTTTCCGATCGAACAGTCAAACACCCAAGTTTTTCCGAAACAGCTCAACACATGAAATAAGTTTAAGAACATTCACTTCGTGCCACAGTACCAACGGTCCAGCCGTAGAAGGGTCAAGCCAACGCCTCACATGTGGCACGCCGTACTGCCCCAAACCCTAAGATTCAAAGGGCAGTTCAAGACGGTCACATAATCGAGTTAAGGTTTGTTGTCTTCTAGAGGGTCCATCGCGTTACTTGCACTACTTCGAACGTTCTTAAACTACGGAAAGATCCAACACTTGGAAATTTCCTGACAGGGGAAAAAGTGGGTATTTATATCCGGTCGAACTTTTCAACATGTTCTAAAATTATCCGGAAAAACACATAGACGAAATTAGACTTCCCGATCGAAACACCGAGTTCCCAATACAACCAAGAAAACTTAACTCTGGAGTAGAAGTTAAAAATTCCCAGAAAATTACGACCGACGAGCTTAGAAGAACTACCGGCGATTGTCGCATGGTTAACGCCGGGAAAGCGCAAGTTCTCACATTCGGGAGTGACTCTAATGAGGAAATGGAGCTTAGCCCTCTCTTTAAAGAGTCCACCTCGGGAAAAGAGGAAGAGCCAAAGGCCTGCGAAAATATCCGGCTGCGTAATCGTACGCTACCCGAAAAGAATCTTGGACCCTCAAATAAAAAAGATAAGGGAAAAGAGAAGGTCTCTGAGGATATCGTCCTAGATGACCAAGTTGTGGAAGAGCTAACCGCCAAAGACCCGCCAAAGAAAAATAAGATGGACTACAACGTTCTGGCACACTTGAGGAAGTTACCCTCACAACTCAGTATTCTCGATGCCCTCTTACTATCAAAAGAAGCAAGAGAATCATTGATCAAAGCGCTACAGGAGCCGGAGCAATTCCAAGCTTTTCTCGTCGAAGAAAAGATGAAGGACGAGCTGGAAGAAGTGCACACTGCCGATGTCACTTTCGGTGATGAAGATGAATCCCAGTTTTGAATAAATGTACAGAGAAGGGTTTCGGATTAGGGTTTCGGGTTCGATCGGGTTTCTAACATCGTCTACGCATCGCCTAAGGCTCTAGCTAGTCTCTGATACCACTGTAGGGTTCCTAGGCACACTAAGGAGGTTCCACAAGGTATCAACCATGCCAAATTAAAAATTAAGGTGCCGAGAAACCCTAATACGGATCGTTAACTAGAAATTAGGCGAAACATGCAAGCTAGTAAACTGCTTTACTAAAAAGTGAATGGAAATACAACCTTTGTAGATCCGGTCCTCCACTTTCTTAGCTCCGTGATGATGTCCCTCCACTGCGATCATCGGATCCCGGACTCTAGCAATGGTTTCGTCGAATAAATGATCAGGCTAGGTCGTCGACTTCGATGCCGAAGATGATCTACGTCGAGACAACTCAAGATCAAACTCCAACTTCACCAAGTCATGAAACTTGTGAAGAAAACACCCTATACTACATGGAAAGTGGTAGAGGATGAAGAAATAGGAAGTGGGTTCACTTTGGATTTTGATTTCTCACTTGGAATCATCACTTGACATTTTTCTAGAAAGCTTTTCTTTTCTTCACTTGAAAAAGAAGATGAAGAAGAAGAAAAAGAATTATTGCAAAATGAAAATCCAAGTGATATCTATCATATTGCAACCATGGGTGAGATAAACTCATGTAGAGAATAAACTAGGGTTAAGCTAAATGGTTAGGGTTTAGGAATAAAACAAAATGGCAAGACTTATTCAAAGATGCTAGAAAAGTCATGAAGCTTCTTGCCAAAAATAAGAAAAGCCACCATTTTGTTTTTCCAAAAATAAATAAAGAAAAGAAAATAATACCTTAACCATTAACCTAAACCATGGTTTAATGCATACACACCCAAGTTTGCATGTATCATCAAACATGATACAAACTAGTGCACAAAACTATATCATATATATAATGTGCACATTCAAGTGAGAAAATCCATCTTTAGTGAACCAATACTAGTTAATGCAAAGTAATATATCTAATATATAATTATACATTAAATCATTAAATCAACACTTGATTTAATGATCCGGTCATATCGCATATGACCGACTAATATCGAATGTATCGACTTATCGAATCAATCCTCGAATCGATAACTAGGTTATATCGCATACAACCAATCGATACATTCATCGCGAGAATACAATACGGTATCACATACACGCATTATTCTCGGTCCCGCACATATCTCATATGCGCTCCTATTTCGTTTCGCTTGAGCCAGGAAAGCTCTGTGTAGGACTCTAAAGACTCGTCAATACGCCGGCAGCAGGTGATGATCATATCAAACACCCATAAGCCGCAAGCGGTGTGCTAAACGTAACGGCCACCCAGGTATTGAGCGATCAGAAGATCAACGAGCAAGTCTGCTCACACTCCTGTGAATCCAACCAGTAACACTTACCATACAGTCCGGTCTGTTCGTCTGATATGTCGCATATCTCGCCTAGGGGTGGTAAACGTCAGGCCCCAGTAGCTCGATAAGTCGTGTCGATATGAGGTCTATAACAGTTCGAGAAGCTACTGGTAACACTTACCAGTAAATCTCAGCAACCCTGGCCAGGGATTTCCGGTTATAGCCAATCGAACACAGCGCAACATCAACTCCCTATACCGGGAGAGACGAATCCCCTCCTATCGCTCATTGCCTCCATGTGATTCGGGACTGTACCCAAAAACCACCGTTTTGCACGCCCTCTTGGACGTGGTAAGGTGGAAATCAAAGCACGGTGGGAATCACACAAGACTCTATGACGATCTCAGGTCTACAGACTAACCTGTACCAGTGTCACCAGAGAACTGCCATCTGACGTAAGGTATAATACCATCTGGGAGTTCTCGGCGAGTCCGTCCAGTGTACCCAGTCTCCACTGAGCACCGGTATATCATCTCTGATGTCAAACACCAATGGATATGGGATCATCCATCGCCCATCTGTATGGGTCGAGAAGGTATACGCTAGTCTACTCTGGTATATCGATGCCCTGTCTCCATACACCCACGACTAGAGACCTTGAAGGATGTACTTATTGACTACCATGTCCCCACTAGTATGATCCGCATCATAGTCCAGGTAGTCAAGTAAACATCCTAAGGGCTTTACCAACATGTAACAGAGAGACAGTCAGTGTACACGTTAAGGTAAAGAGCAACCAGATAGCATACTATCATGTCGAGCAAGAAAGTCCTCCCTATATATGTCCAAGCATCCACTACAATATACATCCTATGTATAGTAATAGCCTCTAGGGCATACATATAACTAACATGGAAAAGGTTTCATCATTATCCACGCCTGGTCGATGACGAAATCCTTTAACAAGTCTAGCTTTGAAAGTCTCAACTTTTCCATCTACACCAAGTAATCTTCTCAAGATATACTTGCTCCTGATGGGGATTTAACCCTTCAGATATAGCATCCAAAGTCTATACTTTGTTGGTGTACATGGATTCCATCTCAGATCGCTAAGCATCTAGCCATTCTTACAGAGTCCCCACTCTTGATGGCCTGCTCGAAATTAGTTGGGTCATCATCTCATGATGCAATCCTCGCTCCCACTGTCATCGAGAAACTGAAGTATCTCTCAGGCGGATGAGGAACCCTGCTAGATCGGCGGAGAGGCTGAGGTTCGTCGGAACCTATTGAATCATTTGGTTCTACCAAATCATCTGTTGTAGTTTGTATAGCTGGAACTCCTTCCAGTTCTACCTCATGACCATTAATTTCTTCATAAGAAATTCCCTTTCACAATGGTGGTATGTTGAGAAACAAAACATATTTTGTTCCTCTGTTAGGTAGAAGATGATATCCAACAAACATCTACAAAACTGACTTTGCCTCGAGCTTATCCGGATTTAGCTTTAAGACACAGGCCGGACAACCCCAAATCTTAACAAACTTAAGATATGGGCTCTTCCCATTCCATATCACATATGAAGTGGTAGGTAATGGATTTGATTGGAACCCTATTCAATAGGTATGCATCTTCTCAAGTGCATAACTCCCAAAAGAAAATAGAAAACTCAGTAGTACTCATCATAGAGCGCACCATATCATATAGGGTGTGATTGCTCCGCCCTAATACACCGACGTGCTGTGGTGTATACGGAGGAGTAATGCTGAGAGAGAATCCCATTCTCCTTTAGAATAGTCCAGGAATCCCGTGCTCAAGTATTCTCCTCCCTGATCACATCAAAGGACATAATACTTATACCCGTTTTTGGTTCTCTACTTCTAACTTATATTCGGTGATTATCTCAAAAGTTTCGGACTTGTGTTTCAACAGGAACATATGTCTGAATCTAGAGAGATCATCAGTGAATGTAATGAAGTACAAAGAACCGGTCGTGGCATATGTAGACTGGGGACCTTTATACATCACTATGTATCAGTCCCAAGAGTTCACTAACTCTTTCTCTGTTTCCAATAAACGGAGCTATGGTCATCTTATCTTTGTGACATGACTGGCAAGTTTCATTAGATGTAAATTTAAACTGATTTAAATATGCATCTAAATGTAACTTAGCTAGTCGGATCGCATTGATATGACCTAGTCTACAATGCCTCAAGAAGAATTCGTTCATTTCTGAACTCTTCCTCTCGTGTGTGTTCTGTATACTAAGAACTGTAGTTTGATTTAGAACGTCAATGCTTTTAGATAACGTGTCTGAACCGATCAACTCTTGATATAGGAAATGTTCAAAACATTATCCAACAATACAAAATTATGTCCTTTCTTTACTAATAAAGAGACTGATATGATTTTGCATATCAGGTTCGGTATCTAATAACATTTGTTCAGAATCAATGTATTTGGAATACAGGGTGACAGTGACCAACAGACTTGGCTGCAACACTTGCACCGTTTTCTATCTCATGAAACTTATCACCCGTTCTCAGTTCTCTACCTTTCTGTAGCCCTATGTAACAGATTACATATCTGGGATCCTGATCCGGTATCAAATACCCAGGACGTAGAGGATACAGAGAAACAGTTCTTTGTAATGAACACACCCGAAGAAGATGCATCATCATGCACTTTCTTCGTTTGGGTGGCACAGGAATCCTGATATTCCCCTAATTCCTGCTCTATCTTATAACAATTATAAGTTGGAGCGGGACCAACGTTCTCCAGCTCAGTATAACAAGCGGGTTCGGTCAATACATCCATATTATTATTCTTGATTAAGGCGTGACATGGTCGCTACCTAGAGAGAGAGAGAAGAAAACACTCTGCGTGCATTCTCGCAAGATTAGATTGGTTATATATTTTATCTAATCAGGATGGCTCCCACTGTTTTTATCTAATCCTCCTTCAAACCTTAAAAGGAAAGACTAGCCGGGATTAATTACACTCTACAAGTTCGCCAATCTTTCAGCCAGGCCAGTGCCGGTACTTTGAGGGAGATTCCCCGTGCTTTCGCACGGACCTAATTAAAATAAACCTCGTTTTCCTAGGGGCGTAACCCCGTTGACACCTTTCTAGACACCTACTTGATCGGCTAATTGTAAAGTGCAAAACTCTCCCAAGTGTAACAATTACTCGCAGTGGATATCGGGATCCAACTATCATATAGAAGGTATGCAATCTCATTGCAAATTTCAACACTTGAAACTCCCGATAATGGTTTTTACCCCTAGCACTTATGACCTTAACTATGGTCAACAAATCATAAGCACTAGTCAAGCTCTACCCGTCATTTCGTGATTAATTAGACCCACCCACATGACCCTTAACTAAGGTCAACAAAGTCACGCGACTGTCCTAACTAATCGCATCATATGCGGTGTAGGAAGACATCACTTAGCTACCGTATACTGTGCCTTGACTATGGTCAACAAACACAGCACGAATACTAAGTACTCTACATCCTAAAATGACGGAGGGTTGCGGATGGTTTTTAACAAAACCTTTAACGCTTTGAACTTGATCTCGTTACGGAATCAAATGGTTTTAAATGGAGTGTTTTTTAGGCTTTTGCTAGTTTCGCTAAAGAGGTCACTCCCGGTGAAGGGATCTCGGCTCTTTCCTCGTCGAATGAGGTGCAGGATATTCACAATACCACTATGCAAAGCAAGAACTAGAAAAGCAATCAAAAGACAAACCGAAGGTTGTAGCATCTGCTAGTTATTGCTAAAGATGTCACTCCCGGTGAAGGGATCTCGGCTCTTTCCTTATCGAATAAGGTGCTGGATGTTCTATAAGGAACACCGCTATGCAAAGCAACAACTAGAGCTACCTAATTTTTGAAATTTGATTCCACAACATCTTTTAGATTTATTTTCTTTCATTAATCTCATTAATGAATGTCCCATCATTTAAGTCCACCTAAACATCACAGATAAATACAACGTACGCTTATGCCATCCGCATTCGCCTCGATGTCCCGTCTGCACCGTTAGGTTAGGTAACTAACGGCAGAGCGGGGCAAGGCTAGCGCGGGTGTAAAACATAAGCAACGTCTATATAATATATCATATATACTATATACAGTATCTATCTGAACATATCACATGATCACATCACAGATAACGCAGCAGAAAACATCATATGAAATATTGGATATACTAGGACGTCCGTGTTTTATTTTGAGCCTGTATAAAACACGGATTCTACGGTCGTGATGAATAGCCAATCCCACACCCCTAGACCCCTATGAGAGCGGCAAGTAACCCTACCAATTCTTGAGTTAGGAGACCCGGACTCGACTCCTCGAGATGGTCTCCCACTGGACCCTAGAACCCGGTTACTTGTGCTCCCCACCTTGGGTCTATCCTAATGCGGAAAAGTAAATAATATACAATGGTAACATCATCCTCAACCCGGAAGTGCCCCAATAAAAGAATATTACATACAAGTTTTTACATGAATGAAAATGAAAAACACTCATCTCACATAAAAAACCCCGGCTATTCAAACACGACGATCCAATATAACATATCCAGCAACACATAACATCACATGTCATCAACATAAGTAAATATGCCCATCCCAATTGTCGTTGACATATAGCAACGAAACCGGCAATATCACATATTACACTTATGGTCGCAGAAAAGAAAGTGTAAAACTACAACAGTTGGAATCCGCAACCTCCTTAGACATCGCATGCCTAATCAAATGAATTCCTTAGACATCGCATGCCTAACAATTATAAACCCGGCATTTTAGTCTCATTATTGAAAACTCTTTTCAATATCAAGTCGGTCAATTCAACAAGATTCCCGACATCCTGATCGAATTCTCGTCGCAAACTTTAGTAGACGGCCGCACCCCCGGATGTCGTCGACGAAGTGCACTAAGGCGGAACACCGCTACCGCGAGCACCCGAACGGATGCTTTTGGCTACGGGGTTCTCCTACAGTCACTTGGTCGGGGAAATGGGGCGTGGCTGTCTATTAAGTTTACCCGGCGAGTATCCGCGTACGCTACGTGATTGCGACGGACTTTTGATCACATCAAAATTCCGTGGCAACCGATCATATGAGACCGAACTGCTAGATTTATAACATTCAAATTAGTTATCTCATAACTACTTGTGGATTCCAAATATTGTATCACATTCCAGATAAATAGACAATGTTAAACTTTCCGATCGAATAATCAAACACCCAAGTTTTCCCAATAGCTCAACACTTGAGGGGAGTTTAAAAACATCCATTTCATGCCACAGTACCAACGGTCCAGCCGTAGAAGGGTCAAGCCAACACCTCATATGTGGCAACGCCGTACTGCCCCAAACCCTAAGGTTCAAAAGGCAGTTCAAGACGGTCACATAATCGAGTTAAGGTTTGTTGTCGTCTAGAGGGTCCATCGCGTTACTTGCACGACTTAGAACGTTCTTAAACAACGGAAAAATCCAACACTTGGAAATTTTCCGGGTCGGGAAAAGTGAGTTATTGATATCCGGTCGAACTTTTTAACACGTTCTAAAATTACCCGGACAAAATAAACAAAGTTAAATTATCCGATCGAATCAATGAGTCCCCAATACAACCCTAAGAAAACTCAACACTTGAGTAGAATTAAAAAATTCCCAGAAAAAATTGACAAGAAAGGACCTAAGAATAAATATATGAAGTATGAGGGACTAAGTCATAATTTGGGCCGCGGAACCCTTGGTTTGGCCGCGGTTCCGCGGTCATATAGACGAATCAGTGGGCCGTACTTCACAGTAATTCTTAGTTTTTTCTGCTTAATTTTCTGAGCATTTTTAATTCATAAAAAATCACGGTTTTGAAAATTATCCAGAGAAGGGTATTCGTCGGGGTTTACGGGTTCGATCGGACTTTAAACTTCCCCTAGACTTCGCGTAAAGCTCTAGCTTGGCTCTGATACCACTGTAGGGTTCCTAGGCACTCTAACAAGGTTCTACAAGGCATCAACCATGCCCGATTCAAAAAAATTAGCCGTGCCGAACAACCCTAACCAAGATCGTTTACTAGAGATTATGCGAAAACTAGCAAGTTAAACATTTTAACTACAAGTGAAAGGGATTACAACCTTTGTAGATCCGGTCCTTCACTTCTAAAGCTCCGTGTTGATGTCCCTTCGCTGCGATCATCGGGATCCCGGACTCTAGCGATGGTTTCTTTGGAGAAATGAGCGGGCTAGGTCGTTGACTTCGAGGCCGAAAATGATCTACGTCGAGGAGACTCAAACTCAAGCTACATCTTCACTAGGTCAAGAACTTTGTGAAGAGAACACCCTAAACTAAATGGCAAGTAGTAGAGGATGATGAAATAGGAAGTGGGTTTACTTTAGATTTGGATTTCTCACTTTGTTTCTTCACTTGAAAATTTTTCTAGGAAGCTTTCTTCTTCTTGAAGAAGAAGAAGAAGAAGAAAAGAATAAGAATGAATAATGAATTATCACAAAAGAATAATCAAGTGAAGTCTATCATATTGCAACCATGGGTGAGTTTACCTTTGTAGAGACTAAACCATAGTTTGAGGTAATGGTTAGGTTAATGAAAATCTTATGCAAAACAAAATTAGTGGACTTTGTCAAAGATGCTTGAAAGCTTCATGAAGCTTCAAGCAAAGACAAAGAAAGCCACCATTTTGTCTTACCAAAATAAATAAAAACCCAAAACCATTATCTTAAATATGGTGTAAGTCGTACACACACCCAAGTTTGCATGTATCATCAAACATGATACAATCTAGTGCACAAAAATATATCACATATACAACTTGTGCACATCAAGTGAGAAAATCAATCTTAAGTGAACCAATACTAGTTAATGTAAAGTAATATATCAAATATATATAATTATACATTAAATCATTAAATCAACACTTGATTTAATGATCCGGTCATATCGCGTATAACCGACTAATATCTAGTGTATCAATGTATCGAATCAACACTTGATTCGGTAACCCGGCTATATCTCATATAACCGTCCGATGATACAAATCGCGAGAATAGAATACAGTATCTCATACTGGTATTATTCTCGGTCCCGCACATATCTCATATGCGCTCCTATTTCGTTTCGCTTGAGCCAAGAAATCTCTGTGTAGGACTCTAAAGACTCGTCAATACACCGGCAGTAGGCGGTGATCATATCAATCACCCACAAGCCGCAAGCGGTCTGCTAAACGTAACGGCCACCCGGGTATTGAGCGATCAGAAGATCCACAAGCAAGCCTGCTCACACTCCTGCAAATCCAATCAAGAACACTTACCGCACAGTCCGGTCTGTTCGTCTGATATGTCGCATATCTCGCCTAGGGATGGTAAACGTCAGACCCCAGCAGCTTGATAAGTCATGCCGATGTAAGGTCCATAACAAGCATGAAACTACTGATAACACTTACCAGTAAATCAGTGCAACCCTGGCCAGGGATTTCCAGTTATGGGCAGTCGAGCATAGCGCAACATCAACCCTCAATACCGGGAGAGACGAATCCCCTCCTATCGCTCATTGCCTCCATGTGAATCGGGACTGTACCCAAAAACCACCTGTTTGCATGACTCAGTAGAGCCGTGGTAGGGTGGAAATCAAAGCACAGTGGGAGACACACAAGACTCTATGACGATCTCGGGTCAACAGACTAAGCTGTACCAGTGTCACCAGAGAACTGCTATCTGACGTGAGATATAATACCATCTGGGAGTTCTCGGCGAGTCCGTCCAGTGTACCCAGTCTCCACTGAGCACCTGCATACCGTCTCTGATGTCAAACACCAATGGATATGGGATCATCCATCGCCCATCACATGGGTCGAGAAGATATACGCCAGTCTACTCTGGAATATCGATGCCCCGTCTCGATATTCCCACGACTAGGAAGATTGAAGGATGTACTCATGGACTACCCAGGCCCTACTAGTATGATCTACATCATAGTCCTGGAAGTCGAGTATACATCCTAAGGGCTTTATCAACATGTAACAGAGAGACAATAAGTATACATGTTAAGATAAAGAGTAACCAGATAGCGTACTATCATGTCGAGCAAGAAAGTCCTCCCTATATATGTCCCAGCATCCACTACATTATACATCTCATGTACAGTAATGGGCTCTAGGGCATACATATAACTAACACTTCTTGCTCTGATTCCTATGGGTCAACTATCCTCTTTCCCCGTGCCCCTTTTTCCCGGCCTTAGAAATAGGTCCACTATGCACAGAATTTTCCGTGCCTAAATTTGAATGCTTCTCTTTATAACCCGAAGTTATGTCTTCCTTCTTCTTCTCAAAGAGAAATCCATTTCTATTAACTCAAGGTAAACCATTTTCCAAAGGAACAAACCAAGAGCTATGGCTTGCGATCGTCCTCACACTTGTCGGCAACCATGGGAGGTGCCCATCGAGGAGACTATTCCTTGCTTTGCTGCGCGGCTAGTAGATCCCCTTCTCACCGACGTTCAATGTGACGCGGTGATGTATGAGCTCCTGACTCGTAGTGGCCCTCCTCTTCCTATGGGCTCCATTTGGCTCCGGATGATCTTCCTATCCGTGCTTGCCAACATCCTCCCTCATTCGGCAGAGATGACTCCGGCGATTCTCGATGCGACGGAGGACAAGATCGTGTGAGCTTGCCAACATCCTCCCTCATCCGGCAGAGATGACTCCGGCAATTCTCGATGCGAAGGAGGACAAGATCGTGTGCTTTCACGAGGCACATTTGATTACCCAATCTTTGAGGGACCGATCAGTTCAGTTGCTAAGCCGGATACGGGCTCGATGGGCTATCATGTCTGCCTTCGCTGATGAGCACGGTGCTAATCTATGGGGAGAAACTCCTCGCGAAGACCGTCGTTTCGACATGGTGGAGAGGACAGAGAGGGAATTGGAGAGCTTTGTTTATTGTTTTGTTAAACCCTGTATTTTTGATCCCATATTTGGTGATCTCTTCCCTGTAGAGTAGTATGTTTATATCAATGTATTTCTCTTATTATTGACTGTTGAATGTTTTCTTTTGAATGTTTCTTCTTCATCATATATTCGTACGTGTATCAAGCCTCTGTGCATGAGCTTTATACATTACCCTTAGGAATTTTTACTAAGTGCGAGCGCCATTGTTGTGTCATGCGCTAAACCTTCTCACACATACATAAATCAGCACGCTTTGAATACTATTTCCATTTAAGTACATATGCAGTTTTGAATGAACGCTTAGTCGGGTATGAATCAAATACTTTCTTTATTGCCTTGCATAGTACACGGTTGGTGCTCATGGGTTATGCCTTTCTGTCTTGACTTGACGTGAAGTAGATTATATACTCGTTTCGAAGTTTGTAGTTTATTCACTCGTCTCGGAGTCTCTAGTTTATGAACTCATTTCGGAGCTTGTAGTTTATTCACTCATCACGGATTCTCTAGTTTATGAACTCATCTCGGAGCTTGTTTAGCTTACTTCCCTTAGGCTTGTAGGTAAACTTGTCCTAACGTTACAGTTAACCCCTGCTCTTTACGACAGAGGTCCGTTAGGGTCTGTGGTACTAGGGTTTTTGCCCGTCGTACGTCGCATTGGCTGATGCATTCCCCGATATGCAGACTTTACACTACTGTTCGAGTAGCCTCGCGACTGTCGTGTCTTTGATCCCTTCAGGGGTTGGACAAGACGTCTTCAAGTAATCTCCTTAGGTCACCTTACCGTCCAGAGAGCAAGTGGTAGGAATTTTGTCATGCCGCTTTTTACTTGAGGTTAGGCTCAGTTTGGGAGCTCCGATGGGTCATAACCACTTTGCGCTGGTGTGGGATGATCTCCGATAGTCTTTCAGGTTTTATTTGAGTTGCCGTCAAGACCCTGAAGCTAGGAATTTGGCCTTCGCTTCCTCTGTCGACACTGTGTCTGCTGTAATGAGATGAATGTCGAGGTGATCTCTAGGTTGTTTGTGAACCGTCGAGATTTGGAACTAGGGACTTTGCCATAGCTCCATTTTGTTTTGACCCTGGGGTTGCTTGTTGACGCCGCGTCTGCATCCTGCTGGAGTGAGAAGAAACGCCGTTGTTGACACTGCGTCTGCCGTAACGAAATGAATGTCGAGGTGGTCTCTAGGTTGTCTGTAAACCGTCGAGACTTGGAACTGGGGACTTTGCTATGGATCCGTTTTGTTTTGACCCTGGGGTCGTTTGGTTGACATTGCATCTGCATCCTGCTGGAGTGAGATGAAACGTCGTTGTTGACACTGCGTCTGCTGTAACGAGGCGAATGTCGAGGTGGTCTTTAGGTTGTCTATGAACCGTCGAGACTTAGAACTAGGGACTTTGCCATGGCTCCGTTTTATTTTGACCCTGGGATCATTTGTTGACGTTGCGTCTGCATCCTGCTGGAGTGAGAAGAAACGTCGTTGTTGACACTGCGTCTGCCGTAACGAGATGAGTGTCGAGGTGGTCTCGAGGTTGTTTGTGAACCGTCGAGACTTGGCTCTCCCTTTGACGGAGCCTGGTGGGAAAATGCGGTTCCCTTTTCGTTTGTGCCTATGGATTGTATACAGGGGTCAATGTGGACTCACCTGCAGGGCAAAAGCATCATTTTTTCCACGATGCTCCATCATTTCAGCTTTTTATAACGTGAAAGTCGCGATTTCCCAATCATTTCGGTTTTTTATCGCGGTGCCCAATCATTTCGGCTGTTTTTATATGCACATATTTCACTCGCTGATTTTTATTACGAGTCGCCCCATCATTTTCGCTATTTCATATACATTTTTTTTGCTCGCTGATTTTTGTTGTGAGTATGGAACTTGAGATCCGATACCAATCTTGGTATCAGCACCGCTGTGACTGGAATATTGCCAAGAGCGAATCATCATTTGCCGTGAAAAGACTTGAAAATTGACACCTGTTCAGGCATCAGCATCACTGCTACTGGAATATTGTCAGGAGTGAATCATCATTTATCGTGAAAGGACTTGAAAATTGACACATGTTCAGGCATCAGCATCACTGCGACTGGAATATTGCCAGGAGCGAATCATCATTTGCCTTGAAAGGACTTAGAATTTGATACCAATTTAGGCATCAGTATCGCTACGACTGGAATATTGCCAGGAGCGAATCATAATTTGCCTTTGCTGATTTGAACAAAGATGGCTTAGTAAACAGGGTTAGGATCCTGTCGACTAAGACTTTTCGACTTTATGAGCCGTAAGGGTCTCATAAAGTTATTTCTCCCTACGAGTCGTGAGGATCTCGTAGGTGTATGTTCTCCTTATAAGTCGTGAGGACTTCTAAGTGTGTGTTCTCTTATAAGTCGTAAAGATCTTATAAGAGTGTTTTCTCCTTATAATTCGAGAGGACTTACAAGTGTTATTCACCATATGGGGGCATTTCTTGCCATTTGTAGAACTTAACAACGAAATATTTATTCATGCCCGTGATTTGTATACAAAGGTCAATATGGACCACTTGTAGGGTAATTTGGGGGATATGACGGCTTAAGGACATGTTCAGATCCCTGTAACTTAAGGCTTTTGAATCTTATGAGCTGTGGGGATCTCACAAGAGATTCTCCTTACGAGTTGTGAGGATCTCATAAGTGTATTTATTTTAACAAGGTTGCACCCTTCCGGGTTTTCACAAGCTCGCCGGCAGTCCTGCCTGAATCTGTTTACCGTCCACCTCTCCGAAGATACCAAGTTGATTTATAGCACCGTGTATCGGAGGTTTGGACAGATGCGGCCGTTGTAGCAGACTTCGTCAGATTCCCTCTCATTTGCGAGGGGTTTTTGATTGTGGGGTCGTGGTAGTTTCAAGTCGATCGAAAACCGACTTCTTTGGAGCTTCCTGTGATGGCACTGGGGCGCTGAAGCTTGCTAGTGGGAGCATGGTCCCAAAGAACAATCCAATGGTGTCCTGAATCACCTGTTCTACTGGCATTGAGAAGATGCAGGCCACATTTGGCCCGTATGTCACTCCTCCAGCGGGGACGGGGTAGGAGTTGCTGTTGCAGGTACACATGGAAGCCATTGATTCTTCTTTTCTCTACACAGGAGTAAGACACCAAATCTTAGTATCTCGAATCTAGGGGCAACCATAGTAAACCGCGATTTGTTCACGAACACAACATACGAAGTGTGGAGTGGAAAGAGGAAAAAGTCCGACCGGGCGTGCCAGAATCTGTTCACCGCCGAAAACAGAGACGAAACCGCGTAAGTCGTCTTGCCTGAATTTAGGGGCAGATACTATTTGGGTTTATTCGTCCACCACTCCGAAGATACCAAGTTGATTTATGGCACCGTGTATCGGAGGTTTGGACATATGTGGCCGTTATAGTAGACTTTGTCAGATTCCCCCTCATTTGCGAGGGGTTTTTTATTGTGGGGACGCTCTTCCCTACAGGCGCAAGCCCCTGCAGTTAATTACGTTACCGCATCGCGATAACCACTTTCTCCTGCTCCAGAAGTTCACTTCGTGTCGTGTGTTTGTTTTATTTTTGGTTGCCCATGGATTGTGTACAAAGACCAATTTATGTTGTCGCCCATAGGGCGTGGATTAGTCCTAATCTGTATATCTT
Source organism: Agapanthus africanus (assembly GCA_030015575.1). Lineage (NCBI taxonomy): Eukaryota > Viridiplantae > Streptophyta > Magnoliopsida > Asparagales > Amaryllidaceae > Agapanthus > Agapanthus africanus. Next base: position 823,615,622 of record CM057339.1, on the reverse strand, counting down.
AGATTTGGGTTTAAATTGATTAAGGATCGTTAATCTCGTTTGAGATTAAGATCAACTTAAATTTTTGTTAAGGATACGTTAGTCCAATTTGAGACTAAGATCTACTTAACAGGGTTTTAGGATCATTCAGATCCAACAAAAGATCATTTGAGCTCTATTGTTTTAGTTTAAGGACGTTACGGTCTGTTGTTAGTTTAAAGACGTTTCAGTCCGTAGGTCACCATTTTTGAGATGAGGGCTTAGTTTAAGGACGTTTCGGTCCGTAGACCATCTTGTGTGCATGTGTATTTGTTACGTGTCAGGATGAGCAATGATAATATGGGACACATCCAGTTTGGGATGTGGTTTGATCTGGGATGTGCACGTCGGCTTGGGAAGTGCACCAAAAAGTAGTAGGCTGTCGGGACCCGCCGCCTCTCTGAAGACGTTGAGAAATTACGACATATATCAGAGGTGTGGAGAGTTGTACTCTTGAACCAATTTCCCTATTTAAGGGAAAATGAAGTTGGTGGTCAACTCCGAAATCATTGGTCGTATTTTGAGACTAAGATTTCCTCATGGGAATGTGGGATGAATATCATTTTGGATATCATCAGTTGAGTGGTCATCAATCATGTTTTGAGACTGAGATTAGTTTGGGAGAACATGAACACAGAGGCTCGGTTAATTTGGAGATCAAAGAGGTTTTGACCTCAGGAAGACTTAGCCAATTTGGGGTTGAAGTCTTGAGTCTCATAATGCTAAGCATTGGTGTATGTTTAGTACTCACGTGTTACCACGTGAGACTCTGAATCAGTATTAAACACTGCACTTTGGAAGCGCAGACGTGTGGGCACGTGAGGCGCCCCAAAGTTGGATCTGTTCTCTTGGTTCTATTCCTCCTTCCCCTTTTTTTATGTGGAAGTGTTAAACACTTGACTTTTGGAAGCCCTTCCGTGTGAGCACGTGAGGCGCCCCAAAGTGAGAATTGTTCTCTGGGTTCTATTCCTCCTTCCCTTTTTTATATAGAAGTGTTAAACACTTAACTTTTGGAAGCGCTCACGTGTGAGCACGTGAGGCGCCCCAAAGTGAGAATTGTTCTTTGGGTTCTATTCCCCCTTCCCTTTTTTTATATAGAAGTGTTAAACACTTAACTTTTGGAAGCGCTCACGTGTGAGCACGTGAGGCGCCTATAGAAGTGTTAAACACTTAACTTTTGGAAGCGCTCACCTGTGGGCACGTGAGGCGCCCCAAAGTGAGAATTTTTCTCCTACGTAAGATCATATCGAGTGTTTGGAGATTTTTGATCTCATGCTAGGGTTTTGGAGGATCTCACGTCTCTTTAAGAATTAAATTCTTATTACAAGGCTAAACCTTGATTTTCAGAATTAAATTCCTGTATATATTTGTAAGAATTAAATTCTTTAAACTCAGTTTTTTCCTTAGGTTTTGAATCTGCATGACAGAATCTCCCCGATGAGAATTAAATTCTCAACTTATGGGGAGATCTGCTTCTGCAGATCTAACCAGAGGAAGAACTAAGTTCTTATGCGAAGGGTTAAACCCTTAGAAAGGTTAAGATAATCTCTTTTTTTTACCTAGAATGTTCTGATAAAGCAAATCTTTTCCGAAACTTAAATTCTCTTCTTCCTCTTTTTTTTTTGCTCTCTTCTGTATATCTGTCCCTCTCTTTTTTTATCTCCTATTTTTGCTCCTATTTATAGGAGAGAAAAAATAATCAATTTGTTAAAAAAAAAACCTCATTGAGAGATCATGGTTGATTTCATAATCAATCCAATTGTTCTGGTGAATTTCATTCACCGTTGGATTTTTAATCCAAAGGCTCTCTGTTTAACAAAGAAGCTCTCTTATTTGTTTTTAACCAGATTAGGAAATATTTTCCTAAGATAGAATTTTATTCTATCAGACGATCACCGTTGGATCTTTGATCCAAAGGTCCTTCGTTTAACAAAGAAGATCTTTCTAGTTTAAGGAAGATCAGAGAAATATTTCCCACATATATAGAATTTAATTCTATCAAATAGTTTAGAAAGATTTAAGAAAATATCTTCTAAATAGAGTTTTAATCCTTTTATATAGAATTTAATTTTATCAGCTTGGAAGGTGTTTAGGAACACTCACATGCAGCACGTGATCCCAATGGAATTAAGCTTGTTCGCTTATATGCAACAGCATAAAAGGGTATCACGTGTTAACACGTGAGCCTTTTTTGGCTTGCTATCTGTTTGAATGTAGCGCCTATATGCTTTGCATATAGGCGCTCACGTGCTTACACGTATGGCTCAATTTTACCTATCAATCGCTTAAATGCAGTGTCTATATGCTTTGCATATAGCCGCTCACGTGTGGGCATGTGAGACCTGCACGGTGGGGAGTTTTACCCCCTTATATATATATATATATATAAGGGAACAGACATACCCCACACGCACACTTGGTTTCATAGCACGATACCTAGTTGTATGTGTTTTTGGTTCGAAAATAGTATTTACAATAAAATACCACATAATTCTAAAACCGGATTTCTTTTAAAGCGGTATTTCATTTCCTTTGCGATTATGCATCTACAACTCTCTTTAGGGGACCCGCTAATGGATGGTGCGAATTATCGCACATCCTTGGGCTGGTAGAGCGAGATACAGACCTCCTCACGGAGCATTCGATCTCGAAATGATTTAAATATGTTTTTAAGAAATACGAATTTTCTAAATAAAAATAAAAGTATTTTTAAAAAAAATTATAAAATTATAAATCTATATTTTCAAAATATAATGAAACGATATTTTTCTAAAAATGAAATATTAAAAATGTTAATAAAATACCATCAATTTACCAAAACAGGCAAGCTTTTCAATAAAATACCATGAACTTTCCAATGCTAAGTATTTATCATTAAAATACCACAATACTTAAAATCCATGCTCATGAAAACCCTAAGTAATATTAATCACCTTGAGGTTTACTTTTTAACTATATTAAAAATATTTTTTCATAAAACCCCCTCGCGATATATAAAACAATATTTAAGAACTTTAGTAAATATAGGTTTAAGCGGGATCAATTCTCTTGAGCCCCAGGGAGCCGGAGAAAGTGAGTGCTTGCATATTTAAATTACTACAATAAGAAGTTGCCCCTATGGTTGAATATATCCGTAGGGGCAACATTTTATTGCCCCTACAGATTAATCCGTAGGTCCCCATGGTTGCCCCTACGGTACCCTACGTTTTAATTTAAAAATATTAAAACGTAATTTGTTATTTGTCCCTACGGAGCCGTAAACGAAGGACCTACGGAGTAATTCGTAGGGGCATTATATGGGTTATTTTATAAAAAAAAACCCAGAAATTTCCTCTTTCTCACAACTTCCTCGCTCTCACCTCCCGCGTGCGCCTCGTTGCCACCGCCTGCGACTCGTCGCCACCACACTCCCGCGCGCGCCTCGTCATCCCTGACATCACCGTCGACTTTCTCGTCGACGTTAGGAACTCTCTCGTCGCCGATTGCGTCGTCGACCATCTCGGGTCTCCTCTATCGCCGGCCTACAGGTTAGTAAATTTCATATTTTTGCTTCTAATTATGCATTTATTTCTGTTTTTGTTGATTATTGGGTTGCTACTTGGGCTAGGGTTAGGGTTCAGGGTTCGGTTAGGGTTCAGTTTAGGGTTAGGGTTAGGGTTCGGTTAGGGTTAATTAGTTGGGGTTAGGGTTAGGGTTACGGTAAGACTTGGGCTAGGGTTAGGGTTAGGGTTCAGTATGGTTAGGGTTAGAGTTAGGGCTAGGGTTAGGGTTAGGGCTCAGTGTATGGTTAGGGTTAGGGTTAGGGATTGGTTCAGGGTTAAGGTAAGGGTTTGGTTCAGGGTTAGGGTTAGAGGCTAGGGTTAATTTGCGTTAATTACGTAAAATAGATAGGGTTAATTGGGTTAATTAGTGATAATTTGAAAGGGTTAGGGAGTTGATTAGGGTTAATTAGGTTAATTTGGGTAAATTGGGTTAAGTTTGGGTTAACTAGGGATAATTTGTGTTAGGGTAACGATTATGGTTAATTGGGGTTAATTAGGTTAATTTGGGTTACTTAGGGTTAGGGTTTAGGGTCCACCAGTTCATTCAGTAGGATACTCAATGATAACGTAGACGTACGATTTTACCGTAAACTCAAGAAAAATTTACCCTAAACTAAAAACTTTGAAACCTTAATAACGAAACGTAAACGTAAAACCTATTCAAGTTAAATGTTCAAGTTAAAACAAATATATGATACTCGATGATAATATGAAACTTTCATATTCTCATCGATACTCATATATGAAAATCAAAGCGCGACTTAGTCCCCGTATATCAGTTAATATACGTTCGATGTTCGTCGTGATATAGAACCATACGAAGGTTGTTAATATCGAACGGTATAGTTCGGTACTAACAACCGTCGTATAGTCTATGTGATGAGAAAATTCAATCGTATGATAACCGATAGATTTGTCCAGTGTGGACAAGTTAGGAATGTATAAAGCAAATACTTGCATTCACTTGTGTTTTCATCCGTTACGAATTATTTCGTCGGTACTTTTCCGCTGGTTCTCCGTGTACAAAGATAGATTACATGTTCATTTCAACGTTGTTTCACAGCTTTAAAATGATTATCTATTCTATTACAGTGTACTCGGAGAACAGCGGGGAGGAGCTGCCAAAATTTACTTAAAACGGTTGAAAGCACAAGCGAATGGGTGTCTGCTCTATACATTCTTAATGGGATAGAAGCCTTACCCCCGACAGCCAAAACACACACATACAACACGAATACACAACAAACGCACACACAGCACATACACGCTAACAACCCTACACTTAAGCAAAATCATAAATTGAAACACACATATAGAGAATACAACTCATACATGGATATCCTCAAATCTGAGTTTGTTTATCGATAATTTATTTTTTTCAACGACAAACGCACACACAAAGCACATACAAGGATTTTCTCCTTTGTCAGTAACCATCCCGTTCTGAGATTTCTCAATATAGTCATCATAACCTACATTTATATGTTATACAGTCTAACATGGCCCATCAGTATATCAGAGTTAAGGACTGGATGTATGTGGATTAGCAACAACGTATGCAACCTAAGTTTGTCGTGGGAGTTGTTGCTTTTATTGAATTTGCATGCGCACATAATAAGATCGTGTTAGAGAAGATTCTCTGCCCGTGCGATAGATGTGGGAATAAGTGAAGGTAGAATTCGCAGAGCTTCATATCGTTAAACATGATTTTACTAGACTTTATACAACTTAGCTATATCACGGGGAAGGAAAAGAAGACAGTAATGTGGCAGAAGAAGAAGGAGAAGACGGTAATGCGACAGAAGAAGAAGACAGTAATTTCTTTCCAGGAGAAGAAATGGAGGATATGGTAGAGGCTGCCCTAGGTGAATCTATTCGTACCGAAGATAATATTCCTTCTGGTCAAGGACAGCATGCGGATAAGTATGAAAATTTCATGAATGATGCTAGAAAACCAATTTATGATAATGCAAAGTATTCCACCCTTTCATGGTTCGTGTAACTTTTCCAGATTAAGTGACTAAATGGATAGAGGAACAAGTCATTCACAATGCTTCTTTCGTTCTTGAAAGATTCTATGCCCCCGGGAAATAACGTGCCCGACAGCTGGTACGGAGCCCAAAAGATGATGTCTGATTTGGGTCTGAAGTGTGAGAAGATTCAAACATGTCCTAAAAATTGTGTGTTATACCGGAAAGAGAATTCAGATTTGAAAGAGTGTCCAACATGCGGAGAAGCCAGGTATAAGCCGAAAGATTCTGATAAGAAGCCCGATATACCTGTCAAGATAGCACGATACTTTCCCATAACACAGATGCTGCAGAGGCTATTCAGGTGCAAGAAAACAGCCGAGGCAATGATTTGGCATCACCGTGCTCCTCCAAGTGAAGATGGAAAAATGATTCATCCAAGAGATTCACCGGTATGGAAGGATTTCGATAGGAGGCACGAAATATTCAGTAGCGATCTTCGCAATATCAGGCTCGGACTCGCTAGTAATGGCTTCTGCCCATTCAACTATATGGCTGGAAGCCACAGCACATGGCCCGTTGTAATGATAGTTTATAATCTGTCGCCTTGGTTGGTTATGGACCAATCATACTTTATGATGCCTCTTCTTATCGACGGACCAAACTCATCAGGAAACAATATTGACGTCTATCTCCGACCTTTGATCGATGAGTTAAAATATTTATTCATTGATGGTGTAGAGACTTACGATGCAAACACAAATACAACCTACATACTGCGTGCAGCTTTAATGTGGACAATTAATGACATTCCTGCATATGGAATGCTATCAGGTTGGTCCGTACATGGTCACAAAGTATGTCCTTATTGCCATCAACATACAACATCGATATTCTTGAATTTTATCAGGAAGGTTTGTTATTGCGGCCATCGACATTTCCTGCCTCTAGACCACCCCTACAGGTTAGACGATGTTCACTTTGATGGTCATCAGGAGCTTCTTGGACTTCCAGCCCCATTGTCCAGAGAGGACGTGACTGCTCAGTGGGATGGTTACAATAATATGACCTTCGGGATGGATCCGACAAAACAAGTCAAACTACCATTCTGGAACAAGTTAAGCATTTTCTTCGAGCTTCCGTACTGGTCAACAAATTCAGTGCGTCATTGTCTGGACGTCATGCACATAGAGAAAGGAGTATCCGAGCACGTACTCAACCTGCTTATTTGTAAAGACGGGAAATCGAAAGACAACCTCCATACTCGGATGGATCTACAGGACTGGGAAATTAGAAGTGAATTGCATCCTAAACCGATAGCGGGTAAACCAGGGAAGTTTGTACTTCCCAATACCGCGTATCATATTTCACAACCGGAGAAGAAAAGATTCATGCGGGTGTTGCATGATTTGAAAGTTCCCACAGGTTTCTCAGGATCATTTAGCAAGAAGATAAAAATTGTGAAAGGCAAGATCGATGGGCTGAAAAGTCATGATCACCATATTATTATGGAGCACCTTCTCCCCTTAGCCCTCAGGACTTCCCTTCCCGAATCGGTTGGTCTAGTAATCAATGACCTATGTTGTTTTTTTAGAGAATTATGCGTTAAAACACTGGATGTTGTAACGCTGGAGAAAATAGAAAATTCTATTTCACTGATACTTTGCAAGTTTGAGCGTATTTTCCCACCGTCATTCTTCGATATTATAATACACTTGACGGTTTATCTTGCAACTGAGGCTAAGTTAGCCGAACCGGTACAATATCGATGGATGCATCCCATCGAAAAGTACATGGAATTTTTCGTTTCGCGCAATTTGTAAAATTATTATTGTCTTGTATGCCCGTATTTATTTATTTAACATGTTTTTCTTTAGGTACCTCTACGCTCTAAAAAAGTAAATACGCAATAGAAATCGACCAAAGGGTTCTGTCATGCAAGGTTATTTTCTAGATGAAGCAACCACATTTTGTTCCCGCTAGCTGGACGAGAACATTGAGACAAAACTTAACCGGCCTTGAAGAATTCAGGACGGGCCATATAATAAAACTGATTATAAGAGGGTAGACACTATGTTTATCAACAAGATATATCGATTTATCCTTCTCAATAGCGCATGTCTTGAAAAAATTAGAGAGTAAGTTTTTTTGGATTAATTGTTATATTTGTGTTTGTGTGTGTATAAAATGATATAATATTAAAGTCAAAATTTATTGTTGAGAACAGAATTCATTTTAACGAGGTACGTGAGGGGCATCCTAATTGGAACGATGAACGATTGGAAAAATATCATCAGGATAATTTTTGTGATTGGGTTGCAGATCATGTAAGTTATTCGAATAACATGTTATTGCTACCAGTTTTAATCTAAAATATATCGTTATGTATTTGTCGTAAAATTTGTTTGGTTAGATCCATGATCCGAACTTGTCTGCATCATTAAAGAGTGATTCAAGATATTTAGCTCAGTTTCCTAGTATAGAGGTTGCATATTATAAAGGATTCGGTGTCCTTAGATACAAATTCGAAGTTAAGGACATAGAAACATCTAGAACCACTCAGAATAGTGGGATTGCGACGGTAAGATCGGATGGTATGATTTATTATGGATACTTAAATTGTATACTTGGCATCCAATATCCCAGACGATCAGAACCGTTTTATATATTTCAGTGTACTTGGTACGATACACGAACCGATACGGATAAGTGGAGAAACAATCTCAGGACTTGGAAATATGAATATGGATTAACCAGTGTGAACACACTTCGATTTTACGGTCGGGACGATCCGTTTATCTTTCCGAACCAAGCGTTCTAAGTATACTATTCACAGTGTTTGAAGCATCCGGGATGGAGTGTCGTATGCCGTTGGAAACCCAGAGATGTTTACGATGTCCCAGAATTCGAGAACAGCGATGAGGATGAAGAAGAGAGAAGACTTAGAGTGCTCTTACCGTCTGTTTCAAAAGACGGGTTATTTTTGGCTGATCATAAAGTTACGTGGGTTAGAAATGATATCGATGATGAAATCCAAGTAGATATGCCTAATGCGTCCACGAAACGAAAAAGGTTATCAGTAATGTTATATTATTACTTCACATTTTACGATCTATACATATATAGCATGCATATGTAATGATTGTCTAATGCGTCCATGAACCATTTTATCTAGATTTGATGACGATGACGGGAGCAGCGAGGGGCGGCAGGAGCTCCAGCCGCAGCACCGGCAGAGACAGAGGCAGAGGCAGAGCAGTTCTGCCGTCCGGAAAGCTGTATAGAGAGCTTCAGAGGACCGGTCTTGCACCCCGATCGGAGACCCCTTCGAATGCCTCCTTCCGTGTGGACTTTGCCACACCTCCAGGTATATTGCACGCATATTCATTTTGAATGTAATATTATAGTTATACATGCATATTTATGTCAAATTTACTTATATAGTTAATATTTGATTGTCTAGTTGTTGGTGGTGCGTCCACATCAGGGACAGAGGCCACTCCCGCACCTCCAGGTATGTTTATATATCATATAGTGCATGCATATTGATTTAGAATGCTATATCATAAATATACATATATTCTTTTTGCTCTTACGTACTTAGATAATCATTTTTTAATTGTCTAGCTGTTGGTGGTGCGTCCACATCAGGGACAGAGGCCACTCCCGCACCTCCAGGTATGTTTATATATCATATAGTGCATGCATATTGATTTAGAATGCTATATCATAAATATACATACATTCTTTTTACTCGTACGTACTTAGATAATCATTTTTTAATTGTCTAACTGTAGATGGTGCCTCCACATCTTGGGTAAAGGCCGCCACCGCACCTACGGGTATGTTTATATATCCTATATATATATATATATGTTGATTTAGAATGTTATATTATTGATATACACATTATTTTTGCAATTACTTATATAGTCAATATTTGATTGTCTAATTATAGGTGGTGCGTCCACGTCTGGTGCAGGGGTCACTCCCGTCATTTCTATACCCTCCACTCAGTCTGCAGGTTTGTATGAATAAATATAAAATATTTATTCATTTTACATATCCTTTAACAATAAACATGAACTTCATGTAATTTTATCGATATTTATTTTCTAGCTAGAGGGGATGCATCCACGTCCGGATCATCGGCTATTCCTCACCGGAGGAACTATCGTCCCGCTCGTGCTGCTGCCCGGGCCCAGGCTCGTGCTTCTATCGCCGGAGGTATATATCACACTTCAATTTTCGTTAAACATTGATTTCTTAATACCACTTTGTCTTAATATTGATTGTCTTGATATTTCTTGTTGATGCAGGGCATCCCCATCCCGAGAGGGGGACTCGAGGCCCGAATCAGTCCCACGGGCTGAGGCCCGACAGAGTTAAGGGGAGGCAGCATTCCCCCTCTTCTTTACCCCTGATTATCACTATACCGGCGATTATGCCAAGAGGTTCGGCCGGTATATGGGGGATGAGAGCCACCTCGTGAAGAAGTATCCACTTCACGTTGAGTAGGGCGACCAACACCGGCGCTCATTTACTATCTTCTGGGATCAGGCTCGGGTATTAATATATATTTTCATTTGACTTACCCAATATATTTATTATTATTTAACACTTGCAATTTAATAACATTGTTTTTTTTTTTGTATTTGCAGTTGGATTACGACTTTCAGCCTGTACCGGACCCTGATCAAAAGAGTGCTCGATCTTCACGCTATGTACCATGGCCTGATGAAGAACATGCAATCAAAGGTCCGATACAATAGGAACGAGCTGAAAATCGACTGCTATTCCCTGTAGATGGCGACCCCTAAGATAGAGAGCGGCTCTCCTACATACTCCGGCCTTTGCGAGAATCGACGCAGATACATGGCCTCTCTTGTGTCAATATTTCGACTCTCAGTGGAATCAGATTTGTATTTTAAATGTAATTCATTGTTTAGTATATAATTTATATTTTTGTGTTGCTTAATTAGAAAACTAAATCTGAATATGTTGTGCAGAAACAGACCGATCAAAATAAAGAGAATAGGAAGTCGGCGAAGAAGGGTCGCCCCACTTATACAGATGACTCGAGGAATATTACTCGTGCCATGGAGGCATCGGTAAATTACAATAGAGCTATTGTGATATAATGTAATATTAAGAGTTATTTTATAATATATGTAAATTTTTTACGAATTGCAGAGAGCTCAGACCCTGACGCAGGGTGGTACACCGAGCGTGCTGACCGCGTATCTTGTCGTCCACGGCACCTCGATAGATCCCGCTACGGGTGATCTTCGATTCCCCGACACCGCTATCCATGAGTATTGCGTAAGTGTTAATATTTATTCTAACAGGTTTGAAATTTTTGTTTTGAAAAGTTCAAATTTAAATGATATATTTATATTTTACTGGTTAATGTGGGTGTAGGAGCGGGTGGTGGAGCAGGCGGAGGCATCGGGGATCGATTTTACTGGACAGAACGATCCGATGCTGCTGACCCCAATCCTAAACGCCGCACACGGAAGGCACCACGGAGGTTGGGAGAGAGGCCGGGGACTGGGTCCTAGCAGGGCCCATATGAGATTGGACTCTACTCCGGCGGTCACTTCCCCTACCCCCATGAGCGACGTCTAGAGCAAGATGTTGTCATCTTGAAGACCACCGTCCAGGAGTTAAAGGAGATGATGGTATGTATACTACTTAATAGTAAAATATTATATCATATGATAAATAGTAACATATCCAATATAAGTAGCCTGAGCTTATTTGGTTGTAGACTTAACTTTGATTAATCTAAGATTGGGGTTTCGCAATAACCTGATAATGATACTAATTCGAATAATACACGGTTCTTACTCGTTTATTACATACAAAATTGAACAGATGCGACGTGGTTCTTCGGCAGTGGCTCCACATGCATCTCCTTCAGCTGCGGCTCCGCAAGCCACTACCTCGGCTGTGGTTGCGCAGACCACTCCTGCAGCTCCACAGCCCGCTCAGACTCCTGCACAGTCTGCTCCTTCATTAGTCAAGTTTTTGACGACTCGGGGCTGCACCGAGGAGCAAATGCGCCAGATTACGGCGATTATCATATGTGGAGGAGCTGGACCGAGCTAGGGTAGCTTTTTTTTATATTTTAAGCATGTATGTACTTATATGATACATATTGTATATATTTTGGACGATATTGGTGGTGTTTGCGTGTTAACGATGATTTAGATTGATATCGTATTCTGTTTGTTGATTTCTTTTATATATTATATGTGAGATGTTGATTATGAATACTGCGGTATTTGGTTATATTATGTATATATTATTGTGCACAGGGCGAGAAAAAAACAGGAAGCCTCTTTTTAAAAAAAACCTGATATTTGGTCCCTACGGATTAATCCCTAGGTCCATCTTTTTCCCCTACGGATTAATCCGTAGGTCTATAGTTTTCCCCTACATATTTATCCGTAGGGGCAAAATATCAGGATACCTGACATTTTGGCCCTATGGACTCAGTAACAGGCGTTACACTTGCTCCTATGACTATATCCGTAGGGGCTTATTTCTGGACCTATGGCTAACTCCGTAGGGGCAGGAAGTTGCCCCTACGAATAACACCGGAGGGGAAAGTATTTTATTTTATAAACCACTAAATTAAATAAATATTTTGTCCCTACGGAATATACCGTAGGGACATGAAGACCTACGGATTAAACCGTAGGAGCAATTAATTATCCGTAGGGGCATGTTCAGGACGAAGACTTGCACCTACGGAGTATTTTCGAACCCCTACGAATATATCCGTAAGGGCAATGCTTTGCCCCTACGGATAAAGTCGTAGGGGCAACCCCTTATTGTAGTAGTGTTAAGGTAAACAACTTAACGGAGTTATCAATGGTAATTGTCTTGATAAAAGACACATATTCTGCCGTCCATGTGCAGCAGTTACCGATGACTTCCAAACCTAATTCAAGAGCTAAATCGGTTTACAAGTGTCTGACTCGGTCTGGGTCCAATTCAAACCTGAATCTAAAGTCAAACATGAATACTTGATCATGAACATGAATAATCGAATCCAAACATCAATATCAAACATATATACTTGACTTGATTTGACCGAACCATAGTAATAACTTGACTTAACTACTTGAATACTTGATTACATCATGAACATGAATACTTGGAGATTTTGTATCTATGGATTCGGCCAAGACTTGTGAACCTAATCTATATAATACATTACACGGGGATAAAGGGATGGATTGGTACGAAACGTATATCGTGGCACGAGAGGTCACTTAAAAGACACCTACATGAATTCTCGTGCCGTTGTCCTGTGGGTTATGACGGAGCTTTGTACTACATGTTACCATAGTCCACAGGGTAAGATAGACTCCTCTCGTATACATGAATACCTTCTGTATCAAGCTACAAACAATCACGTCAGAATAACCATCATTTACCAGTAATCAATCATATACAATTTACCTATTCATTTCATATTACTTATTATATTCTTTTTCTTCTTTAGGACTTACCGAGCGTTAGTTCGCTGACGACATTCCTTTCTGTTTCTTCTTTGGAATGTTCGTCAGAAGGACTGGACTCTCAGGAGATCGAGCCTAAACAGGAGGACTTAGACCAGCTTGCGGCACAGCCTGACTTCTAGTTCCTTGTACTTACTTTCCTTTATTCCATTGTTTAGGTACTGCTTATTATCATTGTATCTTTTCATTTTCAAACAGTTGTATGTAAAGATGAATGTAAATAAATTTGTTGTTTTATTTTAATACTCTTGTCATTCTTGTTCATTTTATATATTGCTTAATTACGCTTAACGTATTTATTTCTTAGTAAATACGTTGGGCCTGCCACGTCGCTGTATCCGTCTGCTAGGAAGTAGGGCGTGACAAAACTACCAATCATACCTCGATAAAGTCTTTTATCTGCCACTTTTTCAGTATCGTCCTTGGTAAGTTTAGTTGTCGTTGTCATTGGAGCTTCTCATGTCTTTACATTCTCTAAGCTGAACTTCTTGGTAAGTTTCTTAGTGTACTTGGCTTGAGTGATAAATAGTTCTTCTTGACTTTGTTTGATTTGAAGTCTGAAGAAGAAATTTAATTCTCCCATCATACTCATTTCAAACTCATCCTGTATAAACTTTGAGAACTCTTGATAGAGCTACTCGTTAGTAAAACCAAATATGATATCATCAATATAAATCTGAACTACAATAATATCATTTCCATAAGTTTTTGTAAATAAGGTTTTGTCAACTATGCGTTTTATATATCCTGTCTTTATTAAGAATGTACTTAATCTCTCATACCATGCTCTAGGGGCTTGTTTGAGATCGTACAAAACTTTTTCAAGTTTATAAACGTATTCAGGATGATTATGATTTTCAAATTTTGGTAGTTGTGCTGCATATACTTCTTCTATTCTACCGTTTAAGAATACACTTTTGACGTCCATTTGAAAGACTTTAAAGTTCTTGAAACAAGCGAAGGCTAATAATATCTTAATAGCCACGAGTCTAGTAACGGGTGCGTAAGTTTCGTCATAATCAATTGCTTCAACTTGATTATAATCTTGAGCAACTAATCATGCTTTATTCCTTACTATATTCCCGAACTCATCTAATTTATTTCTAAAAACCCACTTAGTACCAATTTTTGGTCTGTCTATGGGTTTTGGAACTAGTTTACAAACTTTATTTCTTTCAAACTAGTTTAACTCATCTTGCATTGCTTCTATCCAATATTCATCATTTTCAGCTTCTTTAAAGTTCTTCGGTTCTATAACCAAAATAAAGGCTGAATTGATGTATAAGTTAAACGTTGATGACCTAGTAACTACTACTTTATCTATATCTCCTATTATTAAATTCTTAGGGTGATTTTTGTTGAACTGCCAATCTTTTAGAAGAACAGTATCAATAACTTGCTCTTGTTTTTCTATTTGATTGGTTTCAACATCATTGTCTATTGATGAATTATCTAAACTTTTTGACAAGACAGAGTCATCATCATCTATGGTATTTAAGGAGTTAGTTTCATTAAATTGAACGTGCATACTTTCTTGAATGGTTAAACTTCGTTTATTATAAACGCGGCAGGCTTTGCTGGTCATAGAATAACCAATAAATATTCCTTCATCATATTTAGAATCGAACTTTCCTAAATTATCTAAGATATTCAATATGTAGCATTTACAACCAAAAACTTTAAAATATTTAATGTTTGGTGTATTGCCACAAAATAATTCATATGGGGTTTTATTTAAATATTTTCTAATTATTACCTTATTCATTATCTTCAAAAGTGGCATTACCATTTTCTTCTCTTGATAGTGTTTCGAAACTTTGAATATTTCCATTCATATGTCTCGAGTATCCACTGTCAAGGATCCGACAACTGCTAAGTCTTTAGAAGTCCTGCAAAGCAGGAAGAAGAAAGTATGACCTTTGGAACCCATATCATATGTGGTTCGTTTGGGTTTATCTTTGGAGTAAAATAATATTTGTAAGTTGAGTTATTTTTAATTATACAATATTGAGGTATGTGTCCTATAGTACAACAATAGTTACACGTAGAATTAGCATATTTATTTCCATATCTATAATAGTATTTATTTCTAAATGGTTTAGTTTTAGAGATTAATTTAGAATATTTATCATACCCAATACCTTCTTTCTTACAGTGTTTAATTTATTGTCCTAATATTACGTCTAAATTATCTTTAATTTTAGTAAATTTTAAAATCATTTTATCTTTTAAGTCAACTTTTCTTTTTAAGTCAAGAATTTCAAAATTTAACGTATTATTAGTTTTCATTAACTCATCATTAGTTGAAATTACGGATTTTAACTTTTCATTTAAATTTTCATTTTCTAATTTAATTTCATTTAATTTATTTTGAGTTAATATTTCTAAATTATCTTTAGAAGACAAATTTAATTTTAATGTTTTATACTTAGTATTAACCTTATCATAATTATCGTTAAGATAATGACAAAAGATCTAATCCTTTTTACTAAAATATTCTAAATCAAAGTCATAATCGGTTACCTCATCTTCTTGTGCCATGAAGCACATGTTTGCGACTTCTTCGGCTTCCGAGTCACTGATTCAGTATCATCTCAAATTGCTTGAAATGAATGCTTTTCCGATTATTTCTTTGACTTCCACTTATCTTTATTGAGCGTAGGATACTCCGACTTGATATTGCCTTCCTTATTGCATTCAAAACAACGAAGAATATTATTAGAATTAAAATTGTTATTTGAATTATATGTACCTTTCTTCTAAGGGAATTTCCTAGGCTTCAGATACTTTCTGAAGTGTCTAGCAATTTTGTTCATTTCTTCATCGTTGCTTTCCTCGTCACTAGATGTTTCCTTTGGTTTAGACTTACTGATAGAAGTCTTAAGCGTGATATTTTTCCTTCGAGTGTCCTTCTCTTACTTTTACTTTAGATCACCTAGTTCCATTTCGTATGTCTTTAACTTGCCTATTAGAAAGTCGACTGTCAACGTTGTCATGTTATGTTCTTCTTCGATGACAGTGATCTTGGGTTTCCATGAGATCGTTAGTGATCTTAGCAACTTGTAAAACTTTTCTTTCTCATCGAATTTCTTTCCTACGTTAAAGAGTTCTGTAATGACTTTGTTGAATCTAGAATTCATAGAGTCGATGGTCTCATCGTCTCTCATTTGGAACATCTCATACTCGTGCATGACACCGTTGATTTTACTCTCTTTAACTTGACTGGTTCCTTCATGAGCGATCTGGAGAGTATTCCAAATCTCATTGGCTGTTTGACACATAGAGATTCTATTGAATTCTTCTGAATTCAAAGAACAATGAAGTGCATTCATTGCCTTGACATTTCATGTCATTGATCTCTTGTCAGCATCATATAATGGATTTGTAGTAGGAATGACAAAGGGCTTTTCAATGATGTCTAAGATTTCTAGATCGATACACTAAAGGAAAACTTTAATCTTAGTTTTCCAGAATTGATAGTTGATGCCATTGAACAGAGGAGGACGATTAGTGGATTGTCTTTCCATGTGGTTTGCTAAAGGATCAAAAACTCAAGAGATTAATCTTAGAAAACAGAGTAACCTGCTCTGATACCAATTGAAAACAACCTTAGAGGGGGATGGATAAGGTTTTATGAAAAACTCGGTGCAATTTGTGATAATTTGAAAAATATGTAGCGGAATATAAATCAAAGTATAAAAATACTAATAATTTCACAACACAGAATGCACAGAAAGTAAATGATATAGAAGTTTGTTAACTAGCGTTCACCAACTCTCTGGCTAATCCCCGCCTGAGAGTTCCTGCTCAGGATTCAACTTCACTATCCAGTGACTCTTTACGAGTGGAGAAATCCAGATGTTTTACCAGGCTCAGATCTTAGAACCTTTACACTTGCAGGTGGTGAACACCTAGACTTTTTCCCTAAGGCTCAAGTCTAAAACCTTCTATACTTACAGGTGGTGAACACTTAGACTTTTTACCAAGACTCAAGTCCGAAACCTTTACAATTGTGAAGATCACAGATCTTCTTCACTACATCTTACAAATAAGATTTTTACAAATCTTTACAAAACCAACTATACAATTCTATTGATCTCAAAGGATAAATCAAGTTTCGATTCAAATTGTAAGTCGATGTACTACACCCCAATACTTGTGGGGAGGCGGAAATTTCAAAAACGATCTTGTTTAGTGAACGAACATCGACTAACCGCTTAAATTGAAGCTAAACTATAAATAACCGTACACAAAGAGTTTCATAACTATTGTGTTTAGGGATTATACCTAATGAAACTAGTCCTTCGTCTTTACGATCTCCTTGTTCTCCTCGGCCTTCTCTAGGTAGTAGACGATCCACCCGAGAGCAAAACTCCAAGCTAAACCTCTAAACTTGAGGCAACTAATCTTCTTGGATTGCTAATCAAAGAAGATAGAATGAAATAGAGTGATGGTTATGGATTGATTAGTCTTTCTAATCCTTTGATCTCAACACATGAGGTGTAAGGATTAGGGTTTGAAGATGAGAGCTTGAGGAGAGAGAATGTGTAGATGATAATGAATGAATAAGTTATGAGTATCATAATATATTATGAAGCATTCTCATTAAAGAATAAATGAATAAATGTGATGAATAAGCATGCTTCATAAAATATCTAGTGGTGATTCATTAGCATGAGTCATTAAGCAATAAATGTGCATTAATGAGATGAATGAATCACCACCATGACTCATATAACTCATTCAATGAATATGACACATAACCCTCCTTAGTCACCATCTTCTAGAAGCTTCTCGTACAATTACGAGAACGCCCCTCCGATCCGCAAAAATACGGAAAAACTTTAGACTGTAAAAATCCAATAACCGGATACCAGTAACTGGCTTAAACCAAAGCCGACTGGTAAAAACTGTCCGAAAGTCGTACGCGCGTAAACGCACGTATGCGTCCGAACCCTTTGTCGCAAAACCATGCAACCTCTATATCGTTTCGCCTGTAGTAGGAAACTCTCTGTGTGGGACTCTAGAGACTCGACTACCACGCTGGCAGTGGGTTTAACCACAGACCGCAAGCGGCACTAGCTGTACGTAACGGTCCCCAGGTAGTTGTCGATAAGAAGGCCGATGAGGAAACCCATCCGAACTCCTACTGAGTCTTATGTGACAATCTCCATACAGTCCGGTCCGTTCGTCCAAGACTATCGCATATCGGGCCTAGGGGGCGGCAAGCGTCAGTCCCCTAATAGCGGTATAAGTCGTGTCGGAGCGAAGCCCATTACACCGTGAGAAACTACTGGAACCTACCAGTAAATCTCGCTTGCCCTGGCCAGGGACTTTGCGTAATGGCTCTCTGACACAGCACGATATCTACTCCCAATACTGGGAGGGACGAATCCTGTCTAACCGCCACTGCCTCCAAGTGCTCGGGACTGCACCCAACTGCTACCTGTTTGCACGACTCCTTTGAGCCGTGGTAGGGTAGCAATCTAAGAACAGTGGGACACACTCGAGGCGAAGCAGCAGTGTCAAGTCTGCAGACTATGCTGTACTCATGTCACCTGGGAACTGCTCACTGACGACTGGTATCAAACCAACCAACAGTTCCCTGTGAGTCCTGTCTGGTGTACCCGTAACCTAACGAGCACCTGCATACTATCTCCAGTACGACGTACTGACGGCTGTGGGACAGACCATCTCCCCAACTGGGATGAGAAGCGTACATACTAGTCTACTCCGGAGTATCGATGCTCTGTCTCGATAATCCAACGACCAGGGACCTGAATAAGGATGTGCTTGTAGACTACCCAGCCCCCACTAGTGTGACTGCCGTCACAACGCTGGTAGACAAGCAAGATCCTAAGAGCTCTATCAATACGTACACTCACATATTAAGATAGAAAAACCAAGTAGCATACTACCATGTTTAGCAAGACTGTTATATACATGTGAATATCCCAAGCTTCCATTAAGTAATATACAAACTAGTATGATACAGTAATGGCCTTCTAGGGCATAAACACTAACAATCTCCCACTTGCACTAGGGCCATGTACTGGCATATCGTAGACCGATGATCTCGAGTAGCCTCTCGAACTGAATCTGAGGTAGGGCCTTCGTGAATGGATCAGCAATGTTCTCTTCAGAAGCAACTCTCCGAACCTCGATCTCCTGACGATCAATGATCTCCCTGATCAGGTGATACCACCTCAAGATGTGTCTGGACTTCTGATGGGACCTTGGTTCCTTCGCTAAAGCTATAGCTCCGTTGTTGTCGCAATACAGAGGTATTGGATCAACTATGGTAGGAACCACCTGAAGTTCTGTTAGGAACTTCTTCATCCAGACTGCTTCTTTTGTGGCATCGCAGGCAGCTATATACTCCGCTTCCATCGTCGAGTCAGCAACGGTGTCCTGCTTGGAGCTCTTCCAGCACACCGCCCCTCCATTGAAGGTAAAGACATAACCTGACATGGACTTGGAATCGTCCTTATCACTCTGGAAGCCGGAATCAGCAAAGGCCTCCAACCTGAGGTCTTTTCCGCCGTAAACCAAGAACATCTCCTTAGTCCTCCTCAGGTACTTGAGAATGTTCTTTACTGCTATCCAGTGTTTCTCTCCTGGGTCTGACTGATACCGGCTTACCACGCTCAGTGCGTAAGCTACATCTGGTCTGGTGCACAACATCGCATACATTATAGAGCCTACCGCAGAAGCGTAGGGTATAATAGACATGCGTTCCCTTTCCAAATCAGTCTTGGGAGACATCTCTTTGGAGAGGGTGATTCCGTGACAAGCCGGTAGATTACCGCGCTTAGAATCTTCCATACTGAATCTTTTTAGTACAGTGTCGATATACCTGGACTGCGAAAGTCCCAACATCCTCTTGGATCTATCACGATAGATCCGGATCCCCAGAATGTACGAGGCATCACCCAGGTCTTTCATGGAGAACCTATGTGACCAGAATCCTTTGACAGATTGTAGCATAGGAATGTCATTTCCTATCAATAGAATGTCATCCACGTACAAGACGAGGAATACGACACTTCTGGCTACAACTTTACTATATATGCACGGTTCATCTGGATTTTTGATAAAGTCATATTCTTTGACTGTCTCATCAAAACAGATGTTCCAACTCCGCGATGCCTGCTTTAGTCCATAAATGGACTTAAGCAGCTTGCATACTTTCTCGCTGCTCCCACTCTGATTGAAACCCTCTGGCTGATCCATATAGACGCACTCTTCTAAATTTCCATTCAGAAAAGCCGTCTTTACGTCCATCTGCCAGATTTCATAATCATGGAAGGCAGCAATAGCAAGAAGGACCCGAATGGATTTGAGCATAGCCACTGGAGAAAAAGTTTCGTCATAGTCCAAACCAGGTCTTTGACGAAAACCCTTTGCAACAAGTCTAGCCTTATAGGTTTCCACCTGTCCATCTACACCAATCTTTTTCTTGAAGATCCATTTGCATCCTATGGGTTTTACCCCATCTGGAGCAAAGTCCAAAGTCCATACTTTGTTGGTGTACATGGACTCCATTTCGGTCCGCATTGCATCTAGCCATCGTACCGAGTCGCCGCTCTGGATGGCCTGCTGGAAGTCAGTAGGTTCATCATCATCTATGATGCAATCCTCTCTATCCCCGTCTATGAGAAAACCGTAGTATCTCTCAGGCGGATGAGACGGCCTACTACTCCTGCGGAGGGGTGCGGGAATGTCCTGTTCTTCTTGAACTACCGGTTCTACCAAACTTTCAGTATTAGTTTGTGGTTCTGGAATTTCTTCCAGTTCTATTTCGCTCCCACTTGATTCCTTTTCTAAAAACTGATGTTCTAGAAAATGGGCATTACGAGAAACAAATACCTTTTGTTCTTCTGCGTAATAGAATAGATATCCCCTGGAGTGCTTTGGATATCCCACAAAACTACACTTTACTGATCGTGCCTTGAGCTTGTCCACATGCTGCTTTTTAACAAAAGCTGGACATCCCCAAATCTTTATATACTGTAGATGGGGTTTCTTCCCGCTCCACATCTGATATAGAGTGGTAGGCACAGTCTTGGTAGGAACCATGTTCAAAAGATATGCTGCTGATTCTAGCGCATAACCCCAGAAAGATCGCGGTAACTCAGTATTACTCATCATGGATCGTACCATATCCAATAGGGTTCGATTCCGTCTCTCCGATACACCGTTATGCTGTGGAGTGTATGGAGGAGTAAGCTGAGAGAGAATTCCTTTCTCTTTTAGGTAACCTAGGAACTCGGCACTTAAGTATTCTCCACCTCGATCAGATCTTAGTGTCTTAATACTTTTGCCGGTTTGGTTTTCTACTTCATTCTTATACTCTTGGAATTTCTCAAAAGCCTCGGATTTATGTTTCATCAAATAAATGAATCCGTATCTTGAGTAATCATTCGTGAAAGTAATGAAATAGGAAAAACCACCTCTCGCATGTGTAGACATTGGACCGCATGAGTCCTAAAAGCTCGCTCGCTCTTACTCCTTGTCCAGTAAATGGAGTCTTTGTCATCTTTCCTTTGAGACAAGATTGACAAGTGTCATAAGATTGATATTCGAATGAGTCCAAATATCCTTCTCTATGCAACTTAGTCAACCTTCTCTCATTGATGTGACCCAGTCTACAATGCCATAAGAAAGCTTTATTTAAATCTGGAGACTTTCTTTTTAGTGTGTTCTGGACATTGAAAATTTGGAGTTGGTTTAACACATATATGCCGTTATTTAGAGTACCGGACCAAATCAAACCATGATTAAGGTGGATGTTAACAACATCTCTTACAAACGTGAAATCATAACCTTTATTTGATAACAAGGAAACTGATATGATATTACACGTTAAGCTTGGTCCAAAATAACAGTTATGTAAAACCAAAATATGTCCACTCGTCAATCCTAGGTGATAATCCCCGACGGACGCAGCTCCCACGCTAGCTCCGTTAGCAACCCTGAGGATCATATCACCTTCCTTCAGCACTCTACGGTTTCTCAGTGCCTGCAATGAATTGCAAATATGAGATCCTGATCCGGTATCCAATACCCAGGAAGTAGAGTTGATCGACAGACAATTCTCAATTACAAACACACCTGAAGTCGAAGCCACAGCTTGCTTCGGTTCCTGGTTCTTGGCGATCCACGCCTTGCAATCCTTCTTCCAGTGCCCTTTCCTGTGACAATGGAAGCACTCATCCTGGCCAACTATCGGTACTGCTATCTTTTTCTTTTCCTTCTTTCCCACCTTACTAACACCTCCTCTAGGTTTGGGTGCGGCCTTCTTCTTCCTTCCTTTGGCCCTAGCCTTGGACCCGGAAGAAGATGCACCGCCAACAAACATAGCGGGTGTTTCCCTTGCCTTCTGCAAGGTGCCCTCTGCACTCCTTAACATGTTCAGGAGTTCCGCAAGTTCAACTTCTTTTCCTTGAAGATTGAAGTTGAGGATAAACTGGGCGTAGGTGGGAGGAAGGGACTGGAGAATAAGGTCTGTATACAGCTCATTATCCAAAGTCGTCCCAAGGTCTGCGAGCTCTTCAATATAGCCGATCATCTGTAGGACATGTTCACCTACCGATGACCCGACAGCCAACCTCGCTCGAAACAATTTCTTAGAGGTCTCGTATCTTGCTATACGAGATTGCTCTCCATAAAGTTCCTTTGTATGGAGAAATATGCCATCTAGGGACATATCCTCGTGCCTCCTCTGATGTTCATTGTTCATTGAGGCAAGCACGATGCACTTGTCTCTCGCGCAATCTAAATCCCAGGTTTTGCGGATTTCCTTATCCGCATTGCTGGATTTGGGACCAGGGACAGCAGGTGCCGTAGCGGTGAGGACGTACCCCAGTTTGTCATAGGTCAGAGCCATTTTGACATTCCGCAGCCAATATTTATAGTTTGGCCCTGTCAGTATATTTTTCTCTAAAAGTAACTTAAGTCCAGTCATTTTCAGGGTCGCTGCAATTAGGAGAGAGAGAAGAAAACTCTTTAGCATGATGCTCTTGCAAGTTTAGAGTGGTTTTTAGTTTATCTAAACTGGATGGCTCCCACTGTTTCTCGAATCCTTCCTCAAACCATAAAAGAAGAATTAGCCAAGACTATTCTCACCGTACAATACTTGCTTAACCGTTCAGCCAGGCCAGTGTCGATACTTCGAGGGAGGTTTTCCAACGCTTTCGCGAAGTTCCTTAATTAAATAACCTCTTTTCTCTGGGGGCGTAACTCCGCTGACACTTTTCTGGACACCTACTTGGTTTATAGCATTGATCATTAAGTGACGAATATCCTGATAAGTAGCATATACTCACAGTAGGATCGGGATCCAAATATCATCGTATGATAATGTTGAAGGAATCCTACCAACATTCATCAAACTCCAAATGGTATGCATCTCTTTGCAAATTTCAGTTTCTTTAGAAATTCCCGATATATATTTCTGCCCCATGCTCTTATGACCTTGGCGTTAGGTCAAAATGTCATAAGTCACATGTCAAGTTCTACCCATCATTATCTTGTCAATTTGAACCCATCCGTATATATCCTTGACGTTCGGCCAAAATGATAATACGACTGTCCCAAACTAACTCATCTACCTATGCAACAAATGAATACCCAGTAGCTACCAAACACTATGCCTTGGCGTTAGGTCAAAATACATAGCTTGAATACTACTGAATACCCAGATGAAATGACGGAGGGCTACGAATGGTTTTGGCGAAACCGTGAACGTAGTGAACTTGATATAACCGAAGGAACCTGATAGCTTTTAAAAGGAGTGGTTAAAGCTCCGCATTTAAAAAAAATCTGTTTTAAAATTAACCGAGTGGTTTGTTTTAAATTGTTCCAACGATTTAAACTTTGGTTTGTTTTTCTTTGCATTATAGATAATGCGTCCCATCATTAACCTATCATTGCAGAAAACAACGAAAATACAACGTCCTCTTATGCCATCCGCATTCGCCACGGGGCCCCGTCATCACCCGTTAGGTTACTTAACTAACGACAGAGCGGGGGCTGGGCTAGCGCGGGTGTAAAACATAAGTGACGTCTAAATAGCTATCATAAATATAGATATTTTACATTCGTCTGACGCAATGATATACATTCCAGAACACAGATAAACAATATTGGATTTGCAAGCAATCTGTATTTCTTTTGAGCCTGCAAGAAAAGACAGATTACACAGTTGTGATGAATAGCCGTTACCCCACCCTCGACCCCTACGGGTACGGCAAACTACCCGCCCGGCAATTTGTGTATCCCACCTTGGGTCAGTCCTAGGAGCAAAAACAGTAAAATGAAATAATACAACGGTGGCTACAACCGCAACCTGGATGTGTCCCGCAAAAATAATATTATAACAAATTACATTTACAACAAATGAATTAAACAATAACCCATTGCAAACCCCGGCTATACACCACAACAGTCCAATACAGTTTATATGCACAAACAGATATAACCATTACAGAAATGTGCAACCCCCTGCCAACCGACATACTAGCAGTTAGGGGAGGTTTACGAACATATTAAACAATCACAGATATAATCCAATATGCAAATACTGTACAATTTCGATCGATTAAACATCTTTAATATTGCTCCAAAAACTGCTCTGTAAACTGGAAACCTGAGCAAAATTAAAATATACCAGAAAACACCAAATACCAGAGAGGACCCACACATGAAAAATGAGTCCATGACTCGGCAACTCGGCCGCGGAACAGCGGCGGCTCAGTAGGGAACCGCCGCGCTTCCGCGGCTCTTTAGCCGATTCATGGGCTCAAATTTCATGGGTGTTCTCCTGGACCCTTTTCAAGCTTTCTGAGTGACCCTGAAAAATTTTTAGACTTCATTTTAATTTCGACAGAAACTTGACAGATTTAGGGTTTTCCGGCTTCGTTTTTCCGTTCGAAATTCGTACAAATTTGCAATTAAGTTATTTATTGTTTAGCGAGGCTCTGATACCACTGTAAGTCGATGTACTACACCCCAATACTTGTGGGGAGGCGGAAATTTCAAAAACGATCTTGTTTAGTGAACGAACATCGACTAACCGCTTAAATCGAAGCTAAACTATAAATAACCGTACACAAAGAGTTTCATAACTATTGTGTTTAGGGATTATACCTAATGAAACTAGTCCTTCGTCTTTACGATCTCCTTGTTCTCCTCGGCCTTCTCTAGGTAGTTGACGATCCACCCGAGAGCAAAACTCCAAGCTAAACCTCTAAACTTGAGGCAACTAATCTTCTTGGATTGCTAATCAAAGAAGATAGAATGAAATAGAGTGATGGTTATGGATTGATTAGTCTTTCTAATCCTTTGATCTCAACACATGAGGTGTAAGGATTAGGGTTTGAAGATGAGAGCTTGAGGAGAGAGAATGTGTAGATGATAATGAATGAATAAGTTATGAGTATCATAATATATTATGAAGCATTCTCATTAAAGAATAAATGAATAAATGTGATGAATAAGCATGCTTCATAAAATATCTAGTGGTGATTCATTAGCATGAGTCATTAAGCAATAAATGTGCATTAATGAGATGAATGAATCACCACCATGACTCATATAACTCATTCAATGAATATGACACATAACCCTCCTTAGTCACCATCTTCTAGAAGCTTCTCGTACAATTACGAGAACGCCCCTCCGATCCGCAAAAATACGGAAAAACTTTAGACTGTAAAAATCCAATAACCGGATACCAGTAACTGGCTTAAACCAAAGCCGACTGGTAAAAACTGTCCGAAAGTCGTACGCGCGTAAACGCACGTATGCGTCCGAACCCTTTGTCGCAAAACCATGCAACCTCTATATCGTTTCGCCTGGAGTAGGAAACTCTCTGTGTGGGACTCTAGAGACTCGACTACCACGCTGGCAGTGGGTTTAACCACAGACCGCAAGCGGCACTAGCTGTACGTAACGGTCCCCAGGTAGTTGTCAATAAGAAGGCCGATGAGGAAACCCATCCGAACTCCTACTGAGTCTTATGTGACAATCTCCATACAGTCCGGTCCGTTCGTCCAAGACTATCGCATATCGGGCCTAGGGGGGCGGCAAGCGTCAGTCCCCTAATAGCGGTATAAGTCGTGTCGGAGCGAAGCCCATTACACCCTGAGAAACTACTGGAACCTACCAGTAAATCTCGCTTGCCCTGGCCAGGGACTTTGCGTAATGGCTCTCTGACACAGCACGATATCTACTCCCAATACCGGGAGGGACGAATCCTGTCTAACCGCCACTGCCTCCAAGTGCTCGGGACTGCACCCAACTGCTACCTGTTTGCACGACTCCTTTGAGCCGTGGTAGGGTAGCAATCTAAGAACAGTGGGACACACTCGAGGCGAAGCAGCAGTGTCAAGTCTGCGGACTATACTGTACTCATGTCACCTGGGAACTGCTCACTGACGACTGGTATCAAACCAACCAACAGTTCCCTGTGAGTCCTGTCCGGTGTACCCGTAACCTAACGAGCACCTGCATACTATCTCCAGTACGACGTACTGACGGCTGTGGGACGGACCATCTCCCCAACTGGGATGAGAAGCGTACACACTAGTCTACTCCGGAGTATCGATACTCTGTCTCGATAATCCAACAACCAGGGACCTGAATAAGGATGTGCTTGTAGACTACCCAGCCCCCACTAGTGTGACTGCCGTCACAACGCTGGTAGACAAGCAAGATCCTAAGAGCTCTATCAATACGTACACTCACATATTAAGATAGAAAAACCAAGTAGCATACTACCATATTTAGCAAGACTGTTATATACATGTGAATATCCCAAGCTTCCATTAAGTAATATACAAACTAGTATGATACAGTAATGGCCTTCTAGGGCATAAACACTAACACAAATGAGATAATGGATTGTGTTTTGGAGATTAAGAAAGCTTAAAAACGTTTCGAAGAAGTTCTTAAAAGATTTTAAGACAAGTTTAAAAACAGAAACTTTTTCGACAATTTCAGAGATCTTTCGATTCTAATAACAAGAAAAATCTAAATTCCTGAAAGATCACTTCTCTCAAAAAAAATTAGTAAAAACTTTAGATCGTGAGAGTGACAGAGTTTTCACGAAAAAATTAAAGAATAAGAAAAACTTGAAATCGTGAAAGTGTAAAAGAATGGTTCTGTGAAAACTCTTTTGAAAATTGGTCCTTTATATAAAAATTTGAAAATAGGCAGTTGGGACAGTTAGAATAACCGCTTCTAAAATTTAGGGCCGTTATTGACAGTTTATAACCGTTGGAAGTTTGAAATTAAAATTAAAAACAGATTTTTGAAAAGGGCTATAACTGTTATGGACGTCAGGGAGACGTCCACAGGGACGTCCTAGAGGACATCTGATGCTGATACATCAAACACAGATGTATGTTTTGATGTCTAAAAGTTTATGAAGGTTTTTGTTGGTTTTAGAAAACTCTAATCAAAAAATATAGAGAATTAGGGATAGGAAAAGAGATTCTAACCAATGAGATCGATTTTAGACTCAAAGAAAATAAAAGTCTTGAATATGTCTGTTTGCTTGACTTCTTCGATATTTCCTTTGAACTTGAATTTTGATCTTTAGAGTCGTTCATCGTTTGATATTACTGTTGTATTGTCAGCTGCAATGTCGACTATTCTCTTACTTGACTAAATCCATTGCTTTTAGCTCTTAACATATCTGGCATGATTAGTAACATATAATATCTTTGAAATACAGTTTTTGTAAAATAATCAAAACTAAAGAGAATGAGACTCATAAATCAACATAGTATTCTTCAGACGTCTGCATGCTCTCTGTTTTTGCTGAAGACTCGTGACCAGACATCTGGATCTTCTTCTTCAGACGTCTAGCTTCGTTCTGTTATTTGACAGACTTTTTGCGGACGTCTGCCACACTTTCTTCAAACGTGTGGCGCTGTCTTGGGCATTTTTCGCTATTAAAATATACATGCTACAACCACCCGACTTACAAATTAAATTCACTCCTCTACATAAATGAGCTTTTAATGGTATAAAGGACATAATTTAAATAAGGGTATATATCAGAAAAGGACAACCAAATTTTTTTTCTCATATTCACTTAGTAGAATACTTTAGAAACCAAAAATAAAATTAAAAAAATAAACAGAATAAATATACATGCTACAACCACCTGACTTTCAAATTAAATTCACTTTTCTATATAAATGAGCTTTTAATAGGGATCAAAGGACATAATTTAAACAAGGGGTGTATATATCAAAAAAGGGCTGCCAAAACCTTTACTCATATCCACTTAGCAAGTACTTTAGATAGATTAGACTTAGATTTAGATTTAGATTTAGATAAGAATGAGTATGACCATTTCCATTTTCTAAAGGGTAAATTATCAGAATGCCTCCACGGGTTACTTCAAACTTGTGTAAAAACCCCTGTGCCCAGTTAAACTCCCTTTATACTAGTTGCATGTAATATCTAAATGATTGGAGAGAATAAAGGCCTAAATGAAATGCGGGCCAGGAGTTTTTTCACAAAGATTTTGAACAGGATGCTCTTCCCAACAATTTTGAAAATATCATAGGATTTTAGACAACTTCCGAACGGGCAGGAGCTTTTCAACAATTTACCCTTTTCCAAATCATTCAGCTCATGTTTTTCTTCTCTCTCTTTTTTTCTCCTTGTAACTGATCTAACCTTAAAGTTAAGGGCAAACGGGGCCTACAATATCTCTTTAGGGTGTATCCTAATAACATCATTTCATTGGGCTTTGCAAAGCATTATTGCACTTAAGTGCAAAACCTAATGAAAAGAAGGAAGGATTTAAATGCATAATCATATACAAAATCCAATGAAATGATGTCAGGTACTTACATGACACTCTAATCTCCGTTTTCCTGAACTAAACTATTTCCAAATGAAAGAGGCATTCATGAGGAAACTATAGTGTGAAGACGTACTTCTATTCTGCTAAAAATTATTATCCGGTTAACCAACTCCAACAGGTTTATTATTTTTTCTATGGATTCAAACTTATGGGTTTGTTCAGTCTAAAAAATAGAATATTGTACAAAAGTTTTAGCATTGAAATTAGAATGGTAAATCTCCTTTGGAAAAATAACAAATTACAAATTGAACAAGCAATTAGAAAGTTTTGTGGTAATCGATTAAAATTTTTGTATCGAAAATTTGTTCCACAAAATGAAATTTCATACGATAAACAATATCTCTACTATTATAGAGCAAAACGAAGAGGATCATTTAATTTTAGAATTGATTGATGAGGTGGCTTACTTTTCAAAGAAATCAAACAAAAAAAATGTCATTGCTTTATGTATGATGCACGTAATTAAATGTCATTTCACTATTTTTTTATAAATGCGGTGCACGTAAGTAAATTGCCACATCATTATTATTTAACATGTGCGATAACCTAGTTAAATTAATAAAGAAATTTATCATAAACAAATTTTATAATACATGCAAGCATGTGACAAAAACTCTATAGTTATATGAAACAATATGGATGTTGAAGCTATATTCTAATTTATGATAATTTGAAACAATCCATTGTCAAACATTCATATAAAAAAGACTATTTATTATCAACCTTAGAATTAGAGCATTAACTCAAAATAGTTTTCTCATAAATTTGAATAAAATCCTAAAATTCCACTAATAGAAATAAAATTTAAATATTAGTTTATGTTTTTATCAATCCTAAAAAAATTTCAAGTATAGCTAAATATTAGTTTATGCCTTTCGTGTTAGGTGATGGCACAAATCACGTCCTCCACCACCATTTTATTCGATAATCGGCACCATCCATCTTGATTTTCATCGTCTAACATGTCAATACACCAAAATTCATGTGATTCCAACACCTTTTCACCGTTGATTTGGTGGATGCAAAATTAACGATTTACCGACAATAGAACTTTTTACATTGCTAAATCTACGGTGAAATGGTGTTATAATCATATGAAATTTGGTGTATCGACAAATTCGAGGACGGAGATCAAGTTGGAAGGTGCCGATCGTCGAATAAAATGATGAAGGACGTACTTTTTACCATCACCTAACGCAAAAAGCCTCCTAGGTCTCTTTCCTCAATTATTCTCATATATATATATATATATATATATATATATATATATATAAGTGTTTGCAGTTGCCAAGATGTGAATTGATGCGATATTATATATTATAATAATAATAAGTATTCCAACATAAATTAAAAATGTGCAGAGACACCGTTATATCATGCTCTGAAAGTAAAAGCTCTTAGCTCTTATTGAACAGAAGGAAAAAGTTTATTGGAGGCAAAAGATCCAGAGTTTAATGATTGGTTTCTTTCATCAAGTGGCATGCTTGAGAAAAATTACATACATGCAATTGATATTGATGGTGTGCTGAGTAATAATATAAATGACATGCATGCTGAATTTCATAAGTTTTACATGCAATTACTTAGTATCCCTTCCTCTTTTTAAACAAATTTTGTTGACATATGATTTAAAAAGACAGAATTAGGTTAATTCCATCGGTTATCATGAAAATATTAAAACTAAGAAAATCTAGATCTTTCGATCTATTTGTCAAAAACACTTGAGTTTGCTCAATTCGGACGTCGGAAGACAGAGTTGTGGGTCTTTGAAGGAGGCCGTTAAAAATAGTTTTCAGATTTTAAAAAAAAACAGTGACTAAAAGTATCATAAATCCTAAACCGTTGTTCAGTTTGACCTGAAATTTTTATAGCATGTATACAAAAATATATTCTATTATAGATAAATTTCTTGAAATTTTCAGAAGTGAAAATTAATTTTTAAAAATTATTTTGAAAATAAAGGTATTTCTTTCAAAGTCGTACTTGAGATTGATAAGACCAAGATATTTATTTGAAACTTCGTTTTCTTTTAAAACTAAATATAAATAAAAAAACGGTGAGAAATAAAGTGTGAATAGCATACAGACAAGCATGTGAATCGGTCATGACATAATACTAAAATCGACATAAAAGATTAATTAGGATTTTTTTTACACAAAAACTATTAAACGCCCTTCTTTCTTTTTATAAACGATCATGTTCCATGAGGTGGCATAGAATATAGAGTGATACGATTCATATATTCTCGTAACTACTAACACTAACCAATCATTCAGAAATATGAAACATGGAAATCAATACTATTTAATACTTTCTCCATTGATGAAGGTAAAAAGGTTAGTGAAAATAAAAATGTATTATACTATCACTTTATTTTATATTCATTATTTAAACATGAGGATTACCAAAGTAATGTGCAAGTATAGATATAAGTAGAGACATGGCAAGAGGAGAAGAGGTACAACAAGAGGGAAGAGCAGAGGATGAGGGGACTTACATAATTGCAAGACGGTCTAACAACTGTCCTTGCTGATTTGTCCCGAGCGGCGAAACGAACTCCAACGTCTTCACGATTCGAGAGAGAGCAAGGAGACAAAAGGAGAGCTCTATGTTTGATGGAACTTTCGATTTTGTGTGGCTATTGAGAAGGAAGGAGGAAGAGTAATATATAAAGAGGTTTATAGTCATATATGTACTACTTAATTATATATTGATAACCATTCTAGTTGATTTTGGGAATTTAAAAAAAAGAGGAATTGAAAGGTGTCATTTGTATAATATGGGAGAGTTCTAAAAAAAAGATTAAAAAAATAATTGCAAGATCAAGAATTCAAACTTGTAGCCAATATGACCGTAATGCAATGACTTAACCAATGAGATATAAGTATACCTTTGCACATATTTAACAAGAATTAAATATATGCCGATGTTCGAAAGGAAGCGGTGTTTTATTTAAGAAAGAACATACAAAGTTATAAGGATTTTGGGTAGTTACACAGGTTCTTGTGAATGACAGTTTGGGGAAGATAATCAAAAGGGGCCTGAAACAAGATGATCCTTTGTCCCCTCTTCTTTTTAATCTGGCTATAGATACTCTTGCTAGAAGGCTCATGCATGCTAGGGACATTGCAGTTTATCTACTCCAAGCCTCAGAGGTGAACTTAAATCGCTGCCTTCTATTCAATTTGCTTACGACACCATTTTTTTGTAAAGCTAGTGAGGCTGAAATTCTCACTTCAAAACTGCTTTTGTATATTTTTAAGGGTATTTCGGGGCTGAAAATCAAATTTCACAAGGGTTCCCTTTTTTATCTTAGCAAAAATCTTCATATGGGAAACAAACTTGCTGCTCTGCTCAAATATAACCTATTTTCTTTGCCCACTACTTATCTATCTGGGGCTGCCTCTAAATTCAGGTAAAGTTCAGAAGAAAAGTTGGCAGATGCTCATCACCAAAATTCAAGCCAAGCTCTCTTCTTAGATGGGCAAGTCTCTATCAATTGGAGGGAGGCTTACACTTATTAATTTTGTTCTTTCTTTACTTTCCTTATATTATGTCTTTTTTAGATTGCCAAAATAGTTATTTAGAAACATAGACAATATCAGGTCAACCTTCCTTTAGAGGACACTAACAATGTGAAGAAAGGCTACAACTTAGTAAAATGGAACAAGGTGTGTACTGGCGAAACAAAGGGGGTTAGGGTTTAAGAACATTGATCATTTTAACATTTCCCTCCTGTATAAATGGCTTTGGAAACTTTACAAAGCGAGGTTTTTTTTGAAATAGGGTATAATAAAATTAAAATTATTAAAATAAAATTATTATTTTTTAATTATCGAAATAGGACGGTTTTGAGCCCGGACCCACCCTCGGATTTAGAGGGGGGGTTCCGGGAACCCGCTCTCTATAGGGAGGGCAGAGGGCGGGTTCCCAGAACCCGCCTTATATAAAGGACAGGGCGGGTTCTGGGAACCCGCCCGCCATTTTTAATTAAAAAAAATTAAAAACAGAAATTTAAGTATCGAATAAAAAAATAAAACAATAATATTAGTGTTGTTTAAATATGAATGTTGTATACACTGTAATGAATCCGTCAAATTTATAATACAAAAAAATCATCTGTTTATCGCTTTCCCTTTTCTTTTCCCTTTCCCTTTCCCAATCCGAGGAGCCTTGACATAAGCATATGTCTTTTGGGATGACTGGACGACCTTCCCATTTCTTGGGTATATGGCGGCGGCAGTGGTGTCTGCTCTTTTGCTTCTGCTTCTGCTTCTGCTTCTGCTTCGTCTTCAGCATCGTCTTGGACATGCTGTTATTCCGCAAATCTTGAATGTGGGACAGGTGTCGGATATGTGCTGCCTCCCAACAACTGTATGTAGGACGAAAAATCTGTCTCCCAACTGGGCTGTTGTTGCGAAGAACCTGTCCCGGTTTCATGCTGCTGCTGTTGCACAAAACCTGGCCCACATGGCTGCGCAAATCCTGACCCCCAAGACTGCTGTTGTGCAAAACCTGACCCCCAAGACTGCTGTTGTTATGCAAAACCTGACCCCCAAGACTGCTGTTGTGCAAAACCTGACCCCCAAGACTACTGTTGTTGCGCAAAACAGGTCCCCAAAAACTGTTGTTCCTCCGGTTGTTGCGCTTGTTCAGTATGCCAGGGTTGCTGCTGACAATATGGTGTTCCATACCACTAATCCCGCTGCTCTGGATCTCCCTGAAGCTGCGGCTCTGGTGCCAGCTCATGCTGCTGCTTTGGTGCCGGCGATAAATGTGGAAGCATATTATATGAACCGAATATACCACCAATATATGAGTCTACATTTGAAAATAAAGCCTGAGTATCTAGACCAGTATCAGTCGGATATGGATCCTGCATCATTGATTGTATATGATGCAACCCACGAGCCTGTCGTTACATTAAAAATAAGAAATAATTATTGACTCATACCGCCGGATGTTAAAAACTAATATAATTTAAAGAATTTAACTTACCATTTCTCGTTCCACGAGGCCTCTAGGCTCGTATTGCTTGATGTTTGGAAAATCGTTAGGGAGAACAGAAAGATATCTTACAGTGACACGCCTATACCATTGTAGATATGTTTCGGTAGCGTCGGTGGTTGTTTGATCACCTATTTACTGTAAGGCAATATTACGCTGCCTATCCTTCCATCTCAGCAAATATTGATGATGATACTCTCTCCAATCACGCTCCGCATTTCCTCCTCACATGTTTATTATCATAGACGCAGGCGGTGAAACAGGAATATGTTGTAATCTACTGAACTGTCGCAACACCCGGTCCGGTAGGTGCATGACCACGATATTAATGCAGAGTAGGGGGCATCGAGCCCGCCAAACCGACTCTCCTTCGATACAAATGTCGGGTAATCCTTGCAGACGATATGCTATATAAGGCGTCTACGTGAACTGCGTAAATAACATAGTACAAAATTGTATTGAAGCTAATTTAAAATTTTCAAACATAAATAATTACCTAAGGTAGGGTTACCTGAATTGCCTCAATACGATCCAACTCATCTCTATAATACCTAAGTACTTGACGAGGAGCCTTATAAGATTTCTTGCTACTCCACCAAGAGCCGAGAGACTTTTCAGGGGTATCCACGGCAGAAATATTAATGCGATCTGGATTTTCTATACACATGTTGTCACGCCCCGCTTCCCAAAATACGGAAAACGAGGAATGACTAGGCCAGCCATGCTCCTACGGTCAAGGAAACATCCCGCCGTAGTCACACTTCGGCTTCTAGCATTGCATGGTAATCAGTAAATAAAGCGCAGTGGTAAAAGAATCACATCACTAATTTATTACATTAATATTCCATTGTTCACAAATTACAGATAACAGGAACAAATACTAACAAAAGTCAACTTACGATCACTTTTATGGAAAGCAGAAAATAGAAAGTACACCAGTCTAAATCTCCGTGAACTCGAAGGATAGATCCGTCTCCTGTGCTGGTCCTCCCGCAGGATCTGAGCATGCATACTCAGGTCGTCAGAGCGACACAATAACAATCATATTATAATGAGGTGAAACAGGTATATGAGGTAACACTGGTGTCAGAACAATGCAAGTAATCACTATATCTCTATATGATGCAGAATATGTTATGTGTCCCTATCGGTCTCTAGGTCAAGTTTGAAATCACATAGTGGAAGGAGGATCATGTTTAACAGGAGTCTCGTACATACCCGAGACAACGGCCCACATGCTCGGGACATAACCCTGTCAGCCGGATCGCTAGATCCTATCCTACATGTATCAGTATCTCTGTTCGAATGATCATCCTCTAAACACGGTCCCGCTAAATACGATACTCTTTCCACTTTGATTTCCCCTTTTCCCCAGGTTACATTATTTATGATATTGATCTAATTGTGTACAAGTATACCAATGGCACGATTTTTATCACTGTTCACTGTATCAATCACTGTCACGAATATTCACTTTCCATTGATGTACTTGTCACACCTAAACCAACATCTATCACGCACGATAATGCAATGTCCACACGTACTAACACTGAGTATATGGCAAGGGTATGATATATGTATTATATGCTACCAATAAGCTCTGTATGTTATGAATTAGCAAGCATGTCATGAACATAAATTGTACAAATTAACATGTTAAGAATTCAGTACAAATGATGTAGGTAAGATACATAGAACAATCAGTCGGTAATTCACCAAAATTTGTTTCAGTTCATTCGGAGTTTCGGTTCTCAAGATATAGCTATTTCAGTTTTAAGTGCTCGCGGCTGGAAATTCAGTTTCAGAACTGAACGTCCATTTCGCGGCACGAATTGCACCCAGTTGGGCTCAGAATTTAGTGATGTCACAGTTAAATAAAATTTAGGGTTTTCGATAAAGTATTCAACGCAACAGAAGGATCCTCAATCGCATCTGTACGTTGAAAGTTGTAACCAGTTTAATCTCAGTGTGTCATTTCAGAACCTGTTCTGGACAGATATACGTTCTGCCCTTTTAATTACATTTTAAAATAGCAAACGGCGATGAAATGGAATGGAACCACTTGGTTTGTTAAACTAACAGAAATATCTTTAATCTACAGTAGGATTCCGTAACATACGACTTCAAGAAACACAGTGTTGCAGATCTTTGAACAGAGCACAATAATCAGAAACGCTCTGGACTGCAGTCCAGAGTCGTGTTCCGACCCAGTTATCATCATGATTACAGAACATAAATCATTAGGATTTTCCATAGGGTTAAAGTTCGTTAAGTCGGCTTCGATTTAAGCCCTAGAACACATCAATCCATTATGCATGTGATTTATAGTGATTTTATTCGTTTTCAGACACGAGAAAATTCTAGTTTTAACGGCATATTCGGGGGTATCGATTTTTTTTACGAACGATCGTATTTTCCAGCGATATTTATACACAATATTCATTATCAAGTGGGCCAATAAAAGGTATCAGTTTCCGTCAAAATAAATTGTTATTTCCATGAGAGACTAGCATCGAACACGTATGTCATATTCAGTATCGGTATTCGGCAAATCCGTAAACTAGATATTTTGGGTTCATATCAGTAATAATTTAGCATGAAGCAAGTAAACACTTGCCTGGTAACGACTCGGGGTCACGGGACAGCAACGTCGTCATGAACTCGCGTTGTACGCCGCGGAACAAGTTCGCGCGAGCTTCGATCAAAAAACGGGTTTTGCGTCGGAATCTCCCGGAGTCGTCTCGCGTGCGCTGGAAGCTTAGAGGGGCTCTATGGTTCACTTGGGACTTGCTGGGGTCGACGATGGTCGGCCGTGGTCGCTCCGGCGACGTGCACAGTGCACGTGCAAGGGTGTTTTCACTTTTGGAGAGAGAGAGAGAGAGAGAGAGAGAGAGAGAGCAGTGGGGTCGGCTTTGTGGTGATGGTGATGTTGCTGAGGAGGTTAGGGAGTCGCCGAGGTGGTTCAGGCGAAGGGGGCTCGCCGGAGTTGAGTGCAGACGGTGGTCGTGGTCTAGTGTGAGTGGGTTTGGGAGTGTAGGGGACTCGGTGAAGCAGGAAAGATGGTGGCTCTGGTTTGTGAGAGGGAGTGATGGGGTCGACGAGGGTTATCGTCGTCGTCGGTCAGGTGGCGGGGTCCGGTGCTCGGTGGGGGTTTTCTGTGAATATAGATAGAGAGAGATGAGGAGTTTGAGAAAGAGTGTGAGGGATGAGAGGAGTTGGGGACGAGGGTTTGAGTGGTGTGGAAAACGTGGTCGGGGGTCTCGGGTCATGGACAGCGGAGAGGGCGACGTGGGCGCAACGTGGGTTCGCGACGAGGGAGAGAAATGAGCGGGAGTTTGTGAACGAGGGAGGAAGGAGGTTAGGAGTTGGGTCGGGTTCGTTGGGCGTGAGCGGGCTGGAGTCGTGGGCCGGGCTCGTTTAGAAAAATTAATTTATTGGCAAAAGTTTGTGGGCTGAAGGAGTGGGCCGCAGGAGTAAAGAAAATTAATTGGAGAATTATATGAGCTGTGGGCTGGAAATCGAACGGGCTAGGGAAAGGCCGGGGATAAAAGAGCTGAAAAAAAATAAAAAGGGTTATGGGCTGGGGGTGAATTAAATAAAAAGGGTTTTAATTTATATTAACCTTACCTTTAATTCGGCTTTGGTTTTAGGTTTTAAATCTCGGGTTTTAACTTTTAGGGTTTGGAAAAATATTAATATTACGCTTAAACAAACCATTTCAAATATGAAGAAAAGGAGGGAAACCACTGGAGTCAGAAAAATAGGAGACTTTTATTGAAAAAGGAAACGGGGATTTACACATGTGCTCTCATGACCAAATCTATATATAAAGTGTCAAATGATAAGAGAAAGAACCAATATTACAATTTTGTAAATGTCTAACTGTTAAAAATAAGGAATGTACCTGAAATAATGTAATGCAGCCATAAATTTTATTCTTCGTAGGAGCACATGGCTTATCTAGTTCCTTATAAAGATAGGCCAGGACCCCTGCTCCCCAAGCATACTGACCACACATATCAAAGTCCGTAAGAAATCCAAGATATAAAGGATGGACATGCGTTGCCAATTGGTCCGGCATCAACCAAGAACCGATCATGTACAGAATGTAGGCACGTGCATATCTATCCAAGACTTCATCGGTAACTTCATCAGAGATATTAGTAAATGTATTTTTGAGCCAGTTTAAACTGATCTTATACCCTTTAGTTAGCCTCCTGGTGCCTCCATTTTACAAATAATTGTTAATTAATATCCCCTGTAACATACTTAAACTTTTGATTTAAAAAATTACGAATTATACATGTCCGACAGCAGACTCAGCATATGTATCCCAGTATAGGTGCTCGGTATCTGGACCCACAATTTTACCTCTGACCAATCCAAGCTCATTCACCCGTAAACCAAGTAAGAGGCCAATATCCTGAAGTGTGATAGTAGCCTCACCCTATCTTAGATGAAAAGTGTGGGTCTCTTTTCTCCAACGCTGAACAAGAGAGGTAACGAGACTGTGATCGATTTGGATATGATGAAGCAATGAAACTTCATAAAATCTGGCTCATCGAATCCGCTCGATTATACGGTAATCGGTAAGTTGCCACTTGTCAGAACTATGACTGGCGACTGTAAGATTATCTCCACCCTGCAAAATTTAATCATATTATTTTCAAATATTAGAATTAAAAGAAATGGGGAATTAAAACAAATTGAATAAGTTTTGAATCTTTCATCCCCGTATAATATTCTGAAAGATCTATGTTCGTTTTGACCTACGAGTAGTGATTTGTCGAATAGTTGATTCTCCATTGAAATTATTCTGATATTATGGTCACTGAAAAATTTAGATAGGAGACAGAGATTTAGAAGAGAATTTGGATACAAATAGTGAAATAATTTTAGCGAAAATCATAGTGAAAAGGGCGGGGTTTTATAGGAAAATGAGGGCAGGTTCTCGTCCGAGAACCGCCCTCATCTTTGCAAACAGAACGATACACTATTTTCTCCATATTATGTTGTTGTCATGTCAAATCAAATTGTCATTATGTTTTTTTATGTTTTTTTTTTGTGTTGTCAAATCCCTTCAATAATAATTATCATTTATGTGTTGTCAAATCCCTTCAATAATAATTATCATTTTGAAAAGAAGAGGACGGGTTCTTAGAACGCGTCCCCTTCAATATTTTTATGCGGGTGTGTTCCAAGAACCCGCCTGCATCTCTTCTGTGGGTTTTTTGTGTTGTCAAATCCATCCAATAATAATTATCATTTATGTGTTGTCAAATCCCTTCAATAATAATTATCATTTTGCAAAGAAGGGAAAAGTCCTTGGCGATGGAGACTCCACTCACCGCGTATTACGAAGATATATTCCGGAAAAGAGAGCGCAGAGCACAATGCTACAGATCTGAAAGGTTTGACACAACGGAGTTTCAAGTAACGGGGAGTAATGGGAATCAATATACCGTAAATTTTAGAGATGAAGGGCTCTC
Organism: Agapanthus africanus; assembly: GCA_030015575.1. Lineage (NCBI taxonomy): Eukaryota > Viridiplantae > Streptophyta > Magnoliopsida > Asparagales > Amaryllidaceae > Agapanthus > Agapanthus africanus. The sequence continues at coordinate 823,576,178 of CM057339.1, read as the reverse complement.
TTCGTGCACATGCGGTACTTTCCAGCAACAACTTTTACCTTGTGCCCACGCAATTGCTGCTGCGAACAGCATGCATAACTCACATTACAATTTTGCTTCCCGTTACTATACAGTTTCCAATTAGCAAGGCGCATACGATCCAAAATTTCATCCTATACCAGACAGTCATTGTTGGCACTATTATACCGGGAACAGACAAACACCGACTGTATTACCGCTAGAAAAAAATATAGGGCCCGAAAGACCTAACATACATCGAGATCGAATGACAATGGATGCTGATCCTCAGCAAAGGCACGGCAGATGTAGCCTATGCAAACAACCAGGTCATTATAGGACCAGATGTCCAGGACAGTCAACAGGGGCGGGACCTTCGAGATCGTGACAAGTGCACCGAAAGAAAATCAGTTAGCGCTTGTAAAGAAACTTGTACAATTTACCTTTTACAAACAGATATGATTTTTTTTATTTTAAATTTGATTTATTCATTTTGTTATTGGAATGTATAAAAGATTCATATTTATAGTAATTTTATATGAACTGTAATAACAATTTTTCGGAACCAGAACAACACTAATATTATTGTTTTATTTTTTATTCGATATTTAAATTTCTGTTTTTAATTTATTTATTTTTAAATAAAAATGAGGGGCGGGTTGAACCCGCCCTCTCCTTTATAAAGAAGAGGGCGGGTTCCCACCCGCCCTCTGCCTTCCCCTATAGAGGGCGGGTTCCGGGAACCCGCCCTCTAAATTTGAGGGTGAGCCCGGACTCAAAACCGTCCTATTTCGTTAATTAAAAAAATAATTTTATTTTTATAATTTTAATTTTATTATACCCTATTTCAAAAAAAAACCTTACAAAGCTGATGGATACTCCATTATAATTATAAGATCCATTCACCAACATAATAATAGATTACACAATACTCATAACTCCTCAGCCTTCTGGAAAGGTTAACATGATTGCAGCACCTTCTATGATCATATTTCCTGAAATGTAGATAATGGCACTCAAATTTACTCTTGGAAGGATAAATGGGCATCTAGTTTAGCCTTATCTGAGATCTATCCATCTCTTTACAAGATTGCTTGGAACCAAGAGGCATTCGTTCATACACAAGGTTACTACAACAAAGGTATGTGGTTTTGGAAACTAGCTTTCAATAAAGTTATTCCTTCTCATGATAGAATTCAAATGCAGGATCTTGTGGAAAAGCTGTCTAATTTTACTACTACACCTAATACCTCTGATAGTATTATATGGTCTGACTTTTGTACTGGTGTCTTCTCTGTCAAAGCTGCCTATAGAACTCTAAACTGTATAAATCAGCATTACCCTTACGACAAAGTTATTTGGGACAATTCTGCAACCACTAAGTTCAAAGTTTTCATATGGTTATTAGCTCAAGACAGAACTTTAACAAAAGAAAATCTAATTAAAAGAGGTTGGTACAATAATGTTGTATGTGTTTTTTATTCTTATATGATAGAATCCTTCACTCATCTTTTCTTTAGGTGCAAAGTTGCCAAACTTGTTTGGAAGGATCTTTTAAAGGCTATTATAGTTAATGCTCATTGTATTTTTATACATGATATAAACACTTGGAATATCATCAACATCAATGCTAAACTTGCTCATATGTGGATCCTTTTATTTTACTCGACCAGCTAGAACATTTGGAAGTGCAGAAATAACAAGATTTTTAATAATATGGACTGCACACATACCAAGAATAGAAATGCCATTTTAACCTTTTCTGAGTTCAAGAAACCTTCAAAATTTGTATACTGGTAATGTGGATAAGCTCATTGTAGAGTGTTTTTTCTTCATCGATTGAGATGGATGCGCACGTACTTTAGGCATGTACAGATCCCTTGCCTAGAGTAGACGGGAGTTTATTGATTGTGGAGATCCTTTCTCTAGCAGCCGCGGACAAAACTGTTGTTAATTACCCCTTCCTCTTGATACGAGGGAACCTCCGATTAACGGGTCGTATAGGTCATGCGAACTCAGTGTGGAATATGCACATGTTTTGTTTTGAAAATAATTTTAATGGTGTTTTGGACATATCAGGAGCCTCGCAGAGTTTATGAGGGTTCCGCTACCCGGTCAGCAGACTGGGGATCAAGGGGACAAGTAGCCCTCTTGCAGGACTCGAGACAACGTCCCGAAACAAAAAAAAATTAGTGTGATTGTATAGGGGAGTGAGAGGGAAAAGCAAATATCTTGTTTGGAGATATCCGCAAGCGGGTATTCCCAAAATAAATATCCTCATGTGTGTATCTCTTGGAGATACCCGCGGACGGATACCCTCTTGGGATCTTCGAGCGGGTATCAAATAGCGGAAAATCCCCTTGTGAGGGTTTCCGAGGTGGACATTCCCCTTTGCGGGGATGTCCGTGGTGGAGATCCCTTTGGGGATCCCCGCCAATAAGCGGAGGCTACGCCGGTCACAAAAGCCTTGGGCTTTCATCGAGTCCCTTATTCAAAAAATATGCTTGTTCGGGATGAAAGCACATGGCTTTCACCCCGAAAACCCTTGTGCTCTCTTGTTCTTCAAACTTGATGAAGAAAGCTTGATCATTTTCTTGGTCTTGATTTTGGATTTTGGACTTTTGAGATGAGCTTTCTTCCACAAATGATGGGTTCTCTTTCAATAGATTATTTGGGAAAGGAGATGAAGTAAAGAAATGAAAGAGACCCAAAAGGATCTCTCTTTACTCTTAGGGCGCTCTTTCTCTCTCTCCCCCCTCTCTCTCTCTCACTCGGAAGATGAAGAAGAGACTTGCTTCTTTATTGATGGAGGCTCAAAACTCTAGAGGTTTAAATACCCTTACATGTTTGCACTTAAGCCCTTGGGCTTTACAAAATTGACTTTTTGCCCATTTTCTTACATATTCCCACTTATTGCATATTAAAATTATCTATTACATTTTTATTTCTTTTCTTAGCATGGAGCCGGCCTCCATTTTTGAGCTTGGACCCGGCTTCTTGGGCGCACTTGACTTGGGTTGGGCCCCATCTTCGAGTTGACTTTAACTTTTGACTTTGATCAAAGGGATGTAATTTTTGACCTCAACACTCTGTTAGTAGGCATTATGACCTTTTTCTGATACCATGGCTGGGTTCTTACCTCCCCTTGTTTCTCTCTATGCTTTATGTCTCTGGATTCTTGTATGGTTGTTTAATCCAAAACCCATATCCTTAGGTTGCTTGTATTCCCACTTTTGTAGGCCCAGTTTTGTACCAATTGTTATATTTTTTTCCTATCTGTTTATGCCTGTTGATGCTGTAGCTATATTCATCTTTGTTATTTTGCCAACAACCTATTTTGATGATGTAACCAATCTTCATCTGATTTGTGATAAAGCCTCTTCTATAGTTCTTGTTTTTAATCTAACCTGATCTCTCTTTTTATGCACATTGTTTTCAGCTTGAACCTGTGTTAAAAAATTTATTTGGTGCTCATGATTTACTTATGATACTTGCCTTCAGATACTACCTTGGCTTTAAAATCCTTTGGTCTGATGGTTTGTTGCTTGCTCCTCACAAATGGTGGATTTTAATTGCTCTGTTTAGGCTGAAGCATATAATCTTTTGCCTGATTAGTGTTTGTACTTTCTTTTCAAGAGGAGTGCTGGATGTTTTGTGTTGCTTAATTTTATATTCCTTGGTTTCTTTTCAAATGATTGAATATGGTTGAAGTATCACTGCAGCTACATATTTTGCTGTATATGCGTAAATATACTTTTGGCATACTTCCCTTCATGGCATTTGCAGCTGCATTTTGCTTTTATTCTGGTAGTGCTGCCTTTTTCTGAATATGTAGGCAATACTGCATTGGTTCATGAGGAGGAGCTGAATGGTTCTAGCTGGAGGCAGAACTCTTCCAGGCAAATTTCAAGGATTGATCTGTGGCTGGGCCCAAAATTCAGAAGCTTAATAAGGATATAAGCAATTTCCAAGCTTACTGCATTATGTTTTTTGCAATCCCCTGTGTTATAAAGGGGACCCTGTACAATATGGGTGCTTCTTCCTGTTGGGGTCGAAAAATTTACCCCGCCATCTAAGAAACCCGGCGCCAAGCCACAAACCCAAGCAAGAGTGGGCATCAAATTAGAGGAAAAATGTAATAAATAGATGCAATATTTAAATAAATAGAAAATTGTAAAAGAAATGGGCAATAAGCCGATTTTTGTAAAGCCCGAAGGCTAAAATGCAAATGTATAAGGATATTTAAACCAAACCATATGAAAAATTGATAAGTTTTTCCCTTCCCATAAAAATTTCTCTAGGGTTTTTGGAGATCTCTTTGAGGTGAGATACTCTCTCTTCTTCTTTCTCAAGAAAGATCCAAAGCAAAAGAGAGTTTCTTTTGGGTCTCTCTCATCTTCTCTATCTCATTTTTCTACAAAACAATCCATCAAAGAAGGACCCATTTCCTCAAGAAGAACTCCATTCCAAAAACTCAAGATCCAAGATAAAAACCAAACAGATGAGCAGCATTTTCTTCATCAAACTTGAAGAAAAGAGATAAAACAATCTTTTTGGGTGAAAACCCATGGCTTTCGCCCTGAGCTAACATAGCCAATGCTGGCATCGAACCCGAGCAAGCACCATCAACAAGGGACCCTGATGAAAGCCATTGGCTTTCATCGCTAAACTACACAAAGTCGAACTCCTTGGGGTGAAAGCTTGAAATTTTCAACCACAAAGTTTTGCGGTCCCGGATCTCTCACAAGATCTATTGGGATGACTGCATGTTCGTGCCACTGCTGCCCTCAAGTATCCCTGCAATGAGATACCCGTCTCAAATATCCCCGTAAAGAGGAATGTCAGCTATGGGTATCCTGCAAGGAGATACCCACATCGGGTATCCCGCAAGAAGATACCCGCACGCGGGGACCTTCCAAGGAGTTACATGCATGTGGGGACCTCCAAGAAGATACCCACGGCGGCTATCTCCTTAAGAGGCACCCACGACGGACATCTCCAAGGAGATACTTGTTTGCACATATCTCCTAAGGAGATACCGCATCCTCTCATTTTCATCATCTCTTCCTCACTTCACCCTCTCGGGAGCCATCCAATACACTCAAATCACTCCCTTTTGAAAAAAGCTTCCTTTTCAGGACGCTCTCTCGAACCCCGTAAGGGGATGCTAGCCCCATTGACCCCATTCTGCTGACCGGGCAATGGGACCCCAGTGTGATGACCCTCGGTATGTTCAAAGAGGCCTAAAATTGTTTTCAAACATAATGCACATATTTCAGAGTGAGTTCGTATGATGCACATGACCCGTTAATCAGAGGAACTCTCGTGTCTAAACGAGAGATAATTAACAGCAGTTTGCCCACGGCCGCTGAAGATTAGAATCCTCATAATCAATAAACCCCTGCCTGTAATGAGTAGGGTGAATTTGTACATCCCCGAAGCACGCGCGCATCAATCTCAAGACGACGAAAAACACCCTACACTTCCTTCCTTCTCTTCTTTTTTGCTTCTTTTTCCTTTTCCTTTCTATCCTCGGGCCTGATGTATAGGTTGTTCTAGTTTTTGTTTTCATAATAGTTTGTTAATAAAATTGAATGGGCCGGGCTCCGTCCTTTTGGAACCTTGCTCTTCTCTAAAAAAAAACATAAATTAAAAATGTATATAAGAAATGAATATGAACCAATTTATTATATAACCTACTATGGATGTAGATGCCAAATGGGCATAGCTTTGTTGGTATGAATTTTATCTCTAAAGTGAGAGGTGACCAATTTGAGGATTCGGATCCTCTCCATTGGCACTATCTAATGGAGAGTCCATTGGAAGATATCAAAAAGTCGGTTTAGAATGATTAGCTATAAGTGATTAATGTTTAATAAGTTAATATGAGTTTTAAGGGCTAAAATATGAAGAAATCAATTAATTAAATTATAAGCAAACATTCCATATCAAATATTGTTCATTTTTTTGTAAAACATTATTGCGAAAAACTGAAATCGAAATCGAAAATTCAAGTAAATTACTTGGATAATTGAATGCATTTTAGGATTTTCGATTTTCTTTTTAATAAGACAATGTGTTTGCTTAATTGGGCAAAAGTTAGTTTTTAAATTTTTCTCATACTTTTTTAAATTGGGAATAAATCCATCACAATTATACTTGAACTTGATTGTAAATTTTATGTAAAATGGATTATGATTTTTTTCTCCATTTGAATGAAAACAAGATGTTGAATATACTTCCATAATATTAAAAAAACAAGGAGTTTGAAGTTTTAATCAAATATAATGAATCTTGATATTCAATTAACTTTTTTTCCCTTTGTTGCCAAAGGTTATTCAGCAATGAAAGTGAAAAGGAAAAAAACAATAAGAAAGAAAACTATGCATATTATGCACTGAAAAGGAATAAGATTTCATGAAATGTTTTGCATAAAAACTAATTATTTGATTTTTTTATACCTTAGCAACTTTGAACACTTATACCTAATTAATAATAAGGCTATATATAAACACATTAATCATTTATAGTCGTTCATTCTAAATTGATGAATATCATCCAATGGATTCTCCATTAAATAATGTCAATGGAGAGGATCCGAATCCCCAATTTGATCACTGCATCCAAAAAATACCATGTATGCACTTTTATTTTGAAAACAAGTGCATTTGCATAATGTTCATGATAACAAAAACAGACAGTGACAAGGCTTTCACATACCAACAAAAATATCATTTCCAATCCTTTTTGTTTTTGGAAGAAAGGCCATGGCCATTTTATATTATACTGCGCAACTCAGATGAAGTACAAAGGACATTACAAAATTCCTCAGGTAAAAAAGTTTTTAACCAAGAACCAAATAAATTAGAATGGGGCGAAGCAGCAACCAAAACATGTTCCGAATTATTCTTGGACCTTGGGGTGTAGACAAGCTTTGTATCGGAAGAATTAAGGATAAGAGAGGGTCCCTCATCATAAATGTGAGTTTGTTTCCATGGAGAAATAGTGTCAATATCGGTGAAGGCTTGAACAACTAGCTTTGCATCAAATTGAATTTCAACTTTATGGATTAGCATGTTTCGACAAAATCTTAGTACATGAAGAACCCCCAATGCTTCAGCTGTTTCAGCATCCCTTACTGTGGCGGAACCAGTAGCTATAAATAGGATTTTACCATCAGCTTCTCGAGCCACGAAGCCCCAAGCCGCCTCTGTTCCTTCTCCTCGAAAGCTCACATCGACGTTAATTGTGATGGATCCAATTAGATTAGGAGTCCAATGCGAGGATGTGTTCGTATGCGAGGTAAATGGTGTGGGAGATGTGTTTCCGCCAAAGAGAAGGCTGTTCGCAGCACGTTGGGTGATGAGAAAAGCTGGAGGGTATGCTTTTTTGAATACCTCGATCGCTACATCTCGCCTTCCATATCCATTTATTGAATACCTCGCTGCATCTCGCCCTCCATATCTCCCAACCTATTGTAAAGAGATAAGTACTTTGAATATTATCTGGTGAAGCGTCGTTAGTAATCCATTGAAGAAATACCTCCATGCTTCGAGGACAGGAAAATAATAAATTCGTACTGATGAAGGAATTTGGTTTATAACGTTGATAGCCGACCACACCTCCATGCTTCGAGGACAGGAAAATAATAAATTGGAAATGATGAAGGAATTTGGTTTATAATGTTGATAGCCGACCACACCTCCATGCTTCGAGGACAGGAAGAGGACAGGAAAATAATAAATGAATGAGAGTTTCAGAATCTTCATTGCAGCGAATGGATGTAGGATTAGTAGAGAGCAGTATGCTAGCACGTCTTGCATTAGTCAGGATAGGATTCATAAGAGATCTCCAAACAAAATGCTTGACTTTTGGTGGTAAATGCTTGCACTTCCAGACAAAAGACAACACATTCTTGCAATCAGAGCTGTGAGTATTGCTTTTGTTGGAATTTTCACTCAAAGCATGATAGCATGACTTGGAGGAGAATAGGCCATCTCTAGAATGGATCCAAACCAAGCGATCACAGGCACTTGTAGCAAGGAAATTGATCAGAGTGCCTAAAATGTAATGCACCGATGAATCATCAAAAATCTGATTAATCAAAACAAAAAAAAAAAGTTCCAAAACCCTGTTTATGCAATAAGGTGCGCGACTTTACTAATTTCATTGCTCCAGTTTAAAGGTCGAGCGATTACCTCGTTACTATCAGAAATCCATCTATCACCGAAGATGAAGAAAAAGAGAGGGGTTTTTTTATTCGGGGCTCCGGTGAAGAAGTTGTCGATGATGATCGATACCTTTGAGGAGATGATCTCCTTGCCATATATAGGCCCCTTCCTCTGTCCTACGCCACCAAAACTGCCCATCGATTCCCACGATCTCTCTCTACCTCTGCGTTTGACTCGATCGCGAGTGAGGAATCGTAACGAGTGCGGTTTCTGTTTCTCAACACCAAGTAATTGGACCGGGTCAGATATTTGGCTATAAGATCACAACCGCTTACATCTCCCACTTGGACAAACTAGCCAAATGATTTCCAAGCATGCTTCCACTATTCATGAGATGTGGTTCAAGACGTAATTACACATACTCCCGCTATTCGTGAGATATGTACACTTTTCACTTTTCGTGAATACCGAGACCACCATTATCCATGATTTGTCTTCTTTTCATTATTCATGAAAATTCTTCGACTTAGACATTTCTAAATCCCATCAAAACAACATATCTGAAGAATATTTCTGCTGGAATGCCCTTCGTCAAGAAATCAGCTATCTTGTCACTAGTAGAAATATAAGTCATCTTGACTTCTTTCTTCTCTTCTATATCACGAATATAGTGATATTGAACTTCAATATGTATTCCTTTCGAACTATTTGCACTGCTGTGAATCAAGCTGATGGCTGCTTGATTATCACAGTAAATCTCAATTGGTCTATCCGCCAAATTGAGATCGAAATCTTCTAGGAACTGTCTAATCCAGACTGAATGAGTAGTGTCCATACTGCAGGCTATGTACTCAGCTTATTGTGTGTACCTTGCTACACATCCTTATTTCTTGCTATCCCAAGAAACAGTTGCACCTTCAAAGATGAACAAATGACCCGAAGTGGACTTCCCATCATCTTTGTCTCCTCCAAAATCAGTATCGGAGTAACCAAGAACCGCTTGATAAACCAACTTATGGTGCACAGTACCTTTTAGATACTTTAAAATTCTCTTAACGGCTTCGCAATGTGCTGGACCGGAATTATTTTGGTATCTACTAACTAAACTCACCGGATACGCTAAGTCTGGTTTAGTACACAATATTGCATACATCAAGTTTCCAACAGCTTGAGCATATGGGGCATTAAGCGATTTCTGCCCTTCTCCAGGACATTGTTCTTTACATAACTGCTTTCCCATAACCAATGGTGTAGGTACCAGATTGCAATTTTGCAACCCAAATCTTCTAAGTATTGTGTGCAAATACCTTTCTTGGTTCAAACTTAACATTCTAGACTCTTTATCCCTAAGGATTTGTATACCAAAAACATGGGATGCATCTCCCATATCCTTCATCTCAAATTCACTACTAAGTGTTGATTTGATCTTTTTCAACACTTCTATGTCATTTCCAGCGAAATATCTTCCACGTACAAAGATAATATTGAAAAACTATTCCCACTTTTCAAGACATATACACAGTTATCCAATTTGTTTGCAACAAAATCAAGTTGGATAACAATATTGTGAAATTTGAGATATCATTCTCTAGATGACCATTTAAAACCATATAGATACTTTTTCAATTTATATACCTTATTTTTCGGTCCTTCGACATGAAATCTCTCAAATTGTCTTATATATATTACTTTCTGCAACTCTCCGTTGAGAAATGCAGTCTTGACAACCATTTGGAAAATTTCCAAGTCAAGATATGCAACAATTGCTAAGATTATTCTAATAGATGCAAACTTGGCCACTAAAGAGTAAGTCTCCTGATAATCTATACCTGCGTTTTGAGTAAAGACTTTGGCAACTAATCGGGCCTTAAATATATCAACAGACCCATCAGCTCAATATTTCTTCTTCAACGCCCATTTGCTTCGTATGGACTTCCTATCTTCTGATAAATCATATAGCTCACATACTTTGTTTCTCTTTATTGAGTCAAGCTCCTTTTCCATGGCTTCCAGCCATTGATCCGATTCATGTGTGTTCATCCATCCTCATAATTCAGAGAGTCAGCTTGCTCATCCACATCAATATCTACCGAGAAACAAAATGGTTCACATGAATATAGATGGTAGTTATCTATCCATGCAGGTGTTGTTCTAGGTCTTTTGTTGTCACTAACCTTTGCAGGTTGGACAGATTCAGCTGGTTGATTTTCCATAGGTATATTCTCATTTAAAATTTCATCTTCCATAATTGGATGATTAACTTCATCCATTATATCAATGTCATCTCTGGAAACATCATCTAAGTCTAGTAGAGACGGTACATCCTTTTCAACTTGTTCCCTTTCCTCTTGATTTTCTAGAAAAGTAGGATCTTTGCTTTCAATGACCCATTTTCATCATGGAAGAACCTATATCTCTTGGATTTTTCAGAATAACCTATGAATTTGCACTTCGAGATTTTGAGTTTCAGTTTATCGCTAACCTGATATGGAATAAGAACGTATGTTACACAACCTCATTTTCTTAAATGACTCAAATTAAGTATGTGCCCATTCCAAATCTCGTACGGTGTTGACTCGACTGGTTTTGTGGGAATTCTATTCAAAACATAATTTGCAGTCAATATTACTTCTCCTCAGAAATATTAGGAGAGACCAAAATGAAACAATATATTTCTTACTGCATTCATCAATATTCTATTTTCCTTTCAACCGCACCGTCTTGTTGTGGCGTATAAGGAATAGTGGTTTGTTTCTTATTACCATATTGAATGCAGTAATCATTAAATTCTTTTGAGTTGAATTCCCCACCCTATCAGTTCTTAACATCTTAATATACCTTCCAAGTTTTCTTTCTATTTCTGTCTTATATCTTTTAAAACATTCAAATGGTTCTGATTTTCTGTTTAAAAAATATACAAAACTAAATGTGGAATGGTCATCTATGAAGGTTATGAAATATTACTTGTTACCACTCGTCTTTACACTTAATGGTCCACAAATGTCAGAGTGAACTAATTCTAAAAGTTCACTTACCCTTCGACCTTCCGGAAATGAGGTTGTAGTCATTTTTTCGGTCAAGCAATATTCACAAAGTAATTTCCTTGCTCCTGTCAGATTCGGTAACAGGTCCATCTTGATTATCTGATCTATCTTACTTACCAGAATGTCCTAATCTTATATGCCAAAGATCAAAATCAGATAAAAAACAGAAAGAATAATTCAAATCAGAATTCTTATTACTTAAATCAGGTTTTACAACAGAGCGACAAAATAAATCTTGTTCTGGTACAAACTTACCCATAACAAAAACTTTATTGTCTTTCCCAATAAAAACCCTATTGTTGTAAAACCTAACTTCAAGATCCTTTTTCGGCAAGGCTGGAACAGAGATCAAATTATGTCTTATGCTAGTGCATAAAACACATTCTTGAGAACCATAAGCTGTCCCCAAGGTCCAATCTGTATGAACAAATACCTTCAATGTCCAGATAGGTATTGTTCCTCATGTATATTCTCTGTTCTTGTAACAACCCCAAATTTCTTATACATCTTTTGTATAAATTTTTTTTCAAAATCCAGAAAGGGGTATTTATTGCTTGAGTACAAGACTTAAGTTATTAATTAGCAATTTAATTATGAGAAGGAGCTTGTAGCTCATTGGTAATACCCTGCATTGTTGAACCAACCCACCAGAGTTCAAATCCTATGCCATACATTATTTTTAATATTTATTTTGTTTTAAATTTTATAGAAGCCCTATTGTTGTAAATTGTTCCAATGCTAACTGGGCTGGCAAGTCAGTAACACGTTTAATGGTACCATTCAATCAAAGAGTTGTGGCAGACATATCTAGTGAAGGTGGTACGCTATTTAAAATAGTCGCAATTTGCAATTTTTCAGGAATTTCTGATCCTGCAGAAACTAGGTCCTTAGTCATGACAATCATTTAGTTTACATGTTCAGTGAAATTGTCATCTTCTTGCATGCAGCATAAATTAAATTTGTGCATTAAGAGTTATATGTTCTCCTCAGAAGTGGTACCATATTTTTCCTTAATTGCATGCCACATATCTTTTGCAGTTTTATAGTTTTCAAATACCATGATAAAACTATCTTCCATGAATATAAGTATCAAGTTTTTAGCCTTTTTGTCATTGAGTTGTCACTGATCAAACTCTCTTTTCTGATTGTCAATATGATGGTCATTGAGAGTTGGAGCAGTGACTTTAAGGATATTATCTAGATTGTTATGAATAAGCCCATATTTAATTTTTCTATGCCACATATTATAATTGGTACCATTAAGACGTTCTATTTTTACCAATTCAGAAGCAATGAATTTACTAGCCATGTCGATTAAGCACTAATTGTTGCAAAATATATATTAAAAAAATATTCAAGCTATTAAACAATTTAAGCACGAAATTAATTTTTTTTTAATATTAATATGCAATATCTAATTGATCGAAAAATATCTAGCAGCATGTAAATAATTACACCATGTTAAACTAGTTTATCTAAAAGCTATATTAATGGATAGCATTCAAAAATAGTTAATCTCAAAATTACAAAATTTATAATATGTAAACAACAAAAATTTTGATCTGCACTTTTTTAAAGTAATAATCAGGTAGAATTAATTGGTAATCTAAAAATTGTAACTTGTTAAAAAAATGATACTTGCGGCAACAAAATTTGATACTAGTAGGAAATCAAAACTTTATATGAGACGGTAAAATTTTGATACTAGCAGGTAGTCAATGATTATAGATGAGACAGTAAAGAAATTGGCAACTATTTTAAATTAACATGGGCATAAGGTAACGGATCTAAAGAATTGATTGTAACATGAAGCACGGACATGAATTTGAATCAGCAAAATCATTAAATAAGCATAACAATCGAAATAACAAGCCCCAAAAAAATTTAAATCGTACCGGATCTTCTGCGGTGGTGCAGCAGCTTCAAGGTCGACGTGACCGAGAGAGGAGGTCGGAGGAGCTTCTGAGATGGTGCGGATCGGGCTCGAGGTCGACGCGATCGAGAGTGGAGGTCGGAGCAGCTTCTGTGGTGGTGCGGATCGGGGAAAACGATGTAGGATCGCCGCGCTCTGATACCAGTGAAGAAAAAGAGAGTGTTTTTTTTCTTTGGCGGGCTCTGGTGAAGAGGATGTCGATAATGACGATAGGCCCCCAAAACTGCCCAGATTTTTCTCAACCATCCATTCCCATGATATCTCTCCATCTCCGTGTTTGACTCGGTCACACGTGAGGAATCGCAACGCATGCCATCTCAGATTTTCAACATCCGGTAATTAGGCCGGGTTGGATATTTGTCCATAAGGCCACAACCGCTTATAGAAAATAATCACGGACTGGCCATTAACAAGCATCCATTTTAAGTTCGCAAATAAGAAGTCGAGGGAACTATGCACACCCCGCCATAGTCGAGTGCAGTAAGGGCCAATTTTGGCCATGCTAACAAAGTTGGTAGGAAAATATTTAGCCTTCATTAAAAGACACCATGGATTAGCCGGTTGTGAGACGGGTTTCCAACCAAACTTATACAGTAAGGCTTTATTAGTAGTTTCCATGTCACTAAAGCCAAGTCTGTCTTCTTTTTTGGAGAATTTGAGACTGTTCCATGGTTTAAAATAGACGTGCTTGCCATCTGATTGATATTAAATTTAATTATACGCGAACAAAATGGCGATTATATATTTAATATATATGAGTGTACACGGGTTTTTAACATATACGGGCTCCATCAATAAAACTCAAGCTTTATTGAGTTTTGACCCATTTTATATTTTATACCCATGCACTTCTCATATTTTTTCCAACGTTGATGGAGGTCCTTTTCGGGTCTCCTTCAGATGTTGTCTTCCATCGATCTCCTGGTGAATTTGGAGGTGATCCCCTGTTGCGTGCGGGTCTCAATGAGTTTTGAGGAGATTGGTGATTTGAGGAGTTTAGCGCCGAGTACCTGCAAAGAAATCCTGGGGTGGTTTGGTACCACCGAGGACCCTCCGACGATCAAGTTAGTACTAGATCCGAGCAGCGTAACGGCTAAATGGAGTAAAAAAATGGCTTACTTGACCCCTCTGTTATGGGGGTTTATATAGCGGTGGTGGCACGCAGCAACAGACGCGAGAATCTCGCCGGCAGTTACGCTCCCGACGTCACACCCGTGTAGAGAGCGGATCGCCCATTAATGGGGATCGTGAAGGCGTGGAACGTGGGATGTTGCTGGCCGAGAATCCGTGCATGGCGAGATTCACGGAGCGGCGGTTACGCCTGTGAGCGGTGGAGTTGGTCAGAGGACCGAGGAAGACGGCCTCGGCCGGGAGGCTCCGGAACGAGCGAGAAGGCCGAGGAGTCTTGGACTCGTGGCGGCTCGGGGAGAGCTGAAGGGTCGAGGAGGCCAATCTGTGGGGGGCCCCGAGGAGGGCTAGTTTGTGCTTGCAGGTCGGGTACAGGGGTGGCCTGGTCAGCCTCTGTGGGCCCTTTCTTCTGAGTTCCGGGACATGCCATCTGCCACGTGTCCTGATCTTGGGGATCGCCAATATTGAGCACTATCATTAGCTCCCCACTCTTGTCCCGACCAGCTAGCGGGTCGGGTCAGGAGTGGACTGTCGGGCCGCCCGGGGTGATCTTCCTCCTAAGGTTTCGTCGAGACGCGACCCCGGGCCGTGAGCTGTCTTTTCTGCCAGCGAATCAGGGCGAGATCGATGCATTTAAGGGAGGTGCGCCGGTTCGTGCATCTTGCCTTTAAAGTGACGGCCCACGTGTCAAGCGTCGGTTGGCTGACGCGACGTGTGCAGACCTGCGACGCCTGAAAGGGTGCGGTCCAGTGTGGGAACGACAAGTGGAGCAATCGGAGCCGTTGGACACGAGGAGGCGTTTCGATGGGAGATGAAGGGCACCGTTGGATGGGGTCGCTCGTGGTGATAAATAGGGGCGGGGCCCGTTCCAGGGCCCCTACTCCTTCATATTTTTCTGTTCTAAGTCTTGGTAGCTCGGCGCTCGTCTTCTTTCTTCCACTTTCGTTTCCCGAGGATCCTTCTTCTCAAGGTTAGATGTCTTCTTTTGTTGAGTCAGTAGATGTTGTTGAAGTAAGTTCAAGGAACCCTTTAGGTGGGCTTGAGTCCTCCCGGGGAGCAGGGGTCGGGCCCTCTTCTCGGGATCGTGCGGCGGGGGCAGCCCCCAGGGAGGAGGCGGTAGATGCTGCCCCCGGCGCCTCGTGTTGGGTGAGGCATAAGGATAAGCTTGCCAATACTCGGGCTTGCTTCTACATCCCCTCACGTTATACGCTTCGTCTGGCCAAGGAGGGAGAGAGGGCAGACCAAGTACGGGGCAGGGAAATCTCCCTGTATCTGGAATCTTTTTGGGGTGGAATGCGCCTGCCCTTCTTTCTTGAGGTCGTTGAAGCGTTGAACTTCTTCGGGTTAGCCTCCGGCTAGTTAGTGCCGAACTCGTGGAGGATTCTCCTCGGGTTCCTGATCCGCCTGAAGTTACAGGCGATCCCCTTCAACCTCGCCCTCCTTGAATCTTCCCTCGTCTTCAAAAATCACCCTGGTGGTCGAGCGGGCGACCCGAGGTGGGTTTATCTCTCTTTCAAAAAGCGACAGGGGGGCGCCGCCGGGACGGGGGTTTTGGCCCACCTTTTTCCATTCATGACTGGAAGAAAAGGTTCTTCTTCGTTTCCCCTCCCGAGGGCGAGGACCGGCCCGTGCCTACAAAGTGGTCGAGGGAGAAATACTTGCCGGGGAACCAGTCCAGTGACCCCGTCGCAGTGAGAGTGGCGTCGTGGGAGCCCATCCCTCGTTTCGACATGCTGTTGTCTGAGAGGGTCTTGAGTTGGGCCGGGCTCAGCCCCGTTGAGTTCGTCGGTAAGTTTAGGTTTGCTTTTTTGGCTTGTATATTGCCTGTGTCGCTGACTTCTTTACATTCGGTATTGTGCAGGACTCATGGACATGGACTCGCTCAGAGCTTCCATGCGTCAGCCGAGGAAGGTCGCGAAGGATGGGGGTGCCGGCTGTTCCCGCTCAAAGCCAGCCCCGGCTCCTTCTCCTCCGGTGGTCGCGTCTCGCGAGCGTTTGGAGGCAGATCTCGCCCCGGGGCCCAGCAGAGTGTCGGGCCGGCAGCGGGCTCGGATTCTGGAGGATCCGGCCTCGGAGGAGGAGATCGGCTCACCCTCGGAGCCGCTCAAGAGGAGATCTTCCCGGGGCCCACCCTCGCCGATCATGGTGGAAGAAGGGGGCCTCCAGTTCGCATTGCCTCGGGGCTATCCGTCGCGGATAGCCTGCTGCATCAGATAGAGACGTCGACCGGGGGTAGAGTCCCTGGGGGGACCTTCAGGGCTCAGCTTGCGTCCATTGCCCAGGAGTCCGTGCAGGTAAGTGCTTTGTTTTTATTATTATTTTTTGAGATTCGATGCCTCCCTCATCTTCCTGATCTCTCTCCTGCCCTTCAGGTTCTCCAGCACGTTGCCCTCGCCTTACGCATGGAGGACGAGGTGATAGCCCCGGCGATGAAGGCTGCGGGCCAGTTTGCCTCGCTGGAAGAGAGCTCCAAGCGGGAGCTGGAGGTGGTGAGGACGAGGGTCGTCGCCCTGGAGGGCGAGGTGGAGGCCGGGAAGCAGGAGGTCGCCCGGCACCGCGAGGCCACTACGGCTGCTGAGGCCAAGCTCGAGGACGCTCAGGTGCTTGCCGGCAACCTGAAGAAGACAGTGAAAACCCTCCGGAAGGAGCTGGGGGCGGCGGCCGAGTCGACGAAGTCGGCCGACCTGAGGGCAGCGAAGTTGGCCGACCTGTCGGCGACGAAGGCGGTGGAGGGCTACAAGAAGTCGAAAGACTACTATGACAACCTGGCCATTGCCACGACCCTCATCTGGAATAAGGCCCTCAACGCCGTTAAGGCCTGGATGCCGGGGTTTGCCGACGAAGAGCTCCGGGCCGAATACCCCTCGCAGATGCCGACAAGCAGGGGCAGGAGATTCCTGGCGAGGAAGTCGCCGAGGACCTAGCTCGCCTCGTGGTAAATGTCAAGGGCCCCGAGGTCGCTCCTGCCCCGAGGCCTAAAGCCCCCATCTTCCTCCTCCTTTTATTTTGTTGCTTCTGGAATTTTGTAAGCCTCCGGGCATTTTGTAAGGCTGGGGAGCCAAAAATACCCTTTGTAAAGACTTTGCTTTTTAATAATAAAACTTTTTCTTTGGTTTCATGAAGAATGCTCGTAAAATTTCTCTTCTTGCGCTGTTGGGCTTCCATGTCAGGTCGGCTATTTGTCTAGCAATCGTATGTCGAGTTAATTTCGATTTCTTGCCAAGTGTGCCAAGCGCTGCTGAGAAGGAGGCGTCTCCATGGCCCCGAAGTCGAGGGGAGATCGCTCGAGACTTGGATAGACCTGATACCCCTTGTTGGTGGCTCGGATCCTCTGCATGTGATGGGCAGAGGGTTGTCCGCCTTATTTGTGTCGAGGATGGATGGAAGCTGCTCCGTTGCCCTTTGGCGAGGGCTTCCGATTTCTGGCGTCGTGGGTAGGCAACTACCAGCCTGGGATGACCGAGCGGGGTACCCGCTCGGAGTCCTCATTCGAGGGCTTTGATCCCTGGCGTCATGGGTAGGGAGCTACCAGCCGGAATTGACCGAGCAGGGCAGCCGCTCGGTTGCCACTTGCGAGGGCTTCGATCCTTCAGGACGGGGACCGAGCAGGGTTACTGCCTGGTGCCTCTTGGCGAGGGCTTCGGTCCCGAAGGATAGCCGAGTGAGGGATCCTCGGACTCGACTGACTCTGGGAGGGCTTTCTGATCCCAGGCGTTGCGGTAGGGAAGCTACCCACCGGGAATAACTGAGCAGGGATGACCGGGCAGTGAATCTGCGCGGTTGCCTCTTGGCGAGGGCTTTGATCTCTGGTGCCATGGGTAGGCAACTACCAGCCTGGGATGACCGAGCGGGGTAGTCGCTCGGATGCCTCTTGCGAGGGCTTCGATCCCTGGCGTCATGGGTAGGGAGCTACCAGCCGAAGATGACCGAGCATGGTAGCTTTCCGGTTGCCTCTTGCGAGGGCTTTGATCCTTCAGGACGGGGACCGAGCAGGATTACTTCCCGGTGCCTCTTGGCGAGGACTTTTATCCCTGTCGGTTGTGGTAGGAAGCTACCAGCCGGGGATAGCCGAGCAAGGACTCGACTGCCTCTGGGAGGACTTTGGTCCTTGGCACGGGAGGGGCTGTAGAAGCCTACCAAGGACCTTTGGCCGGGTAGGGTTACTGCCCGGTGCCTCTTGGCAAGGGCTTTTATCCTGAAGGATAGCCGAGCGAGGGATCCTCGGGCTCGACTGCCTCTGAGAGGGCTTTCTGATCCCTGGCGTTGCAGTAGGGAAGTTACCCGCCAGGGATAGCCGAGCGACGGTTGGGATCAACTGCCTCTGGGAGAAATTTCTGATCCTTGGCGTTGCGGTAGGGAAGCTACCTGCCAGGGATGACCGAGCAGGGTAGCTGCAGGGTTGCCCCTTGGTGAGGGCTTTGATCCCTGGCGTTGCGAGTAGGGAAGCTACCGGCCAGGTATAGTCGAGCGGGGGAGCCGCTCGGTTGCCTCTATGGAGGACTTTGATCCTTAGCGCCGGGGGGCCTGAGGAGGCCGGCTAAAGATAACCGGGCAGGGTAGCTGCTCGGCCGAATCTTCATGAGGTTTCGCTCGATCGCCCAGTTGCAGGTATGGGGAACAGGAACGGTCGCGACGGGTGTGTGCGTAGCATGCGCATTGAATGTGGAGGGAGTGTTCCCCTCCGAAAGACGGCGCGACAGAGACGTCTTGCCTGAGATTCGGGGCAGATGCTAATTGGTGCTATCCGTCCACCTCTCCGAAGATGCTAAGTTGATTTATGGCACCATGTATTGAAGGTTTAAATGGATGCGGCCGATGTAGCAGACTTCGTCAGATTCCCCCTCGTTCGAAGGGTTTTTGATTGTGGGGAAGCTCTTCCCTGCAGGCACAAGCCCCTGCAGTTAATTACGCTACCGTATCGCGGTAACAACTTTCTCCTTCTCCAGATGGTCACTTCGTGTCGTGGGTGTTTGTTTTGTGTTCGGTTGCCCGTGGATTGTATACGGAGACTAATTTGTGTTGTCGCCCGTAGGACATGGATTAGTCCAAATCCGTATTTTCTTAGATTTGGGTTTGGGGTTTTGGTTTAAGGATACGTTAGTCTCATTTTGGACTAAGATCAACTTAAACGTTTGTTAAGAATACGTTAGTCTAATTTCCAGACTAAGATCAACTTAACAGGATCATTTAGATCCAACAAAAGAGCATTTGGACTCTATTGTTTAGTTTAAAGATATTGCGATCGATTACCAGTTTAAGGACATGGTGGTCTATTATAGTCCGTGGAATGTGTGGCTATCGGGACCCGTCACCTCTCTCAAGACGTTGAAGGATTACAACGACAAATATCAGAGGAGTTCAGAGATGTACCCTTGAACCAATGTTTGCTGGAAGATCTATAGTCCAATTTGGGACTAAAGTCTGTTTGAAGGTTTATGAACATATGGGCTCAGTTGAACATTTTATTATTCTGGCTGTTGAGCCTTTATTTGAGCTCTGCCCTTTTAAATAATGCACAGCATTTAAATTGGTCTGTTAGACCTTTTAATTGGGCTCTGCCCTTTCTTAATAATGCACAGCATTTAGTGGTCTGACAGTGCGCCACGTGGCCTATCAAGCGCTTTGCACCAATTAAAGAGCGCAAGGCGCCAGCGCATGTGGAGGTGACACGTGTCACGCTCTGCTGAGCGCAAGTCTGTTAGCGCAGTGCGCTGCGCTAGTGCGCTGCTGACACGTGGCGCGCCCTGGTGCTATGCGCCAATCCAAGAGCGCAGTGCGTTGTTTCAGAAGCGCAAGGCGCAGATCATTCTGTGGTTGACAAGTGGCGTGCCCTGGTGAGTTGCGCCAGTCCAAGGAGGGCAAAGGCGCATTTCAAAAGTGCAAGGCACTGTACAGTAGTGCAGAGCGCATCTTGATCCAATTCAGATCAAAGAAACAAGTTTTTTCTTGTTCTAAAGAGGTTCTACCTCAAAATTCAAGAACCAATGGTTCATCAAAAGGCTGTGCCTTTATATAGATCAAAAGATCTAGGGGTGAAGTAAATTACTTCTTTAATCTTTTATGATTGGATTTTTATGATCTTTTTCTATTTTATATTGAAGATTTTGATCTTGTTCTTAGATGTTTGATCTTTTTAGAAGAAATTCTTCTTTTTGTGAGGTGTTTTCATCTCTGTTCTTCAAGAATTTAATTCTTTACCTTGAAGAAGATGATCTTCTTTCTTCAAAGGCTTGCCTTTCAAATTTTTCAGAGTTCTCCCTTTTCTCTATCTCTGTATATGTGAGACTTGGAGTCTAGGGGCCTTTATATGGGGCCAATTGGTTTGTTGAGTTAGTTACAGAGATTTTTCTCTGATTGATCTGGGGATATTTCCCCATCGTTGTATCTTTGATCCTAAGGCCTCTGTTTACAGAAGATAATCTTCTTATTTTAATAAGATTGGAAAGATCTTTCTAGAATTTTAATTCTGATTAATTAAATAATTTATTATTTAAATTTTAGTGCTGGCGCAGTTGGCGTAAGCGCACCTGCACTGGACACGTGTCGCGCATCGCAGCGCAGCGCAATTGCGCTAGCGCATCTGCGCTTGACATGTGTCGCGCAGCGCAGAGCGCAGCGCACCTGCGCTGACACGTGTCGCGCAGGCCGAGCGCAGCGCACCTGCGCTGACACGTGTCGCGCAGCGCAGCGCAGAGCGCAGCGCAGATCACAAGTTATCTGAAGCGTTGCTTCCTTTATTTAAAATTTGAATTTTAAAAGAGAGCCTTGCTCTGATTGGGGTGCGCTGCCTTGGGCGCAGCGCTCCTTGCGCTGTCGTGTCTGCTTTTGACACGTGGCGCTCTGCGCGCAGCGCAAGAGATCTGAAGCGTTGCTTCACCTTTTGAATTTTGAAATTCAAACAGAGCTTTGCTCTGATTGGGGAAAAAAATGCCCCCTACCGTTGCGCTCACATGGCGCACACGTGAGTGCAATGGTGGCAACATCTGATTCATTGGATCGATTCAGGAGTTGAAGAGGCGCTTGAGCGCCTATAAATAGGACCCTTGGTCCTCAGCAGATGATCACCATCTTCAAGAATTTTATTTTCAGAGCCTTGCTCTTGTTTTCCAGAACTCCAAGAGTTAAAATCTAGAAATTTTTAAGGTAAAAATTAACTTAAATTAAATTAAATTAATTTTAATTAATAGAGCCTTGCTCCCATAGATCTTTTGATCTAAAGAAAACCCCTTTGAGGTTTCATAAATAGAGTTTTGCTCTCAAGAATTTGTTTCAGGGTTTTTTAACCCATGAACAGAGTTTTGCTCATTGACAGAATATAGATCTTTTGATCTTCTGATGATGAACTCTTAAGAGTTTTTCATGGATCTTTAAGATCACAAACTTTAATTTTTAGGAATTAATTTTTCCTTTGATGGATTTTTCCATCTTTATTACAGAGCTGGGCTCTTTAAGGAATTGTATTCTCTTGTGACCAGAGTTTGATAAGTGTCACTCTGTGACAGAGCTTTACTCTGAAAAGAGAGATTTTCTCCTTGTCTCAAGGGATTTCTCATTTAATGAGAATATTCTTTTGAGGATCTTCTCATTTATTGACAGTCTCATCCAATGATGAGGTGTCTTATTAACTGATGCATTGTCATATGGATTTTGTGGGTCCCCCTTTGGTCCCCTTTCCACTGCATTACAGTGTAGTACAAATTTCAAAGCACCAAGCGTCGGAATTAAATTATGATACTGATCATTGAACTTCGCTTTTTCTTGCAGGCAACATGTCTGCTGATCTTTCGTTCCCATTTTTCCGCTCAGAGGGAGGATTCCCTGAGGCGCCAGTGGACCGGGAGGTTCTTACTCTTATTAAAGATTACGACCGTGAGTATAAGAACCTTCACCTGTGGGGTAGGTGGTACAGTGAAATCATCAAGGGTCTCCGAAGCTTTTCTTGTGCGACGCCGTCAGAGCCGATCTCATCGATCCCATATGCGGATGCACCCCCGGTGAACTATGCCATAGAGGTCGTAAATTGGAACTCGGAGGATCTTCTTCAGCCTTCGATTGCTGTTATTCCCGTGCAGCCGCCGTGGATATTCTGGGGCGGCGCATATGCCAGGGTGAATCGCGCCCTTGGGGACAACCTTACAACATTGGATTGACACCTCGACAATCAGCCGGGTATTTGCAGTAGGCCATATACATCTTGTCAGCGAAGAAGACACATTTGATGAAGATTGGTCTATACCCCGCAGTCTACGCCTTATTGTTCGAGTACCCCGTTCCTCCGACGTGGTGGGTTAAGGCATTCATGGAACAATGGAACATCCCCAATCATACCTTTCTTCTGACGGACAGGGAAGTCTCTATCCCCCTGAAAGAATTTGCTGAGATTTCCGGTTTGCCGGTGAGGGGGGAGCATTATGAAGAGCTACTTCTTCCTGATGAATATGTCTTCACCACCAAGCCACTGGTAATGGGCCTAACGCCGGAGAATGCTATTCAGCACCAGTTTCTGAGCCTGGTAAGGGTGCTGAATATGTATGAAAGTCTCTATTTGGAATCGGGTGGCCGGGGAGTTAGTTTTGCAGACTTCATCACCCGCTTTCTTCGTCCGGAGATTTTATCACAACGGGGCGAAAAATTCGCCAAGCTCGACGACCCCTTCGGCTTTGGCTTAGATCGTCGACCAGTACTGGAGGACGACCAAAAGGGTTTTTACCTCCCCGATGCTGCAGTCATGCCCTTATCGGAAATCGCCGCCCCGGGCATCGACGAGGAGACCTTCTTTCTCGGGTTTCTGGGGTTATGGCTGTGCTGGTTCGCGCTCCCCATGCACCCACGCTAGATGAGGCCGTCCGTCTTCTACCCAGCACATCGGATGGTGGCTGGTATACAGTTGTCGATTGGAATCGCCGGGTTGGTCCACCTGTACCATGGACTCAGCGTGGCGGCGGACGCAAATGAACCGGGGGTGAAACCTGCCAATCTCCCGATGCACTATTTTACTTCATGGATGGAAATGCATGTGCTCGGGGTTTTTGGTATTCACAAGAGGCCCTCGTTCTATGAGAAGTGCAGACTCCCGAGAGTCATGCGGTTAATTGGCGCTTCTATTGTGAATCCGTCTCCGCGGGAGGCTAGGGGGTTGCTTCTTCGTCCGCGCACGGTCGGAGCGGACATCTCTTTCACGGACAAGGCCATGACCATCGGCCCGGAGACTTCTAAGGCGGTGTTGGCGTTGCGTGATAATTTCAAGGACGGGGCCTCCGTATTGAAAGCCCGGGAGATTCTTCACTTATACTCCATCCGGCCGGGCTTCCTGGTGTTCAGGCAGAATGACTTGGCGCTCTTTATGAGGTACAACCCCCATCGGTTCGCCCAACAGCTAAGCTATAACCAGGGGGTCCCACTGGAGGCATTTTTGGAAGAGCCTGCGGCCACCAGGGAGGGGATACGGAGTGCACTACATCATTTTATGCGACTGAACACGGGCTCCCACTTCTTCATCAGCGAGCCGACTTGCATTCCAAGGGCCCTCAATGTATACGGGGCCTGGTATCAGCACGCGATGGGTGCTGTTATCCGAGAAGAGAAGCGGCTGCTGATTGATCGCAAGGGTGCGCCGCCGGCCAGCGACCGCAAAGTCCCCCTAAGGCAAAGGACCCCTGTCGTTCCTCCGCTGAGAGGAGATGCTGGAGATGAGCCTCCGCATATGCTAAGACCCACGCGTGGATTGCCCTGTGATACCGTGGACGTGCCCCCGGCGCCCCGTGCTCCGATGCAGACGGTGAATGTGGTATCTCCTGAATCCGGCGTGGGTCAGACATCAGGACCCGCCGTCCCAAGGTGCCCACGAAACGTAAGTTGATTTTGGGTGCATCCGGGGCTCGCGCGCAGAAGAGGAAGAAGAAGTCGGTTCTTTCTCTTGATGTCGTCCTCGGCTTAGAGCCTCAGGCCCCTCTTACCGAAGGCCTAAGTGAGTATGGAACCAACGAGGGTTTCTTTGTAGAGCCAGAAGACACCGATCTGGCAGCCGCCATCGCGACTTCTGAGCAATCGGCAAGGCTCGAAGAGTGGTTGGCTAAACTCGCGCAATTAGGCAATCACCAGTTGTATTCTTCGTCATTTCATCGTACTTTGATCATTGTTTTTTACTAACGCTTTTCCTTTTTTAAACAGGCATTTCTACCGAAGAAGCCATCGCTGCTTCTCTTAAAACCTTCGAGGAGGAGGAAAGGAAACGCGCTTTATCGGGTGTTGGTACGTCTCAGCTCATTAAGTCTTTATTCTCTTTTTTATGGCCAATCTAACCTTTTCTTTGTCTCATTGTAGGGACCGCGGGATCTACTTCGCAAGCCGATGCGGGGATTCTCCCCAGGCTAGCTACCGAAGTCCCGGCCTCTTCAGGGAAGCCGCGAGAGACCCAACTCAAAAAGCCGATGATGGATGCCTTGAAGGCTCTGGAGGCAACTCTGAACGCGGACGATGACGCCTTGCTGAGGGAGGCTTCAAAAAGGTCCGTCGTGACGGCCCGGGAGGAGAGGAAGCGCTTGAGGCGCGCAGCGAAGGAGCGTAGCGCTGCTTTGGCCGTGGGAGTGGGCTCAAGCGCCGTTACTCCTGCTGCTACTCCTTCAGAGGAGCCACCGGTCGCCTTGTCTACTGCTCACAGACGGGCGGTGCGTGCAGCTCGGGAAGCTAACGGTCAATCCACCTCAGGTAATGTGTTTTTCGAGACTTTGTTGTAAAAGTTGTAAAACTATCGGTTCTTATACATCTTGTCCTGCAGGGCCGAGTCTAACTGAAGGAGCGGCAGCGACCGTCGAGCCTGAGGGGACGGTGGAGAAGGCAGCAGCCGAAACCGAGGCGACGGTAGGCGGTGCAGCCGTAGTTGCCGGGCCCGAGCTAGTGGCTGACGAGACAGTCATGCCTACTATGCCCGAGAAGGTTGCCAATGCCGAGCCCGAGGGGGCGGCAGGTAAGACGGCTGCTACAACCGAGCCTGGGGCAGCAGTGGATGGAGCGGCTGCGACCGACGAACCTATGGCAGCGGTGGACGAGACAGCCGCGACCGCTGAGCCCGAGGGGGTAGCGGGTGAGATGGGCATGATTGCCGAGGACGAGCCGGCCGCTCTTTCTCAAGAGTCGGGCACCGCTCCAATCATTGCTCTCCCTGCCTATGGTCCTTCGCCGTCTCCTGGCCTTGCGAGCACAACGACGGCTCCCGTAGAGTCCGGCGATGAGGCAACGGGAGGTGAACCCATGTCAATGGAGGAGGGAGACGCCGCCGTTTCGGCAGGCGACTCATCAGGTAAATTTTGGGTTACCGTCCTTCTTTTTATTCTGCAATCCTTCATGACAGGGCTTATCTTGTTTCTAACGCAGGTGCGGCTAGTGCTGATACCCCTTTACCCGAGGGAGCGCCGTCAGTTACTGCCCTGATGGTGGCCACCTCTCTACCCTCTTTCGTACCGTCGCAGATGCTGGAAGGTATGGATTTATGACTTATCAGTTTCATCTTTATGATGCATAATCTATGTACTGACATTGTACTATTGCGTCTTTGCAGGAGTGCTTTTTGATCACCTGTACCAGGTGCTGCACCCACACTTCTCCTTCCCATCAGAGCTTGCTTCCTCCAGTGGCACTGGTGAGTATAGTTTTCAATTAATGCTCTTTCTTTTTTCAATAATGAAATTGTTTCTGATTTTTTTCTTGTCCTGATTGCAGTGCTACAGATCGAAGGAGGAGATAAAAGATCGGTTGCGCCACCAGTCCTCCCAGCTTTGCCGCCTGCTGCAGCTGGTATAGTAAATTCCATTGTTCATGAATCTCTTGTATTTTTAGGTCTGTCATCCGATTATGATTTGTTTTGCAGCTATCACTCTGGTTCCAGTTCCTTTCGAGTCCCGCATTATGATGCCGGTAGGCTCATTCTCCAGACGTCTATCCTCAAAGGGTGCTGCAATGAGTCTGAGTATGCTGAGCGGATGCGTCGAGGAGCTTGACGCAGAAGCTCCTGTATCTGCCGCAGATTTCGCTGCTGAGGTTAATACGATGCTGGCAACGCTTGTAAATTTCCACAATGAAGGCGTCGTCGAGTCTTGGGTTAACCACTGCAGGGAGATCGAGACCCGCTTGGATTAGCTGGAACTTATGCGTCCTTCCACCGAGATTTTAGCCACGAGTACTCAACGGGCGGCATGGATCGAGCAGAGCACTTCTTACTTCCGCCATCTTGAACAAGAAGCGGCTTTAAGGCGGAGGGAATGGAAAGAGACCTCAAGCGAGTCTGCTCGGCTACGTGCTGAGGTCGACGCGAACGCTGCCCGGGTGAAAGTTATCTTTGAGGGCCTTCTGCAAAGTATCTTCGACGGGTTAACATTGAAGCAGAAGCTCGATGCCGTTGAGCGTGATGCCCAAGGTCGTGAAGCAGCTCAGCGAGCCGTCGAAGAACAACTTTCATCCTATTTGCAGCAGCGAGCCCAAGTGGAAGCAGAGTTGGCCGCGGTAGCCGATCGGGAAGAGGCGTTGAAAGAAGTGCGAGAACAGCTTGCGAATTTGTTAAAAATGCTTCCCTCTCCATGAACATTTTGTATCATTTGTAAATTTTTGAATAAAATATATTCATTCTTTTATTCTTTCATATGATGTATTTTGTACCCAACTGCATACATGAATAAAAGATACATTTCTTTCGCAATGTCTTGTGTCATCTTTCTGCTTTCTTCTCTTCTTCTTTTTTTTTTGCTGTGTTGCTTGCCATGCGATTTTAGCAAGTGCGGTCTGTAAATAGCGTACAGTGGTCAGTCTTAGGCTTTATGTAGAGTGGTGATGGCTTAGAAAATAGGGTTAAGGTCTGTCATCTAAGACTTTTCAACTTTATGAGCCGTGAGGGTCTCATAAAGAATTTTCTCCCTACGGGTCGAGAGGATCCCGTAGGTGTAATTTTCTTCTTAAGAATCGTGAGGATTCCTAAGTGTGTTTTCTCTTGAGGGTCGTAAGGATCTCACAAGAGAATTATCCCTCTTACAAGTCGAGAGGACCCGTAAGCGGTTGTTTCCCTCCTTTGTCGAGATTCGACTTTGGAGAGTGTGGCCTGTGAATAGTATGCAGGAGTCCATTTCGGATCGACTTGCAGGGCCCCAGTGCTTAGGAAACAAGTTTTTTTTAACCCTCGCTGCCTAAGGCTTTACCTCACGAGTTGAGACGAATCGAGCTTTTCTCGCAAGAATATCCTAACGTCACAGTTAACCTCTGCTCTTTACGACAAAGGTCCGTTAGGGTCTGTGGTACTATGGTTTTGTCCGTCGTACCGTCGCGTTGGCTGATGTATTCCTCGATAGGCAATCTTGCTGTTCGAGTAGCCTTGCGATTGTCGTGTCTCTGATCCCTTCGGGGGCTGGACAAGACGTCTTCAAGCAATCCTCCTAGGCAGTTTGACCGTCGGAAGAGCAAGCGTTAGGAATTTTGCCATGCCGCTTTTTACTTGAGGTTAGGCTCATTTT
The DNA here is from genome assembly GCA_030015575.1 of Agapanthus africanus. Taxonomy (NCBI): domain Eukaryota; kingdom Viridiplantae; phylum Streptophyta; class Magnoliopsida; order Asparagales; family Amaryllidaceae; genus Agapanthus; species Agapanthus africanus. The sequence goes on along the minus strand of CM057339.1, from coordinate 823,548,409 downwards.
GGAGAGCTCCGATGAGTCATAACCACTCCGCGTTGGCGTGGGATGATATCCGATAGTCTTTCATGTTTTATATGAGTTGCCGTCAAGACCCTGAAGCTAGGAATTTGGCCTTCGCTTCGTTTGCTGGCATTGCGTCTGCTGTATCGAGAAAAATGTCGCGGTTGTCTCTAGGTTGTTGGTGAACCGTCGAGATTTGGAACTAGGGAGTTTGCCGTGGCTCCGTTGTTTGATTGTCACGTCTGAATCCTGCTGGAAGAAGAATGCTGGGGTGATATCTCGTCTGTTGTATCGAGACGAGCGTCGAGGTGGTGACCACTCCGCGCTGGTGTGGGGTGTTCTCTGATTGTCTTTCAGGTTTTATATAAGTAACCGTCGAGACCCTGTAGCTAGGAATTTGACCTTCGCTTCGTTTTCTGGCGCTGTGTCTGCTGTATCGAGACGAATGTCGTGGTGGAGTTGGGATTTTGCTGTCACTCTGCTTTGTTTCGACCATGAGGTCTTCTGTTGATGTTGCATCTGCATCCTGATGGATTACGAAGGAACACCGTTGTTGACATTGCGTCTGTTTTAACGAGACGAATGCTGAGGTGGTCTCTAAGTTGTCTGTGAACCGTCGAGACTTGGTTCTCTTTCGGATGGAGCCTGGTGGGAAGGTATGATTCCCTTTTTGTTTGTGCCCTTGGATTGTATATAGGGATTGATGTGATATCACCTGTAGGGCATAAATTTCATTTTTCTTTATTTCTTTCCGCGATACTCTATCATTTCAGCTTTTATATCACGAAGGTCGCAATGTCCCAATCATTTCAGCTATTTTTCGCGGTGCCCAATCATTTCGGCTATTTATTTTATTTTTACTCGCTTTTTTTGTATTGCGAGTTGCCCAATCATTTCGGCTATTTCGCATGCATACATTTTCTTTTTACTTGCTGATTTGGTTGCAAGTTGCCCCATCATTTCGGCTATTTCGTATGCATGTACGGCTTGCTGGCTTTCTGCCGTAAGCTTGGAATTAGACATCGATTTCGGCATCAGCATCGCTGCAACTGGAATATTGGCAGGAGCGAATCATCAATTGCCTCTGTCGATGTCGAGCTAAGGTGGCTTAGCGAACAGAGTTAGGATCTTGTCGACTAAGGCTTTTGACTTCATGAGCCGTAAGGGTCTCACAAAGGTATTTCTCCCTACAAGTCGTGAGGATCTCGTAGGTGTGTTTTATCCTTAGGAATTGTGAGGACTCCTAAGTGTATGGCTTCTTATAAGTCCTAAGGATCTTACAAGAGAGTTTTCTCCTTATAAATCGAGAGGACTTACAAGGGTTGTTCACTACATGGACATATCCCTAGTCACGGGTGGGACTTGGTTAGGGAAATGTTTATTCGCCCCCGTGGATTGTATACAAAGGTCAGTATTGAGCCGCTTGTAGGGCACTATCGAAGGTTGTGGGAGTTGCTTAAGAACAGGTTCAGGTCTCTGTAACTTAAGACTTTCAAATCTTATGAGCCGTGAGGGTCTTATAAGAGGATTCTCCTTACGAGTCGTGAGGATCTCGCAAGTGTAATTTCTCTTTAGGAATCGTGAGGATTCCTAAGTGTGTTGCTCCCTTGTTAGTCGTAAAGATCTCACGTAGGTGGTTTCTCCTCACAAGGTTGAGAGGACCCTGTAAGTGTCTTTTAACGAGGTTGCGCCCTTTCGGGTTTTCACCAACACTCGCCGGTAGCCCTGCTGTTTTTACTCACGGAGCCCTTTCAGGTTTTCATCCGTGCCCATTTTGCTTATGGACATACCATTATTATTATTATTTTTCTCTCTCTCTCTCTTTTTTTTTATATATAACGAGGTTGCGCCCTTTCGGGTTTTCACAAGACTCGCCGGTAGCCCTGCTGTTTTTACTCACGGAACCCCTTCGGGTTTTCATCCGTGCCCATTTTGCTTATGGACATACCGTTTTTTTCTTTTTCTTTTTTGTTTCATTTACATATATATTTTTATTTTAGCTTCGGGGTGTTGCGATCCGCCGTAGTTTCCTGACATCTCGGTCAGCAGCTAGTTTTAGGACATAGTGGTCCGTCATTAGTTTTAGGACGTTTCGGTCCGGTGGTTAGTTTAAGGACGTTTCGGTCCGTCGTTGCCGTATTTGAGGCGGATTTTTAGTTTACGGACTTTTCGGTCCATAGGGCTTTCCCTATGAATGAGCATGATGCCCCCGGCATATCCATCTTTCTCAGAGCGTGTGGTTGTGGCGGGCTCACCTTCCAGTTTTCGGACAGCGCGAACTTGCCCTGTTGGTATTGGTCTTTAACCCAGTTTTTGAAGACGTAGCAGTTTTCGATCGGATGGCCCTATACTTGGTGGTAAGGGCAGTAATTAGAATTGTTGACATCATTCAGTTGTAGCTGGTGTTTCGGCTCTGGTAGAGTAATAAGCCTGTTGTGCACTGCTAGCTCGAACAGCCTCCTTGTTTCATCCCAGGGAAATGAGTAAGGACATTTCAAATTTTCATAGAGGGCTTGCCGCCTGTTACTTTGGCGAACAACCGGTCTAGGGTCACTTGATTGTTGTTGAGCGTTGGCGACGAAGGTCGTTTTTTCCTTCCCTTTATCCTTTTTGTTCGATCCCCTGTTTGCGGGTTCGGGATTCTTTCCGGGTAGCATGCGATTGCACGGCTGAATGTTCTCGCAACTTCTCAATTCTTTTGTTTCAGAGATGGATTCCTTGAAGAGAGGGCCGAGGGCTATTTTTTCGTCGGAGTCGCTCCCGAAGGTGAGAACTCGCGATCCCCCGGGATCAACCCTATGACAATTGTCGGCAATTTTCATACGCTCATCTGTCGTACTTTTCTGCTGTCTACGAGCTTCATGCTTTGTCCTGTTAAAGTGTTGCCTGTGTGCGACATACCCTTGCCACCAATACTTAAAGGGGTTGCAATCTTCAGTAGGATGTGTGATCTTCTGATGATATAAGCAGAAGTTAGGATATACGTCCGCTTCATCAAGATGTATCCCACTAGGAGAATTTTCTCTGAAAGAGGGCAGCCTCATCCCCACCGATATGGCTTTGGCGAATCGTCTCCTTGTCTTGATCCTGCTTTCATTTGCGGTGGATGTACTTTGGTCTGGTGGGAGTGTTTTGATCCTTTTGTCCAGTCGTCGGTGTTTGGCCTTTTCAAATATGGCCATCTCACGCTCCCTATCAGCTTTACTTCTCAGGAAAGCTTCGTTTAGGAATGCGTCGATCATTTCATCTAACGGCCCCAGAAGTTCAGATTCAGGCTTTGCCGCCAGTTTCTTTGTGCAAGGAGCCTCTTCATTGTCTAGCGATGAGTGAGAGATCACATGGCAGCTTGCCACATAATCCTCAAATTCATCCAATGAGTCTTTGTCATCATCCCCGTCTTCAAGAACGTGGCTGAGAAACTCTTGGAGCATGATTAGAGTCCGCGCCTTCTGGTTATACTCTTCCAGCGCGTCAATCTGCTTTTGTAGGTCTGTGCGCTTGTCGCCAGGCTCCACGGGCTTCTTGGATTTCTTCTTCTTTTTTGAAAATTTCGACGGCTGTGTGTGAATGCTTTGGCTATCACCACCAATATTTGGAGTTGGGTGCGGCTTCAGCATCCCTTTGATGATCTCAGGTTCCAACGGGTTCTTCCATCTAATCTCCGGGCATGTCTGAAGACCCTCCAGCATTCTTTTAGTTTCGGCCGAAAGGGCGACCTCCCATGGAGCTTCCTCAACAAAAGAGCACGTTGCCCCGGTGTGTTTGTCTTCTTAGGAGTGTGAGGCTGTGGCGGGTTCACCTTCCAGTTTTCGGATAACGCGAACTTGCCTTTTTGGTACTGATCCTCGATCCATCCTTTAAAGAAGAAGCAATCTTCTATTGGATGGCTTACCGCTTGGTGATAAGTGCAGTAATTAAGATTGTTGACATCACCTGGCTGCAACGGATGTTTTGAACTCGGCAGATTGATGAGTCTGTTGCGCACTGCCTGCTCGAACAGTCTCCTTGTTTTATCCTGAGGAAACGAGTAAGGACGTCCCAGTCTCTCCTCGAGGGATGGGCGTGGACGCACGTTGTTTTGGCAAACAACCGGCTTTGAGTTGCTCGGCTGTTGTTGAGTATTGGCAACGACGATCGCTTTCCCTTTTCCTTTCTCATTTCGAGAGTCTGGCTTTGGAGGAGACGGTCTGTGACCTATCTGGTCCATTTGGGCCAGTTTGTCGATCAAGGCCTGGAAAGTAGTTGGCTTGAAGAACATCATGAACTGGGAGATGGCCGCTTGAGGGTCAAGAGTGCCCACAAACATGCCTACCGCAGGTGCTTCTTCGATGCGTTGTTCGCACTTCGACCATAAGTTTCGCCACCGTATTGCATATTGGACCCACGTCTCGCCTGGCTTCACCCTGGCATTAATCAGTGCCGTTATCGGGGTGCGTTCACTAGCACTCGCCAATCTTTGTGTAAATAGTAGCTCCATCTCCGCAAATGTTTTGACAAAGTCGTTAGGTAGCTCCGAATACCATTCGAAGGCCATTTCCGCTAAGCTGCCGACGAGTTGGCGAAGCAACAGTTTGTCGTCGCCTCCAATGTTGCCGCATAAGGCCCTGAATTGAGCGACATGCTGATGTGCATTCCCTGTCCTCTTGTACACATGGAATTTAGGGATCGTATATCCCGGTGGGTAACTGATTTGGTCATACCAGCCCAGATAGGGTCGTCCGGTTCTAACAATTTGCCCAGCCGCTTCATTCTCCTGATGAACACGTATCTGCTGAGCTATATAGTCGTCTAGTGCAGCTTTGGAAATGGTTTCTTCTTTGGCTGTTGAAAGAGCCGGAGGTGGATTAGATGTCTCCCCTTTATCGTCTTCAATAATGATTGGAGGGTCTTCAGCTGGAGGGTCCGGCTGTAACATTATTCCTACCATGTCTTGGAATAGAAGGGCCATTTGTTTTATATTGGCCACTTGTTCCGCAGCCTATTTGTCCTTCTTCTCAAGCATCCTACGAAGGAATTCAGCATCGGTCTCGTGTTCGCGACGTTGTTCTGATGACACCTCCGGGCTTTCTTTTGGCCCGGTGAGTGCGGTCATCGCAGTTAGCATCTCCTGGAGCTTTTGCTGCTGTTGTTCCTGGGCTCTGGTAATGGATTGGGTGGGTGGTCGGTGGCCCGTAGAAACGCGGCTATCCTCCTTCCCGGATGCCATGTAAATAGTATGGACCACCATGCCCCCAGACTTGCGGCATTTGGGCTCAGCATCTTTATGGTCTGCCACGTTCACAGGGGCTTTCTCTGGCCTCCTTTTCTTTTGAGTGGTCGAAGTTGAGGGAGCCGTCGCAGTGGGCACCCAAGCAGCTTTTCGTGGCTTGGCAGGATGGCTTACTTCCTGTTGGACTTTCAGCTTCTTCTGTCGGCGGAGATAGTCTTGATCCATTACGGAGTCTTGGACTTGATGCCAGACCTTGTAAATTTTACAGGACAGCCGTTGAGGGGGCTGTTCCAATTTCACCTTTGCGGAATTATCCAGAGGTGTAGGAGATCCTTTCAATACGACAGTTGGTGAGTTTTTGCGCACCCTTCTTAGCGGTTCAAAGCTATTCCCGGTCGGAACAGTAGCATTAATTTCCGCCGTCGGGGCTGGTGGAGTTAGCCCAGAGGGGGAGTTGCCCCCAGCCTTCCTTACCCGGTGCCAGTGACGACGGCAAGCATGTCGTGCGAATGGAGTTGGTTTAGCAGTATGGGTGACCTCCTCATGCCCTCTGTGTTGGTCAGAATTTGCTGGTATTAGCCTTTTAAAGAACGACGTCCGTTGAATGGGGACGGCCAACCTATCAAAAGCAGACTTCCGAGTAGGGGAAGCAACCTTGGTGATTTCGCCCGGAACGGGAGCAGAAATAGTTAGTCTTGTGAAGACCGACCCTTTGGCAGGAGAAAACGCCTTGACGATTTTGGGAGCAGGGATGGCTATCCGCTTCGGGATAACGCCTTCTGGTATTGCAGGCTTCTTCATGGGCCCGTTGGAGTTTTGGCCTAGTCTGTTAGAAATCGAGGCAGTGGAGTTGGGCGACCCGTTGAGAGGGGCCGCGGTAGTAGCAAGCCGATCGAATGCCGACTTCTTGGGAGCTTCTTGTGACGGTACAGGGGCGTTGAAGCTCATGGGTAGGAGCATGGTCCCGAAGAATAGTCCAGTGGTGGCTTGAGTTACTTGTTCCACTGGCATCTTGAAAAGGGAGGCCGCTTGGGGCCCGTAAGTCACCCCTCCGGACGGGACAGAGTGAGGGTTGTAGTTGCAGTTGGAACATTTCGTACAAGTAGAAGCCATTGATCTTTTTTTTTTCTGCACGGAGCAAGACACCAAATCTAAGTATCTCGAATCCACAGGCAACCATAACAAACCGCGATTCGTTCGCGAACACGGCACACGAAGTGTGGAGTGGAAAGAAGAAAATGTCCCATCGGGCATGCCAGAATCTGTTCCCCTCCGAAAGACGGCGCGACAGAGACGTCTTGCCTGAGATTCGGGGCAGATGCTAATTGGTGCTATCCGTCCACCTCTCCGAAGATGCCAAGTTGATTTATGGCACCATGTATCGAAGGTTTAAACAGATGCGGCTGATGTAGCAGACTTCGTCAGATCCCCCCTCGTTCGAGGGGTTTTTGATTGTGGGGAAGCTCTTCCCTGCAGGCGCAAGCCCCTGCAGTTAATTACGCTACCGCATCGCGGTAACAACTTTCTCCTTCTCCAGATGGTCACTTCGTGTCGTGGGTGTTTGTTTTGTGTTCGGTTGCCCATAGATTGTATACGGAGACTAATTTGTGTTGTCGCCCGTAGGACGTGGATTAGTCCAAATCCGTATTTTCTTAGATTTGGGTTTGGGTTTTGGTTTAAGGATACGTTAGTCTCATTTTGGATTAAGATCAACTTAAACGTTTGTTAAGGATACATTAGTCTAATTTCCAGACTAAGATCAACTTAACAGGATCATTTAGATCCAACAAAAGAGCATTTGGACTCTATTGTTTAGTTTAAAGACATTGCGGTCGATTACCAGTTTAAGGACATGGTGGTCCATTGTAGTCCGTGGAATGTGTGGCTGTCGGGACCCGTCACCTCTCTCAAGACGTTGAAGGATTACAACGACAAATATCAGAGGAGTTCAGAGATGTACCCTTGAACCGATGTTTGCTGGAAGATCTATAGTCCAATTTGGGACTAAGGTCTGTTTGAAGGTTTATGAACATATGGGCTCAGTTGAACATTTTATTATTCTGACTGTTGAGCCTTTATTTGAGCTCTGCCCTTTTAAATAATGCACAGCATTTAAATTGATCTGTTAGATCTTTTAATTGGGCTCTGCCCTTTCTTAATAATGCACAGCATTTAGTGGTCTGACAGTGCGCCACGTGGCCTGTCAGGCGCTTTGCGCCAATTAAAGAGCGGAATGCGCCAGCGCATTTGGAGGTGACACGTGTCGCGCTCTGTTGAGCGCAAGTCTGTTAGCGCAATGCGCTGCGCCAGTATGCTGCGCTAGTGCGCTGCTGACATGTGGCTCGCCCTGGTGCTATGCGCCAATCCAAGAGCGCAGGGCGTTGTTTCAGAAGCGCAAGGCGCAGATCATTCTGTGGTTGACACGTGGCGCGCCCTGGTGAGTTGCGCCAGTCCAAGGAGCGCAAATGCGCATTTCAAAAGTGCAAGGCACTGTACAGTAGCGCAGAGCGCATCTTGATCCAATTCAGATCAATGAAACAAGTTTTTTCTTGTTCTAAAGAGGTTCTACCTCAAAATTCAAGAACCAATGGTTCATCAAAAGGCTGTGCCTTTATATAGATCAAAAGATCTAGGGGTGAAGTAAATTACTTTTTTTAATCTTTTATGATTGGATCTTTATGATCTTTTTCTTTTTTATATTGAAGATCTTGATCTTATTCTTAGATCTTTGATCTTTTTAGAAGAAATTCTTCTTTTTGTGAGGTGTTTGCATCTCTGTTCTTCAAGAATTTAATTCTTTATCTTGAAGAAGATGATCTTCTTTCTTCAAAAGCTTGCCTTTCAAATTTTTCAGAGTTCTCCCTTTTCTCTATCTCTGTATATGTGAGACTTGGAGTCTAGAGGCCTTTATATAGGGTCAATTGGTTTGTTGAGTTAGTTACAGAGATCTTTCTCTGATTGATCTGGAGATATTTCCCCACCGTTGGATCTTTGATCCTAAGGCCTCTATTTTACAGAAGATAATCTTCTTATTTTAATAAGATTGGAAAGATCTTTCTAGAATTTTATTCTGATTAATTAAATAATTTATTATTTAAATTTTAGTGCTGGCGCGGTTGGCGCAAGCGCACCTGCGCTTGACACGTGTCGCGCAGCGCAGCGCAACTGCGCTAGCGCACCTGCGCTTGACACGTGTCGCGCAGCGCACCTGCGCTAGCGCACCTGCGCTGACACACCTGCGCTGACACGTATCGCGCAGCGCAACTGCGCTAGCGCACCACTGTTTGACACGTGGCGCGCAGCGCATAGCGCAAGTTATCTAAAGCGTTGCTTCCTTTATTTAAAATTTGAATCTTAAAACAGAGTTTTGCTCTGATTGGGGGTGCGCTGCCTTGGGCGCAGCGCTCCTTGCGCTGGCGTGTCTGCTTTTGACACGTGGTGCTCCGCGCGCAGCGCAAGGGATCTGAAGCGTTGCTTCATCTTTTGAATTTTGAAATTCAAACAGAGTTTTGCTCTGATTGGGGAAACAGGGAGGTGAAGCGCCAGGGTCGCGTCGCTTCGATTCTGTCAGAGAAGGTCTGATGATCGCCGCGTGGGAGCGATTTCTTGGGCGAGAGTGGGCGACCGTTGAGTTCCGTTGGGGCGCAGCGGGCTATATAAGGCTGGAGGAGCACTAGTTGTCACGCCCCACTTCCCAGAGTACGCTAAAATAGGCACGTGACATAGCCAACCATGCTACCTGTAGGTAGGAAGTATCCATCCACAGTCACATTGCGGCTGTAAAGATATCAAGAACAAAATAAAACTATCTAAAACATGTCCATAATCCAAGATAACATGAGTCAATAATAAATAAATGCGCAAGCGAAAGATCCAATACAAAATAACTGGAATGTATGTTCCATAATGCGGGCTCACATCAGGAAATAAATGCAGGAAAGAAAACTAACTACTGCTGACACTCACAGCTCAGCCTGTCGGCTGAAATACTCCTGCTCGGACTGCGACAGCGGTACAGAATCTGGGCCATGCAAAACCCAGACGTCAGCGCGTCAAGTCATCAAGTAATAAAATAAACAGGCAATGCGAATATAAACATGAATAAAGCAAGGGTAACAATAATATGAATCAGAGCAGTGCAGGGTAGTGTGCAGTGGGTAAACTAAACTATGCTATCAGGTTCTCTGTTCTAAAGTCTTTGAAACCAAATTGATGAATCATCGATGTAACTCAATAGTATCCCGTACATACCCGGGATCATGGCCATAATATTCTCGGGTGAAACCGAGACATGCCACTAGGCACAAAACAGGGGTGTGTACACTCAATAGTATCCCGTACATACCCGGGACCACGGCCACAATATTCTCGGCTGAAGCCGAGACATGCCGCTAGGCACAAAACATGAATGTGTACACTCAGAACAGGTAGTGAACTGTCGAGTTACAAGTCAGGTTTCACCTTTGATTTCCCCATACCCCCAAGTTATGTGTGTATGTCAAGTCAGGAATCCCGAAATCAAGAAACTAATGCCAACACAGGATCAGGTAAACAGGTTTGTCTGGATAGACAACAGGAACGGTCCATGAGGACAACATGTCAGGTTTGTTGGCATTAGACACAAGATCAGGTAACGGATCAGGTCATGGTACATCAGGTCAAGTCAAGCAGTGTACGGTACCATGTTGGGTCAATCAATATGCAGGTAGCAAGACAGGTCAAGAACAAGCGATATCACAGGTGTACTCACAATCAGTTATATAATTCAGCATGGGTATCAACAACATGATATAAGCAATGAATTAAGCAATTGGCAGATTCATTCAATTAGTAATACAGTTATCAATTGTGTCACCGAGATGGTTTCAACAATATAAGAATGCAGTAAGACAATTATAGCCCTTTTATCATGTTAACAAGTTTAAGACTTCATAGATGCAATGTTATATGTGTATATAGGTTCCACGAATGAAATCACAGTTTAAGCAGGTTAAATATATACGAGCGTCCGAATGAAGTAAAACGGTAGAATAGGTGCCATAGGCTACATCATCAGTGAAAGTGCAGTTAAATCATGTGAATGTGATTATTAGGTTCCAAACAGTAATTGCAACAGGTAGGTTACAAGTTTGAAAGATAAAATGATATGTATCAATCTTAAACACGAAAAATAGGAAATTGTAATACCAAAGTTAAATTGCAGGTTTTAGGGTGTCATTAATTATAAGTAAATATTGTTTAGCATGTAGCAAGGGGTACTTGCCTCGACGGGTCGCGAATCGGGAAAACGGAACGTAGAATGTCGGCAGGGAAAACTCGCGACGGACGCACGGTTCACGGAATGAACCCAAACGACGAACAGTGGAACCACACGGGTCAGGGTACCTCACTGGAACGTCGGGACACGTCGCCGGCACGGCCGGATTCCGGCGAGATCAAAAACAGCGAATGTTACGAGTTGCAATCAAGAAAAGAAAGGGAAAATAAAGAAGAAAGGGAAGGGGGATCTGAGAAGGGGTGCTCACGATGATCCGTGGGACAGGTGGTGACGGCCGACCACGTCGACGGAGCTCCGGCGGTGGCCTACGACGACGGTGGAAGAGATCTGCCGATCAAGAAACCTATTAGCAGAGAAAGAAAGAAGGAAGGAAGAGAGGAGGGGAAGTTATCTCACCGAGAGGTGTGCTTGCGAGGCCGGGGCTACGGGAACGAGGTCACCGGCGGCGACTCTGGCAGCGCAGACGCGTGCAGGAGGTTGCTGGTGGCCGCGGCGCTGGTGCAGGGTGCACAAGAAGAAAGGAGAAGGAGGAGGGAGGTGCGGTGGCTCGGTCGAGGGCGAGGAGGCGACGACGCCGGTGATGGTGGTGTCGGTGTTGGGGCTACGGCGGCGAGGAGCACGGCGGCTAGGGTTCTCGCGACATTGGGTTTGGGTTTTTGGAAAAGAAAAGGAGGAGGGAGAGAGATTATATATAGAAGAGAGAGAGAGAGAGATATGGGGGGGAGAGAGAGAGGGATAAAAGAGAGGAGAGAGATAGAGAGAGACGGTGAGAGAGAGAATACGGGGGGGAGAGAGAGAGAGAGATAAGAGTGGGGCCCACGGGAAGAATAGAAGGAGGGGATTGGTTGGAGGATTAAATTGAGAATGATTTAAAGGATTTTGTGGGTTTTAGGAAAAGATTAAAAGATTTATACGATTTCAGTGAATAGTAAATTTATATAGTTAAGAAAAAATATTCGACGGTTTAAGTATATTAAAATTTGGGATTTTGGCGCAAAATAAAACATTTCCAAATTGCGCCCGGGTCGGGTCCAAAAATTTGAAATTGTAATAATAGAATTTTAAGCGGGATCCAAAAGTGAAAATGAAGTGTTTTATGATCAAAAAGCATACCCCCAAAACGGACACACGTACGTGCACGTAGCCGTCCAAACTCGCCCGTTTCACTGAACGGGACGAGAACACGATGCACGGACGCTACAACAGGGTTAGGGGTGTCAAGCAGTCCAAGATGAATATTTTTAATTTTATTTTAGATGCCAAAAATTGTTATATGCAGAAATGAATTTGCCGGGTAAAATTTACAGTAAGTAAGAATCAAGCAAGATAAATGAAATGAGTGTCACACTACGTTCAAACGGTAACTGAAAATTAGTAGCATTGGGCTCGGGTGTTACATTATACCCAACTACAAAAAGAATTTCGTCCTCGAAATTCCAAGAATACAAAGATAGAAAAACTACAAGAAAAGGTGAGGAAACTTCTGCCGGATTTCATCTTCTTGTACCTAAGTGGACTCTCCATGCGAGCGATTACCCCAAGAAACAAGCACAAGAGGGATCACCTTGTTCTTAAGAACCCTTTCCCTTCGATCTATGATTTCAATCGGCCGCTCCTCAAAATTCAAGTCTTCTCGTACTGTTAACTCCGAATGATCCAATATGTGCGTTTCATCTCGAACATACCTACGGAGTTGAGATACGTGAAACACATCGTGCACATTCGCCAAGGACTGCGGTAACGCCGAACGATACGCTACCTCACCAACACGCTCCAAGATCTCAAAGGGTCCAACGAATCGAGGACTAAGCTTTCCTCGACTTCCAAAACGAATCACCCCTCTAGTCGGTGATATCTTCAAGAATACCAAATCACCCATGGCGAACTCTAGAGATCTTCTCGACGTATCTGCCCAACTCTTCTGTCGGTCTTGTGCTGCCTTCATATGATTTCTGATAGTGTTAACCTTCTCAACTGTCTGCACAACCAAATCTGGTCCCAATAATCTTCGTTCACCGACATCGTCCCAACAAACAGGTGAACGGCATTTACGACCATACAATGCTTCAAATGGAGCCATCTAGATAGTTGCCTGAAAACTGTTGTTGTAAGAAAACTCCACTAAATATAGATGATCCTCCCAAGAACCGTCGAAGTCCAACGTGCATGCTCTCAACATATCCTCAAGAGTTTGGATCGTTCTCTCCGACTGACCATCAGTTTGAGGATGATAAGCTGTGCTAAACTTCAATCGAGTCCCCAAACTTTCCTGTAAACTCCTTCAGAAGTGTGATAAGAACCGAGTGTCCCGATCGGATACAATGCTCACCGGTAATCCATGCAATCTTACAATCTCTTGCATGTACCGTTCTGCCAAAGTCTCTGTTGATTGACCAACCCGGAAAGGAATGAAGTGAGCTGCCTTGGTCAATCGGTCAACAATCACCCATACAGCATTGTTACCCTTTGGACTCCGCGGTAAAGCCGTCACGAAATCCATGGTTATATGTTCCCACTTCCACTGAGGAATCGGAAGTGGTTGCAATAAACCAGCAACCCTTTGATGTTCAGCCTTAACTTGCTGACACACCAAGCACTTCGCCACAAAGCGAGCAATCTCCCGTTTCATGCCTTCCCACCAGAAATGCTGTCGAATATCTCGGTACATCTTTGTGCCTCCTGGATGTACAGAATAAGCTGAACTGTGTGCCTCCTTCATAAGCTCTTCACGAATATCCCCCTTTGGCACACACAAACGACTACCATACCTCAACAAACCATCTTCGTGGATCAATAAATCTGTTCGTAGTCCGGCTTCAACCTGTTCCCGAAACTTTTGCAGTCTAGGATCCTGCGATTGTGCTGCTTTAATGTTCTCGATCAATGATGCCTGTACTTGCAGCTGCATCAACTGTCCTGTAGAATGCGGTAGCACAACCTCCAAGTCAAATCTTCAAAAATCTGCAGCGATCTCCTTCTGCGCAGTTAGCACCTGAATTGCTGGTAACCGACTAAGCGCATCCGGCACGACGTTAACCTTCCCCGGATGGTACTTAAGATCAAGATCATAGTCAGCCATCAGCTCCAACCATCTACGCTGCCTCATATTAAGCTCCTTCTGTGTGAACACATACTTCAAGCTCTTATGATCAGTAAAAACTTCGACCCTTTCGCCCAAAAGGTAGTGTCTCCAAATCTTCAAAGCGAAAATCACAGCCGCAAGTTCCAAGTCATGAGTTGGGTAATTCTTCTCATGGGTCTTCAACTGTCTCGATGCGTACGCTACAACCTTCCCATGCTGCATCAAAACACATCCCAATTCTTTCCCAGATGCATCGCTGTGAATCACCAATCCTCCGGAATTGGCTGGCATGGTCAGAATAGGGGCGGTTATCAACTTCTGCTTCAACGTCTCAAAAGCTAACGCACATTTGTCCGTCCATACAAAAGGTACCTCCTTGCGCGTAAGCTTGGTTAACGGCTCCGCCAGACGAGCAAAGTTCTTCACAAATCTCCTGTAATATCTGGCGAGTCCAAGAAAACTTCTTATCTCCGCAACATTCCTTGGAATCGGCCAGTCTCGAACTGCTGCAATCTTTTCTGGATCGACGGCAATTCCATTGCCAGACACAACATGCCCCAAAAACTTTACTTCTTCCAGCCAAAACTCGCACTTACTCATCTTCGCATATAACTTCTCTTGTCTCAACGTTTGCAGTGCGATCTTCAAATGCTCAGCATGCTCTTCAAAACTCTTCGAGTAACCCAGAATATCGTCAATGAATACCACAATAAACTGATCCAAGAATGGTGAAAAGATTCGGTTCATCAAGTCCATGAATATTGCCGGCGCATTCGTTACTCCGAAGGGCATCACTAAGTACTCGTAATGTCCATACCGAGTTCGGAACGCCGTCTTGCAAATATCTTCTGCTTTCACTCGGACCTGATGATATCTGGATCGCAAATCCAGCTTTGAGAATACCCTCGCGCCACTAAGCTGCTCGAAAAGTTCGCCAATGCGAGGGATCGGGTACTTGTTCTTAATAGTCACCCGGTTTAATTCTCGATAGTCGATGCACATCCTTCTTCTTTACTAGAAGAACTGGAGCTCCTCAAGGCGAGTTACTGCTCCGAATCCAACCTTTTTCAAGCAATTCAGCAACCTGTTTCTTGACTTCTTCCAACTCTACTGGTGCCATTGGATAATACGCCTTGGATACTGGCGCTGCACCAGGAATAAGATCAATTGCGAACTCCACGTCTCACTTCGGCGGTAAACCCGATATATCTTCAAATACGTCCATAAAATCACGAACAACAGCCGGCTCTTCACTTTTATCAACTTCCATTGCTGCAAGAATACTGTTTGTCGGCCTAGCCCTAAACTCGACTGGCCCGACAGAACTGCTTCCTCCAGTGAAGCTAAACTCGGGATGTCCGGGAATCTGGAAAAATACCTTCCTTGCCCTACAATCAATGTGAGCGTAGAAAGTGCCAAGAAAATCCATTCCCAAGACGACTTCGTAGCTGCCCGTATCAATCACCAAGAAATCTGCAAAAAGCTCCCGTCCGCACACAACAACTGCACAATCTTTACATTCCCTACTAGCTATGATTTTCCCATTCCCAGTGTGTATGTCCTAGAAATTAGGCAGGGTCGTGTATCCAATCGAGTGTGTAGTTATAAACTTGGATGACATAAAACAATGGGATGCACCAGAATCAAATAACGCCAATGCGGGAAAACCATGAACGAGTAAAGTACCTGAAACAACTTCTCCTGACGCCTTAACTTCCTCAGCTGTCAAGGTAAAAGCTCGAGCCTGATTAGGTCCTTGAGTCAGCTATTTCTGTCCCTGGAACGGTCTCTGCGGAGGCTTCTGAAAATCATCCCTTGTACGAAGCTTCGACGGGCAAGCACCAACGGCATGATCTGCCGCTCCACAAACCAAACAGAGTCCCAGCCTCCTTCGACAATCCTTTTGCATGTGGCCAGGTAAATTGCAATAGTTACAGGTCATGCTCTTTCTTCAATCGACGATCAATGGCTTCTTCATGGGTGCTACACCTCGACGGTCGACTGGAATACCTCTGTGACCATGAGCTCGGTTTGGTACAAATGCTGGCTTCCTTACCGCAACTGCTGTCTGCTGCACACTCCCCTTCATCCCAGATAAACTCTGCTGCTCTCGGGCTGCCGCAAGTACTTGTGAGAAAGTGGTCAAACCCAGGGAGACAATCTACCGCTGGATGTCCACGTCCAAGCTGCGCATGAACCTTCGTGCCCTGTCTGCTCGTTGGCAACTAAAGATCCAGCGAATCTGCTGAGTCTTGTCCATTCTGCTGCATGCACATCTACGGGTGTTCCCTTCTGCTTTAGCCCGATGAATTTCTCTTCCATTTCCTCCCGTGCAATCCGCGGGAAGAACTTCTCCAGGAAACTCTTTGAAAAATCCACCCACTTGATCGGCTTGGGCAAACGGTTCTCCTCCACAAGCCACCATTCTCGGGCGTAGTCTACTAACTGAATGCGTACCACGTCAACTCTTTTCTCATCTGGAATCTGTGCCGCAACAAGCAAATTCTCTGTGTCAACTAGCCACTGCTCCGCTGGCAACGGATCCTCCAAACCAGAAATGTAGACGGACCCAAACGCCTGAAATCTGCTACGGTCCCTACTCGGTCAACTGGTCTAGCTCCAACATTGTTCACAGACTGCTGAACGATCTGCAAACCTTCCTGAAACGATTCTGCTTGCTGCTGGATCAGTTCGGTCTGTTTCTTTTGATTCTCCAGCATTCCTCTTATCACTCCAAGTATGGCGGCTTCGTCCACACGCCTCTGGTACGTCTTCAAATTCTTACCGGCCATATTCCTGAAATCAAAACACCCAATATTAGCATGATGATAGATTCTGAATATAGATTAAGGCTAGAACTCCAAGATACTTAAATAGAGTGCCGCATTGTAACTATGCCGCGGTATCATAGCCACAATCACATAACTCCACCCAAGTCGCCTAAGTCCTAGAGATAACAAGGAATCAGGTTTTCGAGTCGATATGCAAAGGAAGTTTGCACATCGTAAGAGATATAATCATGAAGAATATGATTCAAGAATGGTTAAGCGGCAATGTGGCAGGACATGTTTCCTAAACACGGGTATTCTGATTCGTGTATTGGGTACAATACCCAACTACAAAAGAATCAACCCGACTATCTTATGGCTCTGATACCAAAAGAACCATGTCACGCCCCGCTTTCCAGAGTACGCTAAAATGGGCACGTGACATAGCCAACCATGCTACCTGTGGGTAGGAAGTATCCATCCACAGTCACATTACGGCTGTAAAGATATCAAGAACAAAATAAAACTATCTAAAACATGTCCATAATCCAAGATAACATGAGTCAATAATAAATAAATGCGCAAGGGAAAGATCCAATACAAAATAACTGGAATGTATGTCCCATAATGCGGGCTCACATCAGGAAATAAATGCAGGAAAGAAAACTAACTACTGCTGACACTCACAGCTCAGCCTGTAGGCTGAAGTACTCCTGCTCGGACTGCGACAGCGGTACAGAATCTGGGCCATGCAAAACCCAGACGTCAGCGCATCAAGTCATCAAGTATTAAAATAAACAGGCAATGCGAATATAAACATGAATAAAGCAAGGATAACAATAATATAAATCAGAGCAGTGCAGGGTAGTGTGCAGTGGATAAACTAAACAATGCTATCAGGTTCTCTGTTCTAAAGTCTTTGAAACCAAATTGATGAATCATCGATGTAACTCAATAGTATCCCGTACATACCCGGGATCACGGCCACAATATTCTCGGGTGAAACCAAGACATGCCGCTAAGCACAAAACAGGGGTGTGTACACTCAATAGTATCCCGTACATACCCGGGACCACGGTCACAATATTCTCGGCTGAAGCCGAGACATGCCGCTAGGCACAAAACAGGAATGTGTACACTCAGAACAGGTAGTGAACTGTCGAGTTACAAGTCAGGTTTCACCTTTGATTTCCCCATACACCCAAGTTATGTGTGTATGTCAAGTCAGGTATCCCGAAATCAAGAAACTAATGCCAACACAGGATCAGGTAAACAGGTTTGTCTGGATAGACAACAGGAACGGTCCATGAGGACAACATGTCAGGTTTGTTGGCATTAGATATAAGATCAGGTAACGGATCAGGTCATGGTACATCAGGTCAAGTCAAGCAGTGTACGGTACCATATCGGGTCAATCAATATGCAGGTAGCAAGACAGGTCAAGAACAAGCGATATCATAGCTGTACTCACAATCAGTTATATAATCCAGCATGGGTATCAACAACATGATATAAGCAATGAATTAAGCAATAGGCAGATTCATTCAATTAGCAATACAGTTATCAATTGTGTCACAGAGATGGTTTCAACAATATAAGAATGCAGTAAGAAAATTATAGCCCTTTTATCATGTTAACAAGTTTAAGACTTCATAGATGCAATGTTATATGTGTATATAGGTTCCACGAATGAAATCATAGTTTAAGCAGGTTAAATATATACGAGCGTCCGAATGAAGTAAAACGGTAGAAAAGGTGCCATAGGCTACATCATCAGTGAAAGTGCAATTAAATCATGTGAATGTGATTATTAGATTCCAAACAGTAATTGCAACAGGCAGGTTACAAGTTTGAAAGATAAAATGATATGTATCAATCTTAAACACGAAAAATGTGAAATTGTAATACCAAAGTTAAATTGCAGGTTTTAGGGTGTCATTAATTATAAGTAAATATTGTTTAGCATGTAGTAAGGGGTACTTGCCTCGACGGGTCGCGAATCGGGAAAACGGAATGTAGAATATCGGCGGGGAAAACTCGCGACGGGCGCACGGTTCACGGAATGAACCCAAACGACGAACAGTGGAACCACACGGGTCGGGGTACCTCGCTGGACCGTCGGGACACGTCGCCGGCACGGCCGGATTCCGGCGAGATCAAAAACAGCGAATGTTACGAGTTGCAATCAAGAAAAGAAAGAGAAAATAAAGAAGAAAGGGAAGGGGGATCTGAGAAGGGGTGCTCACGATGATCCGTGGGACAGGTGGTGACGGTCGACCACATCGACGGAGCTCCGGCGGTGGCCTACGACGACGGCGGAAGAGATCTGCCGATCAAGAAACCTATTCGCAGAGAAGGAAAGAAGGAAGGAAGAGAGGAGGGGAAGTTATCTCACCAAGGGGTGTGCTTGCGAGGCCGGGGCTACGGGAACGAGATCACCGGCGGCACTGCGGCGCAGACGCGTGCAGGAGGTTGCTGGTGGCCGCGGCGCTGTGCAGGGTGCACAAGAAGAAGGGAGAAGGAGGAGGGAGGTGCGGTGGCTCGGTTGAGGGCGAGGAGGCGACGACGCTGGTGATGGTGGTGTCGGCGTTGGGGCTGCGGCGGCGAGGAGCACGGCGGCTAGGGTTCTCGAGACGTTGGGTTTGGGTTTTTGGAAAAGAAAAGGAGGAGAGAGAGAGATTATATATAGAAGAGAGAGAGATATGTGGGGGAGAGAGAGAGAGGGATAAGAGAGAGGAGAGAGATAGAGAGAGACGATGAGAGAGAGAGAGAGAATACGGGGGGGGGGGGGAGAAAGAGAGATATATAAGAGTGGGGCCCACGGGAAGAATAGAAGGAGGGGATTGGTTGGAGAATTAAATTGAGAATGATTTAAAGGATTTTGTGGGTTTTAGGAAAAGATTAAAAGATTTATACGATTTGAGTGAATAGTAAATTTATATAGTTAAGAAAAAATATTCGACGGTTTAAGTATTTTAAAATTTGGGATTTTGGCGCAAAGTAAAATATTTCCAAATTGCGCCCGGGTCGGGTCCAAAAATTTGAAATTGAAATAATAGAATTTTAAACGGGATCCAAAAGTGAAAATGAAGTGTTTTATGATCAAAAATCATACCCCCAAACGGACACATGTACGTGCACATAGCCGTCCAAACTCGCCCGTTTCACTGAACGGGACGAGAATACGATGCACGGACGCTACAACAGGGTTAGGGGTGTCAAGCAGGCCAAGATGAATATTTTTAATTTTATTTTAGATGCCAAAAATTGTTATATGCGGAAATGAATTTACCGGGTAAAGTTTACAGTAAGTAATAATCAAGCAAGATAAATGAAATGAGTGTCACACTACGTTCAAACAGTAACTGAAAATTAGTAGCATTGGGCTCGGGTGTTACACTAGTCCTTCCTTTCCTTGTAAACAGAGCATCGAGAATGCAGGACTTCCCCTTTACCATCCCCGAGATCATCCACTTCGAAGACGTATACCTCTATGACCAGAACTGTACCGAGGACATGGTGATGTTGGTATATGGGAGCATCGAGGACCACTTCGGCCGGCTGCTCCCCCGACGTTCCTCCCTGCTGCAGCTGCTGATTTACTCCATCTGGAGGGCGTCGCCGGGGCTTTAAAACCCTCTGTCCGAGCAGCTCTATGACGAGGCCGTGGGCAAGCTGCGGTCCCTGAGGCGCTTCGGTTGGCTCGCTCGAAGGCGCTCGTCCGCGAGTGCTACGAGTTGAGGCTCAAGGTCAACGTGCGCGGGGGGAACCAAGGGGAGAGGTCGGATCTCGCGAGGCCTCGGCTAGCGGAGATCTTTACCGAGTATCATGAGCAGTGCTCTCTGCACCCCCCTTCCCCCGCTGTTGTAATTTTCTTTTTCTTTTTGTATGTACGGCTGAAGAGCCCATATTACCTTTTTTTTGAATAAACGAGATCTTTCCTATTTTTTCGCAATGTTCCGTTGATCTTTATTAAATTAACAATAGACCTTAGGGAGAGTTTATATTGCCCCAAAAGAAAAGTGCATGCTAATAGATGACCCTATCAGCGTGGCCCGAGCTTCCCGGAGGCCTGCTGGTCTCCGTGCTCGGCGCCGGGTACGGGGCTTCCCGAGCGCCGGACTGGTCATCTGCTGAGACAAGCATGATCTGGCCGATAGTCAGCTCGGCGGGAGGAGAATGCTGCTCCTGCTCGCGGTCGGCCTGCCATTTGTCCCTTAAGTAGGCGGCGAGGTGCCCCGATCGGATGAGCTGCTCGATATAGTCCCAGAGTTGCTTACAATCCTCCGTGGCGTAGCCCAGCGTCTGGTGGAAGGCACAGTAAGGGCCCCGGGTCTGCTTCGAGGCCTGATGTGGGATTGGAGGGAACTTGAAGAACCCCTCGCCTTGGGCCTCTTCTAGCAACACTGCGAGGGAGACGTTGAGCGGGGTGTACTCCTGGAACTTCGGGTGATAGGGCTGCTGACGCTCCGACCTTTCCTCCTGAGCCCTTTTCTTCTGGTCGGACCGTTCTGCCCGGGGGAGGTTCGCGTTCACCTCGGACTCCAGCTGAACCTCACGCTCTGTCCATGCCTTGACCTCGGCCATGGTCTTAGGCTGTGCCAACGCAAAGGAGCGCAGCCATTCCTTGTGCCTCAAACCAGATCTGAGCGCCGTGATGACGGTCTCGTCCCGGTGCTCGGGGACCTCGAGGAGGGCGTTGTAGAAGCGGATGATGTAAGCCTTGAACGTCTCCTTGTCCCTGCTCTTAATTGTGAAGAGGTAGTTGACCGTGCGCTTCTGCCGACGGTTCCCAACGAAGTGGCCGAGGAACCGAGTAGCCAGCTCGTCGAAGGTCGAGATTGAGCGAGGCTTGAGCCCTTGGAACCAGTCCCGACCTGCGCGGATGAGGGTGGCTGGGAAGGCCCTGCACTGGGCGGCGTCGGAATGGTCCTGGAAGCTCATCTCCGCGGTGAAGGCATCCAAATGGTCTTTGGGGTCGGTTTTCCCGTCAAACAGAGAGACCTTCGGGGGCTTGTTGCACGAGGAGACGTGGACAGCGAGCAGTCCTTCGGAAAACGGTTTGGTGAGAGAGTCGGCGGCGTACTCAGCCCCGTCGGGCGAGAGGTGACCTTCTCGGCGCATGCCCTCGATCTTCTTCTTGAAGGCGTTGAGTCGGCCGTGGTACCCCGAGGACTCGGCGCCTCATGATCCCTGGCCTCTGCAGTTGGAGACCTGCGTCTGGGCACGGCCCCGGTTCCTCTCGATGAGGTTCCTCACATCCCCGGGCGAGGTGGCTCTCGAGCCGTCGTGGCGAACCCCTTCCGTGCGACCCCGTCACGGGAGAGGGTGTCGGTCATGCCTATGGGTTGGCGAGGTGACCGACATCTCCTCAGGGGGGCAAGGGTCGCAATGAGGCTCGAGGCGATGCGCTCCGGCGGCGGACCTTGGGGTGGAGCCGCGGGGCGCCCAACGGGCCTCAGGGAGTATCGGTCCATGAGATCCATGGTCAGGAGTCGTAGCCTGCCGGTGGTCAGCCATACCGATGGGGGCAGAGCATTCTGGAGGCAGGGGAGCGGCGATCTGGGGCCCAGGCCCGGCCATTTGGACGCGGACGAGCGCCTCAACAAGAGACTGTAGCCGATCTATTCGGCTGGAGAGGGCGTCGATGATGGTCGCCGGAGGAGGTTCATCTGCGCCTCCGGTGAGGGGGAGGCGGCGGTTGGTACCCGAATCTTCAGGATGGTTGCTTGCCATGTGGACGGAGATCGGAAGGCCAACTTTGTTTTTGTGGAGTTTGCTTTCCCACAGACGGCACCAACTGATGAAGGTCTTTTTCGGGTCTCCTTCAGATGTTGTCTTCCGTCGATCTCCTGGTGAATTTTGGAGGTGATCCCCTGTTGCGTGCGGGTCTCAATGGGTTTTGAGGAGATTTGTCGGGACCCGGTTCTTGCTCACGGAGCAAAGTGCCACACGGAACAAAGTGCCACGCCAAGTGTCGTGTTAAGTGGGCGGGGGCCACCTCTTGAATCCGTGGGGGCCACCTCTTGAGTCCGTGGGACCCACTGTAGAACAATGGGGACTCTTCGGAATACATTCCGAAAGAGGGCAGATCTGTACTATAAATGGAATGATACCATTCTTCAATACAGAGGCGTCTTTTAAGTGAACTGGCACTACAGGAGTTTGAGAACTCCGTAGTTAAGCGTGCTCGGGCCAGAGAAGTCCTGGGATGGGTGACCTCCTGGGAAGTGGCCCCTGGTCGGGTCCGGTTCGCTCCAAAGGACAAAACCGTGCGGCTTCAGCCAGAGCGGACAATACTCTCTGTATTGGGGGTGGGGAGTGACAGGAATGGTATCAGAGATGGTCCCTCAATAGTAGGTCTGTGGTTCGAGGACGAACCGTTGTTCAAAGGTGGGGAGAATGTCGGGACCCGATTCTTGCTCACGGAGCAAAGTGCCACACAGAACAAAGTGCCACGCCAAGTGTCGTGTTAAGTGGGCGGGGGCCACCTCTTGAATCCGTGGGGGCCACCTCTTGAGTCCGTGGGACCCACTGTAGAACAATGGGGACTCTTCGGAATACATTCCGAAAGAGGGCAGATCTGTACTATAAATGGAATGATACCACTCTTCAATACAGAGGCGCCTTTTAAGTGAACTGGCACTACAGGAGTTTGAGAACTCCGTAGTTAAGCGTGCTCGGGCCAGAGAAGTCCTGGGATGGGTGACCTCCTGGGAAGTGGCCCCTGTTCGGGTCCGGTTCGCTCCAAAGGACAAAACCGTGCGGCTTCAGCCAGAGCGGACAATACTCTCTGTATTAGGGGTGGGGCGTGACAAGATTGGTGATTTGAGGAGTTTAGCGCCGAGTACCTGCAAAGAAGTCCCGGGATGGTTTGGTACCACCGAGGATCCTCCGACGA
This sequence comes from Agapanthus africanus, assembly GCA_030015575.1. Lineage (NCBI taxonomy): Eukaryota > Viridiplantae > Streptophyta > Magnoliopsida > Asparagales > Amaryllidaceae > Agapanthus > Agapanthus africanus. Next base: position 823,525,174 of record CM057339.1, on the reverse strand, counting down.
TCAAATTAGTACTAGATCCGAGCACCGTAATAGCTAAGTGGAGTTTCGCGAAGCGGAGGTTACGCCTGTGAGCGGTGGAGTTGGTCGGAGGACCGAGAAAGACGGTCTCGGCCCGGGGGCTCGGGAACGAGCGAGAAGGCCGAGGAGTCTTGGACTCGTGGCGGCTCGGGGAGAGCTGAGGGGTCGAGGAGGCCAATCTGCGGAGGGGCCCCAAGGAAGGCTAGCTTGTGCTTGCAGGTCAGGTACGGGGGTGGTCTGGTCGGTCTCTGTGGGCCCTTTCTTCTGAGTTCCGGGACATGCCATCTGCCACGTGTCCTGATCTTGGGGATCGCCAATATTGAGCATCATCAAACGTGGAACTATTTTAATTCACATATCTCAACAATACCCCTAATAAAATTTGTGCATCTTACTTTCCATGTCTTGAATAGTAGAGGACAGAAAGACAGAGCAACCCATGTCATACGAGGCTGTAGAAGCAAGGGACGATTTAATTAACACCTCTCTGTCTGCATGCGAGAGCAAATTTGATTTCCAACTTTGCAATTTCCTTTCTATCTTCTCTATTGAGAATTTATAGTGGTGGTGGCACGCAGCAGCAGGAGCGAGAATGTCGCCGGCAGTTACGCTCCCGACGTCACACCCGCGTAGAGAGCGGATCGCCCATTATTGGGGATCGTGAAGACATGGAACGTGGGATGTTGCTGGCGGAAAATCCGTGCATGGCGAGATTCGCGAAGCGGAGGTTACGCCTGTGAGCGGTGGAGTTGGTCGGAGGACCGAGAAAGACGGTCTCGGCCCGGGGGCTCGGGAACGAGTGAGAAGGCCGAGGAGTCTTGGACTCGTGGCGGCTCGGGGAGAGCTGAGGGGTCGAGGAGGCCAATCTGCGGAGGGGCCCCAAGGAAGGCTAGCTTGTGCTTGCAGATCGGGTACGGGGGTGGTCTGGTCGGTCTCTGTGGGCCCTTTCTTCTGAGTTCCGGGACATGCCATCTGCCACGTGTCCTGACCTTGGGGATCGCCAATATTGAGCATCATCAAACGTGGAACTATTTTAATTCACATATCTCAACAATACCCCTAATAAAATTTGTGCATCTTACTTTCCATGTCTTGAATAGTAGAGGACAGAAAGACAGAGCAACCCATGTCATACGAGGCTGTAGAAGCAAGGGACGATTTAATTAACACCTCTCTGTCTGCATGCGAGAGCAAATTTGATTTCCAACTTTGAAATTTCCTTTCTATCTTCTCTATTGAGAATTTATAAGCCTATGATGAAGGAGATCGTCCAACAAAAAGAGGACATCCTAAATAAGTAGCGTCTCGATCCATAAGGTTCACCCCAACGATAGTCGATAAATCTTGTTGAGATGCAATACGGCTAAAAATAATTGAAGATTTATAGTAGTTGACCAGTTGGCCCGAGCAAGAAAAATAAAGATCAAGAATTTCTCTGGCTTTGTACATCATGCAAGGGGATGACTCACGAAATAAGAATAGGTCGTTAGCAAACATCAAGTGTGAAAATATAGAAACTTTGTGGTTTATGTTCACACACATGTATCCACTTTCTTTGAACTCCTTGGCTATAAGTGAGGAAAGCATCCCTGTCATAAGAATGAAGAGGCATAGAGAAAGAGGACATCCTTGGGGTAATCCTCTAGAAGGGAAAAAGAATCCTTCATCATTTCCATTAAGGTTGCTCTTGGTACATGAAATAGAAGATTACCGGAAATCCTCGTATTTCCGGAAATAGGATGACGGAACATCTAATTCTTAGGAATTTTGTATTAACGTGCTTAGTATATTTTAATTATTCCCGGTAATATATGTATGTGGAGCCGTCGATTGACGGTGAGGCCGGAGGAGGTTGGTGGATGGTGGCGAGTTCGGCGACGAACGACCGATTGGCGGCGGGCCGGCGACGAACGACCGATAGCCAACGGCAATTGTCCGATCAGCGGTCGGCCAGCGGCAAACGGACGATCGGCGGCGGGTGGGCCTACGGACGGCCGGTGACGAACTACGGCCGGCCGGCGGCCGAATTCACAGTAAACGATCAGCGATGACCGGTGGCCGACGGCCGATCGGCAATGGGACGACCGACGATGGGCGGCAGGGTCGGCCGATAGGCGGGTGGCGAGGAAGACCGGTGACTGATGGTGATAAATATTTTGTGGTAATTTAGGATAGATACATGTTTTGGGAGGAATGTGATTACGATAAAATAGGATCATTTGATTACCATGGTAATCCTATATTCCTGGAAATATCTTTTACATCTAAACAAGCGTGGTTATATTTCATGGTAATTTAGAATTACCACATATATTATCTCCTACCAAGCACACCCTAACTTTCATAGAGATCGATGTTGTGGAAACACAAGCTCAGACAACAGAGATGAAACCGTCACTGAAACCAAATCTTTTTAGCACTTCGAATAAGAATGGCCATTCCACGCGGTCGCATGCTTTAGCCATGTCCACTTTGAGAGTGAAAAACCTTTTTCTTCTTCTCTTTTGGCCCATTGTTTGCTCGAGTTCAGTTGCAATTGCATAGTTGTCGTTAATTTGTCTTTCCGGAAGAAAGGCACTTTAACAATACGAGATGATGTCCGAGAGAAGAGGTCTCGGCCTATTAGTAACAATCTTAGCACAAATTTTGTAAGTATATAACATTACATAGGCCAATTGGCTTAAAATTTTCCACTTTTGCCTTTTCCTAACAATTACTTTGGCTTTATAAGAAAAATTAGGAAGTTAGCAAAGTTATTATTTTTTTTATGTGTTAGGGATAAAATTGGAAATCTCCAATATGGCAGAACTTCGGTTTTTTTAACGATTCTTCCATCAGCCAAGATGTTTCCATTAATTACAAGTCTGCCATCGCTTAATAAATATGGCTGATCCATTTGAAGAATGACATTTGGTAAATTTGTAATATATGTCATGTGTGAGGGGTATTTATGGAAGAAAGACAAGGATGGTCGAACTTCTCTATAATTATAGTTCTGCAGACATTTCAACAAAAATCCCCATTTTTCAAAATTTCATATAAATACCATGGATTATGTTTATTACAAATAAATAACATGAAATACTATGGATTTTTAAAGTTTTTCATATAAATATTGTGGATTTTGATGTTTACAAATAAATAGCATGGGCTTTCATCATTTTCAAGATAAATAGCATTGGGTGTCACCCTTCTTTGAACGTTTTCTAGATAAATGCCATGGATTTTGTTAGTTATAAATAAATGCCATGCATATTCAACGTTTTTGGAGAAATATCATGCATATTCGACGTTTATCAAAAATAAATACCATGGGGTTTTCACTAAAATACCATGAGCACTCATAGTTTTTAGATAAATGCCATGGACCTTGTCCTTTACAAATAATATCATGGGTAATTTTCAACATTTTTCAGATAACTAACATGTACTTTGTTTGTTGCAAATAAATATTATGTGTATTCAACCTTTTTCCAAATAAATACAATGGAATTTGTTGCAAATAAATACCGTGTGGTTCTATAGTTTTTTAAATAAAAACCGTGGACTTTATTATCTATAAATAAATTGCATGGATTTTCAAAGTTTTTTCAGATAAATACCATGAACTTTGTTTTTACAAATAAATACCATGGACTCTCTTTATCACCGCTAGGTTTTCGTTAAAATATTATGGATTTTCAATTTTTTTCATATAAATACCAAGGTTTATTTCACCAAACTGCACCTAAGTTTGCCCAAATCTTATAATACTTCTCTGTATTTTTAAATGAGCAGACTACCCTGTTACATTAAAACCGTTAAAAATACCCAAAATGCCTTTCTTCTCTCTCTTTATTTTTTCTTTAAAAAAAAGTATCTTCTCTCTCTCTCTATCCTAGACCTAGCTTATTTGAATCTTTGGTGATAATGGTGAAGGGAATTAGGAGAACGAAGAAGAATGTCACGCCCCGCTTCCCAGAATACGCTAAGATGGGCACGTGACATAGCCAACCATGCTACCTGCGGATAGGAAAAATCCTTTCACAGTCACATTACGGCTGTAGAGATATCAAGAACAGAAAAGTAAACTAACTATCTAGTACATGTCCATAAGCCACAGTAAAAGAGTCAAGAGATAACAATATGCGGAAGCCAAAAGATACAATAAATGAAACACCTGGAGTGGAACTACGTACCGACAGGAACCTCACCGCTCGTCTAACAGTGGCAAAACTCCTAATCAGTCTGCAGCAAGGTAGAGGAATCTGGGCCATGCAAAACCCAGACGTCAGCGCGCCAAGTCATCAAGTAATAACATAATAAACAGGCAATGCGAATATAAATATGAATAAAGCAGAGGTAACAATAATATGAATCAGAGCAGTGCAGGGTAGTGTGTAGGTGGGTAAACTGGACTATTCTATCAGGTTCTTGGTTCTAAAGTCTTTGAAACCAAATTGATGAATCATCGATGTAACTCAATAGTATCCCGTACATACCCGGGACCACGGCCACAATATTCTCGGCTGAAACCAAGACATGCCGCTAGGCACAAAACAAGAATGTGTACACTCAATAGTATCCCGTACATACCCGGGACCACGGCCACAATATTCTCGGCTGAAACCGAGACATGCCGCTAGGCACAAAACAGGAATGTGTACACTCAGGACAGATAGTGAACTGTTGAGTTACAAGTCAGGTTTCACCTTTGATTTCCCCATACCCCCCAAGTTATATGTGTAGGTCAAGTCAGGTATCCCAAAATCAAGAAACTAATGCCAACACAGGATCAGGTAAACAGGTTTGTCTGGATAGACAACAGGAACGGTCCATGAGGACTACATGTCAGGTTTGTTGGCATTAGACACAAGATCAGGTAACGGATCAGGTCATGGTACATCATGTCAAGTCAAGCAGTATACGGTACCATGTCGGGTCAATCAATGTGTGGGTAGCAAGACAGGTCAAGAAGCAAGCGATATCATAGGTGTACTCACAATCAGTTATACAAGCAAGCATGGTTATCATCAACATGATATAAGCAATGAATTAAGCAATAGGCAGATTTACTCAATTTGCAGTACAGTTATCAGTTGTGTCACAGAGATGATTTCATTGTTATGCGAATGCAGTATGACAATTATGGCCTTTTAATCATGTTAACAAGTTTAAGAACTTTAGAGGTGCAATGATTTATATAACGGCTCAGTACAGCTATTACAGGTTAAAATGCACACGAGTGTCCAAATGGAAAAAAAACTATAGAGATAAATGCCATAAACTATGTCAATATTAAAAAATATGATTAAACAGGTAAATGTGGTTATTAGGTTCAATTGCAAACTGTAGGTTCCAAGTTTGAAAGATAAAACGATATATAACAATATTGTACACGAAAAAAAATGCGAAATTATAATACCAAAGTTAAATTGCAGGTTTTAGGGTGTCATTAAGTATAAGTAAATATTGTTTAGCATGTAGCAAGGGTTACTTGCCTCGATGGGTCGCGAATCGGGAAAACGGAACGTGAAACGTCGGCGGGGAAACTCGCGACGGGCGCACGGTTCACGAAATGAACCCAAACGACGAACAGTGAAGCTACACGGGTCGGGGTACCTCGCTGGAACGTCGGGACGCGTCGCCGACACGGCCGGATTCCGGCGAGACACAAAAACAGTAAAACTACGATTTCAAGAATGGTAATGGAAGAAAAGAAAAAGGAGAAGAGAGGAAGACGGATAGGTAAAGCTTACAGGGGGTTGTGCGAAGGCCGGGGTACGGAGGCGAGACCGCCGGCGGCGACAGATCCGGCGGCGCAGACGCGCGCAGGGTGCGCAGGTGGCCGCGGTAGCAGGTGCAGGGTGCACGGGGTTGATGAAGGAGGAAGGAGGGTGCAGTGGAGATGACGAGGGCGAGGGGGCGAGGAGGCCGGTGATGGTGGTGTCGGCGTTGGGCCGCGGCGGTGAGGGGAGACGGCTAGGGTTGCGTGAGATGGGTTCGGGTTCTCAGGTGATGGTTGCCGGGGCTGGAGATGGGAGATGAAGGTGAGGTGATGGAGATGAGGATGACGAGGATGATGGCGGGAGGCGACGACGAGGTGATCGTCGGCTGCGAGATGCAGGAGCAGGGAAAGGTTGCAGAGGAGGAAGGAGATGGCTGTGGTGGTCTAGCCGGGGTCGGGGATACTTGGAGTGGTGCTCGGAGTTGAGGGGAAAGCAACGATAGTTGGCCTCGGTTTGGGTGTTGCGAAGGCGAGGCGCCGGTGAGGAAAAATGGTGGGTGAAGGTTATGGAGTCGGCTAAGGAAGAAGAGAAAAAGGTAGAGAGAGAAATGTACGTGGGAAATAAGATTTTAGGGTAAAAATTAAGTGTATGCAGAGAAGAGAGAGAGAGAGAGAGAGAGAGAGAGAGAGAGATTGGAGGTGGGGCCCACGGGGGTTAAAAGATTTTGATTGGTTGAGAATGAAAGATTTACGGGTTAGGAAAAATAATAAAGGATTTATAGGATATGAGAAAATATAGTATATGGTTTTAAAAATGTGACGGTTTAAAATATATTAAAATTTGGGATTTTGGCGCAAAGTAAAACATTTCCAAATCGCGCCCGGGTTGGGTCCAAAAATTTGAAATTGAAATAATAGAATTTTAGGCGGGATCCAAAAGTGAAAATGAAGTATTTTACAATTAAAAAGCATACCCCCAAAACGGACACACGTACGTGCACGTAGCCGTCCAAACTCACCCGTTTCACTGAACGGGACGAGAACACGACACACGGACGCTACAGCGGGTTTAGGGGTGTCAAGCAGGCCAAGATGAATATTTTTAATTTTATTTTAGATGCCATAAATTGTTATATGCATAAATGAATTTCCGGGTAGAATTTACAATAAGCAACAATCAAGCAAGATAAATGAAAAAAGTGCCACACTACGTTCAAACGGTAACAGAAATTTGTAGTATTGGGCTCGGGTGTTACATTATACCCAACTACAAAAAGAATTTCGTCCTCGAAATTCCAAGAATACAAAGATAAAGAGATGACTGCAAGAAAAGATGAGGAAACTTCTGCCGGATTTCATCTTCTCGTTCCCAAGTGGACTCTCCATGCGAGCGATTACCCCAAGAAACAAGCACAAGAGGGATCACCTTGTTCTTAAGAACCCTTTTCCTTCGATCCACGATTTCAATCAGTCGCTCCTCAAAAGTCAAGTCTTCTCGTACTGTTAGCTCCGAATGATCCAATACGTGCGTTTCATCTCGAATATACCTTCGTAGTTGAGATACGTGAAACACATCGTGCACATTCGCCAAGGACTGCGGTATCGCCAAACGATACGCTACCTCACCAACACGCTCCAAGATCTCAAAGGGTCCAACGAATTGAGGACTAAGCTTTCCTCGACTTCCAAAACGAATCACCCCTCTAGTCGGTGATATCTTCAAGAATACCAAATCACCCACGGCAAACTCTAGAGGTTTTCTTGACGTGTCTGCCCAACTCTTCTGTCGGTCTTGTGCTGCCTTCATATGATTTCTGATAGTGTTAACCTTCTCAACTGTCTGCATAACCAAATCTGGTCCCAATAATCTTCATTCACCGACATCGTCCCAACAAACAGGTGAACGACATTTACGACCATACAATGCTTCAAACGGAGCCATCTGGATAGTTGCCTGAAAACTGTTGTTGTACGAAAATTCCACCAAATACAGATGATCCTCCCAAGACCCCTTGAAGTCCAACATGCATGCTCTCAACATATCCTCAAGAGTTTGGATCGTTCTCTCCGACTGATCATCAGTTTGAGGATGATAAGCTGTGCTAAACTTCAATCGAGTCCCCAAACTTTCCTGTAAACTCCGCCAAAAGTGTGATAGGAACCGAGTGTCCCGATCGGACACGATGCTCACCGGTACTCCATGCAATCTTACAATCTCTTGCATGTACCGCTTTGCCAAAGTCTCTGTTGATTGACCAACCCGGAAAGGAATGAAGTGAGCTGCCTTGGTCAACCGATCAACAATCACCCATACAGCATTGTTGCCTTTTGGACTCCGCGGTAAAGCCGTCACGAAATCCATGGTTATATGTTCCCACTTCCACTGAGGAATCGGAAGTGGTTGCAATAAACCAGCAACCCTTTGATGTTCAGCCTTAACTTGCTGACACACCAAGCACTTCGCCACAAAGCGAGCAATCTCCCGTTTCATGCCTTCCCACCAGAAATGCTGTCGAATAACTCTACATCTTTGTGCCTCCTGGATGTACAGAATAAGCTGAACTGTGTGCCTCCTTCATCAGCTCTTCATGAATATCTCCCTTTGGCACACATAAACGGCTACCATACGTCAACGAACCATCTTCGTGAATCAATAAATCTGTTCGTAGTCCGGCTTCAACCTGTCCTCGAAACTTTAACAGTCTAGGATTCTGCGATTGTGCTGCTTTAATATTCTCGATCAACGATGACTGTACTTGCAGCTGCATCAACTGTTCCGTAGAATGCGGTAGCACAACCTCCAAGTCAAATCTTCGAAAATCTTCAACAAGCTCCTTCTGCGTAGTTAACACCTGAATTGCTGGTAACCGACTAAGCGCATCCGGCACGACGTTAACCTTTCCCGGATGGTACTTAAGATCAAGATCGTAGTAAGCCATCAGCTCCAGCCATCATCTCCAACCATCTACGCTGCCTCATATTAAGCTCCTTCTGTATGAACACATACTTCAAACTCTTATGATCAGTAAAAACTTTGACCCTTTCGCCCAAAAGGTAGTGTCTCCAAATCTTCAAAACGAAAATCACAGCCGCAAGTTCCAAGTCATGAGTTGGGTAATTCTTCTCATGGGTCTTCAACTGTCTCGATGCGTACGCTACAACCTTCCCATGCTGCATCAAAACACATCCCAATCCTTTCCCAGATGCGTCGCTGTGAATCACCAATCCTCCGGAATTGTCTGGCACGGTCAGAATAGGGGCGGTTATCATCTTCTGCTCCAACGTCTCAATAGCTAACGCACATTTGTCCGTCTACCTCCTTGCGCGTAAGCTTGGTTAACGGCTCCGCCAGACGAGCAAAGTTCTCCATAAATCTTCTGTAATACCTGGCGAGTCCAAGAAAACTTCTTATCTCCGCAACATTCTTTGGAATCGGCCAAACTCGTACTACTGCAATTTTTTCTGGATCGACGACAATTCCATCGCCAGACACAACATGCCCCAAAAACTTTACTTCCTCCAGCCAAAACTCGCACTTACTCATCTTCGCATATAACTTCTCTTGTCTCAACGTTTGCAGTGCGATCTTCAAATGCTCAGCATGTTCTTCAAAACTCTTCGAGTAGACCAGAATATCGTCAATGAAAACCATGATAAACTGGTCCAAGAACGGTGAAAAGATTCGGTTCATCAAGTCCATGAATACTGCCGGCGCATTCGTTACTCCGAAAGGCATCACTAAGTACTCGTAATGTCCATACCGAGTTCGGAACGCCGTCTTGTAAATATCTTCTGTTTTCACTCGGACCTGATGATATCCGGATCGCAAATCCAGCTTCGAGAATACTCTCGCGCCGCTAAGCTGCTCGAAAAGTTCGCCAATGCGAGGGATCGGGTACTTGTTCTTAATAGTCACCCGGTTTAATTCTCGATAGTCGATGTACATCCTTCTTGTGCCATCCTTCTTCTTTACTAGAAGAGCTGGAGCTCCCAAGACAAGTTACTGCTCCGAATCCAACCTTTTTCAAGCAATTCATCAACCTGTTTCTTGACTTCTTCCAACTCTACTGGTGCCATTGGGTAATACGCTTTGGATACTGGCGCTGCAACAGGAATAAGATCAATTACGAACTCCACGTATCGCTTCGGCGGTAAACCCGATATATCTTCAAACACGTCCATAAAATTGCGAACACAGCCGGCTCTTCACTTTTATCAACTTCCATTGATGCAAGAATATTTTTTGTCGGCCTAGCCCTAAACTTGACTGGCCCGACAGAACTGCTTCCTTACCGCAACTGTTGTCTGCTGCAAACTCCCTTTCATCCCAGATAAACTCTGCTGCCCTCGGCTGCCGCAAATACTTGTGAGAAAGTGGTCAAACCCAGGGAGACAATCTGCCTCTGGATGTCTACGTCCAAGCTGCGCATGAACCTCCGTGCCTTGTCTGCATCGTTGGCAACTAAAGGTCCAGCGAATCTACTGAGTTTCGTCCAATCTGCTGCATGCACATCTACGGGTGCTCCATTCTGCCTTAGCCCGAGGAACTTCTCTTCCATTTCCTCCCGTGCGGTACGCGGGAAGAACTTCTCCAGGAAACTCTTTGAAAATCCGCCCACTTGATCGGCTTGAGCAAACGGTTCTCCTCCACAAGCCACCATTCTCGGACGTAGTCCACTAACTGAATGCGTACCACATCAACTCTTCTCTCATCTGGAATCTGTGCCGCAATAAGTAAGTTCTCTGTGTCAACTAGCCACGGCTTTGCTGGCAACGGCTCCTCCAAACCAGTAAATGTAGACGGACCCAAACACCTGAAATCTGCTACGGTCCCTACTCGGTTAACTGGTTTAGCTCCAACATTGTTCACAGACTGCTGAACGATCTGCAAACCTTCCTGAAACGATTCCGCTTGATGCTGGATCAGCTCGGTCTGTTTCTTTTGATTCTCCAGCATTCCCTTTGTTACTCCAAGCATGGCGGCTTCGTCCACACGACTTTGATACGTCTTCAAATTCTTACCGGCCATATCAAACACCCAACATTTGCATGATGATAGATTCTGAATATAGATCAAGGCTAGAACTCCAAGTTACTTAAATAGAGTGCCGCATTGTAACTATGCCGCGGTATCATAGCCACAATTACATAACTCTACCTAAGACGCCTAAGTCCGAGAGATAACAAGGAATCAGGTTTTCGAGTTGATATGCAAAGGAAGTTTGCACATCGTAAAGGATATAATCAGGAAGAATGTGATTCAAGAATGGTAAACGGCAAGGTGGCAGGACATGTTTCCTAAACACGGGTATTCTGATTTGTGTATTGGGTACAATACCCAACTACAAAAGAATCAATCCGACTATCCTATGGCTTTGATACCAAAAGAACCATGTCACGCTCCGCTTCCCAGAGTACGCTAAGATGGGCACGTGACATAGCCAACCATGCTACCTGCGGATAGGAAAAATCCTTCCACAGTCATATTACGGCTGTAGAGATATCAAGAACAGAAAAGTAAACTAACTATCTAGTACATGTCCATAAGCTAGAGTAAAAGAGTCAAGAGATAACAATATGCGGAAGCCAAAAGATACAATAAATGAAACATCTGGAGTGGAACTACGTACCGACAGGAACCTCACCGCTCGTCTAACAGCGGCAAAACTCCTAATCAGTCTGCAGCAAGGTGGAGGAATCTGGGCCATGCAAAACCCAGACGTCAGCGCGTCAAGTCATCAAGTAATAACATAATAAACAGGCAATGCGAATATAAAGATGAATAAAGCAGAGGTAAAAATAATATGAATCAGAGCAGTGCAGGGTAGTGTGCAGGTGGGTAAACTGGACTGTTCTATCAGGTTCTCTGTTCTAAAGTCTTTGAAACCAAATTGATGAATCATCGATGTAACTCAATAGTATCCCGTACATACCCGGGACCACGGCCACAATATTCTCGGCTGAAACCGAGACATGCCGCTAGGCACAAAAAAGGAATGTGTACACTCAATAGTATCCCGTACATACCCGGGACCACGGCCACAATATTCTCGGCTGAAACCGAGATATGCCGCTAGGCACAAAACAAGAATGTGTACACTCAGGACAGGTAGTGAACTGTTGAGTTACAAGTCAGGTTTCACCTTTGATTTCCCCATACCCCCTAAGTTATATGTGTAAGTCAAGTCAGGTATCCCAAAATCAAGAAACTAATGCCAACACGGGATCAGGTAAACAGGTTTGTCTGGATAGACAACAGGAACGGTCCATGAGGACTACATGTCAGGTTTGTTGGCATTAGACACAAGATCAGGTAACGGATCAGGTCATGGTACATCATGTCAAGTCAAGCAGTATACGGTACCATGTCGGGTCAATCGATGTGTGGGTAGCAAGACAGGTCAAGAAGCAAGCGATATCATAAGTGTACTCACAATCAGTTTGAAAGGTTCCTAGGCACCCTAGTGGGTTCTCACAAGGCATTGAACATGCCAAATTAAAATTTTTAGTGCCGAGAAACCCTAGACTACGGATCTTTAACTAGATGTTTAGGCGAAATAGAAAGCTAGTTAACAGTTAACTACTATGATACGGATATACAACCTTTGTAGATCCGGATTTCCACCTCCACGGCTCCGCAACGTCATGTCCTCGCTGTCCATCATGAATCCTCGACTCGATCATCGGCTTCATCGGGAAAGCAAGCGGAATAGCTCGTCGGCTTTGTGTCAAAGACGATCTACGTCGAGGTTGCACAAACTCAAGCTCCGACTTCACAAACTTGTGAAACTTGTGAAGTAAACACCCAAAACAACTTGGCAAGAGGTAGAGGGTGAAGAAATAGGAGGTGGGTTCACTTTGGATTTGGATTTAACTCACTAAAGCTCAAGTTGCCATTGGAGTAGCAAGCTTGAAGAAGAAGAAGAAGATGAGCTCTAGAAAAATTATGATAAGTGTTATCTTAAAAATAAATATAAAACAAATACTTATCATAACTTGAACTAGGGTTAAGTGTAGAGAATTAACCATGGTCACTTTGATGGGTTAGGGTTAAGCATGAAGATAAGGATGGTTAGCAAAGTCAAAGCTTCATGAAGCTTCAACAAAATGACAAAGAAAGCCACCATACTCATCTTATTCTTTTCCAAATAAATAAATAAACAAATAAATAAATAAATGAAAATGCAAAACCCTAATTATCATATTAACCATGGATTAATTTTATACACTTAACTAAATGATCAAGTATCATCAAACATGATACATAAAAGTGCACGAAAGTATATCACATATACAATGTGCAATCCAAGTGAGAAAAATCCGTTTAAAGTGAACCAATACTAGTTAATGCAAAGTAATATATCAAATATATAATTATACATTAAATCATTAAATCAACACTTGATTCAATGATCCGGTCATGTCGCACATAACCGACTAGTATTCAATGCATCGATTTATCGAATCAATGATTCGATAACTAGGTCATATCGAATATAACCATTCGAAACATATATCGCGAGAATGAAATGCGGTATCACATACACGCATTATTCTCGGTCCTGCACATATCTCATATGCGCTCCTATTTCGTTTCGCTTGAGCCAGGAAATCTCTGTGTAGGACTCTAAAGACTCGTCAATACGCCGGTAGCAGATGATGATCATATCAAGCACCCACAAGCCGCAAGCGGTCTGCTAAACGTAACGGCCACCCGGGTATTGAGCGATCAGAAGATCGACGAGCTGGCCCGCTCACACTCCTGCGAATCCGACCAGTAACACTTACCATACAGTCAAGTCTCTTCGTCAGATACGTCGCATATCAAGTCTAGGGGTGGTATACGTCAGACCCCAATAACCCGATAAGTCGTGCTGATATGAGGCTCGTAACGGGTCGAGAAACTACTGGTAACACTTACCAGCAAATCTCTGATCAGCCCTGGCCAGGGACTTCCCTGTTACGGCCAATCGAGCACTGCGCAACATCAACTCCCAATACCGGGAGAGACGAAACCCCTCCTATCGCTCATTGCCTCCATGTGATTCGGGACTGTACCCAAAGACCACCGTTTTGCACGCCCTCATGGACGTGGTAAGGTGGAGATCAAAGCACAGTGGGAATCACACAAGACTCTATGACGATCTCGGGTCTACAGACTAATCTGTACAAGTGTCACCTGAGAACTGCCATCTGACGTGAGGTATAATACCATCTGGGAGTTCTCGGCGAGTCCGTCCAGTGTACCCAGTTTCCACTGAGCACCCGTATACCATCTCTGATGTCAAACACCAATGGATATGGGATCATCCATCGCCCATCACATGGGTCGAGAAGCGTATACGCTAGTCTACTCTGGTAAATCGATGCCCCGTCTCGAGATACCCACGACTAGGGACCTTGAAGGATGTACTTATGGACTACCATGTTCCCACTAGTATGATCTGCATCATAGTCTAGGTAGTCAAGTACAAATCCTAAGGGCTTTACCAACATGTAACTATAAGACAGTATAAAGAGACTAGTGTACATGTTAAGATAAATGGCAACCAGATAGCATACTATCATGTCGAGCAAGAAAGTCATCTCTATATATGTCCAAGCATCCAATATAATATACATCATCTGTACAATACTGGCCTCTAGGGCATACATACAACTAACAATCTCCCACTTGCACTAGGGCCAGCTGCTGTAGTATCTCATACCGAGCATCCCGAAGAGTCTCTCAAACTGTATCTGGGGAATGGCCTTCGTGAGTGGATCCGCCGTGTTGTTCTTCGTGTCAACTCTCCTGACCTCGATCTCCCGGCGATCAACTATCTCCCGGATCAGGTGATACCGCCTCAGAATATGCCTGGACCGCTGATGGGACCTGGGTTCCTTGGCCAAAGCCACCGCTCCATTGTTATCGCAATACAAAGGTATTGGATGCTCAATGGATGGAACCACTCCAAGTTCAGTAATGAACTTCTTGATCCAAACAGCTTCTTTAGCAGCATCGTTGGCAGCGATGTATTCAGCCTCCATCGTCGAGTCTGCCACGGTTTCCTGCTTGGAACTCTTCCAGCTAACCGCCCCTCCGTAAAGGGTAAAGACAAAACCCGACTGCGACTTAGAGTCGTCCTTATCACTCTGGAAGCTGGAATCGGTAAAGGACTCCACTTGGAGTTCTCCGTTACCATACACCAAGAACATATCTCTAGTCCTTCGCAAGTACTTGAGAATGCTCTTCACAGCTGTCCAGTGACTCTCTCCAGGATCAGCTTGATACCTGCTCATTACACTTAGTGAGTATGCTACATCGGGTCTGGTACATAGCATCGCATACATGATAGAGCCTACTGCCGAAGCATAGGGTATCCCTTGCATGCGAGCTCTCTCCAAATCAGTCTTGGGAGACATCTCTTTGGAGAGAGTGACTCCAGAGATCGTGGGTAAGTTCCCACGCTTGGACTCTTCCATACTAAACCTCTTTAGTATGGTGTCAATGTACCTGGATTGGGACAATCCCAAAATCCGTTTGGATCTATCTCTATAGATCCCGATCCCCAATATGCAGGAGGCATCACCAAGATCTTTCATTGAGAATCTTTATGATAAGAAGAGCTTGACCGATTGCAGCATAGGAATGTCATTTCCTATCAAGAGTATGTCGTCCACGTACAATACGAGGAAGACAACCTTACTCTCTGCCACCTTCTTGTAGATACAAGGTTCATCTGGATTTTTGACGAAATCAAACTCTTTGATAACGACGTCAAAGCAGATGTTCCAACTCCGCGATGCTTGCTTTAATCCATAAATGGATTTAAGCAGCTTGCACACCTTCCCGTTGCTCCCACTGTCTACGAAGCCCTCTGGCTGAGTCATGTACACGCACTCTTCTAAATCACCATTTAGAAAGGCGGTCTTAACATCCATTTGCCAGATTTCGTAGTCATGAAAGGCAGCAATGGCAAGCATGATTCGGATGGATTTAAGCATAGCTACTGGAGAAAAGGTCTCGTCATAGTCCACACCTGGTCTTTGACGAAAACCCTTTGCTACAAGTCTAGCTTTGAAAGTCTCCACTTTCCTATCTACACCAAGTTTCTTCTTGAAGATCCACTTGCTCCCAATGGGTTTTACCCCTTCAGGAGCAACTTCCAAAGTCCATACTTTGTTGGTGTACATGGAATCCATCTCGGACCGCATAGCATCCAGCCATTTCACTGAGTCCCCACTCGTGATGGCCTGCTCGAAGCTAGTTGGGTCATCATCCTCCATGATGCAATCCTCGCTCCCACCATCCATGAGAAAACCGTAGTATCTCTCAGGCTGGCGAGGAACCCTACTAGATCGGCGGAGAGGCTGAGGTTCATTGGGAGCTACTGAATCTTCTGGTTCCACTAAATCTTCAGTTACTGTTTGTGTATCTGGAACCTCTTCCAGCTCTACCACTTTGCCACTAATTTCTTTTTCAAGAAATTCCTTTTCTAAAAAGGTGGCATATTGAGAAACAAACACTTTTTGTTCTTCAGCATGGTAGAATAAATATCCTTGGGAATTCCTAGGATATCCCACAAACTTGCAAAGAACTGACCGTGCCTCGAGTTTGTCTGGATTTTGTCTTTTGACATAGGCCGGACAACCCCATATTTTAACTCGTTTAAAATATGGTCTCTTCCCACTCCATATCTCATATGGTGTGGTAGGTACAGATTTAGATGGAACTTGATTCAATAGGTATGCTGCTGTCTCCAGCGCATAACTCCAGAAGGAAATAGGCAACTCAGCTGTGCTCATCATAGAGCGCACCATATCTAATAGGGTGCGGTTCCTCCGCTCCGATACACCGTTGTGCTGTGGTGTATATGGAGGAGTTAGCTGAGAGAGAATCCCATTCTCTTTTAGGAAGTCCAGGAATTCATTGCTCAAGTATTCACCTCCCCGATCTGATCGAAGGATTTTAATACTTTTTCCGGTTTGGTTCTCGACTTCTTGTTTATATTCTCTAAATTTCTCAAAAGCTTCTGATTTGTGTTTTATCAGGAACACATATCCGAATCTAGAGAGATCGTCAGTGAATGTAATGAAGTACGAAGAACCATCCCTGGCATGTGTAGACATGGGACCGCATACATCACTATGTATCAGTCCTAAGAGTTCGGTAACTCTTTCTCCGTGTCCCGTAAACGGAGTCTTGGTCATCTTGCCTTTGAGACATGACTGACAAGTGTCATAAGATGAAAATTCGAAAGGTTTCAAATATCCATCTTTATGCAACTTAGCCAGTCGTGTCACATTGATGTGACCCAGTCTACAATGCCACAAGAAAGATTCGTTGAGTTCAGAACTCTTCCTCTTGTGTGTGTTTGTTATGCTCAGGACTGTTGATTGGTTTAGAACGTAAATGCCATTGCACAACGTGCCTGATCCAACCAACTTTTGGTTATGGAAAATGTTCATAACATTGTCCTGTAATACAAAATTATATCCCTCTTTACTTAATAAAGAAACCGATATAATGTTGCATATCAGGTTCGGCATGTAATAGCATTCGTTCAGAACCAATGTATTACCTGTTGGTAATACAAGGTGATATTCCCCGACAGTCTTAGCTGCAACAATTGCACCATTTCCAACTCTTATGTCTTTATCACCTTCTCCAAGTTCTCTACCTTTCCTAAGCCCATGTAACTGATTACATATATGGGATCCTGACCCGGTATCCAATACCCAGGACGTAGAGCAAATGGAGAAACAGTTCTCAGTAACGAACACACCCGAAGAAAATGCATCATCATGTACTTTCTTCATTCGGGTGGCATGGGAATCCTGGTATTCCCCTATATCCTGTTCATTCCTATAACTCTTATAAGAATGAACGGAACCAACGTTCCCCAGCACAGTATAACATGCGGGTTCGGTCAATACATCCATTTTATTATCTTTATTAAGGCATGAAATGGTCGCTACCTGGAGAGAGAGAGAAGAAAACACTTTAGCGTAAGCTCGTGCAAGATCAGATTGGTTTTTATCTTATCTAATCAGGATGGCTCCCACTGCTTTTTATCAAATCTTCCTCCAAACCCTAAAAGGAAAGACTAGCCGGGATTAATTACACACTACAAGTTCGCCAATCTTTCAGCCAGGCCAGTGTCGGTACTTTGAGGGAGGTCCCCCGTGCTTTCGCACGAACCTAATTAATGTAAACCTCGTTTTCCCAGAGGCGTAACCTCGTTAACACCTTTCTAGACACCTACTTGATCGGCTAATTGCAATGTGTAAAACTCTCCCAGGAGTAACTCTTACTCGCAGCGGGTATCGGGATCCAACTATCTCATAGAAGGTATGCAATCTCATTGCAAATTTCAACACTTGAAATTCCCGATAATATTTTGCCCCTAGCAGCTATATGACCTTAACATAGTCAACAAATCATAAGTGCTAGTCAAGTTCAACCCGTCATTTCCCGATTGAATTAAACCCACCCGCACGACCCTTAACATAGTCAACAAAGTCGCACGACTACCCTAATCCAATCGCATCATATGCTTATACAGATAAGCACTAATTAGCTACCGCACACTACGCCTTAACATAGTCAACAAACGTAGCACGAATACTAACCAGTACTTATCTGAAATGACGGAGGGCTACGCAGGTTTTCATAAAACCATGAGCTAATGAACTTGATATCGTTGTAGAATCAAATGAAGTTTTGAAATGGAGTGATTTTGAGGCTTTTCTAGTTTTGCTAAAGGAGTCATTCCCGGTGAAGGGATCTCGGTCCTTTCCTCGTCGAATGAGGTGCGGGATATATCATATATATCGCTGTGCAAAGCAAAAACGCAAAAGCAGTCAAAAGCAAACCGAGTATGTAGCATCTGCCAGTTATTGCTAAAGGAGTCACTCCCGGTGAAGGGATCTCGGTCCTTTCCTCGTCGAATGAGGTGCGGGGTATATCGTATATACCGCTGTGCAAAGCAAAAACTGTAGCTACCTGTTTTATTTAAAATCTGATTCTATAACATCTTAGGTTTCTTTTCTTTCATTAATCACATTAATGAAGTCCCATCATTTAATACCTAAACATCTCAGATAGATATGACGTACACTTATGCCATCCGCATTCGCCTCGATGTCCCCTCGTGCACCGTTAGGTTAGGTAACTAACGACAGAGCAGGGCAGGGCTAGCGCGGGTGTAAAACATAAGTAACGTCTATATAATATATCATATATACTATATACTATATCCATCACATCAATCACATCACAGATATCGCAGCAGAATAAACATATGAAATATTGGATATACTAGGACGTCCGTGTTTTCAATACGAGCCAGTATAAAACACGGATTCCACGGTCGTGATGAATAGCCAATCCCACACCCCTAGACCCCTACGAGAGCGGCAAGCAACCCTGCCAATTCTAGGGTTAGGAGACCCGGACTCGACACCTCGAGTTGGTCTCCCACTGGACCCCAGAACCCGGTTACTTGTGCTCCCCTCCTTGGGTCTATCCTAGTGCAGAAAAGTAAATAATATACAAAGGGTGACAACTCCCGCATCCTGGAAGTGCCCCGAATAAAAGAATATTACATACAAGTTTTTACATGAATGAAAATGAAAAACACTCATCTCACATAAAAACCCCCGGCTATTCGAACACGACGATCCAATATAACATATCCAGCAACACATAACATCACATGTCATCAACGTAAGTAAGTATGCATACCCCAATTGTCGTTGACGTATAGCAACGAAACCGGCGATATGAACATACTACACTTACGGTCACAGAAAAGAAAGTGTAAAACTACAACAATTGGAATCCGCAACCTCTTTAGACATCGCATGCCTAACAGATATAAATCCCGCATTTTAGTCCCATTATCGAAAACTCTTTTCGATATCCAATGAAACTAAACCGCTAGATTTATAACATCCATCCAGTTATCTCATAACCTTTTTGTGAATTCCAATTATTGTATCCAGTTCCGGATAAATAGAATATATCAAACTTTCCGATCGAACATTCGAACACCCAAGTTTTCCCGACACCGATCATCACATGAAATAGGCTCAAAGACATTCACTTCATACCTCAGTACCGACGGTCCAGCCGTAGAAGGGTCAAGCCAACGCCTCACATGTGGCACGCCGTACTGCCCCAAACCCGAAGGTTCAAAGGGCAGTTCAAGACGGTCACATAATCGAGTTAAGGTTTGTGTCTTCTAGAGGGACCATCGCGTTACTTGCACTACTTAGAACGTCTTTTAACCACACAATAATCCAACACTTGGATATTTTGGCAGGGGAAAACCTGGGTATTTATATCCGGTCGAACTCTTTAACATATTCTACAATTATCTGGAAAAACACTTAGACAAAGTTTGATATTCCGATCGAATTCATCGATTCCCAATATAACTCCAGAGCACTCAACACTTAAATAAATTTAAAAATATCCAGAAAACTCAGTGGAATTTATTAGGTATTACTGTGCTTTTAAATAGGGCTGACGTCACCATGTGGCCGCGGAAGGGCGGCAGAAAGCATGCTTCTGCCGCGCTTCCGCGGCAGTATGAACAGTTCAGGGAATCGTTTTGCACAGTAATGCTTAGAATTCTATGCTGAATTTTTTAGACATTTTTAATATCAAAAATTCCCAGATTTATGAAAATGTCCAGAGAGCTCTAAAATTCTAGGGTTTCGAGTTCGTTCGGACTTCAAACGTCGTCGAGACTTCGCCTAAGGCTCTAGCTTGGCTCTGATACCAGTGAAAGGTTCCTAGGCACCCTAGTGGGTTCTCACAAGGCATTGAACATGCCAAATTAAAATTTTTAGTGCCGAGAAACCCTAGACTACGGATCTTTAACTAGATGTTTAGGCGAAATAGAAAGCTAGTTAACAGTTAACTACTATGATACGGATATACAACCTTTGTAGATCCGGATTTCCACCTCCACGGCTCCGCAATGTCATGTCCTCGCTGTCCATCATGAATCCTCGACTCGATCATCGGCTTCATCGGGAAAGCAAGCGGAATAGCTCGTCGGCTTTGTGTCAAAGACGATCTACGTCGAGGTTGCACAAACTCAAGCTCCGACTTCACAAACTTGTGAAACTTGTGAAGTAAACACCCAAAACAACTTGGCAAGAGGTAGAGGGTGAAGAAATAGGAGGTGGGTTCACTTTGGATTTGGATTTAACTCACTAAAGCTCAAGTTGCCATTGGAGTAGCAAGCTTGAAGAAGAAGAAGAAGATGAGCTCTAGAAAAATTATGATAAGTGTTATCTTAAAAATAAATATAAAACAAATACTTATCATAACTTGAACTAGGGTTAAGTGTAGAGAATTAACCATGGTCACTTTGATGGGTTAGGGTTAAGCATGAAGATAAGGATGGTTAGCAAAGTCAAAGCTTCATGAAGCTTCAACAAAATGATAAAGAAAGCCACCATACTCATCTTATTCTTTTCCAAATAAATAAATAAACAAATAAATAAATAAATGAAAATGCAAAACCCTAATTATCATATTAACCATGGATTAATTTTATACACTTAACTAAATGATCAAGTATCATCAAACATGATACATAAAAGTGCACGAAAGTATATCACATATACAATGTGCAATCCAAGTGAGAAAAATCCGTTTAAAGTGAACCAATACTAGTTAATGCAAAGTAATATATCAAATATATAATTATACATTAAATCATTAAATCAACACTTGATTCAATGATCCGGTCATGTCGCACATAACCGACTAGTATTCAATGCATCGATTTATCGAATCAATGATTCGATAACTAGGTCATATCGAATATAACCATTCGAAACATATATCGCGAGAATGAAATGCGGTATCACATACACGCATTATTCTCGGTCCTGCACATATCTCATATGCGCTCCTATTTCGTTTCGCTTGAGCCAGGAAACCTCTGTGTAGGACTCTAAAGACTCGTCAATACGCCGGTAGCAGATGATGATCATATCAAGCACCCACAAGCCGCAAGCGGTCTGCTAAACGTAACGGCCACCCGGGTATTGAGCGATCAGAAGATCGACGAGCTGGCCCGCTCACACTCCTGCGAATCCGACCAGTAACACTTACCATACAGTCAAGTCTCTTCGTCAGATACGTCGCATATCAAGTCTAGGGGTGGTATACGTCAGACCCCAATAACCCGATAAGTCGTGCTGATATGAGGCTCGTAACGGGTCGAGAAACTACTGGTAACACTTACCAGCAAATCTCTGATCAGCCCTGGCCAGGGACTTCCCTGTTACGGCCAATCGAGCACTGCGCAACATCAACTCCCAATACCGGGAGAGACGAAACCCCTCCTATCGCTCATTGCCTCCATGTGATTCGGGACTGTACCCAAAGACCACCGTTTTGCACGCCCTCATGGACGTGGTAAGGTGGAGATCAAAGCACAGTGGGAATCACACAAGACTCTATGACGATCTCGGGTCTACAGACTAATCTGTACAAGTGTCACCTGAGAACTGCCATCTGACGTGAGGTATAATACCATCTGGGAGTTCTCGGCGAGTCCGTCCAGTGTACCCAGTTTCCACTGAGCACCCGTATACCATCTCTGATGTCAAACACCAATGGATATGGGATCATCCATCGCCCATCACATGGGTCGAGAAGCGTATACGCTAGTCTACTCTGGTAAATCGATGCCCCGTCTCGAGATACCCACGACTAGGGACCTTGAAGGATGTACTTATGGACTACCATGTTCCCACTAGTATGATCTGCATCATAGTCTAGGTAGTCAAGTACAAATCCTAAGGGCTTTACCAACATGTAACTATAAGACAGTATAAAGAGACTAGTGTACATGTTAAGATAAATGGCAACCAGATAGCATACTATCATGTCGAGCAAGAAAGTCATCTCTATATATGTCCAAGCATCCAATATAATATACATCATCTGTACAATACTGGCCTCTAGGGCATACATACAACTAACACAGTTATACAAGCAAGCATGGTTATCATCAACATGATATAAGCAATGAATTAAGCAATAGGCAGATTTACTCAATTTGCAGTACAGTTATCAGTTGTGTCACAGAGATGATTTCATTGTTATGCGAATGCAGTATGACAATTATGGCCTTTTAATCATGTTAACAAGTTTAAGAACTTTAGAGGTGCAATGATTTATATAACGGCTCAGTACAGCTATTACAGGTTAAAATGCA
This sequence comes from Agapanthus africanus, assembly GCA_030015575.1. Classification (NCBI taxonomy): domain Eukaryota; kingdom Viridiplantae; phylum Streptophyta; class Magnoliopsida; order Asparagales; family Amaryllidaceae; genus Agapanthus; species Agapanthus africanus. The sequence goes on along the minus strand of CM057339.1, from coordinate 823,502,218 downwards.
CACGAGTGTCCAAATGGAACAAAACTATAGAGATAAATGCCATAAGCTATGTCAATATTAAAAAATGTGATTAAACAGGTAAATGTGGTTATTAGGTTCAATTGCAAACTGTAGGTTCCAAGTTTGAAAGATAAAACGATATATAACAATATTGTACACGAAAAAAATGGGAAATTATAACACCAAAGTTAAATTGCAGGTTTTAGGGTGTCATTAAGTATAAGTAAATATTGTTTAGCATGTAACAAGGGTTACTTGCCTCGACGGGTCGCGAATCGGGAAAAGGGAACGTGAAACGTCGGCGGGGAAACTCGCGACGGGCGCAAGGTTCACGGAATGAACCCAAACGACGAACAGTGAAGCCACACGGGTCGGGGTACCTCGCCGGAACGTCGGGACGCGTCGCCGACACGGCCGGATTCCGGCGAGACACAAAAACAGTAAAACTACGATTTCAAGAATGGTAATGGAAGAAAAGAAAAAGGAGAAGAGAGGAAGACGGATAGGTAAAGCTTACAGGGGGTTGTACGAAGGCCGGGGTACGGAGGCGAGACCGCCGGCGGCGACAGATCCGGCGGCGCAGACACGCGCAGGGTGCGCAGGTGGCCGCGGTAGCAGGTGCATGGTGCACGGGGTTGATGAAGGAGGAAGGAGGGTGCGGTGGAGATGATGAGGGCGAGGGGGCGAGGAGGCCGGTGATGGTGGTGTCGGCGTTGGGCCGCGGCGGCGAGGGGAGACGGCTAGGGTTGCGTGAGATGGGTTTGGATTCTCTGGTGATGGTTGCCGGGGCTGGAGATGGGAGATGAAGGTGAGGTGATGGAGATGAGGATGACGAGGATGATGGCAGGAGGCGACGACGAGGTGATCGTCGGCTGCGAGATGCAGGAGCGGGGTGAGGTTGCAGAGGAGGAAGGAGATGGCTGTGGTGGTCTAGCCGGGGTCGGGGATACTTGGAGTGGTGCTCGGAGTTGAGGGGAAAGCGACGATAGTGGGCCTCGGTTTGGGTGTTGCGAAGGCGAGGCGCCGGCGAGGAAAAATGGTGGGTGAAGGTTATGGAGTCGGCTAAGGAAGAAGAGAAAAAGGTAGAGAGGGAAATGTGCGTGGGGAATAAGATTTTAGGGTAAAAATTAAGTGTATGCAGAGAAGAGAGAGAGAGAGAGAGATTGGATGTGGGGCCCACGGGGGTTAAAAGATTCTGATTGGTTGAGAATGAAAGATTTATGGGTTAGGAAAAATAATAAAGGATTTATAGGATATGAGAAAATATAGTATATGGTTTTAAAAATGTGACGGTTTAAAATATATTAAAATTTGGGATTTTGGCGCAAAATAACATTTCCAAATCGCGCCCGGGTCGGGTCCAAAAATTTGAAATTGAAATAATAGAATTTTAGGCGGGATCCAAAAGTGAAAATGAAGTATTTTACAATCAGAAAGCATACCCCCAAAACGGACACACGTACGTGCACGTAGCCATCCAAACTCGCCCGTTTCACTGAACGGGACGAGAACACGACACACGGACGCTACAACGGGGTTAGGGGTGTCAAGCAGGCCAAGATGAATATTTTTAATTTTATTTTAGATGCCATAAATTGTTATATGCAGAAATGAATTTCCGGGTAGAATTTACAATAAGCAACAATCAAGCAAGATAAATGAACTAAGTGCCACACTACGTTCAAACGGTAACAGAAATTAGTCGCATTGGGTTCGGGTGTTACAAAGAATATGGTTGTGGTGGTGGTGATGGTTGGTGGGTGGGATTAGAAGGAGGAAGGTAATGGTGGCTAGTCATGAGGATTTGGAAGAAGGTTGTTGTGATGGTCATCTGTGGCGGGGAATCAAAAGAAGATGGTGGTGGTGATTTAAAGGAAGAGGAAGAAAGTGGTCGTGATAGGAATTTGGAGGGAGAAGATGATGGTGATTATCGTAGGTATTTGGAGGAAGAAAGTGGTTGTGGGAATTTTTGAGGAAAAAGATGGTATTTGTAGGATGAAGATGATAGTGGTGGTGGTGTGTATTTGAAGGAAGAAGATAGTGGTGGGGATTTGGAGGAGGAAGGTGGTAAGGAAGATGAGGATTCGGAGGAGGAAGATGGTGGTTGATGGAGGTTATGATCTCCCTCAGATGTTGTCCTCCGTCGATCAGGTGCCAGCGGTTTTGAACAGTTGTGATTTGGTTTGAGGGTTGAGTGTGTGGATCTCAATTGGTTGGTGTCGACGCCGAGCTATTTTCAAAGGATGTCCCGGGGTGAGTGACCACCGTAAGACCCTCCGACGATCAAATTAGTACCGTGGAATAAAAGCATAATAGCGGCCTATTGGAATGAATTCCAGTTACCTGAGTCGTCTGAAAGAGGGGTTTATATAGTGGTCGCATGGAGTGAGCCGGCGTGAGATTCTCGCCGTCGGTTACGTCCCCTCGTTACGCCCGTGTAGATGGCGGGATCCACTCATTAATGGGGGAACGCGCTCGCGTGGGACGCGGAATGTAAGGCGGCGGATATCTCGCTTTGGCGAGATACACAGAGCCTTTGCGGGGGCGCTTGGGCTCCGCGCTCTCATTTGATCGGGGAAGCCGAGGAAGCTCGGCCTATCAGGTGGCTAGGAGACGAGCCGGGAGGCCGAGGAAGCTCGGCCTGTTAGATGGCTCGGAGATGAGCCGGGAGGCCAAAGAAGCTCAAACCTTGAAACAGCTCGGACACGAGCAAGGAGGCTGTGGAAGCTCGGTTGTAGGATTGCTCGAAGGTGAGCTAATGGCTGGTTGACTAGGTTGGACTAGTTGACCATCATTATTACAATGGTTGTCATTTTCATGCAAAGACTTTTGCTTGCTTGTTGTGGTTTGCAAAATGAGTGCATGAAAGTGATCTTGCCTTTTGTGAGATGATAACCATCACATAATACTTGATTATCATTAAGGCTCATGATGCTTTTGGATTATGAGAGGGTGTATGAGAAAAGTGAGGCTCATTCTTTCATTAGCTTTCTCTCTCTTGAGCTCTCTCATTCTCTAGCTCTCACCCTCTTCCTCTTGCTCTCTCTCTACCTCAAGGGAAAACCATTCTCATGTGTTGAGACTCATTGCCCTAGAGATAAAAAGACACCAAAACAATCCTCTACTCATCCTAGTTCACAAGGTTTAGCAAACCGAGTGATCTAGTTTCTTCAAGTTCGAAGAAGAAGCCAAAGGTAGAAGCTTTCGGGTGGATCCGTCTTCGGCGTAAGAAGACGACGAGGAGAGGCCGGTCCGTATACCACACGAGTTGAAGACGAAGGAGTTCAAGAAAGGTATAACCCCATAACCGAGTAGTTAAACAACTCCTAGTTAGGTTGTTAGATAGATAGTTTAACAAAGAACCGGTTTGAGTCCATGTTACCACCTTTAGAAAAATTGTTTTTCACCACTTCCGCAACCCCGTAAGTACCGGGGAAGGGTAGCATGGACTTACAGTGGTATCAGAGCCTAGTTAAACACTATCTAACATGTTAGCAAAGTAACTAGAAGTTCGATCAAAGGAAAAGTCGCGAAACGAACCCGGAAAATCAAGTTTCTGCCGAATTTTGTTTCTGTTCAAAAATTGATAAATCTTATCTTAAAAATCGGCTCAGGCTTTTTATTAAACACCCAAGAAATTTGGTCCATCGAATCGATCAAAGCGCCGCGGAAACGCGGCGGGAGCCTGCTCCCGCCACGGTTCCGTGGCCGAGTTGACTCGGCCGAGGAAAATGTTTCTTGCAGTTTGTTTCTGGGGTTGTTTTAGGATTTTTACAATATGTCTTTTCAGCCCAGATTTTACAGAAAGAAAAATTAGTTTTTGGGGCTTGAAAAACCGTATTTTTATCGAACTTCTAAAGACTAAGGCTAACGGGTTTATATCTGTGATGTGATATTTGTATTGAACGTCTGTTAATCGCTATAAGTCGATTAGTGGGGGTTATACAAATCTGTGATCTGTTATATTGATGGTATGTGTATATGAATTCATTGGATTGTCGCGGGTGAATAGCCGGGGGTTGTGAGACGAGAGTTTTCTTTTCTTTCAATTCATGTAAATTTGTAAATTGATGTAATATTATTTGTATGGCCGCACAACCGGGTCGGGGTTGTAGCCGTCATTGTATAATTTCTTTTTACTGTTTTTGCTCCTAGGATAGACCCATGGAGGGGGTGCACAAACTACCGGGTATCCCGAAGTGCCGAGTGGCCTACTCACGGTGTTGAGGGAGGTTGCTTCGCTTCGGGTACTTGGCGGATAGTTTGCCGCACCCGTAGGGGTCTTGGGTGGGGTATTGGCTATTCACCGCGACCGTGTAATCCGATTTTCGTTACAGGCTCGTACGAATTGCGGATTCCTAGTATATCCAATGTGTTCATCTGTGATCTGAAATGGCTATCATTGCAATATATCTATATATGATATTATTTAGGCGTTGCTTATGTTTTTCAGCCGCGCTAGCCCAGCCCCCGCTCTGTCGTAGTTAAGTAACCTAACGGGTAATGACGGGGCCCCGTGGCGAATGCGAATGGCATAAGCGTACGTCATATTTTGGTTATTTTATGCAATGGTAGGATTAAATGATGGGACGCATTAAAAGAACTAATGCAAGAAAATAAACCAAGTAAAAGTCGTTGGAACACTTTCAAAACCACTCGGTTCTTTTCAAAAACCGACTTTTAAATGCGGAGATTGAGCCACTCCTTTTAAAAGCTATCCCGTTCCATCGATTATATCAAGTTCACTACGTTCACGGTTTCGCCAAAACCATTCGTAGCCCTCCATCGTTTCACATGAATAGTCAATAGTATTCAAGCTATATTTGTTGGCCAAAGTCAAGGCATAGTGATTGGTAGCTATTGGGTATTCATATGCAGCATAGATAGATGCGTTGGTTTAGGACAGTCGTACCGCCTTGTTGGCCAAAGTCAAGGATAGGTACGGGTGGGTTCAAATTAACCTGGAGAATGACGGGTAGAACTTGACATGTGACTTATGATTTGTTGGCCAAAGTCAAGGTCATAAGAGCATGGGGCAAAAATCCACATCGGGAGTTTCATAAGTACTGAAACTTGCTAGTGTTGCATACCATTTGGAGTGTGATGATTCTGGTAGGATTCCTTCAGTTTTGTCACGCGATGATATTTGGATCCCGATCCTACTGTGAGTATATGCTACTCCTCGGAAAATTTCTCACTTAACGATCAATGCTATAAACCAAGTAGGTGTCTAGAAAGGTGTTAGCGGGGCTACGCCCCCAGGGAAAAGAGGTTATTTAATTAAAGAACTCCGCGAAAGCGTTGGAAAACCTCCCTCGAAGTACCAACACTGGCCTGGCCGAACGGTTAAGCAAGTATTGTACGGTGAGATTGATTCCGACTAATTCTTCCTTTTTGGTTTGAGGAGGAATTCGAGAGACAGTGGGAGCCATCCTGTTAGATAAACTAAAAACCACTCTAAACTTGCAAGAGCATCATGCTGAGTGTTTCTTCTCTCTCTCCTAATTGCAGCGACCAATCGACATGACTGGACTTAAGTTACTTCTAGATAAAAATATACTGACAGGGCCAAACTACAAAGATTGGCTCAGGAATGTCAAAATGGCAATCACTTACGACAAGCTGGGGTATCTTCTTACCACCAAAGCTCCCCCTGTCCCAGGTCCCACCTCCAGCGCCGCGGATAAGGAAATCCGTAAGACTTGGGAGATCGATTGCGCGAAGGCCAAGTGCCTCGTGCTTGCCTCTATGGACAATGAACATCAGAGGAGGCACGAGAATATGGACCTCGAATCCATATTTCTCCATACAAAAGAACTGTATGGAGAGCAATCTCGTATCGCAAGATACGAAGTGTCGAAGAAGCTATTTTCGGCAAGGTTGGCCGTCGGATCATCGGTAGAGGAACACGTGCTTAAGATGATTGGCTACATAGAGGAGCTCGCGGACCTTGGGACCACGTTGGAGAATGAGCTCTATACGGACTTGATTCTCCAATCCCTTCCTTCCACTTACGCCCAGTTTATCTTGAACTTCAACTTGCAAGAAAAGGAAGTTGAACTTTCAGAACTCCTCAACATGCTGAGGAGCGCAGAGGGCACCTTACAGAAAGGTAGGGAAACATCCACTTTGTTTGTAGGAGGATCTTCCTCTTCTAAGTCCAAGGCGAAAGCCAAGGGAAAGAAGAAGAAAGCCCCCGCCAAACCAAGGGGCGGTGTTAGTAAAGTGGAAACGAAGGGAAAAGCAAAGGCAACAAAGATAGCGGGGCAGCTTGTAGGAAAGGAAGAATGCTTCTATTGTCATAAGAAGGGACACTGGAAGAAAGATTGCAGGGCTTGGAAGGCCAGAACACAGGATCTGAAGCAAGTTGCGGCTTCAGCTTCAAGTGTGTATGTTATTGAAAACCGTCTTTCGATAAACTCTACTTCCTGGATATTGGATACCGGATCAGGATCTCATATCTGTAATTCATTGCAGGCACTGAGAAAGCATAGGGTTTTGAAGGCAGGTGATATGACCCTCAAAGTTGCAAACGGAGCTGGCATGGATGCTGAGTCCGTGAGGGACTATCACTTGGGCTTGTCAGATGGACACGTTTTGGTTTTGCGTAATTGCTATTTTGTACTCAATGCAACTTGTAATATCATTTCTGTATCTTTATTATCTAAAGAAGGTTATGAATTTGCATTTGTAAGTAATGTTGTGAACATTCACCTTAATCAAGTTCTGATTGGGTCAGGTACATTAAGCAATGGTATATACATATTAAACCAACCACAGATTTTCAATGTCCAGAATACACACAAAAGAAAGCCTCCGGAAATAAATCAGACTTTCTTATGGCATTGTAGACTGGGTCGCATCAATGAGAGAAGGTTGACGAAGTTACATACAGAAGGATATTTGGATCCGTTCGAATATCAATCGTATGCCACTTGTCAATCCTGTTTCAAAGGAAAGATGACAAAGACTCCGTTCACTGGACACGGAGTAAGAGCGAGCGAGCTCTTGGGACTCGTACACAGCGACGTGTGCGGTCCAATGTTTATACATGCGCGAAGCGGTTATTCTTACTTCATTACTTTTACGGATGACTTTTCAAAGTATGGATATGTCTTCTTAATGAAACATAAATCCGAAGCCTTTGGAAAGTTCCAGGAATATAAGAAAGAAGTAGAAAAACAAACCGACAAAAGTATCAAGACACTAAGATCTGATCGAGGTGGTGAATACTTAAGTGCCGAGTTCCTGGATTACCTAAAAGAGAATGGAATTCTCTCTCAGCTTACTCCTCCATACACTCCGCAACATAACGGTGTATCGGAGAGACGGAACCGCACCCTATTGGATATGGTACGGTCCATGATGAGTAACGCTGAGTTACCACGATCATTCTGGGGATATGCACTAGAATCAGCTGCATATCTTTTGAACCGAGTTCTTACTAAGACTGTGCCTACCACACCATATCAGATGTGGTGTGAGAAGAAACACTATCTTAAGCACATTAAGACATGGGGATGTCCAGCTTTTGTCAAAAAGCAGCATGCGGACAAACTCGAGGCACGCTCAGTACAGTGCAAGTTCGTGGGGGTATCCAAAGAACTCCAAGGGATATTTCTTCTACTGCGAAGAGGAACAAAAGGTTTTTGTTTCTCGTCATGCCTACTTCTTGGAAACTGAGTTTTTGGAAAACCAGATAAGTGGGAGCGCAATAGAACTGGAAGAAATTCCAGAACCACGAGCTATTACTGAGAGCTTAGTAGAACCAGAGGGTTCAATAGAACAGGACATTCCTACACCACTCCGCAGAAGTAGTAGGCAGTCTCATCCGCCTGAGAGATACTACAGTTTTCTAATAGACGGGGTAGAAAGGATTGCATCATTGAAAGTGATGAGCCTACTAGCTTCCAGTAGGCCATTCAGAGCGCTGACTCGATAAAATGGCTGGATGCAATGCGGACCGAAATGGAGTCCATGTACACCAACAAAGTATGGACGTTGGACATTGCTCTAGATGGGGTAAAACCCGTAGGATGGAAGTGGATCTTCAAAAGGAAGATTGGTGTAGATGGACAGGTTGAGAGCTATAAAGCTAGACTTGTTGCAAAGGGTTTCCGTCAAAGACCTGGCTTGGACTATGACGAAACCTTTTCTCCAGTGGCTATGCTGAAATCCATTCGGATCCTTCTTGCCATTGCTGCCTTCCACGATTATGAGATCTGGCAGATGGACGTAAAGGCCGCTTTTCTAAATGGAAATTTAGAGGAGTGTGTCTATATGGACCAGCCAGAGGGTTTCATTCAGAGTGGGAGCAGCGGAAAGGTGTGCAAGTTGCTTAAGTCCATCTATGGACTAAAGCAGGCGTCGCGGAGTTGGAACATCTGTTTTGATGAGACGGTCAAAGAATTTGGCTTTATCAAAAATCCAGATGAACCATGCATCTATAGTAGATTTGTAGCAAGAAATGTAGTGTTCCTCATTTTATACGTGGATGACATTCTCTTAATAGGAAATGACATTCCTATGCTACAATCTGTCAAAGGGTTCTTGTCACACAGGTTCTCCATGAAAGACCTGGGTGATGCCTCATACATTCTGGGGATCCGGATCTATCGTGACAGATCCAAGAGGATATTAGGACTTTCACAGTCCAGGTACATCGACACCATACTGAAAAGATTCAGTATGGAAGATTCCAAGCGCGGTAATCTACCCGCTTGTCACGGGATCACCCTCTCCAAAGAGATGTCTCCCAAGACTGATTTGGAAAGGGATCGCATATCTATTATACCCTACGCTTCTGCGGTAGGCTCTATAATGTATGCGATGTTGTGTACCAGATCGGATGTAGCTTATGCACTGAGTGTAGTAAGCCGGTATCAGTCAAACCCTGGGGAGAAACACTGGATAGCGGTAAAGAACATTCTCAAGTACCTGAGAAGGACTAAGGAGATGTTCTTGGTGTATAGCGGAAAAGACCTCCAGAACGAGGCCTTTGCTGACTCCAGCTTCCAGAGTGACAAGGATGATTCCAAGTCCATGTCGGGCTTTGTCTTTACCCCCAACGGAGGGGCGGTGTGTTGGAAGAGTTCCAAACAGGAAACCGTTGCTGACTCGACTATGGAAGCGGAATATATTGCTGCATCTGATGCTGCAAAAGAAGCCGTCTGGATGTGGAAGTTCTTGAAAGAGCATTGTTGACCCAATACCTCTGTATTGCGACAACAACGGGGCTATAGCTTTAGCGAAGGAACCCAGGTCTCATCAGAAATCCAGACACATCTTGAGGCGGTATCACCTGATCAGGGAGATCGTGGATCGCCAGGAGATCGAGGTTCGGAGGGTTGCTTCAGAAGATAACACTGCAAATCCATTCACCAAGGCCTTGCCCCAGACTCAGTTCGAGCGGCTGATCGAGATGATAGGTCTTCGATACGCCAGTACATGGCCTTAGTGCAAGTGGGAGATTGTTAGTGTATATGCCCTAGAGGCCATTACTGTATCATACTAGTTTGTATATTACTTAATGGAAGCTTGGGATATTCACAGTTGTATAGACAATCTTTCTCAAAATGGTAGTATGCTACTTGGTTTGTTTCTACTTTAATATGTGCATGTGTTTCTTTTAGCATATTGCTTATACATATTAGTAGAGCCCTTAGGATCTTTGCTTGATTACCAGCGCTGTGATGGCAGTCACACTCGTGGGGGCTGGGTAATCCACAAGCACATCCTTATACAGGTCCCTAGTCATAGGACTATCGAGACAGAGCATCGATACTCCGGAGTAGACTAGCGTATGCGCTTCTTATCCCAGCTTGGGAGACGGTCTGTCCCACAGCCGTCGGTACGTCGTACTTGAGATAGTATGCGGGTGCTCGTTAGGTTACGAGTACACTGGACAGGACTCGTCGGGAACTGATTGGTTGGTATTATACCTATCGTCAGTTATCAGTTCCCAGGTGACATGAGTACAGCTTAGTCCGCTGACTTGACACTGTCACTTCGCCTCGAGTGTGTTCCCACTGTACTTTGATTACTACCCTACCACGGCTCAAAGGAGTCGTGCAAACAGGTAGTTTTTGGGTGCAGTCCCGAAGCACTTGGAGGCAGTGACGGTTAGACAGGATTCGTCTCTCCCGGTATTGGGGGTTGACATCGCGCTGTGTCTAGGAGAGCCATTACACGAGTAGTCCCTGGCCAGGGCAAGCGAGATATACCGGTAGGTTTCCAGTGTTATCTCAGGGTGTTCTGGGATACACTTCGACACGACTTGTACCGCTATTAGGGGACTGACGTTTACCACCCCCTAGGCCCGCCATGCGATGTATCAGACGAACAGACCGGACTGTACGGAGATTGTCACATTCAGGCTCAGTAGGAGTTCAGATGGGTTTCACCTCGTCCGTCTTCTTATCAGCATCTACCTGGGGGCCGTTACGCACAGCTAGTGCCGCTTGCGGTCTGTGGTTAAACCCACTGCCAGCGTAGTGTCGAGTCTTTAGAGTCCCACACAGAGAGCTATTCGCTTTTAGGCAAAAGAGTAGAGGTGGCATGGTTTTGCGACAGGTCGCATGGTTTTGCGACAGGGTTCGGTCATATCCGCGCACTTGTGCACGTTTAGTGACCGGGCAGTTTTTACTAGCGGGCTTTGGTGTAAGCCAGATCCTAGTATACGTTTTGGGATTGGTTTTATCTCGTTTGTATTCGTGTTCCTCGGAACGCGGATGCGGATGTGTATGCACAGTTGACAGAGAGACAGAGACAGATGATTCTCATTGGGGTTGTTGACTGTGGACTGTTGACCATTAACTTTTTGCTAAACCCTAATGAGAATAAGATATATGATTAGCAATAATATTAATTAAGTATTATAGTGATATGGTTGTTGAGGGGTTGACTTTGTTGACTTGTTGACTTTGTTGACCGGTTGACTAGGTTGGACTAGTTGACCATCATCATTACAATGGTTATCATTTTCATGCAAAGACTTTTACTTGCTTGTTGTGGTTTGCAAAATGAGTGCATGAAAGTGATCTTGCCTTTTGTGAGATGATAACCATCACATAATACTTGATTATCATTATGGCTCATGATGCTTTTGGATTATGAGAGGGTGTATGAGAAAAGTGAGGCTCATTCTTTTATTAGCTTTCTCTCTCTTGAGCTCTCTCATTCTCTAGCTCTCACCCTCTTCCTCTTGCACTCTCTCTACCTCAAGGGCAAACCATTCTCATGTGTTGAGACTCATTGCCCTAAAGATAAAAAGACACCAAAACAATCCTCTACTCATCCTAGTTCACAAGGTTTAGCAAACCGAGTGATCTAGTTTTTTCAAGTTCGAAGAAGAAGCCAAAGGTAGAAACTTTCGGGTGGATCCGTCTTCGGCGTAAGAAGACGACGAGGAGAGGCCGGTCCGTACACCACACTAGTTGAAGACGAAGGAGTTCAAGAAAGGTATAACCCCCTAACCGAGTAGTTAAACAACTCCTAGTTAGGTTGTTAGATAGATAGTTTAACAAAGATCCGGTTTGAGTCCATGTTACCACCTCTAGAAAAATTGTTTTTCACCATTTCCGCAACCCCGTAAGTACCGGGGAAGGGTAGCATGGACTTACATCACCGTGCGCCTAAATTTTCATGCGTATCCCCGATGACGTCAGCGGATCGGTGAAATGATTGCGCTTTAAAGAGGGGGCACCGTTTCACTTTATCATCGGTTGGGACATGGGCCACATATCCTACGTTGGTTGGCGGGCGCGACAGACTGTCTCTGACTCCTGCCATGAAGAGACGTCTCCAATGGTCGATCGCCATGTGGAGTCTCGACAGCCGATAGGTGCGACGCTTCATTTTGACGGGAATCGATCTGGGCCGTAGGATGTTCTCTTTGGAGTGTATAAATAAGAAGGGACCATCTTAGGGCCGACACTTTGCCTTAGTTGTCTTTCATTGTTTGAAGATTTCCCGGCGCACCATCGCTTAGGTCGGATCTTCTGCTGAATTTTCCTCGGCAAACCATTTCCTTAAATCAAGTTTGATGTCTTCCTCCGACGTGTCTGTAGATGTAGTAAAGGTAGAGTCGGGCGATGAGGCTCCAGTTTCTTGGACCGAGTCCAGCGGGTCTTCCTCCTCCTCGGCTTCAGATAGCCGAGAGGGTTCTTCTTCTACTGCGTCTTCTGTGTTGGGCTCGCCCCCCAGAGTCAGGGCCGCCCTTGTCACTCACCGTCGGGCGGTGATAAGGGCTCCCAAGGTGCGCATCGGGAATACCCGCGATGCGGTCTCCGTCTTGAATCGTCTGGATGAGCTTTCCGACATCCGGACTCGATTCCATATCCCCTCTAGCTATTCACTCCATTTGGCCAGAGAGGGTGAGCGGGCAGACCAGGTGCGGGCTAAGGATATTGCTCTGTATCTGGAAGCATTCCGGGCAGGGATCTACCCTTCTCATCCGAGGTTTGTGCAGTGCTCCATTGTTTCCGTTTTGCCTCGGGCCAGCTAGCGCCGAACTCGTGGAGGATCCTCCTCGAGTTTCTGGTCCGGTTAAAATTTGATCAGATCTCCTTCGATTTAAGCCTCTTCCTGTCTTTTCTTTGTTATAAAAATCACCCCGGGACTAGTAAGGAAGAGCCGAGCTGGGTGTATCTTTCGTTTAAAAAACGTAAGGGTAGGACGGTCGGGTCTGGGGTAGTAGTTTTCCCTTCTTCCATCCATGAGTAGAAGGAGAAGTTTGTTTTCGTCAGTCCTCCGGAGGGTAAGGATTGGCCTGTACCCACCCAATGGCATAAGGCCGACTGCCCGAGGGTGAGGCAATCGAACGCCCCTGAGGCGAAGGTTGTGTCCCAGTGGGAACCGATTCATCGGGCTGATGTCTTGCTCTCCGAGCAGGTACTGAGCTGGGCCGGGCTCAGTCCTGCGCGTTTTTTTGGGTAAGTTAGGGCTCCCGACGATCTGTTTAGACTTTACCAAAATTCTTTTGTCGTTCCTGTGTTGCTGCCCCTTTCCTTATATTTTTTTTCTATTTGCAGAATGTAGCGACCCCAATATTAATATACCTCCGTATTTTCTTTCTTTAGTAAAGTATTGTATTTATTTATTCTTAGTCTTTTCTGTATATTTTGTTTTTTATAAATATATTATTTTATTATTCCATCTATTTTTCCCAAACACATTATTTTAAAACTAAATTTTAATTTTTTTTCAAATTAAACATAAGACCTAATCCAACCCATAACTCAAATCCAATTTCATTTTTATTTTCTTTAATAAAACTATGAGCCCAAAAGCCCACTTTTTTTCAAGCAACAATATACATTTAATTCTAATTAAATATATGCATGAACAATCTTGTACCTCATTGGTTAAGTCCTTGCATTGTTATTCCATAGATTACATGTTCAAATCTCTATTCTTGTAATTATTATTTTTTTTATCAATTTTTATTCTTCTCATAACCTACAAGCCATAAACTTTTTTATATCTCACTCCTAAGCTATTGGCGTATATATAAGCCCGGTGACAATACCGGCTTGTGTATGTAAGTCCCTTCTCTCTTCCCTCCCTCCATCTCTTTCTCTTTCTCTTTCTTTATTTTATATTGCCATGAAAAACTTTCTTTGTCGTATCATAGTTCCTAAATAATTAATTAAATGGATACATATATAAATAATGAACGCACCCAAATATACACAAATATACAGTTTGTAAGGTCTTTTTCATTACTCCCAATCTATATGTTAAGATTTTATAGTAACCAATTAGGATTGCATCGTTTGTTATTGTATTTTAAATTACTTTATTTAAATTTGTAAAAAAAAATGAAGTTACGAATAAATACCATAATTTCATCATTCTCACATATGTCATATCAATACTTTTATATTTAAAATAATTTTTAGAAATTAATTTTTACTTCTTGAAATTTCAAGAAATTTATCTATGAAAGAATATATTATTTTGTACATGCTGTAAAAATTTTAGATCGAATCGCTTAACGGTTTAGGAATTATATCGTTTTTATTTACTGTTCGTAAAACAGAAAACTGCAGTTATTAGTCAATTTCTAGGACACATAACTTGGTATACAGTTATCCAAATTGAGAAAACTCAGGTGTTTTGGATATCTACATCGAATAATATAGATTTTCTTAGTTTTAAGTTTTTACTTAAAACCGACGTAAAATATACAAAACTGCGTTACAATATTAAGCGACGAATCTGGACAGAATCTGTTATGATTCGCACACTGTTTTTAAATATGACATAACTCGAACTCCCGATGTCCGTTCGTGATAAAATTTAGATGTGTAGATGCAAAATTGATAGAACTATATTTCATGTATATTATATTACTTACAAACGCATGAAACAAATCGATATAGGATTTGCAATATAACATATAATTGCTGTCCAGAAATCTGAATTTCGGTTTTAAACGCTGATATTAAAACGATCATAACTAGAGCTTCAGAAATCCAAATCGCGCGAATCTTGGTGTTTTGGATAAGTATATCGAAATACCTAAAATTTTTGAAAATCTTCGTAACCTGAAACCTGATAAAAATTAACTCAAACTGCGTTTTAAAAATACATGATGATGCTGAACAGATTCTAATCTGTTTTGCGCGACGATACGAAAACATGTATATCTCCCAAACCGGTAGTCGTATTTAGGCGAGACTATAACTCACAAGTGAATAACACTTGAGGCTATGTTTTCGTTTATATTCTGATCTCAAATGACTTGATTAACTAGTCGAACATATCACATATTTACAACATTGTTTTGGACATTACTTGTATATTTATTTCATATCATGTTCTGTAATTGCTTATTTATTTTTATTTATATGACTTGTGATTAAGTCATTACATGTTAGAATTGACTTGATCTTGACACGACTTAATCATGAATATTTGAACCCAGCATGCACACTTGAACCAACTTGACATCGAACCATGAATACAATTGGCATGACTACATGAACAGAATCTTGAAAACTTGATATAATACATCACCTTTTGTATTCATGGATTCGATCAAGACTCATAATATTAATCATAGACTTATATACATGGGGTGTTGGGATAGTTTCAGTATGAATCCAACGGAATCTCATGAGTCCCATTAATACAAATCATGTTGCTGTGGTACCGGGCTGAAACGGTACAAATCATGTTGTTATGGTACCGGGATAAAATGGTATAAATCATGTTGCCGTGGTACCGGGCTGAAACGGTACAAATCACGAATTCACGAATGAGGGCCCGTGTTTCCAAGCCCCTGGATGATAGCCTGTTGGGTTTGGAATACTTCAATAACAATTGAAGTCCCGCTATTTTGGGCCCGTGATTCCTTACCCCTGGACGATAGCCTTGTTAGTTATATGTATGCCCTAGAGGCCATTACTGTACATACGATGTATATTGTAATGGATGCTTGGACATATATAGGGAGGACTTTCTTGCTCGACATGATAGTATGCTATCTGGTTGTACTTTATTTTAACATGTACTCTGATTGTCTCTATATTACATGTTGATAAAGCCCTTAGGATATGTACTCGACTACTTGAACTATGATGAGATCATACTAGTGGGGCCACGGTAGTCGACGAGTACATCCTATAACTGTTCATAGTCGAGGGTGTATCGAGATAGGGCATCGATACACCAGAGTAGACTAGCGTATACGCATCTTGACCCATATGATGGGCGATGGATGATCCCATATCCATCGGTGTTTGACATCAAGGATGGTGTACGGGTGCTCAGTGGAGACTGGGTACACTGGACGGACTCGCCGAGAACTCCCAGATGGTATTATACCTCACGTCAGATGGCAGTTCTCCGGTGACACTGGTACAGAGTAGTCTGTTGACCCGAGATCGTCATAGAGTCTTGTGTGATTCCCACTGTGCTTTGATTTCCATCATACCACGTCCAAGAGGGCGTGCAAAAAGGTGGTTTTTGGGTACAGTCCCGAATCACATGGAGGCAATGAGCGATAGGAGGGGATTCGTCTCTCCCGGTATAGGGAGTTGATGTTGTGCTGTGTTCGATTGGCTATAACCGGAAATCCCTGACCAGGGTTGCTGAGATTTACTGGTAAGTGTTATCAGTAATTTCTCGAACTGTTATAGACCTCATATCGACACGACTTATCGAGCTACTGGGGTCTGACGTTTACCACCCCTAGGCGAGATATGCAACATATCAGACGACGAGACGGGACTGTACGGGAGTGTTACTGTTTGGATTCACAGGAGAATGTACAGGCTTGCTTGTTGATCTTCTGAGCGCTCAATACCTGGGTAGCTGTTACGTTTAGCTGACCGCTTACAGCTTGTGGGTGTTTGATATGATCATCACCTACTGCCGGCGTATTGACGATTCTTTAGAGTCCTACACAGAGGTTTCTTGGCTCAGGCAAAACGCAGTAGGAGCACATATGTGATATGTGCGGGACCGAGGATAATGCGATATGAGATACCGTATTCTATTCTCGCGATATATGATATCAGCCGGGTCATCGGATCAAGTGTTGATTCGATGAATCGGTACGGATAAATATTAGTCGGTTATATGCGATATAGCCGAATTGTCGGATCAAGTGTTGATTCGATAATTTAATGTATAATAATATATATGATATATTAAATTACATTAACTAATATTAGCTCACTAAAAGATTCTTTTTCTCATTCGGGTAATACATTGATATATATGCGATATATGTTAATTGTATTATTTTATTTTGTTACGATAAATATTATATATGTGATATATAATATTGTAACATGATATGATTATTAGTGCAACAAGTTTAGTGGAGATTAAATATGGTTAGGGTTTGATTAGGGTTAAGCATTTCTAGATGTTTGTAGAAGGTTTTCTTTTTTGTTTTGGAAAAGATATTTTTGCATGATATTTCTTTAACTCAACCCTAAACCCTAACCTTAGTTAATTCTCTACAATGGTTACTTGAACCATGGTTGCATTTCTAACCTTATCAAAGTCTATCATTGTTCATCACAAAAGGATTCTATCATATTATTCTTCATCTTCTTCCTTCATCTTTCTTCATGGAAAAAGCTTACTAGCTTTTTTCCAAGTGATGAATAAATGTGAGAAAAAGATAAATAAAGAGAGCAAAAATCCTACTTCATCATCCTCATCTTCCCTTGCCCTTTAGATGAGAGTGTTCACTCAATTTTAGTGAGTGTTAGCTTGTGTTAATGAAAATTCAAGGTAGATCATCTTTGTATCGAAGATCGGAAGCAAGACTGCATCTTTCTCTTCGTGGAACCTCTCGAGAGTCCGGAACCCGATGATCGCAGCGAAGGGACCACAACACGGAGCTTATGAAGTGAAGGACCGGATCTACAAAGATTGTAATCCCTCTCACTTAGTGTTAAAGTTTTTAACATGTTAGTTTTCGCCTAAACCCTAGTTTAAATATCCGTATTCGGGTTGTTCGGCACGGCTAATTTTTTAATCGGGTATGGTTGATGCCTCGTAGACCCTTGTGAGCGTGCCCAGCAACTCTACAGTGGTGTCAGAGCCAAGCTAGAGCTTTAGGCGATATCTAGACGAAGTTTAAAGTCCGATCGAAACCCGAAACCCCGATGTTTACCCTTCTCTGTACATTTTTCAAAAATGTGGTTTTTTATTAATTAAAAATTCTCAGAAAAACAAGCAGGAAAAACTAAGAATTACTTTGAAGTACGGACTTCTAATTCGCTAAAATGACCGAGTAACCGCGGCCAAACCATGGGTTTGGCGGCGGTTCCGCGGCCAAAATTTCGAGTTAGTCCCTGGAATTTCTTGTATTTATTCTTAGGTCCTTTCTTGGCAATTTTTTCTGGGAATATTTTAATTCCACTCAAAAGTTGAGTTTTCAAGGGTTGTATTGGGGACTCGATGTTTCGATCGAATAATTTAACTTCTTTTAGTTTTGTCCGGATAATTTTTAGAATCTGTTAAAAAGTTCGAACGGATATCAATAACTCACTTTTTCCCCTGTCGGAAAATTTTTCAAAAGTTGGATTTTTTCTCGTGTTTAGAACGTTCTAAGTCGTGCAAGTAACGCGGTGGACCCTCTAGAAGACAACAAACCTTAACTCGATTATGTGACCATCTTGAACTGCCTTTTGAACCTTAGGGTTTGGGGCAGTACGGCGTGCCACATGTGAGGCGTTGGCTTGACCCTTCTACGGCTGGACCATTGGTACTGTAGCATGTGATGGATGTTTTTTTAAACTGATTTCAAGTGTTGAGATAAATTGGGGAAATCTTGGGTGTTTGATTATTCGATCGGAAAGTTTAACATTGTCTATTTATCTGGAATGTGATACAATATTTGGAATCCACAGGTAGTTATGAGATAGCTAATTTGAATATTATAAATCTAGCAGTTCAGTCTCAAATGATCGGTTGCCACAGAATTTTGATGTGATCAAAAGTCCGTCGCAATCACGTAGCGTACGCGGATACTCGCCGGGTAAACTTAATAGACAGCTACGCCCCATAGCCCCGACCAAGTGACTGTAGGAGAACCCCGTCGCCGAAAGCATCCGTTCAGGTGCATCCGGGGGTGCGGCCGTCTACTAAAGTTTGCGACGAGCATTCGATCAGAATGTCGGGAATCTTATTGAATTGCCCGACTTGATATTGAAAAGAGTTTTCGATAATGAGACTAAAATGCGGGGTTTATAATTGTTAGGCATGCGATGTCTAAGGAATACATTTGGTTAGGCATGCGATGTCTAAAGAGGTTGCGGATTCCAACTGTTGTAGTTTTACACTTTCTTTTCTGTGACCGTAAGAGTAATATGTGGTGTATCGCCGGCTTCGTTGCTATACATCAACGACAATCGGGATAAGCATACTTGCTTACGTTGATGATATGAGATATTATATGTTGCTGTGATATGTTATATTGGATCGTCGCGTTCTGAATAGCCGGGGGTTTTATGTGAGATGAGAGTTTTTTTCATTTATGTAAAAACTTGTATGTAATATTCTTTTATTTGGGGCACTTCCAGGTTGCGGATGATGTCATCGTTGTATATTATTTACTTTTCCGCATTAGGTAGACCCAAGGCGGGGAGCACAAGTAACCGGGTTCTAGGGTCCAAAGGGAAACCATCTCGAGGAGTCGAGACCGGGTCTCCTAACCCTAGAATTGGTAGTGTTGCTTGCCGCTCTCGTAGGGGTCTAGGGATGTGGGTTTGGCTATTCATCGCGACCGTGGAATCCGTGTTTTATACAGGCTCGTATTAAAACATGGACGTCCTAGTATATCCAATATTTTATATATGTTCTTCTGCTGCAATGATCTGTGATGAGATTATATTACTGCCTGAGACGAATGTTTATATTATATGAGATATATGTTATATTGCAGATTTCGTTTCAAAAGAGATGCTTGTGAAGCATAATAAAATGGGACTTCATTAATGAGATTAATGAAATAAAAGAAACCTAAGATGTTGTAGAAACTTGTTTATAAAAACTGGTAGCTCTAGTTCTTGCTTTGCATAGCGGTGTTCCTTGTAGAACATCCAGCACCTTATTCGATAAGGGAAGAGCCGAGATCCCTTCACCGGGAGTGACCTCTTTAGTGAAACTAGCAGATGCTACAAACTCGGTCTGTCTTTTGATTGCTTCTATAGTTCTTGCTTTGCATAGTGATATTTGTGAAATATCCTGCACCTTATTCGATGAGGAAAGGGCCGACGATCCCTTCACCGGGAGTGACCCCTTTAGCAAAACTAGAAAAGCCTCAAAAACACTCCATTTAAAAATCACTCGATTCTACAACGATATCAAGTTCATTACGCAAAGGGTTTTCTTAAAAACCTGTCGTAGCCCTCCGTCATTTCAGATAAGTACTAGTTAGTATTCGTGCTGCGGTAGTTTGGCCTCCGTCAAGGCGTAGTGTACGGTAGCTAACTAATGCTTATCTGCTAGCATACGATGCGATTGGATTAGGGTATTCGTACGGCGTTGTTTGACCTTCGTCAAGGGTCGCGCGGGTGGGTTTAATTCAATCAGGAAATGACGGGTTGAACTTGACTAGCGGACTATGGGTAGTTTGGCCTCCGTCAAGGTCATAGGACGCTAGGGGTAAAATATTATTGGGAATTTCAAGTGTTGAAATTTGCAATGAGATTGCATACCTTCTATGAGATAGTTGGATCCCGATACCCGCTGCGAGTAAGAGTTACTCCTGGGAGAGTTTTACACATTACAATTAGCCGATCAAGTAGGTGTCTAGAAAGGTGTTAACGGGGTTACGCCCCTGGGAAAACGAGGTTTACTTTAATTAGGTTCGTGCGAAAGCACGGGGGACCTCCCTCAAAGTACCGACACTGGCCTGGCTGAAAGATTGGTGAACTTGTAGCGTGTAATTAATCCCGGCTAGTCTTTCCTTTTAGGGTTTGAAGGAAGATTTGATTAAAACAGTGGGAGACATCCTGATTAGATATATTAGATAACCAATCTAATCTTGCAAGAGCATACGCTGAGTGTTTTCTTCTCTCTCTCTCCAGGTAGCGACCATATCATGCCTTAATCAAGATAATAAAACGAATATATTGACCGAACCCGCTTGTTATACTGAGCTGGGGAACGTTGGTCCCGCTCAAACTTATAATTGTTATAAGACAGAGCAGGAAATTGGGGAATACCAGATTTCCCGTGCCGCCCAAACGAAGAAAGTGCATGTTGATGCATCATCTTCGGGTGTGTTCATTACAGAGAACTGTTTCTCAGTATCCTTTACGTCCTGGGTATAAGATACCGGATCAGGATCCCGCATATATAATCTGTTACATAGGCTACAGATAGGTAGAGAACTGAGAACGGGTGATAAGTTTCATGAGACAGAAAACGGTGCAAGCGTTGCAGCCAAGTCTGTTGGTCACTATCACCCTGTATTACCAGAATACATTGATTCTGAACGAATGTTATTAGATACCGAACCTGATATACAACATCATATCATTTTCTTTATTAGTAAAGAAAAGATATAATTTTGTATTGTTGGATAATGTTTTGAACATTTCCTATATCAAGAGTTGATCGGTTCAGGCACGTTATCTAAAAGCATTGACGTTCTAAATCAAACTACAGTTTTTAGTATATAGAACACACACAAGAGGAATAGTTCAGAAATGAACGAATCCTTCTTGAGGCATTGTAGACTAGGTCATATCAATGCGACCCGACTAGCTGAAGTTACATAAAGATGCATATTTAAATCTGTTTGAATTTACATCTTGTGAAACTTGCCGGTCATGTCACAAAGATAAGATGACCATAGCTCTGTTTATTGGAAACAGAGAAAGAGTTAGTGAACTCTTGGGATTGATACATGCTGATGTATGAAGGTCCCCTGTCTACACATGCCAAGACCGGTTCTTTGTACTTCATTACATTCTCTGATGATCTCTCAAGATTCAGACATATGTTCCTGTTGAAACACAAGTCCGAACCTTTTGAGATATTCACAGAATATAAGTTAGAAGTAGGGAACCAAAATACGGGTATAAGTATTATGTCCTTTGATGAGATCAAGGAGGAGAATACTTGAGCACGGAATTCCTGGACTATTCTAAAGGAGAATGAGATTCTCTCTCAGCATTACTCCTCCGTATACACCACAGCAGGTCGGTGTATCGGGGTGGAGCAATAGCACCCTATGTGATATGGTGTGCTCTATGATGAGTACTACTGAGTTTCCTATTTCCTTTTGGGAGTTATGCACTTGAGAAGTTGCATACCTATTGAATAGGGTTCAAATCAAATCAGTTGCCTACCACTTCATATGTGATATGGAAAGGGAAGAGCCCATATCTTAAGTTTGTTAAGATTTGGGGTTGTCCGGCCTATGTCTAAAAGCAAAATCCGGACAAGCTCGAGGCAAGGGCTGTTATGTAGAACTGGAAAGGTTCCAGCTATACAAACTGCTGCTGATGATTTGGTAGAACCAAAGGATTCATTAGTAACCAACGAACCTCAGCCTCTCCGCCGATCTAGCAGGGTTCCTCACCCACCTGAGAGATACTTCGGTTTCTCTATGACAGTGGGAGCGAGGATTGCATCATGAGATGATGACCCAACTAGTTTCGAGCTGGCCATCAGAAGTGGGACTCTGTAAGAATGGCTGGATGCTTATCGATCTGAGATGGAATCCTTATACACCAACAAAGTATGGACTTTGGTTGCTCTATCTGAAGGGTTAAATCCCCATCAGGAGCAAGTATATCTTGAGAAGATTACTAGGTGTACATGGAAAAGTTGAGACTTTCAAAGCTATGCTTAAGTCCATCCAGATCCTACTTGCCACGGCTACATACATGACTACGATATCTGGCGGTTGGGTGTCATGACTGCTTTTCTAAATGATGTTTCAGAAAAGAGCGTCTATAAGTACACAACCAGAGGGGCTTCGTAGACAGTGGGTGCAGCGGAAACGTGTGCAAGATGTTTTATATGATAAAACAGGCATCGCGGAGTTGGAACATCTGTTTTGATATGGGAGTCAAAGAGTTTGACTTCATCAAAATGGTAGATGAACCTTGTATATACAAAAAGGTAGTAGGGAGTATGGTGGTGATCCTCATAGAGTACGTGGATGACATACTCTTGATAGGGAAGGAGTTTCCTATGCTACGCTCGGTCAATCTCCGCTTATCACAAGGATTCTCCATATAGGATCAAAGTGATACCTCCTAAATCCTGGGTTTTGGATCTATGAGATAGATCTAATTGGATGTTAGGATACTCACTAGTTGTAGTGAGATGGTATCAATCAATCCTGAGGAGAATCACTGGAAAGGTTCCAGGGTGATAAGAACGACTGAATGTCAGTCGCAGGCATTGTCTTTACCCTCAGTGGAGGGACAGTATGTTGGAAGAGTTCCAAGCTAGATACCGTGACTTACTAGACGATTAAAGGCAAGATACATCGTTACCAAGGATGCTACCAAAGAGGCAGTCTGGATACATATAAGTTCATGAGATGAACTTCGTTCCTACCATTGTGTGACAATGGAGTTGTGGCTTTAGCCAAGGAACTACCGTCCCATCAGAAATCCAGATATAATTCTTAGGCAGTATCACCTGATCATGGGGATAGGTGATCTCCGGGAGATCGAGGTTAGGAGAGTAGACACAGAGGACGACAGCGCGGATCTACTCACAAAGGCCTTTTTCCCAGTAGAGACTTTTATGGGATGGTTGAGTATGAGATACTTCAACCGCAGCTAATTGTTGGGTATGTGATACCATAACAGATGGACCTAGTGCAAGTGGGAGATTGTTGGTTATATGTATGCCCTAGAGGCCATTACTGTACATACGATGTATATTGTAATGGATGCTTGGACATATATAGGAAGGACTTTCTTGCTCGACATGATAGTATGCTATCTGGTTGTACTTTATCTTAACATGTACTCTGATTGTCTCTATATTACATGTTGATAAAGCCCTTAGGATATGTACTCGACTACTTGAACTATGATGAGATCATACTAGTGGGGCCACGGTAGTCGACGAGTACATCCTATAACTGTTCCTAGTCGAGGGTGTATCGAGATAGGGCATCGATACACCAGAGTAGACTAGCGTATACGCATCTTGACCCATATGATGGGCGATGGATGATCCCATATCCATCGGTGTTTGACATCAAGGATGGTGTACAGGTGCTCAGTGGAGACTGGGTACACTGGACGGACTCGCCGAGAACTCCCAGATGGTATTATACCTCACGTCAGATGGCGGTTCTCCGGTGACACTGGTACATAGTAGTCTGTTGATCCGAGATCCTCATAGAGTCTTATGTGATTCCCACTATGCTTTGATTTCCATTATACCACGTCCAAGAGGGCGTGCAAAAAGGTGGTTTTTGGGTACAGTCCCGAATCACATGGAGGCAATGAGCGATAGGAGGGGATTCGTCTCTCCCGGTATAGGGAGTTGATGTTGTGCTGTGTTCGATTGGCTATAACCGGAAATCCCTGGCCAGGGTTGCTGAGATTTACTGGTAAGTGTTATCAGTAATTTCTCGAATTGTTATAGACCTCATATCGACACGAGTTATCGAGCTACTGGGGTCTGACGTTTACCACCCCTAGACGAGATATGCAACATATCAGACGACGAGACCGGACTGTACGGGAGTGTTACTGTTTGGATTCACAGGAGAATGTACAGGCTTGCTTGTTGATCTTCTGAGCGCTCAATACCTGGGTAGCTGTTACGTTTAGCTGACCGCTTACAGCTTGTGGGTGTTTGATATGATCATCACCTACTGCCGGCGTATTGACGATTCTTTAGAGTCCTACATAGAGGTTTCTTGGCTCAGGCAAAACGGAGTAGGAGCACATATATGATATGTGCGGGACCGATGATAATGCGATATGAGATACCGTATTCTATTCTCGCGATATATGATATCAGCCGGGTCATCGGATCAAGTGTTGATTCGATGAATCGGTACAGATAAATATTAGTCGGTTATATGCGATATAGCCGAATTGTCGGATCAAGTGTTGATTCGATAATTTATTGTATAATAATATATATGATATAGTAAATTATATTAACTAATATTAGCTCACTAAAAGATTCTTTTTCTCACTCGGGTAATACATTGATATATATGCGATATATGTTAATTGTATTATTTTATTTTTTTATGATAAATATTATATATGTGATATATAATATTGTAACATGATATGATTATTAATGCAACAAGTTTAGTGGAGATTAAACATGGTTAGGGTTTGATTAGGGTTAAGCATTTCTAGATGTTTGTAGAAGGTTTTCTTTTTTGTTTTGGAAAAGATATTTTTGCATGATATTTCTTTAACTCAACCCTAAACCCTAACCCTAGTTAATTCTCTACAATGGTTACTTGAACCATGGTTGCATTTCTAACCTTATCAAAGTCTATCATTGTTCATCACAAAAGGATTCTATCATATTATTCTTCATCTTCTTCCTTCATCTTTCTTCATGGAAAAAGCTTACTAGCTTTTTCCCAAGTGATGAATAAATGTGAGAAAAAGATACATAAAGAGAGAAAAAATCCTACTTCATCATCCTGATCTTCCCTTGCCCTTTAGATGAGAGTGTTCACTCAATTTTTGTTAGTGTTATCTTGTGTTAATGAAACTTCAAGGTAGATCATCTTTGTATCGAAGATCGGAAGCAAGACTGCATCTTTCTCTTCGTGGAACCTCTCGAGAGTCCGGAATCCGATGATCGCAGCGAAGGGACCACAACACGGAGCTTATGAAGTGAAGGACCGGATCTACAAAGGTTGTAATCCCTCTCACTTAGTGTTAAAGTGTTTAACATGTTAGTTTTCGCCTAAACCCTAGTTTAAAGATCCGTATTCGGGTTGTTCGGCACGGCTAATTTTTTAATCGGGCATGGTTGATGCCTCGTAGATCCTTGTGAACGTGCCCAGCAACCCTACAAGCATTGGGTTCGAGAATACTCTTGAGATTGGTTGACATTCACACTTGAACTCATGTTAGTTAATTTTACCCTTTTAGAGACCTTTTAGGACACTTACATTCACTTTATATTCACTATATCTACACACCACGTCCATGCTATACTTGTTTACTATGCTCTTGTTACATTTCCATGCTGATATAGTTGCCATATACATTACCATACTTGTTCACATATTACAATTTCCATTTATACTATATTACATGTCATCTTGCACTCAATTTATATGTCACACATCTCTATTGGGACTTGTTAGTTATGTATATGCCCTAGAGGCCATTGTTGTACATATGATATATATTATAGTGGATGCTTGGATATATATAGAGAGGACTTTCTTGCTCGACATGATAGTATGCTATCTGGTTTCACTTTGTCTTAACATGTTGATTTGTATTGGTTTACTGTTTTGCTCTCACATGTTGATAAAGCCCTTAGGATATGTACTCGACTACTAGGACTATGATGCAGATCATACTAGTGGGACCAGGGTAGTCCAAGAGTACATCCTATAATTGTTCCTAGTCGAGGGTGTATCGAGACAGGGCATCGATACTCCAGAGTAAGCGTATACGCATCTTGACCCATATGATGGGCGATGGATGATTCCATATCCATTGGTGTTTGACATCAAAGGCGGTGTATGGGTGCTCAGTGGTGATTCAGTACACTGAACGGACTCGCCGAGAACTCCTAGATGGTATTATACCTATCGTCAGATAGCAGTTCTCTGGTGACACTGGTACAGGTTAGTCTGTAGACCCGAGATCGTCATAGAGTCTTGTGTGATTCCCACTGTGCTTTGATTTCCACCTTACCACATTCATGAGAATGTGCAAAACGGTGGCTTTTGGGTACAGTCCCGAATCATATGGAGGCAATGAGCGATAGGAGAAGTTTCGTCTCTCCCGGTATTGGGGGTTGATGTTGCGCTGTGTTCGATTGGCTATAACTGGAAGTCCCTGGCCAAGAATGATATGGATATCTACTGGTAAGTGTTATCAGTACTTTCTCTACCCGTTATGAGCCTCACATCGACACGACTTATCGGTTACTGGGGTCTGACGTTTACCACCCCTAGACCGGATATGCGACATATCAGACGAAGAGACCGGACTGTACGGTAATGTTACTGATTGGATTCACAGGAGTGTATGCAGATTTGCTTGTTGATCTTCTGATCGCTCAATACCCAGGTGGCTGTTACGTTTAGCTGACCGCTTGCATCTTGTGGGTGTTTGATATGATCATCACCTACTGCCGGAGTATTGACGAGTCTTTAGAGTCCTACACAGAGGTTTCCGGGCTCAGGCGAAACGGAGTAGGAGCACATATGTGATATATGCGGGACCGAGATTGATACGTGTATGTGATACCGTATTCTATTATCGCGATATGTGATATCGACCGGATATATGTGATATAGCTGGGTTATCGGATCAAGTGTTGATTCGATAAAATGATACATATTATATTGGTCGGTTATATGTAATATAGCCGGATTATTAAATTAAGTATTGATTTAATAATTTAATGTATAATTATATATGTGATATATTACATTACATTAACTAATATAAGCTCACTTAAATGATTCTTTTTCTCACATAGGATGCATTGATATATATATAATATATGTTAAATGTATTCTTTTCTTTTGTTACAAAATTATATATATGTGATATGTATAATTGTAACATGCTTGGTTATAAATGCAACTAGGGTTTATGAGACTTAAACCATGCTAAGGTTAAGATTAGGGTTTATATTTATCATTAAGTAATTCAAATATTGTGGATTTTGTCATGGTTGATATTTGATGAAAACTTGTAGAAGCTTGTGGGCTTCTTTGACTTTATCCACTTTTTTGTCTAGCTTAAGATATATATCAACTTAACCTTTAACCATAGCTCATGGTTAAGTCTCTACCAGGGTTAAGCATGACATTATTAACCCATGCTTGTATTTCTAACCTCACAACAATTATTCTCATCACTTCATCTTCTTCTTCCTCAAAAAGCTTGCTAGTTTTTTCATTTATGATGAAATAAATAGAGAAAAAGAAAACTAAAGAGAGCAAAATTCCTACTTCATCATCCTCATCTATTCTTGCCACTTAGATTAGAGTGTTTGCTTCACTAATACCTCATTAGTGAAGTGAAAGCTTGGGTTTGTGATTCCTCAAGGTAGATCATCTTGGATTGTGAAGTCTTCTAGTAAGGATGTCTCATTCATCTCATGGAACCTCTCTAGAGTCCGGGAGCTTGATGATCGCAGCGAAAGGAGCTCAACTCGGAGCTTATGAAGCGAAGGAACGGACTACAAAGGTTGTAATCCCTATCACTTAGAAGTAAAGTAGTTTACTTGTTGTTTCTAACCCTAATTCTCTAGTAAAGATCCTTGCTTAGGTTGTTTGGCACTTGAAAATTTTAAATACGGTATGTTTGATGCCTTGTAGAACCTTGTTCTAGTGCTTAAGAACCTTACAGGACTTACCGAGCGTTAGTTCGCTGACGGTCATTCCACCCACTTCTTTCTATTCTTAGAATGTTCTTCAGGTGACATTGAGACAGAGAAGATAGAAGTGGTCGAAAAGGAGTACAACCAGTTCGCATCACAAACAGACGTATAGTTTCATTCAGTTTTTCATTTCATTTCAGCTTATTTATGTATTCCTCCTTGTTAAGGCTTATCATGTTAAATATCTTGTATTCAGATATTTTTTCTACTATGAATCATGAATGTAATAAATCACAGTTGGATTTCATTCTTTTGTTTATTCTTGTTAGTTTATGTTGCTTATAGATGCTTAGCATATTTATTTCGAGAAATGACCTTCTCGGAATAAATACGTCGCGGGCTTGCTACGTCACCGTTTCCATCTACTGGGAAGCGGGGCGTGACCGGTTTTGTTGGCGGCCCATGCAGGTCCATTCTGCATGAACATCATAAGCAATATAATACAAGAATTATGAAATCCAATTATTACATTCGACTTTTCTTTTGAATTTTACCCCATTCCTTGAATCCATCTTGAACTCCACCTTCAGCTTGCTTCAGGTCCATCTCTCCACTTTTGAATTCTTAACTCTTATTCATCCTTTCTATTTGTATCTCGTTGGCCTATTAGCTCAATTGGTTAGAGTATCGATCGACGGAGCTCGAAAACGACGTCATTCTTAACTTTCCAGTACCTTGTTGCAATATCCTTCTTAAGTAATTTCGAGGACGAAATTATTTTTAAGGAGGGTAGAATGTAACGACCACAATATTAATATACCTCCGTATTTTCTTTCTTTAGTAAAATATTGTATTTATTTATTCTTAGTATTTTCTGTATATTTTGTTTTTTATAAATATATTATTTATTATTCCATCCATTTTTCCCAAACACATTTCTTTAAAACTAAATTTTAATTTTTTTTCAAATTAAACATAAGACCTAACCCAGCCCATAACTCAAATCAAATTTCATTTTCATTTTCTTTAATAAAACTATAAGCCCAAAAGCCCACTTTCTTTTCAAGCAACAAGATATATTTAATTCTAATTAAATATGTGCATGAACAACCTTGTAGCTCATTAGTTAAGTCCTTACATTGTTATTGCATAGATCACATGTTCAAATCTCCATTCTTGCAATTATTATATTTTTATCAATTTTTATTCTTCTCATAACCTACAAATGAGATCTTTCATTTCATCTTCTTTTTAACTTCCAAAATAATTAGAATGGTTATGAGCTATAATTTATTAGAATTATGGTGGCCATAAACTTTTTTATATCCCACTCCTCTTTCTTTTCATCATCACACCTTTCTATCATTTCACATATCTCTCTTCATCTAAATTCCCCGAAGAAGAACATAAAGAAATTCTCAAGGAAGTCTCGCTAGAAACGCGAGGCTATTGGCGGATATACAAACCCGGTGACAATACCGGCTTGTGTATGTAAATTCCTTCTCTCTTTCCCTCCCTCCATCTCTTTCTCTTTCTCTTTCTTTATTTTATATTGACATGAAAAACTTTCCTTGTCGTATCATAGTTCCTAAATAATTAATTAAATGGATACATATATAAATAATGAACGCACACGAACATACACAAATATATAGTTTTTAAGTCTTTTTCATTACTCTCAATCCATATGTTAAGATTTCATAGTAACCAATCAGGATTGTATCGTTTGTTGTTGTATTTTAAATTACTTTATTTAAATTTGTAAAAAAAAATGAAGTTACGAATAAATACCATAATTTCCACATTCTCACATATGCCATATCAATACTTTTATATTTAAAATAATTTTTAGAAATTAATTTTTACTTCTTGAAATTTCAAGAAATTTATCTATGACAGAATATATTATTTTGTACATGCTGTAAAAATTTCAGATCGAATCGCTTAACGGTTTAGGAATTGTATCGTTTTTATTCACTGTTCGTAAAACAGAAAACTGCAGTTATCAGTCAATTTTTAGGACACATAACTTGGTATGCCGATATCCAAATTGAGAAAAATCAGGTGTTTTGGATATCTACATCGAATAATATAGATTTTATTAGTTTTAAGTTTTTACTGAAAACCGACGTAAAATATACAAAACTGTGTTACAATATTAAGCGACGAATCTGGACAGAATCTGTTATGATTCGCACACTGTTTTTAAACAGGACATAACTCAAACTACCGATGTCCGTTCATGACAAAATTTAGATGTGTAGATGAAAAATTGATAGAACTATAATTTCATGTATATTAAATTACTTATAAATGCATGAAACAAATCGATATAGGATTTGCAATATAACATATAGTTGCTGTCCAGAAATCTGAATTTCGGTTTTAAACGCTGATATTAAAACGATCATAACTAGAG
The DNA here is from genome assembly GCA_030015575.1 of Agapanthus africanus. Classification (NCBI taxonomy): domain Eukaryota; kingdom Viridiplantae; phylum Streptophyta; class Magnoliopsida; order Asparagales; family Amaryllidaceae; genus Agapanthus; species Agapanthus africanus. The sequence continues at coordinate 823,471,794 of CM057339.1, read as the reverse complement.
CTTCAGAAATCCAAATCACGCGAATCTTGGTGTTTTGGATAATTAAATAAAAATACCTACAATTTTCGAATAATCTTCGTAACCTGAAACCTGATAAAACTTATCTCAAACTGCGTTTTAAAAATATATGACGGTGCTGAACAGATTCTGATCTGTTTTGCGCGACGATATGAAAACATGTATATCTTTCAAACCGGTAGTCGTATTTAGGCGAGACTATAACTCACAAGTGTATAACACTTAAGGCTATGTTTTCGTTTATATTCTAATCTCAAATGACTTGATTAACTTGTCGAACATATCACATATTTACAACATTGTTTTGGACATTACTTGTATACTTATTTCATATCATGTTCTGTAATTGCTTATTTATTTTTATTTATATGACTTGTGATTAAGTCATTACATATTAGAATTGACTTGATCTTGACACGACTTAATCATGAATATTTGAACCCAGTATATACACTTGAACTAACTTGACATCGAACCATGAATACAATTGGCATGACTTGCACTTGACATGACTTGCACTTGACATGACTACATGAACTCAATCTTGAAAACTTGATATAATACATCACATTCTGTATTCATGGATTCGATCAAGATTCATAATATTAATCATAGACTTATATACACGGGGTGTTGGATAGTTTGAGTATGAATCCAACGGAATCTCATGAGTCCCATTAATACAAATCATGTTGCTGTGGTACCAGGCTGAAACGGTACAAATCATGTTGCCGTGGTACCGATGAAACGGTATAAATCATGTTGCTGTGGTACCGAGCTGAAATGGTACAAATCATGAATTCACGAATGAGGGCCCGTGTTTCCAAGCCTCTGGATGATAGCCTGTTGGGTTTGGAATACTTCAATAACAATTGAAATCCTGTTATTTTGGGCCCGTGATTTCTTGGCCCTGGACGATAGTCTTGGGTTCGAGAATACTCTTGAGATTGGTTGACATTCACACTTGAACTCACGTTAGTTAATTTTACCCTTTTAAAGACCTTTTAGGACACTTACATTCACTTCATATTCACTATACCTACACTCCACGACCATGCTATACTTGTTTGCTATGCTCATGTTACATTTCCATGCTGATATAGTTGCCATATACATTACCATACTTGTTCACATATTACAATTTCCATTTATAATATATTACATGTCATCTTGCACTCAATTTATATATTACACATCTCTATTAGGACTTACCGAGCGTTAGTTCGCTGACAGGCATTCCACCCACTTCTTTCTATTCTTAGAATGTTCGTCAGGTGACATTGAGACAGAGAAGATAGAAGTGGTCGAAAAGGAGTACAACCAGTTCGCATCATAAGCAGACGTATAGTTTCATTCAGTTTTTCATTCCATTTCAGCTTATTTATGTATTCTTCCTTGTTAAGGCTTATCATGTTAAATATCTTGTATTCAGATATTTTCTACTATGAATCATGAATGTAATAAATCACAGTTGGATTTCATTATTTTGTTTATTCTTGTTAGTTTATGTTGCTTATAGACGCTTAGCGTATTTATTTCGAGAAATGACCTTCTTGAATAAATACGTCGCGGGCTTGCCACGTCACCGTTCCCATCTACTGGAAAGCGGAGCGTGACACAGAGCCCATGGACCGATCAAAAATTATGGCCGCTATGGCTGCCAAGCCTCAGGGAAAAAATACCGGTGGCGCCAGCTCGTCCCGACCAGGTTTGAGCGCTGCTCCTAGGAAAACTCCTCCGGCCAAGACTCCCACAGCACTCCCTGTCCCAGAGGAATGCCATGGGGGGGGGGGCAGAAACAAGTGCGGGACACGGCGCCTCAGGTCAGTGTGGAGGTGACTCCCGCCGCCGAATCCCCCTTAAGAGACAGAAGCGGGTGGTTTCTCGGCCACCCCCTACCGGGATTCAAGTGCAGGAGGGTGACTTCTGCATCGAGGTGCCCTCGGGGCTATCCGTGGCCGACGGCTTGTTGGCGGACATGGAGAAGGCGACTGGGGCCAAGATTCCTGGGGCACCATGAAAGCCCAAGTGGCCGCAATAGCTCAAGAGGCGGTTCAGGTCGGTAGCTTTCTTTAAAAATTTCTTAAGCTTTATTTCCTCAGTTTCAGTTTTTTAACATATTTGTTGTTTTCCTCAGGTCCTTCAGTACTGCGCTCTCCTTGTCGCCATGAAGTCCGAGGAGATCGCCCCGGCAATGAAGAAGGCGATCAAATACTCCTCGCAAAAGGGTTGAGCTTCTTCTTCAATTGCAGCAAGTGGAAGATAAGACGACCCTTCTTGACTCGAGATTGGTCGCCGAGGGCCTGACGGTCTCCAAGCTGAAGGAGTTCTATCAGCTTTTAACCGAATCTAACTGGGCTATGTAACGCTTCGAAAAGTCGTTTAGGTCAATTATATGTTAATTAGTGATAATACATGCTTTTCATAAAACCTAATTAATAACTATTTTCCGCATCGATTGGAATAAACTTATTAAATTGTGAAATTATATAATTACATATATAATTGTGTTTTATTAGTTAACATTTAAATTATTGTTCACTTAACTATCTATTTTGCTTATTTATTATTTACTAAGCTAAAATTTTAATTAAACATGCACAAATCAAGTGTTACCCTAGGTAAATATGCGTTTTTGCAACCTTGGCATCTTAACACATTGGTAACATATTTTTATTTGAAACTTAGAGAGGGTTCTAGAATTTAGTGTAAAATGGATAATGAAAATTCAAAAAAATATATATATATCTAGCATGGTTCTTTAATGAGGCATGGGCACGCTCTCTCTCTCTCACACACACTTTCTCTCTCTCTCTCTTGACCTCTTGATATTTTCTTGCCTCCATTCCTTCATCTATTTTCTCCTTCCTCTCTTCTCTAAACTGAAAACCCTCTCTAACCACTTGAAAACATCCTCAAAATCATCACAAACCTCATCACAAATCACTACAAATCCAATTTATTTAAAACTCTTCAAGTTTTTTTCCTTTGAAGCAAGTCTTCATATTATGTGGCAACCTTATCAAGTTGGGATCCTTTATAAAACATTCTTGAGGTATGAAACCAAGTTTTTAATTTGTTTCACTGATTCTTACCTTAATTAATCTTGATTAGTTTATTGAATGGTGTTTAAAACGAGTTTAAGGTTTTAAAGTGAGAGTTAGGTCAAGTTAAGGTTTTAAGTAGCTTATTATGGTAGTTAAGGGTAGTATATTATCTAATAGTCGTATTAATCCTCCTTAGTGCACTAAAACACCATATTGTTAAGATTAGTGTTTAAATACGGTTTTTAGTTAAGTTTAGTGCCTTTTCGTGATCTGCTTTTAAACCAGAAGTTGCAGAGATAAGTTGCAATTTCTGTGAGATACTTATAGGACCTAGATTTCACCCTCAACACACAAGCCCCAAACCCTAACTTGAGGCCGCCAATTTATATGTTCTGGCCGCAATTTGCGGCCAGAGAGTGGATCTGGGTGTCGGGGTTTCAGTGGTAGGTGTCTTCTGTATAGTGTAGTTCTTTGGTATATGCAACTTTTCCTAATTGCACTCGTATCAAAATCCGGAGCCGTTTTTCCTTAAATGCGACGTTTTGTCATTGTGCAATATGTACGATTCGAATCTAGTTTTAGTGTTTGCTATGTATCACAGTCAATCGGGGTGGTTTCAGACATTAACACTCATGTTTTGGTGTTCCGAGTGCACACGCGTTTAGCTTGTGGGCGCTAGTTTTCTTATATGGTCTTGATAACACGTTTTACACAATACTAGCCTTATTTGTTGCATTGTGTGATTCTAGGATCGGTCGCGGAGATATCGGACGCGGCACAGGAAAGAAAAGCAGTGATTGGATCAGACCAGCCGAGGCGTTCCGGTGAGTAGATGTACACATCTATGGGGGAATCGTCTGGATAGCGCAAGATACCCGATAGTTAGAATTTCGATTAGTACTTGCACTTATATGCGCAGTTCCTAGTTATTCATCCCGTTGCATCGCATCATCTTATATATATATGTGATATCATCCCACTGGACACTTGCACCATTACACTTTTGGAGCCGTTTCTTGATCAGTTATTATCGTGTTCGTTGATGACATTTTAATACACTTTTGGAGCTGAGTGGGGCCTGGGCAGTAATTGAGGATTTCATTGCATACTTTGAGGAATCACCAGCTATTCGCTAAATTATCCAAATGTGTTTTCCGGTTGGATGATGTTGACTCCTTGGGTCACGTAGTTACAAGAGATGGTAAGTATGGAACCGAAGAAGATCAAGGCCGTTCAGCACTGGCTCAGACCTGTATCAGTGACGAAGGTTCGCAGCATTTTGGGTTTGGACGGATACTATTGATATTTCGTACATGATTTTTCGCATAAAGCTGCAGCGTTGACCGGGTTGACCCGAAAGAGGGTTCCTTTTTCTTTGGAATGAGGTATGCGAGCAGAGTTTTTAGTAGTTGATGGCACGTTTGATTACGGCGCCAGTATTATCTTTGCCTGTAGGATCAGACGGTTTTGTTGGTTATTGCGATGCTTCTCGGCAGTCGAAGAAGTACGAGCAGAACTATTCCACGTATGACTTAGAGATGGATGTGGTGATTTTTACACTTAATGATTTGGAAACACTACTTATACGGCGAGTCGTTCCAGATATTCACGGACCACAAGAGTTTAAAGTACATTTTTTCAGCAGCGAGATCTAAATTTGAGACAGTGCTGTTGGGTGGAGCTAGTGAAAGATTATGACTGTGAGATTCCTTGTCATTCGGGCAAGGCGAATGTTGTGGCATACACTTTGAGTCGGAGGCCCGAAGATAGCTTTTTCTTGTTTGAGCACAGTTCAGAGACAGTCGACGGCAGATTAGCAGACTCCTTATGACAGCCAAGTACAGTTCGAGTTTACTTTGACCGGGGGACAACTTGTCCGTGTCCGTGTGCATCCACGGTTATTTGATCATATCCGTGAGGCATAGTCCGATGACGTTTGTTTGTCAGAGATCATGGAGCAGGTTCGACATGGCAGAGATCCAGAGTTTGTGATTGACGATCACAGAATGCTGTGAATTAGGACTCAACTATGTGTGCCAGATTTCGAGGGATTGAGACGCGAGATCTTAGAAGATGCGCATCAGTCAGTATATAGTGTTCATCCGGGTTCCACCAAGATATATCATGATTTAAGAAAAGTCTACTAGTATGAAGGGATGAAGAGAGATGTCGCAGATTTTGTTTCGGGATGTTGACTTGTCAGCAAGTCAAGGCTGAGAATCAGATGCCAGCAAGAGAATTACAACCTTTGCCCATTCCGGAGTGGAAATGGGAACAAATTTCTATGGATTGTATCGTAGGTCTACCTAGGACTAGTCGAGAGTATGACTCTATATGAGTGATCGTAGACCGATTGACGGAAGCAGCTCACTTTCTGCAAGTGAAGACCACTTTTGGATTTGCTCAGTATGCCCAGATATACATTGATGAGATTGTGCGACTGCATGGCGTCCCGACTTGTATTGTGTCCGACCGAAGCACCCAGTTCACCGGCCGACTATGGCAGAAACTTCAGGAGGCTTTGGGCACCCGATTGAGTTTCAGCACAGCTTTTCATCTGCAGTTCGACGGCCCGTCAGAGCGGACTATTCAGACTCTTGAGGACATACTCCGAGCATGCGTTTTAGATTTTGGTGGCAGCTGGAATCATCATTTTCCCTTGATAGAGTTCTCCTACAATAAAAGCTTTCAGGAAACGATTCAGATGGCACCCTTCGAGGCGTTATATGGGAGGAGATGTCGATCGCCCGTATGTTGGACGGAGCTCAGTGAGAGCAGTATTTTGGGGCCGCAGATTGTGCAGGAGACGATCGAAAAGATTCAGTTGATTCGTGATAGGATGAGAGCGGCCCAGAGTAGGCAGAAATCTTATGCGGACCGACGTCGGCGCACACTTGAGTTCACTGTAGGCGATCAAGTTTTCTTGAGGGTCTCTTCGATGAAGGGCGCGATGAGATTTGGGAGGAAAGGGAAGCTTATTCCCAGATATGTGGGCCCCTTCGAGATCCTCGAGCGTGTTGGCGCAGTTGCTTATCGGTTGGCTCTTCCGCCCAGTTTCCCAGATGTTCACCCCATATTCCATATATCGATACTCTGCAAGTACCTTCATGACCTTTCTCATGCGATTTAGCACCAGACGATCCAGCTGGAGCGCGACCTTTTTTTCATCGAGCAGCCGGTGGTCATTCTGGATCGGCAGGTGAAGAAATTGTGGTCAAAGGTTATATTGTCCGTAAAGGTTCTTTGGTGTAGCCCGACTAGCGAAGAGGTCACCTGGGAGACCGAGGACGAGATGAGGAAGAAATATCCCCATCTCTTCGAAGGTACGTGTAGCTAGATGTTTTAATTTGGGGACCGAATTTTTTTAAGGGAGGAAGATTGTAACGCTTTGAAAAGTCGTTTAGGTCAATTATATGTTAATTAGTGATAATACGTGCTTTTCATAAAACCTAATTAATAACTATTTTCCACATCGATTGGAATAAACCTATTTAATTGTGAAATTATGTAATTACATATTTAATTGTGTTTTATTAGTTAACATTTAAATTATTGTTCACTTAACTATCTATTTTGCTTATTTATTATTTACTAAGCTAAAATTTTAATTAAACATGCACAAATCTAGTGTTACCTTAGGTTAATATGTGTTTTTTCAACCTTAGCATCTTAACACATTGGTAACATGTTTTTATTTGAAACTTAGAGAGGGTTCTAGAATTTATTGTAAAATGGATAATGAAAATTCAAAAAAAAATAAAATATCTAGCATGGTGCTTTAATGAGGCATGGGCATGCTCTCTCTCTCTCTCACACACTCTCTCTCTCTTGACCTCTTGATATTTTCTTGCTTCCATTCCTTCATCTCTTTTCTCCTTCCTCTCTTCTCTAAACTGAAACCCTTCTCTAACCATTTGAAAACATCCTCAAAAGCATCACAAACCTCACCACAAATCACTACAAATCCAATTTATTTAAAACTCTTCAAGTTTTTTCCTTTGAAGCAAGTCTTCATATTGTGTGGCAACCTTATCAAGTTGGGATCCTTTCTAAAACGTTCTTGAGGTATGAAACCAAGTTTTTAATTTGTTTCACTAATTCTTACCTTAATTAATCTTGATTAGTTTATTGAATGGGGTTTAAAACGAGTTTAGCGTTTTAAAGTGAGAGTTGGGTCAAGTTAGGGTTTTAAGTGGCTTATTATGGTAGTTAAGGGTAGTATATTATCTAATAGTCGTATTAATCCACCTTAGTGCACTAAAACACCATATTGTTAAGATTAGTGTTTAAATACGGTTTTTAGTTAAGTTTAGTGCATTTTCGTGATCTGCTTTTAAACTAGAAGTTGCAGAGATAAGTTGCAATTTCTGTGAGATACTTATAGGACCAAGATTTCACCCTCGACACACGAGCCCCAAACCCTAACTTGAGGCCGCCAATTTATGTGTTCTAGCTGCAATTTGCGGCCAGAGAGTGGATCTGGGTGTCGGGGTTTCAGTGGTAGGTGTCTTCTGTATAGTGTAGTTTTTTGGTATATGCAACTTTTTCTAATTGCACTCGTATTAAAATTTGGAGCCGTTTTTCCTTAAATGTGACGTTTTGTCATTGTGCGATATATACAATGCGAATCTAGTTTTGGTGTTTGCTGTGTATCACAGTCAATCGGGGTGGTTTCATACGTTAACACTCACGTTTTGATGTTCCGAGTGCACACGCGTTTAGCTTGTGGGCGCTAGTTTTCTCGTATGGCCTTGATAACACGTTTTACACGATACTAGCCTTATGTGTTGCATTCTGTGATTCTAGGATCGGTCACGGAGATATCGGATGCGGCATGGGAAGGAAAAGCAGTGATTGGATCAGACCAGCCGAGGTGTTCCGGTGGGTAGATGTACACATCTACGGGGGAATCGTCTGGATGGCGCAAGACGCCCGATAGTTAGAATTTCGATTAGTACTTGCACTTATATGCGCAGTTCCTTGTTATTCATCTCGTTGCATCGCATCATCTTGTGTGTGTGTGTGTGTGTGTGTGTGATATCATCCCATAGGACACTTGCACCATTACCATTGGTTTATGCTGCACGGGCACTATTCATGTGGGCACACACGCCTTGGTAATTGCTATGCCACCAACACTATATAACTTGTTTAAATCCAAATCTAAACAATTGCACCATATATGATTCGTAAACATGTACTTGTATATTCAATTCATCAGGATAAGTATGTAGAATTGCTAGTCATATGCATGTACCTCATCGCATCATCGTTCATACATAGTTTTCTAGTCACACATCGTATTTCATATTGTTGATACCATAAGCATTCATCATCGACGACATGTGTACATATGGTGATTTTTCTTGAGGATTTCGGTATTATGAGATTTCTGGGTTTTTGGGGAAAACGCAAGAATTTAATACACCTGTTATCGTTTTAATAATGCAAGTTGCGGTTTTCTCGTGATATGATGTACGGGTCGTCCACCATGAGATTTCTCGGTTCTTAAGCGGTATCATACACCTGAATCGAGGAGGAGGAGGAACCGTCTATCGGTGCATGATGGTCCCAGTGCGGTACCCCGGGGAAACATGGTCGCAGATGATGGCGTTGAGCCCGGCAGGGGAGCACTACTGGCCGGTTATTTGTAACGAGGCGGATATCCAAAGGATACCGACGTAGTCATGGGATTTGATGATTTGGACCTGTCCGGATTGCTGGAGCCCGAGATATTGAGATATTGATACATTGAGATGGGCCAGTCCGGATCACCGGAGCCCGAGATATTGAGATACTGATACGTCGAGAAATTGAGATATTCATATTTGGTGTCGATGCTTGACACGGATTTCTATTGATTTCATTGATGATACTACAGTTAAATTATAGAAGTTTTACTAAGATAAGAATACAGATTTTCTCGTACTAAACATATTTAGATCTCGTGTTGATTATGCATTCATGTTACATACATACTAGTGCATCACATCACATTAGTATAGGTAGGCTGTGACGAAATTGCGTGCATACTTACGATAGCCTTTTTAGATGTTACTTACTACTCACGAGTTGGCAACTCACCCCCGTTGTGCCACAGCATCTTGCAGGTTTGACCCATCAGCGCGGTAGCGGCGGGCGTTCTTCCTCTTTCCGCTTCATTTGCTTGATTTGCAGCTTGCTCGTAGGTGGGTTGCGAGGATATTTGTTTCCACCTTGTATTATTATTGTATCTAGTGTACTCCATCTACCGTATCTACCACTTTTACCGTTGTATTTGCGACTTAGAGATGAGACAATGAGATTTGTATAATTATGTTATTTTCTCTGGGGTCGAGCTCACTTGAGTCGACGTGACACTTTCTTACTTTTGTGCCTTTATATGCTTATTTTGCACGGTGATGATATATATTGCGTGTGATTGTGATTCCGCCATGGGCGAAGAGCTAGCTCCCGCTCGGGGATGACTTATCTCATTATGTAAATATATTCTTGTTTTGTACCCGTTTAGGGCCAGTATTTACAAAGGAGACTCTGTCGAAATTTTCAGGAAAGTGTGATGTTGCTTTTAAAAGTTTGATATGACTTCTTCAGTTAAAATCGTTTTCTTTAAATCGGTTTTCCTTCACTCTATTTCTTTAATTGGTTTTGATTTCTGGGTTTTGGCTTACTTAGATTACGTACTCTTTGACACGTTTCGTAATTTAAGAGCTAGTGGCGCTCCGTACTTTCGGGTCATGACAAAGTTGGTATCAGAGCATTAGGTTTTACCTTTCTGAGTGTAGGATGACCCTTAGTATATGGAGTAGGTGACTTAAGCCGAGTGACGTAGCGTGTGTATGTTCCGCGACATACTTACGATACGGTACTCTGCCTAAGTGACCTTAGGATATAATTGCTTGTAATTCCTTTCTTGATTCCGGAAACCCTTGGATTCGATCGCAATGTTCCTATCAATCATGTTTCTTGTTCCAGCCACTATGCCGCCAGAGATATCGAGGGCCAGAGGGCTATCGCCAGGGATGAGATTAGCGTAGGCTCGTTTGAGACGAGGACCGATCAGGGAGGTACGCCTACCCCTCAGGGACAGAGTGATCCGCCTTCTCCAGGATGGATAGCTAAGCTGGAGTCGAATATTCAAGACTTGTGACAGATGGTTGGATTGTTAGTTGAGGCTATCCGAGCTCTTAGAGCCGATGATGCCCCTTCTGCTGCAAGGACTGTGATTTTACCTGCTGCTCAGGCGGCTGTTTCTGTTGTTACCAAGATTATTTTCGTATCCTTACAGGAGTTTTTGAGGCTGAAGCCTTTAGTTTTTACAGGCACAGATGCAGCGGAGGATACATAGACAATCCTCGACAGGATGGCTAGGATTTGTCATTCACAAAGATGTTCTGACGAGATATGGATTGAGCTTGCGAGTTTTCGTCTAGAGAGGACGAGCTGCAGATCTACTTCCTATAACTTGGGATAAGTTCACAGCTGTATTTCTTGCTCGGAGAGCGTTCGATATGCCGAGCTCGTAGTTTCGAGCCTTTGCACAAGACTCCAGGGACGACGGTGTTCGAGTAAGACATTTAGTTACTTAGCGGTCCGATATGCTCCTTACCTGGTAGACACTGAAGAGAAACGGATAAAGAGGTTCGTATGGAGATTGGACATGCGGTTATTTCTTGCCATCGGCACCCAGCATTTTGACACTTTTGCAGCCGCAATGGATGCAGCCTTACTGCTAGAGGAGCGCAATTTTGGGACTTCAGTCGTTTCTAGGATCGAAGCGGATTTGTACCAGTATGCCATCTCAATGCGGTTAGATAGACGTCGTTATGACAGTTATTCTTTCGGTGTTTTCCTCCGATGCGTATTTCTTTTTGGTGTTGTTTGAAATGGTATCTGCATATTTTCTATCGAATTCTAGCCGATAGTAGTCCTTGCTAAATCAGTTGCTTGTTGTGATTTCATCCATAGGCTAGTCTTTGTAGCTCTATGTGTTTCTCATTCGTGTTTGTTTTATTCGTATCGGAGATAGGGATTATTCTGTCAATTTGATTCTTCTCAATGTGTTTTACTTCGAAGTTCTTCTGAGCATGAATTGGTTAGCCACGTGTAATGCGTCCGTGGACTGCCGTGAGGAGGCAGTCAGATTTAGTTTTACGGGTGAGCCAGTTCTTGGTTGTTTTTGGGGAGACCGTAGCGTCGCCTTTCCCAGTTTGATTTCTTCTTGTCGCGCTAGTCAGCTTTTAAGAAAAGGATGTCAGGAATTCTTGGCGTATGTTGTGATGTTAGAGCCGCAGAAGTTCCGTTGGACCAGGTCCTGATTGGAAGAGAGTTTCCAGATGTTTTCCTGATGAGTTGCTTTGTTTGTCTCCAGAGCGCGATATTGAGTTCTGCTTTGACTTGATTTCCGGCACGGGGCCTTTTTCTATACCGCAACATCGGATGGACCCGGCCGAGCTTAAAGAACTAAAGGATCAGTTGCAAGATTTGTTGGATAAAGGGCTTGTTCGTCCAAGTACGTCACTTGGGGAGCTCCTGTTCTGTTCATCAAGAAGAAAAACGGCAGTTGTGTTTGTGCATCGATTTTTGCTAGTTGAATCGGGTTACTGTGCGGAACAAATATCCCTTACCTCGTATCGACGATTTATTTGATTAGCTCCAGGGTGCGGGACATTCTCGGAGATTGACTTGCGATCAGGTTACCATTAGTTGCGGGTTCGAGAGGATGATATTCCGAAGACTGCTTTTCACACGTTACGGGTGTTATGAGCTTTGGTGATGTCGTTCAAGCTCACCAATGCCCTAGCAGCATTTATGGGCTTGATGAACCGCATATTCAGGTCGTTTCTTGATCAGTTATTATCGTGTTCGTTGATGACATTTTAATACACTTTTGGAGCCGAGTAAGGCCTGGACAGTAATTGAGGATTTCATTGCATACTTTGAGGAAGCACCAGCTATTCGCTAAATTATCCAAGTGTGTTTTTTGGTTGGATGATATTGACTCCTTGGGTCACGTAGTTACGAGCGATGGTAAGTATGGAACCGAAGAAGATCGAGGCCTTTCAGCACTGGCTCAGACCTGTATCAGTGACGAAGGTTCGCAGCATTTTGGGTTTGGACGGATACTATTGATATTTCGTACATGATTTTTCGCATAAAGCTGCAACGACCGGGTTGACCCGGAAGAGGGTTCCTTTTTCTTTGGAATGAGGTATGCGAGCAGAGTTTTTAGTAGTTGAAGGCACGTTTGATTACGGCGCCAGTATTATCTTTGCCTTTAGGATCAGACGGTTTTGTTGGTTATTGCGATGCTTCTCGGCAGTCGAAGAAGTACGAGCAGAACTATTCCACGTATGACTTAGAAATGGCTGCGGTGATTTTTACACTTAAAGATTTGGAAACACTACTTATACGGCGAGTCGTGCCAGATATTCACGGACCACAAGAGTTTAAAGTACATTTTTTCAGTAGCGAGATCTAAATTTGAGACAGTGTTGTTGGGTGGAGCTAGTGAAAGATTATGGCTGTGAGATTCCTTGTCATCCGGGCAAGGTGAATGTTGTAGCATACGCTTTGAGTCGGAGGCCCGAAGATATCTTTTTCTTGTTTTAGCACAGTTCAGAGACAGTCGACGGCAGATTAGCAGACTCCTTGTGACAGCCGAGTACAGTTCGAGTTTACTTCGACCGGGGGACAACTTGTCCGTGTCCGTGCGCATCCACAGTTATTTGATCATATCCGTGAGGCACAGTCCGATGACGTCTGTTTGTCAGAGATCATGGAGCAGGTTCGACATGGCAGAGATCCAGAGTTTGTGATTGACGATCAGGGAATGCTATGAATTAGGACTCAACTATGTGTGCCAAATTCTGAGGGATTGAGACGCGAGATCTTAGAAGATGTGCATCAGTCAGTATATAGTGTTCATCCGGCTTCCACTAGATGTATCATGATTTGAGATAAGTCTACTAGTATGAAGGGATGAAGAGAGATGTCACAGATTTTGTTTCGAGATGCTGACTTGTCAGCAAGTCAAGGCTGAGCATCAGAGGCCAGCAGGAGAATTACAACCTTTTTCCATTCTGGAGTGGAAATGGGAACAAATTTCTATGGATTGTATCGTGGGTCTACCTAGGACCAGTCGAGAGTATGACTCTATATGAGTGATCGTAGACCGATTGACGGAAGCAGCTCATTTTCTGCCAGTGAAGACCACTTTTGGATTTGCTCAGTATGCCCAGATATACATTGATGAGATTGTGCGACTGCATGGTGTCCCGATTTGTATTGTGTCCGACCGAGGCACCCAGTTCACCGGCCGACTATGGCAGAAACTTCAGGAGGCTTTGGGCACCCGATTGAGTTTCAGCACAGCTTTTCATCTGCAGATCGACGGTCCGTCAGAGCGGACTATTCAGACTCTTGAGGACATACTCCGAGCATGCGTTTTAGATTTTGGTGGCAGCTGGGATCATCATTTGCCCTTGATAGAGTTCTCCTACAATAAAAGCATCCAGGAAACGATTCAGATGGCACCCTTCGAGGCGTTATATGGGAGGAGATGTCGATCGCCCGTATGTTGGACGGAGCTCAGTGAGAGCAGTATTTTGGGGCCGCAGATTGTGCAGGAGACGATCGAAAAGATTCAGTTGATTCGTGATAGGATGAGAGCGGCCCAGAGTAGGCAGAAATCTTATGCGGACCGACGTCGGCGCAGACTTGAGTTCACTGTAGGCGATCAAGTTTTCTTGAGGGTCTTTCCGATGAAGGGCGCGATGAGATTTGGGAGGAAAGGGAAGCTTATTCCCAGATATGTGGGCCCCTTCGAGATCCTCGAGCGTGTTGGCGCAGTTGCTTATCGGTTGGCTCTTCCGCCCAGTTTCCCAGATGTTCACCCAATATTCCATGTATCGATACTCTGCAAGTACCTTCATGACCTTTCTCATGCGATTTAGCACCAGACGATCCAGCTGGAGCGCGACCTTTCTTTCATCGAGCAGCCGGTGGTCATTCTGGATCGGCAGGTGAAGAAATTGTGGTCAAAGGTTATATTGTCCGTAAAGGTTCTTTGGTGTAGCCCGACCAGCGAAGAGGTCACCTGGGAGACCGAGGACGAGACGAGGAAGAAATAGCCCCATCTCTTCGAAGGTACGCGTAGCTAGATTTTTTAATTCGGGGACCGAATTTCTTTAAGGGAGGAAGATTGTAACGCTTTGAAAAGTCGTTTAGGTCAATTATATGTTAATTAGTGATAATACGTGCTTTTCATAAAACCTAATTAATAACTATTTTCCACATCGATTGGAATAAACCTATTTAATTGTGAAATTATGTAATTACATATATAATTGTGTTTTATTAGTTAACATTTAAATTATTGTTCACTTAACTATCTATTTTGCTTATTTATTATTTACTAAGCTAAAATTTTAATTAAACATGCACAAATCTAGTGTTACCCTAGGTTAATATGTGTTTTTTCAACCTTTGCATCTTAACACATTGGTAACATGTTTTTATTTGAAACTTAGAGAGGGTTCTAGAATTTAGTGTAAAATGGATAATGAAAATTCAAAAAAAAAATAAAATATCTAGCATGGTGCTTTAATGAGGCATGGGCATGCTCTCTCTCTCTCTCACACACACACACACTCTTTCTCTTTTGACCTCTTGATATTTTCTTGCCTCCATTCCTTCATTTCTTTTCTCCTTCCTCTCTTCTCTAAACTGAAACCCCTCTCTAACCACTTGAAAACATCCTCAAAAGCATCACAAACCTCACCACAAATCACTACAAATCCAATTTATTTAAAACTCTTCAATTTTTTTCCTTTGAAGCAAGTCTTCATATTGCGTGGCAGCCTTATCAAGTTGGGATCCTTTCTAAAACATTCTCGAGATATGAAACCAAGTTTTTAATTTGTTTCATTAATTCTTACCTTAATTAATCTTGATTAGTTTATTGAATGGGGTTTAAAACGAGTTTAGGGTTTTAAAGTGAGAGTTAGGTCAAGTTAGGGTTTTAAGTGGCTTATTATGGTAGTTAAAGGTTGTATATTATCTAATAGTCGTATTAATCCACCTTAGTGCATTAAAACCCCATATTGTTAAGATTAGTGTTTAAATATGGTTTTTAGTTAAGTTTAGTGCATTTTCGTGATCTGCTTTTAAACCAGAAGTTGCAGAGATAAGTTGCAATTTCTGTGAGATACTTATAGGACCAAGATTTCACCCTCGACACACGAGCCCCAAACCCTAACTTGAGGCCGCCAATTTATGTGTTCTAGCTGCAATTTGCAGCCAGAGAGTGGATCTGGGTGTCGAGGTTTCAGTGGTAGGTGTCTTCTGTATAGTGTAGTTCTTTGGTATATGCAACTTTTTCTAATTGCACTCGTATTAAAATCTGGAGCCGTTTTTCCTTAAATGCGACGATTTGTCATTGTGCGATATGTACGATTCGAATCTAGTTTTGGTGTTTGCTGTGTTTCACAGTCAATCGGGGTGGTTTCATACGGTAACACTCACGTTTTGATGTTCCGAGTGCACACGCGTTTAGCTTGTGGGCGCTAGTTTTCTCGTATGGTCTTGATAACACGTTTTACACGATACTAGCCTTATGTGTTGCATTGTGTGATTCTAGGATCGGTCGTGGAGATATCGGACGCGGCACGGGAAGGAAAAGTAGTGATTGGATCAGACCAGCCGAGGCTTTCCGGTGAGTAGATGTACACATTTACGGGGGAATCGTCTGTATTGCGCAAGACGCCCGATAGTTAGAATTTCGATTAGTACTTGCACTTATATGCGCGGTTCCTAGTTATTCATCTCGTTGCATTGCATCATCTTATGTATGTGTGTATGTGTGTGTGTGTGTGTGATATCATCCCATAGGACACTTGCACCATTACCATTGGTTTATGCTGCACGGGCACTATTCATGTGGACACACACGCCTTAGTAATTGCTATGCCAATAACACTATATAACTTGTTTAAATCCAAATCTAAGCAATTGCACTATATATGATTCGTAAACATGTACTTGTATATTCAATTCATCAGGATGGATACGTAGGATTGCTAGTCATCTGCATATACCTCATCGCATCGTCGTTCATGCATAGTTTTCTAGTCACACATCGTATTTCATATTGTTGATACCATAGGCATTCATCATCGCCGACATATGTACATATGGTGATTTTTCTTGAGGATTTCGGTATTATGAGATTTCTGGGTTTTTGGGAAAACCGCAAGAATTTAATAAACCTGTTATCATTTTAATAATGTAAGTTGCGGTTTTCTCGTGATATGATGTACGGGTCGTCCACAATGAGATTTCTCAGTTCTTGAGCGGTATCATACACCCGATTCGAGGAGGAGGAGGAGGAACCGTCTGTGGGTGCATGGTGGACCCGGTGCAGTACCCCGGGGCAAGATGGTCGCAGATATGGTGTTGAGCCCGGCAGGGGAGCACTACCGACCGGTTATTTGTGACGCGGCGATATCCGGAGGATACCGACGTAGCCGTGAGATTTGATGCTTTGGGCCAGTCCGGATTGCCGGAGCCCGAGATATTGAGATATTGATACATTGAGATGGGCCAGTCCGGATTGCCGGAGCCCGAGATATTGAGATACTGATACGTCGAAACATTGAGATATTCATATTTGGTGTCGATACTTGACACGGATTTCTATTGATTTCATTGGTAATACTACAGTTAAATTATAGAAGTTTTACTAAGTTAAGAATACAGATTTTCTCGTACTATAGATATTCAGATCTCGTGTTGATTATGCATTCATGTTGCGTACATACTAGTGCATCACATCACATTAGTATAGGTAGGCTGTGACGAAATTGCGTGCATGATTACGATATCCTTTTTAGATATTACTTACTACTCACGAGTAGGCAACTCGCCCCCGTTATGCCATATCATCTTGCAGGTTTGACCCGTCAGCGCGGTAGCGGCGGGCGTTCTTCCTCTTTTGGCTTCATTTGCTTGATTTGCAGCTTGCTCGTAGGTGGGTTGCGAGGATATTTGTCTCCACCTTGTATTATTATTGTATCTAGTGTACTCCATCTACCATATCTACCACTTTTACCGTTGTATTTGCGACTTAGAGATGAGACAATGAGATTTGTATAATTATGTTGTTTTCTCTGGGGTCGAGCTCACTTGAGTCGACGTGATACTTTCTTACTTTTGTGCCTTTTGTAACAACCCTAAAGTTTATGTACAATTTTCTGTACAATTTTTTTCAAAAATATAGAAAGGGTATTTTTTCCTGAGCACAAGATATAAGTCGGTTTTGCTTTTTAATAGCAAGATGGAGCTTGTAGCTCATTGGTAAGACCTTGCACTGCTGAACCAAAGCATCAGAGTTCAAATCACATCTCCCACATTATTTTTAATATTTTTTTATTTTAAACTTTTAGAAGTCCAAGAGTCTACACGTGCTAAACACGTAAAAACCCACTACACATGTAAAACATAATGGACCAGGGGGAAGACCAAACGACGACCGACCCACGACGACCGACCCCGGCTTGACTCGGCCCGAATCGGCCAGCGACTCGGCCGCCGCCGCCGGCCGGACTCGGCCGGACCGCCGATTCCCCAACACAAAACTTCTGTCTCTTTGCCTCCCCAGTACCCCTGTATACTTTAAATATCCTGCACAGTAACAGAGCCCCTTTAAAACCCTATTTACTCTATTTTTAATACATTTTTAATACAATTTTCAATACAACCTTCCACCTACCCTAACCCTAGTTTTACCCTATAAATACCACCCCTAAACACCCCCTCTCACTCATAATTCTGTCCAAACTCTTAAGAAAACCCTCTAGAAATTTTGTGTGCAAGTGGAGTTAGCGGAGGACGAAACTCTAGCGATCTTCCGAGGACGACCCTAAGAGCTCCCGACGACGAAACGATGCACCGGCGTCTCTTACTGCTTCCTCTCCCTCTTCTCTTGACTCTTAACCCGTAAGTCCCACCTCTCCCTTCTCTATTCTTTTCTAAAAGCTTGTATTAATAAAACCCGACGGAATCAGAGTTAATCCGAATTCCGATTCGGTTCTTCCTAAAAATCCCACGTTTTCTTAAATACAAACATACCAAACCCTTGCATGTTGACTATTAAACATTAACAAGTCATATTGAACAAGTTCCATATCAAAATGATTTCTATTTCAATTTTTATTGTACTTTTTTCAGTAAAATACCATGTAGTTTAGTTTCGACTTTAAAATATCAATAATCTTGCTATACTTTTAAGTAGATCACGAGATAATGACCTACTTCCTCACAACACTCATATGCAACATAGCACAATACCTTTCGGGAACATAGAATACGGGAAAACAAGATTTTACATATAAATTCCATTTACTAATAAAATCTTTTTCTACAAAAAATATGTATTTAGACAAATCATTGCAAAGCGCCGCTACAACCAATTTAGGGAACCCGTTCAGGATGGTGAGGAATATCGCACATCTTCGGGCTTAATAGTGCGAGATACAGACCTCCGCAAGGAGCATTTGATCTCGAGAGATTTAAAATACAAAAATCTTAAGAAAATGAGATTTCTAGAAAATAATAAATTAAAATTATTTTTATAAATATATAAATATATATGTATTATCAAAGTATCTATTTTTGTTATAACATCAATATTCCAACTTTTCCAAATCAAAAGAATTATTTTACATGATAATACCATGAAATTCCATACAAGTTCAATATTACAATTAAATACCCTATATTATGAAAATAGGTTTCATTCACTAGAAATGTCATATATATAAAATCTACATCTATGAAAACTCTAAAGACGATAATTAATTACTTGAGGTGTATTTTGAAAATTATAAAATTATTATTTTTATATAAAACCCTCTCAAGTTTTATAAATTACAATAAGGACCCTAGTAAACATAGGTTTAAGCGGGACCAATCTGTTAAGCCTCAGGGAGCCGGAGAAGTGGGTGTTTGCCTATTTAAAGTAGACAACTTAACAAACGGTGTTATCAACACGGTAATCATCTTTGAAAAAGACAAATCCTGCCGCCCATGTACCGCGGTTACCGATAACATCAAAAGCTAATTCAGGACTTCAATTTCTTTTCTAATTGTTCTGACTCAGACTGAGTCTCATTATAATAATCTGACTTGAATATGATTCAAATACAAACTGCAATTCAACATGAATCCATGAATCCATATAATCAATCTGTTCAATCTATTAAATCTGTATTGACTAAACCGAACCATGGATATACTTCAATTTACATAATTTTCCAGTTATATCCATAATTCTCCAGTTACATCTATTTACTAATATCATGGTTTCGGCAAGTCATCCAATTATACAATATATATTACAAGACAATACAAGTTGCAATACAATACAATCAAGACAGTGCGGGGTTTAAGAGATAGATTGGTACGGAAGGTATTAGAAGTGGCACGAGACTGCAAGCATAAGACACCTAACCTGTATTCCATTGCTGTTGGACCGTGGCATAAATGGTTCCTTGAGTTCCTGATACCTTAGTCTCCGGGGCAAGTGAGACTCTTCTCGTATACACTGGCATTCTTCTGTACCAAGCTACAAACAACAGCGTTAACACTAAATACAACAATATAACAATATAATACAACTTTAAAAGTAACACACACACACTCTCTCTCTCTCTCTCTGTCTATTCTATTTCTCCCTTATCTTTGGGACTTACCGAGCGATTTGTTCGCTGACGACATTCTCTTTCTTCTTCTTTGAATGTCGTCAGGTATTTCGGACCTTCCAGAGATCGAGCCTAGCACTGAAGTCTTGGACTAGTTTATTGAAGATCCCGATCTGTAGTTACACTTGTACACATTTCATTTCTGTACTTTCCTTTTCTTTTATGCCATTGTTTAGACATTGCTTTCATTCAGATGTATTTACTTTTTCATGCACTGTAAAAGAATGTTAATAAATAAAGTTGCTGTTCGATTATATCTATTGTCTTTGTCTCTTGTG
Organism: Agapanthus africanus; assembly: GCA_030015575.1. NCBI lineage: Eukaryota > Viridiplantae > Streptophyta > Magnoliopsida > Asparagales > Amaryllidaceae > Agapanthus > Agapanthus africanus. The sequence goes on along the minus strand of CM057339.1, from coordinate 823,451,691 downwards.
CATTTTATTTATATTGCTTAGATACGCTTAGCGTGTTTACTCTCGAGTAAATACGTCGCGTCCTCGTCGCGTCCTCTGCCCGTACACTGGGAAGCGGAGCATGACATGTTTTGTTGGTGGCCCATGCAGGTCAGAGTTATATGGAACCCTACCATGCAGTTCTGTTCTGCGTGAACAACCTAAGCAATATAACATAAGAACCAGCAACTAAAAATATTCTTTACAATTCATATTCCTTGAATCTTATCATTTCATATACTTTGAATCTGTCCTAACCTAAAATTCCATTACCTCGTTTACAATCTTACCAAAACCTTCGCATTTTTTAATTCCTTCACATATTTTTCATACACTATCAGTACTTCAGTAACCAAACTTTCCTTGAATCTGTTACACTTTCCTTTTACAAATTTCAAGGATGAAATTTTTATAAGGAGGGTAGAATGTAACAACCCTAAACTTTATGTACAACTTTATGTATAATTTTTTTCAAAAATACAGAAAGGGTATTTTTTCCTGAGCACAAGATATAAGTCGGTTTTGCTTTTTAATAGCAAGATGGAGCTTGTAGCTCATTGGTAAGACGTTGCACTGTTGAACCAAAGCACCAGAGTTCAAATCCCATCCCCCACATTATTTTTAATATTGTTTTATTTTAAATTTTTAGAAGTCCAAGAGTCTACAAGTGCTAAACCCGTAAAACCCCACTACACATGTAAAACAAAATGGACCAGGGGGAAGACCAAACGACGACGGACCCACGGCGACCGACCCTAGCCTGACTCGGTGATTTGTATGTCAAAAACTATTTCTAAACCGCAATCAAGAACGGCGTCGCTTTGCAGCTAGCCGGTGAGTACGGGTCGGTCCACAGGGATATTGTGAATTTCCTAATCGCGCTAACGAGTTAATTCCGAAGGGTGTTCGGATTGATTATTAAATCTAAAAACCTAAATTATTCTATCTACGATTATCTAGATCTATTCTTGCTAGGGTTAGGTTTATGGATGGTTTGGAAATGCAAGTAAATCTCAACGCTTTCTATACCCTGATGAAGATCTATGAGGAGTTATGGTAATTATCAATAAAGGGGATTAGATCCATTCGGAAAGGTGTTCCTTCCTCTAGGTTCTTGTCTTTCCTTTAGAGATCCTTACCCTAACCTCCATGGAAAACGCGCGCAACCGGGCTTTTACACTACGGTATCACCGCTACCTCGAGGGATAGGGTGCCGTAGGGCGCGGTGTGTGCGTGTATGCATGAAGTCCTATTGTAAATATATAATGGGTAAGAAAGGGATGAGAGATCTCATCTCTCAAAAGCCTTCTCCAAAGCTAACTCTAAACAATTTCTTAGGGCAAGAAATTAAATCTACCTAGGGCAAAGAATTGAAATCTAAACTAGGGCAAGGAAATAAATCTACTTACAGATGCATTTCTCCAATCATCAACTCAGGGTTGTCAGATCTAAATTTCTGAATTGAAGAGAGGCACCGATACTCTCCATAAAGAATTCTTAATTTATTATTAAAAGGAGGCATAAGAAATTACAATGATTAGAGTTCCTATTTATAGAGAATAGGAAACCCTAGGTTTACATTTGATTCGCATGTCTGCAATTACAAAAATAGCCCTAGAAAATCTTTTCAGCACCGCACAAGAATTATGGTAAAAAAATTATTTCTTTCAGGCTCCATATAGCCGCGGAACCGCAGCCTGGGTAGGGTTTGGGCCACGGTTCCGCGGTCCATTAAGACGATCAGTGTCTGAAATTTTTGGGTTTGATTCTTGGGTTCTTGGGCTTTTTCTTTCTGTGGTTCTTTATTCAGTTTGGCTTCTTTATTCCTCCCAGATCTCCAGTGAACAATTGCAGTGGACTTTTAACCGTTCGCTTTGTACTCTTGGACCTTGTATTGCCTTGTACTTTGTGAATTTTATCTTTGATGTAGGCTTGATCAAGAGTCTTCTGTTTGTTGGTCAAAGTCCACTTTTGCATTGTCTTTATATCTTTTTCACTGTTTTAGATCTAAGAACCTGTAACCTTTAATATGTAGCAGACATGCGTCAAAAGCACCTGTTTATTTATAAAACGAATAAGAATGGGGAATATAATAATGCAATATTATGGTATGAACAAATACCCCCAAACTTATCTTTTGCTCGTCCTCGAGCAAACTTATTCTCTACAAAAACCTAACCGCACTTTCGCAGGGAAACGCGATTGCACTGAGCACGTGCAACAAACCATTAAACCTCTAGGTGTCCCTAGTAGGAGGAGTGTTGTCTCCTGAGGGTTTTCAGCGGATACTACCCACAAAATCCTATCAATTCGGCCCATTAACTTTAATTCTCCAATTAGGTCTTCTAACAAGGAATTCTATTATCGTCGACTCGTAAATTATCCACCCATATTCTTCACACTTCCTCATTATTTAACTTAAGATTATATATGTTCTATAGACTTACTTAGCTTTCGGCATTTCTTAAGTTTTCCTTCTAGGGTTCCATCTCCACTTAGGAATTTCTATCAACCCTTACTAAAGATACAAGTTCTATTCTTCACTCCTTTCTTTCATCTAAACTCCAATCACATACCCCTATGTGTGTGTATAGATCACCCCTACACTTGGAAATTCAAATCAAGCAATCATACTCTTGTCCGTTGTCCAAAGTACTTATTAGTAGGTGAATTTTTAATTGAATTTTGCTTACACATGCTTCATGCGACCGTTAATACTTCTTGAGGTACCAACGACCGATTACAAGATGCGTTTGCACTTTAAAGCGTAATTTCTAGTCTTGCAACACCCAAGGCTTTTTAGCAGTGACTCCCAAACCAGTTGGTCTAAAGCACTAGGTGATGAAAGACCCTTGCTAAATATTTTTCTATTTTTGCAGCCTTAAGTAATCACAAAAACCAGTGTCCATTTTTTTTATTCTTTATTCACACTTTTTTTCTTTTATTTTCTTCGTACTAAGGACTTTAGACAAGAGCATTTCAAGGTCTCCTCTACTATTCCAAGTTTCAAGATGCGTGATTGTGCAAATTGTAGGGTATACATTTTCAGAATCTAGACTTAAGCTAGGAACTATTTTTCAAACTTATACTCTAATGAGAACATCAATACTCTTCCCATGTTTCGACTTAGCCCAAGAAGTTAACCCAAAATTTGTCTACTTCTAAATAAACTACAAAGACATATACTTTCTACCGTTAAACTTTAAGGAATGTTATTTTTAGGGTTTTTAATTTACTACGTCTAAGATCTAGTTGTTCCTAACTAGTTAACCTATCTGTCAAACTCAAGTCAATTAGCCAAAATTGAATACAATAATTTTTATAATTTTTAAAAATTTTCAAATTTTTATGGGTTTTCAAATAAGTATGCAAATGCAAAAATATGTACAAATGAATGCGAAGGAAGAAGACGTACCGAGCATACCCCCAAACTTGAACTTGACAGTGTCCCCACTGTCATCTTAAACCAAGAGGGTCAAAAATACCGGCACTCCCTTGTTTATTTATTTAGAAATTTTTTATTTTTAATGTTTTGAAATTTTTTTTAATTTTTTTATAGAAAAAGAAAACAAAAAAATATATACATATATACAACAAGGTTCCCCCCAAACTTAAGCTTGGCCTTACACAAGCCAAAGGTTAGCACCAACCATTCAAAAATCTTATCGTGGTAATGATATAGTTGGTGCAAGAATGGGGTGTGGAGGAAAGAAATGAGAACCACGCGAGACCGTGTGGAAAGAAGAATGGTAGAATATGGTCTCGGTGGGGGAGAAGAAGGGCAGAAAGAAGAAAGAAGAGTCGCGCGATCTTGAGGGTGTAAATCGAGAGAATAAATTAGCGCAATATATGATGACCGATATGTTATAAGCGATTGCGCTAACCTATCAACCCGTCGGGAAATGGGGTCAAATCCCCCAAGATTCGCAAGAAAACATGGGTACGCCGAACTTGGTATAGGAAATGAAAGCGTAACGGTCACTTGTACGGTCGGAATAATAGGAAGGACGAAAGGAAGTGAATTAGGGATAGTATCATTCTCACCGTAGTAAATTGTCTCGAACTTGAAAGATTCCATTAATGGTTCAAAACTACTGTAATCAACCGAGTCTGATGGTTCAACTAACCCATCTGAAAATGTAAAGGACTCAAACTCGGGCGGTGAGTCATCAACATTGTCCGAAAAAGTGAAACACTCGTAAGTGTTAACGTCTGTGAGAAGTGTGTCAGATTTAAAAGAAAATTTTTCAAGCCCACAGTCTTCAAGCGTGGTCGGAACGATGTAAAGGAGGGAGGGTGATTTTAAAGGTTCAGGAGGATGAATTGGAAAATCCGACGCATCAAACAGAAATGGTTCAACCTCAATATGGTCCTCAAAACTCTCCTCAATACTATCCTTGTAATTCTTCTCAATATTCAACTCTTCCATGCCATTATCATCAAAATCAAGACGCAAATGAAGTTCGGGAGAAACCTTTAATGACTCGGGATGATGAATTGAACATAAAATTTCAATCAAATCGACAGGTTCATCATCCGAAATATTCCCGGCGTCTATATCCTCAATCAAGTGAAAATTAATTTCTTTAGACACCTCATCAAAAGCATGGATATTTATCGATTTGGGTTCTAGAGTGGAGGTGTAAAGATCGAAAGGAGTTCTTCACAAGTTGGCAAATCAAACACTACAAAGTCGCACAACTCATCATTTTGGACACATGTTTGAAAATTGGAGTTGTCGGATTCAATTGGGTAGGGGTAGGTTTGATTTGGAAATCCTCTCACATTCTCACTCTGTCCAACCGCCTCCTTATACATTGAAAAATTTTAAGCTAGTGGGAAACTAAATACCTGTTCAGTAGGTTGCATAAGGGCGGCCACGGACGCTTCCACATTCCTAGTCATTTTGTTTGTTGCTGCGATATATGCCTCCAACGACTCTTCCAAACTAGACTTGGGTGGTAAAGAGGTTTCGGTAAAAGATTCGAAATTGTTTGGATATGTGAAACTCCCTAAAGGCTGTGTAGAAACAGTGTTTAGTGAAGGTGGGAAAGTCGGGTAGGACTGGTAGGAAGTGGATGGTTGGACAGGATTAGGATCAACATGTGGATAAAAATGTAAATGGACTTGTTGATTCCTAGAACTAGATGACGAGGGAGGGGTGAAAGATCGGCTACGAGATTGAGCAATGTGCTCAGCAATGGACATCGGTTTAGGAGTTACAGCAGGACTTGAAAAGGTGGTGTCAACGTACGAAGGTGGTAAAGGTTGATTTGGTTGGCACAAAGTGGGTTGAAAAGTCAAACTGTTTCTCCTAGACGCCTCTATTTGATCTTTCAAAGATTTTTTAGGCAAGGAAGGATCGTCTTTAAATTGACCGAACAAATTGACGTACGATGCAAAATTAGGTTCGGGATACCAAAGTTCGGCAAGTGATTTATTATGTGGGGTACCCATGTTGTAAGAAGAAAGGGTGAAAGAAAGAAAGGTGGGCGGTGGTGGTGCAAGGATTTATTTGCGGCAAAAAATTTGCAAGTTTCCTAACAATAATTTTCCTTTTTCTTTTTCTTCACTTGATAATTGTTGCAAAAAAGATTTTTAGTTAAAGATATGCAACAGAAACATATTACTTGCAATCAGTTATTATTGTAAGCATATCACAAGAATCTTTATTTGGAAAAAATTGTTGCAAAAAGATATTCGAGAAAAGATATGCAACAAAAAAAGATTACTTGCAATCAATTTCTATTTTAAGCGGGGCCCAAAAATCCTGCACAAGATTGTTATTTGGAAAGAGAAAGATTTTTAAAGCACACAAAATCTTGCAGGAATTTTTTAGAAAATATAAGGAAATTTTTGCAGAGGAGGAACAGAGAAGCTTACAGAACTTTTTTCACGAGCTGAAGACACAAGAAAACCGCGTTTCCGCGGCCTTATGTGGGTTCCCGCGGAGGAAGGGCGGCGGTCTAAGCGGCGCGGATCCCCAAATTTTTTTTCAAGCGACGACTCGACAATTAGGCCGCAGTTCCGCAGCCTAAAGCAGATTATGGCCGCGGAAAGGCGGCTCTTTGGGGGGTTCAAAGCTCCAAAATTTTTGTGCTGTTCTGTTGTTTAAAATCTCTTCTGTTCCGATATCTCGTTTTCTGTTTCGGTTTCTGGAAATTTCCAGATCCGTCTCGATTGTTCCTGCAAGATTCACACAACAAAGTACCATTTCCAAAAAATAACAATGGATATATTTTTATAGTTTTTGGATTTTTTTAGATTTTTATGATTTTTTTAATTTAGATTAACCCGAAATTCCAAAAAGGAAATTTCTATGCCATCCCCGGCAACGGCGCCATTTGATTTGATCTCAAAAACTATTTCTAAACCGCAATCAAGAACGGCGTCGCTTTGCAGCTAGCCGGTGAGTACGGGTCGGTCCACAGGGATGTTGTGAATTTCCTAATCGCGCTAACTAGTTAATTCCGAAGGGTGTTCGGATTGATTATTAAATCTAAAAACCTAAATTATTCTATCTACGATTATCTAAATCTATTCTTGCTAGGGTTAGGTTTAAGGATGGTTTGGAAATGCAAGTAAATCTCAACGCTTTCTATACCCTGATGAAGATCTATGAAGAGTTATGGTAATTATCAATAAAGGGGATTAGATCCATTCGGGAAGGTGTTCCTTCCTCTAGGTTCTTGTCCTTCCTTTAGAGATCCTTACCCTAACCTCCATGGAAAACGCGCGCAACCGGGCTTTTACACTACGGTATCACCGCTACCTCGAGGGATAGGGTGCCGTAGGGCGCGTTGTGTGCGTGTATGCATGAAGTCCTATTGTAAATATATAATGGGTAAGAAAGAGATGAGAGATCTCATCTCTCAAAAGCCTTCCCCAAAGCTAACTCTAAACAATTTCCTAGGGCAAGAAATTAAATCTACATAGGGCAAAGAATTGAAATCTAAACTAGGGCAAGGAAATAAATCTACTTACAGATGCATTTCTCCAATCATCAACTCAGGATTGTCAGATCTGAATTTCTGAATTGAAGAGAGGCACCGATGCTCTCCATAAAGAATTCTGAATTTATTATTAAAAGGAGGCATAAGAAATTACAATGATTAGAGTTCCTATTTATAGAGAATAGGAAACCCTGGGTTTACATTTGATTCGCATGTCTGCAATTACAAAAATAGCCCTAGAAAATCTTTTCAGCACCGTACAAGAATTATGGTAAAAAAATTATTTCTTTCAGGCTCCATATAGCCGCGGAACCGCGGCCTGGGTAAAGTTTGGGCCGCTGTTCCGCGGTCCATTAAGACGATCAGTGTCTGAAATTTTTGGGTCTGATTCTTGGGTTCTTGGGCTTTTTCTTTCTGTGGTTCTTTATTCAGTTTGGCTTCTTTATTCCTCCCAGATCTCCAGTGAACAATTGCAGTGGACTTTTAACCGTTCGCTTTGTACTCTTGGACCTTGCATTGCCTTGTACTTTGTGAATTTTATCTTTGATGTAGGCTTGATCAAGAGTCTTCTGTTTGTTGGTCAAAGTCCACTTTTGCATTGTCTTTATATCTTTTTCACTATTTTAGATCTAAGAATCTGCAACCTGTAATATGTAGCAGACATGCGTCAAAAGCACCTGTTTATTTATAAAACGAATAAGAATGGGGAATATAATAATGCAATATTATGGTATAAACACTCGGCCCGAATCGGCCGGCGACTCGGCCGACTCGGTCTCCGCCGCCTGCCGGACTCGGCCGGACAGCCGATTCTCCAACATAAAACTTCTATCTCTTGGCCTCCCCAGTACCCCTGTATACTTTAAATATCCAGCACAGTAACAGAGCCCCTTTAAAACCCTATTTACTCCATTTTTAAAACATTTTTAATACAATTTTCAATACAACCTTTCACCTACCCTAACCCTAGTTTTACCCTATAAATACCACCCCTAAACACACACACCTCATTCACAATTATGTCCAAACTCTCAAGAAAACTCTTTAGAAATTTTGTGTGCAAGTGGAGTTAGCGAAGGGCGAAACTCCGGCGATCTTCCGACGACGACCCTAGGAGCTCCCGGCGACGAAACGACGCACTGGCGCATCCTACCGCTTCCTCTCCCTCTTCTCTTGACTCTTAACCCGTAATTCCCACCTCCCTCTTCTCTATTCTTTTCTAAAAACTCGTATTAATAAAACCCGACGAAATCGGAGTTAATCCGATTTCCGATTCGGTTCTTCCTAAAAATCCCACTTTTTATTAAATACAAATATACCAAACCCTTACATGTTGACTATTAAATATTAACAAGCCATATTGAACAAGTTCCATATCAAAAGGATTTCTATTTCAATTTTTATCGTACTTTTTTCAGTAAAATACCATGTAGTTTGGTTTCAACTTTAAAACATCAATAATCTTGCTATACTTTTAAGTAGATCACGAGATAATGACCTACCTCCCCACAAAACTCATATGCAACATAGCACAATACCTTTCGGGAACATAAAATACAGGAAAACAAGATTTTACATATAAATACCATTTATTAATAAAACTTTTTTCTACAAGAAATATGTATTTACACAAATCTTTGCAAAGCGCCGCTACAACCCATTTGGGGAACCCGTTCGGGATGGTGCAGATTATCTCACATCATCGGGCTTAGTAGTGTAAGGTGCAGACCTCCGTAAGGAGCATTCGGTGTCGAGAGATTTAAAATACAAATATCTTAAGAAAATGAGATTTTTAGAAAATAATAAAATAAAATAATTTTTATAAATATATAAATATATATGTATTATCAAAATATCTATTTTTGTTATAACATCAATATTCCAACTTTTCCAAATCAAAATAATCACTTTACATGATAATACCATGAAATTCCATACAAGTTCAATATTACAATTAAATACCCTATATTATGAAAATAGGTTTCATTCACTAGAAATGCCATATATATAAAATCTACATTTATGAAAACTCTAAAGACGATAATTAATTACTTGAGGTGTATTTTGAAAATTATACAATTATTATTTTTACATAAAACCCCCTCAAGTTTTATAAATTACAATAAGGACCCTACTAAACATAGGTTTAAGCGGGACCAATCTCTTGAGCCTCAGAAAGCCGGAGAAGTAGGTGCTTACCTATTTAAGGTAGACAACTTAACAAACGGTGTTATCAACACGGTAATCGTTTTTGAAAAAGACACAAATCCTGCCGCCCATGTGCAGCGGTTACCGATAACATCAAAAGCTAATTCAGGACTTCAATTTCTTTTCTAATTGTTCTGACTCAGACTGAGTCTCATTATAATAATCTGACTTGAATATGATTCAAGTATAAATTGCAATTCAACATGAATCCATATAATCAATCTATTCAATCTATTAAATCTGTATTGACTAAACCGAACCATGGATATACTTCCATTTACATGATTCTCCAGTTACATCCATGATTCTCCAGTTACATCCATTTACTGATATCATGGTTTCGGCAAGTCATCCAATTATACAATATATATTACAAGACAATACAAGTTGCAATACAATACAAACAATACAATCAAGACATCGCGGCGTTTAAGGGGTAGATTGGTACGGAAGGTGTTAGAAGTGGCACGAGACTGCAATCATAAGACACCTAAACTGTATTCCATTGCTGTTGGACCGTGGCATAAACGGTTCCTTGAGTTCCTAATACCTTAGTCTCTGGAGCAAGTGAGACTTCTCTCGTATACACTGGCATCTTTCTGTACCAAGCTACAAACAACAGCGTAAACACTAAATACAACAATATAACAATATAATACAACTTTAAAAGTTACACACACACACTCTCTCTCTCTCTCTCTTTCTGTATATTCTATTTCTCCCTTATCTTTGGGACTTACCGAGCGATATGTTCGCTGACGACATTCTCTTTCTTCATCTTTGAATGTCATCAGGTGTTTCGGATCTTCCAAAGATCGAGCCTAGCACTGAAGACTTGGACCAGTTTATTGAAGATCCCAAGCTGTAGTTACACTTGTACACATTTCATTTCAGTTCTTTCCTTTTCTGTTATGCCATTGTTTAGGTATTGCTTTCATTCAGATGTATTTACTTTTCCATGCACTGAAAAAGAATGTTAATAAATAAAGTTGTTGTTCGATTATATCTATTGTCTTTATCTCTTATGCATTTTACTTATATTGATTAGATACGCTTAGCGTGTTTACTCCCGAGTAAATACGTAGCGGCCTCGTAGCGGCCTCTGCCCGTACACTGGGAAGCGGGGCGTGACAGGTTTTGTTGGCGGCCCATGCAGGTTAGAATTGTATGGAACCCTACCATGCAGTTCTGTTCTGCGTGAACAACCTAAGCAATATAACACAAGAATCAGCAACTAAAAACATTCTTTACAATTCATATTTCTTGAATCTTATCATTTCATATACTTTGAATCTGTCCTAACCTAAAATTCCCTTCCCTCTTTTACAATCTTACCAAAACCTTCGCATTTTTTAGTTCCTTCACATATTTTTCATACACTATCCATACTTCAGTCATCAAACTTTTCCTGAATCTGTTACACTTTCCTTTTACAAATTTCGAGGACGAAATTTTTATAAGAAGGGTAAAATGAAACAACCCTAAACTTTATGTACAACTTTCTGTACAATTTTTTTCAAAAATATAGAAAGGGGTATTTTTGCCCGAGCACAAGATATAAGTCTGTTTTGCTTTTTAATAGCAAGAAGGATCTTGTAGCTCATTGGTAAGACCTTGCACAGCTGAACTAAAGCACCAGAGTTCAAATCCCATCCCCTACATTATTTTTAATATTATTTTATTTTTGAATTTTTAGAAGTCCAAGAGTCTACACGTGCTAAACGCGTAAAACCCCACTACACATGTAAAACAAAATGGACCAGGGGGAAGAACAAACGACGACGGACCAACGGCGACCGACCCCGGCCTGACTCGGCCCGAATCGGCTGGCGACTTGGCCGACTCGGCCGCCGCTGCTGGCCGGACTCGGCCGGACCGCCGATTCTCCAACACAAAACTTCTGTCTCTTGGCCTCCCCAGTACCCCTGTATATTTTAAATATCCTGCACAGTAACAGAGCCCCTTTAAAACCCTATTTACTCCATTTTTAATACAATTTTAATACAATTTTCAATACAACCTTTCACCTACCCTAACCCTAGTTTTATCCTATAAATACCACCCCTAAACACAAAACCCTCACTCACAATTCTGTCCAAACTCTCAAGAAAACTCTTTAGAAATTTTGTGCGCAAGTGGAGTTAGCGAAGGGCGAAACTCCGGCGATCTTCCGACGACGACCCTAAGAGCTCCCGGCGACGAAACGACGCACCGGCGCATCCTAACGCTTCCTCTCCCTCTTCTCTTGACTCTTAACCCGTAAGTTCCACCCCACTCTTCTCTATTCTTTTCTAAAAACTCGTATTAATAAAACCCGACGGAATCGGAGTTAATCCGATTTCCGATTCGGTTCTTCCTAAAAATCCCACTTTTTCTTAAATACAAACATACCAAACCCTTACATGTTGACTATTAAACATTAACAAGTCATATTGAACAAGTTCCATATCAAAAGGATTTCTATTTCAATTTTTATCGTACTTTTTTCAGTAAAATACCATGTTATTTAGTTTCGACTTTAAAACATCAATAATCTTGCTATACCTTTAAGTAGATCACGAGATAATGACCTACCTCCTCACAACACTCATATGCAATATAGCACAATAGCTTTCGCGAACATAGAATACAGGAAAACAAGATTTACATATAAATACCATTTACTAATAAAACATTTTTCTACAAGAAATATGTATTTACACAAATCTTTGCAAAGCGCCGCTACAATCCATTTGGGGAACCCGTTCGGGATGGTGCGGATTATCGCACATCCTCGGGCTTAGTAGTGTGAGATGTAGACTTCCGCAAGGAGCATCCGGTCTCGAGAGATTTAAAATACAAATATCTTAAGAAAATGAGATTTCTAGAAAATAATAAATTAAATTAATTTTATAAATATATAAATATATATGTATTATCAAAATATATATTTTTGTTATAACATCAATATTCCAACTTTTCCAAATCAAAAGAATCACTTTACATGATAATACCATAAAATTCCATACAAGTTGAATATTACAATTAATACCCTATATTATGAAAATAAGTTTCATTCACTAGAAATGTCATATATATAAAATATACATCTAAGAAAACTCTAAAGACGATAATTAATTACTTGAGGTGTATTTTGAAAATTATACAATTATTATTTTTACATAAAACCCTCTCAAGATTTATAAATTACAATAAGGACCCTAGTAAACATAGATTTAAGCGGGACCAATCTCTTGAGCCTCAGGAAGTCGGAGAAGTGGGTGCTTGCCTATTTAAAGAAGACAACTTAACAAATGGTGTTATTAATATGGTAATCGTCTTTGAAAAAGACACAAATCCTGCCGCCCATGTGCAGCGATTACCGATAACATCAAAAGCTAATTCAGGACTTCAATTTCTTTTCTAATTGTTCTGACTCAGACCGAGTCTCATTATAATAATCTGACTTGAATATGATTTAAGTACAAACTGCGATTCAACATGAATCCATGAATCCTTATAATCAATCTGTTCAATCTATTAAATCTGTATTGATTAAACCGAACTATGGATATACTTCCATTTAGATGATTCTCCAGTTACATCCATTATTCTCCAGTTACATCCATTTACTGATATCATGGTTTCGGCAAGTCATTAAATTATATAATACAAACAATACATTCAAGATATCACGGCGTTTAAAGGGTAGATTGGTACGGAAGGTGTTAGAAGTGGAATGAGACTGCAACCATAAGACACCTAACCTGTATTCCATTGATGTTGGACCGTGTCATAAATGGTTCCTTGATTTCCTGATACCTTAGTCTCCGGGGCAAGTGAGACTCCTCTCGTATACACTGGCATCCTTCTGTACCAAGCTATAAATAACAGCGTTAACACTAAATACAACAATATAACAATACAATATAACTTTAAAAGTTACACACACACACTCTCTCTCTCTGTCTATTCTATTTTTCCCTTATCTTTGGGACTTACCGAGCGATTTGTTAGCTGACGACATTCTCTTTCTTCTTCTTTAAATGTCATCAGGTGTTTCGGACCTTCCAGATATCGAGCTTAGCACTGAAGACTTGGACCAGTTTATTGAAAATCCCGAGCAGTAGTTACCATTGTACACATTTCATTTCAGTACTTTCCTTTTCTGTTATGCCATTGTTTAGGCATTGCTTTCATTCAGATGTATTTACTTTTCCATGCACTGTAAAAGAATGTTAATAAATAAAGTTGCTGTTCGATTATATCTATTGTCTTTTTCTCTTGTGCATTTTACTTATATTGCTTAGATACGCTTAGCATGTTTACTCCCGAGTAAATACGTAGCGGCCTCGTCGCGTCCTCTGCCCGTACACTGGGAAGCGGGGCGTGACAGGTTTTGTTGGCGGCCCATGCAGGTTAGAGTTGTATGGAACCCTACCATGCAGTTCTGTTCTACGTGAACAACCTAAGAAATATAACACAAGAACCAGCAACTAAAAACATTCTTTACAATTCATATTTCTTGAATCTTATCATTTCATATACTTTGAATCTGTCCTAACCTAAAATTTCCTTCTCTCTTTTACAATCTTACCAAAACCTTCGCATTCTTTAGTTCCTTCACATATTTTTCATACACTATCAGTACTTCAATCTCCAAACTATTCTTGAATCCGTTACACTTTCCTTTTACAAATTTCGAGGATGAAATTTTTATAAGGAGGGTAGAATGTAACAACCCTAAACTTTATGTACAACTTTCTGTACAATGTTTTCCAAAAATACAGAAAGGGGTATTTTTGCCTGAACACAAGATATAAGTTTGTTTTGCTTTTTAATAGAAAGAAGGAGCATGTAGCTCATTGGTAATACCTTACACTGCTGAACCAAAGCACCAGAGTTCAAATCCCATCCCCCACATTATTTTTAATATTGTTTTATTTTAAATTTTTAGAAGTCCAAGAGTCTACACATGCTAAACCCGTAAAACCCCACTACACATGTAAAAGAAAATGGACCACAGGGAAGACCAAACGACGACGGACCCACAGTGACCGACCCCGGCTTGACTCGGTCCGAATCGGCCGGCGACTCGGCCGGACCGCCGATTCTCCAACACAAAACTTCTGTCTCTTGGCCTCCCCAGTACCCCTGTATACTTTAAATATCCTGCATTGTAACAATCCTAAATTTCCTATACAAGTTTTTACAAAAAAAATTTCAAAAATTCATAAAGGGGTATTTATTGGCAGAGCACAAGATAAGTAATTAATTAGCAATTTAATTACAAGAAGGAGCTTGTGGCTCATTGGTAATACCTTGCACTGCTGAACCAAGCCATCTGAGTTCAAATCTTATGCCCCATATTATTTTTAATTTTTATTTTGTTTTAAATTTTATAGAAGGTCAACAGTCAACACGTGATAACACCAAATTTTTCCACTACACCCACAAAACTGAATGCACCGGTGAGCACCCTAGGAGACCCCCCACCTACCCATGCCTCGACTCGGCCCGACTCGACGCCTGAAGATGAAAAGTGCCTCTTCACATGCCCCACCCCGTGCATACTTAAATCTGCAGACCACTTCCAGAGAGCTCATTATACCCTATTTACTCCAATTTTTAATGATTTTTAATACATTTTACAATTTTTTAAATTAAAACCCTTCATCTACCCTAACCCTAGCCTAACTCTATAAATACACCCCTACCCTCTACCTTCTCGCCCCAAAACTCTGAGCCAACTCTCTAAAATTCTCAAGAAAACTTATGTACTTTGAAAACGAGCACGAAGCGAAGCTACGACGAAATTTCCGGCGATCATCCCAGGAGCTCCCGGCGACGAAACGACGCACCGGCGACTCCTTCTGTTCAATCTCCCTCTTCTAGTTGTCCAAAACACGTAAGTCCCATTTCTAACTTTCTTTTCCATTCTAAAAATACGGATTTACAAAACCCGACGGAATCGGAACCAATCCGATTTCCGATTCGGTTTTCTTTTAAAACTTCATTTCTCGTTAATACAATTATGCTTAAACTCTCTCATGTTGACTATTAAACACTAATCAACCAAATTGATCAAGTTTCATTTCATAAAATGAAGGCTATTTCACTTTATCGTATTTTTCATTTAAATACCACATTGTTTCAATTATACATTTAACTTCATTAAACTTGCTATACCTTTAAATAGATCACGAGGTAACGACCTTCCTCCTCACACACTCATATGCAACATAGCATGACACCCTCGAGAACCTAGAATACGGGAAATCGACATCTTTACAAATAAATAACCTTTGAGTTAATAATAAAAAAAGAAAATATATAGACTCGGCCAATTGAGGACTATCACGCTCATTAGGACAGAGAAAGGTTGTGGACATTCAGTCATTTATCTAAACCTGACTCTGTGGTGCCTAGGCTAGACAAGTGAGAAAGGTAACTTTAAAAGGCCCGTCTCACGGTGATTCGTGAGCGGATCCCTCCTTTCTTCACTTGTACTTATCTGGCCACAATTGGCGGTGAAGAGGCGATTTGAGGAATATCGCACAACTTGTCCCTTTGGACCAGTTAGGAGCAGTCTAGTTGACTTAGGAGACCCTAGAACATAGAATACGGGAAATCGATATCTTTACAAATAAATACCGTTTACTTAATAAAACCGTTTTCTAAAAGATTTAGTATTTATACAAATCTTTGCAAAGCACCGGTACAACCCATTTTGGGGAACCCGTTCGGGATGGTGCGGATTATCGCACATTCTCGGGCTTAGTAGTGCGAGATGCAGACCTCCGCAAGGAGCATTCGGTCTCCAAAAATTTAAAATACGACATCTTAAAAAAACGAGATTTCTAGAATATTATATATATACTAAAATTATTTTCATATAAATATATGTATGTGTAACATAAAAATATATATTTTGAATTATTACAAATATTCCACTTTTTCTAAAAATGTCACAAGAATCATTTTACAATAAAATACCATGAATTCCACACAAAACCAATATTACCAATAAATACCATTTATTATGAAAATATGATTTTTTCAATAGAAATATCACAATATAAAATCTACATTCACTATAACTCTAAAGACGATTAATAAATACTTGGGGGTGTGCTTTGAAAAGTATATAAAAGTATTTTTATATAAAACCCCTCAAGTTCTATAATTTACCATAAGGACCCTAGTAAATATAGGTTTAAGCGAGACCAGTCTCTTGAGCCTCAGGGAGCTGGAGAAGTGGGTGCTTGCCTACTTAAGGTAGACAACTTAATAATGGTGTTATCAATATGGTAATCGTCTTTTAAAAGACACAAATCCTGCCGCCCATGTGCAGCGGTTACCGATAACATCAAAACAATCAGGACTTAAATTCACTTTTCTAATTGTCTGACTCAGGTGTGAGTCTCATTATAATCTGGCTTGAATATGATTCAAGTACAATTTACAATTTACAATTTACAATTTACAATCTACAATATTACAATCCAACATGAATCCATGAATCCATGAATCCAACTATCAGCCTGTACAACTTGACCGAACCGAACCATGGATATACATTCCATTTACATGATCTCCAGTTTACATCCATTTACATGATTCTACAGTTACATCCGTTACAGATATCATGGTTTCGGTCAGTCATCCAATTATACAATCTATACAGTTTACAATACAATACAATCAAAACACTACGGGGTTTAAGGGGTAGACTGGTACGGAAGGTGTTAAAAGTGGCACGAGACTGCAAGATTTAAGACACCTAACATAATCCAATTGCCGTCATTCCGGGCCTTCTAACGGAGCCTTGTACTCTATATTCAGTTCACCGTAGTCTCTGGTCTAACGAGACTTCTCTCGTATACACTGGCATCCTTCTGTACTAAACTACAAACAACAGCGTTAACACAACATTACAACAATATAATACAACTTTAAAAGATATCTTCTTATTCTGTCTATTCTATTTCTCTCTTATCTGTGGGACTTACCGAGCGACCTGTTCGCTGACGACATTCTCTTTCTTTCTTCTTTGAATGTCGTCAGGTGATCTGGACACATCAGAGATCAAGCCCAACGCTGAAGACTTGGACCAGTTCGGTGAAGACCCCGAGCTCTAGTTCATTGTACACTTTCCATTCAGTACTTTCATTTCTGTTATGCCATTGTTTAGGCACTGTTATTTCAGTTGTATTTACTTTCCATGTATTGTACAGAAAGAATGTGAATAAATAAAGTTGCTGTTTTATTATATCTTGTCTCTTGTGCTTTACTTTTATATTGCTTAGATACACTTAGCGTATTTATTTCACAGTAAATACGTAGCGGACCAGTCGCGTCCCCTTCGCCGTATACTGGGAAGCGGGGCATGACAGGTTTTTTTGGTGGCCCATGCAGGTCCGAGCTGTATAGAACCATACTATACAATTCTGTTCTGCGTGAACAACCTAACCAATATAACACAAGAACCAGCAACTAAAACATTCTTTACAATTTATGTTCCTTAAATCTTATCAATTTCATATTTCTTGAATCATATACTTTGAATCTGTCCTAACCAAAAATTCCCTCACCTCTTTTACAATCTTACCAAAATCTTCACATTCTTTCATTCCTTCAAACATTTTTTCACATTTTTTAAAACCCTTGCACCATCTTGTTATTTTTCACACACTGTCAGTACTTCAGTCACTACACTTTTCTTAAATTTGTTACACTTTCCATTTACAAATTTCGAGGACGAAAATTTTTAAGGAAGGTAGAATGTAACAACCCTAAATTTCCTATACAAGTTTTTACAAAAAAAATTCAAAAATCCATAAAGGGGTATTTATTGCCTGAGCACAAGATAAGTAATTAATTAGCAATTTAATTACAAGAAGAAGCTTGTGGCTCATTGGTAATAGCTTGCACAGCTGAACCAAGCCACCTGAGTTCAAATCCCACGCCCCACATTATTTTTAATATTTATTTTGTTTTAAATTTTAAAGAAGCCTAACAGTCAACACGTGATAACTCCAGATTTTTCCACTACACCCACAAAACTGAATGCACCAGTGATCAACCCAGGAGACCCCCCACCTACCCATGCCTCGACTCGACCCGACTCGGCCGAGTCGGCCGGCGGACCGGCCGACTCGCGCCGGCGCCGGCGCCGCCGGCCGAACTCGGCCGGACGGCTGAATCGCCTGAAGATGAAAAGTGCCTCTTCACATGCCCTACCCCCTGCATACTTTAAATCTGCAGACCACTTCCAGAGAGGTCATTATACCCTATTTACTCCAATTTTTAATGATTTTTAATACATTTTACAATTTTTTAAATTAAAACTCTTCATCTACCCTAACCCTAGCCTAACTCTATAAATACACCCCTACCCTATACCCTCTCACCCCAAAACTCTGACCCAAATCTCTAAAATTCTCAAGAAAACTTGTGTACTTTGAAAACGAGCACGAGGCGAAGCTACGACGAAATTTCCGGCGAACTTCCGGCGATCATCCTGGAGCTCCCGGCGACGAAACGACGCACCGACGACTCCTCCCGTTCAATCTCCCTCTTCTAGTTGTCCAAAACCCGTAAGTCCCATTTCTAACTTTCTTTTCCATTCTAAAAATACGGATTTACAAAACCCGACGGAATCGGAACCAATCCCATTTCCGATTCAGTTTTCTTTTAAAACTTCACTTCTCGTTAATACAATTATGCTTAAACTCTCTCATGTTGACTATTAAACACTAATCAACCAAATTGATCAAGTTTCATTTCATAAAATATTGGCTATTTCACTTTATCGTATTTTTCATTTAAATACCACATTATTTCAATTATACATTTAACTTCATTAAACTTGCTATACCTTTAAGTAGATCACGAGGTAACGACCTATCTCCTCACACACTCATATGCAACATAGCACGACACCCTCGAGAACCTAGAATACGGGAAATCAACATCTTTACAAATAAATAACGTTTGAGCTTATATATATATATATATATATATATATATATATATATATATATATATATATAGACTCAGCCAATTAAGGACTGTCACACGCTCATTAGGACAGAGGAAGATTATGGACATTCAGTCGTTTATCTAAACCTGACTTTGTGGTGCCTAGGCTAGACACGTGAGAAAGGTAACTTTAAAAGGCCCGTCTCATGGTGATTCGTGAGCAGATCCCTCCTTTCTTCACTTGTACTTATCTGGCCACAATTGGCGGTGAAGAGGCGATTTGAGGGATATCGCGCAACTTGTCGCTTTGGACCAGTTAGGAGCAGTCTAGTTGACTTAGGAGATCCTAGAACATAAAATACGGGAAATCGACATCTTTACAAATAAATACCATTTACTTAATAAAACCGTTTTCTAAAGGATTTAGTATTTATACAAATCTTTGCAAAGAGCCGCTACAACCCATTTTGGGGAACCCGTTCGGGATGGTGCGGATTATCGCACATACTCGGGCTTAGTAGTGTGAGATGCAGACCTCCGCAAGGAGCATTCGGTCTCGAAAGATTTAAAATACGACAACTTAAGAAAACGAGATTTCTAGAATATTATATATATACTAAAATTATTTTCATATAAATATATGTATATGTAACATAAAAATATCTATTTTGAATTATTACAAATAGTCCACTTTTTCTAAAAATGTCACAAGAATCATTTTACAATAAAATACCATGAATTCCATACAAAGTCAATATTACCAATAAATACCATTTATTATGAAAATAGCATATTTTCAATAGAAATAACACAATATAAAATCTGCATTCACTACTGTTAGTTATATGTATGCCCTAGAGGCCATTACTGTATATACGATGTATATTGTAGTGGATGTTTGGACATATGTAGGGAGGACTTTCTTACTCGACATGATAGTATGCTATCTGGTTGCTCTTTATCTTAACATGTACTCTGATTGTCTCTATATTACATGTTGATAAAACCCTTAGGATGAGTACTTGACTACCAAAACTATGATGCAGATCATACTATTGGGGACAGAGTAGTCGCCAAGTACGTCCTTCAAATGTTCCTAGTCATGGGAGTATCGAGACAGGGTATCGATACTCCAGTGTAGACTAGCGTATGCGCTTCTTGACCCGTATGATGGGCAATGGATGATCCCATATCCATTGGTGTTTGACATCAGAGAAGGTATACGGGTGCTCAGTGGAGACTGGGTACACTGGACAGACTCGCCGAGAACTCCCAGATGGTATTATACCTCACGTCAGATGGCAATTCTCTGGTGACACTGGTACAGGTTAGTCTGTAGACCCGAGATCGTCATAGAGACTTGTGTGATTCCCACTGTGCTTTGATTTCCATCATACCACGTTCAAGAGGGCGTGCAAAAAGGTGGCTTTTAGGTACAGTCCCGAATCACATGGAGGCAATGAGCGATAGGAGGGGTTTCGTCTCTCCCGGTATAGGAAGTTGATGTTGCGCTGTGTTCGATTGGCTATAACTGGAAATCCCTGGCCAGGGTTGCTGAGATTTACTGGTAAGTGTTATCAGTAGTTTCTCGAACTGTTATGGACTTCATATCAACACGACTTATCAAGCTACTGGGGTCTGACGTTTACCACCCCTAGGCGAGATATGCGACATATCAGACGAAGAGACCAGACTGTATAGGAGTGTTATTGGTTGGATTCACGGGAAAATATACAGGCTTGCTTGTTGATCTTCTGATCGCTCAATACCTGGGTGGCTGTTACGTTTAGCTGACCGCTTGCAGCTTGTGGGTGTTTGATAAGATCATCACCTACTGCCAGCGTATTGACAATTCTTTAGAGTCCTACACAGAGGTTTCCTGGCTCAGGCAAAAAGGAGTAGGAGCACATATGTGATATGTGCGGGACCGAGAATAATACGTGTATGCGATACCATATTAGATTCTCGCGATATGTGATATCGGCCGGATATATGTGATATAGCCGGGTCATCGGATCAAGTGTTGATTCGATGAACTGATACAGATTATATTAGTCGGTTATTTGTGAAATAGCCGGATTATCTGATCAAGTGTTGATTCGATAATTTAATGTATAATTATATATTTGATATATTAAATTACATTAACTAATATTAGCTCACTTAAAGATTCTTTTTCTCACTCGGGTAATACATTGATATATATGTGATATATGTTAATTGTATTATTTTATTTTGTTACAATAAATACTGTATATGTGATATATAATGTTGTAACATGTTATGATTATAAATGCAATATGATTTGTGGAGTTTAGATATGGTTAGGGTTTGGATTAGGGTTAAACTTTCATGAAGCTTTCAAAAAGCTTCTTGAAGCTTTGACCTTGACCTTGATATTTTGTGATATTTTGCATAGATATTTCCTTAACCCAACCCAACCCTTTAACCATAGTTGATTCTCTACATGTGTTAAGTCTTCATACTTAACCCATGGTTGCATTTCTAACCACACACTTGATTTTATTATTCATCACAAAAGGATTTGATCATCTTCTTCTTCTTTCTTGTTTGATGAAAAGCTTCACTAGCTTTTTCATATGTGATGATTTTGAGTGAGATAAAGAAAACAAATGAGAGCTAAATTCCTACTTCATCATCATCATCTATTCTAGCCACTTAGATTAAGGTGTTTGCTATGCTAATACTTGATTAGTGAAGCAAAAGCTTGGGCTTGAGTTTCTTCAAGGTAGATCATCTTTGTTATCGAAAATCGGAAGCAAGCTTGCATTTTCTCTTCATGGAGCCTCTCTTGAGTCCGGGTACTCGATGATCGTAGCGAAGGGACCTCAACACAGAGTTTTAGAAGTGAAGGAACGGACTACAAAGGTTGTAATCCCTAACTCTTAAATGTAAAGTTGTTTACATGCTTTGTTTCACCTAATCTCTAGTCTAAGATCTTGGTTAGGGTTGTTCGGCATGTCTAAAATTTGATTTTTGCATGGTTGATGCCCTGTAGAACCTTGTGACAGTGTCTAGTAACCCTACAGTGGTATCAGAGCCAAGCTAGAGCTTTAGACGAAGTCTAGACGAAGTTTAAAGTCCGATCGAACCCCAAAACATCGCATTAGACCCCCTCTCTGGAAATTTTGTAAAGGGTTGATTTTTTTCTGTATTAAAAATACTAAGAAAATTAAGCAAGGAATTCTAAGGATTACTGTGAAAAACGACATTTTAATTCTCTCAAAGTGCCGCGGAACCGCGGCAATACCCTGCCTTGCGCGGCGGTTCCGCAGCCGTATAGGGGAATTAGGGTTAGTTTTTTCTACAGTAACATCCATGGCTATCTCTACATGCATCTGGGAATTTTTAATATTACTCAAGTGTTGAGTTTTCTGGAGATCTTTTGTATTCGTTGATTCGATCGGAAAGTTTGACTTCGTTTAGGTTTTTCCGGGTAATTTAGAACGTGTTAAAAAGTTCGAACGGATATCAATAACTCACTTTTTCCCCTGCCAGAAAATTTCCAAGTGTTGGCTTTTTTCCTTAATTAAAGAACATTCATAGTCGTGCAAGTAACGCGGTGGACCCTCTAGAAGAACACAAACCTTTAATCGATTATGTGACCGTCTGAACCGCCTCTAAACCTTAGGGTTTGGGGCAATACGGCGTTGCCACATGTGAGGCGTTGGTTTGACCTTTCTACAGCTGGACCATTGGTACTGTGGCATGTGATGGATACTTTTTGAACTCCGCTCAAGTGTTGAGCTATTTGAGAAATCTTGGGTGTTTGTTTATTCGATCGGAAAGTTTAACATTGTCTATTTATCTGGAATGTGATACAATATTTGGAATCCACAAGTAGTTATGAGATAACTAATTTGAATGTTATAAATCTAGCAGTTTAGTCTCAGATGATCGGTTGTCACGGGATTTTGATGCGATCAAAAGTCCGTCGCAATCACGTAGCGTACGCGGATACTCGCCGGGTAAACTTAATAGACAGCCACGCCCCATAGCCCCGACCAAGTGACTGTAGGAGAACCCCGTCGCCAAAAGCATCCGTTCGGGTGCTCGCGGCAGCGGTGTTCCTTAGTGCACTTCGTCGACGGCATCGGGGGTGCAGCCGTCTACTAAAGTTTTCGACGAGCATTCGATCAGGATGTCGAGAATCTTGTTGAATTGCCCGACTAGATATTGAAAAGTGTTTTCGATAATGAGACTAAAATGCGGATTTTATAATTGTTAGGCATGCGATGTCTAAAGAATTCATTTGGTTAGGCATGTGATGTCTATGGAGGTTGCGGATTCCAACTGTTGTAGTTTTACACTTTCTTTTCTGCGACCGTAAGTGTAATATGTGGTGTATCATCGGTTTCGTTGCTATACATCAACGACAATTGGGATACACATATTTACTTACGTTGATGATATGTGATATTATGTGTTGCTGTGATATGTTATAATGGATCGTCGTGTTTTGGAATAGCCGGGGGTTTTATGTGAGATGAGAGTTTTTCTTTTTCATTCATGTAAAATTCATTTGTATGTAATATTCTTTTATTGGGGCACTTCCGGGCTGAGGATGATGTCACCATTGTATATTATTTACTTTTCCGCATTAGGTAGACCCAAGGCGGGGAGCACAAGTAACCGGGTTCTAGGGTCCAGTGGGAGACCATCTCGAGGAGTTGAGACCGGGTCTCCTAACTCTAGAACTGGCAGGATTACTTGCCGCTCTCATAGGGGTCTAGGGATGTGGGTTTGACTATTTATCGCGACCGTGGAATCCGTGTTTTATACTGGCTCATATTAAAACACGGACGTCCTAGTATATCCAATATTTCATATGTGTTCTTCTACTGCAATGTTCTGTGATAAGATCATATTACTGCCTGAGACGAATCTTTATATTATATATATGAGATATATGTTATATTGCAGATTTCGTTTCAAATGTAATGCTTGTGAAGCATATTAAAATGGGACTTCATTAATGAGATTAATGAAATAAAAGAAACCTAAAGATGTTGTAGAAACTTTTTTAAAAACTGGTAGCTCTAGTTCTTGCTTTGCATAGCGGTATTCCTTGTAGAATATCCAGCACCTTATTCGATAAGGAAAGAGCCGAGATCTCTTCACCGGAAGTGACCTCTTTAGCGAAACTAGCAGATACTACAAACACGGTTTGTCTTTTGATTGCTTCTATAGTTTTTGCTTTGCATAGTGGTATTTGCGAAATATCCAGCACCTTATTCGATAAGGAAAAAGCCGAGATCCCTTCACCGGGAGTGACCTCTTTAGCGAAACTAGAAAAGCCTCAAAAACATTCTATTTAAAATCACTCGATTCTACAACGATATCAAGTTCATTACGCAAAGGGTTTTCTTAAAAACCTGCCGTAGCCCTCCGTCATTTCAGATAAGTACTTCATAGTATTCGTACTACGTTTGTTGGCTTTCGTCAAGGCGTAGTGTGCGGTAGCTATTTATGCTTATCTGTATAAGCATATGATGCGATTGTGTTAGGGTAGTCGTGAGACTTTGTTGGCTTTCGTCAAGGGTCGTGCGGGTAGGTTTAATTCAATCGGAAAATGATGGGTTGAACTTGACTAGTAGCCTATGGTTTGTTAGCTTTCGTCAAGGTCATAGGATGCTAGGGGTAAAATATTATTGGGAATTTTAAGTGTTGAAATTTGCAATGAGATTGCATACCTTCTATGAGATAGTTGGATCCCGATACCCGCTGCGAGTAAGAGTTACTCCTGGGAGAGTTTTACACAATACAATTAGCCGATGAAGTAGGTGTCTAGAAATGTGTTAACAGGGTTATGCCTCTGGGAAAACGAGGTTTACTTTAATTAGGTCCGTGCGAAAGCACGGGGAACCTCCCTCAAAGTACTGGTACTGGCCTGACTGAAAGATTGGCAAATTTGTAGGGTGTGATTAATCCCGGCTAGTCTTTCCTTTTAGGGTTTGAAGAAAGATTTGACTAAAACAGTAGGAGCCATCCTGATTAGATAAATTGATAACCAATCTAATCTTGTAAAAGCGCACGCTGAGTGTTTTCTTCTCTCTCTCCTGGTAGCGACCATGTCACGCCTTAATCAAGAAAATAATATGGATGTATTAACCGAACCCGCTTGTTATACTGTGCTAGGGAACGTTGGTCCCGCTCCAACTTATAATTGTTATAAGACCGAGCAGGAAATAGGGGATTACCAGAATTCCCATGCCGCCCAAACGAAGAAAGTGCATGATGATGCATCATCATCGGGTGTGTTTAATTACCGAGAACTATTTCTCAGTATCATTTACGTCCTGGGTAAAAGATACCGGATCAGGATCTCGCATATGTAATCTGTTACGTGGGCTACTGATAGGTAGAGAACTGAGAAAGGGTGATAAGTTTCAAGAGTTGGAAACGGTGCAATTGTTGCAAGCCAAGCAGTTGGCAGTTATCACCCTGTATTACCAGAATACATTGATTCTGAACGAATGTTATTAGATACCGAATCTGATATACAACATCATATCAGTCTCTTTATTAGTAAAGATGGATATAATTTTGTATTGTTGGATAATGTTTTGAACATTTCCTATATCAAGAGTTGATCGGTTCAGGCACGTTATCTAAAAGCATAGACGTTCTAAATCAAACCACAGTCCTTAACATACAGTACACACACAAGAGGAAGAGTTCATAAATGAACGAGTCCTTCTTGAGGCATTGTAGACTAGGTCATATCAATGCGACCCGACTAGCTAAAGTTACATAAAGATGCATATTTAAATTAGTTTGGATTTACATCTTGTAAAACTTGCCAGTCATGTCATAAAGATAAGATGACCATATCTCTGTTTATTGGAAACAGAGAATGAGTTATTGAACTCTTGGGATTGATACATGCTGATATATGAAAGTCCCCTGTCTACATATGCCAGGACCGGTTTTTTGTACTTCATTACATTCACTGATGATCTCTCAAGATTCAGACATATGTTCCTGTTGAAACACAAGTCCGAAGCTTTTGAGATATTCACAGAATATAAGTTAGAAGTAGAGAACCATAAATGGATAAAAGTATTATGTCTTTTGATGAGATCAAGGAGGAGAATACTTGAGCACGGAATTCCTGGACTATTCTAAAGGAGAATGAGATTCTCTTTCAGCATTACTCCTCCGTATACACCACAGCACGTTGGTGTATCGGGGCGGAGCAATCACACCCTATGTGATATGGTGTGCTCTATGATGAGTACTACTGAGTTGCCTATTTTCTTTTAGGGTTATGCACTTGGGAAGTTGCATACCTATTGAATAAGGTTCCAACCAAATCAGATGCCTACCACTCCATATATGATATGGTATGGGAAGAGCCCATCTCTTAAAGATGTTAAGATTTGGGGTTGTCCAGCCTATGTCAAAAGAAAAATCCGGACAAGCTCGAGGCAAGGTCAGATCTGTGGAAGTTTGTTGGATATCCCAAGCATTAGCAAGGGAATATCTTCTACCACACTGGGGAACAAAAGATGTTTTTGTTTCTCAGCATGCCACCTTTGTTGAAGGGAATTTCTTGTGAAAAAATTAGTGGTCATGAGGTAGAACTGGAAGGAGTTCCAGCTATACAAACTGCAGCTGATGATTTGGTAGAACCGTGGGATTCAATAGTTTCCAACGAACCTCGGCCTCTCCGCCGATCTGGTAGGGTTCCTCACCCACCTGAGAGATACTTCGGTTTCTTTATGACAGTGGGAGCGAGGATTGCATCATGAGATGATGACCCAACTATTTTCGAGCAAGCCATCAGGAGTGGGACTCAGTAAGAATGGCTGGATGCTTAGCGATCTGAGATGGAATCCTTATACACCAACAAAGCATGGACTTTGGTTGCTTTATCTGAAGGGTTAAATCCATATTAGGAGCAAGTATATCTTGAGAAGATTACTAGGTGTACATGGAAAAGTTGAGACTTTCAAAACTATGCTTAAGTCCATCCAGATCCTACTTGCCACTGCTACATACTATGACTACGATATCTGGCGGTTGGGTGTCATGACTGCTTTTCTAAATGATGATTTGGAAGAGAGTGTCTATAAGTACACGGCCATAGGGCTTCGTAGACAGTGGGAGCAGCGGAAATGTGTGCAAGATGTTTTATGTGATAAATCAGGCATCGCGGAGTTGGAACGTTTGTTTTGATGTAGTAGTCAAAGAGTTTGACTTCATCAAAATGGTAGATGAACCAAGTATATACAAAAAGGTAGTAGGGAGTATGGTGGTGATCCTCGTATAGTACGTGGATGATATACTCTTGATAGGGAAGGAGTTTCATATGCTACGCTCGGTCAATCTCCTCTTATCACAAAGATTCTCCATATAGGATCAAGGTGATACCTTCTAAATCCTGGGTTATGGATCTATGAGATAGATCTAATTGGATGTTAGGATTCTCACTAGTTGTAGTGAGATGGTATCAATCGATCCTTGGGAGAATCACTGGAAAGGTTCTAGGATGATAAGGACGACTAAATGTCGGTCGCAGGCATTGTCTTTACCCTCAGTAGAGGGACGGTATATTAGAAGAGTTCCAAGCTAGATACCGTGACTTACTAGACGATTAAAGGCAAGATACATCGTTACCAAGGATGCTACAAAAGAGACAGTCTGGATATATATAAGTTCATGAGATGAACTTCGTTCCTGCCATTGTGTGACAATGGAGTTGTGGCTTATGCCAAGGAACCCCCGTCCCATCAGAGATCCAGACATATTCTTAGGCAGTTTCGCCTGATCAAGGAGATGGTTGATCTCCAGGGAGATCGAGATTAGGAGAGTAGACACAGAGGACAACATCGCGGATCCACTCACAAAGGCCTATTTCCCAGTGGAGACTTTTATGGGATGGTTGAGTATGAGATACTTCAACCACAGCTGATTGTTGAGTATGCGATACCACAACAGATGGCCCTAGTGCAAGTGGGAGATTGTTAGTTATATGTATGCCCCAGAGGCCATTACTGTACATATGATGTATATTGTAGTGGATGCTTGGACATATGTAGGGAGGACTTTCTTGCTCGACATGATAGTATGCTATCTGGTTGCTCTTTATCTTAACATGTACTCTGATTGTCTCTATGTTACATGTTGATAAAGCCCTTAGGATGAGTACTTGACTACCAGAACTATGATGCGGATCATACTAGTGGGGAAAGAGTAGTCGCCAAGTACATCCTTCAAATGTTCCTAGTCGTGGGAGTATCGAGACAGGGCATCGATACTCCAGTATAGACTAGCATATGCGCTTCATGACCCATATGATGGGCGATGGATGATCCCATATCCATTGGTGTTTGACATCAGAGAAGGTATACGGGTGCTTAATGGAGACTGGGTACACTGGACGTACTCGCCGAGAACTCCTAGATGGTATTATACCTCACGTCAGATGGCAGTTCTCTGGTGACACTGGTACAGGTTAGTCTGTAGACCCGAGATCGTCATAGAGTCTCGTGTGATTCCCACTGTGCTTTGATTTCCATCATACCACGTCCAAGTGGGCGTGAAAAAAGGTGGCTTTTAGGTACAGTCCCAAATCACATGGAGGCAATGAGCGATAAGAGGGGTTTCGTCTCTCCCGGTATAGGGAGTTGATGTTGCGCTGTGTTCGATTGGCTATAACTGGAAATCTCTGGCCAGGGTTGCTGAGATTTACTGGTAAGTGTTATCAGTAGTTTCTCAAACTGTTATGGACCTCATATTGACACGACTTATCAAGCTACTAGGGTCTGACGTTTACCACCCCTAGGCGAGATATGCGACATATCAGACGAAGAGACCGGACTGTACGAGAGTGTTACTGGTTGGATTCACGGGAGAATGTACAGGCTTGCTTGTTGATCTTCTGATCGCTCAATACCTGGGTGGCTGTTACGTTTAGCTGACCGCTTGCAGCTTGTGGGTGTTTGATATGATCATCACCAACTGCCAGCGTATTGACGATTCTTTAGAGTCCTACACAGAGCTTTCCTGGCTCAGGAAAAAAGGAGTATGAGCACATATGTGATATGTGCGGGACCGAGAATAATACGTGTATGTGATACCGTATTAGATTCTCGCGATATGCGATATCGGCCGGGTATATATGATATAGCCGGGTCATCAGATCAAGTGTTGATTCGATGAACTGATACAGATTATATTAGTCGGTTATTTGTGAAATAGCCGGATTATTGGATCAAGTGTTGATTCGATAATTTAATGTATAATTATATATTTGATATATTAAATTACATTAACTAATATTAGCTCACTTAAAGATTCTTTTTCTCACTCGGGTAATACATTGATATATGTGATATATGTTAATTGTATTATTTTATTTTGTTACAATAAATATTGTATATGTGATATATAATATTATAACATGTTATGGTTATAAATGCAACATGATTTGTGGAGTTTAAATATGGTTAGGGTTTGGATTAGGGTTAAACTTTCATGAAGCTTTCAAGAAGTTTCTTGAAGCTTTCAAGAAGCTTCTTGAAGCTTTGATTTTGACCTTGATATTTTATGATATTTTGCATAGATATTTCCTTAACTCAACCCAACCCTTTAACCATAGTTGATTTTCTACATGAGTTAAGTCTCCATACTTAACCCATGGTTGCATTTCTAACCACATACTTGATTTCATTATTCATCACAAAAGGATTTGATCATCTTCTTCTTCTTCCTTGCTTGATGAAAAGCTTCACTGGCTTTTTCATATGTGATGATTTTGAGTGAGATAAAGAAAACAAATGAGAGATAAATTCCTACTTCATCATCCTTATCTATTGTAGCCACTTAGATTAGGGTGTTTGCTTTGCTAATACTTGATTAGTGAAGCAAAAGCTTGGGCTTGAGTTTCTTCAAGGTAGATCATCTTTGTTATCGAAGATCGGAAGCAAGCATGCATCTTTCTCTTCATGGAGCCTCTCTTGAGTCCGGGTACTCGATGATCGCAGAGAAGGGACCTCGACACAGAGCTTTAGAAGTGAAGGAACGGACTACAAAGGTTGTAATCCCTAACTCTTAGATGTAAAGTTGTTTACATGCTTTTTTTCGCCTAATCTATAGTCTAAGATCTTGGTTAGGGTTGTTCGGCACTTGGAAAATTTGATTTTGGCATGGTTGATGCATTGTAGAACCTTGTGACAGTGCCTAGTAACCCTACAACTACAACTCTAAAGACGATTAATAAATACTTGGAGTGTACTTTGAAAAGTATATAAAAGTATTTTTATATAAAACCCCTCAAGTTCTATAATTTACCATAAGGACCCTAGTAAATATAGGTTTAAGCGAGACCAGTCTCTTAAGCCTCAGGGAGCCAGAGAAGTGGGTGCTTGCCTACCTAAGGTAGACAACTTAATAATGGTGTTATCAATACGGTAATCGTCTTTGAAAAGACGCAAATCCTGCCGCCCATGTGCAGCGGTTACCGACAACATCAAAACAATCAGGACTTCAATTCACCTTTCTAATTGTCTGACTCAGGTTTGAGTCTCATTATAATCTGACTTGAATATGATTCAAGTACAATCTACAATCTACAATCCAACATGAATCCATGAATCCAACTATCAACCTATACAACTTGACTGAACCAAACCATGGATATACATTCCATTTACATGATCTCCAGTTTACATCCATTTACATGATTCTACGGTTACATCCGATACAGATATCATGGTTTCGGTCAGTCATCCAATTATACAATCTATACAGTTTACAATACAATACAATCAAAACACTACGGGGTTTAAAGGGTAGACTGGTACGGAAGGTGTTAAAAGTGGCACGATACTGCAAGATTTAAGACACCTAACATGAATCCAATTGCCGTTGTTCCGGGCCTTCTAACGGAGCCTTGTACTCTATATTCAGTTCACCGTAGTCTCTGGTCTAATGAAACTCCTCTCGTATACACTGGCATCCTTCTGTACCAAGCTACAAACAACAGCGTTAACACAACATTACAACAATATAATACAACTTTAAAAGATACTTTCTTATTCTGTCTATTCTATTTCTCCCTTATCCATGGGACTTACCGAGCGACCTGTTCGCTGACGACATTCTCTTTCTTTCTTGTTTGAATGTCGTCAGGTGATCTGGATACATCAGAGATTGAGCCCAATGCTGAAGACTTGGACCAGTTCAGTGAAGACCCCGAGCTCTAGTTCATTGTACACATTCCATTCAGTACTTTCATTTCTGTAATGCCATTGTTTTTTATTTCAGTTGTATTTACTTTCCATGTATTGTACAGAAAGAATGTGAATAAATAAAGTTGTTGTTTTATTATATCTTGTCTCTTGTGCTTTACTTTTATATTGCTTAGATACGCTTAGCGTATTTACTTCATAGTAAATACATAGAGGACCAGTCGCGTCCCCTTCGCCGTATACTGGGAAGCGGGGCGTGACAGGTTTTGTTGGTGGCCCATGCAGGTCCGAGATGTATAGAACCATACTATGCAGTTCTGTTCTGCGTGAACAACCTAAGCAATATAATACAAGAACCAGCAACTAAAACATTCTTTTCAATTCATGTTCCTTGAATCTTATCAATTTCATATTCCTTGAATCATATACTTTGAATCTGTCCTAACCCAAAATTCTCTCACCTCTTTTACAATCTTACCAAAACATTCACATTCTTTCATTCCTCCACACATTTTTTCACATTTTTTAAAACCCTTGCACCACCTTGTTATTTTTCACACACTGTCAGTACTTCAGTCACCACACTTTTCTTAAATTTGTTACACTTTCCTTTTAAAAATTTCGAGGACGAAATTTTTTAAGGAGAGTAGAATGTAACAACCCTAAATTTCCTATACAAGTTTTTACAAAAAAAAAATTCAAAAATCCATAAAGGGGTATTTATTGGCTGAGCACAAGATAAGTAATTAATTAGCAATTTAATTACAAGAAGGAGCATGTGGCCATTGGTAATACCTTGCACTGCTGAACCAAGCCACCTGAGTTTAAATCCCATGCCCCACATTATTTTTAATATTTATTTTGTTTTAAATTTTATAGAAGCCCAACAGTCAACACGTGATAACTCCAGATTTTTCCACTACACCCACAAAACTGAATGCACCAGTGAGCACCCCAGGAGACCCCCCACCTACCTATGCCTCGACTCGGGCCGACTCGGGCCGGCGCCGCAGGCCGGACTCGCCCAGACGGCCGAGTCGCCTGAAGATGAAAAGTGCCTCTTCACATGCCCTACCCCCTGCATACTTTAAATCTGCAGACCACTTCCAGAGAGCTCATTATACCCTATTTACTCCAATTTTTAATGATTTTTAATACATTGTTCCCCTCCGAAAGACGCGGCGGAGACGCGGCGAACGTCTTTCCTGAATTTCGGGGAAGATGCTAATTGGTGCTATCCGTCTACCTCTCCAAAGATTCCAAGTTGATTTATGGCCCCATGTATCGAAGGTTTAAACGGATGCGGCCGATGTAGCAGATTTCGTCAGATTCCCCCTCGTTTGAGGGGTTTTTGATTGTGGGGACGCTCTTCCCTGCAGGCGCAAGCCCCTGCAGTTAATTATGCTACCGCATCGCGGTAAAAACTTTCTCCTTCTCCATATGGTCACTTCGTGTCGTGGGTGTTTGTTTTGTGTTTGGTTGCCCGTGGATTGTATACGGAGACTAAGTTATGTTGTCGCCCGTATCTTTCTTAGATTTGGGTTTGGGGGGTTTGGGTTTAAGGATACGTTAGTCTCATTTAAGACTAAGATAACCTTAAACGTTTGTTCAAGATACGTTAGTCTAATTTTTAGACTAAGATCAACTTAACGGGATCGTTTAGATCCAACAAAAGAGCCATTGGGCTCTATTGTTTAGTTTAATGATGTTGCGGTCAATAATTTCGGTCCTTTGTTAGTTTAAGGACATCTCGATACAATGTTAGTTTAAAAACATCACGGTCGAGATGTTAGTTTTAAGACATCACGGTCGAGGTTAAGGACATCATAGTCCGTGGGTTTAGGGACCCCATAGTCCATTGTTAGTTTTAAGACATTACGGTCGAGGTTAAGGACATCATAGTCCATGAGTTTAAGGACCCCACGGTCCGATGTTAGTTTAAAGACATCGCGGTCGAGGTTAAGGACATCATAGTCCGTGAGTTTAAGGACCCCACAGTCCATAAAAATGTGTGATCGTCGGGACCCGTCACCTCTCTGACGACGTTGAAGGATTACAACGACAGATATCAGAGGAGTAAAGAGATGTACCCTCGAACCGATGTAAATTGGTTGACAGAGCAGATGTGCTCAATTCAATATAAGTTGAGGACTTATGGCCAGAATTGGGCTAAGTCCAATTAAAATGTTTTAACATTTTATTATTATTTTTATTCTGGTTATCAAGCCTTTATTTAGGCTCGGCCCTTTTAATAATGCTAAGCATTGGACTCTGACATTTTTTATCTTATATTGAATGCATAGCATTCATCAGAACAAAGTGTGTTCTGACAGTACGCCACGTGGCGCGTCAGGCGCTTTGCGCCATTCAAAGAGCGCATTGCGCTTCTATCAGGTAGCGCACACGAAGAGGACACGTGTTGCGCTTAGCGCTAAGCGCTAGTTTGTTAGCGCATTGCGCTAGTCTGTTGGCGCACCAGTGAGTAACACATGGCGCGCTTGGCGCTAAGCGCCGGCCCATGAGCACAGTGCTCTGTTTTATAAGCGTTGGTTGACACGTGGCAGGTTTTGGCGCTGAGCGCCGGTCCAATGAGTGCAAGGGCGCAATTCATGAGTGTAAGGCACTTTTCAATAGCGCAAAGCGCATTTGATCAATTTTAAGATCAAAGAACATATTTATGTTCTTCAAAGTAGGCTTTTTCCTCAAGATCCAAGAACAAACGTTCTTGTATTTATAAAAGGCTCTGCCTTTATAGATCAAAAGATCTGTGAATGAAGTAAAATACTTCTTTTTAGTCTTTTTATAATTAGATCTTTTTTATCTTTTCTTTTTTATTAAAGACCTTGGTCTTTTTCTTAGATCTCTGATCTTTTTAAAAGATGGTTTTTCTTTTTACGAGATGGTTTCATCTTTTTTATTCAAGAACATAATTCTTTTTTACCTTGAAAATGAAGAAAAATCTTCTTTTTTTTTCTAAGAGTTTTCTCTTCTTTTGCAGAGGGTTTCTCTCTCTCTTTTCTGTCTTTTCTCTCTGTATTCTCCCTTTTTTTTAGACTTGAAGTCTAGGGTCCTTTATATAGGGCCAAATGATTTGTTAAATCAGTTTTAAAAGATTTTTCTCTTATTGATTTGGGAATATTTCCCACCATTGGATCTTTGATCCTAAGACTTCTGTTTTACAGAAAATAATCTTCTTGTTTTAATAAGATTGAAAAATCTTTCCATAACAGAATTTTAATTCTGATTAATTAATAGTTTATTATTAGTAGATCTTTTGATTTGACGGTAGGGAATTTTTAATTCCAGCGCTGGCGCACCTACGTTCTACACATGGTGCGCAGCGCAGAGCGCAGCGCAACTGCGCTAGCGCACCCGTGTTAGACACGTGGCGCGCAGCGCAGAGCAACTGCGCTAGCGCACCCGTGTTAGACACGTGGCGCGCAGCGCAGCGCAACTGCGCTAGCGCACCCGTGTTTGACACGTAGCGCGCAGCGCAGAGCGCTGGATCTGAAGCGTTGCTTCAACTCTTAAATTTTGAATTTTTAAACAGAGCTTTGCTCTGATTGGGGTGCGCTGCCTAGGGCGCAGTGCTCCTAGTGTTGGCGTGTCTGCTTTTGACATATGGCGCGCAGCGCGCAGAATTTGAAGTGTAGCTTCAATTTTTGAATTTTGAAATCTTGGAATTTGAACAGTGCTTTTCTCTGATTGGGGAAAGCAGAAGCGTCGCTTCATTTCAAATCTTGGAATTTGAACAGGGCTTCGCTCTGATTGGGGAAACAAATGACCCCCCACCGTTGTGCTTGCGTGGCCCACACGTGAGCGCAGCGGTGGCTACATCTGAGCCCTTGGATCAACTCAGAAGTTGAAGAGATGTCTTAATGCTTATAAATAGGACCTTTGGTCCTCTAGATGATTATCATCCTCTTTGAGAATTTTGTTCAGAGCACAGCTCTTCTGTTTGAGAATTTCTCAAAAGTAGAAAAGAAACTCTTTCCTAACTTAGGTAAAATTTTAATAAATCTTAATGAGTTAGGGTTTTACCTATTAACAAAGCCTTGCTCTTAATAGATCTTTGATCTTCAGAAAACCCATTTAGGGTTTCACTAGCAGAGCTTTGCTCCATAAGTCTAAAGAGATCTAAAGAGAACCCTATTAGGGATCCATTAATAGAGCTCTGCTCTCTAAAAGGATTTTACTTATGATTTCTTAATTCATTAATGGAGTTTTGCTCCTTTCAAATCATATAGAAGAACTCTTAATAGTTTTTCATGGCTCTTGAAGATTAAAAATGGAATTTTATTTTTGATGAATTATATCATCTTCTCAGAGCAAGGCTATCAATGTTCTCGGGGGATTTCTTTAAATTCCCCTCATAATTGATTTTGAAAGGTGTCACTCCTGTCTACAGAGCATTGCTCTCGAGGAGTTTAACTCCCTGTGCCTGTTTTTAATAAGAATTTGCTTAATCAGTCTGTCTGCTAATTTTGTTGATTTTCTTTTTCAGGAGTAATGGACGCTCACATGTATGATCTCGACGAGATTATCTCTTACGGAGACATCCGCTCATTCGGCCGTTCTCAGAATCGAGAATTCACAAACGCCGAGTGTGCCGAAATTATGAGTCGCTTTGACGCATACAATGGTCGACTGCTTCCTCGATGCTCCCCTCTCCTGAAGCTTATTGTGGGAGCAATCTGGGAAGCGCTTCCTCTATTCTGTACCGGCGTGCCACTTAGGACATTGGATGCCGCCGAGGATAAGGTGCACTCAGTGTATCTGATGAGCCTAATCTCAAAGAGAAGGCGAGACAATCTTGTCGATCTCCTGCATCAGGCTTTTCAACAGTCGACCATACTTGCTGCCTATCGGAGGGTGGAGGACATCCGTGGGGATCCCGACGCTTGTGATCGCGAAAGAAACATACTAGGATGGTTCGCCAGGCCTGGAGAATTCTGGACAAAGTCACTTTTGAGTTCCTCAATCCGTGCCCTGGATCTGAGGTTTTGCCATTGTAATTATTTTGATAATGTTTTTGTTTACTGCTTTCATAATTGTAAGAACTTTTTCGCAGTATGAATGGCAAGTTTCTCATTTCAGCTTGTTTTATCTTACATACTAAATCTTTTGTGCACGCATGAACGGGTATGCCTTGAACGCTTAATTAAATGCGAATCAAATGTTCTCCTTGTCGCTTTCTTCTCCTTGCTGTGTTGTTTGCCATGTGATTTTAGCAAGTGCGGTCTGTAGATAGTATATAACTGTCAATCTTTTGCTCTTTGTAAGGTAGTGGTGGCTTAGAAAACAGATTTAGGATCTGTTACCTAAGACTTTTCAACTTTATTGAGCCGTGAGGGTCTCATAAAGAATTTTCTCCCTACCGGTCGAGAGGATCCCGTAGGTGTAATTTCTCCTTAAGAATCGTGAGGATTCCTAAGTGTATTTTCTCTTGAAAGTCGTAAGGATCTCACAAGAGAATTTACTTTCTTACGAGTCGTGAGGACCCACAAGTGATGGATGAAGTTGTCCTTATCCGCATTTCACGGAGCTAGGGGTTGCTCTGGATGCTTCCCACGGGTTCACTGCTGTGTTCTGCGAGGACCAGGCTCCGCTCTGGACGTTTTCCAGGATACCGTAGTTTAAAGACATCGCGGTCGAGGTTAAGGACATCATAGTCTGTGGATTTAAGGACTCTACAGTCCGTTGTTAGTTTTAAGACATCACGGTCGAGGTTAAGGACATCATAGTCCATTAGTTTAAGGACCTCACAGTCCAATGTTAGTTTTAAGACATCACGGTCGAGGTTAAGGACATCATAGTCCATGAGTTTAAGGACCTCACAGTCCAATGTTAGTTTTAAGACATCACGGTCGAGGTTAAGGACATCATAGTCCATGAGTTTAAGGACCTCACAGTCCAATGTTTGCTCTGGATGCTTCCCACGGGTTCACTGCCGTGTTCGGCGAGGACCAGGCTCCGCTCTGGATGCTTCACACGGGTTCACTGCCGTGCTCTGTGAGGACCAGGATCCGCTCTGGACGTTTTCCACGGGTCAGAAGTGACATAATCCGCGTTCCACGTAGCCAGGAATTTTGCTCTGGATGCTTCCCACGGGTTCACTTCCGTGTTCAGCGAGGACCAGGCTCCGCTCTGGATGCTTCACACGGGTTCACTGCCGTGCTCTGCGAGGACCAGGATCCGCTCTGGACGTTTTCCACGGGGTCAGAAGTGACATAATCCGCGTTCTACGTAGCCAGGAATTTTGCTCTGGATGCTTCCCACGGGTTCACTGCCGTGTTCGGCGAGGACCAGGCTCCACTCTGGATGCTTCACACGGTCAGAAATGACATAATTCGCGTTCCACGTAGCCAGGAATGGTTGACTTTATCTGCATTTCACAGAGTCGGAGTTTGACTCTCGGTCATCTGCACACCGCCGAGTCATGGAACTGGGAGTTTCCGTTTTTCCGCTTTGCTTGATGTTGTGTCCGTTGTAATGAGACGAATGTTGAGATGATCTCCAGGCTATCTGTGAACCGTTGAGATTTGGCTTCTTCTTCTGATGAAACCTGGGGAGGGAAGGTGTGATCCCTTCTTTGTTTGCGCCCCTGGATTGTATACAGGAATTGACATGATATCACCTGTAGGGCATAAATTTCATTCATTTTTTTTATTTCTTTCTGCGATGCTCTATCATTTCAGCTTTTATATAGCGAAGGTCGCGATTGCCCAATCATTTCGGCTATTTTTCGCGGTGCCCAATCATTTCGGCTATATTTTTTTTATTTTTACTCGCTGCTTTTTATTGCGAGTTGCCCAATCATTTCGGCTATTTTGCATGCATATATTTTTACTTGCTGATTTTGTTGCAAGTTGCCCCATCATTTCGGCTATTTCGTATGCATGTGTGGACCGCAAGCTTGGGATTAGACACCGATTTTGGCACCAGCACCGCTACAACTGGGATATTGCCAGGAGCGAATCATCATTTGCCTCTGTCGATATCGAACAAAGGTGGCTTAGCGAATAGGGTTAGGATCCTGTCGACTAAGGCTTTTGACTTCATGAGCCGTAAGGGTCTCATAAATGTATTTCTCCCTGCGAGTCGTGAGGATCTCGTAGGCACGCTTTCTCCTTAGGAATCGTGAGGACTCCTAAGTGTATATTCTCTTCTAAGTCATAAGGATCTTACAAGAGTGTTTTCTCCTTATAAGTCGAGAGGACTCACAAGGGGTTTTCACTGTGCGAACATATCCCTAGTCACGGGTGGGACTTTATTAGGGAAATGTTTATTCGCACCCGTGGATTGTATACAAGGGTCAGCACTGAGCCGCTTGTAGGCCAGTATTGAAGGTTGTGGGGGCTGCTTAAGAACAGGTTCAGACCCCTGTAGCTTAAGACTTTCAAATCTTATGAGCCGTGAGGGTCTCATAAGAGGGTTCTCCTTACGAGTCATGAGGATCTCGCAAGTGTAATTTCTCCTTAGGAATTATGAGGATTCCTAAGTGTGTTGCTCCCTTGTGAGTCGTAAGGATCTCACGAAGGTGGTTTTTCCTTACAAAGTCGAGAGGACCTTGCAAGTGTCTTTTAACGAGGTTGCGCCCTTTCGGGTTTTCACAAGACTCGCCGGTAGCCCTGCTGTTTTTACTCACAGAGCCCTTTCGGGTTTTCATCCGTACCCATTTTGCTTATGGACATACCGTTTTTTTTTCTTTTTTTTATTCTAACGAGGTTGCGCCCTTTTGGGTTTTCACAAGACTCGCCGGTAGCCCTGCTGTTTTTACTCACGGAGCCCTTTCGGGTTTTCATCCGTGCCCATTTTGCTTATGGACATACCGTTTTTCTTTCTTTTTTTTATCAGTTTTGGGATGCTGCAATCTACCGTAGTTTATCGACATCTCGGTCAACAGCTAGTTTTAGGACATAGTGGTCCGTTGTTAGTTTAAGGACGTTCCGGTCCGTCGTTAGTTTAAGGACGTTTAGGTCCGTCGTTAGTTTAGGACATTTCGGTCCGTTGTTAGTTTAAGGACGTTTCGGTCCGTTGTTAGTTTAAGGACGTTTCGGTCCGTTGTTAGTTTAAGGACGTTTTGGTCCGTTGTTTGTTTTAGGACATTTCGGTCCATTGTTAGTTTAAGGACGTTTCGGTCCGTTATTAGTTTTAGGACATATCGGTCCGTTGTTAGTTTAAGGACATTTCGGTCCGTTGTTAGTTTAAATACGTTTCGGTCCGTTATTAGTTTTAGGACATTTCGGTCCGAGAAAAGAAAGCCAGCTACTGCTTATAGAGTTTGGGCTTAAGAAGATAGCGAGCGGACATAGTCATCGTCATCTATCATTGACCTAGGCCGTGACTCGTCAAGCGTAGTACTTCTTCAGGAAGCGACCGTTTATTGGCCTGAAAGGTCTTTCACCATGCATGTCCATGAGTAGATAGGCTCCACCCTGGTAGACCTTGTCTATGATATATGGGCCTTCATAGTTCGGCTCGAATTTTCCCCGCTTAGCGCGATTAGGGATCATAGGTCTTTTAACCACTAGCACGAGTTTGCCTTGGCGGAATGCTCTCGACTTAGTTAATCTCTCGTATGAGTGCGTCATCTTTGCTTTATAAGCCTCCAGATTTTGTTGCGCCATGAGCCGGGTTTCATCAAGGGCATCGAGCTCCTCAAGCCGAAGGTGAGCGTTTTCTTCGTCCGTTAGCTCGTAGTGAACTGCCACTCGTAGGGAGGGTAGCTCTATCTCGAGGGGGAGTACCGCTTCTGTACCGAATACCAATGCGTACGGCGTTGTGCTCGTGGCTGTTTTGAATGTCGTTCGGTACGCCCAGAGAGCTTCATGCAGTCTCTCGTTCCAGTCCTTTTTATTTCGAGACACCGTCTTCTTTACAATCTTCGTCAATGTCTTGTTAAAAGCCTCAACCAGACCATTAGCTCGAGGATTATAGACTGAGGAGTATCTCCAGTCTATGTTATGCTGTTGTGCGAAGCGGCTGATCTTGTGGCTTCTGTAGGCTGGTCCGTTATCGTAGATAATCCGTCGCGGAGTGCCAAACCGATAAATGATATGTGTCTTGAAGAAATGGAGGATATTCTCTGTCTTCACCTCCCTCAGCGGTACTGCTTCTGCCCATTTAGAGAAGTAATCAGTTGTCGCCAAAATGAACCGATGTCCTTTGGACGATGCTGGTTCGATGGGGCCGATTATGTCAGTTCCCCACATTTCGAATGGCCAGCTAGCCACTGTTGGGTGTAGTGGATTTGGATGCTGGTGGATAAAGTCCCCGTGAATCTGGCACGAGTGGCATTGCTTCGCGTATTCGAGACAGTCCTGGATCATCGTGGGCTAGTAGTAGCCCATCCTTTCGATCTTCATCTTCGGCCCGGCTTGGTGAGAACCGCAGAGTCCGTCGTGAACTTCTTGGACGACTCTTTTTGCTTCTTCAGGTCCCAGGCATCTTAGCCACAAAGAATCAAATGATCTCTTATACAGAGTATCATTGACGAAAGCAAAAGACAGAGCTCGTTTTATAAGCTGATGTCTTGAAGATGCATCTTCAGGTGCTCGACGGGATTTGAATTAGTCTATAAAGACTTCCCTCCAATCGGTACCCTTTTTCTGGTCTTTTATTTGTAGAGTCGTTTGCTCGATCGCTCCCTTTTCTTTGGACGACTTTGGAGATATTTCTGCCAATGCGAGAACCCGACGGCTTTGCACGACGATCCTCACGTCATCGAGGTTTTCGTCAGCCAGTTCTTTAGCGAGCTTGGCTAATGCATCCGCTTTGCTATTTTCCGTACGCGGTATGCTTTCTAAGGTGTAGGAAGGTATTTGGGTCAGCAGCTATTGTACTTTCTCGCCATATTTCACCAACTCTGGCTTGCACGTTTGGTAGTCGCCATTTATTTGACTAACGACCAGTTGGGAGTCTCCGTATATGAGGAGGTTTTCAATTCCCATGTCGATGGCGATCTCGAGACCTGCTATCAAGGCTTCATACTCGGCTTCGTTGTTCGTCCTCGGCTCTGTTAAGGAGAAGGAAAAGCGCGTTATCCCCCCTTGTGGAGTTACGTTGATTATGGGGGTGTTTTGTTTACGCTTCTTCATGGAGGATGCTCCGTCGAAGTAAAGTTCCTACCGGGTGCCATTACCGTCGATCGTGTCAAACGCATGTTCGTCTGGCAGTTCGCAATTCAACGGGGAATCGGCAGGTATCGGATGCTCGGTGAGGAAGTCGGCGATGGCCTGGCCTTTTACTGCCTTAAGAGGTCGATAGGTTATTGAGAACTCCATCAAGAGCAGGGCCCATTTAGCGAGTCGCCCCGTTAATATGGCTTTTGACATTAAATACTTAAGAGGATCCACTTTTGATATGAGATGGACCTCATGCGCCAACGCGTAGTGTCTGAGCTTC
Source organism: Agapanthus africanus (assembly GCA_030015575.1). Lineage (NCBI taxonomy): Eukaryota > Viridiplantae > Streptophyta > Magnoliopsida > Asparagales > Amaryllidaceae > Agapanthus > Agapanthus africanus. The sequence continues at coordinate 823,409,924 of CM057339.1, read as the reverse complement.
GTTATCGTGAAGATCAATGCCAGGCAGTGTTTTTCGATGGGAGAGTAATTACTTTCTGCCCCCAGCAGAACTCGACTCAAATAGTAGAGGGCTCTCTCCTTCCCTTGGTCATTCTCTTGTGCCCATAATGCGTCTAAGGAACCTTCGAGGGCTGTTGTATAAAGAATGAGAGGCTTTCCCTTGATCGGAGCGGCCAGTACTGGCGGATTCTGTAAGTATTGCTTGATTTCGTCTAGCGCGCTTTGGCATTTGTGATCCCAGACGAATGGGGTCCCCTTTTTCATCAGGTGACTGTAAGGACGGCACTTGCCTGAAAGATTGGCTATAAATCGCCGGATATACGCGAGCTTTCCTTGGAGAGACCGCAATTGCTTGAGAGTCCTTGGCGGGGGCATCTCCATAATCGCCTTGATCTTTGACGGATCTATCTCGATACCTTGGTGTCGGACAATGAATCCTAGGAATTTCCCCGAGGAAACTCCAAATGCGCATTTGAGAGGGTTCATCTTCAAGTTGTATTGTCGAAGGCATTGAAATACGGTCTTCGGATGCTCTAGATGTTTCTCGTATGATTTGCTTTTTATTATGAGGTCGTCGATATAGCATTCGACGACTTCATGTATGAGGTCATCGAAGATCTTCGTCATAGCCTCTGATAGGTGGCACCGGCGTTCTTTAGACCGAAGGGCATCACCTTGTAGCAGAATATACCCAAAGGGGTCCGGAAAGTGGTGTGCTTCTGGTCTCCGGGATGCATTTTTATCTGATTGTATCCTGACGAGCCGTCCATGAAGGAGAAAACCTCATGGGTGGACGTATTGTCAATCATTAGCTCGGTGACCGGTACTGGGAAGTCATCTTTCGGGCAGGCTTTATTGAGATCCCGAAAATCCACACATATGCGTACTGTCCCATTTTTCTTCATCACTGGGACAATGTTGGCGATCCAGTCAGGATACTGAACCTCTTGGATGAAGCCAGAATCGATTAGCTTCTTGACCTCGGCGTTGATGCTCATCTCGAGCTCGAGCCGCATTCTTCTCGGCGCTTGTTTGATCGGCTTGACGTCTGGAGATATCGCCAATTTGTGCACAGCGATCTCTGGGTCTAGTCCTGGCATCTCAGAATAATTCCATGTGAAGCAGTCTTTATGCTGCATGAGCACGTCCTTTAGTGTAGCCACCCTTTCTTCAGACAGCAAGTCGCTGACGAATGTCGGCCGAGAGTCACTTGCCGTCTCCAAATCAATTTTCTTGAGCTCATCTACAGTGGTATGTGTTCCATCTTCCAGCTCTTTCGGCGCTGGCGGATACTCTGAGATCACCTCGTCATCATTGTTTTCGAAGCACCATGGGAGAACATCCATACCCTCGGGGTCTTCTTTTGGTAGCGTTATCATATGACAAGTACGAGCTCGCTTCCAAGACCGATGTTGATCTGGTTCTACTCTCGCTGTATGCGTGGCTTTTGGTTCGTGCTTCTGCGGCGGAGTTATTCTCCAAGATAGAGCGAACTTGCCAAGCTGATATTGGTCTTCGACCCAGTTCTTGAAGGTGAAGCAGTCTTCAAGAGGATGTCATATTGCTCGGTGATAAGAGCAATAGTCTGGGTGAGAGCTCTCGTTGGCTTGTTCGGGGTGCTTGGACTCCGGGAGTGTAATCATTTGATATTTTATGGCAAGATCTAGTATCTTCCATGTTTTGTTCTGAGGAAAAGAGTATGTTCGACCCATCTTTTTTATAAGAGATGAATCTGGATTACTCGATTCCTGATTGCGTGGCTTCTTGGTCCCACTTTGTCGCTCTCGAACGCCTTTCCCGTTCTTTTGTTTGTTTTTGCCTCTGCGTTGTGCCTTTAGTACAATGGGTTGACAGGGAGGAGTATTTTCATCTTTTGCAGCCTGTTGAAGAAAGCGTTGTGTCCTGGCTTTCTCGTAGATGGCCATTTCGCGATTGTGGTCGTCTCGAACCTTTTGACTCGCTTCCCTTATAAGCTTTTCCATTTGTTCTTCAAACGACGGACTGGGCATTTTTACGTCGGGAGCTCTTTCTGATTCAGGGTTAGCATTTTCCCAAAAAGCATCTCCCTCTTCATCAAAGTCATGTATGATGTAGCAATCGCGGAGTAACTCCCGTTTCTTGGATTGAACATATCCAAGCCCGATCGTTTCCATTTTCCCGCTGGGCAACTTTCGCTGAGTTCCAGGGACGTTCCAGATCCTGTTATAGAACCGTGCTTGTCGAGCAGTTTGTTTAAGGGATACACCTTGGCGTCTCAAGAGTCTCCTTAGTCCGTCTGTGTTATTTCTGGGCAAACGGATGGGCTGGAGCCTGTCGAGTATGGAATCCGCGTCGTGCCAAACTTCTTTCTCCACTCTAGTTTCCGTGGATCGGTAGAATAGGATTGCCTGTTCACTTTTTCGCCTGGGAGGGACGTAAAATGTTTGTAGCTCTTGCACGCTATAAGCTTCAAGTGCGTCTAGTTCTTTGTAGTGCTCCCGCGGAATCATGGTAATTTGCAAACTCTGATTATCACCAGCGAATGCTTGTATTGGTGGCCGAGTAGAGAATATGGCATGGACCTCATCTTCCGAATCGCTGCCAAAGATCAACATAGGAGCGGACGGTCCCGGCTTGTTGTACTGGGGTGGACCTGAGTAGACTATCTCTTCTTCCTCCTCGGTATCACTCCCGAAGACCGGAATGGTAGGGATAGCTTTGTTCTCCAGTTTGTGAGATCTCTCTGTGTCTTCAAAGTCTGGCAAGAAGTATTTTGCATCTTCGTACTTGCGGACTTCGTTCACGGAGAATGGGTTTAACTCTCCTATCACAGTATACTCGAGACCATCCTTGAAGTATTTCATACACTGATGTTGTGTAGAAGGGATGATGTTGTACTCGTGTAACCAAGGCCGGCGGAGCAAAGCGTTATAGCAGGTCTTGGCATCAATGACGTGAAATTTAATATCTATGACAAGTAGCCCGAATCGTAACGTCAGTATCACAGACCCAAGATTCCGTGATGACTGGGAGTCAAAACCGGAGATGGTGATTTTATCACGAGCGAGGTGCTGGACGCTCATGAGATTTCCTTTAACACCCGTACGTTAAGAAGATTGACGGAGGACCCATTGTCGACCAGGATCTTGCCTATCTTGACATCATGACAGTATCCGGAGACATATAGGGGAGGTTGTGTTCGCATGTCCCAAGGAGGAGATCTTCGTCGCCGAAAATGATATCGGCTGTGTGCACTTCTTCCAGCTCGTCCTTTATCTTTTCTTCAGCAAGGAAAGCTTGGAATTGCTCTGGCTCTTGCAGCGCCTTGATCAATGAATCTCTTGCTTCTTTTGATAGTAAAAGGGCGTCGAGAATGCTGAGCTGCGAAGGTAACTTCCTTAGGTGCGCCAGGACGTTGTAGCACACCTTACTTTTCTCTGGAGGGTCCTTGGCGGTCAACTCTCTCATGACTTGGTCATCTAGGGCGATATCTTCAGAGATCTTTTCTTTGCCCTTATCTTTTTTGATTGCGGGTCCGAGATTCTTTTCGGGCAGCGTACGATTACGCAGCTGGATATTTTCACAGGTCTTCGATTCTCCCTCCTTTCTTGAGGTGGATTCCTTGAATAGAGGGCTAAGAGTCATCTCTTCATCGGAGTCGCTCCCGAACGTGAGAACTTGCGATCCCCCAGCGTTAACCATGCGATAGTTGCCGGTGGTTCTTTTATGCTCCTCGGTCATACTTCTCTGCTCTCGACGAGTTTTGCGTTTTATCCGCTTGAAATGTTGCCGGTGAGCAACGTATCCCTGCCACCATCTTTTAAAAGCATCGCACTCTTCGGTAGGGTGCGAAATCTTTCTATGATATAAGCAGTAGCTAGGATGTGTTACTGTTTCACCAAGGTTGTTCGCTTCGAAGGGTGGTAGCTTCATCCCCATTGACATGGCTTTAGCAAACCTCTTCCTCGTCTTGAACATGTTTTTATTCGCGACGGATGTCCTTTGATTCGGCGGGCGTGTCTCGGCTTTTTTGTCCAGTCGCCTTCGTTTTACCTTTTCAAATATGGCCATCTCAAGCTCCCGATCATCTTTACTTTTCAGTAGAGCTTCGTTTAGGAAGGCGTCGATCATTTCATCTGACGGCCATAGAAGTTCCGGCTCGGAACCTGCCCCCAGTCTCTCAGTGCAGGGAGTTTCTTCATCGTCTGTCGACGAATGAGAGATCATATGGCAACTTGCTATGTAATCCTCAGGTTCATCTGACGAGTCTTCTCCATCATCTCCGTCCTCGAGGACGTGGCCGAGTAATTCTTGGAGCGTGATCGGAGTCCGCACCTTCTGGTTATACTCTTCCAGCACGTCGATCCGTTTCTGCAGGTTTGTGCGCTTGTCACCAGGCTTCACGGGCTTCTTGGATTTCTTTTTCTTCTTCGAAGATTTCGACGGCTGGGTGCGCGAGCTTTGGCTATTGCCACTGATCTTTGGAGTTGGACGCGGCTTCAGCATCCCTTTGATGATCTGGGGTTCTAGCGGATTCTTCTACCTGATTACCGGGCATGTCTGGAGATCATTCAGCATCCTTTTGGTTTTGGCCGAAAGAGCCACCTCCCATGGAGCTTCCTCAACAAAAGAGCACGTTGCCCCCGGTGTGTCCGTCTTCTTAGGAGTGTGCGGTTGTGGTGGGCTTACCTTCCACTTCTCAGACAACGCAAACTTGCCTTGTAAGTACTGATCCTCGATCCATCCCTTAAAGACGAAGCAATCTTCGATTGGATGGCTTACTGTTTGGTGGTAAGGGCAATAATTGGGATTATCCACTTCGCCGGGTTGCGATGGTCGCCTTGGATTCGGCAGATTGATAAGCATGTTGCGCATCGCCAGTTCGAACAGTCTCTTTGTTTTGTCTCGAGGGAATGAGTAAGGACGCTTTATTTTCTCATTATAATAGCGCCGTCTCTCTTCCAGTTGATCCGTTAATTTTGGGGCACTGGGCTGCTGTTGGGTATTCGCAATGAAGGTCGCCTTCCCTTTACCTTTTTCATTTCGCGACTCCGGCTTCGGAGGAGACGGTCTATGCCCCATCTGGTCCATTTGGGTTAGCTTTTCGATTAGAGCCTGAAACGTAGTCGGTTTGAAGAACATCATGAACTGTGAAATAGTTGCATGAGGGTCTAGGGTGCCTACGAACATGCCTACTGCTGGTGCTTCTTCGATGCGCTGTTCGCACTTAGACCACAGATTCCGCCATCGGATTGCGTACCGAACCCATGTCTCGCCCGGCTTCACCGTGGCATTGATCAATGCCGTTATTGGGGTGCGTTCACTAGCACTTGCGAATCGCTGGGTGAACAACAACTCCATTTCCGCGAAAGTTTTGACAGAGTCATTTGGAAGTTCAGAGTACCACTCGAATGCCGTCTCCGATAAGCTGCCGACGAATTGGCGAAGCAAAAGCTTATCATCGCCCCCGGTGTTGCCGCAAAGAGCCCTAAATTGGGCAACGTGCTGGTGGGGATTGTCTGTCCCCTTGTATACGTGGAATTTAGGGATCGTGTATCCCGGTGGGTACTTTATCTGATCATACCAGCCTCGATACGGTCGTCCAATTTTGACAACTTGGCCGGCTGCTTCATTTTCCTGGTGAACTCTTATCTGCTGTGCAATATAGTCATCCAGGACAGCTTTAGAGATTGTCTCCTCCTTGGCTGTTGACAGAGCCGGCAGAGGATTCGATGTTTTTCCTCTGTCATCTTCAATTATTACTGGAGGATCTTCGGCTGGGGGATCTGGCTGGATCATCATGCCCACCATGTCTTGGAAGAGAAGGGCCATTTGTTTTATGTTAGCCGCTTGCTCCGCGGCTTCCTTGTCCTTCTTTTCGAGGACTCTGCGGGGGAAATCAGCATCAGTTTCTTGTTCGTGACGCTGTTCTGATGATGACTCCGGGCTTTCTTTTGGCCCGGTGAGTGCGGCCATCGCAGTCAGCATCTCCTGAAGTTTCTGCTGCTGCTGTTCCTGAGCTCTTGTGATGGATCGGGTGAGTGGTCGGCGGCCCGTAGAAGAGCGGCTATCCTCTTTCCCGGATGCCATGTAGACGGTATGCACCACCATGCCCCCAGACTTAGGGCGTCCCGGTCGCAGGCATGGGGATTTTCTCCGGACTTCTCCTCTTATGAGCGGTTGAAGTTGAGGGGGCCGTTGCAGTGGGCACCCAAGTAGCCGTCGTCTTTTGTGGCTTAACAGGACGGTTTTCTTCCTGTCGGACCTTCAACTTCTTCTGCCGGCGGGCGTAGCCTTAATCAACCACTGACTCTCGGACTTGTCGCCAGATTTTGTAAACTTTGGAAGACAGTCGTTGAGGGGACTGCTCCGGCTTTATTTCTGTGACAGTCTCCACTGGTGGCGGAGATCTTTTCAGTACGGCGGTAGGCGAGTTCCTGCGCACCTTATTCAGCAGCTCAAAGCTGTTCCCAGTTTGAACAACAGCATTAATTTCCACTGTTGAAGCTGGTGGAGTTAGCCCAGAGGGGGAGTTGCCCCCGGCCTTCCTTACTCGGCACCAGTGGCGACGTCGAGCGTGTCGAGCTGTTGGGGCTGGTTCGGCGATGGGGATGGCTTCGTCTTGCCCCCTGTCCAGATGAGGCGCCGCTGGTGCCAGCCTCTTGAAGACTGGCGTCTTTTGAGTAGCGGTATCCAATCTGTTAAAGACAGACCTTCGAGCAGGAACGGGAGCCGGAATAATCAGTCTTGTAAAGACCGACTCTTTGGCAGGAGAAGCCGCCTTGACGACTTCAGGAGCAGGGGTGGCTACCTTCTTTGTGATGGCCACTTCAGGTGTCAAGGGCTTCTTGGCAGGCCCATCGGAGTTCAGGCTCAGTCTGGCGAAGACCGAGGAGTTGGAGTTGGACAACCCGTTGAGAGGGGCCGTGGTAGTGGCTAGCCGATCGAAGACCGACTTTTTGGGAGCTTCCGGTGCTGGCATAGGAGCGCTGAAGCTCGTTGGCGGGAGCATGGTCCCGAAAAACAATCCTGTGGTGGTTTGGGTGACCTGTTCAACCGGCATCGTGAACAGAGAAGCTACCTAGGGCCCGTAAGCTACGCCCCCAGTTGAGGCAGAACGTGGGTTGCAGTTGCATGTGGAACACTTCGAGCAGGTGAACGCCAATGATCTTTGCTTTCTGCACCAAGCAAAACGCCAAATCTTAGTACCTCGAAACCCAAGGGCAACCATTAGCAAACCACGATTGGTTCGCGAACACGACACACGAAGTGTGGAGTAGAAAGAGGAAAAGGTCCCACCGGGCATGCCAGAATCTATTCCCCTCCGAAAGACGCGGTGAACGTCTTGCCTGAATTTCGGGGCAGATACTTATTGGTGCTATCCGTCCACCTCTCCGAAGATGCTAGGTTGATTTATGGCACCATGTATCGAAAGTTTAAACGGATGCGGCCGATGTAGCAGACTTCGTCAGATTCCCCCTCGTTTGAGGGGTTTTTGATTGTGGGGACGCTCTTCACTGCAAGCGCAAGCCCCTGCAGTTAATTACGCTACCGCATCGCGGTAACAACTTTCTCCTTCTCCATATGGTCACTTCGTGTCGTGGGTGCTTTTTTTGTATTTGGTTGCCCGTGGATTGTATACGGAGATTAAGTTATGTTGTCGCCCGTAGGGCATGGACTAGTCCAAATCTGTATCTTTCTTAGATTTGGGTTTGGGGGGTTTGGGTTTAAGGATACGTTAGTCTCATTTGAGACTGAGATCAACTTAAACGTTTGTTAAGGATACGTTAGTCTAATTTTTATACTAAGATCAACTTAACGGGATCGTTTAGATCCAACAAAAGAGCCATTGGGCTCTATTGTTTAGTTTAATGACGTTACGGTCGATAATTACGGTCCGTTGTTAGTTTAAGGACATCTCGGTCCAATGTTAGTTTAAATACATCACGGTCGAGATGTTAGTTTTAAGACATCACGGTCGAGGTTAAGGACATCATAGTCCGTGGGTTTAGGGACCCCACAGTCCGTTGTTAGTTTTAAGACATTACGGTCGAAGTTAAGGACATCATAGTCCATGAGTTTAAGGACCCCACAGTCCGATGTTAGTTTAAAGACGTCACGGTCGAGGTTAAGGACATCATAGTCCGTGAGTTTAAGGACCCCACAGTCCGTAGAAATGTGTGGTCGTCGGGACCCGTCACCTCTCTGACGACGTTGAAGGATTACGACGACAGATATCAGAGGAGTAAAGAGATGTACCCTCGAACCGATGTGAATTGGTTGACAGAGCAGATGTGCTCAATTCAATATAAGTTGAGGACTTATGGCCAGAATTGGGCTAAGTCCAATTAAAATGTTTTAACATTTTATTATTATTTTTATTCTGGTTATCAAGCCTTTATTTGGGCTCGGCCCTTTTAATAATGCTAAGCATTGGGCTCTGACAATTTTTTTTGTCTTATATTGAATGCAAAGCATTCATCAGAACAAAGTGTGTTTTGACAGTACGCCACGTGGCGCGTCAGGCGCTTTGCACCAGTCAAAGAGCGCATTGCACTTCTGTCGGGTAGCGCACACGAAGAGGACACGTGTTGCGCTTAGCGCTAAGCGCTACATTGCGCTTTTAATTTATGAGTGCATTGCGCTAGTCTGTTGGCGCACCAGTGAGTGACACGTGGCACGCTTGGCGCTAAGCGCCAGCCCATGAGCGCAGTGCTCTGTTTTAGAAGCGCAAAGCGCAGATTGTGTCTCTGGTTGATACGTGGCAGGTTTTGGCGCTGAGCGCCGGTCCAATGAGCGCAAGGACGCAATTCATGAGTGCAAGGCACTTTTCAATAGCGCAAAGCGCATTTGATCAATTTTAAGATCAAAGAATATATTTATGTTCTTCAAAGGAGGATTTTTCCTCAAGATCCAAGAACAAAAGTTCTTGTTTTTATAAAAGGCTCTGCCTTTATAGATCAAAAGATCTGTGAATGAAGTAAAATACTTCTTTTTAGTCTTTTTATAATTAGATCTTTTTGATCTTTTCTTTTTTATTAAAGAGCTTGGTCTTTTTCTTAGATCTCTGATCTTTTTAGAAGATGATTCTTCTTTTTACGAGATGGTTTCATCTCTTTTATTCAAGAACATAGTTCTTTTTTTTACCTTGAAGATGAAGAAAAATCTTCTTCTTTTTTCTAAGTGTTTTCTCTTCTTTTTCAGAGGGTTTTTCTCTCTCTTTTCAGTCTTTTCTCTCTGTATTCTCCTTTTTTTTTAGACTTGAAGTCTAGGGTCTTTTATATAGGGCCAAATGATTTGTTAAATCAGTTTTAAGAGATCTTTCTCTTATTGATTTGGGAATATTTCCCACCATTGGATTTTTGATCCTAAGACTTCTGTTTTACAGAAGATAATCTTCTTGTTTTAATAAAATTGAAAAATCTTTCCATAACAGAATTTTAATTCTGATTAATTAATAGTTTATTATTAGTAGATCTTTTGATCTGACAGTGGGGAATTTTTAATTCCAGTGCTGGCGCACCTTGTGTTGGCGCACCTACGTTCGACATGTGGCGCGCAGCGCAGCGCAACAGCGCTAGCGCACCCGTGTTTGACACGTGACACACAGCGAAGAGCGCAGCGCAACTGCGCTAGCGCACCCGTGTTTGACACGTGGCGCGCAGCGCAACTGCGCTAGCGCACCCGTGTTTGACACTTGGCGCGCAGTGCAGAGCGCTGGATCTGAGGCGTTGCTTCAACTCTTAAATTTTGAATTTTGAAACAGAGTTTTGATCTGATTGGGGTGCGCTGCCTAGGGCGCAGTGCTCCTGGCGTTGGCGTGTCTGCGTTTGATACGTGGCGCGCAGCGCGCAGAATTTGAAGCGTTGCTTCAATTTTTGAATTTTGAAATCTTGGAATTTGAACAGAGTTTTACTCTGATTGGGGAAAGCAGAAGCGTCGCTTCATTTCAAATCTTGGAATTTGAACAGGGCTTCACTCTGATTGGGGAAACATACATTTTATAATTTTTTAAATTAAAACCCTTCATCTACCCTAACCCTAGCCTAACCCTATAAATACACCCCTACCCTCTACCCTCTCACCCTAAAACTCTGAGCCAACTCTCTAAAATTCTCAAGAAAACTTGTGTACTTTGAAAACGAGCACGAAGCGAAGCTACGACGAAATTTCCGGCGATCATCCTAGGAGCTCCCGGCAACGAAACGACGCACCGGTGACTCCTCCCGTTCAATCTCCCTCTTCTAGTTGTCCAAAACCCGTAAGTCGCATTTCTAACTTTCTTTTCCATTCTAAAAATACTGATTTACAAAACCCGACGAAATCGGAACCAATCCGATTTCCGATTCGGTTTTCTTTTAAAACTTCACTTCTCGTTAATACAATTATGCTTAAACTCTCTCATGTTGACTATTAAACACTAATCAACCAAATTGATCAAGTTTCATTTCATAAAATGATGGCTATTTCACTTTATCGTAATTTTCATTTAAATACCACATTGTTTCAATTATACATTTAACTTCATTAAACTTGCTATACTTTTAAGTAGATCACGAGTTAATGACCTACCTCCTCACACACTCATATGCAACATAGCACGACACCCTCGAGAACCTAGAATACGGAAAATCGACATATTTACAAATAAATAACCTTTGAGCTAATTATATATATATATATATATATATATATATATTCAGCCAATTGAGGACTGTCACGCTCATTTTGACAGAGGAAGGTTGTGGACATTCAGTCGTTTATCTAAACCTGATTTTGTGGTGCCTAGGCTAGACAAGTGAGAAAGGTAACTTTAAAAGGCCCGTCTTACGGTGATTCGTGAGCGGATCCCTCCTTTCTTCACTTGTACTTATCTGGCCACAATTGACGGTGAAGAGGCGATTTGAGGGATATCGCACAACTTGTCCCTTTGGACCAGTTAGGAGCAGTCTAGTTGACTTAGGAGACCCTAGAACATAGAATACGGGAAATCGACATCTTTACAAATAAATACCATTTACTTAATAAAACCGTTTTCTAAAAGATTTAGTATTTATACAAATCTTTGCAAAGCACCGCTACAACCCATTTTGGGGAACCCATTCGGAATGGTGCGGATTATCGCACATTCTCGGGCTTAGTAGTGCGAGATGCAGACCTCCACAAGGAGCATTCGGTCTCGAAAGATTTAAAATACGACATCTTAAGAAAACGAGATTTCTAGAATATTATATATATACTAAAATTATTTTCATATAAATATATGTATATGTAACATAAAAATATCTATTTTGAATTATTACAAATATTCCACTTTTTCTAAAAATGTCACAAGAATCATTTTACAATAAAATACCATGAATTCCATACAAAACCAATATTACCAATAAATACCATTTATTATGAAAATATGATATTTTCAATAGAAATATCACAATATAAAATCTACATTCACTACAACTCTAAAGATAATTAATAAATACTTGGGTGTACTTTGTAAAGTATATAAAAGTATTTTTACATAAAACCCCTCAAGTTCTATAATTTACCATACGGACCCTAGTAAATATAGGTTTAAGCGAGACCAGTCTCTTGAGCCTCAGGGAGCCGGAGAAGTGGGTGCTTGCCTACTTAAGGTAGACAACTTAATAATGGTGTTATCAATACGGTAATAGTCTTTGAAAAGACACAAATCCTGCCGCCCATGTGTAGTGGTTACCGATAACGTCAAAACAATCAGGACTTCAATTCACTTTTCTAATTGTCTGACTCAGGTTTGAGTCTCATTATAATCTGACTTGAATATGATTCAAGTACAATTTACAATTTACAATTTACAATCTACAATCTACAATTTACAATATTACAATCCAGCATGAGTCCATGAATCCAACTATCAACCTATACAACTTGACTGAACCGAACCATGGATATACATTCCATTTACATGATCTCCAGTTTACATCCATTTACATGATTCTACGGTTACATCCGTTACAGATATTATGGTTTCGGTCAGTCATCCAATTATACAATCTATACAGTTTACAATACAATACAATCAAAACACTACGAGGTTTAAGGGGTAGACTGGTACGGAAGGTATTAAAAGTGGCACGGACTGCAAGATTTAAGACACCTAACATGAATCAAATTGCCGTCATTCCGGGCCTTCTAACGAAGCCTTGTACTCTATATTCAGTTCACCGTAGTCTCTGGTCTAACAAGACTCCTCTCGTATACACTGGCATTCTTCTGTACCAAGCTACAAACAACTCCGTTAACACAACATTATAACAATATAATACAACTTTATAAGATACCTTTTTATTCTATCTATTCTATTTTTCCCTTATCTGTGGGACTTACCGAGCGACCTGTTCGCTGACGACATTCTCTTTTTTTCTTCTTTGAATGTCGTTAGGTGATCTGGACACATCAGAGATCGAGCCCAGTGCTGAAGACTTGGACCAGTTCAGTGAAGACCACGAGCTCTAGTTCATTGTACACTTTCCATTCAGTACTTTCATTTCAGTTATTCCATTATTTAGGCATTGTTTTTTATTTCAGTTGTATTTACTTTCCATGTATTGTACAAAAAGAATGTGAATAAATAAAATTATTGTTTTATTATATCTTGTCTCTTGTGCTTTACTTTTATATTGTTTAGATATGCTTAGTGTATTTACTTCACAGTAAATACACAGCGGACCAGTCGCGTCCCCTTCACCGTATACTGGGAAGCGGGCGTGAAATGCACAGTAACACAGCCCGTTTAAAACCCTATTTACTCCATTTTTCATACATTTTTAATACAATTTTCAATACAACCTTTCACCTGCCCTAACCCTAGTTTTACCCTATAAATACCACCCCTAAACACACAACCCTCACTCACAATTTTGTCCAAACTCTAAAGAAAACTCTTTAGAAATTTTGTGTGCAAGTGGAGTTAGCGAAGGGCGAAACTCCGGCGATCTTCCGACGACGACCCTAGGAGCTCCCGGCGACAAAACGACGCACCGGCGCATCCAACCGCTTCCTCTCCCTCTTCTCTTGACTCTTAACCCGTAAGTCCCAACTCCCTCTTCTCTATTCTTTTCTAAAAACTCGTATTAATAAAACCAGACAGAATCGGAGTTAATCCGATTTCCGATTCGGTTCTTCCTAAAAATCCCACTTTTTCTTAAATACAAACATACCAAACCCTTACATGTTGACTATTAAACATTAACAAGTCATATTGAACAAGTTCCATATCAAAAGGATTTCTATTTCAATTTTATCGTACTTTTTCAGTAAAATACCATATAGTTTAGTTTCGACTTTAAAACATCAATAATCTTGCTATACTTTTAAGTAGATCATGAGGTAATGACCTACCTCCTCACAACACTCATATGCAACATAGCACAATACCTTTCGGGAACATAGAATATAGGAAAACAAGATTTTACATATAAATATCATTTACTAATAAAACATTTTTCTACAAGAAATATGTATTTACACAAATCTTTGCAAAGCGCCACTACAACCCATTTGGGGAACCCGTTCGGGATGGTGCGGATTATCGCACATTCTCGGGTTTAGTAGTGCGAGATGCAGACCTCCGCAAGGAGCATTCGGTCTCGAGAGATTTAAAATACAAATATCTTAAGAAAATGAGATTTCTAGAAAATAATAAATTAAAATTATTTTTATAAATATATAAATATATATGTATTATCAAAATATCTATTTTTGTTATAACATCAATATTCCAACTTTTCCAAATCAAAAGAATCACTTTACATGATAATACCATGAAATTCCATACAAGTTGAATATTACAATTAAATACCCTATATTATGAAAATAGGTTTCATTCACTAAAAATGTCATATATATAAAATCTACATTTATGATAACTCTAAAGATGATAATTAATTACTTGAGGTGTATTTTGAAAATTATACAATTATTATTTTTATATAAAACCCCCTCAAGTTTTATAAATTACAATAAGGATAAATTACAATAAGGACCCTAGTAAACATAGGTTTAAGCAGGACCAATCTCTTGAGCCTCAGGAAGCCGGAGAAGTGGGTGCTTGCCTACTTAAGGTTGACAACTTAACAAATGATGTTATCAACACGGTAATCGTCTTTGAAAAAGAGACAAATCCTGCCGCCTATATGCAGCGGTTACCGATAACATCAAAAGCTAATTCAGGACTTCAATTTCTTTTCTAATTGTTCTGACTCAGACTGAGACTTATTATAATAATCTGACTTGAATATGATTCAAGTACAAACTGCAATTCAATACGAATCCATATAATCAATCTGTTCAATCTATTAAATCTGTATTGACTAAACCGAACTATGGATATACTTCCATTTACATGATTCTCCAGTTACATCCATGATTCTCCAGTTACATCCATTTACTGATATCATGGTTTCGGCAAGTTATTCAATTATACAATATATATTACAAGACAATACAAGTTGCAATACAATACAAACAATACAATCAAGACATCGTGACGTTTAACGGGTAGATTGGTACGGAAGGTTTTAGAAGTGGCACGAGACTGCAACCATAAGACACCTAACCTGTATTCCATTGCTGTTGGACCATGGCATAAACGGTTTCTTGAGTTCCTGATACCTTAGTCTCCGGGGCAAGTGAGACTCCTCTCGTATACACTAGCATCCTTCTGTACCAAGCTACAAATAACAGCGTTAACACTAAATACAAAAATATAACAATATAATACAACTTTAAAAGTTACACACTCTTTCTCTCTCTCTCTGTCTATTCTATTTCTCCCTTATCATTGGGACATACCGAGCGATTTGTTCGCTGACGACATTCGCTTTCTTCTTCTTTAAATGTCGTCAGGTGTTTCGGACCTTCCAGAGATCGAGCCTAGCACTGAAGACTTGGACCAGTTTATTGAAGATCCCGAGCTGTAGTTAGACTTGTACACATTTCATTTCAGTACTTTCCTTTTCTGTTATGTCATTGTTTAGGCATTGCTTTCATTCAGATGTATTTACTTTTCCCTGCACTGTAAAAGAATGTTAATAAATAAAGTTGTTGTTCGATTATATCTATTGTCTTTGTCTCTTGTGCATTTTACTTATATTACTTAGATACGCTTAGCGTGTTTACTCCCGAGTAAATACGTAGCGGCCTCGTCGCGTCCTCTGCCCGTACACTGGGAAGCGGGGCGTGACACCTTTATATGCTTATTTTGCATGGTAATGATATATATTGCGTGTGATTGTGATTCCTCCATGGGCGAAGAGCTAGCTCCCGCTTGGGGATGCCTTATCTTATTATGTACATATATTCTTGTTTTGTACCCGTTTGGGGCCAGTATTTACAAATGAGACTCTGCCGAAATTTTCGGGAAAGTGTGATGTTGCTTTTAAATGTTTGATATGACTTCTTCGGTTAAAATCGTTTTCTTTAAATCGGTTTTCCTTCACTCTATTCTTTAATTGGTTTTGATTTCTAGGCTTTGGCTTACTTAGATTACGTACGCCTTGAGATGTTTCGTAATTTAAGAGCCAGTCACGCTCCGTACTTTCGGGTCGTGACAGGCTATCCAGGCCCAGATGGAAGAGATGAACGGGCTTTTCAACGCCATGAAAAGGTCGAGGGACGCCATTAAGAAGGATGCCCGGGCGGCTTGTGATGCGGCGAAGCTTGCTGAGAGCAGGGCGGAGAAGACCGTGGATGAGTACATGGCGTCTGATCAGTTTTATCTCGATCTTGCCGACTCCGCGGCCGTTAGGTGGAACAATACCCTCCACGCTGTCAAAGAGGCTATGCCTGAGTTCGTCGACCGCGAGCTCCGCGCAAGGTTTCCCCTCGCCGAGGAAGCGCCACAGGGCGGCGCCGAGTTGGTCGTAGAAGCCGTGGCGGCCGGCGAAGGCGCTGAGCCCGAGGTCGCCACTGTGGTCCCCGATGGAGGCGCAGAGCCAGGAGAGGTGGTGGCCGAGCGGGCAACCTGAGCTATTCCCTTTCTTCTTTTTCTCTTTTTGGAATTTTTTTAAGCCTATGGACATTTTTGTAAGGCTGGGGAGCCCACAATACCTTGTATATAATTTTGATCATAAATAATGTGCATACATTTGCTCAAGCCAAAAGTTTTTCCTTTTTTATTAATTTTTTTAGCTCGTAAAACTTCACTTCTTTATCTTGAAAGTACAAGTCTTTTTATCTTGCAAGTAATTTTAGCTCGCAAGTGCAAAGGTTATCCAGTGGGTGTGACGCAATCTTCCTATAAGCCGGAGCCCTCCCTTTCCCTGGAGTCGAGGATTCGATCGTGCATCGAGCATGAATCGAGCAATAGCCAAGTGTAAGAAGGCCGGTATCCTCCTTTTCCCCGGAATCGAGTATAGATCATGTGTTGGCCAAGTCTGGACAGGACGGTATCCTCCCTTTGCCCGGAATCGAGTATGGATCATGCGTTAGCCAAGTTTGGATAGGCCGGAGTCCCTCGACTCTTTCTTGGTGCGGGTATTGGACCCGTGTCTTCGTAGGGCGGGAAGATGCTCAGCGGCCTCATGACGAGGGCTTTGGATCCACACCTTTGTAAGGCAGGAAGCTACCCGCTGTGGATGGACCGAGCAGGAATCTGCTCGGTGGCCTTGCGATGAGGGCTTTGGATCCACACCTTTGTAGGGCAGGAAGCTACCCGTTGTGGATGAACCGAGCAGGAATCTGCTCGGTGGCCTCACGATGAGGGCTTTGGCTCCACATCTTTGTAGGGCAGGAAGCTACCAGTTGTGGATGGACCGAGCAGGAATCTGCTCGGTGGCCTCGTGGTGAGAGCTTTGGATCCACACCTTTGTAGGGCAGGAAGCTACCCGTTGTGGATGGACCGAGCAGGAATCTGCTCGGTGGCCTCGTGATGAGGGCTTTGGATCCACACCTTTGTAGGGAAAGAAGCTACCCATTGTGGATGGACCGGGCGGGAATCTGCTCGGTGGTCTCGCGATGAGGGCTTTGGATCCACACCTTTGTAGGGCAGGAAGCCACCCGTTGTGGATGGACAGAGAAGGAATCTACTCGGTGGTTTCGTGGTGAGGGCTTTGGATCTACACCTTTGTAGGGTAGGAAGCTGCCCGTTGTGGATAGACCGAGCAGGAATCTGCTCGGTGGCCTCGCTATGAGGGCTTTGGATCCCTTTGGTGGACATGAGAAGCTCTCCCATGAAAGGACATGGTTTGGAAGACTTAGTTAATGCCGAACTTCTCTTCTTTTAGTTAATGATGAAGCTGAAAAGAAATTACATTATTTAAAAGAAGGTACATGCTTATTTATACAACTTAAGCTTTTTTGCGTTATAGGGCCAAGGAAAATTACGGCCCCCGGCGTTCTGCGGGTGATATGCTCCACCGGGCAATACTTCTGTTACGAGAAACGGTATGTCCCACTTCAGGGAGGACTTGTGCAAGCTCCCTTAGTCTACGTACTCATTTCTTCGTAAAGACCAAATCTCCTGTCTTGAATGCCCGATGTTTAACTCAGGCATTGTAGTAGCGAGCGGTCTACTGCTGATAGGCGGTTGTTCTGATTTGCGCTCGATCTCACTTTTCCAACAAGATGTCCAAGTTGCTTCGGAGTGCCAAGGTGTTAAATTCGTCGTCAAAGTGTTCGACCCTATAAGTGGGTAGTCCGATTTCCGCAGGAACTATCGCCTCGGTTCCGTAGCAGAGGCTAAATGGGGTTTCTCCCGTGGGTTTTTTTTCGTCGTCCGCAACGCCCATATCACCCGCGGTAATTTCTCGACCCAGCTGCCTTGTCTTCCTTCCAAATGGACTCTGAGACTGCGGATAACGCCTCGGTTCGCTACCTCGGCCTGCCCGTTGCATTGTAGATGTGCGACCGCGGCAAATTTCATCAATATGTGGTAGTCCTTACAAAACTCTTTGACTTTATCGTTTTCAAAGTTGGTCCCATGGTCGGTAACCAAGCACCTCGGGATTCCAAATCAAGAGATTATGTTTTTTTGTAGGAACTTTATCGTAAAGGCGACGTCCGGTTTCCTGATAGGCACGGCCTCTATCCATTTTGTGAAGTAGTCCACGGCGATAAGGATGTATCTATGTCCGCCCGTGCCGGTGGGGAGTTGGCCCACCATATCCATCCCCCATTACGCAAACGACCAAGGGGAACTGACTGGCGTTAGTTCGGTGGCGGGGAGACGGGGTATGCTGCCGAAGAGTTGGCAATTCTTGCATCTTCTGACCAACTTCTCGGCATCCTAGTGTATTCTCGGCCAATAGTACCCTTGGAGTAGTGTCTTCTGGACCAGGGTGCGGGCCCCTTGATGCGCTTACCCGAACCCTTCATGTATCTCTTGCAAAACATAGCCTGCTTCGTGGGGGTCGATGCACCGGAGCAGAGGCTGAGTGTATGACTTCTTGTACAGGTTTCCGTTGCTCCAGAAGAAATGTCGTGCTTTGGCCCGAAGCCGGCGAGCTTCTCCTCGGTCTTCGGGGAGTACACCGTCTTTTAGGAATTCCACGAGGGGCTTTCTCTAATCTTGGCCTTCTTCCTGCGTTGTGTATATCTGGAGCGTTACCTTTCCGTCTTCCACGCTAAGTCGTGGCAAGACTTCGAAGAGGATATTTCTTTTATGGTTAGCCGAATAGGAAGAAGCGAGCTTGCTCAAGGTGTCGGCCTGGGTGTTCAAGTTCCTGGGAATCTGCTCTACTTAGACTTCGTCGAAATTTTTCCGAAGCCTTTTTACCTCGGCCAGGTATTTTATCATGAGTGGCTCCCGAGCCTTGAAACCCCCGGTTACTTGGCCGACGACTAGTGCAGAGTCGCTGCAAACCCTGATGGTCTTCAGCCCTACCCTCAGAGGCGATTCGCAGTCCTGCCAACAAAGCCTCGTATTTCGCGGCGTTGTTTGACGCTCTGAACCCGAGCTTTAAAGAGTATTCCATTTCCGCTTCATCCGGGCTGTGGATGATCAGGCCAGCCCCGCTCCCCTCCTCTGTGGAAGATCCGTCCACGCAGAGCACCCAATCCGGGATGGGGTCAGGCACCTCCTCGACCGAGGGACATGGTTCGGGGCCTCGTGCCGCTGTTTCTTCTTTAGTAGGGATGGTGTATTCGACAACAAAATCTGCTAAGACATGTGCTTTAATGGCTTTTCGGGGGCGGTATTTGATATCGAATTGGGACAATTCCCACCTCCATTTCTCCAGACGACCTGACGATTCGGGGGAGGCAAGAATAAACCCTAAGGGTCGCTCAGTGAGGATGAGGATTGTGTGCGCTTAGAAATAGTGTCGAAGTTTTCTGGAGGCGACGACAAGCGCCAGGACTATTTTCTCTATTGCTAGGTATCTTGTTTCCACGTCCTTGAAAACATGACTCACGTAGTAGACCGGTCTCTGTGTGCCTTCGAATTCTCTGACGAGCACTGAGCCTGCAGCTTGGTCAGAGATGGCTAGATATAGCAAGAGCTCATCACCCTTGACCGGTCGGGTGAGTAGTGGTGGGGTCGCCAGGTGTGCCTTGAGTTGTTCGAAAGCACTCAGGCACTCTTCAAACCATTCGAACTTAGGAATTTTCCTTAGGGCCCTGAAAAACGAGAGGCGCTTTTCTCCGGATCTGGACATAAAGCAGCTTAGGGCAGCCACCCTTCCTGTAAGTCTTATGATGTCGACATTGCTCTTGGGTGTTTCCATATTGAGGATGGCACTGATCTTTTCAGGGTTCGCTTCGATTCCTCGATGGGTAACCATGCACCTGAGGAACTTCCCACTGGTGACTCCGAAAGCACATTTAGCTGGATTCAGCTTCATTTTATACTTGCGCAGGACATCGAATGTCTCGCCGAGGTCTTTAGTGTGCCTAGCTGACGAGGTGGATTTTACGAGCATGTCGTCGACGTAGACTTCCATGTTTCTACTAATCTGCGGTTTGAATATCTTGTTGGTAAACCGCTGGTACATGGCCCTGGCTTTCTTGAGTCCGAAGGGCATCACTTTGTAGCAGTAGACCCCCCGATCAGTGATGAAGGCGGTAAGTTCTTTGTCGGCCGAGTTCATCCGGATCTGATTGTAACCGGAGAAAGCATCCATAAAGCTCAGTAGTTCATGGTCGGCCGAACTGTCCACTAGCTGGTCTATCCGAGAAAGCGGATAGTTGTCTTTGGGGCAAGCCTTGTTCAAGTCCATGAAATCGACGCACATGCGCCATTTTTTGTTTGCCTTCATGACCATGACCACGTATGCCAGCCAATCCGAGTAGTCTAGGTAACTGATGAAGTTAGCGGCGAGCAATCGATCCACCTCATCTTCTATTGCCTTTTGTTTAACCAGCACGAAACTTCTCTTCTTCTGTCGGATGGGCCGGGCCTTCGGGTCGACCCCGAGCTTGTGGGAGATTACTTCGGGGTCAATTCCGGGCATGTCCGCTGGTACCCAAGCGAATACGTCCGAGTTATCTTGGAGGAATCGGATCAGGCCTTCGCGGTGGTCCCCTGTCAAGAGCGAGCCGATCTGGACTGTCCGGCTATTGGTCCCCTCTACGTAGGGGACTTCTGTCAACGCTTCCACCGGGGCACCACGAACTTCCCTTTAGTCATCGCATGTATTTAAAGATTCCTGGAAGTCGTGCGTCCCTCCAAAATCGCTGCCCTGCTCTCCGGCGAGGCCCGTCAAGGAGAGGCAAATCTTGGCAGTTTGTTGGTCCCCATAGACCCGGCCTATCCCCCTTGATCCAAAAGGAATTTGAGCACGGGGTGATAGGTCGAGATCTGAGCCCGGAGGGCATTCAAGGTAGGATGTCCCAGGAGAACGTTATAGGATGACGGGACCTTAGCAACGAAGAAGTTCACTGGTATCGTCCGTGTCTTGCCCGCTTCCCCAATGTTGAGGAGAAGGGTGACCGGTCCTTCTGCCGGGACGGAATGGTTGGTGAACCCAGAAAGGACATGGGTGGTCGGTTGAAGGTCGGATGAACCCAACCCCATACGCCGGAAATAGTTATAGAACATGATGTCCGGCGAGCTCCCGTAATCGATCAATATTCTCTAGACCTTGTAACGGTGGACTCGGACCGCTATCATAAGGGGGTCATTATGAGGAAGTGATATGCTGCGAAGGTCTTCGTCGATGAATACGATCGAGTCATCCTTCCTGCATTTCTTATAGGGCGGATCGCTTACCTCCTCGACTGGTAGAGGTGGTGGCTCCCCCCAATTTCCCGAGCTGGGTCCTTGATAACGACCATGATTTGCCCGATCGTTAATTCCCCGGAAGGGGTTTGGTCCTTTTTCTCCCGCTCTACCTGCCGCTTATCCCGTAGGTACTTCGCTAGGTGGCCGAAGCAGATCAACTCCTCTATGTAGTCACGGAGCTATTTGCAGCTCTCAGTCAGATGACCCTGCGGCTTGTGATAGGCGCAGAACGGGCCATGGAGATGCTTTCCCGTTCTTTGGGTAGCTGGCGGGAACTTAAAGAACCTCTCGCCCTAAGTTTCCTCCAGTATCTCGGTCTGGGAAATGTTCAGAGGGGTGTACTCCTGGAACCTCGGAGAATAAGGTTTCAGGCGATCGAATTTCATTTTCTCTTCCTTGTCCCTCTTTTTTCGGTCTGCTTGGTTGCCTCGGGGCAAGTTGGAGTTCACCTCTGACTCGAGTTGGATCTCTCTCTCGGTCCATGCCTTCACTTTGGCCATGGTCTTAGGTTGCACCAATGCAAAAAAAGCGGAGCCACTCTTTGTGCCTAAGACCCGACCTCGGTGTGGTGATAATCATTTCGTCACGGTGCTCGGGAACCTCCAGGAGGGCATTATAGAAGCGAGTGACATACCCTTTGAAGGATTCCTTGTCTCTGCTCTTGACGGTGAACAGGTAATCGACCGTTTTCTTCTGTCGTTGGTTTCCGACGAAATGACCGAGGAATTGGATAGCCAGCTCATCGAAAGTCGAGATGGAGCATAGCACAAGCCCTCGGAACCAGTCCCGGCCAGCCCGGATTAGGGTAGTGGAAAATATAGGGTTCCTAAGCATGTCAGCAAGGTTTTGGGTGGTATCGTCCATGCCAATTTTAAATTTTGCCATGCTAAAAGAACCCTAACCTAGAATCTTTAACTAGAGAATCATACGAAACATAGTGTAAACAACTTTACAACTAAGTGAACTAGGAATACAAGCTTTGTAGACCGGTCCTTCACTTCAATAGCTCCGTGTAGTAGTCTCTTCACTCCAAGTAGTGATCTTCCGGACTCTAGTATGGCTTCACAAGAAGAAAAGAACGAGCTTGCACGAAGTCTTCGAGGCCGAAGATGATCTACGTCGAGGAGACACTAACCCAAGCTACTACTTCACTAATGAGGGATTAGTGAAGCTAACACCCTAAACTAAATAGCTAATCTAGTAGAGAATGATGAAATAGGATTTTTGCTCACTTTAGAATTAATTTTCTCACTCTATTTCTTTTTCTCTCAAAAACCTAGAGAGCTTTTTCTTGAGCTTGAAGAAAATGAAGAAATAATGGATGAGAGAGTGGATGTCAATCATGGGTGAGTTTGTATCATATACTAACTCATGTAGACATA
This sequence comes from Agapanthus africanus, assembly GCA_030015575.1. Lineage (NCBI taxonomy): Eukaryota > Viridiplantae > Streptophyta > Magnoliopsida > Asparagales > Amaryllidaceae > Agapanthus > Agapanthus africanus. The sequence continues at coordinate 823,387,341 of CM057339.1, read as the reverse complement.
TAACCATGGCTAATTGATAATGGTTAGGTTAATAAATATCTTAGGTAAAACAAAATTAGTGGACTAAGTCAATACATCTACAAGCTTCATGCATGTGACTAATTTCCATCTAATTTTGGATTTACTTAAAATAAATAATCCTCGCAATTATCATAAGCATGGTATAAGTCTCATACACCCATGTAGTGTGTATCATCAAGCATGACACAAAAAATGTACATTAATATATATCACATATATACTATATGCACACAAGTGAGAAAAAGAAATGTTTAAGTGAGCTAATATTAGTTAATGTAATCTAGTATATCACATATACAATTATACATTAAATTATCAAATCAACACCTGATTTGATAATCCGGCTATATCACATATAATTGACTAATATCATATGTATCGTGTTATCGAATCAACACTTGAATCGATAACCCGGCTATATCACATATAACCGACCGATAAAAGTATTGCGAGAATATAATACGGTATCGCATACTCGTACTAATCTCGGTCCCGTACATATCACATATGCGCTCCTACTTCGTTTTGCCTGAGCCAGTAAACCTCTGTGTAGGACTCTAAAGACTCGTCAATACGCCGACAGTAGGTGATAATCATATCAAGCACCCACAAGCCGTCAGTGGTACTAGCTGGACGTAACGGCTACCCGGGTATTGAGCGATCAGAAGATCAACAAGCAAGCCCGCTCTAGCTCCTGTAAAGCCTGTCAGTAACACTACCGTAGAGTCTGGTCTCTTCGTCTAAGATGTCGCATATCAAGTCTATGGGTAGTAAACGTCAAACCCCAACAACTCGATAAGTCATGCCGATACGAGGCTCATAACGGGTCGATAAACTACTGATAACACTTACCAGTAAATCTCCAAATCAGCCCTGGCCAGGGACTTCCCGTTATAGCCAATCGAGAACAGCACGACATCTACCCCCAATACCGGGAGAGACGAAATCCCCTCCTATCGCTCATTGCCTCCATGTGACTCGGGACTGAACCCAAAAACCACCGTTTTGCACATCCTCTTAAACGTGGTAAGGTGGAAATCAAAGCACAGTAGGAATCACACAAGACTCTATGATGATCTCGGGTCTACAGACTAACGTGTACCAAATGTCACCAGAGAACTGCTATCTGACGTCAGGTATAATACCATCTAGGAGTTCTCGACGAGTCCGTCCAGTGTACCCAGTCTCCACTGAGCACCCTTATACCATCTCTGATGTCAAACACCAATGGATATAGGATCATCCACCGCCCATCTCATGGGTCGAGAAGGGTATACGCTAGTCTACTCTGGTATATCGATGCCCTGTCTCGATACACCCATGACTAGGAACATTAAAGGATGTACTCACGGACTACCTTTGTCCCACTAGTATGATCTGCATCATAATCCAGGTAGTCAAGTACACATCCTAACGGTTTTACCAACATGTAACCATGAGACAGTATAAAGAGACAAGTATACATGTTAAGATAGAGAGCAACCAGATAGCATACTATCATGTCGAGCAAGAAAGTCCTCTCTATATATGTCCAAGCATCCACTATAATATATATCATATGTACAATAATGGCCTCTAAGGCATACATAGAACTAACAGAAAAAGCTCGGCATTGAGCCGCATACGAGTTATCTAGGAAGCTCATGCCCGTCGTAAATGTGTCCAAGTGGTCCTTCGGGTCGGACTTCCGGTCGAAGAAGGCCACTTTAGGCGGCTTGTTCTTGGACGAGACGTGCTCGGTTAGTAGCCTTTCTGTAAAGGGCTTTGTAAGCGAATCAGCGGAATACTTAGCCCCTTCGCCGGACATATGGACATCTCGTCATATGCCTTCAATTTCCTTTTCAAGGGATTCAATCTGTGGTGGTACCCCGAGGATTCCGCACAGTCGGAGTGGTGGCTATCCCTGCTCTGGGTTTGCACGAGGGTGCGGCTTCGATTTCGCTCTATCACATTTCTTAAATCCTCAGGCGAGGCCCTTCTTGAGTTGTCTCGACGTTCGCCGTTCACGCGACCTTGACGAAGGTGGGGGCACCGGTCTCGTCTGTAAGTAGGCGAACTGACTGACACCTCCTCTGGAGGAGTGAGCACGCGACGGGCATCGGAGGAACGGCCCGGTCTTCCGTGAGATCGGGGTGTAGAGCTGTCCGGCACCCAGCGGATCATGGAGTCACTCACCGCATGCGGGTCATGATCGCCGGATTCAGCATGCCGGCGTTCAGTGACGCCGGGATGAGCTTGAGCGAGATCGAGGGCCTGGGCGTACCCCTCTGTCGTCGTTATCCCGGGAATGGGGAACTGCGGCTTAATGGATAGGGCCCACCGCTTGAACGCGGACGAGCGCGTCCACCATAGCCGTGAGTCTATCGATCCGAACGGGTAATGTGCCGATGACGTTAGGAGCGGGAGTAGAACCGCTCCCGACTCCGTTATGGAGGGTGGGGCGGTTCGTATTGGGATCGTCGCGGTTGTCGCTCGCCATCGGGTCTAGGGCGGAAGATCAATTTTATGGGTGGAGAAGCTTCTGAAGCGTTTCCCACAGACGGCGCCAACTGATGGAGGTTATGATTTCCCTCAGATGTTGTCCTCCGTCGATCAGGTGTGAGCGGTTTTGAACGGTTGTGATTTGGTTTGAGGGTTGAGTGTGTGGATCTCAATGGCTTGGTGTCCAAGCCGAGCTATCTGCAAAGGAAGTTCCGGGATAGGTGACCACCGTAGGACCTTCCGACGATCAAGTTAATACCGTGGAATAAGAGCGGAATAGCGGCCTATTGGAATGAATTCCAATTACCTGAGTCGTCTGAAAGAAGGGTTTACATAGTGGTCGCGTGGGGCGAGCCGGCGCGATATTTTCGCCGTCAGTTACGCCCTTCGTTACGCCCGTGTTAATGGTGGGATCTGCTCATTAATGGGGGAACGTGCCCGCGTGGGACGCGGAACAAGGGACGGCGGATATCTCGCTTTGGCGAGATACACGGAACCGTTGCGGGGGCGCTTGGGTTCCGCGTTCTCGGTTGATCGGGGAAGCCAAGGAAGTTCGGCCTGTCAGGTGGCTCGAAGACGAGCCGGGAGGCCGAGAAAGCTCGGCCTGTCAGATGGCTCGGAGACGAGCCGGGAGGCCGAGAAAGCTCGGCCTGTCAGATGGCTCGGAGACGAGCCGGGAGGCCGAGAAAGCTCGGTTGTAGAATTGCTCGAAGGTGAGCTGATGGCTAGTTGCTAGGCGAATAAGGAAGGTATTTCGGGGAGGTCTCCGAAAGGCCAGATGCAACCTCGAAGACGAGGTGCCGAGGAACATCTCCAATGCATCAGACTTATTCCAGCTCCGTAGCTCCCGAGACAGATCATCCACTACGTGTCGTGATCTGGGAAATTCCCACTTGTGAGCATCATTAGTGGTGGTGGAGATTTGAAGGATGAGATTTGAAGAAAGAAGATTGTGGTGGTGGTGGTGAGGATTTGGAGGAAAACTATACTGGCAGGTTGAAAGAGGAGGAAGAAAATGATGATGGTTATGGTGGAGGGCATTTTGGGGATTTTTTAACGGCGTTACTGTAACACCGTTCAATAAGATAGTTATCTACTCATTTAAAAGGATATGAGAGTATTTTGAGATTTGGTAAACTTAGGTGGAGCTTGGTGAAATCAACCCTAAATACCATGGTCTTTGTTTATTACAAATAAAGATCATGACTTTTGTCGAATTCCAAATAAATACCACAGACTTTGTTTATTCCAAATAAGTACCTTGAATTTCATCGTATTTTAGATAAATATCAAATAGTTTATTTGTTACAAATAAATACCTTGACTTTCGTTAGATAACTACCATGGACTTTATTTATTACAAATAAATACGATGAAATTTTAATTATTGTATATAAGTAATATGGATTTTATTTATTACAAATAAATACAATGAGCCTTCGACATATTTCATATAAACACCATGGAGTTTGTTTATAAATAAAAATAATACAAATTTTCACTATTTTTTAGATAAATACCATGGATTTTCTTTATTACAAATAAATATCATGAAATTTTAATGTTTTCAAATAAATGTCATAGATTTTGTTTATCACATAAATGCCACAAACATTGACAGCCGTGACAATTGACATAATTATTTATATGAGTTAATGTGGGCTCACCGCTACTATTAACTAAATGAATCCAAAGTACCCGTTTATATACATTAGATAGATAGGAACAAACGCAATACGATGTATCTGTACAAAATTACTAGAAATAAATTATATGCCATAATCCTTGCAATAACCATGGATTAAAAAATATTATGCAGACACAACAAGCTCATGCTTCTTTTTTAGATTGCCGCTTCATCACTGGAGAGGACTGCAGTTTTTGGGACATTGCGCAAGAGAAGAATCAGATGCATTATTAGACTTCATCTTCAGGCCCGTTCGGTTTTCCGGAAGTACCGAAAGTAATATTAAAGTAACTTCCAAAAAAGGTTGCCATCGAAGTTTACTTAAATGTGTTTGTATGTTTTTGAAGAATGAAGTAGAAAATGAAACAACTTCCTATACTTTTTACATAAAAAACAAACATAAAAGATACATTTTTAATAGTAATATGTTATTACTTTTTGGAAGTAATAAAAAGAAGGATTATATAATTAATTCTTCTCCTTGTTCTTTGTGCTTCTTGTGCTTTATAGTTACTTGCCATCAAAAATGAGAGGAATAAAATTTTGGAAGCAGCTATACCACTTAGGATCCATCTCATCAACATGAAATAACTTTCAAGGTTTACTACTATCAAAACAAACAACCGAAATACCGAAAGTAACCATGTTGCTTCCGTACAAACAAACATGCCTCGGGGGAGACGACGATTGGGGATAAAAACTTAAGATTCCTTTTTCTTAGCACTTTTTCCTGGTAAATCAGGAAGCATAGGTTCATTGGAAAAGAAGAAAGCAACAGCTAACGGCCGAAGTATTATCACCAACAATTTCTGTGTTAAGTTATTGATCTCAATAAGGTAATTAGATGATTGGAAAAGATATTTCCGAAAACATACCCTATTTATAACACTATATGTAGTGTCTAAAGGAACTATAATCAATCAACGGGGTATGAGAAACTGGCTGCTCCGAAATATGAATTTTCAAAGAAAACTACTTCTGCAGTTTTAATCAATGCCATATGATACTTTACTTGAAACTTCAAAGGAATAATAACCATATACCTTAATTAATTCGATTCCACAACTAATTAATCATGCATCATAAACATGATTCAATAAACTACAAAAATTAGAAACGCACCGACCTTCTTTGCCTCTGCCAGTAACTGCACACTCATCCCTATTCCTCAAATTCATTGTAGCATTCCCCTACATTGGCTTATCCACCCATATCGAAAACCTCCATATAAGCTCAAACTCCACTGATTGATTTGAAAAAAGTAAGTGTAGTTGATGATGCTCAGAAGTGGTATTTCCTGAGATCACAACACGTGGCGACTGACGTGTCCCATGGCTCACGGGATGAGAGCGATAACGGTACATTAAAAACATGCCTTGGGCCTTCGACCCGAAGATGTTTCCGATCTTCAGTGGCCGTCCAGACCACTCCTATGCCCGCCTTACAAACAACCGTTGGCTCGCCTCCGAGACTCCTGCACGATGGGCCTCCTCGGCCCTCTCGGCTCGCCTCCGAGCTATCACAGAACCAAGATGCCTCAGCCTCCTGCTCGTTCCCGAGCCTCCCGCCGAGCTTATCTTCCTCGGTCTTATCGACCGACCCACAGCACCGATCACAGGTGCCTCCGCCACGGATCCGTGAATCTCGCCAGGCGCGAGATATCTGCCGCCCATGATCCCGCATTCCACGCCATCACGATCCCCCATTAACGAGCATATATTTTCATTAACGGGGAATCCCGCCTATCACGCGGGCGTAATGCCAGGGGCGTAACGGCCGGCGTGAATCTCGCGCCCGCCTGCCCATTTCTGCCACTATATAAACCCCTCTCCTAGACGACTCAGGTAAGCCAATTTGACCCCAATAGGCCGTTACTCTGCCAAAATACCCCGTCTAACTTGATCGTCGGAGGGTCCTCGGTGGCATAACCATCCCGGGACTTCCTTGCAGGTATCTCGGCCTCAACCACATAAAACCTATTGAGATCCACACGCTTCAGGAGGCAACCCTCCAACTCAATTTCAGCCATCCATCAGCGCTCGCTGTAGATCAACGGAAGGTAACAATTGACGGAGATCCAGAGATCCATCAGTTGGCGCCGTCTGTGGGAACATTTAGTTCCACTCAACGAAAGTTCATCTTCCAATCTCGACTTCATGGAGAGCGGTCACCGCGACGATCCAAGCACTAGCTGTCGCCCTCCTCGCAGTGGAGACGAGGGAGAATCCCCTCCTCCCCCGAAAACCATTCACGCCCTATCCGCTCGGATTGATCGGCTCGCGTCCGTCGTGGATGCACTCGTCCGTGTCCAAACGACCGGGCAAGCTCCCCGGGTCGCCGCGCCCCCAGCTCGGGACCAGGACCCCTACAGAGGGAGAGAAAACTCTACCCGTGTCGGCACAGCCGGACACCACCTCGCTGTCTCTGGCAGCCACAGATCTCCCGAGCTAACATATTCAATGACCCGCTGGGAGCCGCACAGCTCAACACCGAGGTCTCATGCCAGAGCACCTGGCCCCGAGTCCCATCGTGCACCTGTCCCTCCTGAGGAGGTGTCAGTCAGCTCGCCTGCGCCCAGGCATGACCAGCATCCCTTCCCTCGACGAGGTCGTGCGGACGGGACTCGCCACGGCAGCTCAAAGACGACCTCGCCAGGGGACCTAAGGAACCTCATCGAACGGAACCAGGGCCGTGGCCAGGCGCAGGTCTCCGGCAGCAGAGGCCAAAAATCAGAGTATACCGAATCGTCGGGATACCACGGCCGACTCGATGCCCTCTAAAAGAATATCGAAGGCATGCCGGGAAAGTCGTCCTTCAAGCAACGGGGCTAAATATACCGCCGACTCGCTCACGAAGCCCTTCACCAAAGAGCAACTCGTCGTCCACATCTCTTCCCGGAAAAAGCCCCCGAAGGTCTCACTCTTCGAGGGGAAGTTCGACCCGAAGGACCATTTGTACGCGTTCACAGCCAGGATGAATTTCCAGGACTGCTCCAATGCCGCACAATTCCGCGCTTTCCCTGACACTCTCATCCGCTCTAGACGAGACTGGTTCCGAGGACTCGCGCCATGCTCAATCTCTACCTTCGATGAGCTGGCTACCCAGTTCCTCGGACATTTCGTCGGGAACAGACGACAGAAGTGGATTGTTGATCATCTCTTCACTATAAAGAGCGGGGACAAAGAATCCTTCAAAAGATATGTCACCCGCTTCTACAACGCCCTCCTTGAGTTCCCAGAGCATCGGGACGAGACGGTCATTACGGCTCTTAGGTCAGGTCCTAGGCACAAGGAGTGGCTACGCTCCTTTGCATTAGCGCAACCTAAGACCATGGCCGAGGTAAAGGCCTGGACCGAACGTGAGATCTAGCTTGAGTCCGAGATGAACGCCAACTTGCTCCGGACAGAGAAAGCCAATCAGAAGAAAAGGGCCAGGGAAGAGAAGAAGAAGACCGAGCAACTACCCTGCCCGGTCCATCCTTAGCAGGCCACTCCATACCCTCCCGCGCTAAGGATCAAAGCCCTCATCAAGAGGCCACCGAGCAGCTACCCTGCTCGGTCCATCCTTGAATGGTAATCTCTTACTGTAACACCCTAGTTCATTTATACCAGTTCTTTTAGCTATTTCTTTATTTATGGCTATTTCTTGATTTATTGCTGTTTGGGTGTGAATAGTCCAATTGATATATGTGTTTGCATTCGACCCGACCCGCATGCTGGAAACCCGTCTTGATTCCTGTTTATGATTTATCCCGGCTAGTTATGAGAATCCGTGCACTTTCATGTTGTAAAACTGCATTATATCTGATATCTGCATTTTTTCAATATAACAAGTAAAGTCAAAAAATTAATTTAAAAATATCTAGCATGGCCTGCATCATACCCCTGACCCTGTCGTGGCATCCGTACATCTTGTTCTCGTTCCGTTTAGCGAAACGGACCCGTTCGGATCGCTACGTGCACGCTATGTGTATCCATTCTTGGGGGTATCCATTTTCGTTACACGGATATCGTATTTTGGTTTTGTTTGACACGTATATTATCCGTATTTTCAAACTATAATTTTTGACCCAACCCGGGTATATTTTGGAGTAATTTTGTATTAGCCAGAAAACTCAAATTTATTTAATATTTTAATCCTTATATATATAGTTGTTTTGTATATGATTTTTATAACTAAATATATATTTAAAAACTATTCTCTATAATCAAATCTTTCCTCAGCCTCACAATCTCTCTCTCTGTCTCTCTCCTCTCTCTTTATTTATATATTATCTACATATATTAATTATACCCAAAACCTATTTCTTTATAACCCCAACATGCTCTCTCTCTTCTCTTTCCTCCTTGTTTCCTGCCGCCTTCGCTCGCGAAGCCCTAACCCACGCCGACGACCTCCCCTCATCACCACCTCCTCTTCCTCCTCCACTTCCCTTCCTCTCTCCTCTCCTTTTCCTGCAAAAACCCCTGCACAACCTAAGAAAAACCCACTGCAAGCCTCTCCTGCACGCACCGCCTCGCCAGAGCTCCGACCCCATCGACCACCGCACACCCCCATCATCCCCTCTTCCTCTTCTTTATCACCTCTAACACCACCACCCTCACCCTACAGCCACTAAGAACCCCTCACAGAACCCCGACTTCAAGAACCCCACTACCCATCGCCGAAAAACCCTCGCCTGCATTCTCTCTGTTGGCTACCAATCATCGACGTCATCCCCTTGCCACCTCTTCTGACCCCAGAGCATGAAACCCCAGAGAACAACTTTCATTTTCTTCTTCTTCTTCTTCTTCTTCTTTTCTTGATCCGGATTTTTCACGGTGATCGCCGGAGCCGTGCCCGCCGCCGACGATCCGGGCAACCCAGTGGAAGTTTCCAGCCAGCGTGGTCACATTCTTGCTTTGCCTGGTCCTGTCCCGTGCACGCGCGTGTGTATTACGACATTTACGCGACGTCGGACGCAGCGTACGCATCCCGTCGTGAGATCCGATCAGGCAAGTTTATCTTGCTACATGCTATGATACATATTTTGCATCCATATGAATAAAAATATCACGTGTTTACTTCATTGTACATCCATGTTACTGTTTTACTGTTTTTGGATAGTCGTTCATATCTGTATCATTTATCACATATATAGTCGCATGCAAGTTTATCTTGCTACATGCTATGCTATTATATTTGCATCCATATGAATAAAAATATTACATGTTTATTTCATTGTACATCCATGTTACTGTTTTACAATTTTTCGATACCCATACGTATCCATACCGTTATTTACATATCCAGTCGCATGCAATTTTATCTCGTTACAGGTTATGCAACGTATTTTACATCTATAGGTATAGACTTATTACATGGTTATAGCATTTCACATCCTATGTTACAGTTTTACAGTTTTACAATATCCGTTCGCATCCATACAATTTATTATATATCTAGTTGCATGCCATGTCATACTATTTCATATTACTGTTACCTTAGCACCCCATGCTTGATAATGAGCATCCTACGTAGTCATGGAATTGTAGATGTAATCCCTGATAGATATTTGTGCATCCATGTTTTACTGTGCATCCGTACTTTTATCGTGCATCCGTACTTGCTACAGTTTTATTACGAGCATCCGTTTGATACCTGTGCACTACCTGTCATGACCTGATACACCACTACTTGACCTATTACCTGATTCTGTTTCTAATGCCGACAATCCTGACCTGTTGTCCTGACGGACGTATCCTGTTGCCTGCATAGACAAACCTGTACCTGCTTGATCCTGTGTCGGCATTAGCTCCAGATTTATCAATACCTGACTTGAACACATAACTTAGGGGTAAGGGGAAATCAATGATGAAACCTGACTTGTAACTCAATAGTTCGACGCTTATACTGATCAGTTTTGGGGGCTAGGCCAGTCCCGGGATGCTGCCGTTGACATCATTCATCTGTACATGTTTCCTGTTTTGTGCTTAGCGGCACGTCTCGGTTTCAGCCCGAGAATCTGGACCGTGGTCCCGGGCATGCACGGGATACTGTTGAGTTACATCGACGATTCATTAAATTGATTTCAAAGACTTGAGAGTAATTAACCCAGTAGCATAGATTACTTACCGCATGCACATACACTTCACTATTCCATATTCGTGTTACTATTATACACTTATTACTGTTCATACTCATGCCCGCATATCTTGTTACCTCCTAATTATATTTTATTGTTTGATATTATGACGCACTGACGTATGGGTTTTGCATGGTCTAGATCCTCTGTCTCTTTCGCAGGCTGATCAGGAGTATTTCCGCCGTTAGGCCGAGCAGTGAAGATCCTGTTAGTATCTAGTTAGTTTTATTTCCGTACTTTCATTTCCTGATGTGAGCCCGTATTTGGGACGTACTTTCCAGATGTTATTGTTTATTGGATTTATTGCTTCCGCATATTATTTCTTGACTCGTTTATTCTGGCATATGGACATGTACTAGATAGTTTATTTTTATTTTACTGTTCTTGATATTTTATAGACAGCCGTAATGTGACTGTGGAGGGATGTTTTCTAACCACAGGTAGCATGGTTGGCTCTGTCACGTGCCGATCTTAGCGCACTCTGGGAAGCGGGGCGTGACACTTACCCCACGACGCCAAGGATCAAAGCCCTTATCAAGAGGCCACCGAGCAGCTTCCCTGCTCAGTCCATCCTTAGCTGGTAATCTCTTATCCCACGACGCCGAGGATCGAAGCCCTCATCAAGAGGCCACCGAGTAGCTTCCCTGCTCGGTCCATCCTTGGCTGATAATCTCTTATCCCACGACGCCAAGGATCAAAGCCCTCATCAAGAGGCCACCGAGCAGCTACCCTGCTCGGTCTATCCTTGGCTGGTAATCTCTTACCCCATGACGCCAAGGATCAAAGCCCTCATCAAGAGGCCACCAAGCAGCTTCCCTGCTCGATCCATCCTTGGCTGGTAATCTCTTACCCCATGACGCCGAGGATCGAAGCCTTCATCAAGAGGCTACCGAGCAGCTTCCCTGCTCGGTCCATCCTTGGCTGATAATCTCTTACCCCACGACGCCAAGGATCAAAGCCCTCATCAAGAGGCCATCGAGCAACTTCCCTGCTCGGTCCATCCTTGGCTGGTAATCTCTTACCCCACGACGCCAAGGATCAAAACCCTCATTAAGAGGCCACCGAGCAGCTTCTCTGCTCGGTCCATCCTTGGCTGGCAATCGCTTAATCCATGACGCCGAGGATCGAAGCCCTCATCAAGAGGCCACCAAGAAGTTTCCCTGCTCGGTCCATCCTTGGCTGGTAATCTCTTGCCCCACGACGCCAAGGATCAAATCCCTTATCAAGAGGCCACCGAGCAACTTCCCTGCTCGGTCCATCCTTAGCAGGCCACTCCATGCCCTCCCATACTAAGGATCAAAGCCCTCATCAAGAGGCCATCGAGCAGCTTCCCTGCTCGGTCCATCCTTGGCTGGTAATCTCTTACCCCACGACGCCAAAGATCAAAGCCCTCATCAAGAGGCCACCAAGAAACTACCCTGCTTGGTCCATCCTTAGCAGGCCTCTCAATGCCCTCCCGCGCTAAGGATCAAAGCCCTCACCAAGAGGCCACCGGGCAGCAACCCTGCTCGGTCCATCCAAGGCTGGTAGTTGACTACCCACCGACGCCAAGGATCAAAGCCCTCGCCAAGAATCCACCGGGCAGCAACCCTACTCGGTCCATCCATGGCTGGTAGTTCACTACCCACCGACGCCAAGGATCAAAGCCCTCACCAAGAGGCCACCGGGCAGCAACCCTGCTCGGTCCATCCTTGGCTGGTAGTTCACTAACCACCGACGCCAAAGATCAAAGCCCTCGCCAAGAGGCCACCGGGAAGCAACCCTGCTCGGTCCATCCATGACTGGTAGTTCACTACCCACCGACGCCAAGGATCAAAGCCCTCACCAATAGGCCACCGGGCAGCAACTCTGCTCGGTCCATCCATGGCTGGTAGTTCACTACCCATCGACGCCTAGGATCAAAGCCCTCGCCAAGAGGCAACCGGGCAGCTACCCTGCTCAGTCCATCTTTGGCTGGAAATCTCTTACCCCATGATGCCAAGGATCAAAGCCCTCATCAAGAGGCCACCGAGCAGCTTCCCTGCTCGGTCCATCCTTAACAGGCCACTCCATGCCCTCCCACGCTAAGGATCAAAGCCATCATCAAGAGACCACCGAGCAGCTTTCCTGCTCGGTCCATCCTTGGCTGGTAATCTCTTACCCCACGACGCCAAGGATCAAAGCCCTCATCAAGAGGCCACCGAGCAGCTATAGAGTTATTTAGTACGGCATCAAGGTTTCGGGAGGCATCGTCCATGCCGTTTTCAAATTTTTTCCGTTCTAAAGAATCCTAACCCTAGAATCTTAACTAAAGATTTAAACAAATAACTAATATTAACATCTTAACATCTAAGTGAATATAGAATACAACCTTTGTAGACCGGTCCTTCACTTCAAATGCTCTGTGTAGAAGTCCCTTCGCTGTGAGTAATGATCTCTCGAACTCTTGCGAGGATCCACAAGGTGAAAGATGCAAACTTGCTCGAAGTCTTCGAGGCCGAAGATGATCTACGTCGAGCAGACTCAAGCTCATGCTACCTCTTCACTAAATTAGGGTTTAGTGAAGCAAACACCCTAAACTAAATGGCTAATAGTAGAGGATGATGAAGTAGGAAATGGGTTCACTTTAGATTTAATTTTCTCACAATATTTTCTCACCATTTCAAAAGCCAGAAAAGCTTTCTCAATGAATAAGAAGATGATCAAGTGAAGAATAATAAGAGAATGAACTCATGAGATGAGAATATGAACCATGGGTGAGTTAGTATCATACACTAACTCATGTAGAGAGTTTTTCATGGTTAGTATAATGGTTGGGTTAATAAACATCTACAAGTGAAACAAAAAGAGTGGACTTGGTCAATGAATCCACAAGCTTCTACAAGCTTGTAGCCATGCCAAATATCCATCCAATTTTTGAATTACTTAGATAAATATAAACCCTACATTATATCAAGCATGGTGTAAGTCTCATACACCCATGTATCATGTATCATCAAGCATGACACAATAAAATGTATATTAATATATATTGCATATATATTATATGCACACAAGTGAGAAAAAGAAATATTTAGTGAGCAAATATTAGTTAATGTAAGTTAATATATCAAATATATAATTATACATTAAATTATCAAATCAACACTTGATTTAATAATCCGGCTATATCACATACAACCGACTAATATTAAATACAACTTATCGAATCAATACTTGATCCGATAACCCGGCTATATCTCATATAACCGACCGATATCATATATCGCGAGAATAGAATATGGTATCACATATCGTATTAATCTCGGTCCCGCACATATCACATATGTGCTCCTACTTCGTTTCGCACGAACCAGGAAACCTCTCTATAGGACTCTAAAGACTCGTCAATACGCCGGCAGTAGGTGATGATCATATCAAACACCCACAAGCCGCAAGCGGTCTGCTAAACGTAACGGCCACCCGGGTATTAAGAGATCAGAAAATCAACAAGCAAGCATGCTCACACTCCTGCGAATCCAATCAGTAACACTACCGTACGGTCCGGTCTCTTACCCCAATAGCCTGATAAGTCATGTCGATGCAAGGTCCATAAACTACTGATAACACTTACCAGTAGATCTCAGCAACCACGGCAAGGGATTTCATGTTATGGCCAATCGAGCATAGCGCAATATCAACTCCCAATACCGGGAGAGACGAATCCCCTCCTATCGCTCATTGCCTCCATGTGACTCGGGACTGTACCCAAAAATCACCTTTTTTCACGATCTCTTGACCATGGTATGGTGGAAATCAAAGCACAGTGGGAATCACACAAGACTCTATGACGATCTCGGGTCGACAGACTAACCTGTACCAGTGTCACCAGAGAACTGCTATCTAACGATAGGTATAATACCATCTAAGAGTTCTCGGTGAGTCCGTCGGGTGTACCCAGTTTCCACTGAGCACCCGTATACCTTCTCTGATGTCAAAAAACCAATGGATATGTGATCATCCATCGCCCATCATATGGATCGAGAAGCATAGACGCTAGTCTACTTTGGAATATCGATGCCCTGTCTCGATACTCCCACGACTAGGAACAATCTAAGAATATACTTACCGACTACCTCTGCCACACTAATATGATCTGCATCATAGTCCCGATAGTCAAGTACTCATCTTAAGGGCTTTATCAATATGTAATAGAGAGACAATAAATGTACATGTTAAGATAAAGAGCAACCAGATAGCATACTATCATGTCGAGCAAGAAATTCATCCCTATATATGTCCAAGCATCCACTATAATATACATCGCATGTACAGTAATGGCCTCTAGGGCATACATATAACTAACAGCGGATTCCCTGCTCGGTCCATCCTTAGCAGGCCACTCCATGCCCTCCCGCGCTAAGGATCAAAGCCCTCATCAAGAGGCCACCGAGCAGCTTCCCTGCTCGGTCCATCCTTGGCTGGTAATCTCTTACCCCACGACGCCAAGGATTAAAGCCCTCATCAAGAGGCCACTGAGCAGCTACCCTGCTCGGTCCATCCTTGGCTGGTAATCTCTTACCCCACGACGCCAAGGATTAAAGCCCTCATCAAGAGGCCACCGAGCAGCTTCCCTGTTCGGTCCATCCTTAGCAGGCCACTCCATGCCCTCCCGCGCTAAGGATCAAAGCCCTCATCAAGAGGCTACCGAGCAGCTTCCCTGCTCGGTCTATCCTTGGCTGGTAATCTCTTACCCCACGACGCCAAGGATCAAAGCCTTCATCAAGAGGCCACCGAGAAGCTTCCCTGCTTGTTCTATCCTTGACTGGTAATCTCTTACCCAACGATGCCAAGGATTAAAGCCCTCACCAAGAAGCAATCGATCAGCTACCCTGCTCGGTCCATCCATTGCTGGTAGTGCACTACCCACCGACGCCAAGGGCCAAAGCCCTCACCAAGAGGAAACCGAGCATCTAGCCTGCTCGGTTCATCCTGGTAGGCAGCTTCCTACCCCACGACGCTGAGGATCGAAGCCCTCATCACGAGGCGACCGGGTATCCTCAGGCCCGGTTCATTATGACAGGCAGCTACCTACACCCTGACGCCAAGGATCAAAAGCCCTCCTCAAAAGGCGACCGGGCATTCTCCTGCTCGGTCCGTCCACTCCAGGCGGCTTCCTGCCCTACAAAGGGATAGATCAAGGCCCTCGTCACGAAGCCGCCAGACATCTTCATGCTCGGTCTCAATGGTGGATCCCTGAACCTCATATTGAACCAGCTAGCAAGCCTCTGCCCGGCGCATGCACCTGAAGAAGGAAAGCTCCCAACATGGCTCAAGTAAGCAAAAAATAGGAGAGCTCGAGTTCGGTCGATAGCAACCCTAACAGACGAAACGACGCCTCCATTCGTTCCTGGGCAATCAACATCACGATTCTCGGTGCCAAACCAAGCAAAAGATTCTCCGTTTAGTCCACTCTCGACCCAACCCATAAATAGGTCGGAACGAGAGTGGAGGGCTAATGATGATACTCAGAAGTGGTATTTCCTAAGATCACGACACGTGGCGACTGACGCGTCCCATGGCTCACGGGAAGGGAGCGACAACGGTACATTAGAAGCATGCCCCAGGTCTTCGACCCGAGAATGTTTCCGACCTTCAGTGGCCGTCCAGACCACTCCTATGCCCGCCTTACAAACAACCGTTGGCTCGCTTCCGAGACTCCTGCACGATGGGCTTCCTCGGCCCTCTCGGCTCGCCTCCGAGCTATCACAGAACCAAGATGCCTCGGCCTCCCGCTCGTTCCCGAGCCTCCCGCCGAGCTTATCTTCCTCGGTCTCACCGACCGACCCACATCACCGATCACAGGCGCCTCCGCCACGGCTCCGCGAATCTCGCCAGGAGCGAGATATCCGCTGCCCATGATCCCGCGTTCCACGCCATCACGATCCCCCATTAATGAGCATATCTCGTCATTAATGGGGAATCCCTCCTATCACGCGGGTGTAACGCCAGAGGCGTAACGGCCGACATGAATCTCGCGCCCGCCTGCCCATTGCTGCCACTATATAAACCCCTCTCCCAGACGACTCAGGTAAGCCAATTTGACCCCAATAGGTCGTTACTCTGCCAAAATACCCTGTCTAACTTGATCGTCGGAAGGTCCTCGGTGGCACAACCATCCCGGGACTTCCTTGCAGGTACCTCGGCCTTAACCACATAAACCCGTTAAGATCCACACGTTTCAGGAGGCGACCCTCCAACTCAATCTCAGCCATCCATCAGCGCTCGCTGCAGATCAATAGAAGGTAACATCTGAAGGAGATCCAGAGATCCAGCAGTAGTAGTAACCGCATGTTCCCCTCCGAATGGCGGCCGAGACATGGACGTCTTACCTGAGATTCGGGGCAGATGCTATTTCGTTTTATCCGTCCACCTCTCCGAAGATGCCAAGTTGATTTATGGCACTGTGTATCGGAGGTTTAGACGGATGCGGCCGATGTAGCAGACATCGTCAGATTCCCCCTCATTCGAGGGGTTTTTTTGATTGTGGAGACGCTCTTCCTTGCAGGCGCAAGCCCCTGCAGTTAATTACGCTACCGCATCGCGGTAACAACTTTCTCCTTCTCCAGAATTTCACTTCGTGTCGTGTGTGTTTGTTTTGTTTGTGGATGCCCGTGGATTGTATACGGAGACTAAGTTATGCCGTCGCCCGTAGGAAGTGGATTAGTCCAAATCCGTATTTACTTAGATTTGGGGTTTGGTGTTTTAGTTTAAGGATACGTTAGCCATATTAAGGCTAAGATCAACTTAAATGTTCGTTAAGGATACGTTAGTCTGATTTGAGACTAAGATCAACTTAACGGAAAGAGCATTTAGGAGCTCTATTGTTCCAGTTTAGGGACGTAGTGGTCCATTTAATATATGGTCATCGGGACCCGTCACCTCTCTGACGACGTTGAAGGATTACAACGACAGGTGTCAGAGGAGTTCAGAGATGTACCCTTGGACCAAAGTTGATTGGGGGTCTTATAGTCCAATTTAGGACTAAAGTCTGTTTGAATGTTTAAGGATACGTTAGCCATATTTGAGGCTAAGATCAACTTAAACAGGATCGTTTAGATCCGACAAAAGAGCATTTGAGGGCTCTATTGTTCCAGTTTAGGGACATAGTGGTCCATAGGTAGTTTAAGGACATCGCGGTCCATTGCATGTATGGCTGTCGGGACCCGTCACCTCTCTGACGTCGTTGAAGGATTACATCGACAGGTGTCAGAGGAGTTCGGAGATGTACCCTTGGACCAAAGTTGATTGATTTAAAAGAGCAGCCGTGCTCAATCAATTTAATTTGAGGACTTACGGCTAAAATTGGGCTAAGTCCAATTGAGAATGTTCAACATTTTTATTTATATTTAGCCTAGTAGGCCTTTATTAAGGCTCTGCCCATGCACTGCATTTTATTCTGGCCTATTAGGCCTTTTAAGTTGGGCTCTGTCCCCTTTTTTATAATGCAGAGCATTTGTTTTGGTCCATTGGGCCTTTTAATTGGGCTCTGCCCTTTAACAATGCGCTACATTAATTAGTCTGACAAAGTGCCACGTGACTTGTCAGGCGCTTTGCGCCAATTGAGGAGCGCAAGGCACAAATCCATGGGGAGGTGACACGTGTCACGCTCAAGAGAGCGCAAGCGCAGTGCGCTGCGCTGTTGCGCTGCTGACACGTGGCGCGCTCTGGTGAGTTGCGCCAATTCATGAGAGCAGTGCTCTGTTTATAGAAGCGCATAGCACAGATCATTATGGGGCTGACACGTGGCGCTCTCTGGTGACTTGCGCCAACCCGAGAGCGCAACAGTGTAGATTTTGCAAGTGCATGGCACTGTTTTATTATTTTGATCAATTTTAGATCAAAGAAAACAAATTTTCTTGTTTTCAAAGAACCAGTGGTTCATCAAAAGGCAATGCCTTTATTATTATTATATTTTTATTGAAGATCTTTGATCTTGTTCTTAGATCAATGATCTTTTTTTTAAGAAGAAATTCTTCTTTTATTAAAAGTTTTTACCTTTCCTTTCTTTGAACTCTTCTAAAAATTTTCTTTAGAGGAGTTCTCTCTGTGTTGATGTGTTGATTTTTTAGACTTGGGGTCTAGGGGCCTTTTTATAGTGCCAATTAGTTTGTTAAATTAGTTAGAGAGATCTTTCTCTGAGTGATTTAGGGATTTTTCCCTACCGTTGGATCTTTGATCCAAGGGCTTCTGTTTTACAGAAGACAATCTTCTTGTTTTAATAAGATCAAAAAGATCTTTCTGGAATTTTAATTTTGTTTGGCGCAAGCGCACCTATGCTCGACACGTAGAGCGCAGCGCAAATGCGCTGCCATGTGTCGCGCAACGCAGAGCGCAGCGTAACTGCGCTAGCGCAACTGCGCTGACACGTGTCTTGCAGCACAGAGCGCAGCGCAACTGCGCTGACACGTGTCGCGCAGCGCAGAGCGCAAGTCAGCTGAAACGTCGCTTCCTTTATAGAGCTTTACTCGGATTGAGTGCGCTGCCTTGGGCGCTGCGCTCTCTGCGCTGGCGTGTCTGATTTTGATACGTGGCGTTCTGCGCACAGCGCAGGGGATCTGAAGCGTTGCTTCATTTATTTTTAATTTTAATTTTCACTTTAGTTTTCAAAACAGAGCTTTGCTTTGATTGGGGGAAACAGAAGCGTTGCTTCGTTTCCCGCCTTGGAATTTGAACAAAGCTTTGCCCTGATTGGGGCAAACA
This sequence comes from Agapanthus africanus, assembly GCA_030015575.1. NCBI lineage: Eukaryota > Viridiplantae > Streptophyta > Magnoliopsida > Asparagales > Amaryllidaceae > Agapanthus > Agapanthus africanus. The sequence continues at coordinate 823,368,307 of CM057339.1, read as the reverse complement.
AATGCCCACCCATCGTTGCGCTTACGTGGCCCTCCAAACGTGAGTGCAGCGGTGGCAGAATTCCAACCGTCGCGGCAACTCTTGGAAGTTGAAAGGGCATTTGATGCCTATAAATAGGACCTTTGGTCCTCCACAGATGATCATCATCTATTAAGATTTTTACTTTCAAAACTTCAGAGCCTTGCTCTTGCCTTCAAGAACTCCAAGAATTAGAATTTCTTTAGAAAACACTTTTTAGGTAAAAATTTTAATTAAATTAAATTAATTTTCTTTGACAGAGCCTTGCTCTCAATAGATCCCTGATCTAAAGAAAACCCATTTAGGGTTTCACTTAGCAGAGGTTTGCTCTAAAAGGATCTAAAGAGACCTAAAGAGAACCCTGTTAGGATTCCATCAATAGAGTTATGCTCTCTCTAAAGGATTTCATTTATAATTTCTTGATTCATTAATGGAGCTTTTCTCCTTTTAAATCATATAGCAGAACTCTTAAGAGTTGCTGATTTTTGTCGATCTTCTTTTATAGGAGTGATGGACGCCCACATGTATGATCTCGACGAGATTATCTCCTACGAGGACATCCACCGACTCGGCCGTTCCCAAAATCGAGAATTTACTAATGCCGAGTGTGCCGAGATCATGAGTCGCTTCGATGCATACAACGGTCAATTGCTTCCCCGACGTTCCTCTCTCCTGAAGCTTATTGTGGGAGCAATTTGGGAAGCACTTCCCCTATTCTTTACCGGCGTGCCACTTCGGGCATTGGACGCCGCCGAGGACAAGGTGCACTCGGTGTATCTGATGAGCCTAATCTCAAAGAGGAGGCGAGATAACCTTATCGATCTTCTGCACCAAGCTTTTCAACAGTCTGCAATACTTGCTGCCTATCGGAGGGAGGAGGACATCAGTGGGGACCTCGACGCTTGTGCTCGCGAAAGAAAGTACACCAGGATGGTTCGCCAGGCTTGGAAAGTTTTAGACAAGGTTACTTTTGAATTCCTCAACCCATGTCCTGGGTCCGAGGTTATACCGTTGTAAACATTTCAATAATGTTGTTGTTTATTTCTTTATTGATGTAAAAACTTTCCAAGTATGAATGACAACTCTTTTTCCTCCTTCCTTTTATTTTCTGCTTTGTTACTGGCACATTCTTTAAATAAGCATAGCCTGTAAGCGATATATAGCATTCTGTCTTGAACATCTTGGGGAGTAGTGATGGCTCAGGAAGCAGGTTCAGATCTACTGCCTAAGACTTTTCAACTCTATGAGCCGTGAGGGTCTCATAGAGACTTTTCTCCCTACGGATCGAGAGGATCTCGTAGGTGGATTTTCTCCTTAGGAATCGTGAAGATTCCTAAGTGCATTTTCTCTTATAAGTCGTAAGGATCTTATAAGAGAATTTTCCCTCTTACGCGTCGAGAGGACTCGTAAGCGGTTGTTTCCCTCTTTGTCGAGATTCAACTTTGGAGAGTGAGACCCGTGAATAGTATGCAAGAGACCGTTTTGGGCCAACTTGCAGGGTCCCAGTGCTTAGGAAACAGGTTTTTTAATCCTTACTGCCTAAGGCTTTATCTTACGAGTCAAGCCGCATCGAGAAGTTCTCGCAAAGACATCAATTTTTTCACAAGTCGAGACGAATCGAGCATTTCTCGCAAGAATATCCTAACGTCACAGTTAACCTCTGCTCTTTACGACAGAAGTCCGTTAGGGTCTGTGGTACTTAGGGTTTTGGCCGCCGTACCATCGCATCAGCTGATATATTCCTCGATAGGCAATCATGATGTTCGAGTAGCCCTACGACTGCCGTGTCTCTGATCCCTTCGGGGGCTGAACAAGACGTCTTCAAGCAATCTTCCCTGGCAGTTTGACCGTCGGAAGAGAAAGCGTTAGGAATTTTGCCATGCCGCTTTTTACTTGAGGTTAGGCTCATTTTGGAGAGCCCCGATGAGTCATAACCACTCCGCGATGGTGTGGGATGATCTCCGATAGTCTTTCAGGTTTTATGTGAGTTGCAGTCAAGACCCTGAAGCTAGGAATTTGGCCTTTGCTTCGTATGCTGGCATCGCGTCTGTTGTATCAAGAAGAATGCTGCGGTTGTCTCTAGGTTGCTGGTGAACCATCGAGGTTTGGAACTAGGGATTTTGCCGTGGCTCCGTTAGTTTGATTGTTGCATCTGAACCCTGCTGAAGGGAGAACGTTGGGGTGACATCTCGTCTGCTGTATCGAGACGAACGTCACGGTTGTCTCTAGGTTGCTGGTGAACCGTCGAGGTTTGGAACTAGGGATTTTGCCGTGGCTCCAATTGTTTGATTGTCGCGTCTGAACCCTGCTGGAGGAAGAACGCTGGGGTGACATCTCGTCTGCTGTATCGAGACGAACGTCGCGGTTGTCTCTAGGTTGCTGGTGAACCGTCGAGGTTTGGAACTAGGGATTTTTCCGTGGCTCCGTTTGTTTGATTGTTGCGTCTGAACCCTGCTGGAGGAAGAACGCTGGGGTGACATCTCGTCTGCTATATCGAGATGAACGTCGAGGTGGTGACCACTCCGCACTGGTGCAAGATGATCTCCGATTGTCTTTCAGGCTTTATATGACATGCCGTTAAGACCTTGAAGCTAGGAATTTGGCCTTCGCTTCGTTTGCTTTGTCATGTCCGAGTCCTGTTGAAGGAAGAACGCTGGGGTGACATCTCGTCTGCTGTATCGAGACGAACGTCGAGGTGGTGACCACTCCGCACCGGTGCAAGATGATCTCCGATTGTCTTTCAGGCTTTATATGACTTGTCGTTAAGACCTTGAAGCTAGGAATTTGGCCTTCGCTTCATTTTCTTTGTCATGTCCGAATCCTGTTGGAGGAAGGACGTTATTGTTGACATTGCGTCTGCTGTATCGAGACGAATGTCACGGTTGTCTCTAGGTTGTTGTTGAACCGTCGAGATTTGGCTTCGCTTTCTGGCGGAGCCTGTCGGGAAGGTATGGTTCCCTCTTTGTTTGTGCCCCTGGATTGTATACAGGGATCGACGTGATCTCACCTGTAAGGCATGAGTTTCATCATATTCTTTTTGTTATTGTTTTATTTCCGCGATGCTCTATCATTTCAGCTTTAATATCGCGAAGGTCGCGATTGCCCAATCATTTCGGCTATTTTGCATGCATACATTTTTTTACTTGCTGATTTTGTTGCAAGTTGCCCCATCATTTCGGCTATTTCGTATACATTTTTAGCTCGCTGATTTTTATCGCGAGTGTAGAACTTGGAATCTGGTGCCAATCTCAGCATCAGCATCGCTACAACTGGAATATTGCCAGGAACGAATCATCATTTGCCATGAAAGGGCTTGGAATTTGATACCGGTTTAGGAATCAGCATCGCTACAACCGGGATATTGCCAGGAGCGAATCATCATTTGCCATGAAAGGACTCGGAATTTGATACCGGTTTAGGCATCAGCATCGCTACAACTGGGATATTGCCAGGAGCGAATCATCATTTGCCTCTGTCGATGTCGAACAAAGGTGGCTTAGCGAACAGGGTTAGGATCCCGTCGACTAAGGCTTTTGACTTCATGAGCCGTAAGGGTCTCACAAAGGTATTTCTACCTACAAGTCGTGAGGATCTCGTAGGTTTGTTTTCTCCTTAGGGATCGTGAGGATTCCTAAGTTTATGTTCCCCTGTAAGTCGTAAGGATCTTACAAAAGGGTTTTCTCCTTATCAGTCGAGAGGACTTATAAGGGTTGTTCACCATATAGACATATCCCAGTCACGGGTGGGACTCGGTTAGGGAAATGTTTATTCGCGCCCGTGGATTGTATACAAGGGTCGGTACTGAGCCACTTGTAGGGCAATATCGAAGATTGTGGGAGTTTCTTAAGAACAGGTTCAGGTCCCTGTAACTTAAGACTTTCAAATCTTATGAGCCGTGGGGGTCCCATAAGAGAGTTCTCCTTACGAGTCGTGAGGATCTCGCAAGTGTAATTTCTCCTTAGGAATCGTGAGGATTCCTAAGTGTGTTGCTTCCCTGTGAGTCGTAAGGTTCTCACGCGGGTGGTTTCTCCTTACAAGGTCGAGAGGACCTTGTAAGTATCTTTTAACGAGGTTGCGCCCTTTCGGGTTTTCACAAACACTCGCCGGTAGTCCTGCTGTTTTTATTCACGGAGCCCTTTCGGGTTTTCATCCGTGCCCGTTTTTCTTATGGACATACCGTTTTTTTTATTCTCTTTTTTTTTAACGAGGTCGCGCCCTTTCGGGTTTTCACGAACACTTGCCGGTAGCCCTGCTATTTTTACTCACGGAGCCCTATCAGGTTTTCATCCGTGCCCCTTCTTACTTATGGACGTACCCCTTTTTTCTTTTCTTTTTTTTTTTACCACGTCAGCCTAGGGATGCCACGGGTTGGTAGTAGTTTAACGACGTTTCGGTCATCAGCCAGTTTTAGGACATGGTGGTCCATCGTTAGTTTAACGACGTTTCGGTCTTCAGCCAGTTTTAGGACATAGTGATCCATCGTTAGTTTAAGGACGTTTCGGTCCACCGTCGCCGTATTTGAGGCAAATCTCTAGTTTACTGACTTTTCGGTCTATGGGGCTTTCTTTATGACTGAGCATGATGCCCCCGGCGTATCCATCTTCCTCGGAGCATGTGGTTATGGCGGGGTCACCTTCCAGTCTTCGGAGATGACTAACTTGCCCTGTTGGTATTGGTCTTCAACCCAGTTTTTGAAGACGTAGCAATCCTCAATCAGGTGATTTACCGTTTGGTGGTAAGGGCAATAATTGAGATCGTTAACATCGCCTGGCCGCAACGGACGTTTTGGACTTGGCAGATTGATGAGTCTGTCGCACACTGCCAGCTCGAACAGTCTCCTTGTTTTATCTTGAGGAAACGCGTAAGGATGTTTCAACTTTTCATGGAGGGGTTGCCGCTTGTTGTTTCGACAAACAACCGGTCTAAGGCCAATCGATTGCTGTTGAGTGTTGGCTACGAGGGCTGTTTTTTCCTTCCCTTTATCCTTCTTGCTCGATCCATTGTTTGTGGGACCGAGATTTTTTCCGAGTAGCGTGCGATTGCACGGCTGAACGTTCTCGCAACTCCTCAATTCTTTCATTTTTGAAATGGATTCCTTGAGGAAAGGGTTGAGGGCAGCTTCTTCGTTAGAGTCGCTTCCAAAGGTGATAATTTGCAATCCCTTGGAGTCGGCTATGTGACAGTCATCGGCGGCTCTTTTGCGCTCATCTATCACATTTTTATGATGTCTACGAGCTTCATGCTTTGTCCTGTTGAAGTGTTGCTTTTGAGCGACATACCCTTGCCACCAACACTTAAAGGAGTCGCAGTCTTCGGTAGGATGTATGATCTTCTGATGATATAAGTAGAAGTTAGGATGCGTCTCTACTCCATCGAGAGTATTTTCTTCAGAGGGTGGTAGCTTCATTCCTACTGATAGGGCTTTAGCGAACCTTTTCCTCGTCTTGAATTTGTTTTTATCCGCAGCGGATGACTTTTGATTTGACGGAAGTGCCTCGACTCTTTGGTCTAGTAGTCGATGTTTGGCTCCTTCTAGTATGGCCATCTCACGCTCTTGATTGGCTCTAACTTTCAGACGAATCTCATTCAGGAAGGCATCGATCAACTCGTCTGACGGCCGCAGAATTTCTGGTTCAGGGTCTGCCGTCGGTTTCTCGGCGCAAGGAGCCTCTTTATCATCCACCAATGAGTGAGAGATCACATGACAACTCGCTACGTAGTCTTCGGATTCATCTAATGAGTCTTCTCCATCGTTTTCGTCCTCAACAAAAGAACAAGCTGCCCCCATCGTGTCCGTCTTCTTTGGAGTGTGCGGCCGTGGCGGGTTTACCTTCCAGTTTTCAGACAGCGCGAACTTGCCTTGTAGGTACTGATCCTCGATCCATCCCTTAAAGACAAAACAATCCTCGATCGGGTGACTTACCGTTTGGTGGTAAGGGCAATAATTGGGATTATTGAGATCGCCTGGCTGCGACAGACGTTTTGGACTCGGCAGATTGATGAGTCTGTTGCGCACTGCCAGCTCGAACAGTCTTCTCGTTTTATTCTGAGGAAACGAGTAAGGACGTCCCAGTCTCTCCTCGAGGGATGGGCATGGACGCACGTTGTTTTGGCGAACGGCCGGCTTTGAGTTGCTCGGCTGTTGTTGAGCATTGGCGATGACGATCGCTTTCCCTTTTCCTTTCTCATTTCGAGAGTCTGGTTTTGGAGGAGGCGGTCCATGGCCCATCTGGTCCATTTGGGCTAATTTGTCGATCAAGACCTGGAAGGTGGTCGGCCTGAAGAACATCATGAATTGTGAGATGGTCGCTTGCGGATCAAGAGTGCCCACGAACATGCCTACTGCAGGTGCCTCTTCTATGCGTTGTCCGCATTTCGACCATAGGTTCCGCCATCGTGTTGCGTTTTGGACCCACGTTTCGCCGAGACTTATCCTGGCGTTAATCAGTGTTGTTATCGAGGTGCGTCCACTAGCACTCGCGAATCTTTGTCTAAACAGTAGCTCCATTTCCGCAAATGTTTTAACAGAGTCGTTAGGTAGCTCTGAATACCATTCAAAGGTTGTTTCCGCTAAGCTGCCGATGAATTGGCAAAGCAGCAGCTTGTCGTCGCCTCCAGTGTTGCCACATAAGGCCCTGAATTGAGCGACATGCTGATGTGGGTTCCCTGTCCCCTTATATACGTGGAACTTAGGAATCGTATATCCCGGCGGGTAACTGATTTGGTCATACCAGCTTGGATAGGGTCGTCCGGTTCTAACAATTTGCACAGCCGCTTCATTCGCCTGATGAGCCCGTATTTGCTGAGCTATATAGTCGTCTAGTGCAGCTTTAGAAATGGTTTCTTCCTTGGCTGCTGAAAGAACCGGAGGAGGATTAGATGTCTCCCCTCCGTCGTCTCCAACAATGATCGGAGGGTCTTCAGCTAGAGGGTCCGGCTGTAACATCATCCCTACCATATCTTGGAAGAGGAGCGCCATTTGTTTTATGTTAGCCGCTTGTTCTGCAGCTTCTTTGTCTTTCTTTTCGAGGACTCTGCGTAGGAAGTCAGCATCAGTTTCTTTTTCGTGCCGCTGTTCTGATGATGCCTCTGATCTTTCTTTTGGCTCGGTAAGTGCAGTCATTGCAGTCATCATTTCCTGAAGCTTCTGTTGCTGCTCCTGGGCTTTTGTCACGGATCGAGTGAGCGGTCGATGACCAGTCAAAGCACGGCTTTCCTCCTTTCCGGAAGCCATATAAACAGTGTGCACCACCATGCCCCCAGGCTTGGGGCATTTGTGCTCAGTGCTTTTACGATTCGCCATATTCACAGGGGCTTTTTGCGGCCTCCTTTTCTTCTGAGTGATTGACGTTGAGGGAGCCGTTGCAGTGGGCACCCATCCAGCTGTTGCTTTTTCCGACTTGACAGAGTAGCCCTTCTCCTGCTGAACCTTCATCTTTTTCTGTCGGCGGAGGTAGTCTTGATCGATCACTGACTCTTGGACTTGACGCCACACCTTATAGATTTTAGAGGACAGCCGTTGAGGGGGCTGCTCTAGCTTTTTCTCTGGAGCATTCTCCACAGGTGAAGGAGTTCATTTCAACACTGCAGTAGGAGAGTTTCTGCGCACCGTGTTCAGCAATTCAAAGCTATTCCCAGTTGGAACAGCAGCATCGATCCCCACCGTTGGAGCTGGCGGAGTTATCCCAGAGGGAGAGTTGCCCCCAGCCTTCCTCACTCGGCGCCAATGGCGACATCGAGCGTGTCTTGCGGATGGAGTTGTTTCAGCTATAAGGGTGACTTTATCATGCCCCATACTTTGAGGAGAGATTGTTATCAGTGCTAGCCTGTCGAAGACTGACACCCGTTGAGAAGCAATGTCCACTCTGTCAAAGACAGACCTCTGGGCAGGGGAAGCAGCCTTGAGGACCTTGCCAGGAGCAGAAACCGGGATGGTCAGCCTTGTAAAAACTGATTTCTTGGAAGGAGAAGCCTTTCCAATGATTTCTTCCACTTGAGCCAAGATGGCTATCCGTTTTGGGATGGCAACTTCGGGTATTGCGGGCTTGTAGACGTCCTAGCCCAGTCTGTTGAAAACTGAGGTATTAGAGTTGGGCGACCCGTTGAGAGGGGCCGCGGCGGTGGTGAGTCGATCAAAGACCGACTTCTTTGCGGCTTCTTGCAACGTCATTAGGGCATTGAAGCTCATCGGTGGGAGTATGGTCCTGAAGAATAGTCCAGTGGTGGCTTGAGTTACCTGCTCCACTGGTATCTTGAAAAGGGAGGCCGCTCGGGTCCCATAAGTCACTCCTCTAGCAGGGACGGAGTGAGAGTTGCAGTTGCGGGTAGTGCAGTTTGAAGCCATTGATCTTCTGTTTTCTGCACGGAGCAAGACACCAAATCTTAGTACCTCGAATTCATAGGCAACCACAGCAAACCGCGATTTGTTCGCGAACACGACACACGAAGTGTGGAGTGGAAAGAGAAAAAGGTCGCACCGGGCGTGCCAGAATTTGTTCCCCTCCGAATGGCGGCCGAGACATGGACGTCTTGCCTGAGATTCGGGGGAAATGCTATTTGGTTTTATCCGTCCACCTCTCCGAAGATGCCAAGTTGATTTATGGCACCGTGTATCGGAGGTTTAGACAGATGCGGCCGATGTAGCAGACTTCGTCAGATTCCCCCTCGTTCGAGGGTTTTTTTTATTATGGGGACGCTCTTCCCTGCAGGCGCAAGCCCCTGCAGTTAATTACGCTACCGCATCGCGGTAACAACTTTCTCCTTCTCCAGAATTTCACTTCGTGTCGTGTGTGTTTGTTTTGTTTGTGGATGCCCGTGGATTGTATACAGAGACTAAGTTATGCCGTCGCCCGTAGGACGTGGATTAGTCCAAATCCGTATTTACTTAGATTTGGGGTTTGGTGTTTTAGTTTAAGGATACGTTAGCCATATTGAGGCTAAGATCAACTTAAACGTTCGTTAAGGATACATTAGTCTGATTTGAGACTAAGATCAACTTTACGGAAAGAGCATTTAGGGGCTCTATTGTTCCAGTTTAGGGACATAGTGGTCCATTTAATATATGGCCATCAGGACCCGTCACCTCTCTGACGACGTTGAAGGATTACAACGACAGGTGTCAGAGGAGTTCGGAGATGTACCCTTGGACCAAAGTTGATTGGGGGTCTTATAGTCCAATTTGGGACTAAAGTCTGTTTGAATGTTTAAGGATACGTTAGCCATATTTGAGGCTAAGATCAACTTAAACAGGATCGTTTAGATCCGACAAAAGAGTATTTGAGGGCTCTATTGTTCCAGTTTAGGGACATAGTGGTCCATAGGTAGTATAAGGACATCGCGGTCCATTGCATGTATGGCTGTCGGGACCCGTCACCTCTCTGACGTCGTTGAAGGATTACAACGACAGGTGTCAGAGGAGTTCGGAGATGTACCCTTGGATCAAAGTTGATTGATTTAAAAGAGCGGCCGTGCTCAGTCAATTTAATTTGAGGACTTACGGCCAAAATTGGGCTAAATCCAATTGAGAATGTTCACATTTTTATTTATATTTAGCCTAGTAGGCCTTTATTAGGGCTCTGCCCCTGCACTGCATTTTATTCTGGCCTATTAGGCCTTTTAAGTTGGGCTCTGTCCCCTTTTTTTATAATGCAGAGCATTTGTTTTGGTCAATTGGGCCTTTTAATTGGGCTCTGCCCTTTAACAATGCTCTACTAGTCTGACAAAGTGCCACGTGGTTTGTCAGGCGCTTTGTGCCAATTGAGGAGCACAAGGAGCAAATCCATGGGGAGGTGACACGTGTAATGCTTAGGAGAGCACAAGCGCAGTGCACTGCGCCAGTGCGCTGCGCTGTTGCGCTGCTGACACGTGGCGCGCTCTGGTGAGTTACGCCAATTCATGAGAGCAGTGCTCTGTTTATAGAAGCGCATAGCGCAGATCATTATGGGGCTGACACGTGGCGCTCTCTGGTGGCTTGCGCCAACCCGAGAGCGCAACAGTGTAGATTTTGCAAGTGCAGGGCACTGTTTTATTATTTTAATCAATTTTAGATCAAAGAAAACAAATTTTCTTGTTTTCAATGAACCAGTGGTTCATCAAAAGGCAATGCCTTTATTATTATTATATTTTTATTGATGATCTTTGATCTTGTTCTTAGATCAATGGTCTTTTTTTTTAGAAGAAATTTATCTTTTATTAAAGGTTTTTACCTTTCCTTTCTTTGAACTCTTCTAAAAATTTTCTTTAGAGGAGTTCTCTCTGTGTTGATGTGTTGATCTTTTAGACTTGGGGTCTAGGGGCCTTTTTATAGTGCCAATTAGTTTGTTAAATTAGTTAGAGAGATCTTTCTCTGAGTGATTTAGGGATTTTTCCCTACCGTTGGATCTTTGATCCAAGGGCTTCTGTTTTACAGAAGACAATCTTCTTGTTTTAACAAGATCAGAAAGATCTTTCTGGAATTTTAATTCTGTTTGACGCAAGCGCACCTACGCTCGACACGTGCCGCGCAGCGCAGCGCAACTGCGCTGCCAAGTGTCGCGCAGCGCAGAGCGCAGCGTAACTGCGCTAGCGCAACTGCGCTGACACGTGTCGCGCAGCGCAGAGCGCAAGTCAGCTGAAGCGTCGCTTCCTTTATAGAGCCTTGCTCTGATTGAGTGCGCTGCCTTGGGCGCTGCGCTCCCTGCGCTGGCGTGCCTGATTTTGACACGTGGCGTTCTGCGCACAGCGCAGCGGATCTGAAGCGTTGCTTCATTTATTTTTAATTTTAATTTTCACTTTAGTTTTCAAAACAGAGGTTTGCTCTGATTGGGGGAAACAGAAGCGTTGCTTCGTTTCCCGCCTTGAAATTTGAACAGAGCTTTTCCCTGATTAGGGTAAACACCGCAATCAATAACGGTGTCGCGTGTAGCTAGCCGAGATGAGTACGGGTCGTCCGCAGGGATGCATGGAATTTCTAATCTTGCTTTAGACGTGTTGATTGAAAGAAGAGGAGATTGAAGAATAGATTCTAGATCTATGTTAAACACGGATATAGAATATATATAAAGAAGAGGGCTTGTAGGGTTCGTTAAAATCTAGTAGTAATGGATGATTAATTAAAAATGACTCCTTTTATCTTTTGATAGATTTAAAACTAGATTGATAGTGATGAATGAGGATTAAGGTTCTTGGAAGAAACTAGGGTTTCCCCACTATTGACCCATGTCCCTTTATTGATCTCTATTCATGTCTAGCCCTTAACAAAACAATTATTAATCTAATCTCAAATCGAGGTCGAGACTATCAATAAATTGGCAGTGCGCCCGATTAGATGTTAACGATTCTTTTGCTAAAGTTTATAAATTTCATAAGATGTAAAAGAAGTTATAATATTTTTTTATACATTGATCTACCCTAATCCTACGAACCCTATCAAGCAGAGAATTACTCACGCATGGTTGAGATAGAAGAAGAAGAAGGGATAGAGATCATAACGTAAATACAGAAAATAAATGCGAAATAATTAAACCAATGATCTACCTTTATTAATCGTTACAAGTATAAATCCTTCGAATTTAGATTACAAGAGAAAGAAGTTGCTCTCGATCTCTGCCTCGTAGGAAGTAGATGCTCCGTCGAAATTCACGTCGCTCTATCACACCGAATCGCGGACCTATCGTGGATCTCTTGTTCTTTGACGGTGATTTGCTTCATGTTAAAGGTGATGATTTCTAACTTTAGCCCTCGGTCTTTTATATAGCCTTCAAATCAGAAACCCTAGTTACCTAATATGGTTATTTGTTGATGCAATCCTACCCAGAAAATCACAAACCCTAATTCCACAAAACGGCCGTGGATCCACCGCAATATGCATGGTTTGGCCGCGATTGGGCGGCGGATTGGAGGATTTAGGGTTTCCAATTTCAGGGGCTGCCTTATGTTGACACGTGGAGATTTATGTGATGTCTGGATTTTTCAAATCTTCTCCAAGTCTCTACCAGTATTGATTTTATGATTTAATTAAACTTAATCGGCAGATTTTTGATTCCCGACATCTCGAATATCTTGATCTCCTCACCTGAGCTAAATCTTGCACAATATCTGCATGAATAATGTTAGTAATATTTGTTATAGTAGAGATATAATCTTAATCATTATATGGTAATAAATCTTTTAAGAAATTTGATTAAAAATATTTGATATAATATGCATATTTAAATTATCAAAATATCTTATAAATCTTATATGCATATATTTTCCTTCATAATGTTAATTATAATATACAAATATATGGTAAATAGTATTTTGCAGATAAACTCAAATATGTTCTATATTTATAATAAACACCTTTAGATATTTAAGAAAATTAAGGAAAATGTTATATCAAAAGTGCAATATTTTCGACTAAACAAATACCCCCAAACTTAACTTTGATCGTCCCGAGCAAACTAGTTATTCAAGAGAAGGAGAAAAAGAAAAAGAAAAACCTAAGTAGCACACTTTCGTAGGCAACACAATTGCACTTATCACTGCAATAAGCCGTTAAACCTCTAGGTGTCCCTAGTAGGAGGAGTGTTGTCTCTTGAGGGTTTTCAGCGGATTACACCCACAAAATCTCATAATAAAAGAAAGAAGATGAAATTACATACAAAGATAATAACTATAAAAGAAAGAACTTGAAAATAAGAGTTTCCAACTACAGTAGCTTTTCAGTTGCCTTGAACCCTGTCTTAATGGTCATGAAAAAATGTAAGAAATCACACCATCCCTCAATAAAACATCACCTTTAGGTTTCCTCCATATCTTTCTTCCAAATATTGATCATATACTCCTACGTGTGTGTAAAAGTCATCCCTACACTTAGAGAATTCAATTCAAGCTATAATACTCTTGTCCATCCGCCTCAGTACTTTTTAGTCAGTGAATATTATAGATGGAATTGCTCACACATTCTTCATGCGGCCGTTAATACTTCTTGAGGTACTAACCAACCAATTATCAAATGTGCTTGCTTATTTAGGCGTAATTATCCTCGTTTTGCAACACCTAATGTTTAGCAGTGGATCCCAAACCAATTGGTCTAAGGTGCTAGGTGATAAAGCACCCTCGCTATATTTTTTTTATGCTGCCTTAAGCAGTTACAAAACCAGTGTTCATTTTTTTTCTTCACCACTTATACTTTTTTTTATTTTTCATACTAAGGTTTTTAGACAAGAGCATTTCAAGGTATCCTCTACTGTCCCAAGTTTCAAGATGTGTGACAGTGCATAGTAGGGTATCAACGTTCAAATGTTTGGACTCAAAAATAGGGACTATTTTTCAGACTTATTTTTATCCTCAGATTAGTAATTTCCTTCATCTTACTAACCATTGGGTCAACGGTTCATTACTACTTCATTTAAGAAAATATCTAATTTTCTTGCTTTTCTTAAACTATCCATATCTTTCATATGTAATTTTTTCACTTTCTAACATTCATTATCAATAAAAAAATTTGTGCTTATATTTATGATAATGCAAAATAATGCATGAATAAGCATAAATCTCCCCTAAACCTGTTTGTAGCAGTGTCTTCACTGATATCATCTGTTAAGCTAAAAAAACCTGTAGACTTGGGAGGAAAAATTAGTAGCGGGGACATGAATAAATGACAGTGAAATCCTCTCCCAAACTTATTTTTGGCTCACAATTGTTCACCGCCGAAAGATGCGACCGGGACGTTGGGACGTCCGGCCTGAATTTTGGGAGCAGATACTATTTAGTTTTATCCGTCCACCTCTCCAAAGATGCCAAGTTGATTTATGGCACCGTGTATCGAAGGTTTAGACAGATGCGGCCGTTGTAGCAGATTTCGTCAGATTCACCCTCGTTGTAAAGGGTTTTTGATTGTGGGGACTCTCTTCCCTACAGGCGCAAGCCCCTGCAGTTAATTACGTTTCCGCATCGCGGTAATCACTTTCTCCTGCTCCAGAAGGTCAGTTCGTGTCGTATGTGTTTGTTTTATTTTTCGGTTACCCGTGGATTGTATACGGAGACTAATTTATGTTGTCGCCCGTAGGGCGTGGATTAGTCCAAATCCGTATCTTCTTAGATTTGGGTTTGGGTTAGTTTAAGGATCGTTAATCTCATTTGAGACTAAGATCAACTTAAACGTTTGTTAAGGATACGTTAGTCTAATTTTAGACTAAGATCTACTTAACAGGGTTTTGGGATCATTTAGATCCGACAAAAGAGCATTTGGGCTCTATTGCCTTAGTTTAGGGACGTTGCGGTCTATAGTTTAAGGACATCATAGTCTGTGGCAGTTTAGAGACATCATAATCTGTAAAGTTTAAAGACATCATAGTCTACGAGTTTAAGGACCTCATAGTCCATAAAGTTTAAGGACATCATAGTCCATGAGTTTAAGGACCTCATAGTCCATAAAGTTTAAAGACATCACAGTCTGTGGGGTTTAAAGACGTCATAGTCTGTGGGGTTCTGGTTTAACCAGTTTGGGGATGTGCCAAAAGTTATTGGTTATTGGGACCGTCCATCTCTCTGAAGACGTTGAAGGATTACAACGACATGTATCAAAGGTATGAAGAGATGTACCCTTGAACCAATATCCCGATTTGGGGAAATGGGATGAACATCAGTTTAGATGTCATCTGTTGGGAGCTTATTAGCTGTCTTTGGGACTGAGATCGGTTTTGGAGACCCTGAGCATGAGGTGCTCAATTGATGGTCTTTGGAAAGTTTGGTCTGAATCTGGCTAATGTTAGCTTTCCATAGTGTTTAAAACTAATATATTTATTCAGCACACACGTGCTCCCACGTGAGGTGTTTGAAATAGTGTTAAACATTAAATTTCTGAGGCGCTCACGGGGGTCACGTGAGGCGCTTGAAATAGTATTAAACTTCAAGAATTTGAAGCGCTGCTTCTTTGGATTTATTCTTTTGTCCTTTTCTGAGCGGCAAGCGTTGTTGGTTCACGTGAGATCACGTGAGGCGATCCAAAAGTGGGAACCGCCTCCGATTTATTCCCTTTTTTGCTTTGTAAGTGCCAAGCACTACTATGGGGTCACGTGTGATCACGTGAGCCAATCTCGATTATTCTCTTTTGTTCATCACAGGCACTCACATGGGAGCACGTGATCGGCTGTTATCATGTTGGGTGCCAATCATTTTACGTGCATGGAAATCCTAAGTTTCGAGACTTTCGAGCCCATTGTTTTACGAGAATTGGATTCTTAAGACTTAGTTTTTCTCTTAGGTTTGGGATCTGTACAATAGAATCTCCCCGATGAGAATTAAATTCTCAACATGTGAGGAATTTTGCTTCTGCAGATCTTTTACCATAAAGGAGAACTAAGTTCTCATATGAAGGGTTAAACCCTTATTTCATCAGAGGAATTAAATTCCTAGGAATTAAATTCCTGCATACTTTTATGGGAGAATTAAATTCTCTGAACTTAGATCTCCCTCTAAGTTTCGGATCTGCATGGCAAGATCTCCCCGATGAGAATTAAATTCTCAACTTGTGGGGAGATCTGCTTCTGCAGATCTTAACCAGAGGAAGAACTAAGTTCTTTTTAGAAGAGTTAAACTCTTATGGAGGTAAAAAAGGAATGAGATACTCTCTCTGTGTTTTGTTTCTTCTCTTATCTAGAGTTTCTTTTTTCTCTTTTTTTCTCTGGAGAATTAAATTCTCTTTTCTTTTGCTTATGAGTGGTTTCTCTCTCTCTCTCTCTCTCTCTCTCTCTCTCCCTCCTTAGAACTTGAAAAACCTCCTTTTTTCCTGTCATGTTTCTTTGCTCTTATTTATAGGAGAAAAAAAGGAATCAATTATATTTAGAAAATCTCTCATTGAGAGATTTTGATCAACCAAAATGATCTTTTAGATCAATCGGTGAATTTTATTCACCGTTGGATTTTTAATCTAAGGACTTCCGTTTTACAGAACTTATTTCTTTTGTTGTTCTTAACAAGTTTAGGAAGATATTTCTTTGCACAGAATTTTCTGTAGATTGGTGATTTTTAATCACCATTGGATCTTTAATCCAACGACGCTCTGTTTTAGAGAGCGTAATCTTTCTTGTTTAGAAAAGATCCAAGGAAATATTTTCCAAATAAGGCTTTTGGTCCCTTTTAATTAGAATTTACTTTTATCGGTTCAGAAGGCATAAGAGCCTATCGCGTGTAGCACGTGACTCCTCCAAATTAAGCCCACTAAAAGGTGTTACGTGATATCACGTGAGTGTTTTTCTTTTGTCCAATTGTTTGCCTTATTCAGGCGCCTATATACTTTGTATATAAAAGCCACATGCCTGCACGTGAGGCTTGGTTTTGGCTTCAGTTTCAGCCTTACTTTGTCAAGCGCAGTACCTATCACGTGTGGGCACATGATGCTCTATTTAGGGGCTTTTCCCGTTGCTTTTCTATATTCTTTATTCAGTTTCCATGAGGGAACAAATTCCCCCACAGCGTTGTTCTCACGTGGTTTGCACGTGAGTGCAACGCTGTCACTTTTACAGCCGTTGGATTGTCTAGGGGAACGGGGAGGTGAACCGCCATTGTCATGTCTTATAAATGCAAGGGTTTGATTCCTTAGGCAGCCATTGTTCCTTTCATCTTCCTCCTTCTTCGTTTTCTTTGAGAATTTAATTATCTTCCTCAGTGCTTAGTTCTCTGTCATTGTAATTCCAGAGTTAAACTCTGTCAAAAGAAACCCTTTTTAGGTAACGCTTTGTACATCAAAGAACTTTCCTTTTTGAACACAAAATTTCTGGATTTTAAATCCATCGTGAGAGCTTTGCTCTCCTCAGAAACCCATCCTCTTAGGGATCCAAAGATGTGATCTTTGAGTAATAAACTTCCATATCTCGAACATTCACCTCTGATTTTGAGGAGTCATGGGATTTTGTTTCTCATATTTTCTATGAGTTCTTGGAATTTAATTCCATTACATAAAAGGAATTTAATTTCTCTGGCGAAGAGCTTAGCTCTGAAAGATCAAGGGGACCCTTCGGGAATTTTATTCCCTGGTGTTCTTGCTAATCTTTTCATAGGGTTTTACCCTCATTCGCACAAATTTGAATTTATTGGTGCTTAACAGAACTTGTTTTCCCAAGAATTGTTTTGAATCCTAATGTCTGTTTAAATGGGGGTCTTCTTTATTCTTGTAATGATTCTCCTGTCTCATCATTGGTGAGCCGCTATATTGATTTTGTGGGGTCCGTGTGTCTTACAGGCAGTGGTCCTGCAAAACAGAAATTTTGTCGTTTTCTTTTGTTATTATATATATGTGTGTGTGTGGGCTTCACTAATGGTTTTTCTTTCCCTTGTTTCAGGACCAATGGCTTCTTTCCCTTACTTCTCTTTTACTCGCTCAGATGCTGCTTTTCCACAATCGCCGTCGGACGAAGAAGCAATGGCGATGATTCGGGCCCATGACAAAGATTGTACCAGTTTGCTCTTATGGGGTACCTAGTATGGGCATATCATTCGGGGCCGCCGCAACTTTCTTTGCGAGGTGCCAATAGAGCCTCTTCACCTAGTCTTGCCAACGGAGCGTCCGCAGACTGCTTTTGCAGTGGAGGCGGTTGATTGGACTCCTACAGGCCGGCTTGAGCCGTCGACAGCTGAGATACCAAACCAGCCTTTGCTGGCCATAGACATCTTAGGGCGTCGCATTTGCCAAGGTGAAGCCCAACCCTGGGGACAGGTCTATAAGATAGGGCTTACCCCTCGCCATCCAATCGGCTATCTTCCTTGGGCTCGATATGTCCTCTACGCCCACCGTGCACGGTTGCAGAAGGTTGGGCTTTATCAGGCGGTGTACGCGTCTCTCTTTCATTATCAGTCCCCCCATGTCTTGTGGGTTAAAGCTTTCCTAAATCAATGGAATTTTCCCACCAACACTTTCTTGCTAGGGGATCGTGAAGTCTCGATTTCCCTGGAAGAGTTCCGCGAGGTTTTCGGATTTCCGATCAGGGGAGAACACTATGAAGAGTTGCTGGCTCCTGATGAGTATGTATTCGCGACCGCGCCTGCTATGCTTGATGGCTTGACGATTGAAAACGCTGTCCGCCATCAATACCCTAGTCTAATCAAGACCCTAGGTATTTTCAAAAAGCTGTTCGCAGAGTCAGAGGGACAGGGCGTCACCTTTAAGAGCTTTATAGCATGTTTCCTCCGTGAAGATGCCTTATCAAAGGAGGCTCCGAAATTTGCGAATATTAATGACCCATTTGGGTTTGGGTTAGATAAGCTGCCAGCCAAAGAAGAAGATTTATCGCAGTTTTACATCCCAATCTTGCCGGCCATGTCCTTCGATTCAATTGCGGCTCCCGGCATGGACGAGGAGACCTTCTTTGTTGGTTTTATCATCTTTTGGCTTAGCTGGTTTACCATTCCAACGCATCTTCGCTTCATGAGAGCTTCGGTCATTTATCCCGCTCATCGCGTGGCTGAAGGGACACGACTGGCTGTGGGTATTGCGGGGTTATCGCACTTGTACCACGGGCTGAGCACTGCGGCCAATACCTCGACTCCGGGTGTGGATGTGGTGAGCTTCTCCCTCCACAATTTTACATCATGGATTGAGATGCACGTATTAGGGGCATTCGCAGTGCATCAGAGACCGGATTTCTATGATGCTTACACCTTCCCGCGGCTCATGAGGTTGGTGGACGCTTCTGCTCCTGATCCAACTCAGCTATGGGCTCTTCGTGTGCTGCTTAACCCGTATGCTAACGAAGGAGGGATGGTATTCAATGATCGAGTCCTCTCTGCTCCTTCGGGACCTATTCAACAGCTGTTCGATTTATCGAAAGGGGGAGTACCATCCTTGAGGCCTAAGGAAATTATGCACTTGTATTCGATTAGGCTAGGTTATTTGGTGTTCCGTCGAAATGATGCGGTTCTTTTCATGCGGTATAATCCGCACCGTTTTGCCCGGCAATTGGGTTATAACCAGGGTATTACCTTCGAGGCATTTTTGGTGGAGCCTAGCTCGTCTCCGGGAGTTGTTCGTGACATTACCCATCACTTCATGCGGCTGAACACCGGCTCTCGTTTCGTGATTCCCGAGGCCAACTATATCCCAAGGTGTGTGGAGGCTTTTACGGGTTGGTACCGCCACCGAGTTGGTCCCATCATTGCCGAGGAGAGGCGGATACTCTTCGGATATAGAGCTCCCTCTTTGACCCAGGCCATGGGAGTTCCGCCGCGACCGTGGACAGTGGTTCGCCCTCCTTTGAGGGGTACTGGTGTCTTACTTATCCCTGAGGCGGCGGATGCGGAATTGACTCCTCCCATAGTTGGTATGCCGATACGCACTCGAGCCCAGGCAAGGGCTTCCGATAAGGCGCCAGCAGTAGTTTCATCAGATGCGGCGTCATAAATGGCAGTGTCATCATTGGTAATACCGCCAAAGGAGGATACTGGAGGCGAGGTTGGGCAGCGTCGTATCAAAGCACCAAAGGGGAAGAAGTGATCCTCCTCCTCTAGTGTCAGCTCCGGCTCGAAAAGGAGGAAGAAGACGGTTACTGGTCTGCTCGACCTCTTGGTCGAATCAGAAGTTGTTGTTCAAGACGAACCCATATCTATGCAAGATCTGGATGATGGTCTTCTCTTTCCGGTTTCGTCCACCGAGAAAGCCGCACAATTGGCTGAGGCTATAAGGCGCTCACAGGACAAAACTGAGAATGTGGGCGTCCCGAAGAAACCTTATCCTCCCGTTATATTCTACGAAGATCCCCCATCACTATGGCGGGTACATATGGGTCCTCTGCGACCGGAGGATGAGATAGCCCTCAAGCAGCCTATCTCAGCCGCTTCCGAAGATGAGCTGTCATTGAAGTCAGGTGGCCACGAATCTACATTTGAACCCCGGCGAGCACACTTTCTCAGGAAGGAACGTCGGCTTGAAAAAGCCATACTAGAAGCATCCTGGCGCATTGGTATGTGTGCTTTCTGTATTTTTCCTTTGGCAAGTAGTTTGTATCGCTTTTTTATGTCTTCTTATCTTCGTAAAACTTTGCAAGGACTTCAGCAATGGCAGAGAATCTGAGCTTAAGTCGCGTCCTGACTGTGGACTCTGTAAATATCCCCGATGAGACACCAGTAGGTGCGGAGGAGATCGTTATAGCTGCTATCCCTGTTGCGGAGCTTCCGATGATAGCCTCTGTCCCTTCGGTGTCAATTCCTTCAGTGGAGGTAACCCTATTGGCCACGGATCCTATGGATGTCTCTGATGACACAGCGGGAGGTGTAGGAGAGATTGTCGAAGCAGTTGGCTCTATCTTGGAGCTCTTGGTGATGGACTCCACTTCTCCACCGTCTATACTTTCCGCAAAGGCGACCTTGCCGGTCATAGACCCGATGGATCTTTCTAGTGGCGCCTCAAAGGTTGTAGAAAGCACCGCCATGGCCACTGTTCCCTCTTTGGAGCCCGAAATGGCAGATGTCGTTTCGCAACTGGAAGCTGTTACGCCAGCAGACGTCCCCGGTGATGTGCCTGAGGGCACGGAGGAAGCTGCCGAAGCTGCCATCCCTCCAGTTCAAAACGGGAGGAGCATCGAAAGTAGTCTTCTATATTTTGCTTTAATGATCTCTCTATTATCTGACTCTTTCTTTTCTTTTCAGAATTGCGAGGATTGGCGGCGTCCATCGTGGACTTATCTCCCAGAAAGTCCTTTCAGCGTCTGCTCGAGATGGCCGCCCCACAGGCAATATCCCCACAAAGAATCGTCCTCTCTTCTGGGCAAGGTTGGTGTTATTTGACCCCTTCATTGTATATCACTATTTCGTATAACGATGTTGATATGTCTTCTGCAGTTCTGGAAGCTGATGACGAAGTTGAGATCCTCGACGGGCCTGGGGATCTATCCAATCCTCCTTGCATGACTGTGGGTAAATAGTATTTTGACGTTGCTTTATATATTCTTTGGGTGTAAATCTCATAGATTGTTTATGGATCTTGACAGCCTTGCCCGCTCTTACCCCGCTGGAGTCTCGCATCATTATGCCACCAGGCCCTTATGCCCGGTGTGCACCTGTACGGATGGCGAAGAAAAGCCTTCACTCCTTGTCGGCTCTTATCGAAGATCTTCGTGTTGGTAGTTCCATCATAGCTGAAGAATTTGCTGCCGAAGCCAACATTTCTCTGCCCTTCCTCGCCACTTACCATAATGAAACATTAGTGCATGGCTGGGTCAAGTTTTGTCGTCGAGTGGAGGCTTACTTACATGGTCTTGAGTGCACACGCCTTCCCTCAGAGATCGTGGCTGCAAAAACGAGCTTGCGGGGGCTGATTGAACGGTGCGTCGCAAATCTTCAGTCTTGTGAAAAGAGGCTCAACCGGAAATTTTTGGAGAGGGAGCTAGCTTCAAATGCTTTGGGGGAACTTCAAGCTGAACTCACTGCTAAGACCACTCGTGCATACGAACTTTGGCGGGTGCTTCAAGAGGTTATCAGGAAGGTGGAAGCTGTTGATAAAGCCGTTATCTTTACCCGCGAGATGGTTGAAGCTCACAAAGCTGCTGAAAAGGAGCTTGAGAGTCGGCTCGTTTCGTATCAAGCTCAACAATCTCAGGCGGAAACCCGTCTCGTGGCGATAACCAAGCTTGAAGCCGAGGCCCAGCGGAAGAGCGATGAATTGAAGAGCTTATTGTGCCGTCCGTCGACTTAAAGAATTTTTGTTTATTTTTTTTATCCACTCCTGAATGAGAGGGTATTTTGTATCCATTTTGATTCTTTTTACGACATGTATCTTGTATTCATTTTGAATTCATGAATAAAAGACATATATATTTTTTTATCTCGTGCTTGCATGTAGCTCTGATGGATGTGGTCCATATGTAGTTTATCTTGATCATCTTGCAGGGCAGCGATAGCTTAGGCAACAAGGTTAGGATTTGCCACCTAAGACTTTTCAACTTTATGAGCCGTGAGGGTCTCATAAAGATTTTTCTCCCTGCGAGTCGAGAGGATCCCATAGGTGTATTTTCTTCTTAGGAGTCGTGAGGACTCCTAAGTGTGTTTTCTCTTGAGAGTCATAAGGATCTCACAAGAGAATTTTTTTGCTTACAAATCGAGAGGACTCGTAAGTGGTTGTTTCCCTCATTGTCGAGATTTGACTTTGGAGAGTGTGGTCCGTGGATAGTCCAACTTGACCTCCTTGTAAGGAAGCAATGGCTTAGGAAACAGGGTTAAGATCTGCCGCCTAAGACTTTTCAACTTTATAAGCCGTGATGGTCTCATAAAGGCTTTTCTCCCTACGAGTCAAGAGGATCCCGTAGGTGTCTTTTCTCCTTAGGAGTCATGAGGACTCCTAAGTGTATTTTCTTGTGAGGGTCGTAAGGATCTCACAAGAGAAATTTCTTCTTATAAGTTCATGTGTTGACTTATTTCCGAGTCGAAGCATTGCTTTACGACAGGGAGATCAGGGTTTGACATGTATCCAAGTCAAAGCGTTACTTGACGACAGGGAGGTCAGGGGTTGACATGTATCCAAGTCGAAGCGTTGCTTGACGACAGGGAGGTCAGGGGTTGACATGTATCCGAGTCGAAGCTTTGCTTGACGACAGAGAGGTCAGGGGTTGACATGTATCCGAGTCGAAGCGTTGCTTGACGACAGGGAGGTCAGGGGTTGACATGGATCCGAGTCGAAGCGTTGCTTGACGACAGGGAGGTCAGGGGTTGACATGCATCTGAGTCGAAGCGTTGCTTGACGACAAAGAGGTGAGGGGTTGACATGCATCCAAGTCGAAGCGTTGCTTGACGACAGGGAGGTCAGGGGTTGACATGTATCCAAGTCGAAGCGTTGCTTGACGACAGGGAGGTCAGTGGTTGACATGTATCAAAGTCGAAGCGTTGCTTGACGACAGGGAGGTCAGGGGTTGACATGTATCCGAGTCGAAGCATTGCTTGATGACAGGGAGGTCAGGGGTTGACATGTATCCAAGTCAAAGCGTGTCTTGATGACAGGGAGGTCAGGGGTTGACATGTATCCGAGTCAAAGCGTTGCTTGACGACAGGGAGGTCAGGGGTTGATATGTATCCAAGTCGAAGCGTTGCTTGACGACACGGATGCCAGGGGTTGACATATATCCAAGTCGAAGCATTGCTTGACGACAGGGAAGTCAGGGGTTGACATGTATCCAAGTCAAAGCGTTGCTTGACGACAGGGAGGTCAGGGGTTGACATGTATCCGAGTCGAAGCGTTGCTTGACGACAGGGAGGTCAGGGGTTGACATGTATCCGAGTCGAACCGTTTCTTGACAACATAGAGGTCAGGGGTTGACATGTATCCAAGTCGAATCGTTGCTTGACGACAGGAAGGTCAGGATTGACATGTATCCGAGTCGAAGCATTGCTTGACGACAGGGAGGTCAGGGGTTGACATGTATCCAAGTCGAAGCGTTGCTTGATGACAAGGAGGTCAGGGGTTGACATGTATCCAAGTCGAAGCATTGCTTGACGACAAGGAGGTCATTGGCTGACTCTAGGTTGTCTGTGAACCGTAGAGTCTTGGAACTAGGGACTTTGTCGTGGCTCCGATTGGTGATGCCGCGTCCGTATCCTGCTGGAATGAAGGGTAACGCCGTTGTTGGTCTTCTGGGATGCAGATGTTGTTGTCGAGATTTGGAACTAGGGGCTCTGCCATGGCTCCGCTTCGTTGTGACCCTGAGGTCGGTTGTTGATGTTACATTTGCGTCCTGCCGGAGTTTAGAAGGAACGCCTTGTTGCTCTTCTGGGATGTTGATGTTGTCGTCAATATCTGATCCTCCCTTTGACAGAGTTTGGTGGGACAATATGATTCCCTTTTTTGTTTGTGCCCATGTATTGTATACAGGGGTCGATACGGACTCACCTGCAGGGAAAAAATTTTATTCTATTTTTTTCTTTCCATGATGCTCTATCATTTCAGCTTTTTACATCACGAAAGTCGCGATTGCCCAATCATTTCGGCTATTCTCGCGGTGCCCAATCATTTCGGCTATTTTTTTTTTACTCGCTGCTTTTTATTGCGAATTGCCCAATCATTTCGGCTGTTTTGTATGCATATATTTTACTTGCTGATTTTGTTGCATGTTGCCCTATCATTTCGGCTATTTCATTTGCATTTATAGCTCGCTGACTTTTGCTGCTAGTATGGAACCTAGAATCTGGTGCCGATCCTAGCATCAGCATCGCTGTGACTGGAATATTGCCAGGAGCAAATCATTATTTGCCGTGAAAGGGCTTGGAATTTGTTACCAATTTAGGCATCAGCATCGCTGCTACTGGAATGTTGCCAGGAGCGAATCATCATTTGCCTTTGTCGGTTCGAACAAAGGTGGCTTAGCAAACAAGGTTAAGATCCTATCGACTAAGGCTTTTGACTTCATGAGCCGTAAGGGTCTCATAAAGGTATTTCTCCCTACGAGTCGTGAGGATCTCGTAAGTGTAATTTCTCCTTAAGAATCTTGAAGATCCTTAAGTGCGTGTTCCCTTATAAATCGTAAGGATCTTATAAGAGTGTTTTCTCCTTATAAGTCGAGTGGACTTACAAGTGTTTGTTCACCGAATAGGGGGACTTCGCACCATTGGTGGAACTTGGTGGGAGAGACGTTTATTTGCGCCCGTGGATTGTATACAAGGGTCAATATTGAACCGTTTGTAGGGCAAATTGGGGTGTATGATGGCTTAAGAACAGGTTCAATTCCCCGTGGCTTAAGGCTTTTGAACTCTTATGAGCCGTGAGGGTCTCATAAGGGGATTCTCCTTACGAGTCGAGAGGATCTCATAAATGTAACTTCTCCTTAGGAATCGTGAAGATCCCTAAGTGTGTTGCTCCTTTGTGAGTCGTAAGGATCTCACGCAGGCATTTTCTCCTTACAAGGTCGAGAGGGCCTTGCAAGTGTCTTTTAACGGGATTGCGTCTTTTCGGGTTTTCATAAACTCGCCGGTAGCCCTGCTATTTTTACTCACGGAGCCCTTTCAGGTTTTCATCCGTGCCCATTTCGCTTATGGACGTACCTTTTTTTTGCATCAGCCTTAAGATACTGCGGTTTGTAGTAGTTTAAGGACGTCTCGGTCCGTAGTTAGTTTTAGGACATTTCAGTCCGTTGTTAGTTTTAGGACATCTCGGTCCGTCGCACGTTTTCGAGGCGAGGTTTCGCCGGATACTACTTATAGAGTTTGGGCTTGGGAAGATAGCGAGTGGAAAAAGACGTCGTCATCTATCGTTGACTTAGGCCGTGACTCGTCAGGCGTAGTATTTTTTCAAAAACCGGCCGTTTATTGGCCTGAAGGGTCTTTCGCCATGCATATCCATGAATAGATAGGCCCCACCTTGGTAGACCTTGTCTATGATGTACGGGCCTTCATAGTTCGGCTCAAATTTCCCCCGTTTGGCACGATTAGGGATCATTGGTCTTTTGACCACTAGCACGAGTTCGCCTTGGCGGAATATTCTCGGCCTAGTCAACCTTTCGTATGAGCGCGTCATCCTTGCTTTGTAAGCTTTTAGATTTTGCTGCGCCATGAGCTGAGTTTCATTAAGGGTGTCGAGATCCTCAAGCCGAAGATGAGCATTATCTTCGTCTGTTAGCTCATAATGAACCGCCACTCGTAGAGAGAGCAGCTCTATCTCCAAGAGGAGTACTGCTTCAGTGCCGAATACCAATGCATATGGCGTTGTGTTTGTGGCTGTTTTGAACACGGTCCGATACGCCCAGAGAGTTTCTTGCAGTCTCTCGTGCCAGTCCTTCTTATTTTTGGACACCGTCTTCTTTATATTCTTCGTCAAGGTCTTGTTGAAAGCCTCGGCTAGACCGTTAGCTCAGGGATTGTAGACAGAAGAGTATCTTCAGTCTATGTTACGCTGCTGTGCAAAGCGGCTGATTCTGTGACTTCTGTAGGCCGGCCCGTTATCGGAGATAATCCATCGTGGAGTGCCGAACCAATAGATGACGTGTGTCTTGAATAAATGGAGAATATTCTCCGTCTTCACTTCTCTTAGCGGTACCGCTTCTGCCCACTTAGAGAAGTAATCGGTTGTCGCCAATATGAACCGATGTCCTCTGGATGATGCCGGTTCGATGGGCCCGATTATGTCAGTTCCCCATATTTCGAACGGCCAGCTAGCCACCGTTGGATGTAGCGAATTTGGATGCTGGTGGATGAAGTCCCCGTGAATCTGGCACGAGTGGCACTGTTTCGCGTATTCAAGGCAGTTCTGAATCATCGTGGGCCAATAGTAGCCTATCCTTTTGATTTTCAGCTTCATCTTTGGCCCGGCTTGGTGAGAACCGCAGAGTCCATCGTGAGTTTCTAGGCCGACTCTTCTTGTTTCTTCCGGTCCCAGGCATCTTAGCCACAGAGAGTCAAATGATCTCTTATATAGAGTATCATTGACGAAGGCAAAAGATAGAGCTCGTTTCATGAGCTGATATCTTGAGGATGCATCTTCAGGTGTTCGACGGGATTTGAAGTAGTCTATAAAGACTACTCTCCAATCCTTAACCTTTTCCTGGTCCTCCATTTATAGGGCTGTCTCCTTGGTCGCTTCCTTTTCTTCAGACGACTCCGGAGATATTTCGGCTGGTGCAAGAACTTGACGGCTTTATACAATGATCCTTACGCTGTCGAGATTTTCGTCAGCCAGTTCTTTAGCGAGCTTGGGTAACGCATCCGCTTTGCTATTCTCCATACGCGGAATGCTTTCCAGAGTGTAGGAGGGAATTTGAGTCAGCAGTTGCTGCACTCTCTCACCGTACTTTACCAACTTTGATTTGCACGGTTGATAGTCGCCGTTTACTTGGCTAAGGAATAGTTAGGAGTCTCCGTATATGAGGAGGTTTTCGATTCCCATGTCGACAGCGATCTCAAGACCTGCTATCAAAGCCTCATATTCGGCTTCATTGTTCGTCCTCGGCTCTGTTAATGAGAAGGCTGTAACAACCCTAAACTTTCTATACAACTTTTTGTACAAATTTTTCAAAAAAATACAGAAAGGGGTATTTTTTCCTGAGCACAAGATATAAGTTTGTTTTGCTTTTTAATAATAAGAAAGATCTTGTAGCTCATTGGTAAGACCATACACTGCTGAACCAAAGCACCAGAGTTCAAATCCCATCCCCCACATTATTTTTAATATTGTTTTCTTTTAATATTTTTAGAATTCCAAGAATCTACACGTGCTAAACCCGTAAAACCCCACTACACATGTAAAACAAACTGACCCGGGGGCTACACCAAACGACCAGGGACACGTGGCAGCGAACCCCGGCCCGACTCGGATAACTCGGGCCGGCGACTCGGCCGACTCGGCCCGCCGCCGCTGGCCGAGTTGAGCCGGATCGCCGAGTTGTCAATAGTGAAAATGTGTCTCTCTGCCTCCCCATTACCCCTGTACACTTTAAATTTCCTGCAATTTAACAGAGCCTTTTAAATTCAATTAAAACCCCATTAAACAATATTTTTTAATACATTTTCAATTCAACCTTTCACCTACCCTAACCCTAGCATTACCCTATAAATACCACCCCTAGACCACCCCCCCTCACTCATAATTATGTCCAAACTCTCAAGAAATTCCTCTAGAAATTTGTGTACAAGTGGAGTTAGCGAAGGGTAAAACTCCGGCGATCTTCCGACGACGACTCTCGAAGCTTCCGGCGACGAAACGACGCACCGGCAAATCCTACGTCTTCCTATCCCTCTTCTTTTGATTTTAAACCCATAAGTCCCACTCCCCTTCTTCTCTATTCTTTTCTAAAAACTCGTATTACTAAAACCCGACGGAATCGGAATTAATCCGATTTCCGATTCGGTTCTTCCTAAAAATTCAACCTTTCTTAAATACAAACATACCAAACCCTTACATGTTGGCTATTAATCATTAACAAACATGTTGAACAAGTTTCATGGCAATATATTTCATTTTGTAACTTTTACCGCTCTTTTTCAATAAAATACCATGTAGTTTACTTTCTATCTTTAAAACATCATAAATCTTGTTATACCTTTAATTAAATCACGAGGTAATGGCCTACCTCCTCACAATACTCATATGCAACATAGCACAATACCTCTCGGGAACATAGAATATGGAAAAACGAAACTTTACATATAAATACCACTAACTATTAAAACCGTTTTCTACAAGATTATGTATTTTTACAATCTTTGCAAAGCGCCGCTACAACCTATTTTGGGGAACTCGGCTGGGATGGTGTGGATTAACGCACATCCCTGGGCTTAGTAGTGCGAGATGAAGACCTCCGCAAGGAGTATTCGGTCTCGAAAGATTTGAAATACAAATATCTTAAGAAAATGAGATTTCTAGAAATATAATGCAACAACAACAACAACTGAGCCTTTTATCCCAAGCATATGGGGTAGGCTACATGAACCAACATGAGAATCACGCCGGGTCCAGCACATGAATCCTCTGTCTCCACTCACTTCTATCGAACAATATACTTTCATTGAGTCCTTTGGAAACTATATCGTTTCGTATCACCTCCATCCATGTTTTCTTCGGTCTCCCTTTTGCCCTTTTGCCACTGCCCATATCGAGAGTATCTATTCGTCGAACCGGTGCTTCCATAGGTCTGCGTCGCACATGACCAAACCATCTTAGCCGGTTTTCCCGCATCTTCTCCTCCACAGGTGCTACACCAACTTTTGCACGAATATCCTTATTTCTCACCTTATCTTTTCTAGTGTTACCGCACATCCAACGAAGCATGCGCATCTCCGCTATGTGCATCTTCTGTATATGATGCTTCTTAGGAGCCCGGCATTCTGTACTATATAATAAGGCAGGCCGAATAGCGCTCCGATAAAACTTCCCTTTCAATTTTAACCGAAAGTTACGATCACACAAAATCCCTGTTGCACTCCTCCATTTCAACCAACCAGCTTGGATCCCTTGATTAACATCTCTATCGGTCTCCCCATTCTTTTGGATGATGGAACCTAGATATCTAAACTGGTCGCTCTGTGATATCTCTTGCCCTTCCAATGTTATACCAATATGGTTTTGACTTCTCTGGCTACTAAATTTGCAGTGCATATATGCTGTCTTGGACCTGCTCAATCTGAATCCCCGAGATTCCAAAGTTTGCCTCCATAATTCCAATTTGGCATTAACTCCTGCTTTCGTCTCATTTACTAGAACAATATCATCAGCGAATAGCATACACCAAGGTACCTCATCTTGGATAGTTCTAGTAAGCTCATCCATCACGATGGTAAACAGGAATGGACTTAATGCAGATCCTTGATGTAAACCAATAGTAATCGGAAAATCACTCGTTAAGCCGCCGCAAGTTCTGACATTTGCCACTACTCCATCTTACATATCCTTGATTATGTCAATATACTTGACGGGGACCCCCTTCTTCATCATTGTCCCCCATAATACCTCTCTGGGTACCTTGTCGTACGCTTTTTCTAAATTAATAAATATCATATGCAAATCTCTTCTCCTCTCTCGAAAATGCTCGACAAGTTGACGAAGCAAATGAATAGCCTCTGTCATCGATCGTCCAGGCATGAACCCAAACTGGTTCTCTGTTATCTTAATATCCTTCCTTAGCCTGTGTTCAATCACTCTCTCCCAAAGTTTCATGGTGTGACACATCAGTTTTATTCCACGGTAGTTTGAGCAACTTTGAATGTCACCCTTGTTCTTGTAGATAGGTACAAGGATACTTTTCCTCCATTCATTTGGTATCTTTTTTGTCTGCCAAATCTTATTAAATAGGTCTGTCAGCCACTTAACGCCTATTTCTCCTAAGTATCTCCAAATCTCGATAGGAATCCCGTCAGGACCAACCGCTTTTCTTAAACCCATTCTGTTCAAAGCTTCTTTAACCTCAGGAAGTCTTATTTTACGCATGAAATCACGGTTTATATCTTGAGATTGAATGACAAGTCCATCCAAATTCTTAGTAAAGCTCTCATTGAACAATTTGTCAAAATAATCTCTCCATCTTTCCTTGATATCCTCATCTCGAACTAAAACCTTCTGATTTTCATTTTTGACACACTTCACCGTACATAAGTCTCTAGTCTTTCTTTCCCGCATCCGAGCAATCCGGTATATATCATTTGCAGCCTCTTTAGTGTCTAATTTCTCGTACACCTCCTTGTAGATCTTAGATTTAGCTTCCCGAACAGCTTTCTTCTCCACTATGTATACTTTGCACCATCTCGTCTAAATCCTCCCAGAATAGACGCTTACTAGCGTCATCAAGACCTATCTGTGGTGCATAAGCACTGATAACATTAAGGATCTCTCCACCTAGAATAAGCTTAACCAGTAAAATTCTATCACCTTTTCTCATAATCTCAACTACATCCTCAAGCAACCGTCTATCTATGATTATGCCTATCCCATTATGATTTTTATCTCTACCTGTATACCAAAGCTTATAACCCCAAGGCTCTATGACTCTACTCTTTTCACCTACCCACTTAGTTTCTTGCAAACACATAATACCAACTCTCCTCCTAATCATCACCTCCACTAATTCTATTAGTCTACCCGTAAGGGAATCTATGTTCCAGGAAGCTCGACGGATCCTATGAAACCCTTGCTTATTTGTCACTACACCCGGGTCCGATGTAGCGCGCCGTCTCTGGACGACGACCCTTGCTTATTTGTCACTACACCCGGGGTCCGATACAGCGCGCCGTCTCTGGACGACGACCCTTGCTTATTTGTCACTACACCCGGGGTCCAATGTAGCGCGCCATCTCTGGACGACGACCCTTGCTTATTTGTCACTACACCCGGGGTCCGATGTAGCGCGCCGCATCTGGACGACGACCTAGAAGCCCTTGCATACTTAACACTACACCCGGGATCCGATGTAGCGCGTCACTGAGTAGGGGACGCCCCAACGATATTCTTATTATGGTTCATGTCATAGAATGTGACAAAGTTTTACGTTGGCTGTCACAAGCCTACCACAACCCTCACCCTTTCTCATCCGGACTTGGGACCGGCAACGGTGGGTTTATTTCTAGAAATATAATATATATCAAAATTATTTTTATATAAATATATATGTATTTATCATTAAAATATCTATTTTTGTGATAATATAAATATTCCAACTTTTTCTAAAATCACAAGAATCACTTTACATTAAAATACCATGAATTCCATACAAGTCCTAGACTTTACAATTAAATACCATATATTATGAAAAATAGGATTTACTCACTAGAAATGTTATATATATATATAATCTACAATTATGAAAACTCTAAAGACGATAATAAAATACTTGAGGTGTATTTTGAAAATTATACAAAAGTATTTTTACATATAACCCCCTCAAGTTCTATAAATTACAATAAGGACCCTAAAAAATATAGGTTTAAGCGGGACCAATCTCTTGAGCCTCAGGGAGCCGGAGAAGTGGATGCTTGCCTATTTTAAGGTAGACAACTTAACAAATGGTATTATCAACACGGTAATCGTCTTTGAAAAAGACACAAATCCTGTCGCCCATGTGCAGCGGTTACCGATAACATCAAAACTTAATTCAGGATTTCAATTTCTTTTCTATTTGTTCTGACTCAGACTGAGTCTTTTTTTTTAAATAATCTAACTTGAATATGATTCAAGTACAATCTACAATATAACAATTCAATATGAATCCATATAATCAATCTGTTCAATCTATTAATCTATACAACTTGACTGAATCAAACCATGGATATATTTCTATTTACATGATTCACCAGTTACATCCAGTTACATGATTCTACAGTAACATCCATTTACTGATATCATGGTTTCGGCAAGTCATCCAATTATACAATCTATATTGCAAGACAATACAAGTCTTCCATTTACATTTACAAAACAGTACAAACAACACATTTACAATGCAAACAATATAATCAAGATATTGCGGGGTTTAAGGGGTAGATTGGTACGGAAGGTGTTAGAAGAGGCACGAGACTGCAACCATAAGACACCTGACCTGTATTCCATTGTTGTTGTACCGTGGCATAAATGGTTTCTTGAGTTCCTGATACCTTAGTCTCCGGGGCAAGTGAGACTCCTCTCGTATACACTGGCATCCTTCTATACCAAGCTACAAACAACAGCGTTAATACTAATTACAACTTTATAACAATATAATATAATTTTAAAATTACACACTCTCGCTCTCTCTCTATTCTATTTCTCCCTTATCTTTGGGACTTACCGAGCGATTTGTTTGCTAACGACATTCACTTTCTTTCTTCTTTGAATATCGTCAGGTGATTCGGACCTTCCAGAGATCGAGCCCAGCACTGAAGACTTGGACCAGTTTACTAAAGATCCCGAACTGTAGTTACACTTGTACACATTTCATTTCAGTACTTTTCATTTCTGTTATGCCGCTGTTTAGGCATCGCTTCATTCAGATGTATTTACTTTTCCATGCATTGTACAAAAGAATGTTAATAAATAAAGTTGTTGTTCACTTATATCCTTTGTCTCTTGTGCATTTCATTTATATTGCTTAGATACGCTTAGAGTATTTACTTCAGAGTAAATATGTAGCGGCCAGTCGTGTCCCCTTCACCGTGCACCGAGAAGCGGGGCGTGACAGGTTTTGTTGGTGGCCTATGCTGGTCAGAGCTGTATGGAACCCTACCATGCAGTTCTGTTCTGCGTGAACAAACTAAGAAATATAACAAAAGAACCAGCAACTAAAACATTCTTTACAATTCATATTCCTTGAATCTTCCAGTTTCATATATTTTTGAATATGTCCTAACCCAAAATTCCCTCACCTCTTTTTACAATCTTACCAAAACCTTCGCATTCTTTAGTTCCTTCATATATTTTTCATACACTATCAGTATTTCAGCCACCAAACTTTTCTTGAATCTGTTACACTTTCCTTTTACAAATTTCGAGGACGAAATTTGTATAAGGAAGGTAGAATGTAACAACCCTAAACTTTCTGTACAACTTTCTGTACAAATTTTTCAAAAAAATACAGAAAGGGGTATTTTTGTCTGAGCACAAGATATAAGTTTGTTTTGCTTTTTAATAGTAAGAAGGAGCTTGTAGCTCATTGGTAAGACCTTGCACTGCTGAACCAAAGAATCAGAGTTCAAATCTCATCCCCTACATTATTTTAATATTGTTTTTTTTTAATATTTTTAGAATTCCAAGAGTCTACACGTGCTAAACCCGTAAAACCCCACTACACATGTAAAACAAACTAACCCAGGGGCTACACCAAGCGACGAGGGACACGTGGCAGCGAGCCCCGGCCCAATTCGGCCGACTCGGGCCGGCGACTCGGCCGACTCGGCCCGCCGCCGCCGGCCGAGTTGAGCTGGATCGCTAAGTTGTCAACAGTGAAAGTGTGTCTCTCTGCCTCCCCATTACCCCTGTACACTTTAAATTTCCTGCAATTTAACAGAGCCTTTCAAATTCAATTAAAACCCCATTAAGCCATATTTTTTATACATTTTTAATACAATTTCAATTCAACCTTTCACCTACTCTAACCCTAGCATTACCCTATAAATACCACCCCTAGACATACACCCCTCACTCACAATTATGTCCAAACTCTCAAGAAATTCCTCTAGAAATTTGTGTACAAGTGGAGTTAGCGAAGGGCAAAACTCCGGCGATCTTCCGACGACGACTCTAGGAGCTTCCGGCGATGAAACGACGCACCGGCAAATCCTACGTCTTCCTCTCCCACTTCTCTTGATTTTAATCTCGTAAGTCACACACACCCCCTCTCTTCTCTATTCTTTTCTAAAAACTCGTATTACTAAAACTCGACGGAATCGGAATTAATCCGATTTCCGATTCGGTTCTTCCTAAAAATTCAACCTTTCTTAAATACAAACATACCAAACCCTTAGATGTTGACTATTAATCATTAACAAATATGTTGAACAAGTTTCATGGCAATATATTTCATTTTGTAACTTTTACCGCTCTTTTTCAATAAAATACCATATAGTTTACTTTCTACCTTTAAAACATCATAAATCTTGTTATACCTTTAATTAGATCATGAGGTAATGACCTACCTCCTCACAACACTCATATGCAACATATCATAATACTTTTCGGGAACATAGAATACGGGAAAACAAAACTTTACATATAAATACCACTAATTATTAAAACCGTTTTCTACAAGATTACTTATTTTTACAATCTTTGCAAAGCGCCGCTACAACCCATTTTGGAGAACCCGACTAGGATGGTGTGGATTAACGCACATCCCTGGGCTTAGTAGTGCGAGATGCAGACCTCCGTAAGGAGCGTTCGGTCTCGAAAGATTTGAAATACAAATATCTTAAGAAAATGAGATTTCTAGAAATATAATATATATTAAAATTATTTTTATATAAATATATGTGTGTCATTAAAATATTTATTTTTGTGATAATATAAATATTCCAACTTTTTCTAAAATCACAAGAATCACTTTACATTAAAATACCATGAATTCCATACAAGTCCTACACTTTACAATTAAATATCATGTATTATGAAAAATAGGATTTACTCACTAGAAATGTTATATAGATATAAAATCTACAATTATGAAAACTCTAAAAACGATAATAAAATACTTGAGGTGTATTTTGAAAATTATACAAAAGTATTTTTACATATAACCCCCTCAAGTTCTATAAATTACAATAAGGACCCTAGAAAATATAGGTTTAAGCGGGACCAATGTCTTGAGCCTCAGGGAGCCGGAGAAGTGGGTGCTTGCCTATTTTAAGGTATACAACTTAACAAACGGTGTTATCAACACAGTAATCGTCTTTGAAAAAGACACAAATCCTGCCTCCCATATGAAGCGGTTACCGATAACATCAAAACTTAATTCAGTATTTCAATTTCTTTTCTATTTGTTCTGACTCAAACTGAGCCTTTTTTTTAAAAATAATCTGACTTGAATATGATTCAAATACAATCTACAATATAACAATTCAATATGAATTCTTATAATCAATCTGTTCAATCTATCAATCTATACAACTTGACTGAACCAAACTATGGACATACTTCCATTTACATGATTCACCAGTTACATCCAGTTACATGATTCTACAGTTACATCCATTTACTGATATCATGGTTTCGGCAAGTCATCCAATTATACAATCTATATTGCAAGACAATACAAGTCTTCCATTTACATTTACAAAACAGTTCAAACAACACATTTACAATAAAAACAATACAATCAAGACATTGCGGGGTTTTAGGGGTAGATTGGTACGGAAGGTGTTAGAAGTGGCACGAGACTGCAACCATAAGACACCTAACCTGTATTCCATTGCTGTTGTACCGTGGCATAAACGGTTCCTTGAGTTCCCGATACCTTAGTCTCCGGGGCAAGTGAGACTTCTTTCGTATACACTGGCATCCTTCTGTACCAAGCTACAAACAACAGCATTAATACTAATTACAACTTTATAACAATATAATATAACTTTAAAATTACACACACACTCTCTCTCTCTCTCTCTCTCTATTCTATTTCTCCCTTATCTTTGGACTTACCGAGCGATTTGTTCGCTGGCGATATTCTCTTTCTTTCTTCTTTGAATGTCGTCAGCTGATTCGGACCTTCAAGTGATCGAGCCCAGCACTGAAGACTTGGACCAGTTTACTGAAAATCCCAAGCTATAGTTACACTTGTACACATTTCATTTCAGTACTTTTCATTTTTGTTATGCCACTGTTTAGGCATCACTTCATTCAGATGTATTTACTTTTCCATGCATTATACAAAAGAATGTTAAAAAATAAAGTTGTTGTTCACTTATATCCTTTGTCTCTTGTGCATTTCATTTATATTGCTTAGATACGCTTAGCATATTTACTTCAGAGTAAATACGTAGTGGCCAGTCGCGTCCCCTTCGCCGTACACCGGGAAGCGGGGCGTGATTGGTTTTGTTGGTAGCTCATGCAGGTCAGAGTTGTATGGAACCCTACCATGGAGTTCTGTTCTACATGAACAACCTAACCAATATAACACAAGAACTAGCAACTAAAACATTCTTTACAATTCATATTCCTTGAATCTTCCAGTTTCATATATTTTTTAATATGTCCTAACCCAAAATTCCCTCACCTCTTTTTAAAATCTTACCAAAACCTTCGCATTCTTTAGTTCCGTCATATATTTTTCATACACTATCAGTACTTCAGTCACCAAACTTTCCTTGAATCTGTTACACTTTTCTTTTACAAATTTCGAGGACGAAATTTTTATAAGGAGGGTAGAATGTAACAACCCTAAACTTTCTGTACAACTTTCTGTACAAGTTTTTCAAAAAAATACAAAAAGGGGTATTTTTTCCTTAGCACAAGATATAAGTTTGTTTTGCTTTTTAATAGCAAGAAGGAGCTTGTAGCTCATTGGTAAGACCTTGCACTGCTGAACCAAAACACCATAGTTCAAATCCCATCCCCCGCATTATTTTTAATATTGTTTTCTTTTAATATTTTTAGAATTCCAAGAGTCTATACGTGCTAAACCCGTAAAACCCCACTACACATGTAAAACAAACTGACCCGGGGGCTACACTAAGCGACGAGAGACACATGGCAGCGAGCCCCGGCCCGACTCGGCCGACTCGGCCCGGCGACTCGACCGACTCGGCCCGCCGCCGCCAGCAGAGTTGAGCCGGATCGCTGAGTTGTCAACGGTGAAAATGTGTCTCTCTGCCTCCCCATTACCCTTGTACACTTTAAATTTTCTGCAATATAATAGAGCCTTTTTAATTCAATTAAAACCCCATTAAACTATATTTTTTAATACATTTTCAATTCAACATTTCACCTACCCTAACCCTAGAATTACCCTATAAATACCACCCATAGACACACACCCCTCACTCACAATTCTGTCTAAACTCTCAAGAAATTCCTCTAGAAATTTGTGTACAATTGGAGTTAGCGAAGGGCAAAACACCGGCGATCTTCCGACAACGACTCTAGGAGCTTCCGGCGACGAAACGACGCACCGGAAAATCCTACGTCTTCCTCTCCCTCTTCTATTGATTTTAACCCCATAAGTCCCACCCCCCTCTTCTCTATTCTTTTCTAAAAACTCGTATTACTAAAACCCGACGGAATCGGAGTTAATCCGATTTCCGATTCGGTTCTTCCTAAAAATTCAACCTTTCTTAAATACAAACATACCAAACCTTTACATGTTGACTATTAATCATTAACAAACATGTTGAACAAGTTTCATGGCAATATATTTCATTTTGTAACTTTTACCGCTCTTTTTCAATAAAATACCATGTAGTTTACTTTCTACCTTTAAAACATCATAAATCTTGTTATACCTTTAATTAGATCATGAGGTAATGACCTACCTCCTCACAACACTCATATGCAATATAGCACAATACCTTTCAGGAAATAGAATACGGCAAAACGAAACTTTACATATAAATACCACTAACTATTAAAACCGTTTTCTGCAAGATTACGTATTTTTACAATCTTTGCAAAGCGCCGCTACAACCCATTTTGGAGAATCCGACTGGAATGGTGCGGATTAACGCACATCCCTGGGCTTAGTAGTGCGAGATGCAGACCTCCGCAAGGAGCATTCGGTCTCGAAAGATTTGAAATACAAATATCTTAAGAAAATGAGATTTCTAGAAATATAATATATATTAAAATTATTTTTATATAAATATATATGTGTGTCATTAAAATATCTATTTTTGTGATAATATAAATAATCCAACTTTTTCTAAAATCACAAGAATCACTTTACATTAAAATACTATGAATTCCATACAAGTCCTACACTTTACAATTAAATAACATGTATTATGAAAAATAGGATTTACTCACTAGAAATGTTATATATATATATATATATATATATATATATATATATAATCTATAATTATGAAAACTCTAAAAACGATAATAAAATACTTGAGGTGTATTTGAAAATTATACAAAAGTATTTTTACATATAACCCCCTCAAGTTCTATAAATTACAATAAGAGCCCTAGTAAATATAGTTTTAAGCGGGACCAATCTCTTGAGCCTCAGGGAGCCGGAGAAGTGGGTGCTTGCCAATTTTAAGTTAGACAACTTAACAAATGGTGTTATCAACATGGTAATCGTTTTTGAAAAAGACATAAATCCTACCGCCCATGTGCAGCGGTTACCGATAATATCAAAACTTAATTCAGGATTTCAATTTCTTTTCTATTTGTTATAACTCAGACTGAGTCTTTTTTTTAAATAATCTGACTTGAATATGATTCAAGTACAATCTACAATATAACAATTCAATATGAATCCATATAATCAATCTGTTCAATCTATCAATCTATACAACTTGACTGAACCGAACCATGGATATACTTCCATTTACATGATTCACCAGTTACATCCAATTACATGATTCTACAGTTACATCCATTTACTGATATCATGATTTCGGCAAGTCATCCAATTATACAATCTATATTGCAAGACAATACAAATCTTCCATTTACATTTACAAAACAGTACAAACAACACATTTACAATGCAAATAATACAATCAAGATATTGCGGGGTTTAAGGGGTAGATTGGTACGGAAGGTGTTAGAAGTGGCACGAGACTACAACCATAAGACACCTAACCTGTATTCCATTGCTGTTGCACCGTGGCATAAACGGTTCCTTGAGTTCCTGATACCTTAGTCTCCGGGGCAAGTGAGACTCCTTTCGTATACACTGGTATCCTTCTGTACCAAGCTACAAACAACAGCGTTAATACTAATTACAACTTTATAACAATATAATATAACTTTAAAATTACACACACTCTCTCTCTATTCTATTTCTCCCTTATCTTTGGGACTTACCGAGCGATTTGTTCGCTGATGATATTCTCTTCCTTTCATTTTTGAATGTCGTCAGGTGATTCGGACCTTCCAGAGATCGAGACCAGCACTGAAGACTTGGACCAGTTTACTGAAGATCCCGAGCTGTAGTTACACTTGTACACATTTCATTTCAGTACTTTTCATTTCTGTTATGCCACTGTTTAGGCATCGCTTCATTCAGATGTATTTACTTTTGCATGCATTGTACAAAAGAATGTTAATAAATAAAACTGTTGTTCACTTATATCCTTTGTCTCTTGTGCATTTCATTTATATTGCTTAGATACGCTTAGCATATTTACTTCAGAGTAAATACGTAGCGGCCAGTTGCGTCCCCTTCGCTGTACACCGGGAAGCAGGGCGTGACAAAAGCAAAGCGCATTATCCCTCTTTGCGGAGTCACGAAGATAAGGCCCACCCCTGATTTTATTATAGGGGTGTTGTGTTGTCGCTTATTCATGCAAGATGCTCCGTCAAAATAGAGTTCCCATCGGGTATCACTTTCTCTTCTCTCCCCGTCAATCGTGTCAAACGCGTGCTCTTCCGGAAACTCGCAATTTAGGGGTGAATCGGCAGGTATCAGATGCTCAGCGAGGAAGTCGACGATGGCCTGGCCTTTCACTGCCTTGAGCCGTCGATATGTTATTGAGAACTCCATCAAGAGTAGGGCCCATTTAGCGAGTCGTCCTGTCAGTATGGCTCTTGACATCAAATACTTGAGAGGATCCACTTTTGATATGAGATGGACCTCATGCGCCAAAGCATAGTGTCTGAGCTTCGTTATTGTGAAGATTAACGCCAGGCAGTGCTTTTCGATGGGGGGGTAGTTATTTTCTGCCCCCAGGAGAACTCGACTTAAATAGTAAAGGGCTCTATCTTTCCCTTGGTCATTCTCCTGTGCCCATAGCGCGCCTAAGAACCTTCAAGGGCTGTTGTGTACAGGATGAGAGGCTTTCCCTTGACCGGAGAGGTCAGTACTGGCGGATTCTGCAAGTATTGCTTGATTTCGTCCAGTGCGCTTTAGCATTTGCGATCCCAGTCGAAAGGGGTCCCCTTCTTCATTAAATAGCTGTAGGGGCAGCATTTGCCAGAGAGATTGGCTATGAACCGCCGAATATACGCGAGCTTCCCTTGGAGAGACCGCAGTTGCTTGAGAGTTCTTGGCGGAGGCATTTCCATGATCGCCTTGATCTTTGACGGGTCTATCTCAATGCCTCGATGTCGGACGATGAATCCTAGGAATTTGCCCGAGGAAACTCCGAACGTGCACTTGAGAGGGTTCATCTTCAGGTTGTATTTCCGAAGACGTTGGAACACTATCTCCAGATGCTCCCAGTGCTCCTCATATGATTTGCTTTTTACCACGAGGTCGTCAATATAGCATTCGACGATTTCATGAATGAGGTCATCGAAAATCTTCGGCATAGCCCTCTGATAGGTAGCACCGGCGTTCTTCAGACCAAATGGCATCACTTTGTAGCAGAATATGCCCAGAAGAGTCTGGAAAGCGGTATGCTTCTGGTCTTCGGGATACATCTGTTCCCCTCCGAATGGCGGCCGACGACGCGAGGATGTCTTGCCTGAGATTCGGGCCAGATGCTATATGGTTTTATCCGTCTACCTCTCCGAAGATGCCAAGTTGATTTATGGCACCGTGTATCGAAGGTTTAGACGGATACGGCCGATGTAGCAGACTTCGTCAGATTCCCCCTCGCTAGAGGGGTTTTTGATTGTGGGGATGCTCTTCCCTGCAGGCGCAAGCCCCTGCAGTTAATTACACTACCGCGTCGCGGTAGCCACTTTCTCCTTCTCCAGAATTTCACTTCGTGTCGTGTGTGTTTGTTTTGTTTGTGGTTGTCCGTGGATTGTATACGGAGACTGAGTAATGCCGTCGCCCGTAGGACGTGGATTAGTCCAAATCCATATTTACTTAGATTTGGGTTTGGTGTTTTTAGTTTAAGGATACGTTAGCCGTATTGAGGCTGAGATCAACTTAAACGTCCGTTAAGGATACATTAGTCCCGTTTTAGACTAAGATCGACTTAATGTGGTGATCCATTTAATATATGACCGTCAAGACTCATCACCTCTCTGACGTCGTTGAAGGATTACAACGATAGATGTCAGAGGAGTCCAGAGATATACCCTTGAACCAAAGTTGATTTGGAGTTTTATCGTTCATTTAAATGTTTAAGGATACGTTAGCCGTGTTTGGGGCTAAGATCAATTTAAACGGGACCGTTTAGATCCGGCAAGAGAGCATTTGGAGGCTCTATTGTTCCAGTTTGGGGACGTGGTGGTCTATGTTCCAGTTTAGGGACGTGGTGGTCCATCATTAGTTTAGGGACGTCTCGGTCCAATATTAGTTTAAGGACGTCTCGGTCCAATATTAGTTTAAGGACGTTTCGGTCCAATATTAGTTTAAGGACGTTTTGGTCCATGAGTTTAAGGACCCCGCAGTCCATATTGATGTGTGGTCGTCAAGACCCGTCACCTCTCTGACATCGTTGAAGGATTACAACGATAAGTATCAGAGGAGTTCGGAGATGTACCCTTGAACCGATTACAAATTGATTTAGCGAGCAGCCGTGCTCAGTCAATTTAGTTTAAGGACTTACGGCCAAAATTGGGCTAAGTCCAGTTAAAAATGTCCATATTTTGTTTGCATTTGGCCTTTGCCTGGGCTTTCCCCTTTTTAGAATAATGCATAGCATTACTTCAGGCCATTTATGCCCATTTTGACTGGGCTCTGCCCTTTTTATTATAATGCAGAGCATTTGTTTTGGTCCATTGGACCTCTCAATTGGGCTCTGCCCCTTTAAATAATGCATGGCATTATTCTTGGTCTGTTTAGACTTTTGACTTGGGCCTGGCCCTTTAGGAAATGCATTGCATTTATCAGGCGCTTTGCGCCAATCAGAGAGCGTAAGCGCTTGTAGTGCTGACATGTGTCGCGCAAGCGCAGTGCGCTGCACTAATGCGCTGTGCCTGCGCTGCTGACACGTGGCACGTTCTGAGGAGCGCAAGCGCAACAGCGCAGTGCACTTTGTCAGTGCGCTGCGCTGTTGCGCTGCTGACACGTGGCGCTCCCTGGTGGCTTGCGCCAACACAGGAGCGCAACAGTGCAAATTTTCAAGTGCGGAGCACTATTAATTTGAGAATCTTTTTAGATTCAAGAACCAATGGTTCATAAAGGAAGTGCAGAGCACTATTTGATTTCTTGATCTAATTTAGATCAAAGAAAAACAAGCTTTTTCTTATTTCAGGAACCAGAGGTTCATAAAAAGTGCAAAGCACTATTTTTATTTTGTTTTTTATTAAAGATCATTGATCTTGTTTTTAGATCAATCAT
Source organism: Agapanthus africanus (assembly GCA_030015575.1). NCBI lineage: Eukaryota > Viridiplantae > Streptophyta > Magnoliopsida > Asparagales > Amaryllidaceae > Agapanthus > Agapanthus africanus. The sequence goes on along the minus strand of CM057339.1, from coordinate 823,326,062 downwards.
CTGTTCATAAGAGAATTTTCTCTTTTTCTAAAGGCTTTTTACCTTTTTGTTCTTGATGATTTCTCTCCAATGCTTCAGAGTTCTCTCTGTTTAATTTCTCACAAAATGTTGATCCCTTTGAATTGAGGTCTAGGGTCCTTTTTATAGTGCCCATAAATTTGTTAAAGAGATCTTTCTTTGAGTGATTTGGGGAATTTCCCCCACCGTTGGATCTTTGATCTAAGGGCTTCTGTTTTACAGAAGAAAATTTTCTTATTTTAACAAGAACAGAAAGATTTCTTTGAAATCTTAATTCTGTTTGGCACAGATGCTCCAGAGCATGACACGTGTCATGCAGCGCACAGCACAGCGCAACTGCGCCAGCGCATCTGCGCTGACACGTGTCGCGCAACGCAAGGCGCAGCGCAACTGCGCCAGCGCATCTGCGCTGACACGTGTCTCGCAGCGCACAGCGCAGCGCAACTGCGCTGACACGTGTCGCGCAGCGCAGTGCTTGCGCAACTGAAGCGTTGCTTCCTTTGATTTTGCTTTAAACAGAGCTTTGCTCTGATTGGGTGCGCTGCCTTGGGCGCTGCGCTGAAGCATCTGCGCCTGACACGTGGCGTGTTGCGCCCGAGATTTGAAGCGTTGCTTCAAAATTTGAATTTTGAATTTCCAACAGAGTTTTGCTCTGATTGGGGGAAACAACATCTTTATCTGATTGTATCCTGATGAGCCGTCCATGAAGGAGAAGACTTCGTGCGTGGACGTGTTGTTTATCATCAGCTCGGTAACAGGTACGGGAAAGTCATCCTTCGAACAGGCTTTGTTGAGGTCCCGAAAGTCTACGCAGATGCGCACTGTCCCATTTTTCTTCATCACTGGGACGATGTTGGCGATCCAGTCAGGGTATTTAACTTCTTGGACGAAGCCGGAGTCGATTAGCTTCTTGACTTCGGCGTTGATACTCATTTCAAGTTCAAGCCGCATCCTTCTTGGTGCTTGTTTGACTGGCTTGACGTCTAGAGATATCGCCAATTTATGCGCCGCTATCTCTGGATCTAGTCCCGGCATCTCGGAGTAGTTCCATGCAAAGCAGTCTTTATACTGCATAAGCACATCTTTTAACGTAGCCACTTGTTCTTTAGACAGCAGCTCACTGACGAACGTAAGTCGCGGATCGTTTACCGTCCCCAAGTCGATTTTCTTTAGGTTATCTGCTGTGGTGTGTATCCCATCCTCCAATTCTTTTGGCGCCGGTGGAAATTCTGAGATCACCTCGTCTTCGTCCTCATTTTTGAAGCAATGGGAGAGGTCATCCATGTTCTCGCGCTCTCCTTCTTCTGACAGCGTTATCACGTGGCAGGTACGATATCGTTTCCAAAACCTAATGTTGATCTGGTTCTACTCTCGCCATATACGTCACTTTTGGCACATGCCTTTGTGGTGGGGCTACCCACGAACTGTTGGATAGAGCGAACCTGCTGAGTTGATATTGGTCTTCGATCCAGGTTTTGAAGGTGAAACGGTCTTCAAGAGGATGTTCGATCACTTGATGATAGAAGAAATAATCCGGGTGATGAACCTCACTCGCTTGATCGGGGTACCGAGACTTTGCGAGTGTCATCATTTGATGTTTCATGACAAGGTCAAAGATTCTCCTTGTCTTGTCTCGAGGGAAAGAGTATGCTCGACCCATCTTTTTCATAAGAGACGGATTCCGGCTGACCTTTTCTTGATCGCATGGCCTTTTGGACTCGTTTTGCCGCCACCGAACGTTTTTTCCGTTCTTTGACTTGTTTTTGCCTCTGCATCGGGTCTTCTGTATGACGGGCCGGTGATGAAAGGCATCGTCATACTCCGTAGCCTGCTGAAGGAGGTGCTGCGTCCTAGCTTTCTCGTAAATGGCCATTTCACGGCTGTAGTCGTTCCGAGCCTTTTGACTCAGTTCCCTTATTAGCTTGTCCATCTGTTCTTCAAATGAGGACTTGACACTTTTATGGCAGGACCTCGTTTTGGTTCGACGTCAGCGTCTTTTAAAAGAGCATACTCTTCTTCCTCAAGGTCCTTTATGATATGGCAGCCATGAAGCTGCTCCCGTCTCTTGGACTGGACATATCCGAGCCCTATCGTTTCCATTTTTCCGTTGGGCAATTTTCGCTGCGTTCCAGGGACGTTCCAAATCCTGTTGTAGAACTGAGCTTGTCGAGGAGTTTGTTTGAAAGGTATGCCTTGACATTTTAATAACCTTTTTCAATCTCTCGGTGTAGTATCTGGACAGACGAATGGGTTGGAGCCTGTCAAGCGCAGGTTCGGTGCCACGCCGGACTTCTCTCTCGACTTTGGTTTTCCCGGATCGGTAGAATAGGATTGCCTTTTCACCTCTTCGCCTGGGAGGGACGTAGAATGTTTGTAGATCTTGCACGCTATATGTCTCAAGCGCATCAAGCTCTCTGTAGTGTTGTCGCAGAACCATGGCGATTTGTAAACTCCGATCATCTCCATTGAAGGCCAGTATTGATGGACGGACCGAGAACACTGCATTGACTTTGTCTTCGGAGTCACTACCAAAGACTAGAATAGGGGCAGATGGTCCTAGCCTGTTGCATTGGGGCGGCCCCGAATAGACTATCTCTTCTTCCTCCTCGGTATCGCTCCCGAAGAACGGAATAGTGGTGATAGCTTTTTGCTTATTCTCCGGTTTATAGCATCTTTCCGTGTCTTCAAAGTCTGGTAGGAAATACTTAGCGTCCTCATACTTGCGGACTTCATTTACGGAGAATGGGTTTAGTTCCCCCGTCACGGTATACTCAAGACCATCTTTGAAATATTTCATACATTGATGCTGTGTAGAAGAGATGATGTTGTACTCGTGTAACCAAAGCCTGCCGAGCAAAGCGTTGTAACAAGTCTTGGCGTCAATGGAATGAAATTTAATGTCAGTGACGAGCAGCCCAAAGCGTAACATCAGTATCACAGACCCGAGCGTCCGTGAAGACTGGGAGTCGAACCCAGAGATGGTGATTTTATCCCGAGCGAGGTGCTGGACGCTCATGCAGATTTCTTTTAGCACCCTTACATTTAGGAGGTTGACAGAGAACCCGTTGTCAACTAAGATCTTCCCTATCTTGATGTCATGGCAGTATCCGGTGACATACAAGGGACAGTTGTGCTCGCATGTCCCGATGAGGAGATCTTCATCGCCGAAAGTGATGTCAGCTGTATGCACTTCTTCCAGCTCGTCCTTCATCTTTTCTTCGGCAAGGAAAGCTTGGAACTGCTCGGGCTCTTGTAGTGCCTTGATCAGAGAATCTCTCACCTCTTTAGATAATAGAAGGGCATCGAGAATGCTCAGCTGCGAGGGTATCTTCTTCAGGTGCGCCAGAACGTTATAATCCATATTGTTTTTCTTGGGCGGGTCCTTGGCTGCAAGCTCTTCGACGACTCGGTCATTGAGGGCGATATCTTCAGGGACTTTTTCTTTCCCCTTATCTTTTTTGTTCGACCTCTTGTTTGTGGGTCCGAGATTCTTTTCGGGTAGCGTGCGATTACACAGCTGAATGTTCTCGCAGGTTTTCATCTCTTCTGTTTCGGAGATGGATTCTTTGAAGAGAGGGTCGAGGGCTATTTCCTCATCAGAATCGCTTCCGAATGTGAGAACTTGCGATCTCCCGGAATCGACCATGTGACAGTTACCGGCAGTTATTTTATGCTCATCTATCGCATTTCTCTGCTCCCGACGGGTTTTGCGCTTCATCCGCTTGAAGTGTTGTCGGTGGGCGACATATCCCTGCCACCAGTTTTTAAAGGCGTTGCACTCTTCGGTAGGGTGCGCAATCCTCCGATGGTATAAGCAGTAGTTTGGATGTCCATCTGCTTCATCAAGGTGTATGCTGCCAAGAGTATTCCCTTTGAAAGGTGGCAGCTTCATTCCCATGGACAAGGCTTTGACGAACCGTTTCCTCGTTTTAAGTTTGCTTTTGTCTGCGGCGGATGTGCTTTGATCTGGTGGGAATATTTTGCGACCCATCCCTACCGCGACTTCTTCAAATTGACGCCGATTCCTGGCCCTTTCGAATATGGCCATTTCGCGTTCTTGATCATCTTTGCTCTTCTGACGGGCTTCGTTCAGCAGCAGGTCGATCATCTCGTCAGACGGTTCCAAGGGTTTTGTCTTCGATCTTTCCATCAGCTCCTTTATGCTGTCTTCTAACGCCGAGTGAGCTTCTTCATTAGTTAACGCCGAATGAGAGATCATGTGGCAACTTTCCACATAATCCTCAGATTCTTTTGACGAGTCATTTCCATCGTTGTTATCGTCATCTCCGCTCTCAAAGATGTTGTTGAGAAATTCTTAGAGTGTGATCGGGTTCGTGCCTTTTGGTTGTATTCCTCCAGTGCGTCAATATGTTTTTGCAGGTCTGTGTGCTTGTCATTAGGCTTCACGGGCTTTTGGTCTTCTTCTTCTTCTTCGAAGACTTTGACGGCTGGGCATGAGTGTTTTGACTATCGCTACCAATTCTTGGTGTCGGACGCGATTTCAGCATTCCTTCAATGATCTCAGGTTCCATCGAGCTTCTCCACCTAATCGCCGGGCATGTTTGGAGATCCTTCAGCATTCGTTTTGTTTTGGCTGAAAGAACGACCTCCCATGGAGCTTCTTCTATAAAAGAGCACGATGCTGCTGGCGTGTCAATCTTTTAGGAGCGTGTGGCTGGGGCGGGCTTACCTTCCAATTCTCAGACAGCGCGAATTTGTCCTATTGGTATTGGTCCTCAATCCAGCCTTTGAAGACAAAGCAATCTTCGATTGGATGGCCGACTGCTCGGTGGTAGGGGCAATAATTAGGATAGTTGGCGTCGCCCGGCTGCAGTGGACTTCTTGGATCTGGCAGGTTGATGAGTCTGTTGCGCACCGCTAGCTCGAACAGTCTTCTCGTTTTATCCCGGGGAAAAGAATAAGGGCGTTTTAGCTTCTCGTTGAAGAATCGCTGTCTATCATTTTGGCAATCAGCTGGTTTTAGACCACTGGGCTACTGCTGAGCATTGGCGACGAAGGTCGCTTTCCCTTTCCCCTTTTCGTTTCGAGGCTCCATTTTCGAGGAAGACGGTCTATGGCACATCTGATCCATTTGGGCCAGCTTGTCAATCAAGTCCTGGAAGGTAGTTGGCTTGAAAAACATCATGAACTGGGATATGGTTGCCTGCGGATCGAGGGTACCCACGAACATGCCTACTGCAGGAGCTTCTTCGATGCGTTGTTCGCATCTCGACAATAGGTTCCGCTACCGGATTGCATACTGAACCCATGTTTCCCCCGGTTTTACCCTGGCATTGATCAATGCTGTGATTAGGGTGCGTTCGCTAGCGCTTGCGAAACGCTGGGTGAATAGCAATTCCATCTCCGTAAAAGTTTTGACGGAGTCGTTGGGAAGTTTTGAATACCATTCAAACGCCGTCTCCGCCAAGCTGCCGACGAATTGAAAAAGCAGTAGCTTATCGTCACCTCCGGTGTTGCCGCACAGAGCCCTGAACTGAGCGACATGTTGATGGGGATTGCCTGTCCCTTTGTATATGTGGAACTTAGGAATCGTATATCCTGGCGGGTACTTAATCTGATCGTACCAGCTTGGATATGGTCGCCCAGTTCTGACGACTTGGCCAGCGGCTTCATTTGCTTGATGAGCTCGTATCTGTTGAGCTATATAATCATCGAGTGCCACTTTCGAAATTGTTTCCTCCTTTGCAGCTGAAAAGGCCGGAAGAAGGTTTGATGTCTCCCCTCTATCGTCTTCAATTATTACTGGAGGCTCTTCGGCTGGAGGGTCTGGCTGGATCGTCATGCCCACTATATCTCGGAACAATAGCGCCATTTGTTTTATGTTGGCCACTTGTTCCGCGGCCTCTTTGTCTTTCTTCTTGATGATTCTACAGAGGAATTCGGCATCGGTTTCTTGTTCCTGACGCTGCTCCGACGACGTCTCCGAGTTTTCTTTTCGCCCAGTGAGTGCAGCCATCTGTGTCAGCATCTCCTGGAGCTTTTGTTGCTGCTCCTGAGTTTTCGTCATAGACCATGTGATCGGTCGATGACCCGTAGAAGCACGACATTCCTCTTTTCCGGAAGCCATATAAACAGTATGCACTACCATGCCCCCAGACTTGGGGCGTTTGGATTTAATGCCCTTGCGATTCGTCGCAAACACAGGGATCTTCTCCGACCTTCTCCTTTTGTGGGCGGTAGAAGTTGAGGGGGCCGTTGTAGTGGGCACCCAAGTAGACAACACCTTCTGTGACATGACAAGGTAGACCTTCTCTTGCCGAACCTTCATTTTCTTCGGTCGGCGGGAGTAGTCTTGCTTGATCACAGAGTCTTGGACCCTTCGCTAGACCCTATGGATTTTGGAGGACAGCCGCTGAGGGGGCTGCTTTACCTTTGCCTTTGTAGCGTTCTCCACAGGTGGAGGAGATCTTTTCAACACAGCAGTCGGAGAGTTCTTACGCACCTTCCTGAGCGGCTCAAAGTTGTTCCCAGTTGGAACAGCAGTGTCAATTTCCACCATCGGAGCTGGTGGAGTCAGTCCAGAGGGAGAGCTGCCCCCAGTTTTCCTCATTCAGCGCCAGTGGCGACGTCGAGCGCGTCTTGCAGATGGGCTCACCTCCGCATCAAGCCCCCTGTTCTGGTGAAGGGTTGCTGACGGTGCCAGCCGATTGAAGACTGACGTCCGCTGAGAAGAAACGTCCAATCTGTTGAAAACTGACCCTTGGGCAGGGGAAGCAGCTTTGGTGACTTTGCCTGAAGTGGGAGTCAGAACGTACAGCCTTGCGAAGACTGACCCCTTAGCAGGAGAAGTCTCTCTGATAATTTTATTTACTGGAGCAGGGATAGTTATCCATTTCGGGATAACCCCTTCAGGTATTGCGGGCTTCTTCATAAGCCCATTGGAGCTTTGGCCCAGTCTGTTAAAGTCGAAGCGTTGGATTTGGGCACCCGTTGAGAGGGGCCGCGGTAGTTGTAACCCGATCAAAGACCGACTTCTTCAGAGCTTCGTGCGACGGCATTAGGGAGTCGAAGCTCATTGGTGGGAGAATGGTCCTAAAGAACAACCCAGTGGTGGCCTGAGTGACCTGCTCCACTGGCATGGCGAAGATGGAGGCCGCCTGAGGCCTATAGGTCATCCTCGAGCGAGGATGGAGTGGGAGTTGTTGTTGCAGCTGGTGCAGTTGGAAGCCATTTTCTTTGCACGGGAGCAAGACACCAAATCTCAGTACCTCGAATCCAGGGGAAACCACATTAAACCGCGATTCGTTCGCGAACACGACACACGAAGTGTGGAGTGGAAAGAGGAAAAGGTCCCACTGGGGGTGCCAGAATCTGTTCACCGCCGAAAAACGCGACCGGGAAGTTAGGACGTCCAGCCTGAATTTTAGGGGCAGATGCTATTTGGTTTTATCCGTCCACCTCTCTGAAGATGCCAAGTTGATTTATGGCACCGTGTATCGAAGGTTTAGACTGATGCGGCCGTTGTAGCAGACTTCGTCAGATTCCCCCTCGTTGTGAGGGGTTTTTGATTGTGGGGACGCTCTTCCCTGCAGGCGCAAGCCCCTGCAGTTAATTACGTTACCGCATCGCGGTAACCACTTTCTCCTGCTCCAGAAGGTCACTTCGTGTCGTGTGTATTTGTTTTTTTTTCGGTTGTCCGTGGATTGTATACGGAAACTAATTTATGTTGTCGCTCGTAGGGCGTGGATGAGTCCAAATCTGTATCTTCTTAGATTTGGGTTTGGGTTGGTTTAAGGATCGTTAATCTCATTTGAGACTAAGATCAACTTAAACGTTTTTTAAGGATACGTTAGTCTAATTTTAGACTAAGATCTACTTAACAGGGTTTTGGGATCATTTAGATCCGACAAAAGAGCATTTGGGCTCTATTGTCTTAGTTTAGGGACGTAGCGGTCCATAGTTTAAGGACATCATAGTCCGTGGCGGTTTAGAGACATCATAGTATGTAAGTTTAAAGACATCATAATCTACGAGTTTAAGGACATCATAGTCTGTGGGGTTTAAAGACGTCATAGTCTGTGGGGTTCTGGTTTAACCAGTTTGGGGATGCGCCAAAAGTTATTGGTTATTGAGACCCTCCATCTCTCTGAAGACGTTGAAGGATTACAACGACATGTATCAGAGGTATGAAGAGATGTACCCTTGAACCAATGTCCCGATTTGGGGAAATGGGATGAACATCAGTTTAGATGTCATCTGTTGGGAGCTTATTGAAGGGTTACCTTAGTGCCCCGGCCAACTACCGTTTCCATATGCAGAACAAAAATTTTATGACAAACATAAACTTGGCACTAGATTAACCCTAAACCCGGATCTTTCCATAAAACTAACTAGCAAAAGAAGTAGAGCTATCTACTATGTTAAGAAGTTATACCAAGAGGCTCAAGTCCTTCGGTCTTTTCTCCTCGTCATGAGCTCCAAGTTGCCACCTTGAACATGCTTGATCTTCTTTTGTTGCTCCGTCGGTTCTCCGGGATCGAGCTTGTTCTCCGGTCTTCCTTAGTCCTTGATGATCCACCCGAAGGGTTTGATCCATGGCTCTAGCTCCTTGCTAAGTGTCAAAAGAAGCAACTAGAAAACTTGGGATGCTAGTCCAAGTGATCTAGGATGTAGTTTAAATATCTAAGTGTAAAGCTATCTCTCTCTTGCCTCTTCCCTTGATTCTCAACATATGAGAAGGTAGTGAAGAGGAAGAAGATGAAGGTGGAGGAAGCTAGAGAGGAAGGAGGAGATGGAGAGAAAAATTGGAGCTCAAGAATTATAAAGCAACCATGGAGAGAGAAAATGAACACTGTTTCCCCCAATCAGAGCAAAGCTCTGTTTGAATTTCAAAATTCAAAAGGTGAAGCAACGCTTCAGATCCTTTGCGCTGTGCACAGAGCGCCACGTGTCAAAAGCAGACACGCCAGTGCAAGGAGCGCTGCGCCCAAGGCAGCGCACCCCCAATCAGAGCAAGGCTCTGTTTTAAAATTCAAATTTTAAATAAAGGAAGCAATGCTTTAGATAACTTGCGCTCTGCGCTGCGCGTCACGTGTCAAACAGCGGTGCGCTAGCGCAGTTGCGCTGCGCGACACGCGTCAGCGCAGGTGCGCTGCGCTCTGCGCTGCGCGACACGCGTCAAGCGCAAGTGCGCTGGCGCCAATTGTGCCAGCACTGGAATTTAAATAATAAATTATTTAATTAATCAGAATTAAAATTCTAGAAAGATCTTTTCAACCTTATTAAAATAAGAAGATTATCTTCTGTAAAACAGAGGCCTTAGGATCAAAGATCCAACGGTGGGAAAATATCCCCAGATCAATCAGAGAAAGATCTCTGTAACTAACTCAACAAACCAATTGGCCCTATATAAAGGCCCCTAGACTCCAAGTCTCACATATACAGAGAGAGAGAAAAGGGAGAACTCTGAAAAATTTGAAAGGCAAGCCTTTGAAGAAAGAAGATCATCTTCTTCAAGGTAAAGAATTAAATTCTTGGAAGAGCAGAGATGAAAACACCCAACAAAAAGAAGAATTTCTTCTAAAAAGATCAAAGATCTAATAACAAGATCAAGATCTTCAATATAAAAAAGAAAAAAGATCATAAAGATCCAATCATAAAAGATTAATGAAGTAATTTACTTCATTTCTAGATCTTTTGATCTATATAAAGGCACAACCTTTTGATGAACCATTGGTTCTTGAATCTTGAGGTAAAACCTCTTTAGAACAAGAAAAACTTGTTTCTTTGATCTGAATTGGATCAAGATGCGCTCTGCGCTATTGGACAGTGCCTTGCACTCTTGATTTGCGCTTTTGCGCTCCTTGGATTGGCGCAAGTCACCAGAGCGCGCCACATGTCAATCACAGACACAATCTGCGCCTTGCGCTTCTAAAAGTAGCGCACTGCGCTCTTGGGCTGGCGCAACTCACCAGAGCGCGCCACGTGTTAGCAACGCACTAGCGCAGCGTACTGCGCTAACAGACTTTCGCTTAGCAGAGCGCGACACGTGTCACCTCCATATGCGCTGGCGCCTTGCGCTCTTTAATTAGCGCAAAGCGCCTGACAGGCCACGTGGCGCACTATCAGACCACTAAATGCTGTGCATTATTAAGAAAGGGTAGAGCCCAATTAAAAAAAGGCCTAACAGGCCAAATATAAATGCCATGCATTATTAAAAAGGGGCAGATGCCCAAGCAAAGGCCTAACAGGCCAAATATAAATGAAATGTTAAACATTTTCAACTAGACTTAGCCCAATTCTGGCCATAAGTCCTCAATATAAATTGAACTGAGCACAACTGCTCTCCCAATCAATTTACACCCGGTTTGAAGGTACATCTCTTTACTCCTCTGGCATCCGTCGTTGTAATCCCTCAACGTCATCAGAGAGGTGACGGGTCCCGACGACCACACACTGCTACGGACTGTGGGGTCCTTAAACTCATGGACTATGATGTCCTTAACCTTGACCGTGATGTCTTAAAACTAATACCGGACTATGATGTTCTTAACCTCGACCGTGATGTCTTAAAACTAATACCGAACTATGATGTCCTTAACCTCGACCGTGATGTCTTAAAACTAATACCGGACTGTGAGGTCCTTAAGCTCATGGACTGTGACGTCCTTAACCTTGACCGCGGTGTCTTAAAACTAACATCGGACTGTGAGGTCCTTAAGCTCACGGACTATGATATCCTTAACCTTGACCGCAACGTCTTAAAACTAACATTGGACCGCAATGTCCTTAAACTACTTATCGACTGCAACGTCACTAAACTAAACAATAGAGCCCCCAATTGCTCTCTTGGCGGATCTAAACGATCCCGTTAAGTCGATCTTAGTCTAAAATTAGACTAACATATCCTTAACGAACGTTTAAGTCGATCTTAGTCTCAAATAAGGCTAACGTATCCTTAAACACACACACACCCCAAACCCAAATCTAAGAAAGATACGGATTTGGACTAATCCACGTCCTACGGGCGACGACACAAATTAGTCTCCGTATACAATCCATGGGCAACCGAACACAAAACAAACACCTACGACATGAAGTCACCATCTGAAGAAGGAGAAAGTTGTTACCGCGATGCGGTAGCGTAATTAACTGCAAGGGCTTGCGCTTGCAGGGACGAGCGTCCCCACAATCAAAAACCCCTCAAGCGAGGGGGAATCTGACGAAGTCTACTACATCAGCCGCATCCGTTTAAACCTTCGATACATGGTGCCATAAATCAACTTGGCATCCTCGGAGAGGTGGACGGATAGCACCAATTAGCATCTGCCCCGAATTTCAGGCAAAGACGCCCGCCGCGTCTCTGCCGCGTCTTCCGGCGGTAAACAGATTCCGGCACGCCCGGTGGGACCTTTTCCTCTTTCCACTCCATGCTTCGTGTGTCGTATTCGCAAACGAATCGCGGTTTGTTAATGGTTTCCCTTGGGTTTCAAGTTACTAAGATTTGGTCTCTTGCTTGGCACAGAAAGCAAAACAGCAATGGCGTTCACCTGTTCGAAGTGCTCAACCTGCAGCTGCAACTCGCGTCCTGCCTCAACTGGGGGCATAACCTACGGGCCCCAAGCGGCCTCTTTGTTCACGATACCCGTGGAGCAGATTACTCAAGCCACCACAGGGCTGTTTTTCGGAACCATGCTTCCGCCAAAAAGCTTCAGCACCCTCGTTCCCGTACCGGAAGCTCCTAAGAAGTCGGTCTTCGATTGACTTACAGCTACTGTGGCCCCTCTCAGCGGGTCGTCCAGCACAAGCGCCTCGGTCTTCTCCAGATTGGGCCAAAACTCCTGCAGGCCCACAATGAAGCTTGCAACCAAACCTGCTCCTGAAGTCGTCAAAGCGGCTTCTCCTGCCAAGGGGCCGGTCTTTAAAAGACTGACTGTCCCAACTCCTACTCCCGCTCCTGCTACTCAGAAGACTCCTACTCCCGCTCCTGCTACTAAGAAGACATCAGTCTTTAATAGACTGACACCGGCAACAACCCCTCACCTGAACAGGGGGCAAGACATGGCCATCCCCATCACCGAACCAATTCCATCAGCGTGGCACGCTCGACGTCGCCACTGGCGCCGAGTGAGGAAGTCAGGAGGCAACTCCACTTCTGGGCTAACTCCACCAGCCCCGACGGCGGAAATTAATGTTGCTGTTCCAACCGGGAACAACTTTGAGCTGTTAAATAAGGTGCGTAGGAATTCTCCTACCGCTATACTAAAAAGGTCTCCCCCTCCACTGGAAAAGGTTGTGGAAGCAAAGCCAGAACAGCCCCAGTCCCCTCGGCGGCTGTCCTCCAAGGTTTACAAAGTCTGGCGGCAGGTCCGAGACTCGGTGATCGATCCAAATTTCTCCCGCCAGCATAAGAAGCTGAAGGTCCGACAGGAAGTAAGCCATCCTGCCAAGCCACGGAAAGCTATTTGGGTGCCTACCGCAACGGCCCCCTCAACTTCGACCGCTCATGAGAAAAGAAGGCCGGAGAAGATCCCCGTGCCCGCGAAGAATGTCAAAGGCGCTGAACCCAAACGCCCTAAGTCTGGGGGCATGGTGGTCCATACTATTTACATGGCATCCGGGAAGGAGGATAGCCGCGCTTCAACGGGCCACCGACCACTCACCCGATCCATTACAAGAGCCCAGGAACAACAGCAGCAGAAGCTCCAGGAGATGCTAACTGCGATGGCCGCACTCACCGGACCAAAAGAAAGCCCGGAGGCGTCATCGGAGTAGCGTCGCGAACACGAGACCGATGCTGAATTCCTTCGTAGAATGCTTGAAAAGAAGGACAGGGAGGCTGCGGAACAAGCGGCCAATATAAAGCAGATGGCTCTTCTGTTTCAAGACATGGTCGGGATGATGATACAGCCAGATCCTCCAGCCGAAGATCCTCCGATCACCCTTGAAGACGATAGAGGAGAAATGTCAAATCCACCTCCGGCTCTTTCAACAGCCAAAGAGGAAACAATCTCCAAGGCCGCCCTGGATGACTATATTGCTCAGCAAATAAGAGTTCACCAGGCAAATGAGGCGGCCGGCCAAGTCGTCAAAATGGGGCGACCATATCCAAGCTGGTATGATCAGACAAAATACCCGCCGGGTTACACGATCCCGAAATTCCATGTCTACAAGGGGACTGGCAATCCCCATCAACATGTTGCCCAGTTTAGGGCTCTTTGTAGCAACACCGGCGGCGATGATAAGCTTTTGCTTCGCCAATTCATCGGCAGTTTATCGGAGACGGCGTTTGAGTGGTACTCTGAGCTTCCAAACAACTCCGTTAAAACTTTCGCAGAGATGGAGTTGCTATTCACTCAGCGATTCGTGAGCGCCAGCAAACGCACCCCAATAACGGCGTTGATCAATGCAAGGGTGAAGCCGGGCGAAACTTGGGTTCAATATGCAATCCGATGGCGGAACTTGTGGTCGAAGTGAGTAAAGCGCATCGAAGAAGCACCAGCGGTGGGCATGTTCGTGGGCACCCTAGACCCTCATGCAACTATTTCACGGTTCATGATGTTCTTCTAACCGACCACGTTCCAGGCTTTAATCGATAAGCTAGCCCAGATGGATCAAATAGGTCACAGACCGTCTCCTCCGAAGCCGGAACCGCGAAACGACAAGGGTAAAGGGAAGGCGACCTTCATTGCAAACACCCAACAGCAGCCCAGTGCCCCAAAGCTAGCAGATCAACTGGAGGAGAGACGGCGCTATTACAATGAGAAAATGAAACGTCCTTACTCATTCTCACGGGACAAAACGAAGAGGTTGTTCGAGCTGGCTATGCGTAACAGGCTTATCAGTTTACCGAATCCCAGGCGACCACCACAACCCGGCGAAGTGAATAACCCCAATTACTACCCCTACCACCAAACGGTAAGCCATCCGATCGAGGACTGCTTCGTCTTTAAGGGATGGATCGAAGATCAATACCTACAAGGCAAGTTTGCGTTGTTCGAGAAGTGGAAAGTAAACCCACCGCGACCACACACTCCTAAAAAGACGGACACACCAGGGGCGACTTGTTCTTTTGTTGAAGAAGCTCCGTGGGAGGTCGTGCTTTCAGCCAAAACCAAAAGGATGCTGAATGATCTCCGGACATGCCCGGCGATCAGGTGGAAGAACCCGCTAGAACCCCAGATCATCGAAGGGATGCTGAAGCCGCGCCCAACTCCAAAGATTGGTGGTGATGGCCAAAGCACTCATGCCCAGCCGTCAGAATCTTCAAAGAAGAAGAAGAAGAGATCCAAAAAGCCCGTGAAGCCTGGCGACAAGCGCACGGACTTACAGAAACAGATTGATGCGCTGGAAGAGTATAATCAGAAGGCACGGACTCCCATCACGCTCCAAGAGTTCCTCAGCCACGTCCTTGAGGACAAAGATGATGGAGAAGACTCGTCGGATGGATCTGAGGAGTACGTGGCAAGTTGTCATGTGATCTCTCACTCGTCGATAGACGATGAAGAAACTCCTTGCACTGAGAAGCTGGGGGCACATCCTAAGCCGGAACTTCTGGGGCCGTCAGATGAAATGATCGACACATTCCTCAACGAAGCTCTCCTGAAAAGTAAAGCTGATCGAGAACGAAAGACGGCCATATTTGAAAGAGCCAAATGCCGGCGACTAGATGAAAGAGTCGAGACACTCCCGCCGAATCAAGGAACATCCATCACGGATAAAAATAAGTTCAAGACGAGAAAAAGGTTTGCTAAAGCCATATCAATGGGAATGAAGCTACCACCCTCTGAAGGAAACACTCCCGGTGAAGCAGAGATGCATCCTAGTTACTACTCATATCATCGAAAGATTTCGCACCCCACCGGGGAATGCGACGCTTTTAAAAAATGGTGGCAAGGGTACGTTGCGCACCGGCAACATTTTAAGCGGATGAAACGCAAAACCCAGCGGTAGCAAAGAAGTGCGACTGAGGAGCATAAAAGAGATACCGGTAACTGTCGCATGGTCAACACCGGGGGATCGCAAATTCTCACTTTCGGAAGCGACTCTGACGAAAAAATGGCTTTTGGCCCTCTCTTTAAAGAACCCACCTTGGGAAAAGAGGAAGAACCGAAAGCCTGTGAAAACATCCAGCTGCGCAATCGCACGCTTCCGGAAAAGAATCTCGGATCCATGAGCAAAAAAGATAAGGGAAAATAAAAGGTCTCTGAGGATATCGCCCTGGATGACCAAGTCATGAAAAAGCTAACCGCCAAGGACCCGCCAAAGAAGAGTAAGGTGGACTACAACCTTCTAGCGCACCTGAGGAAGCTACCCTCTCAGCTCAGCATTCTCGACGCCCATCTATTATCAAAAGAAACAAGAGATTCATTAATCAAGGCACTGCAAGAGCCCGAGCAATTCCAAGCTTTCCTCGCCGAAGAAAAGATGAAGGACGAGCTGGAAGAAGTGCATACAGCCGATGTCACTTTCGGTGATGAAGACCTTCTCCTCGGGACATGCGAGCACAACCGTCCCCTATACGTCTCAGGGTACTGCCACGATATAAAGATTGGCAAAATCTTGGTTGACAATGGGTCTTCCGTCAATCTCCTCAACGTGCAAGTATTGAAGGAAATCGGCATGAGCATCCAGCATCTCGCTCGTGATAAAATTACCATCTCCGGTTTTGACTCCCAGTAATCGCGGACTCTCGGGTCTGTGATATTGACATTACGCTTCGGGTTGCTTTTCACAGACATTAAATTTCATGTCATTGAAGCCAAGACATGCTATAACGCTTTGCTCGGTCGGCCTGGTTACACGAGTACAACATCATCCCTTCTACACAACATCAGTGTATGAAATACTTTAAGGATGGTCTTGAGTATACCGTAACAAGAGAGCTGAATCCATTCTCCGTAAACGAAGTCCGTAAGTATGAAGATGCAAAATACTTCTTGCCAGATTTTGAGGACACGGAGAGATGTCGCAAGCCGGAGAACAAAGCTATCACCACCATTCCTGTCTTCGGGAGCGATACTGAAGAAGAGGAAGCGATAGTTTATTCAGGCCCACCCCAGTATAACAAGCCAGGACTGTCCGCTCCTATGTTGATCTTTGGCAGCGACTCAGAAGACGAGGTCCATGCTATATTCTCTGCTCGGCCTCCAATACAAACATTCGCTGATGAAGAGCAAAGTCTGCAAGTTGCCATGGTTCCGCCCAAACATCATAAAGAACTGGACGCGCTTGATACCTACAGTGTGGAAGAACTGCAGACGTTCTATGTCCCTCCTAGGCGAGAAGGTGAAAAGGTGATCCTATTCTACCGCTCCGGGGAAATTAAAGTGGAGAAAGAAATCTGGCACGGCGCAGATCCTACACTTGACAGGCTCCAGCCCATCCGCCTGCCTAGATATTATACAGAAGGCTTGAAAAGGCTGTTGAAGCGCCAAGGGATACCCTTTAAACAGACCGCTCGAAAAGCCAAGTTCTATAACAGGGTCTGGAACGTTCCCGGAACTCAGCGCAAGTTGCCCAATGGGAGAATGGAAGCAATCGGGCTTGGATACGTTAGATCCAAGAAACGGGAGCTACTCAACGACTGCTATGTTGTACATGACTTTGATGAAGAAGGAGATGCACAATGGGAGAGTGCTAATCCTGAACCAGAAAAAGTCCCCAGCGTAAAAATGCCCAGTCCGTCGTTCGAAGAACAAATGGACAAGCTTATAAGGGAAGCTGGTCAAAAAGTTCGAGACGACCATAACCGCGAAATGGCCATCTACGAGAAAGCCAGGACGCAACGCCTTCTCCAACAGGATGCGGATGATGAAAATGCCGCTCCCTGTCAACCTGTTGTAAAAAAGGCCCGACGCCGAGGCAGAAATAAGTCAAAAAGAGGAAAAGGCCTTCAGCAACGACAAAGCGGGACCAAGAAGTCACGCGATCAGGAATCGAGCGGTCTGGATTTGTCCCTTATGAAGAAGATGAGTCGAGCATACTCTTTTCCTCAAGACAAGACAAAGAAGATACTTGATCTCGCTATAAAACATCAAATGATTATCCTCCCGGAGTCCAAGCACCCCGAGCAAGCAGGCGAAGTCTCTCACCCGAACTATTGCTCCTATCATAGGGCAATAGGACATCCTCTTGAAGACTGCTTCACCTTCAAGAACTGGGTTGAAGATCAATATCAGCTCGGCAAGTTCGCTCTATCCGACAGTTGGAGGGTAACACCGCCGCAGAAGCATGAACCCAAAGCTACGAGAGTAGAACCAGATACACATCGGTCTTCGAAGCGAACTCGTACTTGTCAAATGATAACATCATCAAAAGAAGAACCTGAGAATATGCATGACCTTACCTGGTTCTTCGAAAACAATAATGACGAGGTGATCTCAGAGTTTCCACTAGCGCCAAAAGAGCTGGAAGATGGAATACACACTACTGCAGATAACCTCAAGAAGATTGATTTGGGAACGGCAAGTGACCCGCGACCCACATTCGTCAGCGAGCTGCTATCTGAAGAAAGGGTGGCTGCATTAAAAGACGTGCTTATGCAGCATAGAGATTGCTTCGCATGGAACTATTCCGAAATGCCAGGATTAGATCCAGAGATCGCGGTCCACAAATTAACGATATCCCCGGACGTCAAGACAATCAAACAAGCACCGAGAAGAATGCGGCTCGAGCTTGAGATGAGTATCAACGCCGAGGTCAAGAAGCTGATTGACTCTGGCTTCATCCAAGAGGTTCGGTACCCTGATTGGATCGCCAACATCGTCCCAGTGATGAAGAAGAATAGGACAGTACGCATATGTGTAGACTTTCGGGATCTCAATAAAGCCTGCCCGAAGGACGACTTCCCAGTACTGGTCACCGAGCTGATGATAGACAATACGTCCACTTACGAAGTCTTCTTCTTCATGGACGGCTCATCAGGATATAATCAGAAAAAAATGCATCCCGAAGACCAGAAGCACACCGCTTTTCGGACCCCTTTGGGTATATTCTGCTACAAGTGTAGGGTTATTAGGCACTCTAACAAGGTTCTACAAAGCATCAACCATGCCCGATTAAAATTTTAACCGTGCCTAACAACCCTAAACAAGATCTTTACTAGAAAATTAGGGTTTCACATGCAAGTAAATAGCATCTACAACTAAGTGAATACGAAATACAACCTTTGTAGATCGGTCCTTCACTTCTTTAGCTCCTTGTTGAAGTCCCTTCGCTGCTATCGTGATTTTCCCGGACTCTTGCATGGCTTCACGAGGCTAAAGGAGCGCCCTTGCTTGAAGTCTTCGAGGCCGAAGATGATTTACGTCGAGGGGATGCCAACTCAAACTTCTACTTCACTAACTAGAGAATTAGTGAAGCAAACACCCTAAACTAAAGTACTAGTCTAGTAGAGGATGGAGAAATAGGAAGTGGGTTCACTTTAGAATTTATTTTCTCACAATGTTTATCACTTTGGATCAAACCCTAAAGAGCTCTTTTGCTCAAGGAAGAAGATGAAGAAAAATAAAGAGAGAAAGATAATAATCAAGTGAGAAAGCTAACCATGGTGAGTGAGTATCATATACTAACTCATGTAGAGACATAAGCATGGCTAATCGTTATGGTTGGGTTAACAAATATCCATAGTAAAAACAAACTTAGTGGAATTAGTCAATGCATCCACAAGCTTCCACAAGCTTCATGCATTTTTCTAATCCTCCACTAATTTTTGTAATTACATTAAATATTAAAACCCAACATAATAAATAGCATGGTGTAAGTCGCATACACCCATGAATGATGTATCATCAACCATGATACAAAAAGAAAACACTTTTTAATATATATTAAAGTTGTGCACATGTGAGAAAAATCCATAAGTGAATATATGTTAGTTAATGTAAATTAGTATATCTAATATACAATTATACACTAAATTATTAAATCAACACTTGACTTAATAATCCGGTCATATCGCATATAACCGACTAACATCCAATGTATCCTCTTATCGAATCAACACTTGATTCGATAACCCGGCTATATCACATATAACCTCGCAATACAAAAAGTCGCGAGAATAGAATACGGTATCACATACACGCATCATTCTCGGTCCCGCACATATCACATATGCGCTCCTATTTCGTTTTGCCTGAGCCAGTAAAACCTCTGTGTAGGACTCTAAAGACTCGTCAATACGCCGGCAGTAGGTGATGATCACATCAAGCACCCACAAGCCGTCAGCGGTACTAGCTGGATGTAACGGCCACCCGGGTATTGAGCGATCAGAAGATCAGCAAGCAAGCCCGCTCCAACTCCTGTAAAAGCATGCCGGTAACACATCCCGTACAGTCCGGTCTTCTCGTCTGATATGTCGCATATCAAGTCTAGGGGTGGTAAACGTCAGACCCCAATAACCGATAAGTCGTGCCGGTGTGAGGCTCATAACGGATCAAGAAACTACTGGTAACACTTACCAGTAAATCTCTAAATCAGCCCTGGCCAGGGACTTCCCTGTTACGGCCAATCGAGCACAGCGCAACATCAACCCCCAATACCGGGAGAGACGAAACCCCTCCTATCGCTCATTGCCTCCATGTGACTCGGGACTGTACCCAAAAACCACCGCTTTGCACGCCCTCTTGGACGTGGTAAGGTAGAAATCAAAGCACAGTTGGAATCACACAAGACTCTATGACGATCTCGGGTCTACAGACTAACCTGCACAAGTGTCACCAGAGAACTGCCATCTGACGTGAGGTATAATACCATCTGGGAGTTCTCGGCGAGTCCTTTCAGTGTACCCAGTCTCCACTGAGCACCCGTATACCATCTCTGATGTCAAACACCAATGGATATGGGATCATCCATCGCCCATCTCATGGGTCGAGAAGCGTATACGCTAGTCTACTTTGGTATATCGATGCCCTGTCTCGATACACCTACGACTAGGAACATTAAAGGATGTACTTATGGACTACTCTGTCCCCACTAGTATGATCTGCATCATAGTCCAGGTAGTCAAGTACACATTCTAAGGGCTTTACTAACATGTAACTATAAGACAGTATCAAGAGACAAGTATACATGTTAAAGTAAAGAGCAACCAGATAGCATACTATCATATCGAGCAAGAAAGTCCTCTCTATATATATCCAAGCATCCAATATAATATACATCATCTGTACAATAATGGCCTCTAGGGCATACATACTACTAACAATCTCCCACTTGCACTAGGGCCAGCTGCTGTAGTATCGCATACCAAGCATCCCGAAGAGTCTCTCAAACTGTATCTGGGGAATGGCCTTCGTGAGTGGATCCGCTGTGTTGTTCTTCGTGTCAACCCTCCTGACCTCGATCTCCCGGTGATCAACTATCTCCCAGATCAGGTGATACCGCCTCAGAATATGCCTGGATCGTTGATGGGACCTGGGTTCCTTGGCCAAAGCCACCGCTCCATTGTTATCGCAATACAAAGGTATTGGATGCTCAATGGATGGAACCACTCCAAGTTCAGTAATGAACTTCTTGATCCAGACAGCCTCTTTGGCAGCATCGTTGGCAGCGATGTATTCAGCCTCCATCGTCGAGTCTGCCACGGTTTTCTGTTTGGAACTCTTCCAGCTAACTGCCCCTCCATAAAGGGTAAAAACAAATCCCCGAGTGCGACTTAGAGTCGTCCTTATCACTCTGGAAGCTCGAATCGGTAAAGGACTCCACTTGGAGTTCTTCGTTACCATACACCAAGAACATCTCTTTAGTCCTTCGCAAGTACTTGAGAATGCTCTTCACAGCTGTCCAGTGACTCTCTCCAGGATCAGCTTGATACCTACTCACTACACTTAGTGAGTATGCTACATCGGGTCTGGTACATAGCATCGCGTACATGATAGAGCCTACAGCCGAAGCATAGGATATCTCTTGCATGCGAGCTCTCTCCAAATCAGTCTTGGGAGACATCTCTTTGGAGAGAGTGAGCCCTGAGATCGTGGGTAAAAACCCATGTTTGGACTTTTCCATACTAAACCTCTTTAGTATGGTGTCAATGTACCTGGATTAGGACAATCCTAATATCCTTTTAGATCTATCTCTATAGATCATAATTCCCAGTATGCAGGAGGCATCACCTAGATCTTTCATTGAGAATCTTTGTGATAAGAAGAGCTTGACCGATTGCAGCATAGGAATGTCATTTCCTATCAAGAGTATGTCGTCCACGTACAATACGAGGAAGACAACCTTACTCTCTGCCACCTTCTTGTAGATACAAGGTTCATCTACATTTTTGACGAAATCAAACTCTTTGATAACGACGTCAAAGCAGATGTTCCAACTCCGCGATGCTTGCTTTAATCCATAAATGGATTTAAGCAGCTTGCACACCTTTCCGCTGCTCCCACTATCTATGAAGCCCTCTGGCTGAGTCATGTACACGCACTCTTTCAAATCACCGTTTAAAAAGGCGGTCTTAACATCCATTTGCCAGATTTCGTAGTCATGATATGCAGCGATGGCAAGCATGATCCTGATGGATTTAAGCATAGCCACTGGAGAAAAGTTTTCGTCATAGTCCACACCTGGTCTTTGACGAAAACCCTTTGCAACAAGTCTAGCTTTGAAAGTCTCCACTTTCCCATCTACACCAAGTTTTTTCTTGAAGATCCACTTGCTCCCAATGGGTTTTACCCCTTCAGGAGCATCTTCCAAAGTCCGTACTTTGTTGGTGTACATGGATTCCATCTCGGACCGCATTGCATCCAGCCATTTCACTGAGTCCCCACTCGTGATGGCCTGCTCGAAGCTAGTTGGGTCATCATCAACCATGATGCAATCCTCGCCCCCACCATCCATGAGAAAACCATAGTATCTCTCAGGTGGGTGAGGAACCCTACTAGATCGGCGGAGTGGCTGAGGTTCGTTGGGAACTACCGAATCCTCCGGTTCCACTAAATCTTCAGTTTGAGTTTGTGTAGCCGGAATTTCTTCCAGTTCTACCTCGTCGCCACTAATTTTTTTGTAAGAAATTCCTTTTCTAAAAAGGTGGCATGTCGAGAAACAAACACTTTTTGTTCCTCAGTATGGTAAAAAAGATATCCATGTGAATGTTTGGGATATCCCACAAACTTGTATAGAACTGACTGTGCCTCGAGTTTGTCCGGATTTTGCCTTTTGACATAGGCCGGAAAACCCCATATCTTAACTCGTTTAAGACATGGTCTCTTCCTACTCCATATCTCATATGGTGTGGTAGGTACAGATTTAAATGGAACTTGATTCAATAGGTATGCTGCTGTCTCCAGCGCATACCCCCAGAAGGAAATAGGTAACTCAGCTGTGCTCATCATAGAGCGCACCATATCTAATAGGGTGCGGTTCCTCCGTTCCGATACACCGTTGTGCTGTGGTGTATATGGAGGAGTCAGCTGAGAGAGAATCCCATTCTCTTTTAGGAAGTCCAGGAATTCATTGCTCAAGTATTCACCTCCTCGATCAGATCGAAGGATTTTAATACTTTTCCCGGTTTTGTTCTCGACTTCTTGTTTATATTCTCTAAATTTCTCAAAAGCTTATGATTTTAGTTTTATCAGGAACACATACCCGAATCTAGAGAGATCGTCAGTGAATGTAATGAAGTAAGCAGAACCATTCCTGGCATGTGTAGACATGGGGCCGCATACATCACTATGTACCAGTCCCAAGAGTTCCGTAACTCTTTGTCCGTGTCCCGTAAATGGAGTTTTGGTCATCTTGCCTTTGAGACATGACTGGCAAGTGTCATAAGATGAAAATTCAAACGGATTCAAATATCCATCCTTATGCAACTTAGCTAGTCGTGTCGCATTGATGTGACCCAGTCTACAATGCCACAAGAAGAATTCGTTCATTTCTGAACTCTTCCTCTTGTGTGTGTTTGTTATGCCCAGAACTGTTGATTGATTTAGAACATAAATGCCATTGCACAACGTGCCTGATCCAACCAACTTTTGGTTAAGGAAAATGTTCATAACATTATCCTGTAATACAAAATTATATCCCTCATTACTCAACAAAGAAACCGATATAATGTTATATATCAGGTTCGGCATGTAATAGCATTCGTTCAGAATCAATGTATTACCAGTTGGCAATACAAGGTGATATTCCCCGACGGTTTTAGCTGCAACAATTGCACCATTTCCAACCCTTATGTCTTTATTACCTTTTCCAAGTTCTCTACCTTTCCTAAGTCCATGTAACTGATTACATATATGGGATCCTGACCCGGTATCTAATACCCAGGACGTAGAGCAAATGGAAAAATAATTCTCTGTAACGAACACACCCGAACAAAATGCATCAACATATACTTTCTTCATTCGGGTGGCATGGGAATCCTGGTATTCCCCTATATCCTGTTCAGTCTTATAACTTTTATAAGAAAGAACGGAACCAACGTTCCCCAGCACAGTATAACATGCGGGTTCGGTCAATACATCCATATTATTATCTTTATTAAGGCATGATATGGTCGCTACCTGGAGAGAGAGAGAATAAAACACTTTAGCGTATGCTCTTGCAAGATCAGATTGGTTATTATTTTATCTAATCAGGATGGCTCCCACTGTTTTTATCAAATCTTCCTTCAAATCCTAAAAGGAAAGACTAGCCGGGATTAATTACACCCTACAACTTCGCCAATCTTTCAGCCAGGCCAGTGTCGCTACTTTGAGGGAGGTTTCCCGTGCTTTCGCACGGACCTAATTAAAGTAAACCTCGTTTTCCCAGAGGCGTAACCCCGTTGACACATTTCTAGACACCTACTTGATCAGCTAATTATCCTGTGTAAAACTCTCCCAGGAGTAACAATTACTCGCAGTGGGTATCGGGATCTAACTATCTCATAGAAGGTATGCAATCTCATTGCAAATTTCAACACTTGAAATTCCCGATAATATTTTGCCCCTAACCCCTATGATCTTGACAAAGGCCAACAAATCATAGGATGCTAGTCAAGTTCAACCCGTCATTTCTTGATTGAATCAAACCCACCCGCACGACCCTTGACAAAGGCCAACAAGGTCGTACGACTACCCTAAAACAATCTGCATCATATGCATAAGCAGATAAGCACCATTCAGCTACCGCACACTACACCTTGACAAAGGCCAACAAATGCAGCACGAATACTAAACAGTTCTTATCTGAAATGACGGAGGGCTACGACAGGTTTTTCTGAAAACCTATTGCGTAATGAACTTGATATCGTTGTAGAATCGAGTAAATTTTGAAATGGAGTGATTTTGAGGATTTCATTAGTTTTGCTAAAGAGGTCACTCCCGGTGAAGGGATCTCGGCTCTTTCCTCATTGAATAAGGTGCAGGACATATCATATATATCACTATGCAAAGCAAAACTCCAAAAGCAATCAAAAGCAAACCGAGTGTTGTAGCGTCTGCCAGTTTTACTAAAGAGGTCACTCCCGGTGAAGGGATCTCGGCTCTTTCCTTATGGAATAAGGTGCGGGATATATCATATATATCGCTATGCAAAGCAAAAACTGTAGCTACCCTTTTTGAAAAATTTGATTCTACAACATCTTTTAGGTTTCTTTTCTTTCATTAATCATATTAATGAAGTCCCATCATTTAACATCACAGATAAATACGACGTACACTTATGCCATCCGCATTCGCCTCGATGTCCCCTCATGCACCGTTAGGTTAGGTAACTAACGGCAGAGCGGGGCAGGGCTAGTGCGGGTGTAAAACATAAGTAACGTCTATATAATATATCATATATACTATATACAGTATTTATCACAACATATCAAATGATCACATCACAGATATCGCAGCAGAAGAAACATATGAAATATTGGATATACTAGGACGTCCGTGTTTCATTTTGAGCCTCTATAAAACACGGATTCCACGGTCACGATGAATAGCCAAACCCACACCCCTAAACCCCTATGAGAGTGGCAAGCAACCCTACCAATTCTAGAGTTAGGAGATCCGGACTCGTCTCCTCGAGTTGGTCTCCCACTGGACTCTAGAACCCAGTTACTTGTGCTCTCCACCTTGGGTCTATCCTAGTGCGGAAAAGTAAATAATATACAAATGGTGACATCAACCTCATCCCGGAAGTGCCCCAATAAAAGAATATTACATACATTTAATTTTACATGAATGAAAATAAAAACCCTCATCTCACATAAAACCCCCGGCTATTCAGAAACGCGACGATCCAATATAACATATCCAGCAACACATAACATCACATGTCATCAACGTAAGCAAATATGCGCATCCCAATTGTCGTTGACATATAGCAACGAAACCGGCGATATCACATATTACACTTACAGTCGCAGAAAAGAAAGTGTAAAACTACAACATTTAGAATCCACAATCTCTTTAGACATCGTAAATTCGAAATATCACATACTTTGCATTTCATGCCTAACTATATGAATTCCACATATTGTATCACATTCCAGATAAATAGACAGTATTAAACTTTCCGATCGAATAATCAAATACCCAAGATTTCCTTAATAGCTCAACACTTGAGCGGAGTTCAAAAATTCCAGAATACGTCACAGTAGCAACGGTCCAGCCGTAGAAGGGTCAAGCCAACGCCTCACATGTGGCACGCCATACTGCCCCAAACCCTAAGGTTCAAAAGGCAGTTCAAGACGGTCACATAATCGAGTTAAGGTTTGTTGTCTTCTAGAGGGTCCATCGCGTTACATGCACGTTTTTCCGAAAGATTTAAACTCAAGGAAAAATTCAACACTTGAAAGTTTTTCGTGCCGGGAAATAATGAGTTAATGATATTCGTTTGAACATTTTAACAGTTTCTAAATAACCGGAAAACATAAAGAAATTAAATATTCCGATCGAATCAACGATTACAAAATAAACCCCAGAACACTCAACACTTGAGTCAGTTTAAAAATAGCCAGAAAATAGTAACAACAGATACAAGTATTACTGTGCAAACACGTGTCAATAATACCAAAGTACGGCCGCGGAACCGCCGCGGGAAGCAGGTTCCTGCCGTGGTTCCGCGGCGACTTAATGGTATCATGAGTTCGTATTTCATGGTAATTCTTAGAATTCCCTGCTGATTTTTTAGGTATTTTTAATTCTGAAAAATCACAGTTTTTGAAAAAAGTCCAGAGAGGGGGTCGTTTTGACGTTTCGGGGTTCGTTCGGAGTTTTAACTTCGTATACACGTCGCCTAATGCTCTAGCTAGGCTCTGATACCACTGTAGGGTTACTAGGCACTCTAATAAGGTTCTACAAAGCATCAACCATGCCCGATTAAAATTTTAGCCGTGCCTAACAACCCTAAACAAGATCTTTGCTAGAAAATTAGGGCTTCACATGCAAGTAAATAGCATCTACAACTAAGTGAATACGAAATACAACCTTTGTAGATCGGTCCTTCACTTCTTTAGCTCCTTGTTGAAGTCCCTTCGCTGCGATCGTGGTTCTTCCGGACTCTTGCATGGCTTCACGAGGCTAAAAGAGCGCCCTTGCTTGAAGTCTTCGAGGCCGAAGATGATCTACGTCGAGGGGATGCCAACTCAAACTTCTACTTCACTAACTAGAGAATTAGTGAAGCAAACATCCTAAACTAAAGTGCTAGTCTAGTAGAGGATGGAGAAATAGGAAGTGGGTTCACTTTAGAATTTATTTTCTCACAATATTTATCACTTTGGATCAAACCTTAGAGAGCTCTTTTACTCAAGGAAGAAGATGAAGAAAAATAAAGAGAGAAAGATAATGATCAAGTGAGAAAGTAACCATGGTGAGTGAGTATCATATACTAACTCATGTAAAGACATAACCATGGCTAATCCTTATGGTTGGGTTAACAAATATCCATAGTAAAAACAAACTTAGTGGAATTAGTCAATGCATCCACAAGCTTCCACAAGCTTCATGCATTTTTCTAATCCTCCACTAATTTTTGTAATTACTTTAAATATTAAAACCCAACATAATAAATAGCATGGTGTAAGTCTCATACACCCATGAATGATGTATCATCAACCATGATATAAAAAGAAAACACTTTTTAATATATATCACATATATATTAAAGTTGTGCACATGTGAGAAAAATCCATAAGTGAATATATGTTAGTTAATGTAAATTAGTATATCTAATATACAATTATACACTAAATTATTAAATCAATACTTGACTTAGTAATCCGGTCATATCGCATATAACCGACTAACATCCAATGTATTCTCTTATCGAATCAACACTTGATTCGATAACCCGGCTATATCACATATAACCTCGCGATACAAAAATTCGAGAGAATAGAATACGGTATCACATACACGCATCATTCTCGGTCCCGCACATATCACATATGCGCTTCTATTTCGTTTTGCCTGAGCCAATAAAACCTCTATGTAGGACTCTAAAGACTCGTCAATACGCCGGCAGTAGGTGATGATCACATCAAGCACCCACAAGCCGTCAACGGTACTAGCTGGACGTAACGGCCACCCGGGTATTGAGCAATCAGAAGATCAGCAAGCAAGCCCGCTCCAACTCCTATAAAAGCCTGCCGGTAACACTTCCCGTACAGTCCGGTCTCCTTGTCTGATATGTCGCATATCAAGTCTAGGGGTGGTAAACGCCAGACCCCAATAACCGATAAGTCGTGCCGATGTGAGGCTCATAACGGGTCGAGAAACTACTGGTAACACTTACCAGTAAATCTCTAAATCAGCCTCATAACGGGTCGAGAAACTACTGGTAACACTTACCAGTAAATCTCTAAATCAGCCCTGGCCAGGGACTTCCCTGTTACGGCCAATCGAGCACAGCGCAACATCAACCCCCAATACCGGGCGAGACGAAACCCCTCCTATCGCTCATTGCCTCCATGTGACTCGGGACTGTACCCAAAAACCACCGCTTTGCACGCCCTCTTGGACGTGGTAAGGTGGAAATCAAAGCACAGTGGGAATCACACAAGACTCTATGACGATCTCGGGTCTACAGACTAACCTGCACAAGTATCACTAGAGAACTGCCATCTGACGTGAGGTATAATACCATCTGGGAGTTCTCGGCGAGTCCGTCCAGTGTACCCAGTCTCCACTGAGCACCCGTATACCATCTCTGATGTCAAACACCAATGGATATGGGATCATCCATCGCCCATCTCATGGGTTGAGAAGCGTATACGCTAGTCTACTCTGGTATATCGATGCCCTGTCTCGATACACCTACGACTAGGAACATTAAAGGATGCACTTATCGACTACTCTGTCCCCACTAGTATGATCTGCATCATAGTCCAGATAGTCAAGTACACATTCTAAGGGCTTTACTAACATGTAACTATAAGACAGTATCAAGAGACAAGTATACATGTTAAAATAAAGAGCAACCAGATAGCATACTATCATATCGAGCAAGAAAGTCCTCTCTATATATATCCAAGCATCCAATATAATATACATCATCTGTACAATACTGGCTTCTAGGGCATACATACTACTAACAACAAGGTGATGCCCTTCGGTCTAAAGAACGCCGGTACCACCTATCAGAAAGCCATGACGAAGATCTTCGATGACCTCATACATGAAATCGTCGAATGCTATATCGACGACCTCGTGGTGAAAAGCAAATCATACGAGGAACATCTCGAGCATCTGAAGATCGTATTTCAACGCCTTCGGCAATACAACTTGAAGATGAACCCTCTGAAATGCGCGTTCGGAGTATCCTCAGGTAAATTCCTGGGATCCATCGTCCGACACCGAGGCATCGAAATAGATCCGTCAAAGATCAAAGCAATTATGGAGATGCCCCCGCCAAGGACTCTCAAAAAATTGCGGTCTCTCTAAGGGAAGCTCGCGTATATCCGACGATTCATAGCCAATCTCTCAGGCAAGTGTCGTCCTTATAGCCACCTGATGAAGAAGGGAACCCCGTTCGTCTGGGATCACAAATGCCAAAGCGCGCTGGACGAAATCAAGCAGTATCTGCAGAACCCGCCAGTGCTGGCCGCGCCGGTCAAGGGAAAGCCCCTTATTCTTTATACAACAGCCCTCGAAGGTTCCTTGGGCGCATTATGGGCATAAGAGAACGACCAAGGGAAAGAAAGAGCTCTCTACTACTTGAGTCGAGTTCTCCTGGGGGCAGAAAGCAATTATTCTCCCATCAAAAAACACTGCCTGGCATTGATCTTCACGATAACGAAACTCCGGCACTATGCGTTGGCGCATGAAGTCCGTCTCATATCGAAGGTGGATCCCCTCAAATATTTGATGTCAAAAGCCATATTAACGGGACGACTCGCTAAATGGGCCTTGCTCTTGATGGAGTTCTCAATATCCTATCAGCCTCTTAAGGCAGTGAAAGGCCAAGCCATCGCCGACTTTCTCGCTGAACATCCGATACCGGCCGACTCCCCTTTGAATTGCGAACTGCCAGACGAATATGCGTTCGATGCGATCGACGGTAGTGGTAACCGGTGGGAACTTTACTTTGATGGAGGGTCTTCTAAGAAGAAGCGCAAACAGAGCACGCCCATAATCAAATCAGGGTTAGGCCTTATCTTCGTGACCCCACAAGGAGGGATAATGCGCTTCGCCTTCTCCTTAACAGAGCTGAGGACGAACAATGAAGCCGAATACGAAGCTTTGATAGCAGGTCTCGAGATCGCCATCGACATGGGGATTGAAAACCTCCTCATATACGAAGACTCCCAACTGGTCGTCAACCAAGTAAACGGCGACTACCAGACATGCAAACCAGAGTTAGTAAAGTACGGTGAAAAGGTGCACCAGCTGTTGACCCAAATTCCTTCCTACACTTTGGAAAACATACCGCGTGTGGAAAATAGCAAAGCGGATGCATTAGCCAAGCTCGCTAAAGAACTAACCGACGAGAACCTCAATGACGTAAGAATCGTGGTACAAAGCCGTCGGGTGCTTGCCCCAGCAGAAATATCTCCGGAATCATCTGAGGAAAAGGAAGCGACTGAGCAGACCGCCCTGCAAACAAATGACCGGGGAAAGGCTGAGGATTGGAGAGAAGTCTTTATAGACTACTTCAAATCCCGTCGAACGCCTGAAGATGCGTCCTCAAAGCATCAGCTCATGAAACGAGCCCTATCTTTCGCCTTCGTTAATGATACTCTGTACAAGAGGTCATTTGATTCCCTGTGGCTGAGATGCCTGGGACCTGAAGAGGCGAAGAGAGTCATTCAGGAAGTTCACGACGGACTCTGCGGTTCTCACCAACCAAGGCCGAAGATGAAGTTGAAGATCAAACGGATGGGCTACTACTGGCCCACGATGATTCAGGACTGCTTTGAGTATGCGAAGCAATGCCATTCGTGCCAAATCCATGGGGACTTTATCCATCAGCACCCAAATCCACTACACCCGACAGTGGCTAGCTGGCCATTCGAAATGTGGGGAACTGACATAATCGGCCCCATCGAACCAGCATCGTCCAGAGGACATCATTTCATTTTGGCGACAACTGATTACTTCTCCAAATGGGCAGAAGCAGTACCACTGAGGGAAGTGAAGACGGAGAATATCCTCCATTTTTTCAAGACGCGCGTTATTTATCGGTTTGGAACTCCTCGACGGATCATCTCCGATAACGGGCCAGCCTACAGAAGCTACAAGATCGGCCGCTTCGCACAACAGCACAACATAGACTGGAGATACTCCTCAGTTTATAATCCCCGAGCTAACGGTCTAGCTGAGGCTTTCAACAAGACCCTGACAAAGATCGTGAAGAAGACGGTGTCCCAAAATAAGAAGGACTGGCACGAAAGACTGCAAGAAGCTCTCTAGACGTATCGAACTACGTTCAAGACGGCCACGAACACAATGCCGTACGCGTTGGTATTCGGTACAGAAGCAGTACTCCCCCTCGAGATAGAGTTACCTTCTCTGCATGTGGCAGTCCATTACGAGCTGACGGACGAAGAAAACGCTCACCTTCGGCTTGAGGAACTTGATGGCCTTGATGAAACCCGGCTCATGGCGCAGCAAAATCTGGAAGCTTATAAAGCAAAGATGACGCGCTCATATGAAAGATTGATCAGGCCGAGGACATTCCGCCAAGGAGAACTCGTGCTAGTGGTCAAAAGGCCTATGATCCCCAATCGCGCCAAGCGGGGAAAATTCGAGCCGAACTATGAAGGCCCGTACATCATAGACAAGGTCTACCAGGGTGGAGCCTATCTACTCATGGACATGCATGGTGAAAGACCTTTCAGGCCAATAAACGGTCGCTTCCTGAAGAAATATTACGCCTAACGAGTTACGGCCTAGGTCAATAATAGATGACAACGACTATGTCTGCTCGCTATCTTCCTAAGCCTAAAACTCTATAAGTAGTAGCTGGTTAACGGACCGAAACGTCCTTAAACTAACAGCGGACCGAAACGTCCTTAAACTAACAGCGGACCGAAACGTCCTTAAACTAATGACGGACCACTATGTCCTAAAACTAGCTGTTGACCGAGATGTCGATAAACTACGGTGGATTGCAGCATCCCAAAGCTGATACTAAAAAAAAGAATAAAAAAAAAAAGAAAACGGTATGTCCATAAGAAAAATGGGCACGGATGAAAACCCGAAAGGGCTCCGTAAGTAAAAACAGCAGGGCTACCGGCGAGTCTTGTGAAAACCCGAAAGGGCACAACCTCGTTAGAAAAAAAAAGAAAAAAAGAAGAAGACGGTATGTCCATAAGCAAAATGGGCACGGATGAAAACCCGAAAGGGCTCCGTGAGTAAAAACAGCAGGGCTACCGGCGAGTGTTGTGAAAACCCGAAAGGGCGTAACCTCGTTAAAAGACACTTACAGGGTCCTCTCGACCTTGTAAAGAGAAATCACCTGCGTGAGATCCTTACGACTCACAAAGGAGCAACACATAGGAATCCTCACGATTCCTAAGGAGAAATTACACTTGCGAGATCCTCACGACTCGTAAGGAGAATTCTCTTATGGGACCCTCACGGCTCATAAGATTTGAAAGTCTTAAGTTACAAAGATCTGAACCTGTTCTTAAGCAACCCCCACAACCTCCGATACTGCCCTACAAGCGGTTCAATGCTGACCCTTGTATACAATCCACGGGTGCGAATAAACATTTCCCTAGCCAAGTCCCACCCGTGACTAGGGATATGTCCATATGGTGAACAACCCTTGTAAGTTCTCTCGACTTGTAAGGAGAAAACACTCTTGTAATATCCTTACGACTTATAAGAGAACATACACTTAGGAATCCTCACGATTCCTAAGGAGAAAACACACCTACGAGATCCTCACGGCTCGCAGGGAGAAATGCCATTGTGAGACCCTTACGGCTCACAAAGTTAAAAGCCTTAGTCGACAAGATCCTAACCCTGCTCGCTAAGCCACCTTTGTTCGATATCGACAGAGGCAAATGATGATTCGCTCCTGGCAATATCCCCCTTGTAGCGATGCTGATGCCGAAATCGGTGTCTAATTCCAAGCTTGCGGCGAAAAGCCAGCAAGCCACACATGCGTACGAAATAGCCAAAATGATGGGGCAACTTGCAGACAAAATCAGCAAGTAAAAATGTATGCATGCAAATAGCCGAAATGATTGGGCACCGCGAAAAATAGCCGAAATGATGGGGCAATCGCAACCTTCGCGATATAACAGCTGAAATGATAGAGCATCGCGGAAAAAGATAAAATGAAAATGAAAATGAAATTTACGCCCTACAGGTGATGTTACATCAATCCCTGTATACAATCCAGGGGCGCAAATAAAGAAGGGATCGCACTCCTTCTCTCCCAGGTTTCATCAGAAGAAGAAGCCAGGTTTCAATGAGTCACAGATAGGCTGAAAATCATCTCAACACTCCTCCTCCTCAGCAGACACAACATTAAACAAAGCGGAACAGCGGCAACTCCCAGTTCCATGACTCGGCAGTATACAGATGACCGAGAGTCAAATCCCAACTCCGTGAAATGCGGATATAATCAACAAAATTCCTGGTTACATGGAACACGGATAACGTCACTTCTGACCCCATGGAAAACGTCCAGAGCGGATCCTAGTCCTCGCAAAGCACGGCAGTGAACCCGTGTGAAGCATCCAGAGCGGAGCCTAGTCCTCGCCGAACACGGCAGTGAACCCGTGGGAAGCATCTAGCGTAAATTCCTAGTTACGTGGGACACGGATAACGTCACTTCTGACCCCGTAGAAAATGTCCAGAGCGGATCCTGGTCCTCGCAGAACACGGCAGTAAACCCGTGTGAAGCATCCAGAGCGGAGCCTAGTCCTCGCCGAACACGGCAGTGAACCCGTGGGAAGCATCTAGCGCAAATTCCTGGTTACGTAGGACACGGATAACGTCACTTCTGACCCCGTGGAGAACGTCCAGAGCGGATCCTGGTCCTCGCAGAGCACGGCAGTGAACCCGTGTGAAGCATCTAGAGCGGAGCCTAGTCCTTGCCGAACACGGCAGTGAACCCGTGGGAAGCATCTAGTGCAAATTCCTGGTTACGTGGAACACGGATAACGTCACTTCTGACCCCGTGTAAAACATCCAGAGCGGATCCTGGTCCTCGCAGAGCGCGGCAATGAACCCGTGCGAAGCATCCAGAGTGGAGCCTGGTCCTCGCCAAACACGGCAGTGAACCCGTGGGAAGCATCCAGAGCAAACATCGGACTGTGAAGTCCTTAAATCCACGGACTATAATGTCCTTAACCTCGACCGTGATTTCTTAAAACTAAACAATCAAACAAAATGATTTTAAACTAATTTTACCTTGGTTGAAGGGTACATCTCTTCACTCCTTTGATATTTGTCGTTGAAATTCCTCAACGTCTTCAAAGAGGTGACGGGTCCCAGTAACCACGCATTTCATAGACTGTGGAGTCCTTAAATCCATGAACTATGATGTCCTTAACCTCGACCGTGATGTCTTAAAGCTAACGCCGGACTGTGGAGTCCTTAAATCCACGGACTATGATGTCCTTAACCTCGACCGTGATGTCTTAAAACTAACACCGGACTGTGGAGTCCTTAAATCCACGGACTATGACGTCCTTAACCTCGACCGTGATGTCTTAAAACTAACGTTGGACTGTCAGGTCCTTAAACTCACGGACTATAATGTCCTTAACCTCGACCGTGATGTCTTAAAACTAACGTTGGACTGTGATGTCCTTAAACTCATGGACTATGATGTCCTTAACCTCGACCGTGATGTCTTAAAACTAACAACGGACTGTGGAGTCCTTAAATCCACGGACTATGATGTCCTTAACCTTGACCGCGATGTCTTTAAACTACGGTACCCCGGAAAGTATCCGCAACAACCCCTGACTCCGTGAAATGCGGATAAGGGCAACTTCACCCATCACTTGCGGGTCCTCACGACTCGTAAGGGAGTAAATTCTCTTGTGAGATCCGTACGACTCTCAAGAGAAAACACACTTAGGAATCCTCACGATTCCTAAGGAGAAAACTCACCTGTGGGATTCTCTCGACCTGTAGGGAGAAAATACTTTATGAGACCCTCACGGCTCATAAAGTTGAGAAGTCTTAGGTGACAGACCCTAACCCTGTTTTCTAAGCCGTCTCCACTCTACAAAAAACATAAGATTGACAGTTATATACTATCTACGGATCGTACTTGCTAAAATCGCAGGGCAAACAACACAGTAAGAAAGAAGAAAGCAGAGAAATGACACAAGACATTATGAAGAATGTATATCTTTTATTCATGAATTCAATTGAGTACAAGTTACATCGTGTTAAAGAATAAAAGAAACAATTACATTTTATTTACAATTACAAATGATACAAAATGTTCATAGAGAAGGAAGCGTCTTCAACAAATCCGCAAGTTGCTCTCGCACTTCCTTCAGCGCCTTCTTCTGATCGCTGCCGCAGCCAACTCTGCTTCCACCTGGGCCCGCTGCTGCAAGTAGGATGAAAGTTGTTCTTTGATGGCTCGCTGAGCTGCTTCACGACCTTGGGCATCATGCTCAACGGTATCGAGCTTCTGCTTCAATGTTAACCCGTCGGAGATACTTTGCAGGAGGCCCTCGAAGATAACTTTCACCCGAGCAGCGTTCGCGTCGACCTCAGCACGCAGTCGAGCAGACTCGCTTGAGGTCTCTTTGTATTCCCTCCGCCTTAAAGCCGCTTCTTGTTCAAGATGGCGGAAGTAAGAAGCGCTCTGCTCGATCCATGCCGCCCGTTGAGTACTCGTGGCCAAAATCTCGGGGGAAGGACGCATAAGTTCCAGCTGATACAAGCGGGCCTCAATCTCCCTGCAGTGGTTAACCCAAGACTCGACGACGCCTTCATTGTGGAAATTTACAAGCGTCGCCAGTATCGGATTAACCTCAGCAGCGAAATTTGCGGCAGATACAGCAGCTTCTGCGTCAAGCTCCTCGATGCATCCGCTCAGCATACTCAGACTCATTGCAGCACCCTTTGAGGATGGACGTCTGGAGAATGGGCCTGCCGGCATCATAATGTGGGACTCGAAAGGAACTGGAACCAGAGCGATAGCTGCAAAACAAATCATAATCAGATGACAGACCTAAAAATACAAGAGATTCATGAACAATGGAATTTACTATACCAGCTGCAGCAGGCGGCAAAACTGGGAGGACCGGTGGCGCAACCGATCTTTTATCTCCTCCTTCGATCTGTAGCACTGCAATCAGGACAAGAAAAAAATCAGAAACAATTTCATTATTGAAAAAAGAAAAAGCATTAATTGAAAACTATACTCACCAGCGCCACTGGAGGAAGCAAGCTCCGACGGGAAGGAGAAATGTGGGTGCAGCACCTGATACAGGTGATCAAAAAGCACTCCTGCAAAGACGCAATAGTACAACGTCAGTACATAGATTATGCAGCATAAAGATGAAACTGATAAGTCACAAATCCATACCTTCCAGCATCTGTGACGGTACGAAAGAGGGTAGAGAGGTGGCCACCATCAGGGCAGTAACTGACGGCGCTCCCTCGGGTAAAGGGGCATCAGCACTAGCCGCACCTGCGCTAGAAACAAGATAAGCCCTGTCAGGAAGGATTGTAGAATAAAAAGAAGGACGGTAACCCAAAATTTACCTGATGAGTCGCCAGCCGAAACGGCGGCGTCTCCTTCCTCCATTGGCATGGGTTCACCTCCCGTTGCCTCATCGCCGGACTCTACGGGAGCCGTCGTCGTGCTCGCAAGGCCAGGAGACGGCGAAGGACCATAGGCAGGGAGAGCAATGATCGGAACGGTGCCCGACTCTTGAGAAAGAGCGGCCGTCTCGTCCTCGGCAATCATGCCCGTCTCACCCGCTACCCCCTCGGGCTCAGCGGTCGCGGCCGTCTCGTCCACCGCTGCCATAGGTTGGTCGGTCGCAGCCGCTCCATCCGCTGCTACCCCAGGCTCAATTGTAGCAGCCGTCTCACCTGCCGCCCCCTCGGGCTCGGCATCAGCAACCTTCTCGGGCATAGTAGGCGTGACTGTCTCGTCAGCCAGTAGCTCGGGCCCGGCAACTACGGCTGCACCGCCTACCGTCGCATCGGTTTCGGCTGCTGCCTCATCCACCATCCCCTCAGGCTCGACGGTCGCCGCCGACCCTTCAGTAGGACTCGGCCCTGCAGGATAAGATGTATAAGAACCTATAGTTTTACAACTTTTACAACAAAGTCTCGAAAAGCACATTACCTAAGGTGGATTGACCGTTGGATTCCCGAGCTGCACGCGCCGCCCGTCTATGAGAAGTAGACAAGGCGACCGGGGGCTCCTCTGAAGGAGTAGCAGCGGGAGTAACGGCGCTTGAGCCCGCTCCCATGGCCAAAGCAGTGCTACGCTCCTTCACTGCGCGCCTCAATCGCTTCCTTTCCTCCCGGGCCGTCACGACGGACTTTTTTGAAGCCTCCCTCAGCAAGGCGTCGTTGTTCGCATTCAGAGTTGCCTCTAGAGCCTTCAAGGCGTCCATCATCGACTTTTTGAGTTGGGTCTCTTGCGGCAGCCCCGAAGAGGCCGGGACTTCGGTAGCTGGCCCGGGGAGAATCCCCGCATCGGCTTGCGAAGTAGATCCCGCGGTCCCTGCAATGAGACAAAGAAAAGGTTAGATTGGCCATAAAAAGGAGAATAAAGACTCAATGAGCCGAGACGTACCAACACCCGATAAAGCGCGTTTCCTTTCCTCCTCCTCGAAGGTTTTGAGAGAAGCAGCGATGGCTTCTTCGATAGAAATGCCTGTTTAAAAAAGGAAAAGCGTTAGTCAAAAACAATGATAAAAGTACGATGAAATGACAAAGAATACAACTGGTGATTACCTGATTGCGCGAGTTTAGCCAACCATGCTTCGAGCCTTGCCGATCGCTCAGAAGCCGCGATGGCGGCCGCCAGATCAGTGTCTTCTGGCTCTACGAAGAAACCCTCGTTGGTTCCATACTCACTTAGGCCTTCGGTAAGAGGGGCCTGAGGTTCTAAGCCGAGGACGGCATCAAGAGAAAGAACCGACTTCTTCTTCCTCTTCTGCGCGCGAGCCCCGGGTGCACCCAAAATCAACTTACGTTTCGTGGGCACCTTGGGACGGCGGGTCCCGATGTCTTAGCCCACACCGGATTCAGGCGATACCACATTCACCGTCTCCACTGGAGCATGGGGCGCTGGGGGCACGTCCACGGTATCACGGGGCAATCCACGCATGGGGCTTAGCACACATGGAGGCTCATCTCCAGCATCTCCTCTTAGTGGAGGAGGGACAGAGTTCTTTCGCCTTAGGGGAACGTTGCGATCGCTGGCCGGGGGTGCACCCTTTCGATCAAGCAGTAGCCGTTTCTCTTCCTGGATAACAGCACCCATCGCGTGCTGATACCAAGCCCCGTACACGTTGAGGACCCTTAGAATGCAAGTCGGCTCGCTAATAAAGAAGTGGGAGCCCGTGTTTAACCGCATAAAGTGATGCAGTGCACTCCGTATTCTCTCCATGGTGGCCGCAGGCTCTTCCAAAAATGCCTCCAGTGGGACCCCCTGGTTATAGCTTAGCTGTTGGGGGAACCGATGGGGGTTGTACCTCATAAAGAGCGCCAGGTCATTCTTCCTGAACACCAGGAAGCCCGGCCGGATGGAGTATAAGTGAAGAATCTCCTGGGCTTTCAATACGGAGGCCCCGTCCTTAAAACTATCACGTAACGCCAACACCGCCTTGGAGGTCTCCGGGCCGATGATCATGACCTTGTCCGTGAAAGAAATGCCTGCTCCGACCGTGCGCGGATGAAGAAGCAACCCCCTAGCCTCCCGCGGAGGCGGATTCATAATAGAAGCGCCAACCAGCCGCATGACTCTCGGGAGTCTGCACTTCTCGTAGAATGAGGGCCTCTTATGAATACCAAAAACCCCGAGCACATGCATTTCCATCCATGAAGTAAAATAGTGTATCGAGAAATTAGCAGGTTACACCCCCGGTTCATTTGCGTCCGCCGCCACGCTGAGTCCATGGTACAGATGGGCCAACCCGGCGATTCCAATCGACAACTGTATACCAGCCACCATCTGATGCGCTGGGTAGAAGACGGACGGCCTCATGTAGCGTGGGTGTATGGGGAGCGCGAACCAGCAAAGCTATAGCCCTAGAAACCCGAGAAAGAAGGTCTCCTCGTCGATGCCGAGGGCAGCGATTTTCGATAAGGGGATGATGGCGGCATCGGGGAAATAAAAACCCTTCTGATCGTCTTCCTGTACTGGTCGACGATCTAAGCCAAAGCCGAAGGGGTCGTCGAGCTTGGCGAACTTTTCGCTCCGCTGCGATAGAATCTCCGGTCGAAGAAAGCAGGCGATGAAATCTGCAAAACTAACTCCCCGACCTCCCGATTCCAAGTAGAGACTTTCATACATATTCAGCACCTTTACCAGGCTCGGAAACTGGTGCTGAATAGCATTCTCCGGCGTTAGGCCTATTACCAGCGGCTTGGTGGCGAAGACATATTCATCAGGAGGAAGTAGCTCTTCATAATGCTCCCCCCTCACCGGCAAACCGGAAATCTCAGCAAATTCTTCCAAGGGGATGGAGACTTCCCTGTCCGTCAGAAGAAAGGTATGGGTAAGGATGTTCCATTGTTCCACGAATGCCTTAACCCACCACGTCGGAGGAGCAAGGTACTCGAACAATGAGGCGTAGACTGCGGGGTACAGACCAATCTTCATCAAATGCATCTTCTTCGCTGACAAGATGTATCTGGCCCACTGCAAATACCCGGCCGATTGTCGAGGGGTCAATCCAATGTTATAGGGTTGTCCCCAAGGGCACGACTCACCCTGGCATATGCGCCGCCCCAGAATATCCACGGCTGTCGGCGGCTGCACGGGAATGGCAGCAATCGAAGGCTGAAGAAGATCCTCCGAATTCCAATTTACGACCTCCACGGCATAGTTCACCGGGGGTGCATTTGCATATGAGATCGATGAGATCGGCTCTGACGGCGTCGTGCAAGAGAAGCTTCAGCGACCTTTGATAATCTCGCTGTACCACCTACCCCACAGGTGAAGGTTCTTATACTCATGGTCGTAATCCTTAATAAGAGTAAGAACCTCCCGGTCCACCAGCGCCTCAGGGAATCCTCCCTCTGAGCGGAAGAACGGGAACGAAAGATCTGCAGACATGTTGCCTGCAAGAAAAAGCGAAATTCAAATTATCAGTATCATAATTTAATTTTAACATTCCTACGCTTGGTACTTTAAAATTTATACCACACTTCAATGCAGTGGAGAGGGAACCAAAGGGGGACCCACAAAATCCAGATGACAATGCGTCAGTTAATAAGACAGCCTCATCAGGATGAGACTGTCAATTAATGAGGAAATCCTCAAAGAATATTCTCATTAAATGAGAAATCCCTTGAGACAAGGAGAAAATCTCCCTTTTCAGAGCAAAGCTCTGTCACAGAGTGACACTTGTCAAACTCTGGTCATAAGGGAATAAAATTCCTTAAAAAGCCTAGCTCTGTAATAATGATGGAAAAATCCATCAAAGAAAAAATTAATTCCTAAAAATTAAAGTTCTGGGATCTTAAAGATCCATAAAAATAAAAAATAAAAATCTTAAGAGTTCATCATCGGAAGATCAAAAGATCTATGTTCTGTCAATGAGCAAGGCTCTGTTCATGGGTTAAGAAACCCTAAAACAAATTCTTGAGAACAAAGCTCTGTTTATGAAACCCCAAAAGGGATTTCTTTAGATCAAAAATCTATAAGAGTAAGGCTCTATTAATTAAAGTTGATTTAATTAAGTTAATTTTTACCTAAAATTTTTCTAGAGTTTAACTCTCGGAGTTCTGGAAAACAAGAGCAAGGCTCTGAAAATAAAAATCTTGGGAAGATGATAATCATCTGAGGAGGACCAAGGGTCCTATTTATAGGCGCTGAAGCGCCCCTTCAACTCCTGAGTTGATCCAACGGTCTGGATGTTGCCACCGCTGCACTCACGTGTGCGCCACGTGAGCGCAACGATGGGAGGCATTTGTTTCCCCCAATCAGAGCAAAGCTCTGTTTGAATTTCAAAATTCAAAAGGTGAAGCAACACTTCAGATCTCTTGCGCTGCGCGCAGAGCGCCACGTGTCAAAAGCAGACACGTCAGCGCAAGGAGCGCTGCGCCTAAGGCAGCGCACCCCCAATCAGAGCAAGGCTCTGTTTTAAAATTCAAATTTTAAATAAAGGAAGCAACGCTTCAGATAACTTGCGCTCTGCGCTGCGCCCCACGTGTCAAACAGCGGTGCGCTAGTGCAGTTGCACTGCGCGACACGTGTCAAGCGCAGGTGCGCTGGCGCCAATTGCGCCAGCACTGGAATTTAAATAATAAATTATTTAATTAATCAGAATTAAAATTCTAGAAAGATCTTTTCAATCTTATTAAAATAAGAAGATTATCTTCTATAAAACAGAGGCCTTAGGATCAAAGATCCAACGGTGGGGAAATATCCCCAGATCAATCAGAGAAAGATCTTTGTAACTAACTCAACAAACCAATTGGCCCTATATAAAGGCCCCTAGATTCCAAGTCTCACATATACAGAGAGAGAGAAAAGGGAGAACTCTGAAAAATTTGAAAGGCAAGCCTTTGAAGAAAGAAGATCATCTTCTTCAAGGTAAAGAATTAAATTCTTGGAAGAGCAGAGATGAAAACACCTCACAAAAAGAAAAATTTCTTCTAAAAAGATCAAAGATCTAAGAACAAGATCAAGATCTCCAATATAAAAAAGAAAAAAGTTCATAAAGATCCAATCATAAAAGATTAATGAAGTAATTTACTTCATTTCTAGATCTTTAGATCTATATAAAGGCACAGCCTTTTTGATGAACCATTGGTTCTTGAATCTTGAGGTAAAACCTCTTTAGAACAAGAAAAACTTGTTTCTTTGATCTGAATTGGATCAAGATGCGCTCTGCGCTATTGGACAGTGCCTTGCACTCTTGATTTCGCTTTTGCGCTCCTTGGATTGGCTCAAGTCACCAGAGCGCGCCACGTGTCAATCACAGACACAATCTGCGCCTTGCGCTCCTAAAAGTAGCTCACTGCGCTCTTGGGCTGGCGCAACTCACCAGAGCGCGCCACGTGTTAGCAATACACTAGCGCAGCGCACTGCGCTAACAGACTTGCGCTTAGCAGAGCGCGACACATGTCACCTCCACATGCGATGGCGCCTTGCGCTCTTTAATTGGCGCAAAGCGCCTGACAGGCCACGTGGCGCACTGTCAGACCACTAAATACTGTGCATTATTAAGAAAGGGCAGAGCCCAATTTAAAAAAAGGCCTAACAGGCCAAATATAAATGCCATGCATTATTAAAAAGGGGCAGATGCCCAAGCAAAGGCCTAACAGGCCAAATATAAATGAAATGTTAAATATTTTCAACTGGACTTAGCCCAATTCTGTCCATAAGTCCTCAATATAAATTGAACTGAGCACAACTGCTCTCCCAATCAATTTACACCCGGTTTGAGGGTACATCTCTTTACTCCTCTGGCATCCGTCGTTATAATCCCTCAACGTCGTCAGAGAGGTGACAGGTCCCGATGACCACACACTGCTACGGACTGTGGGGTCCTTAAACTCATGGACTATGATGTCCTTAACTTTGACCGTGATGTCTTAAAACTAATACCGGACTATGATATCCTTAACCTCGACCGTGATGTCTTAAAACTAATACCGGACTATGATGTCCTTAAGCTCGACCGTGATGTCTTAAAACTAACACCGGACTGTGAGGTCCTTAAGCTCACGGACTATGACGTCCTTAATCTTGACCGCGATGTCTTAAAACTAACATCGGACTGTGAGGTCCTTAAGCTCACGGACTATGATGTCCTTAACCTTGACCGCAACGTCTTAAAACTAACATTGGACCGCAATGTCCTTAAACTACTTATCGACCACAACGTCACTAAACTAAACAATAGAGCCCCCAATTGCTCTCTTGTCGGATCTAAACGATCCCGTTAAGTCGATCTTAGTCTAAAATTAGACTAGCGTGTCCTTAACGAACGTTTAAGTCGATCTTAGCCTCAAATAAGGCTAACGTATCCTTAAACACACACCCCCAAACCCAAATCTAAGAAAGATACAGATTTTGACTAATCAACGTCCTACGGGCGACGACACAAATTAGTCTCCGTATACAATCCATGGGCAACCGAACACAAAACAAACACCCACGACACGAAGTCACCATCTG
Organism: Agapanthus africanus; assembly: GCA_030015575.1. NCBI lineage: Eukaryota > Viridiplantae > Streptophyta > Magnoliopsida > Asparagales > Amaryllidaceae > Agapanthus > Agapanthus africanus. The sequence goes on along the minus strand of CM057339.1, from coordinate 823,283,363 downwards.
GAGAAGGAGAAAGTTGTTACCGCGATGCAGTAGCGTAATTAACTGCAGGGGCTTGCGCCTGCAGGGACGAGCGTCCCCACAATCAAAAACCCCTCAAGCGAGGGGGAATCTGACGAAGTCTGCTACATCGGCCGCATCCGTTTAAACCTTCGATACATGGTGCCATAAATCAACTTGGCATCCTCGGAGAGGTGGACGGATAGCACCAATTAGCATCTGCCCCGAATTTCAGGCAAAGACGCCCGCCGCGTCTCTGCCGCATCTTCCGGCGGTAAACAAACATAATGGTTTTATATATCATTTTCTAGAATAAAAAATCCACAACCATACTTCAATAGTAACTACAAATGAATTATAAATTCATTTGTTAACTATTGAAGCATGGTCAACTCCATTCCTCCCATACCTCACACTTTACACCTCATTTCCATTTATCAAATAAATGGAAAATACATAATGAGGTGGCCACCTTCTAGAAGGAAATCTGTAATAAATATGGATTTCAGTCTACTGTATATACATACCTGCATTCGGATAAAAATACGAATGCCCATAGAGATAGAATAACACGAAGAACATAATACTAGAATATATATATCGAAATACATATATGTAAATTATTAAATCAATACCTGATTTAATAATCCGGCTCAAAACCGAGCCGGCTAGTATTACCAACTATCCGATCGAAAGTCCGAGTACAAAGTACATCAATCGATCGAACCCTGCTCGTATCCAATACGGCTACTACATCATTTCGCCTGAATCAGGGAAACCCTCTGTGTGGGACTCTAAAGACTCGACAATACGCCGGCAGTGAGTTACTGGATAAATCCATAACCACAAGCACGTCAGCGGCACTAGCTGTACGTAACGGTTACCCGGGTACCTGTCAAAAGGAAGGCCGATGAGCAAACTCATTCGGATCCCTACTGAGCCTATCCGTGACAATATCCGTACAGTCTGGTCTCTTCGTCAAAGAGTATCGTATACCGGGTCTAGGGGTGGTAAACGTCAGATCCTAATAACCCGATAAGTCGTGCTAATGTGGCTCAGGACCAATCTGGGAAACTACTGATCAGCCTATCAGTAAATCCCAACTGCCTTGGCCAAGGTCTTATGTACCTGACCAATTGAATCACAGTGCGATATCGACTCCCTATACCGGGAGAGACGAATTCCCGACAATCGCTCACTGCCTCCATGTGGCTCGGGACTACACCCAACCAAAACCTGTTTGCACGACTCAGCAGAGCCATGGTAGGGTAGTGATCAAAGCACAGTGGGAACTCATACGAGACAAATGCCGATCTCACGTCTAAAGATTAACCTGTACTAATGTCACCTGAGAATTTCCACCTGATGATAGGTATAGTACCATCTGGAAGTTTTCGGCGAGTCCGTCCGGTGTACTCACCCCCAGTGAGCACCTGTATACGATCTTAGGTCTGAAGACCAATGGTTGTGTGACCAAACTATCGCCCCTCGTCGGGGTTTAGAAACGTATACACTAGTCTACTCCGGAATATCGATACCCAGTCTCGATACTTCCACGACTATGGACCATTTAAGGATGTGTGCACCGACTACCCAGCTCCCACAAGTATGATCGCCATCACAACGCAGGTGGTCTAGCAACGATCATACGGGCTTTATCAACATGTCTAAAAGATATATAATATCAAGTAAAACATACACATGTTAAGATAAAGTCAAACCAAATAGTATACTATCATATCGAGCAAGACTGTCCTGTACATATATATGTCCAAGCATCCAAATGTATACATATACAATAATGGCCTCTAGGGCATACATATCCAACACTTATTAGCTGTCTTTGGGACTGAGATCGGTTTTGGAGACCCTGAGCATGAGGGGCTCAATTGATGGTCCTTGGAAAGTTTGGTCTGAATCTGGCTAATGTTAGCCTTCCATAGTGTTTAACACTAACATATTTATTCAGCACTCACGTGCTCTCACGTGAGGTGTTTGAAATAGTGTTAAACACTAAAATTCTGAGGCGCTCACGTGGAGTCACGTGAGGCGCTTGAAATAGTGTTAAACTTCAAGAATTTGAAGCGCTGCTTCTTTGGATTTATTCTTTTGTTCTTTTCTGAGCGGCAAGCGCTGTTGAATCACTTGAGATCACGTGAGGCGGCCCAAAAGTGGGAACTGCCTCCGATTTATTCCCTTTTTTACTTTGTAAGTGCCAAGCACTACTATGGGGTCGCGTGTGATCATGTGAGCCAATCTCGATTATTCTCTTTTGTTCATCACAGGCACTCACGTGGGAGCACGTGATCGGTTGTTATCATGTTGGGTGCCAATCCTTTTACGTGCATAGAAATCCCGAGTTTCGAGACTTTCGAGCCCATTGTTTTACGAGAATTGGATTCTTAAGACTTAGTTTTTCTCTTAAGTTTGGGATCTGTACGACAGAATCTCCCCGATGAAAATTAAATTCTCAACTTGTGAGAAGATATGCTTCTGCAGATCTTTTACCATAAGGGAGAACTAAGTTCTCATATGAAGGGTTAAACCCTTGTTTCATCAGAGAAATTAAATTCTTAGGAATTAAATTCCTACATACTTTTATGGGAGAATTAAATTCTCTGAACTTATATCTCTCTCTAGGTTTTGGATCTGCATGGCAAGATCTCCCAGATGAGAATTAAATTCTTAACTTGTGGGAAGATCTGCTTCTGCAGATCTTAACCAGAGGAAGAACTAAGTTCTTTTTAGAAGAGTTAAACTCTTATGGAGGTAAAAAAGGGATGAGATACTCTCTCTATATTTTGTTTCTTCTCTTACCTAGAGTTTCTTTTTTCTTTTTTTCTCTGGAGAATTAAATTCTCTTTTCTTTTGCTTACGAGGGGTTTCTCTCTCTCTTTCTTTCTCCTTAGAACTTGAAAAACCTCATTTTTTCCTGTCATGTTTCTTTGCTCTTATTTATAGGAGAAAGAAGGGAATCAATTTTGTTTAGAAAATCTCTCATTGAGAGATTTTGATCAACCAAAATGATCTTTTAGATCAATCGGTGAATTTTATTTACCGTTGGATTTTTAATCCAAGGACTTCCGTTTTACAGAAGTTATTTCTTTTGTTGTTCTTAACAAGTTTAGGAAGATATTTCTTTGCACAGAATTTTCTGTAGATTAGTGATTTTTAATCACCATTGGATCTTTAATCCAACGACGCTCTATTTTACATAGCGTAATCTTTCTTGTTTAGAAAAGATCTAAGGAAATATTTTCCAAATAAGGCTTTTGGTCCCTTTTAATTAGAATTTACTTTTATCGGTTCAAAAGGCATAAGAGACTATCACGTGTAGCACGTGACTCCACCAAATTAAGCCCACCAAAAGGTGTCACGTGCTATCACGTGAGTGTTTTTCTTTTGTCCAATTGTTTGCCTTATTCAGGCGTCTATATACTTTGTATATAAAAGCCACGTGCCTGCACGCGAGGCTTGGTTTTGGCTTCAGTTTCAGTCTTACTTTGTCAAGCTCAGCGCCTATCACGTGTGGGCACGCGATGCTCTATTTGGGGGCTTTTCCTGTTGCTTTTCTATATTCTTTATTCAGTTTCCATGAGGGAACAAGAATTTTGTAAAAATTTATTTTCAAGAGCCAAAATATTTTTCTCCCTCCCCTAAATTTGAGTGAAACAGTATTAAGCATTTACAATTATGAAGGGGGGTTAAAGTTATTGGTCAATATAAAACTTTACAAAGACCAAAAGTCAACACCAACCATTCAAATATTTTATCGATATAACGCACTGGTTGGTAGAAGATCATATCACCTATACACGTGAAGAAGTGGGGAGGAGATAAGAAGTGTAATAGAACGGGTTTATGTCTCGGTTTGTAGATACGAAACAATGATGATAGATTACTCGCATTCCCTTTCTTGATAAGAAGAAGAGGTGGCGGTTCAACTTCTTTGGTTTGGGGTTGATTCATCACAACTCACATGTCTTCTAAGAATGTGAGTTCTTCAGCAAAGTTTTCTTCAAAGCTTTCATCGATATCCCGAATAATAATCCCATCGGAAAGAACGGGATGATACTCGGACTCTATAAAAAATTCATATTTAGCATTAGATGTTGACCCGGACAACTCGATAGAAGGGTCCGTATGTGTATAATAAATAGCAGAGTCAAATAATAACGTACTAGCGGAGTCAAGATCAGTATCGTGAAGCTGTTCAAATTTGCTACTGTCGGAATCCATCCTTTCGACAGAACATACTTGAGCATAGGGTTCGGAGGGTTCACTTCCCAACTTGTAAATGTTAAGCTCAATTGACATCTTCCCGAAAGATAGATTCATAAAACCGTTACGACAATTCATTACAGCGTTGGAAGTCGCTAGAAAAGGTCGACCTAAAATCACCAGAATTTGGTTTCGTGGGTTCGCCACAGGCTATGTATCTGTAACGATAAAATCCATAGGAAATATAAATTCCCTGACTTTGATTAATACATTCTCTAGTTCACCCCTAGGTTGGGTGATAGATCGATCGGCCATCTAAAGAGTGCAATGCGCCGGTTTTAACTCTCTGATCCTTAATTGCTCATAAACAGAATATGAAAGCAAGTTGACACTAGCACATAAATCGAGTAGAGCACAATTGATATTTTTACCCTCAATAGAAATAGATATGGTAGGACTTCCAGGGTCCTTTCGTTTCTTGGGTATTTGTTGTGTAAAAATAGTGCTTACATTACTCGCAAGGAAAACTTTTTTAGGCACTTGAATTTTTCTCTTCCTAGTGCACAAGTTCTTTAGGATTTTCGCGTAAGAAGGAACTCGTTGAATAGCATCTAAGAGAGGAATATTTATGTTAACTTGCTTAAAAATTTCCACAATCTTCTGCATTTGTGGATTTGGTCTGTTGCCCCTTAACCTGTTTGGATAAGGAGCTTTATCAATAAGGATTGGGTCCAACATTGGAGAAAATTGTGGGGATGGAATGAATCACAGGATTGGAGTTGTGATTGTTTTAGGTTGACTCGATGAAGTGGGCTGAGGGTTCGAGCTTAGTGGAAAACGGAAAATAGGTTCGGAGGAAGGTGGACTGGACGAAATAGGGTTAAAGTAGAAGCCGGGGTATCATTAATATCATTGACAACGGCGTCATCAACATGTTCACCCACTTGATTGTTTAGCACTCTTCCCGATCTCAACGTGGTTACGGCACACACAATATGACTTTGTGAGTGGCCAGGATTCGGTAGAGGTTGAGATGGAAGTTTCCCTTTCTCTCTCGCGCTCATCGCGGCATTTAACTGCGCAAGTTGTGCTTCTATCGTTTTTATAATTTCAACATGTGAGGCGGTGTTCTGCATTAACATTTGGATAGAAGACTTTAAATCAGCCTCGTTTTCATGGAATGTTTAATAAACGTATCCAAGCTTCGTTCGAGTGCAGAGGAGTTTTCAATACCGGCCGTTTGGAAAAAAATATTCTAGGATGCAAAATTGTTGGCTGGATTTTGAAAGGATTGTGGTTGAAAGGGAGCTGACTCTGTGGTGGTTACTGTTGCTGTGGAGGAACCCTTTGATAGTTATTTTGGCTTAGAAACGTATTTTGAGTTTGAGTTTAGTTTTGATTCCAAACAAAATTAGGGTGATTCCTCCATCCCTGATTATATGTGGAAGAATAAAGATCGTTTCTAGGTCGTTGCTGAAAAGTAGCATTAATTTGTTCTTGACCTTGAAACGGTGGACTCAAAGGACATTCTTCCGTTAAATGTGATGGGTCGGAACAGCAACCACACACGGTTTTAGGGAGGGTAACCTGGTTTAGGGAGGCAGATGAGAATTTATTTTCGATAGCATCGAGTTTCTTTTGCATCACGGCCATTTCGGCTTTCACTGTGATGAAAACATCGAGCTGATGGATGCCTGCCCTAGATGAAGTTGGTATAACACTTTCCCACTGTAAAGTTTGTTTGGCAAGATCTTCCAGAAATTGTTAAGCTTCACCATCGTCTTTAGACATAAAATGGTATTGACAAATGGTCTCAAGCATCTGTTTTATCGCTGGATTAATACCCTCATATATAATTCGGCAAAGGTCCCATCTATTAATTCCATGATGAGGGCATTTGACTAGAAGATCTTTAAACCGTTCAAAGCATTTCCAAAATAGTTCATTAGGAAGCTGGGTAAACTACTTAATCTCGCTTCGAACACGGGCGGTCTTATGATTGGGATAAAATTTCTTAAGAAATGCCATAACGAATTCATCCCACTTGGCAATAGAGTATGCGGCAGTGTTATAAAGCCATTTTATGCTAGATCGCATAAGGTAAAAGGGAGAAGACGTAATCTTATAGCATCCACTGAAAGTTGTGAAGTGCCTATCATTGCGGATACGTTTTCGAATTTGGTGATAAAAACGTATGCGTCTTCGGATTCAAACCCGTGAAATTTGGGCAACAGGTTGATGAAGTGGGGTGTAATTTCAAAATTATCCCCATTGGCTGGTGGAATAAATAGACAAGTAGGAAAGGGGACCGCGTATCGGGTAGCATCTCTCTTGGAGAGAGATGCGCGGTGTATTCTACATACCTACGGATGGTGGCAGGGGTGTGTTGGTAAAATCTGATGGAGAACCGTCCATCTCAATCGATGTGGTGGGTGGAGGGGAAAAAGAAGATGAAGAAGTACTGACTTCGGGGTCGATAGTAGAAACGCGAACAAAACGGACACTAGAATCCCGTGTCCAGCCGAGCATGCACTAAGCGGGTTTAGCGCAAGTGGCAGAGTGTGTGAGAACTATTTAAAATGGTTTGTTTTGAAAAATGTCGGACGTGAGACTAATCACACAAAAAATGCACAATCAACCCTAGAACTAAGGTCACCTAGGTCAAGTCACTAGACCGCTCTTAGACTTCCAAAGGACAAGCCGCAGGACCAATCTTCTACCACCTCTTTATCGCTCTTGTGGCCAGGTAAGTGCCAGGTAAGTGGGAGGTATCCGCTATACGAATCACCGAAAATAGCGGGCCTAATTAAGTAACCACTTTCCTAAACACACTTGCCTAGACACTATAAAAGAAATGCGGATAAGCGATAGATTACCCATGACCCTCCTCTGTCCTAATTGAGCGCGACGGTTCTTAGAGTCTTGATTTAGATATTTTTTAATTAATGTAGGGTGATGCCGATGCTCGTTTTGTGATTTGTGGGGCCTAGGAAGGGTGATGAAATCCCCACCTAATCTAAATTTTGTTCTTCCCCTTAATGTCCGTATTAAAATATGCACAAACAAACCAATTACAAAACACGTAAAAGATTTTTGAGCGGCGATATTTTGCAAAGAATTCCGCAGAAAATCAAATCATTGGATTTCTAGAGGAGAGAGAAAGATACCAGAGAAATTTGAGGGCACAAATCCCCAACTCCGCCGCGGTTCCGCCGCCAAAAGCGCACTAATGATGCGGTTCCACGGCAGAAAAGAAGGTACTTTTGACAAATTTTTCCTACAGTTTCTCCTTTGCTCCTCTGGTCCTCTCTGAAAGTCTCTGAATCTCAATTTTCTCGTTCCAGTGACTCCAGATTCACTGGCAAAAATCGCACACTAATCGTTAAATATGCAAGTTGCGGTTTTGTTTTATTTTTATAATATGGATCGAATAAGAATTCAACCCGAATAGCAAAAAAAATCTTACGCACGTATCCCCGGCAACGACGCCATTTGATTGATTTGAAAAAAGTAAGTGTAGTAGTAACTGCAATCAATAACGGTGTCGCGTGTAGCTAACCGAGATCAGGAGGGGTCGTCCGCAGGGATGCGTGGAATTTCTAATCTTGTTTTAGACGAGTTGATTGAAAGAAGAGGAGATTGGAGAATACATTCTAGATCTATGTTAAACACGGATGTAGAATATATATAAAGAAGAGGGCTTGTAGAGTTCGTTAGAATTTAGTAGTAATGGATGATTAATTAAAGATGACTCCTTTTATCTTTTGATAGATTTAAAACTAGATTGATAGTAATGAATGAGGATTAGGGTTCTTGGAAGAAACTAGGGTTTACCCACTATTGACCTTTGTCCTTTCATTGATCTCTATTCATATCTAGCCCTTAACAAAACAGTTGTTGATCTAATCTCAAATCGCAGTCGAGACTATCAATAAATTGGTAGCGCGCCCGATTAGGATGTTAACGATTTTTTTGCTAAAATTTATAAACTTCATAAGATGTAAAAGAAGTTATAATATTTTTTTATCCATTGATCTGGCATAATCCTACGAACCCTATCAAGCGGAGAATTACTCACACATGGATGAGATAGAAGAAGAAGAAGGGATAGAGATTATAATGTAAATACAAAAAATAAATGGGAAATAATTAAACCAATGATCTACCTTTATTAATTAACGTTACAAGTACAAATCTTTCGAATTTAGATTGCAAGAGGAAGAAGTTGTTCTCGATCTCTGCCTCGTAGGAAGTAGATGCTCCGTCGAAATTCACGTCGCTCTATCACGTCGAATTGCGGACCTGTCGTGAATCTCTTGTTCTTTGACAGTGATTTGCTTCGTGTTAAAGGTGATGATTTCTAATTTTAGCCCTCGGTCTTTTATATAGCCCTCAAATCAGAAACCCTAGTTACCTAATATGGTTATTTATTGATGCAATCCTACCCACAAAATCCCAAACCCTAATTCCACATAACGGCCACAGATCCGCCGCAATATGCATGGTTTGGCCGCGGTTGGGTGGCAGATTGGAGGATTTAGGGTTTCCAATTTCAGAGGCTGCCTTATGTTGACACATGGAGATTTATGTGATGTCTGAATTCTTCAAATCTTCTCTGAGTCTCTGTCGGTATTGACTTTATGATTTAATTAAACTTCATCGGCAGATTTTTGATTCCCGACATCTCGAATATCTTGATCTCCTGAACTGAGCTAAATCTTGCACAATATCTCCATGAATAATATTAGTAATATTTGTTATGGTAGAGATATAATCTTAATCATTATATGGTAATAAATCTTTTAAGAAATTTAATTAAGAATATTTGATAAGATATGCATATTTAAATTATCAAAATATCTTATAAATATTATATGCATATATTTTCCTTCATAATGTTAATTATAATATATAAACATATGGTAAATAGTATTTTGCAGATAAACCCAAATATGTTCTATATTTATAATAAACACCTTTAGATATTTAAGAAAATTAAGGAAAATGTTATATCAAAAATGCAATATTTTCGACTGAACATCCACCTCGTAGGAATTCTTGTTAATTTTATTTATAAAAAAAAAGCTCCATAACCGTTGAAGCGTAGAAAATCACATAAATCCCCAAAATGAAAAATCCTTGAACAGATAAATACCTTCATCGAAGAGAAGACCTTTAATTGAAAGCAGTTCCTTCAACAGCCCCGACATCGCCATTCAATATGGCCGGGTCGAATTGTTTAATCTTAAAGATTGAGACTCGTATAAGGGGCTGCAAACAAACAAGCAAATTGTTCGTAAATCAAATCCCTAGGTCACAACAATTTACTAGCTAGCACAAACAAGTTAGCGCCTACACCTTTGTTTTACTCTTTTCTCTTCAACTTTTTTCTTTTATCACCCATCAATTGCGCTTCAAATGTTCAATTCTCTAGCTGGAAAACATGCCAACATTTTCGCCTACAAACTCTAAGGGCCTTGGGTTCCATTCACACATAGATTAGTTTCTTTTTGATAAGATCATAATTAATATGAATACCATATTTAATTTGTTAATCAAGGGTACAAAAATATGACAACTTTTTATATGAACACTCTTTTTTACGTGATTCACAATGCTACTTGCTCTTATATTGGATGGCTGGAACTTGATTTTAGCAACAATTAATCATATATTTATAACCCCTAAGTAAATGAGCAAACAGAAGCAAAACGAAATATTTTGACTATAGAAAACATAAAGCGAGTTGATATTTTGACCAACATGGTAGAATATGTTTTTCTCATAATATCCGAAACCAATTTTACTATTTCTTAGAAACCGAAGTAAGAAAAATTGTACGCGCATATGTATTTTAACAAAAATGACACAAATTGAATAACAGCACAAAATAAGATTTCATCTCAATTTTCTTTCCCTCTCTTTTTAAAAAAGGCCGGAAGATAGAATGGGTTTCATGTGAATGACGACTTTATAAATAACTCCGATTTCAAAAAAAAAAAGATAAGGATATAACTCACGAAGAAAAAAAGAAAAAGAAAATAATGGAAGGGATTTTTTAGATATACACCCAAAATTCCATGCTATTTTGATATATATATACCCCTATTATTCTTGGATATTCTCCATACCTCCTGAATTTCTTTGAAATTTTCAAATATTCCCTAACTCCGTTATGAAGAAGTTAATTTTAACGAGAAGAGGCGAAAACACTTAATTGACATTTCACACAACCTTCTTTTTCCTCTCATCTTAACTAATCATGAAATTTTGGGTTCTAATGTGTTTTTAGTATTGATGATATATAAAAAAAACCTAGAAGGAGATATCAACCTATTAACTTTCTACAAGTTCAATTTATTATTCTGTTTCTTATGTTATGATTTGATTATATCTTAATATAAAGATTTTTTATTAGCCCTTCTCTGATTTGGATCTCTTTAGATTTTGTTGATTTGGGGCTTTTTTAGGTGTTGTTCATTAAGGGTTCTTTCGACTCGAATTTTGTTGATTTATGGTTCTTTTGTCTAGCGTTTATTAATTTAGGCTTCTTTTATCTTGATTTTGTTGATTTTAATCTCTTGTTTAGGGTTTTAAAGAAAGGATTTGAGGATGGAAGAGGAGCTTAGGAAGAGAAACTCAAAACCAGAAGAAAGTCAAGAGTATCGATTGGATTTAACGAAGAAGAAAATAAAAAGAAAGAAGCTGCTGCAAGGATAATATTGGTGTTGAATAAATTAGATATATTAGAATAATACAAATATTTCAAAACTAACAATAAATTAACCGGTTGGGAGCTACTTGAAAATTTTTGAGGAATTTCAGGAGGGCGCAGGGAATATCTAAGAATACTGGGGGTATATAAAATAGTATAGAATTTTGGGGCATGGAGAGAGGGGAGGGGACTACCTAAAAAACAAAATAATAATAAAATTTTGTTGCCCTGTAAATATTCTAATGCCAACTTTTGCAATTCTTTCTAACCAATTGAAACTGAAAATATTTTACATTACCCCTAACATAACAAATTACTATAGATTTTTAATTTAGTCGAGGGAGGGAGGGGGCTACCTAAAATACTAAATAATAAATTTCCGTTGCAGTGTAAATATTCTCTTTCTAACCAATTGAAACTGAAAATATTTTACATTACCCCTACCATAACAAATTACTATAGATTTTTAATTTTCTTAATAAACACGATTGCTTTTTAACAAACAATTGATGAATCTATATGAGATATTTATCAGTAGTCCTTAAGCTAAGAAGACCAATGTTGAATTAAAAGTTTTGGAGGGGCCAAAATGGATTACTACAAAATTATTAAATTAATCAATAACCATAACAATAAATACATATTTATAACTCATTGTAAATTGATTTATTGAAATTAATGTCTAATCAAAGTAGCACTCCTATATTTCCTGTAGACTCTCATGTCCTCCTAACTAATATTATGGTAATAAACGAAATAATTGTTTTAAATTATTTTAAAAAAATTAAAACTTTGTCAAAACCGAACAACCGGATATTTCTTGAAATTTTATAGTTTACAAAAAAAAAAATAAGGGTTTCTTTTGGGGAAAAAACAACAACAATGAAAATTCACGCCTCCACTTGTGAAAAACTTTTAGTTACCTATATGAAGGACGCTATAAGATATGAATAATTATAATTTCAAATTATATAAATATAATTTTAGATATATATAGTATTCTTTATCTGAAAATGATCTATTTCAGATATATATTGCGTTTTCCCGAGCATTTCTACTCTCTGCTAATATAATAGCAACTTCAAGTGAGATGCAAGAATTATTTGTACCTGATTATCTATGTTTAGAATTTATGGAAATGCTAGGAAAAAAGATTAGCTTATAATCAACTAAATCATGTCATATCAAAAAAGGCAATTCCCTTTTTCAGCTTCAAATCTTAAAATTCAAAATTCAAATATAATAAAGGGCGACCGTCTTTCTTCAACTTTCCCCAAAATTTCTATTTGACCTGACTTTAGTCAATTCAACCCCAAACCTTTCCAAAAATTAAAAATTCCACCAAATTCAACAAGACCTCGTACATCTAAAAACTTTTTAAAGTCCAGATTAGTCAAAATCGTATACTAAACTGATCAAATATTTTTTAAAATATAACAAGACTAACATAAATCGATCTCTCGATTTTATGAAACAAACAAAATCATAAATTTTAACCACGGCCTCATCATCTGCAACAGCTCATAAAACTTCGGAATCTCTCCTTAAACCCTTTTTATATCTTGCTCTCTTCCCTCTTTCTTCCTCCCAAAAAATATTTTCCTGCGGTTTCAATTGAGTCTTTCTCTCGATTTTTAACTCAATGGAGGCCGCATCAATGAACAACATAGAGTCGGTGGCGCTGGAGCAGGCGCCGGCCACGAACGCGATGAATCCCCCGAGCAATCCGTCGGAGCCAGCCAAGCTGTTCATCGGCGGCGTCGACGACAGCGTGACTGAGGCGATGGTCCACGCTTACTTCTCCATGTTCGGTGAAGTGAAGAATTTGAAACTTTTGAGGAATGAAGCCAAAAATTGTTCACGTGGCTTCGGGTTTCTTGAGTTTGCGGATGCGGCTTCCGCGGCGAGGGCTTTGGAGCAGCCGCAACATGTCATTGGACAAAAGACGGTAATTTTTTTTGATAATTCAATTTTTTTTGGGTAATCGATCGATTAATTTGGTTTCTTCATCGATTAGTAAGTTTTAATTTTACCCTTTCCTGTATGTATGTCTTTGTCTATATAGAGAGAGAGAATAGTGGAAAAAAGATGCCATAGCGTCGAAAAATACATCCATCATCATCATCGTTATTATCTAAGATGTGCATACACCAAATTTTATGTGATTCCACTACTTTTTCACCGTTGAATTAGCAATGTAAAAAGTTCTATTGTCGGTAAACCATTAATTTTGCACCAACTAAATCAACGGTGAAAAAAATGGTATAATCACATGAAATTTGGTGTATCCACATCTTAGATGATAAAGAATGGTGTGATGTATGCCGATCGTCGAAAAAAATCAAGGAGAGTGTATCTTTCCGACGCCATAGGAGCAAATCCCCTCCTTTGGCGCCTTTCCTCCATTAACCTCATATATGTATTAGGTTAGACATACCCTTATATCATATCTACCGTATATAGTTGTTTCTGAATCCATGTAGTGCTCCAGATTTAAATTCAAAGGGAAGATTGGGAAAAAAGGGAAAATTTCCAAATTTTCTAGTCATTTTAGGGCGCCGCAAATTCTTTAAAATCAGCCATTAGAAGATCGTAGATAGTAGGTTGTTCTACCGTCTCTGATTAACCTAAAAGTGGTTTATTCACGCTTTGACGCTTCCAATTTTAGTTTTAAGTCAGAATCCGAGAAAGAAAAGAATCCTTAAATTTTGGACACCGCACATTAAAATTAAAAGCAACACTTTGAAATTAGCCCCCAAAAAAGGTTAGTTTAAATAACCAAACTCTAGTCATGGCCAAACTAGTTTATCGTAACTATGTTTACTCGAAACTATTTGCCTTATGATCCACTATACATGCGGTAAGTATGAAAAAGGATACATTACACATTTCCCGATTTGGCTAGATGTTTAATAATTCTCTTATTTTGGCTAAGAAGTATAAATATAAGGTCTTTCATGTTTAAACCAAGACAGATATAATGATATGGACATTTGTTGAGAGTTGTGCTGGTCAAAAAGTTTAAATTCGTAATAAAAGAATTTTGGAAAAATTGTATGCTATCTTTGGTGAAGAAAATGTGATGATTTATAGATTAGTATTCTTCTAAAAATTTGTTAAAGTTGATAAGGAAATTGATCAGTTCATTTCTATTAATTAGTTATCTTTCCGTATTTTTTTCTTTGATTGAGAAAAAGAGAGCGCATTGTGCGAAAATGCTCGTCGTTTTTTTTCTTAAGTTTATATTGGCGATTACTTGATGGTGCCATTTTTTTTTTGGAAAGAATTGATGGTGCCTTGTTGCTGGTTGATTTCCAATAAATATTTTTTTCCTTAAACATAAGGTTTTTCTGAAGGTACGAAAAATGAAACACAAAGAGCATGTCTTTAATCTTAACTTATTCAAGGGCGGAAGCAAAAAAATTGGTTAGTGGAGACACAACTAACAAAAAAAGTTCTATCCATTAGTTAACTAACTCACCAACTAAAAATGTTGTGCACCTAGTAGGAATTTAATCCAAGATCATTTTAGAGAAGTAACTAACTCACCAACTAGGCTAGACTTCATTATTGATATCTATTAGCACAAATATGTATAAGATATATTCAAAATATCAACACGTACTTGCAACCGATATTAATCTTTTATATTTATTTATTTTTCAAAATTTCACTTTGGGAAAGTGTCCTTGTCGGGTCCGATATAAGTCCGCCTCTGAAGTGTTTGTTACTTGGTATATTTGTAATATTCATAACCTTGGTGATGAGAACCCCCCCCCCCCCCCGCCCCGCCTCTCCACAACACACACACACACACAAAAATTCCGATGATTTTATCGCAATAAGTTTTTCGGTATGCTTATTGCTTTGCATGCTGATTAAAGAAGCTTTCTCAAAGTTTCCCCTTTAACCCTTAGTACAATGCAACAAAATGGAACGGCAATACAAGGGCTTCGAGTTAAATTAGTCGGTTTTATGTAATTTGGATAACCAGCAAAAAATTGTTTCGATGTTGAAAAAACAGAGAAGATAAATTTCCTATGGATCATGTCAATTGTTTATCATCATATGCATTACATCATGTTTTTCTCAAAAAAGTAAATCTTGTGATAAGCATGTAGATTTTGTTTTATGTTTTCAATAAGATTTTAAGCATTTGAAAATTTGTTATTGGTAAAGTTCAATTTTATTTTTATTTTTTTGTATAGGTAGAGGTGAAAAGAGCCACACCCAAAGATGAACAACGCCGGAATAATCGATACCACCACTCAAATTTTAACGTATACAATAGCAGAGGATTAAGCAACAATACCACTAACAATCACTGTCTATACCACTGCAACTATTTAAAGATTTTTGTAGGTGGCCTGCCTCATAGCCTTGCCAAAGAAGAGTTCAAAGAATTTTTTGAACAGTTTGGTAGGGTTACAGATGACATTATTATGCACGATAGCCATACCGGCCGCCCAAGAGGCTTTGGTTTCATTACTTTCGACTCGGTAGAGGCTGTACATCGCGTATTACAGAATGAGCCAAGTCAGTATTATATGTTGGGTAATAAGAAAGTAGAGGTAAAGATCGCTGAGCCCAAGCCTAAGGATAATAGGAACGGTAACGAAAACACTTTTAATGGTTTTGACGGCTCCATGGGCGGTGGAGAAGAGCCCATACATAATTATGCACCAAGTGCATACTCTGGATATTATGGGTCACTTCCTGTTATGTCTATTTATTGTGGACCTCCTGGTGGTTACGGCGCATATATGACCGAGCACAATGCTCCTTTTAGTCAAGGATACTACGGAATCAATGGATACGGTGGACTTGGCAGCGTGTGGCCTGTTAATGGAGTTCCGCAGTTAGCAACAAATTACTACGATAATAACACAGGAAGCATGAACACAGCGAGATAGATCATCAAGCATCCTCATAGAGGTACGTAGTAAAGCAGTTTTTGCCTGCTGTATGTTTTAAATAATTTTATGGTTCAAAATTTTCATTTAAATATTTTTTCCTGACATAATAGCTTATATTTGCATATATGCTTTTTAATGATACTAACTTGTTTGTTTCAAGCCGCAGTTTCATGGTTGAATGTTCAACTTGGAGTTGGTCATGATTATATATCTTTTACTCTTATTATTGGCATCACTAGTTGTAACAAAATTCAAAGGATTCTTTTTAACGATCACAGAAAATGGTAAAGACAACCAGCAATGGATGTTTATGCTTGTTAACGAATAGGAAATGAGAGATGAATGGAGACCAAATTATAAAAAAATCTTGCAAAATGTTGGAGATAGTTTTCAAAATGCATACCAACTTAAATAGCCAATTATTTCACCGACTAGAAACATAGATCTTGATCGACAAGCGAGGTACACATATGAGCCGACCACTACTGTAACCTATGCTTTCGAAGTATATGGTGCATAATCCGGTTGATGAAGTCAAGCGACTCCATTGAGCTGACCATGATGGGAGTGGTCTGCGACAATCCAACCATACGAAAATTTTAGAGACACAAATCAGTATCACCTTCTAACATTTTTTTAGTGCGTCTTCTATAGATATACCAATACACTGAGCTCATGGTCTAGTTGTATAAATCAGATTTCATTCTGAACAACATAAATGAATAAACAACTGAACATAAACCATGTTATGCAATTGGCCCCTGCAACTGAGCGATAACTGGTTCGTAATTATATATTCAAAGTTGAAATGCAAATATATTGTTTTCCTGACATAAACCTACATTTTGAAACAGGAAACTAACGTTTAATCTACCGATCGGAGCAAGTTCGTCTCTCACCTTGTAACTGATATGCAGACGCCTCATTAGAAACAGATTCTTTTGTTCATGAAGATTACTTCTGAACCCACATTCTTCTTTTTGAACCTCTTTTTAAAGCTTTTTCCAATCAAGTTTGGACGTGAACTATTATTTTAGGTTATATTTTTTATTTTTTATTTTAGAGATTGGTTTGCTTCGTGGTGTTGAATGCTCGTTAAAATGTTGGATGCATGTTGTGCGATATTTTTCTTCAATAGGTCTTGCGCTATATAACTTGATTAGAATTTTGAGTTAGCTGTTTGTTACAATTGTGAATGTTCAATGTATTGTTCTGGCTCTATATGTATGCTTTGGGTTTAATGTAATTTTTCTTTTTCATTACCTTCTTCTTTTCTTGTCTTTCTGGAAAAAAAAAACTTAGGAAATACCTCTAAGAGCCTTAACATTTACCCTAAATAGCAGAAAATAAACTTTCTAAAACCGGCTTGCCCCTCTCAACTTTAATTGATTCCTAAAACGTCATTCTTTTAAATATTTAATTAAAATATTTATATCAAAAGTTTTTTGATATACCCCTTAAAATTCCATGCAAATTTGATGTACTCCCATCATTCTTTGATATTACTTGCTCGTTCCAATTCTTTAAGTTTTTTAAATACCCTCCATCATCATTAGATGTTAGTTAACTTCGATAAAAACTGTTAAAAATATTTAAATATCCTCATAGTCCCTTTTTATTCCTTACACGCTCTCAAATTCCTGAACAAAAATTGGTTGATTGAGTTGGGTTGTCTTATAAGATTTAATTGATTTAAGTGCTCTATTTTGTAAGTGTTGATTGATTTGGATTTTTTATGTTAAGATTTGTATAATACTAGGTTTTTTTTGGATTAGAATTTTCTAAAATTTAGGTTATTTTATATTATGGTTTCTTAATTTGGGAATAAATAGAGAAGAAGAAACAAAGAGCTTACAAAAGAAGCAAGAGAAAGAGAAAAGAATTAAAATGAATGGGACTAAGGGATAAGAAGAATGGAGATGAAGGTAGAGTTTTATTGGGTTGTGATGAAGAAGATGAGGCCGATGATGTTATGAGGGTAAAGTTGGTATTTGATAAATAAACCAACTTGAAAAAAATAAGCTTAACAGCAACTTAATAAGTTTAGGGGATTTAAAAAAACTTAACGAAGTTTAGAAGATGCAGGTAATATAAAAAAATTAATGGGGCTATATTTTAAAAAGAGAAAAAAAAATATTATTTGATTTGATTCAATATTTAAATAAAGGGTGTTTCAGAAATCAACTAAAGTTTAGTGGGCAAGGTGCCGGTTTTAGAAAGCAAAGGTCATTTCCTGTCGTTTAGCCTAATTTTTTAGTTATATTTATTAAAGCTTTGTTCTGTTTTGTAATTAATCCCATTTTTATGGAGTTTTGCTTCAATGACTTTTATGATGATCAAATACATAGTGATTTCTGCAATCTTCTTGCAAGTGTGGAGTTATGCATAAAACTGTTTTGCATATTATTATTCGTACATCAAAAAAATTTAGAAAAGTTTGTTCCAGAAGATTTTGAGTTAAATAAGAGAGGGTTTTATTAAGATGGAAATGTTTGATGGTTGGCACGAAAAAGAAATTGAAGTGCAGAGATATTAGCCGATATTCTAGTTTGATGCTGGACAGGGGTCATGATGTGCAATTGCATCCTCTTAAGATATTGCTTGATTGGCGGATATAATTTCCATCTTTGGAAGAAGCTTACATGAGGTTGCCAAGCAGGGAAGCCGTATTAATTCGCGGCATTTTGGTTGCTCAATTTAATTTTCAGACTCATGAACAGACTTTGAAGCTCCGCTTAAATGACGGGATTGGCACGAGTTGGAGGGTGGAGAACATCTCATAATCACCATCTATCGACGTTTTTGAAAACTATGGTATTAAAATTTGCCATCAGCAAGAGTTGACTGGCAGCCGCAAGTTTCCTCAACAATATATTTAGCTTGATGAAGAAATCAAGAGATTGAAGAATCGTCTTTCTTTCGGTTCCGCACTAAAATGCTTGGCGAAGAGCGCGGCGTATATTCCAGGAAAATTGAGGCTGACAAGTTGAGAAAGCATCTTATTAGACAACAATGATATAATCCAACTCATCAACATTTGATATTTGCGGATCAATGCAATGTAATGTAAGCTGGATTTGGAGATGAAGCTGAAGTGTCTTCTTCGCGGATTGAAACCGTGAGGATATATCGAGATGCATCTATCCTTCAATGAGGCCCATGAGGTCGAAGCTATGCCCGGTCGGAAGTACCTTCTAAAGTAAATAGCATGACCCATATCCATTTTCTACTAATACCTTGTTAGGCCTATTGGCAATCTAAGCTCGGCCCCATTGCCGCCTGTACTAACAGCGTATTAAGCCATGACCAAAGCATCATCGATTGGATGCAAATTACATTGTGCGCGCAAAAGATCTAATAACACGGTATAGTACAATATTTCAGTTTCTTTCTCCTTCCCTTTTTTCATTTCGGAAAAAAAAACACCAATGTAAATGGTGATTCATCACATGTAGTTAATGCTTCTTGTTTCCGCTGTAAATTCCCAAGCAAAATTTACATGAAAAACTAAATATCACTGCTAAAATCCAGCCCATCTTATATTAATGAAGTTCTCGATTGTCAGTATCCGTATTTAATCAATGAAATTAATTTGTCTACTTTGTTGAGGACACCTCCTATTCTAGAGCTTTTGATATTAGCCGAAATCAAATGCTAAAAAAAAAACTATCATTAAAATCCCAAATAATAATTTTTTTGAATAAAGATAGATAATTATACAGGTGTATAACTGCATAAAGCCTACACGGGCAGGGGATTAATAGAATAAAATTCGTCTCAGGGAGTTAGATGAAAATTTCCGCCCGCATAAATCTTTCGTTCAATGCCTATATCAAATAGGAAACAAACCACAAGACATCTTTTTTCCCCCAAATTCGAACTCAAACCCAAACCCTACACCTAAAATCCCAAGTCAAATTCGAACCCAAATCCTATAATTTGTTTTGTCCTCTCAAATCAAACCCTAAAACGCTAATCGATTCTCCTATCCAGCAGCGAAAATTCTCTTATTTTTTTCTTTCTTTCCAGATCCGAAGCCAAATTCAATCCCCACTGCAGAATCGAATGCAAAAACAGGGACTTTGAGGTATGTGTTTCTTTCTTCTGATATCTTTGTTGTCACTTGTAGTGAATGTCATTGCGTCTCGGCTTCAGTAAATCGTCCATTGATTTGATAATCTTAATCACATCAAGACCTTATTTATTTTTATTTTTTTTGTTTTGTTCACTCATTTTAATAGTGCAATTGTAAGTTTGAAGTTTAATGTATGCTCTTCTAATTTCAGCTGGAGACGATCGTATAGAATATTTAGCTTTGATTTGATGGATCCTGATGGCAAAAAGTTTGGAAGAGGTTAGCTTGAAACCAAGTTTTTATTTTATATTTTTTTTGTTTTCTTGTTGCATTTAATTAATAGGCTATATAGATAGAGAGAGATTGTTTTTATGGTGAACTATTGTTCCTCGGCATGTAACCCAAGTGCGATCACTAGCAAGTGTTCTTTAATGATTGAATCAAACACATGAAGATTGCTCAGAGATGCAATTTGAAGTCGATATTCTAGTTTTTTCGCACATTAACATATAAGCCATACGACAACAATAATACCACAGCTAAAACCTTTTCCCAAATCGTTGGATTCTTTTCTACATTTAGCTCTATGAAATGCAATCTTCTTTATAAAATTAGTAGCCATCATATATTTTTTAATTACCTCGATCCAAGTCCATATAGGCTCCACTCTCTCCTATAGCTCCATTATTAAGATGTTATTGCCTCTGCCTCTAACCGGTGTACTTATTTCTTTCCATCTCACCTGTCCAACCTTTTCAACACTCATAATCATTTTATTTTTTAGTTATAACCATCTCTTATTTCTCACAGCTTTTTCATATATCTTTGGGATCATCTGCAATAATCCTTATTCGACTCTACTAAGGGTTTCTCTTTTATTAACCGTCATATCATTTTAATTGACGAAGTTATAGTTCATTACTTCATTTAGACCACAACCTATTAGATGTTGCTCTTGTAACTAAGATACTATATTTCCTCATAAGTCATGCACTTATTGGTTGCCATTGCACAAGTCCAAAGGATCTAACTTTCTGACTGATTCTCTTCATTTATCTATTGGATTTCATCATAATGCTCTAAGATTTCCTACATAATAGAACTGATCCATGAACTTGCAAATATTTAGCCATACCAAACATTCCTACAATGCTATTATTATAATATAAATGTTACCATATGCATATGGATATTTACAATCAGCAAAAGATTAGCTAGGAGGAGGATGGTTGTAGTTAAAGATATTTTCAATTTATCTAGTCATTGGGGAAGAGGTGTATTGTATGGGAGAATATATTCTTGGTTTGAGGTTCATCAGTCTGCGATGCTTTCTTTATCGTGGCATTGAGATTTGCTTATGTGGACAATAACTAGGTTTTTTTGCATATGCGATGCACATTATATGAAAATAGAAAAAATTCTATATTGATTGAGGCTGGGGAAGCAAACATGTATATTAAATAAGCTCAAATAAAATCTATATTGATTGAGGGTGCGAATACACACATATAAGAATAATTTGGAATTAATAAATGGTTTATAAATAAAATTTGATTTAAATGGTTTAGGTAAAGGAGAAGCAATAGGTAGCTTTATATGATATTTAATCCATAGTGTTTTTAGATGACTAATTTTATATGGGGTAGGGGAAAAATGACAATTTTTGAGAAATAATTTATCATCAACTGATCTAAAAGTCTATCCAAATAGATGTTGCATAGTTCATGGTCGCATAAAATATTCAGCAAAACTTAAGATAAACTCACTGAAATTAAAGACCAAAATGAAGAAGATGCAGATCTCTACTGTTATATAATTGAAACTCTCATGAGCAAGGGGGAAAAACTAGAGCAACCATGAGAAAGGATCATGCCCAAGCGGCGAAAGTCGAAAGAAAGAGCAACCACGTCAATATCCCTGGGCATTATGTCTCTGTTTGAATAGTCTAGTACAAACACTTCCTCTATTCCTAAAGTGCATGCACATCAACTCATCAATAAATTACTCCACCAATACATGTAAAAACAATTGTCAAAGAAAAAGGGAGGCAATTCCTAAGGTTTTTTTAAAATAAAATAAAAGGCAGATAGCCAGAAAATGCTATTTTGGAGAATTGAAAAGTTTTCCTCTGCACGTTTTTACCTCAAGGATATGCATTGGTCAAAATTTCACTGGTGTAACAATGGGTTTAATTTTTTGAGTGGGTTTTGATGATTTCAAATTTTTTGCATGATTCTCTAATACATATAAAATTGCACGATTTTTTTTCAACTATCTCTATTTAAGGCGGAAGCTTTTTTTGTATAGCTTCTTCACTTGATTCCATGGCTTGATGCCGTTTACTAATTGAGTATGCAATTTAGATTTGATGAAGAATAACCAATAATTTTTTGGGAAAAATGGGTCAAGCTCCCCACGACTAAAAAAGAATAGGACTAGGTCCCTTACATTTAAAAAGTTGCTAAAATCTCCCTACTCAGAAATCATTTGTATGGCTCCTTACTATACACCATCACATTTGTATTTTCAAATACTCACATACTACCCTTTTGCTTTACACATCACCAATAATAGATCTT
Organism: Agapanthus africanus; assembly: GCA_030015575.1. Taxonomy (NCBI): domain Eukaryota; kingdom Viridiplantae; phylum Streptophyta; class Magnoliopsida; order Asparagales; family Amaryllidaceae; genus Agapanthus; species Agapanthus africanus. The sequence goes on along the minus strand of CM057339.1, from coordinate 823,260,860 downwards.
GGAATCCGTGTGAAAAAGTAAGTTTTAGTTAAAGTACTACATTTGGCTGTTAAGTGTTTATATATATATATATATATATATATATATATATATATATATATATATATATATATATATGAAAATTAGATTCGGTTAAAGTGCTACATTTGGCTGTTAAATGCTATAGCTGTGCATGATAGTTTAAGTTAAATTATTCATGGTTTATTTTACCTCTCCACATTTAGTGCTTTGACATGAACGGTAATCACAACTGTAATATTTTATAATTGCTATAAACAGAAATATAGTGTTAATTAGCTATATGGAGTATTTTTGAAGTTGCTATATATACATGTTAAGTGCTGCATCTAATTTCATACTTGCTACATTTGACGGAATATGCTTGATATGTATAATTTCGGATAAATCACATAGAATCTTTAATTATTTTTCTCCCATAATAATTATACTCTTCAAATAACATCTAATTGTAGATATTTCCCTCCAATACTATTCTTGCATATAATCTCATTATATTACGCTTATTTATTTATCTCCACAATCTATATATAGTTAAGTACTACATATAACACTTAAGTGCTAAAATATTTGGAAATATTACATATATTTGTTAAAGTGATCGCTGTTAACTGCCACAAATTTTTAAGCACTACATATAGTTGTAATGCATTATAAATAATTGTTAAATGCTACATATAGCGGTTAAGTGCTACAAATATTTGTTAAATGTTACATATAGCGGTTAAGTGCTATAAATGTTTGTTAAATACTACATATAACCGTTGAATCCCATAAATAGCTGTTAAATGCTACATGTAGCTTTTGAGTGTTGCAAATGTTTGTTAAATGTTACATATAGTTGTTTCACACCAACTTTTGATCAATAATCAAACTATGAATTAACACAAAAACATGAAAGATACTAAAATTTGATCCTCATACATTAAAATAACTCCAAAAAAACATCATACACCAATCATACATATAATCATTATTGAAGCATCACATATCAAATGGTTATGGACTTTGTTTCTTACATCTACAACACATCACAGGTCGAACTTCAAGTTTTTGATTGTTGATGCGACTGCATAAAGACCAACACTTTCATACTCCATCGCAACATCTCTCACTCACTAGTAAATAAAGGATCTTTATTTCTTATCGTATTCTTTCAACAAATTTTTCACTACAATCACATCATGAAAAAATTGGTACGTAATCATGCTCTCTCAATCTCACTATTTCTATTAGGCATTTCATCAAACACTTTGTGTTTCATGTTTCAAAAATGCGACCCCCACAAAAAATTTAAACCCGATGATATAACCCATGGAGAAAGGTTTTGATGGTTTCCTTTTAATTCTTAAAGCTTGTTCTTGAAGATCCGGTATGGGCTAGCGGATTGGTAATGGCGTTTGTATGATCCTCGGATGAAAATCCGATGTGAGATGGAGGGTTGGAGAGCTTGTCAAAGTTGGGAACAAAATCATAACATGTTTTGAGGAGGTCGATAGAAAACATGCAAGATTTAAGGATCTCGCAGACAGGGATGACGACGACAACGATGAAAGAGAAGGAGATGGAGATTAAGATAGAAATAGAAATAAAAGTAGAGATGGAAATGAAAATGGAGATGAGGAAAAGAAGAAAGAAAGAGAAGAGGGTATTGTGGGCGTTAGAAAAATATTTTTTAGACTAAACACGAAGACAAGTAGTATAAAGACTTGCATACATGAACTTTGGGTATTAAGGATGTTTTAGCAACCTTTTTGGGCCAAGGGACCTAGCCCTATTGGATTTTGATCATAGGGAGCTTGGTCCATTTTTCCTAATTTTTTTTATCAAAATCGGATTTTTGAATTTGTCTTGGGAAAAGCGTTGTTATATTTACTATTATAAGTATAAACCTCTTGTAAATCATCTTATTATCACTATAGAACCAAAGAGATTCTATGCATCTATGCAATTAGAAGCTGCTACTACGCATGACTCACGACATGATGAGAATCACAACGATTACATCGCCTTTATAGTGGATCGCGGGCTTTTCGGCTTGAAATTATGTCATCTCATGAAAAGAGTAACCTGAGACAGAGACTCGTTGCGTACGTATTGAGTCGCTGGTCAAATTGGTTGTGTGATCCGTCTTTTGACCTAAACTGCATCAAAATGATCGTTCTAGGCTTGAAGCCTTTGAGAATGTTTTTTTTCATGTCTCATTATTCCGGTTTACTTTCAGTAGTATTGGATTTTTCTTTTGATTATCTGTTTCAGTCTTTATTGGTGTCCGGCTTGGGTTCGGTTTTGCCTACTTTTGTTTTAGTTATATCAATTCTGGAGTCCAAGCGTAAGCTAGATTCGTTTATTGACCTTAAAGCAAAGTAAGGCCACCGGAGGAGATACATTGTTTTCCTGTGGATATTTCCTATTCTAACCGCACAATTACCAGTACACCTATTGTGGTCCCAATATAAGTGTGAAAATAAGAACAAAGATTCGTATGAGTCCATAAACTTCTTTTAAGGATTCCGATCTAGAAAAAGAATTGATAGCTTCTACTTCTATTTTTGTCGTATCAATTATCATTTCAACAAACAACTTCTCCCATAATGATATCTATACTCTTGGATGATGTCATTAATTAACAAAATAAAAAATAGAAAAATGACAATCCCAATAATCGAGGTTAAGAATTAAAGATGTTTACCTCATCCACTACAAAAGACAAAATAAGAAAAATGAAAAGTCAACAATCCTATTTTTCTCTCTTCATTACGGATTGCCGCATGCTCCAAAACCCAAAATAGATATGCCTCACAATTTTATGCCCCTATATTTTTATTATTTTGTATAACCAATAAATTTCACAATTTTAATATTACGATTATTCACATTCATTTGATTTAAATTTAGAAAACTATATGTATATTCAAAATTTTCATGTAATGTCTAAGGTAAATGGTTTACACGTTTTCATTAAGATGTATATATGTTCATAATATACATGCGTGCATCATGTGCAAAATACTAGTGTTAATTAATTTGAACTGCACATATAGAAGGTTCAAACCATACATGTATTGATGTCGAGGATCGAATGAAATTGGCTTTTGTATCAAATATTTGAACAGAAACAGAGCCGATGCCGAGGCAACGTCGAAGTTTATGGCATGGTTTGAAATATATTCCGATCTCAATCCAAGATGGTTGATTTTGATCCAAAAGTGAATGTCGGAGATGCGATACCGTTGCCGTTTGGTATGGAGTGATATTAGGTTTACCATTTGATTAGCATCAAGTGTATTAATAGGTTAATGTGTTTATTAATAAGCTATTGGTTTGCGGTTAACTTGACATAATTAATTACTAAAAATAAATAAAAAATAGGTTTAATTCCAAAAAAAACCCAAATCTTTTAGCTAAAATACAAGAAACCCCTAAATAGTTTTAAAATTATGAGAAACTGCAATAGTATGCGGTTTTGTGCTATTTATTGTTGACATGACATCTGATTTTTGGGTGTTTCTTGAAATTTCTGAAAGTTTTTGTGGTAGTTTCTTATATATTTTGAAAGTTTTGTGGTAGTTTATTTTGTATTTTAAAACTATTTAGAGGTTTCTCGTATTTTAGCTAAAAAATTTAGGTTTTTTGGAATTAAGCCTAAAAATATTAGTTATTTTTACCAAGTATTAAAACAACTATTGTATCCATAATCAATTGAAATAGTTTGTCAATTTTTTTTTATAGTTGCTAGTATTACTTATTTAAAGAATTCCTTTAAAAAAAATTAAAAAATTTGCCATACAATATATTATCTGATGTTTCCAATCCCAGTCGGCAGATACTACCGACATAGTCAATTTCGATTCCAAAAGTGATCGCCCGATATGTATACTTATACGAAGTTTTTAAATCTTGGTTTATGCTGAAAATTTGAAATAATGCCAAAATTTAAAATGATGCCGGATTAGATACCAAAGATTACATAAAACTCGAAATTATTAATGACATGAAGAGCAAACATGATTAAAATAGTTCGTTTGTATATCTGCAATACAGCTAAGTTACATTTATTCCACATGAAAAAAGAAAACAAAAGAACAAATTTGGAAAGAGATTGGAATAAATTTACAATATAAATTATTTCCATTTTCTCTTTATTATTCTTAACTATTTTCTTGCGAAAAGTTGTCGAATTACAATTAGGTAGAATATTTAAAATTGAATTCCAACACTTATTCTTGATCCAATGTTTGACAAAATATGGATCTAGCAATTAGCATTATTATATTTTAAATAGTAATTAATTGGGTAACAAGAAGTTGTTAAAGCTACCGTCTACATGCATCTCATTACTCCCATCATCCTTGTTTCTCTGGTGAGACCTGCTAGGTCTTATTATACACGTCCATTTATGTGAGGAAAGAGATTGAAAGGCTCGAGAAGTGAGGAACAATGTTGATGACGTGGATGACTGAACTAAAAATTTCTTAATTGCCGAGATACTCTTCAAATGATACGTAATTGCGGACCAAAAGTAAAGATATTTAACCATGTCAAAAAATAAGTCTCTTAAGGAAAAGCGAAGAATAGGAAAGTAAGAAAGTGGTAAAATGGTGAATGAAGAGTAAATGAAAATATTAATTTTTATTTGTGTGAAAATAGAAGTGAGAAAGAAGCCGACTCGGTATTTATATGGCAATGGAAAGTGAGATTGGTTATTTGACTGTAATAGCAGAAAATAAGAAAGTAAGGCAGTAGAATAAAACGGATTAAATAACAATAAAATAATCACTTTCTTCCGCTTCCCACATTCTTTACTTTGTCAAAGAAAATGAAATAGCCAAAGGCCAATATTCCGATTTTTTTAGTCTCTATTTTGTGGAAGAAAATGAAATGGCCAAAAAATACATGTGGTAAGAGAGCAAGTTTCTTTTCTTTTTCCCAAATCAAACAAATAAAATTGAGAAAGTGACTCACTTTTCGACTTTCCCGTTCGTGGTCATATCCCAAATAACTCCTATGGTGTTCACTTGTGCTTTTTTTATTGTCTTTATCATGTATATCTTTGCTCTTTAGTTAAGTCACATCATACATCATAACTAAAGGACGATTATTAATATATCTTTATGTTTTATATTACCTTAATGTTAGCAATATAGCACAAATTCAAAGTCAATGTTCATCATTACCCGAATATACTTTGCTCTCTTATAATAAATAGAAAGTGTCATGAGTGTGAACAAATGAAGAAAGCAAATAATTAAAATGGTTTGAACAAGAAGATAAAAACCCATAAGAATTATATAACAATTTATAGCATGAACAATATATGTTTATTAAGATGCAGGGAAGCACAAATCTTTATCATGGCAGACAACGAAAAGGAACAATTAAGAACATTTGATTTTGTTTAATATAAATCATTAAACTTTTTTGTGACAACAAAAATAACTAAGGAGAATTCTAATTTTCTCCTTTCAATAAATTCTACCTCCAATCATTTGGTGGGAGGCTCATCAGTCCCAATTCTTATTCATTCTTCTCTCAAAATTAAATAAAATCACCTTTTCTAACAAGCATGTTTCGAGCGCACATTACAAATTCTAATAAAATTGGGATAGGTTAATGACAAGGGAGTCACTAACTTTTGAATCACGATTGCATTACTTCAGTTATAACGTTCAAGAATAGTTAAAATTAATATCATGAAAACTTTAAAATCCAGGTTTACAAAATAAAAGAAGTGGCGTTGAGGAGAATTCCAATTGTAAGAATCCATGGTTTATATGAATTGGGATAGGGAGAAATAAAATGAGTAAAAGACGGGGAAGGTCTTTAGCAGAGGCGGTTGAAACGGGAAGAGTGGCTTCCTTAAAGAAGTCACGAACATAAGATGAATGGAAACAGAGGAGTGGTTATGGTTTTTAAAACACAAGTTGTTAAAGAAAGGATCAAAATGCTCAAGCCTCAAAGTTGATTTTAGTTAAATGGATTGATTGTGAAATATTTTAGAGGTCAAGACAGGATCGACAATGAATATGAATTGGTTGTAGGTTTAAGATTTGTTATTTATTAGTCACTGTACCAGTGTACCATACCTTATTTGAGTTTTTTAAATTCTAAACTCTTATTCGGTTGCAGATACAAATGGGGCTTCTGTCCAACCCAACAATCGTGTAGTTCACTTTAAGGGGATGCTAGCTACTCAATGGAGTTTTATGCATAAGTCTAACTCTGCAGCGTTCCTTTATTTCGCTAATTTTAATAAAGTATATTTGTATGTCTAGTGTTGATTCTGTGGGTCTGCACATGCTCTACTTAGAGGCAACTGCCACTTGATTCCAAATCTTGCTGATGTATTATCTTCTTAGAACAGACAAGGTGATTTTTTTTCTAGATCTAAAATATGAGGTTTGGTCTTGATGAAATCTGTCTTCTTTCAATGCTCACAATGACAAATTATCTGTCAGAAGGATCAGACACTGGAATTGTGTAATCAGCATAGGTTTTAACATGCGACTCTTTTATTTACTATAGGACCTAGGGAGCTTACCGGTGCAGTTGATCTTATAAGTCACTACAAGCTGTTGGCTCACCATGATTTTTTCTGCAAAAGAGCTTTGCCATTGTCAATTTCAGATACACACTACCTTCATAATGTTGTGGGAGATACAGAAATCCGAAAGGGGGAAGGGATGGAGCTGGACCAACTTTTTCAGACCGCTCCTTACTTGAGGGAAACGACAGCTCACATACAGCCCTTTGATTTGGACTCTCTCGGGCAAGCTTTTCAGCTGCGAGAAACAGCTCCCATTGATTTGCCCTCTGTATAAATCTGGCATTGCATTAGATTTTTATGAACTTTCACCTACTAGTTTTTAACAAGGCTTTGCCTATGTTTATGGTGTTTGCAGGCAGAAAAAGGACTACCTACAATTGGTGCAAAACTGAAAATCGAGTCTAAAGACAAAGAGAAGAAACATAAAAAGCACAAGGATAGAGATAAGGACAAGGACAAGGAGCATAAGAAGCACAAACACCGTCGCAAAGATCGGAATAAAGATAAAGATAAAGATAAGGAGAAGAAGAAGGATGGTGATCATTCAAAGAAGCATCATGACAAGGTATTCGTTTGCACCTATTCCTTTTAACATTTATAACATTTATATTTATATTTAGCTGAGAGGCATTTGTAATTTAGATAGGTGGGGAATTCCCTTTTATTCGGATGTAAATGATTTGACGATATTAAATAAAGTTTTCTTTTCAAAAAAAAAAAAGAACGAAAAAATGTCGTTGGCACCTGGCACTATTTTTACTTCATTGTTTCCCACTTTATAATGTTCTGTATTTCAGAAGAGGAAGCATGATGGTAATGAAGACCACATGGACATTCATAAGCACAAGAAGAGTAAGGTACCAGACGTCCCTTTATACTTCCGTTTTTGTCAATTCTCACCGGTAAATTTCCCAAGGTGTTTTTAGTCATTTGGGTGTGTTCGGAGATTAAGCTGTTTTGAAACATCATTTTTTGTTTCGTTTTCTTAAACATGCAATCTCATTTGTCCTATAATATTTCAGCATAAAAGTGTGAAGGTGGGAGAGGTCGGAGGATAGGGGTCTGAGCTGTTTAATTTATTTTGGTTTTTCATTATCATCTCATCAAAATGGCGAAATTGAAATTTTATATGAAGGTTTCTCATGTGAAAGAGGCAAATTCGTGGAGGTATAAACTCTTTTAACTTGGCCTGAATTCAATTACGTAATTAAATATTTTTTATTTGTTAATCCTTTAGTTGCGCACATAGGAGTAGGTTTTATTTTTGTTAATGATTTAATCTGAGACAGATTCCCACTTAAGAATTGTAGACTAGATTTCCTAATGTAGTTAATTATTGGCTTGTCATGATGAATCACCTTTTATTATCTATGATGTGATCCGTTAAACTTTACCAAGCCTAGCATATCCAACCAACACGTTTTAATCATATCCGAGACTTCTATTGTTCTGTTTTCCCTAGGGCTTGGGTAGCCTGGATAGTCAGTCATCTATTCCAGATGGCGGAAGATAGAATTCAAATTTCAAGCTTGTAGGCTATGTTGCACGGATTCATGGTCGAGGAGACTTATTTATTGGATTTGTATTTATATCGGATTCATCTCCGAACCATTAAGAGGATAACTTTTGACACATTCTAAAATTTATATTGTATTCTAGATGTGTTGAACATGCATCATTTGACTGAAACATTAACCATGTATGTGTCAAACGTTTCATAAGTTAAATTGATCCATATATGCATTTTATAAATTGACCAAATTGAAAATATAAAAGACAATTATTCTTCCGATAACTATTGTTCTACATAAATAGAATACTAAACTGAGGGTAAGTCTAGAAGGAAAAACAATCTAGAATTTGCATTCTTGAACTAGTGAAATTATTTGTATTTTTAGTTTATATTTGCTAACTAATATTTATTTTAAAATAAAATATGTTTATGTTCCTGAACAATAAAATAGCATATCACAATGAATAATATCATAGATGTTTGGTGAATCGGTTAATCTGAGTCCATGCTATTTAGCTTGTAAGTTTCGTTTACGGACATCAAAGATAGCATTCAAGCTTGGAAGACATGTAATTGGTTTCATTCACCAACAGCAGGATAGACTTTCTCACCCTCAACTACTGGCACCGACCGACTTTCTCACCCTCAACCAGTCGCACTGACTGCCATAAAAAGTCCAGACCAACATGACATGACTGTCCTCGTCCTTATTACAACTCAATGCATATAGATAGATGCATGGCCAATAATTTCCAATGACTTGTAATCAATTGTAATCACTTAACACATCATTCTGACAACCTAAAGTAACATAGTGCTTCTGTCCATTCAAACTAGCCTCCTGGCACCCTTCGTTTTTTATAATCAATCTAGCCTACATTATACCATCAGCAGCTGTCATTTTCTTCTTTTTTTAGCCTAGACTTTGGTTTTTTGGGAATGATTATGCACCAAACATTAGGAAATAAAGCTCAACTAGTGAAGCTTAGCCAGGAGATGAGCTGCTAAATCAAGTTCCAGTTTATGTGAAACACTACCACCAGACTGAGGAGGAGATCCTAATTTGAAAAGTACTCCAACGGGTAATTAAATTAAGTTTTCTATGGAGGGTTGCCTATTTCTCAATTTACCAAATCCGATAGTTAAGAAAATCCTCAAAGCAGCGATCCGGTTCTTTATTCTGAATCTTTCATCAGGAAACCCTCGGTAAAACCCTGGATCCGAGCGTCTCTCCTCTTGTCTTCGAAAAATCTTCCTCAAAATGCTAGATACGAACCTCTTCCACAAATCCTTTGAACTTTTGCGAACCCTTCTCTCTCTGACGAAGCAAAAGATTAGATTGGCTTGGGGTTTTTTGTAGTTCTTTGAAAAATCAAGTAAATTTATGATTATTTTTCTTAGAATCATTTCAAATTTGTTCATTTATGCTTGTTATTTATACGATATTTATAATATTTAGTGAATACCAACTTTATTGAGATCCAACTTAAAACATATAAATTTAAAGCCTGACATTTAGAAAATGCCATTGGTATATCCTGACATCCGCTATCCAGCCTGAAAATTTTCATACCGGCACAATGCCGACATCCAACATTCAGAATATTGTCATTGGCAGTCATTGGGTTTCTAGCTGTAGGCCATGTGCAACAGTATAGGTTTTCTTCACGTATATCTCTTTTTTGTTATCTTTAATCTTCTCTTGTTTTCTTCTTCCCCTTTTATATTCTCTTTTTCTTCTCCCCTAATTTTTGTGATAGTCTTTCAAGCTAGAATGTTTTATTCTGGTCATTCTTTCAACACACATAGTTTCTACATCAGTAGGAGAAAATTGATACATGAATACACATTTATATCACCCATTCAAACTGGACGTCAATTCATTTTAAGCTAAAATCTTAAAATTGTATCTTGGCAAGGTTTTGGAATAGTGCAAAGTGCTAGCAGACCCTAGTTAATGCACAACTTTAAAGCTAATACATCTCTCTTATATATTTTTTTCCTCAAAATGACTAAAATTTATGAATTTTTTCACCTTGTTCCTAAATTTTTTTATGATTCAGGTATAGATTATTGGATTTTGTTGTGTTTGGAGGAATTTTTTGTTACTTTCTTGCAAACTATTTTGTAATTTAGAATCATGATGGCATTGATTTTATCTCTAGATTGCATCATTCCGGCTAAGATTCATGGGAGATGAATTAAATCTTGTGTTTAATGTATCTTGAATTTAAAGGTTATGATCTCTTTAGGTTTGACTTTAGATGGGGTATACAAAAAAACTACGAATTATAGCCCTAATTTACCAATAATCTATTCCTAACAATTATGATCTTATTATTAAATTAAAGGACCCCTATATAACATGTTGCAAAACCAATATTCACTTCAATTCCACAATCTTTGATATAACAAATATGATTGGAACTCAAGCACCTAAAATTTCAACCATTAGACAATAATATGAAACATGAGACGGCAAAAAATTGAAACTGTTGATCCGTTGAAGCCACAGGAGTTGAAATAGTTGGGTTGGCAACTCGGCGACGGCAACATCAGGCGATCATGGCAGCCGAGGTTCGTGAGAAGAGAGAAGTAGAAAGAGGCAAGTTGAGATTTGGAGAAATATTTATTTTGTAGTTGAGTTATTATTAAGTAATTGAAACCTTGAACTGTGGGTTGGTGCCGGCTAGGCTTAGGTGGGCAGAAGTAAAAAATTTATGATGCTGTATTCGTATTTGGGGCGAGGTATTGACTGGTGTAAGAATTGGCTGTGGTGTAATACTAGGGTTTTCTCTGTTCAAGGTCAGTAGGGGCATATGCGCCCTCATGTCAAAGCATGGCTCCGCCCCTGGGCAGCTTCTCTTATCTGCCTTTTCTAATTGGTTTTCTCCTTTTAGGATCAATCTCTGCATTAGGATTTACAAGTAAACAATAAGTTCAACCTTTAACTCTTCGACTTCTACATCATCTATTCATGATTATACTTGAAGCACGCGGGGAGAGTGTCTTCTATATACATGAATCTGAATTTTTCAGCAGTTTATCTAAAGGAATTGTCCTTTCGTTTGAGGAACTTCATATTTATCCACTCTTCCTTTGATTCTTTTTGTCCTATTATGTCGAAGATATCTTCATCATCTTGATATATTAAGAAAATGACTTTAGATTGGCTTATACTTACTTCTCCTGTCCCTTCTGTTTGATGTGAATCCTTGTGACACAGCTTTACCATCTGGGTAGATTTTGAAATGGAAAAAGGAAAGGTTGTTATTTGGGACAAGAAAGGCATTCAGGACACTACCCATTTTAGGGTTTTTCTAGAAGATTAAATAAAATTTGTAATCATGCAGTTTGTTGAATAAAATATTATGCAATTGTTCATTTTTTAAACAAAATAAATTATTGACCGGGCTCTCAATGAAATAATACGTCATGTATGCCATCTAAGATACGCCTGAAATAAGGATCTTGTTAGTGTTTCAAAATTTGTTGCTTATATATAGCTATTAAGACGATAGTTGTGGATATTGAAGGATGCCAATTATGAGGATTTGATGTAATTACTAGGTCCAAAGTTTTGTGTAGAAGGCGTTGCAACAATGACCAAATTGTTTTATGCTTCAAAGTAGGACATCGGTACTGAAGGTTGATATTTCCTACTTAACTTGCTGTTAGTTACATTCATCCACAACATCTATTGAATGAAGATCCATAAGAGTAATGGAGTTTAATTAGCATGCTCATGCTTCATACGCAATAGAAGGGTTTGCCGCATAGGTGACTTTGTAGAAGTTTCTGCCTGAGTCATTTCAGAGTATGAAAAAGAACAAATCTTGACTTGCCTTATATTGAATATTACTAGGAGATCCTCAAGCTCCTTAAATTTCCAAATATATTTGTTTGTTCTCTTTGAAAAAAAGAAAAAGAAATTTTTTTGCTCTCTTTATTTCTTTCATGCATCTCTATCTCTAGCATATTGGTGCTCTTCAACTCTTCTTATACCTTCAATAATATAAAGTCTCCAGTCAGAGACAGAGGCGTAGGGGGGCGTGCTGGGGCGGCCGTCCCCCTACTGTCTTTGAAAAGTTATAGAGACCCCTTAAATTCCGTTTCCAAAATAGTCGCACACTATGATCCTCATGCCACAATTATCGCACCAGTACATAGCCCATGAGAGCCCACTACCACATGTCCCATTACCGTGCTACTGTTATTATATCTGTTTGCTAGATTTATAAGTTTAGTAGTAATAACTAATATATTTTATTTATGATGATTTATTACCTCCCAGACTCCCACTATCAATTTATATTTATATCAATATCATACTTCCATCTAATATCTAATTAAAAACATATAGCTTCCGTCTTCTTTTTTCTTAAAAAAAGAAACCCTTAAATTCTTCTTTGCTAACAATAAAGGTGTTTTTCCTGTAAACTTTACTTACAGTTGTTTATGTTTGATTTTTTTTAAAGACGTTAATATAACTTAATTTAGAGATTCAAAGGTCAATCATCCCAAACAAAAAAAAAGGGAAAAAAGAAAAAGAAAAGAAAAGAAGAAAAGACAAAAAAAGGAATTGGAGAAGGTAAGTAATATGTATTTGTACAATCATTTTTTTATGAATGAGCTGGGCCCAAAGTGCTCGTCTCATGCAATTTTCATATATCAAAAAATGTACAAACTAAAAAATTACATCAAAAAAAGGAAAATCCAACAACATAACATTGAAAATCTCTACTGAAGCACAGGCAGAAAAAAGAAAGAAAAAGGACAGGGGAAGGGGAGGAATCATCCAAGCAAAGCCTCGAAATATGAAATAAACACAACCAAAATTCCCACATTTCAGGTCCTATCTACAAGTCTGAAGAATATTTATACAATCATGACTTGTTTTATCATACCTTAATTGATATAGACTTGATATTCATGTTTATTTAAATATACTATATAGTTCTCTTACTCTGGCCCTGTTTCCAGCAAGACTACAAACTTGTATGATATTACATAAATAAAAAATTTATCATTTTGTCTTCAAAACCCCCCTTCAATAATTGACTATTCTTGTTTTGGAATGCTGCAGGTTCCAGAAGGCAGGAATCCCATTTTTAAAGCAGATAATTAGAAGAATCCCATCAGCGACGAATTCTTTGTTCTAGTTTTCTGTATTGTTACTTCATAATTTAAACTGCTATTAATCTCAGCTTTCCTCTTTTTGCCCCATTCAAAATGAGGATGTCTTGAAACATTCAAATCATTCATACAAAGACATTGTGACATTACGAACCGAACTTCCCTGCTCTGGCTCTTGCCTGTTATTTAATTGATACTGGTTTTTATTTTTATGATAGTCTTATATTTTGTATAATTTGCGTGTACGAGTTAAGGTATCAAACATTGTGCTGAATAAAGCACTGTAAAGTTAGCCGAGTACAGGAACATTGCTCTTGAAGGTGCAGTTGTATTATGAAGTGCGGCCGTATGCAAGGATTTACGAATTTAATTATTTAATTTTAATCAAAATTAAACTATGCACAAATCAGTGATTACAGTTAACATAAATGAGGTACAGCTTGAGTAAAGATCCACCAAGACTTCTGTGCAACAAACTCTTAAAGCCCAGAAAAATAATACTAATTTATGTTTGTTGTTACATGATTCATAAATTATAGTATCTTATATTTATATACTTCACATGTAATATATATGAAGAATCAACTTGCATTACTATGGCAATTTTTAGGAAAACTGTGAAATTTTCAAAATTTTCAACAAAAAATAATCTGCAGTTTTTCAATATTTTGTTTGTTCATACAATAATCAAGAAATGTATAAAATTTCCAAATTTTTTGTTTTTTAATAAAATTTTTGACATTTTGCACGCTCTATAGTAGTACATGAATCTGGCAAAAATTTTAAAATCTCAAAAATTTTGTTTTCTTTAGTTTTTCAATATTTTGCTTGTTATATAACATAATAAAATAATGAAATTTTCAAAAACACAAATTTTGATATTGCATCCGAAAATTGCTAAATTTTATGTTTTCTTTCTACTTTTTCTAATATTAAGCATACTATATATCGCCTCAAATTATGAAATTTTTAAACATCTCAATTTTTTTTTTGTTTTTTCTTGTTGTTAATAATTTGCATGTTATAATATATGACAATTTGTGAAATTTACAAACTCCTAAAATCGCTTGTTTTTTTTCAAATTTATATTATTTTGCATGCTACAACACAAAATTGCGTGATTTAAAAAAAATCTTAATTTCTGAATTTTATTTTTAAAATTTGCAACGTATTGCACGTGTATTGCACGTGAATCTGGCAAAGTTTTTTAAATCTCAAAATTTCTGTGTTCTTCAGTTTTTCAATATTTTGCTTGTTATATATAGCACAATAAAATCATAAAATTTTCAGAAATAGAATATTTTTTTGTTTTCTCGTTTTAAAAATATTTATTTATGATATAGCACACGGAAATTGCTCTATTTTATGTTTTGTTTCTTTTTTTCCAGTGTTATGCATACTATATAACATAGGAAACTATGAAATTTTCAAAAATCTCAAATTTTTATGTTTTTTCCTCTTGTTTTTAATAATTTGCATGCTTTAACTCCCTAGATCATATGTACGATATTTTCCTGAATAAACGATATTGATTGGTTTTATTACTATTTTTTGATTTAAGATATATGGTTTGAGATTGGAATAATCATTCTGGATTGTTGAGCCGGCTCAACAATCCAGAATCATTTCAAGCATAAACTCATGAAATATCCGGCCCATTTAAGCACCCATTGACATGTAGTCTATTTAAACCTTATTGTTTCTCATGCAAATCCTAGTCTCCTGTAACATTTCAAAAAATTTAAAGGTTTATTTTAGAATTTAATTAATGATATAATAAGTTTTATCAAGATGATAGCATTTATCGAATTGAGTTTTCATAATTTGGTATCACTATACATATGTATACCATTTATTAAAATAAAACCAACAAATTTCCTTTTTCTAATTAACTCTAATTTTGGCATGGCAACTTCAGACATTTTCTTTTCTCTAAAATTAAAGTATGGGAAAATACTTGGAGGGAGAGAGGAGGGGCGGCGGGGGGGGGGGAGGGGGGGGGGAGGCATGCACACATCCATCCATTCTTCTCCCTCTTCTTATTTCCTCCTCTTTCAAAATTCTTCCTCACTCTCACTCTTACCCTCATCATCTAAACTCATGACTACTCCAAGACCGACTCATTCCCAAACTCACTCAAAACTTAGTTTTTCCATCCAAACATTAGCTCTCTGAAGTATATCCACTTGAAGTCTTCATATTGCTCTTTGAACCCCTCTCAAGCTTGGTTCTCCTCCTTTTCTCTTTCAAAAAGGTAAAAATCCTTTTTTTACCAAGTGTTTAAGGGATTTGCAATGAAAAAGTATATTTTCTACATAAAATTAATGTTTTTATGGGTTAAACTTTTTCAAAATTTGTTTTTAAAGTGATCTACTAGTTGTTGTAGATCTAGTGTAGTTTTCATGTGGATTACAACTTGTTTTGGATAGTAGAGAGTAGTTTTTAGCAAAAAGTTTGGTTTTAAAGTGTTTGCAAATTTCCAGTTTTCGAACCTGAAGTTTTGATCATCAGATGTCTGATCGCAAACTTCAGACGTTTGCGATCTTTCTGTTTGTGTTTCATTTTCTTGGTCAGACGCCTACGCTTGAATATACAGACGTCTGTCATTTCTTTGGATTTTCTTTTGGTTCTTGGGCAGACGACAACAGACGTCTGCAACTTATACTTCAGATGTCTGCCCGAGCTCTGGAACTCTTGTGTTTAGTTCTTCAGACGTCTGAAGCTTTGTCATCAGACGTCTGATGTTCTTTTGTTTGAGTTGTTTTGCTCTTCTTCTTGATGTTTTATTTTCTGCCCTTTTCGACTAATCTCTACGTGTTTAGGGTCGATTGCGGAGACCTCCAAGGCGGCAAGGTAGTTATGGACTTTGATTAGCTCAAGCTACGCTCGGTGAGTAGATTTATATATCTGCAGGGGGAAGTTGGATAGATAGCGTATATGTTGGATATGTATGCCCTAGAGGCCATTTTATTGTATAGGATACCGGGGATATATATGTACAGGACAATCTTACTCGATATGATAGTATGCTATTTAGTTTGTCTTTATCTTAACATGTGTATATGTTCTACTTGTTATTTCATATCACTAATATATATTGATAAAGCCCGTAGGATTCTTGCTTGACTACCAATGTTGTGATGGCAATCATACTTGTGGAGGCTGGATAGTCTATAAATACATCTTTAAATTGTCCCTAGTCGTACGATTATCGAGACTAGGTATCGATACTCTAGAGTAGACTGGTGTGTATGTTTCTTATTCCTGTCAGGGAAGATGGTCGGTCCCACAGCCATAGGTGTACGATACCAAAGATTGTATACATGTGCTCATTAGGTTATGAGTTACACTTGACGGACTTGTCAGGAGCTGTTGGTTAGTACTATACCTAATGTCAGATAGCAGTTCTCTGGTGGCATGAGTACAGGATAGTCTGTCGACCTGAGATCGTCATTTGTCTCGTGTGAGTTCTCATTGTGCTTTGATTCTACCCTACCACGGCTCTACTGAGTCGCACAAACGGGTTTTTAGTTAGGTACAGTCCTGAGCCATATAGAGGCAGTGAGTGATCGTTAGAGATTCGTTTCTCCCGGTATAGGGAGTCGATGTCGCGTTGTGTTCGATTGACCAAAACCATAAGACCCTGGCCAGGGCAGTTGAGATTTACTGATAGTCAGATTAGTAGTTTCTCGGATAGTTTTGAGCCACATTGGCACAACTTATCGGGTTATTAGGGGTCTGACGTTTTTCCACCCCCTAGACTTGATATGCAATATTCTCAGACGAATAAACCAACTGTATGAAGATTGTCACAGATAGACTCAGTAGGGATACATACAAGTTTGCTTGGCGGCACTCCTTTCGACAGATACTTGGATAACCGTTACATACAGTTAGTACCACTGACGTGCTTGTGGTTAAACCCACTGCCGGCGTATTGTTGAGTCATTAGAGTCCCACATAGAGGGTTTCCCGGTTCAGGGGAAACGATGTAGTGTGCGTATTTTGATACGTACGGGAGTTCGACGTGTATTTTATACATGTACTTTAATCAGACATTTTGGTAATACTAGCAGGTTTGAAAGATAGCCGGATATGTGAGCCAGTATTATATTGCTCTCTTTTATGGTATTTGTATTTTAACATGAATACAGTATTTATACGAACACGTGTATTTGTATGAATACAGGCATTTGTGTCGATACAAATACATGTATTTCCATCTTAATATGAATACGAGTATTTTGTATTTTCGATACAAATATGGTATTCGTATTTTGATAAAAATACGGGTATGCATGTTTTTTTTACAAATACGGGTATTTATGAATGTATATGTATATGTGTGCGCGCGCGCGTGTGCGCACACACAAATTAGATGGCTTCTATTTTATTCTCATCTCCTTTTGAATTTTAAAGAAATGTGTGGACTTATGACTCACACTTGTGAGTTACAAATCCACCCACTTGTTTTTAAAAGTTTAAGAAGAGAAAATAGAAAAAGAGACGAGGGTTAATTTTTGTTAGCCATTCTCATTCTCATCTTCGCCATTTTCTCTGAGTTTTGAAAAAAGAAAAAGAAAGAGAGCAATTTTGAGACTTAATACTACATCCCTAAGTATCAAGTCCTATCAAGTCTTGATCTTTAGTTGCTTCATTAGTTTACTAGTTGAAGTTAGAGCTTGAACCGATATCCTTGGGTGGATCATCTTTGACGTAGGAAGACCGCTTTGCAAGCTTGATCAAGGAGTTCTAAGAGCTCAAGAAGAGAACTATTCAAGACCCGAAGGACACGTCTTCAAAGGTTGTAGTCCTTAACCAAGTAGAATAACTCTCTTGGTTTTATCATTTTAGTGTTTGGATTCGATTTTTAGGGTTTTAGTTTCTAGTGCTCGTTTTAAATTTAAGTTTTTCGATTTCGCAAAGGCCGTAGTTATAGCGGCAAAGAGCACTAGCAACTTACAGTATAACACCCCCGAAACCGAGTTTTGTGAATATTTATTAATTATTATAAATACATAACCTATATACATAGTTTATAATGTAACGTTTGAACACTTAGTATTCATTAAAATTCGTAACTTATATACCTAGTCTTTAATGCCATGTTAGAACACTTATATACAGAACAAATATTAGTCTATAACTACATATTTATTCTATAATTTGTAATTACATATTTGGTCTATAATTTGTTACGGTATGCTTTATATATATGTATATATGATAAATGTTATGTGCGTGTACGCGACTAGATGTCCGTACCATTCGAGCTATGTGTTTACATACAAAGACCAGAGGTCCGTACCGACTATTATTGGATATTTGGTTGTCATCGTACAAGGTGAGATTCCGTATTGATGAGATGATGATGGTTTGCCGAATATGACCTATTATTATTATTATTGACTCGGGAATTCTTGCTATTTATCTCGATTGGGAGATTCTGAAATGCTAAGGTTATATTCATTTTAAAACTAACGATTCGTTTCTTATTTTTAAAACCCATAATGCAAAGGATGCGCTGCTAATTTAAAATGAATATCTATTTTAAAAATATCGTAGCCTCCTTATTTCCAAACAACGTCTCGTTTTATTTTAAACTATAATTGTATTATCCGTAAGTATTAATCCATTTACACCGTTCGTTCGCTACGTTTACTTTAATCGTTATCCGTTCGTGCTAGGATCATTTTATTAGTTACTCTACGTTTACTTAATCGTTATCTGTTCACGCTAGGATCATTTTATTAGTTACGCTATGCTTTCTTTAATTATTATCCATTTGCGCTATGCTCATTTATTAGTTTCGCTATGTTTATACTATTCGTTCTTATTAGCTTTGTATGTTTAGTTTAAAATGCCATGTTCCATGTTTCTCTTGCTACGCTTGTATGAATACACTTGGTAGAATACTAGAACAACTACTAATGATTATCATGTGGCACAATCACAGACTCGCATGCTACACATACACATCATTAGTACTGCCATGACACTGTAGAAATTGCCATGTTTATTCATATTATAATTACATCCCTGCTAGTATAAATAGCTACTTATTATGATTTCGTTTTGCGAATGCCATTGCTATATATCTATCAGTGTATTTAGTTGCCAACTGTTACGAAGATGAATTATGCATTGTCGTTCTTATGAACTTGATATTTTCTATGTATTTTGAGAAACCGTGGTACAATTTATAAAACTTACTTATATTTGCAAAGTGCAGTTTTCTCTTGAAATGATGATTTGACGTCCACCATGAGTTTTCTATTGATTTATGGTTGTGTAATATCCGATACTTAGACGGGGGAGAACTGATACGGATACATGGTGGACCCGGTACGATACCGAGGGGCAGGAAGTCCGCATAGAAAGGTGGGGAGCCTAGCGAGGATATTCGATACCGGTGATATTATGGGACATGGCGGATATCCGGAGGATACCGACCGGATTATATGATGAGAAAGAAAGGAGGGATAATCCGAGAGATACGCTTCATGATTTTTTTGGATTTCGAGTGTCGATGATTGAGATAGATTTGATGATGATGATTTTATGGATGATGCATTTCTGTATGTGCGTGATCTGCTATGACGCACTTACCTTTATTTCATGATATATATATATATATATATATATATATATATATATATATATCATGTTAGTATTATGCCTTATAACTAGTAGGTAGATCGTTATACATTCGATTTCTACGTTGTGATATCTTTCTACTAACGAGTTGACAACTCATCCTCGTTGTGCCATAGTTTCTTGCAGGACCGATCGTTTGGATCTTTAGCGGTTTCGTCGGCACACATTTCTTTTCTTAGGGTGATCGCATTCTGCTAGGTGGGTTATGAAATATATCGTAACCGTATCTTGTACATATTTTCTTTTGTATCTAGTATAACTCCATCCACCACTATATATTCCGTGACTTAAAGACGAGACTTAGATGTTTATGGTTTCGGGTGTCGTACTCGTGTGGAGTCTACCTGATATTGTTTATATATAATATTATTGTTTTCCGCTTGTTATTCTTCGCCTTGGGCGTCGTATATTATTGCATGGATTGATTGTCTGCCATGTGTGTGTCGAGCTTGCTCCCATGTGAGAATGCTTATTTATATTTTATCATTGTACATGGTTTTATTTAAAATTTACAAAGGAGATGCTGCCGGATTTTTAAACGACGAAAATGTTTTCTAATGTTTTTAAACCAACTTTACTAACACTTTTCAAAACAAACTTAATTTCATTTTATAAACCTTTTTCTAAAATTTCACCTCTATTTTCCAAATTTTTATTGTCTTTTCTTTAAAAACGTATTTAATACTTTCAATTTATAGGTTTTGATCCCAAATTAGACTTAATTAGGTTACGGCGGGGTCCCTTCGACTTCATGTGATCCTTATGTCAATCATGTTCCTTTTCGGGCCGTGACATCTCCTCTCTCACCTAAATCGAACCCTAACCGAGCAGCCCTAGTAGCCGATCCCTCTATCACCCGAGGCCGATCATCATCACCATCAGAATCTTCATCGTCTTCTTCCTCTTGAAGTGAGTTCTTCGTGGTCGCAGGATCACTATCGTGTTCATCATCTTTGTCGCGGTCATCATCTCCCTCGGCTGCTCCATCCAACCGAGGACCATCCAAGTCATGATCTTGTTGGCGTGTCAAGCATAGTGTCTTCATCGTTGTTATCGCAAGATCATATTCGAGGCAAGTATTTAAGACTTTCTTAACATGCTAACAGGGTAAGATCAGATCTTGTCGTCCCGCATTATAATTATTGTTCTTGTTATATATATGGTCATTAAATAAAACTGACGATGCATCGAGATCCGAATCACGATGTTTCGATAAATCTAATCTAGACATGTTGTAGATTGTTAAACCCTAAAGTCATTGTCTTTATGATTAACCATTTAACCTATATTTTAATCTATGGTTTCGCATAGTTTATACGATTGCATGTATTGAATATAACCGAAACTTTAAAATCCGACCGTCTCAGGAAATAGGCATTAAGCTGGCTCAACATAATATTGAGCCGTCTCATGTAACCAGAGAACAAATAGTAATTCTGAAAGATTTATGAGTCGTCTCAACCTTACAAGAGCCATCACACACACACACACACATCAGCCGTCTCACCCATTGATTTGTTATCTCAAATTGATATTTCAACCTGATTAGTTATCTGACATGTTAAATAGCTTTACTCATACGCGATATGCTATTGAATATAGTTCTGATATGTTATCTGATTGATTATGTGATTATTGACATGCTAGTATACTGATCGATGACGTGTATCCCTGCTATCCTGTTATTGTTATTACTTGACTTAATTGACACTCTATATGTTAGTTTACGTTAGACATATGAGACATGTTACCTAACATCGCATTATGACATTTTATGAGTACTTTGTTGTTTAAGAATAGTCTATTACTTCTAGATGCATATTTAATAGTTATAAATTGTTTATTGATATTCATTGAGTATGATATTCCTGATGATGCTCGTATGTTGATTGCCTACATGAACACATGATTGAACCTGTTATTGGTTACCATGTTAGAAATATTCCAATATAATTATTACCCATTGCTAACACGTTCATGACATTGCTAGACATGACCCGAATATATGACATGTGACATAAAATATAAACCGGGCAAGAGAGAGACATCTGTATCATGGTCAAAGGGGACATCTGAATTATGGTCAAAATGACATCTGTATTATGGTCGAAACGGGACATCTATATTATGGTCGATGAGTGACATCTATATTATGGTCGAAGAGTGTCATCCGTGTTATGAGATGATGATATTGTCATCATTCATCTGTACATTGACATGTAAGATTTAGTGCCTACTGATATGTCTTGGGATCTTGCCGAGTATATGTTATGTTACCGTGATTCACCCATTGATTTCAAATACTTTTAGGATAGATAACTTTGTGACATTGATCCATAGGTTCCACATGACATGATTGCCTTGCTATATATTGCTTGTTATATCACTTGTTATTGCTAAAGTTATTGTATGCTCACATGACACCGATTACTTGTATAATGTTATATTATATCTTATATCCAGTTATAATCATAATGATATTATCTACGACGCTCTGACATCTGGGTTTTGCATGGATCAGATTCTTTGGCTTCAGAACTGCAGGATCAGGATTACTTCGAGAAGATTGTCGAGCAGTGAGGTGTGTTCTTAATTATCTAGTTAGTATGGTTTTAGGTTTATTTCCACTATTGAACTACTTCTTGGATTTTGTTGTGAGCCCTTAAGGGACTAGTATTGGTTTTTGTTCTTATTTATACCTTAGATCAGTTGATATTGATATTCCAGTTTTGCTTCCGCTTTTGTGCTATTATTTTATTGTGGTGTTGGACATGTATTAGTGTTAGATATATATTAGTGTGTTGCTTGATAACTGCATGACATCCTTAATGTGACTATTAAAAGATGATTCCTTACCGTAGGTAGTATGGCTGGCCGAGTTACGTTCCTGCTATTATTGTATTCTGGAAAATGGGGCATGACAAAGTTTTGTTGGTATCAGAGCCTAGGTTTAGGTTTAGTTGGGCATGAGTTCAATTTGTAGTTGAGTATTATACCCAATTCATTGACCTTAAAAAGCTTGAACTATGGGAACATGTTTTGGCACACTATTGCCTTGTCATCCAAATTCTTGAATTCTTATCTCTATTGAATCATGTTTTCATTTTCTAAACTCGTCCTTCGTCCTTGACTTCAGAACTATGGCCAGAAGGAACCAACCCGCTCCACCAGCTGACAATGCCGTACTCCTCGATATCATACACGACCTGCTGGAGAATCAACAACGCCAGATATACTTGATCCAACAATAGAATGAGTCATTTCAGAAAGGTTTGAGGATGACTCAACAGACTGTTACCGCTGCTATTGAGAGGTCGACAGGTCCCAAGCATGTTCAATGTGAGGTTACGGTTGCTAATTTTAGGAAGCTTAGCCCAACGATCTTTACGGGATTGGAGGAACCACTTCAGGTCGAGCAGTGGCTAGTGGATATGGAGAATCTTTTAATTGCTGCTCAAATTCTAGACGAGAAGATGGTGGATATAGTACGCATCCAGTTAGTGAATTATGCTCGTGAATGGTGGCTTGTCGAGAAGATTCGTTTGACGAAGCCTATCAGCTAGGCGGCTTTTACTCAGAGTTTCTTAGAGAATTTTTCCCGCGGCCTTCTAGAGAGGAGATAGAAAAGAAGTTTATTGGTTTAAAACAAAATGACGGATATGTAGATGTGCATGCGGCTGAGTGGACTCAGCTCAGTAAATTTGCAGGGACCTTAGTAGCTAATGAGGCAGACAAAGCAAGGCGGTTCCTGCGGAGTCTCGATATGGAAATCCAAAAGCATATTACTTCATTGGGACTAACTATCTTTTCTCAAGTTCTTACGGCAGTTCGAGAACAATAGAGGCTTACAGAGAGAGGGAAAGGTACACATCAGCAGGATGTTCCAGCACGTAAAGCGGATCAGTCGCCAACCAAGGCTTCAGTACATGGGGATATTCCTATTCGGAGACAGGGGGTTGTTCCTATGAAGCGCTCATATGTTCCAGTTCCATCTCAGAAGGAGGCTGTGGTCTGTAACTATTGCCGGCGGCCAGGCCATACTTGGAGGTATTGTCGGAAAGCGAGCAGACAGTGTTTTGGCTGTGTAGATACAGACCATCAGATCGACACCTGTCTATTGAGATATTAGTTGTGTGGTGATGTTTCTATAGCACTGCTTGCATCGCAGAAGCAATCTTATGAGTAGAAACAGATTATGTAAGGACCTAATCAGGGACTGGCTTTCACCCTGACGGCCGATTTAGCAGAGACTTCAGGTAATGTGGTTTCAGGTATTCTCTTTGTTTGCTTCTTTCCCAGATTTATCGTTGTTTAATTCCGTAGCATCCCATTGCTTTATTTTCCCCCCTAGTTTTTAGTCCGATCTCTCGATAGAACTTCGACATAGACTGTAAAACGAGATTGTTATATTTCCACCACGGTTTCATCTTTAAATCCTATTCTATTGAATTCTTCTTCCTTTCTCTGACGATCATATCTTGATGAAAGGGAAACAAAATTGAGAACCGTTGGAGTGCCTTCGGGGCTATCCGTCGCGGATAGCCTGCTGCATGAAATAGAGACATCGGCCGGGGGTAGAGTCCCCGGGGGGACCTTCAGGGCTCAGATGGCGTCCATCGCCCAGGAGTCCGTGCAGGTAAGTGTTTGGTCTTTTGTAAGATTCGGTGCCTCCTTCGTTTTTCTGATCTCTTTCCTATCTTTCAGGTTCTCCAGCACGTTGCCCTCGCCTTACATATGGAGGCCGGGGTGATAGCCCCGGCGATGAAGGCTGCGGGCCAGCTCGCCTCGCTGGAGGAGAGCTCCAAGTGGGAGATGGAGGCGGTGATGGCGAGGGTTGCCGCCCTGGAGGGCGAGGTGGAGGCCGGAAAAAGGGAGGTTTCCCGGTACCGTGAGGCCGCCATGGCTGCCGAGGCCAAGCTTGAGGACGCTCAGGTGCTCCCCGGCAACCTGAAGAAGACGGTGAAGACCCTTCGGAAGGAGCTGGGGGTGGCGGCTGAGTCGGCGAAGTCGACCGACCTAAGAGCGGCGAGGTTGGCCGACCTTCGGCGGCAAAGGCGGTGGAGGGCTACAAGAAGTCGAAGGACTTCTATGATGACCTAGCCGTGGCCACAACCCTCATCTGGCATGAGGCCCTCGACGCCGTTAAGGCCCGGATGCCGGAGTTCGCCGACGAAGAGCTCCGGGCCGAATACCCCCTCGCGGACTCCGAGGAGCAGGGGAAAGAGATTCCTGACGAGGAAGTCGCCGAGGACCCTTCTCGTCTCGTGGCGGATGTCGAGGGTCCCGAGGTCGCGCCTGGCCCCGAGGCCTAAAGCCCCCATCTTCCTCCTTCTTTTATTTTGTTGCTTTCAGAATTTTTGTAAGCCTCCGGGCAGTTTGTAAGGCCGGGAAGCCCAAAAAATACCCTTTGCAAAGACTTTGCCTTTGGTAATAAAACTTTTTCCTTTGGTTTCATCGGTTTGCATTTTATCTTCTGTTTGTGAAGAATGCTCGTAAAATATCTCTGCTTGCACTGTTGGGCTTCCATGTCAGGTCGGCTATCTGTCTAGCGATCGTTCGTCGAGTTGATTTCGATCACTTGCCAAGCATGCCAAGCGCTGCTGAGAAGGAGGCGTCTCTATGGCCCTGAAGTCGGGGGGGGGGATCGCTCAGACTTGGATGGACCTAGTGCCCCTTCTTGAGGGCCTCGGATCCTCTGCATGTGATGGGCAGAAGGCTGTCCGCCGTATTTGTGCCGAGCATGAATGGGAAGCTGCTCGGTTGCCTCTTGGTGAGGGCTTCTGATTTCTGGCGTTGCGAGCAACGACCACTAGCTGGGGATGGTCGAGCGAGGGTCTGGTTCGACCGCCTCTGGGAGGGCTTTGGATCCTTAGCGTTGGAGGGGCTGTAAGAAGTCCACTAAGGATGACCGGGCAGTGAAGCTGCGCGGTTGCCTCTTGGTGAGGGTTTTGATCTCTGGCGTCGTGGGTAGGCAACTACCAGCCTGGGATGACCGAGCGGGTAGCTGTTCGGATGCCTCTTGCGAGGGCTTTGATCCCTGGCATCATGGGTAAGGAGCTACCAGCCGGAGATAGCTGAGCAGGGTAGCTGCCGAGCTGTCTCTAAGGAGGACTTTGATCTTTAGCATTGGGTGGGGGTTGTAAGAAGCCCACTAAGGATGACCGGGCAGTGAAGCTTCGCGGTTGCCTCTTGGCGAGGGCTTGATCTCGGGCGCCGTGGGTAGGCAACTACCAGCCTGGGATGACCGAGCGGGGTAGCCGCTCGAATGCCTCTTGTGAGGGCTTTAATCCCTGGCGTCATGGGTAGGGAGCTTCCAGCCGGAGATGATCGAGCAGGGTAGCTGCTCGGTTGCTTCTTGCGAGGGCTTTGATCCTTCAGGACGGGGACCGAGTAGGGTTACTGCCCAGTGCCTCTTAGCGAGGACTTTGATGCCTGTCGGTTGTGGTAGGAAGCTACCAGCCAGGGATAGCCGAGTAAGGACTCGACTGCCTCTAGGAGGACTTTGGTCCTTAGCGCGGGAGGGGCTGTAAGAAGCCTACCAAGGACCTTTGGCGGGCGGGTTTACCGCCCGGTGCCTCTTGGCGAGGGCTTTTGTCCTGAAGGATAGCCAAGCGAGGGATCCTCGGGCTCGACTGCCTCTGGGAGGGCTTTTGATCCCTGTCGGTCATGGTAGGAAGCTACCAGCAGGGGATAGTCGAGCATGGTAGCTGCTGAGCTGCCTCTAAGGAGGACTTGGACCCTTAGCGTTGGAGGGGCCGTATGAGGCTAGCTAAGGATGACCGGGCAGTGAAGCTGCGCGGTTGCCTCTTGGCGAGGGCTTTAATCCCTGGCGTTGCGAGTAGGGAAGCTACCGGCCAGGGATAGCCGAGCAGGGAAGCCGCTCGGCTGCCTCTACGAAGGACTTGGACCCTTAGCATTGGAGGGGCCGTATGAGGCCTGCTAAGGATATCCGGGCAGTGAAGCTGCGCGGTTGCCTCTTGGCGAGGGCTTTGATCCTCGGCGTTGCAAGTAGGGGAGCTACCGGCCAGGGATAGCCGAGCAAGGAAGCCGCTCGGCTGCCTTTACGGAGGACTCGGATCCTGGGGCCTTAGGAGGTCTGCTAAGGATAACCGGGCAGTGGAGCTACGCGGTTGCCTCTTGGCAAGGGCTTTGATCCCTGGCATTGTGAGTGGGAAAGCTACCGGCCAGGGATAACCGAGCAGGGTAGCTGCTCGGCTGATTCTTCATGAGGTTTCGCCCGTCCGTCCAGTTGTAGGTGTGGGGAACAGGAACAGTCGCGGCGAACGTGCGCGTAGCATGCGCATTGAATATGGGGGGAGGCGAAGCGCCAGTGTCGCGTCGTTCCGATTCCGCCAGAGAAGGCTCGATGATCGCCGCGTGGCAGTGACTTTTGGGGCGAGAGCGGGTGACCGTTGAGTTCCGTTGGGGCGCAGCGGGCTATATAAGGCCGAAGGAGCACTAGTCCTTCCTTTCCTCGCAAACAGAGTGTCGAGAATGCAGGACTTCCCCTTTACCATGCCCGAGATCATCCACTTCGAAGACGTATACCTCTATGACCAAAACTGCACCGAGGACACGGTGCAGTTGGTATATGGGAGCATCGAGGACCACTTCGGCCGGCTGCTCCCCCGACGCTCTTCCCTGCTGCAGCTGCTGATGTACTCCATCTGGAGGGCGTCGCCGGGGCTTTACAACCCCCTGTCCGATCAGTTCTATGACGAGGCCGTGGGCAAGCTGCGGTCTCTGAGGCACTTCGGCCTGCTCTCCGCGAACCGGCTGGCTCGCTTGGAGGCGCTCGTCCGCGAGTGCTACGAGCTGAGGCTCGGGGTCAACGCGCGCGGGGAACCGAGGGCAGAGGTTGGATCTCGTGAGGCCTCGGCTGGCGGAGATTTTTACCGAGTATCATGAGCAGTGCTCTCTGCACCCCCTTCCCCTGCTGTTGTAATTTTCTTTTTCTTTTTGTATGTATGGCTGAGGAGCCCAAATGCCTTTTTTTTGAATAAATGAGATCTTTCCTTCTTTTTCGCAATGTTTCGTTGATATTTATTAGATTAACAATAGACCCTAGGAAGAGTTTACATTGCCCCAAAAGAAAAGTACATGCTAATAGATGACCTTATTAGCGTGGCCCGAGCTCCCCGGAGGCTTGTTGGTCTCCGTGCTCGGCACCGGGTACGGGGCTTCCTAAGCGCCGGACTGGTCATCTGCCGAAACGAGCATGATCTGGCCGATGGTCAGCTCGGCGAAAGGAGGACGCTGCTCCTACTCACGGTCGGCCTGCCGTTTGTCCTTTAAGTAGGCGGCGAGGTGCTCCGATCAGATGAGCTCCTCGATGTAGTCCCGGAGTTGCTTACAATCCTCCGTGGCGTGGCCCAGCGTCTGGTGGAAGGTGCTGTAAGGGCCCCGGGTTCGCTTCGAGGCCTGACGCGGGATTGGAGGGAACTTGAAGAACCCCTCGCCTTGGGCCTCCTCTTGTAACACCGCGAGGGTGACGTTGAGCGGGGTGTACTCCTGGAACTTCGGGTGATAGGGCTGCTGACGCTCCGGCCTTTCTTCCCGAGCCCTCTTCTTCTGGTCGGACCATTCTGCTTGGGGGAGGTTCGAGTTCACCTCGGACTTCAGCTAAACCTCGCACTCGGTCCACGCCTTGACCTCGGCCATGGTCCTAGGCTGTGCCAACGCGAAGGAGCGCAACCACTCTTTGTGCCTAAGACCAGATCTGAGCGCCGTGATGACAGTCTCGTCCCGGTGCTCGGGGACCTCGAGAAGGGCGTTGTAGAAGTGGGTGATGTAAGCCTTGAACGTTTCCTTGTCCCCGCTCTTAATTGTGAAGAGGTAGTCGACCGTGCGCTTCTACCGATGGTTCCCAATGAAGTGGCCGAGGAACTGAGTAGCCAGCTCGTCGAAGGTAGAGATTGAGCGATGCTCGAGTCCTCGGAACCAGTCCCGACCAGAGCGGATGAGGGTGGCTGGGAAGGCCCTATACTGGTCGGCGTCGGAATGGTCCTGGAAGCTCATCCCCACCTTGAAAGCATCCAAATGGTCTTTGGGGTCGGTTTTCCAGTCGAACAGAGAGACCTTCGGGGGCTTGTTGCGTGAGGAGACGTGGACAGCGGGCAGTCCATTGGTAAACGGCTTGGTGAGCGAGTCGGTGGCGTACTTAGCCCCATCGCCCGAGAGGTTGCCTTCCTGGTGCATGCCCTCGATCTTCTTTTCGAGGGCGTCGAGTCGGTCGTGGTACCCCGAGGATTCGGCGCCTGGTGATCCCTGGCCTCTGCTGTGGGAGACCTGCGTCTGGGTGCGGCCCCGGTTCCTCTCGATGAGGTCCCTCAGATCCCCGGGCGAGGTGGCTCTCGAGCCGTTGTAGCGAGCCCCTTCTGTGCGACCCCGTCGAGGGAGGGGGCGTCGATCATGCCTGTTGACAGGCGAGGTGACCGACATCTCCTCAGGGGGGTAAGGGTCGTGAGGAGGCTCGAGGCGAGGCGCTCTAGCGGCGGATCTTGGCGTAGAGCCGTGGGGCGCCCAGCGGGCCTCAGGAGTATCGGCCCATGGGATCTGTGGCCACGGGTCGTAGCCTGCTGATGGTCAGCCATGACGACGAGGGCAGAGCCTTCTGGAGGCGGAGGACCGGCGATCTGGGGCCCTGGCCCGGCCGTCTGGACACGGACGAGCACCTCCATGAGGGTCTGTAGCCGATCTATTCGTCTGGCGAGGGCGTTGATGATGGTCGCCGGGGGAGGTTCATCCGCGCCTCCGGTGAGGGGGAGGCGGCGGCTGGTACCTGAATCTTCAGGGTGGTCGCTCGCCATGTGGATGGAGATCGGAAGGCCAACTTTTTTTTTGTGGAGTTTCGTTCCCACAGACGGCGCCGACTGATAGAGGTCCTTTTTGGGTCTCCATCAGATGTTGTCTTCTGTCGATCTCCCGGTGGATTTTGGAAGCGATCTCCTGTTGCGTGTGGGTCTCAATGGGTTTTGAGGAAATTGGTGGTTTTGAGGAGTTTAGCGCCGAGTACCTGAAAAGAAGTCCCGGGGTGGTTTGGTACCACCGAGGACCCTCCGACGATCAAGTTAGCATGAGATCCGAGCAGAGTAACGGCTAAGTGGAGTAAAAATGGCTTACTTGACCCCTCTGTAATGGGGATTTATATAGTGGCGGTAGCACGCAGCAGCAGGCGCAAGAATCTCGCCGGCAGTTACGCTCCCGACGTCACGCCTGCGTAAAGAGCGGATCGCCCATTAATGGGGATCGTGATGGCATGGAACGTGGGATGTATCTGGCAGAGAATCTGCGCATGGCGAGATTTGCGGAGCGGCGGTTACACCTGTGAGTGGTGGAGTCGGTCGGTCGGAGGACCGAGGAAGATGGCCTCGGCTGGGGAGCTCGGGAACAAGCGAGAGGGCCGAGGAATCTTAGTCCTGTGGCAGCTCGGGGCAAGCTGAGAGGCCAAGGAGGCCAATTTCTAGGGGGTTCTGAGGTGAGCCAGCTTGTGCTTGCAGGTCGGGTACAGGGGTGGCCTGGTCGGCCCCTGCGGCCCTTTCTTCTGAGCTCTGGGACACGCCATCTGCCACGTGTCCTGATCTTGGAGATCGCCAATACTGAGCATCATCAGAAACCAATCACATATTATGGCTCGAGTAATAACGAACGTCGTGCTGTGATTTGGCTGGAAAATACGGTCCTTAATGACGTGATAGGCCTTTCCCATTCAGACCCGTAAAACTGAAATTTTCCCGTACCTGAAACTCGTAAAAATCACAGTTAATTGATTACAAATCGGAATGTTGCGTTCGTGGGCTCATATCGAATCCGACTCGACGACCTAGAACCCAATAAGAGTTTTAATTTGTTTCTATTCTAAAAGGGTGACGGAAACTGGTTCGGAGTACGGCTCTGGACTGCAGTCCAGAGCAGCTTTGGCTGTCGATTCTCGTTTTGTAATGCTTTCACTCTACTGTATGAACATGTTATAATGTGGAACCCTATAACATAGCGAAGATAATCTGTTAGATAACCATTTAAAGTGATTTCATTCATTTTTACTGTTGTTTACTATTTAAATTGTATTTTAAATTAACAGAACATATAGCAGTCCCAAACAGGGACAGAACGTATACCCCATTGTTGTACAGTGCATAACTTCCAGTACACCATGGATATTATCAATCCGTCTGGTGAGTTGGAAACCTAAGTGATAAAACTAAACTTCATTCAACTATAGCGTCGCCTAATTTTGATCCCAACAGGGTAAAAACTGTGTTGCGAAATGGACATTCAGTTCAGGAACTGAATTTCCAGCAGCGAACACTTAATATGAAATGACTGTAACTTGCGAACCCGAAACCCAATTGACTTGAAATCAATTTTGTTGAACTTCCGACTGAGTTTACTTATTACCGCTTTTATATCTTTTTGCTTAATTCTGAATTCATGATTCGATACGAAATTTCTATGATCATAAAATGCATAATGACTTATACTGCACATAAACTGTTTAGCGGCATGATTCATAGTTCTACCTGACTACAAGACCTCTAGTGATAGTGAATATTCGTGTTAATTCTCCGTGTATTTTGCATTGTCGAACGGGTATAACATCGGTGTAGTTGTGTCAGGTACGCCAGTGAATAGTGAGTGATTCGTGACAATGAACCATACAGTGAACAGTGAAAGAAATCGTGTTATTGATGCGTACTTGTACACAACTAGCCCATATTCATGAATAGTGAAACCTGGGGAAAAAGGGGAAGTCGAAGTGGAAAGGGAGTTGTATTTAGCGAGGTCAGTGATTTAGAGGATGATCATTCGAACAGCGACTCTTATATATATTAGGTTGGGCCTAGTGGTCCGGCTGACAGGGTTATGTCCCAGGCAACAGCGGGCCGTAGTCTCGGGTATGTACGAGACCCTCGTTAAACATGATCCTCCTTTCCACAACTCGATTTCAAAAGTAACTTAGAGACCGATAGGGACACAGATCATACATTGCATCAGTTAGTGACATATTGATTGCTTGCATTTATTATCTCCACCGTCATTACTTTCATTTTCTTGCCTTTTGCTATTATTATAATATTGCTATTGTGTCGCTCTGACGACCTGAGTATGCTTGCTCAGTGATAAAGGTGGATTCACCTGATCTCGAGAAGACCGTGAAGATCCAGACCAGTGAACCAGTTATAATTCTCCATTGATATTCCTGGTTAGTTGCTCTCTTGTTTACTTCCTTTGAGCTCAGATCTCTTTATATCCTATAGTTTTAGTGACTGCATTCTCTTTACCCGCACTGTATTTTACTGATTACCATATAATGCTAGAAGCCGAAATGTGACTACGACAGGATTTTTCCTTGATTGTAGGAGCATGGCTGGCCTTGTCACCCTTGTATTCCGTATTTTGGGAAGCGGGGTGTGACAGTTACCACACATTTAACGAAGCATTTGCATCTCCGCTACATGCATCTTCTGTGTATGATGTTTCTTAGGAGCCCAACATTTTGTACCATGTAATAATATAGGCCGAATAGCGCTCCGATAAAACTTCCCTTTCAATCTTAATGGAAAGTTACGATCGCACAAAATCCCTGTTGCGCTCCTCCATTTCAACCAACCGGCTTGGATCCTTTGATTAACATCGCTATCGATCTCCCCATCCTTTTGGATGATGGAACCTAGATATCTAAACTGATCACTCGGTGATATCATTTGTCCTTCCGGTGTTATACCAATGTGGTCTCGACTTCTCTGTGTGCTAAATTTGCAATGCATATATGCTGTCTTTGACCTGCTCAATCTGAACTCCCAAGATTCCAACGTTTGCCTCCATAACTCCAATTTAGCATTAACCCCCGCTTTCATCTCATTTACTAGAACAATATCATCAGTGAATAGCATACACCAAGGTAGCTCATCTTGGATAGTTCTAGTAAGCTCATCTATCACGATGGTAAACAGGAATGGATTTAATGCAGATCCTTGATGTAAGCCAATTGTAATCGGAAAATCACTCGTTAGGCCGCTGTAAGTTCTGACATTTGCCACTACTCTATCGTACATATCCTTGATTATATCAATGTATATGTAACACCCTAAATCATATGTACTATATTTTCCTGAATAAATGATATTGATTGGTTTTATTACTATTTTTGGGTTTAAGATATATGATTTGAGATTTGGGTAATCATTATGGACTGTTGAGCCGGCTCAACTTTCTTTGAGCCATCCCAAACATGGACTCATGAAATATTCGGCCTATTTAAGCACCCATTGCTATATAGCCTATTTAAACCTTATTATTTCTCATGCAAACCCTAGTGTACTCTCTCACCTGAACCGAACCTTAACCGAGCAACCTTAGTAGCTGATCCCTCCATCTCTCGAGGCCGATCATCATCACCATCAGAATCATCATCGTCTTCTTCCTCTTGAAGCGAGTTCTTCATGGTCGCAGGATCACCATCGTGTTCATCATCTTTCTCGCGGTCATCGTCTCCCTCGGCTGCTCCATCCAACCGAGGACTCATCCAAGTCGTGATCTTGTTAGTGTTTCAAGTATCGTGTCTTCATCGTTGTTATTGCAAGATCGTATTCGAGGCAAGTATTTAATACTTGCTTATCATGCTGATACAGCAAGATCAGACCTTGTCATTCCGTAGTATAATTATTGTTCTTGTTATATATATGGTCATTAAATAAAACTGACGATGCATCGATATCCGAATCATAATGTGTCGATAAATCTAATCTAGACATGTTGTGCATTGTTAAACCATAAAGTCATCATCTTTATGATTGACCATTTAACCTATATTTTAATCTAGGGGTTTGTATATTTATACGACTGCATGTATTGAATATAACCGAAACTTTAAAATATGACCGTCTCAGGAAATAGGCATTGAGCCGGCTCAAAATAATATTGAGCCGTCTCATGTAACCAGAGAACAAATAGTAATTCTGAAAGGCTTATGAGCCGTCTCCACCTTATATGAGTCGTCTCACACACACATGAGCCGTCTCATCTATTGATGAGCCGTTTCAAACTGATATTTCAATCTGATTAGTTACCTGGCATGTTAAATAGCTTGACTCATACGCGATATGCTACTGGATATAATTCTGATATGTTATCTGATTGATTATGCGATTCTTGACATGCTAGTATACTAATCGATGACATGTATCCCAGCTATCCTGTTATTGTTATTACTTGAATTGATCGACACTCTGATATATTAGTTTACATTAGACATGTGAGACATGTTGCCTGACATTGCATTATGATATGTTTATGAATACTTGGTTGATTAAGAATAGTCTATTACTTCCATATGCATATTTAATAGATACAAATTGTATATTTCTTGATTATGATATTTCTGATAATGCTCGTATGTTGATTTCCTACATGAATACACGATTGAACTTTTTATTAGTTACCATGCTAGAAATATTCCAATATAATTATTACCCATTGCCAACACGTTCATGACATTGCTATTACTTGACTTGTTTGACATGACCCGATTACATAATATGTGACAAAACATAAACTGGGTAAAAGAGAGACATCTGTATCATAGTCAAAGGAGACATTTGAATTATGTTCAAAAGGACATCTGTATTATGGTCGGAACGAGACATTTGTATTCTGGTCGAAGAGTGGCATCTGTGTTATGGGATGATGATACTGTTATCATTTATCTGCACATTGAAATGTATGATTTAGTGCCTAGCGATATGTCTTGGGATTCAGCCGAGTATATGTTATGTTACGGTGATTCACTCATTGATTTCAAATTTCTTTAGGATAGAAAACTTAGTGACATTGACCTATACGTTCTACATGACATGATTTCCTTGCTATATCTTGCTTGTTATATCACTTGTTATTACTAAAGTTGTTGTATGCTCACATGACACTGATTCCTTGTATAATGTTATATTATATATTATATCCGGTTATAATCATAATGATATTATCTATGACGCTCTGACGTCTGAGTTTTGCATGGCCCAGATTCTTTGGCTTTAGAATCGCAGGGTCAGGATTACTTCGAGAAAATTACCGAGCAGTTAGGCGTGTTCTTAATTATCTAGTTATTATGGTTTTAAGTTTCTTTCCAGTATTGATCTACTTCTTCGATTCTGTTGTGAGCCCTTAAGGGACTAGTATTGGTTTTTGTTCTTATTTATTCCTTAGATTAATTGATATTGATGTTCCAGTTTTGCTTCCACTTTTGTGCTATTGTTTTATTGTGGCATTGGACATGTATTAGTGTTAGATATATATTAGTGTGTTGCTGGATAACTGCATGACAGTTTTAATGTGACTATGGAAGGATAATTCCTTCCCGTAGGTAACATGGCTGGCCGAATTACGTTCTTGCTACTATTGTATTCTGAGAAGCGGGGCGCGACACATGCTATAACAAATGACAATCGCAAAATTTACAAAAATCCAATAATTGTTTATTTTAAAAAAATTTATAATGCGTGCTACCACACAAAATTGCATGAATTAAAAAATCATAAACATTTATGTTTCTTTAGGGTTTTCAATATTTTGTATAGCACATGGAAAACTGCGAAATTTGTAAAAAATCCAATTTTTTCAGTTTTCTTTGATATTTCAATATTTTGCATGCCATAGCACACGAAAACCGCGAAATTTTCAAAATCTCAAAATTTTATGTGCTTTGTGGTTTTTTTATATATATTTTGCTTGCTATAATATACCACTTGAAAATCACGATATCTTCAAAAATCCTAAAACATTTTGTTTTCTTTAAATTTCAATATTTTACTTGCCAGTACATGAAAATCGACGATTTTTAATAATTCAAAATTTTCTTTTTTTTAAAATTTTCAATATTTTGCATGCTATATATAGCACATAAAAGTTAAGAAATTCATAAAAGTCTAATCATTCACTGTTTTATTCATGTTTTCAAAATTTTGCTTGCTATGCACACATAAATCGTGATTTTTTCGGAAATATAGAAATTTTATATTTTCTTTATCAATATTTTACTTCTTATAGCACATGAAAATCACCAAATTTTTAAAAAATTATAAAATATTTCATTTTATTTAGTTTTACAATTTAATTTTCGGTATGCTATATAGTACACATGCAAATCTCAAAAAATTTCTGGTTTCTTCGCTTATTTTGCTTGATATAGCGAAATTTTCAAAAATCTCAAAAAAGTTGTTTTTTCCTTCCTTTTTCATTTATTTACATACTAGCACACGAAAAACATGAAATTTCAAAAATATCAGAATTTCTATTTTCTTTGATTTTTCCAATATTTTTCTTATTTATGCTTTTGGTGAACGTTCGGGTAAACATGAAAATCACAAAATTTAAAAAAAAACTTTATTTTGTTTTCTTCAAGTTTCCATTAACTAGCATATTGTTGCACATAAAAATCGAGAAATTTTTAAAAATCTTAATTTTTTTCTTTGGGCGTTTCAATGTTTTACTTTTTATAGCTCACAAGAATCACAAAATGTTCCAAAAGCTTAAGAATTTTTGGTTTTCTTTAGTTTTCTAAACATTTTTGTTTGTGAAGTTTTAATCTTTTGCTTGTTATAGAACACGAAAATTAAAAAAATTTCAAAAGTCTAGATATTTTTTATTTTCATCGGTTTTTGAATATTTAGTTTGCTTGCGCATGAAAAAATTACGATAGTTTTTTTTTCAAAATTATCAATGAGCACATAAAAGTTGTAAGAATTTTGAAAAAAATTGTTTTCTTCGATTATTCAATAATTTTCTTGCTATATATACGGAAAAATCGCCAAATTCTCAAGAAGAATTAGTTTCTTCAACTTTTCAATATTTTGCAAGCTCACGAAAATAGCAAATTTTCTGACATCTTAAAATATTTTGTTTTCCATTTTTTATTTTTACGTGTTATAGCATTAGCATACAAAATCAAGGAATTCTAAAATTCTTAATATTTTGTTTCTTTTGATTTCAACATTTTCTTATTATATAACACTTGCGAAATTTTCAAAAAGCATAAATTTTTTTGTTTTCAAATTTTCAACATTCACTGGTATAAAGATAACTTTCTCCTATGGTTTAGAAAAACTGTAGGGGCTACTTTAGATTTCCTCTATGGTGCAAACTGTAGGGGAATTTTTATAGAAAAAATTAACTTATGTGGCAAACTTAAGTTGTCTCTACGGTGCCGGTAGAGAAACCCCTTCTGTGGGAATCGCAGGGACGATGTCGAGATTTTTTTTAAAAAATAAAACAGAAATTGCTTCCCCAATCCTCGCTCGTCCCCGCTAAAAAAAAGCCCTAACCTTCGCTTGTCACCACCATATCTTTCGCTGCCTCCTCCTCTGCCACCCGTCGCCCGAGTTCCTCTCAACTCGACCACCACTGCCTCTCAACCCATTTCGAACCCGGACATTGGTATCCCTCGCTGATCAACGCCCTCGCAGACTAACGCCCCGGTTCCCCCTCGCTGACCATCGATCTCGAGGAGCTCCAGCGTTGATCCCCCTTGTCTAACGTCGAGCCCTCGCCGTCAATCCCCAGTGTTGATGTCATGACCCGAAATATTAGCTCGTGACCGGCACTTAGATCACGCAACGTCTATAGGCGTAACGTAACTTAAGTAAGCCGAAACCCAGAAATCTAAACCCTTCAAAAGAAGTAAGTAATGAAAATATTGATACAACATTTGGAAACCTTAAGTAAAAGTCCTTAAATCCTTTTTTTTATAAAAATTTCAGCAGCACCTCCTTTGTAAAAACTAGCCCCGAAACGGGTACAACACTGAATATAAAGAAAGCATCCCCAATCGGGAGCAAATCACGCCCAACGGCGGAGACAACCACCACAAGCATATATAAATATATACGACGCCCAACGGTGAAGATCAACACAAAGGAAAAAGAAAAGCAAGACATCAAACCCACCAAGCGAACATACAACCCATTGCTCTAAGTCTCGCAACTACAAGTCTTGCTAAGACTTACAACATACATAAACACTAGTTTCTGATTTATGGAGTTGATTAGATACAATAGGAATAATAATAATACAAGAGGGGCACGATCCAACATGTACCACCTACCAAAGCAAATCACCCGAATGCAAGCTGTGTGCCAGCAATGCCTCTACTGATCCATGCGGTCAACCTGCAAGAACTGTGGCACAACGGGGTGAGTTGTCAACTCGTGAGTAGAAAACATCATCAGCTAGAAATCGAAATAAACAACGATTCCTAGGTCAACTATATCATAAAGGTAATACTATGATATCTAAGGTGACCGTATCTGCATATGTGCCAACAACATAAACAAAGCCTATCAGCAAGTGGATCTCATCCAACCATATAATCAATGCCTCTATGCATGCGGATCTCATCTACGTGTCAACCAATGACACAACAATATCATGCATGTAAATATCATGAAAGCATATGCAGGTAAATATGAGGATATAAATCAACGTGTGTCTCTTGCGACACATCAAAATCATGGAACCTGAGTGTCCAACATCGACGCTCGAAACATCATGAAACCCATATCCAATATCGACACGTAAATCCTCATACCTCAGGCACCGTATCCTCAGATCGGCCCTCAAATCTGTAAGTCTCATGAAACCTGAGTGTCCAACATCGACACTCGCAACATCATGAAACCATAGGCTCCGTCTGCGGGATCGGCCCGTGGGCTCCGGCGGTATGAATCGGCCTATCTCATCTCATAACTCCGGTCGGTATCCTCCAGATATCTGCCGAGTCCAAATACTATCACCGGTAGGCAGTGCACCTCCCTTGCCAGGCTGATCGGCTAAATCCATCGATATACCTTTCTTGCCCCGGGGTACCATACTGGGTCCACCATGTACCCGCAAACGGCCTCGTCCACTCCTCGCCTCGGGTTTCATATATCAATCTCAGAACCGAGAAAATACATGGTGGACACACTGAAATATCATATCAAGAGAAACCGGGTTTTTAAAACAATACATACATCCTTTGAAACATAGCCACGGTTCTCAAATCCAGAATCTCATGAAAACAGCATATCTCAATGCGTATAATCATAAAGCATGATATATGCGACATATAACAGAATGTAAGCATATCTGTATATCATGCAATATGGAACAGTGATATGAACATAGCAAGTATATCATGCAACATAGCATAGTGATGTGAGCATAGCAAGTATATCATGGTATGATGTAGCAATTCTACTGTGTAGTGACATAGCAATTATCGATGATGAAGGTGTGTGAGCCGGAAAATCTATGTAGGTGTAACATACGCATCATCGATAGTGGAGTAGGTGTACTAGCACAGGTATATGCAATGCAATGCGAATATCATGAGAGTAGCATAAGGTACATCGTAAGCGAAATGCTATAAGGTATACATATCTACAATATATCCGAGTCGGTGAATCTATCAATCGGCATCCAGCCTCACAACATCATGTACGGTATAATCCATCGTACGACATATCACTCAAGATTCACAACATTATATATGTCTATATACCTATATCCCAGGTCACATCCGTATCAATCTCATATCGTGGACTGACAAAGGTATCAACTATCTCATATCGACTCGCATCCATATAACGACATATCATACTAAGTCATCATATCACATCATATACTCGTTCTCTTTCAATTCGTACCTATCATGAATCACTTCTCGTTTCATACTCTCATATGTCACTATGTTCATTAGTGTCAACTTTTATCATATTATCGTTATTAAATCCTATAATCATGTCCGTCGCATATCATTTATCAGGATATAATAATCAAACGATCTTCTATATCAATGTTTGCGGGGGTGCTATACGCCATCCACCCGACTTCCCCCTTAGATATAAATCTACCCGCCTGCTAAACTCCTCGCTTAGCCGTAGTCGATGCGCTTCGTCGTTTCGGAATCCACGCGAATGTACCTACAATCAATATGAAATTGCGAAGCTATTAACATCAAATTCCGAATCCAAATACGGCACGCGGTGCGCTCATAGGTTAGAACCTAAGCTTACGCATGCTAAACAACCCAACAACCCTCGTCGTTGACGTACAAACATCCAACGACCAAATACAATATCAAATCTCAAAACCAAGAATCCCAATACCGGAAAATATAGCCAAAACCCTAACTAGGGTCGCTATTCATGAAAACCGCCAAGCCTAAAACCCAATCGTACCAATACTCATTCACAACACAATAAATATCGTACAAGACAATATATTTTTCATCACTACGCCAAATAAAACTCACGTCTAATTTTACCGAAAACCTAGTAAGCATCTTTTAAACATTTTCGCTCAAAACTAGAAGTTTAAACAATTCTAGCGACCACAATCATCACATAGTAGCTTGATTAAGCTATCCAAACCTTTACTACAATTTTAATCTCACCCATATAAGATTTAGTAAAAGTTAGTTTGCAATTAGTTTAATTTGATAATTAGGAAAAATATCAATTAACAATCTCACAGCTAGGTTAAATTTTTCCAAGTCTACACTTCTCCATTAACCTTTTCAACCAAACAAAACCTTAACTTGATCTTCATAACCTTTACTAGAATTTCCAAAACATGCTAATTCAAGCTTTAATTAAACATCTAATAACTAGATTAAGGTATTTAAACAACAACTTAAGCTTAGGGTTAGGATTTATACCTCACAAACTTGCTATCAAACTTGCAAATTTTCACCACCAAAATGGCCTCCAAAATGCAAACTTTCATCTTGATCCAAGCTAGATTAGGCTAATAAATAATGGGTAGGGATTTAATTTGGAGTTTGTGGGATTTTTTTGATGGATTTTTGAAGCTTTTTGAGTTGAAAATGGAGTGAGGAAAAATGAGGGGCAGCCAAGGGAAGGCTCGGCCAAGGTGAGAAGGGGAGGGGTTTATTTTGCAAGTGTGTGGAAGTTTCTAGCTTAAAACAACCATTAAAGCTTAATTA
This sequence comes from Agapanthus africanus, assembly GCA_030015575.1. NCBI lineage: Eukaryota > Viridiplantae > Streptophyta > Magnoliopsida > Asparagales > Amaryllidaceae > Agapanthus > Agapanthus africanus. Next base: position 823,220,009 of record CM057339.1, on the reverse strand, counting down.
ATGCACATTACTTTATGCCACCTTTTAATTCTTTAATTAAACATTTTCTTTAATTCAACAAATATCTAGATATTTCTTCAAGATATTTTGTAAGGATGGTTTAGTGCTTAATCTTGTGATTAAGTTAGCATAGATTCATTTTAGCATAATTAACCAAAACCAAATTGTAATTACCACTAATTAAGTACATAATTAAAATCTTTTAATAATATTTTAATTAAGGAAAATATTTAAGTGAACCAAAATTTTCAAGTGACCACTAAATACCGCAAACTAGCAATTTCATAATTAAACTAGGTGCAGTTAAGTCTATACTGAAAAAGATCACTTCTAGGTTTTTACGGAAAAACCCAACCTATTTACCGATTAACGGAAAATTTGCCTAAACGATTTCAGAAACGTTACAGTTGAGCCTCCCTTTCCTCCTCCAGTGCCGATCCCCCTCGCCTTCGATCCCAGCGTCGAGCCCCTTCCTCCTCTAGTACCAAGCCTTGAGTCCCCCTTCGCCTCCTATAGTGCCGATCCCTTCGCCATCGATCCCATGCTGAGCCTCCTAATTGGTAGAAGTTTCTTGCAATGCGATATGCGTTCTACTTGTTCTACTTACTTCAATCAAGTCGGTTTGGCTTGGTAGCTAGCAGGTTAAATACAAGTCGTCCACTGGGAGATGGTTAGTATTTTGTTCTTATTTTAGACGAGTTAAGTAAAAATGTACAAGTTTGTTCAATTTTATTCTAAGTGATTGTAATTTTATGTTCAAAAGAACTTGTTAAGGTTAGGGTTGGTTTGTAGAATTAGAAATTAATCTTGTGCTTGTCTTGCGCCATCATTGAAATGATATTAGAATAGTCGGAAGTAACGGGGATTAGGAGGACATAGGAATGGTATTTGCAAGTTTAAGCAAGCTTTCCAAGCCAAATCCATTCCTAGTGCCCCATGTCTGTTCGTTCCATACTCTTATTTCCAACCCTAGGAAACACACACAACAAGTCTCCAATTAGGTCACAACCATATGTCACGTTGTAGTGCGTCTAAAGGAATTCTCGGCTTAGGTCGCGGCTATATGTCACTTATAGCGTGCCTAAGGGAGATGATTGTGTTTGTTTAGTCTATATTCGATTTCAAGTTGTTTGGCGAAGAGAAGCACAATGAATTTTTTCATCTCTCATACCACCCTTCCTTAACCCTAACAAGTGGGTAAACTACTCACACATGAAAAGAAAATAAAACAAGAAGCAAAGAAAGAATGGAAGAATATGATTAGAACAAAAATAACTAGCTAACTACTTGGGCTCTCACCTAAGCAAGGGGCTCCATTGAATATCATGGCTTAAAAATAGAGATGAGAAGAGGAGAAGAAGAACAATAAAACCAATAACTACGTTAACAAGCAAATAATAAAAGATATACAAAAAATTAAAATACAATGCAAGAAAATAAAGATATAAGGTAATAAAAACTCTCATCTTCATTAATCGTCTACTCAAAATCTCTCACTACATTTTCATGGAGAATAAATGAAGAAGAAGAAGAAGAAAATCAACTAATCTAACACTAATCCCAAGGAAAGTAAAGCATGGTTGGTTTGGCATACATCTTGAGTATATATAGGCAGAGAAGTGAAATTCTATGGCCATATTCTGAGTCCATTTACAATTACAAAAACACCCCTGAAAATTCGTCGCGAGGCAAAATGAGATGGTCGTACAAACTATGATAAAAGAAGGATAAATTGCAGGAAACCCTTCTCAATTCTCCTTGTAAAGAAGAACGTAATTAGTTGCACTTTAGACCTTACTTTAACATACATAGTTTTTATCAGTTTATGCAGCTTTTATCCCCCAAAACACCCTGGATCTTGTACCATTGCTTGTAGGGCCTTTTCACTAAAATTGCATATAGACACTTTTATCATAGTTTGTTGTTTATGATTGTTAATGAAGACAATTAATTCTCTATTTTTTAGGGGGAACTGGCCCGTAAGCCTCACACAAGCACACGGCACATAGGGGACGCACGTATCTGTCCTAAAAGCGTTGTTGTTTATGAATGCTCCCTGTCTGAGGTCAATTTTATTTACTACAAATTTTTGCAGAGCTTTCTGCCTACTGGAAATCCTATCTGTTTCAAGCTCATGGTGCAGTCCGTTGTTAGCTCTTTGATTATTGTTTCGTTTTTGAAGCGCGGTCGAATTGATGAATTGGCACGTCGTTTTTCTTGTATTGCATTCTTATTCTGTTTTGCAGGTTCAAATTTGCAAAATGGTTCCAAAAAATTCTCCGATTTTTAATAGTCCAAAATGGCAACTCTATTGAATTTTGTGCCTTGATCTCTCTCGAGCTCCGCGTTGCCACCTTGTTTCTTGTGCTGCCTCCCTCATGCTTTGCGTTTGTCTGAGACACGAATGACTGCTATTCTCGTCTTGTCTCTTGAATTGGTAGACAACACCAGACGGATGTGGATAACCGAAACCCGGATTTTATCTATTTTCTGCAGTTGTTCTGAATTTGTCATAACTGTAGAGATTGTGCGTGATTTGTATTGTTCTAGACTGAGAACTTGTAACCTATAATCATGTAGCAAATATGAATCAAAAGCACCCACCTATATACAAATATGCATAAGAATAAGCGGTATTAAATGCAATATTCTGGTGTGAACACCACCTCCTCCAGTGCTGAGCCTCCTCTTCTAGTGTCGAGCCTCCTCCTCCAGTGATGGGCCCATCGATCTTCCACTACAGCGCCAACATCTTCCTCCACAACGCCATTTTATTTCCACACCGCTGACCCTCGCTGAGCTCTACAGTGAGTGATGTTTTTGAAGAAATTATTAGATATTATTTTAAGGTTTTAAAATTATTTAGTTTTGAATGTAATGTTTAATTTGTTGATGATTAAGATGATGAGTTAATTAGTTTAATTTCTCAAATATAATGAAGATTTTATGATTGGAAGGTATGCGGTACGATTGATGTTCGTAAAGGGGTGTAAATGATTAAGATGATGATTTACTTTGTCTAATTTAACATATATGTTTGATTGGGTTGAAGTTTGTAAAGCGGTGAAGCCTTGGGTGTTGTTCACACCATAATATTGTATTATTATATTCCCCATTCTTATTCTTTTTATAAATAAACGGGTGCTTTTGACGCATGTCTGCTACATGTTACAGGTTACAGGTTCTTGGACAGGAAGCAGTGAAAACGATGAAAAGACGATGCAAAAGTGGGTTTTGACCGACAAACAGAGAATCTTGATCAAGCCTACATAAAGAACAATTCACAAAGCAAGATTCAAGACATCGACTCAAAACGAACGGTTAAAAATCCATTGCAAATTGTTCACTGAAGATCTGGAACCAACCTAGAAGCCCAAATGGAAAAAGATATATAGATACAGGAAGCCCAAAATGACCAGAAGCTGCAGCCCAAAATTCAAAGCCCAATCTTCTTAGTTGACCGCGGAACCGCGGCCAAACAGGGCCTTGGGCCGCGGTTCCGCGGTGGAGTGGAGCAGTTAGAGAATAAAATTTTTACCATAATTCTTTATGTCTTTGACCGGTCTTCCTAAGGGCTATTTTTGTAATTGTAGACATGCGAATCAGATGTAACCCTAGGGTTTCCTATTCTTTATAAATAGGAACTCTAATCATTGTAACTCTTCATGCCTCCCTTTAATGAATAAAATTTAGAAATCTTTTGGAGAGCATCGGTGCTTCTTTTCCATTCAGAAATTCAGATCTGACAAACCTGCATGGATGATTGGAGGGATCCATCTGTAAGTAGTTTTATTTAATTGCTCTAGTTAGATTTTAATTCCTTGCATTAGATGTTAGCTTTGGGAAAGGCTTTTGAGAGATGAGATCTCTCATCCCTTTCTTACCCATCACATAGAATCTATAGGACTCCATGCATACACGCACACTCCGAGCCCTACGGCACCCTATCCCTCGAGGTAGCGGTGATACCGTAGTATAAAGGCCCGGTTGCGCGCGTTTTCCATGGAGGTTAGGGTAAGGATCTCTAAAGGAAGGACAAGAACCTAGAGGAAGGAACACCTTCCCGAATGGATCTAATCCCCCTCATTGATAATTACCATAACTCCTCTTAGATCCTAATCTGGATATAGAAAGCGTTGAGATTTATTTACATTTCCAAACCATTCCTAAACCTAACCCTAGCAAGAATAGATCTAGATTAATTTAGTTTTTAGAATAATTTGGATTTTTAGATTTAATAACAACTCCGAACACCCTTCGGAATTAACTCGTAAGAACGAATCGGAGATTCACAACATCCCTGTGGACCGACCCGTACTCACCGGCTGGCTGCAAAGCGACGCCGTTCTTGATTGCGGTTACAAATATTTTTGATCTATCTTTTAGAAAGCGTAAGCACGCTGAATCAATTCAAATCAAATGGCGCCGTTGCCGGGGATGGCGTGTCATTTCCTTCTCGCAATTTCGGGTTAATCATAAAATTTAAAAAATCATAAAAATCTGAAAAAATCATAAAATATAAAAAAATATATAATCTGTTATTTTTGGAAGGGATACTCTGTGGTTGAATTTTTGCAGGATATACAAATTCGGATCTGGAAATTTCCAGAAAGCAAAACGGAAAACGGGGTATCGGAACAGAAGATATTTTAACCAACAGAACACTGGATTTTTTTTGAAGCAGTGAACCGCCCAAAGTGCCGCGATTCCGCGGCCAAAACCCACCTTAGGCCGCGGAACCGTGGCCGTATAGTCGAATCAAAGCACCAAAATTTTTCTGGAGCAGTGTTCAGTCAATTTGACCGCAAAATCGCGGTGGGAGCCACGTTTTGCCGTGGAAGGGCGGTGGAATAGTGACGTCATCTGACCAACTTTGCTCTGTAAGATCTTCTGTTCATCCTCTGTAATTTTTGAAATATATTTTCTAAAAAAATACCTGCAGGATTTTGTGCACATTAAAAATATATTCCCTTCCAAATAACGATCTTGTGCAGGATTTTTGGGCCCCGCTTGAAATAAAATAGATTGCAAGTAATATTTTGCTGTTGCATATCTTTTCTATAAAATCTTTTTTGTTGCATATCTTTTCTCGAATATCTTTTTGCAACAATTTTTCCAAATAAAGATTCTTTTGATATGCTTAAAATAATAAATGATTGCAAGTAATATTTTTTTTGGTTGCATATCTTTAACTAAAAATCTTTTTTGCAACAATTATCAAATAAAGAAAAAGGAAAATTATTATTAGGAAACTTGCAAATTTTTTGCCCCAAATAAATCCTTGCACCCCCACAAACATTCTTTCTTTTCACCCTTTCTTCTAACATGGGTACCCCACATAATAAATCACTTGCCGAACTTTGGTATCCCGAACCTAATTTTGCGTCATATGTTAATTTGTTCGGTCAATTTAAAAACGATCCCTCCATGCCTAAAAAATCTTTGAAAGATCACATAGAGGCGTCTAGGAGAAATAGTTTGACTTTTCAACCTACTTTGTGTCAACCGAGTCAACCTTTACCACCTACATATGTTGATACCACTTCTTCATGTCCTTCTGTCACTTCTAGGCCGATGTCCATTGCTGAGCATATTGCTCAATCTCGCAGTCGATCTTTCACCCCTCTCCACTCGTCTAGTTCTAGGGATCAACACGACTATTCACCTTTTTATCCATATGTTGACCCTACCCCTGCCCAACCACCCACTTCCTACCAGTCATACCCGACTTTCCCACCTTCACTAGATACTGTTTCGACACAGCCATTAGGGAGTTTCACATATCCAACCAATTTTGAATCTTTTACTGAAACCCCCTCACCACCTAAGTCTAGTTTGGAAGAGTCGTTGGAAGCGTACATTGCAGCAACGAATAAAATGACTAGGAATGTGGAAGCGTCTTTAGCCGCCCTTATGCAACCTAGTGAACCGGTAGGTAGTGTCCCGCTAGCTCCAAATTTTTCAATGTATGAGGCGGCAATTGGACAGAGTGAGAATCAGAGAGGATTTCCAAATCAAACCTACCCATACCCTATTGAATCCAACAACTCCAATTTTCAAACATGTGTCCAAAATGATGAGTTGTGTGATTCTGTAGTGCTTGATTTGCCAGATTGTGAAGAACCCCTTTCGAGTGAAACCGCACCTAATCCTTTCGATCTTTACATCTCCACTCTAGAACCTAAATCGATAAATATCCATGCTTTTGATGAGGTGTCTAAGAAAATTGATTTTCACTTGATTGAGGATATAGATGCCGGGAATATTTCGGATGATGAACCTGTCGATTTAATTGAGATTTTATGTTCAAATCATCATCCCGAGTTATTAAAGGTTTCTCCCGAATCTAATATGCGTCTTGAATTTGATGATAATGGCATGGATGAGTTAAATATTAAGGATAGTATTGAGGAGAGTCTTGAGGATAATATTGAGATTGAATCATTTTTATTTGATGTGTCTGATTTTCCAATTCATCCTCCTGAACCTTTTACTGCTATATCACCCTCCCTCTTTCCCATCGTTCCGACCCCGCTTGAAGACTGTGAGCTTGAAACCTTTTCCTTTGAATCTGACACAATTCTCACAGATGATAACACCTACAAGTGTTTCACTTTTTCGGACGATGTTGATGACTCACCACCCGAGTTTGAGTCCTTTACATTTTCAGATGAGCCACCAGACTCGGTTGATTATAGTAGTTTCGAACCAATAATGGAATCTTTCAAGTTCGAAACAGTTTACTACGGTGAGAAAGATGCTATCCCTAATTCACTCCCTTTCGTCTCTCCTATTGTCCCGACCGTACAAATGACCGTTACGCTTTCATTTCCTATACCAAGTTCGGCGTGCCCATGTTTTCTTGCGAATCTTGAGGGATTTGACCCTATTTCCCGACGGGTTGATAAGTTAGCGCAATCGCTTATAACATATCGGTCATCACATATTGCGCTATTCACTCAATTTACACCCTCAAGATCGTACTCCACTTCCTTCTTCTTTTCGCCATTCTTCTCCCCCACCGAGACCATATTCTACCATTCTTCTTTCCACACGGTCTCGCGTGCTTCTCATTTTCTTGCACCAACTATACCATTTCCACGATAAGATTTTTGAATGGTTGGTGCTAACTTTTGGCTTGTGCAAGGCCAGGCTTAAGTTTGGGGGAATCTTTGTATATATGTATATATTTTTTGTTTTCTTTTCTATATAAAAAAAAATAATAAAATTTTTTTTTCAAAAATATAAAAATTATAAATAAATAAACAGGGGAGTGCCGGTATTTTGACCCTCTTGGTTTAGCATGACAGTGAGGACACTGTCAAGTTCAAGTTTGGGGGTATGCTCGGTACGTCTTCTTCCTTCGCATTCATTTGTACATATTTTTGCATTTGCATATTTATTTGAAAAACCCATAAAAATTTAAAAAATTATAAAAATTATTGTATTCAATTTTGGCTATAATTGACTTGAGTTTGACAAATAGGTTAACTGGCTAGGAACAACTAGATCTTAGACTTAGTGAATTAAAAACCCTAAAAATAACATTCCTTAAAGTTTAACGGCAGAATGTATATGCCTTGTAGTTTATTTAGAAATAGGCAAATTTTGGGTTCACTTCTTGGGCTAAGTCAAAATTAGGGAAGTGTATTGATGTTCTTATTAGAGTATAAGTTTGAAAAATAGTTCCTAACTTAAGCCTAGATTCTAAAAATGTATACCCTACAATTTGCACAATCACGCACCTTGAAACTTGGAATAGTAGAAGGGACCTTGAAGTGCTCTTGTCTAAAGTCCTTAGTACAATGAAAAAAAAGAAAAAAAAGTGAATAAAGAAAAAAAAATGGACACTGGTTTTTGTGATTACTTAAGGCTGCAAAAATAGAAAAATATTTAGCGAGGGTGCTTCATCACCTAGTGCCTTAGACCAACTGGTTTGGGAGTCACTGCTAAAGCCTTGGGTGTTGCAAAACTAGGAAGTACGCTTTAAAGTGCTAACGCATCTTGTAATCGGTTGTTGGTACCTCAAGAAGTATTAACGGTCGCATGAAGGATGTGTAAGCAAATTTCATTTAAAAAATTCACTAATTAATAAGTGCTTTGGACAATGGACGAGAGTATGATTGCTTGATTTGAATTTCCAAGTGTAGGGGTGATCTATACACACACGTAGGGATATGTGATTGGAATTTAGATAAGAGAGAGGAATGAAAAACAGAACTTATATCTTTAATAGAGTTGATAGAAATTCCTAAGTGGAGATGAAACCCTAGAAGGAAGACTTAAGAGATGCCGAAAGCTAAGTAGGTCTACATAACATATATAATCTTAAGTTAAATAATGAGGAAGTGTGAAGAATGTGGGTGGATAATTTGCGAGTCAAAATATAATAGAATTCCTTGTTAGAAAACCTAATTGGAGAACAAAAGTTAATGGGCTGAATTGATAGGATTTTGTGGGTGTAATCCGCTGAAAACCCTCAGGAGACAACACTCCTCCTACTAGGGACACCTAGAGATTTAACGACTTGTTGCACGTGCTCAGTGCAATCGCGTTTCCCTGCGAAAGTGTGGTTAGGATTTTAGTGAATAAAAATATGTTTGCTCGAGGACGAGCAAAAGATAAGTTTGGGGGTATTTGTTCACACCATAATATTGTATTATTATATTCCCCATTCTTATTCTTTTTATAAATAAACGGGTGCTTTTGACGCATGTCTGCTACATGTTACAGGTTACAGGTTCTTGGACAGGAAGCAGTGAAAACGATGAAAAGACGATGCAAAAGTGGGTTTTGACCGACAAACAGAGAATCTTGATCAAGCCTACATAAAGAACAATTCACAAAGCAAGATTCAAGACATCGACTCAAAGCGAACGGTTAAAAATCCATTGCAAATTGTTCACTGAAGATCTGGAACCAACCTAGAAGCCCAAATGGAAAAAGATATATAGATACAGGAAGCCCAAAATGACCAGAAGCTGCAGCCCAAAATTCAAAGCCCAATCTTCTTAGTTGACCGCGGAACCGCGGCCAAACAGGGCCTTGGGCCGCGGTTCCGCGGTGGAGTGGAGCAGTTAGAGAATAAAATTTTTACCATAATTCTTTATGTCTTTGACCGGTCTTCCTAAGGGCTATTTTTGTAATTGTAGACATGCGAATCAGATGTAACCCTAGGGTTTCCTATTCTTTATAAATAGGAACTCTAATCATTGTAACTCTTCATGCCTCCCTTTAATGAATAAAATTTAGAAATCTTTTGGAGAGCATCGGTGCTTCTTTTCCATTCAGAAATTCAGATCTGACAAATCTGCATGGATGATTGGAGGGATCCATCTGTAAGTAGTTTTATTTAATTGCTCTAGTTAGATTTTAATTCCTTGTATTAGATGTTAGCTTTGGGAAAGGCTTTTGAGAGATGAGATCTCTCATCCCTTTCTTACCCATCACATAGAATCTATAGGACTCCATGCATACACGCACACTCCGAGCCCTACGGCACCCTATCCCTCGAGGTAGCGGTGATACCGTAGTATAAAGGCCCGGTTGCGCGCGTTTTCCATGGAGGTTAGGGTAAGGATCTCTAAAGGAAGGACAAGAACCTAGAGAAAGGAACACCTTCCCGAATGGATCTAATCCCCCTCATTGATAATTACCATAACTCCTCTTAGATCCTAATCTGGATATAGAAAGCATTGAGATTTATTTACATTTCCAAACCATTCCTAAACCTAACCCTAGCAAGAATAGATCTAGATTAATTTAGTTTTTAGAATAATTTGGATTTTTAGATTTAATAACAACTCCGAACACCCTTCGGAATTAACTCGTAAGAACGAATCGGAGATTCACAACATCCCTGTGGACCGACCCGTACTCACCGGCTGGCTGCAAAGCGACGCCGTTCTTGATTGCGGTTACAAATATTTTTGATCTATCTTTTAGAAAGCATAAGCACGCTGAATCAATTCAAATCAGGTGTAGGTGGATTCTTCAATATTTGGGCAATTCTTGATAGAGTTAACCACTCTTAAAATTTATAAATTTGTTAAGATTATATATTATTTTTGTGTAATTTTGAATTTTTTTGTTAGGGTTAAGATTAGGTGTTAGGGTATTTTAGTGAAAAAACAATAGGTAAGGGTATTTTAGAGTAATTTAGTTATTGTTGTGAATGCTGTTTATATTTCCGGCCTTCATGCCAAGTTACCGGCCTTCATGCCATGTTACCGGCCTTCGTGCCACGTATCTCATTATATCCAAATTTGGGAAATTTTATAAATACAGAGGAGGTGCTGCCGAAATGCTAAAAAATGTCTACCTACGTCTTTTACCGACACACACACACTACACGCATACACACAAAACACACACACACACAACACACAACACACATACACAAAGCACATACACACCAACAACCCTACACTTAAGTGAAATTATAAATCATAACATTAGATAATTTATCAAACTAAATTACGCACCGTAGATCCCATCTATCGGTTAACATACGTTTGGTGTTCGTCGTGACATAAAACCACACGAAGTTTGTTAAAAATTGGATGGTATCGTTCGATGCTAACAACCGTTGTGTAGTCTATGTGATAAGAAGATTCAATCGTATGATAACCGATAGATTTATCCAGTGTGGACAAGTTAGGAATGTATAAAGCAAACACCTGCATTCACTTGTGTTTTCATTCGTTTCGAGTTATTTCGTTGGCAGCTTTCCGCTGTCTTTCCGTATACAAAAATAGATTAGATGTTCATTTCAATGTTGTTTTTCAGCATTGAAATGATTATCTATTCTATTACAGTGTACTCGAAGAACAACAGGGAGGTTCTACCGAAATTTTCTAGAAACGGATGAAAGCACAAGCGAATGGGTGTCTGCTCTATACATTCTTAATGGGATAAAAACCTTACCCCCGACAGCCGTTGTAATATCTTAAACAGTGTGATATTGTTAAGAACTAAAATCTCTTCAAATTGCATACTTTATTTTGTTTATTATTAATAAATAAGGATGAATAGGTAACAATGAAGTGACATATAATAGGGTTTAAATCACATAAACAACTCATACTTGAGAGCGACAATCTTACACACACACGCACATGTGCTTTTAGGATCCGTTAACGATAAGTGTGTGTGTGTGTGTTAGTTATACAGTCTAATATGGCCCGTGAGTATATCAAAATTAAGGACTGGATGTATGTAGATCAAGAACAACGCGCGAACCCTGAGTTCGTCGCAGGAGTTGCTTCATTCATCGAATTTGCACGCAAACATCATAAGATTGTGCCGGGGGAGATTCTTTGTCCGTGCGACAGTTGTAGGAATAAGATGTACCAGAAGATAGGGAAGATGGAGTTTTACATCGTTAAACATGATTTTACTTGATTTTGTACAACTTAGTTATATTACGGGGAAGAAGAAGAAGAAGATGGTAATGCGGTGAAAGAAGAAGAAGAAGAAAATAACTTCTTTCCAGAAGAGGAAATAGAGGATATGGTAGAGGTTACTCTTGGTCATAGTAATTCTACTAAAGAGGACCTTCCTTCCGGTCAAATACAGTGTGCGGATAAGTATGAGAAGTACATGAATCATGCTAAAAGACCGATTTATGAGAATGCAAAGTATTCCACACCATTATGGTTCTTCCATCTTTTCGAGATCAAGTGCCTAAATAGATGGAGCAAAAAGTCATTCACAATTCTTCTCAAGTTTCAGAAAGATTCTAAATCCCCGGAAAATAATGTGCATGAGAGCTGTAACAATGCCCAAAAGATGATGTCTAATTTAGGTCTGAAATATGAGAAAATTCATGCATGTCCCAAAGATTGTGTACTGTATCGGAAAGAAAATTCAGATTTGAAAGAGTGTCTCACAAACGGAGAGAACATGTATACGCCGAAAATATCTGATAAGAAATCAGATATATCTGTCGAGGTCAAGGTTTGAGGTTTTGGCCAAAACCACCGATACGTGGTGGTTTCGTATCGGTTTCGGTGGAGATCGATACAAAACCAACCATGCAATATCATTTCGGTCAAAACCTTTAAAAACTTATTTTTATACCATTTTATTTTCATTGTGATCATTGTAGGCTTTTGTTATTAGAAAACCGCAAAAAAGTGAATCCAAACCCTATATTAATACTTATTTAAATACACATTTCAATATATTTTGCATCATGGCTGGATTTTTAAATACTAGGAACATTATTACAAGTCTTATAATATAGAAGCATAAATTTAAGTATTTAATATTTCTACATTTATGTGTGTTGTATTACCATCGAAACCGAAATCTGAACCGAGATTAGCAAAACTAGTCGAAACCCAGCGAAACTAATAAAATTATGAGAGACCGAAACCGAAACCAAAATCGAGTTCTCGAACCTTGGTCAAGGTAGCATGATACTTTCTCATAATACAGAGGCTGCAGAGGCTATTCAGGTGTAAGAAGACAGCAGAGGAAATGATTTGGCATCACCGTGCTCCTCCAAGCGAAGATGGAAGAATGAGTCATCCAAGAGATTCGCCAGCATGGAACGATTTCGATAGGAGACACACAATATTCAGTAGTGATCCTCTCAATATCAGGCTTGGACTGGCTAGTGATAGCTTCCGCCCATTCAACTATAAAGGTGGTAATCAACACAGCACATGGCCCATTATAATGATAGTTTATAATCTATCTTCATGGTTGGATATGGATCGGTCATACTTTATGATGTCTCTTTTTATTGATGGACCGAAATCACTAGGAAACAATATCGACATCTATTCAACCTCTGATCAAAGAGTTAAAATCCTTATTTATTGATGGTGTGGAGACTTACGATGCAAACATAAATACAACCTTCATGATGCGTGTGGGTTTAATGTGGACAATTAATGACTTTCTTGCATATGGAATGCTATTAAGTTGGTCCGTATATGGTTACAAAGCATGCCCTTACTGCCAGTAAGATACAACATCGAGACGGTTGAATTTTAGCAACAAGATTTCTTTTTGCGGTCATCGGTGTTTCCTGCCACCAGACCATCCCTACAGGTTTGAAGATGTTCACTTTGATGGTCATGAGGAGCTTCGTGGATCTCCAACCCCATTATTCAGAGAAGACGTGATTGCTCAGTAGAATGGTTATAGTAACGTGACCTTCGGGATAGATCCCAGAAGACATGACACTCCATCCGGATGGAACAAGTTAAGCATTTCAACAAACTGCCGTACAAGCCAACAAATTTAGTGCGTCAGTATCTGAACGTCATGCGCATTGAGAAGGGAGTATCCAAGCACGTACTTAACTTGCTTCTTTGTAAAGATAGAAAATCGAAAGATAATCTCAGTGCTCGGATGGATCTTCAGAACTGGAAAATTAGAGATGATTTGCATCCTAAATCGATAGCGAGTAAACCGGGAAAGTTTGTACTTCCCAATACCACGTATCATATGTCACAAGCAGAAAAGAAAAAGTTCCTGCAAGTGTTACATGATTTGAAAGTCCTCACAGGTTTCTTAGAAACATTTAATAAAAAGATAAAGATTGTGAAAGGAAAAATCGATGGGCTGAAAAGTCATGATCACCATGTTATTATGGAGCACTTTCTCCCATTATCCCTCAGGGATTCTCTCCCTGAATCGGTTGGTCTAATAATCAATGAACTTTGCTGTTTCTTTAGGAAATTGTGAGCTAAAAATATCGAGGTTGTGGCGATGAAGAAACCAGAAAATGCGATTCCCTTGATACTGTGCAAGCTTGAGCGGATTTTCCCGCTGACGTTCTTCGATATCATAATAAACCGACGGTTCATCTTGCATCCAAGGTTAAGCTTGCCAGACCGGTACAATATCGTTGGATGTATCCCGTTGAAAGGTACCTTGAATTTTTCGGTTGACGCAATAGATATATTTTTGCTTTCTTATATGCTTGTATTTGTTTATTTAATATAAGTTTCTTTAGGTACCTCCTGACTCTAAAAAATTATATACGCAATAAAAATTGACCAGAGGGTTCTATTATGAAAAGTTATCTCTTAGATAAAGTAACCACATTTTGTTCCTACTATTTGGACGAAAACATTGAGACGAAGCTTAACAGGTCTCGAAGAATTCATGACAGACCATATGGTAAAGCAGATTACAAGAGAATGTAACCCATATTTATCAACAAGATATATCGGTTTATCCTTTTCAATAGTGTATGTTTTAATGAAATTAGAGTGTAAGTCTGTTTTGCATTAATTGTTCTCTCTCTCCCCCCCCCTCTCTCTCTCTCTCTCTCTATATATATATATATATATATATATATATATATATATATATGAAATAATATAACGTTGATGTCAAAATTTAATATTGAGAACATAATTAATAAGAATGAAGTACGTGGCGGGCATTCTATTTAGAATGATGATCGATCGGAAATATCATTAGGACAATTTTTTCAACTGGTTTGCAAATCATGTAAGATATTCGAATCTCATGTTTTTGCGACTAGTCTTAATCTAAATTTATATCATTATATAATTTTCGCATACTTTGTTTTGTCATACCAAGATCCAAATATATTTGTATCATTAGAGAAAGACTTGAGATATCTAGCTCAGGTTCCTATCATGGAGGTTGCATACAACAAAGCATTCGGTGTCCTTGGATCCAAATTTGAAGTTAAGAACATAAAATAATCTCGAACCACCCATAATAGTAGGATTGCGACTGTTGGCTTTGATCATGTGATTTATTATGGGTACTTAAATTGTGTACTTGGTATCCAATATTCCGGATGAGCAGAACTATTTTATATATTTCAGTGTATTTGGTATGATACACGAACCAGAACTGGGAGGTGGAGAGACAACCTCGGGACTTGGAAATATGAATATGGATTGACCGGTGTAAACACATGTCGATTTTTCTTTGAGGACGATCTATTTATATTTCCGCAACGAGCATTTCAATTATACTACTCAAAGTGCTTGAAGCATCTGAAATGGAGTGTTGTATATCGATGGATACCCAAGGATATTTATGATGTCCCAGAATTCGAGAATCGCATGGATGACAGTTATGCGGAAGAAGAACAGAGAAGACTTAGAGTGCACTAACCGTCTGTCTCCATAGAATGGTTATCTTCTGATGAGTATGAAATTATATGGGTTAGGAATGATATTGATAATCAAATCCAAGTGGATATTCCTACGACGTCTAATGCGTCTATGAAACGAAAAAGGTAATTATTACTATTATATTATGAGTTTACATTTTCTATGATCTATACATGTATTGTTGTTGCTATTTCTCTTACATATATGTATTGAATGAATATGTAATGGTTGTACTTCTATTTAGGGGTGATGGAGATGTCAGTACCAGCGAGGGGCAGGGGCACTAGGGGTAGCGCCAGAGGCGGTTCCTCTTGGGTAAAGCGATTATGCCCGGAGAGATGCATAGGGAGCAGTTCCTACAGCAGAAGGGTGGTGTTGCACCTCCGTCTGGACAGAGTCCATATGATTCTTTCCGTGTAGACTTTACCACACTTGCAGGTGTATTTATATATTATATACTGCACGCATATTTATTTTGAACGATATATTATAGATATACATGCATATTCATGGTAAACGATATATTATAGATATAGACGCGGAGAGATCAATCCGATCATGCTGACCCCTATCCTAGACGTCGTACATAGAGGGTATCAGGGTGGCTACGAGAGAGGTCTGGGACTTGGTCCCAGCAGGGCCCATCTAAGGTTGTATATTTTTGAGATTTTTGCAAGATGTTTATATTATATTAGCTACATATTGTATATTTTGGATATCAGTTGTTATATATGATGATTATGATCATGATTTTGAGTGATTTTGTATTTTGTTTTTACATTTCTGTATTTCGTTATATATTATGCGTGGGATATTATTGATATATATTTTTGTATTTGGATATATAATATAGTGTGTGATATATTATTGTGTAAAGGGCGGACAAAAAACAAAAGACAGTATTTAAAAAAAAAAATTTGCCTCTACGGTTAGTACCGTAAGGGCAAAATATTCCCCTACGGATTCCACCGTAGGAACAAAGTATCAGAAAAAAAATTGATACTCTATCCTTACGGTTTACACCGTAGGAACAACCTTTACCCCTAAGATGACCGCCGTAGGGATAAAGTATCAGAAAAAAACTGATACTATTATTTTTTTAAATATTTGTTTGTATAATTGTATAAAATGGTGCCCATATGGTGAGACACGTAGGGGTAGTAATTTGCCCCTACGAAGCACACCTTAGGGACACGATATTGTTATTTTTTTTAAAATAAAAAATATTTGTCCCTACGTTGGAAACCGTAGAGACAGTGACCCTTACGGGTTTCGCTGTAGGGGCAATTTTTTAACCGTAGGGGTTTTTATCTGCCCGTACGGATTTTGCCTCTATGGATCATAATTTTTTCCCTACGGTGGACACTATAAGGACAGTTGGTTGCCCATACGGTTCCAACTGTAGGGGCATGCCATATTTGTAGTAGTGATTTTGCTTGATATAGCTCATTAAAATCGCAAAAAAATGTAAAACGTAAAAGTTTTCTAGTTTTTCTTGTTTTTCAATATTTTGCTTGATACACATACCCTGCATGAAAAATCAAAATTTATTTTAAAAAATCAAAATTTTTCGTTTTCTTCCTTTTATTAATATTTTGCATGCTAAAAGCACACGAAAATCCCAAAAGTTTCCAAGATATCAAGTTCTTTCAAAAATTTTAATTTTTTGAAAATTGAGGGGTAAGACTAAATTTGTAGCCACATATGTCCAAGTTAAATAAAGAAACACATAAATAGAAAGGCACAATTTGTAAATTCTGAAAATTTGAATGGCTTGGACAAATTTATAGCAACTTCTGTCCAAGCTATATGAGAGAATGTTCTCTCATATTACTTTCTTATATACTAGCATTTTCAGCGCATGCATTGCATGTAATAATAGTAATTTCGATGATAAACTTCTTTATTAATTTAACTATGTGAATCTTACTGATAAAATAATAACAGCATAGCAATTTAATTATGTGCATCGCACTTGTAAAATTATAATGACATGGCGTTTAATTATGTTCATTGCACATAAATCAATGGTGTTTTTTTGTTTGATTTATCTAAAATAATAAGAAGCCACATCATCAATCAATTTTAAAATTAAACGATCCCTTTCTTTTGCCCTATAATAGTAGAGATAATAGTAAAGATAATATAGACATGCCAGGAAAAAGCGGTAATTTTATTTGTCTGGACTTGTCACTTTATTCATACCAGGGGTTTTGATATTTTTTGCTGAGAAAATAGATGAATATCTAAAACGTTTACTGGAGTTTTTTTTGGTGGAGGTATATATAAGTATGAAAACTATGATTTGTAAGCTCCAAAATTTAATTTAAAAATAAAACCCGGATATTTATAAGAGATGTGTCTGGGAGAACTGGAGTAGAAAACTCAAAGTAGATTAAAGTTTAGATAATTGCAATTACCTCCAACAAAAAAATGAATGCCAAACATGATAAACTTAGCATTATGGAGTTAACCTTTGCTAACTATATGAAACTTCGGTTTAGAAAACTTAACCCTATTCCTAAACAAGGCCTTAAAAGTGTGGGCTGTATCAAGTTTTTTTATCTTAAGAGACAGAGACACACACACACACACACAGAGAGAGAGAGAGAGAAAAGGAAGGGGGAAGAGAGACGGGGCAATCTTTTCAATAATGTAGACCATTTAAGAGAGTGGAGATGTTTTCTTATTTCTTGAGAAAAAGACATGCAAATCACTTTGGTTCACACTACTGGAAACTGTGCGTATTAGGGACGATCTATTAGCGACCGTTTATTTTGTATTAGGAACCGTATAAAACGGTCGCTACTATTCTCTGAACTTTTAACCCGCGAGAGAGCTTTCTCTCTCTCATTCTTTCCTAAAAATTTCACAGAGCCGCGAAATCTTAAGCTTGAGGTGATTTCCCTCCTTCATTCTTCCCAATTTTTCCAAAAAATTTCACATTTCTTATTTAAGTTTTTTAGGTGCTGCCGCCGCTGTTGGCAATCGCCATGCTCATTCAAAATCCAGTCAAAAGTTAGGGTTCCCTCCTCCAATTATTATTTTTTCAATTAAATCATGCGATGAATTTTTTTTATTTTGATTCCAACATCTTATGAAAAATTAAATGTGGAATTGAAAATTGTGTTGGTTATGAGATAATATGGAAAATGAGGAATTGAAAATAAGTTAGGCGTTGGATTTTAGGATGAGGAATTAAAGAATGTGTTTGGTATTGGGTTGTAGGAATTTAAGAATCTATGAACCCTAAAAAACCTTAAAAACAACTTATAAACCCTAATAACAAATTATAAACCCTAATTACAAATTAAGGTATTAAAGAATCTATAAACCCTAATGACAACTTATAAAACCTAATTAACAAATTAAGATAATCTTAAGTACAAACTATTAAAATTGTAACTAGAGGCTGGAAAAGCTAATTATAAATGAACCCAATGTTAACATTAATTAATATATAATATTAATTATAGTAATTAAGAAATTTTAATTAAGACCAAATAGTAGTGAACCGAGACCCTACTTAAAAAAATGATTAAATAGAAAGTTTTAAGGAAAACCCTAAAATTTTGATTAGAAACTTAAGTAGGATTTTATTTTTCATTTAATTAGTAAGTTTAAGATCGAAAGGTCTTAAACTTATTTAGGATTGGCCTATAGTTTCCCGTCTGATAATTAGTGTATGTCAATTTTTTTTCCGGTCGAATAGGATCACAAATGTTTGTGAGAGTTGAGTTTCCTGTTCAATTATTTTAAACATATGTGTAGTATTCGATGAGGTGATTTGACATACAATAATTGTTGGATTTTTCCAGTATGGACAAGTTATGAATTCAACAAGACTCATATCTCACTTCCTCCTGTATTTTCGTCCATTTCGAGAAGTTTCGACGGTGGTTTCCACTTGTTCCCCATGTAAAGATTTATGTACGAACACGGGGAACAGTGGGAAAGTGCTGCCGAAATTTTCTCAAAATGGACGAAAACACAGAAGGAAGTGAGATATGAGTGTTGCATTCGTAATGGGAATTAGGACCTTTAGCCCAGACAACCGTGACAATAATTATCCGTCTCGACCTTTTGTCCTGACTTACGCTAGCATTAAATGACTTCAGATGCTTTGATGCGTCCACATCATGAAATCTAATTTAAGACTTGAAAATTTATTTAATGATGATCATGTAATAAACTCTTAAGATATGTTAAACCCGTATTATTATCTGTGTGATAACAGATGACTATTATGGTGGATCGGTTCCTGCTGATCAGTATAGGGCTATTTTGGTGAGTTTATCTTTAATTACATATATGTTCGATTTTTTAATTTTATCGTTACATATCTTCACGTATAGTTAAATCAAATATTCGATACAGAAGAAAGCTGGGGAAAAGCCGGGCCTTCCTGAGACTTGGGAGGAGTTGCACATTAGAGAGGGCATGCCAGATGAAATGATAGATATAGCCACTCAACATGTGATAAGCTTGCATTTATAAATTCTTTCAAGTAAATTAAACACACTTGTTAACTTTGCAAAGAAAAGTAATTACAGTTTTATTTAACGAAGGAGGATCTCGAGGAGGCGGAGAGGAGCTATCAGGAATCAAATCCCAAATTTCTGGCCGACGATTCTCTTCCTATGAAGGTCGAGGTATCTACTATAGAGCAACTTTTATCTCGCTTGAGGGGACACGACAGTATTCCCCTTTATGGTGGTCCTGTTAGTCTTTCACGGTTGAGTTCCAGAGGAACTTCAAGTACGTCGACTGCTCGGTCCAAACAATAAACGGCCGAGGCACGGTGGATCGACGAACTAGAAGAGCGGCTCAAGAGGAGGGATAAAGCAGATAAGAAGAGGGTGGAAGATGAAGTGGCATGGAAAGCTCAAATGGAGGCGCGGTGGGATCAATTCTCGCAACAATACGATCCACCTTCACAATCGTGGTCGGCACAGAGTCCATGGCCGTCGCAGCCGACATATTACCCTCTTCCGACAAAGTGACCTATTACCCTCCTCTATCACAGGGCTCGTTGTACTACCCTCAACCTCCGCCTCAGCAACAGGGAGGGTACTACCCTCAGCCTCGGCCTCCGCCACAGGAACCTTATTACCTACGGCCTCCTCCACAGGAATCGTATTACCCTCAGCCTATCCTACCGGGAGAGTTATTAGGTACATTTTTTCGCAGGAAGACTTCGAAGATGTGGATTTATACTATTCAAGGTAAGTTTCTGATGGCGGTGATAGCTGTAGGAGTTAGTGAGGTACGTATATACATGTGTTAGTGTAGCTAGCACGTTGTTTAATTCCGAAGATTATGATTTTAGTTCATGTGTTTATTTATTTGTTTGGATTTGGTGGGTTTCGACGCTCGATGAGATAAAATCTCAGGCCTGCTTCAGTTAACTTTGCAAAAGCATCTTTATAGTCACCAACAGCACTCGCCGAGATATACTTTCACTTCAATTCCAATTTGGGAAATTCCTACCGATATAGCGCTGCCCGGTAACAAGTTAAGAACTGTCACAACTGGGAGTTAAGTGAATAGGCATATACTCCTTGCTCTCACAGTAAAACTTTGAATTACAGGGTCTGCAGAAGCTTTTGGCCCACTTCAGTAATTTCAACTTGAATTTACTGAAGTGGACCAAAAGGTCGTGCAGACCCTGTAATTCAAAGTTTTTCTGTGAGAGCAAGGAGTATATGCATGTTCACTTAACTCCTAGTCGCGACGGTTCTTTTCTTGTTACCGGCTAGCGTTACATCGGCAAGTATTTCCCAAATTGGAATTAAGGTGAAAGTATGTCTCAGCGAGTGCTGTTGGTAACTCTAAAAATGTTTTTGCGAAGTTAACCGAAGCAGACTTGAGATTTTGTTTTGGTGATGGCAGTGGCGGGACTTAGTGAGGTACGTATATATATATATATGTGTGTGTGTGTGTAGCTAGCGTTGTTTCGAAGATTATGATTTGAGTTCATGTATTTATTTATTTGTTTGGATTTGCAGGGTTCACAGGGTTGAGTGAGCTGGGATTACACGCGATCTGGAGAGTTTTTTGAATTGTTAGGCATATAGCGTATGTACTTTGTTGGTTTATAATCAGAACACTATTGTTGTATTTTTTGGTTTGAATATATGTTGGTTTATTATGACTTTAGTTCTTGTATGTTTGTTTTTTACGATTTTAGTTCATTTTTGTGTTGGTTTGAGTTATGGTATTATTCGATATATCGTGCATTGTGTTTATGTGTTGGTTTGTCATCGAAACACCATTATTGTGTAATATATTATGATTGGCGATATTATTGTATAGTATATTTGGTATTTTCTGGAATTTGTTTCCTATTAAATAGGTATTAGCGACCATGATAGCTACAGGAACGGTCGCTAATATTGGTATTAGCGACCATTCGATAATACATAAAACAGTTAAATATCGTTTAGAAGTCCACGTGTCAATTTTGGCCACTGGTAAGGACGGTTGCTAATACTGGTATTAGCGACCGTTCATGGACGGAGGCTAATACATGTGTCAGCGACTAAGCTTTTTGCAACCGTGTATTAGCGACTGTTTAAAATATGAACGATCGCTAATAAACTTTAGCGACCATCCATATAGTATTAAAGAATGTTTTATACAATCTCTAATATGCACTGTATGGAGTAGTGATAGTAGAAATAGGAATATAAAATGAGGACAGAGAGTACCTTTAGGGTCTGTTTGATACCTGGAATGTATCATCACTAGGAATCCATACATTTCAAAAATTTTGCTTCCAGGCATTTTACGGCCAGGAATATAGAATTGTTGTGCTCGGTACAATTTAATCATTCTTGAGAACAAACATAGGGATCGGCGCTGGACGACAGACGAAGATGTGTAACGGCAAACAATGAATGACAATGATCAGCTGTCGTCAACGAATTAGACGACAACCATGATAATGGTTATGTAGGCAGGAATATTTCATGTAAATATCCAAATAGATACTAATTTGTAGGAAATTTGTAGGAAATGCTTTTCTAACAATTCAAAGACATTCGGTTCCTATACGCTACTACAAATGTGACCAACAATAATGGGAAATTGGTAGCGGTTCAAATCGTTACAATTAACGATAATTGATTTTATAGAATTGGTAACGGTTATGACTGCTACTAATAATAAAATATGGCGGGCCCCACAACCCACTGGAGATAAAACCCAAAACTCCCCCAAATTTTCATCGAGCCTCTTCTTTTTTCCCCCAAATTTTTCATTGAGCGCCAAAATCCCTCCTCGGTCGTCTTGGTCGCCGCTGCCTCCTCCCTCGCCACCGTTGCCACTCGTTGCCTTCATGGCCGTCCCCTTAGAAGCCCTCGCCGTCTCTCCTCTGTGATCGAGCCTGGTGCCGTCGATCGAATCCCTAGCCCCTGATCGAGCTTGTCGAATCTCACCACCACTCGAAGTTTGCTCGGCGCCGGTCGTCAAGAGGTAAGTATAAACCGTTTAAATTTTAATTTTTTTGGTTTAATTTTAATTTTTTTTGCTTGATCCCAAAAATTAATTGTTGCTGCTGCTGTTGATATAATTTTTGCTGCTGGTAGTGTTGTTATTGTTGATGTTGGTGTTGTTGTTGCTATTATTGTTGTTGTTGTAGGGAGGGTTAGGGTTTCGGTTGGGGGTTAGGATCGGGTTAGGGTTAGGGTTAAGTATTAGAGTTAGGGTTCGGGTAATTTAGCGAATTTTTGTAGGTAGTTTAATAAAAAGCAACAATAGTTAAGGATATATTAGTAGAAAAGCAACACTATTTAAGGGTATTTTAGAGTAAATAAGTAAAATTGAGCAAATGGGGGGTTTTTATTAAAAAATTTAATGACAGTTTAGTGAAAAACATCAATAGTTAAGGGTATTTTAGTGAAATTTATAGTAATTTAGTTAATTTAAGAAGATGAATCGTTTAATTAAATTTCTAAACTAGTTTAGTGAAAAACAACAATAGTTGAGGGTATTTTAGTGAAATTTTTAGTAATTTAGTTAATTTAAGGTAGTTTAGTGAAAAACCAACAATAGTTAAGAGTATTTTAGTATAATTTAGTAAAATTGAAGAAATAGATTACTTAGGAAAAATTTTAAGATAGTTTAGTGAAAAACAACAATAGCTAAGGGTAGTTTACTGAAAATTTTAAAGGTGTTTTATAGTAATTTAGTAAATGTGCGCACGCGCTTATGATAAGGACGATGATCTCACAGATTAAATAAGACCAAACCTTAATTCATCATCATTCTCCTCTATATTAAACTCTTGTCAAATCGCACCCTAACCTAACCCTAAAACTTGATTAAGAAAACCCTTAACTTTGAAAAACTTTATCCTAAACAAAAAACTTCAAAACCTTGAAATTAAAACGTAAATGTAAAACTAATTCAAATTAAATCTTAAACTAAGTGTATGATACTCGATGATAATATGAAATTTTCATATTCTCATCGATAATCATATGTGAAAATCAAAACGCGCCTTAGTCCCCGTCTATCGATTAACATACGTTCGATATTTATCGTGACATAAAACTACATGAAGATTGTTAAATATCGGACGGTATTGCTCGGTTCTAACAACCGTTGTATAGTTTATGTGACAAGAAGATTCAATCGTATGATAACCGATAGATTTGTCCAGTGTGGACAAGTTAGGAATGTATAAAGCAAACACCTGCAATCACTTGTTTTTTCATTCGTTTTGAGCTATTTCGTCGGCACTTTTCCGCTGGTTCTCCATATACAAAGATAGATTAGATGTTCATTTCAATATTTTTTGATAGCATTGAAATGATCATCTTTTCTATTACAGTGTACTCGGCGAACAGAGGGGAGGTGCTGCCGAAATTTTCTCGAAATGGATGAAAGCACAAGTGAATGGGTGTATACTCTATACATTCTTAATGGGATATAAGTCTTACCCTCGATAGCCGTTACTCTCGATATACAATATAGAACCATTAATATCATCATCATCATCTTTCTTGGAAGAAGAATCCAACTCTCGAGCTATGAGCATTTGCTCTCGGTCCCTGATAATCTTTATAGCTAAATCATCAATTGAAACTAAACTTAACCAAATTATCAATTAAACCTAACACTAACGTTTCTTAGCTTAATTCTATGACTCTTGTTTATAGGAACCTTGTTTTGTCCGAACTGTTCTAATATGGCACTTTTGTACCTCCACAACAAGAGTTGGATGTACGTCGATACTCCCTCGAGAGCCAATGATTTTTTCTTAACGGTGTTTACTTTTCGCCGATTTTGCCTACACACGTCTTAAGCTATCGAAATAGTACGAAATATATTATCCTTTCTCTAAGTGTATAAACAAGCGATTGCTCAAAAAATGGAAGTTGAGTTACACATCGTAAGAGACAGTTTCGTTAGAGATTACACTATGTAGGAACTTCATGGAGAAGAAGTTGTTGTAACGGAAGATAAGGCATTGGGTATATCGTAACAGTTAAAACCGTTACCGTAATTCTGGTGACGGGGTTTTTCGTAACGGTTGTGTAACGGTTAAAATAGGTTTTGGTAATGGTTTTAACCATTACCGAAGACCCACTCTATAGTAGTGATAGTTAAAATCTTAAGAAAATTTATTTTCCTTAATAAAAGCATGAGAATATTTTGTGGTAATCTAGGATTAACTTGCTTTTAAATTATCATGAACCAAGCGATTCCTTTTGGCAAAAGAAACAAATATATTGATGCAAGACTGGTGCTTTCTAAAATGCATCCTTCCAATTGTTTGATGATATGAAAACTTGTCCTAACTTGGCAAAGTCCATTCGTTAGGATTGTTGGGGACAAAAAACCGGGAGAAAAAACATAGAACAATGCTTACGACCAATCACGCAATCCACACAATACCAATGAAAGATAAAACAAATAATAAAAGCGAGAACAAAAGAATCACAAACTAGAGAGAGACAAAGGGATTTTTTAACGAGGTTCACCCACTGTATGGGTAGTCCCCGGCAGAGAGGAATCTTCAAACGTCTACTAGAACATTGAGTCAAGCTTTACACCAAGATTAAACCCTAGGATATTTCTCTCAAATCTTTTTAGACTCTTAAAACCCAAGTCGTTACCCTCTCTCTATACAATGATCAATAATAGCAGCACCTTTTAACATATAAGAGATCCTTATATATAGCCTAACCCTAAACCTATTTAAATTAGAGTTCAATAGAATATGGTAAATATTCGATTTGCACAGAGATTCCATCGACAGACGTATGAACAAGGATGTGCAGATGTCTGCCTACTCTCTGTTGTTGGCTTCAACACTTTAGCAAACGTTTGGCACTCCTTAGTCGGACGTCTACCTGCGCTCTGTGACTGTTTCGACTCTTTAACAAATGTCTGTAGTTTTGTCACCAGACGTCTGCATTTGCTCTATTCTTTTGGCTCATTTCTTGGTGCATGTCTAGTCGTCTACTCTTTCTTCTTCAGATGTTGCAGGAAGTGATCTCCAGAAATCAATATTCTCCTACATGGAGATTCTTCCACCTTGACTCTCACAAACTAGTAGACTTCACATGATTCAGCTATCTGCTCTCTCTCCTCATCAAATTTTCACGGAGAGGTTCACCAACCTGCAACAGAGATTCAGCCTGTCTCTATATACGACTTTAGTGAACATATCCGCAGGGTTCTTTTCTCCCATGACCTTCTTTAGTGTTAACTCCCCATCTTTCAATGCCATGCATATGAAATGGTACCACACTTTGATGTGCTTCGTCCGAGAGTGATATGCCGTGTTCTTAGCCAAGTGTATTGCACTTTAGCTGTCGCTCTATAAGGTATTGAAATCTTGTTTCTTACCCAACTCTTTGAGTAACCCTTGCAACCATATCATCTCCTTGCTGGCTTCCATGATATCCATATATTCAGCCTCCGTCGTTGACAATGCCACAACCTTTTGCAACCGAGAGACCCAACTAACCGTTGTTCCCCCAACTGTGAATACGTACCCCGTTGTGCTCTTTCCACTATCTCGATCACCCGAGTAGTCCGCATCAATATAACCTTGCACCTTTAGAGAGTCACCCCGAAACATAAGCAATGACTGGATGTTTCCCTGAGGTATCTAAATATCCACTTCACTGCATTCCAATATTCCTTTTCCAGGTCTTGCATGTACCTGCTCACAACTCCAACTGCTTATGCAATATCTGGTCTCGTACTCACCATTGGATACATCAAACTCCTCACCGCAGATGTATAAGGCACTCTTACCATCTCATCTTTCTGCTCTTGAGTTGTCGGGCATAACTCCTTACTGATTTTGAAGTGTTTCGCTAAAGACGTACTCACTGGTTTTGACTTGTCCATGTTGAACAGCTTCAAAACCTTTTCCACGTAGTCATTTTGCGATAACCATGGCTTTCGCTGTTTCCTATATCTTATGATCTTCACGCCCAGAATTTACATGGCTGCTCCCAAATCCTTCATGGAGAATTTTTCAGTCATCAGCTGCTTCAGACTTTGAATTTTCTTGAAATTCGAACCCGTTACCAACATGTCATCCACGTAAAATGATAAAACAATGTAGTCGCTATCCTTTAAAGTCTAAACGTACACGAAGTGATATGAATCACAGCGCACAAATATTGTCTCTAACATGAACTTATCAAACTTGAGATACCACTGCCTTGGAGCTTACTTGAGGCCTGTAACGTCTTCAAAATAATAAAATATGATTTTTGGGAAATTTTATAATTTAATATTATTTTAATGAATATTTTAATATTCTGGTATAATTAAATACAGATAAATGGGGAAAAATTATGGAAAATTCTAAAATAAGGTATTTTAAGGAATTGCCTCGTTTTCTGTGCATGCCCCCATTTCCTCTAGTTTTGACCCTGAGTATGTCTAGTTTTGACTGATTCCATCTAGGGTGAAATCTGGGTTGATTTTCCTATGTTGGTGTATAATTTGGGACTTGTTTTAGCATGGATTTTGGTATTTGGTGATTCATTCCTGTCGGGTGGCGTTTGGACGTCAACGACAAGTGGATTTTGATTGTGTTTACATGCGAGTCGATGGGTTTTTACCTATGCGGGTAGCGTGTGCCATTTTGGTTTCCAATGTGATTTTCATGTGCTTTAGCATTGTGATATACTTGTAGGTACCCCGCGTGATGTTGAGGCAAAGGAGGTGAAGATGGCGACATCGGCTTTGGCACACGAGAAGCAAGGTGAGTAGATTTATATCTACGGGGAGAAGTCGGGTGGATGGCGTATAGCACCCCCGCAGTCCGTGGTGATGTATACGAATACGTATACACACGAATATTTATTATGTGTTGTTTAGGGTTATTGATGGTAATAATGATATTTTGATGATAAGAATATATTGGTTTAGTATAGTGCGAACCCTAGAGTAGTGGTTGCACTCACACATACATTTACACAGATACTTGCATTCATTCTTTCATTTATTAGAGTGCATATGATGGTGCGTATATCTACACATGGGTATGGGACTATGTGTTTATATACGGGATTGGAGGATGATACGTGGTTTGAGATGATACTTGATGTGAGGCCGTGAGATCGGCTATGTGACATAGTTTGCCTTTGAGGTGCGATATGATAGTTTTAGCGGGCCTTTGGACATGTGCTTTACCCGCATTCATATTTTATAGATGGTGTCGATTTGTACTAGACTTACAGTAGTACCCCAGATTGTGTGATCTGATGATAAGTGATACCTGATATGTGATGAGATAGTGTGATATTGACCCCTACCCAGCTACTGGGATGCCGTACGACGATTTACCGTACGAGCCGATATTGATGATAGATCCGCACTCATGACTCGAGGATATCATACGATATGTTATTGAGGCGAGATCACCGACTATCATATCTATATTTATATATTGACTCAGATTAGGTGGTTTCATACCCCTCCTGTCTAGATTATTTAGTAGACATTAGACTAGACCGAGTCATACCTATTTCAAAACTAACGAATCGGGGATATTTTAAAGATAAGCAGAAGGGTTATACGGATATTTTCAAATGATGCATCTTTTCTTAAAACACCGTAGCCCTTACTTTACCAAAAGCCCTGATTCGTCTTATTTCAAAAGGCAAGGTTGCATGACATATCTATTGGGGCAGGTTCTGTACTTTTGCGTTGATAATTCGTTTCCGCATATTCCTGCTATTTGCATTGCATCGCTTGTATTGTTGTGACATTCAGTCATGCTGCTAGGACACCAGCACCATTATCGATGATGTATATGTTCCACGTACACTTGTTGCCGGCTCACACACTCATCATCGATAATTGCCATGTCACTACACTATAGTACTATTGCATTCATGATATGATTCTGGCATGGCATATTGTACACTTATACCTGTACACATATATAGATGATTCTAGCTTGATTGGGGATTTGGGAACCGCAAGATACTCTTTAAAAACAGATTCCTTTTAAAAGAGCGGTCTCCCTCGACATGTGCACATTATTATTCCATGTTGCATGACTTACTGATATGCTTGCATTACTGTTACATGCCGCATACATCATGCTTTGACTGTACGCATTGAGATATGTTGTTTCTATGATATTTCTGGATTTGGGAACCGAGGGTATTTCAAAAGAGAATATGTCATTTCTTTAAAAACCCGGTTACCCTTGATATGATATTTCAGTGCGTCCACCATGTGTTTTCTCGGTGCTGAGAGCGACATGTGTAACCCGAATCGAGGCGTGGATGAGCCGATTGCGGGTACATGGTGGACCCGGTATGGTTCCCCTCGGCAAGATGATCGATGAGCTTTACCGATTGAGCCTGGAGGCGGGCGAGTACCTACCGGTGATTGGTTGGACCTGACGGTTATCCGGAGGATACCGACCAGAGTCGATAGATGTTTTGGGCATACTGCCGGGGCCGAGGGCCGATACCGCAGACAGAGCCCACGGGCCGATCCGGACTGACGGAGCCCGATATATGAGGATTTACGTGCCGATGCTGGGCACAGTTTTCATGATGTTTTCGGGTGTCGATGCTGGGCACCCTGGTTCCATGATTTTGATGTGTCGCGAGGGACACGGGTGGTTATATCCTCATATTATTTCCCATGCACATGATTCATGATATTTACATGCATGGTGGTTATTGTCAGTGGGTGACGAGTGGACGGGATCCACGAGTGTGCAGATTTGATTACATTGGTTATACCTCATATTCATGACATGCTATTACCTGAGGCACTAGCACGAGCACTTGGCACTACACTCATGTATAGAGATTACATTGCCAGTTTAGCATGCTTCAGCTTTATTCATATTGAGGTTTATTTATTATCTGATCGTATTGACCTAGGATAGGTCATGCATTCGATCTCTGCTTGTAGATATTTTCTATTCACGAGTTGGCAACTCACCCCCGTTGTGCCCCAGTTCTTGCAGGTTTTTGCCGTACAGATTCCATAGCGGCATTTCTGGCACACTGCTTCCTATGGGTGACTTGCTTGGTTAGGTGGGTTCTTTGTATCAGAACCGCCATTGTTCATGTATTATTTATTGTACCTAGAATTGTCCATCAACCAAAACTTGTAGTTTGTTTCAGACTTAGAAATCAGTGTTGTATTGTTTCGACCTTAGAGTCGCGCTTGTAGTATTGCGGTTTTCTGGCTGTTTTTGAGTTTCTTTTCAGTTTTGATCCTCGCCCCTTGGCGTTGTATATTATTATTGCTTGCGTGGTTGTGACCGTCGATTGACGAAGAGCTAGCTCCCGCTTGGGGATGCCTTTTATCATGTCATATATATTATTCTTGTTGTACCCCGTTCGGGGCCAGTTTTTACAAAGGAAACTCTGCCGAAATTTTCAGGAAAAATTACACGTTTTAAAAAAATTCATATTCGGCTTAGTTATTTAAAAACTTGATTTTCAAACATGTTTTCTTGACCTCTTAAAACTAATTTTCCCTATTTACTCCTTAAATGGTTTTAGATTTCTGGGCTTTTGGCTTACTTGGATCAGATGGAGTCCTATAGACTTCATATGGTTCGAGGGCCAGTCACGTGCTCTTTCGGGTCGTGACAAAGTTGGTATCAGAGCGCTAGGTTGACCTTGGTTCGAGTCTAAGTTTGACTATGTGGAGCCTAGGGCGTTATCTATATAAGGAACTTAGGCTTGACCTTACGGAACTTAGACTTGGTCGAGGGGGTATTAGACCCGAACTTTCGTCGTGTAGGATGACCCTTGGTTGATGGAATAGGTGACTAAAGTAGAGTGACGTACCGTGGGTATGTTCCGCGGCATACTTACGACACGCCACTCCGCTTAAGAAACCTTAGGTTGTACATTTCCTTGCATTGTGTCATATTCCTTCCTATGATCTATCTTCATCGATACTGGTTATGGTTTTGCTGCCGCGATTGCACGGGCAGAGTGAGCTACGGCTCGAGTTGTCAGCATGAGCTCGTCGCGGACGAGGACTGACCGGGGCGTGATTCCAGAGACATACGGTTGCATTGAGGCTTCGTATTTTGTGTTTCCGCACTTTGAGCGTTTGACAGATCGCTGTTGCGAGATTTCTTGGATGTACCGGACGGTACCAGAGGATTGAGCCACTGATAGAGGCCAGCCAGGATGTGATGACTGCTGATATATCGCTTATTCATGATGGTTGAGGCGCTGCTTAGCGTACCGACGAATGAGCCAGTTGTTGCTGCGAATGATGAGATATCGCCCAGATGATTGGAGCTACTGCAGCATGAGCATATTCTTAGAGATATGGTAGTGAGTCACTAGTCACCGAGGATGAATGACTAGGACATGTGGTTCGTTCGCTTACCCCGATGCGAGGTCATCAGGTAGATTGATTCCAGCTAGAGGCGACTTCACGCAGATTCGTTGAGAGTCGATTGAGACGATCGAATGTCAGGAACCTATTTTCCAAGTTTAAAGTATACGGAAAGACATGCAGGTGATTCTATGGACCCTCTAGAAGAATGAAACCCTAACTCGACTGAATGACCGTGTGAAAGCCTTTGAACCTTAGGGTTTGCGGCAGTTCCTCGGCGCCATTAGTGAGGCTTGGGTTTGCCCTTCTACGGCTGGACCACCGACGCTGTGGCATGTACTCGATACTATTAAACTGTACCCGAGATGTTGAGCTCTTGGGGGATTGTGAGGTTCTGACGAGTCGATCGGATGATTCGACATCATTCGGATATCATGTGATGGGACACTGCTTGGGAGACTCTAGATACGAGCATAGCCGTCGGAGCGCAGTCTGTGTAGCCATGATGAGATGAGTCCGAATCAGTCGATAGTGGAGCAAGGTGGAGTAAAGAGTTTGCACGAGATTTCGACGAGATGACGTTCCACTCCGCTGACATCAGAGATGCGATATGCACGCTGAGGACGTGTTCGGCTAGATATCTTCTACTGAGTGATGAAGATACTGAGTTCGTGATTTCGAGTCCGTGTTAGAGACTTCGGGTGGACCGTAGCCGAGGACATTGCAGTGTGCAGATAAAGACGCGACGTCGAATGGTCGATGATACAGACAAGCGGGACAAGAAGTTCGTGCGAGAGGCAGACGAGCTGTTACTACACCCCGTTAAGATTAAAAGCCGGACATGCATACAGAGGCGCAGAGATGCGACCAGCTTCCGAGGAGATGTTGTACTAAGGACGCAGAGGTCCAGAGAGCGAGAAAAGATTACGCCAGAGTACCAGCCTCCTTACAGTTTGGCTTAGGCAAGATCAGAAGAGACCTTGAGTAAGATTCCTTCCAGTACACTGCTGCAATAAGAGTTGCACCCAGGATCGGATGTGTGATATGCATTCAGAGGACCCGAGGTCGGCGCCAGAGATGTGCTGCTTTACGAGCGGTCGTGAGGATTGACCACGAGATGACCAGGGAAGTGCAAGAACGGAATCGTTCCTGTCAGCACACCTGACCGGGCCGATGAGCCGATGGATTGCGAGTTGGTAATCTACAGGAAAGATCAGGAACCAGAGGCAGAGGACGCCAGCCGCGAGCAAGAGGCAAGTAGATATCTTGCGCCGCTAGCATCGGATGTACCGGTACCTTCTCGACCCTGAAGGAGGGTATACCGACGACGGTAATTATGATTTGTGATTTTGTGATTTGATTATCACGTATCCGTTGCTTTGGATTTCGGTATTTTGGGCGATCTATTCGCATGATTTAGTCTTGATGACTGAGTTTCATGATATTTGATTTTGTGCACCATGGTTGCACCTACTGGGTATTTATACCTTGTACATAGTTATTACTCTTGAGCTGTTGATTGCGATTTCATGCCTATTTTATGCTGGTGATTTGATTTACGCTTCCAGCAGAGTTTCATGTAATTTTAGTGTTTTGATTTTGCACTCGGTATAGCTTATATGTACTTGTAGTGCATCGATATGTGTTTTGTGCCCGCAGCTGCACACGTTTATGATTTTCTTCATATCTGGATACACTTGGTGTTGCTGGTTACGTATTTGAGTTATTGCTTGGTATTTGTGCATGGGATGCACCAGTTCTATACTTCGTGCATTTGTCGCACCAGTTTTATGTTTCTTGCGTTTATCGTATCAGATTTATATTTCGTGCCTTTGTTGCACCGGATTTATATTTTGTGCATTACGATTGCACCTGACTTCGATTTGATGCCTTTCGGTATGTCGATTTTGATTGTGATATTGATGTGGATTCTTGCACTCCGTGCTTTTGACTGGACTTACGCATATTCGACGTTGCTATTGGATTTTGTGATTCCGTGCATATTGAGTGCGCAGGGTCTAGATTTTCATTCGTGCATGATGGATGCACCGATTTGGATTTTCGCGCATGTTGGGCGCATGTTTTGAGATACGATTTTGGGGCACACTAGATGCACTAAATCGAGATTCTTCGTGCATGTCAGATGCACCTGTTTTGGCTGTCAGGCACACATGTTGCCTATGACAGATGCTTCGTGAACACCCGTTGCACCTAGATGTTGTTTTGTGCACATGTTTAGCGCATATATGGATTTTGATTTCCGTGCACGTCAGACGCACAGGGTGGTGTTATGTGCATTTTTGGAATTTATTCCTTTTGGAGCAGTACATTTTTATGATGTGGGATATTTGCTTTCATACTGAGCAGGACTAGTCAGTGGACAGTGCCTGGATATATTTTGCATGCATCGATAGTTATCGAAGGGATTTCCGAAAAGCGAGCTATAGTCTCAGTATATACCTACGTGTCCGATATGACACAAAACGTTTTAAAAACAAGGAAACCCTTCTGATTGTTTTCAAAACGGCGGAACGTGCTTATTAAACAAAGGATATATATATACATATATAGTTACTTTCTTATGAAAAACGTCCGCCACTGTGCAGTGTTATGCGCATCGCACAGCGACTTAAAAAGGATTTGGCATGCTTTTACATCAGCTATTCACATGTATAGATTGGATGTCTGCATGTGTAGTTCTGATCCATATCATATCGGTTTTGTATTGGATTTGACATTGTGTCCTTACCTTGACTCCGATGATTGCGGGATGCTTGATGGAGCGTTGTTTTTGAGTTATCTGCTCAGTACTCATGCGCATGCATTGCGCTGTGACGTTTTATGTGTTGATGATTTCGGAGCCCCGACGACTTGGAATTCGTATCGAAATGTTTTAGAATTTGGGGTTTTAAATTTAAATTCGGGGACCGAATTTCTTTAAGGGGGGTAGATTGTAACGTCTTCAAAATAATAAAATATGATTTTTGGGAAATTTTATAATTTAATATTATTTTAATGAATATTTTAATATTCTGGTATAATTAAATACAGATAAATGGAGAAAAATTATGGAAAATTCTAAAATAAGGTATTTTAAGGAATTGCCTCGTTTTCTGTGCATGCCCCCATTTCCTCTAGTTTTGACCCTGAGTATGTCTAGTTTTGACTGATTCCATCTAGGGTGAAATCTGGGTTGATTTTCCTATGTTGGTGTATAATTTGGGACTTGTTTTAGCATGGATTTTGGTATTTGGTGATTCATTCCTGTCGGGTGGCGTTTGGACGTCAACGACAAGTGGATTTTGATTGTGTTTACATGCGAGTCGATGGGTTTTTACCTATACGGGTAGCGTGTGCCATTTTGGTTTCCAATGTGATTTTCATGTGCTTTAGCATTGTGATATACTTGTAGGTACCCCGCGTGATGTTGAGGCAAAGGAGGTGAAGATGGCGACATCGGCTTTGGCACACGAGAAGCAAGGTGAGTAGATTTATATCTACGGGAAGAAGTCGGGTGGATGGCGTATAGCACCCCCGCAGTCCGTGGTGATGTATACGAATACGTATACACACGAATATTTATTATGTGTTGTTTAGGGTTATTGATGGTAATAATGATATTTTGATGATAAGAATATATTGGTTTAGTATAGTGCGAACCCTAGAGTAGTGGTTGCACTCACACATACATTTACACACATACTTGCATTCATTCTTTCATTTATTAGAGTGCATATGATGGTGCGTATATCTACAGATGGGTATGGGACTATGTGTTTATATACGGGATTGGAGGATGATACGTGGTTTGAGATGATACTTGATGTGAGGCCGTAAGATCGGCTATGTGACATAGTTTGCCTTTGAGGTGCGATATGATAGTTTTAGCGGGCCTTTGGACATGTGCTTTACCCGCATTCATATTTTATAGATGGTGTCGATTTGTACTAGACTTACAGTAGTACCCCAGATTGTGTGATCTGATGATAAGTGATACCTGATATGTGATGAGATAGTGTGATATTGACCCCTACCCAGCTACTGGGATGCCGTACGACGATTTACCGTACGAGCCGATATTGATGATAGATCCGCACTCATGACTCGAGGATATCATACGATATGTTATTGAGGCGAGATCACCGACTATCATATCTATATTTATATATTGACTCAGATTAGGTGGTTTCATACCCCTCCTGTCTAGATTATTTAGTAGACATTAGACTAGACCGAGTCATACCTATTTCAAAACTAACGAATCGGGGATATTTTAAAGATAAGCAGAAAGGTTATACGGATATTTTCAAATGATGCATCTTTTCTTAAAACACCGTAGCCCTTACTTTACCAAAAGCCCTGATTCGTCTTATTTCAAAAGGCAAGGTTGCATGACATATCTATTGGGGCAGGTTCTGTACTTTTGCGTTGATCATTCGTTTCCGCATATTCCTGCTATTTGCATTGCATCGCTTGTATTGTTGTGACATTCAGTCATGCTGCTAGTACACCAGCACCATTATCGATGATGTATATGTTCCACGTACACTTGTTGCCGGCTCACACACTCATCATCGATAATTGCCATGTCACTACACTATAGTACTATTGCATTCATGATATGATTCTGGCATGGCATATTGTACACTTATACCTGTACACATATATAGATGATTCTAGCTTGATTGGGGATTTGGGAACCGCAAGATACTCTTTAAAAACAGATTCCTTTTAAAAGAGCGGTCTCCCTCGACATGTGCACATTATTATTCCATGTTGCATGACTTACTGATATGCTTGCATTACTGTTACATGCCGCATACATCATGCTTTGACTGTACGCATTGAGATATGTTGTTTCTATGATATTTCTGGATTTGGGAACCGAGGGTATTTCAAAAGAGAATATGTCATTTCTTTAAAAACCCGGTTACCCTTGATATGATATTTCAGTGCGTCCACCATGTGTTTTCTCGGTGCTGAGAGCGACATGTGTAACCCGAATCGAGGCGTGGATGAGCCGATTGCGGGTACATGGTGGACCCGGTATGGTTCCCCTCGGCAAGATGATCGATGAGCTTTGCCGATTGAGCCTGGAGGCGGGCGAGTACCTACCGGTGATTGGTTGGACCTGACGGTTATCCGGAGGATACCGACCAGAGTCGATAGATGTTTTGGGCATACTGCCGGGGCCGAGGGCCGATACCGCAGACAGAGCCCACGGGCCGATCCGGACTGACGGAGCCCGATATATGAGGATTTACGTGCCGATGCTGGGCACAGTTTTCATGATGTTTTCGGGTGTCGATGCTGGGCACCCTGGTTCCATGATTTTGATGTGTCGCGAGGGACACGGGTGGTTATATCCTCATATTATTTCCCATGCACATGATTCATGATATTTACATGCATGGTGGTTATTGTCAGTGGGTGACGAGTGGACGGGATCCACGAGTGTGCAGATTTGATTACATTGGTTATACCTCATATTCATGACATGCTATTACCTGAGGCACTAGCACGAGCACTTGGCACTACACTCATGTATAGAGATTACATTGCCAGTTTAGCATGCTTCAGCTTTATTCATATTGAGGTTTATTTATTATCTGATCGTATTGACCTAGGATAGGTCATGCATTCGATCTCTGCTTGTAGATATTTTCTATTCACGAGTTGGCAACTCACCCCCGTTGTGCCCCAGTTCTTGCAGGTTTTTGCCGTACAGATTCCATAGCGGCATTTCTGGCACACTGCTTCCTATGGATGACTTGCTTGGTTAGGTGGGTTCTTTGTATCAGAACCGCCATTGTTCATGTATTATTTATTGTACCTAGAATTGTCCATCAACCAAAACTTGTAGTTTGTTTCAGACTTAGAAATCAGTGTTGTATTGTTTCGACCTTAGAGTCGCGCTTGTAGTATTGCGGTTTTCTGGCTGTTTTTGAGTTTCTTTTCAGTTTTGATCCTCGCCCCTTGGCGTTGTATATTATTATTGCTTGCGTGGTTGTGACCGTCGATTGACGAAGAGCTAGCTCCCGCTTGGGGATGCCTTTTATCATGTCATATATATTATTCTTGTTGTACCCCGTTCGGGGCCAGTTTTTACAAAGGAAACTCTGCCAAAATTTTCAGGAAAAATTACACGTTTTAAAAAAATTCATATTCGGCTTAGTTATTTAAAAACTTGATTTTCAAACATGTTTTCTTGACCTCTTAAAACTAATTTTCCCTATTTACTCCTTAAATGGTTTTAGATTTCTGGGCTTTTGGCTTACTTGGATCAGATGGAGTCCTATAGACTTCATATGGTTCGAGGGCCAGTCACGTGCTCTTTCGGGTCGTGACAAGGCCATACAAGATTTTTTGCAGTCTACATACCACGTTTTCTTTCTTCTTCACCTCGTATCCCGGTGGCTACATCATATAGATCTTCTCCTCTAAATCTCTATGAAGGAATACCGTTTTCATATTCAGCTGCTCTAAGTGCAAATTCTCCACTTCTACAATACTGAGAATCACCCGAATTGAAGTCATCTTCACCACTAGGGAAAATACCTCATGATTGTCTAACCCATCCCGTCTTGTATATCTCTTGACTACCAAGTGAGCCTTATACCGCTTCATTCCATCAGTCTCATCCTTTATCTTATACACCCACTTATTTAGCAATGCCTTCTGACTCTTAGGTAGCTTCACTAGATCCCACGTATGGTTCTTCTTCAAAGAATCCATCTCTTTGCTCATAACTTGCTTCCATTGCTGGCTAGCACTGTCTTGCGTTGCCTCTGCAAGGGATTCAGACTCTCCCGAATCTGTGTACAAAATGAAGTCGATAACAAGTCTTTCAGGTAGCCTCCTTTCTTATATAGATCTCCTAAGAACCGGTACATCTTGTTGCTGAACTTGGTCTTCAACCTGTTCTTGAACCTGATCCTGCACTACGGTGCTCGTCTCCTCTATATTCTGATTTCCACTTGTAGGTATCTGATTGCTTTCTTGAGTTCCATCTAGCTCGACGAACTTTGACACTTCACCATCCTTGGCTTGTTTTTCTTCTTTATACAAGTATTGCTTATCAAAGAGAACGTTCCGGTTTTGTATTACCTTCTTACTTGTGTAATCCCATCGCCGATATTCGAGCTCATCTCCACCATACCCGATGAAAGCACACTTTCTAGACTTAGAGTCAAGCTTACTCCTTTTCGCCTTATCAATCAAAGAATACGTAATGCAACCAAATAGTTTGAGGTGCGAGTAATTAGCCGGTTTACCTGATCAAATTTCTTCCGGAATACCTCCATCAAGCGCATTTGCCAGACTTCTGTTGATCAGATATACAACAGTATCGACAGCTGCTGCCCATAGGAATTTCGGCATATCCGCATCCAAGTTCATGCTCTGCATCCTCTCTAGGATTGTCCTATTCATCCTTTCAGCGATGTCGTTCTTGCGGCTTCCCCGGTAATGTCTTCAACCAACGAATACCCTTCTGCGAGCAAAATGCCTTGAACTCTTGTGTGCAATATTCCTCGCCATTATCGGACTTCAGGCACATAACCTTCATTCCCATCTGGTTCTCCACCTGCACAATCTAGTGTTTAAAAAGAGCAAACACATCAGAATTCATCTTCATTGCATAAACTCAGGTCTTCCTGCTTGCATCATCTATGAAAATTACGAAATACCAATTTTCTCCATAATACTCTACTGAGGCCGGACCTCATACATCAGTATGAACCATCTCTAGCTTCTTGGTCTTTGTAGTAACGCCTTCAATCATAAACCTGAGTGTGCTTTGCTTCCCACAAATGCAACTCTCGCAAAGTCCAAACTCCACCTTTTTCAGCCCAGAAAAAAGCTCCCTACCCCGAAGAATCTTCATATTCTTCTCACTGAGGCGTCCTAATCTTTTATGCCACAATGAAGTCTATGAATCTGTATCCGAACCTGTCGCCATTGTAATTGAACTTCCACTACTCCCACTAAATGAGTACAATGAACCTCTCAACTTGCTCCTTACAACCACCAATAATCATTTGGAAATCATTCACTGAGAATTCCCAAACACTGTCATATAACTTTCGTTGTCCAACTAACGTGTAGAAATTAAGTTTTTTTTTCAGATTTGGAATGTGTCTCGCGTTCTTCAGCTTTATTTGACCTCTTCCTGACGGTTGTAGTATGATTGTCCATTTTCCAACGATCTTGTTCGGCTGACCGTTTCCTACCATTACATGTCCAAAATTCCCCTGAACATACTCTCTAAAGTGATATCGGTCTAAAGTGCAATGAAAAGATACTCTCGAATTTAGGAACCAGGTATCCACATTTGTACTCTCGTTCGCTGATAGACAAAGCCATTGTTCCCCTTGTTCATGTGTAGACACTACATTGACTTCCTTTTCATCCGCCTTCCTATATGAGTCTTTTTTCAGGAGTCTACATTCGCTTTTTCTGTGACCCTTTAGTCATCTTGGATATCCCCTTTTGATTTCTTGGCTCTTAGACCCGTGCTTCTTCCCTTTCCCCCTTTCCATCGTCCTGCCGCTCTTCTCTACTAAAAGCGCAGAAATTCTCAAACTCCCACTCATAGCTTTTCTTCTCAACTCATTGTTTAATTCACCGCATCATTAAACGTAAGATTCCCTGAAATCGAGTTGCTTACCGCCATAACTAGGTTTGCCCAACTCTCCGGCAACGAACATAGGAATAAAAGGTCTCGAATCTCATCTTCAAACACAATTGAAACTGATTCGAGTTGGATCTCCATGCTGTTGAATTCGTTCCGGTGTTCTGTCACCGAACCATTCTCTGCCATCTTCATGTTGAAAAGTTTCTTCATTAGAATTATCTTGTTTCATGTCGAAGTCTTCTCATACAGCTTTGCTAATGTCATTATTAGCTCCATGGTTGTCTTCTCCTTCGAGATATTAAAGGCCACTTGCAGAGTGAACGACAGCCTAATCGTTTCCAGGGCTTTCCTATCTAATAGATTCCATGCCTCATTGGACATCTTCTCGGGCTTTTCATCCAACTACGGAAGATACAAATCCTTTTGGTATAGATAGTCTTCCATTTGCATGCGCCACGAATCATAATTGTGACCATTGAATTTCTTGATTCTTATCTTATTCACCGCCATCTTTCTTTTAATATTGTAGCAAACTCAACTTCTCATTCAGATCTGAACCAACACCTTCAAAACTATAATCTAAAGAGATAGGGAAGAAGACACAAACGTCGTTACCCACCGTTAACCTAGATCGCAGAATCGAAAGACCATTTAGTTCCCTAACCACGCTCTGATACCAGTTGTTGGGGATAAAAACCGGGTGAAGAAATATGGAACAATGCTTATGACCAATCACGCAATCCATGCAGTACCAACGAGAGATAAAATAAACAATAAAAGCGAGAACAAAAGAATCACAAACCAGAGAGAGACAAAGAAATTTTTTAACGAGATTTACCCACCAAATGGTTAGTCTCCGGTAGAGCGGAATCAGCAAACGTTTACTAGAACTTTGAATCAAGCTTTACACCAAGATCAAATCCTAGGAGATTTCTCTCAAATCTCTCTAGTCTCATGAAACCCTAGCCATCATCCTCTCTCTATACAATGATTAGTAATAGCAGCACTTTTTAACATACGAGAGATCCCTATATATAGCCTAACCTTAAACCTATTTAAATTAGAGTTCAATAGAATATAGTAAATATTCGATTCGCACAGAGATCCCGTTGACAGACATCTAAACAAGGATGTTCAGACTTCTTCCTACTCTCTGTTGTGGCTTCAGCACTTTGGCAGACGTCTGCCACTCCTTGGTCTGATGTCTGCGCTCTGTGACTGCTTTGACTCTTTAATAGACATCTGCACTTTTTCTACCAGTCGTCTGCGTTTGCTCTGTTCTTTTGGCTCGTTTCTTAGTGCATGTCCAGACGCCTGCTCCTTATTCAGATGTCTCTAGGAAGTGATCTCTACAAATCAACCAGGTCTGCTTCCAAAAAAATACTAGGTTTGCAAGCTGTCGGAATTTATTACTACAATAGAATAAACTAAATGGTTTCCCATAGTTCTTCACAGTTTTCATGTTTGCAAATTAAATAACTTGTGGGTAAAATTGGACCACACTTCTCTTCCCATGCATCTTCTAGATATCAAACTTCATCAATTGATTATTTTATTCTATAACATTTGTACCATTATAATGCACATTTTGAAGGGTGCACTACTACAATATCCACTTGTCCTAATGGATTTAGCCATAGGGGCAAATCGTAGCCTCTGCGGATTAATCCGTATGGACAAAAAATAGCTCCGTAAGTCCAAAGGCCGCAGGTAAAAGTATTTGCCCTGAACATGCCGCTATGAAGTAAATATTGCCCCTACGATATAATCCAAAGAGGCAATTAGCCCTACGGATTATTCCGTAGGGACATAATCTTTTTTTAATTTGTCTGTTTATAAAATAAAATAATTGACCCTACGGAGTTATCCGTAGGGCCTTCTAAATGCCCCTATGGATTACACTGTAAGGGCAAGTTTTGCCTTTTTTGCTGGGTTCCTTAGCACCCTCACCAGGTTTTATAAGGCATCGGGCATGCAATTTCAAAAAAAATTTAGAGAGCAAAACAACCCAAGCCAAGGATCTAACTAGAGAATTAGGGTAAAGCTTAATATGTAAACAACTTTACACCGGTCCTTCACTTCAAAAGCTTCATGCAGTAGTCCCTTCGCTCCAAGTAGTGGTCTCCCAGACTCTTGTTAGGCTCCACTAGGCGAAAGGAACAAGCTTGCTTGAAGAACTTCGAGGCCGAAAATGATCTACGTCGAGAAATCTCCAACTCAAGGTACCTCTTCACTAATTGAGAATTAGTGAAGCAAACAATCTATACTAAATAACTAGTCCAGTGTAGATTGATGAAGTAGGAATTTTGCTCACTTTAGAATAATTTTTCTCACTCTTTTTCTTCACCTCAAGAAAGCTAGAAAGCAAAATTAGAGATGAAGAAGAAGCACAAAGGAATCATCATCTATCAACCATAGGTGAGAAAATATCATATATAACTCATGTAGAGACTTAACCAAGGCTAAAGATAATAGTTAGGTTAATAAATATCTAGAGTAAAACAAAATTAGTGGACTAAGTCAATGGTTTCCACAAGGTTCTCCAAACTTCACAAGCCATGACTAATTTTCACCTAATTTTGATTTTCCCTTAATAATTAAATCCCCACATTATCTTAAGTGTGGTATGAGTCTCATACACCCAAGTCCAATATATCATCTAGCATGACACATAAGAATAATACATTAATATATATCACACATATATTAAATGTACAATCAGAAAAAGAAATTCTTAAGTGAGCTAACATTAGTTAATACATATTAATATATCAAATATATATAATTATATATTAAATAATTAAATCAACACTTTGTTCCCCGCCGAACATAGAGACGCGACCGCGTAGGTTCGTCTTGCCTGAAATTCGGGGCAGATGCTAATTGGTGCTATCCGTCCACCTCTCCGAAGAAGCCAAGTTGATTTATGGCACCATGTATCGAAGGTTTAAACGGATGCGGCCGATATAGCAGACTTCGTCAGATTCTCCCTCGTTTGAGGGGTTTTTGATTGTGGGGACGCTCTTCCCTGCAGGCGCAAGCCCCTGCAGTTAATTACACTACCGCATCGCGGTAACAACTTTCTCCTTCTCCAGATGGTCACTTTCGTGTCGTCGGTGTTTGTTTTATTTGCGGTTGCCCGTGGATTGTATACGGGGACTAATTTATGTTATCGCCCGTAGGACGTGGATTAGTCCAAATCCGTATCTTCTTAGATTTAGGTTTTGGTTGGGTTTAAGGATACGTTAGTCTCATTTGAGACTAAGATCAACTTAAACGGGATCATTTAGATCCGACAAAAGAGCATTTGGACTCTATTGTTTAGTTTAGAGACATTGCGGTCAGTTAGTTTAAGGACATTACGGTCCAATGTTAGTTTAAGGACATCTCAGTCCATTGTTAGTTTAAGGACATTGCGGTCCAGGTTAAGGACATCGTAGTCCATGGGTTTAAAGGGACCCCACAGTGCGAGGTTAAGGACATCGTAGTCCATGAGTTTAAGGACCCCACAGTCCGGTTTAGAGATATCATAGTCTATAAAGTTTAAGGACATCATAGTCCATGAGTTTAAGGACCCCACAGTCCGTGAAATGTGTGGTTGTCGGGACTCGTCACCTCTCTGAAGACGTTGAATGATTACAACGACAAGTTTCAGAGGAGTAAAGAGATGTACCCTCGAACCGGTGTGAATTGATTGGAAGATCGGTAGCCTAGTTTGGGACTTAGATCTGTTGAATATTCGTGAGCAGATGGGCTCAGTTCAATATAAGTTGAGGACTTATGGCCAGAACTGGG
This sequence comes from Agapanthus africanus, assembly GCA_030015575.1. NCBI lineage: Eukaryota > Viridiplantae > Streptophyta > Magnoliopsida > Asparagales > Amaryllidaceae > Agapanthus > Agapanthus africanus. The sequence continues at coordinate 823,176,653 of CM057339.1, read as the reverse complement.
CTAAGTCTATAAGATTAAAATGTTTAACATTTTATTTCTCTGGCTATTGAGCCTTTATTTGGGCTTGGCCCTTTTAATAATGCTAAGCATTGGGTTCTGACATCTTTTGTCTTGTATTGAATGCATAGCATTCATCAGAACAATATGTGTTCTAACAGTGCGCCACGTGGCGCGTCAGGCGCTTTGCGCCAATTAAAGAGTGCACTGCGCTTCTGCCGAGTAGCGCACACAAAATGACACATGTCGCGCTTGGCGCTAAGCGTCAGTTTATTAGCGCATTGCGCTTTTAATTTATGAGCGCGTTGCGCTAGTTTAGCAGTGCACCAGTGAGTGACACGTGGCGCGCTTGGCGCTGAGCGCTAGTCCATAGGCGCAGTGCGCTGTTTCAGAAGCACAAAGCGCAAGCTGTGTCTGTAGTTGACACGTGGCATGTTTTGGCGCTGAGCGTCAGTCCAAGGAACGCAAAAGCGCAGTTCATGAGTGCAAGGCACTTTTCGATAGTACAAAGCGCACTTGATCAAATTTATGATCAGAGAACAAGTTTACGTTCTTTTTAAAGAAGGCTTTGCCTCAAGATCCAAGAACAAAAGTTCTTATTTATAAAAAGGCGCTGCCTTTGTAGATCAATGATCTGTGAATGAAGTAAATACTTCTTCTTTTTTTGGTTTTTATGATGAGATATTTTGATCTCTTTTTTATCAAAGACCTTGGTCTTTTGTAGATCTATGATCTTTTTTTTAGAAGATAGTTCTTCTTTTTATGAGATGATTTCATCTCTGTGTTCAAGAATCATATTCTTTACCTTGAAGAAAATGACCTTCTTTTGCTAAAAGCTTGCTTTTCTTTCTTTGAGTTTTCTCAAAGTTTGTAGGGGGTTTCTCTATCTCAGACTTGAAGTCTTGGGGCCTTTATATAGGGCAAATTAATTTGTTGAATCAGTTAAAGAGATCTTTCTCTGATTGATTTGGGGATGTTTTCCCACCGTTGGATCTTTGATCCTAGGGTTTCTGTTTTACAGAAGGCAATCTTCTTGTTTTTAACAAGATTGGAAAAATCTTTCCATAACAGAATTTAATTCTGATTAATTAATGATTTATCATTATTAGATCTTTTAATCTAACGGTGGGGAATTTTTAATTCCAGCGCTGGCGCACCCGTGCTTTGCACGTGGTGCGCTGCTCAGAGCGTAGCGCACTTTGCGCTAGCGCGCCTGCGTTTGACACGTGGCGCGCAGCGCAGCCTGCGCTAGCGCACCCGTGTTTGACACGTGGCGCGCAGCGCGCCTAGCGCTGAATCTGAAGCGTTGCTTCAATTTTTGAATTTTAAAACAGAGCTTTGCTCTGATTGGGGGTGCGCTGCCTAGGGCGCGGCGCACATGTGTTTGACACGTGGCGCGCAGCGTGCCTAGCGCTGAATCTGAAGCGTTGCTTCAATTTTTAAATTTTGAATTTTAAAACAGAGTTTTGCTCTGATTGGGGTGCGCTGCCCAGGGCGCAGCGCACCTGACGCTAGCGCATCTGTGTTTGACACGTGGCGCACAGCGCGCCTAGCACTGAATCTGAAGCGTTGCTTCAATTTTTCAAATTTTGAATTTTAAAACAGAGCTTTGCTCTGATTGGGGGAAACAAATGCCCCCCACCGTTGCGCTCACGTGGCGCACACGTGAGTGCAGCAGTGGCAGCATCTGAGCCCTTGGATCAACTCAGAAGTTGAAGAGGCGGTTCAATGCCTATAAATAGGACCTTTGGTCCCTTAGATGATTTTCATCTTCTTTCTTGAGAATTTTTATTCTGAGCACAACTCTTCTGTTTAAGAACTTTTCAATAGTAAAAACTCTTTCCAAACTCAGGTAAAGTTTTAAAATTTTTAATAAATTAGGGTTTTACCCATTAACAGAGCCTTGCTCTTCATAGATCTTTGATCTAAAGTAAACCCACTTAGGGTTTCATTAGTAGAGCTTTGCTCTTATGAACCCATAGATCTAGAGAGATCTTTTCTTGGGTTTCTTAGCCCATGAATCAGAGCTCTGCTCTGTAGATTTCTTAATCTTTGATGAAGAACTCTTAAGAGTTTTTTCATGGATCTTGAAGATCCCAGAATTTTTAATTCATAAAAATTAATTTTAATTAATTCTTGATGGATTTTTCCATCATCATTACAGAGCTAGGCTCTTAAGGAATCTTATTCCTTCATGATTAGAGTTTGACAAGTGTCACTCTATCATAGAGCTTTGCTCTCAAAGGGAGATTTTCTCCTTTTCCCGAGGGATCTCTCATTCAATGAGAATTTTCTTGAGGATTTTCTCATTAATTAACAATCTCATCCAATGATGAGGCTGTTTTATTAATTGATGCATTGTCATCTAGATTTTATGGGTCCCCCTTTGGTCTCCTTTCCACTGCATTGCAGTGTGGTACAAATTTTAAAGTATCGAGTGTCAGAATTTTTAAAATTAAATTAAAGCACTGACAGTTGACTTCTGTCCCTCCTTGCAGGCGACATGTATTTTGATGCTACGTTTCCATTCGTCCGTTCAGAGGGAGGATTCCCTGAGGAATCTGTGGACCAGGAGGTTCTCACGCTCATCAAAGACCGTGACCCGGAACACAAAAATCTTCACTTGTGGGGTAGATGGTACGACCAGATTATCAGAGGTCGTCAAAGATTCTCTTGTGCGATGCCGTCGGAGCCTATCTCGGTGATTCCGTATGCAGATGCACCCCCGGTGAACTATGCCGAGGAGGTCGTCAATTGGACTTCGGAGGGTCTTCTTCAACCTTCGATTGCCGCCGTACCCATGCAGCCGCCGGCGGCTTTGGACACCCTGGGGCGGCGCATATGCCAGGGCAAGTCGCGTCCTTGGGGACAACCCTACAACATCGGGCTAACTCCTCGTCATCCGGCCGGGTATTTGCAGTGGGCCAGGTACATCTTGTCGGCGAAGAAATCGCAGCTGCTAAAGCTCGGCCTATACCCTGCGGTCTACGCTTCGTTGTTCCAATATTCTGCTCCTCCCACATGGTGGATCAAGGCGTTCTTGGAGTAGTGGAACATCCCGACCCATACGTTCCTTCTACTGGACAGAGAGGTTTCCATTTCTTTGGAAGAATTTGCCGAGGTTTCCGGTCTACCGGTCAGGGGGGAGCACTACGAGGAGCTGCTTCCTCCGGATGAATATGTTTTTGCCACCAAGCCAGTGGTGATGGGCCTCACACCAGAGAACGCCATTCAGCACCAGTTCCCTAGTCTGATAAAGGTGTTGAACATGTACGAAAGCCTCTTCCTGGAATCCGGAGGCCGGGGGGTCAGTTTTGCGGACTTCATTGCCCATTTTCTTCGTCCGGAGATTTTGTCGCGACGAGGCGAAAAGTTTGCCAAGCTTGATGATCCCTTCGGCTTTGGCTTGGACCGTCAGCCGGTACTGGAAGCTGATCAGAAGGGCTTCTTTCTTCCTAACGCTGCGGTCATCCCTCTTTCAGAAATCGCCACCCCGGGCATTGATGAGGAGGCGTTCTTTCTTAAGTTTCTTGGGCTATGGTTGAGTTGGTTCGCGCTCCCTATGCATCCTCGTTACATGAGGCCTTCCGTTTTCTACCCCGTGCATCGCATGGTTGCCGGGATACAAGTGGCCATTGGGATCGCCGGGTTAGCCCACCTATACCACGGTCTTAGCGTAGCGGCGGATACCATTAAACCGGGGGTGCATCCTGCCAACTTCCCGATGCATTACTTCACTTCATGGATGGAGATGCACGTGCTCGGGGTCTTCGGCATTCATAAGAGATCTTCGTTTTACGAGAGATGTAAGTTCCCTCGGATTATGCGGCTGGTTGACGCTTCCATCGTGAGTCCGTAACAGCGGGAAGCTAGGGGCTTTCTCCTTCATCCACGCACGGTCGGAGATGGTATGTCTTTCACGGACAAAGTCTTGACCATCGACCAGGAAACTCCCAAGGCGGTGTTGTCACTGCGAGACATTTTTAAGGACGGGGCCTCCGTGTTGAAAGCCCGGAAGATTCTCCATTTGTACTCCATCAGGCCGGGCTTTCTCGTATTCCGGCAAAATGATGCGACGCTATTCATGATATACAGACCCCATCATTTTGCCCAGCAGCTGAGTTACAATCAAGGGGTCCCGCTGGAGGCTTTCTTGGTAGAACCCGTTGCCACTAAAGAGGGAATGCGGGGCGCACTGCATCATTTCATGTGCTTAAATAAGGGATCTCACTTCTTTATCAGTGAACCGAGTTGCGTCCCGAGAGCCCTTAACGTACACGTGGCCTGGTATCAACATGCAACGGGTGCTGTTATCAGGGAGTAGAAGCGGCTGCTACTTGACCGCAAGGGTGCACCCCCAGCTAGTGACCGAAACCTCCCCTTGAAGCGACGGACCATTGTCATTCCTCCGCTAAGAGGAGCTGCTGTGATTGAAGTCCCCGAGGACAGGCCTGAGCTACCGGTGCCCCGTGCTCCCGTGGAGACGGTGGATGTACCACCGGTGCCCCGTGCTCCCGTGGAGACGGTAACTGTAGCTTCCCCCTGAATCTGGCGTGGGCTTAGATATCGGGACTCGTCGCCCTAAAGTGCCCACTAAGCGTAAGCTTGTGCTTGCTGCGACTGGAGCTCGCGCGCAGAAGAGGAAGAAGAAGACGGTTCTTTCTCTAGATGTTGTACTCGGCCTGGAGCCTCAGGCTCCTTATAACGAGGGTCTGAGCGAATATGGGACCAACGGAGGTCTCTTCATAGCGCCAGAAGATACTGATCTCGAGACTGCTATTACAGCTTCTGTGCGATCCGCAAGCCACCAAGCAGAAATGGCCACCCTCGCGCAATCAAGTAAAATCAGTCGCACCTTGTTATTGCATCATATCTTTATTTTTATTGTCATGTCTTGACTGACATTTTTCCTTCTGTAACAGGCTTTACCACCGAAGAGGCTCTGGCGGCTTCCCTTAGGACCTTTGAGGAGGAGGAGAGGAATCGCGCCTTGTTGGGCATTGGTATGTCTCGGCTTATTGCATCTTCATTCTCCTTTCTTATGGACAATCTAACCCCTTCTCTATCTTATCGCAGGGACCACAATGTCAATCCCGCAAGGTGATGCGGAGATTCTTCCTGGGCCAGCCACCGAAGTCCCGGACTCTTTGGCACTGCCGAAAGAGGCCTTACTCAAACGACCGATGACGGAAGCTATAACGGCTCCAGAGGTAACCCTTGGCGCGGATGACGGCGTCCTATTGATGGAGCGTCCAGAAGATCCTCTTTGACGGCCCGTTCGGAAAGAAAGCGCTGAATGCGCGCGGCAAGGGAGCATAGTGCTGCCTTAGCCATGGGTACGGGTTCAAGCACCGCTACCCCTGCCCCTACTCCTTCAGAGGAATCCCCGGCTGCCTTGTCCACTGCCTATAGACGGGCACCACGCGCGGCTCGGGAAGCTGTCGGAAGACCAACTCAAGGTAATGTGATACGGGGTTCCATTGTCAAAGTTTTAAATATCAATTCTCATATATCTTATCTTGCAGGGCCGAGTCTTACCGAAGAAGTGGCGACGACCGCTAAGCCTAGGGTAGCGGTAGAGGAGGTAGTCGTGATTGTCGAACCCGAGGCGGCGGTGGGCGAGATGGCTGCGATCGTCGAGCTCGAGGTAGCGGCGGGTGAGACAGTCACGATCGCCGAGCCTGAGATGGCGGTAGGTGAGATGACCACCATTGCCGAGCCCGAGGTGGCGATGGGTGAGATGGCTATAACCGCCGAGCCTAAGGTGACGATGGGTGAGACGGGTACAGCTGCCGAGCTCGAGGTAGCTACTTTTTCGCAAGAGTCGGGCACTGCCCCGATCGTCACTTTTTCCGCCTGCGGCTCCTTGCCATCTCCTGACGTCACAAGCGTTACGACGGCTCTCGTAGAGTCAGGGGATGATGCGACGGGAGGTGAGACCATCCCGATGGAAGAGGATGAAGTTGTTGCTGTATCAAGTGACGCTCTCGTCGCGGTTTCGACTGGCGACTCATCAGGTAGATTTTGGGTCATTGCTTTTCCTTTTATTCTGCAATCCTTTTCAATCTTTCCTGACAGTATTTATCTTGTTTCTAATGCAGGTGTGGCGAGTGCTGAGGTTGCGCTACCCGAGGCAACGCTATCAGTTACCGTTTTGACGGTGATCCTTCCTCTACTTTCTCTCGCACCGTCTCAGATGTTGGAAGGTACGGATTTGTGACCCATCAATCTTACTTCTAGGCTGTATAATTTATGTACTGACATTGCATTACTGCGTCTTTACAGGAGTCCTTTTTGACCACCTGTATCAGGTGCTGCACCCACACTTCTCCTTCCTGCCAGAGATTAGTCCGCCTGGTGGTGTCGGTGAGTATCTTTTCTAAACGGCGTCCTCTCTTTAATGGCCAGTCACATTATTGCTAATCCCTCTTTGTATTGCTTGTAGCCTTACAAATCGAAGGCGGGGACGCGGCTATCATTGCGCCACCAGTACTCCCAGCTCTGCCCCCTGTTGCAGCCGGTATAGTACACTCTATTTTTCATGTATTTTCTTTATTTCTTGAGCCGTCATCTGATTGTGATTTGTTTTGCAGCGGTCACATCGACTCCAGCCCCGTTCGAGTCTCGCGTCATAATGCCGGCCAGACCCTTTTCCAGACGTCCATCCACGAAAGGCGCCGCGAATAGTCTGCTCATGGTGAGCAACTATATTGAGGAGCTCGACGTGGAGACTCCTACATCTGCCGCAGATTTTGCCGCGGAGGTTAACCTAATGCTGGCGACGCTTGTAAACTTCCATAACGAAGGCGTCGTCGAGTCTTGGGATAACCACTGCCGGAAGATTGAGGCCTGCCTTCATGAGCTCGAGCTTATGCGTCCTTCTCCTGACATTCAGGTTTTGAACTCCCAGCAGGCCACATGGGTTGAGCAGAGCATTCCGTTCCTTCGCCATTTCGAACGAGAGGCAACCCTTAAGCAAAAGGAACGTGAGGCGACTTCCGCTGAATCTGTTCAACTGCGTGCTAAGGTTGCAGCAAATGCTGCCCAACTGAACTCCATCTTTGAAAAACTTCAACGATGTATCTCTGACGGGCTGGTGTTGAGGAAGAAGCTTGATCTTAATGAGCAGGTTGCGCAGAGTCAGGAGGCTGCTCAGCAGGAAGTTGATCAGAAACTTTCATCTTGTCTGCAACAACGGCCCCAAATTGAAGCAGAGCTGGCCGCGGCAGCTGATCGTGAGAAGGAGTTGAGAGGAGTGCGCGAGCAGCTAGCTGATCTATTGAAGACGCCTCCCTCCCAATAGCTGTTTTTGTATGGATTGAACACTTGTAATCTTTGAATAACATGTATCCATTTTTATTCTTTTATATGATTTGCCTTGTACTCAATTGAATTCATGAATAAAAGATACACATTTTTTGTTCTACTGTTGCTTTCTTCTCCTTGCTGTGTTGTTGCCATGTGATTTTAGCAAGTGTGGCCTGTAGATAATGTATAGCTGTCCATCTTGGACTCTTTGTAAGGTGGTGATGGCTTAGGAAACAGGGTTAAGGTCTGTCACCTAAGACTTTTCAATTTTATGAGCCGTGAGGGTCTCATAAAGATTTTTCTCCCTATGAGTCATGAGGATCTCGTAGGTGTCTTTTCCCCTTAGGAGTCGTGATGATTTCTAAGTGTGTTTTCTCTTATAAGTCGTAAGGATCTTATAAGAGAGTTTTCTTCCTTACGAATCGAGAGGACCCATAAGTGTTTAGTGGGATTGACATGTTGATGACGTATTTCCGAAACGGGGTTATATTTATGACGTATTTCCGAGACGGGGTCATGCTGATGACGTATTTCCGTGACGGGGTCATGTTGATGACGTATTTCCGAGACGGGGTCATATTGATGACGTATTTCCGTGACGGGGTCATGCTAATGACGTATTTCCGTGACGGGGTCATGTGGATGACGTATTTCCGAGCGGGGTCATGTGGATGACGTATTTCCGAACGGGGTCATGTTGATGACGTATTTCCAAACGGGGTCATTTGGATGGCGTATTTCCGAACGGGGTCATGTGGATGACGTATTTCCGAACGGGGTCATGTGGATGACGTATTTCCGAGCGGGGTCATGTGGATGACGTATTTCCGAACGGGGTCATGTGGATGACGTATTTCCGAGCGGGGTCATGCGGATGACGTATTTCCGGACGGGGTCATGCGGATGACGTATTTCCGAACGGGGTCATATGGATGACGTATTTCCGAGCGGGGTCATATGGATGACGTATTTCCGAACGGGGTCATGTGGATGACGTATTTCCGAGACGGGGTCATGCTGATGACGTATTTCCGTGACGGGGTCATGTTGATGACGTATTTCCGAGCGGGGTCATATGGATGATGTATTTCCGAACGGGGTCATGTGGATGACGTATTTCCGAGACGGGATCATGCTGATGACGTATTTCCGTGACGGGGTCATGTTGATGACGTATTTCCGAGCGGGGTCATGTGAATGACGTATTTCCGAACGGGGTCATGTGGATGACGTATTTCCGAACGGGGTCATGTGGATGACGTATTTCCGAGACGGGGTCATGTTGATGACGTATTTCCGAACGGGGTCATTTGGATGACGTATTTCCAAACGGGGTCATTTGGATGACGTATTTCCGAACGGGGTCATGTGGATGACGTATTTTCGAACGGGGTCATGTGGATGACGTATTTCCGAGCGGGGTCATGTTGATGACGTGTCGTCTATTGTAATGAGACGAATATCGAAGTGGTCTCCAGGTTGTCTGGGAACCATCGAGATTTAGAGTAGGGGCTATGCCGTAGCTCCAGGGTTGATTGCAGCATCAGAATCCTGCTGGAATGGGGAGGAACGCTGTCGATGATCTCTAGGATATCCCTGAACCGTCGAGATTTGGCTTCGTTTTCTTGATGGAGCCTGGGGAGGGAAGGTGTGATTCCTTCTTTGTTTGTGCCCCTGGATTGTATACAGGGATTGATGTGATATCACCTGTAGGGCATAAATTTTATTTATATTTTTTATTTCTTTCCGCGATGCTCCATCATTTCAGCTTTTATATCGCGAAGGTCGCGATTGCCCAATCATTTCGGCTATTTTTCGCGGTGTCCAATCGTTTCGGCTATTTATTTTATTTTTCCTCGCTACTTTTTATTATGAGTTGCCCAATCATTTCGGCTATTTTGCATGAATACATTTTTACTTGCTGATTATTGCAAGTTGCCCCATCATTTCGGCTATTTCGTATGCATGTGTGGCTTGCTAGCTTCTTGCTGCAAGCTTGGAATTAGACACTGATTTCGGAATCAGCACCGCTACAACTAGGATATTGCTAGGAGCGAATCATCATCTGCCTCTGTCGATGTCGAACAAAGGCGGCTTAGCGAACAGGGTTAGAATCCTGTCGACTAAGGCTTTTGACTTTATGAGCTGTAAGGGTCTCATAAATGTTTTTTCTCCCTGCGAGTCGTGAGGATCTCGTAGGTGCGTTTTCTCCTTAAGAATCGTGAGGATTCCTAAGTGTATGGCTTCTCGTAAGTCGTAAGGATCTTACAAGAGTATTTTCTTCTCATAAGTCGAGAGGGCTTACAAGGGGGTTCACCGTGCAAACATATCCCTAGTCACGGATGGACTTTGTTAAGGAAATGTTTATTCGCGCCCATGGATTGTATACAAGGGTCAATACTGAACCGCTTGTAGGGCAGTGTTGGAGGTTGTGGTGGTTGCTTAAGAACAGGTTCAGATCCCTGTAGCTCAAGACTTTCAAATCTTATGAGCCGTGAGGGTCTCATAAGAGGGTTCTCCTTACGAGTCGTGAGGATCTCGCAAGTGTAATTTCTTCCTAGGGATCGTGGGGATCCCTAAGTGTGTTGCTCCCTTATGAGTCGTAAGGATCTCACGCAGGTGGTTTCTCCTTACAAAGTCGAGAGGACCTTGCAAGTATTTTTTTTAAACGAGATTGCGCCCTTTCGGGTTTTCACAAAACTCACCGGTAGCCCTGCTGTTTTTACTCACGGAGCCCTTTCGGGTTTTCATCCGTGCCCATTTTGCTTATGGGCATACCGTTTTCTTTTTTCTTTTTTGTTTATTCTAACGAGGTTGCGCCCTTTCGGGTTTTTACAAAACTCGCCGGCAGCCCTGCTGTTTTTACTCACGGAGCCCTTTCGGGTTTTCATCCGTGCCCATTTTTCTTATGGACATACCGTTTTCTTTTTTCTTTTTTTTTTATTCTTTTTTGTATCAGCTCTGAGATGCTGCAATCTACCGTAGTTTATTGACATCTCGGTCAACAGCTAGTTTTAGGACATAGAGGTCCATCATTAGTTTAAGGACGTTTCGGTCCGACGCCAATTTTAGGACATAGTGGTCCATTGTTAGTTTTAAGATATTTCGGTCCGTCGTTATTTTAAGGACGTTTCGGTCCATTGTTAGTTTAAGAACGTTTCGGTCCGACATTAGTTTAAGGACGTTTTGGTCCGTTGTTAGTTTAAGGACGTTTCGGTCCGTCGTTAGTTTAAAGACGTTTCGGTCCGTTGCTAGTTTTAGGACATTTCGGTCCGTTGTTCGGCTACTGCTTATAGAGTTTGGGCCTAGGAAGATAGCGAGCGGACATAGTCGTCGTCGTCTATCATTGACCTAAGCCGTGACTCGTCAGGCATAGTACTTTCCTAGGAAGCGACCATTTATTGGCCTGAAGGGCCTTTCGCCATGCATGTCCATGAGTAGATAGGCCCCACCTTGGTAGACTTTGTCTATGATATACGGGCCTTCATAGTTCGGCTCGAATTTCCCCCGCTTGGCGCGAATGGGGATCACAGGTATTTTGACCACTAGCACGAGTTCGCCTTGGCGGAATGTTCTCGGCCTAGTCAATCTTTCGTATGAGCGCGTCATCTTTGCTTTGTAAGCCTCCAGATTTTGTTGCGCTATGAGCCGGGTTTCATCAAGGGCATCGAGCTCCTCAAGCCGAAGGTGAGCATTCTCTTCGTCCGTTAGCTCGTAGTGAACTGCCCCTCGTAGAGAGGGTAGCTCTATCTCGAGGGGGAGTACCGCCTCTGTAACGAATACCAATGCGTACAGCGTTGTGTTCGTGGCCGTTTTGAACGTAGTTCGATATGCCCAGAGAGCTTCATGCAGTCTCTCGTGCCAGTCCTTCTTATTTCGGGACACCGTCTTTTCACGATCTTCGTCAAGGTCTTGTTAAAAGCCTCAGCTAGACCGTTAGCTCAGGGATTATAGACTGAGAGTATCTCTAGTCTATGTTATGCTGTTGTGCGAAGCGACTGATCTTGTGGCTTCTATAGGCTGGCCCATTATCGGAGATAATCCGTCGAGGAGTTCCAAACCGATAAATGACGTGTGTCTTGAAGAAATGGAGGATATTCTCCATTTTCACTTCCCTCAGCGGTACTGCTTCTGCCCATTTGGAGAAGTAATCAGTTGTCGCCAAAATGAATCGATGTCCTCTGGACGATGCTGGTTCGATGGGGCCGATTATGTCGGTTCCCCACATTTCAAACGGCCAGCTAGCCACTGTTGGATGCAGTGGATTTGGATGCTGATGGATAAAGTCCCCGTGAATCTGGAATGAGTGGCACTGCTTCGTGTATTCGAGGCAGTCCTGGATCATCGTGGGCCAATAACAACCCATCCGTTTGATCTTCAGTTTCATGTTCGGACCGGCTTGGTGAGAACCACAGAGCCCGTCATGAGTTTCTTGGATGACTCTCTTTGCCTCTTCAGGTCCCAGGCATCTTAGCCACAGAGAATCAAATGACCTTTTATACAGAGTATCATTGACGAAAGCAAAAGACAGAGCTCGTTTCATAAGCTGATGTCTTGAGGACGCATCTTCAGGTGTTCGACGGGATTTGAAGTAGTCTATAAAGACTTCTCTCCAATCCATAACCTTTTCCTGGTCTTTTATTTGCAGGGTCGTTTTCTCGGTCGTTCCCTTTTCTTCGGACGACTCCGGAGATATTTCTGCTGGTGCGAGAACCCGACGGCTTTCCTCACGTCATCGAGGTTCTCGTCGGCCAGTTCTTTAGCGAGCTTGGCTAATGCATATGCCTTGCAATTTTCCGCGTGCGGTATGCTTTCCAGGGTGTAGGAGGGAATTTGAGTCAGTAGTCGCTGTACTCTATCGCCGTACTTTACCAGCTCCGGTTTGCACGTTTGATAGTCGCCGTTTACTTGACTGACGATCAGTTGGGATTCTCCGTATATGAGGAGGTTTTCAATTCCCATGTCAATGGAGATCTCGAGACCTGCTATCAAAGCTTCATACTAGGCTTCATTGTTCGTCCTCGGCACTGTTAAGGAGAAGGCGAAGCGCATTATCCCTCCTTGTGGAGTCACGAAGATGAGGCCTACCCCTGATTTGATTATGGGGGTGCTTTGTTTGCGCTTCTTTATGGAAGATGCTCCATCGAAGTAGAGTTCCCACCGGGTATCACCTCCGTCGATTGTGTCAAACGCATGTTCGTCTGGCAGTTCGCAATTCAAAGCAGAATCGGCATGTATCAGATGATCAGCGAGGAAGTCGGCGATGGCCTGGCCTTTCACCGCTTTAAGAGACCGATAAGTTATCGAGAATTTCATCAAGAGCATGGCCCATTTAGCGAGTCGTCCTGTTAATATGGCTTTCGACAACAAATATTTGAGAGGATCCACCTTTGATATGAGCTGGACCTTGTTTCCCCCAATCAGAGCAAGGCTATTTTTGAATTTCAAAAATTCAAATTTTGAAGTAACGCTTCAAATCCCAGGCGCAACGCACCACGTGTCAAAAGCTGATACGGCAGCGCAGCGCCCAAGGCAGTGCGCCCAATCAGAGCAAAACTCTATTTTAAGTAAAATTAAAGGAAGCAACGCTTCAGTTGCGCAAGCACTGCGCTGCGTGACACGTGTCAGCGCAGATGCGCTAGCGCAGTTGCGCTGCGCTGTGCGCTGCGCGACACGTGTCAGCGCAGATGCGCTTGCGCAGTCGCGCTGCGCTGTGCGCTGCGCGACACGTGTCACGCGCTAGGGCATTTGCGCCAAACAGAATTAAAATTCTAAAGAAATCTTTTCTGTTCTTGTTAAAACAAGAAGATTTTCTTCTGTAAAACAGAAGCCCTTGGATCAAAAATCCAACGGTAGGGAAAATTCCCCAAATCACTCAGAGAAAGATCTCTTTAACAAATTTAACTAATTTATGGGCACTATAAAAAGGACCCCGAGCCTCAATTCAAAGGCATCAACATTTTCTGAGGAAAAAAAAAGAGAACTCTGAAGAATTCCTCAAGAGCAAAAAAGGTAAAAACATTCAGAAAAAGAGAAAATTCTCTTAAAAACAGATCATTGATCTAAAAACAAGATCAATGATCTTCAATAAGAAAGAAAACTAACTAATAATAGTGCTTTGCATTTGCTTATGAACCATTGGTTCCTTGAAAAACAAGAAAAACTTGTTTTCTTTGATTTAAATCGATCAAAAGATAAAACAGTGCTCTGCACTTGCAAGAACTGCGCTGTTGCGCTCCTGTATTGGCGCAAGCCACCAGGAAGCGCCACGTGTCAGTAGCGCAGCAGCGCAGCGCACTGACACGGCGCACTGCGCTGTTGCGCTTGCGCTCGCCAGAGCGTGACACGTGTCACCACCATATGAGCTTGCGCTCATTACTTGGCGCAAAGTGCCTGACAAGCCACGTGGGGCACTGTCAGAGTACTTAATGCTCTGCATTATTAAAGAAAAGGGACAGAGCCCAATTAAAAGGCCTAACAGGCCTAATCAATAATGCTATGCATTTTAAAAAGGCCAGAGCCCAAACAAAATAGATGCTCTGCATCATTTATAAAGGGCAGAGCCCAACCAAAACAAAGGAAAATAATGCAGTGAAGGGGCAAGGCCCTAGCACAAGTCCAATAGGCCAAAAACAAAAGAATATTGAAACTGGACTTAGCCCAGTCGTGGTCATAAGTCCTCAAATTAAATTGACTGAGCACGGCTGCTCCCTAAATCAATTTACATCCGGTTCGAGGGTACATCTCCGAACTCCTCTGACACCTATCGTTGAAATTCCTCAACGACGTCAGAGAGGTGACGGGTCCCAACGACCACACATGAATACGGACTGCGGGGTCCATAAACTCGTGGACCGGAACGTCCTTAAACTAATGTTGGACCGGAACGTCCTTAAACTAATGCTGGACCGGAACGTCCTTAAACTAATAGTGGACCGGAACGTCCTTAAACTAATGCTGGACCGGAACGTCCTTAAACTAATAGTGGACCGGAACGTCCTTAAACTAATGTTGGACCAAAACGTCCTTAAACTAATGTCGGACCACCACGTCCCTAAACTGGAACATGGACCACCATGTCCCTAAACTGGAATACGGACCGCAACGTCCCTAAACTACCTATGGACCACTACGTCCCTAAACTGGAACAATAGAGCCTCCAAATGCTCTTTTGCCGGATCTAAACGGTCCCGTTTAAGTTGATTTTAGCCCCAAACATGGCTAACGTATCCTTAAACATTCAAATGTGCTATAAAACTCCAAATCGACTTTGGTTCAAGGGTACATCTCTGAACTCCTCTGACACCTATCGTTGTAATCCTTCAACGACGTCAGAGAGGTGACGAGTCCCGACGGCCATATATTAAATGGATTATCACGTTAAGTTGATCTTAGTCTCAAACAGGACTATCGTATCCTTAACGGATGTTTAAGTTGATCTTAGCCGCAACGCGGCTAACGTATCCTTAAACTAAAAACACCAAACCCAAATCTAAGTAAATACGGATTTGGACTAATCCACGTCCTACGGGCGACGGTATTACTCAGTCTCCGTATACAATCCACGGGCAACCACAAACAAAACAAACACACACGACACGAAGTGAAATTCTGGAGAAGGAGAAAGTTGCTACCGCGATGCGGTAGCGTAATTAACTGCAGGGGCTTGCGCCTGCAGGGAAGAGCGTCCCCACAATCAAAAACCCCTCAAGCGAGGGGGAATCTAACGAAATCTGCTATATCGGCCGCATCCGTCTAAACCTCCAATATACGGTGCCATAAATCAACTTGGCATCTTCGGAGAGGTGGACGGATAAAACCAAATAGCATCTGCCCCGAATCTCAGCGTCAGGACATCGCAGTCTTGTGCGCCGCCATTCGGAGGGGAACAGATTCTGGCACGTCCGGTGGGATCTGTTAGTTATATGTATGCCCTAGAGGCCATTACTATACATAGGATGTATATTGTAGTGGATGCTTGGACATATATAGGGAGGACTTTCTTGCTCGACATGATAGTATGCTATCTGGTTGCTCTTTATCTTAACATGTACACTGATTGTCTCTCTGATACATGTTGGTAAAGCCCTTAGGATGTGTACTTGACTACCTGGACTATGATGCGGATCATACTAGTGGGGACATGGTAGTCCATAAGTACATCCTTCAAAGTCCCTAGTCGTGGGTATATCGAGACGGGGCATCAATATACCAGAGTAGACTAGCGTATATCTTCTCGACCCATACAGATGGGCGATGGATGATCCCATATCCATTGGTGTTTGACATCGGAGATGATATACGGGTGCTCAGTGGAGACTGGGTACATTGGACGGACTCGCTGAGAACTCCCAGATGGTATTATACCTTACGTCAGATGGCAGTTCTCTGGTGACACTGGTACAGAGTAGTCTGTTGACCCGAGATAGTCATAGAGTCTTGTGTGGTTCCCACTGTGCTTTGATTTCCACCTTACCACGTCCAAGAGGGCGTGCAAAATGGTGGTTTTTGGGTATAGTCCCGAGTCACATGGAGGCAATGAGCGATAGGAGGGGATTCGTCTCTCCCGGTATAGGGGGTTGATGTTGCGCTGTGTTCGATTGGCTATAACCGGAAATCCCTGGCCAGGGTTGCTGAGATTTACTGGTAAGTGTTACCTATAGTTTCTCGAAATGTTATAGACCTCATATCGACACGACTTATCGAGCTATTGGGGTCTGACGTTTACCACCCCTAGGCGAGATATGCGACATATCAGACGACGAGACCGGACTGTATGGTAAGTGTTACTGGTTGGATTCACAGGAGTATGAGCGGGCTTGCTCGTCGATCTTCTGATCGCTCAATACCCGGGTGGCCGTTACGTTTAGCAGACCGCTTGCGGCTTATGGGTGTTTGATATGATCATCACCTGCTGCCGGCGTATTGACGAGTCTTTAGAGTCCTACCCAGAGGTTTCCTGGCTCAAGCGAAACGAAATAGGAGCGCATATGAAATATGTGCGGGACCGAGAATAATGCGTGTATGTGATACCGTATTCTATTCTTGCGATAAATGTATCGATTGGTTGTATGCGATATAACCTAGTTATCGAATCAAGAATTGATTCGATAAGCCGATACATTAGATATTAGTCGGTTATATGCGATATGACCGGATTGTTAAATCAAGTGTTGATTTAATGATTTAATGTATAATTATATATTTGATATATTATTTTGCATTAACTAATATTTGTTCACTTTAAAAAGGATTTTCTCACTTGAAATGCACAAGTTGTATATGTGATATACTTTTGTGCACTTGTTTGTATCATGTTTGATGATACATGCTACTTGGGTTTGTGTAAAGAAATTAAACCATGGTTAGGGTTTTGATTTTCTTATCTATTCATTTATTTATTCTTTTTGGAAGGATAAATAAAATGGTGACTTATTTTGTTTCTTTCTTGAAACTTCTTGAAGTGTTGAAAGTCAAAGCCATTTTGTTTCTTTCCTAAACCCTAACCCTTTAACTTAACCCTAGTTTATTCTCTACACTTGACCATGGTTGGTTTATGATAAGTATTCATTTATTTTCTATTTTGGAAATACTTATGAAATTCTATCATCTTCTTCTTCTTCTTCTTCAAGATGAAGAAGCTTGCCTCCATCAATGGCAACTAGTGAAAAAGAGTGAGAAATCCAATTCTAAAGTGAACCCACTTCCTATTTCTTCATCCTCTACCTCTTGCCAAGTAGTATAGGGTGTTTTCTTCACAAGTTTCATGACTTGGTGAAGTGGGAGCTTGATCTTGTGATGCCTCGACGTAGATCATCTTCGGCATCGAAGTCGACGACCTAGCCCGCCTATTTCTCCGATGAAGCCGACGCTCGAGCCCGGGATTCAATTTGGACAGCAAGGAGACTTCATCATGGAGCTATAGAGGTGGAGGACCGGATCTACAAAGGTTGTATTTCCGTTCACTTAGTTAAGTTGTTAACTAGTTGCATGTTTCGCCTAAAATTCTAGTTAACGATCCGTATTAGGGTTTCTCGGCACTTGTAAAATTTGAAATTGGCATGGTTGATACCTTGTGAGACCTCATCAGTGTGCCTAAGAACCCTACAGTGGTATCAGAGCCTAGCTAGAGCCTTAGGCGAAGCGTAGACGGAGTTAGAATTCCGATCGAACCGAAACCCGAACTCCAAAATGCTCTCTGGACTTTTTTCAAAAACTGGGATTTTTCCAGATTAAAAATTCTTAAAAAATTCAGCAGGAAATTCTAAGAATTACGATGCAAAATTGACCAAGTGATGCTGCTAAAGTGCGGCGGAACCGCGGCAGAAGCTTGGCTTCTGCGGCGGAACCGCGGCAGAAGCTTGGCTTCTGCGGCGGTTCCGCGGCCAAATTCTGGATTTTCTGGGTTTTTTTAATATTTATTCAAGAGTTGAATATTCTGGGGTGTTTTGGAGCTTCGTTGATTCGATCGGAAATTTCAAACTTTGTCCATGTGGCTTTCCGGGTATTTTTAGAAACTGTTAAAAAGTTCGACCGGATATAAATACCCACTTTTTCCCCTGTCGGGAAATTTCCAAGTGTTGGATTTTTCCGTGGTTTAACGACGTTCTAAGTAGTGCAAGTAACGTGATGGTCCCTCTAGAAGACAACAAACCTTAACTCGATTATGTGACCGTATTGAACTGCCCTTTGAAGCTTAGGGTTTGGGGCAGTACGGCGTGCCACATGTGAGGCGTTGGCTTGACCCTTCTACGGCTGGACCGTTGGTACTGAGGCATGAAGTGAATGTCTTTGAACTTATTTCATGTGTTGAACTGTTTCGGGAAAACTTGGGTGTTCGATTGTTCGATCGGAAAGTTTAGCATTTTCTATCTTATCTGGAATGGGATACAACAATTGGAATTCACAACAAGTTATGAGATAACTGTATGAATGTTATAAACATAGCAGTTTAGTCTCACTTGATTGGTTGCCACGGGATTTTGATGTGATCAAAAGTCCGTCGCAATCACGTAGGGTACGCGGATACTTGCCGGGTAAACTTAATAGACAGCCTCATCCCATAGCACCGATCAAGTGACTGTAGGAGAACCCCGTCGCCGAAAGCATCCGTTCGGGTGCTAGCGGTAGCGGTGTTCCGCCTTGGTGCACTTCGTCGACGGCGTCGGGGGTGCGGCCGCCTACTAAAGTTTGCGACGAGCATTCGATCAGTATGTCGGGAATCTTGTTGAATTGCCCGACTTGATATTGAAAAGTGTTTTCGATAATGAGACTAAAATGCGGGGTTTATAATTGTTAGGCATGTGATGTCTAAGGAATTCATTTGATTAGGCATGCGATGTCTATGCAGGTTGCGGATTCCAACTGTTGTAGTTTTACACTTTCTTTTCTGTGACCGTAAGTGTAATATGTGATATCGCCGGTTTCGTTGCTATATGTCAACGACAATTGGGATACGCATGTTTACTTACGTTGATGACATGTGATGTTATGTGTTGCTGGATATGTTATATTGGATCGTCGTGTTTGAATAGCCGGGTTTTTTTATGTGAGATGAGTGTTTTTCATTTTCTTTCATGTAAAAACTTGTATGTAATATTCTTTTATTGGGGCACTTCCAGGTTGCGGAAGATGTCACCCTTTGTATATTATTTACTTTTCCGCACTAGGATAGACCCAAGGAGGGGAGCACAAGTAACCGGGTTCTGGAGTCCAGTGGGAGACCAACTCGAGGAGTCGAGTCCGGGTCTCCTAACTCTAGAATTGGTAGGGTTGCTTGCCGCTCTCGTAGGGGTCTAGGGGTGTGGGTTTGGCTATTCATCGCGACCGTGGAATCCGTGTTTTATACTGGCTCGTATTGAAAATACGGACGTCCTAGTATATCCAATATTTCATATGTTTCTTCTGCTGCGATATCTGTGATGTGATCATGTGATATGTTCTGTGATAGATACTGTATATAGTATATATGATATATTATATAGACGTTACTTATGTTTTACACCCGCGCTAGCCCTGCCCCGCTCTGCCGTTAGTTACCAAACCTAACGGTGCATGAGGGGACATCGAGACGAATGCGGATGGCATAAGTGTACGTCATATTTATCTGTGATGTTTAGGTACTTAAATGATGGGACTTCATTAATGTGATTAATGAAATAAAAAGAAACCTAAAGATGTTGTAGAATCGAATTTCAAAATAAAACAGGTAGCTACAGTTCTTGCTTTGCACAGCGGTATATATGATATATCCTGCACCTTATTCGATGAGGAAAAGACCGAGATCCCTTCACAGGGAGTGACTCCTTTAGCAATAACTGGCAGATGCTACACACTCGGTTTGTCTTTTGATTGCTTTTAAGAATTTTTGCTTTGTACAGTGATATATATGATATATCCCGCACCTCATTCGACGAGGAAAGGACCGACGATCCCTTCACCGGGAGTGTCTCCTTTAGCAAAACTACAAAAGCCTCAAAAACACTCCATTTTAAAATCATTTGATTCTACAACGATATCAAGTTCATTACGCAATAGGTTTTCAGAAAAACCTGTCGTAGCCCTCCGTCATTTCAGATAAGTACTAGTTAGTATTCGTGCTGCGGTTGTTTGGCATGCGTCAAGGCGTAGTGTACGGTAGCTAACTAGTGCTTATCTGTTAGCATACGATGCGATTGGATTAGGGTATTCGTACGGCGTTGTTTGGCATGCGTCAAGGGTCGTGCTGGTAGGTTTAATTCAATCAAGAAATGTACGGGTTGAACTTGACTAGCGGACTATGGGTTGTTTGGCATGCGTCAAGGTCATAGCACGCTAGGGGCAAAATATTATCGGGAATTTCAAGTGTTGAAATTTGCAATGAGATTGCATACCTTCTATGAGATAGTTGGATCCCGATACCCACTGCGAGTAAGAGTTACTCCTGGGAGACTTTTATACATTACAATTAGCCGATCAAGTAGGTGTCTAGAAAGGTGTTAACGAGGTTACGCCTCTGGGAAAACGAGGTTTACATTAATTAGGTTCGTGCGAAAGCACGGGGGACCTCCCTCAAAGTACCGACACTGGCCTGGCCGAAAGATTGGCGAACTTGTAGCGTGTAATTAATCCCGGCTAGTCTTTCCTTTTAGGGTTTGAAAGAAGATTTCATTAAAACAGTGGGAGCCATCCTGATTAGATAAAATAATAACCAATCTATTCTTGCAAGAGCGCACGCTGAGTGTTTTCTTCTCTCTCTCTCCAGGTAGCGACCATATCACGCCTTAATCAAGATAATAATACGGAATATTGACCGAACCCGCTTGTTATACTGAGCTGGGGAACGTTGGTCCCGCTCCAACTTATAATTGTTATAAGACAGAGCAGGAAATTGGGGATTACCAGGATCCCTATGCCGCCCAAACGAAGAAAGTGCATATGATGCATCTTCTTCGGGTGTGTTCGTTACAAAGAACTGTTTCTCAGTATCCTTTGCATCCTGGGTATTTGATACCGGATCAGGATCCCAGATATGTAATCTGTTACATAGGGCTACAAAAAGGTAGAAAAACTGAGAACGGGTGATAAGTTTCATGAGACAGAAAACGGGGCAAGTGTTGCAGCCAAGTCTGTTGGTCACTGTCACCCTGTATTACCAGTACATTGATTCTGAACAAATGCAATTAGATACCGAACCTGATATACAAAATCATATCAGTTTCTTTATTAGTAAAGAAACGATAAAATTTTGTATTGTTGGATAATGTTTTGAACATTTCCTATATCAAAAGTGATCGGTTCAGGCACGTTATCTAAAAGTATTGAAGTTCTAAATCAAACTACAGTTCTTAGTATATGGAACACACACAAGAGGAAGAGTTCAGAAATGAACAAATCCTTCTTGAGGTATTGTAGACTAGGTCATATCAATGCGACCCGACTAGCTAAGTTGCACAAAGATGCATATTTAAATCTGTTTGAATTTACATCTTGTGAAAACTTGCCGGTCATGTCACAAAGATATGATGACCACAGCTCCGTTTACTGGAAGAGTTAGTGAACTCTTGGGATCATACATGTTGATGTATGTAGGTCCCCTGTTTACACTTGCCAAGACCGGTTCTTTATACTTCATTAAATTCTCTGATGATCTCTTTTGATTCAGACATATGTTCCTGTTGAAACACAAGTCCGAACCTTTTGAGATATTCACAGAATATAAGTTAGAAGTAGAGAACCAAAATACGGGTATAAGTATTATGTCCTTTGATGAGATCAAGGAGGAGAATACTTGAGCACGAAATTCTTGGACTTTTCTAAAGGAGAATGAGATTCTCTCTCAGCATTACTCCTCCGTATACACCATAGCACGATGGTATATCGGGGCGGAGCAATCACACCCTATATGATAAGGTGTGCTCTATGATGAGTACTACTGAGTTACCTATTTCCTTTTGGGAGTTATGCACTTGAGAAACTACATACCTATTGAATAGGGTTCAAATCAAATCAGTTGCCTACCATTTCATATGTGATATGATAAGGGAAGAGCCCATATCTTAAGTTAGTTAAGATTTGGGGTTGTCCGGGCTATGTCTAAAAGCAAAATCCGGACAAGCTAGAGGCAAGGTCTGTAATGTAGAACTGGAAATGTTCCAGCTATACAAACTACAGCAGATGATTTGATAAAACCAAAGGATTCAATAGTTACCAACGAACCTCAGCCTCTCCGCCGATCTAGTAGGGTTTCTCACCCACCTGAGAGATACTTCTGTTTCTCTATGACAGTGGGAGAGAGGATTGCATCATGAGATGACGACTCAACTAGTTTCGAGCTGGCCATCAGGAGTGGGACTCTGTAAGAATGGCTGGATGCTTAGCGATCTGAGATGGAATCCATGTACACCAACAAAGTATGGACTTTGGTTGCTATATCTGAAGGGTTAAATCCCCATCAGGAGCAAGTATATCTTGAGAAGATTACTTGGTGTAGATGGAAAAGTTGAGACTTTCAAAGCTAGACTTGTTAAAGCTTTTCGTCATCGACCAGGCGTGGATTATGATGAAACCTTTTCAAGTGGCTATGCTTAAGTCCATCCAGATCCTACTTGCCACGGCTACATACCATGACTACGATATCTGGCGGTTGGGTGCTATGACTGCTTTTCTAAATGATGTTTTAGAAGAGAGAGTCTATAAGTACACAGTCAGAGGGCTTCGTAAACAGTGGGAGCAGCGGAAACGTGCACAAGATGCTTTATAGGTTAAAGCAGGCATCGCGGAGTTGGAACATCTGTTTTGATGTGTTAGTCAAAGAGTTTGACATCATCAAAATGGTAGATGAACCTTGTATAAACAAAAAGGTAGTAGGGAGTATGATGGCGATCCTCGTAGAGTACGTGGATGACATACTCTTGATAGGGAAGTGGTTTCCTATGCTACGCTCGGTCAATCTCCGCTTATCACAATGATTCTCCATATAGGATCAAAGTGATACCTCCTAAATCCTGGGTTTTGGATCTATGAGATAGATCTAATTGGATGTTAGGATTCTCACTAGTTGTAGTGAGATGGTATCAACCGATCCTGGGGAGAATCACTGGAAGGGTTCCAGGGTGATAAGGACGACTGAAAGTCAGTCACATGCATTGTCTTTACCCTTAGTAAAGGGACGGTATGTTGGAAGAGTTCCAAGCTAGATACCGTGGCATACTAGACGATAAAGGCTGGATACATCGCTACTTAAGATGCTACCAAAGAGGCAGTCTGGATGTATATTTGTTCATGAGATGAACTTAGTTCCTCCCATGTGTGACAATGGAGTTGTGGTTTATGCCAAGGAACGTCCGTCCCATCAGTGATCCAGACATATTCTAAGGCAGTATCACCTGATCATGGAGATGGTTGATCTCCAGGGTGATCGAGGTTAGGAGAGTAGACTCAGAGGACAACACGGCGGATCCACTCACAAAGGCCTTTTCCCAGAGAGAGACTTTTATGGGATGGTTGAGTATGAGATACTACAACCACTGCTATCAGATGGCCCTAGTGCAAGTGGGAGATTGTTAGTTATATGTATGCCCTAGAGGCCATTACTATACATAGGATGTATATTGTAGTGGATGCTTGGACATATATAGGGAGGACTTTCTTGCTCGACATGATAGTATGCTATCTGGTTGCTCTTTACCTTAACATGTACACTGATTGTCTCTCTGATACATGTTGGTAAAGCCCTTAGGATGTGTACTTGACTACCTGGACTATGATGCGGATCATACTAGTAGGGACATGGTAGTCCATAAGTACATCCTTCAAAGTCCCTAGTCGTGGGTATATCGAGACGGGGCATCAATATACCAGAGTAGACTAGCGTATACCTTCTCGACCCATACAGATGGACGATGGATGATCCCATATCCATTGGTGTTTGACATCGGAGATGATATACGGGTGCTCAGTGGAGACTGGGTACACTGGACGGACTCGCTGAGAACTCCCAGATGGTATTATACCTTACGTCAGATGGCAGTTCTCTGGTGACACTGGTACAGAGTAGTCTGTTGACCCGAGATCGTCATAGAGTCTTGTGTGGTTCCTACTGTGCTTTGATTTCCACCTTACCACGTCCAAGAGGGCGTGCAAAACGGTGGTTTTTGGGTACAGTCCCGAGTCATATGGAGGCAATGAGCGATAGGAGGGGATTCGTCTCTCCCGGTATAGGGGTTGATGTTGCGCTGTGTTCGATTGGCTATAACCGGAAATCCCTGGCCAGGGTTGCTGAGATTTACTGGTAAGTGTTACCTGTAGTTTCTCGAAATGTTATAGACCTCATATCGACACGACTTATCGAGCTATTGGGGTATGACGTTTACCACCCCTAGGCGAGATATGCGACATATCAGACGACGAGACCGGACTGTACGGTAAGTGTTACTGGTTGGATTCACAGGAGTATGAGCGGGCTTGCTCGTCGATCTTCTGATCGCTCAATACCCGGGTGGCCGTTACGTTTAGCAGACCGCTTGCGGCTTGTGGGTGTTTGATATGATCATCACCTGCTGCCGGCGTATTGACGAGTCTTTAGAGTCCTACCCAGAGGTTTCCTGGCTCAAGCGAAACGAAATAGGAGCGCATATGAGATATGTGCGGGACCGAGAATAATGCGTGTATGTGATACCGTATTCTATTCTTGCGATAAATGTATCGATTGGTTGTATGCGATATAACCTAGTTATCGAATCAAGGATTGATTCGATAAGCCGATACATTGGATATTAGTCGGTTATATGCGATATGACCGGATCGTTAAATCAAGTGTTGATTTAATGATTTAATGTATAATTACATATTTGATATATTATTTTGCATTAACTAATATTTGTTCACTTTAAAAAGGATTTTCTCACTTGAAATACACAAGTTGTATATGTGATATACTTTTGTGCACTTGTTTGTATCATGTTTGATGATACATGCTACTTGGGTTTGTGTAAAGAAATTAAACCATGGTTATTTAAATGGTTAGGGTTTTGATTTTCTTATCTATTCATTTATTTATTTATTTATTCTTTTTGGAAGGATAAATAAAATGGTGACTTATTTTGTTTCTTTCTTGAAACTTCTTGAAGTGTTGAAAGTCAAAGCCATTTTGTTTCTTTCCTAAACCCTAACCCTTTAACTTAACCCTAGTTTATTCTCTACACTTGACCATGGTTGGTTTATGATAAGTATTCATTTATTTTCTATTTTGGAAATACTTATGATATTCTATCATCTTCTTCTTCTTCTTCTTCAAGATGAAGAAGCTTGCCTCCATCAATGGAAACTAGTGAAAAAGAGTGAGAAATCCAATTCTAAAGTGAACCCACTTCCTATTTCTTCATCCTCTATCTCTTGCCAAGTAGTATAGGGTGTTTTCTTCACAAGTTTCATGACTTGGTGAAGTGGGAGCTTGATCTTGTGATGCCTCGACGTAGATCATCTTCGGCATCGAAGTCGACGACCTAGCCTGCCCATTTCTCCGATGAAGCCGACGCTCGAGCCCGGGATTCGATTTGGACAGCAAGGAGACTTCATCATGGAGCTATGGAGGTGGAGGACCGGATCTACAAAGGTTGTATTTCCGTTCACTTAGTTAAGTTGTTAACTAGTTGCATATTTCGCCTAAAATTCTAGTTAACGATCCGTATTAGGGTTTCTCGGCACTTGTAAAATTTGAAATTGGCATGGTTGATGCCTTGTGAGACCTCATTAGTGTGCCTAGGAACCCTACAGGATCTCTTCCTCTTTCCACTCCACACTTCGTGTGTCGTGTTCGCGAACAAATCGCGGTTTGCTGTGCTTGCCTGTGGAGTCAAGGTACTAAGATTTGGTGTCTTGCTCCGTGCAGAAAACAGAAGATCGATGGCTTCGAACTGCACCGCCCGCAGCTGTAACTCTCGCTCCGTCATTGCTGGAAGAGTGACTTATGGGCCCCAAGTGGCCTCCCTTTTCGAGATGCCAGTGGAGCAAGTAATTCAAGCCACCACTGGATTATTCTTCGGGACCATGCTCCCACCAATGAGCTTCAATGCCCCAACGACGGTGCACGAAGCCCCAAAGAAGTCAGTCCTTGATCGACTTACCATTGCCGCGACCCCTCTCAATGGGTCGCCCAACTCCACTGCCTCAGTTTTTGACAAACAAGACCAGAGCTCCATCGGGCCCATAAAGAAGCCTGCCATACCAGAAGGCGTTATCCCGAAGCGGATAGCCATCCCAGCTCCCGTTCTTGGCGAAATCACCAAGGTTGCTTCCTCTACTTGGAAGTCTGCTTTTGATAGGTTGGCTGTCCCCATTCAACGGACATCGGTCTTTAAAAGGCTGGTACCAGTAGATTCTGACCAACGCAGGGAGCATGAAGAGGTCACCCCTATAGCTGAAACAACTCCATCAGCACGACATGCTCGACGTCGCTACTGGCGCCGAGTAAGGAAGGCTGGGGGAAACTCCCCCTCTGGGATAACTCCGCCAGCTCCAAAGGTGGGGATCAATGTTGCTGTTCCAACCGGGAACAGCTTCGAATTGCTGAATACGGTGCGCAGAAACTCTCTTACTGCGATGTTGAAACGAACTCCTTCACCTGTGGAGAATACTCCAGAGAAGAAGCTAGAGCAGCCCCCTCAACGGCTATCCTCTAAAATTTACAAGGTCTGGCGACAGGTCCAAGAGTCGGTAATTGATAAAAACAATCTCCGCCGACAAGAAAAGATGAAGGTGCGGCAGGAGAAGGATTACTCTGTCAAGCCACAAAAAGCAAAAGCTACTTGGGTGCCCACTACAACGGCCCCCTCAACTCCAATCACTCAAAAAAGGAGGCCGCAAAAAGCCCCTATGTCTTTGGCAAATCGCAAAGACACCAGACACAAACGCCCCAAGTCTGGGGGCATGGTGGTGCACACCGTTTATATGGCTTCCGGAAAGGAGGAAAGCCGTGCTTCGACGGGTCACCGACCGCTCACCCGATCTGTGACGAAAGCCCAAGAGCAGCAACAGAAGCTTCAAGAAATGATGACTGTGATGGCTTCACTTACCGAACCGAAAAAGAGTTCGGAAGTATCATCAGAACAGCGTCACGAACAAGAGACTGATGCTGACTTCTTACGTAGAATCCTCATAAAGAAGGACACAGAAGCCGCAGAATAAGCGGCTAACATAAAACAAATGGCACTCCTCTTCCAAGACATGGTAGGGATGATGTTACAGCCGGACCCTCCAGCTGAAGACCCTCCAGTCATTGTCGGAAATGACGGAGGGGAAACATCTGATCCTCCTCCTGCTCTTTCAGCAGCCAAGGAAGAAACCATTTCCAAGGCCGCGCTTGATGACTATATAGCTCAGCAAATACGAGCTCATCAGGCGAGTGAAGCAGCTGGGCAAACTGTTAGAACTGGACGACCCTATCCGGGCTGGTATGACCAAATCAGTTACCCGCCGGGATATACTATCCCTAAATTCCACGTATATAAAGGGACAGGGAATCCGCATCAACATGTCGCTCAATTCAGGGCCTTATGCGGCAACACTAGAGGCGATGACAAATTGTTGCTTCGCCAATTCGTTGGCAGCTTAGCAGAAACAGCCTTTGAATGGTATTCGGAGCTACCTAACGACTCTGTCAAAACATTTGCAGAGATGGAGCTGCTGTTTACACAAAGATTCGCGAGTGCTAGTGAACGCACCCCGATAACAGCGCTAATAAATGCCAGAATAAGGCCAGGCGAAACGTGGGTCCAATACGCAACACGATGGCGAAACCTATGGTCGAAATGCGAACAACGCATAGAAGAGGCACCTGCGGTAGGCATGTTTGTGAGCACTCTCGATCCGCAGGCGACCATCTCGCAATTCATGATGTTCTTCAGGCCGACCACCTTCCAGGCCTTGATTGACAAATTAGCCCAAATGGACCAGATGGGCCATGGACCGTCTCCTCCAAAACCAGATTCCCGAAATGAGAAAGGAAAAGGGAAAACGATCGTCGTCGCCAATGCTCAGCAACAGTCGAACAACTCAAAGCCGGTCGTTCGCCAAAACAACGTGCGTCCACGCCTATCCCTCGAAGAGAGGCTAGGACGCCCTTACTCGTTTCCTCAGAATAAAACGAGAAGACTGTTCGAGCTGGCAGTGCGCAACAGACTTATTAATCTGCCGAGTCCAAAGCGTCTGTCGCAGCCAGGCGATCTTAATAATCCCAATTATTGCCCTTACCACCAAACGGTAAGTCACCCGATTGAGGATTGTTTCGTCTTTAAGGGATGGATCGAGGATCAGTACCTACAAGGCAAGTTCGTGCTGTCGGAAAACTGGAAGGTAAACCCACCACAGCCGCATTCTCCAAAGAAGACGGACACGCCGGGGGCAGCTTGTTCTTTAGTCAAGGATGAAAACGATGGAGAAAACTCATCAGATGAATCCGAAGACTACGTAGCGACTTGTCATATGATTTCTCACTTACTGGCAGATGATGAAGAGGCTTCTTGCGCCGAGAAACCAATGGCGAACCCCGACCGGAAATTCTACAGCCATCAGACGAGCTGATCGATGTCTTCCTAAATAAAATTCGTCTGAAAGCAAAAGCCGATCAAGAGCGTGAGATGTCCATTCTGGAAAGAGCCAAGGCATTCCCGCCAAATCAAAAGCCATACACTACAGGTAAAAACAAATTCAAGACGAGGAAAAGGTTCGCCAAAGCTCTATCAGTAGGAATGAAGCTACCGCCCTCTGAAGAAAATACTCTCGCTGAGGTAAAGATACACCCTAACTTCTGTTTATATCATCAGAAGATCATACATCCTACCGAAGACTGCGAATCCTTTAACTGTTGGTGGCAAGGGTATGTCGCTCAAAAGCAACACTTTGACAGGGCAAAATGTGAAGCTCGTAGACGCCGAAAAAATGTGATAGATGAGCGCAAAAGAGCCGCCGACGATTGTCATATAGCCGACTCCAAGGGATCACAAATTATCACCTTTGGAAGCGACTCTGACGAAGAAGCTACCCCCAACCCTTCTCTCGGGGAATCTATTTCAAAAATAAAGGAATTGAGGAGCTGCGAGAACGTTCACCCGTGCAATCGCACGCTACTCGGAAAAAATCTCAGCTCCGCAAAAAACGGAGCGAACAAAAAGGATAAAGGAAAAACGGCCTTCGTCGCCAGCGCTCAACAACAATCAAGTGACCCTAGACCGGTTGCTCGCCAAAACAACAAGCGGCAACCCCTCCAGGAAAAGTTGAAACGTCCTTACTCGTTTCCGCAAGATAAAACAAGGGGACTGTTCGAACTGGCAGTGTGCGACAGACTCATCAATCTGCCGAGTCCAAAACGTCCGTTACGGCCAGGCGATGTTAATAATCCTAATTATTGCCCTTACCATCAAACGGTAGGTCATCTGATCGAGGATTGCTACGTCTTCAAAAACTGGGTTGAAGATCAATACCAACAGGGCAAGTTCGTCATCTCCGAAAACTGGAAGGTGAGCCCGCCACAACCACACGCTCCGAGAAAGATGGATACGCCAGGGGCATCATGCTCAGTCATAGAGAAAGCCTCATAGACCGAAAAGTCAATAAACTAGATATTCGCCTCAAATACGGCGACAACGGACCGAAACGTCCTTAAACTAATGACGGACCGCAATGTCCTAAAACTTGCAAATGACCGAAACGTCATTAAACTATTATCAACCCGCGGCATCCTCATGCCGGCGTGGTTAAAAAAAATCGGTATATCCACAAGCAAAATGGGCACGGATGAAAACCCGAAAGGGCTCCGTGAATAAAAACAGCAGGGCTACCGGCGAGTCTTGTGAAAACCCGAAAGGGCGCAATCTCGTTAGTATAAAAAAAACAAGAAAAAAAACGGTATGTCCACAAGCAAAATGGGCACGGATGAAAACCCGAAAGGGCTTCGTGAGTAAAAACAGCAGGGCTACCGGCGATTGTTTGTGAAAACCCGAAAGAGCGCAACCTCGTTAAAAGACACTTACAGGGTCCTCTCGACCTTGTAAGGAGAAACCACCCACGTGAGATCCTTACGACTCACAGGGAAGCAACACACTTAGGGATCCTCACGATTCCTAAGGAGAAAATACATTTGCGAGATCCTCACGACTCGTAAGGAGAACTCTCTTGTGGGACCCTCACGGCTCATAAGATTTGAAAGTCTTAAGTCACAGAGACCTAAACCTGGGCTTAAGCAACCCCCCACAACTTCCGATATTGCCCGACAAGTGGCTCAATACTGACCCTTGTATACAATCCACGGGCGCGAATAAGCATTTCCCTAACCAAGTCTCATCCGAGACTGGGGATATGTTCGCATGACGAACAACCCTTATAAAGTCCTTTCGACTGATAAAAAAAAAACCCTCTTGTAGGATCCTTACGACTTACAGAGGAACATACACTTAGGAATCCTCACGATTCCTAAGGAGAAAGCACACCTGCGAGATCCTCACGACTCGTAGGGAGAGATACCTTTGTGAGACCCTTACGGCTCATGAAGTCAAAAGCCTTAGTCGACAGGACCCTAACCCTGTTCGCTAAGCCTCCTTTGTTCGACAACGACAGAGGCAAATGATGATTCGCTCCTGGCAATATCCCAGTTGTAGCGATGCTGATGCCAAGATCGGTGTCTAATTTCAGGTTTACGACGAAAGGCCAGTAGGCCGCACATGCATGCAAAATAGCCGAAATGATAGGGTAACTTGCAATAAATAAAAAAGGAGCAGCAAGTAAAATGTATGCATGCAAAATAGCCGAAATGATTGGGCAACTCGCAATAAAAAGCAGCGAGTAAAAATAAAATAAATAGCCGAAATGATTGGGCACCGCGAAAAATAGCCGAAATGATTGGGCAATCGCGACCTTCGCGATATAAAAGCTGAAATGATAGAGCATCGCGGAGATTTAAAAAAAATGATGATAAAACTTTGGCCCTACAGGTTAGATCACATCGATTCCTGTATACAATCCAGGGGCACAAACAAAGAGGGAAACATACCTTCCCAACAGGCTCCATAAAAAGGCGAAGCCAAATCTCGACGGTTCACAGACAACCTAAAGACCATCTGAGCATTCGTCTCGTTACAGCAGATGAGATGTCAATAAAGACGTTTCTTCGCAGTCCATCAAGATGCAGATACAACGCCAACAAAAGACCTTGCGGTCGAAACAAAGCGAAGCGACGGCAAAATCCCAGCTTTATTTAGACGTTTGTCTCGATACAGTAGACGCAATGTCAACCCGAGCGTTCTTCCTCCAACAGGATTTGGACACACCAAAGCAAACGAAGCGAAGGCCACATTCCTAGCTTCAACGTCTTGACGGTAACTCATATAAAACCGGAAAGACAATCGGAGATCATCTCGGACCAGCACAGAGTGGTCACCACCTCGACGTTCGTCTCGATACAGCAGACGAGATGTCACCCCAACGTTCGTCTCGACACAGCAGACGCAACATCATCAAACAAATGGAACCACGGCAAAATCCCTAGTTCCAAACCTCGACGGTTCACCAGCAACCTAGAGACAACTACGACATTCGTCTCGATACAGCAGATGAGATGTCACTCCAGCGTTCTTCCTCCAGCAGGGTGCAGACGCGACAATCAAACAAATGGGGCCACGGCAAAATCCCTAGTTCCCACCGCGACATTCGTCTCGATACAGCAGACGCGATGCCAGCAAAACGAAGCAAAGGCCAAATTCCTAGCTTCAGGGTCTTGACGGCAACTCACATAAAACCTGAAAGACTATCGGAGATCGTCCCACACCAGCGCGGAGTGGTTATGACTCATCGGGGCTCGCCAAAATGAGCCTAACCTCAAGTAAAAAGCGGCATGGCAAATTCCTAACGCTTACTCTTCCGACGGTCAAACTGCCTAGGAAGATTGCTTGAAGATGTCTTGTCCAGCTCCCGAAGGGATCAGAGACACGGCAGTCGCAGGGCTACTCGAACAGCACGATTGCCTATCGAGGACTATATCAGCTTATGCGACGGTACGATGGCCAAAACCCTAAGTACCACCGACCTTAACGGGCTTCTGTCGTAAAGAGCAGAGGTCAAATGCGACGTTAGGATGCTCTTGCGAGAAACGCTCGATTCGTCTCGACTTGTGAAGAAATTGATGTCTTTGCGGGAAATTCTCGATGCGGCTCGACTCGCGAGATAAAGCCTTAGGCAGTAGGCATAAAAGGAGCCTGTTTCCTAAGCACTGGGACCCTGCAAGTTGGCCCAAAACGGTCTCTTGCACACTATCCACGGGCCTCACTCTCCAAACTCGAAACTCGACAAGGAGGGAAACAACCGCTTACGAGTCCTCTCGACTCGTAAGAGGGAAAATTCTCTTATAGGATCCTTACGACTTACAAGAGAAAACACACTTAGGAATCCTCATGATTCCTAAGGAGAAAACCCACTTACGAGATCCTCTCGATCCGTAGGGAGAAGAATCTCTACGAGACCCTCACGGCTCATAGAGTTGAAAAGTCTTAGGCAACAGATCTGAACCTGCGGCCTAAGCCATCGCTGTTTCTTGAGAGGGTCGGGATACTCGCTCTAATCATCCGTCAACCATGGTTATTAAGACAGCCTGCTAACAATAAAAGAAAGAAGAAAATGACAGAAAAAACATCCGATTTACATTTGATCAAGCGTTCGAGACGCACTCATTTATGCATGGCCAGAAGACTCAGGACGAGAAATAAGACAAGCTGAAATAAAAAAGGGGTTTCCATTCATATCGCTAAAAATTCTTACAATCATAAAAGCAATGAATAAGAAACATTATTCAAATTATTACAACGGTATAACCTCAGATCCGGGGCACGGATTGAGGAATTCAAAAGTAAGGCCATCCAGAGTTCTTCTGGCCTTTCTAATTATTCTTATGCGCAGCCTCTCGCGCTCCTGTGTGTCAAGATCCTCAGCAAGCCCTCCCGGCCTTTGATAAGCAGCAACTATCGTCGTCTGCTGGAAGATTTGATGTAGGATGTCAATGAGGCCGTCCCGCCGTTTCTTCGAGATCAGCCCCGTCAGGTACACTGAATGCACCTTGTCTTCGGTATCATCCAGCGCGTTGAGCGGTAGGGCCTCGTGAAGACCCGGAAGTGTTCTCCATATTGCTCCCAGCACGACTTTCAAGAGAGCCGAACGACGAGGAAGCAGCCAACCACCGCTTGCGTTCAGACGACCCATGACCTCTACACATTGAGCGTCTGTAAACTCCTGGTTTTGTTGACGACCTTGTGCGCGGATATCATCATAGGTGATGAACTCGTGCAAACTATATAGACGCACCGCCATTATGCCTGGAGGAAATACCACAGGAAGATTAGCGATAGAAGAAAAATAATATGCACTGTGGGCTAAATTCCTCGAGAGCAAAGCTCTGTTCAGGGATTAAAACCCATGAACAAAAAGCACTACAGATCTATAAGTTTTTTGGAGTGAAGCTCTGTTTATGAAACCCCAATGGGGATCTCTTTAGATCAAAAGATCTGTGAGAGCATAGCTCTTTGGTTGAGATTAATTTAAATTGATTTGATTTACATTAATTTTACCTAAAGTTTCTAACTTTGAAAATGAGCAAAGCTCTGCTGGTGAAACCCCGAAGGGACTTTCTTTAGATCAGAAGATCTATGAGAGCAAAGCTCTGTTGGTTAAGATTAATTAAAATTAATTTAATCTAAGAATCAATTTTACCTAAAGTTTTTCTAAAACTTTGGAAAGGAGAGCAAGGCTCTGGAGTTCTTGAAGGCAAGAGCAAAGCTCTGAAGTTTTTTGAAAATAAAAATCTGAAAGATGATAAGCATCTGTGGGGGACCAAAGGTCCTATTTATAGGCATCAAGTGCCTCTTCAACTTCCAAAAGTTGCCACGGGGGTTGGAATTCCGCCACCGTTGCGCTCACGTTTGGGGCCACGTGAACGCAACGGTGGGGGGGCATTTGTTTCCCCCAATCAGAGCAAGGCTCTATTTGAATTTCAAAAATTCAAATTTTGAAGCAACGCTTCAAATCCCGGACGCAACGCGCCACGTGTCAAAAGCTGATACGGCAGCGCAGCGCCCAAGGCAGTGCGCCCAATCAGAACAAAACTCTATTTTAAGTAAAATTAAAGAAAGCAACGCTTCAGTTGCGCAAGCACTGCGCTGCGTGACACGTGTCAGCGCAGTTGCGCTGCGCGACACGTGTCAGCGCAGATGCGCTTGCGCAGGTGCGCTGCGCGACACGTGTCACGCGCTGGGGCATTTGCGCCAAACAGAATTAAAATTCTAAAGAAATCTTTTCTGTTCTTATTAAAATAAGAAGATTTTCTTCTGTAAAACAGAAGCCCTTGGATCAAACATCGAACGGTAGGAAAAATTCCCCAAATCACTCAGAGAAAGATCTCTTTAATAAATTTAACTAATTTATGGGCACTATAAAAAGGACCCCGAGCCTCAATTCAAAGGCATCTACATTTTCTGAGGAAAAAAAAAGAGAACTCTGAAGAATTTCTTAAGAGCAAAAAAGGTAAAAACCTTCAGAAAAAGAGAAAATTCTCTTAAAAACAGATCATTGATCTAAAAACAAGATGATCTTCAATAAGAAAGAAAACTAACTAATAATAGTGCTTTGCACTTACTTATGAACCATTGGTTCCTTGAAAAACAAGAAAAACTTATTTTCTTTGATTTAAAATCGATCAAAAGATAAAACAGTGCTCTGCACTTGCAAGAACTGCGCTGTTGCGCTCCTGTATTGACGCAAGCCACCAGGAAGCGCCACGTGTCAGTAGCGCAGCAGCGCAGCGCACTGACACAGCGCACTGCGCTGTTGCGCTTGCGCTCGCCAGAGCGTGACACGTGTCACCACCATATGAGCTTGTGCTCATTACTTGGCGCAAAGCGCCTGACAAGCCACGTGGGGCACTGTCAGAGTACTTAATGCTCTGCATTATTAAAGAAAAGGGACAGAGCCCAATTAAAAGGCCTAACAGGCCTAATCAATAATGCTATGCATTTTAAAAAGGGCAGAGCCCAAACAAAATAGATGCTCTGCATCATTTATAAAGGGCAGAGCCGAACCAAAACAAAGGAAAATAATGCGGTGAAGGGGCAAGGCCCTAGCACAAGTCCAATAGGCCAAAGACAAAAGAATATTGAAACTGGACTTAGCCCAGTCGTGGCCATAAGTCCTCAAATTAAATTGACTGAGCACGGCTGCTCCCTAAATCAATTTACATCCGGTTCGAGGGTATATCTCCGAACTCCTCTGACACCTATCGTTGAAATTCCTCAACGACGTCAGAGAGGTGACGGGTCCCAACGACCACACATGAATACGGACTGCGAGGTCCTTAAACTCGTGGACCGGAACGTCCTTAAACTAATGTTGGACCGGAACGTCCTTAAATTAATAGTGGCCCGAAACGTCCTTAAACTAATGTTGGACCGAAACGTCCCTAAACTGGAACATGGACCACCACGTCCCTAAACTGGAACATGGACCACCACGTCCCTAAACTGGAATACGGACCGCAACGTCCCTAAACTACCTATGGACCACTACGTCCCTAAACTGGAACAATAGAGCCTCCAAATGCTCTTTTGCCGGATCTAAACGGTCTTGTTTAAGTTGATCTTAGCCCCAAACACGGCTAACGTATCCTTAAACATTCAAATGTGCTATAAAACTCCAAATCGACTTTGGTTCAACGGTACATCTCTGAACTCCTCTGACACCTATCGTTGTAATCCTTCAACGACGTCAGAGAGGTGACGAGTCCCGACGGCCATATATTAAATGGATTATCACGTTAAGTTGATCTTAGTCTCAAACAGGACTATCATATCCTTAACGAATATTTAAGTTGATCTTAGCCGCAACGCGGCTAACGTATCCTTAAACTAAAAACACCAAACCCAAATCTAAGTAAATACGGATTTGGACTAATCCACGTCCTACGGGCGACGGCATTACTCAGTCTCCGTATACAATCCACGGGCAACCACAAACAAAACAAACACACACGACACGAAGTGAAATTCTGGAGAAGGAGAAAGTTGCTACCGCGATGCGGTAGCGTAATTAACTGCAGGGGCTTGCGCCTGCAGGAAAGAGTGTCCCCACAATCAAAAACCCCTCAAGCGAGGGGGAATCTGACGAAGTCTGCTATATCGGCCGCATCCGTCTAAACCTCCGATACACAGTGCCATATATCAACTTGGCATCTTCGGAGAGGTGGACGGATAAAACCAAATAGCATCTGCCCCGAATCTCAGCGTCAGGACATCGCAGTCTTGTGTGCCGCCATTCGGAGGGGAACAGACCTCATGTGCCAACGCATAGTGTCTGAGCTTCGTTATTGCGAAGATCAACGCCAGGCAGTGTTTTTCAATGGGAGAGTAATTGTTTTCTGCCCCCAGGAGAACTCGACTCAAATAGTAGAGGGCTCTCTTCTTCCCTTGGTCATTCTCTTGTGCCCATAATGTGCCTAGCGAACCTTCGAGGGCTGTTGTATACAGGACGAGAGGTTTTCCTTTAACGGGAGCGGCCAGCACTGGCGGATTCTGGAGGTATTGCTTGATTTCGTCCGGTGCGTTTTGGCATTTGTGATCCCAGATGAAAGGGGTTCCCTTCTTCATCAAGTGACTATAGGGACAACACTTGCCTGAGAGATTGGCTATAAATCGCCGGATATACGCGAGCTTTCCTTGGAGAGACCGCAATTGCTTGAGAGTCCTTGGCGGAGGCATTTCCATAATCGCCTTGATCTTTGACGGATCTATCTCGATGCCTCGGTGTCGGACGATGAATCCCAGGAATTTTCCCGAGGAGACTCCAAACGCGCATTTGAGAGGATTCATCTTCAAGTTGTATTGCTGAAGGCATTGAAATACGGTTTTCAGATGTTCTAAATGTTCCTCGTATGATTTGCTTTTAACCACGAGGTCGTCGATATAGCATTCGACGATTTCATGTATGAGGTCATCGAAGATCTTCGTCATGGCCCTCTGATAGGTGGCACCGGCGTTCTTTAGACCGAAAGGCATCACCTTGTAACAAGAATATGCCCAAAGGGGTCCGGAAAGCGGTATGCTTCTGGTCCTCGGGATGCATCTTTATTTGATTGTACCCTGATGAGCCATCCATGAAGGAAAAGACTTCGTGGGTGGACGTATTGTCGATCATCAGCTCAGTGACCGGTACGGAAAAATCGTCCTTCGGGCAAGCTTTGTTAAGATCCCGGAAGTCCACGCAGATGCGCACTGTCCCATTTTTCTTCATCACTGGGATGATGTTGGCGATCCAGTCAGGATATTGGACCTCCTGGATGAAGTCGGAGTCGATTAGGTTCTTGACCTCGGTGTTGATGCTCATTTTAAGCTCGAGCCGCATTCTCCTCGGTGCCTGTTTGATCGGCTTGACGTCCGGGGATATCGCCAATTTGTGTACAGCAATCTCTGGATCTAGTCCTGGCATCTCGGAATAGTTCCATGCGAAGCAATTATTATACTGCATGAGCACGTTGATTAGTCGAAAATATTGCATCTTTTTACCGGCAATTTCCCTATCATTTGCATTCATATAGAAGTGTTCGGCATTCATATTTCACATATTAGCAAATCTGTTGCAAAATATCAGATTACATATGTTAGACCTTAAAACCGGCATTTCTAGGGAAATTGACTGCATTTCATAACATGGCATCATTTCTATATATCGCATCTTGTGTTTCGAAGTCTGTGCAGGAAAATCAGAAGCTTGCTCGAATCTACACCGCTAAAACATTACGCCAACTCAATGATTTCAGTTCTGGTATCAATCCAAAGGGACAAACACAAATCAACACATCAGATAAAGCCCCAAATGTTAGCCCAAGACCACACCAGGAGTTACAACCCCTGAAGCCACAACATGGCCGCGGAACCGCGGCCGGAGCCGGCTTATGCCGCGGTTCCGCGGCGGCTTGGACACGTCAGCAGCTCATTTCAGCTCCATAACTCCTATGTCAGCTTACACACCTCAGAAAGACACAACAATTTCCAGAAAGCCCCAGAAGCTTCTGCCAGATCAGCAAACCCTTGGATCTACACTAAACTAGCCTTGTATTCTAGAATGTTCTCCCTAAACCCTAGCTTAAACCCTAAGCTAAGCCTAACTAACTACTTATAGAAGTCTTTCAACAAACTTTTGGAGGGAATTTCTATTTTAAACTCAAGGCTTAGGGTTTGGGAAATCTATAAATAGGACCCTAGGCTCACTTGTAAAAAGGGGATTCATTCCATTCTATTCAATTGATCCATTCATTGATTCATTCATTGTTGTTGAGTAGAAACCCTAGTTCTTCTTCTACCCAACAACAACCACCTCCAAACCCTAACCCTAATCCAATCCACAAATACCCACTTCAAGATTCATGGAGTTCAAGCCAAGCAAGTCTTCTACAACCCTTTAGAAGCAAAGCCGGAGTTCATCGGAGCACGAGGTCGAAGCGATCCAAGACTCAAGAAGCCGAGCGATGCAAGATTCAACGAGCGATGTTCCTTCCTCTTGTAATTCTTGAGAGTTGTAACTTCTTGTTGATATAATAAAGGTGAAGATTATTTAAACTTGTTTACATTTCAATTCTAGCATCATGATTTCATTTCGATTCTTGAATATATTCTTTGTGATGATGTGTGAATAAACTCCGCTCGTGGGGGAATCGAGATGATTGTAGAATGATGGTGTTGACGAATCTTTAAACATTTTCTTAAGTCTTATAGCAATTGTAAATTCTTGAAAATAGAATGATCGATGATCTAGATTGATGTGAAATAGGTTCTTGATTCTTTTCGCACGATCTAGAAATTCAAGAATCGATCATTGTATCTTCAAGAAGCTATCTAGTGAATGTGATTCATCGAAAGGACAAAGGATAGGACGAAGAACCCAAATTCTTCGCAAGATCCTTAAATCTCGATCAATCGACATCGAGTTAGTATCAATTTGCTAATGGATAAGAAATCGTATTCTTGAATCTTCATCACATCTACAATCTAATCGATTCCTACGAGCATTTACTCCAAATCTTGAAACCCTTAAGTGATTGGAATTCAAAGAAACTCGATTCTTGATGTTTATCATTTTCTTGATTCTTGATTAAGAATAGTGACACTTGAAACATTTGATAAATCTTGAATCATATTTTCTTTTCTTCGCAATTAACTTTTCAATTCAAACAAATCGAACATTGAAACGAATCGCACAATCCCTGTGGACGATCCGCACTCGCTTACGATCTACAACTGACACCGTAATTGATTGCGGTCAAATATAATTCTTTGGTTGTGATTTCTTTATACAATTTTCTAAATACTGATACAAGATACTGTTATCGATCAAATGAAACCGTTATCGGGAAACAATTGATTCGATACTTGCTTTTACTACACAACGAGAATGTCTTTAAAATTAAATGGCGCCGTTGCCGGGGATCATTTGATAAACACAACAAAAATCAACAATCAAATGGCGCCGTTGCCGGAGATCACGCGCTAATTCGTTTTATATTAAAGTTTGAATTGAAAGATTTATTCCATTGTGATTTTTGAGATCAAAATTCGTGCAAACCCTAAACGATTTGTTGTGGTTCATTGCAAGGAGATCTGGAGATTGCTGGAAATTGGAAAATTTTTTTGGGATATACCAGAAAGCAGAAGGAGTCTACAGAAGCTCCCTGGTGAATTTTGGTTCAGTGATCGCATCATACAACCGCAGAACCGCGGTCTTAGTACCCATATGCGGCGGAACCGCGGCATCTTGGAGGGTTCTCTGTAAAATTTTTGCTTCGGGTGATTTCTTACCTTATCCTCTCTCCTTTTTTTAGCTCCAACTAATAATTTTCTGCAGGTTTCTTTGCAAATAATCGCAGCTCGCAAATTGCAAATGTAAATTTGTGCCTGATTTTGTTTCTTGGTTGTTTGCATTCTAAATACGGATATTAAGGGGCACGGCCAAATCCAAATTAGGTGGGGAGTTCATTACCCTTCCTAGGCCCCGAAAATCACAAAACTTGCATCCGCATTGACCTACATTAACAAAAAAATATCTAGAGATGACTCTAAGGACCGTCGCGCTCACTTAGGACAGAAGAAGGCCGTAGGTAATTCATTGCTTATCCGCGTTTTCTTGTGGTGCCTAGGCAAGTGTGTCGAAGGCTAGTGGTTATTAATTAGGCCCACTACTTACGTAGTGGAGTACCTTCCCACTTACCTGGCACTTACCTGGCCACAGGGGGACAAGGAGGCAGTGGAGGATTCTATCCTGCGACTTGTCTTTTGGCAGTTAGGAGCGGTCTAGAGCCGGACCTAGGTGACCACTAGATTCTAGGGTTTTTGGTTGTTGCATTTGTTTTGTAGCATCATTTTTTCAAAAAATCCGTCCCTTTTTCAAAGCAAACACTGCATTCATTCATACCCCTAATTATAAGTCAACGCTGCCACTTGTACTAACCCATTTTAGTGCAAGATAGGCTGGACACGGGATTCTAGTGCCCGTTTAGTCCGCGTACCCTTTATCGACTCCGAAGTCGATATTTCTCCATTTACCTTTCCTTTACCCACTACCACACCCACTCCGATGGATCCGAATCCATCAAACTTCTTTAATCCTAATCTGCCGCCGTCCGTTGGTGCGCAGAATCCACCCCGCATCTCTCTCCAGGAGAGGTGCTACCCTATTCGAGGTCCTCTTTCGACCTGCTTATCCACACCACCAGCCATCGGGGATAACTTTGAGATTAAGCCCCAGCATATCAATCTTTTACCCAAATTCCACGGACTCGAGACTGAGGACGTCTTCGTTTTCATTACCAAATTTGAAAACGTATGCGCAATGATGGGTACGTCACAACTTTCAGTGGATGGTATGCGTCTACGACTTCTTCCATTTACTTTGTGCGATATAGCCGAGAAGTGGCTATATAACACTACCGCACATTCCATTACGAATTGGGAAGAATTCGTCGCTGCATTCCTTAAGAAATTTTACCCAATACAAAAAACAGCTCGAATCCGCAGCGAACTGAATCAATTTGCCCAGCTCCCTACTGAACCATTCTCTAAATGCTTTGAACGTTTCAAGGATCTATTGGTTCAGTGTCCTCATCATGGCATCCCGAGATGGGAATTGTGCCGAATCATTTATGAGGGCATTAACCCAAACACTAAACAGAGCCTTGAAAACATGTGTCAAGGTACTTTTATGACCAAAGATGATGGGGAAGCTTGGAAGTATTTAGAAGAGTTCGCTGAAAAATCACTACAGTGGGAGAGTGGAACCCAACCATTGAATAGGGGTGGCGTACACCAAATAGATGTGTCCATGGGTGTTCGAGCTGAAATGGCAGCAATGCAAAAGAAGCTCGACGCTATGGAACACAAATTTGCAGCAGCCTCCCTAAACCCAATGTCGCTCCCTAAAACTGTTTATGGGTGTTGTTCTGATCCGTCTCATTTAACGGAAGAATGTCCATTAAACTCTGCGTTTCAAGGTCACGAGCATTCTAATGCCGCATTTCAAAGACCTCGAAATGATCCATATTCTTCCACGTACAATCAGGGTTGGAGGAATCACCCGAATTTTACTTGGAACCAAAACCAATCTCAAAACACGGTTCCAAACACGAATCAATTTCAAAGGGCTCTTCCTCCACCACAGCAACCCCTTCAACTCACTCAGCACCCTTACCAGTCACAAAACTTCCAAAATCAGGTCAACACTCCTGCACAGTCTAATCCTATGACCTGTTCTCACGAGTTCTCTCAATTCACTCAAACCATGAAATCACTTTTGTCAAATTTCATAGAGGTTGCGGCTGAGGTTAGATCTTCCGTCGGTGAGATAAAGAAAACTCAGCGTCCCAAGCTGAGAGTATCAGAACGATGGAAGCTGAAATCGCACGACTTAAAGCCAAAATGAGAGCGAGAGAAAAAGGGAAACTTCCCTCTCAACCCCTACAGAATCCCGGGCATTACAATGTAAATGTCGTCACAACGTTGAGATCGGGAAGAGTGCTGAACAACCATGTTGGGGAAGAAGTTGATGATACTGAAAATCATATCAACACCCCGGCTGAGACCTTTCCTCACACACACACTTCTCCTTCTGATCCTTGTTTTTCTACCCCACCACCTTCTCGCGGGCCTATTCTCCATTTCCCACTAGGCTCGACACCTCAGTATAGCCCTTCTAGTTCTCCACAGACGGTCCCCACACCTCTTTTGGGATCTCGTCTACCCCCTCTTCCTTCTCCTATGATGGACCCGACGCTCATTGCGAAAGCACCTTACCCGAATCGGTTAAGGGGTAATAAAACGAGTCCACATATGGAGAAAATTATAGAAATGTTCAAACAGGTTAACATCAATATCCCTCTCCTAGATGCGATTCAGCAAGTCTCCGCTTATGCGAAAATTCTTAAGGACTTGTGCACTAGGAAGAGGAAGACTCAAGTGCCGAAGAAGGTCTTTATGTCTAATAATATTAGCACTGCTTTTATCCCCCAGCTACCAAAGAAACGTAAGGACCCAGGATGTCCTACAATATCGATTTCTATTGGGGGTAAAAACATAAATCGTGCTCTTTTAGATCTTGGCGCAAGTGTTAACCTACTTCCATATTCTGTATATGAGCAACTAGGGATTGGAGAGTTAAAACCTGCTCACTGCACTCTCCAAATGGCAGACCGTTCAATCACCAAACCAAGGGGTGAACTAGAGGATGTGTTGATAAAGGTCTGGGAATTTGTTTTCCCTGTAGACTTCATTGTACTCGATACACAGCCTGTAGCAAACCCCCGGGGCCAAATTCCGGTGATTCTGGGTCGTCCTTTCCTTGCTACTTCCAACGCTGTTATAAACTGTAGAAATGGTTCAATGAACTTATCATTTGGAAATATGACCATTGAACTAAACATCTACAAAGTTGGAAGTCAGCCATCAGAACCCTCTGCTCATATTCTAGATGTGTGCTCTGTCCACGAGATCGCTCCCGATAGTTGTGGAGCTGAGGATCTTTGCTTTCTAGATCTCGACGACATTACCACATCTCTGCTTGATCTTACACATGATCTTAGTGAGGACACTTTTCCTACACTTGAGTCCTGCACTCCTGACTTTACTCCACCCGAGTCTGTATCTTTCACAGGCTCTGAGCTTCTTTGTAACTCCAAAAATCATTCGATGATCCCACCTTCTATTATTTCTCCGCCCACATTAGATCTCAAAATTTTACCTTCTCACCTTAAATATGCATATTTAGGTGAGAATGAGTCCTTACCGGTTATCATATCCGCTTCTCTAGCATCAGAGCAAGAGAATGCACTTTTATCGGTATTGAGATCTAACAAAGAGGCGTTTGGTTGGACTATGGCGGACATCAAAGGGATTAGTCCCTTGATTGTTGAACATCATATACATGTGATGGATGATGCCAGACCAACCCGAGAACCACAGAGACGGTTGAATCCCGTCATGAAGGAAGCGGTGATGAAAGAGATCGTCAAATGCCTAGATAATGGTATTATATACCCCATCTCCGATAGCCAATGGGTGAGTCATATACATGTCGTCCCTAAGAAATCCGGCATCACTGTTATAACCAATGAGGAAAATGAGTTGATTCAGACACGCGCCCAAACTGGGTGGTGTGTATGTATTGATTATAGAAAACTCAATGCTGCCACGAGGAAAGACCACTTTCCTCTACCATTCATTGATCAAATGCTGGAACGCTTAGCGGGACGAGAGTATTATTGCTTTATGGACGGATACTCAGGCTATAATCAGGTCCCCATCGCCAAAAAGGATCAAGATAAAAACACTTTTACTTGTCCTTTTGGTATCTTTGCTTACAGTCGCATGCCCTTTGGGCTATGCAATTCTCCCGCTACCTTTCAGCGGTGTATGATGGGGATATTCTCTGATATGGTAGAGAATTTTCTGGAGATCTTTATGGACGATTTCTCGATTTTTGGAGACTCTTTTTCTGATTGCCTATCGAATCTTAACGCAGTTCTTACTCGTTGCAAAGAGAAGAACTTAACTTTGAACTGGGAAAAATGCCATTTCATGGTCCAAGAAGGAATT
This sequence comes from Agapanthus africanus, assembly GCA_030015575.1. Classification (NCBI taxonomy): domain Eukaryota; kingdom Viridiplantae; phylum Streptophyta; class Magnoliopsida; order Asparagales; family Amaryllidaceae; genus Agapanthus; species Agapanthus africanus. The sequence goes on along the minus strand of CM057339.1, from coordinate 823,132,707 downwards.
GTACTTGGACATGTTATTTCACAGAAAGGCATTGAGGTTGACAGAGCTAAGATAGATGTCATTCAAAACCTCCCTCATCCCAAAAGCGTCAAAGATATTCGATCTTTCCTTGGCCATGCGGGCTTTTATAGGAGATTCATTAAGGACTTTAACAAAATTGCTAGACCTTTAACTTTTCTCCTGGCCAAGGATACGACCTTCCACTTTGACTCGGAATGTGAGACAGCTTTGGACTCACGTAAACACTCACTCACTTCAGCCCCCGTTCTATCGTCTCCAAATTGGGACTACCCCTTTGAGCTGATGTGTGACGCATCCGACTTTGCAGTAGGTGCAGTCTTAGGACAGCACATCGAAAAGATGCCACACGTGATCTACTATGCAAGTAAGACCCTGAACGATGCACAAATCAACTATACAACCACCGAGAAAGAACTTTTAGCGGTTGTATTTGCATTAGAAAAATTCAGGCCTTACTTAATTGGCTCTCCTATAGTTGTGTACACTGACCATTCCGCCCTAAAACATCTTTTGGCGAAGAAAGATGCAAAAGGTCGACTAATACGTTGGATCCTTCTGTTACAAGAATTTGATCTTGTTATCAAAGATAAGAAAGGATGTGAAAACGTAGTAGCCGACCATCTTTCACGCATCTCTTCTTCCCCTGTGACCCTGCCGATCAATGATTCGTTTCCTGACGAACAGCTCTTGAGCGTATCCAATGAACCTTGGTTTAGGGATATTATGAACTACCATGCCACGGGACTTATACCGAGCGATTGGTCAAAACAGGACAAATACCATTTCTTATCCCAAGTAAAACACTTTTACTGGGATGATCCATATTTGTTTAAATATTGTCCTGATCAGATCATTCGCCGGTGTGTCCCGAAAGAAGAGTTCAAGAGTGTTCTTTCTTTTTGTCATGATCAGGCCTGTGGGGGTCACTTCGGTCCTAAAAAGACGGCGGAGAAGGTTTTGCAATGTGGATTTTATTGGCCGACCTTATTCAAGGACACATTTGAGCATTGCAAAACATGTACACAGTGTCAGTACACGGGTAGAATCTCCCGGAGAAATGAAATGCATCAGCAACCCATTCTGGTTGTTGAAATATTCGATGTTTGGGGCATTGATTTTATGGGTCCTTTTCCCAACTCTTTTGGGAATTTGTACATACTGCTGGCGGTTGATTACGTCTCCAAGTGGGTAGAAGCCATTCCATGTCGCACTAATGACAAGAAAGTTGTCATTAGGTTCTTAAAAGAGAATATCTTTTCGCGATTTGGACCCCACGCGCTATCATTAGCGATAATGGGACACATTTCTGCAACAGATCTTTCGAGACTCTGATGCGGAAATACGGAATCAACCACCGACTTTCTACACCCTATCATCCCCAAACGAGCGGGCAGGCTGAGATCTTAAACAGACAGATCAAACTTATCCTGGAGAAGACTGTTGCTAAGAATAGAAAAGACTGGTCGACCAAATTGACGGATGCTCTTTGGGCATTCCGAACTGCATTTAAAATCGACCTAGGGATGTCTCCATATAGGATAGTATTTGGGAAGGCATGTCACTTACCCGTCGAGATAGAGCATAAAGCATTGTGGGCTATAAAGGAAATAAATTTTGATCTAAACCAAGCCTGCAACTTTCGGAAGCTGCAACTAAATGAGCTAAGCGAACTCCGCGATGAAGCTTATGATAACGCTGTAATTGTAAAGAATAGGACTAAGGTTTTTCATGATAAAAAAATTTTGAGGAAAACATTTTCACCTGGTCAACAAGTCCTTCTTTATGATTCACGATTACACCTTCACGTGGGTAAGCTTCGATCTCGGTGGAAGGGGCCTTTTATTGTGCGGTCTGTATACCCGCACGGGGCAGTAGAAGTAGAAAATGTTAAAAATGACACATTTTTCAAAGTGAATGGACATAGACTAAAGCCGTATTTTTCCACTGACCCCACGGAGGAGCTCTTGTTCTTACAAGAGCCAGTTTATTTGGATTAAAATTCCTCCGTCTCACCTTCATGTCCTGTATATCACTGCATCATGTTTTGAATGAAGGTGAGTGAAAAGAATAAGTTTGGGGGAAGTTCTTCACTTATATATTTTGCCCCCACTAATAATTCCCCCCAGGCTTACAGTTTTTGTAGATATAGCGATTGGCAACAGTGAGGACACTGTTGAAATCAAGTTTGGGGGAGGTTTGTGCTTATTTTTGCATCATTTGCATATCATCTGCATAAGCACAAAACATTTCTTTTAAAAATCTATAAAAATTTAAAAATTTTCTAGACCCACAAAAAATTTAAAATTTTTTCAACTATAAAAATATTTTAATATTTAAACTTTTTTTTGTACATAAATAAATGAACAATTACATCCATGAGATTAGAAAATTTTAAGAAAACTAAGAAAATTAGAAGTTTTCTTACACGAACTAGTAATAAGTAGTTATGAGCCGTTGTCCCAAGGGTTAGTAAGATGAAGGACGTCACTAATCTGAGGATAAAAATAAGTCTGAAAAATAGTTTCTATTCTGGAAGCCAAACATTTTGAACGTTGCTACCCTGCTATTCGCACTTACACACGTCTTGAAGCCTGGGATAGTAGAGGATACCTTGAAATGCTCTTGTCTTAAAGCCGATGTATGAAGGAAATAAAAAGAAAAAAAAGTGAATAAAAAAATATAAAGTGGTGAGAAAAATGGACACTGGTTTTGTTATCGCCGAGAGCAATAAAAATGTATAGCGAGGGTGCCTCTTCACCTAGTGCCCTAAGGCCAACTGGTCTGGGAGTCACTGCTATGCCTGAGGTGGTGCAAGACGAGGAAAATACACCCAATAAGCAAGCACATGAGTAATCGGTCGGTTAGTACCTCAAGAAGTATTAACGGTCGCATGAAAGTGTGTGAGCAATCTCATCTAAATATTCATTAATTAAAAAGTACTGAGGCTGATGGGCAAGAGTATGATAGCTTGAATTGAATTCTCCGGGTGTAGGGATGTCCTTTACACACACGCAGGGGGATATGATCGATGTTTGGAAGAAAGATAGGAATGAAAAATAAGAAGATGTTTTATTGAGGGAGGACGTGATTTCTAACATTTTTTCATGACCATTAAGATAGGGCTCATGACAACCGAAAAGCTAGCTTAGTTGGAAACCCTAATTTTCAAGGCTTTTCTTTTACAATTCTTATCTTTAAATGTAATGTTCATGATCTTTCTTTTATTATCGGATTTTGTGGGTGCAATCCGCTGAAAACCCTCATGAGATAACACTCCTCCTACTAGGGACACCTAGAGGTTTAAAGGCTTGTTGCACGTGCTCAGTGCAATCGTGTTGCCTACGAAAGTGTGCTAGTTAGTTTTTTCTCTTTCTTTATTTTCTCCTTCTCTTTTTAATAAAACAGTTCGCTCGAGACGATCGAAATTAAGTTTGGGGGAATTTGATTAGTCGAAAATATTGCATCTTTTTACCGGCAATTTCCCTATCATTTGCATTCATATAGAAGTGTTCGGCATTCATATTTCACATATTAGCAAATCTGTTGCAAAATATCAGATTACATATGTTAGAACTTAAAACCGGCATTTCGAGGGAAATTGACAGCATTTCGTAACATGGCATCAGTTCTATATATCGCATCTTGTGTTTCGAAGTCTGTGCAGGAAAATCAGAAGCTTGCTCGAATCTACACCGCTAAAACATTACGCCAACTCAATGATTCAGTTCTGGTATCAATCCAAAGGGACAAACACAAATCAACACATCAGATAAAGCCCCAAATGTTAGCCCAAGACCACACCAGGAGTTACAACCCCTGAAGACACAACATGGCCGTGGAACCGCGGCCGGAGCCGGCTTATGCTGCGGTTCCGCGGCGGCTTGGACACGTCAGCAGCTCATTTCAGCTCCATAACTCCTATGTCAGCTTACACACCTCAGAAAGGCACAACAATTTCCAGAAAGCCCCAGAAGCTTCTGCCAGATCAGCAAACCCTTGGATCTACACTAAACTAGCCTTGTATTCTAGAATGTTCTCCCTAAACCCTAGCTTAAACCCTAAGCTAAGCCTAACTAACTACTTCTAGAAGTCTTTCAACAAACTTTTGGAGGGAATTTCTATTTTAAACTCAAGGCTTAGGGTTTGGGAAATCTATAAATAGGACCCTAGGCTCACTTGTAAAAGGGGGATTCATTCCATTCTATTCAATTGATCCATTCATTGATTCATTCATTGTTGTTGAGTAGAAACCCTAGTTCTTCTTCTACCCAACAACAACCACCTCCAAACCCTAACCCTAATCCAATCCACAAATACCCACTTCAAGATTCATGGAGTTCAAGCCAAGCAAGTCTTCTACAACCCTTTAGAAGCAAAGCCGGAGTTCATCGGAGCACGAGGTCGAAGCGATCCAAGACTCAAAAAGCCGAGCGATGCAAGATTCAACGAGCGATGTTCCTTCCTCTTGTAATTCTTGAGAGTTGTAACTTCTTGTTGATATAATAAAGGTGAAGATTCTTTAAACTTGTTTACATTTCAATTCTAGCATCATGATTTCATTTCGATTCTTGAATATATTCTTTGTGATGATGTGTGAATAAACTCCGCTCGTGGAGGAATCGAGATGATTGTAGAATGATGGTGTTGACGAATCTTTAAACATTTTCTTAAGTCTTATAGCAATTGTAAATTCTTGAAAATAGAATGATCGATGATCTAGATTGATGTGAAATAGGTTCTTGATTCTTTTCGCACGATCTAGAAATTCAAGAATCGATCATTGTATCTTCAAGAAGCTATCTAGCGAATGTGATTCATCGAAAGGACAAAGGATAGGACGAAGAACCCAAATTCTTCGCAAGATCCTTAAACCTCGATCAATCGACATCGAGTTAGTATCAATTTGCTAATGGATAAGAAATCGTATTTTTGAATCTTCATCACATCTACAATCTAATCGATTCCTACGAGAATTTACTTCAAATCTTGAAACCCTTAAGTGATTGGAATTCAAAGAAACTCGATTCTTGATGTTTATCATTTTCTTGATTCTTGATTAAGAATAGTGACGCTTGAAACATTTGATAAATCTTGAATCATGTTTTCTTTTCTTCGCAATTAACTTTTCAATTCAAACAAATCGAACATTGAAACGAATCGCACAATCCCTGTGGACGATCCGCACTCGCTTACGATCTACAACTGACACAGTAATTGATTGCGGTCAAATATAATTCTTTGGTTGTGATTTCTTTATACAATTTTCTAAATACTGATACAAGATACTGTTATCGATCAAATGAAACCGTTATCGGGAAACAATTGATTCGATACTTGCTTTTACTACACAACGAGAATGTCTTTAAAATCGCACGTCCTTTAGCATAGCCACCCTTTCTTCAGACAACAGCTCACTGACGAACGTCGGCCGCGGGTCACTTGCCGTCCCCAAATAAATTTTCTTGAGGTTATCTGCAGTGGTATGTATTCTATTTTCCAGCTCTTTTGGCACCGGTGGAAATTCTGAGATTACCTCGTCATCATCATTTTCGAAGCACCAGGAGAGGTCATCCATATTCTCGAGCTCTTCTTCTGACAGCGTTATCACGTGACAGGTACGAGCTCGCTTCCAAGATCGATGTTGATCCGACTCTACTCTCGTGGCTTTGGGTTCATGCTTCTGCGGCGGGGTTACCTTCCAGCTGCTGGATAGAGCGAACCTGCCTTGTTGATATTGGTTTTCGACCCAGTTCTTGAATGTGAAGCAATTTTCGAGAGGATGTCCTATTGCCCTGTGATAGGAGCAATAGTCCGGGTAAGAGATTTCGCCTGCTTGCTCGGGGTGCTTGGACTCCGGGAGGGTAATCATTTGATGTTTTATGGCACGATTAAGTATCTTCTGTGTTTTATCCTGGGGAAAAGAGTTTCCTCGACCCATTTTCTTCATAAGGGACGAATCCGGACTGCTCGATTCCTGATCGCGTGGCTTCTTGCACCCGCTTTGTCGCTGTCGAACGCCTTTCCCGTTCTTTGGTTTATTTCTTCCTCTGCATCGGGCCTTTTGTACAACGGTTTGACAAGGAGGAGCATTTTCATTTTTCACAGCCTGTTGAAGGAGGCGTTGCGTCCTGGCTTTCTCGTAGATGGCTATTTCGCGATTATGGTCGTTTCGAACTTTTTGACCTGTTTCCCTTATAAGCTTGTCCATTTTTTCTTCGAACGACGGACTGGGCATTTTCACGATGGGAGCTCTTTCTAGTTCAGGGTTAGCATCTTCCCACAGAGCATCCCCTTCTTCATCAAAGTCATGTATGACGTAGCAGTCGCGGAATAGTTCCCGTTTCTTGGATTGAACATACCCAAGCCCGGTCATTTCCATTCTCCCATTAGGCAACTTTCGTTGAGTTCCGGGAACGTTCCAGATTTTGTTATAGAATCGTTCTTATCGCGCAGTTTGCTCATGGGGTACACCTTGGCGTCTCAAGAGTCTCTTTAAACCGTCCGTGTAATATCTGGGCAAACGGATGGGTTGGAACCTGTCAAGTGTAGAATCCGCACCATGCCAGATTTCTTTCTCCACTTTGGTCTCCCCGGATCGGTAGAATAGGATCGCCTTTTCACCTTTTCGCGTGGGAGGGACGTAGAATGTCTGCAGTTCTTCCACACTGTAGGTATCAAGCGCGTCTAGTTCTTTATGATGCTTTGGCGGAACCATGGCAACTTGCAAACTTTTCTATTCATCAGCGAAGGTTTGTATGGATGGCCGAGCAGAGAATATGGCATTGACCTCATCTTCCGAGTCGCTGCCGAAGATCAACATAGGAGCGGACGGTCCCGGCTTGTTGCATTGGGGCGACCCTGAATAAACTATTTCTTCTTCCTCCTCGGTGTCACTCCCGAAGACCGGAATGGTGATGATAGCTTTGTTTTTCGACTTGTGATATCTTTCCGTGTCCTCAAAGTCTGGTAAGCAGTATTTTGCATCTTCGTACTTGCGGACTTCGTTCACGGAGAATGGGTTTAGCTGTCCTGTCATAGTGTACTCGAGACCATCTTTGAAATACTTCATACACTGATGTTGTGTCGAAGGGATGATGTTGTACTCGTGTAACCAGGGCCGGCCGAGCAAAGCATTGTAGCATGTCTTGGCGTTAATGACGTGAAACTTAATGTCCATGACAAGAAGCCCAAAGCGTAGTGTCAATATTACAGACCCAAGCGTCCGTGATGACTGGGAGTTAAATCCGGAGATGGTGATTTTATCGCGAGCGAGGTGTTGAACGCTCATGCAGATTTCCTTCAACACTCTGACATTGAGGAGATTGACGGAGGACCCATTGTCGACTAGGATTTTACCTATCTTGATGTCATGACAGTATCCAGAGACGTAAAGGGGACGGTTGTGTTCGCACGTCCCAAGGAGGAGGTCTTCATCGCCGAAAGTGATATCGGCTGTGTGCACTTCTTCCAACTCGTCCTTCATCTTTTCTTCGGCGAGGAAAGCTTGGAATTGTTCAGACTCTTGTAATGCCTTGATCAAAGAATCTCTTTTTTCTTTGGATAACAGAAGGGCGTCAAGAATGCTTAACTGCGAAGGTAGCTTTCTCAAGTATGCCAGAACGTTGTAGTCCACCTTACTTTTCTTTGGCGGGTCCTCGGCTGTCAGCTCTTTAATGGCTTGGTCATCAAGGATGATATCCTCAGGGACTTTTTCTTTTCCCTTATCTTTTCTATTTGACCCACTGTTCGAGGGCCCAAGATTCTTTTCGGGCAGTGTACGGTTGCGCGGCTGAATATTTTCGCAGGCCTTCGGTTCTTCCTCTTTTCCCAAAGTGGACTCTTTAAAGAGAGGGACAAGAGTCATTTCTTCGTCAGAGTCGCTCCCGAAGGTGAGAACTTGCGATCCCCCGGCGTTGACCATGCGACAGTTACCGGTAGTTCTTTTATGCTCATCGGCCATATTTCTTTGCTCCCGACGAGTTTTGCGTTTCATCCGCTTGAAATGTTACCGGTGAGCAACATATCCCTGCCACCATCTTTTAAAAACGTTGCACTCTTCAGTAGGGTGCGCAATCTTTCGATGATATAAACAGTAGGTAGGATGTGTTTCCACTTTACCAAGAATATTTCCTCCGGAGGGTGGCATCTTCATTCCCATTGATATGGCTTTGGCGAACCTCTTCCTCGTATTGAACCTGTTTTTTTTTTGCAACGGAGGTATTTTGATCTGGCGGGAGTGTTCCAACTCTTTCTTCTAGTTGCCAGCGTTTGGCATTTTCAAATATGGCCATTTCATGCTCTCGAGCAGCTTTGCTTTTAAGAAATGCTTCGTGCAAGAATGCATCAATTATTTCGTCAGACGGCTCTAGAAGTTCTGGTTTAGGATTTGCCCCCAGTTTCTCGGTGCAAAGAGCTTCTTCATCGTCTATCGACGAGTAAGAGATCACATGGCAACTTGCTACGTAATCTTCAGATTCATCCGACGAGTCTTCCTCATCATCTCCGTCCTCAAGGACGTGGCTGAGAAACTCTTGGAGTGTGACTGGAGTCCGCGCCTTCTAGTTATACTCTTCCTGCACATCAATCTGCTTTTGCAGGTCCGTGCGCTTGTCACCAGGCCTCCCGGGCTTCTTGGATTTTTTCTTCTTCTTTGAAGATTTCGACGGCTGGGTGTGAGTGCTTTGGCTATCACCACCGATCTTTGGAGTTGGACGCGGTTTTAACATTCCTTTGATGACCTCGGGTTTGAGTGGATTTTTCCACGTAATCGCCGGGCATGTTTGGAGATCCTTTAACATTCTTTTTGTCTTGGCTGAGAGAGAGACCTCCCATGGAGCTTCTTCTACGAAAGAGCATGATGCCTCCGGTGTATCCGTCTTCTTGGGAGTGTGTGGCCAATGCGGGTTCACCCTCCAATTCTCAGATAATACGAATTTGCCCTGTTGGTACTGATATTCTATCTAACTTTTGAAGATGTAACAATCCTCGATCGGATGGCCTAACATTCGGTGATAAGGGCAGTAGTTACGATTGCTAATGTCGCCTGGTTGCGTTGGGTATCTTGGCTCTGGAAGAGTAATGAGCATGTTGCGGAGTGCAAGCTCGAATAACCTCTTCGTCTTGTCTCTAGGGAACGATTAAGGGCGACTCATTTTATCTTCAAGAGATTGAGTTCTGTTATTTTTGCGATCAACCGGTCTCGGGCCACCGGGCTGCAGTTGAGCATTGGCGACGACGATCGCTTTCCCCTTTCCCTTCTCGTTTTGAGAGTCTGGCTTTGGAGGAGACAGTCTATGACCCATCTGGTCCATTTGGGCTAGCTTGTCAATCAAGGTTTGGAATGTGGTCGGCTTAAAGAACATCATGAATTGTGAAATAGTTGCATGAGGGTCCAAAGTGCCCACGAACATGCCTACCGCCGGCGCTTCTTCGATCCGCTGTTCGCATTTCGACCACAGATTCCGCCATCGGATTGCGTATTGAACACACGTCTCACCTGGCTTCACTCTGGCATTGATCAACGCTGTAATCAGGGTGTGTTCACTAGCACTTGAAAATCTTTGCGTAAATAACAGCTCCATCTCCGTAAACGTCTTGACAGAATCGTTCGGGAGTTCGGAGTACCATTCGAACGCTGTCTCCGACAAGCTGTCGACGAACTGACGGAGCAAAAGTTTATCATCGCCCCCGGTGTTGCCGCAAAGAGCCCTGAACTGGGCGACGTGCTGGTGAGGATTGCCCGTCCCCTTGTACACATGGAACTTGGGGATCGTGTATCCCGGCGGGTATTTTATTTGGTCATACCAGCCTGGATACGGTCGCCCAGTTTTAACGATTTGACTGGCCGCTTCATTTGCCTGTGAGCTCGTATTTGCTGAGCTATGTAGTCATCTAGAGCGGCCTTGGAAATGGTTTCCTCTTTGGCTGCTGAAAGAGCCGGAGGAGAGTTCGATGTCTTTCCTCTGTCGTCTTCAATAATGATCGGAGGGTCTTCAGTTGGAGGATCCGGCTGTAACATTATCCCGACCATGTCTTGGAAGAGAAGTGCCATTCGTTTTATGTTAGCAGCTTGTTCTGCTGCTTCTCTGTCCTTCTTTTCGAGGACTCTGCATAGGAAGTCAGCATCGGTTTCTTGTTCGTGACGCTGCTCTGATGATGCCTCCGGGCTTTCTTTTGGCCCGGTGAGTGTGGCCATTGCGGTCAGCATCTCCTGAAGTTTCTGCTGCTGTTGTTCCTGAGCCCTTGTTATTGATCGGGTGAACGGTCGGTAGCCCGTCGAAGTGCGGCTTTCCTCTTTTCCAGAAGCCATGTAAACAGTATGCACCGTTATGCCCCCAGACTTGGGGCGTTTGGGCTCGGCGTTTTTGTGGTCCGCCACGTTCACAGGGGCTTTCTCTGGCCTCCTCTACTTTTGAGACATCGAGGGGACCATCACGGGCACCCAGGTGGTTGTCGTCCTTTATGGCTTGCTAGGACGGTTCTCTTCCTGCTGAACCTTCAGCTTCTTCTGTCGGCGGAGATAGTCCTGATCGATCACTGACTCCTGGACCCATCGCTAGACTTTGTAAATTTTGGAAGAAAGCTGCTGAGAGGGCTGATCCGGCTTTATTCCTGTAACATTCTCCATGGGTGGAGGAGATCTTTTCAATATGGCAGTAGGAGAATTCCTGCGCACCTTGTTCAGCAATTCAAAGCTGTTCCCGGTTGGAACAGCAGCATTGACTTCCACCGTTGAGGCTGGTGGAGTTAGCCCAGAGGGGGAGTTGCCCCCAGCCTTCCTCACTCGGCGCCAGTGGCGACGTCGAACGTGTCGAGCCGATGGTGTTGGTTCAGTGATGGGGATGGCTTTGTCTTGCCCCCTGTTCAGGTGAGGCGTTGCTGGTACCAGCTTCTTGAAAACCGAGGTCCGTCCAGCAGCAGTGTCTAGCCTGTCAAATACAGACTTTTGAGCAGGAGCGAGAGCCGGAACAGTCAGTCTTTCAAAGAACGATCCTTTGGCAGGAGAAGCCGCCTTGACGACTTCAGGAGCAGGGATGGCTATCCTCTTCGGAACAACCTTTTCTGGGATTGCAGGCTTCATCATGGGCCCACATGAACTTTGGCCCAATCTGGCGAAGACTGAGGCGCTGGAGCTGGACGACCCATTGAGAGGGGCCGCGGTAGTAGCAAGCCGATCAAAGACCGACTTCTTGGGAGCTTCTGGTGTTGGTACAGGGGTGCTGAAGCTCATCGGTGGGAGCATAGTCCCAAAGAACAATCCGGTGGTGGCCTGAGTCACCTGGTCCACCGGCATCGTGAACAAGGAGGCCGCTTGGGGCCCGTAGGCTATGCCTCCAGATGAGGCGGAACGCGAGTTGCAATTGCAGCTGGAACACTTCATGCAAGTAGGCGCCATTGTTTTCTGCACCCAGCAAGACACCAAATTTTAGTACCTCGAACAGAAGGTCAACCATATCAAACCGCGATTCATTCGCGAATGCGACACACGAAGTATGGAGTGGAAAGAGGAAAAGGTCCCACCAGGCGTGCCAGAATCTGTTTCCCGCCGAACACAGAGACGCGACCGCGTAGGTTCGTCTTGCTTGAAATTCGGGGCAGATGCTAATTGGTGCTATCCGTCCACCTCTCCGAAGAAGCCAAGTTGATTTATGGCACCATATATCGAAGGTTTAAACGGATGCGGCCGATATAGCAGACTTCATCAGATTCCCCTCGTTTGAGGGGTTTTTGATTGTGGGGACGCTCTTCCCTGCAGGCGCAAGCCCCTGCAGTTAATTACGCTACCGCATCGCGGTAACAACTTTCTCCTTCTCCAGATGGTCACTTTCGTGTCGTGGGTGTTTGTTTTGTTTGCGGTTGCCCGTGGATTGTATACAGAGACTAATTATGTTGTCGCCCGTAGGACGTGGATTAGTCCAAATCCGTATCTTCTTAGATTTAGGTTTTAATTGGGTTTAAGGATATGTTAGTCTCATTTGAGACTAAGATCAACTTAAACGGAATCATTTAGATCCGACAAAAGAGCATTTGGACTCTATTGTTTAGTTTAGGGACATTGCGGTCAGTTAGTTTAAGGACATTACGGTCCAATATTAGTTTAAGGACATCTCAGTCCATTGTTAGTTTAAGGACATTGCGGTCCAGGTTAAGGACATCGTGGTCCGTGGGTTTAAAGGGACCCCACCGTCCGAGGTTAAGGACATCGTAGTCCATGAGTTTAAGGACCCCACAGTCCGGTTTAGAGACATTGTAGTCTATAAAGTTTAAGAACATCATAGTCCATGAGTTTAAGGACCCCACAGTCCGTGAAATGTGTGGTTGTCGGGACCCGTCACCTCTCTGAAGACGTTGAAGGATTACAACGACAAGTATCAGAGGAGTAAAGAGATGTACCCTCGAACCGGTGTGAATTGATTGGAAGATCTGTAGCCTAGTTTGGGACTTAGATCTGTTGAATATTCGTGAGCAGATGGGCTCAGTTCAATATAAGTTGAGGACTTATGGTCAGAACTGGGCTAAGTCCTATAAGATTAAAATGTTTAACATTTTATTGCTCTGGCTATTGAGCCTTTATTTGGGCTTGGCCCTTTTAATAATGCTAAGTATTGGGTTCTGACATCTTTTGTCTTGTATTGAATGTATAGCATTCATCAGAACAATATATGTTCTAACAGTGCGCCACGTGGCACGTCAGGCGCTTTGCGCCAATTAAAGAGCGCACTGCGCTTCTGCCGAGTAGCACACACAAAATGACACGTGTCGCGCTTAGCGCTAAGCGCCAGTTTATTAGCGCATTGCGCTTTCAATTTGTGAGCGCGTTGCGCTAGTTTAGCGGTGCACCAGTGAGTGACACGTAGCACGCTTGGCGCTGAGCGCCAGTCCATGGGCGCAGTGCGCTGTTTCAGAAGCGCAAAGCGCAAGCTATGTCTGTAGTTGACACGTGGCATGTTTTGGCGCTGAGCGCCGGTCCAAGGAGCGCAAAAGCGCAGTTCATGAGTGCAAGGCACTTTTCGATAGTGCAAAGGGCACTTGATCAAATTTATGATCAGAGAACAAGTTTACGTTCTTTTTAAAGAAGGTTTTGCCTCAAGATCCAAGAACAAAAGTTCTTATTTACAAAAAGGCGCTGCCTTTGTAGATTAATGATCTGTGAATGAAGTAAAATCTTCTTTTTTTGTTTTTATGATGAGATCTTTTGATCTCTTTTTTATCAAAGACCTTGGTCTTTTGTAGATCTATGATCTTTTTTTTTAGAAGATAGTTCTTCTTTTTATGAGATGATTTCATCTCTGTGTTCAAGAATCATGTTCTTTACCTTGAAGAAAATGACCTTCTTTTGCTAAAAGCTTGCTTTTCTTTCTTTGAGTTTTCTCAAAATTTATAGGGGGGGTTTCTCTATCTCAGAGTTGAAGTCTTAGGGCCTTTATATAGGGCAAATTGATTTGTTGAATCAGTTAAAGAGATATTTCTCTGATTGATTTGGGGATGTTTCCCCACCGTTGGATCTTTGATCCTAGGGTTTCTGTTTTACAGAAGACAATCTTCTTGTTTTTAACAAGATTGGAAAAATCTTTCCATAACAGAATTTAATTCTGATTAATTAATGATTTATCATTATTAGATTTTTTGATTTAACGGTGGAGAATTTTTAATTCCAGCGCTGGCGCACCCGTGCTTTGCACGTGGTGCGCTGCTCAGAGCACAGCGCACTTTGCGCTAGCGCACCTACGTTTGACACGTGGCGCGCAGCGCAGAGCGCAGCGCAGAGCGCAGCGCAGCCTGCGCTAGCGCACCCGTGTTTCACACGTGGCGCGTAGTGCGCCTAGTGTTGAATCTGAAGCATTGCTTCAATTTTTGAATTTTAAAACAGAGTTTTGCTCTGATTGGGGGTGCGCTGCCAAGGACGCAGCACACCTGTGTTTAACACTAGGCGCGCAACGCGCCTAGTGCTGAATCTGAAGCGTTGCTTCAATTTTTAAATTTTGAATTTTAAAACAGAGCTTTGCTCTGATTGGGGTGCGCTGCCTAGGGCGCAGCGCACCTGACGCTAGCGCATATGTGTTTGACACGTGGCGCGCGGCGCGCCTAGCGCTGAATCTGAAACGTTGCTTCGATTTTTCAAATTTTGAATTTTAAAACAGAGCTTTGCTCTGATTGGGGGAAACACACTTGATTTAATAATTCGGCTATATCTCGTATAACCGACTAATATCATATGTATTAACTTATCGAATCAACACTTGATTCAATAACCCGGCTATATCACATATAACCGACCGATATCACATATCTCGAGATTAGAATACGGTATCACATACATGTATTAATCTTGGTCCCGCACATATCACATATGTGCCTTACTTCGTTTCGCTTGAGCCAGGAAACCTCTGTGTAGGACTCTAAAGACTCGTCAATACGCCGGCAGTAGGTAATGATCATATCAGTTACCCATAAGCCGTTAGCGGTGCTAGCTGGACGTAATGGCTACTCGGGTATTGAATCATCAGAAGATCAACAAGTAAGCCTACTCATACTCCCGTGAATCCAATAAGTAACACTACAGTACAGTCCGGTCTCTTCGTCTGATATGTCGCATATCGAGTCTAAGGGTGGTAAACGTCAGACCCCAGTAACTTGATAATTCATGCCGATATGAGGTTCATAACGGGTCGAGAAACTACTGATAACACTTACGAGTAAATCTCAGTATCAGCCCTGGCCAGGGATTTTCTGTTATAACCAATCGAGCACAGCGCAACATCAACCCCTAAGACCGGGAGAGACGAAACCCTTCCTATCGCTCATTACCTCCATGAGGCTCGGGACTGTACCCAAAAACCACCGTTTTGCACACTCTCTTGAACGTGGTAAGGTGGAAATCAAAGCACATTGGGAATCACACAAGACTCTATGATAATCTCGGGTCTACAGACTAATCTGTACTAGTGTCACCAGAGAACTGCTATCTGACATTAGGTATAATACCATCTAGAAGTTCTCGGCGAGTCCTGTTCAGTGTACCCAGTCTTCACTGAACACCCGTATACCATCTTTGATGTCAAACACCAATGGATATGGGATTATCTATCGCCCATCATATCGGTCAAGAAGCGAATACGCTAGTCTACTCTGGAATATCGATGCCCCGTCTCGATACACCCTCGACTAGGAACAATTAAAGGATGTACCTGTGGACTACCCTGGCCCCATTAGTATAATCTCCATCATAGTCCTGGCAGTCAAGTACACATCCTAAGGGCTTTATCAACATGTAACAGAGAGACAGAACAAGTATACATGTTAAGATAAAGAGTAACCAGATAGCATACTATCATGTCGAGTAAGAAAGTCCTCCCTATATATATCCAAGCATCCACTATAATATACAATCATGCACAGTAATGGCCATAAGGGATACATACAACTAACACTTTTTACTGAGTCCATAGGGACAAAATATTAGATATTCTGATATTTTGTCTCTATGGATAAATGTATAGGGGCAACTGTTTCCCCTACGGATTAATCCGTAGGGATATTATATCAGGTTTTTAAAAAAAAAAAGGGTTTCCCGTTTTCCCCCCATCCTGTGCACAACAATATATATATATATATATATATATAGAGAGAGAGAGAGAGAGAGACACACACACACAAACACACACAAATACATAAATATTCATAAACAATATCTCACGCATAATATATAAAAGAAATAAAAAAACAGAATACAAAATCAATCTAAAATCATTGTAAATATCCAAACAACTACCGAGATCGTCCAAAACATACAATATGTATCAAATAAGTACATCCATCCTTAAAAATATAAATAAACCTATTTTCCAGCTCATCCACCTCTAATAATCGCTGTAATCTGGCGTATATGCTCCTCGGTGCAGGCCTGGGTCGTCAAAAACTCGACTAATGAAGGAGCGGTCTATGCAGGAGTCTGAGTAGTCTATGCAGGAATTTGAATGGGCTGTGGAGCTATAGGAGTGTCCTGCACAGCCGCAGTCGAGGTAGTAGCTTGCAGAGCCGCAGCCGAAAGAGAGGCATGTGGAGCCGCAGCTGAAGTAACCTGCCGAATCTGTAAAATTTTGTGTTTGTGTAATAAACGAGTAAGAACGGAGTATTAGATTTTAGTCAAATTTGTATCATTATTGGATTATTGCGGAACCGCGAATTTATATAATCTTTGTTGAGATTCCATACGTTCTGTTGAAATTCATATGTTATGTATGAGAATTTATACATGTTGAAATTCCACACATTCATGGCTATACTTTTTCCCCCAATCTAAGAATACTTAGGGACTTCGGCCTTGTTTGGGTATCTAGTTTGGAAAATTGTAGTTTATTTTAAGTGGAGTTATAAATGATGCTTACTCTAACTTGTAAGCCCATATCTCTCCTTAATTGTTTAGTTGTGATTGGATGCTTGGTTTTGGAGTTATCTAATTTACAAAGCAATGTTTTCTTATCAAGTTTAGAGTTTGGATGATCATAACTTTTTAAACTCTAAAATGAAGAAAAATGTGGTACGGTTATGATTATAGAGTTCAGTTTAATTAGATAGTTTTATGTAAGTATGATTAACCAAACTTAAGTCTACAACCAAATAAGCTCAGGGTACTAATATTGCATATGCTACTATTTATAATGTGATATAATATTTTACTAATAAGTAATATACTTACCAACATCTCCTTCAACTCCTCGACGGTGGTCTTCAATACGGCAACATCATGCTCCAAATGTCGCTCACAGAAGGTAGGGGAAGTAACCGCCGGAGTGGAGACCAACTTCATATGGGCCCTACTAGGACCCA
This sequence comes from Agapanthus africanus, assembly GCA_030015575.1. Lineage (NCBI taxonomy): Eukaryota > Viridiplantae > Streptophyta > Magnoliopsida > Asparagales > Amaryllidaceae > Agapanthus > Agapanthus africanus. The sequence continues at coordinate 823,115,856 of CM057339.1, read as the reverse complement.
GTCCCCAGCCTCTCTGCCAACCTCCATGGTGCCCTCTGTGTGTGGCGTCTAAGACTGGGGTCAGTATGATCGGATTGGTCTGTCCACTGAAATCGATCCCTGATACCTTCGCCTGCTCCACCACCCGCTCCTACACTCACATTAAGCATTAAAACATAAGTATATATATCATTTAAATTTGAACTTATAAAAACAAAAATTTCATTCGAATTAGAATAAATATTAACACTTATTCAATACTCCTGGGTAGCAGTGTAGGGAAATCGAAGCTTGCCCGTGGCGGGATTTGTCGAGATACCGTGGACGGCAAGATACGTGATCAACACGCTCGGTGTACCACCCTACGCCAGGGTCTGAGCTCTCTGCAATTCGCCAAAAATTTACATATATTATAAAATAACTCTTAATATTGCATTATATCAAAATATATCTATTGTAATTTACCGATACCTCCATGGCACGAGTAATGTTTCTCGAGCTACCTGTGTAAGTGGGGAGACCCCTCTTCGCCGACTTCCTATTCTTCTTGTTTTGATCGGTCTGTTTCTACACAACATAATCAGATTTAGTTTTCTAATTAAGCAACACAAAATAATAAATTATATACTAAACACATTGAATTACATTTAAATTACAAACCTGTTTGCGCTCAGAGACATAATACCGGCTCAAGAGAGGCCATGTATCTACGTTGACTCTGGAAAAGACCGGAGAATGTAGAAGAGCCGCTCTCTCCGCTTCGGGGGTCGCCAGCCATAATATATAGCAATCGATCTTCAGCTTGTTTCTGTTATATCGGACCTTAGATTGCATATTCTTCATGAGGCCTAGGTAAAGAGCATGCAGATCGAGCACTCTGTCAGGGTGATCAGGGTCAGGTACAGGCTGAAAGTCGTAATCCAACTGCAAATACAAGAAAATAATGTATTTAAATTATACGTGTTAAATAATAAAAAATTTACTTGATAAGTCAAATGAAAATATATATTAATACCTGAGTCTGATCCCAGAAGAAGGCAAAGGAGAGCCGGTGCTGATCGTCCCACTCAACGTGAAGAGAATACTTCTTTTGGATGCAGCTTTCATCCCCCATATGTCGGCCGAACCTATTGGCATAATTGCCGGTATAGCGATAATCGGGGGTAAAGAAAAGAGGGAATGGTGCCTCTCCTAGCTCTATCGGGCCTCAGCCTGTGGGAATGATTCGGCCTTTGAGTCCCCCTCTTGGGGTAGGGCTGCCCTGCATCTACAAGAAATATCAAGACAAGCAATATCAAGAAAAAACGGTATTTAGATATCAAGAGTTAACGAAAATTGAAGTGCGATATATACCTCCGGCGACAGCAACATAAGCCTGGGCCCGGGTAGCAGCACGAGCGGAACGATAGTTCCTTCGGTGAGGAACACCCGGTGACCCGGACATGGACGCATCTCATCCAACTAGAAAATAAATATTGACGATAAAATTACACGAAGTTCATGGTAATTCTTAGAGGATATGTAAAATAAAAAAACTAATTTTCATAAAAAATAACCTGTAGACAGCACGGAGGGTATGGAAATGGTGGGAGTGGTCTCTGCGCCAGATATGGATGCACCACCTACAATTAGACAATTAAAAATAAATTATATAAGTAATTGCAAAAAGAATATGTGTATCTATAATATAATAATCTAAATCGATATGCATGCAATATAAGTTATATAAACAAACATGCAGGTGCGGTGGTGGCCTCTGCCCGAAATATAGAGGCACCACCTACAACTAGACAATCAAAAATTGATTATATAAGTAATTGCAAAATGAATGTGTGCATATCTATAATATAGCATTCTAAATCAATATGCATGCAATATAAGATATATAAACATACCTGGAAGTGCGGTAGTGGCCTCTGCCTCTGATGTGGAACCTACAACTAGACATTAAAAATTGACTATATAAGTAGCTTTAAAATAAATATACGTGTATATCTATAATATTACATTCAAAATGAATATGCGTGCAATATACCTGGAGGTGTCGCAAAGTCACACGGAAGGAGTCATCCAAAGGGGATACGGATCGGGGTGCAAGACCAGCCGTCTGGAGCTCCCTACGCAGCTCCTCGGATGGCAGAACCGCTCTGCCTCTGCTTCTGCTACTGCCGCGGCTGGTGCTCCTACCGCCCCTCGTTGCTCCTAGCGTCGTCATCAGATCTAGATAAAAGTACAATCATTACATATGTATGCAATATTAGTATAGATCGTAAAAACGTGAAGTAATAATATAACATTACTGATAATATTTTTCGTTTCGTAGACGCATTAAACATATCTACTTGGATTTCATCATCGATATCATTCCTAACCCATGTAATTTCACGATTAGCCGAAGATAACCCGTTTTTGGAGACAGACGGTCGGAGCACTCTAAGTCTTCTCTCTTTTTCATCATCATCGTTGTCCTCCATATGATCCTCGAATTTTGAGACATCATAAACATCCCTGGGTTTTCAATGGCATACAACACTGCATCCCGGATGGTTCAAGCACTGTGAGTAGTATACTTGAATCGCTTTTGCGGAAAGATAAATGGTTCGTCCTGACCGTAAAATCAAAGTGTGTTTACACCAATCAATCCATATTCATTTTTCCAAGTCCCGAAATTGTTTCTCCACTTATCCGTATCGGTTCTTGTATCGTACCAAATACACTGAAATATATAAAATGGTTCTGATCGTCCGGGATATTGGATGCCAAGTATGCAATTTAAGTATCCATAATAAATCACTACATCCGATCCTACAGTCGCAATCCCTCAATTCTGAGTGGTTCGAGATGTTTCTATGTCCTTAACTTCAAATTTGTATCTAAGGACACCGAATCCTTTATAGTATGCAACCTCTATGCTAGGAAACTGAGCTAAACATCTTGAATCTCTCTCTAATGATGTAAACAAGTTTGGATCGTTGATCTAACAAAACAAATTTTACGGCAAATACATAAAGAAATAAGTTTAGATTAAAACAACCCGTGGCAATAACATATTATTCGAACAACTTACATGATCTGTAATCCAATTGCAACAATTATCCTAATGATATTTTTCCAATCGTTCATCATTCCAATCAGGATGCCCCTGACGTACCTTATCAATATGAATTCTGTTCTCAACAATAAATTATGACATCAATATTATATCATTTCACAAGCACACACACACACACAAATATAATAATTAATCCAAAAAAACTTACTCTTTAATTTCTTCAAGACATACGCTATTGAGGAGGATAATCCGATATATCTTGTTAATAAACATGGGGTCTACTCTCTTGTAATCTGCTTTACCATATGGCCCGTCATGAATTCTCCGAGCCGGTTAAACTTCGTCTCAATGTTCTTTTCCAGATAGCGGGAACAAAATGTGGTTACTTCATCTAGAAGACAACCTTGCATGATAGAACTCTCTGGTCGATTTCTATTGCGTATATACTTTTTTAGAGTGTAGAGGTATTTAAAGAAAAATATGTTAAGACAACAATAATTTTACAAAATGGGTGAAACAAAAAATTCAACGTACCTTTCGACGGGATACATCTATCGATATTATACCGGTTCAGCAAACTTAGCCTTACTTGCAAGATGAACTGTCAGGTGTATTATGATATCGAAGAACGACGGCGGGAAAATACGCTCAAGCTTGCAAAGTATCAAGGAAATAGAATTTTCTAGATTCTCCAGCGTCACAGCATCCAAGGTTTTAGCGCACAATTCCTTAAAAAAGCAACAAAGATCATTGATTACTAAACCAACCGATTCGGGAAGGGAAGTCCTCTGGGATAATGGGAGAAGGTGATCCATAATAACATGGTGATCATAAATTTTCAGCCTATCGATCTTGCCTTTCACCATCTTTATCTTCTTACTAAATGATCCTGATCACCTGTGGGAACTTTCAAATTATGCAACACATGCAGGAAGCTTTTCTTCTCCGGTTGTGACATATGATACACGGAATTAGGAAGTACAAACTTTCCTGGTTTACCCACTATCGGTTTAGGATACAATTCACTTCTAATTTCCCAGTCTTGAAGATTCATCCGTGCATGGAGGTTGTCTTTCGATTTTCCTTCTTTACAAAGAATTAAGTTAAGTACATGATCGTATACTCCCTTCTCTATATGCATGACGTCCAAACAATGACGCACTAAATTTGTTGACCAGTACGGAAGCTCATAGAAAATGCTTAACTTGTTCCAGTAGAGTGGTTTGTCCTGTTTTGCTGGATCTATCCCGAAGATCACGTTATTGTAACCATCCCACTGAGCAATCACATCCTCTCCGGTCAATAAGGCTGGAGGCCCAAGAACCTCCTGATGACCATTAAAATGAACATTGTCTACCTGTAGGAATGGTCTAGTGATAGGAAACGCCGATGACCGCAATAACAAACCTTCCTCCTAAAATTCAACCATTTCGATGCTGTATCTTGATGGCAGTAAGGGCATGCTTTGTGACCATGTAAGGACCAACCTGATAGCATTCCATATGTAGGAAAATCATTAATTGTCCATATTAAAACCACACGTATCACGAATGTCGTATCTGTGTTTGTATCGTAAGTCTCTACACCATCAATGAATAAAGATTTTAACTCATCGATCAGAGATCGGAGATAGACATTGATATTGTTTCCCGACGAGTTTGGTCCATCAATAAGAAGAGACATCATAAAGTAGGATCGATCCATAACTAACAAAAACGACATGTTATAAACCATCATTATAACGGGCATGTGCTGTGGCTTCCAGCCAAATAGTTGAATGGACAGAAGCCATCACTAGCTAGTCCAAGCCTGGCATTGCAAGGATCACTACTGTATGTTCGGTGTCTCCTATCAAAATTCTTCAATGCTGGTGAATCTCTTCGATGACTCATTTTTCCATCTTCGCTTGGAGCAGCACGGTAATGCAAAATCATTGCTTCGGCTATTTTCTTGCACCTGAATAGCCTCCGCAGCCTCTGTGTTATGGAAAAATATCGTGCTATTTTGACATGTATATCGGGCTTCTTATCAGATTCTTTCGGCTTATACCTAGCCTCTCAGCATGTTAGACACTCTTTCAAATCTAAATTCGCTTTTCGGTACAACACGAATTTTTTGGGACATGCATGAATCTTCTCACAGTTCAGACCCAAATTAGACAACATCTTTTAGGTTTCATACCAGCTCTCGAGAACGTTATTTTCTGGGGGCATATAATCTTTCAGGAACTTCAGAAGTATCGTGAATGACTTGTTGCTCCATTCATTTAGGCACTTAATCTGGAAAAGTTAGACGGATCATGATAAGGTGGAATACTTTGCATTCTCATAAATTGGTCTTTTAGCACCATTCATGAACTTTTCATACTTATCCGCACGCGGTCCTTGACCAGAAGAAATATCTTCTTCGGTAGGATTACTATCATCGAGGGCAGCCTCTACCATATCCTCTATTTCTTCTCCTAAAAAGAAATTATTGTCTTCTTCTTCTTCCGCCGCATTACCGTCTTCTTCTTGCCCTTTCCCGTGATATAGTCAAGTTGTATAAAGTCTAGTAAAACCATATTTAACGATGTGAAGCTTTACGATTTCTATTTTTTGCCAGAACTTATTTCCACATCTATCGCACGAACAAAGAATTTTCTCTAACTCGATCTTATTATGCGCGCGTGCAAATTCAATTAAAGCACAACTCCTACGACAAAGTTATTGCATGCGTTGTTGCCAATCCACGTACATTCAGTTCTAAACTCTGATGTACTCATAGGCCATGTTAGACTGTATAACATATAAATTGTAAGTTATGAATTTTGGTTTTTTATGGTGAATATATTAAGAAATCTAAGAACGAAATGGTTATTAAAAAAGAAGAAAATCTGTAGGGGCAAGTTTGTTGTTGAAAAATATAAATTATCGATTAACAAAATTAGGTTTGAAAATACCCAAATATGAGTTGTATTCTGTGTATGTGTGTTTCAATATACGATTTTGCTTAAGTGTGGGGTTATTAGTGTGTATGTGCTTTGTGTGTGCGTGTGTTGTGTATTCATGTTGTATGTATGTGTTTCGGCTGTCGGGAGTAAGGCTTCTATCTCATTAAGAATTTATAGAGCAGACACACATTCGCTTGTGTTTTCATCCGTTTCGAGTAAAATTCGGCAGCACCTTCCCATTGTTCTCTGAGTACACTGTAATAGAATAGATAATCATCTCAATACTGTGATACAACATCGAAATAAACATATAATCTATCTTTGTACACGGAGAATCAGCAGAAAAGTACCGACGAAATAACTCGAAACGAATGAAAAAAAAAGTGAATGCAGGTGTTTGCTTTATACATTCCTAACTTGTCCAAACTGGACAAATATATTGGTTATCATATGATTGAATCTTCTCGTCACATAGACTACACGATGATTGTTAGCACCGAATGATACCGTCCGATATTTAACAACCTTCGTATAGTTTTATATCACGTCGAATATCGAACGTATGTTAACCGATAGACGGGGATTAAGTCGCGCTTTGATTTTCACATATGACAATCGATGAGCATATAAAAATTTCATATTATCATCGATTATCATATATACACTTATTATAAGATTTAACTTGAATTAGTTTTGTAAGTGTAAGTGTGGCCCTTGCCGTGTCAACTACGGTATGCAAAATCAAAATTTTTAAAAATCTTGAGCACATAACAATAAATCCTAGGATATAAACCCAAACACTAAACCAAACTAACCCTAACTAAAGTTTTAACTACTCAGTGGAAATTACAACTTTTGTAGACGGTCCTTCAGGTCTTGAAGGTCGTCTCCTCAAGCTCCTTGGGTTGATGGTACGGGCTCTCGAAGCCGATCTTCCGTGTCAAAGAAGATTCATCCGAGAATGCCGATTCAAGCGATAGCTTCGTCGGAAGCAACTAAAGATCAATTCTTGCTAAAACAAGATACTTAGATTGGTGTAGTTTGTGAAACTTTGTGCTCTCTTTTAATCCCCACAACTCAAGAGAGAAGATCGAGGAAGAAGATGAAGATGGTGGCAACTAGAGAAAATTCTCAAGTGAAGAAAAATGAACCATGGTCACACAAAATATCTCACACCTCACTCTTATCTCTACACCCCATAAACAAAAGAGTGGGCGGGCTTGGTGACTCACTAGGGTGAGTCACAAGCCCACACACTTCCAAGTTTAAATGGTGGAGAGAAGAGAGAGAGAGCGTGTGTAACCACCTCACCATGATATACATACACATACAAATACTAGTATGTGTATAATTAAGTATACCAAAACCCATATTTATAATAAATACGTATACCGTATTTCTACCAAAATACGAATACCGTATTTGTACCGAAAATACAAAATATGCGTATTCATATTTAGAAAGAAATACATGTATTTGTATCAAAGCATAAATACTCGTATTTATACAAATATACGTATTCGTATAAATATCATATTCATGTTAAAATATACCAACAAGAGAGAAATATAATACTAGTATCAAAACTGGCTGTCTTTCAAAGCTGCTAGTACTAGTAAACCATCCAATTAAAGCATGTGCATAAATGCACGTGTTCAATCGAACACCCCTGCGTAAAACTATACGCAAACTACACCGTTACGCCTGAACCGGGAAACACTTTGTGTGGGACTCTAAAAACTCGATAATACGCTGGCAGTGGGTTTAACCACAAGCACGTCAGTGGCACTAGCTGTACGTAACGACTACCCAGGTATCTGTCGAATGGAAGATCGACACGATAACTCGTTCGAAAACCCTACTGAGCCTATATGTGACATTCTCCGTACAGTCCGGTTTGTTCGTCTAAGAGTATCGCATATCGGGCCTAGGGGGTGGTAAACGTCAGACCCCTAATAGCGCAATAAGTCATGTCGGTATGGAACCAAATACACCCTGAGAAACTACTCGTGTACCTACCAATAAATCTCACATGCCCTGCCCACGGACTTTGTGTATTAGCCATCCGTACATAGCGCGATATCAACTCCCAATACCGGGAGAGACGAATCCCTTCTATCCTTTACTGCCTCCAAGTGCTTCGGGACTGCACCCAACTACTACCTGTTTGCACGACTCATTTGAGCCGTGGTAAGGTAGTAATTTAAGTACAATGGGAACACACTCGAGACAAATAGTGATGTCAAGTCAACGGACTAACCTGTACTTATATCACTAGGGTACTGCTAACTGACGATAAGTATAATACCAACCAGCAGTTTCCTGCGAGTCCGTCCAGTGTAACTCATAACCCAATGAGCATATATATACTATCTTTGGTATCGTATACCAATGGCTGCGAGACAAGTCACCTCTACTGATAGGGATAAGAAGCATATACACTAGTCTACTTTGGAGTATCGATGCCCAGTCTCGATAATCCTACGACTAGGGAAAAGTTTAAGGATGTGCTTATAGAGTACCCGGCTCCCACTAGTGTCCAGAAGCAAAGATCCTAAGGCTCTATCAACATGTATTAGCGATACGTTAAAAGGAACATATACACATGTTAAGATAGACTCAAACTAGATAGTACACTATCATGTTGAGCAAGACTGTTATTATTTCTGTATATATCCCAAGCTTTCAAAATATAATATACAATCCAGTACTATACAATAATGGCCTCTAGGGCATATATCACTAACAGGTTTTACGTTTACGTTTCAATTTCAAGGGTTTTAAGTTTTTAGTTTAGGTAAAGTTTTTTAAAGTTAAGAGTTTTCTTAATCAAGTTTAAGATTTTGGATTTGGTTCTGGTGTTAAATTTAAGATTTTGGGTTTAGTTCTACTGTTAAGTTTAAGATTAAGGTTTGGCCTTATTTAATATGAGAGATCAACATCATCATTATCACGAACACACACATATTATCATCAACATTATCTCTCTCTCTCTTACACACACACACACTTACACTAACACTAAAATACCTTAACCATAACCCTCACGCTTAACTCTAGCCCTAATTACTTTAACCCTAACCCTAATTACCTTAATCCTAACCCCAGACCTAATTACAGCGCCGCCGCCGCCGCCCACAGCCGCCGTCGCCACCCATCACTGATTACTACAACCACCACCATAATTCAAAATCCCCTAATTGAAGCCCTACCCACCAAATTCAATTTACGAAAATAAAAATTTAAATTTATCAATAGATTAACTAATCTGTTGACGATTTCGATGGGACGAGGAAGCCGGGGAGGAGTTCGACGTTGGTGAAGAGGGCAGCGCTGGAGATGATGGAGGCGACGCCGGGGGTCATAGGAGGTCGAAGAAGACGACGAGGGAGGAGGCGACGCAGTTGGAGGAGGCGACGAGATGTTAGATATAATGCCCTCAAGTCAATTATTGTAATTGCAGGTACACGATTATGATAATTGAGGGAGGACCTATACAGGTAGAACAATTTTACTCGAAATGATTGTATGCTATCTGGTTTTTCTTTATCATTGATGTGTACACGTTTTACTCGTTATTATGTATCGCTAATACATAATGATGAAGCCCGTAAGATTCTTTCTTGACTACCAGCATAATGATGGCGATCATATACGTAAGAGCTGGGTAGTCTATAAGCACATCCTTAAATGTCCCTGGTCGTGGGAGTATCGAGACTGGGCATCGATATTCCGGAGTAGATTAGTGTATACGTTTCGAGACTCCGATGAGGGGCGGTGGCTGGTCTTACAAGCCATTGGTGTTATGTCACCTAAGAAGTATATAGGTGCTCACTGGAGGTGAGTACACTGGACGGACTCGCTGAGAACTTCTAGATGGTATTATATCTATCGTCAGATGGAAGGTCTCGAGTGGCATTAGTACATGTTAGTCTTTTGACCTGAGATCGTCATTTGTCTCGTGTGAGTTCCCACTGTACTTTGATTACTATCCTACCACGGCTCAAAAGATTCGTACAAATAGGTTTTAGTTGGGTACAGTCCCGAGCCACATGGAGGCATTAAGCAATTATCGGGGATTCGTCTCTCCTGATATTAGGAGTCGATGTCATGCTGTGTTCGGTTGGCTATCACCCTAAATTCGTGGCCACGGTAGATGAGATTTACTGATATGAGTTCAGTAGTTTCTCGGTTGGTAATGAGCTTGACCCCGACACGACTTATTGGGTTATTAGGGGTCTAACGTTTTCACCCCCTAGACCCGGTATGCGATACTCTCAGACGAAGAGGCCGGACTGTATGGAGATTGTCACATTCAGGCTCAGTAGGGTTCGGACGGACTTGATTGTTGACCTCTCTTTTCGACAGATACCTGGGTAGCCGTTACATACAGCTAGTGTTGCTGACGTGCTTGTGGGTTTTGGATTTATCCAGTAAATCACTGCCAGCGTATTGTCGGGTCTTTAGGGTCCTACACAGAGGGTTTTCCCAGTTCAGGCGATATGATGTAGATGACGTATGCTGGTACATACAGGGTGTCCGATTAAATACGTGTACAGGCTACACAGATTTTAATCGGACGGTTGATAATACCGGCGGTTTAGGATTAAACCAGATTATTAAATCAGGTTTTGATTTAATATATATATATATATATATATATATATATATATATATATATATATATATTCTAGTATTATTGTTCACTATTCATTTTCTTTCTTTTGGCTATTCGTATTTTTGTACGAATACGCTTATATGTATTTTTGTACGTATACCGGGTTGTATTCCATATTTATACGGAATTTGTTTTAAAAGATGGACACTTCATTTCTTGATTTTTTTTATAGAAAATCAAAAATGAGGTGGAGGATGAGGTGTAAAGAAATATGGTGTAAAGAGGTATGACCTTAGTTTTAAATATTGATAAAATCATTTATGGTTACTATTTTTTCATGGTTGCAAAAAATCAAACCATTCTTTTCTATGCTTGCTAGTTTTTCTTCACTTGAAGACTTAGCCATTTTCTTCATGGCTTCTTCTTCTTCACCCCCCTCCTCCTTCTTCTAGATAGCTCACTTGATCTTAGAAAAGAGAGAAAATATAGTGAAAATATTTCTACATCTCCACTTTCCATTCTTAGCGAGCTTGGAGTGTCGGTCGCTTCACTAGGTGAAGCCGGAGCTTGGATCGGTTTCCCTCAGGTAGATCTTCTTCGGCAAGGGCGGTCGCCACTCAAACACGATCCAGAAAACATACACGGAGCTTGGAGGGGTCTTCCACGATTGGGTGGACACGTGTCGAAGGTAGTATTCCGTATCTTTGCATGCTTGGTTTGCTAGTTTAGGAGTTTGGATCGATTCTACGTTCGGAGTTCCTTCGTATTTGCTTGAAATGTTTGTTCGCCATTCGCGCCTCCGCTGCACCGCGGGCACTAAGGAACCTTACAGTTGGAGGAGGCGACGAGGAGGGAGGAGACGACGAGGGAGGAAGCGACGAGGAGGTCGGAGGCGACAGGGAAGGAGGCGACGAGCGTGCGTGGGGAAATTTTGGGAGGAATTGGGTAATTAGGATATGGTGAATGGGACCATAACCTTTGGTTTTTATTTATTTTAATCTTGAAATTTGCTCTTACGGATATTTTCGTAGGGCCTTATCTTACGGCACCGTAGGGCCAACTGCATAAGTTAAATTTTAACAAATTTTTATTTATATATACCTTTACGGTGTTATCCATGATAATTCATAGGGACATTCGTTAATTGCACCTACGGATTTTAATATCCGTAGGGGTAAGCCATCTTTGTACTAGTGGTGGTTAACAATTTTACTTGAAATTATTTCTAACATAATAATCAACAGGAAAATCATGCAATATTCTTATGTTCATTTTTTCCGGAATGCGGCTTCTTTTAAGAATCGAACCTGCGAAAGTTATACCAACCGAGTTAGGCTTTACAAAACAATATTGTTCAACTCCTCAAACAAATATTCTACTTAAAACCCCACCAACTCACTGTGGTGAACTACCAATGCTCTGAACTATAGCAATTATTTACATCTCGTGAAAAATCTAAAAGAGCAAGAAAAGAAGATATAAAAATAAAGTAAAAGTAGAAAGCAAAGTTAGTCTCTTTTCAGAGTTGCGGCAGAAGCCCGAAAGACCTAGCCTTTTGCATTAATTGAATGTTGTCTCTTTCTTCTCAGGCTAAGCTTTAGCTTCTTCTTTATTAATCACTCATGTCAGAGAGAGAGAGAGAAGAGAGAGAGAGAGAGAGGCCAACTGAGAATGTGGAAGCGAGCTAGGGTTTAGGCTCCCATAGGTGCAGGAAAATTTTGCTATTTTTGGTAATCAAATCAAAGTTCAATGCAAGGTTTTACTATCCTTTCCCTTCCTTTTCTTATCCCAACCACTTGCATGATTCAAAAAAATCTAGTGCCTTCTCTTGCTAGATCCTCTTTGTCCATTCTCTTTCCTTCTTTTTTTATTCCCCCTTCTTAACTAAATTTATTCCAAATGTGTATTTTCTAAATAGATTAATAAAGATTAAGATAAACAATATCATGATTAGAAATTTTGTATAACCGAGTGATTATAACCAGCATCCTAGGTACAAAGTATCAACCTAGATCTTCAGTTTGCAGCTAAATAATTTGAACGTTGTCTTTTAAAGCTGACTTAAGCTTTAAATGTATTCGGAAATACACAGCTAAACTGAAGATTCAACAATGAGACCATCATTGTCATTCATCTTAGCATCATACCATTATCAATAATTCCAATTAAACGAAGGGTTTGGAGTAGCTCATTGGGGATCGAGCCAGGGGACTTCCATTTAAGTCCCCATTTAGGAGAGGTGGCTAATTTATTCCACCACTTATCTCAAAAAATAACATTCCAATGAAACCTACAACAAAATTGAATATTTGAGTGAGAAACCAAATGCATGTTTGGATTATTTTTTCCACTTTTAAGACAAATTTTGTGCAAGGAAGTGCATCGATGCTGATTAGGACAAATGACCCAGTTTGGCCTCTTTGATGTTGACCTCTCCTTATAAGTTGTAGAGAGAGAGCGAGAGAGAGAGAGAGAGAGAACAAAATAAACAGAGGCACAAGGAGACATGAGATGTTGGCAGAAGGGATGCAGCAATAGAGTAGGCTTTTAATCTTAGAGCTTTAATGAAGGGGACTTGGCTGAAGTTATAGAAACCCTCTATCTTATTTCTTTTTTATCACATCTCTCTTTTCTCTCTCTCTCTTTTGTGTGAGTCATGTTATTGACTTTTGAAATGAGAGGGCATTTTTTGTGGGTTTTTTCAACATGCATGCAGATATCAGCAAATGGCAGAGGTTGTCACTCTTGTTGGGTTGGTATCCATCTTCTGTCTCTTTTAATATTGCATTTCCTTTCGAGCTAATCTGCTTTGGGATCTTGGGTTGGATTTTGCTTGGATTTGCCGCTTGTTTTGCACGAGAAAGACAAACCCCTTCAGAATTCTTTTGTTGTTTCATTCAATTCAATTCAATATGCTCCTATATATAGAGGCTGAGCTGGTGTCAGAGTTGTAGCTAGCTTTGCATTAAACGTCCCCTTTGACTTGTTGCATTGTGATGTTTTTAGTTTGACACAAACTATAATTTTATCATTGGCTACTTATTGTATTTGTTATAATGATAAATAAGCTTGAAAAATATATCTGTTTGGATATTAGTGCTTCTAGGGCGTGGGTTCATTGTTTTGTAAGATGTTTGGCACAAGACGTCTAAATTTGAAATACCGGTATTCGATCAAAACAGCCTTGATAGCTACATATGTAAAACACTTTCTAAACAAATAATTTTGCAACCATGCACTATCAATATTGTATTGATCGATCAATGTCTTCGGAACAGATTGTCGATTGAACGTTTCAAAAAAAAGTTTATGAATTTGGAAAACACAAATACGTCTTGCCGATCTAAACTTATAAAATATTCGCATGCCAAACACTTTTTTTCTTCCAAATTATTTTGTTTTTTTATTTTGGTTTGATTGTACAGTGTAAATTAACTCCATCACGATGGTATTCAACCTAGAAGTTTCATTAATTAGGGTTTTAAATTTTGAACTGCACTGGCCACTTGCAGGTTATAGACAAAATAAACTACAGGAAAAAGGCATATCTAGGATCAAACAAATCTGTAAAAGGCTATACACATTTAAGAACAAGTTGAATCTATGTTATATACTTATATATAGTAGCTGTATTTTTGTAATATACTACTGGTTTTGATGGAAAAATCTCCATCAATCTGGGCTTTTTATATAGCCATTGTTTTTGTCATGGTAAATGTTTCATGCATGCACATGCATGCATCTCTATTTTTGTTCAAGTTTAATCTGTTACCCAATCAATTTTCATTAACCTTGCGGGCGAGAATCATCAAAATTTGGTTTACTAGAACAATTGTATATATTTCTTAACTTATCTTTATCTTACCAGTTGATGCCGATATCCATAGTTTTTTCTGTCGATATTCTCGATTTTCTTCTATTCCAAAGCAAAAACGTATTATTACTCATAAAGAGCATCGATCCCAAACAAAATAAACCAAAAATAGTGAGTGATCCTATCCATGAGTCATATGCTCTGTTGCATGATCGGCACATAGCCCAACATTCCCCCAAAAATTAACCCTTGTCATTCCGGTCTAAATCTCAATACATGAAAATTACTTCAGAAATAAATGCTAGTATGTTTTTTAGGAGTTACAAAATTTATAAGGCCATTCTGATATATGATCTTGTTAGAATGGAAGTAATCTACTATTACTATTAAAACGTAGATGGCCAAAAAACATGTTACTATTGCCATGGCAAGACAATTAAAGCAACACAAACAAGATCCAAAAGATCGGATAGAAGATACAAAAATTTAACGAGGTTCGGTTTTTACCTATGTCCACGTGTGACGGACCAGATTACTATATCGGAAATTGCGAAGAGAGCAACGATGTTGGAATCACTCTCAAACTCTTTCCAAATTTCACCAACATCCGTCTAATATCTCATTATACGGAAACTTGAGAATCAAGAAAGACCCACGACTATAACTATTGGTGATTCAAGAGCATTCCCGCTTATTTAAATTTACACTCCAAAAGTTCAAAGAGCTTGAAATAAACGTATGAACCCAAATAAATGAATGAATCTGGAAGCAATGCAAAACTTAATTATAGTTCATTGGAAAGATAATATTATCTAGATTCCAACTCAATAAATTTTTTGACGTTTTGAGTTCTTTAGAATGAGTTTTGGCCGAAAAACTATAGGATGTACAATAAAGACTGCATTGCTACTCTTCGATTTTCAATGCATATTTTTTATAATTTTTCATACAGTTTGACCTATGGCCTGAAAGGATCTTACAAGCTCTATAAATAGTTATGTTTGATGTGAGATAAAAGAAGTTATGTATTGATTTTGAATATAAGCATTGTGCTTGTTATCTCCCCTTTAATTCTTTAGGGATTTAATTGAGTTAAGGGTCTTAGCCTTCGATATCCTTTGGAGGTGATGTACTGTTGATATTGATTTAAATTAGCCAAGATTTGAAACCTAGATAGAGTAGGCGTCGACGGGTAAAATTTAAATTAATCCTTAATTTAAATCTTAAGCTTATCTATTTGTAATCATAGTTTAAATCTAAGTTTTTATCTCTAAATTGATGTAGGCTATAAATATAAAGTCAAATGGCCCAAGGTTCTAAGAATAAGAAGGTTGTCAATATTTCTCCGCAATTAAAAGGAAGCAACCGTAAAACCGAGAGAGGGAGATAAAGGAGAGATTTTTGTGAGGGTTAAAGATTTTTTGTATTTGGAGGGTGATCGATGAGGACGTTCTCGTGTAACTCTTTCTCGATAGTGGAAATTGTCGTCTTCGGATTGCAAGATTTGGTGCAGTTGCGCCAAACCTAAGCAAAATCTTGTGTTGTTTTGTGTGTGCTTCTGATAACTTGCGGTGTGTTTTGGTAAATTGTTCGGTTAGTCTTTTTAAGTAGTTTGTTTACACGTGATCCTGATAGATTTTTCCGTTGCGACTCTTGGTGCGGTTTGTGATTCCTTCGAGTATCACGGGTATAGGAATTACAACAGTTGCTATTGTATATATCTTCGGATTCGGCTCATCGTCTCTGTCTTGGCGGCGTTTTTGTATCCTTGTTTGTAGCCGGCAACCCTCTTCTATTTCAAGGCGTGTTTGTATTGTTAGAGTGGTTTAGTTACCCGGCCCTCCTCAATCTTTTACTTCAAGGCGGTGTTTTTGTATTGATCTACCCCTATTCGTGTTCCATCTGATCCTATCATCCATATCCTCCCTCGCCGAATCTGCATCAATTCGTTCATCATCGGAAATACGACAGACAGACGTACCATCTGAATACGGATAGCTAAATTCAAGTCACATAGAACAACTATATGCTTAATTAGCTAAAACCTAAGCATATGCATGATCTTCAAACCCCATTGTAATGATCGTGAGAATCCAGTACACTGCATCATATACTGATGATAGATAGAGCTAGCTGCCGCTGGTGCAGGAGCTACAGTCCAACACATACTAGGGGGGTCAGGGTCAGGTGCCCTGTTTATTTGTGGGTTTTTTTTTGAAATATTATAAATTTAAAATTAAATTATTAAAATAGGGGGGGGGGAAATTTATTTAGCAGAATAGGGTGGTTTGAACCACCCGTGGCCCCCCCCCCACCCCCCCACTATAGGGGGCGGGTTCTGGGAACCCGCCCCCTATACAAACGTATAGGGGGCGGGTTCCCAGAACCCGCCCTCTATAGTTTTCTATAGAGGGCGGGTTCTGGGAACCCGCCCCCTATACGTTTGTATAGGGGGCGGGTTCCCAGAACCCGCCCCTATTTTTATTTAATTAAATTAATTTGTTAATTTTAATTATTATCGTTTATAATTATAATATAATTATTATTATAATTATAATTATAATTATAATTCTTAAAAATAAAATAAAATAAAATAGACAAAAAAAAATATTGAAATGAAATAATAAAATTTCACTATATCAAATTTTTTTTTACAGAATGAATCCGTCAAAAGTTACAATGTCAAAAAATCCTATCTATTTGTAAAATGTAAATGCTATTTTTTTGCTTTCCCTTTTCCTTTATGAAATCCGAGAAGGCTTGACATAAGCCTATGCCTCCTCGGATGACTGGAGGAACCACCTGTTTCTTGGATAGATGGCGGTGGCGGCGTCGGCGTCTGCTCTGCTGCTTCGGGTTCGGGTTCTGTTTCAGCTTCGTCTTCAGCAACGTCTTGGACAGGCTGTTGATCCACAAATCCTGAACCTGAATGTGGGACAGGTGTCGGATATGTGTTGCTTCCCAACAAATTTCCGTAGGACGCTAAATCTGAAGCCCAACTGGGCAGTTGTAGCGAAGAACTTGTCCCGGTTTCATGCGGCTGATTTTGCACAAAACCTTGGCCCCATGGATGCTCAAATCCTGACCCCCAAGAGTGCTGTTGATGCGCTGAACCAAACCCCCAAGACGGCTGTTCTGCAAAACTTGATCCCCAAGTCTGTTGTTGTTGCGCCTGTCCGGTATGCCAGGGTTGCTGTTGACTGTATGGTGATCCAAACCACTGATCCAGCTGCGCTGGATCTCGTTGATGCTGCGGCTCTGGTGCCGGGTCATACTGCGGCTGCGGTGCCGGGTCATACTGCGGCTGCGGTGCCGGTTCATACTGCGGCTCCGGTGCCGGCTGATACTGGGGCTCCGGTGCCGGCGATAAATGCTGAGAAATACCATGTGAACCAAGTACACCACCAATAAATTGGTCGAGATTTGAAAATTGAGCCTGAGATGCCGGACCAGCATCAGCCGGGTATGGTTCCTGCACCATTGTTTGTACGACATGCAACCCACGAGCCTGTCGTTACATTAGAAATAAGAAATAAGTATTGACTCATACCGCCGGATGTTAAAAAGTAATATGATATAAAGAGGGCGGCTTACCAAATCTCGTTCCATGTGTCCTCTAGGCTC
Organism: Agapanthus africanus; assembly: GCA_030015575.1. Lineage (NCBI taxonomy): Eukaryota > Viridiplantae > Streptophyta > Magnoliopsida > Asparagales > Amaryllidaceae > Agapanthus > Agapanthus africanus. The sequence continues at coordinate 823,097,837 of CM057339.1, read as the reverse complement.
GTACCGCGAGATGTTTGGGAAGTCTTGTGGAGGAGCAGAAAGATATCTTACGGTGACACGCTTATACCACTGTAGATATACTTTGGTAGCGTCGGTAGCTGTGTGGTCACCTATTTGCTGTAAGGCAATACTATGCTGCCTATCCTCCCATCTCAGCAAATACTGATGATGATGCTCCCTCCAATCACGCTCCGTATTTCCTCCTCGCATGTCTCCCTCTACTGTCATAGGCGAAGGCGGCGGGACAGGAATATGTTGCAATCTAGCAAACTGCCGCAATACCCTATCTGGGAGGTGCATAACAACAACATTGATGCAGAGGAGTGGGCATCGAGCCCGCCAAACCGGCTCTCCTTCGAGACAGATGCCGGGTAAGTTTTGTAGACGGTCTGCTGTATAAGGCGTCCACAGAAACTGCGCAAATGACATAGAGAAAAAAATTGTGATTTAGGTATTTTCAAAATTGTAAAACAAATTAAATTACCCAAATTATGATTACCTGAGCCGCCTCCATGCGATCTAACTCATCTCTATAGTACCTAAGCACTCGACGAGGAGCCTTATACGCTTTCTTCCCATTCCACCAGCAGCCGAGCGGCTTTCCGGGGTTATCAAAGCCAGTTATTTTAATAGTATCTGGTCTTCCTATATACATATGCTCCCACGACCAGATCTAGAAAAAAAGTTTTAGATTATAAGAGAGAAAACCAATATTGCAAAATTCTAGCTGTGAAAAATAAAGAATTTACCTGAAGTAATGTGCTGCATCCACAAATTTTATTCTTCGTAGGAGCACATGCTTTGTCGAGTTCCTTATAGAGAAAGGCCAGGACCCCTGCTCCCCAAGCATATTGGCCACAGACATCAAAATCCGCTAGGAAGCCAAGGTATAACGGATGGACATGCGTTGCTGATTGGTCCGGCATTAACCAAGAACCGATCATGTACAGAATGTAGGCACGTGCATGTCTATCCAAAACTTCATCGGTGGCTTCATCAGGGATATTACTGAATGTATCTCTTAACCAGTTCAGATTGATTTTATACCCCTTACTGTGGCCTCCTGGTGCCTGATATTAGTATTTTTTTAAATGTTAAAGATAGAAATAATGTAAAATATAAAATAGGTACACTAAATAGGGAAAGCAGAATGATATTGTTTACCTGTCCGAGAGCAGACTCGGCATATGTATCCCAGTATGGGTGGTCGGTATCTGGACCAACAATTTTTCCTCCGACCAACCCAAGCCCATTAACCCGTAAACCGAGTAAGAGGCCAATATCCTGGAGTGTGATTGTGGCCTCACCCCATCTTAGATGAAAGGTGTGGGTCTCTTTTCTCCAACGTTCGACCAGAGAGGTGACGAGAGCGTGGTCGAGTTGGATATGTCGAATCAACGACGCTTCATAAAATCCGGCCCGTCTAAGCCGTTGGTTTATTCTTTGGTCGCTAACCACCCATTTGTCGGAGCTATGCGTGACGACGGTGAGATTATCTCCATCCTGCAAAATTAAATATTGTTATTTTCAAGTACAAAAATTAAATGAAAGGTGTAATTAAAACAAATTAACTAAGTTTAGAAAATTTCCTCCCCGTGTAATATTTTGAACGATCTGTGTTCATTTTGATGGACAAGCAGAGATTTGTCGAGTGGTTGATTCTCCATTGAAATGTACTGAAGCAGAGATTTGTCGAGAGTTTTATCAAGAGATTAGAAATTGTGTGGTTGATGAACGTGTGGAGGCTCGGTATTTATAGAGGTGAACGGGTTCGTCTCCTGTGAAGAGGGCGGGTTCCTGGAACCCGCCCTCTTCAATAATTAGTCAAATCAATTCCTGAATTAATGAAGAGGGCGGGTTCCTGGAACCCGCCCTTAATTCACAAAGAAGAGGGCGGGTTCCTGGAACCCGCCCTCTTTATTAATTTATGAATGGTCACATCAGTACTATTCAAGTACTATTTGTCGTCACATCAATGTTTGTTTGTTAATAAACGTTGTTCGCATAGAAGAGGGCGGGATCCAGGAACCCGCCCTCTTCATTAATTTATGAGTTGTCAAATCAGTACTATTCAAGTACTATTTGTCCTTTGTATGTTTGTGCGTGAATAATCGGTGGCTTCAGAAATGCTTTTTATTACACTCCTTTTTACTTCATCTGGTGTGTTGTCAAATCACTTTCAGAAATGAAGAGGGCGGGTTCCTGGAACCCGCCCTCTTCAATAATTAGTCAAATTAATGAAGAGGGACCGCCCTCTTCAAAAATCACGCGGTCTTATTCGCATAGAAGAGGGCGGGATCCAGGAACCCGCCCTCTTCATTAATTTATGAGTTGTCAAATCAGTACTATTCAAGTACTATTTGTCCTTTGTATGTTTGTGCGTGAATAATCGGTGGCTTCAGAAATGCTTTTTATTACACTCCTTTTTACTTCATCTGGTGTGTTGTCAAATCACTTCCAGAAATGAAGAGGGCGGGTTCCTGGAACCCGCCCTCTTCAATAATTAGTCAAATTAATGAAGAGGGACCGCCCTCTTCAAAAATCACGCGGTCTTATTCGCATAGAAGAGGGCGGGATCCAGGAACCCGCCCTCTTCATTAATTTATGAGTTGTCAAATCAGTACTATTCAAGTACTATTTGTCCTTTGTATGTTTGTGCGTGAATAATCGGTGGCTTCAGAAATGCTTTTTATTACACTCCTTTTTACTTCATCTGGTGTGTTGTCAAATCACTTCCAGAAATGAAGAGGGCGGGTTCCTGGAACCCGCCCTCTTCAATAATTAGTCAAATTAATGAAGAGGGACCGCCCTCTTCAAAAATCACGCGGTCTTATTCGCATAGAAGAGGGCGGGATCCAGGAACCCGCCCTCTTCATTAATTTATGAGTTGTCAAATCAGTACTATTCAAGTACTATTTGTCCTTTGTATGTTTGTGCGTGAATAATCGGTGGCTTCAGAAATGCTTTTTATTACACTCCTTTTTACTTCATCTGGTGTGTTGTCAAATCACTTCCAGAAATGAAGAGGGCGGGTTCCTGGAACCCGCCCTCTTCAATAATTAGTCAAATTAATGAAGAGGGCGGGTTCCAGGAACCCGCCCTCTTCATTAATTTATGAGTTGTCAAATCAGTACTATTCAAGTACTATTTGTTTGTGCGTGAATAATCGGTGGCTTCAGTAAACGCGGTCTACGATGCAGAAATAATTAGACTCTGGTGAATAATAGGGCGGGTTGTTAGAACCCGCTCTCTTCAATATCAGATCGCTATAAATATGTCTCCGCACTACCCATTTCATTTCATCTCTGTCAAATTTGCATCCTACACCGCTCACTATCCATTTACTTCGATCAGTTCTTCTCCGCTATCAATTTTGTGTAAGTGTGGAGTTTTAGAAGAAGGTGAAGTTCAGTACCATAGTCTGCGAGTAAGCAATATTCGAGCAGTAGAATAGTTCATAAAGTATTGGAAGTAAGCAATCTTCGAGTATGAATTTTTTTTGCAATTTCAAACTTTCTCCACTATCCATTTTTTTTGCCCTCTTCGAGCAGTAGAACAGTTCCTTCTCGTTTCACTGCAAAAACTAAACTTCTTTAAATAAGTCTAAGAACTAAACTAAACTTGCATCTTTAGATTCATTTTCCTTCTCGTTTCACTGCAAAAACTAAACTTCTTTAAATAAGACACAGAACTAAACTAAACTTGTATCTTTAAATTCATTTTCCTTCTCGTTTCACTGCAAAAACCATGCTTCTTTTTTAACAATCGATTGTGCATCACATTTTGTTGTGATTAGGTGAGAGTCTCATGGTTTCACTGCAATCTTCGAGTTTGAATTTTTTTTGGCGATTTCAACACAACATAAGAAATTATATTTGTGCAGGATTATGGCCTCCCCAAGTATATTTGTTGTATGTAAATACGATGGCCAGGTTATCACACGTGCACAAGGTCCCGAGTATATGGGCGGGTCTGCACGAATCATGCGATTGGAAGCATCAACGACATATGATGAACTAGAGGCAAAAGTGTACAAAATTACGAAATACGATCCCCGTGAAAGTAGGGTCAAGTTAAGTTGTATCTGGCCTATGTTCAGTGGAAATGCATTGGTTGAAATTACAGACGATGCATCAATATCTTCGATGATAGATTTCGGTCTCTCAAGCACCCAGCATTCTTTTGAACTTTTGGTTCAGAAGGAGCAATTGGAAGTATCAGATGCCCCTCCAACGGATAATTTTGATGGTAATGCTGGAGATAGTTCCTGGAGGTACGGTCACATGGTCAACGATGATGCCATCAGTGCCGGTGGATATGACTATACACAACATTATTCAAATCTTCAAGCACATGGGTAAACATTTTATAAACCCATATTTAAGCATTTTAGTAATACATGTATACTCATATTCAAACATTTAATAAAATGCATAAATCCAGGTTCTTCCAGCCGACTGCTGCAGTTACATGCACCCCAGAAGAACAGCAAGAACTACCATACACAGCCTTCCACAGGTAAATAAATTTGAAACAAGTGATGATTTAGTTACGAAAAAATTAGGGAATAATATTATAATAACAATTTATATACTAAACGCAGATTTCCCCACACCTCCGCATCATTCCAACACGATCCAAGCAGCGCATTCCAAGCATGTCCGTCCACATCTTTCCGGTCTTCTCACCCTGAACCATCCACAATACACCGACCACAACCATCATATATTGCACCCGAACCTTATGTAGCTACGGGTGATATTGATGTGTGTGGGAGTGATGATGATGAAATCGGTGAAGGTGATCAGGGGGAGGATAGCGTGGAATATGCTGCTGGATTGAATGAGGTAGCATTCTTTGATGGTATGGTTGCGAATAACGATTTTGTCCAACTAGAAGATCCCGGCCTCGATCCGCTAGAAGATGATGGTTGGGTAGACTTAGCCGTTGCAGAAGTAAATACGGCACCCTATTTGGACGCGACAGCAGCAAGCGAAGACTGCATCAGCGTCGGGGATTTGTTTCAGGAAAAAGAAGATCTTATTTGTAAGCTGAAGTCGTGGTCCATTCAGCAAAACGTTACGTTTAAAACAGAAGAGTCAAATAAGACGTACTATACTGTGGTATGTACGAAATCTCCTGAATGTCAGTGGAGATTGCATGCGTGTTGTTCCAAAAGAGCCAAGGCTTGGAAGGTCACGAAATACAACCAAGAACACACTTGCATCAATTCTATTATGTCACAGGATCACCGGAATTGCACTTCAGCTTACATTTGCTCGCTAATCATGCCCATGATCCGTACAGATGTGGCGATGACTCCCCGAGAGATACGGCTCTTGGTTAGCGGAGAGCATAAAATTCAGATTTCGTATGTGAAGGCATGGGATGCTCGAAGAAAGGCTTTGTGCAAGATATTCGGGGACTGGGAAAGCTCGTACAACTCCCTAGTCCCTTTTATGGAAGCCATGAAAGCATCAAATCCGGGGACCGTATACCGGTTAAAAACCACAGAAACCGACGTCGAGGGCTCTGTCAGGTTTCAGAGAATTTTCTGGTGCTTTGGTCCATGTGCGGCTGGTTTCACACACTGTCGGCCGGTATTGTGCGTTGATGGTACGTATCTATACGGTAAGTACAGAGGCTGCATGTTAATTGCTACAGGTGTTGATGCTAATAACGGTATATTTCCGTTGGGTTGCTATTGTCGAGGGTGAAAATACATCATCCTGGTCATGGTTTTTCCGTAACCTAAAAAATATCCCATCTGTTCTTCATAGAACGGATTTATGCATCATATCTGATAGACATCTGGGAATACTGGCTGGAATGAGATCTGTATTTCCGACGACCCCACATAGGTTTTGCCTACGACACTTCAGGCAAAATTTTGATCGAAAATTTAAAAATTCGGATCTACATAAACTTATGTACAGAGCCGGTGAAACGCCTGACCCTAATGTTCACGACATATACATGACGAAAATTGGGGAGATGAGTCAAGCCGCGAAAGCGTGGTTAGATGAGTATCCAGTCCGCATGTGGTCACAAGCACATGATGATGGGTGCAGATATCTCCTAATGACGACTAATATGTCTGAAAGCTTCAACGGGGTCCTTAAAGGGGTTAGAGGCTTACCGATACAGGGGTTGATTGTTCGAACATTTTTCCGGATGAATACTTATTTTGTGCACAGAAGAGAAAAGTCCTTGGGGATGGACACTCCGCTCACCGCGTATTACGAAGATATCTTTCGGAAAAGAGAGCGCAGAGCACAATACTACAGATCCGAAAGGTTTGACACGGCGGAGTTTCAGGTGACGGGCGGTAATGGGAATCAATATACCGTGAACTTTAGAGATGAAGGGCTCTCTTCGTGTACATGCGGTCTTTTCCAGCAACAACATTTACCTTGTGCCCACGCTATTGCTGCTGCGAGCAGTATGCATACCTCACATTACAATTTCGCTTCCAATTACTATACAGTTTCTAATTACCAAGGTGCATACGATCCAAAATTTCATCCTATACCGGACAATCGCTATTGGCACTATTATACTGCCAACAGACAAACACCGACTGTATTACCGCCGGAAAAAAATATAAAGCCCGGAAGACCGAAGGTACGTCGAGATCGAATGACAATGGATACTGATCCTCAGCAAAGGCAATCCAGATGTAGCCTATGCAAACAACCAGGCCATTATAGGACCAGATGTCCAGGATATGCATCAGGGGCGGGACCTTCAGGATCGTGACAAGTGCACTCAGATTTTTCTGTATTATAAATTTGACCGTCGATATAGCATTTAGATTTTACAAATAGATAGGATTTTTTGGAATTGTACATTTTGACGGATTCATTCTGTAAAAAACATTGATATAGTGAAATTTTATTATTTAATTTAAATGTTTTTTTCGTCTATTTACTTTTATTCTATATTTATGAATTAAAATTATAATTATAATATAATTATAATTATAATTATAATATTATGATAATAATTATAATTATAATTAGATTATTAATTAAATTAATATTTTTAAAAAAAATAAGGGGGCGGGTTCTCAGAACCCGCCCTCTATACTATTGTATAGGGGGCGGGTTCTCAGAACCCGCCCTCTATACAATAGTATAGAGGGAGGGTTCTGAGAACCCGCCCTCTATACAAAAGTATAGAGGGCGGGTTCTGAGAACCCGCCCCCTATACTGAGGGGGTGGGGTGGGCCATAGGGTGGTTCGAAACCACCCTATTCCCATAATTTTAATTTTTTCCCCCCGATTTTAATAATTTAAATTTAAATTAATAATATTTCAAAAAAAAACCCTTTATTTGTCAAGTCACCACTCACCACATCTAGGCCTCTCTCCCTCTCCCCCTCTCCCTCTCCCTCTCCCTCTCCCTCGCTTTCCTATGCTTTTCTTTGCTTTGTGTTGTACTACAACTGTAACTTATTAAATTTTAGGGACCTCCAAATATTTATTAGATCAACCGATGTGTTACTCACTAGTACTTTTTTCCTTTTTTACCTCTTCTCTTTTCCTCCTTTTCCGGTTTTTTTTACCACGGTTAAACCGGCGGTCAAAAAGGCATCCCCATGTCATTTCAAGCGGTACTCCATGCTAGAGCCCTAATATGCCTCAACTTGATCCGGTTTGAACCGGACTGAACCGAAATGAAAGTTGGGTAAAGATTGGCTCGATTTACTACACTCCATCCAATGGTACAACAGTCCAAACAGCAGAACTTTTACTTGAAGCATTTTGCATGATGTTGCTGCTGCAAATAAATAATGTTGTAGTTTTAGGCATTTTTGTATTTAGTATGGTAGAAAGATAAGAAAATTAATTCTCTTATATAAAGGTGATGTTTCTTTAATAGTTTGTTAAGGAGTCATGATGCGTTCTGGTGATTTTTGGCACCATTTCTTGTAGTCGACGGGGGTTAACGCTGAGGTAACATTGACGAAAACATTTGTTTATTCTAACACATTTCGATGCAGATTGATCGTTTCTTCGGCTCTAGACTTGTGCAAGCTATCTTTTAAAGTTATCTAAGCCTGTCAGATTCTTCTAACACACCTCTCTCATTTTTATTCAATAATTTTTCTATTTAAGCAGGCCCAATTAACTCCAACAAACTGCTCTATAGTCTCGATCTGTGTCGCGGGAAACTATCATGTATTTTAAAATAATATATATATATATATATATATATATATATATATATATATATATAAATATATAAATAAGAAAACGATTATCCTATCTAACGGATCCCAAAAAGACAATTCCACCCTTATTATTTTTTCCTGAGGAAAAAATAAAAATTCTAGGTCTTGGCAGGGAGACGGCGGCGAGACCACCACTCCAAACTGTACTCATTAGAGACCATTCTAAACGGTCTCAAATAATAAGTAAATGGTCGCTGATGTGTATGGGCGACCATTCTTTTCAAAAACGAACATTGGCCGAGTGGTCGCTAACACGTGTATTAGCGACCGTTTTTGAACGGTCGCTAATAGTATTATTAGCGACTGTACTAAACGGTCTCCAATATGTTAACTTGCGGCATGGCAATGAATTTCAATTGTAATATACGGTCCCTGATATGGTTATTAGCGACCGTTATTGTAGAGTAAACGTTCTCTAATACCCCTTTACTGTGGAAAAAAAATTACAGAAAATTTCAAATTGCATACAATAATAAATTCAATTGCAATATATTATGCTAAAAATAGCATTCGATCACAAACCAAATATAAAAATGATACAAGCTCCAATATCCAACAATTTCACCATCTCAACAACACACATATGAACTACAATCGTAATAAATAATATAATACGTCCAACGATATGAAAAACTCTCCAAACCAACACATGAACAACATTGTTTTGAATATAAACAATACAATACGTACGCTATATGAAAAAATCTCCAGGTCGTGCGCAATCCTAGCTCAATCAACCCGCGCAGCCCGCAAATCCAAAGAAATAAATAATTGCATAATCTCAAATCATAATCTTCGAAATTAAACGCGCTAGCTATATTAATTAACACATGTATATATACTTACCTCAATAACTCCCACCGTTGTCATCGCCATCTGAACCTTGCCTTGCAAAAAGTCGATTCGTTTGATCGATATCTTCTTGTGAAAAAATGTCCACGGCTCTCCCTGTGACAGATGCTGAGGGTAAAGGGGTTTCTTTGGCAGAGACGGACGCTGAGGGTAGTAGCCTCCATGTTGCGGAGGCGGAGGGTAGTACCTCTGTTGCGGAGGCGGAGACTGGGGGGAGTACCCCTGTTGCGGAGGCAGAGGGTAGTACGGCAGCGACGGTCCCTATGATGGAGGTGGGTAATACGCACGCTGCGTCGAAGGATAGTAATACGGTGGCTACGATGGTCATGGACTCTGTGCTGATGTAATATTTCAGAAAACGGAAAATATTATTTTAGAATTAAAAAAAATAAAATAATGAATTTTACGGATATTATGCGAGTGTGAATTTGAGTTTTCGTAGATTGGTATAATTATATACCTCTATTTTGGAAAATAATTGACAATTAAAATGAATTATTATTTATGAGAGTATTTATTTGATTTGGTTTTTTTATTATAAATTAGTATATAATTATTTCCATACAAATTTAATGCTAAACTTAATTAGTGTTTCCTGTCTGTTTATCTAGTTTTATTTTTGTTAACCATGTTAAGTGCCATGACATATTTAAAGAGGTTTAAATATTTCTATTTGTGTTTTTGAATATAGTTTTATAATTTTAAAGAAAAAGAAAAGATTTCAAAAGAAAAGGAAAAGAGAAAAAGAAAAGAAAGGAAACACGGTGATAATATAATATGAGGTATGAGCATGAGAGAGAAGGAGAGAGTGAGGGGTCATGGTTACAACCATTTCATTTCTCCATCTCATTCCATCATCTTCGTCTCCTTCTTTCTCTTCTTCTTCACCTCCTCCATCTCTCATCACCACCACAAACATCACCCCAAATCACCTCAAAATATCATGTAGCCTTCACAAATATTGTTCACAAGCTCATCCTAAGTATCATGGTATGATCAAGTCTCCATTTTGAAGATCTCTTACGATCTTGGAATTTTCCCCAGCTGTCATTTTGAGGTAAAACTCTCATTTTAATCAAGTTTTTAGATTTCTTGTCATGACTAACTAGTTAGAGTTAGTTTTAGAACCTAAAGTGTACGTTTTCTAAACTGGAAAAATCTAAAATGAGTTTTTGCGGATATAATGAGTAGTGGTGATATTGTAGAGGGTTGATTAGTGACTACAACCTTATGGTGATAAGTGAGAGTGATTTAGTGGAGGTATCCTCTGTTCAATTGAGTTTTCATGATGCACACATGAGTTTAGAATTTCAAATGTCGGTTTTCTTGAACTTTTGATGATCAAATAAAATTTGGAGCAATTAGGGTAGTCTAAAAATTAATTAAAGAATACAATGAGATGTTTAGATCAGTAGAAACCCACCGTAGAAGCCCGAACCACCAATTCCTAACCCTAGCCGAAAATTTAACCCATGTGGCCGCAATTTGCGGGTGAGTTAGAGAGTTAGGGTGTGGATTTTGTTCTGTAGCTCACTCACTAGATAACTAAGCCTACTCTATATGTTAAAAGTCCCAAATCACCTGAAGAAAAATCTGGAGTTGTTTTAACTTGGTTTTGTAAATGTTTTACGATATTTGAAACTTTGTTTTTGGATATTTGTGTTTTGACTCGGTAGTTTGCCGTTCATACATCGACGTCGGGATGTATTTTGTTATTTTAGCACACGTTGACCATAAGTTCTAACCTATGTGCGCTTCGCTCGTGATTTCAAATTCGATTTGGGTTTTTATGTGGTTTTGGTTATGAATTTGATTGTAGGTACAATCACATGGACTTCCAGAACGACGAAGAAGGGAAAGACATCCATCGGAATCAACTAGGGCGAGACGTGTTGAGGTGAGTAGATATATATCTACGGGAAAAGTCGGGTGGATGACGTATAGTATCCCGCAACCGTATTTGTTAGGATATCATATACTTAGTAAAACCTTATGCGTATGCTAGTACTCAGTAGAAATATGATATGCACAGTCTCTATTTCTTGCCGTTAGGCTATACATACAAACATACATAAAGATATTTACAATATGATGATGTAATGCCTCTAAAATGTTTGTACGGAAATTTTTCTGTTAATATAAAAGAAATGAGTTTACAGCCTGAGTTTGAGTTATAAGTCACTTTTATTAAATAAAAGTAAGAAGCGACTTGTGGCTCACTGGGAAAGCCCCTGTACTGCTGTGACGTAGCCCCTGTGTTTGATTCCCATCAGACACAATTATTTTTTAATGATTTTTTTAACTTTTTGGAAGCCCAAAATATTGCACGTGCAATACACAGGAAATGAAAATTTCAGAAAAATCAAACATGTAGAAAATGGAGTAAACTCTGAATAATCTACGTGGCACGAGTCTCGAGACCTAAAGCCCTAGATCGACCGGCAGGAATAGGCTTGGGGTCGGCGGGGATGGTCGGATGGTGGCCATTGTACTCCGTGCTTTGCACACACACCTCTTCAGCTACCCCTCTGCACTGTTTGATTTCCTGCAATCAAACAGAGACCTTTCACTTCACAATTTAATATAATTTTAATACTTTTAATTCACATTTTTAATTCCCAAACCCTAATTCTCCACTATAAATACCACCCTACACTTTGGCTCAGCACCATTCTGAAAATTCTAGCCAAAACTCTCTAAAAAATTCCTAGTGCAAATGAAGTAAAGTGGAGTTAGCGAGCAAGTTGGTTCCGGCGAAAATCGAAGTCAATTCCGGAGCTCCCGCGACGCTACGAAGACCTTCTTCCTTTTCCTCACCCTCTTCCTAAGCTTTCTAAACCGTAAATCCCTCCCAAACTCTCTTTCTCTTCATTGAATTTCTTTTTAAACAAAATCGGTAAAAGTGGAGTTATTACCGATATCAACTTTTCTAAAATCTATAACTCCATCTTCTTTTATCATTTGGTCAAACCAATTTTACCACTTCACTTGTAATCTTAATACCAATATTTAGAATAAATTTTTAACCAAGAATCTCATGTACAACAACCATATTTATACTTTTACGTTAAAATATCTTGAACTTTGTTATCGCATCTTTTCGACAAAATTGCTTAACAATAATTTTAGGAAAACTTCACGGGGTAATGACCTACCCCATACGCACACTTGGTTTCATAGCACGATGCCTCTTTTGTATGAATATTTGTTATGAAGAAAACTTTATAATAAAATACCACCTACTTTAAAACCGGATTTCTTTTAAAACGGTATTTCATATCCTTTGCGATTATGCATCTACAACCCTCTTTAGGGGACCCGCTAATGGATGGTGCGTATTATCGCACATCGTTGGTCTAGTAGAGTGTTCAGTAAAAAATATTGCACATTTGATTGAATATTTTCCTTACTTTTGTTAAGTACTTAAATGTGTTTATGGTAATTATGGTACATATGTGGGTTTATCTGCAAAATACTTTTTATCATATATTTATACACTATACTTAACATTATGAAGGAAAATATATGCTTAAAATATTTATATGATATTTTGATAATTTAAATATGCATATCATATCAAATATTCCTAATTAATATTCTTAAAATATTATCATATAAAATGGTTAGATAATATCTCAAAATAAATAACTAATACTACTAACAATATGAATTGAGATATTGTGCAGATATGAGCTCAGATATGGAGATCAGGAGATCCGAGATGACGGGAATCAAATCTTCCGAAAGACTAAAGCAAATCGTAAAATCATGAATGGCTGAGACTCAGAGAAGATATAAAGATTCCAGACATCATAAAGATCTACACGTGTCAGCACTAAATAGCAGAAGAAATTTCAAACCCTGATCTCCCCAATCTGCCGCCCAACCGCGGCCAAACACCTACATTTGCGGCGGATCCGCGACCATATTGTGGCCGTTGGATCTGGGATTTTGTGGGTATGATCGTATCAACAAATCTTAACACATGGGATCTAGGTTTTTTTTTCTTGCATGACTATTTAAAGGACCGAGAGCTACACTTGAAAAATTATCTAATCCGAAGCGATTAAGAGATCCACAGCGATCCACGAATCCAGGAGATCAATCGACGCATCATCTACTTCCTACGAGACAGAGATCGGGAGCATAAACTAGGGTTCTTGTACTCTAAATTCGACGGATTTGTAAATGATAGTTGATTAATAAAAATGCAGATCTTTAGTTTAATTCTTTGCGTTTTACTTTCTGCATTTACAATATGATCTCCTTCATCATCTTCTCTTCTATCTCAACCATTTGTGAGTAATTCCTAACTTTCTAGGGTTCGTAAGATTATGGTAGATCAATGGATGATAAAATCTCTTAACTTCTTTTACATCTTATAAAGTTTATAAATTTTAGCAAAATAAATGTTAACATCCTTATCGGGCGCGGTACCAATTTATTGATAGTTTCGACCGCGATTTGAGATTAGATTAACAATTATTTTGGTAAATGCTAGACATGAATAGAGATCAATGCAAGAATAAGGGTTAAGAGTAGGGAAACCCTAGTTTCTTCCAAAAGAACCCTAATCCACATTCATCACTATCGATCTAGTTTTAAATCTATTAAAACATAAAAAGAGTCATTTTTAATTAATCATCTATTACTACTAAATTCTATGAAACCTACAAGCTTCTTCTTCATTAATTCTACATCCGTGTTCAACATAGATCTAAAAACTATCCTCTCTATTTTCAATTAACTCGTCTAAAACAAGTAAAAGATTCCACGTTTTCCTGAAGACGACCCATACCCATCTTGGCTAGTTACGAGCGACATCGTTATTGATTGCGGTTACTACTTTATTCACGACACACATCTTTTTCCAAATCTATAGAATTAATCAAATGGCGCCGTTGCCGGGGATATATGCGTAATTTTTTTTTCTTACTATTCGAGTTGAATTCTTATCCGATCTATAAAAGAGAACCAAAACCGCATCTTGCATATTTAACGAATATTGTGCAAATTGGAGTCACTTGAACGAGGAATTAGAGAGTCAGAGACTTTCAGAGAAGCCCAGAAGAGCAAAGGGGTGCACTGAAGAAAAAGGAGCAAAAAAACCCACCATTGAGTCGCGGAACCGCGGCAGTAGGAGGCAATTGGCCGCGGGACAGCGGCGTAGTGGAGGAATTACATCTCCAAAATCCTCAGGTATCTTCCTCTGATCTTTATCTCTCCTCTCAAATCCAATAATCTGATTTTCCTGCAGGATTCTTTGCAAAATATCGCCGCTCAAAAATCATTTTGCGTGTTTTGATTTTGGGTTATTTTTGTATATTTTAAAACGGACTTTAAGGGGAAATAACCCAAATCCAGATTAGGTGGGGATTTCATCACCCTTCCTAGACCCCACAAATCACAAAACAAGTATCTGCATAACCCTATATTAATTAAAAAATATCTAAACCAAGCCTCTAAGGACCGTCGCGCTCAATCAGGACAGAGGATGGTCGTGGGTAATCTTTTGCTTATCCGCATTTCTTTTGTGGTGTCTAAGGCAAGTGTGATAAAGGAAAGTGGTTACTTAATTAGGCCCGCTATTTTCGATGATTCGTATAGCGGATACCTCCCACTTACTTGGCACTTACCTGGCTACAAGAGTGATAAAGAGCTGGTATAGGATTGATCCTATGGCTTGTCCTTTGGAAGTCTATGAGCGGTCTAGTGCTTGACCTAGGTGACATCAGTTGTAGGGTTTGATTGTGCATTTTGTGATTTATTGAGTCAACCCTCAAGTCCCTGTTTCAATGCAAAACAATCCAAATAGAGCTTAAATCATTCCCTTTTCACCCTCTTTTCTTTTCACCTTCTCAGAATGGGTAACCCAAACAGACGAACTCTTGCCGAACTTTGATATCCATAACCAGATATCTCTTGTTTTCGTAACTGCTTCGGTACAAAATCCGACTCTACTATTTCTTTGAGAGATCGGACAGACGCGTCTAGGACCAACAATTGGACACCGAACTCTACTTTGTATCAACTGTTTCAACCTTTTCCACCTTCTTACGTTGATACCCCTTCTGAGAGTCATGTTGCGACTCCGAAATCCATGTCCATTGCTGACAGAATTGAACAATCCCGTAACCGATCTTTCACTCCTTTCACGACTCCAAATTCCTTACGACAACAATTCCAATCACCTTCTTATCAGAATGTTGATCCTACTCCTGTCTATTTTTCACAACTATTCGATTCCTATCAATCCTATCCGACTTTTACACCTTCTCTAGATATTTCTTCTGAACAGCTATTTGGGAGTTTCACATATCCACAAGAATTTCAATTTTCTACTGAAACCCCTTCATAACCCATGTCTAGTCTTGAACGGTCATTGGAAAAATTTCGGGTAGCGCCGTACCACCAGATAGAGAAATTGAATGCATCCATGGCTGCCCTCATACAGCCCAACGAACCAGCAACAAGTTTCCAATTAGCTCAAAATTTTCCAATGTATCTTCAATTGGTGAATCATTTGGTGTACTCGATAAATTTGTGAAACTGGAGTTGTGGAATTCAATTTGGAATGGGGAGCATTGATTTGGATAAGTGTACTGCTCACTCTCTTTACTCAAATTCTCAATTTGTCCCATTGCCGCATCATATGAGTTGTGCGACTTTGTAATGTTTGATCTAGCTGATTGTGAAGGGTTTATTTCAAGTGAAACCACACCCAATCCTTATGATATCTACACATCCACTCTAGAATAAAAATTGATTGAAAACCATGCTTTTGATGAGGTGTCTGACTTTCACATGATTGATGATATTGACGCTGGGAATATTTTGGACGATAAACCCACAGTTTTGGATGAGTTTTTCTCACCAATTCATCAGGTCCTTTCACTTCAGTATGAACATCATCTCGAACCATTAACTGTTTTTCTCGAACCCGATATGCGTCTGGAAATTGATGATAAATGCATGGAAGGGCTGAGTTTTGAGGAAAATGTTGAGGATATTTTTTAAGATGAAACCGTTATGTTAGATGAGTTGGATTCTTCGACCTATCATGTCCCTTCTATTAAATACGAACATCTTCTTGTACAATTAACCGACCCTATCCTTACCACCGACCTATCCGAGAAGCAGAACGATATTCATCCTTCATTTCCAATATCTGGTTATGCTCGACACACAAATTTGTTTACCCATTTCATCTCCCACTTTCTCTGATTCTTCTTCTAATCTTCCTTTAATTCTATCAAGTTTTGAAGAATCAAATTCCGATATTTCGAGTTCGATAATTCTAGAAAGAAAACTTGATTTAGAATCTTTTGAGAATAAGGTAGATGAGCTTTTCGAGTCTCCTACCGCTATAATTTTTGACAATTCAAGTGTGTTGAATTCGTGTGCGAAACAGATTGACATTGAAACGTTCACTCGAACCATCGATGAAAGTTTCGAAGATATTTTCACCGACGAACTCGCATTCCTAAACGACATGGATGTTGTGATAAATCAACCTCCATCCGAAGAAGTTGAACCACCACCATTTCTTCTTATCCCATACGAGAATGTGGCAATTTTTTCCATTCCTAATCATTCACATTCTCGTTTTCGTTCACCATCATTGTTCCATCTCTACCAACCGAGACGTAAATCCGATCGATTCCGCCTCCTATCTCCCTACTTCTTCAAATATCTGATCTTCCACCAACTATATTGTTACATTGATAAAATCTTTGAATGGTTGGTGTTGACTTTTGGTCTTTGTAAAGCTTTGCATAGACCAATAACTTTAACCCCTCATAATTTTAAATGCTTAATACTATTTTACTCAAGTCTGGAGGAGGGGGGGAAGAAAAATATTTTGGCTCTTGAAAATAAGCTTTTACAAAATTGTGAGCCAAAAATAAGTTTGGGGGAGGTTTTCACTGTCGTTAATTCATGCCCTCGTTACTAACTTTTCCTCCCAAATCTACAGGTTTTTTAAGCTTAACAAATGACATCAATGAGGACATTGCTGCAAATAGATTTGGGGGAGGTTTGTGCTTATTCACGCATTATTTTGTATTATCTTAAATATAAGCACAGAATTTTTTTTAATAAAAGATTAGAATGTGAAAAATTACATATGAAATACAGGAATAGTTTTAGAAAAGGAAAAAAGTTAGATGTTTTCTTAAATGAAGCTAGTAATAAGTAGTTATGAGCTGTTGTCCCAAGGGTTAGTAAGATAAAGGGAATCACTAATTTGAGGATAGATCTGAATCTGAAAAATATTCCCTATTTTTGAGTCCAAACATTTGAACGTTGATACCCTACTATACGCACTTGCACACATCTTGAAACTTGGAATAGTAGAGGATACCTTGAAATGCTTTTATCTAAAAGCCTTGGTATGAAGAAAAATATAAATATAAATAAAAAAATGGTGAAGAAAAATGAACACTGGTTTTGTAATTGCTTAAGGCAGCATAAAAAATATAGCGATGGTGCTTTATCACCTAGTACCTTAGACCAACTGGTTTGGGAGCCACTGCTAAGCCTTAGGAGTTGCAAGATGAGGAAATTGCTAATTACGCCTAAATGAGTGAGCACATTTAGTAATCAGTCGGTTAGTATCTCAAGAAGTATTAACGGTCGCATGAAAAATGTGTGAGCAATTCCATTTAAAATATTCACCGACTAAAAAGTACTAAGCAAGATGGACAAGAGTATCATAGTTTGAATTAAATTCTCTAAGTGTAGGGATGTCTTTTACACACGTAGGGATATATGATCGATGTTTGGAAGAAAGACAGGTAGGAAGACTAAATGCGATGTTTTATTGAGAGATGATATGATTTTTGACATCTTTTCATGACCATTAAGATAGGGCTCATGGCAACCGAAAAGCTAGTGTAGTTGGAAACTCTTATTTTCAAGTTCTTTCTTTTATAGTTCTTATCTTTATATGTAACTTTCATCTTCTTTGTTTTTTTATGGGATTTTTTGGGTGTAAGCCGCTGAAAACTCTCAGGAGACAACACTCCTCCTATTAGAGACGCCTAGAGATTTAACGGCTTGTTGAACGTGCTCAATGCAATCGTGATTGCCTACGCAAGTGTGGTAGGTTTTTCTTTTTCTTCTTCTCCCTCTCTTGAATAATTAGTTTACTCAGGACGATCAAAGTTAAGTTTGGGGGTATTTGTTCAGTCGAAAATATTACACATTTGATTGAACATTTTCCTTACTTTTGTTAAGTATTTGAAGGTGTTTATGGTAATTATGGTATATATGTGGCTTTATCTGCAAAATACACTTTATTATATATTTATACACTATACTTAACATTATGAAGGAAAATATATGCATAAAATATTTATATGATATTTTGATAATTTAAATATGCATATCATATCAAATATTCCTAATCAATATTCTTAAAATATTATCATATATAATGATTAGGATAATATCTCAAAATAAATAACTAATACTACTAACAATATGAATTGAGATATTTTGCAGATATGAGCTCAGATGTGGAGGTCAGGAGATCCGAGATGACGGGAATCAAATCTGCCGAAATACTAAAGCAAATTGTAAAATCATGAATGGCAGAGACTCAGAGAAAATATAAAGTTTCCAGACATCACAAAGATTTACACGTGTCAGCACCAAATAGCAGAAGAAATTTCAAACCCTGATCTCCCCAATCCGCCACCCAACCGCGGCCAAACACCTACATTTGCGGCGGATCCGCGGCCATATTATGGCCGTTGGATCTGGGATTTTGTGGGTATAATCGTATCAACAAATTTTAACACATGGAATCTAGAGTTTTCTGCTTGCATGACTATTTAAAGGACCGAGAGTTATACTTAAAAAATTATCTATCCAAAGCAATCAAGAGATCCACAACGATCCATGAATCTAGGAGATCAATTGACGCATCATCTACATCTATGAGATAGAGATCGGGAGCATACATTAGGGTTCTTGTACTCTAAATTCGACGGATTTGTAAATGATAGTTGATTAATAAAAATGAAGATCTTTAGTTTAATTCTTTGCATTTTACTTTCTGCATTTACAATATGATCTCCTTCTTCATCTTCTCTTCTATTTTAACCATGAGTGAGTAATTCCTAGCTTGCTAGGGTTCGTAGGATTATGGTAGATCAATGGATGATAAAATCTCTTAACTTCTTTTACATCTTATAAAGTTTATAAACTTTAGCAAAATAAATGTTAATATCCTTATCGGGCACGCTACCAATTTATTGATAGTCTCGACCGCGATTTGAGATTAGATTAACAATTGTTTTGGTAAAGGCTAGACATGAATAGAGATCAATGCAAGAATAAAGGTTAAGAGTGGGGAAACCCTAGTTTCTTCCAAAAGAACCCTAATCCAAATTCATCACTATCGATCTAGTTCTAAATCTATAAAAAGATAAAATGAGTCATCTTTAATTAATCATCCATTACTACTAAATTCTATGAACCCTACAAGCCTCTTCTTCATAAATTCTACATCCGTGTTCAACATTGATCTGAAAACTATTCTCTCTATTTTCAATCAACTCGTCTAAAGTAAGTAAAAGGTTTCACGTTTTCCTAAGGACGACCCGTACTCATCTCGGCTGGTTACAAGCGACACCGTTATTGATTGCGGTTACTACTTTATTCATGATATACTTCTTTTTCCAAATCTATAGAATCAATCATAGAGCGAGATGCAGACCTTCTCACGGAGTATTCAATCTCGAAAGAATTTAAATACGTTTTTAAGAAATCCAAATTTTTCTAAATAAAATAAAATTAATTTTTAGAAAAATTATATAAAATTATAAATCCATATTTTCAAAATATAATAAACCTATATTTTTCTAAAAATGAAAGAATAACAAACGACAATAAAATATCATCAAATTACCAAAAAGGATAAGTTTTTCAATAAAATACCATGGACTTTCCAAGCTAAGTAATTATCACTAAGATACCACAATACTTAAAATCCATGCTCATGAAAACCCTAAGTAATACTAATCACCCTCGAGGTTTTATC
Source organism: Agapanthus africanus (assembly GCA_030015575.1). Taxonomy (NCBI): domain Eukaryota; kingdom Viridiplantae; phylum Streptophyta; class Magnoliopsida; order Asparagales; family Amaryllidaceae; genus Agapanthus; species Agapanthus africanus. The sequence continues at coordinate 823,077,702 of CM057339.1, read as the reverse complement.
GAAAAAATATATTAATATATTTTTTCGTAAAACCCTTCGAGTTATATAAAAACAATATTTTAAGGACTTTAGTAAATATGGGTTTAAGCGGGATCAATTCTCTTAAGCCCCACGGAGTCGGAGAAAGTGAGTGCTTGCCTATTTAAGGTAGACAACTTAACGGAGTTATCAATGGTAATTGTCTTGAAAAAAGACACAAATCCAACCGTTCATGTGCAACAGTTACCGATAACTCTCGAATCTAAGAATTCCAAAGTTAAATCAGTACAAGTGTCTGACTCAGTCTGAGTCCAATTCAAACCTGAATCAAAAATCAAAAATGAATACTTGGTCATGAACATGAATACTCTAATTTAAACATCAATATCAAATATGTATACTTGACTTGACTTGACCGAATTATGGTTATAACTTGACTTGACTACTTGAATACTTGACTATATCCTGAACATGAATATTTAAACAATTTGTATCCATGGTTTCAGCAAGACTTGTAAATATAATCGAGACAATACATTACGCGGGGATAAAGGGGTAGATTGGTACGGAACATATATCGTGGCACGAGAGCTCACTTAAAAGACACCTATATGAATTCACGTGCCGTTGTCCCGTGGGTTATGATGGGGCCTTATCAAGCCACAAACAGGGTAAGATGGACTCATCTCGTATACATGAATACCTTCTTTATCAAGCCACAAACAGCCACGTTATAATAACTATCATATACCAGTAATCAGTCATATACTTTACCTGTTCATTCTCACTTTATATATTGTCTTCTTATTCTTCTTTTGGGACTTACCGAGCATTAGTTCGCCGACGTCATTCCTTTCTATTTCTTTCTTTGAAGTGTTCATCAGAAGGACCGGACTCTTGGGAGATCGAGCCTATCCAGGAGGACTTGGACCAGCTCACCACTCAGCCTGACTACTAGTTCACCTGCACTTTCATTTTGTATGCCATTGTTTAGGCACTGCTTTACTCATTGTATCTTTTCTTTTCAAAAAATTGTATATAAAGTTGAATGTAAATAAAGTTACTATTTATTTTATTACTCTTGTCATTCTTGTTCATTTTTATATATTGCTTAATTACGCTTAACGTATTTATTTCATAGTAAATACGTTAAGGCCTGCCACATCACCATTTCCTTCTACTGGGAAGCGGGGCATGACAGGTTTTGTTGGCGGCCCATGCAGGTCAGTTCTGCATGAAGTCTTAAGCAATATATCACAAGAATTATAAGAATCATCAACTATACATTCCTTACATTTATAATTTCTTGAATCTATTCTAACCATTCCTTTTCTATCAAGGTCATGGATTCTCCCAACAATACTGGTACCAATGTCAATAGTAACACTCCATCGCCTACTATTCCACCACCATTTACCGTTTCAGCTCCTATCAATGAGCAAACGGTACTGCTTGAGGCTATAAAGAGCCTGTTGGAGGGTCGGCAGCAGCAGACTACTATTTTAATGCACCGCCCCGAAGTCAAGGCACCGGGAGTCAAGCAATTCTGGGCACTGCACCCAAAACATTTCTCGGGAAAAGAGAGCCCACTGGAGGCAGAAGAATGGGCTCAATCGATTGAAGATGATCTGGCAATAGCTCAAGTGCCAGATATTGCCTGGGTAAGAGTTGCGAAGCTTCAACTGACAGATAATGCCAGAGTGTGGTGGAAGGCTGAGAAAAGCCGACTCACATAGCCAATTGAGTGGAAGATGTTTCACGATCTATTCAATGCGAAGTACCTCCCTGAGACTGCCCGTTTTGACATGGAGCAGTAGTTCATCAATCTACAACAAGGCTCGATGTAGGTCAAGTCTGTGGATGAATACGATACTGAGTTTACCATACTTAGTAGGTAAGATATTGTCTCAAATTCAAATTCCTGATTTCACTCATTACACTGCTAACAAAAGGTTATAACAAGTTCGCTTCACACTTGATTCCTACTGCTGAGATCTGGGCACGACGATTTCAGCAAGGGTTGGACCCGGAAATCCAAGCCGCACTCGCTACAGGGGATTTCCCAACACATGAACTTACTTTGAAGGTTGCCCGATGCTATGAGGCAGTTGTGAAGATGAAGGGCAGACCGCAGACTGCCGGTGTGAAATGCCCTGCCACACAGATGTCAGGAGGAGACTCTTCTAGGCCGACCTTTACACCCAGGAGGCTGGGAGGATTAATTAACTGGTCCAGTCCAGACTTTGGTTCTACTGCAAGAGAATTGGACACTTGGCGAAGGACTGCAGGCGTGAAAATGACCTATGTTTGATTTGTAGCGCATCCACTCACGCCATAGGAGCATGTCCATACCGTTTCAACATAGCTCCAGCACCCAGACCTGCAATCACAGTTCCGTAGCAGCCAGCCATTCAGGCTTCTACACCTCGACTAGCTCTCCCTGCACCAGCTCCACGTAGACCTCCTGCACAGCCTCAACGTCAATTCCATCAGGCACAGAGAAACATTTCTCAAGGGCAGAGAAACATGCCCCAAGAACAGAGGAATGTGCCTCCAGTAAGGAGGAATGTACCACGACGTCAGGCTTTTATAATGACGGTCGAGGAGGCTGAAGCCACGGGCCAAGTCATCACTGGTAATTCCCAATCTTTTCAAACCTTTTCATTCCTTGTATATCTCTATAACTTTTTTATATCTAAACCCAACCTCACACAACTTAGATACTATACTAGTAGCCTCCCTACCTGCTCTAGCTCTCTTTGACACTAGAGCATCACATTGCTTTATATTGCAACGGTTCGTCCGAACTCATGCGATTCCGGTTAAACCGCTCGTATCCAGCTGGAATGTCAGTTCAGGGAACGGCGTTCTAAAAGCAACTTTGGGATACGATCTGTGTCCAGTGGTTATCTGTAGTAGAGAATTTTATGTGGACTTCAAGATACTGGACATACCGAACTTCGACGTAGTCTTGGGAATGGACTGGTGATTGATTCTATATTTGGAAAAGAAGTGTGTCGTAAATAAAGTAACCGCAATCAATAACGATGTTGCTAGTAGCTATCCGCGATGAGTATGGGTCGTCCTCAAAGAAACGTCGAATCTTTTACTTTCTTTAGACGAGTTGATTGAAAATAGGGAGAATAGTTTTTAGATTTATGTTGAATACGGATGTAGAATTTATGAAGAAGAGGCTTGTAGGGTTAATAGAATTTGATAGTAATGGATGATTAATTAAAGATGACTCTTTTTATCTTTTAATAGATTTAAAACTAGATCGATACTGATGAATGAAGATTAGGGTTCTTGGAGGGAATATGGTTCCGACTCTTAACCCTTATCTTTTCATTGACCTCTATTCATGTCTAGCCTTTACCAAAACAAGTATTAATTTAATCTCAAATCACGGTCGAGACTATCAATAAATTGGTAGCGCGCCCGATAAGGATGTTAATATTTATTTTGCTAGAGTTTATAAACTTTAAAAGATGTAAAAGAAGTTAAGAGATTTTATCATCCATTAATCTACCCTAATCCTACGAACCTTAGCAAGATAAGAATTACTCACGCATGGTTGAGATAGAAGAGAAGATGAAGAAAGAGATCATAATGTAAATGCAGAAAGTAATGCAGAAAGTAAAATGCAAAGAATTAAACTAAAGATCTACCTTTTTTTAATCAACTATCATTTACAAATCCATTGAATTTAGAGTACAAGAACCATAGCTTATGCTCCCGATCTTTGTTCTCGTTGGAAGTAGATGATGCGTCGATTGATCTCCTGGATTCGTGGATCACTGTAGACCTCTTGATCGCTTCGGATTGATGATCTTTTATATGAAGCTCTCGGTCCTTTAAATAGTCATAGAAGCAGAAACCTTAGTTGCCATGTGTGATGATTTGCTGTTACGATCGTATCACCAAAATTTCTCATCCAACGGTCCTGATCTTGCCACGGATCCGCGGCATATGGTGCATTTGGCCACTAAACCGCAGCGGTTTAGTGAGATCGTGACTTAAAAATTCTCGTGGGCTCTTTTGTTGACATGTGTAGATATCTTTGATGTCTGAATTTTTAAAATCTCATTCTGAGTCTCTGCCGTTTATGATTTTCTTTGATTTATCGGCAGATTTTATTCCGACATCTAGGATCTTCTGATCTCCACATATGAGCTCACATCTGCACAATATCTCAATTCATAGTATTAGTAATATTTTTTATTATTTTAAGATATTATCCTAATCATTTACATGATACAATATTTTAAGAATATTGATTAGGGATATTTGATATGATATGCATATTTAAATTACTAAAAATTATATAAATATTATATGCATATATTTTCCTTCATAATGTTAAGTATAGTGTATAAATATATGATAAAGAGTATTTTGCAGATAAACCCTCATATGTTGCATAATTATGATAAACACCCTTAAGTACTTAACAAAAGTAAGGAAAATGTTCCATCAAATGTGCAATATTTTCGACTGAACAAATACCCCCAGACTTAACTTTGATCGTCCCGAGCAAACTAATTATTCATGAGAGAGAGAAAAAGAAGAAAAAAAACTAGCACACTTTCGTAGGCAATCACGATTGCACTGAGCACGTGCAACAAGCCTTTAAAGCTCTAGGTGTCCTTAGTAGGAGGAGTGTTGTGTCCTGAGGGTTTTCAGCGGATTACACCCACAAAATCCCATAATAAAAAAAAGAAGATAAAAGTTACATACAAAGATAAGGATTATATAAAAGAAAGAACTTGAAAAGAAGAGTTTCCAACTACACTAGCTTTTCGGTTGCCATGAGCCCTATCTTAATGGTCATGAAAAGATGTCGAAAATCACATCATCCCTCAAAAAAACATTGGCGTTAGTCTTCCTTCCTACCTTTCTGTTAGTTATATGTATGCCCTAGAGGCCATTACTGTACATGGGATGTATATTGTGGTGGATGCTTGGACATATATAGAGAGGACTTTCTTGCTTGATATGATAGTATGCTATCTAGTTGCTCTTTGTCTTAACATGTTGACTTGTATACGTGATGCTGTCTTGCTCTCACATGTTGATAAAGCCTTTAGGACGTGTACTTGACTACCAGGACTATGATGGAGATCATACTAGTGGGGCCAGAGTAGTCCACAAGTACACCCTATAACTGTTCCTAGTCGTGGGAGTATCGAGACAGGGCATCGATACTCCAGAGTAGACTAACGTATACGCTTCTCGACCCAAGTGATGGGCGATGGATGATCCTATATCCATTGGTGTTTGACATCAGAGAAGGTATACGGGTGCTCAGTAGAGACTGGGTACACTGAACGGACTCACCGAGAACTCCTAGCAGGTATTATACCTATCGTCGGATAGCAGTTCTCTGGTGACACTGGTACAGTTTAGTCTGTAGACCCGAGATCGTCATAGAGTCTTGTGTGATTCCTACTATGCTTTGATTTCCACCGTACCATGGTCAATAGATCGTGCAAAAAGGTGGGTTTTGGGTACTGTCCCGAGTCACATAGAGGCAATAAGAGATAGGAGGGGTTTCGTGTCTCCCGGAATTGGAAGTTGATGTTGCGCTATGCTCGGTTGGCCATAACAGGAAATCCCTGGCCAGGGTTGCTGAGATCTACTGGTAAATGTTATCAGTAGTTTCTCGAACCGTTATGGACCTTGCATCGGCATGACTTATCAGGCTATTGGGGTCTGACGTTATACCACCCCCAGGCTGTGATATGCGACATATCTGACTAAGAGACCGGAGTGTACGGTAGTGTTACTGAGTGGATTCGCAGGAGTACGAGCAAGCTTGCTTGTTGATCTTCTGATCGCTCAATACCCGGGTGGCCGTTACGTTTAGCAGACTGCTTGCGGTTTGTAGGTGTTTGATATGATTATCACCTACTGTCGGCGTATTGACGAGTCTTTAGAGTCCTACACAGAGATTTCCTGGTTCATGCGAAATGAAGTAGGAGCACATATGTGATATGTGCGGGACCGAGATTAATGCGAGTATGTGATACCGCATTCTATTATCGTGATATGTGACATTCGTCGGTTATATGTGATTTAGCCAAGTTATCGAATCAAGTGTTGATTCGATAAGTTGTTATATTTGATATTAGTCGGTTATATGTGATATAGCCGGATTATTAAATCAAGAGTCGATTTAATAATTTAATGTATAATTATATATTTGATCTATTACATTACATTAACTAATATTAGCTCACTTAAGTAATTCTTTTTCTCACATTTGATACACTTTATATATATGTGATATATGTATTGTTTTCTTTTTGCACAAAATATATATGTGATATATAATGTTGTGTTATACAAGGTTACACATGCAACATGTTTGTAAGAGACTCACACCATGCTAGGTTAATGATAGGGTTTTATTAGTTTTAAGTAATTCAAACATTTAGAATTAGTCATGGATGAGCTTGGAGAAGCTAGTAGAATATTGACTTAGTCCACTTGTTTGTCTAACTTAAAATATTTGTTAACCAACCCTTAATTCATAACTATGGTTTAGTCTCTACAATGGTTAGTGCATGACATACAGTCACCATGGTTGCATTTCTATCCTCATGAGTTTCATTCATCATTTTCTTCCTCACTTGAGAAAAATCTTGCTAGTTTTTTCTAAGTGATGAAACCTTGTGAGAAAAATAAAACTAAAATGAGCCCTCTTCCTACTTCATCATTCTCTACTATTAGCCATTTAATTTAGGATGTTTGCTTAACTAATTTCACCATTAGTGAAGAGGTATCATGAGCTCGAGTCTCCTCGACGTAGATCATCTTCGGCCTCAAAGACATTGAGAAAGCTTGTTCGTTTCTTCATGTGAACCCTTACTAGAGTTCGGGTCTTCACAACTTGCAGTGAAGGGACTACGACATGGAGCTTTAGAAGTGAAGGACCGATCTACAAAGGTTGTATTCCCTCATTCACTTAGATGTAAACTGTTTACATTTAGTATCGTCGGATTTTCTAGTAACGATTCTAGGGTTAGGGTTAGCTAAAACGACAATTTTTTAAAATTGGCATGGACGATGCCTCCCGAAACCTTGCTGCTGTGCTAGACTACCCTGCAGTGGTATCAGAGCCATGCTAGAAAATTAGACGATGTTTGCTAGGACGAAACCAAAATGACTCTGAAACTTGAAACGTTGCAACCCACTTTCTGTCGATTTTAAAACAGCCTCTAATTTTTTTTTAAACAACTGCAGAATGTTGTATGGGATATGACATGAACACAGAGAAAATTTGAAGGGGTTTGCTCGGAATTTTGCCGAGCACATGAGCATGAAAACCGAGCAGGCCGACCAAGTGTTGGTTTCTGGGCTTCAAATTTTTTCAGTGTTCCACGGTCTGGGTTTTGGTGTTTCAGGTGTTGTTTGTTTTTGTTAAATTTTCACGTGATGTTAATTTTCTGCAAAAGCAATTCGGAGTGTTTCGTAATCGTAATTCTAACATGTTTTCGAGTTATTTAGACGACGTTAAAAAGTTCGTACGGATATCAATAACCCAATTTTTCCCTCGCTGAAATTTTCCAAGAGTTGGATTTTTCCGAGTTTAAAATTTTCAGAAAATCTTGCAAGCGATTCTGTGGACCCTCTAGGAGAACGAAACCCTAACTCAATTCTGTGACCTTCAGAACCGCCATCAAATCCTAGGGTTTGTGATAGTTCAGCGGTGCCACAGGTGAGGCATTGGTTGACCCTTCTACGGCTGGTTCATAGGAGCTATGGCATGTTCTGGGTACTTTTTGAACTCCACTCAAGTGTTGAGCTTGTTGAGAAATTTTGGGTCCTTGCTTATTCAATAGAAAATTTTAATATCGTCTTGCTATCTGTGATTGTGATACAATATTTGGAATCCACAAATAGTTATGAGATATCTAGTTTGAATTTTATAAATCTAGCAGTTTAGTCTCATTTGATCGGTTGCCACGGGATTTTGATATTGATCAAAAGTCCGTCGCAATTACATAGTGTACGCGGATACTCGTCCGGTAACCTTACTAGATAGCCACGCCCCAAAGCCCCGACCAAGTGACTGTAGGAGAACCCCGTCGCCAAAAGCATCCGTTTGGGTTCTCACGGCCGCAGTGTTCCGCCTTATTGCACTTTATCGACGGTATCAGGGGGTGCGGCCATCTGCTAAAGTTTCCGATGAGTATTCGATCAGGTTATCGGGAATCTTGTTGAATTACCCAATAGGTTATTGGAAAGTGTTTTCAATATCGAGACTAAAATGCGGGGTTTATAATTGTTAGGCATGTGATGTCTAAGGAATTCATTTGGCTGGGCATGAAATCCAAAGTATGTGATACATTGGGTTTATGATGTCTAAGGTGGTTGCGGATTTCAACTGTTGTAGTTTTTCACTTTCTTTTCAGCGACCGTAAGTGTAATATGTGGTGTATCGCCGGTTTCGTTGCTATATGTCAACGACAATTGGGATACGCATATTTACTTACGTTGATGACATGTGATGTTATGTGTTGCTGTGATATGTTATATTGGATCGCCGTGTTCTGAATAGCCGGGGTTTTTATGTGAGATGAGAGTTTTTCATTTTCATTCATGTAAAAGCTTGTATGTAATATTCTTTTATTGGGGCACTTCCGGATTAAGGATGATGTCACCATTGATGTATATTATTTACTTTTCCGCATTAGGATAGACCCAAGAAGGGGAGTACAAGTAACTGGGTTCTAGGGTCTAGTGGGAGACCATCTCGAGGAGTCGAGACCGGGTCTCCTAACTCTAGAATTGGAAGGGTTGCTTGCCGCTCTCGTAGGGGTATAGGGATGTGGGTTTGGCTATTCATCGCGACATTGGATTTCGTGTTTTATACTGGCTTAATTTATAACACGGAAATCTTAGTATATAAAATATTTCATATGTTATCTTCTGCTGCTCTGTGATGTGATCACTGTGATATGTCAGACGAATACCTATATTATATATATGAGATATAATTAATATTGCTGCTTTAGTTTCATATGTGATACTTAGGAAGCATATAATGATGGGAATTCATTAATGAGATTATTGAAAGAAAAAGAAACCTAAAGATGTTGTAGAAACTTGTTTAAAAACTGGTAGCTCTAGTTCTTGCTTTGCATAGCGGTATTTCTTGTAGAATATCCAGCACCTTATTCGATAAGGAAAGAGCTGAAACCCCTTCACCGGGAGTGACCTTTTTAGCGAAACTAGCAGATGCTACAACCCACTCGGTTTGTCTTTTGATTGCTTCTATAGTTTTTGTTTTGCATAGTGGTATTTGTGAAATATCCTGCACCTTATTCGATAAGGAAAGAGCCGAGATCCCTTCACCGGGAGTGACCTCTTTAGCAAAACTAGTAAAAGCCTAAAAAACACTCCTTTTCAAAATCACTCGATTCTACAACGATATCAAGTTCATTACGTTCATGGTTTTCTTAAAAACCTGCGTAGCCCTCCGTCATTTCAGATAAGTATTACTTAGTATTCGTGCTATGGTAGTTTGGCCTCCGTCAAGGCGTAGTGTGCGGTAGCTAACTAGTGCTTATCTGCTACATTAGATAAGATTGGATTAGGGTAGTCGTGCGACTTTGTTGGCCTCCGTCAAGGGTCGTACGGGTGGGTTTAATTCAATCATGAAATGTACGGGTTAAACTTGACTAACAGCCTATGGTTTGTTGGCCTCTGTTAAGGTCATAGGACGCTAGGGGTAAAAACCATTATCGGGAATTTCAAGTGTTGAAATTTGCAATGAGATTGCATACCTTCTATGAGATAGTTGGACCCCGATACCGACTGAGAGTAAGAGTTACCCCTGGGAGAGTTTTACACATTACAATTAGCCGATCAAGTAGGTATCTAGAAAAGTGTTAATGAGGTTACGCCCCTGAGAAAACGGGGTTTATTTTAATTAGGTCCGTGCGAAAGCATGCGAAACCTCCCTCAAAGTACCGACACTGGCTTGGCCGAAAGATTGGTGAACTTGTAGGGTATAATTAATCCCGGCTAGTCTTACCTTTTAAGGTTTGAAGATAGATTTGAGTAAAATAGTGGGAGCCATCCTGATTAGTGTTTTTTTCTCTCTCTCCTGGTAGCGACCATGTCACGCCTTAATCAAGATAATAATATGGATGCATTGACCGAACCTGCTTATTATACTGAGTTAGGAAATGTTGGTTCCGCTCTATCTTATAACTGTTATAAGTCCGAGCAGGAAATAGGGGAATATCCGGATTCCCATGCCACCCAATCGAAGAAAGTGCATGTTGATGCATATTCTTCAGGTGTGTTCATTACCGAGAACTGTTTCTCAGTATCCTCTATGTCCTAGGTATGAGATACCGGATTATGATCCCATATATGTAATTTGTTACATGGGCTACAGAAAGGTAGAAAACTGAGATTATGTGACATATCTCTAAGTGTTAGAGAATGGTGCAATTGTTGCAGCCAAGTATGTTGGCAGATATCACCTTATATTAATATATTGATTCTGAACAAATGTTATTACATACCGAACCTGATATACAACATTACATCATGTTCTTTACTGAGTTAAAGAAGGATATAATTATGTATTGGAGGATAATGTTGTGAACATTTTCCTGAATCAAGAGTTGATTCGATCCGGCACGTTACATAATAGCATATACGTTCTAAATCAAAACACAGTTCAAAGTATCTAGAACACACACAAGATGAGTAGTTCAGAAATGAACAAATCCTTCTTGTGGTATTGTAGACTAGGTCATATCAATGGGACACGACCAGCTAAGTTACATATGGATGAATATGAGAATCTGTTCGAATTTTCATCTTATGATACTTGCCAGTCTTGTCTCAAAGGTAAAATGACCAATACTCCGTTTACTCGAAACATAGAAAGTTACTGAACTCTTGGGACGGATACATGATGATGTATACGGTCTTATATCTACAAATTCCAGGGTTGGTTCTTTGTACTTCATTACATTCATCGACGATCTCTCAAGATTCGGACATATGCAAACACAAGTCTGAAGCTTCTGAGAAATTGAAGGAATACATGCTTGAAGTTAAGAACCAAACGGGTAGAAGTATTAAAGTCTTTCGATGTGATCAAGGAGAAGAATACTTGGGCATGGAGTTCCTGGAGTTTCTAAAAGGATAATGGTATTCTCTCTCAGTTTACTCCTTCGTATACACCACAGCACAACGGTGTATCAGTGCGGAGGTATCACACCCTATGAGATATGGCACACTCTATAATGAGTATTGCCGAATTACCTATTTCCTTTTGGGTGTAATGCACTTGAGAAGCTGCATACCTATTGAATGGGGTTTTATCCAAATCAGTGCCTACCACTCCATATGAGATATAGAATGGGAAGAGATCGTGTCTTAAACGAGTTAAGATATGGGGTTGTCCGGCCTATGTTGAAAGGCAGAATCCGGACAAGCTCGAGGTAAGGTCAGTTCTGTATAAGTTTGTTAAGATATCCCAAACATTTGCGAGGGTATATGTTCTACCTAACTGAGGAGCAAAAGGTGTTTTGTTTCTCAGCAAGCCACCTTTTTAGAAAAGGAATTTCTTGTGAAGAAATTTGAGGTCATGAGGTAGAACTGGAAGAAGTTCCAACTAAACAAACTAACACCTGATGATTTGGTGAAACCAAAGGATTCAATAGTCTCCAACGAACCTCAGCCTTTCCGTGAATCTGGTAAGGTTCCTCATCCACTTGAGAGATATTGCGGTCTTCTCGATGACAGTGGGAGCGAGGATTGCATCATGGTTGATGATGGCCCAACTAGGTTCAGGCAGGCCATCACGAGTGGCGACTCTGTGAAAAGGCTGGATGCTATACGATCAAAGATGGAATCCATGTACACCAACAAAGTATGACTTTAGATGTTGCACCTGAAGGGGTAAAACCCATTAGGAGAAAATGGATCTTGAGAAGATTCTTGGTATAGATGGAAAAGTTGAGACTTTCAAAGCTATGCTTAAGTCTATCAGGATCAATGCAAGCATCGCGGAGTTGGAACATCTGTTTTGATGTGACAGTCAAAGAGTTTGACTTCATCAAAATGGTAGATGAACCTTGTATATACAAGAAAGTTGTAGAGAGTAAGGTTGTCTTCCACGTATTGTACGTAGATGACATACTCTTGATAGGAAATGGTTTCCTATGCTACACTCGGTCAAGCTCCTCTTATCACGGGGATTCTCAATATAAGATCTGGTTGATACCTACTACATCTTGTGGATTATGATCTATGGTGATATATCTAAGTGGATATTAGGAGTGTCCCTAAATCCAGGTACGTTAACACTATACTAAAGGGGTTTAGTATGGACGATTCTAAGTGTGATGGTTCGCCCACTTACTCATGGATCACTCTCTCCAAAAAGATGTTTCCCAAGACTGATTTGGAGAGAGCTCGTGTGCAAGGGATACCCTATGTTTCGGCTGTAGGCTCTGTCATGTATGCGATGTTATGTACTAGACCAGATGTAGATGACTCACTAGGTGTAGTGATTAGGAATCAATCGGATCTTGGGAGAATCACTGGACAGCTGTGGAGGACATTCCTAAGTACTTAAGAAGCACTAAAAGAAAGTTCTTAGTTCGAGCTTCCAGAGTGATAAGGTCGACTGAGAGTCAGTCACAGGCATTGTCTTTGTCCTCAGTGGAGGGACAGTATGTTGGAAGAGTTCCAAGCTAAGATACCGTGACATACTAGACGATAAAGGCTTAATACATTGCTACCAATGATGCTGTCAAAGTGGCTGTCTGGGAATTTCTTGTTCATAAGATAAACATGGTTCCTACTATTGAGCGTCAAATAATTGTTATTGTGACAACAATGGAGTTGTGGCTTTGGCCTAGGAACGAACGTCCCATTAGCGATCAAGACATATTCTGAGATCAATATCACCTAATCAGGGAGATGGTTGATCTCCAAGGGATCGAGGTAAGGAGAGTAGATTTTGAGGTTAACACGGCGGATCCACTCACCAAGACCTGCTTCCCCAAATACTATTTGAGAGATTTTCGGGATGGTTGAGTATGGGATACTACAACCACTGCTATATTGTTGGGTATTGGATACTACAACTGACGGCCTTAGTGCAAGTGGGAGATTGTTAGTTATATGTATACCCTAGAGGCCATTACTGTACATGGGATGCATATTGTTGTGGATGCTTGGACATATATAGGGATGACTTTCTTGCTCGATATGATAGTATGCTATCTGGTTGCTCTTTGTCTTAACATATTGACTTGTATACGTGATACTGTCTTGCTCTCACATGTTGATAAAGCCCTTAGGACGTGCACTTGACTACCAGGACTATGATGGAGATCATACTAGCGGGGCCAAGGGTAGTCCACAAGTACACCCTATAACTGTTCCTGGTCGTGGGAGTATCGAGACAGGGCATCGATACTCCAGAATAGACTAGCGTATACGCTTCTCGACTCATGTGATGGGCGATGGATGATCCTATATCCATTAGTGTTTGACATCAGAGAAGGTATACGGGTGCTCAGTGGAGACTGGGTACACTGAACGGACTCGCCGAGAACTCCTAGATGGTATTATATATATCGTCGGATAGCAGTTCTCTGGTGACACTGGTACAGGTTAGTCTGTAGACCCGAGATCGTCATAGAGTCTTGTGTGATTCCTACTATGCTTTGATTTCCACCATACCATGGTCAAGAGATCATGCAAAAATGTGGTTTTTGGGTACAGTCCCGAGTCATATGGAGGCAATGAGCGATAGGAGGAGTTTCGTCTCTCCCGATATTGGGAGTTGATGTTGCGCTATGCTCGATTGGCCATAACAAGAAATCCCTGGCCAGGGTTGCTGAGATCTACTGGTAAGTGTTATCAGTAGTTTCTCGAACCCTTATAGACTTTGCATCGGCATGACTTATCAGGCTATTGGGGTCTGACGTTATACCACCCGCAGGCTGTGATATGCGATATATCTGACGAAGAGACCGGACTGTACGGTAGTGTTACTGATTGGATTCGCAGGAGTACGAGCAGGCTTGCTTGTTGATCTTCTGATCGCTCAATATCCGTGTGGCCGTTACGTCTAGCAGACCGCTTGCAGCTTGTGGGTGTTTGATATGATCATCACCTACTGCCGGCGTATTGACGAGTCTTTAGTGTCCTACACAGAGGTTTTCTGGTTCATGCGAAACGAAGTAAGAGCACATATGTGATATGTGCGGGACCAAGATTAATGCGAGTATGTGATACCGCATTCTATTCTCGTGATATGTGACATTAGTCGGTTATATGTGATATAGCCAAGTTATCGAATCAAGTGTTGATTCGATAAGTTGTTACATTTGATATTAGTCGGTTATATGTGATATAGCCGGATTATTAAATCAAGAGTCGATTTAATAATTTAATGTATAATTATATATTTGATCTATTACATTACATTAACTAATATTAGCTCACTTAAGTAATTCTTTTTCTCACATTTGATACACTTTACATATATGTGATATATGTATTGTTTTATTTTTGCACAAAATATATATGTGATATATAATGTTGTGTCATGCAAGGTTACACATGCAACATGTTTGTAAGAGACTCACACCATGCTAGGTTAATGCTAGGGTTTTATTAGTTTTAAGTAATTTAAACATTTGGAATTAGTCATGGATGAGCTTGGAGAAGCTAGTAGAACACTGACTTAGTCCACTTGTTTGTCTAGCTTAAGATATTTGTTAACCAACTCTTAACTCATAACTATGCTTTAGTCTCTATAATAGTTAGTGCATGACATACACTCACCATGGTTGCATTTCTAACCTCATGAGTTTCATTCATCATCATCTTCCTCACTTGAGAAAAAACTTTCTAGTTTTTTCTAAGTGATGAAACCTTGTGAGAAAAATAAAACTAAAGTGAGTCCATTTCCTACTTCATCATTCTCTACTATTAGCCATTTAGTTTAGGGTGTTTTCTTTACTAATTTCACCATTAGTGAAGAGGTAGCATGAGCTCGAGTCTCTTCGACGTAGATCATCTTCGGCCTCAAAGACATTGAGCAAGTTTGTTCGTTTCTTCATGTGAACCCTTACTAGAGTTCGGGTCTTCACAACTTGCAGCGAAGGGACTACGACATGGAGCTTTAGAAATGAAGGAACGGTCTAAAAAGGTTATATTCCCTCATTCACTTAGATGTAAAGTGTTTACATTTAGTATCGTCGGATTTTCTAGTAACGATTCTAGGGTTAGGATTAGCTAATACGGCAATTTTTTAAAATTGGCATTGACGATGCCTCCCGAAACCTTGCTGCCGTTCTTGACAACCCTGCTCTTTCTTCCAAACATCGATCATATACCCCCAGGTGTGTGTAAAAGACATCCTTACACTTAGAGAATTCAATTCAAGCTATCATACTCTTGTCCATCTTCCTTAGTACTTTTTAGTCGGTGATTATTTTAGATGGAATTGCTCACACATTCTTCATGTGACCGTTAATATTTCTTGAGGTACTAACCGACCGATTACTAAATGTGCTCACTCATTTAGGCGTAATTAGCAATTTTCTCATCTTGCAACACCTAAGGCCTAGCAGTGGCTCCCAAACCAGTTAGTCTAAGGCACTGGGTGATAAAACACTCTCGCTATATTTTTTTATGCTGCCTTAGGCAATTACAAAACCAGTGTTCATTTTTCTTCACCATTTTTTGATTATATTTTTGTTTGTATATTTATTTTCCTTCATACTAAGGTTTTTAGACAAGTGCATTTCAAGGTATGCTCTACTATCCCAAGTTTCAAGATGTGTGTAAGTGCGTATATTAGGGTATCAACGTTCAAATGTTTGGACTCAAGAATAGGGACTATTTTTCAGATTTATTTCTATCCTCAGATTAGTGATTTTCTTCATCTTACTAACCCTTGGGACAACAACTCATGACTACTTATTACTAGCTTCGTTTAAGAAAATATCTAACTTTCTTGCTTTTCTCAAACTTTTCCTATCTTTCATATGTAAATTTTCACTTTCTAACTTTTATTATCAAATTTTTTTTATACACTCAATTTTTTTTATATATAGTGCCTAGTGCCAATTGTCATATTATATATAGTGCCTAGTGCCAAAATTTTTTTATATATAGTTCCTAGTGCCAAATGCCATATTAGTAAATACAAACCTCCCCCCAAACTTGTTTTCAGTTGTGTCCTCACTGATGTTGTTCTTTGAACGTATAGATCTGTATACTTGGGAGGAAAATAATAGGGGTGAAATAATAGTTAAATGAAAACTACCCCCAAACTTGTTCTTTGGCACCCACAGATATTCAGTTATATCTTAACTCACCCACCTCCATTCTTAGATTAAACAGTGTTATCGAAACATGGAGTTGAGGCGGAGGAAAATTAGTTATGATAAAGCGGCTCCTGTAAAAACAAGAGCTCCTCCGCTGGGTCAGTGGAAAAATACGGTTTTAGTATATTCCCATTTACTTTAAAAAATAGAACCATTTTTAATATTTTCAATATCCACTGCACCGTGCGGGTATACATACCACACCATAAAAGGTCATTTTTAATGAGATCTTAGCTTACCCGGATGAAGGTGGAGACGGGAATCGTAAAGAAGGACTTGTTGTCCCGGTGTGAAAGTTTTTCTAAAAAGGTTTTTATCATGGAACACTTTAGTCCTGTTCTTTACTATAACCGCATTATCATAAGCTTCATCGCGAAGTTCGCTTAGCTCATTTAATTGCAGCTTCCGATAACTGCTGGCTTGATCAAAATAGAAGTTTAGCTCCTTAATAGCCTACATTGCTTTATATTCGATCTCGACAGGAAAGTGGAAAGCCTTCCCAAACACAATTCAGTATGGAGAAATACCAAGATCAGTTTTATAAGCGGTGCGGAATGCCCAAAGAGCATCCGTCAATTTGGTGGACCAATCTTTACGGTTTTTAGAAACCGTTTTCTCTAAAATTTGTTTAATCTATCGACTGGAGATCTCAGCTTGTCCGCTCGTTTGGAGATGATAGGACGTAGAAAACTTGTGGTTGATTGAATATTTCCGCATCAAATTCTCAAAAGACTAATTACAGAAATGCGTTCCGTTGTCGCTAATTATTGCATGAGGGTGTCCGAATCGCGAAAAGATATTTTCTTTAAGAAACTTAATAACAACCTGGTTGTCATTAGTGCGACACGGTATTGCTTCCACCCATTTAGAGACATAATCAAATGCAAGTAAGATGTATGAATTCCCAAAGGAGTTGAGAAAAGGGCCCATAAAATCAATTCCCCAAACGTCAAATTTCTCCACAACCAAGATAGGTTGGAGCGGCATCTCATTTCTCCGTGAATATGTGTTGATACCGAGGACATATTTTGCAATGATCATATGCATCTTTAATTAATGTTGGCCAATAAAAGCCACACTGCAAAACTTTCTCCGCTGTTTTCCGTGGACCAAAGTGACCGCCACATGTCTGATCATGGCAGAACGACAATACACTCTTGAATTCATCATTGGGGACACATCGACGAATTATTTGATCGGGACAATACTTAAACAAATATGGTTCATCCCAGTAAAAATGTTTTACTTGGGATAGAAATCAATGATTGTCTTGTTTCGACCAATCGCTGGGTATAAGTCCCGTAGCTAGATAATTCACAATATCCACGAACTAAGGTTCACAGAATATGGTCAAGCGCTGTTCATCAGGAAAGGAGCCATTTATTGGTAAGGTCAACGTTGGTGAAGAAAAGATGCGTGAAAGATGGTCGGCTACTACGTTTTCACATCCACTCTTGTCTCATATGACAAGATCAAACTCTTATAACAATGGGATCTAATGTATAAGCCTGGTTTTAGCATCCTTCTTTGATAAAAGATGCCGTAGGCTGGAGTGATCGGTGTAAACCACTATAGGCGAGCCAATCAAGTAGGGCCTGAATTTTTCTAATGCAAATACAACAGTCAAGAGTTCTTTCTCGGCAGTTGTACAATTAATTTGGGCATTGTTCAAGGTCCTACTTGCATAGTAAATTACATGTGGCATCTTATCAATGTGATGTCCTAAGACTGCACCAATAGCAAAATCTGATGCATCACACATAAGCTCGAAAGGGTGGTTCCAATCCGGAGATGGCAGAATGGAGGCTGTAGTGAGGGAGCTTTTAAGTGATTCAAAAGCAGCATCACAATCCAAATTGAAGTGAAATGTTGTATCCTTGGCCAAGAGAAGAGTTAAGAGTATAGCAATTTTGCTAAAGTCCTTACTGAATCTCTTATAAAATCCTATATGACCAAGGAAAGATCATACATCTTCGACGTCTTTAGGGGGAGGAAGGTTATGTATGACATCTATTTTAGCTCTGTCTACCTCCATTCCTTTTCGTGAAATGATATGCCCAAGGACTATACCTTCTTGAACCATGAAATGACATTTTTTCTAATTCAAAGTTAAATTCTTATCCTTACAGCGGGTAAAAACAGCGTCAAGATGACGTAGGAATTCCTCAAAAGTGTCCTCAAATATGGAGAAATCGTCCATAAATATCTCCAGAAAATTCTCGACCATATCCGAGAATATCCCCATCATACACCGCGAAAATATAGCAGGAGCATTGCATAATCCAAAGGGCATGCGTCTATAAGCAAAAATACTAAAAGGACAAGTAAATTTTATCTTATCTTGATCCTTTTCGGTAATGAGGATCTGGGTATAGCCGGAGTATCCGTCCAAGAAACTGTAGTATTCATGTTCAATGAAAGGTAGAGGGAAGTGATCTTTCCACATTGCGGCATTGAGTTTTCTATAATCAATACATACCCGCCACCCAGTTTGGGTGCGTGTTTGGATCAACTCATTAGCCTCATTAGTTATGACCATGATGCCGGACTTTTTAGGGACTACTTGAATAGGACTTACCCATTGGCTATCAGATATTAGATAAATTATGCCATTATCTAGGTACTTGACGATTTCTTGCTTTACCGCCTCCTTCATGACAGGATTCAACCATCTTTATGGGTCTTGGGTTGGTTTGGCTTCATCCATCAAATGTATATGATGTTCAACAATCAAGAGACTAACCCGTTGATGTCCACCATTGTCCAACCAAAAGCTTGTCGATTTGATCTCAAGACCAACAAAAGAGCACTCTTTTGCTCTAAAGCTCGAGAAACGGATATGATCATAGGTAAAGACTCATTCTCACCTAAATATGCATATTTAAGATGAGAAGGTAGCGGCTTGAGATCTAGTGTTGGCGGAGAGACGATAGAAGATAAGGTAGGAGAATTATACTAGGACTCCCTAAGAGGTTCATAACTAGCGTAGGATATTGACTCGGAAAGCTCAACTATCTTTTGCGACAAGTCAAATGATTCAAACTCGGGGGTGGACTCGTCAAAGGTCTCCTTACTAGTATAGTAATTTGCTATATCAAATAATGACGCACTGGTGTCGTCGAGATCATTGTCGCAAAGTCCCTCAACTTCGCAGCAAGCTATCTCGTTGACAGAACGGATATCGATTAGATGAGCAGAAGGTTCATATGGTTGACTTCCTAGATTATAAATATTAAGCTCAATTACCATCTTCCCGTAGGATAAGTTCATAAAACCGTTACGACAATTAATTACTGCATTGGAAGTTGCTAGAAAAATCCGACCGAGAATCACCGGAATTTGGTTTCGTGGGTTCGCCACAGGCTGTATATCTAAAATAATAAAGTCCATAGGGAATATAAATTCCCCGACTTTGATTAACACATTCTCTAGCTCACTCCTAGGATGGGTGATAGATCGACCGGCCATCTGGAGAGTGCAGTGTGCAGTTTTCAACTCTCCAATACCTAACTGCTCATAGACCAAATACGGGAGCAAGTTAACACTAGCGCCTACGTCAAATAGAGCACGATTGATGATTTTACTCCCAATAGTTATAGATATTGTAGGACAACTGGGGTCCTTATGTTTCTTAGCCAATTTTCGGGTAAAAGCCGTGCTCACGTTGCTAGTTAAGAACACCTTTTTTGGCACTTGAATTTTTCTCTTCCTATTGCACAAATCCTTAAGGATTTTCGCATAAAACGGAACTTGTTGAATAGAATTTAGGAGTAGAATATTTATGTTAACTTACTTAAACATTTCCACAATCTTCTCCATTTGTGCATTAGGTTTGTTGGCCCTTAACCTGTTGGGAAAAGGAGCTTTATCAATTAGGGTTGGGTCCAACATTGGAGGAGAAGTTTGTAGGGATGGAATCAATCGCAGGTTTGGAGTAGGAATTGTTTTAGGTTGACTTAAGGGGGTGGGCTGAGGGTTTGAGCTTAGTGGAAAATGGAGAATAGGCTCAGAAGAAGATGGTGGGTTAGACGAATTAAGGTTAGAAGAAGAAGACGGGGTTTTATCTGATTCAACATCATAAACCTGTTCATTTACTTGATTGTTCAGCATTCTCCCCGATGTCAACGTGGTTACGACACTCACATTATGACTTTGTGAGTGGCCAGGATTTGGTAGAGATTGAGATGGAAGTTTCCCTCTCTCTCTCTCACTCATCGCGGCATTTAACTGTGCAAGTTGTGCTTCTATCGATTTTATGCTTTCACCGTGGGAAGTGGTGTGCTGCACTAACGTTTGGATAGAAAATGTTAAATTGGCCATCGTTTGTGTGGAATGTTTAATAAACGTTTCCAAGCTTCGTTCGAGTGCAGAGGATTTTTCGGTACCGGCCGTTGGGAAAGAATTATTATAAGATGTACAGTTGTCGGCCGGATTTTGAAAAGTTTACGGTTGAAAGGGGTGCTGATTCTGTTGTGGTGGTTGCTGTTGCTATAGAGGAGGCATTTGATAGTTATTTTTGCTTGGGAACGGATTTTGATTTTGAGTTTGGTTTTGATTCCAAGCAAAATTACGATGATTCTTCCATCCCTGATGTATGTGGAAGAATAAGGATTGTTTCTAGGTCGTTGCTGAAAAGCAGCATTATTTTGTTCTTGACCTTGAAACGGAGGATTCAAAGGATATTCTTCCATCAAATGTGATCGGTCAGAACAACAACCACACACGGTTTTGGGAAGCGTAACTTGGTTTAGAGAGGCTGAAGAGACTTTGATTTCTATAGCTTCGAGTTTCCTTTGAATCGCGGCCATTTTGTCTTTTACTGCGATAGAATTATTAAGCTGATGGATACCTCCCCTAGACGATACTGGTCTAATGCTTTCCCACTGCAAAGTTTGTTCGGCGAGATCTTCCAAAAATTGCCAAGCTTCACTATCGTCTTTAGACATGAAATGGTATTGACAAATGGTTTCAAGCATCTGTTTTGTCACTGGATTGACACCCTCATATATAATTCGGCAAAGATCCCATCTATTGATTCCATGATGAGGGTATTGGACAAGAAGATCTTTAAACCATTCAAAGCATTTCCAAAATGGTTCGTTGGGAGTTGGGTAAACTGGTTAATCTCGCTTCGAACGCGGGCGGTCTTATGATTGTGATAAAATTTCTTAAGGAATGCTATAACGAATTCATCCCATTTGGAAATAGAGTGTGCGGTAGTGTTTTAAAGCCATTTTTCTGCTAGATCGCACAAGGTAAAAAAGAGAAGACGTAATCTCATAACATCCACAGAAAGTTGTGCAGTGCCCATCATTGTGCATACATTTTCGAATTTGGTATAAGAACGTACGTGTCTTCGGATTCAAGCCCGAAATATTTAGGCAACAGGTTGATGAAGTGCGGTTTAATTTCGAAATTATCACCATTGGCCGGTGGAATAGATAGAAAAGTAGGAAGGGGACCGCGTATCGGGTAGCATCTTTCTTGAAGAGAGATGCGCGGTGGATTCTGCGCACCTACGAGTGGTGGCAGGGGTATGTTGGTAAAATCTGATGGAGAACCGTCCATCTCGGTCGATGTGGTGGGTGGAGGGGAAAAAGAAGATGAAGAAGTACTGACTTCGGAGTCGATAGTAGAAACGCGGACAAGACGGGCACTAGAATCCCATGTCCAGCTGATCATGTACTAAGTGGGTTTAGCGTATGTTGCAGTGTGTGTGAGAACGATTTTTAAAATGGTTTGTTTTGAAAAATTGTCGGACGTGAGGCTTGACTCGACAAGTCACAAAATGCACAATCAACCCTAGAACTAATGTCACCTAGGTCAAGCACTAGATCGCTCCTAGATTTCCAAAGGACAAGTCGCAAGATCAATCCTCTACCACCTCTTTATCGCTTCTGTGGCCAGGTAAGTGCCAGGTAAGTGGGAGGTATCCGCTATACGAATCACCAAAAATAGCGGGCCTAATTAAGTAACCACTTTTCTTAGTCACACTTGCCTAGACGCCACAAGAGAGATGCGGATAAACGATAGATTACCCATGACCCTCCTATGTCCTAATTGAGCGCGACGGTCCTTAGAGTCTTGGTTTAGATATTTTTTAATTAATGTAGGGTCATGCGGATGCTTGTTTTGTGATTTGTGGGGCCTAGGAAGGGTGATGAAAACTCCACCTAATCTGAATTTTAGTCTTGTCCCTTAAAGTCCGTTTTAGAAATATGCAAAAAAAAAAAAAAAAAACCAATATCAAAACACGCAAAAAGATTTTTTTAGTGGCGATATTTTGTAAAGAATCATGCAAAAAATTATATTATTGGATTTCTAGAGGAGAGAAAGATATAAAGAAGATACCAGAGGATTTTGGCGACCTAAACCAACCACAGAGCCACGGTTCCGCCGCACTTTGCTCACTTATGCCGCTGTTCCGCGGCGGTATGGTGGAATCGTTAACTAATTTTCTTAAGTGGCCTCCTTTGCTTCTCTGGGCTTTGTAAAAAATCTCTGAATCTCCAATTCCTCATTCCTGTGACTCCAGATACCCTTGTAAAATTCGCACAATAATCGTTAACTATGCAAGTTGTGGTTTTGGTTCTCTTTTATAATATGTTTTCTGGATTTTATAAAAATTCAACAAGAATAGCAAGAAAAAAAATTACGCACGTATCCCCAGCAACGGCGCTATTTGATTGATTCTATATTTGTAAAAAAAGTGTGTCGTAAATAAAGTAACCGCAATCAATAACGGTGTCACTAGTAGATAGCCGCGATGAGAACGGGTCGTCCTCAGGGAAACGTTGAACCTTTTACTTGCTTTAGACGAGTTGATTGAAAATAGGGAGAATATTTTTTAGACCTATGTTGAACACGGATGTAGAATTAATGAAGAAGAGCCTTGTAGGGTTTGTAGAATTTGGTAGTAATGGATGATTAATTAAAGATGACTTTTTTTTTATCTTTTAATAGATTTAAAACTAGATCGATAGTAATGAATGAAGATTAGGGTTCTTGGAGGGAATATGGTTCCCACTCTTAACCCTTATCTTTTCATTGACCTCTATTCATGTCTAGCCTTTACCAAAAATAGTGTTAATCTAATCTCAAATCGCAGTCGAGACCATCAATAAATTGGTAGCGCACCCGATATGGATGTTAACATTTATTTTGCTAAAGTTTATAAACGTTAAAAGATATAAAAGAAGTTAAGAGATTTTATCATCCATTAATCTACCCTATACGAACCCTAGCAAGCTAGGAATTACTCACGCATGGTTGAGATAGAAGAGAAGATGAAGAAGGAGATCATATTGTAAATGCAGAACGTAATGCATAAAGTAAAATGCAAAGAATTAAACTAAAAATCTACCCTTTTATTAATCAACTATCATTTACAAATTCGTCGAATTTAGAGTACAAGAACCCTAGTTTATGATTATGATCTCTGTTCTCGTTGGAAGTAGATGATCCGTCGATTGATCTCCTGGATTCGTGGATCGTTGTGGACCTCTTGATCGCTTCGGATTGATGATCTTTCATATGAAATTCTCGATCCTTTAAATAGTCATAGAAGCAGAAACCTTAGTTGCCCTGTGTGATGATTTGCTGTTACGATCCTATCCCCAAAATTTCTCATCCAATGGCCTTGATCTTGCCGCCGATCCACGGTATATGGTGCGTTTGTCCGCTAAACCGCGGCGGTTTAGTGAGATCGTGACTTGAAAATTCTTGTGGGCTCTTCTATTGACATGTGTAGATATCTTTGTTGTCTGGATTTTGAAAATCTCATTCTGAGTCTCTGCCGTTTATGATTTGCTTTGATTTATCGGCAGATTTTGTTCCGACATCTCGGATCTCCTGATCTCCACATCTGAGCTCATATCTGCACAATATCTCAATTCATAATATTAGTAATATTTGTTATTATTTTGAGATATTATCCTAATCATTTATATGATACAATATTTTACGAATATTTATTAGAGATATTTTATATGATATGCATATTTAAATTACTAAAATATTATATAAATATTATATGCATATATTTTCCTTCATAATGTTAAGTATAGTGTATAAACATATGATAAAGAGTATTTTGCAGATAAACCCTCATATGTTCCATAATTACGATAAACACCCTTAAGTACTTAACAAAAGTAAGAAAAATGTTCCATCAAATGTGCAATATTTTCAACTGAACAACCAGCTGGGAACTTTTTTCGCTACCATCAACTGTCGCCAAAGGAGAGTAATGTTCAAAATACCAGATCATCCAGTGTTCTCTTTCAAGAGTGGAGACCGTACCTTAGAACCTAGCGTCTACAAGGCAAAACCAAAGAAAGAAGTGGTTGCAGCATTGCAAACGGAAGAATGGAAGCTAGAGGTAGTTCGAGAGTTCGAGGATGGATTCCTGAAAGATATATCAGGTTTGCCTCCTGACCGAGTTCTTAAATTCAGCATCGATTTACAACCTGGTGCGCAACCTGTAATCAAAGCTCCGTACCGGCTAAGTCCATAAGGATTGAAGGAGATCCGCATTCAATTGGACGGACTCTTGAAGAAAGGTTGGATCGTCCCAGTACTTCAAGCTGTGGATCTCCGGTATTACTTATGAAGAAGAAAGAAGGTTCATACAGGATGTGTGTGGATTATCGAGCTCTGAACGAAGTGACGATTAAGAACAAGTATCCACTACCGTGTATCGATGATCTTTTCGATCAGCTAACTGGGTCTTGGGTATTTTCGAAGACAGATCTTCGTTCGTGTTATCATCAGGTGAAGGTCAAAGAGTCCGATATTCCAAAGACGATGTTTAGGACTTGATATGGTCATTATGAGTATCTCGTAATGCCATTTGGAGTATTCAATGCACCAGGTATCTTTATGAACCTGATGAACCAAGTTTTCCGAGAGTACTTAGACAAGTTCGTTGTCATCTTCATCGACGACATCCTGGTGTATTCAAAGAATCGGAAAGAACACGCCGAGCACTTACGGATTGTTCTGGAGATATTGTGACAACATCAGCTCTACGCCAAGTACAGCAAGTGTGAATTTTTGCTAGATCAAGTCGGATTTCTTGGACATATCGTTTCAGGCGAAGGAATATCAGTAGATCCAGCTAAGATGTCAGCTGTCAGTGAGTGGCCGATACCAAAGACAGTGAAAGATATATGAAGTTTTATGGGATTAGGAGGATACTACCGACGATTCATTGAAGGCTTCTCAAAGATTGCAGCACCCCTGACCAAGCTCACACGTAAAGATGAAGCATTCGTGTGGTCAGAAGCAAATGAAAAAGTTTTTGTTGAACTCAAATCGAGACTAACTACTGCTCCTATCCTCATAATACCATATCAATCTGGAGGATTTGTTGTGCATTGTGATGCGTCCGGTAAAGGATTAGGATGTGTTCTCCACCAGCATGTAAAGATTGTGGCTTTTACATCAAGACAGCTAAAGGTATATGAGCGTAACTATCTAACACATGATCTGTAGTTGGCAGCCGTCATCTTCGCACTTAAGATTTGGCGTCATTACCTCTTGGGAGAACGAGTGGATATATACACTGACCACAAGAGTCTGAAGTATGTATTTACTTAGAAGGAACTAAACATGCGGCAGAAAAGATGGCTAGAACTCATGGAGGATTTCGACATCAACCTACAGTATTATCTTGAGAAGGTGAATGTAGTTCTTGATGCACTTAGCCGCCAGCCATTAGCAATGAAGCTCACCGCTCAGTGGAAGCTACAGTAGGAATTGCATGGATTGGAAATCGAAGTAGTTATGCCAAGTAACGCTTCATATTTTATGAACTTACAAGTCCAGTCCACTCTTGTCAATCAGATCAAGGCAGCTTAAGCAAATGATGCCAAGCTACAAAAGATCCAAGTATAAGTAGAAAGTGGACTTCGAACTGACTTCATCATCCATGAAGACGAATTCTTGCGATATAGAAGTCGATTATGTATACCAAACAGCCCTGTTCGAGAAGAGTTGATGAAAGAAGCTCACAGCTCTCCTTATTCAGTACACCCCGGTGGTGCAAAAATGTACAAGGATCTACGACAACACTACTGGTGGCATGGAATGAAGTGCGAAGTAGCAAGGAGTGTAGCCAAGTATCTCGTGTGTCAGCAAATGAAGGCGGAACATCACAGAACTGTTGGTCTATTTCAGCCTTTACCAATCCTAGAATGGACTTCATGACTGCCCTTCCTCATGGCACGAAGGTAATGACGTAGTATGGGTTATTGTGGATCGACTCACCAAGTCGGCTCACTTTATTCCATTTTGAGTTGGCCAATCAACCGAGACGTTAGCAAAGAAATACATGGAGGTAAGCATAAATCTAAAGTAAGATTTAAACCTTCAAGATGTACCATATTTGATACCCATGAACTCATGCAGGAGATTGTGAGATTACATGGAGTACCTGTTTGCCAGATTCTGATCACAGTGTTGGCAGAGTCTGCAAGCTAGCTTGAGAACGAGTCTGCAGCACGGCTTATCATCCACAAACGGACAGACAGTTCGAGCGAACAATTCAGATTCTAGAAGATATGCTAAGAGCTTGTATGTTAGACTTCGGAGGTTCGTGGGAAGATCACCTACACCTTGTGGAGTTTTTATACAACAACAGCTATCAGGAAAGCATTGGAATGGCACCATTCGCAGCGCTCTACGGATGAAAGAGTCATTCACCACTAAGTTGGGATGACGTCGGAGATCTTGAACTCCTTGGACCAGAGATGATCGCGGAAACTGTGGATATAGTTCGCACGATCAAGGAAAGATTGCGCATTGCCTAAGACTGACAGAAGCATTGGGCAGATGCAAAGCGTCGACATCTAGAGTTCCAATCTGGAGACAATGTTTTTCTAAAGATATCTCCAAACAGAGGAGTGGTCCGTTTTGGCTAGAGGGGTAAGCTGAGTCCAAGATACATAGGACCATTCGACATACTCGAACGAGTTGGAGAAGTGGCATACCATTTGGCATATCCACCCTCATTGGAAGGAGTGTACAACGTGTTTCACATATCCCAGCTATGACGATATGTGAGCAACCCTAGCCACATACTTAATTATTCAGAGCTCACAATACAGACTGATCTAACCTGCAAGCAACAACCGGTTGAGATCTTGGACCGAAAAGTGAAGACATTACGGAACAAGAAAGTAAACTTGGTCCGAGTGATATGGAGAAAGGGTTCGCCAGGAGAGTCAACAAGGGAATGAGAAGAAAACATGCGTGTAAGATATTAGTTGTATGTATGCCCTAAGAGGCCATTATTGTATATTATAGTGGATGCTTGGACATATATAGATAGGGCTTTCTTGCTCAACATGATAGTATGCTATCTGGTTGCTCTTTATCTTAAAATGTAGACTTGTATTATGATACTGTCTTACTTTCATATGTTGATAAAGCCCTTAGGATGTACTTGACTACCAGGATTATGATGCAGATCATACTAGTGGGGTCAGGGTAGTCCATAAGTTCATCCTTTAATTGTTCTTAGTCGAGGGTGTATCGAGATGGGGTATCGATATTCCGGAGTAAACTAGCGTATACGCTTCTTGACTCATTTGATGGGCGATGGATGATTCCATATCCATTGGTGTTTGACATCAAAGATGGTATACGGGCGCTCAGTGGAGACTTGGTACACTGAACAGGACTCGCCGAGAACTCCTAAATGGTATTATACCTAGCGTCAGATAGCAATTCTTTGGTGACACTTGTACAAGTTAGTCTGTAGACTCGAGATCGTCATAGAGTCTTGTGTGATTCCCACTGTGCTTTGATTTCCACCTTACCACGTTCAAGAGAACGTGCAAAACAGTGGTTTTTGGGTACAATCCTGAGTCACATGGAGGCAATGAGTGATAGGAGGGTATTCGTCTCTCCCGGTATTAGGGGTTGATGCTGCGTTGTGCTCGATTGGCCATAACAGGAAGTCCCTGACCAGGGCTGATATAGAGATTTACCGGTAAGTGTTATCAGTAGTTTCTAGACCCGTTATGAGCCTCATATCGGCATGACTTACCAAGTTACTGGGGTCTGACGTTTACCAACTTTAGACTCGATATGCGACATATTAAACGAAGAGACCGAACTGTATGATAGTGTTGCTGTTGGATTCACAGAAGTATGGACAAGCTTGCTTGTTGATCTTCTGATCGCTCAATATCCGGGTAGCCGTTACGTCCAGCTAGTACCGCTGACGGTTTGTGGGTGACTGATATGATCATCACCTACTGCCGGCGTATTGACGAGTCATTAGAGTCATACCCAGAGGTTTCCTAGCTCATGCGAAATGAAGTAGGGCACATATGCGATATGTGCAGGACCGAGATTAATATGTGTATGTGATACAATATTCTAATCTTGCGATATAAGTTATATGTGATATAACCGGATTGTTGAATCAAGTGTTGATTCAATGATATGTTATATGTATATGTGATATGCATATAAATGATATTAGTCGGTTGTATGCAATACAACCGGGTTATTAAATCAAGTGTTGATTTAATAATTTAATGTATAATTATATATTTGATATATTAATATACATTAACTAATATTAGCTTACTTAAGAAAATGTTTTTCTCATTATACATTTAATATATATGTGATATATGTTAATGTATTTATTTTGTGTCATACTAGATGATACATTGGACTTGGGTGTATGAGACTCATACTATACTTAAGATGATGTGGGGTTTTAATTATTAAGAGAAAATCAAAATTATGTGGTAATTAGTCATGGCTTGAAGCTTAGAGAAGCTTGTAGAAACCATTGACTTAGTTCATTAATTTTGTTTTGCTTTAGATATTTATTAACCTAACCATTATCTTTAGCCATGGTTTAGTCTCTACATGAGTTATATATGATATTTTCTCACCCATGGTTCACACTAGATCATTATTAAGTTTCTTCTTCATCTCCTTCTAGTGAGGTGAAGAAAAAGAGCGGGAATAATTATTCTAAAGTGAGCAAAATTCCTACTTCACCAATCTACACTAGACTAGCCATTTAGTATAGCTTGTTTGCTTCACCAATTCTCAATTAGTGAAGAGATAGCTTGAGTTAGAGATTCTTCAATGTAGATCATTTTCGGTCTCAAAGTTCTTCAAGTAAGCTTGTTCCTTTCGCCTAGTGGAGCCTAACAAGAGTCCGGGAGACCACTACTTGGAGCGAAGGGACTACTACACGGAGCTTTAGAAGTGAAGGACCGGTCTACAAAGGTGTATTCCTTGTTCACTTAGCATAAAGTAGTTTACTTGCCTAGTTATAACCCTAATCCTCTAGTTAGATCCTTGGTTTGGGTTTTTTAGCTCTCTAAATTTTTTAAAATTGCATGCTTGATACCTTAAAAAACATAGTGAGGATGCTAAGAAAACCTTCAGTGGTATCAGAGCCAAGCTAGAGAATTAGACGATATTAGTAGAATTACGAAACCGAAACAACTTGAAACCTTGAAACAAAACCCTAGTTTCTGTTGAATTTTTTAAGTCATCTAAAAATTATTTAAACAAGTGCAGAATGTTACATATGATGTAACATGAAAACCAGAGGAAAATGAGCCAATTCCACCGGATTTGACTCGGCGAAACTTATCAAAAAACCGGCCTGGCCGGTTTTTTGATAAGTTTTGGCTTCGTTTTACTTTGGTGTTCCAATCTCTGGGGTTTGGTATTTCAGATATTGTTTGTTTTAGCTAAAGATTGCATGTGATGTTATCTTTCTGTAGTGGCAATTCAGAGTGTTTCGTATTCGTAATTTTAATATCGTTTTGGGTTTAAAATTGATATGTGACACAATATTTGGAATCCACAATAATTAGTTTTGTGAAAACTAGTTTGAATTTTATAAACTTAGAAAATTAGTCTCATTTGATCGGTTGCCATGGGGTTTTGATATGGATCAAAACTTTGTCGCAATCACGTAGTGTATGCGGATACTCGTCGGGTAACATTACTAGATAGTCACGCCCTAAAGCCCCAACCAAGTGACTGTAGGAAAACCCCATTGCCAAAAGCATCCCCCCCGGTGCTCGCGGCCGCGGTGTTCCGCCTAAGTGCACTTCGTCGACGACATCGGGGGGTTCGGCCGTCTAATAAAGTCTCTGGTGAGCAATTCGATCAGGTTGTCGGAAATCTTGTTGAATATGGGATATTCCGGGTTTATGATGTCTAAGGAATCATATGGTTAGGCATGAAATCCGAAGTATGTGATATTTCGGGTTTATGATGTCTAAGGTGGTTGCGGATCTAATTGTTGTAGTTTTCACTTTCTTTTCTGCGACCGTAAATATAATATGTGGTGTATCGCCGGTTTCGTTGCTATATATCAACGGCAATTGGGATGCGCATATTTACTTACGTTGATGACATGTGATGTTATGTGTTGCTGGGATATGTTATATTGGATCGTCGTGTTTGAATAACATGGGGGTTTTGCGTGAGATGGGAGTTTTTCATTTTCATTCATGTAAAAACTTGTATATAATATTCTTTTATTGGGACACTTACGGATTGAGGATGATGTCACCATTGATGTATATTATTTACTTTTCCGCATTAGGATAAACCCAAGACGGGGAGCACAAGTAACCGGGATCTAGAGTCCAGTGGGAGGCCATCTCGAAGAGTCGAGATTGGGTCTCCTAACTCTAGAATTGGTGAGGTTGCTTGCCGCTCTCGTAGGGGTCTAGGGATGTGGGTTTGGCTATTTATCACGACCATAGAATCCGTGTTTTTTTTACTGGATTAATTTTGGTGGGTTTTGCCGGTCATCAAACCGTGGTCAAATGCGGAACAAAATTTCCAAAACTTTGGCGCAAACAAAACCTGCACAAGATCAAACCAAAAACCTATACTAGCATGCATATCAAGAGGAGTTTAGAATGGTTATACCGAATGAACCAAGTCCTTCGGGTCTTCAACCATCATCCCAAGCTCCTAGTGGTCGCGGATCGAATTTGGTTGCTGGTCTTCCTCCATCTACGATGATCCACCCGAGGGAAACGGCGCAAGCTCCAGCCTCGCCCAGCGAGGCAACCGACGCTCCAAGATTGCTAGCAATGGAGAGTGGAGGTGTATGATTATCTCACTATTATTTTTCTCTCATCACAAATGCTCAAAGAGCAACTCAAGAAAATGAAGAGGAGGTATGGAAAGCAATTGGCATAAGCAACTCAAGAATGGATAAACTTTTCTCCAAGTGAGAATGAGAATGTGTAATGAAGCAAGTCTAGAAAACAAAATGAGCAAGGCATTAGAGAAGTGGGTGCCTCTCTCTCTCTCTCTCTCTCTCTCTCAATCATGCACACCCAAAAAAAAATCTCATCTCAATTTTCCAATAAACAAATCTATGCCATACCTCTCTACATGCTCAAGACCATGCTCATGCCAACTCACCCTCCCCCTCATTTCCCAAATTGATTTTCTAAAAAGAAAATCAAATAATGAGGTGTCAAATCTTCTAGAAGCTATTCCGTATAAATACGGAATACTTCCCGGTACACATATCGAAATACATATACGCGTATTCGTACAAAAATACGAATAGCCAAGAGAGAAAATGAATAGTGAACAATAATACTAGAATACATATATATCAATACATATATATAAATTATTAAATCAAAAACTGATTTAATAATCCGGCTTAATCCTAAACCGCTAGTATTATCAACCGTCCGATTAAAGTCTGTGCAGCCTGTACACATATTTAATCGGACACCTGTATATACCAACATATGTCATCTACACCATATCGCCTGAACCGTGAAAACTCTCTGTGTGGGACTCTAAAGACTCGTCAATATGCTGGCAGTAGGTTTAACCACAAGCACGTAAGCGACACTAGCTGTACGTAACGGCTACCCAGGTATTGAGCAAAAGGAAGGCCGACGAGCAAACTCATCCGTACCCCTATTGAGCCTGACAGTGACAATATTCGTACAGTCCGGTCTTTTCATCTAAGAGTATCGCATATCAAGTCTAGGGGGTGGATAAAGTCAGACCCCTAATAACGCGACATTTAGTGTCAGTATGTAACCCATCACCACCTGAGAAATTATCGATCCTGGATCGGTAATTCTCGTCTACCCTGGCCGAGAATTTCTGGTGATGGCCATCCGTGCACAACGCGACATCAACCCCCAATACCGGGAGAGGCGAATCCCCGACGATCCGCTCACTGCCTCTATGTGGCTCGGGACTGTACCCAACTAAAACCTGTTTGCACGACTCCTTTGAGCCGTGGTATGGTAGTAATCAAAGCACAGTGGGAACTCACACGAGACAAATGACGATCTCAGGTCAACAGACTAACCTGTATACATGTCACCAATGAACTTCCATCTGACAATAGGTATAATATCAACTAGCAGGTTCCCGGCGAGTCCGTCCAGTGTACTCATAACCCAATGAGCACCTGTATACTATCTTAGGTGAACAAACTAACACCAATGGCTTGTGAGAGCTGGCCACCGTCCCTCGTCGGGGTCTCGATCAGTATACACGCGTCTACACTGGAGTATCGATGCCCAGTCTCGATACTCTCACGATTAGGGACATTTAAGGATGTGCTTATAGACCCCCAGCTCCCACGTATATGATCACCATCATAATGCTAGTAGTCAAGCAAGAATCCTATGGGCTCTATCAACATGTAATAGTGATCTGTAATACCACCTGAAACTTGTACATGATGATAAAGACAAACCAGATAGCATACTATCATCTCGAGTAAGACTGTTCTACCAGTATAGGTCCTCCCTCAATCATCGCAATCGTATGTCTGCGATTCAATAATTGACTTGAGGGCACTATATCTAACAAATTTAAAACGCGAAACTCCTAATATATCCAATATTTCATATGTTGACTTCTGCTGCAATGTTCTGTGATGAGATCATATAACTGCCTGAGACGAATACTTTATATTATATATATGAGATATAATAAACGTTGCTTATGTTTTGCATCCGCGTTAATCCTGCCCCTGCTCTACCGTTTTTTATCTAACCTAACGGTGCATGACGGGACCCTATGGCGAATGCGGATGGCATAAGCGTACGTTGAATAAGTATTTTCGTTTCTTCTGTGATACTTAAGAAGCATAAATGATGGGACTTCATTAATGAGATTAATGAAAGGAAAGAAACCTAAAAATGTTGTAGAATCAAATTTTCAAAAAGGGTAGCTCTAGTTCTTGCTTTGCATAGTGGTATTCCTTGATGGATATCCAGCACCTCATTCGATGAGGAAGTGCCGAGATCCCTTCACCGGGAGTGACCTCTTTAGCAGAAGCTAGCAGATGTTACAACCTACTCGGTTTTGTCTTTTGATTGCTTTTCTAGTTCTTACTTTGCGTAGTGGTATTCATGAATATCCAACACCTCATTCGATGAGGAAAGAGTCGAGATCCCTTCACCGGGAGTGAGCTCTTTAGCGAAACTAGCAAAAGCCTAAAAAACACTCCTTTTTAAAATCACTCGATTCTACAACGATATCAAGTTCATTACGCAAATGGTTTTCTTAAAAACCTGTCGTAGCCCTCCGTCATTTCAGATAAGTACTACTTAGTATTCGTGCTACGTTTGTTAGCCTCCGTCAAGGCGTACTGTGCGGTAGCTAACTAGTGCTTATCCGCAACATAAGATGAGATTGGATTAGGGTATTCGTGCGAGTTTGTTGGCCTCCGTCAAGAGTCGTGCGGGTGGGTTTAATTCAATCATGAAATGTACGGGTTGAACTTGACTAGAAGCCTATGGTTTGTTGGCCCCCGTAAAGGTCATAGGACGCTAGGGGCAAAACATTATCGGGAATTTCAAGTGTTGAAATTTTCAATGAGATTGCATACCTTCTATGAGATAGTTGGATCCCGATACTCACTGCGAGTATGAGTTACTTCTGGGAGAGTTTTGCACTTTACAATTAAACAACTCATTAGGTGTCTAGAAAGGTGTCAATGGGGTTATGCCTATCGGAAAACGAGATTTACTTTAATTAGGTCTGTGCGAAAGCACGGGGAACCTCCCTCAAACTATCGACACTGGCCTGGCTGACCGGTTAGCGAACTTGTAGGGTGTAATTAATCCTGGCCAGTCTTACTTTTTAGGGTTTGAAGAAAGATTTGATAAAAAACAATGGGAGCCATCCTGATTAGATAAAATAATAACCAATCTAATCTTGCAAGAGCATACGCAGAGTGTTTTCTTCTCTCTTTCTCCAGGTAGCAACCGTGACATGCCTTAATCAAGATAATAATATGGATGTATTGACCGAACCCGCTTGTTATACTAGGCTGGGAAACGTTGATTCCGCTCTATCTTATAATTGTTATAAGTCCGAGTAGGAAATAGAGGAATATCCGGATTCCCACTCCACCCAAACGAGGAATGAGCATGTTGGTGCATCTTCTTCCGGTGTGTTTGTCACCGAGAACTGTTTCTCAGTACACTCTATGTCCTGAGTATTAGATACCGGATCAGGATCCCATATATGTAATATGTTACATGGGCTAATGAAAGGTAGACAACTGAGAAAATGTGATCATTCTCTAAGAGTAGAGAATGATGCAAATGTTGCAGCTAAAGCAGTTGGCGAATATCACCTTATATTACCAACTGGTAATACAATGATTCTGAACGAATGTTATTACATACCGAACCTGATATGCAATATTATATCAGTTTCTTTATTATGTAAAAAAGGATATAATTTTGTATTGCAGGATAATGTTGTGAATATCTTCCTAAATCAAAAGTTGATTGAATCAGGCTCGTTAAGTAATGGCATATACGTTCTAAATCAAACCACAGTTCTTAACGTACAGAACACACACAGGAGGAAGAGTTCAGAAATGAACGAATCCTTCTTATGGCATTGTAGACTAGGTCATATCAATGCGACACGACTAGCTAAGTTACATAAGGATGGATATTTGAATCCGTTCGAATTTTCATCTTATAAAACTTGCCAGTCACGTCTCAAAGGAAAGATGACCAAAACTCCATTTACTGGACACGGAGAAAGAGCCACAGAACTCTTGGGACTGATACATAGTGATGTATGCGGTCCCATGACTACACATGCCAGGAATGGTTCCTCGTACTTCATTATATTCACTGAGGATTTCTCAAGATACGCACATATGTTCCTGTTGAAACACAAGTTTGAAGCTTTTGAGAAATTCAAAGAATATAAGTGCAAAGTCGAGAACCAAACGGGTAAAAGTATTAAAATCCTTCGATCTGATCGGGGATGAGAATACTTGAGCAATGAATTCCTGGACTATCTAAAATAGAATGGGATTCTCTCTCAGCTAACTCCTCAGTATACACCACAGCACAACGGTGTGTCGGAGCAGAGAAATCACACCCTATTGGATATGGTGCGCTCTATGATGAGCACCGCTGAGTTACCTATTTCCTTTTGGGATTATGCGCTTGAGACAACAACATACCTATTGAATCAAGTTTCATCTAAATCAGTGCCAACAATACCATATGAGATATGGAGTGGAAAGAGATCATATATTAAACGAGTTAAGATATGGGGTTGTCCGGCCTATGTCAAAAGGCAAAATCCGGTCAAACAGAGACTTTTCATTTCACAATTAAACACAATTTTAATGCTTTTAATCCATATTTTTAATTCCCAAACCCTAATTCTCCACTATAAATACCACCCTACACTTTGTCTCAGCACCATTCTGAAAATTCTAGCTAAAACTCTCTAAAAGTTTCTAGTGAAAATGAAATAAAGTGGAGTTAGCGAGCAAGTTGGTTCCGGTGAAGATCGAAGTCAATTCCGAAGCTCCCATGATACCACGAAGACCCTCTTCCTTTTCCTCACCCTCTTCCTAAGCTTTCTAAACCGTAAGTCCCTCCCAAACTCCCTTTCTCTTCATTGAATTTCTTTTTAAACAAAATCGGTGAAAATGGAGTTATTACCGATATCAACTTTTCTAAAACCTATAACTCTATCTTCTTTTATCATTTGGTCAAACCAATTTTACCACTTCACTTGCAATCTTAATACCAATATTTAGAATAAATTTTTAACCAAGAATCTCATGTACAACAACCATATTTGAACTTTTATGTTAAAATACCTTGAACTTTGTTATCATATCTTTACGACAAAATTGCTTAACAATACCTTTAGGAAAACTTCACGGGGTAACGACCTACCCCACACGCACACTTGTTTCCATAGTACGATACCTCTTTTGTATGAATATTTGTTACGAAGAAAACTTTATAATAAAATACCACCTACTTTAAAACCAGATTTCTTTTAAAGCGGTATTTCATATCCTTTGCAATTATACATCTACAACCCTTTTTAGGGGACCCGCTAACGGATGGTGCGTATTATCGCACATCGTTGGGATAGTAGAGCGAGATGCAGATCTTCTCACGGAGCATTCGATCTCGAAAGGATTTAAATACGTTTTTAAGAAATACGAATTTTACTAAATAAAATAAAATTAATTTTTAGAAAAATTATATAAAATTATAAATCCATATTTTCAAAATATAATAAACCTATATTTTTCTAGAAATGAAAGATTAACAAATGACAATAAAATACTATCAAAATACCAAAAAGGATAAGTTTTTCAATTAAATACCATGGACTTTCCAAGCTAAGCAATTATCACTAAAATACCACAATACTTAAAATCTATGCTCATGAAAACCCTAAGTAATACTAATCACCCTCGAGGTTTTAATTTTAATCTATATTAATATATTTTTTCGTAAAACCCCCTCGAGTTATATATAAACAATATTTTAAGGATTTTAGTAAATATGGGTTTAAGAGGGATCAATTCTCATGAGCCCCACGGAGCTGGAGAAAGTGAGTGCTTACCTATTTAAGGTAGACAACTTAACGAAGTTATCAATGGTAATTGTCTTGGAAAAAGACACAAATCTTGCCGTCCATGTGCAGCAGTTACCGATGATTCCCGAACCTAAGAATTCCAGAGTTAAATCGGTACAAGTGTTTGACTCAGTCTGAGTCCAATTCAAACATGAATCCAAAATCAAACATGAATACTTGATCATGAACATGAATACTCTAATTCAAACATCAATATCAAATATATATACTTGAATTGACTTGACCGAACTATGGTGATAACTTGACTTGACTACTTGAATACTTGATTACATCCTGAACATGAATACTTGAACAATTTGTATCCATAGTTTCGACAAGACTTGTAAATATAAACGAGACAATACATTACGCGGGGATAAAAGGGTAGATTGATACAGAACGTATATCGTGGAACGAGAGGTCACTTAAAAGAAACCTACATGCTTTCACATGCCGTTGTCCCGTGGGTTATGACGGGGCCTTGTACTACATGTTACTATAGTCCGCTGGGTAAGATGGACTCCTCTTGTATACATGAATACTTTCTTTATCAAGCTACAAATAACCACATTATAATAACTATCATATATCAATAATCAGTCATATACTTTACCTATTCATTTTCACTTTATATACTATCTTCTTGTTCTTCTTTTGGGACTTACCAAGCGTTAGTTCGCCGACGACATTCCTTTCTATTTCTTTCTTCGGAATGTTCGTCAGGAGGACTAGATTCTTAGGAGATCGAGCCTAGCCAGGAGGACTTGGACCAGCTCACCACTAAGCCTGACTGCTAGTTCACCTGCACTTTCATTTTGTATGCCATTATTTAGGCACTGCTTTACTCAATGTATCTTTTCTTTTCAAACAATTGTATGTAAAGTTGAATGTAAATAATGTTGTTGTTTATTTTATTACTCTTGCAATTCTTGTTCATTTTTATGTATTGCTTAATTATGCTTAACGTATTTATTTCATAGTATATACGTTGCGGCCTGCCACGTCACCGTTTCCGTCTACTAGGAAGCGGGGCGTGACAGATGATGTGAGGCGATATAATATGATATGATACGATATGACATGAGATGATACGGTAAGATATGAGATGAAATGATATACGTGACTATAGATCCGTACCATATTGATGGATGATGTCGTACGATGGATATTCCGTACTTGATATGATGAGAATGGATCGCCTACATTATTTCAACTCGAGAAGTCTTGTTTAAAATTATTAAAGTAGATATTATGAGATATTTAGAGCCATACCAATCTTTCAAAACTAATGTATCGTTACGTAATTTTAAAATGATATTTCAAAGGTACGCTACGAATTTTCAAATGGTATTTTTTTCAGAAATATCGTATCCCCTATTTTTAAAAAAACATCTCGTACTATTTTAAACTATAACTGTATGACTCATAAGTAGTTGGATATTTTATACTTGTTCACGTCACGATTTCTTTATTCTGCTTATGCTCGCATTTCGATTTCTTATTTCTGTATATGCTCGCACTTCGATCATTTACGATACATAATACGTTTATATCTTTAGCTTACGTGACTTCGTTGCTAAGACACACGCACCATTACCATTGACTTACATGTTGCACGTACACATACTCGTATGCTCACACACACATTATCGGTAATTGCCATTCCACGTACACATATAGATTACTGTTTAGTACCCAGCACCACGTACTGTTTCAGATAATGCACTTTCTTTACATTACTATACGACACACTTATATGAACACACTTGCTATGCATTACAATATTGTTCTGTTCCTATACATATTATTTCATTATTGCCGTATTCTTATGAGATTCTGCTTCCATGAGATTTCTAGATTTGAGAAACCGCAGATATGATTTAAAAACTTGTGAATGTAGTAAAAACGCGGTCTTCTCTTGATATGATATTTCGACATCTACCATAAGATTTCTCGGTTCTGAGATATGATTATTATCTGATTCGAGGAGTGAGGAGTCATCGTCTGCGGGTACATGGTGGACCCGGTATGGTACTCAAGGGTAAGAAGACCGTATAGAAAGGCGTTGAGCCTGGCTAGGAACAATACCTACCGGTGATAGTATTGGACTCGGCGAATATCCGGAGGATAACAATCGGAGTGATATGAGAGAGATGGATATGAGGGCCGATCTGATGAGACGGCGCCTGATATATGAGGGCTAATCCAATAATACGACGCATGAGATATGAGGATTTACGTGTCGCTGCTGGATACAGGATTTATGATGATTTCGAGTGTCGATACTGGACACTCAGGGTTTTATGATGATTTTGAGTGTCATTGATGGACACTCCTCAGATGATATATATATATAAATACATGCTATGGATGACATGTTACCATATATTGATACAAGCACGATATTATATATACATATGTACACGTTCATTTCGTTACCACACGATAC
Organism: Agapanthus africanus; assembly: GCA_030015575.1. Taxonomy (NCBI): domain Eukaryota; kingdom Viridiplantae; phylum Streptophyta; class Magnoliopsida; order Asparagales; family Amaryllidaceae; genus Agapanthus; species Agapanthus africanus. The sequence continues at coordinate 823,037,970 of CM057339.1, read as the reverse complement.
GATATTATATTACAATATGACCTAGGTAGATCGTTATGCATTCGATTTCTACCTGATGATGTCTTCTACTCACGAGTTGGCAACTCACCCCCATTGTACCATAGTTTTCTTGCAGAATCGACCGTTCGGATCAGTAGCAGCTTACTGGCACGTTCTTCTTTAGGGTGATTTTCTTGGTAGGTGGATTACACTACAGATCGTAACCAGCATTTGTTTATGTATATTCATTTGTAATCTAGTTAAGAGCTCCATCAACCAGACTATGTATATTTGATGACTTAGAGACCAGTTTGTATATTCTTTCGACTGAGAGAAGAGACCTGTATATATTCTTTATATTTGAGTTGATGATATTTTGGTATTTCTTTACTTTCTTTCCTTGGGTCGATGTTCGTCTTGGGCGTCGTGTATATATATATATATATATATATATATATATATATATATATATATATATATATATATATATATGCCGTGTGGTTGTGATTCTGCCGATTGGCGATGAGTTAGCTCCCGCTTGGGGATGCCATTATTATTATTGTTTATGTGTTGGTTTTGATCAAAATTTACAAACGAGGTGCTGCCCAAATTTCAAATGACGAAAATGTTTTTAAACTATTACATGCAATCCACTTGTATTTCTATAAACTTTACTTGAACGTTAAAGAGGAACTTGATTTTATTTATACCCTTTTTCCAAATTTCACCTCCACTATTTTCTTAAAAAGGTTTAGATTCGTAATTTTCGGCTTACTTGGGTTACGGTAGGGTTCTATAAACTTCATGTGATTCAAGTGCTAGTCATATGCCATTTTCGGGCCGTGACAACTGACCATGATTGTGAAGGCGGACCGTGCTGTTGCGAGTATTGCTCCTTCCGGGCATCCATATCAGCTTTCCATTTTATGTTTTCTTCACTCTCCTTCTTGAGCTCCTCCCGTAGCCCCCTCACCTCTGGTGCCTTAGCCGTTTGTGGGTTGGAGCGAGCGGTCGACGAACTTGAAGTTTCTTTGGCAAAACCCGACCCCACAAGACCAACGGGACCACCTAAAACAGGATAACGACTGTGCTCTCTTGAGTGAAGGAAAATCCGATCTAATATAGATAGCTCGGTATCCCTAGGAAGAAGATCGTCGACAGGAAAATCAGGATTTGATTCCCGACAACTCCTCACCACCTTCTCAAGCTCCGACTTCGATAAATAAAACAGTAATTAATTACTTTTCATTGCGATGTTAACAATTGAGGGTAATTACTTAAATGAATTAATAAATGCAATCTCACCATATGTTGAGAGGTTATTTCCAATTCTTCTTCTGTCATGCCTTCCCTAGTGTGCACCGCCTCCTAAGTCTCGGCAAGGCTCGGCTTTCTCCCAGATCTTTCCTGTACCGGATATATGATTTATTTATATATGATTATTATATGCAACGATAAACTTAAAAAATTGAACATATATGTAATTAAAGATGAACTCACCAAAGTAGACCTATACTGATTAATAGGAACTGGTCCACTATAATATTCTTCCGTGTATTTCCCTCGGTTTTGTTTATTTCTTTCTGATTCTGCCTGCATATTTAGAAGACAACATATCTTAATATAAAATAAACAAATCTAATTTTGCGGTGTTAAAATCAATGAAGTATATTTTTAATTACCTTCGTATCGGGTGTATCCCAATAAATTAGGAGAAAAGCAAACTGCTCCTTGGGGATGACAGAGGGAAGAGCGGCAACCCATTCCCAATCTGCCATAAATCTATCGGACTCATGAAAACCTTTTTTAATTTTTGACACCATCTCTTGAATATTCCACTCATCTCATGCCGTACATACTTCCAATGTCCGTCTATGTTGTCTTCTAAGAAAAAATGTTTATGTAATACAGATTAATAAGTATATTGATTACTATATTAATACCATATAACAAGTATGCATGCAATGCTGACATATGTTTAAATCAACTATGTATTACCAAGAGAGAGCGCCAAGTCCATATGTAGGCTTTCCAGGGGTTATCTGCGAACGTGAATCCCACGTTGCACCAGTCCATGTTTCGGATAAGAATACCAATATAACCATTGAAATGGGTAGTCCACTTACCCGGACCAACGTGCTTCCCACCTTCCCATACCAGAATTGCCCTTTTTCCATTCATATCGAATTTGGTATTCTCGTTGGCAGCACTTCTTTCGTGGTGTTCAAACCGGGATAAATTATCCCCCAACGCCTTTCCCTAAGCTATACTCGCTAATGTTGTCTCTATCATCGTATCCATTTGAGGACGAGCTGCATCCCACCTCGTCCGTGCCTTTGCTGTCAATCCCCCGCTTCCCAGTAAACGGAAACAGTGACGTGGCAAGCCCACAACGTATTTACTATATGAATACATTAAGCGTCTATAAGCAACATAAAAATGATACAAGAATAGACAAGTGAAAATAAAATCCAGCAACTTTATATATTTATGTTCTCAACTTTACAGAGTTTAACTGATAAAAAAAGTCTGAACATAAAAAGAAAGTGTTTAAATATGTAAATTACTGAAAAAGAAAAGCTAGAAAGAAAATTAATGATCGCTTTAGATGTGAACTTGTTGTAATTCTCTGGAATCACTTCCACCTTCCTTGATCCTAAGTCACCTGATGAACATTCCAAGAAACAAAAGATAGGTGGAATGCCCGTCAGCGAAGTTGCGCTCGTTAAGTCCCAAAAATATGTGTAATATATAGATTGAGTACAAGATGACATGTAATATAGTATAAATGGAAGTCGTAATATGTGAACAAGTATGGTAATATATATGACAACTAGGTAAGCATGATAGTATATCATAAGCATGGCAAACAAGTATAACAAGGCCGTATAGTGTAGATATAGTGAACATGAAATGAATATAAGTGTCTTAAAAGGTCTCTAAAATGGTAAATTTAATTAACGTGAGTTCAAGTGTGAATGTCAACCAAATTTCAAGAGTATTCTTCAACCAAAGGCTATCGTCCAGGGATAAGGAATCACGGGCCCAAAATAGCGGGACTACAATTGTTATTGAAGTATTCCAAACCTAACAGGTTATCATCTAGGGGCTTGGAAACACGACCCTTCATTCATGAATTCATGATGTACCATTTTAGCCCGGTACCACAGCAACGTTATTTTTATCGTTTCAGCCCGGTACCACAGCAACGTTATTTATAATAATGAAACTCATGAGATTTCTTCGGATTCATACTTAAAATACCCCAATATCCCATGTATGTTAGTCTATGATTAATGTTACAAGTCTTGATCGAATACATGAATACAAAAGGTGATGTATGATATCAAGTTTTTAAGATTGAGTTCATGTAGTCATGTTAAGTGCAAGTCATGCCAATTGTATTCATGGTTCGAGTCGAGTTGGTTCAAATGTACATATTGGGTTCAAGTATTCATGATTGGGCCGTGTCAAGATCAAGTAAATTCTAGCATATAATGGTTTAATCACAAGTCATATAGATAAAAATAAATAAGAAATCACAGAATATGATATGAGATAAGTATACAAATAACGTCCAAAAACAATATTGTAAATACGTATTGTGTCCGACTAATCAATCAAGTCAATCGATTTCGAAATATAAATAGAAATATATATCTATATGTTGTGCACGCGTGAGTTCTAGTATCACCTAAATATGACTACCGGTTTGGGAGATATACTCATTTTCGTATCGTCGAGCAAAACAGGTCAGAATCAGTTCAGCACCGTCATATATTTTTAAAACGCGGTTTGAGATAATTTTCATCAGATTTCAGGTTACAAAATTTATTAGAAAATTTTATGTCTTTTGATGTACATATCCAAACAATTAAGGTTCGCACGATTTAGACTCCTAAAGCTCTAGTTACGATCATTTTAATATCTGTTTAAAACAGAAATTCAGATTTCTGGACAGCAACTATATATTGTATTGCAAAGTCTATATCGGGTTGTTTCATGCATTTATAAGTAATATAATATACATGAAATTATATTTCTATCAATTGAGCATCTACACATCTAAACATTGTCACAAACGGATATCGGAAGTTCGAGTTATGTCTTATTTTAAAATAGTGTGCGAATCAGGATAGATTTTGTTCAGATTCATCACTAAATATTTTAACTCGGTTTTCTATATTTTACGTCGGTTTTCAGTAAAAACTTAAAACTAAGAAAATCTAGATAATTTGATGTAAATGTTCAAAACAACTGAAACACTTAATTTGGATCAACGATTATAGAGTTATGGTCACTCTCGAAGACCCTTATTGGCAGTTTTCTGGTTTTAAAAATAGTGAATAAAAAACTACGTAATTCATAAACCGTTATTCGGTTTGATATAAATTTTTTAATGTAAACCTGAAATTCTATCTAGCATATAATCTAGTTTTCTTAAAAAATCTCCAGAAGTCAAGACTGATTTTCTAAAAATTGTTTTGAAGGTAAAGATATTTCTTTAAGGTAGTATTTGAGATTGACAAGGTCATGGTATTTATTTGAAATCTCGTTTTCTTTTAAAACTAAATATAAATAAAATAAAATAAAAATATCTAGCAATAAATTATGAAAGTTATACAGACAAGCATACGAATCAGTCATGATATATATACTAAAATCGATATAAAAGATTAACAAAGATTCTAAACAAAAATTATTAAACACTTTTCTTTTGTTTTGAATAAACGATCGTGTTATGTGATGGTATGCAATATAGGATGATACGATTCATATATTTTCATAACTACTAAAACATGAAACAAGATAATCACTACTAGTTAAAAATGTATCATATTCATGAAGGTAAATGAGTTTACAAAACAATTAACTATTAGATTATCTATTTATTTTATGCGTGTTTTCTAAATAAGGAGTTTACATAGGAAGTGAGAAATTATGATATCAGTGGAGGCATGACAAGATAAGGATGATTCAACAAGAGAAGGAGAAAAAATGAAGAGGACTTACATACACAAGCTCGTATTGTCACCGGGCTTGTCTATCCGCCGATAGCCTCTTGTTTCTAGCGAGACCTTTTTGAGAACTTATTCATATTCTTCTTTGAGGAATTTAGATGAAGAGAAAGATGGGAAATAATAGAAATGTGTAATGAGGAAAAGAAAGAGGAGTGACATATAAAAAAGGTTTATGACCACCATAATTCTAGTAAATTATAGCTCATAACCATTCTAATTATTTTGGAAGTTAAAAGAAAGATAAAATGAAAAGTCTCATTTGTATGTTATAAGAAGGATAAAAATTGATAAAAAAATAATTGCGAGAATAAGGATTTAAACATGTGACCCATGGAATAACAATGTAAGAACATAACCAATAAGCTACAAGATTGTTCATGCATATATTGTTGGGCTACGGCAGCGCCCCGGCCATCAAACCGTGGCCAAATGCGGAACAAAAATTTTCTAAACTAGCGCTACCATTACCCGATGCCCCGGTCTATCCTAAATCCTAAACTAGCAAGCTAATAAAAGAGATAGGAATGGTTATACCGAGTTGATCCGTGTCCTTCAGTTTTCAACCATCATCCCCAAGCTCCTAGTGGCTCCTTGATCGAATTTGGTTGTCGGTCTTCCTCCATCTACGATGATCCACCTGAGAGAAACAACGCAAGCTTCAGCCTCGCTTAGCGAGGCAACCGACGCTTCAAGGTTGCTAGCAATGGAGAGTGGAGGTGTAGGAATGTGTCACCATAATTTTTTCTCATCACATATGCTCAATGAGCAACTCAAGAAGATGAAGGAGGTGAGGAAACATGTGGCATAGGCAACTCAAGAAAGTGCTAAGTCTCCAAATAAGAATGAGAGTGTAAGCAATTGAAGAAATCAAGTGGAGAAAAATGAAATGAGCAAGCCCACTCCAAAAATTGTGGCTACCCCTCTCTCTCTCATGCATAAAAATATCTTATCTCAATTTCCAAATAAACAATTCCAAGCCAGCCATGACCCATGCTCATGCCACCTCACTCCTCCACCTCATTTGTGAAACAAATGAATTTCCAAAAAATAAAAATCATACAAATGAGGTGTCCACTTCTAGAAACTATTCCGTATAAATACGGAATACAACCCGGTACATGCATCGAAATACATATATGCGTATTCGTACAAAAATACGAATAGCCAAGAGAGAAAATGAATAGTGAACAATAATACTAGAATACATAAATACATATATAAATTATTAAATCAAAAACCGGATTTAATAATTTGGCTCAATCCTAAGCCGCTAGTATTATCAACCGTCCGATTATGTCTGTGCAGCATGTGCACATATTTAATCGGACACCTGTATGTACCAACATACGTCATCTATACCATATCGCCTGAACCGTGAAAACCCTCTGTGTAAGACTCTAAAGACTCGTCAATACGCTGGCAGTGGGTTTAACCACAAGCACGTCAGCGGCACTAGCTGTACATAACGGCTACCCAGGTATTGAGCGAAAGGGAGGCCGACGAGCAAACTCATCCTGAACCCCTACTGAGCCTGACAGTGACAATATCTGCACAGTCTGGTCTATTCATCTAAGAGTATTGCATATCGAGTCTAGGAGGGTGGATAAAGTCAGACCCCTAACAACGCAGCATTTAGTGTCGGCATGAAACCCATCACCACCTGAGAAACTATCGATCCTGGACCGGTAATTCTCATCCACCGTGGCCACGGATTTCTTATGATGGACACCCGTGCACAACGCGACATCAGCCCCCAATACCGGGAGAGATGAATCCCCGAGGATCCGATGACTGCCTCCATGTGGCTCGGGACTGCACCCAACTAAAACATGTTTACACGACTCCTTTGAGTCGTGGTAGGGTAGTAATCAAAGCACAATGGGAACTCACACGAGACAAATGACGATTTCAGGTCGACAGACTTACCTGTACACATGTCACCTGGGAACTGCTATATGACAATAGGTATAATATCAACTAGTAGGTTCCCGGCGAGTCCATCCATTGTACTCATAACCCAATGAGCACATGTATACTATCTTAGGTGAACAAACTAACACCAATGGCTTGTGTGACCTGGCCACCGCCCCTCGTCGGGGTCTCGATCAGTATACACTAGTCTACACTGGAGTATCGATGCCCAGTCTCAATACTCCCACGACTAGGGATATTTAAGGATGTGCTTATAGACCCTCAGCTCCCACGTATATGATTGCCATCATAATGCTGGTAGTCAGGAAAGAATCCTATGGGCTCTATCAACTTGTACATGATGATAAAGACAAACCGGATAGCATACTATCATCTCGAGTAAGACTGTTCTACCTGTATAGGTCCTCCCTCAATCTTCATAATCACATGCTTGCGACTATGATAATTGCCTTGAGGGCACTATAGTCAACAATCTCCTACTTGCACTTAAGACCAATTATTACAGTGTCGCATACTCACAGCTCGTATGATACCGAACACCCAACTTCTCTACTAATCAGTTTCGCAAAGCCCGTTTGCGAAACTATTGCGTTCGAGAAATAGCCTCAGTGAGTGGATCCGCTCCAATATTTGTTTCTGTATCTCTCTATATCTCAACTTCGCGGAGAAAGCTATCTCCTGAAATGAGCAATACTTGTTTTAGAATTTGTCTGGATATCTGATGGGACCCAGTTCACAAATGAACTCCAAATCCAACAAACTTCTTAGATTGTATCATCCACTGAATTTAATCAGTATCCTGCGCCATGCCTTTCCTCAGTATCCGCTTGAACCACCTGTTCAACATACTGTCCCTCAAAAGAGGGAAAACTATAACTCTGACAGTCACTCTGTCATCCAGGTCACCTTGGAAGCCTGAAATGATAACTGTCTCCCAAAGGAGGCTGCCATTACCATATCCCTAGAACATCCATTTATGATCATAAACTGCTTCCCAACGTTTCTCCAGGATTGAATTAATATATCTGCTTATTGCAGCTAGTACAAAAACAACATATGGTGTGGTACTTGACATTTCATGATTAACTCAATTGCCTAAGCAAGTGATATGCTAATCATGCAGATCCCTCTCCTCTTTAATCTGTAAGACACCTTTATAGAGGGTGACTCCATCACCTGTAGGTACACCACCAAGCCAGGAGTCGTTCATTCTAAAATACCTTTAGAATAATGTCAAAATACCCAGATTAGGATACTTCCCAAATCTAGATCTAAAACCATAGATCTAGTAACCAGAAACCCTAATATTATATCGATATCCTTTGTGGAGAAACAACTTTGTGACAACCATAGTATAACCGATCGTAGTATAGGAATATCTCTTCCTATCAAGTACATGTCATCCTAATACCTGGACATCACTCTCTACTACCTTCTGAGCTGATCCATCTCCTATTCTGATGAAGTCAAAGTCTATGACTGTCACATCAAAAATAGATGATCTATTTCCGCTATACCTGCTTTAGTCTATAAATAGACATAAACTACTTGCCCACTATGCTTCCGCTGCTCCCACTGACTACAACAACCCTCTGGCAGAGTCATATACACGTGCACTTCTAAAGCTAGTTTAGAACGACGTTATACTCATCCTCCTGCCGAGTCTTATAGTCTAGAACATCAGCAATGGCAAGTCTGGGTAAACAAGAACTTCCCTGTCACCATCTCTGAGAAGACCGAAGTACCTCTCGGGTGCCTGAGGTTACCCACCAAATCTGTGGAGTGGCTAATGGAATGTCGAAACTAAATGAATTCTTAGGTTCTATTAAATCTTCAGTGATCGTTTGTGGTTTTGGAATCACTTCCAGTTCTACCATACTCCCACATCTGTTTTTCTGAAAAAATCCATTTTACTAAAACCGTGGCGAGTCAAGAACAATATAAATATTGATCTTCCTTATGGTATAAAGTTAACCCTCGTTAAAGCCCGGAATAACCCACAAAAAACCATTACTGAAACGTGCCTCGAGTTAATCCGGATTCTGGTTTTAAGCATCAGCCGGACAACTTCTTATACCTTAACATCGTTAAGATATAAATTGATTCTATATATATCTAATATAGAAATAAAAGCACTAATTTAATTGGAAAACATGCAGCTGTCTCCAGTGAATATCAACCAAATAGAAAAAGGCGAATTAGCATTACTCATCTAGGAGTGCATCCATATATGAGTGACCTGAAAGAGAAACAAGTTCTCAAAACCATTACTATCAACAGAATACAAAAAACAGGTATCTAGATCTTCTAATTTCTCGAAGAATCCTAATACTTTCAACAAATGGTTCTCTACTTTATTCTTATACCTATAACTTCTCAAAATCTGAACCTTGTATTTCAACGATATACTTGTCTAGAACTAGAGAAGTTATGAGTAAATAGAATATAGTACGAGTACCAATCCCATTGTCCTAATGGTCACTGGACAATATACAATACTTTTTATAAGTCCCCTGAGTTCAATAACTCAAACCCTGTGCGTCGTAGGTTGAAAATCAGTTCTATGGTTAAGAAGAATTACACCGCTGTTGAATGCACCTTACCTAATCACCAACTGATATCGGTAAATGTCACAGACATAATATCAAAAAGTTATATCTCACTTTATAAATTAAACGTACAGATATATCAGTTTGAAATTGGTGCATAATAAAGGATATTCAAAACCAAATATTTGCCATCCGGCAAAATCCAGATGATTTCCTCAAATATCACCAATTACAACGAATTCCGATATAATGAGGATCTAATCACCCAATTCCCAATATCTTACTCCCACTCACCATCCGTAATAGCATACAGATGTGAGAAACTGATCTAGTAAACACATACCCTGCAGTTAGATTTCAACTGGGAAAACAGTTTTTAATTAACATCGCACAGTGAAACTGAAACATGAAAATGTTTCGAAGGGGTAACCGGGTATTCCTAGTAATGTCTCTTCCACTATCCTGATTCATAACAGTAACCATATACTTACCTTCTCTCACTCCAATTCCTTTATTATGTCTTTACTTATTACCTTCTGTACACCTTCTTTAGGCTAATTGGTTTTCTTCCTTCCCTACCCTTCGGCACCAGTCTAAGGTTTGGAAGAAGACTATCCAATAAGCGTAATAGGCGTATTCTCCTTATGCCAGGAGCCCTCGCAACTTGAGAGAAGGTAATGGGAAAAGACATCTGAATAATCCTATTCTATTTCTCCTGAACTGGAAACCATCCTCGAATCTAGAACAAATTCCTTCGAGTTCGTACGTAACTATACGATGGCATATCCAATAGGAGTGGATACCGTAGTGATACGGAGTGTTATGGAGAAATCCAAAGTGAATGTGGGAGTGGTAAGGGTATACACGGTTTTGTCGTGAATGATGGTGGTCGCAATTTTCTTTGCCCTTAATCTAATCCCTTTATATGTATTTACTTATTGCCTTCGGTACAGCACACTTAGGCTTAATTGGTTTTCTTCCTTCCCTACCTATTGGCACCTGCCAGTAGTTTGGAAGAAGACTATCCAATAAGCTCAATAGGTGTACTCTCTTCTAATCCTAGGAGCCCTCACAACCTGAGAGAAGGTGAAGGGAAAAGCCAACCGAATAATCTTATTCAATCTCTCCAGAACCAGAATTCATCCTCTAATCTGGAACAAGTTCCTTCGAGTTCGTATGTAACTATACGATGGATTTATCCAATGGAAGTGGATGTTCATAGTGATACGAGGTGTTCTGGAAAAATGCAAAGGTGATATAAAAGTGGCAATGATGTATGCGACACCGTGACATTCCAAAAGCCAAAGTGTTTTAAGAAGGTTCGATTAACTTGGTTCATGAGTTTTAGTCAAGGGTCGGGCCATGGTCGCTACCAGAGAGAGAGAGAGAAACACTCAACGTGCACTCTATCCTAAATCAGAATGATTAATCACTTTATCTAATTAGGATGGCTCCCACTGTTTCCTCGAATTCTCCTCCAATCCCAAAAGGAGAATTAGCCAGGATCATCTAAAATCATCCGAGGAGTAATCCTACTCATCAGTGGGAATTGGGATCCAACTATCATCGCATGATAACTTGATGGAATCCACTCAAGTTACCACACTTTAGAGGTTATGCGCAAGCCTGGCAAGTTTCCTGTATGTTTGAACTCCCGATGTGATTTTTTACCCCTAACAACTTCATGGCCTTGATAGAGACCAACGTGTCATAAGTCGCTAGCCAAGTTCAACCCGTCATTGTCCAAGATTGATCTAAACCCATCCGCACAAGCCTTTGATAGAGACCAACTTGACTATGCGGCTGTCCTAGATAATTTCATATCCATGCTACAGACACATATTACGCAGCTACCGTACACTATGCCTTGATAGAGACCAACGTACATAGCACGAATACTATGAGATACCTATTTGAAATGACGGAGGGCTACAACTAGTTTTTGGCGAAAAACCTTTAACGTAATGAACTTGATATTGTTGAACGAACCGAAGTGGTTTTAGAAATTTATGGTGGAGAAAACTTTTGCTAAAGAGGTCACTCCCGGTGAAGAGATCTCGGCTCTTTCCTCATCGAATGAGGTGCAGGATATTCCTAACTGAATACCATGATGCAAAGCAAAAGAAAATGACTATTGTGAGGTTATTACGCTGACGCAAACTTTCGCCCAAGGGGTCACTCCCGATGAAGGGATCTCGGCCCTTGCCTCGTCGAATGAGGTGCTGGATATTCGTAACCGAATACTACTGTGCAAAGCAAAAGAAAACGTCTGTAATGTCAGTTTTTAAAAAAAATGGTTCCAACAACATCATATATAGGTTTGTTTTATCCTTGCATTGATCAAAATCAACGCAGTCCCATCAATTAATCACACCAGAAAAGAACGAAAATAAAATGTACGTATATGCCATCCGCATTGGCCACTGGGTCTCATCATCACTCGTTAGGTTACTTAACTAACGACAGAGCGAGGACTGGACTAGCGCGGGTGCAAACCATATACAACATCTACTAGTATATATAAATATATATATATAACACTCGTCCGAGGCATGATATAAGCAACATCACAGAAACATCACAGAAGCAACATACAATGGTGGATAATCTTGGAGCCCCGGGTTTCACTTGAGCCGCAAATGAGATCCGACGTTCTCTGTCGTGTGGATACCCTATGCAATGAAACCTAGACCCCTACGAGTGCGGCAAGTTACCTGCCAAAACCAGAAGTAAGGCAATCCCCTTCAACAACATGAATGGGCCACCCAGCACTTCACGGAATCTGGTAACTTGGACATCCCTCCGTGGGTCATACCTATACCCCCTACGAGTGCGGCAAATAGCCCACCAATTCTAGAGTAAGATCCCCTCCGTCCCAACGCCATGAGATGTGGACCCATTGCCCTCTAGAACCCGGCTATTCCTGCACTCCACCGTGGGGTAATCCTAGTACAGAAAAGAAAATAATATACAAGGGTGGCATCGACCTCAACCCGGTCGTGCCCCAAACTAATAATATACAAATTGGCAGTGACGGCAGTCCCCATGTCGAACGCTCCACCCGCAATATCAAATGTACGAATGAGACTAAACTGTACTAACATTGCACCATAGCTATCCACCACGACAATCCAACCGCAACACAGCACAACACAGAACATCAACGTGAATGTCACGTTCGCAAACCCGTCGAAAAGAACTATTGCAACTAGACAAGTTGTACCGATTTAATGACATTCACGGTCGCAGATAGTAATATAAGTACTGTAAACATTTAAATAGTGTTAAATTATCGACTTCGAAACACCCCGAATTGCCTATGAACAAAAGAAAACACTATATCCAAACTGGGCAAAACAAGCAATACCACTGAACCAATAATCCAGAGACCGGACCACACCCAAAATACGAAGCCCTAACTCTCTCCCCAGGTCGGCCAACTCGGATTTTGTGAGCATGTACTTGGGTCAAAACGGGTGGAATGGGTTCGTATTTGGGGTATGTTCTAGTGGTCATTCAAATAGTCTTCTGCAGTTGCTTAAAAATTTTTTTGAAGACTTTAAAAATCGACAGAGACTGGAATGTGTGGTGCACTGTTTCGGAGTTGTTTCACTTTCGATACTTTAACATTTTCTAAACAAGCTAGCTTAGGGTTTAAAGGCTGGCTCTGATACCATGTTGGCTACGGCAGCGCCCCGACCATCAAACTGTGGCCAACTGCGGAACAAAAAATTTCTAAACTGGCGCTATCATTACCCGATGCCCGGATCTACCCTAAACCCTAAACTAGCAAGCTAATAAAAGAGATAGGAATGGTTATACCGAGTTGATCCGTGTCCTTCGATCTTCAACCATCATCCCAAAGCTCCTGGTGGCTCCTTGATCGAATTTGGTTATCGGTCTTCCTCCATCTACGATGATCCACCTGAGGGAAGCAGCGCAAGCTTCAGCCTCGCCTAACGAGGCAACCGACGCTCCAAGGTTGCTAGCAATGAAGAGTGGAGGTGTAGGAATGTGTCACCATAATTTTCTCTCATCACATTTACTCAATGAGCAACTCAAGAAGATGAAGGAAGTGAGGAAACATGTGGCATGAGCAACTCAAGAAAGTGCTAAGTCTCCAAGTGAGAATGAGAGTGTAAGCAAGTGAAGAAATCAAGTGGAGAAAAATGAAATGAGCAAGCCCACTCCAAAAATTGTGGCCGCCCCCCTCTCTCTCATGCATAAAAATATCTCATCTCAATTTCCAAATAAACAATTTCAAGCCATGCCATGACTCACGCTCATGCCACCTCACTCCTCCACCTCATTTGTGAAACAAATGAATTTCCAAAAAAGGAAAATCATACAAATGAGGTGTCCACTTCTAGAAACTATTCCATATAAATACGGAATACAACCCGGTACATGTATCGAAATACATATACGCGTATTCGTACAAAAATACGAATAGCCAAGAGAGAAAATGAATAGAGAATAATAATACTAGAATACACAAATGCATGTATAAATTATTAAATCAAAAACCTGATTTAATAATCTGGCTCAATCCTAAGCCGCTAGTATTATCAATCGTCCGATTAAAGTCTGTGCAGCATGTGCACTTATTTAATCGGACACCTGTATGTACCAACATATGTCATCTACACCATATCGCCTGAACTGTGAAAACCCTCTGTATGAGACTCTAAACACTCGTCAATACGCTGGCAGTAGATTTAACCACAAGCACGTCAGCGGCACTAGCTCTACGTAACGGTTACTCAGGTATTGAGCGAAAGGGAGGCCGACGAGCAAACTCATCATGAACCCCTACTGAGCCTGACAGTGACAATATCCGCACAGTCCGGTCTGTTCGTCTAAGAGTATCGCATATCGAGTCTAGGGGATGGATAAAGTCAGACCCCTAACAATACGACATTTAGTGTCGGCATGAAACCCATCACACCTGAGAAACCATCGATCCAGGATCAGTAATTCTCGTCCACCGTGGCCATGGATTTCTGGTGATGGCCACCTGTGCACAACGCGACATCAACCCCCAATACCGGGAGATACGAGTCCCCGACGATCCGATCACTGCCTCCATGTGGCTCGGGATTGTACCCAACTAAAACCTGTTTGCACGACTCCTTTGAGCCGTGGTAGGGTAGTAATCAAAGCACAGTGGGAACTCACAAGAGACAAATGACGATCTCAGGTCGACAGACTAACCTGTACACATGTCACCTGAGAACTTCTATATGACAATAGGTATAATACCAACTAGCAGGTTCCCGGCGAGTCCGTCTAGTGTACTCATAACCCAATGAGCACTTGTATACTATCTTAGGTGAACAAACTAACACCAATGGCTTGTGAGACCTGGCCACCGCCCCTCGTTGGGGTCTCGGTCAGTACACACTAGTCTTCACTGGAGTATCGATGCCTATGCTCGATACTCCCACGACTAGGGATATTTAAGGATGTGCTTATAAACCCCCAGCTCCCACGTATAAGATTGCCATCATAATGCTGGTAGTCGGTAAGAATCCTATGGGCTCTATCAATATGTACATGATGATAAAACAAACCAGATAGCATACTATCATCTCTAGTAAGACTGTTCTACCCGTATAGGTCCTTCCTCAATCATCATAATCACCTGCCTGCGACTATGATAATTTCCTTGAGGGCAATATAGCCAACACATATTTAACAAGAATTAAATATATGCCGTACTTTGAAAAGAAAGTGCGCTTAGAAAAAGAAAAGAAAGAAATCAAATGGTTTTGTCTTGGCTTGGGTTTGGGCTTTGAAAAATTATAAAATGGATAAAATAGATAAAGTGATAAAATAATATATTTATTAGAAAAAAATATACCAAAAATAAATAATTGCAATATTTTATTAAAGAAATGATACATGAAAATATAAGAATTTTATGATCGTTACATTCGCATTGTCCCTATCTCGAGAAGTTTTTATATTTTGCAAATCTCTTGGAAGAGACAATGAATGAGTAAATTCATCTGTGACGGGATTCATGAACATCCCCTCCTCGCTACCCAGGTCCGTGCAGTGATCATCTAGGTGTGCATACGGACATCCTGCACAGATGCACCTGCAGGTTCCTGATCAGATGCATCTACACATTTTAATTTATTCTAATCAATCAATAGTTATATGAAAAAATATTTTGAACGCGCTTATTTAAAACTCATAATATATATCTTCTGTGATCTCAGGATCAGGCTGTGTCGAAGAGAAACCAGATCGATCTCTTTTCTTCCCTGATAATACTCTAGCAAATTTGTTGAACATGTCTTTTCGCCCTATCTGTTTCATACAAGTTATGACGATAAAAAATTTATAATATGCATAAATCATTAAACAAATATATCAATAGATTACAAGTGATTAGAACTACAAAGTTTTTCATATATCAATTGATTATAAGTGTTTGCAACTACAGAGTATATAACATATCTATATATAAAGGACAGTCTATTAAATTCCGTACATCCTTCGTACAGATCTTGTTCGTTTTTCTCTAGAAGTTTCCAGCGGTGTCTTCAGATGGTTCGACATCATTCATTTCCTCGCCAGCAAATAAATCTTCCAATATCTTACGCGTGTTATCAATCCTGTTACCTGTCGGCAACTCAGATTGCGAAGCTGTGGTCTCATTATCCGTCCTCACTTCCTCGTCAAATAGTCTCTCGCCATGGTAATTACAATGTATGTAGTTTGTTTCAAAACCATCTACATACACATGTTCTTCTATCTCTTCATGTCGAAAATGTTCTTTATTCTTACAATTCTTACAGGGACAGAACATGAGTCCGTCTGTGCTACGCGTTGGGTTCATCTCCGTATAGTTTAAAAAGGATTTAAGTCCATCTTTAAATCGGGTGCCTCTCGTACTATACCAATCTTTTTTCCTATGAGCATAAACGATTTATCCGGAAGAAGTCTCATCTGTCATCATACAGATAATAATATGAGTTTAGCATATGTTAGGAGTTTATTACAAGATCATCATTAAATAAAATTTCAAGCTTTAAATTAGATTTAACGGCATAGAAGCATCAAAGTATATGATGTCATTTAAAGTTGGCGTAAGTCAGGGCAAAAGATCGGGACGAACAATAAGTTTCACAGTTGTCAGGGCTCAAAGTCCTAATTCCCATTACGAATGCAATACTCACATCTCACTTTCTCCTATTTTTCGTCAATTTCAAGAAAATTTCGGCAGCACTTTCCCCTGTTTTCCGTGTTCGTACATATATCTGTACACGGGGAATAAGTGGAAAGCACCGTTGAAACTTTTCGAAATTGATGAAAATACAGGAGGATGTTAGTTTTGTTGCATTAACATGTTCAAATTGGACAAATCCGACAATTATTTTATGTCAAATCCTCTCGTCGAGTACTACACATACAATTGAAAAAATTGAACAGGACACTCAATTCTCATAAACATATAATTTGATCCTATCAATTCGAGGGGGAAAAAGATTTGACATACACCAATTATAGGCCGATCTTAAACAAGTTTAAGACTTTTCGATCTTAAACTTATTAATTAAATAAAAAATAAAACTGTACTTAAGTTTCTAATCATAATTTAGGGTATCTGTTAACTTTCTATTTAATTAATTTTTAATTAGGGTCTCGGTTCACTAGTATCTATTTTTTATTAAGGTTTCTTAATTAGTATAATTAATGTTATAGCTTAATTAGTGTTAATTTTTCTTAATGAGTTTGATTTTATTTTTGATCTATGCATCTAGTATAGTTTAATTGGTATTAAAAGATTTGATTTTTATTTTAATTTGGTTTATAAATTATACTACAATTTAAAAATCTAAGCAATAAATCATAGACAACAAGATATCGAATCATTGAATTTACAAAATACAGGATATCGAATCAATAGATTTACAAAATACAAGGTAGAAGTTAGGATGGATATACTTTTGAAATATTTCATATGTGGGCACACACACATATATACACTCTCACACATCCACACATAAGCGCGCGCACTCAAACACTCATACATACACTCGCTCACACACTCACACATACTCGCTCATAAACGTACGCGCGGACACACACTTACACATACGCACAAACAAACATGCACGCGCGCGTGCACTCGTTCACACACACCCTCAATTACCTATAATTCATCTTACTCTAAATTCATCTAACATAATCCTATAATTCATCTTACCCTAAATTAATCTAACAAGTAAATTCATCGAACCCTTCTTAAAATTCATCTAACAATTAACCCTCCATTACCTATAATCCATATATCTTCAATTCTAACCCTAAATTACCAAATATCTATTTCAATCATTCATCTATTTTCAATTATAAAGCCCATCTAAAACAATTTTCTTCATTTATATTTCAATGCTAAAACCCATCAACACCCAAAAATCATAATAAATTTCAAACCTCATCATACAACGGATTCAATTCATCATTATCCATATCTAATATATCAAAACCAGCACAAATAAAATATTATAATCACCTAATTTCAAATTTTAATAATCTAATTGAAAAAATTAGGGCTAAAAGACGAAAACACTAACCTTGGACCGGATTTAAAAAAGAAAAAGCGGTTGCAAGCTCCAACAGCACCGAAGAACAACAATAATACCTACAAAAAAATTTAGGTTAAAATTGATATTTTTTATAAAAAAATTGATTAAATGGTAGGGGTGTGAATTTATCTTCACGGGATGAAATGGGGAGAATGAGGAGGAAGAAGGAAGCTCACGGGGTTATTCTGATCGATTCATTAGCGACTGTCTAAAACAGTCGCTAATGTTTTGGGCACGATCGCCAATGTATTGATGACTGTGCATTAGGGACCGTATAAATAATACGGTCCCTAAAACTTATTAGCGACCGTGTTAATTTATACGGTCTCTAATGGACCATCCTTAATGTGTACAGTTTCTACTAGTGAACGTCGGTAAGGTGAAGATAATGATGAAGTGATGATCAAAGAGGGCAGGATCAGGGATTGGATCAGGAGGTCAAGGGTTTGGAGGCAGAATTAAGGGGGTCGGAGAAGGAGGGGGGAGCTTGAGGGGAGGTCAGTGGAAGTGGGTGGTGGTAGTGATGATGATGATGAAGAAGAAAAAGATGCGGTGGTAGGTGGGTTGATGAATGTTGACATATAAAAAATATGTTAATATCATATATATCCAACTTATATATGCAATTTGTATACATGATATTGATGGGAGGGTATTGTGGAGTCAAAAATATTGACTCTCAAAAGTATTCAAATCGGATACTTGTGCATCTGTATATAGGCTGAGTTCAAATACCTATAGCGTTCAACACACTTTGTCATTTTGGACAAATAAGGATTTATTTGAAAGCCCATTGGGTCTAGTTTCCAAAAAATCAAACGGTGCGTCATTTGAACTTTCCTAGATAAAAGTTATGGCCAAATCACTGAAACCCGCGGATGTAGATTTCAGATTTCGGGACCCTCTTCCTTAGGTTTCGGGAGTCCTCCCATTTTAAGTTTTGGGACCTGTAACATTTTGGAAAATTATAAATTTTAATTTATAATTTTAAATATGAATATAATAAGTTTACAAAAATGATATCACATATGAATTTTAGTATCGGATTGATATCCGCAAAGGTATCGTTATTTTGGGGAAAATGAAGAAAATGTGTGATATCATAAAAATAATATTTAAATTGTTTTAATATGATATGGAATTTTATTATAATGTTCTAGTATTTAAGTGTTATGATAAGCGTTTTATTTCTTTTTAAAAATAGATGAATTAAGATTTAGTGTAAGATGGAGGTATTTGTTTGAAAAGGGTTTTTATTTTTGTTAAAAGGGTAGGTATATATTTAGCTAGATAGTAAACCCTCACAACCAACACACCCTCACACACACTCTCCTCACTCCACCTCACCCTTCTTGGTTGACACTTCCTACTTGCTCTACACCAAATCTTCACACCTCCTTCTTCCACTATATCAAACACTTATGATAATCTCTCAATTCACAAACTAAACCAAGCAACTCTCTCTCTTTCAACATTTCTATCTTTCATCAAACCAAAAGAAGAAATACCCATGAATCATTCATCCAACTTGTGCATATCATCAAGTTAGAGCTACTACAATATCTAGGAGCATTCACCATGCATTTCATGTGCTGGAATTTCCTTGTGCACCATCCCTATAGGTATATCTTACTTCCTTTGCAAGTTTCTTTTGGTTACATATCTGTTTTTGTGTGCAAATATCTGAAACTAGGATTTTTATGATATTTGTGTGGGTAAACTTGAATCTGGAACTATATTAGCCTACTAGAAAAACTAACAATATTAGGATATGGTGAGACCATTAGGAGATGTCACCTAAAGCCCGAGCTCCTAAATCCACAGTAAAACCATCGGTTCTTCCCTTTTTCCCGTCGCCGCCGGTCTTTCAGGGTATTGGTGTTTTGGGTTTTGGTCAGTAGCCTTATTTAGTGAAAATTTAAGCTACTGTATTGTTTGTTTTGTCCCAGATTTCATATAGAGAAATCTGGGAGTGTTCTAGTATTGTTTTATCAATATTTTTGATATTTATGATACGGTTTTTTGTATTTCTTTACCTCGACTGAAATATTGACGTTTGTACGTTAATGTCAGGGGTATTTGGTCGTATTTGGAGTAAGTAAGCTAAGGTTCTAATCTATGGTTGCTTAGCTCATTGATTTGGTTTTGATATGATATTTACGCCGATATGTTATAACTACGATTGTAGGTACGATAGCGAAGGTTTCCGAGACGGCAAGGACGGACAAAGCAAGCGTGGATTTCCACTAGCATGACAAGTGTGAGTAGATTTATATCTACAAGGGAAGTCGGGAGGTTGGCGTATAAGACTCCCGCAACCATTTAACTAAGTTATGTTAACTAGTTAGATTTTTATGATATGTTAGATAACTTAGCTAATTGTATTGATGTTATTTCGCATCTAATAGGTTATAGATGTGGTTATATTTGATATATGGTTATAGTGACATACGTACGTGACGATAGATCCGTATGATATGATATGATATTGGATGGACAGTAAACGAGAAAATCATACCGTACTTGTGATAATGAGGATAGTGTGCCGAATAGGACTAAGTTTCATTTGGATTCGTGGAGTCATGAGTTATCCCGACTTGGGACGTTACGTTTGAGTGAGCTATACTCTTTTAAAAATCAACGATTCGTTTTCCATTTTAAATGATAAATGACAAGGATGTGATACTATTTTCAAAAACGAATATCTATTTTAACTTAATGCGGCTTCCTTATTTCAAAATAACATTTCGTTCCATTTTCAAAGATAATTAGTTATGTTTAATAATTGATATGCTTAGAATTCCTTTACATGTTCGCGATACACTTATCGATTATATACATTCTCTTTTATACGAACACACTGATAGAACACTACACAATTACCAATGAGTACTATGTTGCACGAGCACAGACACATATGTTAGACTACATTTCATTGGTACTGCCATGAACTATAGGACTGCTATACGACGCGATGTGTATGTAAATGTCGATACGAGGCGTTATGAATTCTCCATATCTGTAAAATTGAATTGTAATTATATGCTACGGATATGAGTAGAATTACTTTCCGCTTTAAATACTTATAGAACACTTGCACAAATACTAATGATTGCCATGCTACATGAGCACAGACGCGTATGCTACACTACATATCTTTAGTATTGCCATGACACTGTAGAACTGTTACGTTTGTTTGCACGACTGACTATACTTACGTACACTGCCGTTATTACCTGCTAAGTTATTGCAAATACCAGTACCATGGGTATTCGTATTTGATTCTTATGAGTTTTATGATGTTTTTACTTTCGATGATATATATCAGTGGTATGGGACACTGCTATATATATAATATATATCATCAGAGTGATATATACAATTATTATTATTCTTTACTTGATATTTTCTGGATACGATGAGTTGACGTCTACCATGCGTTTGATGTTTTTTTGATTTAGTTTTATTCCAAACCGAGTGGGGGAGCTATACGGTTACGGATATGCTACTTATCCAGAATGAGTGGAAGAGTATACAGTCGGATACATGGTGGACTCGGTCGAGACCGAGGGGCAGGAAAGTCGCAATAGAGGCGGGGAGCCTAACGAGGAAACTCGATACCGGAGATAGATATGAGCACGGCGGATATCCAGGGGATACTGACCGGGGATAGGAATATTGAGGGGCGACCGATCTAATAAGACGGTGTCGACAATATCTGGATTTTCGTGTCGGTGATGGACACGAGAGATTTGATGATTTAGGGTGTCGGTGCTGGATATCCATATATTGATATTTTGCGATCATTCAAGATACGCCGTTATGCTTTATGCGATATAGTAGCCGATCAGGACTGATCTTGGGGACAATACCTGAATTATATTTTACCTGTTGATACATATAAAAGGGTTTTTAAACGAGCTATAGTCTTATTATTTTGATGTGTCTAGGATGAAACAAAAATCTTTTAAACAGTAAACCTCTTAAAATTATTTACTAAAACAGCGAGACGCGTATCTTAAATAAAATATATATTATACTTCATAATATTACGTCTACTTCTTATACCGTGACATACGTATCCTACGGCTATTTTAAAAAGGGTTTTTACATACATGTTATATGCATATGAGATGATATATTTTAGGTTTACGGGATGGATAGTGTTGTATTTATAGTACTTATGCATTATATATATATATATATATATATATATATATATATATATTAGTTCAGGATATGATAGTACTATACTTATGAGCTAGGTATATCGTTGTGCATTTCGATTTCTACCTTGTGATATATTTTTATTCACTGAGTTGGCAACTCACTCCCGTTGTGCCCCAGTTTCTTGCAGGATATACCGCTCGGATCATTAGCGACTTGTTGCATATTCTTTTCTTCGGTGATTGCTTTGGTAGGTGGGCTACTGTTGTATCGTACCCACACTTGTATGTATGTATGTATGTGTGTGTGTGTGTGTGTCTCTATATATATATATAAATATATATATATATATATATTCTTTTGTATCTAATTAAAACTCCATCAACTTAGAACTTGTATATTGTGGACTTAGAAGCGAGACTTAGAGCTTATGTGCTTTTGAGCATCGCACTCGTTGGAGTCGACTCTTTTATACTTCTTAGTTTTGTTTTGCTTTTCTGTTCTTCGCCATTGGGCATCGTATATTATCTGCGTGGTTGCTCCGCCGTTTGGGCATGGAAACTAGCTCCCGTTGGGATGCTTTATATATTATTGTTCTTGTATCAGGTTTTATTCAAAATTTACAAAGGAGACGCTGCCGATTTTTAAAACGTCATAGATGTTAGTGATATATGCCCTAGAGGCCATTATTGTATAGTACCGGATTGTATATTACATTTTAGAAGCTTGGGGTATATACAGATATAATAACAGTTGTTCAGTCGAAAATATTGCAATCTTTAACATAACAATTTCCTCACTTTTCTAATCATCTAATGACGTTTGTTATAAATATAACACGTATTACAAGTTCGTTTGGAAAATATCAAATATAACGTGTTATACATTATAATCAACATTTTTGAAGGAAATTGTGTGTTTATTATTTCAAGCATGATATTGTATATCTCAACAATCTTCAGTGAGATTTTGTGCAGAAAATTATTTCAGGACAGATATCGGAATCGCAAATTCACCGACAAAAATGCAGCAAATCAAAGAGTTAAAATCTAGCAGAGATTTAGAAGAGATAAGAAGATTCCAGATATCACATATAACCCCAAAGACCAACACCAAAAGACACAAGAAAAATGTGGTAACAATCTCACCAAACGGCCGCGGAACCGCGGCCGAGTCAGGCCGATCCGCCGCGGATCCGCGGCCGAGTTGGGGGCTCTTGTGACGACACATCTCCAGAAGCTTCATTATAACAACCTAGCGTATTTGAGACGCTCCATTGTAATAACCTCATTTTGGAAACTTCCCTACAACAGCCTAGCTTCTTGAGGAAGCTTGATAACTAACTTATTCTAGAAGTTTCCCTACAACTACCCAGCTTTTTGGGGAAGATTAACCTAGCTTCTAATGGAAGATTGGTGAAGAGCTATATAAAGGACTTAAACCTTCATTTCGGGGGTTACGCAATTTGGGGAGACAATTTGAGAGCCAATTCAATCCAATTCAATTTCTAATCAAGATCAAAATCAAGAATCGTTAAGAACAACATCAAGCGACAATATTCAAGATCCTTTACGCGAAGCCGATCTTCATCTACAAACGTGAGATCCTTGACAGGTCCAAGTCTCAAGGAAATCGAGCAAAGAGAAATTCGACGGAATAGTTACCTCTTCAAGGGAGAAATCGAGAGCAATTCTTGTAATCTCGAATTGAAGGAATGTGTAATTAGAAGTTGATTAATAAAGGTGATCAATTGTTAATTCTCGCTTTCTTTACATTCTTGCATTATGAAATTTCTAATTCTTGATTCTTTTATTTTCATGATGCGTGAGTAAATCTCCGCTTGCTAAGGATTCAAAAGAATTCGGTAGATCAAATGGTGATGAAATCCTATACGCATCTTAAGTCTTATGAGAATTATGAACCTTAGGAAAAAGAATCGTCATCGACCAAATTAGGAGTGAGATCACCGTTCTTGATAATTTTGTTGCAATTTGGGATTAAATGATTAATGATTCTCTTTGCTAAAAGCTAGATTTGAATAGTGATCAATGAAAAGATAAGAGATAGTGAAGGAGAAATCCTAGTTTATTCAATAGATCCCTAATCTTCATTTATCACCATCGTTCTACCTATAATTCATCAATAGATAAGATAAGGTCTACAATTGCCAGAATCAAAGAGACCGTAAGAAGCGAATATGACCGACGACCCTAAATATTGCCCCTATCACAGAGTGACAATTCATGCCATTGAGGACTGCTTCATCTTCAAAGATTGGATCGAAAAATAATACAAGGCAGGAAAGATAGAACTGTCTAAAGGCGTGTTAAAAAACAGTCAAGCTGCGACCGCCAATTTCATACAAACATAGACCAAAGCCCTTCGGGAACCTGATTCTCTCAGACATCTGCCATTATCTGAAAAGAGCGGACCAAGGCAACAAACTAAGAGCTAAGCGAGCAACATTGCCAATGAAGAAGCAATGAACAGGCACACAACCCATACGATCTATATGATGGAGCTCAGAGGAACAAGTCCTCCTACGCCTAATAGCAATGACAATGACATACTTGTTGCCATCCAACACCGGCTCGATCCAAATGATGAAGAGTCCGCTCAGGCCATTAAGCCAAAGGAACTTGTGGTTCTTGTTGAATCAAGCTCAGGCGGTAAGGATTACCCTGTTGGCATACCCGGGACTATAGAACAAGCATTATTCCAATGGCTTCAAAAGCAGATTCAGGACAGGGACGAGAAGATGGCCAAGGTCCATTCTAAAGTCGACGAGCTGGCAAACGTCGTAGAAGATCTCACGACCCAAGTCGCCCGATTGCAATTATAGCAAAATCAAATTTTGGTTCGTAAGCCAGGGATTGATGTCCGAAAGTAGCCAACCGATACTCCCTCCAGCCCAAGAGCGGAACACTTTTGCGAAAAACGGCCGCGATCTGCTTCCAATCTCTCCGATACGTACACTGAACATGGTAAGCGGACAGCAGGAGAATCAAAGACCGATCAGCCTCGAGGACCAGCATCAGGAAAGGCACCGAATCTAATGGAAAGAAGGAAGAAAGTATACTCTTTCAGGAAGGATGAAGTCTGGAAAATATTCAAGGACGCCTTGAACAACAGTCTGCAATTGCCCATTCTAAAGAGGCCACATGAAGCAAACATGGTCGGCAATCCACTGTACTGCCTATATCATAGGGTGGTGAGTCATACTGTCGAAAACTGGTGCGTTTTTAAAAGATTGGGTGGAGAACCAATACAAGGTTGGGAAGACCTTACTATCCTCGGAAGTACCGACAAGCTACAAAGTTACGGTCATCAACACAGTTCCGCCAAGATCAATGTTCGAGGAGCTGGGATAAGCAAGCACACAGGACCACCACGTCGTTAAACTGGGAACAATCGACCTCTAAGTTGTTAAACCGGGGATGTAAAAAAATGTGTAAATGAAAGAAAATGTAAATAATAATAAAAGAGGCTGAAATGATGGGGCAACTCGCAATAAAAATCAGCGAGTAAAATAAAGATAAAAATAAAACCGAAATGATGGGGCAACCGCGAATAAATAGCCAAAATAATAGGGCAATCGTGACCTTCGCGATGAGAAAAGCTGAAATGATATAGTAATCGCGATAAAAAAATGGCATGATGAGTCGCTCCTGGTACCATATTCCAGTGTAGCGATGCAGACGCCTACCAAAATCCAAATCCCTAACGGCGAATGATGAGTCGCTCCTGGTACCATATTCCAGTGCAGCGATGCAGACGCCAACCAAAATTTCAAATCTCTGAATGTCACAACAGAGAATGATGAGTCGCTCCTGGTACCATATTCCAGTGTAGCGATACAGACGCCAAAAAAATCCTAAAATTCTCCCGGTCTTACGGTTGGTCCTCGAACTGACTACCGTATACAATACACGGGCTCAAATAATTCTCATCGTACCCATAGCCCACCGCAATCACCAGTCCAGTGGCCAGTCTCTGCCCTTGGAATTATTCTCCATTTGGGAAGACCCACTCATATGTCCTCACGGTGCATAAAGAGAACAAAACTTATGGGATCCTCACGATTCATAAAAAAACACCTTCGTGGGATCCTTACGACTCATAAAGGAAAAACACACTTGGGTGTCCCCACGACTCCTAAGGAGAAAATGCACCTACGAGATCCTTTCGACTCGTAGGGAGAAAATGCTTTTATGAGATCTTTACGGCTCATAAAATTGAAAAGCCTTAGGTGATAGGGTCTTAAACCTGCCTCATAAGCCATCGCTCCCCAACGGGTAAAGGCAAATGATGAATTGCTCCTGACACCTATGCTTCAGTGTTAGCAACGCTAATGCCGACCCCTATCCCGAAATTCCAAATCGATCCAATAGACCCCTAAGTCTTTAAACTGGGAACATATGATCTCTAAGTCGTTAAACTGGGAACAGATGACCCTAAGTCGTTAAACTAGGAACGCGGGAAATCCCCTCAAGGAAAATGATGATTTTCTCCCGGTACCATATTCCAGTATAGCAATGCTGATGCCAAACCAAAACCAAAATTCCCAAATCCACTCATGGCAAATGATGATTTGCTCCTGATACTATATTCCAGTGTAGCGATGCTGATGTCAACCCAAATCAAATCAAACCAACAACCTCTGCGGCGGAATCATGCTTCGTCTCAGAATGTACCCCGTGTCGAAATCATGCTTCGCCTCGGAGTATCTACCTTCCCAATCGGAATTATGCTTCGCTTTGGAATCAGCCTCTACATAAAAACCAGTGACACTCTGTGCCGGGAAAACGTCAACCATAGACACTCCGTGCCGGGGACAAGTCAACCAAGGACCTTCCTGTTGGAATTATGCTCCAACTCGAAATCAAGTCAACCAACGACCTCCCCGTCGGAATTAAGTTTCGCCTCGAAATCAAGTCGACCAATAAGCTCTGCGTCGGAATCATGCTTCGTCTCAGAGTGTACCCCGTGTCGAAATCATGCTTTGCCTCGGTGTATCTTCCTTCCCTGTCGAAATTATGCTTCGTCTCGGATTCAAGTCAACCAACGACCTTCCTGTCGGAATTAAGTTCCGCCTTGGAATCAAGTCGACCAATAAGCTCTGCGTCGGAATCATGCTTCGTCTCAGAATGTACCCCGTGTCGAAATCATACTTCGCCTTGGAGTATCTGCCTTCCCTGTTAGAATTATGCTTCGCCTGGGAATAAACCACTGCATCAAAATTATGCTTCGGTCAGAATGTCTGCCGCTCGTCGGAATTATGCTCCGACCCCTTGGAATCATGCTCCGCTCTTCGGAATTATGCTCCGACCCCTTGGAATCATGCTCCGCTCTTCGGAATTATGCTCTGATCCTTGCCCCTGAAATGATGTTCCTCCTCGAAGTCCAACTCCAAAATCCATCAATTTTATGAACACAACTCATACATGCGGTGTGTATTTATTGATGGGGGCACTTTGTTGGGGTCAAAAATTGCATCCCAGTTGACTAAGTCAAAGTCAAAGTCAACCCCAAGCTAAGAGGGTCCAAGCCCAGGTCAAGTGGGCCCATACCCAAGTCGAACCCCGCGGCCGGCCTCTCCCATGCCAAAATGAAAATCATGGAATAAATGTAAGAAAATTGAGTATAAAGCCAAATTTTTGTAAAGCCCATGTCTCATGTGCAAAAGAAATGGGCACATGAGGCATAGGATGGGCAAAAATGCCATTTTGTAAAGCCCAAGAGGCTATATGTAAATTTGTAAGCCTGTATAAGACAACATGATAATGAAATAAGATATACAATTTCATTCCCCTAAAAATCTTGGGTTTCTGTGCCCCCTTCTCTCTTTGCTCAAGGTTCTAAACCTTATTCCTTTTTCTGAATTAAATCAGGAGTTCCACTCTTTCTCTTCCAAAAAAAAAAAAGTTTTTCACCACAAAACCCTTGAAAGGGAAGCGGATCTTCCATCAAATCTCCAAAATGAGTGATTTCTAAAATCTCACCCTCTTTTCTCCAAGATCCAGCCAATAGAGAGGAGGAAGAAGGAGTCCCACTTCCAAAAACCCCCCTTTTAGGGAAGATCCAGGGCTCAAGGGAGAAAAAAGGGGTCCCCTTTCATCAGCTCCAAAAATATCTTAGGAGTTTAACTCCTCAATATATATATATATATATATATATATATATATATAATAAATCTTTCTTTTTGGGAGTATAACTCCCAGTGCAGGAGCTAACTCCCTTTGTCCTCTTTGTCAGGAGTTCAACTCAACTCAATCAGGAGTACAGCTCCCAGTGTAGGGGCTAAACCCCTTTTCCAGCTGACGCCTAACGCCCGCGTGCCAAGCACTTGGGGTGCTGGATCCCGGCGCCCGCGACACAAGCACGTGGGGCGCTGGCGCCCGGCGCCCGCATGACAAGCACATGGGGTGCTGACGCCCAGCGACCGCGTGCTAAGCACGTGAGGCGCTGGCACTCATGCGTCCTTTGGACGCTATTTTCCATTTTTTTTATATACATACACATTTCCACCGTTAGAAAAAAATTTTAACGAGGCGCTGCCCCGCACCCCGCAAGGGGCTCTAGCCCTCTTGACCCCCAGCCCACTATCCGGGTAGCGGGACCACCGTAAACTCTGCGAAGCTCCCGATATATCCAAAACCCCTCACTGCACAACATACGCATACTGTACATTGAGTTCGCACGACCAGTTTGACCCGTCAATCGAAGATCCTTCGCTCTAAAGGCGAGGGGTAATTAACGGCAGCTTAGTCCGCAGCTGTCAGAGATTCGGATCCCCACAATCAATAAACCCCCGCCTACCCTAGGCAAGGGGAATCTATAGTACGCTTGAAAAGCGTCTGTATTCACATCTCAATGGGGTGAAGAAAAACACCCTACAATTGCATGCTTGAATTAAGAAAAGAATGAGTCATTCTTCACTTGGGACAACACTTGCTCATTTGCAATTTTCCTTTCTCTCTCCATTTTCCTCTCCTCCTTCTTACTCAAGACCCTAACCTTCACATGTGTTGTGATTACTTAGGTCACTTGAGATTATATACTCCAATTAACACTCTACATCTCTTAAGCTATATAGTTTAGCGAACTAGGTATTTTAGTTACCTCGGTTTAGAGGTTGGAGCTTAAACCATAGACTCTTGGGTGGATCGTCTTCGACACAAGGAGGTAGGGGACCGAGTTAGATCCGCAATTTTGAGGAGCTTGAGAAAAAGAGAAGAAGACCTGAAGGACTAGATTCAACAAGGTATAAAACACTTAAATAGTAGTTTAGAACTCTATATAGTTTAGCTAGTTAGGTTTCCGAAAAGATCCTGTAGATAGGTCGGTGTTGCAAGTATAAAAATCTTTTTTTGTAAATTCCTCCTCCCCACAAGTGCGTGGGGTGTGCGACATCGACTTACAGTGGTATCAGAGCCTACTTAAATCTTAACTAGCTAGTTAGCAAGTAGTTAGAATTTCGATCAACGGAAAATTGTCCGAAATTACATTTCCGAGATATGCTTGCAGTCGGATTTTCAAAGTTGTTCAAAAAATCATTTTAGTGGCCTTAAAAATATGAGCAGGCCTTTTTAGGACCAAGGAAAAATTTCGAGCACATAACCCATCAACTAGACCGCGGAACCGCGGCCAAATAGGTCATTTGGGCACGGATCCACGGCTGAGTTATGGCCAATGTGCTCTTACTTTTTTCTGTGGTTCATGTACTTGGAAATATAATTTTTGGTATATTTGGTTTTTGCCCATATTTTTTTGTGTACTGGTTTATACATGGGGTAAATACGGAAAGTTATTATCGATCGAAATTCTAAGATTTTGCTTAACAGTGTTTTGTGTTTGTATATGTGTTGCTAAACGTCTACTAATTGCTATATGTCGATTAGTGAAGGTTGCACATATTTAGTATCTTGTTGATGATTTGTGGATATGAAGTATTGGATCGTTGTGAATGAATAGCCGGGGGATGTGAGAAGAGTGTTCTTTTCTTTCATTCATGTATATTTGTAAATTAATGTAATATTATTTTGCGGGGCACATTCGGGTTGAGGCTGTAGCCACTGTTGTATTATTTTATTTACTTTTTCTTGCACCTAGGATAGACTGGGTGCACAAACTACAGGGTTCTTTAAGTGTTGAGTGACCTACTCATTTCATTGAGGGGGGTTGCTTCACTTCAGGAATTTGGCGGGTAGTTTGCCGCACCCGTAGGGGTCTAGGGTAGGGTTTGGCTATTCATCACGACCGTGAAATCTGTTTTTCGTTCTAGGCTAAAACAAAAGACAGAAATACTAGTATATCCAACATATTCATCTGTGTTATTGTGATCTGGAATGCCTATTATTGCGTGAGACGAATGGTTATATATATATATATATATATATATATATATATATATATAATAAACGTTGCTTATGTTTTGCACCTGCGCTAGTCCAGCCCCCGCTTTGCCGTTAATTAAGTAACTTAACGGTGTATGACGGGACCCCGTGGAGAATGCGGATGGCATAAGCGTACGTTCTATTTTCGTTTCTTTCTGCAATGATAAGATTAAATGATGGGATCACATTAATATTGTTTAATGCAAGGAAAACAAACCAAAGTTAAATCGTTGGAACAATTTCAAAACCACTCGGTTTTCTTTAAAAAAAACTTTTAAATGCAGAGCCTAAACCACTCCTTTTAAAAGCTAGCATGGTTCCTTCAACTATATCAAGTTCATTACATTTACGGTTTTCGCCAAAACCAGCCGTAGCCCTCCGTCATTTCATATAGGTATTTAGTAGTATTCAAGTTATGTATTTTGACCTTCGCCAAGGCATAGTGATTGGTAGCTGCCGGGTATTCATCTGTAGTATAGATAGATACGTTAATTTGGCACAGGCGTACAACTATTTTGGCCTTCGTCAAGGGTTTGTACGAATGGGTTCAAATTAACCTGGACAATGACGGGTAGAACTTGACTTGCGTCTTATGATATGTTGGCCTTTGTCAAGGTCATAAGCGTCTGGGGCAAAAATCCACATCGGGAGTTTCAAAAGAAAAGGAAACTTGCTAGTTTTACATACCATCTGGAGTGTGATGATTTTGGTAAGATTCCTTCAAAGCTGTCACATAATGATAATTGGATCCCGATCCTACCGTGAGTTTTATTACTCCCCGAGAGAGTTTTTCACTTCACAATCAATGCTATAAACCAAGTAGGTGCCTAGAATGGTGTTAGCAGGGCTACGCCTCCAGAAAAAAGAGCTTATGTAATTAAGGAACTTTATGAAAGTGTTGGAAACCGTCCTTGAAGTACCGACACTAGCCTGGCCGAAAGGTTAAGCAAGAATTGTAGGGTGCGATTAATCCCGACTAATTCTTCTATTATGGTTTGAGGGAGGATTTTAGAAACAGTGGGAGCCATCCTGTTTAGATAAACTAATAACCAATCTAAACTTGCAAGAGCATCATGCAGAGTGTTTCTTCTCTCTCCAAATTGCAGCAACCAAAATGACCGGGTTTAAGTTACTGCTAGATAAAAATATATTGACGGGGCTAAACTATAAAGATTGGCTAAGGAATGTCCAGATGGCCATAACCTATGACAAGCTGTGCTACCTCTTTACTACTAAAGCCTCCGCCGTCCCAGGTCCAGATTCCACCGTCGTGGATATTGAAATCGGTAAGACATAGGAAATAGACTGTAGGAAAGCCAAGTGCCTCGTGCTGTCCTCAATGGATAATGAACACCAGAGGCGGCACGAGAAGATGGACTTAGCATCCATCTTCCTCCATACCAAAGATTTATATGGAGAGCAATCTCGTATCGCAAGATATGAGACCTTGAAAAAATTGTTTCAGGCGAGATTGGCTATCGGATCATCTGTAGGGGACCACATCCTTAAGATGATTAACTATATTGAAGAGCTCACGGACCTTGGGACCATGTTAGAAAACGAGTTATATACAGACTTGATTCTACAGTCCCTCCCTTCTACCTATGCCCAATTTATCTTGAATTTCAATATTCAAGATAAGGAAGTTATACTTTTAGAACTCCTCAACGTATTGAGGAGTGCATAGGGCACACTGAAAAAACCAGGGAGACGCCCGCTCTGCTTATTGGGGAATCTTCCTCTTCTAGATCCAAGGCGAAAACCAAGGGGAAGAAAAAGAAGGTCCCTACCAAGTCGAAAAAGGTGTCAATACGGTACAGGGGAAGGGCAAGGCAAAAGTTGGAGGACCGACAGTAAGGAAAGAGGAATGCTTCTATTATCATAGGAAAGGCCATTAGAAGAAGAACTGCAGGGCCTGGAAAGTCCAGAATCAGGATTCAAACCAAGTTGTGGTTTCGGCTTCAAGTGTGTTTATGATTGAAAACTTTCTGTCAATCAACTCTACTTTCTGGGTATTGGATACCGGATCAGGATCTCATATCTGTAATTCATTGTAGGCACTGAGAAGCCGTAGAGCTTTAAAGGCAGGTGATATGAGCCTCAGGGTTGCTAACGGAATGAGCGTGGATGATGTATCTATAGGAGAATATCACCAAGGATTGACAAGTGATCACATTTTGGTTTTGCGTAACTATTTTTGTGTATCTACTTTGACATGTAATATCATCTCTGTATTTTTACTACCTAAAGAAGGTTATGATATTTCATTTGTAAGTGATGTTGTAAATATCCACCTTTATCATGGTTTGATTGGATCCGGTACACTAGACAACGGTATATACATATTAAATCAACACCAAGATTTTAATATCCAGAACACACTTAAAAGAAAGTCTCCAGAATTAAATCAAGCTTTCTTATGGCATTGTAGACTAGGTCACATCAATGAAATACGATTGACGAAGTTACATAAAGAGAGATATTTGGATCCGTTTGAATATCTGTCTTATGCAACTTGTCAATCATGTCTCAAAGGAAAGATGGCAAAGACTCCGTTCACTGGACACGGAGTAAGAGCCACCGAGCTCTTGGGATTCATACACAGCGACGTGTGTGGTCCAATGTCTACACATGCAAGAAGTGGTTATTCCTATTTCATTACTTTTACGGATAATTTATTAAGGTATGAACATGTATTCTTGATGAAATATAAATCCGAGGCGTTTGAGAAATTCCAAGAATACAAGAATGAAGTGTAAAAACAAACAGACAAAAAGCAGCAACGGAATCTGCTGCATATATTTTGATCAAGGTTTCTACTAAGTCTGTGCCTACCATACCATATGAAATGTGGAGTGGGAAGAAACCCTATCTTAAGTAACTTAAGATATGAGGATGTCCAGCTTTTATCAAAAAGCAGCATGCAGACAAGCTCGAGGCACGATCATTACTGTGTAAGTTTGTGGGATACCCAAGGAACTCCAGGGGGTATCTTTTCTATTACGCGGAGGAATAGAAGGTTTTTGTTTCTCGGTATGCCCACTTTTTGGAGACTCAATTTCTTGAAAAAAGAAATAAGTGGGAGCGCAATAGAACTGGAAGAAATTCCAGAACCACAAGCTATTACTGAAAGCATGGTAGAACCAGAAGTTTCAAAAGAACCGGACGTCCCTGCGCCACTCCGAAGATCTAGTAGGCAGTATCATCCGCCCGAGAGATACTACGGTTTTCTCATAAATGAGGATAGAGAGGATTGCATCATCAACGATGATGTACCAACTAGTTTCCAGCAGGCCATTACGAGCAGAGACTCAGTAAAGTGGCTGGATGCAATGCGGACCGAAATGGAATCCATGTACACCAACAAAGTATGGACTTTGGACATTGCACCTCAAGAGGTAAAACTCGTAAGCTGCAAATAGATTTTCAGAAAGAAGATTGGTGCGGATGGACAGGTTGAAACCTATAAGGTTAGACTTGTAGCAAAAGGTTTTTGTCAAAGACCTAGGTTGGACTATGATGAAACCTTTTCTCCAGTGGTTATACTTAAATCCATTCGGATCTTACTTGTAATTGCTGCCTTCCATGATTATGAAATTTGGCAAATGGACGTAAAGACCACTTTTCTGAATGGAAATTTGGAAGATTGTGTTTATATGGATCAGCCATAGGGTTTCATAGAGAGTGGGAGCAGAAAAAGAGTGTGCAAGTTGCTTAAATCCATTTATAGATTAAAGCAGGTATCGCAGAGTTGGAACATCTGTTTTGATGAGACGGTCAAGGAATTTGATTTTATCAAAAATCCATATGAACCATGCATTTATAGTAAGATTGTAGCAAGAACTATAGTATTCCTCGTATTGTACGCGGATGACATTCTTCTGATAGGAAATGACATTCATATGCTACAATCAGTCAAAGGGTTCTTGTCACAGAAATTTTCCATGAAAGACCTGGGTGATGTCTGTTACATTCTGAGGATTCAGATCTATCGTTTTAGATCTAAGAAGATGTTGGGACTTTCACGGTCCTGATACATTGACACCATACTAAAATGATTTAGTATGGAAGATTCCAAACGCGGTAATCTACCGGCTTGTCACGAGATCACCCTCTCCAAAGAGATGTCTCCCAAGACTGATTTGGAAAGGGATCGCATGAGTATTATACCCTATACTTCTGGGGTAGGCTCTATAATGTATGCGATATTGTGTACCGGACCAGATGTTGCTTACGCATTGAGCGTATTAAGCAGGTATCAGTCAAACCCTAGGGAGAACCACTGGATAGCAGTTAAGAACATTCTCAAGTACCTGAGAAGGACTAAGAGATGTTCTTGGTGTACGGTAGTAAATACCTTCAGATTGAGGCCTTCGCTGACTCTAACTTCCAGAGTTACAAGGATGACTCCAAATCCATGGCGGGTTATGTCTTTACCCTCAATGGAGGGGAGGTCTATTGGAAGAGCTCCAAGCAGCATATCGTTGCTGACTCGACGATAGAGGCAGAGTATATCGCTACATGTGACGCCGCAAAAGAAGCAGTCTGGATGAAGAAGTTCATTACAGAACATCATGTGGTTTCGTCCATTGTTGATCCAATACCTTTGTATTGTGACAACAATGGCCTATAGCTTTAGCGAAGAAACCAAGGTCCCATCAGAAGTCCAGACATATCTTAAGGCGGTATCACCTGATCAGGGAGATCATGGATCGCTGGAAGATCGAGGTGCGGAGAGTACACGCGGAGAAAAATACTGCAGATCCACTCACAAAGGCCATCCCTCAGACGCGGTTCGAGAGGCTATTCGAGATGATAGGTCTGCAATATGCCAATACATGGCCTTAGTGCAAGTAGGAGATTGTTAGTGATAAATGCCCTAGAGGCAATTATTGTATAGTACTGGATTGTATATTTTATTTTGGAAGCTTGGGATATACACAGATATACAGTCTTGCTCAATATGATAGTATGCTATCTGGTTTGATTCTATCTTAATATGTGTATATGTTTCTTTTAGCATATCGCTAATACATATTAATAGAGCCCTTAGGATCTTTGCTCAGCATTGTGATAGTGGTCACACCAATAGGGGTTAGGTAGTCTATAAGCACATCCTTAAGCTTGTCCCTAGTCGTAGGATTATCGAGACAGGGCATCGATACTCCAAAGTAAACTAGTGTTTACGCTTCTCATCCCAGTTAGGGGAGATGGCCTGTCCCGCAGCCATTGGTATGTCATACCAGAGATAGTATACATGTGCTCATTGGGTTATGAGTTACAGTGGATGGACTCGATGGGAACTGCTGGTTGTTATTATATCTATTGTCAGTTAGCAGTTCCTTGGTGACATGTGTACAGGTTAGTCCGTTGACTTGAAATCACTATTTATCTCGAGTGTGTTTCCACTGTACTTAGATTACTACCCTACCACGGCTCAAATGAGTCATGCAAACAGGTAGTGGTTGGGTGCAGTCCCAAAGCACTTGGAGGGGGTAGTGGATAGAAAGGATTCGTCTCTCCCGGTATTGAGAGTTGATATCGCGCTGTGTTCGGATAGCCAATACACAAAGTCCCTGGCCAAGTTAAGTGAGATTTACTGGTAGGTACATCAGTAGTTTCTCAAGGTGTCTTGGGCTCTATACCGACATGACTTTTTGCGCTTTTAGGGGTCTGACATTTACCTCCCCTCTAGGCCCGATATGCAATACTCTTAGACGAACAGACCGGACTGTACGGAGATTGTCATGGATAGGCTCAGTAGGGGTTTGGATGAGTTCGCTCATCGGCCTTCTTTTCGACAGATACCTGAGTAGCCATTACGTACAGCTAGTACAGCTGACGGACTTGTGGTTAAACCCAGTGCCAGCATACTGTCGAGTTTTTAGAGTCCCACACATAGGATTTCTCTGGTCAGGCAAACGATATAGAGGCCGTATGGTTTTACGTGCAGAGTTCCGATTATATACGTGAACTGGCTACACTGATGTTGTTCGGATGGATAATACTAGTGGGCTTTTGTTTAAGCCAGATTCTATTATTCTATTATTGGATTATTATTATCTCATCGTATTCGTATTTTTGCAGTACGAATACAGCTATGTATATACAGTGAGAGCATTCTTATAATTTTACAAGAGATAATTCTAGAAGGGGACACCTCATTATTGGATTTATCTATTTTTGGAAAATAGATTAATGAGGTGCAAAATGGAGATATTTGTGGTATGGGTGAAGCATGGCTTATTCATTTAGTTTATTTGTTTGCCTTCACTATTCAAGCATGGTTGCTATTTGTTTATGCAAAATATTGCATGCTTGAATTAATAAAAGAATGAGCCATTCTTCACTTGGCACAACACTTGCTCATTTGCAATTTTCCTTTTTCTCTCCATTTTCCTCTTCTCCTTCTTTCTCAAGACCCTAACCCTCACATGTGTTGTAAATCCTAGGGTCACTTGAGATTATATACTCCAATTACACTTTACATCTCCTAAGCTACCTAGTTTAGCGAACTAGGTACTTTAATTATCTCGGTTTAGAGGTTGGAGCTTGAACCATAGACTCTCGGATGGATCGTCACCGACACAAGGAGGTCAGCGACCGAGTTAGATCTGCAACTTCGAGGAGCTCAAGCAAATGAGAAGAAGACCCGAAGTGCTAGATACAAGAAGGTATAAAACATTTACATAGTAGTTTAGAACTCTATGTAGTTTAGCTAGTTAAGGTTTCTGAAAAGATCGTGTTGATAGGTCGGTGTTGCAAGTATAAATCGTTTTTTTGTAAATTCCGCCTCCCCACAAGTGCGTGGGGTGTGCGACATCGACTTACAATAGATGCTTTTCAAACACACTTATTTAAACCGATTCCATCTAATGACTATTTTAAAACTTCGCCTCCCATATTTTCGAAAAAAAAAGATTTAGATTCCGGGTTCTGTCTTACTTGGATCGCGTCGACGTCTTTAGATGTCACGTGATTTAAGTGCCGGTCACGTGCCACTTTCGGATCGTGACAGGACCCCCCTAAAATAGGCAGTCTGAAATATTTTTAAGAAGAAAGTGGGGGGATTTTCTCCCCCACACCCTGAAATCAATGGGAGTCGTTACGGCCACTCCCCACTAATAGAGGAGTATATAAACCCCTCTATCAACATAAAAGAGAAGATATAAGGAGAGATAAATTCTAGAGAGAATTTCCAAGTGTTCATAGCCTTTGAAAAAGGAGTAAGTGAGGGCTGCAAGAATGGAGTTCTCATTCTTCTCGTTTCTTCTCATACCCACTTTCTCTATCTTTATCTTTATATCTCTTTAATCAAAGATCCATACAAACTTATATAAGTTTTCATCTCTAATGGAGGAACTTAAAAGCCATGTCCATGACTTTCTTCAGAAAGATGAACACCTAGAACACAAAAGTGTTCTTGAATCCTCATGAACTGAACCAAGAACATGGGTCATCCCATATTCAGCATATTTGAGAAATAAGTAACTTTATTTCCTAATATATAAATAGAAATAGACAAGCTATTATTTGAAGAACATATGTCAAAACCCTATCTTTCCTTCTCATAAAAAAATAATGAATGGAAACCCCATTTAATCTTTAAGAAATGAAAATATTTCTTTAGAATATTTGTGAACATGAAAAACATGTTTATCATTTCAGATATGAAATACATGTCTGATTCATAATCTATGAATAGAAAAACTCTATTCATGAAACATGAAAATCATGTCTCCTGATCTATGAGTAGGAAAACTCTATTCATGAGACATGAAAATCATGGCACCTGCCTTGTGAATAAGAATACCTTATTCATCTATCAGATATGCAAAGCACATTTGTTCTAACGAATATGGGGCCAAAAACAATGCATTCATCGCATAAAACATGGCTCAAAAAGCCATGTTTTTCACATCTTAAATACAAAACCATGGGTTCATTTTGCACCAACATTAAGAATGATACACCACATTCTCGTTTTGTGCATGAAACTCAAATATATGAGTTTCATCTAAAGAAACTCTGTAAAAGAGTTCTTGACATGGCCCCGAAGTGGTCATCGGGAGGCCCTGAACAGGCCTCCTGACTGCTTCGAGACCCCCTTCGGAGATCTCAGGAGACTATAAAAGTGCCTCCCTGAAACTGAAGCATTTATGTTTCTATGTATAGGGTGTGTCCCCTTCCTAGGGGCCCACCTAAAATTTAAGTGAAGTGGTGTAGACTTACCAAAGATGTCCTACACGCACAGTGATGTGGACCCCACCTAGGATGTCCCATTTGCACTTCAAATGTAGTGCTTTATTCACACTTCAAATGAAGTGTTTTCACTTACACTTCAAATGAAGTGTTTCTTATACTTTAAATGAAGTAAAACTAGCACTTTAATTGAAGTGGTGTGGACCCCATCTAGGTATCCTGCTTACACTTTAATATGAAGTGATGCCCCCCCTATAGTGCCCATCAACTTTCATCAAGTTGACACTAAAACACCCCCAAGTACTGAAAACAAACTCTTAAATTAGAGTCTCAATGTAATTTTATGTTCCTTTGCAATATTGATGTAATTATTCAAGTTGTACATAAATATGAACAGAATGAATAAAATACATATTCTTTTATTTTGTTCTCTTCTTGCAAGTATTTCATATCTATATGTACTATCTTTCTCTAATGATATGATTTAAAGCAAATTAGTATGGTATCCCATCATAATGGTATGCGCTTGCGCCGCCGGAAGTATCGAACCCAGGACCTTCTAGTCAACTCTTAAAATAAAAAAAACTTGTTTTGTTTAAACTCACCTTTGTTTTAACATTCAAGCGTTGGAGGTTCTTAAAGATGGTAAACAAGAATGGCGACTCCGCTGGGGACTATGATTTCTCCTTAAGTTTCTTTAAATCACATCAGCCTGTGCATTTCGTCCCAGAATCTATGGCTGACGAAACCCAGCAGATATCGTATATATACTTGCTCTAATAAAAGTCCACTAAGTCTTGACATCGACTTAGAGAGGCTATGTTCTTTCTTATTTCACCATTAGGCATTATGAAACCTTTAAGACAAAATGTCAATGCCAAAATAGTGAGGCTTGGTATTCTCTTTATTCTAAGTCCATTATATCTTGAAGGATTATAATGTCATGATAGTTTCTCTCACAGGACCACTCAACCTTCATCAACGACATTCATAAGTAGCAGCAGCAACAATAGCACACCATCACCCATCGACTTCGCTGCGACAACAAAGACAGCGACGACAATGTTCGTCATAACTGGGGCCAACCCCCAGTTTTTCATGTCCCCTACAGGACTCGTAGGGTACGAACTCGAAACGTGCCCCTTCGGCATGATCAAAGGCTTCCTGGGACTCTTAGCCGGAAAAGGGAGCGCTCAGCCCCCAAAGCAATGAATGAGCTGCCAGGTGACCCAGCCGATGACACTAACTCAAAGGCTCGTACGGCCAACTCAAGCGAGGCACGAGAAAAGGCCAATCCCAAACCAAGTCACTCCTGACTTCCCCTCACCATTTAGGAGGGCTACCCGACAAGTTCAGGATGGAAAGGTGGTTCTGAACGACACCACTACTGTATACAGGGGAAATCGCTTGCGGTATCAGCTCTCACTGTAGGGACCAAAAGATAGTCGGTATTGAAGAGACTTTCGATCCCTAAGGGGCGCCAGCAAGATCCCTAGGAAGAAAAAAACATCATCCTCAAGGCGGGCTCCTCCATCTTACGCCAAGAAAAGCAGGTCTTCTTGCAATGCGAGAAGGAGGGCTGCAAAAAGAGCCCAAGAAGTGGGCACTTTCCCCGCCCCCAACAAAGACAGGTAGCAGTATTACCTGTCAGGAATACGTTCTCTTCCCTTCAGTAGCTGAGAGATTAGCTAGACGGAATGGACGAATCACTGGTCCATATTGCAAACAGGGGACCGCCAATTAGAAGACCTACCGGGCCTACCAAGAGGAAAAGATCCTCCAATGGACCGTCCCTCCTAGGGTCTTCTATCAGAAGAAAAGAAAGATCCTCAATAGACTCGCTAGCGAGGTCTATGTGCCTACACACAAGGAGTGAAGCCCAACTGTGGACTTATTGGAGCCAGACATTAGCAGGATTTTCTTTAAATGAAGGAATCCGCCTCTTTCGAGGACTTCTGCCCCATGCTCGGTGGGAGACCACCCGGTTAGCCCAATGTCATTTTCCCGGTTGATCCGACTACATATACTTGTCGAATAGTCGAGACAAGCAATCCGGATGATCATTAGCCCCTTCCGGTTGTTGGTCCAGTAGCCGGCACGAGAATCCATACCAACCGAGCCCTATCGAGGGAGTGGAAAATCAATACCCTCTCAACCAGGGTAAGAGAGGGTCACTTTGACCGATGAAGCAGAGGAAAACCTGCTCCATATCAACGACTACCTTCTGTTCGAAGAAAAAGACGACGACATTGACGAGAATGCCCCGGCAAAAGATAGGGATCGTTAGATCGACGAAATGCTAGAACATATGGCTAATATGATCAATATCATTAAGGTTATATCGGCTAAGATGCAAAATCTAATGGTTGCATCACGATCAGAACCGCAAGTAGAAGGAGTGCAATGGCCACCCAATCTAGCAAGTTCAGCGATGCAACCGCCTTGCAAAGAACAACAACCTGTGAACCCGCAGGCAGCTCTTGCACCCAGGAAGGAGCAAGCACCTCCTGCCTCTCAAACAATACTTTCACCAACTGGAGGGACCATCCTACCTTTGAGAGGAGCTGATCAGCCGCAGGCAATTCCTAAACCCGCGGTGACAGTTGTGGTCGTGACCGCCCCAGTAGCAGTAGCAGCTACTCCTACTCCCTCAATTTCGACAGTGGGCCTTCATCTATTGCTAATATGGACGTTGTTGCTTAGCAAAAGTTCATTGCTAAACAAATGAAGCAAACAAACGTACAAACGGTGACGCCGGTAGCTAACCAATCTTATCCGGACGAATACAATGATGTCTCGTATACTATAAGTTGCATTGTCCCCTCGTTTAAAACGTTCAATAGGATAGGAAATCCTGAGCAACATCTGGCTCATTTCTAGATTGCGTGCGGAGACCCATCAAAGGACGAAAAACTCCTACTCCGTCAATTCTCCAAAGTTTGACTAGAATAGCCTTTAA
This sequence comes from Agapanthus africanus, assembly GCA_030015575.1. Taxonomy (NCBI): domain Eukaryota; kingdom Viridiplantae; phylum Streptophyta; class Magnoliopsida; order Asparagales; family Amaryllidaceae; genus Agapanthus; species Agapanthus africanus. The sequence continues at coordinate 822,996,162 of CM057339.1, read as the reverse complement.
TTGGTTCGTAGAAATGGAGCCAGGGTCAATAACTACCTTCAACCAGCTTTCCGAAAAGTTTAAGTAAAGGTTCGAAAGTAACATCCTGGATAAAATGACTCTGACAAAGCTGTTATCGATGAAACTTCAAGACCAAGATTCATGGGTCAAATTTTTCCAGAAATGGAGAATGACTTATATTCAGTGTGAGCAGCAAACACCTGAAGAGTAGGCTGTCAAGTTCCAGATTTCTAAAATCCCGAAACAGATTAAGCATTTTCCATTGTCCTCCATGCATAAATCATTTGCTTCTTTAATTGAGCAAATAATCTTGCTAGAAGAAGCAGAGTTTGAATTGCTAAGCAATTTCTACGTGGACGATGCATCCACCCTTTCACGGTCAACGCAACCCTCGGCTTTTCAGCTAGAGATATCAAAAAGTCGGACAAATCGAACTAAAATCTCTTCAAACGACTGAATGAGTGGTAGATATTCTTTTAAACAAGAATTCTCTAGAAATATCTTCGAAGACGCTTTGAAGAATGGGTTACAATTGCCCACTGCAAAAAAGCCAGAAAAATCAACAAAACAGACCATTCGAGGTACTTCGTGTGCTATTGATTTTTCAATAACCCAATTGAGAAATGCTATGTTTTTAAGAATTGGGTTCAAAAACTGTATCGAGAATGCAAGCTAACCCTACTCGATTAATACAAAATAGAGGATTAAGCGCTCCTATGAATTGGTTAATAATGACACGGTGTTCGTCTGAGATCAAGTGTAGTAAGACACTTTCAACAAAAATCCTTTCTACCCTCTATACGGCTGCTTAAAAAATTCATGAGGGGAATATTTCGTTTTGGAAGTCCTCTACGCAACAAATGACCCTTTTCTTTTTCATTTGTAGAAGCCCTCTCCATGATGAAAATATATCAAATCCAATTTCGTTATGAGAGTCCTCTATATAACGAAAAACCTTTTTCTTTTTATTCGTGAAAGTTCTCTCCATGATGAAAACATATAAAATCCAATTTCGTTGTGAAAGTCATCTACGCAACGAATGACCCTTTTCCTTTTCATCTGTGTCAGTCCTCTCTACGATAAAAACATATCAAATTCAATTTCATTGTGAAGTCCTTTACACAATGAAAAATCCTTTAACATTCATTCGTGATATTCCTCTCCATGATAAAAACATATCGAATCCAATTTCGTTGTGAAAGTTTTCTACACAACAAAAAAATCCTTTTCTTTTTCATCTATGGAATCCATCTTCATGATGAAAATATATCATATCCAATTTCGTTGTGGAAGTCCTCTTCACAACGAGAAACCTTTGTCTTTTTCATCTGTGGAAGCCCTCTCCACGATGAAAATACAACAAATCCAACTTCGTTGTGAAAGTCCTCTACACAACGATAAATCTTTGTCTTTTTTATCTGTGGAAGCCATCTCCATGATGAAAATACACCAAATCCAACCTCGTTATGAAATTCCTCTAAACAATGAAAAAACCTTTTTCTTTTTCATCTGTGGAAGGTTTCTCCACGATGAAAATACACCAAATCCAATTTCGTTATGAAATTCCTCTACACAATTAGAATTTTTTGTCCTATTTGTGGAAGCCCTCTCCACGATGAAAATACACCAAATCTAATTTCATTGTAAAAGTCATTTACACAACGAAAAAACCTTTTTCTTTTTTATCTGTGGAATCCTTCTCCACAATTAAAATACACCAAATCCAACTTTGTTGTGAAAGTGCTCTACACAACGGGAAATATTTGTCTTTTTCATCTGTGAAAGCCTTCTCCATGATGAAAATACACAAAATCCAATTTCGTTGTGAAAGTCCTCTATACGACGGAAAGCTTTTTATTTTTCATCTGTGAAAGCTATCTCCAAGATGAAAATACACCAAATCAAACTTCATTGTAAAAGTCCTCTACATAATGAGAAATCCTACGAAATTTTAATCAATCTTGAAAACCTACTTGGTCGTAAGTGTTGATTGTTTAGATTTCTATTGGTATTTTGAATGCTTGTTTGAGCTAAGTACGGATGACGACTAGGTCCGCTCCCCGTCCTTCACTCTCTATCTTGTGTTTAGAGATCAACGAATACCACTTTTACATGTGTATTCCATAAATTATGTCTGGAACGACTTTAAACTAATGTCCAAGATGACTTTAAGCTAATACTAATGTCCGAGATGGCTTTAAATTAATACTGATGTCCGGAATGACTTTAAACTAATGTCTGAAATGAATTTAAACTAAAAATAATGTCCGAAATGACTCGAAACTAATGTTCATGTCCGGAACGACTTTAAACTAATGTCCGAAATGACTTTAAACTAATACCAATGTCTATGATGACTATAAACTAATTTTGATGTCCGAGATGACTTTCAAAATAAAGCCTTAAATGAATTTAAACTAATACCGATGTCCAAAACGACTCTAAACAAATATCCATGTTTGAAATGACTCTGTTTACCGCCGGAAACGAGGAACTGAGACGCGGGGAGCGCTCCAACCTAAATACGGGGGCAGATGCTATATAGAACACATCCTTCCATCTCTCCGAAGATACCAAGTTGATTTATGACATCGTATATCGGAGATTTGGATGGATGCGACCGTTGTAGTAGACTTATCAAATTCCCTTCCATGGATGGAAGGTTTATTAATTGTGGAGATGTTTTTTCCTGCAGGCACAAGCCCCTGCAGTTAATTATGTTATCGCAAAGTGACAACAACTTTCTCTATTCCAGAAATTTTTATGTGTTGTGTTTTTGTTTATTTAGGGTTGCCCTTAGATTGTACGGAGACTAATTTATGTTGTCTCCCGTAGAGCACGGATTAATCCAAATCTGTATATTAGATTTGAGGTTTGAACCTAAGCAGTATTTCTGATTTTGATAAGGTCCATCGGTTCATGGGATATTTGTTTTTATCTAAGGGTCGTTAGCCTTGTTGTAGACTAAGATCAACTTAGGTTCTGATTAAGGACCGTTGGCCGTATATGAGAGTGAGGTCAACTTAAATATTCTAATTAAGAATCGTTGGTCTTGTTGTAGAATAAGATCAACTTAATTATGAAGCAGAAGCTTCTATACATGGTGTATATTAGCTAAATATTCAAGCTATGGCTTGCTTTTCATATGCGCATGTGTATCATAGGTGCGCACGTATTTCGCACGGGGATTCATGCTTTTCACTTTTAGAGGGGCATACATGTATTTGGGGTACGTATGTGCGCATGGATATGGTATGCGCATGATGTTTCATTCAAGAGGTGTGCACATGAATATCACATGATGCACACTTGACTGGGTTTATGTAACGTGCACGTGTGTATCATGTGACGCGCATGCATCTTTGTCTATGGGGTGCGATGTGAGTATCACGTGATGCGCATCTGTATAGAATGCGCACGTAGATATCACATGAGACACATCTATATGAAGCGCGCATGTGGATATCACGTGACGCGCATCTATATATGATGCATATCAGCAATAGATGTGCACGCGGATATCACATGGCGCACACTTAATTTTAGACAATACGCATATGTGTAAGTCTGATGTGGATAATATCCTCCACATGAGATCACGTGTATATCACGTAATGTGCACATCTATAGTCTATACCCTAAGTCAGGGTGTGCACTATAATGCAGAAAGTTTTGGCTTTCAAAGAAATTGAGATCTCTATTGTTTGATTTAAAGTGCATTCATATGGCATATTTAAATTTAATGAAAGTAAAAATAACTTTCACAAGAAAAACTAGCTTCAATCTGTTTCTTTGTAATCTTTCTTTTATAAGGGTTTATCCAAGGTCTTAAACATAGGTATTTGGTAGTACGGCATATTTAAATTTAAATTTCTTTGTATAATTTTTGTTGTTAAAAGCTTTTAAACATAGGTATTTGGTAGTATGGATAATTAAACCCTTAACATTGATTTTCAGTTAAGATAGCTTTGCATATTTTCATTATTTGGATGATGGGATGAATGCAACCAATGTTTAAGCTGATATTTTGTTGTTACATCATGTCATATATTACTCTATTTCTATAGTTTGAGTTTGGTTAGAATGCACTAAATTCCCTTAATGTTTCAGTTTGGAGTTGATTTTGTTTGTCAGACCTCTATTTTGGTTTATATTATAACAGGAACATATTATATGAATATCAAACTAATATGAATAGGGTTTTTTTTTGAAATATTATAAATTTAAAATTAAATTATTAAAATAGGGGGGGGGGGGAAATTTATTTAGCAGAATAGGGTGGTTTGAACCACCCGTGGCCCCCCCCCCACCCCCCCACTATAGGGGGCGGGTTCTGGGAACCCGCCCCCTATACAAACGTATAGGGGGCGGGTTCCCAGAACCCGCCCTCTATAGTTTTCTATAGAGGGCGGGTTCTGGGAACCCGCCCCCTATACGTTTGTATAGGGGGCGGGTTCCCAGAACCCGCCCCTATTTTTATTTAATTAAATTAATTTGTTAATTTTAATTATTATCGTTTATAATTATAATATAATTATTATTATAATTATAATTATAATTATAATTCTTAAAAATAAAATAAAATAAAATAGACAAAAAAAAATATTGAAATGAAATAATAAAATTTCACTATATCAAATTTTTTTTTACAGAATGAATCCGTCAAAAGTTACAATGTCAAAAAATCCTATCTATTTGTAAAATGTAAATGCTATTTTTTTGCTTTCCCTTTTCCTTTATGAAATCCGAGAAGGCTTGACATAAGCCTATGCCTCCTCGGATGACTGGAGGAACCACCTGTTTCTTGGATAGATGGCGGTGGCGGCGTCGGCGTCTGCTCTGCTGCTTCGGGTTCGGGTTCTGTTTCAGCTTCGTCTTCAGCAACGTCTTGGACAGGCTGTTGATCCACAAATCCTGAACCTGAATGTGGGACAGGTGTCGGATATGTGTTGCTTCCCAACAAATTTCCGTAGGACGCTAAATCTGAAGCCCAACTGGGCAGTTGTAGCGAAGAACTTGTCCCGGTTTCATGCGGCTGATTTTGCACAAAACCTTGGCCCCATGGATGCTCAAATCCTGACCCCCAAGAGTGCTGTTGATGCGCTGAACCAAACCCCCAAGACGGCTGTTCTGCAAAACTTGATCCCCAAGTCTGTTGTTGTTGCGCCTGTCCGGTATGCCAGGGTTGCTGTTGACTGTATGGTGATCCAAACCACTGATCCAGCTGCGCTGGATCTCGTTGATGCTGCGGCTCTGGTGCCGGGTCATACTGCGGCTGCGGTGCCGGGTCATACTGCGGCTGCGGTGCCGGTTCATACTGCGGCTCCGGTGCCGGCTGATACTGGGGCTCCGGTGCCGGCGATAAATGCTGAGAAATACCATGTGAACCAAGTACACCACCAATAAATTGGTCGAGATTTGAAAATTGAGCCTGAGATGCCGGACCAGCATCAGCCGGGTATGGTTCCTGCACCATTGTTTGTACGACATGCAACCCACGAGCCTGTCGTTACATTAGAAATAAGAAATAAGTATTGACTCATACCGCCGGATGTTAAAAAGTAATATGATATAAAGAGGGCGGCTTACCAAATCTCGTTCCATGTGTCCTCTAGGCTCGTACCGCGAGATGTTTGGGAAGTCTTGTGGAGGAGCAGAAAGATATCTTACGGTGACACGCTTATACCACTGTAGATATACTTTGGTAGCGTCGGTAGCTGTGTGGTCACCTATTTGCTGTAAGGCAATACTATGCTGCCTATCCTCCCATCTCAGCAAATACTGATGATGATGCTCCCTCCAATCACGCTCCGTATTTCCTCCTCGCATGTCTCCCTCTACTGTCATAGGCGAAGGCGGCGGGACAGGAATATGTTGCAATCTAGCAAACTGCCGCAATACCCTATCTGGGAGGTGCATAACAACAACATTGATGCAGAGGAGTGGGCATCGAGCCCGCCAAACCGGCTCTCCTTCGAGACAGATGCCGGGTAAGTTTTGTAGACGGTCTGCTGTATAAGGCGTCCACAGAAACTGCGCAAATGACATAGAGAAAAAAATTGTGATTTAGGTATTTTCAAAATTGTAAAACAAATTAAATTACCCAAATTATGATTACCTGAGCCGCCTCCATGCGATCTAACTCATCTCTATAGTACCTAAGCACTCGACGAGGAGCCTTATACGCTTTCTTCCCATTCCACCAGCAGCCGAGCGGCTTTCCGGGGTTATCAAAGCCAGTTATTTTAATAGTATCTGGTCTTCCTATATACATATGCTCCCACGACCAGATCTAGAAAAAAAGTTTTAGATTATAAGAGAGAAAACCAATATTGCAAAATTCTAGCTGTGAAAAATAAAGAATTTACCTGAAGTAATGTGCTGCATCCACAAATTTTATTCTTCGTAGGAGCACATGCTTTGTCGAGTTCCTTATAGAGAAAGGCCAGGACCCCTGCTCCCCAAGCATATTGGCCACAGACATCAAAATCCGCTAGGAAGCCAAGGTATAACGGATGGACATGCGTTGCTGATTGGTCCGGCATTAACCAAGAACCGATCATGTACAGAATGTAGGCACGTGCATGTCTATCCAAAACTTCATCGGTGGCTTCATCAGGGATATTACTGAATGTATCTCTTAACCAGTTCAGATTGATTTTATACCCCTTACTGTGGCCTCCTGGTGCCTGATATTAGTATTTTTTTAAATGTTAAAGATAGAAATAATGTAAAATATAAAATAGGTACACTAAATAGGGAAAGCAGAATGATATTGTTTACCTGTCCGAGAGCAGACTCGGCATATGTATCCCAGTATGGGTGGTCGGTATCTGGACCAACAATTTTTCCTCCGACCAACCCAAGCCCATTAACCCGTAAACCGAGTAAGAGGCCAATATCCTGGAGTGTGATTGTGGCCTCACCCCATCTTAGATGAAAGGTGTGGGTCTCTTTTCTCCAACGTTCGACCAGAGAGGTGACGAGAGCGTGGTCGAGTTGGATATGTCGAATCAACGACGCTTCATAAAATCCGGCCCGTCTAAGCCGTTGGTTTATTCTTTGGTCGCTAACCACCCATTTGTCGGAGCTATGCGTGACGACGGTGAGATTATCTCCATCCTGCAAAATTAAATATTGTTATTTTCAAGTACAAAAATTAAATGAAAGGTGTAATTAAAACAAATTAACTAAGTTTAGAAAATTTCCTCCCCGTGTAATATTTTGAACGATCTGTGTTCATTTTGATGGACAAGCAGAGATTTGTCGAGTGGTTGATTCTCCATTGAAATGTACTGAAGCAGAGATTTGTCGAGAGTTTTATCAAGAGATTAGAAATTGTGTGGTTGATGAACGTGTGGAGGCTCGGTATTTATAGAGGTGAACGGGTTCGTCTCCTGTGAAGAGGGCGGGTTCCTGGAACCCGCCCTCTTCAATAATTAGTCAAATCAATTCCTGAATTAATGAAGAGGGCGGGTTCCTGGAACCCGCCCTTAATTCACAAAGAAGAGGGCGGGTTCCTGGAACCCGCCCTCTTTATTAATTTATGAATGGTCACATCAGTACTATTCAAGTACTATTTGTCGTCACATCAATGTTTGTTTGTTAATAAACGTTGTTCGCATAGAAGAGGGCGGGATCCAGGAACCCGCCCTCTTCATTAATTTATGAGTTGTCAAATCAGTACTATTCAAGTACTATTTGTCCTTTGTATGTTTGTGCGTGAATAATCGGTGGCTTCAGAAATGCTTTTTATTACACTCCTTTTTACTTCATCTGGTGTGTTGTCAAATCACTTTCAGAAATGAAGAGGGCGGGTTCCTGGAACCCGCCCTCTTCAATAATTAGTCAAATTAATGAAGAGGGACCGCCCTCTTCAAAAATCACGCGGTCTTATTCGCATAGAAGAGGGCGGGATCCAGGAACCCGCCCTCTTCATTAATTTATGAGTTGTCAAATCAGTACTATTCAAGTACTATTTGTCCTTTGTATGTTTGTGCGTGAATAATCGGTGGCTTCAGAAATGCTTTTTATTACACTCCTTTTTACTTCATCTGGTGTGTTGTCAAATCACTTCCAGAAATGAAGAGGGCGGGTTCCTGGAACCCGCCCTCTTCAATAATTAGTCAAATTAATGAAGAGGGACCGCCCTCTTCAAAAATCACGCGGTCTTATTCGCATAGAAGAGGGCGGGATCCAGGAACCCGCCCTCTTCATTAATTTATGAGTTGTCAAATCAGTACTATTCAAGTACTATTTGTCCTTTGTATGTTTGTGCGTGAATAATCGGTGGCTTCAGAAATGCTTTTTATTACACTCCTTTTTACTTCATCTGGTGTGTTGTCAAATCACTTCCAGAAATGAAGAGGGCGGGTTCCTGGAACCCGCCCTCTTCAATAATTAGTCAAATTAATGAAGAGGGACCGCCCTCTTCAAAAATCACGCGGTCTTATTCGCATAGAAGAGGGCGGGATCCAGGAACCCGCCCTCTTCATTAATTTATGAGTTGTCAAATCAGTACTATTCAAGTACTATTTGTCCTTTGTATGTTTGTGCGTGAATAATCGGTGGCTTCAGAAATGCTTTTTATTACACTCCTTTTTACTTCATCTGGTGTGTTGTCAAATCACTTCCAGAAATGAAGAGGGCGGGTTCCTGGAACCCGCCCTCTTCAATAATTAGTCAAATTAATGAAGAGGGCGGGTTCCAGGAACCCGCCCTCTTCATTAATTTATGAGTTGTCAAATCAGTACTATTCAAGTACTATTTGTTTGTGCGTGAATAATCGGTGGCTTCAGTAAACGCGGTCTACGATGCAGAAATAATTAGACTCTGGTGAATAATAGGGCGGGTTGTTAGAACCCGCTCTCTTCAATATCAGATCGCTATAAATATGTCTCCGCACTACCCATTTCATTTCATCTCTGTCAAATTTGCATCCTACACCGCTCACTATCCATTTACTTCGATCAGTTCTTCTCCGCTATCAATTTTGTGTAAGTGTGGAGTTTTAGAAGAAGGTGAAGTTCAGTACCATAGTCTGCGAGTAAGCAATATTCGAGCAGTAGAATAGTTCATAAAGTATTGGAAGTAAGCAATCTTCGAGTATGAATTTTTTTTGCAATTTCAAACTTTCTCCACTATCCATTTTTTTTGCCCTCTTCGAGCAGTAGAACAGTTCCTTCTCGTTTCACTGCAAAAACTAAACTTCTTTAAATAAGTCTAAGAACTAAACTAAACTTGCATCTTTAGATTCATTTTCCTTCTCGTTTCACTGCAAAAACTAAACTTCTTTAAATAAGACACAGAACTAAACTAAACTTGTATCTTTAAATTCATTTTCCTTCTCGTTTCACTGCAAAAACCATGCTTCTTTTTTAACAATCGATTGTGCATCACATTTTGTTGTGATTAGGTGAGAGTCTCATGGTTTCACTGCAATCTTCGAGTTTGAATTTTTTTTGGCGATTTCAACACAACATAAGAAATTATATTTGTGCAGGATTATGGCCTCCCCAAGTATATTTGTTGTATGTAAATACGATGGCCAGGTTATCACACGTGCACAAGGTCCCGAGTATATGGGCGGGTCTGCACGAATCATGCGATTGGAAGCATCAACGACATATGATGAACTAGAGGCAAAAGTGTACAAAATTACGAAATACGATCCCCGTGAAAGTAGGGTCAAGTTAAGTTGTATCTGGCCTATGTTCAGTGGAAATGCATTGGTTGAAATTACAGACGATGCATCAATATCTTCGATGATAGATTTCGGTCTCTCAAGCACCCAGCATTCTTTTGAACTTTTGGTTCAGAAGGAGCAATTGGAAGTATCAGATGCCCCTCCAACGGATAATTTTGATGGTAATGCTGGAGATAGTTCCTGGAGGTACGGTCACATGGTCAACGATGATGCCATCAGTGCCGGTGGATATGACTATACACAACATTATTCAAATCTTCAAGCACATGGGTAAACATTTTATAAACCCATATTTAAGCATTTTAGTAATACATGTATACTCATATTCAAACATTTAATAAAATGCATAAATCCAGGTTCTTCCAGCCGACTGCTGCAGTTACATGCACCCCAGAAGAACAGCAAGAACTACCATACACAGCCTTCCACAGGTAAATAAATTTGAAACAAGTGATGATTTAGTTACGAAAAAATTAGGGAATAATATTATAATAACAATTTATATACTAAACGCAGATTTCCCCACACCTCCGCATCATTCCAACACGATCCAAGCAGCGCATTCCAAGCATGTCCGTCCACATCTTTCCGGTCTTCTCACCCTGAACCATCCACAATACACCGACCACAACCATCATATATTGCACCCGAACCTTATGTAGCTACGGGTGATATTGATGTGTGTGGGAGTGATGATGATGAAATCGGTGAAGGTGATCAGGGGGAGGATAGCGTGGAATATGCTGCTGGATTGAATGAGGTAGCATTCTTTGATGGTATGGTTGCGAATAACGATTTTGTCCAACTAGAAGATCCCGGCCTCGATCCGCTAGAAGATGATGGTTGGGTAGACTTAGCCGTTGCAGAAGTAAATACGGCACCCTATTTGGACGCGACAGCAGCAAGCGAAGACTGCATCAGCGTCGGGGATTTGTTTCAGGAAAAAGAAGATCTTATTTGTAAGCTGAAGTCGTGGTCCATTCAGCAAAACGTTACGTTTAAAACAGAAGAGTCAAATAAGACGTACTATACTGTGGTATGTACGAAATCTCCTGAATGTCAGTGGAGATTGCATGCGTGTTGTTCCAAAAGAGCCAAGGCTTGGAAGGTCACGAAATACAACCAAGAACACACTTGCATCAATTCTATTATGTCACAGGATCACCGGAATTGCACTTCAGCTTACATTTGCTCGCTAATCATGCCCATGATCCGTACAGATGTGGCGATGACTCCCCGAGAGATACGGCTCTTGGTTAGCGGAGAGCATAAAATTCAGATTTCGTATGTGAAGGCATGGGATGCTCGAAGAAAGGCTTTGTGCAAGATATTCGGGGACTGGGAAAGCTCGTACAACTCCCTAGTCCCTTTTATGGAAGCCATGAAAGCATCAAATCCGGGGACCGTATACCGGTTAAAAACCACAGAAACCGACGTCGAGGGCTCTGTCAGGTTTCAGAGAATTTTCTGGTGCTTTGGTCCATGTGCGGCTGGTTTCACACACTGTCGGCCGGTATTGTGCGTTGATGGTACGTATCTATACGGTAAGTACAGAGGCTGCATGTTAATTGCTACAGGTGTTGATGCTAATAACGGTATATTTCCGTTGGGATTTGCTATTGTCGAGGGTGAAAATACATCATCCTGGTCATGGTTTTTCCGTAACCTAAAAAATATCCCATCTGTTCTTCATAGAACGGATTTATGCATCATATCTGATAGACATCTGGGAATACTGGCTGGAATGAGATCTGTATTTCCGACGACCCCACATAGGTTTTGCCTACGACACTTCAGGCAAAATTTTGATCGAAAATTTAAAAATTCGGATCTACATAAACTTATGTACAGAGCCGGTGAAACGCCTGACCCTAATGTTCACGACATATACATGACGAAAATTGGGGAGATGAGTCAAGCCGCGAAAGCGTGGTTAGATGAGTATCCAGTCCGCATGTGGTCACAAGCACATGATGATGGGTGCAGATATCTCCTAATGACGACTAATATGTCTGAAAGCTTCAACGGGGTCCTTAAAGGGGTTAGAGGCTTACCGATACAGGGGTTGATTGTTCGAACATTTTTCCGGATGAATACTTATTTTGTGCACAGAAGAGAAAAGTCCTTGGGGATGGACACTCCGCTCACCGCGTATTACGAAGATATCTTTCGGAAAAGAGAGCGCAGAGCACAATACTACAGATCCGAAAGGTTTGACACGGCGGAGTTTCAGGTGACGGGCGGTAATGGGAATCAATATACCGTGAACTTTAGAGATGAAGGGCTCTCTTCGTGTACATGCGGTCTTTTCCAGCAACAACATTTACCTTGTGCCCACGCTATTGCTGCTGCGAGCAGTATGCATACCTCACATTACAATTTCGCTTCCAATTACTATACAGTTTCTAATTACCAAGGTGCATACGATCCAAAATTTCATCCTATACCGGACAATCGCTATTGGCACTATTATACTGCCAACAGACAAACACCGACTGTATTACCGCCGGAAAAAAATATAAAGCCCGGAAGACCGAAGGTACGTCGAGATCGAATGACAATGGATACTGATCCTCAGCAAAGGCAATCCAGATGTAGCCTATGCAAACAACCAGGCCATTATAGGACCAGATGTCCAGGATATGCATCAGGGGCGGGACCTTCAGGATCGTGACAAGTGCACTCAGATTTTTCTGTATTATAAATTTGACCGTCGATATAGCATTTAGATTTTACAAATAGATAGGATTTTTTGGAATTGTACATTTTGACGGATTCATTCTGTAAAAAACATTGATATAGTGAAATTTTATTATTTAATTTAAATGTTTTTTTCGTCTATTTACTTTTATTCTATATTTATGAATTAAAATTATAATTATAATATAATTATAATTATAATTATAATATTATGATAATAATTATAATTATAATTAGATTATTAATTAAATTAATATTTTTAAAAAAAATAAGGGGGCGGGTTCTCAGAACCCGCCCTCTATACTATTGTATAGGGGGCGGGTTCTCAGAACCCGCCCTCTATACAATAGTATAGAGGGAGGGTTCTGAGAACCCGCCCTCTATACAAAAGTATAGAGGGCGGGTTCTGAGAACCCGCCCCCTATACTGAGGGGGTGGGGTGGGCCATAGGGTGGTTCGAAACCACCCTATTCCCATAATTTTAATTTTTTCCCCCCGATTTTAATAATTTAAATTTAAATTAATAATATTTCAAAAAAAAACCCATATGAATATGCAATTATAAGGATACATAATTATGGAGGAGAAAAGACAAAAACAAAGATAGCATCTCGTTTCTTGCATAAGCTGAGCCCTTGTTGCTTAGCTGCTTCATCCTCTCCAATTTATCTGTCTTTATTTCATCTTCTCCCCCTTCAAACTCATCTCCCTCTGCAAATTTATCAAGTCTTTCATTCATTTCGGGGAACTTTTATTTTCCATGACTTAACTTCCATTCGAAATTGACCGACCTCTCCAACAAGTGATTGCTTCTCAAGCAGACGCATATATCTTGCTTGATCATGAATTCATCTTTCCACTCAAAATATCCACAATTTTCTTCATTTCTTGTTGAACTTGAAATCCTAGAGCTTACGTACGTAAGAAGAGGACATGATTGATTGATAGAAAAAAGAGGGGAGGGGGAGGGGAGGGGAGGGACATGTTGATTTGGAGCTAAATCCTTAATTAATTAATTAAGATAGATTTAAATTATTGCAAAAGGGTATAATGGTCCTAAGCGTTTTACATATTACATAATATATCAACGCCATGTTAACAGCAGGGAACAAAATGCCAGACGGAGGAAACTATAGGATATATGAATTCTCAGGGGAAATCAAGATATTTAAATGTAGATACGGTGAAATATCAGGGGATTTTAGTGCAGTCCAGCACAAAGAAGGAAAAAGAGTGAATGAAAAATAAAAGAACCCAAACTTCACTTCCTAATAGAAGAGAAGTGGAAAAAAATGCCAAAGGAGGAAAATCAGTGGGCTGGTGAAAGTTGAAAATGATGAAGTGGTGCATTGCTCCAAGCTGAGAGAGCAATCATTCCTAACAAAAGTGAGGTTGTGGGATGTAGCTAGCTAATACTACAAGCGTTTGGTCATCATTGCAATAATCAGAAAACAAGTGATTCTGAATCTTGGAACATATAATATATGATGCTGTTTTCTTCGGCCCTATATCATTTCCCAAGTCTTTACTCCCCACATACTTTTTCTCTGAAACCAAATAGTTTTACAAGACAACCTGTCCAGTTGTGACCACAAATATTGCATGCATGCATGCATGCATGCTGTAGATTTGCCTTAATTAAAGCCCTAATATTGGTCCCTATGCTTACATTACAATACATTATTAAACTCTTATGAGGCTTGCAAAGACCCATGGCTGTAAAATAGATACATGTTCATTGATCACCGCACATGAATTTGGTACTAAATTTTAAAATCCAGATCAATTGACAGATTGAACATGTAGCTAGCTATCGGCTATTTCAGACTGCCAAATGCAAGACATGCTATCTCTTAACTTCATAATACGTCTTTATAAGACGTACTCGAGACTAGCGTATAGAGAGTTTGCTTTTATTTTTAGACCTTTCATACATATTCCATATATGTCGTTCATTACGCAAGTAATTGGAACAATTGTTTTTTAACAAGAGGGTATGCAAATAAGAAGAGTTGTATCATAGACGTTTCCGTCGTTTAGTCTAAGAATCATATATATTGCTTCTCTTTATTCAACAAAACAATTGAAAGCCATCACTAACTTTGCTAAAGATATCATTAGAGACTTCTAAAAGGGCCCATGCAGTTACTTTGTTCCCAAATCCTCATGTAAAAAAGGAAAGAAAGAGAAAAAACAATGAAGCTTAAAGTTGATCAATTACAAATTATTCTTAGACATGAGTTTTGTGTTCATCTGAAAAAGAGCATGCCATATGTTTCCATGCCATGCAACAAGATATACATGTATGATATTACTATCAATCATATCCATATGCCCTCAAATAAGGTACCTTTGTCATCATTCCTTGCATATATGAGGGTCATCCTTGAGACCCACATCTCACTTTTTTGTCTGGGATACAAAACTTATTAAATATTCATATTTTTAGCCAAACCTTCTCCCTTTTGTTTCTCCTTAGTCATGTGTTCATGTTTCTTTGTAAGTTGTTTCTTTTCATTGTGGAATATTATTGTTATGTAGTGAATTTTTGTTTCTTTTTCTTTTTTTTCCTTTTTCAAAATTTGAACACAACTAGAGGATATTACTGCTGTGAAGTGACTGGTTGGACGTTAGTCCTCCTTGTCAATCTATCTATCTCATGTCTGATGTATAATAGAAGACACTGTGCAAAAAAGTATCCCAATTTTGGCCAGCTGACTACAGCCCCCTCATTTTATGGCAATTGAGTGCCCTCCAAAATCACACATTTATTCATTTTATTGACTTTCTTGTGTGTGTATCATCCTGACAACTTTGAAATTTTGATGCAAAAAAATTCATTTAGGACATCTCAAATTGATTTAAATCTTGACAAATAGGCATTTACAACGATGAGCACAAAAAATCGTGAGGCCTAAGAATCAAGATTTTTGATCCAGGTACGTAAAACATATGCTTAACCTATGGGGGAGGATGTTAGAGCATAAATCTGGCCTAGACTGTTGCATGCAAGTTTTGACCCGTTTTTCTCAACTTTCATGACAACTTCGGCATTTTAAAATGGTGGAAGAGACTCTAGAATCGTTTAGTTTTTACATTTGCTTTAAGCGGTTTTTACTGCACCGATAAAAATGCCCATCCAAATCCATTCGGAGATGCACAACCTACTCAAAGTGTTAGATATATGATATATTCTTGATCACACCATCATTTTCACGTTTTGGTGCAGCGATGTATATGAACTTAGTGGTATAAAACTATCTTGATTTGAATGCAACTAGATACATATCTAAAGTGATATGAACTTAAAGTAGTATGGACACATATCTAAACAAATTATTTTAAGTGACGGATGTCTGGATCTTCTTCAGATGTTGTCTTCCGTCGATCTGTCGTGAGACTTGATGAATGACTGAGATTGGGTTTGAGGGTCGCCTCGTGAAGCGTGTAGATCTCAGTGGACTTGATTTGGGCACTACTACAAATAAGGGTTGCCCCTACGGATATATGCGTAGGGGCGAAAAAACACCCCGTAGGTGCAAAGGCCGCAGGTGCAAGTTGAAGCCCTGAACTTGCCCCTACGGGCAAAATCTTACTCCTACGGATTTCTATGTAGGGCCAGGTTCCCCTACGGAGTAGGCCGTAGGGTAAAAAAAGTTATTTTATTTACGGTTTTTTTAAATATATTAACTGTACCTACGGATATCTGCGTAGGTACCTATCCGTAGGGGCAAAATATCAGAAATCCTGATATGTTGCCCCTACGGATAACGCCGTAGGGGCCATTGTTCGCCCCGACGGACATGTCCGTAGGGTCTCGCCCAACCCCCTGGTACTGAGATCAGGGGGGAAATATCAGTTACTGCTGATATTGTGCCCCTACGGTTTAATCCGTAGGGGCAACATGTGTACCTACGGATTAATCCGTAGGTACACATTATTAGTATTTTTTTTAAAAAAAATGGGCTGCCTGATTTTTTCCCGTCCTGTGCACAATAATATATATATCAATCAAATATAAAATTAATCATCACGCAACATATATCGCAGTATTTATAATCACATCTCACGCATATAATATACAAAAGAAACCCAAAAACTGAATATGATATAAATATAAATCAATATCGTTTCAAAATGTAGTACAATATGTATGATATAAATAAATACATGTTTCAGAAAATAAGAACCAAAAAGCTACCCTAGCTCGGTCCAGATCCACCTCTGAATAACGATAGAATAACGCGCGCCTGCTCCTCGGTCAATAAACTCTGCAATTCGGCGCGAGCGGGAGTCTGTGGTGCCCTCCGTGTGCGGCGTCCAGAACTGGGGTCAGCAGCCTCGGATCGCTCTGTCCGGTAAAATCGATCCCCGAGGCCTCGGCCTGCTCAAGCAGTAAAGTATAAGTATAAAATTGAAACTTGAACCTTCCAAAACTAAAATTTCAAATTTGGGTAGAAAAAATATTAACACTTACGCAATACTTCTGGGTAGCGACGTCGGGATATCGAAGCTCGCCCGTGGCGGGATCTGTCGAGGTGCCGTGGACGGCAAGATATGCGGACAGCACGCTCGGTGTACCACCTTGCGCCAGGGTCTGAGCTGTCTGCAATATTAGAAAATAACTCTTAATATGAGGTATATTAGAAAATAACTCTTAATATTGTATTATATCACAAATGAAAATATATATTAATACCCGGGCCTGATCAAAGAAAAGGACGAATGAGCGTCGGTGCTGCTCTCCCCACTCAACGTGAAGTGGATAGTTTTTCACGGGCCGGCTCTCATCCCCCATATACCGGCCGAACCTCTCGGCATGAGGACCGGTATAGCGATAATCAAGGGTAAAAAAGAGGGGGAATGCTGCCTTCCCCCTAGCAACTGTCAGAACATTATATTTAGTACATACTGGTCTATAAAATTGACAAGAAATACCAAAATCAACAAATTCAAAGCCTTACCTACAGAGATAGCAGATGTGCTCCTCTGGTATCTGCATGTATCAAAATTTGAATAATATTAATTAATTTCAGTAGATACATATTGACAAGATAAACTCGTATATAGCGCTGCTTACACATAAGACAGGGAGTGAACAAGCTCTTGTAGATCATCAGGCGCAAATCTAATCTCATCAAGCAGCACATGATAATGAGTTGGACGCGTGGTGCCCTATTTCTTATAAGTGCATGCTGCGTGAATAAATATTGTGTTAATTCCAAACTAAATACAAATATAACAAACTTATCAATTATATAGTATTCAATACAAATACCAAATAAGAATTTATTGTACAGATCCACGACTTACAATCATTCCCGCATGCGAGCACATATAAAAATCATAGTTTCTAGGATGACAAATTTTATTGTCAACTACTGTCACCATCTACAGCTAGACAATAATAAAAATTACTATCTAAGTAAGAGCAAAAGGAATGTGTGTATATTTATGATATAGTATTCTAAATCAATATACATACACTATATAATATATAAACATACCTGGAGGAGTGGGAGTGGCCTCTGTCCCTGATATGGACGCATCACCAACAACTAGACAATCAAACATTGACAATATAAGTAATTTTGACATAAACGGGCATGAATATCTATAATATTACATTCAAAATGGATATTTGAGAGCGCACCTGCAGTGAGAAGTGGTAAAAGTATCACCCAACAAGGGTGTAATTTACAGGATCAGTTGAAACTCTTGAAAGTCATAGAAGAACCTGACCTACACAAATCTGATGTATACTTTCCATTAGACACTAAGAAGTCTCTAAAAGGAAAAGCCAATGTGAAAGCCGTCATTAGTTCATATCAGAAGATTGATGCCGAAACAGAGAACAAGGAATCTCATTTTCTTCTTCTTCTGCCACATTACTGTCTTCTCCTTCTTCTTCTGCCACATTACTGTCTTCTCCTTCTTATTATGTGCTCGTGCAAATTCAATGAAAGCAGAAACTCCAGTGACAAACTTAGGTTACATACGTTGTTGCCAATTCACATACATCCGGTCCTTAAGCCTGACGTACTCATGGGCCATGTTAGACTGTATCATATAAATTGTAGGTTATGATGATTATATTGAGAAATCTAAAAACGGGATGGTTACTGACAAAAGAGAAAATCCGTGTATATGCTTTGCGGCTCCGTAGGGGTAAACAATAATTTACGATTTAATATTTTTTAAATTAATATGTAAGGACCGTAGGGGCAACCTTTTGGCCCGAGAGAGATTGTACTGATTTTCTAAGATTAATTAAAGAAGATAGGACAAATCAAATTCACCATGAATCATCATTCTTCAATATAGGAGATACCCCAAGACAACACAAAATGTTGACTTTGAATTACTTTTCTATTCCATTTTATTTGTGTAAATTAACAAGAAAGATAATTGGTATGATCAATATATAAGATAGAAAAATCAACAAAATAAAAGTTAATGCTTGCCTGGCTCAATCTTGTACAAATCTACATCTCTTATGACATGTAGGTCGATTCTTTTGGAAGCTACTTTCTTTCTTAAGTAGTAACCAACGAGTTCTTCTCCGGTAGGGTAGAAGCGGAACCCTGGCGGCACATATGAAAATGTGTTCATAATTGCACAGATATAGCGATCCTGCAAATTAATAATAGAACCATACTAATTAGGCAGTTTATTAGGTTCATAATAAACAAATAGTCTTGAAATAAGAATTCACAGGTTATGTATTATTAATTCTCTAATATGTACATGAATACGTGGACTAATTTCAGAAGTGTAATATTTATATAATTAAAAAACCGTTTTGAACATATAAAGTACTTTCAAACAATGTGTTTTTCTATACATATCTTATGTAAGATGTGTAGATCAACTTGTGATCATCCATAAGATACCGCAAAAAAAGATCGAGAACTTGAGAAACACAAACCCGCTATAAGTAATCTCTCTCTCTCTCTCACACAACCTAACCGCCCCCCTCCCTACAACAGAAAAAAAATCCAACCCCAACACAGCCAACTCGCTCATATACGTACATATACACATAAAACAGAAACTATATATGCAAACGTGCGAAACACATGCAAAATTAGTTTCCAATGATTTAGATTCTAGCCTCACCTGACCCCAAATCCTAGCTCCGTCATTGAAACATGCACATGAAGTTAATTAAGAGAATTATCAACTTGGCTCGTAGATATGGAAGAATTTTAACAAGTAATGTCAATGTTCTTGTTATGACAAATATAAATTAGTACTCTTTAGATCAATAGACATGCACAATTCATATTAGAGAAAAATGCAATAATATGGAAATGTTCCGCATGTAACTAAATATATGCCTCACCCATGAGTATGTCTTTAAGTAAACTAATATTTTAGATAGTAAAACTAATATTTTAGATAGTAAATGAATGTCCTAAATAATGCACCCATCATTAATTAAATAGAAACCCTAACTTGGGAAAAACTAAGATATTACAAATTACCATTTTTTTTTATCAAATCAATGTTTATCAAAACTCATAAATCCAATAATCCTACAATTTCTTGATATTCGGCTCACCTATAATATAACAATCCATATGCCTAATTAACTAATTAACCTGAAATTTATCGATGCAAGGCATCAAGGTATTTCTAGGAGATGACATAAAATTTAGACACATTCATCAGATCACCATGCAGATCAACATGATAGTATGATAGTTCTAAGTTGATACTCTTTTTCATAATTATAAACATAGATCCGTATATAATTAACCATGCTTGATTTGCCAAACTCCTATTGTTAACATGAAACATATGCTTTATATTTAAATAAAAGGGATTTCTTAATTTTTATATTAGAACATTGTACATACCTAATTTCCACTTGAAATCGGTTTTTTCTTTTATCAGTACTCGTTGACATACAGTAACAAACAATGTTTGATTAGAAGGACCCAAGATTTTCTCGATCAACAATAATTTTAGTAATCAAACTAGGCTAAAATTGCTGGAAATTCCTCTCAGGTTTGCCAAATTCAGCAAACCCCAACCCCAACCTAATCCTAACCCCAGCCCCAGCCCAGCCCAGCCCCACCCCAACCCAACCTAACCCTAACCCCAGCCCCAGCCCCAACCCAGCCCCAGCCCCAACCTAGCCCCAGCCCCAGCTAAACCCCAACCCCAGCCCCAGCCGAGCCCCAACCCTAACCCTAACCCTAACATAAACTGAACCCGATGCCTAACCCTAACCCTCATCCCTACCCAAACCCTGAACCCTAGCCCTAACATCATCACAATTATGTTTAATTGGAGATTTACTTACCTGTAGACGGTGGAGGAGACGACGGAGACGCTTGGCGGTCGACGACTCACGCAATCGGCGATGAGGAAAAACGAGGGCGGTGGCGGGCCGAGAACGGAGGGCGGTGGCGGGCTGAGAACGGAGGGCGCGCGGTGGCGACGAAGAGAAAATTGGAGACGCAGGAACGAGAGAAAATTTTGGGAACGAGAAGGAAAGAGATCGAGGCGTAGGGCATTTTTGTGCCTTTTTTTTATTAAATTCCCATTTAGATGCCCCTACGGACATAACCGTAGGTTATTGGTTTGCGGCTCCGTAGGGCCAAACAACAAATTACGATTTAATATTTTTAAATTAAAATGTCGGGCACCGTAGGGACAACCATTTGGCCCTACGGCTTAGTCCGTAGGGGCAAGAAACATCTGCCCCTATGGATTTAATCATCCGTAGGGGCAACCCCATATTGTAGTAGTGGGGATGAGGCCGAGCTACCTGCAAAGAAGTCCCGGGGTGGTTGTACCACCATGGACCCTCCGACGATCAAGTTAATCGAGATATTTGAGGAGAGTAGCGGCCTATTGGGGTAAAATTGCTTTACCTGAGTCGTCTGAGAGAAGGTTTATATAGCGGCTGCCATGGGCTAGCTGGCGCGAGATCTTCGCCGGTCGTTACACCCGTGGCGTTACGCCTGCGTGAATGGCGGGATCTCCTATTAATGACGAGATACGCCCGTTAATGGGGGGATGCGACGGCGTGGAATACGAGATCGTGGGGCAGCGGATATCTTGCGTCTGGTGAGATTCGCGAAGCCGTGGTGGAGGCTTCTATGACCCGCGTTCTAGGTCTCCTGATAGAACCGAAGAAGTCTAGCTCGGCGATAGGACTAAAAGAGGGCGGGAGGCCGAGCTAGTTCGGTTTCGTGATAGCTTGGAAGCGAAGGGCCGAGGAACTCGGTGTGTAGAAGGGCTCGGAGGCGATCCAGTAGCCGTTTACATGCGCGAGCGCTGGAACGTTCAGGGCATTCTCGAAGGTCGGGTCCAAGTAGTGGGACGATAGCCCGGGGGACACCTCTAATGCTTGGTTCATACCCTGTTTCCGTGTGCCTCGGGACACGTCATCTGCCACATGTCATGATCTGTAGAGTTCCCGATTATGAGCATCATCATTAGCCCCCCACTCTCGTCCTGATATATTTATGGGTCGGGTCGAGAGTGGTCCGATCGGTTCCCCGGCTCAGTTCGTAGTTAAGGACCTCGTCAGTGCGGATTTCCGGGACGGTTAGGTGTATCCCCGATGACGTCAGCAGATTAGAGAGGAAATCGTGCATTAAAGAGGGAGCGCCAATTCGATTGTATGTCCGCTGGGGCGCATGCTATGTGTCCGACACCGATTGGCTAACGTGACGGGTCGCACCATCTTCTTCACTCGAACGGACGTCTCCAATGGTTGCGCGACACGTGGAGCGCCGACGGCTAGTGAGCGCGAAGCGTCGTTTTGGCGGGAAACGATCTGAGCCGTTGGATGCATTTACAAAAATGCTATAAATAAAGGTGGGATCCCCCTAGGGTCCACACTTCGCCGTCATTTCCCTATTGCTGTGAGAGATAGCTCGGCACTCTTTCCTTTAGGTAGGATCTCTCGCGCTCTTTTCTCGGAGGACTCCTTCAGGTTAGATGTCTTCCTCTAAGGAGTCTGTTGAGATAATTATGGTAGAGTCTAGGGAGTCTTCTTCTGCTTCCTCCTCTGCCCCATCCGAGTCGGATTCCCCTCGTAGAGTTAGGGTTACCCGCGCCGCCCGTGGTCAGGCGATGGGAAGGGTCCCCAATGCGCGCATCGGAAATGCACATGATTTGTCCTCCCTCCTAAGGAGTGTGGACGAGCTCACCACGATCCGGGCTCGCTTCCACATTCTCCCTAACTATTCGCTTCGTTTGGCTAGAGAGAGCAAGAGGGCGGATCAGGTGCAGGGCAAAGAGATCGCCTTGTACTTTGACACATTCTGGGCTGGACTGCGTTTGCCCTTTCCCCCCGAGGTATGTGGGGCACTACGTTGCTTTCAACTAGCCTCGGGCCAGCTAGTACCGAACTCATGGAGGATTCTCATCGGGTTCCTGGTCCGTTTGCGAATTGAAGAAATCCCCTTCAGCTTGACCCTTCTCCTTTCCTCTTTTTGTTATAAAAATCATCCCGGCACCCGTAAGGATGAGCCGAGCTGGGTGTACGTTTCCTTTAGAAAACGCAGGGGAGGGACGGCCGAGTCGGGGGTCGTAGTAGTTCCTTTTTCCATCCATGGATGGAAGGAGAAGTTCATATTTTTCGGGCCACCCAAGAGTGAGGATTGGTCTGTGCCTATACAGTAGCACATGGCCGACTGCCCGCGGGTGTAGCGGTCATCCACTCCCGAGGCGAGGGCGGTGTCGATGTGGGAGCCTATCCAATGGGCCGATGTTTTGCTTTCCGAGCAGTCCCTCAGTTGGGCCGGGCTCAGCCCCACTCGATTCATGGGTAAGTTAGGAGCCTAGCCGACCTGTCTAGACTTGCATATTTTTCTTCTGTTCTTTCTGGCGTCACTAACTCCTTTTGTGTATTTTCCTTTTTGCAGAACCGATGGACCGATCCAAATTCCTGGCTGCCATAGACGTGAAGAAGGGGAGGAAGGCCGGGGGTGCCGGCTCAACCCACCCCGCTCCGAGCCCGGCCCCATAGGCGGCCACACCGGCTAGGTGTTCCACCACGCCCCCGAGCTTCGGAAACCAGCTGCGGGCAGAGCCGTAAGCATGCTCGGGAGCCGAAGCCCCGGGCTTTGGAGGTGGAGGATGTGGCCTCCCTCCTCCCCCATCGAGGCCCCCCTCAAGAGGTACAAGAAGACGGTCTCTCGATCTCCGTCCTCCCCGATCTTCGTGCAGGAGGGGGACGTTTGTTTCGAGATGCCCTCGGGGCTTTCTGTCGCCGATAGCTTGCTCTCGGAGATGAAACGATCGGCCGAGGGCAAAATCCCCCGAGGGACCCTCAAGGCCCAAGTCGCCGCCATTGCTCAGGATGCTGTACAGGTCAGTATCCGCTTTCCGTTTAGGTTTTCGCTAAGCGTTTTTTTCGTCGGATCGGATGCTTTTTAACCCCTTCTTTTATCTTCCTCAGGTCTTCCAGCACTACGCCCTCATCGCCAACATGGAGCATGAGGAAATTGCCCCGGCGATGCAGATGGAGGGCGAGTCTTCCTCGCAGGAAGAGGGCCTGTGCTAGGAGCTGCGTTAGGCGAAGGAAAGGATCGCCGCCCTTGAAAATCGGGTGGCCGCCGAGGAGGTGGTGAACTCCAAATGCAAGGAGTCCATCCGAATTCTGAAGGAGTCCAACAAAGCCGTCGAGGCTAAGTTGGAGGAGGCCAGGGTGCTCAACACCACGATGAAGAAGACGTGGGACACCCTTAAGAGGGAAACCGAGGCGGCGAAGGAAGAGATGAAGATCGCTGACCTCCGGGCCGTAAAGGCGGTGGAGAGGTACAAGACGTCGGAACAAATTCTACGTAGACCTTGCCGATGCTTCGTCTATTGTTTGGCATCAGGCTCTCGATGCCGTCAAGGCGTTGATGCCGGGGTTCGCCGACGGTGAGCTCCGGCTCGAATACCCCCTCGAGGATGAGACGCAGAGGGATGCCGCCGGTGGGAGTGCTGGAGATAAGGTGATCTTCCCGACTCCCAGCGTCGAAGCTCCTGGTGGGGGCGCCGACCCTAAGGCCCCGGCTACCGATGCTTGCATTGAGCAGATCGAGGTCCTCCCAACTCCCGAGGCCTTAGCCTTTCTGCCTTCTTCCCTTTTTTGTTTTTGAATCTTGTAAGCTTTCGGACAATTTTGTAAGGCTGAGGAGCCTATAATACCTCTTGTAAAGACTTCCAAGTTGTTAATAAAGCCGTTTTGATTTTTGTTCGCGTGGCAATGTTTTCTTTTGTAAGCCTGCTAGCGTTTTCCTCGCCTGATGAGTCAGACCGTAGGTCGGTGACTGGTCCTTTAGATGGCAATGGCACGTCGAGTGAAATCCAATTATTTGTCAAGTATAAAAAGGCCGGTGTAAGGCCGGTGTCCTTATGTCCCCGAAGTCGAGGTGACGATCGCTCACTTAAGGTACGTCGGTTGGCTCCTTCGAATAGAAATGTATAGGTTTTCTCATTCCTTTGAGTTGGACCGGTGACCACTTCTTTTAGAATAAGTTAGACAAGAGCCTAGTTTGGATTGGTCAGCGTTTGCCAAGGTTGAGGGCTTCAGATCCTTAGTGTAGATGGATAAGAAGTTTCCCGTTAAGGATGGACCGAGCAGGGAAGCTGCTCGGTGGCCTCTTGATGAGGACTTTGATCCTTACCGTAGATGGGCAGGAGCTACCCGCTAAGAATGGACCGAGCAAGGAAGCTGCTCGGTGGCCTCATGATGAGGGCTTTAATCATTAGCGTAAATGGGCAGGAGCTACCCGCTAAGGATGGACCGAGCAGGGAAGTTGCTCGGTGGCCTCTTGATGAGGGCTTTGATCCTTAGCGTAGATGGGCAGGAGCTACCCGCTAAGGATGGACCGAGCAGGGAAGTTGCTCGGTGGCCTCTTAATGAGGGCTTTTGATCCTTAGCGTCGGTGTGTAGTAGACTACCTGCCAGGGGTGGACCGAGCAGCTCCCTGCTCGGTGGACTCTTGATGAGGGCTTTGATCCTTAGCGGAGATGGATAGGAGTTACCCGCTAAGGATGGACCGAGCAGGGAGCTGCTCGGTGGCCTCTTAATGAGGGCTTTTAATCCTTGGAGTTGGTGGGTAGTGAGCTACCGGCCATGGATAGGCCGAGCATGGTAGCTGCTCGGTTTTGCGAGGCGTCATTCGATCTCCCCCGACGTGTGAAAATCTGGAAGAGTGACCGTCGTGGGCGACACGTGGCAGAAACGCATAGGCGAGGCGAGGCGTTCCAAGATCCGCGCCGTTCCGACTTCGGTTGGCCATGAGACACGGGATGCACGCCACGTAGCAGTTCAGTATTGGAAGGGTTGAAAATATCCCAGGATTCGCGCCCATGGGCCTAAATTTCGGCCCCTAGGGGATTTTTTTGAGGCTATAAATAGAGAAGGAGATGGGTTTCTTTCAGCGTTGCTTTTCTGGGATGGCCGGGCACATCTACACGATTGAAGAGATCGTAACTCCCGATGATGTCTATTTGTACAACCAGTCCTTCTCCGAGGAGACGTACCGGGGTATGGTCCAGCGCATCAAGGACCATTTCAGCCGTCTACTTTCTCGTTGGTCGTCTCTCCTCCAATTGCTGATGTATGAAATTTGGAGGAGGTCCCCGGGGCTGTACAACCCCCTCTTCGAGGAACTGCAGGATGAGGCGCTCGATAAGTTGCATACGCTGTATGTCCTCGGCCTTATCTCGAAGAATAGGCATGATCGGTCGGCGGCCCTTCTTTTGGAATGTTTCCAAAAGAGGCAGATCGCGGACTCTTGCTCGGCGGATGGAAGTTCCAATGCTTCCGTGGTGTCCCGGGTACGTGGGCAGCATCAGAGGGAGCGGGCTGAAGGGGCTAGGGCTCGGCTGGCGGAGATCTTCACGGAGTACCATCAGCAGTGCTTCCTCGACCCCGTACCCCCTCTGTTGTAATTTTAATTTTTGTGTAAGGCCGAGGAGCCTATAATACCCATGATAAATAAAATTCTCCTTTTGCGACGTATTATTGTTTCTTTTTTGTCTTCTTGCGTGTTTGAGTATTTTCATAAAACGAAACCCATGACCTTTGAACCGAGGAAGAGGGAAACAGTAGGAGAAATTTCTTCTAATTCAAAAAGACTTAGAAAGTTTGCATCACTTTGGCAAAGAAGAAATATATATTCATAGATACAATTTTTAAATTCACTTGTACAGGTTGAGCTTCTCGGCGTTGTAAGGTCATGGAAACTTACGACCTGTCGCGTCTTGCAAGCGATAGTGTCACGACCCGCAAATGGCACATGATTGGCACTTGAATCATGTGAAGTCTATAGGACCCCACCTAATTCAAGTAAACCAAAAGCCCAGAAATCTAAACCTTTTTAGGGGAAAATAGTGGAGGTGCAGTTTTGAAATAAGGTACACTGAAATCAAGTTTATCCTTATATAAACATAAATAGTAATATATGGAAACACTATATTTGTATCTAGCTTGAAAACACTTTTTGTCGTTTGAAATTCGGGCAGCACCTCCTTTGTAATTTGTAACCCAAAAACGAATACAAGCAATAATATATAAGGCATCCCCAAGCGGGAGCTAGCCCTTCGCCAAATGGCGGAACAACCACGCAAGATAAAATGAGTATACAACGCTGAAGTGCGAGGATCAAAACTCAGAAAGAAAGCAAGAAAACTAAGCCTCAGGAAAACCAGAAAACAATAATACTACAAGAGCGCGACTTTAAGGCCGAAAGAATATATAGCTGGTTTTCTAAATCTATCAAATATACAAGTCTGGTTGATGGAGCTTACTAGATATAACTGAAATAAATAAAAGTACAACGGTGGTCACGATACAAGTGAACCCATCTACCAAAGCAATCACCCAGAAGGAAGTGGTGTGCCCGCAAAGCCGCCATGGAACCTTTACGGCAAAACCTGTAAGAAACTGTGACACAACGGGGGTGAGTTGCCAACTCGTGAGTAGAAGACATCACCGAGTAGAAATCACATGTATGACGTTCTCTTAGGTCATACAATAAAATACTCAATTATAACACTGGACATCTACTAGTAGCAGGGTAATAATCTATGCCTAGTGTAATACTCAGTACTCGTGTCAATGTCACTAAGTAGCAACAAGTCATATATCTGATATATGAATGCATCATGAATGAAACAATCAACCCCGAAATCTGGATATAAGAAAATCTGTGTTTTTATCTTAGTAAAACTTGTATAATAAAACTGGAACATCATCAGTGAAATCGACAGAAAATTTGTGTCAAGTATCGACACAATATATGTATATCTCAATATCTCAATGTCTCAATATCTCAATATCTCAATATCTCGGGCTCCGTCAGTCCGGATCGGCCCATATCAGCAAATCTCATGACTACGGTCGGTATCCTCTGGATATCCGCCGCGCCAGACATCACCGGTAAGTAATTTGCCCCTGCCAGGCTCATCGTCTACAACTCGAGCTTCTTGCCCCGGGGTACCTTACCGGGCCCACCATATACCCGAGATGGTTCATCCAACTCCTCGTATCGGGTCTTGAAAATCAACAGAAATCAGGAAAACTCATGGTAGATGATACATACATAATATCACGAGAAAACCGCAACTTGCATTTTATATAGATAATGAGTTTATAAAAGTCTTGCGGTTTTCCCCCAAATCCAAAAATCTCATAGAAAATCCGAAATCCCAAAATCGAGAGTCAATAAACAGTGAATATCGGCATAAAGCCCATAATATTGCATAACAGAATGGATATATAAATGCATGGGGTATCTATGTAAGGAATGCAATATCTAAACTAGCATATGAGAGCAAGCATAATAATAATATGTTGAAACTACCAGCTAGCAGGTTATACTAATGAAGTAACGTTTTCTAAATTGTAGGTGACATGGAAATTAACGATGATGATGTGTGTGAGCCGGAAAGCAGGTGTACGTAAAGCATACGCATCATCGGTAATGGTGCCGGTGTCCTAACAGACGGAGTTCATAATAACTAAAGAAAACACATGTATAAATATGCAATGCGATGAGAACAACATGAATATTACGGAGAATGGGTAGTAAACGCAACATTGTAGAATATACATATCTATATACGAGTCATACAGTTTTGGTGTTTGAAATAGCACGAATCGTGGTTTTTAGAAAAATAGGGGCTACGGTGTTTTTAAGAAAAGACATGTCCTTTGAAAATCCGTAGTATCTCTCGGATTGTCTTTTGAAAATACTCAAAATTCGTTAGTTTTTGAAAATAGGTATGACTCGAGCCTAGTCTAATATCTACCTAATCAACTAAAAGACTAAACTAAGAAACTAGCCAAAAGGGCAAGAAATCCACCTAAATTCTGAGTCGGTATACCTAGTAGTCGGCTATCCAACCTCATAACGTCACGTACTATATAATACATAATAAAACATCCTCGAGTCAATATTATGGATCAATCATCATATCTTTACCTCGTACGGTAAAATCCATCGTAAGGCATCCCCAAAATCGGGGGTACGGGTCAACTATCATATATACATCATCCTTCTTATGGTATCATTATCGAACAATATCATGATCAGGGATACTGTTCTAAAGTCTCGTACATTCTAAGATCATCAACACATATTATCGAATATATGAATACACATCGCCCAACGATCCACTATAAATATCACGTCATATATCATATCATAACTCAATCACATATCAAATCTCACGGCATCATGCCCGATTATATTGACTCATCTCCAAGTATCATATATTATCCTCATCTCATGTGTATGTGTGTGTGTGTGTAATACCCATTCGTTTTGTATATCAATATTCGTATTTTTGTTACTCTTAAATTTACTTATTTTATAATTATTATTTATTTATTATTTTAAAAACTCTAACAAAATCTAATCTAATATCTTTTTAATTTTTCCTAACCAATCCATAACCCAAACCCTAAACCCAGCCCACTCCTTTCCCAATTCTTCAAATTCTTTTCCTAACCTTTTTCCCTTTCATATTTTCTTTTCCTAAACCCTTTATAACCCTAAACCCTTTTTCCTTTCATTTTTCTTTTCCTCTTATTAGCCGGCCCACTTCCCCATATCTCTTTTCTATTTTTATTTAAACTCCTAACCCAAACCCAAACCTTATTTCCCTTTTATTTTTCTATTTCCCCCGGCCCAGCCCGTTCTCTCTATTTCCCATTTAAATTAAAATTATTCCAGCCCGGTCCATCCCTCTCTCCCTTCCATTTTTATTAAATTTCCCTCAGCCCAAACCCTTACCCGCGCCCAAGCCCAAGCGCCCGACCCGACCCGCTCTATCCCTCTCTTCCCACTTCATTCTAAATTCCCGCTCCTTCTTCCCGCGTACCCCACGTCGCCGCCCACGCCGCCTCGCCAACGCCCTCGTCACGACCACGACCCATGACCCTGACCCACATTCGCGCGCGCGCTCTCAAGCTCCTCAACCCCTCCTCATCCCTCTAACTCTCTCCACTTTTTCCCTCCTCCTCCTCTCCTCTCTCCGAGCTCCCAACTTCATCCCCTACAACCGCCGACGCCGCCGACGACGACCACGACAATCACCTCGTCCTTCCTCCCTCACATCTCTCTCCTCTTCATCCACTACCCAGAGCCTCTCCTCGCCATCATCTCAACCCACCGCCAAGCTTTAAGCCCTGCACACCCCTTGCTGCAGACCCTAGCGCACCCCCTGCAGGACACTCGCCGGCGCCTCCGTCGACACCACGCCGTCAACCACCCTCTATCGACTACAACCCCACCGCACACCATCATCCACCTTCCTTGTCTCCTCCAAACCCAAACCGAGCTCTACCCACTGCACCACCTCGCGCCACCAGCACCTCCTTTCACCGCCGGCGAACCTTCTGAGATCCCAGCTACCCCCTCGCATCACCAATGCCACCACCTCACCTCAGCCGAGCCTCAACCACCACACCGAGCTCCTCAAACCCGACTCCAACCCCAGCAGAACCCACTGCCTCTACGACCACTGCCGGCAGTTGACACCATCGCCGCCGCTGCATTGCCACCAACGAGCTCCCACCTCCCCATCTCCTCCTGCAATCTCCACGAGCTTAATCTCAACCGAGAGCTCCACTTCTTCATCCTCACCAACCCAAACACTTGAGCTTAAGTAGAGCCCCCGGCATTTCGTCGAACACTTACGTATATCGCAGTTCCCGCTTCTCTGATCAACGACGTCATCATCGCATCTGTGGCCTCGATACCTTAAGACGTCATCGTCATCAACACGCTACCCGTCGCAGCGCCAGCGCACGCTCGTCGCACCTACCGAGCCATCGAGGCCAAGAATCAAGATCCGACAAGGCTAAACCCGTGCCGTGTTCGTGACGCGATCGTGCCGTTTCCGCTGCTGTACCGTCATCGACACGTCTTCAGGCAAGTTTAATACTTGCTTCATGCTACTTTTATAAATTACAATTCATGTTACCAATCATTTCCGCATACACTTTTATGTGAATCATTACAAATCAAATGTTCGATTGAAAAACCCGAATGGGAACTCCCGTTAAATTGACGGCAACATATAAAATGTGATGGCCTGAGTTGTAAGGAATGTCCCTCGAGACTTTGGTTCCAATACCATGTTGTTTGCCCACATAAAATGATGTCCTGATTTTCTATCGTAAAACCTGAAAACTCCGTACATGATAAACCGTAAAATTAATATTAAATTATGTACAAACCGGATTCTAGCGTTCGATGGCTTGTATCGAAGCTAACTGTTTAAACTACAGTATCCTATAGTTTGTCTCTGAATTTTAATAAGATATGATAGAGATAACTGCGGTGGATTACGATTCTGGACTGCAGTCCAGAACGGAAATCTCAGTTAACCCCTGTTTTTAAACCCCTGTATTTTTCCAGTTCAAATATGAGAATACGCGGAACCCTTTATCTTTACGTAGGAAGTTGAATTAGATTTCTTACTCAACTGGTCTCACTGGATTCCTCAACCGTTTGATATTTTAATTCATTTTACAATGTCGACACGTCTTGCTGAATTCTGCAGAAGCAGATTTTACACATCGAACATAATCTGTCCATAACTCCCTGTCGATATAGTATATCTCTGATCCGTCAATTGAGGTGGAAACCTAACTGATAGCCCTAAATATAGTTCAACTACAGCGTTGCCTAAATACGATCCCAACTGGGATTAAAATGCGTTACGAAATGGACTTCCGATTCTGAAACCGGATTTCCAGCAGTGAACGCTTAAAATGAAATGGCCATATCTAGTGATTCTGGTACCCGATTAACATGAAACCAATTTTGATGGATAGATAATTAAACATGCTACTTACCCCCTGTTCATTGTTCCGCTAAATTTTGCATGTATTATTTATGATAAATTATGCAAGTGGTAGGACACCGACTGATGATATCTTAATCATGCCTTAATTACTGTACTCTCAACACATTATATATACGTCATTGCATTGGTGACCTACCGATCATATGCATTACCCAGCGTTAGGTTTTATTGTTTAATTGTGGCAAGTACGTAGTGTTTAAGCATGAATGGATAAGTGACAGTGACACGTACTTGTACACAATCAGTGGACCCTATTGAGTTATTGCATTGTCGACGTCTGTGGGACGTGTATAAGTGTGACTATAATTGGTATGGGACAATTATGAAAGCACTTGTATGGGTGTCATAGGTAAGGCACCAAACACTGTCCATTTATCTTGGGTATCAGTCGAGACATGCTTGATGGAGACCCTGTCTTCAGTTCTCGCGTGGACTTGTCATGGACCGACTGGTATTTGAGTTTATGGTTGGCGTTTGATGTAGACCACGGGGTGTGGGGTAGTTTGAGTGTGAGTTCAACAGAATCTCAGGAGTCTCATGCCGGCACATACAGCGATTCTGGAGATATATAGGGATATTACTGATTATTAGCGAGCGACTCGGGCCCGTGTTCCCTTGCCCTTGGGTCCTACCCTTGGGTGGGGGATACTCACGAGTGGTTGACTCTCACACTTGGACTGACGATAGGCTTAGCGACCTGTACAGTGAGACTTAGAGACTGATGGGGTTAGAAACATTGACATGTATTGCTTACTGATTCAACATACCTGCCATACTGTTTACTGCTTTACTGTTTACCTGCTCTATTAGATACCTGCATTGGCTACTTTATGTTCACGTCTTTACTCTTTTGATTACTGTTACATATTCATTATTATCGAACGAGTTACCATTTGCATCTATATATATATTGCTATCGTGTCGCTCTGACGACCTGAGTATGCATGCTTAGAGTGAGAGGTGGATCTAGCTTGGACCAGGACCTGACGTACTTCGAGGATATCGCGGACCTCTTGATCAGTGACCCCGAGCTATACTCTCTTGATCTCCATCTGGTTAGTCTTTCGTATTGGTTTTGATTTAGTGACTGCTTTTCTCATTACCTGTGCATTGATTACTGATTACCACGTAAAGCTAGAAGCCGAAGTGTGACTACAGCAGGATATTTCCTTGACCGTAGGAGCATGGCTGGCCTTGTCAACCCCTCGGATCCCGTATTTTGGGAAGCGGGGCATGACAGTGTATAAACCTACACACACACACACACACAAAGTCAAGTATACGTGTGTGTGTGACTACATGAAACCTGTGATTCGCCACCGAGGTAATCATCATATGGATAGGTCTCTCTAGATCAATCTAATCTAACCTAAGGTCTTCTAAATACCCTACTCGCTAAGTATCCAATATCACATCCAACTCATAATAACATGGTAATAACCCTATTCTACATTTGCGGGGGTGCTATACGCCATCCACCCGACTTCACCCGTAGATATACATCTACTTACCCTGATCCTTGCTTGCCAAAGTCAAAGATGCCATGCTCTCCCTTATTGTTCGAATTCCACGTGAGGGTGCCTATATATATAAACATATAATATCGTAAACAGAAATCGCGTACGAAAACAAAAACGGTATACGAAACACACATAGGTTAAAACCTATGGTCTACGCATGCAAGAATAATCAAATAACTCTCGATATCGACGTACAAATGTCAAGTGACCGAGATAAAACACAATACCAAAACTAAAGTCATTAAAAAGTCGCAAAACCAAAACAGCAAATCAAGAAAACGCTCCCAGATTTGCCTCAGGTGAGAATTGGCTAATTCTGCATATATAGGAGGTCTAATTATCAGATAAATGAACCATATACCAAGACCCACCTCAGATTCCCCAATGTGGCCGCAATTTGCGGCCACAAGCATTAAAATGGCGGCCAAGTAAAGGAGATGGGGTCTCGGGTTGCTATGGTAGCATCTAAGTCACCTGCTTGTCTCACAGTAATCGCTAAATAATTTTTAGAGTCTCCAGGTCATCGCTGATCTCAATACAACATCTCAAATTCCACAAAATACGATATCAAAAATTTCTAAGTTCAAGTCTTGGGGGTTTCTATACTTGGTGTGGTCCAGGTTTTAACACTAAAGGGGTTGTAGTCACTAAAAACGCCTCAATTGCACCTTTCCAATACACACAAAACCCTAACTTCATCTTGAAATATTTCTAGCATCACTAAACCATAAAAGTTTAACTCTAAACTACACTAGGAGGTAAGGAAACTAAAACTCTAGACTAAGGGTGTAGGATTTACCTCATGGAGCAACTAATGAAAAACCCTAGATGATCCTAAATGCTCAAAGTCCAATCTTGATTCCACCAAGGGGTTTGTAGTGAGGTTTAGAGTAATTTTTATGAAAAGAGCATGGGGTTTTGGTGTGAATTTGAAGATGATTTAGGATGGTAGAGGAGGTGATGGAGGATGGAGGAAGAGGAGGTACAGAAAATATGAGATGAAGAATGAGAATAGCAAATGAAGAAGCCATGGTCAAAAAGTCTTAGAGAAATCTCTAGAGCCATCACTCCCTCTCTCTCTCCCTCTCTCTCATGTCTCATGGTCCGCACCCTCACTAATATGTTTCCTTTTCTTTTCTCTTTTTTTTAAAAGCAAAAACCAATGAAATGGAAAAAAAAATAGAGTCATGGTTATAAAATGCAACAACTCTTTTGCAACATGTCATGTTGCATGAGAAATACATAAATGAGATTAATGCATAATTAACAAAAATTAATCATGTTAAGCAATAAGCTTATATAAAATTAATTGTATAATAAATTGTAGAATGTCCAAATCGCATAAATTCTTTCAAAATCAATATTCATGCTAATTTTCCAAACTATAGGTATATAATTATACCATTTCATTTAAACCAAAACTCACATTTTTAATAATATACATGAAATTAATTATTTTATTTATTTTAAATTCCAAAAATAATATTTTATTTTCCAAAATGTTACAGTCTCCCCCCTTAAATAAATTCAGTCCCCGAATTTAAATTTAAACTCCCCAAATACTTAAAACATTTCAATCAATAAATCAAATCAATGGGGCTCCGAGTATCATGAATATATAAAACATATCTTAGTGCAATGCATGCGCATGAAAATAAGGAAAAAACGCAAATCAAACCCCGTCAAGCGTCATGCCATCCAGGGACTTAATGTGAAAACACCAGTGTCCAAAAACCATTACGAAAATCACATATGATATAAATAGGGCTATAGCCTATATAGTACGTATTGTTGTGAAATCGTCAAAACAACCAAATGAAAGTGCATGCAGAACCCCTTTTCAAATTACCGTGCGATACGCGTATCACGGCACAAGTAGCGGACGTTCATTTATAAGGAAAATAGCTATATTTATATATACATACATACATACATACATACATATATACATACATACATACATCTTTTGTTTAACATACACGTTCCGCCTTTTAAAAATAATTTAGAAGGGTTTCCTTTGTAAAGTTTCGTGTCATCATGGACGCGTAAGAAAATATTGAGACTATAGCTCCTTTTTGAAAATCCCTTCGATAATTATCGATGCATGCAAAAACACTTAGGTACTGTTCTCATAACAGTCATGCTCGGTTACAGAACCAAATAGTAAATATCATAAAATATGATGCTCAACAGGAAATCATCCCAAAAATGTAAACAAGAATACCACGTGAGTCTGGTGCGCACGGAAATCGAAATCAAAACCAAGTGTGCGTATGTCGAGTGCAACGGGTGTGCATGAAAGCATATGTCGAGTACAATAGGCGTGCACGACAACAATATCATTTGCATCTAATTTGCACAAAAATCTCGAATTAGTGCATCTGGTGTGTGCAAAAACCTCAGTCAAGTGCGCAAAGTGTGTGCAAAAACCTCAGTCAAGTGCACATGGTGCACAAAAACAAATATCGAATTCTCAATCAAAATTGACGGTATACAACATACATCAATCCAAACTCAAGTATACCGCAGTGCATAAACTTATAAACATGTGCATTAGCATACACAAAACCAAATCAAGGTATTAAAAGTACATGAAAACTATACCGAAAGCATAAGTCAAATTATATGTATGCCAATATGTATGAAATCCAAATCAAATGTCTCAGACGGCATATAATCGAAATCGAGTGCAATGAATGTGCACAAAACAAAAATCAGCATAACAGATAAATGGAAATACGAATCATGTACAACTGTGGTGCACATAGGAAATATCAATCATAAAAACGAAATCCTCACAGTACCAGAATCCAAAACAATGGAAACGTCAAATCCGAATCACCAAATCACAAATCATAATTGACCGTCGTCGATGTGTCCTTCCTTCAAGGTCGAGAAGGTGCCAGTGCATCCAAACCTAGCAGAACAAGATATCTACTTGCCTTCTGTTCATGGTCTGGCGCCTTCTACCTTATGGTTCTCATCTCTCTCCGTGGATTACCAGTTATATGCCTCTTCGGCTTTACAGCCCGATTCTGGCACTTCTCTGAAAATTTCCTGACCAATTACATGGCCACTAGTAATGTATCTTGTCCATGACGGCAGCTTCTGGCCCACTGAGTGTACGCGATGCGACCGATCCTGGGTCCCAGTCCTTGTCGTGTATTATTCCCGAAAGATCCTATCAGGGTATCTTTTCCGATCTCATCTTTGCAGGTCTTCCCGAAAGTTGTCACTCTTTATTAGATCCATTTCCTGTCCCGAAATAGCTGCAATCCTCTTCATGACTTCCTTCTGGAAGATATATCCGTATCCAACACCTCTGCGTACGTATCACATCCCTGGTGTCAACAGAGTGGAACGTCATCTCGTCAAGATCTCGTATGAACCTCTTACTCCACTTTTCTTTAATGTGGACCAATTCAGAATCATCTCTTCGTAGCTATGTAAACTGCACTCAAAATGGCGCACTCATATCCAGAGTCCCCTTTCCGAAGCTATGAACTCGGCATCTCAATTATCCTTTAGTAGGCATCTTGCCAATTACATCCTCGGAAACTCTTCCAAATCATCAGAGGAATACTCTTCATTCGTCCATTTTCGATCGACTCTCAATGCATCTAGGTAAGATCCTTCTATCCGGAGCTGGTCATCTAACTGATCCTATATCGAATCATCCAACGAATAACGCATTTTCTTGGTCGACTCACAGCACGCCTATGTGAGGGCCTCTTCTAACTGAAGTCAGTCAATCTGATGATCTATCATCAAAGTATCCCACGAATAAAAGGTCCCAGTCTTATCCCAGGATGACTAGCGATCTTCTATCACATTTTTGAGTGTTACCGCATGCTGCAATAGCTTTCAAACGTCTGGGGGTGATATCTTATCAAATTCAGCAATAGCTGGCTCCTCTGGTAATAGCCCAATCATCTGGGGTAGATCTCGAACGCTCGTGTCAACGGAAAAATCCAAACAACCATATATCGACGTGTTTCGTATCTACCGGAAAACAACCTAGTCAGTCCTCGTCCCTGATGAGCTCATGCTGACCGCACCTCTAGCCGCAGCTCTCTCTGCTCGTGTAACCGTGGTAACAGAAACCACAATTCGATATCGATGAGAATAGATCATAGGAACGAATAGAATTACAGTGCCTAAGAAATGTACATCCTAAGGCTTCTTAAGAGGAGTAGCGTATCGTAAGTATGTCGCGGAATATACACATGGTACATCACTTTACTTAAGTCACCTACTCCATCAACCAAGGTCAACCTACGCGACGAAAGTTCGGGTCTAATACCCCCTCGGCCAAGTCTAAGTTCCGTAAGGTGAAGCCTAGGTTCCGAATATATATATATATATATATATATATATATATATATATATATGCCTTAGACTCTGCATAGTCAAACCTAGACTCGAACTAAGGTTAAACATAACGCTCTGATACCAACTTTGTCACGACCCGAAAATGGCACGTGAATGACACTTGAATCATGTGAAGTCTATAGGACCCCACCTAATTCAAGTAAGCCAAAAGCACAGAAATCTAAACCTTTTTAGGGTAAAATAGTGGAGGTGCAGTTTTGAAATAAGGTACACTGAAATCAAGTTTATCCTTATATAAACATAAATAGTAATATATGGAAACATTATATTTGTATCGAGCTTAAAAACCTTTTTTGTCGTTTGAAATTCGGGCAGCACCTCCTTTGTAATTTGTAACCCAAAAACGAATACATGCAATAATATATAAGGCATCCCCAAGCGGGAGCTAGCTCTTCGCCAAATGGAGGAACAACCACGCAAGATAAAATGAATATACAACGCCGAAGGATGATGATCAAAACTCGGAAAGAAAGTAAGAAAACTAAGCCTCAGGAAAACCAGAAAACAATAATACTACAAGAGCGCGACTCTGAGGCCGAAAGAATATACAACTGGTTTTATTAATCTATCAAATATACAAGTCTGGTTGATGGAGCATACTAGATACAACTGAAATAAATAAAAGTCCAACGGTGGTCAGGATGCAAGTGAACCCACCTACCAAAGCAATCACTTGGAAGGAAGTGGTGTGCCAGCAAAGCTGTCATGGAACCTGTACGGCAAAACCTGTAAGAAACTGTGGAACAATGGGGGTGAGTTGCCAACTCGTGAGTAGAACACATCACCGAGTAGAAATCGCATGTATGACGTTCTCCTGGGTCATACAATAAAATACTCAATTATAACACTGGACATCTAGTAGTGGCAGGGTAATAATTTATGCCTAGTGTAATACTCAGTACTCGTGTCAATGTCACTAAGCAGCAACAAGTCATATATCTGATATATGAATGCATCATGAATGAAACAATCAACCCCGAAATCTAGATATAAGAAAATCTGTGTTTTTATCTTATTAAAACTTGTATAATAAAGCTGGAATATCATCAGTGAAATCGACAGAAAATCCGTGTCAAACATCGACACAATATATGTATATCTCAATATCTTAATGTCTCAATATCTCAATACCTTGGGCTCCGTCAGTCCGGATCGGCCCATATCAGCAAATCTCACGACTACGGTCGGTATCTTCCGGATATCTGCCGCGCCAAACATCACCGGTAGGTAGTCTACCCCTGCCAGGCTCATCGTCTACAACTCGAGCTTCTTACCCCGGGGTATCTTACCGGGCCCACCATATACCCGAGATGGTTCATCCAACTCCTCGAATCGGGTCTCGAAAACCAACAGAAATTAGGAAAACTCATGGTGGACGACGCATACATCATATCACGAGAAAACCGCAACTTACATTTTAAAAAGATAATGAGTTTATAAAGTCTTGCGGTTTTCCCCCAAATCCAGAAATCTCATAGAAAATCCGAAATCCCAAAATCGAGATTCAATAAACAGTGAATATCGGCATAAAGCCCATAATATTGCATAACAGAATGGATATATAAATGCATGGGGTATCTAAGCAAGGAATGCAATATCTAAACTAGCACATGAGAGCAAGCATAATAATAATATGTTAAAACCACCAGCTAGCAGGTTATACCAATAAAGTAATGTTTTCTAAAGTGTACGTGATATGGCAATTACCGATGATGATGTGTGTGAGCCGGCAAGCAAGTATACGTGGAGCATACGCATCATCGGTAATGGTGCTGGTATCCTAACAGACGGAGTTCATAATAACAAAAGCAAACACATGTATAAACATGCAATGCGATGAGAACAATATGAATATAACGGAGAATGAGTAGTAAATGCAACATTGTAGAATATACATATCTATATACGAGTCATACAGTTTTGGTGTTTGAAATAGCACGAATCGTGGATTTTAGAAAAATAGGGGCTACAGTGTTTTTAAGAAAAGATATGTCCTTTGAAAATCCGTAGCATCCCTTGGATTGTCTTTTGAAAATACTCACGATTCGTTAATTTTTGAAAATAGGTATGACTCGAGCCTAGTCTAATATCTACCTAATCAATTAAAAGACTAAAATAAGAGACTAGCTGAAAGGGTAAGAAATCCACTTAAAATCCGAGTCGATATAGCTAGTAGTCGGCGATCCAACCTCATAACGTCACGTACTGTATAATACATAGTATGATATCTTCGAGTCAAGAGTGCGGATCAATCATCATATCTATAGCTCGTACGGTAAAATCCATCGTACGGCATCCCCAAAATCGGGGGTACGGGTCAACTATCATATAGACATCATCCTTCATATGGTATCATCATCGAACAATATCATGATCAGGGGTACTGTTCTAAAGTCTCGTACATTCTAAGATCATCAACACATATTATCGGATATATGAATACACATCGCCTAACGATCCACTATAATATCACGTCATATATCATATCATGACTCAATCACATATCAAATCTCACGGCATCATGCCCGTTATATCGACTCATCTCCAAATATAATATACTATTCTCATCTCACGTGTGTGTGTGTGTAGACACACATACACACACATATACACAAAGTCAAGTATGCGTGTGTGTTTGTGACTACATGAAACCCGTGATTCACCACCGAGATAATCATCCTATGGATAGGTCTCCCTATATCAACCTAATCTAAGCTAAGGTCTTCTAAATACCTTACTCGCTAAGCATCCAATATCACTTCCAACTCATAATAACATGGTAATAACCTTATTCTACATTTGCGGGGGTGCTATACGTCATCCATCCGACTTCTTCTGTAGATATACATCTACTCATCTTGATCCTCGCTTGCCGAAGTCAAAGACGCCACGCTCTTCTTTATTGTTCGAAGTCCACGTGAGGGTGCCTACATATATAAACACATAATATCGTAAACAGAAATCGCGTACGAAAACCAAAATGGCACACAAAACACACATAGGTTAAAACCTATGGTCTACGCATGCAAGAATAATCAAACAACTCCCGATATCGACGTACAACGTCAAGTGACTGAGATAAAACACAATACCAAAACTAAAGTCATTAAAAAGTCGCAAAACCAAAACAGCAACTCAAGAAAACGCTCATAAATTTGCCTCAGGTGAGAATTAGCTAATTCTGCATATATAGGAGGTCTAATTATCAGATAAATGAACTATATACCATGACCCAACCCCATATTCCCCAATGTGGCCGCAATTTGCATCCACAAGCATTAAAATGGTGGCCAAGTAAAGGAGATAGGGTCTCGGGTTGCTTTGGTAGCATCTAGGTCACCTGCTTGTCTCACAGTAATCGCTAAATAATTTTTAGAGTCTCCGGGTTATAGCAGATCTCAATACAACATCTCAAATTCCATAAAATACGATATCGGAGATTTCTAAATTCAAGTATTGGGGGTTTCTATACTTGGTTTGGTCCAGGTTTTAACACTAAAGGGGTTGTAGTCACTAAAAATAGCTCAATTGCACCTTTCCAATACACACAAAACCCTAACCTCATCTTGAAATATTTCTAGCATCATTAAACCACAAAAGTTTAACTCTAAACTACATTAGAAGGTAAGGAAACTAAAATTCTAGACTAAGGGTGTAGGATTTACCTCATCGAGAAACTAATGAAAAACCCTAGATGATCCCAAATGCTTAAAGTCCAATCTTGATTCCACCAAGAGGTTTGCAGTGAGGTTTAGAGTAATTTTTGTGAAAGAGCATGGGGTTTTGGTGTGAATTTGGAGATGATTTGGGATGGTAGAGAAGATGATGGAGGATGAAGGAGGTGGAGGTAGAGAAAATATGAGATGAAGAATGAGGATGGCAAATGAAGGAGTCATGGTCAAAAAGTCTTAGAGAAATCTCTAGATCCTTCTCTCTCTCTCTCTCATGTCTCATGGTCCCCACCCTCACTAATATCTTTCCTTTTCTTTTCTATTTTTTTTTAAAAGTAAAAGCCAGTGAAATGGAAAAAAATAGAGCCATGGTTATAAAATGCAACAACTCTTTTGCAACATGTCATGTTGCATGAGAAATACATAAATGAGATTAATGCATAATTAACAAAAATTAATCATGTTTAGCAATAAGCTTATATACAATTAATTGTATAATAAATTGTAGAATGCCCAAATTGTATAAATTCTTTCAAAATCAATATTCACGCTAATTTTCCAAACTATAGGTATATAATTATACCATTTCATTTAAACCAAAACCCGCATTTTTAATAATATTCATGAAATTAATTATTTTATTTATTTTAAATTCCAAAAACAATATTTTATTTTCCAAAATGTTACAATAGACTCCGCCGGGCAATACTTTGGAGACGAGGAATGGGCCGTCCTTCAGGGAAAACTCGTGCAACTTGCCATGGTCTATGAACTCGTTCCGCCTTAGGACCAGATCCCCAGTCTTGAAGGTGCGATAGTTGACTCGTGCATTATAGTAGCGAGTAGTTCGCTGTTGGTAAGCAGCGGCTTTGATCTGTGCCCGGTCCCGCTTCTCTAGCAAGATATCCAAATTAGTTCGGAGTGCCAAGATATTAGTTTCGTCATCGAAGTGCTTGAATCTGTAACTGGGCAGTCCGATCTCTATTGGGACCATCGCTTCGGTGCCGTAGTAGAGGCTGAAGGGGGTCTCTCCCGTGGGGGTCTTCTTTGATGTGCGTAAAGCCCATAAAACCCGGGGTAGTTCGTCGACCCAACTGCCCTGCCTTCCTTCCAGACAAGTTCGAAGGTCTCCGATTACATCCCGGTTAGTGACCTCGGCCTGCCCGTTGCATTGAGGATGCGTGACCACAGCGAACTTCATGAGCACATGGTATTCGTTGCAGAATTCCTCGACTTTGTCATTATCGAAGTTCGTCCCGTGGTCAATAACGATACACCTCGGGATCCCGAACTGGGATATTATATTGTTCTGTAGGAATTTTATGGTCGTGGTGGTGTCCGGTTTTCTGATGGGGACGGTCTCGATCCACTTCGTAAAGTAGTCTACCGCGACGAGGATATATTTGTGCCCGCCCGTACCAGTTGGGAGTTGGCCTACCATGTCCATTTCCCATTGGGCAAACGGCCATGGAGAGGTCAGGGCCGTTAGCTCGGTAGCCGGAAGATGGGGTATGCTGCCATGAAGTTGCAACTCTTGTATCTTCTAACGAGCTTCTGAGCGTCTTGATGAATGGTTGGCCAATAGTATCCTTGGAGTAGCATCTTTTGGACTTAGGTGCGGGCCCCTTGATGTGCTCCACCGACCCCTTCATGAATCTCACGGAGGACGTAGTCAGTCTCGTGGGGGTCGACGCACCGAAGCAGAGGTTGCGTGAAGGATTTCTTGTAGAGATTTCCACTACTCCAAACGAAATGGTGGGCTTTGGCTCGGAGGCGGCGTGCTTCCCCTCGATCTTCTGGGAGCGTACCCTCCTTCAGGAATTCTAAGAGGGGCTTCCTCCAATCCCGGTCTTCTTCCCGGGCAGCGTAAACTTGAAGTGCTGTCGCCCTGTCTTCTACGCTGGGCCGTAGCAAGACCTCGAAGAGGATATTTCTCTTGTTGTTGGCTGTATAGGAGGAGGCTAGCTTGCTCAGAGCGTCGGTTTGGGCGTTTAGGTGCCGGGAAATCTGCTCCACTTGAACTTCGTCGAAGTCTTTTCGTAGTCTTCTTACCTCGGCTAAATATTTCACCATCAGAGGCTCCTGTAACAACCCTAATTTTCTTATATACTTTTTCCTATACAAATTTTTAAATTAATTTTTTCAAAATCCATAAAGGGGTATTTATTACCTGAGCACAAGACTTAAGTAATTAAATAATTCCATTTTTAAAGTACAAAGAATGGATTTAAATTCAAAGTATACTTAGAGTATTTAATGTTGCTGATATCTCTTTAAGTAATTATTTCACACAAATAATTACAAGAAGGAGCTTGTAACTCATTGGTAATACCTTACATTGCTGAACCAAGCCACCAGAGTTCAAATCCCATACCCTACATTATTTTTGTATTTATTTTGTTTTAAATTCTTTAGAGGCCCAACAGTCCACACACCATAACTTCCAAAACATGAACTGCACCTGAAAAGTTAAATGTACCAGAGCCTTCACCCGACGTCCCCCACCTCCACGATCCCCGACTCGGCCCGACTCGGGCCGGCGCAGCCGGCTGGACTCGGCCGGACGGCCGAGTCGACAACTGCAAAGTTGTGTCTCTTTGCCTTCCTAACCCCCCTGCACACTTTAAATCTTCAGATTGGTTCCAGAATGCCCATTAACACCTAATTACTCCAATTTTTAATGAATTTTCTATATTTCTATATTT
This sequence comes from Agapanthus africanus, assembly GCA_030015575.1. Taxonomy (NCBI): domain Eukaryota; kingdom Viridiplantae; phylum Streptophyta; class Magnoliopsida; order Asparagales; family Amaryllidaceae; genus Agapanthus; species Agapanthus africanus. The sequence continues at coordinate 822,952,127 of CM057339.1, read as the reverse complement.
TTTTATTTAAAAACCCTTCACCTACCCTACCCCTAGCCTACCCTATAAATACACCCCCTCCCCTCTACCCTCTCATCCCAAAACCCTAAGCTCACTCTCTCAAAATTTTCCAAGAGTTGTGTACTTTGAAAACAAGCTCGCGGCGAAGCTCCGACGAAATTCCGGCGGAAATTCCGGTGACGTTTTTAGAAAATACCGGCGGCGACGCAACGCATCGACAATCCCTTTAGTTCCCCCTCACTCCCTTGGTTAATCGAAACCCGTAAGTCCCATTCTATCTCTCTTTCTTATTCTCTAAAATACGAAATTACAAAACCGGACGGAATCGGAACAAATCCGATTTCCGATTCGGTTTTCTATAAAATTTCACTTCTCACCAATTCAATCATGCTTAAACATCTTATTGTTGACTATTAAACATTTAACAAATAATTTGAACAAGTTTCATCACATGAAATGATAGCCTTTTCAATTTATCGTATTTTTCACTTAAATACCACCATGTTTCAATTTCACATTTAATCCCCTTAACTTTGCTATACATTTAAAATAGAACACGAGATAATGACCTACCTCCACACACACGCAAATGCAACCCTAAACGATATCATCAAAACTTAGAATACGATAAAACAATACTTTCATTTAAATACCATATTCTTAATAAAACCATTTCTAAAAGTTTTACCTTTGATACACTTTTAAATAAATACCACTTATTAGGAAAACACGATAAGTTGTGAACATCGATCGTTTATCTAAACCTGACTTTGTGGTGTCTAGGCTAGGCAAGTGAGAAAGGTAACTTTAAAAGGCCCGTCTCACGGTGATTCGTGAGCGGATCCCTCCTTTCCTCATTTGTACTTACCTAGCCACAATTAGCGGTGAAGAGGCGATTTGAGGCATCTAACAACTTGTCGTTAGTTGACTTACGAAACCCTAGAATCTAAAATACGGAAAATTGACATTTTTACAAATAAATACCTTTTAATTTATAAAACCGTTTTCTAAAGGATTAGTATTTACAATCTTTGCAAAGCGCCGCTACAACCCATTTTTGGGGAACCCGTTCGGGATGGTACGGATTATCGCACATCCTCGGTCTTAGTAGTGCGAGATTCAGACCTCTGTAAGGAGCATTCGGTCTCGAAAGGTTTAAAATACGACATCTTAAGAAAATGAGATTTTTGGAATATAAAATATTTATTAAAATTATTTTTTTATAAATAAATGTATATTTATCATTTAAATATCTATTTTATTATAATATAAATGTTCCACCTTTTTCTAAAAAAATCACAAGAATAAATTTTACATTAAAATACCATGAACTTCAAATAAATCAATATTATAGATAAATACCTTTATTTATAAAAAAAAACTATGATATTTTCACTAGAAATGCCACAATATACCTCATTACAACTCTAAAGACGAGTAATAAATACTTGAGATGTATTTTGAAAAGTATATAAAAGTATTTTTACATAAAACCCCCTCAAGTTTTATAAATTACCCTAAGGACCCTAGTACATATAGGTTTAAGAAATAATCAAGACTTCGATTACATTTCTAACTGTCTGACTCGGGTTTGAGTCTGATTGATCTGACTTGAATATGATTCAAGTCAATCTATAATCTACAAGATTCCAATTCAATATGAACACATGAATCCGTAAATCTAGTTATCAATCTATACAACTTGACTGAATCAAACCATGGATATATATCCATTATCCAGTTATTCCATTTACATGATTATGCAGTTACATCCGTTTATTGATATCATGATTTTGGTCAGTCATCCAATTATACAATCCAATTTACAAGACAATACAATGCAATACAGTATTATCAATAACATAACTACACGGGGTATTGGGGTAGTTCATTCGTGAATCCAACATAATCTCAAAAGTTCCCCTAGATCATGAATTCATGTCTACTAACACAAGCAAGCAATCATAAGGGCCCGTGTTTCCATGCTCCTGGACTGTGGCCTGTTGAGTTTGGAATACTTCGGCAACGGTCGAAGTCCCGCTACTAATATATCATTTGGGCCCGTGGTTCCCTACCCCTGGACTGTGGCCTGTTAGGTTTGAGAACACTCTTGAGATTAATTGACATTCACCCTTGAACTTACGATAACAACAGCATTAACACTAAAACAATATAATACAACTGTAAAAGCTACTCTCTCTCTATCTTACTCTCTGTCTATTCTCCTCTTATCTTTGGGACTTACCGAACGACCTGTTCGCTGACGACATTCTCTTTCTTTCTTCTTTGAATGTCGTCAGGTGATTTGGACCCGGCAGAGATTGAGCCATCTGCAGAAGACTTGGAGCAGTTTGCTGAAGAACCAGAGCTCTAGTTTCATTGTACATTTCCATTCAGTACTTTCATTTCCTGTTATGCCATTGTTTAGGCATCTTTTTATTTCAGTTGTATTTCCTTTTCATGCATTGTACAAAAGAATGTTAATAAATAATAGTTGCTATTTTATTATCCTTTATCTCTTGTGTATTTATTTTATATTGCTTAGATACGCTCAGCGTATGTACTTCTGAGTATATACGTAGCGGGCCTCGTCGCGTCCCCTTCGCCGTACACTGGGAAGCGGGGTATGACAGCTCCCGTACCTCGAAACGGCCGGTCACCTGGCCTAAGACCAGGGCAGAGTCACTACGGATTCAGATCGTCCTCAGCCCCACTCCAGAGGCGATTCGTAGTCCAGTTAGCAAGGCCTCATACTCCGCGGCATTGTTTGAGGCTTTGAACCTGAGCTTCAAAGAGTACTCCATCTCTGTCTCGTTCGTGTCTCGAATGATGAGGCCGACACCGCTCCCATCCTCTGTAGATGATCCTTCGACGTAAAGGACCCAATCGGGGACGGAGTCGGGCCTCTCCTCGATCGAGGGTTGAGACCCGGGGGCTGGCACCGACACTGCCTTCTTTAGGGATAGTGCATTCGACAGTAAAGTCGGTCAGGACTTGTGCTTTGATAGCCTGCCTTGGGCGGTATTTGATGTCGAATTGAGATAACTCCCACCTCCATTTCTCCAAGCGACCAGATGATTCAGGGGAGGCGAGGATAGCCGCTAAGGGACGCTCGGTGAGTACAAGGATGGTGTGTGTGCCTGGAAGTAGTGTCGTAGTTTCCTTGAGGCCACGATAAGCGCCAAGACAATCTTTTCTTTGGACGGGTACCTTGTTTCCGCGTTCTTAAAGACGTAGCTTACGTAGTAGACCGGATTCTGGACTCCTTCGACTTCTCCGACGAGCACCAAGCCTGCAGCCAGATCGGACACCGCTAGATACAGTAATAGCTTGTCTCCTTCAATTGGCCGGGTGAGCAATGGAGGAGTTGCCAGGTGCATTTCCAATTGCTCGAAAGCGATCTAACACTCCTCCGACCATTCGAACCTTAGGATCTTTCTCAGGGCTTTGAAGTATGGGAGGCACTTTTCTCCGGACCTTGACATGAAGTGACTCAGAGCGGCCACATTCCCCGTGAGCCACATCATTTCGACGTTGGTCTTCGGCGCGGCCATGTTGAGGATGGCACTGATTTTCTCCGGGTTAGCCTCGATTCCTCGGTGGGTAACCATGAACCCGAGAAATTTTCCACTAGTGACCCGAACGCGCACTTGGCGGGATTCAGCTTCATTTTGTATTTGCGGAGGATGTCGAAAGTCGTGCCAAGATCTTTGGCGTGCTCGTCCGACGAGATTGACTTAACGAGCATGTCTTCGACGTAAACCTCCATGTTCCTCCCGATCTGTGGTTTGAACATCTTGTTGACCAAGCGCTGGTATGTAGCTCCGGCGTTTTTGAGGCCGAAGGACATCACCTTATAGCAGTATACCTCCCGGTCCGTTGTGAATGCGGTAAGCTCTTCGTCTGCCGGGTTCATACGGATCTGGTTGTAGCTGGAGAAAGCATCGATGAAACTGAGTAATTCGTGCCTGCCGAGCTGTCGACAAGCTGATCTATCCGAGAGATGGGATAGTTGTCTTTCGGGCAGGCCTTGTTAAGATCTGTGAAGTTGATGCACATGCGCTACTTCCCGCTTGCTTTTTTAACCATGACCACATTCGCCAGCCATTCTGAGTAGGCCACGTTTCGAATGAAGTTAGCTGCAAGCAACCTGTCAACTTCGTCCTCGATCGCCTTTTGTTTGATCGGAGCAAAGCTTCGTTTCTTGTGCCTGACGGGTCGAATCGTCGGATCGATCTCGAGCTTATGTGAGATTACTTTGGGGTCGATCCCGGGCATGTCGGCGGGTGCCCAAGCGAACACGTCCGAGTTTCCTCGGAGGAAGTGTATCCAGTCGTCGCGTCGGGCTCCCCTTAAGAGTGACCCGATTTAGACAGTTTGTTCATTGTCCCCTTCGACGAGGGAGACCTCTGTTAGCGCCTCCACCGGGGCCCCTCGGATTTCTTTTTGTTCGTCATGAGTATCCAAGGACCACTGGAAATCACCCGCGCTTTCGAGGTCATCGCTTCGTTTCTCGGCAGTAGATGTCGCTATGAAGCAAATCTTTGTGATTTGCTGGTTCCCGTAGGCCCGGCCTATTCCCCCTTGGTCGAGTGGAAACTTGATTGCGAGGTGGTAGGTCGATATCTGGGCCCAAAGGGAGTTTAGCATTGGGCGTTCCAGGAGGATATTGTAGGTCGATGGAATTCTAGCGACGATGAACTCCACCAGTACGGTTCTCGTACGGCCCATCTCCTCGATGTTAAGGAGGAGGGAAACCACTCCCTCTGCCGGGATGGAGTGGTTAGTAAACCTTGACAGAATGTGGGCTGTTGGCTTCAGGCCTGACGGGATGAGCCCCATACGTAAAAAGCAGTCGTAGAAAAGGATGTCTGCCGAGCTTCCCGAGTCGACCAGTATCCTTTGAATCTCGTAGCGGTGGACCCGTGCTGTAATCATCAGGGGGTCGTTGTGAGGCAAGGATATCCCGTGGAGGTCCTCGTCGGTGAAGGTGATGGGCTCGGCTGCTTTGCTTTTCTTCCGGGGCTGGTCGCTAGTCCCCTCGAACGGCAGGAGGTGTCGAATCCCGCCGGCTCCAGGTGCACTCCCTGTTGATACGACCATGATTTGGCCGATAGTCAATTCGCCGGGAGGGGGATGGTTCTCTTACTCCCGGTCTTCTTGTCGCTTTTCCTACACGTACTTTTCCGGGTGCCTCGAGCGAATCAACTCCTCGATGTAGTCGCGGAGCTGTTTGCAGTTCTTGGTGGGGTGTCCCTGCGACCTGTGGAAGGCGTAGTAAGGGCCTCGTGTCCGTTTGGCCGCTCTGTTGGTGACCGGAGGGAGCTTGAAAAATCGCTCGCATTTTGCCTCCTCCAACAGCTCAGTTTGGGAGATGTTGAGCGGAGTATACTCGTGGAACTTCAGGGAGTATGGCTTTGGCTGAACAACCTTCTTCTTTTCTTCTCTACCCCTCTTCTTTTGATCGTCCTGGTCACTCCGGGGTAGGTTCGCATTTACCTCGGACTCGAGCTGTATTTCTCGCTCGGTCCAGGCTTTTATCTCGGCCATGGTCTTAGGTTGCGCTAATGCAAAGGAGTAGAGCTACTCCATATGCCTAACGCGACCTAAGGGCTGTGATGACAGTTGTTTCCCCCAATCAGAGCAAGGCTCTGTTTGAATTTCAAAAAAATTCAAAAATTGAAGCAACGCTTCAAATCCCGTGCGCTGCGCGCAACGTGCCACGTATCAGAAGTTGATACGTCAGGCGCAGCGCCCAAGGCAGCGCGCCCAATCAGAGCAAGACTCTATTTAAAACAAAAATTAAAGGAAGCAACGCTTCAGTTGCGCAAGCGCTGCGCTGCGCGACACGTGTCAGCGCAGTTGCGCAAGCGCTGCGCTGCACGACACGTGTCAGCATAAACGCAGTTGCGCTGAGCTGTGCGCTGCGCGACACGTGTTAGCGCAGTTGCGCAAGCGCAGCTGCGCTGTGCGCTGCGCGACACGTGGCAGCGCAGTTACGCTTGCGCAGTTGTGCTGCGCTCTGCGCTGCGTGACACGTGCACGCGCTGGGGCGTTTGCGCCAAACATAATTAAAATTCTAGTAAGATCCTTCTGTTCTTGTTAAAATAAGAAGATTTTCTTCTGTAAAACAGAAGCCCTTGGATCAAAGATCCAACGGTGGGGAAAATTCTCCAAATCACTCAGAGAATGATCTCTTTAACAAACTTAACAAATCTATGGGCACTATATAAAGACCCCCAGACCCCAACTCAAAACATCATCAATATCGAGAGACATCAAAAACTTCAAAAAAAAGAGAGAACTCTGAAGAATTTTGAAAAGAACTCAAGAAAAGGTAAAACCTTTATAAAATAGAAGAATTTCTTTTGAATAGATCATTGATATAAGAACAAAATCAATGATCTTCAATAAAAAATAAATAATAATAGTGCCTTGCACTTTTTATGAACCATTGGTTCTGGAATTTCAGAAAAATTCTTGTCATGAATCCAAAATTGGATCAAGTTATTGAAACAGTGTCTTGCACTTGCAAAACTGCACTGTTGCGCTCCTGGGTTGGCGTAACCCACCAGAGAGCGCCACGTGTCAGCGCCAGAACCACTCGCGCTATGCGCTTTTAATATAGAGCATTGCTCTCCAAAGTTGGCGCAACTCACCAGTGCGCGCCACGTGTCAGTAGCGCAACAGCGCAGCGCACTGGCGCAGCGCACTACGCTTATGCGCTTGTGCTCACCAGAGTATGACACGTGTCACCATGACAAGCGCTTGCGCTTAATAATTGGCGCAAAGCGCCTGACAAACCACTATCAAGTAATTAATGCACTGCATTATTTACAGAAGGGCCAAGCCCAATTAAAAAGGGCTAACAGGCTTAATAAAATGCAATGCATTATTTTAATAAAGGGCAGAGTCCAAACAGATGTTGTGCATCATTTAAAAAGGGACAGAGCCCAAATCAGAAAGGCCTAGCAGGCCAAAATAAAATGCAGTGCATTATCAAACAGGGGCAAAGCCCTAGCACAGGCCTAATAGGCCAAAGATAAAAACGTTGAATATTCTCAACTGGAATTAGCCCAATCATGGCCGTAAGTCCTTAAATTAAATTGACTGAGCAAGACTGCTCTCCTAAATCAATTTACATCCGGTTCAAGGGTACATCTCTGAACTCCTCTAACCCCTATCGTTGTAATCCTTCAACAACGTCAGAGAGGTGACGGGTCCCGACAACCACACATCGATACGGACTACGGGGTCCTTAAACTCGTGGACCGAAACGTCCTTAAACTAATATTCGTCCCGAAATGGGAATGATGGACCGAAATGTCCTTAAACTAATGTTCGTCCCCAAATGGGAATGATGGACCATTATGTCCCTAAACTGGCAATGGACCGCAATATCCTTAAACTACCTGTGGCTACGTCCCTAAACTGGAACAATAGAGCCAATTGCTCTCTTGTCGGATCCAAACGATCCCGTTAAGTTGATAGTCTCGAATCAGACTAACGTATCCTTAACGAACGTTTAAGTTGATCTTAGCCTCAATATGGCTAACGTATCCTTAAACTAAAATACCAAACCCAAATCTAAGTAAATACGGATTTGGACTAATCCACGTCCTACGGGCGATGGCATAACTTAGTCTCCGTATACAATCCACGGGTATCCACAAACAAAACAAACACACACGACACGAAGTGAAATTCTGGAGAAGGAGAAAGTTGTTACCGTGATGCGGTAGCGTAATTAACTGCAGGGGCTTGCGCCTGCAGGGAAGAGCGTCCCCACAATCAAAAACCCCTCAAGCGAGGGGGAATCTGATGAAGTCTGCTACGTCGGCCGCATCCATCCAAACCTCCGATACATGGTGCCATAAATCAACTTGGCATCTTCGGAGAGGTGGACGGATAAAACCAAACAGCATCTGCCCCGAATCTCAGGCAAGACGTTCACCGCGTCTCCGCCGCGTCATTCGGAGGGAACAGATTCTGGCACGCCCGGTGGGACCTTTTCCTCTTTCCACTTCACACTTCGTGTGTCGTCTTCGCGAACGAATCGCGGTTTGTTAATGGTTGCCATTGGGTTGTAAGTTACTAAGATTTGGTCTTTTGCCTGGCGCAGAAATCAAGCATCAATGGCCTCAAATTGCTCGAGCTGCTCGAAGTGTCAATGCAACCGACGCTCCACCTCACCTGGAGGTGTAGCATATGGGCCTCAAGCGGCCTCCGTCCTTACTATGCCTGTGGAGAAAATGACTCAGGCCACCACTGGCCTGTTTTTCAGGACCATGATCCCTCCTGCAAGCTTCACCCTGCCAATACTCGTACCGGAAGCTTCAAAGAAGTCGGTCTTCGATCAACTTGCTACTCCCACGGCCCCTCTCAACGGGTCGTCCAACTCCTCGGTCTTCACCAGACTGAGCTTGAGCTCCAAAGGGCCCGCCAAAAAGCCCATGATACCTGAGAAGGCCATCCCAAAGAAGACGGCTGCTCCCGAAGTCGCCAAAGCGGCTTCTCCTGTCAAGGAGTCAGTCTTTTTAAGGCTGACTATTCCGGCTCATGCCCCTGCTCGAGGATCTGTCTTTGACAGATTGAATATTGCTACTCAGAGGACGACCTCAGTCTTTAAGAGGCTGGCATCAGCAGTGCCTCATTCGGACAGGGGGCAAGATGAAGCTGTCCCTATCGCCGAGCCAGTCCCAACGGCTCGTCATGCTCGACGTCGCCACAGGCGCCGAGTAAGGAAGGCTGGAGGCAACTCCCCCTCGGGGCTAACTCCACCAGCTCCAATGGTGGAAGTTGATGCTGCTATTCCAACTGGGAACAGCTTTGAACCGTTAAGGAGGGTGCGTAAGAACTCTCCAACTGCTATGCTGAAAAGATCTCCTCCACCTGCGGAGAGGGTTCCGGAAACGAAGCTGGAGCAGCCCCCTCAACGGCTGTCCTCCAGGATTTATAAGGTCTGGCGGAGAGTTCAGGACTCGGTAATCGACCAAGATCACATTCGCCAACAGAAAAGGGCAAAAGTGCAAGAAGAAAAGAACCGTCCGAACAAACAGCAAAGGACGACCACCACCAGGGTGCCTGCTGCAACGGCCCCCTCAACTTCAACGGCCCATAAGAGAAGGAGGCCAGAGAAAATTCCCACGCCCGCGGCAAATGCCAAAGGTGGTGAGCCTAAACGCCCTAAGTCCGAGGGCATCGTGCTCCATACCGTCTACATGGCATCTGGTAAAGAGGACAGCCGTGCATCTACAGGTCATAGACCGCTTACACGGTCAATGACCAAAGCTCAGGAGCAACAGCAAAAGCTCCAGGAGATGATCAACGCGATGGCCGTACTCACTGGGCCAAAAGAAAGCCCTGAAGCGTCCTCTGATGAACGCCAGGAGCAAGAGACAGACGCTGAATTCCTTCGCCGCATATTGGAGAAGAAGGATAAAGAGGCTGCTGAACAAGAAGCCAACATAAAGCGAATGGCCCTCCTGTTCCAGGACATGGTGGGAATGATGATCCAACAAGATCCTCCTGCTGAAGATCCCCCGATCGTCCTTGAAGACGATAGGGGAGAAACGTCAAATCCTCCACCGGCTCTGTCAACAGCCAAGGAGGATACAATCTCCAAAGCTGACTTGGACGAATATATAGCTCAGCAGATCCGGGTTTATCAGGAGACTGAGGCAGCCGACCAAGTTGTCAAGACAGGGCGACCGTATCCAAGCTGGTACGATCAGATCAAGTACCCGCCGGGCTATACAATACCGAAATTCCATGTTTATAAGGGGACGGGCAATCCCCACCAGCATGTTGCCCAGTTTAGGGCGCTTTGCGGCAACACTGGCGGTGATGATAAACTGCTGCTTCGCCAGTTCGTTGGCAGCTTGTCAGATACAGCGTTCGAGTGGTACTCTGAGCTCCCAAATGACTCTATCAAGACCTTCGCGGAGATGGAGCTGCTGTTTACCCAGCGTTTTGCAAGCGCCAGCGAACGCACCCCGATGACGGCAATGATTAATGCCTGGGTGAAGCCAGGTGAGACATGGGTCCAATATGCTATACGGTGGCGGAACTTATGATCAAAATGCGAGCAACGCATTGAAGAAGCTCCTGCAGTGGGTATGTTTGTGGGAACCCTTGATCCGCAAGCAACCATCTCGCAATTTATGATGTTCTTCAAGCCGACTACCTTCCAAGCCCTGATCGACAAGCTAGCGCAAATGGATCAGATGGGCCATAGACCCCCTCTTCCGAAGCCGGACTCCCGAAATGAGAAGGGGAAGGGGAATGCAATTGTTGTCGCTAATGTTCAACAACAGCCGAGCAACTTGAAACCGGCTGTCCGTCAAAATAATATGCGTCCGCACGTACCCCTTGAGGAGAGGCTAGGACGTCCTTATTCGTTTCCCCGAGATAAAACGAGAAGATTATTCGAGCTGGCGTTGCGCAACCGACTCATAAATCTTCCGGATCCAAAACGTCCGTCGCAACCAAATAATGTCAATGAGCCCAACTACTGTCCCTATCATCGGGTACTGGGTCATCTGATCGAAGATTGCTACGTCTTCAAAATTTAGATTGAAGACCGGTACCAACAGGGCAAGTTCGCGTTGTCTGACAGATGGAAGGTGAATCCGCCGCAACCTCACACCCTTAAAAGGATGAATACTCCGGGGGCAACATGCTCCCTCGTTGAAGAAGCTCCATGAGAGGTTGTTGAAAGGTTTACGTAGCACCCTATGTAGAGTTTGGAAGCATCACATGTACCAAAAATTAAGTTTTTATGGTGCTAAGTAAACTTACAAAGGATCTATCCTAGAAAAATTAGGGTTTCAAATTTTTCACATCATCATATGAAAGAAAAGCTAGGGTTTAGAGAGTACAACCTTTGTAGCTTCCTACGCTAGACTCCTCGGCTACTTGGGGTTTGAAAAAGCTCCGCTTGAACTCCTCTAGGTCACCGATGATCCACCCGGAGTCCGCTTTGTCCAAGCTAGCAACTTCGCAAGATCAAGAATGAAAATCGAAGCTAACACTCTAAACAAGTGGGCAAGACTTGTGTAGAATGATGTTGTGGTGGCTTTTCTCACTTCAAAATCCTAACTTGATGAGTATTTTGCTCACTTGAAAAATCTAGAGAGCAATGGAAGAAGGAGGAAGAAGATGGTGACCTTTTTTCTAATAAAAGAAGAAAAACCTCTAGTTGAAAAATAGAAAATATATCTTTATATATTTTTTATCTCTCATCTCAAACCATGGTTGAATCATTATTGAACTTGAGTTAAAACCGAAAAGGAAAAGTAATCCATGGTTAAATGGTGGGTGAGCATGGTTAGGTCAAGAAGAGTGTAGAAAGCTTCCATGAATTATCCTTTCCTTTTCTTTTGTTTTAAATCAAATTCAATAATAATTTATATAAATAAAACCATGGTGTGAGTCTTATATTGCCACCATTTTCTTTGTATAAGCAACTATGATAGATGATGTATGTATGTATGTATGTATACACATCCATATGTGCATGAAACTAGAAAGAAAGAAAAACATACATGCATGCATACATCCATCCAACACAAGAAAAGATTTCTAGTGAGAAACTAATGGTTAAATGATAAATCAACACTTGATTTATCAATCCGGCCATATCACATACGACCCCAACAAAAGCAAGCCGCCCGATCAATATACGGTATCCTATACGCGCATTTTAATCGGGTCCATGCGCATATCGCATACGCGCACCACAACATTTCGCCTGGACTAGGTAACTCCTTTGTGGGACTCTAAGACTCGTCAATACGCCGGCAGTGGGTGATGATCATATCAAGCACCCCCAAGCCGCAAGCGGTCAGCTAAACGTAACGGCCACCCGGGTATTGAGCGATCAGAAGAGAACAAACGAACCTGCTACAACTCCCGTCGAGCCAACCGGCAACACTTCCCGTACAGTCCGATCTCCTCGTCTGATATGTCGCATATCAAGTCTAGAGATGGTAAACGTCAGACCCCAATAACCGATAAGTCGTGCCGATATGAGGCTCATAACGGGTCGAGAAACTACTGGTAACACTTACCAGCAAATCTCTGAATCAGCCCTGGCCAGGGACTTCCCTGTTACGGCCAATCGAGCACAGCGCAACATCAACCCCCAATACCGGGAGAGACGAAACCCCTCCTATCGCTCATTGCCTCCATGTGACTCGGGACTGTACCCAAAAACCACCGTTTTGCACGCCCTCATGGACGTGGTAAGGTGGAGATCAAAGCACAGTGGGAATCACACAAGACTTTATGACGATCTCGGGTCTCCAGACTAACCTGCACAAGTGTCACCTGAGAACTGCCATCTGACGTGAGGTATAATACCATCTGGGAGTTCTCGGCGAGTCCGTCCAGTGTACCCAGTCTCCACTGAGCACCCGTATACCAACTCTGATGTCAAACACCGATGGATATGGGATCATCCATCGTCCATCTCATGGGTCGAGAAGCGTATACGCTAGTCTACACTGGTATATCGATGCCCCGTCTCGATACACCTACGACTAGGGACCTTGAAGGATGTACTTATGGACTACCATGTCCCCACTAGTATGATCTGCATCATAGTCCAGGTAGTCAAGTACACATCCTAAGGGCTTTACCAACATGTAACTCTAAGACAGTATAAAGATACAAGTATACATGTTAAGATAAAGAGCAACCAGATAGCATACTATCATATCGAGCAAGAAAGTCATCTCTATATATGTCCAAACATCCAATATAATATACATCATCTGTACAATACTGGCCTCTAGGGCATACATACAACTAACAGTTGTGCTATCAGCCAAGACGAAGAGGATGCTGAACGATCTTCAAACATGCCCAGCGATCAAGTGGAAGAACCCGTTGGAAGCTCAGATCATTGAAGGGATGTTGAAGCCGCGTCCAACTCCAAAGACTGATAGTAGTGGCCCAAGCACTCACAACCAGCCGTCAAAATCTTCAAAGAAGAAGAAAAAGAAATCCAAGAAGCCTGTGCAGCCTGGCGACAAGCGCACGGACTTGCAAAAACAAATTGACGCGCTGGAGGAATACAACCAGAAAGCACGGACTCCCATTACACTCCAAGAGTTCCTCAACTACGTCTTTCAAGAGGAATATGAGGGAGATAGCTCGTCGGATGAATCTGAAGAATACGTGGCGAGCTGTCATATGATTTCCCATTCGTTTACAGACGATGAGGAAATTCCTTGCGCTGAGAAGCTGGGGACGGACCCTGAACCAGAAATTCTGCGGCCGTCAGATGAGATGATCGATGCCTTCCTGAATGAGATTCGTCTGAAAGTTAAAGCCAATCAAGAGTGTGAGATGGCCATACTGGAAGGAGCCAAACACCGCCGACTGGACAAAAGAGTCGAGGTATTCCCATCAAAGCAAAATACATCCACCACGGAAAAAAGCAAATTCAATATGAAGAAAAGGTTTGCAAAGGCCATATCAATGGGCATGAAGCTACCATCCTCTGAAGGAAGCATTACTGGTGAAGTGGAAATGCATCCCTCCTACTGCTTGTATCATCGGAAGATTTCGCACCCCACCGAAGAGTGCAAAGCTTTCGATAGATGGTGGCAAGGGTATGTCGTTCACCGACAACAGTTTAAGCGGGAGAAGCGCAAAACTCGTCGGGAGCGGAAAAATACGACCGAAGGGCTTAACAGAACTACCGGCGATTGTCGCATGGTTAACGCCGGGGGATCACAAGTGCTTACATTCGGGAGCGATTCCGACGAGGAGCTGGCTCTTAGCCCCCTCTTTAAAGAGTCCATCTCGGGAAAAGAAGAAGAGCCGAGGGCCTGCGAAAATATCCGGCTGCGTAATTGCACGCTACCCGAAAAGAATCTCGGACCCTCAGATAAAAAAAATAAAGGGAAAGAAAATGTCTCTGAAGATATCGCCCCGGATGACCAAGTTGTAGAAGAGCTAACTGCCAAGGACCCGCCACAGAAAAATAAGGTGGATTACAACGTCTTAGCGCATCTGAGGAAGCTACCCTCGCAGCTCAGCATTCTTGATGCCCTTTCACTATCAAAAGAGGCGAGAGATTCATTAATCAAGGCACTACAGGAGCCGGGGCAATTCCAAGCTTTCCTGGCCGAAGAAAAAATGAAGGATGAATTGGAGGAAGTGCACACGGCCGATGTCACTTTTGGCGATGAAGACCTTCTCCTTGGGACGTGCGAACATAATCGCCTCCTTTACGTCTCGGGATACTGCCACGATATAAAGATAGGCAAAATCCTGATCGACAATGGATCCTTCGTTAATCTCCTCAATGTGCGGGTGTTAAAAGAAATCTGCATGAGCGTCCAGAACCTTGCTCGGGACAAGATCACGATCTCCGGGTTCGACTCCCAGTCATCAAGAACTCTTGGGTCTATGATACTGATGCTACGCTTTGGGCTACTCGTCACGGACATTAAGTTCCACGTCATAGATGCCAAGACATGCTACAATGCTCTGCTCGGCCGACCATAGTTACACGAGTACAACATCATCCCTTCTACGCAACATCAGTGTATGAAGTATTTTAAGGATGGTCTCGAGTGTACCGTGACGGGAGAACTGAACCCGTTCTCTGTGAACAAGGTCCGCAAATATGAAGATGCCAAATACTTCTTACCGAATTTCGAAGACACGGAAAGGTGTCACAAGCCGGAGAATAAAGCTAATGCCACCATTCCTGTCTTCGGGAGTGATACTGAAGAAGAGGAAGAGATGATTTATTCGGGTCCACCCCAACACAACAAGCCGGGACAGTCCGCTCCAATGTTGATATTTGGCAGCGATTCGGAAGATGAGGTCCATGCGGTATTCTCTGCTCGACCTTCAATACAAACGTCCGCTGACGAAGAGCAAAGTCTGCAAGTCGCCATGGTGCCGCTTAAACACCATAAAGAACTGGATGCACTTGATATCTATAGTGTAGAGGAGCTGCGGACATTCTATATCCCTCCTAGGCGAGAAGGCGAAAAAGCAATTCTATTCTACCGCTCTGAAGAAACCAAAGTGGAGAAAGAAATCTGGCACGGTATGGATCCTAAGCTTGACAGGCTTCAGCCCATCCGTCTGCCCAGATATTATACAGAAGGCTTGAAAAGGCTATTGAAGCGCCAGGGGATATCCTTTAAACAGACCGCTCGAAAAGCCAAGTTCTATGACAGGGTCTGGAACGTTCCCGGGACTCAGCACAAGTTGCCTAATGGGAGAATGGAAACAATCGGGCTTGGATACATTCGGTCCAAGAAACGAAAGCTATTCCACGGTTGCTACGTCGTGCATGACTTCGATGAAGAAGCGGATGCTCAATGGGGAGATGCTAATCCTGAACCAGTAAAAGTTCCTGATGCAAAAGTGCCCAGTCCGTCGTTCGAAGAACAAATGGACAAGCTTATAAGGGAAGCTGGTCAAAAATTCCGAGACGATCATAACCGCGAAATGGCCATCTACGAGAAAGCCAAAATGCAACGCCTCCTCCAATAGGCTGTGAAAGATGAAAATGCCGCTCCATGTCAACCTGTTATAAATAAGGCACGACGCAGAGGCAGAAATAAGTCGAGAGGCGAAAAAGACGCTCAACAGCAACAAAGCGGGACTAAGAATCCACGCAAGCGGGAATCGAGCGGTTCCGATCTATCCCTCATAAGGAAAATGGGTCGAGCGTACTCTTTTCCTCTGGACAAGACGAAGAAAATACTTGACCTCGCTCTAAAACATCAGATGCTTACACTGCCGGAGTCTAAACACCCCGAACAAGCAGGCGAAGTTTCTCACCCGAACTATTGCTCTTATCACCGAGTAATAGGGCACCCTCTCGAAGACTGCTTCACCTTCAAGAATTGGGTCGAAGATCAGTATCAGCTTGGCAAGTTCGCTCTGTCTGACAACTGGAAGGTAACGCCGCCACAGAAGCACGAACTCAAAGCCACGAGAGCAGAACCAGTTCCACATTGGGCTTGGAAGCGAATCCGTACTTGTCATATGATAACAATATCAAAAGAAGAGCCCGAGAATATGGATGACCTTCCCTGGTGCTTCGAAAACAGCGACGATGAGGTGATCTCAGAATTTCCACCAGCCCCGAAAGAGCTGGAGGATGGAATACATACCACTGCGGATAACCTCAAGAAAATTGAGTTGGAGACGGCAAACGACCCGCGACCGACATTCGTCAGCGAGCTACTATCTGAAGAAAGGGTGGCTGCGTTAAAAGACCTGCTTATGCAGCATAAAGATTGCTTCGCATGGAACTATTCCGAAATGCCAGGACTAGATCCAGAAATTGCTGTGCATAAATTGGCGATATCCCCGGACGTAAAACCAATCAAACAAGCGTCGAGAAGAATGCGGCTCGAGCTTGAGATGAGCATCAATGCTGAGGTCAAGAAACTGATCGACTCTGGCTTCATCCAGGAAGTCCAGTATCCCGAGTGGATCGCCAACATCGTCCAGGTGATGAAGAAAAATGGGACAGTGCGCATATGCGTGGATTTCCGGGATCTCAATAAAGCTTGCCCGAAGGACGATTTCCCAGTGCCAGTCACCGAACTGATGATAGACAATACGTCCACTCATGAGGTTTTCTCCTTCATGGACGGCTCATCAGGGTATAATCAGATAAAGATGCATCCCGAAAACCAGAAGCACACCGCCTTCAGGACTCCTTTAGGTATATTTTGCTATAAGGTGATGCCCTTCGGTCTAAAGAACGCCGGTGCCACCTATTAGAGGGCCATGACGAAAATTTTTGATGACCTTATACACGAAATCGTCGAATACTATATCGACGATCTCGTGGTTAAAAGCAAATCATACGAGAAACATCTCGAGCATCTGAAGACCGTATTTCAACACCTTCGACAATACAACTTGAAGATGAACCCTCTCAAGTGTGCATTCGGAGTTTCCTCGGGCAAATTCCTGGGATTCATCGTCCGACACCGAGGTATTGAGATAGATCTGTCAAAGATCAAGGCAATCATGGAAATGCCTCCGCCAAGGACTCTCAAACAGCTGCGGTCTCTCCAAGGGAAGCTCACGTATATACGGCGATTTATAGCCAACCTTTCAGGCAAGTGCCGTCCTTACAGCCACCTGATGAAGAAGGGAACCCCGTTCATCTGGGATCATAAATACCAAGACGCGCTGGACGAAATCAAGCAGTACCTCCAGAATCCGCCAGTATTGGCTGCTCCGGTCAAGGGAAAGCCCCTCATTCTTTATACAACCGCCCTCGAAGGTGCCTTAGGTGCATTATGGGCATAAGAGAACGATCAAGGGAAGGAGAGAGCTCTCTATTACTTGAGTCAAGTTCTACTGGGGGCAGAAAGTAACTATTCCCCTATTGAAAAACATTGCCCAGCGTTGATCTTCGCGGTAACAAAACTTAGGCACTATGCGTTGGCTCATGAAGTCCGTCTCATTTCGAAGGTGGACCCCCTTAAATATTTTATGTCGAAGGCCATATTGACGGCGCGACTCGCTAAATGGGCCCTGCTCTTGATGGAGTTCTTGATAACGTATCAACCTCTCAAGGCAGTGAAAGGCCAGGCCATCGCCGACTTCCTCGCTGAGCATCCGATACCCGCCGATTCTCCTCTGAATTGCGATCTTCCAGACGAACATGTGTTTGATGCGATCGACGGTGGTGATACCCGATGGGAGCTTTATTTCGATGGAGCATCTTCCATGAAGAAGCGCAAATAAAGTACCCCTATAATCAAATCGGGGGTAGGACTCATCTTTGTAACTCCACAAGGAGGGATAATGCGCTTTGCTTTTTCCTTAACAGAACCGAGGACAAACAATGAAGCCGAATACGAAGTTTTGATAGAAGGACTCGAGATCGCCATCGACATGGGAATTGAAAACCTCCTCATATACGGAGATTCCCAACTGGTCATTAGTGAAGTAAACGGCGACTACCAAACGTGCAAACCAGAGTTGGTGAAGTACGGCGAAAAGGTGCAGCAACTGTTGACCCAAATCCCTTCCTATACTTTGGAAAACATACCGCGCGCGGAAAATAGCAAAGCGGACGTGTTGGCCAAGCTCGCTAAGGAACTGGTTGATGAGAACCTCGATGACGTCAGAATCGTGGTACAAAGCCGTCGGGTGCTTGCCCCAGCGGAAATATCTCCGGAATCATCCGAAGAAAAGGGACGACTGAGCAGACGACCCTGCAAATAAAAGATCGGGAAAATACCGAGGATTGGAGAGAAGTCTTTATAGACTACTTCAAATACCGTCGAGCGCCCGAAGGTGCGTCCTCAAGACATCAACTTATGAAACGAGCTCTGTCTTTCGCCTTCGTCAATGATACTCTGTACAGGAGGTCATTTGATTCTCTGTGGTTGATATGTCTGGGACCTGACGAAGCGAAAAGAGTCATTCAGGAAGTTCACGACGGACTCTGCGGTTCTCACCAAGCAGGCCCAAAGATGAAGTTGAAGATCAAACGGATGGGCTACTACTGACCCACGATGATTCAGGACTGCCTTGAATATGCGAAGCAATGCCACTCATGCCAAATTCATGAGGACTTCATTCACCAGCATCCAAATCCACTCCATCCAACGGTGGCTAGCTGGCCATTCGAAATGTGGGGAACTGACATAGTCGGCCCCATCGAACCAGCATCGTCTAGAGGACATCGTTTCATCCTGGCGACGACTGACTACTTCTCCAAATGGGCAGAAGCAGTACCATTGAGAGAAGTGAAGACGGAGAATATCCTCCATTTCTTCAAGACGCATGTCATATATCAATTTAGAACTCCGCGACGGATCATCTCCAATAACGGACTAGCCTACAGAAGCCACAAGATCAGCCGCTTCGCGCAGCAGCATAATATAGACTGGAGATATTCCTCAGTTTATAATCCGCGAGCTAATGGTCTAGCCGAGGCCTTCAACAAGACCTTGACAAAGATCATGAAGAAGACGGTGTCCCGAAATAAGAAGGACTGGCACGAGAGACTGCAAGAAGCTCTCTGGACGTATCGAACTACGTTCAAGACGGCCATGAACACAACGCCGTACGCGTTGGTATTCGGTACAGAAGCAGTACTCCCTCTCGAAATAGAATTACCCTCTCTACGAGTGGCGGTCCACTACGAGCTGAAGGACGAAGAAAATGCTCACATTCGGCTTGAGGAACTTGATGCCCTTGATTAAACCCGGCTCATAGCGCAACAAAATCTGGAGGCCTATAAAGCAAAGATGACGCGCTCATATGAAAGATTGACCCGGCCGAGGACATTCCGCCAAGGCGAACTCGTGCTAGTGGTCAAAAGGCCTATGATCCCCAATCGCGCCAAGCGAGGAAAATTCGAGCCAAACTATGAAGGCCCGTACATAATAGACAAGGTCTACCAGGGTGGAGCCTATCTACTCATGGATATGCACGGTGAAAGGCCTTTCAGGCCAATAAACGGTCGCTTCCTGAAGAAATACTACGCTTGATGAGCCACAGCCTAGGTCAATGATAGATGACGACGACTATGTCCGCACGCTATCTTCCTAAGCTCAAGCTCTGTAAGTAGTAGCCGGCCTTCTCCGAACGGACCGAAACGTCCTTAAACTAATGACGGACCGAAACGTCCTTAAACTAATGACGGACCGAAACGTCCTTAAACTACTACCGCAGCATCCCTAGGTTGACGAGATGAATAATAAAAAAAGGGGGGGGGGGAAATAAAAAAAATAATAATAATAATAAACGGTATGTCCATAAGCAAAATGGGCACGGATGAAAACCCGAAAGGGCTCCGTGAGTAAAAGCAGCAGGGCTACCGGCGAGTGTTTGTGAAAACCCGAAAGGGCGCAATCTCGTTAAAGGACACTTACAGGGTCCTCTCGACCTTGTAAGGAGAAACCACCCGCGTGAGATCCTTACGACTCACAAGGGAGCAACACACTTAGGGATCCCCATGATTCCTAAGGAGAAAATACACTTGCGAGATCCCCACGACTCGTAAGGAGAACTCTCTTATGGGACCCTCATGGCTCATAAGATTTGAAAGTCTTAAGTTACAGAGACCTAAACCTGTGCTTAAGCAACCTCCACAACCTTCGATATTGCCCTACAAGTGGTTCAATACTGACCCTTGTATACAATCCACGGGCGCGAATAAACATTTTCCTAACCAAGTCCCATCCGTGACTGGGGATATGTACGCATGATGAACAACCCTTATAAGTCCTCTCGACTTACAAGGAGAAAACCCTCTTATAGGATCCTTATGACTTACAGAGGAACATACACTTAGGAATCTTCACAATTCCTAAGGAGAAAATACACCTACAAGATCCTCACGACTTGTAGGGAGAAATACCTTTGTGAGACCCTTACGGCTCATGAAGTTAAAAGTCTTAGTCGACAAACCTTAACCCTGTTCGCTAAGCCACCTTTGTTCGACATCGACAGAAGCAAATGATGATTCGCTCCTGACAATATCCCAGTTGTAGCGGTGCTGATACGGAAATCGGTATCTAATTCCAGGCTTACAGCGAAAAGTCAGTAGGCCGCACATGCATACGAAATAGCCGAAATGATGGGGCAACTTGCAATAAAAAGCAGCAAGTAAAAACGTATGCATATAAAACAGCCGAAATGATTGGGCAACTCGCAATAAAAAGCAACGAGTAAAAATAAAATAAATAGCCGAAATGATTGGGCACCGCGGGAAATAGCCGAAATGATTGGGCAATCGCGACTTTCGTGATATAAAAGCTGAAATGATAGAGTATCGCGGAAATAAAGCAATAAAAAAAATGATGATGAAACTTTTGCCCTACAGTTGAGATCACATCGATCCCTGTATACAATCCAAGGGTATAAACAAAGAGGGAACCACACCTTTCCAACAGGCTCCGCCAGAAAGCTAAGCCAAATCTCGACGGTTCACCAACAGCCTAAAGACAACCGTGACATTCGTCTCAATACAGCAGACGCAGTGCCAGCAAACAAAGCGAAGATCAAATTCCTAGCTTCACGGTTTTGACGGTAACTTATATAAAACCTGAAAGACCGTCACAGATCAGTTCAACCCCCAGGGAAACAAGTGTCCCTAGCAAACTCCTTAACTCAGGGAAACTAGGGTCCTTAATGAGAGCCTCCTGATTCGCGTCGGCTCGCAGAGAAACCAGTGTCTCCGCGAGAAATTCCCGATTCGTTTCAACCCCGAAGAAACCAGTGTCTTCGGCAAAATCCTTCAACTCAGGGAAACCAGTGTCCTTAACGAGAAAATCCTGATTCACGTCGACCCGCAGAGAAACTAGCGTCTCCGCACGAATACATCGATTCGTTTCAACCCCAGGGAAACAAGTGTCCTTGGCAAACTCCTCAACTCAGGGAAACTAGCGTCCTTGATGAGAGCCTCCTGATTCGCGTCGGCCCGCAGAGAAACCAGTGTCTCCGCGAGAAATTCCCGATTCGTTTCAACCCCGAAGAAACCAGTGTCTTCGGCAAAATCCTTCAACTCAAGGAAACCAGTGTCCTTGACGAGAAAATCCTGATTCGCGTCGACCCGCAGAGAAACTAGCGTCTCCGCAGGAATACATCGATTCGTTTCAACCACAGGGAAACAAGTGTCCTTGGCAAACTCCTCAACTCAGGAAAACTAGCGTCCTTGATGAGAGCCTCCTGATTCGCGTCGGCTCGCAGAGAAACCAGTGTCTCCGCGAGAAATTCCCGATTCGTTTCAACCCCGAAGAAACCAGTGTCTTCGGCAAAATCCTTCGACTCAGGAAAACCAGCGTCCTTGACGAGAAAATCCTGATTCGCGTGACCCGCAGAGAAACTAGCGTCTCCGCGAGAAATTCTCGATTCATTTCAACCCCGAGGGAAATAAGTGTCCTTGGCAAACTCCTCAACTCAGGGAAGCTAGCGTCCTTGATGAGAGCCTCCTGATTCGCGTCGGCTCGCAGAGAAACCAGTGTCTCCACGAGAAATTCCCGATTCGTTTCAACCCCGAAGAAACCAGTGTCTTCGGCAAAATCCTTCGACTCAGGGAAACCAGTGTCCTTGACGAGAAAATCCTGATTCGCGTCGACCCGTAGAGAAACTAGCGTCTCCGCGAGAAATTCTCGATTCGTTTCAACCCCCAGGGAAACAAGTGTCCTTGGCAAACTCCTCAACTCAGGGAAACTAGCGTCTTTGATGAGAGCCTCCTGATTCGCGTCGGCTCGCAGAGAAACCAGTGCCTCCGCGAGAAATTCCCGATTCGTCTCAACCCCGAAGAAACCAGTGTCTTCGGCAAAATCCTCCGACTCAGGGAAACCAGCGTCCTTGACGAGAAAATCCTGATTCGCGTCGGCCCGCAGAGAAACCAGTGTCTCCGCGAGAAATTCCCGACTCGTCTCAACTTGCAAGATAAACGCTTAGGCAGCAGGGATTAAAAAACTTGTTTTCTGAGCACTGGGACCCTGCAAGTCGGTCTGAAACGGTCTCTTGCTTACTATTCACGGGTCTCACTCTCCAAAGTCGAATCTTGACAAGGAGGGAAACAACCGCTTACGGGTCCTCTCGACTCGTAAGAGGGAAAATTCTCTTATAAGATCCTTACGACTTATGAGAGAAAACGCACTTAGGAATCCTCACGATTCCTAAGGAGAAAATCCACCTACGAGATCCTCTCGATCCGTAGGGAGAAAAATCTCTATGAGACCCTCACGGCTCATAGAGTTGAAAAGTCTTAGGCGGCAGAGCTGAACCTGCGGCCTAAGCCATCGCTATTTCTTAAAAAAAAAACTCTCTATTATCTGTCAACCGTGTTTATTAAGGCAGCACGCTAATAATAAGAGAAAGGGAGAAAGCAAAAGAGCATACAAGACATTGCAAAGAAAAAGTGTGTATCTTTATTTATTAATTCAATCAAGTACAAGGTGAATCGTACAAAAGAATAAAGAATGGATACATCTTATTTGAAAAAGAAAATTTTTACAAGTATATTGATACAAAGGCAGCTACTGGGAAGGAAGCGTCTTAAATAGCCCTATCAGTTGTTCGCACACTTCCTTCCATGCCTTTTCCTGATCGGCCACCACCGCCAGTTCTGCCTCCACTTGAGCCCGTTGCTGCAAAAGGGATGCAAGCTGCTCCCCAACGGCCTGCTGAGCTGCTTCGCGGCCTTGGGCATTACGCTCGGCAGCGTCGAGTTTCTGCTTCAAGTTCAGCCCATTTGAGATGATTTCCAGGAGACCCTCGAAGATAGCCTTCACCTGGGCAGCGTTCGCCTCAACTTCAGCATGTAGGCGAGCAGACTCGCTTGAAGACTCGTGACATTCCCTCAGCCTTAAAGCCGCTTCTTGTTCCAAGTGGTGGACGTAAGAAGCGCTTTGCTCAATCCACGCTGCTCTTTGATGGCTTGCGGCTAAAGTCTCGGGAGCAGGGCGCATGAACTCCAGTTGATGCAGGCGAGCCTCGATCTCCCTGCAGTGATTAACCCAAGACGTGACGATGCCCTCGTTATGGAAGTTTACGAGTATCACCAGCATTGGGTTAACCGCCGTAGCAAAATCTACGGTAGACGTAGGAGTCTCGACGTCGAGTTCCTCAATGTAGTCGCTCAACATGCGCAGACTATTCGCGGCGCCTTTCGAGGACGGACGTCTCAGGAAAGGGCCTGCCTGCATTGTGACACGAGACTCGAAAGGCGCCGAGATCGGAACGACAGCTGAAAAAACAAGATACGATTAGATGACAGTTCAAGAAATACAAAAAAAAAGGTCATCAATGCGATAGTTTGCTATACCAGCAGCAGCAGGTGGCAAGGCCGGAAGGGCCGGTGGCGCAGCCGATCTTTCATCCCCTCCTTCGATTTGTAGCACTACAATCAGGACGAGAGAAAGTTAGAAATAATTCCATCACTGAAAAAGAAAGATATCAGTCGGAAACTATACTCACCAGCACCACTAGAGGAAGAAGCGAGTTCAGATGGGAAGGAGAAGTGTGGGTGCAACACCTGATAGAGATAATCAAAAAGCACTCCTGAAAAGACACAACAGTACAACTTTAGTACATAAATTATGCGGCTGAAAGATAAAACTAATAAGTTGCAAATCCATACCTTCCAACATCTTTGATGGTACAAGGGAGGGCTGAGAGGTGACCACCGCCAAGGCAGTAGTTGACGGCACTCCCTCGAGCAATGGAGCATCGGCACTGGCCGCACCTGCGTTAAAAACAAGGATAAACTTGTCAGAAAGGATTGAAAGATAAAAAAAAGGGGGGGACTGTAACTCGAAATTTACCTGATGAGCCGCCGGCCGAAAAGGATTCGTCTCCCTCCTCCATCGATACGAGTCCACTTCCCGTGGCCTCATCACCGGACTCGACAGGGGCTGTCGTCATACTCGCCCGACCAGGAGACGGCGGAAGACCGTAGACAGGGAGAGCAATGATTGGAGCATTGCCGGACTCTTGAGAAAGAGCGACTGGCTTTTCCCCAAGAGTCGTGCCCGTCTCACCCGCTACTTCTTCGGGCTCGGCGGTCGCCATTGTCTCATCCGCCGTCACCATGGGGTCACAGGTCTCAGGCGCCTCGTCCGCCGCTGCCTCGGGCTCAATTATAGCAGTCGTCTCATTTGCCGCCACCTCAGGCTCGGCATCAATGACCTTCTCAGGTGCAGCTCCCTCAGCCCCTAGCTCAAGCTCGGCAACCCCAGCAACGTTGCCCACCGTCGGCTCGGGTTTAGCCGGTGCTTCTTCCTCTGGCCCCTCAGGTTCGACGGTCTCCGCCTCCCCCTCGGTTGGACTTGGCCCTGCAAGACAAGATATATAAGAACTGACAAGTTTACAATTCTTACAAACAAATCTTGAAAGATACATTACCTGAAGTGGATTTATCGTTAGCACTCCGAACTGCACGCGCCACCTGTCTGCGAGCAGTGGACAAGGCGACCGGAGGCTCTTCTGAGGGGGTATTAGCACGAGGGACGGTGCTTGGGCCAGCTCCTACGGCCAAAGCAGCCCTGCGTGCCTTCGCCTCATGCCTTAGCCACTTTCTCTCCTCCCGAGCCGTCGAGACAAACCTCTTCAAAGCCTTCTTCATTGAGACATCCTCGTCCGTGAACAGGGATGCCTCCAAATCTTTCAAGGCATCCCTCGTCGGCTTGTCGAGTTGAGGCTCTCGCGGCAACCCCGAAGAGACCGGGACTTCAGTGGCGGGCCCGGGGAGAGTCTTCGCATCAACTGGCACAGCCCCTGCAAAGAAACAAAGGAAGAAGATTAGGTTGGCCATCAGAAAAGAGGATAAAAACTTACTAAGGCGAGATGTACCAACGCCCATTAAAGCGCGCTTTTCTTCCTCCTCCTGGAAGGTTTTTAAAGAGGCAGTGACGGCTTCTTCGATAGTGACACCTGTTTAAAAGGGGAAAGCATTAGTCGAAGATAATGATAAAAATGCTATAAAATGACAAAGAGTACAGCTAATGATTACCTGCTCGAGCGAGTTTATTCAACCACGCTTCGAGCCTCGCCGATCGCTCAGAAGCCGGCAGCCGCCAGATCAGTGTCTGCAGGGTCTACCGAGAAGCCCTTATTGCTGCCATACTCGCTTATTTCTTCGGTAAGAGGGGCCTCGGGCTCTAAACCGAGGATAGCATCGAGAGAGAGGAGCGACTTCTTCTTCCTCTTCTGCCCACCAGCCCTGGGTGCACCCGAGATTGACTTGAGCTTC
The DNA here is from genome assembly GCA_030015575.1 of Agapanthus africanus. Lineage (NCBI taxonomy): Eukaryota > Viridiplantae > Streptophyta > Magnoliopsida > Asparagales > Amaryllidaceae > Agapanthus > Agapanthus africanus. The sequence goes on along the minus strand of CM057339.1, from coordinate 822,926,404 downwards.
GCAGGCACCTTAGGGCGGCGGGTCCCGATATCCGCGCCTACACCGGACTCCGGCGATACCACATCAACCGTCTCCGCTGGAGCACGGGGCGCTGGTGGCACATCCGCCGTGTCAGGAAGCGGCAATCCGCGCGGGGGGCTCAGCACGCGCGGTGGCCTAACTCCGGCATCTTTCAGCGGAGGAATAACCGGAGTCCTTGGCTTCAAGGGAGCCTTGCGATCGCCGCCGGGAAGCGCACCCTTGCGATCAACCAGCATGTACTTCTCCGTAAGGATAACGGGACCCATTGCATGCGCGTACCAAGCCACGTACGCGTTGAGCACCTTGGGGACACAGCTCGGCTCGCTGATGAAGAAATAAGAGCCCGTGTTAAGCCGCATGAAATGGTGCATCGCGCTCCTTATCCCCTCCCGGCTGGCCATGGGCTTTTCCAAAAAGGCTTCCAACGGGATCCCCTGGTGATAGCTGGATTGTTGGGCGAACCGGTGAGGGTTATACCTCATGAAAAGCGCCATCTCATTTTGCCTGAACACCAGGTAGCCCGGCCGAATGGAGTAGAGGTGGAGGATCTCTCGGGCTTTCAATATGGAGGCCCCGTCCTTAAAGTCATCGCGCAGCGGCACCACCGACTTAGTGGTTTCTGAGCCTATGGTTATGACTTTGTCCAAAAAAGAAACCTTCGCTCCGACCAGGTGTGGACGAAGGAGTAGCCTCCTAGCCTCTCGCGGAGACGCAACCATGATCGAGGCGCCGACTAGCCGCATGACTCTTGGGAGTCTGCACTTTTCAAAAAACGGAGGGATCTTGTGGACGCCGAACACCCCATGCACGTGCATTTCCATCCAAGAGGTGAAGTAGTGCATCGGGAAATTAGAAGGCTGCACCCCAGGTTCATTAGCGTCCGCCGCCATGCTCAGTCCATTATAGAGGTGAGCCAACCCGGCAATTCTTATTGTTAACTGCAGGCCAGCCACCATCCGGTGCGCTGGGTAGAAAACGGATGGCCGCATGTGGCGTGGGTGCATGGGGAGCGCAAAGCTGCACAGCCACAATCCCAGGAACCCTACAAAAAAGGTCTCTTCATCCATGCCCGAGACGGCGATCTCCGACAACGGCGTGACGGCGGCGCCGGGGAGATTTAAATCCTTTTGATCGCCCTCCGATGTTGGTCGACGGTCCAGGCCAAAGCCGAAAGGGTCGTCAGGCTTGGCGAACTTCTCGCACTGTTCCGATAGAAACTCCGGTCGAATGAAGCGGGCAATAAAATCTGCGAAACTGACTCCCCGGGTACCCGATGCCAGATAGAGCTCTTCATAGATCTCCAGCACTTTCACCAGGCCTGAAAACTGGTGCTGAATAGCGTTCTCCTGCGTCAGATTAAACACCAATGGCTTGGTGGCAATGACGTATTCGTCAGGAGGAAGCAGCTCCTCGTAATGCTCCCCCCTCATCGGCAGACCCGAGATTTCAACAAACTCCTCCAAGGAGATAGAGACTTCTCTGTCCGTCATCAGGAAGGTGTGGGTAGGGATATTCCATTGTTCAATAAAAGTCTTAACCTACCACGTTGGAGGAGAGGGATACTCAAAGAGCGAGATATAGATGGCCGAATACAAGCCAATCTTCATCAGATGAGTCCTCTTCGCTGATAAGATATACCGGGCCCACTGCAAATATCCGGCGGGCGGTCACGGGATCAATCCAATGTTACAGGCCTGTCCCCAAGGGCGTGCTTCACCCTGACAGATTCGCCTCCCTAAAATGTCTATTGCCGGCGGCGGCTGCACGGGAATAGCACCAATCGCGGGTTGGAGGAGGTCATCCGAATTCCAATTTTTAACCTCCACGGCATACTTCACTGGGGGATCATCCGCGTAAGGGAGTGAAGATATGGGCTCAAACGGCGTGGCGGAACCGAAACTTCGGCGACCCTGGATGATCTCATTATACCACCTACCCCACAGGTGAAGGCTCTTATGCTCGGGGTCATGATCCTTGATGAGAGCGAGCACTACTCGGTCCACTGGTGCCTGGGGAAATCCTCCCTCTGAGCGAACAAACGGGAAAGACAAATCAGGAGACATGTTCATTGCAAGAGGACAAAAATCAACCGTCAGTATCGTAGTTCCAACGCCTGGCATTTTAAAATTTATACCACACTGCAATGCAGTGGGTAGGGGACCAAAGGGGGACCCACAAAATCTGGATGACAGTTTATCAGTTAATAAGACAACTCCATCATTGGATGAGACTGTTAATTAATCCCCAAGAGAATATTATCATTAATAATAAAAATCCCTAGAGACAAGGAGAAAATCTCCTCTTTCAGAGCAAAACTCTGTCACAGAGTGACACTTGTCAAACTCTGGTCTCAGGGGAATAAAATTCCTTAAAAGAGCCCAGCTCTGTAATAATGATGAGAAAATCTATTAAAAGAAAATTTCTCTTTAAACTTCTAAAGATTAAAATTTTTGGGATCCTAAAGATCCATGAAAACTCTTAAGAGTTCTTCATTTTTTAGATTAAAAAGATCTACATTTGGTCCATGAGCAAAGCTCTGTTCATGGGTTAAAAACCCTGAAATAAGATCTCTTCAGATCTATGGATTCTTGAGAGCAAGGCTCTGTTGGTGAAACCCCAAAGGGGTTTTCTTTAGATCAAAAGATCTATGAGAGTAAGGCTCTGTTGGTTAAGATTAATTAAAATTAATTTAATCTAAGATTAATTTTACCTAAAGTTTTTCTAAAGGTTCTAACTTTGGAAATGAGAGCAAGGCTCTGGAGTTCTTGAAAACAAGAGCAAGACTCTGAAAATCAAATTTCTTAAAAGATGGTAATCATCTACTGAGGGCCAGGGGTCATATTTATAGGCGCTTGCGCCCCTTCAACTCCCGAGTTGATCCGACCGTTGGGATCTTGCCACCGCTGCACTCACGTATGCGCCACGTGAGCGCAACGGTGAGGGGGCATTTGTTTCCCCCAATCAGAGCAAGGCTCTGTTTGAATTTCAAAAAAATTCAAAAATTGAAGCAACGCTTCAAATCTCGTGCGCTGCGCGCAACGTGCCACGTGTCAGAAGTTGATACGTCAGGTGTAGCGCCCAAGGCAGCGCGCCCAATCAGAGCAAGACTCTATTTAAAAAAAAATTAAAGGAAGCAACGCTTCAGTTGCGCAAGTGCTGCGCTGCGCGACACGTGTCAGCGCAGTGGCGCAAGCGCTACGCTGCGCGACACGTGTCAGCATAAACGCAGTTGCGCTGCGCGACACGTAGCAGCGCAGCTGCGCTCTGCGCTGCGTGACACGTGTCACGCGCTGGGGCGTTTGCGCCAAATAGAATTAAAATTCTAGTAAGATCCTTCTGCTCTTGTTAAAACAAGAAGATTATCTTCTGTAAAACAGAAGCCCTTGGATCAAAGATCCAACGGTGGGGAAAATTCCCAAATCACTCAGAGAATGATCTCTTTAACAAACTTAACAAATCTATGGGCACTATATAAAGATCCCCAGACCCCAACTCAAAACATCATCAACATCGAGAGACATCAAAAACTTCAAAAAAAAACAGAGAGAACTCTGAAGAATTTTGAAAAGAACTTAAGAAAAAGGTAAAAACCTTTATAAAATAGAAGAATTTCTTCTGAATAAATCATTGATCTAAGAACAAGATCAATGATTTTCAATAAAAAATAAATAATAATAGTGCCTTGCACTTTTTATGAACCATTGGTTCTGGAATTTCAAAAAAATTCTTTTCTTGAATCCAAAATTGGATCAAGTTATTGAAACAGTGCCTTGCACTTGCAAAACTGCACTGTTGCGCTATTGGGTTGGTGCAACCCACCAGAGAGCGCCACGTGTCAGCGCCAGAACCACTCGCGATATGCGCTTTTAATATAGAGCATTGCTCTCCAAAGTTGGCGCAACTCACCAGTGCGCGCCACGTGTCAGTAGCGCAACAACGCAGCGCACTACGCTATTGCGCTCGCGCTCACCAGAGTATGACACGTGTCACCATGACAAGCGCTTGCGCTTAATAATTGGCGCAAAGCGCCTAACAAACCACTGTCAAGTAATTAATGCACTGCATTATTTACAGAAGGGCCAAGCCCAATTAAAAAAGGGCTAACAGGCTTAATAAAATGCAATGCATTATTTTAATAAAGGGCAGAGTCCAAACAGATGTTGTGCATCATTTAAAAAGGGACAGAGCCCAAATCAGAAAGGCCTAGCAGGCCAAAATAAAATGCAGTGCATTATCAAACAGGGGCAAAGCCCTAGCACAGGCCTAATAGGCCAAAGATAAAAACGTTGAATATTCTCAACTGGAATTAGCCCAATCATGGCCGTAAGTCCTCAAATTAAATTGACTGAGCAAGACTGCTCTCCTAAATCAATTTACATCCGGTTCAAGGGTACATTTCTGAACTTCTCTAACCCCTATCGTTGTAATCCTTCAACGACGTCAGAGAGGTGACGGGTCCCGACAACCACACATCGATACGGACTGCGGGGTCCTTAAACTCGTGGACCGAAACGTCCTTAAACTAATATTCGTCCCGAAATGAGAATTATGGACCGAAATGTCCTTAAACTAATGTTCGTCCCCAAATGGGAATGATGGACCACCATGTCCCTAAACTGGCAATGGACCGCAATGTGCTTAAACTACCTATGGACCACTACGTCCCTAAACTGGAACAATAGAGCCAATTGCTCTCTTGTCGGATCCAAACGATCCCGTTAAGTTGATCTTAGTCTCGAATCAGACTAACGTATCCTTAAAGAACGTTTAAGTTGATCTTAGCCTCAATATGGCTAACGTATCCTTAAACTAAAACACCAAACCCAAATCTAAGTAAATACGGATTTGGACTAATCCACGTCCTGCGGGCGACGACATAACTTAGTCTCCGTATACAATCCACGGGCATCCACAAACAAAACAAACACACACGACACGAAGTGAAATTCTGGAGAAGGAGAAAGTTGTTACCGCGATACGGTAGCGTAATTAACTGCAGGGGCTTGCGCCTGCAGGGAAGAGCGTCCCCACAATCAAAAACCCCTCAAGCGAGGGGGAATCAGATGAAGTCTGCTACGTCGGCCGCATCTGTCTAAACCTCCGATACACGGTGCCATAAATCAACTTGGCATCTTCGGAGAGGTGGACGGATAAAACCAAACAGCATCTGCCCTGAATCTCAGGCAAGACGTTCACCGCGTCTCCGCCGCGTCATTCGGAGGGGAACAACAGTTTCGTCCCTGTGCTCTGGAACCTCAAGAAAAGCGTTGTAGAAGCGAGTGACGTATCCTTTGAAGGATTCCTTATCCCCGTTCTTTATAGTGAAGAGGTAATTGACAGTCCTCTTCTGCCGTCTGTTCCCGACTAAATGCCCGAGGAACTGGGCGGTCAGCTCATCAAAGGTAGAGATGGAGCGTGGCGTGAGTCCTCAGAACCAATCTCGTCCAGCACGGATGAGAGTGGCGGGGAACGCTTGGCATTGGGCGGCGTCAGAGTTGTCCTAGAAGCTCATGCCCGCCGTGAACGTGTCCAGGTGGTCTTTCGGGTCGGACTTCCCGTCAAAGAGGTCATCTTTGGAGGCTTGTTTCTGGAGGAGACGTAGACAGTGAGCAGTTCTTCTGTGAAGGGCTTCGTAAGCGAGTCGGCAGCATACCCGGCCCCCTCGCTTGAAGGACGACTCTCCCGGTATATACCCTCGATCTTCTTTTCGAGAGCATCGAGACGGTCGTGGTACCCCAAGGATTCGGCGTATTCGGAGTTATGGCCCCTTCCGCTGGCGGCCTGCGCCTGGATGCGACTCCGGTTCCATTCTATGAGGTTCCTCAGGTCCCCTGGCGAGATTGTTCGTGAGTTATCGCGGTGAGCATCGTCCGCGCGACCCTGTCGAGGGAGAGGGTGCCGGCCATGCCTGGGAGCAGGCGAGTTGACCGACACCTCCTCGGGAGGGACAGGAGTATGGCGGGCCTCAGGGCGGGGCACTCTTTCCCGAAACCCCGGCGTGGAGCCGTGAGGCGCTCAGCGGGCCATTGAATTGATCGCCGCGGGGGACCTATGGCCGCCAGAGATAGCGAGACACTGTTCAGTTGCGCCAGCGTGGGCAGTGTCATCTCCCCCTCTACGGAGGCCACGATCCCGAGGTGGGGGAACAGAGACCTGGGGTGTTTTTCCCGCTGTTTGGACGCGGACAAGGGCATCCACGATGGACGCGAGCCTGTCAATCTGTGCAGGCAGGGCGTGAACGGCGTTAGGGGGAGGAGACGATCCGTTCGCGCCTCCGTTGTGGGGAGGGCGGCGGCTTGTGCTGGGATCGTCGCAATGATCACCCGCCATCAGTTCGAGATCAGAAGATCAACTTTTGATGAGTGGAATTTTCGAGTTTTCCACAGACGGTGCCAACTGATGGAGGTCTAGATCTCCTTCAGATGTTATCTTCCGTCGATCAGTCGCGAGCGTTGATGAATGGTTGAGATTGGGTTTGAGGGTCGCTTTCTGAAGCATGTGGATCTCAGTGGGCTTGATTTAGGATGAAGCCGAGCTACCTGCAAAGAAGTCCCGGGATGGTTGCAGCACCGTGGACTCTCCGACGATCAAGTTAGTCGAGATATTTGAGCAGAGTAGCGGCCTATTAGGATAAGATTGCCTTATCTGAGTCGTCTGAGAGAGGGTTTATATAGCGGCTGTCATGGGCTAGCTGGAGCGAGATCCTTGCTGGCCGTTACGCCCCTGGCGTTACGCCTGCGTGAATGGCGGGATCCCCCATTAATGACAAGATACGTCCGTTAATGGGGGGGATGTGACGGCGTGGAATGTGGGATCGTGGGACGGCGGATATCTCGTGTCTGGTGAGATTCGCGGAGCCGTGACGGAGGCGCCTGTGACCCGCGTTCTTGGTCGCTTGATAGAACCGAAGAAGCCTAGCCCGGCGAGAGGCCTAAAAGAGGGTAGGAGGCCGAGTTAGTTCGGTTCCGTGATAGCTCGGAGGCGAAGGGCCGAGGAGCTCGGCGTGTAGGAGGACTCGGAGGCGAGCCAATGACCGTTTACATGGCGAGCGTAGGAACGTTCAGGGCATCCTCGGAGGTCGGGTCCAAGCAGCGGGACGATAGCCCGAAGGACGCCTCCAATGCTTGGTTCATGCCCTGTTTCCGTATGCCTCGGAACACGTTATCTGCCACATGTCATGATCTGGGAGTTCCCGATTATGAGCATAAGGTTTATGATTAGAAAAAGAGCCAGTTCAGTCTTGATGATATACATGCCAAGCAGCTTTCTAAGCAGGGGTTTTAGCAGGTTTTAAGTGTCATAAACAAAAGGCAAATTAACAAGGAATGAAGGAAAAGGAAAAGATAAAGACATAGTCTCTTTCTCAAAACACAGATCCCCATGAGAATGCAAGCTTGTTGAAAATAATATTATTAAGAGAAGAAGCAATCCTCAATTTTCTCATTGGAACTCATCCCTCTCACTCCTGTTTCAATTCTTTGCTTGTGTTCTCTCTTCTCTACATGCAAATCTTCTTCCCTAGCGAGAGAAAGAAACACAAAAACCCAAGCCTCTCTAATGAATAAGAAAACATGATTAGTCCTTGTACTCCCCAATAATTGTTTGAGAAAAAAAAATGAAACCCATGAATGATAACAACAACAACAACAACAACAACAACACTAGCTGGCTTGGTTTCTCTCTCTCCCCTCACATGAGCATGGAGCAAAACCAACCTCAACCCACTTCCTCATCCCTTCCTTCTTCACTGCAGAGCAACTTCTTCCTCTCCCCTCACTTCAACAACCCTGCTTTGTGCTATGGTGTTGAGAATGGAGCTGCTGCTGCTTTCTACAACAACCAACTCTCCTTCATGCCTCTCAAGTCTGATGGCTCTCTCTGCATCATGCAAGGTATTTATAATCTTCTTCTAGCTTACAAACAAGCAACTTCAAATTTTTTATAGTGGTCGTGTTTTGTTTTTATATTTGAAAATGGGTGAAGGGATGGTGCAAACTGAATCATCACCAAAACTAGAAGATTTCTTAGGGTGTGGTCCAAACATGGGGACCCATGAGTATAGCAACAATGATCACACAGATCATGCAATGGCTCTAAGCTTAGATAGCATGTACTACAGCCAAAACTCAGATGCTCATGAAGAAAACAGAGGTGATAGCTCTCAAACTTTAGAGCATCATCTCTCATCATATTTTCAACCAGCACATGAGATGACAAATTGGGCAAATGGGCTCAATGGTGAGGTTGGGTTTGGAGATTTGGAGACTTTGAGCTTGTCTATGATTTCACCTCCCCCTGCTGCTGCTGTTGCTGCTGCTGCAAGTAAGAAGAGGGGAGCTGGGAAAGGGGGGCAGAAGCAGCCAGTTCATAGGAAATCTATTGATACTTTTGGGCAGAGGACTTCTCAATTTAGAGGTGTTACAAGGTTTGTTATTTTATTTTTATTTTTAACAAGGATTTTAATGTTGTTTTGTTAATCTTGTTATTGATTTTTGATTTTTGGGTTGTGTTAGGCATAGGTGGACTGGTAGATATGAAGCACATCTTTGGGATAATAGCTGCAAAAAGGAAGGCCAAACAAGAAAAGGGAGGCAAGGTGAAAATTTACTCATTGTTATACTAGTTAAAATTTATCAGAGCTAACTTCAGTTATCTCAGCTCAAAATAAAAGCCGAAAACGGCGGAGTTCAGAGCATGGAGTTAAGTTTAAGTAGCTCTACGAAAGCGGAGTTATCTAAACTTAACTCCATAAGCTAAACACTAAAGTTTCTGAAGTCTAATATATATGTTTCCTTTTTTTTTTCTTGCCCCGTTGCTTGTCAATGAACTCCATTGTTCTTCAGTTTATCTTGGTAAGTCTTTCATCTCATTTTTTTTTATTACTTGTTTGTAAATTTTGTTAGATCATTTCAACCTAAATGCTGTAATTTTGTTGTAGGGGGTTATGACATGGAAGAGAAAGCAGCTAGAGCTTATGACTTGGCTGCCCTCAAATACTGGGGACCATCAACTCATGTCAATTTCCCTGTAAGTTTGATTTTATATTAATGCTTCTAATATGTGAAACTTATAGTTCCTGTAAAATCCAGCATTTTGATTTTATATGGTTTTTGTTGCAGTTGGAAAATTACCGCCACGAGCTGGAGGAAATGAAGAACATGAGCAGGCAAGAATATGTGGCTCACTTGAGAAGGTAACATCATATCGTTATTTAAGAATTCCTAATGCTCTTGATAACTCAATGCTTTTTTTGTTGTGTGTGTGTGTGTGTGTTTCAGAAGAAGTAGCGGATTTTCGCGAGGGGCTTCTATTTACCGCGGAGTTACAAGGTTTAATTTCATCGCAATTGGTTTTCGATATATATAGAACATGTTGCTATGCTTTTTTATTCTTAGGAATGCCATATAAATTTGTTGCCCTTGTGATTCTGCAGGCATCACCAACATGGAAGATGGCAAGCTCGCATCGGAAGGGTTTCAGGAAACAAGGATCTTTACCTGGGAACCTTCAGTAAGCTTTCTTTTATCATCGCGTAATTTAAGTTTTCGTGCTGAGATTATGAATACAATTGGGATTAGAACTTTGCAATAAACCAAGTACATGAACATTATAAGATTCTTGACTAGTTAGTCCAATCATCGACAAAGAAAATTAAAAAAAAAAGAAGAGAAAAGTTAATCACTTGAATGTTTTTGTCTTCAAAGAATGTTAGTGAGTTTCTGCACAATTTGCATGCTTTAGCAAAGCTGCAACTTTATCTTTTGAACAAGCAGCTATCCTTTTCATAAGGCCGAGCTCTTGTTTTTGACTGATAGTTTTTTAAAAATATCAATGAACCTCTTCAGGTACTCAAGAAGAGGCAGCGGAAGCTTACGATGTCGCAGCAATCAAATTCCGCGGTCTCAATGCCGTCACCAACTTTGAAATATCAAGATACAACGTCGAGAAAATCATGAACAGCAATGCTCTGCTTCCAATTGAATTTGCAAGGAGGATTAAGCCTGTCGAAAACGGCAACAGCAACAACAACAATGTCACAGTTGCAGCCCAAATCGAGCACCAGCCATTTTCAACTGATTTTGTTGGCATTAATGATGATTTAGGGAAGATTGGGAGCAATCATGTGTCAAATTCCTCATCTTTGGTCACAAGTTTGAGCAGCTCAGCTGAAGCTAGCCCTGTGAGCTCATGGATTCAAATGGCCCAAGTCCCAGTTTTTGCTGCATGGGCTGATATTGCTTAGGTTTTTCTACTAACAAGTTAGTTGTATTTGGGGAAAAAATGAAAAGAAAAAGCAAGTGGTAGTTTTTTGTTTTGTCAGGTCTCTCTTTTCCTTTTCCAGGGGTTTAAAATGTTGGAGCTTAGCTTCAACTTTTGGGCAAGTGGTGAAGGGTTTTTGCAAAGTGAGAGGCCTTGAGGGTTCAAGGGTAATGATTTTAGATTTGATATGTTAATTTAGATGTGGGATTTTCTCTTGTTCAGGCTACTCTTTCACTGACAAGTTCTTCATTTTGACTACAATGTCACTCTTTTTCTGCGGTTTGCTGAATGGTGAGCCTAATGCTTTTAGGATTATTCTCATTGGTACCCAATGGTACACTTTTGGATTGGAAAATCTGTTTGCTACCTTGTTGAGAATAAACATTTTGGCATTAGCATTATTATTTACGAATGAAGTTGTTGGCTTGTGAAGCTAACGATATTTAATGCATGATACTTTTTGGGCTTCATGCTTGGATCCATATTGGACCTATAATTTTCCCTAAATGGAAATTTGTGATGTTCTTTTCCTTTTTATGGTAGTTGCAATATTTAAAAGTGAAGTGTCACAAAGTTTCCATAACCAAGTTTTGTGGATCTTGAAGATTTCCAAACCAAAATTTGGACACTCGAACATCTTTAGGTTTCATTTTTTGAAGTTTAATCTCAAAACCCACATGGCCTACCTTTGATTCTCTGCTTGAGGGAGCTTGTGAAGAACTCGGTTAATTTTGATCCATTTTTACTATTAGGATTAGAATCCAAGAGAATCAGGCATCTATTTTTTTACCCCAAAAAAAACTTAAACAGGAAAAGCAAAAAAGAAAATTTTCTTCGCTTTCTTCAGCGGTTCATGTCATCCAAAAGTTTTTCCCCTGTATTTTCTCTCTTCTTTTTCCTTCGCTCTCTCTCTCTCTTCATGTTTCATTTTTAGGGAAAGAAACAACTTTATGACGTCTGTTTTTTCGCTTGTTTCTCAACAAAATAAATCTTATTTCTTGAAATTTCAATGGATGAGCCCGACACTAAAGAAAGCATTGGTGACGATGCCACCTCTGATTCCATCGCGAGGTCTCTTATGCGCGTAATGTAGGCGTTCAACGGTGTTTCCAAGGCCAGCTTCGGACGATTCTGTTGGATATAAGCGCTCTTAAGGTAATTATTGTAATTAAAAGAGGACCTATACGGAGAGCAATCTTATTCGAAATGATAGTATACTATCTGGTTTGTATTTATCTGTCATATGTATACGTTTTACTCGTTATTACATAACGCTAATATATGAGATAGAGACCTTAGGATTTTGCTTGACTACCAGAATTAATGATATGGATCATACTAGTGCGACCTGGATATTCTATAAGCACATCCTTAAATGTCCCTAATCGTAAGAGTATCGAGACTGGGCATCGGTACTCCAGTTTAGACTAGTTTGTACGTTTCTTGACCTAATTGAAGGGCGGTAGCTGTCCCACAGATATTGGTATTTGATATCGAGAATTGTATACAGATGCTCAAAAGAGTATGAGTTTCACCGGACGGACTCACCGAGAACTCCTAGATGGTATTATACCAATGTAAGATAGCAGTTCTCTGATGACGATAGTACATGGTAGTCTCTCGACCTGAGATCGCTACAGTGTCTTGTGTGTGTTCCCACTATATTTTGATTAATACCCTACCACAGCTCTACTGAGTCGTGCAAAATTTTTTTTGTTGGGTATAGTCTTTATTCATATGGAGGCAGTGAGCGGTCGAAAGAATTTGTCTCTCCCGGTATAGGAAGTCGATATCGTGCTGTGTAAGACACGACTATAACTAGAAGTCGGTGGCCACCGAAGTGGAGATAAAATGATAAGTGTTATCAGTTGTATCTACGGATGGTTATGAGTCTACTGTCGCACGACTTATCGGGTTGTTGGGGGTCTGACAGTTTCCACTCCCAGACCCGGTATGCTTTGACGAAGAGACCGGACTGTATGGCATTCGTCGATTATAGACTTTATCGGGTTCGGTTGAGTTCACCCGTCGACCTGCCTTTATTTTGCTCATACATAGGTAGCCGTTACGTGTAGCTAGTACCACCGACGAGCTTGTAAGTTAACCCGTGAGGGGATTGAATCTGAAAGTGTTTTAGATTCAATTAGATATGATCTTGTTTAAGCTACTGCCAGCGTATATCTTTGGAGCCTCGTAACGAAAGTGCCTGCTGATTGGTAGAAAAACCTAACGATATGTTATGCGTTCTACTTACCGCAATCAAGTCGGGTTCGCTTGTAGCTAGCCAGTTGAGTACGAATCGTCCACTGGAAGATCGTTCGTATTTTTGTTCTTATTTTAGACGAGTTAAGTGAAAATGTATAAGCTTGTTCAATTCTATCCTAAGTGTTTGTATTTTATGTTCAAAGAAAACTTGTTAGGGTTAGAGTTGGTTAGTAGAGTTAGGAATTAGTCTTGTGCCATCCTTGAAATGAAGTCAAGATAATCGAAAGTAGCGGGGATTAGGAGGATATAGAAATGGAATTTGCGAGTTTAAGCAAGCTTTCTAACGCTAAATCCATTCGTAGTGCCCCTTGTCCGTTCGTTCCTTGCTTTATTTCCAACCCTAGGCTAAACACACACAACCAAGTCTCCAATTAGGTCACAACTATATATCACATTGTAGTGCGCCTAAAGGAATTCTCGACTTAGGTCGCGGCTGCATGTCACTTATAGTGCGCTTAAGAGAGGAGGTTGTGTGTGTTTGGTCTAGATTCACTTCAAGTTGTTTGACGAAGAGAAACATACGAGATTTTTCCATCCCTCATACCAGCCTTTCTTAAGCCTAACAAGTGAGTAAATTATTTACACATTAAAAGAAAAATAAAACAAGAAAGTAGAGAAAAAAGAATGGAAAAATGTGGTTTTAACAAGAGATAACAAGCTAACTACTCGGGCCCTTAACTAAGCAAGGAATTCCATTGAGTATCATGACTTGAAAATAAAATTTAGAAGAGAAGAAAAGAGAATAATAAAAACCAACGACTAGTTTAACAACAAGTAATAAAAGTTAAGCTACAAATTAAAATACAATACAAGAAAATAAAAATACAAGATAACAAAAACTCTCATCTTCATTAATTGTTCACTCAAAAGGTCTCACTATATTTTCATGGAGTATTATGATGAAGAAGAAGAAACTACACTAAACTATACTAATCCTAAGAAAAGAAAAGCATTCTTCTTTGGACTCAAATATGGAGTATATATAGGCAGAGGAGTGACACCCTAGGACCATATTCTGAGCCCATGTACAATTACAAAATTACGCCCAAAATTTGGCCGCAAGAAACTTTGGTCAGACCATGGATCCGCCGCCCAAACCCCCAAACTTTGCGCTTCTGCGGTCGTTCGGAAGAGTTGGCGCGCCGTTTTTCTGTGCTTCTTCGTATTACTTTGTTCTTTTGTTTGACAGATTCAAAATTGCAAAATGGTTCCAAAATATTCCCTCGAGCTCCGTGTTGCACCTTGTTTCTTGTGCTGTCTCCCTCATGCTATGTGCTTGTCCGAGACACGAATGACTGCTGCATTCGTCTTATCTCTTGAACTGGTAGACAACATCAGACGGATGTGGATGACCGGAACCCGGATTTTATCTGTTTTTGGTAGTTGTTCTGAAGTTTGTCATAACTGTAGAGATTTTGCGTGATTTGCATTATTCTGAACTGAGAACCTGTAATCTGTAATCATATAGAAAACACGAATCAAAAGCACCTACCTATATACAAATGAGTATAAGAATGAACGGTATTCAATGCAATATTCTGGTGTGAATAAATACCCCCAAACTTATCGTTTGCTTGTCCCGAGCAAAACCATTTATTTTCAAAAATTCTTAAGCTCACTTTCGTAGGCATCACAGTTGCACTTAGCGTGTGCAACAAGCCATTAAATCTCTAGGTGTTCCTAGTAGGAGGAGTGCTGTCTCCTGAGTGTTTTCAGCGGATACTACCCACAAAATCCCGTCAAACTAGTTTCATAAGTTATCTTCATTCTAATTCTATGCTTTAGTATCTAAGTTAGAAACTCTATCATTCTAAATTAGAAATATCCACCCCTTATTCTTCATACCTCTTATTCATTCAACCTAAGTTTCTATATGTTTTGACAGTTTATAAAGACCTCAGTATCTCTTGAGTTTTCATTCTAAAGTGCAGTCTCCAATGCGGAATTTTTATAATCTTTATGGAAAACATAAGACTTATTCTTTTTCCGGTCAGGAGTGGGGGGTTCGGGTGCGCTTCTTCTTCCTGCTGGTTTAGGAGCTTAGGCCCAAGCGGTAGTAGTTTCCTAGTTGGAGTTGGCACACGTAGGCCTGGTATTGAAAGAAGAAAGCCAAAGCCAAGAAGAAGAAGATTACGAGCAACAGACTATCGCCTTACCTGGCACGACAAATGAGATCTGGACCACCACTCTATCTCGGGAAATCACGACTGAAATCAACCGACGTCTCAGAAGGTCTTTGCGGATCAAGAAGTCTAATCCGAAGTATATGCAGGCCTACTTTGAAGACGCTGTGAAGAGAGGTCCGAGACAGGGTCTGGATGGGAATCTTCGTTATAGGCATCTGAAGCTGATACAAGATCCGGAGAATCTTCTAGCGTAGAGATTCCCCATCTATATCCAATCCCAACGAGAATAGAAGCGAGTCGCTTCCGGCGTCTCATCCACGTCGTGAGTCATGCGCAGTAGCAACTTGCGCAACTCAAAACGGAAGCAGGAACCGTGTTGTCAAAAATTTCGGGGGTTACAGATCTATGAGACTACCATCGATCCGACAGAGCGGAACGACCATAGAAGAAGCTTCAAATGCGCAGTTAGGACAAAAAGGTTGTTTGCAAGAAGTAGCTGCGAGAATGCCCTCAGTCTACATAGGCTGTAAGGAAAAAGGCAAGTAGGCCAAAAAGACAGGCTTTTAAGGACCTTCGACTGCTTGAATAAGCTAATAACAGATCTTTTGCTTCGAGATGCGACGAATTGGTGAATTGACTAAGTCTAACTTATTCTTTATTCCTACTTCTCCTCTAAATATCGATTGTATACCCCTACGTGTGTGTGAATTTTACCCCTACACTCAAGAATTCAATTTAAGCTATAATACCCTTATCTTAATACCTAATACAACTTCTTTTCATTAATGGTGGACGGATTTGCTCACACACTTTTCATACGACTACTGATGTTTCCTGATGCACTAATCAGCCGATTACTAAATGTATGAGCTTATTAAAGCGTAAATAGCAGTTTCCAGGTCTTGTAATATATTAATTTATTTTTTTCTTTTTTTTTCTTTTCAAGACCAGATATATTTTTCAATAACGCTCTTTTGGTAGTTAGCTTTAAATACCTTTTTTTTTCTTTCATACTAGGGTTTTAAGCAAGAGTATTTCTAGGTATCCTCTACTATCCCAAGTTTCAAGGAGCGTGTAAGTCTAGTTTGTAGGGTATATATTTTTTGAAGTTGGACTCAAGAATATGAACTATTTTTCAGACTTATCCTTCAATAAAACTTTCAATACTTACCCTTCATCTCAACTTAACTTAAGAACTGAACTCAAGATTACTTACTTCTAAAAAAACTGTAAGGACGTATATTTACTACGGTTAAACTCAAGGAGGGTTATTTTTAGGGTTTTCAATTTTTAAGCCTAGGATTTAGTAATTACTAACCTATCAAGCTAAATTTTCGGAATAAAATCTAAGTTATTCTACTAGCTAGCTTGAAGACAAAGTTTTTATGTTTTGGAATTTTTTTCCAGTTTTTATGGGTTTTCAAAGAAGTATGCAAATGCAAAATATACACATGAATGTAAAGATAGAAAGCTTATCGAGCACACCTCCAAACTTAAATGTGACAGTGTCCTCACTGTCATGCTCCATCAAGAGGGTCAAAATTGTCGATTCTCCCTTTTTTTTAAAATCTTTTTTTATACAAGAGAAAACAAACAAAAATATATACACACAAAAAGGGTCCCCCCAAACTTAAGTGAAACAGTGTTTCTACTGTTTACGCGTTGAAATTCAGTATTACGGGGGAGAGAACATCTTCAATCTATACAAGGCCTTACACAGACCAAAAATTAATACTAACCATTCAAAATTTTTATCGTGATGATGCAATGGTTGGAGAAAGAACGTGTAGAGAAAAGAAATGAAGAATACACGAGACCGTGTATGGATGGAAGCGGTATACGGTCTCGGTAGATGAGAAAATGCATGAAGAGGAGAAAGAAATGGAGCATGAATTTGAGATTGAAATGTGATTGAATAAATTAGTACAGTTTTTAATGATGTCAAAACGGAATTTTCTAACTGTACTAATTTATTAATCTGTTGAGAAATGGGGTCAAATCTCTTAAGATTCATAAGAAAACATAAGCCGGCCGAACTTGGTGAGCCAGACGTAGGGAAGGAAGTTGATACAGCATCTTGAGAAGTGGAAACGATGGAAAGGAAGAAGGGAAGTGATCGAGGAATGGTATCGGTTAAATGTTTAGGAGAATAGTCACAGTCAATGAAAGGGACAGAATGAATTGGAAAATCCGACTCATCCAATAAAATTAGTTCATCCTCAAAATTCTCCTCAAAATTCAGCTCATCCATACATTCATCATCATCAACAACATCCAGACGCACATGGGGTTCGGAAAAAACAGCTAGTGGCTCGGGATGATGCCCATACGGAGTGGAAGGAACGTGATAAATTGGTAAGAAAAACACATCCAAATTGCGGGTTCATCATCCAAATTATCCTCAGCGTCGACATACTCAATCAAGTGAAAGTTAAATTTCTCAGATACCTCATCAAAAGCATGATTTTCAATCAGTTGTTGTTCTAGAGTGAAGGTGTAGAGATCAAAGGGATTGGCAACGGTTTCATTTGAAAAGGACCCTTCACAATCGGGTAAATCAAACACTATATAGTCGCACAACTCATCAAATATTCTATCCTTAATTGGTGAATTATCTGGATTACTTAATAGACTTTCAGAACTGGAGGTATGGAGTTCAATTGAAAACAGGTGGGCTTGAGTTTGAAGGGTGTAAGGCTCACTTTCACTACTCAAATTGTCAAATTTTTCTATCGCCGCATCATACATGAGAAAATTTTGAGCTAGTTAGGAACCAGTTGCTGGTTCGTTAGGTTGTATGAAGGCGGCCATGGACGCATTCAATTCCTCCATCTGTCGGCACGAAGCTACCCGAAATTCTTCTAATGATTGTTCAAGACTAGACATGAGTTGTGAAGGAATTTCAGTAAAATATTCAAATTCGTTTGGATGCGTGAAACTCCCGAATGGATGTTCAGAAGAAATATCTTAAGAAAGTGTAAAAGTTGGATAGGATTGATAGGAATTGAAAGGATGCATAGAAGGATCAACATTTTGATAAAAAGGTGATTGGAATTGTTGTCCTAAGGATATTTGAGCGGTGAAACGAGTGAAAGATTGGCTATGAGATTGTTCAATGTGTTCAGCAATGGACATGGATTTCAGAGTCGCTATGTGACTCTCAAACGAGATATCAACGTAAGAAGGTGTGATAGTTTGAAATGGTTGATATGGAGTGGATTGCGGTGTCTAATTATTCTGTCGGGAACCGTCTATGCAATCTTTCAAAGAAATTTTGGGCATGGGTGGATCGTTTGAAGTTCTACCAAAAGTAAAAACTGTATGACGCAATATCTGGTTGTGGGTACCAAAGTTTGGCAAGAGTAGGTCGGTTAGAGGTACCCATGATGTGAGAGAGGGTGGAAAGGGGGGCAGATTTTTTATAAATTTTTGAATTTTTTTAATATATTTTTTTGTGTTTTTTGATTTTTGAAATTTTTTTTTTTTGGTTTTTGAAAAATACGGAATTATGGGACTAAACTTTTAACAAGTATAATCACAATCACAATATGCACAAACAACACCTAGTGCTTGAGTCTTCAAAGTCTAACTAAACCGCTCCTAGACTTCCAAACGATAAGTTACAGGATAACCTTCGAATTGCCTCTTCACTGCCAATTGTGGCCAGAGAAGCACAAGTGAGGTAAGGAAGATTCCACTCACCAATTACCATGAGATAGGCCTTTTAAAATTACATCCTCACGTGTCTAACCTAAACACCACAAAGTTAAGTTTAGATAAACGACCGATTCCCCGCAACCTTCACTTGTCCTAAATGAACGCGACAAGTCCTTATAGGTTTGGTCTATATATTTTTTAATTACTCAAGGTAATGCGTATGCTTTTTATGATTTATGGGGTCTTAGGAAGGGTGATGAAATCCCCACTCAAACTGAATTGGTGTTATAGTCCCTTAATGTTCGTATTATTGTATGCAAAGCGGTAAAAAAACAAAATTTAAACAACACAATCTTGTTTTTATTTTAGCGATGCTGTTTGTGCAAAGAAACCTGTATAAAACACATTTCAGTGGAGCTTAGAGGGGTATCTGGAGAAAGAGAAGACGTAAAAAAAATTGGGGTCGGAAACCAAAGGTAAGCGCGGAACCGCCGCCCTTTCCTATGTTCGACCGTGGAATCGCGGTGGAAATATTGAATCGGAGCTTCAAATTTGTTCGGTGCTCTCCCCTCATTCTGTTCTTCTGTATCCAAGTCTTTGTTTCTTGATTTGATCACTGTACTTGCTCTAGATTTGTCTGCACACTCGCACAAAAATTATCAAAAAAATAACAAGATTGTTTTATTTTTTTTTTAATTTTTATTTTTTATATACAAAAATTAAGCCAAATAAGATAGAGCCCAAAACACCCTGAGAAACTATTAGAGCACCTACCAGTAAATCTCGCTTGCCCTGGCCAAGGACTTTGTGTAATGGCTTTCCGAACACAGCGCGATATCAAACCCCAATAACGGGAGAGACGAATCATATCTAACCACTAATGCCTCCCAGTGCTTTGGGACTGCACCCAACCACTACCTGTTTGCACGACTCATTTGAGCCGTGGTAGGGTAGTGATCTAAGTACAGTGGGAACACACTCAAGAAAAATAGTGATGTCAAGTCAACGGACTAAGCTGTACTCATGTCATCTGGAAACTGCTACCCGATGATAGGTATAATACCAACCAGCAGTTTCCAATGAGTCATGTCCAGTGTAACTCATAACCCAATGAGCATCTGTATACTATCTCCAGTACGACGTACTAATGGCTGTGGAACAGACCATCTCCCTTGCTGGGATGAGAAGTGTATACACTAGTCTACTATGGAATATCGATGTCCCGTCTCGATAATCCTATGACTAGGGACATGTATAAGGATGTGCTTATAGACTACCTAGCCCTCACTAGTGTGACTGACATCACAATGCTGGTAGTCAGGCAAAGATCCTAAGGGCTCTACTAATATATTTAAGCGATATGCTAAAATAAATACATGCACATATTGAGGTAGAATCAACCAAGTAGCATACTACCATATTGAGCAAGACTGTTATTATATCCGTGTATATCCAAAGCTTCCAAAATGTAATATACAAACCAGTACTATACAATAATGGCCTCTAAGGCATATATTACTAACAATCTCCCACTTGCACTAAGGCCATGTATTGGCATATCGCAGACCTATCATCTTGAATAGCGTCTCAAACTGCGTCTAAAAGATAGCCTTTGTAAGTGGATCTGCAGTGTTGTTCTCCATGTCAACTCTCCGCACCTT
Source organism: Agapanthus africanus (assembly GCA_030015575.1). Lineage (NCBI taxonomy): Eukaryota > Viridiplantae > Streptophyta > Magnoliopsida > Asparagales > Amaryllidaceae > Agapanthus > Agapanthus africanus. The sequence continues at coordinate 822,906,414 of CM057339.1, read as the reverse complement.
GATCTCCTGGCGATCAACAATCTCCCTGATCAGGTGGTACCACCTTAAGATATGTCTGGACTTCTGATGGGACCTGGGTTTCTTCGCTAAAGCTATAGCCCTATTGTTGTCACAATACAGAGGTATTGGATCAACAATGGACGGAACCACCTGAAGTTCTATTATGAACTTCCTCATCAAGACTGCTTCTTTCGCGGCATCACATGCAGCAATATACTCCGCTTCCATCATCGAGTCAGCAACGGTGTCCTGCTTGAAGCTCTTCCAACAGACTGCTTCTCTATTGAGGGTAAAAGACATAACCCAACATGGACTTGGAGTCATCCTTGTCACTTTGGAAGCTGGAGTCAGCAAAGGCCTCGATCTGGAGGTCTTTTCCACCGTACACTAAGAACATCTCCTTAGTCCTTCTCAGGTACTTGAGAATGTTCTTAACTGCTATCCAGTGTTTCTCCCTAGGGTTTGACTGATACCTGCTTACAATGCTTAGTGCATAAGCTACATCCGGTCTAGTACACAACATCGCATGCATTATGGAGCCTACCACAGAAGCGTAGGGTATAATAGACATGCGATCCCTTTCCAAATCAGTATTGGGAGACATCTCTTTGGAGAGGGTGATTCCGTAACAAGCCGGTAGATTACCGCGCTTTGAATTTTCCATACTAAATCTTTTCAGTATGGTGTTGATGTACCTGAACTGTGAAAGTCCTAACATCCTCTTAGATCTATCACGATAGATCTGGATCCCCAGAATGTAGGAGGTATCACCCAGGTCCTTTATAGAGAACCTTTGTGACAAGAATCCTTTGACTGATTGTAGCATAGGAATGCCATTTCCTATCAAGAGAATGTCATCCATGTACAAGACGAGAAATACCACAATTCTCGCTACAATCTTACTATAAATGCATGGTTCATCTGGATTTTTGATAAATTCGAATTCTTTGACCGTCTCATCAAAACAAATGTTCCAACTTCGCGATGCTTGTTTTAATCCATAAATGGACTTAAGCAACTTACACACTCTTCCGCTGCTCCCACTCTCTATGAAACCCTCCGGCTGATCCATATAGACACACTCTTCCAAATTTCTATTTAGAAAAGCGGTCTTTACGTCCATCTTCCAAATTTCATAATCGTGGAAAGCAGTAAAGGCAAGAAGGATCCGAATGGATTTGAGCATAGCCACTAAAGAAAAGATTTCATCATATTCCAAACCAGGTCTTTGACGAAAACCTTTTGCAATAAGTCTAGCCTTATAGGTTTCAACATGTCCATCTACACCAATCCTCTTTCTAAAGATCGATTTGCAGCTTACGGGTTTTACCCCTTCTGAAGAAATGTCCAAAGTCCATACTTTGTTGGTGTACATGGACTCAATTTTGGTCCGCATTGCATCCAGCCATTTTACCGAGTTTTTGCTCTGAATGTCTTGCTGGAAACTAGTTGGCTCATCGTCATCGATGATGCAATCCTATCTATCCCTATCTATGAGAAAACCGTAGTATCTATTGGACGGATGAGACTACTTACTAAACCTGCGGAGTGGCGCGGGGATGTCCTGTTCTTTCGAAACTTTTGGTTCCACCATGCTTTCAGTAATAGCTTGTGGTTCTGGAATTTCTTCCAGTTCTATTGCGCTCCCACTTATCTCTTTTTCAAGAAATTGATTTTCTAAAAAGTGGGCATGCCTAGAAACAAAAACCTTTTGTTCCTCTGCGTAATAGAAAAGATACCCCCTGGAGTTCTTTGGGTATCCCACAAACTTACACAATACTGAGCATGCCTCGAGCTTGTCCGCATGCTGCTTTTTTACAAAAGCTGGACATCCTCATATCTTCAGATACTTAAGATAGGGTTTATTCCCACTCCACATCTGATATGGTGTGGTAGGCACTGACTTAATAGGAACGTTATTCAAAAGATATGCAGCTGATTCTAGTGCATAATCCCAGAAGGATCGCGGTAACTCAGCATTACTCATCATGGAACGTACCATATCTAATAAGGTTTTGTTCCGCATTTCTGATACACCATTGTGTTGAGGTGTATATGGAGGAGTAAGCTGAAAGAGAATTCCATTCTCTTTTAAATAACCCTGGAACTCGGTACTTAAGTATCCACCACCTCGATCAGATCTAAGTGTCTTGATACTTTTGCATGTTTGTTTTTCCACTTCATTCTTATATTTCTGGAATTTCTCAAAGGCCTCGGATTTATGTTTCATCAAGAATACATGTCCATACCTTGAGAAATCATCCGTAAAAGTAATGAAGTAGGAATAACCACTTCTTGCATGTGTAGACATTGGACCACACACGTCACTGTGTATGAGTCCTGAGAGCTCGCTCTCTCTTACCCCGTGTCCAGTGAACGGAGTCTTTGTCATCTTTCCTTTGAGACATGATTGACAAGTTGCATAAGATTGATATTCAAACGGATCCAAATATCCCTCTTTATGTAACTTTGTCAACCATGTTTCATTGATTTGACCCAGTCTATAATACCATAAGAAAGCTTGATTTAATTCTGGAGACTTTCTTTTAAGTGTGTTCTGAACGTTGAAAACTTGGTGTTGGTTTAATACGTATATACCGTTTTTTAGTGTACCCGACCCAATCAAACCATTATTAAGGTGGATGTTTACGACATCACTTATAAATGTAAAATTATAACCTTCTTTAGATAATAAAGATACAGAAATAATATTACAAGTCAAACTAGGTACACAAAAACAGTTGCGTAAAACCAAAACATGTCTACTTGTCAATCCTAGGTGATATTCCCTTACGGACACAGCATCCGCTCGCTCCATTAGCAACCCTAAAGGTCATATCACCAACCTTCAAAACTCTACGGCTTCTCAGTGCCTGCAATGAATTATATATATGAGATCCTGATTCGGTATCCAATACCCAGAAAGTAAAGTTGATTGACAGACAATTTTCAATCATAAACACACCTGAAGCCGAAGCCACAACTTGCTTTAAATCCTGGTCCTGGGCTTTCCAGGCCCTGCAGTCCTTCTTCCAATGGCCCTTTTTTGACAATAGAAGCATTCTTCCTTCCCTACTGTCAGCCCCCCAACTTTTTCCTTACCCTTCCCCTGTACCTTACTGACACCGCCTTTCGGCTTGGTGGGGGCCTTCTTCTTCTTCCCCTTGGCTTTCGCTTTAGATCTAGAAGAGGAATATCCCCCAATAAGCAGAGCAGGTGTCTCCCTGGATTTCTGCAGGGTGCCCTTAGCGCTCCTCAACATGTTGAGGAGTTCTGGAAGTGTAACTTTCTTCTCTTGAATGTTGAAATTCAAGATAAACTTGGTGTAGGTAGAAGGGAGGGACTGTAGAATCAATTCCATGTACAACTCGTTCTCCAACGTGGTCCCCAGGTCCGAGAGATCCTCAATGTAGCCGATCATCTTAAGGATATGGTTCCCTACAGATGAACCGACGGTCAACCTCGTCTGAAATAATTTCTTCGAGGTCTCATATCTTGCGATATAAGGCCGCTCTCCATATAAATCCTTGGTATAGAGGAAGATAGAAGTAAGGTCCATCTTCTCGTGCCGCCTCTGGTGTTCATTATCTATAGAGGCCAGTACGAGGCACTTGGCTTTCGCATTGTCAATTTCCCAGGTCTTATGGATTTCAATATCCGCGACGTTGGAATCTGGACCTGAGACGGTGAGGACTTTGGCAGTAAGGAGGTAGCCCAGTTTGTCATAGGTTATGGTCATCTGGACATTCCTGAGCCAATTTTTATAGTTTGGCCCCGTCAATATATTTTTATTTAATAGTAACTTAAGCCCAATCATCTTGGTCGCTGCAATTAGGAGAGAGAGAAGAAACACTTGGCATGATACTCTTGTAAGTTTAGATTGGTTATTAGTTTATCTAAACATGATTGTTACGCCCCGCTTCCCAGTATACGGGCAGAGGACATGACGATGCCGCTACGTATTTACTCTGAAGTAAACACGCTAAGCCTATCTAAGCAATATAAGTAAATGCACAAGAGACAGGTTGTAAATGAACAACAACTTTATTTATTAAACATTCTTTTTACAATACAACTGAAAGGTAAATACATGGAATGAAAGCAATGCCTAAACAGTGGCATAACAGAAATGAAAATACTGAAATGAAATGTACAAGTAACTAGAGCTCCGGGTCGAAGGCTAGTTGATCCAATTCCTCGCTGGTGGGCTCGATCTCCTGAAGGTCCGAATCACCTGACGACATTCCAAAGAAGAAGAAAGAGAATGTCGTCAGCGAACAAATCGCTCGGTAAGTCCCAAAGAGAATGAAGAAGTAGAATAGAAAGAGAGAGTATAACTATTATAATATTTTTTGTTATGTTAACGTAGTTGTTTGTAGGTTGGTACAGAAGATGCCAGTGTATACGAGAGGAGTCCAACTTACACCGTAGACTTTGGTAACCCGTAGCACAAGGCTCCGTCGATAATACCACAGAACAACGGCATGGATGTATTTACGTCTTAAGTGACCAACTCGTGCCACCTTTAACATATTCCGTACCAGTCTACCCCTTATAAACCCCATAGTGTCTTATTGTATTGGTTGTATTGTTTGTATTGTATTGTCTTGTATTGTAAATTGTAAATGGACGACTTTCCAAAACCATGATATCAGTAATGGAACGAATATAATGGATGAACATGTAGATGGAATATATCCATGGTTCGGTTCAATCAATATAGATTGAATAGATTGAATATATGGATTCATGTTGAATTGTAGTTTGTACTTGAATCATATTCAAGTCAGATAAATTATATCGAGACTCGGTCTGAGTCAGATAATTAGAAAAGAAATTGAATCCTGAATTAGGTTTTGGTGTTATCGGTAACTGCTGCACATGGACGGCAAGATTTGTGTCTTGTTCAAAGACAATTACCATGTTGATAACACCGTTTGTTAAGTTGTCTACATTAAATAGGTAAGCACCTATATCTCCGGCTCCCTGAGGCTCAAGAGACTGGTCCCGTTTAAACCTATGTTTACTAGGGTCCTTATTGTAATTTAGTATAACTTGAGGGGGTTTTATGTAAACATAATTTTTTTATAATTTTCAAAATACACCTCAAGTATTTTATTATTGTTTTTAAAGTTTTTATTGATGTATATTTTATCAATGTGACATTTTTAGTGAATAAAACCTAATTTCATAATATATGATATTTATTTGTAATATTGAAATTGTATGGTATTTTCTTGTAAATGAGATGTTTTTCTTGAATTTTGAAAATATGGAATATTATAAATATTAAAAATAAATATTTTTATATTAATTACATATATATTTATTTATTAAAAATATAAGTTTTAATTATAATAGAAATCACATTTTCTAAAGAAAATTGTATTTTAAATCTTTCGAGATCGTATGCTCCTTACGGAGCTCTGCATCTCACTCTACTAAGCCCGAGAATGTGTAATAATCCGCACCATCCCGAACAGGTTCCCCGAAATGGGTTGTAGATACGCATTTGCAAAGATTTGTTAAAATACACATCTTGTAGAAAATATTTTTATAAGTCGGAGGTAATTATGTGTAAAATCGTATTTTTCCCAAATTCATGTTCCTAAATTTCATCGTGTTATGTTACATATGAGTGTTGTGAGGAGGTAGGTTATTACTTTGTGAGTTTTCTAAGATAATACGGTTTTAAAAAGTTCAAGCATGTCGAAATGAAACAAGGGTATTTTAATGTAAAAGTGGAATAAAATTTGCTACGGTTATTATTTTGATGCCAAACTTGTTCTATTATCTTAGTTAATGTCTAATGGTTATGATATAAGAGTTTGGTATTATTGTGTTTAAGAAAAATAGAACTTTTTAAGGAAAAACCGAATCGGAAGTCGGATTAACTCCGCTTCCGTCGGGTTTTAGTTTTGAATGTTTTTAGAATAGAGAAATGAAGAAGAATTAGGGACTTGTAGGTTATTATACTAGAAGAGTGAAGGAAGAAGAGGTAGGAGGTGCCGGTGCATCGTTTCGTCATCGGAATCTCCTCGGATCGTCGTCGGAAGTTTGTCGGAGCTTCGCCCCTTGCTAACTCCACTTGCACACAAAAAGACTTGGGAATTTTCTTGAGAGTTTGGGTAGGGATTTGAGAGTGAGGAGGGGTGATTTTAGGCATGGTATTTATTGTAAAAATTAGGGTTTAGGGTAATGAAAAGGTGTATTAAAAATTTGTATTAAAATGGATTAAATGGGAGTTTTATTGTGCTCTACAATTGTTTAGTAAAACAATTAATACAGGGGTTATGGGGGGAGTTCAAGAGTCGCAACAGGTAAAGAAAATTAGGGTTTCGGCCGAGTCAGACCAGCGGCGCCGGCCGAGTCGGGCGAGTCGCCGGCCCGAGTCGGCCGATTCGGGCCGCGTCTCCTTGCCACGTGTCCCCGACGCTTGGTCTTGACTTGTGGACCCGTTTATTTATTCTGTAACTTACCCTATTACGTGTAGTGCACGTGTAGACTCTCGGGCTTCTAAAAGATTAAAATAATTTAATATAAAAATAATGTGTGGCTGATGGGATTTGAATTCTGTTGCTTTGGTTCAGCAGTGCAAGGTCTTACCAATGAGCTACAAGCTCCTTCTTGTTGTTCTAAAGCAAAACAAACTTATAATTTGTGCTCAGGCTCAAGTACCCCTTTCTGTATTTTTGAAAAAAAAAAATGTGTACAAAAAATTTAGGGTTGTTACATTCTACCCTCTTTATAAAATTTTCGTCCTCGAAATTTGTAAAAGGAAAGTGTAACGGATTTAAGGAAAGTTTGGTGATAGAACTATTGGTAGTGTATGAAAAATATGTGAGAGAACGAAAAAAATGCGAGAGATTTGAAAAGAGTTGAGGAAATTATCAGGTTTACCTTGGTCTACGGCCTCTACTTCTTCGGCCGCTAAAAGGAAAGTCTGACGCCGTGGTACATTCCTCCTAACCGGGGGCACAATCCTCTGTCCTTGGGGCATGTTTCTCTGCCCTCGAAGCATGTTCCTCAGTGCCTGATGGAATTGGCGATTAGGCTATGCAGGAGGTGGAGCTGGGAGTGCCAGACGAGGTGTAGGAGCCTGGATAGCTGTCCGCTATGGGTAGTTGGTGGGTGTGTGAGCTAGATTGCGTCTATAAGGACAATTTCCAATTCCGTGATTGGACGCGCCACAAACTAGGCACAAGCTTTTTGTGCGCCTACAATCCTTCCAGAAGTGTACTTCCCTCTTGCAATAGAAGTAAAAGTCTAGACCTAACTGGCTAAGTGCGTCTTCCGTTTTCCTGGGTTCAACAGTTGACCTTGAAGAGGTTCCTCCTGCCATCTGGTTGGCAGGGCGCTTCACTCCGACAGATTGAGGTATGTCCTTCCTCTTCACCACTGTCTCATATCGTCGGGCAGCCTTCAAAGCCCAATCATGGGTTGGGAAATCTCCTGTGGCTAATGTTGGGTTCTTTGGCACGACCACAAGGTTTAGGGAGGCATCAAACATGCCGTATTTAAAATTTTCTAGCATGCCAAACAACCTAACCTAGGATCTAACTGGAGTTTTAGGAGTAAAACTAGAATGTAAACTACTTTACATAGAAAGTGAACAAGGAATACAATCTTTGTAGACTGGTTCTTCACTTCTAAACCTCCGTGTTGACGTCCCTTCGCTGCGATCATCAATCTCCCAAACTCTACTATGGGTTCCCTCGGAGAAATGAACAAGTTTGCTCGTAGTCTTCGAGGCCGAAGATGATCTACGTCGAGGAGACTCAAACTCAAGCTAACCCTTCACTAGGTAATGAATTTTGTGAAGAGAACACCCAGAATTAAATGGCATGTAGTAGAGGATGATGAAGTAGAAAATGGGCTTACTTTAGATTTAATTTTCTCACAATATTTTCTCACCATTTTGAAAGCTAGAAAACTTTCATGAGGAGGAAGAAGATGAAATGATCAAGATGAGAAAAAGAACTAAAATGAGGTGAGAATAGCAACCATGGGTGAGTTAGTGTCATATACTAACCATTGTAGAGACTTAACCATGGATTAATTATAAAGGTTGGGTTTAAAATATCTTAAGTAAAACAAAATGAGTGGACTTTGGTCAATGGTCTACAAGCTTCATGAAGCTCCAAGCCATGACCAATTTTCCACCTCATTTTGATTTACTAAGATAAATAAAACCCCACATTATATGTAAGCATGGTGTAAGTCACACACACACCCAAGTTTGCATGTATCATCAAGCATGATACAATCATGTACACAAACATATATCACATATACATTATGTGCACACCAAGTGAGAAAAACAATCTTAAGTGAGCCAATACTAGTTAATGTAAAGTAATATATCAAATATATAATTATACATTAAATTATTAAATCAACATTTGATTTAATAATCCGGCTATATCATATACAATCGACTAATATCTATTGTATCAATATATCGAATCAACACTTGATTCGATAACCCGGCTATACCGCATATAACCGACCGATGATACAAATCGCGAGAATAGAATACGGTATCACATACACATATTAATCTCAGTCCCGCACATATCTCATATGTGCTCCTACTCCGTTTTGCTTGAGTCAGGACACTTCTGTATAGGACTCTAATGACTCGTCAATACGCCGGCAGTAGGTGATGATCATATCAAACACCTACAAGCCGCAAGCGGTCTGCTAAACGTAACGGCCACCCGGGTATTAAGCGATCAGAAGATCAACGAGCAAGACTGCTCATACTCCTGCGAATCCAATCAGTAACACTATCGTACAGTCCGGTCTCTTCGTCTGATATGTCGCATATCTCGCCTAGGGGTGGTAAACGTCAAACCCCAATAGCTTGATAAATCATGCCGACGTAAGGTCCATAACGGGCGTGAAACTACTGATAACACTTACCAGTAAATCACATCTACCGTGGCCAAGGATTTCAGTTATGGCCAATCGAGCATAGCGCAACATCAACCCCCAATACCAGGAGAGACAAATCCCCTCCTATCGCTCATTGCCTCCATGTGACTCGGGACTGCACCCAAAAACCACCTGTTTGCACGCTCGGTAGAGCCGTGGTAGGGTGGAAATCAAAGTACAGTGGGAGACACACAAGACTCTATGACGATCTCGGGTCGACAGACTAACCTGTACCAGTGTCACCAGAGAACTGCTATCTGACGTGAGGTATAATACCATCTAGGAGTTCTCGGCGAGTCCGTTCAGTATACCCAGTCTCCACTGAGCACCCGTATATCATCTCCGATGTCAAACACCAATGGATATGGGATCATCCATCGCCCATCACATGGGTCGAGAAGATATACGCTAGTCTACTCTGGAATATCGATGCCCCATCTCGATATTCCCACGACTAGGAACATTAAAAGATGAACTCGTGGACTACCCAGGCCCCACTAGTATAATCTGCGTCATAATCCTGGAAGTCAAGTACACATCCTAAGGGCTTTATTAATATGTAACAGAGAGACAGTAAGTATACATGTTAAGATAAAGAGCAACCAGATAGCGTAATATCATGTCGAGCAAGAAAGTCCTCCTTATATATGTCCAAGTATCCACTACAATATACATCTCATGTACAGTAATGGCCTCTAGGGCATACATATAACTAATAATCTCCCACTTGCACTATGACCATCATATAGCAGTGGTTGTAGTATCTCATACTCAACCACCCCATAAAAGTCTCTCTCTGGGAAAAGGTCTTTGTGAGTGGATCCGCCGTGTTGTCCTCTGAGTCTACTCTCCTAACCTCGATCTTCCTGGAGATCTACCATCTCCATGATCAGGTGATACTTGTTAGTTGTGTGTATGCCCTAGAGGCCAGTATTGTACAGATGATGTATATTATATTGGATGCTTGGACATATTTAGAGAGGACTTTCTTGCTCGATATGATAGTATGCTATCTGGTTGCTCTTTATCTTAACATGTTTACTAGTCTCTTGATACTGTCTTATGGTTGCATGTTGGTAAAGCCCTTAGGATGTGTACTTGACTACCAGGACTATAATGTAGATCATACTAGTGGGGCCATGGTAGTCCATAAGTTCATCCTTTAATGTTCCTAGTCGTGGGTGTATCGAGACAGGGCATCGATATACCAGAGTAGACTAGCGTATATGCTTCTCGACCCATGAGATAGAGATGGATGATCCCATATCCATTGTGTTTGACATCAGAGATGGTATACGGGTGTTCAGTGGAGACTGGATATACTGGACGGACTCGCCGAGAACTCCCAGATGGTATTATACCTCACGTCAGATGGCAGTTCTCTGGTGACACTTGTACAGGTTAGTCTGTAGACCCGAGATCGTCATAGAGTCTTGTGTGATTCTCACTGTGCTTTGATTTCCACCTTACCACGTCCAAGAGGGCGTGCAAAACGGTGGTTTTTGGGTACAACCCCGAGTCATATGGAGGCAATGAGCGATAGGAGGGGTTTCGTCTCTCCCGGTATTGGGGGTTGATGTTGCGCTGTGCTCGATTGGCCATAACAGGGGAGTCCCTGGCCAGGGCTGTTTTAGAGATTTACTGGTAAGTGTTACCAGTAGTTTCTCGACCCGTTATGAGTCTCACATCGGCATTACTTATCGGTTATTGGGGTCTAACATTTACCACCCCCAGACTTGATATGCGACATATCAGACGAGGAGACTGGACTGTACGACAAGTGTTACCGTCAGGCTTTTGCAGGAGTTGGAGCGGGCTTGCTTGCTGATCTTCTGATCGCTCAATACCCGGGTAGCCATTATGTCCATCTAGTACCGCTGACGGCTTGTGGGTGTTTGATGTGATCATCACCTACTGACGGGCGTATTGACGAGTCTTTAGAGTCCTACACAGAGGTTTTACTGGCTCAGGCAAAACAAAATAAGAGCACATATGTGATATGTGCGGGACCCAGAATAATGCGTGTATAAGATACCGTATTCTATTCTCGCGACTTTTGTATCGGTCGGTTATATATGATATAGCCGGGTTGTCGAATCGAGTGTTGATTCGATAAGTCGATATATTGGATGTTAGTCGGTTATATATGATATAGCCGGATTATTAAGTCAAGTGTTGTTTTAATAATTTAGTGTATAATTGTATATGTGATATACTAATTTACATTAACTAACATTGGTTCACTTAAGCATTTGTTTTTCTCACTTGTGCACAACTTTAATATATATGTGATATATATTAATTTGTGTTTTGATTATTGTATCATGGTTGTTGATACATCATTCATGGGTGTGTAAGACATACACCGTTCTATTTTAAATAGTGGTTTATAATTATTTAAGGTAATTACAAATTAGTGGAGCTTTTGTCACAAGCATGAAACTTGTAGAAGCTTGTGGATGCTTTGACAAAGTCCACTAACTTTGTTTTACTTTAGATTTTTATTAATCTAACCATTTTGGATTAGCCATGGTTATGTCTTTACATGAGTTAGTATATGATACTCACTCACCCAGCTCACTCACTTTCTCATTTTTCTCTTCTCATTTTCTTTCATCTTCTTCCTTGAGCTCAAGAGCTCTCTAGGTTTTGATTAAGTGAGAAAGTAAAGTGAGAAAACAAATTCTAAAGTGAACCCACTTCCTATTTCTCCATCCTCTACAAGATTAGCACTTTAGTATAGGGTGTTTGCTTCACTATTCTTTTAGTTAGTAAGGTAGTAGCTTGAGTTGGTATCCCCTCGACGTAGATCATCTTCGGCCTCGAAGACTTCAAGCAAGGACGCTCCTTTAGCCTCGTGAAGCCATACAAGAGTCCGGGAGAACCATGATCACAGCGAAGGGACTACAACAATGAGCTTTTGAAGTGAAGGACCGATCTACATAGGTTGTATTTCGTTTTCACTTAGATAGTAAATGGTTTACTATGTTTCCGTATTATATTTCTAGCTAACGATTCTAGTTTAGAGTTCCCTTTAACGGCAAAATTTTAAAAATGGCATGGACGATACCTCCCGAAATCTTGCTTCCATCGAGAGGAACCCTACAGTGGTATCACAGCCTAGCTTGGAAATTATACGGATAATGTTAGATTACGAACACGAAACAAACTCCGAACTTGAAACCCAAAAATTCATGTTTCTGTCGAATTTAAAACGAGCCCTAAAATTTTTTTAAACATGTACAGAGTCATATATATATGATAATATGAACACTGAAGAAATCTGGAGCCATTCTGAGCTGTTTGGGCCGGCCACCCCCCCATACCGGTCCAATCCAAGCACCCCCTTCTAAATTTTTCCAGTGTTCTGTTACTTGGGTTTTGGTGTTTCAGGTCGTTGTTTATTTTTGCTAAATTGTCATGTGATGTTAATTTACTATAATAACAACTCGGAGTGTTTCGTAGTCGTATTTTAACTGTTTTCGGGTTACTTTAGACGATATTAAAAAGTTCAATTGAATGTCAAATACCCACTTTTTCCCTTACCGGAAAATTTTTCAAGTGTTGGATTTTTCCCATAGTTAAAAAGCTTTCAAAGATCATGAAAGTTATGCGATGGACCCTCTAGAAGAACAAAACCTTAACTCGATTACGTGACCGTCAAAACCGCCACTGAACCCTCGGGTTTGTGGTGGTTCAGCGGTGCCACATGTGAGGCGTTGGTTTGGCCCTTCTACGGCTGGTTCATTGGTGCTATGGCGTGTGCTGAATTACTTTAAACTACGCTCAAGTGTTGAGTTTTCTGGGTAATTTGGGGTGTTTAATGATTCGATTGGAATGTTTAACATCGTCTAGTTTTCTCTGTGTTGTGATAACATGTGATGTTATATGTTGCTGGATATGTTATATTGGATCATCGCGTTTTGATTAGCCGGGGGGTTTTATGTGAGATGAGAGTTTTATTTTCATTCATGTAAAATTAAATGTATATAATATTCTTTTATTGGGGCACTTCCGGGTTGAGGTTGATATCACCATTTGTATATTATTTACTTTTCCGCACTAGGATAGACCCAAGGAGGGGAGCACAAGTAACCGGGTTCTATAGTCCAGTGGGAGACCAACCCGAGGAGTCGACTCCGGGTCTTCTAACTCTAGAATTGGAAGGGTTGCTTGCCGCACTCGTAGGGGTCTAGGGGCGTGGGTTTGGCTATTCATCGCGACCGTGGAATCCGTGTTTTATAGAGGCTCAAAATAAAACACGGACCACCTAGTATATTCAATATTTCATATGTATCTTCTGCTGCGATATCTGTGATGTGATCATTTGATATGTTGAAATGGATACACTATATAGTATATATGATATATTATATAGATGTTACTTATATTTTAAACCCGCGCCAGCCCTGCCCCGCTCTGCCGTTAGTTACCTAACCTAACGGTGCATGAGGGGATATCGTGGCGAATGCGGATGGCATAAGTGTACGTCGTATTTATCTGTGATATTTAGGTGACTTAAATGATGGGACTTCATTAATGTGATTAATGAAAGAAAAGAAACCTAAAAGATGTTGTAGAATCAAACTTTTCAAAAAGGGTAGCTACAGTTTTGCTTTGCATAGTGATATATATGATATATCCCGCACCTTATTCGATGAAGAAAGAGCCAAGATCTCTTCACCGGGAATGACCTCTTTAGCAAAACTGGTAGATACTACAACACCCGGTTTGTCTTTTGATTGCTTTTGGAGTTTTGCTTTGCATAGTGATATATATGATATATCCCGCACCTTATTTGATGAGGAAAGAGCCGAGATCCCTTCACCGGGAATGACCTCTTTAGCAAAACTAATGAAAGCCTCAAAAACACTCCTTTTTCAAAAATTTACTTGTTTCTACAACGATATCAAGTTCATTACGCAATAGGTTTTCAGAAAAACCTATCGTATCCCTCCATCATTTCAGATAAGTCCTACTTAGTATTCGTGCTGCGTTTGTTGACCTTGTCAAGGCGTAGTGTGCGGTAGCTGACTAGTATTTATCTGCTTGTGCATATGATGCAGATTGGATTAGGGTAGTCGTGCGGCCTTATTGACCTTGTCAAGGGTCGTGCGGGTGGGTTTAATTCAATCAAGAAATGACGGGTTGAACTTGACTTGCGGTCTATGGTTTGTTGACCTTGTCAAGGTCATAGATCGTTTGGGGCAAAATATTATCGGGAATTTCAAGTGTTGAAATTTTCAATGAGATTGCATACCTTCTATGAGATAGTTGGATCCTGATACCCACTGCGAGTAATTGTTACTCCTGGAAGAGTTTTACATAGGAAAATTAGTCAATCAAGTAGGTGTCTAGAAAGGTGTCAACGGGATTACGCTTCTGGGAAAACGAGGTTTATTTTAATTAGGTCCGTGCGAAAGCACGGGGAACCTCCCTCAAAGTACCGACACTGGCCTGGCTGAAAGATTGGCGAGATTGTAGGGTGTAATTAATCCCGGCTAGTCTGTCCTTTTAAGGTTTGAAAAAAGATTTGATAAAAAGAGTGGGAGCCATCCCGATTAGATAAAATAATAACCAATCTGATCTTACAAGAGCATACGCTAAAGTATTTTCTTCTCTCTCTCTCGAGGTAGCGACCATATCATGCCTTAATCAAGATAATAATATGGATGTATTGACCGAACTCGCATGTTATACTGTGCTGGGGAACGTTGGTTCCGTTCTTTCTTATAAAAGTGTTAAGACTGAACATGATATAGGGGAATACCAGGATTCCCATGCCACCCGAATGAAGAAAGTACATAATGATGCATTTTCTTCGGGTGTGTTCGTTACAGAGAACTGTTTCTCCATTTGCTCTACGTCCTGGGTATTAGATATCGGGTCAGGATCCCATATATGTAATCAGTTACATGGACTGAGAAAAGGTAGAGAACTTGTAGAAAGTGATAAAGACATAAGGGTTGGAAATGGTGCAATTGTTGCAGCTAAAACCGTCGTGGAATATCACCTTGTATTGCCAACTGGTAATACATTGATTCTGAACGAATGCTATTACATGTCGATCCTGATATGCAACATTATATCGGTTTCTTTGTTGTCGAAAGAGGGATATAATTTTGTATTACAGGATAATGTTATGAACATGTTCCTGAACCAAAAGTTGGTTGGATCAGGCACGTTGTGCAATGGCATTTATATTCTAAATCAATCAACGGTTCTGAGCATAACAAACACACACAAGAGGAAGAGTTCAAAACTGAACGAATCTTTCTTATGGTATTGTAGACTAGGTCACATCAATGCGACACGGCTAGCTAAGTTGCATAAGGATGTATATTTGAATCCGTTTGAATTTTCATCTTATGATACTTTCCAGTCATGTCTCAAAGGCAAGATGACCAAAACTCCGTTTACGGGACACGAAGAAAGAGTTACGGAACTCTTAGGACTGGTACATAGTGATGTATGCGGTCCCATGTCTACACATACCAGGAATGGTTCTGCGTACTTCATTACATTCACTGATGATCTCTCTATATTCGGATATATGTTCCTGATGATACACAAATCAGAAGCTTTTGAGAAATTTAGAGAATATAAACAAGAAGTCGAGAACCAAACCGGGAAAAGTATTAAGATCCTTCGATCTGATCGAGGAGGTGAATACTTGAGCAATGAATTCCTGGACTTCCTAAAAGAGAATGGGATTCTCTCACAGCTAACTCCTCCATATACACCACAGCACAACAGTGTATCGGAACGGAGGAACCGCACACTATTAGATATGGTGCGCTCTATGATGAGCACAGCTGAGTTACCTATTTCCTTTTGGGGTTATGTGCTGGAGACAGCAGCATACCTATTGAATCAAGTTCCATCTAAATCTGTACCTACCACACCATATGAGATATGGAGTGGGAAGAGACCATATCTTAAACGAGTTAAGATATGGGGTTGTCCGGTCTATGTCAACAGACAAAATCCGGACAAACTCGAGGCACGGTCAGTTCTTTGCAAGTTTGTGGGATATCCAAAGAATTCATATGGATATTTTTTCTACCACAGTGAGGAACAAAACGTGTTTGTTGCTCAACATGCCATATTTTTAGAAAAGGAATTTCTTGTAAAAGAAATTAGTGGCAAAGTGGTAGAACTGGAAGAGGTTCCGGATACACAAACTGCGACTGAAGATTTAGTGGAACCAGAGGATTCGGTAGTTCCCAACGAACCTCAACCTCTCCGCCGATCTAGTAGGGTTCCTCATCCACCTGAGAGATACTACGGTTTTCTCATGGACGGTGGGAGCGAGGATTGCATCATGGAGGATGATGACCCAACTAGCTTCGAGCAGACCATCACGAGTGGGGACTCAGTGAAATGGCTGGATGCAATGCGGTCCGAGATGGAATCCATGTACACCAACAAAGTGTGGACTTTGGAAGATGCTCCTGAAGGGGTGAAACCCATTGGGAGCAAGTGGATCTTCAAGAAAAAACTTTGTGTAGATGGGAAAGTGGAGACTTTCAAAGCTAGACTTGTTGCAAAGGGTTTTCGTCAACGACCATGTGTGGATTATGACGAAACCTTTTCTCCAGTGACTATGCTTAAATCCATCCGGATCATGTTTACCATCGCTACATATCATGACTACGAAATCTGGCAAATGGATGTTAAGACCGCCTTTCTAAACGGTGATTTAGAAGAGAGCGTGTACATGACTCGGCCGGAGGGCTTCGTAGCTAGTGGGAGCAGCGGGAAGGTGTGCAAGCTGCTTAAATCCATCTAAGTATCGCGGAGTTGGACCATCTGCTTTGATGTCTTATCAAAGAGTTTGATTTTGTCAAAAATGTAGATGAACCTTGTATATACAAGAAGGTGGCAGAAAGTATGGTTGTTTTCCTCGTATTGTACGTGGACGACATACTCTTGATAGGAAATGACATTCTTATGCTGCAATTGTAAGTGCACGGCGGCTCCCCGGCCGTCAATCCGACGCCGGAATGCGGAAGCGGTGAAAAACTTTAATTTTTGCGGACTTAGCAAACCGGCACCACCGCGCACTAAACACCCGGATCGTAACCATTAACAAGTCTAAGCTAACTAGAAGATGGGTTAGAGATATACCGACGATCTAAGTCCTCCGGTCTTCTCGCCATCGTCCCGATCTCCTGCGGAATGTCCCGTCTCCTCCTCGCCGCCGGAAGTGCACCACATCGCCTACTTTGTTTACGGGCTCCCACCTCAATGCCGAGGCAACTCGGGCACGAAGCTGGCTACTCGACGTGCCCAAGGTTCGCTGTAGAATATGTAGTAGAGGATTGTGTCTCATTTGGGGTTCATGGAGGTGCCATATGGTGGAGGGATGAAAACAAGAACAATGTGGAGGAGCTAGTGGGTATTTTGGAGCATGATATGAACCAAAAATACCCACACCCAATTTTGGACAGCCCCTATAGGACTTGGCCGGCCACCACTAGTGAGGAGAGGAGAGAATGAATGGGAGAGGCCAATGAAAAATGAAAGACCATCTCAATAATACAATGGAGAGAGAGAGAAGGCTATC
This sequence comes from Agapanthus africanus, assembly GCA_030015575.1. Taxonomy (NCBI): domain Eukaryota; kingdom Viridiplantae; phylum Streptophyta; class Magnoliopsida; order Asparagales; family Amaryllidaceae; genus Agapanthus; species Agapanthus africanus. Next base: position 822,888,908 of record CM057339.1, on the reverse strand, counting down.
ATGCAAAAGGAAATCATGAGAACCAATGATGACAAGGCAAAACCAACACTCAACTCAACCATCATCAACATGCATGATGGCTAACAAAGTCAAGCCATCATGAAGTATGAAGTCAAGCAAGTCAAAGGAGGGTGCTATCATGATACAACAAAATGCAAAGACCCCCTTCCACAAATGCCTATTTGCAACAATGCAAATAAGCCCTCCTCCACCAATCTTCGGCCAATGAACGGAACAATGGAAATCGGCCGAAACGGAAAGCAAACTGGCAACTCCATAAAACTGGTCCCGCAATAAATTACAGGAAAACCCCGATACTGTGCATACACACCCGCATTTGTATTCCGACCGAAATACAAATGCAATGAGACAAAATCTACACTGTACTATACTAGGATCCGGCTTAAACCAAAGCCGGCTAGTAATATCCGTTCGATCCTGATCCGTGCAATACCGCACGTATCTGATCGAACCCTGCCATATAACCATACGGCCTATAGTACAAACTGTCCGATCCTGATCCGTGCAATACCGCACGTATCTGATCGGACCTTGCCATATCTCCATACGGCCTCTACAACCTTTCGCCCGAAAGCTGAGTAACTGAATGTGGGGGACTCTAAAGACTCATCAACACCTTGGTTGTGGATTTAACCACTAGCACGTCAGAGGTATAAGCCAATACGTAACGGGCTACCAGGTACTGACTAAAAGGGACGTCTGTGAGTGAACTCAGCCTGACAACCCTACTGAGCCTGTCAGTGACAATATCCGTGCAGTCCGGTCCGTTCGTCTATGAGTATCGCATGGCGGGCCTAGGGGGTTGGTAAAAGTCAGACCCCCAAAAGCGGTACAAGTCGTGTCGGAGTGTAGCCCAGAACACCCTGAGATACTACTGGAATACCTACCAGTAAATCTTCCTGCCTTGGCCAAGGACTTTGTGTAATGGCTCTCCTAGACACAGCACGACCTCACCCCCAATACCGGGAGAGACGAACCCCTGAAGATACGCTCACTGCCTCCATGTGGCTCGGGACTGTACCCAACTAAAACCTGTTTGCACGACTCCTTTGAGCCGTGGTAGGGTAGTAATCAAAGTACAGTGGGAACTCACACGAGACAAATGACGATCCCCAGGTCGATGAACTAACCTGCACACATGTCACCAGGAAACTGCCATCTGACGTCTGGTATATGACCAACTAGCATGTTCCCGGCGAGTCCTGTCCGGTGTACTCATAACCCAATGAGCACCTGTATACATCTTAGGTGATCCAACTGACACCAGTGGCTTGTGAGACCGGCCACCGCCCCTCGTCGGGGTCTCGACTGTATACACTAGTCTACTAATGGAGTATCGATGCCCAGTCTCGAAACTCCCACGACTAGGGACCTTTTAAGGATATGCTTATAGACCCCCAGCTCCCACTTATATGATCGCCCTCATACTGCTGGTGGTCAAGCAAGAATCCTAGGGGCTCTATCAACGTGTAATAGCGACGTGTCAGGTCACCTAAAACAGTACACGATGATAAAGGTAAACCAGATAGCATACTATCATCTCGAGTAAGACTGTCCTACCGGGATAGGTCCTCCCTCAATCATTGCAATCACGTACCTGTGATCCAATAATTGACTCTGAGGGCACTACCTCCAACAATCTCCCACTTGCACTCAAGGCTAATTATTGCGATGTCGCATACTCACAGCCCGTGTGATACCGAACACCCAACTCCTCTACTAGTCAGTCTCACAAAGCTCGTTTGCAAAACTATTGCGTTCAAGGAATAGCCTTAGTGAGTGGATCCGCCTTGTTGTCTCTTTCCATGTCTCTCTATATCTCAAGTTCGCGGAGAAACCCATCTCCCGAAATGAGCAATACCTGTCTCAGAATATGTCTGGATGTCTGATGGGACCTAGCTCATAAATGAACTCCAAATCCAAACTTCTTAGACTGTATCGACAACTGAACTTAATCAGTGTCCTGCGCGCCATGCCTCCCTCAGTATTGCCTTGGACCACCTGTCCAAAATACTGCCCCTCATCAGAAGGAAAACTATAACTCTGACAACCTCCTTGTCGTCCATGTCACCTTGGAAGTCTGGAATGATAACTGTCTCCTGAATGAGGCTGTCGTTATCATATCCCTAGAACATCCACTTATGTTCTAAAACTGCTTCCGACTGTTTCTCCAGGATTGGATTAATGTCAACTTATTGCAACTAGTGCAAGAACAACATCTGGTGTGGTACTTGACATCTCATGATTGACTCAATTGCCTGAGAAAGTGATCTGCCAATCATGCCCGTCCCTCTCCCCTTTAGTCTGTAAGACACCTTTGGAGAGGGTGACTCCATTACCTGCAGGTACACTACCGTGCCAGGAGTCGTCCATCCTAAATACTCTTAGAATGCTGTCAAGTACCCTGATTGGGAAACCACCCAAATCTAGATCTAAGACCATAGATCTAGTAACCAGTATGTCTGATATAAAATCCATTTCCTTTGTGGAGAAACAACTGTGTGACGACCAAAGTATAACCGATCGTAGTGTAGGAGTTTCTTTTCCTACTCTGTGTATGTCATCCAAATACCAGGATATCACACCCTACTACCTTCTCAACTGATCCATCCCCTATTCTGATGAAGTCAAACCCATGACTGTCACGTCAGAAATAGATGATCTATCTCCGCTACATCTGCTCTAGTCTATAAATAGACATAAGCAACCTGTCCACCAATGCTTCCGCTGCTCCCACTGACTACGACAACCCTCTGGCAGAGTCATATAGACGTATACTTCTAAAACTGGTTTAGAACGACGCTATACTCATCCTCCCGCCGGGTCTCGTAACCTGGAACAACAGCAATGACAATTGTGGGTAAACAAGAACTTCCCTGTCACCGTCCTTGAGGCTACCGGAGTACCTCTCGGGTGCCTGAAGTTACCCACCTTATCTGCGGAGTGGCCAATGGAATGTCAATCCAGATTGAATCTTTAGGTTCCTTATCAAATCTTCAGTAATCGTTTGTGGTTCTGGAATCATTTCCAGTTCTACCATACTCCCACTACTGTTTTCTGAAAAAATCCATCTTTAATAAAACTGTGGCGAGTCTAGAACAATATCGCTATTGTTCATCCAGATGGTAGAAAGTCAACCCTCGTCATAGCCTGGGTCAACCCACAAACAGCCATTACAGAAACGTGCCTTGAGTTGTCCAGTGTCTGGTTTTAATCATAAACCGGACAACTCCCCGTACCTTAACATCGTTAAGATATGAACTGTTCTATATCCAATATAGAAACAGAGGCACTGATTTAATTGAACCAGATTCAAATCATGCAGCTGTCCCCAGCGCATGTCAACTAAATGGAAGGAGGCCGATCAGCGTTACTCAACTTAGGAATACTTCCAATTATGAGTAACCTGAAAGAGAAGCAAGATCTCTTTATCATTACTATCAACTGAATACCATACACAAGTATCTACATCTTCGATCTCTTTGAAGAATCCCGATACTTGCTACACTTGGTTCTCTACTCTATTCAAATACCTATAACTTCTCAACATTCAGACCATGTGTTTCCACGAAACACCTGTCTAAAAACTAGAGAAGTCATAAGTAAACCGAATATAGTGCGAGGACCAACCCCTCTGTCCTAATGGACACTGGACAACATACAATACACTGTATAAGTCCCTTGAGTCTGACAACTCATTCCCTGTGTGTTGTAGGTTGAAAACTGTACCTTTGGTTATGAAGAATTACACCGCTGTTTAATGCTCCTTACCTAACCATCCGCTGATATAGGTAAATGTCATAGACATAATTTCAAAAAGGTATATCTCACTCTATGAAAATAGACGTACAGATACATCGATTTGAAATTGGTGCATAACGGCGGATATTCAAAACCAAATACTTGCCGTCCGGCAAATAACCCAGGTGACTTTCTCAAATATCACCGATTACAACGAATCCCGATATAATGAGGACAATCACCTAATTCCCAATAGCTTACTCCCACTCATCATCTGTAAAACCATACAGATGTGAGAATCATACTTGGTAAATACATACCCTGGAGCAAGTGTCTAATCGGGAAATCAGTTTTCCTTTAACTGTACACAGTGAAACTGAAACATTGAAATGTTCCGATGGGGTATTCTGGTATTCCTAGTAATGCCTCTTCCAGATTCACGACTGTAACCGTATAGTTCTTTGCCACCTCTCCAAATCCCTTCATATGTCTTTAGTCTTTACCTTCTGCACACCCTTTTAGGCCAAATGGTTTTCTTCCTTCCCTACCGTTCGGTACCAGCCTATGGTTTGGAAGAAGACTATCCAATAAGCATAATGGGTGTACTGTCCCAATCCTAGGAACACTCGCAATGAGAGAGGGTGAAGATAAAAGACAACCGAATAAACCTTATTCCTATTTCTCCTGAACCAGAATCCATCCCCGAAATGGAACCAGTTCCATTCGAGTTCGTATATAACCATACGATGGAGTATCCATATAAACTGTGGATCTTCGTAGTGATACGGAGTGTCCTGGAGAAATACAAAGGTGGTGTGGGAGTGGTAACGAAATATTTGGTTTGGTCGTGAATATCTGTTGCAATTTACTTTGCCCTCTTACTAATCCCTTGCTTTGTCTGAACTTAATACCTTCTGCACACCATCGTTATGCTAATTGGTTTTCTTCATTCCCTACCGGTCGGCACCAGCCTAAGGTTTGGAAGAAGACAATCCAATTTGCGTAATAGGTGTACTACCCCTAAACCAAGGAGTACTCGTAACCTGAGAGAGGGTAAAAGGAAAAGACAACTGAATAATCCTATCCGTTTTCTCCAGAACCGGAAACCATCCTCGAATAAATTCTTTCGAGTTCGTATCTAACCATACGATGGTTTTGTCCAATGGAAGTGGACGTTCGTAGTAATACGGGGTGTCCTGGAGAAAAGGGTAAAAGTAGGAGTGGCAATGAGGTTTGCAACTCTGACAATCCAAAAGCCGGTGTTTAAGAAGGTTCGGTCAACTTGGTCACTGAGTCAAAGTCTTAGGGTCGGGTCAAATGGTCGCTGCCAGAGAGAGAGAAAAGAAACACTCAGCGTGCACTCTAACCTAGATCAGAATGATTACCAATTTATCTAATCTGGAAACCTCCCACTGTACCTCAAATTCTCCTCCAAACCTGAAAGAAGAATTAGTCGGGGTCACCCGAGGAGTAAACTAACTCATCAGTGGGAATCGGGATCCAACTCTCATCGCATGACAACGTGACGGAATCCGCTCACGGTATCACACTCCAGAAGGTATGCGCATATCTGGCAAGTTTCAGTACTTTTGAAACTCCCGATGTGATTTCTGCCCCATGCTCTTATGACCTTGACTTTGGCCAACATATCATAAGTCACATGTCAAGTTCTACCCGTCATTCTCCAGGTTAATTTGAATCCACCCGTACATACCCTTGACTTTGGCCAAAATGGCAGTACGACTGTCCCAAACCAACGCATCTATCTATGCTGCATATGAATACCCCAATAGCTACCAATCACTGTGCCTTGACTTTGGCCAACATACACAGCTTGAATACTATTGACCACCCATATGAAACGACGGAGGGCTACGAATGGTTTCTGGCGAAAACCTTTAACGTAAAGAACTTGATATCGTCGAAGGAACGGATAGCTTTTTAGAAATATAGTGACGAAAACCGTTGCTAAAGAGGTCACTCCCGGTGAAGGGATCTCGGCTCTTTCCCCGTAGAATGGGGTGCAGGATATTCCAAATGAATACCACGGCGCAAAGCAAAAGTAATCGGCTATAGTGAAGTTATTGCCCTGACGCAAACCTTTTGTCCAAGGGGTCACTCCCGGTGAAGGGATCTCGGCCCTTGCCTCGTCGACTGAGGAGCAGGATATTCCAACTGAATACCACGATGCAAAACAAAAGTAAACGTCCTTGCAATAACAGCTTTTTGAAAAGTGTTCCAACAACATCTGATTAGGTTTGTTTTTAACTTGCATTGATCCGAATCAATGCAGTCCCATCAATTGATCACACCACAAAGAACGAAAATATACTGATGTACGTATATGCCATCCGCATTAGCCACTGGGTCCCGTCATTACCCGTTAGGTTAGCTAACTAACGACAGAGCGGGGACTGGACTAGCGCGGATGTAAAACATATACAACATCTACTAATATATATACCAATATATTATATTCGCTCAAGGCGTGAATAAAATGCAACATCACAGAAATGTACAGCATCACAGAAACAATACAGATATCTGGGATCCCCGGGTTTCACAGAGCCGCTGAAACCCGACGTTCCCCTGGTCGTGTGGATAGCCTGTGCAATGAAATCCTAGACCCCTACGGGCGCGGCAAGTCACCCGCCAAAACCTGAAGCGAGGCAGCCCCCTTCAGCGCCGTGAATGGACCACCCAGCACTTCACGGAATCCGGCAACTTGGGCACCCCTCCTGGGTCAACCTGCACCCCCTACGAGTGCGGCGAATAGCCCGCCAATCCTAGAGTGAAGCCCCCTCCGTCTCAATGCCATGAGATGCGGGCTTGTTGCCCTCCAGAACCCGGCTATCCGTGCACCCCTCCGCGGGGCAATCCTAGTACAGAAAGTAAAATATACATACACCGGGTACATCGACCGCAACCAGGTCGTGCCCCAAAATAATAATACAATCAGGCAGTGACGGCAGTCCACATGTCGGACGCTCGTCCCGCAATAACAAATGTACATAATACAACAAAAACTGTACTAGCATTGCATCCAGGCTATCCCCACGACCGATCCGCAACAACACAGCAAATACATAGAACATCAACGTGAAAGTCACGTTCGCAAATCCGTCTAACCGGGCTATAGCAGTTAGACAGGATTTACCGATCGAGTGACATTCACGGTCGCAGATATAATATAAATACTGTGAAAAATGTGTTTAAAATTTTCCGATTGACCAAAAATTAACAAGTGGGCCCCAATCAAAACTGTAGCAGTTAAAGAAATTCTGGGCCCAAATTTAATATTCCAAAAACCACATTTTCAACTCAGGAACATTCTGCAAAATTTTGGGAGCGTGAACAGTTACCTACGCGGCGGAAGCGCGGCCAAAACAGGGTTTTGGCCGCCCTTCCGCGGCTGTATGGTGAGTTCGTGGTACCAAATTTTTACAGTAACCTTAAAATTCACTGCACATCACTCTGAGACAACCTGAAAAATTTTTGGACTCAAAAAAAATTCGACAGAAACTGATGTGCATGAAAAATGCATTTTCGGGATTTTGTTCGATCGGAAACGTAAAGCACATTACACAAAGCTAGACTAAGTTAATGGGGAGGCTCTGATACCACTGTAAGTGCACGGCGGCGCCCCGGCCGTCAATCCGACGCCGGAATGCGGAAGCGGTGAAAAACTTTAATTTTTGCGGACTTAGCAAACCGGCACCACCGCGCACTAAACACCCGGATCGTAACCATTAACAAGTCTAAGCTAACTAGAAGATGGGTTAGAGATATACCGACGATCCAAGTCCTCCGGTCTTCTCGCCATCGTCCCGATCTCCTGCGGAATGTCCCGTCTCCTCCTCGCCGCCGGAAGTGCACCACATCGCCTACTTTGTTTACGGGCTCCCACCTCAATGCCGAGGCAACTCGGGCACGAAGCCGGCTACTCGACGTGCCCAAGGTTCGCTGTAGAATATGTAGTAGAGGATTGTGTCTCATTTGGGGTTCATGGAGGTGCCATATGGTGGAGGGATGAAAACAAGAACAATGTGGAGGAGCTAGTGGGTATTTTGGAGCATGATATGAACCAAAAATACCCACACCCAATTTTGGACAGCCCCTATAGGACTTGGCCGGCCACCACTAGTGAGGAGAGGAGAGAATGAATGGGAGAGGCCAATGAAAAATGAAAGACCATCTCAATAATACAATGGAGAGAGAGAGAAGGCTATCATGCAAAAGGAAATCATGAGAACCAATGATGACAAGGCAAAACCAACACTCAACTCAACCATCATCAACATGCATGATGGCTAACAAAGTCAAGCCATCATGAAGTATGAAGTCAAGCAAGTCAAAGGAGGGTGCTATCATGATACAACAAAATGCAAAGACCCCCTTCCACAAATGCCTATTTGCAACAATGCAAATAAGCCCTCCTCCACCAATCTTCGGCCAATGAACGGAACAATGGAAATCGGCCGAAACGGAAAGCAAACTGGCAACTCCATAAAACTGGTCCCGCAATAAATTACAGGAAAACCCCGATACTGTGCATACACACCCGCATTTGTATTCCGACCGAAATACAAATGCAATGAGACAAAATCTACACTGTACTATACTAGGATCCGGCTTAAACCAAAGCCGGCTAGTAATATCCGTTCGATCCTGATCCGTGCAATACCGCACGTATCTGATCGAACCCTGCCATATAACCATACGGCCTATAGTACAAACTGTCCGATCCTGATCCGTGCAATACCGCACGTATCTGATCGGACCTTGCCATATCTCCATACGGCCTCTACAACCTTTCGCCCGAAAGCTGAGTAACTGAATGTGGGGGACTCTAAAGACTCATCAACACCTTGGTTGTGGATTTAACCACTAGCACGTCAGAGGTATAAGCCAATACGTAACGGGCTACCAGGTACTGACTAAAAGGGACGTCTGTGAGTGAACTCAGCCTGACAACCCTACTGAGCCTGTCAGTGACAATATCCGTGCAGTCCGGTCCGTTCGTCTATGAGTATCGCATGGCGGGCCTAGGGGGTTGGTAAAAGTCAGACCCCCAAAAGCGGTACAAGTCGTGTCGGAGTGTAGCCCAGAACACCCTGAGATACTACTGGAATACCTACCAGTAAATCTCCCTGCCTTGGCCAAGGACTTTGTGTAATGGCTCTCCTAGACACAGCACGACCTCACCCCCAATACCGGGAGAGACGAACCCCTGAAGATACGCTCACTGCCTCCATGTGGCTCGGGACTGTACCCAACTAAAACCTGTTTGCACGACTCCTTTGAGCCGTGGTAGGGTAGTAATCAAAGTACAGTGGGAACTCACACGAGACAAATGACGATCCCCAGGTCGATGAACTAACCTGCACACATGTCACCAGGGAACTGCCATCTGACGTCTGGTATATGACCAACTAGCATGTTCCCGGCGAGTCCTGTCCGGTGTACTCATAACCCAATGAGCACCTGTATACATCTTAGGTGATCCAACTGACACCAGTGGCTTGTGAGACCGGCCACCGTCCCTCGTCGGGGTCTCGACTGTATACACTAGTCTACTAATGGAGTATCGATGCCCAGTCTCGAAACTCCCACGACTAGGGACCTTTTAAGGATATGCTTATAGACCCCCAGCTCCCACTTATATGATCGCCCTCATACTGCTGGTGGTCAAGAAAGAATCCTAGGGGCTCTATCAACGTGTAATAGCGACGTGTCAGGTCACCTAAAACAGTACACGATGATAAAGGTAAACCAGATAGTATACTATCATCTCGAGTAAGACTGTCCTACCGGGATAGGTCCTCCCTCAATCATTGCAATCACGTACCTGTGATCCAATAATTGACTCTGAGGGCACTACCTCCAACAGCAATCGGTCAAGCTCTTCTTATCACAACGATTCTCAATGAAAGATCTAGGGGATGCCTCCTACATCTTGCGGATCAAGATCTATAGAGATAAATCTAAACGGATACTGGGATTGTTCCAATCCAGGTACATTGACACCATACTAAAGCGGTTTAGTATGGAAGAATCCAAGCGTGAGTTTTTACCCACGATTTCTGGACTCACTCTCTCAAAAGAGATGTCTCCCAAGACTGATTTGGAGAGAGCTCGCATGCAAGGGATACCCTATGCTTCGGCAGTAGGCTCTATCATATACGCGATGCTATGTACCAGACCCGATGTAGCACACTCACTAAGTGTAGTGAATAGGTATCAAGCTGATCCTGGAGAGAGTCACTGGACAGCTGTGAAGAGCATTCTCAAGTACTTACGAAGGACTAAAGAGATGCTCTTGGTGTATGGTAACGGAGAACTCCAAGCGGAGTCCTTTACCGATTCGAGCTTCTAGAGTGATAAGGACGACTCTAAGTCGCACTCGGGATTTGTCTTTACCCTCTACGGAGGGACGGTATGCTGGAAGAGTTCCAAGCAGGAAACCGTGGCAGACTCGACGATGGAGGCTGAATACATCGCTGCCAACGATGCAGCCAAAGAGGCTGTCTGGATCAAGAAGTTCATTACTGAACTTAGAGTGGTTCCATCCATTGAGCATCCAATACCTTTGTATTGTGATAACAATGGAGTGGTGGCTTTGGCCAAGGAACCCAGGTCCCATCAGCGATCCAGGCATATTCTGAGGCGGTATCACCTGATCCCGGAGATAGTTGATCGCCGGGAGATCGAGGTCAGGAGGGTTGACACGAAGAACAACACAGTGGATCCACTCATGAAGGCCATTCCCCAGATACAGTTTGAGAAACTCTTTGGGATGCTTGGTATGCGATACTACAGCAGCTGGCCCTAGTGCAAATGGGAGATTGTTAGTTGTATGTATGCCCTAGAGGCCAGTATTATACAGATGATGTATATTATATTGGATGCTTGGACATATATAGAAAGGACTTTCTTGCTCGATATGATAGTATTCTATCTGGTTGCTCTTTATCTTAACATGTATACTAGTCTCTTGATACTGTCTTATGGTTACATGTTGGTAAAGCCCTTAGGATGTGTACTTGACTACCAGGGCTATGATGTAGATCATACTAGTGGGGCCATGGTAGTCCATAAGTTCATCCTTTAATGTTTCTAGCCGTGGGTGTATCGAGACAGGGCATCGATATACCAGAGTAGACTAGCGTATACGCTTCTCGACCCATGAGATGGGCGATGGATGATCCCATATCCATTGGTGTTTGACATCAGAGATGGTATACGGGTGCTCAGTGGAGAATGGGTACACTGGACGGACTCGCCGAGAACTCCCAGATGGTATTATAGCTCACGTCAGATGGCAATTCTCTGGTGACACTTGTACAGGTTAGTCTGTAGACCCGAGATCATCATAGAGTCTTATATGATTCCCACTGTGCTTTGATTTCCACCTTACCACGTCCAAGAGGGCGTGCAAAATGGTGGTTTTTAGGTACAGTCCCGAGTCACATGGAGGCAATGAGCGATAGGAGGGGTTTCGTCTCTCCCGGTATTGAGGGTTGATGTTGCGCTGTGCTCGATTGGCCATAACAGGGAAGTCCCTGGTCAGGGCTGTTTTAGAGATTTACCGGTAAGTGTTTCCAGTAGTTTCTCTACCCGTTATGAGCCTTGTTAGTGTTTATGCCCTAGAAGGCCATTACTGTATCATACTAGTTTGTATATTACTTAATGGAAGCTTGGGATATTCACATGTATATAACAGTCTTGCTAAACATGGTAGTATGCTACTTGGTTTTTCTATCTTAATATGTGAGTATACGTATTGATAGAGCTCTTAGGATCTTGCTTGACTACCAGCGTTGTGATGGCAGTCACACTAGTGGGGGCTGGGTAGTCTACAAGCACATCCTTATTCAGGTCCCTGGTCGTTGGATTATTGAGACAGAGCATCGATACTCCGGAGTAGACTAGTGTGTACGCTTCTCATCCCAGTTGGGGAGATGGTCTGTCCCACAGCCGTCAGTACGTCGTACTGAAGATAGTATGCAGGTGCTCGTTAGGTTACGGGTACACCGGACAGGACTCACAGGGAACTGTTGGTTGGTTTTATACCAGTCGTCAGTGAACAGTTCCCAGGTGACATGAGTACAGCATAGTCCGCAGACTTGACACTGCTACTTCGCCTCGAGTGTGTCCCACTGTTCTTAGATTGCTACCCTACCACGGCTCAAAGGAGTCGTGCAAACAGGTAGCAGTTGGGTGCAGTCCCGAGCACTTGGAGGCAGTGGCGGTTAGACAGGATTCGTCTCTCCCGGTATTGGGGGTTGATATCGCGCTGTGTCAGAGAGCCATTACGCAAAGTCCCTGGCCAGGGCAAGCGAGATTTGCTGGTAGGTTCCAGTAGTTTCTCAGGGTGTAATGGGCTTCGCTCCGACACGACTTATACCGCTATTAGGGGACTGACGCTTGCCGCCCTCTAGGCCCGATATGCGATAGTCTAAGACGAACGGACCGGACTGTATGGAGATTGTCACATCAGACTCAGTAGGAGTTCGGATGGGTTTCCTCATCGGCCTTCTTATCGACATCTACCTGGGGACCGTTACGTACAGCTAGTGCCGTTTGCGGTCTGTGGTTAAACCCACTGCCAGCGTAGTAGTCGAGTCTCTAGAGTCCCACACAGAGAGTTTCCCTACTCCAGGCGAAACGATATAGAGGTCGTATGGTTTTACGACAAGGGTTCGGACGCATACGTGTGTTTACGCACGTACGACTTTCGGACAGTTTTTACCAGTCGGCTTTGGTTTAAGCCAGTTACTGGTATCCGGTTATTGGATTTATACAGTCTAAAGTTTTTCCGTATTTTTGCGGAAAGGAGGGGCGTTCTCGTAATTGCGCAAGAAGCTTCTAGAAGATGGTGACTAAGGAGGTTTAGGTGGCATATACATTGAATGAGATTAGTGAGTCATATGGGTGATTCATCCATGTCATTAATGCTTCATAATTGCTTAATGACTCATGGAGATGAATCACCACAAGATATTTATCAAGCATGGTTGTAAAATGATTTCTTTTCTTTTCTTAATAAAAAGAAATGCTTGATATATATTATGATAACTCATTCTTCTCACTTCATTATTATCTTCATCTTCTCTCTCCTCAAGCTCTCCCTCTTCAAACCCTAATCCTCCCCTCTCATGTGTTGAGTACAAGGATTAGTTAGACTAATTAAACCATAACCCTCACCCTATATCACCTAGCTTCTTTGATTAGCACTTAAAGAAGGTTAGTTGCCTCAAGTTTAGAGGTTAAGCTTGGAGTAAAGCTCTCGGGTGGATCGTCTACTACTTCGAGAAGGCCGAGGAAGGAGGTGGAGTTCGTAAAGACGAAGGACACGATTCGTTAGGTATAATCCCTTTACATAGTAGTTGTTAACTTCTATGTTTGATGTTAGTTATCGTTTAGCTTCGATTAGTGCGGTTAGTCGATGTTTAAGCAAAGAACAAGATCGTTTTTCATTTTTCCGCCTCCCCGCGAGTCGTGGGGTGTTGTACATCGACTTACAAGCCTCATATCGAAATGACTTATCGGTTATTGGGGTCTGACGTTTACCACCCCTAGACTTGATATGCGACATATCAGACGAGGTGACCGGACTGTACGGCAAGTGTTACCGTCAGGCTTTTGCAGGAGTTGGAGCGGGCTTGCTTGCTGATCTTCTGATCGCTCAATACCAGGGTAGCCGTTACGTCCAGCTAGTACCGCTGACGGTTTGTGGGTGTTTGATGTGATCATCACCTACTACCGGCGTATTGACGAGTCTTTAGAGTCCTACGCAGAGGTTTTACTGGCTCAGGCAAAACAAAATAGGAGCACATATGTGATATGTGCAGGACTGAGAATAATGCGTGTATGAGATACCATATTCTATTCTCGCGACTTTTGTATCGGTCGGTTATATATGATATAGCCGGGTTGTCGAATCGAGTGTTGATTCGATAAGTCGATATATTGGATGTTAGTCGGTTATATATGATATAGCCGGATTATTAAGTCAAGTGTTGATTTAATAATTTAGTGTATAATTGTATATGTGATATACTAATTTACATTAACTAACATTGGTTCACTTAAACATTTGTTTTTCTCACTTGTGCACAACTTTAATATATATGTGATATATATTAATTTGTGTTTTGATTATTGTATCATGGTTGTTGATATATCATTCATGAGTGTGTAAGACATACACCATTCTATTTTAAATGGTGGTTTATAATTATTTAAGGTAATTACAAATTAGTGGAGCTTTTGTCACAAGTATGAAGTTTGTAGAAGCTTGTGGATGCTTTGACAAAGTCCACTAACTTTGTTTTACTTTAGATTTTTATTAACCTAACCATTTTGGATTAGCCATGGTTATGTCTCTACATGAGTTAGTATATGATACTCACTCACCCAGCTCACTCACTTGCTCATTTTTCTCTTCTCATTTTCTTTCATCTTCTTCCTTGAGCTCAAGAGCTCTCTACATTTTGATTAAGTGAGAAAGTAAAGTGAGAAAACAAATTCTAAAGTGAACCCACTTCCTATTTCTCCATCCTCTACTAGATTAGCACTTTAGTATAGGGTGTTTGCTTCACTATTCTTTTAGTTAGTGAGGTAGTAGCTTGAGTTGGCATCTCCTCGACGTAGATCATCTTCAGCCTCGAAGACTTCAAGCAATGGCGCTCCTTTAGCCTCGTGAAGCCATGCAAGAGTCCGGGAGAACCATGATCGCAGCGAAGGGACTACAACAAGGAGCTTTTGAAGTGAAGGACCGATCTACAAAGGTTGTATTTCGTTTTCACTTAGATAGTAAATGGTTTACTACGTTTCCGTATTTTATTTCTAGCTAACGATTCTAGTTTAGAGTTCCTTTTAACGGCAAAATTTTAAAAATGGCATGGACGATGCCTCCCGAAACCTTGCTGCCGTCGAGAGGAACCCTACAATACTGCCTTAGAATATGTCTGGATCACTGATGGGATGGGCGTTCCTAGGCATAAGCCGTAACTCCATTGTCACACAATGGTAGGAACGAAGTTCATCTCATGAACTAATATACACCCAGACTTCCTCTTTGGTAGCATCTTTGGTAGCGACGTATCCAGCCTTTATCGTCTAGGTTGCCACGGTATATAGCTTGGAACTCTTCCAACATACCGTCCCTCAACTGAGGGTAAAGACAATGCCTGTGACTGACATTCAGTCGACCTTACCACCCTGGAAGCTATCCATTGATTCTCCCCAGGATCGATTGATACCATCTCACTACACTTAGTGAGAATCCTAATATCCATTTAGATCTATTTCATAGATCCAAAACCCAGGATTTACGAGGTATCACCTTGATCCTATATGGAGAATCCTTGTGATAAGAGGAGATTGACCGAGCGTAGCATAGGAAACACCTTTCCCATCAAGTGTATATTATCCACGTACAATACGAGGAAGACCACCTTACTCTGTACTATCTTTTTGTATATATAAGGTTCATCTACCATTTTGATGAAGTCAAACACTTTGACAACCACATCAAAACAGATGTTCCAACTCCGCGATGCCTGCTTTAACCCGTAAAGCAACTTGCACACGTTTCCGCTGCTCTCACTGTCTACGAAGCCCTCTGCCTGTGTACTTATAGACGCTTCTCTTCTAAATCAGTATTTAGAAAAGCAGTCATGACACCCAACCGTCAGATATCACAGTCATGGTATGTAGCAATGGCAAGTAGGATTTGGATAGACTTAAGCATAGGTACTGGAGAAAAGGTTTCATCAAAAACCATACCTAGTTAATGGCGAAAATCTTTTACAACAAGTCTAGTTTTGAAAGTCTCAACTTTTCTATGTACACCAAGTAATCTTCTCAAGATATACTTGCTCCTGATGGGGATTTAACCCTTCAGATATAGCAACCAAAGTCCATACTTTGTTGGTGTACATAGATTCCATCTCAGATCGCTTAGCATCCAGCCATTCTTACAGAGTCTCTACTCTTGATGGCATGCTCGAAACTAGTTGGGTCATCATCTCATGATGCAATCCTCGCTCCTACTGTTATCGAGAAACTGAAGTATCTCTCAGACGGATAAGGAACCCTACCAGATCGGTGAAGAGGCTGAGATTCGTCGGGAACTATTGAATCCTCCGGTTCTATCAAATCATCAGCTGTAGTTTGTATAGCTGGAACTCCTTCCAGTTCTACCTCATGACCACAAATTTCTTCCTTAAAAAATACCTTTTCCTAAAAAGGTGGCATGCCGAGAATTAAAACACCTTTTGTTTCTCGGTGTGGTAGAAGATATTCCCTTGTGAATACTTGGGATATCCAACAAACTTCCACAGAACCGACCTTGCCTCGAGCTTGTCCGGATTTTGCTTTTAGACATAAGCCGGACAATCCAAATCTTAACTTGCTTAAGAGATGGGCTTTTCCCATACCATATCTCATATGGTGTAGTAGGCACCTGATTTGGTTGGAACCCAATTCAATACGTATGCAGCTTCTCAAGTGCATAACCTCAAAAGGAAATAGGCAACTCAGTAGTACTCATCATAGATCGCACCATATCTAATAGGGTGCGATTGCTCCACCCCGATATACCGATATGCTGTGGTGTATACAGAGGAGTAATGCTGAGAGAGAATCTCATTCTCCTTTAGAATAGTCCAGGTTCTCCGTGCTCAAGTATTCTCCTCGCTGATCTCATCATAGGACATAATACTTATACCCAGTTTTGGTTCTCTACTTCTGACTTATATTCTATGAATTTCTCAAAAGCCTCAGACTTACTTTTCAACAGGAACACATGTCCGAATCTTAGGAGATCATCAATGAATGTAATGAAGTACAAAGAACCAGTCCTGGCATGTATAGACAGGGGACTTACATACATCACTATGTATCAGTCCCAAGAGTTCACTAACTCTTTCTCTGTTTCTAATAAACAGAGCTATGGTCATTTTATCTTTGTGATATGGCTGACAAGTTTCACAAGATGTAAATTCAAACTGATTTAAATATGTATCTAAATGTAACTTAGCTAGTCGGGTCGCATTGATATGACCTAGTATACAATGCCTCAAGAAGGATTCGTTCATTTCTGAACTCTTTCTCTTGTGTGTGTTCTGTACGTCAAGAACCGTGGTTTGATTTAGAACGTATATGCTATTAGATAACGTGCCTAATCCGATCAACACTTGATATAGGAAATGTTCAAAACATTATCTAATAATACAAAATTATATCCTTCTTTAGTAAATAAAGATAATGATATAATGTTGCATATCTGGTTAGGTATCTAATAACATTGGTTCAGAATCAATGTAATTGGTAATACATGGTGATAACTGCCAACTGATTTGGCTGCAACAATTGCACCAATCTCTATACTTAGTGACATATCACCCTATTCTCAGTTCTCTACCTATCTGTAGCCCAGTAACAAATTACATATGCGGGATCCCGATCCGGTATCAAATACCCAGGACGTAGAGGATACCGAGAAACAATTCTCTATAATAAACACACCCGAAGAAGATGCATCATCATGCACTTTCTTCGTTTGGACGGCACGGCAATTCTGGTAATCCTCATTTCCTGCTCGGTCTTATAACAATTATAAGTTGGAGCGAGACCAACGTTCCCTAGCTCAGTATAACAAGCGGGTTCGGTCAATACATCCATATTATTATCTTGATTAAGGCGTTACATGGTCGCTACGTGGAGAGAGAGAGAGAAGAAAACACTCTGCGTGCGCTCTTGCAAGATTAGATTGGTTATATATTTTATCTAATCAGGATGGCTCCCACTGTTTTTATCAAATCTTCCTTCAAACCGTAAAAGGAAAGACTAGCCGAGATTAATTAAATCTTACAAGTTCGCCAATCTTTCAGCCAGGCCAGTGCCGGTACTTTGAGGGAGGTTCCCCGTGCTTTCGCACGGACCTAATTAAAATAAACCTCGTTTTCCCAGGGGCGTAACCCCGTTGACACCTTTCTAGATACCTACTTGATCGGCTAATTGTAAAGTGCAAAACTCTCCCAGGAGTAACTATTACTCGCAGTGGGTATCAGGATTATCACATAGAAGGTATTCAATCTCATTGCAAATTTCAATTCTTGAAACTTCCGATATTGGTTTTTACCCCTAGTGACTTATGACCTTAACTATGGTCAACAAATCATAAGCACTAGTCAAGTTCTACCCGTCATTTCGTGATTAATTAGACCCACCCACATGACCCTTAACTATGGTCAACAAAGTCACATGACTGTCCCAACTAATCGCATCATATGCTATGTAGGAAAACATCACTTAGCTACCGTACACTGTGCCTTAACTATAGTCAACAAACACAGCACGAATACTAAGTACTCTACTTCCTAAAATGACGGAGGCTTGCGGATGGTTTTTAAGAAAACCTTTTAACGCTTAGAACTTGATATCGTTGTAGAATCAAATGGTTTGAAATGGAGTGTTTTTGAGGCTTTTGCTAGTTTCGCTAAAGAGGTCACTCCCGATGAAGGGATCTCGGCTCTTTCCTTATCGAATGAGGTGCAGGATATTCACAATACCACTATGCAAAGCAAGAACTAGAAAAGCAAACAAAAGACAAAACTGAGGGTTGTAGCATCTGCTAGTTATTGCTAAAGAGGTCACTCCCGGTGAAGGGATCTCGGCTCTTTCCTTATCGAATAAGGTGCAGGATGTTCTACAAGGAACACCGTTATGCAAAGCAACAACTAGAGCTACCTGTTTTTGAAAATTCGATTCCACAACATCATTAGGTTTATTTTTCTTTCATTAATCTCATTAATGAATGTCCCATCATTTAAATTACCTAAATATCACAGATAAATACAACGTACGCTTATGCCATCCGCATTCGCCTCGATGTCCCGTCATGCACCGTTAGGTTAGGTAACTAACGACAGAGCGGGGCAGGGCTAGCGCGGGTGTAAAACATAAGCAACGTCTATATAATATATCACATATACTATATACAGTATCTATCTCATCATATCAAATGATCATATCACAGATATCAGCAGCAGAAGACAATATATGAAATATTGGATATATTAGGATGTTCGTGTTTTATTTTGAGCCTTTATAAAACACGGATTCCACGGTCGTGATGAATAGCCAAACCCACATCCTTAGACCCCTACGAGAGCGGCAAGCGACCCTACCAATTCTAAAGTTAGGAGATCCGGACTCGACTCCTCGAGATGGTCTCCCACTGGACTGTAGAACCCGGTTACTTGTGCTCCCCTCCTTTGGTCTATCCTAATGCGAAAAAGTAAATAATATACATCAACGGTGACATCTTCCTCAACTCGGAAGTACCCCAATAAAACAATATTACATACAAGTTTTTTACATGAATGAAAATGAAAAAACTCTCATCTCACATAAAAACCCCGGCTATTCAAACACGACGATCCAATATAATATATCACAGCAACACATAACAACACATGTTATCAACGTAAGTAAATATCTGTATCCCAATTGTCGTTGACGTATAGCAACGAACCGGCGATACACCACATATTACACTTACGGTCGCAGAAAAGAAAGTGAAAAACTACAACATTTGGAATCCATGATAACCTTAGACATCATAAACCCGAAGTATCACATACTTCGGATTTCATACCTAACTATATGAATTCCACATATTGTATCACATCACTTGATATCCGGACGACATTAAACTTCTCGATCGATTCATCAAAGTCCCACAATTCCCAGACGGCTCAACACTTGAGCACAGTTTAATAATACCCAGTATATGCCACAGCACCTATGGACCAACCGTAGAAGAGCAGACCTAAGCCTCACTCATGTCGCCACGGAACTGCGGCAAACCCTAAGGTATGACCGCGGTTCCGCGATCCAAAAAAGTCGAGTTAGGGTTACATTCTTCTAGAGGGTCCACAGAATTACTTGCACGTTTTTCCGAATACCTTAAACTTGGAAAAATGAGTTTTTGACATTCGTTCGAGCTTTTTAACTTCGCCTAGATAACATATGAATACCCGAAAAAAGCTAAACGATGTTAAACATTTTGATCGAATCAATGAATTCCCAATAAATTCCAGAATGCTCAACACTTGAGTAATATTAAAAATTCCCAGAAGCATGATGTAGTAGCTATGAATCACCCCTTGAAGTACGATTCCATAACTCATAAGTTCTGCCGCGGAACCGCCGCTAAATGCATGGTATGGTCGCGGTTCCGTGGTGACTTGATCGAGTTAGGGAATCGTACTTCTCCTAGATCCATAGAATTACCTGCACGATTTTTTGAGAATTTTTAATATGGAAAAATCCAACTTTTTGAAAAATTTCCAGAGAGAGGGTATCAAGTGGGTTTTCGGGATTCGATCGGATTTTTAACTTCGCATAGATAACTCATAATGCTCTAGTAAGGCTCTGATACCACTGTTGGGTTCTTTGGCACGACCACAAGGTTTCGGGAGGTATCAAACATGCTGTATTTAAAATTTTCTATCATGCCAAACAACCTAACCTAGGATCTAACTAGAGTTTTAGGAGTAAAACTAGAATGTAAACTACTTTATATAGAAAGTGAACAAGGAATACAACCTTTGTAGACCGGTCCTTCACTTCTAAAACTCCGTGTTGACGTCCCTTCACTGCGATCATCAATCTCCTAAACTCTAGTATGGGTTCCCTCGGAGAAATGAACAAGCTTGCTCGTAGTCTTCGAGGCCGAAGATGATCTACGTCGAGGAGACTCAAACTCAAGCTAACCCTTCACTAGGTAATGAACTTTGTGAAGAGAACACCCTAAACTAAATGGCAAGTAGTAGAGGATGATGAAGTAGGAAATGGGCCCACTTTAGATTTTATTTTCTCACAATATTTTCTCACCATTTTGAAAGCTAGAAAGCTTTCATGAGGAGGAAGAAGATGAGAAAATGAACTAAAATGAGATGAGAATAGCAACCATGGGTGAGTTAGTATCATATACTAACATTGTAGAGACTTAACCATGAATTAATTATAATGGTTGGGTTTAAAATATCTTAAGTAAAACAAAATGAGTGGACTTTGGTCAATGGTTTACAAGCTTCATGAAGCTCCAAGCCATGACCAATTTTCCACCTCATTTTGATTTACTAAGATAAATAAAACCCCACATTATATGTAAGCATGGTGTAAGTCACACCCACCCACCCAAGTTTCCATGTATCATCAAGCATGATACAATCATGTACACAAACATATATCACATATACACTATGTGCACACAAAGTGAGAAAAATAATCTTAAGTGAGCCAATACTAGTTAATGTAAAGTAATATATCAAATATATAATTATACATTAAATTATTAAATCAACACTTGATTTAATAATCCGGCTATATCACATACAACCGATTAATATCTAGTGTATCAATCTATCGAATCAACACTTGATTCGATAACTCGGCTATACCGCATATAACCGACCGATGATACAAATCGTGAGAATAGAATACGGTATCACATACACGTATTAATCTCGGTCCCGCACATATCTCATATGTGCTCCTACTCCGTTTTGCTTGAGTCAGGAAACCTCTGTGTAGGACTCTAAAGACTCGTCAATACGTCGGCAGTAGGTGATGATCATATCAAACACCTACAAGCCGCAAGCGGTCTGCTAAACGTAACGGCCATCCGGGTATTGAGCGATCAGAAGATCAACAAGAAAGCCTGCTTATACTCCTACGAATTCAATCAGTAACACTATCGTACAGTCCGGTCTCTTCGTCTGATATGTCGCATATCTCGCCTAGGGGTGGTAAACGTCAGACCCCAATAGCTTGATAAATCATGTCGATGTAAGGTCCATAACGGACGTGAAACTACTGATAACACTTACCAGTAAATCACATCTACCCTGGCCTGGGATTTCAGTTATGGCCAATCGAGCATAGCGCAATATCAACCCCCAATACCGGGAGAGACAAATCCCCTCCTATCGCTCATTGCCTCCATATGATTCGGGACTGCACCCAAAAATCACCTGTTTGCATGACTCGGTAGAGCCGTGGTAGGGTGGAAATCAAAGTACAGTGGGAGACACACAAGACTCTATGAAGATCTCGGGTCGACAGACTAACCTGTACCAGTGTCACCAGAGAACTGCTATCTGACGTAAGGTATAATACCATCTAGGAGTTCTCAGCAAGTCCGTTCAGTGTACCCAGTCTCCACCGAGCACCCGTATACTATCTCCGATGTCAAACACCAATGGATATGGGATCATCCATTGCCCATCACATGGGTCAAGAAGATATACGCTAGTCTACTCTGGAATATCGATGCCCCGTCTCGATATTCCCATGACTAGGAACATTAAAGGATGAACTCATGGACTACCTAGGCCCTACTAGTATGATTTGCATCATAATCGTGGAAGTCAAGTACACATCCTAAGGGCTTTATCAACATGTAACAGAGAGACAATAAGTATACATGTTAAGATAAAGAGCAACCAGATAGCGTACTATCATGTCGAGCAAGAAATTCCTCCCTATATATGTCCAAGAATCCGCTACAATATACATCTCATGTACTGTAATGGCCTCTAGGGCATACATATAACTAACAATCTCCCACTTGCACTAGGGCCATCATATAGCAGTGGTTGTAGTATCTCATACTCAACCATCCCATAAAAGTCTCTCTCTGGAAAAGGGCCTTTGTGAATGGATCCGCCGTGTTGTCCTCTGAGTCTATTCTCCTAATCTCGATCTCCCTGGAGATCTACCATCTCCATGATCTGGTGATATTGCCTTAGAATATATCTGGATCACTGATGGGATGGGCGTTCCTAGGCATAAGCCGCAACTCCATTGTCACACAATGGTAGGAACGAAGTTCATCTCATGAACAAATATACACCCATACTTCCTCTTTGGAAGCATCTTTGGTAGCGACGTATCCAGCCTTTATCGTCTAGGTTTCCACAGTATATAGCTTGGAAATCTTCCAACATACCGTTCCTCCACTGAGGGTAAAGACAATGCCTGTGACTGATATCCAGTCGACCTTACCACCCTGGAAGCTATCCATTGATTCTCCCCAGGATCGATTATACCATCTCACTACACTTTGTGAGAATCCTAATATCCACTTAGATCTATTTCATAGATCCAAAACCCAGGATTTAGAAGGTATCACCTTGATCCTATATGGAGAATCCTTGTGATAAGAGGAGATTGACCGAGTGTAGCATAGGAAACACCTTTCCCATCAAGAGTTTGTTATCCACGTATAATACGAGGAAGACCACCTTACTCTCTACTATCTTTTTGTATATACAAGGTTCATCTACCATTTTGATGAAGTCAAACACTTTGACTACCACATCAAAACAGATGTTCCAACTCCGCGATGCCTGCTTTAACCCGGAAAGCAACTTGCACACGTTTCCGCTGCTCTCACTGTTTACGAAGCCCTCTGCCTGTGTACTTATAGACGCTTCTCTTCTAAATCAGTATTTAGAAAAGCAGTCATGACACCCAACCGCCCGATATCGTAGTCATGGTATGTAGTAATGGCAGGTAGGATTTGGATGGACTTAAGCATAGGTACTGGAGAAAAGGTTTCATCAAAAACCATATCTGGTTAATGGCGAGAACCTTTTACAACAAGTCTAGCTTTGAAAGTCTCAACTTTTCTATGTACACCAAGTAATCTTCTCAAGATAAACTTGCTCCTGATGGGGATTTAACCCTTCAGATATATCAACCAAAGTCCATACTTTGTTGGTGTACATAGATTCCATCTCAGATCGCTTAGCATCCAGCCATTCTTACAGAGTCCCTACTCTTGATGGCCTGCTCGAAACTAGTTGGGTCATCATCTCATGATGCAATCCTCGCTCCCACTGTCATCGAGAAACTGAAGTATCTCTCAGGCGGATAAGGAACGCTATCAGATCGGCGAAGAGGCTGAAGTTCGTCGGGAACTATTGAATCCTCTGGTTCTATCAAATCATCAGCTATAGTTTGTATAGCTGGAACTCCTTCCAGTTCTACCTCATGACCACAAATTTCTTCCTTAAAAGATACATTTTCTTAAAAAGGTGGCATGCCGAGAAATAAAACACCTTTTGTTTCTCGGTGTGGTAGAAGATATTCCCTTGCGAATACTTGGGATATCCAAGAAGTATGAATTGTAAAGAATGTTTTCAGTTGCTAGTTCTTGTGTTATATTGCTTAGGTTGTTCACGCAGAGTTGAACTGCATGGTATGTTCCATACAGCTCGACCTGCATGGGCCACCAACAAAACTTGTTACACCCCGCTTCCCAGTATACGGGCAGAGGACACGACGAGGCCGCTACGTATTTACTCTGAAGTAAATACGCTAAGAGTATCTAAGCAATATAAGTAAAATGCACGAGAGACGGGTTGTAAATGAATAACAACTTTATTTATTAAACATTCTTTTTACAATACAACTGAAAGGTAAATATATGGAATGAAAGTAATGCCTAAACTGTGGCATAATAGAAATAAAAATACTGAAATGAAATGTACAACTAGAGCTCCGGGTCAAAGGCTAGCTGATCCAAGTCCTCGCTGGTGGGCTCGATCTCCTGAAGGCCCAAATCACCTGACGACATTCCAAAAGAGAAGAAAGAGAATGTCGTCGGTGAACAAATCGCTCGGTAAGTCCCAAAGAAAAGGGAGAAATAGAATAGACAGAGAGTGTATAACTATTATAATGTTTTTTGTTATGTTAACGTAGTTGTTTGTAACTTGGTACAAAAGATGTCAGTATATACGAGAGGAGTCTAACTTACACCGTGGATTTTGGTAACCCGTAGTACATGGCTCCGTTGATAATACCACGGAACAACGACATGGATGTATTTACATCTTAAGTGACCACCTCGTGCCACCTTTAACATATTCCGTACCAGTCTACCCCTTATAAACCCCGTAGTATATTATTGTATTGGTTGTATTGTTTGTATTAATTGTATCGTATTGTCATGTATTGTAA
The DNA here is from genome assembly GCA_030015575.1 of Agapanthus africanus. Lineage (NCBI taxonomy): Eukaryota > Viridiplantae > Streptophyta > Magnoliopsida > Asparagales > Amaryllidaceae > Agapanthus > Agapanthus africanus. Next base: position 822,864,101 of record CM057339.1, on the reverse strand, counting down.
ATTGTAAATGGATGACTTGCCAAAACCATGATATCAGTAATGGAACGGATATAATGGATGAATATGTAGATGGAAAATATCCATGGTTCGGTTCAGTCAATATAGATTGAATACATTGAATATATGGATTCATGAATTCATATTGAATTGTAGTTTGTACTTGAATCATATTCAAGTAAGGTTAATTATATCGAGACTCGGTCTGAGTCAGACAATTAAAAAAGAAATTGAATCCTGAATTAGGTTTTGCTGTTATCGGTAAGTGCTGCACATGGACGGCGGGATTTGTGTCTTTATCAAATACAATTACCGTATTGATAACACCGTTTGTTAAGTTGTCTACATTAAATAGGTAAGCACCCATATCTCCGGCTCCCTAAGGCTCAAAAGACTGGTCCCGCTTAAACCTATGTTTACTAGGGTCCTTATTGTAATTTAGTATAACTTGAGGGGGGTTTATGTAAAAATATTTTTTGTATAATTTTCAAAATACACTTCAAGTATTTTATTATTGTCTTTAAAGTTTTCATTGATGTATATTTTATCAATGTGACATTTCTAGTGAATAAAACCTAATTTCATAATATATGGTATTTATTTGTAATATTGGAATTGTATGGTATTTTCTTGTAAATGAGATATTTTTCTTGAATTTTTGAAATGTGGAATATTATAAATATTAAAAATAGATAATTTGATATTAATTATATACATATTTATTTATTAAAAATATAAGTTTTAATTATAATAGAAATCACATTTTCTAAAAAAAATTGTATTTTAAATCTTTCGAGATCGTATGCTCGTTGCGGAGGTCTACATCTCACTCTACTAAACCCGAGGATGTGCGATAATCCGCACCGTTCCAAACGGGTTCCCCAAAATGGGTTGTAGAGATGCATTTGCAAAGATTTGTTAAAATACACATCTTGTAGAAAAATAATTTTATAAGTCGGAGGTAGTTATGTGTAAAATCGTATTTTCCCCAAATCTATGTTCCCAAATTTCATCGTGCTATATTACATATGAGTGTTGTGAAGAGGTATGTCATTATCTTATGAGTTTTCTAAGGTAATACGGTTTAAAAGAGTTCAAGCATGTCGAAATGAAACATAAGGGTATTTTAAAGTAAAACTGGAATAAAACTTGCTACGGTTATTACTTGATGCCACACTTGTTCTATTATCTTCGTTAATGTTTAATGGTCATGACATGAGAGTTTGGTATTATTGTTTTAAAGAAAAATAGAACTTTTTAAGGAAAAATCGAATCGGAAGTCGGATTAACTCCACTTCCGTCGGATTTTAGTTTTGAATGTTTTTAGAATAGAGAAAAGAAGAAGAATTAGGGACTTACAGGTTATTAGACTAAAAGAGAGAAGGAGGAAGAGGTAGGAGGTGCCGGTGCGTCGTTTCGTCGTCGGAATCTCCTCGGATCGTCGTCGGAAGTTCGTCGGAGTTTCGCCCTTTGCTAACTCCACTTGCACACAAAAAGACTTGGGAATTTTCTTGAGAGTTTGAGCAGGGATTTGGGAGTGAAGAGGGGTGATTTTAGGTGTGGTATTTATAGGAAAAATTAGGGTTTAGGGTAATGAAAAGGTATATTAAAAATTTGTATTAAAATGGATTAAATGGGAGTTTTATTGTGCTCTGTAATTGTGCAGTAAAAACAAATAATACAGGGGTTATGGGGGAGTTCAAGAGTCGCAACAGGTAAAGAAAATTAGGGTTTCGGCCGAGTCAGACAGGCGCCGGCCGAGTCGGGCGAGTCGCCGGCCCGAGTTGGCCGAGTCGGGCCGCGTCTCCTTGCCACGTGTCCCCGACGCTTGGTCTTGACTCGTAGACCCGTTTATTTATTCTGTAACTTACCCTATTACGTTTAGTGCACGTGTAGACTCTCGGGATTCTAAAAGATTAAATGAATTTAATATAAAAATAATGTGTGGCTGATGGGATTTGAACTCTGGTGCTTTGGTTCAGCAGTGTAAGGTCTTACCAATGAGCAACAAGCTCCTTCTTGCTGTTCTAAAGCAAAACAAACTTATAACTTGTGCTCAGGCTCAAGTACCCCTTTCTGTATTTTTGAAAAAAAAGTGTACAGAAAGTTTAGGGTTGTTACATTCTACCCTCCTTATAAAAATTTCGTCCTCGAAATTTGTAAAAGGAAAGTGTAACGGATTCAAGGAAAGTTTGGTGATAGAACTATTGGTAGTGTATGAAAAATATGTGAGAGAACGAAAAAAATGCGAGAGATTTGAAAAGAGTTGCGGAAATTACCAGGTTTACCTTGGTCTACAGCCTCTGCTTCTTCGGCCGCTAAAAGGAAAGTCTGACGCCGTGGTACATTCCTCCTAACCGGGGGCACATTCCTCTATCCTTGGGGCATGTTTCTCTGCCCTCGAGGCATGTTCCTCAGTGCCTGATGGAATTGGCAATTAGGCTGTGCAGGAGGTGGAGCTGGGAGTGCCAGACGAGATATAGGAGCCTGGATAGCTGGCCGATGCGGGTAGTTGGTGGGTGTGTGAGCTGGGTTGCGTTTATAAGGACAGTTTCCAATTCCGTGATTGGACACGCCACAAACTAGGCACAAGCCTTTTGCGCGCCTACAATCCTTCCACAAGTGTCCTTCCCTCTTGCAATAGAAGCAAAAGTCTGGACATAACTGGCTAAGTGCGTCTTCCATTTTCCTGGTTCAACAGTTGGCCTTGAAGAGGCTCCTCCTACCATCTGGTTGGTAGGACGCTTCACTCTGATAGATTGAGGTCTGCCATTCCTCTTCACCACTGCCTCATATCGTCGGGCAGCCTTCAAAGCCAAATCATGGGTTGGGAAATCTCCTGTGGCCAATGCAGCCTGCATCTCTGAATCTAACCCTTGCTGAAATTTTCTAGCCCTGATCTCAGCAGTCGGTATGAGACGGGCCGCAAACCTGCTGAGCATGGTAAACTCAGTATCATACTCATCTACTAATTTGGTCAACATTGAACCTTATTGCAGATGGATGAACTGTTGTTCCATGTCGAACCTGGCAGTTTCGGGGAAGTACTTTGTGTCGAACATGTCACGGAAAGTCTTCCATTCGATGGGTTGATCAAGACGGCTTTCTTCCGCCTTCTACCAAACCCGTGTATTGTCCGTGAGCTGCAGCTTCGCAACACGAACCCAAGCTATCTCTGGCACTTGTGCTGCTGCCAGATCATCTTCAATACTTTGAGCTCATTCTTCAGCTTCTAGAGGGCTCTCTTTTCCTGAGAATTTTTTGGGGTGCAAGGCCCGGAATTGGTTCACTCCGGGTGCTTCCGCTTCTTAACGGTTCAAGAGAATAGTAGTCTGCTGCTGCTGTCCTTCCAGGAGGCTATGGATCGCCTCAAGCAATACCGTCTGCTCATTGATCGGAGTAGCGATGGCAGGTGTAATTGGTAGGGGTGGTGGAGTGTTGTTGAAATTGGTGTTGGTATTGTTTGGGGAATCCATAACCTTAGAAGAAAGATTTGGGTTAGGATAGATTCAAAATATATGAAATGATAAGATTCAAGAAGTATGAATTGTAAAGAATGTTTTCAGTTGCTAGTTCTTGTGTTATATTGCTTAGGTTGTCCACGCAGAGCTGAACTGCATGGTAGGTTCCATACAGCTCGACCTGCATGGGCCACCAACAAAACATGTCATGCCCCGCTTCCCAGTATACGGGCAGAGGACACAACGAGGCCGCTACGTATTTACTCTGAAGTAAACATGATAAGCGTATCTAAGCAATAAAAGTAAAATGCATAAGAGACGGGTTGTAAATGAACAACAACTTTATTTATTAAACATTCTTTTTACAATACAACTGAAAGGTAAATACATGGAATGAAAGCAATGCCTAAACAGTGGCATAACAGAAATAAAAATACTCAAATGAAATGTACAAGTAACTAGAGCTCCGGGTCGAAGGCTAGCTTATCCAAGTCCTCGCTGGTGGACTCGATCTCCTGAAGGCCTGAATCACCTGACGACATTCCAAAGAAGAAGAAAGAGAATGTCGTCAGCGAACAAATCGCTCGGTAAGTCCCAAAGAGAAGGCAGAAGTAGAATAGACAGAGAGAGTATAACTATTATAATGTTTTTTTGTTTAGTTAACGTAGTTGTTTATAACTTGGTACAGAAGATGCCAGTGTATACGAGAGGAGTCCAACTTCTACCGTGGACTTTGGTAACCCGTAGTACAAGGCTCCATTGATAATACCACGGAACAATGACATGGATGTATTTACGTCTTAAGTGACCACCTCGTGCCACCTTTAACATATTCCGTACCAGTCTACCCCTTATAAACCCCGTAGTGTATTATTGTATTGGTTGTATTGTTGTATTGATTGTATTGTATTGTCTTGTATTGTAAATTGTAAATGGATGACTTGCCGAAACCATGATTTCAGTAATAGAACGGATATAATTGATGAACATGTAGATGGAATATATCCATGGTTCGGTTCAGTCAATATAGATTGAATAGATTGAATATATGGATTTATGGATTTATTTTGAATTGGAGTTTGTACTTGAATCATATTCAAGTAAGATTAATTATATCGAGACTCGGTCTGAGTCAGACAATTAGAAAAGAAATTGAATCTTGAATTAGGTTTTGGTGTTATCGGTAACTGCTGCACATGAACGGCAGGATTTGTGTCTTTTTCAAAGACAATTACCGTGTTGATAATACCGTTTGTTAAGTTGTCTACCTTAAATAGGCAAGCACTCATATCTCCGGCTCCCTGAGGCTCAAGAGACCGGTCCTGCTTAAACCTATGTTTACTAGTGTCCTTATTGTAATTTAGTATAACTTGAAGGGGTTTTATATAAAAATAATTTTTGTATAATTTTCAAAATACACCTCAAGTATTTTATTATTGCCTTTGAAGTTTTCATTGATGTATATTTTATCAATGTGACATTTCTAGTGAATAAAATCTAATTTCATAATATATGGTATTTATTTGTAATATTGGAATTGTATGGTATTTTCTTGTAAATGAGATGTTTTTCTTGAATTTTGGAAATGTGGAATATTATAAATATTAAAAATAGATATTTTGATATTGATTACATATATATTTATTTATTAAAAATATAAGTTTTATTTATAATAGAAATCACCTTTTCTAAAGAAAATTGTATTTCAAATATTTCGAGATCGTATGCTCCATGCAGAGGTCTGCATCTCACTTTACTAAGCCCGAGGTTGTGCGATAATCCGCACCATCCCAAACGGGTTTCCCGAAATGGGTTGTAGAGACGCATTTGCAAAGATTTGTTAAAATACACATCTTGTAGAAAAATGTTTTTATAAGTCGGAGGTAGTTATGTGTAAAATCGTATTTTTCCCAGATCTATGTTCCCAAATTTCATCGTGGTCTGTTACATATGAGTGTTGTGAGGAGGTAGGTCATTACCTCATGAGTTTTCTAAGGTAATACGGTTTTAAAAAGTTCAAGCATGTCGAAATGAAACATAAGGATATTTTAATGTAAAAGTGGAATAAAACTTGCTACAGTTATTATCTTGATGCCAAACTTGTTCTATTATCTTCGTTAGTGTTTAATGGTCATGGCATAAGAGTTTGGTATTATTGTGTTTAATAAAACTAGAACTTTTTAAGGAAAAACCGAATCGGAAGTCGGATTAACGCCGCTTCCGTCGGATTTTAGTTTTGAATGTTTTTAGAATAGAAAAAAGAAGAAGAATTAGGGACTTACAGGTTATTAGACTAGAAGAGAGAAGAAGGAAGAGGTAGGAGGTGCCGGTGCGTCGTTTCGTCGTTGGATTCTCCTCGGATCGTCGTCGAAAGTTCGTCGGATTTTCGCCCTTTGGTAACTCCACTTGCACACAAAAAGTCTTAGGAATTTTCTTGAGAGTTTGAGCAGGAATTTGGGAGGAGGGATGATTTTAGGTGTGGTATTTATAGGAAAAATTAGGGTTTAGGATAATGAAAATGTGTATTAAAAATTTGTATTAAAATGGATTAAATGGGAGTTTTATTTTGCTCTGTAATTGTGCAGTAAAAACAAATAATACAGGGGTTATGGGAGGAGTTCAAGAGTCGTAACAGGTAAAGAAAATTAGGGTTTTGGCCGAGTCAGACCAGCGGCGCCGGCCGAGTCGCGCGAGTCGCCGATCCGAGTCGGCCGATTCGGGCCGCGTCTCCTTGCCACATGTCCCCGACGCTTGGTCTTGACTCGTGGACCGTTTATTTATTCTGTAACTTAACCTATTACGTGTAGTGCACGTGTAGACTCTTGGTTTTCTAAAAGATTAAAAGAATTTAATATAAAAATAATGTGTGGCTGATGGGATTTAAACTCTGGTGCTTTGGTTCAGCAGTGCAAGGTCTTACCAATGAGCTACAAGCTCCTTCTTGCTGTTCTAAAGCAAAACAAACTTATAACTTGTGCTCAGGCTTAAGTACCCCTTTCTGTATTTTTGAAGAAAAAAAATTGTACAGAAAGTTTAGGGTTGTTTCAATGATGGATCTCACTGTTTTTCGAATTCTTTTTCAAACCATAAAAGAATAATTAGTCGGGATTAATCGCACCTTACAATTATTTCTTAACCTTTCGGCCAGGCTGGTGTTGGTATTCGAGAGAGGTTTTCCAACGCTTTCGCGAAGTTTATTAATTACATAAGCTCTTTTCCCTGGAGGCGTAGCCCCGCGAACACCGTTCTAGACACCTACTTAGTTTATAGCATTGATTGTTTAGTGAAAAAATCTCCCAAGAAGTAGCAGATACACAGTAGGACCGGGATCCAAATATCATCGTGTGACAACCTTGAATGAATCCTACCAAAATCATCAAACTCCAAATGGTATGAAACACTAGCAAGTTTCAATTTCCTTAGAAACCCCAGATGTGGATTTTTGCCCCAAGCTCTTATGACCTTGACGAAGGCCAACATATCATAAGTCGCAAGTCAAATTCTACCCGTCATTGTCCAGGTTAATTTGAACCCACGCGTACATACCCTTGAAGAAGGCTAAAATAGTAGTACGACTGTCCCAAACCAACGCATCTATCTATAGTACAGATGAATACCCAGCAGCTACCAATCACTATACCTTGGCGAATGTCAAAATACATAGCTTGAATACTACTGAATATCCATCTGAAATGACGGAGGGCTACGAATGGTTTTGGCGAAACCGTGAACGTAATAAACTTGATATAGTCGAAAGAACCATGATAGCTTTTAAAAGGAATGGTTTAGGCTCCATATTTAAAAGTTGTTTTTTTAAGAAAACCGGGTGGTTTTGAAACTGTTCCAACGATTTAAGCTTTGGTTTGTTTTCCTTACATTAATCAATGTTAATGTGGTCCCATCATTTAATCCTATCATTGCAGAAAAGAAACGAAAATACAACATACGTTTATGCCATCCGCATTCGCCACGGGGCCCCTTCATGCACCGTTAGGTTACTTAACTAACGGCAGAGCGGGAGTTGGACTAGCACGGGTGTAAAACATAAGCAACGTTTATTATATATTATATATATCCATTTGTTTCACGCAATAATAGGCATTCCAGATCACAGATGAATATATTGGATATATTAGGAATTCCGCGTTTCGTTTAAGCCTATAACGAAAGACGGATTTCACGGTCGTGATGAATAGCCAAACCCTACTCTAGACCCCTGCGGGTGCGGCAAACTACCCGCCAAATTCCCGAAGTGAAGCAACCTCCTTCAATAAAATGAGTAGGCCACTCAGCACTTCAAGAATCCGGTTGTTCGTGCACCCCACCTTGGGTCTATTCTAAGAGCAAGAAACAGTAAATGAAATAATACAATGGTGGCTACAACCTCAACCCGGATGTGCCCCGCAAAATAATATTACATCACATTTACAAATTATATGAATGAAAGAAAAACGCTCTTCTCATATCTCCCGGCTATTCATCCACGATGATCCAATACTTCATATCCACAAACCACAATCACAGATCACAGATATGTGCAACCCCCACTAATCGACGTATAGCGATTAGCAGACGTTTAACATCATATATACAAACTGAAACAAGTAAACGATATTAAAACTGCGACTTCGAAACACTCCATATTGCCACAATACAAAAATAATAGTATATGCCATTTTGGCAAAACCAAACACCACCTGAAACCCTAAATCCAAGATACCATAACACTGTAGAAAAATCAAGACAAAACAACAAGGTAGAACCGGCCATGCCGGTTATTTTGAGCTTCTGGCCAGCCATGATTTGGGGTTTTAGGCTCGTATTTCTATGGTATTCTAGTGGCAAGTAGAAAATCACTCTGCAACTTTTTAAATAATTTTTAAAGGCTCTGAAAAATTTGACAGAAACTTGGATTTTAGTTTCGATATTTCGGAGTTATTTCGGTTTCATAATTCTATACATCTTCTAAACTGTTAGTTAAGATTTAGTAGGCTCTGATACCACTGGAAGTCGATGTCGCGCACCCCGCGGGTTCGCGGGAAGGCAAAATTTGCAAAAAACGATTTTTCTATGCTTCGCAACACCGACTAAAATACAGGATCTTTATGAAAACCTTAACTAATAAACTACTTTGAGGTTTAGCTACTCGGTGAGAGTTTTATACCTCCGTGAACAAGTCCTTCGAGTCTTCTTTTCCTCCTCTCCTTGTTTCCTCGAAGATTGGATCGAGCTTGCATCGTCGGCCTCCTCACGTCAAAGACGATCCATCCGAGAGTATGTACTTTGAGCTCCAACCTCTAAACCGAGGTAACTAGTGTACCTAGTATGCTAAGCTAAGTAGCCTAGATGATGTAGAGAATGATAATGGATTGATTTGTCTCAAGAACCCTAGATTTCTCAACATATAAGACTTTTAGGGTTTGAGGAAGAAGGAGAGGAAACTTGGAGAGAGAATGAGAGAATACAAATGAGCTAGGGTTGTGTGAGTGTGGAGAATGGCTCAAGGACTTCACTCATTGAAGCATGTATTATTTTCCAATACTTTAGCCCAACCATGCTTCAATAGTGATGCCAAACTAATAAACAAATATATGAGCCATACTTCACACCCATGCCTCAAATATCTCTCCAATTTCCACCCCACTAATCTATTTTAAAAAAATAGATAAACCAATAATGAGGTCTCTCTTTCTAGAAGCATCTCTTGCAAAATTACAAGAATGCCCTCACCGTATATATATACCCATATTCGTATTCCGAAAAATACGAATACAATGAGACAAAAATAATCCAACAATATAATACTAGGATCTGGCTTAAATCAAAACCCACTAGTATTATCCGCTCGAACATCATCCGTGCACAAGTACACGTATGTGATTGAAACCCTGCTGTAAAACCATACGGCCTCTACATCATTTCGTCCGAAGCAGGGAAACCCACTCTGTGGGACTCTGAAGACTCGACAGTACGCTGGCAGTGGGTTTAACCATAAGTCCGTCAAAGGTACTAGCTGCACATAATGGCTACCCAGGTATCTGTCGATAAGAAGGCCGATGAGTAAACTCATCCGAACTCCTACTGAGTCTATCTGTGATAATATCCGTACAGTCCAGTCTGTTCGTCTAAGATACTCGTATATCGGGCCTAGGGGCAGTAACCGTCAAACCCCTAATAGAGCAATAAGACGTGCCGGGATAGAGCCCAAAACACCCTAAGAAACTACTGGAGTACCTACCAGTAAATCTCGCTTGCCCTGGCTAGGAATTTGTGTAATGGCTTTCCGAACATAGCACGATATCAACCCCCAATATCGGGAGAGACGAATCCTATCTAACCACTAATGCCTCTCAGTACTTCGGGATTGCACCCAACCACTACCTATTTGCACGACTCATTTTAGCCGTGGTAGGGTAGTGATCTAAGTATAGTGGGAACACACTCGAGACGAATAGTGATATCAAGTTAACGGACTAAGCTGTACTCATGTCACCTGGGAACTGCTACCTGACGATAGATATAATACCAACCATCAGTTCCCAACGAGTCATGTCCAGTGTAACTCATAACCCAATGAGCACATATATACTATCTCCAGTACGACGTACTAATGGTTGTGGGACAGACTACCTCCCTTGCTGGGATGAGAAGCGTATACACTAGTCTATTCTAGAGTATCGATGCCCCGTCTCGATAATCCTACGATTAGGGAACTGTATAAGGACGTGCTTATAGAATACCCAGCCCCCACTAGTGTGACTGTCATCACAACGCTGGTAGTCAGGCAAACATCCTAAGGACTCTTCTACCTCAATATGTGCTAAAAGAAACACATGCACATATTGAGGTAGAATCAACCAAGTAGCATACTACCATATTGAGCAAGACTGTTATTATATTCGTGTATATCCTAAGCTTCTAAAATGTAATATACAAACCAGTACTATACAATAATGGCCTCTAGGGCATATATCACTAACAAAACCGACGTGAGAGGACCCTTGCAGACAGAGACCAACTCTGTCTGCAAAACAGGGTACATGGGCACCTTTTGAGAAGGCGCCTGGGTATCCCGGGAGCTTGGGCGCCTAGGTACCCCAGGAACTAAGCTTTGTATTTTTCTTTCTGTTTTTGCTCGGGCCTTAACAAAAAAGAGATTCACGATAGAGGATCCTCGGATATAATTCTATTTTCTTTACTCTTCTTGGCCAAAGTTCACAAAAGGATCGAAACAAGAGATCAATCAAAGAGCTAAACTATTTTTTATCTTTTGAAATCTTTTTTTTTTTGGGTTTTAGAGAGATTTCAATCTATGAAGAGAGTCCTAGAATGAATTCTCCTCTTTTTATTGAATAGAACCTAATCTTAAGAAAATAGTAAGAAAACCAACCCAAAAAATACAAAAGAGGAACCACTCCACTTGTATAAGCAAGGAAAATAAGCTAAGAAGGCATGAGAAATGAATAAAACGCAAAGAGTGGTTCTTGGATCCCATTTTTTCAAAGTTTGTTTCTATTTGAAGAGTTGAAATACAAGCTAGACAACATAGAAATAAAGAAATAGGTTCTTCATTCCTAAATCCTGGTCCTAAATAGGAAAAATCGGGGTTTTCTTTCTCTAGCTCATGTTTTTTTTTAAAGTTTTCTTAATTTATTTTTGGGTTTTTGAGAGATTTCTAATCTAATCTAAACATTGTTTTTGTTGAAGAGTGGAGGTTTAAGCTCTTAGAGAGATCAAGTGAAGGATTGAGAGAGTTAAGAAGGTGACAGATGGAATCACGAAGAGAGCCCTTTTTCATAAGCATGAGAAGGCTAATTTATAGAAGGAATGGTTAAGATATGAAATAGAGAGTTGTGATAGATTTTAGGGGGTACAATGGTTGAGATTTTATAGAGATGAATTGATCTCTATCAATGCCTAAGCTTATTTCACCCTAAAATGATTGGTCTCAATGCAATTTCCTAATAAAGCAAAAAAATGCAAGTTGGTTATGCTTTTAGGTAGAAAGAGCGTATGTTACATGATATGCAAGTTAAGTTAGGGGTCCAATAAAAGGAGAATCATATGCCATAGATTTGACAAGTCAAGTAAAGATTAATTATCACTAATTAAGTGCTTGATAGCAACGATTAGCTTAATTAATCTCTTATCGTTCATATTCAAATCAAATAGCAAACAATGCTCATATGACTTGAAATTTTACTTGGAAGATCATCTAAGTGAGTTATGAGAATCTATTAAGAAAAATTGGCAATTTTACTCTCGTGGGTTTAATGTTAAAAGGGTTTTGGCTCATGGGGTAAACGTTATTGATTTTAGTTGAAATTTGTATGTCGTGTCCTCATAATTATACTAAGATGACCTAAAAAGTTTGATATCATTTGGCTCCAAAGATCATGAGATATGGCTTTTTGAGCGTATCGAAAAGGGTATTTCGGTCACTTGAACGAATCATGAACCATGCACTTAAATTGCCTCCATGTATATCAAACAGTTATTTTTATGCAGAAATGAGGTGAATGACATGATTCAGATGCATTGGCGAGATGAGGATGTAAGGTTATGATGCGACACATGATGCAGGGCTAAAAGAGTAAATTCACAAATCACTGATTCGCTGAGATGTGTATATTAGATAATAATTTTTTTTAGATAATAACAAATTCCACTTCGGCTGTTGAGTATACCAAAACAAAAAAGATTTATCGAGGAATAACAAAATAAGAAAATATTTATATTGAACTATTAGCTATGAATATATACGAAATAAAGAAAATGCTAACCATCTCTATCTCTGCTATTAAGACCACAAAACTTGAGGGTTTCAATTTGATGGTCTAACATAGCCTTAAATAGCGCCACATCAGCGGTAAAAAAATTAAATGCACAATTTTATTTAACAAATATTTAATAAATACAATTATCAACCGAATCAATTATAACTATACAATCATCTTTACTGTTCTTAAATAACTACTAGAATCATTGTAAATCATTTTGAAAATAAATTAACCACTCTCACCATGTATGTTTTAATCTGATCTATTTTTTTAAAATTCAAATTAAAAATAATAAGCATAATTTTAATTTGAACACGTGCATTACATGTGCAAGATACTAGTATATTAGAACGGGCGTAAGCTTATCAATGCTATTACAATGCAAGCTACTGGATGCAACTAAGTTCATCAATTGATTGCCTCTTTTTTAAATAAAAAGTTTTAATTAATAGACCTATTTCTCTTACCATCAACCTATTTAAGCACATTATTTGGCTCAAATGAAGTCGCATTTCAAAAACCCTCATCTTCCCACTTCTCTCCGCACATACATGAGGGGATTAATATCCAAGCTATTTTTTTCAATTTCAATAACTTTATTATCAAACCACTATATTTAAATCAGAGAATAATTATTTAAACCATAAAATATCTATTATATATATACTGAGGCAAAAATAGTAGTCTTAATTAATTTCACATTAAAAAATTAGAATAAGTATATATACATATCAAGAAATTACCGGACATAAAAATTTGTTTTACCAAATCTTTTGTTGCGTCTCAACTATAATCTCTTTTCAACAAATCTATTCTGAATCGTCAATTTAATTTAAGAGCCACCATCCTAATGCTCTCGAAAAAACCCTTTACTCTTCGCATATCTAATCTAACTAAATTCTTTTCCAGCTGAAAAATATTCTTTAAAAGGGCTTGTAGAGAAATTTTCTCTACAAGGCCTTGTAGAGAAGTTTTTTCCTGATAAGAAGGTGTTGGCTTATCGGGTAAACGTCGTAAATTTTAGTTGAAATGTTTATAGCATGTCTTCATAAATATACTAAGATGATCTGAAAAGTTTGACATCATTTGGCTAATAGGATCATAAGATATGGATTTTTGAACGTATCAAAAAAGGGATTTCGGTCACATGAACGAATCTTGAATCACGCACTTAAGTTGGTTCCATATATACCAAACAGTTATTTTTATAAAGAAATAAGGTGGATGACATGATTCAGATGCACTAGCAAGATTAGGATGCAAGATTATGATACGACAAATAATGTAGGGGTAAAAGGGTAAATTCCCAAATCGCCGCTTCCCTGGGTCTACATGAGATAATAAACCTTTTTTAGATAATAACAAATTCCACTTCAGTTGTTGAGTATACCAAAACAAAAAAGCTTTATCTAGAAATAACAAAATAAGAAAATATTTATATTGAACTATTAGTTATGAATATAGACTAAATAAAGAAAATGTTAATTATCCCTATCTCTGCTCTCATTACCTCAAAACTTGATCGGTTTCCAAATTGATTTTAATTTGATGGTCTAACGTAGCTTTAAATAGTGCCACATCAGCTATAAAGAAAATTAAATACAGAATTTTATTTAACAAATATTTAATAAATACGATCATCAATTAAATCAGTTATAACTATACAATCATATCTACTGATCATAAATAACTTCTAAAATCATTATAAATCATTTTGAAAATAAATTAACCACTCTCACCATGTAAGTTTTAATATGATCTAATTTTTTTTGAATTCAAACTAAAAATAATAAACATAATTTTTATTTGAACACGTGCATCGCACGTGCATGATACTAGTTTCTTAGAACAGCATAAGCTTATCTCTGCTATTACAATGCAAACTCCAGGATGCAACTAAGGTCATCAATTGACGGCCTCTTTTTTAAAATAAAAAAATTTAATTAATACAAGAAAATTCTTCAAATCTAATTCTCACTTGAACATAAGATACGGATTTTTGAGCGTATCAAAAAGGGGATTTCAGTCACTTGAACAAATCTTGAATCATGCACTTAAGTTGGTTTCATATATACCAAACAGTTATTTTTATGCAGAAATGAGGTGAATGACATGATTCAGGTGCACTAGCGAGATTAGGATGCAAGATTATGATGCGACAAATGATGCAGGGATAAAAGGGTAAATTCGCAAATCGCCGCTTCGTTGGGTCTACATTAGATAATAATTTTTTTTAGATAATAACAAATTCCACTTCAGTTGTTGAGTATACCAAAACAAAAAGGTTTTATCTAGGAATAACAAAATAAGAAAATATTTATATTGAACTATTAGCTATGAATATAGACTAAATAAAGAAAATGTTAATTATCTCTATCTCTGCTCTCGTAACCTCATTTTGAGGGTTTTCAAATTGATTTTAATTTGATGGTCCCACATAACTTTAAATAGTGCCACATCAGCTATAAAGAAAATTAAATGCAGAATTTTATTTAACAAATATTTAATAAATACGATCATCAATTGAATCAGTTAGAACTATACAATCATATTTATTGATCTTAAATAACTTCTAGAATCATTATAAATCATTTTGAAAACAAATTAACTACTCTCACTATGTAAGTTTTAATCTGATCTTATTTTTTTTGAATTCAAATTAAAAATAATAAACATAATTTTTATTTGATCACCTGCATCGCACGTGCAGGATACTAGTCTATTAGAACTGCATAAGCTTATCTCTGCTATTACAATGCAAACTCCATGCTGCAATTAAGGTCATCAATTGACGGCCTCTTTTTTAAAATAAAAAAATTTAATTAATACAAGAAAATTCTTCAAATCTAATTCTCATATAAATCTATCCACATCGTCAACTTGTTTAAGTACATTAATTGGCTCAAATGAAGTCAGGTTTCAAAAACCTTCTCTCCACGCATACATCAGGGATTGATATCCAAGCTATTTTTTTTTTCAATTTCAAAGGATTTTTCAATAAATTTATTACGAAGCCTCTATATTTAAATCACAGAATAATTATTTAAAACATAAAATATTTATTATATATACGTGCATAGCATATGTTCAGATTTAGAGAAATAAGATTAAATATATATACATATCAAGAAATTACCGGACATATAAAAATTTGTTTTACCAAATCTTTTTGCATCTCAACTATGATCTCTTTTCAACAAATCTAATCCAAACCGTCCATTTAATTTCAGTGCCACCATCCTACGGCTCTTGAAAAAGCCGTTACCTTCACATATCTAATCACTAACTAAATTCTTTTCCCGCTGATATTCCTTATAAATCAACAGCTCCCATAAATCATAAATCATAAACCTTAGAGGGGGAAAAAACCCTAACCCTTGTCTTCAAAATCTCAATGGCCTACATCCCCAAAATCCCAAGCATCGGTCCCGATGCGAGCATCGATTCCATAGCCGAGACTCTCATGAGCGTAATGAAGCAATTAGATGGCAAACGCAAAGGCAATCTCGGTCGTTTCATCCTCGCTGTCCATGCAGCTTTTCTTGATTCCGGAATGACCCTTCATTGTAACTACGAACGCAACTTCCCCACCGATTTATGTCAGCCGTCAGATCTTTGCTACCCCTACCTCCATCCCATAGTCGACAACTGCAGTGTTATAAAATTCTCGATTGATGATGGTTATTTGGTAACGGTTTCTGACACCACTGGAAGTTCTGGTGTTGATGTGACTTTCGACCTCATGAAGCTTGCGCAGCCGTTGGTCACGTGCTTGCATGGAGCGATTGGTGATCGAGAGGAGAGGGTTCTTTTAGAATTCTGGAGAGAAGTTTATACCAAGATTTGTGATCCGGTTCGATCGGATTTGCTGGCGAGACCCCACTCAATGATTCGTCGCTAAGTTTAACCCTTTGCAGTAAATAGTTTGGTGAAAGATTTTCCAACTTTTTTTAGTACTTTTGCGATATCTGTTTCTATGTGATTGTGATCGTGATCTTGATGTTTTTAAATTTGAATAAAGAAAATATGTACATAAATAGTTTGATTAGAAACTTGAGACATTTTCTTATGATAACTTTACACGACTTTATCTTTAAAAAATTCCCTGAATTTATTTTAGAGACTAACTTATACTAAAACTTTTCAAGTTCTTGTATTTGGTGATGTGCATGTCATAAGTTTATAATTTAGATATATGTTTACAATGTTATTAGATTTTATTTTCCATTGAAACAGAGAAAATATAATCAAGGATCAAATAGGGATAAAAAAAAATCTAAATTTGTATTAAGGATTTGGTTTATTGAAATTCTAGGTAAAGGAAGATGATATCAACCACATTAGTTGCGAAAATTATGTGTTAAATGCTATGAACAAAAACAGCACACAGATAATGTATTAAAGTGAGATATATCTATGCTATTATAAAAGGATCTCAAAATTAAGAATCCAATTTTAATGACAGACTTCTAATTGGTTGTAAAATTTTCTCATTTTTTCTACCACAAAAAATAAAATAAAACACTACTCTCCCTCTACAAATCTCTCTCAATTACTAACATGCATCGCACGTGGAAAATACTAGTATGATTAGCTACCAAGTTGAGATATATGTGCAGTGCTAATCGTGCTATTGGATCGAACGTCGAAATTGGATAAAATAGGAGACCCTGCGGTTTGTCTTTTTTCTTGATTGCAGATGTGAGGCCGGGATTTCAAAATAACATCCATTATGGGCGGACCCATATAGAGCCAAGCAGGGGTCATAGATAAATAAAAATGAGGGTATATTATATATATTATGTTTATAACCTTAATAAAAAGATGTTTTTGCTGAGTTGATAGTATAGCACATATAATTGATTGAGGTTGTGGGTGTTCAATTCCCCTTGTTGATATTTTTTTCATAATTATTTAATTGGTAGTATGGCACTTTTAATTGTTTGAGGTTGTGGGTTAAGTTGATATTTTTCCTAACTATTTAATTATCAATCCAATCATGTACTCTCTTCAAACTCTTGCATGATAGATTTTGTCGAAGGATGTTAGTTCCGAATTATTTAAAATTGGAATTTGCTTAATAGTGTTAATCGTAAGTAACATTTTAGAATGGGTAACTAGTATTTTAGAATGCGAAATTTAGATTTTAGAATTCGTCATTCAACATATAGTACAAAAATAGAAAACCAATCAACCTTTAAATCATCATTTACACCTAGATTTCCTAAAATGATATACTGTACATAATAAATCAAAATTTAAATAATCCGTCCTACCCGACATCGTCACCACTGGCTGTTGCCAACATTAACAAAACATCGACCGCCGTCGGTCGATTGTCCCCATCACCATCGCCGACAACCGCCTCCAATCGCTGTCCCTGTCCACCTCCGTCACCTCCAATCGTCGTCCCTGTTCGCCCCGCAGCAGCCAACCGCCGCCTGTCGCCTCCTTCGATTGCCATCCCTGTTCGCCGCCGCCGCAAATCGTCGTCTCCATTCGCTGCCGTTGACGACCGCCGCCTTCGATCGCCATTCCTATTCGCTATCGTCGTCTCCGTTCACCGCCGTCGCTGACCACTTCCCATCACCGTCTCTAATTGCCGTCTCTGTTCGCCGCCGCCCGTTACCGCCTCCGATCGCCGTTCCTGTTCGCCGACGCCATCGCTGCCCGTCGCCGCCTCCGACAGCCGACCGACCATCCTCGTCGCTGGCCGACAATCATATTCGCCGCTACCGGTTATCCTCCGCCATCGATTAGCATCCGTCGAACCTTCGTCGGTTGAGTACTAGGTAACATCCACTATTAGATATATTGTCCTAAATTACATATGTATTTTGAAATCAAATGATTAGCATTTTGAATAGAAAATAATTTTATCAAAATGGCTGTCATTTCATTTACAAATTCTGAATTGTAAGATTATCAGGGACTAACACCCCTTAAGAAAAATGCTTAACCTACCGGGCTTGAAATCCACCACAATTCACCCAAGAGACAAACATCATGGGCCCACTTGTTTGGCACTAGTATCTAGGTGTTGTGGGTTCTACCATTTTGCTTTTTGGATGGATTGTGATAGGATTTCAAGCCCAATAGGAAAAAGTATTACTCTTTGGATAATACCATCATTACAAGCATAACCAAAAGCCAACGGATATCTCTCATCTTTTTTCCAAAATAAAACAGAAAAGAAATAAAAAAAACATATAGTTTCGGGTGCCTGCCCCCTCTCTCCCCCTCCACCCATACATATAGATCAATGTTTAAAAAACCCGTTACGCAACTCAACCAAATAACTTAAATACAAAATAACTTATGCTATTTTATGTTATTTCTACAAAAAAAATTACGTTACGCTACGAATTGATAGCAATGGCATTGTCTATATTTGTAAATAAGATTTTGCATAAGAATTTTTGTTATTAAATTGGATTTGAAATTCAATGGATCAAGAAAATCTAGTAATTATTGATTAAAACTAATTTCACTTGATCGCTTTGAATGCCTGATTATGAATGTAAACTTGTTAAATAGAAAATTATGAATTGTTATGTTAATTCTGATAAGTTTTACATTATTTTCTTAACTCTTTAAAGAATGTAATCTATTCTTTTATTTTAAAACTAATTTATTTAAATTTATGATTTAAAATGAATAAATATAATTATTAAAATTAATTGATAATAATCCATGTAACTTACACTTTGTGTAACGCTATTTGCGCTTTTCGCTTTTAGAAACGGAACGTTACACTTTACGTTTTCGTTAATTTCAATATTGATATAAATATATGAGATTAATGGAGGAAAGAGGCTATAGGAGGGGATTACCTCCTATGGCGTGGAAAAAATACAACTTCCACCATTTTTTTCGACGATCGGCATCCATCATCATCATCGTTATCATCTAAGATGTGCGTACACCAAATTTCATATGATTCCACAACTTTTTCACCGTTGATTTAGTGGGTTCAAAATTAACGGTTTACCGACAATAGAACTTTTTACATTGCTAAATCAACGGTGAAAAAGTTGTAGAATCACATGAAATTTGGTGTACCCACATCTTAGATGATAACGATGAAGATGATGGAGGCCGATCGTCGAAAAAATTGGTGGAGAATGTATTTTTTCCACGCCATAGGAGTAAATTTCCTCCTATGGCCTATTTTCTCCATTATTCTTTAAATATATACATAAATGCATGCATACACACACATTCACCATATGTGCACTGATATAGGATTGTCTTCACCAAATGAATGGTGTGTATGCTAAGCCAAAACTATTAAGTCTAGAAAAAAAAGTATTATGATTGAAAATTAGTTTTATAAATTATGCACTTCTTTTCTTTTCTTTTTGACAAAAAAAGAAGGACAAGACGTCCTACTCAATTAAATATTATTAAAATATTGTGCACTTCTTTTCAATGGAATATTACCGTATATTGTGTCCCCATTGACCGAAATTTCTTGGTCCGCTAATGACACCCATGGCAGAACGTCTCTAAATCCGATTAGTAAATTTATCGAATGATTATGAAAGGCTAAATAGTAGGAAATACTCCTGATTTTCTAAAACTGGCACTTTGCCCCCCTCAACTTCAATTGATTCTCAAAATGCCCTTTATATAAATATTTAATTAAAAAATATTTCTTGTTCTCTCTTTCTTATATACCCTCATTAATTTTCGATATTACTTGCATCTTGTTGGATATGTATGCCCTAAAGGCCATTATTGTATATGTGTATATATAGTGGATGCTTGGACATATATATGTACAGGACAATCTTGCTCGACATGATAATATGCTATTTGGTTTGTCTTTATCTAAACATGTGTATATGTTTCACTTGATATTACGTATCATTAATATATGTTGATAAAACTCATAGGATTATTGCTTGACTACCAGCGTTATGATGGCGATCATACATGTGTGGGCTGGGTAGTCTATAAGCATATCCTTAAAATATCCCTAGTCGTGGGAGTATCAAGACTGGGCATCGATATTCCGGAATAGACTGATGTATACGTTTCTGGACCCCGACGAGGGGTGTTGGTTGGTCCCAGAGCTATTATTCTTTTGCACCTGAGATCGTATACAGGTGCTCACTGGGGTGAGTACACTGGATGGACTCGCCGAGAACTTCTAGATGGTATTATAACTATTGTCATATAGCAGTTCTCAGGTGACATGAGTGCAGGTTAGTCTTCAGACATGAGATTATCATTAGTCTCGTGTGAGTTCCCACTGTATTTAGATTACTATCCTACCACAGCTCTACTGAATCATGTAAACATGTTTTAGTTAGGTACAGTCCCGAGCCACATGGAGGCAGTGAGTGGTTGTTGGGGATTCGTCTCTCCCGGTATAGGCAGTCGATATCGCACTGTGTTCGATTGGCCAGCACTATAAGATCTTGGCCAAGGCAGTTGGGATTTACTGATAGTTAGATCAGTAGTTTTTCGGATTGGTCCTGAGCCACATCGGCACGAATTATTGGGCTATTAGGGTTTGACGTTTACCACCCCCTAGACCCAGTATGTGATAATTTTAGACGAAGAAACCGGATTGTACGGAGATTATCACAGATAGGCTCAATAGGGATTTGGATGAGTTTGCTCTTCGGCCTTCCTTTTCGACAGATACCTGGGTAGCCGTGACATACAGCGAGTGCCGCCAACATGCTTTTGGTTATGAATTTATCCAGTAATTCACTGCCGGTGTACTGTCGAGTCTTTAGAGTTCAACACAGTGGGTTTTCCTGGTTCAGGCGAAATGATGTAGTAGCCATATTTTGATACGTGTAGAGTTCTGATCGAATGATTGTACTAGTTACCCGGACTTTCAATTAGGATACATGCAGGGTTCCGATCAAATGATTGTATTAGTTACCCGGACTTTCGATCGGACGGTTGATAATACTAGCCGGCTTGGGATTGAGCCGGATTATTAAATCATGTATTGATTTGATAATTTACGTATATATATTCCGATATGTATATTCTAGTATTATGTTCTTTGTGTTATTCTATCTCTTTGGGTATTCGTATTTTGATAAGAATACGGGTATGTATATACGGTTCAATGTAATTCGTATTTATACGGAAAATATTCTAGAAGGTGGACACGCCATTTTAATTTATCTATTTATTAATTTAAATGGAAAATGAGGTGTAAAGATAGTGAGGTGAGTATGGTGAGAACCATACTTGAATAGTGTTGATAGATAAATTGTATATTCATTTGTGCAAACTATTCTAGTATGGTTGCTATATCTTTATTGGAAAAATGTTTTTACAAAACCATGGTTCATGATTTTCTCTCACTTGGATAAAAAGAAAGATCTCATTCGCACCATTTTGCTTATCTCTCCTCATTAGCCTTTCTTGAGCTCCTCTTCCTTCTTCTTGATCTTCCTCCCTACAATCTCATGTGTTGAGAATTAAGGATGGAAGAGAGATAGATATACACTAAGAACAACTCACTATATTCTAAACACACTAAATTAGCAACCTAGAGTCTCTACTTGCTCCACTAGATTTTTAGTGTGGAGCTAGAGCCATGAACCACATCTCTCGGGTGGATCATCTTCGATGGAAGAAGACTTGTTAGTTATATGTATGCCCTAGAGGCCATTACTGTACATACGTTGTATATTGTAGTGGATTCTTGGACATATATAGGGAGGACTTTCTTGCTCGACATGATAGTATGCTATCTGGTTACTCTTTATCTTAGCATGTACTCTGATTGTCTCTGTATCACATGTTGATAAAGCCCTTAGGATGAGTACTTGACTACCAGGACTATGATGCAGATCATACTAGTGAGGACAATGTAGTCGCCAAGTACATCCTTCAAATGTTCCTAGTCGTGGGAGTACCAAGATAGGGTATCGATACTCCAAAGTAGACTAGCGTATGCGCTTCTTGACCCATATGATGGGCGATGGATAATCCCATATCCATTGGTGTTTGACATTAGAGAAGGTATACGGGTGCTCAGTGGAGACTGGATACACTGGACGGACTCGCCGAGAACTCGCGGATGGTATTATACCTCACGTCAGATGGCAGTTCTCTGGTGACACTGGTATAGGTTAGTCTATAGATCCGAGATCGTCATAGAGTCTTGTGTGATTCCCACCGTGCTTTGATTTTCATCATACCACGTCCAAGAGGGCATGCAAAACGGTGGCTTTTGGGTACAGTCCCGAATCACATGGAGGCAATGAGCGATAGGAGGGGTTTCGTCTCTCCCGGTATAGGGAGTTGATGTTGCGCTGTGTTCGATTGGTTATAACTAGAAATCTCTGGCCAGGGTTGCTGAGATTTACTGGTAAGTGTTATCAGTAGTTTCTCGAACTGTTATGGACCTCATATCGACACGACTTATCAAGCTACTGGGGTCTAACGTTTACCACCCCTAGGCGAGATATGCGACATATCAGATAAAGAGACCGGACTGTACGGGAGTGTTACTGGTTGGATTCACGGGATAATGTACAGGCTTTCTTGTTGATCTTCTGATTGCTCAATACCTGGGTGGCTGTTACGTTTAGTTGACCGCTTGCAGCTTGTGGGTGTTTGATATGATCATCACTTACTACCGGCGTATTGACGATTCTTTAGAGTCCTACACAGAGGTTTCCTGGCTCAGGTAAAACGGAGTAGGGGCACATATGTGATATGTGCGGGACCGGGAATAATACGTGTATGCGATACCGTATTAGTTTCTCGCGATATGAGATATCGGCCGGGTATATGTGATATAGCCGGGTCATCGGATCAAGTGTTGATTCGATGAACTGATACAGATTATATTAGTCGGTTGTATGCGATATAGCCGGATTATCGGATCAAGTGTTGATTCGATAATTCAATGTATAATTATATATGTGATATATTAAGTTACATTAACTAATATAATCTCACTTAAAGATTCTTTTTCTCACTCGGGTAATACATTGATATATATGTGATATATGTTAATTGTATTATTTTATTTTGTTACAAAATATATTATATATGTGATATATAATATTGTAACAAGTTAAGGTTACAAATGCAACATGTTTTGTGGAGTTTAAACATGGTTAGAGTTTGGATTAGGGTTAAGCTTTCTTGAAGCTTCTAGAAGCTTTGTTTTTGTTTTTATGCAAAGATATTTTGTTGATATTTCTTAACCAAACCCAAACCCTTTACCATGGTTATTTCTCTACATGGGTTAAGTTTTCATTCTTAACCTATGGTTGTATTTCTAACCTCACACAAGTTTTCATTATTCATCACAAATTGATTTGCTTCTTCTTCTTCTTCCTTTTTGATGAAAAGCTTTCTAGCCTTTTTAAATGTGATGAAAATGAGTGAGAAATTGAAAACAAATGAGAGCTAAATTCCTACTTCATCATCCTCATCTATTCTAGCCGCTTAGATTAGGGTGTTTGCTTTGTTAATACTTGATTAGCAAAGCAAGAGCTTGGGTTTGAGTTTCTTCAAGGTAGATCATCATAGTTATTGAAGATTGGAAGTAAGGTTGCATCTTTCTCTTCATGGAGCCTCTCTAGAGTCCGAATATATGATGATCGTAGCGAAGGGACCTCAACACGGAGCTTTAGAAGTGAAGGAACGGACTACAAAGGTTGTAATCCCTAACTTTTAGAAGTAAAGTTGTTTACTTGCTCATTGTTTCGCCTAATCTCTAGTCTAAGATCTTGGTTAGGGTTGTTCGGCACATGAAATTTTTTATTTTGGCATGGTTGATGCCTTGTAGAACCTTGTTCTAGTGTCTAGTAACCCTACAAGACTGGCGGTCAATCTCGATCAAGGAGACCTCAAAGTGCTAAGGAAGAGGGTATAAGACCGAAGGACATGGATCTTTTAGTAAAACACTCTATCACAGTAGCTAGAACTCCTATAGCTTGGTAGTTTCATGTTTGGTTTCGATTTTATGTAGTTGTTTCTAGCGCCAGGTTTTTAAACCTAAAAGTTTTTCGTTCCGCAACGGCCGTGGTTAGCGGCTAGGGCGCTAGGAACCCCAACATGGTATCAGAGCCACCCAAACATTAGAAACTAGTAGTAAACGATGTATTAGATTCAAAACCGAAAAATTCCGATTTCAAAACCCACTCTCTGTTCATGAAATATTTTGGTCTCTGAAAATTTTTAAACAAGTGTAGAGACATAATCTAGATATGTATATAACACACGATGAAAATGAGGGCATTCTATTATACTTTGGCCGGCCAAAATGCAAAAAACCCCAATTCTGGCGGTATATTGTTCACCATTGTACCTCATTTTCATCCAGTGTCTGGGGTTTTGTAAATTGGTATTTTTGGTCTTGTTTGATTTGCCCCAGATTTCACTTAGTGTTATCTTTGCTTTGGGGTAATTTGGATAGTTTCAAAACTTGAAATTTTGCATCGTTTATATCTGTGATGTGGTGTATGTGTTTTTCAAATGTCGTTTATTTGCTATATGCCATTTAGACGGGGTTGCACATACTTGCTTATACTACTGTGATGATGTTATCTGTGATGGTTTATTCAGATTGTCGTGTGGGATAACCCCTAGTGCAATGGTAGTTATACAGTTTAGATTCATTTATATATTCATTATTGCGGGGCGAGCGTCCGATATGTGGACTGTCGTTTCCGCCAGTTTGTATATTCTTTTATTGGGGCACGATCGGGTTGAGGTTGATGTCACCATTGTATATATGTTTTTCTTTTTTGTATTAGGATTACC
This sequence comes from Agapanthus africanus, assembly GCA_030015575.1. Taxonomy (NCBI): domain Eukaryota; kingdom Viridiplantae; phylum Streptophyta; class Magnoliopsida; order Asparagales; family Amaryllidaceae; genus Agapanthus; species Agapanthus africanus. Next base: position 822,839,104 of record CM057339.1, on the reverse strand, counting down.
CTAGGTGTGTAGGGATTCAATAGCACCACATTAGATTTAGGGTTGCATCACACATGCTATAACAAAAATTTAGAGGGTGCTAAACAATTCCAAATATGAATCGAACTAGAAAAATAGAGTAACAACAAGCTAGTATCATATACTATAAGTGTCTAACACTAAGTGGGGAGAGATACAACCTTTGTAGACCTCCTCCTAGACTCCTTGGATCGTATAGGGTTTGAGTTGGTTGGTTTGTATCCTTCCGCGTCCACGTTGATCCACCACGAAGTCTCTTTGCACCAAGCTCCAAGCTTCTCTTGATCAAGAAAGAAGAAGAAGCAAACACTTCATTCAAGTGGGCCAGACTAAAGTGGAATGGTGATGTGGGTTTGGATCTCACTACAAAACCTTTTCTATTTAATCCTTTATCTTTCTTTTAAAACCCTAGTGAGCTTTTTGAGGAGAGAGAGGAAGAAGGAGATGGCACAAAAAAAACTCAAGAGAATAATGTGATAACTCTCTCCAAACTCAAGAGAGTAAGTGAAGTCATCATGCTAAACCATGGTTACAAAATATCTATATATTTTGTAACTTGAGTTTAAGCAAAACCATGGGCTAAAACCATGGGCAAATGAAACCATTGACTTTGTCAAACTCAAGAGAGTTGAATAGTCAACCATGATTTTAATCCCATTTTGCTTTTCTCAAATAATCAAAATATCTAAATATGTAACCATGTCAGTCTTGCATTGCCACTACCAATGTATCATCAACCATGACACATGTATGCTTGCATGTGTGCATCCATATCATCATATACATACATTCATGCATGCATAATAAAGAAATAGGTTTTAATAAATGAGCTAATGGATTTAATATTAAATCAACACTTGATTTAATAATCTGGTCATATCATATACGATCTGTCCAATAGTAAACACTTGATTAAAATACGGTATCCAATACACGCATTTAATCGAGCTCCCGCGCTTATCACATATGCACCCACATCTTTTCGCTTGAGCTAGGAGACTCCTTTGTGGGACTCTAAGACTCGTCAATATGCTAGCAGTAGGCAATGATCACATCACATGCCCACAAACCGTCAGTGGCACAAGCTGTACGTAACAGCTCCCAAGTATTGAGCGATCAGAAGAAACACAAGCAAACCTGCTAAAACTCCCGTCGAGCCAACTGGCAACACTTACCGTACAGTCCGGTCTCTTCGTCAAATATGCTGCATATATGAGTCTAGGGATGGTATCGTCGACCACAATAACCCAATAAGTCATGCCGGTATATGGCTCATAACAGATCGAGAAACTACTGATAACAGTTATCAGTAAATCTCAGCAGCCTTGGCCAGGGACTTCCTGTTATAGCCAATCGTACATGGTGCAATATCAACCCCCAATATTGGAAGAGATGAAACCCCTCCTATCGCTCATTGCCTCCATGTGCCTCGGGACTGTACCCAAAATCCACATGTTTGCACGACTCAGTAGAGCCGTGGTAGGGTGGAGATCAAAGTACAGTGGGAGGACACACAAGACTCTATGACGATCTCGGATCTACAGACTAACCTGTACCAGTGTCATCTGAGAACTACTATCCAACGATAGATATAATACCACATAGGAGTTCTCAGCGAGTCTGTTCAGTGTACCCAGTCTCCACTGAGCACCCGTATACGATCTTTGGTGTCACCACACCAATGGATATGGGATCATCCATCATCATATGGGACAAGTAACGTATACGCTAGTCTACTCTGGTGATATCGATGCCCCGTCTCGATACACCCACGACTAGGAACATTTCAAGGATATGTTCATAGACTACACATGTCCCACTAGTATGATCCGCATCATAATCTCAGCAGTCCTGCATCATCCTAAGGGCTATATCAATATGTACCAAATGAATGAAAGCATGATTAAATGAACATGTCAAGATAAAAGGTGCAACCAGATAGCATACTATCATGTCGAGCAAGAATGTCCCCTGAATATATATATACACACATACCGGTACATACACTATCATATAATGGCCTCTAGGGTATACATATATCCAACAATCTCCCACTTGCACTAAGGCCAATTATTGGCGTATCTCATACCCAAACTCTCAAAAAGTCGCTCATGCTGCGGCAAAGAGAGGGCCTTGGTGAGTGGATCCGCGGTGTTATCTTTTGTATCTACTCTCCGAATCTCGATCTCGCGGCGATCAACTATCTCCCGGATCAGATGATATCGCCTGAGGATGTGTCTGGATCGCTGATGGGACCTGGGCTCTTTGGCCAACGCCATAGCCCTATTATTATCACAATACAAAGATATTGGATCGATAATGGTCGGAACTACTCCTAGCTCCGAGACGAACTTCCTCATCCAGACGGCTTCCTTGGCAGCATCATTTGCAGCAATATACTCAGCTTCTATCGTGGAGTCTGCAATGGTGTCCTGTTTGGAACTCTTCCAACACACCGCCCCTCCATTGAGGGTAAAGACAAACCCAGAGATAGATTTGTTGTCATCCTTATCACTTTGGAAGCTAGAATCGATAAAGGCCTCCATTTGGAGATCTCCGTTACCATACACTAAGAACATTTCTTTAGCCCTTTGCAAGTACTTAAGAATGTTCTTCACTGCTATCCAGTGATTCTCCCCTGGGTTGGATTGATACCTGCTTACTACACCCAGTGCATAAACTACATCAGGGCGTGTACATAACATCACATACATTATAGATCCTACAGCAGAAGCGTAGGGTATAATGCTCATGCGAGCTATCTCTTCATCAGTCTTTAGGCAAAAGTCCTTAGAGAGAGTGACTCCATGACTAGCGGGTAAGGAACCCCGCTTGGAGTCTTCCATACTAAACCTCTTTAAGATGGTGTTAATGTACCCGGTTTGGGACAATCCTAATAACCGTTTAGATCTATCCCTATAGATCTTTATGCCCAATATGTACGAGGCATCACGCAGGTCCTTCATGGAGAACCTTTGTGATAAGAACAGTTTGACCGATTGTAGTATAGGAACGTCGTTTCCTATCAGAAGAATGTCATCCACGTGCAATACGAGGAATGTGACAGTACTTCCTACAATCTTCTTATAAACACAAGGTTCATCTGGATTTTTGACGAAATCAAACTCTTTGATAACATCATCAAAACAGATGTTCCAATTCTGTGATGCCTGCTTTAATCCATAAATGGATTTAAGCAACCTACATGCTTTCCCGCTGCTCCCACTATCAATGAAGCCCTCTGGCTGATCCATATAAACACACTCTTCTAAATCACCATTTAGAAAAGCATTTTTAACGTCCATCTGCTAGATTTCATAGTCGTAGTGAGTAGCAATAGCAAGTAGAATCCGAATTGATTTAAGCATGGCTACAGGAGAAAAGGTTTCGTCATAGTCCAGTCCTGGTCTTTGTCGAAATCCTTTCGCCACAAGCCTTGCCTTATAGGTCACCACCTGCCCATCTACACCGATCTTTCTCTTAAACATCCATTTGCACCCTACGGGTTTTACCCCAGAGGGTACAACATCCAAAGTCCACACTTTGTTGGTGTACATAGACTCCATTTCGGATCTCATGACATCTTGCCACTTCACAGAGACACCACTCATGATAGCTTGCTAAAAACTGGTGTTCCCGCCAAAATTTCTGCGCAAAAGAGTCCAAGGTATCAAATGGCAGAGATACGCTTAAGAAAATGGGAACCGGTATCTTCCGGGCTGTTTTTTTTGACAAACTACCGAATGAGAAACAGATAAATTCTGATGGTATCGAAAGCGGCTCGAAAAACCCTTCGATTTGATATATTATGGGCCTCGTAATTCATCCGGGATCAAAAGTTATGAGGCATTACGTGTCCGCACGTGATGGGCCTTTAAGAACCCGCTGGAGGAGCTAAAAGATATAATAAAAACTCGAAAAAGACCCCATTGGGGCATCACGTGCTCACACGTGACCATGGGTCACGTGCAGACACGTGATGGGCTTTTAAAGCCTCTAAAATAATGAATAGAATTTAATTCTAAAAGTCAGAAATTATCTCAACGAGGTATCACGTGTTTACACGTGACCAATGGTCACGTGTTGACACGTGATGGTTAAAACTGAAACATAAATAAGCGGCTGAGAAAGGAACCCAATTGGGGGGCACGTGCTCACACGTGACCAAAGGTCACGTGCCAGCACGTGACTGGCTTTAAAAGCCTTATAATTTAATAGAATTAAATTCTAAAAGTTCTGAATCTTTCCAAATGGAAAAGGGTCATAATGAACCGTTGGATTAAAGATCCAAGGGTGATTAAAAATCACCAATTCATGGAAAAATCTTAAATAAGGAAAGATTCCCTCTAAATCTAACCGAGATAACAAATAGAATATCTTTTGGATTTAAAATCCACGGTGAATAAAATTCACTGAATGATCTAAAGGCCCAGAATTAATGATAAATATAAATCAAATCTCTCAACAATCAAATCAAATCTTTCAAAGAGAGATTTGCTAAACAAATTGATTCTTTTCCTTCTCCTATAAATAGGAGCCAAGAAGAGAAGAGAGGGGATCTACTTTTTTGGGAGAGAAAAACAGAGAGAGGAGAATTTAATTCTCAAGAGGGAAGAAAAGAAAGGAGAATTTAATTCTCAACAAAGAAAACCCTAGGTGAGAAAAGGGAAAAAGATTAACTTCAAAAAGAGAATTTAATTCTCAAAATTCAAGAGTTTAACTCTTATAAAAAAAAAGAAGAACTTAGTTCTTCTTCTGGTTGAAGATCTGTACAGAGCACATCTCCTCATAGGATGAGAATTTAATTCTCATCGGGTTGAGATCCTGCCATGCAGATCCTAAACTTAGAAGGGGAATTGAGTTTTGAGAATTTAATTCTTCTAAAACAAAACTAGGGTTTAACCCTAATCAAGAATTTAATTCTTTTACATATCTGGGAATTTAATTCCTTTGAAAAGAAATCAGGGTTTTATCCTAAATAAGAATTTAATTCTTTCACGATAGGAATTTAATTCCTCCAAAATCATAATTAGGGTTTAACCCTACAAAGAATTCAATTCTTAAAAGATCTCTGTTCATGAAAAGAACTAGGGTCACGTGCCCCCACGTGACCCTTGAAAAGATCCCCTGCAAAGAACTTTGAAGCATCACCCCACTTGCTCCCACGTGACTCCCAAAAATCAGAAAGAAAAAGCAAAGGGAATGAAAGCTTTGGGCGCTCTCACGTGTTATCACGTGACCCCTCAGCAAATGCTTTAACAATTGGTGCATAGATCCCCATCACGTGCCAATACGTGATGCTCTAAAATAAAAATGAAAGTGTTTAACACTTAATAGCAGAACGAAGAAAGGAGTTTCGGCCCAATCTCAGGCACCTCACGTGCCCCACGTGACCTCTGAAGCACAAAGAATAGAAAAGAGCTCTGGGGCGCCCTCACGTGTCACCACGTGACCCCTAATGAGCAGTATAACGCATAGAGCATGGGCTTTCATCACGTGCTCGCACGTGATGGCCGTCAGAACTAAAGTGTTAAACACTTACCTGCAGAATAAAATAAGGGGAATCAGGGCGCTCTCACGTGTCCACACGTGACCCCTCTTTCCTTAGTGTTTAACACTAATCTGAAGACTTTGTCCTCAGTGTTTAACACTGATTTTCTTAGTGTTTAACACTAGTTTGGAAAACTCTATTTGCAGTGTTTAACACTGATTTGCTTAGTGTTTAACACTAATTTGAAAACTCTGTTCCCAGTGTTTAACACTGATTATCTTTTAGTGTTTAACACTAACTTGCTAATCTTATTCCCAGTGTTCAACACTGTTGGTCTTTAGTGTTTAAAACTAGTTTTAGCCCAATTGGGCTAAGTCCAATTGTTAAACACACACGACACGAAGTGACCATCTGGAGAAGGAGAAAGTTGTTACCGCGATGCGGTAGCGTAATTAACTGCAGGGGCTTGCGCCTGCAGGGAAGAGCGTCCCCACATTCAAAAACCCCTCAAGCGAGGGGGAATCTGATGAAGTTTGCTACATCGGCCGCATCCGTCTAAACCTCCGATACACGGTGCCATAAATCAACTTGGCATCTTCGGAGAGGTGGACGGATAACACCTATTAGCATCTGCCCCGAATCTCAGTGCCAGGACATCGCAGTCTTGCGCGCCGTCTTTCGGAGGGGAACAGATTCTGGCACGTCCGGTGGGACCTCTTCCTCTTTCCACTCCACACTTCGTGTATCGTGTTCGCGAACGAATCGCGGTTTGCTGTGGTTGCCTGTGGATTCGAGGTATTAAGATTTGGTGTCTTGCTCCGTGCAGAAAACAGAAGATCAATGGCTTCAAACTGCACTACCTGCAACTGCAACTCTCGCCCCGTCCTTGCTGGAGGAGTGACTTATGGGCCCCAAGCGGCCTCCCTTTTCAAAATGCCAGTGGAGCAGGTAACTCAAGCCACCGCTGGACTATTCTTCGGGACCCTGCTCCCACCAATGAGCTTCAATGTCCCAATGACATCGCAAGAAGCTCCAAAGAAGTCGGTTTTCGATTGGCTTGCTACTGCCGCGGCCCCTCTCAACGGGTCGCCCAACTTCAATACCTCAGTTTTCAATAGACTGGGCCAGAACGTCTATAAGCCCGTGATACCCGAAGCTGCCATCCCAAAGCGGATAGCCATCCCGGCTCAAGCGGACAAAATTATCGGAAAGGCTCCTCCTTCCAAGAAGTCAGTTTTTACAAGGCTGGCCATTCCAGTTGCTGCTCCAGGCGAGGTCCTCAAAGCTGCTTCCCCTGCCCAGAGGTCTGTCTTTGACAGATTAGACATTGCTTCTCAACGGGTGTCAGTCTTCGACAGACTAGCACCAATAACGGTCTCTCCTCAAAGCAGGGGGCATGACGAAGTCACCCCTATGGCCGAAACAACTCCATCCGCACGACACGCTCGACGTCGCCACTGGCGCCGAGTAAGAAAGGCTGGGGGCAACTCCCCCTCTGGATTTACTCCACCAGCTCCAACGGTGGGGATCGATGCTGCTGTTCCAACCGGGAACAGCTTTGAATTGCTGAACACGGTGCGCAGAAACTCTCCTACCGCCGTACTAAAAAGATCCCCTCCTCCGGTGGGAAATGTTGCGGAAACCAAGCCAGAACAGTCCTCTCAGCGGCTGTCCTCTAAAATCTACAAGGTCTGGCGCCTTGTCCAAGACTCGGTGATTGATCGAAATTTCTCCCCCCAGCAAAAGAAGCTGAAGGTCCGGCAGGAAGAAAACCGTCCTGTTAAGCCATAAAAGATGACGACTACTTGGGTGTTCACGACAGCGGCCCCCTCAACGTCAACCACTCAGAAAAGAAGGAGGCCAGAGAAAGCCCCAGTAAACGTGGAAGACCACAAAGACGCTAAACCCAAATGCCCTAAGTCTGTGGGCATGGTGGTGCACACCGTATACATGGCTTCTGGAAAGGAGGAAAGCCGTGCTTCGACGGGTCACCGACCGCTCACCCGATCCATGACGAAAACCCAGGAGCAGCAACAGAAGCTTCAGGAGATGATGATTGCGATGGCCGCGCTCACCGAGCCAAAAGAAAGCCCGGAGGCATCATCAGAGCAGCGTCACGAACAAGAAACTGATGCTGACTTCTTACGCAGAGTCCTCGAAAAGAAGGACAGAGAAGCCGCAGAGCAAGCGGCTAACATAAAGCAAATGGCGCTCCTCTTCCAAGATATGGCAGGGATGATGCTATAGCCGGACCCTCCAGTTGAAGACCCTCCGATCATTACTGAAGACGATAGAGGAGAGACATCTAATCCGCCTCCGACTCTTTCAGCAGCCAGAGATGAAACCATTTCCAAGGCTGCGCTGGATGACTATATAGCTCATCAGATCCGGATTCATCAGGCGAATGAAGCGACTGGGCAAATTGTTAGAACCGGATGGCGCTATCCGAGCTGGTATGACCAAATCAGTTACCCGCCGGGATATACGATCCTTAAGTTCCACGTATATAAAGGGACAGGGAATCCACATCAGCATGTCGCCCAGTTCAGGGCCTTATACGGCAACACTGGAGGCGATGATAAACTGCTGCTTCGCCAATTCGTCGGCAGCTTAGCAGAAACAGCCTTTGAATGGTATTCGGAGCTACCTAACGACTCTGTCAAAACATTTGCGGAGATGGAGCTACTGTTTACACAAAGATTCGCGAGTGCTAGCGGACGCACCCCGATCACGGCACTGATTAATGCCAGGGTAAGGCCAGGCGAGACGTGGGTTCAATACGCGACACGATGGCGGAATCTATGGTCGAAGTGCGAACAACGCATCGAAGAAGCACCTGCGGTAGGCATGTTCGTGGGCACTCTTGATCCGCAAGCGACCATCTCGCAATTCATGATGTTCTTCAAGCCAACTACTTTCCAGGCTTTGATTGACAAGTTGGCCCAAATGGATCAGATAGATCATAGATCATCTCCTTCAAAGACGGACCCTCGGAATGAAAAGCAGAAAGGGAAAGCAACTTTCGTCGCTAATACTCAACAACAGTCGAGCAACTTAAAGCCGGTTGTCTGTCAAAACAATATGCGTACACGCCCATCCCTCGAGGAGAGACTGGGACGTCCTTACTCGTTTCCTCAGGATAAGACGAGAAGACTGTTCGAGCTGGCAGTGCGCAACAGACTCATCAATCTGCCGAGTCCAAAACGTCCGTTGCAACCAGGCGATGTCAACGATCCCAATTATTGCCCTTACCACCAAACGGTAAGTCACCCGATCGAGGATTGCTTCGTCTTTAAGGGATGGATCGAGGATCAGTACCTACAAGGAAAGTTCGCGCTGTCTGAAAAGTGGAAAGTAAACCCACCACAGCCGCACACTCCAAAGAAGACGGACGCACCGGGGGCAACTTGCCACGTGATCTCCCACTCATTTACGGACGATGGAAAAACTCCTTGCACTGAGAAACTGGGGGCAGAGCCTGAGCCGGAATTCGTATGGCCGTCAGACGAAATGATCGACGCTTTTCTAGATGAGATTCGTCTAAAAAGTAAAGCTGATCGGGAGCACGAGATGGCCATATTTGAAAAGGCCAAACGCCGGCGACTGGACAAAAGGGTCGAAACACTCCCACCATATCAAAGTACATCTGCCGCAAATGAAAACAGGATCAAGTCAAGGAAACGATTCGCCAAAGCCATATCAATGGGGATGAGGCCGCCCTCTTTCACAGAAAATTCTCCTGGTGGTATACATTTTGATGAAACGGACGTACACCCTAACTTCTGCTTATATCATCAGAGGATCGCACATCCTACTGAAGATTGCAACTCTTTTAAGTGTTGGTGGCAAGGATATGTCGCTCATAGACAACACGTCAATAGAATAAAGCGGGAAGCTCGTAGACAGCGAAAAAATGCGACAGATGAGCATAAAAGAGTTACCGGCAATTGTCATAGGGACGAGCCCGGGGGATCACGAGTTCTCACCTTTGGAAGCGATTCTGACAAAGAAGCCGCCCTCAACCCTCTCTTCAAGGAATTCATTTCTAAAACAAAAGAATTGGAGAGTTGTGAGAACGTTCAGCCGTACAATCTTACGCTACCCGGAAAGAATCTCGGACCCGCAAACGACGGAGCAAACGAAATGAGAAAGGAAAAGGAAAAAACGGCTTTTGTTGCCAACACTCAACAACAGCCGAGTAACCCGAGACCGTGTTGTCGTCAAAACAACAAGCCGCGATACCTCAATGAGAAGTTGAAACGTCCTTACTCGTTTCCCAAAGATAAAACGAAGAGATTGTTCGAGCTAGCAGTGTGCAGCGGGCTCATCACTCTGCCAGATCCAAAACGTCCATTGCAACCAGGTGACGTTAACAATCCTAATTACTGCCCTTACCACCAAGTATTGGGCCATCCGATTGAAAATTGCTACGTCTTCAAAAACTGGGTTGAAGATCAGTACCAACATGGCAAGTTCGCGCTGCCCGAAAAGTGGAAAGTAAACCCGCCACAACAACATGCTCCGAAAAAGGTGGATATGCCGGGGGCAACATGCTCGTTCATTGGGAAAGCCCTATAGACCGAAAAGTCAGTAAACTAGAGATGCGTCTCAAATACGGCGACGGCGGACCGAAACGTCCTTAAACTAACGACGGACCGCAATGTCCTAAAACTTGCAAATGACCGAAACGTCGTTAAACTACTCCCAACCCGCAGCATCTTCAGACTGACGTCGCTTTAAAAAAAAAAAGGGTACGTCCACAAGCAAAATGGGCACGGATGAAAACCTGAAAGGGCTCCGTGAGTAAAAACAGCAGGGCTACCGGCGAGTGTTCGTGAAAACCCGAAAGGGCACGACCTCGTTTAAAAAAAAAAAAGAGAGAATAAAAAAAAAGGAAAAAAAAAAGAACGGTATGTCCATAAGCGAAGTGGGCACGGATGAAAACCCGAAAGGGCTCCGTGAGTAAAAACAGCAGGGCTACCGGCGAGTGTTTGTGAAAACCTGAAAGGGCACAACCTCGTTAAAAGACACTTACAGGGTCCTCTCGACCTTGTAAGGAGAAACCACCCGCGTGAGATCTTTACGACTCACAAGGGAGCAACACACTTAGGGATCCTCACGATTCCTAAGGAGAAATTACACTTGCGAGATCCTCACGACTCGTAAGGAGAACTCTCTTATGGGACCCTCACGGTTCATAAGATTTGAAAGTCTTAAGTTACAGAGACCTGAACCTGTTCTTAAGCAACCCCCACAACCTTTTGGCCCTACAAGCGGCTCAATACTTACCCTTGTATACAATCCACGGGCACGAATAAACATTTCCCTAACCAAGTCTTACCAGTGACTGGGGATATGTCCATACGGTGAACAACCCTTATAAGTCCTCTCGACTTGTAAGGAGAAAACCCTTTTGTAAGATCCTTACGACTTACAGGGGAACATACACTTAGGAATCCTCACGATTTCTAAGGAGAAAACACACCTACGAGATCCTCACGACTTGTAGGGAGAAATACCTTTGTGAGACCCTTACGGCTCACGAAGTCAAAAGCCTTAGTCGACGGGATCCTAACCCTGTTCGCTAAGCCACCTTTGTTCGACATCGACAGAAGCAAATGATGATTCGCTCCTGGCAATATCCCAGTTGTAGCGATGCTGATGCCTAAACCGGTATCAAATTCCAAGTCCTCTCACGGCAAATGATGATTCGCTCCTGGCAATATCCCAGTTGTAGCGATGCTGATGCCTAAACCGGTATCAAATTCCAAGTCCTTTCATGGCAAATGATGATTCGCTCCTGGCAATATTCCAGTCGTAGCGATGCTGATGCTGAGATTGGCACCAGATTCCAAGTTCCACACTCGCGATAAAAAAAAAAGCGAGCCATACGTGCATACGAAATAGCCGAAATGATGGGGCAACTTGCAATAAAAATCAGCAAGTAAAAAAAATATATATGCATGCAAAATAGCCGAAATGATTGGGCAACTCGCAATAAAAAGCAGCGAGTAAAAATAAAACAAATAGCCGAAATGATTGGGCACCGCGAAAAATAGCCGAAATGATTGGACAATCGCGACCTTCGCGATATAAAAGCTGAAATGATAGAGCATCGCGGAAAGAATAAAAAAAATGATGAAAGAATGAAACTTTTTGCCCTACAGATGAGATCACATCGATCCCTGTATACAATCCAGGGGCACAAACAAAGAGGGAACCTTACCTTTCCAACAGGCTCCACCAGAAAGCGAAGCCAAATCTCGACGGTTCATAGATAACCTAGAGACAATCTCGACATCTGTCGCAATATTGCAGACACAATGCCAACAAATGAAGTAAAGGAAAATCCCTAGCTTTAAGGTCTCGACGTCAACATCGACAACTTAGAGATCACCAACTGTGTTTCTCCCCACTCCAACTAGATGCAGACATGACGTCAACAACCGACCTCAGAATCGCAACGAAACGGAACCATGGCAAAGTTCCTAGTCCCAAATCTCAACGGCTACATCTACAGCCTGGAGACCAACAACGGTGTGCCTCCTCATTCCAGCAGCACAAAGATGTTACACCATCAAGCGGAGCGATGGCAAAATCCCAACTCCGCCTTAGCATTCGTCTCGTTACAGCAGACGCAATGTTAACAACAGCGTTCCTTCGCAGTCCAGCAGGATGTACATGCAAAGTTAATAAAAGACCCCATGGTCAGCAAAGCGGAGTGATGGCAAAATCCCAGCTCCACCTCAATACTCGTCTCGTCACAGCGGACACATCATCAAGCAAAGCGGAACAGCAGCAACTCCCAGTTCCATGACTCGACGATGTACTCCCACAGAGAGTCAAATCCCAACTCCGTGAAATGTGGATATAATTAACAAAATTTCTGGTCACGTGGAACGCGGATAACGTCACTCTTTGACCCCATAGAAAACGTCCAGAGCGGATCCTGGTCCTCGCAGAGCACGACAGTGAACCCGTGCGAAGCATCCAGAGCGGAGCTTAGTCCTCGCCTAACACGGCAGTGAACCCGTGTGAAGCATCTAGAGCAAAATTCCTGGTCACGTGGAACGCGAATAACGTCACTCTTCGACCCCGTGGAAAACGTCCAGAGCGGATCCTGGTCCTCACACCAATATGGAGTGATCACCACCGCGACATTCGTCTCGATACAGCAGACGCGATACCAGCAAACGAAGCGAAGGCCAAATTCCTAGCTTCAGGGTCTTGACGGCAAAGTCATATAAAGCCTGAAAGACAATCCGAGATCATCCCACACCAGCGCGGAGTGGTCACCACCTCGACGTTCGTCTCGATACAGCAGACGAAATGTCATCCCAGCGTTCTTCCCCCAGCAGGATTCGGAAGCGACAAAGCAAACGAAGCGAAGGCCAAATTCCTAGCTTCAATGTCTTGACGGTAAGTCATATAAAACTGGAAAGACAAACAGAGATCATCCCACATGGAGTGGTCACTACCATGACATTCGTCTCGATACAGCAGACAAAATGTCACTACAGCGTCCTTCCTCCAACAGGATCCGGACACACCAAAGAAAACGAAGCGAAGGCCAAATTCCTAGCTCCAGGGTCTTAACGGTAAGTCATATAAAATCGGAAAGACAATCAGAGATCATCTTATACCAATATGGAGTGATCACCACCTCGACGTTCGTCTCGACACAGCAGACGCAACATCACCGAAAGGAGTCACGGCAAAATCCCTGGTTCTAGAGCTTGACGGTTCACCAGCAACCTAGAGACAACCATGACATTCGTCTCGATACAGAGGACGCGATGCCAGCAAACGAAGCAAAGGCCAAATTTCTAGCTTCAGGGTCTTAACGGTAAGTCATATAAAACCGGAAAGACAATCAGAGATCATCTCACACCAACATAGAGTGATCACCACCTCGACGTTCGTCTCGACACAGCAGACGCAACATCACCGAAAGGAGTCACGGCAAAATCCCTGGTTCTAGAGCTCGACGGTTCACCAGCAACCTAGAGACAACCATGACATTCGTCTCGATACAGAGGACGCGATGCCAGCAAACGAAGCAAAGGCCAAATTCCTAGCTTCAGGGTCTTAACGGTAAGTCATATAAAACCGGAAAGACAATCAGAGATCATCTCACACCAACATAGAGTGATCACCACCTCGACGTTCGTCTCGACACAGCAGACGCAACATCACCGAAAGGAGTCACGGCAAAATCCCTGGTTCCAGACCTCGACGGTTCACCAGCAACCTAGAGACAACCATGACATTCGTCTCGATACAGAGGACGCGATGCCAGCAAACGAAGAAAAGGCCAAATTCCTAGCTTCAGGGTCTTAACGGTAAGTCATATAAAACCGGAAAGACAATCAGAGATCATCTCACACCAACATAGAGTGATCACCACCTCGACGTTCGTCTCGACACAGCAGACGCAACATCACCGAAAGGAGTCACGGCAAAATCCCTGGTTCCAGACCTCGACGGTTCACCAGCAACCTAGAGACAACCGCGACATTCGTCTCGATACAGAGGATGCAATGCCAGCAAACGAAGCGAAGGCCAAATTCCTAACTTCAACGTCTTAACGGCAAGTCATATAAAGCCTGAAAGACCATCAGAGGTCATCCCACACCAGCGTGGAGTGGTCACCACCTCGACGATCGTCTCGATACAGCAGACGAGATGTCACGACAGCGTTCTTCCTCCAACAGGATTCGCATATGACAAAGCAAACGAAGCGAAGGCCAAATTCCTAGCTTCAACGTCTTAACGGCAAGTCATATAAAGCCTGAGAGACAATCGGAGATCATCTCAAACCAATGCGGAGTAGTCACCACCTCGACGTTCGTCTCGATACAGCAGACGCAACATCACCAAAAGGAGCCACGGCAAAATCCCTAGTTCCAAACCTCGACGGTTCACCAGCAACCTAGAGACAACCGCGACATTCGTCTCGATACAGAGGACGCAATGCCAGCAAAACGAAGCAAAGGCCAAATTCCTAGCTTCAGGGTCTTAACGGCAAGTCATATAAAGCCTGAAAGACTATCGGAGATCATCCCACACCAGCGCGGAGTGGTTATGACTCATCGGGGCTCTCCAAAATGAGCCTAACCTCAAGTAAAAAGCGGCATGGCAAATTCCTAACGCTTGCTCTTCCGACGGTCAAACTGCCAAGGAGGATTGCTTGAAGACGTCTTGTCCAGCCCCCGAAGGGATCAGAGACACGGCAGTCGCAGGGCTACTCGAACAGCATGATTGCCTATCGAGGAATATATCAGCTCATGCGACGGTACGACGGCCAAAACCCTAAGTACCACATACCCTAACGGACTTCTGTCGTAAAGAGCAGAGGTTAACTGTGACGTTAGGATATTCTTGCGAGATCTGCTCGATTCGTTTCGACTCGTGATGAAATTGATGTCTTTGCGAGAACTTCTCGATTCGTCTCGACTCGTGAGATAAAGCCTTAGGCAATAGGGATTAAAAAACCTGTTTCCTAAGCACTGGGACCCTGCAAGTCGGCTCAAAACGGTCTCTTGCATACTATCCACGGGTCACACTCTCCAAAGTCGAATCTCGACTAGGAGGGAAACAACCACTTACGAATCCTCTCGACTTATAAGCGGGAAAATTCTCTTGTGAGATCCTTACGACTTTCAAGAGAAAACACACTTAGGAGTCCTCACGACCCCTAAGGAGAAAATACACCTGCGGGATCCTTTCGACTCGTAGGGAGAAAAGTCTTTATGAGACCCTCACGGCTCATAAAGTTGAAAAGTCTTAGGTGGCAGATCCTAACCCTGTCTCCTAAGCCATCACCGCCCTGCAAAGAAGTCAAGATGGACCATCTATGAGCCACACTTGCCAAAGTTACATGCCACTGAAATGGAGAACTTACTCATGAGCGTATAAGACTACTTCATGCCAGAGTAAGACGTAAAGAAATAGAAGGGTGCGGCTCACGGAGTTGAGAGTTTGGAACTATATCTCTTAAGAGTCGAGATCTGAGTCAATGATAAATGACGACGCTTGTGTCCGCTCGTTATCTTCTCATATCAAGATTCTGAAAGTGATACACCAACCTGAAACTGGTCATACGCCATGCATAACTCTGCACTACTTCACCCACGTACATACTTACGTGGGCAAAGTAGTGGGGGGCATTTGTTCCCGCCAAAATTTCTGCGCAAAAGAGTCCAAGGTATCAAATGGCAGCGATACGCTTAAGAAAATGGGAACCGGTATCTTCCGGGCTGTTTTTTTGACAAACTCCCGAATGAGAAACAGATAAATTCTGATGGTATCGAAAGAGGCTTGAAAAACCCTTCGATTTGATATATTACGGGCCTCGTAATTCATCCGGGATCAAAAGTTATGAGGCATTACGTGTCCGCACGTGATGGGCCTTTAAGAACCCGCTGGAGGAGCTAAAAGATATAATAAAAACTCGGAAAAGACCCCATTGGGGTATCACGTGCTCACACGTGACCATGGGTCACGTGCAGACACGTGATGGGCTTTTAAAGCCTCTAAAATAATGAATAGAATTTAATTCTAAAAGTCAGAAATTACCTCAACGAGGTATCACGTGTTTACACGTGACCATTAACGAGGTATCACGTGTTTACACGTGACCAATGGTCACGTGTTGACACGTGATGGTTAAAACTGAAACATAAATAAGCGGCTGAAAAAGGAACCCAATTGGGGGTCACGTGCTCACACGTGACCAAAGGTCACGTGCCAGCACGTGACTGGCTTTAAAAGCCTTATAATTTAATAGAATTAAATTCTAAAAGTTCTGAATCTTTCCAAATGGAAAAGGGTCATGGGGAACCGTTGGATTAAAGATCCAAGGGTGATTAAAAATCACCAATTCATGGAAAAATCTTAAATAAGGAAAGATTCCCCCTAAATCTAACCGAGATAACAAATAGAATATCTTTTGGATTTAAAATCCACGGTGAATAAAATTCACTGAATGATCTAAAGGCCCAGAATTAATGATAAATATAAATCAAATCTCTCAACAATCAAATCAAATCTTTCAAAGAGAGATTTGCTAAACAAATTGATTCTTTTCCTTCTCCTATAAATAGGAGCCAAGAAGAGAAGAGAGGGGATCTACTTTTTTGGGAGAGAAAAACAGAGAGAGGAGAATTTAATTCTCAAGAAGGAAGAAAAGAAAGAAGAATTTAATTCTCAACAAAGAAAACCCTAGGTGAGAAAAGGGAAAAAGATTAACTTCAAAAAGAGAATTTAATTCTCAAAATTCAAAAGTTTAACTCTTATAAAAAAAAAAGAAGAACTTAGTTCTTCTTCTGGTTGAAGATCTGTACAGAGCACATCTCCCCATAGGATGAGAATTTAATTCTCATCGGGTTGAGATCCTGCCATGCAGATCCTAAACTTAGAAGGGGAATTGAGTTTTGAGAATTTAATTCTTCTAAAACAAAACTAGGGTTTAACCCTAATCAAGAATTTAATTCTTTTACATATCTGGGAATTTAATTCCTTTGAAAAGAAATCAGGGTTTTATCCTAAATAAGAATTTAATTCTTTCACGATAGGAATTTAATTCCTCCAAAATCATAATTAGGGTTTAACCCTATAAAAAATTCAATTCTTAAAAGATCTCTGTTCATGAAAAGAACTAGGGTCACGTGCCCCCACGTGACCCTTGAAAAGATCCCCTGGAAAGAACTTTGAAGCATCACCCCACGTGCTCCCACGTGACTCCCAAAACGCAGAAAGAAAAAGCAAAGGGAATGAAAGCTTTGGGCGCTCTCACGTGTTATCACGTGACCCCTCAGCAAATGCTTTAACAATTGGCGCATAGATCCCCATCACGTGCCAATACGTGATGCTCTAAAATAAAAATGAAAGTGTTTAACACTTAATAGCAGAACGAAGAAAGGAGTTTCGGCCCAATCTCAGGCACCTCACGTGCCCCACGTGACCTCTGAAGCACAAAGAATAGAAAAGAGCTCTGGGATGTCCTCACGTGTCACTACGTGACCCCTAATGAGCAGTATAACGCATAGAGCATGGGCTTTCATCACGTGCTCGCACGTGATGGCCGTCAGAACTAAAGTGTTAAACACTTACCTGCAGAATAAAATAAGGGGAATCAGGGCGCTCTCACGTGTCCACACGTGACCCCTCTCTCCTTAGTGTTTAACACTAATCTGAAGACTTTGTCCTCAGTGTTTAACACTGATTTTCTTAGTGTTTAACACTAGTTTGGAAAACTCTATTTGCAGTGTTTAACACTGATTTTCTTAGTGTTTAACACTAATTTGAAAACTCTGTTCCCAGTGTTTAACACTGATTATCTTTTAGTGTTTAACACTAACTTGCTAATCTTATTCCCAGTGTTCAACACTGTTGGTCTTTAGTGTTTAACACTAGTTTTAGCCCAATTGGCTAAGTTTCTAGAGGCAAAGCCTCCCTTTCAATGGACCAGCAGAGAGCCAATATTGTTGGGTTCCTAGGCACTCTAGTGGAGTCTCACAAGTGATCAAACATGCACAAATCAAATTTTACGGGTGCCTACAAACCCGACTACGGATCGTTTACTAGATATTTAGGCGAAACAAGCAAACTAGTTAACAATTTAACTAAAGGAACGGATATACAACCTTTGTAGACCCGGTCCACCACCTCCACGGCTCCGCAATGAAGTCCCCTCGCTGTCCAAATCATGTCTTGGGCTCTAGCGTCGGCATCATCGAAGAATGGGCGGGCTTGATCGTCGGTTCGATGCCGAAGATGATCTACGTCGAGGCATCGCTAGAACAAGCTCCAACTTCACCAAGTCGGAAAAACTTGTGAAGGAAACACCCTATACTACTTGGCAAGAGGTAGAGGATGAATAAATAGGAAGTGGGTAAACTTTAGTTTTGGATTTCTCACTAGATTTCATGACTTGCCATTGGAGTAGCAAGCTTTCTTCATTGAAGAAGAAGATGAAGAAAGAATAAGAAGATATGATAAGTTTTTTAAAAATGAGATAATTAAATCAATACTTATCATGACTTCAACTATAGTTAAGTGTAGAGAATTAACTTGGGTTAGTTAAATGGTTAGGGTTAAGTATAAGACAAGAATGAAGACTAAGTCAAAGCTTCAAGAATCTTTAACTAAAAACAAAATAAGCAACCATTCATTTATCTTTTTCATTTTCCAAAATGGATATAAATAAATAAGATAAATGAATAAGTAATCAAAACCCTAATCATTAACTTAAACCATGGTTTGATTCTTTACACTTAACCAAGTAAGCATGTATCATCAAACATGATACAAACATGTGCACAAAACTATATCGCATATACAATGTGCACAATTCAAGTGAGAAAATCCATTTAAAGTGAACCAATACTAGTTAATGCAAAGCAATATATCAAATATATAATTATACATTAAATCATTAAATCAACACTTGATTCGATGATCCGGTCATATCGGATATAACCGACTAGAATCATATGTATCGGCTTATCGAATCAATCCTTGATTCGATAACTAGGTTATATCGCATATAACTATTCGACACATTCATCGCGAGAATTAAATACGGTATCACATACACGCATTATTCTCGGTCCCGCACATATCTCATATGCGCTCCTATTTCGTTTCGCTTGAGCTAGGAAACCTCTGTGTAGGACTCTAAAGACTCGTCAATACGCCGGCAGCAGATGATGATCATATCAAACACCCACAAGCCGCAAGCGGTCTGCTAAACGTAACGGCCACCCGGGTATTGAGCGATCAGAAGATCGACGAGCAAGCCCGCTCACACTCCTGCGAATCCAACCAGTAACACTTACCGTACGGTCCGGTCTGTTCGTCTGATATGTCGCATATCTCGCCTAGGGGTGGTAAACGTCAGACCCCAATAGCTCGATAAGTCATGCCGACGTAGGGTCCATAACATTCGTGAAACTACTGATAACACTTACCAGTATATCACTGCAACCCTGTCCAGGGATTTCCTGTTATGGCCAGTCGAGCATAGCACAACATCAACCCCCAATACCGGGAGAGACGAATCCCCTCCTATCGCTCATTGCCTCCATGTGAATCGGGACTGTACCCAAAAACCACCTGTTTACACGACTCAGTAGAGCCGTGGTAGGGTGGAAATCAAAGCACAGTGGGAGACACACAAGACTCTATGACGATCTCGGGTCAACAGACTAAGCTGTACCAGTGTCACCAGAGAACTGCCATCTGACGTGAGGTATAATACCATCTGGGAGTTCTCGGCGAGTCCGTTCAGTGTACCCAGTCTCCACTGAGCACCCGCATACCATCTTCGATGTCAAACACCAATGGATATGGGATCATCCATCGCCCATCGCATGGGTCGAGAAGATATGCGCTAGTCTACTCTGGAATATCGATGCCCCGTCTCGATATTCCCTCGACTAGGAACATTTCAAGGATGTACTCATGGACTACCCATGCCCCACTAGTATGATCTACATCATAGTCCTGGAAGTCGAGTACACATCCTATGGGCTTTATCAACATGTAATCAGAGAGACAGAAAGTATACACGTTAAGATAAAGAGCAACCAGATAGCGTACTATCATGTCGAGCAAGAAAGTCCTACCTATATATGTCCCAGCATCCACTACAATATACATCCAATGTACAGTAATGGCCTCTAGGGCATACATATAACTAACAATCTCCCACTTGTACTAGGGCCATCTGTAGCAGTGGTTGCAGTATCACATACTCAACCATCCCCTAAAAGTCTCTCTTTGGGAAAAAGGCCTTCGTGAGTGGATCCGCCGTGTTGTCCTCTGAGTCTTCTCTCCTAACCTCGATCACCCTGGAGATCAACTATCTCCACGATCAGGTGATGCTGCCTCAGAATTTGTCTGGGTCACTGATGGGACCAGGGTTCCAGGGCCGAAGCCACACTTCCATTGTCATACAATGGAAGGAACCTAGTTCATCTTATGAACCAATATACACCCAAACTTCCTCTTTGGTAGTATCTTCAATAGCGATGTTACCAGCCTTTATCATCTAGTTTGCCACGGTATCTAGCTTGGAACTCTTCCAACATACCGTCCCTTTACTGAGGATAAAGACAGTGCCTGTGACTGATATTCAGTCGTCTTTATCACCCTGGAACTCTTCCAGTGATTCTCCCCAGGATCGATTGATACAATCTCACTATACCTAGTGAGAATCCTAATATCCCTTTAGATCTATCTCATAGGTCCAAATCTCAGGATTTAGGAGGTATCATCTTTATCCTATTTGGAGAATCCTTGTGATAATAGGAGATTGATCGATCGTAGTATAGGAAACTCTTTTCCTATCAAGAGTATGTTGTCTACGTACAATACGAAGATGACCACCTTACTCTCTACTACCCTTTTGTATATACAAGGTTCGTCTATCATTTTGATGAAGTCAAACACTTTGACTATCACATCAAAACAGACGTTCCAACTCCGCGATGCCTGCTTCATTATGTAAAGCAACTTGCATACGTTTCCGCTGCTCCCACTGTTTACGAAGACCTCTGGCTGTGTTCTTATAGACGTTCTCTTCTAAATCAGTATTTAGAAAAGCAGTCATGGCACCCAACCGCCAGATATCGTAGTCATGGTATTTAGCCGTGGTAAGTAGGATCTGGACAGACTTAAGCATAGCTACTGGAAAGAGGTTTCATCATTATCCACGCCTGGTTGATGACGAAAATCTTTAACAAGTCTAGCTTTGAAAGTCTCAACTTTTCCATCTAAACCAAGTAATCTTCTCAAGATATACTTGCTCCTGATGGGGATTTAACCCTTCAGATATAGCAGCTAAAGTCCATACTTTGCTGGTGTATATGGATTCCATCTCAGATCGCTAAGCATCCAGCCATTCTTACAGAGTCCCTACTCTCGATGGCCTGCTCGAAAATAGTTGGGTCATCATCTCATGATGCAATCCTTGCTCCCACTGTCATCGAGAAACCGAGGTATCTCTCAGGCGGATGAGGAACCCTACTAGATCGGCGGAGAGGCTGAGGTTCGTCGGGGACTATAGAATCCTTTGGTTCTGTCAAATCATCAACTGCAGTTTTGTATAGCTGGAACCTTTCCAGTTCTACAGAACTGATCCTGCCTCGATCTTGTCCGGATTTTGCTTTTGACATAGGCCGGACAACCCCAAATCTTAACTCGCTTAAGAGATGGGTTCTTCCCATACCATATCTCATATGGAGTGGTAGGCACTGATTTGATTCAAACCTAATTCAATAGGTATGCAGCTTCTCAAGTGCATAACCCCAAAAGGAAATAGGTAACTCAGTAATACTCATCACAGAGCACACCATATCTAATATTGTGTAATTGCTCCGCCCTGATACACCGTTGTGCTGTGGTGTATTCAGAGGAGTAACACTGAGAGAAAATCTCATTCTCCTTTAGAATAGTCCAGGAATTCTATGCACAAGTATTCTCCTCCCTGATCTTATCATAGGACATAATACTTATACCCGTATTTTGGTTCTCTACTTCCAACTTATAATCTGTGAATACCTCAAAAGCTTCGGACTTATGTTTCAACAGGAACATACAACTGAATCTTGAGAGATTATCAGAGAATATAATGAAGTATAAAGAACCAGTCCTGGCATGTGTAGACAGGAGACCCTACATACATCATCATGTATTAGTCCCAAGGGTTTACTAACTCTTCCTCTGTTTCCAATGAACAGAGCTATGGTCATCTTATCTTTGTGACATGACTGGCAAGTTTCGCAAGATGTAAATTCAAACTGATTTAAATATACATCTAAATGTAACTTCAGCCAGTCGGGTCGCATTGATATGACCTAGTCTACAATGCCTCAAGAAGAATTTGTTCATTTCTGAACTCTTCCTCTTGTGTGTGTTCAGGATACTAGGAACTGTAGTTTGATTTAGAACGTTAATGCTTTTAGATAGCGTGCCTGAACCGATCAACTTTTGATATAGGAAATGTTCAAAACATTATCCATCAATACAAAATTATATCATTTCTTTATTAATAAAGAGACTGATATGATTTTGTATATCAGGTTCGGTATCTAATAGCATTTGTTCAGAATCAATGTATTCGTAATACAGGGTGACAGTGACCAACAGACTTGGCTGCAACACTTGCCCCGTTTTCTGCCTCATGAAACTTATCACCCGTTCTCAGTTTTTCTACCTTTTTGTAGCCCTATGTAACATATTACATATCTGGGATCCTGATCCGGTATCATATACCCAGGATGCAGAGGATACTGAGAAACAGTTCTTTGTAATGAACACACCCGAAGAAGATGCATCATATGCACTTTCTTCGTTTGGGCGGCATAGGAATTCTGGTATTCCCCAATTTCCTACTCTGTCTTATAACAATTATAAGTTGGAGCGGGACCAACGTTCCCCAGCTCAGTATAACAAGCGGGTTCGGTCAATACATCCGTATTATTATCTTGATTAAGGCGTGATATGGTCGCTACCAGGAGAGAGAGAGAAGAAAACACTCTGCGTGCGCTCTTACAAGATCAGATTGGTTATATATTTTATCTAATCAGGATGGCTCCCACTGTTTTTATCAAATCTTCCTTCAAACCCTAAAAGGAAAGACTAGCCGGGATTAATTACACTCTACAAGTTCGCCAATCTTTCAGCCAGGCCAGTGTCGGTACTTTGAGGGAGGTTCCCCGTGCTTTCGCACGGACCTAATTACTGTAAACCTCGTTTTCCCAGAGGCGTAACCTCGTTGACACCTTTCTAGACACCTACTTGATCGGCTAATTGCAAAGTGCAAAACTCTCCCAGGAGTAACAATTACTCGCAGTGGGTATCGGGATCCAACTATCACATAGAAGGTATGCAATCTCATTGCAAATTTCAACACTTGAAACTCCCGATAAAGGTTTTTACCCCTAGCACCTATGACCTTAACTATGGTCAACAAATCACAAGTACTAGTCAAGTTCTACCCGTCATTTCGTGATTAATTAGACCCACCCACATGACCCTTAACTAAGGTCAACAAAGTCACGCGACTGTCCTAACTAATCGCATCATATGCGGTGTAGGAAGACATCACTTAGCTACCGTACACTGTGCCTTGACTATGGTCAACAAACACAGCACGAATACTAAGTACTCTACTTCCTAAAATGACGGAGGGTTGCGGCTGGTTTTTGTGAAAACCTTTAACGCTTTGAACTTGATCTCGTTGCGGAATCAAATGGTTTTTAAATGGAATGTTTTCGAGGCTTTTCTAGTTTTGCTAAAGGGGTCACTCCCGGTGAAGGGATCGTCGGCCCTTTCCTCGTCGAATGAGGTGCGGGATATATCATATATATCACTGTGCAAAGCGGAAACTATAGAAGCGATCAAAGACAAACCGAGTGTGTAGCATCTGCCAGTTATTGCTAAAGGAGTCACTCCCGGTGAAGGGATCTCGGTCCTTTCCTCATCGAATAAGGTGCAGGATGTTCTATAATGAACACCGCGATGCAAAGCAAGAACTGTAGCTACCTGGTTTTATTTTGAAATTCGATTCCACAACATCAATTAGGTTTATTTTCTTTCATTAATCACATTAATGAATATCCCATCATTTAAATCCACCTAAACATCACAGATATATATAACGTACGCTTATGCCATCCGCATTCGCCTCGATGTCCCGTCTGCACCGTTAGGTTAGGTAACTAACGCCAGAGCGAGGCAGGGCTAGCGCGGGTGTAAAACATAAGCAACGTCTAAATAATATATCATATATACTATAATATCTGTCACAGAGCACAGAACATCGCATGATCACAGATAAAACACAGCAGAAGAAACATATGAAATATTGGATATACTAGGACGTCCGTGTTTTCAATACGAGCCAGTATAAAACACGGATTCCACGGTCGTGATGAATAGCCAATCCCATACCCCTAGACCCCTACGAGAGCGGCAAGCAACCCTACCAATTCTAGGGTTAGGAGACCCGGACTCGACTCCTCGAGTTGGTCTCCCTCTGGACCCCAGAACCCGGTTACTTGTGCTCCCCTCCTTGGGTCTATCCTAATGCGGAAAAGTAAATAATATACAACGGGTGACGACTTCCGCAACCTGGAAGTGCCCCAATAAAAGAATATTACATACAAGTTTTTACATGAATGAAAATGAAAAACACTCATCTCACATAAAAAACCCCCCGGCTATTCAAACACGACGATCCAATATAACATATCCAGCAACACATAACATCACATGTCATCAACGTAAGTAAATATGCGCATCCCAATTGTCGTTGACATATAGCAACGAAACCGGCGATATCACATATTACACTTACGGTCACAGAAAAGAAAGTGTAAAACTACAACAGTTGGAATCCGCAACCTCCTCAGACATCGCATGCCTGACCAAATGAAATACTTAGACATCGCATGCCTAACAATTATAAACCCCGCATTTTAGTCTCATTATCGAAAACTCTTTTCAATATCAAGTCGGGCAATTCAACAAGATTCCCGACATTCTGATCGAATGCTTGTCGCAAACTTTAGTAGGCGGCCGCACCCCCGACGCCGTCGACGAAGTGCACCAAGACGGAACACCGCTACCGGGAGCACCCGAACGGATGCTTTCGGCGACGGGGTTCTCCTACAGTCACTTGGTCGGGGCTATGGGGTGAGGCTGTCTATTAAGTTTACCTGGCGAGTATCCGCGTACGCTACGTGATTGCGACGGACTTTTGATCACATCAAAACTCCGTGGCAACCGATCAAGTGAGACTAAACTGCTACGTTTATAATATTCATTCCGTTATCTCATAACAATTTGTGAATTCCAATTATTGTATCACATTCCGGATAAATAGAAAATGCTAAACTTTTTGATCGAACAATCGAACACCCAAGTTTTCCCGATACAGCTCAACACATGAAATAAGTCTAACAACATTCAGTTCGTGCCTCAGTACCAACGGTCCAGCCGTAGAAGGGTCAAGCCAACGCCTCACATGTGGCACGCCTTACTGCCCCAAACCCGAAGGTTCAAAGGGAAGTTCAAGACGGTCACATAATCGAGTTAAGGTTTGTTGTCTTCTAGAGGGTCCATCGCGTTACTTGCATTACTTAGAACGTCGTTAAACTACGGAAAAATCCAACAATTGGAAATTTTCCGTCAGGGGAAAAAGTGGGTATTTATATCCGGTCGAACTTTTTAACATATTCTAAAATTACCCGGAAAAGCACACCGACAAAAATTAGACAGTCCGATCGAATACACCGAGTCCCTAATACAACTCAGAAAATGCAACTCTGGGAAAATTATTAAAAACATCCAGAACACACAAGAAACACAAAAAGAAACAACTGAAGAAAACTCACAGCATGATCATCACAGACGGCCGTGGAACCGCCGCAGAAGGGGGGTCAACGCCGCGGTTCCGCGGTCGTACTGTTGAAACAGGCTGTCGTTTTCTGCAGTTTTTCTTATAATTTCCTGCACATTTCTCTGCATATTTTTAATGTTGAAAAATCCTCGAAATTAGAAAATGTACAGAGAGCATATTCTTAGTCGGGGTTTTGGGTCGATCGGACTTCTGATTCCGTCGGGACTTCGCCTAAGGCTCTAGCTAGGCTCTGATACCACTGTTGGGTTCCTAGGCACTCTAGTGGAGTCTCACAAGTGATCAAACATGCACAAATCAAATTTTACGGGTGCCTACAAACCCGACTACGGATCGTTTACTAGATATTTAGGCGAAACAAGCAAACTAGTTAACAATTTAACTAAGGGAACGGATATACAACCTTTGTAGACCCGGTCCACCACCTCCATGGCTCCGCAATGAAGTCCCCTCGCTGTCCAAATCATGTCTTGGGCTCTAGCGTCGGCATCATCGAAGAATGGGCGGGCTTGATCGTCGGTTCGATGCCGAAGATGATCTACGTCGAGGCATCGCTAGAACAAGCTCCAACTTCACCAAGTCGGAAAAACTTGTGAAGGAAACACCCTATACTACTTGGCAAGAGGTAGAGGATGAAGAAATAGGAAGTGGGTAAACTTTAGTTTTGGATTTCTCACTAGATTTCATGACTTGCCATTGGAGTAGCAAGCTTTCTTCATTGAAGAAGAAGATGAAGAAAGAAGAAGAAGATATGATAAGTTTTTTAAAAATGAGATAATTAAATCAATACTTATCATGACTTCAACTATAGTTAAGTGTAGAGAATTAACTTGGGTTAGTTAAATGGTTAGGGTTAAGTATAAGACAAGAATGAAGACTAAGTCAAAGCTTCAAGAATCTTTAACTAAAAACAAAATAAGCAACCATTCATTTATCTTTTTCATTTTCCAAAATGGATATAAATAAATAAGATAAATGAATAAGTAATCAAAACCCTAATCATTAACTTAAACCATGGTTTGATTCTTTACACTTAACCAAGTAAGCATGTATCATCAAACATGATACAAACATGTGCACAAAACTATATCGCATATACAATGTGCACAATTCAAGTGAGAAAATCCATTTAAAGTGAACCAATACTAGTTAATGCAAAGCAATATATCAAATATATAATTATACATTAAATCATTAAATCAACACTTGATTCGATGATCCGGTCATATCGGATATAACCGACTAGTATCATATGTATCGGCTTATCGAATCAATCCTTGATTCGATAACTAGGTTATATCGCATATAACTATTCGACACATTCATCGCGAGAATTAAATACGGTATCACATACACGCATTATTCTCGGTCCCGCACATATCTCATATGCGCTCCTATTTCGTTTCGCTTGAGCTAGGAAACCTCTGTGTAGGACTCTAAAGACTCGTCAATACGCCGGCAGCAGATGATGATCATATCAAACACCCACAAGCCGCAAGCGGTCTGCTAAACGTAACGGCCACCCGGGTATTGAGCGATCAGAAGATCGACGAGCAAGCCCGCTCACACTCCTGCGAATCCAACCAGTAACACTTACCGTACGGTCCGGTCTGTTCGTCTGATATGTCGCATATCTCGCCTAGGGGTGGTAAACGTCAGACCCCAATAGCTCGATAAGTCATGCCGACGTAGGGTCCATAACATTCGTGAAACTACTGATAACACTTACCAGTATATCACTGCAACCCTGGCCAGGGATTTCCTGTTATGGCCAGTCGAGCATAGCACAACATCAACCCCCAATACCGGGAGAGACGAATCCCCTCCTATCGCTCATTGCCTCCATGTGAATCGGGACTGTACCCAAAAACCACTTGTTTGCACGACTCAGTAGAGCCGTGGTAGGGTGGAAATCAAAGCACTGTAGGAGACACACAAGACTCTATGACGATCTCGGGTCAACAGACTAAGCTGTACCAGTGTCACCAGAGAACTGCCATCTGACGTGAGGTATAATACCATCTGGGAGTTCTCGGCGAGTCCGTTCAGTGTACCCAGTCTCCACTGAGCACCCGCATACCATCTTCGATGTCAAACACCAATGGATATGGGATCATCCATCGCCCATCGCATGGGTCGAGAAGATATGCGCTAGTCTACTCTGGAATATCGATGCCCCGTCTCGATATTCCCTCGACTAGGAACATTTCAAGGATGTACTCATGGACTACCCAGGCCCCACTAGTATGATCTACATCATAGTCCTGGAAGTCGAGTACACATCCTATGGGCTTTATCAACATGTAATCAGAGAGACAGAAAGTATACACGTTAAGATAAAGAGCAACCAGATAGCGTACTATCATGTCGAGCAAGAAAGTCCTACCTATATATGTCCCAGCATCCACTACAATATACATCCAATGTACAGTAATGGCCTCTAGGGCATACATATAACTAACAAATATTTCAAACACAATTGGACTTAGCCCAAATTGGCCATAAGTCTTCAAATCATCTTGAACTGAGCACATCTGCTCTTTCAACCAACTCATTGGTTCAAGGGTACATCTCGGAACTCCTCTGATATTTGTCGTTGTAATCCTTCAACGTCTTCAGAGAAGTGACGGGTCCCGACAACCACACATCAACACGGACTGTGGGGTCCTTAAACTCATGGACTTATGCGTCCCTAAACCAAGATACGGACTGTGGGGTCCTTAAACCCGCGGACTTATGCGTCCTTAAACTAACGGACTAATGCGTCCTTAAACACACCCATATGGACTGTGGGGTCCTTAAACCCATGGACTTATGCGTCCTTAAACTACCAATGGACCACTACGTCCCTAAACTGGAAATGGACCACTACGTCCCTAAACTGGAAATGGACCCCTACGTCCCTAAACTGGAACAATAGAGCCAATTGCTCTTTTGTCGGATCTAAACGATCCCGTTAAGTCGATCTTAGTCCCAAACTGGACTAACGTATTCTTAACAACCGTTTAAGTTGATCTTAGCCTCAAAAATGGCTAACGTATCCTTAAACTTTCAAACAGACTCTAGTCCCAAATCGGACTATAAACCCCCTAATCAACTCTGGCTCAAGGGTACATCTCTGAACTCCTCTGACATCTGTCGTTGTAATCCTTCAACGTCGTCAGAGAGGTGATGGGTCCCGACGGCCATACATTTAATGGACCACTATGTCCCTAAACTGGAACAATGGAGCCCAAACGCTCCTTTGTCGGATCTAAACGATCCCGTTAAGTTAATCTTAGTCTCAAACTAGACTAACGTATCCTTAACAAACGTTTGAGTTGATCTTAGCCTCAAGTATGGCTAACGTATCCTCAAACCAAACCCCTAAACCCAAATCTAAGATAACACGGATTTGGACTAGTCCACGCCCTACGAGCGACGACATAACTCGGTCTCCGTAAACAATCCACGGGTAACAAAACATAAAATAAACACACACGACACGAAGTGACCATCTGGAGAAGGAGAAAGTTGTTACCGCGATGCGGTAGCGTAATTAACTGCAGGGGCTTGCGCCTGCAGGGAAGAGCGTCCCCACATTCAAAAACCCCTCAAGCGAGGGGGAATCTGACGAAGTCTGCTACATCGGCCGCATCCGTCTAAACCTTCGATACACGGTGCCATAAATCAATTTGGCATCTTCGGAGAGGTGGACGGATAACACCTATTAGCATCTGTCCCGAATCTCAGTGCCAGGACATCGCAGTCTTGCGCGCCGTCTTTCGGAGGGGAACAACTGGTAGGGTCATCATCATCCATGATGCAGTCTTCTCCATCACCATCAACAAGAAAACCGTAGTATCTCTCCGGTGGGCGAGAAGTCCTACCAGATCTATGGAGCGGCTGAGATTCATTAGGTTCTGTTGCAACATCAGGTTCAACCAAGTCGTCATTTGTGAGTTGTGTCTCTAGAACCTCTTCTAGATTTACCACATTGCCATCAGTATCATTTGGAAAAATCTCATTTTCTAAAAATGTGGCATTTCGAGAAACAAACACCCTTTTTCCTCCTTGTGGTAGAAAAGATATCCATATGAATCTTTTGGATATCCCACAAATAAACATTTGAACAATCGTGCCTCGAGTTTGTCCGGATTCTACTTTTTGACAAAAGCCGGACAACCCCAAATCTTAACTCGCTTAAGAGATGGTCTCTTCCCATACCATATCTCATATGGAGTGGTAGACACGGTCTTAGTCGGAACCCTGTTCAACATAAAAGCTACAGTCTCCAATGCATGCCCCCAAAAGGAGAGGGGCAACTCAGCATCACTCATCATGGATCGTACCATATCTAATAAGGTTCGATTCCGTCGCTCTGACACACCGTTGTGCTGTGGTGTGTAAGGGGGAGTGAGCCGAGAGAGAATCCCATTCTCTTTTAGGAAGTTCAAAAACTCTGTACTAAGATACTCTCCACCTCGATCTGATCGAAATATCTTGATGCTCATTCCAGTTTGTTTTTCTATTTCAAGTTTGTACTCCTTGAATTTCTCGAAAGCTTCAGACTTATGCTTTATTAAAAACATATGACCAAATCTTGAGAAATCATCAGTAAAAGTTATGAAGTAAGAAAAACCGCCTTGTGCATGTCTAGACATTGGCCCACATACATCACTTTGTATGAGGCCCAAGAGCTCAGTAGCTCTTTCTCCGTGTCCAGTAAACGGAGTTTTGGTCATTTTCCCTTTGATACAAAACTGGCAAGTCGCATAAGATTTATACTCAAAAGAATTTAAATATTCATCTTTATGAAGCTTGTTTAGTCTTGTTTCATTAATATGACCAAGTCTATAATGACAAAGAAAAACTTCATTTATATCTGAAAATTTTCTTTTGTTTGTATGTTGTATGTTGAAAACTGTGTGTTGATTAAGGACTTATCCCGTTATTAAGTGTACCACAACCAATCAACTCTTGATTAAGTTTAATGTTCATAACATTGTGCTGCAATATAAAATGATATTCTTCATTGTCCAACAAAGAAACGGATATAATATTACAAAGCATGCTTGGTACAAAATAACATGGGTTTAAAACTAATATACAACCCGATGGCAACCCCAGATAATACTTTTCCATTGAAACTGCATGTACATTGGAACCATTTCCAACCCGGAGAGTATGAACACCTGTCTTCAAAACTCTGCTATTTCTCAGCCCCTGCACAGAATTACAGATATGAGAACCCGAACCGGTATCCAATACCCAGGAAGCAAAGTTTATAGAAAAACAGTTTTCAGTTACGAACACACCTGAAGCTGAAGTATCACCATGCTTCCCTTTCTTGAGACCAAGGTACTCAGTACAATTCCGCTTCCAGTGTCCCGTCTTCTTGCAGTAGAAACATTCTCCTTTTCCTGACTCCGCAGCTTTGGATTTGTCTTTCCCCTTTGCCTTTTTTATTCCACCTCTCGGCTTGGTGGATTTCTTCTTGTTCTTTCCCTTGGCCTTGGCTTTTGGGATGGAAGAAGAAGATTGCCCAATAAGCAGGGAGGGAGACTTCTCCTTAAGCGTGCTCTCTGCATTTCTCAACATATTGAGAAGTTCGGCTAGTGACTTCTCCATGTTGTGCATGTTGAAGTTCACTATGAAAGGAGCAAAGGCAGAGGGAAGAGACAGTAGAACAATATCTGTATATTGCTCATTGTCCATTGTCCATTGTCCATCCGAGGCCCTCAAACTCTTCAATAAGAGCTATCATCTTCAAAACGTGCTCACCTACTGAAGCGCCAGGAGCCATCCGCATCTGAAACAATTTTCGAGATGTTTCGTATCGTAAGATACGAGACTGCTCCCCATACAACTCCTTTGTATGGAGAAAGATGGATTGAACATCCATCTCCTCATACTGCTTTTGATGTGTATTGTCCATCGATGCAAGCATGAGGCATTTGGCAGTGGCACAGTTAATATCCCACGTTTTACAGATCTCCCTATCTGCAACAGAAGATTCAGGGCCTGGTTTGGGCGGGGCTGTGGCAGTGAGGACATATGATACTTTATCATATGTGAGAGCAATATTAATGTTCCTCAGCCAATCTTTATAATTCGGTCCGGTAAACTTATTTTTCTCTAATAGTAGCTTAAGTCCAGTCATGGTTATCTGCTATTAGGAGAGAGAAAAGAATACACTCATCGAAAGCTCTTGCAAAGATTATATTGGTTTATTATCTTATCTAATCGATATCTCCCACTGCTTTTATCAAATTCTCCTTCAAACTTTAAAAGGAAAAAATTAGCCAGGATTAATTACATTCTGCAACTTCGCTAACTGTTTAGCCAGGCCAGTGTCGGTACTTCTGAGGGAGGTTCCCCGTGCTTTCGCACGAACCTAATTAAAATAAACCTTATTTTCCCAGAGGCGTAGCCTCGTTGATACCTTTCTAGACACCTAATGAGTTAGCTAATTGTAAAGCGCAAAATTCTCCCGGGAACAACTAATGCTCACAGTGGGATCGGGATCTTACTATCACATAGAAGGTATGCAATCTCATTGCAAATTTCAACACTTGAAACTCCCGATATGGTTTTTACCCCTAGCACTTATGACCTTGACTATAATCAACATATCATAAGTACTAGTCAAGTTCTACCTGTCATTTCATGATTAATTAGACCCACCCATATGACCCTTAACTATAATCAACATAATCACATGAATGTTCTAATTAATCTCATCATATGTTGTGTAGGAAGATATCACTTAGCTACCGTACACTACGCCTTGACTATAATCAACATACGTAACACGAATACTAAGTACTCTACTTCCTAAAATGACGGAAGGCTGCGTATAGTTTTTAAGAAAACCTTTAACGCTTCGAACTTGATATCGTTGTAGAATCTAATGGTTTAAAAAGGAGTGGCTTAAGCTCCGCCTTTTGAAATCATGTTTTTCATAAAAAGCCGAGTAGGTTTCAAATCTGATTCTACAACATCTTTTTAGTTTTCTTTTGTTTACATTAATCATATTAATATAGTCCCATCATTTAAGTCCTAAGCCATTACAGAAAAGAAACGAAAATAGAACGTACGCTTATGCCATCCGCATTCGCCACAATGTCCCGTTATGGACCGTTAGGTTACTTAACTAACGGCATAGCGGGACGGGACTAGCGCGGATACAAAACATAAGCAACGTTTATTATATATCATATATATAATACATTATTCGTCTCAACATATAAAGTAATCACATTACAGAATATCCACAGCAGAAGCATATATATGAAAATACAGGATATACTAGGAGGTCCGTATTTTGTATTTAGCCAACCATAGAAAATACGGATTCCACGGTCGCGATGAATAGCCAAGCCCACACCCCTAGACCCCTACGAGAGCGGCAAGTGACCCTACCAATTCTAGAGTTTAGGAGACCCGGTCTCGACTCATCGAGATGGCCTCCCACTGAACCCTAGAACCCGGTCACTTGTGATCCCCTCCTTGGGTCTATCCTAATACGGAAAAGTAAATAATATACAACAATGGTGACATCATTCTCAACCCAGAAGTGCCCCAATAAAAGAATATTACATACAATTAATTTTACATGAATGAAAAGAAAAACTCTCATCTCACATAAAAACCCCCGGCTATTCATTCACGATGATCCTGCACATCATATCGCAGCAACACATAATATCACATATCATCAACGTAAATAAGTATGCGTACCCAAGAAGCCATTATATGATAGTGTATGTATGCCCTAGAGTCTATTATATGATAGTGTATGTACCGGTTTGTGTGTGTATATATATATTCAATACGGTGGAGTGCTCGAGTAGCCGGTATCTAGAGGGCAACGGGCCCGCATCTCATAGCGTTGAGACAGAGGGGGCCTTACTCTAGAATTGGCGGGCTATTCGCCGCACTTATAGAGGGATAAGCTGACCCACGGAGGGGTGATCAAGTTACCGGATTCCGTGAAGTGCTAGGTGGACCATTCACTTTGTTGATTGGGGTTGTCTCACTTCTGAAATTGGCGGGTAACTTGACACACTCATAGGGGTTTTGGTTCTTCATTGCATGGGCTATGCATACGACCGGGGAACGTCGGGTTTCATTTGCGGCTCAAATGAAACCCTGGGCTCTTAGATTATCCGTTATTCTGTTTTGCTTATCGCTTTTCAGTGATATTGCTTATATCATACCTGGGACGAATGATTATATATTTATATATATACTAGTAGATGTTGTATATGTTTTGCACCCGCGCTAGTCTAGCCTCCGCTCTGCCGTTAGTTAAGTAACCTAACGGTGTATAATGGGGCCCCGTGGCGAATGCGGATGGCATATACATACATTGTATTTTCATTCTTTTCTGGTGTGATAAGGATTAATTAATGGGACCGCATTAATTTTGATTAATGTAAGGAAAAATAAACCTAAAAGATGTTGTCGGAACAAATTTTGAAAAACTATAATTGTATTCTTTTACTTTGCATAATGGTATTCATTTAGGAATATCCAGCATCTCATTCGAGAAGGCAAGAGCCTAGATTCTTTCACGGGAAGCGACCTCTTGAGCAAAAATTTATGTTATTGTAGATTACTCGGTTTTCTTCAAAACCACTAGTTTTTAAAAGTGGAGCCTAAACCACTCCTTTTCAAAACTACTCAGTTCCTTCAACGATATCAAGTTCATTATGTTAAAGGGTTTTACGCTAAAAACCCAGCCTTAACCCTCCGACATTTTTTACAAGTATCACCTAGTATATATGTTATGTATGTTAGCCTACGTCCTGGGTAATTCATGTTTGCTGCATAGATATGCGATTATTTAGGATGGCTATACAGTTATTTTGGCCTACGTCAAAGACTTGTACAGGTGGGTCTAAATTAATTCTGGACAATGACGAGTTGAACTTGACTAACGACTTATGATATGTTGGCCTACGTCAAGGTCATAAGCGTTAGGGGAAAAAACCATATCGGGAGTTTCAAATATATAGAAAAGTTGCTAGTGTTGCATACCTTCAAGAGCATACGCTGGGTGTTTCTTTTCTCTCTCTCCAGATAGCAACCAATTCACGCCTTAATCAAGATAATAAAATATATGATTTGACCAATCCGGATTCTTATTCGGGGTGGGGAACGTCGGTTCGGCTCTAACTTGTGACGAATATCACGAGCTTTAGCAGAGGAAAGAGGATTGTATGAATTCCTTGATGACCCTAACGAAGAAGAAGCATACTATTGCGTCTCCTTCGGGTGTTCTTGTTATTGAGAACTGTTTTTCGGTCAGTCCTACCTTCTGGGCACTAAATACCGGATCAGGATCTCATATCTGTAATTTATTAAAGGGACTAAGAAAAATTAGGATGGTTGGACCTGGTGATATGTCCCTCAGAGTAGGGAACGAAGCACAAATTGATGCTACTGTCATCGGTGAATATCACCTAGTATTGCCAAGTGGAAATACTATGATTTTGAGCAACTGCTGCTATATACCTTCCATGCTTTGCAACATCATATCAGTTTCTTTACTTGATAAAGATGAATATAAGTTTGTTCTAGATAGAAATATCATGAACATTTACCTTGATAAAAGGTACACTTTATAATTGTATCTACGTTCTAAATCAAAACACATTTTTCAATATACAAAACACACGCAAGAGGAAGAGTTCGGAAGTGAACGAATCCTACTTGTGGTATTGTAGACTTGGTCATATCAATGAGAAAAGACTATCTAAGTCATATAAAGATGGATATTTGAATCCGTTCGAATTTTCATCTTATGAAACTTGTCAGTCTTGTCTCAAAGGAAAGATGACCAAATCTCCATTCACCGGATACGAAGAAAAAGCAACAGAGCTCTTGGGACTCATACACAGTGATTTATGTGGTCCAATGTCTATACATGCAAGGGGTGGATTCTCATACTTCATAACATTCACTGACGATCTCTCTAGATTCGGATATGTGTATCTTTTGAAACACAAATCTGAAGGTTTTGAGAAATTCAAAGAATACAGAAACGAAGTAGAGAACCAGACTGGCAAAAATATCAAGATCCTCCGATCTGATCGAGAAGGGGAGTACTTAAGTACGGAATTCCGTGGCTTTCTATAAGAGAATGGTATTCTCTCTAAACTTACTCCTCTGTATACACTACAGCACAACGGTGTATCGGAGCGGAGGAATTGTACTCTATTAGATATGGTTCGCTCCATGATGAGTAATGCCGAGTTACATCTTTCTTTCTGGGGATATGCACTTAAGACAGCGACATATCTATTGAATAGGGTTTCGACCAAATCCGTGCCTACCATTCCATATGAAATATGGAGTGTTAACCATGTCTTAAATTTATTAAGATATGGGCTTGTCCGGCTTATGTTAAAAAGCAAAATCCGGACAAATTGGAGGCACGCTCGGTTCTATGAAAATTTGTGGGATACCCCAAGCATTCATGGGGATATCTGTTCTACCACACCAAGGAACAGAAGGTATTTGTTGCTCGTCAT
Organism: Agapanthus africanus; assembly: GCA_030015575.1. Lineage (NCBI taxonomy): Eukaryota > Viridiplantae > Streptophyta > Magnoliopsida > Asparagales > Amaryllidaceae > Agapanthus > Agapanthus africanus. The sequence goes on along the minus strand of CM057339.1, from coordinate 822,802,647 downwards.
GCCACCTTTTAAGAATAACAGTTTCTTGCGAAAGAAATAAGTGGGAGCACGGTAGAAATAGAAGAAATTCTGGAACCACAAACTGAAACTGATGAATTGGTGGAACCAGAGAATTCGATAGAACCCGACGAATCTCAGCCACTCCATAGATCAAGTAGGATTTCTCATCCGCTCGAGAGATACTATGGTTTTCTTATAGACAGGGATCGAGAGCATTGTATCTTAGAAAAAGATGATCCTAATAGTTTCAAGCAGGCCATTACCAGTAGGGAATCTGATAAATGGCTGGATGCTATGCGATCCGAAATGGAGTCCATATACACCAATAAAATTTGGACCTTAGATATTACTCCACCTGAGGTAAAATCCGTTGGATGCAAATGGATCTACAAAAAGAAAATTGGTGTATGTTTCCCCCAATCTTAAGCCCTGTTCAAATTTTAAAATTTAAAATGAAGCAGCGCTTCATAAAAGCGCTAGTGCTAAATGCGCCAACGCTAAGAGTCAAAGACCCTAATGCAGCGCTCACGTGCAAAGCACGAGAGTGCCAGCGCTAGCAGCGCCAGCACTAAGAGTCAAAGACTCTGATGCAACGCTCATGTGCAAAGCACGAGAGCGCTAGCGCTAAGCGTGCTAGCACCAAGAGTCAAAGACTCTGATGCGGCGCTCACATGCAAAGCGCGAAAGCACTAGCTCTCGCGCTAAGAGTCAAAGACTCTGATGCAGCACTCACGTGCAAAGCACGAGAGCGCTAGTGCTGGAACTAAATGTTCCCCACCCTTGGATCAAAAATCCAACAAAGATGATTAAAAATCATCAGATTACCTCTGAAAATTAGAGCACCGTTGGATCAAACATCCAATGGTGATTAAAAATAACCAAGATACAGAATAAGTTTTTTATGGGAAAATATTTTCCTAATCTTATTAAAAACATGAAGATTGCCTTCTATAAAGCAGAAGCCCTTGGATCAAAGATCTAATGATGGGAAACATCCCCAAATCAATCAGAGGAAAGATTTCCTTAACTAATTCAACAAATCAACCTCCACTATATAAAGGCTCCAAGACTTCAAGTCTTGTACAGAGAAACCCGCCACAAACTTTGAGAAATTTCAAAGAGAAAGGCAAACTCTCAGAAGAAGAATTTCTTCAAGGTAAATAAAACAGAGAGATCAAAGCATCTCATCAAAAGAAGAAGAACCTAGTTCTTTTTCTAGATTATAGATCTATAAGACAGAAGTCTTTCACAAAAGAGATCATAGCATCTCATCATAAAAAAGGGGGGGAGAAGAATTCAATTCTCTTAAGATCACAAATCCATAAAAACAAAGTCTTTCATAAAAAAATAAGAGATTGTAACATCTTCTATAAAATAAGAATTTTGTTCTTAGAGCTACGAGACAAAGTCTCTTATAAATGAGAATTTAATTCTCAGAGCGCAGAACTGATCAAAGCTGCCTAAAAAGAGAATTAGTGCTCTGATTTAAAGAGATTTTATGATCAAAGAATTTTTAACCGCAATCAAGAACTGCGTCGCTTGGTAACTAGACGGTGAGTACGGGTCGGTCCACAGGGATTTTGTGTATTCTCGATTTGGTCTAACGAGTTAATTCCGATTGTTGTCGGATTGATTAAATCTAAAAACTAAGATTGATCTAGACTAGGGTTAAAATCTTGCTAGGGTTAGGTTTAGGTTAAGTTCAGAAAGTCAATATTCCTCACCGCTTTCTATGCCCTAATTAAGATCTATGAGGTGTTATGGTAATAATTAATAAAGTGGATTAGTACCATCGGGAAGAAACGATATTTCTTCCTCTAGGTTCTTGTCCTTCCTTTCATAATTCTTATCCTAACCTCCATGAAAAACATACGCAACCAGTCTTTTATACTACGGTATCACCGCTACCTCGTGGGATAGGGTGCCGTAGGGAGCGGTGTGTGTACGTATGCATAGAGTCCTATAAAAAGATGTGATGGGCAAGAAAGGGGTGAGGGATTTTCATCTCTCAAACCTCTCCTATTCCTAACCCTAACAAGTGAGGAATTACATACTCATTAGGGAATTGAAAAACATGTTCTAAACTAATTAAGTAGGGCAGATAATGAAATCTATACTAGGGCAGATAATAAAAGTTACACTAGGGCAGATAATAAAATTAACCAGGGCAATGAAAAGAAAACTTACTCTAATTTTTATTTGATGCTCTCTTCCAACATTTACAGGATCTGAATTTTGATAAATACAATGAGGCACAAGAAGAGGCATACCTCAAAAAGAGGATTAGGGTTTCTATTTATAGAGCATAGAAACCCTAGGGTTACAATTGATTCACATCTGCATTTACAAATATGCCCCTAAGAAGACTAGTCAAAGCACCGACGCACCGATACGGAAATGCACCGACACGTGCTCCATATGGCCGCGGAACCGCGGCCAAAACCCATGTTTGGCCGTGGATCCGCGGCCATATAGATGGGCCTTGGGCTGGAATTTTCTGGTATATTTTATGTTGCATTTTCCTTGACTTTGCTTCATTTGGTTCTTCAGAATGTCTTCTAGTTTCTTCCAGATTTCCACAGTGCATAATGTTGTGGACTTTTATCGTTTGCTTCGCGTTGAAGTCTTGAATCTTTGTGCTGCCTTTGTACTTTGTGAAATTGTTCATTGATCTTCGTTTGTTCTTCAAACTGTAGGCATGATAAAGATTCTCTATTTGTTGGTCGAAGTCTCACTTTTATATCGTCTTTTCATCATTTTCACTGTTTTGTTCCGAGAACCTGTAACCTGCAACTATATAGCAGACGTGGATCAAAAGCACCTATTTATTTATAAAATGAATAAGAATGGGGAATATAATAATACAAAATTATGATATGAACAAATACCCCCAAACTTATCTTTTGCTCGTCCTCGAGCAAAACTAGTTTTATTCTCGAAAAAGACCTAACCTCACTTTCGCAGGGAAACACGATTGCACTGAGCTCGTGCAACAAGCCGTTAAACCTCTAGGTGTCCCTAGTAGGAGGAGTGTTGTCTCTTGATGGTTTTCAGCGGATACTACCCATAAAATCCTATCAATTTGGCCTATTGATTTTTATTCTTCAATTAGGTTTTCTAGCAAGAAATCTATTATCTTCAACTCAGAAATTATCCCATATTTTTCTCGCTTCCTTATCATTTAACTTAAGATTGTATATGTTCTGTAGATTTATTTAGCTTTTAACATATTTTGAGTTTTCCTTCTAAGGTTCCATCTCAACTTAGGAATTTTTATCATTTCTACTAAAAATATAAGTCCTATTTTTCATTCCTATCTCTCACCCAAACCCCAATCATATACCGCTACGTGTGTGTATGTATCACCCCTACACTTGGAAATTCAATTCAAGCTATCATACTCTTATCCATCGTCCAAAGTACTTTTTAGTTGGTGAATTTTAGATGAAATTACTCACACATCCTTCATGCGACCATTAATACTTCTTGAGGTACTAACGACCGATTAAAAAATGTGTTCGCGCATTTAGGCATAATTTCTCGTCTTGTAACACCTAAGGCTTTAGCAGTGACTCCTAAACCAGTTGGTCTAAGGCACTAGGTGATAAAGCACCCTCGCTATATATATTTTTTATTTTACGCAGTCTTAAGTAATTACAAAACCAGTGTTCATTTTTTTTATCTCTTAATTCACACTTATACTTTTATTTAATTTTCCTTCATACTAAGGATTTTAGACGAGCATTTCAAGGTATCCTCTACTATTCCAAGTTTCAAGGTGCGTGTATGTGCTAATTGTAGGGTATATATTTTCAGAATTTAGACTTAAGATTCATAATTATTTTTCAGACTTACACTTCAATAAAAATTTCAATACTCTTCTCTTATTTTGACTTATCCTAAGAACTGAACTCAAAATTTGCCTATTTTTAAGTAAACTACAAGGACATATACTTTCTACCGTTAAATTTTAAGAAAGGTTATTTTTAGGGTTTTTAATTTACTAAGTCTAAGATCTAGTCGTTCCTAACTAGTTAATCTTTTTGTCAATCTTAAGTCAATTATGACCAAAATTGAATGTTTCAATTTTTATAATTTTTAAAAATTTCTCAATTTTTATGGATTTTAAAATAAGTATGCAAATGCAAAAATATACATATGAATGCGAAGGAAGAAAGCTTACCGAGCACACCCCCAAACTTAAACACGACAGTGTCCTCACTGTCAGGCTACACCAAGAGGGTCAAAATTGTCGGCACTCCCATGTTTATTTATTTATTTTTTATATTTTTTTATTGTTGAAAGAAAAACAAAATATATATATATATATATATATATACATATATATATATACATATATATATATATACATATATATATATATATACAAAAAGGTCCCCCCCAACTTAAGTGAGACAGTGTTTCCACTGTTTTAAGCGTTAAAGTTCAGAGTTAGGGAGGAGAAAAGTCAAACTATACAAGGCCTTACACAGGCCAAAGGTTAGCACCAATCATTAAAATTTTTTATCGTTATAATGGTAGGGTTGGTGGAAGAATGGAGTGTAGAGAAAGGAGTTGAGAAACACACAAGATCGTATGGGAAGAAGGGTGGAATATTGTCTCGGTATATTCGAAGAAGAATGGCGGAAGAGAGAAAGAAATCTAGTATGAACTTGAGGGTGTAAATTGAGTGAATAAATTAGCACAAATTGTGATGACCGATGTGTTAAAAGGGATTGTGCTAATTTATCAACCCGTCGAGAAATGGGGTCAAATCCTTCAAGATTCGCAAGAAAACATGGGTACGTTGAACTTGGTAAACCATCCATTGAAAATGGAAGCGCGACGGATTCTTGCGCGGTCGAAACGATGGAAAGGATGAAGGGGAGTGATTTAGGGATAGTCTTATTCTCACCTAAGTAAACTGTCTCGAACTCGAAAGATTCCATCAATGGTTCGAAATGACTGTAAGCAACCAAGTCTGATAGTTCAACTAACTCATTTGAAAATTCAAAGGACTCAAACTCGGGCGGTGAGTCTTCAAAATCGTCCGAAAAAGTGAAACACTCGTAATCGTTATCGGCTGTGAGAACTGTGTCAGATTCAAAGAGGAACGCACTAGTGGCGTCCAAACTGCTGTGATCGAGCAGAAATTTTTCAAGCTCACAGTCTTCCTGCGTGATCTTTTGCATGGTCGGAATGATGGAAAGGGGGGAGGGGTGATTTAGGAAGTATAACAGTTAAAGGTTCAGGAGGATGAATTGGAAAATCCGACACATCAAATAAAACTGGTTCATCCTCAATACTATCCTCATAATTCTCTTCAAAAGTTATCTCATCCATGCAATTATCATCAAAATCAAGACGCATATAAAGTTTGGAAGAAACATTTAATGACTCGGGATGATGAAGTGGGGAGAAAAATTCAGTCAAATCTGCGGGTTCATCATCCAAAATATTCCCTGCGTCAATATCCTCAATCAAGTGAAAATCAATTTTTTCTGACACCTCATCAAAAGCATGGATATTTATCAATTCAGGTTCTATATTGGAGGTGGAAAGTTCGAAAGAATTAGGCTTGGGTTCACTCGAAAAGGGCTCTTCACAATTAGGTAAATCAAACACTACAAAGTCGCACAACTCATTACAAGTCTTATCTTTAACTGGTGATTCATTTGGGACACTTGATAGATATTCAAAACTGGAGTTATGGGATTCAATTGGTGATGGATAGGTTTGATTTGGAAGGGTGCATAGCTCACTTTCTCCACTCAAATTCTCAATCTGTCCAACTGCCTCATCATACATTGGAATTTTTAGAGCTAGTTGGAAATTAGCTACCGGGTCACTAGGTTGCATAAGGGCGGCAATGGACGCATCCAAATTCCTCATCTATCGGTTTGTTGCTGCAATGTACGCTTCCAACGACTGTTCTAGACTAGACATGGGTTGTGAAGGGGTTTCAGTAAAAGATTCAAAGTTGTTTGGATACGTGAAACTCCCAAATGGTTGTGTAGAATCAATGTCTAGGGAAGGTGTGAAAGTCGGGTAGGACTGGTAGGAATTGAATGGTTGGATAGGAGTAGGATCAACATTTGGATAAAAAGGTGAATGGACTTGTTGATCCCAAGAACTAGAAGTGTTGAAAGGAGTGAAAGATCGGTTACGAGATTGTTCAATATGTTCAGCAATAGACATGAGTTTCGGAGTTACAACAGGACTCGAAAACGTAGTATCAACATAAGAAGGTGGTGAAGGTTGAAATGGTTGATATAAAGTGGATTGTGGAGTCGAACTGTTTCTCCTAGACGCTTCTATTCGATCTTTCAAAAAAAATTTGGGCATGGAGGGGTCGTCCGTAATTCGACCAAAACAATTCGCGTAAGAAGCAATGTTTGGATGAGGGTACCAAAGTTCGGCAAGAGTTTTGTGAGGTGGGATACCCATGATGTAAGAAGGAGAAGAAAAAGAATGTGGGTGCAAGTGGGGTGCACAGAATTCTTAGCGACAAGTAGCAAGTTTTTGTAAAAATATTTCCTTTTTTCTTTTTGTGTTTTTTGTTTTATGTGGAGCTTTTTGCAAAAAAAGATTTTCGATAAAAGGCTTAGACACACGTTCAATCAATCACAAATGCACAATCAAGCCTAGATCTAGGGTCACCTAGGTCAGCTAGCCAGCTCCTAACTGTTCCAAAGGGCAAGAAGTAGGACCTCAAACCGCATCTTCACCGCTAATTGTGGCCAGATAAGCACAAGTAGAGAAACGAGGGATCCGCTCACGAATCACCGTGAGACGGTCCTTTTAAAGTTACCTTTCACTACCTGTCTAGCCTAGCTATAGGCACCACAAAGTCAGGTTAGGATCAACGGTCAATGCCTACAACTATTCTTTTGTCCTATTGAGCGCGAAGTCCTTAGGGCCGAGTCTAATCTTTTTTAATTAATTGATGGCCAATGCAATATGCTTTATGTGATTTTTGGGGTCCTGGGAAGGGTGATGAAATCCCCACCCAATCTGGATTGGTGTAAAAGCCCCTTAAAGTCAATTTAAAATATGCAAAGCAGTAAACACAATCACTTGCAAACAAAAAAATTTTTAGCGCGGCGCAAAGAATCCTGCACAAGATCAATTATTGGAAGGGAGAGAAATTTTTGGCGCAAAGATCCTGCAGGAAATTTTTACAGAGGAGATATGAGGGGGTTTAGAGGAAGGAGAGGAGAAGCTTACAGTGGGATTTTTAGATGATGACGTCACTTCCCCACCGCGCTTCCGCCGCCAATGTAGTGCTCTTGCCGTGGTTCCGCGGTCTCTTATGCGGTTCAGATCTCGAGAAATTTTCTGCTCCTTTGGTTTAATTTTTCTCTGTTGTTCAGATCTAGGGTTTTTTGTTTCGCTCTCTGGATTTTTCCAGATCTGAATTTGTTCTTCGATCCTGCACAATTCAAACGAAAATACCCTTCACAAAATAACAAGATGATAAATTTTTTATATTTTTATATTTTTCAGTTTTTATGATTTTTCAATTTTATATTAACCTGAAATTACAAAAAGAAAATAACACGCCATCCCCGGCAATGGAGCCATTTGATTTAAAGAGATTTTATGATCAAAGAATTTTTAACCGCAATCAAGAACGGCGTCGCTTGGTAGCTAGCCGGTGAGTACAAGTCGGTACACAGGGATTTTGTGTATTCTCGATTTGGTCTAACGAGTTAATTCCGATTGTTGTCGGATTGATTAAATCTAAAAACTAAGATTGATCTAGACTAGGGTTAAAATCTTGCTAGGGTTAGATTTTGCTTAACTTTGGAAAGTCAATATTCCTCACCGCTTTCTATGCCCTAATTAAGATCTATGAGGTGTTATGGTAATAATTAATAAAGTGGATTAGTACCATCGGGAAGAAACGATGTTTCTTCCTCTAGGTTCTTGTCCTTCCTTTCTTAATTCTTACCCTAACCTCCATAGAAAACATACGCAACCGGTCTTTTATACTACGGTATCACCGCTACCTCATGGGATAGGGTGCCGTAGGGAGCGGCGTGTATACGTATGCATAGAGTCCTATAAAAAGATGTGATGGGCAAGAAAGGGGTGAGAGATTTTCATCTCTCAAACCTCTCCTATTCCTAACCCTAACAAGTGAGGAATTACTCACTCATTAGGGAATTAAAAAACATGTTCTAAACTAATTAACTAGGGCAGATAATGAAATCTATACTAGGACAGATAATAAAAGTTACACTAGGGCAGATAATAAAATTAACTAGGGCAATGAAAAGAAAACTCACTCTAATTTTTATTTGATGCTCTCTTTCAACATTTACAGGATCTGAATTTGATAAATACAATGAGGCACAAGAAGAGGCATACCTCAAAAAGTGGTTTAGGGTTTCTATTCATAGAGCATAGAAACCCTAGGGTTACAATTGATTCACATCTGCATTTACAAATATGCCCCTAAGAAGACTAGTCAAAGCACCGACGCACCGACACGGAAATGCACCGACACGTACTCCATATGGCCGCGGAACCGCGGCCAAAACCCATGTTTGGCCGCGGATCCGTGGCCATATAGATGGGCCTTGGGCTGGAATTTTCTGGTATATTTTATGTTGCATTTTCCTTGACTTTGCTTCATTTGGTTCTTCAGAATGTCTTCTAGTTTCTTCCAGATTTCCACAGTGCATAATGCTGTGGACTTTTATCGTTTGCTTCGCGTTGAAGTCTTGAATTTTTGTGCTGCCTTTGTACTTTGTGAAATTGTTCATTGATCTTCGTTTGTTCTTCAAACTGTAGGCATGATAAAGATTCTCTATTTGTTGGTCGAAGTCTCACTTTTATATCGTCTTTTCATCATTTTCACTGTTTTGTTCCGAGAACCTGTAACCTGCAACTATGTAGCAGACATGGATCAAGAGCACCTATTTATTTGTAAAATGAATAAGAATGGGGAATATAATAATGCAAAATTATGATATGAACATGCTCCAATTAAAAAAGAAGCGCCTTAGCACTTGTTCAGTTGATAAAACTGCACATTTAATATGAAATTTTTCCTACTATTTCTATATAAAGAAAGGTGTTTATTATAATATATGATACATATGTGGGTCTATCTGTAAAAATACTATTTTCATGTGTTTATATATTATAATTAACATTATATAGGAAAAAGTAAGTATAAATATCCATGTGACATTTGGTTCATCTAAATATACTTACCTTATTAAATATCTTTGACCAATTCTTAATGGTTAAGTTCATATCTCAATAAAACAAACTCTACTAATATTATTTGTTGAGTTATTGTGCAGAATTTTCAGGACTGAAATCAAGGAAATCAAAGTTGGCAAAACAAACCTGCATAATTAAGAAAGTAAACTGAAGAAATCAATTCTGCCAGTGACGAAGAGAATATTTTCAGTTTCAGAGATGTGAAAAGATCACCACGTGTCATATAGATAAAGCCCCAGAAAAACAAACACATGATCCCTGTTTGGCCGCGGAACCGCGGCCAAACCCACCTATTGGCCATGGTTCCGCCGCGGATTGGACGAGTTGGGAGTTTGGATTTTGCTGTTGGGACCTTAACTACTGGTTTCCAAATTAGGAGACTAGCGTTCTGGCTCTGGGACTATAAATAAGGACTGAGAGCCTCTTGGAAAAATCATCAAGCTAAAGAGATCACGAAGTCCACGACAGGCTCACGCATTCAGGCTGATCATCAACGGTTCATCTACCTCCTTAGAAGAGATCGAGAAATAAACTAGCATTTTGTAATCATTTTCTAAGGAAACAAAGTGTAAATGATTTTTGTTGATTACTAAAGGTAGTTGTTTTTTATTTTATTTCTTTGTAGTTTTAATATGATTTCTCTCTCCATCTCTTCTTCTCCCAACATGCGCGAGTAATTCTTCGCTTGTTAGGGTTCATGTGATTAGGGTAGGTTAATGGATGATGAAGATTCTTAAACTCTTTTTAAGTCCTATAAAGTTTATAAACTTTATCAAAAGAATAGTTAACATCCTAATTGGGCGCGCTATCAATTCATTGATAATCGCGACCACGATTAGAGATTAGATTAACTATTGTTTTGGTAAAGGCTAGATATGAACGGAGTTCCATGTTGAGATAGGGGTTAAGAGTGGGAACCCTTTTTCCTCCAGAAACTCTAATCTACATGCATCACTGTCGTTCTAGTTTTAAATCTATTAAAGGATAAAAAGAATAATTTTTAATTAATCATCTATAACTACTAAATCCTAATGAACCCTACAAGCCCCCTTTTAATATTAAACTTGCATCCGTAGTTAATCTAGATCTATATTTTGCATCCGTGTTTAACGTAGATCTAGAAACTATTTTCACTATTCTTTATTCCTCTATTCTTCCTCCTTTCTTTCTCAACACGTCTAAAGTAAGAATAAAATATTCAACGTTTCCCAGAGGACGACCCGTACTCATCTCGGTCTAGCTACGCGCGACACCGTTCTGATTGCGGTTAAACTACATATAAAAAGAGAACAAATAAAATGACGCCATTGCCGTGGATACGTGCGTAATTTTTTATTCTTACTATTTGTGTTGAATTCTTATCCGATCTATATCATAATTAAAACAAAACTGCAAATTGTATATTTAACGAATTGTGTGTGAATTTTGCAAGAAGATCTGGAGTCACAAACTTGAGGAAACAGAAAGACAGAGACATTCATCGAGATCCATAGGAGTACAGGAGGCCACGTAGCAAACTTTATCAACTGATCCTTCTTTCTCGCGGCGGATCCGCGGCAATAAGGACAAATAGCGGCGGAAGCGCGGCGGAATTGGAGATCTAGGGTTCCAAACTTCTCTGGTAAATTTCTCAATTCTTTCTCTCTCCTCTGAAATCCAATAAAATATCTTTTCTGCAGGATTCTTTGCAAAATATCGCCGCTCAAAAATCTTTTTGCAAAGTTTTGTAATTGGTTTGTTAATTCATATTTTAATACGGTTTTTTAAGGGGCAAAGACCAAATTCAGATTAGGTGGGGATTTTATCACCCTTCCTAAGCCGCACAAATCACAAACTGAGCATCTGCACCAACCCTACATTATTTTAAAAAAAATATCTATACAAGACTCTAAGGACTGTCGCGCTCAATAAGGACAGAGGAAGGTCGTGGGTAATTTATCGCTTATCCGCATTACTTTTGTGGTGCCTAGGCAAGTGTGTCTAAGGCAAGTGGTTACTTAATTAGGCCCGCTATTTTCGGTGATTCGTATAGCGGATACCTCCCACTTACCTGGCACTTACCTGACCACAAGAGTAGTAAAGAGGTGGTAGAGGATTGATCCTACGGCTTTTCCTTTGGAAGTCTAGGAGCGGTCTACAGACTTGACCTAGGTAACCTTAGTTCTAGGGTTATTTGTGCATTTTTGTGTGATTTGTCTAAATCCGACACACTTTTCAAAACAGACCATTTTTAAAAGTACACACGCTGCCACTTGCGCTAAAACCCGCTTAGTGCATGCTTGGCTAGACACGGGATTCTAGTGCTCGTCTTGTCCGCGTTCCTGCTATCGACTCCGAAGTCGGTGCTTCTTCATCTTCTTTTTCCCCACCACACACCACATTAACCGAGATGGACGGTACTTCATCAAATTATAACACCACGCTGCCACCGCCCGTAAGTGAGCAGAATCCATCGCACATTTCTCTCTAAGAGAGATGCTATCTTATCCGTGGTCCACTTCCTACTTGATTATCTATTCCACCAGCCAACGGGGATAATTTTGAAATTAAACCCCACTACATCAATCTGTTGCCCAAATTTCACGGGCTTGAATCTGAAGACGCGTACGTTTTCATCACTAAATTCGAAAACGTATGCGCAATGATGGGTACTTCACAACTGACTGTGGATGATATGCGCTTGCATCTTCTCCCATTCACTTTGTGCGACTTGGCAGAAAAGTGGCTTTATAATACTGCCGCACACTCTATCACTAATTGGGATGAATTCGTAATAGCATTTCTTAAGTAGTTTTACCCAAACCATAAGACCGCCTGTGTTAGGAGCGAGATCAACCAGTTTACCCAGCTTCCTAATGAACCATTTTGGAAGTGCTTTGAACGTTTCAAGGATCTGCTTGTCCAATGTCCTCATCATGGAATCAATAGATGGGATTTGTGCCGAATTATATATGAGGGCATTAATCCAACGATAAAGCAGATGCTTGAAACAAGTTGTCAATGCAATTTCATGTTGTCTAAAGATGATGGTGAAGCTTGGAAATATCTGGAAGATCTCGCTGAAAACACTTTGCAGTGGGAAAGCGTAAGACCACCTTCATCTAGGGGAGGTAGTCATCAGCTCAATGTTTCCATCGCAGTAAAAACCGAAATGGCAGCGATGCAGAAGAAACTCGACGCTACTGAGAACAAATTCTCATCAGTCTCCCTAAATCAGGTAACGCTTCCCAAGACCGTGTGTAGTTGCTGTTCAGATCCTTCACACTTGACGGAAGAATGTCCTATTAATGCACCGTTTCAAGGTCACGAGCAAACTAATGCTGCTTTTCAACAGCGACCTAGAAACGATCCTTATTCTTCCACGTACAATCAAGGATGGAGGAATCATCCTAATTTTGCTTGGAACTAAAACCAACCCCAAAATCAAAACCAGTTCCAAAGCAATTATCAAAGACCTCCTCCACAGTAACCACAACCACAAAGTCAGCACCCCTTTCAGTCACAAAATTTTCAAAATCCGGCCAACCCTTCTGTACCGCAATTGGCCGATACTGATAACTCTTCACTCGCACAAACTTTGGATTTGTTTATGAAATATACCATTCAAATGTCGGCTGATATGAAGTCTTCTATTGATACCATAAAGAAAGACTCCGCCTCCCACAGAGAGAGTATTAAATCAATAGAAAACCAAATTGCACAATTGAACGCCGCGATGAGTGCAAGAGAGAAAGGAAAACTCTCATCTTAACCCCTACCGAATCCTGGCCACTCACAAAATCATAACGTGAGTGCCGTTACTACGTTGAGATCGGGAAAAGTGCTGAATAACCCAGTGGGTGAGCAATTTGATGATGTTAGTGATACCAATGATACCCCGGCTTCTACTTCTTCCCCTAATTCGTCTAGTCTCCCACCTTCATCCGAGTCTATTCTCCGTTTTCCCCAAGGCTCGAACACTTTACCCAATCTATCTAAGGCGATTCCCACTCCAACCTTGGGATCGAATCCGTCCCCACAATTTTCTCCACAAATGTTGGACCCAAAACTTATTAATCAAGCTCCATTTCCAAACAGATTAAGGGCCAACAGACCTAACCCACAAATGGAGAAAATTGTGGAAATGTTTAAGCAAGTTAACGTAAATATTCTTCTCCTAGATGCTATTTAACAAGTCCCATCTTATGCAAGAATCCTTAAAGACTTGTGCACTAGGAAGAGAAAAATTCAAGAGCCTAAAAAAGTTTTCATGACAAGTAATGTTAGCACAGCTTTTACCCAACAAATACCAAAGAAACGTAAGGACCTGGCTGTCCTACCATCTCTATTTCTATTAGGGGTAAAAATATTAATCGTGCTTTACTCGACCTTGGCGCTAGCGTTAACTTGCTTCCTTATTCAGTATACGAGCAGTTAGGGATTGGAGAGTTGAAACCCGCCCATTGTACTCTCCAGATGGCAGACCGATCAATCACCAAACTACGGGGTGAACTAGAGGATGTGTTAATTAAAGTCGGGGAATTCATATTCCCTGTGGACTTTATTGTTTTAGATACACAGCCTGTGGCAAACCCACGCAATCAAATTCCGGTGATACTCGGTCGACCCTTCTTAGCAACTTCTAATGCTGTAATTAATTGTCGTAACGGTTCTATGAACTTATCCTTCGTGAAGATGACAATTGAGCTTAATATTTACAAGGTAGGAAGTCAACCATCGGAACCTTCTGCTCATTTGCTTGATGTTTGTTCCATCCACGAGATAGCTTCCGAAAGCTGCATGGATGAAGAACTTTGCTTTGATGATCTCGACAACACTAGTGAGACATCGTTTGATCCTACACAACTTCATAGTGAGGATATGTTCAATGAGTCCGTCCCAAAGTTTGAATCCATTGACTCGTCGCAAAGTCAGTAGCACTTTCCGAGTCAATATCCTATGCAAGTTTTGAACCTCTTAGGGAGTCCGAATATCATTCTCTTACCCCACCTTCTATTGTCTCTCCGCCAATACTTGATCTCAAGCCGCTACCTTCTCATCTTAAATATGTATATTTAGGTGAGAATGAGACTTTGCCAGTGATTATATCCGCTTCTCTAGCCGTAGAGCAAGAGAATGCACTTTTGGCAGTATTGAGATCAAATCGGCAAGCATTTGGTTGGACAATGGCTGACATCAAAGGGATTAGTCCCTTAATTGTTGAACATTATATGCATCTGATGGATAAAGCCAAACCAACCCGAGACCCACAAAGACGGTTAAATCCCGTTATGAAGAAGGAGGTAAAGAAAGAAATCATCAAGTGCCTTGATAGTGGTATAATTTACCCTATATCTAATAGCCAATGGGTAAGTCCGATTCACGTAGTCCCTAAAAAGTCTGGCATCACGGTCATAACTAATGAGGCTAATGAGTTAATCCAAACACGCACCCAAACTGGGTGGCGCGTATGTATTAATTACAGAAAACTCAATACCGCGACGAGGAAAGATCATTTCCTTCTATCTTTCATTGACCAGATGTTAGAACGATTAGCTGGACACGAATACTTTTGTTTCTTGGACGGATACTCTGGCTATAACCAGGTCCCCATCGCCGAAAAGGATCAAGATAAAACCACATTTACTTGTCCTTTCGGTACTTTTGCTTATAGATGCATGCCTTTTGGGTTATGCAACGCTCTCGCTATATTTCAGCGGTGTATGATGGGGATATTCTCAGACATGATTGAGAATTTTCTGGAAATTTTTATGGACGATTTCTCCATTTTTGGGGACTCCTTTGAGGACTGCCTTCATAATCTTGATGCGGTTCTTACCTGCTGTAAGGATAAGAACTTAACTTTGAATTGGGAAAAATGCCATTTTATGGTTCAAGAAGATATTGTCCTTGGACATATAATTTCACGAAAAAGCATTGAGGTTGACAGAGCTAAAATAGATGTCATTCATAACCTCCCTCGTCCCAAATGCGTCAAAGTTATACGATCCTTCCTTGGTCATGCAGGATTTTATAGGACATTCATTAAGGACTTTAGCAAAATTGCTAGACCCTTAACTCTTCTATTGGCCAAGGATACTATATTTCATTTCGATTCGGATTGTGAGGCTGCTTTTGAGTCGCTTAAAGGATCGCTCACTACAGCCGCCGTTCTATCATCTCCGAATTGGAACCACCCGTTCGAGCTTATGTGTGATGCATCAGATTTTGCTATTGGTGAGTTCTTAGGACAACACATTGATAAGATGCCATATGTAATTTACTATGCAAGTAGGACCTTGAATGATGCATAAATAAATTACACAACTACCGAGAAAGAACTCTGTGCAGTTGTATTTGCATTAGAAAAATTCAGGCCCTACTTGATTGGCTCGCCAATAGTGGTTTACACTGATCACTCTGCCCTACGACACCTTTTATCGAAAAGAATGCTAAGGCCAGGCTAATACGTTGGATCTTATTGTTACAAGAATTTAATCTTGTCATCCGAGACAAGAGTGGATGTGAAAACGTTGTAACCGACCATCTTTCACGCATCACTTCTTCACAACTTTAACCGTGCCAATAAATGACTCATTTCCTGATGAACAGCTCTTGACTGTATCTTACGAACCTTGGTTCGTGGATATTGTGAACTATCTTGCGACGGGACTTATTCCTAGCAATTGGTCAAAACAAGACAAACTTCGATTTCTATCCCAAGTAAAATACTTTTACTGGGATGAACTTTATCTGTTTAAGTATTGTTCCGATCAAATCATTCGCAGGTGTGTCCCTAACGATGAATTCAAGACCGTGTTATCATTTTGTCATGATCAGGCATGCGGCGGTCATTTTGGTCCTCGAAAAATGGCGGAGAAAGTTTTGCAATGTGGCTTTTATTGGCCAACATTATTTAAAGATGCATATGAACATTGCAAAACTTGTCCGCGATGTCAGCACTTAGGTCGGATTTCATGAAGAAACGAGATGCCGCTCCAACCTATATTGGTTGTGGAAATATTCGATGTTTGGGGTATTGATTTTATGGGCCCTTTTCCCAATTCTTTTGGGAATTTATATATCTTGTTAGCAGTTGATTATGTCTCGAAATGGGTGGAAGCAACACCGTGTCACACTAATGACAACAAAGTTGTTATTAAGTTCCTTAAAGAAAATATCTTCTCGCGATTCGGACACCCTCGCGCTATAATTAGCGACAACGGGACACATTTCTGTAATCGGTCTTTCGAGGCTTTGATGCGGAAATATTCAATCACTCACAAACTTTCTACGCCCTATCATCCCCAAACAAGCGGGCTGGCTGAGATCTCAAATAGGCAAACCAAACAAATTTTGGAGAAGACGGTTTCTAAAAACTGTAAAGATTTGTCAACCAAATTGACGGATGCTCTATGGGCATTTCGCACCGCTTATAAGACCGATCTTGGTATGTCTCCATACCGCCTTGTGTTTGGGAAGGCATGCCACATTCCTGTCGAGATCGAACATAAAGCAATGTGGGCTATTAAAGAGCTTAACTTCGATTTTGATCAAGCGAGCAGCTATCGGAAGCTGCAATTGAATGAGCTAAGCGAACTCCGCGATGAAGCTTACGATAATGCGGTGATAGTAAAGAACCGGACTAAAGTGTTCCACGATAAAAACCTTTTAAGAAAAACTTTCACATCGGGGCAACAAGTCCTTCTTTACGATTCCCGTCTCCACCTTCATCCGGGTAAGCTTAAATCTCGTTGGAAAGGACCTTTTGTGGTGCGGTATGTACACCCGCACGGGGCAGTAGAAGTTGAAAATTTGAAAAACGGTTCAATTTTTAAAGTAAATGGGCATAGATTAAAACCATATTTCTTTGCTGACCCAGCGGAGGAGCTCCTGTTTTTACAGGAGCCGCTTTATCAGAACTGAATTTCCTTCGCTTCACCTCCATGTTTTGGTAACATTTTCTCATTTTAAGAATGGAGGTGAGTGAAATGGACTTAACTGAATATCTGTGCGTGCCAAAGAACAAGTTTGGAGGTAGTTTTCATTTAACTATTATTTTACCCCTTTTTGTCTCTCCCCTAAGTATACAGGTCCATGCTCTCAAAAGACAACATCAGTGAGGACACCGCTGAAAACAGGTTTGGGGGGAGGTTTGTATTCACTGAATTATTTTTGACACTGGGCATTCAAAATTTTTTTTTTAACAAAAGAGTAGAAAGTGAAAAATTATATCTAAAAGATAGGAATAGTTTAAGAAAAACAAAAAAGTTAGATGTTTTCTTAAATGAAACTAGTAATAAGTAGTTATGAGCTGTTGTCCCAAGGGTTAGTAAGATGAAAGAAGTCACTAATCTGAGGATAAAAATAAGTCTGAAAAATAGTTTCTATTCTGGAAACCAAACATTTGAATGTTGATACCCTACTAGACGCACTTACACACGTCTTGAAGCTCGGGATAGTAGAGAATACCTTGAAATACTCTTGTCTGAAAGCCAAAGTATGAAGGAAATTATAAATGAATAAAATATAAAATGGTGAAGAAAAATGAACACTGGTTTTGTTATCACCAAGACAACAATAAAAAAATATAGCGAGGGTGCTTTATCATCTAGTGCCTTAGACTAACTGGTTTGGGAGCCACTGCTAAACCTTAGGTGTTGCAAGACGAGGAAAAACACCTAATTAGCAAGCACGTGAGTAATCGGTCGGTTAGTACCTCAAGAAATATTAACGGTCGCCTGAAAAAATGTGTGAGCATATTCCATATAAATTTCGATTAAAAAGGTACTAAGGTAGATGGACAAGGGTGTGATTGCTTGAATTGAATTCTCCGAGTGTAGAGATATTCTTTACACACACGTAGGGGTATATGATCGATATTTGGAAGAAATGTAGGAATGAATAATAAAGACGATGTTTTATTGAGGGATGATGTGATTTCTAACATCTTTTCATGACTATTAAGATAAGGGCTCATGACAACTGAAAAGCTAGTGTAGTTGAAAACTCTAAATTTTCAAAGTCTTTCTTTTATAGATCTTATTTTTATATGTAATTTTCACCATCTCTCTTTTATTATAGGATTTTGTGGGTGTAATCCGCTGAAAACTCTCAGGAGACAACACTCCTCCTACTAGGGACACCTAGGGGTTTAACGACTTGTTGCACGCGCTCAGTGCAATCGTATTGCCTACGAAAGTGTGCTTAGCTTTCTCCTTTCTTTTTCTCCTTCTCTTGAATAAACTAGTTTGCTCGGGATGATCAAAAATAAGTTCGGGGGTATTTTTTCAGTTGATAAAACTGCACATTTAATATGACATTTTTCCTATTATTTCTATATAAAGAAAGGTGTTTATTATAATATATGATACATATGAGGGTCTATCTGTAAAAATACTATTTTTCATATGTTTATATATTATAATTAACATTATGTAGGAAAAAGTAAGTATAAATATCCATGTGACATTTAGCCCATCTAAATATGTTTACCTTATTAAATATCTTTGACCAATTCTTAATGGTTAAGTTAATATTTCAATAAAACAAACTCTACTAATATTATTTGTTGAGTTATTGTGCAGAATTTTCATGGCTAAAATCAAGGAAATCAAAGTTGGCAAAACAAACCTGCTTAATTAAGAAAGTAAACTAAAGAAATCAATTCTGACAGTGACGAAGAGAAGATTTTCAGTTTCAGAGATGTGAAAAGATCCCCACGTGTCATATAGATAAAGCCTCAGAAAAACAAACACATGATCTCCCTGTTTGGCCGCGGAACCGCGGAAAAACCCACCTATTGGCCGCAGTTCCGCCGCGGATTGGACGAGTTGGGAGTTGGGATTTTGCTGTTGGGATCTTAACTACTGGTTTCCAAACTAGGAGACTAGGGTTTTGGCTCTGGGACTATAAATAAGGACCGAGAGCCTCTTGGAAAAATCATCAAGCTGAAGAGATCACGAAGTCCACGACAGGCTCACGCATCCAGGCTGATCATCAACGGTTCATCTACCTTCTTAGAAGAGATCGAAAAGCAAACTAGCATTTTGTAATCATTTTCTAAGGTAACAAAGTGTAAATGATTTTTGTTGATTAATAAAGGTAGTTGTTTCCTTATTTTATTTCTTTGTAGTTTTAATATGATTTCTCTCTCCATCTCTTCTTCTCCCAATATACGCGAGTAATTCTTCGCTTGTTAGAGTTCATGGGATTAGGGTAGGTTAATAGAAGATGAAGATCCTTAAACTCTTTTTAAGTCGTATAAAGTTTATAAATTTTATCAAAAGAATAGTTAACATCTTAATTGGGCGCGCTATCAATTCATTGATAATCGCGACCACGATTAGAGATTAGATTAACTATTGTTTTGGTAAAGGCTAGATATGAACGGAGTTCCATGTCGAGATAGGGGTTAAGAGTGGGAACCTTTTTTTCTCCAGAAACCCTAATCTACATGCATCACTGTCGTTCTAGTTTTAAATCTATTAAAGAATAAAAAGAGTAATCTTTAATTAATCATCCATAACCACTAAATCCTAATGAACCCTATAAGCCTCCTTTTAATATTAAACTTACATCCGTAGTTAATCTAGATCTATATTTTGCATACGTATTTAACGTAGATCTAGAAACTATTTCCACTATTCTTTATTCATCTATTCTTCCTCCTTTCTTTCTCAACACGCCTAAAGTAAGAATAAAATATTCAACGTTTCCCAGAGGATGACCCGTACTGATCTCGGTCTAGCTACGCGCGACACCGTTCTGATTGCAGTTAAACTACATAAAAAAAGAGATCAAATCAGCGCTCCAAAACTGGCGCACAGCGCCGCAGCGATCCTAACGCTCCAATTTAAAGAAGAGCCTTAGCACTTCAAGACTGGCGCACAGCGCCGCTGCGCTCCTAGCGTTCCAATTTAAAGAAGCACCTCAGCGCTCCAAGTCTGGCGCTCAGCGCCCAGCACTCCAAGCACTTTTTTAAAAGAAGCGCTCAACGCTTCAAGGTTGGCGCTCAGTGCCAAGCGCACCACATGATCCTCACGTGGGCGCTATTTTATAAAGAGCGCTCCGCACTCATTGAATGATGCTCGGTGCCAAGCGCGCCACGTGCTCCTCACGTGTGCACTATCTCACAGGAAGCGTCTTAGCCCTCTAATTCTGGCGCTCAACGCCAAGCGCGCCACGTGCTCCTCATGTGGGCGCTGAAAGAATATAAACTGTTCTTTAAATAAAGCCCCAGAGCCATAATGAGAGCTCAACACTCAATAAAAGATAAAAAGGTTGTCAGAACCCAAACCAATGCTCAGCATTGTTAAATGAAAAAGGGCTGAGCCTAATTAAATGTCCAACATTTTAACTGAGTGGGCCGAGCCCAAGTTGACCACAGATCCCTAATGTAGATTAACTGAGCCCATATGCTCATAAATCTTTTTAACTGATCTTAGTCCCAAACTTGACTACAGATCTCCCAACCAAATTTGGTTCAAGGGTACATCTCTTCATACCTTTGATATATGTCGTTGTAATTCCTCAACGTCTTAAGAGAGATGGAGTGTCCCAATAACCAATAACTTTTGGTGTATCCCCAAATGGTTGAACCAAAACCACATAGACTATTACGTTTTTAAACTGGACTATGATGTCCTTAAACTTTACGGACTGTGGGATCCTTAAACTCATGGATTATGATGCCCTTAAACTTTATGGACTGTGAGGACCTTAAACTCATACACTATGATGTCTTTAAACTTTACAGAATATGACGTCTTTAAACTGTTATAGACTTGTTAGTTATATGTATGCCCTAGAGGCCATTACTGTACATTGGATGTATATTGTAGTGGATGCTGGGTCATATATAAGTAGGACTTTCTTGCTCGACATGATAGTACGCTATCTGGTTGCTCTTTATCTTAACATGTATACTTTCTGTCTCTCTGTTACATGTTGATAAAGCCCTTAGGATGTGTACTCGACTTCTAGGACTATGATGCAGATCATACTAGTGGGGCCTGGGTAGTCCATGAGTACATCCTTCAATGTTCCTAGTCATGGGAATATCGAGACGGGGCATCGATATTCCAGAGTAGACTAGCGTATATCTTCTCGACCCATGTGATGGGCGATGGATGATCCCATATCCATTGGTGTTTGACATCAGAGATGGTATGCGGGTGCTCAGTGGAGACTGGGTACACTGAACGGACTCGCCTAGAACTGCCAGATGGTATTATACCTCACGTCAGATGGCAGTTCTCTGGTGACACTGGTACAGCTTAGTCTGTTGACCCGAGATCGTCATAGAGTCTTGTGTGTCTCCCACTGTGCTTTGATTTCCACCCTACCACGGCTCTACTGAGTCGTGCAAACAGGTGGTTTTTGGGTACAGTCCCGATTCACATGGAGGCAATGAGCGATAGGAGGGGATTCGTCTCTCCCGGTATTGGGGGTTGATGTTGCGCTATGCACGACTGGCCATAACAGGAAATCCCTGACCAGTGTTGCAGTGATCTACTGGTAAGTGTTATCAGTAGTTTCACACATTGTTATGGACCTCACGTCGGCATGACTTATCGAGCTACTGGGGTCTGACGTTTACCACCCCTAGGCGAGATATGCGACATATCAGACGAACAGATCGGACTGTACGGTAAGTGTTACTGGTTGGATTCACAGGAGTGTGAGCGGGCTTGCTCGTCGATCTTCTGATCGCTCAATACCCGGGTGGCCGTTACCTTTAGCATACCGCTTGCGGCTTGTGGGTGTTTGATATGATCCTCACCTGCTGCCGGTGTATTGACGAGTCTTTAGAGTCCTACAGAGAGGTTTCCTGGCTCAAGCGAAACGAAATAGGAGTGCATATGAGATATGTGCGGGACCTAGAATAATGCGTGTATGTGATACCGTATTCTATTCTCGCGATGAATGTATCGATTGGTTGTATGCGATATAACCTAGTTATCGAATCAAGGATTGATTCGATAAGCCGATACATTAGATATTAGTCGGTTATATGCGATATGACCGGATCGTTAAATCAAGTGTTGATTTAATGATTTAATGCATTATTATATATTTGATATATTACTTTACATTAACTAGTATTTGTTCACTTAAATTGGATTTTCTCACTTGATGTGCACATTGTATATGTGATATATTTTTGTGCACTTGATTGTATCATGTTTGATGATACATGCAAACTTGGTTAAGTGTATGATTAAACCATGGTTATGTAATGGTTAGGGTTTTGATTTTATTAACTATTTATTTATTTATTCTTCATTTGGAAAGAAAATGAAATGGTTGCTTCTTTTGTTCTTTTCTTTGAAGCTTCAAGAAGCTTTGACCATTTTATCTTCATCTCCTAAACCTAACCATTGACCTAACTCTAGTTTATTCTCTACACTTAATCATGGTTGAAAATATGATAAGTATCATATTATTTTCTATTTTTGAAAATAACTTATCATATTCTTTCTTCTTCTTTTTCTTCAACAAAGAAGAAAGCTTGCCTCCATCAATGGCAACATGAGAAAAATAGTGAGAAATCCAATTCTAAAGTGAACCCACTTCCTATTGCTTCATCCTCTACCACTTGTCAAGTAGTATAGGGTGTTTTCTTCACAAGTTTCATGGCTTGGTGAAGTTGGAGCTTGATCTTGTGTTGCCTCGATGTAGATCATCTTCGGCATCGAAGTCGACGACCTAGCCCGCCCATTTCTCCGACGAAACCTTCGCCAGAGTCCGGATTTCGATAGGTACAGCGGAGGGGCGTCATCACGGAGCCAAGGAGGTGGAGGACTGGATCTATAAAGGTTGTAGCCTCTTTCCTTTAGCAATAAAATTTTTTACTTGCTTGCATCGCCTATACTTCTAGTTAACGATCCGTATTAGGGTTTGTAGGCACATGAAAAAAATTAGAATTGGCCATGTTTGATCACTTGTGAGACCTCATTAGTGTTCCTAGGAACCCTACAGTGGTATCAGAGCCTAGCTAGAGCCTTAGGCGATGCGTAGACGGAGTTAGAAGTCCGATCGAACCGAAACCCTAATTCAAAATTGCTCTCTGTACATTTTTTGAAATCGGGGATTTTTGAAAATTAAAAATATGCAGAAAAATCAGCAGGAGTTTCTAAGAATTACTGTGGAGCACGTGCTTCTGATTCGATCAAAGCGCGGCGGAACCGCGGCATTAGCATGGCTAATGCGGCGGTTCCGCGGCCATTTTGTCTCTTCTTCCATTTATTTTTCCACAGTAATTCCTATATTGTGGTGCTGTATTTTCTGGGAATTTTTAAATCTTACTCAAGAGTTGAGTTTTCTGGGTTGTATTGGGAGTTCGGAGATTCGATCAGACTGTCTAATTTTGTCTGTGTTTTTTCCGGGTAATTTTAGAATATGTTAAAAAGTTCGACCGGATATAAATACCCACTTTTTCCCCAGCCGGAAAATTTCCAATTGTTGGACTTTTCCGTAATTTAATGACGTTCTAAGTAGTGTAAGTAACACGATGGTCCCTCTAGAAGACAACAAACCTTAACTCGATTATGTGACCGTCTTGAACTGCCCTTTGAACCTTAGGGTTTGGGGCAGTACGGCGTGCCACATGTGAGGCGTTGGCTTGACCCTTCTACGGCTGGACCGTTGGTACTGAGGCATGAAGTGAATGTCTTTGAACCTATTTCATGTGTTGAGCTATTTCGGGAAAACTTGGGTGTTCGATTGTTCGATCGGAAAGTTTAACATTTTCTATCTTATCCGGAATGTGATACAATAATTGGAATTCACAAATAGTTATGAGATAACTAATATGAATGTTATAAACATAGCAGTTTAGTCTCACTTGATCGGTTGCCACGGAATTTTGATGTGATCAAAAGTCCGTCGCAATCACGTAGCGTACGCGGATACTCGCCGGGTAAACTTAATAGACAGCCTCACTCCATAGCCCCGACCAAGTGACTGTAGGAGAACCCCGTCGCCGAAAGCATCCGTTCGGGTGCTCGCGGCAGCGGTGTTCCGCCTTGGTGCACTTTTTCGACGGCGTCGGGGGTGCAGCCGCCTACTGAAGTTTGCGACGAGCATTCGATCAGGATGTCGGGAATCATGTTGAATTGCCCGACTTTATATTGAAAAGTGTTTTCGATTTTGAGACTAAAATGCGGGGTTTATAATTGTTAGGCATGCGATGTCTAAGTATTTCATTTGATTAGGCATGCGATGTCTAAAGAGGTTGCGGATTCCAACTGTTGTAGTTTTACACTTTCTTTTCTGTGACCGTAAGTGTAATATGTGATATCGCCGTTTTCGTTGCTATATGTCAACGATAATTGGGATGCGCATATTTACTTACGTTGATGACATGTGATGTTATGTGTTGCTGGATATGTTATATTGGATCGTCGTGTTTGAATAGCCGGGGTTTTTTTTTTATGTGAGACGAGTGTTTTTTCATTTTCATTCATGTAAAAACTTGTATGTAATATTCTTTTATTGGGGCACTTCCAGGTTGCGGAAGATGCCACCATTTGTATATTATTTACTTTTCCGCATTAGGATAGACCCAAGGAGGGGAGCATAAGTAACCGGGTTCTGGGGTCCAGTGGGAGACCATCTCGAGGAGTCGAGTCCGGGTCTCCTAACCCTAGAATTGGTAGGGTTGCTTGCCGCTCTCGTAGGGGTCTAGGGGTGTGGGATTGGCTATTCATCACGGCCGTGGAATCCGTGTTTTATACTGGTTCGTATTAAAAAACACGGACGTCCTAGTATATCCAATATTTCATATGATATTTTCTGCTGCGTTATCTGTGATGTGATCATGTGATTTGTTCAGATAGATATTATATATAGTATATATGATATATTATATAGACGTTGCTTATGTTTTACACCCGCGCTAGCCCTGCCTCGCTCTAGCGTTAGTTACCTAACCTAACGGTGCAGACGGGACATCGAGGCGAATGCGGATGACATAAGCGTACGTTATATTTATCTATGATGTTTAGGTGGACTTAAATGATGGGATATTCATTAATGAGATTAATGAAATAAAATAAACCTAATTGATGTTGTGGAATCGAATTTCAAAATAAAAACAGGTAGCTACAGTTCTTGCTTTGCATCGCGGTGTTCCTTGTAGAACATCCTGCACCTTATTCGATAAGGAAAGGACCGAGATCCCTTCACCGGAAGTGACTCCTTTAGCAATAACTGGCAGATGCTACAACACTCGGTTTGTCTTTTGATTGCTTCTATAGTTTCTGCTTTGCACAGTGATATATATGATATATCCCGCACCTCATTCGACGAGGAAAGGGCCGACGATCCCTTCACCGGGAGTGACCCCTTTAGCAAAACTAGAAAAGCCTCAAAAACATTCCATTTAAAAACATTTGATTCCACAACGAGATCAAGTTCAAAGCGTTAAAGGTTTTCATAAAAACCATTCGCAACCCTCCGTCATTTTAGGAAGTAGAGTACTTAGTATTCGTGCTGTGTTTGTTGACCTTAGTTAAGGCACAGTGTACGGTAGCTAAGTGATGTCTTCCTACACCGCATATGATGCGATTAGTTAGGATAGTCGCGTGACTTTGTTGACCTTAGTTATGGGTCATGTGGGTGGGTCTAATTAATCACGAAATGACGGGTAGAACTTGACTAGTACTTATGATTTGTTGACCATAGTTAAGGTCATAGGTGCTAGGGGTAAAAACCTTTATCGGGAGTTTCAAGTGTTGAAATTTGCAATGAGATTGCATACCTTCTATGTGATAGTTGGATCCCGATACCCACTGCGAGTAATTGTTACTCCTGGGAGAGTTTTGCACTTTGCAATTAGCTGATCAAGTAGGTGTCTAGAAAGGTGTCAATGGGGTTACGCCTCTGGGAAAACGAGGTTTACTGTAATTAGGTCCGTGCGAAAGCACGGGGAACTTCCTTCAAATTACCGACACTGGCCTGGCTGAAAGATTGGCGAACTTGTAAAGTGTAATTAATCCTGGCTAGTCTTTCCTTTTAGGGTTTGAACGAAGATTTGATAAAAACAGTGGGAGCCATCCTGATTAGATAAAAAATATAACCAATCTATTCTTGCTAGAGCGCACGCAGAGTGTTTTCTTTTCTCTCTCTCCAGGTAGCGACCATATCACGCCTTAATCAAGATAATAATATGGATGTATTGACCGAACCCGCTTGTTATACTGAGCCGGGGAACGTTGGTCCCGCTCCAACTTATAATTGTTATAAGACAGAGCAGGAAATAGGGGAATACCAGAATCCCTATGCCGCCCAAACGAAGAAAGTGCATATGATGCATTTTCTTCGGGTGTGTTCGTTACAAAGAACTGTTTCTCAGTATCCTCTGCATCCTGGGTATTTGATATCGGATCAGGATCCCAGATATGTAATCTGTTACATAGGGCTACAGAAAGGTAGAAAACTGAGAACGGGTGATAAGTTTCATGAGACAGAAAACGGGGCAAGTGTTGTAGCCAAGTCTGTTGGTCACTGTCACCCTGTATTACCAATACATTGATTCTGAACGAATGTTATTAGATACCGAACCTGATATACAAAATCATATCAGTCTCTTTATTAGTAAAGAAAGGATATAATTTTGTATTGTTAGATAATGTTTTGAACATTTCCTATATCAAAAGTTGATCGGTTCAGGCACGTTATCTAAAAGCATTGATGTTCTAAATCAAACTACAGTTCCTAGTATACAGAACACACACAAGAGGAAGAGTTCAGAAATGAACGAATCCTTCTTGAGGCATTGTAGACTAGGTCATATCAATGCGACCCGATTAGCTGAAGTTACATTTTAGATGCATATTTAAATCAGTTTGAATTTGCATCTTGTGAAACTTGCCAGTCATGTCACAAAATTAAGATGACCATAGCTCTGTTTATTGGAAACAGAGAAAGAGTTAGTAAACTTTTGGGACTGATACATGATGATGTATGTAAGGTCTCCTGTCTACACATGCCAGGACCGGTTCTTTGTACTTCATTACGTTCTCTGATGATCTCTCAAGATTCAGACATATGTTCCTGTTGAAACATAGGCCCAAAGCTTTTGAGATATTCATAGAATATAAGTTAGAAGTAGAGAACCAAAAACCGGGTATAAGTATTATATCCTATGATGAGATCAGGGAGGAGAATACTTGTGCATAGAATTCCTGGACTATTCTAAAGGAGAATGAGATTCTCTCTCAGCATTACTCCTCCGTATACACCATAGCACGATGGTATATCGGGACGGAGCAATCACACCCTATATGATATGGTGCGCTCTATGATGAGTACTACTGAGTTTCCTATTTCCTTTTAGGGAGTTATGCACTTATTAAGTTGCATACCTATTGAATAGGGTTCGAATCAAATCAGTGCCTACCACTCCATATAAGATATGGTATGGGAAGAGCCTATCTCTTAAATAAGTTAAGATTTAGGATTGCTCGGCCTATGTCAAAAGCAAAATCCGGACAAAATCGAGGCAAGGTCAGTTCTGTAGAACTGGAAAGGTTCCAGCTATACAAAACTGCAGCTGATTTGACTGGACCAAAGGATTCTATAGTCCCCAACGAATCTCAAGCCTCTCCGCCGATCTAGCAGGGTTCCTCACCTGCCTGAGAGATACTTCGGTTTCTCGATGACAGTGGGAGCGAGGAATGCATCATGAGATGATGACCCAACTAGTTTCGAGCAAGCCATCGAGAGTAGGGACTCTGTAAGAATGGCTGGATGCTTAGCGATCTGAGATGGAATCCATGTACACCAGCAAAGTATGGACTTTAGCTACTATATCTGAAGGGTTAAATCCCCATCAGGAGCAAGTATATCTTGAGAAGATTACTTGGTGTAGATGGAAAAGTTGAGACTTTCAAAGCTAGACTTGTTAAAGTTTTTCGTCATCGACCAGGCGTGTATAATGATGAAACCTTTTCAGGGACTATGCTTAAGTCCATTCAGATCCTACTTGCCATTGCTACATACCATAGCTACGATATCTGGTGGTTGGGTGCCATGACTACTTTTCTAAATAATGATTTAGAAGAGAACGTCTATAAGAACACAGCCAGAGGGCTTCGTAAACAGTGGGAGCAGCGGAAACGTATGCAAGTTGCTTTACAGAATAAAGCAGGCATCGCGGAGTTGGAACGTCTGTTTTGATGTGATAGTCAAAGTGTTTGACTTCATCAAAATAGTAGACGAACCTTGTATATACAAAAAGATAGTAGAGAGTAAGGTGGTCATCCTCGTATTGTACGTAGACAACATACTCTTGATAGGAAAAGAGTTTCTTATGCTACGCACGGTCAATCTCCTCTTATCACATGGATTTTCCATATAGGATCAAAGTGATACCTCCTAAATCCGGGGTTTTGGATCTATGAGATAGATCTAGATGGATGTTAGGATTCTCATTAGTTGTAGTGAGATGGTATCAATCGATCTTGGGGAGAATCACTGGAAAGGTTCCAGGGTGATAAGGATGACTGAATGTCAGTCGCAGGCATTGTCTTTACCCTCAGTGGAGAAACGGTATGTTGGAAGAGTTCCAAGCTAGATACCGTGGCAAACTAGACGATAAAGGCTGGTAACATCGCTATTAAAGATACTACCAAAGAGGAAGTTTGGGTGTATATTGGTTCATGAGATGAACTAGGTTCCTATCATTGTATGACAATGAAAGTGTGGCTTTGGCCCAGGAACCCTGGTCCCATCAGTGACCCAGACATATTCTGAGGCAGCATCACTTGATCATGGAGATAGTTGTTCTCCAGGGTGATCGAGGTTAGGAGAGTAGACTCAGAGGATAACACGGCGGATCCACTCACAAAGGCTTTTTCCCAGAGAGAGACTTATATGGGATGGTTGAGTATGTGATACTGCAACCACTGCTACAGATGGCCATAGTGCAAGTGGGAGATTGTTAGTTATATGTATGCCCTAGAGGCCATTACTGTACATTAGATGTATATTGTAGTGGATGCTGGGTCATATAAAGGTAGGACTTTCTTGCTCGACATGATAGTACGCTATCTGGTTGCTCTTTATCTTAACATGTATACTTTCTGTCTCTCTGTTACATGTTGATAAAGCCCTTAGGATGTGTACCGACTTCCAGGACTATGACGCAGATCATACTAGTGGGGCCTGGGTAGTCCATGAGTACATTCTTCAATGTTCCTAGTCGTGGGAATATCGAGACGGGGCATCGATATTCCATAGTAGACTAGCGTATATCTTCTCGACCCATGTGATGGGCGATGGATGATCCCATATCCATTGGTGTTTGACATCAGAGATGGTATGTGGGTGCTCAGTGGAGACTTGGTACACTGAACTGACTCGCCGAGAACTCCCAGATGGTATTATACCTCACGTCAGATGGCAGTTCTCTGGTGACACTGGTACAGCTTAGTCTGTTGACTCGAGATCGTCATAGAGTCTTGTGTGTCTCCCACTGTGCTTTGATTTCCATCCTACCACGGCTCTACTGAGTCGTGCAAACAGGTGGTTTTTGGGTACAGTCCCGATTCACATGGAGGCAATGAGCGATAGGAGGGGATTCGTCTCTCCCGGTATTGGGGGTTGATGTTGCGCTATGCACGACTGGCCATAACAGGAAATCCCTGGCCAAGGTTGCAGTGATCTACTGGTAAGTGTTATCAGTAGTTTCACACATTGTTATGGACCTCACGTCGGCATGACTTATCGAGCTACTGGGGTCTGACGTTTACCACCCCTAGGCGAGATATGCGACATATCAGACGAACAGACCGGACTGTACGGTAAGTGTTATTGGTTGGATTCACAGGAGTGTGAGCGGGCTTGCTCGTCGATCTTCTGATCGCTCAATACCCGGATGGCCGTTACGTTTAGTAGACCGCTTGCGGCTTGTGGGTGTTTGATATGATCCTCACCTGCTGCCGGCGTATTGACGAGTCTTTAGAGTCCTACAGAGAGGTTTCCTGGCTCAAGCGAAACGAAATAGGAGCGCATATGAGATATGTGCGGGACCGAGAATAATGTGTGTATGTGATACCGTATTCTATTCTCGCGATGAATGTATCGATTGGTTGTATGCGATATAACCTAGTTATCGAATCAAGGATTGATTCGATAAGCCGATACATTGGATATTAGTCCGTTATATGCGATATGACCGGATCGTTAAATCAAGTGTTGATTTAATGATTTAATGCATAATTATATATTTGATATATTACTTTACATTAACTAGTATTTGTTCACTTAAATTGGATTTTCTCACTTGATGTGCACATTGTATATGTGATATATTTTTGTGCACTTGATTGTATCATGTTTGATGATACATGCAAACTTGGTTAAGTGTATGATTAAACCATGGTTATGTAATGGTTAGGGTTTTTATTTTATTAACTATTTATTTATTTATTCTTCATTTGGAAAGAAAATGAAATGGTTGCTTCTTTTGTTCTTTTCTTTGAAGCTTCAAGAAGCTTTGACCATTTTGTCTTCATCTCCTAAACCTAACCATTCACCTAACCCTAGTTTATTCTCTACACTTAATCATGGTTGAAAATATGATAAGTATCATATTATTTTTTATTTTTGAAAATAACTTATCATATTCTTTCTTCTTCTTCTTCTTCTTCAACAAAGAAGAAACCTTGCCTCCATCAATGGCAACATGAGAAAAAGAGTGAGAAATCCAATTCTAAAGTGAATCCACTTCCTTTTCTTCATCCTCTACCACTTGCCAAGTAGTATAGGGTGTTTTCTTCACAAGTTTCATGGCTTGGTGAAGTTGGAGCTTGATCTTATGTTGCCTCGATGTTGATTATCTTCGGCATCGAAGTCGACGACCTAGCCCGCCCATTTCTCCGACGAAACCTTCTCCAGAGTCCGGATTTCGATAGGTACAGTGGAGGGGCGTCATCACGGAGCCAAGGAGGTGGAGGACCGGATCTACAAATGTTGTAGCCTCTTTCCTTTAGCAATAAAATTGTTTACTTGCTTGCATCGCCTATACTTCTAGTTAACGATCCGTATTAGGGTTTGTAGGCACATGAAAAAAATTAGATTTGGCCATGTTTGATCACTTGTGAGACCTCATTAGTGTGCCTAGGAACCCTATAGGACTATGATGTTCTTAAACCCAATGGACCGCAATGTCCCTAAACTAAAACAATAGAGTCCAAATGCTCTTTTGTTGGATCTAAATGATCCTGTTAAGTAGATCTTAGTCTAAAATTAGACTAACATATCCTTAACAAACGTTTAAATTGATCTTAGTCTCAAATGAGATTAACGATCCTTAAACCCAACCCAAAACCAAATCTAAGAAAATACGGATTTGGACTAATCCATGCCCTACGGGCGACAACATAAATTAGTATCCGTATACAATCCATGGGCAACCAAAAATAAACAAACATACACGACACGAATTGACCATCTGGAGAAGGAGAAAGTGGTTACCGCGATGCGGTAGCGTAATTAACTATAGGGGCTTGCGCCTGCAGGGAAGAGCGTCCCCACAATCAAAAACCCCTCACAAGGAGAGGGAATCTGACGAAGTTTGCTGCAACGGCCGCATCCGTCTAAACTTTCGATATACGGTGTCATAAATCAATTTGGCACCTTCGGAGAGGTGGACGGATAAAACCAAATAGCATCTGCCCCAAAATTCAGGCAAGACGACCTACGCGGTTCCGTCTCTGTATTCGGCGGAGAACAGATTCTGGCACGCTCGGTGGGACCTTTTCCTCTTTCCACTCCACACTTCGTGTGTCGTGTCTCGCGAACAAATCGCGGTTTGCTATGGTTGCCCTTGGCTTCGAGATACTAAGATTTGATTTTTTTGCTCCGTGCAGAAAACAGAAGATCAATGGCTTTCAACTGCACCAACTGCAACAATGGCGACAACTCCCACTCTGTCCTTGATGGAGGAGTGATCTATGGGCCTCGAGCGGCCTCCGTTTTCACGATGCCAGTGGAACAGGTGACGCAAGCTACTACTGGGCTGTTCTTTGGGACCATACTCCCACCCATGAGCCTCAACTCCCCAGGGCCATCGCAAGAAGCTCCGAAGAAGTCGGTCTTTGATCGGCTTGCAACTACCGCGGCCCCTCTCAACGGGTTGCCCAAATCAAACGCCTCAGTCCTTAACAGACTGGGCCAAAACTCCAATGGGCCTGTGAAGAAACCTACCATACCTGAAGGGGTTATCCCAAAACGTATAGCCGTTCCTGCTCCTGAAGTCGCCAAAGCGGCTTCTCCTGCTAAGGGGTCGGTCTTCACAAGACTGGCTGCTCCAGCTCCCGCTCCAGGTGGAGTAACCAAGGCTGCTTCCCCTGCCAAAAAGTCGGTCTTTTCAAGAATGTTCATTCCCTTTCAGCGGACGTCAGTCTTCGATAGGCTGGCACCAACAGCAACCCTTCACCAGATCAGGGGGAATGAGGGAGCCACCCCCATAGCTGAATCAATACCGTCTGCAAGGCATGCTCAACGTCGTCACTGGCGCTGAGCGAGGAAAGCTAGGGGCAGTTCCCCTTCTGGACTGACTCCGCCAGCTCCAACGGTAGAAGTCGATGCTGATGTTCCAACTGGGAACAGTTTTGAACCACTTAAGAGGGTGCGCAAAAACTCTCCAACTGCTGTATTGAAAAGATCTTCTCCACATGTGGAGAGCGCCACAAAGGCAAAGCTGGAGCAGCCCCCTCAGCGGCTGTCTTCAAAAATTCACAGGGTCTGGCGAAGGGTCCAAGACTCAGTAATTGACAAGGACTACTCCCGTCGATCCAAGAAAATAAAGATTCAGCAAGAGGGGGACCATCCTTCCGCTACGCCATGAAATGTGTCGTCTGCACAGGTGCCTACATCAACAGCTCCCTCAACTTCAACCATCCACAAAAGGAGAAGGCCGGAGAAAATCCCTGCGTCTATGACGAATCGCAAGGACATTGAATCCAAACGCCGCAAGTCTGGGGGCATGATAGTGCATACTATTTATATGGCTTCCAGAAAAGAGGAAAGCCGTGTTTCTACAGGTTATCGACCGCTCACACGATCAGTGACAAAGGCTCAGGAGTAACAACAGCAAAAGCTCCAGGAGATGCTGACAACCATGGCTGCACTCACCGGGCTAAAAGCAAGCCCGGAGACGTCGTCGGAGCAGCGTCAGGAACAAGAAACCGATGCTGAGTTCCTCTGCAGAATCCTCGAGAAGAAAGACAGAGAGGCCACGTAACAAGCGGCCAACATAAAACGAATGGTGCTTTTATTCCAAGATATGGTCGGGATGATGATACAGTTGGATCCTCCAGCTGAAGACTATCCGATTATCCTTGAAGACGACAGAGAGAAGACATCGAACCCTCTTCCGGATCTATCAGCAGCCAAGGAAGAGATCATTTCCAAAGCCGCCCTTGATGACTATATCGCTCAACAGATACGAGCTCATCAGGCGAGCGAAGCGGCTGGCCAAATCGTCAAGACTGGACGACCCTATCCGGGTTGGTACGACCAAATAAACTACCCGTCGGGATATACGATCCCTAAATTCCAGTATATAAGGGGACATGGAATCCACACCAACATGTGGCTTAATTCAGGGCTCTGTGCGGCAACACCGGAGGTGACAATAAGCTACTATTTCGCCAATTCGTTGGCAGCTTATCGGAGACAACATTCGAGTGGTATTCCGAGCTCCCGAATGACTCTGTCAAGACATTTGCAGAAATGAAGATACTGTTTACACAGAGATTCGCAAGCGCTAGCGAGCGCATCCTGATCACCGCACTAATTAACACCAGGGTGAATCCAGGCGAAACATAGGTTCAGTACGCGATATGGTGGCGGAACCTATGGTCGAAATGCGAACAACGCATCGAAGAAGCTCCTGCGGTCGGCATGTTCGTGGGAACTCTTGATCCGCAGGTGACCATATCCCAGTTCATGATGTTTTTCAACCCGACTACCTTCCAGGCCTTGATTGACAGGCTGGCCCAAATGGACCAGATGGCTCATAGACCGTCTTCTTCGAAGATGGAGCCTCGAAACGAAAAGGGAAAAGGGAAAGCTACCTTCGTCGCTAATGCTCAACAGCAACCCAGTGGTCCAAAACCAACTGATCGCCAAGACGATAAACAGCGATTCTTTAACGAGAAGCTAAAGCGCCCTTATTCGTTTCCTCGGGATAAAACGAGAAGACTGTTTGAGCTGGCGGTGCGCAATAGACTCATCACCTTGCCGGATTCAAAACGCCCACTGCAGCACGGTGACGTCAACAGTCCCAACTATTGCCCCTACCATCGAATAAAGGGCCATCCAATCGAAGATTGCTTCGACTTGAAAAAACTGGATTGAGGACCAGTACCAGCAAGACAAATTCACGTTGTCTGAAAACTGGAGGGTAAACCCGCCCCAGCTGCACGCTCTTAAAAAGGTGGACACGCCGGGAGCATCATGCTCTTTAATAGAAGAAGCTCCATGGGAGGTCGCTCTTTCAGCCAAAACAAAAAGAATGCTAAAGGATCTCCAAACATGCCCGGCGATCAGGTGGAAAAGTCCGCTAGAACCCGAGGTCATCGAAGGAATGCTGAAGCAGTGCCCGACGCCAAGAATTGGTAGTGATAGTCAAAACACCCACGCTCGGACGTCAAAGTCTTCACAAAAGAATAAGAAGACCAAAAATCCCGTGAAGCCTAATGAAAAGCGCACGGACCTTCAAAAACATATTGACGCGCTAGAAGAATATAAACAGAAGGCGCGAACCCTGGTCATGCTCCAAGAGTTTCTCAACCACATTCTTGAGGACGGAGATGATGACAATGATGGGGGAGAAGACTCGTCGGATGAACCTGAGAACTATGTGGCGAGCTGCCACGTGATCTCTCACTCGTCAATAGATGGTGAAGAAGCTCCTAATGCAGAAAAACTGGTGGTAGATCCCAAACTAGAACTCCTAGAACCGTCAGACGAGATGATTGACATGTTGCTAAACGAGGCCTGTCAGAAGAGCAAATATGACCGAGAGCTTGAAACGGCCATATATGAAAGGGCCAAGCGTCGGCGTCACATTGAAGAAGCTCCGGTATTGAGAAGCCATAGAGTACCCTAACCGAATGGAAGCACTTCTGCCACCAGCAAAAGCAGGTTTAAGACAAGGAAGCAGTTCGCTAAAGCCCAGTCGATGGGAATGAAGTTGCTACCTTTCAAAGAAGACACTTCAAAAAATACGTTTCCCGACGGACTAGATGCACATCCAAACTACTGCTTATACCATTGGAGGATCACACACCCTACCGAGGAATGCATGGCCTCAAGAATTGGTGGCAGGGATACGTTGCTCATCGGCAGCATTTCAAGCGGATGAAGCGCAAAAGGCGTCGAGATCAGAAGACCACGACATATGAGCGCAAAAGAACTGCCGGCAACTGTCACATGGTTGATTCCAAGGGATTGCAAGTTCTCACCTTCGGGAGCGATTCTGATGAAGAAATAGCCCTCGGCCCTCTCTTCAAGGAATCCATCTCTGAAACAGAAGAGATAAAGACCTGCGAGAACATTCAGCTGCGTAATCCCACGTTACCCGAGAGGAATCTAGAACCCACAAACAAGGGGTCGAGTAAAAAGGATAAAGGGAAGGAAAAAGTCCCTGAAGATATTGCCCTCGATGATCAAGTCGTCAAAGAGTTGGCAGCCAAGGACCCGCCCAAGAAAAACAAGGTGGATTACAACGTTCTGGCACACCTGAGGAAGATACCCTCGCAGCTAAGCATTCTCGATGCATTTCTTCTATCTAAAGAAGCGAAAGATTCTTTGATTAAGGCACTACAAGAGCCCGAGCAGTTTCAAACTTTTCTTGCCTAAGAAAAGATGAAGGACGAGCTGGAAGAAGTGCACACTGCTAACGTCACTTTCGGCGACAAAGATCTCCACCTGGGAACATGCGAGCACAACCGTCCCTTGTATGTCACCGAATACTGCCATGACATCAAGATAGGGAAGATCCTAGTCGACAATGGGTCCTCCGTCAACCTTCTCAATGTAAGAGTGTTGAAGGAGATTTACATGAGCGTTCAGCATCTCGCTCGGGATAAAACCACCATCTCCGGGTTTGACTCCCAGTCATCACGGACGCTCGGGTCTGTGATACCAACGTTACGCTTTGGGCTGCTCGTCACTGACATCAAGTTTCACGTCATTGACGCCAAGACTTGCTATAACGCTTTGCTCGGCAAGCCTTGGTTACACAAGTACAACATCATCCCTTCTACACAACATCAGTGTATGAAGTATTTCAAGAATGGTCTCGAGTATACCGTGACAGGGGAGCTGAACCCATTCTCCGTGAATGAAGTCTGAAAGTACGAAGATGCAAAATACTTCTTACCAGACTTCGAAAACATGGAAAGATGCCATAAACCGAAGAACAAAGCTATCACTACCATTCCGATCTTTGGGAGCGATACCGAGGAGGAGGAAGAGATAGTCTATTCGGGGCCGCTCCAATACAACAAGCCCGGACCGTCTACCCCTATGTTGGTCTTCGGCAGCGACTCTGAAGATGAGGTCAATGCAGTATTTTCTGTTCGGCCATCAATACAAGCCTTCACTGGCGATGAATGGAGTTTGCAAATCTCCATGGTTCTATAAAAGCATTACAAAGAGCTCAACGCACTTGATACCTATAGTGTTCAAGAACTGCAGACGTTCTACGTCCCTTCCAGGGGAAAAGATGAAAAGGCGATCCTCTTTTATCGATCTGCAGAAACCAAAGTGGAGAAAGAAATATGGCATGGTGCTGATCCTGCGCTTGAAAGGCTCCAGCCCATCCGTCTGCCCAAATACTACACGGAAGGATTAAAGATGCTGTTGAGGTGCCAAGGCGTACCCTTCAAACAGACTGCTCGACAAACTCAGTTCTACAACAGGATCTGGAACGTTCCTGGAACTCAGCGAAAGTCGCCCAATGGGAGAATGGAAACGATCGGGCTTGGATATGTTCAACCCAAGAAACGGGAGCGATTCTATGGATGCTACGTTATACATGACTTTGATGAAGAAGGAGATGCTCTGTTAGAAGACGCTAACCCTGAACCAAAATGAGGTCCCACTATGAAAGGGCCAAGTCCGTCGTTCGAAGAATAGATGGAAAAGTTAATAAGGGAAGCGGGTCAAAAGGTCCGGGATGATCATAGCCGCGAAATGGCTATCTACGAGAAAGCCAGGATACAACGCCTCCTTCAGCAGGCTGCGGAGAATGACGATACCCTTCGTCGCCAGCCCGTCATATACAAGACCTAACACGGAGGCAAAAACAAAATAAAGAACGGAAAAAACGTTCGACGGCGGCAAAGCGGGTCCAAAAAGCCACGCGATCGAGAATTGAGCAGCCGGGACCCGTCTCTTATAAAGAAGATGGGTCGAGCATATTCTTTTTCCCAAGACAAAACAAGGAAGATATTCGATCTTGTCATGAAACATCAAATGATTACGCTCCCGGAGTACAAACACCCCAAACAAGCAGACGAGATCTCTCACCCGGATTATTGCTCCTATCACTGAGCGATAGGACATCCTCTCGAAAACTGCTTCACATTCAAAGACTGGGTAGAAGACCAGTATCAACAAGGCAGGTTCGCTCTATCCAGCAGTTGGAAGGTAACCCCGCCACAGAAGCATGAACCGAAAGCCACGTATGCAGCGAGAGTAGAACATGATCAACATCGGTCTTGGAAGCGATCTTGTACCTGTCACGCGATAACGACGTCGGAAGAAGGAGTACGCGAGGATATGGCTGACCTCCCTTGGTCCTTCGAAAACGAGGATGAAGAGGAATTGATCTCAGAGTTTCCACCGGCGCCAAAAAAGCTGGAAGATGGGATACATACTACCCCAGTTAACCTCAAAAAAATCGACTTGGGGAAGGCAAATGACCCACGGCCGACGTTCGTCAGTGAGCTATTGTCTGAAGAAGAGGTGGCTACGCTCAAGGATGTGCTCATGCAGTATAAAGATTTCTTCGCATGGAACTATTCTGAGATGCCAGGATTAGATCTAGAAATAGCCGTCCACAAATTGGCAATATCTCCGGATATCAAGCCAGTCAAACAAGCGCCGAGAAGAATGCGGCTCGAACTTGAAATGAGCATCAACTCCGAGGTCAAGAAGCTAATCGACTCCAGTTTCATCCAAGAGGTTCAGTACCCTGACTGGATCGCCAACATCATCCCAGTAATGAAGAAAAATGGGACGGTACGCATCAGCGTAGACTTTCGAGACCTCAACAAAGCCTGCCCAAAGGATGACTTTCCCGTACCGGTCACCGAGCTGATTATAGACAACACGTCCACTCATGAAGTCTTCTTCTTCATAGACGGCTCATTGGGGTACAATCAAATAAAGATGCATCCCGAGGACCAGAAGCATACCGCTTTTCGGACTCCTCTGGGCATATTCTGCTACAAAGTGATGCCTTTCGGTCTGAAGAACGCCGACGCCATCTATCATAGGGCCATGACGAAGATTTTCGATGACCTCATACATGAAATCGTCGAATACTATATCGACGACCTCATGGTTAAAAGCAAATCGTACGAGGAACATTGGGAGCATTTGAAAATCGTGTTTCAATGCCTTCGGAAATACAACTTGAAGATGAACCTTCTCAAATGTGCGTTCGGAGTTTCCTCCGGTAAATTCCTAGGATTTATCGTACGACACCAGGGCATCGAGATAGACCCATCGAAAATCAAGGCGATCATGGAAATGCCTCCGCCAAGAACTCTCAAGCAATTGCGGTCTCTCTAAGGAAAGCTCGCATATATCTAACGGTTCATAGCCAATCTCTCCGGCAAGTGCCGCCTCTACAGTCATCTAATGAAGAAGGGGACTCCTTTCGTCTAGGATCGCAAATGTCAAAGCGCACTGGATGAAATCAAGCAATACCTGCAGAATCCGTCAGTACTGACCGCTCCGGTCAAGGGAAAGCCTCTCATCCTGTACACAACAGCCCTTGAAGGTTCCTTAGACGCACTATGGGCACAGGAGAACGACCAAGGGAAGGAGAGAGCCCTTTACTATTTGAGTTGAGTTCTTCTGGGGGAAGAAAACAACTACCCCCCCATTGAAAAACATTGCCTGGCGTTAATCTTCGCGATAACGAAGCTCCGGCATTATGCTTTGACGCATGAGGTCCACCTAATATCAAAAGCAGATCCTCTCAAATATTTTATGTCAAGAGCCATACTAACAGGACGGCTTGCTAAATGGGCCATACTCTTAATGGAGTTCTCGAAAGCATACCGACCCCTCAAGGCAGCGAAAGGCCAGGCGATCGCCGACTTCCTCGCTGAGCATCCGATACCTGCCGATTCACCCCTAAAGTGCGAGTTACCGAACGAGCACACGTTTGACACGATTGACAGGGAGAGAGGAGAAAGTGATACCTGATGGGAACTCTATTTTGACGGAGCATCTACCATGAAGAAGCGACAACACAACACTCCTATAATCAAATCTGGGGTAGGCCTTATCTTCGTGACTCCACAAGGAGGGATAATGCGCTTTACCTTTTCCTTAATAGAGCCGAGGACAAACAATGAAGCCGAATATGAATCTTTGATAGCAGGTCTAGAGATCGCCGTCGACATGGGAATCGAAAACCTCCTCATATACGGAGACTCCCAGCTGGTCGTTAATCAAGTAAACGGCGACTATCAAACGTGCAAACCAGAGTTGGTGAAGAAGGGCGAGAGAGTACAACAATTGCTGACTCAAATTCCTTCCTACGTTCTGGAAAGCATACCACGTACGGAAAATAGCAAAGCAGATGCGTTATCCAAACTCTCTAAAGAACTGGCTGACGAAAACCTCGATGACGTAAGGATCGTTGTGCAAAGCCATCGGGTTCTTGCACCGGCAGAAATATCTCCGGAGTCGTCCGAAGAAAAGGGAGCGACCAAGTGAACATCCCTATAAATAGAGGACTAGGATAAGGCCAAGGATTGGAGAAAAGTCTTTATAGACTACTTCAAATCCCGTCGAACACCTGAAGATGCATCCTCAAGACATCAGCTTATGAAACGAGCTCTGTCTTTCGCCTTCGTCAATGATACTCTGTACAAGAGATTGTTTGACTCTCTATGGCTAAGATGCCTGGGGCTGAAAGAAGCAAAGAGAGTCGTTCAAGAAACACACAACGGACTCTGCGGTTCTCATCAAGCCGGGCCAAAGATGAAGCTAAAGATCAAAAGGATGGGCTACTATTGGCCCACGATGATCCAGGACTGCCTCGAATATGCGAAGCAGTTCCACTCGTGCTAAATTCACGGAGACTTCATTCACCAGCATCCAAATCCACTACACCCAACAGTGGATAGCTGGCTGTTCGAAATGTGGGGAACTGACATAATTGGGCCCATCGAACCAGCATCATCCAGAGGACATCGGTTCATAATGGCGACAATCGATTACTTCTCTAAGTGGGCAGAATAGTACCACTAAGAGAAATGAAGATGGAGAATATTCTCCATTTCTTCAAGACACACGTCATCTATCGGTTCGGTACTCGGCGACGGATTATCTCCGATAACGGGCCAGCCTATAGAAGCCACAAGATCAGCCGCTTCGCACAGCAACATAACATAGACTGGAGATACTCTTCGGTCTATAATCCCCGAGCTAATAGTCTAGCTGAGGCTTTCAACAAGACCTTGACGAAGATCATAAAAAAGACGGTATCCAAAAACAAAAGGACTGGCACGAGAGATTGCATGAAGCTCTCTAGGTGTATCGAACTACATTCAAAACGGCCACAAATACAACGCCGTATGCATTGGTATTTGGCGCATAAGAGTTACTCCCCTTGGAGATAGAGCTACCCTCTCTACGAGTGGCGGTTCATTATGAGCTAACAGATCAACAGAATGCTCATCTTCGGCTGGAGGAGCTCGACGCCCTTGACGAAACCCGGCTCATGGCGCAGCAAAACCTGGAGGCTTACAAAGCAAGGATGACGCGCTCGTATGAAAGTTGACTAGGCCGAGGACATTCCGCCAATGCGAACTCGTGCTAGTCGTAAAAAGACCTGTGATCCCTAATCGTGCCAAACGGGGGAAATTCGAGCCAAACTATGAGGGCCCGTATATCATAGAAAAGGTCTACCAAGGTGGGGCTTATTTGCTCATGAATATGCATAGTGAAAGACCCTTTAGGCCAATAAACGGTCGGTTCTTGAAAAAATACTACGACGGACCGAAACGTCCTTAAACTACTACAAATCGCAGCATCCTAGGGCTGACCCAAAAAAAAAAGGTACGTCCACAAGAAAAATGGGCACGGATGAAAACCCGAAAGGGCTCCGTGAGTAAAAACAGCAAGGCTACCGGTGATGTTTGTGAAAACCCGAAAGGGCGCAGACTCGTAAAAAAAGAAAAAAAAATGTTATGTCCACAAGCGAAATGGACACGGATGAAAACCCGAAAGGGCTCCGTGAGTAAAAACAGTAAGGCTACCGGCTATCTTTG
Organism: Agapanthus africanus; assembly: GCA_030015575.1. Classification (NCBI taxonomy): domain Eukaryota; kingdom Viridiplantae; phylum Streptophyta; class Magnoliopsida; order Asparagales; family Amaryllidaceae; genus Agapanthus; species Agapanthus africanus. Next base: position 822,760,891 of record CM057339.1, on the reverse strand, counting down.
TGAAAACCCGGAAGGGCGCAGACTCGTAAAAAAAATGGTACGTCCACAAGCAAAATGGGTACGGATGAAAACCCGAAAGAGCTCCGTGAGTAAAAACAGCAAGGCTACCGGCGATGTTTGTGAAAACCCGAAAGTGCGCAGACTCGTTAAAAAAAGAAGAAGAAAAAACGGTACGTCCACAAGAAAAATGGGCACGGATGAAAACCCGAAAGGGCACTGTGAGTAAAAACAGCAGGGCTACCGGCGAGTTTGTGAAAACCCGAGAGGGCGCAGGCTCGTAAAAAATTCGTGCACACTTGCAAGGTCCTCTCGACCTTGTAAGGCGAAAACACTTGCGTGAGATCCTTGAGACTCACAAGGGAGCAACACACTTAGGGATTCCCACGATTCCTAAGGAGAAATTACACTTACGAGATCCTCACGACTCGTAAGGAGAAGCCGCTTATGAGACCCTCACGGCTCATAAGATTCAAAAGCCTTAAGTTATAGGGATCTGAACCTGTTCTTAAGCCATCACATTTCCCAGGTTACCCTACAAGCGGTTCAATATTAACCCTTGTATACAATCCACGGGAACAAATAAACGTTTCCCCCACCCAGCCCCACTAACGACGAGGAATGTCCTCATTTGGTGAATAAACATTTGTAGATCCTTTCGACTTGCAAGGAGAAAATGTTCTTATGAGATCCTTACGACTTATAAGAGACCCTACACTTAAGAATCCTCATGATTCTTAAGGAGAAAACGCAATTACGAGATCCTCACGACTCGTAAGGAGAAACACCTTTATGAGACCCTTACGGCTCATAAAGTCAAAAGCCTTAGTCAACAAGATCTTAACCCTGTTTGCTAAGCCACTTTTGTTCGAACCAACAAAAGCAAATGATGATTCGCTCCTGGCAACGTTCCAGTAGTAGCGATGCTGATGCCTAAATCGGTAATAAATTCCAAGTCCTTTCATGGAAAATGATGATTCGCTCCTGCCAATATTCCAATCGCAACGATGCTGATGCTAAGATTGACACCAGATTCCAAGTTCTATACTCGCGGCGAAAAGTCAGCGAGCCATAAATGCATATGAAATAGCCGAAATAATAGGGCAACTTGCAACAAAATCAGCAAGTAAATGATATGCATACAAAAATAGCCGAAATGATTGGGTAACTCGCAATAAAAAGCAGCGAGTAAAAAGGAAAAAAACAGCCGAAATAATTGGGCACCGTGAAAAATATTCGAAATGATTGGGCAATCGCGACTTTCGTGATACAAAAAGATGAAATGATAGAGTATCGTGGAAAGAAAACAAAAAATATATATATATGAAATGAAACTTTTACCCTACAGGCGAGTCCATACCGATCCCTGTATACAATTTATGGGCATAAACAAAAAATGAACCACATTTTCCCACTATGCTCTTTTAAACGGAAAGTCAAATCTCGACGGCGACATCTACAGCCTAGAGATCATCAACGGCGTCCCCCCTCATTCCAGCAGGATACGGACGCTGTAGGGTTCCTAGGCACTCTCAAGAGGTCTCACAAGGCATCAACCATGCCAATTTCAAATTTTACGGGTGCCGAGAAAACCTAATACGGATCGTTGACTAGAGTTTAGGCGAAATACGAATCTAGTTAACAACTTAACTAAATATAAGAAGCTACAACCTTTGTAGATCCGGTTATCCACTTCCTTAGCTCCACGTAGACGTCCTCTCACTGTCCGTCTCGAATCCCGAACTCAAGCATCGGCTTCATTGGAGAAATGGGCGGGCAAGGTCGCCGGCTTCGTGCCGAAGATGATCTACGTCGAGGCTTCACAAGATCAAGCTCCGACTTCACCAAGTTGTGAAACTTGTGAAGAAAACACCCTATACTACTTGGCAAGAGGTAGAGGGTGAAGAAATAGGAGGTGGGTTCACTTTAGATTTGGATTTCTCTCACTTTTGCTCAAGTTGCCATTGATGGACTAAGCTTTTTCTTGAAGAAGAAGATGAAGATGAAAATAGAATATGATAAGTGTTGGATTTAAAATGAAAATAAATCAATACTTATCATAAGCTAACCATGGTAAAGTGTAGAGAATGAACTAGGGTTAGTTCAAATGGTTAGGGTTAAGCATGAGACAAGAATGGTTACAAAGTCAAAGCTTCATGAAGCTTCAACTAGAAACAAAGAAAGCCACCATTCTTATCATAATCTTTTCAAAATAAATAAATAAATAAATAAATGAAATAGGAAAACCCTAATCATCAACTTAACCATGGTTTAATTCTTTACACTTTACCAAATGAGCGAGTATCATCAAACATGATACAAACATGTGCACAAAAATATATCACATATACAATTTGCACATCGAGTGAGAAAAACCATTTAAAGTGAACCAATACTAGTTAATGCAAAGTAATATATCAAATATATAATTATACATTAAATCATTAAATCAACACTTGATTTAACGATCCGGTCATATCGCATATAACCGACTAGTATCCTATGTATCGGCTTATCGAATCAATCCTTGATTCGATATCTAGGTTATATCACATATAACCAATCGATACATTCTTCGCGAGAATAGAATACGGTATCACATACACGCATTATTCTCGATCCTGCACATATCTCATATGCGCTCCTATTTCGTTTCGCTTGAGCCAGGAAACCTCTGTGTAGGACTCTAAAGACTCGTCAATACGCCGGTAGCAGATGATGATCATATCAAGCACCCATAAGCCGCAAGCGGTCTGCTAAACGTAACGGCCATCTGGGTATTGAGCGATCAGAAGATCGACGAGCTAGCCCGCTCACACTCCTGTGAATCCAACCAGTAACACTTACCGTACAGTCCGGTCTGTTCGTCTGATATGTCGCATATCAAGTCTAGGGGTGGTAAACGTCAGACCCTAATAACCGATAAATCGTGCCGATGTGAGGCTCATAACGGGTCGAGAAACTACTGGTAACACTTACCAGCAAATCTCTGATCAGCCCTGGCCAAGGACTTCCCTGTTACGGCCAATCGAGCACAGCGCAACATCAACCCCCAATACCGGGAGAGACGAAACCCCTCCTATCGCTCATTGCCTCCATGTGACTCGGGACTGTGCCCAAAGAACACCGTTTTGCACGCCCTCATGGACGTGGTAAGGTGGAGATCAAAGCACAGTGGGAATCACACAAGACTCTATGACGATCTCGGGTCTACAGACTAACCTGCACAAGTGTCACCTGAGAACTGCCATCTGACGTGAGGTATAATACCATCTGGGAGTTCTCGGCGAGTCCGTCCAGTGTACCCAGTCTCCACTGAGCACCCGTATACCATCTCTGATGTCAAACACCAATGGATATGGGATCATCCATCACCCATCTCATGGGTCGAGAAGCGTATACGCTAGTCTACTCTGGTATATCGATGCCCCGTCTCGATACACCCACGACTAGGGACCTTGAAGGATGTACCTATGGACTACCATGTCCCCATTAGTATGATCTGCATCATAGTCCAGGTAGTCAAGTACACATCCTAAGGGCTTTACCAGCATGTAACTATAAGACAGTTTAAAGAGACAAGTGTACATGTTAAGATAAAGAGCAACCAGATAGCATACTATCATATCGAGCAAGAAAGTCATCTCTATATATGTCCAAGCATCCAATATAATATACACCATCTGTACAATACTGGCCTCTAGGGCATACATACAACTAACAATCTCCCACTTGCACTAGGGCCAGCTGCTGCAGTATCGCATACCGAGCATCCCGAAGAGTCTCTCAAACTGTATCTGGGGAATGGCCTTCGTGAGTGGATCCGCCGTGTTGTTCTTCGTGTCAACTCTCCTTCCCTCGATCTCCCGGCGATCAACTATCTCCCGGATCAGGTGATACCGCCTCAGAATATGCCTGGATCGCTGATGGGACCTGGGTTCCTTGGCCAAAGCCACCGCTCCATTGTTATCGCAATACAAAGGTATTGGATGCTCAATGGATGGAACCACTCCAAGTTCAGTAATGAACTTCTTGATCCAGACAGCCTCTTTGGCAGCATCGTTGGCAGCGATGTATTCAGCCTCCATCGTCGAGTCTGCCACGGTTTCCTGCTTGGAACTCTTCCAGCTAACCGCCCCTCCGTAAAGGGTAAAGACAAAGCCCGACTGTGACTTAGAGTCGTCCTTATCACTCTGGAAGCTCGAATCGGTAAAGGACTCCACTTGGAGTTCTCCGTTACCATACACCAAGAGCATCTCTTTAGTCCTTCGCAAGTACTTGAGAATGCTCTTCACAGCTGTCCAGTGATTCTCTCCAGGATCAGCTTGATACCTGCTCACTATACTCAGTGAGTATGCTACATCGGGTCTGGTACATAGCATCGCGTACATGATAGAGCCTACAGCCGAAGCATAGGGTATCTCTTGCATGCGAGCTCTCTCCAAATCAGTCTTGGGAGACATCTCTTTGGAGAGAGTGGCTCCAGAGATCGTGGGCAAATTCCCTCACTTGGATTCTTCCATACTAAACCTCTTTAGTATGGTGTCAATGTACCTGGATTGGGACAATCCCAATATCCGTTTGGATCTATCTCTATAGATCCTAATTCCCAATATGCAGGAGGCATCACCAAGATCTTTCATTGAGAATCTTTGTGATAAGAAGAGCTTGACCGATTGCAGCATAGGAATATCATTTCCTATCAAGAGTATGTCGTCCACGTACAATACGAGGAAGACAACCTTACTCCCTGCTTCCTTCTTGTAAATACAAGGTTCATCTGGGTTTTTGACGAAATCAAACTCTTTGATAACGACATCAAAGAAGATGTTCCAACTCCGCGATGCTTGCTTTAATCCATAAATGGATTTAAGCAGCTTGCACACCTTGCCGCTGCTCCCACTGTCTACGAAGCCCTCTGGCTGAGTCATGTACACGCACTCTTCTAAATCACCATTTAGAAAGGCGGTCTTAACATCCATTTGCCAGATTTCGTAATCATGATATGCAGCGATGGCAAGCATGATCCGGATGGATTTAAGCATAGCCACTGGAGAAAAGGTTTCGTCATAGTCCACACCTGGTCTTTGACGAAAACCCTTTGCTACAAGTCTAGCTTTGAAAGTCTCCACTTTCCCATCTACACCAAGTTTTTTCTTAAAGATCCACTTGCTCCCGATGGGTTTTACCCCTTCAGGAGCAACATCCAAAGTCCATACTTTGTTGGTGTACATGGATTCCATCTCGGACCGCATAGCATCCAGCCATTTCACTGAGTCCCTACTCGTGATGGCCTGCTCGAAGCTAGTTGGGTCATCATCCTCCATGATGCAATCCTCACTCCCACCATCTATGAGAAAACCGTAGTATCTCTCAGGTTGGCGAGGAACCCTACTAGATCGGCGGAGAGGCTGGGGTTCGTCGGGTACTACTGAATCCTCTGGTTCTACCAGGTCTTCTGTTATAGTTTGTGTCGCTGGAACCTCTTCCAGTTCTACCTCAATGCCACTTATCTGTTTCATAAGAAAACTTTTTTCTAAGAAAGTGGCATGTCGAGAAACAAACACCTTTTGTTCCTCGGGATGGTAGAAGATATACCCTTGTGAATTTTTGGGATATCCTATAAACTTACATAAGACAGATCTTGCCTCGAGTTTGTCCGGATTTTGTCTTTTGACATAGGCTGGACAACCCCATATCTTAATATAATTAAGATGTGGTCTCTTCCCTTTCCATATCTCATATGGAGTGGTAGGCACTGATTTGGTAGGAACTCCATTCAATAGGTCCATGGCTGTCTTAAGCGCATATCCCCAGAAGGAAATAGGTAACTCAGCCGTGCTCATCATGGAGCGCACCATATCTAATAGGGTGCGGTTCCTCCGTTCTGATACACCGTTGTGCTGTGGTGTATATGGAGGAGTTAGCTGAGAGAGAATCCCATTCTCTTTTAGGAAGTCCAGGAATTCAATGCTCAAGTATTCACCTCCTCGATCAGATCGTAGGATTTTAATACTTTTTCCGGTTTGGTTCTCGACTTCTTGTTTATATTCTCTAAATTTCTCAAAAGCTTCTGATTTGTGTTTCATCAGGAACACATATCCGAATCTAGAGAGATCGTCAGTGAATGTAATGATGTACGAAGAACCATCCTTGGCATGTGTAGACATAGGACCGCATACATCACTATGTATCAGTCCTAAGAGTTCAGTAACTCTTTCTCCGTGTCCTGTAAACGGAGTTTTGGTCATCTTGCCTTTAAGACATGACTGGCAAGTGTCATAAGATGAAAATTCAAACGGATTCAAATATCTATCTTTATGCAACTTAGCCAGTCGTGTCGCATTGATGTGACCCAGTCTACAATGCCACAAGAAGGATTCATTCAGTTCTGAACTCTTCCTCTTGTGTGTGTTTGTTATGCTCAGAACTGTTGATTGATTTAGAACATAAATGCCATTGCACAACGTGCCTGATCGAACCAACTTTTGGTTACGGAAAATGTTCATAACATTGTCCTGTAATACAAAATTATATCCCTCTTTACTCAATAAAGAAACCGATATAATGTTGCATATCAGGTTCGGCATGTAATAGCATTCGTTCAGAACCAATGTATTACCAGTTGGTAATACAAGGTGATATTCCCCGACAGTCTTAGCTGCAACAATTGCACCATTTCCAACTCTAATGTCTTTATCACCTTCTCCAAGTTCTCTACCTTTTCTAAGCCCATGTAACAGATTACATATATGGGATCCTGACCCGGTATCTAATACCCAGGACGTAGGGCAAATGGAGAAACAGTTCTCTGTAACGAACACACCCGAAGAAAATGCATCATCATGTACTTTCTTCAATCGGGTGGCATGGGAATCCTGGTATTCCCCTATATCCTGTTTATTCCTATAACTCTTATAAGAAAGAACGGAACCAACGTTCCCCAGCACAGAATAACATGCGGGTTCGGTCAATACATCCATATTATTATCTTTATTAGGGCATGAAATGGTCGCTACCTGGAGAGAGAGAGAAGAAAACACTTTAGCGTATGCTCTTACAAGATCAGATTGGTTTTTATCTTATCTAATCAGGATGGCTCCCACTGTTTTTATCAAATCTTCCTTCAAACCCTAAAAGGAAAGACTAGCCGGGATTAATTACACCCTACAACTTCGCCAATCTTTCAGCCAGGCCAGTGTCGGTACTTTGAGGGAGGTTCCCCGTGCTTTCGCACGGACCTAATTAAAGTAAACCTCATTTTCCCAGAGGCGTAACCCCGTTGACACCTTTCTAGACACCTACTTGATCGGCTAATTGTAATGTGTAAAACTCTCCCAGGAGTAACTCTTACTCGCAGTGGGTATCGGGATCCAACTATCTCATAGAAGGTATGCAATCTCATTGCAAATTTCAACACTTGAAATTCCCGATAATATTTTGCTCCTAGCGTGCTATGACCTTGACGCATGCCAAACAACCCATAGTCCGCTAGTCAAGTTCAACCCGTACAATTCGTGATCGAATTAAACCCACCCGTACGACCTTTGACGCATGCCAAACAACGCCGTACGAATACCTTAATCCAATCGCATCTCATGCTACAGATAAGTAATAATCAGCTACCGTACACTACGCCTTGACGCATGCCAAACAACCGTAGCACGAATACTGAATATTACATATCTGAATTGACGGAGGGCTACGCAGGTTTTTCTGAAAACCTATTGCGTAATGAACTTGATATCGTTGTAGAATCAAATGAAGTTTTGAAATGGAGTGATTTTGAGGCTTTTCTAGTTTTGCTAAAGGGGTCACTCCCGGTGAAGGGATCGTCGGCCCTTTCCTCGTCGAATGAGGTGCGGGATATATCATATATATCACTGTGCAAAGCAGAAACTATAGAAGCAGTCAAAAGTCAAACCGAGTGTGCAGCATCTGCCAGTTATTGCTAAAGGAGTCACTCCCGGTGAAGGGATCTCGGTCCTTTCCTCATCGAATAAGGTGCAGGGTATATCATATATACCGCTATGCAAAGCAAGAACTGTAGCTACCTGTTTTATTTAAAATTTGATTCTACAACATCATTTGGTTTCTTTTATTTCATTAATCATATTAATGAAGTCCCATCATTTAAGTCACCTAAACAGCACAGATAAATACGACGTACACTTATGCCATCCGCATTCGCCACGATGTCCCCTCGTGCACCGTTAGGTTAGGTAACTAACGACAGAGCAGGGCAGGGCTAGTGCGGGTGCAAAACATAAGTAACGTCTATATAATATATCATATATACTATATACTGTATCTATCACAGAACATATCACATGATCACATCACAGATATCGCAGCAGAAGAAACATATGAAACATTGGATATACTAGGACGTCCGTGTTTTCAATACGAGCCAGTATAAAACACGGATTCCACGGTCGTGATGAATAGCCAATCCCACACCCCTAGACCCCTACGAGAGCGGCAAGAAACCCTACCAATTCTAGGGTTAGGTGACCCGGACTCGACTCCTCGAGATGGTCTTCCACTAGACCCTAGAACCCGGTTACTTGTGCTCCCCTCCTTGAGTCTATCCTAATGCGGAAAAGTAAATAATATACAAAAGGTGACATCTTCCGCAACCTGGAAGTGCCCCAATAAAAGAATATTACATACAAGTTTTTACATGAATGAAAATGAAAAACACTCATCTCACATAAAAACCCCCGGCTACTCAAACACGACAATCCAATATAACATATCCAGCAACACATAACATCACATGTCATCAACGTAAGTAAATATGCGCATCCCAATTGTCGTTGACATATAGCAACGAAACCGGCGATACCACATATTACACTTACGGTCACAGAAAAGAAAGTGTAAAACTACAACAGTTGGAATTCGCAACCTCCTTAGACATCGCATGCCTAATCAAATGAAATACTTAGACATCACATGCCTAACAATTATAAACCCCGCATTTTAGTCTCATTACCGAAAACTCTTTTCAATATCAAGTGAGACTAAACCGCTAGATTTATAACATTCATTCAGTTATTTCATAACTGTTTGTGAATTCCAATTATTGTATCCCATTCCAGATAAATAGAAAATATTAAACTTTCCGATCGAACATTCGAACACCCAAGTTTTCCCGAAACCGTTCAACACATGAAATAGGTTCAAAGACATTCATTTCATGCCTCAGTACCAACGGTCCAGCCGTAGAAGGGTCAAGCCAATGCCTCACATGTGGCACGCTGTACTGCCCCAAACCCGAAGGTTCAAAGGGCAGTTCAAGAAGGTCACATAATCGAGTTAAGGTTTGTTGTCTTCTAGAGGGACCATCGCGTTACTTGCACTACTCAGAACGTCTTTAAACCACAGAAAAATCCAACACTTGGAAATTTTCCGGCAGGGGAAAAGTTGGGTATTTATATCCGGTCGAACTTTTTAACATATTCGAAAATTATCCGGAAAACCACACAGACAAAATTTGAAAATCCGATCGAATCATTGATTCCCAATACAACCCCAGAATACTCATCTGTAGAGTCACAATAAAAATACCCAGAAAATATAGCATTAAATTATATGAGTTACTGTGCAGAAATCATCAGACAAGGGGACAGTACGGCCGCGGAACCGCCGCACATGCATAGCTCGTGCCGCGGTTCCGCGGTGGAAAAATCGATTTAGGCCCTCGTATTTCACAGTAATTCAAATAAGACCCTGCTTATTTTTCTTCATATTTTTAATTGACAAAAATCCAAATTTTCAGAGAATTTCCAGAGAGCATTTTGGCTTTTAGGGTTTCGGTTCGATCGGGTTTCAAACATCGTCTAAACTTCGCCTAAGGCTCTAGCCTGGCTCTGATACCACTGTAGGGTTCCTAGGCACTCTCAAGAGGTCTCACAAGGCATCAACCATGCCAATTTCAAATTTTACGGGTGCCGAGAAAACCTAATACGGATCGTTGACTAGAGTTTAGGCGAAATACGAATCTAGTTAACAACTTAACTAAAGATAAGAAGCTACAACCTTTGTAGATCCGGTTATCCACTTCCTTAGCTCCACGTAGACGTCCTCTCGCTTTCCATCTCGAATCCCAAACTCAAGCATCGGCTTCATCGGAGAAATGGGCGGGCAAGGTCGTCGGCTTCGTGCCGAAGATGATCTACGTCGAGGCTTCACAAGATCAAGCTCCGACTTCACCAAGTTGTGAATTTTGTGAAGAAAACACCCTATACTACTTGGCAAGAGGTAGAGGGTGAAGAAATAGGAGGTGGGTTCACTTTAGATTTGGATTTCTCTCACTTTTGCTCAAGTTGCCATTGATGGACTTAAGCTTTTTCTTGAAGAAGAAGATGAAGATGAAAATAGAATATGATAAGTGTTGGATTTAAAATGAAAATAAATCAATACTTATCATAAGCTAACCATGGTAAAGTGTAGAGAATGAACTAGGGTTAGTTCAAATGGTTAGGGTTAAGCATGAGACAAGAATGATTACAAAGTCAAAGCTTCATGAAGCTTCAACTAGAAACAAAGAAAGCCACCATTCTTATCATAATCTTTTCAAAATAAATAAACAAATAAATAAATGAAAGAGGAAAACCCTAATCATCAACTTAACCATGGTTTAATTCTTTACACTTAACCAAATGAGCGAGTATCATCAAATATGATACAAACATGTGCACAAAAATATATCACATATACAATTTGCACATCGAGTGAGAAAAACCATTTAAAGTGAACCAATACTAGTTAATGCAAAGTAATATATCAAATATATAATTATACATTAAATCATTAAATCAACACTTGATTTAACGATCCGGTCATATCGCATATAACCGACTAGTATCCTATGTATCGGCTTATCGAATCAATCCTTGATTCGATATCTAGGTTATATCACATATAACCAATCGATACATTCTTCGCGAGAATAGAATACGGTATCACATACACGCATTATTCTCAGTCCTGCACATATCTCATATGCGCTCCTATTTCGTTTCGCTTGAGCCAGGAAACCTCTGTGTAGGACTCTAATGACTCGTCAATACGCCGGTAGCAGATGATGATCATATCAAGCACCCACAAGCCGCAAGCGGTCTGCTAAACGTAACGGCCATCCGGGTATTGAGCGATCAGAAGATCGACGAGCTAGCCCGCTCACACTCCTGTGAATCCAACCAGTAACACTTACCGTACAGTCCGGTCTGTTCGTCTGATATGTCGCATATCAAGTCTAGGGGTGGTAAACGTCAGACCCCAATAACCGATAAGTCATGCCGATGTGAGGCTCATAACGGGTCGAGAAACTACTGGTAACACTTACCAGCAAATCTCTGATCAGCCCTGGCCAGGGACTTCCCTGTTACGGCCAATCGAGCACAGCGCAACATCAACCCCCAATACCGGGAGAGACGAAACCCCTCCTATCGCTCATTGCCTCCATGTGACTCGGGACTGTGCCCAAAGACCACCGTTTTGCACGCCCTCATGGATGTGGTAAGGTGGAGATCAAAGCACAGTGGGAATCACACAAGACTCTATGACGATCTCGGGTTTACAGACTAACCTACACAAGTGTCACCTGAGAACTGCCATCTGACGTGAGGTATAATACCATCTGGGAGTTCTCGGCGAGTCCATCCAGTGTACCCAGTCTCCACTGAGCACCCGTATACCATCTCTGATGTCAAACACCAATGGATATGGGATCATCCATCGCCCATCTCATGGGTCGAGAAGCGTATACGCTAGTCTACTCTGGTATATCGATGCCCCGTCTCGATACACCCACGACTAGGGACCTTGAAGGATGTACCTATGGACTACCATGTCCCCACTAGTATGATCTGCATCATAGTCCAGGTAGTCAAGTACACATCCTAAGGGCTTTACCAACATGTAACTATAAGACAGTTTAAAGAGACAAGTGTACATGTTAAGATAAAGAGCTACCAGATAGCATACTATCATATCGAGCAAGAAAGTCATCTCTATATATGTCCAAGCATCCAATATAATATACACCATCTGTACAATACTGGCCTCTAGGGCATACATACAACTAACAGACGCGACACCACCAATCGGAGCTACGGCAAAGTCCCTAGTTCCAAGACTCTGCGGTTAACAGACAACCGAAAGTCGATCCCCGACACCGAAGAAAACGGAGAAAGTCGATTCCCGACACCGTAGAAAACGGAGAAAGTCAATCCCGACACCATAGAAAACAGAGAAAGTCGATCCCCGACACCATAGAAAACGAAGAAAGTCAACCCTCAACTTCCCCATCGAAGCAACGCTTCGACTCGGGAACAAGTCAACTCATCAACCACTTACGAGTCCTCTCGACTTGTAAGAGAGAAAATTCTCTTGCGAGATCCTTAAGACTCTCAAAAAAAGCACACTTAGGAATCCTCACGATTCCTAAGGAGAAAATACACCTACGAGATCCTCTCGACTCGTAGGGAGAAAAGTCTTTATGAGACCCTTATGACTCATAAAGTTGAAAAGTCTTAGGCAGCAGACCCGAACCTGCTTCCCAAGCCATCGCTACCATACAAAGAGGCTAAGATGGACCGTTATCTACTATCTACAGGCCAAATTTGCTAAAATCATATGACAACAAAGCAAAGAAAAGAAGGTGATAACACAAGATAGAAAAGAAATGTGTCCCTTATTCATAAATTCAATTGGATACAAATTACATCATATGAAAATGAATGGAATAAAAAAATGAAATGAATACATGTTATTCATAAGTTACAAATGCACAATCGATACAAAGGTAGCTACTGAGAAGAGGCGTTTTCAATAAATCAGCCAGTTGCTCACGCATTCTTCTCAACTCCTTTTCATGGTCGGCCGCTGCGGCCAGCTCCGTTTCAACTCGAGCCCGTTGCTGCAAGCAAGACGAAAGTTTCTCATCGATCTCCCGTTGAGTAACTTCGCGATTCTGCGTAACCCACTCTAGGAAGTCGAGCTTCTGCCTTAGTGCTAGCCCGTCCGAAATGCAACGTTGCAAATTGTCAAAGACGGCTCTTAGTTGCACAGTGTTTGCTTCAACCTGGGCGCGCAGCCGGGCGGATTCACCTGAAACCTTCTCACGTTCCTTTCTCCTTAAGGTCGCTTCTTGTTCAAAATGGCGGAGGAAGGGAACGCTCTGATCAACCCATGCTGCCCGTTGGGAGTTCAAAGCCAACATTTTCGGAGCGGGACGCCTAAGTTCAATCTTATGCAGACAAGCCTCGATCTTCCTACAGTAGTTAACCCAAGACTCGACGACGCCCTCACTGTGGAAGTTCACGAGCATCGCTAACATGAGATTAACTTCAGCAGAAAAATCTGCAGCAGATGCAAAGGCCTCGGCGTCAAGGTCCTCGACAAACTCGCTTAACATCCGCAGGCTATTCGCAGCACCCCTGGAAGATGGGAGTTTAGCAAAAGTCCCTGCCGGCATGGGAATCTGAGACTCGAAGGGAGCTGGAGTCGGTGCGATTGCTGCAAAATAAATCTTAGTCAGATATCGGCTCAAGAGATAAAGAAGATGCAAGAGCGATGAAGGCCACTATACCGGCTACGACAGGTGGCAGAGTTGGGAGTACTGGTGGCACGACGATTCTCTCATATCCTCCTTCAATTTGTAGTGCTGCAATCAATTCAAAATTAACAATGACACGGTCATCCGTAAAAAAGGAATGGATGTCGGTTAAAAAAAACTATACTCACCGACACCAGCGGGTAAAGTGACTTCCGACTGGAAGGAGAAATGCGAGTTCAGCACCTGATACAGATGATCAAAGAGAACTCTTGCAGGGTTTCAACAATACATGGTCAGCACATGGAAGATGCTATCCCGATTTAAATTAATCGCAAACCCATACCTTCCAGCATTTGAGAGGATATAAGAGGAGGCGAAGGGACAGCGACCGTCAGAGCGGCAATTGGTGACGCTTCTTCGGGTGGCACAACCTCAGCGCCACCGCACCTACATTCGAAATGAATAAAATGTCATCAGAAGGGACCCAAAAGGATTGCGAAATGAAAAGTACGCAGCGACCCGAGACGTACCAGACAGGTCATCAGCCAAAACTGCGACGGAAGCACCACTGGGCGTCGCGACTTCTTCGATTTCATTCGGGGGAACGGTTTCGGCGCCAGTAGCTTCATCCCCCGATTTTACAAGAGACGTCGTGACACTCACAATGCCAGGCGATGGCGTGGAACCGCAGAGGGAAAGAGCGGTGGTTTGGACAGTCCCGGTCTCTCGAGAGAGAGTAGCCACTTCGGGCTCGGTGGTTGCCGTCATCTCACCTACCGCCTCAGCGCCAGGACTTGGCCCTGCAGGATATGATATATGAGAATTTGAAGATCAAATTATAATAAAAAGACCCAGTATTACGTTATCTTAGGGCGGCTTTTCAATTGCCTCCCGAGCCGCGCGCACAACCTGTCTAAGGACGGTAGCCAGGGCTGCTGGAGCATCTTCGGAAGAAATAGCGACGGATGGAATAGCGCTTGAACCTGCACCCACAGCCAAGCTGACATCACGTTCCATTGCCGCACGATTTCTGCGCATCTTGTCAGCCTAGGAGGTGAGAAAAGACCTCCTCAAGCCCTCCGTCAAAGTGACGTCATCGTCCGAGCCAGGATCTACCTCTGGAGCCGTTACGGCGTCCGTCATCGGCTGCTTAAGCGGAGCTTCTTTTGGCAATACTGGAGGAGCTGGGATTTCAGCAGTCGGCCCTGGAAGCGTCGCCGCGCCACCATGCGGGATCGTCACTGCACTCGTGATAACCTGAGTCGAGATAGTCCCTGCAATAAGATGAAAAAGAAGGGTCAGACTACCCATGAAGAAAAAGGGAATGAAGGCATAATGAGCCGCAATATACTGAGGCCCAAGGAAGCGCGAAGCCTCTCTTCCTCTTCAAAAGTCTTGAGGGAAGCTACGAGAGCCTCTTCGGTGGAGACATCTGTTGAAGAAGAAAGCGTCAGTCAAAATATAATAATTAAAATAACCGCGGAAAGATATGGCCAAAGTATACCTGATTGTGCGATTGTGATTAGTGCTGCTTCATCGCGAGCTAGTTGCTCTGAAACCGCGATAGCAGCCTCTAGATCGGTATCATCTAGCGCCATAAATAAACGCTCGTTGGTCCCGTACTCACTTAGGCCCTCACTGTAAAGGGCATGAGGTTCCTGACCGAATGCAATGTCCGTAGAAAACATCGACTTCTTCTTCTTCTGTGAGCGGTCGCCGGCAGCCGGTAACAAGAGCTTGCACTTGGCGGGCAACTTCGGGCGACGAGCCCCGATCTCCGCACACACGCTAGACTTGGGAGACGCCACAGCTACCGCTTCTACAGGCATGTGGGGTAGGGGCATATCAGGTATAACGCGCGGGACCACCGCCGCAGCATCTTCTCTCAAGGGAGGACGGACGTTGGTCCGTCGCTTCAAGAGAACGACTAGATTACCAGTGGGGGCGGTGCCCTTCCGATCAAGCAATAATCGCTTTTCTTCCCTAATAACGACACCCATCGAATGCTGATACTACGCCACATATGCGTTCAAGATTCGCGGAACGCAACTCGGCTCACTGATAAAGAAATTGGAGCCGGTGTTCAACCGCATAAAATGGTGCAATGCGTTGTGAATACCTTCTTCTGTGGCAACTGGCTCAGCTAGGAAGGCCTCAAGCGGGATGCCCTGATTTTAGCTTGATTGTTGGGCAAAATGGTGTAGGTTGTACCTCATGAACAACGCCGAATCATTCTGCCTAAACACGAGAAAGCTCGGCCTGATTGAATATAGATGAAGAATCTTCTGAGCTTTCAAGGTAGAGGCCCCATCTTTAAAAGTATCCCGCAGTGGCTGGACCGTTTTTGCGGATTCTTTGCCGATGGTTAAAACCTTATCGGCAAAGGTCATGCCATCTCCAACCGTATGCGGACGAAGGAGCAAACCCCTAGCCTCCCGCTGTGACGGATTTAAAACGGACGCGTCAACTAGGCGCATAATCTAAGGGAAGTTGTAACTGTCGTAGAAACGAGGTCGTTTATGGGCACCAAAAGCGCCAAGTACGTGCAGCTCGATCCATGACATAAAATAATGCAGCGAGAAAGTGATGGGCTGTACCCCCGGCTGAGTGGTGTCCGCCGCTAAGCTGAGACCATGGTACAGGCGTGCCAACTCAGCAATCCCGATAGCCACTTGCATTCCCACAACCATACGATGGGCTGGGTAAAAGGCTGATGGTCTCATATAACAAGGGTGCATTGGAAGCACGAACCAGTTTAGCCATAAACCAATGAACCCCAGCACGAACGTATCTTCATCGATGTCCGGAGCAGCAAGCTCCATGAATGGAACGACAGGAGCAGCCGGAATAAAGAAACTTTTTAAATCCGCCTCCGCCGTCGGTTGGTTATCCAAACCAAAACCAAACGGATCGTCAAGCTTGGCGAACAACACAGCTTGCTTCGATAAGGCTTCCAGACGAAGAAAGCGAGCGATGAAGTCTGCGTAGCTGACTCCATGCCCTCCGGACTCCAGAAATAGACTTTCGTAGATATTCAACACCTTGATCAAGATCGGGAATTGGTGTTGAATGGCGTTCTCCGGGGTAAGACCCATTACCACTGATTTGGTGGCAAAGATGTACTCGTCCGGAGGAAGCAGCTCCTCGTAGTGTTCTCCCCTAACGGGTAAGCCAGAGATCTCTGCAAACTCCTATAAAGATATTGAGACTTCTCGATCTGACAGAAGGAAGGTGTGGGTCAGAATATTCCATTGCTCCAGAAAAGTCTTGATCCACCATGCAGGAGGCGTGGAATATTGGAAGAGAGACGCATAAAAGGCGGGGTATAACCCAATCCTCAGCAGCAATGATCGCTTGGCTGACAAAATATAGCAGGCCCACTGCAAATACCCAGCTGGATGGCGAGGAGTTAGGCCTATCATGTACGGCTATCCCTAAGGGCACGACTCGTCCTGGCATATACGCCGCCCTAGAGTATCCAAAGCCGTCGGCAGCTGTACGGGTATCGCGGCCATAGAGGGTTGAAGGCAACCCTCTGAGGTCTAGTTGACCTCCTCCACGGCATAATTCACCGGAGGTGCGTTAGTATAAGGGATCGCCGCAATGGGTTCCGAAGGTGCTGCGCAAGAAAATCTCCACCGACCCCTGATAATTTGATTGTACCATATACCCCATAAATGAAGATTCTTTTGCTCCGGGTCGTGATCTTTGATCAGTGCAAAGACTTCTCTATCCACAGGCGCTTCAGGGAACCCGCTTTCCAAACGAACAAATGGGAAGGAAATGTCGAAAGACAAAGTATCTGCGCGAAAAAGAACAAAAGTTAGCCGTCAATGCTACGGTTTAAGTTCTGGCACTTGGTACTTTAAATTCGTGCCACACTGCAATGCAGTAGAAAAGGACCAAGGGGGACCCACACAATCTAGATGATGGCTCATCATTAATAAAACAGTCTCATCATTTGATGAGATGGTCATTAAATGAGGAAATCCTAAAAGGATTCTCATTTAAAGATGACCCGTTGGGCCAAGGAGTAAATCTCTCTTGAGAGCAGCGCTCTACAACAGATATGACATCGGTCATAATTAATGATGAAGGGAATAAAATTCCCCCAAAAAATTCTAAAGAGCAATGCTCTGCGAAGAAAATGGAATAATCCATAAAAAAAACCCTAAAAGCAAAGCTTTACTGAGTTAAAAACTCTGAGATCTTTAAGATCTGCAAGATGAACTCTAAGAGTTCTTCTTTAATGGGTTAAGAGACCCTAAGAAAGATCTCTTTAGATCTATGATTTCGAGAGAGCAAAGCTCTGTTAAGAAAACCCTAAAAATTTCTTTAGATCTATGATCTGAAAAGAGCAAGGCTTGTTAATGAGTGAAACCCTAGATTATGAAGTAATCTCTTCAAAGATTTAATCTTTACCTAAAATTTTCGACAGGGTTCTGTCTTTAAGAGAGTTCTTAAGAAAAAGAGCTATGCTCTGAAAGAGAATTAATTCTCAGAAAAACAGGAAAGAAGATGAACATAGGTCATCTCAAGGGCCAAAGGCCCTATTTATAGGCACTGAGAGCCGTTTCAATTTCTAAGTTGATCCAGTGGTGGAGATACTGCCACCGCTGCACTCACGTGTAAGCCGCGTTAGAGCAACGGTGGGGGGCATTTGTTTCCCCCTCTATTCAAATTTTGAAATTTGAAATGAAGCAGCGTTTCATAAAAGCGCTCGCGCTAAATGCGCCAGCGCTAAGAGTCAAAGACTTTGATGCAGCGCTCACGTGCAAAGCACGAGAGCGCTTGCGCTAGCAGCGCCAGCGCTAAGAGTCAAAGACTCTGATGCAACGGTCACGTGCAAAATACGAAGCGCTAGCACTAAGCGCGCTAGCACCAAGAGTCAAAGACTCTGATGCAGCGCTCACATGCAAAGCACGAGAGCGTTAGTGCTAGCAGCGTCCGCGCTAAGAATCAAAGACTCTGATGCAGCGCTCAAGTGCAAAGCACGAGGGCGCTAGCGCTGGAACAAAATGTTCCCCACCCAACAAAGATGACTAAAAATCATCAGATTACCTCTGAAAATTAGAGCACCGTTGGATCAATGATCCAATTTTGATTAAAAATCACCAAGATACAGAATAAGTTCTGTATGGGAAAATATTTTCCCAATTTTGTTAAAAACAAGAAGATTGCCTTCTATAAAACAGAAGCCCTTGGATCAAAAATCCAACGATGGGAAACATCCCCAAATCAATCAGAGGAAAGATTTTCTTAACTGATTCAAAAAATCAACCTCCACTATATAAAGGCCCCAAGACTTCAGGTCTTGCACAGAGGAACCCCCCACAAACTTTGAGAAATTTCAAAGAGAAGAGCAAGTTTTCGGAAGAAGAATTCTTCAAAGTAAATAAAACAGAGAGATCAAAGCATCTCATCAAAAGAAGAAGAACCTAGTTCTTTTTCTAGATCATAGATCTATAAGACAGAGGTCTTTCACAAAAGAGATCATAGCATCTCATCATAAAAAAGGGGGAGAAGAATTAAATTCTCTTCAGATCACAAATCCATAAAGACAAAGTCTTTCACAAAAAACATAAGAGATTGTAACATCTCCAATAAAATAAGAACTTTGTTCTTAGAGCTACGAGACAAAGTCTCTTATAAATGAGAATTTAATTCTCAGAGCGCAGAACTGATCAAAACTGCCTAAAAAGAGCATTAGTACTCTAATTAAAAAAGAAGCGTCTTAGCGCTCCAAAACTGGCGCACAGCGCCGCAGCACTCCTAGCGCTCCAATTTAAATAAGTGCCTTAGTGCTCCAAGGCTGGCGCACAGCGCCGCGGCACTCCAATTTAAAAAAGCGCATCAGCGCTCTAAGTCTGGCGCTCAATACCCAGCGCTCCAAGCGCTATTTTAAAAGAAGTGCTCAACGCTTCAAGGTTGGTGCTCAGAGCCAAGCACACCATGTGCTCCTCACGTGGGCAATATTTCATAAAGAGCGCTCCGCACTCATTGACTGACGCTCAGTGCCAAGTGCGCTACGTGCTCCTCACATGTGCGCTATCTCACAGGAAGCGTCTTAGCGCTTTAAGTCTGGCGCTCAGCGCCAAGCGCGCCACGTGCTCCTCACTTGGGCGCTGAGGGAACATAAACTGTTCTTTAAATAAAGCTCCAGAGACATAATGAGGTCTCAACACTCAATAAAAGACAAAAAGGTTGTCAGAACCTAAACCAATACTCAGCATTGTTAAATGAAAAAGAGCCGAGCCTAATTAAATGTCCAACATTTTAACTGAGTAGGCCGAGCCCAAGTTGGCCACAGATCCCTAATGTAGATTAATTGAGCCCATATGCTCATAAATCATTTTAACCGATCTTAGTCCCAAACTTGATTACAGATCTCCCAACCAACATTGGTTCAAGGGTACATCTCTTCATACCTTTGATATTGTCGTTGTAATTCCTCAACGTCTTCAGAGAGATGGAGGGTCCCAATAACCAATAACTTTTGGTGCATCCCCAAACGGTTGAACCAAAACCACACAGACTATGACGTTGTTAAACTGGACTATGATGTCCTTAAACTTTACGGACTTTGGGGTCCTTAAACTCATGGACTATGATATCCTTAAACTTTATGGATTGTGAGGTCCTTAAACTCATAGACTATGATGTCTTTAAACTTTACAGACTATGACGTCTTTAAACTGTCACGGACTATGATGTCCTTAAACCCAATGGACTGCAATGTCCCTAAACTAAAACAATAGAGTCCAAATGCTCTTTTGTTGGATCTAAAATGATCCTGTTAAGTAGATCTTAGTCTAAAATTAGACTAACGTATCCTTAACAAACGTTTAAGTTGATTTTAGTCTCAAATGAGATTATCGATCCTTAAACCCAACCCAAAACCAAATCTAAGAAAATATGGATTTGGACTAATCCATGCCCTACAGACGACAACATAAATTAGTCTCCGTATACAATCCACGGGCAACCAAAAATAAAACAAACATACACGACACGAAGTGACCATCTGGAGAAGGAGAAAGTGGTTACCGCGATGCGGTAGCGTAATTAACTGCAGGGGCTTGCGCCTGCAGGGAAGAGCGTCCCCATAATCAAAAACCCCTCTAAAGAAGGGGGAATCTGACGAAGTCTGCTACAATGGCCGTATCCATCTAAACCTCCGATATACGGTGTCATAAATCAACTTGGCACCTTCGGAGAGGTGGATGGATAAAACCAAATATAATCTGCCCCCAAATTCAGGCAAGATGACCTATACGGTTCTGTCTCTGTATTCAGCGGAGAACAGTGTAGATGGATAAGTGGAAACCTACTTGTTGCAAAATGTTTTCGTCAAAGACCAGGTATGGACTATGACGAAAACTTTTCTCCAGTAGCTATGCTCAAATCTATTCATATCCTACTTGTCATTGCTGCCTTCCATGACTTTGAAATCTGGCAGATGGACGTAAAAACGGCTTTTCTAAACGGAAATTCGAAAGAGTGCATTTATATGGATCAGCCGGATTGATTCTTAGACAGTAGGAGCAGCAGGAAGGTGTGCAAGTTGTTTAAATCCATTTATGGATTAAAGCAGGTATCGCGGAGGTGGAACATCTGTTTTGATGAAACGGTTAAGAAATTTGACTTCATCAAAAACGAGATTGAACCTTATATATATAAGAATATTGTAGGACGAACCGTCGTATTCCTAGTCTTGTACGTGGACGACATTCTTTTGATAGTCAATGACATTTCTATGCTACAATCGGTCAAGCTGTTCTTGTCACAAAGGTTCTTTATAAAAGACCTGGGTGATACCTCATACATTCTGGGGATTAAGATCTACAGAGATAGATCCAAAAGATTGTTAGAACTTTCACAGTCCAGGTACATTGAGTCCGTACTAAAGAGATTTAGTATAGAAGATACCAAGCGCGGTAATTGTAGGGTTCCCTAGGGCGGCAGCAAGGTTTCGGGAGATATCATCCATATTGTTTTCAAATTTTTGCCATTCTAAAAAACCCTAACCTAGAATCTTTAACTAGATATTTAAACGAATCAAGCAATGTTAACATCTTAACATCCTAAGTGAATGAGGAATACAACCTTTGTAGACCGGTCCTTCACTTCTAAACCTCCGTGTAGTAGTCCCTTCACTCCAAGTAGTGAACACCCGAACTCTAGTTAGGGTTCACATGAAGAAATGAACAACCTTGCTCGATGTCTTCAAGGCCGAAGATGATCTACGTTGAGAAGACTCATGCTCATGCTATCTCTTCACTAATGGTAGATTAGTGAAGAAAACACCCTAAACTAAATGGCTAATATAGTAGTGGATGATAAAGTGGGAAGTTGGCTCACTTTAGATTTATTTTTCTCATAATATTTTCTCACCTTAGAAAAAGCTAGAAAGCTTTTTCTCATGAAGAAGAAGATGAAGTGAAGATGAGAGAATGAACTCATAAGGTAAGAATAGCAACCATGGGTGAGTTAGTTTCATACACTAACTCATGTAGAGAATAAACCATAGGTTAACAATAATGGTTGGGTTAATAAATATCTTCAAGTAAAACAAAATGAGTGGACTTGGTCAAAGGTTCCACAAGCTTCTACAAGCTTCAATCATGTGACCAATTACCACTAATTTGTGAATTACCAAGGTAAATAAAAACCTTAGGATTATTATAACCATGGTGTAAGTCTCATACACCCATGTTGCATGTGGCATCAAGCATGACACAATAGCTGTACATTAATATATATCACATATATATTATATGCACAGAAGTGAGAAAAAGAAATGTTTAAGTGAGCTAACATTAGTTAATGTAAATTAATATATCACATATATAATTTTACATTAAATCATTAAATCAACTTTTGATTTAATAATCCGGCTATATCACATACAACTGACTAATATCAAATGTAACAACTTATCGAATCAACACTTGATCCGATAACCCGGCTGTATCACATATAACTGACCGATATCACATATCCCAAGAATAGAATGCGGTATCACATACGGGCATTAATCTCGGTCCCGCACATATCACATATATGCTCCTATTTCTTTTCGCACGAACCAGGAAACCTCTGTGTAGGACTCTAAAAACTCGTCAATACGCCGGCAGTAGGTGATGATCATATCAAACACCCATAAGCCGCAAGCGGTCTGCTAAACGTAACGGCCACCCGGGTATTGAGCGATCAGAAGATCAACAAGCAAGCCTGCTCATACTCCTGCGAATCAAATTAGTAACACTACCGTACAGTCCGGTCTCTTCATCTGATATGTCGCATATCTCGCCTGGGGGTGGTAAACGTCAGACCCCAATAGCTTGATAAGTCATGCCGATGTGAGGCTCATAACGGGTCGAGAAACTACTGATAACACTTACCAGTAAATCTCATAACATCCCTGGCCAGGGACTTCCTGTTATGGCCAATCGAGCACGGCGCAACATCAACCCCCAATATCGAGAGAGACGATATCCCCTCCTATCGCTCATTGCCTCCATGTGACTCGGGACTGTACCCAAAAACCACCATTTTGCACGTTCTCTTGAATGTGGTAAGGTGGAAATCAAAGCACAGTGGGAATCACACAATACTCTATGACGATCTCGGGTCGACAGACTAACCTGTACCAATGTCACCAGAGAACTGCCATCTGATGTAAGGTATAATACTATCTAGGAGTTCTCGGCGAGTCCGTCCAGTGTACCCAGTCTCCACTGAGCACCCATATATCATCTCTGATTTCAAACACCAATGGATATGGGATCATCCATCGCCTATCTACATAGGTCGAGAAGGTATACGCTATTCTACTCTGGAATATCGATGCTCCGTCTCGATACACCCACGACTAGGGACATTAAAGGATGTACTCACGGACTACCTTTGTCCCACTAGTATGATTCGCATCACAATCCAGGTAGTCAAGTAAACATCCTAAGAGCTTTATCAACATGTAACAGAGAGACAATCAGTGTACATGTTAAGATAAAGAGTAACCAGATAGCATACTATCATGTCGAGCAAGAAAGTCCTCCTTATGTATGTCCAAACATCCACTATAATATACATCATATGTACAATAATGGCCTCTAGGGCATACATATAACTAACAATCTCCTACTTACACTAGGGCCATCATATAGCAGTGGTTGTAGTATCACATACTCAGCCATCACATAAAAGTCTCTCTTAGGAAAAGGCCTTTATGAGTGGATCCACCGTGTTGTCCTCTGAGTCTACTCTCCTTACCTCGATCCTCTTGAGATCAACCATCTCCATGATCAGGTGATACTGTCTTAGAATATGTCTGGGTCACTGATGGGACGGGGGTTCCTAGGCCAAAGCCACAACTCTATTGTCACACAATGGTAGGAACCAAGTTCATCTCAGGAATAAATATACACCCGGACTCTTTGGTAGTATCGTTGGTAGCGATGTATTCAGCCTTTATCGTCTAGTTTGCCACGGTATCTCGTTTAGAACTCTTCCAACATACCATCCCTCCACTGAGGGTAAAGACAATGCCTGTGACTGACTTTCAGTCGACCTTACCACTCTGGAAGCTATCCAGTGATTCTCCCCAGGATCTATTGATACCATCTGACTACACCTAGTGAGAATCCTAACATCCATTTAGATCTATCTCATAGATTTAAAACCCAGGATTTAGTTGGTATCACCTTGATCCTACTTGGAGAATCCTTGTGATAAGAGGAGATTGACCGAGTGTAGCATAGGAAACACCTTCCCTATCAAGAGTATGTCATCAACGTACAATACGAGGAAGACCACCTTACTCTCTACTACCTTTTTGTATATACAAGGTTCATCTACCATTTTGATGAAGTCAAACGCTTTGACTACCACATCAAAACAGATGTTTCAACTCCGCGATGCCTGCTTTAACCCGTAAAGCAACTTGCATACGTTTTCGCTGCTCCCACTGTCTACGAAGCCCTCTGGCTGTGTACTTATAGACGCTCTCTTCTAAATCACTATTTAGAAAAGCAGTCATGACACCCAACTACAAGATATCATAGTCATGGTATGTAGCAATGGAAAATAGGATCCGGATGGACAAAAGCATAGCCACTGAAGAAAAAGGTTCATCATAATCCACACCTGGTCGATGACGAAAACTTTTTACAACAAGTCTAACTTTGAAAGTCTCAACTTTTCCATCTACACCAAGTAATCTTCTCATGATATACTTGTTCCTGATGGGGGTTTAACCCTTCAGATATAGCAACCAAAGTCCATACTTTGTTGGTGTATATAGATTCCATCTCAGATCGCTTAGCATCCAGCCATTCTTACAGAGTTCCCACTCTTGATGGCCTGCTCGAAACTTAGTTAGGTCATCATCTCATGATGCAATCCTCACTCCCACTGTCATTGAGAAAACCGAAGTATCTCTCAGGCAGATGAGAAACCCTACCACATCGGTGGAGAGGCTGAGGTTCATCGGGAGCTATTGAATTCTCCGGTTTTACCAAATCATCAGCTGTAGTTTGTATAGCTGGAACTTATTCCAATTCTACCTCATGACCACTAATTTCTTCCATAAAAAATTCCTTTACTAAAAAGGTGGCATGCCGAGAAATAAAACACGTTTTTTTCCTCAGTGCGGTAGAAGATATTCCCTTGCGAATGCTTGGGATATCCAACAAACTTCCACAGAACTGACCTTGCCTCAACCTTGTCTGGATTTTTCTTTTAGACAAAGGCCGGACAACCCTAAATCTTAACTTACTTAAGACATGGGCTCTTCCCATACCATATCTCATATAGAGTGGTAGGCACCTGATTTGGTTGGAACCCTACCCAATATGTATGCAACTTCTTAAGTGCATAATTCCCAAAAAGGAAATAAACAACTCAGTAGTACTCATCATAGAGCACACTTTATCTAATAGGGTGCGATTGCTCCGCCCTGATACACCGTTGTGTTGTGGCGTATACGGAGGAGTAATGCTAAGAGAGAATCTTATTCTCCTTTTAAATCGTCCAGGAACTCCGTGCTCAAGTATTCTCCTCCCTGATCACATCAAAGGACATAATATTTATACCCGTTTTGGTTCTCTACTTCAGACTTGTATTCTTTGAATTTCTCAAAAGCTTCAGACTTGTGTTTCAACAGGAACATATGTCCAAATCTTGAGAGATCATCAGTGAATGTAATGAAATATAAAGAACCAGTCCTGGCATGTGAAGACAGGGGACCTACATACATCATTATGTATCAATCCCAAGAGTTTACTAACTCTTTCTCTGTTTTCATTAAACGGAGTTATGTTCATTTTATCTTTGTGACATGACTGGCAAGTTTCATAAGATGTAAATTCAAACTAATTTAAATATGTATCTTAATGTAACTTAGCTAGTCGGGTCGCATTGATATGACCTAGTCTACAATGCCTCAAGAAGGATTCGTTTATTTCTGAACTCTTCCTCTTGTGTGTGTTCTGTACGTTGAGAACTGTAGTTTGATTTATAACGTATATGGTTTTAGATAACGTGCCTGAACCGATCAACTCTTGATATAGGAAATGTTCAAAATATTATCCAACAATGCAAAATTATATCCTTCTTTAGTAAATAAAGAGACTGATATAATGTTGCATTTCAGGTTCGGTATCTAATAACATTCGTTCAGAATCAATATATTACCATTCTGTAATACAAAGTGATAACTGCCAACACCTTGGCTGCAACAATTGCACCGTTTTCAACTCTTAAAACTTATTACCCATTCTCAGTTTTGTACCTATCTGTAGCCCATGTAAGAGATTACATTAACGGGATCCTGATTTGGTATCTCATACCCAGGACGTAGAGGACACTGAGAAACAGTTCTCTGTAACGAACATACCCGAAGAAGATGCATCATCATGCATTTTCTTCGTTTGGGCGGCACGGGAATCCTGGTATTTCCCTATTTCCTTCTCGGTCTTATAACAATCATAAGTTGGAGCGGGGCCAATGTTCCCCAGCTCAGTATAATAAGAAGGTTCGGTCAA
Organism: Agapanthus africanus; assembly: GCA_030015575.1. Classification (NCBI taxonomy): domain Eukaryota; kingdom Viridiplantae; phylum Streptophyta; class Magnoliopsida; order Asparagales; family Amaryllidaceae; genus Agapanthus; species Agapanthus africanus. Next base: position 822,734,281 of record CM057339.1, on the reverse strand, counting down.
TGCAACCATATTATTATCTTGATTAAGGCATGACATGGTCGCTACCAGGAGAGAGAGAGAGAAGAAAACACTCAGCGTATGCTCTTACAAGATCAAATTGGTTATTATTTTATCTAATCAGGATGGCTACCACTGTTTTTATCAAATTTTCCTCCAAACCCTAAAAGGAAAGACTAGTCGGGATTAATTACACCCTACAAATTCGCTAATCTTTCAGTCAGGCCAGTGCCGGTACTTTGAAGGAGGTTCCCCGTGCTTTCGCACGGACCTAATTAAAATAAACCTCGTTTTCCCAAGAGCGTAACACCGTTGACACCTTTCTAGACACCTACTTGATCGGCTAATTGTTGTAGGGATTCCTTAGCACCTAGCCTAGGGTTTACAAGCATCATACATGCCACAACAAAAATTTTAGGATGTGCTAAGCAATCAAATTAAAGATCGAACTAGAAAACTAGGGTAACGAAACTAGTAATCTAACATTACAAAAGAGAAGTGAATGAAAATACAACCTTTGTAGATCCGGTCCTTCACTTCTAAAGCTCCGTGTTGACGTCCCTTCACTGCGATCATCAAGATCCCGGACTCTAGTGATGGTTTCCTCGGAGAAATGAACGGGCTAGCTCATTGACTTCGAGGCCGAAGATGATCTACGTCGAGAAGACTCAAACCCAAACTCCATCTTCACTAGGTCAAGAACTTTGTGAAGAGAACACCCTAAACTAAACGGCAAGTAGTATAGGATGATGAAATAGGAAATGGGTTCACTTTAGATTTTGATTTCTCACTTTATTTCTTCACTTGAAAAATTCCAGCAAGCTTTTCTTCTTGATGAAGAAGAAAAAGAAGCAAGAAAATGAATGAATAAAAATAAAAGAATAATAAGTGAAGTTTATCATAATGCAACCAAAGGTGAGTTAACCTTTGCAGAGACTAAACCATAGTTTAAGTTAATGGTTTGGTTAATAAATATCTTATGCAAAACAAAGTGAGTGGACTGTGTCAAAGATGCTTAAAGCTTCATGAAGCTTCAAGTTAAGACAAAGAAAGCCATCATTTTGAATTACAAAGATAAATAAAAACCCTAACCATTATCTTAAATATGGTGTAAGTCATACACACACCCAAGTTTGCATGTATCATCAAGCATGATACAATCTAGTGCACAAACATATATCACATATACAACATGTGCACATTAAGTGAGAAAATCAATCTTAAGTGCACAAATACTAGTTAATGTAAACTAATATATCAAATATATAATTATACATTAAATCATTAAATCAACACTTGATTTAATGATCCGGTCATATCGCATATAACCGACTAATATCTAGTGTATCAATATATCGAATCAACACTTGATTCAGTAACCCGGCTATATCATATATAACCGACCGATGATACAAATCGCGAGAATAGAATACAGTATCACATACTGGTATTATTCTCGGTCCCGTGCATATCTCATATGCGCTCCTATTTCGTTTTGCTTGAGCCAGGAAATCTCTGTGTAGGACTCTAAAGACTCGTCAATACGCCGGCAGTAGGTGGTGATCATATCAGTCACCCACAAACTGCAAGCGGTCTGCTAAACGTAACGGCCACCCGGGTATTGAGCGATCAGAAGATCAACGAGCAAGCCTGCTCACACTCCTGCGAATCCAATCAGTAACACTTACCGCACAGTCCGGTCTGTCCATCTAATATGTCGCATATCTCGCCTAGGGGTGGTAAACGTCAGACCCCAGTAGCTTGATAAGTCATGCCGATGTAAGGTCCATAACGTTCGTGAAACTACTGATAACACTTACCAGTAAATCACAGCAACCCTAGCCAGGGATTTCCAGTTATGGCCAGTCGAGCATAGCGCAACATCAACCCCCAATACCGGGAGAGACGAATACCCTCCTATCGCTCATTGCCTCCATGTGACTCGGGACTGGACCCAAAAACCACCTGTTTGCATGACTCAGTAAAGCCGTGGTAGGGTGGAAATCAAAGCACAGTAGGAGAGACACAAGACTCTATGACGATCTCGGGTCAACAGACTAAGCTGTACCAGTGTCACCAGAGAACTGCCATCTGACGTAAGGTATAATACCATCTGGGAGTTCTTGGCGAGTCCGTTCAGTGTACCCAGTCTCCACTGAGCACCCGCATACCATCTCTGATGTCAAACACCAATGGATATGGGATCATCCATCGCCCATCACATGGGTCAAGAAGATATATGCTAGTTTACTTTGGAATATTGATGCCCCGTCTCGATATTCCCACGACTAGGAACATTGAAGGATGTACTCATGGACTACCCAGGCCCCACTAGTATGATCTGCATCATAGTCCTGGAAGTCGAGTACACATCCTAAGGGCTTTATCAACATGTAACAGAGAGACAATAAGTATACATGTTAAGATAAAGAGCAACCAGATAGCATACTATCATGTCGAGCAAGAAAGTCCTCCCTATATATGTCCCAGCATCCACTACAATATACATCTCATGTACAGTAATGGCCTCTAGGGAAAACATATAACTAACAATCTCCTACTTGCACTAGGGCCATCTATAGCAGTGGTTACAGTATCTCATACTCAACCATTCCATAAAAGTCTCTCTCTGGGAAAAGGCCTTTGTGAGTGGATCCGCCGTGTTGTCCTCTGAGTCTACTCTACTAACCTCGATCTCCCTGGAGATCAACTATCTCCATGATCAGGTGATACTGTCTTGGAATATGTCTGGGTCACTGATGGGACCGGGGTTCCTGGGCCAAAGCCACGCCTCCATTGTCATGCAATGGTAGGAACCTAGTTCATCTCATGAACTAATATACACCAAAACTGCCTCTTTGGTAGTATCTTTGATAGCGATGTCACCAGCCTTTATCGTCTAGTTTGCCACGATATCTAGCTTGGAACTCTTCCAACATACCGTCCCTCCACTGAGAGTAAAGTCAATGCCTGTGACTGACATTCAGTCGTCCTTACCACTCTGGAAGCTATCCAGTGATTCTTCCTAGGATCAATTGATACCATCTCACTACACCTAGTGAGAATCCTAACATCCATTTAGATCTATCTCATAGACCAAAAACCCAGGATTTAGGAGGTATCACCTTGATCCTATATGGAGAATCCTTGTGATAAGAGGAGATTGACCGTGCGTAGCACAGGAAACTCTTTTCTTATCAAGAGTATGTCATCCACGTACTATACGAGGAAGACCACCTTACTCTCTACTACCCTTTTGTATATACAAGGTTCATCTACTATTTTGATGAAGTCAAACTCTTTGACTACCACATTAAAACAGATGTTCCAATTTCGCGATGCCTGCTTTAACTTTTAAAGAAACTTGCATACGTTTCCGCTGCTCCCACTGTCTATGAAGCCCTCTGGCTGTGTACTTATAGACGCTCTCTTCTAAATCAATATTTAGAAAAGTAGTCATGACACCCAACCACCAGATGTCGTAGTCATGGTATTTAGCAATGGCAAGTAGGATCCGGATGGACTTAAGCACAGCCACCGGAAAAGGTTTCATCATTATCCATGCCTGGTCAATGACGAGAACCTTTAACAAGTCTAGCTTTGAAAGTCTCAACTTTTCCATCTACACCAAGTAATCTTCTCAAGATATACTTGCTCCTGATGGGGATTTAACCCTTCAGATATAGCAACCAAAGTCCATACTTTGTTGGTGTATGTAGATTCCATCTCAGATCGCTTAGCATCCAGCCGTTCTTACAGAGTCCCCACTCTTGATGGCCTGCTCGAGACTAGTTGGGTCATCATCTCATGATGCAATCCTCGCTCCCACTGTCATCGAGAAACCGAAGTATCTCTCAGGTGGATGAGGAACCCTGCTAGATCGGCGGAGAGGCTGAGATTCGTCAGGGACTATTGAATCCCATGGTTCTACCAAATCATCAGCTGTAGTTTGTATAGCTAGAACTCCTTCCAGTTCTACAGAACTGACTTTGCCTCGAGCGTGTCCGGATTTTGCTTTTGGACATAGTCCGGACAACCCTAAATCTTAACTTGCTTAAGAGATGGGCTCTTCCCACACCATATCTCATATGGAGTGGTAGGCACTGATTTGATTTGAACCCAATTCAATAGGTATGCAGCTTCTCAAGTGCATAACCCCTAAAAGGAAACAGGTAACTCAATAATACTCATCATAGAGCGCATCATATCTCATAGGGTGCGATTGCTCCGTCCCGATATACCATTGTGCTATGGTGTATACAGAGGAGTAATGCTGAGAGAGAATCCCATTCTCCTTTAGAATAGTCCAAGAATTCCATGCTCAAGTATTCTCCTCCCTGATCTCATCATAGGACATAATACTTATACCCGTTTTGGTTCTCTGCTTCTGACTTATATTCTTTGAATTTCTCAAAATCTTCAGACATGTGTTTCAACAGGAACATGCATCCGAATCTTGAGAGATCATCAGTGAATGTAAGGAAATATAAAGAACCAGTCCTGGCATATGTAGACTGGGGCCCTTCATACATCACTATGTATCAGTCCTAAGAGTTCACTATCTCTTTCTCTGTTTCAAGTAAACGGAGCTATGGTCATCTTATCTTTGTGACATGACTGGCAAGTTTCACAAGATGTAAATTCAAACTGATTTAAATATGCATCTAAATGTAACTTAGCTAGTCGGGTCGTATTGATATGACCTAGTCTACAATGCCTCAAGAAGAATTCGTTCATATCTGAACTCTTCCTCTTGCGTGTGTTCTGTACTTTAAGAACTGTGGTTTGATTTAGAACGTATATGCTTTTAGATAACGTGCCTCAAACTATCAACACTTGATATAGGAAATGTTCAAAACATTATCCAACAATACAAAATTATATTCTTCTTTACTAAATAAAGAGACTGATATGATGTTGTATATCAGGTTCGGTATCTAATAACATTAGTTCAGAATCAATGTATTTGGTAATACAGGGTGATAACTGCCAACACCTTGGCTGCAACAATTGCACTGTTTTCAACTCTTGAAACTTATCACCCGTTCTCAGTTCTTTACCTATCTGTAGCCCATGTAACAGATTACATACCTGAGATCCTGATCCAGTATCACATACCCAGGACATAGAGGATACTGAGAAACAGTTCTTTGTAATGAACATACCCGTAGAAGATGCATCATTATGCACTTTCTTCGTTTGGGTGGCATGGGAATCCTGATATTCCCCTATTTCCTGCTCGGTCTTATAACAATTATAAGTTGGAGCTGGACCAACGTTCCCCAGCTCAGTATAACAAGAGGGTTCGGTCAATACATCCATATTATTATCTTGATTAAGGCGTGACATGTTCGCTACCTAGAGAGAGAGAGAAGAAAACACTCTGCGTGCGCTCTTGCAAGATTAGATTGGTTATGTATTTTATCTAATCAGGATGGCTCCCACTATTTTTATCAAATCTTTCTTCAAACCTTAAAAGGAAAGACTATCCGGAATTAATTACACTCTACAAGTTCGCCAATCTTTCAGCCAGGCCAGTGCCGGTACTTTGAGGGAGATTCCCCGTGCTTTCGCACGGACCTAATTAAAATAAACCTTGTTTTTCCAGGGGCGTAACCCCGTTGATACATTTCTAGACACCTACTTGATCGGTTAATTGTAAAGTGCAAAACTCTCCCAGGAGTAACAATTACTCGCAGTGGGTATCAGGATCCAACTATCTCATAGAAAGTATGCAATCTCATTGCAAATTTCAACACTTGAAACTCCCGATAATGGTTTTTACCCCTAGCACCTATGACCTTGGCTATGGTCAACAAATCATAAGCACTAGTCAAGTTCTACCCGTCATTTCGTGATTAATTAGACCCACCCACATGACCCATGGCTAAGGTCAACAAAGTCACATGACTGTCTTAACTAATCGCGTCATATGCTGTGTAGGAAGACATCACTTAGCTACCGTACACTGCGCCTCGGCTATGGTCGACAAACGCAACATGAATACTAAGTACTTTACTTCCTAAAATGACGGAGGGTTGCGGATGGTTTTTAAGAAAACCTTTAACGCTTTGAATTTGATCTCGTTGCAGAATCAAATGGTTTAAAATGGAGTCTTTTTTAGGCTTTTGCTAGTTTCGCTAAAGAGGTCACTCCCGGTGAAGGGATCTCGGCTCTTTCCTCGTCGAATGAGGTGCAGGATATTCACAATACCACTATGCAAAGTAAGAACTAGAACAGCAGTCAAAAGACAAACCGGAGGTTGTAGTATCTGCTAATTATTGCTAAAGAGGTCACTCCCGGTGAAGGGATCTCGGCTCTTTTCTCGTCGAATGAGGTGCTGGATATTCTACAAGGAAAACCGCTATGCAAAGCAACAACTAGAGCTACCTAATTTTTGAAATTCGATTCCACAACATCTTTTAGGTTTATTTTCTTTCATTAATCTCATTAATGAATGTCACATCATTTAAGTCACCTAAACATCACAGATAAATACAACGTACGCTTATGTCATCCGCATTCGTCTCGATGTCCTGTTATGCACCGTTAGGTTAGGTAACTAACGGCATAGCAGGGCAGGGTTAGCACGGGTGTAAAACATAAGCAACGTCTATATAATATATCATATATACTATATACAGTATCTATCTTAACATATCACATGATCACATACAGATAACGCAGCAGAAAACAACATATGAAATATTGGATATACTAGGATGTCCGTGTTTTATTTTGAGCCTATATAAAACACGGATTCCAGGTCGTGATGAATAGCCAAACCCACATCCCAAGACCCCTATGAGAGCGGCAAGCAACCCTACCAATTCTAGAGTTAGGAGACCTGGACTCGACTCCTCGAGAAGGTCTCCCACTGGACCCTAGAACCCGGTTACTTGTGCTCTCCTCCTTGGGTCTATCCTAATGCGGAAAAGTAAATAATATACATCAGCGGTGACATCTTCCTCAACCCGGAAATGCCCAATAAAAGAATATTGCATACAATTTTTTACATGAATGAAAATGAAAAACACTCATCTCACATAAAAAAACCCCGGCTATTCAAACACGACGATCCAATATAACATATCCAGCAACACATAACATCACATGTCATCAATGTAAGTAAATATGCGTATCCCAACTGTCGTTGACGTATAGCAACGAAACCGGCGATACTCCACATATTACACTTACGGTCGCAGAAAAGAAAGTGAAAAACTACAACAGTTGGAATCCGCAACAACCTTAGACATCATAAACTCGTAATATCTCATATTGCGGATTTCATGCCTAACAAATGAATTCCTTAGACATCACATGCCTAACAATTATAAACCCCGCATTTTAGTCTCGATATTGAAAACACTTTCCAATATTCAGTCGGGCAATTCAACAAGATTCCCGACATCCCGGTCGAATGCTCGTCGAAAACTTTAGTAGACGGCCGCACCCTCCGATACCGACGACGAAGTGCACTTAGGCGGAACATCGCGGACTCGAGCATCCGGACGGATGCTTTTTGGAAACGGAGTTCTCCTACAGTCACTTAGTCGGGGATATGGGATGTGGCTATCTAGTAATGTTACCCGGCGAGTATCCAAATTCACAAAGTGATTGCGACAGAGTTTTGATCGCATCAAAATCCCGTGGCAACCGATCAAATGAGACTAAATTGCTAGACTTATAAAATTCAAATGTTGTTGATTCCAAGTATTGTATCACAATATATACTAGACAATATTAAACGTTTCGAGCAAATCAACAAATCCCCACAACTCCCAATGAGCTCAACACTTGAGCGAAGTTAAAGTATCCAAAACGTGCCACAGTACCTATGATTCAGCCGTAGAAGGGGTAAACCAACGCCTCACCTATGACACCGCGGAACCACGGCAAACCCTAAGGTTTAAACCGTGGTTCCAAGGGCACAGAATCGAGTTAAGGTTTATATGTTCTTCTAGAGGGTCCATAGAGTTACTTGCACGAACATCGAATATAATTAACTTAGAAAAGTTCCAACACTTGGAAATTTCAGAGGGGGTCATAGGGTGAAGTTTGAATTTCGTTCGAAATGTTAAACATGGTCTAGGTTACCAATACAATGCTAAAAATATGAATACGAAATACTCCGCAAAGAGTCCATAACAGAATTATCATCACATGAAAATTTGGACTAAACAAACAATACCAGAAACTCCAGAATAAGAGTAAAAGACCACAGGAGCAAAACGAGGGGGAGGGGAGCCAAAGGGGTCGGCGACGCCGGAAATTTCAACTTGGCCGCCGGCCAAAAACCGGTCACCCCCTCTCGTATTGCACCAGTGTTCTTATATCATCTTAAATATCACTCTGCAGTTGCTGAAATAATTTTTAGACCACTTTTTAAAAAAAAATCCAGAGAGCAAAACCATGGGTTTCTAAAATCGTATTTTGCGGGGTTTTTCGTTTTCGTATTAACTTAGCATCGTCTAAGTTTCTAGTTAGGCTCTGATACCATGTAGGGATTCCTTAGCACCTAGCCTAGGGTTTGCAAGCATCATACATGCCACAACAAAAATTTTAGGATGTGCTAAGCAATCAAATTAAAGATCGAACTAGAAAATTAGGGTAACGAAACTAGTAATCTAACATTACAAAAGAGAAGTGAATGAAAATACAACCTTTGTAGATCCGGTCCTTCACTTCTAAAGCTCCGTGTTGACGTCCCTGCGCTGCGATCATCGAGATCCTGGACTCTAGTGATGGTTTCCTCGGAGAAATGAACGGGCTAGCTCATTGACTTCGAGGCCGAAGATGATCTACGTCGAGAAGACTCAAACTCAAACTCTATCTTCACTAGGTCAAGAACTTTGTGAAGAGAACACCCTAAACTAAATGGCAAGTAGTATAGGATGATGAAATAGGAAATGGGTTCACTTTAGATTTTGATTTCTCACTTTATTTCTTCACTTGAAAAATTCCAGCAAGCTTTTCATCTTGATGAAGAAGAAGAAGAAGCAAGAAAATGAATGAATAAAAATAAAAGAATAATAAGTGAAGTTTATCATAATGCAACCATGGATGAGTTAACCTTTGCAAAGACTAAACCATAGTTTAAGTTAATGGTTTGGTTAATAAATATCTTATGCAAAACAAAGTGAGTGGACTTTGTCAAAGATGCTTAAAGCTTCATGAAGCTTCAAGTTAAGACAAAGAAAGCCATCATTTTGAATTACAAAGATAAATAAAAACCCTAACCATTATCTTAAATATGGTGTAAGTCATACACACACCCAAGTTTGCATGTATCATCAAGCATGATACAATCTAGTGCACAAACATATATCACATATACAACATGTGCACATTAAGTAAGAAAATCAATCTTAAGTGAACAAATACTAGTTAATGTAAAGTAATATATCAAATATATAATTATACATTAAATCATTAAATCAACACTTGATTTAATGATCCGGTCATATCGCATATAACTGACTAATATCTAGTGTATCAATATATCGAATCAACACTTGATTCGGTAACTCGGCTATATCATATATAACCGATCGATGATACAAATCGCGAGATTAGAATACAGTATCACATACTGGTATTATTCTCGGTCCCGTGCATATCTCATATGCACTCCTATTTCGTTTCGCTTGAGCCAGGAAACCTCTGTGTAGGACTCTAAAGACTCGTCAATATGTCGGCAGTAGGTGGTGATCATATCAGTCACCCACAAGCCGCAAGCGGTATGCTAAACGTAACGGCCACCCGGGTATTGAGCGATCAGAAGATCAACGAGCAAGCCTGCTCACACTCCTGCGAATCCAATCAGTAACACTTACCGCACAGTCCGGTCTGTCCATTTGATATGTCGCATATCTCGTTTAGGGGTGGTAAACAACAGACCCCAGTAGCTTGATAAGTCATGCTGATGTAAGGTCCATAACTTTCGTGAAACTCCTGATAACACTTACCGGTAAATCACAGCAACCCTGGCCAGGGATTTCTAGTTATGGCCAGTCGAGCATAGCGCAACATCAACCCCCAATACCGGGAGAGACGAATCCCCTCCTATCGCTCATTGCCTCCATGTGACTCGGGACTGTACCCAAAAACCACCTGTTTGCACGACTCAGTAGAACCCTGGTAGGGTGAAAATCAAAGCACGGTGGGAGAAACACAAGACTCTATGACGATCTCGGGTCAACAGACTAAGTTGTACCAGTGTCACCAGAGAACTGCCATCTGACGTGAGATATAATACCATCTGGGGGTTCTTGGTGAGTCCATTCAGTGTACCCAGTCTCCACTGAGCACCCGCATACCATCTCTGATGTCAAACACCAATGGATATGGGATCATCCATCGCCTATCACATGGGTCGAGAAGATATACGCTAGTCTACTCTGGAATATCGATGCCCCATCTCGATATTTCCACGACTAAGAAAATTGAAGGATGTACTCATGGACTACCCAGGCCCCACTAGTATGATCTGCATCATAGTCTTCGAAGTCGAGTACACATCCTAAGGGCTTTATCAACATGTAACAGAGGGACAGTAAGTATACATGTTAAGATAACGAGCAACCAGATAGCGTACTATCATGTCGAGCAAGAAAGTCCTCCCTATATATGTCCCAGCATCCACTACAATATACATCTCATGTACAGTAATGGTCTCTAGGGCATACATATAACTAACAATTGTAAAGTGCAAAACTCTCTCAGGAGTAACTCTTACTCGCAGTGGGTATCGGGATCCAACTATCTCATAGAAGGTATGCAATCTCATTGAAAATTTCAACACTTAAAATTCCCGATAATTTTGCCCCTAGCGTCCTATGACCTTGACGCAGGCCAAACTACCCATAGTCCGCTAATCAAGTTCAACCTGCACATTTCATGATTGAATTAAACCCACCTGCACGACCCTTGACGCAGGCCAAACTACTCCGTGTGAATACCCTAATCCAATTGCATCTTATGCTGCAGATAAGTACTAATTTAGCTACCGTACACTACGTCTTGACGCAGGCCAAACTACCGCAGCACGAATACTAAAATAGCACTTATCCGAAATGACGGAGGGCTACAACAGGTTTTTAAGAAAATCTTTTGCGTAATGAACTTGATATCGTTGTAGAATCAAATGATTTAAAATGGAGTGTTTTTAGGCTTTTGCTAGTTTCGCTAAAGAGGTCACTCCCGGTGAAGGGATCTCGGCTCTTTCCTCATCGAATAAGGTGCAGGATATTCATAATACCACTATGCAGAGTAAGAACTAGAAAAGCAATCAAAAGACAAAACCGAAGGTTGTAGCATCTGCCAGTTATTGCTAAAGAGGTCACTCTCGGTGAAGGGATCTTGGCTCTTTCCTTATCGAATAAGGTGCTGGATATTCTACAAGGAATACCGCTATGCAAAGCAACAACTAGAGTTACCCGTTTTTAAAAATTCGATTCCACAACATCTTTAGGTTTATTTTCTTTCATTAATCTCATTAATGAATGTCCCATTAATTAAGTTACCTAAGTATCACAGATAAATACAACGTACGCTTATGCCATCCGCATTCGCCTCGATATCCCGTCATGCATCGTTAGGTTAAGTAACTAACGGCAGAGCGGGGCAGGGCTAGCACGGGTGAAAAACATAAGCAACGTCTATAATATATCATATATATTATATACAGTATCTATCTCATCATATCAAGTGATCATATCACAGAATATCGCAGCAGAAATCAACATATGAAATATTGGATATACTAGGATTTCCGGGTTTTATATTAAGCTTGTATAAAACACGGATTCCACGGTCGCAATGAACAGCCAAACCCACATCCCTAGACCCCTACGAGAGCGGCAAGCAACCCTACCAATTCTAGAGTTAGGAGACCCGGTCTCGACTCCTCAAGATGGTCTCCCACTGGACTCTAGAACCTGGTTACTTGTGCTCCCCTCCTTGGGTCTAACCTAATGCGGAAAAGTAAATAATATACATCAATGGTGACATCATCCTCAACCCGAAAGTGCCCCAATAAAAGAATATTACGTACAAGCTTTTACATGAATGAAAATGAAAAAACTCTCATCTCACATAAAAAAAACCCGGCTATTCAAAACAGGACGATTCAATATAACATATCACAGCAACAGATAACATCACATGTCATCAATGTAAGTAAATATGCGTATCCCAATTGTCGTTGACATATAGCAACGAAACCGGCGATTCACCACATATTACACTTACGGTCGCAGTAAAGAAAATGAAAAACTACAACAATTGGAATCCGCAACCACCTTAGACATCATAAACCCAATGTATCACATACTTTGGATTTCATGCCTAACCAAATGAAATCCTTAGATATCGCATGCCTTACAAATATAAACCCCATATTTTAGTCTCGATATTGAAAACACTTTCCAATAACATGTCGGGCAATTCAACAAGATTCCCGATAAGTTGATCGAATGCTCATCGGAAACTTTAGTAGACGGCCGCACCCCCGATGCCATCGACGAAGTGCACTAAGGCGGAACACCACGGCCGTGAGCACCCGAACAGATATTTTTGGCGACGGGGTTCTCCTACAGTCACATGGTCGGGGCTATGGGGCGTGGATATCTATTAAGGTTACCCGGCGCGTATCCGCGTACACTACGTAATTGCAACGGACTTTTGATCAACATCAAAATCCTGTGGCAACCGATCAAATGAAACTAACTTGCTATATTTATAAAATTCAAACTAGTTATCTCATAACTAATTATGTGGATTCCAAATATTGTATCACAATCATAGATAGCTAAACGAAGTTAAACTTTTCGATCGAATAGCAAACACCCAAAATTTCTCAACAAGCTCAACACTTGAATGGAGTTCAAAAAGTACCCAGAACACGCCACAGCTCCTATGAATCATCCGTAGAAGGGCCGACCCATGCCTCACTCATGTCGCCGTAGAACTGCGGCAAACCCTAGGGTATTACCACGGTTCCACGATCCAAAAAGTCGAGTTTGGGTATCGTTCTTCTAGAGGGTCCACAGAATCGCTTGCATGATTTTCTGAAAATTTTAAACTCGGAAAAAATCCAACTCTTGGAAAATTTTCAGCGGGGAAAAATTGGGTTATTGATATCCGTTCGAAATTTTTAACCTCGTCTAAATAACCCGAATATATGTTAGAATTACGATTATGAAACACTCTGAGTTGCCTTTGCAGAAAATTAACATCACATGAAAATTTAGCAAAAACAAACAACACCTGAAACACGAAAACCCAGAGACTGGAACACCATGAAAATTTGAACCCAAAATTCCCAAAATAGGCCGAGCTCACCGGTTTTATGGGTGATGTGGCCGGCCACTTTGAGCCCAAAATGCTTCAGATTTTCACAGTGTTCATGTTATATCTCATACAATATTCTGCAGTTGTTTAAAAAAAATTGAGGCCATTAAAAATTCGAAAGAAACTGGATTATTTTGTTTCAAGTTTCGAAGTCGTTTCAGTTTCGTAAACTAACAAATATCGTTTAAATCTCTAGCGTGGTTTTGATACCACTGTAGGGTTCCGTAGGGCGGCAGCAAGGTTTCGGAAGGCATTGTCCATGCCGTTTTCAAATTTTTGCCGTTCTAAAGAACCCTAACCTAGAATCTTTAACTAGATATTTAAACGAATCAAGCAATGTTAACATCTTAACATCCTAAGTGAATGAGGAATACAACCTTTGTAGACCGGTCTTTCACTTCTAAAGCTCCGTGTAATAGTCCCTTTGCTCCAAGTAGTGTACACCCGAACTCTAGTTAGGGTTCACATGAAGAAATGAACAACCTTACTCAATGGTAGATCAGTGAAGAAAACACCCTAAACTAAATGGCTAATATAGTAGAGGATGATGAAGTGGGAAGTGGGCCCACTTTAGATTTATTTTTCTCACAATATTTTCTCACCTTAGAAAAAGCTAGCAAGCTTTTTCTTATGAAGAAGAAGATGAAGTGAAGATGAGAGAATGAACTCATAAGGTGAGAAAAGCAACCATTGGTGAGTAAGTGTCATACACTAACTCATGTAGAGAATAAATCATGGGTTAACAATAATGGTTGTGTTAATAAATATTTTCAAGTAAAATAAAATGAGTGGACTTGGTCAAAGGTTCCACAAGCTTCTACAAGCTTCAACCATATGATCAATTACCACTAATTTGTGAATTACCAAGATAAATAAAAACCTTAGGATTATTATAACCATGGTGTAAGTCTCATACACCCATGTTGCATGTGGCATCAAGCATGACACAATAGTTGTAGATTAATATATATCACATATATACTATATGCGCACAAGTGAGAAAAAGAAATGTTTAAGTGAGCTAATATTAGTTAATGTAAATTAATATATCACATATATAATTTTACATTAAATCAACACTTGATTTAATAGTTCGGCTATATCACATACAACCGACTAATATCAAATGTAACAACTTATCGAATCAACACTTAATCCGATAACCCGACCATATCACATATAACCGACCGATATCACATATCGCAAGAATAGAATGAGGTATCACATACGCGCATTAATCTCGGTCCCGCACATATCACATATGTGCTCCTACTTCGTTTCGCATGAATCAAGAAACCTTTATATAGGACTCTAAAGACTCGTCAATACGCCGGCAGTAGGTGATGATCATATCAAACACCCACAAGCAGCAAGCGGTCTACTAAATATAATGGCCACCCCGGTAATGAGTTATCAGAAGATCAACAAGCAAGCCTGCTCATACTTCTGCGAATCCAATCGGTAAAACTACCGTACAGTCTGGTCTCTTCGTCTGATATGTCGCATATCTCGCCTGGGGGTGGTAAATGTCAGACCCCAATAGCTTGATAAGTCATGTCAATGTGAGGCTCATAACGTTTAACATTTCATAAAATATAAAATATTATTTTTAAAATTTAATATTAAAATAATATATTTCCCGAAAACTGCCCGATTTGCGAAATTGGGGTTTTCGAAAAAGTGTATAAATATATACCGATAATTGTGAAATAAATGGAAATTAAAATGATTTATTCATTTAATAATATATTTAAAGGATCTGGCATTTTTAAAATTTATTAAATGCAGTTTCGATAAAAACTCGATTAGTGCACTCCTAATCGCGATTAGGCCAAATCCGTGTTTCTACAGTTTTCATGGCTAGTGCACCATGTCATATTACATTTGGTTACATATTGTTGCATTTGTGTTGTTTTATGGGTATTATGTGATTTGGTTTTGAAATTTGAAAGAGAATAAAAAGAAATGAAAAAGGGGCAAAAAGGTGAATGATTGGAGAGAGAGTGTGTGTGAAAATAAGTGAAAGGGGGGCTACTGCCATCTTTATTCCCCCGTCATTTTTCTTCTCCCTCTTCATCTTCCTCAACCCCACTTCCCTCCACTTAAAGCCCTAGATCCATCTCCAAATAATCCCCAAAACCCTAAACCCCTTTCACAAAAGTTGATCCCCTCTTCACCCTCTATACATTGGACCAAGCAAAGTTCGATTTTGGTGACTTTGGTCGAGCTATGGTTTTCTTGGGTTACCATGGGAGGTATATCTCTTTCCATGTTAGTTTAGTTTGAATTCCTAGCATTTTGGTTTAACATAAACTCGTTTAATGATGGATTTGTGAACTTGGAAATTCCAAGAGAAGGAATAGGGTTCGAGTTGTGTTGTGGTGATATAGGGGCTGTTAATAAGACTTGAGTGGGGTTTTTACTAGACTAGAATAGAAAATACGGATTTGGGATTTGAGTTCATGTCGGTTTTGTAAGAAAATTGGGTGTGCAGGGAAATCTGGAGCAACCCAGGGAATTTTTTAGAGTAGCAAACAACACCAGGGACCTAGATACACCACCAGGAGACCACCATGACAAGATGAAGCCCATTGGAGCCTGGGGGCCGAGGAGGCCGGTTTTCTTGGGGATGTGCTCGGCCACTTGGTTGGCTGGGGTGTCGGGGTTGGTCCAGTAGGTCATATACACTATGTACATCACCCTAGACTTGTTTGCTTAGCTTTGTGTGACCTGAGTCAAAATCTGGGAGCAGTTTAGTGTGATTTTAGCTATGATTTCCGTATTTTGATAATTCTTAATATTTGTATTTGTATTTGGTTGTTGGATCTTTGTACATCAACGACTAGGGGTAATTTGTTGGTTTTGCATACGTGGGCTATAGGTTCTAACCTATAGGCGATCCGTGTGCCGTTTTGGATTTCAGAACTTGATTTTTATAGCGTTGGGATATGTGTTGTTATTGTAGGTACCCTCGCATGGATTCCGAGGCGACGGATCATGGCGTCATCGACTTCGGCAAGCGAAGACCAAGGTGAGTAGATCTATATATACCGGGGAAGTCGGGTGGATGGCGTATAGCACCCCCGCAAAGTTTTGATGGAAACTGATTTATAGAATATGGTTAAGGAAACCTAGATTTGGAAACTAATGTTAGAGTTAAATGATAGTTAGTGAAACCATATTAGATACTAAGGATAGTTAGAAATGATATAATACGGCTAATATGTGATGACGGGATTTGAGAATGATTTTTGACGATATTGCCGTTTAGGATACTATAGGACTAGATATTCGACGTAGGTGTGTCATCCGAACCAAACATATTTCTAAACCGAAGAGTCGTATGCATCTTTTAAACAGATATCTTGAGGGACGTTACGGAATTTCAAATGATATCTTTTCTGTAAAAACATTGTAACCTCTATTTTCAAAACTATGACTCGCTCTTTAAAAATCTGATTGTATGGTTCGGGAGTGTATATTAGATTAGATACTTATACTTTTAGTAGAGATAGAATGTTAGGTAAACTCGACTTGATGTGAGATATAAATGCGATGAAAAAATATAAGACGGATATGATGATATTTTGGTATACGGATGAGAGTCGATTGAGATGGTTGATACCTTGTCGGTCCCCTGATATGAGATCGTTATGGATGTGACCTGGGACATAGGTATATAGTTACATTTATATATGTTGTGAAACATGTGTGATATGCCGTACGTGACGTTAGGTCCGTACCCCTCATTATCGTAAAGGTTGATAGGATCCCTAATGTTTTAAATGCCGCCGTACGATGATCTTTTCCGTACATTATGAGTTTGATTTTATGATTGATCCATACCCTTGACTAGAGGATGTCGTACGATGGATTATACCGTACGTGATGTTGTGTGGCTAGATGCCGATTGATAGACTCACCGACTCGGTCATATTAGATACGTGTACCTGTCAGCATTTGCATATGATTTACCATATGCTGCATTCATGTTTTTCGCATTTCATTATTTGTACCTGTGCTAATACAGCTGCACCATTATGGATGATGCGTATGTTACACGTACACAGATTTGCCGGCTCGCACACTTCATCATCGATAATTGTCATGTCACTACACGGTAGGATTGCTACATTCTGATACAACTCCTTGCATAATTTACTTGCTATTGTTGCATATGCACCTTTATACGATGTTGTATTTGACTTGGAGAAATTGAGAACCGCAGGATGTATTTTAAAAAACGGGAATCATTTAAAAGAGCGGTTTTCCCTTAATATGTCATATCACTATCCCATGTTGCATGATATTCTGATATGCTTACATTTTATCATATGTCGCATACATCATGCTTTATGATTTTACGCATTGAGACAAGATGTTTTCATGAGATTTCTGGATTTGAGAACCGTGGCTATTTCAAAAGAAAGTAAGTACTGTTTTAAAAACCCGGTTTCTCTTGATATGATATTTCAGTGCGTCCACCATGCGTTTTCTCGGTTCTGAGACGTGTGACATGTGACACCCGATCGAGGAGCTGGATGAGGCCGATTGCGGGTACATGGTGGACCCAGTTTGGTACCCCGGGGTAAGAAAGGGATGCTGTGTATACAGACGGTGACCCTGGAAGAGGGACTACTACCTACCGGTGATTGGTTGGACCTGGAGGATATCCGGAGGATACCGACCGGAGTCGAGAGATGATATGGGCCGATCCGGACTGATGGAGCCCGTGGGCCGATCCGGACTGACGGAGCCCGAGATATGAGGATTTACACGTCGATGCTGGACACGGGTTTCATGATGTTTTCGGGTGTCGATGTTGGACACCCTGGTTCCATGATTTTGATGTGTCGAGAGGGACACTGTTGATTTATATTCTCATACTTCCATGCATACTCTTTTGTGATATTTTTGTGCATACAGACATCGATTATATGGTTGGACGAGATCCACATGCATACATACCTTGACTATATTGTTGGATTATATCCGTATACATATTGGTTGATCACATTGTTGGCATATATGATGACCCGGTCACCCTAGATATCATAGTATTACCTTTATGATATATTAGACCTAAGAGTCGTTGTTTATTCGATTTCTATCTGTCGATATTTTTCTACTCACGATTTGGCAACTCACCCCCGTTATGCCACAGTTCTTGCAGGTTGACCGCTTGGATCAGTAGCGGCTTCGCTGGCACATAGCTTCATTTGGGTGTTTTACAGTAGTAGGTGGGACATTTGTATTGTACCCGCTCTTGTATTTATATTTCACATTGTATCTAGTTAACTCCATCAATCAAAATTAGTAAATTGTATAAGTAATGAGACTTAGTGGGATTGTGGTTGCGAGACTTAGAGCGAGGGGTTTTCCGCTACTTGTGGTTTTTATGTCTTGCTTTTCATTATCTTTGTGGTGATCTTTGCCATTGGGCGTCGTATACTTATATATATTGTCTTGCGTGGTTGTGATCCGCTGTTAGGCGAAGAGCTAGCTCCCGCTTGGGGATGCCTTTATGATTATCTTGTATATATGGTTTTGGATCAATATATACAAAGAAGGTGCTGCCCAAATTTTTAAAAAGACGAAACATGTTTTTTTTTCAGTTAGTAAAATACACTTGCATTTTTTATTATACCCTTATTGCAAAACTTCACCTCCTTTATTTTTCAAAAAATAAAAGGTTTAGATTTCTGGGTTTTAGCTTACTTGAATTCCGTTACACCTTTAGACGTGGAGTGATTCAAGTGCTGGTCCCGAGCTTATATTTCGGGTCGTGACAAAGTTGGTATCAGAGCGCTAGGTTTAACCTTGGTTCGAGTCTATGTTTGACTATGCGGAGTCTAGGACGGGTATGTATTTCGGAACCTAGGCTTGACCTTACGGAACTTGGACTTGAACGGGGGGTATTAGACCCGAACTTTCGTTTCATAGGCTGACCATGATTGATAGAGTAGGTAGCTTGAGTAGAGTGACGTACCGTACGTATGTTCTGCGGCATATTTACGACACGATACTCCACTTAAGAAACCTTAGGATGTACATATTTTTGAGACTTATGATTCTTTACCCATGATTATACATCCATTTGAGATCCTTGATTTTATTTGTTTCCATGATCATACTCCCATTGATGCTGTTCCTTCTTATGATCATGTATCCATTCTGGATCTGTCGTTTCCTTTCTTGCCGTTGATCTGCTCTCTTTGATACTCGATTGAGGTTCCTATCACCATGGGTTGAGAGCAGTTTGGGCAGCTGCTAGTGTTGCGGTCAGGGCAAGCTCGTCTAGTACGAGGGCTGACCATTATATTTTCTGGTGACATGGGGATGTCTCGATGTAGTGTTATGTTGTGACCTCCTGTTGAGGCGAGTGTTTGGTTTTGCACCGGATGATCGGGCCACTGTTAGAGGCTGCCTGTTGTGAGAGGACTGTCGATGTACAGCCTACCTCAGAGATTGTGATGTCGCCTACCGTACAGACAGATGACCCAGCTGTTGCTGAGATTGATGGGATGTCGCTTCCAGAGCTTACAAGCTGAGATCGCCAGAGCTTCCAGGCAGAAATGCGACAGATGATAGCTAGTCTACTCCGATTTGAGAGACGAAGGTTATTCGTTAGATTAATGCGCCGACGTAGGCCCAGTTGAGTTGGAGATTTTCAGTGTGGAAAGTCTTACTCAGATCTAGAGCAGACCGATCCGGAGATGGCCGTTGATGTGTCGTCTTTCCTGGAGGATTGAGGCATTGTTTAGCATGCGGGCGAGGAATATTCACATGTTGTATAGGCGAAGCTAAAAAGTTCGAACGAGTGTCAGAAACCCATTTTTCCCAAGTTTAAAGTGTTCGGAGGAACATGCAGGTAATTTTGTGGACCCTCTAGAAGAATGAAACCCTAACTCAATATGATGACCATGGAACCGCTTTTGAACCTTAGGGTTTGCGGCAGTTTAGCGGTGCCATCAGTGAGGCTTGGGTTTGCCCTTCTATGGCTGGTCAGAGGTACTGTGGTATGTACCAGATATTTTAGACTGTGCTCAGGTGCTGAGCTTTCGGGAAATTTCGGGACCTTGATGACTCGATCGAAAAGTTTGACGTCGTTTGGATATCATGTAATAAGTGACCAGTAAGCTGACCAGTTTCGGATAGAGGACCTCACCCAGATGCGCTGTGAGTTGATCGAGGATGGACGAGTATTGAGTATTCCTTCGATGGTTGGGACGAGTTCCCGAGGACGTGTTCGGCCAGATATCTTCTACAGAGTGATGAAGATATCGAGTTCGTAACTTCGAGTCCGTGTGAGAGACTCCGGATTGACCTTGGTCGAGAACAGTTGCACTGCGCAGATAGCATGGCGGGACGTCATAGTGGATGATGATACCGACGAGTGGAACCATAGGTTCGTGCGAGACGCTGACGAGCTGTTGTTACTCCCCGTCGAGATTAGGGATCTGATAAGCATACATAGGCGTTGGGATGCGGCTAGTTCCCGTGGAAATGTGTGCGGAACACGCAGATTTCCAAAAAGCGAGAAAAGATTATTTAAGAGTACCAGCCTCTGTACAGTTCGGCATAGGCGAGATCAGAAGAGACCTTGAGCAGGATTCCTTCCAGGACACCGCTGCAATGAGATTTGCACCCAGGATCAGTTATGTCATGTGTATTCAGAGAGTCAGAGGCCGACGCCAGTGACGTACTGCCTTACGAGTGGTCGCGATGATTGACCGAGAGTTGACCAGAGAAGTGCAAGAACAAAATCGTCCCCGTTAGCACACCTGACTGGGCCGATGAGCCGATAGATTGCGAGATTGGTGAATTTACAGAGAAGATAAGGACCCAGAGACCGAGGACGCCAGACCGTGAGCAGGAGGCAAGCGGATGTTCTTATTCTGCCGGTTTTAAGCGCACCGATTTATTTTTCGACATTGTAGGAGGTGTACCTCAATGTCATTTACTGCGATTTACGTGGTGATCCGAGTATCACGCTTATATCACTTGGATTTGTGTTTTGATGATTGAGTTTCATGATATTGTTTTCGTGCACCATTGTTGCACCTACTGGGTATGTATATTTTGTGCATAGTTATCGCACTTGAGATATGTTTTTATACACCATTATGTTGATTTTTTATTTGTGCATATTTATTGCACTTGATATCGGTTTTGTGCCTTGGCTGCACATGTTTATGATTTCATGGATTTCATACAGTTGATTCAATTTTGTGCGTGTGGTAAGCACTCGATTTGATTCTGCACTCGGTATAGCTTATATGTGCTTGCAGTGCATTGATATGTGTTTTGTGCACGCAGTGGCACATGTTTATGATTTTATACACCTTGGCACACTCGGTGTTGCTTTTTATACGCATTTGAGTTATATGATGCATTCCATGCACTTGTTGCACCCGATTTGTATCTGTATTTTGTGCACTGGATGCACTGTATTTGATATTTCGTGCACTGGATGCACCGGATTTATATTTTATGCCCTTGATGCACCAGATTAGTATTTTTGTGCATTGTTGCACTAGACTTGCATTTCACGCATTTATTGCACCAGGCGGGTATTTCGTGCATTGGTTACACTAGATTTATACTCAGTACCTTGTTTGCACTTAATTTATGCTTTTGAGCATTATTTTACCAGGTTTTTGTTTTGTGCGCATCAGAGGCACTTGAGTGAGATTCTACTCGTGCCTGTTGGAAGCCTTTGATTTAGATTTTATCCGTGCATATTGGATGCGATTTCATTCGTGCGGGACAGATGCACTTGATTTGGATTTTCGCGCATGTTGGGCGCATGATATGAGATGTGATTTTGTGCACACCGGATGCACTCAATTGGGATTTTCATTCGTGCATGTTAGTTGCACCGGATGCACTCTAAATGCACTTGATATTGTTGTCGTGCACCTATTGCACTGGACAGATGCTTTTGTGCACATCCGTTGCACCTAGTTTTGGTTTTGTGCACAATGTAACACTCGTATTTGGATTTAATTTCCGTGCGCACCAGATGCATGTGATTATTGGATACGCCTTTTGAGGCTGATTTTGCTTTTGAGCACTTTGTTTTCATGTTGGGAACTATATTGTGTATTAGCCAAACAGGACTAATCCGAGGACAGTATATGAGTACTTTGCATGCATTAAAAGTTTACCAAGAGCTTTTTGAAAAAGAGCTATAGTCTCGCTATTTCCTACGTGTCTGTGAGCGACATGAACGTTTATAAAGGAAAGCCTTTTGGGATATTTTGAAAACAACGGGATGTGTATTTAGGAGAACATATATGGACATATATTATTATTTTAAAATGAGCGTCCGTCACTTAGCCATGAGTTACGCATCACACGGCGATTTGGACAATATTTTTGCATGAGTTTTATTCAGTTCTTGAAAGTTTTCTAAGGATACGTACTATACACGTATTATAGTATTTGACTAGTGTATATTGGATTCGGTAGTGGATTTCGAGATCTGTATCTCTATTATAACTTCGAGGATATGCGTGCAAATCCGATGATTTGCGTGACGCTTGACGGGGTTCGATTTTGAGGTTTGTACCCGTTTTCATGCGCACTTGACGCGCTGTGTTGTTTCTGCATCTTCCGTGATTTCGGAGCCCCGTTGATTTGAGCTGATCATTGAAATGTTTTAGAATTTGGGGGTTTAAATTAAAATTCGGGGACCGAATTTCTTTAAGGAGGGAAGATTGTAACATTTCATAAAATATAAAATATTATTTTTAAAATTTAATATTAAAATAATATATTTCCCGAAAACTGCTCGAGTTGCGAAATTGGGGTTTTCGAAAAAGGGTATAAATATATACGGATAATTGTGAAATAAATGGAAATTAAAATGATTTATTCATTTAATAATATATTTAAAGTATTTGGCATTTTTAAAATTTATTATATGCAGTTTCGATAAAAACCTGATTAGTGCGCTGCTAATCGCGATTAGGCTAAATCCGTGTTTCTACAGTTTTCATGGGTAGTGCACCATGTCATGTTACATTTGGTTACATGTTGTTGCATTTGTGTTGTTTTATGGGTATTATGTGATTTGGTTTTGAAATTTGAAAGAGAAAAGAAAAAAGAAATGAAAAAGAGGCAAAAAGGTGAATGATTGGACAGAGAGTGTGTGTGAGAATAAATGAGAGAGAGGGGGGCTGCTGCCATCTTTATTCCCCCATCATTTTTCTTCTCCCTCTTCATCTTCCTCAATCCCACTTCCCTCCACTTAAAGCCCTAGATCCATCTCCAAATAATCCCCAAAACCCTAAACCCCTTTCACAAAAGTTGATCCCCTCTTCACCCTCTACACATTGGACCAAGTAAAGTTCGATTTTGGTGACTTTAGTCGAGCTAGGGTTTTCTTGGGTTGCCATGGGAGGTATATCTCTTTCCATGTTAGTTTAGTTTGAATTCCTAGCATTTTGGTTTAACATAAACTCGTTTAGTGATGGATTTGTTAACTTGGAAATTCCAAGAGAAGGAATAGGGTTCGAGTTGTGTTGTGGTGATATAGGGGCTGTTAATAAGACTTGAGTGGGGGTTTTACTAGACTAGAATAGAAAATACGGATTTGGGATTTGAGTTCATGTCGGTTTTGTAAGAAAATTGGGTGTGCAGGGAAATCTGGAGCAACCCAGGGAATTTTTTAGAGTAGCAAACAACACCAGGGACCTAGATACACCACCAGGAGACCACCATGACAAGACGAAGCCCATTGGAACCTGGGGGCCGAGGAGTCCGGTTTTCTTGGGGATGTGCTCGGCCACTTGGTTGGCTGGGGTGTCGGGGTTGGTCCAGTAGGTCAAATACACTATGTACATCACCCTAGACTTGTTTGCTTAGCTTTGTTTCACCTGAGCCAAAATATAGGAGCAGTTTAGTGTGATTTTAGCTATGTTTTCCGTATTTTGAAATGCTAATTCTTGATATTTGTATATGTATTTGGTTGTTGGATGTTTGTACATCAACGATTAGGGGTAATTTGTTGGTTTTGCATACGTGGGCTATAGGTTCTAATCTATAGGCGATCCGTGTGCCGTTTTGGATTTCAGAACTTGATTTTTATAGCTTTGCGATATGTTTTGTTATTGTAGATACCCTCACATGGATTCCGAGGCGACGGATCATGGCGTCATCGACTTCGGCAAGCGAAGACCAAGGTGAGTAAATCTATATATACCGGGGAAGTCGGGTGGATGGCGTATAGCACCCCCGCAAAGTTTTGATGGAAACTGATTTATAGAATATGGTTAAGGAAACCTAGATTTGGAAACTAATGTCAGAGTTAAATGATAGTTAGTGAAACCATATTAGAAACTAAGGATAGTTAGAAATGATATAATACGGCTAATATGTGATGACGGGATTTGAGGATGATGTTTGACGATATTGCCGTTTAGGATACTATAGGACTAGATATTCGACGTAGGTGTGTCATCCGAACCATACATATTTCTAAACTGAAGAGTCGTATGCATCTTTAAAACAGATACCTTGAGGGACGTTACGAAATTTCAAATGATATCTTTTCCTTAAAAACACCGTAACCCCTATTTTCAAAACTACGACTCGCTCTTTAAAAATCTGATTGTATGGTTCGGGTGTGTATATTAGATTAGATACTTATACTTTTAGTAGAGATAGAATATTAGGTAAACTCGACTTGATGTGAGATATAAATGCGATGAAAGAATATAAGACGGATATGATGATATGATGATACTTTGGTATACGGATGCGAGTCGATTGAGATGGTTGATACCTTGTCGGTCCCCTGATATGAGAACGTTATGGATGTGACCTGGGACATAGGTATATAGTTAGATTTATATATGTTGTGAAACATGTGTGATATGCCGTACGTGACGTTAGGTCCGTACACCCTCATTATCGTAAAGGTTGATAGGATCCCTAATGTTTTAAATGCCGCCGTACGATGATCTTTTCCGTACATTATGAGTTTGATTTTATGATTGATCCATACCCTTGACTAGAGGATGCCGTACGATGGATTATACCGTACGTGATGTTGTGTGGCTAGATATCGATTGATAGACTCACCGACTCGGTCATATTAGATACGTGTACCTATCAGCATTTGCATATGATTTACCTTATGCTGCATTCATGTTTTTCGCATTTCATTATTTGTACATGTGCTAATACACCTGCACCATTATGGATGATGCGTATGTTACACGTACACAGATTTGCCGGCTCACACACTTCATCATCGATAATTGTCATGTTACTACACGGTAGGATTGCTACATTATGATACAACTCCTTGCATAATTTACTTGCTATTGTTGCATATGCACCTTTATACGATGTTATATTTGACTTGGAGAAATTGGGAACCGCAGGATGTATTTTAAAAAACGGGAATCATTTAAAAGAGCGGTTTTCCCTTAATATATCATATCACTGTCCCATATTGCATGATATTCTGATATGCTTACATTTTATCATATGTCGCATGCATCATGCTTTATGATTTTACGCATTGAGACATGCTGTTTTCATGAGATTTCTGGATTTGAGAACCGTGGCTATTTCAAAAGAAAGTAAGTACTGTTTTAAAAACCCGGTTTCTCTTGATATGATATTTCAGTGCGTCCACCATGCGTTTTCTCGGTTCTTAGACGTGTGACATGTGAAACCCGATCGAGGAGCTGGATGAGGCCGATTGCGGGTACATGGTGGACCCAGTATGGTACCCCGGGGCAAGAAAGGGATGCTGTGTATACAGACGGTGACCCAGGCAGAGTGACTACTACCTACCGGTGATTGGTTGGAGCTGGAGGATATCCGGAGGATACCGACCGGAGTCGAGAGATGATATGGGCCGATCCGGACTGATGGAGCCCGTGGGACGATCCGGACTGACGGAGCCCGAGATATGAGGATTTACGTGTCGATGCTGGACACGGGTTTCATGATGTTTTCGGGTGTCGATGTTGGACACCCTGGTTCCATGATTTTGATGTGTCGAGAGGGACACCGTTGATTTATATCCTCATACTTTCATGCACAATCTTTTATGATATTTACGTGCATACAGACATCGATTATATGGTTGGACGAGATCCACATGCATACATACCTTGACTATATTGTTGAATTATATCCGTATACATATTGGTAGATCACATTGTTGGCATATATGATGATCTGGTCACCCTAGATATCATAGTATTACCTTTATGATATAGTAGACCTAAGAGTCGTTGTTTATTCGATTTCTCTCTGTCGATATTTTTCTACTCACGATTTGGCAACTCACCCCCGTTATGCCACAGTTCTTGCAGGTTGACCGCTTGGATCAGTAGCGGCTTCGCTGGCACATAGCTTCATTTGGGTGTTTTACAGTAGTAGGTGGGACATTTGTATCGTACCCGCTCTTGTATTTATATTTCACATTGTATCTAGTTAACTCCATCA
The DNA here is from genome assembly GCA_030015575.1 of Agapanthus africanus. Taxonomy (NCBI): domain Eukaryota; kingdom Viridiplantae; phylum Streptophyta; class Magnoliopsida; order Asparagales; family Amaryllidaceae; genus Agapanthus; species Agapanthus africanus. Next base: position 822,707,455 of record CM057339.1, on the reverse strand, counting down.
ATCAAAATTAGTAAATTGTATAAGTAATGAGACTTAGTGGGATTGTGTTTGCGAGACTTAGAGCGAGAGGTTTTCCGCTACTTGTGGTTTTTATGTCTTGCTTTTCTTTATCTTTGTGGTGATCTTCGCCATTGGGCGTCGTATACTTATATATATTATCTTGTGTGGTTGTGATCCGCTGTTAGGCGAAGAGCTAGCTCCCGCTTGGGGATGCCTTTATGATTATCTTATATATATGGTTTTGGATCAAAATATACAAAGAAGGTGCTGCCCAAATTTTTAAAAAGACGAAACATGTTTTTTTTCAGTTAGTAAAATAAACTTGCATTTTTTATTATACCTTTATTTCAAAACTTCACCTACTTTATTTTTCAAAAAATAAAAGGTTTAGATTTCTGGGTTTCAGCTTACTTGAATTCCGTTACGCCTTTAGACCTGGCATGATTCAAGTGCTGGTCCCGAGCTAATATTTCGGGTCATGACAAAGTTGGTATCAGAGCGCTAGGTTTAACCTTGGTTCGAGTCTATGTTTGACTATGCGGAGTCTAGGGCGGGTATGTATTTCGGAACCTAGGCTTGACCTTACGGAACTTGGACTTGAACGGGGGGTATTAGACCCGAACTTTCGTTTCATAGGCTGACCCTGATTGATAGAGTAGGTAGCTTGAGTAGAGTGACGTACCGTACGTATGTTCTGCGGCATATTTACGACACGATACTCCACTTAAGAAATCTTTGGATGTACATATTTTTGAGACTTATGATTCTTTACCCATGATTATACATCCATTTGAGATCCTTGATTTTATTTGTTTCCATGATCATACTCCCATTGATGCTGTTCCTTCTTATGATCATGTATCCATTCTGGATCTGTCGTTTCCTTTCTTGCCGTTGATCTGCTCTCTTCGATACTCGATTAAGGTTCCTATCACCATGGGTTGAGCGCAGTTTGGGCTGCTGCTAGTGTTGCGGTCAGGGCAAGCTCGTCTGGTACGAGGGCTGACCATTATATTTTGTGGTGACATGGAGATGTCTCGATGTAGTGTTATGTTGTGACCTCCTGTTGAGGCAAGTGTTTGGTTTTGCACCGGATGATCGGGCCACTGTTAGAGGCTGCCTGTTGTGAGAGGACTGTCGATGTACAGCCTACCTCAGAGATTGTGATGTCGCCTACCGTGCAGACAGATGACCCAGCTCTTGCTGAGATTGATGGGATGTCGCTTCCAGAGCTTACGAGCTGAGATCGCCAGAGCTTCCAGGCAGAAATGCGACAGATGATAGCTAGTCTACTCCGATTTGAGAGACGAAGGTTATTCGTCAGATTAATGCGCCGACGTAGGCCCAGTTGAGTTGGAGATTTTCAGTATGGAGAGTCTTACTCAGATCTAGAGCAGACCGATCCGGAGATGGCCGTTGATGTGTCATCTTTCCTGGAGGATTGAGGCATTGTTTAGCATGCGGGCGAGGAATATTCACATGTTGTATAGGCGAAGCTAAAAAGTTCGAACGAGTGTCAGAATCCCATTTTTCCCAAGTTTGAAGTGTTCGGAGGAACATGCAGGTAATTTTGTGGACCCTCTAGAAGAATGAAACCCTAACTCAATATGATGACCATGGAACCGCTTTTGAACCTTAGGGTTTGCGGCAGTTTAGCGGTGCCATCAGTGAGGCTTGGGTTTGCCCTTCTATGGCTGGTCAGAGATACTGTGGTATGTACCAGATATTTTAGACTGTGCTCAGGTGCTGAGCTTTTGGGAAATTTCGTGACCTTGATGACTCGATCAAAATGTTTGACGTCGTTCGGATATCATGTAATAAGTGACCAGTAAGATGACCAGTTTCGGATAGAGGACCTCACCCAGATGCGCTGTGAGTTGATCGAGGATGGACGAGTATTGAGTATTCCTTCGATGGTTGGGACGAGTTCCCGAGGACGTGTTCGGCCAGATATCTTCTACAGAGTGATGAAGATACCGAGTTCGTAACTTCGAGTCCGTGTGAGAGACTCCGGATTGACCGTGGCCGAGAACAGTTGCAGTGCGCAGATAGCATGGCGGGACGTCATAGTGGATGATGATACCGGCGAGTGGAACCATAGGTTCGTGCGAGACGCTGACGAGCTGTTGTTACTCCCCGTCGAGATTAGAGATCTGATAAGCATACATAGGCGTTGGGATGCGACTAGTTCCCGTGGAAATGTGTGCGGAACACGCAGATTTCCAAAAAGCGAGAAAAGATTATTTAAGAGTACCAGCCTCTGTACAGTTCGGCATAGGCGAGATCGGAAGAGACCTTGAGCAGGATTCCTTCCAGGACACTGCTGCAATGAGATTTGCATCCAGGATCAGTTATGTCATGTGTATTCAGAGAGTCAGAGGCCGACGCCAGTGACGTGCTACCTTACGAGTGGTCATGATGATTGACCGAGAGTTGACCAGAGAAGTGCCAGAACGAAATCGTCCCCGTTAGCACACCCGACTGGGCCGATGAGCCGATGGATTGCGAGATTGGTGAATCTACAGAGAAGATAAGGACCCAGAGACCGAGGACGCTAGACCATGAGCAGGAGGCAAGCGGATGTTCTTGTTCTGCCGGTTTTAAGCGCACCGATTTATTTTTCGACATTGTAGGAGGTGTACCTCAATGTCATTTACTGCGATTTACGTGGTGATCCGAGTATCACGCTTATATCACTTGGATTTGTGTTTTGATGATTGAGTTTCATGATATTGTTTTCGTGCACCATTGTTGCACCTACTGTGTATGTATATTTTGTGCATAGTTATCGCACTTGAGATATGTTTTTATACACTGTTATGTTGGTTTTTGATTTGTGCATATTTATTGCACTTGATATCGGTTTTGTGCCTTGGCTGTACATGTTTATGATTTCATGGATTTCATACAGTTGATTCGATTTTGTGCGTGTGGTACGCACTCGATTTGATTCTGCACTCGGTATAGCTTATATGTGCTTGCAGTGCATTGATATGTGTTTTGTGCACGCAGTGGCACATGTTTATGATTTTATACACCTTGGCACACTCGGTGTTGCTTTTTATACGCATTTGAGTTATATGATGCATTCCATGCACTTGTTGCACCCGATTTGTATCTGTATTTTGTGCACTGGATGCACTGTATTTGATATTTCGTGCACTGGATGCACCGGATTTATATTTTGTGCCCTTGATGCTCCAGATTAGTATTTTTGTGCATTATTGCACTAGACTTGCATTTCACGCATTTATTGCACCACGCGGGTATTTCGTGCATTGGTTACACTAGATTTATACTCAATACCTTGGTTGCACTTAATTTATGCTTTTGAGCATTATTTTACCAGGTTATGTTTTGTGCGCATCAGAGGCATATGAGTGAGATTCTACTCGTGCCTGTTGGATGCCTTTGATTTAGATTTTATCCGTGCATATTGGATACGATTTCATTCGTGCGGAACAGATGCACTTGATTTGGATTTTTGTGCATGTTGGGCGCATGATATGAGATGTGATTTTGTGCACACCGGATGCAGTCAATTGGGATTTTCATTCGTGCATGTTAGTTGCACCAGATGCACTCTAGATGCACTTGATATTGTTGTCGTGCACCCGTTGCACTGGACAGATGCTTTTATGCACATCCGTTGCACCTAGTTTTGGTATTGTGCACAATGTAACACTCGTATTTGGATTTAATTTCCGTGCGCACCAGATGCACGTGATTATTGGATACGCCTTTTGAGGCTGATTTTGCTTTTGAGCACTTTGTTTTCATGTTGGGAACTATATTGTGTAGTAGCCAAACCGGACTGATCCGAGGACAGTACATGAGTACTTTGCATGCATTAAAAGTTTACCAAGAGGTTTTTGAAAAAGAGCTATAGTCTCGCTATTTCCTACGTGTCTGTGAGCGACAGGAACGTTTATAAATGGAAGCCTTTTGGGATATTTTGAAAACGACGGGACGTGTATTTAGGAGAACATATATGGACATATATTATTATTTTAAAATGAGCATCCGTCACTTAGGCCGTGAGTTACGCATCACACGGCGATTTAGAAAATATTTTTGCATGAGTTTTATTCAGTTCTTGAAAGTTTTCTAAGGATGCATACTATACACGTATTATAGTATTTGACTAGTGTATATTGGATTCAGTAGTGGATTTCGAGATCTATATCTCTATTATAACTTCGAGGATATGCGTGTAAATCCGATGATTTGCGTGACGCTTGACGGGGTTCGATTTTGAGTTTTATACTCGTTTTCATGCGCACTTGACGCGCTGTGTTGTTTCTGCATCTTCCGTGATTTCGGAGCCCCGTTGATTTGAGCTGATTATTGAAATGTTTTAGATTTTGGGGGTTTAAATTAAAATTCGGGGACCGAATTTCTTTAAGGAGGGAAGATTGTAACATTTCATAAAATATAAAATATTATTTTTAAAATTTAATTTTAAAATAATATATTTCCCGAAAACTGCTCGATTTGCGAAATTGGGGTTTTCGAAAAAGGGTATAAATATATACGGATAATTGTGAAATAAATGAAAATTAAAATGATTTATTCATTTAATAATATATTTAAATGATTTGGCATTTTTAAAATTTATTATATGCAGTTTCGATAAAAACCTGATTAGTGCACTGCTAATCGCGATTAGGCCAAATCCGTGTTTCTACAGTTTTCATGGGTAGTGCACCATATCATGTTATATTTGGTTACATGTTGTTGCATTTGTGTTGTTTTATGGGTATTATATGATTTGGTTTTGAAATTTGAAAGAGAAAAGAAAAAAGAAATGAAAAAGAGGCAAAAAGGTGAATGATTGGAGAGAGAGTGTGTGTGAGAATAAATGAGAGAGAGGGAGGCTGCTGCCATCTTTATTCCCCCATCATTTTTCTTCTCCCTCTTCATCTTCCTCAACCCCACATCCCTCCACTTAAAGCCCTAGATCCATCTCCAAATAATCCCCAAAACCCTAAACCCCTTGCACAAAAGTTGATCCCCTCTTCACCCTCTACACACTGGACCAAGTAAAGTTCGATTTGGGTGACTTTAGTCGAGCTAGGGTTTTCTTGGGTTGCCATGGAAGGTATATCTCTTTTCATGTTAGTTTAGTTTGAATTCCTAGCATTTTGGTTTAACATAAACTCGTTTAGTGATGGATTTGTTAACTTGGAAATTCCAAGCGAAGGAATAGGGTTCGAGTTGTGTTGTGGTGATATAGGGGCTGTTAATAAGACTTGAGTGGGGTTTTTACTGGACTAGAATAGAAAATACGGATTTGGGATTTGAGTTCATGTCGGTTTTGTAAGAAAATTAGGTGTGCAGGGAAATCTGGAGCAACCCAGGGAATTTTTTAGAGTAGCAAACAACACCAGGGACCTAGATACACCACCAGGAGACCACCATGAGAAGATGAAGCCTATTGGACCCTGGGGGTCGAGGAGGCCGGTTTTCTTGGGGATGTGCTCGGCCACTTGGTTGGCTGGGGTGTCGGGGTTGGTCCAGTAGGTCATATACACTATGTACATCACCCTAGACTTATTTGCTTAGCTTTGTTTCACCTGAGCCAAAATATGGGAGCAGTTTAGTGTGATTTTAGCTATGTTTTCCGTATTTTGAAATGCTAATTCTTGATATTTGTATATGTATTTGGTTTTTGGATGTTTGTACATCAATGACTAGGGGTAATTTGTTGGTTTTGCATACGTGGGCTATAGGTTCTAATCTATAGGCGATCCGTGTGCCGTTTTGGATTTAAGAACTTGATTTTTATAGCTTTGCGATATGTGTTGTTATTTTAGGTACCCTCGCGTGGATTCCGAGGCGACGGATCATGGCGTCATCGACTTCGGCAAGCGAAGATCAAGGTGAGTAAATCTATATATACCGGGGAAGTCGGGTGGATGGCGTATAGCACCCCCGCAAAGTTTTGATGGAAACTGATTTATAGAATATGGTTAAGGAAACCTAGATTTGGAAACTAATGTCAGAGTTAAATGATAGTTAGTGAAACAATATTAGAAACTAAGGATAGTTAGAAATGATATAATACGGCTAATATGTGATGACGGGATTTGAGGATGATGTTTGAAGATATTGCCGTTTAGGATATGAAAGGTTCCTAGGCACCCTATAGAGGTCTCACAAGGCATCGAACATGCCAATTTAAAAATTATGGTGCCGAGAAACCCTAGACTACGGATCGTCGCTAGAATTCTAGGCGAAACTAAAAGCTAGTTAACACTTAACTACTAGGATACGGAAATTACAACCTTTGTAGATCCGGATATCCACCTCCACGGCTCCGCAACGAAGTCTTCTCGCTGTCCATCTTGAAGCTTGGACTCTCGTGACGGCTTCATCGGAGAAACGTGCGGAATAGGTCGTCGGCTTCGTGTCAAAGACGATCTACGTCGAGGTTGCACAAACTCAAGCTCCGACTTCACAAACTTGTGAAACTTGTGAAGTAAACACCCAAAACAACTTGGCAAGAGGTAGAGGATGAAGAAATAGGAGGTGGGTTCACTTTAGAATTGGATTTATCTTTCTAGATCTCAAGTTGCCATTGTTGTAGCAAGCTTGAAGAAGAAGAAGAAGATGAGCTAGTTATGATAAGTTATGATCAAAAGAAAATAGAAAATCAAATACGTATCATAACTAAACTAGGGTTAAGTGTAGAGAATAAACCATGGTCACTAGAGAGGGTTAGGGTTAAGCATGAAGATAAGGATGGTTACAAAAGTCAAAGCTTCATGAAGCTTCAACTTAAAACAAAAAGAGCCACCATTCTCATCATAATCCTTTTCAAACAAATAAATAAATAAATAGATGAAAATGCAAAACCCTAATCAACTTTTAACCATGGTTTAATTCTTTATACTTAACAACAAGATCATGTATCATCAAACATGATACAAAAATGTGCACAAAAGTATATCACATATACAATGTGCATCAAGTGAGAAAAATCCGTTTAATGTGAACCAATACTAGTTAATGCAAAGTAATATATCAAATATATAATTATACATTAAATCATTAAATCAACACTTGATTCAATGATCCGGTCATGTCGCACATAACCGACTAGTATTCAATGTATCGATTTATCGAATCAATGATTCGATAACTAGGTCATATCGAATATAACCAATCGAAACATTTATCGCGAGAATGAAATGCGGTATCACATACACGCATTATTCTCGGTCCCGCACATATCTCATATGCGCTCCTATTTCGTTTCGCTTGAACCAGGAAACCTCTGTGTAGGACTCTAAAGACTCGTCAATACGCCGGTAGCAGATGATGATCATATCAAGCACCCACAAGCCGCAAGCGGTCTGCTAAACGTAACGGCCATCCGGGTATTGAGCGATCAGAAGATCGACGAGCTAGCCCGCTCACACTCCTGTGAATCCGACCAGTAACACTTACCATACAGTCCGGTCTCTTCGTCTGATATGTCGCATATCAGGTCTAGGGGTGGTAAACGTCAGACCCCAATAACCCGATAAGTCGTGCCGATGTGAGGCTCGTAACGGGTCGAGAAACTACTGGTAACACTTACCAGCAAATCTCTGATCAGCCCTGGCCAGGGACTTCCCTGTTACGGCCAATCGAGCACTGCGCAACATCAACCCCCAATACCGGGAGAGACGAAACCCCTTCTATCGCTCATTGCCTCCATGTGACTCGGGACTGTATCCAAAGACCACCGTTTTGCACGCCCTCATGGACGTGGTAAGGTGGAGATCAAAGCACAGTGGGAATCACACAAGACTCCATGACGATCTCGGGTCTACAGACTAACCTGTACAAGTGTCACCTGAGAACTGCCATCTGACGTGAGGTATAATACCATCTGGGAGTTCTCGGCGAGTCCGTCCAGTGTACCCAGTCTCCACTGAGCACCCGTATACCATCTCTGATATCGATGCCTCGTCTCACATCATATGGGATCATCCATCGCACATCACATGGGTCGAGAAGCGTATACGCTAGTCTACTCTGGTATATCGATGCCCCGTCTCGATACACCCACGACTAAGGACCTTGAAGGATGTACTTATGGACTACCATGTTCCCACTAGTATGATCTGCATCATAGTCCAGGTAGTCAAGTACAAATCCTAAGGGCTTTACCAACATGTAACTATAAGACAGTATAAAGAGACTAGTGTACATGTTAAGATAAAGAGTAACCAGATAGCATACTATCATGTCGAGCAAGAAAGTCATCTCTATATATGTCCAAGCATCCAATATAATATACATAATCTGTACAATACTGGCCTCTAGGGCATACATACAACTAACAATCTCCCACTTGCACTAGGGCCAGCTGCTGTAGTATCTCATACCGAGCATCCCGAAGAGTCTCTCAAACTGTATCTGGGGAATGGCCTTCGTGAGTGGATCCGCCGTGTTGTTCTTCGTGTCAACTCTCCTGACCTCGATCTCCCGGCGATCAACTATCTCCCGGATCAGGTGATACCGCCTCAGAATATGCCTGGATCGCTGATGGGACCTGGGTTCCTTGGCCAAAGCCACCGCTCCATTGTTATCGCAATACAAAGGTATTGGATGCTCAATGGATGGAACCACTCCAAGTTCAGTAATGAACTTCTTGATCCAGACAGCCTCTTTGGCAGCATCGTTGGCAGCGATGTATTCAGCCTCCATCGTCGAGTCTGCCACGGTTTCCTGCTTGGAACTCTTCCAGCTAACCGCCCCTCCGTAAAGGGTAAAGACAAAGCCCGACTGCGACTTAGAGTCGTCCTTATCACTCTGGAAGCTGGAATCGGTAAAGGACTCTACTTGGAGTTCTCCGTTACCATACACCAAGAACATATCTCTAGTCCTTCACAAGTACTTGAGAATGCTCTTCACAGCTGTCCAGTGACTCTCTCCAGGATCAGCTTGATACCTACTCACTACACTTAGTGAGTATGCTACATCGGGTCTGGTACATAGCATCGCATACATGATAGAGCCTACTGCCGAAGCATAGGGTATCCCTTGCATGCGAGCTCTCTCCAAATCAGTCTTGGGAGACATCTCTTTGGAGAGAGTGACTCCAGAGATCGTGGGCAAGTTCCCACACTTGGACTCTTCTATACTAAACCTCTTTAGTATGGTGTCAATGTACCTGGATTGGGACAATCCCAAAATCCGTTTGGATCTATCTCTATAGATCCTAATTCCCAATATGCAGGAGGCATCACCAAGATCTTTCATTGAGAATCTTTGTGATAAGAAGAGCTTGACCGATTGCAGCATAGGAATATCATTTCCTATCAAGAGTATGTCGTCCACGTATAATACGAGGAAGACAACCTTACTCTCTGCCACCTTCTTGTAGATACAAGGTTCATCTGGATTTTTGACGAAATCAAGCTCTTTGATAACGACGTCAAAGCAGATGTTCCAACTCTGCGATGCTTGCTTTAATCCATAAATGGATTTAAGCAGCTTGCACACCTTCCCGCTGCTCCCACTGTCTACGAAGCCCTCTGGCTGAGTCATGTACACGCACTCTTCTAAATCACCATTTAGAAAGGCGGTCTTAACATCCATTTGCCAGATTTCGTAGTCATGAAAGGCAGCAATGGCAAGCATGATTCGGATGTATTTAAGCATAGCCACTGGAGAAAAGGTTTCGTCATAGTCCACACCTGATCTTTGACGAAAACCCTTTGCTACAAGCCTAGCTTTGAAAGTCTCCACTTTCCCATCTACACCAAGTTTCTTCTTAAAGATCCACTTGCTCCCAATGGGTTTTACCCCTTCAGGAGCAACTTCCAAAGTCCATACTTTGTTGGTGTATATGGAATCCATCTCGGACCGCATAGCATCCAGCCATTTCACTGAGTCCCCACTCGTGATGGCCTGCTCGAAGCTAGTTGGGTCATCATCCTCCATGATGCAATCCTCGCTTCCACCATCAATGAGAAAACCGTAGTATCTCTCAGGTGGACGAGAAACCCTACCAGATCGGCGGAGAGGCTGAGGTTCGTCGGAAGCTACTGAATGCTCTGGTTCCACTAAATCTTCTGTTGTGTTTTGTTCAGCTGGAACCTCTTCCAGTTCTACCTCAGAGCCACTAATTTCTTTTGCAAGAAATTCCTTTTCTAAAAAGGTGGCATGTTGAGCAACAAATACTCTTTGTTCCTCACTGTGGTAGAAGATATACCCTCGCGAATGTTTGGGATATCCAACAAACTTACACAAAACAGATCTTGCCTCGAGTTTGTCCGGTTTTTGTCTTTTGACATAGGCCGGGCAACCCCATATCTTTATAAAATTAAGATATGGTCTCTTCCCTTCCCATATCTCATATGGTGTGGTAGGCACAGATTTGGTGGGAACCCTGTTCAGTAGGTATGCTGCTGTTTCCAGTGTATATCCCCAGAAGGAAATAGGCAACTCAGCTACACTCATCATAGAGCGCACCATATCTAATAGGGTGCGGTTTCTCCGCTCCGATACACCGTTGTGCTGTGGTGTATATGGAGGAGTTAGCTGAGAGAGAATCCCATTCTCTTTTAGGAAGTCCTGGAATTCAATGCTCAAGTATTGTCCTCCTCGATCAGATCGTAGGATTTTAATACTTTTTCCGGTTTAGTTCTCAACTTCTTGTTTATATTCCCTAAATTTCTCAAAAGCTTCTGATTTGTGTTTCATCAGGAACACATACCCGAACCTAGAGAGATCGTCAGTGAATGTAATGAAGTATGAAGAACCATCCCTGGCATGTGTAGACATGGGACCGCATACATCACTATGTATTAGTCCTAAGAGTTCGGTAACTCTTTCTCCGTGTCCCGTAAACGGAGTCTTGGTCATCTTGCCTTTGAGACATGACTGGCAAGTGTCATAGGATGAAAATTCAAACGGATTTAAATATCCATCCTCATGCAACTTAGCTAGTCGTGTCGCATTGATGTGACCCAGTCTACAATGCCACAAGAAGGATTCGTTGAGTTCAGAACTCTTCCTCTTGTGTGTGTTTGTTATGCTCATAACTGTTGATTGATTTAGAACATAAATGCCATTGCACAACGTGCCTGATCCAACCAACTTTTGGTCACGGAAAATGTTCATAACATTGTCCTGCAATACAAAATTATATCCCTCTTTACTCAATAAATAAACCGATATAATGTTGCATATCAGGTTCGGCATGTAATAGCATTCATTCAGAACCAATGTATTACCAGTTGGTAATACAAGGTGATATTCCCCAACAGTCTTAGCTGCAACAATTGCACCATTTCCAACTCTAATGTCTTTATCACCTTCTCCAAGTTCTCTACCTTTCCTAAGCCCATGTAACTGATTACATATATGGGATCCTGACCCGGTATCCAATACCCAGGACGTAGAGCAAATAGAGAAACAGTTCTCAGTAACGAACACACCCGAAGAAAATGCATCAACATGTACTTTCTTAATTCGGGTGGCATGGGAATCCTGGTATTCCCCTATATCCTGTTCATTCCTATAACTCTTATAGGAAAGAACGGAACCAACGTTCCCCAGCACAGTATAACATGCGGGTTCGGTCAATACATCCATATTATTATCTTTATTAAGGCATTAAATGGTCGCTACCTGGAGAGAGAGAGAAGAAAACACTTTAGCGTATGCTCGTGCAAGATCAGATTGGTTATTATCTTATCTAATCAGGATGGCTCCCACTGCTTTTTATCAAATCTTCCTTCAAACCTTAAAAGGAAAGACTAGCCGGGATTAATTACACCCTACAACTTCGTCGATCTTTCAGCTAGGCCAGTGTCGGTACTTTGAGGGAGGTCCCCCGTGCTTTCGCACGAACCTAATTACTGTAAACCTCGTTTTCCCAGAGGCGTAACCTCGTTAACACCTTTCTAGACACCTACTTGATCGGCTAATTGTAATGTGTAAAACTCTCCCAGGAGTAACTCTTACTCGCAGTGGGTATCGGGATCCAACTATCTTATAGAAGGTATGCAATCTCATTGCAAATTTCAACACTTGAAATTCCCGATAATATTTTGCCCCAAGCATCCTATGACCTTGACGGAGGTCAACAAACCACAGGGTGCAAGTCAAGTTCAACCCGTCATTTCTTGATTGAATCAAACCCACCCGCACGACCCTTGACGGAGGTCAACAAGGTCGTACGACTACCCTAATCCAATCTGCATCATATGCATAAACAGACAAATACTAGTTAGCTACCGCACACTACGCCTTGACGGAGGTCAACAAACGTAGCACGAATACTAAGTAGGATCTATCTGAAATGACGGAGGGCTACGCCTGGTTTTTCTGAAAACCATGAGCGTAATGAACTTGATATCGTTGTAGAATCAAATGAAGTTTTAAAATGGAGTGATTTTGAGGCTTTTCCAGTTTTGCTAAAGGAGTCACTCCCGGTGAAGGGATCTCGGTCCTTTCCTCGTCGAATGAGGTGCGGGATATATCATATATATCACTGTGCAAAGCAAAAACTCTTAAAAGCAATCAAAACCAAACCGAGTGTGTAGCATCTGCCAGTTACTGCTAAAGGAGTCACTCCCGGTGAAGGGATCTGGGTCCTTTCCTCATCGAATAAGGTGCAGGGTATATCACATATACCGCTGTGCAAAGCAAGAACTGTAGCTACCTGTTTTAGTTTAAAATCTGATTCTACAACATCTTAGGTTTCTTATCTTTCATTAATCACATTAATGAAGTCCCATCATTTAAATACCTAAACATCACAGATAGATATGACGTACACTTATGCCATCCGCATTCGCCTCGATGTCCCTTCGTGCACCGTTAGGTTAGGTAACTAACGACAGAGCAGGGCAGGGCTAGCGCGGGTGTAAAACATAAGTAACGTCTATATAATATATCATATATACTATATACTATATCCATCACAGAGTCACAACACAGATATCGCAGCAGAATAAACATATGAAACATTGGATATACTAGGACGTCCGTGTTTTCAATACGAGCCAGTATAAAACACGGATTCCACGGTCGTGATGAATAGCCAATCCTACACCCCTAGACCCCTACAAGAGCGGAAAGCAACCCTGCCAATTCTAGGGTTAGGAGACCCGGACTCGACTTCTCGAGTTGGTCTCCCACTGGACCCCAGAACCCGGTTACTTGTGCTCCCCTCCTTGGGTCTATCCTAATGCGGAAAAGTAAATAATATACAACGGGTGACAACTTCCGCTACCTGGAAGCGCCTCAAATAAAAGAATATTACATACAAGTTTTTACATGAATGAAAATGAAAAACACTCATCTCACATAAAAACCCCCGGCTATTCGAACACGACGATCCAATATAACATATCCAGCAACACATAACATCGCATGCCATCAACGTAAGTAAGTATGCATACCCCAATTGTCGTTGACGTATAGCAACGAAACCGGCGATATGAACATACTACACTTACGGTCACAGAAAAGAAAGTGTAAAACTACAGCAATTGGAATCCGCAACCTTTTCAGACATCGCATGCCTAACAGATATAAATCCCGCATTTTAGTCTCATTATCGAAAACTCTTTTCAATATCATATGGGACTAAATTGCTAGATTTATAACATTCATTCAGTTATCACATAACTGTTTGTGAATTCCAATTATTGTATCCCATTCCGGATAAATAGAATATATCAAACTTTCCGATCGAACATTCGAACACCCAAGTTTTCCCGACACCGATCAACACATGAAATAGGTTCAAAGACATTCACTTCATGCCTCAGTACCAATGGTCCAGCCGTAGAAGGGTCAAGCCAACGCCTCACATGTGGCACGCCGTACTGCCCCAAACCCAAAGGTTCAAAGGGCAGTTCAAGACGGTCACATAATCGAGTTAAGGTTTGTTGTCTTCTAGAGGGACCATCGCGTTACTTGCACTACTCAGAACGTCTTTTAGCCACAGAAAAATCCAACACTTGGAATTATTCCGGCAGGGAAAAACCTGGGTATTTATATCCGGTCGAACTCTTTAACATATTCTACAGTTATCTGGAAAAACACTTAGACAAAGTTTGATATTCCGATCGAATCGTCGATTCCCAATATAACCCCAGAGCACTCAACCTTTAAAATCAATTTAAAAATACCCAGAAAACTCACCAGAATTTATCAGGTATTACTGTGCAGAGAAAAATGGCTGACGTCACTATATGGCCGCGGAACAGCGGCAGAAGCCATGCTTCTGCCGCGTTTCCGCGGCTCATTGAACTGTTCATGGGAAACGTTTTACACAGTAATTCTTAGAATTCTTTGGTGAATTTTTTAAGCATTTTTAATATCAAAAATTCCCAGATTTCATGAAATGTCCAGAGAGCTCTTGGGCATCGGGGTTTCGGATTCGTTCGGACTTCAAACTCCGTCTAGACTTCGCCTAAGGCTCTAGCTAGGCTCTGATACCAGTGAAAGGTTCCTAGGCACCCTATAGAGGTCTCACAAGGCATCGAACATGCCAATTTAAAAATTATGGTGCCGAGAAACCCTAGACTACGGATCGTCGCTAGAATTCTAGGCGAAACTAAAAGCTAGTTAACACTTAACTACTAGGATACGGAAATTACAACCTTTGTAGATCCGGATATCCACCTCCACGGCTCCGCAACAAAGTCTTCTCGCTGTCCATCTTGAAGCTTGGACTCTCGTGACGGCTTCATCGGAGAAACGTGCGGAATAGGTCGTCGGCTTCGTGTCAAAGACGATCTACGTCGAGGTTGCACAAACTCAAGCTCCGACTTCACAAACTTGTGAAACTTGTGAAGTAAACACCCAAAACAACTTGGCAAGAGGTAGAGGGTGAAGAAATAGGAGGTGGGTTCACTTTAGAATTGGATTTATCTCACTAGATCTCAAGTTGCCATTGTTGTAGCAAGCTTGAAGAAGAAGAAGAAGATGAGCTAGTTATGATAAGTTATGATCAAAAGAAAATAGAAAATCAAATACTTATCATAACTAAACTAGGGTTAAGTGTAGAGAATAAACCATGGTCACTAGAGAGGGTTAGGGTTAAGCATGAAGATAAGGATGGTTACAAAAGTCAAAGCTTCATGAAGCTTCAACTTAAAACAAAAAGAGCCACCATTCTCATCATAATCCTTTTCAAACAAATAAATAAATAAATAGATGAAAATGCAAAACCCTAATCAACTTTTAACCATGGTTTAATTCTTTATACTTAACAACAAGATCATGTATCATCAAACATGATACAAAAATGTGCACAAAAGTATATCACATATACAATGTGCATCAAGTGAGAAAAATCCGTTTAATGTGAACCAATACTAGTTAATGCAAAGTAATATATCAAATATATAATTATACATTAAATCATTAAATCAACACTTGATTCAATGATCCGGTCATGTCGCACATAACCGACTAGTATTCAATGTATCGATTTATCGAATCAATGATTCGATAACTAGGTCATATCGAATATAACCAATCGAAACATTTATCGCGAGAATGAAATGCGGTATCATATACACGCATTATTCTCGGTCCCGCACATATCTCATATGCGCTCCTATTTCGTTTCGCTTGAACCAGGAAACCTCTGTGTAGGACTCTAAAGACTCGTCAATACGCCGGTAGCAGATGATGATCATATCAAGCACCCACAAGCCGCAAGCGGTCTGCTAAACGTAACGGCCACCCGGGTATTGAGCGATCAGAAGATCGACGAGCTAGCCTGCTCACACTCCTGTGAATCCGACCAGTAACACTTACCATACAGTCCGGTCTCTTCGTCTGATATGTCGCATATCAGGTCTAGGGGTGGTAAACGTCAGACCCCAATAACCCGATAAGTCGTGCCGATGTGAGGCTCGTAACGGGTCGAGAAACTACTGGTAACACTTACCAGCAAATCTCTGATCAGCCCTGGCCAGGGACTTCCCTGTTACGGCCAATCGAGCACTGCGCAACATCAACCCCCAATACCGGGAGAGACGAAACCCCTCCTATCGCTCATTGCCTCCATATGACTCGGGACTGTATCCAAAGACCACCGTTTTGCATGCCCTCATGGACGTGGTAAGGTGGAGATCAAAGCACAGTGGGAATCACACAAGACTCCATGACGATCTCGGGTCTACAGACTAACCTGTACAAGTGTCACCTGAGAACTGCCATCTGACGTGAGGTATAATACCATCTGGGAGTTCTCGGCGAGTCCGTCCAGTGTACCCAGTCTCTACTGAGCACCCGTATACCATCTCTGATGTCAAACACCAATGGATATGGGATCATCCATCGCCCATCACATGGGTCGAGAAGCGTATACTCTAGTCTACTCTGGTATATCGATGCCCCGTCTCGATACACCCACGACTAGGGACCTTGAAGGATGTACTTATGGACTACCATGTTCCCACTAGTATGATCTGCATCATAGTCCAGGTAGTCAAGTACAAATCCTAAGGGCTTTACCAACATGTAACTATAAGACAGTATAAAGAGACTAGTGTACATGTTAAAATAAAGAGTAACCAGATAGCATACTATCATGTCGAGCAAGAAAGTCATCTCTATATATGTCCAAGCATCCAATATAATATACATAATCTGTACAATACTGGCCTCTAGGGCATACATACAACTAACAGGATACTATAGGACTAGATATTCGACGTAGGTGTGTCATCCGAACCATACATATTTCTAAACCGAAGAGTCGTATACATCTTTTAAACAGAAACCTTGAGGGACGTTACGGAATTTCAAATGATATCTTTTCCTTAAAACACCGTAACCCCTATTTTCAAAACTATGACTCGCTCTTTAAAAATCTGATTGTATGGTTCGGGTGTGTATATTAGATTAGATACTTATACTTTTAGTAGAGATAGAATGTTAGGTAAACTCGACTTGATGTGAGATATAAATGCGATGAAAGAATATAAGACGGATATGATGATATGATGATAGTTTGGTATACGGATGCGAGTCGATTGAGATGGTTGATACCTTGTCGGTCCCCTGATATGAGATCGTTATGGATGTGATCTGGGACATAGGTATATAGTTAGATTTATATATGTTGTGAAACATGTGTGATATGCCGTACGTGACGTTAGGTCCATACACCCTCATTATCGTAAAGGTTGATAGGATCCCTAATGTTTTAAATGCCGCCGTACGATGATCTTTTCCGTACATGATGAGTTTGATTTTATGATTGATCCATACCCTTGACTAGAGGATGCCGTACGATGGATTATACCGTACGTGATGTTGTGTGGCTAGATGCCGATTGATTGACTCACCGACTCGGTCATATTAGATACGTGTACCTGTCAGCATTTGCATATGATTTACCTTATGCTGCATTCATGTTTTTCGCATTTCATTATTTGTACCTGTGCTAATGCACCTGCACCATTATGGATGATGCGTATGTTACACGTACACAGATTTGCCGGCTCACACACTTCATCGTCGATAATTGTCATGTCACTACACGGTAGGATTGCTACATTATGATACAACTCCTTGCATAATTTACTTGCTATTGTTGCATATGCACCTTTAAACGATGTTGTATTTGACTTGGAGAAATTGGGAACCGCAGGATGTATTTTAAAAAACGGAAATCATTTAAAAGAGCGGTTTTCCCTTAATATGTCATATCACTGTCCCATGTTGCATGATATTCTGATATGCTTACATTTTATCATATGTCGCATACATCATGCTTTATGATTTTACGCATTGAGACATGCTGTTTTCATGAGATTTCTGGATTTGAGAACCGTGGCTATTTCAAAAGAAAGTAAGTACTGTTTTAAAAACCCGGTTTCTCTTGATATGATATTTCAGTGCGTCCACCATGCGTTTTCTCGGTTCTGAGACGTGTGACATGTGAAACCCGATCGAGGAGTTGGATGAGGCCGATTGCGGGTACATGGTGGACCCAGTATGGTACCCCGGGGCAAGAAAAGGATGCTGTGTATACAGACGGTGTCCCTGGAAGAGGGACTACTACCTACCGGTGATTGGTTGGACCTGGAGGATATCCAGAGGATACCGACCGGAGTCGAGAGATGATATGGGCCGATCCGGACTGATGGAGCCCGTGGGCCGATCCGGACTGACGGAGCCCGAGATATGAGGATTTACGTGTCGATGCTGGACACGGGTTTCATGATGTTTTCGGGTGTCGATGTTGGACACCCTGGTTCCATGATTTTGATGTGTCGAGAGGGACACAATTGATTTATATCCTCATACTTTCATGCACACTCTTTTATGATATTTACGTGCATACAGAAATCGATTATATGGTTGGACGAGATCCACATGCATACATACCTTGACTATATTGTTGGATTATATCCGTATACATATTGGTTGATCACATTGTTGGCATATATGATGACCCAGTCACCCTAGATATCATAGTATTACCTTTATAATATAGTAGACCTAGGAGTCGTTGTTTATTCGATTTCTATCTGTCGATATTTTTCTACTCACGAGTTGGCAACTCACCCCCGTTATGACACAGTTCTTGCAGGTTGACCGCTTGGATCAGTAGCGGCTTCGCTGGCACATAGCTTCATTTGGGTGTTTTGTAGTGGTAGGTGGGACATTTGTATCGTACCCGCTCTTGTATTTATATTTCATATTGTATCTAGTTAACTCCATCAATCAAAATTAGTAAATTGTATAAGTAGTGAGACTTAGTGGGATTGTGGTTGCGAGACTTAGAGCGAGGGATTTTCCGCTACTTGTGGTTTTTATGTCTTGCTTTTCTTTATCTTTGTGATGATCTTCGCCATTGGGCGTCGTATAATTATATATATTGTCTTGCGTGGTTGTGATCCGCCGTTTGGCGAAGAGCTAGCTCCCACTTGGGGATGCCTTTATGATTATCTTGTATATATGGTTTTGGATCAAAATATACAAAGGAGGTGCTGCCCTAATTTTTAAAAAGACGAAACATGTTTTTTCTCAGTTAGTAAAATAAACTTGCATTTTTCATTATACCCTTATTTCAAAACTTCAGCTCCTTTATTTTTCAAAACAAAAAGGTTTAGATTTCTGGGTTTCGGCTTACTTGAATTCCGTTACGCCTTTAGACGTGGCGTGATTCAAGTGCTGGTCACGAGCTAATATTTCGGGTCTTGACAAAGTTGGTATCAGAGCACTAGGTTTAACATTGGTTCGAGTCTATGTTTGATTATGCGGAGTCTAGGGCGGGTATGTTTTTCGGAACCTAGGCTTGACCTTACGGAACTTAGACTTGAAAGGGGGGGTATTAGACCCGAACTTTCGTTTCATAGGCTGACCCTGATTGATGGAGTAGGTAGCTTGAGTAGAGTTATGTACCGTACGTATGTTCCGCGGCATATTTACGACACGATACACCACTTAAGAAACCTTAGGATGTACATATTTTTGAGACTTATGATTCTTTTCATACCCATGATTATACATCCATTTGAGATCCTTGATTTTATTTGTTTCCATGATCATACTCCCATTGATGCTGTTCCTTCTTATGATCATGTATCCATTCTGGATCTGTCGTTTCCTTTCTTGCCGTTGATCCGCTCTCTTCGATACTCGATTGAGGTTCCTATCACCATGGGTTGAGAGCAGTTTGGGCTGCTGCTAGTGTTGCGGTCAGGGCGAGTTCGTCTGGTACGGGGGCTGACCATTGTGTTTTCTGGTGACATGAGTCGTCTCGATGTAGTGTTATGTTGTGACTTCCTGTTGAGGCGAGTGTTTGGTTTTGCACCGGATGATCGGGCCACTGTTAGAGGTTGCCCATTGTGAGAGGACCGTCGATGTACAACCTACCTCAGAGATTGTGATGTCGCCTACCGTACAGACAGATGATCCAGCTATTGCTGAGATTGATGGGATGTCGCTTTCAGAGCTTACGAGCTGAGATCGCCGGAGCTTCCAGGCAGAAATGCGACAGATGATAGCTAGTCTATCTCGATTTGAGAGACGAAGGTGATTCGTCAGATTGATGCGCCGACGCAGGCCCAGTTGAGTTGGAGATTTTAATTGTGGAGAGTCTTACTCAGATCTAGAGCAGACCGATCCAGAGATGACCGTTGATGTGTCGTCTTTCTTGGAGGATTGAGGCATTGTTTAGCATGCGGGCGAGGAATATTCACATGTTGTATAGGCGAAGCTAAAAAGTTCGAACGAGTGTCAAAAACCCATTTTTCCCAAGTTTAAAGTGTTCGGAGGAACATGCAGGTAATTCTGTGGACCCTCTAGAAGAATGAAACCCTAACTCGATATGATGACCATGGAACCACTTTTGAACTTCTACGGCTGGTCCAGAGGTACTATGGTATGTACCAGATATTTTAGACTGTGCTCAGGTGTTGAGCATTCGGGAAATTTTGGGACCTTGATGACTCGATCGAAAAGTTTGACGTCGTTCGGATATCATGTAATATGAGACCAGTAAGCTGACCAGCTTCGGATAAAGGACCTCACCCAGATGCGTTGTGAGTTGATCGAGGACGGACGAGTATTGAGTATTCCTCCGATAGTTGGGACGAGTTCCCGAGGACGTGTTCGGCCAGATATCTTCTACAGAGTGATGAAGATACCGAGTTCGTAACTTCAAGTCCGTGTAAGAGACTCCGGATTGACCGTGGCCGAGAACAGTTGCAGTGCGCAGATAGCATGGCGTGACGTCATAGTGGATGATGATACCGACGAGTGGAACTAGAGGTTCGTGCGAGACGCTGACGAGCTGTTGTTACTCCCCGTCGAGATTAGAGATCTGATAGGCATACAGAGGCGTTGGGATGCGGCCAGTTCCCGAGAAAATGTGTGCGGAACACGCAGATGTCCAGAAAGTGAGAAAAGATTATTTAAGAGTACCAGCCTCCGTACAGTTTGGCATAGGCGAGATCGGAAGAGACCTTGAACAGGATTCCTTCCAGGACACTGCTGCAATGAGATTTGCACCCAGGATCAGTTGTGTCACGTGTATTCAGAAAGTCAGAGGCCGACGCTAGTGACGTGCTGCCTTACCAGTGGTCGTGATGATTGACCGAGAGTTGACCAGAGAAGTGCCAGAACGGAATAGTCCCCGTTAGCATACCTGACTGGGCCGATGAGCTGATAGATTGCGAGATTGGTGAATCTACAGAGAAGATAAGGACCCAGAGACCGAGGATGCCAGACCGTGAGCAGGAGGCAAGCAGATGTTCTTGTTCTGCCGGTTTTAGGCGCACCGATTTGTTTTTCGACATTGTAGGAGGTGTACCTCAATGTCATTTACTGCGATTTGCGTGGTGATCCGAGTCTCACGCTTATATCGCTTGGATTTAAGTTTTGTTGATTGAGTTTCATGATATTGTTTTCGTGCACCATTGTTGCACCTACTGGGTATGTATATTTTGTGCATAGTTATCGCACTTGAGATATGTTTTTATACACCGTTATGTTGGTTTTTGATTTGTGCATATTTATTGCACTTGATATCGGTTTTGTGCCTTGGCTGCACATGTTTATGATTTCGTGGATTTCATACAGTTGATTCGATTCTGCACTCGGTATAGCTTATATGTGCTTGCAGTGCATTGATATGTATTTTGTGTTAGTTATATGTATGCCCTAGAGGCCATTACTGCACATAAGATGTATATTGTAGTGGATGCTGGGACATATATAGGGAGGACTTTCTTGCTTGACATGATAGTATGATATCTGGTTGCTCTTTACCTTAACGTGTATACTGATTGTCTCTCTGTTACATGTTGGTAAAGCCCTTAGGATGTGTACTTGACTACCTGGACTATGATGCGGATCATACTAGTGGGGACATGGTAGTCCATAAGTACATCCTTCAAAGTCCCTAGTCGTGGGTGTATCGAGACGGGGCATCGATATACCAGAGTAGACTAGCGTGTACCTTCTCGACCCATACAGATGGGCGATGGATGATCCCATATCCATTGGTGTTTGACATCAGAGGAGATATGCGGGTGCTCAGTAGAGACTGGGTACACTGGACGGACTCGCCGAGAACTCCCAGATGGTATTATACCTCACGTCAGATGGCAGTTCTCTGGTGACACTGGTACAGAGTAGTCTGTTGACCCGAGATCGTCATAGAGTCTTGTGTGGTTCCCACTGTGCTTTGATTTCCATCTTACCACGTCCAAGAGGGCGTGCAAAACGGTGGTTTTTGGGTACAGTCCCGAGTCACATGGAGACAATGAGCGATAGGAGGGGATTCGTCTCTCCCGGTATAGGGAGTTGATGTTGCGCTGTGTTCGATTAGCTATAACAGGAAATCCCTGGCCAGGGTTGCTGAGATTTACTGGTAAGTGTTACCAGTAGTTTCTCGAATTGTTATAGACCTCATATCGATACGACTTATCAAGCTATTGGGGTCTGACGTTTACCACCCCTAGGCGAGATATGCGACATATCAGACGATCAGACCGGACTGTACGGTAGTGTTACTGGTTGGATTCACTGGAGTGTGAGCGGGCTTGCTCGTCGATCTTCAGATCGCTCAATACCCGGGTGGCCGTTACGTTTAGCAGACCGCTTGTGGCTTGTGGGTGCTTGATATGATCATCACCAGCTGCCGGCGTATTGACGAGTCTTTAGAGTCCTACACAGAGGTTTCCTGGCTCAAGCGAAACGAAATAGGAGCGCATATGAGATATGTGCGGGACCGAGAATAATGCGTGTATGTGATACCGTATTCTATTCTCATGATGAATGTATCGATATGGTTGTATGCGATATAACCTAGTTATCGAATCAAGTATTGATTCGATAAGCCGATACATTGAATACTAGTCGCTTGTGTGCGACATGACCGGATCATTGAATCAAGTGTTGATTTAACGATTTAATGCATAATTATATATTTGATATATTACTTTGCACTAACTAGTATAGGTTCACTTTAAACGGATTTTCTCACTTGATTGTACAAGTTGTATATGTGATATACTTTTTGTGCAAATGATTGTATCATGTTTGATGATATATGATAGCTAGGGTTTGTGTAAAGAGTTAAACCTTAGTTAAGTAAATGGTTAGGGTTTTGATATATTTATTAATTCTTTTATCTTTTAATTTGTATTAAAAAGATAAGAGATAAAGAAAACAAAAGGTTGCTTTTCTTCATGAAGCTTGTTGAAGCTTCATGAAGCTTTGACCAAAGAAACCTTTTGTCCTCATCTCATTAACCCTAACCATTCATTAAACTATAGTTAGCTCTCTACACTTTACCATGGTTACAATTATGATAAGAATTCATTTTTCTTTTCTATTCTTATTCTTATCATAATAATTATCATCTTCTTCACTTGAAGAAAGCAAGGTCCATCAATGGTGATTGATGGAAATGAGTGAGAAATCCAATTCTAAAGTCTACCCACTTCCTATTTCTTCATCCTCTACCTCTTGCCAAGTAGTAGAGTGTGTTTCCTTCACAAATTATCATGGCTTGGTGAAGGTGGAGCTTGATCTAGCGATGCTTCGACGTAGATCATCTTCGGCACGTTGTCGACGACCTAGCCCGCCTATTCTCCGATGAAGCCGACGCTAGAGCCCGGTATTTGTTTTGGACAGCGAGAGGACTTCATTGCGGAGCTATGGAGGTGGAGCACCGGATCTACAAAGGTTGTATTTCCGTTAAACTTCTAGTTAAGTGTTAACTAGTTAGTTTTTCGCCTAGACATCTAGCCAACGATCCGTAGTTTAGGGTTTCCCGGCACCGTTAAATTTGAAATTGGCATGGTTGATGCCTTGTGAGACCTCCTTGGGGTGCCTAGGAACCCTACAGTGGTATCAGAGCCTAGCTAGAGCCTTAGACGAAGTCTAGACGCAATTTGAAGTCCGATCGAACCAAAACCCGAACTCGGATCATGCTCTCTGGACAATTTCTAAAATCTGGTCTTTTTCAAAATTAAAAATATGCAGAGAACACATCACAAACATCTAAGAGTTACTGTGAAATTCGACAGTCAAATTCCACTAAGGAGCCGCGGATCCGCGGCATGAGCCAAGCTCATGCGGCGGTTCCACGGCTGTACGGCCAAATTATTTAAAGTTGTTTGCACAGTAATTCTTAGTTTCCTGTGGTGCTTTTCCTGGGAATTTTTAATATTTTTTCTACAGTTGAGTTTTCTGGGTTTGTTTTGGGAGTTCGTATATTTGATCGGATTATCAAAATGTGTCTATATTTTTTCCGGATAAATTTTAGAATATGTTAAAAAGTTCGACCGAATATAAATACCCAATTTTTCCCCTGTCGGGAAATTTCCAAGTGTTGGATTTTTCCGTAGTTTAACGACGTTCTAAGTAGTGCAAGTAACGCGATGGACCCTCTAGAAGACAACAAACCTTAACTCGATTATGTGACCGTCTTGAACTGCCCTTTGAACCTTCGGGTTTGGGGCAGTACGGCGTGCCACATGTGAGGCGTTGGCTTGACCCTTCTACGGCTGGACCGTTGGTACTGAGGCACGAACTGAATGTTGTTAGACTTATTTCATGTGTTGAGCTGTACCGGGAAAACTTGGGTGTTCGATTGTTCGATCGGAAAGTTTAACATTTTCTGTTTATCTGGAATGGGATACAATAATTGGAATTCACAATTAGTTATGAGATAACTGAATGAATGTTATAAACATAGCACTTTAGTCTCACTTGATCGGTTGCCACGGAATTTTGATGTGATCAAAAGTCCGTCGCAATCACGTAGCGTACGTGGATACTCGCCGGGTAAACTTAATAGACAGCCTCACTCCATAGCCCCGACCAAGTGACTGTAGGAGAACCCCGTCGCCGAAAGCATCCGTTCGGGTGCTCGCGGTAGCGGTGTTCCGCCTTGGTGCACTTCGTCGACGGTATTGGGGGTGCGGCCGTCTACTAAAGTTTGCGACGAGCATTCGATCAAAATGTCGGGAATCTTGTTGAATTGCCCGACTTGATATTGAAAAGTGTTTTCGATTTTGAGACTAAAATGCGGGGTTTATAATTGTTAGGCATGCGATGTCTAAGTAATTCATTTGGTCAGGCATGCGATGTCTGAGGAGGTTGCGGATTCCAACTGTTGTAGTTTTACACTTTCTTTTCTGTGACCGTAAGTGTAATATGTGATATCGCCGGTTTCGTTGCTATATGTCAACGACAATTGGGATGCGCATATTTACTTACGTTGATGACATTTGATGTTATGTGTTGCTGGATATGTTATATTGGATCGTCGTGATTGAATAGCCGGGGTTTTTATGTAACATGAGTGTTTTTCATTTTCATTCATGTAAAAACTTGTATGTAATATTCTTTTATTGGGGCACTTCCAGGTTGCGGAAGATGTCACCTTTTGTATATTATTTACTTTTCCGCACTAGGATAGACCCAAGGAGGGGAGCACAAGTAACCGGGTTCTGGAGTCCAGTGGGAGACCAACTCGAGGAGTCGAGTCTGGGTCTCCTAACTCTAGAATTGGTAGGGTTGCTTGCCACTCTCGTAGGGGTCTAGGGGTGTGGGTTTGGCTATTCATCGCGACCGTGGAATCCGTGTTTTATACTGGCTCGTATTGAAAACACGGACGTCCTAGTATATCCAATATTTCATATGTTTCTTCTGCTGCGATATCTGTGATGTGATCATGTGATGTTCTGTGATAGATACTTTATATAGTATATATGATATATTATATAGACGTTACTTATGTTTTACACCCGCGCTAGCCCTGCCCCGCTCTGCCGTTAGTTACCTAACCTAACGGTGCACGAGGGGACATCGAGGCGAATGCGGATGGCATAAGTGTACGTCGTATTTATCTGTGATGTTTAGGTACTTAAATGATGGGACTTCATTAATGTGATTAATGAAAGTAAAAGAAACCTAAGATGTTGTAGAATCGAATTTCAAAATAAAACAGGTAGCTACAGTTCTTGCTTTGCACAGTGGTATATGTGATATATCCTGCACCTTATTCGATGAGGAAAGGACCGAGATCCCTTCACCGGGAGTGACTCCTTTAGCAATAACTGGCTGATGCTACACACTCGGTTTGTCTTTTGATTGCTTTTAAGTATTTTTGCTTTGCACAGTGATATATGTGATATATCCCGCACCTCATTCGACGAGGAAAGGACCGACGATCCCTTCACCGAGAGTGACTCCTTTAGCAAAACTAGAAAAGCCTCAAAAACACTCCATTTCAAAATTCATTCGATCCTACAACGATATCAAGTTCATTACGCAATAGGTTTTCATAAAAACCTGTCGTAGCCCTCCGTCATTTCAGATAAGTAGTAGTTAGTATTCGTGCTGCGTTTGTTGACCTCTGTCAAGGCGTAGTGTGCGGTAGCTGATTAGTGCTTATCTGCATAAGCATATGATGTGATTGATTTAGGGTAGTCGTGCGACCTTGTTGACCTCTGTCAAGGGTCGTGCGGGTGGGTTTACTTCAATCAGGAAATGACGGGTTGAACTTGACTAGCAGCCTATGGTTTGTTGACCTCTGTCAAGGTCATAGGACGCTAGGGGCAAAATATTATCGGGAATTTCAAGTGTTGAAATTTGCAATGAGATTGCATACCTTCTATGAGATAGTTGGATCCCGATACCCGCTGCGAGTAAGAGTTACTCCTGGGAGAGTTTTACACATTACAATTAGCCGATCAAGTAGGTGTCTAGAAAGGTGTTAACGAGGTTACATCTCTGGGAAAATGAGGTTTACATTAATTAGGTTCGTGCGAAAGCACGGGGGACCTCCCTCAAAGTACCGACACTGGCCTGGCTGAAAGATTGGCGAACTTGTAGTGTGTAATTAATCCCGGCTAGTCTTTACTTTTAGGGTTTGAAGGAAGATTTGATAAAAAGCAGTGGGAGCCATCCTGATTAGATAAAATAAAAACCAATCTATTCTTGCAAGAGCGCACGCTGAGTGTTTTCTTCTCTCTCTCTCCAGGTAGCGACCATATCACGCCTTAATCAAGATAATAATACGGAATATTGACCGAACCCGCTTGTTATACTGAGCTGGGGAACGTTGGTCCCGCTCCAACTTATAATTGTTATAAGACAGAGCAGGAAATAGGGGATTACCAGAATTCCCGTGCCACCCAAACGAAGACAGTGCATACTGATGCATCATCTTCGGGTGTGTTCATTATACAGAACTGTTTCTTAATATCCTTTAAGTCCTGGGTATGTGATACCAGATCAGGATCCCAGATATGTAATCTGTTACATAGGGCTACAGAAAGGTAGAGAACTGAGAACGGGTGATAAGTTTCTTGAGGCAGAAAACGGGGCAAGTGTTGCATCCAAGTCTGTTGGTCACTGTCACCCTGTATTACCAATACATTGATTCTGAACGAATGTTATTAGATACCGAACCTGATATACAAAATCATATCAATCTCTTTATTAGTAAAGAAATGGTAAAATTTTGTATTGTTGGATAATGTTTTGAACATTTCCTATATCAAAAGTTGATCGGTTCAGGCACGTTATCTAAAAGCATTGATGTTCTAAATCAAACTACAGTTCTTAGTATACGGAACACACACAAGAGGAAGAGTTCAAAAATGAACGAATCCTACTTGAGGCATTGTAGACTAGGTCATATCAGTGCGGCCCGACTAGCTGAAGTTACATATAGATGCATATTTAAATTAGTTTGAATTTACATCTTGTGAAACTTGCCAGTCATGTCACAAAGATACGATGACCATAGCTCCGTTTACTGGAAACAGAGAAAGAGTTAGTGAACTCTTGGGATGATACATGTTGATGTATGTAGGTCCCCTGTCTACATATGCCAGGACTGGTTCTTTGTACTTCGTTACATTCTCTGATAATCTCTCAAGATTCAGACATATGTTCCTGTTGAAACACAAGTCCGAACCTTTTGAGATATTCACAGAATATAAGCTAGAAGTACAGAACCAAAATATGGGTATAAGTATTATGTCCTTTGATGTGATCAAGGAGGAGAATACTTGAGCACGGAAATCCTGGACTATTCTAAAGGAGAATGAGATTCTCTCTCAGCATTACTCCTCTGTATACACCATAGCACGATGGTATATCGGGACGGAGCAATCACACCCTATATGATATGGTGTGCTCTATGATGAGTACTACTGAGTTACCTATTTCCTTTTGGGAGTTATGCACTTGAGAAGTTGCATACCTATTGAATAAGGTTCGAATCAAATCAGTTGCCTACCACTCTATATGAGATATGGAAAGGGAAGAGCCCATGTCTTAAGCTAGTTAAGATTTGGGGTTGTCCGGCCTATGTCTAAAAGCAAAATCCGGACAAGCTCGAGGCAAGGTTAGTTATGTAGAACTGGAAAGGTTCCAGCTATACAATCTACAGCCGATGATTTGATGGAACCAAAGGATTCAGTAGATTCCAACGAACCTCAGCCTCTCCGCCGATCTAGTAGGGTTCCTCACACACCTGAGAGATACTTCGGTTTCTCTATGACAGTGGGAGCGAGGATTGCATCATGAGATGATGACCCAACTAGTTTCGAGCTGGCCATCAGGAGTAAGACTCTGTAAGAATGGCTAGATGCTTAGTGATCTGAGATGGAATCCTTATACACCAACAAAGTATGGACTTTAGTTGCTATATCTGAAGGGTTAAATCCCCATCAGGAGCAAGTATATCTTGAGAAGATTACTTGGTGTACATGGAAGAGTTGAGACTTTCAAAGCTAGACTTGTTAAAGGTCTACATCATTGACCAGGTATGGATGATGATGAAACCTTTTCTAAGTAGCTATGCTTAAGTCCATCCAGATCCTACTTGCCACGGCTACATACCATGACTACGATATCTGGCGGTTGGGTGCCATGACTGCTTTTCTAAATATTGATTTAGAAGAGAACGTCTATAAGTACACAGCCAGAGGGCTTCGTAAACAGTGGGAGCAGCGGAAACGTGTGCAAGATATTTTATCTGATAAAGCAGGCATCGCGGAGTTGGAACATCTGTTTTGATGAATTAGTCAAAGAGTTTGACATCATCAAAATGGTAGATGAACCTTGTATAAACAAAAAGGTAGTAGGGAGTATGGTGACGATCCTCGTAGAGTACGTGGATGACATACTCTTGATGGGGAAGGAGTTTCCTATGCTACACTCGGTCAATCTCCGCTTATCACCATAATTCTCCATATAGGATCAAAGTGATACCTCCTAAATCCTGGATTTTGGATCTATGAGATAGATCTAAATGGATGTTAGGATACTCACTAGTTGTAGTGAGATGGTATCAGTTGATCCTGGGGAAAATCACTGGAAGTGTTCCAGGGTGATAAAGACGACTGAATGTCAGTCACAGGCATTGTCTTTACCCTCAGTGGAGGGACGGTATGTTGGAAGAGTTCCAAGCTAGATACCGTGACATACTAGACGATAAAGGCTGGATACATCGCTATTTAAGATGCTACCAAAGAGGCTGTTTGGGTGTATATTGGTTCATGAGATGAACTATGTTCCTCCCATTGTGTGACAATGGAGTTGTGGCTTATGCCAAGGAACGCCGGTCCCATCAGTGATCCAGACATATTCTAAGGCAGTATCACTTGATCATGGAGATGGTTGATCTCCAGGGAGATCGAGGTTAGGAGAGTAGACTCAGAGGACAAACACAGCGGATCCACTCACGAAAGGCCTTTTCCCAGAGAGAGACTTTTATGGGATGGTTGAGTATGAGATACTGCAACCACTGCTACAGATGGCCCTAGTGCAAGTGGGAGATTGTTAGTTATATGTATGCCCTAGAGGCCATTACTGTACATAAGATGTATATTGTAGTGGATGCTGGGACATATATAGAGAGGACTTTCTTGCTCGACATGATAGTATGCTATCTGGTTGCTCTTTACCTTAACGTGTATACTGATTGTCTCTCTGTTACATGTTGGTAAAGCCCTTAGGATGTGTACTTGACTACCTGGACTATGATGCGGATCATACTAGTGGGGACATGGTAGTCCATAAGTACATCCTTCAAAGTCCCTAGTCGTGGGTGTATCGAGACGGGGCATCGATATACCAGAGTAGACTAGCGTGTACATTCTCGACCCATACAGATGGGCGATGGATGATCCCATATCCATTGGTGTTTGACATCAGAGGAGATATGCGGGTGCTCAGTAGAGACTGGGTACACTGGACGGACTCGCCGAGAACTCCCAGATGGTATTATACCTCACGTCAGATGGCAGTTCTCTGGTGACACTGGTACAGAGTAGTCTGTTGACCCGAGATCGTCATAGAGTCTTGTGTGGTTCCCACTGTGCTTTGATTTCCATCTTACCACGTCCAAGAGGGCATGCAAAACGGTGGTTTTTGGGTACAGTCCCGAGTCACATAGAGACAATGAGCGATAGGAGGGGATTCGTCTCTCCCGGTATAGGGAGTTGATGTTGCGCTGTGTTCGATTGGCTATAACAGGAAATCCCTGGCCAGGGTTGCTGAGATTTACTGGTAAGTGTTACCAGTAGTTTCTCGAATTGTTATAGACCTCATATCGACACGACTTATCAAGCTATTGGGGTCTGACGTTTACCACCCCTAGGCGAGATATGCGACATATCAGACGATCAGACCGGACTGTACGGTAGTGTTACTGGTTGGATTCACTGGAGTGTGAGCGGGCTTGCTCGTCGATCTTCAGATCGCTCAATACCCGGGTGGCCGTTACGTTTAGCAGACCGCTTGCGGCTTGTGGGTGCTTGATATGATCATCACCTGCTGCCGGCGTATTGACGAGTCTTTAGAGTCCTACACAGAGGTTTCCTGGCTCAAGCGAAACGAAATAGGAGAGCATATGAGATATGTGCGGGACCGAGAATAATGCGTGTATGTGATACCGTATTCTATTCTCACGATGAATGTATCGATATGGTTGTATGCGATATAACCTAGTTATCGAATCAAGTATTGATTCGATAAGCCGATACATTGAATACTAGTCGGTTGTGTGCGACATGACCGGATCATTGAATCAAGTGTTGATTTAACGATTTAATGCATAATTATATATTTGATATATTACTTTGCACTAACTAGTATAGGTTCACTTTAAACGGATTTTCTCACTTGATTGTACAAGTTGTATATGTGATATACTTTTTGTGCAAATAATTGTATCATGTTTGATGATATATGATAGCTAGGGTTTGTGTAAAGAGTTAAACCTTAGTTAAGTAAATGGTTAGGGTTTTGATATATTTATTAATTCTTTTATCTTTTAATTTGTATTAAAAAGATAAGAGATAAAGAAAACAAAAGGTTGCTTTTCTTCATGAAGCTTGTTGAAGCTTCATGAAGCTTTGACCAAAGAAACCTTTTGTCCTCATCTCATTAACCCTAACCATTCATTAAACTATAGTTAGCTCTCTACACTTTACCATGGTTACAATTATGATAAGAATTCATTTTTCTTTTCTATTCTTATTCTTATCATAATAATTATCATCTTCTTCACTTGAAGAAAGCAAGGTCCATCAATGGTGATTGATGGAAATGAGTGAGAAATCCAATTCTAAAGTCTACCCACTTCCTATTTCTTCATCCTCTACCTCTTGCCAAGTAGTAGAGTGTGTTTCCTTCACAAGTTATCATGGCTTGGTGAAGGTGGAGCTTGATCTAGCGATACTTCGACGTAGATCATCTTCGGCACGTTGTCGACGACCTAGCCCGTCTATTCTCCGATGAAGCCGACGCTAGAGCCCGGGATTTATTTTGGACAGCGAGAGGACTTCATTGCGGAGCTATGGAGGTGGAGCACCGGATCTACAAAGGTTGTATTTCCGTTAAACTTTTAGTTAAGTGTTAACTAGTTAGTTTTTCGCCTAGACATCTAGCCAACGATCCGTAGTTTAGGGTTTCCCGGCACCGTTAAATTTGAAATTGGCATGGTTGATGCCTTGTGAGACCTCCTTGGGGTGCCTAGGAACCCTACATTTTGTGTACGCAGTGGCACATGTTTATGATTTTATACACCTTGACACACTCGGTGTTGCTTTTTATACGTATTTGAGTTATATGATGCATTCCATGCACTTGTTGCACCCGATTTGTATCTGTATTTTGTGCACTGGATACACTGTATTTGATATTTCGTGCACTGGATGCACCGGATTTATATTTGTGCCCTTGACGAGGGGTGATGGTTGGTCCCACAGCTATTGTTCTTTTGCACCTGAGATCGTATACAGGTACTCACTGGGGGTGAGTACACTGGACGAACTCGCCGAGAACTTCTAGATGGTATTATACCTATCGTCATATAGCAGTTCTCAGATGACATGAGTACAGGTTAGTCTTTAGACCTGAGATCATCATTTGTCTCGTGTGAATTCCCACCATACTTAGATTACTACCCTACCACGGCTCTACTGAGTCGTGTAAACATGTTTTAGTTAGGTACAGTCCCGAGCCACATGGAGGTAGTGAGTGGTTGTTGGGGATTCGTCTCTCCCGGTATAGGCAGTCAATATCGCACAGTGTTCGATTGGCCAGTACCATAAGACCTTGGCCAAGGCAGTTGGGATTTACTGATAGTTAGATCATTAGTTTCCCGGATTGGTCCTGAGCCATATCAGCATGAATTATCGAGCTATTAGCGTTTGACGTTTACCACCCCCTAGACTCGGTATGTGATACTCTCAGACGAAGAAACCGGACTGTACGGAGATTGTCACTGATAGGCTCAGTAGGGATTCGAATGAGTTTGCTCGTCGGCCTTCTTTTTCGACAGATACCTGGGTAGCCGTTACGTACAGCTAGTGCCGCCAACGTGCTTGTGGTTATGGATTTATCCAGTAACTCACTGTCGGTGTACTGTCGAGTCTTTAGAGTTCCACACAGAGGGTTTCCCTGGTTCAGGCGAAATGATATAGTAGTCATATTTTGATACGTGCATGGTTCTGATCGAATGATTGTACTAGTTACCCGGACTTTCGATTAGGATACGTGTAGGGTTCCGATCGAATGATTATACTAGTTACCCAGACTTTCGATCGGACGGTTGATAATACTTGCCGTCTTGGGATTGAGCCAGATTATTAAATTATGTATTGATTTGATAGTTTACGTATATATATTTCGATATGTATATTATAGTATTATGTTCTTTGTATTATTCTATCTCTTTGGGTATTCGTATTTTGATACGAATATGGGTATGTATATACGGTTGAGTGTATTCCGTATTTATACGGAAAACATTCTAGAAGGTGGACACCTCATTTTAGTTTATCTATTTATTAATTTAACTAGAAAATGAGGTGTAAAAGTAGTGAGGTGAGTATGGTGAGAACCATGCTTGAATAGTGTTGACAAATTAATTGTATATTCATTTGTGCAAACTATTCAAGTATGGTTATTATATCTTTATTGGAAAAATGTTTTTACAAAACCATGGTTCATGATTTTCTCTCACTTGGATGAAAAAGAAAGATCTCATTCTCACCATTTTTCTTATCTCTCCTCACTGGCCTTTCTTGAGCTCCTCCTCCTTCTTCTTAATCTTCCTCCATACAATCTCATATGTTGAGAATTAAGGGTGGAAGAGAGATAGATATACACTAAGAAAACTCACAACATCCTAGACATACTAAATTAGCAATCTAGAGTCTCTACTTGCTCCACTAGATTTTTAGTATGGAGCAATAGCCCTGAACCACATCTCTCGGGTGGATCATCTTCGATGGAGGAAGACTGGCGGTCAAGCTCGATCAAGAAGACCTTAAGGAGCTAAGGAAGATGGTAGAAGACTGAAGGGAACGGATCTTTTGGTAAAACACTCTATCACAATAGCTAGAACTCCTATAGCTTGATAGTTTCATGTTTGGTTTCGATTCTAGATAGTTGTTTCTAGCGCCAAGTTTTTAAACCTAAAATTTTTTTGTTCCGCAATGACCGCGGTTAGCGGATAGAGCGCTAGGAACCCCAACACATCTTTCAAAATTCTTTAAGATTTTTTAAATATATCCAAACTTATTAAATGACTATTAAGTTTATTTTTATAATTTAATTTATTTTCTTTACTCTCATTATAATGACCGTAACTTTCATATGGTAAATAAAAACTATTTTATTTTTGGAACAAAATATTTCTTCGTGGTATTTTAATAGTTTCCATTAAAAGAGATTTTAAAAAGAAATTATTATGGTACTTCTTTTCATGGAAAATGTGGCTTCGAGTTTAAAAATATTTAATATAATTTTTGGGTGAAAGAAAAGGACTTAAATATAAATTATTGGAATTTTCTAAAGGTTTCGTTTAAAGGGCGGTTTCGAAAAAAGGAATTAGTTTTGATATGAAAAGTATTGAAACTAATAAAGTAATCATTTAGAATTTATCTATAAATTTTCCATAATTTTTTGGTATTAAAAGGTATTTTTAACTAATTTTTATTTAAGAAAAACAATTTATAAAACAGTTTTTAAAAATAAAAGGAAAAAATAACAAAACATTCCTTTTAAACTGAGCCCAAGGACCCAGGCCCAAGACCCAGCCCTCCTCTCGCTGGCTTCAGCGAGTGGGGCCCACACACTTGCACATGTGCGTGGGCGGCTATCCCATGTGGGGTTTAACCCCAGCCGTTCGATCCAAGATCGAACGGCTAGGATCCATCCCAGGGGCAGCCGGGCGCGATTCTCGGCGTCGATTTTGCGGCTCTAGTCGGCTCGAGTAGGGTTTTGAAATCCTATAAATATGTCCTCACTCTTTCTCTCATTTCTCACACTTCTGTTGCCCAAATAATTCCAAAAAAAATCCTGTGTGATCATCTTTCGACGATATACGCATAGGTACTAGTAACGGATGCTAGAAAAATCTGAGGCAGGAGTACGATTCATTACGAGTTGTTGGTTTATGTCGGTGATATCTTCAAGTGGTAGGATTCCGTCTCTCCTCTTGATCTTATCACACCTTCTTCTAAATATTTATTTACATGTTGTTTTTTTTGCATTCTTATCAAACTTTTAATATGGAAAACCCGCATACTTTTATTTATTTAAATGTTAAATTAGATATCAAAATGCTGCCCGATTTGGTAACTTTCTTGTAGTTGGATTTAACTTAGAAATTCATACTTCCTAAGCATC
Organism: Agapanthus africanus; assembly: GCA_030015575.1. Taxonomy (NCBI): domain Eukaryota; kingdom Viridiplantae; phylum Streptophyta; class Magnoliopsida; order Asparagales; family Amaryllidaceae; genus Agapanthus; species Agapanthus africanus. The sequence continues at coordinate 822,672,295 of CM057339.1, read as the reverse complement.
GTGGTAATGACCTATCACGGCTTATTACCAAATATAACCCTTGCATTCTAACCATGACATTATTCAACCAAAATCTATATCAATATGAAGCCGGTTTGCAGCCGAAATGCTACCGATTTTAGAATGATCTTATCAGTAATAAATTACGACCGTTTTTCACATGATAATACCCTATGGTTTTGATTGATACGAAAGATTGTTTTTGTAGTTAACCGCAATCAATAACGGTGTCGCTTGTAGCTAGACCGAGATGAGTACGGGCCGTCCTCTGGGAAACGTGGAACCTTTTACTCTTACTTTAGATGTGTTGAGAAAGAGAGGAGGGATAAAGAATTTTGAAGAATGGTTTCTAGATCTACGTTAAGCAAGAATGCAAAAATATAGATCTAGATTATTTTAGGAATGTAGTTAATATAATAAGAGGGCTTGTAGGGTTCGTTACGATTTAGTAGTTATGAATGATTAATTAAAAGTTATCCTTTAATAGATTTATAACTAGAACGACGGTGATGCATGTAGATTAGGGTTTCTGGAGGGAAAAGGAATCCCACTCTTAACCCTTATCTCGACACGGAACTCCGTTCATATCTAGCCTTTACCAAAACAATCATTAATCTAATCGCTAATCGCGGTCGGAACTAGCAAAGAATTGTTAGCGCGCCCGATTAGGATGTTAATGATTCTTTTGATAAAGTTCATAGACTTTATAGGACTTAAAAAGGGTTTAGTTATTTTCATCGTCCATTAGCCTACCCTAATCCTACGAACCCTAACAAGCGGAGATTTACTCGCGCATGTTGGGAGAAGAAGATGAAAAGACAGAGAGGGAAAACATAATATAAAATGCAAAAGAATTAAATAAAACAACTACCTTTATTAATCAACTTGAACAATCTACACTTTGATTCCTTAGAAAATGATTACAAAGACTAGTTTGCTTCTCGATCTCTTCTAAGGAGGTAGACAGACAGTTGATGATCAGCCTGGATGCGTGAGCCATCTTGGACTTCGTGATCTCTTCGGCTTGATGCCTTCTAGCTTTAGCCCTTGGTCCTTTATATAGCCATCAAAGAAGAAAACTAGTTACCATATATGGTGACTTCCTAATATGGTGACTTTTCATGCCTGGATTCTGAGTCCCTGTCGGTATTGATTTTATGATTTTGGCAGATTTTTGATCCTGACATCTTGAACATCTTGATCTTTTGACCTGAGCTAAATCTTGCACAATATCTCTATGAATAATGTTAGTTTATTTATTAAATTAGAGAGAGTGTCTTAATCACTATATATGGTAATAAATTTTTAACAAACATGATTAAGAATATTTGATATGCTATGCATCTTTTAATTAATAAAATATTATGCATATATTTTGAAATATTATTCTAACCATTTGTATGATATTATATCTTTTAAGAATTGTGATTAGAATATTTGATATGATATGCATATTTTCAATTACCAAAATATTATATAAATATAAAATGCCTATATTTTCCTTCATAATATTAATTATAATATATAAACATATGGCAAATAGTATTTTGCAGATAAATCCAAATATGTTTAATATTTATAATAAACACCTTTTATTATTTAAGAAATGTAAGGAAAATACTTATACCAAAGTGCAATATTTTCAACTGAACAAATACCCCCAAACTTATCTTTGATCGTCCCGAGCAAACTAGTTTATTCAAGAGAAGAAGAAAAAAGAAAGGAGAAAACTAAGCAGACTTTCGTAGGCAAACACGATTGCACTGAGCACGTGCAACAAGCCGTTAAACCTCTAGGTGTCCCTAGTAGGAGGAGTGTTGTCTCCTGAGGGTTTTCAGCGGATTACACCCACAAAATCATATAATAAAAGAGAGATGGTGAAATTTACATATAAAGATAAAAACCATAAAAGAAATACTTTGAAAATTTAGAGTTTCCAACTACACTAGCTTTTCAGTTGTCATGAGCCCTATCTTAATAGTCATGAAAAAATGTTAAAAATCACATCATCTTTCAATAAAACATCGTCTTTATTCTTCATTCCTACCTTTCATCCAAACATCGATCATATACCCCTACGTGTGTGAATAGAACATCCCTACACTCGGAGAATTCAATTCAAGCTATCATACTCTTGTCCATCTTCCGTAGTACTTTTTAATTTGATAAATATTTAGATTTGCTCACACATTTTCATGCGACCATTAATACTTCTTGAGGTACTAACCGACCGATTACTCATGTGCTTACTGATTAGGTGATAATATTTTCCTCGTCTTGCACCACCTAAGGCTTAGCAGTGACTCCCAGACCAGTTGGCCTTAGGGCACTAGGTGAAGAGGCACCCTCGCTATATTTTTTTATTGCTGCCTTGGCGATAACAAAACCAGTGTTCATTTTTCTTTTCACCATTTTTTTATTTTCTTCATTTTTTATTTCCTTCATACTTTGGCTTTTAGACAAGAGCATTTCAAGGTATCATCTACTATCCCGAGTTTCAAGACGTGTGTAAGTGCATATAGTAGGGTATCAACATTCAAATGTTTGGCTTCCAGAATAGAAACTATTTTTCAGACTTATTTTTATCCTCAGATTAGTGACTTCCTTCATCTTACTAACCTTTGGGACAACGGCTCATAACTACTTATTACTAGTTCGTTTAAGAAAACTTCTAATTTTCTTGGTTTTCTTAAACTATTCCTATCTTTTGGATGTAATTTTTCACATTCTACTCTTTTGTTATAAAAAACAATTTTAAATTTTTTTTTTGAATATGTTGTGCTTATGCAAAATATGATGCAAATTGATGTGTAAATAAGCACAAACCTCCCCCAAACTTGTTTTCAACAGTGTCCTCACTGTTGCTATCTGCTGGATCACAAAAACCTGTAAGCTTGGAAGGACATTAGTAATGTGGGCAAAAATATATGAAAGTGAAAATCCTTCCCCAAACTTATTTTTGGCTCACAAATTTGAGGACAAAAGTTATGTTCAAGAGCCAAAAATATACCCCCCCTCAAACATGAGTTAGACAATATGAAGCATTTTAAGAGGGGGTGAGTCATTTGGTCAAATTAAGACTTTACAAAGACCAAAAGTTAACACCAACCATTCAAAAATTTTATCAGTATAGCGTATAGGTTGGTGGAAGAATGTGTTGTATCGAGTCAAGAAAAAATGGGGAAGGGATAAGAGGTGGTCTGGAAAGGGTTTGAAATTAGAGAAAAGAAAGAATGAGGATGAATGTGAATGATTAGGAAGAAGGAATGGTGACGGTTCAACCTCTATAGGTGGAGATTGATCAATCACAAAATCCGTATTGTTTAAAAATTCTAGTTCGTCAGCAAAAAGTTCTTCAAAACTTTTATCAATGGTGTGATTGAATATTTTGCTGTCAAAGAGTTTTGTGCCAGAATTTATCCTACTTGATTCATCAAAAATCATTGAGGTAGAGGACTCGAAAAACTCATCTACCTCATTTTCAAAAAAATCCAAATCAAGTTGAATTTCTGGTATTGTTGAACTTGAATTAACGGATTGTGATTCATCAAAACTCACTGAAATTATAGAAACAGAAGAAGAACCGAAGAAAGTAGAAGGTGAAATGGGTAAACAAATTGGTGTGTCGAGTGTTGCTGAACCAGATGTGGAAGATGGATGCTGTATTTCGGTCTGATCTTCGGGTATACCTTTATCATCAACTTCAAGACATATTTGGGGTTCGGGAAGAATTAAAGGCTCAAGATGATGACCACAAGGAAATGAAAGGATTTGATGAATTGGTGGGACAAAATCATCCAATATTTCGAGTTCATCAATCAAAATATCCCTAAGGTCAATCACCTCATTCAAGTGAAGGTTAAAATTCTCAAACTCCTCATCAAAAGTATGGTTTTCAATCAGATTTGGTTCAAGAGTGGAGGTGTAGAGATCACAAGGGTTGGGTGATGTTTCACTTGAAATGGACCCTTCACAGTTGGGTATATCAAACACTACAAAGTCACACAACTTATCAGACATTGTACTTGATGAATCTATGAAACTGGAGTTGTGGATTTTTGTTTGGAATGGGGAGGTTTGATTAGGAAGGGTGTACAGTTCTGTCTTACTACCCAAATCCTTCATAATTTGATTCGTCAGTTCCAAAAAAATTTCTAATGTCTGCTCCAGATTAGTCTTGGGTTGATAAGGGGTTTCAGTATAAGATTGAAATTCCTGTGGATAATTAAAACTCCAAAATGACTGATTAGAAGAACTGTCTAGAGTAGGTGGAAAAGTCGGATTGGATTGATAGGAACAGAATGGTTGCTGAACTTGGGTAGGAGTATGATCAATATTATGATAAGAAGAATATTGATATGGGTTGGTTGGTTGGCTATATACAAACCGCATATCAAACTCTTCTCTGGACAGTGGTGGTGATGGTTGATATTGGTCCGGGTTGAAACTTTGGCCTCTAGACCTAGCTATGTGCTCAGCAATGGACATTCGTCTAGGGGCTTCCTCACTCTGGGTATGAACTGAAACAGGTGTCGGATTAGGATACGGTTGATAAGGACTGAGGTGGCCAACTGTTTCTTCCTGCTTGTTTTATATGATCTCTTAAGGACATGGAAGAGCCGGACGGTATACCGAAGGGATTTCGAAAACAAGAGATATCTGGTTGTGGACAGCAAAGCTCGGCGAGTGTTCTTCTGTTTAGGTCACCCATTATAAGAAGAGAAGAAGGGGGAAGGGGTAAAAAGGAGAGAAAGCAATTGCTTTGTTTTGAAAAATGACGGATTAAGACAAATCACACAAAAATGCACAACCCTAGAACTATGGTTACCTAGGTCCAGTCTCTAGACCGCTCCTAGACTTCCAAAAGACAAGCCGCAGGATCAATCCTCTACTGCCTCTGCACTACCCTTGTAGCCAGGTAAGTGCCAGGTAAGTGGGAAGGAACCACGTCGTGGGCCTAATTAAAAACCACTAGCCTTCGACACACTTGCCTAGGCACTACAAAAATAATGCGGATAAACGATAGATTACCCACGACCTTCCTCTTTCCTTATTGAGCGCGACAGTCCTTAGAGTCTGGTCTAGATATTTTTTAAATTAATGAAGGGTTGATCTATATGCTCAGTTTATGATTTGTAGGGCTTAGGAAGGGTGATGAAATCCCCACCTAATCTTGATTTGGTCTTTGCCCCTTAAAGTCCGTATTAAATATGCAAAACAAAACCAATCACAAAACTTTTGCAAAAAGATTTTTTTTTGAGCGGCGCTATTTTGCAAAGAATCCTGCAGAAAATAGATTTTATTGGATTTGAGAGGAGAGAGAAGGAGTTGAAAAAAATACCAGAGAAGTATGAACCCTAGATCTCCTGTTTCCTCAAATCCGTGACCCCAAATTCCCTCGCAAAATTCACACACAAATCGTTAAATATGCAATTTGCAGTTTTGTTTTAATTATGATATGGATCGTATAAGAATTCAACACAAATAGCAAAAATAAAAAATTACGCACGTTTCCCCGGCAACGGCGCCATTTGATTGATACGAAAGATTGTTTTTGTAGTTAACCGCAATCAATAACGGTATCGCTTGTAGCTAGACCGAGATGAGTACGGGTCGTCCTCTGGGAAACGTGGAACCTTTTACTCTTACTTTAGATGTGTTGAGAAAGAGAGGAGGGATAAAGAATTTTGAAGAATGGTTTCTAGATCTACGTTAAGCAAGAATGCAAAAATATAGATCTAGATTATTTTAGGGATGTAGTTAATATAATAAGAGGGCTTGTAGGGTTCGTTACGATTTAGTAGTTATGGACGATTAATTAAAAGTTACCATTTTTATCCTTTAATAGATTTATAACTAGAACGACGGTGATGCGTGTAGATTAGAGTTTCTGGAGGGAAAATGAATCCCACTCTTAACCCTTATCTCGACACGGAACTCCGTTCATATCTAGCCTTTACCAAAACAATCATTAATCTAATCGCTAATCGCGGTCGGAACTAGCAAAGAATTGTTAGCGCGCCCGATTAGGATGTTAATGATTCTTTTGATAAAGTTCATAAACTTTATAGGACTTAAAAAGGGTTTAGTTATTTTCATCGTCCATTAGCCTATCCTAATCCTACGAACCCTAACAAGCGGAGATTTACTCGCGCATGTTGGGAGAAGAAGATGAAAAGACAGAGAGGGAAAACATAATTTAAAATGCAAAAGAATTAAATAAAACAACTACCTTTATTAATCAACTTGAACAATCTACACTTTGATTCCTTAGAAAATGATTACAAAGACTAGTTTGCTTCTCGATCTCTTCTAAGGAGGTAGACGGACAGTTGATGATCAGCCTGGATGCGTGAGCCGTCTTGGACTTCGTGATCTCTTCGGCTTGATGCCTTCTAGCTTTAGCCCTTGGTCCTTTATATAGCCATCAAAGAAGAAAACTAGTTACCATATATGGTGACTTCCTAATATGGTGACTTTCCATGCCTGGATTCTGAGTCCCTGTCAGTATTGATTTTATGATTTTGGCAGATTTTTGATCCTGACATCTTGAACATCTTGATCTTTTGACCTGAGCTAAATCTTGCACAATATCTCTATGAATAATGTTAGTTTATTTATTAAATTAGAGAGAGTGTCTTAATCACTATATATGGTAATAAATTTTTAACAAACATGATTAAGAATATTTGATATGCTATGCATCTTTTAATTAATAAAATATTATGCATATATTTTGAAATATTATTCTAACCATTTGTATGATATTATATCTTTTAAGAATTGTGATTAGAATATTTGATATGATATGCATATTTTCAATTACCAAAATATTATATAAATATAAAATGCCTATATTTTCCTTCATAATATTAATTATAATATATAAACATATGGCAAATAGTATTTTGCAGATAAATCCAAATATGTTTAATATTTATAATAAACACCTTTTATTATTTAAGAAATGTAAGGAAAATACTTATACCAAAGTGCAATATTTTCAACTGAACAGGTTTCTAAACCTGTATTTTCATAAATACCCTAAAGTTCCAAAACTCTTATCTCACAGTAATACCCTAAAGTTCCAAAACTCTTATCTCACAGTAATACCCTAAAGTTCCAAAACTCGTATTTCACATTAATTTCCTAAAGTTTCGAAAATCCGTATTTACATTAAAATACCCTGAACCTTCCTAAATCCCGTGTTTTCACTTAAATATGTCGAACTATTCTAGAATAATATTACCTGGAACTTGTATGAAACCCTTCTACATTAAAATACTCCGAGTTTTCGCAAATTCCATGTTTTGCAATAAAATACCATATACCTTCTTTTCAGCTAGACTTTGTGAAACTCCGTTACTCATAATGTGATTTACGTAACCAATCTTGACTTGAACTTGTCATAACTTGTTTTATATGAATGGTTATGCGTTAGCACATGAATGCTAATTATAGGGTGAATGAGGAAGTGTTTTCCATGTCTTGTTGGTTCCGTGTGCTAACTGATAACTGATAAACTTAAATATATTGATACGGGGGTTAAGGTAGTACATAGAAGGAAATCGAGATCGCGTGTATCAGGAGTACCTTCATATTAACTTGTCAACCTATCATGTTCAATGACTATGTTTAATGATTGTGTTTAATGATCGTGTTCAATGACCGTGTTTCCGTTATTCCGGGCATATACGGAATGCTAATTGTTCAATGACCGTGTTTGCGTTATTCTGGGCATATACGGAATGCTAATTGTTCAATGACTGTGTATCCGTGATTCCGGGCATATATGGAATACGTGATTCCGGGCATATATGGAATACTCTCCGATACACGAAGCTCTCTTCTGTTACCTGAACTCTTAAACCAAAATTTTGCAAAACATCTTAATGACATGAAACCGTGATTCTTGGAATTTAAGGAATGCTCTCGAAATGCATGTACTCTTACGAAACCAAACTAAAACAAGATAAACCGCTATTAATAGTTATTGAATGACACCTTGTCCACACTTCACATATACACTTGCGGCATTAAGTTGTTGCTAAACGACCTTTTACCTATACTTTACCTACATGATTATGCGACACTATACTTATTGTTATAATTGCCTTATTACCATACTTTAGTTCACCCTTATTTTCTTTTATACCCTGTAACGACTCTGTTTTTAATGTACAGAAATTTGTTTAAAGTTAAAGTACTAAATGGAGTATTTGCAACCCTGAGTATGCTATAAGTATTTAATTTGTTTTAGAACAGCAAGAAACAACTTGTAGCTCATTGGTAAAGTCTTGCACTGCTGTGACATAACCTCTGTGTTCAAATCCCCCAAGCCATATATTATTTTTGATACTTTTTCTTTTAAACTTTTTTGGAAGCTCAAAAGTTTACATATATAATACATGTAAAAATGAAAAGTCACTAAAATCAAACATATGGAAAATAACATATGAACAGCCGAGAACACGTGGTATCGATCCAGAGCTCCACACCCACCTAATGGCCGGCGAGATGGAGCCCCTAACCGGCGCCGCCGAGCCCCCATGGGGAATGCTCTCAAAATTATCCCCAACACCCCTTGGCCTCCCCCACTACTCTTCTTCTATTTGTTTTTCCTGCAATTAACCAGAGGATTAAAAATCACCATTAAACCAATGGTTTAATATTTTTTAATTCCCTAAATCCTAATTCTATCCTATAAATATCACCCCCATACCTAGCTCTCTCTATTCTGAAATCCATTGTCAAAACTCTCAAATTTTTCCAAGTCAAATTAGTTGTACAAGTGGAGTTAGCACAAGGTCATCTTCCGGCGACGACTCGGGACAAATCCGGTGAAACCACAACTCCACGAAGCTCTCAAACGCTTCCTCTACCTCCTCTCTCACATCTAATCCAGTAAGTCCCCTCTCCTCTCCTCTCATCCATATTAAAAGAATTCTCTTCTCAAAACTCATCGGAAGTGTTATTCCGAGTTCCGATTCTAATTTTGTTAAAAACACAACTTTTCTTAATAACCAAACATCCATATTGTTATATCTTGTTTAGTAATTTTGAAACAAACATTTAGAATAAATTTCAATTCAAAATACAATGTTATACAACTTTTATTTCAATTTTACGGTTAAATACCACAAAGTTTACTTACGGCATCATTTCATCATATTTGCTCTATTACCTTTAGAAAACTCACGATATAATGATCTACCTCATCGCAACACTCATCATGGCATAGCACAATGGCTTTTGAAACAATATTTAGTGGGATAAATACAATTTTATAATAAAATACCTTAAACTAATAAAACCGTATTATTTAAGATTGTTTTAATTAAATTCCTTGCAAATAAACCTCTACAACCCATTTTGAGGAACCCGATTTGGATGGTACGGGTTATCGCACATCCTTGGGACTAATAGAGCAAGATACAGAGCTCCTCACAGAGCATCCGATCTCGATGGAATTTTATATAATTTTTAAGAATAATGTGATTTTCTGTTAAATAAATAAATTCTCTTTCTAATAATTATATATATTTATATAATAAAATATCTATTTTAAATATATAATAAATTCCATATTTTCTAAATAAAGGAATCAGAAATTTCATGAATATACCATCACAAATCCAAACAATTCCAATTTACACTAAAATACCCTATACTATTCAATCTAGGTTTATAATCATTAGAATACTTCACTTTTAAAAACTACATCCATGAAAACCCTAAATATGATAAATAAATGCTTGAGATTTACTTTGAAAGTTTATCAAAACTATTTTTCATAAAACCCCCTCAAGTTTATTAATTTACAATAAGGACCCTAGTAAATATAGGTTTAAGCGGGACCAATTCTGTTGAGCCTCAGGGAGCCGGAGAAAGTAGGTGCTTGCCTATTCAAGGTAGGAAACTAAAACGGGATTATCAATAGTAATAGGCTTGGAAAAAGTCACAAATCTTGCTGTCCATGTGCAGCAGTTAAGATAACTCCAAAACCTAATTCATGAATCAAATTCTGTTTAAGTGTCTGACTTAGACAGAGCCTCAGTCTAATCTGAATACAATTCCAATCTACATACACTTCAAATATAACTCCAATACATCATGAATCCATATATACTGAATACTATCAAATATCAACATGACTTGAACTGACCGAACTATGGATATACATTGACTTGATTACATGACTATCCGTTTACATCCCTATCCGTTTACATGAGCAATTGATATCATGGTTTCGGCAAGTCTTACAGCTATAAACAATACAATAAACATTACGGGGTTTTTTTAAGGGGTAGATTGGTACGGAATGTGTTAAAAGTGGCACGATGATGGTCACTTTAATACACCTAACCTGAATATCCGTTGCTGTTGTCCCGTGGCTTAACGGTTCCTTGTGCTCCATATACCTTAGTCCACAGAATAGTTGGACTCCTCTCGTATACACTGGCATATTCTGTATCAAGCTATAAACAACAGCGTTAATATAACAATCATATATTATACCAGATATATTCTCTTTACCTGTTTAGTCTATTTCTATCTCTCTTTGGGACTTACTGAGCGATTGTTCGCTGACGACATTCCTTTTCTATTCTTTCTTTAGAATATTGTCAGGAGGTCCCGACTCTCTAGAGATCGAGCCCAGCTCAGAAGATTTGGAGCAGTTCATCGAGGACCCGGAGCTCTAGTCACTTGTATATAATTTTACTTTCAGTCCATGCCATTGTTTAGGCATTGCTTTCCACATTGTATTTACTTTTCAATTGTAATGTAAAGAATGTTTAATAAATAAAAAGTTGTTGTTCATTTACATCTCATGTCTTTCTTATGTACATTTATATTATATTGCTTATTTACGCATAACGTGTTTATTTCTGAGTAAATACGTCGTGGGCCTAGTCATGTCTCCTGACCGTACACCGGGAAGCGGGGCATAACAGGTTTTGTTGGCGGCCCATGCAGGTAAGTTCTGCATGGAAACCTAAGCAATATAACACAAGAATTATAAGACTCGGCAACTAAACATTCTTTATATTTCATATTTCTTGAATCTATCCTAACTTTATTTTTCTTTCAAGGTTATAGATTCTCCGAACAATAGTAGCACCAACGTGAACAGCAACACCACACCACCACCTCTTCGACTTATGCCTACCATTGTAGCTCCGATCAACGAGCAGACAGTACTGCTCGAGGAAATAAAGAGCCTCTTGGAGGGACAGCAGCAGCAGACTGCTATCCTAATGAACCGCCCAGAAGCCGGACACCTGGAGTGAAACAATTCCGGGCACAGCATCCTAAGCAATTTTCTGAGAAAAAAAGCCCTCTGGAAGCTGAAGAATGGGCTCAATCTATGGAGGATGATCTGGCAGCAACATAAGTGCCAGACATTTCTTGGGTAAGGGTTGCGAAGCTGCAACTCACGGATAACGCTCGAGTATGGTGGAAGGCGGAAGAAAGCCGTCTTACTCAGCCGATCGAATGGAAGACTTTTCGCGACATGTTCGACGCGAAATATTTTCCCGAGACTGACCGATTTGATATGGAGCAACAATTCATCCACCTACAATAAGGCTCTATGTGGAGCAAATCCGTAGATGAGTATGATACTAAGTTCACTATGTTGAGCAGGTAAAATATATCTCAAATATTCGAATTCTCTGATATCACATACTACACAGCTAACATAAGACCGTAACAGGTTCAGAGCACATCTCATACCGACTGCTGAGATCGAGACCAGAAGATTTCAGCAGGGGTTGGATCAGGAGATCCAAGCTGCATTAGCTACAGGGGATTTCCCAGCCCATGACCAAGCTCTGAAGGCTGCCCGTCGATATGAGCAGTGGTGAAGAAGAAGGGCAGACCTCAATTTGCAGGTATGAAGCGTCCTGCTATTCAGATAGCAGGAGGAGCCTCTATCAGGCCACCTTTTGTACCCAGGAGATCGGGAGTGTTCTCCGCCGAAACACAGAGACGCGACCGTGTAGGTTCGTCTTGCCTGAATTTGGGGGCAGATGCTAATTGGTACTATCCGTCCACCTCTCCGAAGATGCCAAGTTGATTTATGACACCATGTATCGAAGGTTTAAACGGATGCGGCCGATATAGCAAACTTCGTCAGATTCCCCCTTGTTGAGGGGATTTTGATTGTGGGGACGCTCTTCCCTACAGGCGCAAGCCCCTGCAGTTAATTACGCTACCGCATCGCGGTAACCACTTTCTCTTTCTCCAGATGGTCATTTCGTGTCATGTGTGTTTGTTTTGTTTTTGGTTGCCCGTGGATTGTATACGGAGACTAATTTATGTTGTCGCCCGTAGGGTGTGGATTAGTCCAAATTCGTGTTTTCTTAGGTTTGGGTTTGGGGTTGGGTTTAAGGATACGTTAGTCTCATTTGAGACTAAGATCAACTTAAACGTTTGTTAAGGATACATTATTCTAATTTTTAGACTAAGATCAACTTAACAGGATCATTTAGATCCAACAAAAGAGCATTTGGGCTATATTTTTTAGTTTAGGGACGTTGCGGTCTATTACCAGTTTAAGGACAAAGTGGTCCAGTTTAAAGACATCATAGTCTGTAAAGGTTAAGGACATCATAGTCCATGGGCTTAAGGACCCCACAGTCCGAGGTTAAGGACATCATAGTCTATGGGCTTAAGGACCCCACAGTCTGAGGTTAAGGACATCATAGTCCATGGGCTTAAGGACCCCACAGTCCAGTTTAAAGACGTCATAGTCTATAAAGTTTTAAGAACATCATAGTCCATGAGTTTAAGGACCCCACAGTCCATGGAATGATTGGTTATCGGGACCCGTCATCTCTTTGAAGACGTTGAAGGATTACAACGACAAATATCAATGGAGTGAAGAGATGTACACTTGAACCAATGCTGATTAGAAATCTGTAGTCCAATTTGGGACTAAGATCAATTAATTGGATTATGAGCACATGGGCTCAGTTGAAACTGAATTGAGAATTTATGGCCAACTTGGGCTAAGTCCAATTAGGTTTGAAATGTTGGCCCTTTGTTGGACTGTTGAACATTTGTCTGGGTTCAGCCCACCATTATTTAGCAATGCTAAACAGGGGTTTGGGGTTCTGACAACACTTTGCCTTTATCGAGTGCTGAGCACTCATATATCATATGAGACGATCAATCTTAGAAGACAAGGGTGTGTTTGAGGCTCAGTCAAAAGAGGAGTCTTGTCTCTGGAAAACTTAGCCAATTTAGATTAAGACTGGTTTGAAAATAGTGTTAAACACTAGCACATATTTGACGATCACGTGTTCCCACGTGATGCACATAAAATAGTGTTAAACACTAGGGACAGAACTCTCAAAATAGTGTTAAACACTTAAAAAAGAGGCAGCCACGTGGTTTCACGTGAGGCGCCAGAGAATTGGGCCAGACTTCCTTTATTTTACTTTCAAAATCTGCTAATAAGTGTTAAACACTTAATCTTTGTAATCATCACGTGTGGGCACGTGATAGTGCCCATGTATTGGGTATTAATTCATCTGTTTTTCCTCATTTTCCCTTTTAAAAAGGTGTTAGTCATGGGTCACGTGGGGACACGTGAGGCGCCCTAAATCAGTATTGCCTTTGGATTTATTCCCTTTAGTTTTGAGGGTCACGTGTGAGCACGTGAGGCATTGCCTCCAAACTTTTTCTTTCTCATTTTAAGGAGTCTGTTTAAGGGTCATGCGGAGGCACGTGACCTAGTCTTGATCGTTCTTTTCTACTCATTGAGGATGAGGGTCACGTGTTACCACGTGACCAGGTTGGGTACTGATCTCTTTACGTGCATGGAGAGTTAAATCCCTTGTTTAAAAATTAAATTCTTTTATAGGGTTAAACCCTAATTTTATTTAGAGGAATTAAATTCCTATGTATATGGAAGAATTAAATTCTTAAAAAAAAACCAACTCTCTCTCTAAGTTTTGGATCTACATGGCAGAATCTCCCCGATGAGAATTAAATTCTCAACTTGTGGGAAGATCTGTTTCTGCAGATCTTCAACCATGAAGAAAAACTAAGTTCTTGTTTTAAGGGTTAAACCCTGCCTCTGTTGGAGAAATTAAATTCCTATGTGCTCTAGAGGAATTAAATTCCCTAAACCCAATTCTCCCTCTAAGTTTTGGATCTGCATGGTAGAATCTCCCCGATGAGAATTAAATTCTCAACTTGTGGGGAGACCTGCTTCTGCAGATCTTCAACCAAAAGAAGAACTAAGTTCTTATTCAGAACAGTTAAACTCTTAAATTGAGAATTAAATTCTCTTTTTGTTTTGTGGAGCTTATGGTCTCTTTCCCTTTCTCACCTAGGGTTTCTTTCTCCTCTGAGGAAGTCTTCTTTTTTTCTCTGGAGAATTAAATTCTCTTCTTTTTTCTCTCTGTTGTTGTATTTCTCTAAAAAAAGATCTCTCTCTTTTCTTCTTGTCTCTTATTTATAGGAGAAAGAAAAGAATCAGTTTGTTTAGTCAATTTTTCATTGAAAGATTTTAATTGATTTTGTAACCAACATGATCTTTTAGATCACTTCGTGAATTTTATTCACCATTGGATTTTTAATCCAAAAGATATTCTGTTTGTTATTCTTGGTGAATTTCAGAGAAATCTTTCCTTGTATAGAATTTTTCTATAAATTGGTGATTTTTAATCACCATTGGATTTTTAATCCAACGATGCTCCACTTTACAGAGCACAATCTTTTTTGTTTAGAAAGATTTAGAGAAATATTTTTCCAGTTAGGGTTCTCGATTCCCTCTTAATTAGAATTTAATTCTATTAGTTTAGAAGGATTAATAGCCTATCACGTGTTGGCACGTGATCCCGCTGTTTGATCATTCAAATAGAATTTAATTCTATTAGTTAAAGAGCTTAAGAACCCATCACGTGTCTGCACGTGACCTTTGGTCACGTGTGGACACTTGATGCCCCATTGGGGTATTCCTTACTTTTTTTATCACACTTTTAATTCTCTTCAGTGGGTTTTTAAAGGCCCATCACGTATGGGCACGTGACTCCACTGATTGCTTGTTTGATTAGAATTTAATTCTATTTCAGCAAAATCCCCAAGAAACCATCACGTGTCAGCACGTGACCCTTGGTCACGTGTGGGCACGTGATGCCCCATTGGGGGTTTTTCTAATATTTTATGAGGGAACAAATGCCCCCGCAGCGTTGTTCTCACATGTTTGCACGTGAATGCAACACTGTCATATTTTTATGGCCGTTTGATCTGCCTAGGGAAGGGGGTAGATGAACCGTTTCCCATCACATCCTATAAATGCAGGGGTCTCTTCAGAAGCGCCTCCACTTTTCATCTTCTTCCTTGCTTGTTCTTGCCTTGAGAATTTAATTCTCTCTCTCAGAGCTTAGTTCTCTGTCCCAAAATTTTTTCAGAGTTTAACTCTGTCCAAGAAAGAATCCTTTCTTCAGGTAATAATTTTGAGCAGCCAAAGAAATTTCATACATAAAAGAACTCTTTTTGGATTTTAAATCCACACCAAGGGTTTTTTCCTTCAAAGAAACCATTTTTCTAATCTTTAGGAGTGCACAATCTCTGGGTAGCAAACCCCATTGTTAGGCATTTTTCTGATCTTAGGGGTTTGATGACGGCCTTTGTTTCTCTCTGGAATTTAATTCCATTTCCAAGAGCTTAGCTCTGCCAATTTTCTGAGAATTTAATTCCTCTAAAGAACTTAGTTCTTCACAGAGAACTTCTTGGGATGTTTTTGCCCTGAGTTGTTCTTTGCAAAAAAAACGTTTTCAGAGAGATCTTTCTGGATTTGCATAGAGTTCTGCAGTGGGTTTTCTTCTTGGGGAATGTGTAGAGTTGTTTGAAATCCACTGTTCATTTATTGAGAATCTTCCTTTTGTCCTCATAATGATTACCCTACGTCATCATTAGTGAGCCGCTGTCTTGATTTTATGGGGCCCCTGTGTTTTGTAACCAATGGTCCCATAAAATAAGTTTTCTGTCGCTTTCTTCCACTCTCTCTCTCTCTCTCTATATATATATATATATATATATATTTATGAATATATATATACACGTGTTGGCTTGACTAACAGTTTTCCCTTCCTTTATTTCAGGAACAATGGCTTCTCTTCCCTACTTTCCCTTTACTCGCTCGGAGGCGGCTTTTCCTCAATCACCGTCGGATGAAGAGGTGATGGCGATGATCAGGGCTCACGACCCTAATTGCACCAACTTGCTTTTATGGGGGCCCTGGTACGGGCATATCATTTGGGGCCGTCGTAGCTTTCTTTGCGAGATACCCACAGAGCCTACCTACCCATTTTTGCCGATGGAGCGTCCACGGACCACCTTTGCTGTGGAGATGTTGAATTGGACCCCTACGGGACATCTTGAGCTGTCGACAACTGGGATTCCAAACCACCCTGTGCCGGCTATAGATATCTTAGGGCGTCGTATCTGTCAAGGTGAAGCCCAGCCCCGGGGACAGGTTTAAAAAATAGGGCTTACTCCTCGACATCCCACGGGCGACCTTCTCTGGGCTCGTTATATCCTGTCTACCCATCGTGCGCGACTGCAGAGGGTCGAGCTCTATCAGGAGGTGTACGCGTCTCTCTTCCATTATCAGTCCCCCCATGTCTGGTGGTTAAGGCTTTCCTAAATCAATTGAATCTTCCCACCAACACCTTCTTGCTAGGGGACCGCGAAGTTTCAATTTCTCTGGAAGAGTTTTGCGAGATCTCGGGGTTGCCGATCAGGGGGACGCTCTATGAAGAACTGCTGCCTCCTGATGAGTATGTTTTCGAAACCGAGCCTGCTGTGCTTGACGGCTTGTCGACTAAAAATGTCGTCCGCCACAAGCACCCAAGTCTAATCAAGGCTCTGGATATTTTTTAGAAGCTATTCACAGAGTCAGAGGAGCAGGGCGTCACTTTCAAAAGCTTTATCGCCTGCTTCCTTCGCGGAGACGTTCTATCAAAAACGGCTCCAAAGTTTGCGAATATCAACGACCCCTTCGGGTTTGGTTTAAATAAGCTACCGGCTAAAGAAGAGGATTTGCCGCAGTTCTACATTCCAATCCTGTCGGCTGTACCTTTTGAGTCGATCACAGCTCCTGGCATAGATGAAAAGACTTTCTTCGTGGGTTTTATCAGCGTTCGGCTCAGTTGGTTCGTTATTCCAACGCACCGTCGGTTCGTTATTCCAACGCACCGTCGGTTCATAAGAGCTTTAGTCATTTACCCTGCTCATCGCATCACCGGAGGGATGCGACTAGCCATGGGCATTGCGGGGATAGCTCATTTGTATCATGGACTAAGCGTTGCAGCCAATACCTCAACCCCAGACGTGAACGTAGTGAGTTTCTCTCTTCATTACTTTACATCATGGATTGAGATGCACGTGCTAGGGGCATTTACCGCGCATCAGAGACCCAGCTTTTATGATGCCTACACTTTTCCGCGGCTCATGAGATTGGTGGACGCTTCGGCTCCTGATCCGACTCAGTCCGGAGCTATTCGTGTGCTACTTAATCCCTATGCCAATACGGGCGGGATTGTATTTAACGATCGAGTCATTTCTTCTCCTTCAGGACCGATTCAACAACTTTTTGACTCGTCGAAAGAGGGAGCACCCTCCCTGAAGCCCAAGAAAGCCATGCACTTATATTCGATCAGAACGGGTTATCTGTGTTAGTTGTATGTATGCCCTAGAGGCCAGTATTGTACAGATTATGTATATTATATTGGATGCTTGGACATATATAGAGATGACTTTCTTGCTCGACATGATAGTATGCTATCTGGTTGCCATTTATCTTAACATGTACACTAGTCTCTTTATACTGTCTTATAGTTACATGTTGGTAAAGCCCTTAGGATGTGTACTTGACTACCTGGACTATGATGCAGATCATACTAGTGGGGACATGGTAGTCCATAAGTACCTCCTTCAAGGTCCCTAGTCATGGGTGTATCGAGACGGGGCATCGTTATACCAGAGTAGACTAGCGTATACGCTTCTCGACCCATGTGATGGGCGATGGATGATCCCATATCCATTGGTGTTTGACATCAGAGATGGTGTACGGGTGCTCAGTGGAGACTGGGTACACTGGACGGACTCGCCGAGAACTCCCAGATGGTATTATACCTCACGTCAGATGGCAGTTCTCAGGTGACACTTGTACATGTTAGTCTGTAGACCCGAGATCGTCATAGAGTCTTGTGTGGTTCCCACTGTGCTTTGATCTCCACCTTACCACGTCCATGAGGGCGTGCAAAACGGTGGTCTTTGGGTACAGTCCCGAGTCACATGGAGGCAATGAGCGATAGGAGGGGTTTCGTCTCTCCCGGTATTGGGAGTTGATGTTGCGCAGTGCTCGATTGGCCGTAACAGGGAAGTCCCTGGCCAGGGCTGATCAGAGATTTGCTGGTAAGTGTTACCAGTAGTTTCTCGACCCGTTACGAGCCTCACATCAGCACGACTTATCGGGTTATTGGGGTCTGACGTATACCACCCCTAGACTTGATATGCGACGTATCTGACGAAGAGACTTGACTGTATGGTAAGTGTTACTGGTCGGATTCTCAGGAGTGTGAGCGGGCTAGCTCGTCGATCTTCTGATCGCTCAATACCCGGGTGACCGTTACGTTTAGCAGACCGCTTGCGGCTTGTGGGTGCTTGATATGATCATCATCTGCTACCGGCGTATTGACGAGTCTTTAGAGTCCTACACAGAGGTTTCCTGGCTCAAGCGAAACGAAATAGGAGCGCATATGAGATATGTGCAGGACCGAGAATAATGCGTGTATGTGATACCGCATTACATTCTCGCGATATATGTTTCGATTGGTTATATTCGATATGACCTAGTTATCGAATCATTGATTCGATAAATCGATACATTACATACTAGTCGGTTGTGTGCGACATGACCGGATCATTGAATCAAATGTTGATTTAATGATTTAATGTACAATTATATATTTGATATATTACTTTGCATTAACTAGTATTGGTTCACTTTAAACGGATTTTTCTCACTTGGATTGTACATTGTATATGTGATATATTTTCGTGCACTTTTCTGTATCATGTTTGATGATACTTGATCATTATGTTAAGTGTATAGAATTAATCCATGGTTAATTTGATAATTAGGGTTTTGCATATTCATTTATTTATTTATTTATTTATTTATTTATTTGGAAAAGAATTAGATGAGAATGGTGGCTTTCTTTGTCATTTGTTGAAGCTTCATGAAGCTTTGACTTTAGCAACCATCCTTATCTTCATGCTTAACCCTAACCCATCATAGTGACCATGGTTAATTCTCTACACTTAACCCTAGTTCTAGTTATGATAAGTATTTTTTTTTAAAATTTATTTTTAGAATAACACTTATCATAATCTTTTCTAGAGCTCATCTTCTTCTTCTTCTTCAAGCTTGCTACTCCAATGGCAACTTGAGCTTTAGTGAGTTAAATCCAAATCCAAAGTGAACCCACCTCCTATTTCTTCACCCTCTACCTCTTGCCAAGTTGTTGTGGGTGTTTACTTCACAAGTTTCACAAGTTTGTGAAGTCGGAGCTTGAGTTTGTGCAACCTCGACGTAGATCGTCTTTGACACAAAGCCGACGACCTATTCCGCTCGCTTTCCCGATGAAGCCGATGATCGAGTCAAGGATTCATGATGGACAGCGAGGACATGAAGTTGCGGAGCCGTGGAGGTGGATATCCGGATCTACAAAGGTTGTAATTTCCGTATCCCAGTAGTTAACTGTTAACTAGCTTTCTTTTTCGCCTAAACATCTAGTTAAAGATCCGTAGTCTAGGGTTTCTCGGCACTAAAAATTTTAATTTGGCATGTTCGATGCCTTGTGAGAACCCACTAGGGTGCCTAGGAACCTTTCACTGGTATCAGAGCCTAGCTAGAGCCTTAGGCGAAGTCCCGACGACGTTTGAAACCCGATCGAACCGAAATCCAAAACCTAAAAATGCTCTCTGGACTTTTTCTAAAAATTCGGATTTTTGTCAATTAAAAATATGTAGAAAATCAAGCAGGGTGTTATTAGAATTACTGTGAAATACGAGGGGGTAATTCAACTTTTCCACCGCGGAAGGGCGGCACATGCTAGGCATGTGCGGCGCTTCCGCGGCAGTACTGTTCCCTTTCATAATTATTTCTGCACAGTAACTCTTGTAATATAATGCTATGTTTTCTGGGATATTTTTATTGTGACTTTACAGAAGAGTATTTTGGGGTACTATTGGGAATCAGTATTTCGATCGGATTATCAAATTTCGTCTTTTGTGTTTTTCCAGATAACTGTAGAATATGTTAAAGAGTTCGTCCGGATATAAATACCCAGGTTTTCCCCTGCCGAATAATTCCAAGTGTTGGACTTTTCTGTGGTTAAAAGACGTTCGAAGTAGTGCAAGTAACGCGATGGTCCCTCTAGAAGACACAAACCTTAACTCGATTATGTGACCGTCTTGAACTGCCCTTTGAACCTTCGGGTTTGGGGCAGTACGGCGTGCCACATGTGAGGCGTTGGCTTGACCCTTCTACGGCAGGACCGTCGGTACTGAGGTATGAAGTGAATGTCTTTGAGCCTATTTCATGTGTTGATCGGTGTCGGGAAAACTTGGGTGTTCGAATGTTCGATCGGAAAGTTTGATATATTCTATTTATCCGGAACTGGATACAATAATTGGAATTCACAAAAAAGGTTATGAGATAACTGGATGGATGTTATAAATCTAGCGGTTTAGTTTCATTGGATATCGAAAAGAGTTTTCGATAATGAGACTAAAATGCGGGATTTATATCTGTTAGGCATGCGATGTCTAAAGTAGTTGCGGATTCCAATTGTTGTAGTTTTACACTTTCTTTTCTGTGACCGTAAGTGTAGTATGTTCATATCGCCGGTTTCGTTGCTATACGTCAACGACAATTGGGGTATGCATACTTACTTACGTTGATGACATGTGATGTTATGTGTTGCTGGATATGTTATATTGGATCGTCGTATTCGAATAGCCGGGGGTTTTTATGTGAGATGAGTGTTTTTCATTTTCATTCATATAAAAACTTGTATGTAATATTCTTTTATTCGGGGCACTTTCAGGATGCGGGAGTTGTCACCCTTTGTATATTATTTACTTTTCTGCACTAGGATAGACCCAAGGAGGGGAGCACAAGTAACCGGGTTCTGGGGTCCAGTGGGAGACCAACTCGAGGAGTCGAGTCCGGGTCTTCTAACCCTAGAATTGGCAGGGTTGCTTGCCGCTCTCGTAGGGGTCTAGGGGTGTGGGATTGGCTATTCATCACGACCGTGGAATCCGTGTTTTATACTGGCTCGTATTGAAAACACGGACGTCCTAGTATATCCAATATTTCATATGTTTATTCTGCTGCGATATCTGTGTTGTAACTCTGTGATGGATATTGTTTATAGTATATATGATATATTATATAGACGTTACTTATGTTTTACACCCGCGCTAGCCCTGCCCTGCTCTGTCGTTAGTTACCTAACCTAACGGTGCACGAGGGGACATCGAGGCGAATGCGGATGGCATAAGTGTACGTCATATCTATCTGTGATGTTTAGGTATTAAATGATGGGACTTCATTAATGTGATTAATGAAAGATAAGAAACCTAAGATGTTGTAGAATCGAATTTTAAAATCAAACAGGTAGCTACAGTTCTTGCTTTGCATAGCGGTATATATGATATACCCCGCACCTTATTCGATGAGGAAAGGACCGAGATCCCTTCACCGGGAGTGACTCCTTTAGCAATAACTGGCAGATGCTACACACTCGGTTTGCTTTTGACTGCTTTTGGGTTTTTTGCTTTGCACAGCGATATATATGATATATCCCGCACCTCATTCGACGAGGAAAGGACCGAGATCCCTTCAACGGGAGTGACTCCTTTAGCAAAACTAGAAAAGCCTCAAAATCACTCCATTTCAAAACTTCATTTGATTCTACAATGATATCAAGTTCATTACGCTCATGGTTTTTATGAAAAACCTGCGTAGCCCTCCGTCATTTCAGATAAAGACTAGTTAGTATTCGTGCTGCGTTTGTTGACCTTAGCCAAGGCGTGGTGTACGGTAGCTAATTAGTATTTATCTGCTAAAACATGAGATGTGATTGAGTTAGGGTAGTCGTGCGACTTTGTTGACCTTAGCCAAGGGTCGTACGGGTGGGTTTAATTCAATCAGGAAATGACGGGTTGAACTTGACTAGCGCTTATGATTTGTTGACCTTAGCCAAGGTCATAAGTTGCTAGGGGCAAAATATTATCGGGAATTTCAAGTGTTGAAATTTGCAATGAGATTGCATACCTTCTATGAGATAGTTGGATCCCGATACCCGCTGCGAGTAAGAGTTACTCCTGGGAGAGTTTTACACAGTGCAATTAGCCGATCAAGTAGGTGTCTAGAAAGGTGTTAACGAGGTTATGCCTCTGGGAAAACGAGGTTTACAGTAATTAGGTTCGTGCGAAAGCACGGGGGACCTCCCTCAAAGTACCGACACTGGCCTGGCTGAAAGATTGGCGAACCTGTAGTGTGTAATTAATCCCGGCTAGTCTTTCCTTTTAGGGTTTGAAGGAAGATTTGATAAAAAGCAGTGGGAGCCATCCTGATTAGATAAGATAATAACCAATCTGATCTTGCACGAGCATACGCTAAAGTGTTTTCTTCTCTCTCTCTCCAGGTAGCGACCATTTCATGCCTTAATAAAGATAATAAAATGGATGTATTGACCGAACCCGCATGTTATACTGTGCTGGGGAACGTTGGTTCCGTTCTTTCCTATAAGAGTTATAGGACTGAACAGGATATAGGGGAATACCAGGATTCCCATGCCACCCGAATGAAGAAAGTACATGATGATGCATTTTCTTCGGGTATGTTCGTTACTGAGAACTGTTTCTCCATTTGCTCTACGTCCTGGGTATTGGATACCGGGTCAGGATCCCATATATGTAATCAGTTACATGGGCTTAGGAAAGGTAGAGAACTTGGAGAAGGTGATAAAGACATTAGAGTTGGAAATGGTGCAATTGTTGCAGCCAAGACTGTCGGGGAATATCACCTTGTATTACCAACTGGTAATACATTGGTTCTGAACGAATGCTATTACATGCCGAACCTGATATGCAACATTATATCGGTCTCTTTATTGAGTAAAGAAGGATATAATTTTGTATTACAAGACAATGTTATGAACATTTTCCATAACCAAAAGTTGGTTGAATCAGGCACGTTGTGCAATGGCATTTATGTTCTAAATCAATCAACAGTTCTGAGCATAACAAACACACACAAGAGGAAGAGTTCTGAACTCAACGAATCCTTCTTGTGGCATTGTAGACTGGGTCACATCAATGCGACACGACTAGCTAAGTTGCATAAAGATGGATATTTAAATCCGTTTGAATTTTCATCTTATGACACTTGCCAGTCATGTCTCAAAGGCAAGATGACCAAGACTCCGTTTACGGGACACGGAGAAAGAGTTACCGAACTCTTAGGACTGATACATAGTGATGTATGCGGTCCCATGTCTACACATGCCAGGGATGGTTCCTCGTACTTCATTACATTCACTGACGATTTCTCTAGATTCGGATATGTGTTCCTGATGAAACACAAATCAGAAGCTTTTGAGAAATTTAGAGAATATAAACAAGAAGTCGAGAACCAAACCGGAAAAAGTATTAAAATCCTACGATCTGATCGAGGAGGGGAATACTTAAGCAATGAATTCCTGGACTTCCTAAAAGAGAATGGGATTCTCTCTCAGCTGACTCCTCCTTATACACCACAGCACAACGGTGTATCTGAACGGAGAAACCGCACCCTATTAGATATGGTGCGCTCTATGATGAGCACAGCTGAGTTACCTATTTCCTTCTGGGGATATGCGCTGGAAACAGCAACATACCTATTGAATCGAGTTCCAACTAAATCTGTGCCTACCACTCCATATGAGATATGGAATGGAAAGAGACCATCTCTTAAAAGAGTTAAGATATGGGGTTGTCCGGCTTATGTTAAAAAGCAAAACCCGGACAAACTCGAGGCACGATCAGTTTTATGTAAGTTTGTAGGATATCCAAGCAATTCGTATGGATATCTATTCTACCACAGTGAACAACAAAAGGTGTTTGTTGCTCAACATGCCACCTTTTTAGAAAAGGAATTTCTTGCAAAAGAGATTAGTGGCTCTGAGGTAGAACTGGAAGAAGTTCCAGAAACACAAACTATAACTGAAGATTTAGTGGAACCAGAAGATTCAGTGGTGCCCGACGTACCCCAGCCTCTCCGCCGATCTAGTAGGGTTTCTCGTCCACCTGAGAGATACTATGGTTTTCTCATTGACGGTGGTAGTGAGGATTGCATCATGGAGGATGATGACCCAACTAGCTTCGAGCAGGCCATCACTAGTGGGGACTCAGTGAAATGGCTGGATGCTATGCGGTCCGAGATGGATTCCATGTACACCAACAAAGTATGGACTTTGGAAGTTGCTCCTGAAGGGGTAAAACCCATTGGGAGCAAGTGGATCTTCAAGAAGAAACTTGGTGTAGATGGGAAAGTGGAGACTTTCAAAGCTAGACTTGTAGCAAAGGGTTTTCGTCAAAGACCAGGTGTGGACTATGACGAGACCTTTTCTCCAG
This sequence comes from Agapanthus africanus, assembly GCA_030015575.1. Lineage (NCBI taxonomy): Eukaryota > Viridiplantae > Streptophyta > Magnoliopsida > Asparagales > Amaryllidaceae > Agapanthus > Agapanthus africanus. The sequence continues at coordinate 822,647,587 of CM057339.1, read as the reverse complement.
TGGCTATGCTTAAATCCATCCGAATCATGCTTGCCATTGCTGCCTTTCATGACTACGAAATCTGGCAAATGGATGTTAAGACCGCCTTTCTAAATGGTGATTTAGAAGAGTGCGTGTACATGACTCAGCCAGAGGGCTTCGTAGACAGTGGGAGCAGCGGGAAGGTGTGCAAGCTGCTTAAATCCATTTATGGATTAAAGCAAGCATCGCGGAGTTGGAACATCTGCTTTGACGTCGTTATCAAAGAGTTTGATTTCGTCAAAAATCCAGATGAACCTTGTATCTACAAGAAGGTGGCAGAGAGTAAGGTTGTCTTCCTCGTATTGTACGTGGACGACATACTCTTGATAGGAAATGATATTCCTATGCTGCAATCGGTCAAGCTCTTCTTATCACAAAGATTCTCAATGAAAGATCTTGGTGATGCCTCCTGCATATTGGGAATCAGGATCTATAGAGATAGATCCAAACGGATTTTGGGATTGTCCCAATCCAGGTACATTGACACCATACTAAAGAGGTTTAGTATGGAAGAGTCCAAGCGTGGGAACATGCCCACGATCTCTGGAGTCACTCTCTCCAAAGAGATGTCTCCTAAGACTGATTTGGAGAGAGCTCGCATGCAAGGGAAACCCTATGCTTCGGCAGTAGGCTCTATCATGTATGCGATGCTATGTACCAGACCCGATGTGGCATACTCACTAAGTGTAGTGAGCAGGTATCAAGCTGATCCTGGAGAGAGTCACTGGACAGCTGTGAAGAGCATTCTCAAGTACTTGCGAAGGACTAGAGATATGTTCTTGGTGTATGGTAACGGAGAACTCCAAGTGGAGTCCTTTACCGATTCGAGCTTCCAGAGTGATAAGGACGACTCTAAGTCGCAGTCGGGTTTTGTCTTTACCCTTTACGGAGGGGCGGTTAGCTGGAAGAGTTCCAAGCAGGAAACCGTGGCAGACTCGACGATGGAGGCTGAATACATCGCTGCCAACGATGCTGCTAAAGAAGCTGTCTGGATCAAGAAGTTCATTACTGAACTTGGAGTGGTTCCATCCATTGAGCATCCAATACCTTTGTATTGTGATAACAATGGAGCGGTGGCTTTGGCCAAGGAACCCAGGTCCCATCAGCGGTCCAGGCACATTCTGAGGCGGTATCACCTGATCCGGGAGATAATTGATCGCCGGGAGATCGAGGTCAGGAGAGTTGACACGAAGAACAACACGGCGGATCCACTCACGAAGGCCATTCCCCAGATACAGTTTGAGAGACTCTTCGGGATGCTCGGTATGAGATACTACAGCAGCTGGCCCTAGTGCAAGTGGGAGATTGTTAGTTGTATGTATGCCCTAGAGGCCAATATTGTACAGATTATGTATATTATATTGGATGCTTGGACATATATAGAGATGACTTTCTTGCTCGACATGATAGTATGCTATCTGGTTGCCATTTATCTTAACATGTACACTAGTCTCTTTATACTGTCTTATAGTTACATGTTGGTAAAGCCCTTAGGATGTGTACTTGACTACCTGGACTATGATGCAGATCATACTAGTGGGGACATGGTAGTCCATAAGTACCTCCTTCAAGGTCCCTAGTCATGGGTGTATCGAGACGGGGCATCGTTATACCAGAGTAGACTAGCGTATACGCTTCTCGACCCATGTGATGGGCGATGGATGATCCCATATCCATTGGTGTTTGACATCAGAGATGGTGTACGGGTGCTCAGTGGAGACTGGGTACACTGGACGGACTCGCCGAGAACTCCCAGATGGTATTATACCTCACGTCAGATGGCAGTTCTCAGGTGACACTTGTACAGGTTAGTCTGTAGACCCGAGATCGTCATAGAGTCTTGTGTGGTTCCCACTGTGCTTTGATCTCCACCTTACCACGTCTATGAGGGCGTGCAAAACGGTGGTCTTTGGGTACAGTCCCGAGTCACATGGAGGCAATGAGCGATAGGAGGGGTTTCGTCTCTCCCGGTATTGGGAGTTGATGTTGCGCAGTGCTCGATTGGCCGTAACAGGGAAGTCCCTGGCCAGGGCTGATCAGAGATTTGCTGGTAAGTGTTACCAGTAGTTTCTCGACCCGTTACGAGCCTCACATCAGCACGACTTATCGGGTTATTGGGGTCTGACGTATACCACCCCTAGACTTGATATGCGACGTATCTGACGAAGAGACTTGACTGTATGGTAAGTGTTACTGGTCGGATTCTCAGGAGTGTGAGCGGGCTAGCTCGTCGATCTTCTGATCGCTCAATACCCGGGTGGCCGTTACGTTTAGCAGACCGCTTGCGGCTTGTGGGTGCTTGATATGATCATCATCTGCTACCGGCGTATTGACGAGTCTTTAGAGTCCTACACAGAGGTTTCCTGGCTCAAGCGAAACGAAATAGGAGCGCATATGAGATATGTGCAGGACCGAGAATAATGCGTGTATGTGATACCGCATTACATTCTCGCGATATATGTTTCGATTGGTTATATTCGATATGACCTAGTTATCGAATCATTGATTCGATAAATCGATACATTACATACTAGTCGGTTGTGTGCGACATGACCGGATCATTGAATCAAATGTTGATTTAATGATTTAATGTACAATTATATATTTGATATATTACTTTGCATTAACTAGTATTGGTTCACTTTAAACGGATTTTTCTCACTTGGATTGTACATTGTATATGTGATATACTTTCGTGCACTTTTCTGTATCATGTTTGATGATACTTGATCATTATGTTAAGTGTATAGAATTAATCCATGGTTAATTTGATAATTAGGGTTTTGCATATTCATTTATTTATTTATTTGGAAAAGAATTAGATGAGAATGGTGGCTTTCTTTGTCATTTGTTGAAGCTTCATGAAGCTTTGACTTTAGCAACCATCCTTATCTTCATGCTTAACCCTAACCCATCATAGTGACCATGGTTAATTCTCTACACTTAACCCTAGTTCTAGTTATGATAAGTATTTTTTTTTAAAATTTATTTTTAGAATAACACTTATCATAATCTTTTCTAGAGCTCATCTTCTTCTTCTTCTTCAAGCTTGCTACTCCAATGGCAACTTGAGCTTTAGTGAGTTAAATCCAAATCCAAAGTGAACCCACCTCCTATTTCTTCACCCTCTACCTCTTGCCAAGTTGTTGTGGGTGTTTACTTCACAAGTTTCACAAGTTTGTGAAGTCGGAGCTTGAGTTTGTGCAACCTCGACGTAGATCGTCTTTGACACAAAGCCGACGACCTATTCCGCTCGCTTTCCCGATGAAGCCGATGATCGAGTCAAGGATTCATGATGGACAGCGAGGACATGAAGTTGCGGAGCCGTGGAGGTGGATATCCGGATCTACAAAGGTTGTAATTTCCGTATCCCAGTAGTTAACTGTTAACTAGCTTTCTTTTTCGCCTAAACATCTAGTTAAAGATCCGTAGTCTAGGGTTTCTCGGCACTAAAAATTTTAATTTGGCATATTCGATGCCTTGTGAGAACCCACTAGGGTGCCTAGGAACCTTTCAATCTGGTGTTTCGTCAAAACGTTGGGGCCTTTTTTATGCGGTACAACCCACACCGCTTTGCTCGGCAACTGGGATATGACCAGGGTGTCCCTTTTGAGGCGTTTACAGTGGAGCCCAGCCCGTCGTCGGAAGTTGTTCGTGACGCCGCTCATCACTTCATGCGGCTGAACACCGGCTCTCGCTTCATGATTCCTGAGGCTGATTACATTCCTCGATGTGTGGGGGCTTTCACGGGCTGGTACCTCCACCGAGTCAGTCCTATTATTGTTGAAGAGAGGATGATGCTCCTTGGATATAGGGCTCCCACTCCGATCCAGGCTACAGGAGTCCCTCCGCGACTGCGGGCAGTGGTTCGCCCTCCCCTGAGAGATACTGGTATCGTGCTTATTCCTGAGGCGGTGGAAGTGGATCTAACTCCCACAGCTGGTATGCCGCTTCGTACTAGAGCTCAAGCAAGGGCCAATAAGGCGCCGGTAGCAGTATCATCAGCCGCGGCGTCATCAACGGCGGTGTCGTCATCGGTAGCACCGTCGAGTGAGGATATTGAAGGCGAAGTGGGTCAACGTCGCACCAAAGCACCAAGGGGAAAGAAGCGATCGTCTTCTGGTGTTAGTTCTGGGTCCAAGAGGCAAAGGAAGACGGTCACCAATCTGCTCGACTTTTTAGTGGAATCCGAGCCTATTCTTTAGGACGAGCCAATAGCTACGTAAGAGACGGATGGTGGTCTTCTTTTTCCCGGTTCATCTGCCGAGTAAGTCGCGCAATTGGCTGAGGCTATAAAACGCTCACAGGATGAAGCTGAGAATGTAAAGGTCCCGAAGAGGCCTTATCCTGCCGTCATCTTCTACGAAAATCCTCCATTGATATGGCAGATATTTATAGGTCCTCTGGAAGAGGGAGGCGAGAGAGCCCTTAAGCAGCCTATCTCGGCCGACGCCGAAGACGCGCTGTCATTGTGGACTGGTGGCCACGAGTCTACCCTCGCACCCCGCCGAGCACGCATCCTTGAGAAGGAACGCCGGCTTGAAAAAGCCATACTAGAGGCTCCTTTGCGCATTGGTATACTCATATATCTTTTTGTAATATTTTGCACTGCTCATATATATATATATATATATATATATATATATATATCATTATCTTCGCGAAAACTTTGCAGGGACTTCGGCAATGGCAGAGGATCTGAGTTCGAGTCGCGCTTTGATTATGGACTTTACAAATATCCCCGATAAGACACTGGTAAGTATGGAGGGGGTCGATACAACCATTGTTCCTGCCATGGAGCTCCCCTCGGTGACTCCCATTCCCCAGGTGCTTGCTCCCCCGGAAGAGGCATCTTCATTGGCTGTGGATTCAATGGATCTTTCTGAGGACGGCCCGGAGACTATGAGACAGGTGGTCGAGGCTACAGTCCTCTCATTGGAGCTTGCAGTGATGGCCACTACTCCTTAATCAAAAGTTATTATACCGGCCCACGTCCCCGATGATGTACCTGGGGGTATAGAGGAAGCCGCCGAAGCTGCTATCCCTCCATTCCAGAGTGGGAGGAGCATCGATGGTATTCTTCTATCTTTAATTTTAATGATCTCTTCATTATTTGAACCTTTCTGTCTTTTCAGAGCTACGAGGATTGGCGGAGTCCATCGTGGAATTGTCCCCCAGGAAGTCTTTTCAGCGTCTGTTAGAGATGGCCGCTCCGCAGGAGATATCCCCTCAACGCATCGTCCTCTCTTCCGGGCAAGGTTAGTGTCATTTTCCCTCTCCTCACGGAATTATTATTAATTCATATAATAACACTGATGTCTTCTACAGTTCTGAAAGCTGATGACGAAGTTGAGACTCTTGACGGGCCTGGGGAGCCTTCAGACCTTTCTTGCATGACTGTGGGTAAGTAAAGTTTCGACACTGTTCCACCTGCTCTTTGCTTGCAAGTCTCACTGATTTCTTTTTATGAATCTTAACAGCTTTTCCAGTTCTTACCACGCTGGAATCTCACATCGTCATGCCGCCCGGCTCCTACGCTCTACGTGCCTCGGAACGGATGGCAAAGCTAAGCCTTCACTCCTTGTCAGCTCTGATTGAAGACTTTCGTGCTGGCAGTCTGATCACGGCCGAAGCATTTGCCGCTGAAGCCAATGGTTCTCTTTTCTTTCTTGCTACTTACCAAAGTGAAACATTGGTGCAAGTCTGGGTTGAGTTCTGTCGTCAGGTGGAGGCTTGCTTGCATAGTCTTGAATGTACATGCCTTTCTTCAGAGGTTGTGGCTGCAAATGCGAGCTTACGGGGGCTGATTGAGCGGTGCGCTGCGAATATGCTATCATGCGAGAAGAGACTCAGCCGAAATTTTTCGAAGAGGGGGCTGGCTTCCAAAGCGCTGAGGGAACTTCAAGCTAATCTTACGGCCAAGACCACTCAGGCATATGAACTTTGGCGGGTGCTTCAAGAAGCTATCAAGGAGGTGGTAGCTATTGATAAAGCCGTCATTTTCACTCGCGAAATGGTCGAAGCTCATAAGGTTACCGAAAAGAATCTTGATAGTCGGCTTGTCTCGTACCAGGCCCAACAGACGCAAGCGGAGGCCCGTCTCTTAACGATAATAAATCATGAAGCTGAGGCCCAGTGAAAAAGGATGAACTGGCAAACCTATTAAATCGTCCGCCGGTTTAAAGAATTTCATATTTTTTTCTATACTTCTTTTGTACATACTCCTGAAGGAGAGTATTATTTTTTTTATTCTTTCATAAATTGTACTTTGTATTCATTTTGATTCATGAATAAAAAACATATTTTGCTTCATGATGGTTTGTCCCTTTTAGAAAATGCATTTTATAGATAATCTATTTTGATTTCCTTGTAGGACAGCGATGGCTTAGGAGTCAGGTCCAGATCTGCCTCCTAAGGCTTTCCAACTTTATGAGCCGTGAGGGTCTCATAAAGGTATTTCTCCTTACGAGTCGTGAGGATCTCGTAAGTGTGTTTTCTCTTGAGAGTTGTAAGAATCTCACGAGAGAGTTTTTCTTGCTTACAAGTCGAGAGGACCCATAAGTGATTATTTCTTTTCTTGTCGGAGAGTGTGGCCTATAGAAAATCTACCTTGACCTCTCTGCGAAGCAACGATGGCTTGGGAGACAGGGTTAGGATCTGCCTTCTAAGACTTTTCAACTTTATGAGCCGTGAGGGTCTCATAAAGAATTTTCTCCCTACAGGTTGAGAGGATCCCGTAGGTGTAATTTCTCCTTAAGAATCGTGAGAATTCCGAAGTGCGTTTTCTCTTGAGAGTCGTAAGGATCTCACAAAAGAGTTTTCTCCCTTATGAGTCGTGAGGACCCGTAAGTAATGGATGAGGTTGACATTATCCGCATTTCACAGAGTCAGGTATTGACTTTATCCGCATTTCACGGAGTCGGGAGTTGCTCTGGCCATTTCCCACGGGGTCAAAATTGACTTTAACCGTGTTCTACGGGACCAGGATTTGCTCTAGATGCTTCCCACGGGGTCAGGATTGACATTAGCCGTGTTCCACAGGACCAGGATCCGCTCTGGACACTTCCCACGGGGTCAGGATTGATATAAGCCTTGTTCCACGAAACCAGGATGTGCTCTGGGCGCTTCCCACGGGGTCAGGTTTGACATAAGCCATGTTCCACGAGACGAGGATTTGCTCTGGATGTTTCCCATGGGGTCAGGATTAACATAAGCCGTGTTCTACAAGGACCAGGATCCGCTCTGGACGTTTCCTACGGGGTCAGGATTGACATAAGCTGTGTTCCACGAAACCAGGATTCGCTCTGGACGCTTCCCACGGGGTCAGGTTTAACATTAGCCGTGTTCCACTAGACCAGGATTTGCTCTGGATGCTTCCCACGGGGTCAGGATCGACATTAGCCGTGTTCCACAAGGACCAGGATGCGCTCTGTACACTCCCATGGGGTCAGGATTGACATTAGCCGTGTTCCACGGAACCAGGATTTGCTCTGGATGTTTCCCACGGGGTCAGGATTGACATAAGCCATGTTCCACAAGGACCAGGATCCGCTCTGGACGTTTCCCACGGGGTAGGATTGACATTAGCCATGTTCCACGAAACCAGGATTTGCTCTGGATGCTTCCCACGGGGTCAGGATTGATATAAACCGTGTTCCACAAGGACCAGGATCCACTCTGGACACTTCCCACAGGGTCAGGATCAACATAAGCCGTGTTCCACTAGACCAGGATTCGCTCTGGACGTTTCCCACGGGGTCAGGATTGAAATTAGCCGTGTTCCACGAAACCATGATTCGCTCTGGACATTTCCCACGGGGTCAGGATTGACATTAGCCGTGTTCCATGAAACCAGGATTTTCTCTGGACGCTTCCCACGGGGTCAGGATTGACATAAGCCGTGTTCCACGAGGACCAGGATTGGTTGACTTTTATCCGCATTTCACAGAGTCGGGGGTTGACTCTCGGTTGTTTGTGCACTGCCGAGTCATGGAACTGGGAATTACCGCGGTTCCGCTTTGCTGATGTTACGTCTGTTGTAATGAGACGAATATTGAGATTATCTCCAGGCTGTCTGTGAACCGTCGAGATTTGGCTTCTTTTTCTGATGGAGCCTGGTGGGAAGGTATAGTTCCTTCTTTGTTTGTGCCCCTGGATTGTATACAGGGATCGATGTGATCTCACCTATAGGGCAAAAGTTTCATTTTATATATTTTTCTTTCCGCGATGCTCTATCATTTCAGCTTTTATATCGTGAAAGTCGCGATTGCCCAATCATTTCGGCTATTTTTTTCGTGGTGCCCAATCATTTCGGCTATTTGTTTTATTTACTCGCTGCTTTTTATTGCGAGTTGCCCAATCATTTCGGTTATTCTGCATGCATACATTTTTACTTGCTGATTTGCAAGTTGCCCAATCATTTCGGCTATTTCATATGCATTTGCTTTGCTGACTTTTCGCTGCGAGTTTTAGGATTTGATACCGATTTTGGCATCAGCATCGCTACAACTGGGATATTGTCAGGAGCGAATCATCATTTGCCTCTGTCGATGTCGAACAAAGGTGGCTTAGTAAACAGGGTTAGGATCCTGTCGATTAAGGCTTTTAACTTTACGAGCCGTAAGGGTCTCATAAAGGTATTTCTCCCTACGAGTCGTGAGGATCTCGTAGGTGCGTTTTCTCCTTAAGAATCGTGAGGAGTCTTAAGTGTATGGTCTCTTATAAGTCGTAAGGATCTTATAATAGTATTTTCTCCATATAAATCGAGAGGACTTATAAGGGTTGTTTGCCATATGAGCATATCCCCAGTCGCGGGTGGGACTTTGTCAGGGAGATGTTTATTCATGCCCATGGATTGTATACAAGGGTCAATACTGAACCACTTGTAGGGCAACACTAAAGGTTGTGATGGTTTAAGAACAGGTTCAGATCCATGTAGCTTAAGGCTTTTGAATCCTATGAGCCTTGAGGGTCTTAAAGGAGAATTCTCCTTACGAGTCGTGAAGATCTCGTAAGTGCGTTTCTCCTTAGGAATCGTAGGGATCCCTAAGTGTGTTACTCCTTTGTGAGTCGTAAGGATCTCACGCAGGTATTTTCTCCTCACAAGGTTGAGAGGACCTTACAAGTGTCTTTTAACGAGATTGCACCCTTTCGGGTTTTCACAAAACTCGCCGGTAGCCCTGCTGTTTTTACTCACGGAGCCCTTTCGGGTTTTCATCCGTGCCCATTTTGCTTATGGACATACCATTTTCTTTTTTATTATTATTATTATTTTTTGTGTCAGCCTTGGGATGCTGCGGTCCGTGGTAGTTTATCGACGTTTCGGTCAACAGCAAGTTTTAGGACATAGTGGTCCATCGTTAGTTTTAGGACATTTCGGTCCGTCGTTAGTTTTAGGACATTTTGGTCCGTCGTTAGTTTTAGGGCATTTCGGTCTGTAGCCGTCTACTACTTATAGAGTTTGGGCTTAGGAAGATAGCGAGCGGACATAGGCGTCGTCATCTATCGTTGACCTAGGCCGTGACTCGTCAGGCGTAGTATTTTTTCAGGAAGCGACCGTTTATTGGCCTGAAAGGCCTTTCACCATGCATGTCTATGAGTAGGTAGGCTCCACCCTAGTAAACTTTGTCTATAATATACGGGCCTTCATAGTTCGGCTTGAATTTCCCCCGCTTAGCACGATTGGGGATCATAGGTCTTTTGACCACTAGCACGAGTTCGCCTTGGCGAAATGTTCTCGGCCTAATCAATCTCTCATATGAGCGCGTCATCTTTGATTTATAAGCCTCCAGATTTTGTTGCGCCATGAGCCGGGTTTCATCAAGGGCATCGAGCTCCTCAAGCTGAAGATGAGCATTTTCTTCGTCTGTTAACTCGTAGTGAACCGCCACTCGTAGAGAGGGTAACTTTATCTCGAGGGGGAGTATCGCTTCTGTGCCGAATACCAATACATACGGCGTTGTGTTCGTGGCTGTTTTGAACGTAGTTCGATACGCCCAGAGAGCTTCATGCAGTCTCTCATGCCAGTCCTTCTTATTTCGAGACACCGTCTTTTTCAAGATCTTCATCAAGGTCTTGTTGAAAGTCTTAGCTAGACCGTTAGCTCGGGGATTATAGACCGAAGAGTATCTCCAGTCTATGTTATGCTGTTGTGAGAAGCGGCTGATTTTGTGGCTTCTATAGGCTGGCCCGTTATCGGAGATAATCCGTCACGGAGTGCTGAACCAATAAATGACGTGTGTCTTGAAGAAATGGACGATATTCACCGTCTTCACTTCTCTTAGTGGTACTGCTTCTGCCCACTTAGAGAAGTAATCGGTTGTTGCCAGTATGAACCGATGTCCTATGGACGATGCTGATTCGATGGGGCCGATTATGTCAGTTCCACACATTTCGAACGGTCAGCTAGCCACTGTTGGATGTAGCGGATTTGGATGCAGATGGATAAAATCCACGTGAATCTGGCACGAGTGGCACCGTTTCGCGTATTCTAGGCAGTCTTGGATCATCGTGGGCCAATAGTAGCCCATCCTTTTGATCTTTAGTTTCATCTTCGGCCCGACTTGGTGAGAACCGCAATGTCCGTCGTGAGTTTATTGTACGACTCTCTTTACTTCTTCAGGTCCCAAGCATCTTAACCACAAAGAATCAAATGATCTCTTATACAGAGTATCATTGACGAAGGCAAAAGATAGAGCTCGTTTCATGAGCTGATGTTTTGAGGACGCATCGTCAGGTGTTCGACGGGATTTGAAGTAGTCTATAAAGACTTCTCTCCAATCCTTAGCCTTTTCCTGGTCTTTTATTTGTAGAGTTGTTTGCTCGATAGCTCCCTTTTCTTTGGAAGACTCCAGAGATATTTCTGCCGGCGCAAGAACCCGACGGCTTTGCACAACGATCCTCGCGTCATCGAGGTTCTCATCGGCCTGCTCTTTAACGAGTTTGGCCAATGCATCCGCTTTGCTATTTTCCGCACGCGGTATGCTTTCCAGGGTGTAGGCAGGGACTTGAGTCAGCAGTTGCTCCACTCTCGCGCCGTACTTCACCAACTCTGGTTTGCACGTCTGATAGTCGCCGTTTACTTGGCTAATGACCAGTCGGGAGTCTCCGTATATGAGGAGGTTTTCAATTCCCATATCGACGGCGATCTCAAGACCTACTATCAAGGCTTCATACTCGGCTTCATTGTTCATCCTCGGCTCTGTTAAGGAGAAGGCAAAACGCATTATCCCTCATTGTGGAGTCACGAAGATGAGGCCTATCCCTGATTTGATTATGGGGGTGCTTTGTTTGCACTTCTTCATGGAAGACGCTCCATCGAAATAAAGTTCCCACTGGATATCATTCTCTCTTCTCTTCCCGTTGATCGTGTCAAACGCGTGCTCGTCTGGCAATTCGCAGTTCAAGAGAGAGTCGGCAGGTATCGGATGCTCAGCGAGGAAGTCGGCGATGGCCTGGTCTTTCACTGCCTTGAAGGGACGATAAGTTATCGAGAACTCCATCAAGTGCAAGGCCCATTTAGTGAGACGTCCCGTTAATATGGTCTTTGACATCAAATATTTGAGAGGATCCACTTTTGATATGAGATAGACCTCATGTGCCAACGCATAGTGTCTGAGCTTCGTTATCGCGAAGATCAACGCCAGGCAATGTTTTTCAATGGGATAGTAATTTTTTCTGCCCCCAGGAGAACTCGACTCAAATAGTAGAGGGCTCTCTCCTTCCCTTGGTCGTTCTCTTGTGCCTACAGCGCACCTAAAGAACCCTCAAGGGCGGTTGTATACAGAATGAGAGGCTTTCCCTTGACCGGAGCAGTCAGCACCGGCGGATTCTGTAGGTATTGCTTAATTTCGTCCAGTGCGCTTTGGCATTTGCAATCCCAGACGAATGGAGTTCCCTTCTTCATTAGGTGACTGTAAGGACGGCACTTGCCGGAAAGATTGGCTATGAATCGCCGGATATACGCGAGCTTTCCTTTGAGAGACCGCAGCTGCTTGAGAGTTCTTAGCGGAGGCATTTCAATGATCGTCTTGATCTTCGACGGGTCTATCTCGATGCCTCAATGTCGTACGATGAATCCTAGGAATTTGCCCGAGGAAACTCCGAACGCGCATTTGAGAGGGTTCATCTTCAAGTTGTATTTCCGAAGGCGTTGAAACACGATCTTCAGATGCTCTGAATGTTCCTCGTATGATTTGCTTTTAACTACGAGGTCGTCAATATATCATTCGATGATTTCATGTATGAGGTCATCGAAAATCTTCGTCATGGCCCTCTGATAGGTGGCACCGGCATTCTTTAGACGGAAAGGCATCACCTTGTAGCAGAATATGCCCAGAGGAGTTCGGAAAGCGGTATGCTTCTGGTCCTCGGGATGCATTTTTATCTGATTGTACCCTGATGATCCGTCCATGAAGGAGAAGACTTCATGAGCGGACGTGTAATCTATCATCAACTCGGTGACCGGTACTAGAAAGTCGTTCTTTAGGCAAGCTTTATTGAGATCCCGAAAGTCCACACATATGCGCACTGTCCCATTTTTCTTCATTACTGGGACAATGTTGGCGATCCAGTCAGGATACTGAACCTCTTGGATGAAGCCAGAGTCAATTAGCTTCTTGACTTTGGCGTTGATGCTCATTTCAAGCTCGAGCCGCATTCTTCTCGGTGCTTGTTTGATTGGTTTGACGTCTGGAGAAATCGCTAATTTGTGGACAGCAATCTCTGGATCGAGTCCCGGCATCTCTGAATAGTTCCATGCGAAGCAATCTTTATACTGCATGAGCACGTCTTTAAGTGTAGCCTCCTTTTCTTCAGACAACAGTTCACTGACGAACGTCGGCCGTAGGTCGTTTGCCGTTCCCAAGTCGATTTTTCTGAGGTCATCTGCAGTATTATGTATCCCATCTTCCAGCTCTTTTGGCGCCGGTGGAAATTCTGAGATCAACCCATCTTCATTATTTTCGAAGCACCAAGAAAGATCATCCATATTCTCGGGTTCTTCTTCTGATAGCGTTATCGCATGACAGGTACGAGATCGTTTCCAAGACCGATGTTGATCTGGTTCTATTCTCGCTATACGCATCGCTTTCGGTTCATGCTTCTGTGGCGGGGTTATCCTCCAACTGTTAGATAGAGCGAACCTGCCTTGTTGGTATTGGTCTGCGACCCAGTTCTTGAAGGTGAAGCAGACTTCGAGAGGATGTCCTATTGCTCGGTGATTGGAGCAATAGTCTGGGTGAGAGACCTCGTCTGCTTGCTCGGGGTGCTTGGACTCCTGGAGTGTCATCATCTGATGTTTTATGACAAGATCGAATATCTTCTTTGTCTTGTCTTGGGGAAAAGAATATGCTCGACCCATCTTCTTTATAAAAGACGGATCCCAGTTGCTCGATTCTTGATCGCGTGGCTTCTTAGACCCGCTTGGCCGCTGTCGAACGTTTTTTCCGTTCTTTGGTTTATTTTTGCCTCTGTGCCGGGTCTTTTGTATGACGGGTTGACGACGAGAAGCATTGTCATTCTCCGCGGCCTGTTGAAGGAGGCGTTGCGTCCTGGCTTTCTCATAAATGGCCATTTCGCGGGTATGGTCATCCCGGACCTTTTGACCCGCTTCCCTTATTAGTTTGTCCATCTTTTCTTCAAACGACGGACTTGGCATTTTCATGGCGGGACCTCATTTTGGTTCAGGGTTGGCGTCTTCTGACAGAGCATTTCCTTCTTCATTGAAGTCATGTATAACGTAGCAGTCATGGAATCGTTCCCGTCTCTTGGATTGAACATATCCAAGCCTGATCATTTCTATTCTCCCGTTGGGCAATTTTCGCTGAGTTCCGGGGACATCCCAGATCTTGTTGTAGAACTGAGCTTATCGAGCAGTCTGTCTGAAGAGTATGCCTTGGCGCCTCAACAACCTCTTTAATCTTTCTGTGTAGTATCTGGGAAGTCGGATGGGCTGAAGTCTGTCAAGTGTTGAGTCAGCACCTTACCATACTTCTTTCTCCACTTTGGTTTCCGTGGATTGATAAAATAGGATTGCCTTTTCATCTCTTCGCCTGGGGGGGTCGTAGAATGTCTGCAGTTCTTCTACATTGTAGGTATTAAGTGCATCGAGTTCTTTGTAATGCTCCTGCGGGACCATGGCGATTTGCAAACTCTGATCATCGCCAGCAAAGGCTTGTATTGATGGCCGAATAGAAAATACGGCATTGACCTCATCTTTCGAGTCGCTGCCGAAGATCAACATAGGGGTGGACGGTCCTGGCTTGTTGCATTGGGGCGGCCCTGAATAAACTATTTCTTCTTCCTCCTCGGTATCACTCCCGAAGATCGAAATAGTAGTGATAGCTTTGTTCTTCGGTTTGTGACATCTTTCCGTGTCTTCGAAATCTGGTAAGAAGTATTTTGCATTTTTGTACTTTCGGACTTCATTCATGGAAAATGGGTTCAACTCCTCTGTCACGGTATACTCGAGACCATCCTTGAAATACTTCATACACTGATGTTGTGTAGAAGGGATGATGTTGTACTCGTGTAACCAAGGCCTGCCGAGTAAAGCATTGTAGCATGTCTTGGCGTCAATGACGTGAAATTTGATGTCTGTGATGAGCAGTCCAAAGCGTAACGTCAGTATCACAGACCCGAACGTCCTTGATGATTGGGAGTCAAACCCGAAGATAGTGATCTTATCCCGAGCGAGGTGTTGAACGGTCATGCAGATTTCCTTCAATATTCTCACATTGAGGAGATTGACGGAGGACCCATTTTCAACCAGGATCTTGCTTACTTTAATATCATAACAGTATCCAGAGACATAAAGGGGACGGTTATGCTCGCACGTTCCGAGGAGGAGATCTTCATCGCCGAAGGTGATATCGGCTGTGTGCACTTCTTCCATCTCATCCTTCATCTTTTCTTCGGCGAGGAAATCTTGGAATTGTTCGGGCTCTTGTAACGCCTTGATTAGAGAATCTCTCGCCTCTTTTGATAACAAGAGTGCATCAAGAATGCTTAGCTGAGAAGGTAGCTTCCTCAAGTGTGCCAGAACGTTGTAGTCCACCTTGTTTTTCTTTGGCGGGTCCTCGGCTGTCAGCTCTTTGACGACTTAATCATCTAGGGTGATACCCTCAGGGACCTTTTCTTTTCCCTTATCCTTTTTGTTCGACCCCTTGTTTACGGGTCCGAGATTCTTTTCAGGTAATGTGCGATTGCGCAGCTGAATGTTGTCACAGGTCTTCATTTCTTCCGTTTCTGATGTGGGTTCTTTGAAGAGAGGGCCAAGGGCTATTTCTTCATCAGAATCGCTCCTGAAGGTGAGAACTTGAGATCCCAACCGTCGACCATGTGACAGTTGCCGGTGGTTCTTTTGCGCTCCTCGGTCGTATTTCTTTGCTCCCGACGTGTTTTGCGTTTCATCTGCTTGAAATGTTGTCGGTGAGCAATATATCCCTGCCACTAGTTTTTAAAAGCGCTGCACGCTTCGGTGGGGTGCGCAATCTTTCGATGATATAAGCAGTGGCTAGGATGTATATCCGCTTCATCAGGAGTGTTTCCTTCGGAGGGTGGCAGCTTCATTCCCATCGATATAGCTTTGGCGAACCTTTTCCCTATCTTGAATCTGCTTTTATTTGCGGCGGATGTACTTTGATCTGGCGGGAATGTCTCGACCCTTTCGTCCAGTCGCCGGCGTTTGGCTTTTTCAAATACGACCATCTCGCGCTCCCGGTTAGCTTTACTTTTCAAAAGAGCTTCGTTTAGGAATGCATCGATCATTTCGTCTGATGGTCCTAAAAGTTCTGGCTCGGGATCTGCCCCCGGTTTCTCTGCATCCAGAGCTTCTCTATTGTTTATAAATGAGTGAGAGATCACATGGCAGCTTGCCACATAATCCTCGGACTCATCCGATGAGTCTTCTCCATTGTCGTCATCTCCGTCCTCAAAGACGTGGCTGAGAAATTCTTGGAGTGTGATCGGGGTTCGCGCTTTCTGATTATACTCTTCCAGTGCGTCGATATATTTTTGCAGATCCGTACGTTTGTCACCATGTTTCACGGGCTTTTTGGTCTTCTTCTTCTTCTTCGAAGACTTTGACGGCTGGGCCTGAGCATTTTGATTATCGCTACCAATTCTTGGAGTTAGGCGCGGCTTCAGCATTCCCTCGGCATTCTTTTCGTCTTAACTGAAAGGGCCCTCCCATGGGGCTTCCTCTATAAGTGAGCATGATGCCCCCGGTGTGTCCACCTTTTTAGGAGCGTGAGGTTGTGGCGGGCTTACTTTCCAATTCTCAGACAGCGTGAATCTGCCCTGCTGGTATTGGTCCTCAATCCAGCCTAAGCAATTTTCGATTGGATGGCTTACTGCTCGGTGGTAGGGGCAGTAATTAGAATTGTTGGCATCGCCTGGCTGCAGTGGACGTCTTGGCTCTGGCAGATTGATGAGCATGTTGCGCACCGCTAGCTCGAACAATCTCCTCGTTTTGTCCCTGGGAAACGAATAAGGGCGCTTTATTTTCTCATTATAGAATCTCCGTCTCTCGTCTAGGCGATCAGTTAATTTTGGACCACTGGGCTGCTGTTGAGCATTGGCGACGAAGGTCACTTTCCCTTTCCCTTTTTCATTTCGAAGAGGAAGGCATGTGGCCCATCTGGTCCATTTGGGCCAGCTTATCAATCAAGGACTGAAAAGTGGTTGGCTTGAAAAATATCGTAAATTGGGAGATGGTCGCTTGAGGGTCGAGAGTACCCACAAACATGCCTACTGCAGACGCTTCTTCTATGCGCTGCTCGCATTTCGACCATAAATTCCGCCATCGTATTGCGTATTGAACCCATGTTTCTCCAGGTTTCACCCTGGCATTGATCAATGCCGTTATTGGGGTGCGTTCACTAGCACTCGCGAAACGCTGGGTAAATAGTAGCTCCATCTCTGCAAAAGTTTTGACGGAGTCGTTGGGAAGCTCCGAATACCACTCAAATGCTGTCTCTGACAAGCTACCAACGAATTGGCTAAGCAATAGTTTGTCGTCGCCTCCAGTGTTGCCGCACAAGGCCCTGAACTGAGTGACGTGCTGATGCGAATTGCCCGTCCCTTTATATACATGGAATTTAGGGATCGTATATTCCGGCGAGTACCTTATTTGGTCATATTAACCCGGATAGGGTCGTCCAGTCTTAACGATCTGCCCAGCCGTTTCGCTCACCTGATGAGCTCATATTTGCTGAGCGATGTAATCATCCAGAGTGGCCTTGGAGATGGTCTCCTCCTTGGCTGCTGAAAGATCCGGAGGAGGGTTCGATGTCTCCCATCTGTCGTCTTCAATGATAATTGGGGGGTCTTCAGCTGGAGGTTCCGGCTGTAACATCATTCCGGCCATGTCTTGGAACAAAAGAGCCATTCGTTTGATGTTGGCTACCTATTCCACAGCCTCTTTTTCTTTCCTCTCGAGCATTCTTCGGAGGAATTCAGCATCAGTTTCTTGTTCCTGACGCTGCTCTGAGGTCTCTGGATTTTCTTTCAGCCCAGCGAGTGCGGCCATTGCAGTCAGCATCTCCTGAAGTTTTTGCTGCTGTTGCTCCTGAGCCTTTGTTATCGATCGGGTAAGCGGTCGATGACCAGTAGAAGCACGGCTTTCCTCTTTTCCGGAAGCCATATAAACGGTATGTGTTACCATGCCCCCAGACTTGGGGCATTTAGATTCAGCGTCTTTGCGGTTCGCCGTGGTCACATGGGCTTTCTCCGGCCTCCTTCTCTTGTGAGCAGTTGAAGTTGAGGGAGCCGTTGCAGCGGGCACCCAGACGGATGACATCTTCTGTGGTACCACGGGATGGCTCTTTTCTTGCCGAGCTTTAATCTTCTTTAGTAGGCGAAAGTAGTCCTGGTCAATCACCGATTCCTGGACCTGTCGCCAGACCTTGTAAATTTTGGAGGACAACCGCTGAGGGGGCTACTCCGGCTTCTTTTCTGCAGCATTCTTCACAGGTAGGGGAGATCTTTTCAGCATGGCAGCTGGAGAGTTCTTGCGGACCCTCCTAAGCAGTTCGAAGCTGTTCCCAGTCGGAACAACAGCATCGATTTCCACCATGGGAGCTGGCAAAGTCAGTCCAGAAGGGGAGCTGCCCCCAACCTTCCTTACTCGGCGCCAGTGACGACGGCGAGCATGTCGTGTGGATGGGATTTTCTCAGCTGTAGGGGTGACTTCATCATGCCCCCTATTTTGGCGAAGGGTTGTCGCCGGCGTCAGCCTCTTAAAGACCGATGTCCGTTGAGAAGCAATGTCTAATCTGTCAAAGATAGACCTCCGGGCAGGGGAAGCAGCTTTGAGGACTTCGCCTGGAGCGGGAGCCGGAATGGCCAGCCTTGTAAAGACCGACTTCTTGGCAGAAGAAACCTCTCTGATGATTTCCTCCGCTTGAGCCGGGATGGCTATCCGCTTTGGAATGGCAGCTTCAGGTATCGTGGGCTTGTTGGCGTTCTGGCGCGGTCTGCTTAAAACTGAGGCATTGGATTTGGGCGACCCGTTGAGAGGGGCCGCGGCAGTGGTAAGTCGATCAAAGACCGACTTCTTTAGGGCTTCTTGCGACAGCAGCGGGGAATTAAAGCTCATCGGCGGGATCATGGTCCCAAAGAACAGCCCAGTGGTGGCCTGAGTTACTTGCTCTACTGGCATCTTGAACAGGGAGGCCGCTTGGGGCCCGTAGGTTACACATCCAGATGAGGTGGAACGGGAGTTGCAGTTGCAGCTGGAGCAGTTAGAGGCCATTGATGTTCTTTTCTGCACGAGAGCAAAACCAAATCTTAGTACCTCGAACCCAAGGGCAACCATATTAAACCGTGAATCGTTCGCGAACACGTCACACGAAGTGTAGAGTGGAAAGAGGAAAAGGTCCTACCGGGCGTGCCAGAATCTGTTCTCCGCCGAAACACAGAGACACGACCGCATAGGTTCGTCTTGCATGAATTTGGGGGCAGATGATTAAAAGAGATTTTATAGATCAAAAATATATTTAGTTACCGCAATCAAGAACGGCGTCGCTTGGTAGCTAGCCGGTGAGTACGGGTCGGTCCACAGGGATTTTGTGTTTTCCTAATCGCTCTAACGAGTTAATTCCGATGGGTGTCGGATTGATTATCTCTAAAAAGCTAAATTAATTTATACTAAGATTATCTAGATCTAAGTCTTGCTAGGGTTAGGTTTAGGGGAAGTTGAGAGATTAAAGGTTTCCTCACCGCTTTCAATGCCCTATAATAGATCTATTAGGTGTTATGGTAATTATCAATAAAGTGGATTAGAATCATTTGGGAAGATATTTATTCCTCTAGGTTCTTGTCCTTCCTTTATCGATCCTTACCATAACCTCCATGGAAAACACGCGCAACCGGTCTTTTATACTACGGTATCACCGTTACCTCGAGGGATAAGGTGCCGCAGGGAGCGGTGTGTGCGTGTATGCATAGAGTTCTAATTATAATGTGTGAAAGGGCAAGAAAGGGGTGAGAGATCTCATCTCTCAAACCTTTCCCTAAAACTAACCCTAACAAGCAAGGAGACTACTCGCTCATTAGGGAATTAAAAGACATTCTAAATTAAAAGTAAACTAAGGTAAAAAAATAAAAGAACTTACTAATTTTTATTGATGGCTCTCTCCAAACATCAACACAGTACAGATCTGAATTTATGAAATGAAAAGAGGCATGACTCAAAAGAGGTATTAGGTTCTCTATTTATAGGACATAGAAACCCTAGGGTTACAATTGACTCGCACGTCTTCTATTACAAAAATACCCTCTAAGAAAAGACCTAGTCAAAAATCCGCACACATTTTGGTAAAAAATTATTCAGCTCCGGGCTCTATATGGCCGCGGAACCGCGGCCTCAGCATGGTTTGGGCCGCGGTTCCGCGGCCCAATTATGATCTTGGCTTATGAGCTTTTGTGTGCTGGTTCTGGGCCATTTTTGCTTCCTGTATCTTTAGTACTTTTCTCAGGTTGGCTTCTAGGTTTCTTCCAGATCTTTCCAGTGAACATTGTAGTGGACTTTTACTGTTGCTTCGAGACGAAATCTTGGACCTTGCGCTGCCTTGTGCTTTGTGAATTGATCTTTGTGTAGGCTTTATCAAAATCCTTCTGTTTGCTGGTCGTAGTCTCACTTTTGTATCGTCTTTTATCTTTTTCACTGTTTTAGCTTTGAGAACCTGTAACCTGTACTATGTAGCAGACATGGGTCAAAAGCACCTGTTTATTTGTAAAAAGAATAAGAATGGGGAATATAATAATGCAATGGTGTGAACAGCAGATACTAATTGGTGCTATCCGTCCACCTCTCCGAAGATGCCAAGTTGATTTATGACACCATGTATCGAAGATTTAAATGGATGCGGCCAATGTAGCAGACTTCGTCAGATTCCCCCTCATTGAGAGGATTTTGATTGTGGGGACGCTCTTCCCTGCAGGCGCAAGCCCCTACAGTTAATTACGCTACCGCATCGCGGTAACCACTTTCTCTTTCTCCAGATGGTCACTTCGTGTCGTGTGTGTTTGTTTTGTTTTTGGTTTCCCGTGGATTGTATACAGAGACTAATTTATGTTGTCGCCCGTAGGGCGTGGATTAGTCCAAATCCGTATTTTCTTAGATTTGGATTTGGGGTTGGGTTTAAGAATACATTAGTCTCATTTGAGATTAAGACCAACTTAAACGTTTGTTAAGGATACGTTAGTCTAATTTTTAGACTAAGATCAACTTAACAGGATCATTTAGATCCAACAAAAGAGCATTTGGGCTATATTGTTTAGTTTAGGGACGTTGCGGTCTATTACCAGTTTAAGGACATAGTGGTCCAGTTTAAAGACATCATAGTCTGTAAAGGTTAAGGACGACATAGTCCATAGACTTAAGGACCCCACAGTCCGAGGTTAAGGACATCATAGTCTATGGGCTTAAGGACCCCACAGTCCGAAGTTAAGGACATCATAGTCCATGGGTTTAAGGACCCCACAGTCCGGTTTAAAGACGTCATAGTCTATAAAGTTTTAAGGATATCATAGTCCATGAGTTTAAGGACCCTACAGTCCATGGAATGATTGGTTATCGGGACCTGTCATCTCTTTGAAGACGTTGAAGAATTACAATGACAAATATCAATGGAGTGAAGAGATGTACCCTTGAACCAATGCTGATTAGGAAATTTGTAGTCCAATTTGGGACTAAGATCAATTAATTGGATTATGAGCACATGGGCTCAGTTGAAACTGAATTGAGGACTTATGGCCAACTTGGGCTAAGTCCAATTAGGTTTGAAATGTTGGCCTTTTGTTGGACTGTTGAACATTTGTCTTTGTTCAGCCCCCCATTATTTAGCAATGCTAAACAGGGGTTTGGGGTTCTGACAACACTTTTCCTTTATCGGGTGCTGAGCACTCATATATCATATGAGATGATCAATCTTTGAAGACAAGGGTGTGTTTGAGGCTCAGTCAAAAGAGGAGTCTTGTCTCTGGAAAACTTAGCCAATTTAGATTAAGACTGGTTTGAAAATAGAGTTAAATACTAGCACATATTTTACGATCATGTGTTCCCACGTGATGCACTTAAAATAGTGTTAAACACTAGGGACAGAACACTCAAAATAGTGTTAAACACTTAAAAAGAGGCGGCCACGTGGAGTCACGTGAGGCGCCAGAGAATTGGGCCAGACTTCCTTTATTTTACTCTCAAAATATGCCAATAAGTGTTAAACACTTAATCTTTGTAATCATCACGTGTGGGCACGTGATAGTGCCCATGTATTGGGTATTAATTTCTCTATTTTCCCTCAATTGCCCTTTTAAAAAGGTGTTAGTCAGGGGTCACGTGGGGACATGTGAGGCGCCCTAAATCAATATTTCCTTTGGCTTTATTCCCTTTAGTTTTGAGGGTCACGTGTGAGCATGTGAGGTATTGCCTCCAAACTTTTTCTTTCTCATTTTAAGGAGTATGTTTAAGGGTCATGTAGGGGCACGTGACCTAGACTTGATCGTTCTTTTCTACACATTGAGGATGAGGGTCACGTGTTACCACGTGACCAGGTTGGGTACTAATCTCTTTACGTGCATGGAGAGTTAAATCCCTTGTTTAAGAATTAAATTCTTTTGTAGGGTTAAACCCTAATTTTATTTAGAGGAATTAAATTTCTATGTATATGGAAGAATTAAATTCTTAAAAAAACCAACTCTCCCTCTAAGTTTTGGATCTACATGGCAGAATCTCCCCGATGAGAATTAAATTCTCAACTTGTGGGGAGATCTGCTTCTGCAGATCTTCAACCATGAAGAAGAACTAAGTTCTTGTTTTAAGGGTTAAACTCTGCCTCTATTGGAGAAATTAAATTCCTATGTGCTCTAGAGGAATTAAATTCCCTAAACCCAATTCTCCCTTTAAGTTTTGGATCTACATGGCAGAATCTCCCCGATAAGAATTAAATTCTCAACTTGTGAGGAGACCTGCTTCTGCAGATCTTCAACTAAAGGAAGAACTAAGTTCTTATTCAGAAGAGTTAAACTCTTAAATTAAGAATTAAATTCTCTTTTTGTTTTGTGGAGCTTATGGTCTCTTTCTCTTTCTCACCTAGGGTTTCTTTCTCCTCTGAGGAAGTCTTCTTTTTTTCTCTAGAGAATTAAATTCTCTTCTTTTCTCTCTCTGTTGTTGTATTTCTCTAAAAAAAAGATCTCTCTCTTTTCTTCTTGGCTCCTATTTATAGGAGAAAGAAAAGAATCAGTTTATTTAGTCAATCTTTCATTGAAATATTTTAATTGATTTTGTAACCAACATGATCTTTTAAATCACTTAGTGAATTTTATTCACCATTGGATTTTTAATTCAAAAGATATTCTGTTTGTTATTCTTGGTGAATTTCAGGGAAATCTTTCCTTGTATAGAATCTTTCAATAAATTGGTGATTTTTAATCACCATTGGATTTTTAATCCAACGGTGCTCCACTTTACAGAGCACAATCTTTTTTGTTTGGAAAGATTTAGAGAAATATTTTTCTAGTTAGGGTTCTCGATTCACTCTTAATTAGAATTTAACTCTATTAGTTTAGAAGGCTTAATAGCCTATCACGTGTTGGCACGTGATCCCACTGTTTGATCATTCAAATAGAATTTAATTATATTGGTTAAAGAGCTTAAGAACCCATTATGTGTCTGCGCATGACCTTTAGTCACGTGTGGACACGTGATGCCCTATTGGGGTATTCCTTACTATTTTATCATACTTTTAATTCTCTTCAGTGGGTTTTTAAAGGCCCATCACGTGTGGGCACGTGACTCCACTGATTGCTCGTTTGATTAGAATTTAATTCTATTTCAGCAGAATCCCCAGGAAACCATCACATGTCAGCATGTGACCCCTGGTCACGTGTGGGCACGTGATGCCCCATTGGGGCTTTTCCTGATATTTTATGAGGGAATAGGGAGTACCTTTCAACTGTCCCAGATCAGACTTTTGCACCTACTGCAGGAGGATTGGACACCTGGCGAAGGACTGCAGGCGTGCTAATTGCCTTTGCTTAGTCTGTGGCTTATCCACACATGATATTGGATCTTGTCCTCGTAGACTCAATCCAAATCCTGCAACCAGACTAGCAATCACCTATCTGCAGCGGCCAACTATCTAGGCACATGCACCATGTCTTATTCTCCCAGCTCCACCTCCTCGTGGACCTACCACACCTCCTCATCGTCAGTTCCATCAAGCACAAAGGAACCTACCTCAAGGATAGAGGAATACTCCTCCAGCAAGGAGGAATGTACTGAGGCGACAGGCTTTCACAATGACTGTGAAAGAAGCTGAAGCCACTGGCCAAGTCATCACTGGTAACTCCCTTTCTTTCAAACTTTCTTTCAATCCTTATACATATCAAATATTTTATCCTATACCTAAACATATTCCACACAACTTAGGTATAATCTCAGTAGTTCTTGCACTAGCACTCTTCGATACTGGAGTATCTCATTGCTTTATATCACAACGGTTCGTCAGAACTCATGCGATTCCAGTCAAACCACTCGTATCCAGCTAGAATGTCAGTTCAGGGAATGACGTTCTAAAGGCAACAATGGGATACGATCTGTGTCTAGTGGTTGTCTGCAACAGAGAATTTTATGCTGACTTCAAGGTGCTGGACATACCGAACTTCGATGTAGTTTTGGGTATGGATTGGCTAGGAACATTTTACGCTACCATCGACTGTCGTCAAAGGAGGGTAGTGTTCGAGATACCAGAGCATCCGGTCTTTTATTTCAAAAGTGGAAACCGTACCCTGAAGCCTAGCACATACAAAGAAAAACCGAAGAAGGCAGTGATTGCAACTCTAAATGCGGGAGAAGATAAGCCAGAGGTAGTTCGAGAGTTCGATGATGTATTTCCTGAAGACATATCATGTTTGCCTCCTGATCTAGCTCTTGAATTTGGAATTGATTTAGTATCTGGGGAACAACCGGTGATCAAAGCACCATACCGATTAAGCCCTGAAGGTTTGAAGGAGATCCACACTCAATTGGACGAACTTCTGAAGAAAGGATAGATTCGTCCCAGCACTTTAAGTTGGGGATCTCCAGTTTTACTTGTGAAGAAGAAGGAAGGTTAATACAAAATGTGTATTAACTACCGAGCTCTAAACGAAGTCACGATAGAAAACAAGTATCCACTACCACGAATCGACGATCTGTTCGATCAGCTAAGTGGGTCTTGTGTTTTCTCAAAATTAGATCTTCGTTCGGGTTATCATCAGGTGAAGGTCAAAGAGTCCGATATTCCGAAGACTGCATTCAGAACTCGCTGTAGACATTATGAGTTTCTTGTAATGCCATTTAGAGTGACCAATGCACCGGCCATATTCATGAATCTGATGAACTGGGTTTTCCGAGAATACCTAGACAGGTTTGTTGTCATATTCATCGACGACATCCTGGTGTATTCTAAGAATCGGAAAGAGCACGCTGAACATTTACGAATTTCATGGAGACTTTGCGACAGCATCAACTCTATGCTAAGTACAGCAAGTGGAGTTTTGGCTTGAACAAATCGGATTTCTCGGACATATTGTTTGAGGTGAAGGAATTTCTGTGGATCCAGCTAAAGTATCTGCAGTAAG
The DNA here is from genome assembly GCA_030015575.1 of Agapanthus africanus. NCBI lineage: Eukaryota > Viridiplantae > Streptophyta > Magnoliopsida > Asparagales > Amaryllidaceae > Agapanthus > Agapanthus africanus. The sequence continues at coordinate 822,622,441 of CM057339.1, read as the reverse complement.
CGAATGGCCGACACCAAAGGCGGTAGGGACATTCGAAGTTTCTTGGGATTAGCAGGATACTACCAAAGATTCATAGAAGGCTTTTCGAAGATTGCAACACCCCTAACCAAGCTCACACGTAAAAATGAAGAATTCATGTGGTCAGAAGCATGCGAACAAGTTTTTGTAGAACTCAAGTCAAGATTGACAACAACACCTATTCTCGTAATACCAGACCAATATGGAGGTTTCGTAGTGCATTGCAATGCATCCGGTAAGGGATTAGGATGTGTTCTACACTAGCACGGTAAAGTTGTAGCTTATGCATTAAGACGGTTGAAGATTCATGAGCGCTATTATCAAATGCATAACTTAGAGTTGGCAGCTATTATATTTGCACTGAAGATTTGGCGTCATTATCTTTTTGGAGAACGGGTAGATATATACACAGACCACAAAAGTCTGAAGTATGTGTTTAATCAGAAAGAGTTGAATATGCAGCAGAAAATATAGTTAGAACTTATGGCGGACTTCGACATCAACCTACAATATCATCCAGGGAAGGTGAATGTAGTTCCTGATACACTTAGTCGCCAACCACCATCGATGAATCTCACCGCACAGTGGAAGCTACAACAAGATTTGCATCAGATGGAGATAGAAGTGGTCATGCCAGGTAACGCTTCAAGTTTGATGAACTTATAAATTCAGTCTACAATTGTCGATCAGATCAAAGCAGCTCAAGCAAGTGATGCCAAGTTACAAAAGATCAGAGAATAAGTAGAAAATGGACTTCGAACAGACTTCATCATCCACAAAGACACATCTTTGAGATACGAAAGCAGATTGTGTGTACCACAAGGTCCTGTTCGGGAAGAGTTAATGAAAGAAGCTCACAGCTTCCCATATTCATTATACCCTGGTGGTACAAAGATATACAAAGATTTACGTCAGCATTACTGGTAGCATGGAATGAAGCGTAAAGTAGTCAGAAGCGTAGCCAAATACTTGGTGTGCCAGCAAGTAAAAGCTGAATATCACAGGACTGCTGGTCTACTTCAACCGTTACCTATTCCAGAATGGAAGTGGCAACACATCACCTTGGACTTCGTGACTGCACTTCCTCGCGGCACGAAAGGTAACGATATAGTATGGGTTATTGTGGATCGACTCACAAAGTCGGCTTATTTTATTCCCTTTCGAGTTGGCCAATCTACCGAGACACTAATAAAGAAATACATGGAGGTAAGTTTGAATCTAAGTAAGATTTAACTCTTCAATGTGTATTAACTCTGATACCCATGAACTCATGCAGGAGATCGTGAGATCACATGGAGTACCGGTTTGTATTGTCTCCGATCGTGACACTAGATTCCGATCGCAGTTTTGGCAGAGTCTGCAAGCTAGCTTGGGAACAAGTCTGAACTTTAGCACAGCTTACCATCCACAAACAGATGGACAGTCTGAGCGAACGATTCAGATCCTTGAAAATATGCAAAGAGTTTGTATGCTAGACTTCGGAGGATCGTGGGAAGATCACCTACATCTTGTGGAGTTTTCATACAACAAATGCTACCCAGCGAATATTGGAATGGCACCGTTTGCAGTGCTCTATGGATAGAAGTGTCGTTCACCATTAAGTTGGGACAACATCGGAGATAGGGAACTCTTAGACCTGAGATGATAGTGGCGACTGTAGATGTAGTTCGCATTATCAGGGAACGAATGCGCATAGCCCAAGACCGACAGAAATATTGGGCTGATGCAAAGCGCCAACACTTGGAGTTCCAACCGGGCGATCATGTCTTTCTAAAGATCTCTCCAAACCGTGGAGTGATTCGTTTTGGAAAGAGAGGTAAGCTAAATTCGAGATACATTGGACCATTCGACATACTCGAATAAGTCGGAGAAGTGGCATATCGCTTGGCACTTCCACTCACATTGGAAGGAGTGCACAACGGGTTCCACATATCCCAACTCTGAAGATATGTGAGCGACCCCAGCCATATCCTTGATCACTCCGAGCTCACGGTACAGACAGACTTATCTTGTGAGCAACAACCCGTTGAAATTCTGGACAGAAAGATAAAGTCACTTCGGAATAAGGAAGTAAACTTAGTTCGAGTAATGTGGAGGAAAAACTCACCAGGAGAATCAAGGTGGGAAAGAGAAGACAACATGCATGCAAGTTACCCTTACTTGTTTGTAAATTAATCCTTAAATATTTGTAAATTTTGAGGACGAAATTTTTGTAAGGAGGATAGGATATAACGACTCTATTTTTAATGTACAGAAATTTGTTTAAAGTTAAAGTACTAAATGGAGTATTAGCAACCCTGAGTATGCTATAAGTATTTAGTTTGTTTTAGAACAGCAAGAAACAACTTGTAGCTCATTGGTAAAGCCATGCACTGCTGTGACGTAGCCCCTGTGTTCAAATCCCTCCAACCATATATTATTTTTAATGATTTTTCTTTTAAACTTTTTTGGAAGCCCAAAATTTTACACGTGCAATACACGTAAAAATGAAAAGTCACTAAAATCAAATATGTGGAAAATAACATATGAACAGCCGAGAACACGTAGCATCGATCCAGATCCCCACACCCACCTAATAGTCGGTGAGGTGGAGACCCAGACCAGCGCCGCCGGGCCCCCCCGTAGGGAATGCTCCCAAATTTTTCCCCAACACCCCTTGGCCTCCCCCACTATTCCTCTTCTGTTTGTTTTTTCTGCAATTAACCAGAGGATTAAAAATCACCATTAAACCAAGATTTTAATGCATTTTAATTCTCATTTTTAATTCTATAAACCCTAATTCTATCCTATAAATACCACCCCATACCTAGCCCTCTCTATTCTAAAATCCATTGTCAAAACTCTCAAATTTTTCCAAGTTAAATTAATTGTACAAGTGGAGTTAGCCTAAGATCATCTTCCGGCGATAATTCGGGACAAATCCAGCGACACTGCGACTCCACGAAACTCTCAAACGCTTTCACTACCTCCCTTCTCTCATCTAAACCAGTAAATCCCCTCTCCACTCCTCTCTTCCCTATTAAAAGAATTCTCTTCTCAAAACTCATCGGAAGCGGAGTTATTCCGACTTCCGATTCTAATTTTGTTTAAAACACAACTTTTCTTAATAACCAAACATCCATATTATTACATCTTGTTTAGTAATCTTAAAACTAACATGTAGAACAAGTTTCAATTCAAAATACAATATTATACAACTTTTATTTTAATTTTACGGTTAAATACCACAAAGTTTACTTACGGCATCGTTTCATCATATTTACTCATATTACCTTTAGAAAACTCACGAGATAATGACCTACCTCATCACAACACTCATCATGGCATATCACGATGGCTTTTGAAACAATATTTTGTGGGATAAATTGTAACACCTTAGAATGTGTTTTGTAGCTAATTATATTTTAATGTATGGTTTTTAATAAAAAGTTTACCAAATTAAGTTTTAAATGTTTTATCCTAATTATTGTGTATTTTATTAGAATTTTGTTAGGCACACACACACTTGTGCATGATAACTAGGGTTGTTTTTGGGGTTAAACATGATTAGCAATCATGGTTAGCCAACCATTTGTTTTAAGATTAGTTTAAAAGTTATGGTTGTTAATAGTATGGGTTTTAAGCATGATGGTTTTTTTAAATGTAAATGAATTTAAAAAGGGGTTTTATTTTGAATTTTTGTTTTGTGCTTGGTTGACTTTGAGGGAGAGAGAGAGAGTGAGCATGGGCATCATGGCTTTGCCCATGCCTCATTATGAGAGAGAGAGTGAGAAGGGGGCCTTGGTGTGTGCTCATTTCTCCATCTCACTTCTTTCTCTCATTCTCTCAAACTCACACACACTCACTCACACACACCATCAGCATCATTAGCAGCAGCAGCAGCTGCAGGCATCATCATCATCATCATCTTCACAACAACAACAACAACAACACCACAACAACAACAACAACAATAGCAGCAGCAACAGGATCAGCAGGAGCAGCAGCAGCAGCTGCAGGCATCATCATCATCATCATCTTCACAACAACAACACAACAACACAACAGCAACAACAACAGCAACAATAACAGCAACAGCAGCAACAGCAACAGGGGGCAGCAGCAGCAGCAACAGGGACCCCAGCTCTCGCAGGAGCTCTTCTCCACACCTTCACCTGCCTTCTAGGGTTCAGTGGGTATATTTTCTTAACCCCATTTCATGGTTTGCTTAGTTGTGCATCGATTGATTCGATTAGTGCTAAATTAGCTAGTTTAGTGCTAGTTTTGGGGTTTTGTGAGATATTGTGGTAATTTGTTGAATTGGTTAGCTACCTTAGGTTAGTTTAGTGTTAGTAAGGCCACTTCAACTGAAGATTAGCCAGATTACACTAAAATACCATAAGATTTCTAATTTGTGCAAATTGGTGACTTTTAAGCGATATTGTGATATCTGGAACCTGCTGTGATCCTAGATGTGTACTGGAAAATTAAGCAGTGTGGTATTGTTGTACTAGAGACCCTGGAGCACCACCTGAGAGACGGCACCCATGCCACCGGCCAGGGCCGGCGACGGCTGAAGGAGGGGCCGGCGACGCCGGCCTTGTAGATGAGTTAGGGTTTGGGTTTTTGCCTGTAGGTGTGTTCTATTGGTTGGGTCCCTCTAGTCTTGTTTATTTGTTTAGTTTTCACAGTAGGCAAAATCTGGGATCATATATCGCTTTTGTGTTTCGTTGTGTTTGCGCGATACGCGCGATACGTGAGTGGGTTCTGTGATCCAGCGTATCGCGGCGTGTCGCGATGGTTTTTAGACGCGCACACACACGATTCAGCGTATCGTGCACACGCGCGTTTAGTTCGCGACGCGAGTTTCTCGTTTCGTTTCGATATCGCGTTTCGCGAGATATTTGGCTTATATGTGATTTCCATATCTTATTTGCAGGTTTGCAGGCAGGGACTACGGACACGGCTACAGGGGGAGCAGATGGTAGGATTCACCTAGCGTGGAATATAGGTGAGTAGATATAACATATACAGGGGAATCGCCCGCATGGCGTTATGCGTCTGGGCTAGGATTCATTTACCTGTCGCACATTCTACGTCATTGTAGAATTGCGCCTTACTGCATTTCCTTAAATATTGTTATACTGTGACTAGCAGCCGTAGGACACTGCACACATTATTGACGGTCCATGTTGCACGAGCACGGATTGCATGCTACACACACACCGTCAATAATTGCCATGTCACACACTACCCCTTATAGCTACCATTGCTTGCCACACTTGACATCTAGCTTATCGGTATACCTATAGCGTATCATACCTTTAGTGATAGGTATATTTTCACGTTGCGATACAGCTACAGGTATACCTCCTACATATTTTACCTATACCGGGAGGGATTTCCTACATATGTTACTTATACCCAGGGGGGTATACGACGTCAGTTCCTATAGGTAGATACCTATACTTTGCTACACCTGTATGTCAGATACATATTCAGTTGTTGTCGCTTATTCATATTTACTGATGTTACTTAGCTGTACCTTATCATGATTTCGCATACATCTGGTTCGGCTATATACTTGTGTTTACCTGCTCGCATTCAGATATATCGCATACATTTATTCCTGGATTGCGCATTGTTTATCTGGATTTTACATGATGTTTTCGGGATTTGGGAACCGCGGGAGTTCATGAAATTATGCATACGTGTAACAACCCGGTTTCCTTGATATGATATTTGAGCGTCCCCCATGAGTTTTATCGGTGCTGATTTTATGCTCCATACGATGTGTGGATGCCGTATGAGAGTACATGGTGGGGCCCGGTATGGTTCCCCTCGGCAAGAAGATCGATGGGTTTGCCGATTGAGCCTGGAGGCGGGCGAGTACCTACCGGTGATTGATTTGACCTGGCAGTTGTCCGGAGGCTACTGGCCAGAGTAGAGAGATGGATACGGGATGACCTGTACTGTCGGGGCCGAGGGCCGACACTGCAGACGGACCCCGTGGGCTGATCCGGACTGACGGAGCCCAATATACGAGGATTTCTGTGTCGATACTTGGCACACGGTTTCATGATATTTCTTTAACCCCTTTTGTATATATAACAGGGGATTTAGCCGTTGTTATATATACCCTTACACCAATATTAGTGGTATGGGACGCTAATATATGTGTATTGCCCCATCATATTTATTTCTGTATATACATTTACTTTTAGGATGCTAGAAACTTACTTGAGATTGGATTTGGGATACTAGGTGATTCATTGGGATTGGACATTGGATATACCTATGTGATTGGTGATTTGTACATTCGGGATATAGGAGATTACTCGATATTGTACATTGAGGAGATGTGAGACTTATGTGATGTGAGTGCCCAATGTGGGGGCTGGTTGAGGATTTGGGATTGAAGTATCTTGATGGATTTTGATCCTGCCACGACGTCAGGTTTCCGTGGGAAATGACATATTCCACCCTATACCTCACCCTTACCTACCTTATGCACAGATTCATATATTGGTAGTACCTGTAGTGTACCCTTATGATAGTTGCATATTTACTTTCTCATATCCCTGCTGCATGATTATTGCATACTATTGCTTCACATATTGATTGTACCTGCTAGTGTACTCTCTTTATTTCAGCATTGCATGACATATTATTATTATTGTAATCGCATATCTTAGATTCATGCTGTACGTGCATTCCTGCGATTACCTGCATATGTTTTATACTATTCACGAGTTGGCAACTCACCCCCGTTGTGCCACAGGTGTTTCAGGTTTTTCCCCAGAGTAGTCGAGGCAGGCTATTCCTTTATTCAGCTATCCAGCTACCACCTTTTGCTACAGATACCGCATCAGCTCACAGTACCTTTTTGCTTAGGTGGGTTAGACGGTTATCTGTATTTCATATTGTACCTTCGTTGTATATTGTACTCTCTCTCCATCTACTATTGTATTTGTAGACATAGAGACTTGGTGAGGACGTTAGTGTGTATTATTGTGGATTTGGTGTCTTTTATATACAGCTTTTCTCTACTGTCTTTATTTCTTCGCTACGGCGTCGTATATTTGTATTGTATTCATCTTGGCTGGTTTTTACAAAAAGGGGTGTTGCTAAAATTTTAAAGAAGGAAAATAAGACTTTTTTTAAAGAATTTGGGTTGCGATTTCAATGGTTTCAAAACTTATATTATCTTTTCCGTATTTCTCATGGTTTAGATTTCTGGGTTTGGCTTTCTTTTACTACGTTGCGTCTTTAGGCGTTGCGTAGTATTAGGGCCGTCACGGGCCAATTCTGGGTCGTGACAAAGTTGGTATCAGAGCGTTAGGTTTTACCTTTCGGAGTGTAGGATGACCTTAGTATGATGGAGTAGGTAGCTTAAGCAGAGTAACGTAGTGTGTGTATGTCTGCAGCATACCCACAGCGCGGTACTTTGTATTAAGTGACCTAAGTACAATTTGCTTGACATTCCTTCCTTGATGATTCATATCTTTGAGATCGATTTCCTCATTATTATCGAATCTCATTTTATATCTATTTATAGCCTTGCCGCCGATGACTATGGGGACTCAGAGCGATGCAGCGAGGGCCGAGGTCAGAGTTAGCTCGGGTGAGACGAGTACTGACCAGGATGGCACTCTAGTTGCACAGGTGCAGACGGATCAGCCTACGACCTATACCATGGATAGACTGTTGGTAGAGATGCAGGAGTTCCGCCAGACGATGAGTTCGTTAGTTGACGTCGTTCGGGAGCTACGACAGGAGGTTGTCACCCCCGTTACTCAGCTATCCCTTACGATCAGTATGCAGCAGTCCGTCACCTTCATAGCACCAGTGGTTGCAGCTCCAGTTGACGAGGCGCATATTACAGAGGCTCAGAGAGTTCCAGGACAGTGGAGGACTCGTACCAGCGTACCAGCCCAGAGACAGAGGTTTGGTCGTCGAAACAGATTTCGTGGCCACTATGGGAATAGCAGAGGCCTAGGACGAAGACAGTCGTTCAGCTCTCGTCCCCAGGATGGTCAGCAGTCAGTACGTGGATGTTTTCGATGCGGAAGCCTTCAGCACTTCGTCAGGGATTGTTCCTCAGCACGGCGTCAGGATCGTATTTAGAGAGGCCGTGGACGTGGAAGATTTGCTCAGAGGGCTCAGTCTACCAGAGGAGTTCATCTAGCTGCGAGTAGAGGGCAGACACAGGAGTTTGCTTCTACTCATCGCGACGCGCAGACGTCCAATGTGGAGTTTTCAGGTACCCTTGAGTTATATTTTTCTCTTGGTGTATTTGTTTGTTTCTTGCTTGTACCGTGGTTGGGTAGATTAGTCGTAGTGGTGTTAACTTCTGTCAGCGATCCTTTTGTTGCGCGACACGTATTTCAGTTTTGTGCCAATCGGATAGGAGATAAAGATTTCGTCCGTCGTTTTGATCCTTCTAGAGATGTGGGATTTGACGTTCTCCTGGGCACGGATTGGTTAACTACGTGTTAGGCGTCTGTGGACTACCGTGTGGAAACAAGTTAGGTTTTGTTTTCCCCGGCGAGTCAGATCTTGTTGTACCGGTGGATAGTCGTGCCGCCTCCCACAGCTTGAATTCAGCCTTCTTAGCTAGTCGGCTACTGAGGAGATGTCGTGGATTCTTGACGTTCATTCGTGATACCGGAGCCACCGTGGGATTGTTGGACCGGCTTCTGTTCGTGCGAGAGTTTTTCCGACGTTGTTCCGGATGAGCCGGCGAAGCTTGGGAGCAAAAGGATCAGCTGCAGGGTCTTGGTTTGGGGAGTTTTGTGTGTCTGAGTGTTTCGCTTTTGGAAGCTCCGATTTCTGTTCGTCGAGAAGAAAGACGGCAGTTTAGGGTTGCGTATCGACGGATCGTCAATTGAACCGGCTTACGGTGCGGATAGGTATCCTTCACCTTGCCGTGGCGATTTCTTCGATCAGCTCCAGAGTGCGAGACATTTCTCTAAGTGTGTTTGGGATCAGGTCATCATTGTTGCGGATGCGGAGTGACGGCATTCCGAAGACTGCCTTGTGCGTGCTACGGGCTTTGTGTGTTTTTTTGTGAGTCGTTGGATTCACTGTCGCCCTAGCAGCATTCGTAGATATGATGGACCAGATTTCTTCAGGCCGTTCCTCGACCAGTTTTGTTGTGATACTTACGACACTCTGGTCTACTTAATGTGTCTTGAGGAACAGGAGTAGCACTGGAGGATTTGTTATGCGGATACTGGGAGAGTACCAGCAGTTGCTAAATTCTCAGAGTGTTTCTTCAGGCTTGTTTGTGTTGACTCCTAGGTCTTGTAGTCACGGGAGACGGTTCCGTATGGTTCCGAGGGAGATCGTGGCCGTACAGCTTAGGCCCAGACTTGTGTGCAGGACGGAGATCCGCAGATTGTTGGGCTTAGCAGGTCTTTGCCGCCGTTTCATGCAGGATTGCTAGAGTAATGCTGCACCGTCGACTGAATGGACCGGAAGGGAGGTTTCTTTCCTTTGGACTGAGGCATGTGTACGGAGTTTTCAGCAGTTGAAGATTCAGTTAGCAACTGCATCAGTCTTTCTTTGCTTTTGGTTCGGGCGACCTTGTTGTTTAACTGTAATGTTTCTTGAGTGGGCTCGAGGGTGTACTGAGGTGACACTATAGAGATATCGCTTTTGCTTTCCCTACATTTGGAGGAAGTACGAGGAGGATATTCCACTCATGATCTGGAGATGGCCGCGGTGGTTTTGCGTTGGAGATTGGGAGACACTACTTACTTGAGAGTCGTGTCAGATTTTCCACGGACCACTAGAGCTTAATGTACATCTTCCTGCAGCAGATTTGGATTGTTGTGATGGTCTTCTGCAGATTTACAGTTCTTGTGTGATCGTCGAGTATAGCTTAGTTCGTCTCTACGGAGGGGACAGCTTGCTCATGTCCGCGCCCGACCACTTTCCTTAAATCGTTTTCGCGAGACACTGCCCGTCGAAGCTCGTACGTCAGAGATACTTGAGCATATTCGGCTGGGTAATGATTCGAAGACCTTGATTGTGACAATGATGTGCTAAGTTAGGGACACGTTTGTGTACTTACCATTATCAGGTAGAGGCGTGTAATCCTAGAACATGCACATCTGTCAACTCTCTTTATTCATTCAAGTTCCACCAGTTTTGGCGTGACTTGTGAGGTAGTTACGAGTGGACAAGGGATATAATGAGAAGTTGCAGGTTTCGTTTCAAGGTGTCAGTCTTGTTGTGTGCTTGGGTCGAGCATCTGAGGCCGGCTGGAGAGTTGCAATCTTTTTACCGTTCCGAAGAAGGAATGGGAGCAGATCTCCATGAATTCCGTTATGGTTTCTACCCAGTTAGTTAGGGTGTGACTTCCTTCGGATTCTTGTCATCCGGTTATACTCAGTTTGCTCAGTTGTTTTGTTTAAGTTGTGTATTTGTTTTGCTTGGTCGTCAGCAGCTTGGGATCGTCACTCGCCATCGTTAGGGTTCTCCTTCGATAGCTGTTATCAGGAGACACTAAATTGGCCACCCTTAGGCTTAGGGGTTAGGTCGTGTCGACCACCAGCCTGCTGTTTTTTTGACTCTGCGTAAGTAGGACTTTGGACCTCAGCTAGTCTAGAGACTTCGGAGACGGTCCAGTTGTGTTAGGTCAGGATGTGGATTGTCCATTTCGAACTGAGGTCTTATGACGACTGTGTTAGTCATAGACTCGAGTTCGCAGGGACAGATCATGTATTCCTATGGACTTTCCGACGAATGACGTGTTGGATATTGGGAAGCTTATCCCAGGATTTTAGGTCCTTTTAGATCCTAAGTGAGTTAGTTTTGTTGCCTTCAATTTGGCACTTCCGCCCAGATTATTGGATTTTCACCCCGTATTCCTTGTGATGATACTTTACAATTACCTTCTTGACCTTTCTCACATGTTTTGGCACCAGACCATTTAGCTGGACGCGATCTTTCGTTCACCCGCAGCCATGTGTGTTAATGGCTCGACAGGTGGAGAAACGTCGGTCAAAGGTCTTGCCATCTGTGAAGGGTTTTCTCGGGCGTAGCCGTGTAGTGAGGTAGTCACTTGGGAGGCTGCGAGCGAGATTTGAGGATTTTAATCTTCTTTTGAAGGTACGCGTAACAGTATAAGTTTTAAATTCGGGGACGAATTTCTTTTAAGGGGGGGAGATTGTAACACCTTAGAATGTGTTTTGTAGCTAATTATATTTTAATGTATGGTTTTTAATAAAAAGTTTACCAAATTAAGTTTTAAATGTTTTATCCTAATTATTGTGTATTTTATTAGAATTTTGTTAGGCACACACACACTTGTGCATGATAACTAGGGTTGTTTTTGGGGTTAAACATGATTAGCAATCATGGTTAGCCAACCATTTGTTTTAAGATTAGTTTAAGAGTTATGGTTGTTAATAGTATGGGTTTTAAGCATGATGGTTTTTTTAAATGTAAATGAATTTAAAAAGGGGTTTTATTTTGAATTTTTGTTTTGTGCTTGGTTGACTTTGAGGGAGAGAGAGAGAGTGAGCATGGGCATCATGGCTTTGCCCATGCCTCATTATGAGAGAGAGAGTGAGAAGGGGGCCTTGGTGTGTGCTCATTTCTCCATCTCACTTCTTTCTCTCATTCTCTCAAACTCACACACACTCACTCACACACACCATCAGCATCATTAGCAGCAGCAGCAGCTGCAGGCATCATCATCATCATCATCTTCACAACAACAACAACAACAACACCACAACAACAACAACAATAGAAGCAGCAACAGGATCAGCAGGAGCAGCAGCAGCAGCTGCAGGCATCATCATCATCATCATCTTCACAACAACAACACAACAACACAACAACAACAACAACAGCAACAATAACAGCAACAGCAGCAACAGCAACAGGGGGCAGCAGCAGCAGCAACAGGGACCCCAGCTCTCGCAGGAGCTCTTCTCCACACCTTCACCTGCCTTCTAGGGTTCAGTGGGTATATTTCCTTAACCCCATTTCATGGTTTGCTTAGTTGTGCATCGATTGATTTGATTAGTGCTAAATTAGCTAGTTTAGTGCTAGTTTTGGGGTTTTGTGAGATATTATGGTAATTTGTTGAATTGGTTAGCTACCTTAGGTTAGTTTAGTGTTAGTAAGGCCACTTCAACTGAAGATTAGCCAGATTACACTAAAATACCATAAGATTTCTAATTTGTGCAAATTGGTGACTTTTAAGCGATATTGTGATATCTGGAACCTGCTGTGATCCTAGATGTGTACTGGAAAATTAAGCAGTGTGGTATTGTTGTACTAGAGACCCTGGAGCACCACCTGAGAGACGGCACCCATGCCACCGGCCAGGGCCGGCGACGGCTGAAGGAGGGGCCGGCGACGCCGGCCTTGTAGATGAGTTAGGGTTTGGGTTTTTGCCTGTAGGTGTGTTCTATTGGTTGGGTCCCTCTAGTCTTGTTTATTTATTTAGTTTTCACAGTAGGCAAAATCTGGGATCATATATCGCTTTTGTGTTTCGTTGTGTTTGCGCGATACGCGCGATACGTGAGTGGGTTCTGTGATCCAGCGTATCGCGGCGTGTCGCGATGGTTTTTAGACGCGCACACACACGATTCAGCGTATCGTGCACACGCGCGTTTAGTTCGCGACGCGAGTTTCTCGTTTCGTTTCGATATCGCGTTTCGCGAGATATTTGGCTTATATGTGATTTCCATATCTTATTTGCAGGTTTGCAGGCAGGGACTACGGACACGGCTACAGGAGGAGCAGATGGTAGGATTCACCTAGCGTGGAATATAGGTGAGTAGATATAACATCTACAGGGGAATCGCCCGCATGGCGTTATGCGTCTGGGCTAGGATTCATTTACCTGTCGCACATTCTACGTCATTGTAGAATTGCGCCTTACTGCATTTCCTTAAATATTGTTATACTGTGACTAGCAGCCGTAGGACACTGCACACATTATTGACGGTCCATGTTGCACGAGCACGGATTGCATGCTACACACACACCGTCAATAATTGCCATGTCACACACTACCCCTTATAGCTACCATTGCTTGCCACACTTGACATCTAGCTTATCGGTATACCTATAGCGTATCATACCTTTAGTGATAGGTATATTTTCACGTTGCGATACAGCTACAGGTATACCTCCTACATATTTTACCTATACCGGGAGGGATTTCCTACATATGTTACTTATACCCAGGGGGGTATACGACGTCAGTTCCTATAGGTAGATACCTATACTTTGCTACACCTGTATGTCAGATACATATTCAGTTGTTGTCGCTTATTCATATTTACTGATGTTACTTAGCTGTACCTTATCATGATTTCGCATACATCTGGTTCGGCTATATACTTGTGTTTACCTGCTCGCATTCAGATATATCGCATACATTTATTCCTGGATTGCGCATTGTTTATCTGGATTTTACATGATGTTTTCGGGATTTGGGAACCGCGGGAGTTCATGAAATTATGCATACGTGTAACAACCCGGTTTCCTTGATATGATATTTGAGCGTCCCCCATGAGTTTTATCGGTGCTGATTTTATGCTCCATACGATGTGTGGATGCCGTATGAGAGTACATGGTGGGGCCCGGTATGGTTCCCCTCGGCAAGAAGATCGATGGGTTTGCCGATTGAGCCTGGAGGCGGGCGAGTACCTACCGGTGATTGATTTGACCTGGCAGTTGTCCGGAGGCTACTGGCCAGAGTAGAGAGATGGATACGGGATGACCTGTACTGTCGGGGCCGAGGGCCGACACTGCAGACGGACCCCGTGGGCTGATCCGGACTGACGGAGCCCAATATACGAGGATTTCTGTGTCGATACTTGGCACACGGTTTCATGATATTTCTTTAACCCCTTTTGTATATATAACAGGGGATTTAGCCGTTGTTATATATACCCTTACACCAATATTAGTGGTATGGGACGCTAATATATGTGTATTGCCCCATCATATTTATTTCTGTATATACATTTACTTTTAGGATGCTAGAAACTTACTTGAGATTGGATTTGGGATACTAGGTGATTCATTGGGATTGGACATTGGATATACCTATGTGATTGGTGATTTGTACATTCGGGATATAGGAGATTACTCGATATTGTACATTGAGGAGATGTGAGACTTATGTGATGTGAGTGCCCAATGTGGGGGCTGGTTGAGGATTTGGGATTGAAGTATCTTGATGGATTTTGATCCTGCCACGACGTCAGGTTTCCGTGGGAAATGACATATTCCATCCTATACCTCACCCTTACCTACCTTATGCACAGATTCATATATTGGTAGTACCTGTAGTGTACCCTTATGATAGTTGCATATTTACTTTCTCATATCCCTGCTGCATGATTATTGCATACTATTGCTTCACATATTGATTGTACCTGCTAGTGTACTCTCTTTATTTCAGCATTGCATGACATATTATTATTATTGTAATCGCATATCTTAGATTCATGCTGTACGTGCATTCCTGCGATTACCTGCATATGTTTTATACTATTCACGAGTTGGCAACTCACCCCCGTTGTGCCACAGGTGTTTCAGGTTTTTCCCCAGAGTAGTCGAGGCAGGCTATTCCTTTATTCAGCTATCCAGCTACCACCTTTTGATACAGATACCGCATCAGCTCACAGTACCTTTTTGCTTAGGTGGGTTAGACGGTTATCTGTATTTCATATTGTACCTTTGTTGTATATTGTACTCTCTCTCCATCTACTATTGTATTTGTGGACATAGAGACTTGGTGAGGACGTTAGTGTGTATTATTGTGGATTTGGTGTCTTTTATATACAGCTTTTCTCTACTGTCTTTATTTCTTCGCTACGGCGTCGTATATTTGTATTGTATTCATCTTGGCTGGTTTTTACAAAAAGGGGTGTTGCTAAAATTTTAAAGAAGGAAAATAAGACTTTTTTTAAAGAATTTGGGTTGCGATTTCAATGGTTTCAAAACTTATATTATCTTTTCCGTATTTCTCATGGTTTAGATTTCTGGGTTTGGCTTTCTTTTACTACGTTGCGTCTTTAGGCGTTGCGTAGTATTAGGGCCGTCACGGGCCAATTCTGGGTCGTGACATAAATACTATTTTACAATAAAATACTTTAAACTAATAAAGCCGTATTCTTTAAGATTGTTTTAATTAAATTCCATGCGAATAAGCCTCTACATCCCATTTTGGGGAACCTGATTTGGCTGGTGTGGGTTATCGCACATTCTCGGGACTAGTAGAGTGAGATGCATACCTCCTCACGGAACATCCGATCTCGATAGAATTTTTAATACAATTTTTAAGAATAATGTGATTTTCTATTTAATAAATAAATTCCCTTTTTAATAATTATATATAGTCAAAATATCTATTTTAAATATATAATAAATTCTATGTTTTCTAAACAAAGGAATCACAAATTTCATGAATATACCATCACAAATCCATACAATTCCAATTTACACTAAAATACGCTATACTGTTCAATCTAGGTTTATAATCATTAGAATACTTCACTTTTAAAAACTACATCCATGAAAACCCTAAACACGATAAATAAATGCTTGAGGTTTACTTTAAAAGTTTATCAAAACTATTTTTCATAAAACCCCCTCAAGATTATTAATTTACAATAAGGACCTTAGTAAATATAGGTTTAAGCGGGACCAATTCTCTTGAGCCTCAGGGAGCCAGAGAAAGTGGGTGCTTGCCTATTTAAGGTAGGAAACTAAAACGGGGTTATCAATGGTAATTGGTTTGGAAAAAGTCATAAATCCTGCCGTCCATGTGCAGCAATTACCGATAACCCCAAAATCTATTTCAGGAATTAAATCATGTTTAAGTGTCTGACTCAGACAGAGTCCCAGTCTAATCTGAATACAATTCCAATCTATATGCACTTCAAATATAACTCCAATACATCATGAATCTATATATACTGAATACTATCAAATATCAACATGACTTGAACTGACCGAACCATGGATATACATTGACTTGATTACATGACTATCCGTTTACATCCTTATCCGTTTACATGAGCAATTGATATCATGGTTTCGGCAAGTCTTACAGCTATAAACAATACAATAAACATTATGGGTTTTTTTAAGAGGTAAATTGGTACAGAATGTGTTAAAAGTAGCATGATGATGGTCACTTTAAAACACATAACCTGAATATCCGTTGTTTTTGTCTTGTGGCTTAACGATTCCTTATGCTCCGTATACCTTAGTCCACGGAATAGTTGGACTCCTCTCGTATACACTGGCATAGTCTGTACCAAGCTACAAACAACAACGTTAACATAACAATCATACATTATACCAGATATATTCTCTTTACCAGAACAGTCTATTTCTATCTCTTTTTGGGACTTACCGAGCGATTGTTCGCTGACGACATTCCTTTTCTATTCTTTCTTGGGAATGTTGTCAGGAGGACCCAACTCTCTAGATATTGAGCCCAGCTCAGAAGATTTGGAGCAGTTCATCGAGGACCCGGAACTCTGTTAGTTATATGTATGCCCTAGAGGCCATTACTATACATAGGATGTATATTGTAGTGGATGCTTGGACATATATAGGGAGGACTTTCTTGCTCGACATGATAGTATGCTATCTGGTTGATCTTTACCTTAACGTGTACACTGATTGTCTCTCTGTTACATGTTGGTAAAGCCCTTAGGATGTGTACTTGACTACCTGGACTATGATGCGGATCATACTAGTGAGGACATGGTAGTCCATAAGTACATCCTTCAAAGTCCTTAGTCGTGGGTATATCGAGACGGGGCATCGATATACCAGAGTAGACTAGCGTATACCTTCTCGACCCATACAGATGGGCGATGGATGATCCCATATCCATTGGTGTTTGACATCAGGGATGATATACGGGTGCTCAGTGGAACTGGGTACACTGGACGGACTCGCCGAGAACTCCCAGATGGTATTATACCTTACGTCAGATGGCAGTTCTCTGGTGACACTGGTACAGAGTAGTCTGTTGACCCGAGATCGTCATAGAGTCTTGTGTGGTTCCTACTGTGCTTTGATTTCCACCTTACCACGTCTAAGAGGGCGTGCAAAACGGTGGTTTTTGGGTACAGTCCCGAGTCACATGGAGGCAATGAGCGATAGGAGGGGATTCGTCTCTCCCGGTATAGGGAGTTGATGTTGCGCTGTGTTCGATTGGCTATAATCGGAAATCCCTGGCCAGGGTTGCTGAGATTTACTGGTAAGTGTTACCTGTAGTTTCTCGAATTGTTATAGACCTCATATCGACACGACTTATCGAGCTATTGGGGTCTGACGTTTACCATCCCTAGGCGAGATATGCGACATATCAGACGATCAGACCGGACTGTACAGTAAGTGTTACTGGTTGGATTCACAGGAGTGTGAGCGGGCTTGCTCGTCGATCTTCTGATCGCTCAATACCCGGGTGGCCGTTACGTTTAGCAGACCGCTTGCGGCTTGTGGGTGTTTGATATGATCATCACCTGCTGCCGGCGTATTGACGAGTCTTTAGAGTCCTACACAGAGGTTTCCTGGCTCAAGCGAAACGAAATAGGAGCGCATATGAGATATGTGCAGGACCGAGAATAATGCGTGTATGTGATACCGTATTCCATTCTCGCGATGTATGTATCGAAAGGTTGTATGTGATATAACCTAGTTATCGAATCAAGGATTGATTCGATAAGTCGATACATTGAATATTAGTCGGTTATATGCGATATGACCGGATCGTTAAATCAAGCGTTGATTTAATGATTTAATGTATAATTATATATTTGATATATTACTTTGCATTAACTAGTATTGGTTCACTTTAAATGGATTTTCTCACTTGTATTGCACAAGTTGTATATGTGATATACTTTTGTGCACTTGATTGTATCATGTTTGATGATACATGTTTACTTGGCTTTGTGTAAAGATTAAACCATGGTTATATGAATGGTTAGGGTTTTGTTTTCCTATTCATTTATTTATTTATTCTTTTTGGAAAATAAATGGCATAAAGAGAAAATGGTGGCTTTCTTTGTTTGCATCTTGAAGCTTCATGAAGCTTTGACTAAGTGACCATTTTGTCTCATGCTTAACCCTAACCACTCCACTTAACCCTAGTTGATTCTCTACACTTGACCATGGTTGTATTATGATAAGTATTGATTTTCTTTTCTATTCAAAAAATAACTTATCATATTCTTTCTTCATCTTCTTCTTCATGAGCAAGAAAGAAAAGCTTGCCTCATCAATGGCAAGTGATGAAATCATGTGAGAAATCCAATTCCAAAGTGAACCCACTTCCTATTTCTTCATCCTCTACCTCTTGCCAAGTAGTATAGGGTGTTTCCTTCACAAGTTTCATGACTTGGTGAAGTGGGAGTTTGATCTTGTGATGCCTCGACGTAGATCATCTTCGGCATCGTTGTCGATGACCTAGCCCGCCCATTTCTCCGATGAAGCCGACGCGAGAGCCCGGGATTGGATTTGGACAGCAAGGGGACTTCATCATGGAGCTATGGAGGTGGAGAACCGGATCTACAAAGGTTGTATTTCCGTTCACTTAGTTAAATTATTAACTAGCATCTTGTTTCGCCTAAAATTCTAGTTAACGATCCGTATTAGGGTTTCTCGGCACTTGTAAAATTTGAAATTGGCATGGTTGATGCCTTGTGAGACCTCATTAGCGTGCCTAGGAACCCTACAGTGGTATCAGAGCCTAGCTAGTGCCTTAGGCGATGCTTAGACGATGTTAGAAACCCGATCGAACCGAAACCCTAAACCCAAAATTGCTCTCTGTACATTTTTGAAAATTATGGATTTTTGAGAATTAAAAATATGCAGAAAATTCAGCAGGGAATTGTAAGAATTACTGTGAAGCCCATACCCATGATTCCCTCAAAGCGCGGCGGAACCGCGGCATTAGCATGGCTAATGCGGCGGTTCCGCGGCCATTTTGTCTTTTCTTCAGTTGGTCTTTGCACAGTAATTCATATATTTGGGTGCTGTATTTTCTGGGAATTTTTAATTTAAACTCAAGAGTTGAGTTTTCTGGGTTGTATTGGGAGTTCGTAGAATCGATCGGATTATCAGACTTTGTCTATGTGGCTTTCCGGATATTTTAGAATATGTTAAAAAGTTCGACCGGATATAAATACCCAACTTTTCCCCTGCCGGAAAATTTTCAAGTGTTGGATTTTTTCGAGGTTTAAAGACGTTCTAAGTAGTGCGAGTAACGCGATGGTCCCTCTAGAAGACAACAAACCTTAACTCGATTATGTGACCGTCTTGAACTGCCCTTTGAACCTTAGGGTTTGGGGCAGTACGGCGTGCCACATGTGAGGCGTTGGCTTGACCCTTCTACGGCTGGACCGTTGGTACTGAGGCACGAAGTGAATGTCTTTGAACTTATTTCATGAGTTGAGCTGTTTCGGGAAAACTTGGGTGTTCGATTGTTCGATCGGAAAGTTTAACATTTTCTATCTTATTCGGAATGTGATACAATAATTGGAATTCACAAAAGTTATGAGATAACTGAATGAATGTTATAAATCTAGCAATTTAGTCTCACTTGATCGGTTGCTACGGAATTTTGATGCGATCAAAAGTCCGTTGCAATCACGTAGCGTACGCGGATACTCGCCGGGTAAACTTAATAGACAGCCTCACTCCATAGCCCCGACCAAGTGACTGTAGGAGAACCCCGTCGCCGAAAGCATCCGTCCGGGTGCTCGCGGCAGCGGTGTTCCGCCTTGGTGCACTTTGTCGACGGTATCGGGGGTGCGGCCGCCTACTAAAGTTTGCGACGAGCATTCGATCAGGATGTCGGGAATCTTGCTGATTGCCCGACTTGATATTGAAAAGAGTTTTCGATAATGAGACTAAAATGCGGGGTTTATAATTGTTAGGCATGCGATGTCTAAGTATTTCATTTGATTAGGCATGCGATGTCTAAAGCGGTTGCGGATTCCAACTGTTGTAGTTTTACACTTTCTTTTCTGTGACCGTAAGTGTAATATGTGATATCGCCGGTTTCGTTGCTATATGTCAACGACAATTGGGATGCGCATATTTACTTACGTTGATGACATGTGATGTTATGTGTTGCTGGATATGTTATATTGGATCGTCGTGTTTGAATAGCCGGGGGTTTTTATGTGAGATGAGTGTTTTTCATTTTCATTCATGTAAAAACTTGTATGTAATATTCTTTTATTGGGGCACTTCCAGGTTGCGGAAGATGTCACCCTTTGTATATTATTTACTATTCTGCACTAGGATAGACCCAAGGAGGGAAGCACAAGTAACCGGGTTCTAGGGTCCAGTGGGAGACCATCTCGAGGAGTCGAGTCCGGGTCTCCTAACCCTAGAATTGGTAGGGTTGCTTGCCGCTCTCGTAGGGGTCTAGGGGTGTGGGTTTGGCTATTCATCGCGACCGTGGAATCCGTGTTTTATACTGGCTCGTATTGAAAACACGGACGTCCTAGTATATCCAATATTTCATATGATTCTTCTGCTGCGATATTTGTGATGTGATCATGTGATATGTTTTGTGATGGATATTGTATATAGTATATATGATATATTATATAGGCGTTACTTATGTTTTACACCCGCGCTAGCCCTGCCCCGCTCTGCCGTTAGTTACCTAACCTAACGGTGCACGAGGGGACATCGAGGCGAATGCGGATGGCATAAGTGTACATCGTATTTATCTGTGATGTTTAGGTACTTAAATGATGGGACTTCATTAATGTGATTAATGAAATAAAAGAAACCTAAGATGTTGTAGAATCGAATTTCAAAATAAAACAGGTAGCTACAGTTCTTGCTTTGCACAGCGGTATATATGATATATCCTGCACCTTATTCGATAAGGAAAGGACCGAGATCCCTTCACCGGGAGTGACTCCTTTAGCAATAACTGGCAGATGCTACACACTCGGTTTGTCTTTTGATTGCTTTTAAGAGTTTTTGCTTTGCACAGTGATATATATGATATATCCCTCACCTCATTCGACGAGGAAAGGACCGACGATCCCTTCACCGGGAGTGACTCCTTTAGCAAAACTAGAAAAGCCTCAAAAGCACTCCATTTTAAAATCATTTGATTCTACAACGATATCAAGTTCATTACGCAATAGGTTTTTATAAAAACCTGTCGTAGCCCTCCGTCATTTCAGATAAGTACTAGTTAGTATTCGTGCTGCGGTAGTTTGGCATTCGTCAAGGCGTAGTGTACGGTAGCTAACTAGTATTTATCTGCTTATGCATATGATGCAAATTGGATTAGGGTATTCGTACGGCGTTGTTTGGCATTCGTCAAGGGTCGTGCGGGTGGGTTTAATTCAATCAATAAATGTACGGGTTGAACTTGACTAGTGGACTATGGGTTGTTTGGCATTCGTCAAGGTCATAGAACACTAGGGGCAAAATATTATCGGGAATTTCAAGTGTTGAAATTTGCAATGAGATTGCATACCTTCTATGAGATAGTTGGATCCCGATACCCGCTGCGAGTAAGAGTTACTCCTGAGAGAGTTTTACATATTACAATTAGCCGATCAAGTAGGTGTCTAGAAAGGTGTCAACGAGGTTACGCCTCTGGGAAAACGAGGTTTACATTAATTAGGTTCGTGCGAAAGCACGGGAGACCTCCCTCAAAGTACCGACACTGGCCTGGCTGAAAGATTGGCGAACTTGTAGTGTGTAATTAATCCCGGCTAGTCTTTCCTTTTAGGGTTTGAAGGAAGATTTGATAAAAACAGTGGGAGCCATCCTGATTAGATAAAATAATAACCAATCTATTCTTGCAAGAGCGCACGCTGAGTGTTTTCTTCTCTCTCTCTCCAGGTAGCGACCATATCACGCCTTAATCAAGATAATAATACGGATTATTGACCGAACCCGCTTGTTATACTGAGCTGGGGAACGTTGGTCCCGCTCCAACTTATAATTGTTATAAGACAGAGCAGGAAATTGGGGATTACCAGAATTCCCGTGCCGCCCAAACGAAGAGAGTGCATGCTGATGCATCTCCTTCGGGTGTGTTCATTACAGAGAACTGTTTCTCAGTATCCTTTACGTCCTGGGTATGTGATACCGGATCAGGATCCCATATATGTAATCAGTTACATAGGGCTACAGATAGGTAAAGAACTGAGAACGGGTGATAAGTTTCATGAGGCAGAAAACGGGACAAGAGTTGCAGCCAAGTCTGTTGGTCACTGTCACCCTGTATTACCAATACATTGATTCTGAACGAATGTTATTAGATACCGAACCTGATATACAAAATCATATCAGTCTCTTTATCAGCAAAGAAATGATAAAATTTTGTATTGTTGGATAATGTTTTGAACATTTCCTATATCAAAAGTTGATCGGTTCAGGCACGTTATCTAAAAGCATTGATGTTCTAAATCAAACTACAGTTCTTTTGTATACGGAACACACACAAGAGGAAGAGTTCAGAAATGAATAAATCCTTCTTGAGGCATTGTAGACTAGGTCATATCAATGTGACCCGACTAGCTGAAGTTACATGTAGATGCATATTTAAATCAGTTTGAATCTACATCTTGTGAAACTTGCCAGTCATGTCACAAAGATATAATGACACCAGCTCTGTTTATTGGAAACAGAGAAAGAGTTAGTAAACTCTTGGGATGATACATGTTGATGTATGTAGGTCCCCTATCTACACTTGCCAAGACCGGTTCTTTATACTTCATTACATTCTCTGATGATCTTTCGAGATTCGGACCTATGTTCCTGTTAAAACACAAGTCCGAACCTTTTGAGATATTCACAGAGTATAAGCTAGAAGTAGAGAACCAATAGAGGGTATAAGTATTATGTCCTTTGATGTGATCGAGGAGGAGAATACTTGAGCACGGAAATCCAGGGCTATTCTAAAGGAGAATGAGATTCTCTCTCAGCATTACTCCTCCGTATACACCATAGCACGATGGTATATCGGGGCAGAGCAATCGCACCCTATCTGATAAGGTGTGCTCTATGATGAGTACTACTGTGTTTCCTATTTCCTTTCGGAAGCTATGCATTTGAGAAGTTGCATACCTATCGAATAGGGTTCAAATCAAATCAGTTGCCTACCACTTCATATTTGATATGATAAGAGAAGAGCCCATCTCTTGAATTAGTTAAGATTTGGGGTTGTCCGGGCTATGTTTAAAAGCAAAATCCGGACAAGCTCGAGGCAAGGTCAGTTATGTAGAACTGGAAATGTTCCAGCTATACAAACTGCAGCTGATGATTTGAAAGAACAAAAGGATTCAATAGTTACCAACGAACCTCAGCCTCTCCGCCGATCTAGCAGGGTTCCTCACCCACATGAGAGCTACTTCGGTTTCTCTATGACAGTGGGAGCGAGGATTGCATCATGAGATGATGACCCAACTAGTTTCGAGCTGGCCATCAGGAGTGGGACTCTGTAAGAATGGCTGGATGCTTTGTGATCTAAGATGGAATCCTTATACACCAACAAAGTATGGACTTTAGTTGCTTTATCTGAAGGGTTAAATCCCTATCAGGAGCAAGTATATCTTGAGAAGATTACTTGGTGTACATGGAAAAGTTGAGACTTTCAAATCTAGACTTGTTAAAGGTTTGCATCATTAACCAGGTCTGGATCATGATGAAACCTTTTCTAAGGAGCTATGCTTAAATCCATCCAGATCCTACTTACCACGGCTACATACCATGACTACGATATCTGGCGGTTGGGTGTCATGACTGCTTTTCTAAAATGATGTTTTAGAAGAGAGCGTCTGTAAGTACACAGCCAGAGGGCTTCGTAAAAAGTGGGAGCAGCGGAAACGTGTACAAGATGCTTTATAGGATAAAACAGGTATCGCGGAGTTGGAACATCTGTTTTGATGAAGTAGTCAAACAGTTTGACGTCATCAAAATGGTAGATGAACCTTGTATATACAAAATAGGTAGTAGGGAGTATGGTGATGATCCTCGTAGAGTACGTGGATGACATACTCTTGATAGGAAAGGAGTTTCCTATGCTACGCTCGGTTAATCTCCGCTTATCACAATGATTCTCCATATAGGATCAAAATGATACCTCCTAAATCCTGGATTTTGGATCTATGAGATAGATCTAAATGGATGTTAGGATTCTCACTAGTTGTAGTGAGACGGTATCAATTGATCCTGGGGAAAATCACTGGAAAGGTTCCAGGGTGATAAGGACCACTGAATGTCAGTCACAGGCATTGTCTTTACCCTCAGTAAAGGGACGGTATGTTGGAAGAGTTCCAAGCTAGATACCGTGGCATACTAGACGATAAAGGCTGGATACATCGCTACTTAAGATGCTACCAAAGAGGAAGTCTGGGTGTATATTAGTTCATGAGATGAATTTAGTTCCTCCCATTGTGTGACAATGAAGTTGTGGCTTATGCCAAGGAACGTCCGTCCCATCAGTGATCCAGACATATTCTAAGGCAGTATCACCTGATCATGGAGATGGTTGATCTCCAGGGTGATCGAGGTTAGGAGAGTAGACTCAGAGGACAACCCGGCGGATCCACTCACAAAGGCCTTTTCCCAGAGAGAGACTTTTATGGGATGGTTGAGTATGAGATACTACAACCACTGCTGTCAGATGGCCCTAGTGCAAGTGGGAGATTGTTAGTTATATGTATGCCCTAGAGGCCATTACTATACATAGGATGTATATTGTAGTGGATGCTTGGACATATATAGGGAGGACTTTCTTGCTCGACATGATAGTATGCTATCTGGTTGATCTTTACCTTAACGTGTACACTGATTGTCTCTCTGTTACATGTTGGTAAAGCCCTTAGGATGTGTACTTGACTACCTGGACTATGATGCGGATCATACTAGTGAGGACATGGTAGTCCATAAGTACATCCTTCAAAGTCCCTAGTCGTGGGTATATCGAGACGGGGCATCGATATACCAGAGTAGACTAGCGTATACCTTCTCGACCCATACAGATGGGCGATGGATGATCCCATATCCATTGGTGTTTGACATCAGGGATGATATACGGGTGCTCAGTGGAGACTGGGTACACTGGACGGACTCGCCGAGAACTCCCAGATGGTATTATACCTTACGTCAGATGGCAGTTCTCTGGTGACACTGGTACAGAGTAGTCTGTTGACCCAAGATCGTCATAGAGTCTTGTGTGGTTCCCACTGTGCTTTGATTTCCACCTTACCATGTCCAAGAGGACGTGCAAAACGGTGGTTTTTGGGTACAGTCCCGAGTCACATGGAGGCAATGAGCGATAGGAAGGGATTCGTCTCTCCCGGTATAGGGAGTTGATGTTGCGCTGTGTTCGATTGGCTATAATCGGAAATCCCTGGCCAGGGTTGCTGAGATTTACTGGTAAGTGTTACCTGTAGTTTCTCGAATTGTTATAGACCTCATATCGACACGACTTATCGAGCTATTGGGGTCTGACGTTTACCACCCCTAGGCGAGATATGCGACATATCAGACGATCAGACCGGACTGTACGGTAAGTGTTACTGGTTGGATTCACAGGAGTGTGAGCGGGCTTGCTCGTCGATCTTCTGATCGCTCAATACCCGGGTGGCCGTTACGTTTAGCAGACCGTTTGCGGCTTGTGGGTGTTTGATATGATCATCATCTGCTGCCGGCGTATTGACGAGTCTTTAGAGTCCTACACAGAGGTTTCCTGGCTCAAGCGAAACGAAATAGGAGCGCATATGAGATATGTGCAGGACCGAGAATAATGCGTGTATGTGATACCGTATTCCATTCTCGCGATGTATGTATCGAAAGGTTGTATGCGATATAACCTAGTTATCGAATCAAGGATTGATTCGATAAGTCGATACATTGAATATTAGTCGGTTATATGCGATATGACCGGATCGTTAAATCAAGTGTTGATTTAATGATTTAATGCATAATTATATATTTGATATATTACTTTGCATTAACTAGTATTGGTTCACTTTAAATGGATTTTCTCACTTGTATTGCACAAGTTGTATATGTGATATACTTTTGTGCACTTGATTGTATCATGTTTGATGATACATGTTTACTTGGCTTTGTGTAAAGATTAAACCATGGTTATATGAATGGTTAGGGTTTTGTTTTCCTATTCATTTATTTATTTATTCTTTTTGGAAAATAAATGGCATAAAGAGAAAATGGTGGCTTTCTTTGTTTGCATCTTGAAGCTTCATGAAGCTTTGACTAAGTGACCATTTTGTCTCATGCTTAACCCTAACCACTCCACTTAACCCTAGTTGATTCTCTACACTTGACCATGGTTGTATTATGATAAGTATTGATTTTCTTTTCTATTCAAGAAATAACTTATCATATTCTTTCTTCATCTTCTTCTTCATGAGCAAGAAAGAAAAGCTTGCCTCATCAATGGCAAGTGATGAAATCATGTGAGAAATCCAATTCCAAAGTGAACCCACTTCCTATTTCTTCATTCTCTACCTCTTGCCAAGTAGTATAGGGTGTTTCCTTCACAAGTTTCATGACTTGGTGAAGTGGGAGTTTGATCTTGTGATGCCTCGACGTAGATCATCTTCGGCATCGTTGTCGATGACCTAGCCCGCCCATTTCTCCGATGAAGCCGACGCTAGAGCCCGGGATTGGATTTGGACAGCAAGGGGACTTCATCATGGAGCTATAGAGGTGGAGAACCGGATCTACAAAGGTTGTATTTCCGTTCACTTAGTTAAATTGTTAACTAGCATCTTGTTTCGCCTAAAATTCTAGTTAACGATCCGTATTAGGGTTTCTCGGCACTTGTAAAATTTGAAATTGGCATGGTTGATGCCTTGTGAGACCTCATTAGCGTGCCTAGGAACCCTACAAACTCTAGTCACTTGTATATACTTTTACTTTCAGTTCATGCCATTGTTTAGGCATTGTTTTCTACGTTGTATTTACTTTTCAGTTGTATTGTAAAGAATATTTAATAAATAAAAAGTTGTTGTTCATTTACATCTCATGTTTTTCTTGTGTACATTTATATTATATTGATTATTTATGCTTAACGTGTTTATTTCTAAGTAAATACGTCGTGGGCCTAATCACGTCTCCTGACTGTACATCGGGAAGCGGGGTGTGACAGGTTTTGTTGGCGGCCCATGCAGGTAAATTCTGTATGGAAACCTAAGCAATATAACACAAGAATTATAAGACTCGGCAACTAAACATTCTTTATATTTCATATTCCTTGAATCTATCCTAACTCTTTTTTTCTTTCAAGGTTATGGATTCTCCAAACAATACTAGCACCAACGTGAACGGCAACACCACACCACCACCTCTTCCACTTACGCCTACCGTTGTAGCTCCAATCAATGAGCAGACGGTACTGCTCGAGGCAATAAAGAGCTTCTTGGAAGGATAGCAGCAGCAGACTGCTATCCTAATGAACTGCCTAGAAGCTGAAGCACCTGGAGTGAAACAATTCCGGGCACTGCATCCTAAGCAATTTTCTGAGAAAGAGAGCCCTCTGGAAGCTGAAGAATGGACTCAATCCATTGAGGACGATCTGGCAGCAGCACAAATGCCAGACATTGCTTGGGTAAGGGTTGCGAAGCTACAACTCACGGATAACACCCGAATATAGTGGAAGGCGGAAGAAAGCCGTCTTACTCAGCCGATCGAATGGAATACTTTTCATGACATGTCCGACGCGAAATATTTTCCTGAGACTGCCCGATTTGACATGGAGCAACAATTCATCCACCTATAACAAAGCTCTATGTGGAGCAAATCCGTGGATGAGTATGATACTGAGTTCACTATATTGAGAAGGTAAAATATGTCTCAAATATTCGAATTCTCTGATATCACATACTACACAGCTAACACAAGACCGTAACAGATTCGCAGCACATCTCATACCGACTGCTGAGATCGGGGCCAGAAGATTTCAGCAGGGGTTGGACCAGGAGATCCAAGCTGCTACAGGGGATTTCCCAACCCATGACCAAGCTCTGAAGGCTGCCCGTCGATATGAGGCAGTGGTGAAGAAGAAGGGCAGACCTCAATCTGCCGGTATGAAGCGCCCTGCTACTCAGATAGCAGGAGGAGCCTCTTTCAGGCCACCTTTTGTACCCAGGATATCGGGAGTACCTTTCAACCAGCCCAGATCAGACTTTTGCACCTACTGCAAAAGGAATGGACACCTGGCGAAGGATTGCAGGCGTGCTAATCACCTTTGCTTAGTCTATGGCTTATCCACACATGATATTGGATCTTGTCCTCGTAGATTAAATCCAAATCCTGCAACCAGACCAGCAATCACCTATCCGCAGCGGCCAGCTATCCAGGCACCTGCACCACGTCTTACTCTCCCAGCTGTAGCTCCTCGTTGACCTACTGCACCTCCTCCTCGTCAGTTCCATCAAGCATAAAGGAATCTACCTCAAGGACAGAGGAAGGGACAGAGGAATGCTCCTCCAGCAAGGAGGAATGTACCGAGGCAACAGGCTTTCATAATGACTGTGAAAGAAGCTGAAGCCATTGGCCAAGTCATCACTGGTAACTCCTTTTCTTTCAAACTTTCTTTCAATCCTTATACATATCAAATATTTTATCATATACCTAAACATATTTTGCACAACTTAGGTACAATCTTAGTAGCCTCACTTCCTGCACTAGCACTCTTCGATACCGGAGCATCTCATTGCTTTATGTCGCAACGGTTCGTCAGAACTGTTACGATTCTAGTCAAACCACTTGTATCCAGCTGGAATGTCAGTTCAGGGAATGACGTTCTAACAGCAACAATGGGATACGACCTGTGTCCAGTGGTCGTCTGCAGTAGAGAATTTTATGCTGACTTCAAGGTGCTGGACATAACGAACTTCGATGTAGTTTTAGATATGGATTGGCTAGGAACTTTTTACGCTACCATCGACTGTCATGGAAGGAAGGTAGTGTTCAAGATTCCAGAGTATCCGGTCTTTTATTTCAAAAGTGGAGACCGTACCCTGGAGCGTAGCACATATAAAGCAAAATCGAAGAAGGCCGTGATTGCAACTCTAAAGGCGGGAGAAGATAAGCCAGAAGTAGTTCGAGAGTTCGATAATATATTTCCTGAAGACATGTCAGGTTTTCCTCCTGATCGAGCTCTTGAATTTGGAATTGATTTAGAGCCTGGGGCACAACCGGTGATCAAAGCACCATACTGATTAAGCTCTGAAGATTTGAAGGAGATCCGTACTCAATTGGATGAACTTCTGAAGAAAGGATGGATTCATCCCAGCACTTTAAATTGGGGATCTCCAGTTTTGCTTGTGAAGAAGAAGGAAGGTTCATACAGAATGTGCAATGACTACCGAGCTCTAAACGAAGTCATGATAAAGAACAAGTATCCACTACCACGAATCAACGATCTGTTCGATCAGCTAAGTGGGTCTTGCATTTTCTCAAAGTTAGATCTTCGTTCGGATTATCATCAGGTGAAGGTCAAAGAGTCTGATATTCCGAAGACGGCATTCAGGACTCGCTATGGACATTATGAGTTTCTCATGATGCCATTTGGAGTGACCAATGCACCAGCCATATTCATGAATCTAATGAACCGGGTTTTCCGAGAATACCTAGACAGGTTTATTATCATATTCATCGACGACAACCTGGTGTATTCTAAGAATCGGAAAGAGCACGCTGAACATTTACTAATTGTCCTGGAGACTTTGCGAGAGTATCAACTCTATGCCAAGTACAGCAAGTGCGGGTTTTGGCTAGAACAAGTCGGATTTCTTGGACATATCGTTTCAGGTGAAGGAATCTCTGTAGATCCAGCTAAAGTATCAACAGTAAGCGAATGGCCGACACCAAAGATAGTGAAGGACATTCGAAGTTTCTTGGGATTAGCGGAATACTACCGAAGATTCATAGAAAGCTTTTCGAAGATTGCAACACCCCTGACCAAGCTCACACATAAAGATGAAGAATTCGTATGGTCAGAAGCATGTGAACAAGCTTTTATAGAAGTCAAGTCAAGATTGATAACAACACCTATTATCGTAATACCGGACCAATCTGGAGGTTTCGTAGTGCATTGCGATGCATCCGGTTAGGGATTAGGATGTGTTTTACACCAGCATGGTAAAGTTGTAGCTTATGCATCAAGATGGTTGAAGATTCATGAGCGCAATTATCCAACGCATGACCTAGAGTTGGCAGCTGTTATATTTGCACTGAAGATTTGGCATCATTATCTTCTTAGAGAATGGGTAGATATATACACAGACCACAAAAGTCTGAAGTATGTGTTTACTCAGAAAGAGCTAAATATGCGGCAGAGAAGATGGTTAGAACTTATCGCGGACTTCAACATCAACCTACAATATCATCCAGGGAAGGTGAATGTAGTTCCTGATACACTTAGTCGCCAACCACTATCAATGAATCTCATCGCACAGTGGAAGCTACAACAAGATTTGCATCAGATGGACATAGAAGTGGTCATGCCAGGTAACGCTTCAAGTTTGATGAACTTACAAGTTCAGTCTACAATTGTCAATCAGATCAAAGAAGTTCAAGCAAGTGATGCTAAGTTGCAAAAGATCAGAGAATAAGCAGAAAGTGGACTTCGAACAGACTTCATCATCCACAAAGACGGATCTTTAAGATACGAAAGCAGATTGTGGGTACCACAAGGTCTTGTTCGGGAAGAGTTGATGAAAGAAGCTTGTTCCCGCCAAAAATTTCTGCGCAGAAGAGTCCAAGGTATCAAATGGCAGCGATACGCTTAAGGAAATGCGAACCAGTATCTTCCGGGCTGTTTTTTGACAAACTCCCGAATGAGAAACAGATAAATTCTGATGGTATTGGAAGTATCTCGAAAAACCCTTCGATTTGATATATTATGGGCCCCATAATTCATCCGGAAGCAAAAGTTATGAGGTATCACGTGTCCACACGTGATGGACCTTTAAGAACCCGCTGGAGGAGTTAAAAGACATAATAAAAACTCAGAAAAGACCCTAATGGGGCATCACGTGCAGACACATGATGGGCTCTTAAGGCCTCTAAAATAATGAATAGAATTAAATTCTAAAATCTGTTCCCTGATTAAAAATCAGGAATCACGTGCTCACACGTGACCAATGGTCACGTGTTGACACGTGATGGTTAAAACTGAAGCGTAAACAAACAGCTGAAGGAAATACCTCAATGAGGTGTCACGTGCTCACACGTGACAAATGGTCACGTGTTTACACGTGATGGTTACAACTGAAGCGTAAGTAAACACTGAGAAAAGGACTCAATTGGGGGTCACGTGGCAACACGTGACTGGCTGTAAAAGCCTTGCTGTTTAACAGAATTAAAATTCTGAAAAAGATTATTTAAATCTTTCGAAATAGAATTTAAATTCTAAAAGCTTCTAAATCTTTCCAAATGGAAAAGAATTATGGGGACCGTTGGATTAAAGATCCAAGGGTGATTAAAAATCACCAATTTATGGAAAAATCTTGGACAAGGAAAGATTTCCCCTAAATCTTACCGAAAATAACAAACAGAATATCTTTGGATTTATAATCCTACGGTGAATAAAATTCACTGAATGATCTAAAGGATTATATCAATCATGAAATCAATTAAAATCTTTCAATGAAAGATTCATTGAACAAATTGATTTTTTTCCTTCTCCTATAAATAGGAGCCAAGAAAAGAAAATGGGGATCTACCTTCTTTTGGAGAGAAAAACAGAGAGAGGAGAATTTAATTCTCAAGAAGGAAGAAAAGAAAGGAGAATTTAATTCTCAACAAAAGAAAACCCTAGGTGAGAAAAGAAAGAGAATCAAAACTTCGAACAGAGAATTTAATTCTCAAAAATCCAAGAGTTTAACTCTTATACAAAAAAGAACTTAGTTCTTCTTCTGGTTGAAGATCTGCACAGAGTACATCTCTCTATAAGTTGAGAATTTAATTCTTATCGGATCGAGATCCTGCCATGCAGATCCTAAACTTAGAAGGGGAATTGAGTTTTAAGAATTTAATTCTCCTAAAACAAAACTAGGGTTTAACCCTAATCAAGAATTTAATTCTTTTACATATCTGGGAATTTAATTCCTTTGAAAAGAAATCAGGGTTTTATCCTAAATAAGAATTTAATTCTTTCACAAATAGGAATTTAATTCCTCCAAAATCATAATTAGGGTTTAACCCTACAGAGAATTCAATTCTTAAAAGATCTCTGTTCATGAAAAGAACTAGGGTCACGTGCCCCCACGTGACCCTTGAAAAGATCCCCTGCAAAGAACTTTGAAGCATCACCTCACGTGCTCCCACGTGACTCCCAAAACGCAGAAAGAAAAAGCAAAGGAAATGAAAGCTTTAGGCCCTCTCACGTGTTATCACGTGACCCCTCAGCAAATGCTTTAACAATTGGCGCACAGATCTCCATCACGTACCAACACGTGATGCTCTATAAAAAAAAATAAAAGTGTTTAACACTTATTCGCAGATTTGAGGACAAACCAAAAGGAGATCTGGCTCCACATTTAGGGCGCCCTCATGTGTCCCCACGTGACCCCTAACGAATCCCTTTAATATCGAATGGATGGATGCCTATCACGTGCTCACACGTGATGGCCAGGAAATTAAAAGTGTTAAACACTTACCTGCAGAATAAAATAAGGGAAATCAGGGTGCTCTCACGTGTCCGCACGTGACCCCTCCCTCCTTAGTGTTTAACACTAATTGGAAAACTCTATCTGCAGTGTTTAACACTGATTTTCTTAGTGTTTAACACTAATTTGGAAAACTCTATTTGCAGTGTTTAACACTGATTTTCTTAGTGATTAACACTAATGTGAAAACTCTGTTCCCGGTGTTTAACACTGGTTTGCTTTAGTGTTTAACACTAATTTGAAATCTATACTACCAGTGTTTAACACTGATTTGCTTTAGTGTTTACCACTAATTTGAAAGCCCCGTTGCTAGTGTTTAACACTGATTATCTTTTAGTGTTAAACACTAACTTGCTAATCTTAATTCCAGTGTTCAACACTGTTGGTCTTTAGTGTTTAACACTAGCTTTAGCCCAATTGGCTAAGTTTCTAGAGGCAAAGCCTCTCCTTCAATGAGCCAACAAGGGCCAATATTTCAAACATAATTGGACTTAGCCCAAACTGGCCATAAGTCCTCAAATCATCTTGAACTGAGCACATCTGCTCTTTCAACCAACTCATTGGTTCAAGGGTACATCTCTGAACTCCTCTGATATTTATCATTGTAATCCTTCAACGTCGTCAGAGAGGTGACGGGTCCCGATAGCCATATGTTAAATGGACCACCACGTCCTTAAACTGGAACTTGGACCACCACGTCCCTAAACTGGAACTTGGACCACCATGTCCCTAAACTGGCGATGGACCACCATGTCCCTAAACTGGAACAATAGAGCCCAAATGCTCTTTTGTCGGATCTAAATGATCCTGTTAAGTCGATCTTAGTCTCAAATTAGGCTAACGTATCCTTAACAAATGTTTAAGTTGATCTTAGCCTCAAATATGGCTAACGCATCCTTAAACCAAAACTTTCAAAACAGACTTTAGTCCCAAATTGGACTATAGATCCTCCAAACAACTCTGGTTCAAGGGTACATCTCTGAACTCCTCTGACATCTGTCGTTGTAATCTTTCAACGACGTCAGTGAGGTGACGGGTCCCGACGGCCATACATTCAATGGACCACTATGTCCCTAAACTGGAACAATCGAGCCCCCAAACGCTCTTTTGTCGGATCTAAACGATCCCGTTAAGTCGATCTTAGTCTCAAACTGGACTAACGTATTCTTAACAAACGTTTAAGTTGATCTTAGCCTCAAATATGGCTAACGTATCCTTAAACCAAAACTCCAAACCTAAGTCTAAGAAAATACGGATTTGGACTAATCCACGTCCTACGGGCGACGACATAAATCAGTCTCCGTATACAATCCACGGGCTACCACAAACAAAACAAACACCCACGACACGAAGTGACCAGCTGGAGAAGGAGAAAGTTGTTACCGCGATGCGGTAGCGTAATTAACTGCAGGGGCTTGCGCCTCCAGGGAAGAACGTCCCCACAATCAAAAACCCCTCAAGCGAGGGGGAATCTGACGAAGTCTGCTATATCGGCCGCATCCGTCTAAACCTCCGATACACGGTGCCATAAATCAACTTGGCATCTTCGGAGAGGTGGACGGATAGCACCAATTAGCATCTGCCCCGAACCTCAGGAAAGACAGCCCATGTCTCGGCCGCCGTTCGAAAGGGAATAGATTCTGGCACACCCGGTGGAACCTTTTCCTCTTTCCACTCCACACTTCGTGTGTCGTGATTCGTGAACCAATCGCGGTTCGCTAATGGTTGCCCTTGGGTTTCAAGATACTAAGACTTGGCATCTTGCTTATTGTAGAAAGCAAAGAATCAATGGCTTCCACTTGTGCGAAATGCTCCAACTGCAACTGCAACCGGCGCTCCGCCTCGCCAGGAGGTATAGCCTACGGGCCCCAAGCTGCTTCGCTGTTCACAATGCCCGTGGAACAGGTCACTCAAGCCACCACCGGGTTGTTTTTCGGGACCATGCTCCCGCCAATGAGCTTCACCGCTCCTGTGCTGACACCGGAAGCTCCCAAGAAATCGGTCTTTGATCGTCTTATCCCTGCCGCGGCCCCTCTCAACGGGTCGCCCAACATCAGCGCCTCGGTCTTCTCTAGATTGGGACAGAACTCCTGTGGACCCACGATGGGGCCTACAATCCCAGAGAAGGCTGCTTCTAAGAAAGTGACCGGTCCTGCTCCTGAAGTCGTTAAGGCGGCTTCCCTTGCCAAGAAGTCGGTCTTTACAAGATTGATGGCTCCAGCTCCCGCTCCTACTACCCAAAGGACATCGGTCTTTGACAGGCTAACGCCGGCAGCGACCCTCCACCTACACAGGGGGCAAGACGAAGCCATCCTCACCGCTGAAACAACTCCATCCGCACGACACGCTCGACGTCGCCACTGGCGCCGTGTAAGGAAGGCTGGGGACAACTCCCCCTCTGGATTTACTCCACCAGCTCCAACGGTGGGGATCGATGTTGCTGTTCCAACCGGGAACAGCTTTGAGCTGCTGAACAGGGTGCGCGGAAACTCTCCTACTGCAGTGCTGAAGAGATCTCCTCCACCCGTGGAGAATGATACGGAAAAGAAGCTAGAGCAGCCCCCTCAACTGCTGTCCTCTAAAATTTACAAGGTCTGGCGTCAAGTCCAAGACTCCGTAATAGATCAAGACTATCTCCGCCGACAGAAAAAGATGAAGGTTCGGCAGGAGAAGAATTACTCTGTCAAGCTGGAAAAAGCAACAGCTGGATGGGTGCTCACGACAGCGGCCCCCTCAACATCAACCACTCAGAAAAGAAGGAGGCCAGAGAAAGCCCCAGTAAACGTAGTAGACCATAAAGACGCTAAGCCCAAACGCCCCAAGTCTGGGGGCATGGTGATGCACACCGTATACATGGCTTCTGGAAAGGAGGAAAGCCGTGCTTCGACGGGTCACCGACCGCTCACCCGATCCGTGACGAAAACCCAGGAGCAGCAACAGAAGCTTTAGGAGATGATGATTGCAATGGCCGCACTTACCGAGCCAAAAGAAAGCTCGGAGGCATCATCAGAACAGCGGCACGAACAAGAAACTGACGCTGACTACCTACGCAGAGTCTTCGAAAAGAAGGACAAAGAAGCCGCAGAGCAAGCGGCTAATATAAAACAAATGGTGCTTCTCTTCCAAGATATGGTAGGGATAATGATCCAGCAAGATCCTCCTGCTGAAGATCCTCCGATTGTTCTTGAAGATGACAAAGGAAAGACATCCAATCCTCCTCCGGCTCTTTCAGCAGCCAAGAAGGAAACCATTCCCAAGGCCGCGCTCGATGATTATATAGCTCAGCAAATACGAGCTCATCAGGCGAATGAAGCGGCTGCGCAAATTGTTAGAACCGGACAACCCTACCCAAGCTGGTATGACCAAATCAGTTACCCGCCGGGATATACGATCCCTAAGTTCCATGTATACAAGGGGACGGGAAATCCACATCAGCACGTCGCTCAATTCAGAGCCTTATGCGGCAACACTGGCGGCGATGATAAACTCTTGCTTCGCCAATTCGTCGGCAGCTTATCGGAGACGGTGTTCGAGTGGTACTCTAAACTCCCAAATGACTCTGTCAAGACATTCGCAGAGATGGAGTTGCTATTCACCCAGCGTTTTGCAAGCGCTAGCGAACGCACCCCAATCACGGCATTGATCAATGCCAGGGTGAAGCCTGAAGAAACTTGGGTCCAGTATGCGATACGGTGGCGTAATCTATGGTCAAAGTGCGAGCAGCGCATCGAAGAAGCTCTTGCCGTGGGCATGTTCGTGGGTACTCTCGACCCTCAAGCGACCATCTCCCAATTCATGATGTTCTTTAAGCCAACTACTTTCCAGGCCTTGATTGACAAGTTGGCCCAAATGGATCAGATGGATCATAGAGCATCTCCTTCAAAGACGGACCCTCGGAATGAAAATGGGAAAGGGAAAGCAACTTTCGTCGCTAAGACTCAACAACAGTCGAGCAACTTAAAGCCGGTTGTCCGTCAAAACAATATGCGTCCATGCCCATCCCTCGAGGAGAGACTGGGACGTCCTTACTCGTTTCCTCAGGATAAAACGAGAAGACTGTTCGAGCTGGCAGTGCGCAACAGACTCATCAATCTGCCGAGTCCAAAACGTCCGTTGCAACCAGGCGATGTCAACGATCCCAATTATTGCCCTTACCACCAAACGGTAAGTCACCCGATCGAGGATTGTTTCGTCTTTAAAGGGTGGATCGAGGATCAGTACCTACAAGGAAAGTTCGCGCTGTCTGAAAAGTGGAAAGTAAACCCACCACAGCCGCACACTCCAAAGAAGACGGACGCACCGGGGGCAACTTGTCATGTGATCTCCCACTCATTTACGGACGATGAAAAAACTCCTTGCACTGAGAAACTGGGGGCAGAGCCTGAGCCGGAATTCGTGTGGCCGTCAGACGAAATGATCGACGCTTTTCTAGATGAGATTCGTCTAAAAAGTAAAGCTGATCGGGAGCGCGAGATGGCCATATTTGAAAAGGCCAAACGCCGGCGACTGGACAAAAGGGTCGAAACACTCCCACCAGATCAAAGTACATCCGCCGCAAATGAAAGCAGGATCAAGACAAGAAAACGATTCGCCAAAGCCATATCAATGGGGATGAGGCCGCCCTCTTTCAGAGAAAATTCTCCTGGTGGTATACATTTTGATGAAACGGACGTACACCCTAACTTCTGCTTATATCATCAGAGGATCGCACATCCTACTGAAGACTGCAACTCCTTTAAGTGTTGGTGGCAAGGATATGTCGCTCATAGACAACACGTCAATAGAATAAAGCGGGAAGAACGTAGACAGCGAAAAAATACGACAGATGAGCATAAAAGAGTTGCCAGCAATTGTCATAGGGATGAGCCCGGGGGATCACGAGTTCTCACATTTGGAAGCGATTCTGACGAAGAAGCCGCCCTCAACCCTCTCTTCAAGGAATTCATTTCTAAAAAAAAAGAATTGGAGAGTTGCGAGAACGTTCAGCCGTACAATCTCACGCTACCCGGAAAGAATCTCGGACCTGCAAATGACGGAGCAAACGAAATGAGAAAGGAAAAGGAAAAAACGGCCTTTGTTGCCAACACTCAACAACAGCCGAGTAACCCGAGACCGTTTTGTCGTCAAAACAACAAGCCGCGATACCTCAATGAGAAGTTGAAACGTCCTTACTCGTTTCCCAAAGATAAAACGAAGAGATTGTTCGAGCTAGCAGTGCGCAGCGGGCTCATCACTCTGCCAGATCCAAAATGTCCATTGCAACCAGGTGACGTTGACAATCCTAACTATTGTCCCTACCACAGAGTAATGGGTCACCCATTCGAAAATTGCTACGTCTTCAAAAACTGGGTTGAAGACGAATACCAACAGGGCAAGTTCGCGCTGCCCGAAAAGTGGAAAGTAAACCCGCCACAACAACATGCTCCGAAAAAGGTGGATATGCCGGGGGCATCATGCTCATTCATTGGGAAAGCCCCATAGACCGAAACGTTATTAAACTAACGATGGACCACTATGTCCTAAAACTGGCTGTAGACCGAAAAGTCAGTAAACTAGAGATTCGCCTCAAATACGGCGACGGTAGACCGAAACGTCGTTAAACTAACGATGGACCACTATATCCTAAAACTGGATATGGACCGAAACGTCCTTAAACTAACGGCGGAACGCAATGGCCTAAAACTTGCAACTGACCGAAACGTCGTTAAACTACTCCCAACCCGCAGTATCTTCAGGCTGACATGGTAAAAAAAAACGGTACGTCCACAAGCAAAATGGGCACGGATGAAAACCCGAAAGGGCTCCGTGAGTAAAAATAGCAGGGCTACCGGCGAGTGTTCGTGAAAACCCGAAAGGGCGCGACCTCGTTAAAAAAAAATGGTACGTCCACAAGCAAAATGGGCACGGATGAAAACCCGAAAGGGCTCCGTGAGTAAAAACAGCAGGGCTACCAGCGAGTGTTCGTGAAAACCCGAAAGGGCGCGACCTCGTTTAAAAAAAAAAGGTACGTCCACAAGCAAAATGGGCACGGATGAAAACCCGAAAGGGCTCCGTGAGTAAAAACAGCAGGGCTACCAGCGAGTGTTCGTGAAAACCCGAAAGGGCACGACCTCGTTAAAAAAAAAAGAACGGTATGTCCATAAGCAAAGGGG
This sequence comes from Agapanthus africanus, assembly GCA_030015575.1. Lineage (NCBI taxonomy): Eukaryota > Viridiplantae > Streptophyta > Magnoliopsida > Asparagales > Amaryllidaceae > Agapanthus > Agapanthus africanus. The sequence goes on along the minus strand of CM057339.1, from coordinate 822,583,593 downwards.
GCACGGATGAAAACCCGAAAGGGCTCCGTGAGTAAAAACAGCAGGGCTACCGGCGAGTGTTTGTGAAAACCCGAAAGGGCGCAATCTCGTTAAAAGACACTTACAGGGTCCTCTCGACCTTCTAAGGAGAAACCACCCGCGTGAGATCCTTACGACTCACAGGGAAGTAACACACTTAGGGATCCTCATGATTCCTAAGAAGAAATTATACTTACGAGATCCTCACGACTCGTAAGGAGAACTCTCTTATGGGACCCTCACGGCTCATAAGATTTGAAAGTCTTAAGTTACAGAGACCTGAACCTGTTCTTAAGCAACCCCCACAACCTTCGATATGGCCCTACAAGCAGCTCAATACCGACCCTTGTATACAATCCACAGGCGCGAATAAACATTTCCCTAACCAAGTCCCACCCGTGACTGGGGATATGTCCATACGGTGAACAACCCTTGTAAGTCCTCTCGACTTATAAGGAGAAAACCCTTTTGTAAGATCCTTACGACTTACAGGGGAACATACACTCAGGAATCCTCACGATCCCTAAGGAGAAAACACTCCTACGAGATCCTCACGACTTATAGGGAGAAATATCTTTGTGAGACCCTTACGGCTCATGAAGTCAAAAGCCTTAGTCGACGGGATCCCAACCCTATTCGCTAAGACACCTTTGTTGAACATCGACAGAGGCAAATGATGATTCGCTCCTGGCAATGTCCCAGTTGTAGCGATGCTGATGCCTAAACCGGTATCAAATTCCAAGTCCGTTCATGGCAAATGATGATTCGCTCCTGGCAATATTCCAGTTGTAGCGATGCTGATGCTGAGATTGTCACCAGATCCCAAGTTCCACACTCGCGATAAAAAAAAAAAGAAAACAGCAAGCCACACATGCCTACGAAATAGCCGAAATGATGGGGCAACTTGCAATAAAAAGCAGCAAGTAAAAATGTATGCATGAAAAATAGCCGAAATGATTAGGCAACTTGCAATAAAAAGCAGCGAGTAAAAATAAAATAAATAGCCGAAATGATTGGGCACCGCGAAAAATAGCCGAAATGATTGGGCAATCGCGATTTTCGCGATATAAAAAGCTGAAATGATAGAGCATCGCGGAAAGAATAAAAAAAATGATGAAAGAATGAAACTTTTTGCCCTACAGGTGATACTACATCAATCCCTGTATACAATCCAGGGGCGCAAACAAAGAAGGAGTCGCACTCCTCTTCCCCAGGTTTCATCAGAAGAAGAAGCCGAATCTTGACGGGCCATAAATAACCTAGAGATCATCTCAACACTCGTCTCGTCACAGCGGACACATCATCAAGCAAAGCGGAACAGCGGCAACTCCCAGTTCCATGACTCGACGATATACTCCCACAGAGAGTCAAATCCCAACTCCGTGAAATGCGGATATAATCAACAAAATTCCTGGTCACGTGGAACGCAGATAACGTCACTCTTTGACCCCGTGGAAAACGTCCAGAGCGGATCCTGGTCCTCGCAAAACACGGCAGTGAACCCGTGTGAAGAATCCAGAGCGGAGCCTAGTCCTCGCCTAACACGGCAGTGAACCCGTGTGAAGTATCTAGTGCAAAATTCCTGGTCACGTGGAACGCGGATAACGTCACTCTTTGACCCCGTGGAAAACGTCCAGAGCGGATCCTGGTCCTCGCAGAGCACGGCAGTGAACCCGTGTGAAGCATCCAGAGCGGAGCCTAGTCTTCGCCTAACGTGGCAGTGAACTCGTGTGAAGCATCTAGTGCAAAATTCCTGGTCACGTGGAACGCGGATAACGTCACTCTTTGACCCCGTGGAAAACGTCCAGAGCGGATCCTGGTCCTCGCAGAGCACGGCAGCGAACCCGTGCGAAGCATCCAAAGCGGAGCCTAGTCCTCGCCTAACGCGGCAGTGAACTCGTGTAAAGCATCTAGTGCAAAATTCCTGGTCACGTGGAACGCGGATAACGTCACTCTTTGACCCCATGGAAAACGTCCAGAGCGGATCCTGGTCCTCACAGAGCACGGCAGTGAACCCGTATAAAGCATCCAGAGTGGAGCCTAGTCCTCGCCTAACGCGGCAGTGAACCCGTGTGAAGCATCTAGTGCAAAATTCCCGGTCACGTGGAACGCGGATAACGTCACTCTTTGACCCCGTGGAAAATGTCCAGAGCGGATCCTGGTCCTCGCAAAGCACGGCAGTGAACCCGTGCGAAGCATCCAGAGCGGAGCCTAGTCCTCGCCTAATACGGCAGTGAACCCGTGTGAAGCATCTAGAGCAAAATTCCTGGTCACGTGGAACGCGGATAACGTCACTCTTCGACCCCGTGGAAAACGTCCAGAGCGGATCCTGGTCCTCACACCAACATGGAGTGATCACCACCACGACATTCGTCTCGATACAGCAGACGTGATACCAGCAAACGAAGCGAAGGCCAAATTCCTAGCTTCAGGGTCTTAACGGCAAGTCATATAAAGCCTGAAAGACCACCGGAGATCATCCCAGCGTGGAGTGGTCACCACCTCGACGATCGTCTCGATACAGCAGACGAGATGTCACCACAGCGTCCTTCCTCCAACAGGATCCGGACACATCAAAGCAAACGAAGCGAAGGCCAAATTCCTAGCTTCAGGGTCTTAACGGCAAGTCATATAAAGCCTGAAAGACCACCGGAGATCATCCCACATGGAGTGGTCACCACCTCGACGTTCGTCTCGATACAGCAGACGAGATGTCACCCCAGCGTTCTTCCTCCAGCAAGGTTCAGACGCGACAATCAAACAAAAGTAGCCACGGCAAAATCCCTAGCTCCAAACCTCGACGGTTCATCAGCAACCTAGAGACAACCACGACATTCGTCTCGATACAGAGGACGCAATGCCAGCAAACGAAGCACAGGCCAAATTCCTAGCTTCAGGGTCTTAACGGCAAGTCATATAAAGCCTGAAAGACTATCGGAGATCATCCCACACCAGCGCGGAGTGGTTATGACTCATCGGGGCTCTCCAAAATGAGCCTAACCCCAAGTAAAAAGCGGAATGGCAAATTCCTAACGCTTGCTCTTCCGACGGTCAAACTGCCAAGAAGGATTGCTTGAAGACGTCTTGTCCAGCCTCCGAAGGGATCAGAGACACGGCAGTCGCAGGGCTACTCGAACAGTACAATTGCCTATCGAGAAATATATCAGCTCATGCGACGGTACAACGGCCAAAACCCTAAGTACCACAGACCCTAACGGACTTCTGTCGTAAAGAGCAGAGGTTAACTGTGACATTAGGATATTCTTGCGAGATCTGCTCGATCCGTTTCGACTCGTGAGGAAATTGATGTCTTTGCAAGAACTTCTCGATTCGTCTCGACTCATGAGATAAAGCCTTAGGCAGTAGGGATTAAAAAACCTATTTCCTAAGCACTGGGACCCTGCAAGTCGGCCCAAAACGGTCTCTTGCATACTATCCACGGGTCACACTCTCCAAAGTCGAATCTCGACAAGGAGGGAAACAACCGCTTACGGGTCTTCTCGACTCGTAAGAGGGAAAATTCTCTTGTGAGATCCTTACGACTCTCAAGAGAAAACGCACTTAGGAATCCTCACGACTCCTAAGGAGAAAAGACACCTACGAGATCCTCACGGCTCGTAGGGAGAAAAGTATTTATGAGACCCTCACGGCTCATAAAGTTGAAAAGTCTTAGGTGGCAGATCCTAACCCTGTCTCCTAAGCCATCACTGCCCTGCAAAGAGGTCAAGATGGACCATCTATGAGCCACACTCGACAAAGCTACATGCCACTGAAATGGAGAAGTTTCTCATGAGCATATAAACTACTTCACGCCAGAGTAAGACATAAAAAATGGAAGGGTGCGGCTCATAGGGATGAGGGTTTGGAACTATATCTCTTAAGAGTCGAGATTTGAGTCAATGATAAATGACGACACTTGTGTCCGCTCGTTATCTTCTCAGATCAAGATTCTGAAAGTAATATACCAACCCGAAATTGGTCATACGCTATGCATTACTTTGCACTACTTCACCCACGTATATACTTACGTGGGCAAAGTAGTGGGGGGCATTTGTTCCCGCCAAAAATTTCTGCGCAGAAGAGTCCAAGGTATCAAATGGCAGCGATACGCTTAAGGAAATGCGAACCAGTATCTTCCGGGCTGTTTTTTGACAAATTCCCGAATGAGAAATAGATAAATTCTGATGGTATTGGAAGCATCTCGAAAAACCCTTCGATTTGATATATTATGGGCCCCATAATTCATCCGGGAGCAAAAGTTATGAGGTATCACGTGTCCACACGTGATGGACCTTTAAGAACCCGCTGGAGGAGTTAAAAGACATAATAAAAACTCAGAAAAGACCCCAATGGGGCATCACGTGCAGACACGTGATGGGCTCTTAAGGCCTCTAAAATAATGAATAGAATTAAATTCTAAAATCAGTTCCCTGATTAAAAATCAGGAATCACGTGCTCACACGTGACCAATGGTCACGTGTTGACACGTGATGGTTAAAACAGAAACGTAAACAAACAGCTGAAGGAAATACCTCAATGAGGTGTCACGTTCTCACACGTGACAAATGGTCACGTGTTGACACGTGATGGTTACAACTGAAGCGTAAGTAAACACTGAGAAAAGGACTCAATTGGGGGTCACGTGGCAACACGTGACTGGCTGTAAAAGCCTTGCTGTTCAACAGAATTAAAATTCTGAAAAAGATCATTTAAATCTTTCGAAATAGAATTTAAATTCTAAAAAATTCTAGATCTTTCCAAATGGAAAAGGATTATGGGGACCGTTGGATTAAAGATCCAAGGGTGATTAAAAATCACCAATTTATGGAAAAATCTTGGACAAGGAAAGATTTCCCCTAAATCTTACCGAAAATAACAAACAGAATATCTTTGGATTTAAAATCCAACGGTGAATAAAATTCACTGAATGATCTAAAGGATTATATCAATCATGAAATCAATTAAAATCTTTCAATGAAAGATTCATTGAACAAATTGATTCTTTTCCTTCTCCTATAAATAGGAGCCAAGAAAAGAAAAGGGGATCTACCTTCTTTTTGGAGAGAAAAACAGAGATAGGAGAATTTAATTCTCAAGAGGGAAGAAAAGAAAGGAGAATTTAATTCTCAACAAAAGAAAACCCTAGGTGAGAAAAGAAAGGGAATCAAAACTTCGAACAGAGAATTTAATTCTCAAAAATCCAAGAGTTTAACTCTTATACAAAAAAGAACTTAGTTCTTCTTCTGGTTGAAGATCTGCACAGAGTACATCTCCCCATAAGTTGAGAATTTAATTCTCATCGGGTCAAGATCCTGCCATGCAGATCCTAAACTTAGAAGGGGAATTGAGTTTTAAGAATTTAATTCTCCTAAAACAAAACTAGGGTTTAACCCTAATCAAGAATTTAATTCTTTTACATATCTGGGAATTTAATTCCTTTGAAAAGAAATCAGGGTTTTATCATAAATAAGAATTTAATTCTTTCACAAATAGGAATTTAATTCCTCCAAAATCATAATTAGGGTTTAACCCTACAGAGAATTCAATTCTTAAAAGATCTCTGTTCATGAAAAGAACTAGGGTCACGTGCCCCCACGTGACCCTTGAAAAGATCCCCTGCAAAGAACTTTGAAGCATCGCCTCACGTGCTCCCACGTGACTCCCAAAACGCAGAAAGAAAAAGCAAAGGAAATGAAAGCTTTGGGCGCTCTCACGTGTTATCACGTGACCCCTCAGCAAATGCTTTAACAATTGGCGCACAGATCTCCATCACGTGCCAACACGTGATGCTCTATAAAAAAAAATAAAAGTGTTCAACACTTATTCGCAGATTTGAGGATAAACCAAAAGGAGATCTGGCTCCACATTTAGAGCGCCCTCACGTGTCCCCACGTGACCCCTAACGAATCCCTTTAATATCGAATGGATGGATGCCTATCACGTGCTCACACGTGATGGCCAGGAAATTAAAAGTGTTAAACACTTACCTGCAGAATAAAATAAGGGAAATCAGGGCGCTCTCACGTGTCCGCACGTGACCCCTCCCTCCTTAGTGTTTAACACTAATTGGAAAACTCTATCTGCAGTGTTTAACACTGAATTTCTTAGTGTTTAACACTAATTTGGAAAACTCTATTTGCAGTGTTTAACACTGATTTTCTTAGTGATTAACACTAATGTGAAAACTCTGTTCCCGGTGTTTAACACTGGTTTGTTTTAGTGTTTAACACTAATTTGAAATCTATACTACCAGTGTTTAACACTGATTTGCTTTAGTGTTTACCACTAATTTGAAAGCCCCGTTGCTAGTGTTTAACACTGATTATCTTTTAGTGTTAAACACTAACTTGCTAATCTTAATTCCAGTGTTCAACACTGTTGGTCTTTAGTATTTAACACTAGCTTTAGCCCAATTGGCTAAGTTTCTAGAGGCAAAGCCTCTCCTTCAATGAGCCAACAAGGGCCAATATTTCAAACATAATTGGACTTAGCCCAAACTGGCCATAAGTCCTCAAATCATCTTGAACTGAGCACATCTGCTCTTTCAACCAACTCATTGGTTCAAGGGTACATCTCTAAACTCCTCTGATATTTGTCGTTGTAATCCTTCAACGTCGTCAGAGAGGTGACGGGTCCCAACAGCCATATGTTAAATGGACCACCACGTCCCTAAACTGGAACTTGGACCACCATGTCCTTAAACTGGCGATGGACCACCATGTCCCTAAACTGGAACAATAGAGCCCAAATGCTCTTTTGTCGGATCTAAATGATCCTGTTAAGTCGATCTTAGTCTCAAATTAGGCTAACGTATCCTTAACAAACGTTTAAGTTGATCTTAGCCTCAAATATGGCTAGCGCATCCTTAAACCAAAACTTTCAAAACAGACTTTAGTCCCAAATTGGACTATAGATCCTCCAAACAACTCTGGTTCAAGGGTACATCTCTGAACTCCTCTGACATCTGTCGTTGTAATCTTTCAACGACGTCAGAGAGGTGACGGGTCCCGACGGCCATACATTCAATGGACCACTATGTCCCTAAACTGGAACAATCGAGCCCCCAAACGCTCTTTTGTCGGATCTAAACGATCCCGTTAAGTCGATCTTAGTCTCAAACTGGACTAACGTATCCTTAACAAACGTTTAAGTTGATCTTAGCCTCAAATATGGCTAACGTATCCTTAAACCAAAACCCCAAACCCAAGTCTAAGAAAATACGGATTTGGACTAATCCACGTCCTACGGGCGACGACATAAATCAGTCTCCGTATACAATCCACGGGCAACCACAAACAAAACAAACACCCACGACACGAAGTGACCAGCTGGAGAAGGAGAAAGTTGTTACCGCGATGCGGTAGCGTAATTAACTGCAGGGGCTTGCGCCTGCAGGGAAGAGCGTCCCCACAATCAAAAACCCCTCAAGCGAGGGGGAATCTGACGAAGTCTGCTATATCGGCCGCATCCGTCTAAACCTCCGATACACGGTGCCATAAATCAACTTGGCATCTTCGGAGAGGTGGACGAATAGCACCAATTAGCATCTGCCCCGAACCTCAGGCAAGACAGCCCATGTCTCGGCCGCCGTTCGGAGGGGAACAAAGCTCACAACTCCCCATACTCGGTACATCCTAGTGGTACAAAAATGTACAAAGATTTACGTCAACATTACTGGTGGTATGGAATGAAGCGTGAAGTAGTCAAAAGCGTAGCCAAATTCTTGGTGTGTCAGCAAGTAAAAGCTGAACATCACAGGGCTGCTGGTCTACTTCAACCGTTATCTATTCCAGAATGGAAGTGGCAACACATCACCATGGACTTCATGACTGCACTTCCTCGCAGCACGAAAGGTAACGATGCAGTATGGGTTATTGTGGATCGACTCACAAAGTCAGCTCATTTTATTCCCTTTCGAGTTGGCCAATCTACCGAGACACTAGCAAAGAAATACATGGAGTTTGAATCTAAGTAAGATTTAAACTCTTCAATGTGTACTATCTCTGATACCCATGAACTCATGCAGGAGATCGTAAGATTATATGGAGTACCGGTTTGGATTGTCTCCAATCGTGACACCAGATTCCGATCGCAGTTTTGGCAGAGTTTGCAAGCTAGCTTGGGAACGAGTCTGAACTTTAGTACAGCTTACCATCCACAAACAGATAGAAAGTATGAACGAACAATTCAGATCCTTGAAGATTTGCTAAGAGCTTGTATGATAGACTTTGGAGGATCGTGGGAAGATCACCTATATCTTATGGAGTTTTCATACAACAATAGCTACCAAGCGAATATTGGAATGGCACCGTTTGCAGCGCTCTATGGAAGGAAATGTTGTTCACCATTAAGTTGGGACGACATTGAAATAGGGAACTCCTTGGACCTGAGATGATAGTGGCGACTATAGATGTAGTTCGCACTATCAGAGAACCAATGCGCATAGCCCAAGACTGACAGAAACATTGGGCTGATGTAAAACGCCGACATTTGGAGTTCCAACCGGGCGATCATGTCTTTCTAAAGATCTCTCCAAACCGTGGAGTGATTCGTTTTGGAAAGAGGGGTAAGCTTAGTCCGAGATATATTAGACCGTTCGACATACTCGAACGAGTCGGAGAAGTGGCATATCACTTGGTACTTCCACCCTCATTGGAAGGAGTGCACAACGTATTCCACATATCCCAATTCCGAAGAAATGTGAGCGACCCCAGCCATATCCTTGATCACTCCGAGCTCACTGTACAGACAGACTTATCTTGTGAGCAACAACCCGTTGAAATCCTGGACAGAAAAGTAAAGTCACTTCGAAATAAGGAAGTAAACTTGGTTTGAGTGATGTAGAGAAAAGACTCATCAGGAGAATCAACATGGGAAAGAGAAGACGACATGCGTGCAAGTTACCCGTACTTGTTTGTAAATTAGTCCTTAAATATTTATAAATTTTGAGGACGAAATTTTTGTAAGGAGGGTAGAATGTAACGACTCTGTTTTTAATGTACAGAAATTTGTTTAAAGTTAAAGTACTAAATGAAGTATTTGCAACCCTAAGTATGCTATAAGTATTTAGTTTGTTTTAGAACAGCAAGAAACAACTTGTAGCTCATTGATAAAGCCTTGCACTGCTGTGAACATAGCCCCTGTGTTCAAATCCCTCCAGCCACATATTATCTTTAATGATTTTTCTTTTAAACTTTTTTGGAAGCCAAAAAGTTTACACATGCAATATACGTAAAAATAAAAAGTCACTAAAATCAAACATGTTGAAAATAACATATGAACAGCCGAGAACACGTGGCATCGATCCAGAGCCCCACACCCACCTAATGGCCGGCGAGATGGAGCCCCAGACCGACGCCGCCGAGCCCCCCGTGGGGAATGCTCCCAAATTTTCCCCCAACACCCCTCGGCCTCCCCCCACTAATCCTCTTCTATTTGTTTTTCCTGCAATTAACCAGAGTATTAAAAATCACCATTAAACCATTGTTTTAATGCATTTTAATTCTCATTTTTAATTCTATAAACCCTAATTCTGTCCTATAAATACTATCCCATACCTAGCCCTCTCTATTCTGAAATCCATTGTCAAAACTCTCAAATTTTTGCAAGTCAAATTAATTGTACAAGTGGAGTTAGCCCATGGTCATCTTCCGGCGACAACTCGGGACAAATCCGGCGACACCGCGACTCCACGAAGCTCTAAAACGCTTGCTCTACCTCCCCTCTCTCATCTAATCTAGTAAGTCCCCTCTCATCTCCTCTCTTCCCTATTAAAAGAATTCTCTTCTCAAAACTAATCGTAAGCGGAGTTATTCCGACTTTCGATTCTAATTTTGTTAAAAACACAACTTTTCTTAATAACCAAATATTCATATTGTTACATCTTGTTTAGTAATCTTAAAATTAAAATGTAGAATAAGTTTCAATTCAAAATACAATGTTATACAACTTTTATTTCAATTTTACGGTTAAATACCACAAAGTTTACTTACGGTATCATTTCATCATATTTACTCATATTACCTTTAGAAAACTCACGAGGAAATGACATAACTCATCACAACACTCATCATGGCATAGCAAGATGACTTTTGGAACAATATTTTGTGGGATAAATACAATTTTACAATAAAATACCTTAAACTAATAAAACCGTATTCTTTAAAATTATTTTAATTAAATTCTCTGCAAATAAGCCTCTACAGCCCATTTTGGGGAACCTGATTTGGATGGTGCGGGTTATCATACATTCTCGGGACTAGTAGAGTGGGATGCAGACCTCCTCATGGAGCATCCGATCTCAATGAAATTTTTAATACAATTTTTAAGAATAATGTGATTTTCTATTTAATAAATAAATTCTCTTTTTAATAATTATATATATATATAGTCAAAATATCTATTTTAAATATATAATAAATTCCATGTTTTCTAAACAAAGGAATCATAAATTTCATGAATATACCATCACAAATCCATACAATTTCAATTTACACTAAAATACCCTATACTATTCAATCTAGGTTTATAATTATTAGAATACTTCACTTTTAAAAACTACATCCATAAAAATCCTAAATACGATAAATAAATGCTTGTGGTTTACTTTGAAAGTTTATCAAAACTATTTTTCATAAACCCCCTCAAATTTATTAATTTACAATAAGGACCATAGTAAATATAGGTTTAAGCGGGACCAATTCTCTTGAGCCTCAGGGGGTCGGAGACAGTGGGTGCTTGATTATTTTAGGTAGGAAACTAAAATGGGGTTATCAATAATAATTGGCTTGGAAAAAGTCACAAATCCTGCCGTCCATGTGCAGCAGTTACCGATAACTCCGAAATCTAATTGAGAAATCAAATTCTGTTTAAGTGTCTGATTCAGACAGAGTCTCAGTCTAATCTGAATACAATTCCAATTTACATACACTTCAAATATAACTCCAATATATCATGAATTCATATATACTGAATACTATCAAATATCAACATAACTTGAATTGACCGAACCATGAATATACATTGACTTGATTACATGACTATCAGTTTACATCCTTATCCGTTTACATGAGCAATTGATATCATGATTTCGGCAAGTCTTACAACTATAAACAATACAATAAATATTACGGGGTTTTATTAAGGGGTAAATTGGTACGGAATGTGTTAAAAGTGGCACGATGATGGTCACTTTAATACATCTAAGCTGAATATCTGTTGCTGTTGTCCTGTGGCTTAACGGTTACTTGTGCTCCGTATACCTTAGTCAACGGAATAGTTGAACTCCTCTTGTATACACTGGCATATTCTGTACCAAACTACAAACAACAACGTTAACATAATAATCATACATTATACCAGATATATTCTCTTTACCTATTCATTCTATTTTTATCTCTCTTTGGGACTTACCGAGCGATTGTTCGCTGACGACATTCATTTTCTTTTCTTTCTTTGGAATGTTGTCAGGAAGACCTGACTCTTTAGAGATCGAGCTCAGCTCAGAAGATTTGGAGTAGTTTATCGAGGATCCGGAGCTCTAGGTACTTATATATACTTTTACTTTCAGTTCATGCCATTGTTTAGGCATTACTTTCCACATTGTATTTACTTTTCAGTTGTATTGTAAAGAATATTTAACAAATAAAAAGTTGTTGTTCATTTACATCTCATGTCTTTCTTGGGTACATTTATATTATATTGCTTATTTAGGCTTAACGTGTTTACTTCTGAGTAAATACGTCGCGAGCCTAATCATGTCTCCTGATTGTATACCGGGAAGCGGGGCATGACATACCCCCTTGAAAATTCTACTCGAATTTAACTCGCTGACAGACGTTTCTTTTTCCTTATTTTCCCCAAAATGTCCGTTAAAGATTGGAGAAGAGCATGACAAAACGACAGAGATTGAAGCAACAAAGGAAGATTATATTCCCCTTTCAACCCACTATTAGGGTTTTAGTCTTCCTTATTTACTTATTCACCCACCAGTTTTAAGGCTTGCTTTATTTTCTGTCTTAGTTTATGACATGATAAACTTTGAGTTATCGTTTGTAATAAATGTTGGTTAATGAATAAAGTTTCTTTTATTTAACTTGCATTTTTGTATACACCTGTTTTACTAAACACTTAGCGTAACTGTATCAAGGAGAGTCTCCTTATCGGTATAGTTATGTTGCGGTTCTCGTCGCGTCTCTGCTCCCGTTTCTTTGGAAGCGGGGCGTGACACTCATCATCATCGTTATCATCATCTTCTTCATTATAACCCGACAAAACCCATCTTCATCTTCTTTCTTCTCATCTCTTAGTCTCATTCATTCTACTTCTCCTCTTTTCCTCTTTGTTCTCATAAGTTATTTGATACTTCTTTTCTCTTTACTTCCAAAGTAGGAAACCATAATTTTTAAAAAAAACTAAATTTTAGAAAAATCCAGCTCAAAATAACCTTAGAATTATGCAAATCCTAATATAAAAAAACCAAATCAATCAACGCTTACAGAATAGAATACCTAAATCAATCAAATGTTATAAGAAAACTTAACTCGATCAAGTATTTTTTTTAGGAATTTGAAAGCATGTAAGGTATAAGAAAGGATTGTGAGGATATTTGCACTTCTCTTTATCGAATTATATCAAAATTAACCATTTAATGATGTTGCATTTAAAAAAAAAAACTTAAAGAATTTTGGAAGACATAGGTAATATCGAAGAATAATGAGGAGTACATCAAATTTGCATAGAATTTTAGGGGGTATTTCCAAAAACTTGATGAATATTTTGATTAAATATTTAAATGAAGGGCATTTTGGGAATCAATTAAAGTTGACGGGGCAAGGTGCGGGTTTTTTTAAGGTCAGGGGTATTTCCTGCTATTTGGGTAAATATTAAGGGCATTTTCTGCCATTTAGCCATTAATAAATGACACCTCATAACAATTATGGAAATACAGTTTTTTTTCCTTTTCTAAATTTGTTTTTAAAAATTGGAATTGCCAAGTAACTCAACTCCTATATGTTCAAGTTATACTAATATTTTGCACGTGCGATGCACGTATATTAAAATATAATATTAATCGGTTAAATGCGTAGTTAAATATGATAGCATATCTTCATATTCTAAATTTAATAATCATATTCATTTTTTCTTCTTTTAATGACCTTATCCGTTTAAAGGAAAATATGTTACCGGCATCTAATCACATGAACTAGGCATTAAAATACATGATAACATGAGTTACCAATAATTAGCAAGTAATGTGCTTCTATATCCCCATATTATTTTCAACTTTGTTTTCTTCTCTTTAATTTTTTTTAAAGAAATGATCGTAGAGAAGACGTAATAGTTGGGTTGAGAGAGAGGGGGAAGAGGGGAAAGACGTTGTTAGTTACAATTTTTACGAGAGATATAGAGTTAGTTGATGTTTTTGAACTTGATTGGATTTTTGTGGGTTTTTTAATTGATTTTATTTGAAGAATAAAAGAATTATACCATCAAGCAAATTTAAAGTTGGAGTCCCTTTCCTTTTAGCATCCTTTAGCATCATGATAAGGATAAATTTCACTTATAACCTTAACATTTTTTTATCCAAAAATAAATAAATAAATATTAAAAAAATCCCGCGCTCCTCAAACATCTCAAGGGAAAAAAAAAAAACCAATCCTAATTTCCCCAGTAGAGGACCGAACCCCAAAATTTTGCAATCTAAGGACAAATCCAATGGAGGTAATCTCACCATTTCTTTTTTCTCCCAATCGCAGTGGGCAAGAATCAATGGCTGAATAAAGGTGAGATCTTTTTACCTCCTCGATTAGGGTTTAGTGTTTTGGAATTGGTTCGTCTGGCATCCAATTTCGGCCAAATTTGGCCCTTTCTTCACGGAATTAGGGTTTCCATGAAGGGGTTTGCATTGAGTATGTTGAAATTTCTTGTACCAGGTTTGAACTTTGAAGGTTGATGAGTTGTTATGCGCAAATATTTAGCTTTTTCAAGAATTTAAACTTATATGGCAAAAGAAATCAAATTATATATTTCCATATTACACACACATAAAAACGATCTAAAAACACTCCACATGCTAGAGTTATGTTTTCCATGCCGTGTAAGCATACAGAAGAAGACTATCCCTATATATCACATTCCAAAAAAGTGGTGTTAAGCAGTCCGTGTTCGTTCTCCGTACCGAAACGTTCCGCTTTCTGTGTAACATTGCTCTATGCTATTCTCTTTCCTCTTTAGTGTGCCTATTTTAGTCCAAGGGTGCTGCCACACCCCTAATTAAGGCAATTGCAAGCATAAAGAGCCTGCCCTAAAACCTTGAACTTACATAAATAAATATATTGTTATATAATGTGACTGATAATGTATTTTAGCTCAAAATTCAGACTAAATATAGGTTGATTGCTTGCTTGATCTAAACCTTCACTTGAGTTAATTATGAATTGAGATATTTTCAAGATTTGTTTATATCAATTTAGAAAGGTGATATCATCTTGATATGGTATATCATCTTGATATGGTAATAGATATGTGATCGGTGTGCTCAAGAGATCACATAGCATCTAGTGTCCTAATGTTTGTTGCATTCCAAAAATTAGATATATGCATTTTCTTGGCATTTGAAAATAAGAAATGGCAACAAATCAAGAAGTAAATAGTCCAATAGGCTTATCGTTCTGGTCATGCTATGGTAAACCATGTGTCTAGCGAGCATCCCTCCAAATTCTTTTAGACCTCAAAGAGTAGATAAAGAGTTAACATGACATGTTTTGCCAAACGTGTAAGCATATAAAGCAAACACTTGTTTAAAACATCCAATTAAATACTTTAACTCCCTTGCCATAATTTTGAGTGTAATTATGTGCATGTCATGGAATAACGCAAATCCGAAGAACTTTTACCCAATGTGACAGAAACTACATAACAAAGTATTTGTGAATTTATGTTCTACACCATTCACGAATTCTCAGAAGTTGAAATTTGGTCCAATTTTAGTTTATTGGGATACAATCATGGATCATGAAGATTTTTTCAACCGTTACTTAATTTTAGAGAAATAGCCAAATATAATGAAAGCAAGTATATTGTATGAATTGCTTGGTGTATGACGAAGCATTGTTGCACCACCACCCACATCAATAGATCTCAAACACAATACACTATGATATTGCACTCTTTCTCCTACATTCAGAAAAAAGAAAGATAAGAAAGCATTCTTTCTGTTGAGTGCCTACTGCTCGGAAATGCTTGGTTTATGGATAGCTGATAGGTTCCTTTGATTGGGGAACACAGCCATCATAAATCTTTGTAAGGTCAATCTACTAAATATACATCCCTATTTAAGTTCGACTTCGAGAGATATAGTTTAGAGTAGGAAAGTGATATGTTGAGGGACTTTGCGGAGGAAGAAGTTGAGTGCTGATGTTTTAGATGAGACATCGCCTATTGTAGACGGTGGATGTTGTTGCTCACAGTATGGTTGAACTTTTGAAATTTTCCAAGTCAAATACAGCGCTCGGAGGCCTGAAATCTTGAGTGCCATTGAATCAATTGTTTGGGATGTGAATTAGGTTAGCCTAAGTAAAAGTTTGAAAGTATCTGACCCATAAGACAAGGCTAACTACATTTACATAAATTTCTGGATTAGTCTGAAATTGTTATTTTATTGTAGTGGTGTTTATTTGTGTCATCTTTGCAGTTACTATTTGTGCAATGCTGAGTGTGATTTAATATTCAGAGATTTACTTCAAGGAGTCCCCAAAGCTAGTTGTAGCTGTCCACGTGAAACTCTTTTCTTATTAAAGTAATAATCAACTAGGTTCTTGTTGTTGAATGAAAAATTAATAAGATAAAGTTCCAATCAACTCTAACTATTTGGTTTAACAAAAGCAAAGCATTAATACAATACACTCTGAATCCTTTGTTGGTAAGTTCCTTTACCCACTTAGTTGTTATTGATCATACTTGTAAATTCAATATAATGGTGACCCATAGGCAAAAACTTACTCTCGGATTCCCAATTTTTGTAAACCTCTTGGTACCCGAAATTAATCTGCTCATTTTTTCGTTCTTCATTTTTTGCCTTTGGTGGAAAATTTTCTCTTTTAAAAATAGAGTCCTCCTTTTCCCTTTGTTTTCATATAATTTAATGAAATTCCTCAGAATATTAAAAGAAAGAGAAGAACTAAAAGTTTGGACGAGAACTTAGGATCTCTTCAGTGTTGAATATACATTCCATTTAGTTACTTAATTGCTCCCTTCTATGTAATTTTTATTTTTATTTTTTGGTTTTTTTAAGAATCAAGCTTTGGTGCAATAAGCTATCCAAAAGATACAATATTTTAGATGATTCTCTATTTATATAAACCTAATTAACCAATCCAAATCTGTACATCAACTTCATCTTATTTATAAACTGCGGTACAGGGGGAAAACACACGCACACACAATGAATTGATGACATAGCATTGAAACCTTTCTACCCTTTTTGCTGATGTCCCTTTCTTTAATTTAATGATTCAACACTTGAATGAGAGGAATGGGAGCATAGCTTAAACAAACAGCAAAAGTTTGTGGGAGCAAGGGAAAAGTTATAAAGCAATGTACCATTCATCTCCCCATCAAATAAAGATTTGTTTCCCCTTGTTGCTTAGTTTGATGTTTTTGTTCTCATGACCACTGGTGAGCGTGTCTGAGATCCCTTGTGTGATTAACTTCCATGATTGCTATTGTGGACCGCGTCGTTCTTCACGGGAACAAGCGTGTCTGTAATGCATGCTGGGTTCATGATAGCACTCGAGAACGTCACTTATGTGCTCTTGTTTGTTTAAGATAATATGATCTTCTTTCATTATTCTATAAAATGGATATTTATTAAGTTGCTAACTTGGGCTACAGAATCGTCGACAGTTAACCGCAAGCAGATTATACCGAAACTGGTTAGTCTTATTGAGTTGTTGGTGTCCAGTGAACGACATTCGAAAATTTTTACAATGAGAAGGTAAGAATAATGGCATTCTATATAACTATATTAACAGTGGGAAATACCAAAAAACTGGGGTATTTTTCATTTAGTTTATGCCTCAGAATTTCATTTTGACTGAAGAAAATACTATGCTTAAAAGTTGTTTAATGGAATGAAAACTCTTTAACTTGCGGGTCCCCTTGTGCTGTGGGTATAATCAAGTTTCTTAATTGAATAGTGAATACTTTGAAAAAGTAAAGTTGGAACTGCAGCTGATGCTTCATAATCTATTATGTTTGTTCCTTGATGGATGGTAAGAGGCAGATCCTTGTAAGATTAGGTGTGCATGGAAATCAAATCAGTTTCTGATTTGGTTGGAGCTCCAAATTATGAAGGCAATCTTAAAATTTGACTATAATATAAGAAGTATGGGCAAGAGCAATATCTTTTGATACATGACTATCTACTCTTTCTATCCAAAATACAAACGGTTGGACGCCATACAACTTTGATATTAGATCTGGTGAGGTCCGGTTTGTTTGTCTCTTGAACAACGAGAAGGGTAAGATAGAAAATGTATTTTGTTATGGGAACTGTGCCTACTTACAGTAGGTCTTGTTCTCTACCAAATCTTCCTGTTAAATGGTGCAATCATTGCTAATCCTGCACCAATTACTAAATCTTAGACCATCTCTTAAGATCTAAAACACAAATCGAGGATGCAGAAAACATTTTTATATTTTCATAATCTTATAATTCATACAGCAACTTATAAATTTTGATTTTGTTCCTTACCAATGAAATTGATAAAAACTCAACTCTATTCTAAAAATTCAATGTCACCTATTATTCTAATTGACTGAAAATGGTGACCCTTCTTTTGACTACTAGCACCAAAACCACTGTCCTGCAATGCAATGTACAGGACAAGAAGGTAAAAAGAAAGATGATATCATAAGATTCCACATGTTTAGGGTGTTGAGGAATTAGAGAGAGAAAAATTGAGAGCTGTTGATTGGCTGGCAGTGACAAAATAAGAGTGTAGAGAGAGTTGGCAATGTGTCAGTAAAAATGGAAGGAAAAAAAAGATCCTTCAACAAGCTTGGGGTTGAAGAGAAGCACCTCTTCTTCCTGCTCCGTTAAAGGAAAGCAAATAAAATATTACAAAGATGCTGTGTTGAGAGGCCTTCCCCTTTTTTTAAACAGAGGAATTGATCTAAATTAAACTATTAAGGCGTAGCTTAGCTATAGAGAACTATTGTGTTCCTTAGAGAAGCAGTTGGTAGTGGTTAAGAGTAATTTGAAAGAAAGAAAAAATTGCGCTGCTTTTATCTTGGAAAGGTAATTACCTAGACCCATTACTCTTTTCCCTCTTCACTTTCATGCTTACTAGGTTTCATGCCTTTTGTTCTTGTGACTTGCCCTTTGGAAATTATGTGTTGATATAAATGCTTGAGGAATCACATTTTGGTCCCTACTCAGCCTCATAATTTGAGTGCTTATCTGGGTGCCATTTAAGGTAATTGATGGAAGACTTTATGCTTCTTAAATTAGCTCTATTTACTTCCCTCTG
This sequence comes from Agapanthus africanus, assembly GCA_030015575.1. Classification (NCBI taxonomy): domain Eukaryota; kingdom Viridiplantae; phylum Streptophyta; class Magnoliopsida; order Asparagales; family Amaryllidaceae; genus Agapanthus; species Agapanthus africanus. The sequence continues at coordinate 822,565,042 of CM057339.1, read as the reverse complement.
TTTTCAATTTAAATTTGTGTTAATTAGAGCTAAGTTTGGTTGTTTTGTTGGTTTGATAAGTTACCCAATTATGCCTTGTTCAAAGGGATTCTGTAATAAGAACTACCACAATTTTGTTGGCAGATATAAATAATTTACTGCCATTGTCTCCATTAGAACCCAAGTTTGCTTGTTGATGAGAATTGGATGCTTTAAGTGTTTTTGTAAATACCCTTTTCAGGAAATATTCAAAGGGATTTCCCTTATCTCCCTTCTTTTGTTGTTGGAAAGCTTTAAATTTTTTATCTTGTGGTCCATTTATAGCCCTAGTTAAGTTATATCCCCACCTCAGTTTTTTTTCCTTTCCAAAATTATGTTGAACTGATGCCACAAGTGTTCATGGTGGAACCCTAATTTGGTTTTTGCTTCCTCATCTTTTATTACTCGTCATCATTCTGCATCTCATTTGAAGTATATACCCTTTACCATTTAGATAGATAGAAAAGGATCAATTTTTTTTATAATTTTTTTTACCAGCATGAATAGCTGTTCACAGCTATGATTCTTTTCTTCTTTGCCTCCTTTATGCTCTCTGGTTAAAGGTTAGCTTTTTATTGTCTCTGCCTCACTTTGCTGTAGAATAATAATAGATGAAATCTTGGGAATTTTAGTTACCCAGCTGTAGATAACAAGCCTGGACCTGGCTTATTCAATTCTGCTGCCAAGAATTACTTTTGCTTTCAACCTCCTGTTATAAAGCTGCCATTGTTATTTGTTCCTTGTTGAGTCCTACAAGAAATTACCAGTGAAAGTCTTCTCCTTTAGTTAAACATCATCTTTTTTCTTGGTTACATTACTCTCTACAGCTTTGAGCATTTTCCCCATTTGAAAATTATATGCTTCATTTTGATGATGACTTCGAGATTTCTCATATCAACAGAGAAGTGAGGAAGCGAGGAGCAGTTTTTTTTAATGGAAGCCTGCTCTTCTGAAAATGCTTCTGAACAGTTCTTGGTTACAGATTGGGCTCAATTACACTCAATAGATGAGATCATGAGTTCCTTTGGCTTACCGGATAGAACCCCAATGGCAAATGCTCTTTGTCCTCAAGATTCACCCTCAACGATGGAGCATGCGACCGAGAAAAATCTCAAGGGGATGAAGAGGAAAAGGATTCCAGAATGTGATATACAGTCCAGTTCTTCTATGGTTAATCATGTAAGTAACCTTTCTCATTTTCCTGCTATTGAACTTACGTCAATAGCTCTTCCAATAGTTATATCCCTCTGATAATTCGTCTCGATATGTAGAGCGTCGAGGGTGAAAAGCAAAAGGATGTTCCAACCGAACCTAGCAAGAGTCCAATGGACAAAGATGGAAAGAAAGAAGATTACATTCATATCCGAGCCAGACGAGGGCAAGCCACCAACAGTCATAGTCTCGCCGAAAGGGTAAGTTAACTGTCCAAATACTCAAATCTGTTTTTGGTCCTCTATGTTTCGTTTGTAGAATTTGATTTTATCTTCTCATAGGTGAGAAGGGAAAAGATCAGCGAAAGAATGAAACTTCTACAAGAAATTGTTCCAGGATGCAATAAGGTAATTCGGTCTTTAAATTCCTTTTACGATCTTTTATTTATTCATTAATGTGGTCAATTTTTACCTGTAGATTACTGGAAAAGCAGTGATGCTTGACGAGATAATAAACTATGTGCAATCTCTACAAAGGCAAGTGGAGGTACGTTTTTTTTTTGTTCTATTTTTGTAAAATTTTAGTTGATTTTTGGGATCTAGGCTTTCTAACTTGGGAAAATATGGGGACCATGATCCTAACAGAAATTTATTCTGCAGTTTCTGTCAATGAAGCTTGCGGTGGTGAACCCAGAGACGAACTTGGATATGCAGGAAATATATACCAAAGAAGTAAGATTAATTCATTTGATCGAGCAGCATCACTCTCTATATATGGTTGATAATTTAGTTGTTTATTCTGTTCTCTGTGCTTAGATTCTTAATTCAAGATATGGAAGTTCACCAAGCCTTGGCTATTGTCATCAAGTTTTTCCTGTGGCTCAGGTAGTGGATCCATTTTAAGTTTTTCCTGTGGCTCAGGTAGTGGATCCATTTTTAAATAGTGTCATTTTTCCCCCTTCAGCCTTATTTATCGATTTGAAATTCTGTGATTCAGATACCGAATCTATGGGATAATGAATTCCAGAATGCTATTCGGATGGGTCTCATTTCAAACATTCCTAACACTGGAACAGAGCTGAATGGTAATGGTGAATCTCCATAAATTTGCTCTGAAACATAGCGGTATTTGTTTAATTATCGACCTTTTTTTTTTCAGTTAATATGAAGACGGAGTTGTGAATCTTGGAGGATATTCAGGTTGTGGTTCCTCTAAACTTAGCTGTTAATTATTACCTTTGATTGGAGCTTCTGTTGCAAGATTTGTTAAAGAAGTAGAAGAAGAAGAAGAAGAAACTGTTGTATAGTTTATAGGTCTAACCATTTGTCTTCAATTTTATTTGGAAGGAATGGCATGGTTGTATTCAATATGAAGAGACGAACGTGATTTTCATTTTGCTTATGTTTCCTTGATACCTACCTGAGATATGTACTTGTGATATCTGGCACAAATTAAAACAATACATACGTAAGATGCATCATGATGACGCTCGATATTGGTGACCTCCAAGATCAGGACACGTAGCAGATGACGTGTTCCAAGACTCAGAAGAAAGGGCGCACAAGGGCCGACCGGGCCACCCTGTACCCGACCTGCAAACACAAGATGGTCCTTCTCAGGGCCCCCTGCGAACTGGCTTACTCGGTCCCGTAGCTCGCGCCGGGCTGCCACAAGACCTGGACTCCTCGGCCTCCTCGCTCGTCCCGAGCTCCAGGCCGTGGCCGTCTTCCTCGGCCTTCCGATCAAAGTCACCGTTCACAGACGTAACCGCCGTTCCGCGAATCTCGCCATGCGCAGATTCCATGCCAACAACATCCCATGTTTCACGCTATCACGATCCCCATTAATGGGCGATCCGCTCTCTGCGCGAGCGTGACGTCGGGGACGTAACTGCCGACGAAATCCTCGCACCCGCTGCTGCGTGTCACCACCGCTATATAAACCCTCATCACAGAGGAGTCAAGTAAGCCATTTTCTTTACACTTACGCCGTTACTCTGCTCGGATCTTGTCACTGACTTGAGCGTCGGAGGGTCCTCGGTGGTACCAAACCATCCCGGGACTTCTTTGCAGGTATACGGCGGCAGCCTCTTCGTCCCACCTTGTCCTCTCAAAACCCATTGAAACCCACACGCAACGAAGGACATTCAACCCGGTTCATCTCGAGATCAACGGAAGACAACATCTGACGGAGGCCCGAAAAGGAGCTACATCAGTTGGCGCCGTCTGTGGGAACCTTAGGTTCCACAAATACAAAGTTGACCTTCCAATCTCCCTCCTCATGGCAGACGACTATCATGGGGATCCCAGTACCAGCTCCCGCCTTCCGCTTACCGAAGGCGGGGATGAACCTCCCCCCATGACCGTCATCAACGCCCTCGCAGGCAGGATAGATCGCCTGCAATCCCTCGTGGAGGCCCTCGTTCGCGTCCAAACAACCGCGCCCGGGCCCCCGATCGCTGTTCCTTCGCCTCCAGAAGACTCCGTCCCCGCTTGGACGGCCAACTACCAGCGGGCCGCATCCTCTCGCCGCTGGTCCCTCGACTCGGTGCTCCCTGAAGCCCGTTAGGCGCCCCAGGGCTCCACACCGAGATCCCCAGCCAGGGAGCCTCGCCCTGAGCCTCCTTGCGACCCCTCCCCCCTCCCCCCCGAGGAAATGTCAGTCACCTCTCCTACCCGCGAGCGTGGCCGGCCCCACCATGGTCGGCGGGAACACACAGAAGGGGCCCATCCTGGCGGCTCAAGAGCTACCCCGTCCCGGGACCTGAGGCTCCTTATTGGGAGGAACCGGGGCCGCTCCCCGACGCAGTCCACCAGCAGTGGGGCCCGGGAATCCCGAGCCGCCGATTCCTCAAGGTACCACGGTCGGCTCGACGCCCTCGAGAAGAAGATCGAGGGCATGCACCGAGAGGCTCACCTCTCGAGCGACGGGGCTAAGTACGCCTCCGACTCGCTCACGAAGCCGTTCACCGAGGAACTGCTCGCCGTGCGCGTCTCATCGTGTAATAAGCCCCCGAAAGTCTCTCTGTTTGACGGGAAAATCGACCCGAAGGACCACTTGGACGCTTTCACCGCGGGAATGAGCTTCCAAGATCACTCCGACGCCGCCCAGTGCAGGACCTTCCCGGCCACCCTCATCCGCGCGGGTCGGGACTGGTTCCGGGGGCTCGAGCCCCGCTCAATTTCAACCTTCGACGAGCTGGCCACCCAGTTCCTCGGCCACTTGTGGGGAACAGTCGACAGAAGCGCACGGTCGACTACATCTTCACGGTCAAGAGCGGGGACAAGGAAACCTTCAAGGCCTATATTGCCCGTTTCTACAACGCCCTCCTCGAAGTGCCCGGGCACCGGGACGAGACCATCATAACGGCACTCAGATCCGGTCTGAGGCACAAAGAATGGTTGTGTTCCTTCGCACTGCCTCAACCTAAGACCATGGCCGAAGTCAAAGCGTGGACCGAGCGCGAGGTCCAGCTGGAGTCCGAAGTAAATGCCAACCTTCCCCGGGCGAATCGGCCCGACCAGAAGAAAAGGATTCGGGAGGACAGGCCGGAGCGTCAGCAGCCCTACCACTCGAAGTTCCAAGTGTATACCCCCCTCAACGTCTCCCTCACGGTGTTGCTAGAGGAGTCCCAGAATGAGAAGTTCTTCAAATTCCCGCCGGTCCTACGTCAGGCCGCTAAGCGAACCCGGGGCCCCTACTGTGCTTTCCACCGGGTACTGGGCCACGCCACGGAGGACTGCAAACAATTGAGGGATTACGTCGAGGAGCTCATCCGGTCTGGGCACCTCGCCACCTACTTAAGGGACAAGCGGCGGGCCAACCGCGAGCGAGAGCAGCCTTGCTCTTCCACCTGTAAGTCCGCGGCGGCGCCCCGGCCGTCAATCCGACGCCGGAAACGCGGAAACAAAAACTTTGCAAACTAGCAAACCGGCACCACCGCGCACTTTTCACTCGGATCGGGCCATTAACCTAGCTACTAGCAAAATACAAGATGGGTAGAGAAATTATACCAAGCGATCCGTGTCCTTCGGTCTTCGTCTCCACTCCGATCTCCTCGCGGAAACTCCGGTCGTCGCCTCCTCGTCGGAAAGGGCACCACGTAGCCGGGTACTTTTACGGGCTCCCACCTCTGGACCGAGGCAACTCGGGCGCGAAGTTGGCTAGCCGACGCGTCCAAGGTTTGCTGCAGACTAGTGTAGAAGCTTGTCTCTTTTGGGGTTATGAGGTTGCCATGGTGAAATGGAGGTGAAGAAATCAACTATGGAAATGAGCTTAGGAATTTGGTAGCATCAAAAATGAGATGAAACATTTTCCCTCATACCAAAAATGAAGCTCTCTCCTCTCCCTCAATATATGGCCGGCCCTTTTAGGAAATATGGTGGAGAATAAAATCAAGAAGGGAGGTGAGAGTAGGATAGCTCAAAGGTGACCACAACCAAAAGCAATGATAACAATATCATATCAACCTTCATCTCATTTCTAATCACAAATAAAGCAAAGAATGGATGGAAAAAAATCTCATCATGATGCCACATAATAGCAATAAAACCCCTCCATAAAAAGTAATTTGCACAATTGCAAATTACCCCCTCCAACGAAAGTCCGGCCGGGAAGGAACAAAGGAAAACTGGCCGGAACGGAATGCAAACTGGCAACTTCAGAAAACTGATCCCGTAATAAATTACAGGAAAACCCCGCTACTGCAAATACATGCCCGCATTTGTATTCCCACTGAACACAAATGCAAAGAGACAAAACTACACTATCTAATACTAGGATCCGGCTTAAGCCAAAGCCGGCTAGTAAAAACCGCCCGATCACGATCCGTGCAATACCGCACGTATCTGATCGAACCCTGCCATATCTCCATACGACCTCTACAGCGTTTCGCCCGAAACCTGAGTAACTGTGTGTGGTGGACTCTAAACACTCGTCAATACTATGGCTGTGGATTTAACCACTAGCACGTCAGAGGTATTAGCCATATGTGACGGGCCACCAGCTATTGACCGAAAGGGACGTCGATGAGCGAACTCATCCTGACACCCTACTGAGCCTGTCAGTGACAATATCCGTACAGTCCGGTCCGTTCGTCTATGAGCATCGCATGGCGGGCCTAGGGGGTTGGTAAAAGTCAGACCCCCAATAGCGGTACAAGTCGTGTCGGAGTGTAGCCCAGAACACCCTGAGATACTACTGGAGTACCTACCAGCAAATCTCCTGCCTTGGACAAGGACTTTTCATGTTCTGGCTCTCCTAGACACAGCGTGACCTCACCCCCAATACCGGGAGAGACGAACCCCTGCAGATCCGCTCACTGCCTCCATGTGGCTCGGGACTGTACCCAACTAAAACCTGTTTGCACGACTCCTTTGAGCCGTGGTAGGGTAGTAATCAAAGCACAGTGGAAACTCACACGAGACAAATGACGATCTCAGGTCGATGAACTAACCTGTACACATATCACCTGGGAACTGCTATCTGACGTCTGGTATAATCCCAACTAGCAGGTTCCCGGCGAGTCCTGTCCGGTGTACTCATAACCCAATGAGCACCTGTATACATCTTAGGTGAACCAACTGACACCAGTGGCTTATGAGACCGGCCACCGCCCCTCGTCGGGGTCTCGACTGTATACACCAGTCTACTCTGGAGAATCGATGCCCTGTCTCGAAACTCCCACGACTAGGGACCTTATAAGGATGTGCTTATAGACTCCAGCTCTCACGTATATGATCGCCCTCATACTGCTGGTGGTCAAGCAAGAATCCTAGGGGCTCTATCAACGTGTAATAGCGACTCGTAAGGTCACCTAAAGCAGTACACGATGATAAAGATAAACCAGATAGCATACTATCATCTTGAGTAAGACTGTCCTACCGGGATAGGTCCTCCCTCAATCATTGCAATCATATGCCTGTGATCCAATAATTGACTCTAAGGGCACTATCCTAACAATCTCCCACTTGCACTCAAGGCTAATTATTGCGATGTCGCATACTCACAACCCGTGTGATACTGAACACCCAACTCCTCTACTAGTCAGTCTCACAAAGCTCGTTTGCGAAACTATTGCATTCGAAGAATAGCCTCAGTGAGTGGATTCGCTGTGATGTTTCTTTCTATGTCTCTATATATCTCAAGTTCGCGGAGAAAGCCATCTCCCGAAATGAGCAATACCTGTCTTAGAATGTGTCTGGATGTCTGATGGGACCTAGCTCATAAATGAACTCCAAATCCAAACTTCTTAGACTGTATCGTCAACTGAACTTAATCAGTATCCTGCGCCATGCCTTCCCTCAGTATCCACCTGGACCACCTGTCCAAAAAACTGCCCCTCGTCAGAGGGAAAACTATAACTCTGACAGCCACTCTACCATCCAGGTCACCTTGGAAGCCTGGAATGATAACTGTCTCCCGAAGGAGAATGCTGTCATCATATCCCTAGAACATCCACTTATGTTCTAAAACTGCTTCCGATTGTTTCTCCAGAATTGGATTAATATCAACTTATTGCACTTACTGCAAGAACAACATCCGGTGTGGTACTTTGACATCTCATGATTGACTCAATTGCATAAGCAAGTGATCTGTCAATCATGCACATCCGTCTCCCCTTTAGTCTGTAAGATGCCTTTAGAGAGGGTGACTCCATTACCTGCAGGTATACTACCGTGCCAGGAGTCGTCCATTCTAAATACTCATAGAATGCTGTCTAAGTACCCAGATTGGGAAACCACCCAAATCTAGATCTAAAACCATAGATCTAGTAAACAGAATGTCTGATATAATATCCAAGTCCTATGTAGAGAAACTACTGTGTAACGACCAAAGTATAACCGATCGTAGTATAGGAATATCACTTCCTACTCGGTGTATGTCATCAAATACCAGGACATCACACCCTACTACCTTCTTAACAGATCCATCGCCTATTCTGATGAGGTCAAACCTATGACTGTCACATCAGAAATAGATGATCTATCTCCGCTATATCTGCTTTAGTCTATAAATAGACATAAGCCTGATGTCCACCAATGCTTCCGCTGCTCCCACTGACTACGACAACCCTCTGGCAGAGTCATATACACGTGCACTTCTAAAGCTAGTTTAGAACGACGCTATACTCATCCTCCTGCCGGGTCTCACGGTCTGGAGCAACAGCAATGGCAAGTCTGGGTAAAGAAGAACCTCCCTGCCACCGTTCTTGAGCATACCGAAGTACCTCTCGGGTGCCTGAGGTTACCCACCATATCTGCGGAGTGGCCAATAGAAGTCAAACCAGATTGAATCTTTAGGTTCTTATCAAATCTTCAGTAATCGTTTGCGGTTCTGGAATCACTTCCAGTTCTACCATACTCCCACTACTGTTTTCTGAAAAAATCCATTTTTGTTAAAACTGTGGCGAGTCTAGAACAATATCACTATTGATCTTCCAGAAGGTAGAAAGTCAACCCTCGTCATAGCCCGGGTCAACCCACAGACAGCCATTACAGAAACGTACCTTGAGTTATCCGGAGTCTGGTTTTAAGCATAAGCCGGACAACTCCCCGTACCTCAACAATGTCAAGATATGAACTGTTCTATATCCAATATAGAAACAGAGGCACTGATTTAATTGAACCAGATTCAAATCATGCAGCTGTCTCCAGTGCATGTCAACTAAATGGAAGGAGGCCGATCAGCGTTACTCAATTTAGGAGTACTTCCAATTATGAGTAACCTGAAAGAGAAGCAAGTTCTCTTAAACATAACTATCCACTGAATACCATTCACAAGTATCTACATCTTCGATCATCTTGAAGAATCCCGATACTTGCAATATCTGGTTCTCTACTTTATTCTTATACCTATAACTCCTCAAAACTTAGACCTTGTGTTTCTACGAAACACATGTCTAAGAACTAGAGAAGTCATAAGTAAACAGAATATAGTACGAGGACCTATCCCTCTGTCCTCATGGACACTGGACAATATACAATACTCTGTACATGTCCCCTGAGTCTAATGACTCATTCACTGTGTGTTGTAGGTTGAAAACTGTACTTATGGTTAAGAAGAATTACACCGCTGTTCAATACTCCTTACCTAACCATCCACTGATATAGGTAAATGTCATAGACATAATTTCAAAAAGGTATATCTCACTCTATAAAAATAGACGTACAAATATATCAATTTGAAATTGGTGCACAACAACGGATATTCAAAACCAAATATTTGCCGACCGGCAAACAACCCAGGTGGCTTCCTCAAATATCACCAATTACAACGAATCCCGATATAATGAGGATGGTCACCTAATTCCCAATAACTTACTCCCACTCATCATCTGTAAAACCATACAGATGTGAGAATCATACCTGGTAAATACATACCCTGGAGTAAGTGTCTAATTGGGAAATCAGTTTTCTTTTAACAATACACAGTGAAACTAAAACATATGAATGTTTCGATGGGGTATCCTGGTATTCCTAGTAATGCCTCTTCCATTATCCAGATTCACAGCTGTAACCGTATAATTCTTTGCCACCTATCCAAATCCCTTTATACGTCTTTAGTTATTACCTTCTGTACACCCCTTTAGGCCAAATGGTTTTCTTCCTTCCCTACCGTTCGGCACCAGCCTATGGTTTGGAAGAAGACTATCCAATAAGCATAATGGGTGTACTGTCCCAATCCTAGGAACACTCGCAATACGAGAGAAGGTGAAAATAAAAGACACCTGAATGAACTTTATTCCTATTTCTTCTGAACCAGGATCCATCCCCGAATTGGAACAAGTTCCTTTCGAGTTCGTATATAACCATACGATGGATTATCCAATAAACTGGGATCTTCGTAGTGATACGGAGTGTCCTGGAGAAATACAAAGGTGATTTAGGATTGGCGAAGAAATATTTGGTTTGGTCGTGAATAGCAGTCGCAATTTACTTTGCCCTCTTACTAATCCCTTGCTTTGTCTGAACTTAATACCTTCTGTACACCGTTTAGGCTAATTGGCTTTCTTCATTCCCTACCGGTCGGCACCAGCCTAAGGTCTGGAAGAAGACTATCCAATTTGCGTAATAGGTGTACTATCTCCTAAACCAAGGAGTACTCGCAATGAAAGAAGGTAAAAGGAAAAGACAACTGAATAGTCCTATTCGTTTTCTCCAGAACCGGAAACCATCCTCGAATTCCTTCGAGTTCGTATATAACCATACGATGGTTTTGTCTAATGGAAGTGGACGTTCGTAGTAATACGGGGTGTCCTGGAGAAAAGGATAAAAGTAGGAGTGGCAATGAGGTCTGCAACTCTGACAATCCAAAAGACAGTATTAAGAAGGTTCGGTTAACTTGGTCACTAAGTCCATAGTCTAGGGTCGGGTCAATGGTCGCTGCCAAAGAGAGAGAGAAAAGAAACACTCAGCGTGCACTCTAACCTAGATCAGAATGGTTATCACTTTATCTAATCTGGAAACCTCCCACTGAAACGTCAAATTCTTCCCCAAACCTGAAAGAAGAATTAGCCGGGATTACCCGAGGAGTAAACCAACTCATCAGTGGGAATCGGGATCCAACCATCATCGCATGATAACGTGACGGAATCCGCTCACGCTATCACACTCCAGAAGGTATGCGCATATCTGGCAAGTTTCAGTTCTTTTGAAACCCTCGATGTAGATTTTTGCCCCATGCTCTTATGACCTTGACGAAGGCCAACAAATCATAAGTCACATGTCAAGTTCTACCCGTCATTGTCCAGGTTGATTTGAACCCACCCGTACAAGCCCTTGACGAAGGCCAACAAGGCTATACGACTGTCCCAAACCAACGCATCTATCTATGCAGCAGAAAGATAACAAGCAGCTACCATACACTATGCCTTGACGAAGGCCAACAAACATAGCATGAATACTACGTGCTACCCATCTGAAACGATGGAGGGCTACGAATGGTTTCTGGCGAAAAACTTTAACGTAATGAACTTGATATCGTTGAAGGAACCAGATAGCTTTGAAAAATATAGTGACGAAAACCTTTGCTAAAGAGGTCACTCCCGGTGAAGGGATCTCGGCTCTTTCCCCGTAGAATGAGATGCATGATATTCCAACTGAATACCACGATGCAAAGCAAAAGTAATCGGCTATAGTGAAGTTATTGCCCTGACGCAAACTTTTGTTCAAGGGGTCACTCCCGGTGAAAGGATCTCGGCCCTTGCCTCGTCGACTGAGGAGCAGGATATTCCAACTGAATACCACGATACAAAACAAAAGAGAACGCCCTTGCAATAACAGCTTTTTGAAAAATGTTCAAACAACATCAATTAGGTTTGTTTATCTTGCATTGATCCGAATCAACGCAGTCCCATCAATTGATCACACCACAAAAGAACGAAAATATACTGATGTACGTATATGCCATCCGCATTCGCCACTGGGTCCCGTCATCACCCGTTAGGTTAGCTAACTAACGACAGAGCGGGGACTGGACTAGCGCGGATGCAAAACATATACAATATCTACTAGTATATATAATATATAATTTTCGCTCAAGGCGTGATAAAAATGCAGCAACACAGAAATGCATAGCAACACAGATCATTACAGATATCTGGGATCCCCGGATTTCACAGAGCCGCTGCTGAAACCCGACGTTCCCCTGGTCGTGTGGATAGCTTGTGCAATGAAATCCTAGACCCCTACGGGCGCGGCAAGTTACCCGCCAAAACCTGAAGCGAGGCAGCTCCCTTCAGCAACGTGAATGGACCACCCAGCACTTCACGGAATCCGGTAACTTGGGCGCCCCTCCTGGGTCAATCCTATACCCCCTACGAGTGCGACGAATAGCCTGCCAATTCTAGAGTAAAGCCCCCTCCGCCTCAACGCCATGAGATGCGGGCTCGTTGCCCTCTAGAACCCGGCTATCCGTGCACCCCTCCGCGGGGTAATCCTAGTACAGAAAGTAAAATATACATATAACGGGTACATCGACCGCAACCTGGTCGTGCCCCAAAAGAATAATACAAACAGGCAGTGACGGCAGTCCACATGTCGGACGCTCGCCCCTCAATATCAAATGTACATATAAAACAAAACTGTACTACCACTGCAACCAGGCTATCCCCCACGACCGATCCGCAACATCACAGCACAACACAGAACATCAACGTGAATGTCACGTTCGCAAATCCATCTAAAATGGATATAGCAGATAGACTGGATTTACCAATCGAGTGACATTCACGGTCGCAGATATAATGTAAATACTGTGAATTAGCATGTTTAAAATATCCGATCGAACAAGTTTATCAAAGTGGGCCCCAAGCAGTACTGTAGCACTCACAGAAAATCTGGGCCCAAAAAGAATATCCCAAAACCCTATTTTTAACTCATAAGCTATCTGCAAAATTTTAATCAAGTGATCAATCAAAAGCGCGGCGGAACCGCGGCCCAAGCATGGGTTTGGCCGCGGTTCCGCGGCGGTTTGGAGAGATCGCGCCACCAAATTTTCACAGATTGCTTCTATATCCATGCACAGTATTCTGAGACAACCTGAAAAGTTTTTGGAGCAGAAAAAATTTCGACAGAAAACACATGTGCATACAAAATACGGTTTTTAGGGAATTTTGTTCGATCGAGTACTAAACATACTAGAGCAAGCTAGGCATGGTTAATGGCGGGCTCTGATACCAATGTAAGTCCGCGGCGGCGCTCCGGCCGTCAATCCGACGCCGGAAACGCGGAAACAAAAACTTTGCAAACTAGCAAACCGGCACCACCGCGCACTTTTCACCCGGATCGGGCCATTAACCTAGCTACTAGCAAAATACAAGATGGGTAGAGAAGTTATACCAAGCGATCCGTGTCCTTCGGTCTTCGTCTCCACTCCGATCTCCTCGCGGAAACTCCGGTCGTCGCCTCCTCGTCGGAAAGGGCACCACGTAGCCGGGTACTTTTACGGGCTCCCACCTCTGGACCGAGGCAACTCGGACGCGAAGTTGGCTAGCCGACGCGTCCAAGGTTTGCTGCAGACTAGTGTAGAAGCTTGTCTCTTTTGGGGTTATGAGGTTGCCATGGTGAAATGGAGGTGAAGAAATCAACTATGGAAATGAGCTTAGGAATTTGGTAGCATCAAAAATGAGATGAAACATTTTCCCTCATACCAAAAATGAAGCTCTCTCCTCTCCCTCAATATATGGCCGGCCCCTTTAGGAAATATGGTGGAGAATAAAATCAAGAAGGGAGGTGAGTGTAGGATAGCTCAAAGGTGACCACAACCAAAAGCAATGATAACAATATCATATCAACCTTCATCTCATTTCTAATCACAAATAAAGCAAAGAATGGATGGAAAAAAAATCTCATCATGATGCCACATAATAACAATAAAACCCCTCCACAAAAAGTAATTTGCACAATTGCAAATTACCCCCTCCAACGAAAGTCCGGCCGGGAAGGAACAAAGGAAAACTGGCCGGAACGGAATGCAAACTGGCAACTTCAGAAAACTGATCCCGTAATAAATTACAGGAAAACCCCACTACTGCAAATACATGCCCGCATTTGTATTCCCACTGAACACAAATGCAAAGAGACAAAACTACACTATCTAATACTAGGATCTGGCTTAAGCCAAAGCCGGCTAGTAAAAACCGTCCGATCACGATCCGTGCAATACCGCATGTATCTGATCGAACCCTGCCATATCTCCATACGGCCTTTACAGCGTTTCGCCCGAAACCTGAGTAACTGTGTGTGGTGGACTCTAAACACTCGTCAATACTATGGCTGTGGATTTAACCACTAGCACGTCAGAGGTATTAGCCATACGTGACGGGCCACCAGCTATTGACCGAAAGGGACGTCGATGAGCGAACTCATCCTGACACCCTACTGAGCCTGTCAGTGACAATATCCGTACAGTTCGGTCCGTTCGTCTATGAGCATCGCATGGCGGGCCTAGGGGGTTGGTAAAAGTCAGACCCCCAATAGCGGTACAAGTCGTGTCGGAGTGTAGCCCAGAACACCCTGAGATACTACTGGAATACCTACCAGCAAATCTCCTGTCTTGGCCAAGGACTTTTCATGTTCTGGCTCTCCTAGACACAGCGCGACCTCACCCCCAATACCGGGAGAGACGAACCCCTGCAGATCCGCTCACTGCCTCCATGTGGCTCGGGACTGTACCCAACTAAAACCTGTTTGCACGACTCCTTTGTGCCGTGGTAGGATAGTAATCAAAGCACAGTGGGAACTCACACGAGACAAATGACGATCTCAGGTCGATGAACTAACCTGTACACATGTCACCTGGGAACTGCTATCTGACGTCTGGTATAATCCCAACTAGCAGGTTCCCGGCGAGTCCTGTCCGGTGTACTCATAACCCAATGAGCACCTGTATACATCTTAGGTGAACCAACTGACATCAGTGGCTTGTAAGACCGGCCACCGCCCCTCGTCGGGGTCTCGACTGTATACACTAGTCTACTCTGGAGAATCGATGCCCTGTCTCGAAACTCCCACAACTAGGGACCTTTTAAGGATGTGCTTATAGACTCCAGCTCTCACGTATATGATCGCCCTCATACTGCTGGTAGTCAAGCAAGAATTCTAGGGGCTCTATCAACGTGTAATAGCGACTCGTAAGGTCACCTAAAGCAGTACACGATAATAAAGATAAACCAGATAGCATACTATCATCTTGAATAAGACTGTCCTACTGGGATAGGTCCTCCCTCAATCATTGCAATCACGTGCCTGTGATCCAATAATTGACTCTGAGGGCACTATCTCCAACACCACCGACCAAACCGTTGGCCAGATCATGCCCGTCTCGGGGGACAGCCGTCCCGGGGCTCAGGGGACCCCACGCCCTACGCCAACCACCGGGGCCGACAGCCCTTAGGGAAGCTCGGCCCAGGCCGACCAAGTCATCTTTTAACCTGTACCTATCCTTTCTCTTTCCCTTTTCTAAAAGCAATGTAAATTTTTCCTAGGATCTACCGTTGACTAAATAAAAAGATCGATGGAACATTGCGAAAAAGAAAGGAAATCTCTGTTCATTCAAAGGGTATTATGGGCTCCCCAGCCAAAAAAAAGGGGTTACAATAACGGGGGTAAGGGGTGCGCCGAGTACTGCTCGTGGTACTCAGCGAAGATCTCCGCCAACCGGGAAAGCGCTATGCTCCCGGTTCCCTGTGCTATGTGGGTGCTATACATCCGGACAGGGATGAAGGGAGGGGGGTTTGGAGAATTTCGGTCTTGGATAACATGCGGGATCTGTACTTCTATTTCTTCTTTCTTGCACGGGCATATACCGGAATAATTTTTCGTCCTCGGGGCCAACTCTCTCTTCCTCCTGGGCTTGCATCTAATTTCTGCAACTGTGAGGAGCAGTTTGAATTATTACTGGTAGCATTTTGCTTGATTTAATGAGAGAGAGAGAGAGAGAGAGAGAGACTGTTAGCATTTTTTCATGTTGATGCATTGTATGGCATCAATACAATCTCAATTATCGAGGAGATCGTTTGATTTTATAAATTAAATTGTTATTTCTTTAATTCTTTATCCATCCGCCATGATTTTGATCCCTCGGTGCTATGAATTTTTTTCTTCTCTCCTAGTCAAGGTGGTGGGAATGCAAAAAGGAAAAAAGAGAAAAAAAACTTGCATGTTTATGAAGCTATTCAATCAATTTTCTTAAATGATAAGAAAATCAGAGAAAAAGAAGATCAAAATTACCAATAAGGTGCTACTTTTGAACATGAATCATTAGAGGAAAAGGAAATGAAGTAAATTTATTGCAGGCCTCTTGGTTGAAGAAATCAATGGGCTATATTACTCCAAAATAGCCCAGAAAGTTTATCAGATGAAATGTACTTCATTTTACAAATGAAGATACATCTAGATTTCTTCTTTGCATTGGATTGAGTCAATCCAAAAAATTGGTTGTTTGGATAACTTTTGTTTATGAAGAATTCCAATGTAAAAATACACAAAAATATCCCTAATTCATTTGATTCTAAAAATTGGCAAACACTCAATTTTTACTAATCCAAAACTCTCTCTCTCATGAAATGAGACAACATTATATCAATCTCTCTTTCTCTCTCTCTCTCTTATTTTAATGCTATCGTTATCCGAACAATCCAAACATGTATTATGTTATCAAAATTCATTGGAATTTTGTTTTTGGAATGTACTGAATGTCATCTGTGGTGCATTTTTTTAAGGTATTTCAATGCACCCTACAGAGTAAAGGTAGGCCATTGGATTAACATAGTCACTGTTTTAACCTACACAACCGGTTACAACTTTACGCAGAGCCCAAGAATACACATGGATTTGTTTGTTGAAAAACATATGAAATCAAAGACCCGTAAACTAATTTAACAAATCAAAATAAATCAAATCCCCTGATTACCTTCATTGTTCTCACCCTTCATCCTCCTCGTCCTCATCATCATTGTTTTCTTCTCTTCTCCCTCCTTCTCTTCACAGTTGGTAAAGTCTGAATCTGCCATTGACATTGAGCTCCCCTGCGTACGTGCGTTTAAAAAAAAGGGCATTGATCTCGCAGCCTCGGCATCACACGAATGTCTTCTAAGATTTTAAGCGCCCACGCTTCATCCTCCTGTTTATTGGCACAAATTGTTGATGAGCATGATGGGTAAAACGAGGAGGTGATGGAAGATAGGAGATTGAGTGGAATTTATCCGTGAGAGAGAGAGAGAGAGTGGAATTTATCCGAGAGTGATGGAGGCCTTGATCTCCTTCAGATGTGTCCTCCGACGATTTGTCGTGAGCGCTGAAGAAGGGTTGAGATTGATGTTGATGGTTGTCTTCTTAAGCAAGCAGATCTCAGTAGACTTGTTTTGAGGTGTAACCGAGCTATCTGCAAAAGAAGTCCCGGGATGGTGGTACCACCGTGAACCTTTCGACGATCAAGTTAGCCGAGAAATTTGAACATAGTAGTGGTTTAGTGGATTGAAAATGCTTTATCTGAATCGTCTGGAAGAGAGTTTTTTATAGTGGTCGCATGGAGCAAGCTGGCGCGAGATTTTCGCCTTCAGTTACGCCTTTGACGTTACGTTTATGTGAATAACGGGATCCCTCCATTAATGACAGGATACGATCGTTAATGGGGGATACGACGGCGTGGAACGCGGGATGTTGGGTGGCGGATATCTCGCTTCTGACGAGATACGCGGAGCCGTGGCGGAGACGGTTGGACTATGCGTTCTTAGTTGCTCGGTAGAATCGGGAAGGCTTAGCTCGGCGGGAGGCTCGGAGGCGAGCCGATGGTTATTTGTAAGGTCAGGTCAATCCTCGGGACGAAGGCCCGGGGAATGCCTTCAATATATCGTACTTGCTCCTGTCCCGTAAACCCCGGAACACATTATCTACGATGTGTTATGATCTCGAAAGTTCCCACTTATGAGAATCATCCACAGAGAGTGTGGAATTACGTGGGAAAGCTTGGGGCTGCACGGGTTGTTAATTATAGCCTTATATATAGGTCAGTATATATATCCCATTTCTTTATCTCAATTGGAGGATTTTGAGAATGAGTGGATGCTGAGCCATGAAAAGAGTTAGAATTTTAAGAATGAGTAGATGTTGAGCCATGAAAAGAGTTAGCATGATATGCTATACTTCACCAACGTTTCTCTTTTTTCTTGAATGGTCTCATTCTGTTATGGACTTGCTAGTTTACAATTTCTTGTGTATATTAAATCATGATAATTTATGCGTGTTTGTTTTGTAGACTTGCTGTTTGTAGAGTCAAATCCTTTTCCTCTTCGTTTAAAATGCTCTCTATACAATATAGGTGGATCATCATCATCATCATCATTTAATTAATTTAAAATAGAAGAGAAGAAGAAGAAAATTACATAAATAACATCATTTTCCCCCATTACAGTCTGTTCGATTGAAGGAATTGGTCATGGTTAACTTGATTAGGATTAGGGAGTAGAGAAGGTGTCTGGGTTTAGATTTTATTTAATGGGTTCTAAAATGTGGAGCAGAGGATAGCAGGTTGAATGAAGAAGATGAAGAAATTCTTCTTTTTATGCACCATTTTTTAATTGATGAAGAAGTGACTAGACAGAGGAAAAGGCCTCATGTGGAGGAAGACAGGTAGAGAGAGAGAGGACAAGACAATTAGTTCTGCTTCATAAACCAAGTCAAGTGACAATCTAAATAAGATGGGAAGAGATCTGAGGAATCAGGAAACCTTATTTTAAAATCATTAAAAAATGATTTTTTACAATGAATCTATGCACACAACACACCCACACATATGCATCTATGGACCAACGAATTTGCCACGCATTCAGGGACCAACGAATTTTCCCTGAAAGCGTTAAATTAAGGCGACTTCCCCTTTTGGGGTTTCTGGGGTTCAAACCCCGCACTCTCCCCAAAAGAGGGGAAGTGCTCATACCAACTAAATCATTGCTCATTGGTATTAAAAAATGTTTTATGTCTATAATCCCTGTAACTTGAGATTTATTTTTAAAACTTTTTTTAAAGAAGAACATGACTTGAAAAGTCCGTTCCGTGAAATTTTATCATACCAAAAAATTGTACAACATAATTATACACTGAAGCAATATAAATCATGGGACTCATGCACATTTGCACCAACCATCGTTACAGAAGAAGATAAGTAGAAAAAGAAAGAAAGAAAGAAAAAGGGAAAAAGAGAGGCGTGCGTGGGGGTGGGGGGTGGGGGGCCTGGAAGAATACAAGAGTAAAAATCAGAGGCTTGGGTAGCAGTTGTACATACTGAAGAATTTTTAGGATCCTGACGGATTTCTTTTTCATCTCTAATTTGTGTTCTCTCTATTGATAAGAATCTTTGCAAACACCCGTTCCTGGAGCCATTTTGCTTCGACTTTGGCGTTGAGTTTTCCAGCTCCAGAAAATTTTAGTATCCTTTTATTTTGCAGATTTGCACTCAGCTAGGCTAGATCAAAAACATTCAAGTATACTACTAATCAGTCTGAATATATAGTGTAGACGATCTTCAGAACCGGGTAGAGATAGCCAAAGGAGTTTTAAAGTTGGAATTTGCTGTTCTGCTGAATTGCCAACAGACTTGGTGACTCAATGCTCCAAGTAATGACGTGCATAATTTGTAAGGATCCTAGTGCTCGCGTCCCAAGACTTGCGGCGAAGACGGAAGCGAAAAACAAAAATTTAAAGCAAGCACCAGTGACCTATACCCTAAAATCGATATCAAACACCAAACTTGAAAATTGCACATGCAAGGTTAGGGGGCTAGCTACCTTTGTAGCGTGTCCGCGCAATTGCGGAAAATCCCTACACCGTTCCAAGGACTCTAGCACAGCTACAGAGTCGTCGGGAACGAGCTTGAACGCCGATCTTTCTTGTCGAAAATGATCCATCTATGAGAATCCAAATCAATCTGTAGCTTCACATCAAGTGATCAAGTGATGTTACTCACACCTCAAACTTGTTAGAAATAAAGTATAAGTTTGATAAAGTGAAGAATATCTCCAGCTTTCTCTCTTTTTAATTTTCCTTTCAAAAAATGGGAGCTAACCAAAAGGGGAGAGGAAAAAAGAGAATAAGGATGATGAATCAATTCTTATCTTTTTCTCTATTCATCTCTTGCTATTATCCTAAATGAATAGGTGGAAAGTATGGGTGAGTCACAACCATGACTTATCTACATGACTCATCCTCCATTCATATCCTTAGCTTTCATGTAGAAAAGATGTGTGTAGCAATACAAACACAAACATACACATACACAATACCAAATATGTATCAAAATATTTATATCCGTATTCGTATCGAAATACGAATACTGTATTCGTATAAAAACAACGTAATCGTATTAAGTTACAAATACCCATATTTATATAAATACTCGTATTAAGATACAAATACCGTATTCGTGTCAAAATAAGAATACCCAAAAAGAGAGATAATGAGTGTAAGTCGATGTCGCGCATCCCGCGGGTTTGCAGGGAGGCGGAATACGCAAAAAATGATTTTACCGGCTTCGCAACACCGACTTGAACCCAGGATCGACCATAAACCCTAGCTAACTAAACTGTATGAGGTTAACTACTCGGATAAAAAGTTATACCTCATAAAACCAAGTCCTTCGGGTATTCTTGCTGTCTTCCTCGTCATAGGCTCTTCGGATCGTACACGGATCGAGCCTTCTCGTCGGTCTTCTCAAGTCAAAGACGATCCACCCGAGAGTCTATAGTCCGAGCTCCAACCTCAAAACCGAGGTAACTAAGGCATTTAGTTTGCGAAACTAGACGTCCTAGATGATGTAGAGAGTGCTAATGGATTGTTTAGCCTCACTAAACCTTATGGCTCACAACACATATGAAGGATTAGGGTTTAGTTTGAGAAAGAAGGAGATGGAGAAATCAAGACAGAGAATGAGGAGAAGAAAATAAACTAAAGTTGTGTGAGTGTGGAGAATGGCTCAAGACTTCACTCATTGAAACATGGATTATTTTCTCATAGAAAATAGCCGCCATGCTTCAATAGTGATCACAAACTAATAAACAACTCATGGAGCCATACTTCACACCCATGCCACACAAGTCTCCAAATATCCACCTCATTAATCTATTTTGCAAAATAGATAAACCAGTAATGAGGTGTCCCCTTCAAGAAGCATACTAAGTAAAATAACATGAATGCCCTCACCGTATATACATACCTGTATCCATATTCCGAAATATACAAATACAATAAGACGATAACGATCCAATAATACAATACTAGGATCCGTCTTAAACCAAAACCCACTAGTATTGTCCGCCCAATAAGCATCCGTGTACAAGTATACGTATGCGATCGAAGCCCTTCCGTAAAACCATACGGCCTCTACATCTTTTGCCCGATGCAGCGAAACTCTCTGTGTAAGACTCTAAAAACTCGACACTATACTGGCAGTGGGTTTAAGCATAAGCCGTCAGCGGTATTAGCTGCACGTAACGACTACCCAAGTATCTGTCGATAAGTAGGCCGATGTGCAAACTCATTCGAACTCCTACTGAGCCTATCTATGACAATCTCCGTATAGTCCGGTCTATTCGTCTAAGAGTATCGCATATCAGGCCTAGGGGGTGGTAGCTGTCAGACCCCTAATAGCGCAATAAGTCGTGCCGGAGTGTAGCCCAAAACACCCTGAGAAACTACTGGAGTACTTACCAGTAAATCTCGCTTGTCCTGGCGAGGAACTTTGTGTAACGGCTTTCCGAACACAGCGCGATATCAATCCCCAATACCGGGAGAGACGAATCATATCTAACCGCCACTGCTTCCAAGTGCTTCGGGACTGCACCCAACTACTACCTGTTTGCACGACTTCTTTGAGCCGTGATAGGGTAGTAATCTAAGAACAGTAGGAACACACTCGAGGCAGAGTAGCAATGTTAATTCGACGAACTAAGCTGTACTTATATCACCTGGGAACTGCTACCGACGATATGTATAATACCCACCAGCAGCTCCCTACGAGTCATGTACAGTGTACTCATAACCCAATGAGCAACTGCATACTATCTCCAGTATGGTGTACTAATGGCTGTGGGACAGACCATCTCCCCTGCTGGGATGAGAAGCGTATACACTAGTCTACTCTGGAGTATCGATACCCTGTCTCGATAATCCTACGACTAGAGACCTGTATAAGGATGTGCTTATAAACTACCCAGCTCCACTAGTGTGACTACCATCACAACGCTGGTAATTAAACAATGATCCTAAGGGCTCTACCAATATGTATAAGTGATATGCTAAAAGAAACACATGCACATATTGAGGTAGAAATAAATCAGGTAGCATACTACCATTTCGAGCAAAACTGTTACTATATCCGTGTATATCCCAAGCTTCCAATATGTAATATACAAATCAGTATGATACAATAATGGCCTCTAGGGCATATATCACTAACAATGAGAAATATAATACCAGCTCACAATGATTCGGCTATCTTTAAAACCTGTCAGTATTATCAAAACGCCCGATTAAAATGTGTGCACTAAATACACGTATTTAATCGAGTGCAAATCAAAATACGCACGTACTACATCGTTTCGCATGAACCGGGAAACCCTCTGTATGGGACTCTAAAGACTCGATAATACACTGGCAGTGGGTTTAACCATAAGTACGCCAGCGGAACTAGCTGTACGTAACGGCTACCCAGGTATTGAACAAAAGGAAGGTTAATGAGCAAACTCATATGTATCCCTACAGATCCTGTGAGTGACAATCTCCGTACAGTTCGGTCTCTTCGTCTAAGAGTATCGCATATCAAGTCTAGGGGGTAGATAAAGTCATACCTCTAATAACCCAATAAGTCGTGTCGGTGTTAAGGTAGTCACCTACCGAGAGACTACTGATTTACAATCAATAAATCTCATCCACCCTGGCCAGAGATTTATGGTGATAGCCAACCATACACTGCGCGACATCGACTCCCTATATCGGGAGAGACGAATCCATGACAATTGCTCACTGCCTCCATGTGGCTCGTGAGTGTACCCAACTAAAATCTGTTTGCACGACTCAGTAGAGCCGTGGTAGGGTAGTAATCAAAGTACAGTAGGATCTCACACGAGATAAATGGCGATCTCAGGTCAACAGACTATTGTACTCATGTTACCTGAGAACTGCTATCTGACGATAAGTATAATGCCATCTAGAAGTTCTCAATGAGTCCGTCTAGTGTACTCACCTCCAGTGGGCACCTATATACAATCTTAGGTGAAACACACCAATGGCTATGAGACCTACCACCGTCCCTCGCCGGGGTCTAAAAACGTATACACTAGTCTACTCTGGATATCGATGCCCAGTCTCGATACTCTCACGACTAGGAACATTTAAAGGACATGCTTATGGACTACCAAGCTCTCACAAGTATGATCGCCATTATAACGTTGGTAGTCAAGCAAAAATCATACGGGTTTTATCATTATGTATTAGCGATACGTAATAACAAGTAAAATGTGTACATATCAATGATAAAGACAAACCGGATAGCATACTATCATATCGAGCAAGACTTTTCTACTTGTATAGGGCCTCCTTATCATAATCGCCTACTTTCGATTATAATAATTGCCTTGAGGGCACTATAGCTAACAATTTTCCACTTGCACTTAAGCCCAATTATTGCGGTATCGCATACCCACAGCTCGTGTGCTACCGAATACCTAACTTCTCTACTAACAGCTCGTGTGTTCGGGAAATAGCTTAGTGAGTGGATCCGCTAAAATGCTTCTAACTATATCTTTCTATATATCTCAATTTCGCGGAGATCGTCTATCTGCCGAACTGAGTGATACATGCCTCAGAATTTGTCTGAATACCTGATGGGACTAAGTTCATAAATGAACAGTTTTATCCAACAAATTTCTTAGGTTGTATCCTCTGTTGAGTCAACATCCTGCGCAATGTCTACCTCAGTATCCGCTTGGAAACCTTTCCAACATACTGCCCTTCAAAAGAGGATAAACTTATAACTCTAACAGCCATTCTGTCATCTACGTTTCCTTGGAAGTCAAAACTGGTAATTGCCTCCTGAAGAAGGCTGCCATTACCATACTCTAAGAATATCCTGATATGTTCTTCACTGCTTCCCTTTGTTTCTCCAGAATTAATGTCCACTTACTACACAAAGTGTAAAAGTAATTTCTAGTCTGGTACTTGACATTACATGATTGACCCAATGGCAAAGCAATTAGTATGTCATTCATGTGAGTCTCTCTCTAAATCAATCTGGAAGACATCTCTTTAGAGAGAGTGACTCCATTATCTGCGCGTACTTCACCACGTCAAGAGTCCTCCATTCTAAAATCCTTTAGAATAGTGTCCAAATATCCAAATTAGGACACTTTCCAAATCTAGATCTAACAACATAGATCTAGTTACCAGAATCCCCGATATATAATCCAGGTTTTATATGGAGAAACTTCTATGACAACCAGAGTTTAACCGATTGTAATATAGGAATATCACTTCCTATTATGAGTATGTTATTCAAATACCTGAACAGTACTCCGTACATATTTCTTACCAACTCTATCGGCTACTTTGATGAAGTCAAACACCTTGACTGTCACATCAAAACAAATGATCCACCTCCGCAATTCCCGCTTTAGTCTATAAATAGACATAAACAACTTGCGCACCTTCCACTGCTCCCACTGACTACGACAACCCTCTGACAGAGTCATATACACGTGCACTTCTAAATTTACATTTAGAAAAACGTTATAATCATCCACCTGCCAGATCTTATAGTCATGAATAGCAGCAGTGGCAAGTCATATCCGTATGGACTTCAGTGCAGTCACCAAAATAAAAGTTTCATCACAATCCACATCGGGTATTTGATGAAAACTCTTTATTACAAGTCTAACCTTATTAAGTTACTACCTTTATACCTGTACTGATCTCAAAAGATCTATTTTCTCCTAATGAGTTTTACCCCTTCAAGAGCACCCAGTAAATTCCATAATTTGCTGAAGTGTGTGGCGTCCAACTTGGATATCTGGTATCTGGCCATCATTTGGAAATCATCACTTCCCAATAGCCAGCTGATAACTAGTAGAGCCATCATAACCATGATGCATACCTTCCTGTCACCGTCTACGAGAAAACCGATGTATCTCTTGGGTGGTTGGGGTTACCTACTAAAATCTGCGGAGTCGCTATGTCCAATTGAATTCTTAGGTTCCACTAAATTTTCTGTAATTGTTTATGATTCTGCAATCACTTTCAGTTCTACGTACTCCCACTAATTTCTTTTGGAAAGAAGTCTTTTTTATTAAAAAAAAGTGGCGAGTCAAGAACAATACAACCATTGCTCTTGCAAATGGTAGATGTTAAACCCTTGCGAAAGCTTGGGATAACCCACAAACTATCATTACTGAAACGTGTCTTGAGTTCGTCTGGATTCTGCTTTTAAACAAAAACCGGATAACTTTATATCTTAACATACATAAGATATGCAACCAATCTATATCCATATAGAATCAAAGTCACTAATTTAGATGGAACCAGATTAAAAATTTATGCAACTGAGTCCGGTGCATATCCTCGAATGGAAGAAGGCAATACAGCATTACTCATCAAGAAGCGCACCATCGGAAGAATAACCTAATAGAGAATCAAGTTCTCAATCTTACTATGATGGAATACCTAGTATAAGTATCTAAATCTTCGATTAGCTCGAAGAATCCCAATACTTCCAATGCATCGTTCTCTAGTTTATTCTTATAGCTATAACTTCTCAAAATTTGGACTTTGTATTTTAATGAAATGCGTGTATAAAACCAGAGAAGTCATAAGTAAGAGGAATATAGTACGAGTACCAACCCCTTGTCCTAATGGAAACTGGAAAACATACATTATAATGTATAATTCTCAAGAGTTTTACCAACTCAAAATCTGTGTGTCGTTAGTTGAAAACTGTATTTTGGTTAAGAACATCAATTCCGTTATTCAATACACCTTAAATTCTCCTCAACTGACAGAGGTAAATGTCCAAGACATATTTTCAAAATTCATATCTTACTTTATAAAATAAAGATATAAATATTTCATTTTAAAAATTGGTACACAACAACAACTATTCAAATAACCAAATG
The DNA here is from genome assembly GCA_030015575.1 of Agapanthus africanus. NCBI lineage: Eukaryota > Viridiplantae > Streptophyta > Magnoliopsida > Asparagales > Amaryllidaceae > Agapanthus > Agapanthus africanus. The sequence continues at coordinate 822,539,214 of CM057339.1, read as the reverse complement.
TTTGTCGTTTGGCAAATCCAGGTGATTTCCTCAAACATCACCAATTACAAAGAATTCTGATATTGAGGATCTAATCACCCAATTTCCAATAGTCTGCTCCCACTCATCATCTGTAACGCCATATAGATATGAGAATCTCAACCGGTAGATACATACCCTGAAATCAGAATGTAATTGGGAAAGCAGTTCTTAATCACTACTGCACAAGAATACTGAAACATAAATATTTCAAGGGGTGGTAGGGCATTCTTAGTAATGCTCTTTCCAATACTTAGATTTACGGCAGTAGTTGCAATTTATTTTGCTCTCACTTCAATCCCTTTATATGTCTCTGCATTTTACCTTCTGTACACCATACTTAGACTAGTTGGTTTTCTTCCTTCCCTATCTGTCGGCACCTACCAAAAATTTGGAAGAAGGCTATCCAAAAAGCATAATTGGTATACTCTCCTTATATAAGAGCCCCCAAATTGAGAGAATGTGAAGAAGAGGAGACAACCAAATTATACAATTCAATTCCTCCGAAACCTTTGACCATTTTCGAACGAAGAAACTTCTTCGAGTTCGTACGTAACTATACGAGATGGTCGTTCCAAGAAATATAGATATCCGTAGTGATACGGAATGTTCTGGAAAAGGAAGAGGGTAAAATAGGAGCGGTAAGAATATATGTGACTTAGTCGTGAATCGTGACAAACCAAAACCAGGTTTGTAAAAAGGTTTGGTCAACGTAGCTTACGAGTTTTAGTTCAAGATCAATCATGGTCGTTGCCAAAGAGAGAGAGAGAGAAAGAAAAGAAATACTCAGCATGCACTCTAATAAGATTAGATTGGTTAATCACTTTATCTAATCAGGATGGCTCCCACCGTTTTCTTAAATTCTCTTTCAAACCCTAAAAGGAGAACTAGTCGGGACCATTTACATCTTATAAGTTCGCTAACCATTCAGCCAGGCAGTGTTGGTACTCCGAGAGAGGCTCCCCGTGCTTTCGCACGGGAGCTAACTAAATAAGCTCATTTCCGTAGAGGTATAACCTCGTTAACACTTTTTAGACACCTAATAGGTTAGCTGGTTGTGAAGTGAAAAATCTTTCGAAGAGTAATACCTACTCACAGTGAGAATTAGGACCTAAGTATCATTGTGTGATAAATTTGATGGAAGCCGACAGCAATTACCACACTTCAGAAGGTATACACATACTAGGCAAGGTTTTCTTATATTTGAAACTCTTGATATGGTATTTGACCCAAGCGTCTTATGATCTTGACGAAGGCCAAAATATCATAATTCACAAGTCAAGTTCAACCCGTCATTGTCCTAATTTATCTAGATCCATCCGTACCAACTCTTGACGAAGGCCAAAATGGTTGTACGACTGTCCTAAATTAATGCATCTCTATGCGGCAGAAAAGTAACACATACATACTATACACTATGCATTGACGAAGGCCAACATACATAGCATGAATACTTGGCGCTACCCTTCTGAAATGACGGAGGGCTATGGCTGGTTTTTGGTGAAAAACCTTTAACGTAATGAACTTGATATTGTTGAAAGAACTCGAGTGGCTTTGAAAATGAGTGGTTTAGGCTCCACTTTTAAAACAAGTGGTTTTGAAGAAAACCTAGTAGTTTCAAAAATTGGTTCCGATAATATCATTTAGGTTTGTTTACTTTGCATTAAACTTATAATGCAATTCCATTAATTTATGTTCTTAAGCCACATAGAAACAACGAAAATAACATGATTTTATATTCCATATACATTCGCCACGGGGTCTCGGCTTTTCACCGTAAAGTTACTTAACTTACGGCAGGGCGGGGACAAGGCTAGCGCGGATGCAAAACATATAAATGTATCTAATAGTGTGTGTGTGTGTGTGTGTGTGTGTGTGTGTGTGTCTCAATATCACAGGAAAGTAATAAGCATCACAAGCATGCGATAAACAATAAACAAGATGGAATAGCGGATAAGCTAGGAGCTTCGTGTTTCGTTTGAACCGCAAACGAAAACCAATATTCTACGGTCGTGTAGATAGCCCATACAATCTTGAACCAAGACCCCTACGAGCGCTGCAAGCTACCTGCCAATCGTAGAGACGGGATACCTCTCGCTTTCTAGAATCCAGTAACTTGAGCATTCTTCCGTGGGTTAGAGCTACTGTAACAACTCCAAATTTTGTGTACATAAAATTGTTTAAAAGTTAATGTACACTTGGGATATTCACAATTCCTGTGAGTACTATAAGTATTTGATTAAATTTAGAATAGTAAGAAAACACTTGTAGCTCATTGGTAAAGCCTTGCACTGCTGAACCATAACACCAGAGTTCAAATCCCATCAGCCGCATAATCTTTTTATTTAATTTTCTTTTAATCTTTTAGAAGCCCAAGAGTCTATACGTGCAACCACGTAATAGGGTAAGTTACAGAATAATCAAACATGTGAACTGTAGAATACCAAACGACCCCGACCTAATACCCCAACACCAACCACACCCGTCGGATTTGGGCTGGCAACATTTGATATGGAGCTAGCGATGTCGGTCTCCCCCATCCCAAATGCCCTCAAATTTTACCCCCTACAACGTTTAGCCTACCCCACTACTCCCTTATTGCTTGTTTACTCTGAATTAATCCAGAGAGCAATAAAATTCCTATTTAACCTCATTTTTAATGCAAATTTAAATGCATTTTTTCATCACCCTAAACCCTAAATTGTCCTATAAATACCAACTCCATTTTGCATCCCTTCACACTGAAAATTCTATACCAAAACTCTCAAGAAATTTCCAAGTTCTCATAGTGTGCAAGTGGAGTTAATAAAGAGCGAAACTCCGACGAAGTTCCGGCGACGATACAAGGAGTTTCCGGCAACAAAACGAAACAACGACGAATCCTAGACCTCCTCCTACCTCTCCCCTCTCACCAAAGCCAGTAAGTCCCCCTTCTCTCTCTCTTTTGCTATTCCCAAACTCTTTATTCTTAAACGTGTCGGAAGCGGAGTTATCCGACTTCCGATTCTCTTTTATTTTAAAAATACAACTTTTTCTTAATAACAAACCTATAACTTTTGATATCTTGTTTCGTAATCATTAACTAAGACATTAGAACAAGTTTGACATTAAAATGATAACCATAGCAAGTTGTATTTCAATTTTACATTAAAATACCTTTATGTTTCAATTCGACATGTTTATACCTTTTAGCCGTATTACCTTAGAAGAACTCACGAGGTAATAAGCTACCTCATCACAACACACATATCTATCATAGCACGATGAATCTTGGGACAATAGAATACGGGAAATACGACCTTGCAAATAAACCCCTTTAACTTATAAAACCGTTTTCTTTAAAAGATGTATTAAAACATTTCCATGCAATTGAGCCTCTACAACCCATTTTGAGGACCCCGTTTGGGATGGTGTAGATTATTGCACATTCTCGGGTTTAGTAGAGCGAGATGCAGACCTCCGCAAGGAGCATTCGATCTCGATGAAATTTTTATACATTTTTCTTTAGAAAATGAGATTTTTACAAGAAAATAAATAAAATTATTTTCATTAAATATGTATATATAATTATTACCAAAATACCTATTTTTTTAAATATATATATCATTCCATGTTTCCAAAACTCAAGAAAAGAATTCAAATATTACATGAAACTACCATGATAATTCAAACAATATTCATATTACAAATAAATACCATATATTATGAAATTAGGTTTTATTCACTAGAAATGTCACATTTATAAAATATACATCAATGAAAACTCTAAATACGATTATTAAATACTTGGGGTGTATTTTGAAATTATACCAAAACTATTTTTACATAAAACCCACTCAAGTTATACTAAATTACAATAAAGACCCTACTAAACATAGGTTTAAGCGGGACCTGAGCCTCATGGAGCCGGAGATATGGGTGCTTACCTATTTAAGGTAGACAACTTAACAAATGATGCTATCAACACGGTAATTGTCTTGGAAAAAGACCCAAATCCTGCCGTCCATGTGCAGAAGTTACCGATATCACCAAAACAATCAAGATTTCAAGTTCTTTTAAAACTATCTGACTCAGAATGAGTCTCAACCTAATCAATCTGATTTGAATATGATTCAAATACAAACTACAATACAACATGATTCAATATGAATCCATCTATTCAATTTATATCAATCTGTATTGACCGAACCGAACCATGGATATATTCCATTTACATATTCTTCTATTATATCCGTTCCATTACTGATATCATGGTTTCGGTAAGTCATCCATCTATACAATTTATAAGATAATACAATACAATCAACACAATCAAGATATTGCGGGGTTTATAAGGGATAGATTGGTAGGGAAGGTGTTAGAAGTAGAACGAGACTGCAACCATAAGATACATAACCCGAATCTCCATGTACCATGGCTGAACGGTTTCTTGTACTCCGCATACCTTAGTCTCTGGGATAGTGAGACTCCTCTCGTATACACTGGTCTCTTCTGTACCAAGCTACAAACAACAGCGTTAACACTAAATAACAACATTAAACAACTATACTCTATTCTGTCTATTCTATTCTTATCTATCTACGAGAGTTACCGAGCGACTTGTTCGCTCACGACATTATCTTTCTTCTTCTTTGGAATGTCGTCAGGTGTATCGGATTCACTGGAGATCGAACCCAGCAGCGAAGACTTGGATCACTTTACTGAAGACCCGGAGTTTTAGATTCACTTGTACATTACATTTCATTTACATTTCTGTTATGCCACTGTTTAGGCATTGCTTTCATTCCATGTTGTTCCCGCCAAAAAAAAAAATTCTGCGCAGAAGAGCCCAAGGTATCAAATGGCAGCAATACGTTTAAGAAAATGCGAACCAGTATTTTCCGGGCTTCATTTTGATAGATTCCCGAATGAGAAACAGCTAAATTCTGATGGTATCGAAAGTGTCTTAAAAAATCCTTCGATTTGATATATTATGGGCCTCATAATTCATTCGGGATCAAAAGTTATGAGGCATCACGTGCCCACACGTGACCGGGCATCACGTGCAGACACGTGACCATTTACAGGCAAAGCCTTGAAGCACTGAATAAAATAAATAATTGGAAATAATTAATCGGTGGGGTCACGTGTCAACACGTAATGGGCCTTTAAACCCACTGAAAAGAATTAAAGGAATAATAAAATAACAAGAAAAAACCCCAATGGGGCATCACGTGCCAACACGTGACCAAGGGTCACGTCTGGCACGTGATAATTCCTGAGTTCTTTAACACAACAGAATTAAATTCTGGTCAAATGCTAAATCAGGGGGTCACATGCCAACACATGATAGGTTTCTAAAGATCTATGAAATAATAGAATTAAATTCTAATTAAAGGAAATCAAAGACCCTAACTAGAAAAATATTTCTCTAAATATTTCCAAACAAAAAAAATGGTGCTCTGTTAGATGGAGCACCGTTGGATTAAAAATCCAATGGTGATTAAAAATCACTAATTTATGAAAAAAATTTATACAAGGAAAGATTTTCCTGAAATTTGCCAGGAATAACAGATAAAAGATCTTTTGGATTAAAAATCCAATGGTGAATAAAATTCACTGAGTGATCTAAAAGATCATGTTGGTTACAAAATCAATTAAAATCTTTCAATGAAAGATTGACAAAACAAATTGATTCTTTTCTTTCTCCTATAAATAGGAACCAAGAAAAGAAGAGAAATGATCTACTTTTTTGGGAAATATACAACAACAGAGAGAGAAAAGTGAGGAGAATTTAATTCTCAAGAGAGAAAAAGAAGATCTCTTCAGAAAAAATAACCCTAGGTAAGAAAGGGAAAGAGATCTAAGCCCCACAAAACCTTAAAAAGAGAATTTAATTCTCAAATCTAAGAGTTTAACTCTTCTGCAAAAGAACTTAGTTCTTCCTCTGGTTGAAGATCTGCAGAAGCAAAATCTCTCCATAGGTTGAGAATTTAATTCTCATCGGGTTGAGATTCTGCCATGCAGATCCAAAACTTAGAAGGAGAATTAAGTTTAGAGAATTCAATTCTCCCCAAATTCATAGGAATTTAATTCCTCCAAGTCAGAACTAGGGTTTAACCCTATATGAGAATTTAATTCTTCCACATACATAGGAATTTAATTCCTCTAAAACATAATTAGGGTTTAACCCTACAAAGAATTTAATTCTTTAAAACAAGAGACTTAAAGCTCTCCATGCACGTAAAGAATTTGGTCACGTGATGACACGTGACCCCAATCCGCAGTGATCAGAAAAAAAAGAATAAAACCAGGTCACGTGCCCCCACGTGACCCCTAAACAAATGTCACGACCCAAATATAGCACGTAACCGGCACTTAAGTCACGTGACATCTCAAGACATCGACGCGGTTTAAGTAAGCCGAAACCCGGAATCTAAACCCTTTTTGAAAAGAATATTGGAGGTGAAGTTTAAATAATTAGCCGATAATCTCGATTTAAATTAACATCTAAATTTAACTAAGTATGTTGAAAAGCCTTTGTGACGTTTGAAAACAGTCATCACCTCCTTTGTATTTTTATAAAAACCCGATACAATAAAATCAAATGGTCTCCCAACGTAAGCTAGCTTTCACGTCTAAAAGACGGAACAGCCAAACAAATTTATAACAGATGTCGATTCTAAAGAGTGTGACATCACCACCCATAAACTCTAAGTCTCGAGTCCATAGTATATCATTTCTAAGTTGATGGAGTTTCCACTAGATACAAGAATAAATGTATAATCAAGAGTGAGTATGATACAATAATAACCCACTCACCAATCAATCCCCGAAAAGAATGTGTGCCCAAGCCGCTGACAATACAAGCGGTAACACCTGCAAGAAACTGTGGCACAACGGGGATGATTTACCAACTCAGTGAATAAAAATACATCTAAAGGTAGAAATCTAAATGTATGACGATACCTAGATCATAAGTATAGTACTATCATAATCTGTACTGATATGCTATATGACATGTATGTGCAATACTAATTATCGTGCAATCCCAAGTATAATATCCCAATGTCATATGAGTTAAAGTCATGAATCTACAGTTCGTACTTGAATCCTTTTATTTGTATATGAATGTCTATACCAATATATGCAGGTATTGTCCTCCGGATCAGTCCTGGTCGGATCCACTAATAATCTCTAAATGTGTACCTCATGATAATGATCATATCAATATATACCAATATATATATAGATGTCCAGCATCGACATCGAAATAAGAAATCTCTCGTGTCCATTATCGACACATAAATACAGATATCGTCGACACCACCTCAATAGATGATCGCCACCCGATATCTTGGCTAAGATCAGTATCCCCGAGATATCTGTCGTACCAAGTCGAACCCCGGTCAGTATCCCCTGGATATCTGCCGTGCTCGTTTTTATCTCCGGAATCGAGTATCCTCGTTAGGCTCACCGCCTAAAGTGCGGCCCCTGCCCCTCTGCCCCGACCGGGTCCACCATGATCCGGCTGTATAGCTACCCCACCCAGCTCAGATATACGTAAGAAATTCCGCAACCGTATATCTACCCCACCCGGTCCGGAATCAAAATCAGAAAACATAAAACTCATGGTGGACGTTTAACTCATCATATCAAATATCAAGTAAGAAATAAGAATGCTTGCATAGATTATATTGATGATATATTATATATATACATATATAACAGTGTCCCATACCACCGATATATATCATCAAGAGTAAAAGATCCAGAAAATCCATAAGAATCAAATATAGCATTTATAGTATTAATATTCGTAACTTACAACAGGAATACAGAAGACTACATAATTATATCACATAATTATAGATTTCAATTCTACTGTGTCATGGTACTACTAATGATGTGTAGTGTAGTATATGCGTCTGTGCTCGTGCAACATGGCAATCATTAGTATTTGTGCAAGTGTTTTACGGTGTAACATATCAGCACGGTTCTATAGTGACATGGCAGTACCAATGAGGTGTAGTGTAACATATATTCACGTGCTTGTGCAGCATAGTACTCATTGGTATTTGTGCAGTGTTCTATCAGAGTGTGCGTAATCGCAGAAACGTATAATATGAGTAATACAATGCAAACATGTAATTTAATCTAAACCTAACTATTGTAATTACTTGCTATGAGCTATACCATTATTTTTAGAAATGATCGAAGCGTTAATTTTAAAATAAGGAAGCTGCCCTAGATTTAAAATAGATATTCGTTTTAGAAACTGGCACGCATCCAGGTATTTTACTTAAATGACAACGAATCATAGTTTTTAAAATAATATAGCTCACACAAGTATTACATCCTAAAGCAGAATATAACCTAACTCTACGAGTTAAAAGATAAATTAGCCATATTTGGCACACAAAGTTCATCATTTCCAATTTGCATAAATCCTTGTATTATATTAAGTACGGCATGATTCCTCGTATAAACTCGTCAAATCATATCCGTGTCGTACGGATCTAATCATTATGCACATGTCTCCCTTAAAGACTAGATATGAACTTTATGCAATGAAGGACATATAAGATACGATACTATATCAATGTCTTAAATAACTATTATACTAACTAGCAACCATAATAATATTTATAAGGTTGCGGGGGTGCTACACGCCATCCACCCGACTTCCCCCAGTAGATATAAATCTACTCACTAGAAATACGTCATATCTTCTCAAGAATCGCCAATTCTTTTTCCTTTCCTTGCGGCCTCCGAAGTCCCCGTATTTGAATCTAACATAGCAATAACTTGTATAAGGAAACGGTTATTCTGACATGGCGAATATTCAAACACACGTTCCTACGTACTAGTTATATTGTATACGACTATTTCAAGCTATCAAACACTTAACCTTACTGAATTTTAATCACATTCTGCATCGCGACAGAAAACAAATCGCGATACGTTTTAACCGTGTCGTATTTGAGACTTTAGATATCTTTTCCGATATTAGCTTCCAGATTTTATATACAGTTAAACTAACTTAAGTAAAAAAGACCAATTATCATATCACCTACACAGAGACCTACCACAAAAACCCAAAGCACCCATCTCTCCCAAAAATCCGGCGACGCCGGAATTTGCCTTTGGGTCATCGGCCAAAATCCGAGCCCTCTGATTCGTGTTGCTATGGTTTGTTCTAGGTCCCACATACATCATTCTGGCACTGTTTTGTTAATTTGATTTTTATCTAAACTAAAGCAGATTTTAACAGAGTTCCGTTTTGCTAAAATACGATATTATGGACACTATGATTTCAAGCATAAACAAAAACCAGAATCTATTCTACTGAGTTAGGATTTTACCAACTGAAGATGATTGAAAAGCTTCCTCCAAGACACTTAAACCCTTAGCTCCTAGCCCTTAGCTTGATGGTGAGGAAATCCTAGGCTTAGTTCTTCTTCTTCACTTCTCTTTTCTTTTTCTTTTTTTATGATTTCTAAGTGTTTTCCCTTCTTTTCATTTGGATTTTTAGAACATTAATTTGTTAATATGATCTGAACACATGATATATATGTGATAAAGGGAAGGGTGAGGTATAGGAGGAGATTTCAATGATCAAGGTGTGCCATCCTCATGCAAGGAGGAGGTGTTGTGAAATGAAGGTGCATGCAAGAAGGTGGTGGCATTGCATTATCACTCCAAATTGATTTATTTTGATATAATTTCTGAGCTAAAACATTATCTACCCCTTTTTCCACTTACACCCTCAAAATTTCAAGTTTGCACATTTTGTCCTAAACTTTACAAAAAGACCCCTCACTACTTAGTTTATTATATAAACACTATTTTATTAAAATGAAGCTAAATTTGTCATTAAAACCCTTGTAATTTATTTAGGTTGCATATTAAAATTATAATTTAATTTATCTTACATTCTATTTATGAAAATGTCTAATTTGGTTTTAATAACATTTTAATTTAACATATTATTATTTAATTAATTACTTTTATTTATTTCTAAATTTTCAAAATGCTACAACAAATCTCCCAAAATGAGAAAGGAAAAGACTGGGACAACGCCTCACGTGCTCCCACGTGACTTCTAAAACAAAGAGAACAAAAGCAAAGGCAGTACTGGCTTTAGGCGCTCTCACGTGTCCTCACGTGATCCCTGACAAACACTTTAATAATCAATATAGGAATACACATCATGTGTCAACACGTGATGGCCAGAAGATTAAAAGGTGTTTAACACTTATTTACGGTTCTAAGAATAAAATAAAGGAGGTCTGACCCCATCTCTGGGTGCCCTCACGTGCCCCCACGCGACCCCTTCCTTTCTAGTGTTTAACATTATTTTGAGTATTTCATTTCCAGTGTTTAACACTGTTCTAAATATATCACGTGAGGACACATGATCACCGGATATCCACTAGTGTTTAACACTATTTTAAAGCTAATCTTAGCCAAATTGGCTAAGTTGTCTAGAGACAAGTCTCTCCTTCAACTAAATCTCAAAATTGAGTAAAACTCATAGCTATAATGTTTGATACTCAGTCAAAGACAAAAATGTTATCAAAGCCCTCAAACTCTTGTTTAGCATTGCTAAGTGATGAGGGGCTGAACCCAGACAAATGTCTAATGGTCCAATAAAGGGCCAACACTTCAAATCTAATTGGACTTAGCCCAAGTTGGCCATAAGTCCTCAATTCAGATTTAACTGAGCCAATGTGCTAATAATCTAATTAATTGATCTTAGTTCCAAATTGGACTACAGATCCCCAAATCAACTTTGGTTCAAGGGTACATCTCTTCACTCCTTTGATATCTGTCGTTGTAATCCTTCAACGTCTTCAGAGAGGTGACGGGTCCCAAAAATCACACATTTCATGGACTATGATGTCCTTAACCTTGACTGTGAGGTCTTTAAACTCATGGACTATGATGTCCTTAATCTCGACCGTGATGTCTTTAAACTAACATTGGACCGTGGGGTCCTTAAACCCATGGACTAAGATGTCCTTAACCTCGACCGTGATGTCTTTAAACTAACATTGGAAAGTGGGATCCTTAAACCCATGGACTATGATGTCCTTAACCTCGACCGTGATGTCTTTAAACTAACATTGGACTGTGGGGTCCTTAAACCCATGGACTATGATGTCCTTAACCTTGACCGTGATGTCTTTAAACTAACATTGGACTGTGGGGTCCTTAAACTCATGGACTATGATGTCTTTAACCTCGACCGTGATGTCTTTAAACTAACATTGGACTGTGGGGTCCTTAAACCCATGGACTATGATGTCCTTAACCTCGACCGCGATGTATTTAAACTAACAATGGACCGAGATGTCCTTAAACTAATAATGGACCGTAATGTCCTTAAACTAATCGACCGCAATGTCCCTAAACTAATCGACCGCAATGTCCCTAAACTAAACAATAGAGCCCCAATTACTCTTTTGTCGGATCTAAACGATCCCGATAAGTTGATATTAGTGCAAAATGAGACTAACGTATCCTTAACAAACGTTTAAATTGATCTTAGTCTCAAATGAGGCTAACGTATCCTTAAACCCAACCCCCCAAACCCAAATCTAAGAAAGATACGGATTTGGACTAGTCCACGCCCTACGGGCGACAATATAAATTAGTCTCCGTATACAATCCACGGGCAACCAAACACAAAACAAACACCCAAGACACAAAATGACCATCTGGAGAAGGAGAAAGTGGTTACCGCGATGCGGTAGCGTAATTAACTGCAGGGGCTTACGCCTGCAGGGAAGAGCGTCCCCACAATCAAAAACCCCTCAAACGAGGGGGAAGACGAAGTCTGCTACATCGGCCGCATCCGTTTAAGCCTTCGATACATGGTGCCATAAATCAACTTGGCATCTTCGGAGAGGTGGACGGATAGCACCAATTAGCATCTGCCCCGAAATTCAGGCAAGACGTTTATCGCGTCTCCGTCTTTCGGTGGGGAACAGATTCTGGCACGCCCGGTGGGACCTTTTCCTCTTTCCAGTCCACACTTCGTGTGTCGTGTTCGCGAAAGATTCACGGTTTGCTAATGGTTACCCTTGGGTTCAAGGTACTAAGATTTGGCATTTTGCTTGGTGCAGAAAGTGAAGGATCAATGGCGTTCACTTGCGCGAAGTGTTCCGGATGCAACTGCAATTCACTTTCCGCCTCATCTGGAGGCATAGCTTATGGGCCCCAAGCGGGTTCCCTGTTCACGATGCCGGTGGAACAGGTCACTCAGACCACCACTGGATTGTTCTTAAGGACCATGCTCCCGCCAGCGAGTTTCAGCGCTCCTATACCGTCACGAGAAGCTCAGAAGAAGTCGATCTTTGACCAGCTTACAACTACTGCAGCCCTTCTCGACGGGTCGTCCAGCTCCAAAGCCTCAGTCTTTAATAGATTGGGCCAAAGATTTAATGGGCCCGTCAAGAAGCCCACGATACCTGAAGCGGCCATCCCAAAATGGATAGCCATTCCTGCTCTCGAGGTCACTAAAGAGCTTCTTCCGTCAAAGGATCAGTCTTTACGAGGCTGGCCACTCCGGCTCCCGTTCCTGCTCAAAGGTCTGTCTTTGACAGATTGGATACTGCTGCTCAATGGACGTCGGTCTTCAAGAGGCTGGTACCAGCAGCGCCTGACCAGAACAGGGGGCATGACAAAGCCATCCCCATAGCTGAACCGACACCATCTGCACGACATGCTCGTCGTCGTCACTGGCGCCGAGTAAGGAAGGCTGGGGGGCAGTTCTCCGTCTGGATTTACTCTACCAGCTCCAACGGTGGAGATCAATGTTGCTGTTCCAACCGGGAACAGCTTTGAACTTCTTAACAAGGTGCGCAGGAACTCTCCTACTGTAGTGCTGAAGAGATCTCCTTCACCCGTGGAGAATGCACCGAAGGAGAAGCCGGAACAACCCCCTCAGCAGCTTTCTTCCAAAATTTACAAAGTTTGGCGACAGGTTCAGGACTCAGTAATTGATCAAGATTACTTTCGCCGACAAAAAAAGGTAAAAGTTCGGCAAGAAAAGGACCATCCTGTCAAGCCACAAAAGACGACAGCTACCTGGGTGCCCGCTGCAACGGCCCCCTCGACTTCAACTGCTCACAAGAGAAGGAGGCTAGAGAAAGCCCCTGTGACCGCGGCGAACCGCAAGGGCACTGAGCCTAAACGCCCTAAGATTGGAGGCATGGTGGTGCATACCGTCTATATGGCATCTAGAAAAGAGAATAGCCGTATCTCCACAGGTCATCGACCGCTTACGCGATCAGTGACTAAGGCTCAGGAGCAACAACAACAAAAGCTCCAAGAGATGCTAACAGCCATGGCCACACTTACGGGACCAAAAGTAATCCTGTAGACATCCTCGGAGCAGCGCCGTGAGCGGAAAACTGATGCTGAATTCCTTCGGAGAATGCTTGAGAAGAAGACCAAAAAGCCCGCGCTGTCTAACGAAAGCGCACGGATATGCAAAAGCATATTGACGCGCTGAAAGAATACAACCAGAGGACGCGAACCCTAGTCACGCTTCAAGAGTTGCTCAGTCACATCCTTGAGAATGAAGATAACGACAATGATGAGAGAGACGACCTGTCAGAAGAATCCGAAGATTATGTGGCAAGTTGCCACATGATCGATTATTTGTCGTTAAGTAACAAAGTAGCTCACTCGGCGTTAGGAGATAACGTAGAGGAGCTGGGGGCAGGAGCAGTGCCAAAACCCTTGGATTATGTGATAAGGTCTACCAAGGAGAAACTTACTTGTTCATAAAGGATCCGGCGAAACTTTGCCTTAAAGCTACAGCGGACCGAAACGTCCCTAAACTAACGGTAGACCATAATGTCCTAAAACTTGCAACTGACCGAGACGTCTATAAACTACTACGGACCGCAACATCCCAAGGCTGACGTGGTAAAAAAAAAGAAAAGAAAAAAGGGTATGTTCACAAGCAAAATGGGCACGGATGAAAACCCGAAAGGACGCCGTGAGTAAAATCAACAGGACTACCGGCGATGTTTGTGAAAATCCGAAAGGGCGCAGACTCGTAAAAATAAATAAATAAATAAAAACGGTATGTCCACAAGCAAAATGGGCACAGATGAAAACCCGAAAGGGCGCCGTGAGTAAAAACAGCAGGACTACCGGCGAGTTTTGTGAAAACCCGAAAGGGCGCAATCTCGTTAAAAGACACTTGCAAGGTCCTCTCGACCCTGTAAGGAGAAACCACCTGTGTGAGATCCTTATGACTCACAAAGGAAAATACACTTAGGAATCCTCACGATTCTTAAGGAGAAACTACGCTTACGAGATCCTTATGAATCGTAAGGAGAATTCCCCTTTGAGACCCTCACGGCTCATAGGGTTCAAAAGCCTTAAGCTACAAGGATCTGAACCTGTTCTTAAGCCATCACAACCTCCAATGCTGCCCTATAAGCGGTTCAATATTGACCCTTATATATAATCCACGGGCACGAATGAACATTTCCCTAACAGAGTCCTACCAGCGACTAGGGATATGCCCATACGATGAACAGACACTTATAGGTCCTCTCGACTTGCAAGGAGAAAACACTCTTGTAAGATCCTTACGACTTATAAGAGAACACACTTAGGAATCCTCACGATTCCTAAGGAGAAAAAGCACCTACGAGATCCTCACGACTCGTAGGGAGAAACACCTTTATGAGACCCTTACGGCTCATGAAGTCAAAAGCCTTAGTCGATGGGATCCTAACCCTATTTTCTAAGCCACCTTTGTTCGACATCGACAGAGGCAAATGATGATTCGCTCCTGGCAATATCCTAGTTGTAGCGATATTGATGCCTAAATCGGTATCAAATTCCAATTCATTTCATGACAAATGATGATTCGCTCCTGGCAATATTCAAGTCGCAGCGATGCTGATACTAAGATTGGCATCAGATTCCAAGTTCCACACTCGCGATAAAAAAATCAGCGAGCTAAAAATGCATATGAAATAGCCGAAATGATGGGGCAACTTGCAGTGAAATCAGCAAGTAAAAATGTATACATACAAAAACAGCCGAAATGATTGGGCAACTCGCAATAAAAAGCAGCGAGTAAATAAAACAAATAGCCGAAATGATTGGGCACCGTGAAAAATAGCCGAAATGATTGGGCAATCGCGACTTGCGCGATACAAAAAGCTGAAATGATAGAGCATCGCAGAAAGAAAAATATATACATATGAAATGAAACTTTTGTCCTACAGGTGAGATCACATCGATCCCTGTATACAATTCAGGGGCACAAACAAAAAGGGAACCATATCATCCCACTAGACTCCATCAGATAGAGAGCCAAGTCTCGACGGCCACATCTACAGCCTGGAGACCCACGACAGCGTTCCTCCTCATTCCAGTAGGATTTAGACACGACAATCAATCTCGGAGCCACGGCAAAGTCCCTTTTTCCAAATCTCGACGGCCATATCTACAGCCTAGAGAACAACAATGGCGTTCCTCCTCACTCCAGCAGGATTTATACGCAAAAATCAATCTCAGAACCACGGCAAAGTCCCTAGTTCCAAATCTCGACGGCCATGTCTACAGCCTAGAGAACAACAATGGCGTTCCTCCTCATTCCAGCAGGATTTATACGCGAAAATCAATCTCGGAACCACGGCAAAGTCCCTAGTTCCAAGTCTCGACGGCCATATCTACAGCCTGGAGACCCACGACAACGTTCCTCCTCATTCCAGCAGGATTCAGACATGAAAATCAATCTCGGAGCCACGGCAGAGTCCCTAGTTCCAAGTCTCGACGGCCACATCTACAGCCTGGAGACCCACGACAGCGTTCCTCCTCATTCCAGCAGGATTCGGACGCGACATCACCAATCGAAGCCATGGAAAAGTCCCTAGTTCCAAGTCTCGACGGCCACATCTACAGCCTGAAGACCAACAACGGCGTTTCTCCTCATTCCAGCAGGATTCAGACGCAACGTTAACAAAGCGGAGCCATGGAAAAGTCCCTAGTTCCAAGACTGTACGGTCCACAGACAACCTAGAGTCAACCAATGACCTCCCAGCCGGATCAACGCTCCGTCTCAGAAACAAATTAACCGACCTCCAAGGAAATCAGTGTCCTTGGCAAAAACCTCGATTCAGGGAAATCAGTGCCCTTGACGAGAGCACCTTGATTCGCGTTGACCCGCAGAGAAATCAGCGTCTTTGCAGGAATACCTCGATTCGTCTCAACCCCAGGGAAATCAGTGTCCTTGGCAACCTCCTCAATTCAGGGAAATCAGCGTCCTTGACGAGAGCTCCTTGATTCGTGTTGATCCGCAGAGAAATCAGTGTCTTTGCAGGAATACCTTGATTCGTCTCAACGCCAGGGAAATCAGTGTCCTTGGCAAAACCTTGATTCGCGTCGACCCGCAGAGAAATCGGCGTCTTTGCAGGAATATCTCGATTCGTCTCAACCCTAGGGAAATCAGTGTCCTTGGCAACCTCTTCGATTCTGGGAAATCAGCGTCCTTGACGAGAGCACCTCGATTCGCGTCGATCCACAGAGAAATCAGTGTCTTTGCAGGAATACCTCGATTCGTCTCAACCCCAGGAAATCAGTGTCCTTGGCAAAACCTCGATTCGCGTCGACCCGCAGAGAAATCAGCGTCTTTGCAGGAATACCTCAATTCGTCTCAACCCCGGGGAAATCAGTGTCCTTGGCAACCTCCTCAATTTAGGGAAATCAGCATCCTTGACGAGAGCACCTCGATTCGCGTTGACCCACAGAGAAATCAGTGTCTTTGTAGGAATACCTTGATTCGTTTCAACTCCAGGGAAATCAGTGTCCTTGGCAACCTCCTCGATTCAGGGAAATCAGCGTCCTTGACGAGAGCATCTCGATTCGCGTCGACCCACAGAGAAATTAGCGTCTTTGCAGGAATACCTCGATTCGTCTCAACCCCAGGGAAATCAGTGTCCTTGGCAACCTTCTCGATTCTGGGAAATTAGCGTCCTTGACGAGAGCACCTTGATTCGTGTTGATCCGCAGAGAAATCAGTGTCTTTGCAGGAATACCTTGATTCGTCTCAACGCCAGGGAAATCAGTGTCCTGGCAAAACCTTGATTCGCGTCGACCCGCAGAGAAATCGGCGTCTTTGCAGGAATATCTCGATTCGTCTCAACCCTAGGGAAATCAGTGTCCTTGGCAACCTCTTCGATTCTGGGAAATCAGCGTCCTTGACGAGAGCACCTTGATTCGCGTCGATCCACAGAGAAATCAGTGTCTTTGCAGGAATACCTCGATTCGTCTCAACCCCAGGGAAATCAGTGTCTTTGGCAAAACCTCGATTCGCGTCGACCCGCAGAGAAATCAGCGTCTTTGCAGGAATATCTCGATTCGTCTCAACCCCAGGGAAATCAGTGTCCTTGGCAACCTCCTCGATTTAGGGAAATCAGCGTCCTTGACGAGAGCACCTCGATTCGCGTTGACCCACAGAGAAATCAGTGTCTTTGCAGGAATACCTCGATTCGTTTCGACTCCAGGGAAATCAGTGTCCTTGGCAACCTCCTCGATTCTGGGAAATCAGCGTCCTTGACGAGAGCATCTCGATTCGCGTCGATCCACAGAGAAATTAGCGTCTTTGCAGGAATACCTCGATTCGTCTCAACCCCAGGGAAATCAGTGTCCTTAGCAACCTCCTCGATTCAGGGAAATCGGCGTCCTTGACGAGAGCACTTTGATTTGCGTCGACCCGCAGAGAAATCAGTGTCTTTGCAGGAATACCTCGATTCGTTTCGACTCCAGGAAAATCAGTTTCCTTGGCAACCTCCTCGATTCAGGGAAATCAGCATCCTTGACGAGAGCACCTCGATTCGCGTCGACCCGCAGAGAAATCAGTGTCTTTGCAGGAATGCCTCAATTCGTTTCGACCCCAGGGAAATCGGTGTCCTTGGCAACCTCCTCGATTCAGGGAAATCAGCGTCCTTGACGAGAGCACCTCGATTCGCGTCGACCCACAGAGAAATCAGTGTCTTTGCAGGAATACCTCGATTCGCCTCAACCCCAGGGAAATCAGTGTCCTTGGCAACCTTCTCGATTCAGGGAAATCGGCGTCCTTGACGAGAGCACCTCGATTCACGTCGACCCACAGAGAAATCAGTGTCTTTGCAGGAATACCTCGATTCGCCTCAACCCCAGGGAAATCAGTGTCCTTGGCAACCTTCTCGATTCAGGGAAATCGGCGTCCTTGACGAGAGCACCTCGATTCGCGTTGACCCGTAGAGAAATTAGTGTCTTTGCAGGAATACCTCGATTCGTTTCGACTCCAGGGAAATCAGTGTCCTTGGCAACCTCCTCGATTTAGGGAAATCAGCGTCCTTGACGAGAGCACCTCGATTCGCGTCGACCCGCAGAGAAATCAGTGTCTTTGCAGGAATACCTCGATTCGTTTCGGCTCCAGGGAAATCGGTGTCCTTGGCAAATACCTCGATTCAGGGAAATCAGCGTCCTTGACGAGAACATCTCGATTCACGCCGACCCGTAGAGAAATCAGTATCTCTGCAGGAATATACAACGTCAGCAAAGCGGACCCGCGGCAAAGTTCCCAGTTCCATGACTCAACAGTGCACAGACAAACCAAAGTCAACCCTCGACCTCCCTGTTGAGGCAATGCTTTGACTCGGGAGTAGGTTAACTCATCAATCACTTACGAGTCCTCTCGACTTGTAAGGAAGAAAATTCTCTTGTGAGATCCTTACGACTCTTAAGAGAAAACACACTTAGGAATCCTCACGATTCCTAAGGAGAAAATACACCTACGAGATCCTCTCGACTCGTAGGGATAAAAAAATCTTTATGAGACCCTCACGGCTCATAAAGTTGAAAAGTCGTAGGCAGCAGATCTGAACCTGTTTCCTAAGCCATCGCTTCTTATCTCGATTCAGGGAAATCAACGTCCTTGACAAGAACATCTCGATTCGTTTCGACCCGCAAGGAAATCAGTGTCTTTGCGAGAATCTCTCGATTCGTCTCGACTTGCGGGGAAATTAGTGTCCCTACGTATAAAGAAAATTCTCTTGTGAGATCCTTACGATTCTTAGGAGAAAATGCACTTAGGAGCCCTCACGACTCCTAAGGAGAAAAGAAACCTACGAGATCCTCACGACTCGTAGGGAGAAAAGCCTTTGTGAGACCCTCACGGCTCATAAAGTTGGAAAGTCTTAGGCAACAGATCCTAACCCTGTTTCCTAAGCCAACGCTACCTAATAAAGAGTTCAAGATGAACTGTTATCTACCATCTATGGGTTAGACTTGCTAAAGCGACATGCCACTTAAATGGAGAAGTTACTCATGAGTATATAAACTACTTCACGCCAGAGTAAGACATAAAGAAATGGAAGGGTGCGGCTCATGGGGCTGAGGGTTTGGAACTATATCTCTTAAGAGTCGAGATTTGAGTCAACGATAAATGACGACGCTTGTGTCCGCTCGTTATCTTCTCAGATCAAGATTTTGAAAATTATATACCAACCCAAAACTGGTCATACGCTATGAATTACTCTGCACTACTTCACCCACGTATATACTTACGTGGGCAAAGTAGTGGGGGCCATTTGTTCCCGCCAAAAAAAAAATTTCTCTGCAAAAGAGCCCAAGGTATCAAATGGCAGCGATACGTTTAAGAAAATGCGAACCGGTATTTTACGGGCTGCATTTTGATAGATTCCCGAATGAGAAATAGCTAAATTCTGATGGTATTGAAAGTGTCTTGAAAAATCCTTCGATTTGATATATTATGGGCCTCATAATTCATTCGGGATCAAAAGTTATGAGGCATCACGTGCCCACACGTGACCGGGCATCACGTGCAGACACATGACCATTTACAGGCAAAGCCTTGAAGCACTAAATAAAATAAATAATTAAAAATAATTAATCAGTAGGGTCACGTGTCAACACGTGATGGGCCTTTAAACCCACTGAAAAGAATTAAAGGTATAATAAAATAACAATAAAACCCCAATGGGGCATCACGTGCCAACACGTGACCAAGGGCCACGTGCTGCCACGTGATAATTCCTGAGTTCTTTAACACAACAGAATTAAATTCTGGTCAAATACTAAATCAGGGGGTCACGTGCCAACACATGATGGGTTCCTAAAGATCTATGAAATAATAGAATTAAATTCTAATTAAGGGAAATCAAAGACCCTAACTGGAAAAATATTTCTCTAAATCTTTCCAAACAAAAAAGACGGTGCTCTGTAAGATGGAGCACCGTTGGATTAAAAATCCAATGGTGATTAAAAATCACCAATTTATGAAAAGATTTTATATAAGGAAACATTTCCCTGAAATTTGCCAGGAATAACAAATAAAAGATCTTTTGGATTAAAAATCCAATGGTGAATAAAATTCACTGAGTGATCTAAAAGATCATGTTGGTTACAAAATCAATTAAAATCTTTCAATGAAAGATTGACAAAGCAAATTGATTCTTTTTTTTTCTCCTATAAATAGGAGCCAAGAAAAGAAGAGAAATGATCTACTTTTTTGGGAAATATACAACAACAGAGAGAAAAAAGTGAGGAGAATTTAATTCTCAAGAGAGAAAAAGAAGATCTCTTCAGAAAAAAAACCCTAGGTGAGAAAGCGAAAGAGATCTAAGCTCCACAAAACCTTAAAAAGAGAATTTAATTCTCAAATCTAAGAGTTTAACTCTTCTGCAAAAGAATTTAGTTCTTCCTCTGGTTGAAGATCTGCAGAAGCAAAATCTCCCCATAGGTTGAGAATTTAGTTCTCATCGGGTTGAGATTCTGCCATGCAGATCCAAAACTTAGAGGGAGAATTGAGTTTAGAGAATTCAATTCTCCCCAAATTCATAGGAATTTAATTCCTCCAAGACAGAACTAGGGTTTAACCCTATATGAGAATTTAATTTTTCCACATACACAGGAATTTAATTCCTCTAAAACATAATTAGGGTTTAACCCTACAGAGAATTTAATTCTTAAAACAAGAGACTTAAAGCTCTCCATACGCGTAAAGAATTTGGTCACGTGATGACACGTGACCCCAATCCGCAGTGATAAAAAAAGAAAGAATAAAACCAGGTCACGTGCCCCTACATGACCCCTAAACAAATCTCCCAAAATGAGAAGGGAAAAGATTGGAGGCAATGCCTCACGTGCTCCCACGTGACTTCTAAAACAAAAAGAACAAAAGCAAAGGCAGTACTGGCTTCAGGCGCTCTCACGTGTCCTCACGTGACCCCTAACAAACACTTTAATAATCAATACAGGAATACACATCACGTGTCAACACGTGATGGCCAGAAGATTAAAAGGTGTTTAACACTTATTTACGGTTCTGAGAATAAAATAAAGAAGGTCTGGCCCCACCTTTGGGTGCCCTCACGTGCCCCTACGTGCCTCCTTCCTTTCTAGTGTTTAACACTATTTTGAGTATTTCGTTTCCAGTGTTTAACACTGTTCTAAATATATCACGTGAGGACACATGACCACCGGATATCCTCTAGTGTTTAACACTATTTTAAAGCTAATCTTAGCCAAATTGGCTAAGTTGTCCAGAGACAAGCCTCTCCTTCAACTGAATCTCAAAATTGAGTAAAACTCAGAGCTATAATGTTTGATGCTTAGTCAAAGACAAAAATGTTATCAAATCACTCAAACTCTTGTTTAGCATTGCTAAGTGATGAGGGGCTGAACCCAGACAAATGTCTAATGGTCCAATAAAGGCCCAACACTTCAAATCTAATTGGACTTAGCCCAAGTTGACCATAAGTCCTCAATTCAGATTTAACTAGCCAATGTGCTCATAATCTAATTAATTGATCTTAGTACAAATTAGACTACAGATCCCCAAATCAACTTTGGTTCAAGGGTACATCTCTTCACTCCTTTGATATCTGTCGTTGTAATCCTTCAACATCTTCAGAGAGGTGATGGGTCCCGAAAATCACACATTTCATGGACTATGATGTCCTTAACCTTGACTGTGAGGTCTTTAAACTCATGGACTATGATGTCCTTAACCTCGACCGTGATGTCTTTAAACTAACATCGGACCGTGGGGTCTTTAAACCTATGGACTATGATGTCCTTAATCTCGACCGTGATGTCTTTAAACTAAGATTGGACAGTGGGGTCCTTAAACCCATGGACTATGATGTCCTTAACCTCGACCGTGATGTCTTTAAACTAACATTGGACTGTGGGGTCCTTAAACCCATGGACTATGATGTCCTTAACCTCGGTCGTGATATCTTTAAACTAACATTAGACTGTGGGGTCCTTAAACCCATGGACTATGATGTCCTTAACCTCGACCGTGATGTCTTTAAACTAATATTGGACTGTGGGGTCCTTAAACCCATAGACTCTAATGTCCTTAACCTCGACCGCGATGTCTTTAAACTAACAATGGACTGAGATTCCTTAAACTAACAATGGACCGTAATGTCCTTAAACTAATCAACCGCAATGTCCCTAAACTAAACAATAGAGCCCCAATTGCTCTTTTGTCGGATCTAAACGATCCCTTTAAGTTGATCTTAGTCCAAAATGAGACTAACATATCCTTAACAAACGTTTAAGTTGATCATAGTCTCAAATGAGGCTAACGTATCTTGAAACCCAACCCCCCAAACCCAAATCTAAGAAAGATACAGATTTGGACTAGTCCACGCCCTACGGGCTACAATATAAATTAGTCTCCGTATACAATCCACGGGCAACCAAACACAAAACAAATACCCACGACACGAAATGACCATCTGGAGAAGGAGAAAGTGGTTACCGCGATGCGGTAGCGTAATTAACTGCAGGGGCTTGCGCCTGCAGGGAAGAGCGTCCCCACAATCAAAAAACCCTCAAACGAGGGGGAATATGACGAAGTCTGCTATATCGGCCGCATCCGTTTAAACCTTCAATACATGGTGCCATAAATCAACTTGGTATCTTCAGAGAGGTGGACGGATAGCACCAATTAGCATCTGCCCCGAAATTCAGGCAAGACGTTTATCGCGTCTCCGTCTTTCGGAGGGGAACACATGTATTTACCTTTCTAGATGTATTGTAAAAAGAATGTTAATAAATAAAGTTGCTGTTCAATTATATCTATTATCACTGTCTCTTGTGTATTTTACTTATATTGCTTAGATGCGCTTAGCGTGTTTACTTCAGAGTAAATACGTAGCGGCCTCGTCGTGTCCTCTACCCGTACACCAGGAAGCGGGGCGTGACAGTTTTTGTTGGTGGCCCATGCAGGTCAGCTCTGTGTGGACATGCAGGTCAGTTTTGCATGGACATGCAGGTCAGTTCTGCGTGGACAACTTAAGCAATATAACACAAGAACCAGCAACTAAAAACATTCTTTACAATTCATATTCCTTGAATCTTAGAATTTCATATACTTTGAATCTGTCCTAACCCAAATTTTTCTTTCAAGGTTATGAATTCCCCAAACAACACCAGCATGAATGTCAACATCACTCCCCCACCACTACCACTCACACCTGCCGTCGCTGCTCCGATCAACGAGTAAACGGTTCTGCTTGAGGCAATCCGCAGCCTCCTGGAAGGACAGTAGTAGCAGACTGCTATTCTAATGAACCGACCAGAAGCGGAAGCCCCAGGGGTGAAGCAATTCAGGGCCTTGCACCCCAAGCAGTTCGCAGGAAAAGAGAGCCTTTTAGAAGGTTAGGAATGAGCTTAGAGCATTGAAGATGACCTGGCAGCGGCACAAGTGCCAGAGATAGCTTGGGTTCGAGTTACAAAGCTGCAGCTCATGGAAATGCACGGGTCTGGTGGAAGGTGGAAGAAAGCCGTCTTGACCAACCTATTTAATGGAGGACCTTTCGCGATATGTTTGACGTGAATTACTTCCCTGAGACTGCCAGATTCAATATGGAACAGCAGTTCATTCATCTACAATAGGGTTTGATGTGGACCAAGTCCGTTGATGAGTATGACGCTGAGTTCATCATACTTAGTTGGTTAGATATGTCTTGATAATTCGATTTTTTAAATATCACATTCTACACAGCTAACACAAGTCCTTAACGGATTCATGGCACATTTGATACCGACCGCTGAGATCAGATCCCGACGATTTCAGCAAGGGTTAGACCCGGAAATCCAAGCTGCTTTAGCTACAGGGGATTTCCCGACCCATGAATTGGCTATGAAGGCTGCTCGTCGTTATGAGGCAGTAGTGAAGATGAAGGGCAGATCTCAATCTGCTGGAATGAAGCGCCCTGCCAACCAGATAGCAGGAGGAGCCTTTTCAAGCACACCATTTATGCCCAGGAGACCGGGAGTACAAAACAACTGGCCCAACCCAGCATTTTGCACATACTGCAAGAGAGATGGGCATCTGATGAAAGACCGCCGGCGTGCAAATCGCCTTTGCTTAGTCTGCGGCTCAGCTACTCACGATATTGGGTCTTGTCCTCGTAGACAAAACCTATATGCTGCACCCAGGCCAGCAATCACATACCCGCAGCGCCCAGCCATACAGGCACCTGCTACGGGACTTACACTACCTGCTCCACCTCCTCGAGAAACGACTGCACCTCCTCCCCGTCAGTTACATCAAGCTCAAAGAAACCCATGTCAAGGACCAAGGAACAGACAGAGGAATGCTCCTCCAGCAAGGAGGAATGTGCTGAGGCGACATGCTTTCACGATGACTGTGAAAGAGGCTGAAGCCACCGGCCAAGTCATCACTGGTAACACTTCCCTTTCAAATTCTCTTTTAATTCATAGACATGCCTATATATCATTTCCTGTATACCTAAAACAAATCCCACATACCTTAGGTACAATCTTAGTAGCCTCACTCTCTGCACTCGCACTATTCGATACTGGAGCATCTCATTGCTTTATGTCGCAACGGTTCGTCCAAACTCATGCGATTCCAGTCACACCGCTTGTATCCAGCTGGAATGTCAGTTCAGGAAACGGCGTTCTAAAGGCAACAATGGGATACAGCCTGTGTCCAGTGGTCATCTGCAGCTGAGAATTCTATGCCGACTTCAAAGTGCTGGACATACCGAACTACTATGTGGTTCTAGATATGGATTGGCTCGGAACATTCTATGCTACCATTGACTGCCGTCAAAGGAGGGTAGTATGGGAGATTCCTGAGCATCCGGTCTTCTATTTCAAAAGTAGAGCCCATACCTTGGAGCCAAGTACAAACAAGGTGAAACTAAAGAAGACAGTGATTGCGACAATGCAAGCGGAGGAAGGATCAAAGCCAAAAGTGGTTCGAGAGTTCGACGATGTGTTTCCTGACGATATATCAAGTTTTCCTCCCAATCGATCTCTTGAATTCAGCATTGATTTAGTACCAGGAGCACAACCAGTGATCAAAGCACAGTATCGATTACGTCCGGAAGGTTTAAAGGATGTCCAAACTCAGTTGGATGAATTATTAGCGAAAGGATGGATTCGTCCCAGCACTTCAAGTTAGGGATCTCCAGTTCTACTTGTGAAGAAGAAGGAAGTTCATACAGAATATGCATTGATTATAGAGCCTTGAACAAAGTAATGATAAAGAACAAGTATCCACTACCGCGTATCGACAATTTATTCAATCAGCTAAGTGGATCTTGTGTTTTCTCCAAGTTAGATCTTTGTTCGGGTTATCATCAGGTGAAGGCCAAGGAATCTGATATCCACAAAACGGCTTTCAGAACTCGTTATGGATATTACGAATTTCTTGTGATGCCATTTGGAGTGACCAACGCACCGGCGATATTCATGAACCTAATGAATCAAGTTTTCCGGGAGTACCTAGACAGGTTTGTTGTCATTTTCATCGACGACATCCTGGTGTATTCTAAGAGTCGGAAAGAACATGCCGAGCACCTACGAATTATCCTGGAAACTCTACGACAACATCAACTCTACGCCAAGTACAGCAAGTGCGAGTTTTGGCTAAATCAAGTTCGTTTTCTTGGACATATCGTATCAGGCGATGGAATCTCTGTGGATCCAGCAAAAGTTTCAGCAGTAAGAGAATGGCCGACCCCAAAGTCAGTGAAGAACATTCGAATTTTCTTGGGTCTAGCTGGATATTATCGAAGGTTCATTGAAGGATTTTCGAAGATAGCAACACCCCTGACCAAACACACACGTAAAGATGAAGACTTTGTGTGGTCAGAAGCATACGAGCAAGCTTTCATAGAACTCAAGTTAAGGTTGACATCAGCGCCTATTCTCGTTATGCCGGAACAATATGGAGGTTTCGAAGTGCATTATGATCCATCCGGTAAGGGATGAGGATGTGTTCTATATCGGCACGGTAAGGTTGTGGCTTATGCTTCAAGACAGCTGAAAATTCATGAGCGCAATTACCCGACGTATGATTTAGAGTTGGCGGCCATAATCTTTGCTCTTAAGATTTGGCACCATTATCTTCTTGGTGAATGAGTGAACGTATACACATATCACAAGAGTCTGAAATATGTGTTTACTCAGAAAGAGCTTAATATGCGGCAGAGACGATGGCTAGAACTCATGGCGGATTTCGACATCAAGCTACAATATCATCCAGGGAAGATGAATGTAATACCTGATGCTCTTAGTCTCCAACCATTAGCAATGAATCTCACCGCTCAGTGGAAGCTTCAACAAGACTTGCATCAGATGGAGATTGAAGTGATCATGCCAGGTAACGGTTCAAGCTTGATGAATTTATAAGTTCAATCAACAATTGTCAATCAGTTCAAAGTAACTCAAGCAAGTGATACTAAGTTGTAAAAGATCAGAGAACAAGTAGAGAATGGACTCAGAATAGACTTCATCATCCATGAAGACAAATCTTTAAGATATGGCAGCAGACTGTGTGTACCAAAAGGTTCTGTTCGGGAAGAGTTAATGAAAGAAGCTCACAGCTCTTCCTACTCAGTACATCCTGAAGGTACAAAAATGTACAAGGATCCGCGTCAAAATTACTGGTGGTATGGAATGAAGCGTGAAGTAGCCAGAAGCGTCGCTAAATGCTTGGTGTGTCAGCAAGTAAAGGCTGAGCATCACAGGACAGCTGGATTACTTCAACCGTTACCTATCCCAGAATGGAAGTGGCAACACATCACAATGGATTTTATGACTGCACTCCCTCGCAGCACAAAGGGTGACGATGCAGTATGAGTTATTTTGGATCGACTCACAATGTCGGCCCACTTCATCCCATTTCGAGTTAGCCAATCAACTGAGACATTAGCAAAGAAGTACATGGAGGTAAGAATCTAAGTAAAGATTTTAAACTCTTCAAATATAAACTATCTCTGATACCCATGAACTCATACATGAAATCGTGAGACTTTATGGAGTACCGGTCTACATTGTCTTCGATCGTGACACCAGGTTCCGATCGCAATTTTGGCAAAGTCTGCAAGCAAACTTGGGAACAAGTCTGAACTTCAGCACAACTTATCATCCACAAACAGATGGTCAGTCTGAACGAACTATTCAGATCTTGGAGGATATGCTCACAGCATGCATGCTAGACTTCGGAGGATCGTGGGAAGATTACCTACATCTTATGGAGTTTTCATACAACAATAGCTACCAAGCAAGCATAGGAATGGCACCCTTTGCAGCGCATTATTGAAGGAAGTGTCGATCGTCATTAAGTTGGGACGACATCGGTGATAGGGTACTGCTTACTGCTGAAAACAGGGACGGAACCGCGTAGGGTCATCTTGCCTGAATTTGGGGGCAGATACTATTTAGTTTTATCTGTCCATCTCTCCGAAGATGCCAAGTTAATTTATGGCACAGAGCATCGGATGTAATACCCAGCACCTTTTGTACGTCTATATCCGTATTTTCTTTTTCACCTATAAGATTTTATTTATAAGTATCTATTATTTTAAAATTTCCCAATCTATTTTAGTTCCTCCCATTTCCTTTCTCAAATCCGAAATCCCCACACAATAACCCTCAGCACCATTCCGTCAGCCCAGCCCTTTTTTCAATTTTCCCATTAGTTTAGTTATTTAATTTAAACCCAAAATCTATTTTCTCAGCCCAAATCTATTTTTCCTTTTATTTTTATAAATCCCAGCCCAGCCCAACATTTTCCCGGCCCTCTCCCATATTTCCCCAATGAATTTTCCTTAAAATTCCTCTGGCCCAACTTCTCGGCCCAGCCCCTCTTCCCTTCCCAATTTCCTTATATTTTTCCCGGCCCGCTTCTCTTCCTCAATTAATTCTTTCCCTTTATTTTCTTGGCCGGCCCTTCCCCTTCAGCCCACGCCCGCGCCCACTTCAATTCCTACCCGACCCGCACCAACAGTGCCTCCTTCCCCAACGACTACCCTCCGAATTTCCCGTGCGAAATCCTCCCGTTGCGCCCTCGTCGCCGCTCCTCACGCCCACGCTCGCGAGACGTTATCCGCACGACGCGCACCTCCTCGCGATTCACTCAACGTCCTCCCCTCGTCTCTCACTTCTCTCTCCCTCTCAAAACTTTCAGCCACCGAGCCCCCTCACTCCCGTTCTCCCTCTCAACATTCGAGCACCATCGCCCGGTCCGTCGTCGATCATCCCCCGATCACCCACTCCCTCTTCACCTCACCTCTTCGCAACACCCTCGTCCTCGACAATCCCACCTCCATCAACCTCCAAGCTTCGACCACCATCGTCGACCGCAGCTCATCGTCGTCGTCGTCGTCATCGCCAAACACCTTACACCCACTGCCCTGAGCCCCCTTCACTGCGCGCCAGCCACCAACTTCACCTCCGGCCTTCCTCCTTCTCCCTCGCTCTCCCCCTCTCCCTGCAATCTCGCTCTCTCTCTCTCACTCTCTCTCTCTTCCTTTGTCTCACTCTCTATCCCCCTCTCTGTGCTCTCTCTCTCATTTCTCTCTCTTTCCCCCCTGCTCTATCTCTCTCTCAATCTATCTCACTCTATCTCTCTTCCTCTCTGTTATCTCCCTCTCTCTTCAAAACTAACAAAACCTACACATACAACCACGGTACCGAGCCGTCAAGCGCAGAGCTCAATCCGAGGCCGAGGCCAAATTCTTGACGTTGTTGCCGAGTGGTCGTGTCGTGCATACCGTGCCATCAATTCAATGTGTCCAGGCAAGTTTCCCTACTTGCTACATGCTATCTTTTGTTAACTACAAATTAAAATCGTATATATCTCATGTTTTACTTTATGTTAGAAATTACGACGTAACTGTTCGATATACGTTCTCATAGGAAATCATCATTTTAATTTGACGGAACTAAATGGAATAGTTGGCCCGTATGTCCATGAATCTAGTGTGTGAATTTCGTTGGATAATTTGACCGTTAACGACTAAAATGATACCCCCAAGTTTACTAGTAAAACTAGAATTTTATTGTACCTGAAAACCGTTAAAATCTCCATAAATTGTTTACACACTGGAATGATGCGTTCGAGGGCTAAAATCGAAGACGACTCGACGAACTATAACCCTATGCTAGTTTCCAATTATTTCTGTACTTAAACTGTGACAAAATTTGGATCAAAGTGCGACTCTGGACTGCAGTCCAGAGCGACTCTGTTTGCTGTGTGTTGTCCCGTGATGAGCACCACCCTGTTTCCTTAACCCGTAAGTTGTGGAACTCCACTGTATATTATAGATGAATCTGTTAGCTAGACAACACAAGTTGTTTCACCCTGTTCCGTCAACATTTGCTAATTAACCTGTAATTTAAAAGATCGGGATGCATAACAGTCCCAACAGAATCAGGATTGACATAATAGTATTAAATAATGTATATCTCCTGACGTACAGACACGATCAAAGATCCATCTATTGCGTTAAAATCCTTACTGAAAACCCTAGAATTCATCCAACTGTAGCGTCGCTAAAATCTGATCCCAACTGGGATTAAAATGCGTTGCGAAACGGATTTCTGATTCTGAAACCGGATTTCCAGCCGTGAACGTTTAAAATGAAATGGCTATAATTAGTGATCCTGGAACCCGATTGGCATGAAACTAAATTCGATGGATAGATATCTGAACATACTAATCATTACCTGGTCATCGTTTCACTAAATTGTAACCGTATGATTTATTATAAATTGTGCAAGTGGTAGATTATTGATTCAGTACATCCTAAACATGCTTTATATACTGTTCACGCATCATATTATACATATGTCATTGCATTGATAACCTAGTGATAACGTGCATTACCCAGTGTTAGGTATTAGTGATGATTGTGGCAAGTACGTCGGTGTTCGTGTATCAGTGAATAAGTGAAAGTGATACGTACTTGTACACAATCAGTGACCCTTATTATTCTATTGCATTGTCGACGTCTGTAAGACGCGTGTACGTGTGACTATAAGTGGTATGGGACACTTATGGAAGCTCTTGCATGGGTGTCATAGATAAGGCACCAGACACTGCCATTTATCTTAGGTATTAGTCGGTACGTGCTTGATGGAGGTCCTGCCTCCAGTTCTCGCGCAGACTTGTCACCGACCGATTGGTGTTTAGGGTTATGGTTAGCGTTTGATGTAGACCACGGGGTGTGGGGTAGTGTAAGTGTGAGTTCAACAGAATCTCGGGAATCCCATGCCGGCTTATATATTTAGGGAGATATATGGAGATTTACAGGGTATGTGATTATCACCGTGATATACATGTTGGGCCCATGGTCCCTTGCCCTTGGGTTCTACCCTTGGGTGGAGGACACTCGCGAGTGGTTGACTCTCATACTTGGACTGACGATAGGCTTAGTGACCTGTACAGTGAGACTTAAAGACTGATAGGGATATTGGCATTGATATATCTTACTTACTGTGTTGACATACGTGGCATATCGTTCTACTGCTTTTACTATTCCGCTGCATTGATTACTGCACATTCATATTCATTTTGTCATTGATTTACTGTTATACATATCTATTACCACTGTTAGAGTTGTCACATGATTGTATATATATTATATTGTTATTGTGTCGCTCTGACGACCTGAGTATGCATGCTCAGTGTGAGGAGAAGATTTAGCCTGGACCAGGACTAGACGTACATCACAGACACCTCGACTTGCTATCTAGAGTTATATCTCTTGTTTCCCATCAGGTCAGTTCATTTTACTGTTTTTTTCCAGTTACTGCATTTCTCATTGCCTGCGTATTATTTTACTGATTACCATGTAAAGCTAGAAGCCGAAGTGTGACTACGGCAGGATATCTCCTTGACCGTAGGAGCATGACTGGCCTTGTCAACCCCTCGTATTCCGTATTTTGGGAAACGGGGCATGACATCGGAGGTCTGGACGAATGCTGCCGTTGTAGCAGATTTCGTCAGATTCCCCCTCGTTGTGAGGGGGTTTTGATTATGGGGACGCTCTTCCCTGCAGGCGCAATCCTCTGCAATTAATTACGTTACCGTGTCGCGGGAACCACTTTCTCCGGCTCCAGAAGTTCACTTCGTGTCGTATGTGTTTGTTTTATTTTTGGTTTCCCGTGGATTGTATACGGAGACTAATTTGTGTTGTTGATTTATGTGTCAAAACTATTTCTAAACCGCAATCTAGAACGGCGTCGCTTGGTAGCTAGCCGGTGAGTACGGGTCAGTCCACAGGGATGTTGTGAATTTCCTAATCGCGCTAACGAGTTAATTCCAAACGGTGTGAATGGATTAATTAAATCTAAAAACTAAATTAATCTAAGGCAATTGAATTAAAGATCTAACTATCTAACTAGGGCAACGAATTAAATTTAATCTAAGGCAGAGAATGAAAAATTACCTAGGGCAAGAATTGAAATTTAAACTAGGGCAATTAAATAAATCTACTTACTTTACAGATGGCTCTCTCCAAACATTTACACAGGGTTGTCAGATCTGAATAAATGATATGAAAAGAGGTATCGATGCTCTCCAAAAGAAATCTAAATTTTATTGATAAAAAGAAGTATAGGGAGGCACAGGTATTACAATGATTTAGAGTTCTTATTTATAGAGGATAGGAAACCCTAGGTTACAATTGATTCGCACGTCTACATTTACCAAAATATCCTTAGGAAGACCTAGTCAAAGTAGACTCCAAGCTTTGGTAAAATTTTATGTCTCTGTCTCTTTAAAAGGAAGTATTGGGCCTTGAAATTCCTTTGTTGGCTCTTCTGTTTTTGGGCTTCCTTATTATTTGGTTCTTTTATTAAAATAGCTTCTATGTTTCTTCCAGATCTCCAGTGAACAATTGCGGTGGACTTTTAACCGTTCGCTTTGTAATCTTGGACCTTGCATTGCCTTGTACTTTGTGAATTTTATCTTTAATGTAGGCTTGATCAAGAGTCTTCTGTTTGTTGGTCAAAGTCCACTTTTGCATCGTCTTTTCATCGTTTTCACTGTTTTCTATCCAAGAACCTGTAACCTGTAATATGTAGCAGACATGCGTCAAAAGCACCTGTTTATTTATAAAACGAATAAGAATGGGGAATATAATAATACAATATTATGGTGTGAACAAATACCCCCAAACTTATCTTTTGCTCGTCCTCGAGCAAACTTATATTTTATTCTCGACAAAAAACCTAACCGCACTTTCGCAGGGAAACGCGATTACACTGAGCTCGTGCAACAAGCCGTTAAACCTCTAGGTATCCATAGTATGAGGAGTGTTGTCTCCTGAGGGTTTTCAGCGGATACTACCCACAAAATCCTATTAATTTGGCTTTTTCGACTTTTGTTTTCCAATTAGGTTTTCTAACAAGGAATTCTATTATGATCGACTCGTAAATTATCCACCCATATTTTTCACGCTTGCTTATCATTTAACTTAAGATTATATATGTTCTGTAGACTTACTTAGCTTTTTGGCATTTTTTAAGTTTTCCTTCTAGGGTTCCATTTCCACTTAGGAATTTTTATCAACTCTACTAAAGATACAAGTTCTATTCTTCACTCCTTTCTCTCATCTAAACTCCAATCACATATCCCTACGTGTGTGTATAAATTACCCCTACACTTGGAAATTCAAATCAAGCAATCATACTCTTGTCCGTTGTCCAAAGTAATTATTAGTAGGTGAATTTTTAATTGAATTTCGCTTACACATGCTTCATGCGACCGTTAATACTCCTTGAGGTACCAACAACCGATTATAAGATATGTTTGCACTTTAAAGCGTAATTCCTAGTCTTGCAACACCCAAGGCTTTTAGCAGTGACTCCCAAACCAGTTGGTCTAAGGCACTGGGTGATGAAGCACCCTCGCTAAATATTTTTCTATTTTTACAGCCTTAAGTAATCACAAAAACCAGTATTCATTTTTTTTCTTCTTTATTCACACTTTTATTTCTATTTTTATTTTCTTCGTACTAAGGACTTTAGACAAGAGTATTTCAAGGTCTCTTCTACTATTCCAAGTTTCAAGGTGCGTGATTGTGCAAATTGTAGGGTATACATTTTCAGAATCTAGACTTAAGCTAGGAATTATTTTTCAAACTTATACTTTAATAAAAATATCAATACTCTTCTCTTGTTTTGACTTAGCCCAAAAAGTTAACTCAAAATTTACCTATTTCTAAATAAACTACAAAGACATATACTTTCTACCGTTAAACTTTAAGGAATGTTATTTTTAGGGTTTTTAATTTACTAAGTCTAAGATCTAGTTGTTCCTAGCCAGTTAACCTATTTGTCAAACTCAAGTCAAATATGGCCAAAATTGAATACATTAATTTTTATAATTTTAGAAATTTTTCAATTTTTATGGATTTTAAAATAGGTATGCAAATGCAAGAATATACACATGAATGCGAAGGAAGAAGGCTTACCGAGTATACCCCAAACTTAAACTTGACAGTGTCCTCACTGTCATGCTACACCAAGAGGGTCAAAATGCCGACACTCCCCTGTTTATTTATTTATAATTTTTTATTTTTTATATATTTTTTTTAATGTTTTGAATTTTTTTTATTTTTTATAGAAAAAGAAAACAAAAATATATATACATATAAACAACAAGGTTCCCCCCAAACTTAAGCTTGGGCTTACACAAGCCAAAGGTTAGCACCAACCATTCAAAAATCTTATCGTGGTAATGGTCGAGTTGGTGAAAGAATGGAGTGGAAAGAAAAGAGATGCGAAGCACACGAGACCGTGTGGAGGTAGAAACGGGATACGGTCTCGGTGGGGGAGAAGAATGGCGGAAAAGAGAAAGAAGTGGAGTATGAGCTTGAGGGTGTAAATCGAGTGAATAAATTAGCGCAATTTGTGATGACCGGTGAGTTAAAAGCGATTGTGCTAACCTATCAACTCGTCTAGAAATGGGGTCAAATTCCTCAAGATTCACAAGAAAACATGGGTACGCCGAACTTGGTATTGGAGATGAAAGCGTAACGGTCTCTTGTACGGTCGAAACGATAGGAAGGACGAAAGGGAGTGGATTAGGGATAGTCTCATTCTCACCGTAGTAAACTGTCTCGAACTTAAAAGATTCCATTAATGGTTCGAAACTACTGTAAGCAACCGAGTCTGATGGTTTAACTAACTCATCTGAAAATGTAAAGGACTCAAACTCGGGCGGTGAGTCATCAACATCGTCCGAAAAAGTGAAACACTCGTAAGTGTTATCGGCTGGGAGAACTGTGTCAGATTCAAAGGAAAATTTTTCAAGCTCACAGTCTTCTAGCGTGATCTTTTGCGTGGTCGGAACGATGGAAAGGAGGGAAGATGATTTAGTTAAACGTTCAAGAGGATGAATTGGAAAATTCGACACATCAAAGAAAAATGGTCCAACCTCAATACTCTCCTCAATACTATCCTCAATACTATCCTCATAATTCTCCTCAAAATTTAGCCCATCCATGCCATTATCATCAAAATCAAGACGCATATGAAGTTCGGGAGAAGCATTTAATGACTCGGGATGATGAATTGGACATAAAATTTCAAGCAAATCGACAGGTTCATCATCCGAAATATTCCCGGCGTCTATATCCTCAATAAAGTGAAAATCAATTTCTTCAGACACCTCATCAAAAGTATGGATATTTATCGATTTAGGTTCTAGAGTGGAGGTGTAAAGATCGAAAAGATTAAGTGTGGTTTCACTCGAAAGGGGTTCTTCACAATTTGGCAAATCAAGCACTACAAAGTCGCACAACTCATCATTTTGGACACATGTTTGAAAATTGGAGTTGTTGGATTCAATTGGGTATGGGTAGGTTTGATTTGGAAATCCTCTCACATTCTCACTCTGTCCAACCGCCTCCTTATACATTGAAAAATTTGAAGCTAGTGGGAAACTAGCTACCGGTTCACTAGGTTGCATAAGGGCGGCCATGGACGCTTCCACATTCCTAGTCATTTTGTTTGTTGCTAAGATATAAGCCTCCAACGAATCTTCCAACTAGACTTGGGTGGTAAGGGGGTTTCGGTAAAAGATTCGAAATTGTTTGGATATGTGAAACTCCTAAAAGGCTGTGTAGAAACAGTGTCTAGTGACGGTGGGAAGGTCGAGTAGGACTGGTAGGAAGTAGATAGTTGGACAGGAGTAGGATCAACATGTGGATAAAAAGGTGGATGGACTTGTTGATTCCTAGAACTAGATGAGTGAAGAGGGGTGAAAGATCGGCTACGAGATTGAGCAATATGCTCAGCAATGGACATCGGTCTAGGAGTTACAACAGGACTAGAAAAAGTGGTATCAACGTACGAAGGTGGTAAAGGTGGACATGGTTGACACAAAGTGGGTTGCAACGTCGAACTGTTTCTCCTAGATGCTTCTATTTGATCTTTCAAAGAATTTTTAGAAAGGGAAGGATCTTCCTTAAATCGACCGAAACAATTGACGTACGAGGCAAAGTTAGGTTCGGGATACCAAAGTTCGGCAAGAGATTTATGATGTGGGGTACCCATGATAGAAGAAAGAGAAGAGAAAGAAGGTAGGTGGTGCAAGGATTTCTTAGCGGCAAAAGTTGCAAGTCTTTTTATAAAAAGATGTTTCCTATTTCCTCTTTTTTTTTATTTGGAACTGTTTGCAAAATTTTTTTTTTGATAAAGGGCTAAGACACACTTTCAATCAACCAAAAATGCACAATCAGGCCTAGATCTAGGGTCACCTAGGTCAGCTAGACAGCTCCTAACTATTCCAAAGGGCTAGAGATAGGACCTCAAACCGCCTCTTCACCGCCAACGGCGCCATTTGATTTATGTGTCAAAACTATTTCTAAACCGCAATCAAGAACGGCGTCGCTTGGTAGCTAGCCGGTGAATACGGGTCGGTCCACATGGATGTTGTGAATTTCCTAATTGCGCTAACGAGTTAATTCCAAACGGTGTGAATGGATTAATTAAATCTAAAAACTAAATTAATCTAAGGCAATTGAATTAAAGATCTAACTATTTAACTAGGGCAAGGAATTAAATTTAATCTAGGGCAGAGAATGAAAAATTACCTAGGGCAAGAATTGAAATTTAAACTAGGGTAATTAAATAAATCTAATTACTTTACAGATGGCTCTCTCCAAACATTTACACATGGTTGTCAGATCTGAATAGATGATATGAAAAGAGGTATCGATGCTCTCCAAAAGAAATCTAAATTTTATTGATAAAAAGAGGCATAGGGAGGCATAGGTAATACAATGATTTAGAGTACCTATTTATAGAGGATTGGAAACCCTAGGTTATAATTGATTCGCACGTCTACATTTGCCAAAATATCCTTAGGAAGACCTAATCAAAGTAGACTCCAAGCTTTGGTAAAATTTTATGTCTCTGTCTCTTTAAAAGGAAGTATTGGGCCTTGAAATTTCCTTTGTTGGCTCTTCTGTTTTTGGGCTTCTTTATTATTTGGTTCTTTTATTAAAATAGCTTCTATGTTTCTTTCAGATCTCCAGTGAACAATTGCGGTGGACTTTTAACCGTTCGCTTTGTAATCTTGGACCTTGCATTGCCTTGTACTTTGTGAATTTTATCTTTGATGTAGACTTGATCAAGAGTCTTCTGTTTGTTGGTCAAAGTCCACTTTTGCATCGTCTTTTCATCGTTTTCACTGTTTTCTGTCCAAGAACCTGTAACTTGTAATATGTAGCAGACATGCGTCAAAAGCACCTGTTTATTTATAAAACGAATAAGAATGGGGAATATAATAATACAATATTATGGTGTGAACAGTTGTCGGCCGTAGGGCGTGGATTATTCCAAATCCGTATTTTCTTAGATTTGGGTTTGGTTTGATTTAAGGATCGTTAATCTTGTTTTAGATTAAGATCGACTTAAATATTTGTTAAGGATACGTTAATACGATGTTGGACTAAGATTTATTTATTGGGATTTCAGGATCATTTTTGATCCAACGAAAGAGCATTTGAGCTCTGCCGTTTTAGTTTAAGGACGTTACAGTCCACAGCTGGTTTAAGGACATTACGGTCCGTACCTAGTTTAAGGACGTTGCGGTCTACAGCTAGTTTAAGGACATTACGGTCTATAGTAGTTTAAGGACATTATAGTCCATGGAATTGTTGGTCGTCGGGACCCGCCACCTCTCTGAAGACGTTGAAAAATTACAACAACATGTATCAGAGGTGTGGGGAGATGTACCCTTGAACCAATGTCAGTTGGGAGATCTGTAGTTGGGTTTGGGACAAACGCCAATTTGGAAAAATTACGAGCACATGGGCTCGCTTGATCTGAATTAGAGACTTGTGGTTAACTCGGGCTCAGCCCACTCAGTCTTTGAATAAAGTGTTAAACACTTATTTGGGCTCGGTCCCTTTTCTGTGCAACAATCCTGAGCATTGATATGAGCTCTGACGCTCACCCTATTTCTTTGTTTTTTATGGAGTGTTAAACACCCTTTATGGCGCTGGGCTCTGTTTGTAGAGCACTTTATGTTAAACAACGCTCACGTGAGGGACACGTGAAGCGCTTGGCGCCGAGCGCCGACCATTGAGTGCAAAGCGCTATTTATTTTAGCAGCGCCCACATGAGGGGCACGTGAGGCGGTTGGTGCTGGACACCAACCACTGAGTGCTAGGCACTCTTTATTTTAGCAGCGCCCACGTGAGGGGGTACGTGGGGCCCTCGGTGCTGGGCACCAACCACTGAGTTATAGGCACTCTTTATTAAGCATCGCCCACATGAGGGGCATGTGTGGCGCTCGACGTTGTTTCCTTCTTTATGCATTTTTCTGAAGAGTTCAATTCTTTGTTCTCCCCTAGATCTTCAATCTCCAAGAACAAATTCATCCTTACGAGAATTAAATTCTCATTTGTGGGAGATTTTTCTCATGGATCTCAGATCCATGGAAAGAACAATGTTCTTTTATAAGGGTTAAACTCTTGGATATGCAGATGAGATACTATGATCTCTATTTACCTTGAAGAAAGTTCTTCTTCTTTTTTATCTTTTAAAGCTCTTTTTGCTTGCTCTTCTTTTTTTTGAACTTGAAGTTTATGGGGGGGGTCCTCTGTACAAGACTTGAAGTCTTGGGGCCTTTATAGAGTAGAGGCAGATTTGTCGATTCAGTTAAGAAAACCTCTCATTGAGAGATTTCTTAATTGATTTGGGGATTTTATCCACCATTAGATCTTTGATCCAAGGACTTCTGTTTTACAAAAGACATTTTTCTTGTTTTTAATAAGATTGGGAAAATAGTTTCCCATACAGAGCTTATTCTGTAATTTGGTGATTTTTTAATCACCATTGGATCTTTAATCCAACGGTACTCTGTTTTACAGAGCGTAATCTTTCTTGTTTAGAAAGATTGGGGAAATTTTTTTCCCCTACTGAGCTTATTCTGTTGCTTAGTGATTTTTAATCACCATTGGATCTTTAATCCAACAGTGCTCTATTTTACAGAGCGTAATCTTTCTTGTTTAGAAATATTGGGGAAAATATTTTCCCCTACAGAGATTATTCTGCCGCTTGGTGTTTTTGAATCACCATTGGATTTTTGATCCAACAATGCTCTGTTTTACAGAGCATAATCTTTCTTGTTTAGAAATATTGGAGAAAATGTTTTCCCCTACAGAGCTTATTTTGTAGTTTGGTGATTTTTAATCACCATTGGATCTTTAATCCAACGGTGCTCTGTTTTACAGAGCATAATTTTTCTTGTTTAGAAAGATTTGAGGAGTATTTTCTCAATCAGAATTTAATTCTGCGCTTTGATGATTTATCATCTCCGTGGATCTTTGATCCAATGGCAGAGAATTTTTAGTTCTGGCGCCAGTGCCCTCGTGCGGGGCACGTGAGGTGCTATCTCAGAGTTTTTTTAACTCTTGGCAACGGCGCCCTCATGCGAGGCACGTGAGGCGCTGCCTCTTTCAAATTTTGAAAAGAGCTTTGCTCTTTTATTGGGGGGAAACAAATGCCCCCCCACCGTTGCGCTCACGTGGCTTACACGTGAGTGCAGCGGTGGCAGCTTTTCCACAGCTGGATATTCTTGGAAGTTGGATCGTCTTCCCATGCCTATAAGTAGGGCCTTTGGCCCTTAAGATGACTGCTGTTCATCTTCCATTTTGTTCTTTCTGAGAATTCAATTATCTTTCCAGAGCTTAGATCTCTGTCCAAGGAAACTCTTTTTAGAGTTATAATTTTGCCCAAATTATCGAAGCCATTAAACAGAGTTTTGGTCTTCTTAGATCACTAATCTTTTAAGATATATTTTAGGGTTTCTTTAAGCCGTTAATTTAGAACAGAGCTTTGTTCTTCTTAGATTATAGATCTAAAGAAATCTTTTTTAGGGTTTCTTAATCAGTTGATGAAAAACTCTTAGGGTTTCTAGGATTTTTACTTCAGATCTTTAAAGATCTTGTGGTTTTACAGAGCAAAGCTCTTTAGAAATTTTTGGGGAATTTTATTCCCTTCTTAATTGACAGATGTAAATTCTGTCTGCAGAGCACCGCTCTCGAGGGAGTTCAACTCCTTGGCCCAATGAGTCTCTCATTAAATGAGAATACTTTTAGGATTTCCTCCTTAATGAGTGACTGATGTTAGTTATATGTATGCCCTAGAGGCCATTACTATACATAAGATGTATATTATAGTGGATGCTTGGACATATATAGGGAGGACTTTCTTGCTCGACATGATAGTATGCTATCTGGTTGCTCTTTATCTTAACGTGTACACTGATTGTCTCTCTGTTACATGTTGGTAAAGCCCTTAGGATGTGTACTTGACTACCTGGACTATGATGCAGATCATACTAGTAGGGACATGGTAGTCCATAAGTACATCCTTCAAGGTCCCTAGTCGTGGGTGTATCGAGACAGGGCATCGGTATACCAAAGTAGACTAGCGTATACCTTCTCGACCCATACAGATGGGCGATGGATGATCCCATATTCATTGGTGTTTGACATCAGAGATGATATACGGGTGCTCAGTAGAGACTGGGTACACTGGATGGACTCGCCGAGAACTCCGAGATGGTATTATACCTCACGTCAGGTGGCAGTTCTCTGGTGGCACTGGTACAGAGTAGTCTGTTGACCCGAGATCGTCATAGAGTCTTGTGTGATTCCCACTGTGCTTTGATTTCCACCTTACCACGTCCAAGAGGGCGTGCAAAACGGTGGTTTTTGGGTACAGTCCCGAATCACATGGAGGCAATGAGCGATAGGAGGGGATTCGTCTCTCCCGGTATAGGGAGTTGATGTTGCACTGTGTTCTATTGGCTATAACCGGAAATCCCTGGCCAGGGTTGCTGAGATTTACTGGTAAGTGTTACCAGTAGTTTCTCGAACTGTTATAGACCTCATATCGACACGACTTATCGAGCTATTGGGGTCTGACGTTTACCATCCCTAGGCAAGATATGCGACATATCAGACGACGAGACCGGACTATACGGTGAGTGTTACTGGTTGGATTCACAGGAGTGTGAGCGGGCTTGCTCGTTGATCTTCTGATCGCTCAATACCCGGGTGGCCGTTACGTTTAGCAGACCGCTTGCGGCTTGTGGGTGTTTGATATGATCATCACCTGCTGCCGGCGTATTGACGAGTCTTTAGAGTCCTACACAGAGATTTCCTGACTCAAGCAAAACGAAATAAGAGCGCATATGAGATATGTGCGGGACCGAGAATAATGCGTGTATGTGATATCGTATTCTATTCTCGCGATGAATGTATCGATTGGTTGTATGCGATATAACCTAGTTATCGAATCAAGGATTGATTCGATAAGACGATACATTGGATATTAGTCGGTCTTATGCGATATGACCGGATCGTTAAATCAAGTGTTGATTTATTGATTTAATGTATAATTATATATTAGATATATTACTTTACATTAACTAGTATTTGTTCACTTAAAGATGGATTTTCTCACTTGATGTGCACATTATATATGTGATATAGTTTTGTGCACTTGTTTGTATCATGTTTGATGATACATGCAAACTTGGGTGTATGTTTGAATTGAACCATGTTTAGTAAATGGTTAGGGTTTCATATCATTTGCTTTATTTACTTATTCATTTATTTATTTATTCATTTAGGTAAGAAATAAAATGGTGACTTTATTTGGATTTCACTTGAAGCTTCATGAAGCTTTGAAAGTCAAACCATTTTGTTTCTTTCCTAAACCCTAACCCTTTAACTAAACCCTAGTTCATTCTATACACTTAACCATGGTTGCTAATATGATAAGAATCATTTTATTTTCTATCATATATTATTCTTATCATATTCTTTTTCTTCTTCTTCTTCTTCTTCAACAAGAAGAGAGCTTGCTACCATTAATGGAAACATGAGAAAAAGAGTGAGAAATCCAATTCTAAAGTGAACCCACTTCCTATTTCTTCATCCTATACCACTTGCCAAATAGTATAGGGTGTTTTCTTCATAAGTTTCATGACTTGGTGAAGTTGGAGCTTGATCTTGAGTTGCCTCGACGTAAATAATCTTCGGCATCGAAATCGACGACCTAGCCCGATCATTTCTCCGACGAAACCAGCGCCAGAGTCCGGATTCCGATAGGTACAGCGGAGGGACGTCATCACGGAGCTATGGAGGTGGAGGACCGGATCTACAAAGGTTGTATTTCCGTTCACTTAGCGGTAAAATTGTTTACTACTTGCATATTTCGCCTAATCTCTAGTTAACGATCTAGTTTAGGGTTTCTCGGCACCGGAAAATTTGAAATTGGCATGGTTGATGCCTTGTGAGACCTCTTGAGCGTGCCTAGGAACCCTACAGTGGTATCAGAGCCTAGCTAAAGCTTTAGGCGATGTGTAGACGAAGCTAGAAACCCGATCGAACCCGAAACCCTAACCCGAGACCACTCTCTGTACATTTTCTGAAAATGTGGTTTTTTCAAAATTAAAAATAGCCAAAAAATTCAGCAGGCTTTTCTAGGAATTACTGTGAAATTCGTGGACCCAATTCGACTAAACCGCCGCGGAACCGCGGCCGTACCCTAGGTTGGGCGGCGGTTCCGCGGCAATACAGTGAGCTTGTTCACTTTTGTTTGCACAGTAATCTCTATCTTCAGTTGCTGTATTTTATGGGAATTTTTAATTGATACTCAACAGTTGGGTTTTCTGGGGTGTATTGGGGACTCGGTGTTTCGATCGGAAAGTTTAACTCCATCTATGTGTTTTCCGGTTAATTTTTGAATATGTTAAAAAGTTCGACCGGATATAAATACCCACTTTTTCCCCTGCCGGGAAATTTCCAAATGTTGGATTTTTTCGTAGTTTAATGACGTTCTAAGTAGTGTAAGTAACGCGATGGTCCCTCTAGAAGACAACAAACCTTAACTCGATTATGTGACCGTCTTGAACTGCCCTTTGAACCTTAGAGTTTGGGGCAGTACGGCGTGCCACATGTGAGGCGTTGGCTTGACCCTTCTACGGCTGGACCGTTGGTACTGAGGCATGAAGTGAATGTTTTTAAACTTGTTTCATGTGTTGAGCTGTTTCGGGAAAACTTGGGTGTTCGATTGTTCGATCGGAAAGTTTGACATTTTCTATTTATCCGGAATGTGATACAATAATTGGAATTCACAAGTTGTTATGAGATAACTGAATGAATATTATAAATCTAGCGGTTTAGTCTCACTTGATCGGTTGCCACGGAATTTTGATGTGATCAAAAGTCCGTCGCAATCACGTAGCGTACGCGGATACTCGCCGGGTAAACTTAATAGACAGCCTTACTCCATAGCCCCGACCAAGTGACTGTAGGAGAACCCCGTCGTCGAAAGCATCCGTTCGAGTGCTCGCGGCAGCGGTGTTCCGCCTTGGTGCACTTCGTCGGCGGCATCGGGGGTGCAGCCGTCTACTGAAGTTTGTGACGAGCATTCGATCAGGATGTCGGGAATCTTGTTGAATTGCCCGACTTGATATTGAAAAGAGTTTTCGATAATGAGACTAAAATGCGGGGTTTATAATTGTTAGGCATGCGATGTCTAAGGAATTCATTTAATTAGGCATGTGATGTCTAAAGAGTTTGCGGATTCCAACTGTTGTAGTTTTACACTTTCTTTTCTGCGACCGTAAGTGTAATATGTGATATCGCCGGTTTCGTTGCTATATGTCAACGACAATTGGGATGCGCATATTTACTTACGTTGATGACATGTGATGTTATGTGTTGCTGGATATGTTATATTGGATTGTCGTGTTTGAATAGCCGGGGTTTTTTATGTGAGATGAGTGTTTTTCATTTTCATTCATGTAAAAACTTGTATGTAATATTCTTTTATTGGAGCACTTCCAGGTTGCGGAAGATGTCACCTTTTGTATATTATTTACTTTTCCGCACTAGGATAGACCCAAGGAGGGGAGCACAAGTAACCGGGTTCTAGGGTCCAGTGGGAGACCATCTCGAGGAGTCGAGTCCGGGTCTCCTAACCCTAGAATTGGTAAGGTTGCTTGCCGCTCTCGTAGGGGTCTAGGGGTGTAGGTTTGGCTATTCATCGCGACCGTGGAATCCGTGTTTTATACTAGCTCGTATTAAAAACACGGACGTCCTAGTATATCCAATATTTCATATGATATTTTCTGCTGCGTTATCTGTGATGTGATCATGTGATATGTTCTGTGATAAATACTGTATATAGTATATATGATATATTATATAGACGTTACTTATGTTTTACACCCGCGCTAGCCCTGCCCCGCTCTGTCGTTAGTTACCTAACCTAACGGTGCACGAGGGGACATCGAGGCGAATGCGGATGGCATAAGTGTACGTCGTATTTATCTGTGATGTTTAGGTAACTTAAATGACGGGACTTCATTAATGTGATTAATGAAAGTAAAAGAAACCTAAAGATGTTGTAGAATCGAATTTCAAAAATAAAACAGGTAGGTACAGTTCTTGCTTTGCACGGCGGTATATATGATATATCCTGCACCTTATTCGATGAGGAAAGGGCCGACGATCCCTTCACCGGGAGTGACCCCTTTAGCAATAACTGGCAGATGCTACAACACTCGGTTTGTCTTTTGATTGCTTTTAAGAGTTTTTGCTTTGCACAGTGATATATATGATATATCCCGCACCTTATTCGATGAGGAAAGGGCCGACGATCCCTTCACCGGGAGTGACCCCTTTAGCAAAACTAGAAAAGCCTCGAAAACACTCCATTTCAAAATCATTTGATTCTACA
Organism: Agapanthus africanus; assembly: GCA_030015575.1. Lineage (NCBI taxonomy): Eukaryota > Viridiplantae > Streptophyta > Magnoliopsida > Asparagales > Amaryllidaceae > Agapanthus > Agapanthus africanus. Next base: position 822,494,613 of record CM057339.1, on the reverse strand, counting down.
ACGATATCAAGTTCATTACGCAATAGGTTTTCAGAAAAACCTGTCATAGCCCTCCGTCATTTCAGATAAGTAGTAGTTAGTATTCGTGCTACGTTTGTTGGCCTTTGTCAAGGCGTAGTGTGCGGTAGCTGACTGGTGCTTATCTGCTTATGCATATGATGCAGATTGGGTTAGGGTAGTCGTGCGACCTTGTTGGCCTTTGTCAAGGGTCGTGCGGGTGGGTTTAATTCAATCAGGAAATGACGGGTTGAACTTGACTAGCATCCTATGGTTTGTTGGCCTTTGTCAAGGTCATAGGAGGTTAGGGGCAAAATTATCGGGAATTTCAAGTGTTGAAATTTGCAATGAGATTGCATACCTTCTATGAGATAGTTGGATCCCGATACCCGCTGCGAATAAGAGTTACTCCTGGGAGAGTTTTACACATTACAATTAGCCGATCAAGTAGGTGTCTAGAAAGATGTTAACGAGGTTACGCCTCTGGGAAAACGAGGTTTACATTAATTAGGTTCGTGCGAAAGCACGGGGGACCTCCCTCAAAGTACCGACACCGGCCTGGCTGAAAGATTGGCGAACTTGTAGTGTGTAATTAATCCCGGCTAGTCTTTCCTTTTAGGGTTTGAAGGAAGATTTGATTAAAACAGTAGGAGCCATCCTGATTAGATAAAATTATAACCAATCTATTCTTGCAAGAGCGCACGCTGAGTGTTTTCTTCTCTCTCTCTCCTGATAGCCACCATATCACGCCTTAATCAAGATAATAATACGGATGTATTGACCGAACCCGCTTGTTATACTGAGCTGGGGAACGTTGGTCCCGCTCCAACTTATAATTGTTATAAGACAGAGCAGAAAATTGGGGATTACCAGAATTCCCGTGCCGCCCAAACGAAGAAAGTGCATATGATGTATCTTCTTCGGGTGTATTCGTTACACAGAACTATTTCTCAGTATCCTCTGCATCCTGGGTATCTGATAACTAAACAGGATCCCAGATATGTAATCAGTTACATGGGCTACAGAAAGGTAGAGAACTGAGAACGGGTGATAAGTTTCATGAGGCAAAAAACGGGGCAAGTGTTGCAGCCAAGTCTGTTGGTCACTGTCACCCTGTATTCCAAATACATTGATTCTGAACGAATGTTATTAGATACCGAACCTGATATACAAAATCATATCAGTCTCTTTATTAGTAAAGAAATGATAAAATTTTGTATTGTTGGATAATGTTTTGAACATTTGCTATATCAAAAGTTGATCGGTTCAGGCACGTTATCTAAAAGCATTGATGTTCTAAATCAAACTACAGTTTTTTAGTATACGGAACACACACAAGAGGAAGAGTTCAGAAATGAACGGATCCTTCTTGAGATATTGTAGACTAGGTCATATCAATGCGACCCGACTAGCTAAGTTGCACATAGATGCATATTTAAATCAGTTTGAATTTACATCTTATGAAACTTGCGAGTCATGTCACAAAGATATAATGACTATAGCTCTGTTTATTGGAAACAGAGAAAGAGTTGGTAAACTCTTGGGACTGATACATGATGATGTATGTAAGGTCCCCTGTCTGCACATGCCAGGACCGGTTCTTTGTACTTCATTACATTCTCTGATAATCTCTCAAGATTCAGTCATATGTTCCTGTTGAAACACAAGTCCGAATCTTTTGAGATATTCACAGAATATAAGTTAGAAGTAGAGAACCAATACGGGTATAAGTATTATGTCCTTTGATGAGATCAAGGAGGAGAATACTTGAGCATGGAATTCCTGGACTATTCTAAAGGAGAATGAGATTCTCTCTCAGCATTACTCCTCCGTATACACCATAGCACGATGGTATATCGGGGTGGAGCAATAACACCCTATGTGATATGGTGTGCTCTATGATGAGTACTACTGAGTTTGCTATTTCCTTTTGGGAGTTATGCACTTATGAAGTTGCATACCTATTGAAAAGGTTCGAATCAAATCGTTGCCTACCATTTCATATGTGATATGGAAAGGGAAGAGTCCATATCTTAAGTTTGTTAAGATTTGGGGTTGTCCAGCCTATGTCTAAAAAAGCAAAATCCGGACAAGTTCGAGGCAAGGTCTGTTCTGTAGAACTGGAAAGGTTCTATCTATACGAACTGCAGATGATGATTTGGTAGAACCAAAGGATTCAATAGTAACCGACGAACCTCAGCCTCTCCGCCGATCTAGTAGGGTTCCTCACCCACCCGAGAGATACTTCGGTTTCTCTATGACAGTGGGAGCGAGGATTGCATCATAAGATGATGACCCAACTAGTTTCGAGTTGGCCATCAGGAGTGGGACTCTTTAAGAATGGCTGGTTGTTTAGCAATCTGAGATGGAATCCTTATACACCAACAAAGTATGGACTTTGGTTGCTATATCTGAAGGGTTAAATCCCCATCAGGAGCAAGTATATCTTGAGAAGATTACTTGGTGTAGATGGAAAGGTTGAGACTTTCAAAGCTAGACTTGTTAAAGGTTTTCGTCATCGACCAGGCGTGGATAATGATGAAACCTTTTTCCAGTGGCTATGCTTAAGTCCATCCAGATCCTACTTGCTACGGCTACATACCATGACTACGATATCTGGCGGTTGGGTGCCATGACTGCTTTTCTAAATGATGTTTTAGAAGAGTGCGTCTATAAGTACACAGCCAGAGGGCCTCAAAGACAGTGGGAGCAGCGGAAACGTGTGCAAGATGTTTTATGTGATAAAGCAGGCATCGCGGAGTTGGAACATCTGTTTTGATGAGTTAGTCAAACAGTTTGACATCATCAAAATGGTAGATGAACCTTGTATATACAAAAAGGTAGTAGGGAGTATGGTAGTGATCCTCGTAAAGTACGTGGATGACATACTCTTGATAGGGAAGGAGTTTCCTATGCTACGCTCGGTCAATCTCCGCTTATCACAATGATTCTCCATATAGGATCAAATTGATACCTCCTAAATCCTGGGTTTTGGATCTATGAGATAGATCTATTTGGATGTTAGGATACTCACTAGTTGTAGTGAGAAGGTATCAGTTGATCCTGGGGAGAATCACTGGAAAGGTTCCAGAGTGATAAGGACGACTGAAAGTCAGTCACAGGCATTGTCTTTACCCCCAGTAAAGGGACGGTATGTCGGAAGAGTTCCAAGCTAGATACCGTGGCATTCTAGACGATAAAGGCTGGATACATCGCTACTTAAGATGCTACCAAAAAGGCTGTCTGGGTGTATATTAGTTCATGAGATGAACTTAGTTCCTCCCATTGTGTGACAATGGAGTTGTGGCTTATACCAAGGAACGTCCGTCCCATCAGTGATCCAGACATATTCTAAGGCAGTATCACCTGATCATGGAGATGGCTAATCTCCAAGGTGATCAAGGTTAGGAGAGTATACTCAGAGGACAACACGGAGGATCCACTCACAAAGGCCTTTTCCCAGAGAGAGACTTTTATGGGATGGTTGAGTATGAGATACTACAACCACTGCTACAGATGGCCCTAGTGCAAGTGGGAGATTGTTAGTTATATGTATGCCCTAGAGGCCATTACTATACATAGGATGTATATTGTAGTGGATGCTTGGACATATATAGGAAGGACTTTCTTGCTCGACATGATAGTATGCTATCTGGTTGCTCTTTATCTTAATGTGTACACTGATTGTTTCTCTGTTACATGTTGGTAAAGCCCTTAGGATGTGTACTTGACTACCTGGACTATGATGCAGATCATACTAGTGGGGACATGGTAGTCCATAAGTACATCCTTCAAGGTCCCTAGTCGTGGGTGTATCGAGACGGGGCATCGATATACCAGAGTAGACTAGCGTATACCTTCTCGACCTATACAGATGGGCGATGGATGATCCCATATCCATTGGTGTTTGACATCAGAGATTATATACGGGTGCTCAGTAGAGACTGGGTACACTGGACGGACTCGCCGAGAACTCCCAGATGGTATTATACCTCACGTCAGATGGCAGTTCTCTGGTGACACTGGTACAGAGTAGTCTGTTGACCCGAGATCGTCATAGAGTCTTGTGTGATTCCCACTGTGCTTTGATTTCTACCTTACCACGTCCAAGAGGGCGTGCAAAACGGTGGTTTTTGGGTACAGTCCCGAATCACATGGAGGCAATGAGCGATAGGAGGGGATTCGTCTCTCCCGGTATAGGGAGTTGATGTTGCACTGTGTTCGATTGGCTATAACCGGAAATCCCTGGCCAGGGTTGCTGAGATTTACTGGTAAGTGTTACCAGTAGTTTCTCGAACTGTTATAGACCTCATATAGACACGACTTATCGAGCTATTGGGGTCTGACGTTTACCACCCCTAGGCAAGATATGCGACATATCAGACGACGAGACCGGACTGTACGGTAAGTGTTACTGGTTGGATTCACAGGAGTGTGAGCGGGCTTGCTCGTTGATCTTCTGATCGCTCAATACCCGGGTGGCCGTTACGTTTAGCAGACCGCTTGCGGCTTGTGGGTGTTTGATATGATCATCACCTGCTGCCGGCGTATTGACGAGTCTTTAGAGTCCTACACAGAGGTTTCCTGGCTCAAGCAAAACGAAATAGGAGCACATATGAGATATGTGCGGGACCGAGAATAATGTGTGTATGTGATACCATATTCTATTCTCGCGATGAATGTATCGATTGGTTGTATGCGATATAACCTAGTTATCGAATCAAGGATTGATTCGATAAGACGATACATTGGATATTAGTCGGTCTTATGCGATATGACCGGATCGTTAAATCAAGTGTTGATTTAATGATTTAATGTATAATTATATATTAGATATATTACTTTACATTAACTAGTATTTGTTCACTTAAAGATGGATTTTCTCACTTGATGTGCACATTGTATATGTGATATAGTTTTGTACACTTGTTTGTATCATGTTTGATGATACATGCAAACTTGGGTGTATGTTTGAATTGAACCATGTTTAGTAAATGGTTAGGGTTTCATATCATTTGCTTTATTTACTTATTCATTTATTTATTTATTTATTTAGGTAAGAAATAAAATGGTGACTTTATTTGGATTTCACTTGAAGCTTCATGAAGCTTTGAAAGTCAAACCATTTTGTTTCTTTCCTAAACCCTAACCCTTTAACTAAACCCTAGTTCATTCTCTACACTTAACCATGCTTGCTAATATGATAAGAATCATTTTATTTTCTATCATATATTATTCTTATCATATTCTTTTTCTTCTTCTTCTTCTTCTTCAACAAGAAGAGAGCTTGCTACCATTAATGGCAACAAGAGAAAAAGAGTGAGAAATCCAATTCTAAAGTGAACCCACTTTCTATTTCTTCATCCTCTACCACTTGCCAAGTAGTATAGGGTGTTTTCTTCACAGGTTTCATGACTTGGTGAAGTTGGAGCTTGATCTTGAGTTGTCTCGATGTAGATCATCTTCGGCATCGAAGTCGACGACCTAGCCCGATCATTTCTCCGACGAAACCAGTGCCAGAGTCTGGATTCCGATAGGTACAGCGGAGGGACGTCATCACGGAGCTATGGAGGTGGAGGACCGGATCTACAAAGGTTGTATTTCCGTTCACTTAGCAGTAAAATTGTTTACTACTTGCATATTTCGCCTAATCTCTAGTTAACGATCTAGTTTAGGGTTTCTCGGCACCGGAAAATTTGAAATTGGCATGGTTGATACCTTGTGAGACCTCTTGAGCGTGTCTAGGAACCCTACAACTGATTCATCAATGATGAGCCGTAACTTTGATATTGTGGATCCCCCTTGGTCCCTTTCTCCTGCATTGCAGTGTGGTACAATTTTAAAATACCAAGTGTCAGAATAACGTTGGCAACTAACTCTCGCCTTTTTTCGTGTAGGTACCATGGATTTCGATTCTTCCTTCCCTTTTGTTCGTTCACAGAGTGCCTTCGCTGACGCACCCGTAGATAGGGAAGTCTTCGCGCTCATTAAAGATCACGACCCGGAGCAGAAATCTCTTCATCTATGGAGGTCGTGGTACAATCAAATCATCCAGGGTTGGCGTAGTTTTTCTTGCGCGGTACCCTCAGAGACCATTTCAGCGATTCACTACGCCGACTCGCCTCAGATGAATTACGCCGCAGAGGAGGTCAACTGGACCTCAGAGGGCCGCCTTCAGCCTTCTATGGCTTCAATACCTGTACAGCCGCCGATGGCTTTGGATATTTTGGGACGACACATATGTCAAGGCGAGTCGTGCCCTTGGGGATAAGTGCACATGATTGGCTTGACTCCTCACCATTTAGACGGATATTTGCAGTGGGCTCGATACATCTTATCGGCCAAGAAATCGCTGCTGCTGAAGCTCGGGTTGTACCCCGCGATTTATGCGTGTTTTTTCCAATATTCCACGCCCCCTGTATGGTGGTCAAAGCTTTCTTGGAACAATGGAATATCCCGACTCATACCTTTCTTCTATCAGATCGGGAAATTTCAATCTCCTTGGAGGAGTTCGCGGAGATATCTTGCTTACCTATCAGAGGGGAACATTATGAGGAGATACTTCCCCCTGGCGAGTACGTCTTCGCCACCAAAACAGTGGTGATGGGCCTTACCCCGGAGAATGCCATTCAACATTGATTCCCGAGTCTGGTCAAGGTGTTGAATATTTATGAGAGCCTATTTCTAGAGTCTGGAGGGCATGGATTCAGCTTCACAGACTTCATCGCTTGCTTTCTTCTCCCAGAAGTCTTATCAAAACAGGCTGTGAAATTCGCCAAGCCCGACAACCCATTTGGTTTTGGTTTGGATAACCAGCCGACGACGGAAGCAGATTTAAGAAGCTTCTTTATTCTAGACGCCCCGGTTGTTCTTTTCGCAGAGCTTGCTACTTCAGACAGCAATGAAGAGACGTTCTTCCTAGGGTTTATTGGCTTGTGATTGAACTAGTTCGTGCTTCCGATACACCCTCGCTATATGAGGCTGTCAGTCTTTTACCCAGCCCACCGCATGGTTGCGGGGACACGTGTAGCCGTTGGGATTACGGGGCTGGCTCATCTATACCACCGCCTGAGCTTAGCAGCGGATACTACTCAACCTGGAGTAAAACCTGTGCATCTTCCGCTGCACTACTTTACGTCTTGGGTTGAAATGCACGTGCTTGGTGCTTTCGGAGTCCACAAATAGCCCCGCTTCTATGACAGCTATAACTTTCCCCGGGTTATGTTTCTAGTGGACGCTTCTGCATTAGATCCATCGCAGCGAGAGGCTCGACGCCTGGTCCTTCACCCGCGTATGGTCGGGAATAGTATGACTTTTGTTGACAGAGTCTTAACTATCGGCAACGAATCCACCAAGGCAGTGCAACCACTGCGTAATACTTTCAAAGACGGGGCTCCTACGTTGAAGGACCGGGAGATCCTGCACTTATATTCGATCAGGCCAGGCTTTCTAGTGTTCAGGCAAGGTGCCTCGGCGCTGTTCATGAGGTATAACCCGCACCGTTTTGCTCAACCATTGAGTTACGATCAGGGTATCCCGCTCGAGGCTTTCTTAGCTGAGCCGGTTGCTATGGAAGAGGGTATCCGCGGCGTGCTGCACCGCTTTATGCGGCTAAATACGGGGTCTAGCTTTCTCATCTACGAGCCAAGCTACGTGCCGAAAGCTTTGAATGCCTACGTGGCGTGGTATCAGCATGCGACAGGTGCGGTAATCAGGGAAGAAAGGCGGCTATTGCTTGATCACAAGGATGCTGTCCCAGCTGGTAATCCGACAGTTCCTTTGAAGCGACGGACCACCATTCGTCCTTCTTTAAGAGAGGCTGCCGCGGTTGTAGTCCCACGCGCTTTCCCTGAGAAGCCTCTATCCCGTGTTCCTGTAGAAACGGTAGCCGTAGCATCCCCGGAGTCTGGCGTTGGCATAGAAATCGGAACCCGTCGCCCAAAGATGCCCGTTAAGCGCAAGCTCTTTCCATCGGCTGCTGGCGCTCGCTCACAAAAGAAGAAGAAGTCGTTATTTTCTGCCGACGTTATATTTGGCCAGGAGCCACATGCTCCTTACAGCGAGGGTTTATGCGAGTATGGGACCAATAAGGGTTTATTCATCGTGCCTGCGGATGATACTGATCTCTAGGCCGCCCTTGTGGCTTCCGAGCGACTGGCTTGCGCAGAAGCGGCGCTGATCACTATCGCGCAATCAGGTATACTTCAGTTACATTCTTTCGCGGCTATCTTCTTTTATTATGCTTCTACTGACGATTTCCTCTTCAATAGGTATTTCTGCCGAAGAGGCACTCGCGGCTTCCCTCAAGACATTCGAAGACGAAGAGAGGCTCTGCGTTTCTTTGAGCCTTGGTAAAATTCAGTTCATTATGCGTTTATTCCTTTTTTTTATTCATGCTCTGACCCTCTCTTTCATCTTGTTGCAGGGACTCTTGACTCGGGTTATTCCAAGTGCAGTGCCGATCTCGAGCAGCAATGCGACAAAACTTCTAGAGCCAGCTATTGTGGCCCCAGCTCTCCCAACGTTACCGCAGGAGGCTTTGCTAAAGCAGTCGATGACGGATGTCGTAACGGCTTCAGAGGCAGAGCTTGGTTCGGACGATGACGTACTTTAGTTAGAGGTCTTGCGGAAATCATTTCTCACCACTCAGACCGAGAGGAAGCGTAGGAAGCATGCGGCGAGGGAACGCGATGCCAGTTTGGCCGTAGGTGCAGGCTCAAGCAGCATTCCGCTTGCTGAAACTCCTTCGGCAGATGTTCCCTCTGCCTTGTCTACCGCCCGTTGACAGGTTGCACACGCGGCTCGAGAATAAACTGAAAAGTTGCTCCAAGGTAACATAACGCTGAGACTTTTACTAGAACTTGATCTTCGAATTTTGACATAAGCATTTTCTGCAGGGCCAAGTCTTGGCGATGGGATGACAGGTGAAACCCTGGCGGTTGCCGTGCCCGAAGTTGCTACCCTCTCTCTGGAATCTGGAACTGTTCAGACCGCTGCCCTTTCTCCGTGTGGCTCCTTGATGTCGGCGGGCGTCTCAAGCGTCATGACGGCCCTCGTCGAGACAAGGGATGAAGCTATGGGCACGGAATCTACCCCTCTGAGAGAGAGCGAAGAAGCCATTACACCCGGTGACGCTTCCACCATGGCTTCGGTCCCTGGTTTATCAGGAAATCGCTGAGTCGCTATCTTCAAGCTTTTCAATCTTGTTCAGCCTTTCTAATGATATTTTGTTTGTCTTGAGTACAGGCGCGGTGAATCCTGAGGCTGTGCCATCTGAAGAAGTGTTACCAGTTGCTACTCTGACGGTTGTCGTCCCTTCGCCTTCTCCCGTGTCCTCTCAAATATTGGAAGGTATGGGTTTGCGACTTATTTATTTTAACTGTGAATACTATATTTCTTGTATTGATAGTATATTGTCGCAACTCTGCAGGAGTCCTTTTCGACCATCTGTACCAGGATTTCTCCTTCCAGTCGGAAGTCATTCCGCCTGCTGGTATTAGTTAGTATATTCTTCAGCTAATGTCTCCCTCTTTCTTTTATGAATAGCCGTATTGTTGCTAAGTCTTCTTTATATTGATCGCGGCGTCATGGATCGGAGGAGGAGACAAGAGGATAGCTGCGCTTCCAGCACTCCCCATTCTGCCACCTGCCACAACCGGTATAATAGACTCCATCCCTCGTGTATTTTCTTTACCTCCCGAGTCGACATTTGACCATAATTTGTTTTGCAGCAATTGCACCGGCTCCAGCTCCCTTTGAGTCTCACATCCCAATGTCGGCAGGGCCCTTTGCTAAACATACATCTTCCAGGGGCGCTGCGAATAACCGGCGAATGTTGAGCGAATTCATCGAAGATCTCGATGCCGAGGCCCTCGGTTCTGCTATGGATTTTGCTGTTGAAGCCAATCCAATGCTGGCGACACTCGTGAACTTCCATGATGAAGATCTTGTCGGCTTTTGGGTTGATTACTGCATAAAGATCGATGCTTGCCTGCACGAGATTGAGCTCAAGCGTCTCGCTCCTGAAGTATTAGCTTCGAACTCCCAGCGGGCTGCGTGGGTCGAGAGTAGTGTTCCTTTCATCCGCCATTTTGAACAAGAACTGGCCCTGAGGCGAAAGAAACATGAAGTGGCTTCAAGCGAATCTGCCTGGTTACGTGCCCAGGTTGAAGCGAATGCTGCACAGTTAAAAGCTGTCTTCGACAATCTCCAGCGATGCATTTCGGATGGGTTGACACTAAGGCAGACGCTTGACTCTACCGAGCAGGCCGTGCAGGAGTGTGAAGCTGCCATACTAGGAACCGATGAAAAGCTTTTATCTTGTTTGCGAAAACGGGCCCAAATTGAAGCGGAGTTGGCCGCGGCGACCGATCATGAGAAAGGATTGAGAGGAGCGCGCGAGCGGCTGGCTGATTTGTTGAAGATGCCTCCTCCTTAATAACCGTCTTTGTACCCCTTCTTTTTTACTGTAAATTTGTGGTTTATGAATAACATGTATTCATTTTGATTCCTTTGTGAAATATATTTTGTATTCACTTGAATTCATAAATAAAAGACACCCTTCATTTTACATGGGCATGTCCCTTTGGCAAATGTATCTTGTAGATAGTCTATCTTGATCTCCTTTGTAGTGCAGTGATGGATTAGAAGACAGGTTCAGATCTGCCGCCTAAGACTTTTTAACTTTATGAGCCGTGAGGGTTTCATAAATACTTTTCTTCCTACGAGTCGAGAGAATCCCGTAGGTGTGTTTTCTCCTTAGGAGTCGTAGGGACTCCTAAGTGTGTTTTCTCTTGAGAGTCGTAAGGATCTCACAAGAGAATTTTTCCGCTTACCAGTCGAGAGGACTCGTAAGTGGTTGTTTTCCTCCTTGTCGAGATTCGAATTTGGAGAGTGTGGCCCATGGATAGTATGCAATAGTCCATCTTGGACCGACTTGCAGGGCCCCGGTGCTTAGGAAATAGGTCCTTATCCCCATTGCCTAAGGCTTGCCCCTACGAGTCGAGACGAATAGAGAAGTTCTCGCAAGGACACTAATTTCCTCACGAGTCGAGACGAATCGAGAAGTTCTCACAAGGGTTTCCTAATGTCATAGCTAACTCCTGCTAATAGAAGTCCGTTAGGGTCTATGGTACTAGGGTTTTTTTACACCCATCGCACCGTCGCGTAGGTCGATATATTCCCCGATATGCAATCTTGCTGTTCGGGTAACCCCTCGATTGTCGTGTCTCTGATCCCTTCGGGGACTGGACAAGATGTCTTCAAGTAATCTTCCAGGTAATATTACCGTTGAAAGAGCAAGCATTAGGGATATTCCATGTCGCTTTTTACTTGAGGTTAGGCTCAGTTTGGGAGCCCCGATGAGTCATGACCACTCCGCGCTGGAGTGGGATAGTCTCCGATAGTCTTTCAGGTCTTAATTGAGTTGCCTTCAAGACCATGAAGTTAGGGATCTTCCTTTGCTTCGTTTGTTGCAATATTGCAACGAATGTCAAGGTTGTCTCCGGGTTATCTGTGAACTGTCGAGATTTGGAACTAGGGGACTCTGCCGTGGCTCTGAGGCAGTCTCTAGGCTGTCTGTGAACCGTCGAGATTTGGAACTAGGGGACTTTGCCGTGGCTCCGAGGTAGTCTCTAGGCTGTCTGTGAACCGTCGAGATTTGGAACTAGAGGACTTTGCCGTGGCTCTGAGGTCGTATCTAGGCTGTCTATGAACCGTCGAGATTTGGAACTAGGGGACTCTGCCGTGGCTCCGTTTTGCTGACGTCGTATCTGCTTTTGGTTGGAACGAGAAGGAACGCCGTTGTTAATTTCTAGGCTGTAGATGTAGCCATTGAGATCTAGCTTCCCTTTGACGAAACCTGGTAGGGCAATGTGGTTCCCTTTTCGTTTGTGCCTATGGATTGTATACAGGGGTCAATGTGATCTCACATGCAGGGCAAAGTTTCATTTTTTTATTTCTTTCCATGATGCTCTATCATTTCAACTTTTTATGTCACGAAAGTCATGATTGCCCAATCATTTCGGCTATTTTTTCGCGGTGCCCAATCATTTCGGCTATTTTTCTTTTTCTTTACTTGCTGCTTTTTATTGCGAGTTGCCCAATCATTTCGGCTATTTTTGTATGTATATATTTTACTCGCTGATTTTTGTTGCAAGTTGCCCTATCATTTCGGCTATTTCATATGCATTTATGGCTCGCTGACTTTTGCTGCGAGTATGGAACTTGAGATCTGATACCAATCTTAGCATCAGCATCGCTGCAGCTGGAATATAGCCAGGAGCGAATCATCATTTACCGTGAAAAGACTTGGAATTTGATGCCGATTTAGGCATCAGCATCGCTACCACTGGGACATTTCCAGGAGCGAATTATCATTTGCCTTTGTCGATTCGAGCAAAGGTGGCTTAGCAAACAGGGTTAGGATCCTGTCGACTAAGGCTTTTGACTTCATGAGCCGTAGGGGTCTCATAAAGGTGTTTCTCCCTATGAGCCGTGAGGATCTCGTAAGTGCGTTTTCTCCTTAGGAATCGTGAGGATTCTTAAGTGTATGTTCTCTTATAAGTCGTAAGGATCTTACAAGAGTGTTTCTCCTTATAAGTCGAGAGGACTTACAAGTATCGTTCACCATATAAGGACACTCCTCGTCATTGGTGGGACTTGGTGATGGAAACATTAATTTATGCCCGTGGATTGTATACAAGGGTCAATATTGAACCGCTTGTAGGGAAATTTAGGGAATGTGACGGCTTAAGAACAGATTCAGATCCCTGTAGCTTAAGGATTTTGAATCCTACGAGCCGTGAGGGTCTCATAGGAGGAATTTTCCTTACGAGTCGTGAGGATACCGTAAGTGCAATTTCTCCTTAGGAATCGTGAGGATCCCTAAGTGTGTTGCTCGCTTGTGAGTCGTAAGGATCTCACGCAGGTATTTTCTCCTCACAAGGTCGAGGGGACCTTGCAGGTGTCTTTATTTTAATGAGATTGCGCCCTTTCGGATTTTCACAAACTCGCCGGTAGTCCTTCTGTTTTTACTTACGGCGCCCTTTCGGGTTTTTATCCGTACCCATTTCGCTTGTGGACATACCCTTTTTTTGCGCGATGAAACTCTCGAGAATAGTTTCGCCGCATATGATCCATCCGTTTGCCCGTGGGATTCGAGTTGCAATCCTCACCACTGGGACTTATGGACTTGCATTCCACTATCGCCGTATTTGAGGTAGCATTGTTAGTTTAGGGACATTTCGGTCTGTTGTTAGTTTAAGGACATCTCGGTCCATTGTTAGTTTAAGGACATCTCGGTCCATTTTTAGTTTAAGAACATCTCAGTCTAATGTTAGTTTAAGGACATGACAGTCCGATGTTAGTTTAAGGACGTTACGGTCCGTAGCTAGTTTAAGGACGTTACGGTCCATTATTCTCCATATTTGAGATGGAGTACTGTTGGGTACTACTCTTAGAGTCTTGACTCAAGAAGATAGTGAGCGGACATAGGCGTCATCATCTATCATTGACCTGGGCCGTGACTCGTCAGGCGTAGTATTTTTTCAGGAATCGGCCATTTATTGGCCGGAAGGGTCTTTCGCTATGCATATCCATGAGCAAGTAGGCTCCACCTTGGTAGACCTTATCTATGATGTACGGGCCATCATAGTTCGGCTCGAATTTCCCTCGTTTGGCACGGTTGGGGATCATAGGTCTTTTTACGAATAGCACGAGTTCGCCTTGGCGGAATGTTCTCAGCCTAGTCAATCTTTCGTATGAGCGTGTCATCCTTGCTTTGTAAGCTTGTAGGTTTTGCTGCTCCATTAGACGAGTTTCATCGAGGACATCGAGCTCCTCAAGTCGAAGATGGGCATTCTCTTCGTCCGCCAGCTCGTATCGAACTCCACTCGTAGAGAGGATAGCTCTATCTCCAAGGGAAATACCGCTTCCGTGCCGAATACTAACGCAAATGGCGTTGTGTTCATGGCCATCTTGAACGTAGTCCGATAGACTCAGAGAGCTTCATGCAATTTCTCGTGCTAGTCCTTTTTATTTTGGGACACCGTTTTCTTTATGATCTTTGTCAAGGTCTTGTTGAAAGCCTCAGCTAGACCGTTAGCTCGGGAATTATAAACTAAAGAATATCTCCAATCTATTTTATACCGCTCTGCGAAGCGGCTGATCTTATGGCTTCTGTAGGCTGGCCCGTTATCAGAGATAATCAGCTGCGGAATGCCGAACCGGTAGAGGACGTGTGTCTTGAAGAAATGTAGGATGTTCTCCGTCTTCACCTCTCTTAGCGGTATTGCTTCTTCCCACTTAGAGAAGTAATCGATCGTTGCCAATATGAACCGATGTCTCTTAGATGACGCTGGCTCAATGGGGCCAATTATGTCAGTTCCCCACATTTCGAACGGCCAACTAGCCAATGTCGGGTGTAGCGGATTCGGATGCTGGTGGATGAAGTCCCTATGAATTTGGCACGAGTGACACTGCTTCGCATATTCGAGGCAGACCTGAACCATTGTGGGCCAATAATAGCCCATTCTTTTAATCTTTGGCTTCATCTTTGGCCCAGCTTGATGGGAACCGCAAAGTCCATCATGAGTTTCTTGGACGACCCTTTTTGCTTCTTATGGTCCCAGGCATCTCAGCCCTAGACAATCGAATGATCTCTTATAAAGAGTACCATTGACGAAGGCGAAAGACAGGGCTCGCTTCATGAGCTGATGTCTTGACAACGCGTTTCAGGCGTTCGATGGGATTTGAATTAGTCTACAAAGATTTCTCTCCAATCCTTCTCCCTTTCTTCATCCTCCAATTGGAAGGCCTCTTGTTCGGTTGCTTCCTCTCCTTTAGACGTCTTCGGAGATATTTCTACTGGAGCGAGAATTCGGCGACTTTGCACAATGATCTTTACGCCATCGAGGTTTTCGTCGTTCAGTTCTTTAGCGAGCTTGGCTAACAAATCCGCTTTGCTATTTTCTGCACGCGGTATGCTTTACAGGGTGTAGGAGGGGATTCGTGTCAGCAATTGCTGCACTCTTTCACCATACCTGATTAGTTCTGGCTTTCACGTCTGATAGTCGCTATTTACTTGGCTAATGACCAGCTGGGAGTCTCCATATATGAGGAGGTTTTCAATTCTCATGTCGACAGCAATCTCGAGACCTGCTATCAAAGCTTCATATTCAGCTTCATTGTTTGTTCTTGGCTCCGTTAAGGAAAGGGCAAAAAGCATAATCCCTCCTTGTGGAGTCACGAAGATAAGGCCTACCCCGGCTATAATCATGGGGGTATTTTGCTTTCGCTTCTTCAAAGAGGACGCTCCATCGAAGTAGAGTTCCCATCGGTTATCACTCCCTTTTTTTCCCCTGTCGATTGAGTCAAACGCGTGTTCGTCCGGCAACCCGCAGTTCAAGGGAGAGTCGGCAGGTATCGGATGCTCAGCGAGAAAATCGGCGATGGCCTGGCCTTTTATTGCCTTGAGGGGTCGATATACTATCGAGAACTCTATCAAGAGGAGGGCCCATTTGGCAAACCTTCCTGTTAGCATGGCTCTTGACATCAAATACTTGAGAGGGTCCACCTTTGATATGAGATGGACCTCATGTGCCAATGTATAATGTCGAAGCTTCGTTACCGTGAAGATCAGTGCCAGGCAATGTTTCTCAATGGGGGAGTAGTTGTTTTCTGCCCCCAGAAGGACTCGACTCAAATAATAGAGAGCTCTCTCCTTCCTCTGGTCATTCTTTTATGTCCATAACGCGCCTAAGGAACCTTCAAGGGCTGTTGTGTACAGGATGAGGGGCTTTTCCTTGACCGGTGTGATCAGCACCGGCGGGTTCTGAAGATATTGCTTGATTTCTCCCAGTGCGCTTTGGCATTTGCGATCCCAAACGAACGGGGTCCCTTTCTTCATCAGATGACTGTAGGGGTGGCATTTGCTGGAGAGGTTAGCTATGAACCGCCGAATATAAATGAGCTTTCCTTAGAGAGACCGCAGCTGCTTGAGAGTTCTTGGCAAAGGCATATCCATAATCGTCTTCATATTTGACGGATCTATTTCGATGCCTCGGTGTTGTATGATGAATCCTAGGAATTTGCCCGAGGAAACTCCAAACACGTATTTTAGAGGGTTCATCTTCAGATTATATTTCCAAAGACGCTGGAACACTGTTTTCAAATGCTCTCGGTGTTCCTCGTATGATTTGCTTTTCACCACGAGTTCGTCGATATAACATTCAACAATCTCATGTATGAGGTCATCGAAGATCTTTGTCATGGCCCTCTGGTAGGTTGCGCCAGCTTTCTTCAAACCGAACGGCATCACTTTGTAGCAGAATATGCCCAACGGAGTCTGGAAAGCAGTGTGCTTTTGGTCTTCAGGGTGCATCTTGATTTTGTTGTACCCTGAGGATCCGTCCATGAAGGAGAAGATTTCATGGGTGGATGTGTTATCGATCATCAACTCGGTGACAGGAACTGGGAATTCGTCTTTCGGACAAGCTTTGTTGAGATCCTGAAAATCTACGCAGATGCGTACTGTTCCATTTTTATTCATTACCGGAACGATGTTGGCGATCCAATCAAGATATTGAACTTGTTGGATGAAGCCGGAGTCGATTAGCTTCTTGACTTCAGCATTGATACTCATCTCAAGCTCGAGCCGCATTCTTCTTGGCGCCTGTTTGACTGGCTTGATATCCGGCGATATTGCCAGTTTATGCACAGCTATCTCTGGGTCTACTCTCGGCATCTCGGAATAGTTCCATGCGAAACAGTCTTTATACTGCATAAGCACGTCCTTTAACGTGGCCACATGTTTCTCAGACAGCAGATCACTGACGAATGTTGGCCTTGGATCGTTTGCCATCCCCAAGTCGATTTTTCTCAAGTTTTTTGCTGTGGTGTGTATCCCATCTTCCAGTTCCTTTGGCGCAGGTGGAAATTCTGAGATCACCTCATTCTCATCTTCATTTGCGAAGCATTGGGAAAGGTCGTCCATATCCACATACTCTCCCTCCTTTGAGAATGTTATCATATGGCAGGTACGAGCTCGTTTCCAAACTTGATGCTGATCTAGACTTTCCTTTGCAGTGTAAGTTGCTTTCGGCTCATGCTTTCGTGGCGGGGCTACCCTCCAACTGTCGGATAGAGCAAACATGCCTTGCTGATACTGATCTTCAACCTAATCTTTGAAGGTGAAGCAGTCTTCCAGAGAATGTCCCACTACTCGGTGGTAGGAGAAATAATCCGGGTGATGTACCTCTTTTATATGTTTGGGGTATCGAGACTCCAGGAGCGTCATCATTTGATACTTCATGACAAGGTTGAATATTTTCCTTGTCTTTTCTTGAGGGAAAGAATATTCTTGACCCATCTTCTCCATGAAAGACGGGTTCCAGCTGACTCTTCCTCGCTAGCGTGGCTTCTTGGATCCGCTTCACTGTATTTAGATGCCGTCCTCATTCTTGATCTTATCATTGCTTCTGCGTCGGGCTTTCTTTTTGCCATGAGAGTGCACAGCAGGTTGGGGGTAAAAGGGATCGTCATCCTCCGTAGCCTACTGAATGATACGTCGCATCCTGGCTTTTTCGTAAATGGCCATTTTACAGCTGTGGTCATCCCGAACCCTTTGATTTGCTTCTCTTATTAGCTTGTCAATCTGCTCTTCGAATGACGGACTTGATATTTGTACGGCGGGATCTCGTTCTAGTTCGACATCAACGCTGTCTGGAAATGTGTTCGCTTCTCCGCCGGAGTTATTTATGACATGGCAGCCACGGAATCGCTCTCGTTTCTTGGACCGAACGTATCCAAGGTCAGTCGTCTCCATTCTCCCGTTAGGCATCTTTCGTTGAGTCCCGAGAACGTCCCAAATCTTGTTATAGAACTGGGCTTGTCGAGCAGTCTGTTTAAAGGGTATGCCTTGGCGTCTCAATAGTCTTTTCAGTCCCTCTGCGCAGTATCTGGACAGACGGATAGGTTGAAGCCTATCAAGCGCAGGTTCGGCACCGTACCATACCTCTCTCTCCACTTTAATCTCGGTGGATTGATAGAAAAGGATCGCCTTCTCACTTCTTTGGCGAGTGTAAGGTGTTTTTCATCACCCCATTGAGATGGGAATACGCGCGCGCTTGTCAGGCGTACTACAGATTCCCCCTGCTTAGGGTAGGCCGGGGTTTATTGATTGTGGGGATCCGAATCTCCGGCAGCCGCGGACTAAGCTGCCGTTAATTACCCCTCGCCTTTGGAGCGAGGGAACCTCCGATCGATGGGTTAAACTGGTCATGCGAACTCAATGTGCAGGGTGCGTGTGTTGTGTTTTAAAAGGGGTTTTAGATATATCGGGGGTCCCGCAGAGTTTTTTCGGGGGTCCCGCTACCCGGATAGCGGGCTGGGGTCAAGACGCTAGCAGCCCCCTTGCGGGGTATGGGGCAGCGCCCCGGCCTAAAATTTTTTTTGAGAGGGACTGTGTTGTAGAGTATGTGTGTGTATGTGTGTATACATATATATAAAAAAAAAAAAGAAAGGGAAAGGGCATCCAGAGGATGCGTGGGGAAAAGCGCCAGCGCTTTGGATGCTATCGCTTTGAGCGCAAGAGCGCTAGCGCCCCACGTGTCAGCCCGTGGACGTTAGCGCTTTGGGCACTAGCGCTTTGAGCGCTAGTGCTTTGAGTGCTAGCTCTCCACGTGTCAGCACGTAGGCGCTCGGGCGCTAGCGTTTTGAGCGCTAGCGCTCCACGTGTCAGCACATAGGAGCTTGGGCGCTAGCGCTTTGAGCGCAAGCGCGCTAGCGCTTTGAGCACTAGCGCCCCACGTGTCAGCATGTGGGCGCTCGGGCGCTAGCGCTTTGAGTGCAAGGGCGGTAAAAGAGACTTGGTCCCTGCAATGGGAGTTGTACTCCCAGAAATGAGCACTTATTATTTTGTGTGTGTGTGTGTGTGTATGAGGAGTTAAACTCTAAGGATGTTTTGAAGCTGATGAAGGGGATTCTCCCCTTGAGCCTTAGTTCTTCCCCAAAGTGGGGTTTTTGGAGATGAGTCTCCTTCTTCTTCCTGTCGTTTGGCCGGATCTTGAAGATCAAGAGATGTGAGATTATAAAAATCTCTTCTTTTTGAGATCTAATGACAGATCCAAGTTCCCCTTTGTGGGTTTTGTGGTGAAAAACTATTTAGTTTTGGAAAAGGAAGAGTAAAACTCTTGATTTAATTCAAAAAAAAGAAGAAGGTTTGGAACCTTCAGAAAGGGGAAAGAGGCACAAACTTTAGGTTTTTGAGAGAATGAAAAGTGTCTTCTTTATTCATCATCATGTTGCCTTATATAGGCTTATATATTTACATATAGCCCCTAGGGCTTTAAAAAATGGCATTTTGCCCATCCCATGTCTCATGTGCCATTTCTCTTTGCACATAAGCCACGGGCTTTACAAAAATTTGGCTTGATGCCCATTTTGCTTACATTCATGCACAAAAAATTACATCAAAATTATTTGTTACATGATTTCTATGTTGGCATGGGGAGGCTGGCCGTGGGCTCGACTTGGGCACAGGCCCGCTTGACCTGGGCTTGGGCCCACCTGGCTTGGGGTTGACCTTGACCTTGACTTTGACTCGGTCAACCGAGGGTGCAAATTTTGACCCCAACAGCGAGGAGGGACGTAGAAGGTCTGCAGCCCTTGCATGATATACGCATCAAGTGCATCAAGTTATTTGTAATGTCGCCGCGGGACCAGGGTGACCTGTAAACTCTGGTCAGCTCCAGCAAAGGTCTGCATTGATGGACGGACGGAGAACACTGCGTTGGCCTCGTCCTCAGAGTCACTACCGAAGACCAGCATAGGAGTAGATGGTCCTGGCCTATTTCCTTTGGGTTGTCCCGAGTAAACCATCTCTTCGTCCTCCTCGGTATCGCTCCTGAATATCGGGATGGTGGCGATGGCTTTTTGTTTATTCTCCAGTTTGTGACATCTTTCTATGTCTTCGATGTCTGGTAAGAAGTACTTGGCGTCTTCATATTTGCGGACTTCATTTACGGAGAATGGGTTCAACTCCCATGTAACTGTGTACTCGAGGCCGTCTTTTAAGTACTTCATACACTGATGTTGTGTAGAAGAGATGATATTGTATTCATGTAACCAAGGCCTGCCGAGCAAAACGTTGTAGCAAGTCTTGGCGTCAATAACATGGAACTTGATGTCGGTGATGAGCAGCCCAAAGCGTAGTGTCAATATTACGGACCTGAGCGTTTGTGATGACTGCGAGTCAAAATCGGAGATGGTAATTTTATCCCGAGCCAAGTGTTGAACGTTCATGCAAATCTCCTTCAGTACTCTTACATTAAGAAGGTTGACGGAGGACCCGTTGTCGACCAAGATCTTTCCTATCTTGATATCGTGACAATACCCAGTTACATACAGCGGATGGTTATGCTCGCACGTTCCGAGAAGGAGGTCTTCCTCGCTGAAGGTGATATCAGCCGTGTGGACTTCTTCCAACTCGTCCTTCATCTTTTTTCTGCCAGAAAGGCTTGAAACTGGTCGGGCTCTTGTAATACCTTGATCAGGGAATCTCGTGCCTCTTTAGACATGAGAAGGGCATCTAAGATACTCAATTGTGAAGGTATTTTTCTCAGATGTGCCAGGACATTGTAATCCACCTTGTTCTTCTTGAGCGGGTCCTTGGCTGTGAGCTCTTCAACGACTCTATCATCGAGGGCAATCCCCTCAGGGACTTTTTCCTTCTGTTTGTCTCTTTTGCCCGAACCTTTGTCTGAAGGTCCGAGATTCTTTTCAGGTAACGTGCGGTTACGCAGCTGAATGTTTTCACAGTTCTTCATTTCCTCTTCTTTTTCAGAGGTAGCTTTCTTGAAGAGAGGGTCGATGGCTATTTCTTCATCAGAATCGCTCCCGAAGGTAAGAACTTGAGGTTTTGCTCTTGTCAGGATGGCATCAACCATATGACAATTATCGGCTGTCCCTTCACGCTCGTCCGTCGTGCTTCTCTGTTCCCGACAGGCTTTGCGCTTCATTCGCTTGAATTGTTGTCGGTGGGAAATGTATCCCTGCCACCACCCCTTGAAAGCATTGCACTCTTCGGTAGGGTATGTGACCCTCCGATGATACAAGCAGTATTTCGGATGGACATCCGGTTCGTTGGGGCACGTATTCCCAGAAGTATTTTCTTTGGAAGGTGGAAGCTTCATTCCCATCGACAGAGCTTTGGAAAACTGCTTCCTTATCTTGATTCTGCTCCTGCTAGTGGCAAGGGCACTTTGATCCGATTGAGGAACTTTATGGCTTCTCATCACCGGAGCTTTTTTGGCCTAACACCGGCATTTGGCCTTTTCGTAAATGACCGCTTCACGATCTCGATCAGCTTTGCTCTTTTGAAGAGCTTCATTCAGCAACTTATCGATGTGGTCATCTGATGGTTCCATGGGTTTTGGTTCTGGATCTGCCCCCAGTTTCTCTATGTCTAGAGCATCTTCGCTATTTATCGATGAGTGAGAGATCATGTGGCAACTCGCTACATAATCCTCGGGTTCTTCCGAAGAATCGTCTCCTTCATCAATGTCACTATTTCCGTCCTCAAGAACATGCTTGAAGAACTCTTCCAGTGTGACTGGGGTCCGTGCCTCTTGGTTGTATTCGTCTAGTGCATCGATGTATTTCTGCAGACCCGAACGATTGCCATCGAGCTGCACGAGCTTCTTGGCCTTCTTCTTTCTCTTTAAAGATTTTTGAGGCTTAGCCTGGAGGTTTTGCCCGTCGTCACCAACTTTCAACGTTGGACGCGGCTTCAGCATTCCGTCAATGATCTCAGGCGGCTCCAGCGGACTCTTCCACCTAATCGCCGGACATGCTTGAAGATCCTTCAGCATTCTTTTAGTTTTAGCTGAAAGGACCACTTCCCACGGAGCTTCTTCTACAAATGAGCATGATGCCCCCGACATGTCCACCTTTTTAGGAGCGTGCTGCTGCGGCGGGTTTACCTTCCAGTTTTTGAATAATGCGAACTTTCCCTGCTGGTACTGGTCTTCGACCCAGTTTTTAAAGACGCAGCAATCTTCGATTGGGTGGACCACTATTCGGTGGTAGAGACAGTAATTGGGATTGTTGACGTCGCCCGATTGCAGTAGACGTCTCAGATCCGGCAGAGTGATGAGCCTGTTGCACAACGCCAGTTCAAATAGTCTCCTCATTTTATCCCGGGGAAACAAGTAAGGATGTCTCAACTTCTTTTCTAGGGCTCGTGGTCTGTTGTTTTGGCGAGTCACCGGCTTTGGGTACTCGATTATTGTTGAGCATTGGCGATGAAGGTCACTTTCCCTTTGCCCTTCTCATTCCGAAGATCTATCTTTAAAGAGGACGACCTATGGCCCATCTGGTCCATTTAGGCCAGTTTATCAATCAAGGCCTGGAAGGTGGTCGGCTTGAAGAACATCATAAACTGGGATATAGTTGCCTTAGGATCAAGGGTCCCTACGAACATGTCCACAGCAGAAGCTTCTTCTATGCGTTGTTCACACATCAACCATAGGTTCCGCCACCAAATCGCGTATTGAACCTAGGTTTCTCCAGGTTTCACCCTGGCATTGATTAATGTCATGATCGGGGTGCGCTCGCTTCCGTTTGCGAACCGCTGTGTAAACAGTAGCTCCATTTCTGTAAATGTCTTGATAGAATCATTCGGAAACTCCGAGTACCATTCAAACGCCGTCTCCGCTAAGCTGCCGACAAATTGGCGAAGCAATAGTTTGTCATCGCCTCCAGTATTGCCGCATAGAGCTCTGAATTGAGCAACGTGTTGGTGCGGATTTCCCGTCCCTTTATACACATGGAATTTGGGGATCGTACATCCTGGCGGGTACTTAATTTGGTCATACCAGCCTGGGTAAGGTCGCTCAGTTCTAACGACATGTCCTGCCGCTTCATTCGCTTGATGAGCTCGTATTTATTGAGCTATATAGTCATCAAGGGTAGCTTTGGAAATCGTCTCATCCCTGGCTGCTGATAAAGCCGGAGGAGGGTTCATTGTCTCCTCTCTGTCGTTTTCAATGATTATTAGAGGGTCTTCAGCTGGAGGATCCGGCTGTATCATCATCCCAACCATGTCTTGGAACAGTAGCGACATCTGTTTTATATTAGCCGCTTGTTCCGCGGCCTCTTTATCTTTCTTTTCAAGCACCCTCCGTAGGAATTCGGTGTCGGTCTCCTGCTCTTGCCGTTGTTCCGACGAACCTTCCAGGCTTCTTTCTGCCCAGTAAGTGCGGCCATCCTTGTCAACATCTCCAGGAGTTTTTGTTGTTGCTCCTAAGCTTTCTTCACAAACCGTGTGAGTGGTCGATGACTCACAAAAGCACGACTATCCTCTTTTCCGGATGCCATGTAGACGGTATGCATAACCATGCCCCCAGACTTGGGGCGTTTGGGTCCACTGCCTTTGATGTTTGTCGCCAGTGGTGGGAGATTCTCAGGCCTTCTCTTTTTGTGGGAGGTCGAGGTTGAGGGGGCCGTTGGGGTAGGTAACCATGCAGATGATACCTTTTGTGGTATGGCGGTTGGATGGTTCTCCTCTTGTCGAACCTTCGTCTTCTTCAGTCGGCGTGAGTATTCTTTGTCAATTACAGAGTCTTGGACTTTTTGACAAACTCCGTGGATCCTAGAGAACAACCGCTGAGAAGGCTGCCCCAGCTTCACCTGGGTTGTGTTTTCGACGGGCGAGGAGACTTCTTCAAGATGGCGGTTGGAGAGTTCCTGCGCACCCTCCTGATCAGCTAAAAGTTGTTCCCAGTTAGAACAACAGCATCAATCTCCACCGTTGGAGCTGGTGGAGTGAGTCCAGAGGGAGAACTGCCTCCAACCTTCCTTACTCGGTGCCAGTGGAGACGTTGAGCATGTCGTGCAGATGGGAATGGTTCAGTTACGGGAGTGGCTTCGTCATGCCCCCTACTCTGATGGGGTGTTATTGGTGTCAACTTGTTGAAGACTGACGTCCGCTGAGAGGGAACGGTCAATCTTGCAAAGGCCGACTTTTTGATAGGGGAAGCATTTTTAATGACTCCGCCTGCAGCAGGAGTTCGAACGGCCAGTCTTGTGAAGACTGATCCCTTAAAAGGAGAAGCCTCTTTGACGACTTCGTCTACCAGAGGTGGAATAGCTATCCGCTTCGGGATAACCCCTTCAGGTATTGCGGGTCTCTTTGCGGGCCCACTGGAGCTTTGGCCCAGTCTGTTAAAGACTGAGGCGTTGGAATTGGACGACCGGTTGAGTGGGGCCGTGGTAGTTGCAATTAGATCGAAGACCAACTTCTTTGGAGCCTCCTGTGATAGCATTGAAGCATTGAAGCTCATTGGAGGGAACATGGTCCCGAAGAACAGTCCAGTGGTGGCCTGAGTCACCTGTTCCACTGGCGTTGCGAAGATGGAGGCCGCTTAGGGCCCATAAGTCACTCCTCCAGCAGGAACGGAGTGGGAGTTGCTGTTGCATTTGGTGCAGTTGAAAGCCGTCGATGTCATCTTCTCTTCTGCACGGAGCAAGACACCAAATCTTTGTACCTCGAATCCAGGGGCAACAATATTAAACTGCGATTCGTTCGCGAACACGACACACGAAGTGTGGAGTGGAAAGAGGAAGAGGTCCCACCGAGCGTGCCAGAATCTGTTTACCGCCGAAAACAAGGACGGAACCGTGTAGGGTCGTCTTGCCTGAATTTAGGGGCAGATGCTATTTGGTTTTATCCGTCCATCTCTCCGAAGATGCCAAGTTGATTTATGGCACCGTGCATCGGAGGTCTGGACGAATGCGGCCGTTGTAGCAGACTTCGTCGGATTCTCCCTCGTTGTGAGGGGTTTTTTATTGTAAAGACGCTCTTCCTGAAGGCGCAAGCCTCTGCAGTTAATTACGTTACCGCAATGCGGTAACCACTTTCTCCTGCTCCAGAAGTTCACTTCGTGTCGTATGTATTTGTTTTATTTTTGGTTGCCCATGGATTGTATACGGACACTAATTTGTGTTGTCGCCCATAGGGCATGGCTTAGTCCAAATCCATATTTTCTTAGATTTGAGTTTGGTTTGATTTAAGGATCGTTAACCTTATTTGAGATTAAGATCGACCTAAATATTTGTTCAGGATACGTTAATCCGATGTTGGACTAAGATCTACTTAACGAGGGTTCAGGATCATTTTTTATCCAACGAAAGAGCATTTGAGCTCTGTCGTTTTAGTTTAAGGAAGTTACGGTCCGTAGCTAGTTTAAGGACATTACGGTCCATAGTAGTTTAAGGACATTACGGTCCATAGAATTTTTGGTCATCGAGACCCGCCACCTCTCTGAAGACGTTGAAGAATTACAACGACATGTATCAGAGGTGTGGGGAGATGTACCCTTGAAATAATGTCAGTTGGGAGATCTGTAGTTGGGTTTAGGACTAAGGCCAATTTGGAAAAATTGTGAGCACATGGGCTCACTTGATCTGAATTAGGGACTTGTGGTCAACTCGGGCTCAGCCCACTCAGTCTTTTAATAAAGTGTTAAACACTTTTTTGGGCTTGGTCCCTTTTCTGTGCAACAATGCTAAGCATTGATATGGGCTCTAACGCTCACCCTATTTCTTTGTTTTCTGTGGAGTGTTAAACACTCTTTATGGCGATGGGCTCTATTTGCAGAGCGCTTTATGTTAAACAGCGCCCATGTGAGGGGCACGTGAAGCGCTTGGCGCCGAGCGCCGACCATTGAGTGCAAAGCACTATTTATTTTAGCAACACCCACGTGAGGGGCATGCGAGGCGCTTGGTGCTGAGCTCCAACCACTAAGTGCTAGGCACTCTTTATTTTACCAGCGCCCGCGTGAGGGGCACGTGGGGCACTCGGCGCTAGACGCCAACCACCGAGTGCTAGTCACTCTTTATTAAGCAGCGCCCACATGAGGGGCACGTGTGGCGCTCAACGCTGTTTCCTTCTTTATGCATTTTTCTGAAGAGTCCAATTCTTTGTTCTCCCTTGGATCTTCAATCCCTAAGAACAAATTCATCCCTACGAGAATTAAATTCTCATTTGTGGAAGATTTGTCTCATGGATCTCAAATCCAAGGAAAGAACTATATTCTTTTATAAGGGTTAAACCCTTGGGTATGCAGATGAGATACTATGATTTTTATTTATCTTGAAGAAAGTTCTTCTTCTTTCTTCTCTCTTAAATCTCTTTTTGCTTGCTCTTCTTTTTTTTTGAACTTGAAGTTTATGGGGGGCCCTCTTGACAAGACTTGAAGTCTTGGGGCCTTTATATAGTAGAGGCAGATTTGTTGATTCAGTTAAGGAAATCTCTCATTGAGAGATTTCTTAATTGATTTGGGGATTTTATCCACCATTGGATTTTTGATCCAAGGACTTCTGTTTTATAGAAGACATTTTTCTTGTTTTTAACAAGATGGAAAAAATGTTTTCCCCTACAGAGCTTATTCTGTAGCTTGGTGATTTTTAATCACCATTGGATCTTTAATCCAACGGTGCTCTGTTTTACAGAGTGTGATCTTTCTTGTTTAGAAAGATTGGGGAAAATGTTTTTCCCTGCAGAGCTTATTCTGTAGCTTGGTAATTTTTAATCACCATTGGATTTTTAATCCAACGGTGCTCTTTTTTATAGAGCATAATCTTTCTTGTTTAGAAAGATTGAGGAAAATGTTTTCCCCTACAGAGCTTATTCTGTAGCATGGTGATTTTTAATCACCATTGGATTTTTGATCCAACAGTGCTCTATTTTACAGAGCGTAATCTTTCTTGTTTAGAAAGAATAGGAAAAATGTTTTCCCCTACAGAGCTTATTCTGTAGCTTGGTGATTTTTAATCACCATTGGATTTTTAATCCAACGGTGCTCTATTTTACAGAGCATAATATTTCTTATTTAGAAAGATTTGAGGAGCATTTTCTCAATCAAAATTTAATTCTGTGCTTTGATGATTTATCATCTCCATTGGATCTTTGATCCAACAGCAGAGAACTTTTAGTTCTGGCGCCAGCGCCCTCGTGCGGGGCACGTGAGGTGCTGCCTCAGAGTTTTTTTTAACTCTTGGCGCTAGCGCCCTCGTGCGAGGCACTTGAGGCGCTACCTCTTTCAAATTTTGAACAGAGCGTTGCTCTTTTATTGGGGGGAAACAGGAACTTCTTGGACCTGAGATGATAGTAGCAACTGTTGATGTGATTTGTACTATCAGGGAAAAAATGCGCATAGCCCAAGATCGACAGAAACACTAGGCTGATGCAAAGCGCCGTCATTTGGAGTTCCAGCCGGGAGATCATGTATTTCTAAAGATATCTCGAAACCGCAGAGTGATTCGTTTTGGAAGACGGGGTAAGCTAAGTCCGAGGTACATTGGACCGTTCGACATACTCGAACGAGTCGGTGAAGTGGGTTACCGCTTGGCACTTCCACCCGCATTGGAAGGAGTGCACAAAGTGTTCCACATATCCCAACTCAGAAGGTATGTGAGTGACCCCAGCCATATTCTTGATCATTCCGAGCTCACTGTACAGCCAGATTTATCCTGTGAGTATCAACCTGTTGAGATCCTGGATAGAAAAGTGAAGTCACTTCGGAACAAGGAAATTAACTTGGTTCGAGTGATGTGGAGAAAAGAAACTCCGGGAGAATCGACATAGGAAAGAGAAGACGATATGCATACAAGATATCCACACTTATTTGTAAAATAGTCCTTAAAATAAAATTTGTAAATTTCGAGGACGAAATTTTTGTAAGGAGGGTATACTGTAACAACTCTAAATTTTGTGTACATAAAATTGTTTAAAAGTTAATGTACACTTGGGGTATTTACAATTCCTATGAGTTCTATAAGTATTTGATTAAATTTAGAACAGCAAGAAAACACCTGTAGCTCATTAGTAAAGCCTTGCACTGTTGAACCATAGCACCAGAGTTCAAATCCCATCATCCGCATAATCTTTTTATTTAATTTTCTTTTAACCTTCTAGAAGCCCAAGAATCTACACGTGCAACACACGTAATAGGGTAAGATAAAGAATAATCAAACATGTGAACTGTAGAATATCAAACGTCCCCGACCCAAGACCCCAACACCAACCACACCCGTCGGATTTGGTCCGGCGACATTTGATATGGGGTCGGCGATGTCGGTCTCCCCCGTTCCAAATGCCCTCAAATTTCACCCCTGCAACGTTTGGCCTACCCTACAACTCCTTTATTACTTGTTTACTCTGAATTAATCCAGAAAGCAATAAAATGCCCATTTGACCTAATTTTTAATGCAAATTTAAATACATTTTTTCATCACCCTAAACCCTAAATTGTCCTATAAATACCCACTCCATTTTCCATCACTTCACACTGAAAATTCTATACCAAAACTCTCAAGAAATTTCCAAGTTCTCATAGTGTGCAAGTGGAGTTAATAAAGAGCGAAACTCTAACGAAGTTCCGGCGACGATACAAGGAGTTTCCGGCAACGAAACGAAGCACCGACGAATCCTAGACCTCCTCCTATCTCTCTCCTCTCATAAGCCAGTAAGTCCCCCTTCTCTCTCTCTCTCTCTGTGTTTTGTTATTCTCAAACTCTTCATTCTTAAAACGTGTCGGAAGTGGAGTTATCCGGCTTCCGATTATCTTTTTTTTTAAAAATACAACTTTTATTAATAAAAAACCTACAACTTTTGATATCTTGTTTAGTAATCATTAACTAAGACATTAGAATAAGTTTGACATTAAAATGATAACCATAGCAAGTTGTATTTTAATTTTACATTAAAATACCTTTATGTTTCAATTCGACATGTTTGTACCTTTTAACCGTATTACCTTAGAAGAACTCACGAGGTAATGGACCTACCTTATCACAACACACATATCTATCATAGCACGATGAATCTTGGGACAATAGAATACGGGAAATACGACCTTGCAAATAAATCCCTTTAACTTATAAAACCGTTTTCTTTAAAAGATGTATTAAAATATTTCCATGCAATTGAGCCTCTACAACCCATTTTGGGGACCCTGTTTGGGATGGTGCAGATTATCGCACATCTTCAGGATTAGTAGAGTGAGATGCAGACCTCCGCAAGAAGCATTCGATCTCGATGGAATTTTTATACCTTTTTTTTTAGAAAATGAGATTTTTACAAGAAAATAAATAAAATTATTTTTATTAAATATGTATATATAATTATTACCAAAATACCTATTTTTTTAAAAAATATATATCATTCCATGTTTCCAAAACTCAAGAAAAAATTCAAATATTATATGAAACTACCATAATAATTCAAACAATATTCATATTACAAATACATTCCATATATTATGAAATTATATTCTATTCACTAGAAATGTCACATTTATAAAATATACATTAATGAAAACTCTAAAGACGATTATTAAATACTTGAGGTGTATTTTGAAATTATACCAAAACTATTTTTATATAAAACACCCTTAAGTTATACTAAATTACAATAAGGACCCTAGTAAACATAGGTTTAAAAGAGACCAGTCTCTTGAGTCTCAGAGAGCCGGAGATATGGGTGCTTTCCTATTTAAGATAAACAACTTAACAAACGGTGTTATCAACACGGTAATTGTCTTGAAAAAAGACCCAAATCCTGCCGTCCATATGCAGCAGTTACCGATAACAACAAAACAATCAGGATTTCAAGTTCTTTTAAAAGTGTTTGACTCAGACTGAGTCTCAACATAATCAATCTCACTTGAATATGATTCAAGTACAAACTATAATACAACATGATTCAATATGAATCCATCTATTCAATCTATATCAATCTGTATTGACCGAACCGAACCATGGATATATTCCATTTACATGTTCTTCCATTATATCTGTTCCATTACTGATATCATGGTTTCGGCAAGTCATCCATCTATACAATTTATAAGACAATACAATACAATTAACACAATCAAGACATTGCAGGGTTTATAAGGGGTAGATTGGTACGGAAGGTGTTAGAAATGGCACGAGACTGCAACCATAAGACACCTAACCTGAATCTCCATTGCCGTTGTACCGTGGCTGAACAGTTCCTTGTACTCCGTATACGTTAGTCTCCGGGATAGTGAGACTCCTTTCGTATACACTGGCCTCTTCTATACCAAGCTACAAACAACAGCGTTAACACTAAATAACAACATTAAACAACTATACTCTATTCTGTCTATTCTATTCTTATCTATCTACGGGACTTACCGAGCGACTTATTCGCTGACGACATTCTCTTTCTTCTTCTTTGGAATGTCCTCGGGTGTATCGGACTCACTGGAGATCGAACCCAGCAGTGAAGACTTGGATCAGTTTACTGAAGACCTGGAGTTTTAGATTCACTTGTACATTACATTTCATTTACAATTCTGTTATGCTACTGTTTAGGTATTGCTTTCATTCCATGTATTTACCTTTCCAGATGTATTGTAAAAAGAATGTTAATAAATAAAGTTGCTGTTCAATTATATCTATTGTCACTGTCTCTTGTGCATTTTACTTGTATTGCTTAGATACGCTTAGCGTGTTTACTTCAAAGTAAATATATAGCGGCCTCGTCGCGTCCTCTGCCCGTACACCAGGAAGCGGGGCTGACAGCTACACCCCTTATAAGTGCGGCAAGAAAATCGTCAATCCGAGAATGAGGTGGCCTGGTCTCGACTCCATAAGATGGTCACCTGCTACATTCTTGAATCCAGCCACCCGAGCACTCCGTCACGGGGTATCTTAGTATAAGTAATGAAAAATATATATACAACGACGACTATGCTCGCAACCTTGATGTGTCCCAAAAAGAATATACATCAAGCGACAATGCCAGCCACAATCCGGTCGTCCGTCCCAAACAAACAAATACATGAATATATGAAACAAAATTGTACATACAAAATGCACGAGGGGATATCCGCTACGACAATCCGTCTAAACTATAAATAAGATATATATCTAAAACAATATAATAAGTAACTAGTGTGTAACCCCGTCTAATTGAACATATAGCAATTAGATGACGTTAACAAACACACAAACAAAGATACGGATCATAAACGATGCATTAGTTTCGATCGAAAAGTTTCCCGAAATTGCCCGAATACAAAGAAAATACAAACTGAAATCTGGGCAAAAACAAATATAACCATAAATCAAGTTTTCAATCAAACAAGCACCTCCAAAAAACCAGGGACAAATTTAAAATTTTGGTCAACCAAATCCTAAATGAGCAGTTTTCTGGCGGGCGTTTTGTTTCGAATTTTGGGCCATGGTTTTATTTTAAAAGTGTAGCCCTATGCAATTGTTTAAAAAACTTGTAAGTGTCATTTAAAAAACAACAGAAACTTGATATCACGACGGTTAAAATTTTGCCCGAAACATTTGCATCGTCTACAACTTGTTAAAGTTTTTAGTTTGACTCTGATACCATTGTAAAGACCCTAATGCTAGCGCCGCAAGACTCGCGGTGAAGGAGAAAGCGAAAAATAAAAAATTAAAGTAAGCACTAGCGACCTATACCCTAGAATCGATACCAAACACTAAACTAAAAAACTACGCATACAAGGTTAGGGGGATAGCTACTTTTGTAGCGTGTCCACGCAATTGCGGAAAACCCCTACACCGCTCCAAGGATTCTAACACAGCTCCAAAGTCGTCGACAACAAACTTGAACGCCGATCTTCCTCGTCGAAAATGATCCACCCGAAAGAATCTGAATCAAGCTATAACTTCACATCAAGTGATCAAGTGAAGCTACTCACACCTTAAGCTTGCTAGAAATGAAGTGTAAGTTTGACGTAGTGAAGAATATCTCAAGCTTTCTCTCTTTTTAATTTTCCTTTCAAAAAATAGGAGCTAACCAAGAGAGTAGAGAGAAAAAGAGCAAAGGATGATGAATCAATTCTTATCTTTTTCTCTCTTCATCTCTTGCTCTTATCCTAAATGAATAGGTGGAAAGGATGTGTGAGACACAACCATGACTCTCCCCTCCATTCATATCCTTAGCTTCCATGTAGAAAAGATGTGTGTGTTTCCCCCCAATAAGAGAGTAAGGCTCTGTTCAAAATTTGAACTGAGGTAGCGCCTTACGTGCGAAGCACGAGAGCGCCAGCGCCAAAAGTTAAAAACTCTGAGGCGGCGCCTCATGTGCAAAGCACGAAGGCGCCAGCGCCAGAACTAAAAGTTCTCCACCCTTGAATCAAAGATCCAACAAAGATGATAAATCATCAGAGCACAGAATTAAATTCTGGTTGAGAAAATACTCCTCAAATCTTTCTAAACAAGAAAAATTGTGCTCTGTAAATCAGAGCACCGTTGGATCAAAGATCCAATGGTGATTAAAAATCACCGAGATACAGAATAAGTTCTATATGGGAAAATATTTTCCCAATCTTTTCAAACAAGAAACATTGTTCTTTGTAAATCAGAGCACCGTTGGATCAAAGATCCAATGGTGATTAAAAAGCACCAAGCTACAGAATAAATTCCGTATGGGAAAATATTTTTCCAATCTTATTAAAAACCAAAAAAAATGTCTTCTTTAAAAAAGAAGTCCTTGGATCAAAGATCCGACGGTGGATAAATTCCCCAAATCAATTAAGAAATCTCTCAATGAGAGATTTCCTTAACTGAATCAATAAATCAGCATCCCCTATATAAAGGACCCAAGACTTCAAGTCTTGTACAGAAGACCCCCCCCCCTCCCCAAAAAAAAATTCAAGTTCAAAAAGAAGAGCAAGCAAAAAGAGCTTGAAGAAAGAAGAAAGAAGAAGAATCTTTTTCAAGGTAAATAGAGATCATAATATCTCATCGGCATACCTAAGGGTTTAACCTTTATAAAAGAACACAGTTCTTTCTCTGGATCTGAGATCCATGAGACAAGACTCCCGCAAATGAGAATTTAATTCTCAGACGGATGAATTTGTTCTCGGGGATTGAAGATCCAGGGGAGAACAAAAAATTGAACTCTTCAGAAAAATGCATAACGAAAGAAATAGCGCCAAGCGCCCCACGTGCCCCTCACGTGGGCGCTGCTAAAATAAAGAGTGTTTGGCACTCATTGGTTGGCGCCCAGCACTCCACGTGCTCCTCACGTGGACGTTGCTAAAATAAAGAGTGCTCTGCACTCATTGGTTTGCGTCCAGCGCCAAGCGCTTAACATGCTTCTCACGTGGGCGCTGCAAAAATAAAGAGTGCTTAACACTCAGTAGTTGGCGCCAAGCGCTCCACGTGCCCCTCGCATGGGTGCTAATAAAATAGGGAGTGATTAACACTCATTGGTTGGCGCCCAACGCCGAGCGCCCCACGTGCTTCTCATATGGGCGCTGTTTAACATATAGAGCTCTGTAAATAGAGCCCAGTGCCATAGAGAGTGTTTAACACTCAATAAAAACAAAAAAAGGTGAGCATCAAAGCCCATATCAATACTTAGCATTGTTGAATAAAATGGACCGAGCCCAAACAAGTGTTTAACACTTTACTCAAAAATTGAGTGGGCTGAGTCCAAGCTGACCAAAAGTCCCTAATTCAGATCAACCGAGCCCATGGGCTCACAATTTTTCTAAATTTGATTTTAGTCCTAAACCCAACTACAGATCTCTCAACTGACACTGGTTCAATGGTACATCTTCCCACACCTCTGATATATGTCGTTGTAATTCTTCAACGTCTTCGAAGAGAAGGCGGTTCCCGACAATCAACAAACCCTATGGACCGCAACGTCTTTAAACTAACTGTGGACCGCGACGTCCCTAAATTAAACTCTATGGACTATGATGTCCTTAAACATGGAAAATGATGTCCTTAAACCCAATGGAACGCAACGTCCCTAAACTAAACTCTATGGACTATGATGTCCTTAAACCCAAAACTCTATGGATTATGATGTCCTTAAATATGGACTATGATGTCCTTAAACCCAATGGACCGTAATATCCCTAAACTAAAATGATAGGGCCCAAATGCTCTTTCGTTGGATCTAAATGATTCTAAAACCTTATTAAGTAGATCTTAGTTTAAAATTAGACTAACGTATCCTTAACAAACATTTAAGTTGATCTTAATCTCAAACGAGGTTAACGAGTCTTAAATCAACCAAACCCAAATCTAAGAAAATACGGATTTGGACTAATCCACGCCCTACGGGCGACAACACAAATTAGTCTCCGTATACAATCTACGGGTAACCGAAAACAAAATAAATACACACGACACGAAGTGAACATCTGGAGAAGGAGAAAGTGGTTATCGCTACGCGGTAACGTAATTAACTGCAGGGGCTTGCACCTGCAGGGAAGAGTGTCCCCACAATCAAAAAACCCCTCGCAAACGAGGGGATCTGACGAAGTTTGCCACAACGGCCGTATCCATCCAAACCTCCGATACACGGTGCCATAAATCAACTTAGTATATTCGGAGAGGTGGACGGATAAAACCAAATAGCATCTGCCCCCAAATTCAGGCCAGACATCCTAACGTCTCGGTCGCGTCTTTCGGCGGTAAACAGATGCTGGAACGCCCGGTAGGACCTTTTCCTCTTTCCACTCCACACTTCGTGTATCGTGTTTCGCAACAAATCGCGGTCTGCTAGGGTTTTCTGTGGATTCAAGGTACTAAGATTTGGTGTTTTCCTCCCGTGCAGAGCAAAGAAGATCAATGGCTTCCAGCTGAACCAACTGCAACAACAACTCCCACTCCGTCCCGTCTGGAGGAGTAACTTACAGGCCCCAAGCGGCCTCCATCTTCACAATGCTGGTGGAACAGCTGACACAGGCCAACACTGGGTTGTTCTTCGGGACCATGATCCCGTCAACAAGCTTCAGCGTCCCGATGCCGTCATAGGAAGCTCCGAAGAAATCGGTCTTCGATCGGCTTGCAACTATCGCGACCCCTCTCAATGGGTCGTCCAAGTCTACTACCTCAGTCTTCGACGGGCTGAGCCTAAGCTCAAATGGGCCCGCGAAGAGGCTCGCAATACCGGAGAAGGCTATCCCAACTCCTGCTGCAGATGAAGTCATCCAAACTACTTCTCCTACTTGAAATTCGGCCTTCGACAGGTTGACCATTCCTTCCCGCGGATGTCAGTCTTTCACAGGCTAGCGCCAATAACAGCCTCTCCTCAAAGCAGGGGGCATGACGAAACTACTCCGATGATAAAGATGATCCTGGCTACACGATATGCTCGACGTCGTCACTGGCGCCGAGTAAGGAAAGCTGGGGGCAATTCCCCTTCTGGACTTACCCCGCCAGCTCCAATGGTGGAAATTGATGCTGTTGTTCCAACTGGGAACAGCTTTGAGCCGCTCAGGAGGGTGCGCAACAACTCTCCAACTGCCGTGTTGAAAAGGTTTCCTCCACTTGTGGAGAACATTACAAAGGCAAACCCGGAACAGCCCTCTCAGCAGCTATCCCCCAAAATCCACAGGGTCTGGCGAAGAGTTCAAGGCTCTGTAATCGACAAAGACTACTCCCGCAGATCGAAGAAAATGAAGACCTAGCGAGAGGAGGGTCATCCCACCGTCGTACTGTAGAAAGTATCGTGTGCAACAGCCCCCTCAACTTCGACCGCCCATAAAAGGAGAAGGCCGAAGAAGGTCCCCATGTCGTAGACAAATCTCAAGGGCACTGAATCCAAACACCCCAAGTCTGGGGCATGGTAGTTCACACCGTTTACATGGCTTCCAGAAAAGAGGAAAGCCATGCTTCTGGGGGTCATCGACCACTTACGCGATCCGTAACAAAGGCTTAGGAGCAACAACAGAGACTCCAAGAGATACTGACAAAGATGGCCACACTCACTGGGCAGAAAGAAAGTCCGGAAGTATCGTCAGATCAACGCCAGGAGCAAGAAACCGACGCCGAGTTCCTCCGAAGAATGCTCGAAAAGAAAGATAAAGAAGCCGCGAAACAAGCGGCTAATATAAAACAAATGACGCTCCTGTTCCAAGATATGGCGGGGATGATGATCTAGCCGGACCCTCCAGTCGAAAATCTCCCAATAATCATTGAAGATGACAGAGGAGAGACATCAAACTCTCTTCCGGCTTTATCAGCGGCCAGAGAGGAAACGATCTCAAAAACTGCCCTTGATGACTACATAGCTCAACAAATATGAGCTCATCAGGCAAACGAAACTACTGGCCAAGTCGTCAGAACTGGGCGACGATATCCAGGCTGGTACGATCAAATTAAGTACCCGCCGGGATATACGATCCCTAAATTCCACGTGTATAAGGGTACAGGTAATCCCCATCAGCACGTCACTCAATTCAGGGCTCTATGTGGCAATACAGAAACTGACGACAAATTGTTGCTTCGACAGTTCGTCGGTAGCTTAGAAGAGACAGCGTTTGAATAGTACTCGGAGCTTCCGAATGACTCCATCAAAACATTTACAGAAATGGTGCTATTTTTCACCCAGCGTTTCGCAAGCGCCAGCGAGCGCACCCCGATCACAGCGTTGATCAATGCCAGGGTGAAGCCAGGAGAGACATGGGTTCAGTATGCAATTCGATGGCGGAAGCTATGATCAAAATGCGAACAACGCATAGAAGAAGCTCCTGCCGTGGGCATGTTCGTAGGGACCCTTGATCCACAAGTGACTATATCACAGTTTATGATGTTTTTCAAGCTGACTACCTTCGGAGCCTTGATCGACAAGCTGGCTCAAATAGACCAGATGGGCCATAGACCGTCCCCCTAAAAAACGGAGCTTCGAAACGAAAAGGGCAAAGGGAAAGCGACTTTCGTCGCCAACGCTCAACAACAGCCGAGTGATCCGAAACCAGCTGCTCGCCAAAACGATAGACCGTGATCACTGGGAGAAAAGTTGAGACGTCTTACTCATTCCCTCGGAATAAAACGAGAAGACTGTTCGAACTGGTGGTGCGCAATAGGATCGTCACTCTGCTGGATTCGAAATGCCCATCGCAACCTAGCGACGTCAACCATCCTAACTAGTATCCCTACTATAGAATGATAGGTCACCCAATCGAAGATTTCTATATCTTCAAAAACTGGGTTGAAGACCAGTACCAATAAGGCAAGTTCGCGTTGTCTGAAAACTGGAGGGTAAACCCGCCACAACAACACGCTCCTAAAAAGGTGGACACGCCGGCGGCATCATGCTAATTTGTAGAGGAAGCCCCATGGGAAGTTGTTCTTTCGGACAAGACTAAGAGAATGCTGAAGGATCTTCAAATATGTCCGGCGATTAGATGGAAAAGCCCGCTAGAGCCCGAGATCATTGCGTGAATGCTGAAACCGCGCCAGACACCAAGAGTTGGTAGTGATGGGAAAAACACCCAGGCCCAGCCGTCAAACTCTTCGAAGAAAAAGAAGAAGACCAAGAAGCCCGCGCATCCTGACGACAAGTGCACGGACCTGCAAAGGCATATTGACGCGCTGGAGGAATACAACCAGAAGGCGCGAATCCCAATCAAACTCCATGAGTTTCTCAACCATATCCTTAAGAACGGAGACAATGACAATGACGAAGGAAACGACTTGTTACAAGAACCCGAGAATTATGTGGCAAGTTGTCACATGATATCACATTCTTCGGTAAATGACGAAGAAGCTCACTCGGCGTTAGAAGATAACATAGAGGAGCTGGGAGCAGGACCGGCGCCAAAATCCTTGGAACCGTCGGACGAGTCGATTGATATACTGCTGGACAAATCCCGTCAGAAGAGCAAAGCCGATCAAGATCGTGAAACGGCCATATATGAAAAGGCCGAGCGTCGACGTCAGGAGAAAAGAGCTACGGTGAAAATCAATCACAAAGCATTTCGACCTAATCGAAGCACTCCTGCGGCGGACAAAAGCAGGCTTAAAATAAGGAAATGGTTTACCAAAGCCCTGTCAATGGGAATGAAGCTGCCACCTTTCAAAAGAAGTACTTCTAGGAATATGTGCTTCGAAGGATCGGACGTACATCATAACTACTGCTTATACCATCAGAGGATCGCACATCCTACCGAAGAGTGAAGTGCCTTTAAAAAGTGGTGGCAAGGATACGTTGCTCACCAGCAGCATTTCAAGCGGATGAATCGCAAAACTCGTCGAGAGCAGAAAAACACGACAAATGAGCATAAAGGAACCGTCGGCACCTGTCACATGGTTGATACCAGGGGATCTCAAGTTTTCACCTTCGGAAGCGATTCTGACAAACAAATAGCCCTCGGCCCTTTTTTCAAGGAATCCACCTCAGGAAAAGAAGAAGAGACAAAGAACTGTGAAAATAGTCAGCTGCGTAACCGTACGTTGCCCGAAAAGAATCTCGGGCCTACAAACAAGGGATCGAACAAAAGAGATAAGGGGAAGGAAAAAGTCCCTGAGGATATCGCCCTCAATGATCGATTCGTCGAAGAGCTGGCAGCTAAGGACCCGTCCAAGAAAAACAAAGTGGATTACAATGTCCTAGCACACCTGAGGAAGATACCTTCATAGCTAAGTGTTTTGGATGCCCTTCTGTTGTCTAAAGAGGCACGAGATTCTCTGATCAGGGCATTACAAGAGCCCGAGCAGTTTCAAGCTTTCCTTACCGAAGAAAAGATGAAGGACGAGCTGGAAGAAGTTCACACAGCCAACATTACCTTCAACAATGTAGACCTCCTCCTCAAAACGTGCGAGCACAACCATCCCCTATATGTCACCGGGTACTGCCATGACATCCAGATAAGAAAAATCTTAAATGTGAGGATGCTAAAAGAAATGTGAGGATGCTAAAAGAAATCTTCATGAGCGTTCAGCACCTCGCTCGAGATAAAATCACCATCTCCGGGTTCGACTCCCAGTCATCACGGACGCTCGGGTCTGTAATACTGACGTTACGCTTTGGAATGCTCATCACTGACATCAAATTTCATGTCATTGATGCCAAGACCTGCTAGAACGCATTGCTCGGCAGGCCTTGGTTACACGAGTACAACATCATCCCTTCTACATAATATCAGTGTATGAAGTAATTCAAAGATGGTCTCGAATATACCGTGATGGAGGAACTAAACCCATTCTCCATAAATGAAGTCCGAAAGGACATCGGTTAATATTAGCGACAACTGATTACTTCTCTAAGTGGGCAGAAGCCATACCGCTAAGAGAAGTGAAGACGGAAAACATCCTCCATTTCTTCAAGACACGCGTCATCTATCGGTTCGGCGCTCTACGACGGATTATCTCCGATAACGAGCCGGCCTATAGAAGTCATAGAATCAGCCGCTTCGCACAGCAGCATAACATAGACTGGAGATACTCTTCAGTCTATAATCCCTGAGCTAACGGTCTAGCTGAGGCTTTCAACAAGACCTTGACGAAGATCATAAAGAAGACGGTGTCCGGAAACAAAAAGGATTGGCACGAAAGACTGCATGAAGCTCTCTGGGCTTATCGGAACACGTTCAAAATAGCCACAAATACAACGCCATTCGCGTTGGTATTCGGCACAGAAGCGGTACTCCTCCTCGAGATAGAGTTACCCTCTCTACGAGTGGCGGTTCATTACGAGCTAACAGACGAAGAGAATGCCCATCTTCAGCTTGAAGAGCTAGACACCCTCGATGAAACTCGCCTCATGGCACAGCAAAACTTGGAGGCTTACAAAGCAAAGATGACACGCTCATACGAAAGGTTAACTAGGCCGAGAACATTCCGCCAAGGCGAACTCGTGCTAGTTGTCAAAAGACCTATGATCCCCAGTCATACTAGACGGGGGAAATTCGAGCCAAACTATAAGTGCCCGTACATCATAGATAAAGTCTACCAAGGTGGGGCTTACTTGCTCATGGATATGCATGGCGAAAGACCCTTTCGGCCAATAAACGACCGATTCTTGAAGAAGTACTACCCTGACGAGTCACGACTCAGGTCAATGATAGATGACGACGTCTATGTCCGCTCGCTATCTTCTTGAGTCAAGACTCTAAAAGTAGTATCCAACGATAACCCGTACCAAACGCGGAAAACGACGGACCGAAACGTCCCTAAACTAACAATGGACCGAAACGTCCCTAAACTAACAACGGACCAAAACGTCCTGAAACAAGCTATGGACCATAACGTCCTTAAACTACTATGAACCACAGCATCCTTAGGCTAACGCGCCAAAAAAAAACGGTACGTCCATAAGCGAAATGGGCATGAATGAAAATCCGAAAGGGCTCCGTGAGTAAAAACAGTAGGGCTACCGGCGAGTTTGTGAAAACCCGAAAGGGCGCAGACTCGCAAAAAAATTCATGCACACATGCAAGGTCCTCTCGACCTTGTAAGGAGAAAATACATGCGTGAGATCCTTACGACTCACAAGGGAGCAACACACTTAGGGATCCCCACGATTCCTAAGGAGAAATTACACATATGAGATCCTCACGACTCGTAAGGAGAATTCTCTTATGAGACCCTCACGCTCAAAGGATTCAAAAGCTTTAAGCTACAGGGATCTGAACCTGTTCTTAAGCCATCACATTCCCCAGATTGCCCTACAGGTGGTCAATATTGACCCTTGTATACAATCCATGGGCACAAATAAACGTCTCCCCCACCAAGTTCCACCAATGGCGCGAAATGTCCTCATGTGGTGAACGACACTTGTAAATCCTCTCGATTTATAAGGAGAAAACACTCTTGTAAGGTCCTTACAACTTATAAAAGAACACGCACTTAAGAATTCTCATGGTTGCTAAGGAGAAAACGCACCTACGAAATCCTCACGATTTGTAGGGAGAAACACTTTATGAGACCCTTACGGCTCATGAAGTCAAAAGCCTTAGTTGACAAGATCCTAACCATGTTTGCTAAGCCACCTTTGTTCGAACCGACAAAGGCAAATGATGGTTCATTCCTGGCAATATCCCAGTTGTAGCGATGCTGATCCCTAAATCAGTAACAAATTCTAAGTCCTTTCACGGCAAGTGATGATTCGCTCCTGGCAATATTCCAGTCGCAGCGATACTGATGCTAAGATTGGTATCAGATCTCAGGTCCATACTCGCAACAAAATCAGTGAGTCAAAAATACAAAAAAAAATATATACAGCCAAAATGATTAGGTAACTCGCAATAAAAAGCAGCGAGTAAAAAGAAAAATAGCCAAAATGATTAGGCACCACGAAAAATAGCCGATTTGATTGGGTAATCGCGACTTTCACGATATAAAAAAAGCTGAAATGATAGAGCATCACGTAAGGAAATAAAAAATGATGAAAGAATAAAACTTTTGCCCTACAGGTGAGTCCATACTGACCCCTGTATACAATCCAAGAGCATAAACGAAAAGGGAACTACATTTCCCAACAAACTCTATCAAAGAAAGAGTCAGATCTCGACGGCAACATCTGCATCCCAGAAGATCAACACGATGTTCCCTCCCGACACCGCAGAAAGCGGAAACAAGTCAACCAATGACCTCCCCGCCGGAACAACGCTCCGTCTCGGAAACAAGTCAGCCAATGACCTCCCCGCCGGAACAACGCTCTGTCTCAGAAACAAGTCAACCAATGACCTCCCCGCCGGAACAACGTTCTGTCTCGGAAACAAGTCAGCCAATGACCTCCCCGCCGGAACAACGCTCCGTATCGGAAACAGGTCAGCTAATGACCTCCCCGCCGAAACAACGCTCCGTCTCGGAAACAAGTCAGCCAATGATCTCCCCGCCGGAACAGCACTCCGTCTTGGAAACAAGTCAGCCAATGACCTCCCCGCTGGAACAACGCTCCGTCTCGTAAACAAGTCAGCTAATGACCTCCCCGCCGGAACAGCGCTCCGTCTCGGAAACAAGTCAGCCAATGACCTCCCCATTGGATCAGCGCTTCGTCTCGGAAAAAAATCAGCCAGTGACATCCCCATCGGAACAACGCTCCGTCTCGGAAACAAGTCAACCAATGACCTTCCCATCGGAGCAATGCTTCGACTCGGAAACAAGTCAACCAATAATCTCCCGATTCGTCTCGACCCCCCAGGGAAATCAGTGTCCCTGCGCAAACTGCTCAACCCGTAAAAAGAAAACTCTCTTGTGAGATCCTTATGACTCTCAAGAGGAAACACACTTAGGAGTCCTCACGGCCCCTAAGGAGAAATTACACCTACGAGATCCTCTCGACTCATGGGGAGAAATGTCTTTATGAAACCCTCATGGCTCATAAAGTTGAAAAGTCTTAAGCAGCAGACCTAAACCTGTTTCCTAAGCCATCGCTACCCTACAAGGAGTTTAAGATGAACTATTATCTATCATCTACAGGCTATATTTGCATGAGATAAAATATGTCTTCCATTCATGAATTCAAATGAATACAGGATACATCGCATAAAAGAATCAAAAGTGAATGCATGTTATTCACCAATTACAAATTTTCAGTCAAAAAAAATATACAAAAACGGCTGCTAAGGAGGAAGCATCATCAATAAGTCAGTAAGCTGCTTGCGCACTACTCTCAATCCCTTCTCGTGGTCTGCCACCGCGGCCAGCTCCACTTCAATTTGAGTTCGCTGTTGCGAACAGGACGAAAGCTTTTCGTCGGTTTCTAGCATGGCAGCTTCGCAGTCCTGTACAACCCGCTCCGTAGAGTCAAGCGCACGTCTCAGCGTCAACCCATTCGAGATGTATCGCTGGAGATTGTCGAAGACAGCCTTTAACTGCGCAACATTCGCTTTGATCTGAGCGCGTAACCGAGCAGATTTGCTTGAAGCTACTTCATGTTCCTTTCACCTCAAGGTCACCTCTTATTCAAAAAGGCAGATAAAAGAAACACTACTCTCGACCCACGCAGCCCGCTGGGAGTTCAAAGCTAATACTTCAGGAGCGAGACGCTTGAGCTCAATCTCATGAAGGCAAGCCTCGATCTTTCTGTAGTAATTAACCCAAGACTCAACGACACCTTCATCATGGAAGTTCACGAGCATCTCCAGCAGAGGATTAACCTCAGCAGCAAAATCTACAGTAGATGTGAGGGCCTTGGCGTCAAGATCCTCGATGAATTCGCTCAACATTCGCCGGCTATTCGCAGCACCCCTGGAAGATGGGCGTTTAGCAAAGGGCCCTGCCGGCATTAGGATGCGAGACGCAAAGGGAGCTGGAGCCGGTGCGATTGCTGCAAAACAAAAAATGGTCAAATATCGACTTGGGAAGTAAAGAAAACACACGAGCGATGGAGTCTATACCGGCTGTGGCAGATGGCAAAATTGGGAGTACCGGAGGCGCGGCTATTCTCTCGTCACCTCCTTCGATCTGTGACGCTGTGATCAATACAAAGAAGACTTAGCAACAATACGGCTATTTATAAAAAAAAAAAAGGGGAGACAATAGATGAAGGATATACTAACCAATACCAGCAGGCGGAATGACTTCCGACTGGAGGGAGAAATGCAGGTTCAACACCTGGTATAGATGGTCGAAAAGGACTCCAGCAGAGTTGCGACAATACACGGTCAATACAAGGAAGATAGTGTTCATAGTTAAACCAAATAAATCGCAAACCTATACCTTCCGGCATTTCGGAGGACATAGGAGAAGGCGAGGGAACGACAACTGTCATGGCGGCGACCAGAGATACTTCAGATGGCACAATCTCAGCGTTCACTACACCTACAAACAAAATATTGTCAGAAGAAGCTGAATGAGATTGAGAAATAAAAAGAGAACAATGACTCAAGACTTACATAATGGGTCATCAACCAAAACCATGAGGGAAACATCACCAGGCATAGCGGCTTCTTCACTCTCCCTCAGAGGAGTAGTTTCTGCGCCCATGGCTTCATCCCCTGATTCGAAGAGGGCCGTCGTGATGCTTGCAACACCCTCCTA
Organism: Agapanthus africanus; assembly: GCA_030015575.1. NCBI lineage: Eukaryota > Viridiplantae > Streptophyta > Magnoliopsida > Asparagales > Amaryllidaceae > Agapanthus > Agapanthus africanus. The sequence continues at coordinate 822,450,816 of CM057339.1, read as the reverse complement.
TACCAGGGAGCCACACAAAGAAAGAGCAGCGGTCTGGACGGTCCCAGATTCTAGAGATAGGGTAGCAATTTTGGGCACGGTAACCGCCAAGATTTCACCCGTCATCCCATCGCCAAGACTCGGTCCTAAAAAAATGCATGTGTCAAAATTCGAAGATAAAGTTCTAGTAAAAGACTCAGAGGTACGTTAACTTAGGGCAGTTTTCAGTTTTTTTCCCGAGCCGCGCGTGCAATCTGTCTACGGGCAGTAGACAACGTAGGGGGAACATCCGCCGAAAAAGTATCAACAAGGGGAATGCTGCTTGAGCCTGCACCCACGGCCAAACTGGCATCGCATTCCCTCGCCACACGCTTTTTATGCTTCTTATCGGTCTGAGCAGTGAGAAATGATCTCCTCAAGACCTCTGACAAAGGGACATCATCGTCCGAACCAAGCTCTGCCTCCGAAGCCGTTACGGCGTCTGTCATCGACTGCTTTAGCGACGCCTCCTGCGGTAATGTTGGGGAAGCTGGGGCCACAATAGCTAGCTCTGGAAGCATTGCTGCACCACCGCTCGGGATCGGTACCGCACTCAGAATAACCTGAGTCAAGGTAGTCCCTGCAATAAAATAAGGGAGAGGGTCAAAGCATGAATAAAAAAGGGGGGGATGAAGGCACAATGAGCAAAATTATACCAAGACCCAAAAAAGTGTGGAGCCTCTCTTCCTCTTCGAACGTCTTGATGGAAGCCGCGAGAGCCTCTTCGGCAGAAATACCTGTTGAAGAAAAGGACATTAGTAAAAGCATAATAATAAAGAAGGAATGAACGCGGAAAAATACAACTGAAGTATACCTGACTTCACGATGGTGATCTGTTCATATCATAATATTGCATTATTATATTCCCCAGTCCTAGTCATTTTACAAATAAACAGGTGCTTTTGACCCATGTCTGCTACATAGTTACAAGTTACGGTTCTTGGAGCAAAAACAGTGAAAAAGATAAAAGACGATGCAAAAGTGAGACTACAACCAACAGATAGAAGGAATCTTGATCAAGCCTATAGTTGGAAAAGAAACGAAGATCAGTTCACAAAGAACAAGGACAGTGCAAGGTTCAAAAACTTCATCACGAAGTAACGGTAAAAAGTCTACTATATTGTTCACTGTGCAAATCTGGAAGAAAGCGAGAAAACATTCTGAAGAACCAACTGCAGAAACAGGAAGAAACAGAAACCCAGAACCAGCCCAAGAAATTGCAAGACCCAATCCTCCTATTTGGCCGCGGAACCGCAGCCAAACCTGGCCTATGGCCGTGGTTCCGCGGCCGGGTATTGCCCGTATGGGTGGAAAACTTCTATAATATCTGGCGGCGCGTCGGTGCGTTGAATAAGTCTTCCTAGGGGTATTTTTGTAATAGCAGATGTGCGGCGATTGTAAACCTAGGGTTTTCTATGTCCTATAAATAGAGACCCAAATCCTTGTATTAGGTTATGCCTCCTTTCATTAATAAAATTCAGAATTCTTTTGGAGAGCATCGATGCCTCTTTTCATTGAATAAAATTCAGAATTCCTTCATTGTTTTGAGAGCATCAATTTTGTAAGTAGTTTCTTTTATTTGCCCTAGTTTTAATTTTTATTTTTGCCCTAGATAGATTTATTCTCTACCCTAGTTTAATTTAGATTAGAACTTTTTATTAATCTGTCGTAGTTAGATAATTAATCTCTTAAATTAAAAACTCATAAAAATCATGTTTTTCATAGATCCCTTAATGAGCAAGTAGTTCCTCGCTTGTTAGGGTTAGGAATATGGAAGGTTTGAGAGATGCAAATCTCTCACCCCTTTCTTACCCATCACATATTAATAATTAGGACTCCATGCATACATACACATACCGCTCCCTACGGCATCCTACCCATGAGGTAACGGTGATACCGTAGTATAAAAGACCGGTTGTGTATGTTTTCCATGGAGGTTAGGATAAGGATTAAGAAAGGACGGATAAGGACCTAGAGGAAGAACATCGCTTCTTCCCGATCGTCCTAATCCCCTTTATTAATAATTACCATAACACCTAAAGAGACCTAATTTAGGGCATTGAAAGCGGTGGGAAATCTTTAACTTTCCAAACTTAACCTAAACCTAACCCTACCAAGATTCTAATCCTAGTGTAGATCTATCTTAGTTTTTAGATTTAATCAATCCATTCACACCGTTCGGAATTAACTCGTTAGAACAAATCGAGAATACACAAAATCCCTGTGGACCGACCCGTACTCATCGGCTAGCTACCAAGTGACGCCGTTCTTGATTGCGGTTATAAATTATTCTTTGAGATCAATCATGATCAGCGCCGCTTCTTCATGCGCTAGTCACTCGGAAGCCACAAGGGCAGCCTGTAGATCGGTGTCGGTAATAGGCGTGTCGAATAAGCCATCGTTAGTGCCATACTTAGACAAGCCTTTGCTGTAGGGAGCATGGGACTCCTGGCCGAGTACAACGTCAGCTGAAAAAAGAGACTTCTTCTTTTTCTGTGAGCGAACTCCGGCGGCCTATGACACGAGCTTGCGCTTGACGGGCATTTTTAGGCGACGAGTCCCGATTTTCATACCCACTCCAGACTCCGGGGACGCTGCAGCTGCCGTTCATACAGGAACACGGGGTAAAGGCTTCTCAGGAAAAGCGCGCGGGACCGCAACCGCAGCAGCTTCTCTTCAGGAAGGACGAACAATGGTCCGTCCTTTAAGAGGACAGCTGGATTACCAGCAGGGGTTGCACCCTTACGGTCGAGCAGTAACCACTTTTCTTCCCTAATAACAGCACCCGTCGCATGCTGGTACCACGCCACAAATGCGTTCGAGGCTTTCGGAACGTAGCTCGGCTCACTGATAAAAAAGTTGGACCCGGTGTTTAGCCGCATGAAATGGTGCAGGGCGCTGCGGATACCCTCTTCCGTAGCATACGGCTCAGCTAAAAATGCCTCAAGCGGGACACTCTGATCGTAACTCGACTGTTGAAAAAAACGGTGCGGGTTATACCTCATGAACAACACCGAGTCGTTCTGCCTGAACACTAAAAAGCCCGGGCTGATTGAATACAAATGCAGAATCTCCCGAGCCTTCATTGTAGGAGTCTTTGAAGGTATCGCGCAGCGGATGCACCGGTTTAGTGGATTCCTTGCTGATAGTTAAGACCTTATCGATGAAAGTCATACTATCCCCGACCATACGTGGGCGAAGGACCAGACCCCGAGCCTCTCGCTGTGACGAATCTAAAATAAAAGCATCAACTAGGAACATAAGCTGAGGGAAATTATAACTGTCATAGAAACGGTGCCGTTTGTGGACTCCAAAAGCGCCGAGCACATGCAGCTCGATCCACGATGTGAAATAATGCAGCGGGAGATTTACGGGCTGTACCCCCGGCTGAGTGGTGTCTGCCGCTAAGCTGAGGCCATTATACAGGTGAGTGAGCCCAGCGATCCTGTTCATATCATAATATTGCATTATTACATTCCTCATTCTTATGCATTTTACAAATAAACAGGTGCTTTTGACCCATATCTGCTACATAGTTACAGGTTACAGGTTCTTGGAGCAAAAACAGTGAAAAAGATAAAAGACGATGTAAAAGTGAGACTACGACCAACAAATAGAAGGATCTTGATCAAGCCTACACAAAGATCAGTTCACAAAGTACAAGGCAGCGCAAGGTCCAAGATTTCGAAGCAATGGTAAAAGTCCACTACAATTATTCACTGGGAGATCTAGAAGATACCTAGAAGCCAATTTGAGAAAAAGAACTAAAGAAGTAGGAAGACCAAACAGCCCAAAGCCAACAGAAGAATTTTTAGCAAACGAGTCCCTTTTTTGGCCGCGGAACCGCAACCAAACCCTGGCGGCGGCCGCGGTTCCGCGGCCGTGTTGCGCACATAAAAGATAAAAATTTTACCATATGTTGAGGCGGCGCTGACTAGTCTTCCTAGGGGTATTTTGGTAAAAGCACACATGCGGCAATTGTAAACCTAGGGTTTTCTATGTCCTATAAATAGAGACCCAAATTCTTGTATTAGTTCATGCCTCCTTTCATTAATAAAATTCAGATTTCTTTTGGAAAGCATCAATTTGTAAGTTCTTAATTATTTTCTGCCCTAGGTTAAATTTCTTATCTGCCCTAGTTAAATTTAATTCCTTGCCCTAGTTAGATAGTTAGATCTTTTATTCTCTGCCCTAGATAAATGTTTTTCAATTCCCTAATGAGCGAGTAGTCTCCTCGCTTGTTAGGGTTAGATTTGGGGAAGGTTTGAGAGATGAAGATCACTCACCCCTTTCTTACCCAACATATATAATTAATAGGACTCCATGAATACATGCACACACCGCTCCCTACGGCACCCTATCCCACGAGGTAGCGGTGATACCGTAGTATAAAGGCCCGGTTGAGCGTGTCTTCCATGGAGGTTACGGTAAGGATTGATAAAGGAAGGACAAGAAGCTGGAGGAAGAAACAACTTCCCGAATGGTTGTAATCCCCTCTATTAATAATTACCATAACTCCTAATAGATCTTAATATAGGTATATGAGATTTATTGACTTTCCAAACTTAACCTAAACCTAAACCTAGCAAGATTTAGATCTAGATTAATTTAGTTTTTAGATTTAATCAATCCGACACCAATCGGAATTAACTCGTTAGAGCAATTAGGAAATTCACAAAATCCTTGTGGACCGACCCGTACTCACCGGCTAGCTACCAAGCGACGCCGTTCTTGATTGCGGTAATAATTATTCTTTGAGACCAATCAGATCCCGATGGCCATTCGCGTCCCGGCAACTATTCGGTGAGCCGGATAGAAGACGGATGGTCTCATATAGCGAGGGTGCATTGTGAGCACATTCCAGCTTAACCATAGGCCAAGGAACCCAAAAAAAACGCCTCTTCGTCAATTTCTGAAGCTGCGAGCTCTACAAAGGGTACGACCGGGGTATCTGGGAGGAAGAAATTCCTTTGATCTGCTTCCGCTGTCGGCTGGCTGTCAAAGCCAAAACCAAAAGGATCGTCAAGCTTGGTGAACTTCGCAGCTTGTTTTGACAAGACTTCCGGAAGAAGAAAGCGGGCGATGAAATCCGCAAAGCTGACTCCGTGCCCTCCGGACTCGAGAAACGGACTCTCATAAATATTCAACACCTTGATTAGACTCGGGAATCGATGTTGAATAGCATTCTCCAGAGTAAGACCCATCACCACTGATTTGGTGGCGAAGATGTATTCGTCAGGGGGAAGTATTTCCTTGTAATGTTCCCCTCTGACGGGTAGGCCCGAAATTTCTGCGAATTCCTCCAAGGAAATCAAAACCTCCCAGTCCGATAAAAGAAAGGTGTGAGTCAGGGTATTCCACTATTCCAAGAAAGCCTTGACCCACCATATGTGAAGTGATGGATACTGGAAAAAGAGATGCGTAGATAGCAGGGTACAACCCGAACTTCAGCAGCTGCGACTTTTTGGCCAACAAAATGTATCGAGCCCACTGCAAATATCCAGCTGAATGGCGAGGTGTCAAGCCTATCATGTATGCCTGCCCCCAAGGGCGCGACTCGTCTTGACATATGCGCCGCCCCAGAATATCTAAATCCATCGGCGGCTGTATAGGTATCGAGCCTATAGAAGGTTGGATGCGTCCATCCGTATCCAGTTAACCTCCTCCACAGCATAATTCACCTGGGGCTAGTCAGCATAATGAATGGCGGAAATTGGCTCTGAAGGCGCCGCACAAGAGAAACTACGCCAACCCCGAATAATTTGGTTGTACCACAACCCCATAAGTGAAGAGACTTCTACTCTGGGTCATGATCTTCAATCAATGCAAAAACTTCCCGATCCACAGGCGCGTCGGCGTATGCACTCTCTGAGCGAACAAATGGGAAAGAAGAGTCAAAAGACATGGTACCTGCACGAAAAGAAACGAGGGTTAGATATCAATGCCACATTACAAATTCTAACATTCGGTGCTTTAAATTTGTACCACTGCAATGCAGGAAAAAAGGACCGAGGAGGACCCACAAAATCAAAGTGACGGCTCATCATTGATGAGGCAGTCAATCATTAAGGAGAAAGTCCTAAAAAGATTCTCATTTAATGAGAAACTCATTGGGCTAAGGAGTTAAACTCCCTTGAGAGCAGTGCTCTGCAAACAGAAATTACATCTGTCAATTTTAATTGTGAGGAGAATAAAAATTCCCCAAAATTTCTAAGAGCTATGCTCTATGAAAACGATGGAGTAATCCATCAGAACCCTAAAAAAGCAAAGCTTTTATAGAGTAAAAACTCCAAGATCTTTAAGATCTACAAAACGAACTCTAAGAGTTCTTCATAGAGATGAACAGCGTTCCAATTAATGGGTTAAGTAACCGTAAAAATCCATTTTAAGATTTACGATCTGAGAAGAGCAAAACTCTGTTAATAGGTTCGATCCTTACCAAATGTGGACAGAGTTCTAACTCTAAAAGGAATTTCCTTGGGTAGAGATCTAAGCTCTGAAGAGAGAATTAAATTCTCAGAAACAAGAAAGAAAGAAGATGAACAGAAGTCATCTCAAGGGCCAAAGACCTTACTTATAGACATTGGAAGACGATCCAACTTCCAAGATGATCCAACAGTGGAAAGGTTGCAACCGCTGCAATCACGTGTGAGCCACGTGAGCGCAACGGTGGGGGGAATTTGTTTCCCCCCCAATAAGAGAGCAAGGCTCTATTCAAAATTTAAACTGAGGCAACGCCTCACGTGCAAAGCACGAGAACGCCAGCGCCCAGAGTTAAAAACTCTGAGGCAGCGCGTCACGTGCAAAGCATGAGAGCGCCAGCGCCCAAAATTAAAAACTCTGAGGCAGCACCTCACGTGAGGCAAAAGAGCGCCAGCGCCAAGAGTTAAAAACTCTGAGGCATCGCTTCACGTGCAAAGCACGAGAGCGCCAGTGCCAGAACTAAAAGTTCGTCACCCTTGGATCAAAGATCCAACGAACATGATAAATCATCAGAGCATAAAATTAAATTCTGATTGAGGAAATACTCCTCAAATTTTTCTATACAAGAAAGATTGTGCTCTAAAAATCAGAGCAACGTTGGATCAAAGATCCAATGGTGATTAAAAATCACCGAGATACAGAATAAGCTCCGTATGGGAAAATATTTTCCCAATCTTTCTAAACAAGAAAGATTGTTCTCTGTAAATCAGAGCACCGTTGAATCAAAGATCCAATGGTGATTAAAAATCACCAAGCTACAGAATAAGTTATGTATGGAAAAATATTTTCCTAATCTTGTTAAAAACAAGAAAAATGTTTTCTTTAAAACAGAAGCACTTGGATCAAAGATCCGACGGTGGATAAATTCCCCAAATCAATTAAGAAATCTCTCAATGAGAGATTTCCTTAACTAAATCAACAAATCAGCCTCCCCTATATAAAGGACCTAAGACTTCAAGTCATGTACAGAAGACCCCCCCCCCCCCAAAAAAAACTTCAAGTTCAAAAAGAAGAGCAAGCAAAAAGAGCTTGAAGAAAGAAGAACTTTCTTCAAGATGAATAGAGATCATAGTATCTCATCGGCATACCTGAGGGTTTAACCTTTATAAAAGAACATAGTTCTTTCCCTGATATGAGATCCATGAGACAAGTCTCCCACAAATAAGAATTTAATTCTCGGAGGGATGAATTTATTCTCGGGGATTGAAGATCCAAGGGAGAACAAAGAATTGAACTCTTCAGAAAAATGCATAAAGAAAGAAATAGCGCCAAGCGTCCCACGTGCCCCTCACGTGGGCGTTGCTAAAATAAAGAGTGCTCTGCACTCATTGGTTGGCGCCTGGCGCCAAGCGCTCCACGTGCTCCTCACGTGGGCACTGCTAAAATAAAGAGTGCTCTGCACTCATTGGTTGGCGCCCAGCGCCAAGCACTCCACGTCCTCTTCACGTGGACGCTGCAATAATAAAGAGTGCTTAGCACTCAGTAGTTGGCGCCCAGCGCTAAGCGCTCCACGTGCCCCTCACGTGGGCGCTAATAAAATAGGGAGTGCTTAGCACTCATTGGTTAGCGCCCAACGTCGAGTGCCCCATGTGCTTCTCACGTGGGCGGTGTTTAACATAAAGCGCTCTGTAAATAGAGCCTAGTGCTATAAAGAGTGTTTAACATTCAATAAAAAACAAAAAAAAGGTGTGAACATCAAAACCCATATCAATGCTCAGCATTGTTGAACAAAAGGGACCGAGCCCAAACAAGTGTTTAACACTTTACTCAAAAATTGAGTAGGCTGAGTCCAAGCTGACCAAAAGTCCCTAATTCAGATCAACCGAGCCCATAGGCTCACAATTTTTCTAAATTCGACCTTAGTCCTAAACCCAACTACAGATCTCTCAACTGATACTGGTTCAAGGATACATCTCCCAACACCTCTGATATATGTCGTTGTAATTCTTCAACGTCTTCGAAGAGGTGGCGGTTCTCGACAATCAACAAATCCTATTGACCGCAATGTCCTTAAACTAACTGTGGACCATGACGTTCTTAAACTAAACTCTATGGACTATGATGTCCTTAAACATGGACTATGATGTCCTTAAACCCAATGGACCGCAACGTCCCTAAACTAAACTCTATGGACTATGATGTACTTAAACCCAAAACTCTATGAATTATGATGTCTTTAAACATGGACTATGATGTCCTTAAACCCAATAGACCGTAATGTCCCTAAACTAAAATGATAGGGCCCAAATGCTTTTTCATTGGATCTAAATGATTCTAAAAGCTTGTTAAGTAGATCTTAGTCTAAAATTAGACTAACGTATTCTTAACAAACATTTAAGTTGATTTTAATCTCAAACGAGATTAACAAGCCTTAAATCAACCAAACCTAAATCTAAGAAAATACGGATTTGGACTAATCCACGCCTTACGGGCGACAACACAAATTAGTCTCCGTATACAATCCACGGGCAACCGAAAAAAAACAAATACACACAACACGAGGTGAACATCTGAAGGAGAAAGTGGTTATCGCTACGCGGTAACGTAATTAACTGCAGGGGCTTGCGTCTGTAGAGAAGAGCGTCCTCACAATCAAAAAACCCCTCACAAACGAGGGGGATCTGACGAAGTCTGCTACAACGGCCGCTCCATCCAAACCTCCGATACACTGTGCTATAAATCAACTTGGTATCTTCGGAGAGGTGGACGGATAAAACTAAATAGCATCTGCCCCCAAATTTAGGCCAGGCGTCCTAACGTCCCGGTCGTATCTTTCGGCGGTAAACAGTGTGTAGCAACACACACATATACATAATACCAAATATGTATCAAAATACATATATCCATATTCGTATCAAAATATGAATACCCGTATTCATATAAAAATAAAAATACACGTATTCGTATTAAGATACAAAAACCCGTATCGTATAAATATTGTATTCATATCAAAATAAGAATACCCAAAAAGAGAGATAATGAGAAATATAATACTAACTCGTAATGATCCGGCTATCTTTCAAACCTGCCAGCATTATCAAAACGCCCAATTAAAGTACATGCACTAAATACACGTATTTAATCGGACCTGAGTGCGTATCAAAATACGCACGTACTATATCGTTTCGCCTGAACCGGAAAACCTTCTACATTGAACTCTAAAGACTCGATAATATGCTGGCAGTGGGTTTAACCACAAGCACATTGTAGGGTGTTTTTCGTCACACCATTGAGATGGGAACACGCGCGCGCTTGTCAGGCGCAGTACAGATTTCCCCTGCCTAAGGTAGGCTGGGGTTTATTGATTGTGGGATCCGAATCTCCGGCAGCCGCGGACTAAGCTGCCGTTAATTACCTCTCGCCTGTAGAACAAGAGAACCTCCGATTAACGGGATAAACTGGTCATGCGAACTCAATGTGCATCGTGCGTGTGTTGTGTTTTGAAAGGGGATTTTGGATATATCGGGAACCACGCAGAGTTTTTACGGGGTCCCGCTACCCGGATAGCGGGTTGAGGGTCAAGGGGGCTAGCAGCCCCCTTGCGGGGTGCGGGCCAGCACCCCGGTCCAAAATTTTTTTTGGGAGGGACAGTGTTGCAGAGTATGTGTGTGTGTGTGTATACATATATATAAAAAAAGAAAGGGAAAGGGCATCCAAAGGAAGCGTGGGAAAAAGCGCCAGCACTTTGGGTGCTAGCGCCGCGCTAGCGCTCTGAGCGCAAGAGCGCTAGCGCCCCACGTGTCAGCACGTGGGCGCTCGGGCGCTAGCGCATTGGGAGCTAGCGCTATGAGCACAAGGGCGCTAGCGCCCCACGTATCAGCATGTGGGTGCTCAAGTACTAGCGCTTTGGGCGCTAGCGCTTTGAGTGCTAGCGCCCCACGTGTCAGCAAGTGGGCGCTCGGGAGCTAGCGCTCTGAGCGCAAGAACGCTGGCGCTTTGAACGCTGGCACCCCACATATCAGCACGTGAGCGTTCGGGCTGCAAAAGGGACTTGGTCCCTGCAATGGGAGTTGTACTCCCAGAAAAGAGCGCTTATTATTTGTGTGTGTATGTGTGTGTGTGTGTATAAGTAGTTAAACTCTTAGGATGTTTTGAGCACTGGCGCTTTGAGCGCGAGCGCCCCACGTGTCAGCACGTGGGCGTTCGGGCTGCAAAAGGGACTTGGTCCCTGCAATGGGAGTTGTACTCCCAGAAAGGAGCGCTTATTAGTTTGTGTGTGTGTGTGTATGAGGAGTTAAACTCCTAGGATGTTTTGAAGCTGATGAAGGGCTTCTCCCCTTGAGCCCTAGTTCTTCCCTAAAGTGGGGTTTCTGGAGATGGGTCTCCTTCTTCCTCCTCTGTAGGCAGGATCTTGAAGATCAAGAGATGTGAGATTTTTAAAAATCTCTTCTTTTTGAGATCTGATGGAAGATCTGAGTTCCCCTTTATGGGTTTTGTGGTGAAAAACTATTTAGTTTTATAAAAGGAAGAGTAAAACTCTTGATTTAATTCAAAAGAAAGAAGAAGATTTTAGAACCTTGAGAAAAGAGAAAGATCTCGTATCTGGATTTTTTTTGGAGAGAGAAAAAGTTGTTGGGATATTTTCATTGTCCTTGCCTTTATAGGCTATACACTTTACACATAGCCCCTTGGGCTTTACAAAATGGCATTTTGCCCATCCCATACCTCATGTGCTATTTCTTTTTGCACATAAGCCATGGGCTTTACAAAAATTTAGCTTTATGCCCATTTTCTTACATTTATTCATAAAATAAAATACAAGAAATAGCAAAATTTTGGCATGGGGGGGCCGGCCGCTTCATGTTCGGGCTCGCTCCGGGCATTAGCCCACTTGACCTGGGCATGGGCGCACTTGGCTTGGGGTTGACTTTGATTTTGACTTGGTCAACCGGGGTGTAAATTTTTACCCTAACAAATTGCCCCCATCAATAAATGCACACAGCATATATGGGTCGTGTGCATGAAATTGATGGATCTTCTTTCACATGGAGGCGACTTGATTAGGTTCCCGCTTTTGGGAAGCTGGCGCTGCCCTTTTTACGACATGGACGGTCGATACTGCCCTTTTAGCGACTTGGACGGTCGATGCTGCCGTTTTAGCGACTTAGACGGTCGGTTCTGCCCTTTTAGCGACTTAAACGGTCGATGCTGCCCTTTTTACGACGTGGACGGTCGGTGTTGCCCTTTTTGCGACTTGGACGGTCGATTCTGTCTTTTTTGCGACTTGGATGGTCGATTCTGCCCATTTAGCGACTTGGACGGTCGGTGTTGCCGTTTTTGCGACGTGGACGGTCGATGCTGCTATTTTAGCGACGTGGACGGTCGGTGCTGCCCTTTTTGCGACGTGGACGGTCGGTGCTGCCCTTTTTGCGACTTGGACGGTCGATTCTGCCCTTTTAGCGATTTGGACGGTCGGTGCTGCCCTTTTTGCGACGTGGATGGTCGATGCTGCCCTTTTTGCGACTTCGACGGTCGGTGCTGCCCTTTTTGCGACTTGGACGGTCGGTTCTTCCCTTTTTGCGACTTGGACGGTCGGTGTTGCCCTTTTTGCGACTTGGACGGTCGGTTCTGCCCTTTTTGCGACTTGGACGGTCGGTGCTGCCCTTTTTGCGACTTGGACGGTCGATTCTGGATTTGACTTGCTCCACTTCTTACGGTGTCAGGGATGAAGTCGACTTGTTTCCGAGGTGGAATTTGATTCTGCCAGGGAGGTCATTGGTTGTTTTGCTGATTTGGATTGACATCAGCACCACTACACTGGAATATGGTACCAGGAGCGAATCATCATCTGTCGTGACAGGATTTGGGGATTTTCATTTTAGTTTGGCATCAGCATCGCTATACTGGAATATGGTACCAGGAGCGAATCATCATTTGCCGTGAGGGAATTTCCCCCGTTCCCAGTTTAACGACTTAGGGGTCACCTGTTCCCAGTTTAACGACTTAGAGGTTATCTGTTCCCAGTTTAAAGACTTAGGGGTCTATTGGATTGGAGTTTTGAATTTTGGGGTTAGGATAGAAATCAGCGTTGCTAACGCTGAAGCACATGTGCCAGGAGCAATTCATCATTTGCCTTTTCCTGTTAGGAAGTGGTGGCTTAGAAGACAGGTTTAGGTCCCTATCACCTAAGGCTTTTCAATTTTATGAGCCGTAAGGGTCCCATAAAAGCATTTTCTCCCTACGAGTCAAAAGGATCTCGTAGGTGCACTTTCTCCTTGGGAGTCGTGGGGACTCCCAAGTGTGTTTTTCCTTTGTGAGTTGTAAGGATCCCACAAAGATGTTTTCTTACGAGTCGTGAGGATCCCGTAAGTTAGTTCTCCTCATGTATCGTGAGGATACATGAGTGGGTCTTCCAAAATGGAGTATAAGTCCAAGGGCGAAGGCCGGCCGCTGGACTGGTAATTGCAGTGGGGTATGGGTATGATGAGAATTATTTGAGCCCGTGGATTGTATACGGTAGTCAATTTGAGGACTAATCGTAGGGCTGGAGAGTTTTGAGAAATTGGATTTTGGTTGGCGTCTGCATCGCTGCACCGGAATATGGTACCAGGAGCGACTCATCATTCGCCATTTAGGGACTTGGAATTTGGATCTTATTTCGCATCAGCATTGCTGCACTGGAATAATGCCAGGAGCAACTCATCATTTGCCTCGGGAGGACTTGGGATTTGGGTTTTTGGTCGGTATCAGCACCGCTAACACGAAGCGAAACGCCAGGAGTGACTCATCATTTGCCGTTGCCCGTTGGAGAACGATGGCTTAGAAGACGGGTTTAGGTCCCTATAACCTAAGGCTTTTCAATTTTATGAGCCGTAAGGGTCTCATAAAAGTATTTTCTCCCTACGAGTCGAGAGGATCTCCCAGATGTATGTTCTCCTTAGGAATCATGAGGATTCCTAAGTGTGTTGCTCCTTTGTGAGTCGTAAGGATCTCACGCAGGGATTTTCTCCTCACAGGGTCGAGAGGACTTTGCGAGTGTAATTCATCTCTTTTCACGAGTTTGCGCCCTTTTGGGTTTTCACAAACTCGCTGGTAGTCCTGCTGTTTTTACTCACGGAGCCCTTTCGGGTTTTCATCCGTGCCCGTTTTGCCTGTGGACATACCATTTTTTTTTCTTTTTGCCGCTGGTGGGACTTTAAAAGTAGTCTCACCGGCAGGATTTGGGAGAGATAGTGGTCATTTGCGCCCGTGGATTGTATACGGTTTTGCAGGATGTATGATCCAGACCGTAGGGCCGGTGTGCTCAATTCGTCTGCGACTTGGAGCATTCACTCGTAGTATTTCTTGAGATATCGGCCATTGATGGGTGGCATGGGTCTTTCTCCCTCGGCACTTATTAGTTGATAAGATCCTCAGTAGAACACTTTCTCGATGACGTATGGTCCTTCCCAGTTTCGCTCGAATTTTCCCTTGGCATGTTGATTAGGGATGATCGGTCTTTTGAGGACCAACACCAATTCACCTTTCTTGAAAGCGTGGAGACGGATTATATTGTCATAGGCCTGTAACATTTGGGATCGGTATAGCTCCAGATTTTGCTACGCAACGAGCCTCTTTTCTTCGAGGGCGTTGAGCTCTTCAAGCCGAAGGAGCACGTTTTCCTCCTCCGTCAACTCGTGCTGAACGGCCATTCTTAAGCTTGGAACTTCGACTTCGAGGGGGAGGACCCCCTCCACTCCGAAAAGCAATGAGTATGGAGTGGACTGAGTTGGAGTACGGTGCGTGGTACGATATGCCCACAACGCCTCGTGAAGTTTGAGATTCTAGTCTCTCTTGTTGGCTGAAGCATTTTTTTCTCAGGAGCTTGCATAGAGTCTTATTGAAGGCTTCGGCTAGTCCATTGGCTCTTGGATTATAGATGGGGGAATATCTCCAGTCTATCTTGTGCTGAGTAGTGAACCTTAAGACTTTGAAGCTCTTGAAAGAAGGCCCGTTGTCAGAAATGATTCTTCTTGGTGTACCGAAGCGGTATAGAATATTATGCTGGAAGAATGTCAGAATATCTTCTATCTTGATTTCTTTTAGCGAGACAGCTTCAGCCCATCTGGAGAAGTAGTCTGTTGCGGCCAGTATGAACCGGTGGCCTCTAGATGACGGAGGATCAATTGGGCCGACTATGTCGGTTCCCCAGACTTCGAAGGGCCACGACGCCACCGTAAGATACAACGGATTGGGGTGCTTGTGAATGAAATCACCGTGAATTTGGCAGATATGACATTTCTTTGCATGCTCTTCGCAACCCCGTATCATGGTGGGCCAGTAATACCCAAGCCGTTTGATTTGAAGTCACATTTTGGGGCCGGACTGGTGAGCTTCGCAGACGCCTGAGTGAACTTCTTTCATAACCTTTTAGGTTTCGGCCGATAACAGGCACCTGAGCCAGAGTTGGTCATATGACCTGCGGTATAGTGTGTCATTTACAAACACGTATCGGAGAGCTCTCTTCTTCAGCTGAATCCTTGCAAATTTTCCTTCGGGCAGCTTGTCGTATCGGAAGTACTCTATGAAGGGTTCTCTCCAATCGGCCTCATCTTGGATGATCGAAGCTTCTTCGGCAGGATTGTTCTCTTGTTCTACGCTTTCTTCTTCGCGCAAAGAGGCAGAATTTGCCGGCTTCTGACTGTGATTAGAATTTCTTCCATGTCAGGATCAGCTAGCTATTTAGCTAGGCGAGCGAGTATGTCGGCTTTTCCATTCAACACTCTAGGGACTCTCATTAGTTCAATGTGAGTGAACCGTTTCATGAGTTCCACCACTCGGCTTCAGTACCGAGCTAACTCGGGTTTGTATATCTTATAGTCACCGTTTACTTGGTTGACGACAAGCTGGGAATCGCCGTAAACCCGTAGCCGAAGGATTTCCATTTCTATGGCGAGCTCCAAACCAGCTATCAGAGCTTCATACTCGGCCTCATTGTTTGTGCAAGGCTCGGTGAGAGCAAAAGAACGCCGTAAGGTTCCCATTGATGGCATGATGAACATCAATCCTATCCCTGCTTTTATCTTCGGGATGCTTGATTTACTGGAGGTCCTTATCAATGAGGCCCCATCGAAGTAGAGCTCCCAACATGGCTCGTCATTCTCGAGGTGCAACACTTGTTCATCGGGTAACTCGCAATTGAGTGGTGACCCTTCTGATATGGGATGAGCAGTGAGAAAGTCTGCAAGAGCTTGCCCTTTTACTGCTTTCTGAGGAGTATAAACTATGTCAAACTCGAGTAGCATGACAGCCCATCTTGCCATTCTGCCGGTTAGACTTGCATTTGTCATCAAGTGTTTGAGCGGGTCAACCCTAGAGATCAGCATAACCCGATGAGCGAGCAGATAGTGCCTCGGCTTATTCACAGCGAATATCAGAGCCTAGCATTGCTTTTCGATCGGGGAATAGTTGTGTTCCGTCCCGACTAAAGTTCGACTGAGGTAGAAGAGAGCATTCTCTTTTCCCTCCTCGTTGTTTTGAGCAAGGAGCGCACCGAATGACTCATCTAGTGCGGCAGTGTAGAGAATCAGCGGTTTATTTAGAATGGGAGCGGCCAGCACTGGAGGGTGCAACAATTACTGTTTGATGCTTTCGAACGCTTCTCGACATTCGGCATCCCAGAAAAAAGGAGCTCCTTTCTTCATGAGCTTTGAGAAGGGCTTACATCTCCCCGATAAATTTGAGATAAACCTCCGTATATAAGCAAGCTTGCCTTGAAAAGATCTTAGCTACGTCAGACTCTTCAGAGGGGCATTTCCATGATGGCCTTTATCTTGGATGGGTTAACTTCGATCCCCGATGTCGAACTATATCCCCGATGTCGAACTATAAAGCCCAGGAATTTTCCCGATGACACGCCAAAAGCGCACTTTAGAGGATTCATTTTCAGATCCTACTCCCTCAGTCTGGTGAGAACGGTCTTAAGATCTTGGATGTTGTCGGCATTGGCTTTGGTCTTGACGACCAGATCATCAACATAACATTCGACGGCCTTATGAATTAGGTCATCAAAGATATTGGTCATTGCCCTTTGATATGTAGCACCTGCGTTCTTCAGTCCGAACGGCATCCCTTTGTAGCAGGATCGGGGTTCGAAATGCTGTGTGCTTCTCATCCTCAGGCGATATCTTGATCTGATTATATCCAGACGAGCCATCCATAAAGGTGAACAGCTCGTAATTTGAGGTGTCATCGACCATCATTTCCATGACCGGTAGCGGGAAGTCGTCTTTAGGACATGCCTTGTTGAGGTCCCTGAAATCGACACAAACTCGGATCTGCCCATTTTTCTTCTTCACTGGGACTATGCATGCGATCCAGTCCGCATATTTCTCTTCCCTGATGAAACCGGCTTGATGACCTTTTCTTCTAGTTTCCTTCTCATTCTTCGAGGAGCTTGTTTGACTGGCTTAGCATCAGGAGATATAGCCAGTTTATGCACAGCCACTTCAGGGGAAAGGCCAGGCATTTCTTTGTATGTCCACGCGAAGCAGTCGACGAACTCATGCAGCAGGGTAATTATATGTTCTTTCATTTCCTCTGACAAAAGTGAGCTGATGTAGGTCGGCCTTGGATTGTTAGGCGTTCCTAAATCGATCTCATTTAGCTCATCGAAGGTTGCTTATCCGCCATCTTCGAGCTCTTGGGGAGATTCTTTTGGCTCGGCTATCTCGTCTTCATCATTTGACTCTTCGCTAGCTTCCCCAATATGGATCATGTAGCATGCCTTAGAATCAGGCTGGATGAAACCTATGCCCCGTCTATCTGTGATTCGTCCACCGATGAGTGCTCGGACCTGAGGCGGATGGCATAGCCCTTCATAAAACTTTGCTTCGGACTCCGATTGATATAATCGGCATCCGCACCTTTTGAAGTATTCCCGCATCTCGGGCGCATAGTATCTGGGATTGTAGATGGCTCTTATGCCTCTCTCATAGGGAAGGCACGAGACAGAAAGATCGTCCGGGTGCATAACGGGGTTTGACCCATAAAACAGGATACCCTTCTGTCCATTTTTCCTTCCGGGCACGTAGAAAGTTTTCAGCTGGTCCACGGTGGAGACTGACAATGCATCGAGCTCTTTGCACATCTGCTCCAGCACCCTTGTGACAGCTAGGGACCCTTCTGCAATTTCAAAGGTCTCTCGTAGTTTTATTTGTTGCATAGGGGTCCAATCTGTACAGCTGTTGCACGGCAGGTCCTCTTCCTCCGACTCTTCAGTGTCGCTGCCAAGATGAGGGCGGACTTTGCTGCTAGATGGGGCTTCAGTAACAGATTCGTCCGTATCGCTACCGAAACGAGGGCGAGTTTTACGGAAGGACGGACTTCCAGCGTCGGACTCATCAGTGTCGCTACCGAAACACGGGCGCACTTGGGCGTTTTTGCTTTTGAAAGTGACAGCCGGCTCAGATTTGCTTTTGAGTCTTAGGACTGCTCTATCCTTAGTCGGTTGTGGCTTAGCATTTTGGTGGTTCATAAAGTACCGAGAATCTTCATATCGGACTTCATGCACACTGAATGGCTGGATGTCTCCGTCAATGCGTCTTTCTTCTCCATTTTTAGTATACTTCATGCATTGATGGAGAGTTGACGGAACGATGCCGTAATCGTGGAGCCACGGCCATCCTAAGAGAATCTTATAAGACGTGTCGGCGTCGATCACGTATATCTTAGCTTCAGTTTGCAGATCCCCGAATTTGATTGGCAAAGCTATAGACCCCAGAACTTGCTAGCAGTTTTGATTAAAACCTTGAATGACAATCCTTTCCCTCGACAGGTGTCGGACGTCCATTGACAAACTCTTCAGTTTCCGCAATTTCATGATGTTCACTGAGGACACCGGATCAATCAATATGCGATTAATCCGATCTCCGTCGCTGTACCCGGTCACGTAAAGTGGCCGATTATGCTCAGCCGTTCTCGGTAGCAAGTTTTCATCCTTAAACGTGACTACGGCGGCTTGCAAAGTGAACTGGGCTTCTTTCATATTAATTTTCGCAAAGCGAGCCTGATACCGCTCAGGGTTTTATAGAGCATGAATGAGAACATCTCTAAGCTCTTGAGATAGAACCAAGGCATCATAGATGCTAAGGAGAGACGGAAGCTTTCGGAGATGAGCTAAGGCATTATAGTCAACTGGGGAAGGACTCGAATCTTCATGGCCAAGTTCTCTGCCATCTTCTTCATTAGCGACCTATTTTTCCTTCCCTTTTAGGGCATTGCCCTGATTTGGCGGTAGAGCCCTGCCGCTTCTGAGCTGGATTTGATTGGCCTTTGTGGTGAGCTCCTCGTCCTCTTCGGGAAAACAGAGCTCCTCCTCAGAGTCGCTGCCAAGATGGATGGCGTAACATGTCACTACTGGGATCTCTTCATTTAAGTCTTCTTCTAACTCCTCCAGAATTTCAGCCGCTCATACAGGGAGGAACTTCTTCAATTGAATCAGAGTTCTTTCCTTCTGTTCATATTCTTCAAGGGAATCGATATATTTTTGGATGGTCGATCTCCCTGCAGACTCCTTTTCGTGCCGAGCTGAACTTTTCTTTTTTTGAGCTTTTTGGATTTTGAACCTGATGGAGCCGCATTGGCAGCTGGAAAGGTAGGCTTCTTCTGCCCTTCCTATTCCGTCCTGGGCTCTTTCCGAAGTAGCTTTATCATCTTCTTCGTCTTATTAGATATGTGCGTACTCCACGGAGGCCGCGGTGAGTCCGCTCCATTTCTCAGGGCAGCGGGTTCGGCTGTCCACTCCCAGAAGATTTCAGCTTCTGTCTGTATAAAGTTGGTGGTTGCAACTTGATTGTTCACCAACACGCTTTTGGACAGCTCGATCTCTCCAGCCTTGTACTGCTTCTCGACCCAGTCCTTGAAGATATAGCAATCCTCGATTGTATGGCTCACTACTCGATGGTACGGGCAATACAGGGGATTTTCGGTCATTTTTGCTTCTTGGGGTCTTTTCGACTCCGGCAATTGTAGGCCATTGTTCAAGGCATCTTTAAATATCTTGCGGACCTTGTCCCTTCTTAAAGAGTAAACCTTGTTCTTTTTCTCCTTTAGGGAAGGCCCTTCTCCTCCTAGTACTGGTTTTCGAGACCGGTTGGTTTTAGATTCGCCCGCCCTACGCTTTTCTTCATTGTCGGACGCATTGAAGACATTGGTACTGCTGGAACTCCCGCTTCTATGGTTGTCGTCCCGCTTGCTTTTCCAAGTCTTGTCTCTCTGAAAGTCCGGGGTGGACTCTTGCTTTGAGCGTTTTAGAATTTATACTTTCTTGGTTAGCTCTTGAAACGTCTTGAGGCCTGCTGTACACAAGAATGGAACCATCTAATTGCTGAGGTTCCCAATGAGAAGGCTGACGGACTGGTCCTGCTCCAGCGACGATTCGCACTTGACTGTGAGATTACGCCATCGGGCGATAAAGTTGGTGTTGCTTTCATTCTTCCCCGGCTTGGTCCTCACAAGGTCGGTAATGGAGATTTTATCACTGACACTCATGAACCTTTGCCGAAACAGAGACTCCATTTAGGCAAAGGTAATAACGGACCCGTCTGGTATACTCGCGTACCAGTCAAAAGCGACACCGGTCAGGCTGTTGACAAACTGACAAAGAAGGAGCGCATCATTGCCCCTGTATTTCCGCACGATGCTTTAAAGCGGGCGACGTGCTGATTTGCGTTTTCCGTCCCGTCAAATCTTCCGAATTTAGGAATGACGTAGCCGCTCGGGAACTCGATCAGATTGTACTGTGCCGGATATGGCCGCCCACTACTGCCAATTTCTTTCTGAGCTTCAGCTTCGGCCACCAATGTTTTAATTTTGTTAGTGACCAAATCCATTATCCGATCTTGTGTTAGCGGGATAGTGCTATCTGGGGACAAGGCGTCCCCAGAAGCGGAATGTGACCGGCTTTCGTGCGGCTCGACCAGTCTTGGACCCAAAGGAACAGGCATTGGCTGCTTCGGATTGTCATCACCCGGCTGATGAGTAGCGACTTGTACTTGATTGGGAGGTGCTCGAGCAATTTGAGCCGTAAGCTGCATCACAATGTTCGTTGGGTCGTCAATTTTCGAGTAGAGCTTAGCCATCTCCTTATCTTTGCTCCTGAGCTGTTTTCAAAGCTCTTGAAGCAGCTCTTGCTCCGCGGTCCTGGGGCGGAAAGTCGGCTCTTCCTCGCTGTCCGAGCTTGACTCTGCATGGACTGAGGGGTCTTTCTACTTATCATCCTCATCGAGAGGGTTTTTTTCATCCAGCGGAGGCGCCTGTTCTTGGGAAGCGGCAACCACATTCAAGCCAGATTGGGCTTGAGATGTGGTGGCCCCATCCTTGCTTTTACTGCGAAAGTTGTCGCTTGGGCGCCCGCTCGCCATATAGACCGTATGGATAATATATCCAGCCGTCTTTTTATTATCGGCGTCTGATTTCACAGATCGCTGTCTTAACTCTCTTGTTTCGGTAGCGGGCAGTCGATTGAAGGCGGCTAACCTGATCCGATTCTTGAATGGTGGTGGCACTTCTTTTCTGGATTCACTCTGCTGCTTTCGCGCGGCACAGAGCGCCTGATAGACTCTTAAAGAGACAGTGTCATACCTTTTCTGTTGGGGCCGGGACAAGTCTCTTTGTAGCATTGTTCGGACCGCTGTCTTCTTGATTCTGGCGGTCATGGCATTTTTCTGAACCCACTTCAGAGGTTCGAAGGAATTGTTGATTCTTACGGCCGACTCATCCGTCGTCCCGGGGCGACTCTGCTCTTGGAACCTCACAAGATTCCACTTGGTCGGAGTCCTGGCCCTCTTGGTGGCTCGATACCTGAGCCGCTTCTGCCTTAACTTTTCTGCTTTAAGCACTTGGTAGACTTTGGCTCTTCGGGAAGACGCCGTAGACCGGGTGATGGAGGATTTTGGAGATACGCTCGATTGTGCATTTGCTGGAGTCATCGCCTGAGCGCGTCCGCAACATTTGATGTCGCCTCTTTGTACCGGAAGTCTTGCCCCCAGCTAGAGCACCAGAGAGTCGTTCAGACACCGTCTTAAGTTTCGGTTGTGGTGCCTTGGCGATCACGACATTCGGCCTCTTACCCCTTGAGACCGGCTTTGCTGGGATTTCTGCCAGATGAGCGCTTCCGGCAGGGTAGATGATGACGGAGCCAAACTGGCGAGGTAGTTCCTCCCACTGTCGACTGAGACTTGCGGGGAGAACAACACGGGCATTGACCTTGACCACGTACGGGATCGGGGTCACGTCGGAAGCTGAATTCATCTTAGGAGACATTGTCGTCAAAAGTTGATTGCTACACGGAAAAAAGAAAAATACATCATTTCAGTATAGGCAATCGATATGTATATTGATTGAGTTCGCATGAACGTTTAACCCGAAATATGGGAGGAGAGAAGGGTCCCACCGGGCGTGCCAGAATCTGTAGGGTGTTTTTCGTCACCCCATTGAGATGGGAATACGCACGCACTTTTCAGGCCAGTACAGATTCCCCCTGCCTAAGGTAGGCCGGGATTTATTGATTGTGGGGATCCGAATCTCCGGCAGCCGCGGACTAAGCTGCCGTTAATTACCCCTCGCTTGTGGAGCAAGAGAACCTCCGATTAACGGGTTAAACTGGTAATGCGAAATCAATGTGCAGTGTGCGTGTGTTGTGTTTTGAAAAGGGGTTTTGGATATATCGGGAGCCACGCAGAGTTTTTACGGGGGTCCCGCTAAAGCACCAGCATTTTGGGTGTGTGTGTGTATACATATATATATATATATAAAAGAAAAGGAAAGGGCATCCAAAGAATGCGTAGGAAAAAGCACCAGCGTTTTGGGTGCTAGCGCCTTGAGCGCTAGAGCGCTAGTGCCCCACGTGTGAGCACGTAGGCGCTCGGGCGTTAACGCATTGGGCACAAGGGCGCTAGCGCTATGAGCGCTAGCGCCCCACGTGTCAGCACGTGGGTGCTTGGACGCTAACGCGGCTAGCACTCTGAGCGCAAGGGCGCTAGCGCTTTGAGCTCTAGCGCCCCACGTGTCAGCACGTGGACGGTGGGGCGCTAGCGCTTTGGGCGCTGGCGCTCTGAGCGCAAGGGCGCTGGCGTTCTAAGCGCGAGCGCCTCACGTGTCAGCACGTGGGCATTCGTGCTGCAAAAGGGACTTGGTCCCTACAATGGGAATTGTACTTCCAGAAAGAAGTGCTTATTATTTTGTGTGTGTGTGTGTGTGTGTGAGGAGTTAAACTCCTAGGATGTTTTGAAACTGATGAAGGGCTTCTCCCCTTGAGCCCTAGTTCTTCCCCAAAATGGGGTTTCTGAAGATGGGTCTCCTTCTTCCTCCTTTGTTAGCAGGATTTTGAATATCAAGAGATGTGAGATTTTTAAAAATCTCTTCTTTTTGAGATCTGATGGAAAATCTGAGTTCTCCTTTATGGGTTTTGTGATGAAAATCTATTTAGTTTATAAAAGGAAGAGTAAAACTCTTGATTTAATTCAAAAGAAAGAAGAAGATTTTAGAACCTTGAGGAAGGAGAAAGATCTCAGATCTGGATTTTTTTTTGGAGAGAGAAAAAGTTGTTGAGATATTTTCATTGTCCTTGCCTTTATAGGCTATACACTTTACATATAGCCCCTTGGGCTTTACAAAATGGCATTTTGCCCTATTTCTTTTTGCACATAAGCCATGGGCTTTACAAAAATTTAGCTTTATGCCCATTTTCTTACATTTATTCATAAAACAAAATACAAGAAATACAGCAAAATTTTGGCATGGGGGGAGGCCGGCCGCATCATGTTCGGGCTCGCTTCGGGCATTGACCCACTTGACCTGGGCTTGGGCCCACCTGGCTTGGGGTTGACTTTGATTTTGACTTGGTCAACCGGGATGTAAATTTTTACCCCAACACACGTAAACGGCAATAGCCGTACATAACGGTTATCCAGGTATTGAACGAAAGGAAGGTCGACGAGCAAACTCATATGTATCCCTACAGAGCATGTAAGTGACAATCTTCATACAGTCTGGTCTCTTCGTCTAAGAGTATCGCATATCGGGTCTGGGGGTAGATAACGTCAGACCCCTAATAACCCAATAAGTCGTGTCGGGTGTCGGTGTTAAGCTCATCACCCACTGAAAAACTACAGGTCTACAATCAGTAAATCTCATCCACCCTGCCCAGGAATTTATGGTGATAGGCAACCGTACACTGCGCGATATCGACTTCCTATACCAGGAGAGACGAATCCCTAACGATCGCTCATTGCCTTCATGTGGCTCTGAACTGCACCCAACTAAAACCTATTTGCACACTCAATAGAGTCGTGGGAGGGTAGTAATCAAAGTACAGTGGGAACTCACACAAGACAAATGATGATCTCAGGTAAAGAGTTTATCTGTACTCATATCACTTGATAACTGCTATCTAACGATAGGTATAGTACCATCTAGAAGTTTTCGGCGAGTCCGTCCGGTGTACTCACCTCTAGTGAGCACCTGTATACAATCTTAGGTGCAACACACCAATGGTTATGAGACCTGCCACCGCCCTTTATCGAGGTCTAGAAACGTATACACTAGTCTATTTTAGAATATCGATGCACAGTCTCGATACTCTTACGATTAGAGACATTTAAAGGATGCCCTTATGTACTACCAAGCTCTCACAAGTATGATCGCGATCATAATTTTGGTAGTCAAGCAAACATCCTACGGATGTATTATCGATACATAATAACAAGTAAAATGTGTACACATTAATGATAAAAAAAATCAGATAGCATACTATCATTTCGAGCAAGACTGTTCTACATGTATAGATCCTCCTTCAATTATCATAATCGCCTACTTTCGATTACCATAATTATCTTGAGGGCGCTATAGCCAACATAATCACCTGCTTTTGAATTTTCCTGCAAATACACAGAGAAGACAGCAGTACCGGGATATAATTTATATAGATATTTATTAAGCGGATATATGCAGATGCCAGAAATTGAGAAAGACACCATGAGGTAGTGAAGGTAGGGACTAAATTCATTCTAGCCCAAAACGATAAAAATTTCAGTAACCAATGGATGCCAAGCACACCCAGCAAGAGGATGAGACAATAGTAAGAAGAACTGTCTCAAAAAACTTGTCATAAGAGATTAGCAGCCCAGATTTGCATTACATTTTCATCTTTTGAAATGAAAGTATCAATAAAGAAGCAAATCACTAAATACTTAAAACTAAACAAACAAAACACAACAATTTTTGTTATTGGCACTAAACAGAACAAGAGAGATTATGGCATCAAAAAGGGGTTGTAATGTCTACTAACAAGCACATCCACCTCACCATTATATAGATCCTGAAGGTTTTTGAACTCATGAGAAACTAAAATTTTATGCTTGTTCTTGCTGGATATCCCTCCCATCCAATTAAAGAAATGATATAGAATAGTATTCAAAATCTGAGTGTGAGAACAATCAACATTATTGAAATTTTGCTGTATCTATATTTCCAGATGGTCCAACAAGTAGAGTAGAGCAAAAGTATCCACATGTGATCAAACATGGCATGAATATTAGCAGACTTCCAACCATCAATAGCATGGGTAAAGGAATCGGGAATAGTATGCACATTAATAGCATGAAGTAGGTCTTTCCAAATGGATTTAGCAACTTAACATTTAAAAAAGAGATGCGTAGATGTTTTAATCATGCAAAAATTAAAAACACAAGCAGCATTATTAAACCAATCCCTTTTAATAATGTTTTCTTTAGTCAAAAACATGTTCTGAACCAACAACCAAGAAAAAAAAATTTAATCTTGATAGGAGCAAAATTATTCCACACAGATTTATAGAAGGGATAATGAAGATTAAGTCCATTCATAGCGTTATATACAGACTTGATAGTGAATAAATCGGTGGAAGAATCAGATCAAACAAAATTATCGATAGTGTTAGATTTGATGGTGTAGTTTGCAAGGTTATCTATAAGTTTCTGCATGTGAACTTTACCATCATAAGAAATGACTTTATTGAATGCAGGTTTCCAGACCCACATGCCTTTACTAAAATATCCTTGTGTGTGAACAAGTGCATGTTGATTCCAAGCGATCTTGTAAAGAGAAGGGTAGATTTCAGAAAGAGCTGAGGAAGATGCCCACTTATCCCTCCAAAAATATATTTGCCTACCATCACCTACACTCCAGAAAATACGAACATAGAAACTAACACTACACTCTTGCAACCCCTTCCAAAAACAAGATGAGTTATAAGAAGCAGCGGCAGACCTTTTGTTATGATTATATATAGATCTGAGTACAACCATAGTATACTCATTAGATTTGAACAATTTCCAAAGCCATTTATATAAAAGAGAGAGATTAAAATGAGCAATATCCTTGACACCCAGACCCCATCAATTGTATTAGTACAAACTTTCTTCCAGTTAACTGGTTTATACCCCTTACTCTCATCAACTTAATTTTGTCTGCACCGTCTTTATATTATATGTCTTTGTTTAAGCTATCTAATATGTCTTTCTTTAAGCTACCTAATGTGGGTTATAAGGAAAATTACATATATAATTTTATTTTTAAAACTTTCAGAAACAAAAAGCATGACAGGACGACTGAGAGATTTTTATGTTTTTGCTCGTTCGATCAAAAGCTTAGTTTTTGCTTTTAAACCGTTATTTTCAGGGTGCCCATAAGAGAAAGGCTAAGGATGTTTTTCTTTTTTGCTTTTAAACCATTTTTATAAGGTTCTCTTTAGATCAAATAAAAAACAACCAAAGATAATTAGCATCTGCTTTACATTTATCAATATTAGTATTTTGCACATGCGATGAACGTTTGTACTTATTTTGTTCTTCCCCCTTCTTCTTCGTAAGCATAACTATTTTTATTGGAGTCTATAATTTATCATGGATAGAATATTGGCTCCATAAATATATTTCATTGATGATGTAGAAAACTCTATGGTTGAAGACCTTGGAGTTTGAATTTTGGGTTAATTGCTAAATAATACCTTTATGTTTCACCTGCTTTGCACTTATATATCTTATTATTTTTTTGCTGCATAATATACTCTAAACTATAAACCGTTAATATTTTGCTCCCTCTGTTATCTAGCTATCAAAATATTCAAGTCAATTCTGTTCATGCAATTTTGCACTTTAGGGTATAGAAGTGCAGCAAAAAAAAACAATAAGGTATATAAGTGCAAAGTAAGTGAAACATTGGGATATTATTTAGCAATTAACCCCTTTTAATTTTAAAAGTTGGAGAGAGAGAGAGGGGGAGAGATGTCTTTATTATAGTTTCTCTAGTAACATGGCATCCTATGATCCATTATGAATGACATTTTTTCTATATTGTTCTTGTATTTCTAATAAAAGATAGACATGAGTGAACTAAAATATTATTTGGCATCTTAAAAAAGTTGTTATTATAACAGCAGAGATGGATATATAAAACAATAAAGCTAATTACTCAAAATATTAGAATCAGTACATAAAGGTTCATTTTTATTTTACTTTTACTTTTATTCAAGGAAAAATCAAAGTCGGCTAATAATTGCTAAAGAAGAAATAATATCTCATTACAATCAGAAAATTGTCCCATAGTGTTGCATGATTTTACCGGTCTTCCTCTAGAAGGCATGCATAGCAACTATGTCTTCCTAAATAATTGATCTCATCTTTAACAGAAGGGGAGAAAGATCTTCCTTAAAAAGGACTCTGACCCGGTAACGTGCGGATATGGTAAATAATTCATAATCGTAAAAATAGGCTTCGACCTAGTCGGCTGACCTGCTCTATTTCAATAAAACCATTAGGCATATACATCAAGTTCAAAGCCTCTGCCCAGAGGGTCCGATTTATCAGATATTATAATGATCCATCTTTCTCGTAAGAGGTCAATCTATTACAAGCAACCATCAAACTCATCGGCCCGGTACCAGCCGAATATTACAAACAATCAAACCCTCAATAGAAAATGCAAGACACTACGGAAAATATCGGCCGAACATGTTTCTACCCGCGCTCGGCCTTCATGTAAGAGCGCTATGGCTATTGTGTCACATTTTCCCTTTTCTTCGCATGGACCATCTAGCAGCCGACCGAGATATCACCTATAGACCGCATGTCCATTCAAGACTTGATATTTGACTTACATGTAAAAACGAGCCACAGCTGACGGCTCGGTCCTCGGCGTCGTGCTCGACCCGATCTCAAATAGTCTGAGTACAGGACTGGACCTCTGATCACTCGTCTAGCCCTAGAAACTGAGATCCTGGGTTGGCCGTGGATGCTTTGAGAGGCCGAGTGTACACCGTTCACTTCACCTAGGGTGAGGTCCAGACCATCTCCATCAGCTCAAGGGTGCGGGGCTGGACATTTGGATCATCCTTGACGATGGATCTGCTCTGGTTCTGCCCAGTAGGTTCTTCGGCCAAATCCGCAGCGACATGGTCAGCTATGGACGGCTGCACGCCGACGATGACGCCGAAGGTCGTCCCGTCTAGTGTTACCGGTGGTAAATCGGGGACGAAAGAGGCATTACCTATCGGGAAGGACTGGACTTCTCAATCCCGAGCAAGGTCTCGATGGCGGCGGTGATATGGATTACGTATCCGCTAATTCTATGGCCATAGTAGCCAGAGAAGAACTAGATCTAGGCTAGGGCTAATTTAAGTTGGGGTTTTTGTAATATTGATTCTCATATCCATTTCCCATTGACTCTGAGTAACCTTTTATAATTTCTGGCTTACCCTAGCTCCCTATCTAACCCACTCTATTTGTAGGATTAGTCTTTACTAGGCCGGCCTGTTTCTTTATGGGCCTTTGGTTCAAGAGATTTGATCAGCTATGCAAACACTAAGCAACCCATAAGCAATAAGATAAAAAAAAGGGTGGAGAAAATGGGTCCCAAAACCCCGGATTGATCCTTGTTGCTTAAGAGTTGTTTAGGAAAGTGAACACTTTCGTCATCATATATGTAACTCTATTTTAACAATGTAAGATTGTCACCATGGCTTCAAAGACTATATCTATACATCACATGTCATATCAAGATCTATAGTATCCAAATATTGCACAAGTTATTTGGGAAAATATAAAAATACAACTATAGCCCTTAAAATTCCTGCCACTGAACAAAACCATGAAATTATGATGATGGTTAGGATATATTTTAGGGTAAATTGTTGAAAAAACCCCAGCCATTTTAAAGCTTGTGAAAAAATCCTTGGGCCTTTTCACCTAGTAGATTACCCTCTATGGCCGTGAAGAATTCTTTGAAATACTCAAACCTATTTGTATTTTAGTAAGAAATACCCCTCACTTATCCATGCACACAATTACACTTGACAGTTGCCATAAAATAGTAAATGGCTTGTCTGTAACATCTGAGAGGTTGCCTGTAACATCTATCATGTGTTGTTTTTTGCTTAAAGTACTAAGTATTAAATGTTCCAACCAATCCATTTTCCATCCAAATTTACCATTTTTCCCACCAAAAACTCAATTTTCCACCAGAACTAAAATTATCCCTTTCATTTTCTCCATTATTCATTTTCTTCTCTCATTTAAACCATTTAAATGTTACATGCAATTTTTTCAGATATTTCAGGCAAGTGGTTAGATGTTACATGCAGCATTTTAGATGTTGCAGGCAACTGCTTAATTATTATAGACAACTTTGTAGATATTACAGGCGAGTGGTTAGATATTATAGGCAATTGCTTAGATGTTGCATCTAACTACTTAGATGTTCCATGCAACTTTATAGATTTTACAGGCACGTGGTTAGATATTATAGGCAATTGCTTAGATGTTGCATCTAACTACTTAGATATCAAAAGCAACTTTGTAGATATTACAGGCGGATGGTTAGATATTATAGGCAATTGTTGAGATATTGCAAACAACTTTGTAGATATTACAGGCAGGTGGTTAGATATTATAGGCAATCGTTTAGATATTGCAGGCAGCTTTGTAGATATTACAGGCAAGCGGTTGGATATTATATGCAACATTTTTAGATGTTACAAGCAAATGGTTAGATATTACAAGTAAATGGTTAGATATTACATACAACTTTTTAGATGTTACAGACAACTGTCTAGATGTATAAGAAAGTGCTTAGATATTCATGCAAGTTTTTAGATGTTACATGTAAGTGTTTAGATATTATAGACAATTGTTTAGATGTTACAGGCAACCGCTTAGATATTACATGCAAGTGGTTATATATTAAATGCAAATTTTTAAAATGTTACAGGCAAGTGTTTAAATGTTATAGGCAACTTTGTAGATATTACAGGTAAATGGTTAGATATTACATGCAATTTTTTTAGATATTATATACAGGTGGTTAATGTTACAGGCAACTGTTTAGATATTACAGCTAAGAGGTTAGATATTACATGCAATTTTTTAAAGATATTATAAGTAAGTGGTTAGATATTATAGGCAACCGTTTAAATATTGTAGACAATTGCTTAGATGTTACAGGCAATTCTATAGATATTATATACAAATGGTTAGATATTGCAGGCAACTATTTAGATATTGTAAGCAACTACTTAAATGTTACAGGCAACCGTTTAGATATTACGGACAATTGTTTAGATTTTACAAGTAAGTGGTTGGATGTTGCAGGCAAAGCTCTACAATAATAATCATCAATAACACAATTCACACTATCAGCCAATATCGGTGAAATAAAAGTATATCAATATATCTCCGAACAAACTCATAAAATGTTTAAACTTAGAACAAACATTATCAAGACTTTTGTTGAGCTTTCGATGGCGACAATAGAATTTATCCATTTAATATAGGTCTCCATTACTCCAAAAAGTTTTTCTTCCAGCGCATCCGCTACGTCTCGGCCTTCAATCAGATGCCATGCTCCGCTATGTTAATACATCTCCGAACAAACTCAAAAAATGTTTTAAAATTGTGTTACTGATTTCCATGGCAATCACTTTTTGTTCTAATCAAATGAACTTGAATTAAATTTTATTAAAGATCATGATATATGCAAATACACCGGCTGATTTCATTCTAATTATGGTTTGATGCTTATTGTAGATGACGCATGTAACAATAATATGCAGCAAGCATCAAATCATATATGAAATAGTTTAAAAGCTCAAAATCAAAACTTCTATTCTTTCAAAAAAAAAAGAAGCAAACATGTACTTCCACAAGGATAGCCATCAGCCACCAAATCTTAACACAACCTCAAACTTTTCTCAATGCAACCCCAATCCCCTTCTCATCTTTAACTTTCTCAAAGCCCTGTTCAATCCCAAACTCATTTTCTTCTTCTACTCCTCATCTCTTCTCAATCTCAACAATTTTGAACAGAGATTGCAGATGGCAGGGACAAGGTCGTCGTCATCGGCGGCGGCGGCGAGATTGCCGATGGTGGGGACGAGGTTTGAGGAGAGGTCGTCATGAACGACGGTGATGGTGGAGATGTTGAGACGAGTGAACAACGAGATGGGGCGGCGAATTTGGGACGGCAAGATGGGGGCAAGGAATTAGGGCATGAATTTGAGGCGACGACATAGGGCAGCGAGTTGGGATGGGGATCGAGGTGGTTGAGAAGGCGGCGGAGGTCTGGCGGCGAGGAAGGTAGAGACGACGAGGGTAGGGTTAGGGCTTGCAAGGGCCAGGGAACGGTGGTCAGGAGAGAGAGAGAGAGAGAGAGAAGAGAATGAAAAATGAAAGGGTATGTTGGCTTGGTCATTTCCCCACATCAATTTCTAACCGGCCAAAAGAGTGATGGGTCAGGGGGTTTTCCACAAACATTTCAAATAGTAGACCCTTTCTTTCTATTTTGAAAATACCGGGGGTTATTTAACAAGTTTTTGATTGGCCGGGGGGCTTTCAACAATTCCCTATATTTTATATTCTTTCAAGCCATGCAGGATAAGTGCCCAGTAAAGAAATATACCGGTTTTTTTGCACAGCAGTATTCTTTTAATATCTAAAATGTCAGGCAACAACACAAAAAACTGATTGAAATCTTTTTCTTTTTCTATTTTATTAATCTATTTGTGTGGGTGGGCGAGGGGTATGCACGTGGGCCCTATCCTCCAATTTCTCCTTTTTTGTGTATTGGCCACGCCCAAACTTGTCTGTGGCCAACCGCATAGCCTTTGCGCTATTTTTCAATATCCGATTTTAAATACATGTTTAATAAGATTTAAACCTGAATTAGCTATCGATATGTGAAAGTCTATACAGGTACAAAGAGAGTTGAGGCCCCTTGAGACACATTTTTAAATTCTGACATAACCTTGTTCTCTATCTTGGACTCTGCCTAAGATAGAGAATATAACCAGGGAAAAGCTCCAAAGACAAGTTTTGCTTTCAAACATAATCAATGGAAGAAAGCCGAGGACTCTTTGCTCTCAAATGGATGAAAGTGATCTCTAACATTGTGAGTATATACATTAGAGTATCACCTGAATGCCACACCGTGTAAGAAATAGAAAGCTTGATCTGTTCCTTTGCATGTGTCAATCTTGCATGATAAGCATGACCATAGACTCTGACTCCCATCTTGTCAAGTTCTCTTTAAAACAAAGGGTAAATTATCAAAACCCTCCAGGCTGTTTGTCCCGCTGCCAAAAGCCTCTGATCTCGAAAAGGCAGTCAAAAACCTTTTAGGAAATTTTTTTGTTGTAAAAAAAAAAAATATCTGTCTGCGATATCTGTATAGTTTCCTGCGATATCCATAAAGTTGTCTGCGATATTTATGACCTATTTAAATATAGTAGAAAACTATAGATGATGCATGAAATTTTTTCCGGAGGTTTTTGACTACCGCTTCGAGGCCGGGGGTTTTTGACAGCGGGAAAAACTGTTTGGTTTTTTTTGACAATTTACCCTTAAAACAACTATCTAAACTTACAAAACCATGAGGGATGCATAGGTGGCTTCTAAAATGTTATTCCCACAAACATGAGCAATCTCAAATTAGATTTCATAATCTTGTAAATACCGAATTTGTATCTCTCATTACTCTAGTGTGATCAAGACTTTGGCTTAGATTGCAGGAAACACCCACCACTTTTGCCCGATCCGTAGACAATCATCCTTAGTTTTACAAAATCTATGCTTTCCCTTTACTTTATCCAAAATACCTGCACTTACTCCCACTAACCCTAACAATGTTACTATTTTCCTTAATTGTTTCCAAAATATCCTGAAACTTCTATCTCTTCTGCTAACTTGTATTTACAATCAAACGGTTAAGTGTAGTTAAAATAAAAGACAGAGCGGTGGTTTTTTCATCCAAGATGTTTTCTTGCTTATCGGACAAAAGCAAGGAGTGTTTCCTTCAATCTAGCCCAAGATTTTAAATTTAGATTTTTAACTGCTTCCAAAATTCAATGTTGATTATGGACATAAACATAGAGGACAGAAATGTCACATCTCCTAGAATCTCCTTTCACATACAAAAATTATTTATGAATCATTTTCAATAACCACTCAAGTACAGCATCTTGCATCATTCTTCCTCATATCATTGCTGAACATAACAAGTAGAAGAACAAAATAACAGGAGCAGAAATTTCACCTTTTCCATGAATAATCAACATATTGCAACAGATTATAATTGATATATGAGATTCAAGAATCTGTTCGTAAATTCACAAATCCAAACAACATGTTTTCTACTACAAGAACCAACTTTCCTTTATGAAAAAGATTGCATTGTGTTTTTGTGAAGTTTTCAACTAAATTCCCCAACTGAAACATAAAAATTTTCTTACAAAAGAATCAAAGACCTGAAAGAATGGAACAACCTCTAGCAGGCTTATAACATCTCCTATATCTACACCTCCCCATAAAAGAGAGCAACCTTTTCAAACTATAGAACAATTCCAATCTCTTTCCTTCACTCGATTTGCTCGCCAATCAAATCAAGACCCACTAACAAGAACGAAACCCCTTGAAACAACAAAAAGTAGAAATGAATCCCTTGCGCCAAGAGCAAACTTCTCGCCGAAGCGGTCAAAAGAAGAAAAGCAAAGGCCAATTCCTTCCTATAAATCTTATTATGCTTCTTCTTCGCTTTCAACTCCTGTTTCTCTTTCAAAATAGCGTCGAGGTTAGGCAGAGAGTTTTCCCGATGTTGCTTACTCGGTTCCTTTTCGATCAAAGAAACCAAATCGCCTTCAGAAGATCTTCCGGACTTTTTGGTTACGACCCATTCGTAAGCACTACCGAGTTGGAAAAGGACAGATATCATGGCGTTGAATTTGGTGACAGACATTGTGTTTTCGAATAGTAGGTATGGGACGATGAAGGGGAAGGAGCGTGGGGCCGGGAGAATGTTGAGGAAGGACATTGTGGCAGGGATGTAGCAGACGACCCAAGCAGGGAGCTCGGCTTCGGGAACAAACATGGTTAACGGGAGGATGATGCAGAAGAGGGTGAAGGAGTAGAACGGGAGGATTAGTTTCCGGAGGAGGAAGAAGAGGAATATTAGGTTGCATTTTTTCCAGAATCCAATCTGCAGGAGGATAATAATGTTCTTTGGGTTAGTAAAATTTAAATGTGCAACATCATACACAAATATGGTCACTATCACACACAAGCAAACAATTACAAAAAAAAGGTTATGAGTCAGGCTCGACGTAATTAAACAGATTATAACACATGATAAAAATCTATTTAGATCAGAAGTCTTTTGTAGCAATCAAACAAGTGTACAGACTACAAAATGCCTTTCAAAATTTTGAGTGGCTCTTAACATAGCAAAAATCCAAGTTGAATTAACATAGCAAAAATCCAAGTTGAATTACCAAGTAATTTTTTAAATAAGTCTTTGCTAGCAATGAAACAACAAAAAGGGCCAAAATGCATTCTCTTTCAAGTCAATCTTGAAGTTTTTAAATGAGTATAATAGGGACGGAGAATCCAAATAATGTTTTAAACGAGCCCCTCTACCACACAAACAAAATAAAAATTGTCGTATATGCCTTTCTTTGACATCATTAAACCAACTGTGATCGACCTAGAGGACTTCCAAGTTGAATTGTCGTGATGTTTTTACATGCAAGTCATTGCTAGCAATCAAATAAGAAATAGTAAAATAAAGATTCAACAGTTGGGAATTTAGTTTATGTTCTAGACATAATTAAATAAAATGGCCGGCTGCCTAAACTACATACATTTGCCAAGACCCTAGTTGGCCACCGCTTTTCGCAAATACGTACTTGTAAACAAAATTGTGTCACCATGCATGCAAAGAGTTGCACCATTATAAGAAAGCAACTTCAGAAGCCCCACACAAATATAGCACGAAACATTAAACCCAAGAAAGACTGATAATTCTATTAAAGCAGAAAGATCCTACCGTGATACGATATCGATGAAATCAGGAAGCTACTCTGACTGGTAAGTAACTAATTATACACAGAATTTTGGAATATGAAGAAATCAAATATGGAAACATGAGTATGTAAAGTGTTACCTTGGATTTGATAATGTCAGGAAAGCAAAGCCGAAACAGCTGCATGGGCCCCGAATGCCACCGATGCTGCTGCTTCCTATAAGCCTCATACGACTCCGGCACTTCACATTGACACTGAATTGCAATTCAAAACATTTAGCTTCAAATACATTCGCGATTTCAAGTACACTAAACGATATCAATTATAGAAAACTGTAATAGTACCTCGACATCATTGAGGAAGATAAATTTCCAGCCATTGAGATGAGCTCGAACCGCAATGTCCATATCCTCGACCGTAGTCCTCTCTAACCAACCACCCGAATCCTCCAACGCCTTGATTCTCCAAACGCCAGCGGTCCCATTGAATCCAAAAAAGTTTATGAAAACCCCATTCACTTGTTGCTCTACCTCAAAGTGGAAGCAAAGGTTAATGTTCTGAAGCCTAGTGAGCAAGTTCTCGTCTTTATTCACAAAAGACCACCTAGCTTGAACTAGAGCCAACTCCTCATTGTCCTAGAACCCAAATCCATCAATAAATCTTTGCAATAAACAAACAAACAAACAACAAGATCTTAAGATCAAACTATACCTTGAAATGGGGCACTGTCCTCTTCAAGAAATCGGGCATAGGTTGAAAATCGGCGTCAAAGATGGCGACAAACTCATAATTCTTCACATAGCTACAATTCATCGCCGACTTGAGATTCCCTGCTTTGTACCCATCTCTGATAACCCTATGCCTATACACGATCTGCACGCCGTTGTGCTTCCATTTCTCGATCTCGTCCTTGATCAGCATTTGCGTGGTGGGGTCATCGGAATCATCCAAGACCTGCACCAACATGTTCGACCTCGGCCAATCCAGGTTACACACCGCCGTGATCGACTGCTGATAAACCTGCGCAAATTTCCCCAAAATTACACAACAAATTCCACACATTCGCAGGAACTCACACGAAAAGATACAAGATTTATATATACCTCTTTCTCATTGCACATAGGCATCTGAATCAGCACCATGGGGAAACCTCCGCCCCCGTTTTCGACGTCATCGTGGATCTGTTTCATGATAGGCTTGATCTTTTTGAACTTGATGTAGAAGCAGCCGAGGCAGAGGATGAGCCTGTCGGCGCTCTGAATCAAGAAGAGCACGACGCAGGCGTCGGCGAGGAACTGAAGAACAGGGGCTATGTAATCGACGCGGATCCGGACCCAGCCCGCGTAGACCGAATCGAAAGCGTCTTGGACGCCGAAGGAAGAAGAGAAGGCCATGAGTTTCTGAAGGTCAGGAGTGCCAATGTGCCACCCTTTGAAGTAAGCGGCGATCTCGAAGCCGAGGAGGAC
This sequence comes from Agapanthus africanus, assembly GCA_030015575.1. Taxonomy (NCBI): domain Eukaryota; kingdom Viridiplantae; phylum Streptophyta; class Magnoliopsida; order Asparagales; family Amaryllidaceae; genus Agapanthus; species Agapanthus africanus. Next base: position 822,414,546 of record CM057339.1, on the reverse strand, counting down.
GAGGGTCAACAAAAGGAACATTTTTATGCAGGAGTAGAAGCGGCCTCGAGGGAGGGGGCTGGCGTCCTCGGGGTCGGAGTCGGTGCGGCCGGAGCGGAGGCGGCGGCGGACGGCCGAGGCGAGGCCAACGGAGGCGGAGGCGAGGGAGGCGAGGCAACCGGCGGCGCGGTGGGCCCTGAGGAGGAGGACCCACGTGATCTGCCTCGCGTTCTTGCCGCGGCCGCCCTTCTTGGATGGGAACTCGCCGGCGGCGGCCGAGCCGTCGTCGTCGTCGTCGTCGGGGGAGGAGATCTCGACCATCGACCAGTTGGGGTTCTCCATCTTCACCACCACCGGCGTCCCCCTGTGCGCCTCCTTCGCCCACCAGTTGAATGCAGGCGCCATTTTTTGTTTCTTGTGGGCAAGATTGCAGCTTTTTGGTGGATTTGAAATGGGTTTATGGAAAAACTAATGGGTTTTGATTCGTTTGGGAGGAGGTTGAGGATCGAGGGAGCAATGTGGCCAAGAATTGTGCATGGGTATTTTGGGAAGAAGAGTACAAAGTTTTCTCTTACCTTCTTCCCATTTCCATTGCTCAAAGCTACTCTCTCTCTCTATCTCTCTCTCTCTGTGTGTGTGTGTGTGTCTGTCTCTAGAAAATGAAGAAGAAGAAGTCTCTCTCTGTCTCTAGAAAATGAAGAAGAAGAAGAATATAAAGAAGAGAGCTCCACAAGTCTCCAATGGTTCTCTTCTTTCTCTTCTCTTTTTTGTTGTGTTCACTTTTTCTTTGATGATTAAACTCTTGTATCTAATTCTCTATATATATAAACACAATTGAGGACGGCCAAAAAATGGTATACAGCTGGAGACGGGGAAGGGGATGGAACATTAATTTAAGGTAAATTGTTGAGAACCCACGGCCCAATTAAACCGTGCCAAAAAGTCTCTCGTATTTTCAAAATTAATGGGAGGAGCCTACTATTCAAACACGTTGTGAGAAAGCCTCTGGATTTTATAGTTGGGCCTTCTATTATAACTTAGAGAGAGTTCCAAAAATACCCTTCTCATTTTCTCACAGGCGGCTCTCTTAAAAAGCTACTCTTTCTCTCTCTCTCTCTCACCTTCTCTGTTCCCTCTCCCATCATCGTCATCGTCAAGGACGATTCTCACCGCCTCCTCATTGCCATCTTCTCTCCTGTCTTGATCGCCTTCCTCTTTTCGATCCATCATCATCTTCTTCTCTTCTCTTTTCGATCTTTCCGCTTACTTCAAAGACGCTGCCAAAATCCTAAGCGAACTATCTTCATTCTCGTCGGTTGCTCTCTATTTTCTAAGTCCAATTGCTTGAGTGTATTTTGACGATCGAGTGTTTTGTACATTGCAGAGGTAATTTTTGTATTTTCTTTCGATTTTTGGGTTAATAATTTCAATCTAAACCTAATTTTATATTATGGGTTTGTCTTAATTTTCAGTTCCGGCGTTGTTTTTATTATTGCACGGTAATCGTCTGATGAATTGCACTATTGAGCATGATGATTGAAACGACCAAGAAAAATGCAAGTTTTGTGGAATTTTTGAATGAAAATGCAATTTTAGTGTCGTTTTTGTTATTACATTTCTTTTTGTATTGTTATGAGTTTTACTAAGCTAATTTTATAATAGACAAAATGTTGTTAGAGGCTGAAAAGGGATATTTTGAAGGCTGCACCTTATGGGCATTAAAATTAGATTAAGCAATAACCTTAAGAGTGTGTATGTATGTATTTTGTGTGTGTGTGCAACTTGTAGGCATTTGCTAGTAACTTCTATGCAGTTGCATGAAATTTCTAATAAATTGCATGTAAGCTCTAAGCGGTTGCATGCAATTTCTAATAAATTGCATGTAACCTTTAATAACTTGATTATAACTTAATATAGTTTTTATTGGTGCAGATTCTGGAGAAATGGTTTGTTGAGAAGCCGGATAAGAAAGACAATGTGAAGGGCGTGCCCTTTGAAGTACAAGCGATATGTCGGAAGAATATTTGTGCGGAAAAAAAAGTGCACAAATTTTATTGGTGAGCGAGTAAGAAATATCTTGATATTGTTTCAGTTTTTATTTGGCCAAGTTTTGAACTCTTTACTATTCGTACATGTATTCATTTATTTGTATTTGGCCACGCCAATATTATTACTTATTTTGGGTGAGATGACAAATTGCTTATATGTTGCCGGTTTGTCTAATGAATATAAAAAAATGTTGACGTATTTATTTTAATATAGCCGATATTGTCCGATATTATGATACAAATAATATTTTTATTGATATTATCTATTTTATATAGCCAATATTGACAGATACTGTGATATAAATGATATTTTTGTTGATTTATCAGTTTTATATAGCTGATATCGGAGGTATGAGAGGCTTGGGTACCCCGAGGAGTTAAGTTCTAAATTTTTTTCTTAGAAATTACATGCAACTAATTAGAAATTACATGCAAATAATTAAAAGTTATATGCAACTAATTAGAAATTACAGGTAAGTTGTTAGAAATTATAGGAAAGTACTTACAAGTTATATACAATTTATTAGAAGTTACAGGCAACTAATTAGAAATTACAGGTAAGTGGATAGAAGTTAAAGACAGGTACATAGAAGTCACATGCAACTAAATAGAACTTACATGCAACTGCTTACAAGTTACATGTAAGTGCATATAAGTTATAGGCAAGCGGTTGAAAGTTAAAGGCAAATGCATAGGAATCACATGCAACTTGTCACGCCCCGATTCCCAATAGACGGTAACGGTAACGTGGCAGGCCGCGATGTATTTACTAAGAAATAAATACATTAAGCGTAATTAAGCAACATGTAAAAATGAATAAGAATGACAAAAGTATTAAAATAAAACAGCAAGTTCATTTACATTCAACTTTATATACAATTGTTTGAAAAGAAAAGATACAATGAGTAAAGCAGTGCCTAAACAATGGCATACAAAATGAAAGTGCAGGTGAATTAGTAGTCGGCTGAGTGGTGAGCTGGTCCAAGTCCTCCTGATTAAGCTCAATCTCCTGAGAGTCCGGTCCTCCTAACGAACATTCCAAAGAAATAAATAGAAAAGAATGTCGTCAGCAAACTAGCGCTCGGTAAGTCCCAAAAGGAAAAAAAGAAGATAGTATATAAAATGAAATGAACAGTAAAGTGTATATGACTGATTACTGCCATATGATAATTATTATAACGTGGTTGTTTGTAGTTTGATAAAGAAGGTATTCATGTATACGAGATGAGTCCATCTTGCCCCATGGACTATGGTAACATGTAGTACAAGACCCTGTCATAACCTATGGGACAACGGCATGAGAATTCATGTAGGTGTCTTTTAAGTGACCTCTCGTGTCACGATATACGTTCCGTACCAATCTACCCCTTTATCCCCGCGTAATGTATTGTATAGATTATATTTACAAGTCTTGTCGAAACCATGGATACAAAATGTTCAAGTATTCATGTTCAGGATGTAATCAAGTATTCAAGTAATCAAGTCAAGTTATAACCATGGTTCGGTCAAATCAAGTATACATGTTTGATATTGATGTTTGGATTTGGGTATTCATATTCATGTTTGATTTTGGATTCAGATTTGAGTTTGGACTCAGACTGAGTTAGACACTTGTACTGATTTAATTATGGAATTCTTAGATTCGGGAGTTATCGGTAACTGCTGCATATGGACAGCAGGATTTGTGTCTTTCTCCAAGACAATTACCATTAATAACTCCGTTAAGTTATCTACCTTAAATAGGCAAGCACTCCATTTCTCCGGCTCTCTAGGGCTCAAGAGAATTGATTCCGCTTTAACCTATATTTACTAAAATCCTTAAAATATTGTTTTTATATAACTTGAGGGGGTTTTATGAAAAATATTTTAATATAGTTAAAAAGTAAGCCTCGAGGGTGATTAGTATTACTTAGGGTTTTCATGAGCATGGATTTTAAGTATTTGGGGTATCTTAGTGATAATTACTTAGCTTGGAAAGTTCATTATATTTTATTGAAAAACTTGTCCTTTTTGATATCTTGATAGTATTTTATTGTCATTTATTAATCTTTCATTTTTAGAAAAACATAGGTTTATTATATTTTGAAAATATGGATTTGTAATTTTAAATTAATTTTTCTAAAAATTAATTTTATTTTATTTTAAAAAACTCGTATTTCTTAAAAACGCATTTAAATCATTTTGAGATCGAATACTCCGTGAGGAGGTCTGCATTTTGCTCCACTAGTCCAAGGATGTGCGATAATCCGCACCATCCGTTAGCAGGTCCCTTAAAGAGGGTTGTAGATATATAATCGCAAAGAAAATGAAATACCGTGTTAAAAGAAACCCGGTTTTTAAATTATATGGTATTTTATTGTAATATTATTCTTCGAAAAGAAAATACATACAATAAGTATCATATTATGAAACCAAGTGTGCGTGTGGGGTAGGTCATTACCTCGTGAAGTTTTCCTAAAGGTATTGTTAAGCAATTTTGTCGAAAAGATGTGATAACAAAATTCAAGCTATTTTAATGTAAAAGTTCAATTATGATTAGCTATTTTAATGTAAAAGTTCAATTATGATTGTTGTACATGAGATTCTTGGTTAAACTTTATTCTAAACATTGGTATTAAGATTATAAGTGAAGTGGTAAAATTGGTTTGACCAAATGATAAAAGAAAATGAAATTATAGGTTTTAGAAAAGATGATATCGGTAATAACTTCACTTTTACCGATTTTGTTTAAAAAAGAAATTCAATGAAGAGAAATCAAGTTTGGGAGGGACTTACGGTTTAGAAAACTTGGGAAGAGGGTGAGGAAAAGGAAAAGGCTCTTCGTGGCGTCGCGGGAGCTCCGGAATTGGTTTCGATTTTCGCCGGAACTAACTTCCTCGCTAACTCCACTTGCACTTAGAAACTTTTTAGAGAGTTTTGGCTCGAATTTTCAGAATGGTGCTGAGCCAAAATAGGGGATGATATTTATAATGGAGAATTAGGGTTTGGGAATTAAAAATGTGGATTAAAAGCATTAAAATTGTGTTTAATTGTGAAATGTCTTTGTTTGATTACAGAGAAATCAAACAGTGCAGAGGGGTTAGGGATAGCTGAAAAGGTGTGTGTGTAAAGCACGGGCATCATTGGGCTCATCTGAGCCGTCGATGCCTGTCCAAACCCCCTTTCCGACGGTCGATCTCAAGGCAAATGCCTCAAAATTCGTGCCACTTGATCAACCCTCTGTTTACTCCATTTTCCACATGTTTGATTTTTCTGAACTTTTCATTTCCCCGTGTATTGCACGTGTAATCTTTTGGAGTTCCAAAAATTTAAAAAGAAAAATCAGAAAAAATAATTGTGTCTGATGGGAATCGAACACACAGGTTACGTCACAGCAGTGCAAAGGCTTTACCAGTGAGCTATAAGTTGTTTCTTGCTGTTATTTCATAAAAGCGACTTATAACTCAAACCCAGGCTATAAAACCCATTTCTTGTATATTAACAGAAAACTTTCCGTACAAAGATTTTAGAGTCGTTACATTCTACCCTCTTTATAAAAATTTCGTCCTCGAAATTTATATTTACATAGGGACTAATTTTCAAATAGATAAAGGTATCTTGCACGCATGTCTTCTTCTCGTTCCTATGTTGATTCTCCTGGCGAATCTTTTCTCCACATCACTTGGACCAAGTTTACATACTTGTTTCATAATGTCTCTACCTTTCGGTCCAGGATCTCAACGGATTGTTGCTCGCAGGTTAGATCAGTCTGTACTGTGAGCTTTGAGTGATCAAGTATGTGACTGGGGTCGCTCACATATCGTCGTAGCTGGGATATGTGGAACACGTTGTGTACTCCTTCCAATGAGGGTAGTAGTGTTAAACGGTATGCCACTTCTCCAACTCGTTCGAGAATGTCGAACGGTTCTATATATCTTGGACTTAGCTTACCCCTTTTGCTAAAACGGATCACTCCTATGTTTGGAGAGATCTTTAGGAAAACATGGTCTCCAGGTTGGGACTCCAGATGTCGACGCTTTGTATCTGCCCAATACTTCTGTCGGTCTTGGACTATGCACATTCTTTCCCTGATCTTGCGAACTACATCCACAGTTGCCACGATCATCTCTGGTCTAAGGAGTTCACGATCTTTGATGTCGTCCTAACTTAGTGGTGAACGACACTTTTGTCTGTAGAGTGCTGCGAATGGTGCCATTCCAATACTTGCCTGATAGCTGTTGTTGTATGAAAACTCTACAAGGTATAGGTGATCTTCCCACGAACCTCCGAAGTCTAACATACAAGCTCTTAGCATGTCTTCCAGAATCTGAATTGTTCGCTCAGACTGTCCATCCGTTTGTGGATGATAAGCCGTGCTGAAATTCATATTTGTTCCCAGGCTAGCTTGCAGACTCTGCCAAAATTATGATCGGAATCTTATATCACGATCGGAGATGATGCAAACAGGTACTCCATGTAATCTCACGATCTCTTGCATGAGTTCATGGGTATCAAATATGGTACATCTTGAAGGTTTAAATATTTACTTTAGATTTATGCTTACCTCCATGTACTTCGTTGCTAACATCTCGGTTGATTGACCAACTCGAAATGGAATAAAGTGAGCCGACTTGGTGAGCCGATCCATAATAACCCATATTGCGTTGTTACCCTTCATGCTGCGAGGAAGGGCAATTACAAAAGCCATGGTAATATGCCGCCATTTCCATTCTGGGATTAGTAACGGCTGAAGTAGACCAGCAATTCTGTGATGTTCAGCCTTCACTTGCTGACACACCAATCACTTGGCTACGCTCCTTACTATTTCGCACTTCATTCCATACCACTAGTAGTGTTGCCGTAGATCCTTGTATATTTTTGTACCACCGGGGTGTATAGAATAAGGAGATCTGTGAGCTTCTTTCATCAACTCTTCTTAAATAGGGCCGTTTGGTATACATAATCGACTTCCATATCGCAAGAATCCATCTTCATGAATGATGAAGTCAGTTCGAAGTCCACTTTCTCCCTGTTCTCAGATCTTTTGCAGCTTGGCATCATTTGCTTGAGCTGCCTTGATCTGATTGACAATAGTGGATTGGACTTGTAAGTTCATCAAATATGAAGTGTTACATGGCATAACTACTTCGATCACTAATCCATGCAATTCCTGCTGTAGCTTCCACTGAACGGTGAGGTTCATTGCTAATGGCTGGCGGCTAAGTGCGTCAGGAACTACATTCACCTTCCCAGGATGATACTGTAGCTTGATGTCGAAGTCTGCCATGAGTTCTAGCCATCTTCTCTACCGCATGTTTAGTTCCTTCTGAGTAAATACATACTTCAGACTCTTGTGGTCAGTGTATATATCCACTCGTTCTCTCAGAATATAGTGGCGCCAAATTTTAAGTGCAAAGATAACGGCTGCCAAATCCAGATCATGTGTTGGATAGTTGCGCTCATGTACCTTCAGTTGTCTTGATGCAAAAGCCACAACTTTTCCATGCTGGTGTAGGACACATCATAATCCTTTACCGGACGCATCACAATGCACAACGAAACCTCCAGATTAATCCGGTATTACAAGAATAGGAGCAGAGGTTAATCTTGATTTGAGTTCTACAAAAGCTTTTTCACATGCTTCTGACCACACGAATGCTTCATCTTTATGTGTGAGCTTGGTCAGGAGTACTGCAATCTTTGAGAAGCCTTCAATGAATTGTTGATAGTATCCTACTAATCCCAAAAAACTTCATATATCTTTCACCGTATTTAGTGTCGGCCACTCGCTGACTGCTGACATCTTAGCTGGATCTACTGAGATTCCTTCGCCTGAAACGATATGTTCGAGAAATCCGACTTGATCTAGCCAAAATTCACACTTACTGTACTTGGCATAGAGCTGATGTTGTCGTAATTTCTTCAGGACAATCCATAAGTGTTCAGCCTGTTCTTTCCGATTCTTTGAATACACCAGGATGTCGTCGATGAAGGTGACAACAAACATGTCTAAATACTCTCGGAAAACTTGGTTCATCAGGTTCATAAATATGGCAGGTGGATTGGTCACTCCAAATGGCATTACGAGATATCCATAATGACCATATCAAGTCCTAAACGTCGTCTTCAGAATGTCGGACTCTTTGACCTTCACCTGATGATAACCCGAACAAAGATCTAGCTTCAAAAATACACAAGACCCACTTAACTGATCGAAAAGATCATCGATGCGTGGTAGTGGATACTTGTTCTTGATCGTCACTTCGTTCAAAACTCGATAATCCACACACATCCTGTATAAACCTTCTTTTTTCTTCACGAGTAACACTGGAGATCCCCAACTTGAAGTACTGGGATGAATCCAACCTTTCTTCAGCAGTTCGTCCAACTGAATACGGATCTCCTTCAATTCTTCTGGACTTAACTGGTATGGAACTTTGATTACAGGTTGCGCACCAGGTAGTAAATCAATATTAAACTCAAGAGTTCAATCGGGAGGCAAAACTGATATATCTTCAGGGAACACATCCTCGAACTCGCGAAGTAGTTCGGGCTTTTCTTCTTCTGCCGGGAGAGAAAACACTTCTGCAACCTTCGGTTTAGCACGGTATCTCCTGGCTCTAAAGTTCTATCTCCACTCTTGAAATAGAAGACTGGGTGATCTGGTATCTCAAATACTACCCTCCTTTGATGGCAGTCAATAGTAGTATAGAATACTCCCAGCCAATCCATTCCCAACACAACATTGAAATTTGGGATGTCCAGTACTTTGAAATTCGCGTAGAATTCTCGTCCCCAAACTACAACTGGATACTGATCAAACCCCATAGTTGCTTTCAGAACTCCATTCCCGGAACTAACATTCTATCTTGAAATGAGCGGCTTCACGGGAATCGCATGTGTTCTCACGAATCGTTGCGACATGAAGCAGTGTGACGCTCCAGTGTCGAAAAGTGCGAGTGCATGAAGGGTGGCTACTAGTATAGTACCTAAGTTGTGTGGGCTTGGGTTTAGATATAGGATAAGTTATAGAGATATACAAGGATTGAAAAGGTTTGAAAGGATTGGGAATTACCAGTGATGACTTGGCATGTGGCTTCGGGACGGTGCATGAGGATAGCAATCTACTACGGCTGACCCTACAACAGGCTCTTGATAGCCTCAAGCAATACCGTTTTCTCATTGATAGGAGCTTCAATGGTAGGTGGTGGTGGTAGAGTAGGCGGTGGGGTGTTGCCATTGACATTGATACTGGTGTTGTTAGGAGAATCCATGACCTTGATAGAAAAATAAATGGTTAGGATAGATTCAAAAAATTAGAAATGTAAGAAATGTATAGTTGCTTATTTTTATAATTCTTGTGATATATTGCTTAAGATTTCATGCAGAACTGACCTGCATGGGCCGCCAACAAAACCTGTCATGCTCCGCATCCCAATAGACGGTAATGGTGACGTGGCAGGTCGCAACGTATTTACTAAGAAATAAATACGTTAAGTGTAATTAGGCAATATGTGAAAATGAACAAGAATGACAAGAGTATTAAAATAAAACAGCAACTTTATTTACATTCAACTTTGCATACAATTGTTTGAAAAGAAAAGATACAATGAATAAAGCAGTGCCTAAACAATGGCATACAAAATGAAAGTGCGGGTGAACTAGTAGTCAGGCTGAGTGGTGAGCTGGTCCAAGTCCTCCTGGCTAGGCTCGATCTTCTGAGAGTCCGGTCCTCCTGACGAACATTCTAAAAAAAGAAATAGAAAGGAATGTCGTCAGCGAACTAGCGCTCGGTAAGTCCCAAAAGAAGAAAGAGAAGATAGTATATAAAGTGAAATGAACAATAAAGTGTATATGACTGATTTCTGACATATGATAATTATTATAACGTGGTTGTTTGTAGTTTGGTAAAGAAGGCATTCATGTATACTAGAGGAGTCCATCTTACCTTGTGGACTATGATAACATGTAGTACAAGGCCCCGTCATAACCCACGGGACAACGGCATGAGAATTCATATAGGTGTCTTTTAAGTGACCTCTTGTGCCACGATATACGTTCCGTACCAATCTACTCCTTTATCCCCGCGTAATGTATTATATAGATTATATTTAAAAGTCTTGCCGAAACCATAGATACAAAATGTTCAAGTATTCGTGTTCAGGATATAATCAAGTATTCAAGTAGTCAAATCATAACCATCGTTCGGTCAAGTCAAGTATACATGTTTGATATTGATGTTTGGATTTGAGTATTCATGTTCATGATCAAGTATTCATGTTTGATTTTGGATTCAGGTTTGAGTTTGGACTCAGACTGAGTCAGATACTTGTACTGATTTAACACTGGAATTCTTAGGTTCGGGAGTTATCGGTAACTGCTGCACATGGACGACATGATTTATGACTTTTTTCAAGACAATTACCTTTGATAACCCCGTTAAGTTGTCTACCTTAAATAGGCAAGCACTCATTTTCTCCGGCTTCCTGGGGCTCAAGAGAATTGATCCCGCTTAAACCTATATTTACTAAAATCCTTAAAATATTGTTTTTATATGACTCGAATGGTTTTATGAAAAAATATTTTAATATAGTTAAAAAGTAAAGCTCGAGGGTGATTAGTATTACTTAGAGTTTTCATGAGCATGGATTTTAAATATTTGGGGTATTTTAGTGATTATTACTTAGCTTGGAAAGTTCATTGTATTTTATTGAAAAACTTGTCCTTTTTGGTATTTTGATGGTATTTTATTGTCATTTGTTAATCTTTCATTTTTAGAAAATCATAGGTTTATTATATTTTGAAAATATGGATTTATAATTTTATACAATTTTTCTAAAAATTAATTTATTTTATTTAGAAAAATTCGTATTTCTTAAAAACGCATTTAAATCTTTTCGAGATCGAATGCTCCTTGAGGAGGCCTGCATCTCGCTCTAAGAGCCCAAGGATATGCGATAATCCGCACCATCCATCAGTAGGTCTCCTAAAGAGGGTTGTGATGCATAATCGTAAAGGAAGTGGAATACCGTGTTAAAAGAAACCCGGTTTTTAAATTATATGGTATTTTATTATAATATTATTCTTCGAAACGAAAATGCATACAATGAGTACCGTGCTATGAAACCAAGTGTGCCTGTGGGGTAGGTCGTTACCCCATGAAGTTTTTCTAAAAGTATTGTTAAGCAATTTTTTCGAAAAGATGTGATAACAAAGTTCAAGCTATTTTAATGTAAAAGTTCAATTATGATTGTTGTACGTGAGATTCTTGATTAAAATTTATTCTAAACATTGGTTTTAAGATTACAAGTGAAATGGTAAAATTGGTTTGACCAAATGATAAAAGAAAATGGAGTTATAGGTTTTAGAAAAGATGATATCGGTAATAACTCCACTTTTACCTATTTTGTTTAAAAAAGAAATTCAATGAAGAGAAAGAGAGTTTAGGAGGGCCTTACGGTTTAGAAAACTTGGGAAGATGATGAGGAAAAGGAAAAGGCTCTTCGTGGCGTCGCGGGAGCTCCGGAATTGGCTTCGATCTTCGCTGGTACTAACTTGCTCGCTAACTCCACTTTGTTTCGAGGGTAGGATCTAAGAAAGCTTTACTCCACTTTCACTTAGGAACTTTTTAGAAAGTTTTGGCTAGAATTTTCAGAATGGTGCCGAGCTAAAATAGGGGTGGTATTTATAGTGGAGAATTAGGATTTGGGAATTAAAAATATGGATTAAAAACATTAAAATTGTGTTTAATTGTGAAATAAAAGGTCTCTGTTTGATTGCAGGGAAATCAAACAGTGCAGAGGGGTTAGGGGTAGCTGAAGAGGTGTGTGTGCAAAGCACGGGGTTCATTGGCATCATCTAAGCCGTCAGTGCCGGTCCAAACCCCCTTTCCGCCGGTCGATCTCAAGGCAAATGTCTCGAGATTCGTGCCACTTGATCAGCCCTCTGTTTACTCCATTTTCCACATGTTTTATTTTTCTGAACTTTTCATTTCTCCGTGTATTGCAGGTGCAATTTTTTAGGCTTCCAAAAAGTTAAAAAGAAAAATCAGAAAAAATAATTGTGTCTGATGGGAATCGAACACACAAGTTACGTCATAGCAGTGCAAAGGTTTTACCAATAAGCTACAAATTGTTTCTTACTATTATTTCACAAAAGGGACTTATAACTCAAATTTAGGCTGTAAAACTCATTTCTTGTATATTAACAAAAAACTTTCCGTACAAAGATTTTAGAGTTGTTACACAACTAATTAGAAATTACAGATAACTGCTTACAAGTTACAATCAACTTATCATAAATTACAGGTAAATGCTTACAAGTTGCAAGCACACACAAAATACATACAACACAGTTACCTGTAATTTCTAATTAGTTGCATGAGACTTCTATGCACTTGGTTTTAACTTCTTACCACTTACCCGTAACTTCTGATTAGTTGCATGTAATTTATAAGAATTTGCCTGTAATTTTTGATAAGTTGCATGTAACTTATAAGCAGTTGCTTGTAACTTCTAATTAGTTGCATGCGACTTCTATATACTTGTCTTTAATTTCTAACCACTTGCCTGTAATTTCTAATTAATTGCATATGACTTCTATGCACTTGCTTTTAATTTCTAACCACTTACCTGTAATTTCTAATAAATTGTATGTAACTTATAAACACTTGTCAGTAACTTGTAAGCACTTACATGTAACTTCTAATTAGTTTCTATGCACTTGTCTTTAATTTCTAACCACCTGCATGTAGGTTCTAATTGGTTACATGTGACTTCTATACACTTGCCTTTAACTTCTAAGCAGTTGTCTGTAACTTCTAATTAGTTGCATATAACTTCTGATAAGCTGTTTGTAACTTATAAACACTTGTCTGTAACTCCTAATTAATTGCATGTGACTTCTATGCACTTATTTTTAACTTATAAGCGCTTACCTGTAATTTTTAATTAATTGCCTAATAAATTGTATGCAACTTGTAAGCACTTGCATATAATTTCTGATAAATTGCATGTAACTTCTGATAATTTACATGTAATTTTTAATTAGTTGCATGTAATTTTTAATTAGTTGCATGTGACTTATATGCACTTACTTTTAATTTCTAACCACTTGCCTGTAATTTATAAGCAATTGCCTGTAATTTCTGATAAATTATCTGTAACTTGTAAGCACTTTCCTATAACTTCTGGTAAGTTACCTGTAACTTATTAGCAGTTGCCTGTAACTTTTAATTAGTTGCATATGATTTCTATGCACTTGTCTATAATTTCTAACCATTTACCTGTAACTTCTAATTAGTTGTCTGTAACTTTTAATAATTTGCCTATAATTTGTAAGCACTTTCCTGTAATTTCTAACAACTTTCATATAACTTCTATTTAGTTGTCTGTAACTTCTAATTTATCGCACATAACTTTTAAGCACTTGCATATAATTTCTAATTAGTTGCATGTAATCTCTAAGAAAAAATTTGGAGCTTAGCTCCTCGGGGTACCTAGGCCTCCCTACCTCCAGTATCAGCTATATAAAACTGATAAATCAACAAAAATATTATTCATATCACAGCATCCGTCAACATCGGTTATATAAAACAGATAATATCAATAAAAATATCATTTGTATCATAAAATCGGCCAATATCGGCGATATTAAAATAAATACGTCAACATTTTTTTACATTCGTTAGACAAACCAGTAACATATAAGCAATTTGTTATTCTCGCTCAAAATAAATATTAATATCGGCGAATATCGGCCAAATACAAATAGATGAATAGATATACGAATAACAAAGAGTTCAAATTTCAGCCAAACAAAAACTGATGAATACATGTACGAATAACAAAGAGTTCAAATTTCAGACAAATAAAAACTGAAACAATATCAAGCCATTTTTTGTCGTTCGCCAATAGAATTTGTGCACATTCTTTGTCGCACAAATATTCTTCCAATGCGTCGTTTGTACTTCAAAAGACACGCCTTTCACACCATCCTTCTCATTCGGCTTATCAACAAATCGTTTTTCCAGAATCTGCACCAATGAAGACCATTATACGTTATAATCAAGTTATTAGAGATTACAGACAACTTATTAAAAATTATAGACAACTGCTTATAAATTACAGTCAATTTATTAGAGTTTACAGACAACTGCTTAGAAATTACAGAAAAGGTCTTACAAGTTGCAGGCACACAAAATACATACATAACACATTTAAGCTTATTACTTAATCTAATTTTAATACCCATAAGCTTCTAGCTTTCTGCAATCTACTTGGAGTTGGCCTTCAAAGTATCATTTTTCAGTCTTTAATAACACTTTGTCTATTATAAAATCAACTTATTAAAACTCATAACAATACAAAAAATAATGTAACAACAAAAACGACACTAAAATTGTATCTTCATTCAAAAATTCAATAAAACTTACATTTTTCTTGGCCGCTTCAATCAACATGCTTAATGGAGCAATTCATCAGACAATTACCGTGCAACAATAAAAACAATACTGTAACTGAAAATTAAGAAAAACCCACAATATAAAATTATGCTTAGATCGAAATTATTAACCCAAAAATTGATAGAAAATACAAAAATTACTTTTGCGATGTAGAAAAATCTTGATCGTCAAAATACACTTAAGCAATTGGATTTAGAAAATAGAAAGTAACCGATAAGAATGAGGATAGTTCGTTTAAAATTTTGGCTGCGTCGGTGACAAAGACAGAGTGATTGAAGAGTGGAGAGACGAAAATGTCGATGGATCGATCTCGTAGACGGGGATCGAGACGGAGAGAAGGCGTCGATGAGAAGGCGGCGAGAATTGTCCTTGACGATGGTGGTGACGAGAGAGGAAACAGAAAAGGTGAGAGAGAGACAGAGAGAAAGAGGTTTTTTTGGAGAGAGTGGACTGTGAGAAGGAGAAGAGTGTTTTTAGTATATACTAAAATACCTAAGGTATGGTTGCTAATATGTGATGGAATAAATGGTGGGTCAAGGTTTTTTTAAAATGTTGAAAAAATCCGGGGACTTTTTGACAGGTTTTTTTTGGACCGAGGGCTTTTCAATAATTTACCCTTAATTTAATAATTAGGAAACATAATTATTTTACTGTTTCCTAAATTTTGTGTCCATCCATTTGGCCTCTCTTGCTTTTCCATTGAACGCATTTTCATCCTATCAAAAATCGAAAAAAGGTAAAGTTAAAACAAAAGTAAGAAAATAAAAAAAAGTTTTTAGTAGGAAAGAACGAAGAAGGACATATTCAGACCCTACATGTAATATCCAAATTAGCAAAACTAATGAATACTAATCTGAAAAATTAGGGAAAATTTAGCTTGGCCAGTTTGTCACCCACCCAAAATAAGCATCCACGTGTGTTTTATGTTTTGCAATGAGTTGGGTTAATTAGTTTTATTTGTTAGTTGTTAAAGTGATAAACCCAATCCGCCTTTTTCATTTGTGAAAAAATAAGACCAAGCCATCATATAAAGCACTGTTTTTTTATCCACATGTGGTAATAAATACGGTTGAGATTGTTGTTGGATCGTGATTATATTATTTTCAAGTATATTATATCACTGATGGATTGTAACTCTATTGGCACGTAGATGAATGTCATGTCATGATCAAGACGGTCCTTTGTTCAATGAATTGAAACCACATGCGAAAGAAACACATGGACGGTGGATAATATACTATACATTCGTAGGTTAACTTGTCGATGGTTCAACAATTAGGCCGGTTTGAGATGTGGATATTATGATGTTTCCTTCTTCCTAATACAAGAAAAAAGTATAAATGTTATTTTACCTGTATTTAATAATGGTTGTACGTAGGCGTGGCTAATAAAGCGAACCGAAGCAATTGGTTTCGGAATTCGTTTGTTACGTCTAGCCGGCGAAGCGAGATTTTCTCGTTTCGCAGGCTAGGCGAGGTGAGACAAGGGCAACAGTAACGAAAGCAGAACCCGCTCGCTTCGCATCGCCGGTTCACGAAACGAGGCGAGGTGAGGCAAATTCGCCGAGCTAGGCGAATTTTTTGCCTGGCTCAGTAGCTATTTTTTATTAAAAAAAATTTTAAAATTAAAATTAGGTGTAAAAATTTGAAATTTAAACAAATTTTTATATTAAAGAAAATCTTAATTAAATTACATTTTAATGATACAGTTTGTTTTATTTTATATTAAAGACCGAATCCACTCGGGCTGCCTACATATCCCTCCTAAATATGGGTCTTAATGAGAGAGGATCAGGTTTACTTAGTTCTTTTTCTACTATTACAAATCTTACTCACTGCTCGTCGGCGCTGGTTGTGGTTCCTTCTCCTTCGATGTTGGTCTCGTCCGATCCTGTAAGCTCCTCAGGTAGATAATTGATTAGTCTAAAATATTCCACATTTGTATGAACATTTTTTCTACTATTATTAACTGCTAAAATGTAATGATTGTAAATAAAGAACATATATGGATTTATTTATAAAAATATTATATCACGACCTGAAAGTACGGAACGTGACTGCCACTTAAATTACGAAACGTCTCAAGGCGTACGTAATCTAAGTAAGGCAAAGCCCAGAAATCTAAACCATTTTAAAAAATAGAGTGAAGTAAAACTTAATTTAAAAAGATGATTTTTGTAAAAATAAAGTCACCTTAAAACAATTTAACGCATCAAATTTCCCGAAAATTTCGGCAGAATCTCCTTTGTAAATACCGGCCCCCAAATGGGTACAACACATGAAAATACATATAAATGATGAATAAAGGCATCCCCAAGCGGGAGCTAGCTCTTCGCCCATGGCGGAATCACAACCACATGCAATATGTATATCAAAAGTGCAAAAAAAAAAAAACATCTGAAAGTAAGAAATAAGAAACACCATGTCGGCTCAAGTGAGTATCGACACCAAAATACCACAAATACAAGTCTCACGAGTCTCACCGTCTAATCCAATATATAAGGGTAGATGGAGTATACTAGATACAAATAATAATACAAGATGGAACAAAAGTATCCTCGCAACCGACCTATGAACAAAGCTGCAAATCGATGAAATCAAGCAAAAAGAGGAAGTACGCCCGCCGCTACTGCGCTGACGGGTCGGACCTGCAAGATACTGTGGCACAACGGGGTGAGTTGCCAACTCGTGAGTAGTAAGTAACATCTAATAAGGCTATCGTAAGTATGCACGCAAATGCGTCTCAACCTACGCATATCGATATGATACGATGTGCTAACATGAATGTATAATCAAACACGAAACGTGAACAAGTCTGGTATGAAAAAATCTTTGTTCTTATCTTAGAAAAAGCTATGTGCAATAAACTGAAGTATCATCAATGAAATCAACAGAAAACCCGTGTTAAGTATCGACATAATATATATATATATCCCAATATCTCAATATCTCAATATCTCGGGCTCCGTCAGTCCGGATCGACCCATATCATCAAATCTCACGACTACGTCGGTATCCTCCAGATATCTACCGCGTCAAAAATAACCGGTCGGTAGTGCTCCCCTGCCGGGCTCAACGCCGTCTATGTGATCTTCTTGTCCCGAGGTACCGCACCGGGTCCACCGTGTACCCGCAGACGGTGCATCCCCCTCATCGAATTGGGGATATGATATAGCTCAAGAACCGAGAAAACACATGGTGGACGCCACACACATCATATCACGAGAAAACCGCAAATTTATACTTTAAAATGATAATAGGTTTATAAAATTCTTGCGGTTTTCCCCCAAAATCCATAAATCTCATAAATACTGAAATTCTCGAGAATAATCACAATATGTAAATATGTCGGTGATGATGGATGTTTATGATACGATAGTATATACAATGCGAAGTACGCCAGAAGTTATGCATGAATCATGATGCAATGAGATATGTATATATGACTAACAATCATATGTATCCATCCTGATGAAATAAATATACAAGTACACGCCTACAGATCATATATGATGCAAATGCACAGATACCGATTCTAAGCAAGTTCTATAGTGTTCGTGACATAGCAATTACCAATAGCGTGTGTGTTCACATGAATAGTGCACGTGCGGTATGAACCAATTGTAATGGTGCAAGTGTCCTATGAGATAATATCATATATATCTATAGCGATGCAATGTAATGAGATGAATGACTAGGAGACTACGCATATAAATACAAGCACTACTAGTAATCCTGACTATCGGGCACCTTGCGCCATCCAGACGATCCCCCATAGATGTGTACATCTACTCACCCGGACGCCTCGGCTAATCTGATCTGATCACAGTCTTTCCTTTCCACACCGCGTTCGACGTCTCCGCAACCGATCCTAAAATCACACAAATATCAATATATAGAAAGCTAAATATCCGATACAACACGAAATCAAAATGATACGAAGGACATCACGAGTAAAATTACGTGTGCACTTGGTGTTGAGGTCGAAAATTGTACCCCGGTTGACCAAGTCAAAGTCAAGGTCAACCACAAGGCAGATGGACCCAAGCCCAGATCAAGTGGGCTCATGCCCGAGTCAAGCCCGAACATGAAGCGGCCGGCCTCCCCCCATGCCAAAATAAAAATCATGTAATAAATAATTTTGAAGTAATTTTGTTATGCATGAATGTAAGAAAATGGGCATAAAGCCAAATTTCTGTAAAGCCCATGGCTTATGTGCAAAAGGAAATAGCACATGAGACATGAGATGGGCAAAATACCATTTTGTAAAGCCTAAGGGGATACATGTAAAGTTTGTAGCCTCTAAAGGTAAATATGATGAAAATATCTAAAGATCTTTTTCTCTCTCTAAAAAAAATTAAGGTCTGTGCCTCCTACTCCTTCCTCAAGGTTCTAGACCTTCTTCCTTTTTTTGAATTAAATCAAGAGTTTTACTCTTCCTTTTCCAAAACTAAATAGTTTTTCACCACAAAACCCACAAAGGGGAGCTCAGATCTTCCATCAGATCTTAAAAAGGAGAGATTTTTAAAATCTCACCCCTCTTGTTCTCCAAAAGCCGGCCAACAGAAGAGGAGGAAGGAGACCCATCTCCAAAGATCCCATTCGGGAAGAATCTAAGGCTTAAG
Organism: Agapanthus africanus; assembly: GCA_030015575.1. Taxonomy (NCBI): domain Eukaryota; kingdom Viridiplantae; phylum Streptophyta; class Magnoliopsida; order Asparagales; family Amaryllidaceae; genus Agapanthus; species Agapanthus africanus. The sequence goes on along the minus strand of CM057339.1, from coordinate 822,395,453 downwards.
AGAGAAAAACCTCTGAAGACTTTTAAGGAGTTCAACTCCAAGACCTAAATCCTCAAAGGAGTTTAACTTCTAATCCAGACCTTTTGGAGTTTAACTCCACTCAAGATCCTCTTTTGGAGTTTAACTCCTAAGCGCTAGCGTCCAAAGCGCTAGCGCCAGCGTCCGAGCGCCCATGTGCCGGGCACGTGGGGCGCCAGCGCCCGAGCGCCCACGTGCCGGGCACGTGAGGCTCCAGCGCCTAAAGCACCATGCCAGCGCCCGAGCGCCCACATGCCTGGCACGTGAGGCGCCAGCGCCCAAAGCGCTAGAGCCAGCGCCCGAGCGCCCACGTGCCGGACACGTGGGGCGCCAACGCCCGAGCTCCTATGTGCCGGGCACGTGGGGCGCCAGCGCTCAAAGCGCTCGCGCCAGCGCCCAAACGCCTGTGCCTAAGCGCCCGCGCCAGCGCCCAGCGCCCGCGTGCTAGACACGTGAGGCGCCGGCACCCACGCGTCCTTTGGACGCCATTGCCCCCTCATTTTGTATACACTCCACACTAAACACCATCCCCCGTTAGAAAAAAATTTCTAACGGGGCACTGTCCCACATCCCGCAATGGGGCTGCTAGCCATCTTGACCCCCAGCCCGCTATCCGGGTAGCGGGACCCCCGTAAAAACTCTGCGGGGCCCCCGATATATCCAATTCCCCTCCAAAGCACAACACTGCACATTGAGTTCGCATGATCAGTTTGACCCGTCAATCGGTGGTTCTCTCGCTTCAAAAGCGAGGGGTAATTAACGGCAGCTTAGTCCGCGGCTACTGGAGATTCGGATCCCACAATCAATAAACCCCAGCCTACCCTAGGCAGAGGGAATCTGTAGTACGCCTGACAAGCGTGCGTGTATTTCCATCTCAATAGGGTGACGAAAAACACCCTACACTTGGTACACAAGACGTGTATAACATCACTCAAATCAACACGATCTGTCCGTTCTCACAAACACACCAGACCATGACTCGAATCGCACGTATCGCGCAAGACACAGCACCAAAATATAGATAATTGGTCCCAGATTTTATCTGGAGCAGAAACAAGAAAAACAAGCAAGACCATATATCATAAAATACCTACAGATAACTACCTGAAAAATCCCAACTTCTAACTTGAAAATGGGGCCGGCCACATCATGGGTTTTGGGATTTTTGCCGGGTCAATTTTCACTAAATGGGTTCGGGTTTCTACACTACACTCTTAACACAATGTATAGTCTACTATATATGTTTGTTTGTTTTACAAACAACCACAGTAATAGCAGATTCTTAATATCCTAAAACTTGATTTAAAACCGTTTTAAAACACTAATTAGTGATATTAAGGTATTTTAGTGCAACTTGCAGAATGACTTGAATTATTAGACACTAACTACTCTTAATTACCCTATTCAAGCCATAAAAACCATAACTTATCCTAATCTTCACTTAAATATCAAAATTAGCACTAATTACCCCCTTAAACACTAAATTAAGTTCATTAAATCAAAAGTTTAGCAAAGAAGTAATTAAGTTAGGCTTCTATCTCAAGAAGGTTGAGAAAGAGATCCAAACATGCTAATACTTATAAAGACTTGAGCCAAAAACCATGCTAGATTGAAGAAGGGAATTTAGTGATGATTTTAGCTAGAAATTTGTGTCAAATTTGTGGATTTTGATAGAAATGAAGGCTTTAGAAATGAAAGAAGAAGAAGAAGCGGAGAGGGCTGCTGGCCTGGCCGAAAGCAGAGGGAGAGAGGATGAGGGGGTGTGTGCGCGCTCAAGGTCAAACTCCCCCCTGCCTCATAAATGCACCATGCTACAACTTTTTCACTTCTTTTTTCTATTTTCTTTTAAAGGAAATGTCTAGAATCTATGAGAAGAAGGAAAGAAAGAACATGTTACATTTTACAACTTAAGTTGTCATGGTTGGTTAAGGCATGTATAACTTAGGGTTACACAAGATGTGTGCATGTTTTTAAAATAATTAGCGAATAAATAAAATGAATAATTTAAGTAAACCGTAATTTAAATATTGACTAATGAAACACAATTATACATGTATAATGACATAATTAAAATAGATATATTTATGTTTATAAGAAAAATAATTATAAACTAGGATTTTACGAAAAATACGTATTTTCACTAATTAACACGAAATTAACCTATACGAATTTTCAAACGTTACATATTATTATCATATGTTTCTTCATTTATAATTAATATAATTAGGGAAAATATATGCATATAATATTTAAATGAAATATTAGTAATTAAAATATGTATATCATATCAAATATTCCTAATCAATAAATAAAGAACATATGTGGGTTTATTTGTAAAAAGATTATTATCATATCAAATATTCCTAATCAATAAATAAAGAACATATGTGGGTTTATTTGTAAAAAAAATATTATCATATATTTCTTCATTATAATTAATATAATTAGGGAAAATATATGCATATAATATTTAAATGAAATATTAGTAATTAAAATATGTATATCATATCAAATATTCTTAATCAATATTCTTAAGATATTATTTCATGTAAATGATTGGAATAATATCTCAAAAATATAAAATGATACTAACACTTTGATTGAGATATTGTGCAGGTATTATAAAAGATTAGCTCAGGTCTGAAATCCAAGTCAAATTAGGATATAGAAACCGAATCTACCAAATTTTAAAAGCAAATCGAGGAATTTAGCAACGGCAGAAACTCAGAGCAATATTTTCAGAATATATATATCAAAAGGATCCCTAAATATAAACATAAAAAGCTAGAAAAAATCTCAAAACCCAATTCCACCAGGAGGCGGCGGATCCGCGGTCAACAATGGGCTTGGGCGGCGGTTCCGCGGTCAGATCTGAGCCGTTGGATGTGGAATTTTGGAAGCATGATCTTAACTGCATCTACTCATATATGGAATTTAGGGTTTCTGATTTCAAAGACTATATAAAGAACCGAGTGCTATGCATTCAAAATCATCCAAATAATCTCACAAATCCTCTATACATCTATCTATTCATCGTAGAATTCTAGAGAAAGATCTAGCGAGCAACTGGGATTCTTATAATCTACTTTCTAAGAAGAAAAGTTATAATGCAATAGTTGATTAATAAAAATAGTTTTTGTTTTAATTCTTTTTCCATTTATTTTTCCGCATTTACTTTACGTGTTAATTTTCCGCACTACTTTTCTGCATCTTAAATATAGTTTCATTCATTTTCAACCTTTCTTCTAAATCACTGTTAATTATGAGCGAGTAATTCCTTGCTTGTTAGGATTTGTAGGATATGGTAGAATAATAGCTGAAATATCTTTTAACTCCTTTTGACATTTTAATATTTATAAATTTTAGCAAAATAAATGTTAACCTCCTAATTGGGTGCACTATCAATTTATTGATAGTCACGACCACGATTTGAGATTAGTAAAACACTTGTTTTGTTAAGGGCTTGAGATTAATAGAGGTCAATGAAAGGACAAGGGTCAAGAGGGAAACTCTAATCCCTCCAAGAACCCTAATCTACATTCATCGCTATCTCTCTAGTTTTAAACTATTAAAATATAAAAAGAGTCGTTTATAAACATATATCCATTAACTACTAAGTCTTATGAACCCCATAAGCCTTTCTATTATAAATTTTATATCCGTCTCAAAATAGAACAACAACAATCAACCATCTCTTTTATCAACTCGTCTAAAGCAAAAAAAGAATTCACGTTTCCATGCGGACGACCCGTACTCATCGCGGCTAGCTATTAGCGACACCGTTTTGATTGCGGTTATTTACGAAACACTTTTTCATGATCAATCAAATGGCGCTGTTGCCGAGGAAACGGTCGTAATTACTTTTCTTGTTATTTGAATTGATTTCTTATAAAATCCTGAAACATAAAATAAACGAGAACCAAAACCGCATATTGTGTTTTTAACGATTATTGTGCGAGTTTTGTAAGGACATTTGGAGTAATTGGAGTAAGCCAACAGAGAGTCAGAGACGTTAAACTTGGACCAGAGGAGCATCATGGTGCTCTGAAGAAATTTTAGTAAAAGACCTTGCCAATAGGCAGCGGAACCGCAGCTTTTTGTTGCATTTGGCAGTGGAACCGCGGCCATTTTGAAGAGTTGGTCTCCCAATCTTCTGTGGTATTTTCCTATATTCTTTCTCTCTCCTCTAAAGCTCCAATAAATTGTTTTTATCTGTAGGATTCTTTGCAAATATCGCTGCAAAAAAAAACTTTTTGTGTGTTTTGATTTCGGTTTGTTTTTGCATACTTAAACCGGACTTTAAGGGGCAATAAACCAAAATCCAGATTAGGTGGGGATTTCATCATCTTTCCTAGGCCCCACAAACCACAAACGAGCATACTATCATCCTACATTAATAAAAAATATCTAGACCAAATCTCTAAGGACTGTCGCGCTCAATTAGGACAGAGGAAGGTCGTGGATAATCTATTGCTTATCCGCATTTCTCTTGTGATGTCTAGGCAAGTGTGACTAAGGAAAATGGTTACTTAATTAGGCCTGCTATTTCGGTGATTCGTATAGCGGATACCTCCTACTTACCTGGCCGCAAGATTGATAAGGAGGTGGTAGAGGGTTGATCCTACGACTTGTCCTTTGGAAGTCTAGGAGATGTCTAGTCACTTGACCTAGGTGACCTTAGCTTTAGGGATTGATTGTGCATTTTGTGATTTGTTAAGTCAAGCTTCACGTCCGACATCCTTTTTCAAAACAAACCTTCTTAAAATCGTTCTTACACATATCATACGCTGCTACGTGCACTAAACCCTCTTAGTGCATGATTGGCTGGACACGGGATTCTAGTGCTCGTCCAGTTCGCGTTTTTGCTGTCGACTCCGAAATCGATACTTCTTCATCTTCTATTTCTCTTCCATCTACCACATCTCCCGAGATGGACGGATCTCCATCAGGTTTTAACGACACTACCCTGCCACCACCCGAAGGTACACAAAATCCACCACGCATCTCTCTTCAAGAAAGATACTACCCCGTACGCAGACCCCTTCTTACGTGTCTGTCTCTTCCACCAACCAATGGGGATAATTTTGAAATTAAACCGCACTTCATCAATTTGTTGCCCAAATTTCACGGGCTTGAATCCGAAGATGCATACGTTTTTATAACTAAATTCAAAAACGTATGTGCTATGATGAGTACCATCCAATTTTCAGAGGATGCTATGTGATTACGTTTTTTTCCTTTTACCTTGTGCGATCTCGCAGAAAAGTGGCTTTATTGCACTGCCGCACATTCTATCGCTAAATGGGATGAATTCGTTAAAGTATTCCTTAAGAAATTCTATCCTCATCACAAGACCGCCTGTATTCGGAGCGAGATTAACCAGTTTTCCCAACTTCCGAAGGAACCCTTTTGGAAATGCTTTGAACGGTTTAAAAATCTTCTTGTCCAATACTCTCATCACGGAATCGATAGATGGCAACTTTGCCGCATTGTGTATGAGGGTACCAATCCAGCAACAAAACAAATGCTAGAAACCATTTATCAATGTCATTTCATATCAAAAGACGATGGCGAAGCATGGCAATTTCTGGAAGATCTCGCCGAACAAATATTACAGTGGGTGAGCACTAGACCAACATCGTCTTCATGTAGGGTAGGTATCCATTAGCTCGACACTTCTATCGCAATGAAAGCCAAAATGGCTGCGATGGAAAAGAAACTCGAAGCTATGAAAGTAAATTCTCTTCAGCCTCCCTAAACTAAGTTATGCTCCCCAAAACCGTGTGTGGTTGCTGTTTTGACCCATCACATTTAACGAAAGAATGTCCTTTGAATCCTCCGTATCAAGGTCAAGAACAAACCAATGCTGCTTTTCAGCAACAACCTAAGAATGACCCTTATTTATCCACTTATAATCAGGGATGGAGGAATCATCCTAATTTTTCTTGGAACCAAAACCAATCTCAAAATCAAAATCAGTTCCCAAGTCAAAATAACTATCAAAGGCTTCCCCCACAGCAACAACAGCCATCACAACAAATTCAGCAGCCCTTTCAACCGCAATCTTTTTAAAATCCGGCCAACAAATTTGCCCCTTATAATAATTCTTTCCAATCACAGACTAATATTCTAACGGCCGATACCAATAAAATCTTTGCACTCGAAAGAAGCTTAGAAATGTTCATTAAACAATCTACACAAACGACGACTAATTTAATATCATCTATCCAAACGCTGATGCAACAGACTGCTTCCTACGGTGAAAGCATAAAATCGATAGAAGCACAAATTGCACAGTTAAATGCCGTAATAAGTGAGAGAGAGAAAGGGAAACTTCCATTTCAACCTCTACCAAATCCTGGCCACTCACAAAGCGCAAATCTAATCCTTCACCAATAAAATCATAATGTGAGCGCCGTTACTACGTTGAGATCGGGAAGAGAGCTGAAAAACCAGGTTGGTGAACAAGTTGATGATATAGATGATACCCTGGCTACTACTTCTACTTCTACTTCGTCTGATCCAACATCTTCTTCCGAGTCTATTCTCCGTTTTCCACTAGGTTCGAACCCTCAGCCCATTTCCTTGAATGAATTACCATCTATGACCATCCCAAATCCAATTTTGGGATCCATTCCATTTCCATAAACTTCTTTACAAGAGTTGGACCCAACCCTTGTTAATAAAGCTTCTTTTCCAAACTGGTTGAGGCCAAACAGATCAAGTCCACAAATGGAGAAGATTGTGGAAATTTTTAAGCAAGTTAACATAAATATTCCTCTCCTAGATGCTATCTAACAAGTTCCATCCTATGTGAAAATTCTAAAGGACTTGTGCACTAGGAAAAGGAAAACTCAAGTGCCTAAAAAGGTTTTCTTAGTGAGTAATATGAGCAATTCTCTTACCCAATATGTGCCCAAGAAACGTAAGGACCCCAGTTGTCCTACAATATCTATTGCTATTGGGGGTAAAAACATCAATCACGCTCTACTCGATTTAGGTGATAGTGTTAACTTTCTCCCGTATTCTGTTTATGAGTAATTAGGCATAGGAGAGTTGAAACCTGCACACTGCACTCTCCAGATGGCTGATCGATCTATCACCCACCCTAGGGGTGAGCTAGAGGACGCGTTGATCAAAGTTGGGAAATTTATATTCCCTGTGGACTTTATAGTTATAGATACAAAGCCTGTGGCAAACCCATGAAACCAAATTCCGGTAATTCTAGATCGACCTTTTCTAGCAACTTCCAACGCAATAATCAATTGTCGTAATGGTTCCATGAACGTGTCCTTTGTGAAGATGGCAATTGAGCTTAACATTTAAAAGTTAGGAAGTCAACCCTCCGAACTTTATGCTCATATAATTGATGTATGTTCTGTCGACAAGATAGCTTCCGACAGTTGCGAATTTGAGGAGTTCTTGCTTCACGATACCGATCTCGACGCCACTAGTGCGTTATTGTTTGATCCTGCTGTTTATTATACAGACGAGGATCCTTCTGTCGACAAGTCCACACCCAAGTCCGAATCCTTTGACTTTTCGAATGAGTTAGTCGAGCTGTCCGAGTCAATCTCTTATGCTAAATATGAACCTCTTATGGAGTCCGAGTATCATACATTTCTTTCCGATGAGATTATCATTCGTAATATCGATGAAAGTTTTGAAGACATTTTTGCCAAAGAACTCACATTCCTATAAGACATGGGTGTTGAGATGAATCAACCTCCATCTGAAGAAATTGAACCACCACCCCTTCTTCTTATTAAGTCGAGAATGCGAATATTTCACCTATTCCTTATCTTTTACATTCACATTTTCATCCACTGTCACTGTTTTGTCTCTACCAACCGAGACGTAAACTCGTTCAAATACTCCTCTTATCTCCTCCCCACTTCTTCACGTCTATCTGCAACATGATCTTCTACCAACTATGGTGTTATATTGATAAAATATTTGAATGGTTGGTTTTAACTTTTATTCTTCGTAAAGCTTTGCATAGATCAATAATTTTACCCCCTCCCTTTATGATTTTAAATGCTTAGTAATGAGAACACTGTTTTAATTAAGTTTGGGAGGGAGAAAAATATTTTGTCTCTTGAAAGAAAAGAAAACTTTTGCATGATTGTGAGCCAAAAATAAGTTTGGTTGAGTATTTCACTGTCACTAACTCTTGTAACCTTTACTAATCATTGAGAAATTTTCCTTCCAAGTCTACAGGTTTTGAGCTTAAAAGATGACATTAGTGAGGACACTGCTGCAAACAGATTTGGGAGGGAGGTTTGTGCTTATTCATGTATCATTTTGCATCATACTAAATAAAAGCACTAAATTTTTTTATAAAAAATGAGTTTATTTGAAAATAAAAGTTAGAAAGTGAAAAATACATATGAAAGATAGGAAAAAATTTAAGAAATGCAAGAAAATTAGATATTTTAAAACGAAACTAATAATAGACAGTCATGAGCTGTTGTTCCAAGGTTTAGTAAGATGAAAGGAATCACTAATTTGCGGATAGAAATAAGTCTGAAAAATAGTCCCTATTCTAATATCCAAACTTCTGAACATTGATACCCTACTATATGCACCTGCACACATCTTGAAACTTGGGATAGCAGAGGATACCTTGAAATGCTCTTGTCTAAAAGCTTTAGTATGAAGGGAAAAAAATAATATATAAAAAAAATATAAATGACACATAAAAAAATAAATGGTGAAGAAAAATGAACACTGGTTTTGTAATTACTTAAGGCAGCATAAAAAAAATATAGCGAGGGTGCCTTATCACCTAGTGTCTTAGACTAACTGGTTTGGGAGTTACTGCTAAGCCTTAGGTGTTGCAAGACTAGGATATTGCTAATTACACCTCAATGAGCAAGCACATTTGGTAATCGGTTTGTTAGTACCTCAAGAAGTATTAACGGGAGCATGAAGAATGTGTAAGCAATTCCATCTAAAAACGTTCACCGAATAAAATGTACTAAGCAAGATGGACAAGAGTATGATAGCTTGTATTGAATTCTCTAAGTGTAGGGATGTCTTTTACACACACGTAGGGGTATATGATCGATATTTGGAAGAAGGGTAGGGAGGAAGACAAAAGACGATATTTTATTGAGTGATGATGTGATTTTTGACATTTTTTAAAGACCATTAAGATAGGGCTCATGACAACTAAAAAGCTAGTGTTGTTTGAAACTCTTATTTTCAAGTTCTTTCTTTTATATGTTTCTTATTTTTGTATGTAACTTTCATCTTCTTTATTTTATTATGGGATTTTGTGGGTGTAATCCGCTGAAATCCCTAAGGAGACAACACTCCTCCTGTTATGGACGCCCAGAGGTTTAAAGGCTTGTTGCACTTGCTAGGTACAATCGTGTTGTCTACGAAAGTGTTCTAGTTAGGTTTTCCTTTTTTTCTTTAATAAATAGTTTGATCGGGACGATCAAACATAAGTTTGGGGGTATTTGATTAGTCTAAAATATTGCACATTTGTATGAACATTTTCCCTATTATTATTAACTGCTAAAAGGTGTTAATTGTAAATAAAAAATATATGTGGGTTTATTTGTAAAAATATTATTATCATATATTTCTTCATTTATAATTAATATAATTAGGGAAAATATATGCATATAATATTTAAATGAAATATTAGTAATTAAAATATGCATATCATATCAAATATTCCTAATCAATATTCTTAATATATTATATCATGTAAATGGTTGGAATAATATCTCAAAAATATGCTACCAACACTTTGATTTGAGATATTGTGCAGGTATTATAAAAGATTAGCTCAGGTCTGAAATCCAAGTCAAATCGGGATATCGAAACTGAATCTGCTAAATTTTAGAAGCAAATCGAGAAATCTAATAACGGTAGAGACTCGGAGCAATATTTTCAGAATATATATATATCAAAAGGATCCCTAAATATCAACATAAAAAGCTAAAAAAAACTCAAAACCCAATTCCACCAGGAGGCGGCGGATCCGCGGTCAACAATGAGCTTGGGCGGCGGTTCCGCAGTCAGATCTGGGCCGTTGGATGTAGGAGTTTGGAAGCATGATCTTAACTGCATCTACTCACATATGGAATCTCAGATTTCTGGTTTCAAAGACTATATAAAGGACCGAGAGCCGTGCATTCAAAATCATCCAAATAATCTCACAAATCCTCTATACATCTATCTATCCATCGCAGAATTCTACAGAAAGATCTAGCGAGAAATTAGAGTTCTTGTAATCTACTTTCTAAGGAGAAAAGTTGTAATGCAATAGTTGATTAATAAAGGTAGTTTTTGTTTTAATTCTTTTTGCATTTATTTTTCCGTATTTACTTTACGCATTACTTTTCCGTATTAATTTTACGCATTACTTTTCTGCATCTTAAATATGGTTTCATTCATATTCAACTTTTCTTCTAAATCACTATTAATCATGAGTGAGTAATTCCTTACTTATTAGGGTTTGTAAAATATGGTAGAATAATAGATGAAATATCTTTTAACTCCTTTTGATATTTTAATATTTATAAACTTTAGCAAAATAAATGTTAACCTCCTAATCGGGCGCGCTATCAATTTATTGATAGTCACGACCACGATTTAAGATTAGTAAAACACTTATTTTGTTAAGGTCTTGAGATTAATAAAGATCAATGGAAGGACAAGGGTCGAGAGAGGGAAACTCTAATCCCTCCGAGAACCCTAATCCACATTCATCGCTATCGCTATAGTTTTAAACTAATAAATGATAAAAAGAGTCATTTTTAAACATACATCTATTAACTACTAAGTCCTATGAACTCTATAAGCCTTTCTATTATAAATTTTATATCCGTCTCAAAATTGAACAAAAACAATCAACCATCTCTTTTATCAACTCGTCTAAAACAAGAAAAGAATTCACGTTTCCCTGCGGACGATCCGTACACATCGCGGCTAGCTATTAGCGACACCGTTTTGACTGCGGTTATTTACAAAACACTTTTTTCACGATCAATCAATAATCCGAGCCCAAAATGATTGCATTTTGTTTCCTGACGGCTGTTGCTTCCCAATCTTGTGAGCAAATCATACACTCCATTATGCCGTGCGCCAAACTGCATCTCTTCTCGCTTAATATTCTGCCATCTCTACTAAAAGCGCTTTCCAACGCTACTATGGACACTGGAACGGTTAGTAAATCACGGGCCATAGTAGAAAGCACCGGATACAAATGTCCATGGTTTTTCCACCAGGCTAAAATATCAAAATCATCAATAGTTAAATCTACATCTGACTTAGTTTGTAAAAATATTAATAACTCATTTAAAGATGACGATGATGAGATTACCGGGCGTTTTGCCCTTTTCTTTAGTTGAATAAGTGCTAAAACTGGAGTCGAAGCACACGAACTGGTTGAGAGCGGCGGTCTACTAGTTCTACCAGAAAAAGATCATGTAACATACAAATCAAACATTTCATCTAAATTAATTCTAACAATACTAACATAGACATCAATATATACACCATGTCCCATGGCCGTGTGGAACCCGTTTAACAGAGCCTCCAAACCTTCTAATTTAATTTTACGGTCCGTTACCGAACATAAACAGTAAATAATTGAAACTTTAGAGAAATATTTAGAAATCTTAGCTAGTATAGTAAGTATCGGATGCTGAAGTATTGGATTTTCAACGTGAAAAGCAAAACAATCAGCTATATTATACAATTCAGAGACAAGAATATGAGGAGTGGGGGTATAAGTAGCAGAAAATTGTTCGGTTGCTATTTTAAAAGTCATAAGAAAATCTTTAAAAAGATCCGCAACTGCCTAATGATCGGGTGTTAAGTGGTTTTCTACAAACAATTGTTCATTCCACATGTTACTATTGGAAACTAGTGCCCTCGCCACTAACCCGTGGCCATTGCAGAATTCGAAAACAAAAATTTTATGGCACTAGAAAGCTTAAACCAAGAATCTAACCAAACACCTAAACTAGCACAACAACAACATAGAAATCACAATTTTTGTAGCGTCTTCATTTGTTCCAATTGAATTGAACTCTAGCATGTTTGATCAGTCAAATTTATTGTACATTTGTATGGACATTTTCCTTATTATTATTAACTACTAAAAGTTGTTAATTGAGGTTTGAATAGGGAGCGCATAATATGCTACACTGGTGATTTGATACCGTTTCGAATTAACGTATTAAACGAAGTGAAAGTAACTCGACTGAGCTAAGTTCGCAAAATGGGTAACAACATATAAATTAAGAACATATGTGGGTTTATTTGTAAAAAGATTATTGTTATATGTTTCTTCATTTATAATTAATATAATAGGAAAAATATATGCATATCATATTTAAATAAAATATTCATGAGAATATTTATTACTAAAATATGCATATCATATCAAATATTCTTAACTAATATTCTTAAGATATCATATCAATTAACTTGTTAGAATAATATTTCAAATAAAATAAATGCTACTAACAATTTGATTTGAGATATTGTGCAGGTATTTGAACTATTAGTAGGAGATCCACAACAAATCGATTTGTTAGTAGCGGTGAATCACTAGCGGTGAATCGATTTGCTGTGGATCTCCTACTTATAGTTCAGACTTGAGCTGATCTTATTATAATACTTACACATTATCTCAAACCAAATTATTAGTAACATTTGTTTTATTTGAGATAATATTCTAACCAATTAATTGATATGATATCTTAAGAATATTAGTTAAGAATATTTGATATGATATGCATATTTTAGTAATAAATATTCTCATGAATATTTTATTTAAATATGATATGCTTATATTTTCCCTAATTATACTAATTATAAATGAAGAAATATATGACAATAATCTTTTTACAATTAAACCCACATATGTTCTTAATTTACAATTAACACCTTTAGTAGTTAATAATAATAGGGAAAATGTCCATACAAATGTGCAATAAATTTGACTGATCAAATACCCCCAAAGTTATTTTTGATCGTCCCGAGCAAACTATTTATTATCAAAAGAAAAAGAAAAACTTAGCACACCTTCGTAGACAACACGATTGCACTTAGCTCGTGCAATAAGCCGTTAAACCTCTGGGTGTCTCTAATAGGAGGAGTGTTATCTCCTGAGGGTTTTCAGCGGATTTCACCCACAAAATCCCAAAATAAAAGAAAGAAGATGAAAATCACATACAAAGACAAGGAACATATAAAAGAAAAAACTTTGAAAATAAGAGTTTCAAACTACACTAGCTTTTTAGTTGTCATGAGCCCTATCTTAATGGTCTTGAAAAGATGTCAGAAATCACATCACTCTCAAAAGCTCCGGGTCACGTTTGCAAACCGGTCCTCCTTTGCCGAAGATGATCCACCCGAGGGAACCGATCCAAAATCCGGCTTCACCAAATGAAGCAACCGACGCTCCAAGCTCGTTAGGAATGGAGAGTGGGGATGTATGAATTTTCCACTATCTTTTTCTTTCAAATCTATGCTCAAGAGAGCAAGTGTAGAAGCAGGAGGAGCACATAAGGAAAAATAACCATGAGCCAGTGTAGAAGAGTATGGGAGCATGAAATGAAGAAGAGAAAAGAGTGGAATAGCTTCATTATTTTTACAACCATGCAAATAAAATATCATAACTAATTTGTGAATAAACAAATGAAGACCATTCCTCTCTACATGTCTTCAACCATATCCAATGCCACCTCACCCTCCACCTCATTTCATGAATATTCATAAATGAGGTGTCCATCTTCTTGAACAAATTTCGTATAAATACGAAACACAACTCAGTATACGTGTCGAAATACATATACGCGTATTTGTATAAAAATACGAATGGCCAAGAGAGAAAATGAATAATGAATAATAATACTAGAATACATAGATTAAATATATATATATATATATATATATATAAATTATTAAATCAAAATTTGATTTAATAATCCGGCTTAATCTTAAACCGCTAGTATTATCAACCGTCCGATTAAAGTTCGTGTAGCCTGTACACATATTTAATCGGACACCTGTATGTACCAACATACATCATCTACATCATATCGTTAGAACCGGAAAAACCTTCTGTGTGAGACTCTAAAGACTCATCAATACGCTGGTAGTGGGTTTAACCAAAAACATGTCAGTGACACTAGCTGTACGTAACGGCTACTCAGGTATTGAGCGAAATGAAGGCCGATGAGCAAACTCATCCGTACGCATACCGAACCAGTCTGTGACAATCTCCATACAGTCCGGTCTGTTCATCTAAGAGTATCGCATATCGGGTCTAAGGGGTGAAAAAAGTCAGACCCATGATAACGCGATATTTCGTGTCGGTGTGAAACCCATCACCCACTGAGAAACTACTGATCCAAATCAGTAATTCTTGTCCACCTTGGCCAAGAATTTCTGGTGATGGCCACGCCTGCACAGCACGACATCAACCCACAATACCGAAAGAGACGAATTCCGAAGATCTGCTCATTGTCTCTATGTGGCTCGGGACTGTACCCAACTAAAACCTGTTTGCACTCCTCTTTTGAGCCGTGGTAGGGTAGTAATCAAAGTACAGTGAGAACTCACATAAGACAAATGACGATCTCTGGCCGACAGACTAACCTGTACTCATGTCACCTGAGAACTACTATCTGACAATAAATATAATACCATCTAACATGTTCTCGACGTGTCTGTCCAGTGTACTCACCTCCAGTGAGCATTTTTATACTATCTTAGATGACCAACTGACACCAATGGCTTGTGAGACCGGCCACTTCCCTTCGTCGGGGTCTCAAAAAGTATACACTAGTCTACTCCGGAGTATCGATACCCAATCTCGATACTCCTTCAATTAGGGACATTTAAGGATGTGCTTATAGACCACCCATCTCCCACGTATATGATCGCCAACATAATGCTGATAGTCAAGCAAGAATCTTATGGGCTATATCAACATGTAATAGTGATCTGTAAACCACATAATGTATGTACATGATTATAAAGTTAAACCAGATAGTATACTATCATCTCGAGTAAGACTGTTCTACCTGTATAGGTCTTCCCTAAATCATCATAATCGCCTGCCTGCGATTACAATAATTGACTGGAGGGCACCATATCCAATAATCTCCCACTTGCACTTAAAACTAATTATTGTGGTGTCGCATACTCACAGCCCATGTGCTACCGAACACCCAGTTTCTCTACTAATCAGTTTCGCAAAGCACGTTTGCAAAACTATCGCGTTCGAGAAATAGCCTCAGTGAGTGGATCCGCTCCAATGTTTCTATCTTTATCTCTCTATATCTCAACTTCGTGGAGAAAGACTATCTTCCGAAATGAGCGATACCTGTCTTAGAATTTGTCTGGATATCTGATGGGACCAAGCTCATAAATGAACTCCAAATCCAATAAACTTTTTAGACTGTATCTTCCACTGAATTTAATCAGTATCCTGCGCCATGCCTTCCTCAGTATCCGCTTGGACCCCCTGTCCAACATATTGTCTCTCATCAATGGGAAAACTATTAACTCCGACAGCCACTCTGTCATCCAGGTCACCTTAGAAGCCTATAATGATAACTGCTTCGTGAAGGAGCATGCCGTTACCATATACCAAGAACATCCTGTTATGTTCATAACCGCCTCCCAATATTTCTCTAGGATTGGATTAATATATGCTTATTGCAGCTAATGCAAAAGCAATATCTGGTGTGATACTTGATATCTTATGATTGACTCAATTACCTAAGTAAGTGATATGTCAATCATGCAAATCGCTCTCATCATCAGTTTAGAAGACATCTCTTTAGAGAGGGTGACTCCATCACCTGCGTGTACACCACCACATTAGGAGTCGTACATTCTAACACATTTTAGAATAGTGTTAAAGTACCTGAATTAGTACACTTCCCAAATCTAGATCTAAAACCATAAATCCAGTCTCCAGAATCCCTGATATTTTGTCTAGATCTAATGCGGAGAAACACCCTGTGATAGCCATAGTATAACCGATCGTAGTATAGGAATATCACTTCCTATCAGAAGTACGTCATCCAAATACCAGGACATCACTCCTACACCTTCATACCAGGTCTATCTGTTGTTATGATAAAATCAAATGTTATGACTGTCACATCAAAAATAGACGATCTATCTCCGCTATGCTTACTTTAGTTTATAAATAGACATAAGCTACTAGCCCACCATGCTTCCGCTGCTCCTATTGACTACAGTAACCCTCTGGCAGAGTCATATATACGTGCACTTCTAAACATAATTTAGAACGACGCTATAGTCATCCACCTGCCAGATCTCATAGTCTAGGATAACAGTAGCGGCAAGCTTGGGTCATCAAAACCTCCCTGTCACCGTCTTTGAGTAGACCGAAGTATCTCTCGGAAGGTTGAGGTTACGCACCAAATCTGCGGAGTATCTAATGGATTGTCGAATCCAATTGAATTCTTAGGTTCTACCAAATTTTCAGTAATCGTTTGTGGTTCTGAAATCAATTTCAGTTCTACTATACTCCCACTAATATTTTCTGAAAAGAATTCATTTTACTAAAACGGGTGGCTAGTCAAGAACAATATAACTATTGATCCTGCAAATGGTAGAATGTTAACTCTTGTCAAAACCCGGGATAACCCACAAACTGCCATTATTGAAACGTGCCTTGAGTTTATCCGGATTCTGGTTTTAAGTATAACCCGGACTACTCCATATACCTTAACGTCGTTAAGATATGAATCCATTCTATATCCAATATAGAAATAAAGACACTAATTTAATTGAAACCAGATTCAAAAATCATGCAGTTGTTTCCAGTGCATATCGACTAAATGGAAGAAGGCCATGCAATATTACTCATCAAGGAGCGCACCCATGGATGAGTAACCTGAGAGAGAACCGAGTTCTCAAAAATATTACTTACGACAGAATACCTAGTATAAGCATCTACATTTTCGATCATCTCGAAGAATTCTAATACTTGCAACGTATGGTTCTCTATTTTATTCTTATACCTATAACTTCTCAAAATTTGGACCTTGCATTTCAACGAAATACGTGTCTAAAACCAGAGAAGTCATAACTAAACAGAATATAGTACGAGTACCAACCCCTTTGTCCTAATGGACATCAGACAACATACAATACTTTGTATAAGTCCTCTGAGTTTAATAACTCAAACCATGTGCGTCGTAAGTTGAAAACTTTATTATGGTTAAGAAGAATTACACTATTGTTGAATGCACCTTACCTAACCATCAACCGATATAGGTAAATGTAAAAAACATAATTTCAAAAAGTTATATCCCACTTTATAAAATAAACGTACAGACATATCGGTTTGAAATTGGTACATAACAACGGATATTTAAAACCAAATATTTGCCGTTAGACAAAACCCAGGCAACTTCCTCAAATATCATCAATTACAAAGAATTCTGATATTTAGAATCTTATCACCCAATTCACAATATTCTACTCCCACTCAGCATCTGTAACGCCATACAGATGTGAGAATCAAGTCTGGTAAATACACACCCTGAAGTCAGAATCTAATTGGGAAAACAGTTTTCAATTAACACCACACAATAAATCTAAAACATGAAAATGTTTCAAGGGAGAGGCCGGGTATTCCTAGTAATGTATCTTCTACTATCCAGATTCATGACAGTAGTCGCAATTTCCTTGCCCTCACTCCAATCCCTTTATATGTCTTTACATCTTATCTTCTATACACCATACTTAAACTAATTCATTTTCTTCTTCCATGCCTTTCAACAACTGCCTAAGGTTTGGGAAGACTATCTAATAAGCGTAATAGGTGTACTCTCCTAATACTAGGAGCCCTGGCAACTTGATAGAAGGTATAGAGAAAAGACAACCGAATAATCCTATTCAATTTCTCCAGAACCGGAATCCATCCTCGAACAGAAATAATTTTTTTTGAGTTCGTATATAATTATACGATGGCATACCCAAGCAATATGGATTTTTGTAATGATATTGAGTGTTCTGGAGAAATGCAAAGGGGAAGTAGGAGTGGCAGGGATATATGCGGCTTTGTCATGAATCATGACAATCCAAAACCAAAGTTTGTAAAAAGATTCGGTTAACTTGGTTCATGAGTTTTAGTTTAAGGCCAGATCATGGTCACTGCCAAAGAGAGAGAAAAAACAAACACTCAGCATGCACTCTAACATAAATTAGATTAGTTAATCACTTTATCTAATCAGAATGTCTCCCACTGTTTCCTCGAATTCTCTTTCAAACCCTTAAAGAAGAATTAGTCGGGATTATCTGAAAATCATCCGAAGAGTAATACCTACTCATCAGTGGGAATTGGGACCCAACTATCATTGCGTGATAATTTTGACAAAAGCTGACCAAAATTACCACACTTCAGAAGGTATGCGTAAACTTGGCAAGTTTCCTTTATGTTTGAAACTTCCGATATGCTTTTTTCCCCAAGCGCTTATGACCTTGGCTTTGGCCAACAAATCATAACACGCAAGTCAAGTTCTACCTGTCATTATCCAGATTAATTTTGACCCACCCGTACACACCCTTGACTTTGGCCAAGAAGGAGGTACGAATGTCCTAAACCAATGCATTTATCTATACTACGGATAAGCAACACACAGCTACCATTCACGATGCCTTGTCATTTGCCAACAAACACCGCATGAATACTATATGCTACTTATTACAAGGGGAGGAAAGATTCGAAACTTATTAAATTTGTTTCAAATATTGCCCTATATATTTTAATTCAAATAGTTAAAAATAATATAAATAAATCTTGCAGTGTGGAGATAATCTTACAGTCGTCAGTCATAGTTCTGATAAATGGTAAGTTACTGATTATCGTATTATCGAGCGGATTCGAAGAGCTGGTTTTTATGAAGCTTTATTACTGCGTCATATCCAATTCGACCACTACGTCGTTACCTTTCTTTTTGACCGTTGGAGATATGAGACTCACACTTTCATCTTAGATAGGTTGAGGCCACTATCACACTCTAGAATATTGCCCTTTTGCTTGGTTTACGGGTGAATGGATTTGAATTGGTTGGAGGTATAATTGTAGGTCCGAAAATTGAGCACCCATATTGGGATACATATATTGAGTCTGCTCTCGGATATGTATAATTCGTAGTTTCTTTAAATTAAAAGTTGAAGTAAATTACAGTGATATTAATTAACGATTAATTATAAAATTCAGGTACGAGATGAGTCTATTAAGGGGTATAAGATCAGTTTAAGCTGGCTCAAAGATACATTTACTAATATCCCTGATGAAACTACTGATGATGTCTTAGATAGACATGCACGTGCCTACATTCTGTACATGTCGATTCTTTGTTGATACCGGACCGGTCGGTAATGCATGTCCATTGTTTATACCTTGGGTTTCTTAGGGATTTCGATATGTGTGGCCAGTATGCTTAGGGAGCAGGAGTCATGGCATATCTTTATAAAGAACTAGATAAGCCATGTGCTCCTACGAAAATTAAAATTTGTAGTTGCATTACATTAGCTCAGATACATAATAATTTTGAACTAAATATTTAAAAAATTATAATATTTGTTCTTTCTGATATTATGACACTTTATATATAGATTTGGTCATGAAAGCACATGTATATTGGATGACCAGATCATATTCGTATTTCTGGCAAGAATGTCTCTGGAAAGCCTCTCGGCTGTTGGTGGAGTGGCAAAAAATCATATAATGCTTCTCGTTGAGTGCTTAACTATTATAGAGATGAGTTGGATCGAATGGAGGCAACTCAGGTAACCATTAATTAGGTAATTAAATTTTTTTGAAATTTTTAATCGACATTATTTACAATTTTTGTACTATGTTATTTATGCAGTTCACGTGGACGCCTTATACAGTAGATCTTCTGCAAGGATTACCCGACATTTTTATCGAAGGAGTGTCGGTTTGGCGAACTCGATGCCCACTACCGTGCATTAGTATCATGGTCATGCACTTAACGGGCCGGCTATTGCGACAGTTTGATAGATTACAACATATTTCTGGTCCGCCGTCTGCGCCTATGACAATAGAGGGAGGCATGCGATGAGGAAAGGCGGAGCGTGAATGGAATGAGTATCATCATCAATATTTGCTGAGATGGGAAGATAGACTTCGTAATATTGGCTTACAGCAAATAGGTAACCAAACACCCACCAGTGCTATAGAAACATACCTATAATGGTATAAACGAGTCACCGTAAGATATTTTTCTGCTTTTCCTACCGACTTTCCGAACGTCCAGCAGTACGAGCCTAGAGGCGACATGGAACGAGAAATAGTAAGTTATTTTTTTTAAAATTAAATTAGTTTTTAACATCTAGCGGTACGAGTCAATAATTATATATTATTTTTTATGTAACGACAGGCTCATGGGTTGCATCATATACAATCATTGATACAAGATCCATATTCGACTGATACTGGTCCAGATAATTAAGCTTTATTTTCTACCGTAGACTCATATATTGGTGGTATATTCAGTTCATAACATATGCTTCCACATTTCTTACCATCGCTAGAGCCGCAGCAAGAGCCAGAACCAGAGCCGCAGCAAGAGCCGGAACCAGAGCCGCAGCATCAGTGGTTCGGAGCACCATACGGTCAACAAAAATCTTAGCATAGTCAGTGGTATCGACAACCTTCGGGAGATAATGAACAAGCGCAACAATCGGAGCAATGGCGGTCTTGGGGGACAGGTTTTGCGCAACAAAAGCAGTCTTACGGGTGAGGTTTTGCTCAACAATAACAGTCTTAGAGGGCAGGTTTTGCGCAACAACAGCAGTTTTGGGGTACAGGTTTTACATAGCCTTGGGGGGCAGGTTTTGTGCAACAGCAGCAGTAGAAAACCGGGACAGGTTTTTCGCAATAACAACCCAGTTGAGAGACGGATTTTGCCTCTTGCATACAGTTATTGGGAGGCAGCACATATCCAGAACCTGTCACACATACAAGATTTGCACAACAACAACCTGTTCAAGACAAAGCTGAAGACGAAGTAGAAGAGCAAGCGGAAGAATAAGCAGAAGAGCAGACACCACCGCTACATACACAGGACACGGGAGGCCGTCGAGTCAGCCCAAGAGGCATAGGCTTGTGTCAAGCCTTCTCGGTTTGGGAAAGAGGAAAGGAAAGGGAAAGCGTTAAGTGTATATTTTTAATTTGGATGTCAAAAATGTTAGATTCCGTTACCAAATTTTACTTATTTTAATATCGATTTACATATTAATTTGGGTTCGTCTTGTTTTTTTAATAAATTTTCAGAATATTAATAAATATTCAGAATATTGGATTATAAGGAAAAAATGAAAAATACAGAAAAAAATTCGTTATCGAGGGGAGTCGGGTTTTTAGAACACATGAGATAGTATAATCCAAGTATTGGCTTCCTCCTAAAAATTAGGGCAAACTTGTTTTTTTAATTTTTTGCCTCTTCTTGGAAGACGGGTTCTTGAAACTCGATTTACTCGACGTATTACGGATATACATGGAATTGTTTTTTTGAATGATTTTTTATTTCATAATATTGTTTTTTTGAGTTTTATTTTTTTTGGACATTTATCAATATTCTGAACATTTTTCATTTTTTAACGCATTTTTCATTTTTTCCGCATTTTTCATTTTTCATTCTTTTACCGCAAATCCTGTATGTGGGATAGTTTCCGGATATCTTTCACCCTTTAGTAACCACTTATAAAGTTCATTGCAACTGCAGCTGTATTCTTCGCAGCTATAAATAAGCGACGCCGTCTTTGTATATTTTTGATTAACATTTCTTGTATGTCTTTTTAGACGTTCAATTCTCTTAATGGATTCATTTCCATTGTTTATAACTGAAATTGAAGTAATGGAAATGAATCCAGTGAGAGAATTGAACGAGCTTTGCTCCATTACAACTGTAGTTGTATTCTTCGTATCTTCTCTAATTCTTCTATGAGAAGACAGAACATGAAACTCAGACTTGTTTGCTTTACATTCGTTACTGAAGTGTTCCTCATTAATATTTATAATATGATCCAAGTATTGAATTCTTTCTATATAAACAGTAACAACCCTTATCTGTCGATCTTATCCCCACGTCTGTCGATCTTATCCCCAGTAAACAATAACAACGCTTATCTGTCAATCTTATCCGATATTTGCCCGAGGGCGGGTTTTTGGAACCCGCCTTCTCTGGCATACACTGAAGGGTGGGTTCTTGGAACCCGATTTACTCGACATATTCCGGATACACATGAAATTATTTTTTTGTTAGATTTTTTTTAATTTAATAATATGGTTTGTAAATTTTTTTTTAAACTTGATATTTAAATTTTAATTTTCTAAATTTTTAAAGGAGGGCAGGTTCAACCTGTCCTTCTTTTGGGGAGAAGGGGGACGGGTTCTAAGAACCCGCCTTCCCTATAGGGGGAGAATGGGCGGGCTCCTAGAACCTACCATCCTATGAGGAGGGGTAGGGTGTCTGGGGTGGCTGTCTGGGGTAGGGTAGGACGAGGGGGTCCTTGGGATGGGGGGTGTTGGATATAGTGCCATCAAGGTAATTATTGTGATCGCAAGTAGGCGATTATGATAATTGAGGGAGGACCTATACAAGTATAACAGTCTTACTCGAGATGACAATATACTATCTGGTTTGTCTTCATCGTTGATGAAGTCCGTAGGATTGTTGCTTGACAACTAGTATTATGATAGAGATCATATATGAGGGAGTTGGGTTATTGTCACGACCCGTAATTAAGCACGTGACCGGCACTTAGATTACGCAACGTCTAAAGGCATGACGTAAATCAAGTAAGCCGAATCCTAGAAAATCTAAACCTTTTTGCGGAAAAAAAGTGGGGGTGCAGTTTTGAAATATAGGTATAATAAAGTCAAGTTTTTTTTAAAAAAAATTGGGCAACACCTCTCGTATATATTTTGATCCAAAAATATATACACAACAATATATAAGCATCCCCAAGCGGAAGCCAGCTTTTCGCCAACTGGCGGAATCACAACCACGCAACAACATATATACGACGCCCAACGGCAAAGACAACCCAGAAAGAACAAATAAGGAAGCAAGACATCAAAACTCAAGAAAGCGATCATAAACCCATCGCTCTAAGTCTCGCAAAAAACCCAAGTCTGACTAGGTCTACCAATAATACAATCTCTAGTTTCTGATCTGATGGAGTTTATCTAGATACAAAGGAATATAAGGTACGAGAGTGGGCACGATCCAACATGTGTCCCACCTACCAATGCAAAACATCCTGGATGAAGCTGTGTGCCGGCGATACCGCAACTGATCCCAAGCGGTCAAACCTGCAAGAACTGTGGCACAACGGGGGTGAGTTGCCAACTCGTGAGTAGAAAACATCAGTAAGTAGAAATCGAATAAAACAACGATTTCCTAGGTCACTATATCTAGAAGGTAATACTATGATATCTTTATATCCTGAAGGTAATAATATGATATCTAGGGTGACCAAATACGCCTATATGTCGACAATCGATAAATGCAATGACATATATAAATAAACATCCGACATCATATGCCTGTATGCATGCAGATATCATCCACGTGTCCATCGATACAAACAATATCATGGAACCGAGTGTCCCACACTGACACTCGAAATATCATGAAAGTAGAGGCTACGGTGTTTTTAAGGAAAAGATATCGTTTGAAAATCCGTAACGTCCCTCAGGGTATCTGTTTAAAAGATGCATATGATTCTTCAGTTTGGAAACATGTATGGTTCGGATGACACATCTACGTCGACTATCTAGTCCTATAGTACCCTAAACGGCAATATCATCAAATCTCATTCTCAAATTCCGTCATCACATATTAACCGTATCATATCACTTCTAACTATCCTTTAGTTTCTAATATAGTTTCGCTAACTATCTTTTAACTCTATCTATAGTTTTCTATTAAAGTTTCCTTAACCATATACAATGAATCGGTTTCCATTAAAAACTTGCGGGGGTGCTATACGCCATCCACTCGACTTCCCCCGTGGATATAGATCCACTCACCTTAGTCTTCGCTTGCTGGAATCGATGATGCCATGCTCCGCCGCCTCGGAATCCACGCGAAGGTACCTACAAAAATACACAATCGCAATCGTTTATTAAAATCGAATCCGGAAACCAAAACAGCACACGGATCACCTATAGGTTAGAAACTATAGGCCACGCATGCAAAACCAACCAATTATCCCTTGTCATTGATGTACGAACATCCAACAACCAAAAACAATACCAAATATCAAAACTTAGCATTTCAAAATACGGAAAATATAACCAAAATCACATCAAAGTGCTCCCAGATTTTGACTCAGGTCAAACTAAGAAAAGTTGCATATACAAAGGGCCATAGACAAAGGGCCATAGATATATAGTAGATAACACCCGACAAAACCCCACAGCCATCCCTCCTAATATGGCCGCAATTTGCGGCCATAATGCTTATTTTTGCGGCCACAGTATGATGGTTGGGGCTCAGGTCTTCAGGGTACACTCCAGATTGCCTGCACGACTCCCAGTATTCGCTAAATAATTTTTAGTGTCTCCGGGTTATTCCAGATTCCCATATACCCTCACAATTCAACACAAAACCGACATAATGAATTCCTAAATCCGTATTTTGGTTTCTATACTCAAACCTAGGTCTTGTAACAGCCACAAGAGTTCACCAAAACCACTTTTTAAACCTAAACCCTCTCTAGGGATTTCTATCCTTACAACCACCATACCAATTCAACTTCTAAACTATCTAAACTATAAGAAAACTCAAAACTAACAAAATGGAAGGTATTATACCTCATGGATGAAACTCAAGAGAAACCCTAGCTTCCCAATGTCATCAAAATCCAACTTTGCTTGGTCCATTTTGTAGAGAATGAAGAGGGGATCATTTTTAATGAAAGGGGTTTAGGGTTTGGATGAATATTTGGAGATGATATTTGGGGATTTATGTGGAGGGAGATGAGGATGAAGGAAAATGGAAGAGAGAAAATAATGGAGGAAATGAAAGGTGTGGCTTCCCCTCTCTCTCTTTCCTCTCTTATTCTCACCACCATTCACTCATTTTCTCACACTCTCTCTCTCTAATCATCATGACACTTTTTTCCATTTTCTTTTCTTTTCTCACCCATAAACATATAAACCCAATAAAACAACACAAATGAAATAACATGTAACATGTCATGGTGCACTAACCATGGAAAACTGTAGAAACACGGATTTGGCCTAATCGCGATTAGCAGTGCATAAATCGAGTTTTTATCCAAACTGCATATAATAAATTTTAAAAATGCCAGATCCTTTAAATATATATTTAAATGAATAAATCATTTTAATCTCCAATTATTTCACAATTATCGGTATATATTTATACCCTTTTTCGAAAACCCCAATTTCGCAAATCGACCAGTTTTCGGGAAATATATTATTTTAATATTAAATTCCAAAAATAATATTTTATATTTCCTGAAATGTTACACAACCGCTCGTTAAAATCTTGCATGAACTTCTTGTTCCACTCGTCTTATTATCGTCCACTTCGACGTCATCTCTTGCTGTCTTCATATTGCAATGCATTCTCGCCTACGGTCATTCTGGAGTCTCTCACACGGACTCGAAATACGAACTCGGTATCTTCATCACTCTGTAGAAGATTTCTAGCCGAACACGTTCTCGGGAACTCGTCCAAAATATCGAAGGAATACACTTTATTCGTCCGTTTTCGATCAACTCACAACGCATCTGAGTGAGGTCCTTCTATCTGAAACTGGTCAACTTACCGATCTCACATTGGAGCATCCAACGAACAACGTCCTCTCTTGATCGATCTACTCTAAATCTGAGTAAGATCCTTCAACTGGAATTCTTCAACTCAACTGAGCCTGCATCGGCATATCAAACTTGACGAATCATATCAGTCACTCAACTCGAGATAAACTAGCTATCTCCTCTCAAATCTCTGCCAGAAAGCTCCAGCGGTTTCAGCTCATAAACTCTGGAATCAACATCCCATCAATCTCAGTAACAACTGGGTCATCTGTCTGCACGGTAGACAACATCATGATCTCTGAGTTAGGTTGTAAATCAACAGTCCTCTCAATCTGGTAGCCTCTATCACTGGCCCGATCATCCGATGCAAAACCGAACACTCGCCTCAAACGAGAGATGCAACACCACAATATACCTACACGTCCCTATGTCACCAGAAAACAACAATGGTCAGTCCTCGTCCATGATGAGCTTACCCTGACCGAAATACTTGCAGCAGCTCAATCTGCGCTCAAACCATGGTGATAGGAACCTCAAGCAGGTATCAATAAAGATAGATTACATGAAAGAAAGAAATCATCATATCCCAAATGGATATATGATCATAGGAACGAATAGTATCACAGATCTCAAGATATGAACATCCCAAGGTTTCTTAAGTGGAGTATCGTATAGTAAATATGCCGTGGAACATACGTACGGTACATCACTTTACTCAAGTTACCTACTCCATTAATCAAGGTCAACCTATGAAACGAAAATTCGGGTCTAATACCCTCCGTTAATTCTAAGTTCCGTAAGGTCAAGCCTAGGTTCCGAAATATAAACGCCCTAGACTCCGCATAGTCAAACCCAGACTCAAACCAAGGTTAAACCTAACGCTCTGATACCAACTTTGTCACGACTCATAATTAAGCACGTAACCGGCACTTAAATTACGCAACGTCTAAAGGTGTGACGTAAATCAAGTAAGCCGAAGCCCAGAAAATCTAAACATTTTTGTGGAAAAAAGTGGGGGTGCAGTTTTGAAATAAAGGTATAATGAAGTCAAGTTTTTTTTAAAAAAAATTTGGGCAGCACCTCCCTTGTATATTTTGATCCAAAAACATATACACAACAATATATAGGCATCCCCAAGCGGGAGCAAGCTCTTCGCCAACTGGCGGAATCACAACTACGCAACAGCATATATACGACGTCCAACGGTGAAGATCAACCCCAGAAAGAACAAATAAGGAAGCAAGACATCAAAACTCAAGAAAGCGATCATAAACCCATCGCTCTAAGTCTCGCAAAAAACCCAAGTCTGACTAGGTCTACCAATAATACAATCTCTAGTTTCTGATCTTATGGAGTTTATCTAGATACAACGGAATATAAGGTATGAGAGTGGGCACGATCCAACATGTGTCCCACCTACCAATGCAAAACACCCTGAATGAAGCTGTGTGCCAGCGATACCGCAACTGATCCTAAGCGGTCAAACCTGCAAGAACTGTGGCACAACGGGGGTGAGTTGCCAACTCGTGAGTAGAAAACATCAGCAAGTAGAAATCGAATAAAACAACGATTTCCTAGGTCACTATATCCTGAAGGTAATACTATGATATCTCTATATCCTGAAGGTAAAACTATGATATCTAGGGTGACCAAGTACGCCTATATGTCAACAATTGATATATGCAATGACATATATAAATAAACATCCGACATTATATGCATGTATGCATGTGGATATCATCCACGTGTCCATCAACGACTCAAACAATATCATGGAACTTGAGTGTCCCACACCGACACTCGAAATATCATGAAAACATATGCATGTATATATATATGAGGGTATAAACCATATGTGTCCATCAATGACACATCAAAATCATGGAATCTGAGTGTCTAACACTGACACTAGAAACATCATGAAAACCCGTGTCCAGCATCGACACACAAATCCTCATATCTCAGGCGTCGCATCCTCAGATCGATTCTTGTATCCATATCATATCAAAACTCTAAAACAGTATCCTCCAGATATCCACCGAGCTCTATACAATCACCGGTAGGTAGTAGTCCCTCTGCCAGGCTCATCGTCTACACCACAAAAATCATTTCTTACCCCGGGGTACCATACCGGGTCTACCATGTACCCGCAAACGGCATCTGCCAACTCCTCGAATCGGGTCTCGAAAACAAGCTCAGAACTGAGAAAACTCATGGTGGACGTCTCGAAATATCATATCAAGAGAAACCGGGTTTTTTAAAACAATACACCATTTCATTTGAAATATACCACGGTTCTCAAATTCAGAGATCTCATAAAAACAGTATCTCAATGCGTATAACCATAAAGTACGAGGTGCAACATAGAACAGCAATAAAAGCATATCAAGTATATCATGCAACGTGTCATATGATAGTGCTGAACAATGAATATACTACACAGTTAAGAATAATATCATGATGTGGTAGTTCTACTGTGTAAGTGGCATGGCAATTACCGATGAAAAATGTGTGTGAGCCGGCAGATCTGTGTAAGTGTAACATGCGCATCAACGGTAATTGTGCAAGTGTACTAGCAAATGATATCATATAGCATTAAATACTGGAACGTAGTATGTACATCACTGAGGGTAATATCCTACATAACATGGACAATCAAAGGTACATCTATCTATACATGAACCATACAGTCACTTTTAAAAGATACGAATCGTAGTTTTGAAAGTGGGTGCTACGGTGTTTTTAGAAAAAGACATCATTTGGAAACCCGTAGCGTCCCATAAAGTTTCCGTTTAAAAGATGCATACGATTCGTCAGTTTTGGAAATAGGTTTGGTTCAAGTGGCATCTTAACATTAGCGATCCCAGCTCATAACATCCGATATGACAATAATTCTCAATCATCATTCTCAAATCACAAGCATGGATCAATCATCCGGTGAAACATATCGCGTACGGCAATCCATCGTACGGTAACATCAAACAGAATAGGGAATCTATCGACCTATACAACAATGAGGGTACGGATCTAAAATCTCGTACGGCATATCACTCATTATTCTCATAAATATATATACACCCATCTCTCAAAATCACATTTGTATCAATCTCATATAATGATATCTTGCATATACGTCATATCTTATAAATCTCAAGTCGTATTGATCTCAAACTCATATCATACCATTATCAACTCATACTTGTTCTCTTTCAATTCATACTTATCATGATTCACTTCCCATTTCATATTCTCAAGCAAATATATCCATTAGCGTCAACTTTATCATAATTATAATTTGTAACATAATCTTCCATATCAATGGTTGCGGGGGTGCTATACGCCATCCACCCGACTTCCCCCGTAGATATAAATCTACTCACCTGCTAAACTCCTCGCTTAGCCGAAGTCGATGTGCTTCGTCGTCTCAGAAGTCTACACGAAGTACCTACAATCAATACACATCGAAATGCAATTAAAACCAATATCCGAAAAACCGATACGGCACACGGTTCGCTCATAGGTTAAAACATATTGCTTCGCATGCACAATCAACCAAATAACCCTCGTCCGTTGACGTACAAACGTCCAACGACGGAATCCAAACTCAAATACAAAACCAAGTTTCAGAAATCGTATAACACTAAATCAGCAACAAGGGAAAACACTTTCAGATTTTACCCTGGGTCAAACCAAGACATTTTGCATATAGGGTTGCTCTAGATATCATATAACAAAGCCACTAACCAAAAATCACCACTTTCCACCCTGATGCGGCCGCAAATCTGCGGCCATAAGTGAAGGGGAGGAGCTCGTGTTTCTAGGGTAGCTTCTAGGTTGCCTGCTCATTTCTCTGTGTTCGCTAAATAATTCTCAGGTCCTCTGGGTTAGAGCAGATCTCAGTATCCCATAACAAATCACACAAATACGATATCGATCAATTTCAAAATTCGTGTTTTGGTTTCTATTCTCGGGTCTTGGCCAGTAAAACATTCTCTAAGGTCTTGTACACACCCACTACACCTCAATTACAACTTAACATCAACTTGGAATTTTCTAAGATCACAAACCTAACTAAATCAATATATAAAGTAGAATATGATATATTAAACACAAATACCTAATCTAAAGTGAAGGGATTACCTCATCAGCAACTGAAGAAAATTCTTGAGTTGCCCAAAGTCTTCAAAATCCAAACTTGAATGGTCTAAAAGGTTTAGGATAGGCTTGTGCATGCTTTATGTGAAGGGGGCATGAAGTTTTGGAAAGTATTTGGAAATGATGCATGGAGGTAGTGGAGGTTGAAGGAGATGAAGAAAACATGAAGAAAACAATGGAGAAGGGAGAATGGGGCAGCCAAGTCCAACCTTCACTCTCTTATGCTCACTCTCTCACTCACAAATATCCCCCTACACTCACTCTCTCACAAATATCTGCTTGTTTTCTTCTCATTTTGTTTTTCATTCTTTTACTCTCTTTTCCTTCTTTGTTTTTCTTTTCTTTTCCTTTCTCTTTTCTTTTCTCATTCTCTTTTCTTTTAAATCCCACAAGTCACAAACACAAACTCAACGTGCACATGACATGGTGCACAAGTCACGGAAAAATGTAAAAACACGGATTTGAGCAAAATCCGATAAATATCATTATAATAAATAAATCATTTTAATCTCCGATTATTTTCCAAATATTGGTATATACTTATACCATTTTACGAAAAACCTTTATTCGCAAATCGAATAGTTTTCGCGAAATATATTATTTTAATATTAAATTTCCAAAAAAAAAATTTATATTTCTGAAATGTTACAGTATTTCCTCCTTAAATAAATTCGGTCCCCTAATTTAAAATTTAACTCCCTAAATACTAAAACATTTCAATAATCAACGGGCTCCGAAATCACGGAAGATACTGAAATACCACAGTGCATCATGTGCACCTGAAAACG
Organism: Agapanthus africanus; assembly: GCA_030015575.1. Lineage (NCBI taxonomy): Eukaryota > Viridiplantae > Streptophyta > Magnoliopsida > Asparagales > Amaryllidaceae > Agapanthus > Agapanthus africanus. The sequence goes on along the minus strand of CM057339.1, from coordinate 822,364,646 downwards.
AGTACGAAACTCAAAATCAAACCCCGTCAAGCATCACGCAATCACTGAAGTTAAAAATGGAAATACGAATCTCGAATTCCACCACTGGAATTCAAATGCACTATAGTCAAATCATAATACGTATATAACACGCATCCTTATAAAACCATTTTAAAAGCTGAATACCTCATGCCAAATCTTTTCCAAATCTCCGTGCTATGCGTAGCTCACGGCATAAGTGGTAGACGATCATTTGTAAAGTAGTAAATATATACTTATATATGTTTGTTCAATTTATACGCCCTTCCTTTTTGAAATATCCCAGAAGGTTCTCTTTATAAAATTTCGTGTCACTCGCGGACACGTACTAAATAGCGAGACTATAGCCCCTTTCTGAAAACCTTTGGTAACTTTTGATGCATGCAAAAGTAATCAGGCACTGTCCTTAGACCAGTCCTGCTCGGCTACTATATAATGTAGTATCAATCATCAAAACGCAATACTCCTAAATAAAATCAGCCTCAAAAGGCGTATCCAACATCACATGCGTCTGGTGCGCACAAAAATCAAATCCAATACAAGTGCCACAAATATACACAAAAGAAAACTAAGTGCAACGGGTGTGCACGAAAGTATCTGTCCAGTGCAACGGATGTGCACGACAACAATATCAAATGCATCTATAGTGCATGAAAATCTCAACCCAGTGCAACTAACATGCACGAATGAAAATCCCAATGAAGGGCATCCAACATGCACGAATAAAAATCTCAATCGAGTGCATCCAATCATACACGAATAAAAATCCCAAATCAAGTGCGTCAGGTCCGTATAAAATATCTAGGGCAATAGTATGCACGATGACGAACATCAAGTGCAAACGCTCACTAAAACATAAATCTGGTGCAACAAATGCACAAAAATTTATCAATATCTCAAATGATCACGAAAACAACACCGAGTATACCAAGGTGTATAGAATCATAAACGGGTGCAACTGTGTGCACAAAATCCACCCCAATCCACTGCAAGCATATATAAGCTATACCGAGTGCAAAAATCAAGTCAAGTGCGTATGACATGCACGAAATCGAAATAGACAGTATCGAATCCACAAGATCATAAGTACGTGCAACGAAGGCACAAATCGATACCAAGTGCAATAGATATGCACAAAATATAAATCCTTAATAGGTGCAGCCATGGTGCACAAAAACATAACCACGAAACCCAATTATCGAAACTCAATTCCAAGTGATAAAAGTGTGATACTCGGATCACAAAACGCAATCGCAATAAATGACATTGAGGTACACCTCACACAATGTCGAAAAATATGCTGGTGCGCCCAAACTGGCAGAGTAAGATCATCTACTTGCCTCCTGCTCACGATATGGCATCTCCGGTCGTAGGGTCCTTATTTTCTCTGTGGATTAAAAATCTCACGATCCTTCTGCTCTTCGGCCTGGTCAGGGGTACTAACGGAACAGTTCTGCTCAGGAACTCCTCTGATCACCGTTTGGCCAATCAACATGACCACTCCCAATGGCACAATACTGACGGCGGCATCCGGCCCTCTTAACACGCATGATATAACTGATCCTGGGTGCAAGTCTTTATCGCTGCGGTGTCCTGGAAAGAACCTGCTCGTGGCTTCTTCCGATCACACCTATGCCGAACTATACGAAGGTTGGCACTCTTACTTAACTCTTTTCTTATAAACGGACAGCTGTGTCCTCAGCACGGCTTTCCTCTGGAAATTTGGCTGTATCTAATGCCTCTGCACACATATCAATCCTCTGGCATCAACGGAGAGTAACAACCTATTACGACCCAAAATATTAGCTCATGACCGGCACTTAAATCACGCCACGTCTAAAGGCGTCACGTAATTCAAGTAAGCCGAAATCCAGAAATCTAAACCTTTTAAAGAAAAATCAAGGAGGTGAAGTTTTGAAATAAAAATATAATGAAATCAAGTTTTCTTAAATGCATAGAAAAGGAACATGAATGATGCAAGTGAAATTTACTAGTTTGAAAACATGTTTCGTCTTTTAAAAATTTGGGCAGCACCTCCTTTGTATATTTTGATCCAAAGCCACAATACAAGATAATATAAAGGCATCCCTAAGCGGGCGCTAGCTCTTCGCCAAACGGTGGATCTACAACCACGCAAAGCATAAATATAATTATACGACACCCAACGACGAAGATCACAACAAAAGATAAAGAAATAAGCAAGACATCAAAACCACAAGTAGCGGAAAACCCCTCGCTCTAAGTCTCGCAACCACAAGTCTCATTAAATCTCATTACTTATACAAATACTAGTTTGATTGATGGAGTTTACTAGATACAATGTGAAATATAAATACAAGAGTGGGTACGATACAAATGTCCCACCTACCAAAGCAAATCACCCGAAAGCAACTGTGTGCCAGCGATGCCGCTACTGATTCATGCGGTCAACCAGCAAGAACTGTGGCACAACGGGGGTGGGTTGCCAACTCGTGAATAGAAAAACATCAACAAGTAGAAATCGAATAAACAACGACTCCTAGATCAACCATATCATAAAGGTGATACTATGATATCTAGGGTGACCGGTCTGCATATGTGCCAGCAAGGTAATCAATGCCTAATAGCATGTGGATATCATCCAACAATGTAATCAATGTATGTATGCATGTGGATCTCGTCCATCCATATAATCAATGTATGTATGCATGTGGATCTCGTCCATCCATATAATCAATGTATGTATGCATGTAAATATCATAAAAGCATATGCATGAAGGTATAAGGATATAAATCAGCGTGTGTCCCTCGCGACACATCAAAATCATAGAAATTGAGTGTCCAGCATCGACACTTGAAACATCATGAAAACCCGTGTCCAGTATCGACACGTAAATCCTCATATCTTAGGCGCCGCATCCTCAGATCGGCCCTCAAATATCTCTTCTCAGGCGCCGTCTACTCTGATCGGCCCTCATATCCATCTCATGACTCCGGTCGGTATCCTCCGGATAACCGACGGGTCCAAATACTATCACCGGTAGGTAGTGCTCCCCTGCCGGGCTCATCGTCTAACAATACGAGTCTTCTTACCCCGGGGTACCTTACCGGGTCCACCATGTACCCGCAGACGGTGCTTACCGCTCCTCGAATCGGATTTCACATGCCACTCTCAGAACCAAGAAAACACATGGTGGACGCACTGAAATATCATATCAAGAGAAACCGGGTTTTTAAAACAATACATACTTTCTTTTAAAATGACCGCGGTTCTCAAATTCAGAAATCTCATGAAAATAACAAATCTCAATGCGTGTAATCATAAAGCATGATGTATGCGACATATAACAGAAATGTAAGCATATCCATATATCATGCAACATGGAACAGTAATATGCACATATCGAGGGAAAACCGCTCTTTTAAATGAATCCAGTTTTAAAAATAAATAATGCGGTTCCCAAATCTCCAAAATCGAATGCAATATCGTATAAAGGTGCATATGTGTATATACGCAAGTACGGACGTACAAATGTGTATGTCCGCAAGTATGGGTGTACAATATGTATGTGCGCCAATATGGATGTACAAGTGGTATATACGCAAGCATGGATGTACAATATGTATGTGCGCCAATATGGATGTACAAGTGGTATATACGCAAGCATAGATGTACAATATGTATGTGCGCCAATATGGATGTACAAATGGTATATACACAAGCATGGATGTACAATATGTATGTACGCAAGTATGGATGTACAAGTAGTATATAAGCAAGTATGAGTGTACAATATGTATGTGCGCAAGTATGGTGTACAATATGTATGTGCGCAAGTATGGATGTACAAGTGGTATATACGCAAGTATGAGTGTACAATATATAGCTATAGCAAGTATATCATGCAAGGAGTCATATCCTGATGCAGCAGTTCTACTGTGTAGTAACATAGCAATTATCGATGATGAAGTGTGTGAGCCAGCCAATCTGTGTAGGTGTAACAAACGCATCATCGATAATGGTGTAGGTGTACTAGCACAAGTATATGTAATGCAATGAGGATAACATGAATGCAGCATAAGGTAAATCATATGCAAATGCTGACGGGTATACGTATCTAACATGACCGAGTCAGAGAATCGATCAATTGGCATCTAACCACACAACATCACGTACGGTAAAATTCATCGTACGGTATCCTATAGTCAAGGGTATGGATCAAACCTCAAGTCAAACTCATCACGTACGGGAAATCATCGTACGACGGCATTAAGCTATCAGGGATCCTATCAACCTACGCGACAATGAGGGGTACGGACCTAACGTCTTGTACGATATATCTGTTAGTTATATGTATGCCCTAGAGGCCATTACTGTACATAGGATGCATATTGTAGTGGATACTGGGACATATATAAGTAGGACTTTCTTGCTCGACATGATAGTACGCTATCTGGTTGCTCTTTATCTTAACATGTATACTTGCTGTCTCTCTATTACATGTTGATAAAGCCCTTAGGATATGTGCTCGACTTCCAGGACTGTGATGTAGATCATACTAGTGGGGCCTGGGTAGTCCATGAGTACATCCTTCAATGTTCCTAGTCGTGGGAATATCGAGACGGGGCATCGATATTCTAGAGTAGACTAGCGTATATCTTCTCGACCCATATGATGGGCGATGGATGATCCCATATCCATTGGTGTTTGACATCAGAGATGGTATGCGGGTGCTCAGTGGAGACTGGGTACACTGAACGGACTCGCCGAGAACTCCCAGATGGTATTAAAGCTCACGTCAGATGGCAGTTCTCTGGTGACACTGGTGCAGCTTAGTCTGTTGACCCGAGATCGTCATAGAGTCTTGTGTGTCTCCCACTGTGCTTTGATTTCCACCCTACCACGGCTCTACTGAGTCGTGCAAACAGGTAGTTTTTGGGTACAGCCCCGATTCACATGGAGGCAATGAGCGATAGGAGGGGATTCGTCTCTCCCGGTATTGGGGGTTGATGTTGCGCTATGCTCGACTGGCCATAACTGGAAATCCCTGGCCAGGGTTGCACTAATATACTGGTAAGAGTTATCAGTAGTTTCATGCTTGTTATGGACCTTACATCGGCATGACTTATTAAGCTATTGGGGTATGACGTTTACCACCCCTAGGCGAGATATGCGACATATCAGACGAACAGACCGGACTGTACGGCAAGTGTTACTGGTTGGATTCGCAGGAGTGTGAGCGGGCTTGCTCGTTGATCTTCTGATCGCTCAATACCCGGGTGGCCGTTACGTTTAGCAGACCGCTTGCGGCTTGTGGGTGTTTGATATGATCATCACCTACTGCCGGCGTATTGACGAGTCTTTAGAGTCCTACACAGAGGTTTCCTGACTCAAGTGAAATGAAATAGGAGCGCATATGAGATATGTGCGGGACCGAGAATAATACCAGTATGTGATACTGAATTCTATTCTCGCGATTTGTATCATCGGACGGTTATATAAGATATAGCCGGGTTACCGAATCAAATGTTGATTCGATATATTGATACACTTGATATTAATCGGTTATATGCAGTATGACCGGATCATTAAATCAAGTGTTGATTTAATGATTTAATGTATAATTATATATATTTGATATATTACTTTACATTAACTAGTATTGGTTCACTTAAGATTATTTTTCTCACTAGATTGTGCACATTGTATATATGATATATGTTTGTGCACTAGTTTGTATCATGTTTGATGATACATGCAAACTTGGGTGCGTGTATGCTTTAAACCATGTTTAGGTTAATGGTTAGGGTTTTAACTTATTTATTTATTTTTGGAAAAAATAAAATGGTGGTTTTCTTTGTTTTATGCTTGAAGCTTCATGAAGCTTTTTAAGCATCTTTGAAAAGTCTAACCATTTTGTTTTATGCTTTAACCTAACCATCAACCTAAACCCTAGTTTATTCTCTACATGTGTTAACTCACCCATGATTGCAATATGATAAGCTTCACTTGAATTTTCTTTTTGAATTAATTCATTTTCTTTTCTTTTTCTTCTTCTTCTCCATGAAGTGAAGAAAGCTTTCTTGAAAATTCCAAGTGTTGAAATCAAGTGGAAATCCAAATCCAAAGTGAACCCACTTCCTATTTCTTCATCCTCTACCACTTGCCATATTGTATAGGGTGTTATCTTCACAAGTTTCATGACCTAGTGAAGATGGAGCTTGAGTTTGAGTCGCCTCGACGTAGATCATCTTCGGCATCGAAGTCAACGACCTAGCCTGCTCATTTCTTCGATGAAACCAACACTAGAGTCCGGGATCCCGATGATCGCAGTGGAGGGAAGTCAACACGGAGCTATAGAAGTGGAGGACCGGATCTACAAAGGTTGTAATCCCTTTCACTTGTAGTTAAAGTTGTTAACTTTCTTAGTTTCGCCTGACCTCTAGTTAACGATCTTGCATTAGGGTTCTTTGGCACATGGAAACATTTGATTTTGGCATGGTTGATCAGTTGTAGAACCTCATGAGTGTGCCTAGGAACCCTACAGTGGTATCAGAGCCTAGCTAGAGCCTTAGGCGAAGTGTAGACGAAGTTAGAAACCCGATCGAACCCCGTAACCCTAAATTATACCCTTCTCTGGACAATTTTCAAAACTGTGGATTTTTCCTAATTAAAAATATTCAGAAAATAGTGCAGGGAAATATAAGAATAATGGCAGAAAACGAAACCCTAATTCTAATGTAGAGCCGCAGAACCGCGGCCTTAACCTACTTTTTGCGGCGGTTCCGCGGCCTTATGTACTGATTAGGGTCTCGATTTTCTACTGTTATACCAGTAGCTGTTTCATGTTCTTTCTGGGAATTTTTAATCTGTGCTCAACAGTTGAGTTTTCTGGGTTGTTTTGGGGACTCGATGATTCGATCGGATTGTTTAATTTTGTCTATGTGTTTTTCCGGGTAATTTTAGAACGTGTTAAAAAGTTCGACCGAATATAAATAACCCACTTTTTCCTCTGCCGGGAAATTTCCAAGTGATGGATTTTTCCGTAGTTTATGAATGTTCTAAGTAGTGCAAGTAACGCGATGGACCCTCTAGAAGACAACAAAACTTAACTCGATTATGTGACCATCTTGAACTGCTCTTTGAACCTTAGGGTTTGGGGCAGTACCGCGTGCCACATGTGAGGCGTTGGCTTGACCCTTCTACGGCTGGACCGTTGGTACTGTGGCATGAAATGGATGTTTTTTAAACTTATTTCAAGTGTTGAGCTGTTTCGGGAAAACTTGGGTGTTTGATTGTTCGATCGGAAAGTTTAACATTGTCTATTTATCTGGAATGTGATACAATATTTGGAATCCATAAATAGTTATGAGATAACTGATTTGGATGTTATAGACATAGCAGTTTAGTCTCATATGATCGGTTGCCACGGAATTTTGATGTGATCAAAAGTCCGTCGCAATCGCGTAGCGTACGCGGATACTCGCCGGTAAACTTAATAGACAGCCACGCCCCATAGCCCCAACCAAGTGACTGTAGGAGAATCCCATCGCCAAAAGCATCCGTTCGGGTGCTCGCAGCAGCGGTGTTCCGCCTTTGTGCACTTCGTCGACGGTATCGGGGGTGCGGCCGTCTACTAAAGTTTGCGACGAGCATTCGTTCAGGATGTCGGGAATCTTGTTGAATTGCCCGACTTGATATTGAAAACAGTTTTCGATTTTGAGACTAAAATGCGGGGTTTATAATTGTTAGGCATGCGATGTCTAAAGAGGTTGCGGATTCCAACTGTTGTAGTTTTACACTTTCTTTTCTGCGACCGTAAGTGTAATATGTGATATCGCCGGTTTCATTGCTATATGTCAACGACAATTGGGATACGCATGTTTACTTACGTTGATGACATGTGATGTTATGTGTTGCTGGATATGTTATATTAGATCGTCGTGTTTGAATAGCCGGGGGTTTTATGTGAGATGAGTGTTTTTCTTTTTCATTCATGTAAAATTCATTTTATGTAATATTCTTTTATTGGGGCACTTCCGGGTTGAGGATGATGTCACCATTGTATATTATTTACTTTTCCGCATTAGGATAGACCCAAGGAGGGGAGCATAAGTAACCGGGTTCTAGGGTCCAGTGGGAGACCATCTCGAGGAGTCGAGTCCGGGTCTCTTAACCCTAGAATTGGTAGGGTTGCTTGCCGCTCTCGTAGGAGTCTAGGGGTGTGGGATTGGCTATTCATCACGACCGTGGAATCCGTGTTTTATACAGGCTCAAAATAAAACACGGACGTCCTAGTATATCCAATATTTCATATGATATTTTCTGCTGCGTTATCTGTGATGTGATCATGTGATTTGTTCAGATAGATACTGTATATAGTATATATGATATATTATATAGACGTTGCTTATGTTTTACACCCGCACTAGCCCTGCCTCGCTCTGGCGTTAGTTACCTAACCTAACGGTGCAGACGGGACATCGAGGCGAATGCGGATGGCATAAGCGTACGTTATATTTATCTGTGATGTTTAGGTGGACTTAAATGATGGGACATTCATTAATGAGATTAATGAAAGAAAATAAACCTAAAAGATGTTGTGGAATCGAATTTCATAAAATCAGGTAGCTCTAGTTGTTGCTTTGCATAGCGGTGTTCCTTGTAGAACATCCAGCACCTTATTCGATGAGGAAAGAGCCAACGATCCCTTCACCGGGAGTGACCTCTTTAGCAATAATTAGCAGATGCTACAACCTTCGGTTTGTCTTTTGATTGCTTCTATAGTTTTTGCTTTGCACAGCGGTATATAAGATATCTCCTGCACCTTATTCGATGAGGAAAGGTCCGGCGATCCCTTCACCGGGAGTGACCCCTTTAGCAAAACTAGAAAAGCCTCAAAAACACTCCATTTAAAAAACCATTTGATTCCGCAACGAGATCAAGTTCAAAGCGTTAAAGGTTTTCATAAAAACCATCCGCAACCCTCTATCATTTTAGGAAGTAGAGTACTTAGTATTCGTGCTGTGTTTGTTGACCATAGTCAAGGCACAGTATACGGTAGCTAAGTGATGTCTTCCTACACCGCATATGATGCGATTAGTTAGGACAACCGCTTGACTTTGTTGACCTTAGTTAAGGGTCATGTGGGTGGGTCTAATTAATCACGAAATGACGGGTAGAACTTGACTAGTGCTTATGATTTGTTGACCATAGTTAAGGTCATATATGCTGGGGGTAAAAATCTTTATCGGGAGTTTCAAGTGTTGAAATTTGCAATGATATTGCATACCTTCTATGAGATAGTTGGATCCCGATACCCACTGCGAGTAATTGTTACTCCTGGGAGAGTTTTGCACTTTGCAATTAGCTAATCAAGTAGGGTCTAGAAAGGTGTCAACGGGGTTACGCCTTTGAGAAAACGAGGTTTATTTTAATTAAGTCCGTGCGAAAGCACGGGGAACCTCCCTCAAAGTACCGACACTGGCCTGGCTGAAAGATTGGCGAACTTGTAGAGTGTAATTAATCCCGGCTAGTCTTTCCTTTTAGGGTTTGAAGGAAGATTTGATAAAAATAGTGGGAGCCATCCTGATTAGATAAAATAAATAACCAATCTAATCTTGCAAGAGCGCACGCAGAGTGTTTTCTTCTCTCTCTCTCTCCAGGTAGCGACCATATCACGCCTTAATCAAGATAATAATATGGATGTATTGACCGAACCCGCTTGTTATACTGAGCTGGGGAACGTTGGTCCCGCTCTAACTTATAATTGTTATAAGACAGAGCAGGAAATAGGGGAATACCAGAATTCCTATGCCGCCCAAACGAAGAAAGTGCACATGATGCATCTCCTTCGGGTGTGTTCATTATAAAGAACTGTTTCTCAGTGTCCTCTACGTCCTAGGTATTAGATACCGGATCAGGATCCCGCAAATGTAATCTGTTACAGGGGCTATAGAAAGGTAGAGAACTGAGAACGGGTGATAAGTTTTATGAGACAGAAAACGGTACAAGTGTTGCCGCCAAGTCTGTCGGTCACTATCACCCTGTATTTCTAAATACATTGATTCTGAATGAATGTTATTAGATACCGAACCTGATATACAACATCATATCAGTCTCTTTATTAGTAAAGAAATGATATCATTTTGTATTGTTGGATAATGTTTTGAACATTTTCTATATCAATAGTTGATCGGTTCAGGCACGTTATCTAAAAGCATATACATTCTAAATCAAACTACAGTTTCTTACGTACAGAACACACACAAGAGGAAGAGTTCAGAAATGAACGAATTCTTCTTGAGGTATTGTAGACTAGGTCATATCAATGTGACCCGACTAGCTAAAGTTACATTTAGATGCATATTTAAATCAGTTTGAATTTACATCTTGTGAAACTTGCCAGTCATGTCACAAAGATAAAATGACCATAGCTCTGTTTATTAGAAACAGAGAAAGAGTTAGTGAACTCTTGGGACTAATACATAGTGATGTATGAAGGTCCCCGGTCTACATATGCCAGGACTGTTTCTTTGTACTTCCTTACATTCACTAATGATCTCTCAAGATTCGGACACATGTTTCTATTGAAACACATGTCTGAAGTTTTTGAAAAATTCAATGAATATAAGTTAGAAGTAGAGAACCAAAAACGGGTATAAGTATTATGTCCTTTGATGTGATCAGGGAGGAGAATACTTGGCATGGGATTCCTGGACTATTCTAAAGGAGAATGGGATTCTCTATCATCATTACTCCTCCGTATACACCACAGCACGTCGGTGTATCGGGGCGGAACAATCACACCCTATATGATATGGTGCGCTCTATGATGAGTACTGCTGAGTTACCTGTTTCCTTTTGGGAGTTATGCACTTAAGAAGCTGCATACCTATTGAATTAGGTTCCAATCAAATCAGTGCCTACCACTCCATATGAGATATGGTATGGGAAGAGCCCATCTCTTAAGTAAGTTAAGATTTGGGATTGTCCGGCCTATGTCAAAAGCAAAATCCGGACAAGATCAAGGCAAGGTCAGTTCTGTAGAACTGGAAGAAGTTCCAGCTATAAAAACTACAGCTGATGATTTGATAGAACCAAAGGATTCAATCGTCCCCGACGAACCTCAGCCTCTCCGCCGATCTAGCAGGGTTCCTCATCCGCCTGAGAGATACTTCGGTTTCTCGATGACAGTGGGAGCGAGGATTGCATCATGAGATGATGACCCAACTAGTTTCGAGCAGGCCATCGAGAGTAAGGACTCTGTAAGAATGGATGGATGCTTAGCCATCTGAGATGGAATCCATGTACACCAACAAAGTATGGACTTTGGTTGCTATATCTGAAGGGTTAAATCCCCATTAGGAGCAAGTATATCTTGAGAAGATTACTTAGTGTAGATGGAAAAGTTGAGACTTTCAAAGGTAGACTTGTTAAAGGTTTTCGTCATCGACCAGGCGTAGAAAATAATGAAACCTTTTCTAGTGGCTATGCTTAAGTCCATCCAGATCCTACTTGCTATTGCTACATACCATGACTACGATATCTGGTGGTTGGGTGTCATGACTATTTTTCTAAATACTGATTTAGAAGAGAACGTCTATAAGTACACAGCCAGAGGGCTTCGTAAACAGTGGGAGCAGCGGAAACGTGTGCAAGATTGCTTTACAGATTAAAGCAGGCATCGCAGAGTTGGAACGTCTGTTTTGATGCGATAGTCAAAGAGTTTGACTTCATCGAAATGATAGATGAACCTTGTATATACAAAAAGGTAGTAGAGAGTAAGGTGGTCATCCTCGTATTGTACGTGGACAACATACTCTTGATAGGAAAAGGAGTTTCCTATACTACGAACGGTCAATCTCCTCTTATCACAAGGATTCTCCAAATAGGTTAAAGGTGATACCTCCTAAATCCTGGGATTTGGATCTATGAGATAGATCTAAATGGATGTTAGGCTTCTCACTAGGTTTAGTGAGATGGTATCAATCGATCCTAGGGAGAATCACTGGAAAGGTTCCAGGGTGATAAGGACGACTGAATGTCAGTCGCAGGCATTGTCTTTACCCTCAGTGAAGGGACGGTATGTTGGAAGAGTTCCAAGCTAGATATCGTGGCAAACTAGACGATAAAGGCTGGTAACATCGCTATTAAAGATACTACCAAAGAGGCAGTTTGGGTGTATATTGGTTCATGAGATGAACTAGGTTCCTACCATTGTGTGACAATGGAAGAGTGGCTTTGGCCCAGGAACCCTGGTCCCATTAGTGACCCAGACATATTCTGAGGCAGTATCACCTGATCATGGAGATAGTTGATCTCCAGGGTGATCGAGGTTAGGAGAGTAGACTCAGAGGACAACACGGCGGATCCACTCACAAAGGGCTTTTTCCCAGAGAGAGACTTATATGGGATGGTTGAGTATGAGATACTACAACCACTGCTACAGATGGCCCTAGTGCAAGTGGGAGATTGTTAGTTATATGTATACCCTAGAGGCCATTACTGTACATAGGATGCATATTGTAGTGGATGCTGGGACATATATAGGTAGGACTTTCTTGCTCGACATGATAGTACGCTATCTGGTTGCTCTTTATCTTAACATGTATACTTGCTGTCTCTCTATTACATGTTGATAAAACCCTTAGGATATGTGCTCGACTTCCAGGACTGTGATGTAGATCATACTAGTGGGGCCTGGGTAGTCCATGAGTACATCCTTCAATGTTCCTAGTCGTGAGAATATCGAGACGGGGCATCGATATTCTAGAGTAGACTAGCGTATATCTTCTCGACCCATATGATGGGCGATGGATGATCCCATATCCATTGGTGTTTGACATCAGAGATGGTATGCGGGTGCTCAGTGGAGACTGGGTACACTGAACGGACTCGCCGAGAACTCCCAGATGGTATTATACCTCACGTCAGATGGCAGTTCTCTGGTGATACTGGTGCAGCTTAGTCTGTTGACCCGAGATCGTCATAGAGTCTTGTGTGTCTCCCACTGTGCTTTGATTTCCACCCTACCACGGCTCTACTGAGTCGTGCAAACAGGTGGTTTTTGGGTACAGTCCCGATTCACATGGAGGCAGTGAGCGATAGGAGGGGATTCGTCTCTCCCGGTATTGGGGGTTGATGTTGCGCTATACTTGACTGGCCATAACTGGAAATCCCTGGCCAGGGTTGCAGTGATATACTCGTAAGAGTTATCAGTAGTTTCACGCTTGTTATGGACCTTACATCGGCATGACTTATCAAGCTATTGGGGTCTGACGTTTACCATCCCTAGGCGAGATATACGACATATCAGACGAACAGACCGGACCGTACGGCAAGTGTTACTGGTTGGATTCGCAGGAGTGTGAGCGGGCTTGCTCGTTGATCTTCTGATCGCTCAATACCCGGGTGGCCGTTACGTTTAGCAGACTGCTTGCGGCTTGTGGGTGTTTGATATGATCATCACCTACTGCCGGCGTATTGACGAGTCTTTAGAGTCCTACACAGAGGTTTCCTGACTCAAGCGAAACGAAATAGGAGCGTATATGAGATATGTGCGGGACCGAGAATAATACCAGTATATGATACTGAATTCTATTCTCGCGATTTGTATTATCGGACGGTTATATAAGATATAGCCGGGTTACCGAATCAAATGTTGATTCGATATATTGATACACTTGATATTGGTCGGTTATATGCAGTATGACCGGATCATTAAATCAAGTGTTGATTTAATGATTTAATGTATAATTATATATATTTGATATATTACTTTACATTAACTAGTATTGGTTCACTTAAGATTATTTTTCTCACTAGATTGTGCACATTGTATATATGATATATGTTTGTGCACTAGTTTGTATCATGTTTGATGATACATGCAAACTTGGGTGTGTGTATGCTTTAAACCATGTTTAGGTTAATGGTTAGGGTTTTAACTTATTTATTTATTTATGGAAAAAATAAAATGGTGGTTTTCTTTGTTTTATGCTTGAAGCTTCATGAAGCTTTTTAAGCATCTTTGAAAAGTCTAACCATTTTGTTTTATGCTTTAACCTAACCATCAACCTAAACCCTGGTTTATTCTCTACATGTGTTAACTCACCCATGGTTGCAATATGATAAACTTCACTTGAATTTTCTTTTTGAATTAATTCATTTTCTTTTCTTCTTCTTCTTCATGAAGTGAAGAAAGCTTTCTTGAAAATTCCAAGTGTTGAAATCAAGTGAGAAATCCAAATCCAAAGTGAACCCACTTCCTATTTCTTCATCCTCTACCACTTAACATGTTGTATAGGGTGTTATCTTCATAAGTTTCATGACCCAGTGAAGATGGAGCTTGAGTTTGAGTCGCCTCGACGTAGATCATCTTCGGCATCGAAGTCAACGACCTAGCCCGCTCATTTCTTCGATGAAACCAACACTAGAGTCCGGGATCTCGATAATCGCAGCGGAGGGACGTCAACACGGAGCTAAAGAAGTGGAGGACCGGATCTACAAAGGTTGTAATCCCTTTCACTTGTAGTTAAAGTTGTTAAGTTGCTTAGTTTCGCCTTAGCTCTAGTTAACGATCTTGCATTAGGGTTCTTTGGCACATGGAAAAATTTGATTTTGGCATGGTTGATCGGTTGTAGAACCTCATGAGTGTGCCTAGGAACCCTACAATATCACACATGATTCATGACATTCTATATATATCTATATACCTATGTCCCAGGTCATATCCATAACAATCTCGTATCAGGGGACCGGCAAGGTATCAATCACCTCAATCGACTCGCATCTGTATACCAACATATCATCATATCACATGTCAAATCGTATTATCTTTTTATCATAATTATATCTCACATATGGTCAATTTTACATATACATTCTACCTTTACTATAAGCGTAAGTATCTAATCTAACATACACACCCGAATCATACAAACAGTTTTTGAAAGATGCGAATCGTAGTTTTGAAAGTATGGGCTCCAGTGTTTTTAAGGAAAAGATATCATTTGAAAATCCATAACGTCCCTCAAGGTATCTGTTTAAAAGATGCATACGATTCTTCAGTTTGGAAACAGGTATGGTTCGGATGACACATCTACGTCGACTATCTAGTCCTATAGTACCCTAAACGGCAATATCATCAAATCTCATCCTCAAATTCCGTCATCACATATTAGCCGTATCATATCACTTCTAACAATCCTTTAGTTTCTAATATAGTTTCGCTAACTATCTTTTAACTCTATCTATAGTTTTCTATTAAAGTTTCCTTAACCATATATTATGAATCGGTTTCCATCAAAAACTTGCGGGGGTGCTATACGCAATCCACCCGACTTCCCCCGTGGATATAGATCCACTCACCTTGATCTTCGTTTGCTGGAGTCGATGACGCCATGCTCTGTCGTCTCGGAATCCACGCGAAGGTACCTACAAAAATACATAATCGCAATTGTTTATTAAAATCGAATCCGGAAACCAAAACGGCACACGGATCGCCTATAGCTTAGAACCTGTAGGCCACGCATGCAAAACCAACCAATTATCCCTTTTCGTTGATGTACGAACATCCAACAACAAAAAACAATACCAAATATCAAAACTTAGCATTTCAAAATACGGAAAATATAGCCAAAATCACACCAAAGTGCTCCCAGATTTTGACTCAGGTCAAACTAAGAAAAGTTGCATATACAAAGGGCCATAGATATATAGCAGATAACACCCGACAAAACCCCACAGCCATCCCTCCTAATCTGGCCACAATTTGCGTCCAGAATGCTTATTTTTCCGGCCACAGTACGATGGTTGGGGCTCAGGTCTTCAGGGTACACTCCAGGTTGCCTGCACGACTCCCAGTATTCGCTAAATAATTTTTAGTGTCTCCGGGTTACTCCAGATTCCTATATACCCTCACAATTCAACACAAAACCGGCATAATGAATTCCTAAATCCGTATTTTGGTTTCTATACTCAAACCCAGGTCTTGTAACAGCCACAAGAGTTCACCAAAACCACTTTGTAAACCTAAACCCTCTCTCAGGATTTCTATCCTCACAACTACCATACCAATTCAACTTCTAAACTATCTAAAATACAAGAAAACTCAAAACTAACTAAATGGAAGGGATTATACCTCATGGATGAAACTCAAGAGAAACCCTAGCTTCCCAATGTCATCAAAATCCAACTTTGCTTGGTCCATTTTGTAGAGGATGAAGAGATGATCATTTTTAATGAAAGGAGTTTAGGCTTTGGATGAATATTTGAAGATGATATTTGGGGATTTATGTGGAGGGAGATGATGATGAAGGAAAATGGAAGAGAGAAAATAATGGGGGAAATGAAAGGTGTGGCTGCCCCTCTATCTCTTTCCTCTCTTATTCTCACCCCCATTCACTCATTTTCTCTGTCTGTCTCTCTCTCTCTCTCTCATCATCATGACACCTTTTTCCCTTTTCTTTTCTTTTCTCTCCTATAAACATATAAACCCAATAAAACAACACAAATAAAATAACATGTAGCATGTCATGGTGCACTAACCATGGAAAGCTGTAGAAACACGGATTTGGCCTAATCGCCATTAGCAGTGCACAAATCGAGTTTTTATCCAAACTGCATTTAATAAATTTTAAAAATGCCAAATCCTTTAAATATGTATTTAAATGAATAAATCATTTTAATCTCCAATTATTTCACAATTATCGGTATATATTTATACCCTTTTTCGAAAACCCCAATTTCGCAAATCGGGCAGTTTTCGGGAAATATATTATTTTAATATTAAATTCAAAAAATAATATTTTATATTTCCTGAAATGTTACAGTCTTCCCCCCTTAAATAAATTCGGTCCACGAATTTAAATTTAAACCCCAAAATCTAAAACATTTCAATAATCAATTCAAACAATGGGGCTCCGAAATCATGGAAGATGCTGAAATACTACAGCGCATCGCTTGCGCCTGAAAACGAATACAAGACTCAAATCGAACTCCGTCAAGCGTCACGCAAATCATCTGATTTGCACGCATATTCTCGGAGTCACAATAGAGATACAGATCTCGAAATCCACTACTGAAATCCAATATACACTAGTCAAATACTATAATACGTGTATAGTACGCATCTTTGGAAAACTTTCAAGAACTAAATGAAACCCATACAAAAATCTTTTCTAAATTGCCGTGTGAATGTGTAACTCACGGCATAAGTGACGGACGCTCATTTGTAAAATAATAATATATGTCCATATATGTTTTGCTAAATATACGTTCCGTCGTCTCAAAATATCCCAAAAGGTTTCCTTTAAAAACGTTCGCGTCGCTCACGGACACGTAAGAAATAGCGAGACTATAGCTCTTTTTCACAAAGCTCTTAGTAAACCTTTTAATGCATGCAAAGTACTCCGGTACCGTCCTCAGATCAGTCCTGTTTGGTAACTATATAACATAGTGCTCATCATGAAAACAAGGTGCTCAAAAGCAAAATCAGCCTCAAAAGGCGTATCCAACAATCGCGTGCGTCTGGTGCGCACAGAACCCAAATCCAAATACAGGTGTCACAATATGCACAAAAGCAAAACTAAGTGTAACAGATGTGCACGAAAACATCTGTCCAGTGCAATGGGTGTGCACGACAACACATCTGGTGCGTCTATTGTGCACGAAAACAACATCTAGTGCATCAAATGCACGAAATACAATCAATAACTCAAATGCATAAAAAGCAACACCGAGTGCACCAAGGTGTATAAATCAAAAACGTGTGCAACTATGTGCACAATATCCGTATCAATGCACTGCAAGCACATGTGAGCTATACCGAGTGCAAAAATCACATCATCCGTATGAAATCCACGAAAACATAAACACATGCTACGAAGGTACAAAATCGACATCAAATGCAATGGATATGCACAAATCGCAACTCAACACAACGGTGTATAAAATATATATCAAGTGAGATAACTATGCATAAAAATGTAAATACCCAGCAGGTGCAACCATGGTGCACGAACTCAATATCAGGATACTCATCATCAAAACTCAAATCCAAGCGATATAAGCGTGATACTCAGATCACAAACGCAAATCGCAATAAATGACATTGAGGTACACCTTCTACAATGTCGAAAAATAAAACGGCACGCCTAAAACCGGCAGAACAAGAATATCCGCTTGCCTCCTTCTCATGGTCTGGCGTCCTCAGTTTCTGAGTCCTTATCTTCTCTGTGGATTTACCAGTCTCGCAATCCATCGGCTCATCGGCCCGGTCAGGTGTGCAAACGGGAATGATTCCGTTCTGGCACTTCTCTGGTCATCTCTCGGCCAATTTGTATGATCACTCATAAAGTAGCACGTCACCGGCGTCGGCCTCTGACCCTCTGAATACACGTGACACAACTGATCCTGGGTGCAAATCTCATCGCAGCAGTGTCCTGGAAGGAACCTGCTCAGGGTCTCTTCCAATCTCGCCTATGCCGACTATACAGAGGCTGGCACTCTTGCATAATCTTTTCTCACTTTCTGGACATCTGCGTTTTCAACACAACATTTTCTTGGGAATTGGCCACATCCTAATGCCTCTGTAAGCATTTCAGATCTCTGATCTTAACGGGGAGTAATAACAGCTCGCTAGCATCTCACGCGAACCCCTGGTTCCACCCGTCCGTATCATCGTCCACTTTGACGCTACGTCATGCTATCTGCGCACTGCAACTGTTCTCGGCCACGGTCAATCCGAAGTCTCTCACACAGACTCGAAATCACGAACTCGGTGTCTTCGTCACTCTGTAAAAGATATCTAGCCGAACACGTCCTCGGGAACTCATCCCAACCATCGGAGGAATACTCCATACTCGTCTGCTCTCAGTCAACTCACAACGCATCTGGGTGAGGTCCTGTATCCGAAGCTCGTCAGCTTACCGGTCTCCTATCACATGATATCCGAACGATGTCAAACTTTTCGATCGAGTCATCAAAGTCCCATAATTTCCCGAAGGCTCAACACCTGAGCACAGTCTAAAAATATCTGGTACATACCACAGTACCTCTGGACCAACCGTAGAAGGGCAAACCTAAGCCTCACTGATGGCACCGCTAAACTGCCGCAAACCCTAAGGTTCAAAAGCGGTTTCATGGTCATCATGTCGAGTTAGGGTTTCATTCTTCCCGAGGGTCCACAGAATCACTTGCATGTTCCTCCGAACACTTTAAACTTGGGAAAATGGGTTTCTGACACTCGCTCGAACTCTTTAGCTTCGCCTAGCCGACATGTGAATACCCTTCGTCCGCATGCTAAACGATGCCTCGATCCTCCAGGAAGGACGATACGTCAACGGTCATCTCTAGATCTGTCTACTCTAAATCTGGGTAAGACTCTCCACACTGAAAATCTTCAACTCAACCGGGCCTGCGTCGGCGCATCAACCTGACGAACCACCTTCGTCTCTCAACTCGGGATAGACTAGCTATCATCTATCACATTTCTGCCTGGAAGTTCCAGGGTTCTCGGCTCATAAGCTCTGGAAGCGACATCCTATCAATCTCAGCAACAGCTGGATCGTCTGTCTGCACCGTAGACGACATCACAATCTCTGAGGTAGGCTGTACATCAACAGTCCTCTCACAACAGGCAGTCTCTCTCAATGGCCCGATCATCCGGTGCAAAACCAAACACTCGCCTCAATAAGAGGTCACCACACAACACTATATCGAGACGTTCCCATGTCACCAGAAAACACGATGGTCAGTCCTCGTCCATGACGAGCTCGCCCTGACCGCATCACAGGCAGCAGCTCAATCTGCGCTCAAACCATGGTGACAGGAACCTCAATCGAGTATCGAAGAGAGCCGATCAACGGCAAGAAAGGAAACGACAGATCCAGAATGAACACATGATCATAAGAAGAAACAATATATCAGTGGGAGTATGATCATGGAAACGAATAGAATCAAAGATCTCAAAATATGTACATCCTAAGGTTTCTTAAGTGGAGTATCGTATCGTAAATATGCCGCGGAATATACGTACGGTACGTCACTCTACTCAAGCTACCTACTCCATCAATCAGGGTCAGCCTATGAAATGAAAGTTTGGGTCTAATACCCCCCGTTTAAGTCTAAGATCCGTAAGGTCAAGCCTAGGTTCCGAAAAACATACCCGCCCTAGACTCCGCATAGTCAAACATAGACTCGAACCAAGGTTAAACCTAGCACTCTGATACCAATTTTGTCACGACCCGAAATATTAGCTCATGACCGGCACTTAAATCACGCCACGTCTAAAGGCGTCACGTAATTCAAGTAAGCCGAAACCCAGAAATCTAAACCTTTTAAAGAAAAATCAAGAAGGTGAAGTTTTGAAATAAAGGTATAATGAAATCAAGTTTTCTTAAATGCATAGAAAAGGAACATGAATGATGCAAGTGAAATATACTAGTTTGAAAACATGTTTCGTCTTTTAAAAATTTGGGCAGCACCTCCTTTGTATATTTTGATCCAAAGCCACAATACAAGATAATATAAAAGCATCCCCAAGCGGGAGCTTGCTCTTTGCCAAAAAGGCGGATCCACAACCACGCAAAGCATAAATATAAGTATACGACGCCCAACGGCGAAGATCACAACAAAAGATAAAGAAATAATCAAGACATCAAAACCACAAGTAGCGGAAAACCCCTCGCTCTAAGTCTCGCAACCACAAGTATCATTAAGTCTCATTACTTATACAAATACTAGTTTGAATGATGGAGTTTACTAGATACAATGTGAAATATAAATACAAGAGTGAGTACGATACAAATGTCCTACCTACCAAAGCAAATCACCCGAAAGCAACTGTGTGCCAGAGATACCGCTACTGATCCATGCGGTCAACTTGCAAGAACTGTGGCACAACGGGGGTGAGTTGCCAACTCGTGAGTAGAAAAACATCAACAAGTAGAAATCGAATACATAACGACTCCTAGATCAACCATATCATAAAGGTGATACTATGATATCTAGGGTGATCAGTCTGCATATGTGCCAGCAAGGTAATCAATGCCTAATAGCATGTGGATATCATCCAACAATGTAATCAATGTATGTATGCATGTGGATCTCGTCCACCCATATAATCAATGTATGTATGCATGTAAATATCATAAAAGCATATGCATGAAGGTATGAGGATATAAATCAGCGTGTGTCCCTCGCGACACATCAAAATCATGGAAATTGAGTGTCCGGCATCGACACTCGAAACATCAGGAAAACCCGTGTCCAGCATCGACACGTAAATCCTCATATCTCAGGCGCCGCATCCTTAGATCGGCCCTCAAATATCTCGTCTCAGGCGCCGTCTACTCTGGTCGGCCCTCATATCCATCTCATGACTCCGGTCGGTATCCTCCGGATAAACGACGGGTCCAAATACTATCACCGGTAGGTAGTGCTCCTCTGCCGGGCTCACCATCTAACAATACTAGTCTTCTTGCCCCGGGGTACCTCACCGGGTCCACCATATACCCGCAAACGGTGCCTACCGTTCCTCGAATCGGGTTTCATATGCCACTCTTAGAACCGAGAAAACACATGGTGGACGCACTGAAATATCATATCAAGAGAAACCGGGTTTTTAAAACAATACATACTTTTTTTTAAAATGACAGCGGTTCTCAAATCCAGAAATCTCATGAAAACAACATATCTCAATGCGTGTAATCATAAAGCATGATGTATGCGACATATAACAGAAATGTAAGCATATCCGTATATCATGCAACATGGAACAGTAATATGCACATATTGAGGGAAAACCGCTGTTTTAAATGAATCCAGTTTTAAAAATAAATCATGCGGTTCCCAAATCTCCAAAATCGAATGCAATATTGTATAAAGGTGCATATGTGTATATACGCAAGTATGGACGTACAAATGTGTATGTCCGCAAGTATGGGTGTACAATATGTATGTGCGCCAATATGATTGTACAAGTGGTGTATACGCAAGCATGGATGTACAATATGTATGTGCGCCAATATGGATGTACAAGTGGTATATACGCAAGCATGGATCTACAATATGTATGTGCGCTAATATGGATGTACAAGTGGTATATACGCAAGCATGGATGTACAATATGTATGTACGCAAGTATGGATGTACAAGTAGTATATAAGAAAGTATGAGTGTACAATATGTATGTGCGCAAGTATGGTGTACAATATGTATGTGCGCAAGTATGGATGTACAAGTGGTATATACGCAAGTATGAGTGTACAATATATAGCTATAGCAAGTATATCATGCAAGGAGTCATATCCTGATGCAGCAGTTCTACTATGTAGTAACATAGAAATTATCAACGATGAAGTGTGTGAGCCAGCCGATCTGTGTAGGTGTAACATACGCATCATTGATAATGGTGTAGGTGTACTAGCATAAGTATATGTAATGCAATGAGGATAACATGAATGCAGCATAAGGTAAATCATATGCAAATGCTGACGGGTATACGTATATAACATGACCGAGTCAGAGAATCTATCAATTAACATCTAGCCAACATCTAGCCACACAACATCACGTACGGTATAATCCATCGTACGGTATCCTCTAGTCAAGGGTATGGATCAAATCTCAAGTCAAACTCATCACGTATGGGAAATCATCGTACGGCGGCATTAAGCTATCAGGGATCCTATCAACCTACGCGACAATGAGGGGTACGGACTTAACGTCTCGTACGACATATCACACATGATTCACGAAATTCTATATATATATCTATATACCTATGTCCCAGGTCACATCCATAACAATCTCGTATCAGGGGACTGGCAAGGTATCAATCACCTCAATCGACTCGCATCCGTATACCAACATATCATCATATCACAGGTCAAATCGTATTCCCTTTTTATCATAATTATATCTCACATAAGGTCAATTTTACATATACATTCTACCTTTACTATAAGCGTAAGTATCTAATCTAACATACACACCCGAACAATACAAACAGTTTTTGAAAGATGCGAATCGTAGTTTTGAAAATAGGGGCTCCGATATTTTTAAGGAAAAGATATCATTTGAAAATCCGTAACGTCCATCAACGTATCTGTTTAAAAGATGCATACGATTCTTCAGTTTGGAAATAGATATGGTTCGGATGACACATCTACGTCGACTATCTAATTTTATAGTACCCTAAACGGCAATATCATCAAATCTCATCCTCAAATTCCGTCATCACATATTAGCTGTATCATATCACTTCTAACAATCCTTTAGTTTCTAATATAGTTTCGCTAACTATCTTTTAACTCTATCTATAGTTTTCTATTAAAGTTTCCTTAACCATATACTACGAATCGGTTTCCATTACAAACTTACGGGGGTGCTATACGCAATCCACCAGACTTTCCCCGTGGATATAGATCCACTCACCTTGATCTTCGTTTGCTGGAGTCGATGACGCCATGCTCCGTCGCCTCGGAATCCACGCGAAGGTACCTACAAAAATACACAATCGCAATCGTTTATTAAAATCGAATCCGGAAACCAAACGGCACACGGATCGCCTATAGGTTAGAACATATAGGCCACGCATGCAAAACCAACCAATTATCCGATGACGTCGATGTACAAACATCCAACAACCAAAAACATTACCAAATATCAAAACTTAGCATTTCAAAATACGGAAAATATAGCCAAAATCACACCAAAGTGCTCCCAGATTTTGACTCAGGTCAAACTAAGAAAAGTTGCATATACAAAGGGCCTTAGATATATAGCAGATAACACCCGACAAAACTCCACAGCCATCCCTCCTAATTTGGCCGCAATTTACGGCCAGAATGCTTATTTTTGCGGCCACAGTATGATGGTTGGGGCTCAGGTCTTCAGGGTACACTCCAGGTTGCCTGCACGACTCCCAGTATTCGCTAAATAATTTTTAGTGTCTCCGGGTTACTCCAGATTCCTATATACCCTCACAATTCAACACAAAACCGACATAATGAATTCCTAAATCCGTATTTTGGTTTCTATACTCAAACCCAGGTCTTGTAACAGCCACAAGAGTTCACCAAAACCACTTTTAAACCTAAACCCTCTCTAGGGATTTCTATCCTCACAACCACCATACCAATTCAACTTCTAAACTATCTAAAATACAAGAAAACTAAAAACTAACTAAATGGAAGGTATTATACCTCATGGATGAAACTCAAGAGAAACCCTAGCTTCCTAATATCATAA
Organism: Agapanthus africanus; assembly: GCA_030015575.1. NCBI lineage: Eukaryota > Viridiplantae > Streptophyta > Magnoliopsida > Asparagales > Amaryllidaceae > Agapanthus > Agapanthus africanus. The sequence continues at coordinate 822,340,390 of CM057339.1, read as the reverse complement.
AAATCCAAATTTGCTTGGTTCATTTTGTAGCGGATGAAGAGGGGATCATTTTTAATGAAAGGGGTTTAGGGTTTGGATGAATATTTGGAGATGATATTTGGGGATTTATGTGGAGGGAGATGAGGATGAAGGAAAATGGAAGAGAGAAAATAATGGGGGAAATGAAAGGCGTGGCTGCCCCTCTCTCTCTTTCCTCTCTTATTCTCACCCCCATTCACTCATTTTCTCACACCCTCTCTCTCTAATCATCATGACACCTTTTTCCCTTTTCTTTTCTTCTCTCACCCATAAACATATAAACCCAATAAAACAACATAAATGAAATAACATGTAGCATGTCATGGTGCACTAACCATGGAAAACTGTAGAAACACGGATTTGGCCTAATCGCGATTAGCAGTGCACTAATCGAGTTTTTATCCAAACTGCATATAATAAATTTTAAAAATGCCAAATCCTTTAAATATATATTTAAATGAATAAATCATTTTAATCTCCAATCATTTCACAATTATCGGTATATATTTATACCTTTTTTCGAAAACCCCAATTTCGCAAATCGGGCAGTTTTCGGGAAATATATTATTTTAATATTAAATTCCAAAAATAATATTTTATATTTCCTGAAATGTTACACAACCGCTTGTTAACATCTTACACGAACCTCTTGTTCCACTCGTCTTATTATCGTCCACTTCAACGTCATCTCTTGCTGTCTTCATATTGCAATTCATTCTCGGCTACGGTCATTCTGGAGTCTCTCACACGGACTCGAAATACGAACTCGGTATCTTCATCACTCTTTAGAAGATATCTAGCCGAACACGTCCTCGAGAACTCATCCAAAACATCGGAGGAATACACTTTGTTCGTCCGTTCTCAATCAACTCACAACGCATCTGAGTGAGGTCCTTCTATCTGAAACTGGTCAACTTACCGATCTCACATCGGAGCATCCAACGAACAACGTCCTCTCTTGATCGATCTACTCTAAATCTGAGTAATATCCTTCATATGGAATTCTTCAACTCAACTGAGCCTTCATCAGCATATCAAATTTGACGAATCATATCAGTCACTCAACTCGAGATAGACTAGCTATCTCCTCTCAAATCTCTGCCAGAAAGCTCTAGCGGTTTTAGCTCATAAACTCTGGAATCAACATCCCATCAATTTCAGTAACAGCTGGGTCATCTGTCTGCACGGTAGACAACATCACGATCTCTGAGGTAGGCTGTACATCAACAGTCCTCTCAATCTGGCAGCCTCTATCGCTGGCCCGATCATCCGGTGCAAAACCAAACACTCACCTCAAACGAGAGATCACAACACCACACTATACCTACACGTCCCTATATCACCAGAAAACAACAATGGTAAGTCCTCGTCCATGATGAGCTCGTCCTGACCGAAACACTAGCAGCAGCTCAATCTGCGCTCAAACCATGGTGACAGGAACCTCAAGCAGGTATCGATAAAGATAGATTACATGAAAGAAAGAAATCATCATATCCCAAATAGATATATGATCATAGGAACGAATAGTATCACAGATCTCAAGATATGAACATCCTAAGGTTTCTTAAGTGGAGTATCGTATCGTAAATATGCCGTGGAACATATGTACGGTACGTCACTCTACTCAAGCTACCTACTCTATCAATCAAGGTCAACCTATGAAACGAAAATTCGGGTCTAATACCCCCCCGTTAAGTCTAAGTTCCGTAAGGTCAAGCCTAGGTTCCGAAATATAAACGTCCTAGACTCCGCATAGTCAAACCCAGACACAAACTAAAGTTAAACCTAACGCTCTGATACCAACTTTGTCATGACCCATAATTAAGCACGTGACCGGCACTTAAATTACGCAACGTCTAAAGGCGTGACGTAAATCAAGTAAGCCGAAGCCCAGAAAATCTAAACCTTTTTGCGGAAAAAAGTGGGGGTGCAGTTTTGAAATAAAGGTATAATGAAGTCAAGATTTTTTTTTAAAATTTGGGCAGCACATCCCTTGTATATTTTGATCCAAAAACATATACACAACAATATATAGGCATCCCCAAGTGGGAGCTAGCTCTTTGCCAACTGGCGGAATCACAACCACACAACAACATATATACGACGCCTAACGGCGAAGATCAACCCCAGAAAGAACAAATAAGAAAGCAAGACATTAAAACTCAAGAAAGCGATCATAAACCTATCGCTCTAAGTCTCGCACAAAACCCAAGTCTGACTAGGTCTACCAATAATACAATCTCTAGTTTCTGATCTGATGGAGTTTATCTAGATACAACGGAATATAAGGTATGAGAGTGGGCACGATCCAACATGTGTCCCACCTACCAATGTAAAACACCCTAGATGAAGCTATGTGCCAGCGATACCGCAACTGATCCCAAGCGGTCAAACCTGCAAGAACTGTGGCATGGGGGTGAGTTGCCAACTCACGAGTAGAAAACATCAGCAAGTAGAAATTGAATAAAACGACGATTTCCTAGGTCACTATATCCTGAAGGTAATATTATAATATCTCTATATCCTGAAGGTAATACTATGATATCTAGGGTGACCAAGTACGCCTATATGTCAACAATCGATATATGCAATGACATATATAAATAAACATCCGACATCATATGCTTGTATGCATGTGGATATCATCCACGTGTCCATCAACGACACAAACAATATTATGGAACCTGAGTGTCCCACACCGACACTCGAAACATCATGAAAACATATGCCTGTATATATATATATATATATATATATATATATATATATATATATATATATATATATATATATATGAGGGTATAAACCACGTGTGTCCACCAACACATCAAAATCATGGAACCTGAGTGTCTAACACTGACACTCAAAACATAATAAAAACACGTGTCCAACATCGACACGTAAATCCTCATATCTCAGGCGCCGCATCCTCAGATCGGTCCTCATATCTATATCATATCATAACTCTAAAACGGTATCCTCCAGATATCCACCGAGCTCTATACAATCACCGGTAGGTAGTAGTCCCTCTGCCAGGCTCATCGTCTACACCACAAAAATCATTTCTTTCCCCAGGGTACCATACCGGGTCCACCACGTACCCGCAAACGGCATCTGCCAACTCCTCAAATCGGGTCTCGAAAACAAGCTCAGAACTGAGAAAACTCATGGTGGACGTCTCGAAATATCATATCAAGAGAAATCGGGTTTTTTAAAACAATACACAATTTCCTTTGAAATATACCACGGTTCTCAAATTCAGAGATCTCATAAAAACAACATCTCAATGCGTATAACCATAAAGTACGAGGTGCAACATAGAACAGCAATAAAAGCATATCAAGTATATCATGCAACGTGTCATATGATAGTGCTGAACAATGAATATACTACACAGTTAAGAATAATATCATGATGTGGTAGTTCTATTGTGTAAGTGGCATGGCAATTACTGATGAAGAATGTATGTGAACCGGCAGATCTGTGTAAGTGTAACATACGCATCAACGATAATTGTGCAGGTGTACTAGCAAATGATATCATATAGTATTAAATACTGGAACGTAGTATGTACATCGCTGGGGGCAATATCCAACATAACATGGACAATCAAAGGTACATATATCTATACATGAACCATACGGTCACTTTTAAAAGATACGAATCGTAGTTTTGAAAGTGGGTGCTACGGTGTTTTTAGAAAAAGACATCATTTTGGAAACCCGTAGCGTCCCATAAAGTTTCCGTTTAAAAGATGCATACGATTCGTCAGTTTTGGAAATAGGTATGGTTCAAGTGGCATCTTAACATTAGCGATCCCGTCTCATAACATCCGATATGACAATAATCCTCAATCATCATTCTCAAATCACAAGCATGGATCAATCATTCGGTGAAACATATCGCGTACGGCAATCCATCGTACGGTAACATCAAACAGATTAGGAAATCTATTGACCTATACAACAATGAGGGTACGGATCTAAAATCTCGTACGACATATCACTCATTATTCTCATAATATATATACACCTATCTCTCAAAATCACATTTGTATCAATCTCATATAATGATATCTTGCATATACGTCATATCTTATAAATCTCAAGTCGTATCGATCTCAAACTCATATCATACCATTATCAACTCATACTTGTTCTCTTTCAATTCATACTTATCATGATTCACTTCCCATTTCATATTCTCAAGCAAATATATCCATTAGCGTCAACTTTATCATAATTATAATTTGTAACATAATCTTCCATATCAATGGTTGCGGGGGTGCTATACGCCATCCACCCGACTTCCTCCGTAGATATAAATCTACTCACCTGCTAAACTCCTCGCTTAGCCGAAGTCAATGTGCTTCGTCATTTCGGAAGTCTACGCGAAGTACCTACAATTGTTTCCCCCATTCAGAGCAAAGCTCTGTTCAAATTTTGTAATTTGAAATGAAGCAGCGCTTCATAATAGCGCTAACGCTAAGAGTCAAAGACTCTGCTGCAGCGCTCACGTGCAAAGCACATGAGCTGTGCATTCTAAGCAGCGCATCACGTGCAAAGCACGTGAGCGCTAGCGGTGCTGCACTCTAAGCAGCGCACCACGTGCAAAGCACGTAAGCGCGGAGCTGCACTCTAAGCAGCGCACCACATGCAAAGCACGTGAGCGCTAGCGCTAAGAGCGCTGCAATGCAAGCAGCGCACCACGTTCAAAGCACGTGAGCGCTAGCGATAGAACAAAATATTCTCGGCCCTTGGATCAAAAATCCAACGAACATCATCAATTGACCAGAATAAAATTCTGTTGAGGAAACATTCCTCAGAATCTTTCCAAACAGGAAAGATTATGCTCTGAAAATCAGAGCACCGTTGGATCAATGATCCAATGGTGATTAAAAATCACCAAAGTACAGAATAAATTCTGTATGGGAAAAGATTTTCCAATCTTGTTAAAAACAAGAAGATTACCTTCTGTAAAACAGAAGCCCTTGGATCAAAGATCCAACGGTGGGGAAATCCCTAAATCAATCAGGGAAAAGATCTTTTCAACCGATTCAATAAGTCAGCCTTCACTATATAAAGGCCCCAAGACTTCAAGTCTGAAAAAGAGGAACCCCCCATAAACTTTGAGAAAGTTCAGAGAGAAGAGCAAGCTCTTAGCAGAAGAAGAATTTCTTCAAGGTAAAATAAAGAGATTAAAGCATCTCATCAGAAAAAGAACTTAGATCTTATGCTAGATCATAAATCTTTAAGACAAATTGTCTTTCGCAAAAGAGATCATAACATCTCATCATAAAAATTGGGGGAGAATAATTCAATTCTCTTAGGATCACAGATCCATAAAAGCAAAACCTTTCATCAAAAACATAAGAGATTGAAATATCTCCTATAAAATAAGAACTTTGTTCTTAGATCCATGAGACAAACTCTCGTATAAGAGAAAATTTAATTCTTAGAGCGCAAAGCTGCCTAAAAAGAGCCTTCGCGCTCCAAATTTAGCGCACAGCGCTGCAGAGCCTTAGCATTCCAAATTTAAACAGAAGCGGTTTGCGCTCATTGACTGGCGCTCAATGCCAAGCGCGCCACGTGCTCCTCACGTGCGCGCTACTGCGCTCATTGACTCGCGCTCAACGCCAAGCGCGCCACGTGCTCCTCATGTGTGCGCTACTTAACAGAAGCGCTCTACGCTCATTGAATGGCGCTCAACGCCAAGCGCGCCACGTGCTCCTCACATATGCGCTACTGTGCTCATTGACTGGCGCTCACCGCCAAGCGCGCCACGTGCTCCCCATGTGTGCACTACTTAAACAGAAGCGCTTTGCGCTCTTTGACTGGCGCTCAACGTCAAGCGCACCACGTGCTCCTCACGTGTGCGCTACTGCGCTCATTGACTGGCGCTCACCGCCAAGCTCGCCACGTGCTCCTCACGTGTGCGCTAAGAGAACATAAACCGTTCTTTAAATAAAAGCCCCAGAGCTATAATAAATGCTCACCACTCAATAAAAGACAAAAAGATTGTCAGAACTCAAACCAATGCTCAGTATTGTTAAATATTTAACATTTTAACTGAATGGGCCAAACCCAAGTTGGCCACAGAACCTTACCTCAAATTAATTGAGCCCATATGCTCATAAATCTTTGATCTTAGTCCCAAATTGGACTATAGATCTCCCAACCAACACTGGTTCAAGGGTACATCTTTTCACTCCTCTGATATTTGTCGTTGTAATCCTTCAACGTCTTCAGAGAGGTGACGGGTCCCGACATCCAGACATTCCATGGACTGTGGGGTCCTTAAACTCATGGACTATGATGTCCTTAAACTTTATGGACTGTGAGGACCCTAAACTCATAGACTACGATGTCTTTAAACTTTACAGACTATGACGTATTTAAACCACGGACTGTGGGGTCCTTAAACTCATGGATTATGATGTCCCTAAACTCTTGGACCGCAATGTCCCTAAACTAAAACAATAGAGCCCAAATGCTCTTTTGTTGGATCTAAATGATCCTGTTAAGTAGATTTTAGTCTAAAATTAGACTAACGTATCCTTAACAAACGTTTAAGTTGATCTTAGTCTCAAATGAGATTAATGATCCTTAAACCCAACCCAATCCCAAATTTAAGAAAATACGGATTTGGACTAATCCACGCCCTACGGGCGACAACATAAATTAATCTCCGTATACAATCCACGAGCAACCAAAAATAAAAAAACATACACGACACGAAGTGACCATCCGAAGAAGGAGAAAGTGGTTACCGCGATGCGGTAGCGTAATTAACTGCAGGGGCTTGCGCCTGCAGGGAAGAGCGTCCCCACAATGAGGGGGAATCTGACGAAGTCTGCTACATCAGCCGCATCCGTCTAAACCTTCAATACACGGTGCCATAAATCAACTTGGCATATTTGGAGAGGTGGACGGATAAAACCAAATAGCATCTACCCCCAAATTCAGGTAAGACGTTTGTCTTCCCGGTTTTCGGCGGAGAACATATTCTGGCACGCCTGGTGGGACCTTTTCCTCTTTCCACTCCACACTTCGTGTGTCGTGTTTTGCGAACGAATCGCGGTTTGCTATGGTTGCCCCTGGATTCGAGGTACTAAGATTTGGTGTCTTGCTCCGTGCAGAAAACAGAAGAGCAATGGCTTTCAACTGCACAAACTGCAACAACTGCAACAAATCCCACTTTGTCCTCGCTGGAGGAGTGACTTACGGGCTTCAGGAGGCCTCCGTTTTTACGATGTCGGTGGACCAGGTGACGCAAGCCACCACAGGGCTATTATTTGGGACCATGCTCCCACCAGTAAGCTTCAACGCCCTAATGCCGTTGCAAGAAGCTCCGAAGAAGTCGGTCTTTGATCAGCTTAGAACTACCGCGGCCCCTCTCAACGGGTCACCCAAATCTAGTGCCTCAGTTTTCAACAGACTGGGCCAAGCTCAAGTGGGCCCGTGAAGAAGCCCGCAATACCTGAAGGGGTTATCCCGAAGCGAATAGCCATTCCTTCTCCTGAAGTCGTCAAAGAGGCTTCTCCTGCTAAGGGGACGGTCTTCACTAGACTGTCCGCTACAACTCCCCGCTTCAGGCAAGATCACCAAAGTTGCTTCCCCTGCTCAAAAGTCAGTCTTCGATAGGTTGGACGTTTCTTCTCAGCGGACATCAGTCTTCAAGAGGCTGACACCGGCAGCAATCCTTCACCAGAGCAGGGGGCATGATGAAGCCACCCCCGTAACTGAACCAATACCGTCTGCAAGGCATGCTCGACGTCGCCACTGGCGCCGAGTAAGGAAGGCTGGGGGCGGCTCTCCTTCTGAACTGACTCCGCCAGCTCCAATGGTGGAAATTGACGCTGTTGTTCCAACTGGGAATAACTTTGAGCCGCTTAGGAGGGTGCACAAGAACTCCCCAACAGCCGTGTTGAAAAGATCTCCTCTACCTATGGAGAATGCTACAAAGACAAAGCTGGAGCAGCCCCCTCAGCGGCTGTCCTCTAAAATTCACAAGGTCTGGCGACATGTCCAAGGCTCAGTGATCAACCAAGACTACTCCTGCAGACCAAAGAGGATGAAAGTTCGATAAGAGAAGGACCACCCTGTCGTACCACAGAAGGTGTCGTCTACTTGGGTGCCCACTGCAACGGCCCCCTCAACTTCGACCGCTCACAAAAGGAGAAGGCCGGGGAAAACCCCTGTGTCTGCGACGAGTCTCAAGGGCTCTGAATCTAAACGCCCTAAGTATGGGGGCATGATGGTGCACACTGTTTATATGGCATCTGGGAAAGAGGATAGCCGTATCTCTACGGGTCATCGACCACTCACCAGATCCGTAACAAAGGCCCAGGAGTAACAACAGAAGCTCCAGGAGATGTTAACACAGATGGCCGCACTCGCTGGGCCAAAAGAAAGCCCAGAGACGTTGTCAGAGCAGCGTCATGAACAAGAAACCGATGTTGAGTTTCTCCGCAGAATCCTCGAGAAGAAGGACAAAGAGGCAGCGAAACAAGCTGCGAACATAAAACGAATGGCGCTTTTTTCCAAGATATGGTCGGGATGATGATACAGCCGGATCCTCCAGCCGAAGACCCTTCGATTGTCCTTGAGGATGACAGAGAGGAGACATCGAACCCTCTTCCGGCTCTATCAACGGCCAAAGAGGAGACGATCTTCAAAGCCGCCCTGGATGACTATATAGCTCAACAGATACGAGCTCATCAGGCGAACGAAGCGGCCGGCCAAATTGTTAAGACTGGACGACCCTATCCAGGTTGGTACAACCAAATAAAGTACCCGTCGGGATATACAATCCCTAAATTCCATGTATATAAGGGGACGGGGGATCCACACCAGCACGTTGCTCAATTCAGAGCCCTGTGTGGCAATACTGGAGGCGATGATAAACTTCTACTTTGCTAGTTCGTCGGCAGCTTAGCGGAGACAGCTTTTGAATGGTACTCGGAACTTCCCGACGACTCTGTCAAAACGTTTACAGAGATGGAGTTTCTATTCACTCAGCGGTTCGCAAGCGCCAGCGAACGCACCCCGATCACAGCATTGATCAACGCCAGAGTGAAGCCGGGAGAGACATGGGTGCAGTATGCAATCCAGTGGCGGAACCTATGGTCGAGATGCGAACAACGCATAGAAGAAGCTCCTGCCGTGGGCATGTTCATGTGGACCCTTGACCCTCAGTCGACTATCTCCTAATTCATGATGTTCTTCAAGCCTACCACCTTCCAGGCCTTGATTGACAAGCTGGCCCAAATGGACCAGATGTGCTATAGGCCTTTCCCTTCAAAAGTGGATTTTCGGAATGAAAATGGCAAAAAGAAAGCGACCTTTGTCGCCAACACTCAGCAACAGCCGAGTAACCTGAGACCGTTTGTTCGTCAAAGCAACAAGCCGCGATCCCTTGATGAGAAGTTGAAACGTCCTTACTCATTTCCCAGGGATAAAACAAGGAAACTGTTCGAACTGGCAGTGCGCAACGGGCTCATCACTCTGCCAGATCCCAGACATCTGTCGCAACCGGGTGACGTTAACCATCCTAACTATTGTCCCTACCACAGAGTAATGGGTCACCCACTTGAAGATTGCTACATCTTCAAAGGCTGGATTGAGGACCAATACCAACAGGGCAAATTCGCGCTGTCTGACAACTGGAAGGTGAACCCGCCACAACCACATGCTCAGAAAAAGATGGACACGCCGGGGGTATCATGCTCTTTTATAGGGGAAGCTCCATGGGAAATTGTTCTTTCGGCAAAAACTAAAAGAATGCTGAAAGATTTCCAAACATGCCTGGCGATTAGGTGGAAAAGTCCGCTGGAACCCGAGGTCATTGAGGGAATGCTGAAATCACGCCAGACGCCGAGAGTTAATAGTGATGGGTAAAACACCTAAGCCCAGCCGTCAAAGTCTTCGAAGAAAAAGAAGAAGACCAAAATGCCCGTGCAATTTGATGACAAGCGCATGGATCTGCAAAAGTATATTGACGCGCTGGAGAAATATAACCAGAAGGCGCGGACCCCAGTCACACTCCAGGAATTTCTCAACCATATCCTTAAGAACAGAGGCAATAACAATGACGAGGGAGACGACGCATCAAAAGAACCCGAAGATTACGTGGCAGGTTGTCACATGATCTCTCACTCATCAATAGATGATAAAGAAGCTCCTGATGCAGAGAAACTGGGGGCAGATTCCGAACCGGAACTCCTAGAACCATCAGACGAGATGATTGACGTATTCCTGAACGAAGCTCTTCAGAAAATAAAAGCTGACAGAGAGCGGGAAACGTCCATATACGAAAGAGCTAGACGTCGACGTCAAGTTAAAGAAGCTCCGGTGATGGGAAGCCATAGACTACCCCAACCAGATCGAAGCATCTCGATTGCCAGCAAAAGCAAGCTTAAAGCAAGGAAACGATTCGCTAGGGCCCTGTCAATAGAAATGAAGTTGCCCTCTTTTGAAGGAAATTCTCCTGGCGGTATACATCTTGATGAAGCGGATGTACATCCTAGCTTCTGCTTATACCATCAGAGGATTGCACACCTTACCGAAGAGTGCATAGCCTTTAAAAACTGGTGGCAGGGATATGCTGCCTACCGACAACACGTTCAACGAGTGAAGCGCAAGGCTCGTCGGGAACAGAGAAGCACGACAGATGAGCGTAAAAGAACTGCCGACAACTGTCACATAGTTGACACCAAGGGATCGCAAGTTATCACCTTTGGAAGCGACTCTGATGAAGAAATAGCCCTCAGCCCTCTCTTCAAGGAATTCCCCTCCGACACAAAAGATACGAAGACTTGCGAGGACATCTAGCTGCGTAATCGTACGTTGCCCGGAGAAAATCCCGGACCCACGAGCAATTGACTGAAACGTCTTTAAACTACTACGGACAGCGGCATCCAAAGGCTGACGCAAAAAAAAATAATAAAAAAAAGAAAAAGAATAAAAAACGGTACGTCCATAAGCGAGATGGGCACGGATGAAAACCCGAAAGGGCTCCGTGAGTAAAAACAGCAGGACTACCGGCGAGTTTGTGAAAACCCGAAAGGGCGCAATCTCGTTAAAAGACACTTGCAAGATCCTCTCGACCTTGTAAGAAGAAAATACCTGCGTGAGATCCTTACGACTCATAAGGGAGCAACACACTAAAGAATCCCCATGATTCCTAAGGAGAAATTACACTTACGAGATCCTCACGACTCGTAAGGAGAACCCTCTTATGAGACCCTCACGGCTCATAAGATTCAAAAGCCTTAAGTTACAGGGATCTGAACCTGTTCTTAAGCCATCACAATTCCCAGATTGCCCTACAAGCGGTTCAATAATGACCCTTGTATACAATCCACGGGCACAAATAAACGTTTACCCAAAAGAGTCCCACCACCGATGAGGGATATCTTCATATGGCGAACGACACTTGTAAGTCCTCTCGACTTATAAGGAGAAAACACTCTTGTAAGATCCTTACGACTTATAAGAGAACACACACTTAGGAATCCTCACGATTCTTAAGGAGAAAATGCACTTAAAAGATCCTCACGACTCGTAGGGAGAAATACCTTTATGAGATCCTTACGGCTCGTAAAGTCAAAAAGCCTTAGTCAACAGGATCCTAACCCTGTTTGGTAAGCCACCTTTGTTCGACATCGACAGAGGCAAATGATGATTCGCTCCTGGCAATGCCCCAGTGGTAGCGATGCTGATGCCCAAATCGGTATCAAATTCCAAGCCCTTTCACGGTAGATGATGATTCGATCCTGGCAATATTCCAGTTGTAGCGATGCTGATGCTTAGATCGGCACCAGATTCCAAGTTCCACACTCGCGATAAAAATCAGTGAGCCAAAAATGCATATGAAATAGCCGAAATGATGGGGCAACTTGCAACAAAATCAGTAAGTAAAAATATATGCATACAAAAATAGCTGAAATGATTGAGAAACTCGCAATAAAAAGCAGCGAGTAAAAAGAAAAATAGCCACCGCGAAAAATAGCCGAAATGATTGGGCAATCGCGACTTTCGCGATATGAAAAAGCTGAAATGATAGAGCATCGCGGAAAGAAATAAAAAAAATGATGAAAGAATGAAACTTTTGCCCTACAGGTAAGTCCACACTGACCCCTGTATACTATCCATGGGCATAAACAAAAAGAGAACCAAATTGTCCCACCAGGCTCCGTCAATGGGAGACCAGATCTCAGTGGCTACATCTACAAGCCTAGAAATCAACAACAACATTCTTCCTCTCCCCCAGCAGGAGGCAGACGGGACATCAACAAATGGAGCCACGGCAAAGTCCTAGTTCCAAGACTCCACGGTCCACAGACAACCTAGAGTCAACCAATGACCATCTCGCCGGATCAACACTCCATCTCGGAAATAAATTAACCAATGACCTCCCCGCCGGATCAACGCTCCATCTCAGAAACAAGTCAACCGACCCCAGGGAAATTAGTGTCCTTGGCAAAACCTCTCGATTCAGGGAAATTAGTGTCCTTGGTGAGAACCCCGATTCGCGTCGACCCGCAAGGAAATCAGTGTCTTTGTAGGAATCTCTCGATTCGTCTCAACTCCGAGAAAATCAGCGTCCTTGGCAAAAACCTCGATTCAGGGAAATCAGCGTCCTTGACGAGAGCATCTCGATTCGCGTCGACCCACAGAGAAATCAGTGTCTCTGCATGAATATACGACGTCAGCAAAACGGAGACATGGCAGAGTCCCTAGTTCCAAGTCTCGACGGCCACATCTACATCCTGGAGACCCACAACAGCATTCTTCCCCCAGCAAGATGCAGACGCGACACAAAATAACGGAGCCATGGCAAATTCCTTAGTTCCATGTCCCGACGGTTCACCAACAACCTAGAGACCGCATCGACGTTCGTCTCAATACAGCAAACGCGAAGTCACCCCAGCGTTCTTCTTCCAATAGGATGCAGACGCGACACCAACAACGGAGCCATGGCCAAGTACCTAGTTCCAAGCCTCGACGGTTCACCAACAACCTAGAGACAACCGCAACATTCGTCTCGATACAGCAGACGCAATGCCAGCAAACGAAGCGAAGGCAATATTCCTAACTTCGGGGTCTTGACGGCAACTCATATAAAACCTGAAAGACTGTCGGAGATCATCCCACACCAGCGCGGAGTGGTCATGACTCATCGGGGCTTCCAAACTGAGCCTAACCTCAAGTAAAAAGCGACATGGAATATCCCTAACGCTTGCCTTTTCGATAGTAATATTACCTGGAAGATACTTGAAGACGTCTTGTCCAGCCCCCGAAGGGATCAGAGACACAACAGTTGCGGGGCTACCCGAACAACAAGATTGCATATCGAGGAATATATCGGCCAACGCGACGGTGCGCGGGTAAAAAACCCTTGTACCATAGACCCTAACGGACTTCTATTAGCAGGAGTTAACTGTGATATTAGGAAACCCTTGCGAGAACTTCTTGATTCGTCTCGACCCGTGAGGAAATTAGTGTCCTTGCAAGAACTTCTCGATTCGTCTTGACTCATAGGGAAAAGCCTTAGGCAATGGGGATAAGGACCTGTTTCCTAAGCACTGGGCCCTGCAAGTCGGTCCAAGATGGACTTTTACATACTATTCACGGGCCACACTTTCCGAAGTCGAATCTCAACAAGGAGGGAAACAACCACTTACGAGTCCTCTCGACTTATAAGCGAGAAAATTCTCTTATGAGATCCTTACGACTCTCAAGAGAAAATGCACTTAGGAGTCCTTACGACCCCTAAGGAGAAAATACACCTGCGGGACCCTCTCGACCCGTAGGGAGAAAAGTCATTATGAGACCCTCCTGGCTCATAAAGTTGAAAAGTCTTAGGTAGAAGATCCTAACCCTGTCTCCTAAGCCATCGTTACCCTGCAAAAAGAGTCCAAGATGAACAGCTACCTACTATCTACAGGCCACACTTGCTAAAATCACATTGCGACAACACAGCAAAGAGAAGAAAGCAACAGTGGGAGAAAAAAATGTGTATCTTCTATTGATAAATTCAACTGAGTACAAGATACATCATATAAAAGAATAAAAATGAATGAATACATGTTATTCGTATGTTACAAAGACAGCTACTGAGAAGGAAGCGTTTTCAATAAATCAGCCAGTTGCTCGCGCACTCCTCTCAGCTCCTTTTCGTGATCAGCCACCGTGGCCAGCTCTGCTTCGACTTGGGCCCATTGCTGCAGACAGGATGAAAGTTTCTCATCAATTTCCTACTGAGCAGCCTCCTAACTCTGTGCAACCTGCTCAGTAAGATCAAGCTTCTTCCTCAGCACCAGCCCGTTAGAAATACATCGTTGAAGGTTTTCAAAGATGGAGTTCATCTGTGCAGTGTTCACTGCGACCTCGGCACGTAGTTGGACAGATTCAGCAGAAGTCGCCTCACGTTCCTTTCGCTTGAGGGTCTCCTCTCGTTCGAAATGGCGAAGGAACGGAACGCTCTGCTCAACCCATGCAGCTCGCTGGGAGTTCAGAGCCAGAATCTCAGGAGCAGGACGCCTAAGCTCAAGCTCATACAGGCATGCCTCAATCTTCCTGCAGTGATTAACCCAAGACTCAATGACGCCTTCGTTATGGAAGTTCACAAGCGTCGCCAGCATTGGATTAATCTCGGCAGCAAAATCTGCAGCGAATGTAGGGGCCTCCGCGTTTAGCTCTTCAACGTACTCACATAACATGTGCAGGCTGGTCACAACGCCCTTGGAAGCTGGACGTCTGGAAAAGGGCCCTGCCGGCATTAAGATGCGAGACTCGAAGGGAGTTGGAATCGGCATGATTGCTGCAAAACAAATCATAGTCAGATATTGGCTTAAGAGATAAAGAAGATGCAAGAGCGATGAAGGCTACTATACTGGCTACGACAGGTGGCAGAGCGGGGAGTACTGGTGGCACGGCGATTCCCTCGTCCCCTCCTTCAATTTGTAGTGCTGCATTCAATTCAAAATTAACAACGGCCGGGTCGCCCGTCTAATAAAGGAAAGGACGCCGGTTTAAAAACTATACTCACCGGCACCAACAGGCAGAGTAACTTCCGACTGGAAGGAGAAATGTGGATTCAGACTTGATACAGATGATCAAAGAGCACTCCTGCAAGGTTACAATGATACATGGTCAGTACACGAAAGATGCTATCCTCGATTTAAATTAAATCACAAACCTATACCTTCCAGCATTTGAGAGGATGCGAGAGAAGGCGAAGGGTCGGCGACCGCCAGAGCAGCAACCGGCGATGCTTCTTCGGGTGGCACGACCTCAATGCTCACTACACCTGCATTAGAAACAAAAAAGAAATGCCGTCAGAGGGGATTAAAAGGGATTGCGGAATAAAAAGGAAAACAATGACTCAAAATCTACCTGATGAGTCACCAGTCGAAACTGCGACAAGAGCATCATTAGGCGCAGCGACTCTTTCGCTCTTCTCCATTGGAAGGGTTTCGCCGCCCGTGGCTTCATCCCCCGATTCTACAAGAGCCGTCATGACACTCGCAATGCCAGGCGATGGCAGGAAACCGCGAAAGGAAAGAGTGGCAGTTAGGGTAATCCCAGACTCCTGAGAAAGAGTAGCCACTTCGGGCTCGGTAGTTGCCGTCATCTCGCCTGCCACCTCCTCACCAAGACTTGGTCCTGCAGGGTATAATATATGAGAATCTGAAGATTAAACTCTAATAAAAGGACCCAGTGTTACGTTACCTTGGGTCGGCTTTTCAATTGCTTCCCGAGCCGCGCGTACTGCCTGTCTATGAGCGGTAGACAGGGCTGCCGGAGCACCCTCTGGAGAAATAGGGACAGGGGAAGCAGTGCTCGAGCCTGCACTTACAGCCAAGGCGGCATTACGTTCCTTCACTGCACGCCTCTTGCGCTTCTTTTCAGCCTGAGCCGCGAGAGCTGACCTCTTCAGGACTTCCGATAAGGGCAAGCCATCGTCCGAACCAAGTTCTGCCTCTGGAGCCTCTACGGCGTCCGTCATCGGCTGTTTGAGCGAAGCTTCTTTCGGCAATACTGGGGGAGCTGGGACTTCGGCAGCCGGCCTTGGGAGCATCGCCGCGTCACCATACGGGATTGGCACTGCACTCGGGATAACTCGGGTCGAAATAGTCCCTGCGATAAGATGAAAAAGGAGGGTCAGTTTACCCATAAAGAAGGGAGGGAAAGAAGGCACAATGAGCCGAAATATATCGAGGCCCAAGGAAACGCGAAGCCTCTCTTCCTCTTCAAAAGTCTTGAGAGAAGCTGCGAGGGCCTCTTCGGTGGAGACGCCTGTTAAAAAAAGTGTCAGTCAAAACATGATAATAAAAAATGTGTGTGATGTAACCATGCAAAGATACGGCGGAAGTATACCTGGCTGTGCGAGAATGATCAGTCCTGCTTTGTTGCTAGCTAGTCGCTCGGAAGCTGCGATGGCAGCCTCCAGATCAGTATCATCCGGCGCCATGAATAAACCCCCGTTGGTCCCGTATTCACTTAAGCCTTCGCTATAAGAAGCATGGGGCTCCTGGCCGAATACGACGTCTGCAGAAAGAATCGACTTCTTCTTCTTCTGCGAGCGAGTACCGGCGGCCGATAACATAAGCTTGCGCTTGGTGGCCAACTTCGGACGACGAGTTCCAATCTCCGCACCCACACCAGACTCGGGAGACGGCGTGACTACCGCTTTTTCGGGCACACGGGGTACGGGTAGCTCAGGAATAACACGTGGTACCACAGCCGCAGCAGCTTCCCTCAAGGGAGGACGGACAATGGTCCGTCTCTTCAAGGGAACGGCTGGATTACCAACCGGGGCGGTGCCCTTGCGATCAAACAGCAATCGCTTTTCTTCCCTAATAACGGCGCCCATCAAATGTTGATACCACGCCACATATACGTTCAGGGCTTTCGGAACACAACTCGGTTCACCGATGAAGAAGTTGGACCCTGTGTTTAGGCGGATGAAGTGGTGCAAAGCGCTCCGGATACCCTCTTCAGTAGCAACCGGTTCTGCCAAGAAGGCCACAAGTGAGACGCCCTGATTATAGCTTAATTGCTGGGCGAAACGATACGGGTTGTATCTCATGAACAACGCCGAATCATTCTGCCTAAACACGAGAAAGCCCGGCCTGATGGAGTATAAATGAAGAATTTCCCGAGCTTTCAAGACAGAGGCCCCGTCTTTAAAGATGTCCTACAATGGCTGCACCATTTTTGCGGATTCCTGGCCGACTGTCAGAATCTTATCGGTGAAGTTCATGCCATCTCCAACCGTGCACGGACGAAGGAGCAAACCCCTAGCTTCCCGCGGTGTCGGATTTACAATGGATGCATCAACTGGCCGCATGATCCGAGGGAACTTACACTTGTCATAGAAGTAAGGCCTTTTATGGATACAGAAAACGCCAAGTATATGTAGCTCGATCCATGACATAAAATAATGCATCGAGAAGTTCACGTGCTGCACCCTTGGTTCAGTAGTGTCTGCCGCCAAGCTGAGGCCGTGATACAAATGGGCTAACCCAGCGACTCCGACGGCCACTTGCATCCCAACAACCATTCGGTGAGCTGGATAAAAAACGGACGGCCTCATATGGCGAGGGTGCATTAGAAGCGCAAACCAGCTTAGCCATATCCCGAGGAACCCCTAAAAGAACGCTTCTTCGTCAATCCTAAGAGCTGCAAGCTCTGTGAAAGAAACAGCCGGGTGTTGGGGAGAAAGAAATTCCTCTGATCCGCCTCCGCTGCCGGCTGGTTGTCTAAACCAAAACCAAAACGATCGTCGAGTTTGGCAAATTTCGCGGCTTCCTTCGACAGGACTTCTGAGTGGAGAAAACGGGCAATGAAATATGTGAAATTAACCTCGCGGCCTCCGGATTCGAGAAAAAGGCTCTCATAGATATTCAACACCTTTATCAAACTCGGGAATTGGTGTTGAATAGCGTTCTTCGGGGTAAGACCCGTTACCACTGATTTGGTGGTAAAGATGTACTCATCCGGAGGAAGCGGCTCCTCGTAGTGCTCTCCTCTAACAAGTAAGCCAGAGACCTCTGCAAACTCCTCTAAAGAAATTGAAACTTCTCGATCCACCAGAAGGAAGGTGTGGATCGGAATGTTCCATTGCTCCAAAAAAGCCTTGACCCACCAGGCAGGAGGCGTAGAATATTGAAAAAGAGAAGTGTAAATCGCGGGATACAACCCAAGCTTCAGCAGTTACGACTTCTTAGCCGACAAAATATAGCGGGCCCAATGCAGATATCCGGCTGGGTGACGGGGCGTTAAGCCTATGTTATACGGCTGTCCCCAAGGATGCGACTCACCCTGGCATATACGCTGTCCTAGGGTATCCAAAGCCGCCGGCGGCTGTACGAGTATTGCAGCCATAGAAGGCCGAAGGAGACCCTCTGAAGTCCAATTGACCTCTTCCACAACATAGTTTATCGGGGGTGTATCTGCATAAGGGATCGCCGAAATAGGTTCCGAAGGTGTCGTGTAAGATAAACTCTGACGACCTTTTGATGATTTGGTTGTACCATGTTCCACATAAGTGAAGGTTCTTCTGGTCCAGATCATGATTTTTGATCAGTGCAAACACTTCCTTATCCATGGGCGCTTCGGGGAATCCGCCTTCCGAACGGACGAACGGGAAGGAAGTGTCGAAAGACATAGTACCTGCGCGAAAAAGAACAAAATTTTCAGCCGCTAATGCTACAGTTTAAGTTCTATCACTAGGTATTTTAAATTCGTACCGCACTGCAATGCAGTGAAAAGGGACCAAAGGGGACCCACATAATCTAGATGACAGTTCATCATTAATAAAACAGTCTCATCATTTGATGAGACTGTCATTAAATGAGGAAATCCTCAAAGCATTCTCATTTAATGAGGGCCCCTCGGGCCAAGGAGTAAATCTCCCATTGAGAGCAGTGCTCTTCAACAGAGTGAAATCTGTCAGCTCTGATGATGAAAGGAATAAAAAGTCCTCAAGAAAAATTCTAAGAGCCATGATCTGTAAAAATGAAGGAATAACCCATTAGAAAACATAAAATAAAGTTTTTAATGAATCAAAAATTCCAAGATCTTCAAGATCTGTAAACTCTAAGAGTTCTTCATGAACAATGTTCCAGTTCATAGGTTAAAATCACCCTAAAATAAAAAGATTATATTTTGAAGATCTCTGATCTAAAGATGAGCATGGCTCTGTAAATGGGTAAAATGCTAAAGATGTATTTTTAGATTTATGATCTAAGGAGAGCAAAACTCTATTAAAAGTTCAATTCTTACCTAAGTTGGGCAGAGTTTTGACACTTAAGAAATTTCTTAAGGGAAAGAGTTATACTCTGAAAGAGAATTAATTCTCAGAAAACAAGAAAGAAGATGAACAGAGATCATCTCAAGGGCCAAAGGCCCTATTTATCGGTACAGAGAGCCGTTTCAACTTCTGAGTTGATCCAATGGCAGAGATGCTGCCACTGTTGCACTCACGTGTAGGGCACGTGAGCGCAACGGTGGGGGGGCATTTGTTTCCCCCAATCAGAGCAAAAGTCTGTTCAAATTTTGAAATTTGAAATGAAACAGCGCTTCATAATAGCGCCAGCGCTAAGAGTCAAAAACTCTGCTGCAGCGCTCACGTGTAAAGCACATGAGCGCTAGCAGTGCTACACTCTAAGCAGCGCACCACGTGCAAAGCACGTGAGCGCTAGCAGCGCTGCACTTTAAGCAGCGAACCACGTGCAAAGCACGTGAGCGCTAGCGCTAAGAGCGCTGCACTCTAAGCAGCGCACCACTTGCAAAGCATGTGAGTGCTAGCGCTAAGAGCGCTGCAATGCAAGTAGCGCACCACGTGCAAAGCACACGAGCGCTAGCGCTAAGAGCGCTGCACTCTAAAGCAGCGCACCACGTGCAAAGCACATGAGCGCTAGCGATAGAACAAAATGTTCTCGGCCCTTGGATCAAAAGATCCAACGAACATCATCAATTGACCAGAATAAAATACTGTTGAGTAAACATTCCTCAGAATCTTTCCAAACAGGAAAAATTATGCTCTAAAAATCAGAGCACCGTTGGATCAATGATCCAATGGTGATTAAAAACCACCAAACTACAGAATAAATTCTGTATGGGAAAAGATTTCCCAATCTTGTTAAAAACAAGAAGATTGCCTTCTGTAAAACAGAATCCCTTAGATCAAAGATCCAACGGTGGGGAAATCCCCAAATCAATTAGAGAAAAGATCTCTTCAACCGATTCAATAAATCAGCCTTCACTATATAAAGGCCCTAAGACTTCAAGTCTGAAATAGAGGAACCCCTCCATAAACTTTGAGAAAGTTCAGAGAGAAGAGCAAGCTCTTAGCAGAAGAAGAATTTCTTCAAGGTAAAATAAAGAGATCAAAGTATCTCATCAGAAAAAGAACTTAGTTCTTATGCTAGATCATAGATCTTTAAGATAAATTTTCTTTCACAAAAGAGATCATAACATCTCATCATAAAAAGGGGGGAGAATAATTCAATTCTCTTAGGATCACAGATCCATAAAGGCAAAGCCTTTCATCAAAAACATAAGAGATTGAATCATCTCCTTTAAAATAAGAACTTTGTTCTTAGATCCATTAGACAAAGTCTCGTATAAGAGAAAATTTAATTCTCAGAGCGCAAAACTGCCTAAAAAGAGCCTTAGCGCTCCAATTAAAAAGGAGCGCCTCAGCGCTCCAAATCTAGCGCATAGCGCTCCAAATTTAAACAGAAGCGCTCTGCGCTCATTGACTGGCGCTCAACGCCAAGCGCGCCACATACTTCTTACGTGTGCGCTCTGCGCTTATTGACTGGCGCTCAACGCCAAGCGTGCCACGTGCTCCTCACGTGTGCGCTACTGCGCTCATTAACTGGCGCTCAACGCCAAGCGCGCTACGTGCTCCTCATATGTGCACTATTTAAAAGAAGCGCTCTGCGCTCATTAACTGGCGCTCAACACCAAGCGTGCCACGTGCTCCTCATGTGTGCGCTACTGTGCTCATTGACTGGCGCTCATCACCAAGCGCGCCACGTGCTCCCCACGTATGCACTACTTAAATAGAAGCGCTTTGCACTCTTTGACTGGCGCTCAACGCCAAGCGCTCCACGTGCTCCTCACGTGTACACCACTGCGCTCGTTGACTGGCGCTCACCGCCAAGCGCGCCACGTGCTCCTCACGTGTGCGCTAAGAGAACATAAACTGTTCTTTAAATAAAAGCCCCAGAGCTATAATGAATGCTCAACACTAAATAAAAAACAAAAAGATTGTCAGAACTCAAACCAATGCTCAGCATTGTTAAATGTTTAACATTTTAACTGAATGGGCCGAGCCCAAGTTGGCCACAGAACCCTACCTCAGATTAATTTAGCCCATATGCTCATAAATCTTTGATCTTAGTCCCAAATTGGACTATAGATCTCCCAACCAACACTGGTTCAAGGGTACATCTCTTTACTTCTCTGATATTTGTCGTTGTAATCTTTCAACGTCTTCAGAGAGGTGACGGGTCCCGATAACCAGACATTCTACGGACTGTGGGGTCCTTAAACTCATGGACTATGATGTCCTTAAAATTTATGGACTGTGAGGTCCTTAAACTCATAAACTACGATGTTTTTAAACTTTATAGACTATGAAGTCTTTAAACTACGGACTGTGGGGTTCTTAAACATGGACTATGATGTCCCTAAACTCTTGGACCGCAATGTCCCTAAACTAAAACAATAGAGCCCAAATGCTCTTTTGTTGGATCTAAATGATGCTGTTAAGTAGATCTTAGTCTAAAATTAGACTAACGTATACTTAACAAACGTTTAAGTTGATCTTAGTTTCAAATGAGATTAACGATCCTTAAACCCAACCCAAACCCAAATCTCAGAAAATACGGATTTGGACTAATCCACGCCCTACGGGCGACAACATAAATTAGTCTCCGTATACAATCCACGGGCAACCAAAAAGAAAACAAATATACACGATACGAAGTGACTGTTCCCGCCAAAATTTCTGCGCAAAAGAGCCCAAGATATCAAATGGCGGCGATACGCCTAAGAAAATGGGAACCGGTATCTTCCGGGCTGTTTTTTGACAAACGTCCGAATGAGAAACAGATAAATTCTGATGGTATTGAAAGCGTCTCGAAAAACCCTTCGATTTGATATATAATGGGCCTCATAATCCATCCGGGATCAAAAGTTATGAGGCATTACGTGTCCGCACGTGATGGACCTTTAAGAACCCGCTGGAGAAGTTAAAAGATATAATAAAAACTCAAAAAAGACCCCAATGGGGCATCACGTGCTCACACGTGACCATGGGTCACGTGCAGACACATGATGGGCTCTTAAGGCCTCTAAAATAATGAATAGAATTAAATTCTAAAATCTTTTCCCTGATTAAAAATCAGAAGTTATCTCAATGAGGTATCAGGTGCTCACACATGACCAATGGTCACGTGTTGACACGTGATGGTTAAAACTGAAGCATAAACAAGCGGCCATTAAAGAACTCAATTGGGGGTCACGTGCTCACACGTGACCAAGGGTCACGTGTCAGCACGTGACTGGTTTCAAAAGCCTTACAGTTAATAGAATTAAAATTCTAAAATTTTCTAAATCTTTCCAAACACAAAAGGTCTATGGGGACCGTTGGATTAAAAATCTGAGGGTGATTAAAAATCACCAATTTATGGAATAATCTTGGACTTGGAAAGATTTCCCCCCTAAATCTAACCGAGATAACAAAGGGATATATTTGGATTTAAAATCCAATGGTGAATAAAATTCATTTAACAATCTAAAGGCCCAGATTAATGATAAATATAAATCAAATCTCTCAACATACAAATCAAATCTCTCAATGAGAGATTTACTAAGCAAATTGATTCTTTTCCTTCTCCTATAAATAGGAGCCAAGAAGAGAAGAGAGGGATCTACCTTAGAGAGAAAAAACAGAGAGAGGGGAATTTAATTCTCAAGAGGGAAGAAAAGAAAGGAGAATTTAATTCTCAACAAAGAAAACCCTAGGTGAGAAAAGAAAGGGAATCAAAACTTCAAACTGAGAATTTAATTCTCAAAATCCAAGAGTTTAACTCTTATACAAAAAAGAACTTAGTTCTTCTTCTGGTTGAAGATCTGCACAGAGCACATCTCCTCATAAGTTGAGAATTTAATTCTCATCGGGTCGAGATCCTGCCATGCAGATCCTAAACTTAGAAGGGGAATTGAGTTTTGAGAATTTAATTCTCCTAAAACAAAACTAGGGTTTAACCCTAATCAAGAATTTAATTCTTTTACATATCTGGGAATTTAATTCCTTTAAAAAGAAATTAGGGTTTTACCCTAAATAAGAATTTAATTCTTTCAAAATAGGAATTTAATTCCTTCAGAATCAAAATTAGGGTTTTACCCTAAATAAGAATTTAATTCTTAAAGATAAGGAGAATTCAATTCTTAAAAGATCTCAGTTCATGAAAAGAACTAGGGTCACGTGCCCCACGTGACCCCTGAACAGATCCCCCAAAATAAGAAGGGGAAAGTTTTGAGGCAATGCCTCACGTGCTCCCACGTGACCCTCATTATATATGGAACAAAAGCAAAGGCAGAAACAATTCTGGGCGCTCTCACGTGACACCACGTGACCCCTAATAAATGTTCTAATAAATCAGGGCATGAGTATACATCACGTGCCCACACGTGATGGCTATGAAAATTAAAAGTGTTAAACACTTGTTTGCAGAACAAAATAAAGGGGATCTGGCCCCACTTTTTGATGCCATCACGTGCTCCACGTGACCCCCGAAACACAGAAAGAAAAAGTAAAAGAAATAAAGGCCTTGGGCGCCCTCACGTGCTCCCACGTGACCTCTTGGCTGATGCTCTAACAATCAGCGCACTAATCCTCCTCACGTGGCAGCACGTGATGCTCCAAAGAAAACATAAAAAGTGTTTAACGCTTACTTACAGAACGAAGAAAAGGAGATCTGGCTCCACATTTAGGGCGCCCTCACGTGTCACCACGTGTCCCCTGATGAGCATTCTAACAGACCAGAGCAGGGGCCTCCATTACGTGCTCACACGTGATGGCCGTCAGAATTAAAAGAGTTAAACACTGATCTACAGAATAAAATAAGGGAAATCAGGGCGCTCTCACGTGTCCACACGTGACCCCTCTCTCCTTAATGTTTAACACTATTCTGAAGACTTTGTTCCCAGTGTTTAACACTGATTTGCTTTAGTGTTTAACACTAATTTGAAATCTCTGATTACCGGTGTTTAACACTGATTTGCTTTAGTGTTTAACACTAATTTGAAAGCCCTGTTGCTAGTGTTTAACACTGATTATCTTTTAGTGTTTAACACTAACTTGTTAATCTTATTCCCAGTGTTCAACACTGTTGACCTCTAGTGTTTAACACTAGCTTTAGTCTAATTGGCTAAGTTTCTAGAGGCAAAAACATCTCCTTCAATGGACCAACAGAGAGCCAATATTTCAAACACAATTGGACTTAGCCCAAATTGGCCATAAGTCCTCAAATCATCTTGAACTGAGCACATCTGTTCTTTCAACACACTCATTGGTTCAAGGGTACATCTCTGAGCTCCTCTGATATTTGTCGTTGTAATCCTTCAACGTCTTCAGAGAGGTGATGAGTCCCGACAACCATACATTCAGGTGGACCACCATGTCCCTAAACTGGCAATAGACCACCATGTTCCTAAACTGGAACAATAGAGCCCCCAAATGCTCTTTTGTCGGATCTAAACGATCCCGTTTAAGTTGATCTTAGCCTCAAATATGGCTAACGCATCCTTAAACCTTCAAACAGACTTTAGTCCCAAATTGGACTATAGATCCCCCTAATCTACTTTGGTTCAAGGGTACATCTCTGAACTCCTCTGACATCTGTCGTTGTAATCCTTCAACGTCGTCAGAGAGGTGACGGGTCCCGGCGGCCATACATGCAATGGACCACTATGTCCCTAAACTGGAACAATAGAGCCCAAATGCTCTTTTGTCGGATCTAAACGATCCCGTTAAGTTGATCTTAGTCTCAAATCAGACTAACGTATCCTTAACAAACGTTTAAGTCGATCTTAGCCTCAAATATGGCTAACGTATCCTTAAACTGAAACACCAAACCCAAATCTAAGTAAATACGGATTTGGACTAATCCGCGTCCTACGGGCGACAACATAAATTAGTCTCCGTATACAATCCACGGGCAACCACAAACACTCACGACACGAAGTGACCAGCTGGAGAAGGAGAAAGTTGTTACCGCGATGCGGTAGTGTAATTAACTGCAGGGGCTTGCGCCTGCAGGGAAGAGCGTCCCCACAATCAAAAACCCCTCAAACGAGGGGGAATCTGACGAAGTCTGCTACATCGGCCGCATCCGTCTAAACCTCCGATACACGGTGCCATAAATCAACTTGGCATCTTCGGAGTGGTGGACGGATAACACTAATTAGCATCTGCCCTGAACCTCCGGCAAGACGTCATGTCTCGGCCGCCGTTCGGAGGGGAACAGATTCTGGCACGCCCGGTGGGACCTCTTCCTCTTTCCACTCCACACTTTATGTGTCGTGTTCGCGAACGAATCGCGGTTTGCCATGGTTGCCTGTGGATTTAAGGTACTAAGATTCGGTGTCTTGCTCCGTGCAGAAAACAGAAGATCAATGGCTTCAAACTGCACCACCTGCAACTGCAACTCTCGCTCCGTCCCTACAGGAGGAGTGACCTACGGGCCCCAAGCGGCCTCTCTTTTCAAGATGCCAGTGGAGCAGGTAACTCAAGCCACCGCTGGACTATTCTTCGGGACCATACTCCCACCCATGAGCTTCAACGCCCCTGTACGGTCACAAGAAGCTCCAGAGAAGTCGGTATTCGACCGGCTTGCTACTACTGCGGCCCTTCTCAACGGGTCGCCCAACTCCACTGCCTCGGTTTTTAACAGACTTGGCCAAAGCTCCAACGGGCCCATGAAGAAGCCTGCAATACCAGAAGGCGTTATCCCGAAGCGGATAGCCATCCCTGCTCCCAAAATCGTCAAGGCGGTTTCTCCTGCCAAGGGGTCGGGCTCTACAAAACTGACCGTCCCAACTCCAACTCCTGCTCCGGCTACTCAAAGGATATCAGTCTTTAACAGGCTGACACCGGCAATGGCTCCTCTCCTGAGCCGGGGGCAAAACGAAACTATCCCCATCACCGGACCAGCTCCAACGGCTCGACACGCTTGACGTCGCCACTGGCGCCGAGTAAGGAAGGCCGGGGGCAACTCCCCCTCAGGACTAACTCCACCGGCTCCAATGGTGGAAGTTAATGCTGCTGTTCCAACTGGGAACAGCTTTGAACCGCTAAGGAGGGTGCGCAAGAACTCTCCGACTGCCACGTTGAAAAGATCTCCTCCACCTGCGGAGAGTGTTACAGAAGCGAAGCCGGAGCAGCTTCCTCAACGGCTGTCCTCCAAAATTTACAAGGTCTGGCGACGGGTTCAGGACTCGGTAATCATTCAAGATCACTCTCACCGGCAAAAGAAGGTGAATGTCCAGGAAGGAAAGAACCGTCCTGTCAAATCACAAAGAACGACAACCACTTGGGTGCCTGCTGCAACGGCTCCCTCAACTTCGATGGCCCACAAGAGAAAAAGGCCGGAGAAAGTCTCCACGCCTGCGGAAAATGTCAAAGGCAATGAGCCTAAATGCCCTGAGTCCGGGGGCATGGTGGTACATGCCGTCTACATGGCGTCCGGGAAAGAGGATAGCCGCATATCCACAGGTCATCGACCGCTTACGCGATCAGTGACTAAGGCTCAAGAGCAGCAGCAGAAGCTCCAAGAAATGATGAATGCGATGGCCGCACTCACCGGGCCAAAAGAAAGCCCCGAAGCATCCTTGGATCAACGCCAGGAACAGGAAACTGATGCTGAATTCCTTCGCAGGATACTGGAAAAGAAGGATAAAGAGGCTGCGGAACAAGTAGCCAATATAAAACGAATGGCCCTTCTGTTCCAGGACATGGTGGGTATGATGATCCAGCAAGATCCTCCTGCTGAAGATCCTCCGATCGTCCTTGAAGATGATAGGGGAGAGACATCGAATCCTCCTCCGACTCTTTCAGCAGCCAAGGAGGAAACCATCTCAAAAGCCACGCTTGATGATTACATCGCTCAGCAAATACGGGCGAATGAAGCGGCTGCGCAAATTATTAGAACCGGACGACCCTACCCAAGCTGGTATGACCAAATCAGTTACCCGCCGGGATATACGATCCCTAAGTTCCACGTATATAAAGGGACAGGGAATCCACATCAGCATGTCGCCCAGTTCAGGGCCTTATGCGGCAACACTGGAGGCGACGACAAACTATTGCTTCGACAATTCGTCGGCAGCTTAGCGGAAACGGCATTCGAATGGTATTCGGAGCTACCTAACGACTCTGTCAAAATATTTGCGGAGATGGAGCTACTGTTTACATAAAGATTCGCGAGTGCTAGTGAACGTACCCCGATAACAGCACTGATCAACGCCAGGATAAGGCCAGGTGAAACATGGGTTTAATACGCAACACGATGGCGGAACCTATGGTCGAAATGCGAACAACGCATCGAAGAAGCACCTGCGGTAGGCATGTTCGTGGGTACTCTTGATCCGCAAGCAACCATCTCGCAATTCATGATGTTCTTCATACCGACCACGTTCCAGGCCTTAATTGATAAGCTAGCCCAGATGGATCAGATGGGTCATAGGCCATCTCCTTCAAAGACAGAGCCTTGGAATGAAAAGGGCAAAGGGAAAGCAACCTTCGTCGCCAACGCTCAACAATAGCCGAGCAACTTAAAGCCGGTTGTCCGTCAAAACAATATGCGTCCACGCCCATCCCTTGAGGAAAGACTAGGACGTCCTTACTCGTTTCCTCAGGATAAAACGAGAAGACTGTTCGAGCGGGCAGTGCGCAACAGACTCATTAATCTGCCGAATCCAAAACGTCCGTTGCAGCCAGGCGATGTCAACGATCCCAATTATTGCCCTTACCACCAAACGGTAAGTCACCCGATCGAGAATTGCTTCGTCTTTAAGGGATGGATCGAGGATCAGTACCTACAAGGAAAGTTAGCGCTGTCTGAAAAGTGGTAAGTAAACCCACCACAGCCGCACACTCCAAAGAAGACGGACGCACCGGGGGAAACTTGCCACGTGATCTCCCACTCATTTACGGACGATGGAAAAACTCCTTGCACTGAGAAACTGGGGGCAGAGCCTGAGCCGGAATTCGTGTGGCCGTCAGACGAAATGATCGACGCTTTTCTAGATGAGATTCGTCTAAAAAGTAAAGCTGATCGGGAGCGCGAGATGGCCATATTTGAAAAGGCCAAACGCCGGCGACTGGACAAAAGGGCCGAAACACTCCCACCATATCAAAGTACATCCGCCGCAAATGAAAGCAGGATCAAGACAAGGAAACGATTCGCCAAAGCTATATCAATGGGGATGAGGCCGCCCTCTTTCAGAGAAAATTCTCCTGGTGGTATACATCCTGATGAAGCAGACGTGCATCCTAACTTCTGCTTATATCATCGGAAGATCGCACATCCTACTGATGACTGCAACTCCTTTAAGCATTGGTGGCAAGGGTATGTCGCTCACAGGCAATACTTCAACAGGACAAAGCGTGAAGCTCGGAAACAGCAGAAAAATGCGACAGATGAGCGTAAAAGAATTGCCGGCAATTGTCATAGGGTTAATCCCGAGGGACCGCGAGTTCTCACATTCGGGAGCAGTTTCGACGAAAAAGTAGCCCTCGGCCCTCTTTTCAAGGAGTCCATCTCTAAAACGAAAGAATTGAGGAGTTGCGAGAGCATTCAGCTTTGCAATTGAACGATACCCGAAAAAAATCTCGGACCCGCAAGCAACGGTTCGAACAAAAAGGATAAAGGAAAGGGAAAAACGGCCTTCGTCGCCAATACTCAACAACAGTCGAGTGGCCCTAGAACGGTTGTTCGCTAAAACAACAAGCGGCAACCCCTCTATGAAAAGTTGAAACGTCCTTACTCGTTTCCCCGGGATGAAACAAGGAGGCTGTTCGAACTAGCAGTGCGCGACGGACTTATCACTCTACAAGAGCCGAAATGCCAGCTACAACTGAATGAGGTCAACAATCCTAATTACTGCCCTTACCACCAAGTATTGGTCCATCCGGTCGAAAATTGCTACATCTTCAAAAACTGGGTTGAAGACCAATACCAACAGGGCAAGTTCGCGCTGTCCGAAAACTGGAAGGTGAGCCCACCACAACCACATGCTCCGAAAAAGATGGATATGCCGGGGGCATCATGCTCATTCATAGAGAAAGCCCAACGGACCACTACGTCCTAAAACTGGATAATAGACCGAAACGTCGTTAAACTAACAACGGACCACTACGTCCTAAAACTGGATATGGACCGAAACGTCCTTAAACTAACGGCGGACCGCAATGTCCTAAAACTTGCAAATGACCGAAACGTCGTTAAACTACTCCCAACCCGCAGCATTTTCAGGCTGACGTGGTAAAAAAAAATGGTACGTCCACAAGCGAAATGGGCACGGATGAAAACCCGAAAGGGTTCCGTGAGTAAAAACAGCAGGGCTGCCGGTGAGTGTTCGTGAAAACCCGAAAGGGCGCGATCTCGTTAAAAAAAAAACAAAAAAAAACGGTACGTCCACAAGCGAAATGGGCACGGATGAAAACCCGAAAGGGCTCCGTGAGTAAAAACAGCAGGGCTACCGGCGAGTGTTCGTGAAAACCCGAAAGGGCGCGACCTCGTTAAAAAAAACGGTATGTCCATAAGCGAATTGGGCACGGATGAAAACCCGAAAGGGCTCCATGAGTAAAAACAGCAGGGCTACCGGCGAGTATTTGTGAAAACCCGAAAGGGCGCAACCTCGTTAAAGACACTTACAGGGTCCTCTCGACCTTCTAAGGAGAAACCACCCGCATGAGATCCTTACGACTCACAGGGAAGCAACACACTTAGGGATCCTCACGATTCCTAAGGAGAAATTACACTTACGAGATCCTCACGACTCGTGAGGAGAACTCTCTTATGGGACCCTCACGGCTCATAAGATTTGAAAGTCTTAAGTTACAGAGACCTGAACCTGTTCTTAAGCAACTTCCGCAACCTCTATTAATGCCCTACAAGCAGCTCAATACTGACCCTTGTATACAATCCACGTGCGCGAATAAACATTTCCCTAACCAAGTCTCACCCGTGACTGGGGATATGTCCATACGGTGAACAACCCTTATAAGTGCTCTCGACTTATAAGGAGAAAACCCTTTTGTAAGATCCTTACGACTTACAGGGGAACATACACTTAGGAATCCTCACGATCCCTAAGGAGAAAACACACCTACGAGATCCTCACGACTTGTAGGGAGAAATATCTTTGTGAGACCCTTACGGCTCATGAAGTCAAAAGCCTTAGTCGACGGGATCCTAACCCTGTTCGCTAAGCCACCTTTGTTCAATATCGACAGAGGCAAATGATGATTCGCTCCTGGCAATGTCCCAGTTGTAGCGATGCTGATGCCTAAACCGGTATCAAATTCCAAGTCCGTTCATGGCAAATGATGATTCGCTCCTGGCAATATTCCAGTTGTAGCGATGATGATGCTGAGATTGGCACCAGATTCCAAGTTCCACACTCGCGATAAAAAAAAAACAGCGAGCCATACGTGCATACGAAATAGCCGAAATGATGGGGCAACTTGCAATAAAAATCAGCAAGTAAAAAAATGTATGCATGAAAAATAGCCGAAATGATTGGGCAACTCGCAATAAAAAGCAGCGAATAAAAATGAAATAAATAGCTGAAATGATTGGGCACCGCGAAAAATAGCCGAAATGATAGGGCAATCGCGACCTTCGCGATATATAAGCTGAAATGATAGAGCATCGCGGAAAAAGAAATAAAAAAAAGTTTTAATTTATGCCCTACAAGTGATGTTCCATCACACCCTGTATACAATCCAAGGGCGTAAACAGAAAAGGGATTATGCTTCTCCCCCAGGTTTCACCATAAGAAAGAAGCTAAATCTCGACGGGCCACAAGCGACCTAGAGATCATCCCAACACTCGTCTCGTAACGACGGACACGACTTCAAGCGAAATAGAACAGCGGCAACTCCCAGTTCCATGGCTCGGCGATATCCTGATCACTGAAAAGTCAAATCCCAATTCCGTGAAATACGAATACAATCAACGAAATTCCTGGTTACGTGGAACGCGGATAACGTCACCCTTTGACCCCGTGGAAAACGTCCAGAGCGGATCCTGGTCCTCGCAGAGCACGGCAGTGAACCCGTGTGAAGCATCCAGAGCGGAGCCTAGTCCTCGCCTAACGCGGCAGTGAACCCGTGTGAAGCATCTAGTGCAAAATTCCTTGTCACGTGGAACGCGGATAACGTCACTCTTTGACCCCGTGGAAAATGTCCAGAGCGGATCCTGGTCCTCGCAGAATACGGCAGTGAACCCGTGTGAAGCATCCAGAGCGGAGCCTAGTCCTCGCCTAACGTGACAGTGAACCCGTGTGAAGCATCCAGAGCGGAGCCTAGTCCTCGCCTAACGTGACAGTGAACCCGTGTGAAGCATCTAGTGCAAAATTTCTGGTCACGTGGAACACAGATAACGTCACTCTTTGACCCCGTGGAAAATGTCCAGAGCGGATCCTGGTCCTCGCAGAACACGGCAGTGAACCCGTGTGAAGCATCCAGAGCGGAGCCTAGTCCTCGCCTAACGCGGCAGTGAACCCGTATGAAGCATCTAGTGCAAAATTCCTGGTCACGTGGAACATGGATAACGTCACTCTTCGACCCCATGGAAAACGTCCAGAGCGGATCCTGGTCCTCGCAGAACACGGCAGTGAACCCGTGCGAAGCATCCAGAGCGGAGCCTAGTCCTTGCCTAACGCGGCAGTGAACCCGTGTGAAGCATCTAGTGCAAAATTCCTGGTCACGTGGAACGCGGATAACGTCACTCTTCGACACCATGGGAAACGTCCAGAGCGGATCCTGGTCCTCACACCAACATGGAGTGATCACCACCGCAACATTCGTCTCGATACAGCAGACGCGATACCAGCAAACAAAGCGAAAGCTAAATTCCTAGCTTCAGGGTCTTGACGGCAAGTCATATAAAGCCTGAAAGACAATCGAAGATCATCTCATACCAACATGGAGTGATCACCACCTCGACGTTCGTCTCGACACAGCAGACGCAACATCACCGAAAGGAGTCACGGCAAAATCCCTGGTTCCAGACCTCGACGGTTTACCAGCAACCTAGAGACAACCGCGACATTCGTCTCGATACAGAGGACGCAATGCCAGCAAACGAAGCGAAGGCCAAATTCCTAGCTTCAACGTCTTAACGGCAAGTCATATAAAGCCTGAAAGACAATCGAAGATTATCCCACACCAGCGCGGAGTGGTCACCACCTCGACATTCGTCTCGATACAGCAGATGAAATGTCACCCCAACGTCCTTCCTCCAACAGGATCCGGACACACTAAAGAAAACGAAGCGAAGGCCAAATTCCTAGCTCCAGGGTCTTAACGGTAAGTCATATAAAACCGGAAAGACAATCAGAGATCATCTCATACCAACATGGAGTGATCACCACCTCGACGTTCGTCTCGACACAGCAGACGCAACATCACCGAAAGGAGTCACGGCAAAATCCCTGGTTCCAGACCTCGACGGTTCACCAGCAACCTAGAGACAACCGCGACATTCGTCTCGATACAGAGGACGCAATGCCAGCAAACGAAGCGAAGGCCAAATTCCTACCTTCAACGTCTTAACGGCAAGTCATATAAATCCTGAAAGACCATCAGAGATCATCCCACACCAGCGCGGAGTAGTCACCACCTCGACGTTCGTCTCGATACAGCAGACACAACATCACCAAAAGGAGCCACGGCAAAATCCCTAGTTCCAAACCTCGATGGTTCACCAGCAACCTAGAGACAACCGTGACATTCATCTCGATACAGAGGACGCAATGCCAACAAAATGGAGCAAAGGCCAAATTCCTAGCTTCAGGGTCTTAACAGCAAGTCATATAAAGCCTGAAAGACTATCGGAGATCATCCCACACCAGCGCGGAGTAGTTATGACTCATCGGGGCTCTCCAAAATGAGCCTAACCTCAAGTAAAAAGCGGCATGGCAAATTTCTAGCGCTTGCTCTTCCGACGGTCAAACTGCCAAGGAGGATTGCTTGAAGACGTCTTGTCTAGCCCCTGAAAGGATCAAAGACACGGCAGTCGCAGGGCTACTCGAACAACACAATTGCCTATCGAGGAATATATCAACTCATGCGATGGTACGACGGCCAAAACCCTAAGTACCACAAACCCTAACGGACTTCTGTCGTAAAGAGCAGAGGTTAACTGTGACGTTAGGATATTCTTGCGAGATCTGCTCGATTCGTTTCGACTCGTGAGGAAATTGATGTCTTTGCGAGAACTTCTCGATTCGTCTCGACTCGTGAGATAAAACCTTAGGCAGTAGGGATTAAAAAACCTGTTTCCTAAGCACTGGGACCCTGCAAATCGGCCCAAAACGGTCTCTTGCATACTATCCACGGGTCACACTCTCTAAATTCGAATCTCGACAAGGAGGGAAACAACCACTTATGAGTCCTCTCGACTTATAAGCGGGAAAATTCTCTTGTGAGATCCTTACGACTTTCAAGAGAAAACACACTTAGGAGTCCTCACGACCCCTAAAGAGAAAATACACCTGCGGGATCCTCTCGACTCGTAGGGAGAAAAGTCTTTATGAGACCCTCACGGCTCATAAAGTTGAAAAGTCTTAGGTAGCAGATCCTAACCCTGTCTCCTAAGCCATCACCGCCCTGCAAAGAGGTCAAGATGGACCATCTATGAGCCAGACTCGCCAAAGCTACATGCCACTGAAACGGAAGAGCTACTCATGAGCATATAAACTACTTCACGCCAGAGTAAGATATGAAGAGATGTCCTACAATGGCTGCACCATTTTTGCGAATTCCTGGCCGACGGTCAGAATCCTATCGGTGAAGTTCATGCCATCTCCAACCGTGCACGGACGAAGGAGCAAACCCCTAGCTTCCCGCGGTGTCGGATTTACAATGGATGCATCAACTGGCCGCATGATCCGAGGGAACTTACACTTGTCATAGAAGTAAGGCCTTTTGTGGATACAGAAAACGCCAAGTATATGTAGCTCGATCCATGACATAAAATAATGCATCGAGAAGTTCACGTGCTGCACCCTTGGTTCAGTAGTGTCTGCCGCCAAGCTGAGGCCGTGATACAAATGGGCTAACCCAGCGACTCCGACGGCCACTTGCATCCCAACAACCATTCGGTGAGCTGGATAAAAAACGGACGGCCTCATATGGCGAAGGTGCATTAGAAGCGCAAACCAGCTTAGCCATATCCCGAGGAACCCCCAAAAGAATGCTTCTTCGTCAATCCTAAGAGCTGCAAGCTCTGTGAAAGAAACAGCCGGGTGTTGGGGAGAAAGAAATTCCTCTGATCCGCCTCCGTTGCCGGCTGGTTGTCTAAACCAAAACCAAAACGATCGTCGAGTTTGGCAAATTTCGCGGCTTCCTTCGACAGGACTTCTGAGTGGAGAAAACGGGCAATGAAATATGTGAAATTAACCCCGCGGCCTCCGGATTCGAGAAAGAGGCTCTCATAGATATTCAACACCTTTATCAAACTCGGGAATTGGTGTTGAATAGCGTTCTTCGGGGTAAGACCCGTTACCACTGATTTGGTGGTAAAGATGTACTCATCCGGAGGAAGCGGCTCCTCGTAGTGCTCTCCTCTAACAGGTAAGCCAGAGACCTCTGCAAACTCCTCTAAAGAAATTGAAACTTCTCGATCCAACAGAAGGAAGGAGTGGGTCGGAATGTTCTATTGCTCCAGAAAAGCCTTGACCCACCAGGCAGGAGGCGTAGAATATTGAAAAAGAGAAGCGTAAATCGCAGGATACAACCCAAGCTTCAGCAGTTACGACTTCTTAGCCGACAAAATATAGCGGGCCTAATGCAGATACGGCTGTCCCTAAGGATGAGACTCACCCTGGCATATACGCTGTCCTAGGGTATCCAAAGCCGCCGGCGGCTGTACGAGTATTGCAGCCATAGAAGGCTGAAGGAGACCCTCTGAAGTCCAATTGACCTCCTCCACAACATAGTTTATCGGGGGTGCATCTGCATAAGGGATCGCCGAAATAGGTTCCGAAGGTGTCGTGTAAGATAAACTCTGACGACCTTTGATGATTTGGCTGTACCATGTTCCCCATAAGTGAAGGTTCTTCTGGTCCAGATCATGATTTTTGATCAGTGCAAACACTTCCTTATCCATGGGCGCTTCGGGGAATCCGCCTTCCGAACGGACGAACGGGAAGGAAGTGTCGAAAGACATAGTACCTGCGCGGAAAAGAACAAAATTTTCAGCCGCTAATGCTACAGTTTAAGTTCTATCACTAGGTATTTTAAATTCGTACCGCACTGCAATGCAGTGAAAAGGGACCAAAGGGGACCCACATAATCTAGATGACAGTTCATCATTAATAAAACAGTCTCATCATTTGATGAGACTGTCATTAAATGAGGAAATCCTCAAAGCATTCTCATTTATTGAGGGCCCCTCGGGCCAAGGAGTAAATCTCCCATTGAGAGCAGTGCTCTTCAACAGAGTGAAATCTGTCAGCTCTGATGATGAAAGGAATAAAAAGTCCTCAAGAAAAATTCTAAGAGCCATGATCTGTAAAAATGAAGGAATAACCCATTAGAAAACTTAAAATAAAGTTTTTAATGAATAAAAAATTCCAAGATCTTCAAGATCTGTAAACTCTAAGAGTTCTTCATGAACAGTGTTCCAGTTCATAGGTTAAAATCACCCTAAAATAAAAAGATTATATTATGAAGATCTCTGATCTAAAGATGAGCATGGCTCTGTTAATGGGTAAAACGCTAAAGATGTATTTTTAGATTTATGATCTAAGGAGAGCAAAACTCTATTAAAAGTTCAATTCTTACCTAAGTTGGGCAGAGTTTTGACTCTTAAGAAATTTCTTAAAGGAAAGTGTTATACTCTGAAAGAGAATTAATTCTCAGAAAACAAGAAAGAAGATGAACAGAGATCATCTCAAGGGCCAAAGGCCCTATTTATCGGCACAGAGAGCCGTTTCAACTTCTGAGTTGATCCAATAGCAGAGACGCTGCCACTGTTGCACTCACGTGTAGGGCACGTGAGCGCAACGGTGGGGGGGCATTTGTTTCCCCCAATCAGAGCAAAAGTCTGTTCAAATTTTGAAATTTGAAATGAAGCAGCGCTTCATAATAGCGCCAGCGCTAAGAGTCAAAGACTCTGCTGCAGCGCTCACGTGTAAAGCACATGAGCGCTAGCAGCGTTACACTCTAAGCAGCGCACCACGTGCAAAGCACGTGAGCGCTAGCAGCGCTGCACTTTAAGCAGCGAACCACGTGCAAAGCACGTGAGCGCTAGTGCTAAGAGCGCTGCACTCTAAGCAGCGCACCACTTGCAAAGCATGTGAGTGCTAGCGCTAAGAGCGCTGCAATGCAAGTAGCGCACCACGTGCAAAGCACGCGAGCGCTAGCGCTAAGAGCACTGCACTCTAAAGCAGCGCACCACGTGCAAAGCACATGAGCGCTAGCGATAGAACAAAATGTTCTCGGCCCTTGGATCGAAGATCCAACGAACATCATCAATTGACCAGAATAAAATACTGTTGAGTAAACATTCCTCAGAATCTTTCCAAACAGGAAAAATTATGCTCTAAAAATCAGAGCACCGTTGGATCAATGATCCAATGGTGATTAAAAATCACCAAACTATAGAATAAATTCTGTATGGGAAAATATTTACCAATCTTGTTAAAAACAAGAAGATTGCCTTCTGTAAAACAGAATCCCTTAGATCAAAGATCCAACGGTGGGGAAATCCCCAAATCAATTAGAGAAAAGATCTCTTCAACCGATTCAATAAATCAGCCTTCACTATATAAAGGCCTTAAGACTTCAAGTCTGAAATAGAGGAACCCCTCCATAAACTTTGAGAAAGTTCAGAGAGAAGAGCAAGATCTTAGCAGAAGAAGAATTTCTTCAAGGTAAAATAAAGAGATCAAAGTATCTCATCAGAAAAAGAACTTAGTTCTTATGCTAGATCATAGATCTTTAAGACAAATTTTCTTTCACAAAAGAGATCATAACATCTCATCATAAAAAGGGGGAAGAATAATTCAATTCTCTTAGGATCACAGATCCATAAAGGCAAAGCCTTTCATCAAAAACATAAGAGATTGAATCATCTCCTATAAAATAAGAACTTTGTTCTTAGATCCATTAGACAAAGTCTCGTATAAGAGAAAATTTAATTCTCAGAGCGCAAAACTGCCTAAAAAGAGCCATAGAGTTCCAATTAAAAAGGAGCGCCTTAGCGCTCCAAATCTAGCACATAGCGCTCCAAATTTAAACAGAAGCGCTCTGCGCTCATTGACTGGCGCTCAACGCCAAGCACGCCACATGCTTCTCACGTGTGCGCTCTGCGCTTATTGACTGGCGCTAAACGCCAAGCGCGCCACGTGCTCCTCACGTGTGCGCTACTGCGCTCATTAACTGGCGCTCAACGCCAAGCGCGCTACGTGCTCCTCATATGTGCACTATTTAAAAGAAGCGCTCTGCGCTCATTGACTGGCGCTCAACACCAAGCGTGCCACGTGCTCCTCATGTGTGCGCTACTGTGCTCATTGACTGGCGCTCACCACCAAGCGTGCCACGTGCTCCCCACGTATGCACTACTTAAATAGAAGCGCTTTGCACTCTTTGACTGGCGCTCAACACCAAGCGCTCCACGTGCTCCTCACGTGTACACCACTGCGCTCATTGACTGGCGCTCATCGCCAAGCGCGCCACGTACTCCTCACGTGTGCGCTAAGAGAACATAAACTGTTCTTTAAATAAAAGCCCCAGAGCTATAATGAATGCTCAACACTAAATAAAAAACAAAAAGATTGTCAGAACTCAAACCAATGCTCAGCATTGTTAAATGTTTAACATTTTAACTGAATGGGCCGAGCCCAAGTTGGCCACAGAACCCTACCTCAGATTAATTGAGACCATATGCTCATAAATCTTTGATCTTAGTCCCAAATTGGACTATAGATCTCCCAACCAACACTGGTTCAAGGGTACATCTCTTTACTTCTCTGATATTTGTCGTTGTAATCTTTCAACGTCTTTAGAGAGGTGACGGGTCCCGACAACCAGACATTCTACGGACTGTGGGGTCCTTAAACTCATGGACTATGATGTCCTTAAACTTTATGGACTGTGAGGTCCTTAAACTCATAAACTACGATGTTTTTAAACTTTATAGACTATGACGTCTTTAAACTACGGACTGTGGGGTTCTTAAACATGGACTATGATGTCCCTAAACTCTTGGACCGCAATGTCCCTAAACTAAAACAATAGAGCCCAAATGCTCTTTTGTTGGATCTAAATGATCCTGTTAAGTAGATCTTAGTCTAAAATTAGACTAACGTATCCTTAACAAACGTTTAAGTTGATCTTAGTTTCAAATGAGATTAACGATCCTTAAACCTAACCCAAACCCAAATCTAAGAAAATACGGATTTGGACTAATCCACGCCCTACGGGCGACAACATAAATTAGTCTCCGTATACAATCCACGGGCAACCAAAAATAAAACAAACATACACGATACGAAGTGACTGTTCCCGCCAAAATTTCTGCGCAAAAGAGCCCAAGGTATCAAATGGCGGCGATACGCCTAAGAAAATGGGAACCGGTATCTTCCGGGCTGTTTTTTGACAAACGTCCGAATGAGAAACAGATAAATTCTGATGGTATTGAAAGCGTCTCGAAAAACCCTTCGATTTGATATATAATGGGCCTCATAATCCATCCGGGATCAAAAGTTATGAGGCATTACGTGTCCGCACGTGATGGACCTTTAAGAACCCGCTGGAGGAGTTAAAAGATATAATAAAAACTCAAAAAAGACCCCAATGGGGCATCACGTGCTCACACGTGACCATGGGTCACGTGCAGACACGTGATGGGCTCTTAAGGCCTCTAAAATAATGAATATAATTAAATTCTAAAATCTGTTCCCTGATTAAAAATCAGAAGTTATCTCAATGAGGTATCACGTGCTCACACGTGACCAATGGTCACGTGTTGACACGTGATGGTTAAAACTGAAGCATAAACAAGCGGCCATTAAAGAACTCAATTGGGGGTCACGTGCTCACACGTGACCAAGGGTCACGTGTCAGCACGTGACTGGTTTCGAAAGCCTTACAGTTAATAGAATTAAAATTCTAAAATTTTCTAAATCTTTCCAAACACAAAAGGTCTATGGGGACCGTTGGATTAAAAATCTGAGGGTGATTAAAAATCACCAATTTATGGAATAATCTTGGACTTGGAAAGATTTCCCCCCTAAATCTAACCGAGATAACAAAGGGATATATTTGGATTTAAAATCCAATGGTGAATAAAATTCATTTAACAATCTAAAGGCCCAGATTAATGATAAATATAAATCAAATCTCTCAACACACAAATCAAATCTCTCAATGAGAGATTTACTAAGCAAATTGATTCTTTTCCTTCTCCTATAAATATGAGCCAAGAAGAGAAGAGAGGGATCTACCTTGGAGAGAAAAAACAGAGAGAGGGGAATTTAATTCTCAAGAGGGAAGAAAAGAAAGGAGAATTTAATTCTCAACAAAGAAAACCCTAGGTGAGAAAAGAAAGGGAATCAAAACTTCGAACTGAGAATTTAATTCTCAAAATCCAAGAGTTTAACTCTTATACAAAAAAGAACTTAGTTCTTCTTCTGGTTGAAGATCTGCACAGAGCACATCTCCCCATAAGTTGAGAATTTAATTCTCATCGGGTCGAGATCCTGCCATGCAGATCCTAAACTTAGAAGGGGAATTGAGTTTTGAGAATTTAATTCTCCTAAAACAAAACTAGGGTTTAACCCTAATCAAGAATTTAATTCTTTTACATATCTGGGAATTTAATTCCTTTAAAAAGAAATTAGGGTTTTACCCTAAATAAGAATTTAATTCTTTCAAAATAGGAATTTAATTCCTTCAGAATCAAAATTAGGGTTTTACCCTAAATAAGAATTTAATTCTTAAAGATAAGGAGAATTCAATTCTTAAAAGATCTCAGTTCATGAAAAGAACTAGGGTCACGTGCCCCACGTGACCCCTGAACAGATCCCCCAAAATGAGAAGGGGAAAGTTTTGAGGCAATGCCTCACGTGCTCCCACATGACCCTCATTATATATGGAACAAAAGCAAAGGCAGAAACAATTCTGGGCGCTCTCACGTGACACCACGTGACCCCTAATAAATGTTCTAATAAATCAGGGCTTGAGTATACATCACGTGCCCACACGTGATGGCTATGAAAATTAAAAGTGTTAAACACTTGTTTGCATAACAAAATAAAGGGGATCTGGCCCCACTTTTTGATGACATCACGTGCTCCACGTGACCCCCGAAACACAGAAAGAAAAAGCAAAAGAAATAAAGGCCTTGGGCGCCCTCACGTGCTCCCACGTGACCCCTTGGCTGATGCTCTAACAATCAGCGCACTAATCCTCCTCACGTGGCAGCACGTGATGCTCCAAAGAAAACATAAAAAGTGTTTAACGCTTACTTACAGAACGAAGAAAAGGAGATCTGGCTCCACATTTAGGGCGCCCTCACGTGTCACCACGTGACCCCTAATGAGCATTCTAACAGACCAGAGCAGGGGCCTCCATCACGTGCTCACACGTGATGGCCGTCAGAATTAAAAGAGTTAAACACTGATCTACAGAATAAAATAAGGGAAATCGGGGCGCTCTCACGTGTCCACACGTGACCCCTCTCTCCTTAATGTTTAACACTAATCTGAAGACTTTGTTCCCAGTGTTTAACACTGATTTGCTTTAGTGTTTAACACTAATTTGAAATCTCTGATTACCGGTGTTTAACACTGATTTGCTTTAGTGTTTAACACTAATTTGAAAGCCCTGTTGCTAGTGTTTAACACTAATTATCTTTTAGTATTTAACACTAACTTGTTAATCTTATTCCCAGTGTTCAACACTGTTGACCTCTAGTGTTTAACACTAGCTTTAGTCTAATTGGCTAAGTTTCTAGAGGCAAAAACCTCTCCTTCAATGGACCAACAGAGAGCCAATATTTCAAACACAATTGGACTTAGCCCAAATTGGCCATAAGTCTTCAAATCATCTTGAACTGAGCACATCTGTTCTTTCAATACACTCATTGGTTCAAGGGTACATCTCTGAGCTCCTCTGATATTTGTCGTTGTAATCCTTCAACGTCTTCAGAGAGGTGATGAGTCCCGACAACCATACATTCAGGTGGACCACCATGTCCCTAAACTGGCAATAGACCACCATGTCCCTAAACTGGAACAATAGAGCCCCCAAATGCTCTTTTGTCGGATATAAACGATCCCGTTTAAGTTGATCTTAGCCTCAAATATGGCTAACGCATCCTTAAACCTTCAAACAGACTTTAGTCCCAAATTGGACTATAGATCCCCCTAATTTACTTTAGTTCAAGGGTACATCTCTGAACTCCTCTGACATCTGTCGTTGTAATCCTTCAACGTCGTCAGAGAGGTGACGGGTCCCGGCAGCCATACATGCAATGGACCACTATGTCCCTAAACTGGAACAATAGAGCCCAAATGCTCTTTTGTCGGATCTAAACGATCCTGTTAAGTTGATCTTAGTCTCAAATCGGACTAACGTATCCTTAACAAACGTTTAAGTCGATCTTAGCCTCAAATATGGCTAACGTATCCTTAAACTAAAACACCAAATCCAAATCTAAGTAAATACGGATTTGGACTAATCCGCGTCCTACGGGCGACAACATAAATTAGTCTCCGTATACAATCTACGGGCAACCACAAACAAAACAAACACTCATGACACGAAGTGACCAGCTGGAGAAGGAGAAAGTTGTTACCGCGATGCGGTAGTGTAATTAACTGCAGGGGCTTGGCCTGCAGGGAAGAGCGTCCCCACAATCAAAAACCCCTCAGACGAGGGGGAATCTGATGAAGTCTGCTACATCGGCCGCATCCGTCTAAACCTCCGATACACGGTGCCATAAATCAACTTGGCATCTTCGGAGAGGTGGACGGATAGTACCAATTAGCATCTGCCCTGAACCTCAGGCAAGACGTCATGTCTCGGCCGCCGTTCGGAGGGGAACAATGACCATCTGGAGAAAGAGAAAGTGGTTACCGCGATGCGGTAGCGTAATTAACTGCAGGGAAGAGCGTCCCCACAATCAAAACCCCCCAATGAGGGGGAATCTGACGAAGTCTGCTACATCGGCCGCATCCATCTAAACCTCCGATACACGGTTCCATAAATCAACTTTGCATCTTCAGAGAGGTGGATGGATAAAACCAAATAGCATCTGCCCCCAAATTCAGGCAAGACGTTTGTCTTCCCGGTTTTTGGCGGAGAACAACAATCAATACACATCGAAATGCAATTAAAACCATTATTCGAAAAACCGATACGGCACACGGTTTGCTCATAGGTTAAAACCTAAAACTTTGCATGCACAATCAACCAAATAACGCTCGTCCGTTGACATATAAACGTCCAACGACGGAATCCAAACTCAAATACAAAACCAAGTTTCAGAAATCGCATGACACTAAATCAGCAACAAGGGAAAACACCTCCAGATTTTTACCCTGGGTCAAACCAAGACATTTTGCATATAGGGTTGCTCTAGATATCAGATAACAATGCCACTAACCAAAAATCACCACTTTCTACCCTGATGTGGCCGCAAATTGTGGCCACAATGATTAAATCTGCGGCCAGAAGTGAAGGGGAGAAGCTCGTGTTTCTAGGGTAGCTTCTAGGTTGCCTGCTCATCTCTCTGTGTTCGCTAAATAATTCTCAGGTCCTCTGGATTAAAGTAGATCTCAGTATCCCATCACAAATCATACAAATACGATATCGGCCGATTTCAAAGTTCGTGTTTTGGTTTCTATTCTCGGTTTTTAGCCAGTAAAACATTCTCTAAGGTCTTGTACACACTCACTATAGCTCAATTACCACTTAACATCAACTTGGAATTTTCTAAGATCACAAACCTAACTAAATCAATATCTAAAGTAGAATAGGATATATTAAACACAAATACCTAATCTATAGTGAAAGGATTACCTCATCAGCAACTGAAGAAAATTCCTGAGTTGCCCAAAGTCTTCAAAATCCAAACTTGAATGGTCTAAAGGGTTTAGGATAGGCTTGTGCATGTTTTATGTGAAGGGGGCATGAGGTTTTGGAAAGTATTTGGAGATGATGCATGGAGGTAGCGGAGGTTGAAGGAGATGAAGAAAACATGAAGAAAACGCTGGGGAAGGGAGAATGGGGCAGCAAGTCCAACCTTCACTCTCTTATGCTCACTCTCTCACTCACAAATATCCCCCTACACTCACTCTCTCACAAATATCTGCTTGTTTTCTTCTCATTTTGTTTTTCATTCTTTAACTCTCTTCCTTCTTTGTTTTTCTTTTCTTTTCTTTTCTTTTCCTTTCTCTTTTCTCATTCTCTTTTCTTTTAAATCTCACAAGTCACAAATACAAACTCAACGTGCACATGACATGATGCACAAGTCACAGAAAAATATAAAAACACGGATTTGACCAAAATCCGATAAATATCATTATAATAAATAAATCATTTTAATCTCCAATTATTTTCCAAATATTGGTATATACTTATACCATTTTATGAAAAACCCCTATTCGCAAATTGAATAGTTTTCGCGAAATATATTATTTTAATATTAAATTTCCAAAAATAATATTTTATATTTCTGAAATATTACAGTTATCCATAAGCACATCCTTAAATGTCCCTAGTCGTGGTAGTATCGAAACCGGACATCGATATTCCGGAGTAGACTAGTGTATACGCTTCTATACCCCGACGAGGGGCGGTAGCCGGTCTCACAAGCTATTGGTGTTGTGTCGCCTAAGATAGTATAAAGGTGCTCACTGGAGGTGAGTACACTGGACGGACTCGCCGAGATCTTCTAGATGGTATTATATTTATCGTCAGATGGAAGTTCTCAGGTGGTATAAGTACAAGTTAGTCTTTTAACCTGAAGTCGTCATTTGTCTCGTGTGAGTTCCCACTGTACTTTGATTACTACCCTACCATGACTCAAAAGTGTCATGCAAACATGTTTTAGTTGGGTACAGTCCCAAGACACATGGGGGCAGTGGTCAACTGTCAGGGATTCGTTTCTCCTGATATTAGGAGTCGATGTCGCGCTGTGTTCAGTTGGCTATCACCAGAAATCCGTGGCCACGGTAGATGAGATTTACTGATAGTTGATTAGTAGTATCTCTGTTGGTGATGAGCTTGACTCAGACACAACTTATCGGATTAGGAGGGGTCTGACGTTATCCACCCCTAGACCCGATAAGCGATACTCTTTGATAAAGAGACCAGAATGTACGGAGATTGTCACATTCAGGCTCAGTAGGATAAGGACGCACTTGATTGACCCCCCTTTCGAAAAGTACCTGGGTAGCCATTACGTAAAGCTAGTGCCGCTGACGTGCTTGTGGTTAAACCCACTACCAGCATATTGTCGAGT
Organism: Agapanthus africanus; assembly: GCA_030015575.1. Classification (NCBI taxonomy): domain Eukaryota; kingdom Viridiplantae; phylum Streptophyta; class Magnoliopsida; order Asparagales; family Amaryllidaceae; genus Agapanthus; species Agapanthus africanus. The sequence goes on along the minus strand of CM057339.1, from coordinate 822,295,575 downwards.
CTTTAGAGTCTCACACAGAGGGTTTTCCCGGTTCTGGCGATAGATGTAGGAGCCGTACGTTGGTACGTGCAGGGGTTCGATTAAATACGTGTACGGGATACATGGATTTTAATCGGACGGTTGATAATACTAGCTGGCTTAGGATTAAGCCGGATTATTAAATCAGGTTTTGATTTAATAATTTATATATGTATTTTGATACAAATATTTTAGTATTATTGTTCATTATTTATTTTTTCTCTTTGGTGCTATCCGTATTTTAATACGGATACGCGTATATGTAGCGATACATATACCAGGTGAAGTATTCCGTATTTATACAGGAATACTTCTAGAAGATGGACACCTTATATTTGATTTTCATTTGGGAAATCAAATAAGGTAATGATGTGTAAAGGAGGTGGCATGAGGCATGGGTGAAAACATGTAGAGAGGTATGGCTTGGGGTTTTTAAATGATAAAATCATTTGTGTGCACTATTGATGCGTGGTTGATAAATGCAAGCCATTCTCATTTTTCTACACTTAATGTTCTTTCACATAAGCTTCATGCTTCATGTTTTCATGCTCACATCTTCTCCTTCTTCTTCATCTTGCTCTCTTTTTTAGCATGGTTCATGAGAGAAAATTTTAGTGAAGTATTCCTACATCACCGACCATCCAAACCTAGCGAGCTTGGATCATCGGTTAAAGCCTCCTCCGGTTTTCCTCGGGTAGATCATTTTTGGTAAGGGCGGTCGATTCTCAAGCGCAATTCCGACGGCTACGAGCTTGGAGGGGTATTCCACAATTGAGTGGACACGCGACAAAAGTTATATTTTCTCAACCCTTGCACTTTTAGTTATCTAGTTTAGCTCTATAGATCGAATCCTGGGTTTTACGGGCGTTCGGTGATCGCAAAAGTTTTTGTTTTCGCTTCCATCTCGGCAGCGGTTTCCGCGGCACGGGCACTGAAACCCAACATGGTATCAGAGCCACTCCATAAAGCTTAACTAGCTAGTTTGCACTTGTTTAGAATTTCGATCGACGGACTTTTCTGAATCGCATTTCCATTTTGCATGCCCGCTGTTCGAAGTTTAAAGTTGTTCAAAAAAATATTTAGATTGCGTTAAAATTACGTGCATGCATAAATTGAGACAACAAAGAATTTTGGGTATATGAGCCCAAAACTCGACCGTGGAACCGCCGCCTAAAGTGCCATATGGCCGCGGTTCCGCGGTCAAGTCTTGGCTGTTGTGCCCCAAAATTTTTGTAGTGCTCTATAATAGGAAAATGTGATTTTTGGGATGTATGGTTTTGGTCCAGATTTGTTTGAGTACCGGTTTGTACTTGGGGCCAATGCCGAAAGTTTTAATCGATCGAATTTTTGAATTCTTGTTTTTCAGTACATAAGTTAGTTTCTGTGACCGTGAATATCATTGCGCGGTACAATCCGACTGGTTTCTATATGTACAATCAGACTGGTTTACGAACATGATATTCACGTTGATGTTCTGTATTGCACTGAAGTTATGGATGGATTGTTGTGATGGATAACCTTGCGTGCAATGTTAGATGTACAGTTCAGATTCCTTTGTATATTGATTATTGCGGGGCGAGCGTCCGACATATGGACTGTCGTTTCTGCCAGTTTATATATTCTTTTATTAGGGCACGACAGGTTTGAGGTCGATGTCACCATTGTATATATTTTTCTTTTCTGTATTAGGATTACCCCGCGGAGGAGTGCTCGAATAGCCGGCTTCTAGAGGGCAACGGGCCCGTATCTCATGGCATTGAGACCGGGTGAGCCTTACTCTAGAATTGGCGGGCTATTCGCCGCACTCGTAGGGGGTATAGGTTGACCCACGGAGGGGTGCTCAAGTTACCAGATTCCGTGAAGTACTGGGTGGCCCATTCACTTTGTTGATTAGGGTTACCTCACTTCGGAGATTGGCGGGTAACTTGCCGCACTCGCAAGGCTCTAGGATCTTCATTGCACTGGCTATCCATACGACCGGGAAACGTCGCGTATCATTTATGGCTCAAATGAAACACGGGGCTCCTAAATTATCCGCTATTCCATATTGTTATTCGCATGCTTGTGATAATTTTTATCTGCCTGTGATGACTATTATCTGCCTGTGATGATGATATATATTATATATATTTAGTAGATACTTCTATATGTTTTGCATCCGCGCTAGTCCTGCCCCTGCTTTGCCGTTAGTTAAGTAACCTAACGGTGCATGACGGAGCCCCATGACGAATGCGGATGGCATATAAGAAGCATGTTATTTTGGTTGTTTCTTTTGTGGCACGGAAACATAAAATGATGGGAACGCATTATCTGAATAATGCAAGGAAAAATAAACCTAAATGATGTCGTCGGAACCAATTTTAAAACTACTCGGTTTTCTTCAAAACTCATAGGCATATTCTTTTGCTTTGCATAGAGATATTCGGTTAGAAATATTCTGCACCTCATTCTATGAGGGAAGAACCTTGATCCCTTTATTGGGATTTCACTCTTAAGCAAAATTTTATGTTATTAGTTTTAAAATGTGGAGCTTAAACCACTCTATTTCAAAGCCACTCGAGTTCTTTCAACGATATCAAGATCATTACGTTAAAGGTTTTTCACTAAAAACCAGCCGTAGCCCTCCGTCATTTCAAATAATTACCTCATAGTATTCGTGCTATGTACATTGGTCTCTATCAAGGAATAATGTACGGTAGCTAGGTGATATCTGTCTGTAGCATGTATATGCGATTATCTAGGACAGCCGCATAGTCATGTTGGTCTTTATCAAGGGCTTGTACAAGTGGGTCTAGATCAATCTTGGATAATGACGGGTTGAACTTGACTAGCGACTTATGGCATGTCGGTCTCTATCAAGGCCATGAAGTCGTTAGGAGTAAAAATCTTATCGGGAGTTTCAAATATACGGGAAACTTGCCAGGCATGCGCATACCTTCTGGAGTGTGGTGACTTGAGTGCATTCTGTCAGGTTATCACATGATAATAGTTGGGTCCCGATTCCCACTGATGAGTATGTATTACTCTTCGGGAGATTTTTCACTTCACAATTAGCTAACATATTAGGTGTCTAGAAAATGTTAACGAGGTTACGCCTCTGCGGAAACGGGGTTATTAATTAGGTTTGTGCGAAAACACGGGGGACCTCCCTCGGAGTACCAACACTGTCCTGGCTGAACGGTTAACGAACTTGTAAAAGTGTAAATGATCCCGACCAGTTCTCCTTTTAGGCTTTGAAGGAGAATACGAGGAAACCGTGGGAGCCATCTTGATCAGATAAAATGATATCCATCTAATCTTTATAGAGTGCACGCTGAGTGTTTCTCTTCTCTCTCTCTCTCTCTCTCTCTCTTGTACAGTGACCCATGACTTACCTTAAAAACTCATGAACCAAGTTAACCGAACCTTTTTACACCCTTTGGTTTTGGCTTGTCTTGATTCATGATAATGTTGCATATATCCATGCTTTACCCTTTGTGTTTCTTCAGAACACATCGTATCACTACAATGATCCATATTGCTTAGAACGGCCATCGTATAGTTACATACGAATTCGAAGAAATTACTTTAGTCGAGGATGGCCACAGATTCTGGAGAAATTGAATAGGATTATTCGTTTGTCTCTTCTCTTTACCTTCTCTCAGGTAGCGAGAGCTCGTTATATTAGGAGAGTACACCTGTTACGCTTATTGAATAGTCTTCGTCCAAAGCTTAGGCTGGTGCCGAAAGATAGGGAAGGAAGAAAACCAATTAGCTTAAGGACGGTGTACAGAAAGTAAGATGTAGAGACATATAAAAGGATTGAAGTGAGGGCAAAGGAAATTGTGACTACTGTCATGAATCTGGATAATGGAAAAGGGGTTACTAGAAATACCTGACCATCCCCTATGAAATATTTTCATGTTTCAGTTTTTCTGTGTACATGTAATAGAGAACTGTTTTCCCAATCAATTCTGACTCCAGGGTATATATTTACCAGTTTTGAATCTCACATCTGTACGGTATTACAGATGATGATAAGGAATAGAATATTGGGAAATGGGCGATTTGATCATCAAATATCGGAATTCGTTGCAATTGGTGATATTGAATTAAATTGCCTGATATTTGCTTAACGACAACTATTTGGTTTCGAATAACCGTTGTTATGCACCAAATTTTAAAATGAAATATCTGTACCTTTATTTTTATAAAGTGAGATATACATTTTGAAAATTGTGTTGTAAATATTTACCTTTATTAGTTGAGGATAAGGTAAGGTGTATTGAATAACGGTGTAAGACATTCTTAACCAGGATACAATTTTCAACTTACAAAACACAAATTTGAGTTGGTATACTCTTGGGACGTATACAAGAAAATGTATGTTGTCCGGTGTCTTTCAGGACAAGGGTTGGTAGTCTTACTTCATTCAGATTTACCTATGAGTTTTCTAGTTTTAGACACGTATTCGTAGTAATGCAAGGTCCAAAGATTTTGAGAAGTTTGTAGGTATAAGAATAAAGTAGAGAACCATACGTTGGAAGTATCGGGATTTTTCGAGGTGATCGAAAATGTAGATACTTATGCTAAATATTCCATCATAGTATTGAGAACTTGATTCTCTTACAGGTTACTTGTCACGACCCGAAGGTACGGAACGTGACCGGCACTTAAATTACGAAGCGTCTAGAGGCGCGACGTAATCTAAGTAAGCCGAAGCCCAGAAATCTAAACCATTCAAAGAAGAAGTAAAGGAAAATAGGTAGGAAAACAAGTTTAAAAGCAATATCAATTTCTCAAAAATTTCGGCAGAGTCTCCTTTGTAAAAACTGGCCCCAAACGGGTACAAACAAGAATAATATATACAAACAATAAAAAGGCATCCCCAAGCGGGAGCCAGCTCTACGTCAACAGGTGGAAACAACCACACAATGCACAATAATATACAACGCCAAAGGGCGAGGCTCAAAACTCAAAAGAAAACCAAATCCACCAGAAACCATAATAATACAAGCGCGACTCTAAGGTCGAAATAAAAACAACTGGTCTTCTAAACTATCAAGAATACAAGTCTGGTTGATGGAGCTTACTAGATACAAATGAAATAATAAAGTACAACGGCGGTTCTGATGCAAGTAAACCAACCTACCAAGCAAATCACCCTGAATGAAAATGGTGTGCCAGCAACCTGCCAAGGAAACCTGTATATCGAAACCTGTAGAAAAATTTGACACAACGGTGGTGAGTTGCCAACTCGTGAGTAGAATACATCTGCAAGAAGAAATCGAATGCACGACGCTGTCCTAGGTCATAATAATATACTTAATAATTCACTAGTCATCTAGTAGCGGCAGCCAATAATCTATACGTGAGTGCAATGCTCAGTGCCTCAAGTAGTGATATGTCATGTATATGAGTATGCATGCACCATGAATGTAAAACAATCAACCCTGAAATCTGGATATATCTGTATAAAAAAAATCTTTAACTTTATAATAGTAAAATTTGTATAGAATCTGAAACATCACCGATGAAATCCATGGAAATCCGTGTCAAGTATCGACACAAAACATATAAATCTCAAGTCTCAATACCTCATAGTCTCAATATCTCGGGCTCCGTCAGTCCGGATCGGCCCATATCATCAAATCTCACGACAACGGTCGGTATCCTCCGGATATCCGCCGCGCCAGACATCACCGGTAGGTAGTCTTTCCCTGCCAGGCTCATCGTCTACAACTCGATCTTCTTGCCCCGGGGTACCATACCGGGCCCACCATGTACCCGAGACGGTTCATCCACTCCTCGAATCGGCTCTCGAAATCCAACAGAAAACATGAAATCTCATGGTGGACGACACATACATCACGAGAAAACTGCAACTTATATTTTAAAAAGAGAGGGAGAGAAAGAGAGAGAAGTTTTTATATATATTCTTGCGGTTTTCCCCAAAATCCAGGAATCTCATAGAAATCAAAAATCCCAAAATCATGAGTAAGTAAATAATAAGTATCGACATAAGCCCCACAATACTGCATGATAACATGAAAATGTGAATGCATGAAATGTCTAAGTAATAAATGCAATGTCTAGACTAACACCTGAGAGTAATCACAATATTATATTGATCTAGCCTTTAGCTGATTCTAACAATAAATGATTATATGTTCTAAAGTGTACGTGATATAGCAATTACCGATGATGATGTGTGTGAGCCGGCAAATATGTGTACGTGGAATATGCGCATCATCGGTAATGGTGCTGGTGTCCTAACAGGCAGAATTTCATACTGACTAAAGGAATAAATGTATGAACATGCAACTTGAAGATTACAATCTGAATGTAAAGATGAATGTGTATTAACCACTCATTTGGAATATACATATCTAACTACCAATATATGACTCAAGCCTAAACTGGTATCTATCTAACCCACTAAGGAACTAAACTAAAGAAACTAGTCGATAGGAAATAAGAATCCACCTAAACTCTAAGTCGATATCTCTAATAGTCGACGATCCAGCCTCAATAGCGTCACGTACATAGTACGACTTCCTCGAATCAAGAGTGCAGATCAATCATCACATCTATACCTCATACGGTAAAATCCATCGTACGACATCCCAAATCGGGGTATGGGTCAACTATCACCTATGTACATCATCATTCGTATAATATCATCATCTAATATTATCATGATCAAGGGTACTGTGCTATAATCGCATACATCCCCATATCATCAAACATATATCATTGTCTGTGTGAATATATATCGTCAATTGGTCCTCAGAAATATCATGTCACATATATCATATCATAATTAAGTCACAAATATCATGTCGCAATTAAGTCACATATATCATATCGTAATCAAGTCACACATATATCATATCGTGATTCAGTCACATATTACAGTTCGGGTTCTATTCTAGAGTCTCGTATATCTCAATGTCATCATCACCTATTATCGTTTATGTATACATATCCATTTTCTCATTTTCCAACGATCCTCTAATATTATAATACGACTGTATAGCCAAGAGATCATGGCATCAAGCCCAGTTATATCGTCTCATCCCTATGTATCATATAACATCCTTATATCACATATACATGTTGTGTGTGTGTGTGTGTGTGTATAGACACACACACACACACACACACACACACATACACATATACACAAAGTCAAGTTCCTGTGTGTGCGTGCGTGTGTCTACCTGAAACCTACGAATTCCCTCCAAGACCTTCATCCTTATGGTTAAATCTTTCTAAATCAGTCTAGTCCAACCTAAAGTCTTAATAGGACCCTACTCGCCAAGAATCTAAGGTCACGTCCGAATTCCTAATAACAGTACGTAATATCCCTATTCTGCGTTTGCGGGGGTGCTAACGCCATCCACCCGACTTCCCCCGTAGATATACATCTACTAACCTGGTCATTGTCTGCCGAAGACGATGTCGCCCTCCTCTTCTTCCTCGTCCGAAGTCCACGTGAGGGGTACCTATACGCAAACATATATAATATCGTAAACCGAATCACGGACAAAACCAAAACGACGCACAAAACGCGCATAGGTTAAAACCTATGACCCGCTCATGCAAAAGAACCAAATATCGCTCGATATCGACGTACAAATGCCGATTGATCGAGATAAAACACCAACAAACAACTCGTAGTTTCAAAACTCATTATTTATAATATAAAATATGGTTTAAATCATCGAAACCTTAAAATCTATCAAATCGTCCTGTTTCGCAAAAACCTAGAAAACGTCAATTTACCGTTTTACTTCAAAACTTGAGGTTTAAATGAAACTAATGGTCATAATAATTATTAAATAATATAACTAGATTATATAAACCATTACTATATTTTTATCACACTAATTTGTCTTAAATTGAAAATTCTAGTTTGCAATATTATCCGATTTCAACACCTTGTAAGCAAAACTTCCCAATTCCACAACTAAACTTGATTTTGTATGAAATAAATTATTAAAATACAATTTATGATGTTAATAATGTCATGAAACCATAATTAGATTTTAAATCTCAATTATTTAAGAAATTTCTAAAACCTAGTTAGCAAAAATAGTATATTTATCACAATTTTCCATTATCAATTTGAAACTAGTAACTAAATTAGGTTTTCCATTCTTTTAACATGTTAATATTCTCATTAAAACCACAATCTAATGATAAAAACCTTAATTAGAATTTATATCACCAATATATATATTTTATAAAAACCTAGTTAGCAAAATTGTTCAATTTAAACAATTTTGAATGAACAATTTACAATACATCAACCATGCTAGATTTTTCAATACTAAAAATATTAGACTACTTATTATAACCCCACTCAATTAATAAAAACTCTAACTTGATTTTAGAAATTCTATCTTGAATTTTAAACTTGCAAATAGAATCAATTAAGAAAATCTAAATATGCTAGATTAAAAAATTTAACCACAATTAATCATCGGGATAAGAATTATACCTCTACAACATGAGATCAAAACATGAAAATATGCCTCCTAAAGAATGGTTTTCTACTCCAAAATCCATGCTAAATAGGTCAAAGGAAAATGGTAGAGATTGAATATTGATTTTGAGGTTTATTTTTGGAATTTTTGTTGCATTTTTTATGATTTTTGAAGTAAAATCAAGTGGAGAAATGGGGGGGGGGGGAGGCTACCATGGGGAGAGGCCGGCCACTATCTAGGGAAGAAAAGAGAGAAAGAAAAGAATGAAGAATGATGTAGAAAGTTCTCCAAAATAATACATCTTTTATGTCTTTTCACTAATTTCATTAATTTTGTTTATTTTCTTTTCTAAGTTAATCCTAGAAAATTCTAGAACCATGGAAAATTTTGGAAATGAATTTTGCATGATACACACTTGATTCCAATATGTAATGGTTCACTTTTTCTAAATTAACCAATTCAAATTTGTAATTTACACTAATTTAATTTATAATTAAAGCTTATGTTAATTTTTAAAATAATTAATTAAGAAAAAATATTTAAGTAAAATAATAATTTATAAGTCACTAAATAAACACCATTTACTAGTAAATTACATAATTAAAATAGGTCTTTTTAAATTTATGATGAAAATAATTTATACTTAAGTTTTACGGAAAATACGGTTTCTTTTACCGAAAATCAGAAAAATTCCCTAAAGGATTTTATTTATTTAATTTTTTAAAACGTTACATTACTCATCCGTGGACACGCTCCATGATAAATAATACTGTATTGGCCCTTTTTCCATTAGGTAAAATGCACAGGAAACATATGCCTGACATTTGAATTTGGTTCCATTTAAATTAGTGCCTTGATTCTATAGGAACATAGAATGGTTAAATATCTTAAGATTGTTAAGATATGGAGTTATCTGGTTTCTATTTAAAAGCAGGATCCGGACAAACTCGAGGCACGCTTCGGTAATGGAGGTTTGTGGATTATCCCAAGCATTTGCTAGAATTTTGTTTCTACCATTTTCAAAATCAATAGTTACATTGTTCTTGACTCGCTAGCATTTTATAAAAGGATCTTTTTGCAAAAGAATCTAGTGCGAGTATGGTAGAATTGGAAGTGATTCCAAAATCACAAACGGTTACCGAAAATTTAGTAGAATCTAAAGATTCAATTGGACTTGACAAACCGTTAGCCATTCCGCAGATTTTAGTAGGTGATATCAGACACAAGAGAAATACTTCGGTTTTCTCGTAGACGGTGACAGGGAGGTCAGCATCAAGGTGATGATGATCCTACTAATTATCAGTAGGTCATAGGAAGTGGTAACTTCCAGGTGACCAGATACTTATATCCAAGATGAACTCCACGCACTTCAGCAAAATTATAGATTCTGGAATTTGCTAGGAGCTCCTGAAGGGGTAAAACTCATAAAGAGCAAGTGGATTTTTCGAGATCTGTGCAGATGGAAAGGTGCTAATCTAATAAGGCTAGACTTGCTATAAAAAGTTTTCATCAAATACCCGTTGTGGATTGTGATGAGACTTTTATTCAGTGTCTATGCTGAAGACCATACGGATATGACTTGGCACCGCTATTCCCCCAATTTGTTATCAGCAGGTCATAGGAAGTGGTAACTTCCAGGTGACCAAGTATTTCATACTCAAGATGGATTCCATGCACTTCAGCAAATCATCGATTTTGGATTTTGCTGGGTGCTCCTGAAGGGGTAAATCCCATTAGGAGCAAGTAGATCTTTCGAGATCTGTGCAGGTGGAAAGGTACTAACATAATAAGGCTAGACTTGTTATAAAGAGTTTTCATCAAATACCCGTTGTGGATTGTAATGCGACTTTTACTTCAGTTTCTATGCTGAAGTCCATATGGATATGATTTGGCACTGATACAGTTTATTGCTATGATATTTGGCAGGTAGATGACTATAACGACTTTCCAAATGGGATTTTGGAAGTGCACGTATATATGACTCTGCCAGAGGGTTATCGTAGTCAGTGAGAGCAGCGGAAGGTGTGCAAGTTGCTTATGCCTATTCGTAGATTGAAGTATAGATAGCGGAGACAGATCATCTATTTTGATGTGACAGTCAAAGTGATTGACTTCATCAAAAACAAAAGATGAACCTAGTAAGAAAGATGTAGCGAGTACTGTCCTGGATATGGATGACATACTCCAGATAGGAAGTGATGTTCATATACTACAATCGGTGAAACTTTGGCTGTCACACAGTGTTTTCTCCACGCTGATTATGATAGTATATCAGAAATTCTGGTGACTAGATCTAGATTTGGGATGCTTCCCAAATCGTGTACTTAGACAGCATTCTAAAAGTATTTAAGAATGGATGACTCCTTGCATGGTAATGTACCGGCAGGTGATGGAGTCACCCTCTCTAAAGAGATGTATTCTAGACTGATGAAGAGATGGACTGGCATGAATGACATATTATTTGCTTAGGCAATTGAGTCAATAATGCAATGTCTTGTACAGAACCAGTTAGATAATATATCAAGAATTCTGGTTTCAGATCTAGATTTGGGAAGTTTCCCAATCGGGTACTTGGACAACATTTTAGAAGTATTTTTAGAATGGACGACTCTTGGCATGGTAGTGTACCCGCAGGTGATGGAGTCACCCTCTCTAATGTGATGTCTTCTAAACTGATGAAGAGAGGGGCTGACATGAATAACATATCATTTTCTTAGGCAATTGAGTCAATCATGCAATATTTCGTGCAACACCAGATATTGCTTTTGCACTAGTTGCAACAAGTATATATTAATCTAATCTTCGAGAAACAAAGGGAAGCTATTATGAATATAAGAGAATGTTCTTGGTATAATATAATGACAGCCTCCTTTGGAAGGCAGATATCCGTTTCTGCTTCCAAGGTGATCTGGATGACAGAGATGCTATCAGAATCTTGAGTTTAGCCTCTTCTGAGAATCAGTGTATTGGATAATGTTCCAATATGGATACTGAAGTAATCATAGTGCAGGATGCCGGTTATAACTCAACAGAGGATACAGCCTAAGAAGTTTGTTGGATGGAGTTTTTCATTGATGAACTTGGTCCCATCAGGTATCCAGACAAATTCTTGAGGCGGGGTATCGTTCATTTTGGGAGATTGTTGATCTCTGCAAAGTTAAGACATAGAGAGATGAAATTGAAATATTGTAGCGAGTTTACTCACTGTGGCTATTTCTCGAACACATTAATTTTCACAAACATAGTTTGCGAAACTGATTGGTAGAGAAGTTGGGTATTCGGTAGCACACGAGCTGTGGGTACGCGATACCGCAATAATTGGTCTTAAGTGTAAGTGGGAGATTGTTGGATATAGTGCCCTCAAGGAAATTATTGTGATCGCAAGTAGACGATTATGATAATTGAGGGAGGAGCTATATAGGTATAATAGTCTTACTCAAGATGATAGTATGTTATCTGCTTTGTCTTCATCGTTGATGAAGCCCATAGGATTGTTGCTTGACAACCAGTATTATGATGGTGATCATATATGTGGGAGCTGGGTTGTCCATAAGCACATTCTTAAATATCCCTAATCGTGAGAGTATTGAGACTGGGCATCGATATTCCGGAGTAGACTGGTGTATACGCTTCTAGACCCCGACGAGGGGCGGTGGCCGGTCTCACAAGCCATTGGTGTTGTGTCACCTGAGATATTATACAGGTACTCACTGGAGGTGAGTATACTGAACGGACTCGCCGAGAACTTCTAGATGGTATTATATCTATCGTCAGATGGAAGTTCTCAGGTGGCATGAGTATAAGTTAGTCCTTTGACCTGAAGTCATCATTTGTCTCGTGTGAGTTCCCACTGTACTTTAATTACTACCCTACCATAACTCAAAGGAGTCGTACAAACAGGTTTTAGTTGGGTACAGTCCCAAGGCACATGGCGGCAGTGGTCGACTGTCAGGGATTCGTCTCTCCTGGTATTAGGAGTCGATACCACGCTGTGTTCAGTTGGCTATCACCAGAAATCCGTGGCTACGCTGGATGAGATTTACTGATAGTTGATCAGTAGTATTTCTGTTGGCGATGACCTTGACTCAGACACGACTTATCGAGTTAATAGGGGTCTGACGTTATCCACCTCCTAGACCCGATATGCGATACTCTTTGACGAAGAGACCGAACTATACGGAGATTGTCATATTCAGGCTCAATAGGGTAAGAGCACACTTGATTGTCGACCCCCCTTTCGACAAGTACCTGGGTAGCCGTTACGTACAGCTAGTGTCGCTGACATGCTTGTGGTTAAATCCACTGCTAGCGTATTGTCGAGTTTTCAGAGTCCCACACTGAGGGTTTTCCCGGTTCAGGCGACAAATGTAAGATCCATACGTTGGTACGTGCAGGGGTCCGATTAAATACGTGTACGGGATACACAGATTTTAATCGGACGGTTGATAATACTTGCCTGCTTAGGATTAAGCCGGATTATTAAATTAGGTTTTGATTTAATAATTTTTATATGTATTTTGATACATATATTTTAGTATTATTGTTCACTGTTTATTTTCTCTCTTTGTTGCTATCCGTATTTTTATACGGATACGTGTATATGTAGCGATACATATACCGGGTGAAGTATTCCATATTTATACGGGAATACTTCTAAAAGATGGACATCTCATATTTGATTTTCATAAGGTAATGAGGTGGAAAGGGGGTGGCATGAGGCATGGGTGCAAACGCGTAGAGAGATATGGCTTGGGGTTTTTAAATGATAAAATCATTTGTGTGCACTATTGATGCATGGTCGATAAATGCAAGCCATTCTCATTTTTCTTCCTTTGATGTTCTCACATAAGCTTCATGTTTCATGTTTTCATACTCATGTCTTCTCCTTCTTCTTATTCTTGCTCTCTTTTTTGTTATGGTTCATAAGAGAAAATTTTAGTGAAGTATTCCTACATCAACGACCATCCAAACCTAGCGAGCTTTGATCATCCGTTAGAGCCTCCTCCGGTTTTCCTCGGGTGGATCGTCTTCTGCAAGGATGGTCGATTCTCAAGCGCGATTCTGGCGGCTACGAACTTGGAGAGGTCTTCCACAATTGGGTGGACATGCAACGAAAGTTTGTATTTTCTCAACCCTTGCACTTTTAGTTAGCTAGTTTAGGTCTATGGATTGAATCCTGGGTTTTACGGGCGTTCGCTGCTCGCAAAAGTTTTTGTTTTTGCTTCCGCCTCAACCTCGGTTTCCGCGGCGCTGGCACCGAAACCCAACAGGGGGAGGGTGGGTCCCACTTTTTAGTGGTGATGGGGGTTCCTGAAACCCGCCCTCTTTTGATGTCGGGACTGAGGCGCCTTGGGGCCACGCCTATGTTGCCCCAAACCGTTCTATTCTCATAATTAAATTTTAAATTATCTTATTTTACTAATTTTAATCCCTAACCATTCTATTTTGAAACCCCCCTAAAAACTATCATACCAAATTGATAAATCTATAATATAAACTGATAATCTATACGTGATTAACTAGATCATTAGAACAATCTTAAAAAAAACACTGGAGAATAGCTGATGGGAACATTCATACTTCATTTACATGTTAAAAATAATCTTAGCCCTAAATTATTTACTGCCCGTTTATAATCATTTAGCAAAAAGTGGGCCCCAAGCTGGCTTTTATCATTGTCTAGTTCGCGGAAGCACGCGAGATGCACGTGACTTCGAATTCGATGCATGGGATTTCAAAATCTCAAACGACAGCTGCTGCTGCGGACGCTGTCAGAGCAGCGCGGGGCCCACGCTCCAAAAAGGGCGCGTTCTAGGACCCATCGGGTATTAATTCGGACAACCCAGGGTAATTTCGGCATCGGGCTTTTTTGCGAACAGGCACGTGAAAATCAGGCGAACCCTGCCCAGATGCGAGGATCTGGCGACACGTGTCCGTCGGTGTTCAAAAGAACGAGGGTTGTCGCGCATCGACTCCCGCGCGAGTTCCGGGGCGCCACGTCGTTGTACTGGTCCCACCATGTGGGCCCCACTGAATTTGGTCCAAATGGTTGTCATTTCATACACTACACTCTGTTTATAAAATGCCGAGACTGTCCCTTGTTTTCGGCATTAATTACTGAGTTAGTTACAATAGCTCTTTTGATGGGCCCACCAAAATTTGTTTTTGGGCAGGTGGGCCATGCATGTTTTCGGCATTTTATGGGGTTGGTTATTAGGGAATTTCTTTGGTGCTTCCAAAGGAGGAGAGAGAAAGAGTGAGTGAATGAGAGAGAGAGAGGGGAGAGAGAGTGAGTGTGTGTGAGAGAGAGAGAGGGGAAAGAGAGTGAGTGTGTGTGAGAGAAAATTCTTTGGAAGCACCAAAGAATTCCCCTGGTTATTATTGATTTATGAGCAGCTAAAATAAAATATCGAAGTGTGATGAACATGCATGTATGTAAAACGGATATATGGTTGTAATAGACGGATTCAAGTGTCGATACATATAGTTATCAGAAACGAAAATTACTATCCGTATTTGATAAAACTCTTATACGAACACCGATATGAAATGAATACAGTAGAGAAAATATATCCGATAAAACACAAATATTGTTGTGATATCATATTTACATGATGGACATATGTGATACTATTTCTGTAACCGGTGGCTATGGCAGTGTTGCGGTATAAACAACCACGATAGTGGAGACAATCGATATACGGAACATTACCACGACTATCAATCACGCAACAATAACGCGATACTAACGAAAGACAAATAATAAAGTGCGAGAACAAATAGAATCACACAAATCAGAGACGAAGAATTTATTAACTAGGTTAACCCACCGTATGACTAGTCCCCGGCAGAGTGGAATCTGCAATAATCTATTAGATCTTGGAATCAAGTTACACCCGCGAGCAACCTTTGGAGATTTCTTTCAAATCTCTTTAGATCTTAGCCGCCACACTCTCTCTATACAATAGTCTCTCAAATTGGCCGTATATTAATCTAATAAGAGAGCTCTATAAATAGTCAAACCTTAATCCTACCCAAAATAAGAGACAAAACCAAATTACAATAATTCGGTTCGCACAGAAAACTCGACGACATATGTATGCACCAGACTTGGTCAGACGTCTGCCTCTTCTCTTCTTCTCTTCAGCTTCTTAGGCAGACGTCTGCACTCTTGCCATCAGACGTCTACCGTTGCTCTAGATTGAGTTTCAACTTCTCCAGATATCAGCCCCACACGTCTGGCTGCGCTCTGTTCTTTGGATAAGGCTCTATGTAGACGTCTACACTCTGGCCTTCAAACGTCTGTCGTTGCTATATTCCTGAGGCACGTCCATACATCTGCACCTTTCACTTCAGACGTCTGCCAGAAGTTTCTCAACATTTCAACATTCTCCCACTTGGAGATATTTCCGCCTTGATTCCCATCTTAGTAAACTTCACACGATTTAGTTTATGCTCTTTCCTCATCAAATTTTCATGGAGAGCTTCATCAACCTGCAACAGAGATCCAGCTTATCTCTGTCTATGACCTTGGCGAACATATCTGCAGGATTTTTTTCTCCCACGATTTTCTGCAGTGTCAACTCACCATCTTCCAACGCTATGCGTATGAAGTGGTTCCGCACCTTGATGTGCTTCGTCGAATAGTGATATGTCGCGTTCATGGCCAAGTGTATCACGCTTTAGCTGTGGCTCCACAAGATGTTGAGATCCTGTTTCTTACCCAACTATTCGAGTAACCCATGCAACCATATCAGCTCCTTGCTGGCTTCCATGATGGTCACATATTTGACATCCATCGTTGACAATGCCACAACTTTATGCAACTGAGAGATCCAACTAACCGATGTTCCCCTAACAGTGAATACGTACTCCATTGTGTTCTTCCCACCATCTTGATCACCCGAGTAGTCCGTATCAACATAATCTTGCACCTTTAGAGAGTCACCCTCGAAACATAAGCAATGACTGGACGTTCCCCTGAGATATCTTAATATTTATTTCACCGCATTCTAATGCTCCTTCTCCGGGTTTTGTATGTACCTGCTCACAACTCTTACTGCATGTGCAATATCTAGTCTCGTACTCACCATTGTATATATCAAACTCCCTACCGCAGATGCATATGGTACCCACGCAATTTCATCCTTCTGTTCTTGAATTGTCGGGCATAACTCTTTACTGAGCTTGAAGTGCTTCGCTAAAAACGTACTCACTGGTTTTGACTTGTCCATATTGAACCGCTTCAAAACCTTTTCCACATAATCCTTTTGCAATAACCACAGCTTTCGCTGCTTCCTATCTTATGATCTTCATGCCCAGAATTTGCTTGGCTGCTCCGAAATCCTTTATGGATAATTTTTCAGTCATTGAATTTTCTCGAAATTCAGACCCACTACCAACATATCATCCACGTAACGTGATAAAATAATGCAGTCGCCATCCTTGAAAGTCTGAACGTACACGCAGTGATCTGAATCACAACGCACAAATCCTGTCTCTAACATGAGCTGATCGAACTTTAGATACCACTGCCTTAGAGCTTTCTTGAGGCCATACAAGCTTTTTCGCAGTTTACATACTATGTTTTTCCCCCGTCACCTCGTATCCCGGTAGCTGTATCATATAAATTTTCTCCTCTAAATCTCCATGAAGGAATGTCGTTTTCACATCTAGTTGCTCTAAATGCAAATCCTCCACCGCCACGATACTGAGAATCACTCGAATTGAAGTGATCTTCACCACTGGGGAAAATATCTCTTGATAGTCTATACCGTGCTGTTGAGCATATCCCTTGACTACCAAGCAAGGCTTGTACCGCTTCATGCCATCAGCCTCATCCTTTATCCTGTATACCCACCTATTTAGCAACGCCTTTCGACCCTTAGATAGTTTCACTATATCCCATGCACGGTTCTTCTTCAAAGAATCCATCTCTTCGTTCGTAGCTTACTCCTACTGCTTACTAGCACCATCTTGCGTCGCCTCTGCAAGGGATTCGGGCTCCCCCAAATTTGTGTACAATATGAAGTCGGTAACAAGTTTTTTAGGTAGCTTCCTCTCTTATGTAGATATCTTCAGAACTGGTACATCTGGTTGCTGAACTTGGTTTTCAACCCGTTCTTTAACCTGATCCTGCACTGCCGTGCTCGTCTCCTCCATATTCTGATTTCTACTTGTAGGTACCTGATTGCTCTCCTGAGTTCCATCTAACTTGACGAACTCAGATACTGCACCGTTATTGGCTTGCTTCACTTGCTTATACAAGTGTTGCTCATCAAAAATGACGTTCCGGCTTCGTATTACCTTCTTACTTGTGTAATCCCACAGCTAATATCCAAACTCATCTCCACAATAGCCGATGAAGGTACACTTCCTAGATTTAGTGTCAAGCTTACTCCCTTCCGCCTTATCAATTAAAGAATACACAATACAACCAAATATTTTAAGGTGTAAGTAATTAACCGATTTACCTGACCAAATTTCTTCCTGAATACCTCCATCGAACACACTTGTCGGGCATCTGTTGATCAGATACACAGCAGTATGGATAGCTGCTGCCCATAGGAATTTCGGCACTTCCGCATCCAAGGTCATGCTCCGCGCCCGTTTTAGAATTTTCTTGTTCATCCTTTCAGCGATGCCGTTCTATTGCGGCATCCCGGTACCATCTTCAACCAACAAATACCTTTCTGCGAGCAAAACGCCTTAAACTCTTGTGTACAATATTTCCCGCCATTGTCGGACTTTAGGCACTTAACCTTCATCCCCGTCTGGTTCTCCACCTGCGCAATCCAGTATTTAAAGAGACCAAACATATCGAACTTCCTCTTCATTGCATAAACCCAGGTCTTCTTGCTTGCATCATCTATGAAAGTTACGTAGTACCGATTTCCGCCATAAGACTTCACCGAGGCCGGCCATACATCGAACCATTTCTAGTTTCTTGGTCTTATTAGCAACACCTCCAATATGAAATCTGAGTGCATTTTACTTCCCACAAACGCAACTCTCTTAAATTCCCAACTCCACCTTTTTCAGCCCAGAAAGAAGCTCCCTGCCCTGAAGAATCTTTATATTTTTCTCACTGAGCTGCCCCAATCGCTTGTGCCACAACAAAGACTCAGAATCAACTTCTGAATTTGCCGCTAACGTAATCGAACCTCCACTGCTCCCACTGAATGAGTACAATGAACCGCTCAACTTTTCTCTTGCAACCACCAACGATCCTTTGGAAATCTTCTACTAAGAATTCCCAAACACCGTCATGTAACCTTCGTTGTCTAGCTGACTTATAGAAATTAATCTTTTCTTCAGATCTGGAATGCGTCTCGGGTTTTTCAGTTTTATTTGACCTCCTCCTCATGGTTGTAGTATGATCGTCCCTTTTCCAACGATCTTGTACGGCCGACCGTTTCCTACCATCACATGTCCAAGATCCCCTTGAACATACTCACTAAAATGATGCCGGCCTGAAGTGCAATGAAAGGATACCACCGAATTTAGGAACCAGGTATCTGCATTAGTACTCTCGTTCGCCGATAGAAAAAACCTTGTTCCCCTTATTTATGTGTAGACACTGTTGTATATGTATGCCCTAGAGGCAATTATTGTTGCGCGCGCACGCGCACACACATATATAAAATAGACTTGCTCAAAATGATAGTATACTATTTGGTTTGACTTTATAATTTATTTTAATTACTTGATTCACACATCATAAATACATAAATGGTAAATCCTCTGGGATAGTTGCTTAACTTTCAGGATTATGATGGAGATAATAATAGTGGGGTCTGGATAGTCCATAAGCACATCCTTAAATATTCCAAGTCGTGGGAGTATCAAGACTAGATATTGATACTCCAGAATAAAGTAGTGTATACGTTTCCTGACCCGGTTGGAGGGCGATAGCTGGTCCCATAGCTATTGGTGTTTGACACCGAGGATTGTAAACATGTGCTTATTAGAGAATGTGTTCATTGAACGGACTTACTGAGAACTCCTATATAGTAGTATACTTATTGTCAGATAGCAGTTCTTTAGTGACAATTATACAAGGTAGTCTACAGATCTTAAACTACCATAGTGTCTTATGTGTATTCCCACTGTAATTTGATTACTACCTAACCACGGTTTTAACGAGCTGTGCATACGGGTTTTAGTTGGATACACTGTTGGGGTTAAAATTTACACCTCATTGGCTAAAAGTCAAAGTCAAGGCCAAACCGCGGACAAGTAGACCCAAACTAAAACAAACGGACCCTGCTGCTGAATCAAGCTGGGCCCACGTTCGAACCCAAGCCGGACCCATGCCCAAATCCAAGAACAAACAAGTGGGCCCAAGCCCAGACTGGTCCCTTGCCAAGAAAGTACAGCAAATAAATGTAATATTTAATTAAATAGGCAAAAAACCAAATTTTTGTAAAGCCTATGGCTCATATGCAAAAAGAAATAAGCACATGAGGTATGAAATGGAAAAAATGCCATTTTGTAATGCCCAATGAGCTATGTGTAAACTTATAAGCCTATATAAAGCAACACTATGATGAAATAAAAAAACTTTTTCATTCCCCTCAAAAATTAGGGTTTTGTGCCTTCTTCTCCTTCCTCAAGGTTCGAAACCTTCTTTCTTTTTTTAAATTAAATCAAGAGTTTAACACTTCTTTTACCAAAAAGGAATAGCTTTTCATCATAAAACCCTTGAAAGAGAGTTCAGATCTCCTTTCAAATCTCTAAAAGTTTATAAAAATTAAAACTTTAAAAAGAATTCAAGTGATATTTTTCATTCATTATTCTACTCTATCCTACAAAGCCTAGCAAGCAAGAGTTTACTCACTCATGGATGTTAGCGTAGTAGAAGAAAGGTGGAAGAATACGGAACTCATAATTAAAATTAAAAACGCAGAAAGTAAATGCAGAAAAATTAAAAGAAATAACTACCTTTATTAATTAACTACCGTATTACAAAACTTGCTCGCTGAAAAAGTAAATTACAAAAATCCTACTTGCTCGCTAGATCTCTCTCTCTCGATGGATAGATAGTTCGTTGATAGATGCTTTCGGTCCTTTTATAGGCTCTGGAATTTGAAACCCTAGATGTCATATTAACGTGTGTGAAAAGACAATCATGACCCTGAAGTTCCACATCCTACGGCCACCAGAAGACTGCGCTTCTGCCGCCTATAGCCCAATTTGACCACGCTTCTGCCGTCGTTTGGTGGGATTGAGCTTCTAAATTTATCTTGGTTTCTTCTCTCGATATTTGTAGGTCCTTCTGATAAAAAGATTATGAAAATATATCTCTTAGTCTCCGCCGTTGTGAGATTCTTCGATTTGCTCCTAATATTTGGCAGATTTGGTTTGATATTTCAATTTGCTGTGGGTATCCTACTCATAGTTCAGACCTGAGCTAATCTTATTATAATACCTGTAAAATATCTCAAATCATCTTATTAGTAGCACTTGTTTTTATTTGAGATATTATTCTAATCAATTAATTGATATGATATCTTAAGAATGTTGGTTAAAAATATTTGATATGATATGCATATTTTAATTAATAATCTTATGGATATTATATTTAAATACGATATGCATATATTTTCCCTAATTATATTAATTATAAATGAAGAAACATATGACAATAATTTTTTTACAAATAAACCCACATATGTTCTTTATTTACAATTAACACCTTTTAATAGTTAATAATAATAGGAAAAATGTCCATACAAATGTGTAATAAATTTGACTGTCAGTAACAATCCGTCTCGGAGACACATCATACACCGACACTCTGTGCCGAGGACACGTCAACCACGGACACTCCGTGATAGGGAAACATCAAACACACACCCCGTCTCGGGGATACGTCAACCACCGACCGTCCATGTTATAAAAAGGGCAGTGCTGGCCTCCCAAAAACGGGAACAAAATCAAGTCAACCTCCACGCGGAAGAAAATCCATCAATTTCATGCACATGACCCATATATATAGCATGCATTCATTGATGGGGTCATTTTGTTGGGGTTAAAATTTATACCCAATTGGCTAAAGGTCAAAGTCAAGGTCAAACCGTGAACAAGTAGACCCAAACCAAAGCAAACGGAACCTATTGTTGAATCAAGCTGGACCTACGCCCGGATCCAAGTCCAAACAGGTGGACCTAAGCCCAAACTGGTCCCATGTCAAGAAAGTACAACAAGTAAATGTAATATTTAAATAAATAGGCAAAAAACCAAATTTTTGTAAAGCCTATGGCTCTTGTGAAAAAAGAAATAAGCACATGAGGCTTGGGATGGGAAAAACGCCATTTTGTAACGCTCAAGGAGCTATGTGTAAATTTTTAAGCCGATATAAAGCAACACTATGATGAAATAAAAAAAACTTTTTTATTCTCTTAAAAAATTAGGGTTCTGTACCTCCTTCTCCTTCCTCAAGGTTCTAAATCTTCTTCCTTTTTTTGAAATAAATCAAGAGTTTAATTCTTCTTTTTCCAAAAAGAAATAGTTTTTCACCATAAAACCCTTGAAGCTGCTCTTAGATTTCCCATCAAATCTTTAAAAGGGGAGATTTTTAAGTCTCACCCTCCTTTTCTCCAAGATTCAACTAACAGAGAAGAGGAAGAAGGAGACCCATCTCCAAAAATCCCAGTTTGGGAAAACTCCAAGGCTTAAGAGAAGATCCAGGGCTCAAGGGAGAAGAAAGGGGTCCCCTTTCATCATCTCCGAAAATCACTTGGGAGTTTAACTCCGAACAAGAATCTCTTCTTTAGGGGTATAACTCTAAACCAATTTCTGAGAAGCTCAACTCCAAGATCCAAATTTTCTAAGGAGTTGAACCCCAAAATTCCAGATTTTTTAGGAGTTTAAATCCACAAAAGATCCATTTTTTAGGAGTTTAATTCCAAAAGTCACTCGGGAGTTTAACTCCCAGTTCAGGGGCTAAGCCCTTTTTTCCGTAGGCGCCCAGCGCCTACGTGCAGAGCGCATGATCTGCTAGCGCCCACGCGCCATGCACGTGAACCGCTAGTGTCCAGCGCCCGCGTGCAGGGTGCGTGATCCGCTGGCGCTCAGCGCCTACGCGCTAAGCACGTGAACCGCTGGCGCTCGCGTGCAGGGCACGTGGTCCGCTGGCGCCCGGCACCCGGCACCCGGCACCCGCGCACCGAGCATGTGGCCCACTGGTGCACATCGCCTACACACCAGGCACGTGACTCGTGGGGGACCAGTGCCCATGTGCCGCTTACGTGATCTACGCCAGTCACACATCCTTAGGACGCTCCTAAACCCTCTTTTTTCTTCACGCTCCACACTCAAAACACACCCTCGTAAACTCTGCGAGGCCCCCGATATGTCCAAGACCCCTTAAAAACACAACACACACTGCACATTGAGTCCGCATGACCATTTTTACCCGTCAATCGGAGGTTCCCTCGCTCCAAAAGCGAGGGGTAATTAACGGCAGTTTAGTCCGCGGCTGCCGGAGATTCGGATCTCCACAATCAATAAACCCCGGCCTACCCTAGACAGGGGGAATCTGTATACGCCAGACAAGCTGTTGCGCCACGGCAGCGCCCCGGCCGTCTTTCCGAGGCCAAAATGCGGAATCAAAATTTTTCCTTACTTGGAAACTGGCGCTACCGCGGACAATGAAAACCCGGATCGTAACCATTAACCTAATGCTAGCTAACAAGAGATGGGAAGAGAAGTAAACCGAGTGATCCGAGTCCTCCGGTCTTCTCGTCATCGTCCCGATCTCCCGCGGAAAGTCTTGTCTCCACATCGTCGCCTCCTCGCCGGAAGGGCACCACATCGCCTGCGTCTTTTACGGGCTCCCGCCTCAATACCGAGGCAACTCGGGCATGAAGCCGGCAACTCGACATGCTCAAGATATGCTGTAGAATGTGTAGTGTGTAGAGGCTATGTCTCATTTGGGGTTTGTTGCCTTTGAAGATGATGGAGGAATCAAGACTAGAAAAATGGTGCTTGCATTTTTCTAGCATGAAAATGAGATCAAGAAATGAAACTCTCAAGAATGAAAACTCTCATCTTTTTCTTTCTCTCAACCATGAAAAACTTATCATCTTAGAAAAATGGTGGAGGAAAGAATATGAAGCATGAAGGGAGGTGATGGTAGGAGCACAAGTGGTGACCACACCCAAACATTATGATTACAAACTCAAATCAACTTATCATCCATTTCAAATCACAATCAATCCAAGAAAAGGCGATGGAAAAAGAATATAATGATGATGGAAAAGAATGGTATCTAAAGATGCTATCATAATAAATCATCTTACAAATAAACCCTCCACAAAATGTTATTTGCAAACTTGCAAATAACACCCTCCATCGGAAAAGTCCGGCCGGAAAAGAACAAAGGAAAACCGGCCGGGACAGAATGCAAACTGGCAACTCCAGAAAACTGGTCCCGTAATAAATTACAGGAAAACCCCGACACTGTGCATACACACCTGCATCTGTATTCCGACCGGATACAAATGCAATGAGACAAAATCTACACTGTACTAAACTAGGACCGGCTTAAGCCAAAGCCGGCTAGTAAAATCCGTCCGATCCTGATCCGTGCAATACCGCACGTATCTGATCGGACCCTGCCATATCTCCATACGGCCTCTACAGCGTTTCGCCCGAAAGCTTGAGTAACTGAAAGTGTGGTGGACTCTAAAGACTCGTCAATACAATGGCCGTGGATTTAACCACTAGCACGTCAGAGGTATTAGCCAATACGTGACGGGCCACCAGCTATTGACCAAAAGGGACGTCGATGAGCGAACTCATCCTGACACCCTACTGAGCCTGTCAGTGACAATATCCGTACAGTCCGGTCCGTTCGTCTATGAGTATCGCATGGCGGGCCTAGGGGGTTGGTAAAAGTCAGACCCCCAAAAGCGGTACAAGTCGTGTCGGAGCGTAGCCCAGAACGCCCTGAGATACTACTGGAATACCTACCAGTAAATCTCCTGCCTCGGCCGAGGGCTTTGCGTAATGGCTCTCCTAGACACAGCGCGACCTCACCCCCAATACCGGGAGAGACGAACCCCTGCAGATCCGCTCACTGCCTCCATGTGGCTCGGGACTGTACCCAACTAAAACCTGTTTGCACGACTCTTTTGAGCCGTGGTAGGGTAGTAATCAAAGCACAGTGGGAACTCACACGAGACAAATGACGATCTCAGGTCGATGAACTAACCTGTACACATGTCACCTGGGAACTGCTATCTGACGTCTGGTATAATCCCAACTAGCAGGTTCCCGGCGAGTCCTGTCCGGTGTACTCATAACCCAATGAGCACCTGTATACATCCTTAGGTGAACCAACTGACACCAGTGGCTTATGAGATCGGCCACCGCCCCTCGTCGGGGTCTCGACTGTATACACTAGTCTACTCTGGAGAATCGATGCCCTGTCTCGAAACTCTAACGACTAGGGACCTTTTAAGGATGTGCTTATAGACCACCAGCTCTCACGTATATGATCGCCATCATACTGCTGGCAGTCAAGCAAGAATCCTAGGGGCTCTATCAGCGTGTAATAGCGACCTGTCAGGTCACCTAAAGCAGTACACGATGATAGAGATAAACCAGATAGCATACTATCATCTCGAGTAAGACTGTCCTACCGGGATATGTCCTCCCTCAATCATTGCAATCACGTGCCTGTGATCCAATAATTGACTCTGAGGGCACTATCTCCAACAATCTCCCACTTGCACTCAAGGCTAATTATTGCGATGTCTCATACTCACAGCCCGTGTGATACCGAATACCCAACTCCTCTACTAGTCAGTCTCACAAAGCTCGTTTGCGAAACTATTGCGTTCGAGGAATAGCCTCAGTGAGTGGATCCGCTGTGATGTTTCTTTCTATGTCTCTCTATATCTCAAGTTCGCGGAGAAAGCCATCTCCCGAAATGAGCAATACCTGTCTTAGAATATGTCTGGATATCTGATGGGACCTAGCTCATAAATGAACTCCAAATCCAAACTTCTTAGACTGTATCGATAACTGAACTTAATCAGTACCCAGCGCCATGCCTCCCTCAATATTGCCTTGGACCACCTGTCCAAAATACTGCCCCTCGTCAGAAGGAGAAACTATAACTCTGACAGCCACTCTGCCATCCATGTCACCTTGGAAGCCTGGAATGATAACTGTCTCCTAAAAGAGGCTGCTGCTATCATATCCCTAGAACATCAACTTATGTTCTAAAACTGCTTCCGACTGTTTCTCCAGGATTGGATTAATATCAACTTATTGCACCTACTGCAAGAACAACATCTGGTGTGGTACTTGACATCTCATGATTGACTCAATTGCCTAAGCAAGTGATCTGTCAATCATGCGTATCCCTCTCCCCTTTAGTCTGTAAGACACCTTTAGAGAGGGTGACTCCATTACCTGCAGGTGTACTACCGTGCCAGGAGTCGTCCATTCTAAATACTTATAGAATGCTGTCAAGGTACCCAGATTAGGAAACCACCCAAATCTAGATCTAAAACCATAGATCTAGTAACCAGAATGTCTGATATAATATCCAAGTCCTGTGTGGAGAAACCACTGTGTGACAACCAAAGTATAACCGATCGTATTGTAGGAGTTTCCTTTCCTACTATGTGTATGTCATCCAAAACCAGGACATCACACCCTACTACCTTCTTAACAGATCCATCCCCTATTCTGATGACGTCAAACCTATGACTGTCACATCAGAAATAGATGATCTATCTCCGCTATATCTACTTTAGTCTATAAATAGACATAAGCCTGATGTCCACCAATGCTTCAGCTGCTCCCACTGACTACGACAACCCTCTGGCAGAGTCATACAGACGCGCACTTCTAAAGCTAGTTTAGAACGACGCTATACTCATCCTCTTGCCGGATCTCACAGCCTGGAACAACAACAATGGCAAGTGTGGGTAAACAAGAACTTCCCTGTCACCGTCCTTGAGGCTACCGGAGTACCTCTCGGGTGCCTGAAGTTACCCACCTTATCTGCGGAGTGGCCAATGGAATGTCAAATCAGATTGAATCTTTAGGTTCCTTATCAAATCTTCAGTAATCGTTTGCGGTTCTGGAATCACTTCCAGTTCTACCATACTCCCACTTCTGTTTTTGAAAAAAAACCATTTTTAATAAAACTGTGGCAAGTCTAGAACAATATTTCTATTGATCTGCCAGATGGTAGAAAGTCAACCCTCGTCATAGCCTGGGTCAACCCACAAACAGCCATTACAGAAACGTGCCTTGAGTTGTCCAGTGTCTGGTTTTAAGCATAAGCCGGACAACTCCCCGTACCTTAACATCGTTAAGATATGAACTGTTCTATATCCAATATAGAACCAGAGGCACTGATTCAATTGAACCAGATTCAAATCATGCAGGTGTCTCCAGTGCATGTCAACTAAATGGAAGGAGGCCGATCAGCGTTACTCAACTTAGGAATGCTTCCAATTATGAGTAACCTGAAAGAGAAGCAATTTCTCTTTATCATTACTATCAACTGAATACCATACACAAGTATCTACATCTTCAATCACTTTGAAGAATCCCGATACTTGCTATACCTGGTTCTCTACTCTATTCAAATACCTATAACTCCTCAAAACTCAGACCCTGTGTTTCCACGAAACACATGTCTAAGAACTAGAGAAGTTAAAAGTAAACAGAATATAGTATGAGGACCAACCCCTTTGTCCTAATGGACACTGGACAACATACAATACTCTGTATAAGTCCGCTGAGTCTAACAACTCTTTCATTGTGTGTCGTAGGTTGAAAACTGTACTTATGGTTAAGAAGAATTACACCGCTGTTTGATGCTCCTTACCTAACCATCCACTGATATAGGTAAATGTCATCGACATAATATCAAAAGGTATATCTCACTCTATGAAAATAGACGTACAGATATATCAATTTGAGATTGGTGCACAACAGCGGATATTCAAAACCAAATACTTTCCGACCGGCAAACAGCCCAGGTGATCTCCTCAAATATCATTGATTACAACGAATCCCGATATAATGAGGATGATCACCCAATTCCCAATAACTTACTCCCACTCATCATCTGTAAAACCATACAGATGTGAGAATCATACCTGGTAAATACATACCCTGGAGTAAGTGTCTAATCGGGAAATCAGTTTTCTTTTAACATCACACAGTGAAACTGAAACATTGAAATGTTTCGGTGGGGTATTCCGGTATTCTTAGTAATGCCTCTTCCATTATCCAGATTCACAACTGTAACCGTATATCTCTTTGCCATCTGTCCAAATCCCTTTATATGTCTTTAGTCATTACCGTCTGCACACCCCTTTAGGCCAAATGGTTTTCTTCCTTCCCTACTGTTCGGCACCAGCCTATGGTTTGGAAGAAGACTATCCAATAAGCATAAAAGGTGTACTGTCCTAATCCTAGGAGCACTCGCAAAGCGAGAGAAGGTGAAGATAAAAGACAACCGAATAAACCTTATTCCTATTTCTCCTGAACCAGAATCCATCCCCGAACTGGAACAAGTTCCTTTCGAGTTCGTATATAACCATACGATGGATTATCCAATAAACTGGGATCTTCGTAGTAATACGGAGTGTCCTGGAGAAATACAAAGGTGATTTAGGATTGGCGAAGAAATACTTGGTTTGGTCGTGAATATCAGTCGCATTTTACTTTGCCCTCTTACTAATCCCTTGCTTTGTCTTAATCTTAATACCTTCTGCACACCGTTTAGGCTAATTGGTTTTCTTCATTCCCTATCGTTCGGCACCAGCCTAAGGTTTGGAAGAAGACTATCCAATTTGCATAATAGGTGTACTATCTCCTAAACCAAGGAGTACTCACAATGAGAGAAGGTGAAAAGAAAAGACAACTGAATAATCCTATTCGTTTTCTCCAGAACCAGAAACCATCCTCGAAGTCCTTCGAGTTCGTATATAACCATACGATGGTTTTGTCCAATGGAAATGGACGTTCGTAGTAATACGGGGTGTCCTGGAGAAAAGGGTAAAAGTAGGAGTGGCAATGAGGTTTGCAACTCTGACAATCCAAAAGCCTGTGTTAAGAAGGTTCGGTCAACTTGGTCACTGAGTCATAGTCTTAGGGTCGGGTCAATGGTCGCTGCCAGAGAGAGAGAGAAAAGAAACACTCAGCGTGCACTCTAACCTAGATCAGAATGGTTATCACTTTATCTAATCTGGAAACCTCCCACTGTACCGTCAAATTCCCCTCCAAACCTTAAAGAAGAATTAGTCGGGATCACCCGAGGAGTAATCCAACTCATCAGTGGGAATCGGGATCCAACTATCATTGCATGATAACGTGACGGAATCCGCTCTCGTCATCACACTCCAGAAGGTATGCGCATATCTGGCAAGTTTCAGTTCTTTTGAAACTCCCGATGTAGGTTTTTACCCCTAGGACCCAAGTGATCTTGACAATGCCAACATATCAAAGAGTCCTAGTCAAGTTCAACCCGTCATTATCTTGATTGCGTTAAACCCACCCGTACGAGTCCTTGACAATGCCAACATAACCGTACGACTGTCCTAACCAATCCACTTATCCATGCGACAGAAAAGCATTACAGAGCTACCGAACACTACGCCTCGGCAATGCACGACATACGTAGCACGAATACTAAGCAATACTAATCTGAAATGACGGAGGGCTACGGCTGGTTTTTGGCGAAAAACCTTTAACGTAATGAACTTGATATCGTTGAAGGAACTGGATAACCTTTTTAGAAAATATAGTGACGAAAACCTTTACTAAAGAGGTCACTCCCGGTGAAGGGATCTCGGCTCTTTCCCCGTAGAATGAGGTGCAGGATATTCCAACTGAATACCACGATGCAAAGCAAAAGTAATCGGCTATAGTGAAGTTAATGCCCTGACGCAAACTTCTGTCCAAGGGGTCACTCCCGGTGAAGGGATCTCGGCCCTTGCCTCGTCGACTGAGGAGCAGGATATTCTAAATGAATACCACGATGCAAAACAAAAGTGAACGTCCTTGCAGTAACAGCTTTTTGAAAAGTGTTCCAACAACATCAGATAAGGTTTGTTTATCTTGCATTGATCCGAATCAATGCAGTCCCATCAATTGATCACACCACAAAGAACGAAAATATACTGACGTACGTATATGCCATCCGCATTCGCCACTGGGTCCCGTCATCACCTGTTAGGTTAGCTAACTAACGGCAGAGCGGGGACTGGACTAGCGCGGATGAAAAACATATACAACATCTACTAATATATATACCAATATATTATATTTCGCTCAAGGCGTGAATAAATATGCAACATCACAGAAATGTACAGCATCACAGAACAATACAGATATCTGGGATCCCCGGGTTTCACAGAGCCGCTGCTGAAACCCGACGTTCCCCTGGTCGTGTGGATAGCCTGTGCAATGAAAACCTAGATCCCTACGGGCGCGGCAAGTCACCCGCCAAAACCTGAAGCGAGGCAGCCCCCTTCAGCACCGTGAATGGACCACCCAGCACTTCATGGAATCCGGTAACTTGGGCACCCCTCCTGGGTCAACCTGCACCCCCTACGAGTGCGGCGAATAGCCCGCCAATCCTGGAGTGAAGCCCCCTCCATCCCAATGCCATGAGATGCGGGCTTGTTGCCCTCCAGAACCCGGCTATCCGTGCACCCCACCGCGGGGCAATCCTAGTACAGAAAGTAAAATATACATACAACGGGTACATCGACCGCAACCAGGTCGTGCCCCAAAAGAATAATACAAACAGGCAGTGACGGCAGTCCACATGTCGGACGCTCGCCCCGCAATATCAAATGTACATATAAAACAAAACAGTACTAGCATTGCATCCAGGCTATCCCCACGACCGATCCGCAACAACACAGCATAAACATAGAACATCAACGTGAAAGTCACGTTCGCAAATCCGTCTAACCGGGCTATAGCAGTTAGACGGGATTTACCGATCAAGTGACATTCACGGTCGCAGATATAATGTAAATACTGTGAAATAATGTGTTTAAAATATCCGATCGATCAAACAATTAACAAGTGGGCCCCCAAGCAATACTGTAGCACTCACAGAAAATCTGGGCCCAAATTTAATATCCCAAAACCCCCAAAATCAGCCCACAAGCCCACTGTAAAAATTGGACACAGTGAGGACAGTAAAGTGCGGCGGAACCGTGGCCCAAGGGGGGGTTTGGCCGCGGTTCCGCGCTTCATCCATCGACTGAGTGCGTTGAATTTTTACAGCAGTCTTATAATTTCCAGTACATTAGTTTTATACAACCTGAAAAATTTTTAGACACCAAAAATTTTCAACAGAAAACTGATGTGAGCTAAAATGTAGTTTTTGGAATTTTGGTCGATCGGAAATGCAAAAACACATCAAACAAAGCTAGAAAAGGTTAATGGCGTGGCTTTGATATCATGTTGCGCCACGGCAGCGCCCCGGCCGTCTTTCCGAGGCCAAAATGCGGAATCAAAATTTTTCCTTACTTGGAAACTGGCGCTACCGCGGACAATGAAAACCCGGATCGTAACCATTAACCTAATGCTAGCTAACAAGAGATGGGAAGAGAAGTAAACCGAGTGATCCGAGTCCTCCGGTCTTCTCGTCATCGTCCCGATCTCCCGCGGAAAGTCTTGTCTCCACATCGTCGCCTCCTCGCCGGAAGGGCACCACATCGCCTGCGTCTTTTACGGGCTCCCGCCTCAATACCGAGGCAACTCGGGCATGAAGCCGGCAACTCGACATGCTCAAGATATGCTGTAGAATGTGTAGTGTGTAGAGGCTATGTCTCATTTGGGGTTTGTTGCCTTTGAAGATGATGGAGGAATCAAGACTAGAAAAATGGTGCTTGCATTTTTCTAGCATGAAAATGAGATCAAGAAATGAAACTCTCAAGAATGAAAACTCTCATCTTTTTCTTTCTCTCAACCATGAAAAACTTATCATCTTAGAAAAATGGTGGAGGAAAGAATATGAAGCATGAAGGGAGGTGATGGTAGGAGCAAAAGTGGTGACCACACCCAAACATTATGATTACAAACTCAAATCAACTTATCATCCATTTCAAATCACAATCAATCCAAGAAAAGGTGATGGAAAAAGAATATAATGATGATGGAAAAGAATGGTATCTAAAGATGCTATCATAATAAATCATCTTACAAATAAACCCTCCACAAAATGTTATTTGCAAACTTGCAAATAACACCCTCCATCGGAAAAGTCCGGCCGGAAAAGAACAAAGGAAAACCGGCCGGGACAGAATGCAAACTGGCAACTCCAGAAAACTGGTCCCGTAATAAATTACAGGAAAACCCCGACACTGTGCATACACACCCGCATCTGTATTCCGACCGGATACAAATGCAATGAGACAAAATCTACACTGTACTAAACTAGGACCGGCTTAAGCCAAAGCCGGCTAGTAAAATCCGTCCGATCCTGATCCGTGCAATACCGCACGTATCTGATCGGACCCTGCCATATCTCCATACGGCCTCTACAGCGTTTCGCCCGAAAGCTTGAGTAACTGAAAGTGTGGTGGACTCTAAAGACTCGTCAATACAATGGCCGTGGATTTAACCACTAGCACGTCAGAGGTATTAGCCAATACGTGACGGGCCACCAGCTATTGACCAAAAGGGACGTCGATGAGCGAACTCATCCTGACACCCTACTGAGCCTGTCAGTGACAATATCCGTACAGTCCGGTCCGTTCGTCTATGAGTATCGCATGGCGGGCCTAGGGGGTTGGTAAAAGTCAGACCCCCAAAAGCGGTACAAGTCGTGTCGGAGCGTAGCCCAGAACGCCCTGAGATACTACTGGAATACCTACCAGTAAATCTCCTGCCTCGGCCGAGGGCTTTGCGTAATGGCTCTCCTAGACACAGCGCGACCTCACCCCCAATACCGGGAGAGACGAACCCCTGCAGATCCGCTCACTGCCTCCATGTGGCTCGGGACTGTACCCAACTAAAACCTGTTTGCACGACTCCTTTGAGCCGTGGTAGGGTAGTAATCAAAGCACAGTGGGAACTCACACGAGACAAATGACGATCTCAGGTCGATGAACTAACCTGTACACATGTCACCTGGGAACTGCTATCTGACGTCTGGTATAATCCCAACTAGCAGGTTCCCGGCGAGTCCTGTCCGGTGTACTCATAACCCAATGAGCACCTGTATACATCTTAGGTGAACCAACTGACACCAGTGGCTTATGAGACCGGCCACCGCCCCTCGTCGGGGTCTCGACTGTATACACTAGTCTACTCTGGAGAATCGATGCCCTGTCTCGAAACTCTAACGACTAGGGACCTTTTAAGGATGTGCTTATAGACCACCAGCTCTCACGTATATGATCGCCATCATACTGCTGGCAGTCAAGCAAGAATCCTAGGGGCTCTATCAGCGTGTAATAGCGACCTGTCAGGTCACCTAAAGCAGTACACGATGATAGAGATAAACCAGATAGCATACTATCATCTCGAGTAAGACTGTCCTACCGGGATAGGTCCTCCCTCAATCATTGCAATCACGTGCCTGTGATCCAATAATTGACTCTGAGGGCACTATCTCCAACACAAGCGACGTGTATTCCCATCTCAATAGGGTGATAAAAAACACCCTACAGATTCTGGCACGTCCGGTGGGACGATTTCTCTCCTTCCATATTTCGGGTTAAACGTTCATGCGAACTCAATCGACATATATGTCGATTTCATGTACTGAAATCTTTCTTCTTTGTGCAGGATAACAGCTTTCTAATCACAATCTTGAAATTCAACAAGAATGTCTCCAAGGACCAGTTCGATCTCTGAGGCAACTCCGATCTCGTACGTTGTCAAGATTAATGCCCGCGTGGTTCTCCCCACAAGTCTCAGCTAGCAATAGGAGGAACAACCCCGTCAATTTGGTTCCATCATCATCTACCCGGCCGGAAGCGCTCATCTGGCGGAGGCCCCGGCAAACCAAGCGGCCAAACTGATCTCGAGGGGCAGGAAGCCGAACGTTGTGATCGCAAAAGCATCCCACACAAAATGCAAATCCATATTTGAACGGCTCTCTACTATTCCGGCTGGGGGAAAGACCGTTAACACCAATGAAGTTATGAAGCATCTCTAGCAAGCTCAAACGGTGCCCATGACAATCGCGCGAGTGGGCGTCTTCTCTGGACTCTCTGTCAATCGTTCTACGGCGTATTCTCAAAAGGCCGAAGCCTACCAAGTGCTCAAAACCAAAAAGTTCAGGCAGAAGTAGCTCAGATATAGAGCCAACAAGAGGGCCAGTACTCCGGCCAAGTGGAATTTTGTGAGATTCCAAGGACAAGGTTACCGCACGATGACATCCGAGTCGGCCATAAAAGTCAGCAACTCCTTTGAACCCTTGAAGTGGGTTCATAAAAACGCCATGACCGCCAGAATCAAGAAGACATCAAACCGGACGATGCTCCAAAGTGGCATGCCTCAGCCCCAACATCAAAAGCATGACACCATTTCTTCAAGAGTCTATCAGACTCTTTGTGCTGCGCGAAAGCAGCTGGGCAAAGCTGAAAAGGAAGCGCCAGCACCATTCAAGAACCCGGTTGGGCCAGCCACCTTCAATTGATTGCCCGTTACCGAAAAAGAAGGGCTACGACATCCGTTCGCAAAATCAGCTGCCATGGATGAAAAAAGGACCGGATATGTTATCCATACGGTCTATATGGCGGGCACGCGCCCCAGCGATAATTTGCGCAGCAAAAGCAAGGATGGGGCCACCACATCCCAAGCCCAATCTGGCTTGAATATGGTTGTCGCTTCCCAAGATCAGCCACCTCCGCTGGACGATGAAAACCCTCTCGATGAGGTCGATAGGCAGAAAGACTCCTTAGTCCATGTGGAATCAAGCTCGTACAGTGAAGAAGAGACGACTTTCCACTCTAGGACCACATAGCAAAAGCTGCTTCAAAAGCTTCGAAAACAGATCAGGAGCAAAGATAAAGAGATAGCCAAGCTCTACGCAAAAATTGATGACATGACAAATGTTTTGATGCGGCTCACTGCTCAAATTGCTCGGGCGCCTTCCAATCAAGCACATGTCTCTACTCATGAGCCGGGCGATAACGACCCGAAGCAACCAATGCCTGCGCCTTTAGGTCTAAGTATGCATGAGGCGCATGAAAGTCGGCCACATTCTGCCTCAAGAAATGTCTTGACTACCGACGACAGCTGCCCGCCAACGCAGGATCGGATTATGGATTTGATCACTAACAAAGTCAAAACATTGGTGGCCGAGGCCGAGACGCAAAAAGAGGTCGGCAGCAGTTGGAGACCATACCTTGCACAATACGATCTTGTGGAGTTTCCCAGTGGCTATGTCATCCCTAAGTTCGAAAGGTTCGATAGGAAGGGAAATGCGAACCGGCACATTGCCCAATTTAAAGCATCATGCGCGAATACTGGGGGCAATGATACGCTCATTCTCTGTCAGTTTGTCAATAGCTTGACCGATGTTGCTTTCGATTGGTATGCTTGCATACCAGATGACTCGATTACGATGTTCGCTCAAATAGAATCCCTGTTCAAGCAATGGTTCATGAGTGTCAGCGATAAAATCTCCATTGCCGACCTTTTAAAGACCGAACCAAAAAACAACGAAAGCAGCATGGATTTTATAGTCCGATGGCGCAATCTCTCTGTCAAATGTGAACCGCCGTTGGAACAAGACCAATCTGTCAGTCTTCTTATTTAAAATCTGAACAACTTGATGAAACCTTTCCTATCCACTACAGGCCTTAAAACATTCCAAGAGCTGACTAAGAAGGTTCAAATGTTGGAACGCTCTCAAAGCCCGAGTCCACTCAGGAACTCCAATTCACAAACAGACCGAGGCATCAAAGGAATGACAACCGAAAAGGCGAAAGTTCCAACATCACCGATTCTCTTAATAGGCAAAGAGCGGGCAGAGCGAAGACTAACAAACCCCGAGAGCCAATTTTGGAGAAAAGGAGAAATAAAGTCTACTCTTTCAGGAGAGACAAGGTTCAAAAAATATTCAAAGATGCTCTGAAGAATGGCCTGCGGTTACCAGAACCAAAATGGCTAAGTGAAGCGAACATGATTGATCATCCCAATTATTACTCATACCACCGAGTGTTGGGACACACTATTGAAGACTATTGCATTTTCAAGGATTGGGTCGAGAAACAATATAAGACAGGAGAAATCTCATTGTCCCCTGGTTTGTTGATAAACGATCAATCCGCAACCTCCAATTTTATATAAACAGAGACCAAGATATTTCAGGAACTGGCCGCTCTCAATTGTTCAACCTTTCCTGAAAGGGGTAAACCATAGCGACAATCCAAAGGTCCAGCGAGTAACGTTGACAATGAGGGGGCAACAGACAGATGCGCGATCCATACGGTCTCCATGGTTAGACCTGGAGAAACGAACCCTCCTATGCTTCACAGCCATGGTGATGATATGGTTGACGCCGCCTGTTTACCCCAATCAGAGCAAAGCTCTGTTCAAATTCAAAGGCGGGAAACGAAGCAACGCTTCTGTTTCCCCCAATCAGAGCAAAGCTCTGTTTTGAAAATTAAAATTGAAATAAAAGAAGGACCGCTTCAGCTGACTTGCGCTCTGTGCTGCGCGCCACGTGGCAGCGCGGTTGCGCTAGTGCAGTTGTGCTGCGCTGTGCGCTGCGCGACACGTGACAGCGCGGTTGCGCTGTGCGACACGTGTCAGCGCGGTTGCGCAAGCGCAGTTGCGCTGCGCTGTGCGCTGCGCGACACGTGTCACGCGCTGGGGCGTTTGCGCCAAACAGAATTGAAATTTTAATAAGATCTTTTTGTTCTTTTTAAAACAAGAAGATTGCCTTCTGTAAAACAGAAGCCCTTGGATCAAAGATCCAACGGTGGGGAAAATTCCTCAAATCGCTCAGAGAATGATCTCTATAACAAACTTAACAAACCTATGGGCACTATATAAAGACCCCTAGACCCCAATTTAAAGGAGGATCAACATTGTGAGAGATTGAGAACCTCAAAACAGAGAGAACTCTGAAGAAAATTTCAAGAAAAGGTAGAAACCTTCACAAAAATAGAAGAATTTCTTCTAATAGATCATTGATCTAAGAACAAGATCAATGATCTTCAAATAATAATAAGTGCTTTACACTTTTTTTATGAACCACTGGTTCTTTGAAACAAGAAAAACTTGTTTTCTTTTATCTAAATTAGATCAAGAAATCAAACAGTGCTTTGCACTTTTTTATGAACCATTGGTTCTGGAATCTAAAAGATTCTCAAGTTAATAGTGCCTTGCACTTGCAAAACTGCGCTGTTGCGCTCCTGGGTTGGCTCAAGCCACCAGAGAGTACCACGTGTCAGCATCTGAACCACTTGCGCTATGCGCTTTTGAGATAGAGCATTGCTCTCTGAAATTGGCGCAACTCACCAGAGCACGCCACGTGTCAGCATCGCAAGCGCAGCGCACTGGCGCAGCGCACTGCGCTCGTGTGACACGTGTCACCACCACAAGCGCTTGCGCTCAATGATTGGCGCAAAGCGCCTGACAAATGCACTGCATTGTTTACTAAAGGGCCAGGCCCAAATCAAAAAGGCCTAGCAAGCCAAAATAAAAATGCAATGCATTAAAAGGGCAGAGCCCAAACAAAATAGATGCTCTGCATTATTTATAAAAGGGCAGAGCCCAAACAAAACAAAAAAAATGCAGTGCATTGTTAAAAAGGGGCAAAGCCCTAGCACAGGCCTGATAGACCAAAGACAAATAAAAATGTTGAACATTTTTTAAACTGGACTTAGCCCAATCATGGCCGTAAGTCCTCAAATTAAATTGACTGAGCACAGCTGCTCTCCTAAATCAATTTACATCCAGTTCGAGGGTACATCTCCGAACTCCTCTGACTCCTATCGTTGTAATCCTTCAACGACGTCAGAGAGGTGACGGGTCCCGACGACCATACACCCGTATGGACTGTGGGGTCCTTAAACTCGTGGACCGCAATATCCTTAAACTAATGATGGACCGAAACGCCCTTAAACTAATGATGGACCACCACGTCCCTAAACTGGAACAATAGAGCCCTCCAAACGCTCTTTCGTCGGATCTAAACGATCCCGTTTAAGTTGATCTTAGCCTCAAATATGGTTAACGTATCCTTAAACATTCAAATGGACCATAAAACTCCAAATCAACTTTGGTTCAAGGGTACATCTCTGAACTCCTCTGACACATGTCGTTGTAATTCTTCAACGTCGTCAGAGAGGTGACGGGTCCCGCTGGCCATATATATTAAATGGACTACTATGTCCCTAAACTGGAACAATAGAGCCTAAATGCTCTTTTGTCGGATCTAAACGATCCCGTTAAGTTGATCTTAGTCTCAAATTAGACTAACGTATCCTTAACAAACGTTTAAGTTGATCTTAGCCTCAAATGTGGCTAACGTATCCTTAAACCAAAATCCTAAACCCAAATCTAAGAAAATACAGATTTGGACTAATCCACGTCCTACGGGCGACGACATAAATTAGTCTCCGTATACAATCCACGGGCAACCACAAACAAAACAAACACCTACGACACGAAGTGAAATTATGGAGAAGGAGAAAGTAGTTACCGCGATGCGGTAGCGTAATTAACTGCAGGGGTTTGCGCCTGCAGGGAAGAGCGTCCTCACAATAAAAAAAACCCTCAAGCGGGGGGGAATCTGACGAAGTCTGCTACATCGGCCGCATCCGTCTAAACCTCCGATACACGGTGCCATAAATCAACTTGGCATCTTCGGAGAGGTGGACGGATAAAACCAAATAGCATCTGCCCCGAATCTCAGGCAAGACGTCTTCACGTCGCGACCGTCTTTCGGAGGGGAACAGATTCTGGCACACCCGG
Source organism: Agapanthus africanus (assembly GCA_030015575.1). Classification (NCBI taxonomy): domain Eukaryota; kingdom Viridiplantae; phylum Streptophyta; class Magnoliopsida; order Asparagales; family Amaryllidaceae; genus Agapanthus; species Agapanthus africanus. The sequence continues at coordinate 822,257,146 of CM057339.1, read as the reverse complement.
TAGGACCTCTTCCTCTTTCCACTCCACACTTCGTGTGTCGTGTTTGCGAATGAATCGCGGTTTGCTGTGGTTGCCTGTGGATTCGGGGTACTAAGATTTGGTCTCTTGCTCCGTGCAGAAAACAGAAGATAAATGGCTTCAAACTGCACTGCCTGCAACTGCAACTCTCACTCCGTCCTTGCTGGAGGAGTGACTTATGGGCCCCAAGCGGCCTCCCTTTTCAAAATGCCAGTGGAACAGGTGACTCAAGCCACCGCTGGACTATTCTTCGGGACCCTGCTCCCACCGATGAGCTTCAATGCCCCAATGACGTTGCAAGAAGCCCTAAAGAAGTCGGTCTTTGATCGACTTACCATTGCCGCGGCCCCTCTCAACGGGTCGCCCAACTCCACTGCCTCGGTTTTTAACAGGCTAGGTCAGAACTCCAACGGGCCCATGAAAAAACCAGCAATACCGGAAGATGTTATCCCGAAGCGGATAGCTATCCCTACTCCAGTTTCAGGCGAAATCACCAAGGTTGCTTTCCCTGCCCAGAGGTCTGTCTTTGACAGATTAGACATTGCTGCTCAACGGGTGTCAGTCTTCGATAGGCTAACACTAATGACAGTCTCTCCTCAAAGCAAGGTGCACGACGAAGTCACCCTTATAGCTGAAACAACTCAATCCGCAAGACACGCTCGACGTTGCCACTTGCGCCGAGTGAGGAAGGCTAGGGGCAACTCCCCCTCTGGGATAACTCCGCCAGCTCCAACGGTGGGGATCGATGCCGCTGTTCCAACCGGGAACAACTTTGAATTGCTAAACACGGTGCCCAGAAACTCTACTACTGCAGTGTTGAAACGAACTCCTTCACCTGTGGAGAATACTCCAGAGAAGAAGCTAGAGCATCCCCCTCAACGGCTGTCCTCTAAAATTTACGAAGTCTGGCGACAGGTTCAAGAGTCGGTGATTGATGAAAATTATCTCCGCCGACAGAAAAAGATGAAGGTTCGGCAGGAGAAGGATTACTCCGTAAAGCCACAAAAAGCAACAGCTACTTGGGTGCCCATTGCAATGGCCCCCTCAACTCCAATCACTCAAAAGAAAAGGAGGCCGCAAAAAGCCCCTGTGAATATGGCAAACCGTAAAAGCGCTGAGCACAAACGCCCCAAGTCTGGAGGCATAGTGGTGCATACTGTCTGTATAGCATCCGGGAAAGAGGATAGCCGTGCTTCGACGGGTCACCGACCGCTCACCCGATCTGTGACGAAGGCTCAAGAACAGCAACAGAAGCTTCAAGAGATGATGACTGCGATGGCCGCACTTACCGAGCCAAAAGAAAGTTCGGAGGCATCATTAGAACAGCGGCACGAACAAGAAACTGACGCTGACTTCCTATGCAGAGTCCTCGAAAAGAAGGACAAAGAAGCTGCAGAGCAAGCGGCTAACATAAAACAAATGGCGCTCCTTTTCCAAGATATGATAGGGATGATGTTACAGCCGGATCCTCCAGCTGATGACCCTCCGATCATGGTTGAGGACGATGGAGGGGAGACATCTAATCCTCCTCCGGCCCTTTCAGCAGCCAAGGAGGAAACCATTTCCAAAGCTGCACTAGACGACTACATAGCTCAACAGATACGAGCTCATCAGGCGAGTGAAGCGGCCAACCAAGTCGTCAAAACTGGGTGACCGTACCCAAGCTGGTATGACCAAATCAGTTACCCGCCGGGATATACGATCCCTAAATTCCATGCATATAAAGGGACGGGGAATCCACATCAGCATGTCGCTGAATTCAGAGCTTTGTGCGGCAACACTGGAGGCGACGACAAGCTACTGCTTCGCCAATTTGTCGGCAGCTTAGCAGAAACAACCTTTGAATGGTATTCGGAGCTACCTAACGACTCTGTCAAAACATTTGCGGAGATGGAGCTACTGTTTACACAAAGATTCGCGAGTGCTAGCGAACACACCCCGATAACAGCACTGATAAATGCCAGAATAAGGCCAGGCGAAACGTGGATCCAATACGCAACACGATGGCGGAATCTATGGTCTAGATGCGAACAACGCATAGAAGAAGCACCTGCGGTAGGTATGTTCGTGGTCACTCTTGATCCGCAAGCGACCATCTCGCAATTCATGATGTTCTTCAGGCCGACCACCTTCCGGGCCTTGATCGACAAATTAGCCCAAATGAACCAGATGGGCCATGGACCGTCTCCTCCAAAACCAGATTCTCGAAATGAGAAAGGAAAAGGGAAAGCGACCGTCGTCGCCAATGCTCAACAACAGCCGAGCAACTCAAAACCGGTCGTTCGCCAAAATAACGTGCGTCCACGCCCATCCCTCGAGGAGAGACTGGGACGTCCTTACTCGTTACCTCAGAATAAAACGAGAAGACTGTTCGATCTGGTAGTGCGCAACAGACTCATTAATCTGCCGAGTCCAAAACGTCTGTCGCAGCCAGGCAATCTCAATAATCCCAATTATTGCCCTTACCACCAAACGGTAAGTCACCTGATCGAGGATTGATTCGTCTTTAAGGGATGGATCGAGGATCAGTACCAACAAGGCAAGTTCGCTCTGTCTGAAAATTGGAAGGTAAACCCACCACAGCCGCACACTCCAAAGAAGACGGACACGATGGGGACAGCTTGTTCTTTTGTCAAGGACGAAAACGATGGAGAAGACTCATCAGATGAATCCGAAGACTACGTAGCGACTTGTCATGTGATCTCTCACTCGTTTGCGGATGATGAAGAGGCTCCTTGCGCCGAGAAAGCGAGGGCAAACCCTGAACCAGAAATTCTGCGGCCGTCAGACGAGTTGATCGATGTCTTCCTGAATGAAATTCGTCTGAAAGTTAAAGCCAATCAAGAGTGTGAGATGGCCATACCGGAAGGAGCTAAGCACCGACTACTAGACCAAAGTTGAGGCACTTCCGTCGAATCAAAAGTCATCCGCTGCGGATAAAAACAAATTCAAGACGAGGAAAAGGTTTGCCAAAGCCCTATCAGTAGGAATGAAGCTACCGGCCTCTGAAGAAAATACTCTCGGTAGAGTAGAGATGCATCCTAACTTCTGCTTATATCATCAGAAGATCATACATCCTACCGAAGACTGCGACTCCTTTAAGTGTTGGTGGCAAGGATATGTCGCTCAAAAGCAACACTTCAACAGGACAAAGTGTGAAGCTCGTAAACATCGGAAAAATGTGATAGATGAGCGCAAAAGAGCCGTTGACGACTGTCATATAGCTGATTCCAAGGGATCGCAAATTATCACCTTTGGAAGCGACTCTGACGAAGAAGTTGCCCTCAACCCTCTCCTCAGAGAATCCATTTCAAAAATGAAAGAGTTGAGGAGTTGCGAGAACATTCAGCCGCGCAATCGCCCACTACTCAAAAAAAATCTCGACCCCGCAAACAAAGGATCGAGAAAAAAGGATAAAGGAAAGGGGAAAATGACCTTCGTCGCCAACACTCAACAACAGTCGAGTGGCTCTAGACCGGTCGTTCGTCAAAACAATACGCGTCCACGCATATCCCTCGAGGAGAGGCTAAGACGTCCTTACTCATTCCCCCAAGATGAAACAAGGAGGCCGTTCGAAGTGGCAGTGCATAATAAGCTTATCACTCTACCAGAGCCGAAACACCAACTACAACTGAATGATGTCAACAGTTTTAATTATTACCCTTACCACCAAGTATTGGGCCATCTGATCGAAAACTTTTATGTCTTCAAAAATTGGGTTGAAGACCAATACCAACAGGGCAAGTTTGTCATCTCCGAAAAATGGAGGGTGAACCCGCCACAACCGCACACTCTGGGAAAGATGGATACGCTGGGGGCATCATGCTCATTCATAAGGAAAGCCCCAATAGACCGAAAAGTCAGTAAACTAGAGATTCGCCTCAAATACGGCGATGACGGACCGAAACGTTCTTAAACTAATGACGGACCACTACGTCCTAAAACTAGCTGACGACCGAAACGTCTTTAAACTACTACCGCAGCATCCTCAGGCTGACGTAAAAAAAAACAAAAACAAAAAAAACGGTATGTCCAAAAGCAAAATGGGCACGGATGAAAACCCGAAAGGGCTCCATGAGTAAAAACAGCAGGGCTACCGGCTAGAGTTTGTGAAAACCCGAAAGGGCGCAACCTCGTTAAAAAAAAAAGAATAGAAAAAAAGAGAATAAAAAAGAAGAAGACGGTATGTCCATAAGCAAAATGGGCACGGATGAAAACCCGAAAGGGCTCCGTGAGTAAAAACAGCAGGGCTACCGGCGAGTGTTTGTGAAAACCCGAAAGGGCACAACCTCGTTAAGAGACACTTGCAGGGTCCTCTCGACCTTGTAAGGAGAAACCACCCGCGTGAGATCCTTACGACTCACAAGGGAGAAACACACTTAGGGATCCTCATGATTCCTAAGGAGAAAATACACTTGCGAGATCCTCATGACTCGCAAGGAGAACTCTTTTATGGGACCCTTACGGCTCATAAGAATTAAAATTCTTAAGTTACAGAGACCCAAACCTGTGCTTAAGCAAACCCCCCACAACCTTTCGATACTGCCCTACAAGCGGCTCGATACTGACCCTTGTATACAATCCACGGGCGTGAATAAACATTTCCCTAACCAAGTTCCACCCGTAACTAGGGATATGTCCATATGGTGAACAACCCTTATAAGTCCTCTCGACTTATAAGGAGAAAACCCTTTTGTAAGATCCTTACGACTTACAGGGGAACATACACTTAGGAATCTTCATGATCCCTAAGGAGAAAACACACCTACGAGATCCTTACGACTTGTAGGGAGAAATACCTTTGTGAGACCCTTACGGCTCATGAAGTCAAAAGCCTTAGTCAACAGGATCCTAACCCTGTTTACTAAGCCACCTTTGTTCGACATCGACAGGGGCAGATGATGATTCGCTCCTGGCAATATTCCAGTTGTAGCGGTGCTGATGCCGAAATCGGTGTCTAATCCCAAGCTTGCGGCGGAAAGACAGCAAGCCACACATGCATACGAAATAGCCGAAATGATGGGGCAACTTGCAACAAAATCAGCAAGTAAAAAAATGTATGCATGCAAAATAGCCGAAATGATTGGGTAACTCGCAATAAAAAGCAGCGAGTAAAAATAAAATAAATAGTCGAAATGATCGGGCACCGCGAAAAAACAGCCGAAATGATGGGGCAATCGCGACCTTCGCGATATAAAAGCTGAAATGATAGAGTATCGCGGAATGAAATAAAAAATATATATAATGAAATTTATGCCCTACAGGTGATATCACATCAATCCCTATATACAATCCAGGGGCGCAAATAAAGAAGGAACCACACCATATCATCCCAACAGGCTCCACCAGAAATCGAAGCCAAATCTCGACGGTTCATAAACAACCTAGAGACAACCTCGACATTTGTCGCGATATTGCAGACATAATGTCAACAAACGAAGCAAAAGAAGATCCCTAGCTTCAGGGTTTCAACGTCGACATCGATAACTTAGAGATCACCAACGGCATTTCTCCTTAACCCCTCAAGATGCGGATACAACGCCAACAAAAGACCTCGCGGTCGAAACAAAGCGAAGCGACGGCAAAATCCTAGCTTCATCTCAACAATCGTCTCGATACAGCAGACGAGATGTTAACAAAGGCGTTCCTTCGCAGTCCATCAAGATGCAGATACAACGCCAACAAAAGACCTCGCGGTCAAAACAAAACGAAGCGACGGCAAAATCCCAGCTTCATCTCAACAATCGTCTCGATGCAGCAGATGAGATGTTAACAAAGGCGTTCCTTCACAGTCCATCAAGATGCGGATACAACGCCAACAAAAGACCTCGCGGTCAACACAAAACGAAGCGACGGCAAAATCCCAGCTTCATCTCAACAATCGTCTCGATACAGCAGACGAGATGTTAACAACGACGTTCTTTCGCAGTCCATCAAGATGCAGATACAATGCCAACGAAAAGCCCCATGGCCAGTAAGGCGGAGTGACGGAAAAATCTCAGCTCCACCTCAGCATTCGTCTCGTTACAGCAGACGCAATGTTCACAACAGTGTCCTTCCTCCAACAGGATTCGGACACGACAAAACAAACGAAGCGAAGGCCAAATTCCTGGCTTCGAGGTCTTAACGATAAGTCATATAAAGCCTGAAAGACAACTGAAGATCATCTCACACCAGCGCGAAATGGTCACCACTTCGACATTCGTCTCAACACAGCAGACGCAACACAATCAAATAAATGGAGCCATGGCAAAATCCCTAGTTCCAAATCTCGACGGTTCATCAGCAACCTAGAGACAACCACAACGTTCGTCTCGATACAGCAGACGAGTTGTCACCCCAGCGTTCTCCCTCCAGCAGGGTTCAGACGCGATCATCAAACAAATGGAGCCATGGCAAAATCCCTAGTTCCAAATCTCGACGGTTCACCAGCAACCTAGAGACAACCGCAACGTTCGTCTCGATACAGCAGACGAGTTGCCACCCCAGTATTCTTCCTCCAGCAGGGTTCAGACGCGACAATCAAACAAACGGAGCCACGACAAAATCCCTAGTTCCCACCGCGACATTCGTCTCGATACAGCAGACGCGATGCCAGCAAATGAAGCAAAGGCCAAATTCCTAGCTTCAGGGTCTTGACGGCAACTCACATAAAACCTGAAAGACTATTGGAGGTCATCCCACACCAGCGCGGAGTGGATATGACTCATCGGGGCTCTCCAAAAGGAGCCTAACCTCAAATAAAAAGCGGCATGGCAAAATACCTAACGCTTGCTCTTCCGACGGTCAAACTGCCAAGGAGGATTGCTTGAAGACGCCTTGTCCAGCCCTCGAAGGGATCAGAGACACGGCAGTCGCAGGGCTACTCGAATAGCACGATTGCCTATCGAGGAATATATCAGCTTATGTAACGGTACGACGGCCAAAACCCTAAGTACCACGGACCCTAACGGACTTCTGTCGTAAAGAGCAGAGGTTAACTGTGACGTTAGGATATTCTTACGAGAAATGCTCGATTCGTCTCGACTTGTGAAGAAATTGATGTCTTTGCGAGAAATTCTCGATGCGGCTCGACTCGTGAGATAAAGCCTTAGGCAGTGGGCATAAAAGAAGCCTGTTTCCTAAGCACTGGGACCCTGCAAGTTGGCCCAAAATGGTCTCTTGCATACTATCCACAGGTCTCACTCTCACAAGTCGAATCTCGATAAGGAGGGAAACAACCGCTTACGGGTCCTCTTGACTCGTAAGAGGGGATAATTCTCTGATAAGATCCTTATGACTTGTAAGAGGAAAACACACTTAGGGATCCTCAAGATCCTTAGGGAGAAAATCCACCTACGAGATCCTCTCGATCCGTAGGGAGAAAAATCTCTATGAGACCCTCACGGGTCATAGAGTTGAAAAGTCTTAGGCAGCAGATCTGAACCTGCGGCCTAAGCCACCGCTATCTCGTGAAGGAATTAAGATGCTTACTCTGTTATCTGTTAACCCATGTTCACTAAGGTAACATATGGATAATAAAAGAAAGAAGAAAGCGACAGAAAGAACATCTGATTGGCGTTTGATCAAGCACTCGAGACACACTCATTCTTGCATGTGCAAAAGACTTAGAACAAGAAATAAGACAAGCTGAAAGGAGAAATTTTTCATTACAAAGGGTTCTTACAATCATAGAGAAATAAGAAAAAAAATTGCTCAAATTATTACAATGGTATAACCTCAGATCCGAGGCACGGATTGAGGAATTAAAAAGTAAGGCCATCTAGAGTTCTTCTAGCCTTTCTGATTATTCTCGTGCGCAGCCTTTCACGCTCACGCGTGTCAAGATCTTCGGCAAGACCCCCTATCCTTTGATAAGCAGCGATCATCGTCGTCTGCTGAAAAACTCGATGAAGAATGTCGACGAGGCTATCCCGCCGTTTCTTCGAAATCAGCCCCGACAGGTGCACTGAATGCACCTTGTCTTCGGCGTCATCCAGCGCATTGAGCGGCATGGCCTCGTAGAACCCCGGGAGTGCTCTCCAAATTGCTCCCAGCACGACTTTCAAGAGAGCAGAACGGCGAGGGAGCAGCCAACCAACGCGCACGTTCAGACGACCCATAACCTCCGCATGGGCATCTGTAAACTCCTGGTCCTGTTGACAGTCCTGTACGCGGATATCCTCGTAGGTGATGAACTCGTGTAGACTGTATAGACGTACCGCCATAATGCCTGAAGGAAATATCATTGGAGGATTACCAATGAGAAAAAGACAGGGAGCTAAAGTCCTCGAGAGCGATGCTCTGCAGACAGGAGTGACACCTGTCAAAATCGGTTATGAAGAGAATTTGAAGAAAATCCCCTAATAACATTGAGAGCTTTGCTCTAGAAAGATGACATAATTCATGAAAAATAAGATTCCATATTTAACTTCCAAGAGCCATGAAAAACTCTTAAGAGTTCCTCTATATGATTTGTAAGGAACAAAGCTCCATTAATGAATTAAGAAAATCCAAGAAAAATCTTTTAGAGAGCAGGGCTCTATTAATGGAACTCTAATAGGGTCCCCTTTAGTCCTCTTTAGATCCCTTTAGACCTATAGAGCGAAGCTCTGCTAAGTGAAACCCTAAATGGGTTTTTTTTAGATCAGGGATCTATTGAGAGCAAGGCTCTGTCAATGAAGATTAATTTAATTTAATTTAATTCAAATTAAAAATTTTACCTAAAAGTTTTAAGAGTTTAACTCTTGAAGTTCTTGAAAATAAAGAGCAGGGCTCTGAGTTCTGAAAGTAAAATTTTGAAGATGAAAATCATCTAAGGGACCAAAGGTCCTATTTATAGGCATCAAATGCCCTTTCAACTTCCAAAAGTTACCGCGACAGCTGGAATTTTTCCACCGCTGCGCTCACATTTGGGGACCACGTAAGCACAACGGTGGGGGGGTATTTGTTTACCCCAATCAGAGCAAAACTCTATTCAAATTCCAAGACGGGAAACGAAGCAACGCTTCTGTTTCCCCCAATCAGAGCAAAGCTCTATTTTGAAAATTAAAATTGAAATAAAAGAAGCAACGCTTCAGCTGACTTGCGCTCTGCGCTGCACGCCACGTGGCAGCGCGGTTGCGCTAGCGCAGTTGCGCTGCGCTGTGCGCTGCGCGACACGTGTCAGCGCGGTTGCGCAAGCGCAGTTGCGCTGCGCGACACGTGTCACGCGGTGGGGCGTTTGCGCCAAACAGAATTGAAATTTTAATAAGATCTTTCTGTTCTTGTTAAAACAAGAAGATTGCCTTCTGTAAAACAGAAGCCCTTGGATCAAAGATCCAACGGTGGGGAAAATTCCTCAAATCGCTCAGAGAATGATCTCTATAACAAACTTAACAAACCTATGGGCACTATATAAAGACCCCTAGACCCCAATTCAAAGGAGGATCAATATTGTGAGAGATTGAGAACCTCAAAATAGAGAGAACTCTGAATAAATTTCAAGAAAAGGTAGAAACTTTCACAAAAATAGAAGAATTTCTTCTAATAGATCATTGATCTAAGAACAAGATCAATGATCTTCAAATAATAATAAGTGCTTTGCACTTTTTTTATTAACCACTGGTTCTTTGAAACAAGAAAAATAATAAAAACTTGTTTTCTCTGATCTAAATTAGATCAAGAAATCAAACAGTGCTTTGCACTTTTTTATGAACCATTGGTTCTGGAATCTAAAAGATTCTCAAGTTAATAGTGCCTTGCACTTGCAAAACTGCGTTGTTGCACTCCTGGGTTGGCGCAAGCCACCAGAGAGTGCCACGTGTCAGCATCTGAACCACTTGCGCTATGCGCTTTTGAGATAGAGCATTGCTCTCTGAAATTGGCGCAACTCACCAGAGTGCGCCACGTGTCAGCATCGCTGGCGCAGCGCGCTGGCGCAGCGCACTGCGCTCGTGTGACACGTGTCACCACCACAAGCGCTTGCGCTCAATGATTGGCGCAAAGCGCCTGACAAATGCACTGCATTGTTTACTAAAGGGCCAGGCCCAAATCAAAAAGGCCTATCAAGCCAAAATAAAAATGCAATGCATTAAAGGGCAGAGCCCAAACAAAATAGATGCTCTGCATCATTTATAAAAGGGCAGAGCCCAAACAAAACAAAAAAATGCAGTGCATTGTTAAAAAGGGGCAAAGCCCTAGCACAGGCCTGATAGGCCAAAGACAAATAAAAATGTTGAACATTTTTTAAGCTGGACTTAGCCCAATCATGGCCGTAAGTCCTCAAAATAAATTGACTGAGCACGGCTGCTCTCCTAAATCAATTTACATCCGGTTCGAGGGTACATCTCCGAACTCCTCTGACTCCTATCGTTGTAATCCTTCAACGACGTCAGAGAGGTGATGGGTCCCGACGACCACACACCCATATGAACTGCGGGGTCCTTAAACTCGTGGACCGAAACGTCCTTAAACTAATGATGGACCGAAACGTCCTTAAACTAATGATGGACTGAAACGTCCTTAAACTAATGATGGACCACCACGTCCCTAAACTGGAACAATAGAGCCCTCCAAACGCTCTTTTGTCGGATCTAAACGATCCCGTTTAAGTTGATCTTAGCCTCAAATATGGCTAACGTATCCTTAAATATTCAAATGGACCATAAAACTCCAAATCAACTTTGGTTCAAAGGTACATCTCTGAACTCCTCTGACACATGTCGTTGTAATTCTTCAACGTCGTCAGAGAAGTGACGGGTCCCGCTGGCCATATATATTAAATGGACCACTATGTCCCTAAACTGAAACAATAAAGCCCAAATGCTCTTTTGTCGGATCTAAACGACCCCGTTAAGTTGATCTTAGTCTCAAATTAGACTAACGTATCCTTAACAAACGTTTAAGTTGATCTTAGCCTCAAATGTGGCTAACGTATCCTTAAACCAAAATCCCAAACCTAAATCTAAGAAAATACGGATTTTGACAAATCCACGTCCTATGGGCGACGACATAAATTAGTCTCCGTATACAATCCATGGGCAACCACAAACAAAACAAACACCCACGACACGAAGTGAAATTATGGAGAAGGAGAAAGTTGTTACCGCGATGCGGTAGCGTAATTAACTGCAGGGGCTTGCGCCTGCAGGGAAGAGCGTCCCCACAATAAAAAAACCCTCAAGCGAGGGGGAATCTGACGAAGTCTGCTACATCGGCCGCATCCGTCTAAACCTCCGATACACGGTGCCATAAATCAACTTGGTATCTTCGGAGAGGTGGACGGATAAAACCAAATAGCATCTGCCCCGAATCTCAGGCAAGACGTCTTCACGTCGCGGCCGTCTTTCGGAGGGGAACACCGCCCAATATTGGCTTGGTTCAGATAATGATGAAGACCCTGCTCAAGCCGCTAAGCAAAAAAAGCCCATGGTTCTTAGGGAATCAAGCTCAGGTGATGAGGATAGCCCAGTCGTCATTCCCAAAACTACAGAACAAGCGTTATTCTAATGGCTTCAAGAGCAATTTCAGGACCGTGATAAGGAGTTGGCCAAGATCCGTTCCAAAGTCGACGATCTGGTGAATATTGTGGAAAATCTCGCAACCCGAGTCCTTCAAATGCAATCACAACAAAATCAAAATTTGGTCCACGATCCAGGGATTGATATCCTAAAGCAGCCAACAACTATTCCCTTCAGTCTAAGAGCAGAATACCTTCATGAAATTCGATAGCGGCTAGCCTCCAGAAAAGTCCTGACGCATGACTGCGACCAGTTGACACGGGGCAGAATTAAGGGAAAGTCATCAACAGATCCCGAAACTCACCAGTACTTAGTTAAAAGAGTCTAGATGTTGGAACATGCGGGCCCTGAATCTCTTCCAAACTACCAATATAACAACAAGTCCATATATCTGGAGCACAAAAACCGCCAAGGTGTGCCTCCCAAGGACACTGAATCCTCTAATGCATTTGCCGACCAAAGTAGGAGAGGAACATGCAGGCCTGATGCCGACCAACCTCGAAAACCAGTGTTGGGAAGGGGAGGGGAATCACCCTTGGAAGAGAAATTGAATAAGGTCTATTCTTTCAGAAGGGGCAGAGTCCGTAAAATATTCAAGGATGCCCTGAGAAACGGTCTGCAATTGCCTAAATCAAAAAGACCACATGAAGCAAACATGACTGATGATCCCTTGTACTGCCCGTATCACAGAATGGTGAATCATATCATTGTAGACTGCTTTGTTTTCAAGAATTGGGTTGAAAAACAATATAATGAGGGAGTGGTCTCATTGGCCAAACACGCGTTAGCAGAAAACCAAGCTACGATCGTCTGCTTCATTCGAACGAAGACTAAAACCCTTTAGGGGCAGACGGCTCAAGTGCCTGCTCCAGAAAATGACCTGGTCCGCCGCAGTTTCTACGGGACACACATGAACGTTTCTCTAAAAGGACAAAGAGAGCATCGAAGCATCGTGAGATCAAAGTCCAAGGATTTTTGGATAAGCATACAGCTATGACCTCTAAGTCGTTAAACTGGGAAATAAAAGAAAAATAATGTAAAAAAACAAAACAAAAACAAAAAAACGGTATGTCCACAAGAAAAACGGGCACGGATGAAAACCCGAAAGGGCTCCGTGAGTAAAAACAGCAGGACTGCCGGCGAGTTTGTGAAAACCCGAAAAGGCCCAACCTCGTGAACTCGCAAAGTCCTCTCGACCTTGTGAAGAGAATATTCCCGCGTGAGATCCATACGATTTACAAAGGAGCAACACACTTATGAATTCTCACGACTCTTAAGGAGAAAATACACCTATGAGATCCTTTCGACTCATAGAGAAAAATGTTTTTATAAGACCCTTACGACTCGTAAAATTGAAAAGCCTTAGGTGATAGTGATCTAAACCTGTCTTCTAAGCCATCGCTCCCCAATGGGCAACGACAAATAATGAGTCGCTCCTGGCGCTACACTTCAGTGATAGCGGTGCTGATACCGACCCAAAATATAAATCCCTAAATTCTCCCAGCCCTACGGCCAGTCCTTAAATTGACTACCATATACAATCCATGGGCATAAATAAGCTAAATCACAGCCATGCCCCACAGCAATCACCAGCCCTACGGCCGGTCTTCGCTATCGGGATTATACTCCATTTGGGAATACCCACTCATATGTCCTCACGATATATGAGGAGAATAGAGCTTACGAGATCCTATCGACTCGTAAGAAAACACCTTCATGGGATCCTTATGACTTACAAGGGAAAAACACACTTGGGGGTCCTCACGATGCCTAAGGAGAAAATACACCTACGAGATCCTTTCGACTCGTAGGGAGAAAATGTTTTTATTAGACCCTTACGGTTCATAAAATTAAGAAGCCTTAGAAGACAAGGACCTAAACCTGTCTCCTAAGCCGTCTCTATCCAACAGGCAAAGGCAAATGATGGTTCGCTCCTGGTACGCATCCCAGTGTAACGATGCTGACGCCAAACTAAAACCAAAATCCCTAAGTTCTCTCATGGCAAATGATGATTCTCTCCTCGTACCACATTCCAGTGTTGCGATGCTGATGCCAAACTAAAACCAAAATCCCCAAATCCTCTGATGGCAAATGATGATTCTCTCCTGGTACCACATTCTAATGTAGTGAAGCTGATGCCAAACTAAAACCAAAATCCTCAAATCCTCTGATGGCAAATGATGATTCGCTCCTGGTACCACATTCCAGTGTAGCGATGATGATGCCAAACTAAAACCAAAATCCCCAAATCCTTCCATGGCAAATGATGATTTGCTCCTGGCACCTGCGCGCCCGTGTTAGAAACACCAATGCTAGCCCCAACCCTAAAATTCCAAGCTTTCAACCCAATGGACCTCTAAATCGCTAAACTGGGAACATATGACCCCTAAGTAGTTAAACTGGGAATAGATGACCCCTAAGTAGTTAAACTGGGAAAGAAGAAAATCCCCTCACGGCAAATGATGATTTGCTCCTGGTACCATACTCCAGTGTAGCGATGCTGATGCTAAACAAAAATCCAAATTCCAAATCCCATGCTGCAATGCCTCAAATTCAAGGGTCCTACCAAACAAGGCAGGAATCGGACAAATCAAACTAAAGTCCCACCCGGAAGTGTTTCCAAGCTCAAAAGTCTCGCCGGATAGATTGGAACCTCCCCAAAACAAATCAAACTAACCAATTCCAACAACGACCTCTACGTCAAAAACAGTGACACTCCGTCTCGGGGATACATCACATACAGACACTCCGTCTCGGGGATACGTCGATCAGCGACACTCCGTGCCGTGGATACATCAACCAGTGGCACTCTGTCTCGGGATACGTCAAACAGACACTCCGTTTCAGGGATACGTCGACCAGCAACACTCCGTCTCGGGGAAACGTTAGACAGTGACACTCCGTCTCGGCAAAATGTCAAACAGATACTCCGTGCCTGGGATACGTCAAACAACAGACACTCCGTCTTGGGGGAACGTCAAACAGTGACACCCCGTCTCGGGGAAACGTCAAACAGACACTCCGTGCCGGGGATACGTCAACCAGCGACACTCCGTCTCGGGGAAACGTCAGACAGTGACACACCGTCTCCGCGAAACATCAAACAGACACTCCGTGCCGGGGATACGTCAAACATCAGACACCCGTCTTGGGGAACGTCAAACAGCAGACACTCCGTTTCTGGGAAACGTCAAACAGTGACACTCCGTCTCGGGGAAATATCAAACAGACACTCTGTGCCGGGGATACGTCAACCAGCGACACTCCGTCTTGGGGAAACATCAGGCAGTGACACTCCGTGCCGGGGATACGTCAAACAGCAAACACTCCGTCTCGGGGAAACGTCAAACAGTGATTGATTGGTCGGGGAAAGTATGTCTATGTATGTTGTAAAAAACCGCAATCAAGATGGTATCACAAATAGCTAGCCGCGATGAGTACGGGTCGTCCACAGAGAAACGGTGAACTGCTTTTCTTGTTTTAGACGAGTTGATAGAAGAAAAGTGGAATTGTTGTCGTTTTATTCTAAGAAGGTTTTAAAAGTTTATAATAGAAGGGCTTGTATGGTTTATAGGATTTAGCAGTTAATGGATGAAATTAAAAAATATAATTCTTTTTATCTTTTAATTATTTAATACTAGAGAGATAGCGATGAATGTGGATTAGGGTTCTTGTAGGGAATTAGGGTTTCCCTCTACTGACCCTTGTCTTTCTATTGATCTCTATTTATCTCAAACCCTTAACAAACGATTATTAACGAATCTCAAATCGTGGTCGTGTCTATCATGAAGTGATAGCACGCCCGATAAGAGGGTTAATATTCATTTTGCTTAAAGTTTATAAAAATTAAAACTTTAAAAAGAATTCAAGTGATATTTTTCATCCATTATTTTACCCTATCCTACAAACCCTAGCAAGCAAGAATTTACTCGCTCATGAATATTAGCGTGGTAGAAAAAAGTGTAAAAATATAGAACCCATAATTAAAATTAAAAACGCAGAAAGTAAATGCAGAATGTAATTGCAGAAAGTAAATGCAAAAAGTAAATGCAGAAAGTAAATGCAGAAAAATTGAAAGAAAGAACTACCTTTATTAATTAACTATCACATTACAAAACTTGCTCACTGAAAAAGTAAATTACAAAAACCCTAGTTGCTCGCTAGATCTCTCTCGATCGATGGATAGATAGTTCGTTGATAAATTCTCTCGGTCCTTTTATTGGTTCTGGAATTAGAAACCCTAGATGTCATATTAACGTGTGTGAGAAGACAATCATGACCCTGAAGTTCCACATCTTACGGCCACCAGAAGACCGCGCTTCCGCCGCCATTTGGTGGGATTGAGCTTCCAAATTTCTCGTGGCTTCTTCTCTCGATATTTGAAGGTCCTTCTGAAAAAAGATTCTGAAAACATATCTCTTAGTCTCTGCCGTTGCGAGATTTTTCAATTTGCTCCTAATATTTGCCAGATTTGGTTTGATACCTTAATTTGCTGTGGATCTCCTACTCATAGTTCAGACATGAGCTAATCTTATTATAATACCTGCACAATATTTCAAATCATCTTGTAAGTAGCACTTATTTTTATTTGAGATATTATTCTAACCAATTAATTGATATGATATCTTAAGAATGTTGGTTAAGAATATTTGATATGATATGAATATTTTAATTGATAATCTCATGGTTATTTTATTTAAATATGATATGCATATATTTTCCCTAATTATATTAATTATAAATGAAGAAACATATGACAATAATTTTTTTACAAATAAACCCACATATGTTCTTTATTTACAATTAACACCTTTTAGGTTTTAATAATAATAGGGAAAATGTCCATACAAATGTGCAATAAATTTGACTGATCAAATACCCCCAAACTTATCTTTGATCGTCCTGAGCAAACTATTTATTAAAAATAAAAACAAAAATCTAGCACACTTTCGTAGGCAACACAATTGTACTTAGCTCATGCAACAAGCCGTTAAATCTCTAGGTGTCCATAGTAGGAGGATTGTTGTCTCCTAAGGGTTTTCAGCAGATTACACCTATAAAATCCCAAAATAAAAGAAAGAAGATGAAAATTACATGCAAAGATAAGAACATATAAAAGAAAAAAAATTGAAAAGAAGAGTTTCAAACTATACGAGCTTTTTAGTTGTCATGAGCCCTATCTTAATAGTCTTGAAAAGATTTCGGAAATCATATCATCCCTTAATAAAACATCGTCTTTAGTCTTCCTCCCTACCTTTTCTCTAAACATCGATCATATACCCCTACGTATGTGTAAAAGTCGCCCCTACACTTGGAGAATTCAATTCAAGCTATCAGACCCTTTGTCCATCTTCATTAGTACTTTTTAGTTGGTGATGTTTTATAGATGGATTTGCTCACACATTTTTCATGTGACCGTTAATATTTCTTGAGGTACTAACCAACCGATTACCGAATGTGCTCACTTATTAAGGCGTAATTAGCAATATTCTAGTCTTGCAACACTTTAAGGTTTACCAGTGACTCCCAAACCAGTTGGTCTAAGGCACTAGGTGATAAGGCATCCTCGTATGTTTTTTTATGCTGCCTTAAGTAATTACAAAACCAGTGTTCATTTTTTATGCACCATTTATATTAATTTTTTTTAATTTATATGTATTTTTCTTCATACTAAGGTTTCTACATAAGAGCATTTCAATGTATTCTCTACTATCCCAAGTTTCAAGATGTGTGCAAGTACATATAGTAGTGTATCAATATTCAAAAATTTGGACTTAAGAATAGGGACTATTTTTCAGACTTATTTCTATCCGCAGATTAGTGATTTCTTCATTTTACTAACCCTTGGGACAACAGCTCATGACTACGTATTACTAGCTTTGTTTTAAAATATCTAATTTTCTTGCATTTCTTAAATCTTTTCCACTCTTTCATATGTATTTTTCAATTTCTAACTTTTTTTTCAAAATTTATGCAATGCAATATTTACATATGATGCGTAGATATATAAACCATCCCCCCAAACTTGTTTAAATCAGTGTCTTCACTGATATTATTCTGTAAGCTCAAAAACTGAAAATTAGGAGGAATAGTTCAATAAGATGGTATAAAAAAGGGGTTAAGAGTGAATGACATTAAAATCCTCCCCAAAACTTGTTCTTGGTTCACAATCGTGCAAAAATTTCTTTTCATTCAAGAGCCAAAAAATATTTTTCATCTTTCCTCCCAAACTTGAGTAAAACGGTGTTTTCATTACTAAGTATTGAAATTCAACTTAAGAGGGAGTAAACATTATCGGTCTACACAAAGCTTTGCAAACACCAAAAGTTAAAATCAACCATTCAAATATTTTATCTAGATAACTACATGGTTAGTAAAAGATAGTGTAACGGATAGATGTGAAGAATACTCGAGACTGTATAAGAATGAAGGTTGTATCATATCTCAAGTAGAAGAAAGAGAAATAAGAGTATCGAGAAGAGATGAAGTGGGGGGAAGATAAGAGGTGTAATTGAAAGGTTTTACGTCTCGGTTGGTAGAGACGAAAAAGTGAGTATGAATGAAAATGAGAATTTGAAAGATAAGGAATGGGTGGAAAAGTCGTATTCTTGTATGTGATAAGAAGAAGGGATGACGGTTCAACTTCTTCGGCCTAAAAGGGAGGCGTATGAATTTCCGGTGGAAGTTGATTCATCACAGCATCCAAGTCTTCAAGGAACGCGAGTTCTTCGGCGTAAATACTTTCGAAACTTTCATCGATATTCCGAACGATAATCTTATCGGAAAGAAAAGAACAAGTGGAATAGGCAGATTCACTAGGAATATTGAAAGTTTAAATGTCAATGTGTTGCGCACCAGGATTCAAAACACTCGATTCGTTAGAAATTATAGAGGTAGGAGACTCGAGAAGATCATTTACCTTATTTTCAAAAAAAATTAACTCGAGTGGTCTTTCAAGAATCATAGAACTCGAAATATTGGAGCGTGGCTCATCAAATCTCGGTGGAATTGAAAGAAGATGAGAAGAAGAACTAAAGAGAGTGGGTAATAAAATTGGTAAACTAATTTGGGTGTTGAGCATTATTGAACCAGATGTGGGATGTGAGGTTGAATATCGTTTTGCATATCGGATAGATTGGTGGTAAGAATAGGATTGCTTAAATGTACAAGAAGATATTCATATTCAATGGAAGGGACATGATGGGTCAGAGAATCTAACTCATCCAACATAGCGAGTTCATCTTCAAAGATATTCTCATCACCGATATCACTAGCACCTTTAGTCAAATCAAATGAATAATTCTTTAAAAATTCATCAATTATATTATCCTCAATCGATGGATCACAAGGTTCACTTGATAGAATTGGAAGGTTTGAAATATCAAGTGTAGTCGGATAAGGATCGGTTTGATTTAGAATGGTGTAAGGATCTTTTTCACACTCATGATTGGAAAAATCAAACATGTTATTCTCGGGTAGCTCATCAATTAGATCATTAAACGGTTGATCAACAAATACATTCGGTTGGGGTTCACGATGGAAGGTGTCGAGATCAAAAGAATTAGTTCTAGTTTGACTTTGAGGAATCCTTGTTCGTTCTTACTACTCAATTCCAACTCTACTTCAAGACTAGACATGATTTGTGAAGAAGTTTCAATGAAGAATTCTCTTTGAACCGTGAAACTTCCTAGTTGACGTTCAGAAGCACTGTCTAGATAAGGTGCAGAAGTTGAGTATGGTTGGAATGGATTTAATTGTTAGCTACGGGCGAGTTCAATGTGTTCCTCAATAGAAATGGGTTTATGAATTGCCACTTTAGCCTCAAGAGAAGTATCAACATGAGAGGGTGTCAAAATTTGGTACTGTTGATAAGAGCTAGAAGGGTGTATCCAATTTTCTAGGATCAATATTGTGATATGAAAAAGATTGAGATTAGTTGGTTAGTTGGCGACTGGCTTTTGCTATTTGCTCAGCAATGGTCATGGGTGTAAAAGTTGCCATATTCGCCACAAAATGAATATCAACATTTTCATATGGAAATGATTGTAATTGTTGTCCTAACGGTTTTGGAGCAGTGAAAGGTATGAAACTTTGGCTACGAACCTTCGCAATATGCTGAGCAATAGACATA
The DNA here is from genome assembly GCA_030015575.1 of Agapanthus africanus. Lineage (NCBI taxonomy): Eukaryota > Viridiplantae > Streptophyta > Magnoliopsida > Asparagales > Amaryllidaceae > Agapanthus > Agapanthus africanus. The sequence continues at coordinate 822,237,517 of CM057339.1, read as the reverse complement.
GATTTAGAATTTTCCTCACTAGCCTTAAAATGATTATCAAAATAAGAAGGTGTTGACTTTTTACACGGTTGATAGAAATTTGAGTGAGGTGTCCAACTGTTATTTCTACAGTGTTCAATCATATCCCTTAAAAAAATGGTAGGGTCGGAATTTCTACCAAACTAATAACGATATAAATAAATATCTGGTTGTGTGTAGCAAAACTCACCAAGAGTGGGTCGGTCTGGGTTACCCATCATAAGAGAGTGAAAAAAAAGATGGTGAAATGGTAATAATTTTAAGCTTTTTTTTAAAAATTGTTTTGCTTGGAAAGAGAGACTCGATTCAACCAATCACAAATATGCACAAACAATCCCTAGAGTTAGGGTCACCTAGCCTAAATCACTAGACCGCTCCTAGACTTCCAAAGGACAAGATTTAGGATAAATCCTCTATCACCTCCTTATCAATCTTGCAGCCAGGTAAGTACCAGGTAAGTGGGAGGTATTTACTATATGAATCACCGAAATAGCGGGCCTAATTAAATAACCGCTTTCCTTAGTCACACTTTCCTTAAACATCACAAGAGAAATGCGGATAAGTAATAGATTACCCACGACCCTCTTTTGTCCTAATTGAGCGTGATTGTCCTCAGAGGCTTGGTCTATATATATATATATATATTTTTATTAATGTAGGTTGATAGTATGCCCGTTTATAATTTGTGGGGCCTAGGAAGGGTGATGAATCCCCACCTAATCTGAATTTGGGTTTCTTGCCACTTAAAGTTCGTTTTAAATATGCAAACCAAACCAAAATCTAAAACACGCCAAAAAATTTTTAGCGGCGCAGTTTGCAAAGACTCCTACAGGTAAAAACAGTTTATTGGAGTTTTAGAGGAGAGAGAAAGACTATATGATAATACCAAAAAAATTTAGGGGATTAACTCCCTATTATGGCTGTGTTTCCGCCGCCAATAGCTTGTTTGGGCCGCGGTTCCGCCGCCATTTTATAGAATCTCCCATTGAAATTTTGGCACCACACTTTAGTGTTTCTCTGTTCCTATTTGACAATCTCTAAATTTCTGTTGGTTCGCTCCAAGTGCTTTAGATTTTTTGCAAAACTCGCACAAAAATCGTTAAAAATACAAAATGCGGTTATTTATTTATATTTTTATGTTCTCTGGTTTTACATTAGAAATCAACCCGAACAACATGAAAAATAATTACAACAGTTTTCCCGGCAACGGTGTCATTTGATTGATCGGGGAAAGTGTGTCTATGTATGTTGTAAATAACCGCAATCAAGACGGTGTCGCAAATAGCTAGCCGCGATAAGTACGGGTCGTCCACACAGAAACGGTGAACTGCTTTTCTTATTTTAGACGAGTTGATAGAAGAAAAGTGGAATTGTTGTCATTTTATACTAAGAAGGTTTTAAAAGTTTAGGCTTGTAGGGTTTATAGGATTTAGTAGTTAATAGATAAAGTTAAAAAAATAATTCTTTTATATTTTAATTATTTAATACTAAAGAGATAGCGATGAATGTGGATTAGGGTTCTTGTAGGGAATTAAGGTTTCCTTCTACTGACCCTTGTCTTTCCATTGATCTCTATTTATCTCAAACCCTTAACAAAACGATTATTAACGAATCTCAAATCATGGTCATGTCTATCATGAAGTGATAGCACGCTCGATAAGAGGGTTAATATTCATTTTGCTTAAAGTTTATAAAAATTAAAACTTTAAAAATAATTCAGTGATATTTTTCATCCATTATTCTATCCTATCTTACAAACCCTAGCAAGCAATAATTTACTCGCTCATGAATATTAGAGTGGTAGAAGAAAGGTGTAAGAATATGGAACCCATAATTAAAATTAAAAACACAGAAAGTAAATGCAGAACGTAATTGCAGAAAGTAAATGCGAAAAGTAAATGCAGAAAAATAAAAAGAAAGAACTACCTTTATTAATTAACTATCACATTGCAAAACTTGCTTGCTGAAAAAGTAAATTACAAAAACCTAAGTTGCTCGCTAGATCTCTCTCGATCGATGGATAGATAGTTCGTTGATAGATGCTCTCGGTTCTTTTATAGGCTCTGAAATTAGAAATCCTAGATGTCATAATAACGTGTGTGAAAAGACAATCATGACCCTGATGTTCCACATCCTACGGCTACCAGAAGACTGCGCTTCCGCTGCCTATAGCCCTATTTGATCGCGCTTCCGCCGCCGTTTGGTGGGATTGAGCTTCCAAATTTCTCGTGGATTCTTCTCTTGATATTTGGAGGTCCTTATGATAAAAAGATTCTGAAAATATATCTCTTAGTCTTTGCCGTTGCAAGATTCTTCAATTTTCTCATAATCTTTGGCAGATTTGGTTTGATACTTCAATTTGCCGTGGATCTCCTACTCATAGTTCAAACCTGAGCTAATCTTATTATAATACCTGCACAATATCTCAAATCATCTTGTAAGTAGCGCTTATTTTTATTTGAGATATTATTCTAACCAATTAATTGATATGATATCTTAAGAATGTTGGTTAAGAATATTTGATATGATATGCATATTTTAATTAATAATCTCATGGATATTTTTATTTAAATATGATATGCATATATTTTCCCTAATTATATTAATTATAAATGAAGAAACATATGACAATAATCATTCTACAAATAAACCTACATATGTTCTTTATTTACAATTAACACATTTTAGTAGTTAATAATAATAGGGAAAATGTCCATACAAATGTGTAATAAATTTGACTGATCAGTGGCACTCCGTCTCGGGGATATGTCATACACCGAACTCCGTGCCGAGGACACGTCAACCAGCGACACTCCATGATGGGGAAATGTCAAACAGACACTCCGTCTTGGTGATACGTCAACCACCGACCGTCCATGTCGTAAAAGGGCAGTGCCGGCCTCCCAAAAACAGGAACCAAATCAAGTCAACCTCCACGCGGAAGAAAATCCATCAATTTCATGCACACGACCCATATATGTAGCGTGCATTCATTGATGGGGGCACTTTGTTGGGGTTAAAATTTATACCCCATTGGCTAAAGGTCAAAGTCAAGGTCAAACCGTGGACAAGTAGACCCAAGCCAAAGCAAACGAACCTTACTGTTGAATCATGCCGGGCCCACGTCCGAACCCAAGCCGAACCCATGCCTGAATCCTAGTCCAAACAGATAGGCCCAAGCCCAGACTAGTCTCATGCCAAGAAAGTACAACAAATAAATGTAATATTTAAATAAATAGGAAAAAAGCCAAATTTTTGTAAAGCCTATGGCTCATGTGCAAAAAGAAATAAGTCCATGAGGTATGGTATGGGCAAAATGCCATTTTGTAATGCCCAAGAGGCTATGTGTAAACTTGTAAGCCTATATAAGGCAACACTATGATGAAATAAAAAAAAACTTTTTCATTCCCCTCAAAAATTAGGGTTCTGTGCCTTCTTCTCCTTCCGCAAGGTTCTAAACCTTCTTCCTTTCTTTTTAAAATTAAATCAAGAATTTAACTCTTCGTTTCCCCAAAAGGAATAGTTTTTCACCATAAAACCCTTTAAGGGGTGCTCAGATCTTCTATCAAATCTTTAAAAGGGGAGATTTTTAAGTCTCATCCTTCTTTTCTCCAAGATTCAGCCAACAGAGAGGAGGAAGAAGGAGACTCATCTCCAAAAATTCCACTTTGGAAAAAATCCAAGGCTCAAGAGAAAATCAAGGGCTCAAGGGAGAAGAAATGGGTCCCCTTTCATCATCTCCGAAAATGTCTTGGGAGTTTAACTCCGAACAAGAATCTCTTCTTTAGGGGTTTAACTCCAAACCAATCTCTGAGAAGCTCAACTCCAAGATCCAAATTCTTGAAGGAGTTGAACCCTACAAGTATAGATCTTTTAGGAGTTTAACTCCACAAAAAAAATCCTTTTTTTAGGAGTTTAACTCCAAAAGTCACTTGGGAGTTCATCTCCCAGTTCAGGGGCTAAGCCCCTTTTTTCCGTGGGCGCCCAGCGCCTATGTGCAGAGCGCGTGATCTTGAAAGTATATCTTAGCATATCTACTAGGGTTCTATGAGTATCAAGTATACAATTTTTTAAAAAAACTAGAGGGCTAAGTAGACTAAATAAGAATCGGACTAGAGAATTAGGGTTTCAAAGTTAGCAAACAAGTTTCTAAGCTAAGTGAAGAGAGTCTACAACCTTTGTAGTCTAGTCCTTCACTTCAAAAGCTCCAAGTAGTAGTCCTAGAACTCTTCTTTGACTCCACTCGAAGGTTGGAACAGCTTACTCGAAGTCTTCGTCGTTGAAAATGATCCACCTTGAGACAACTCACATTCAAGCACACACTTCACTAATCAAGGTAGTAGTGAAGAGAACAACCTATGCTAATTTTCTAGAGTAGTATAAGTTGATGAAGTAGGAATTTTGCTCACAAAAAATCTCTTTTTCTTTTTCTTTTTCTTTTTCTCACCCTAAAAAAATCTAGAGAGGAGATCAAGAAGATGAATTTGAAGTGAGTGTGAACCATTAAATAAGTCGAGATGAAGAATATGACAAATATCTATGAATAAAACAAAGTAAGAAGATGAGTCATGGTTTCTCCATGCTTCTCCAAGCATCCAAGAATAATGACTCATTCTCCTTTGTTTTAATTCATAAAACTTTATCATTATCTTTATCCTAATGTGATTCTCATACATCCTAGTTCTATATATCATCAACCATGATACAATATGCGCGTGCGCGCGCGCACACACACATATATAAAGATAAGAAAATCTTAAGTGAGTTTAATATTAGTCAATATATATATATATATATCAAATTATTAAATCAACACTTGATTCAATAATCCGGTTATATCATATATAACCCGGCTAACATCAAATACATATATACATATATATACATATATCAAATCATTAAATCAAAACTTGATTCAATAATACGGTTATATCATATATAACCGGCTAATATTTAATATTAGTTAATATATATATATATATCAAATTATTAAATCAACACTTGATTCAATAATCCGGTTATATCATATATAACCCGGTAATATCAAATATATAAATATATACATATAAATCAAATCATTGAATTAACACTTGATTCAATAATCCGGTTATATCATATATAACCCGGCTAATATCAAAAACGCTAGATTAGAATACGGTATCATATACTCGTATTTAATCAAGCTCCAACACATATCTCTATACATGCCCTACTTCGTTTCGCTTGAGCTAGGAAACCTCTATATGAGACTCTAAAAACTTGCTAATACGCTAGCAGTAGATAATGATCACATCAAAGACTTACAAGCCGTCAGCGGTACTAGCTGGACGTAACGACTACCCAGGTATTGAACGAATAGAAGATCAACAAGCAAACTTGTCCAAACTCCCGTAGAGTCTATAAACAACACTTACCGTACAGTTCGGTCTCTTCGTTTGATATGTCGCATATCGAGTCTGGGAGGTGGAATCGTCAGACCCCAATAACTCGATAAGTCATGCCGATATGTGGCCTATAACCTTTCGAGAAACTACGGATAACACTTATCAGTAAATGTCATCAGCCCTGGCCAGGGACTTGTTGTTATATCCAATCGAGTATAGTGCAACATCAACTCCCAATACCGGGAGAGAAGAAAACCCTCCTATCACTCACTTCCTCCATGTGACTCAGGACTATACCCAAAAAACACTTGTTTGCATGACTCATTTGAGCCGTGGTAGGGAAAAAATCAAAACACAGTGGGAACCACACAAGACACTATGACGATCTCGGGTCTACAGACTAACCTGTACAAGTGTCACCAGAGAACTGCTATCTAACGATGGGTATGGTACCATCTAAGAGTTCTCGGCGAGTCCTGTTCGGTGTACTCATTCTCCAATGAGCATATGTGTACAATATTTGATGTCAAACACCAATGGTTATGGGATTAACCATCGCACCATACAGGGTCAAGAAACGTACACACTAGTCTGCTCTGGAATATCGATGCCCTGTCTCGATACTCTCTCGACTATGAACCATTATGGATGTGCTTGTAGATTACACAAGCCCCACTAGTATGATCTGCATTATAGTCCTGGTAGTCAAGCCAACACCCTAAGGGCTTTATCAACATGTATCAATAAGATAGTAAACTAAAACAAGTGCACATGTTAAGATAAAGAGTAACCAGATAGCATACTATCATGTTGAGCAAGAAAGTCCTCTATATATATATGTCCAAGCATCCACTATAATATACAATAATGGCCTCTAGGGCATACATATTCCTAACAGATCTGCTGGCGCCCAGCGCCCGCATGCAGGGTGCGTGAACCGCTGGCGCCCAGTGCCCACATGCCAAGTACATGAACCGTCGATGCCCGCATACAGGGTAGGTGGCCAGCTAGCACCCGACGCCCGCTTGTAGGGCGCGTGGCCCGCTGGCGCCCGGCGCCCACGCGTCCTTAGGACGCTCCTCGCCCCTATTTTTCCCTCACGCTCCACACTCAAAACATGTCCCCTGTAAACTCTGCAAGGCCCTCGATATGTCCAAGACCCCATCAAAACACAACACACACTGCACATTGAGTTCGCATGACCAGTTTTACCCGTCAATTAAAGGTTCTCTCGCTCCAAAAGCGAGGGGTAATTAACGACAACTTAGTCCATAGCTGTCGGAGATTCGGATCTCCACAATCAATAAACCTCGGCCTACTCTAGACAGGGGGAATCTGTATACGCCTGACAAGCGACGCGTATTCTTATCTCAATGGGATGACGAAAACATCCTACATACAGTCCCGAGGCACATGGAGGCAGTGAGTGGTAGAAGGGATTCATCTCTCCCGGTATTGGAGTTGATACCGCGCTGTGCTTGATTAACTATAACCATAAGACCTTGGCCAAGGCAGTTGAGATAAACTGATAAGGGTTATCAGTTATATCTCAGATGGTTATGAGTTATAGATCAGCATGACTTATAGAGTTATTGGGGGTCTGACAGAATCCACCTCCAGACTCGGTATGCGGCACTATCTGATAAACAGAACGGACTATACGTTAATTGTCACTGATAGACTTTGCAGGGTACGGGCAAGTTTGCTTGTCGTCCTTTCTTTCGACGGATACCTGCGCAGCCATTACGTACAGCTAGTGCTGCTGACGTGCTTGTGAGTTATAGATTTTCGTCCAGTAACTCACTGCCAACGTATTATCGAGTCTTTAGAGTCCCACATTGATTAGAGCAATTTATTGCATATTTTGATATCACATTTATCATTTTATTTTCATATTTTATACTGTTCCAGGTGTTTTTATGAATAAATACAGATAACAGGGATTAAACGCAATAAGACGGAAAATTGTGCCAAAGTGAAGATCACGTGCGTGGAATTTACTTCATGGAGATAATCAGAAAAACCGAAGAGCAATTATCATAATTGAAACAAACTTTGGGAATTTCAACAAAAAATAACAGAAGACGCAACAAACTGCTTACGTGCGTGCGATGGAAATCAATCAGAGCTAAATCAAAAACCGAGAATCAATTAGCAGTTTTGGAACAAACTCTGAAAATCTAGAGACCAAAACAAAAGGACTGGAAAAAGCCACAAGATCCTAGATGAAAAAAGTTCGGCCGAATTGGTTATAATTATGAATTTGGCCGGTTTTTCAGAGCATCCAAACTCCAGATTTTGAGCGAGATTTGATATTCTCTGTTTATCTTAGAAAGTTTGTTCCAGTTATCCCGAAGTACTATATAAACTCCTGTATAGATTATGGTTTCATTATCTCTCATATGATTAAAAATTAGGGTTTACTCTTGGAGAGAGATCAATCAAGAACACTTGTAAGTACTTTCACAATGAATAAAATATCAATTTCTTTTCCAATTATGAGTACTTAATTTCTTTCTAGGTTTTTATATTGTTTAATTCTAGTGGTTGAATATGATTAATTTCTTCATTTCTTATGCTTCATGAACGAGTTTTATTTTAATTTTAATTCTTTCCCTTAATGTTTTCATCATTTAAACTAGACCTTATAGGGATAATTGACACTTTGAATTAGATCTAGAAATTGATGATACATAAAAATTCATTAGGTTAATGACGATCCGACAAACTAGAAACCTAATTAGGGACAGTAAGAAAAGAATTAGATTAAAATAAATTCAACCTAGGTAATTAAAGAGTTCTAAATTAATTCAATAAAATAATAGTATAGCTTAGCTACCTAATACTGTTAATCGAAAATTAAACCTATGTTACTTTTAATTAACTAGAAATATAGATGTTTGATATAGTTTCTAAATGATGTTTTAATAATTGATAAGTTATTTTTAAATATAATTAATATAACCTATGCTTTTGTTTTAATTAATAGAAAACATATTAAATATAGATCTAGAAAAGAAGAACTATCTATTAAACTAAACCTAGAAGATAAAACTATACAAAACCCTAGACTTTTCTCTTTATAAAAACCTACCTTTTTAATTCCTTACTACTTAGTTTTAAATTTAAATTAACTATTTTTATAAACATGACTTTAGAATTAATTAAATCACACCTCTCTGTGGATCGACTCTCAGGTATTACGATTGCACCACCATATACTTGCGGTTTAATTTAAGAGACCTAAAATCTCTATCAAGTTCCTGGTGCTGTTGCCCGGGAAGCGTAGTATTTAATTAATTTTAATACAAGTTTTAGTTTTTAATTTAGTTATTTTAGTTTTATTTTATTAGATTTGATTTCGTGAATTCTCTATTTTAAATTTCAGGAAATGAGACAAATTTACGGAGAGACAAGATCAAGACGAGCACAATGCAATTTGGCGGCTAGTACCAACCAAATAAATTTCGGCCGAAACCCCCTATTGATCAAATTCGGCCAAAATCTTTTGGTCAATCAGTGTATGGTTTGCTGCAGTTTGTAGCTATTCTCACATACATCCTAGAACTTTGTTCTGTTTTCGGTGAAGTGGCAAGTTTGCAACAGAATTGAAGCAAATCTAGGGATTTGAGGTATGATTTCGTTCTTCTCTAACCTATTTTTCTAACTAACATTTTTTGTAGAATTCTTTGCACTGCATAATTAAAAAATTTGATTTGAATTGATTTGTTTTTATTTTTCCATATTTAAAAAGGTTTTAAGGGGCAACAACCCAAATTCAGATTAGGTGCGGATTTCATCACCTTTCTTAGGCCCTATAAATCACAACCAAGTATACACATTCACCCACATTAACTAAAAAATATCTAGACTCGGCCTTTAAGGACACTTTGCATTCAATTAGAACAGAAGAAGATTGTAGGCAATTTACCGTTTATCCGCATCAAATGTGTGGTGTCTAGAATAAAGTTAGATGGGAAAGTTATTTGATTAAGGAACTTGACGAAAGCCTTGGACAACTTCCCTTCTCCACCTATACCTACCTAGCTACGCGGTTGGTAACGAGGCGTTAGAGGATCTATCCCCCAACTTGACTTTTGGAAGTCTAGGAGCGGATCTAGTATTGACTTAGGTGACCCTAAATTTAGGGATTGCTTGAGCATATCTTTTGGTTGTGATTTGCTAAAGTCGTATTTAATTTCCTTCATATTAATTTTATAAAAAAATATATGGATGATGAACATATGAAACCGACCTTATATGAACTATGTTATCCAGTCAACCCAACACTTGCCGATCATATTAGAATAAATAAATATATGAACGGTTATAATTCACCTTACACCACAACCAAAACAACATTCACTTCTTCCAATTTTATAGACCAACAACAATTCCCATCAGATCTATTATCCTCCTTATGACAATATCCAATCAAATTATTATTAACCAAACTAAACTTTTCCACTATTAAACGTTGATAATGATAAGGAGACGAGACTTGCTAATGTTGGAACGCAGTTGGCCACTTTTATGAAAAACGCTAGTGCTACCAAGCAATCAATGACTAATATTGAAATTCTTCTTAGCCAGATAACTGCTGCAATCACTAATAAGAAAGAGTAAGAAACCATCCCAATACAAACCCACACAAACCCGATTGTTTCCAACACCTTAGAAAATCATGATCAACCTATTGAGAACGTGTTTGAGAATAACCATGATTTGGAATGTATAAATGAGGAAAGTGAGGATGAGTCTATTTCAAGTCAGTTTGACACCTATCATCGGAATTTTGAATTTCCAAGTTGGCCTCCAACAACAAATTTATATGAAGATGATTTAATTGATGATATGTTTAAGGTTAAAATGTTTGATTTAACTGATTGTAAAATTTTTGAGAAATATATTTCTGACGAATTAACAATAGAGGATATAAATTTTGAGAAAATTTTAGATATTGAATCCGTATCTGTAAACGATACTTGTGATTTTAATGAGGTTGATTTAGATAGAATATTTGAGAAAACTATTGATAGAGAACCCACACCTTTAGTTGGAACGATAAAAGAAATTTTTGAAGACACTTTAGAATGGGATCCCGCATTTTTGGATGATAAAAGTCAACACATGAGTCAATTTAAGGAGGAGGAAAAAGAATTGTTAGCGTACAATAATGTTAGTGTACTTGCACAGTTAGATGATATTTTGTATAAGATTGAGGATAAAAATATGGTTCCGGGTAATCCAACTTTTCAAACGTTTTGCTCTAACTGTGAAGATCCCTTTCATGTTTATGAAGATTGTCCGTTTAGTGATGGATTTGGTGAATGGAGGGAATGACAAAATTTATGCCAACAATTCCAATCAAACCCTTACCACGATGTAGGTCATCTATCCACTCAAATTCAAATAAGCACAACCTTAACATTTTATCTTGATACTCTTCTTAAGGCCCTAAAAATGAATGTATGTGAGGATGATTTTATGATTGTGGTCGAAACGATTGATTTATCTAATAGTTATGAGAAAACTTTTGAGGAGGATATGAATTTAAGAGATGTGATACAAGAAGAATTGTATGAGATGGAGGTGGTTAATTTTGAAGAAGGGTATTGTGAAAAGGTGGTTTTGAGGAACTTTTTAATGATGAATGTATGATTTTAGATGAGCCTTTAACGATTGAACATATGCCTAAAACACTTCTTTTCATTATTGAGACCAATCCTATTAAAAAGCGAGTTGAAGTTGGGCCTTTAACTGCTATAACTCGATATTTTATTTATACTTTGCATATTGAAACCTTTGATCCAATAAGTCAATATTTTGTCAAGATAATGCAGTTGCATGATTCTTTTAGATTTAAATATTTTATTACTGCGCTAGTTTTTTCGACAAAAATTGGATCACCATTTTGTTCGCCTATTCATAAACACCATATTCATATCATACTTATCAAATTTAGGGTGTTTATTGATGTTTATCACTGCAACTTATTTTAATACTCCTGCATGATCATGGATAAATTTTTTGAGTAGTTAATATTAACCTATGGGTTAGCAAAAGTATTGTGAAAATTATTTTTTCTTTCTCCTACTATAGGTTTAGTTGCTAATTTTATTTTTTGAAGGACTTTCGTGCAAAATTATCTAACCCCTTATATGTAGTCAAATTGAGTCTCATTTCCCAAAACCAAAAGCAGTTAAGCAACAATAGAAAAGTGAAGGCGACGCTTAAAATTTGAAAGCAAACAAATTCCTTCCAGATTTCTGGGAGAGGTAAATCTTTCTTTTTCATTATAGTATTTATTTTCTGAGTAAATTTCTGTAATTATCATACGTAATTTCATAATTTTTAGGTAGAATAAAAGGTAGAGGACAATGTGGATACTGTCTAAAATAAGTGTGGGGTGGTTTGGTTTTGTACAAAGTTATTTTTCTTTTACTTTTAGGTTTTATTGAAAAAATTAAAAATTTGAAAATAAAAATCAGAGAGTGAAAAATGCATAAAAAAGAAAGGAAGAGATTTAAGAAGAACAAGAAAATTGGATATTTTAGAATAAAGCTAGTAAAATTTTAAAAGAAATAAAACACTTATCATAACACTTAAATACCATAATCATTATAATAAAATCTCCTATCATATTAAAAATAAAACCCTTTTCATTTTATAAGATATCACATATATCTCATTTTCTCCAAAATAATTACATTTTTGCTGATATCAATCCGATACCGAAATTCATATGCGATTTCATTTTTGTAAACTCATTATATTCATATTTAAAATTATAAATTAATATTTATAATTTTTGAAAATGTTACAATATCCCCTCCTTAAAGAAATTCGGTCCCCGAATTTAAATTTAACCCCATCTTAAAATATTTTTCCCAATCAAATCAATTCAATTCAAATCAAATCGTCGGGGTCTAAATTTTTAAAACATATAGTCTGCTCAAATTAACGAAACTTCAAAGTCCCACACGAGCTAAAACGTAAAATAACGCAACCCGTGCGCGTGAAAACTCAAAAAGATATAAAACTCGCATAACTGTAAATCTAGCGATTGCTATGAGAATTACACCAGTTATGATGCAAAATTCCAAATCTGAAATCAATTGTGTATATCAAGTACATCATTGTAATAGCCGTAGTGCAATATCTGTAGCACACGACCAAGCGAAAATATAAAAATCAAATCTATAGTATATCTTATCAAGTGCAATACATGAAGACGAAATCAACCCTAACGGGTTTGCACGAAAATCCAAACTACACGCCACGGGTGTGCATGAAAATAAAAATAGTGCCAAGTGCAACAGGTGTGTACGACAACAATATCCACTGCATCGAATGTGCATAGAACCAACATTAAGTGCATCTAGAATGCACAAAATCAACATCGGGTGCATCGGGGTGCACAAAATCAACATCAAGTGTATCGAGGTGCAAAAATCATCAAAACGTGCAACTGGTGTGCACAAAATCATATCAAATATATCTAGAGTATATAAAAATCTCAATCAAGTGCAACTGAAGTGCACGAAAATATCAGTCTAGTGCATCTGGTGTGCACAAAACACCAATCGAGTGCATTCTCTGTACACGGAAATCTCAAATAAGTGCGCCTGGTGTACATAAAATCATATGTATGACCCTCAAATCCTCAAAACACATAAGTCAAAATAATGGACGTCAAATTATCCTTTCTTCAACGTCGAAAACGCAATATTCGGATCATCAAAACGCAAATAAAAAACAAATGATATTGAAGTACACCTTCTTTAATGTCGAAAGGTGTTTATATACCCGGAACTGGCAGAGCAAGGATTACCACTTGCTTTCTGCCCACGGTCTAGCATTCTCTGTCTCTGGATTCTTGTTCTTTATGCGGATCACTAACACCATGGTCTCTTTATACAATCGTATGGTGAGGAGCAGTGACGCAAACAGTCATATACTGATATTTCTCAAGACACTTCCTTGCCAAGTAGTCCAGTCTATCGCAATGTAACATGTCGGCGACGGCGATCTCTAACCTCTGCGTGCGCGTCATGCAACTAACCCTAGGTCCAATCTTAATCATTATAGAATCTGGGAAATAACCCTTCATGGCTCTTGCCGATCTCATCTATCCAATCTGCCCGGAACTAGCACTCTTTAATGAATCCACTTCCATTCCGGAACAACTGCAATCTCATCAAGACTTTCCTCTGAAAGTGTGGTCGTACACGCCTCTGCATACATATCGAATCTCCAGTATCGACGGAGAAGAACAATTGTGCATTGATACTTTGCACCAATCTCATATTCATTACTTTTTAGTATCGATCGAATAAGGAGCGTATCGTGATAGCTACGCGAACTGCAAGTCATACTTGGCTACGATCAAGCTCGGAGTCATACACAAAGACTCGAAAGTAAGAATTTGGCATCTCTGACACCCTATGGAAGAATCTGGCTAAGCCCACATTCGAGAACTCGTCCCAATTCGTCGGATGAAGACTCACTACATGGTCTCTCTCGAGCGACTCACAACAGGTCTGGGCAAGTTCCATCAAAAAGAAGCTAGTCATCCTCAATGATCTCGTATCGGAATGCCATAATGAATTAAATATCCTAGCCATCATACCCATGAATGACTAAGAATCCTCTGGCCCATCTATACTCGTAAACACTGGTGACCTTAGCTTCATGAACTCTGGAAGCGACACCTTGATAATCTCAGTAACGGTTGACACAACCGTCTGAACAGTAGGAAACACAATGATCTTCGGAGTAGGGTAAACAACATCAAGCTTCAAAGTTCGGCTGGTCTCCAGTGATGACCCGACCCTCTGGTGCGGATCCCAAGGAAACTCGCTTCAAATTTAGAAATCCGATCATATAAGGATAAACAACATGTTCCTATGTCACCGGAATATCACCCTGGTCAGTTCTCATCCCAGACAAGTCTGCTCTGACCGTGTCTTTAACCGCAACCCTCTCGGCTTGCGTAGACATGTGACCGGAACAACCAACATGTATCGATGAGGATCGATCAACTGAACGAATAGAAGAAAAGATCTAAAGATATATACCCTAAGGTAACTTAGGCGAAGTATCGTATCGTAAATATGCCGCGGAACATATGTATGGTACGTCACTCTACTTAGTACCTACTCCATCAACCAAGGTCAACCTACGTAATTTATGTTCGGGAATAAGATCCCCAAAGTCAAGTCTAAGTTCCGTAAGGTCAAGCCTAGGTAACGAAAATGTATGCCTAGACTCCACATAGTCAAACCTAGACTCGAACAAAGGTTAAACCAAACGCTTTAATACCAACTTTGTCACGACCCAGAAGTGGCACGTGATCGGTACTTAGATCACATGACATCAAAAGATGTCGACGCGGTCCAACTAAGCCGAAAACCCGAAATCTAAACCTTTTTATGAAAATATTGGAGGTGAAGTTTATGTTGGGGTAAAAATTTACACCCCAGTTGACCAAGTCAAAATCAAAGTCAACCCCAAGCCAAGTGGGCGAAAGCCCAGGTCAACTGGGCTAATGCCTGGGTCGAGCCCGAACATGAAGCGGCCGGCCTTCCCCAATGCCAAAATAAAAAAATTTGTAATAAATAATTTTGGTGTATTTTTTTAATTTTATTTTATGAATAAATGTTAGAAAATTGGGCATAAACCCAAATTTTTGTAAAGCCCATGGCTTATTTGCAAAAAGAAATGGCACATGAGGCATGTGATGGGCAAAGTGCCATTTTTGTAAAGCCCAAGGGGCTATATGTAAAGTGTATAGCTTATAAAGGCAAACATAATGAAAATATCTCAACAACTTTTTCTCTCTCCCAAAAAGAATCAAGATCTATGATCTTCTCCTTCCTCAAGATTCTAAATCCTTCTTCTTTCTTTTGAATTAAATCAAGAGTTTTACTCTTCCTTTTCCAAAACAAAATAGTTTTTCCCCACAAAACCCACAAAGGGGAGCTTGGATCTTCCATCAGATCTTAAAAAGGAGAGATTTTTAAAATCACCCCCCTTTTCATCCAAGATCCGGCCAACCAAGAGGAAGAAGAAGGAGACCTATCTCCCAAAAATCCCACTTTGGTAAGATCCAGAGCTTAAGGGAGAATCACCATTCATCATCTCCAAAAACATCTTAAGAGTTTAACTCCACTCTAAATCCTCTTTCGGGAGTTTAAATTCTATTTCTGGTGCTAAAAGCCCTTTTTTCTCGCCGGTGCCCAAGCGCCAGAGCGCCTAGTGTCCAAGCGCTCAAGCGCCCAGCGCCCACGTGACAGGCACGTGAAGCGCTAGAGCTCGAGCGCCTTGCGCTCAAGCGTCCAACGCCAACGTGCCGGGCACGTGATGCTCTAGCGCCTTACGTTCAAGCGCCCGAGCGTCGAGCGCCCATGTGCCGGGCACGTGAAGAGCTAGCACTCGAGCGCCTTGCGCTCAAGCGCCCAGCGCCCACGTGCCGGGCACGTGATGCGCTTGCGCTCGAGCGCCTAGCGCCGATGTGCCGGGCACGTGATGCGCTAGCGCTCGAACGCCTAGCGCTCAAGTGCCCAGCGCTCACGTGCCGGGCACGTGATACGCTAGCACCCAGCGCTCAAGCGCCTTGTGCTAGAGTGCTAGGCACGTGTGGCACTGGCCCCATGCGTCCTTTGGGCGCTTTTCCTCTTTACACACACACACACACACACACTCCACAACACTGTCCCCCCGTAAAAAGTATGGCGGGACCCCCGTAACAACTCTGTGGGTCCCCCGATATATCCAAAACCCGTTCAAAACACAACACTGCACATTGAGTTCACATGACCAGTTTGACCCGTCAATCGGAGATTCCCTCGCTCCAAAGACGATGGGTAATTAACGGCAGCTGAGTCCGCGGCTGCTGGAGATTCAGATCCCCACAATCAATAAACCCTAGCCTACCCTAGGCAGGAGGAATCTGTAATGCGCCCGACAAGCGCGCGTGTATTCCCATCTCATGAGGGTGACGAAAAATGCCCTACAGATTCTGGCACGCCCGGTAGGACATTTCTCCCCCCCATTTCTTGGGTGAAGCGTTCATGCGAACTCATCAAATATGCCGATGTTTGTACTGAAATAATTTTTTTCCGTGCAGCAATCAACTTTCAACGACGATGTCTTCTAAGTTGAATTCAGCTTCCGACGCGACCCCGATCGCGTACGTGGTCAAGGTCAATGCTCGTGTGGTTTTCCCCGCAAGCCTCAGTTGATAGTGGGAAGAACTGCCCCGTCAGTTTGGTTCCGTCATCATCTACCTTGCCGGAAGTGCTCATCTGGCAGAAATCCTGGCAAAACAGGTGGCCAAGCCGGTCTCAAGGGGAAAGAGGCCGAATGTTGTGATCGCTAAGGCACCACAACCGAAACTTAAGACGGTGTTTGAACGACTCTCTGGTGCTCCAGCTGGGGGCAAGATTTCCGGTACCAAGGGCAATATCAAACGTTGCGAACGGGCTCAAGCGATGACTCCAACAAATGCCCGATCGGGCGTCTCCTCTGGCCTCTCTATCAATCGGTCTACGACGTCTTCCCGAAGAGTCGAAATCTGCCGAGTGCTTAAAACGGAAAAGTTAAGGCAGAAGCGACTCAGGTATCAAGCCAACAAGAGGGCCAGAACTCCGGCCAGGTGGAATCGTGTGAGATTCAAGAGCAGAGTCATCCTGCAACGACGAATGAATCGGCCGTAAAAATCAGCAATTCCTTCAAACCTCTGAAGTGTGTTCAGAAAAATGCCATGACCACCAGAATTAAGAAGACAACGGTCCGAACGTCGCTACAAAAAGACGTGTCCTGGCCCCAACAGAAAATGTATGACACTGTCTCTTTAAGAGTCTATCAGGCGCTCTGTGCCGCGCGAAAACAGCGGGGCAAAACCAAAAAGGAAGCGTCGGCACCATTCAAGAATCCGGCCAGGCCAGCCGCCTTCAATCGACTGCCCGCTACCAAAACAGGGGGGTCAAGACAGCGATCTGTGAAATTAGCCGCCGATAATAAAAAGACGGCTGGATATATTATCCATACGGTCTATATGGCAGACGGGCGCCCCAGCGACAACCTTCGCAGCAAAAGCAAGGATGGGGCTACCACATCCCAAACCCAATCTGGCTTGAATGTGGTTGCCGCTTCCCAAGAGCAGCCGCCTCCGCTGGATGATGAAAACCCTTTCGATGAGGAAGATAGGCAGAAGGACCCTTCGGTCCAGGCAGAGTCAAGCTCGGACAGCAAGGAAGAGCCGACTTTTCGCCCCAGGACCGCGGAGCAAGAGCTGCTTCAAGTGCTTCGAAAACAGCTCAAGAGCAAAGATAAAGAGATGGCCAAGCTCTATTTGAAAATTGACGACCTAACAAACGTTGTGATGCAGCTTACGGCTCAAATTGCTCGAGCGCCTCCCAATCAAGCACAAGTCGCTACTCATGAGCCGGATGATGACAATTCGAAGCGGCCGATTCCTGTCCCTTTGGGTCTAAGATTTGTCGAGCCGCACGAAAGCCGGCCACATTCCGCTTCCGGAGACGCCTTGGCCCCAGATAACACCATCCCGCTAACACAAGATCGGATAATGGATTTGGTCACCAACAAGGTTAAAACATTGGTGGCTGAAGCTGAAGCTCAGAAAGAAGTTGGCAGTAGTAGGTGGCCATATCCCGCACAGTACGATCTGATCGAGTTCCCGAGCGGCTACGTCATTCCTAAGTTCGGAAGATTTGACGGGACGGGAAATGCAAATCAGCATGTCGCCCACTTCAAAGCATCGTGCGGAAATACACGAGGCAATGATGCTCTCCTTCTTCGTCAGTTTGTCAACAGCCTGACCGGTGTCACTTTTGACTGGTACGTGAGTATAACAGACGGGTCCGTCATTACCTTTGCCCAAATGGAGTCTTTGTTTCGGTAAAGGTTCATGAGTGTCAGTGATAAAATCTCCATTGTCGACCTTGTGAGGACCAAGCCGGGGAAGAATGAAAGCAACACCGACTTTGTCGCCCGATGGCGTAACCTCACAGTCAAGTGCGAACCGCCGCTGGAGCAGGACCAGTCCGTCAGACTTCTCATTGGGAACCTCAGCAATTGGATGGTCCCATTCTTGTGTACAACAGGTCTCAAGACGTTTCAAGAGCTAACCAAGAAAGTCCAAATGCTGGAACGCTCGAAGCAAGAGTCCACCCCGGACTCTCAGAGAGACAAGACTTGGAAAAGAAAGCGGGACGACAACCGTAGAAGCGGGAGTTCCAGCAGTACCAATGTCTTTAATACGTCCGACAATGAAGACAAGCGAAGGGCGGGCGAATCCAAAACCAACCGGTCTCGAAAGCCAGTGCTGGGAGGAGAAAGGCCTTCCCTAGAGGAGAAAAAGAACAAGGTTTACTCTTTCAGGAGGGACAAGGTCCGAAAGATATTTAAAAATGCCTCGAACAACGGTCTACAATTGCCAGAGTCGAAAAGACCTCAAGAAGCAAAAATGACCGACAATCCCCTGTATTGCCCGTACCACCGAGTAGTGAGCCATGCGATCGAGGATTGTTATATCTTCAAAGACTGGGTCGAGAAGCAGTACAAGGCTGGAGAGATCGAGCTGTCTAAAAGTGTGTTGGTGAACAATCAAGTTGCAACCACCAACTTTATACAGACAGAAGCTGAAGCCTTCTGGTTGCAGACAGCCGAACCCGCTGCCCTGAGAAATGAAACCAACTCACCGCAGCCTCTTTGGAGTAAGCACGTATCTAACAAGACGAAGAAGATGCTAAATCTACTTCAGAAAGAGCCCAGGACAGAATGGGAAGGGCAGAAGAAGCCTACTATTCCAGCTGCCAATGCAGCTCCATCAGGCTCAAAATCGAAAAAGCTCAAGAAGAAGAAAAGTGCAGCTTGGCACGAAAAAGAGTCTGCAGGGAGATCGACCATTCAAAAATATATCGATTCCCTCGAAGACTATGAACAAAATGAAAGAACTCTAATTCAATTGAAAGATTTCTTCCCTGTAGAAGCCACTGAAATTCTGAAGGAGTTAGAGGAAGACTCCGATGAAGAGATCTCTATAGTGACCTGCTACGCCATCCATCTTGGCAGCGACTCTGAAGAGGAGCTCTATTTTCCCCAAGAGAACGAGGAGCTCGCCACAAGGGCCAACAAAATCCAGCTCAGAAGCGGCATGGCTCTGCCGCCAAATTAGGGCAACGCCCCAAAAGGAAAGGAAAAACATGTGGCTAATGAGGAAGATGGCAGAGAACCAGCTAATGAAAACTCAAGTTCTTCCTCGGTGGACTATAATGTCTTGGCTCATCTCCTGAAGCTTCCGTCTCTCCTGAGCATCTACGATATCTTGGTCTTATCTAAGGAGCTTAGAGATGTTCTCATTCATGCTTTACAAAACCCCGAGCGGTATCAGGCTCGCTTTGCGGAAATCAATATGAAAGAAGCCCAGTACGCTCTGCATGCTGCCGCAGTCACGTTTAAGGACGAAGACTTGCTACTGAGAAAGGCTGAGCATAATCGCCCGCTTTACGTGACCGGGTACAGTGACGGAGATCAGATTAATCGCATATTGATTGATCCGGAGTCCTCGGTGAACATCATGAACTTGCAGACTCTGAAGAGTTTTTCAATGGACGTCCGACACCTGTTAAGAGAAAGGATTGTCATTCAAGACTTCAAACAGAATTGCCAGCAAGTTCTAGGGTCCATAGCTCTGCCAATCAAATTTGGGGATCTGCAAACCGATGCTAAGATATACGTGATCGACGCTGACACGTCTTATAAAATTCTCTTGGGGCGGCCGTGGCTCCACGATTACGGCATCATTCCGTCAACTCTCCATCAATGCATGAAGTATACTAAAAATGGCGAAGAAAGACGCATTGACGGAGACATCCAGCCGTTCGGTGTGCATGAAGTCCGATATGAGGATTCTCGGTACTTTATGAACCACCAAAATGCTAAGCCACAACCGACTGAGGACAGAGCGGCCTTAAGACTCAAAAGAAAATCTGAGCTAGCTGTCACTTTCAAAAGCAAAAATGCCCAAGTGCGCCCGCATTTCGGTAGTGACACTGATGAGTCCGATGCTGGAAGCCCGTCCTTCCGTAAAACTCGCCCTCGTTTCGGTAGCGATACGGACGAATCTGATACTGAAGACCCATCTAGCAGCAAAATCCGCCCTCATCTTGGCAGCGACACTGAAGAGTCGAAGGAAGAGGACCTGCCTTGCAACAGCTGTGCAGATTGGACCTCCATGCAACAAGTGAAATTACGAGAGACCTTCGAAATTGCAGAAGGGTCCCTGGCCATCACAAGGGTGCCGGAACGGATGTGCAAAGAGGTCGATGCATTATCAGTCTCTACCGTTGACCAGCTGAAAACTTTTACGTTCCTGGGAAGAAAAGTGGACAGAAGGGCATCCTGTTTTATGGGTCAAACCCTGTTGTGCACCCGGACGATTTGTCTGTCGCGTGCCTTCCCTATGAGAGAGGAATAAGGGTCGTCCTCAATCCTAGATACTATGCGCCCGGGATGCGGGAATACTTTAAAAAGTGCGGGTGTCCGCTATATCAAACGGATTCCGAAGCGATGTTTTACGAAGGGCTATGGCATCCGCCTCAGGTCCGAGCACTCATCGATGGACGAATTCCAGATAGACGGGGCATAGGCTTCATTCAACCTGATTCTAAAGCATGCTACATGATCCATATTGGTGAAACTAGCGAAAGGTTAAATGATGATGACGAGCTAGCCGAGCCAGAAGAAGCTCCTCAAGGGCTCGAAGATGGAGGACAAGCAACTTTTGACGAGCTAACCGAGATTGACTTAGGAACGCCCGATAATCCAAGGCTGACTTACATCAACTCACTCTTTTCAGACGAAATGAAAGCGAAGATAATCGCCCTACTGCACGAGTTCGTCGACTGCTTCGTGTGGACGTACAAAGAAATGCCCGGCCTTTCCTCTAAAGTGGCCGTGCATAAGCTGGCTTTATCTCCTGATGCTAAGCCAGTCAAACAAGCTCCTCGAAAAATGAGAAGGGAACTGGAAGAAAAGGTCATCGAGGAGACCAAGAAACTCATCGATGCCGGCTTCATCAGGGAAGAGAAATATGCGGACTGGATCGCATGCATAGTCCCAGTGAAGAAGAAAAATAGGCAGATCCGAGTTTGTGTTGATTTCAGGGACCTCAACAAGGCATGTCCTAAAGACGACTTTCCGCTACCGGTCATGGAAATGATGGTCGATGACACCTCAAATTACGAGTTGTTCACCTTTATGGATGGCTCGTCTGGATATAATCAGATCAACATGTCGCCCGAGGATGAGAAACACATAGCATTTCGAACCCCGATCGGAATATACTACTACAAGGTGATGCCGTTCGGACTGAAGAACGCAGGTGCCACATATCATAGGGCAATGACCAATATCTTTAATGACCTAATCCATAAATTCGTCGAATGCTATGATGATGATCTGGTCGTCAAGATTAAAGCCAAGGCCGACCACATCCAAGATCTTAGGACCGTTCTAACCAGACTGAGGGAATACGATTTGAAGATGTATCCTCTGAAGTGCGCTTTTGGCGTGTCATCGGGAAAATTCCTGGGCTTTATAGTCCGGCATCGGGGGATCGAAGTTGACCCATCCAAGATAAAGGCCATCATGGAAATGCCCCCTCCGAAGGATCTAACGCAGCTGAGATCTTTACAAGGAAAGCTTGCTTATATATGAAGGTTTATCTCAAATTTATCAGGGAGATGTAGGCCCTTCTCAAAGCTCATGAAGAAAGGAGCTCCTTTTGTCTGGGATGAAGAATGTCAAGAAGCGTTCGAAAGAATCAAACAGTACTTGTTGCACCCTCTAGTGCTGGCCGCTCCCATTCCAAATAAACCGTTGATTCTCACCATTGCCACGCTAGATGAGTCACTCGGTGTGCTCCTTGCCCAGAACAACGAGGAGGGAAAAGAGAATGCCCTCTACTACCTCAGTCGAACTTTAGTCGGGGCGGAACACAACTATTCCCCGATCGAAAAGCAATGCCTGGCTCTGATGTTCGCTGTGAAGAAACCGGGGCACTATCTGCTCGCTCATCGGGTTATGCTGATCTCTAGGGTCGACCCGCTCAAACACTTAATGACCAAAGCAAGCCTAGCCGCTAGAATGTCGAGATGGGCTGTCATGCTACTTGTGTTTGACATAGTTTATACTCCTCAGAAAGCAGTAAAAGGGCAAGCTCTTGCGGATTTTCTCGCTGCTCATCCCATACCGGAAGGGTCACCGCTCGATTGTGAGTTACTAGATGAACAAATATTGCACCTCGAGGATAGCGAGCCATGTTGGGAGCTCTACTTCGATGGGGCCTCATCAATAATGACCTCCAGCATGGGGCCTCATCAATAAGGACCTCCAGCAAATCAAGCGTCCCGGAGATAAAAGCAGGGATATGATTAGTGTTCATCACGCCATCGATGGGAACCCTACGGCATTCTTTTGCTTTCATCGAGCCTCGAACAAATAATGAAGCTGAGTATGAAGCTCTGATAGCTGGTCTGGAGCTCGCCATAGAAATGGAAATCCTTCGGCTACGGGTTTACGGTGACTCCCAGTTTGTCGTCAACCAAGTAAGTGGATACTATAAGATATACAAACCCGAGTTAGCTCGGTACAGAAGCCAAGTGGCGGAACTCATGAAACGGTTCACTCACATTGAACTAATGAGAGTCCCTAGAGCGTTGAATGGAAAGGCTGACGTACTCGCTTGCTTAGCCAAGGAGCTGGCTGACACTGATATGGACGAAATTCTGATCACAGTCAGGAGCCAGTAAATTCTACCCCCAGTCTCTCTACGAGAAGAGGAAAGCGCGGAACAGAGGAGCAGTCCTGCCAAAGAAGCTTCGATCATCCAAGACGAGCCCGATTGGAGAGAACCCTTTATAGAGTACCTCCGATACGACAAGCTGCCCGAAGGAAAATCTGCAAGGATTCAACTGAAGAAAAGAGCTCTCCGATACGTGTTTGTAAATGACACGCTATACCGCAGGTCATATGACCAACTCTGGCTCAGGTGCCTGTCATCGGCCGAAGCCCAAAAAGTTATGAAAGAAGTCCACTCGGGCGTTTGCAGTGCTCACCAATCTGGCCCCAAGATGTGAATTCAAATTAAACGGCCTGGGTATTACTGACCCACCATGATAACGGATTGCGAAGAGCATGCAAAGAAATGCCATCTCTGCCAAATCCATGGTGATTTCATTCACAGCATCCCAATCCGTTGCATCCTATGGTGGCGTCGTGGCCCTTCAAAGTTTGGGGCACCGACATAGTTGGCCCAATTGATCCTCCATCATCCAGAGGCCATCGGTTCATATTGGCTGCAATTGACTATTTCTCCAGATGGGCTGAAACTGTCCCACTAAAAGAAGTCAAGACAGAAAATATTCTGGCGTTCTTCCAGCATAATATTTTATACCGCTTTGGTACACCAAGAAGAATCATTTCTGACAACGGGCCTTTCTTCAAGAGCTTCAAAGTTTCAAGATTCGCTACTCAACACAGGATAGACTGGAGATATTCCTCCATCTATAATCCAAGAGCCAATGGGCTAGCCGAAGCCTTCAATAAGACTTTATGCAAGCTCCTGAGGGAAAATGCTTCGGCCAACAAGAGGGACTGGAATATCAAGCTTCACGAGGCGTTGTGGGCATATCGTACCACGCACCGTATTCCAACTCAGTCCACTCCATACTCATTGCTCTTCGGAGTGGAGGTGGTCCTCCCTCTCGAAGTCGAAGTTCTAAGCTAAAGAATGGCCGTTCAGCATGAATTGACGGAGGAGGAAAACATGCTCCTTCGGCTGGAAGAGCTTAACGCCCTCGAAGAAAAGAGGCTCGCGGTGCAGCAAATTCTAAGCTATACCATGCCCAAATGTCACGGGCCTATAACAAGATGACTCATCTCCGCGCTTTCAAGAAAGGTGAATTGGTGTTAGTCCTCAAAAGACCGATCATCCCCAATCGACATGCTAAGGGAAAATTCAAGCCGAACTGGGAAGGACCATACGTCACCGAGAAAGTGTTCGACGGAGGATCCTACCAACTAATAAGTGCCGAGGGAGAAAGGCCCATGCCACCCATCAATGGCCGATATCTCAAGAAATACTACGCGTGAATGCTCCAAGTCGTAGGCGAATTGAGCACACCAGCCCTACAGTCCGGATCATACATTCTGCAAAACCGTATACAATCCATGGGCGTAAACGACCCCTATCTTTCCCAAGTCCTGCCGGTGAGACTACTTTTAAAGTCCCACCAGCGAAAAAAACGGTATGTCCACAAACAAAACGGGCACGGATGTAAACCCGAAAGGGCTCCGTGAGTAAAAACAGTAGGACTGCCGGCGAGTTTGTGAAAACCTGAAAGGGCGCAAACTCGTGGAAAGAGATAAGATACACTCGCAAAGTCCTCTCGACCTTATGAGGAGAAAATCTCTGCGTGAGATCCTTACGACTCACAAAGGAGCAACACATTTAGGAATCCCTACGATTCCTAAGGAGAACATACACCTGCGAGATCCTCTCGACTCGTAGGGAGAAAATGCTTTTATGAGACCCTTCTGGCTCATAAAATTGAAAAGCCTTAGGCGATTGGGATCTAAACCTATCTCCTGAGCTATCGCTCCCCAACGGGCAATGGAAAATGATGAGTCGCTCCTGGCATTTCGCTTCAGTGTTAGCGATGCTGATGCCGACCAAAAACCCAAATCCCAAGTCCTCTCGGGGCAAATGATGAGTTGCTTCTGGCATTATTCCAGTGCCGCAATGCAGATGCCAAACAAGATCCAAATTCCAAGTCCCCAAACGGCGAATGATGAGTCTCTCCTGGTACCATATTCCAGTGCAGCGATGCAGATGCCAACCAAACTCTGAATGTCCCGATGGCGAATAATGAGTCGCTCCTGGTACCATATTCCAGTGCAGCGATGCAGACGCCAACCAAAATCCAATTTTCTCAAAATTCTCCCGGCCCTACGGTTAGTCCCCAAATTGACTACCGTATACAATCCACGGGCTTAAATAATTCTCATTATATCCATACCCTACCGCAATCACCAGCCCAGCGGCCGGTCTCTGCCCTTGGACTAATGCTCCATTTGGGAAGACCCACTCATGCGTCCTCACGATGCATGAGGAGAACAAACCTTACGGGATCCTCACGACTCGTAAGGAAACACCTTTGTGGAATCCTTATGACTTACAAAGGAAAAACACACTTAGGAGTCCTCATAACTCCTAAGGAGAAAGTACACCTACGAGATCCTTTTGACTCGTAGGGAGAAAATGCTTTTATGGGACCCTTACAGATCATAAAATTGAAAAGCCTTAGGTGATACGAACCTAAACCTGTCTCCTAAGCCATCGCTCCCCAACAGGAAAAGGCAAATGATGAATTGCTCCTGGCACATGTTCTTCAGTGTTAGCAACGCTGATGCTTACCCTAACCCCAAAATTCCAAACTCCAATCCAATAGACCCCTAAGTCTTTAAACTGGGAATAGATGACCTCTAAGTCATTAAACTGGAAACAGATGACTCCTAAGTCGTTAAACTGGGAACGAGGGAAATTTCCTCATGGCAAATGATGATTTGCTTCTGGTACCATATTCCAGTGTAGCGATGCTGATGCCAAACCAAAACCAAAATCCCCAAATCCTCTCATGGCAAATGATGATTCACTCCTAGTACCATATTCCAGCGTAGTGATGCTGATGTCAACCCAAATCATATCAAATCAGCAAAACAACCAATGACCTCCCTGGCAGAATCAAGCTCCACCTCGGAAACAAGTCAACTTCATCCCTGACGTCGCAAGAAGCGGAACAAGTCAAATCAAGTCACCGACCGTCCAAGTCACTAAAAGGGCAGAACGGACCTTCCAAGTCGTTAAAATGGCAACACCGATCGTCCACGTCGCAAAAAGGGCAGCACTGACCGTCTACGTCGCTAAAATGGCAGAGCCGACCGTCCAAGTCGCAAAAAGGGCAGAACCGACCGTCCAAGTCGCAAAAGGGGTAGCACCGACCGTCCAAATCGCTAAAAGGGCAGCACCGACCGTCCAAGTCGCTAAAATGGCAGCACCGACCGTCCACATAAAAAAAATGGCAGCACCGACCGTCCACGTCGCAAAAAGGCAGCATCGACCGTCCACGTCGCTAAAAGGGTAGCACCGACCGTCCACGCAGCAAAAAGAGCAGCGCCGACCGTCCACGCCACTAAAAGGGCAGAACCGACCGTCCAAGTCGCTAAAAGGGCAGCACCGACCGTCCAAATGGCTAAAAGGGCAGCACCGACCATCCAAGTCGCAAAAAGGGCAGTACCGACCGTCCAAGTCGCTAAAAGGGAAGTGCCAGCTTCCCAAAAGCGGGAACCAAATCAAGTCGCCTCCACGTGAAAGAAGATCCATCAATTTCATGCACACGACCCACATGTGTGGTGTGCATTTATTGATGGGGGGCAATTTGTTGGGGTAAAAATTTATACCCCGGTTGACCAAGTCAAAATCAAAGTCAACCTCAAGCCAAGTGGGCCCAAGTCCAGGTCAAGTGGGCCAATGCCCGGGTCGAGCCCGAACATGAAGTGACCGGCCTTCCCCCATGCCAAAATAAAATTTTTGTAATAAATAATTTTGTTGTAATTCTTTTATTTTATTTTATGAATAAATGTAAGAAAAATGGGTATAAAACCAAATTTTTGTAAAGCCCATGGCTTATGTGCAAAAAGAAATGGCACACGAGGCATGGGATGAGCAAAATGCCATTTTTGTAAAGCCCAAGGAGCTATATGTAAAGTGTATAGCCTATAAAGGTAAAGATAATGAAAATATCTCAACAACTTTTTCTTTCTCCCAAAAAGAATCAAGATCTGTGATCTTCTCCTTCCTCAAGGTTCTAAAACCTTCTTCTTTTTTTGAATTAAATCAAGAGTTTTACTCTTCCTTTTCTAAAACAAAATAGTTTTTCACCACAAAACCCATAAAGGGGAGCTTGGATCTTCTATCAGATCTTAAAAAGGAGAGATTTTTAAAATCACCCCCCTTTTCATCCAAGATTCAGCCAACCGAGGGGAAGAAGAAGGAGACCCATCTCCCAAAAATCCCACTTTGGTAAGAACTAGAGCTCAAGGGAGAAGCCCCTTTCATCATCTTCAAAAACATCTTAGGAGTTTAAATCCACTCTAAATCCTCTTTCGGGAGTTTAAATCCTATTTCTGGGGCTAAAAGCCCCTTTTTCTCGCCGGCACCCAAGCGCCCGAGCGCCCGGCACGTGAAGCGCTAGAGCTCGAGCGCCTTGCACTTCAGCGCCCAGCGCCTACATGCCGGGCACGTGATGTGCTGGCGCTCAAGTGCCTTGCGTTCAAGCGCCCGAGCGCCTAGCGCCCTAGCGCCTGAGCGCTTAAGCACCCAGGCTCTCAAGCGCCCAGCGCCCACGTGCCGGGCACGTGATGAGCTAGCGCTCAAGCGTCCAGCGCCCACGTGCCAGGCACGTGAAGCGCTAGCGCTCGAACACCAAGCGCTCAAGCGCCCAGCGCCCACGTGCCGGGCATGTGATGCGCTAGCGCCTAAGTGCACAGCGCTCGCATGCTAGGCACGTGTGGCGCTGGCCCCATGCATCCTTTAGGCGCTTTTCCCCTTTATATATATATATATATATTTATATATATATATATATATAGACACACACACACACTCCACAACACTGTCCCTCCCATAAAAAGTTTGGCGGGACCCCCGTAAAAACTCTGCGGGCTCTCGATATATCCAAAACTCCTTCAAAACACAACACTGCACATTGAGTTCGCATGACCATTAATGACAGCTTAGTCCGCGGCTACCGGAGATTCAGATCCCCACAATCAATAAATCCCAGCCTAACCTAGGCAGGGGGAATCTGTAATGCGCTCGACAAGCGCGCACGTATTCCCATCTCAATGGAGTGACGAAAAACACCCTACAGTTTAAAAGTAGTCATTTGATGGTATCGGTTTAAAAATAATCATTTAAGTCTAAATAAGTGTGTTTGAAAAGTATCCATGACGTTTTAAAAATTGGCAGCAGCTCCTTTATAAAATTTTGAATAAAACCTGATACAAGCACAATAATATAAAAAGCATCCCAACAGGAGCAAGTTTCCACGCCCAAATGGCGGAGCAACCACGCGAATAATATACGACGCCAAATGGCGAAGAAAAGAAAAGCAAAACAAGATCAACAAGTATAAAAAATCGAATCCAATGTGTGCGACGCACATAAACACAAATACTCTGAGTCTCGCTTCTAAATCCACAATATACAAGTTCTAGGTCGATGGAGCTTTAAATAGATATAAAAGAATATATATATATATATATATATATATATATATATATAAGTGTGGGTACGATACAACAGTAGCCCAACTACCAAAACAATCACCGAAAAAAAGAGTGTGCCGCAAGCCACTGCTGATCCGAGCGGTAAATCCCACAAGAAACTGGGGCACAACAGGGGTGAGTTTCCAACTCAATGAATAAAAGTATATCACAAGATAGAAATTGAAATGCACAACGATATACTTAGGTCATAAAGTATAGTATTATCATATCCTGAACTAATATATATATATATATATATATATATAATGCATAAGTACTATAAATGCAACACTATCAATCACGTAAACCCAAAATATATCATCTTATATGTATATGACCTTTATCCAGGTATAAGCCTATAAGGTAGGGAAATATGTATGTAAAACCCCTTTTTAAAATAGCCATGGGATACGTATGTCACGGCATAAGAGCAGACATAATAGTATGAAGTATTATATGTATTTTATTTAAGATAAACATTTCGCTGTTTAGTAAAGAGTTTTAAGAGGTTTACAGTTTTAAAGATTCTTGTTTCAATCTAGACATGTCAAAATAATGAGACCATAGCTCGTTTAGAAACCCTTTTTATATGTATCAACCGGTAAAATAGTATTCAGGTACTGTCCCTCGGATCAGTCCTGGTCGGCTACTATAATGCATAAAGTATAACGGTATATCTCGAATGATCGCAAAATATCAATATATGGGTGTCCAACATCGACACCCTAAATCATGAAATCTCTCGTGTCCATCACCGACACGCAAATCCAGATATCGTTGGCACCGTCTCAGCAGATCGGTCGCCCCTCGATATCCCTAGCCCTGGTCAGTATCCCCTGGATATCCGCCGTGCTCATATCTATCTCCGGTATCGAGTGTCCTTGCTAGGCTCCTCGCCTCAATCGCGGCCTTCCTGCCCCTCGGTCTTGACCGGGTCCACCACGTATCCGACTGTATACTCCCCCACTCAGTCCGGATATGTAGCACGTCTGTAACCGTATAGCTCCCCCACTCGGTTCGGAATAAAATCAAATCAGAAAATATCAAGTTCATGATGGACGTCAACTCATCGTATCCAGAAAATATCAAGTAAAGAAGAATAGTAATTGCATATATCTTTCCGATGATATATATATATATATATATATATATATAAACGTCCCATACGACTGATATATATATAACGAAGGTAAAAACATCATAAAAACTCGGAACAATCAAATACGAATACCCATGGTACTGGTATTCGCAATTACTCAGCAGGTAATAAAGGCATCGTACGTAAATATAGTCAGTCTTGCAACAAAAATAACAGTTCTACCGTGTCATGGCAATACTAATGATGTGTAGCATACGTGTCTGTGCTCATGCAGCATGGCAATCATTAGTATTTGTGCAAGTGTTCTATAAGTGTTTAAAGCAGAATGTAATTCTACCCATATCCGTAGCATATAAATACAATCCAATTCCCCGAATATATGGAATTCATAACGGATCATATCGGCATTTATGTAGATATCGCATGGTATAGCGTTCCTACAGTGTCATGGCAGTACAAATGAGGTGTAGTGTAACATATGCGTCTGTACTCGTGCAACATAATACTCATCGGTAGTTGTGCAGTGTTCTATCAATGTGTTCGTACCAAAGAGGACGTATATAATCGGTAAGCGTATCACAGACATATAAAAAAATCTAAGCGTATCACGTAATTATTAAACGTAACTAATTGCTATGAGCTATACCATTATCTTTGAAAATGGAACGAAACATTATTTTGAAATAAGGAAGCTGTATTAAGTTAAAATAGATATTCAATTTGGAAAATAGTGTCGCATCCTTATCATTTATCATTTAAAAGTGAAAATGAATCGTTGGTTTTTAAAATAGTATAGCTCAATCAATCGTAATGTCCCAAGTCGGGATAACTCATGACTCCCTGAGTACAAACGAATACTTGGCCGTGTTCGGTACACTATTCTCATCATCACAAGTACGGTATGATCTCTCGTACAAAGTCCATCCAATATCATATCTCTATCGTGCGGATCTATCGTCTTGTATGTATGTCATTATAACCATAAATCAAGTATAACCACAAGTATAACCTTCTAGATGCGAAATAACATCAATACAATTAGCTAAGTTATCTAACATATCATTAAAATATAAATAGATAGTATAACTATCCTAGTTAATTGGTTGCGGGGGTGCTATACTCCATCCACCCGACTTCCCCCGTGGATATAAATCTACTCACTTTTGTCGAGCTAGTCGAAATCCATGCTTGCTTTGTCTGTCCTTGCCGTCTCGGAAATCTCCGCGATCGTACCTACAATCATAGTTATAACACATTGGCGTAAATATCATATCGAGAAGCAATTCAACGAGCTAAGCGCACATAGGTTAGAACTTATAGCTTACTTACTCCAAAAACGATCAAATACCCCTAACATTAAAATACGAACGTCAATATTTCAGTCGAGATATAGAAATACGAAAAACCGTATCAAAAATGTCGGAAACATAGTTAAAACAATACTAGAACACCCCCAGATTTCTCTATATGAAATATGGGACAAAAAAACAATACAGTAGCTTAAATTATCACCAATTAAAGCTACTGACCAAAACTCAAAACATAACCCTTCACAAAAACCGGCGGTAGCGGGAAAAAGGAGGAAACCGGCGGTTTTACTGTGGAGTTAGGGGTTCGGGCTTTAAGTAACATCTCTTAATGGTCTCACCATATCCCAGTATTGCTAGTTTTTCTAATAGACTAACCTAGTAGTTCCAGATTCAAGTTTACCCACACAAATATCATAAAAATCCTAGTTTCAGATATTTGTACACAAAAGCAGATATGTAACAAAATAGAACTTGCAAAGGAGGTGAGATATACCTAGGGATGGTGCACAAGAAAATTCCAACTCATGAAGTGCATGGTGGAGGCTCTTCGAGGTTGTAGTGTCTCTAGCTTGATGGTATACACAAGTTTGATGAAGTGTTCATGGTTTTTTTTTTAGTGAAGGGTTAAACTTTGAGATAAAGATGAAGAAGAAATGAATTTTTTTCAGTTTAGCATTTGAGAAAGAATTTGTGTAATTGTATGAAGGAGGTAGAGAAAGAATGAGATGGAGGGTTGTAAGGTAGTGGTGTAAAGGTTGTAAGGATGAGGTGGAGTGAGGAGAGTGAGTGTGTGGGTGTGTTGGTTGTGAGGGTTAATTATAAAACCTAACATATACCAACCATACTTATTTTAAAACCCAATACATTTTGCAAATAATTACCCCTACATATAAATACCTTTATGTTACTAAAAATCTAAAATCTTTATTTTAAAAGAAATAAAACACTTATCATAACACTTAAATACCATAATCAATATAATAAAATCTCATATCATATTAAAAACAAAGCCATTTTATAAGATATCATATATATCTCATTTTCTCCAAAATAATTACATTTTTGCGGATATCAATCAGATACCAAAATTCATATGCGATATCATTTTTGTAAACTCATTTTGTTCATATTTAAAATTATAAATTAATATTTATAATTTTCCAAAATGTTACAATATCCCCTCCTTAAAGAAATTCGGTCCCCGAATTTAAATTTGACCCCCATCCTAAAATATTTTTCCCAATCAAATCAAATCAAATCAAGTCAATTCAAATCAAATCGCCGAGGTCCAAATTTTAAAAACATATAGTCTGCTCAAATTAACGAAACTACGAAGTCCCACACGAGCTAAAACCTAAAATAACGCAACCCGTGCGCGTGAAAAATAAAAAAGATATAAAACTCGCATAACTATAACTCTAGCAGATGCTATGAGAATTACACCAGTTATGATGCAAAATTCCAAATACGAAATCAATTGTGTATATCAAATACATGATCAGTGCCATAGCCATAGTTCAATATCTGTAGCACACGACCAAGCGAAAATATAAAAATCAAATCTATAATATATCTTATCAGGTGCAATGCACGAAAACGAAATCAACCCTAACGGGTTTGCATGAAAATCCAAACCACACACGATGGGTGTGCATGAAAATATATTGTGTATATCAAGTACACAATTAGTGCCATAGCCGTAGTACAATATCTGTAGCACACGACTAAGCGAAAATATAAAAATCAAATCTATAATATATCTTATCAAGTGCAATGCACGAATACGAAATCAACCCTAACGGGTTTGCTCGAAAATCCAAACCACACGCCACGGGTGTGCATGAAAAAAAAAACAGCGCCAAGTGCAACAGGTGTGCACGACAAAAATATCCACTGCATCGAATGTGCATGGAACAAATATCAAGTGCATCTAGAGTGCATAAAATCAACATCGGGTGTATCGGGGTGCACAAAATCAATATCAAGTGCATCGGGGTGCACAAAATCATATCAAATACGTCTAGAGTATATAAAAATCTCAATCAAGTGCAACTGACGTGCACGAAAATATCAGTCTAGTGCATCTGGTGTGCACAAAACGACAATCGAGTGCGGTCACTGGGCACGGAAATCTCAAACAAGTGCACCTGGAGTGCACAAAATCATATGTATGACCCTCAAATCCTAAAAACACAGAAGTCAAAATAACGGATGTCGAGTTATCCTTTCCTCAACGTTGAAAACGAATATTCGGATCATCAAAACGCAAATAAAAAACAAATGACATCGAAGTACACCTTCTTCAATGTCAAAAGGTGCTTATACACCTGGAACTGGCTGAGCAAGGATTACCACTTTCCTTCTGCCCACGGTGTAGCGTTCTCTGTCTCTAGATACTTGTTCTTTCTGCGGATCACTAACACCACAACCTCTTTATACAATCGTCTGGTGAGGAGCAGCGATGTAAATAGCCTTATGCTGATACTTCTCAAGATACTTACTTGCCAAGTAGTCCAGTCTCTCGCATTGTAACATGTCGGCGACGGCGATCTCTAACCTCTGCATGTGCATCATGCAACTGACCCTAGGTCCAATCTTAATCATTATAGAATCCGGGAAATAACCCTTCACGGCTCCTGCCAATCCCATCTATCCAATCTGCCCGGAACTAGCACTCTTTAATGAATCCGCTTCCGTTTCGGAACAACTGCAATCTCATCAAGACTTTCCTCTGAAAGTGCGGTCGTACATGCCTCTGCATACATATCGAAACTCCAGTACGACAGAGAAGAACAACTGCGCATTGAGACTTCGCGTAGTATAGCGGTCCTACAGTGTCATGGTAGTACCAATGAGGTATAGAGTAACATATGCGTCTGTACTCGTGCAATATAGTACTCATTGGTAGTTGTGCAGTATTCTATCAGCGTGTTCATACCAAAGAGGACATATATAATCGGTAAGCGTATCGTGGACATATAAAGGAAATCTAAGCGTATCATGTAATTATTATATGTAACTAATTGCTATGAGCTATACTATTATCTTTGAAAATGGAACAAAACGTTATTTTGAAATAAGGAAGCTGCATTAAGTTAAAATAGATATTCGTTTTGGAAAATGGCATCGCATCCTTGTCATTTATCATTTAAAAGTGAAAATGAATCGTTGGTTTTTAAAAGAGTATAGCTCAATCAATCGTAACGTCCCAAGTCGGGATAACTCATGACTCCCCGAGTCCAAACGAATACTTGGCCGTGTTCGGTACACTATCCTCGTCATCACAAGTACCGTATGATCTCTCGTACAATGTCCATCCAATATCATATCCCTATCGTGTGGATCTATCGTCATGTACGTTTGTCATCATAACCATATATCAAGTATAACCACATGTATAACCTACTAGATGCGAAATAACATCAATACAATTAGCTAAGTTATTTAACATATCACTAAAATCTAACTAGATAGCATAACTATCCTAGTTAATTGGTTGCGGGGTGCTATACACCATCCACCCGACTTCCCCCGTGGATATAAATCTACTCACTCTTGTCGAGCTAGTCGAAATCCATTCTTGCTTTGTCTGTCCTTGCCGTCTCGGAAATCTCCACTATCGTACCTACAATCATAGTTATAACACATTAGCGTAAATATCATATCGAAAAGCAATTCAACGAGCTAAGCGCACATAGGTTAGAACCTATAGCTTACTTACTCCAAAAACTATCAAATACCCCTAACATTAACATACGGACGCCAATATTTCAGTCGAGATATAGAAATACGAAAAATCGTATCAAAAATGTCGGAAACATAGTTAAAACAATACTAGAACACTCCCATATTTCTATATATGAAATATGGGACAAAACAAACAATACAGTAGCTTAAATTATCACCAATTAAAGCTACTGACCAAAACTCAAAACATAACCCTTCACAAAAACTGGCGGTAGCGGGAAAAAGGAGGAAACCGGCGGTTTTACTGTAGAGTTAGGGGTTCGGGCTTTAAGTGACATCTCCTAATGGTCTCACCATATCCCAGTATTGCTAGTTTTTCTAATAGACTAACCTAGTAGTTCCAGATTCATGTTTACCCACACAAATATCATAAAAATCCTAGTTTCAAATATTTGTATATAAAAGCAGATATGTAACAAAATAGAACTTGCAAAGGAGGTGAGATATACCTATAGGAATGGTGCACAAGGAAATTCCAGCTCATGAAGTGCATGGTAGAGGCTCCTAGAGATTGTAGTGGCTCTAGCCTTATGGTATGCACAAGTTTGATGAAGGATTCATGGTTTTTTTTTTTGAGTGAAGGGTTAAACTTTAAGATGAGGATGAAGAAGAAATGAATTTTGTTCAGTTTTGCATTTGAGAAAGAATATGTGTAATTGTATGAAGGAGGTAGGTAGAGAAAGAATGAGGTGAAAGTTGTAAGGATGAGGTCGAGTGAGGAGAGTGAGTGTGTGGGTGTGTTGGTTGTGAGGGTTAATTGTAAAACCTAACATATACCAACCATACTCATTTTAAAACCCAATACATTTTGCAAATAATTACCCCTACATATAAATACCTTTATGTTATTAAAAATATAAATTCTTTATTTTAAAAGAAATAAAACACTTATCATAACATTTAAATACTATAATCATTATAATAAAATCTCATATCATATTAAAAACAAAACACTTGTCATTTTATAAGATATCACATATATCTCATTTTCTCCAAAATAATGACATTTTTGCGGATATCAATCCGATACCATAATTCATATGCAATATCATTTTTGTAAACTCATTATATTCATATTTAAAATTATAAATTAATATTTATAATTTTCCAAAATGTTACATCCAAACTCCAGATTTTGAGCGATATTTGATATTCTCTGTTTATCTTAGAAAGTTTGTTTCAATTATCCCGAAATACTATATAAACTCCTGTATAGATTAAGGTTCCATTATCTCTCTCATATGCTTAAAAATTAGGGTTTACTCTTGGAGAGAGATCAAGAACTTTTGTAAGTACTTTCTTAATGAATAAAATGTCTATTTCTTTTCCAATTATAAGTACTTAATTTCTTTCTAGGTTTTTGTATTGTTTAATTCTCGCGGTTGGACATGATTAATTTCTTCTTTTCTTATGCTTCATGAATGAGTTTTATTTTAATTTTAATTCTTTCTCTTGATGTTTTCATCATATAAACTATATCTTATAATGACAATTGACATTTTGAATTAGATCTAGGGATTGATGATACACTTAAAATCTTATTAGATTAATGACGGTCCGACAAACTAGAAACCTAATTAAGGACGGTAAGAAGAATTAGATTAAAATAAACTCAACATAAGTAATTAAAGGGTTCTAGGTTAATTCAATAAAATAATAGTATAGATTAGTTACCTAATACTGTTAATCGAATATTAAACTTAGGGTACTTTTAATTAACTAGAAATATAGATGTTTGATATAGTTTCTAAATGAAATTTTAATAATTGATAGGGTATTTTTAAATCTAATTAATATAACATATGCTTTTGTTTTAGTTAATAGAAAACATATTAAACATAGATATAAAACAGAAAAATTATCTTTTACACCAACCCTAGAAGATAAAATAATACAAAACTTTAGATTTTTTTCTTTATAAAAACCAACTTTTTTAATTCCTTGCTACTTAGTTTTAAATTTAAATTAACTATTTTTAAAAAGTTGACTTTAGAATTAATTAAATCACACCTCTCTGTGGATCGACCCTCAAATATTACGATTGCACCACCAAACACTTGCGTTTTAATTTAAGAGACCTAAAATCTCTATCACACATAAAGTGTTTCCCGAATCTAGCAAAACGGTGTAGAGTGCGTACGACGGTGCATGCGGATATTCGGTTAAACACGTGTATGTGATAACACGTGTATTAATCGAACGATTAACAATACTAGCCGGCTTATGATTAAGTCGGGTCATTAAATCAAGTTTTGATACACACACACTAGTATTATTCTCACACTCCGTCTCTCTCTCTCTCATGTTACATGTTATGCAACATATCTTGTACATGTCATATGCATAATTAATTATATGTATGTATATATATATATATATATATATATATATATATATACATATACATATATATATATATATATGTAAGTCGATGTACAACACCCCAAGACTTGCGGGGAGGCGGAAAAATGAAAAACGATCTTGTTCTTTGCATAAACATCGACTAACCGAGAATCTTTGCTAAACTATAACTAACATGAAACATAGAAGTTGTTAACTACTATGAGAAGTGATTATACCTAATAAACCGTGTCCTTCGTCTTTTCGTTGTCCACCTCCTCTCCGGCCTTCTCTATGTAGTAGATGATCCACCCGAGAGGTTTACTCCAAGCTTCACCTCTAACTTGAGGTAACTATGTTTCTTAAAGTGCTAATCTAAGCAAGCTAGCTGATATAGAGAAGGGTTATGGATTAATTAGTCTATTCTAATCCTTGGTCTCAACACATGAGTGGTAGGATTAGGGTTTGAAGAGAGAGAGCGTGAGGAGAGAGATGGTGAGCATGAGAATAAGAAGAGATAATGAACTCATTTGAATATATGAAGCATAATGTTTTATGAAATAAATAATATAAATCATTTAACAACCATGCTTCATTGATTCATATGAGTGATTCATCTCATGAGTCATTAGATCAATAAATGATGCATTAACTCCATGGATGAATCACACAAATGAGTCATTAACACAATAAATGCAAATGCCACCTAAACCCTCAAGTCACCATCCTTCTAGAAGCTTCCCGCGAAATTACGAGAACGCCCCTCCTATCCGTGAAAATTCGGAAAAACTTTAGACTGTATAAATCCAATAACCTAATACTAGAAACTGGCTTAAACCAAAGCCGGCTAGTAAAAACTATCCGAATGTCGTACGTGCGTAAACACACGTATTCGTCCGAACCCTTGTCGTAAAACCATACGACCTCTATATCGTTTCGCCTGGAGTAGGGAAACTCTCTGTGTGGGACTCTAAAGACTTGACTACTACGCTGGCAGTGGGTTTAACCACAGACCGCAAGCGGCACTAGCTGTACGTAACGGTCCCCAGTTAGATGTCGATAAGAAGGCTGATGAGGAAACCCATCCGAACTCCTACTGAGCCTGATGTGACAATCTCCGTACAGTCCGGTCTGTTCGTCTAAGACTATCGCATATCGGGCCTAGGGGGCGGCAAGCGTCAGTCCCCTAATAGCGGTATAAGTCGTGTCGGAGAGAAGCCCATTACACCCTGAGAAACTACTGGAACCTACCAGTAAATCTCGCTTGCCCTGGTCAGGGACTTTGCGTAATGGCTATCTGACACAGCGCGATATCAACTCCCAATACCGGGAGAGACGAATCCTGTCTAACCGCGACTGCCTCCAAGTGCTCGGGACTACACCAAACTGCTACCTGTTTGCATGACTCCTTTGAGCCGTGGTAGGGTAGCAATCTAAGAACAGTGGGACACATTCGAGGCGAAGTGGCAGTGTCAAGTCTGCGGACTATGCTGTACTCATGTCACCTGCGAACTGTTAACTGACGATTGGTATAAAACCAACCAACAGTTCCCTGCGAGTCCTGTCCGGTGTACCCGTAACCCAACGAGCACCTGTATACTATCTCAAGTACGACGTACTGACGGCTGTGGGACAGACCATCTCCCCAACTGGGATGAAAAGCGTACACACTAGTCTACTCCGGAGTATCGATGCCCTATCTCGATAATCCTACGACTAGGGACCTGAAAAAGGATGTGCTTGTAGACTACCCAGCCCCCACTAGTGTGACTGCCATCACAACGCTGGTAGTCAAGAAAGATCCTAAGAGCTCTATCAATACGTATACTCACATATTAAGATAGATAAAACCAAGTAGCATACTACCATGTTTAGCAAGACTGTTATATAACTGTGAATATCCCAAGCTTCCATTAAGTAATATACAAGCTAGTATGATACAATAATGGCCCCTAGGGCATATACACTAACAATCTCCCACTTGCACTAGGGCCATGTACTGGCATATCGAAGATCGATGATCTCGAGTAGCCTCTCGAACTGAATCTGAGGTAGGGCTTTTGTGAATGGATCAGCAATGTTCTCTTCAGTAGCAACTCTCCGAACCTCGATCTCCCGACGATCAATGATCTCCCTGATCAGGTGATACCGCCTTAAGATGTGTCTGGACTTCTGATGGGACCTTGGTTCCTTCGCTAAAGCTATAGCTCCGTTGTTGTCGCAATACAGAGGTATTGGATCAACAATGGTAGGAACCACCTGAAGTTCTGTTAGGAACTTCTTCATCCAGACCGCTTCTTTTGCGGCATCGCAAGTAGCAATATACTCCGCTTCCATCGTCGAGTCAGCAACAGTGTCCTTCTTGGAACTCTTCCAGCACACCGCCCCTCTATTGAGGGTAAAGACATAACCTGATATGGACTTGGAATCGTCCTTATCACTCTGGAAGCCGGAATCAGCAAAGGCCTCCATCTTGAGGTATTTTCCGCCGTAAATCAAGAACATCTCCATAGTCCTTCTCAGGTACTTAAGAATGTTCTTTACTGCTATCCAGTGCTTCTCCCCTGGGTCTGACTGATACCGGCTTACCACGCTCAGTGCATAAGCTACATCTGGTCTGGTGCACAACATCGCATACATTATAGAGCCTACCCCAGAAGCGTAGAGTATAATAGATATGCGTTCCCTTTCCAAATCAGTTTTGGGAGACATCTCTTTGGAGAGGGTGATTCCGTGACAAGCCGGTAGATTACCACGCTTAGAATCTTCCATACTGAATCTTTTCAGTATAGTGTTGATATACCTGGACTGCGAAAGTCCCAACATCCTCTTGGATCTATCACGATAGATCCGGATCCCCAGAATGTAAGAGGCATCACCCAGGTCTTTCATGGAGAACCTGTGTGACAAGAATCCTTTGACAGATTGTAGCATAGGAATGTCATTTCCTATCAATAGAATGTCATCCACATACAAGACGAGGAATACGACAGTTCTTGCTACAACTTTACTATATATACATGGTTCATCTGGATTTTTGATAAAGTCATATTCTTTGACCGTTTCATCAAAACAGATGTTCCAACTCCGCGATGCCTACTTTAGTCCATAAATGGACTTAAGCAACCTGCATACTTTCCCGCTGCTCCCACTCTGATTGAAACCCTCCGGCTGATCCATATAGACGCACTCTTCTAAATTACCATTCAGAAAAGCCGTCTTTACGTCCATCTGCCAGATTTCATAATCATGGAAGGCAGCAATAGCAAGAAGGACCGGAATGGATTTGAGCATAGCCACTGGAGAAAAAGTTTCGTCATAGTCCAAACCAGGTCTTTGACGAAAACCCTTTGCAACAAGTCTAGCCTTATAGGTTTCCACCTGTCCATCTACACCAATCTTTTTCTTGAAGATCCATTTGCATCCTATGGGTTTTACCCCATCTGGAGCAAAGTCCAAAGTCCATACTTTGGTGGTGCACATGGACTCCATTTCGGTCCGCATTGCATCTAGCCATCGTACCGAGTCGCCGCTCTGGATGGCCTGCTGGAAGCTAGTAGGTTCATCATCATCGATGATGCAATCCTCTCTATCCCCATCTATGAGAAAACTGTAGTATCTCTCAGGCAGATGAGACGGCCTACTACTCCTGCGGAGGGGTGCGGGAATGTCCTGTTCTTCTTGAACTACTGGTTCTACCAAACTTTCAGTAGTAGTTTGTGGTTCTGGAATTTCTTCCAGTTCTAGTTCGCTCCCACTTGTATCCTTTTCTAAAACCTGTTGTTCTAGAAAATGGGCATTACGAGAAACAAAAACCTTTTGTTCCTCTGCGTAATAGA
The DNA here is from genome assembly GCA_030015575.1 of Agapanthus africanus. Classification (NCBI taxonomy): domain Eukaryota; kingdom Viridiplantae; phylum Streptophyta; class Magnoliopsida; order Asparagales; family Amaryllidaceae; genus Agapanthus; species Agapanthus africanus. The sequence goes on along the minus strand of CM057339.1, from coordinate 822,196,362 downwards.
ATAGATACCCCTTGGAGTTCTTTGGATATCCCACAAACTTACACTGTACTGATCGTGCTTCGAGCTTGTCCACATGCTGCTTTTTAACAAAAGCTGGACATTCCCATATCCTCAGATACTGAAGATAGGGTTTCTTCCCACTCCACATCTGATATGGCGTGGTCGGCACAGTCTTGGTAGGAACCCTGTTCAGAAGATATGCCGCTGATTCTAGCGCATAACCCCAGAAAGATCGCGGTAACTCAGCATTACTCATCATGGAACGTACCATATCCAATAGGGTTTGATTCCGTCTCTCCGATACACCGTTATGCTGTGGAGTGTATGGAGGAGTAAGCTGAGAGAGAATTCCTTTCTCTTTTAGGTAACCTAGGAACTCGACACTTAAGTATTCACCACCTTGATCAGATCTCAGTGTCTTGATACTTTTGCCGGTTTGGTTTTCTACTTCATTCTTATACTCTTGGAATTTCTCAAAAGCCTCGGATTTATGTTTAATCAGATAAATGAATCCGTACCTTGAGTAATCATCTGTAAAAGTAATGAAATAGGAAAAACCACCTCTTGCATGTGTAGACATTGGACCACATACATCGCTGTGTATGAGTCCAAAGAGCTCGCTCGCTCTTACTCCATGTCCAGTGAATGGAGTCTTTGTCATCTTTCCTTTTAGACATGATTCACAAGTGGCATAAGTTTGATATTCGAACGAATCCAAATATCCTTCTATGTAACTTAGTTAACCTTGTCTCATTGATGTGACCTAGTCTACAATGCCATAAGAAAGCCTTATTTAAATCTGAAGACTTTCTTTTTAGTGTGTTCTGGACATTGAAAATCTAGAGTTGGTTTAAGACATATATACCGTTATCCAGTGTACCGGACCCAATCAAACTAGGATTAAGGTGGATGTTAACAACATCGCTTACAAACGTGAAATCATAACTTTTATTTGATAACAAGGAAACTGATATGATATTACACGTTAAACTAGGTACACAAAAACAGTTATGTAAAACCAAAATATGTCCACTCGTCAATCCCAGGTGATAATCCCCGACGGACACAGCTCCCATGCTAGCTCCGTTAGCAACCTTTAGGGTCATATCACCATCCTTCAGCACTCTACGGTTTCTCAGTGCCTGCAATGAATTGCATATATGAGATCCTGATCCGGTATCCAATACCCAGGAAGTAGAGTTGATTGACAGACAATTCTCAATTACAAACACACCTATAGTCGAAGCCACAGCTTGCTTCGGTTCCTGGTTCTTGGCGTTCCACGCCTTGCAATCTTTCTTCCAGTGCCCTTTCCTATGACAATGGAAGCACTCATCCTGGGCCACTACTGGCACTGCAATCTTTTTCTTTCCCTTCGCTCCTACCTTACTAACACCTCCTCTAGGTCTGGTGGCGGCCTTCTTTTTCCTTTCTTTGGCCCTAGCTTTGGACCCGGAAGAAGAAGCACCGCTAACAAACATAGCGGGTGTTTCCCTTGCCTTCTGCAAGGTGCCCTCTGCACTCCTCAACATGTTAAGAAGTTCTGGAAGTTCAACTGCTTTTCTTTGAATGTTAAAATTCAGAATAAACTGGGCGTAGGTGGAAGGAAGGGACTGGAGAATTAGGTCTGTATAGAGCTCATTATCCAAAGTCGTCCCAAGGTCTGCGAGCTTTTCTATATAGCCAATCATCTTTAGGACATGTTCTCCTACCGATGATCCGACGGCCAACCTCGCTCGAAACAAGTTTTTTGAGGTCTCGTATCTTGCTATACGAGATTGCTCTCCATAAAGTTCCTTCGTATGGAGAAATATGGCATCAAGATCCATATTCTCGTGCCTCCTCTGATGTTCATTGTTCATCGAGGCAAGCACGATGCACTTGGACTTCGCGCAATCATACTCCCAGGTTTTGCGGATTTCCTTATCCGCATTACTGGATTTGGGACCTGGGACAGCAGGTGCCTTAGCGGTGAGGACATACCCCAATTTGTCATAGGTCAAAGCCATTTTGACATTCCGCAACCAATCATTATAGTTTGGCCCTGTCAGTATATTTTTCTCTAAAAGTAACTTAAGTCCAGTCATTTTCAGGGTCGCTGCAAGTAGGAGAGAAAGAAGAAATACTTTAGCATGATACTCTTGCAAGTTTAGAGTGGTTTTTAATTTATGTAAACTGGATGGCTCCCACTGTTTCTAGAATCCTTCCTCAAACCATAAAAGAAGAATTAGCCAGGACTATTCTCACCGTACAATACTTGCTTAACCGTTCAGCCAGGCTAGTGTCGATACTTCGAGGGAGGTTTTCCAACGCTTTCGCGAAATTCCTTAATTAAATAACCTCTTTTCTCTGGGGGCGTAGCCCCGCTGACACCTTTCTTGACACCTACTTGGTTTATAGCATTGATCGTTAAGTGACGAATCTCCTGATAAGTAGCATATACTCACAGTAGGATCGTGATCCAAATATCATCGTATGATAATGTTGAAGGAATCCTACCAACATTCATCAAACTCCAAATGGTATGCATCTCTTTGCAAATTTCAGTTTCTTTAAAAATTCCCGATATATATTTTTGCCCCATGCTCTTATGACCTTGGCGTTGGTCAAAATGTCATAAGTCACATGTCAAGTTCTACCCATCATTATCTTGTTAATTTGAACCCATCCGTACATATCCCTGACGTTGGCCAAATGATAATACGACTGTCCCAAACAAACTCATCTATCTATGCAACAAATGAATACCCAACAGCTACCAAACACTATGCCTTGACGTTGGTCAAAATGCATAACTTGAATACTACTGAATACCCAAATGAAATGACGGAGGGCTACGAATGGTTTTGGCGAAACCGTGAACGTAGTGAACTTGATATAATCGAAGGAACCTGATAGTTTTTTTAAAAGGAGTGGTTTAAGCTCCGCAATTAAAAATATCTTCTATTTTTTTAAAAAATAACCGAGTGGTTTCTTTTAAATTGTTCCAACTATTAAACTTTGGTTTATTTTCTTTGCATTAATAATAATGCGTCCCATCATTAACCTATCATTGCAGAAAACAACAAAAATACAACGTCCTCTTATGTCATCCGCATTCGCCACTGGGTCCCGTCATCACTCGTTAGGTTACTTAACTAACGGCAGAGCGGGGGCTGGGCTAGCGCGGGTGTAAAACATAAGTGACGTCTAAATAGCTATCATATATATATATTGTACATTCGTCAGACGCAATAATAGGCATTCCAGATCACAGATGAACATTATTGGATATGCAAGCAATCCGCGTTTCTTTTGAGCCTGCAACGAAAGACGGATTACACAGTTGTGATGAATAGCCATTACCCCACCCTAGACCCCTACGGGTACGGCAAACTACCCGCCAAGTACCCGAAGTGAAGCGGTCTCCCTCAACAACGTGAGTAGGCCACTAAACTCTTCAAAGTATCCGGTAGTTTGTGCACCCCACCTTGGGTCTATCCTAGGAGCAAAAACAGTAAAATGAAATAATACAATGGTGGCTACAACCGCAACCTGGATGTGCCCCGCAAAATAATATTACAACATATTACAATTATATCGAATGAATGAATATAACAACCCATCTCAAACCCCGGCTAATCATCACAACAATCCAATACAGTTCATAACCACAAACAGTAAAATCCATTACAGAAATGTGCAACCCCCTGCCAACCGACATACTAGCAGTTAGGGGAGGTTTATGAACACATTATACAATCACATATATAATCAAATTAGCAAACATCGTAAAATTTCGATCGAGCAAACACATCAGATTCTACTCCCAAAACTTCTCTGTGCACCTGAGACTTGAGCAGAAAATAAACATTCCAGAAAACACAAAAATATCACAGAAGAGCCACTGGAAAAACTTGGGCTGAATCGGCTCCAACCCGGCCGCGGATCCGCCACGGATCCGCGGAGGATCGGTGGGATCGGCCGCGGTTCCGCGGCTGTATGGCCTATTCATGAACCCAATTTCTTTTAGTGTTCTAATCTTTCTCTGTAGGTTATACTGCAGATGCCTGAAATTTTTAGACATTATTTTAAAATCGACAGAAACTATGTGATATCGATGGTTTTTCCGGTTCGTTTCGCGTTCGAAATTGTAATGACTTTGCTAATGAGTTAATTATTGTTTGGTGAGGCTCTGATACCACTGTAAGTCGATGTACAACACCCCACGACTTGCGGGGAGGCGGAAAAATGAAAAACGATCTTGTTCTTTGCATAAACATCGACTAACCGAGAATCTTTGCTAAACTATAACTAACATGAAACATAGAAGTTGTTAACTACTATGAGAAGTGATTATACCCAATGAACCGTGTCCTTCGTCTTTTCGTTCTCCACCTCCTCTCCGGCCTTCTCTATGTAGTAGATGATCCACCCGAGAGCTTTACTCCAAGCTTCACCTCTAACTTGAGGTAACTAGGTTTCTTAAAGTGCTAATCTAAGCAACCTAGGTGATATAGAGAAGGGTTATGGGTTAATTAGTCTATTCTAATCCTTGGTCTCAACACATGAGTGGTAGGATTAGGGTTTGAAGAGAGAGAGTTTGAGGAGAGAGAAGGTGAGCATAAGAATAAGAAGAGATAATGAACTCATTTGAATATATGAAGCATAATGTTTTATGAAACAAATAATATAAATCATTTAACAACCATGCTTCATTGATTCATATGAGTGATTCATCTCATGAGTCATTAGATCAATAAATGATGCATTAACTCCATGGATGAATCACACAAATGAATCATTAACACAATAAATGCAAATGCCACCTAAACCCTCAAGTCACCATCCTTCTAGAAGCTTCCCGCGAAATTACGAGAACGCCCCTCCTATCCGTGAAAACACGAAAAAACTTTAGACTGTATAAATCCAATAACTCGATACTAGAAACTGGCTTAAACCAAAGCCGGCTAGTAAAAACTCTCCGAATGTCGTACGTGCGTAAACACACGTATGCGTCCGAACCCTTGTCATAAAACCATACGACCTCTATATCGTTTCGCCTGGAGTAGGGAAACTCTCTGTGTGGGACTCTAAAGACTCAACTACTACGCTGGCAGTGGGTTTAACCACAGACCGCAAGCGGCACTAGCTGTACGTAACGGTCCCCAGGTAGATGTCGATAAGAAGGCCGATGAGGAAACCCATCCGAACTCCTACTGAGCCTGATGTGACAATCTCCGTACAGTCCGGTCTGTTCGTCTAAGACTATCGCATATCGGGCCTAGGGGGCGGAAAGCATCAGTCCCCTAATAGCGGTATAAGTCGTGTCGGAGCGAAGCCCATTACACCCTGAGAAACTACTGGAACCTACCAGTAAATCTCGTTTGCCCTGGCCAGGGACTTTGCGTAATGGCTCTCTGACACAGCGCGATATCAACTCCCAATACCGGGAGAGACGAATCCCGTCTAACCGCCACTGCCTCTAAATGCTCGGGACTGCACCCAACTGCTACCTGTTTGCACGACTCCTTTGAGCCGTGGTAGGGTAGCAATCTAAGAACAGTGGGACACACTCGAGGAGAAGTGGCAGTGTCAAGTCTGCGGACTATGCTGTACTCATGTCACCTGGGAACTGTTAACTGACGACTGGTATAAAACCAACCAACAGTTCCCTGCGAGTCCTGTCCGGTGTACCCGTAACCCAACGAGCACCTGTATACTATCTCCAGTACGACTTACTGACGGCTGTGGGACAGACCATCTCCCCAACTGGGATGAGAAGCGTACACACTAGTCTACTCCAGAGTATCGATGCCCTGTCTCGATAATCCTACGATTAGGGACCTGAAAAAGGATGTGCTTGTAGACTACCCAGCCCTTACTAGTGTGACTGCCATCACAACGCTGGTAGTCAAGCAAGATCCTAAGAGCTCTATCAATACGTATACTCACATATTAAGATAGATAAAACCAAGTAGCATACTACCATGTTTAGCAAGATTGTTATATAACTGTGAATATCCCAAGCTTCCATTAAGTAATATACAAGCTAGTATGATACAATAATGGCCCCTAGGGCATATACACTAACAATATATACACTTAATTTTTTTCTCTTTTATTTTCCCTTTTGGCATGTCTATGGGTGAAGTGGAAGCAAGGTGGCATGCTATCTCATCTCTTATGACATCTGTTAGGATTAGAGGGAAATATATGGTGATATGGCTAGGTAATTCATTATTTCTAACCATAATATTTTAACCATTCTCTCTCATCCATCTAAAGAAAAAGAAAGAGAAGAAGAGAGGAAAATAAAGAGAGAAGAGAGTGAACTAAATTCCTACACCATCTCTCACTTCATATCTAGCAAATATTAAGTGAGGGTTGCTTCTAGTCATTAAAGCCAAGCTAGTTAAAGGAGCTCTCAAGTGGATCATTTTTGACCAAGAAGATTAACAAGAAAGCTCAATATGGAAGACTCGAGTCTACTCCGAGTCTACAGCGATCGCACAGTCACGCTACAAAGGTTGTAGTTCCTTTAAACTTGATTTTGTTATGAATTAGTTACAGTTTTTATGCATGGATGATCTAGGGACTTCGGATGCTTGTGCGATGTTTTAAAAAATCATTGTTTTTCATTCTGTAATGGTCCGCTAGTGTAGAGACCAACGCATAAGTTTCCAATAGACACCACATTGGCTTCCTTTTAATCTGACTTCCCATCCAAGCCTTTTTTCAAGAGTCTACATTCGCTTTTTCAGTGACCCTTCTTTCCGCAGTTCCAATAGTCATCTTAGATCTTACCTTTCGATTTTCCTCGACTTTTAGACTTTCCCTTCTTCCCTTTTCCCATTTCCATCGTCTTTCCGCGATTCTCCACCGAGAGTGCAGAAGTTTCCGGACTCCCACTCATAGCCAATGTCCGCATCTCATCGTTTAATATGCAACTCACCGCAACGTAAGAGTCCCTGAGATCGAATTGCTTACCGCCATAACTAGGTTCTCCCAACTCTCCGGAAATGAACATAGGAATAAAAGGGCTTGAATCTCATCTTCAAACACAATTGAAACCGATTCGAGTTGGCTCGTCACGTTGTTGAATTCGTTCAGATGCTCTGTCACCGAACCGTTCACTGCCATCTTCATGTTGAAAAGCTTCTTCATCAGAAATATCTTATTTTGATATCGAAGGCTTCTCATACAACTTCGCTAATGTCTTCATCAGTCCCATGGTTGTCTTATCCTTTGAGATGTTAAAGAACACTTGCGGAGTCAATGATAACCTAATCATTTCCAGGTCTTTCCTATCCAATAGATTCTATACCTCATCGGATATCTTCTTAGGCTTTTCGCCCAACAACAAAAGATCCAAATCCTTTTGGTATAGGTAGTTCTCCATCTGCATACTCCACCATCCATAATTGTGACCATTGAATTTCTCAATTCTTATCTTATTCTTCGTCATCTTTCGTCTACTGTCGTAGAAAACTCAACTTCTCCTTCAATCAGAACCAACACCTTCAAAAAACTAAAATCTAAGAAGATAGGGAAGAGAACACAAGCGTCGTTACCCACTATTAACCTAGATCGTAAAATCAAAGAACCCTAGGTGCCTGTCAAGTCCTAAGCTCTGATACCAGTTGTTATGGTATCAAGCGTCAAGCCCTAGGCTCCGATACCAGTTGTTGGGGTACAAATAACCACGATAGTGGAGACAGTCGATATAAGGAACAATTCTATGACTTACAATCAAGCAACAACAACGCAAAACTAACGAAAGAAAAATAATAAAGTGCGAGAACAAATAAAATCACACAAACCGAAGACAATGGATTTGATAACGAGGTTCGCCCACCATATGGTTAGTCCCCGGCAGAGCGGAATCTGCAATAGTCTACAAGATCATAGAATTAAGTTACAGCCATGAGCAATCCTATGAGATTTCTCTCAAATCTCTCTAGATCTTAACCGTTACCCTCTTTCTATACAATAGTCTTTCAAATTGGCAGTACATTAATCATATGAGAGATCCTATAAATAGGAAAGCCATAATCCTACCCAAAATAAGAGATAAACCCAAGTTACAATAATTCGGTTCGCACAGAAAACCCGATAACAGACATCTGCACCAGACTTGGTCAGACGTCTGCCTCTTCTCTGCTTCTCTTCAGCTCCTTGGGCAGACGTTTGCACCCTTACTATCAAACGTCTGTCGTTGCTCTGGATTAGGCTTCAGTTTTTCTAGACGTCTGCCCCAGACGTCTGGCTATGCGCTATTTTTTTGCTAAGGCTCTCTGCAGACGTCTGCACTCTGGTCTTCAGACGTCTGCTGTTACTCTGTTCTTTTGACATGTTCTTGGTGCACGTACAGACATCTACACCTTTCGCTTCAGATGTCTACCGGAAGTTTCTCTACATTTCAACAGGCAGATGCAGATACGAATGCTAATAATCATCGGAAATAAAAGTTACTACCTGTACTTGTTAAAAAAAATCAGATATGGATAAGGAATCAGCTTGAATTATCCATATCTATATATTTACATCCCGGGTAAAATGGATATATAAGAGCACAGTTTTGCATTTGAGATTCTTATAGAACAAGTTTGATGTGTTTATTTATAGGTGGGTTAGGTTAATTGCTAAATAATTCCTCAATGTTTAACCTATTTTGTACTTATATACGTTATTGATTTTTTTCTACACTTATATATCTTAATGTACAAACCATTCATACTTTGCTACTTTCAGTTGATCATCAAATTCATCACTATTTTAAACAAAATCCATACAGTTTGTACTTTATAGGTTATCTAAGCGCAATGAGAAAATCAATAAGATATATAAGTGCAAAGTAGGTGAAATATTAGGGTATTATTTAGCAATTGACCCTTTATAGGTTGCGATTGGTCCATTTTTATGAACTTGTTTGCAAATATATAATGGGTTGTTATGGACATCTAAATGATCTAATAGGGCAAAGAAATGTCAAATTGGTATGTAGTTGTTGGATTCTATAAAATGTAAAAGTGGAAAGTGACAGATTCTGTAAAATAATTGTTTTGGGATGGATTTTTTGGGCTCCCGACTTGCTGTCCTTTTCTTCAACGAAAAAACTTCTATTTGTAGGCTTTTGATCCCACAGCCACGTTTGCCCCTAAAATAATAACAACCTATGATTTTCCTTTGATTTGCTTGATTTCTTCTAACAACCCACGATCTGTTCGTGGGTTGTTTTGGATTCGAAAAATTTGGATCTCATTGACCAACATCCTAATATCTCCCACTTGGTCAATAAGACCAAAAATCAATTGAGCACACCCCCACTATTTGTGAGATCGTAACTCCTTCACACTCCCACTATCCGTGAGATGTGAAAACCATCTCACCATTTGTGAGATCCGGGATCCAAGCAATACCTTCTCACTATTCGTGAGATATGAGGTTCGAGTACTACCATCACACTATTCGTGAAATGTGATGCTATCATTATCCATGAATGCATCCTTTCCTGACTTATATGATTCTAAGTCCCATCAAACCAACATATTTGATGAATGTTCCTGCTGTAATTCCATTTGTCAAGGAATTAGCAATCGTATCACTTGTAAGAATGTAAATCACCTTAACTTCCTTCTTTTCTACAATATCTTGAATATAGTGATATTGAATTTCTATATGCTTTCCTTTCGAACTATCCGCACCACTATTAATCAAGATGATATTTGCTTGATTATCACAGTAAATCTCAATTGGTCCATCCACCAAACTGAGATCGAAGTTCTTTAGAAACTGTCTAATCCAAACTGCATTAGTAGTAACCATACTATAGGTTATGTACTCAACTTTTTGTGTGTATTTTGCTACACATCCTTGTTTCTTACTACCACAAGAAACACCTGCACCTCCAAAGATAAATAAATGTTCCGACGTCGACTTTCTATCATATATATCCCCTCCGAAATCAGCATCGGAGCAACCAAGTACTTCAAGCGTGTCAGCTTGATATACTAGCTTGTGGTGCACAGTACCCTTCAAGTATTTCATAATCCGCTTAACAGATTCCCAATAGCTGGACAAGGATAACTTTGATATCTGCTAACTAGGCTGATTGGGTATGCTAAGTCAGGTCTAGTACATAACAGTGCATATATCAAGCTTCGTACACGTTGAGCATATGGGACGTTAAGCGGTTTCTGCCCCTCTCTAGGGCATTGTTCTTTGCTTAAACGCTTTTCCAAGACCAATGGTGTAGGAGAGAAATTGCAATTCTGCAATCCAAATCTCCTTAAAATAGTATGCAGATATTTCTCTTGGTTTAAACTCAACATTTTTGAGTTGCTATCTTTTATGATTTGAATTCTAAGGACATAGGATTCTTCTCTCATGTCTTTCATCTCAAATTCCTTACCGAGTTCTGACTTAACTCTATTTAACATTTCTATGTTATTTCCAGCAAGCAAAATTCATCTACATACAAAGATAATATGGAAAATTTGCTCCAACTTTTCAAGACGTATACATAGTTATCTAATTTGTTTGCAACAAAACCAAACTGAATAATTGTGTTAGGGAATTTGAGATACCACTGTCTAGAAGATTTTTTCAAACAATATAGAGATTTCTTTAATTTATACACTTGGACTTCCTATCCTTGCACCTGAAATCCTTTAGGTTGCATCATACAGATTGCTTCCCTCAACTCCCCATTGAGGAATGCAATCTTGACATCCATTTCAAAAAGTTCCAACTCAAGATGCGTAACTAATGCTAAGATCATCCTGATTGATGAAAACTTAGCAACTGGAGAATAAGTCTCCTGAAAATCTATACTTGCCTTTTAAGTAAATCCTTTGGCAACTAGTCGGGCCTTGAACTTATCAATCAACCCGTTTACGTTTTACTTCTTTTTAAACACCCACTTGAATCGTATGGACTTCCTCTCTTCTGGTAAGTCACATAATTCCCATGCATTGTTTTTCTTTATAGAGTGAATTTCTTCTTTCATAGTTTCTAACCATGATATTGACTCATGCGATTTCATCGCCTCATTGTAAGACAAGGGATCCCTCTGATCCTCAATGTCCACGTGTACTGAAAAAAAGATGGTTGGAAAGAATACAAATAGTAATCATCCATCCATGCAGGTGGTGTTCTATGTCTTTTGTTGCCACTCAAATTTGCAGGTTGGGCAGATTCAGGTAGGTTATCTTCTATAAGTATATTCTCATTTATAGGTCTATCTTCCATGTTTGGATGATCAAAATCATCTTTAATAACCGGGTCATCTTCAGGAACATCAAGTAGAGGTTCTGTTCCCTCTTGAACATGTTTCTGTATTTCTAGATTTTCTAAGAAAGTAACATATCCACTTTCAATGACCACTTTTCCTTTATGGAGAAACCTATATCCCTTGGATTATTCTGAATAATCTATAAAGTTACATTTCAATGCCTTGAAGTCCAATTTATCTCTAACTTATTTTAGAATCAAGACATGAGCTACACTTTAACGACTCTGAAATCTCTATACAGAATTATTTGTTTAAATGTATAGAAAAGAGTATTTCAGCCTGTGTAGGAGTTATAAGTTATTTATGTTCAAAAAAAGCAAGAAATAACTTGTAGCTCACTGGTAAACCCTCTACACTGCTGTGACGTAGCTTGTATGTTTGAACCCTATCAGTCCTAATTTTTTTAAATATTTTTCCTTTTAACATTTCGGAAGCCCAAGAATTACACGTGCAATACACGGAGAATCGAAAAGTTTCAAAAAATCAAATGGGATAAATGAGAAGTAAACACAGAGTAAAACATGTGGCACGAATCTCGAAACAAACCACCAAGATCCAACCGTCGGAATTGCCCCAAAAACTGCTACCGATGGCCCAGATTGACCCGTTTGCCTCCGTGCTTTGGACACACACTTCTTTAGCTCCCCTCTACTCCCCCGTACTGTTTGATTTCCCTGCCAATTAAAGAGAGACTATTCAATTCATCATTTAACAGCAATTTTAATTTTTTAATTCCCAAACCCTAAATTCTTCACTATAAATACCACCCCATCCCCTATCTCTCCCCCATTCTGAAATTTCTATCAAAATTCCCTCAAACTCTCTAAGTACCAAGTAGAGTTAAGCATCCAAGTGGGGTAGCAAGCCAAGCTCAACGACCGAAGCCTTTCCGATGAAATCACGACCCCCGAAGGCTTCCCCTCACTCTTGTTATCAATTTAAACCAGTAAGCCTCGTCTCTTTCTAATTCTTTTCAATCTAAATCACATTTTAAAATCATACCGACAAAGTGGAGTTAACATATAACAATCTTCACTTTTAAATATTTTATCATGCTTGATAGGTCTATATGTCACATAATCACCCTAATATCTTTTTAAAATAAATTTCACATATTTTTCCTTTTTTTGTAAACAAAATTTCATATGAACCAATCATATAACAAACTTTTCATTAAAATATCATAAACTTTAGTATAACCATTAGTTCAATAATTATTACATATATCTTTAGGAAAATTTCATGGGTAACGACCTATCCTACATGCATGCTATGGTTTTATAGCTCGAAGTGTAAATATATGGTTAATCCAAAGAATAGATTTTACATTAAAATACCACTTTTTTCAAAAAGGGTTTCTTTTAATCGATATTTTTATATCCTTGGCAATTGTGCCTCTACAACCCTCGTTAGGGGACCCGTTAATAGATGTTGCGGATTATCGCACATCCTTGGAATAGTAGAGCGAGATGCAGAACTTTTCACGGAGTATTCGATTTCGAAAGGAAATAAAAAATACGGTTTTTAAGAAATACGACTTTTCTAAACAAAACAAACTTTGAAAAATTTATATAAAACTACAAATCCGTATCTACAATAAAAACAACTTGTGAAAATATGTTTTTAAATGAAGATTAGAATTTTAATAAAATACCAACAAGTTTCCAAAAGTCGTAGTTTTCATAAAAATAGCATAAACTTTTAAAAGCTAGGTTTTATCACTAAAATACCACAGCAATTAAAAATGCATGTTCATCAAAACCCTAAATATTATAAATCATCCTCGAGTTTTAATTTAAACCATATTAAAGTACTTTCACAAAACCCTCTTGAGAAATGCAAATAATATAAATACAAAATAAACAACAATAATAAATATTTAATAACTCTACATTAATATAGGCCTACGCGGTATCATTTCTCTTAAGTCCCGAAGAGCCGGAGAAAGTGAGTGCTTGCCTATTCAAGTTAGACAACTTAACGGAGTTATCAAGTGGCAATAAAAGATACAAATCCCGCCGTCCATATGCAGCAGTTGCCGATTTCTCCCAAACATAAGATCTTTAACAGTTAACTCAATTCTTATGAAAAAGACCTGAACTCGAATCCAAACTCGAATCTAAACATGAACATGAACCCGAACCCAGTCTACTCGAACTAACTTCACTCGAACCAAGATTGCAATTGACATGACTCGCATTTTACTCGACTCGCTCGACTTCATCCCACCCTTTTGCAATTTATGGTTTCGATCCAGACATGTTGTAATCAATCAATCAAATTAATTAAGTATATTATATAGTTATAGACTATTTATACTCGGGGTGCTTGGGATAGTTTCTTGTGTGAATCCAATGGAGTTTCAGGAGCCCCGTATTAACTATTTTGTATTTTACTCGAATATCAGTCGGGTCGACTCATCCACAGCCTAGAGCCCCGATACTAATATATGAAATGGGCCCGTGTTTCCTTACTCCTGGGGCCCCACTCTTGAGCTCGTGAATACTTCTACGGCTGCGTTGACATTTACAGTCAGAACGTAACGTTAACATAGTGACCATATAGAGACCTATAGTACATATTTATCCATGAACATATACTTTTACTCATCATATATATATTTTATACTTGTCTTTTACTCTTACTTATCTTTAGGACTTACCGAGCGCTAGTTCGCTGACGGGTATTCCACCAACTCTTGTTTTCTTGGAATGTTCGTCAGATACGGTCGAGACAGAGGAAGTGGAGGCCACCGAGGAGGACTACAACTGGATTGCTACTCAGAATTAGCTTAACTTCATTTTTTTCTTCTGGCTTATGTATGCCACATATTTAGGCATTTTCTTTTATTGTATTTACTTTCCAGTTGAAACTCATGTACTTGTAAATATTTGATGTTGAATGTAAATAAAGACGTTTTGTTGAAAAATTTACAGTCTCTATTTATTCTTGCATTGTGTATTATTGTATCAATATGTTTAATATATTTATTTAGGGAATGACCTTCGTTAGATAAATATGCCGCGGGCTTGCCACGTCATCGTTTCCGTCCACTAGGAAGCGGGGCGTGACAGGTTTTATTGGTGGCCCATGTGGGTTAGTTCTGCATGAAGTCGTAAACAATATACCACAAGAATTAATGAATTCAACAAACATTTACATTCCTTATATTTCAAATTTTTTGAATCTATCATGACCTCTATTTTATATCAAGGTGATGGTCTCTCTGAACAATACCAGCATAAACGTCAACGACAATACTCCACCACCACTACCACCACTACCACCTACCATTGCAGCTTCTATAAATGAGCAAACAGTACTTCTTGAGGCTATTAAGAGCATATTGGAGGGTCAGCAGTAGCAGACTGCTATCCTTATGAACCGCCCCGAAGCCGATACATCCGGATTTAAGCAGTTTCGAGCACTGCACCCAAAGAACTTCTCGGGTAAGGAGAGCCCGCTTGAAGCAGAAGAATGAGCTCATGTGATCGAGGATGGTCTGACACTGGCTCAAGTGTCAGATATAGCTTGGGTAAAGTTGCTAAGTTGCAACTGACCGATAATACCAGAGTTTGGTGGAAGGCTGAGGAGAGCCGTCTTGCGCAACCGATAGAATGGAGAACTCTTCGATACCAAGTACTTCCCAGAGACTGGCCGCTTTGACATGGCGCAGTAATTCATCCATTTACAGTAAGGATCGATGTGGATCAAGTCGGTAGATGAATATGATGCTAAGTTTACCATACTCGGCAGGTAAGATATAGTCTCAAATTCAATTTTCATATCTCACTCACAACACTGCTAACATAAGGTCGTAACAGGTTCGCTGCACAGCTTATTCCCACTGCTGAGATCCGGGCACGACGATTCTAGCAGGGGTTGAACCCTGAAATCCAAGCTGCACTCGCTACGAGGGATTTCCCAACTCATGAGCTTGCTTTGAAGGCTGCCCGATGCTATGAGACAGTTGCGAAGAAGAAGGGCAGGTCACAGACTGTCGGTGTGAAACGCAGCGGTTCCTAAGAACTCATGCGATCCCAGTTAAACCGCTGCGACAAGAAGAAGGGCAGGTCACAGATTGGCTGTTGTAAAGAAGAAGGGCAGGTCACAGGCCAGATCATGGGAGGGGTCTCTTCTAGGCCAGCTTACCATAGACAACCTCAGAGGCCGGTAGGTTCGTTCGCCAACAACATGCCAGACATTTGCATCTACTGCAAGAGAACATGGCACCTTGTGAAGAACTGTCGTAGGGCGAACAACTTGTGCTTGATTTGTGGGTCTTCTACTCACGCCATCAGAGCATGCCCCCAGAACCGAGAACCCAACAACCCTCCAGCTAAACTGGTGATCCATGCTCCTCCTACCAGGTTAGCTCTACCAGCTCCAGCTCCTCGCACCCTGACTGCTCAACCCCAACTCTAAATGTTTAAACAGGCACAGAGGAAAGTGCCGCGACACCAAGCATTCACTATGTTGGTCGAAGAGGCCGAAACTACGGGTCAGGTTATCACTGGTAAATCCCTTCCTTATTCTCTTTCAAGTCCTTTCAATTCATATTCATCTTATATTTGTTATATCTAAATATATCCCATACGAATTAGGTACAATCTTAGTATCCTCCCTACCTGCACTCACGCTCTTCGACACTGGGGCATCGCATTGCTTCATGTCGCAGCGGTTCGTAAGAACTCATGCGATCCCAGTGTCACGCCCCGCTTCCTAGAGTGCGCTAAGATCGGCACGTGACAGAGTCAACCATGCTACCTGTGGCTAGGAAATATCCCTCCACAGTCACATTACGGCTGTTTAGAGATATCAAGAACAGTAATAAACTATCTAATACATGTCCATAAGCCAGAATGAAAGAGTCATGGAATAAAATGCGGAAGCAATAGATTCAAATACAATAATAATATGGAATGTACGTCCCATAATACGCGCTCACATCAGGAATGAAAACACTGAAAGAAAACTAACTAAACTACTAACAGGTCCTCACTGCTTGGCCTGTTGATTAAAATACTCTTGGACAGCCTGCGATAAGGATAAGGGATCTGGGCCATGCAAAACCCAGACGTCAGTGCGTCATAATATTAATAATTCTAAGTAAGCAGGATGTAATGAAATATGCAGGCATGGAGTATGAACAGTAACAAGTCATCAGTAACAAGCAAACAGTAACATGAATATAGATCAGTGAACATGATATAAACAGGTGAAGTGCAGTGAGTAGTCTAAACTGTGCTATAGGGTTATCTACTCTATAGTTATTCGAAATCAATTAATGTAATTCTCATCGTAACCCATCGGTCTATGCCCCTCTCATTCCCCACGGGACCATGGTAACAAGATATGATAGACTGTGAGTCTATGTCCCGTTCATACCCCACGGGACCACGGTAACATGATGTAATAGCCTTTGAGTTATGTTCAGCTACATTCTTGATTTCCTCATACCCCCAAGTTATGTGTTCAAGTCAGGTATTGAATAATCTGGAGCTAATGCCAACACAGGATCAAGCAGGTACAGGTTTGTCTGTAAAGACAACATGATATGTCCGTAGGGACAACAGGTCAAGATTGTCGGCATTAGTAACAAGATTAGGTATCAAGTCAAGCAGTAGTATATCAGGTCATCTCAGGTAGTGCACAGGTATCAAGTGGATACTCACAATCAAACTGTAGCAAGTATGGGTTGCACAAAATCAAGAATGGAGTACTAATATAACAGTAAAATGAAATAATGTGACATGGTATGCAAATAGATATAAAAATCAATGATATGGATGCACAATTATCAATTAGAGTTACATTTATAGTTCCAATACTAATTAGGATGCACTTTATTAAACATGGGGTGTTAATATAACAGTATTATGTATTAATGTGATCTTTAGATGCAGCTATATGTATACTATATGATATGGATGCAAATAGGTATCCGAAAACTGTAAAACTTGCATATGGATGTATAATATGATAAACGGGTAACATTTTACTCATATGGATGCGTAAACTATACCTAGCATGTAGCAAGATGATTTAGCATGCGACTAGATATGTAATTACTGATATGGATGCACACGGACGTGATATAACAGTAAAATGATAAACTGGTAAATGCATGATGTACAATTAAACAATATGAGATGTAAATATTCCATTGAGTACATTATATTGTAATATAGTATGTAGCATGATAGGTTTGCATGCACTAGATGTAAAGTAACATGTACGGATGTAGACGAATGCCGGAAAATTGTAAAACTAAACATTGGGTGCACGATTTGAAATCCAAGTATTATATTTGTTAAAATAGATGTATATAAAGTAACGTAGCATGTAGCAAGATAAACTTGCCTAGATGGATCGCGAAATAGATATGCACGACACGTCCGACGTCGGCAAAACGTCGCAGCGCACGCACGGCATACGGGACGGGTCCAAGCAACGCAAGAGGGTGATCACGCAGGTAAGGTACGTCCTCTGGGTCGTTTGGATTGTCGACGTCAAGCCCGGATCCGGCGAACTAGGGTTTTATTTTAGAGGAGTTAGGGTTAGGGTTTGGCTCGGTTGTGATGTATGCTGTGGTTTGGGTGCAGGGTTTTGGTGTAGGAGGGAGAGCAGAGGAGAGGGAGAGGAGGAGAGGAAGGAGATAGCGACGGCGAGGTGAAGGTGTCGTCGGCGATGAGGTGAGGTGATGGGTTCTCGGTGTGTAGTGGTGTGCAAGTGTGTTGGTGAAGGCTCGGGAAGGAGGAAGAAGATGGAGATGGCGAGGAGGAGGAGAGGAGGCCCTGTAAGGGAAGAGAGTGATGAGGAAATGGAGTTTAGGGTTAGGGTTTGAGGATGGCAAGAGCTTGTGATGGGTTAAAGGATGAGAGGCTCGGGTTTAAATAAGAAAAGAGGGAGAGAAAGAAGGAGTTGTGAAGGGAGGTGACGAGAGCGTGGGCACGGTGACCACACTCGAGGAATGAACAGTTCCTCCGAGATGAGAGAGAGAGCCGCGAGATGAGAGAGAAAGAAGAGAGAGAGAGAGAGAGAAAGGAAAGAGAGAGAAGAGAGAAAGAAGAGAGAGGAGGGATGCTGAGCGAGAGAGAGAGATTTCTGAGAGGTGGTGGGGACGGAGGAAGAGAGAGAGAGTGTGAGGTTGTTATAATAGGTTGGGATTTAATATTTAAAAGGATTTAAGTTAGTTAGATAAATTTAAACTGTAGAATTAAATTTATTATTATATTAAATAAATTTGAATTTTGGCGGTATACAAAATAATTCAAAACACGCTCGGGTCGGTGATTGAGTGTCAAAAATATAAATTACCGCAATCAAGAAACGGCGTCGCTTCGCAGCTAGCCGGTGAGTGCGGGTCGATCCACAGAGACGGGTAAATTCCTTTAGTGTGTCTTAACGAGTTGATTCTATTTGTCGTTTTGGTTTTATAAAAATCTAGATCTAAAACTTAATTAATCTAATTTAAATTCTTGCTGGGGTTAGGCTTAGAGGAAGTTTTGGAGATTGATGTTTCCTCACCGCTTTCAATGCCGTATTTTAGATCCATTAGGTGTTATAGTAATTATCGATAAAGTGGATACGACTCTTTTGGGAAGATGTTTTCTTCCTCTAGATTCGTATCCTTCCTTTATCGTTAATTACCCTAACCCCCATGGAAAACGCACGCAACCGGCCCTTTATACTGCGGTTCACCGTTACCTCGAGGGGTAGGGTGCCGCAGGGAGCGGTTGTGCGCGCATGCATGGAGTTCTTAATGGGTTAGTTTAATATGGCATTGAAAGGGGTGAGAGATCTCATCTCTCAACCCTTTCCCTAAGGCTAACCCTAACAAGCGAGGAGACTACTCGCTCATTAGGGGATGAAATAACATTAAAAGAATAAAAGAAAAACACTTACTAATGGTGATGGCTCCCTCCAAGCGATAAAGAACAGATCTGAATGTCACTTCCAGAATTTCTGAATTTTATTTATTGAAAAGAGGCATAGTTTTTACAGATCTAAATTTACAATTTATAGGAAAATAGGAAACCTAGGGTTACAGACTCTCGCACATGCGCAATTACTGATTTGACCCCTGAGAATCCCAACAACAGAACAGTCGCGGCAACAGAAGAAATCTCCACCGACACGGGCCTTATATGGCCGCGGATCCGCGGCAAATGTTGGCTTGGGCCGCGGATCCGCGGCCCTTTGGTGGTCTTAGGCCGCCAGTCTTTTGGGCTTTCTTCAGGAGTTCTTGGGCTCTGTATTGTTATATGTATTTTCTCAGTTGGCTTCTCACTCTTCTCCAGATCTTCAGTGAAGACTTGTATTGGGTTTTTTAACCGTTTCACATTGACATTCGTTGCCTTGCACCTATGTGAACTGGGCTTGACTAGGATCCATCTAATAGTTGGTCAAAAAATCCCTTTTTCTGTTGCTTTATGTCTTTTTCACTGTTTTTGCTCCAGAGACCTGTATCCTGTAATATGCAACAAACGTGCGTCAAGAGTACCTGTTTATTTATAAAAAGGATAAGAATAGGGGAATGATAAATGCAATATTATGGTCTGAACAAATACCCCCAAACTTACCTTTTGCTCGTCCTCGAGCAAACTTATTATTTTATTCACTAAAATCCTAACCACACTTTCGCAGGGAAACGCGATTGCACTGAGCACGTGCAACAAACCGTTAAACCTCTAGGTGTCCCTAGTAGGAGGAGTGTTGTCTCCTGAGGGTTTTCAGCGGATTACACCCACAAAATCCTATCAACTCTGCCCACTGACTTTTGTTCTCCATTTAGGTCTTCTAACAAGGAATTCTATTATCTTCCACTTGTAAATTATCCACCCACATTCTGTTAGTTGTATGTATGCCCTAGAGGCCAGTATTGTACAGATGATGTATATTATATTGGATGCTTGGACATATATAGAGATGACTTTCTTGCTCGACATGATAGTATGCTATCTGGTTGCCATTTATCTTAACATGTACACTAGTCTCTTTATACTGTCTTATAGTTACATGTTGGTAAAGCCCTTAGGATTTGTACTTGACTACCTAGACTATGATGCAGATCATACTAGTGGGAACATGGTAGTCCATAAGTACATCCTTCAAGGTCCCTAGTCGTGGGTATCTCGAGACGGGGCATCGATTTACCAGAGTAGACTAGCGTATACGCTTCTCGACCCATGTGATGGGCGATGGATGATCCCATATCCATTGGTGTTTGACATCAGAGATGGTATACGGGTGCTCAGTGGAAACTGGGTACACTGGACGGACTCGCCGAGAACTCCCAGATGGTATTATACCTCACGTCAGATGGCAGTTCTCAGGTGACACTTGTACAGATTAGTCTGTAGACCCGAGATCGTCATAGAGTCTTGTGTGATTCCCACTGTGCTTTGATCTCCACCTTACCACGTCCATGAGGGCATGCAAAACGGTGGTCTTTGGGTACAGTCCCGAATCACATGGAGGCAATGAGCGATAGGAGGGGTTTCGTCTCTCCCGGTATTGGGAGTTGATGTTGCGCAGTGCTCGATTGGCCGTAACAGGGAAGTCCCTGGCCAGGGCTGATCAGAGATTTGCTGGTAAGTGTTACCAGTAGTTTCTCGACCCGTTACGAGCCTCATATCAGCACGACTTATCGGGTTATTGGGGTCTGACGTATACCACCTCTAGACTTGATATGCGACGTATCAGACGAAGAGACTTGACTGTATGGTAAGTGTTACTGGTCGGATTCGCAGGAGTGTGAGCGGGCTAGCTCGTCGATCTTCTGATCGCTCAATACCCGGGTGGCCGTTACGTTTAGCAGACCGCTTGCGGCTTGTGGGTGTTTGATATGATCATCACCTGCTACCGGCGTATTGACGAGTCTTTAGAGTCCTACACAGAGGTTTCCTGGCTCAAGCGAAACGAAATAGGAGCGCATATGAGATATGTGCAGGACCGAGAATAATGCGTGTATGTGATACCGCACTTCATTCTCGCGATATATGTTTCGATTGGTTATATTCGATATGACCTAGTTATCGAATCATTGATTCGATAAATCGATACATTACATACTAGTCGGTTGTATGCGATATAACCGGATCATTGAATCAAGTGTTGATTTAATGATTTAATGTATAATTATATATTTGATATATTACTTTGCATTAACTAGTATTGGTTCACTTTAAACGGATTTTTCTCACTTGGATTGCACATTGTATATGTGATATACTTTTGTGCACTTTTTGTATCATGTTTGATGATACTTGATCATTAGTTAAGTTTATAGAATTAATCCATGGTTAATTGATAATTAGGGTTTTGCATACATATTTATTTATCCATTTATTTGTTTATTTATGTGGATAAATTCAAAATGAGAATGGTGGCTATATTTGTTTCTTGTATGAAGCTTCTTGAACCCTTGACTTTAGCAACCATTCTTATCCTCTTGCTTAACCCTAACCCACTCTTTGACCATGGTTAATTCTCTACACTTAACCCTAGTTCAAGATATGATAAGTAATTGATATTAGTTTTATTTTAAAAAAAATGAGAAGACTTATCATAATTCTAGCTCTTCTTCTTCTTCATCTTCAAAAGAAAAGCTCAAGGTCCATCAATGGCATCTTGAGTTATAGTGAGCTAAATCCAAATCTAAAGTGAACCCACCTCCTATTTCTTCACCCTCTACCTCTTGCCAAGTTGTTTTGGGTGTTTACTTCACAAGTTTCACAAGTTTGTGAAGTCGGAGCTTGAGTTTGTGCAACCTCGACGTAGATCGTCTTTGACACAAAGCCGACGAGCTATTCCGCTTGCTTTCCCGATGAAGCCGATGATCGAGTCAAGGATTCATGATGGACAGCGAGGACATGACGTTGCGGAGCCGTGGAGGTGGATATCCGGATCTACAAAGGTTGTATATCCGTATCCTAGTAGTTAACAGTTAACTAGTTTTCATTTTCGCCTAAACATCTAGTTAAAGATTCGTAGTCTAGGGTTTCTCGGCACTAAAAATTTTAATTTGGCATGTTCGATGCCTTGTGAGAACCCACTAGGGTGCCTAGGAACCTTTCACATTCTTCACGCTTCCTCGTTATTTAACTTAAGATTATATATGTTATGTAGACCTACTTAGCTTTCGGCATCTTTTAAGTCTTCCTTCTAGGGTTTCATCTCAACTTAGGAATTTTCTATCAACTCCATTAAAGATATAAATTTTATCTTTCATTCCTCTCTCTTATCTAAATTCCAATCACATACCCCTACGTGTGTGTATAGATCACCCCTACACTTGGAAATTCAATTCAAGCAATCATGCCCTAGTCCATTGTCCAAAGTACTTATTAATTGGTGAATTTAAATGAAATTCGCTTACACATCCTGTTGGAGATAATGCCCTTAGAGACAATTATTGGATCACAGGCACGTGATTGCGGTGATTGAGGGAGGACCTATCCCGGTAGGACAGTCTTACTCGAGATGATAGTATGCTATCTGGTTTACCTTTATCATCGTGTACTGCTTTAGGTGACCTGACACGTCGCTATTACACGTTGATAGAGCCCCTAGGATTCTTGCTTGACCACCAGCAGTATGAGGGCGATCATATAAGTGGGAGCTGGGGTCTATAAGCTTATCCTTAAAAGGTCCCTAGTCGTGGGAGTTTCGAGACTGGGCATCGATACTCCATTAGTAGACTAGTGTATACAGTCGAGACCCCGACGAGGGGCGGTGGCCGGTCTCACAAGCCACTGGTGTCAGTTGGATCACCTAAGATGTATACAGGTGCTCATTGGGTTATGAGTACACCGGACAGGACTCGCCGGGAACATGCTAGTTGGTCATATACCAGACGTCAGATGGCAGTTCCCTGGTGACATGTGTGCAGGTTAGTTCATCGACCTGGGGATCGTCATTTGTCTCGTGGGAGTTCCCACTGTACTTTGATTACTACCCTACCACGGCTCAAAGGAGTCGTGCAAACAGGTTTTAGTTGGGTACAGTCCCGAGCCACATGGAGGCAGTGAGCGTATCTTCAGGGGTTCGTCTCTCCCGGTATTGGGGGTGAGGTCGTGCTGTGTCTAGGAGAGCCATTACACAAAGTCCTTGGCCAAGGCAAGGAGATTTACTGGTAGGTATTCCAGTAGTATCTCAGGGTATTCTGGGCTACACTCCGACACGACTTGTACCGCTTTTGGGGGTCTGACTTTTACCAACCCCCTAGGCCCGCCATGCGATACTCATAGACGAACGGACCGGACTGCACGGATATTGTCACTGACAGGCTCAGTAGGGTGTCAGGCTGAGTTCGCTCACGGACATCCCTTTTAGTCAATACCTGGTAGCCCGTTATGTATTGGCTTATACCTCTAACGTGCTAGTGGTTAAATCCACAACCAAGGTGTTGACGAGTCTTTAGAGTCCCCCACATTCAGTTACTCAGCTTTCGGGCGAAAGGTTGTAGAGGCCGTATGGAGATACGGCAAGGTCCGATCAGATACGTGCGGTATTGCACGGATCAGGATCGGACAGTCTGTACTATAGGCCGTATGGATATATGGCAGGGTTCGATCAGATACGTGCGGTATTGCACGGATCAGGATCGAACAGATATTACTAGCCGGTTTTGGTATAAGCCGGATCTTAGTATAGTACAGTGTAGACTTTGTCTCATTGCATTTGTATTTCGGTCGAAATACAGATGCGGGTGTGTATGCACAGTATCGGGGTTTTCCTGTAATTTATTACGGGACCAGTTTTCTGGAGTTGCCAGTTTGCTTTCCGTTTCGGCCAATTTCCATTGTTCCGTTCATTGGCCGAAGATTGGTGGAGGAGGGCTTATTTGCATTGTTGCAAATAGGCATTTGTGGAGGGGGTCTTTGCATTTTTGTTGTATCATGATAGCACCATCCTTTGACTTGATTTCTTCATGATGGCTTGACTTCATAACCTCATCATGGCTTGACTTATGTATGATGATGGAGGGACATGATGGTTGATGATGATGAGGGGTGAGGTTGGTGGAGTGTTAGTTTACACTTGTGATCATTTCCTTTTTGGATGATAACCTTTCCTCTCTCTCTCTCTTGTATGGGGATTATTATTGGCCTCTCTCATATTCTTTTGATACAACCTCCTCATTCTCACTCTCCCTCATATGCATGGTCGGCCACTTCCCAAAGGGGGCTGTCCAAATTTGTTCATGTGGGATTTTTGCTCTTTTGCTTTAGGAAAAATCCCACAAGTTCCACCTCTATGAGTTTGTATCATCCCTCCACCAAATGGGAAAGCTCCAAAACCCCAAATGAGACTTGACGACTACATATTCTACAGCGAACCTTGGGCACGTCGAGTAGCCGGCTTCGTGCCCGAGTTGCCTCGGCATTGAGGTGGGAGCCCGTAAACAAAGTAGGCGATGTGGTGCACTTCCGGCGACGAGGAGGAGACGAGACTTTTCCGCAGGAGATCGGGACCATGACGAGAAGACCGGAGGACTTGGATCGTCGGTATATCTCTAACCCATCTTCTAGTTAGCTTAGACTAGTTAATGGTTTCGATCCGGGTGTTTAGTGCGCGGTGGTGCCGGTTTGCTAAGTCCGCAAAATTAAAGTTTTTCACCGCTTCCGCATTCCGGCGTCGGATTGACGGCCGGGGCGCCGCCGTGCACTTACACATCCTTCATGCGACCGTTAATACTTCTTGAGGTACCAACGACCGATTACAAAATGCGTTTGCACTTTAAAGCGTACTTCCTAGTCCTTGCAACACCCAAGGCTTTAGCAGTGACTCCCAAACCAGTTGGTCTAAGGCACTAGGTGATGAAGCACCCTTACTAAATATTTTTCTATTTTTGCAGCCTTAAGTAATCACAAAAACCAGTGTCCATTTTTTTTCTTTATTCACATTTTTTTCTTTTATTTTCATTGTACTAAGGACTTTAGACAAGAGCATTTCAAGGTCTCTTCTACCATTCCAAGTTTCAAGGTGCGTGAATGTGCAAATTGTAGGGTATACATTTTCAGAATTTAGACTTAAGTTAGGAACTATTTTTCAAACTTATACTCTAATAAGAACATCAATACTCTTCCTTTGTTTTGACTTAGCCCAAGAAGTGAACCCAAAATTTGCCTATTTCTAAATAAACTACAAGGCATATACTTTCTACCGTTAAACTTTAAGGAAGGTTATTTTTAGGGTTTTTAATTCACTAAGTCTAAGATCTAGTTGTTCCTAGCCAGTTAACCTCTCTGTCAAACTCTAGTCAATTAGCCAAAATTGAATACATTAATTTTTATAATTTTTTGAAATTTTTCAAATTTTTATGAGTTTTTAAATAAGTATGCAAATGCAAAAATATGTACAAATGAATGCGAAGGAAGAAGACGTACCGAGCATACCCCCAAACTTGACTTTGACAGTGTCCTCACTGTCATGCTAAACCAAGAGGGTCAAAATACCGATACTCCCCTGTTTATTTATTTGTAATAATTTTTTTATGTTTTGAATTTTTTTTATTTTTTTTATTTTTTATAGAAAAAGAAAACAAAAGGATATATACATATATACAACAAGATTCCCCCCAAAGTTAAGCTTGGCCTTACACAAGCCAAATGTTAGCACCAACCATTCAAAAATCTTATCATGGTAATGGTAGAGTTGGTGCAAGAATGGGATGGAAAGAAAAGAGATGAAAAGCACGCGAGACCGTGTGGAAAGAAGAATGGTAGAATCTGGTCTCGGTGGGGGAGAAGAAAGACGGAAAGAAGAAAGATGTGGAGTGCGATCTTGAGGGTGTAAATTGAGTGAATAAATTAGCGCAATTTGTGATGACCGATGTGTTAAAAGCGATTGCGCTAACCTGCCAACTCGTCGTGCAATGGGGTCAAATCCCTCAAGATTCGCAAGAAAACATGGGTACGCCGAACTTGGTATAGGAGATGAAAGCGTAACGGTCATTTGTTCGGTCGGAACAATAGGAAGGAGGGAGGGTGATATAACAGTCAAAGGTTCAGGAGGCTGAATTGGAAAATCCGACACATCAATTAAAAATGGTTCAACCTCGATATTATCCTCAAGACTCTCCTCAATATTTAATCCATCTATGCCATTGTCATCAAAATCTAGAAGCATATGAGATTCGGGGGAAACATTTAATAACTCAGGATGATGATTTGAACATAAAATTTCTATTAAATCGACAGGTTCATCATCCGAAATATTCCCGGCGTCTATATCCTCAATCAAGTGAAAATCAATTTCTTTAGACACTTCGTCCACAGCATGTATATTTATCAATGTAGGTTCTAGAGTGGAGGTGTAAAGATTTTAGGATTAGGTGCGGTTTCACTCGAAAGGGGTTCCTCACAATTTGGCAAATCAAACACTACAAAATCGCACAACTCATTTTTATTTTCAACTGGTGAATCATTTGGAACAATCGATGGAAAACCGGAGTTGTGGGCTTCAATTGGGTAAGGGTAGGTTTGATTTGAAAATCCTCTCTCATTCTCACTCTGTCCAACTGCCGTCTTATACATTGAAAAATTCGGAGCTAGCGGGACACTAGCTACCGGTTCACTAGGTTGCATAAGGGCGGCCATGGATGCTTCCACATTCCTCATTATTTTATTTGTTACAGCAATATATGCTTCCAACGACTCTTCCAAACTAGACTTAGGTGGTGAGGGGGTTTCAGTAAAAGATTCAAAATTAGTTGGGTATGTGAAACTCCCTAATGGCTGTGTCGAAACAGCGTCTAGTGAAGGTGGGTATGACTGGTAGGAAGTGGGTGGTAAGACAGGAGTAGGGTCAACATATGGATAAGAAGGTGAATAATCGTGCGGATCCCTAAAACTAGATGAGTGGAGAGGGGTGAAAGATCGACTGCGAGATTGAGCAATATGTTCAGCAATGGACATCGGCCTAGGAGTGATAGAAGGACTTGAAGAAGTGGTATCAACATATGTAGGTTGTAAAGGTTGACTCGGTTGACACGAAGTGGGTTGAAAAGTCAAACTATTTCTCCTAGACGCCTCTATTTGATCTTTCAACGAAATTTTTGGCAAGGAGGGATCGTTTTTAAATTGACCGAAACAATTGACGAACGACGCAAAGTTAGGTTCGGGATACCAAAATTCGGCAAGAGATTTATGATGTGGGGTACCCATGATAGAAGAATGCAAGGATTTCTTAGCGACAAAATTTTTGCAAGTTTTTAAAAGATTTTTCTTTAATTTTTTTATTGGAGAGTTTTGCAACCAAGTTTTTGAAGACGGACTCGTGACACAACTGTATCAACCATACATGCACAATCAGGCCTAGATCTAGGGTCGCCTAAGTCTGCTAGACAGCTCCTAACTAGGGCTAGAAATAGACCTCAAACCGCCTTTTCACGGACAAGTACGGCCAGGTAAGTGGGAAGGGACCACCACTACAGTGGGCCTAATTAATAACCACTAGCCTAGACACCGCAATGTCGGTTAGGATAAACGGCTGATGCCTACCCTAGTCCTTTTCCTATTGAGCTCGCTGTCCTTAGGTCTGAGTCTAATATTTTTTAATTAGTTGTGGTCGATGCAAAATGCTTTAGGTGTTTTCTGGGGTCCTGGGAAGGGTGATGAAATCCCCACCCAATCTGAGTTTGGTCAAATAGCCCCTTAAGTCCAATTAAATTATGCAAAACAGAATTTCACTTGCATTCAATTTTAGCGCGGCGCAAAGAAACCTGCAGAAAATCTGTTATTTAGAAGGGGGAGAAAGACTCTTTACGCAAAGAACCCTGTATAAAACTTTTTACAAAGAGATATATTGTAGGTTGCAGAGGGGAAGAAAAGAGAAATCAAACCAGCAAAATTTAGTGCGCTGACGTGGCACTAAGAGCGCGGATCCGCGGCTGGAGCCCTGTATATGCGGCGGAAGAGTGGCTAGGTCATGGGATCAGGCTCAGAAAAATTTTCTGCTGTTCTATACCTTCAGTTCCACTCTGTTCCTATATGTATTTTCCTGTTTGGCCCTCTGTAAATTTCCAGATCCGCAATTCATTGCTGTTCCTGCAAAATTCAGAAAAATATACCCTTCAAACAGATCAAAGTTGATAATTTTTGTATTTTTTTTTTATATTTTCAGATTTTTATAATTTTAAAATTTATATCAACCCGAAAATTCACAAAAAGAAATATTACGCCGTCCCCGGCAACGGCGCCATTTGATTGAGTGTCAAAAATATAAATTACCTCAATCAAGAAACGGCGTCGCTTCGCAGCTAGCCGGTGAGTGCGGGTCGATCCACAGAGACGGGTAAATTCCTTTAGTGTGTCTTAACGAGTTGATTCTATTTGTCATTTTGGTTTTATAAAAATCTAGATCTAAAACTTAATTAATCTAATTTAAATTCTTGCTGGGATTAGGCTTAGAGGAAGTTTTGGAGATTGATGTTTCCTCACCGCTTTCAATGCCGTATTTTAGATCCATTAGGTGTTATAGTAATTATCGATAAAGTGGATACGACTCTTTTGGGAAGATGTTTTCTTCCTCTAGATTCGTATCCTTCCTTTATCGTTAATTACCCTAACCCCCATGGAAAACGCGCGCAACCGGCCCTTTATACTGCGGTTCACCGTTATCTCGAGAGGTAGGGTGCCGCAGGGAGCGGTTGTGCGCGCATGCATGGAGTTCTTAATGGGTTAGTTTAATATGGCATTGAAAGGGGTGAGAGATCTCATCTCTCAACCCTTTCCCTAAGGCTAACCCTAACAAGCGAGGAGACTACTCGCTCATTAGGGGATGAAATAACATTAAAAGAATAAAAGAAAAACACTTACTAATGGTGATGGCTCCCTCCAAGCGATAAAGAACAGATCTGAATGTCACTTCCAGAATTTCTGAATTTTATTTATTGAAAAGAGGCATAGTTTTTACAGATCTAAATTTACAATTTATAGGAAAATAGGAAACCTAGGGTTACAGACTCTCGCACATGCGCAATTACTGATTTGACCCCTAAGAATCCCAACAACAGAACAGTCGCGGCAACAGAAGAAATCTCCATCGACACGGGCCTTATATGGCCGCGGATCCGCGGCAAATGTTGGCTTGGGCCGCGGATCCGCGGCCCTTTGGTGGTCTTGAGCCGCCAGTCTTTTGGGCTTTCTTCAGGAGTTCTTGGGCTCTGTATTGTTATATGTATTTTCTCAGTTGGCTTCTCACTCTTCTCCAGATCTTCAGTGCAGACTTGTATTGGGTTTTTTAACCGTTTCACATTGACATTCGTTGCCTTGCACCTATGTGAACTGGGCTTGACTAGGATCCATCTAATAGTTGGTCAAAAAGTCCCTTTTTCTGTTGCTTTGTGTCTTTTTCACTGTTTTTGCTCCAGAGACCTGTATCCTGTAATATGCAACAAACGTGCGTCAAGAGTACCTGTTTATTTATAAAAAGGATAAGAATAGGGGAATGATAAATGCAATATTATGGTCTGAACAGTCGGGTCTAAAATTTTAGTTTTAAAATACGAAAAATATATGCGATGACCAAAATTAAAAATGAATGCTCGGGTAATGAAAATGCATACCCCCAAGAACGGATGCACGTACGTGCGCGTAGCCATCCAAACAAGTCTGTTTCACTGAACGGGACAGGAACAAGATGCGCGGATGCTACCACGGAGTTAGGAGTATCAAGCAGGCCATGCAATGTATTTTAAAAATATTTTATGTGACTTAAAATATTATATGGTAAAAGATGCAATGCCAGATAAAATGCCACTATGCAGTATACATGAATGTGCACAAGTCTACGCAACAAGTCAGGATAACCCATAAACATGAACCAGGACAGGTTCCAAGTAAGCAGGTCGGGTCGGATGCAGATGTCAGATATACTATTTACACCCAAAACGCAGTAAATCAGGAAGATATCATAAATAAGGAAATACGTGAACTGGAATTGGTATAAATGAACTAGGGTGTTACACCCAGTTAAGCCGCTCGTATCCAGCTGGAATGTCAGTTCAGGGAACGACGTTCTAAAAGAAACTTTGGGATACGATCTGTGTCCAGTGGTCGTCTGCAGTCGAGAATTCTATGCAAACTTTAAGGTGCTAGACATGCTGAACTTCGACGTAGTCTTGAAGATGGACTGGCTGGGAACTTTCTTCGCTACCATCGATTGTCGCCAAAGGAGGGTAGTGTTTGAAATACCAGATCACCCGGTGTTCTACTTTAAAAGTGGAGAATGGAACTTGGAGCCTAGCATCTACAGAGAAAAACCAAAGAATGCAGAGATTGCAGCATTGCGAGTGGAAGGATCGAAGCCAGAGGTAGTTCGAGAGTTCGAGAATGTATTCCCGAAAGATATATTAGGTTTGCCTCCTGATCGAGCTCTTGAATTCAGCATTGATTTGCAACCCGGCGCACAACCAGTAATAAAAGCTCCATATCGATTAAGTCCGGAGGGATTGAAGGAGATCCGTATTTAGTTGGACGAACTCCTGAAGAAAGGTTGGATCCGACTCAGTACCTCAAGTTGCGCATCTCCGGTGCCGTTGGTAAAGAAGAAGGAATGTAACTACCGGATGTGCGTGGATTATCTAGCTCTGAACGAAGTGACAATTAAGATCAAGTATCCACTACCCCGCATCGATGATCTTTTTGTTGGTTATAGTGCCCTCAAGTTAATTATTGTAATCGCAGGCAGACGATTATGATGATTGAGGGAAGACCTATACGGGTAGAACAATCTTACTCGAGATGATAGTATGCTATCTGGTTTGTTTCTATCATCATGTACATGCATTATATGGTATTACATATCACTATTACATGTTCATAGAGCCCATATGATTCTTTCTTGACTACCAGCATTATGATGGCGATCATATTCGTGGGAGCTGGGTGGTCCATAAGCACATCCTTAAATATCCCTAGTCGATGGAGTATCGAGACTAGGCTTCGATACTCCGAAGTAGACTGGTGTATACTTTTCGAGACCCAAGCGAGGGGCGGTGACCGGTCACACAAACCATTGGTGCCACTTAGTAACCTAAGATAGTATACAGGTGATCATTAGGTTATGAGTTACACTGGTCGGACTCTCCGGAAACATGCTATATGGTATTATACCTGTTGTCAGATAGCAGTTCTCGGATGACATGAGTACAGGTTAGTCTGTCGACCTAAGATCGTTATTTGTCTCGTGTGAGTTCTCACTGTGCTTTAATTCCTACCCTACCACAGCTCAAAGAAGTCGTGCAAACAGGTTTTAGTTGGCTACAGTCCCGAGCCAAATGGAGGAAGTGAGTGGATCGCCGAGGATTCATCTCTCCCGGTATTGGGGGTATATGTCGCGCTGTGCACAGGTGGTCATCACCAGAAATCCTTGGCTAAGGTGGAAGAGAATTACTGATTTGGATCAGTAATTTCTTGGTGGGTGAGGGGCTTCATACCGACACGAAATATCGCGTTATTAGGGGTCTGATTTTATCCACCCCCTAAACCCGATATGCGATATTCTTAGATGAACAGACCAGACTGTATGGAAATTGTTACAGAACGACTCAGTAGGGGTACGGTTGAGTTTGCTCGTCGGCCTTCCTTTTTCTCAATACCTGGGTAGCCGTTACGTACAGCTAGTGCCGCTGACGTACTTGTGGTTAAACCCACTGCCAGCATATTAACGAGTCTTTAGAGTCCCACACAGAAGGTTTTTCCGGTTCAGGCGATATGATGTAGATGACGTATGTTGGTACATACAGGTGTCCGACTAAATATGTTGTAACAACTCCAATTTTTGTATACCTAAATTTGAATTAAATTTGAAGTATACTTGGAGTATTGATGTTGCTGATAACATTTTAAGTATCTAATTTCCTGCAATAATTACAAGAAGGAGCTTGTAGCTCATTGGTAATTCCTTGCACTGCTGAACCAAGCCACCAGAGTTCGAATCCCATGCCCCACATAATTTTTATATCATTTTGTTTTAATTTTTTTGGGAAGTCAAACGGTCAAACAACCATAACTCTCAAATTAATGCGGTATAAAAAAAATGAAGTACGCCATAATTCCCCCCAGAAAATTCCCCACCCAACGAGACCCGACTCGGCCGAATCGGCCGGCGCCGCCGGCCGGACTCGGCCGGTCGGCCGAGTCGTCAACACGAAAAAAAATTCGTGTTGACTTGGTCTTCACCCCTGCATACTTCAATTTTTCAGAACAGTTATCATTTTCTCATTACACCTCTTTTAATCCTAAATTTAATGAAATTTTAATGAATTTTTATATTTTTTAATCCAAACCCTAACCCTAGCCTAGCCCTATATAAACACCCCTACCCTCTACCATTTCACTCTACAACTCTAAGTCCACTTTCCCAAATTCTCGAGAACTCGGTACAAAGAGCGAGAAGCGAAACGCTGCCGAAACCAACGACAAATTCCGGCGATCGTAGTAGAACCTTCGCGACGTTTTCGACGCACCGACAACCATCACTTCCTTAGCCTCCATAGTTTGTCCAAACCCGTAAGTCCCATCTCTTCTATCTCTCTTTTCTGCTAATAGAAAATATGACTTTTTGGAACCCGACGGAAATCGGAACAAACCGATTTCCGATTCGGTTTTTTTACAAATTTCCACTTGCCACCTAATACATAATGCCTAAACCTATATATGATGACTAGTAATCACCTAGAAACCAATTTAAATAAAGTTTCTCACATGAAATGATAGCTTCTTTGCAATATCGTATTCTTTTCATAAAAATACCATGAAGTTTATTTTTCTTCGTTTAATCACTTCCCTCACTCCTAAATATGTTTATCTTGATCACTAAACTTGTAGAAATCAATTTGAATGAATTTTCACACATGAAATGATAGCGTTTTCAAATACCGTATTCTTGCGCTTTAATACCTTCAAGTTTAATATATCCTATTTAACCTCTAAAACTTCACTAAACCTTAAAATAAGTCACGAGGTAATGACCTATCTCTACACACACACAAATATATCCCTAATTGATAATGTCAAAACTTAGAATAAGAAAATACAAGACTTTTCACTAAAATACCATTATCTTTATAAATCTTTCTTGAAAGCTTTAAGTTGTACATAATTCTAAATAAAATCTTTTAAAATGAAAGCACGATATGTCATGGACATCGATCGTTTATCTAAACTGACTTTGTGGTGACTAGGCAAGTGTGTCTAGGCTAGTGGTTTTTAATTAGGCCCACTACTGTGGTTCCTTCCCACTTACCTGGCCGCAATTGGCGGTGAAGAGGCGATTTGAGGCTTCTAATGACTTGTCGTTTAGACCTTAGAAATAGGCTAGTTGGCTTAGAAAACCCTAACAACTAAAATACGGAAAACTATACTCTTTTACAAATAAATACCTTTTATTTATAAAACCGTTTTTCTAAATGAAAAGTATTTGTTAAACCTAAGCAAAGTGCCACTGCAACCCACTTTTGGGGAACCCGTTAGGGATAGTACGGTTCATCGTGCACCCGCGGGCTAGTAGTGCGAGATTCAGACCTCCGCAAGGAGCATTCGGTCTCGAAAAGTTTAAAATACGACATTTGAGAAAAAAATGAGATTTTGGAGATTAAAATATTATTCTCGTGTTAATATATATATAATTATCATTTAAACACCTATTGTATTATAATATAAAGTTTCCGCTTTTTCCTAAAATTACAAGATTAAAAGTTACATTAAAATACCATGAATTTCAAAATAAAACAATTAATACTTTTATTAGGATATATTCACTGGAATAACACAAATAAAATTCACACTCATTATAATTATAAAGACGAATAATAAATACTTGAGGTGTATTTTGAAAACTATACAAAAGTACTTTTTACATAAAACCCCCTCAAGTTTTATAAATTACAATAAGGCCCCTAACAATTATTGAACTTCAAATTACCTTTCTTTTAGTCTTACTCGGGTTAGAGTCTGACTATTTCTGACTTGAATATGATTCAAGTCAATCTATATTCTTTTATATTACAACACAATTTGAATACATGAATCCCAGAATCCAGTTAACAATCTATTCATTTTGACTGAATCAAACCATGGATATTCATCCATTATCCTGATATTCCATTTACCTGATTATACAGTTGCAACATGTTTACTGATATCATGGTTTTGGTCAGTCACCCAACTTACACAATACATTACAACAATACTGTTAAAACACTACGGGGTTTAAGGGGTAGATTGGTACGGAAGGTGTTAAAGGTGGCATGAGATGGTCAGATTAAGACACCTAACCTGAATCCTATTGCTGTTGTACCGTGGCATAACGGTTCCTTGTACTTTTCTTTTGCCCTGGTCTCTAGCATATAGAGACCCCCCTCGTATACACTGGCATCCTTCTGTATCAAGCTACAAACAACAGCGTTAACATAATATTCCACAATATTCTACAACATGACACTTAGCAAATTACTTTTACACTGTCTTCCTAATTCTTCTTTATCTTGGGACTTACCGAGCGACCTGTTCGCTGACGGCATTCTATTTCTTTCTTCTTTGAATGTCGTCAGGTGCGTTGGACCAAGCTGAGATCGAGCCCACCGGTGAATATTTGGAGCAGTTCCACGAAGACCCAGAGCTCTAGATATTGTACCTTGTTCTTTCCAGTATTTCCATTTATTGTTATGCCACTGTTTAGGCATTACTTTTCATTTCAGTTGTATTTTCTTTTCATGCATTGTACAAAGAATGTTATTAATAAAAGTTGCTGTTATTTCTATATCATTCGTCTCTTGTGTTTTACTTTATATTGCTTAGCTACGCTTAGCGTATGTACTTCTGAGTACATACGTAGTGGACCTTATCACGTCCACTTCGCCGTACACTGGGAAGTGGGGCGTGACAGGTTTTGTTGGTGGCCCATGCAGGTCAGAGCTGTATGAGTCCCTGTCATGCAGTTCTGGTCTGCGTGAACAACCTAAAGCAATATAACACAAGAACCAGCAACTAAAACATTCTTTACAATTCATATTCCTTAAATCTCGCAAATTTCTCTTCCTTGAATCTTATCATGTATTTGAATCTGTCCTAACCCAAATTTTTCTTCAAGGTTATGGATTCCCCGAACAACACCAGCACCAACATCAACAACACCCCTCCAGCACTACCTCTCACACCAGTTGTTCCTGCACCACCCACTGAGCAAACGATGCTATTTGAAGCGATCCGCAGTCTTCTCGAGGGACAACAACAACTTTTGAATCGTCCTGAGACCGATGCACCGGGAGTAAAGCAATTCAGAGCTTTGCACCCAAAGCAGTTCTTTGGTAAAGGAAGCCCTCTTGAAGCGGAAGAATGGGCAAAAAGCATCGAAAATGATCTGGCAGCAGCTCAAGTGCCAGACCACGCTTGGGTCCGTGTAGCGAAGCTACAGCTCACGGATAATGCTCGCAATTGGTGGAAGGCAGAAGAAAACCGTCTGGTACAGCCGATTGAATGGAAGACATTTCGCGAGAAGTTCGACGTGAAATATTTCCCTATGATTGCCAGGTTTGCAATGGAGCAGCAGTTTATTCATCTACAGCAAGGGTCAATGTGGGACAAATCAGTAGATTAATACGACGCTGAATTCACCATGTTGAGCCGGTAAGATATGTCACAATAGTTCAATTTTTAGATATTACATACTACACAGCTAACACAATCTTTAAACAGATTCGCGGCACACCTGATACCGACGGACGAGATCAGAGCCCGTCGCTTTCAACAAGGTTTGGACACAGAGATTAAGGCTGCTTTAGCCACAGGAAAGTTTTTGACTCATAAGGAAGCCGTAGAAGCTGCCCGCAGTTATGAGGCAGTAATAAAAGAGAGGGGCAGACCTCAGTCTACAGGAGTCAAACGCCCTGCCAACCAGATGGCAGGTGGAGCCTCGTCCAGATCACCTTTCGTGCCCAGGCGACCCGGAGTACCAACCCATCGTCCTAGCCCAGCCTTTTGCACCCACTGCAAGAGAACTGGACATATGATGAAGGACTGCCGTCGAGCCAACCGCCTTTGCTTAATCTGCGGTTCAGCCACTCACGGTATTGGATCTTGTCCCCAAAGACAGAACCCAGTTGCTGCACCCAGGCCAGCAAATAGCTATCAGCAGCGACCAGCTCTTCAGGCATCTGCTCCCAGACTTGCACTGCCTGCACCATCCAAGGGACCACAAGCTGCACCACCTCCTCGACAGTTCCATCAAGCTCAAAGGAACGTTCCGAGGAATGCTCCTCAGGCCAGGAGGAATGTGCCAAAGCGCCAGGCTTTCATGATATCTGTGGAAGAAGCTGAGGCCAATGGCCAAGTCATTACTGGTAAACTTTCCTTCTCAAACTTATCTTTTAGTCTTGTTTACCTACACACATTCCCTATACCTAAAACCTATCCCATATACCTTAGGTACAATCCTAGTAGCTTCACTACCTGCACTTGCACTGTTTGATACTGGAGCATCCCACTGCTTTATGTCGCAACGGTTTGTCCGAACCCATACGATTCCAGTCTCACCGCTTGTATCCAGCTGGAATGTCAGTTCTGGAAATGATGTTCTAAAGGCAACTATGGGATACATCATGTGTCCAGTCGTCGTCTGCAGTCGAGAGTTTTATGCTGACTTCAAAGTACTGGACATACCAAACTTCGATGTGGTTCTAGGAATGGACTGGCTTGGAACCTTTTATGCTACCATCGACTGTCGTCAAAGGAGGGTAGTATTTGAGATTCCAGATCATCCTGTATTCTATTTCAAGAGTGGAGACCGTACACTGGAACCAAGTACCTACAAAGCAAAGCCAAGAGAAGCAGTAGTTGCAGCAGCTCAGGCAGAGGAAGAATCAAGACCGGAGGTAGTTCGAGAGTTCGACGATGTATTTCCTGACGATATATCAGGTTTGCCTCCTGATCGAGCTCTTGAATTCATTATTGACTTAGTACCAGGAGCACAACCAGTGATCAAAGCACCGTATAGACTAAGTCCGGAAGGATTGAAGGAAGTCCGAACACAGTTGGACGAATTACTGACGAAAGGATGGATTCGTCCCAGCACTTCAAGTTGGGGAGCACCTGTACTACTGGTAAAGAAGAAGGAAGGTTCATACAGAATGTGCATCGACTATAGGGCCTTGAACGAAGTTACTATAAAGAACAAATATCCACTTCCGCGCATCGACGATTTATTCGATCAGCTAAGTGGATCTTGTGTCTTCTCTAAACTAGATCTTCGTTCAGGTTATCATCAAGTGAAGGTCAAGGAAGCTGATATTCACAAAACAGCTTTCAGAACTCGCTTTGGACATTACAAATTTCTAGTAATGCCATTTGGAGTGACCAATGCACCAGCAATTTTCATGAACCTTATGAACCAAGTCTTCCGGGAGTATTTAGACAGGTTTGTTGTCATCTTCATCGACGACATCCTGGTATATTCTAAGAATCGGAAAGAACATGCGGAGCACCTACGAATTGTCCTGGAAACTCTTCGACAACATAAGCTTTATGCCAAATACAGCAAGTGCGAGTTTTGGCTAAAACAGGTTGGTTTTCTTGGACACATTGTATCAGGAGAAGGGATTTTTGTGGATCCAGCAAAAGTTTCAGCAGTCAGCGAATGGCCTACACCAAAATCAGTGAAGGATATTCGAAGTTTCTTGGGTTTAGCTGGATATTACAGAAGATTCATTGAAGGCTTTTCGAAGATAGCAACACCCCTGACCAAGCTCACACGAAAAGATGAAGAATTTGTGTGGTCAGAAGCATGCGAGCAAGCTTTCGTAGAACTCAAGTCAAGACTGACATCTGCACCTATTCTCGTCATACCGGATCAATCTGGAGGATTCGAAGTGCATTGTGATGCATCCGGTAAGGGATTAGGATGTGTTCTACATCAGCACGGTAAGGTTGTGGCTTATGTTTCAAGACAACTGAAGACTCATGAGCGTAATTATCCGACGCATGATCTAGAGTTGGCAGCCGTCATTTTTGCTCTCAAGATTTGGTGCCACTACTTACTTGGTGAACGAGTGAACATCTACACAGATCATAAAAGTCTGAAGTATGTGTTTACTCAGAAGGAGTTGAATATGCGGCAGAGAAGATGGTTAGAACTCATGGCGGACTTTGACATCAACTTGCAATATCATCCAGGAAAGGTGAATGTAGCACCTGATGCTCTTAGTCGCCAACCATTAGCAATGAATCTCACCGCTCAGTGGAAGCTTCAGCAAGACCTACACCAGATGGAGATCGAACTAATCATGCCAGGTGATGTTTCAAGTTTGATGAATCTACAAGTTCAATCAACTATTGTCAATCAGATCAAAGCAGATCAAGCCAGCGATGCTAAGTTGCAAAAGATCAGAGAACAAGTGGAGAATGGACTCAGAACAGATTCCATCATCCATGAAGACGGATCTTTGAGATACGGCAGCAGATTGTGTGTACCAAAAGGTCCTGTTCGGGAAGAGTTAATGAAAGAAGCTCACAGCTCTCCCTATTCAGTACATCCTGGAGGTACCAAAATATACAAAGATCTACGTCAGAATTATTGGTGGCATGGAATGAAACGTGAAGTAGCCAGAAGCGTCGCAAAATGTTTGGTGTGTCAGCAAGTAAAGGATGAACATCACAGGACAGCTGGACTACTTCAACCGTTACCAATCCCAGAATGGAAGTGGCAGCACATCACGATGGACTTTGTAACTGCTCTTCCTCGCAGCACAAAGGGTAACGATGCGATATGGGTCATTGTGGATCGACTTACA
This sequence comes from Agapanthus africanus, assembly GCA_030015575.1. Lineage (NCBI taxonomy): Eukaryota > Viridiplantae > Streptophyta > Magnoliopsida > Asparagales > Amaryllidaceae > Agapanthus > Agapanthus africanus. Next base: position 822,157,288 of record CM057339.1, on the reverse strand, counting down.
AAGTCGGCTCACTTCATCCCATTTCGAGTTGGCCAATCAACTGAGACACTAGCGAAGAAGTACATGGAGGTAATAATCTAATTTAGACTTAAAAACTCTTCATAATGTACTATCTCTGATACCCATGAACTCATACAGGAAATTGTGAGACTTCATGGAGTACCGGTCTGCATTGTCTCCGATCGTGACACCAGGTTCCGATCGCAATTTCGGCAGAGTCTGCAAGCTAGCTTGGGAATAAGTCTGAACTTCAGCACGGCTTATCATCCACAAACAGATGGTCAGTCGGAACGAACTATTCAGATCTTGGAGGATATGCTCAGAGCATGTATGCTCGACTTCAAGGGATCGTGGGAAGATCACCTGCATCTTATGGAGTTTGCATACAACAACAGCTACCAGGCAAGTATAGGAATGGCACCTTTTGCAGCATTGTATGGAAGGAAGTGTCGATCGCCATTAAGTTGGGATGACATCGGAGATAGAGAACTCCTTGGACCAGAGATGATAGGAGCGACCGTTGATGTGGTTCGTACTATCAGGGAAAGAATGCGTATAGCCCAAAATAGACAGAAACACTGGGCTGATGCGAAGAGACGACACTTGGAGTTCCAGCCAGGAGATCATGTATTCCTAAAAATCTCTCCGAACCGCGGAGTGATCCGATTTGGAAGACGGGGAAAGTTGAGTCCAAGATACATTGGACCGTTCGATATACTCGAATGAGTCGGTGAAGTGGCATATCGTTTAGCGCTTCCACCCTTATTGGAAAGAGTGCATAACGTGTTCCACATATCCCAACTCAGAAGGTATGTGAGTGACCCCAGCCATATACTTGATCATTCTGAGCTCACTATACAGCCCGATTTGTCTTGTGAGTAACAACCTGTGGAGATCCTGGATAGGAAAGTGAAGACACTTCGGAACAAATAAGTTAATTTGGTCCGGGTAATGTGGAGGAAAGACGCTCCAGGAGAATCCACGTGGGAAAGGGAAGATGAAATGCGTGCAAGATATCCGCACCTTTTTTGTAAACTAGTCATCAAATAAAAAGTTGTAAATTTCGAGGACGAAATTTTTGTAAGGAGGGTAGATTGTAACAACTCCAATTTTTGTATACCTAAATTTGAATTAAATTTGAAGTATACTTGGAGTATTGATGTTGCTGATAACAATTTAAGTATCTACTTTCCTACAATAATTACAAGAAGGAGTTTGTAGCTCATTGGCAATTCCTTGCACTGCTGAACCAAGCCACCAGAGTTCGAATCCCATGCCCCACATAATTTTTATATCATTTTGTTTTAATTTTTTTGGGAAGTCAAACGGTCAAACAACCATAACTCTCAAATTAATGCGGTATAAAAAAAATGAAGTACACCATAATTCCCCCCAGAAAATTCCCCACCCAACGAGACCCGACTCGGCCCCGACTCGGCCGAATCGGCCGGCGCCGCCGGCCGGACTCGGCCGGTCGGCCGAGTCGTCAACACGAAAAAAAATTCGTGTTGACAACACGAAAAAAAATTCATGTTGACTTGGTCTTCACCCCTGCATACTTCAATTTTTCAGAACAGTTATCATTTTCTCATTACACCTCTTTTAATCCTAAATTTAATGAAATTTTAATGAATTTTTATATTTTTTAAATATTTTTTAATCCAAACCCTAACCCTAGTCTAGCCCTATATAAACACCCCTACCCTCTACCATTTCACTCTACAACTCTAAGTCCACTCTCCAAAATTCTCGAGAACTCGGTACAAAGAGCGAGAAGCGAAGCGCTGCCGAAACCAACGACAAATTCCGGCGATCGTAGTAGAACCTTCGCGACGTTTTCGACGCACCGACAACCATCACTTGCTTAGCTTCCTTAGTTTGTCCAAACCCGTAAGTCCCATCTCTTCTATCTCTCTTTTCTGCTAATAGAAAATACGACTTTTTGGAACCCGACGGAAATCGGAACAAACTAATTTCCGATTCGGTTTTTCTACAAATTTCCACTTGTCACCTAATACATAATGCCTAAACCTATATATGATGACTATTAATCACCTAGAAACCAATTTAAATAAAGTTTCTCACATGAAATGATAGCTTCTTTGCAATATCGTATTCTTTTCATAAAAATACCATGAAGTTTATTTTTCTTCGTTTAATCACTTCCCTCACTCCTAAATATGTTTATCTTGATCACTAAACTTGTAGAAATCAATTTGAATGAATTTTCACACATGAAATGATAACATTTTCAAATACCGTATTCTTGCGCTTTAATACCTTCAAGTTTAATATATCCTATTTAACCTATAAAACTTCACTAAATCTTAAAATAAGTCACGAGGTAATGACCTATCTCTACACACACACAAATACATCCCTAATTGATAATGTCAAAACTTAGAATACGAAAATACAAGACTTTTCACTAAAATACCATTATCTTTATAAATCTTTCTTGAAAGCTTTAAGTTGTACATAATTCTAAATAAAATCTTTTAAAATGAAAGCACGATATGTCATGGATATCGATCGTTTATCTAAACTGACTTTGTGGTGACTAGGCAAGTGTGTCTAGGCTAGTGGTTTTTAATTAGGCCCACTACTGTGGTTCCTTCTCACTTACCTGGCACTTACCTGGCCGCAATTGGTGGTCAAGAGGCGATTTGAGGCTTCTAATGACTTGTCGTTTAGACCTTAGAAATAGGCTTGTTGGCTTAGGAAACCCTAACAACTAAAATACGAAAAACTATACTCTTTTACAAATAAATACCTTTTATTTATAAAACCGTTTTTCTAAATGAAAAGTATTTGTTAAACCTAAGCAAAGTGCCACTACAACCCACTTTTGGAGAACCCGTTAGGGATAGTACGGTTCATCGTGCATCCGCGGGCTAGTAGTGCGAGATTCAGACCTCCACAAGGAGCATTCGGTCTCGAAAGGTTTAAAATACGACATTTGAGGAAAAAATGAGATTTTGGAGATTAAAATATTATTCTCGTGTTAATATATATATAATTATCATTTAAACACCTATTGTATTATAATATAAAGTTTCCACTTTTTCCTAAAATTACAAGATTAAAAGTTACATTAAAATACCATGAATTTCAAATAAAATAATTAATACTTTTATTAGGATATATTCACTAGAATAACACAAATAAAATTCACACTCATTATAATTATAAAGACGAATAATAAATACTTGAGGTGTATTTTGAAAACTATACAAAAGTACTTTTTATATAAAACCCCCTCAAGTTTTGTAAATTACAATAAGGCCCCTAACAATTATTGAACTTCAAATTACCTTTCTTTTAGTCTGACTCGGGTTAGAGTCTGACTATTTCTGACTTGAATATGATTCAAGTCAATCTATATTCTTTTATATTACAACACAATTTGAATACATGAATCCCAGAATCCAGTTAACAATCTATTCATTTTGACTGAATCAAACCATGGATATTCATCCATTATCCTGATATTCCATTTACCTGATTATACAGTTGCAACATGTTTACTGATATCATAGTTTTGGTCAGTCACCCAACTTACACAATACATTACAACAATACTGTTAAAACACTACGGGGTTTAAGTGGTAGATTGGTACGGAAGGTGTTAAAGGTAGCACGAGGTGGTCAAATTAAGACACCTAACCTGAATCCTATTGCTGTTGTACCGTGGCATAACGGTTCCTTGTACTTTCCTTTTGCCCTGGTCTCTAGCATATAGAGACCCCCCTCGTATACACTGGCATCCTTCTGTATTAAGCTACAAACAACAGCGTTAACATAATATTCTACAATATTCTACAACATGACACTTAGCAAATTACTTTTACACTGTCTTCCTAATTCTTCTTTATCTTGGGACTTACCGAGCGACCTGTTCGCTGATGACATTCTATTTCTTTCTTCTTTGAATGTCGTCAGGTGCGTTGGACCAAGCTGAGATCGAGCCCACCGGTGAAGATTTGGAGCAGTTCCACGAAGACCCAGAGCTCTAGATATTGTACCTTGTTTTTTCCAGTATTTCCATTTATTGTTATGCCACTGTTTAGGCATTGCTTTTCATTTCAGTTGTATTTTCTTTTCATGTATTGTACAAAGAATGTTATTAATAAAAGTTGCTGTTATTTCTATATCATTCGTCTCTTGTGTTTTACTTTATATTGCTTAGCTACGCTTAGCGTATGTACTTCTGAGTACATACATAGAGGACCTTGTCACGTCCACTTCGCCGTACACTGGGAAGCGGGGCGTGACATATGTGTACATGCTACACGGACTTTAATCAGCCGGTTGATAATACTAGCAGTTTAGGATTAAACCAGATTATTAAATCAAGTTTTGATTTAATAATTTATATATATATATTTTTTATATATGAATTCTAGTATCAGTGTTCACTATTCATTTTCTCTCTTGGCTATTCGTATTTTTTTATGAATACGCGTATATGTATTTCGATACGTATATCGAGTTGTATTCCGTATTTATACGGAATATCTTCTAGAAGATGGACACCTCATTATATGATTTTCCTTTTAGAAAATCATTTGCAAATGAGGTGGAGGGTGAGGTGGTATGAGCATGGTTGGAGGTATGTAGAGAGGAATGGGCCATTATTTGTTTATTGTAAAATGTTGTGAGATATTTTGCATGGTTGTCAAATGGCAAGCCATTCTATTTATACATACTACCACTCTCTTCATTTCTATATTTCATGCTTGCTCATTTTTGCTCATGCCTATGTTTTCCTCACCTCCTCCTCCTTCTTCTTAAGTTTCTCACTTGAGATTTGGAAATGAGAGAAAAGGATAGTGGAAAATTCCTACATCTTCACTCTCCATTGCGAGCAACCTTAGAGCATCGGATGTTTCGCTAGGCGAAATTAGAGCTTGGATCGTTTCCCTCAGGTGGATCATCTTCGGCAAAGGGGGACCGGTTTGCAAGCGCGATCCGAAGCACATGAAGAAAACTTAAGGATGTGAGTATTCTACACATAGTAGATTAGTTTAGCTCACTAGGTTTTTGTATACAAATTCTAACTCTTTAGTTCGATTCATGGTTTCGGAACTTTAGCAAACTATAAATTTTTGAAATCTATGTTGCCATCTTCAAAAATTAGCTTGCTAATGTGCCTAAGTTCCCAGCACTTTTCGATCAGTTAAGTGGATCTTGTGTCTTTTCAAAGTTAGATCTTCGTTCAGGATATCATCAGGTGACAGTCAAGGAGTCCGACATTCCGAAGATGACATTTAGGACTCGTTATGGTTATTATGAATATCTCATAATGCCATTCGAAGTGACCAATGCTGTCACACCCCGCTTCCCAATAGACGGAAACGGTGACGTAGCAAGCCCACAACGTATTTACTATGAAAATAAATACGTTAAGCGTAATTAAGCAATATAACAATGAACAAGAATAACAAGAGTAATAAAATGAAACAGCAACTTTATTTACATTCAACTTTATATACAACTGTCTGAAAATAATATATACAATAAATAAAGTAAATGCCTAAACAATGGCATACAGAAAGTAAGTGCAGGCTGGAAAAAGCTAATAATCTGGCTATGCAACAAGCTGGTCCAAGTCCTCCGGGCTCGGCACTATCTACTCAGAGTCCGGTCCTTCTGACGAACATCCCAAAAGAAAGAAAACAGAGAGGAATATCGTCAGCGAATTAGCGCTCGATAAGTCCCAAAAATAAGGGAAGATAGTATAAAATGTGAATAGAAACCAAATGAACAGAGGACATGTAAAATTGTATATGATCATTCATTAGTATAAGATAGTTATTCTAACGTGGTTGTTTGTAGTTGATAAAGAAGGTATTCATGTATACGGGATGCGTCTATCTTACCCCGTGGACTATGTTAACATGTAGTACAAGGACCCGTCATAACCCACGAGACAACGGCACGTGAATTCATGTAAGTGTCTTTTAAAGTGACCTCTCGTGCCACGATATACGTTTTGTACCAATCTAGCTCCTTATCCCCGCATATTGTACTATATAGATTAAGATTATAGGTCTTGTCCGAATCCATAGATATAAAATGTACAGGTTCATGTTCAAGATGTAACCATGTGTTCAGGTATTCATATCAAGTTCATGTCAAGTTATACAAATGGTTCGGTCAAGTCGAGTCAAGTATGCAAGTTTGAGTTTGATGTTTGAATTAGAGTATTCAGGTTCATGATCAAGTATTCAAGTTCATGTTTGATTTTTTATTCTGGTTTGAGTTAGGATTCAGATTGAGTCAGAAACTTGTGAACGGATTTAACTCTTGAATTTTTCTTAAGTTTGGGAGTAATCGACAACTGCTGCACATGGACGACGGGATTTGTGTCTTTTTCCAAGACAATCGACATTGATAATTTCGTTAAATTGGCTAACCTGAATAGGCAAGCACTCACTTTCTCCGGCTCCCTGGTGTTAGTTATATGTATGCCCTAGAGGCCATTACTATACATAGGATGTATATTGTAGTGGATGCTAGGACATATATAGGGAGGACTTTCTTGCTCGACATGATAGTATGCTATCTGGTTGCTCTTTACCTTAACGTGTACAATGATTGTCTCTCTGTTACATGTTGGTAAAGCCCTTAGGATGTGTACTTAACTACCTGGACTATGATGCGGATCATACTAGTGGGGACATGGTAGTCCATAAGTACATCCTTCAAGGTCCCTAGTCGTGGGTGTATCGAGACAGGGCATCGATATACCAGAGTAGACTAGCGTATATCTTCTCGACCCATACAGATGGGCGATGGATGATCCCATATCCATTGGTGTTTGACATCAGAGATGATATATGGGTGCTCTGTGGAGACTGGGTACACTGGACGGACTCGCCGAGAACTCCCAGATGTATTATACCTTACGTCAGATGGCAGTTCTCTGGTGACACTGGTACAGAGTAGTCTGTTGACCCGAGATCGTCATAGAGTCTTGTGTGATTCCCACTGTGCTTTGATTTCCACCTTACCACGTCCAAGAGGGCGTGCAAAACGGTGGTTTTTGGGTACAGTCCCGAATCACATGGAGGCAATGAGCGATAGGAGGGGATTCGTCTCTCCCGGTATAGGGAGTTGATGTTGCGCTGTGTTCGATTGGCTATAACCGGAAATCCCTGGTCAGGGTTGCTGAGATTTACTGGTAAGTGTTACCTGTAGTTTCTCGAACTGTTATAGACCTCATATCGACACGACTTATCGAGCTATTGGGGTCTGACGTTTACCACCCCTAGGCGAGATATGCGACATATCAGACGATCAGACCGGACTGTACGGTAAGTGTTACTAGTTGGATTCACAGGAGTATGTGCGGGCTTGCTCGTCGATCTTCTGATCGCTTAATACCCGGGTGGCCGTTACGTTTAGCAGACCGCTTGCGGCTTGTGGGTGTTTGATATGATCATCACCTGCTGCCGGCGTATTGACGAGTCTTTAGAGTCCTACACAGAGGTTTCCTGGCTCAAGCGAAACGAAATAGGAGCGCATATGAGATATGTGCAGGACCGAGAATAATACCAGTATGTGATACTCTATTCTATTCTCGCGATTTGTATCATTGGACGGTTATATATGATATAGCCGGGTTACCGAATCAAGTGTTGATTCGATACATTGATACACTTGATATTAGTCGGTTATATGCGATATGACCGGATCATTAAATCAAGTGTTGATTTAATGATTTGATGTATAATTATATATTTGATATATTACTTTACATTAACTAGTATTTGTTCACTTAAGATGGCTTTTCTCACTTGTTATGTGCACATTGTATATATGATATATGTTTGTGCACTAGTTTGTATCATGTTTGATGATACATGTAAACTTGGGTGTGTATGATTAAACCATGGTTATGTTAATGGTTAGGGTTTTGATTTACTTATTTATTTATTCTCTTTATTCTTTTTAGCAAGAAATAAAATGGTGGCTTATTTTGTTCTTACATGAAGCTTCATGAAGCTTTGACCATTTTGTTTCTTTCCTAAACTTAACCATTACCTAACCCTAGTTTATTCTCTACACTTAACCACGGTTGCATTATGATAACCATCACTTGTTTTTCTATTATTGATTTTTCTATTTTTCATTCTTCATCTTCATCTTCTTCACGAAGAGAAGAAACCATGGCTACAAAATTTCAAGTGATGAATCCAAGTGAGAAATCCAAATACAAAGTGAACCCACTTCCTATTTCTTCATCCTCTACCACTTGCCAAGTAGTATAGGGTGTTTTCTTCACAAGTTTCATGACTTGGTGAAGTTGGAGCTTGATCTTGAGTTGCCTCGACGTAGATCATCTTCGGCATCGATGTCGACGACCTAGCCCGATCATTTCTTCGACGAAACCATCGCTAGAGTCCGGGATCCGATGATCGCAGCGGAGGGACGTCAACACGGAGCTAGAGAAGTGGAGGACCGGATCTACAAAGGTTGTATTTCCGTTCACTTTAGAGTTAAGTTGTTAACTAGTTGTAGTTTCGCCCTAAACTCTAGTTAACGATCCGTATTAGGATTTGTAGGCACATAAAAAATTTGAATTTGGCATGGTTGATGCCTTGTGAGACCTCATTAGCGTGCCTAGGAACCCTACATCTGGGGCTCAAGAGAAATGATACCGCTTAAGCCAATGCGAAATCAATAGTCCTTAAAGTATTGTTTGTATATCTTGAGGGGTTTTATGAAAAATATGTTAATATTGTTTTAAAAATAACCTTGAGGGTGATTTATAAGATTTAGGGTTTTCATGGACATGTATTTTAATTATTGTGGTATTTTAATGATAAAAACATAGCTTTTAAAAGTTTATGGTATTTTATTGAAAACTAGCCCTTTTGATAACTTAATGGTATTTTATTAAAATTTTAATATTTCATTTTAAAAATATAGTTTCATAATATGTTTTTACTGAAAATACAGATTCATATTTTTTATATAATTTTTCAAAAATTAGTTTGTTTTAGAAAAGTTGTATTTCTTAAAAACCGTATTTTATTTCTTTTCGAGGTCGAATACTCCATAAGGAGTTCTACATCTCACTCTACTATCTTAAGGATATGCGATAATCCACACCATCCATCATCGGGTCCCCTAACGAGAGTTGTAGAGGCGTATTTGCCAAGAATTACAAAATACCGATTAAAAGAAACCCGTTTTGAAAAGGTGTGGTATTTTAATGAAAAGCTTATTCTTTAAATTAGTCATATATCTAGAATGCCGTGCTATAAAACCATAGTGTTCGTGTGGGCTAGGTTGTTACCCTGTGAAGTTTTTCTAAAGGTATTTAAACTAATTATCGAGAAGAGGGTGATACTAAAGTTCATGGTATTTTAATGAAAGTTCGTTTTATGATAGTTTCACATAGAAGTTTTAGTTAAACTCAAAGCTAAAATATTGTAATCAAAGTTACAAGTAGGGTGGTAAAGTTAGTTTGACCTATGTATTAAGGAAAAGGAAGTTCCAAGCTCTAAAAAAATGTATCCGAGGTAACTTCCTTTACCAATATATTTTTAGAAGATGATTTGAAATAAAAAGAAGAAGAGATGAAAGGGACTTACGGCTTTATAACTTCGAGAAGGGAGTAAAGAAAAGGGAGGGGGATTCGTGGCATCGCGGAAGCTCCGGAAACGGCTTCGATATTCGATGGAAGGAGCTTGGTTGCTAACTCCACTTGACTCCACTTGCACTTAAGAACTTTTGGGATAATTTTGCTAGAAATTTTCAGAATAAAGGGGAGTTAGGCTATGAGGTGGTATTTATAGTATAGAATTAGGGTTTGGAAATTAAAATTTTGGATTAAAATGGATTAAAAAGGTTTTAAATGGTGAATTGAAGAGTCTTTGTTTGATTGCAGGAAAATCAAACAGTGCAGGCGAGTTAAGCGGGGCTGTAGGGACAAGTGTGCAAAGCACGGAGGAAATTGGGCTCATCCAGACCGTCGGTAGCGGCCATATTGAGGAAATGGGTGGTCGAGAGATGGTGATCTTCCTCGAGATTTGTGCCACGTGTAAAGTTGGGTGTGTACACCATATTGCACCTGTTTGATTTTTCTGAAACTTTTCGTTTCTCCGTGTATTGCACTTGCAATTCTTGGGCTTCCGAAAAATTAAAAAGCAAAAAAATCTGAAAAATAATTGGGTCTGATGGGAATCAAACGCACAGGCTATGTCACAGTAGTGTAGAGGCTTTACCAGTAAACTATAAGTTGCTTCTTGTTTTTATTTAACAAAAATAACTTTTAACTCTTATACACGATGTAATACCCTTTTCTGTACAACAACAAGAAAATTTCTATACAGTGATCTCAGAGTCGTTACAAATGCACCTTCCATCTTTATGAAATTGATGAACCAAGTTTTCCGAGAGTACTTAGACATATTTGTTGTTATATTTATCGACGACATTCTGGTATATTTAAAGAATCGGAAAGAGCACGCCGAGCACTTACGGATTGTCCTGAAGACATTACGACAACACCAGCTTTATGCTAAGTACAACAAGTGTGAATTTTGGCTAAATCAAGTCGGATTTCTCGAACATATCATTTCAGGAGAAGGAATCTCTGTGGATCCAGCTAAGGTGTCAGCTGTCAGCTAGTGGCCGACACCAAATACGGTGAAAGATATAAGAAGTTTCTTAGGCTTAGCAGGATACTACAGATGGTTTATCGAAGGATTCTCAAATATTGCAGCACCCCTGACCAAGCTCACACGTAAAGACGAAGCATTCGTGTGGTCAGAAGCATGTGAGAAGGCTTTTGTAGAACTCAAGTCAAGGTTAATCTCTGGTCCTATCCTCGTAATACCAGATCAATCTGACGGATTCGATGTACATTGTGATGCGTCCGGTAAAGAATTAGGATGTGTTCTACATCAGCATGGAAAAGTTGTGGCTTTTGCATCAAGGCAATTAAAAGTTCATGAACGCAACTATCCAACACATGATCTGGAATTGGCAGCAGTGGTTTTCGCACTCAAGATTTGGTGTCACTGCCTTTTGGGAGAACGAGTGGATATATATATCGACCATAAAAGTCTTAAGTATGTATTTATTCAGAAGGAACTCAACATGCGGCAGAGAAGATGGCTAAAACTCATGGCGGACTTTGACATCAACTTACAGTATCATGCTGGAAAGGTGAACGTAGTTCCCGATACACTTAATTGCCAGCCATTAGCAATGAACCTCACCGCTCAATGGAAGCTACAACAAGAATTGCACGGATTGGAGATCAAAGTAGTTATGCCAGGTAATACTTCATATTTGATGAACTTACACATTCAGTCCACTTGGGTAACTCAGATCAAGGCAGCTCAAGAAAATGATGCCAAGTTAAAAAAGATCTGATAACAAGTAGAAAGTGGATTTCGAACTGACTTCATCATCTATAAAGATGGATCCTTACGATAAGGAAACCGTTTATGTGTACCAGTCGGCCCTGTTCGAGAAGAGTTGATGAAAGAAGCTCACAGCTCTCCGTATTCGGTACACCCCGGCGGTACGAAGATGTAAAAGGATCTATGGAAACACTAATGGTGGCATGGAATGAAGCGAGAAGTAGCAAGGAGCGTAGCAAAGTGTTTGGTGTGTCAGCAAGTGAAGGCTGAACATCACAGAACTACCGGTCTAATTCAGCCGTTACCAATCCCAGAATGGAAATAACAACACATTACCATGGATTTCGTGACTACTCTCACTCGCAGCACGAAGGGTAATGATGCAATTTGGGTTATTGTGGATCGACTCACCAAGTCGGTTCACTTTATTCTATTCAGAATTGTCTAGTCAACTGAGACGTTAGTAAGGAAGTACATGGAGGTAAGTAAAAATCTAAAATAAGATTTATCTTTCAAGGTGTACAACACTTTTCTTGATACCTATAATCTCATGCAGGAGATCGTGAGATTACATGGTGTACCTGTCTGCATCATCTCTGATCGTGATACGAGATTCCGATCATAATTTTGGTAGAGTCTGCAAGCTAGCCTGGGAACGAGTCTGATTTCAGCATGGCGTATCATCCACAAACGGATGGACAGTCCGAGCGAACAATTAAGATATTAGAAGATATACTGAGAGCCTATATGTTAGATTTCGGAGGTTCGTGGGAAGATCACCTACACCTTGTGGAGTTCTCATACAACAACAGTTACCAAGCAAGCATTAGGATGGCACCATTCGCAGCACTCTATGGATGGAAGTGTCATTCCCCGCTGAGTTGGGACGACGTTGGAGATCGTGAACTCGTTGGACCAGAGATGATCGTAGCAACTGTAGATGTGGTTCTCACGATCTGGGAAAGATGTGCATAGTTCAGGACCGACAGAAGCATTGGGCAGACACAAAACGTCGACATCTGGAGTTTCAAACCAGAGAGCATGTATTCCTGAAGATCTCTCCAAACTCAGTCCAATGTACATAGGACCGTTCGACATACTCGAGCGAGTTAGAGAAGTGGCATACCATTTAGCACTATCACCCTTATTAGAAGGAGTGCATAATATGTTCCACATATCCCAACTACGACGATATGTGCACGACCCCAGCCATATACTTGATCACTCAGAAATCACAGTACAGACTGATCTAACTTGCGAGCAGCAACCGGTTGAGATCCTGGACCGAAAGGTGAAGATATTGCGGAACAAGGAGGTGAACTAGGTCCGAGTGATATGGAGAAAGGATTCGCTGGGAAAATCAACTTGGAAAAGAAAAGAAGATATGCATGCACGATATCCTTACCCTTTTGAAAATTAGTCTCTATGTGAATGTAAATTTTGAGGACAAAATTTTTATAAGGACGGTAGAATGTAACGACTCTGAAATCTCTGTATAGAATTATTTGTTTAAATGTATAGAAAAGGGTATTTCAGCCTGTGTAGGAGTTATAAGTTATTTTTGTTCAATAAAAGCAAGAAATAACTTATAGGTCACAAGTAAAGCCTTTACACTGCTGTGACGTAACATGTGTGTTCGAAGCCCGTCAGTCTTAATTTTTTTCAATATTTTTCTTTTTAACTTTTCGGAAGCCCAAGAGTTGCACGTACAATACACCGAGAATCGAAAAGTTTCAGAAAAATCAAACGGGATAAATGAAGAGTAAACATAGACTTAAAAATATGGCATGAATCTTGAGGCAAACCACCAAAATCCAACTATCAGAATGGCCCCAAAAACCCTCTACCGACGGTCTAGCATGCCATGTTTGCCTCCGTGCTTTGCACACATGCCTTTTCAGCTCCCCTCTACTCTCCTGCACTGTTTGATTTCCCTGCAATTAAACAAAGACTATTCATTTCATCATTTAACATCAATTTTAATTCTTTTAATTTAATTTTTAATTCCCAAACCCTAAATTCTTCACTATAAATACCACCCCATCCCCGACCTCTCTCCCATTCTAAAATTTCTATCAAAATTCTCTCAAACTCTCTAAGTACCAAGTAGAGTTAAGCACCCAAGTGGAGTAGCAAGCCAAGCTCGACGACCGAAGCCTTTCTGACGAAACCACGAACGCCAAAGGCTTCTCCTCTCTCTTGTTAACAACTTAAACCAGTAAGCCCCTTCTCTTTCTAATTCTTTTCAACCTAAATCGTATTTTAAAATCATACCGATAAAATAGAGTTAACATGTAACAATCTTCTCTTTTAAATATTTAATCATGCTTGATAGGTTTATATGTCACATAATAACCCTAATATCTTTTTAAAACAAAATTCACATCTTTTGCATTTTTGTGTAACCAAAATTTCATGTGAAACAATCATATAACAAACTTTTCATTAAAATGCCATGAACTTTAGTATAACCATTAGTTCGATAATTATTATATATACCTTTAGGAAAATTTCACGAGGTAACGACTTACACGCACACTATGGTTTCATTGCTCGAGGTCTAAATATATGGTTAATTCAAAGAATAGATTTTACATTAAAATACCACTTTTTTCAAAAAGGGTTCTTTTAATCGATATTTTTACATCCTTGGCAATTTTGCCTCTACAACCCTCATTAGGGGACCCGCTAATGGATGATATGGATTATCGCACATTCATGGGATAGTAGAACGAGATGTAGAACTCTTCACGGAGTATTCTGTCCCGAAAGGAAAAAAATACGATTTTTAAGAAATACGACTTTTCTAAACAAAGAAAACTTTGAAAAATTTAAATAAAACTACAAATCCGTATCTACAATAAAAACAACTTGTGAAAAAATATTTTTAAATGAAGGTTAGAATTTTAATAAAATACCAACAAGTTTCCAAAAATCGTAGTTTTCATAAAAGTATCATAAACTTTTAAAATCTAGGTTTTATCACTAAAATAACACAACAATTAAAAATATAAGTTCATGAAAACCGTAAATATTATAAATCATCCTCAAGGTTTATTTTAAACCATATTAAAGTATTTTTCACAAAACCCCTCAAGAAATGCAAATAATATAAATACAAAGTAAACAACAATAATAAATATTTAAGGACTCTAGATTGATATAGGCTTAAGCGGTATCATTTCTTTTGAGCCCCGGAGAGCAGGAGAAAGTGAGTGCTTGCCTATTCAGGTTAGACAACTTAACGGAGTTATCAAGTGGCAATTGTCTTGGAAAAAGACACAAATCCTGCCGTTCATGTGCAACAGTTGCCAATTTCTCCCAAACATAAGATCCTTAACAGTTAACTCAATTCATATGAAAAAGACCTGAACTCGAATCTAAACTTGAACATGAACTCGAACCCAGTCTATTCGAACCAACTTGACTCGAACCAAGATTGATATTGACATGACTCGCATTTTACTCGACCCACTCGACTTCATCCTACCCTTTTGCAATTTATAGTTTCGATCAAGATATGTTATAATCAATCAATCAAATTAATTAAGTATATTATACTGTTATAGACTATTTATACTCGGGGTGCTTGAGATAGTTTCTTGTGTGAATCTAACGGAGCTTCAAGTGTCCCGTATTAACTTTTTTTTATTTTACTCGAATATCAGTCGGGTCGACCCATCCACAGCCTAGAGCCCCGATACTAACATATGAAATATGCCCGTGTTTCCTTGCTCTTAGGGCCCCCACTCTTGAGCTCGTGAATACTTCTACGGCTACGTTGACATTCACACTTGAAACATAACGTAAACAAAGTGACCATATAGAGACTTATAGTACATATTTACCCATGAACATATACTTTTACTCCATATATATATATGTATTATACTTGTATTTTACTCTTACTTTATTCTTGGGAGTTACCGAGCGCTAGTTCGCTGACGGGAATTCCACCCACCATTATTTTCTTGGAATGTCCGTCAGATACGGTTGAGATGGAGGAAGTGGAGGCCACCGAGGAGGAATACAACCAGAATGCTACTCAGGATTAGCTTAGCTTCATTTTTTTCTTCCAGCTTATGTATGCCACATGTTTAGACATTTTCTTTTATTGTATTTACTTTCCAATTAAAACTGATGTATTTGTAAATATTTGAAGTTGAATGTAAATAAAGATATTTTGTTGAAAATTTTACGGTCTACATTTATTCTTCTATTGTGTATTATTTTTTCAATACACTTAGTATATTTATTTGGGGAATGACCTTCCCTGGATAATTATGCCGCGGTCTTGCCACGTCATCGTTTTCGTCTACTGGGAAGTGGGGCGTGACTTACACATTCCCATTTTCTGAGATGGTTTAAATATGGTTTGTATCCATTCCAGATTTCATTCAGTGTTGTTCCACTGATTTTGTGGGAATTCTATTCAGAACGTAATTCGCAGTTAACACTGCTTCTCCCCAAAATTTCTTGGAGAGTCCGGAATAAGACAACATACACCTTACTGCATTCATCAAAGTTCTATTTTTCCTTTAAGCTACACCATTCTGTTGTGGTGTATAAGACATAGTGGTTTGTCTTTTAATGTCATACTCGATGCAATAGTTAATAAATCATTTTGCGTTAAATTCTCCATCCTATCAGTTCTTAACACCTTAACCGATTTACCGAGTTTTCTTTCTACTTCTATCATATATCTCTTAAAATATTCAAATGCTTCTGATTTTTTTGATCAGGGATATACAAAAGAAAACTTAGAGTAATCATCTATGAATGTTATGAAGTATTCTTTATTTCCATAAGACTTAACACTTAAAGGCCCACAAATGTCAGAGTGGACTAAATCAACCCTTTTGCCCTTTGACATGTTGGAATAGTTTTCTTGTCATTTTTCCGGTCAAGAAATATTCACAGGGTGATATTCTCACTCTTGTAAGAGTTAGTAATAAGTCAATTTTAATTATTTGATCTATTTTGGAGAAAGCTGGATGACCCAATCTCATATGCCATAAATCATATAAAAGACATAAAGAATAATTCAAATCAACATTCTTATCAATCAATTCAGATTTTACAACTGTGAGACAAAATAAATTCTGTTCGGAAATAAATTTGCTTATGGCAAAACCTTTTTGTCTTTTTCAATTGAAACCTTATTGTTGTAAAATCTTGGTTCCAGATTCTTCTTTAGCTGAGAAGGGACGGAGATGAGATTGCGCCTAATACCTAAACTATAGAACACATCTTTGAGGACCATAATGCTTTCTCTAAGATCCAATCTATATGTGCCAATACCCTCTACATTCAGATAAGTATTGTTACCCATATAGATTCTATACTCCCCACTTTTCAGCTTCTTGAAATCTGTGAGACCATCCTTTGTTATCGCTCTATGTTTGGTTGCTCCTGAATCGATCCACCATCCATCATAATCGGTTGTCACAGCATTGCATTCGATCACGCCGATGAATTCTCTCTTTCCAGATCCTTTGGGTTCTGGACGCTTGGACTGGCCCACATTCTTTCCCTGTGGACAGTTTGCTTTGAAATGACCAAACTTCCAACAGGCATAGCATAATCCACGAGGCACCTTCTTGCCACGACTTTTCTGGTTGTTGGACTTGAAGTTAGACTTGGATGGTCCTAAGTGATGATTCTTTGGTGGTTCATGTATGCTAGACAATATTCATCACTTCCTGTTCTACGGAGTATATGTTCGTACCCTTTCTTCTGGCTAGTAAATCTTGTTCTATTGGTAATTAAGCTGGCAAGTCGGTTACGTGCTTAACAGTGCCATTCAATTTAAGGGTTGTGGCAGCCATATCGAATGAAAGCGGCAAGCTATTCAGAATAGTTGCCGCTTGCATTTTTTTAGGAATAGTCGTTCCTGCAGTGGTAAGGTCCTTATCCTTGACAATCATTCTGTTAACTTGCTCGATTACGCTATCATCCTATTTTATTTCACAAGTATTGTACTTGTGCAATAAAATTTGTATATTTACTTTAAATGTGGTGTCATACTTTTCCTTGATAGCTAACCATGGTTCACGTTCAGTCTTATAATTTTCGAAAAGCTTTATAAGATTTTTCTTCCATAAACATGAGTATAAGGCTTTTTGCCTTCTTGTTATTGATTTGTCACTGCTCATATGCTTTTTTCTCAGTTTCTAAAGGATTGTTACTAAGCGTAGGAGCAGTACCAACAATGGCACTATCTACATTGTCATAAATAAGTCCATACCTTATTTTCTATGCCACATGTCATAATTTACACCATCAAGCCTATCTAACTTAGTCAGTTCAGAAATGATCAATTTGATATGGCTGCCGATCGATTACCGCCAAAACAGACGCTTCGCGTCCGACGACCACCAAATTTCCACGTGTCTCAAGAGCATTGGACGCGTCCCTTCAAGCGCCAAGAACACCGGCAGACTGTCACATCAGCCAACCAGCACCGGACGCGTGGCCTGGCGCCTCAACGAACGTACGGCGCTTCCCCTTTAATGCACGATCTCTTCTCTGATCCGCTGACGTCATCAAAAAATATGACTAACTTCCCAGGAATCCGTGCCGACGATATCTTCAAATAAGAATTTAGCCCGGGTGACCGATCAGACCAATCTCGACCCGACCCATAAATAGGTCGGGACGAGAGTGGGGGGCTAATGATGATGCTCAATACTGAGAACTCCACAGATCACGACACGTGGCAGATGACGTCCCAACGCTTACAAGAAAGGAGTAAGAACGGTTCGTTGAAGGCGTGCCCCGGGCCTCCCTTCGAGGATGTTTCCAACCCTCGGTGGCCTTCCAGACCACTCCTATGATCGTCTTATAAATAACCATTGGCTCGCCTCCGAGCCCTCTTGCACGCTGAGCTTCCTCAGCCCTCCCAGCTCGCCCCCGAGCTATCACAGAACCAAGCTTGCTTGGCCTCCTGCTCGCCTTCGAGCCTCCCGCCGAGCTCAGCTTCCTCGGTCTCATCGACCGACCTATAGCGCAGATCATCAGCGTCCTGGACATGGCCCCGCGAATCTCGCCATACGCGAGATATCCGCCGCCCCATGATCCCACGTCCTACGCCATCATATTCCCCCACTAACGAGCGTATCTCGCCATTAATTGAGGATCCCACCATTCGCGCGGGCGCGGCTCCTAGGGCATAACGGCCAGCATAAATCTCGTGCCTGCCAGCCCATGGCTGCCACTATATAAACCCCCTCTCAGACGACTCAGGTAAGGCAATTATTATCCAATAGGCCGCTACTCTGCCCAAATACCTCGACTAACTTGATCGTCGAAGGGTCCACGGTGGTACAACCTCCCCGGGACTTCCTTGTAGGTAGCTCGGCTTCATTCCAAATCAAGCCCACTGAGATCCACACGCATCAAGAGACAACCCTCAAACCCAATTTCAGCCAGCCATCAACGCTCGCTATAGATCAACGGAAGACAACATCTGATGGAGATCTAGACCTCCATCAGTTGGCGCCGTCTGTGGGAAACGGAAATTCCGCTCAACGAAAGTTGATCTTCCGATCTCGAACTCATACCGAGTGATCACCGCGACGATCCAAGCACTAGCCGCTGTCCTCCCCATAACGGAGGCGCGGATGGATCCCCTCCTCCCCCGAATTCCATTCACGCACTGTCAACACGAATAGATCGGCTCGGGTCCATTGTGGATGCGCTTGTCCGTGTCCAAACGGCGGAACAAGCTCCCCAAGTCTCCGATCCCCCACCTCGGGAGCGATACATAGGGAGAGAAGACACTGCCCGCATCGGCACATCCGAGCACTGCCTCGCTATCTCCGACGGCCACAGATCCCCATGGCGACCAATTCGATGACCCGTTGGGCACTTCACAGCTCGACGCCAAGGCCTTATGAAAGAGCGCCCCACCCTGAGGCCCATCACGCTCCTGTCCCTCCTGAGGAGGTGTCGGTCAGCTCGCCTGCTCCCAGGCATGGCCGGCGCCCTCTCCCTCGATAAGTTCGTGCGGACGGGATTCACCACGGTAGCTCGAGGACGACCTCGCCAGGGGAAAATGAACGAACCGTCCAAATCGGGTCGCTCTTAATTGGGGCCCGACGCGACGACCTCGTCCACTTCCTCAGGGGGAACTCAGACATGTTCGCTTGGTCGCCCGCCGACATGCCTGGGATCGACCCCAAAGTAAACTCACATAAGCTCGGGGTCGACCCGACGGTCCGACCCGTCAGGAAAAAGAAACGAAGCCTCGTCTCTGAAGTCTTGTCCGGCGGGGCCTATCGCTTACAAGACGTCGCGCGTCGCAAATTTCCACGGCCTTACAACGCCGAAAAGCTCAAGTTGTACCTTTTAAAGTATATCTATGGATACATGTTTCTTCTTTAACAAAGTGATGTAAATTTTTTCTAAGTTTCTTAATAATAAGAAGGAACTTTCCCTATGTGTTTCCCTCTTCCTCGGCTCAAAGCTCACGGATTTCGTTTTGCAAAAATACTCAAATGCATCCAGAAGACAAAAAGGAAACAATAGAACATCGCAAAAAGGAGAACTTTATTTATCAAAGGGTATTGTGGGCTCCTCAGCCTTACATAAAAATTGAAATTACAAAATTGGGGAACGAGGTCAAGGAAGCACTGCTGGTGATACTCTCTGAAGATCTCCACCAGACGAGCCCTTGCCTCTTCAGCCCGCTCCCGCTGATGCCGCCCACGAACTCGGGATGCCACGGAAATGCCGGGCCATCCATCTGCCGAGCCCTGGCTCGCGATCTGTCTCTTTTGGAAGCACTCCAGAATAAGGGCCAGAGATCGGTCGTGCTTGTTCTTCGAGATGAGGCTAAGCACATAGATCGTACGCATCTTGTCGAGCGCCTCATCCAGCAACTCTTAGGAAAGGGGGTTGTACAACCCCGGGGACCTCCTCCAGATTGCGTACATTAGCAATTGGAGGAGGGACGACCAGCGAGGAAGGAGACGGCCGATGTGGTCCTCGATGCGCTGGACCACTCCCCGGTACCTCTCCTCGGAAACAGACTGGTCGTATAGATAGATGTCATCGGGAGTAATGATCTCTTCGATCGCATAGATATGCTCGGCCATCTCGAAAAAGCAATGCTGAAAAGTTGGCATCTCCTTCTCTATTTATAGCCTCCACAGAATCCCCAAGAGCCCAAATTTGTGCGCGTATGGGCGCGAATCCTGGGATTCGCTCAATTCTTCCAATACTGTACTGCTACGTGGCGGGTATCCCGTACTTCTCGGCGAATCGAAGTCGGAACAACGCGGATCTTGGAACGCATCGCCTCACCTGCGCGTTTCTACCGCGTGCCGCCCGAGACGGTCACTCTTCTAGGTATTCACGCATCTAGGAAGGCCAGGCAAAACCGAGCAGCTTCCCTGCTCGGTCCATCCTTGGCTGGTAGTTTACTACCCACCGACGCCGAGGATCGAAGCCCTCATACAGAGGCCACTGGGCAGCTTACCTGCTCGGTCCATCCTTAGTGGGTAACTTCTTACCCGTCTACGCTAAGAATTGAAGCCCTCGTCAAGAGGCCACCGAGCAGCTTCCCTGCTCGGTCCATCCTTAGCGGGTGACTTCTTACCCATCTACGCTAAGGATCGAAGCCCTCGTCAAGAGGCCACCGAGCAGCTTCCCTGCTTGGTCCATCCTTGGCTGCTAGTTTACTACCCTCCGATGCCAAGGATCGAAGCCCTCGTCAAGAGGCACCGAGCAGCTTCCCTGCTCGGTCCATCCTTAGTAGGTAACTCCTTACCAATCTACGCTAAGGATCGAAGCCCTCGTCAAGAGGACACCGAGCAGCTTCCCTGCTCGGTCCATCCTTGGCTGGTAGTTCACTACACACCGACGCCAAGGATCGAAATCTTTGTCAAGAGGCCACCGAGCAGCTTCCCTGCTCGGTCCATCCATTGCTGGTAGTTCACTACCCACCGACGCCAAGGATCGAAGCCCTCGTTAAGAAGCCACCGAGAAGCATCCCTGCTCGATCCATCCTTAGTGGGTAACTCCTTACCCGTCTATGCTAAGGATCGAAGCCCTCGTCAAGAGGCCACCGAGAAGCTTCCCTGCTCGGTCCATCCTTGGCTGGTAGTTTATTACCCACCGACGCCAAGGATCGAAGCCCTCGTTAAGAGGCCACCGAGCAGCTTCCCTGCTCGGTCTATCCATAGTGGGTAACTCCTTACCCGTCTACGCTAAGGATCGAAGCCTTCGTCAAGAGCACACCGAGCAGCTTCCCTGCTCGGTCCATCCTTGGCTGGCAGTTTACTACCCACGACGCTAAGGATCGAAGCCCTCATCAAGAGGCCACCGAGCAGCTTCCCTGCTCTGTCCATCCTTAGTGGGTAACTCCTTACCTGTCTACGCTAAGGATCGAAGCCCTCGTCAAGAGGCCACCGAGCAGCTTCCCTGCTCGGTCCATCCTTGCCTGGTAGTTTACTACCCACCGACGCCAAGGATCGAATCCGTTATCAAGAGGCCACCGAGAAGCTTCCCTGCTCCGTCCATCCTTAGTGGGTACTTAGTGGGTAACTTCTTACCCATCTGTGCTAAGGATCTAAACGTGGGTAACTCCCTACTCATCTATACTGAGGGTCGGAAGACCTCAACCTCGTCTACGCTGACCTATCTTCAGAGAGATGCTCGCCGGTCTAACTCGAAGAAATGGGCGAGTCTACGCCTTTCTACTCGTAGGTACTAACCGACATACCTTCAACATGCGATCGCCACCTCAACTTCAGGGCCATAATGATGCCGAACATACACCAGCCATTGTACACTGATAAATAATTGGGTTTAACTCGATGCGCGATCGCCAACTAAAGGATCGGCCACTGACATAGCGCTCATCAGGCGAGCAAAATGAAGACATTATCGCGAAATGAAAACATTGCCACACAAATTTCTGCAAAAGGGATTTATTTACAACTCGGGAGTTTTACAACGGTATTGTAGGCTCCCAAGCCTTACAAAATCGCCTGTAGGCTTACAAAATTACAGATTAAGAAAAAAATAAAAAAGAAGGCTGGGAGACTCAGGCCTCAGGGCCGGGGAGGATCTTGACGTGCTCCGCGGCTGCATCGGGAGCCGGGGTGGCGGCTTGAGGGTCGGCGCCCACCGCAGGGGCTTCGGCACTCGGAGCCAGGGTGACCGCCTTCTCCCCAACGCCTCCACCACGGGCCTTCCTCCCGGCGACGCTTCCGGTGGCATCCCTCTGCACCTCACCCTCGAGGGGTACTCGAGCCGGAGCTTATCGTCGGGAAACTCCGGCATCAACGCCTTGACGGCGTCGAGGGCATCATGCCAGTCGAAGGCTGAGGCTTCAGCGAGGTCGGTAAAGAATTGATCCGACGTCTTGTAGCTCTCCACCGCCTTCTTAGCCCGGAGGTCAGCGCGCCTCATCCTTTCCTTCAGTGCCTTGTTCTCCCTCTTGAGGGTGTCCCACGTCTTCTTCAGAGTGGCGGTGAGCACCCTGCCATCCTTCGAGGGCGGCGATCCTCTCCCTCACCTGACGCAGCTCCCGACTCAGGCTCTCCTCCCGCGAGGAAGACGCGTCCGCTAGCTGCAGCGCGGAGGCGATTTTCTCGTGCTTCATGTTGGCGACGAGGGCGCAGTGCTGGAGGACCTGCGGAAAGCAAAAGGAGGGGTTAAAAAGGTATACGATCCTGCAAACAAAAAGGCTTAATGAAAACCCGAACGGGAAGCGGACACTAACCTGCACGGCCTCCTAAGCTATGGCCACGATTTGGGCCTTGAGGGTCCCCCAGGGGATTCTGTCCCCAGTCGACCGCTCCATCTCGGAGAGCAAACTATCGGCAACAGAAAGCGCTGAGGGCACCTTGTAGCGAAGATCCCCCTCCAGCATAAAGATCGAGGAAGACGGAGCTCGGGACACCGTCCTCTTGCGCCGCTTGAGGGGGCCATGGTAGGGTCGGCCTCATCCGTCACCTCCACAACCCGGGGTTACTGCTCTCGAGCATGTTTGCGGCTCTTCCCGTGGCTGGTCTCCAGAGCCCGAGGAGTAGCGGAACGCCTAGTCGAAGCGGCCGCCAATGGGGCCGGGCTCACAGCGGGGCGTGACGGGCCGGCGCCTCCGGCCTTCCTCCCTTTTTTCTCGGCCATGGCAGCCCGGAATTTAAATCGGTCCATCGGTTCTACAAAAAAAGCGAAAATACAGAGAGGCGGTTAGCAATGCCAGAAAGAATGGAAAAATACACAAGTCTAAACAGGTCGCCTAAGCTCCTTACTTACCCGCAAACTGAGCGGGGCTGAGCCCGGCCCAACTGAGGGCCTGCTTGGACATCAGCACATCGGCCCGATGGACGGGCTCCCACGCCGACACCGCCATCGCATCGGGATCGGATGACAGCCTCACCCGCGGGCAGTTGGCCCTGTGCCACTGGACATGCACATGCCAATCTTCACCCTCGGGTGGCCCGACAAACAAGAACTTCTCCTTCCATTCATGAATGGAAGAAGGTACTACTATGACCCCCGACCCGGCCGCCCCTCCTCTGTGTTTTCTAAAAGAAACGTATACCCAGCTAGGCTCGTCCCTATGAGTACCGGGGTGATTTTTGTGGCAGAGGGAAGAAAGGAGAAGGTTCAGGCTGAAAGGGATCTCCTGCAGTCTCAACTGGACCAGGAACCCGAGGAGAATCCTCCCCGAGTTCGGCATTAGCTGGCCCGGGGCTAATTGAAAGTAACGCAGTGTCGCACTCACCTTAGGGGAGAAGGGCAGATGCATTCCGGCCCAGAAGGCTTCCAAGTACAAGGCAATCTCCTTGCCCCGTACCTGGTCTGCCCTTTTTCTCTCCCCAGCCAAGCGAAGCGAATAGCCGGGGGGAATGTGGAAGCGAGCCCGGATTGTGATGAGCTCGTCCATATGCCTCTGGAGGGAAGGTGTCACGCCCCGCTTCCCAGAGTACGCTAAGCTAGGCACGTGACATAGCCAACCATGCTACCTGTGGATAGGAAATATCCTTCCACAGTCACATTACGGCTGTAGAGATATCAAGAACAATAATAAACTATCTAATACATGTCCATAAGCCAGAATAAAACGAGTCAAGAATAAAATAATGCGGAAGAAAAAGATCCAATACAAGAATAAACTGGAATGTACGTCCCATAATGCGGGCTCACATCAAGAATGAAAATACCGAAAGTAAAAGAACTAACTACTAACAAGTTCTCACTGCTCAGCCTGCTGACTGAAATACTCCTGCTCGGCCGGTAGCGAAGGTAAAGAATCTGGGCCATGAAAAACCCAGACGTTAGTCCATCATAACATCAAGCAACAATATAAACAGGGGTAACAAGACATGCAGGTATGATCATAAATAGTAAAATAAGTGTAACGGCAATATAAATAAAGACAGTGAAGGGTAGTGTGCAGTGAGCAATCTAAACTAGTCTACTGGGTCATCTACTCTCAAGTCATGAAATCAATTTGATGAATCATCGATGTAACTCAATAGTATCCCGTGCGTGCCCGGGACCACGGTCTAAGACTCTCGGGCTGAATCCGAGACGTGCCGCAAGGCAGTAAAAGGGTAGTATTTAACGACGAATGATGTCAGCAGCATCATCCCGGGGCTGGCCTAGCCCGTAAGACTGATCAGAAAAGGTATCGAACTGTCGAGTTACAAGTCAAGTTTCATCATTGATTTCCCCATACCCCCAAGTTATATGTTCAAGTCAGGTATTAAATAATCTGGAGCTAATGCCAACACAGGATCAGGCAGGTACAGGTTTGTCTGGATCGACAACAAGAAATGTCCGTATGGACAACAGGTTAAGTTTGTTGGCATTAGTAACAAGATCAGGTAACCGGTAAAGCCATGGTACATCAGGTCAAATCAGGTAGTATATAGGTATCATGTCATGCTAAGAAGTGCACGGTACCATGTCGTGTCAAGTAGTAGGTGTATCAAGTCATGTCAGGGGTGCACAATATGTCATGTGGGTGCTCATAATTAAACTAAAAATAAGCATGGGTATACAAAATAAGTATGGGTTACTAATGGAACAATAAAAATGGAATATTGTGATGTTATATGCAAATAGGTACAGATTAAAGCGTATGGATGCACAGTCATCGATTTGGGTTAAGGAGATAGTTCCAACATTAATTAAATACAGTTTATCAAATATGGAATGTTAAATTTTCAATATTATATAATCAAGTGATCTATGGATGCGACTGTATAAATAATAGGCTAAATGGATGCAAACGGTGTCCGAAAGGTTTTAAACTATTAAAATGGTATTATGGGCTATACAAATAATCATTATGTGATTCGAATCTGGTCATGGGTACAATGGATTGTAATCTAATATGCAACATGATATATTTCAAATTTTAGATCTAAAATTATGTAAATGGAACATCGAAATGTTAAATTGGAACCTGTAGTACTAGATTTAAATTACAGGTTTACTATGCAATTAAATACGTGTAAAAATAATATAAATAGCATGTAGCAAGTTTTACTTGCCTCGACGGATCCAGAAACGGGTATACGGAACGTCACACGTTGGCGGGAAAAGTCGCGACGCGCGCACGGTGCACGGAACGAATCCAAACAACGTACAAAGGGATCACACAGGTCAGATATGCTCGCTGGGTCATGGGGATCGTCGACGGCATGACCGGATTCCGATGAACTAAAAGAACAGTGAACATATATAAAGAAAGAAAGGTATGGAAGAAAGGAAAAGAGAGGAATGGAAGGAGGAAGAAGAAGATTGAGAAGAGGAGGCTTACTGTGGTCGGCGAAGAGGGTCGTGAGGGTGTCGACGGCGTCGACGGAGCTCCGGCGAACAATCTGCAGAGGACAGCGGCCAATAAAAAAAACAGAAGAAAAAAAATAAAAGAAAGGAAGAAGAAAAGAAAGAAGAAGGAGGAAGGGGGTGTGTTCGGCTCACCGTTGCGTCAATTTGGGACGATGGACGACGACGAGATCACTCCGGTGATCGTCGCGGTGAAGCGATGTGCAGGGCTCGGCTGTGCTCTCGGGTGTGCTCGGGTGCACGTGCAGGGGCTCGGGGAACGAGAGAGTGGAGGCGGAGGTGATGATGATGAGGAGGCAACGAGGTCGGGAAAGGCGTCGTCGGTGTTAGGACGACGGCGAGATGGAGGCGGCGGCTAGGTTTAGGTTATCGGTTCGTCGTTTTTAAAAGAAAAAGGAGAAGGGAAAAGAAAATATATAGAGAGGGAGAGAGAAAATTATGCGAGAGGAGAGAGAGAGAGGGATTCTGAGAGAGAGAGAGAGGAGAGAGGGAGAGAGAGATCGAGAAGGGAGAGAGAGAGGGGAGGAGAGATAGTTTTGTTTGTATATGGGGAGAGAGAGAAAGGAAGCGGGGTGGAGCGAGAGAGAGGTAAAGAAAAGAGAGAGAAAGAGAAAGAGAAAGAAAAGAAAGAGAGAGAGATGCGAGGGCCCACATGACAGCGAGAGAGAGCGGGAGAGAGGTTAGGAAAGATTTGAAAAAATTTAAAAAGATTTTAAATTTAAAAAGGATTTTAATTTGTTATCGAAAATTTTCTGATCTGTTAAAAATAAATTTTACACGAACTTTAATAATTTTAAATAATTAGTATTTTGGCGGGATACAAAAGTATTTCAAAATGTGCCCGGGTCGAGTCTAAAAATTCAGATTTTAAATACGAAAAATATATGCAACTTTGAAAATTCAAAACGAATGCTCTGGTAATGAAAATGCATACCCCCAAGAACGGATGCACGTACGTGCGCGTAGCCATCCAAACACGTCTGTTTCACTGAACGGAACGAGAACAAGATGCGCGGACGCTACCACGGGGTTAGGGGTATCATGCAGGCTATGAAATGCAATTTTAGTTTATTTTACATGACCTAAAATGTTACATGATAAAATGTGCGATGCCAAATAAAAGTTTAAGATGCAGTTTATACTAGATGCACGTGTCTATTTAACGAGCCAGGGTAGTCTATAAATATGAATCAACCAGTTCAAACAAGCGGGTCGTGTCGAATGCAATGTAAAAGTAAACTACCATTCGCATCCAAACATGATAAATCAATAAAATACCACAGAAAAACAAATACGGAAACAGAAATTGGTATAACTGAACTCGGTCGTTACAGAAGGTGCGTCACGGACACTCCTGACACGTACTTTAGGGACCGTCCCCACCGCGCGACCCCGGGTGGCAGGACTAACCTTATCTCCCTTGGGGGATTCCGACTCGGACGAGGATGAGGAAGAAGCGGCAGAAGACTCCCTAGACAGTACCTCTACTACCTCAACAGACTGCCCAGAGGAAGACATCTAATCTGAACAAAGGAAGGAGACGTCCGAGGGAAGAACGCAAGAAATCCTACCTAAAGGGAAGAGTGTTGAGCTAACACACACAGCGATGAGGAAATTATAGCGAAGCGTGGACCTTTGGGGGGTCCCACCTCTATTTATAACATTCGGCAAGCGCATACAACGGAGCCGATCGATTCCCGCCAAAACGGACGCTTCGCGTCCGACGGCCACCAACTTTCCACGTTTCTCAAGAGCAATGGACGCGTCCCTTCAAGCGCCAAGGACACCGACGTCCCGTCACGTCAGCCAACCAGTGCTGGATGCGTGGCCTGGCGCCTCAACGAACGTACGATCAAGTCTGCACTTCCCCTTTAATGCACGATCTCTTCTCTGATCCGCTGACGTCATCAAAAAATACGACTAACTGCCCGAGAATCCACGCCGACGATGTCTACAAATAAGAATTTAGCCCAGGTGACCGATCAGACCACTCTCGACCCGACCTATAAATACTGAGAACTCCCCAGATCACGACACGTGGCAGATGACGTGTCCCAAGGCTTACGAGAAAGGAGTAAGAACGGTACGTTGAAGGCGTGCCCCGGGCCTTCCTCCTGAGGATGTTCCCGACCCTCGGTGGCCTTCTAGACCACTCCTATGCTCGTCTGACAAATAACCATTGGCTCGCCTCCGAGTCCTCCTGCACGCTGAGCTTCCTCAGCCCTCCCAGCTCGCCCCCGAACTATCACAGAACCAAGCTTGCTTGGCCTCCCGCTCGCCTCCGAGCCTCCCGCCGAGCTCAGCTTCCTCGATCTCATTGACCGACCCAGAGCGCAAATCATCAGCGTCCCGGACATGGCCCCGCGAATCTCGCCATACGCGAGAAATATGACGCCCCATGATCCCGCGTCCCATGCCATTGCGTTCCCCCGTTAATAGGCATATCTCGCCATTAATGGAGGATCCCGCCATTCGCGCGGGCGCGGCTCCTAGGGCGTAACGGCCGGCGTAAATCTCACGCCCGTCAGCCCATGGCTGCCACTATATAAACTCCCTCTTAGACGACTCAGGTAAGGCAATTATTATCCAATAGGCCACTACTCTGCCCAAATATCTCGACGAACTTGATCGTCGGAGGGTCCATGGTGGTACAACCATCCTGGGACTTCCTTGCAGGTAGCTCGGCTTCATTCCAAATCAAGCCCACTGAGATTCACATGCATCAAGAGGCAACTCTCAAACCCAATCTCAGCCATCCATCAAAGCTCGCTACAGATCAACGGAAGACAACATCTGAAGGAGATTCAGACCTCCATCAAAAACTATCTTTTTAAATATTGGGAAAAATCCGATCCTAGCTATTCTAACGGATCAATAAGGACCGCTTGTCCCAAGTCCAAACTAGATTTCTGCAAGACATGGACCACACTTACATGGTCAATTGGATATGAGACAACTCCGACATCAAATTTAGTTTTGCTAAATCAAATTTGTCCAAATTCAATTTTGTAACATGAATTGTTCAAATGTTAAACAAGGGTTGTGCATGACACCGATCATTAATGTTGATAGCTCTTTGGCATGTATATATAATTTCACATGCAAGTGTCCTATAACTAGACAGGAGACAAGACACATTACTACATCCACCTGCATGTATGCATGCTCGGCTTTGTTAGCTAGGTACAAATCATCTGCATGCAATTGATAGATTTCATATATATGAAACAGAACAAAAAGGATAGTCGACATGTATCATGCCTAACTTATCAAATTCTTATGTAGGTGACCCTATTTTCATTAAATGGTGGCAACAATATGAGATGTTGTTTATAACTTTATATCCTAATCACTATATATCCAATGATGTCCCCAAATATTAATATGTAATACTCTCAACATTAGTTCATCAAAAGAAATTAATTACCAAGCTGGAAATTTACTGGTTCGATTTTTTAAAAGATCGTCAAAAGTTGAACATTACGTCACCGAATTAAGAATCTCCTACATACGAGGAGCCAATACATATAGATGATTTTGCCCGCCTGAAAAGAATGTTTTGACAAGCTAGCTATACATTGTCATTTGATGTAAATCGGATGCAAGTAAAAGTTTGTTATGCCTTGGGATGAGTACGGTTCGGTTTTTGACAAAAAATTTCGAACCAAAACTTTTGGCTCGGTTTGTTAGACGTTTCGGTTCGGCTTCGGTTTAATCTCGATTTTTTAATTGATATAAAAACTTATCAATTATTTCCCTAAAATTCAAATAAAAACTCTTGATCAAAAATAACATAGAAATAAATAATTATTGCTAAAATTTGAGACAATAATTCTACAAATTAATTGATTAATGGTAAAAATATTTCTCTATAATATGCAATCTCGTAAATAAGTAACAAAATATAATATAATTGCAGAGTGTTTTTCCTCACCCTGTTGAGATGGATGCGCTCGCGCTTCGGGCATGTACAGATTTCCCCTGCCCCATGACAGGCAGGGGTTTATTGATTATGGGGATTCTAATCTTCAGCAGCCGCGGACAAAACTATCTTTAATTACCCCTCGTTTCAAGACGAGAGAACTTCCGATTAACGGGTCATGCGATCATGCAAACTCCGTGTGAAATATGCACTTGTTATGTTTGGAAGAACAATTTTGAGCGCACTATAAGCATATCGAAAATCTTGCAGAGATTACGGGGATCCCGCTACCCGGATAGCGGGCTGGGGGTCAAGAAGACTATCAGCCCCCTTGCAGGATGCGGGACAGCGCCCAATTAGAAGAAAAAATTCTAACGAAAGGTCCATTGAGAATGTTGAGAAGCTCCCAAAATGGGGAAAAAGGATAAGGGGTTCTTGTGCCAGCACAAACAAAACAATGGCGCTTGCGCAGGCACAAGATATTGGCGCTGGCGCACCGAAGAGATCGGCGCTTACGCAAAAGGGTTGCACCTGGCGCAAGGAGGTTGCGCTTGCACAAGGGTTGCGCCTTACATGAGGAGGTTGCGCTAGGTGCAGGGATTGCGCATGTGCAAAAAGGGCTGCACCCCTGTGAACCTGCGCTCCGGGTAGTTGAGCGGCACTCCGGGGTTGCACTAGCGCAAAAAGGGCTACGCTCCGGAATTGCGCTTGCGCAAAAGGTTGCGCTTATGCAAAAGGGCTCCACCTCTGTGGAGCTGCGCTCCGGGTTGTGGTGCTGCGCTCCGGGGGTTTCCTCAAAGGAAAAACCCAGAGGGGTTCACTTTGATGGGGTCACCCTAATTCTTCTCCTATTTGGCCCAAAAAAGGCTCTCTTGAATCTTCAAATTTTTGGATATTGACTCGATGAGGTTTTGAAGATGGGTTCTTCTTCTTCCTCCTCTTCTTTTTTGGATCCTGAAAAAGGAGTTGGCGAAAATTTAAAAAAAACCTCCCATTTTTTAGGATTTGATGGGGGATTGATACTTCCCTTCAATGGATTTGTGGTCTAATCCTATTTATTTTTGGAAAAAAGAAAGTCGTTTCCCTTGATTTAATTGAAAAAAGAAGAAGGAGATGAACCCTGAAGAGAGAGAGAAGGGAGGCACAAAATACTAGAAATATTGAGGAGAGAATAATTGTTAGTTGTCATTCATCATGTTGGCCTTTTATAGGTTTGCAAGTTTACATATAGCCCTTTGGGCTTTACAAAATGACACTTGTGTATTTCCCATAGTTATGTGCTCATTTCTTTTTGCATATAAGCCATGAGTTTTACAAAATTTGGTTTCTTACATATTTACTTTTCATTTATTTTCTTCCAATTTCACTTAAATTTATTCATTACATAATTTTGTATATTCATGGCATGGGGCCGGCCCCTCCCCTTACTTGGGCTTGACTTGGGGTCGGGCCCACTTGGCTTGGTTTAGGCTGCTTGCTTGAGCTCGGGTCTACTTGGCTTGGGCATGGGCCCACTTGGCTTGGATGTTGATCTTGACTTTGAATTTGTCAATGGGATGCAATTTTTAACCCCCAACAAAGTGTCCTCCATCAATAAGTGCACGCCGCATGTGTGCATCGTGTGCTTGAAATTAATGGATCTTGTTTCATGAAGAGATTGACTTGCACTAATTTTGTGACGTAGAGGTCGTTGTTGACGTGCTACCGAGACGGAGAGTCGCTGTTTGACGTGCTACCGAGACGGAGGTTCGTTGTTTGACGTATCACCGGT
This sequence comes from Agapanthus africanus, assembly GCA_030015575.1. Lineage (NCBI taxonomy): Eukaryota > Viridiplantae > Streptophyta > Magnoliopsida > Asparagales > Amaryllidaceae > Agapanthus > Agapanthus africanus. Next base: position 822,125,400 of record CM057339.1, on the reverse strand, counting down.
ACGGAAAATCGTTTAACGTATCACCGGAACGGAGAGTAGCTGTTGACATGCTAGCGAGGTGTGGAGAGTCGTTGTTGACGTGCTACCGAGGCGAAGGGTCGCTGTTGACGTGCTAACAAGACGGAGAGTCACTGTTTGACGTACTGCCGAGACGGAGATCCATTGTTTGACATGCTGCCGAGACGAAGAGACGTTGTTTGACATATCATTGAGACGGAGAGTTGTTGTTGACATGCTACCAAAACGGAGAGTCGCTGTTGACGTGCTACCGAGGCGGAGAGTTTCTGTTTGACATGCAACCAAGACGGAGAGTAGCTTTTTGACGTGCTACCGAGACGGAGAGTCGTTGTTTGACGTGCTACCGAGACAGAGATTCGTTGTTAGAATTGGTTGATTTGATTTGTTTTGGGAGGTTCCAATCTGTCCGGCGGGACTTTTGAGCTTGGAAATACTACCGGATGTGACTTTAATTTGATTTGATTGATTCCTGCCTTGTTTGGTGGGACTTGTCGCGTTCCGCTTTCTAAAAGTACAGAAACAGTGACGTGCCGAGATCCGCAACCTAACTGTGTCGAGGGTGGTCTTTCCTCGATATAGTTACGTTAAGCGTATAAATCATGCAGGCAATGTACCAAAACTGAGAATAAAAGCAGAAGCATTTATTTCTATTAACAAAAATTATTACATCCTAAAGTACTGAAAGCAAACTAAATAGTTTGATTACATTGATTAAAAGAAAGCAAGGCATAAACAAGTGGGCAATAGAAGGGCTATCCTAATAGTCTTGCGTCAACTCCGCATAGTCTTTATTAGTGGGCTCCATTCCATCGTCTCCTTCTTCATTAATCTCTTCTTCATCTAACAGACGTTCCAAGGATTGAGAAAAGGGAAAGGAAGTCCGTCAGCGAGTAACACACGGATAGAATTTTCTCAACAGAAGGTAATGGTAAAGAGAACAAGTATGTGTAATATATAATGTAATATGTTTGCAGAGGTATGATGGATGTATTGTAGGTATTTGGTAAATTAAGGTATACTGCGTGCGACAGCTGAAAGTCTACCCTAGCACCAACATAAGGTTTAAACCGGCTTCGATCATGCAATTTAAAAAATTTCTTGGTGCTAATCTAGACTAACTAAGGATCAAACTAGAATATTAAGGTTTTAGCATGATGTCAAAAACTTTAACACTAAGAGAAGGAGGCAACAACCTTTGTAAACCATGTCCTTCTCTTCAAAACCTCAAGATTGTAGTCCACGCGACTCCACTAGGCTCCACTTGAAGTTGGATCGAGCTTCATTTGCGATCTTCGTGCCGAAAATGATCCACCCGAAGCTCCGCTAATACAAGCTATCTTTTCACTAAACTTTTTAGTGAAGGAAACACACTACACTTAATTGCTAATCAAGTGTAAGATGGTGAAATAGGGATTTTGTTTGCTCACTAGGTTTCTACAAAACCCACATCACATGTAAGGGTTAGGGTTTTGTGTAGGAGGAAGAAGAAGATGGAAGATGGAGAGAGCTAGAATGGCTAAAGCAAAAAAATGAGCTCAAGAAAAAAAATGGTCAAGTCTTAAATGGCACACCCTTGCACATACATTATTGAAGCATACAATTTTTATTAAAAATTGTAACCATACTTCAATAGTGCAAGCAAATGAATAAAATAAAAGACAAAGCCATGCTTGCTCATTCCACAAATATTTCCCTGTTTTACACCTCATTTTCTATTTTCCAAAAAAAATAGAAAATCAACCATGCTTCATTTATATATATATAATTTATATATATATATATATATATAAAGGAAAAAAATAATTAGCGAGCTAATAATATTAGTTAATATTTAATTATATTAAATATAAATATATATCATATTATTAAATCAACACTTGATTTAATAATCCGGTTATATCACATATAACCGACTAATATCATTTATCTATATATCACATTTTCAAATCAACACTTAATTCGATAATCCGGTTATATCACATATAACCTAACTGATAACAAATAACCGCCAGATTAGAATACGGTATCACACACTCATATTTAATCAGGCCCCCCGTACATATCAACATATGTGCCCTACTTCATTTCGCTTGAACCAGGAAACTTCTGTGTAGAACTCTAAAGACTCGTCAATACGCCAGCAATAGGTAATGATCACATCAATTACACACAAGCCGTCAATGGTACTAGCTGGACGTAACGGCTACCCAGGTATTGAGCGAATAGAAGATCAACAAGCAAGCTTGTCTAAACTCCCATGAAGCCTATAGGTAACACTTACCGTACAGCCCGGTTTCTTCGTCTGATATGTCACATATCGAGTCTAGGGGTGGAACCGTCAGACCCCAGAAACTTGATAAGTCAAGCCAATGTATAGCTCATAATGGTTCGAGAAACTACTGATAACTCTTACCAGTAAATCTCATTATCAGCCCTGGCCAGGGACTTCCTGTTATATAGCCAATCGAGCATAGCGCAACATCAACTCCTAATACCGGGAGAGACGAAACCCCTCCTATTGCTCACTGCCTCCATGTGATCCGGGACTGTACCCAAAATCCACCTGTTTGCATGACTCCTTTGAGCCGTGATAGGGAGGAAATCAAAGCACAGTGGGAGCCACACAAGACACTATAACGATCTCGGGTCTACAGACTAATATGTACCAGTGTCACTAGAGAATTGCTATCTGACGATAGGTATATTACCATCTAGGAGTTCTCGGCGAGTCATGTTCGGTGTACCCATTATCTAATGAACACATGTGTACAATCTTTGATGTCAAACACCAATGGATATGGGATCAACCATCGCCCCCTACAGGGTCAAGAAACGTACACACTAGTCTACTCTCGAATATCGATGCCCTATCTCGATACTCTCTCGACTAGGAACAATTAAAGGATGTTCTTGTAGACTACACAAGTCTCAGTAGTATGATTCGCATCATAGTCTTGGTAGTCAAGCAAAAATCCTAAGGGCTTTATCAACATGTATTAGAGAGACAGTTTAAAGATACAAGTGTACATGTTAAGATAAAGAGCAACCAAATAGCATACTATCATGTCGAGCAAGAAAGTCCTTTATATATATGTCCAAGCATCTACTATATCATACAGTAATGGCCTCTAGGACATACATATTCCTAATAATCTCCCACTTTTACTAAGGCCAGTTGTTGTAGTATCTCATACCTAGCATCCCAAAAAGTCTCTCAAAATGCATCTGGGGAAGGTTCTTCATGAGTGGATCCGCTACGTTGTCCTTCGTGTCAACTCTCCTGACCTCGATCTCCCGTCGATCCACTATCTCCCGGATCAGGTGATACCGCCTAAGAATATGTCTTGATCTCTGATGGGACCGGGGTTTCTTGTCCAAAGCCACCACTCCATTGTTATCACAATACACAGGTATTGGATGCTCAATGGATGGAACCACACTAAGTTCAGCTATGAACTTCTTCATCCAGATAGCCACTTTAGCAGCACCGTTGGCAGCGATGTATTCAGCCTCTATCGTCGAGTCTGCTACGGTATCTTTCTTGGAACTCTTCCAACATACCGTCCCTCTATTGAGGGTGAAGACAAAACCCAAGACCGACTTACTGTCGTCCTTATCACTTTGGAAGCTTGAATCGGTAAAGGACTCCACCTGGAGTTCACCGTTAACATACACCAAGAACATTTCTTTAGTTCTTCTCAAGTACTTAAGAATTTTTTTCACAGCTGTCCAGTGTTTCTCCCTAGGATCTGATTGATACCTACTCACTACACCTAGTGAGTAAGCTACATCCGGTCTGGTACAAAACATCGCATACATAATAGACCCGACTGCCGAAACATAGGGTATCCCTTCCATGGGAGCCATCTCCAAATCAGTCTTGGGAGACACTTCTTTGGAGAGAGTGATTCCTGAGAAAGCGGATAAATTACCAAGCTTAGAATCTTCCATACTAAACCTCTTTAGTATGGTGTCTATGTACCTGGATTGGGACAATACCAACATCCGTTTAGATCTATCTCTATAGATCTTTATCCCCTGGATGTAGGAGACATCACCTAGATCTTTCATGGAGAGCTTATGTGATAAGAAGAGCTTGACCGAGTGTAATATAGGAACATCATTTTCTATCAAGAGTATGTCATCCACGTACAATACGAGGAAAACAACCTTACTCTCTATAACTTTCTTGTATATACAAGGTTCATCTATATTTTTGATGAAGTCAAACTCTTTGATAGCTTCATCAAAACAGATGTTCTAGCTCCGCGATGCCCGCTTTAATCCGTAGATGGATTTAAGCAGCTTGCACACCTTTCCGCTGCTCCTACTATCTACGTAGCCCTCTGGCTGTGTTATGTACACGCTCTCTTCTAAATCACTATTTAGAAAAGCGGTCTTGACGTCCTGCTACCAGATTTCGTAGTCATGTTATGCAACAATGGAAAGTAGGATCCTGATAGACTTAAGAATAGCGACAGGAGAAAAGGTTTCATCATAGTCGACACCTGGTTATTACCGAAAACCTTTTGCTACAAATCTAGCTTTGAAAGTCTCAACTTTTCCATCTACACCAAGTTTCTTCTTAAAGATCCACTTGCTCCCGATGGGTTTCACCCTTTCAGGAGCAACTTCCAAAGTCCATACTTTGTTGGTGTACATGGATTCCATCTCAGATCGTATAGCATCCAGCCATTTCACAAATTCTCCACTTGTGATGGCCTGCTGGAAACTAGTTGGGTTATTATCTTCCATGATGCTATCCTCGCTACCACCGTCTATGAGAAAATCGTAGTATCTCTCAGGTGGATGAGGTGCCTTACTAGATCTGTGGAGTGGCTGAGGTTCGTCGAAGACTATTGGATCCTTCGGTTCTACCAAATTATCAGTTGTAGTTTGTGTAGCTGGAACTTCTTCCAGCTCTACCTCATTACCGCTAATTTTTTTTACAAGAAATTCTTTTTCTAAAAATGTGGCATGTTGAGCAACAAACACCTTTTGTTCCTCACTATGGTAGAACATATATCCATGTGAATTCTTTGGATACCCCACAAACTTGCATAGAACTGATCGTGCCTCGAGTTTTTCCGTATTCTGTTTTTTAACATAGGCTGGACAACCCCATATCTTAACTCGTATAAGATATGGTCTCTTTCCACTCCATATCTCATAAGGTATTTTAGGCACAGATTTTGATAAAACTTGATTCAATAAGTATGCAGCTGTCTCAAGTGCATAACCCCAAAAGGAAATACGTAACTCAGCAGTACTCATCATAGAGCGCACATATCTAATTGGGTGTGATTTCTCCGCTCCGATACTCCATTGTCCTGTGGTGTATACGGAGGAGTAAGCAGAGAGAGAATCCCATTCTCTTTTAAATAATTTCGGAATTCCATGCTCAAGTATTCTCCTCCCCGATCAGATCGTAGAACTTTAATACTTTTACCCGTCTGGTTCTCAACTTCGTTCTTATATTCCTTAAATTTCTCAAAAGCTTCATATTTGTGTTTCAACAGGAACACATGTCCGAATCTTGAAAGATCATTGGTGAATGTAATGAAGTACGAGAAACCATTCCTGGCATGTGTAGACATAGGACCGCATACATCACAATGTATCAGTCCCAAGAGTTCAGTAGCTCTTTCTCCGTATCCAGTAAATGGAGTTTTGGTCATCTTGCCTTTGAGACATGACTCGCAAGTTTCATAAGATGTAAATTCGAACTGATTCAAATATCCATCGTTATGCAACTTAGCTAGCCTTGTCGCATTGATATGACATAGTCTACAGTGCCACAAGAAGGCTTTGTTCATTTCTGAACTTTTCCTCTTATGTGTGTTATGTACGTTTAGAACTATAGTTTGATTTAGAACGTATATGCCATTACATAACGTACCAAACCCAATCAACATTTGATTTAGGAAAATGTTCATAACATTATCCTCTAATGCAAAGTTATATCCTTCTTTATGCAACAAAGAAACTGATATAATATTGCACATCATATTTGGTACGTAATAACAGTCGTTCAGAATCAATGTATTACCATTTGGTAATACTAGGTGACATTCGCCAACTGCTTTGGCTGCAACAATTGCTCCATTCCCTACTTTTAGATAAATATCACCCTTTACCATTTCTCTACCTCTCCTTAATCCATGTAACAAACTACATACGTGGGATCCTGATCCGGTATCCAATACCCAGGACGTAAAGCAAACTGAGAAATAGTTCTCGGTTACGAACACACCCGAAGATGATGCATCAACATGCTTATTCTTCGTTCGGGTTGCGTGGGATTCCTGATGTTTCCCTATTCCTTGCTCAGACTTATGACAATCATAAGAAAAAGCGGACCAACGTTCCTCGGCTCAGTATAATAAGCGGGTTCGGTTAATACATCCATATTATTATCTTGATTAAGCCATGTCATTGGTCGCTACCTGGAGAGAGAGTGAAGAAAACGCATTAGCGTGCGCTCTTTGCAAGATTAGATTGGTTATTATCTTATTTAATCAGGATGGCTCCTACTGTTTTTTATCAAATCTTCCTTCAAACTATAAAAGGTAAGATTAGCCGGGATTAATTACACCCTACAAGTTCGCCGATCGGTCAGCCAGGCAGGTATTGGTACTCCGAGAGAGTCTCCCCTTGCTTTCGCATGAAACTAATTGTTAGGGTAAAAATTTACACTCCGGTTGACCAAGTCAAAATCAAAGTCAATCTCAAGCCAAGTGGGCCCAAGCCCAGGTCAAGTAGGCCAATGTCCGGGTCGAGCCCGAACATGAAGCGGCCGGCCTCACCCCATGCCAAAATAAAAATTTTGTAATAAATAATTTTGTTATATTTCTTTTATTTTATTTTATGAATAAATGTAAGAAAAATGGGCATAAAGCCAAATTTTTGTAAAGCCCATAGCTTATGTGCAAAAAGAAATATTACATGAGGCATGGGATGGGCAAAATACCATTTTGTGAAGCCCAAAGGGCTATGTGTAAAGTGTATAGCCTATAAAAGAAAAGAGAATGAAAATATCCCAACAACTTTTTCTCTCTCCCAAAAAGAATCAAGATTTGTGATCTTCTCCTTTCCCGAGGTTTTAAACCTTCTTCTTCTTTTGAATTAAATCAAGAGTTTTACTTTTCCTTTTCCAAAACTAAATAGTTTTTCACCACAAAACCCACAAAGGGGAACTCAGATCATCAATTAGATCTAAAAAAGGAGAGCTTTTTAAAAATCTCATACTTCTTGTTCTTAAAGATCCGGCTAACAGAGGAGAAAGAAGGAGACCCGCTTCCAAGAACCCTATTTTGGGGAAGATCCAGGGCTCGAGGGAGAAGCCCCTTCCACCAGCTCCAAAATATCTTAGGAGTTCAACTCCTCAAATACACACACACACACACACACACACAAAATAATAAATATTTCCTTTTTTGGAGCACAGATCCCAGTGCTGGGACCGAGTCCCTTCTGCTGCTGACGCCCAGCGCCCGCATGCCAAGCATGTGGGGCGCTGGCGCTCCGGCGCCCAGCGCCAGCGTGCCAGGAACGCGGTGCACAGGTGCTCTAGCGAACAGCGCCCGCGTGCCAGGAACGTGGTGCACCGGCGCCCGCGTGCCAGACACGTGGTGCGTTGGCGCACAGCGCCCGCGTGCAAGGCACATGGTGTTGGCGCTCTGGCGCACAACGCCCGTGTGCCAGGCACATGGTGCGCTGGCGCTCTGGGGCACAGCGCCCGTGTGTCTAGCACGTGGGGCGCTGGCACCTTCTCCCACGCATCCTTTGGATGCCCTTTCCCTTTATATATATATATATATACATACACACATACACACACGCACACACATACTCTACAATGCGAGACCCCCGTAAAAAACTCTGCGAGGCCCCCGATATATCCAAAACCCCTTCAAACACACACACTGCATATTGAGTTCGTATGAATAGTTAACCCGTCAATCGAAGGTTCTCTTGCTCCGAAGGCGAGGGGTAATTAACGGCAGCTTAGTCCGCGGCTGTCGGAGATTCGGATCCCTACAATCAATAAACCCCAGCCTACCCTAGGCAGGGGAAATCTGTATTGCGCTTGACAAGCACGCGCGTATTCCCGGCTCAATGGGGTGACGAAAAACACCCTACAGATTCTGGCATGCCCGGTGGGACACTTCTCTCCTCCCATATCTCGGGTCAAGTGTTCATGCGAACTCATTTAACATATATGCCGATGTTTGTACTGAAATAATGTTTTTTCCGTGCAGCACTCAACTTTAACCGACAATGTCTCCCAAGACAAATTCAGCTTCCAACGCGACCCCGATCTTGTATGTGGTCAAGATCAATGTTCGTGTGGTTCTCCCTGCAAGCTTCAGTCGACAGTGGGAGGAACTGCCCTGCCAGTTTGGTTCCGTCATCATCTACCATGCTGGAAGCGCTCATCTGGTAGAAATCCTAGAAAAACATGTGGCCAAGCCAGTCTCAAGGGGCAAGAGGCCGAATGTTGTGATCGCTAAGGCACCGCGACCGAAACTTGAGATGGTGTCTGAACGACTCTCTGGTGCTCCAGCTGGGGGCAGGACCTCTGGTACAACGGGCAACATCAAATGTTGCGGGCGAGCTCAAGCGATGACTCCAACAAATGCATGATTGGGCGCCTCCTCTAGCCTCTCTATCAATCCGTCTACGGCGTCTTCCCGAAGAGCCGAAGTCCGCCGAGTGCTTAAAACAGAAAAGTTAAGGCAGAAGCGGCTCAGGTATCGAGCCAACAAGAGGGCCAGGACTCCGGCCAGGTGGAATCGTGTGATAGTCCCAGAGCGGAGTCATCTTGCGATGACGACTGAATCAGCCATAAAAATCAGCAATTCCTTCGAACCTCTGAAGTGGATTCAGAAAAATGCCATGATCGTCAGAATCAAGAAGACGGTGGTTCGAACGTCGCTACAAAGAGACGTGTCCCGGCCCCAACAGAAAAAATATGACACTGTCTCTTTAAGAGTCTATCAGGCGCTTTGCGCCGCGCGAAAGCAGCGGGGCAAATCCAGAAAAGAAGCGCCCGCACCATTCAAGAATCCGGTCAGGCCAGCCTCCTTCAATCGACTGCCCGCTACCGAAATGGGGGGAGGGGGTCAAGATAGCGATCTGTGAAATCAGCCGCCGATAATAAAAAGACGGCTGGATATATTATCCATACAGTCTATATGGCGGGCGGGTGCCCCAGCGACAACCTTCGCAGCAAAAGCAAGGAAGGGGCCACCATATCCCAAGCCCAATCTGGCTTGAATGTGGTTGCCGCTTCCCAAGAATAGCCGCCTCCGCTGGATGATGAAAACCCTCTCGATGAGGACAATAGGCAGAAAGATCCCTCAGTCTATGCAGATTCATACTCGGACAGCGAGAAAGAGCCGACTTTCTGCCCCAGGACCGCAGAGCAAGAGCTACTTCAAGAGCTTCGAAAACAGCTCAGGAACAAAGATAAAGAGATGGCCAAGCTCTATTCGAAAATTGATGACCTAAAGAACGTTGTGATGCAGCTTACGGCTCAAATTGCTCGAGCGCCTCCCAATCAAGCACAAGTCGCTACTCACGAGCCGGATGATGACAATCCGAAGCGGCCGATGCCTGTCCCTTTGGGTCCAAGATTCGTCGAGCCGCACGAAAGCCGGCCACATTCCGCTTCTGGGGACGCCTTGGCCCCAGATAACATTATCTCGCAAACACAAGATCGGATAATGGATTTGGTCACCAGCAAGGTTAAAACATTGGTGGCCGAAGCAGAAGCTCAGAAAGAAATTGGCAGTAGTGGACGGCCATATCCATTATCCGAGCGGAATAGTGTTCCCGAGCGGCTACGTCATTCCTAAGTTCGGAAGATTTGACGGGACGGGAAATGCAAATCAGCACGTCGCCCACTTTAAAGCATCGTGCGGAAATACAGGAGGCAATGATGCGCTCCTTCTTTGCCAGTTTGTTAACAACCTGACCGGTGTCGCTTTCGACTGGTACGCGAGTATACCAGACGGGTCCATTATTACCATTTCCCAAATGGAGTCTCTGTTTCGGTAAAGGGTCATGAGTGTCTGTGATAAAATCTCCATTGCTGACCTTGTGAGGACCAAGCCGGGGAAGAATGAAAGCAACACTGACTTTATCGCCTGATGGCGTAATCTTACGGTCAAGTGCGAACCGCCGCTAGAGCAGGACCAGTCCGTTAGCTTTCTCATTGGGAACCTCAGCAATTGGATGGTCCCATTCTTGTGTACAGCAGGCCTCAGGACGTTTCAAGAGCTAACCAAGAAAGTCCAAATGCTGGAATACTCGAAGTAAGAGTCTACCCCGGACTCTCAGAGAGACAAGACTTGGAAAAGCAAGCGGGACGACAACCGTAGAAGCGGGAGTTCCAGCAGTACCAATATCTTCAATGCGTCCGACAATGAAGAAAAGCGAAGGGCGGGCGAATCCAAAACCAACCGGTCCCAAAGCCAGTGCTGGGAGGAGAAGGGCCTTCCCTAAAGAAGAAAAAGAACAAGGTTTACTCTTTCAGGAGGGACAAGGTCCGAAAGATATTTAAAGATGCCTTGAACAACGGTCTACAATTTCCAGAGTCGAAAAGACCTCAAGAAGCAAAAATGACCGATAATCCCCTGTATTGCCCATACCACCAAGTAGTGAGCCATGCGATCGAGGATTGTTATATCTTCAAAGACTGGGTCGAGAAGCAGTACAAGGCTGGAGAGATCGAGCTGCCTAAAAGTGTGTTGGTGAACAATCAAGTTGCAACCACCAACTTTATACAGACAGAAGCTGAAGCCTTCTGGGAGCAAACAGCCGAACCCGCTGCCCCAAGAAATGAAACCGACTCACCGCAGCCTCCTTGGAGTAAGCACATATCTAATAAGACGAAGGAGATGCTAAAGCTACTTCAGAAAGAGCCCAGGACGGAATGGGAAGGGCAGAAGAAGCCTACCATTCCAGCTGCCAATGCGGCTCCATCAGACTCAAAATCCAAAAAGCTCAAGAAGAAGAAAAGTGCAGATCGGCGTGGAAAAGAGTCTGCAGGGAGATCGACCATTCAAAAAATATATCGATTCCCTCGAAGACTATGAACAATAGGAAAGAACTCTAATTCAATTGAAGGAGTTCCTCCCTATAGAAGCGGCTGAAATCCTGGAAGAGTTAGAAGAAGACTCCAATGAAGAGATCCCTATAGTGACCTGCTACGTCAACCATCTTGGCAGCGACTCTGAGGAAGAGCTCTGTTTTCCCGAAAAGGACGATGAGCTCGCCACAAAGGCCAACCAAATCCAGCTTAGAAGCGGCAGGGCTCTGCCGCCAAATCAGGGCAACGCCCAAAAAGGAAAGGAAAAACAGGTGGCTAATGAGGAAGATGACAGAGAACCGGCTAATGAAAACTCAAGTCCTTCCTCAGTGGACTACAATGTATTAGCTCATCTCCGAAAGCTCCCGTCTCTCCTGAGCATCTACGATGCCTTGGTCCTATCTAAAGAGCTTAGAGATGTTCTCATTCACGCTCTACAGAACCCTGAGCGGTATCAGGCTCGCTTTGCGGAAATCAATATGAAAGAAGCCCAGTACGCTCTGCATGCTGCCGCAGTCACGTTTAAGGATGGAGACTTGCTACTGGGAACAACTGAGCATAATCGGCCGCTTTACATGACAGGGTACAGCGACGGAGACCGGATTAATCGCATATTGATTGATCCAGGGTCCTCAGTGAACATCATGAACTTGCGAACTCTGAAGAGTTTTTCAATGAACGTCCGGCACCTGTCAAGGGAAAGGATTGTCATTCAAGGCTTCAACCAAAATTGCCAGCAAGTTCTGGGGTCCATAGCTCTGCCAATCAAATTTAGGGATCTGCAGACCGAAACTAAGATATACGTGATCGACGCTAACACGTCTTATAAAATTCTCTTGGGGGTGGCCGTGGCTCCTCGATTACGGCATCGTTCCGTCAACTCTCTATCAATGCATGAAGTATACTAAAAACGGTGAAGAAAGACGCATTGACGGAGACATCCAGCTGTTCGGTGTGCATGAAGTCCGATATGAAGATTCTCGGTACTTTATGAACCTCCAAAGTGCTGAGCCACAGCTGACCAAAGACAGAACAGCCCCGAAACTCAAGAGCAAGTCTGAGCCGGCTGTCACTTTCAAAAGCAGAAACCCCCATGTGCACCCGCATTTCGGTATTGACACTGATGAGTCCGACGCTGGAAGTCCGTCCTTCCGTAAAACTCGCCCTCGTTTCGGAAGCGATACGGACGAATCTGATACCGAAATCCTATCTAGTAGCAAAGTCCGCCCTCATCTTGGTAGTGACACTGAAGAGTCGGAGGAAGAGGACCTGCCGTGCAACAACTGTGCAGATTGGACCCCCATACAGCAAGCGAAACTACGAGAGACCTTCGAAATTGCAGAAGGATCCTTGGCCACCACAAGGGTGCCGGAATGGATGTGCAAAGAGCTCGATGCATTGTCAGTCTCTACCGTGGACCAGCTGAAAACTTTCTACGTTCCCAGGAGGAAAAGTTGACAGAAGGGCATCCTGTTTTATGGGCCAAACTCCGTTGTGCACCCGGACGATTTGTCCGTCGCATGCCTTCCCTATGAGAGAGGCATAAGAGACGTCCTCAATCCGAAATACTATGCACCCAAGATGCGGGAATATTTTAAAAGGTGCGGATGCCAGTTATATCAAACGGAGTCCGAAGCAAAGTTCTATGAAAGGCTATGGAATCCGCCCCAGGTCCGAGCACTCATCGATGGACGAATTCCAGATAGACGGGGCAGAGGCTTCATTCAACCTGATTCTAAAGCATGCTACATGATCCATGTTGATGAAGCCAGCGAAATATCAAATGATGATGACGAGATAGCCGAGCCAGAAGAAGCTCTTCAAGAGCTCGAAGATGGCGGACAAGCAACCTTTGACGAGCTAACTGAGATTGACTTAGGAACGCCTGATAATCCAAGGCCGACCTACATCAGCTCACTCTTATCAGAGGAAATGAAAGAGAAGATAATCGCCCTGCTGTATGAGTTCATCGACTGCTTCGTGTGGATGTACAAAGAAATGCCTGGCCTTTCCCCTGAAGTGGCCATGCATAAGGTGGATATATCTCCTGATGCTAAACCAGTCAAAAAAGCTCCTCGAAGAATGAGAAGGGAACTGGAAGAAAAGGTCATCGAGGAGACCAAGAAACTCATCGATGCCGGCTTCATCAGGGAAGAGAAATATGCGGGCTGGATCGCATGCATAGTCCCAGTGAAGAAGAAAAATGGGCATATCCGAGTTTGTGTTGATTTCAGGGACCTCAACAAGGCTTGTCCTAAAGACGACTTCCCACTACCGGTCATGGAAATGATGGTCGATGACATCTCAAATTATGAGCTGTTCACCTTTATGGATGGCTCGTCTGGATATAATAAGATCAAGATGTCGCCTGAGGATGAGGAACACACAGCATTTCGAACCCCGATCGGAATATACTACTACAGGGTGATGCCGTTCGGACTGAAGAAGCAGGTGCCACATATCAAAAGGAAATGACCAATATCTTTGATGACCTAATCCATAAAGTCATCGAATGCTATGTTGATGATCTGGTCGTTAAGACTAAATCCAAGGCCGACCACATCTAAGATCTTAGGACTATTCTCACCAGACTGAGGGAATACGATCTGAAGATGAATCCTTTGAAGTGCGCTTTTGGCGTGTCATCGGGAAAATTCCTGGGCTTTATAGTCCGACATCGGGGGATCGAAGTTGACCCATCCAAGATAAAGGCCATCATGGAAAAGCCCCCTCTGAAGGATTTGACGCAGCTGAGATCTTTTCAAGGAAAGCTTGCTTATATACGCAGGTTTATCTCAAATTTATCGAGGAGATGCAGGCCTTGCACAAAGCTCATGAAGAAAGGAGCTCCTTTTGTCTGGGATGCCGAATGTCAAGAAGCGTTTGAAAGCATCAAATAGTACTTGTTGCACCCTCCAGTGCTGGCCGCTCCCATTCCAAATAAACCGCTGATTCTCAACACTGCCATGCTAGATGAGCCACTTGGTGCACTCCTTTCCCAGAACAACGAGGAGGGAAAAGAGAATGCCCTCTACTACCTCAGTCGAACTTTAGTCGGGGCGGAACACAACTATTCCCCTATCGAAAAGCAATGCTTGGCTCTAATGTTCGCTGTGAAGAAGCTGAGGCACTATCTGCTCGCTCATCGGGTTATGCTGATCTCTACGGTCGACCCGCTCAAACACTTAATGACCTAAGCAAGCCTAGCCGGTAGAATGTCGAGATGGGCTGTCATGCTACTTGAGTTTGACATAGTTTATACTCCCCAGAAAGCAGTAAAAGAGCAAGCTCTTGCGGAATTTCTTGCCTCTCATCCCATCCCCGAAGGGTCATCGCTCAATTGCGAGTTACCTGATGAACAAATATTGCACCTTGAGGATAGCGAGCCATGTTGGGAGCTTTACTTCGATGGGGCCTCATCAATAAGGACCTCCAGCAAATTAAGCATCCCGTAGATAAAAGCAGGGATAGGATTGGTGTTCATCACGCCATCGATGGGAACCCTAGGACGTTCTTTTGCGCTCACCGAGAATCGAACAAACAATGAAGCTGAGTATGAAGCTCTGATAGCTAGTCTGGAGCTCGCCATTGAAATGAAAATCCTTCGGCTACGGGATTGCGGTGACTCCCAGCTTGTCGTCAACCAAGTAAGCGGCGACTATAAGATATACAAACCCGAGTTAGCTCGGTACAGAAGCCGAGTGGTGGAACTCATGAAACGGTTCACTCACATTGAACTAATGAGAGTCCCTAGAGCGTTGAATGGAAAGGCTGACATACTCGCTCGCTTAGCCAAGGAGCTGGCTGATCCTGACATGGACAAAATTCTGATCACGGTCAGGAGCCGGCAAATTCTACCCCCAGCCACTCTACGAGAAGAGGAAAGTGCGGAACAGAAAAGCAGTCCTGCCAAAGAAGCTTCGATCATCCAAGATGAGCCCGATTAGAGGGAAGCCTTCATAGAATACCTCCGATACGACAAGCTGCCCGAAGGAAAATCTGCAAGGATTCAGCTGAAGAAGAGAGCTCTCCGATACGTATTTGTAAATGACACGCTAAACCGCAGGTCATATGACCAACTCTGGCTCAGGTGCCTGTCATCGGCCGAAGCCTAAAAAGTTATGAAAGAAGTTCACTCGAGCGTTTGCGGTGCTCACCAATCTGGCCCTAAGACGCGACTTCAAATTAAACGGCTTGGGTATTAAATGGCCCACCATTATACGGGATTGCGGAGAGCATGCAAAGAAATGTCATATCTGCCAAATTCACGGTGATTTCATTCACAAGCATCCCAATCCATTGCATCTTACGGTGGCGTCGTGGCCCTTCGAAGTCTGGGGCACCGACATTGTTGGCCCAATTGATCCTCCGTCATCCAAAGGCCACCGGTTTATACTGGCCGCAACCGACTATTTCTCCAGATGGGCTGAAGCTGTCCCGCTAAAAGAAGTCAAGAAAGAAAATATTCTTACGTTCTTCCAGCATAATATTTTATACCGCTTCGGTACACCAAGAAGAATCATTTCTGACAACGGGCCTTCTTTCAAGAGCTTCAAAGTCTCAAGATTCGCTATTCAACACAAGATAGACTGGAGATATTTCACCATCTATAATCTAAGAGCTAATGGGCTAGCCGAAGTCTTCAATAAGAATGTATGTAAGCCCCTGAGGAAAAATGCTTCAGCCAACAAGAGAGACTGGAATCTCAAGCTTCACGAGGCGTTGTAGGCATATCGTACCATGCACCGTACTCCAACTTAGTCCACTCCATATTCATTGCTCTTCGGAGTGGAGGCGGTCCTCCCTCTCGAAGTCGAAGTTCCAAGCTTAAGAATGGCCGTTCAGCACGAATTGACGGAGGAGGCAAACGTGCTCTTTCGGCTGGAAGAGCTTAACGCCCTCGAAGAAAAGAAGCTCGCGGTACAGCAAAATCTGGAGCTATACCGCGCCCAAATTTCATGGGCCTATAACAAGATGACCCATCTCCGTACTTTCAAGAAAGGTGAATTGGTGTTGGTCCTCAAAAGACCGATCATCCCCAATCGACATGCCAAGGGAAAATTCGAGCCAAACTGGGAAGGACCATACGTCATCGAGAAAGTGTTCGACGGAGGATCCTACCAACTAATAAGTGCCGAGGGAGAAAATCCCATGCCACCCATCAATGGCCGATATCTCAAGAAATACTACGCGTGAATGCTCCAAGTCGCAGGCCAATTGAGCATACCGGCCCTACAGTCTGGATCATACATGCTGCAAAACCGTATACAATCCACGGGCGTAAACGACCCCTATCTTTCCCAAGTCCTGACGGTGAGACTAATTTTAAAGTCCCACCAGCGACCAAAAAAAATACGGTATGTCCACAAGCAAAACGGGCACGGATGAAAACCCGAAATGGCTCCGTGAGAAAAAACAGCAGGACTGCCGGCGAGTTTGTGAAAACCCGAAAGGGCGCAAACTCATAAAAAGAGATGAAACAAACTCGCAAAGTCCTCTCGACCTTGTGAGGAGAAAATTCCTGCGTGAGATCCTTATGACTCACAAAGGAGCAACACACTTAGGATCTTTACGATTCCTAAGGAGAACATACACCTGCGAGATCCTTTCGACTCGTAGGGAGAAAATGCTTTTATGAGACCCTTACGGCTAATAAAATTGAAAAGCCTTAGGTGATAGGGATCTAAACCTATCTACTGAGCCATCGCTCCCCAACGGGCAACGGCAAATGATGAGTCACTCCTGGCATTTCGCTTCAGTGTTAGCGGTGCTGATGCCGACCCAAAAACCAAATCCCAAGTCCTCCCAGGGCAAATGATGAGTTGCTCCTGGCATTATTCTAGTGCAGCAATGCTGATGCCAAACAAGATCCAAATTCTAAGTCCCCAAACGACGAATGATGAGTCACTCCTGGTACCATATTCTAGTGCAGTGATGCAGATGCCAACCAAAATCCAATTTCTCAAAACTCTCCCAGCCCTACGATTAGTCCCTAAATTGACTATCGTATACAATCCACGGGCTTAAATAATTCTCATCAAATCCATACCCTACTGCAATCACCAGTCCAGCGGCCGGTCTCCGCCATTGGAATTATGCTACATTTGGGAAGACCCACTCATGTGTCCTCACGATACATGAGGAGAACAAGCTTACGGGATCCTCACGACTCGTAAGAAAACACCTTCGTGGGATCCTTACGACTCATAAAGGAAAAACACACTTGGGAGTCCCCATGACTCCTAAGGAGAAAGTACACCTACGAGATCCTTTCGACTCGTAGGGAGAAAATGCTTTTATGGGACCCTTACGGCTCATAAAATTGAAAAGTCTTAGGTGATAGGGACCTAAGCCTGTCTCCTAACCCATCGCTTCCCAACAGGAAAAGGCAAATGATGAATTGCTCCTGGCACATGTGCCTCAGTGTTAGCAACGCTGATGCCCACCCTAACCCCAAAATTCCAAACTCCAATCCAAATGACCCTCAAGTCTTTAAACTGGTAATAGATGACATCTAAGTCGTTAAACTGGGAACAGATGACCCCTAAGTCATTAAACTGGGAACGAGGGAAATTTCCTCATAGCAAATGATGATTCGCTTCTGGTACTATATTCCAGTGTAGCGATGCTGATGCCAAACCAAAACCAAAATCCCCAAATCCTCTCATGGCAAATGATGATTCGCTCAAGCTACCATATTCCAGCGTAGTGATGCTGATATCAACCCAAATCACGTCAAATCAGCAAAACAACCAATGACCTCCCTGGCAGAATCAAGCTCCACCTCTGAAACAAGTCAACTTTATCCCTGACACCGCAAGAAGCGGAACCAGTCAAATAAAGGCACCGACCGTCCACATCGCAAAAAAGGCAGCACCGACCGTCCAAGTCGCAAAAAGGGTAAAACCGACCGTCCACGTCGCAAAAAGGGCAGCACCGACCGTCCAAGTCGCGAAAAGGGCAGAATTGACCGTCCAAGTCGCTAAAATGGCAGCACCGATCGTCCACGTTGCTAAAAGAGCAGCACCGACCGTCCAAGTCGCTAAAAGGGCAGAACCGACCGTCTAAGTCGCAAAAAGGGCAGAACCGACCGTCCACGTTGTAAAAAAGGCAAAACCGACCATCCACATCGCTGAAAGGGCAGCACCGACCGTCCAAGTCGCTAAAAGGGCAGCACCGACCGTCCAAGTCGCTAAAAGGGCAGAACCGACCATCCACGTCGCAAAAAGGGCAGAACCGACCGTCCACGTTGCTAAAAGGGCAGAACCGACCGTCCAAGTCGCTAAAATGGCAGCACCGACCGTCCACGTCGCAAAGAGGACAGCACCGACCATCCAAGTCGCAAAAAGGGCAGAATCTAACGTCCAAGTCGTAAAAAAGGCAGAATCGACTGTCCATGTCGTAAAAAGGGCAGTGCCAGCTTCCTAAAAGCGGGAACCAAATCAAATCGCCTCTACGTGAAAGAAGATCCATCAATCTCATGCACACGACCTACATGTGTGGTGTGCATTTATTGATGCGGGGCAATTTGTTGGGGTAAAAATTTACACCCCGGTTGACCAAGTCAAAATCAAAGTCAACCTCAAGCCAAGTGGGCCCAAGCCTGGGTCAAGTGGGCCAACGCCCGGGTCGAGCCCGAACATGAAGCGGACGGCCTCCCCCCATGCCAAAATAAAAATTTTGTAATAACTAATTTTGTTGTATTTCTTTTATTTTATTTTATGAATAAATGTAAGAAAAATGGGCATAAAACCAATTTTTTGTAAAGCCCATGGCTTATGTGCAAAAAGAAATAGCACATGAGACATGGGATGGGCAAAATTCCATTTTGTGAAGTCCAAGGGCCTATAAAGGAAAAGATAATGAAAATATCCCAACAACTTTTTCTCTCTCCCCAAAAGAATCAAGATTTGTGATCTTCTACTTCCTCGAGATTTTAAACCTTCTTCTTTTTTTGAATTAAATCAAGAGTTTTACTCTTCCTTTTCCAAAACTAAATAGTTTTTCACCATAAAACCCACAAAGGGGAACTCAGATCTTCCATTAGATCTCAAAAAGGAGAGATTTTTAAAAATCTCATATTTCTTGTTCTTCAAGATCCGGCCAACAGAGGAGAAAGAAGGAGACCCGCTTCCAAGAACCCTATTTTGGGGAAAATACAGGGTTCGAGGGAGAAGCCCCTTCCACCAGCTCCAAAATATCTTAGGAGTTCAACTCCTTAAAATATATATACATGTATATACAAAATAATAAATATTTCCTTTTTGGAACACAGCTCCCAGTGCCGGGACCGAGGCCCTTTTGCTGCAGACGCCCAGCACTCGCGTGCCAGGCTCTGGCGCCCGGCGCCCGCGTGCCAGGCACGTGGTGCGCTGGCGCTCTGGCACACAGCGCCCGCGTGCCTGGCAGGTGGGGCGCTGGCGCCTTTTCCCACGCATCCTTTAGATGCCCTTTCCCTTTATATTTATGTATATATGTATATATACATACATACACACATACTCTACAACACTGTCCCCTGTTAGAAACTCTGCGGGGGCCCCGATATATCCAAAACCCCTTCAAACACGCACACTGCATATTGAGTTTGCATGAATAGTTGACCCGTCAATCGGAGGTTCTCTCGCTCCAAAGGCAAGGGGTAATTAACGGCAGCCTAGTCTGCGGCTGCCGGAGATTCGGATCCCCACAATCAATAAATCCCAGCCTACCCTAGGCAGGGAAAATCTGTAATGCGTCTGACAAGCGCACGCGTATTCCCATCTCAATGGGGTGACGAAAAACACCCTACACTAATTAAATAATCTCATTTCCGCAGGGGCGTAACCCCGTTAACACCTTCCTTAGACATTTACTGGATCAGCTAATTGTAAAGGAGAAAACTCTCTCAGGAGTAACTCTTACTCGCAGTGGGTATCGGGATCCAACTATCTCATAGAAGGTATGCAATCTCATTGCAAATTTCAACACTTGAAATTCCCAATATCTGTTTTCACCCCATGCGGTTTAGGACCTTGACAAGATCAACAAACCATAAACCGCAAGTCAAGTTCAGCCCATTCATTTTGTGATTGAATTAAACCCACCCGCACGACCCTTGACAAGGTCAACAAGGCCGTACGACTACCCTAATCCAATCACATCACATGCGGCAGATATGCACTAATCAGCTACCGTACACTACGTCTTGACAAGGTCAATAAACGCAACACGAATACTAAATAGCACTTATCTGAAATGATGGAGGGATACGAATGGTTTTGAAGAAAACCTTTAGCATAATGAACTTGATATCCTTGTAAAATCTAGTGTTTTGAAAAAGGAGTGGTTTTTGTAGCACTTACTAGTTTTGCTAAAGTGGTCACTTCCAGTGAAGGAATTTGGCTCTTTCCTCATCGAATGAGGTGCTGGATATTCATCAAGGAATACCACTATGCAAAACAAGAACTAGAGAAGCTATCAAAAACAAAACCGAGTGGGTTGTAGCATTTGCTAGTTTTGCTAAAGATGTCACTCCTGGTGAAAGGATCTCGGCTCTTTCCTCATCGAATAAGGTGCTGGATATTCATCAAGAATTAGCACTATGCAAAGCAAGAACTAGAGCTACCATTTTAAAAATCTTGATTCTACAACATCTTTAGGATTCTTTTCTTTCCATTAATCTCATTAATGAAGTCCCATCATTTATGTTTCCCTAAACATCACAGAAAAGAAACGAAAATAGAACGTACGCTTATGCCATCCGCATTCGCCACGGGGCCCCGTCATGCACCGTTAGGTTACTTAACTAATGACAGAGCGGGGCTGGACTAGCGCGGGTGCAAAATATAAGCAATGTTTATTATATATATCATATATATATAGCATTCGTCTCACGCAGTTATATGATCACATCACAGAACTCAGCAGCAGAAGTAAACATATGAAATATTGGATATAGTAGGAGGTCCGTGTTTTAAATTCAGCCAGTAATGAAAAACATGGATTCCACGGTCGTGATGAATAGCCAAACCCACATCCCTATACCCCTACGAGAGTGGCAACCAACTCTTCCAATTCTAGAGTTAGGAGACCCGGTCTCAACTTCTCGAGATGGTCTCCCACCGAACTCTAGAACCCGGTTACTTGTGCTCCCTGCCTTGGGTCTATCCTAATGCTGAAAATTAAATAATATACATCAATGGTGACATCATCCTCAACCCGGAAGTGTCCCAATAAAATAATATTACATATATTTTTTTACATGAATGAAAATAAAAAAACTCTCATCTCACGCAAAACCCCGGCTATTCAATCACGACAATCCAATATAACATATCAGCAACACATAACATCATATGTCATCAACGTAAGTAAATATGCGTATCCCGAATTCCGTTGACATATAGCAACAAGATCGGGGATACCCCACATATTACACCTACGGTCGCAGAAAAGGAATGAAAAACTACAATATTTAGAATCCGCATTTTCCTTAGACATGATAAACCTGGAATAAGTTATATTCCGAATTTCATACCTAACTTGATAAACCTTGCATTTTAGTCTCAAATTGAAAACACTTTTCAATAACTTAGTCGGGTAATTCAACAAGATTCCCAACTACCTGATCGAATGCTCGTCGGGAACTTTAGTAGATGGCCGCACCCCCAATGCCGTCGACGAAGCGCACTTAGGCGGAACACCGTGGCCGTGACCACCCGAGTGGGTACTTTTGGTAACGGGGTTCTCCTACAGCCACTTTGTCGGGGCTAGAGGAATGACTATCTAGTAGGGTTATCCGGCGAGTATCCGCATACTATACGCGATTGCGATGTAGTTTTGATCCGAATCAAAACTCCGTGGCAATCGATTAACCGAGACTAAAACGCTAGATTTACCGATCACTAAATAGTTTTCACAAAACTAATTATTTTGGATTCTAAATATTGTATCACATATCATCAAGATCTATACAACGTTAAACATTTTGAGCATCAATAAAAACATCCAGAAAATGCAAAATCTGAGAATGGAGCAGCACAAGAAAAACCAACCCAGAACACCCCAAACTTGCGGCGAAACCACGGCCAAACTTAGGTTTGGGCCGCGGTTCCGCGGCGCTTTGTGGGAGTTAGGGCTTCGAATTTCTTGGGGCTCCATTAGAAACCTTGCACATATTTCTGCATATTTTTAATCACAAAAATTTTAACGATTGAAAAATCAACAGAAACTTGAGAAAACTCGGCTTCGAAAATTCGATCGAACACTTTAACATCGTAAAGACCTTCCCTAATGTTCTAGCTTGGCTCTGATACTATGAAAGTATACCCTAGAACCACCATGAGGTTTAAACAGGCATCGATCATGCAATTTTAAAAATTTCTTGGTGCTAAGCTAGATTAACTAAGTATCAAACTAGAATATTAGGGTTTTAGCATGATATCAAAAACTTTAACACTAAGAGAAGAAGGCAACAACCTTTGTAGACCATGTCCTTCTCTTCAAAAGCTCCGGGTTGTAGTCCATACGACTCCACTAGGCTCCACTAGAAGTTGGATCAAGCTTCCTTTGCGATCTTCGTGCCGAAGATGATCCACCCGAAACTCCGCTAATCCAAGCTACCTCTTCACTAAACTCTTTAGTGAAGGAAACATACTATACTTAATTGCTAATCAAGTGTAGGATGGTGAAGCAGGGGTTTTGTTTGCTCACTAGGTTTCTACAAAACCCTATGATTCACATCACATGTGAGGATTAGGGTTTTGTGTAGGAGGAAGAAGAAGATGGAAGATGGAGAGATCTAGAATGGCTAAGGCAAAAAAATGAGCTCAAGAAAAAAAATGGCTAAGTCATAAATGGCTCACCCTTGCTCGCACATTATTGAAGAATACAATTTTTAACAATTAAAAATTGCAACCATGCTTCAATAGTGCAAGCAAATGAATAAAATAAAAGACAAAGCCATGCTTGCCCATTCCACAAATATCTCCCTATTTTACACCTCATTTTCTATTTTCCAAAAAAATAGAAAATCAACCATGCTTCATTTATATATATATATATATATATATATAAAGAAAACAAAATAATTTGTGAGCTAATAATATTAGTTAATATATAATTATATCAAATATAAATATATATTATATTATTAAATCAACACTTGATTTAATAATCCGGTTATATCGTATATAACCAACTAATATCATTTATCTGTATATCACATTATCAAATCAACACTTGATTTGATAATCTGGTTATATCACATATAACCTGACTGATAACAAATAACCGCCAGATTAGAATACGGTATCATATACTCATATTTAATCAGGCCCCCTGCACATATCAGCATATGTGCCCTACTTCGTTTCGCTTGAACCAGAAAACTTCTGTGTGGGACTCTAAAGACTCGTCAATACGCCAGCAGTAGATAATGATTACATCAATTACCCACAAGCCGTCAGCGGTACTAGCTGGACGTAATGGCTACTCAGGTGTTGAGCGAATAGAAGATCAACAAGCAAGCTTGTCCAAACTCGCATGAAGCCTATAAGTAACACTTTCCGCACAGTCTGGTCTCTTCATCTGATATGTCTCATATCGAGTCTAGGGGTGGAATTGTCAGACCTCAGTAACTTGATAAGTCATGCCGATGTATGGCTCATAACGGTTCGAGAAACTACCGATAACTCATACCGGTAAATCTAATCATCAGCCCTGGCCAGAGACTTCCTGTTATAGCCAATCGAGTATAGCGCAGCATCAACTCCCAATACCGGGAGAGACGAAACCCCTCCTATCGCCCACAGCCTCCATGTGACTCGGGACTGTACCCAAAATCCACCTATTTGCACGACTTTTTTGAGCCGCTGTAGGGAGGAAATCAAAGCACGGTGGGAACCACACAAGACACTATGACGATCTCTGGTCTACAGACTAACATGTACCAGTGTCACCAGAGAACTGCTATCTGACGATAGGTATATTACCATCTAGGAGTTCTCGGCGAGTACTGTTCGATGTACCCATTCTCTAATGAGCACCTGTGTACAATCTTTGATGTCAAACACTAATGGATATGGGATCAACCATCGCCCCCTACAGGGTCAAGAAACGTACACACTAGTCTACTCTGGAATATCGATGCCCTGTCTCGATATTCCCTCGACTAGGAACAATTAAAGGAAGTGCTTGTAGACTACACAAGTCCCAGTACTATGATCCGCATCATAGTCTTGGTAGTCAAGCAAACATCTTAAGGGCTTTATCAACATGTATCAGAGAGACAGTTTAAAAATACAAGTGTACATGTTAAGATAAAGAGTAACCATATAGTATACTATCATGTCGAGCAAGAAAGTCCTCTATATATATGTCATCTACAATATCATACAATAATGGTCTCTAGTGTATACATATTCCTAACAGCAGCTACAGGTAATATGTTCATTTATTTTATTAGACAAGGGTAGCGGGTTCTCGAGATTATTCCGTTCTAACCACGGAACACGGTTGGGGAGGTGAAATGTACCGTTCCATTTTTCCGAATCTGATCGAGTAATAGGGGAATCCGAGTCCATATACAACCTTGTCAAATCAAACTACCCAACCCCATTTTTTTCAGTGTGAAGGTTTTGCGAATTAGAGTTAGTGCGTATATCATCTAAGCATGGAATTTCATTTGTCCATATTTGGACAGTTCAATTCATTTGCAGTAGTCGTCCATGTTAGGACTGTTCACCCTGCCAGCAAGGATCTTCATATATAATAATATTCCATACCTAGTTTTGGGCATTATAACCCTAACCATATCGTAGGTCATGTCGTGTGATGTGTCAAAAATTAGATTTAAGTAGATGATATCTCACCCGATATGGACTTCCACAGTCGTGGGTTATATCTCGTTCCATTATAGTTGTAAGGTAAATATGGTATTTTATAGAAACCTTAGTTTATACTGGACTGTGGTATTTTATCGTAATTATTGTTTATATAAAAAAAATGGTACTTATATGGTATATTAACGTAAATTATCTTTTATTATAGAGGTCGTGGTATTTTAATAAAAGAACTCCTTTATAAAAAGGTAAGAGTATTTTAGTGAAATTCTAAAAACTTAACTTTCAAAATTAAGTGTATTTTTGGTAAGGTTTCACTTCTTAAAGGTGGTTAGCAAAAATCCAGTTTTAGGATTATTATTGATTTTTTTCAAGAAAACCCTAGCTTTTAAAAGTTCAGAATATTTTAATAAAACTAATTACTCTACCAAGTTCATGGTATTTTCATAAAAATTATGATTCAGAAAAGTTCTGGGTATTTTAATAAAAATATCACTTCGAACGGTTTAAGGTATTTTAAGGAAAATACTATTTTTCCAAAGTTCGTGGTATTATAAAGAAAATATAAATTCTTAGGAGTTGATGGTATTTTTGTGAAATACCCATTTTAATGAAAATATGGTTTTACATGTTTTCCATCAATTTTATTTTTTTTAAAACAATATATAAAAATTTACTATAATTTTTCTATGTTTTAATAATTAAGAAACTAATTATCGATAGCC
This sequence comes from Agapanthus africanus, assembly GCA_030015575.1. Taxonomy (NCBI): domain Eukaryota; kingdom Viridiplantae; phylum Streptophyta; class Magnoliopsida; order Asparagales; family Amaryllidaceae; genus Agapanthus; species Agapanthus africanus. The sequence goes on along the minus strand of CM057339.1, from coordinate 822,099,739 downwards.
TTTATTTAACACCGTAGAATAATTACATTTATTCCTGCAAAAGTTGTCCCGGTCATGATAGTTGCTTTGCAACTTAGTTCCATATGTCCAGGCATGAATCTGGGGTTGTCTGTTACCCCGTGATTTTATCGTGAAGGATAACTGCTAAAAGTTCGTTATATTATTAGGGTTTAATATCGTTTTTAATCGTCGAATCCCGTAAAATAGATAATGCAGTTAAAACATCATAATTAGGTCTTGGAATTTTTTTTACAGATAGATATTTTCATATTGAAGATAAAACGGGGTTAAGTGTTGAGAGATCCTACCTGAAATGAGCTAGGAAAATGAATGTCGGCGAGCGTCGGGTTGTACGAGAAAAGGTATATATTGAAGCCGAGAATTTTTTTGCCTTTGGGAATTGATCCAGAGTGTATAAGACTCAAAGAGGAAGCTTTGAAAATTTTTCGGTTTTGTTTTGTTGAACAGATATTTTATGGGGATTTTAGAAGCTCAGGGCTATTTATAGGGATTTTCAGGGATTACAAATCCCTATTAATTTCCCCAGCCGCTACACGAACCGACCCCACGAGCCGACCAGATCCAGACCGTCACTCGACCAGATACAACGACCCATATCATATCGTGTATGAGCTGGCGTAGGACCCGGCTCGAGTTGGCTCTGGCGATCCATGACCGTTGGATCGTTGATCCAACGGTCCAGATCAAAGGCACCTATAAATATTTATTTTATTTTATTTTATTTTTTCTTTTAATAAATTGTCGGCAGAATCTGGGCCGTTGGTTTTTTAAATCCGATAGTCCAGATTCATTCCCGCTCTAAAAAGTTAATAATTTTTTTTAATATTTAAAAAAATGTTTTTGGCTTCTAAAAATTATTTTAAAATAGTTAAAAATATTTTGAAAATTTGGGAAAATTTTAAAAAATGTATTTTGATGTTTTATATCCTTTGCAACCAAATTTGGTCCAAAATAGCTCCCCTTGTCAGTTTTAAAAACTTTTCCCTTCGATAAAAAAATCCATTTAAATTCTTAAAAATTCCCAAAAATTCCTTAAAATCATATTAATTCATTTTAATCATGGAAATATATTTTTAAATTGTTCTCTACCAATAGAAGCAGTAAAATAATCGTTTTGATCTCGAGAAAAATTATAAAACGTTTTTATTACGTATTTAGGGTACACGGCCGTTACAATCTAACTTCCTTGAAATAATTTCGTCCTCGAAATTCTGGAGGTAAGCAAAAGAGTAGTTACATAGAAGGGGTTTCAAATATATGGGGATAACGTTCCCTCATCTCATCCTCTCTCTCCCATGTGGATTCTCCCGAAGAATCCTTCCTCTACATAACTCTAACCAGCTAGACCGTCTTGTCCCTCAATGTCTTCTCCTTACAATCTACGATCTCGACTGGTTATTGTTCATAGGTTAGGTCAGTCCTTACTGTGATTTTGGAATGATCCAAAACATGACTGGGGTTGCCAACATACCTCCTTAACTGTGAGATATGAAAAATGTCGTGCACGCCCTCCAAATAAGATGGTAAGGCTAGGCGATACACAAGCTCCCCAACTCGTTCAAGGATGTCAAATGGGCCGATGAACCGTGGACTGAGCTTTCCCCGCTTCTCGAAACGTATCACTCCGCGATTCGGTGAGATCTTCAGGAACACATGTTCACCTGGTTGAAATTGTAGGTGCCTCCTTTTTGCATCTGCCTAGTATTTTTGTCGATCCTGAGCTATATGTAGTTGTTCCCTTATAGTTCTTACCACTCCCACGGTCTCGACAATCAACTCTGGTCCTAGAGGTTCTCGATCTCCAACGTCATCCCAGCTCAATGGAGACCTGCACTTCTTCCCATATAATACCGCAAAAGGTGCAATACCGATACTTTCCTGGTAGCTGTTGTTATACGTGAACTCTACTAAGTGCAAGTGGTCCTCCCAAGATACCTCAAAATCCAACATACAGACTCAGAGCATATCTTTGAGAATTGGAATAACTCTCACAAATTGGCCATCCGTTTGGGGGTGATAGGCTGTACTGAAACTCAGGTTCGTGCCAAGACTTTCCTGTAGACTTTGGAAAAAATGAGATTGGAAACATGTGTCTCGATCAGAAACGATGCATACAGGTACTCCGTGTAATCGGACGATTTCCTCCATATATTTCTTCACTAGGCTTTCAGTTGACTAGACGATGTGAAAAGGAATGAAATGCGCGGACTTGGTAAGCAGGTCCACGATTACCCATACAGCATCGTTGCCTTTGGTACTGCGAGGGAGTGCAATCACGAAATCTATGGTGATGTTCTGCCACTTCCATTCGGGTATCGGTAAGGGCTGTAAAAGACCGGTAATTCAGTGTTGTTCAGCCTTCACCTGTTGAAAAATCGGGTACTTGGATACACTCTTTGCTACCTCCCGCTTCATACCATGCCACCAATAGTTTTGACGGAGGTCCTTGTACATCTTCGTCACTCCAGGATGAACAGAGTATCGAGAACTGTGCGCCTCTTTCATCAATTCCTCTCTGATTTCTCCGGTAGGCACACAAATCCTGCTTCCATATCTTAGTGACCCATCTTCATGAATGATGAAGTCAGTTTGCAAGTTTATTTTTACCTGCACTCGAATCTTTTGTAATCTTGTATCTCCAGCTTGAGCTTCTTTGATCCGATCCACCAATGTGGACTGAATTTGCATATTCATAAGTGACAAGGATACCTCGGGCATGATTATCTCCGTCTCTAACTCGTTGAGGTCCTGTAGATTCCTCCAGTGAGTACCAACACTCAACGCCATTGGCTGGCGACTCAGAGCGTCAGGGACCACATTTACCTTCCTGGATGATATTGCAGGTTTATATCAAAATCTACCATTAGTTCTAGCCACCTCCTTTTCCTCATATTGAGCTCCTTCTAAGTAAAGATATATTTCAAACTCTTGTGATCGGTATAAATCTCTACCTTCTCCCCTAATAAATAATACCTCCAGATTTTGAGTGCGAAGATAACCGCAGTGAGCTCTAAATCATGGGTCGGGTAGCTGCGTTCGTGAATCTTCAGCTGTCTCGATGCATATACCACTATCTTTCCATGTTGGTGTAACACGCATCCCAATCCCTTTCCCGAGGCGTCACAATGAACGTCGAAACCTCTAGTTCTGTCGGAAATAGTAAGAATGGGCGATGTGGTTAAACGGGTCTTCAACTCCGAGAACGCTTTCTCACAAGCCTCACTCCACACATATGGCATATCCTTCTGAGTCAAATAAGTCATCGGTTCCGCAATCCTGGAGAAGTTTTTAATAAACCGTAGGTAATATCCAGCAAGCCCCAAGAAGCTCCTAATCTCCGTAACTATTCCTGGTGTCGGCCATTTTTGTATAGCGGTAATTTTGGCCGAATCTACCGAAATTCCATTGCCCGACACAATGTGTCCCAGGAAAGCTATTCGCTCCAACCAAAACTCGCATTTACTGAGCTTTGTATACAGTTGATGTTGACGTAAAGTTTCAAGCACAATGCGCAGATGCTCCGCATGTTCCTCTCGATCCTTTGAATACACAAGGATATCGTCGATGAAAATGACGACAAACTTGTCCAAGTATTTATAAAACACTTGGTTCATCAGATTCATGAATACCACTGGGGCAATGGTCACTCCAAAATGCATCACAAGAAATTCGTAGTGCCCATACTTAGTCCGGAGAGCCATCTTAGGAATGTCAGATGCCTTGACTTTGAGTTAATGATAACCCGTCCGCAGATCTAGCTTCGAGAACACTTGACACCCTTCCAACTGATCGAACAGATCGTCTATCCTCGGCAGAGGATACTTGTTCTTGATAGTGACTTTATTTAGCTCCCGATAATCTATACACATCTGCTTGGTTCCATCCTTCTTAGGTACCAAAAGAACCGGAGGACCCCAAAGTGATGTGCTTGGTCTAATAAATCCCTTGTTAAGGTAGTCCTCAATTTGCATTCGAAGCTCGGTCAATTCTGGCGGCCCAATTCGATACGGTGCTCGTAAGATTGGTTGTGTGCCTGGCATTAAGTCTATTGCGAATTCGATCACTCGATCTGATGGTAACCCAGACACCTCGGCGAACACATCTTCGAATTTTTGAACCACCATCGGCATATCTTCCTCCTTATGTAAAGTATATAACCTCTCCTCCTTTCTCGGTATAGCTTTATAAGTTGCTGGATCTAAGGATCGACTCCCACTCTTGAATACGAACATTGGATGGTCAGGAATCTCAAACACCACCTTCCTTTGACGGCAGTTGATGGAAGCGTAAAAAGTACTCAACCAGTCCATGCCCAAGACTATGTCGAAATTAGGCATATCTATCACCATGAAATTAGCATAGAAACCCCGACCGCAGATCACCACGGGACATAGATCGTACACCGTAGTGGACTTGATCACACCGTTTCCTGTGTTGACATTCCATTCAGAACGAGGGGTGCCACTGTAATGGAGTTGGTTGTCGCAAACTTTTGTGCCATAAAGCAGTGTGACGCGCCGGAATAAAAAAGTGTAAGTGCAGGTGTAGAGGATACTAGAAGGACACCTACATTTTAAAAATAAGGGTATGAGTGAGCCTAGACGTGGATAACAAAAATAACAGTGATACTGGAAGCAAAAAAAAGACGGGGAAGTAATGGATACCTGTAATGACTTCCCCCGTGGCCTCAGCCTCCTCGGTTGTCATAGTGTAGGCCTGGTGCTTGGGACCATTTCGCCGAGCTTGCAGAAAAACATGCTTTTGCGAAGGCAAGGGTGGTCCTCTAGCAGGTGCACCTTATCCGGTCGGCTTAGCAGCAGGAAGTGGTCGGTCCCCCTGATGTGGCGCCCCATTATTGACTGGCTTGTTGACAGGGCCTAGTAGTCCTCTTCTCTGAGAACGGTTCCCTATAGAATGATCTAGAGACCCACAAACTATACAGAGTTTGTTCAAAATACGGCAGTCCCTCATGTAATGTCCGACTCTACCACAGTGGTTGCATGCGACAGTTGGTTTTCTTGGAACAATTGGCCCTGCTGGCCTCTTGAACTGTTGTCTTCCATTGAATTTGGAAGACGATTCTCCTGAAATTTGATTTGCTGGTCATTTCATCCCGGACGAACGATCGCTCTTCTTGATCATTTTCTACAGATCCTCATAATTATGAGCTGCCTCCAGAATCGCATCATAAGTGGGGAGAGCGGTACAGAACATGGCTGACTGTGTCCTAAGATCCAACCCCTGTCGGAATCTTTTAGCATACAATTCAGGGGTGGCCACAAGATAGAGAGCGAAATGACTAAGCATAGCATATTCCGCCGCATATTGGTCTACGATCATCTCCCACATAGACCCTGTTGGGGTCAAAAATTACACCTCGGTTGACCAAGTCAAAGTCAAAGTCAACCCCAAGCCATGTGGGCCCAAGCCCAGGTCAAGTGGGCTCATGCCCGAGTCGAGCCCGAACATGAAGCGGCCGACCTCTCCCATGCCGAAATAAAAAATCATTTAATAAATTATTTTGATGTAATTTTTTATGCATGAATGTAAGAAAATGGACATAAAGCCAAATTTCTGTAAAGCCCTTATGTGCAAAAGAAATGAGCACATGAGACATGGGATGGGCAAAATGCCATTTTGTAAAGCCCAAGGGGCTATGTGTAATTTTGTAAGCCTATATAAAGCAATATGATAATGAAATAAAAAAGAACTTTCCCATTCTGTAAAACTCTAGAGTTTTTGTGCTTCTTTCTCCTTCCTCAAGGTTCTAAACCTTCTTCTTTTTTGAATTAAATCAAGAGTTCAATTCTTCTTCTTCCAAAAATAAATAGTTTTTCACCACAAAACCCACAAAGGGGGGCTTGGATCTTCCATCAGATCTTAAAAAGGAGAGATTTTTAAAATCTCACTCTTCTTGTTCTCCAAGATCCGGCCAACAGAAGAGGAAGAAGGAGACCCATCTCCAAAGATCCCATTTTGGGAAAGTCCAAGGCTCAGGGAAGAAGAAAGGGGGTCCCTTTGAGCATTTACAAAGATTCTCTGGAGTTTAACTCCCCAAATCAAAGTTTTTGGAAGTTTCACTCCATAAAAATAAACAAACAAAAATAATACATTTTTTTAAAGGAGTTTAACTCAAAAAGTCAATTGGAGTACAACTCCAAGTATGGGGGGCTGAGCCCCCCTTATTTTCCGCTGGCGGCATTGCGCCCAGCGCCCGCGTGCCATGCACATGAGGCGCTGGCGCCTTGCGTACAGCGCCCGCGTGCCAGGCATGTGAGGCGCTGGAGCCATTGCGCCCAGCGCCCGCGTGCCGGGCATGTGAGGCACTAGCGCCTTCTCCCACGGGTCCTTTGGACGCCATTTCCCCCCTCATTTTATATACACTCCACACTAAAAATACCTCCCCCGTTAGAAAACATTTCTAATAGGGCGCTTCCCCGCACGGGGGCTGCTAGCCCCCTTGACCCCCGTAAAAACTCCGCGGGGCCCCCGATATATCCAAAACACACGCACACGGCACATTGAGTTTGCATGATCAGTTTGACCCATCAATCGGAGGTTCCCTCACTCCAAAGGCGAGGGGTAATTAACGGCAGCTTAGTCCGCGGCAGCCGGAGATTCGGATACCCACAATCAATAAACCCCCAGCCTATCCTAGACAGGGGGAATCTGTAATGCGCCTGACAAGCGCGCGCGTATTCCCATCTTGATGGGGTGACGAAAAACACCCTACAGACCCCTGTTGGAACTGAACGAACTTCCGCTCCATATCCATATATGCTACTACCGGAAAGTACTGAGTATCGAAACGCACCTTGAAGGTTTCCCAAGTGATAGGCTCCGTCAATCTACTTTCCTCAACTTCCCACCATATTCGGGCATTGTCCATGAGTTGCAGCTTGGCAATGCTGACCCACGCATCCTTTGGGACCTGAGCAGCCCCAAGATCGTTGACAGTTCCCCGAAGCCATTCCTTAGCTTCTAATGGAGTCCCTTTCCCAGCAAAAGTCTTCGGATGCAATGATCTGAATTGTTTAACTCCCGTGGATCCTTGGGGAGTTGGGGCTAATGCCTCCTCCAATAGCTCGGCCTGTTGCTGCCTACTTTCTCACAGCTCTTGGTGAAGAGCGACTGTCTATTGTTGTTTTTGGTCTAACAGCCCTTGCATCATATTCATCATGGCTGCTTGCTGAGCCGCGGCCTCATGGATCCTATTTCTTCTCCTGTTGCGGTTATGGTGACGATCAGTCATCGTTAACTGAGTAAGAAGGTGGATTAGGTTATAAACAGATTCGAAGATGAGACCAGATAGTAACTTGCACGAAAGAATAACAATTAATGCAAGTGCTAAACTAAGAAAGGAAAAGGCACGAAACATAAGAGAGTTTTGCTCGAAACTAAGATTTCACTAATAAAAGTTAAAAGGAGATACAACTACAACTAAACGTAGACCTACTGCTATACATAGGTTTATTTGGCCAACTAGTACAAACTAAAACTAATACTGATCGTCTCGATCACTGTCCGTCATACAAACGGGTGGAACCGCTCAGCTCTAGCGCGTCGGTTGTTGACTTTCCTCGCAAAACTATAGTAGAAGGGTGAGCCTGATATGTCACAGAGATAGAGGCGTAGAGGAGAACGGCGCACGCATCGATAAGCATGCCCCCGAATATAGAACGTCTCCCCAATAAACCACATGTGAGGACCGTATTCTTACGGTTCCTCCACTCCAACGGGAGCCTCCTCTTTAGCTGGGACCTCTTCTTCAGCTGGAGCCTCTTCAATAGGTTACTCTTCCTCCAGCTATTTCTCGATGGGTTCTTCTTCCTCCGGCTCTTTCTCGGTAGGTTCCTCTTAATCAATGTCGGAGATAATCGTCGGTGGTCCTACGACCTGGTCGTCTGAATAACCAAGCATAGCCTCGAAGGTAATATCTGACATGCTGTCCTCGTCGAGAAGGGGTACAACTCCTAGATTGTCCATGACCTAAAAGAAAAAGGCCATGGTCAAAATACAGAATGTGAAGGAAGATAGAAGAATAATGGAAGATGTATGAAGACAGTGTAAGTGGATAAAATTCACAAACATAATAACGTCAGTTAATGGTTTCATTTTAGTACATTGAGGGCCTACATGGGCCACCAATAAAACCCGCCGTGTCCCACTTCCCAAAAGAACGAAAACAGTGACGTGCCAAGGTCCGTAACCTAACTGTGTTGAGGGTGGTCATTTCTCAATATAGTTACGTTAAGCGTATAAATCACACAGGCAATGTACCAAAACTGATAATAAAAGCAGGAACATTTATTTCCATTAACTAAAATTATTACATCCCAAAGTACTGAAAGCAAACTAAATAGTTTGATTACATTGATTAAAAGAAAGCAAGCTCTAAACAGGTGGGCAATAAAAGAGCTATCCTAATTCTCTTACGTCAACTCTGTGTAGTCTTCATTAGTAGGCTCCATTCCATCGTCTACTTCTTCATTAACCTCGACTTCATCTAACTGACGTTCCAAGGATAGAGAAAAGGGAAAGGAAGTCCGTCAGCAAGTTACACTTGGGTAGGATTTTCTCAACAGAAGGTAATGGTAAAGAGAACAAGTGTGTGTAATATATGATATAATATGTATGCAGAGGTATGATGGATGTATTGTAGGTATTTGGTAAATTAAGGTATACTGTGTACGGCGGCTACAGGTAATATGTTCATTTAGTTTGTTAGACAAGGGTAGCGGGTTCTCGAGATTATTCCGTTCTAACCACGGAACACGGTTGGAGAAGGTGAAATGTACTGTTCCACTTTCCCGGATCTGATTGAGTAATAGGGGAATCCGAGTCCGTATACTACCTTGTCAAATCAAACTACCCAACCCCATTTTATTCATTGTGAAGGTTTTGCGAATTAGCGTTAGTGCGTATATCATCTAAGCATGGAATTTTATTTATCCATGTTGGGACTGTTCAATTCATTTGCAGTAGTCGTCCATGTTGGGGCTGTTCACCCTGCCTGTAGAGATCTTCATATATAATAGTATTACATACCTAGGTTCGCGCATTCTAACCCTAACCGCATCGTAGGTCATGTCGTGTGATGTGTCAAAAATTGGATTTAAGTAGATGATATCTCAGTCGATATGGACTTCCACAGTCGTGGGTTATATTTCGTTCCATTATAGTTGTAAGGTAAACATGGTATTTTATAGAAACCTTAGTTTATACTGGACTATGGTATTTTATCGTAATTATTGTTTATATAAAAACAATGGTATTTATATGGTATATTAACGTAAATTATCTTTTATTATAGAGGTCGTGGTATTTTAATAAAAGAACTCCTTTATAAAAAGGTAAGAGTATTTTAGTGAAATTCTAAAAACTTAACTTTTGAAATTAGGGTATTTTTGGTAAGGTTTCACTTCTTAAAGGTGTTTAGTAAAAATCTAGTTTTAGGATTATTATTGATTTTTTTCAAGAAAACCCTAGCTTTTAAAAGTTCGGGGTATTTTAATAAAACTAATTACTCTACCAAGTTCATGGTATTTTCGTAAAAATTATGATTCAGAAAAGTTTGTGGTATTTTAATAAAAATATCACATCGAAAGGTTTAAGGTATTTTTAAGGAAAATACTATTTTTTCAAAGTTCGTGGTATTATAAAGAAAATATAAATTCTTAGAAGTTGATGGCATTTTTGTGAAATACCCATTTTAATGAAAATATGGTTTTACATATTTTCCATCAATTTTACTTTTAAAAAATCAATATATAAAAATTTACTATAATTTTTCCATGTTTTAATAATTAAGGAACTAATTATCGAAAATCTTTATTTAACACCGTAGAATAATTACATTTATTCCTGCAAAAGTTGTCTCGGTCATAATAATCATTTTACGACTTAGTTTCATATGTCCAAGAATGAATCTGGGGTTGCCTGTTACCCCGTGATTTTATCGTGAAGGATAACTGCTAAAAGTTCGTTATATTATTAGGGTTTAATATCGTTTTTAATCGTCAAAACCCGTAAAATAGATAATGCAGTTAAAACATCATAATTAGGTCTTGGAATTATTTTCACATTTAGATATCTTCATAATGAAGATAATAGGGGGTCAAGTGTTGAAAAATACTACCTAAAATGAGCTAGGAAAATGAAAGTCGATGAGCACCGGGTTGTTCAAGAAAATGTATATCATGAAGTCGAGAATTCTTTTTGCCTCTAGGACTTGATCCAGAGTGTAGAAGACTCAAAGAGGAAGCTCTAAAAAATTTTGAGATTTTTTTTATCAAACGGATATTTTATGGGGGATTTTAGAAGCTCAGGGCAATTTATAGGGATTAAAAATCCCTATAATTCCCCCAACCACTACAGGAGTCGACCCCACAAGCCGACCAGATCCGGACCGTCGTTCGACCAGATCAAACGCCCCACATCATATTACGCGTGAGCTGACGTGGGACCCGGCTCGAGTTGACTCTGACAATCCTTGACCGTTGGATCATTGATCCAACGGTCCATATCAAAGACGCCAATAAATATTTTTTTTATTTTCTTTTTTCCTTTAATAAACTGTCGGCAGAATCTAGGCCGTTGGTTTTTTAAATCCGACGGTCCAGATTCATTCCCGCTCTAAAAATTTAATAAAATTTGTTTTTAATATTTAAAAAATGTTTTAAAATTGTTTTTGGCTTCTAGAAATTATTTTTAAATAGTTTAAAATATTTTTAAAATCTGGGAAAATTATAGAAAATGTATTTTGATGTTTTATATCCTTTGAAACCAAATTTGATCCAAAATAGCTCCCCTTTTCGGTTTTAAAAACTTTTCCCTTCGATAAAAAAATCCATTTAAATTCTTTAAAATTCCCAATAATTCCTAAAAATTCATAAAAATCATATTAATTCATTTTAATCATGGAAAAATATTTTTAAAGTGTTCTCTGCCAATAGAAGTAGTAAAATAATCCTTTTGATCTCGAGAAAAATTATAAAACTTTTTTATTACGTATTTAGGGTACATGGTCGTTACAGGACTTCTGAACTTGGAGGCATTGCCAAGTGGGACTTGGAATTTGGATTTTGGTTTGGCATCAGCATCGCTAACACTGTAGTATAGTGCCAGGAGTGACTCATCATTTGTCGTTGGGGTAATTTAGGGATTTGGATTTTAGTTGACGTCTGCATCACTACATTGGAACAGTGCCATGAGCGACTCATCATTCGCCTTTAGAGAATTTTATTTGTTCCTAATTTAATGACTTAGGAGTCATCTATTTCCAATTTAACGATTTAGGGGTCATCATTGCTGGGAATTGAATTAGGACTTAAAGGTCCGGATTTTAGGAGTTGAAATTTGGACTTTATTTGGATTTTATCCAGGATTTGCATTGAGTTGGATTTGAAGATGAGAATTAGATTTTAGAATTGGAATTTGGATTGTGTTTTGATTGGAATTTGAAGATTTTGAATATAATTTGGACTGGTTTCTGCATAACTATACTGGAATGGTACTAGGAGCGACTCATTATTCGTCTTTGGAGGGTATCAGGAGCGACTCATCATTCGCCGTATGGGATTTTTTTTAACGAGCTTGCGCCTTTGCGCATTTTCACAAATTCACGGGTAATCTTGCTGTTTTTCCTCACGAAACCTTTTCAGGTTTTCATTCGTACCCTTTTTTTGCTTGTGGCCTGACCCTTTATTTCTTTTCCTTTTCTTTTTCTATCTCTTTTTTTTATTTCATTTTATTTCCCAGTTTAACGACTTAGGAGTAAATGCAGCGCTTATTCTTTGTTTGGTCTTATTAGCGCTTTATTGGGAGACTGCGGGCTTCACTTGATTCTTCCGCTCGACTTCGGGCTTTCCTTGAAGAAGCCCTAGTATTTTCTGCTTCTTTTGGACAAGCATACGTCATACGGAGGCTGTGTCAGACTCGAGTCCTTTCTTGAAGTGGACGATTAAGTCGCTTGCTTCTGATGGATTTCGGCGTTCGTTTGTACATTATTGACAATTGCGGCTTGATTGTTTGCTAGCACGCTAGAAGACAGTTCAATTTCTCCTACCTTGTATTGTTTCTCAACCCAATCCTTGAAAATAGAGCAGTCCTCAATTGCATGACTCACCATTCTGTGATATGGGCAATACAGAGGATCGTCGGTCATGTTTGCTTCATGTGTTCTCTTTGATTTTGGCAGTTGCAGACCATGATTTAGAGCATCCTCGAATATCTCATGAATCTTATCCCTTCTAAAGGAATAAACTTTATTCAACTTCCTTTCCATAGACAATTCTCTCCTTCCTCCCAACACTGGTTTTCGAGGCCGGTTGGTCCTTGATTCGTTCGTTATTTGTTTATCCCGATCGGCAGACGTGTCAAAATGAGCAATATGTTGCTCAGCGTCCCCTATCCCATTGAACTTTTTGAAATTAGGAACGACATAGCCACTAGGGTACTCCCTGAGATTGTATTTGGTCGGGCATGGCCTTCCGTCATTGGCATGACCTTTCTGTACTTCAGCTTCGGCTACTGATAACTTGCCTTTGATTTTGTTCGGTGTCAACTTGCCGCAGTCATGCGTCAGGACTTTCGTGGAGGCTGGCTACAATCGACTTTCACGAAAATACTCCGTTCTTGAACTACTGGGAATAACCGTTGTCTATTCGGGATGTTAATCCCTGGTTCATGGAAAAAAAATTGATTTTGCTGTGATTGCATTCATGCGACTTGGGTTGTGAGGTTTGCCACGACATTCACCAGATCGTCAATTTTGGAACAGATTTTGGCTAACTCCTTATCTCTATCCTAAAATTGCCCTTGAAGCCATTGGAATAATACCTGTTCTGTAGTTTTTTGGGTGATGACTGGACTATCCTCACCGCCTGAGCTCGATTTTCTATGAACCAGGGGCTCCTTTTGCTTAGCGGCCTGAGCAAGGTTCTTATCATTATCTGAATCGAGCTGGTATTGGGCAGCAATAACCATATCATTATCATGACTATAAAGCGTAGGTGGATTTATTCCCTCAGGTCCGACCATGTACACCGTATGGATTGTGTATCCATCCGTTACTTCTTCATTGGTAACGCTACTCTTTTAGGAAAGGACGAACAACTGTGAGCAGTCGGTTTCTGAAACACTTCAGCCTCCGTTTGTATAAAATTGGGGGTTCTGGCTTGATTGTTTGTCAATACGCCAGGGGATAATGAGATTTCCCTAGCCTTGTATTGATCCTCAACCCATCCCTTGAAAATTTGGCAGTCTTCGATGGTATGCCCTAACACTCGGTGGTATGGGCAGTAATTGGGGTTATCAGCCATATTCGCTTCATTTGGCCTCTTTGGTTCTGCTAGCTTTAGACCATTCTTTAAAGCATCCTTGAATATCTTATGGACCTTGTCTCTTCTGAAGGGGTAGACCATATTCCTCCTTTCCGTCAAAGTTAGCCCTCCTCCCAATATTGGCTTTCGAGATTTGTTGACCTTCGACCCGCCTGTTCCTTGATTTTTGAAAAAATCGGTACTGTTGAAACTTTCACCTTTGTGGTTGTCGTCCCTACGATACTTTGGCCGTTTAGTAAATTTGAGATCCTAAGTGGACTCAGGTTTTGAGCATTCCAACATCTAAACCTTCTTGATCAACTCCTGGAATGTTCTGAGGCCCGCTGTGCATAGAAAAGGCTTCATCCAATTGCCGAGATTTTCTATGAGAAAGCTGACGGATTGGTCTTGGTCTAATAGAGGTTTTCACTTGATAGAGAGATTGCGCTATCGAACTATAAAATCCGTGGTACTATCATTATTCTTTGGCATCATCCTCACAAGGCCAGCAATGGTAATATTATCGCTGACACTCATGAATCGCTGCTAAAAAAAATTCCATTTGAGGGAACGTCATGACTGAGTCATCCGGAATACTTGCATACAAATCGAAGGTAATATCGGACAAGCTATTAACAAACTGCCAGAGGACAAGTGCATCATTGCCCTCGGTATTCCCGCATGATGATTTAAAGTGGGCTATGTGTCGGCATGCATTTCCTGTCCTGTCAAATCTTTTGAATTTAGGAACAGTGTAGCCTCTAGGAAATTCCATGAGATTGTAACGTACAGGGTACGGTTTCCCACTGCTGCCGATGTTTTTCTGTACTTCGGCTTTGGCCACCAATATTTTGACTTTGTTGGCGACCAAGTCTATTATTTTATCTTGAGTTAACTCGTCACCGTCATTGAGAGTCGGAACATCCCCTAAGGATGAATGTGGTCGACTTCCCTGTGGCCGCCTGCCTTTGTACTTAGGGGGACAAGTGCCGGCTGCTTCAGGGCATCGCTTCCCAGTTCATGGGTAGAGCCCTGCACTCGATTAGACTACTCTTAAGCAACTTTGGCTATAAGTTGAAACAAGACATTTGTCAATTCATCAATTTTGGAGTAGAGCTTGGTCATCTTCTTGTCTTTGCTTTTAAGTTGTTTTCGAAGTTCTTGGAGCAACTGTTGTTCTGCAGTCTTGGGATGGAAGATTGACTCCTCTTCTCTTTCTGAGCTCGACTTTTTATGAACCGAGGGATCTCTCTGCTTATCAGCTTCACAGGAAGGGTTTTCATTATTTTTCGGAGAAGGCTAGTCTTGGGAAGCGGCAGCCACATTCAAGCCAGATTAGGCTTGGGACATGACGGATACATCCTTGCTTTTACTGCGAAGGTTATCACTGGGGCGCGTGCCCATCATATAGACTGTATGGATCTCATATCTGGTCGTCTCTTTATTTTTTACAACCAATTTTTTGGACCGTCGTCGTGACCCTTCCTCTTTCAGAAAGGACAAGGGACTGAAGACGGTCGGCTTGGCCGGTCTCTTAGGCAGCACTAGCACCCTTTTTCTGGCTTTTCCCCACTGCTTACGGGCGGCACTGAGCGCTTGGTAGACTCTCGAAGAGATGGTGTCGTGATTTCTATGTTGGGGCTTAGCCACATCTCTTCGTAACACTGTTCGAATCGTCGTTTTCTTGATTCCAGTGGTCATGGCGTTTTTCTGAACCCACTTTAAGGGTTTGAAGAAGTTACGGACTTTCATGGCCAACTTGGTTATCATTGCGAGGTGACCCGGCTTTTAGAACTTCATAAAGTTCAACTTGGATGGAGCCCTGGCCTTTTTGTTGGCTCTATATCTGAGCCACTTCTAACTTAATTTCTCTGCTTTGAGGGATTGGTGGGCATCCGCTCTCCGGGAGGCCGCCGTGGGTCGGTTGATAGAGAGTCTCGAAAAGACATTTGATCGTGAATTTGTCGAGGGAATCGCTTGAGCTTGCCTGCAACGCCTTATGATTTCTTTAGTTTCGACGGCCTTGCCTCCAGCTGGAGCAACAGAGAGTCGTTCAAAAACCGATTTGCGCTTGAATTGTGGTGCCTTCGCGACCACCACATTTGGTCTCCTACCCTTTGAGGCTAGCCTAGCCGCTTTGTTTGATGGGGCTTCCGCATTAAGAGCACTGCTGGCTGGGTAGATGATGATGGAACCAAACTAACAGGGATGTTCTTCCCATTGCCCCATAAGACTTGTCGTGAGAATCACTCATGCATTCGTCTTGACGGTGTATGAGATTTGGGCTGCATTGGAAGTCAAGTTCTTCTTCGGAGACATTGTTGTTGCGTTTGAAATCACGATTGAAAGCGGTTAACCTTCATAAAGAAACATGATTTCAGTAAAGACAATCAACGTATATATTAATTGAGTTCGCATGAACGTTTGACCCAAAATATGGGAGGAGAGATAATGTCCCACTGGGCGTGCCGGAATTTGTAGAGTGTTTTTCGTCACCCTGTTGAGATAGATACACTTGCGCTTTGGACATGTATAGATTCCCCCTGTCCCATGATAAGCAGGGGTTTATTGATTGTGGGGATTCTAATCTCCAGCAGCCGCGGACAAAATTGCCATTAATTACCCCTCACTTTGAGGTGAGTGAACTGTTCATATCAGATTTTTGCATTTTTATACCGCCCATTTTTTATCACATTGCTTATCGGTAGGTACTCTTGAGCTGTGTTTGCTAGTTAATTGCAGGATACAGGTTCTCAGCTCTAAACAGTGAAATTCATGGAAAAGCACGACAAATACTGGATTACTGCCAACCACAGATAAAACACGGGTCTCCGCTCTCTATCCGTATGTTGCCGCACACCAGTTTAAGGAACAAAATAGCAAATCGATTGTCATTTTCATGCACAAAACACAATGGCAACACAAAATCCAAGAAATCTACATGGAGCTCAAGGAAATCATGGCAAAAGATCCACATCAAATCACCTTTTGATCTGCTGAAATTCTGGAAAAATCGTGAAGAAATTCTGAGAAACAACATATACCAGACTGAAGGGTACTGCAAACCAGGGAAAGTCGACAAAATTGAAGACTTAAATCCACATAAGGGCCGCGGAACCGCGGCATAAGCATGCTTAGGCCGCGGATCCGCGGCCGTATAGGCTTGTCGGCTGATGACTTTTCAGGGGCTGATGATCCAGAATGTTGCCCTAGAATTTCTGTTTCCTGCCTATAAATAGTCTAGAACTTACCAAAACCAAGGGTGCTTATTCTTGTATTTAGATTTTATGTTATATGTTGTTGTTGTTCTTCTTCCTCTTCTCATCTCTTCTCCATTAAAAACTTGTAGTGAGCTTTTGTGAGTGAAGGATGAATAAAGGAGTTGTTTTTGTTACCATGCTTGTCTTGTTATTTTGTTAATTATAATTGCTTGTAATTTTCATTTGCTAATCTAGTTGTTTTTATTTGTTGTTTGTTTCTTTCTTGTTTTCTTTTTCTTTATCCTTAAACAACAATGATGCTTAAGCTTGATCCTTGCCAAGGTGAGGTCTCAAATAGCTAGTTGTAATCTTCTAATCTCTTTCTTTCTATCTTCCTCCTTTGTTTTATGTTCCTTTTTCTTGTAATGGGTGAGTAGTTTTCTAACTTGTTAGGGTAGGATAAGAGAAGTTTGAGAGAAGGAAATCTCTCTCACTCTTTTCTTGCCCAACATCTTAATTCGGACTCCCGTTAATTGAACCACAATCCGCTCCCTACGGCATCCTATACTACATGATAGCGGTGATTCCTTAGTGAGACTGGTTGTTGTTGAATTAACCGGAGGTTAAGGCTAAGAGCCAAGAACGGACGGACAAGCACCAAAAGGAAGAACTTAAGCGTTGGAAAGCCTAGCTTATACTCGCAAGTTCCTTCCTCGTCGTGCTAATCCCCGTTATTGCCGATTGCCGTAACACCGATATTAAGAGTGGCAACGTAAGAAGTGAGCGACTCCTAACTCAAACTAACCTAATCCTAACCCTAACAAGCTCTCTTACATATCATTTTAGCACATAGTTAATCTAAAAACAAACTTGGACATTTGGACTTAACTCGTTAAAGCACATAGAAAAAGATTCCCATCTCCCTGCGGACGACCCGTACTCAACCGGCTAGCTACATGCGAAACTGTCTTGATTGCGGTAATTAACTAAGCACGCAAAAATTCTACCAATCAAATGGCGCCGTTGCCGGGGAGATGGTAGTTTATTTCTTTGTGTAATTTCGGGTTAATTTGTGAATATAAATATAACCGAAAAACAAAACAAAAAACATACATTGTAAAAAAAAATCATCTTGTTATTTTTGATTAGTTTTGTGCAAGCGTGCAGGATAAAAAGACGGTCGAGTTCAGTGCCAAAGACGTGGGAAGTTAGACCCATATCTCGCAGCTACACCGCGTTTGATCAAAACGGAACCAATGGTCTACTGAAAGATTCTGGAGCAGATCCAGTAAGCAAATAAAGATTCAGGGGCTTGAAACAAGAAGGGGACACCCAACTCAGCAAAGTCAAGAAAATTGATGGCCCAAGACTACTTTACTGCCGCGGAACCGCGGCCATAGGGTTTGTTGGCCGCGGATCCGCGGTTGTATACTGCCTTCAGTGACCAAAAATTGTTGTGAGTCTTCATTCCTCCTTCCCCTCTCCTCTGAACTCCACTGAACTGCGTTTTCTGCAGCATTCTTTGCTCAAACTCTCTTCCCCCTTCCAATAAATTGTTTTTGTGCAGGATTCTTTGCGCCGCGCTAAAAAAATAAAAATTGATTGCAGTTGATTGTTACTGCTTTGCATATATTAATACGGACTTTAAGGGGCTTGAAACCAATCCAGATTGGGTGGGGATTTCACCACCCTTCTCAGGACCCCAGAAATCACAAAAAGCATATGCATTGACCATTGCTTAAATTAAAAAATACTAGACTCAGCCCTAAGGACTTCGCGCTCAATAGGACAGAGGACTAGTTACAGGCATCGGCCGTTTATCCTATCCTGACTTTGCGGTGTCTAGGCAAGTGTGTCCAAGGCAAGTGGTTACTTAATTAGGACGACTACTTACGTAGTGGGGAGCCTCCCACTTACCTGGCACTTACCTGGCCGTAATTGGCGGAGAAGAGGCGGTTTGAGATCCTATTTCTAGCCTTTTGGAACAGTTAGGAGCTGTCTAGCTGACCCTAGATATAGGTGTGATTGTGCATATCTTATTTGTGATTGCTTGAAGCCGTAAGTCCGTACATATTTCTGTAAAGCTCTTTCTAAAAAAAAACACAAAAAACCAAAAACTTTAATAAAAACTTGCCCTTTGTCGCCAAAATCCCATTTTTTCACCCATCACCCATCATATTTCTCCATTGACGTTTTCTTACCCTCACCTTCTCCGCTTTGACTATACTAAACTCGTTTAGTGTATGTCCGCTTAGACTCGGGACATTAGCGCCCGCCTAGTCCGCGTTACATTAGTCGCCACCGACTACGCGATCGACTCAGACGTCGAAACTCCGTCCACATCTCATTCACCCTTACCTTTGCCGGCCAACTCCGACGTTGACCGGAATTCTGTTCATACATCCTCACCTTCACCATCACCAACCTCTTCTTCCACGATGTCAGGATTTAATCCAAACATCCCTACAACTCCCCCGGGATTGATTCGACCTCCTATGAATGCGAATAACCCACCACCACCGCCTGTCGTAGCGCCACAGCGAATCGCGCTCCAGGATCGCTTCCATCCCACCCGCTCTGCACTCCCCACCCGTCTTTCCCTTCCACCGGCCAATGGGGATAATTTTGAAATTAAGCCCCACTTCATTAACATGCTTCCGAAATTTCATGGGCTTGAATCTGAAGATGCCTATATCTTCATCAACAAGTTTCAAAATATTTGTGCCATGATGAAAACGACCCAGCTGTCGGACGATGCTATATGGCTACGGGTCATTCCGTTCACTTTGTGCGATCTTGTTGAAAAATGGCTGTATAGCACCGCTTCCCACTCCATAACCAGTTGGGACGAGTTTGTGAAAGCGTTTCTCAAGAAATTCTATCCGAATCATAAAACCGCAAGGATCCGTAACGAAATCAACCAATTCTCTCAGGTTCCTACTGAACCCTTTTGGAAATGCTTTGACCGGTATAAAGACCTTCTTGTTCAGTGCCCTCACCACGGTATTGAGAAATTACAACTTTGCCAAACCTTATACGAGGGCCTGAACCCAGCAACCAAGCAGTTGTTGGAAACCATTTGTCAGGGCCACTTCCTATCGAAATATGACGAGGAAGCGTGGCAATTCTTCGATGACCTTGTGGAACAAACGCTTCAATGGGAGAGTACCAGACCAACTTCTTCTTCGTCTTCCTCCACTTCTACTGGTCAGTCTAGGGTAGGAATTCACCAACTCGATATCTCTATTGCAATGAAAGCTGAAATGGCTGCAATAACGAGAAAACTTGAAGCGATAGAGAGCAAATATTCATCTCCTGCTCCTGTCCCTGTTCTTCCCCTTCGTACCATTTGTGCTTGTTGTTCCGATCCATCTCACTTAACCGAAAATTGTCCGTACAATCCACCATCTCAAGGACCGGATCAGGTTAATGCTGCATTTCACCAAAGACCAAGAAACGATCCATACTCTTCCACCTACAATCCCGGTTGGAAGAACCACCCCAATTTCGCCTGGAATCAGAACCAGCATCAATTCCTAGGCAACAATTTCCAGAGGCCCCCTCCTCCGCAACAACAAGCGCAACAACAAACTCAACATCAGTTTCAGCAGCCCTTCCAACCCTAACCTTTTCAAAATCAGACGAACAACTTTGCACCCAACAATTCTTTTCCCCAAAACAACTTTGTTCCGTCAAACAATGATAAGGTTTCCTCGCTCGAACGAAGTCTGGAGGCGTTCGTTAAACAATCGACACAATCCACCGCCAACATCCAGTCGTCTATTCAGTCTTTGGTGGAACACACTGCTGTACACGGGCAAAGCATCAAGACCATCGAGGCCCAGATTGCACGGCTGAATGCGGCGTTAAGCGAGCGAGAGAAGGGGAAGCTTCCATCTCAACCACTCCCAAATCCCGGTCACCCACATAATGTACATGTTGCTCTTGAACAACAGAACCATAATGTGAGTGCCGTGACTACATTGAGATCGGGAAGGATGCTGCAAAATAATATTGGCACACGGATCGACGATGACACCCTGGCCGCTTCTTTTTCTTCTGCTGCTTCTTCGTCTTCTGAGCTTATTCTCCATTCTTCAAAAGGCTCTTCCTCTTCTTCTGCTCTAAACGGACCCATTTCTCACTCCATGAAAACACCAGCTCTGGGATCCGTTCCAACTCCACAATCTCCTCCACAAGCATTGGACTCAACCAATTTTAAAAACGTTCCATTTCCAAACCGGTTGAGGTCTAATAAACAAAATCCACAAATGGAGAAGATTCTGGAGTTGTTTAAGCAGGTTAACATTAACATTCCCCTTTTAGATGTTGTCCAACAAGTCCCTTCCTACGCCAAAATCTTAAAGGACTTGTGCACTAAAAAGAGGAAGTCTCAGGTACCCAAGAAAGTTTTCTTGGCTAGTGCTATGAGTGATGCTCTTACCCAATCTTTACCTCAAAAACGGAAGGACCCTGGCTGTCCTACGATTTCTATTACCATTGGGGATAAGAACATCAACCGCGCACTATTAGATCTTGGTGCCAGTGTTAACCTGCTTCCATATTCAGTATATGAGCAATTAGGTGTAGGAGAGCTGAAACCCACACACTGCACTCTCCAAATGGCCGACCGATCGATCACCCATCCTAGGGGTGAGCTAGAGGACGTGTTAATCAAGGTTGGGGACTTCATATTCCCCGTTGACTTCATTGTATTAGACACACAGCCTGTAGCTAACCCCCGGAATCAAATTCCGGTGATACTCGGTCGCCCATTCCTTGCAACCTCAAATGCTATAATCAATAGTCGCAATGGTTCGATGAACCTATCTTTTGGAAACATGACAATTGAACTCAACATTTTTAGGTTGGGGAATCAGCCCACCGAACCTAATGCACATATACTAGACGTTTGCTCAATCCAGGAGATCATCCCAGAAGAGTGTGAATTCAAGGAGTTTTTGTTCGATCACGATAACCTTAACGCCACTAGTGCGTTCCTCTTCGAACCTGCTGCTGTTTCTGCGCCTGATAATGACTACGAGTGTTTCACTTTCTCGAACGATCTTAGCCACTCACCACCCGAGTTTGAATCCTTCGAATTTCCGGATGAGTTACCTGAACCATCCAACTCGGTCGCTTACACTCGTTTTGAACTTTTGCTGGAATCCTTTGAGTTCGAGACCTTTTCACCAATCTTGCCTTCAATCGTTTCACCTACAACGCTCGAACTCAAGCCTTTGCCGTCTCACCTTAAGTACGCTTACTTGGGTGAGAACAAGACCCTCCCTGTTATCATCTCGGCTTCTCTAGCTCCAGAGCAAGAGAAAGCCCTTCTTGCGGTCTTGCACAGCAATAGGCAAGCTTTTGGCTGGTCCATGGCGGACATCAAGAGGATTAGTCCCCTGATCGTTGAACATCACATTTATCTGATGGATGATTTCAAACCAGCCAGGGACCCACAAAGGCGACTCAATCCAGTCATGAAGGAGGCTGTGAAAAAGGAAATCGTAAAGTGTCTGGATAGTGGTATCATTTACCCTATCTCTGATAGCCAGTGGGTTAGCCCCATTCACGTTGTCCCCAAGAAATCAGGCATAACGGTCATCACTAACGAGGCGAACGAGTTAATCCCTACTCGCACCCAAACTGGGTGGCGAGTATGCATCGATTACAGAAAACTCAACGCCGCAACGCGGAAAGACCACTTTCCGCTACCTTTCATTGACCAAATGCTTGAACGATTGGCCAGACACGAGTACTACTGCTTTCTTGATGGCAACTCCGGCTATAATCAGATTCCCATCGCCGAAAAAGACCAGGACAAGACCACATTCACTTGTCCTTTCGGCACATTTCCATATCGTCGCATGCCCTTTGGGTTATGCAATGGTGCCTTCGTGACCACCATATTTGGTCTCCTACCCTTTGAGGCTAGCCTAGCCGCTTTGTTTGATGGGGCTTCCGCATTAAGAGCACTGCTGGCTGGGTAGATGATGACGGAACCAAACTAACAGGGATGTTCTTCCCATTGCCCCATAAGACTTGTCGTGAGAATCACTCATGCATTCGTCTTGACGGTGTATGAGATTTGGGCTGCATTGGAAGTCAAGTTCTTCTTCGGAGACATTGTTGTTGCGTTTGAAATCACGATTGAAAGCGGTTAACCTTCATAAAGAAGCATGATTTCAGTAAAGACAATCAACGTATATATTAATTGAGTTCGCATGAACGTTTGACCCAAAATATGGGAGGAGAGATAATGTCCCACCGGGCGTGCCGGAATTTGTAGAGTGTTTTTCGTCGCCCTGTTGAGATAGATACACTCGCGCTTTGGACATGTATAGATTCCCCCTGTCCCATGATAAGCAGGGGTTTATTGATTGTGGGGATTCTAATCTCCAGCAGCGGCGGGCAAAATTGCCATTAATTACCCCTCACTTTGAGGTGAGTGAACTGTTCATATCAGATTTTTGCATTTTTATACCGCCCATTTTTTATCACATTGCTTATCGGTAGGTACTCTTGAGCTGTGTTTGCTAGTTAATTGCAGGATACAGGTTCTCAGCTCTAAACAGTGAAATTCATGGAAAAGCACGACAAATACTGGATTACTGCCAACCACAGATAAAACACGGGTCTCCGCTCTCTATCCGTATGTTGCCGCACACCAGTTTAAGGGACAAAATGGCAAATCGATTGTCATTTTCTTGCACAAAGCACAATGGCAACACAAAATCCAAGAAATCTACACGGAGCTCAAGGAAATCATGGCAAAAGATCCACATCAAATCACCTTTTGATCTGCTGAAATTCTGGAAAAATCGTGAAGAAATTCTGAAAAACAACATATACCAGACTGAAGGGTACTGCAAACCAAGGAAAGTCGACAAAATTGAAGACTTAAATCCACATAAGGGCCGCGGAACCGCGGCATAAGCATGCTTAGGCCGCGGATCCGCGGCCGTATAGGCTTGTCGGCTGATGACTTTTCAGGGGCTGATGATCCAGAATGTTGCCATAGAATTTCTGTTTCCTGCCTATAAATAGTCTAGAACTTGCCAAAGCCAAGGGTGCTTATTCTTGTATTTAGATTTTAGGTTATATGTTGTTGTTGTTCTTCTTCCTCTTCTCATCTCTTCTCCATTAAAAACTTGTAGTGAGCTTTTGTGAGTGAAGGATGAATAAAGGAGTTGTTTTTGTTACCATGCTTGTCTTGTTATTTTGTTAATTATAATTGCTTGTAATTTTCATTTGCTAATCTAGTTGTTGTTATTTGTTGTTTGTTTCTTTCTTTTTCTCTTTTTCTTTATCCTTAAACAACAATGATGCTTAAGCTTGATCCTTGCCAAGGTGAGGTCTCAAATAGCTAGTTGTAATCTTCTAACCTCTTTCTTTCTATCTTCCTCCTTTGTTTTATTTTCCTTTTTCTTGTAATGGGTGAGTAGTTTTCTAACTTGTTAGGGTAGGGTAAGGGAAGTTTGAGAGAAGGAAATCTCTCTCACTCCTTCCTTGCCCAACATCTTAATTCGGACTCCCGTTAATTGAACCACAGTCCGCTCCCTACGGCACCCTATCTTACATGATAGCGGTGATTCCTTAGTAAGACCGGTTGTGGTTGAATTAACCGGAGGTTAAGGCTAAGAGCCAAGAACGGACGGACAAACACCAAAAGGAAGAACTTAAGCGTTGGAAAACCTAGCTTATACTCGTAAATTCCTTCCTAGTCGTGCTAATCCCCGTTGTTGCCGATTACCGTAACACCGATATTAAGAGTGGCAACGAAAGAAGTGAGCGACTCCTAACTCAAACTAACCTAATCCTAACCCTAACAAGCTCTCTTACATATCATTTTATCACATAGTTAATCAAAAAACAAACCTGGACATTTGAACTTAACTCGTTAAAGCACATAGAAAAAGATTTCCATCTCCCTGCGGACGACCCGTACTCAACCAGCTAGCTACTAGCGAAACCGTCTTGATTGCGGTAATTAACTAAGCACGCAAAAATTCTACCAATCATGAACCTCCGATTAACGAGTTTTGCATTCATGCGAACTCGGCATGAAATATGCACTTGTTGTGTTTGGGAGAACAATTTTGAGGGCGCTTTTGGCGTATCAGGAGCCTCGCAGAGTTTACTGACCCATCCAAGGGATCGGTGCTTGTGCAAAAGGGTTGCGCCGGGCGTAAGGGTGGGTTGCTCCTTGCGCAAGGGTTCCACCCTTGTATAGTTGTGCTCTGGGCTGTGGGGTTGCGCTCCGGGGTTGCGCTTGCACAAAAGGGGCTGCGCCCCTGTCGAGCCGCGCTCTGGGATTGCGCTTACCCAAAGGGTTGCGCTTGCACACACGGACTGCGCTCCGGGTTGTGGAGCTGCTCTCTGGAGGGTTTCGTCAAGGGAAAAACCTAAAGGGGTTCTCTTTGATGGGGTCACCCCAAATCTTCTTATATTTTGGCCTAAAAATGTATCTCTTGAATCTTCAAATCTTTGGATCTTGTTTCAAAGGGGTTTTGGAAATGGGTAATCCTTCTTCTTCCTCTTCTCTTTTGGATCTTGAAGAAGAAGATGGAGAAAATTTAAAAAAAAAAAAACTTTATTTTTTGGGTTTTCTTGAGGGATTGATACTTCCCTTCAATAGATTTGTGGCCTAATCCTATTTATTTTTGAAAAAAAGAAAGGTTTTCCCCTTGATTTAATTGAAAAAAGAAGGAAATAAATCTTGAAGAGAGAGGGAGAGAAAGGATGCACAAAACCCTAAAAAGGTTGCGGAGAGAATAACTATTAGTTATCATTCATCATGTTGGCCTTCTATTGGCTTACACATTTACATATAGCCTCTTAGGCTTTACAAAATGACACTTATGCCTTTCCCATGGCTACGTGCTCATTTCTTTTTACACATAAGCCATGAGTTTTACAAAATTTGATTTCTTGCCTATTTACTTTACAAATATTTTCTTGCAATTTCACTTAAATTTATTCATTACATAATTTTGCATATTCATGGTATGGGGCCGGCACCTCCCCTTGCTTGGGCTCGACTTGGGCTCGAGCCTACTTGTCTTGGGCTTAGGTCCGCTTGCTTGGGCTCGGGCCTACTTGGCTTGGGTTTGGGCCGACTTGGCTTGGATGTTGACCTTGATTTTGACTTGATCAATGGGGTGTAATTTTTAACGCCAACAACAATATGGTATTAAATATGTATTAGATATGTTTGACATTATTTATATATACTATTGTTACATAATTAATTACATATATGATAAGAATTATTGTGCATCCATATTATTTTCATCCAATATTCACCCTTCGATTCGGTTCGATATGAACCGACTCCGAAATTACCGAACCGAAACCGAACCGAAACCGAACCGAAATGTTTCGGTTTGGTTATTTTTTATAAGATTTCGGTTGGTTTTTCGATCCGGATCGGTTCTTGCTCACCCCTAGTTATACCGCCATATGTAGGAAAAGAATTGAATAGAATTTAAAAAGTACAAGAATATAATAATAAGGAAACGATAAAAAGGTAAAGAACAGATAAAGATCATGCGGTCGTAAAGGCTGGAGTCGGGGCTACTAGTATCAATCGTCTTATTTTAAAAGTGAAAGAAGGATGTTCTAAGGAATGCAACCAAGAAGGTAAATTGATTGAAAACTTAAAGGACTTATGAATACGAATGTCAAGAGATCGGGAATCTTGAACACTACTCTTCTTCGACGATGGTCGAGGGTGGCGTAGATTGCTACACAACGAATTAGGAAGACGTGAAAACAGAAAATGCTTTCGAATCAGAAAGTTTGATAGCTGGATCATAGAATGTAAAAGATGGCCTAAGAGATGGAAGAAGAAACGAACATGAATTTTAGGAATTCAAGAAATTGAAATGCGGTCTTCAAGAAAATCTAAGGAAGCGAGATAGATTCAAGAATGGCATCATGGTGCAGTCGTTACAGTCCACCCTTCTTAAATGGATTTCATCCCCGAAATTCTCTTAATAATTACATTGCAACAAGACACGGGAAAGCTAAGGATAATGTTGTGGCATGTCATTTTTGAGCTCCGTTGATTGATACTCTAACTGGTAAGAAGACATGTGACTTGCGTAGATCGCCATAAAACAGATTTTAGAGGACCAAATAATCGTGAGTCAAAAAGATTTGAAGAACGGTAGATGCTTTTTAGAATAATTCCTAAGTCAACATGAAATATTCAAGAACGCATGCAAAGGATAGTCTAAGAGCTACAAGTAGAATGAGTGAACTGAAATTAAGGATTTAAAAGTCGATAGACGATCTTCAAGGAAGTCGAAAGTGAAGTTCAAAATGGATTTAAGGAATAGGATGAGATTCAAAGGAAAGGTTAAATTTAGTTGGATTTCTAAATTCTTATAATATATTGCTTTCAACGTTTATGAAGAACTGACATGCATGGGCCACCAATAAAACCTATCACGCCCTACTTCCCAAAAGACAGTAGTAGGCACGTGACGAGATCTGCGACGTATTTATCTTGAGAAAGACCCTTCTCGGGATAAATATATCGCAGATCTCGTCACGTGCCTGCTACCGTCTTTTGGAAAATGGGGCATGATATGAATCAAGGACATGTTGTTGAACTTAAAGATTATCTTTTTGTTTCTAAAATAAAAAGAAATTTGATCTCTATTTTGAAACTTTATAGTAATGTTTGATCTAGCAGTAAAAAAAATCTATTAAATTTGTTAATTTGTTCATTACTTAATAATAGATTAATAATTAGTGATATTGTCCTTGATTCTTATCCAATATGATTGAATATGATAAATGTCTTAAATATCATGTAGATTAAAATAATCTAATAACCATTTTTGGCTCATAAGATTTGGTTATGTGAATATTGATAAGATCAATAGATTGATAAAGTATAGTAATTTATAATTTCTATTGTAGAAAAATTACCAACTTGTTGACATTGTTATTGTAATAAGATAACTAAATTATTTTACATAAAAACGTACTTAAGTATAAAATAATCTTTAATACATAAAGATGTATGTCGACTTTTAATTATTAAAATAAGAAAGGATATTCGTATATTATGCTCATATAGATGAGACAACAAAACATGAATATAATTATCTAATGCGGCGCACTTCTAAATACTTTGAAAATTTCAAAGAGAATAAAGCCAAAATTAAAATATACCCGATAAAAATATCGAGTCCATCTGATTTAATCGTGATGGATAGAGTTTAAGAGATTTATAAATAAAAATTATAATTTTCAAAAGCTTGACACCACTACGTATCCCACAATGAAATGGTGTATTCGAAAAGAAAAAAGCAAAATCTTATTCAATGTGGTTAAGTTAATGATTTGATCTTTAATAGTTTTTCTACTTGCTCATAGGACTTTTGCAATAAAGATTGCTAACTATCTATTAAAATAATCCCTGCCAATTTTGTTTTCTACTCCATATGAGATTTACAAAGTAAGAAAACCAAATGTATGACATTTGAATTTTGGTGTTCTCCAATTCAAGTTGAAAACATATATTGGATAAATTGGAATTTGAAATAGATAGATACCTAAATGAAGGTTACCCTATGAATTCAATAGGTATTGTATTTATATTTTTCTTTCATAGAATCACTGTTATTAGAAATGTGTTCTGTATGGAGGACTAAATTTTTGGTCAAGAATATGTGACTCTTAATGAAGGGTTGTCTCCTACGGTAGGAGAGACTTTTGTTCCAGTGGGAGAAAATCCTAATTTGCTAAAAAATTTAATTAATTCAGTGAGAGGTTCAAGTAACAGTGGAGATACCGATCTATCACTAAAGATTGATGTTGATACATTGATTACAGCAAGGAGATAAAATAAGATTATTTATTTAATGTAAAATACAGATATCTCAATAATATCATATTTTATAAGTAGTATCGAGAAGAATAATGATTCAATATAAACTTACGAAAGATCTATGTTAAGTCTAGTAAGTAGATTGATGCCGTGAAAGTGGAAATAGGCTTCATATATCTTAATAAGGTTTGGACTTTGATAGATCCATTGGATGGAGTAAAGTCCATTGGATTCAAGTGGATATCTATTCTAGATTTGAAGCTCATTAAAATATATAGACATTTATAAACCGCTTAGTGAGTATCAATTATAAGCAAACTTTGTCTCCTATTGTAATAAGAAAGTCTAAAAATTCTATTAGCCATAGCAACATATTGTGACTATGGAATATGGCAAATGAATGAGAAAGTTTTTTTCTTGAATGATATCTTAATGAAGATATTTATACGCAATAATCGAATGGGTTTTGTATGTAAATTTAAGATAACATGAAGTGAATTGAATAGTTCAGTATATCGACTTAAACAAACTTTTAGGAATTGGAGTATTCATTTTGATGAAAATGATTAAGAAATTTGGTTTCATCTAAAAATCCTAAAAAGTTTTGTATGCTTATAAGCAAGAAAATATATGTATTAAGTTCCTGATATACTACTCATTTATAATGATGTAGGTACAATGACATCCTTTAAGTTATGTTTTTTAGACAAGTTCTTTATGAAAGATCTTAATCATATATTCTATATTTGAAGCCCGTATTTATATAAGATAAAGCAAAGACTAGTAGTTAAAATCTACCTACGTGGATAAGATCCTTAGAAAATTCTATATACACGATATGACAGAGCTTTATGAGTAGATTGTAATCCAACCCTAAAGAAGAGCGTTAGTGTTTACCGCCGGAAACCGGACCGAGACACGGGGAGCGCATCCAGGCCATGAGTCTAAGGGCAGGTGCTATATAGAACATATATGTCCACCTTTCCGAAGATATCAAGTTGATTTATGGCACCGTATATCGGAAATTTGGATGGATGCAACTGTTGTAGCATACTTATCAGATTCCCCTCATATATGAGGGTTTTTTTTTATTGTGGGGACACTTTTTCCTGCACGTGCAAGCTCCTGCAGTTAATTACATAATCGCCAAGCGATAATAACTTTCTCTACTCCATGAATCATTGTGTGTCGTGATATATATTGTTTCTTTAGGGTTGCCCTTGATTTGTATATGGAGACTAATATGTCATCGCACTATGGTATGGACTAGTCCAAATCCGTAAATCTCATATTTGGGTTGAACCTAGATAGCATTTCTCATATGAATGAGGTCTATCAGTTTAGAGTATATGTTTTGATCTAAGGACCATTAGTCGTATATGAGACTAAAATCAACTTAGAGTAAATAAACTAAGGGCCGTTGATCCAGTTTTAGATTAAAATCAACTTAAAATATGTGAGCATATGGTCTCAGGAAATATCATGAAAGCTTAAGTTTTATATCACTTATCCAATATGGACTAAGAATAGGCCTCTGGAACATATATATTAGTGTCCAGAAGTTTTGGCGCATGCCGCGTGTCACACAAACAAGAATACATGGGTATGTGGGATCATTGAATTATTGCTGCATCAAGGTTGTGGTGCATGCTACGTGTATCAAGGGTATTGACGCATAGGTATGGTTTCTTGGGTCTCTGGCGCGTTAATATTAACGCCCATGGACTGTGGCGGATACTTTTTACTTTGGTCTTTAGGGCGTATGCCCACATTGGCGTATACCCATATTGGCACATTTCTTTATTTGAACATATTTTCATTGGCGCATGACCCTTATATTGGCGCATCTCTATGAAACGCATGCCCATTGGTCCATATGCCTCTTACGCATAACCGCTTAAGGTTTTTCATAGAGATTAATCTCTTTTCTTCTGAAACATAATTTTGATGAGGCTTAAGTAAGTTTCTGTTAATGGCTATTTTGGCCATTAACAAAATCAAGATCACAACTTTTGTGAACTGATTTTTTTTTCTTTACATGTATATAGATCATATGATCTACTTTCTGGAAATATAAATTTCCCGATCCATCATCATATTTTATGCAGGGGTTCGACTTCATATCTCAAACCCTAGATCTTAAAATCAAAGAAATCGCTCTGATGAAAACTTAAGTTTTCTCGAGGTGAAGTTTGATCCAGAGATCTTAAGATCATCGATAAGAACTTACGTTCTATATATATGAAGGTTAATCTCCTCATGGATGAGATTAAACATATTACATCATAGAAATCATTCTTTTTTCTCACCTTGATTGATTATGATGGTGAGGAAGAAAACGAAGCCGTGATTGCAGAGAACTTAAGTTTCTGATCAAGCTTATGGGGTCGACTGTGTATCTTGTATATATGTCATGTATCTCCTCTCTATAACTTTCTGTATATCTTCTAAATTTTGATCTCTAGGGTCCTTTATATAGGATGTGAATATTGTTGGGCAAGTAGAGATAATCTCTCTTTGAGATTTCTTTTATTGATCTTAAGATCAAACCCGGTGCTTAAGCACCATTAGATTATAGATCCAAGGATTATCTTCTTATATCTTTCTTATTTAAATAAGATATTCATTCAATTCTTTTGTTTAAAAGAATAGAGCTATCATTAGCCCGGGTGCTTAAGCACCGTTGGATTTGTTGGAAACGTATACACTAGTCTACTCCGGAATATCGATGCACAGTCTCGATACTCCCACGACTAGGGACCTTTTAAGGATGTGCTTATTGACTACCAAGCTCCCACAAGTATGATCGCCATCACAACGCAGGTAGTCAAGAAAGATCCTACGGGCTTTATCAACATGTAACTGCCATATATAACATATGCACATATTAAGATAAAGTCAAACCATAATAGTAAACTACTGTATCGAATCTTTATCAATATGTGCAAGCAGGATAAAACAACAATAGAAAAAAATATACATATCAAGATAAAGACAACTCATATAATATATATATATATATATATATATATATATATATTTGAGCAAGATTTTCCTGTACATACATATGTCCAAGCATCCATATGTATACATATACAATAATAGCCTTTAAGGCATACATATCCAACAATCTTCCACTTGCACTAAGGTCATATATTGGCATATCGATTATCCAACGTTTGCACTAGGGCTAGTTGTTGGCATATCGCATACGTAACATCTCAAAAAGTCGCTCGAACTGCGCTTAAGGGAGGGCCTTCATGAATGGATCCGCCGTGTTTTCTTTTGTGTCCACTCTCCGTACCTCGATCTCCCGGCGATCAGCGATCTCCCTGATCAGGTGATACCGCCTCAAGATATGTTTGGATTTCTGATGGGACCGTGGTTCCTTTGCTAGAGCTATAACCCTATTATTATCGCAATACAAAGGTATCGGATCAACAATAGACGAAACCGCATGAAGTTCAGTAATGAACTTCTTCATCCACACCGCTTCTTTTGCGGTATCATTCGCAGCAATGTATTCAGCCTCCATCATCAAGTCTGCGACGGTGTCCTATTTGGAGCTCTTCCAACACACCGCCCCTCCAATGAGGGTAAACACAAAACCTGAGACTGACTGGAATCCTTGTCACTCTAGAAGCTTGAATCGGTAAAGAACTCGACCTTAAGGTCTCCATTACCTTATACCAAGAACATCTCCGTAGTCTTTCTCAGGTACTTGAGAATGTTCTTCACGGTTGTCCAATGATTCTCACCCGGGTTTGACTGATACCGGCTCACCACGCTAAGTGCGTAAGCTAAATCTGGTCTTGTATATAACATCGCATACATTATAGATCCTACCACCGAAGCGTAGGGTATAGTGCTCATGTGAACCCTCTCCTCGTCAGTCTTCGGAGACATCTCTTTGAAGAAGGTGATTCCGTGCAATGCGGGTATGTTGCCGTGCTTGAAATCTTCCATACTAAATCTTTTTAGTACGGTCTCTATGTACCTGGACTGCGAAAGTCCCAATAATCTCTTGGATCTATCTCTGCAGATCTTAATCCCCAGAGTGTACGAGGTGTCACCCAGGTCTTTCATGGAAAACCTTTTTGACAAGAACAGCTTGACCGATTGTAGCATAGGAATATCATTTTCTATGAAAAGAATGTCGTCCACGTACAAGACTAGGAATATGACAGTTCGTCCTACAATCTTCTTATATATATACAAGGTCCATCTTCGTTCTTAATGAAGTCAAATTCCTTAACCGTTTCATCAAAACAGATGTTCCAGCTCCGCGATACCTGCTTTAATCTATAAATGGATTTAAGCAACTTCCACACCTTCCCGTTGCTCCCACTGTCTACAAAACCCTCCGGCTGATCCATATAAACGCACTCTTCCGAACTTCCATTTAGAAAGGCCGTTTTTACGTCCATCTTCCAGATTTCATAGTCATGGAAGGCAGCAATGGCAAGTAGGATTTGAATGGATTTGAGCATAGCCACTGGAGAAAAGGTTTCGTCATAGTCCACACCTGGTCTTTGACGAAAACCTTTTGCAACAAGTTTGGCCTTATAGGTTTCCATCTGTCCATCTACACCAATCTTCTTTTTGTAGATCCACTTGCATCCAACGGATTTTACACCAGGTGGAGCAATTTCCAAGGTCCACACTTTATTGGCGTACATGGACTCCATTTCGGATTGCATAGCCTCCAGCCATTTATCAGAGTCCCTACTGATAATGGTCTAATTGAATTTAGTAGGATCATTTTCTTCTAAGATGCAAT
Organism: Agapanthus africanus; assembly: GCA_030015575.1. Classification (NCBI taxonomy): domain Eukaryota; kingdom Viridiplantae; phylum Streptophyta; class Magnoliopsida; order Asparagales; family Amaryllidaceae; genus Agapanthus; species Agapanthus africanus. Next base: position 822,066,568 of record CM057339.1, on the reverse strand, counting down.
CCTCTCGATTCCCGTCTATGAGAAAACCGTAGTATCTCTCAGGCGGATGAGAAATCCTACTAGATCTACGGAGTGGCTGAGTTTCATCGGGTATTACTGAATCTAGGGGTTCTACCAAATCATCCGTTACAGTTTGTGGTTCAGAAAATTCTTCCAGTTCTACCGTACTCCCACTAATTTCTTTTGCAAGAAATTCCCTTTCCAAAAAAGTAGTGTGGCAAGATACAAACACTTTCTGTTCCTCAGTGTGGCAGAATAGATATCCCTTTGAATGCTTAGGGTATCCCACAAACCTGCACAATACAGATCTCGCCTCGAGTTTACCAGGGTTCCGTTTTTTAACAAAAACAGGACATCCCCATATCTTAATTTAATTAAGACATGGTCTCTTCCCACTCCATATTTCATATGGGGTGGTAGGCACTGATTTGGTCGGTGCTCTATTCAATATGAATGCAGCTGATTCAAGAACAAACAACTCGAATGAAAGAGGCAACTCAACATTAATCATCATGGAGCGAACCATGTCCAATAGGGTGCAGTTCCTCCGCTCCAATACACCGTTGTGCTGTGATGTATACGGAGGAGTAAGCTAAGAGAGAATACCATTCTCTTTTAGAAAGTCCCTGAATTCTGTACTTAAGTACTCCCCTCCTCTATCAGATCGGAGGATCTTGATAGTTTTGCCAGTCTGGTTCTCTACTTCATTTCTGAATTCTGTGAATTTCTCAAAAGCTTCAGATTTGTGTTTCATGAGATACACATATCCAAACCTAGAGAGATCGTCAGTGAATGTGATGAAGTACGAGAACCCACCCCTTGCATGTATAGACATCGGACCACATACATCACTGTGTATGAGTCCCAAGAGCTCTGCTGCTCTTTTTCGGTGTCCGATGAACGGAGATTTGGTCATTTCTCCTTTGAAACAGGACTGACAAGTTTCATAAGATGAAAATTCGAACGTATTCAAATATCCATCCTTATGCAATTTACTCAGTCTTTTCTCTCCGATATGACCAAGTCTACAATGCCACAGGTAGGATTCGTTCTCTTCTGAACTCTTCCTCTTGCATGCGTTATGTATATTGAAAACTGTATTTTGATTTAGAACATAGATACCATTATATAGTGTACCTTCTGCAACCAAAACCTGATTAAGGTAAATGTTCATGATATTTCTATCAAGAAAAAACTTATATCCATCTTTATCAAGTAAAGAAACTGATATGATGTTGCAAACCATGGAAGGTACATAGTAGCAATTGTTCAAAATCATAGTATTTCCATTTAGCAACACCAGGTGATATTCACTGACGGCAGCAGCATCAACTTGTGCTTCATTCCCCACTCTGAGGGACATATCACCAGGTATAACTATCCTACTTTTTCTCAGTCCTACAGATATGAGATCCTGATCCGATATCTAGTACCCAAGAGGTAGGACTGACCGAAAAGCAGTTCTCAATAACAAGAACACCTGAAAGAGACGCAATAGTATGCTTCTTCTTCGTTGGGGTCATCAAGGAATTCATGCAATCCTCTTTCCTCTGCTCATACTTATGACTGTTGTCATAAATTAGAGCCAAACCGACGTTCTCAAGCCCCGAATAAGAATTCGGATCGGTCAAGCGATACATTTTATTATCTTGATTAGGGCATGAAATGGTTGCTACCTGGAGAGAAAGAAAAGAAACACACAGCGTGCGCTCTTGCAAGATTAGATTGGTTATTAGTTTATCTAATCAGGATGGCCCCACTGTTTCCTCGAATTCTCCTTCAAACCTTAAAAGGAGAACAAGCTGAGATCATTAATACCTAATAAGTTCGCCAACCGTTCAGCCAGGTGAGTGTTGGTACTCCGAAGGAGGTTCCTCGTGCTCTCGCACGGATATAAATAAAATAAACCTCATTTCCGCAGAGGCGTGTCCCCGTTAACACTTTTTTAGACACCTAATAGGTTAGTTAATTGTGAAGTGAAAAATATCTCCCAAGAGTAATCCTACTCATCAGTGGAATCGGGATCCAACTATCATTGCATGATAAACTAGATGGAAACCACTCTAGTCACCACACTCCAGAAGGTATGCAACACTAGCAAGTTTCTTGTATGTTTGAAACTCCCGATGGGTTTTTTTCCCCAAGCGCTTATGACCTTGACTTTGGCCAACAAATCATAATGCGCAAGTCAAGTTCTACCCATCATTGTCCAGATTGATTTAGACCCACCCGTACAAACCCTTGACTTTGGCAAACAAGGTGGTACGACCAATCTAAACCAATGCATCTACCTATGCTACGGATAAGCAACATATAGCTACCATTCACGATGCCTGGATTTTGGCCAACAAACACCGCATGAATACTATGTGCTATTTATCCGAAATGACGGAAGGCTACGGATGGTTTTTTGGCGAAAAAACCGTGAACGTATTGAACTTGATATAGTTGAAGAAACCTGATAGCTTTGAAAAAGGAGTGGTTTAGGCTCCACTTTTGAAAACTATTGGTTTTGAAGAAAACCGAGCAATTTACAGTATAATATTTTGCTCAAGAGGTCACTCCCCGCGAAGGGATCTAGGATCTTGCCTCGTAGAATGAGGTGCTGGATATTCATGACCGAATACCACTATGCAAAGCGAAAGATTATGACTATAGTTTTTCGAAATTTGTTCCAACAACATCTTTTAGGTTTCTTATCTTGCATTAATCAAAATTAATACGGTCCCATCAATTAATACATATCATACAAGAAAAGATCGAAAATACAATATACATATATGCCATCTGCATTCGCCACGGGGCCCCGTCATGCACCGTTAGGTTACTTAACTAACGGCAGAACGGGGGCAGGACTAGCGCGGGTGCAAAACATACACAACATCTAGTAGTATATATAAATGTATATATCATTCGTCCCAGGCACAATATAAGCAACATCACAGAATCTCAGCAAGCAACATAGAATGACGGATAATCTTGGAGCATCGGGTTTCATTTGAGCCGCAAATGAGACCCGACGTTCCTGGTCATGTAGATAGCCTATGCAATGAAAAACTGGACCCCTACGAGCGCGGCAAGTTACCCGCCAATCCCAGAGGTGAGGCAACCTCAATCAACAAAGTGAATGGGCCACCCAGCACTTCACGGGATCCAGTAACTTGAGCGCCCCTTCGTGGATCATCTTATACCCCCTACGAGTGCGGCGAATAGCCCGCCAATTTTAGAGTGAGGCCACCTACATCTCAACGCCATGAGATACGGGCTCGTTGCCCTCTAGAACCCGGCTATTCGAGCACTCCACCGCGGTGTAATCCTAGTACAGAAAAGAAAAAATATATGTACAATGGTGACATCGACCTCAACCCGGTCGTGCCCCAATGAAATAATATACAATCTAACAAAAACCACTATCCACAAGTCGGACGCTCGCCCCGCAATATCAAATATATAAATGAATTTTTAACTGTACTACTACCATTGCAACATCGGCTATCCACCACGACAATCCAACCACAATATCAACACAATCACATAACATCAACGTGAATTTCATGTTCGCAAACCCGTCTAAAAGAACATATAGCAGTTAGACGGGTTATACCGCTCAAATGACATTCACGGTCGCAGATACTAATATATGCACTGAAACTTATAAACGGTGTTTAAAATGGTAACCTCGAAACACTCCGTATTTCCCCAAACCAAAGATAACATAATATGTAATCTGGGCAAAATCATACAATACTTGAAAACCAATATTCAAGGGTCCAGAACACCAAAAAAATTTCAAGACCCAAATCCCTAACATGGCCGGCCAGGCCGGGGATTTGAGGAATCTCGCCAGCCAATTTTTGGTTTTTAGGGCTCGTTTTTAAATGGTGTTCTATATATCACAAGAACAGCCTTCTGCAATTGTTTTAAAAAAATTTGAAGACTTTAAAAAATTGACAGAAACTTGAATATTATTCCGATTGTTTTGGAGTTGTTTCAGTTTTGTTACATTAAACATCGTTTAAACTGCTAGTTAAGGGTTTATGGGTTGACTCTGATACCATATTAGGTTATACTAATGCCCTGACCATCTACCGTGACCGTTTGTGGAACAAAAATTTTCTATGGTTTAAAAACTGGCGCTAGAATAACTCGTTAACCAGATCTACCATAAACCTAAACTGCCTAAACAAGAGGAGCTGTCTACTGTAATAGAAATTCTCACCGAAAGATACGTTTCCTTCGGTCTTCTATCCTCTTCGTATGCTCCTAGTGGCCTCCATGATTGAGCTTGATCGTCTATCTCCCTCCGTCGAAGATGATCCACCCGAGAGTATGTACTTTGAGCTTCTACCTCTAAACCGAGGTAACTAGGGTACCTAGTATGCTAATCTAAGTAACCTAGAAGATGTAAAGAATGATTATGGATTGATTTGTCTCAAGAACCCTAGATTTCTCAACTCATGAGACAATTAGGTTTTGGGAAAGAAGAAGAGAAGTTTGGAGGATAGAGAGTGTTGATGTTGATAATGATATGAAGAATGGCTAAGTTTGATAACTATGAAGCAAAAATTTTGTTCCGTAAATGGTCACGGTAGATGGTCAGGGCGTTAGTATAACCCAACAGGATTATAGATCTAAGGGTTATCTGCTTATATAGTTCTTATTTAAATAAGATATCCATTCGATTCTTTTGTTTAAAAGAATAGAGTTATTATTAGCCCAAATGCTTAAACACCGTTGGATTATAGATCCAAAGGTCCTTATTAACAAGGCTTATATTTTTCTTTATTTAGAAAAATATAAAATGGTATATCTCTTGTTAACAAAATTATCTTTCTGTTTTAGAAAGATAAAAAATATCTCAAATAGCTTTATATATATATATATATATATATATATATATTTTAAATCTTTTATTTAAAGATTTTCTGGTTAACCAGATTGGAAAATATTTTTCCAAATGTCAAAGAAGCGAGAGCCTCAAAGTATTGGCGCAGCGCCAAGAATTATTGGCGCATACTTTATGGCAGCGCCCATCTTTCTGGCGCATGGGGGCTCTGGTGTAAAAGCTCTCTCTATCTTTTGATTGCCCTGAAATGACTTAGATTAGTTTATTTACTCGTTCTAGAGCGTTCAGTTCATCTTACCCTTAGGTAAAAACAAACTTAGCCTGACGTCAAATATACATAACCCCAATCGATATAGGCGTCCGTTAGGTTTGTGGTGCTGGGTTTAGTCCATCGCACCATTACGCCAGCAGATTTCTTCTCGATCCACGTCCACTCGGCTCGCTGGCTCGAATAGCCGCGTACATGCTGTATCACCAAACTTTACCACTACAGGATACGTCTTAAGTAACCTTCCTAGGCCGGTATGTCTGTATTGCCGTCAGATGGTTCAGCGTTAGGCGCTACCATGGCGCTTTACCTTGAGGTTAAACTCCCTTCTTTGAGAGGTCTCAGAAAAGTCAGAGCCTCATCCGTCTGAGATGGGTTATCCAATGGTCTTTAGGCTTTACATATTGCCATCAAGACCCGAAGTTAGGAATATGCTATCACTTCGCTTCATTTCGACCCTTGGTTCCTTGACGATGCCGCAATCGTACTTCACCAGGGTAAGTCGAACGTCCATGTAGTCTCCGTGCTATATAAGTGTCATCAAGACTCAGTTATTCATCTGACGAAGCATGGGGAAACACGTCGCTCCTTTTCATTCTTTTATATCCATGAACTGCTTACAGAAGCGAGTTTCGAACCGCCAGAAGGGCAGAAAAATTCTAACTTATCATTCTTTTTTATTCTTCGCAATGCTATATCATTTCATCTTTTCTTATCGCGAAAGTCGCGATTGCCCAATCATTTCGGTTATTTATTCACGGTGCCCAATCATTTCGGCTCTTTCTTTTAGTCTGATGCCAGCTTTGGTATCAGTATCACTAGAACTGAAATATTGCCAGGAGTCATCATCTGCCATGAGAGGACTTAGAGTTTGATATTTGACTAGGTATCAGTATCGCTACAACTGGAATATTGTCAGGAGCGACACATCATTTTCCGTTGCCTATTTGGACAAAGGTGGCTTAGAAGACAAGTTTAGGTCCCTGCCAACTAAGACTTTATGACTTTATGAGCTGTAAGGGTCTCATAAAGGTATTTCTCCTTACGAGTCGAGAGGATCTCACAGGTGTATATTCTCCTTAGGAATCGTGGGGATTCCTATGTGGTATTTTCTCTTAAAGGATCTTATAAGAGCATTTTCTCTTTGCAAGTCGAGAGGACTTACAAGTGTTGTTCACCGTGTTAAGAATATCACTCAGCTCCGGTGGAACTCAGTTGAAACATATTTTGTTTATGCTCGTGGATTGTATACAAGAGTCAATATTGTATAAATCTCATGTTTGTGTATGATAGCTTAAGAAATAGGCTTGGATCACTGTAACTTAAGGCTTTTGAATTCTATAAACCGCGAGGGTTTCATAAAGATATCTCTCCTTATAGGTCGAGAGGATCTCGCAAGTGTATCTTCTCCTTAGGAATCGTATGGATTCCTAAGTGTGTTGCTCCTTTGTGAGTCGTAAGGATCCCACGCAAGTATTTTCTCCTTACAAAGTCGAGAGGACTTTGTAGGGGTATCATGTCAATTTTTTTAAAACGAGTTTGCACCCTTTCGGGTTTTCACAAGCTCACTGATAGTCAAGTTTTTGTACTCACGGCGCCTTTTCGGGTTTTCATCCGTGCGTATTTTTCTTGCAGACATACCTTTTTTGCGACAGAAGTATCTCGGACGTAGCTTCCCTGCGAGTGACTCGGTATCGCTTGCCTGTGGGACTTGGATGAGATATGGATCGTTTATGCCCATGGATTGTCTACGATGATCAATATGGAGATCAGCCATAGGGCATAACATCTTTTGTAAGACTGCATCACTAGTGGAGCTTCATAGCCAGTGGGACTTCAGGCACAGCTTCGTCGATGGGACTTTGGGTGCAACGTAGATCTCAAGGGGTCTGTAGGGCGACATATTAGTTTAGGGACATTGCGGTCCAATATTAGTTTAGGGACATTGCAATCCAATATTATCATAATGGGGGTGTAAGTTCGCTATGCTCTCTACAATAGGATTTATAACATGGCGAAAACGATAATTTTAAAATCTAGAGAGCAACTACAAGGAAATATAGGATCATGAACAACAACTATAACATGCAACAAAACTAATGAGCTAATTCTACAAGTTTAAAGAAACTACAACCTTTGTAGCATCTTCAAGTGCTCCACATTTGTGTTGGACTCTTTGTATGCTCCACGAAATCCGAAACAAACTTGCTCGGTGATCTCCTTACCGAAAATGATCCACCTTGAGATGACTCCATCACAAACTATAGATTCACCTGATCATATCAAAATGAAGCAACTCAGTAATCAAACTTGCTAAGAATGATTAGTGAGGATGTAAATTATTATTGCTCACTAATTTTTCTTCTCTTTTCTTTTCTTTCCTGACTTTTGAAAAACTCAAGAGAGAGAGAGAGAGAGATGAGAATGATGAGAATGGCTTCCAAAAACTAATGAGATTAAAAGATTAGCCATATTTATGATTCTAGGTAAAACAAGAATGAGTTATGGTTTCTGCACACAACTAAAGAAAATGATTCATTATTTTTCGTAAAAAAAATAATTAACTAAATTTTTTTTTATCTCATCTTGTATTCAATGCAATTCTCATACACACAACAATCATGTATTAGCTAAACTTGTGTATGCATCACATACACACAACACTCATGTATAAGCTAACATGATACTTATATTTATATCAAATATAAATACATTTAAAGAGAAGAAATAATAAAGTGAGCATGATATTAGTTTAATATATATCTATCTAACTATTAAATAAACACTTGATTTAATAATCCGTATATATACCGGATAATATCATTAAACACCCTATTAAAATACGTGTATCACATGCACGTGTTTAATCGAACTCTTGCACGTATCCCTATACGTGCCCTACATCGTTTTTCCTGTACTAAGAAATCTCTGTGTGGGACTCTGAAGACTTGACAATACACCGACAGTAAGTTGGGATCATATCCATAGCCCACAAGTATGTCAGCGGTACTAGCTGCACGTAACGACTGCCCAGATATTGATCAAAAGAAGGTCAACGAGCAAACTCATCCGAACCTTATAAAGTCTATCAGTGAAAATCATCGTACAGTCCGGTCTCTTCGTCTAAGAGTGTTACATGCCAGGTCTGGGTAGTGGAAACCGTCAGACTACCAATAACCCAATAAGTCGTGTCGATCATAAACTCATAACCATCCGAGAAACTACTGATAACACTTATCAGTAAATCTCAATTGCCTTGGCCAAGAACTTATGGTTATAGTCGATCTGGCACAACACGACCTTGACTCCCTATACTTGGAGAAACGAAATCCCTTCGATCGCTCACTGTCTCCATGTTCTTCGGGACTGCACCCAATTAAAACTAGTTTGCATGACTCAGTATAGCTGTGGTGCGATAGTAATCTAAGTACAATAGGAACACACACAAGACAGTATGACGATCTTAGATCTACAAACTACCTTGTACTCATGTCGCATGAGAACTGCTATCTGACGACAGGTACAATACCATCTAGGAGTTCTCAAGCGATTCTGTCCAGTGTAACTCATTCATCTAATGAACACTTGTATATAATCGTTGGTGTCAAGCACCAATGGTTATGAGATCAACCATCGCCCCAGTCCAGATCAAGAAATGTATACACTAGTCTAATCTGGTGTATCGATGCCAAGTCTCGATACTCTTTCGACTAAGGAATTTTAAGGATGTGCTTACAGACTACCCAGGCCCCACTAGTATGATCCCTATCATAATCCTAGTAGTCAAGTAAAGATCTTACGGTCTTTATCATTATGTATTAGCGATACGTGATAACATGTAAAACGTATTCACACGAATGATAAAGACAAACCAGATAGCATGCTATCATCTTGAGTAAGATTGTTATCTCGTATAGGTCCTCCATCAATTACAATAATTTCCTTGAGGACACCTATATCCAACAATCTCCCACTTGCACTTAAGGCCAATTATTGCGGTATCACATACCCAACTTCTCTACTAATAATTTCACAAACTGTATTCGAGAAACAACCTCAGTGAGTAGATCCGCTGCTATGAATCTATCTTTATCTTTTTATATCTCAATTTCGCGGAGATCAACTATCTCGCGAATCTAGCGATACCTGCCCTAAAATTTTCCTGGATAGACGATGGGACAAAATTCATAAATGAACAATTTTATCCAGCAACTTCTTGGGCTGCATCCACAGCGGATTCATAATCAGCACCCAGCGCCATGACTACCCTACTATCCTTCTTAGAACTCTTTCCAATATACTGCTCCCACTAAAGAGAGTAAACCTATAACTCATGATAGACACTATGTCTTTCATGTCACCTAGGAAACCAAAATCGGTAACTACCTCCTAATGGAGGCTTTCATTACCATACACCAAGATCATCTACATATATTCTTCATTGGTTTCCTTTGTTTCCCCGTGATTGGATTAATATCTGCTTACTACATCAAGTGCAAAAGGAACATCTGGTCTTGGTACATGACATTACATGATTGACCCAACTTCCGAAATAAGTAAAAAGTCATTCATGCGAGTCCCTATCCTCATCAGTCAAAAAGACATCTCTTTAGAGCGGGTGACTCTTCCAAATACGGGTACACTACCACGTAATAAGTCATCCATTCTAAACTGCTTTAGAATGGTGTCATCTTACCTGAGTTAGGACAATCCCAAAAACTCTTACTAAATCTATCTATATAGATCTAGCTACCAGAATCAGTTGATATATTATCCAAATCCTATATGGAAAGATATTTATACCATAGTTTGACCAAACTGTAGTATAAGAACTTCACTTCCCATCAGGAGTTTTTCAACCACATACAATATGAGGAACATGAGAGTACTCTTTACACCTTTCTTGCAAATACCAGGTTCATCTATCATTTTGATGAAGTCAAACACTTTGACTGTAATATCAAAAACATATGATCCTTTCTCCGCTATGCCTGTTTTAGTCTACATATAGACATAAGCAATTTGCACACCTTCCGCTGCTCCCACGGATTATGTAACCCTCTGGCAGAGTCATATACATGTTCACTTCCAATTTCCTATTTAGAAAGACGTTATATTCATCCACCTGCCAGATATCATAGTCATGAAGAATAGCAGTGGCAAGTTATATCTGTATGGACTTCAACACAGATCATTAAGTAAAAGTTTCATCACAATCCACAATGGGAATTGATTAAAATATTTTACTATAAGTCAAGCCTTAATACATTTCCATTTTTACTGATCTCGAAAGATCTACTTGCTCCTTATGGGTTTTACCCCTTTCAGGAGCACGCAACAAAGTCCATACTTTGTTACAGTGCATGGAGTCCAACTTGGATAACTTAACATCCAGCCATCAGTCAGAAGTCATCCCTTCCTATGGCCTACTGATATAGTAAGGTCATCATCACATGATGCAAGCCTCCGTGTCATCGTATACGAGAAAAATGAACTATCTCTCGGGTGGCGGAGATTACCTACTAAATCTGTGGAGTGGCTAAAATTTGTCAGGGTCAATTGAATCACTAGGTTCTACTAAATCTTCAGTAACCGTTTATGATTCTGGAATCACATCCAGTTCTACCATACTCTCACCAATTTCTTTTGCAATAAATTCATTTTCTAAAAAGGTGGCGTGTCGAGAACAAAACAACTTTTAATCCCGAAAATGGTAGAAGTTAAACCTTTGTTAAAGCTTGGGATAACCCACAATCTTCTTATTACCGAAACATGTCTTGTGTTTGTACAGATTGTGCTTTTAAGCATAAACCGGATAACTCCATAACTTAACAACCTTAAGATATGTTCTATATCACATATAGAATCACATGCACTAATTTAGATGGAACCATATTCAATTGGTATGCTACTGTTTCTGGTGCATATCCCTAAATGAAAAAGGCCACTCAGCATTATTCATCAAAGAGCGAACTCTCGGATAAGTAATCTGAGATAGAATCAAATTCTCGATAACGGAATACCTAGCATAAATATCTACATCTTCGAACACTTCAAAGAATCTTGCTGCTTTCGATATTTGGTTCTCTACTTTATTCTTATATCCTACGAACTTCTCAATATATTTAGACTTTGCATTTCAAAAAGAATACTTGTCTAAAACCATAAAACTCATAGAAAAATGGAACGAAGTATGAGTACCGTCCTCTAGTTCATATGGACACAGAACAATATACATCACCATGTATAAGTACTATGAGTTCACTAACTCATACTCTCTGTGTTGTAATTTGAAAACTGTATTTTAGTTAAGAATGTATATCCCGTTATTCAATGCACCTTACCTAATTATCAAATGATAAAGGAAAATTTTCATAACATTTTTTTTCAAAATTTATATCCCGCTTTATCAAATAAAGAGACGGATATATGAGTTTTAAAATTGGTGTATTATAACGGTTATTCAAAACCACAAGTTTGCTGATAGGAAAAACCATACGATTTCCCTAATAGCAACAAATGCTCAATTTTCGACATTAAGGATTAAATCACATTTCCCAATACTCTACTCCTTCTCAGCATCTATAAAAACTTATAGATGTGGGATATTAATCCGGTATCTATATACCCAGGAGTCAGAGTTAATTGGAAAACAGTTTTTGATTACAATCACATAGAAAACATGAAATGTCAAAATATTTCAAGGGTGGCCGGGTATTCCTAGTAACGCCTCTTTCAATTTCCAGGGTCATAACAGTAGTTGCATTTTCCTTTCCGCTCACTTCGACCCCTTTTGATAGCTCTCCATCTTACCTTCTGTATACCTGACTTATACTAGTTGGTTTTCTTATTACCTTTCTTTTTAGCTCCAGCATCGGGATTGGAAAGACTATCCAACAAGCATAACTAATATATTCTTTTTATTTAATGAGCTCTCAAACTTGAAATAAGGTGGAGAGCAGAGACAAATGAATTTTATCATATATAATTCACTTTCTCCATAACCAACGGCCATTCTCGACTGAAGCATTTTCTCCGAGTTCGTATATAACTATACAAGATGGCCTTCCATGCAATATAGATCTCTGTATAGGATACAAAGTGTTCTGGAGGAAGCAGAAGGGGAAGTGAAAGGGGTAAGGACATATGCGACTATATCGTGAGATAGAGCAATCATGACATTCCAAAGCCGTTGATTGTAAAAATGTTCGATTAACTTAGTTTACGAGTTTTAGTTTTAGGTCAGTCATAGGTCGCTGCCAAAGAGAGAGAAAAGAAACACTCAATGTGCACTTTATCCTAAATTAGATTGGTTAATTAATTTATCAAATCTGGTCTCTTACTGTTTTATCAAATTCTCCTTCAAACACTAAAACGAGAACTAGTCGGGATCATATCCCGAGAGCAACTATTACTCATAATAGGAATCTGGACCCAAACTATCATGGCGTGGTAAACTTGACGAATGCCAACATGTCACCCCACTCCATAGAAGGTATGCAATCACATTGCAAGTTTGAACACTTGAAACTCCCGATATCAATTTTTACCCTTAACAGTTTATGACCTTGACGCTTGCCAATAAATCATAAGCACCTAGTCAAGTTCTACCCGTCATTTCTTGATCAACTTGAATCCACCCGCACAAGCCCTTGACGCTTACCAACAAAGTCGTGTGACTGTTCCGGCTAATCGTATCACATGCAAACAGGAAGCACCATTTAGCTACTGTACACTATGTCTTGACGCATGCCAACAAACGTAGCACGAATACTAAGTACTCTACTTCCTAAGATGACAGAGGGTTACGGCTGGTTTTGAAGAAAACCTTTAACATAATGAACTTGATATTATTGAAGGAACCAAGCGGTTTTCCAAATTTATAGTAATATAAACTTTTTCTTAAGAGCAAACTCCCGGTGAAGGGATCAAGGTTCTTCTCTTATCGAATGAGGTGCAGAATATTCCTAACTGAATATCACTATGCAAAGCAAAAGAATACGGCTATACTTTTCTTTTGTAAAAAGTTGGTTCCATTAATGTATTCTAGGTTTGTTTTCTTTGAATTAATCCGAATTAATGCAATCTCATCAATTGGATAATCTCTTATTATCAAGTATCACCTCACACCATTACAGATAAACCATGATATTAAAACAAAAATAGAATGCACATATACGCCATCCGTATTCGCCACGGGGGCCCGGGTCTTCACCGTAAGTTTACTTAACTTACGGCAGGAACAGGGGAAGAGCTAGCGCAGGTGCAAAACGTATATAGCATTTATTTATATATCATATATATCAACATATATATCATCACAGGCAGATAATCCACATCACAGGCATGCGGTAAATATCATCACAGGCAGATAATCCACATCACAGGCATGCGGTAAATATCATCACAGGCAAATAAACACATTACATGCACGCAATGAACATCACAGAATATGGAATAGTGGGATTACCTAGGAATCCCGCATTTCGTTTGAGCCACAAGCTAAACATGAGATTCTCCGGTCGTGTGAATAGCCCATATGAAGCCAAAAGTAGACCCCTACGAGTGCGGCAAGCCACCCGCCAACCCAAGAAATAAGGCATCCATTCATCATCATGAGGGGGACACCCAGCACTTTCTTGAATCCGGTGACTTGAGCACTCCTCCGCGGATCAATCCTATACCCCCTACAAGCGAGGCAAGCAACCCGCCAACCTTAGAATCAAGTGAGCCGGTCTCAACGCCTTGAGATGGCCACCCGCTGCAATCTAGGATCTAGTTGCCCGTGCGCTTCTTCGTAGGGTAATCCTAAACCTGTATTATTACAAAGATAGCCATGACCGCAACCTGGTCGTGCCCCGACAAAAAATAATACAATAAGCGGTGACTATAGCCACATGTGAACCACTACGTCCCAAATAAAAGAATATACAAATAGCGGAAACGGCGGCCACAAGTTGGAGCTCGTCCCGAATAAATGAATATACAATTTGGCTTCAAGAAATGAAATGAAACATATCACAATTCCGCATGGGGCTATTCATTTCACGACAATCTAACACATTCAAAACAAGTATCACAATATATCATAATATACACGTGCAACCCCGTCGAATTGATCGCATCAAATTGACGACGTTAAGTACCGCGTATCACATACGCCGACGAGTTATATCTATTAAATATTTTAATCTATTCAACTCATCGCAAATGACCAATGAATCCCAAAAACTTCAACGCCGAAACATTAATTTTAACACTTGAAAAACACTATTCACCTCGACACAAAAATTAACACTTTTTAACGCCGAAACGAGTCGAAACGCGCCCAAATTTATTGTGAAACCCCGAGGAAAATTAGATTGATATTTCAAAGGCTCGGGGGGTACCATGACCCGAACCCACCAAAAAGTGGGCTCGGGTCATGGCTGATCTGAGAGCACCATAATGGTGCTCTCGGGTGTTCACCCTCGCTCTCGGGTGTTCACCTTCCCCTGAGAGCACCAATTGGTGCTCCCGGGTGGGGGTGTCCCCTCCCTACCTTTCGTAACATCTATAAATTCATATTGAACCCTTTAATTAACCTTGGGCGTGACAAAAAACACTAAAAAGAAATGATTTTTGAAGCACACAAAAAACAGTTTTTAATGTGCATCGTAAAATAGATTTAGGAATTCATTTCGCCACGAAAACACGTAGTCATTGGACCGGCTCTGATACCACTGTATATTCATTATACTCTCTACAATAAGGTTTATAAAGATAACTCCGTCAAAAACTATAGCTTCACTTGATCATATCAAAATGAAGCAACTCACTAATCAAACTTGCAATGAATGATTAGTGGGGATGTAGATTATTATTGCTCACTAAATTTTCTTCTCCTTTTTACCACCCAAAAAACTACTGATAACACTTATTAGTAAATCTCAATTGCCTTGGCCAAGAACTTATGGTTATAGTCGATCTGGCACAGCACGACCTCGACTCCCTATACCGAAAGAGACGAAATCCCTTCGATCGCTCACTGCCTCCATGTGCTTCGGGACTGCACCCAATTAAAACCTATTTGCATGACTCGGTAGAGCTATGGTAAGGTAGTAATCTAAATACAGTGGGAATACACACAAGACACTATGACGATCTTAGGTTTACAAACTACCCTGTACTCATGTCGCATGAGAACTGCAATCTGACGATAGGTACAATACCATCTAGGGGTTCTCAGGTGAGTCCGTCTAGTGTAATCATTCATCTAATGAGCACATGTATATAATCTTTGGTTTCAAACAACGATGGTTATAGGATCAACCATCGCCCCAGTCGGGGTCAAGAAACGTATACACTAGTCTAATCTGGAGTATCAATGCCTAGTCTCGATACTCTCTCGACTAGAGACTTTTAAGGATGTGCTTATAGACTACCCAGGCCCCACTAGTATGATCCCTATCATAATCCTGGTAGTCAAGAAAAAATTCTACGGGCTTTATCATTATGTATTAGCGATACATAATATATGAATGATAAAGACAAACAAGATAGCATACTATCATCTTGAGTATAATTATTCTCTCGTATAGGTCCTCCATCAATTACAATAATTTCCTTGAGGGCACCTATATCCAACAGGAGGTGCATATCATTCGGTGAGAGTGGCGATCGGACATAGGCATCGCCATCTATCATTGACCTGAGTTGCGATTCTTCAAGCATAATATTTCTTGAGAAACTGGCTGTTTTATGGACGAAACGGTCTTTCTCCATGCATATTCATGAGTAGGTAAGCTCCACTTTAGTAGACCTTATCTATGATATACGGACCTTCATAGTTCGGCTCAAACTTCCTACGTTTCGTGCGGTTGGGGATCATTAATCTTTTGACAACCGGTACGAGTTCGCCTTGGCGGAATGTCCTCGGTCTGGTTAGCCTTTCATATGATTATGTCATCCTTGGCCTGTAAGCTTCCAGATTTTGCTATGCTATAAAGCGAGTCTCATCGAGAGCATCAAATTCTTTGAACCAGAGATTAATATTCTCTTCGTCCGTAAGTTCACATTGAACTGCCATCCGCAGTGAGGTGAGTTCAATCTCCAAAGGGAGCACCGCTTAGGCGCCAAACACCAATCCATAAGGTGTTGTTTTCGTAGCAATCTTGAACGTCGTTCGGTATGTCCAAAGTGCTTCATGCAGTCTTTCATGCCAGTCCCTTTTATTCTTGAACACCATCTTCTTTATGAGCTTGATCAGCGTCTTGTTGAAAGATTCAGCTTAACAGTTGGCTCGGAGATTGTAGACGGAGGAATATCTCCAATCTATCTTATATTGTTTGGCGAAGCGACTTTGAGCTCCTTTGGCCATCATAGAATTTTCTTGAGTTGCTTTTTGAGGTAATAACGCCGCCTTTAGATTAGTTTTTAGGTTTCCTAACCTCCTATATATGTTTAGAGTTAAAAAGTTTATGTTTAGTGAACTTGGAAAATTTTAGGATGAGATTTAGTGGATCAAATGAGTAGAAGTGGTGTAGTAGAGACTTAGTCAGAGATTACAACCTTAATTAGTGACAGATCCTTGACCTAGATGAGATTAGGAGTTTCAAAGACAAGTTTAGAATTTTCCCGATATCGGTTTTCATTGGGTTGTGATGATCAATTTGAATCTGGTATTACCTAGGAACTCTGAAAAATTAATAGCGGATACAGTGAGATGTGCAGACCAAGAGGAAGCCACCATAGAAACCCGAGCCACCAATTCCAAAATCTGGCCGCCAATTAATTCGATATGACCACATTTTGCGGGTCGATTTTTGAGTTAGTCCTTGAAATTTGGTTTGTAGCTCACTCTTTAGATAACTAGGCCTACCCTATATGCTAAAAAGTCTAATTTCACCTTAAGAAAAATCTGGAGTTATTTTACTTGTTTACTGTCAATGTTTTGCGACTTTTGAAACTTGATTTTTGGATATTTGAGTTTTGACTCGGTCGTTCGACGTTCATACGTCGACGTCGGGAGTTGTTTTTTTATTCTTTCACGCATTGACCATAAGTTCTAACCTATGTGCGCTTCGCTTGTCGTATCGGTTTTCGAATTTTATTTTGATGTGATACGCTATGCTTTGATTTGTAAGTACAAGCGCGTGGACTTTCGGGACAACGAAAAAGTGCAAGGCATCCATCGGGTCGACTAGAGCGAGACGTTGTAGGTGCGTAGATATATATCTGCAGGGGAAGTCAAGTGGAAGATGTATAACACCCCCGCAAACGTAGAACTAGGGTATATAAATATGTATGTATATAGATAGATAGATACGAATACTTAGCTAATAAGTTCTCTAGAGTGCCATACCATAGTAGTATAATTATAGAAGTTATACCCCTAGTACTATTCCTTAACCTATGAACTATATCTACTTATGTATATATATGAGGATATTTATGATCTGATATGATGACACGAGTCGATATGATTGGATATGATGATATAAGGAGGTGTTATATCATATGATATGTGATGGCATGACATGATTCGATATGACATATGATGATATGAGACGATGATGTACGCGACTAAAGATCCGTACTATTGATTGATGATATCGTACGATGAATTATACCGTACGTGATATGATGAGGATGGATCGCCGACTTATATATATCGACTCAAGAAATATTGATTAAAATCTTTAAGTGGATATTATGATATGTTTAGTGCCATACTTATTTTCAAAACTAACGAATCGTTATGCACTTTTGAATGATAACTTCAAAGGACGCTGCGACATTTCAAATGGTGTCTTTTTCAAAAATATTGTAGCCCCCTATTTTCCAAAAACAACGATTCGTACTATCTAAAACTATAACTGTATGGCTCATGCGTAGTTGCTTATCTTTTTATACTTGTTCACGTTTACGAATTTTTATTTTGTTTACGCTCGTACTACGATTTCTTATTTCTGCATACACTCGCATTATTCTCTTTTACGATAAATATACTACATTTTATACCCTATTTGTGCGTGACTTCATGTACTAGGACATACGCACCATTACCGATGATGCACATGTTGCACGTACACCTACTTACCGGCTCACACACACATCATCGGTAATTGCCATGCCACATACCCATTAGAAATCGCTATGTTACCACATCACCTTATAACCTGTTAGTATTTCAGTTACTAATTAGTACACAGTACCCCATATTATTGTAGATATCGCACTTTCTTTACATTGCTACACGACACGCTCATATGAACAAACTTACTATGCATTATAGTATTGTTCTGTTCCTGTACATAGCATTTCATAATTTTCATTTTCTTCGAGATTCTGTTTTCTTGAGATTTCTGGATTTGAGAAACTGTGGATATTATTTAAAAACTTATGAATGTTGTTAAAAACGTGGTTTTCTCTTGATATGATATTTCGACGTCCACTATGAGATTTCTCGGTGCTGAGCTATGATGATTATCCGATTCGAGAAGTGAGGAGTCACCATCTGCGGTTACATGGTGGACCCAGTATGGTACCCCGGGGCAAGAAGATTGTATAGAAAGGCGTTGAGCCTGGCAGGGGAACACTACCTACCGGTGACAGTATTGGACTCGACGGATATCCGGAGGATACCGACCGGAGTGATATAAGACAGATAGATATGAAGACCAATCTGATGAGATGGTGCTTGAGATATGAGGGCCAATCTGATGAGACGACGCCTGAGATATGAAGATTTACGTGTCGATGTTGGATACGGGATTTATGATGATTTCGAGTGTCGATCCTGGGCACTCAGGATTTTATGATGATTTGATGTGTCGTTGATGGACACACGTTGGATGATACATATACATATACATATATATACATATATATGATACAGATGATATAGTACCATATATTGACACAGGTACGATGTTATTATATTATTATATTTATGTATACACGATCACCTTCATTACCACACGATATGATAATATTTTATTACAGTATGACCTATGGATCATTATACATTCGATTTCTACCTGATGATGTCTTCTACTCACGAGTTGGCAACTCACCCCTGTTGTGCCATAGTTTTCTTGCAGGATCGACCGCTCGGATCAGTAGCGGTTTGCTGGCACATCTTATTCCTTTAGGTGATTTGCATTGGTAGGTGGGTTACACTTCGGATCGTAACTGCCATAATACCTTTATATATTCATTTGTATCTAGTTAAAAGCTCCATCAACAGGACTATGTATATTTGATAGACTTAAAAACCAGAGACTTGTATATTCTTTCGGACTTAGATTCATGGATATGTATATATTCCTTATATTGGATTTGATAATGTTTTGGTTTTCTTTATTTTCATTCTGTGATTGATCTTCGCCCTGGGCGTCGTATACTTCATATTGCGTGGTTGTGTTTCCGCCGATTGGCGAAGAGCTAACTCCCGCTTAGGGATGCCATATTATTATTGATTATGTACCTATTTTTATCAAAATTTACAAAGGAGGAGCTGCTAAATGATGAAAACGTTTTCAAACTTTAGTATATATCAACTTGCATTTCTATAAAAATTTACTTATACTTTAAAAGAAGCACTTGATTTCATTTATACCCTTCTTTTTAAACTTCACCTCCACTATTTTCCTAAAAAGGTTTAGATTTCTGGATTTTCGGCTTACTTAGGTCACGGTGGGGTCCTATAGATTTCACGTGATTCAAGAGTCGGTTGTTTCCCCAATACAAGAGAAGAGCTCTGTTAAAAAATGAGGCGGCGCCTCACGTGCTTCCCACGAGGGCGCCAGCGCCAAGACCAATCTGATGGGAATTAATCCTATGGTGGCGCCACACGTGCTTCTCACGCGGGCGCCAATTTGCAAAGCACATAAATACCAATTATAAGAATTAAAACCTTAAGTAGCGCCCACGTGCACAACATGTGAGCGCTGGCATCCAAGTAGAATTAAAATCTACTCTCTGTAAAACAGAGCCGTTGTTCACCTCCGAATCACGGAGACGCGACCGCGCAGGTTCGTCTAGCCTGAAATTCGAGGCAGATGCTAATTGGTGCTTGATTAGTGTAGGTTTTTAACGATCAAAAATATTTACCGCAATCAAGAACGGCGTCGCATGAAGCTAGCCGGTGAATCCGGGTCGGTCCACAGGGATGTGTAATTTTCCTAAGTGTTCTTACAAGCTGATTCCAATGGGTGATTGGTCTTTTAATTTAATCTAAAAAAACTACGTTGTACGATGGTTAAGAAACTTGCTAGGATTAGGTCTAAGGTAGAGTTTGATAAGATTGAATGTCACACCACTTTCAATGCCTTAAATGAAATCTTTTAGAAGTTATAGCAACTATTAGAAAAAGGGATTAGGATGATTGGGAAGAAACGAAGTTTCTTCCTCTATATCCTTATCCGTCCTTTCCAAATATTTGCTCTAACCTTCATGGAAGACATGCATGTCCGGTCCTTTATACTACGGTTTCACTGTTACCTCGTGGGTAGGGTTCCGTAGGGAGTGGATCATACATGCATGCATGAAGTTCTAGTTATTAAAAATAATTGGGCACGAAAGAGATGAGAGATCTTCATCTCTCATTCCCTCCCTTATTCCTAACCCTAACAAGCGAGAAAATTACTCGCTCATTAGGGGATTTATTAAAAACATCATTTTTAGATTTTGCATTTTTAGATCTATTGGATTAATTTCCTACTACAGTTTTAAGAGATTCTACACTAGAATTAACTAAGGAAAAAGATTAATTAATCTAAGGCAAGAATTTAATTATAAACTAAGGCAGGAATTAAAAGAAGAACTTACAGAAATGATGCTCTTTAATCCTCAAAAGAATCTGAATTTTTATTTATTGAAAAGAGGCATCCCTCATACAATCTATAGAATACATTTTTATAGGGAGTGGGAAAATTAGGGTTACAATTGCTCGCATATGTGCTATTACAGATATACCCCCGAAAAATCCCAACAAAAGCACCGACGCACCGCCAGGAGAAATCTGCACCGACACGTGCGTCAAATGGCCGCAGAACCGCGGCATTGTTGGGGGTAGGGCCGCGGTTCCGCGGCCGTTTGGTGAGGTTGTCTGCTCATTTTTTGTGGGCTGCTTTTATGCTATTTGGGCTTTTTATATCTTTAGTTCTTTTCTCCATTTGGCTTCTGTATCTTCTCCAGATCTTCAGTGAAAACTTGTAATGGTCTTTTAACCGTTCACTTTGACATTTTGGACCATGTTGCCTTGTACAATTGTGAACTGTTCTTCGTCTAGGCTTGACTAGGATCCTTCTACTTGTTTGTTAAAAGTCCCTCTTTTGTATCAACTTTTGTCTTTTTCACTGTTTTCACTCCAAGAACCTGTATCCTGTAATATGTAGCAGACATGCGTCAAAAGCACCTATTTATTTATAAAACGAATAAGAATGGGGAATATAATAATGCAATATTATGGTATGAACAAATACCCCCAAACTTATCTTTTGCTCGTCCTCGAGCAAACTTATTATTTTTTTTTTATTCTCGACAAAAACTTAACCGCACTTTCGCAGGGAAACGCGATTGCACTGAGCTCGTGCAATAAGCCGTTAAACCTCTTGGTGTCCCTAGTAGGAGGAGTGTTGTCTCTTGAGGGTTTTCAGCGGATACTACCCATAAAATCCTATCAATTTGGTCAATTGACTTTTATTCTCCAAATAGGTTTTCTAACAAGGAATTCTATTATCGTCGACTTGTAAACTATCCACCCATATTCTTCACGCTTTTTTATCATTTAACTTAAGATTATATATATTCTGTAGACTTACTTAGCTTTCGGCATTTCTTAAGTTTTCCTTCTAAGCTTCCATCTCCATTTAGGAATTTTTCTATCAACTCTACTAAAAATACAAGTTCTATTCTTCATTCATTTCTCTTATCTCAACTTTAATCATATATCCCCACGTGTGTGTATAAATCACCCCTACACTTGGAAATTCAAATCAAGCAATCATACTCTTGTCCGTTGTCCAAAGTATTAACTGGTGAATTCTTAATGAATTTTTTTTTGCTTACACATCCTTCATGCGACTGTTAATACTTCTTGAGGTACCAACAACCGATTACAAGATATGTTTGCACTTTTAAGGCGTAATTCCTAGCCTTGCAACACCAAGGCTTTTAGCAGTGGCTCCCAAACCAGTTGGTCTAAGGCACTAGGTGATGAAGCACACTCGCTAAATATTTTTTCTATTTTTGCAGCCTTAAGTAATCCCAAAGACCAGTGTTCATTTTTTTCTTTATTTTCCTTCTTTTTTCCTTCGTACTAAGGACTTTAAACAAGAGCATTTCAAGGTATCTTCTACTATTCCAAGTTTCAAGGTGCGTGATTGTGCAATTTGTAGGGTATACATTTTCAGAATCTAGACTTAAGCTAGGAATTATTTTTCAAATTTATACTCTAATAAGAATATCAATATTTTTCCTTTATTTCAACTTAGCCCAAAAAGTGAACTCAAAATTTGCCTATTTCTAAATAAACTACAAAGACATATACTTTCTACCGTTAATCTTTAAAGAAGGTTATTTTTAGGGTTTTCAATTTACCCAGTCTAAGATCTAGTTGTTCGTAGCCAGTTAACCTATTTGTCAAACTCAAGTTAAATATGGCCAAAATTGAATACAGTATTTTTTATAATTTTTGAAAATTTTCAATTTTTATGAGTTTTCAAATAAATATGCAAATGCAAAAATATACATATTAATGCGAAGGAAGAAGACGTACCGAGCATACCCCCAAACTTAAACTGGACAGTGTCCTCACTGTCATGCCGCACCAAGAGGGTCAAAATGCCGGCAATGTCCCGCTTATTAACATATTTACAAATGATACACACCCCCAAACTTATTTGAAATAAAGTTTTGGAAAAATTGATTGGAAATTCGGGGGTGAAAGTGGAGGAAAATTAATCAGTGTAAATCGGCTCCTGCAAAACAAGAGCTCCTCCGATGGGTCCGCTGTGAGGAACGGTTTCAATCGATGTCCATTCACTTTGAATAAAGTACCGTCCTCAGAATTTTCAAGATCAACAGCACCGTGCGGATAAACGGTGCGAACAACATATGGCCCTTTCCATCTAGAACGGAGCTTGCCGGGGTGATAATGTAACCGAGTGTCATAGAGTAAAACCTGTTGACCAGGTTCAAAATTTTTTCGCAAAAGGTGTTTATCGTGGAACACCTTAGTTCGGTTCTTAACAATTACAGCATTATCATACGCCTCGTCCCGCAGCTCTTCTAGTTCATTTAATTGCAGCTTTCGGTTGCTGCCCGCATCTCCTAAAGATAAATTCAACTCTTTGATAGCCCAAAATGCCTTGTGCTTAATCTCTACTGGGAGGTGGCAAGCCTTCCCGTAAACCAGCCGGTATGGAGACATACCAAGATCGGTCTTGTATGCAGTACGGAAAGCCCATAGTGCATCGATCAGTTTGAGTGACCAATCCTTACGGTTTTTAGAAACCGTTTTCTCCAAGATTTGCTTGATTTGCCGATTTGAAACTTCGGCTTGCCTACATGTTTGGGGATGGTATGGCGTTGACAGCTTGTGGGTGATAGAATATTTGCGCATTAAGGACTCAAAAGTCCTATTGCAAAAGTGAGAACCATTATCACTTATTATCGCTCGAGGGTGCCCAAATCGAGAAAAGATGTGTTCTTTAAGAAATCGAACGACAACCTTATTGTCATTTGTTCGGCTAGGCACAGCCACGACCCACTTGGAAACGTAGTCAACAGCCAAGAGAATATAGACATTTCCAAAAGAATTTGAAAACGGTCCCATAAAGTTTATTCCCCAAACATCGAAAACATCCACAACCAAAATTGGTTGGAGCGGCATTTCGTTTCTCCGCGATATCCAGCCCAAGGGTTGGCACCGGGAGCATGTCTTGCAGTATTCATATGCATCCTTAAAGAGTCGTGGCCAATAGAAACCACACTGCAAGATTTTTTCGGCTGTCTTCTTTGGGCCAAAGTGCCCGCCACATGCTTGATCATGGCAAAAAAACAGCACACTCTTAACCTCATTTTTCGGTACACACCGACGAATGATTTGGTCGGAACGGTATATAAAAAGATAAGGTTCATCCCAGTAAAAATGCTTTACTTGGGACAAGAATCGAAGTTTATCCTGTTTCGACCAATCTTTACGTATCAGGCCGGTGACTAAGTAGTTTACTATATCAGCGAACCATGGTTCGCAAGAAACGGTCAAGAGTTGCTCATCGGGAAAAGCATCAGTGATAGGAAGTTCAAATGTAGGCGAAGAAGGAAGTCGTGACAGGTGATCGGCTACTACGTTTTCACATCCTTTTTTGTCCCTTATGACAAGGTCAAACTCTTGTAGCAGGAGGATCCAACGTATTAGCCTCAATTTAGCATCCTTCTTTGCAAAAAGGTGGCGAAGAGCTGAATGATCCATATACACGATGACTGGAGAGCCGATTAAATAAGGCCGAAATTTTTCAAGTGCAAACACAACTGCTAAAAACTCTTTTTCTGTTGTTGTGTAGTTTAGTTGGGCCTCATTTAACGTACGGCTAGCGTAATAAATCACGTGCGGCATCTTGTTAATGTGTTGTCCAAGAACAGCACCAATGGTAAAGTCTGATGCGTCGCACATGATTTCGAAAGGGTGCGTCCGGTCTGGAGATGAAAGAATGGGCGCAGAAATGAGAGAGCGTTTTAATGACTCGAACGCTTCCATGGAAGTTGAGTCAAAATCAAATGTTGTGTCCTTGGCCAATAAGAGAGTCAAAGGTCTAGCAATCTTGCTAAAATCTTTGATAAACCTTCTATAAAAACCGACATGGCCAAGAAAAGCTCGGATGTCTTTGACGCATTTAGGAGGAGGAAGATTATAAATGACTTCAATTTTGGCTCTATCAACCTCTATGCCGTTTTGCGAGATGACATGTCCTAAGACAATGCCTTCTCGCACCATAAAATGGCACTTCTCCCAATTCAAAGTTAGGTTCTTATCCCTACAGCGGGTAAGAACTGCGTCAAGATGTCGTAAACACTCGTCGAAGGAATCACCAAAAATGGAGAAATCATCCATAAAGATCTCCAGAAACTTTTCAACCATGTCTGAGAAGATCCCCATCGTACACCGCTGAAATATCGCGGGTGCATTGCATAACCCAAAGGGCATGCGACGATAAGCAAAAGTGCCAAAGGGACAAGTAAATGTGGTCTTGTCTTGATCCTCTTTGGCGATGAGGACTTGGTTATAGCCAGAATAGCCATCCAAAAAACAGTAGAACTTGTGCCCAGACAATCGTTCTAGCATTTGGTCAATGAAGGGTAAAGGAAAGTGGTCTTTCCTTGTCGCGGCATTGAGTTTTCTATAGTCTATGCAAACTCGCCACCCAGTTTGGGTGCGAGTGGAAATTAACTCATTTGCCTCATTGGTAATGACCGTGATGCCCGATTTCTTTGGCACAATATGAATGGGGCTAACCCATTGGCTATCCGAGATAGGGTAAATGATACCACTATCAAGACACTTAACAATCTCCTTCTTGACAGCCTCTTTCATAATGGGGTTGAGGCGTCTTTGTGGATCCCTTGCAGGCTTGGCATCATCCATCAAGTGTATATGATGTTCGACTATTAGGGGACTAATCCCCTTGATGTCCGCCATAGACCAGCCAAAAGCTTGCCGATTATTGTGTAAGACCATTAAAAGGGCCTTCTCTTGCTCAAGAGCTAGAGAGGCCGATATGATAACGGGTAGGGTCTCATTATCACCTAGATAAGCATATTTTAGGTGCGATGGCAAAATCTTTAGTTCGAGTTTAGGAGGTGAAACAATGGATCGTAACAATGGAGTAACTGTTTCAAACTCGAAGGATTTCATCAAAGGTTCAAATCGAGCGTACGCATCCGAGTCGGATGGTTCAACTAACTCATCCGAAAAAGCAAAAGACTCAAACTCGGGTGGTGAGTCTTAAAAATCGTCAACAAAGGTGAAACACTCATAATCGTTGTCCGCCGTGAAAGCTGTGTCGGATTCTAGGAGGAACGCGCTAGTGGCGTTAATATTGCTGTGATCGAACAAAAAAAATTCGAACTCACAGTCCTCCTCCGCGATCTCATTGATCGAGCAAACATCAAGTACGCTAGCATTAGGCTCGGCAGGATGACTCCCCAACTTAAAAATATTGAGTTCAATTGTCATATTGCCAAAAGATAGATTCATTGAACCATAACGACAATTGATCACTGCGTTGGAGGTCGCAAGGAATGGTCGACCAAGTATCACCGGAATTTGATTCCGGGGGTTAGCGACAGGTTATGTATCCATAACAATAAAGTCTACGGGGAAAATGAAATCCCCAACTCTAATTAACACATCCTCCAACTCTCACCTAGGATGGGTGATTGATCAGTCGGCCATTTGGAGAGTACAGTGAGTGGGCTTAAGCTCTCCAATACCTAATTGCTCGTACACAGAATAAGGTAGCAAATTGACACTAGCACCAAGATCTAATAGTGCTCTATTGATGTTCTTGTCCCCAATTGTTATCGAAATAGTAGGACAACCGGGATCCTTTTGCTTTGGGGGTAAAGAATTGACAAGAGCATCACTAATAGCACTAGCCACGAAAACTTTCTTTGGTACTTGTGACTTTCTCTTTTTGGTGCATAAGTCCTTTAAGATTTTTGCATATGAAGGAACTTGTTGGATTGCATCCAAAAGAGGGATATTTATGCTAACCTGTTTGAACAGCTCAACAATTTTCTCCATTTGTGGAGTTGGTTTATTGGATCTCAACCGATTTGGAAAAGGAACATTTTGAAAGGTTGTTGAGTCCAATTTTTGCGGATCAGATTGTTGAGTTGGAACGGAACCCCGTGTAGATGTGTTCGTGTTGTGAGAAGTGGGTCCGTTCGAGCTAGAAGAAGTAGAGCCGTGTGAAGGATGGAGAATAGGCTCTAACGAAGAAGAAGGTGAAGAAGAAGGTGAAGAAGATGAAGAAGGGCCACCGGCAGGGGTGTCATTGTTAATACCCATATTGTTTTGCAACACTTTTCCCGATCTCAACGTGGTCACAGCATTTACGTTATGATTCTGCTGTTGATATGCAGCATGTGTGTGACCGGGATTGGGCAGTGGTTGAGATGGGAGCTTTCCTTTTTCGCGCTCGCTCAAAGCTGCATTGAGTTGTGCAAATTATGCCTCAATAGATTTTATGCTTTGATCGTGTGAGGCACTGTTTTGCACCAAAGATTGAATAGAAGTCTCTAATCTTGCTGTAGATTGTGTAGATTGCTTTAGGAACACCTCTAGACTTCTTTCGAGCGAGCTAATCTTGTCATTATTAGGTTGAACAAAATTGTTTGGCGGGTAAGTAGTGTTAGGCACAAAATTGTTCACTTGATTAGGGTAAGGTTGCTGTTAGAAAGGCTGTTGAAATTGAGTTTGTGGAGGTACTTGTTGTTGTAGTGGAGGAGGAGGCCTTTGAAAATTGTTATTTCCTTGGAATTGTTGATTTTGGTTCCAAGCGAAATTTGGGTGACTCCTCCACCCCGGATAGTATGTCGAAGAGTATGGATCGTTTCATTGTCGTTGCTGAAATGCAGCATTGACTTGATCCGTTCCTTGAGTAGAAGCAATGTAAGGACACTCTTCGGTAAGATGTGATGGATCCGCTCAACAAGCAAAAACAGTTCATGGAGGCATAACAGGGGCAGGAGAAGGCGATGAGATTTTGGTCTCAATCGCTTCTAGGTTTTTCGTAAGAGCGGCCATCTCGACCTTCATAGCAATCGACATCTCTACTTGATGTATGCCTGCCCTAGATTGACCACTAGAAGAAGATGATGTGGTCTTGGTGCTCTTCCACTGAATTGTTTGTTCACTAAGATCCTCAAGAAACTGCCACGCTTCCTCACTAGATTTGGAGAGAAAGTGACCTTGACAGATGGTTTTTAGCAACTGCTTCGTTGCTGAGTTCAATCCCTCGTTTAATGTTTGGCAAAGTTGCCAACTTTCGATCCCATGATGAGGGCATTGAACGAGTAGGTCTTTAAATCTCTCAAAACACTTCTAAAATAGTTCGGAAGGAAGCTGTGAAAATTGTATAATCTCATTGCGAATTCTAGCAGTTTTGTGATGAGGATAGAACTTTTTAAGAAAAGCTTTCACAAACTCGTCCCAATTTCTAATGGAATGTGATGCGGTGCTGTATAGCCACTTCTCGGCTAAGTCACATAAGGTGAAAGGAATGACCCTTAGCCTTATAGCGTCATCACTTAATTGGGTCGTTTTCATCATAACGCAAACGTTTTGGAATTTATTAATAAAAATATATGCATCTTCGGATTCCAAACCGTGAAACTTCGGCAGCATATTGATGAAGTGGGGTTTTATTTCAAAATTTTCCCCATTTGCTGGTGGGGGTGAAAGACGGGTAGGTAAAGAGGTGCGGACGGGTAGGTAGACTCGTGCGGGCACTTCGACAGGCGGGTGATTCGGGTTATTTGCACCTAACGGAGGTGGAATCATTCCCGTCGGGAAGGTATTGTTAGGATTGTATCCCGACATACCTTCGGAAGAAGAATTTGAAGGTGGAGGTAAGAAAGTGGACGGAATTTCGACTTCGGTGTCGAAGGGTTCGTCGGTCGGTACCAACGAAACACGGACTAATCGGGCGTTAGTGTCCCTAGTCCAAAGTGACATACACTAAAGGGGTAGTGTAGTCAGAAAAAAATGAAAGACAGAATGTGGAGGTAAGAAAACGTCACTGAGAGGAAGTGGTGTAAGTAAGGTGCAATATTTCTTTAGCGACAAGTTGCAAGTTTTGAAAAGATTTTTTCTCTTTTTTTTATGCAAGATTTTTGCAAAAAGGTTTTAGAAAAGAGACTTTTGACACAATTTCACTCAACCACAAATACGCAATCAGGCCTAGATCTAGGGTCACCTAGGTCAGCTAGACAGCTCCTAACTGTTCCAAAGGGCTAGAGATAGGACTTCAAACCGCCTCTTCACCGCCAATTGCGGCCAGGTAAGTGCCAGGTAAGTGGGAAGGAACCACAGTAGTGGACCTAATTAAAAACCACTAGCCTTTGACACACTTGCCTAGGCACCGCAAAGTCAGGTTAGGATAAACGGCTGATGCCTATACTAGTCCTCTGTCCTAGTGAGCGCGACATCCTTAGGGCTGAGTCTAATATTTTTTTTAATTTAAGAGTGGTCAATGCAAATGCTTTAAGTGTTTTCTGGGGTCCTGAGAAGGGTAATGAAATCCCCACCCAATCTGAGTTTGGTCAATAGCCCCTTAAAGTCCGATTAAAATATGCAAAAACAGTAAATTCACTTGCAATCAATTATTTTTAGCGCGGCGTAAAGAAACCTGCAGAAAATCTGTTATTTAGAAGGGGGAAGAAGAATTTTTAGCGCAAAGAAATCCTGCAGAAAATTTTGCAAAAAGATATATGTAGGTTGACAGAGGGAAAGGAAAGAAAACAAACAGAGAAGATTTTTCGCACTTCGGCCACGTAGCAGCCGCGGAACCGCGGTTTGGGGCGCGTAAATGCCGCGGAAGCGCGGTCTGTAAGATGGATCACTTCCCGAGAAAAAATCTTCCTCTCCTCTGTTCCAATCCTCCTCTGTTCTGATGTACCAATTTCTGTTTCTCCCTCTGTAAATTTCCAGATCCGAGATTCATCGCTGTTCCTGCAAGATTCAAACAATAAACCCTTCAAACAAAAAAAATTAATAATTTTTTTTTTGTACTTTTTATATTTTCAGATTTTTATGATTTATACGATTTATATCAACCCGAAATTACACAAAAGAAATTTTACGCCCTCCCCGGCAACGGCGCCATTTGATTAGTGTAGGTTTTAACGATCAAAAATATTTACCGCAATCAAGAACGGCGTCGCATGAAGCTAGCCGGTGAATACGGGTCGGTCCACAGGGATGTGTAATTTTCCTAAGTGTTTTTACGAGCTGATTCCAATGGGTGATTGGTCTTTTAATTTAATCTAAAATAACTAAGTTGTACGATGGTTAAGAAACTTTCTAGGATTACGTCTAAGGTGGAGTTTGATAAGATTGAATGTCACACCTCTTTCAATGCCCTAAATGAAATCTTTTAGAAGTGATAGCAACTATTAGAAAAAGGGATTAGGATGATTGGGAAGAAACGAAGTTTCTTCCTCTAGATCCTTATCCGTCCTTTCCTAATATTTGCTCTAACCTTCATAGAAGATATGCATGTCCGGTCCTTTATTCTACGGTTTCACTGTTACCTCGTGGGTAGGTGCCGTAGGGAGCGGATCATGCATGCATGCATGAAGTTCTAGTTATTAAAAATAATTGGGCACGAAAGAGATGAGAGATCTTCATCTCTCATTCCCTCCCTTATTCCTAACCCTAACAAGCGAGAAAATTACTCGCTCATTAGGGGATTTATTAAAAACATCATTTTGAGATTTTGCATTTTTAGATCTATTGGATTAATTTCCTACTACAGTTTTAAGAGATTCTACACTAGAATTAACTAAGGCAAAAGATTAATTAATCTAAGGAAATAATTTAATATAAATTAATGCAGGAATTAAAAGAAGAACTTACAGAAATGATGCTCTTTAATCCTCAAAAGAATCTGAATTTTTATTTATTGAAAAGAGGCATCCCTCATACAATCTATAGAATACATTTTTATAGGGAGTGGGAAAATTAGGGTTACAATTGCTCGCATATGTGCTATTACAGATATACCCCCGAAAAATCCCAACAAAAGCACTGACGCACCGCCAGGAGAAATCTGCACCGACACGTGCGTCAGATGGCCGCGGAACCGCGGCATTGTTGGGGGTAGGGCCACGGTTCCGCGGCCCTTTGGTGAGGTTGTCTGCTCATTTTTTGTGGGCTGCTTTTATGCTATTTAGGCTTTTTATATCTTTAGTTCTTTTCTCCATTTGGCTTCTGTATCTTCTCCAGATCTTCAGTGAAAACTTGTAATGGTCTTTTAACCGTTCACTTTGACATTTTGGACCATGTTGCCTTGTACAATTGTGAACTGTTCTTCGTTTAGGCTTGACTAGGATCCTTCTACTTGTTTGTCAAAAGTCCCACTTTTGTATCAACTTTTTTCTTTTTCACTGTTTTCACTCCAAGAACCTGTATCCTGTAATATGTAGCAGACATGCGTCAAAAGCACCTGTTTATTTATAAAACGAATAAGAATGGGGAATATAATAATGCAATATTATGGTATGAACAGTGCTATCCTTCCACCTCTCCGAAGATGCCAAGTTGATTTATGGCACCATGTATCGAAGGTTTAAACGGATGCGGCCGATTTAGCAAACTTCGTCATATTCCCACTCGTTTGAGAGGGTTTTGATCGTGGGGACGCTCTTCCCTGCAGGCGCAAGCCCCTACAGTTAATTACGCTACCGCATCGCGGTAACAACTTTCTCCTTCTCCATATGGTCACTTTCAAGTCGTGGGTGTTTTTTTTTTGTTTGGTTGCCCGTGGATTGTATACGGAGACTAATTTATGTTGTCGCCCGTAGGGCGTGGACTAGTCCAAATCCGTATCTTTCTTAGATTTGGGTTTGGGGGGTTGGGTTTAAGGATACGTTAGCCTCATTTGAGACTAAGATCAACTTAAACGTTTGTTAAGGATACGTTAGTCTCATTTTAGACTAAGATCAACCTAACGGGATCGTTTAGATCCGACAAGAGAGCATTTGGGGCTCTATTGTTTAGTTTAGGGACATTCCGGTCGATTAGTTTAAGGACATTACGGTCCGTTGTTAGTTTAAGGATATCTCGGTCCATTGTTTGTTTAAAGACATCGCGGTCGAGGTTAAGGACATCATAGTCCGTGGATTTAAGGAATCCACAGTCCGATGTTAGTTTAAAGACATCATTGTCGAAGTTAAGAACATCATAGTCCGTGGATTTAAGGACTCCACAGTCCGATGTTAGTTTAAATACCTCACGGTCGAGGTTAAGGACATCATAGTCCGTGGATTTAAGGACTCCACGGTCCGATGTTAGTTTAAAGACATCACGGTCGAGGTTAAGGACATCATAGTCCGTGGATTTAAGGACTCCACAGTCCGATGTTAGTTTAAAGACATCACGGTCGAGGTTAAGGACATCATAGTCCATGAGTTTAAGGACCCCACCGTCCGTAGTTTAGAGACGCCATAGTCTATGAAATGTGTGGTTGTCGGGACCCTTCACCTCTTTGAAGACGTTGAGGAATTACAACGACAAATATCAAAGGAGTGAAGAGATGTACCCTCGAACCAAAGTGGATTAAGTGATCTGTAGTCCAATTTGGGACTAAGATCAATCAATTATATTATGAGCACATTGGCTCAGTTAAGTCTGAATTGAGGACTTATGGCCAACTTGGGCTAAGTCCAATTAAGTTTGAAGTGTTGGCCCTCTGTTGGACCATTAGACATTTGTCTGGTTTCAGCACACATTATTTAGCAATGCTAAACAAGAGTTTGAGGGCTTTAGTAACATTTTTTTTATCTTTGATTGAGCAGTAGACATTATAGCTCTGATTTTTACTCAATTTTGAATGGGAGGCTTTGCCTCTGGAAAATTAACCAATTCGTTTAAGAATAGTGTTAAACACCAGATAACAACAGTGTTAAACATTGGAAATAAAGCTCTTAAATTAGTGTTAAACACTAGAAGGTAACTGTGTTGAACACTGGAAATATAATCCCCAAATTAGTGTTAAACACTAGAAAACAACAGTGTTAAACACTGGAAATAAGGTTTTCAAATTGGTGTTAAACACTAAAAATAAAGTTCTCAAATTAGTGTTAAACACTAGAAGGCAGTCAGTGTTAAACACTGGGAATAAAGCCCTCGAATTAGTGTTAAACACTGAAGAAAAAGGGGTCACGTGTGGACACGTGAGGGCGCCCAGAGGTGGGACCAGATCCCTTTACCCCATTCTGCAATTAAGTGTTAAACACTTTTTTTATTTTTTATTTTTGAGCATCACGTGTTGGCACGTGATGGGGATTTATTCGCTGACTGTTAAAGCGTTTGCTAAGGGGTTACGTGAGAGCGCCCAAAACTTCTATTTCCTTTGCTTTTTCTTTCTGTGTTTTTGTAGGTCACGTGGGAGCACGTGAGGCGTTACTTCAGAGCTTTTTCTTCTCATCTTTAGGGGATCTGTTCAGGGGTCACGTGGGGACACGTGATGGAGATCTTTTGAGTTCTCTATTATTTTTAAGAATTAAATTCTTTATAGGGTTAAACCCTAATTATGTTTTAGAGGAATTAAATTCCTATTTGAAAGAATTAAATTCTTACATAGGGTTAAACCCTAATTTTCTTCAGAGGAATTAAATTCCCATATATGTAAAAGAATTAAATTCTTGTGTAGCGTGAAACCCTAATTTCATTTTAAGAGGAATTAAATTCCTGTAAATCTGAGAGAATTAAATTCTCAATTAGGGTTAAATCCTAGTTTTGTCCATCTTGAAGGAATTAAATTCCTATAGTTTTAGGATAATTAAATTCTCAGATAGGGTTTAAACCCTAATTTCTTGAAGGAATTAAATTCCTATAAATTGGGAGAATTAAATTCTCAGATAGGGTTTAAACCCTAATTTATCTTGGAGGAATTAAATTCCTATAAATTTGGGAGAATTAAATTCTCTGAACTCGCTTCTCCCTCTAAGTCTTGGATCTGCATGGCAAAATCTCAACCCGATGAGAATTACATTCTCAACCTATGGGGAGATTTTCTTTTGCAGATCTTCAACTAGAGAAAGAACTAAGTTATTTTTTGCAGAAGAGTTAAACTCTTAGATTTTGAGAATTAAATTATATGTTTAATGTTTTGATCCCCTTTCTTTTCTCACCTAGGGTTTTCTTTGTTGAGAATTAAATTCACCTTTCTTTTCTCTCTGAAATTTCAAGATTCCAAAATTCTATATCTTTCTTCTCCTCTTGGCTCCTATTTATAGGAGAAGGAAAAGAATCAATTTGTTTAGTAAATCTCTCATTGAAAGATTTGGTTTGTTTTTTCATAATTAAGATGATCCTTTAGATCATTCAGTGAATTTTATTCACTGTTGGTTTTCAATCCAAAGATATTCTGTTTGTTATTTTCGGTGAGATTTAGGGAAATCTTTCCTTGTCTAAGATTTTTCCATAAATTGGTGA
Organism: Agapanthus africanus; assembly: GCA_030015575.1. Taxonomy (NCBI): domain Eukaryota; kingdom Viridiplantae; phylum Streptophyta; class Magnoliopsida; order Asparagales; family Amaryllidaceae; genus Agapanthus; species Agapanthus africanus. The sequence goes on along the minus strand of CM057339.1, from coordinate 822,032,242 downwards.
TTTTTAATCACCCCTGGATTTTTAATCCAACGGTTCCCCATAACCCTTTTCCATTTGAAAAGATTTAGAGGAACTTAGAATTTAATTCTATTAAACTGTAAGGCTTTCAAAGCCTGTCACGTGCTGGCACGTGACCCTTGGTCACGTGTGAGCACGTGACCCCCAATTAAGTCATTTCCTCAACCGCTTGTTTTCATTTCTGTTTTAACCATCGCGTGTCAACACGTGACCATTGGTCACGTGTGAACACGTGATACCTCATTAAGGTAGTTCCTGATATTTAATCAGGGAACAAATGCCCCCACCGCGTTGCTCTCACGTGTCTGCACGTGAGTGCAACGCTGTTACTTTTGTGACCGTTGGATCCATCTAGGGAATAGGGGAGATGAAACGTTTCCATCACATCCTATAAATGCAGGGGTCTCTTCAGAAGCGCCTCCACTCTTTGCTCATCTTCTTCCTTGTTAACTTTCCCCTTTGAGAATTTAATTCTCCTTTCCAAAGCTTAGTTCTCTGCTTCAAAAATCTTCAGAGTTCAACTCTGTTCATGAAAGACCCATTCTTCAGGTAATGATCTTTGAACGATCGAAGGACTTCCATTCATATGAACATTTTGGATTTTAAATCCATACCAAGAGTTTTTTCCCTTTAATCAAGAACCCATTTTTTCTTTAAGTTCTTTAAAAAGAAAACCACTCATTCTTTAATCAACAGGCCCTTTAGGGTTTCTCTGATCTTCAGGGGCTGATGGTGTTTGTCTTTCCCATGGAATTTAATTCCATCTCAAAAGAATGTCTCTGGGAATTTGATTCCCCTTTTCAAAAGGAATTTAATTCCTATGAAGAACTGAGTTCTTCCCATGGGGATTTCTTGGGGGTTTTCTTACCCTGAGTTGTCTCCTTCGCAACCAAGAAGAAGTTTGCAGTGTTGCTTTCTGGGAATTTAATTCCCTTGATTCTGTTTGATTTGTTACAGAGTCCAAGATGGATTTTTCTTAGGGGAATGTGTAGGGTCATTTGAAATCCACTGTTTATTTAATGAGAATCTTCCTTTTGTCTCATTATAATTGCTTTGCCTCATCATTAGCCAGCCGCCATCTTGATTTTGTGGGACCCATGTGTTTTGTAACCAGTGGTCTCATAAAATGAGTCCCCTTGTCGCTTTCTTCTACTGACTTTTTATATATATACATATATATTTATAAACATATATATATATATATTGTTGGCTTCACTTTAACAGTTTCCCCATATTTCATTTCAGGTACAATGACGTCTATTCTGTATTTCCCTTTCACCCGCTTGGAGGCCGCTTTTCCCCAGTCGCCATCTGACGAGGAAGTGATGGCAATGATCAGGGCTCACGATCCGAATCGCACCAACCTAGTTCTTTGGGGGACCTGGTACGGTCATATCATCCGGGGTCGCCGGAGTTTTTTTTGCGAAGTACCGACGGAGCCTACCTATCTGTTCTTGCCGATGGATCCTCCAAGGACATTCTTTGCCGTGGAGATGCCGAACTGGACCCCGATGGGACGGCTTGAGCCTTCGACGACCGGCATCCCAAACTATCCGATCCCGGCCGTAGATATTCTGGTACGCCGCATTTGCCAGGGCGAGGCCCAACCATGGGGGCAGATCTACAAGATAGGGCTCACCCCTCGACACCCCCACGGGCTACCTTCTTTGGGCTCGCTACATCATGTCCGCCCATCGTGCGTGACTGCAGAGGGTTGGGCTTTACCAAGCGATATATGCGTCCCTCTTCCACTACCAATCTCCTCACGTTAGGTGGGTTAAGGCTTTCCTGAACCAGTGGAATCTCCCCACCAACACTTTCCTCCTAGGGGATCGCGAAATTTCGATTTCCTTGGAAGAATTCCGCGAGATCTTGGGGCTGCCGATAAGGGGGACACTTTATGAAGAGCTGTTGCCTCCCGACGAGTACGTTTTTGAGACCGAGCCCGCAATGCTTGATGGCCTGTCTACCGAGAATGCCGTCCGCTACAAGCGCCCGAGTTTGATCAAGGCCCTGGGCATTTTTGACAAACTGTTCACAGAATCTGAGGAGCAGGGCGTCAATTTTAAGAGCTTCATCGCTTGCTTCCTTCGCGAGGGTGTCCTATCGAAGACGTCCCTGAAGTTTGCGAACATCAATGAACCTTTTAGGTTTGGTTTGGACAGGCGGCCGACTAAGGAAGAGGATATACCGCAGTATTACATTCCTATCATGTCGGCGATGTCTTTTGAATCGATTGCAGCTCCCGGCATGGACGAGGAGACATTCTTTGTGGGTTTTATCAGTGTCTGGCTCAGCTGGTTCGTCATCCCCATGCATCGCCACTTCATGAGAGTCTCGGTTATCTACCCTGCTCATCGTATCGCTGAGAGGACACGGCTGGCCATAGGCATCCCAGCGCTGTCACATCTTTATCATGGGTTAGGCGCCGCGGCTAATACCTCAACTCTAGGTGTGGATGTGGTAAACTTTTCTCTTCATTACTTCACATCTTGGATTGAGATACACGTGTTGGGGGCCTTTGCTGCACACCAAAGACCCAAATTTTACGACACCTACACTTTTCCGTGATTGATGCGGCTGGTGGGTGCTTCTGTTCCTGACCCAACTCAGTTCGGGGCCATTCGTGTATTGATCGCTCCTTACGCTAGTTCAGGCGGACTGGTGTTCATTGACTGGGCCCTATCTTCTCCTTTAGGTCCAATTCAATAACTCTGCGACCAGTCAAAATATGAGGAGCCTTCTCTGAAGCCCCGGGAGGCCACGCACTTGTACACGATCAGACCAGGTTATCTGGTATTCCGTCAAAACAGTACGGCCCTCTTTATGCGGTACAATCCGCATCGCTTCGCCCGGCAGCTTGGATATGATCAGGGCGTTCCTTTCGAGGCTTTTACAGTTGCGCCCGTCCCTTCACCCGAAGCCGTTCGTGATGCTGCTCATCACTTCGTGAGGCTGAATACTGGTTCTCGCTTCATGAATCCTGCAGCCGACCATATTCCCCGATGTGTGGGGTCCTTCACGGGCCGGTACCTTCATCGGGTCAGCCCGATTATTGCTGAGGAGAAGAGGGTGCTTCTTGGATATGGCGCTCCTGCTCCGGTTCAGGCCACGGGAGTTCCGTTGTGACCGCGCGCACCGGTCCGCTTTCCCCTGAGGGACACCAGTGTTGCGCTCATTCCGAGAGAGTCGGAGGTGGACCTCACTCCCACAATTGGTATGCCATTGGATACCCAGGCTCAGTCGAGGGGTAACAGGGCGCCAGTAGCAGTACCACCGCCCGCGGCATCGATGATGGCCGTGTCGTCCTCGGTCGCAGCGCCAAGCGATGGCGTTGGGAGTGAGGGCGTTGAAGGCGAAGTAGGTCAGCGTTGTGCCAAGGCTCCACGGGGGAGGAAACGGTCGTCCTCGGCGGGCGGTTCTGGATCCAAGCGATGGAGGAGGATGGCTACTAATCCGCTCGACTCTGTAGTAGAGTCTGAGCCCATTCTTCAGGATGAACCGTTGGCTCTGCAAGAATCGGCCGCTGGCTTACTTTTTCCGAGTTCAACTGCCGAGGAGGCCGCACAATTAGCTGAGGCTATAATACGTTCTCAAGACGAGTCGGAGAACGTAAGAATTCCGAAGAAGCCCTACCCAGCCGTCATTTTTTATGAAGACCCTCCGTGGATCCGGCGACGATTCATCGACCCTTTGGAGGAATGGGATGAAAGGGCCCTTAAACAGGCTTCTTAGGAGGACGCCGCGGACGCGCTTTCACTGTGGACCGACGGCCACGAGTCCACCCTCGGACCTCGGCGAGCACACCTCCTTGAGAAGGAGCGTCGGCTTGAGCAAACTATACTGAAAGCTTCCTTGCGCATCGGTATGTTCCTATATTTCTTTGCAATACTTCATATTGTCTGCACGTGTATATATGTATTCTTATCCTTGTGTGAACTGTGCAGAGACTTCGGCGATGGCGAAGGCTCTAGACCGTGTTTTAGACGATGAAGTTGTCCCTCTTGCGATAGAGCCTCCTGCGGTGGTTCCTGCACCCGAAGCACTTACTCCCACGGGGGAGGCACCTTTGGTGGTCGCCGTCCCAACGGATCTCCCTGAAGGCGGCCCAGAGGCTAGGATGGAGGTATTCAAGGCTACCCTCCTTTCGTTGGAGCCTGCAGCGGCAGCCGCTGCTGCTCATTCCGAAGCCGCTGCACTGGGCCGCGTCTCCGATATTGTGCCCGAGGTCGCGGCGGAGGCCGTTGAAGCTGCTATCCCTCCAGCTCAGAATGGGAAGAGCGTCGAAGGTAACCTTCTACATTTTAAATTAGTAATCTTTCCATTATCTGAACTCTTTTGTCTTTTCAGAATTTCGCGGACTGGCGGCCTCTATTGCCGATCTGTCTCCCCGACAGTCTTTTCAGCGTCTGCTGGAGATGGCCGCTCCGCAAGCGATATCTCCTCAGCGCATCGTTCTCTCGTCTGGGCAAGGTTAGTGTTGTTTACCATCTTTTCACAGCATTGTTACTTTTTCATAAAATGACATTGACGTCTTTTACAGTTATGGAAGCCGACGACAGGGTCGAGATTCTTGAAGGGCCTGGGGAGCCTTCAAATCCTTCTTGCATGACTGTGGGTAAGTAGAATCCCGAAGTCGTTCCATTTGTTCTTTGCTCACAAGTTTCTCTGACTATTTATGAACCTGAACAGCCCTGCCGGTTCTCACCGTGCTGGAGTCACGCATCGCCATGCCACCCGGCCCCTATGCTCTGAGAACCTCGGAACGGATGGCCAAGATAAGCATCGCCTCTCTGTCATCTTTAATCGAGGAGCTTCGTGCTGGAAACGTAATTACGGCCGAAGCATTTGCTGCCGAAGCTAACGGCTCTCTTCCCTTTCTTGCCACCTATCATAGCGAAGCAGTGGTGCAAGTCTGGGTTGAGTTTTACCGGCAGGTGGAGGCTTGCTTGCACGTGCTTGAATGTACCCGCCTTTCTTCGGAGGCTGTGGCTGCGAAGGCGGGCTTGCGGGGTCTAATTGAGCGGTGCGTGGCGAACATGGTGTCGTGCGAGAAGAGGCTCGGCCGCAAATTTTCAGAGAGGGAGCTGGCTTCTAAGGCGCTGAACGAGCTCCAAGCCAACCTTACAACCAAGGCCAACAAAGCATATGAACTTTGGCGAGTGCTTCAAGAGGCCATCAAGGAGGTGGTGGCCATCAACAAAGCCACGGTGTTCACACGCGAAAGGGTTGAGGCTCACAAGGCTACTGAGAAAGAGCTCGAAGGCCGGCTTGACTCATACCAGGCCCAGCAAGCTCAGGCAGAGGTCCGTCTTTTGGCGATACTGAATCACGAAGGCGAGGCCCAGCGAAAGAGGGATGAGCTGACCAATCTGCTGAATCGCCAGCCGACTTGAAGACTTGTAGATATATTTTTTTATTCTTTCTTTGTACATACTCCTGAATAAGAGTATATTTTTTGTTTCTTTCACGAATTGTACTTTGTATTCATTTTGGTTCATGAGTAAAAGACATATTTTTCTTCTCAATGATGTGTCCCTTTTTTATTGAATGTATTCTGTGGGTAGTCTATCTTGATCTCTTTGTAGGACAACGATGGCTTAGGATTCAGGGTTAAGATCTGCCTCCTAAGACTTTTCAACTTTATGAGACGTGAGGGTCTCATAAAGAATTTTCTCCCTACCGGACGAGAGGATCCCGTAGGTGTAATTTCTCCTTAAGAATCGTGAGGATTCCTAAGTGTGTTTTCTCTTGAAAGTCGTAAGGATCTCACAACAGAATTTACTCCCTTACGAGTCGTGAGGACCCGCAAGTGATGGGTGATGTTGCCCTTATCTGCGTTTCACGGAGTCAGGGGTTGCTCTGGATGCTTCCCACAGGTTCACTGCCGTGTTCTGCGAGGACCAGGCTCCGCTCTGGACGTTTTTCACGGGGTCAGAATTGACATAAGCCGCGTTCCACGTAACCAGGAATTTTTGCCCTGGATGCTTCCCACGGGTTCACTACTGTGTTCGTCGAGGACCAGGCTCCGCTCTGGATGCTTCACACGGGGTCATTGCCGTGCTCTGCGAGGACCAGGATCCGCTCTGGACGTTTCCCACGGGGTCAGGATTGACGTAAGCCGCGTTCCACGTAACCAGGAATTTTTCTCTGGATGCTTCCCATGGGTTCACTGCCGTGTTCGGCGAGGACCAGGCTCCGCTCTGGATGCTTCACACGGTGTCATTTTCGTGCTCTGTGAGGACCATGATCCGCTATGGACGTTTCCCACGGGGTCAGGATTGACGTAAGCCGCGTTCTACGTAACCAGAAATTTGCTCTGGATGCTTCCCACTGGTTCACTACCGTGTTCTGCGAGGACCAGGCTCCGCTCTGGATGCTTCACACGGGGTCGTTGCCGTGCTCTGCGAAGACCAGGATCCGCTCTGGACGTTTCCCACGGGGTCAGGATTGACGTAAGCCACGTTCCACGTAGCTAGGAATTTGCTCTGGATGCTTCCCACGGGTTCACTGCTGTGTTCTGCGAGGACCAGGCTCCGCTCTGGATGCTTCATACGGGGTCATTGCCGTGCTCTGTGAGGACCAGGATCCGCTCTGGACGTTTCCCACGGGGTCAGGATTGACGTAAGCCGCGTTCCACGTAACCAGGAATTTGCTCCGGATGCATCCCACTGGTTCACTGCCGTGTTCTGCGAGGACCAGGCTCCGCTCTGGATGCTTCATACGGGGTCGTTGCCGTGCTCTGCGAGGACCAGGATCCGCTCTGGACGTTTCCCACAGGGTCAAGATTGACGTAAGCCGCGTTCCACGTAACCAGGAATTTGCTCTGGATGCTTCCCACGGGTTCACTGCCGTGTTCTGCGAGGACCAGGCTCCACTCTGGATGCTTCACACGGGGTCATTGGCGTGCTCTGCGAGGACCAGGATCCGCTCTGGACGTTTCCCACGGGGTCAGGATTGACATAAGCCGCGTTCCACGTAGCCAGGAATTTTTCTCTGGATGCTTCCCACGGGTTCACTGCCGTGTTTGGTGAGGACCAGGCTCCGCTCTAGATGCTTCACACGGGTCGTTACCGTGCTCTGCGAGGACCAGGATCCGCTCTGGACGTTTCCCACGAGGTCAAGATTGACGTAGGTCGCGTTCCACGTAACCAGGAATTTTGCTCTGGATGCTTCCCATGGGTTCACTGCCGTGTTCGGTGAGGACCAGGCTCCACTCTGGATGCTTCACACGGGGTTATTGCCGTGCTCTGCGAGGACCAGGATCCGCTCTGGATGTTTCTTACGGGGTCAGGACTGACATAAGCCGCATTCCACGTAGCCAGGAATTCTGCTCTGGATGCTTCCCATAAGTTCACTGCCGTGTTCGGCGACGACCAGGCTCTGCTCTAGATGTTTCCCACGGGGTCAGGATTGACATAAGCCGCATTCCACATAGCCAGGAAAGGTTGACTTTATCCGCATTTCACGGAGTCGGGGTTTGACTCTCGGTCATCTGTGCACCGCCGAGTCATGGAACTGGGGGTTGCCGCTGTTCCGCTTTGCTTGATGTTGTGTCTGTTGTAATAAGACGAATGTTGAGATGATCTCTAGGCTGTCTGTGAACCATTGAGATTTGGCTTCTCCTTCTGATGAAGCTTGGGGAGGAAGGGTGTGATTCCTTCTTTGTTTGCGCCCCTGGATTGTATACAGAGATTGACATGATATCACCTGTAGGGCATAAATTTCATTGTTTTATTTCTTTCCGCGATGCTCTATCATTTCAGCTTTTATATCGCGAAGGTCGCGATTGCCCAATCATTTCAGCTATTTTTCGCGGTGCCCAATCATTTCGGCTATTTGTTTTATTTTTACTCGCTGCTTTTTATTGCGAGTTGCCCAATCATTTCGGCTATTTTGCATGCATACATTTTTACTTGCTGATTTTGTTTGCAAGTTGCCCCATCATTTCGGCTATTTCGTATGCATGTGTGGCTTGCCAGCTTTTTGTTGCAAGCTTGGGTTTGGACACAGATTTCGGCATCAGCACCGCTAAAACTGGGATATTACCAGGAGCGAATCATCATTTGTCTCTGTCGATGACGAACAAAGGTAGCTTAGCAAACAGGGTTAAGATCCTGTCGATTAAGGCTTTTGACTTCATGAGCCGTAAGGGTCTCATAAAGGTACTTCTCCCTGCGAGTCGTGAGGATCTCGTAGGTGCGGTTTCTCTTTAAGAATCGTGAGGATTCCTAAGTGCATGTTCTCCCGTAAGTCGTAAGGATCTTACAAGAGGGTTTTCTCCTTATAAGTCGAGAGGACTTACAAGGGTTGTTCACCATGTAGACATATCCCTAGTCACGGATAGGAATTCGTTAGGGAAATGTTTATTCGCGTCCGTGGGTTGTATACAAGGGTCAGCATTGAGCCGTTGGTAGGCCAGTATTGGAAGTTGTGGGGGCTGCTTAAGAACAGGTTCAGATCCTTGTAGCTTAAGACTTTTGAATCTTATGAGCCATGAGGGTCCCATAAGAGTGTTCTCCTTACGAGTCGTGAGGATCTCGCAAGTGTAATTTCTCCTTAGGAATCTTGAGGATACCCAAGTGTGTTGCTCCCTTGTGAGTCATAAGGATCTCACGCAGGTGGTTTTTCCTTACAAAGTCGAAAGGACCTTGCAAGTATCTTTTAACGAGATTGCGCCCTTTCGGGTTTTCACAAAACTCACCGGTAGCCTTGCTGTTTTTACTCACGGAGCCCTTTCGGGTTTTCATCCGTGCCTATTTTGCTTATGGACGTACCGTTTTTCTTTTTCTTTTCCTTTTTTCTTTAATTTTGACGAGGCTGCGCCCTTTCGGGTTTTCACAAAACTCGCCGGTAGCCCTGCTGTTTTTACTCACGGAGCCCTTTCGAGTTTTCATCCGTGCCCATTTTGCTTATGGACATACGGTTTTCTTTTTTCTCTTTTTTTTTATTCTATCTTTTTTTTGTATCAGCTTTGGGACGCTGCAATCCATCGTAGTTTATGGACATCTCGGTCAACAGCTAGTTTTAGGACATAGTGGTCCATCATTAGTTTAAGGACGTTTCGGTCCGTTGTTAGTTTAAGGACGTTTCGGTCCGTTGTAAAGGAAGCCGGTTACTACTTATAGAGTTTGGTCTTAGGAAGATAGCGAGCGGACATAGTCGTCGTCGTCTATCATTGACCTAGGCCATGACTCGTCAAGCGTAGTATTTCTTCAGGAAGCGACCGTTTATTGGCCTGAAAGGTCTTTCACCATGCATATCCATGAGTAGATAGGCCCCACCCTGGTAGACCTTGTCTATAATATACGGGCCTTCATAATTCGGCTCGAATTTCCCTCGTTTAGCACGATTGGGGATCATAGGTCTTTTGACCACTAGCACGAGTTTGCCTTGGAGGAATGTCCTTGGCCTGAACAACCTTTCATATGAGCGCGTCATCTTAGATTTATAAGCCTCCAGATTTTGTTGCGCTATGAGCCGGGCTTCATCAAAGGCGTCAAGCTCCTCAAGCCGAAGGTGAGCATTCTCTTCGTCCGTTAGCTCATAGTGAACTGCCACTCGTAGAGAGGGTAACTCTACCCTGAGGGGAAGTACTGCTTCTGTACCGAATACCAATGCGTACGGTGTTGTATTCATGGCCGTTTTGAACGTAGTCCGGTATGCCCAGAGAGCCTCATGCAATCTCTCGTGCCAGTCCTTCTTATTTCGAAACACCGTCTTCTTTACAATATTCTTCAACGTCTTGTTAAAAGCCTCAACCAGACCGTTAGCTCAAGGATTATAGACTGATGAGTATCTCAAGTCTATGTTGTGTTGTTGTGCGAAGTGGCTGATGGCTTCTGTAGGCTGGCCTATTATCGGAGATGATTCGTCTCGGAGTGCCAAACCGATAAATGACGTGTGTTTTGAAGAAATGGAGGATATTCTCCGTCTTCACTTCCCTCAGCGGTACTGCTTCTGCCCATTTGGAGAAGTAATCGGTTGTCGCCAAAATGAATCGATGTCCTCTGGACGATGCTGGTTCGATGGGGCCGATTATGTCAGTTCCCCACATTTCAAACGGCCAGCTAGCTACTGTCGGATGTAGTGGATTTGGATGCTGATGAATGAAGTCCCCGTGGATCTGGCACGAGTGGCATTGCTTCGCGTATTCGAGGCAGTTTTGGATCATCGTAGGCCAATAATAACCCATCCGTTTGATCTTCAGCTTCATCTTCGGCCCGGCTTGGTGAGAACCGCAGAGTCCGTCGTGAGTTTCTTGGATGACTCTTTTTGCTTCTCCAGGTCCCAGGCATCTTAGCCACAAAGAATCAAATGACCTCTTGTACAGAGTATCATTGACGAAGGCGAAAGACAGAGCTCGTTTCATAATCTGATGTCTTGAAGATGCATCTTCAAGTGTTCGACGGGATTTGAAGTAGTCTATAAATACTTCCCTCTAATCGGTAACCTTTTCCTGGTCTTTTATTTGCAGGGCTGTTAGCTCGGTCGCTCCCTTTCCTTCGGATGACTCCGGAGATATTTCTGCCGCTGCAAGAACCCGACGGCTTTGTACCACGATTCTTACGTCATCGAGGTTCTCATCGGCCAATTCTTTAGCGAGCTTGTCTAATGCATCCGCGCGGTATGCTTTCCAAGGTGTAGGAAGGGATTTGAGTCAGCAGTTGCTGTACTCTCTCGCCGTACTTCACCAACTTTGGCTTGCACGTTTGGTAGTCGCCGTTTACTTGACTAACGACCAGCTGGGAATCTCCATATATGAGAAGGTCTTCAATCCCCATGTCGATGGCAATCTCGAGACCTGCTATCAAGGTTTCATACTCGGCTTCGTTGTCCGTCCTCGGCTCTGTTAAGGAGAAGGCAAAGCTTATTATCCCTCCTTGTGGAGTTACGAAGATGAGGCCTACCCCTGATTTGATTATAGGGGGTGTTTTGTTTGCACTTCTTCACGGAAGATGCTCCATCGAAGTAAAGTTCCTACCGGGTATCACTTCCGTCGATCGTGTCAAACGCATGTTCGTCTGGCAATTCGCAGTTCAAGGGAGAATCGGCAGGTATCGGGTGCTCAGCGAGGAAGTCAGCGATGGCCTGGCCTTTCACTGCCTTAAGAGGCTGATAAGTTATTGAGAACTCCATCAAGAGCGGGGCCCATTTAGCGAGCCGCCCCGTCAATATAGCCTTTGACATCAAATACTTGAGGGGATCCACCTTCGATTTGAGACGGACTTCAAGCGCCAACGCGTAGTGCCTGAGCTTCGTTATCGCGAAGATCAATGCCAGGCAGTGTTTTTCGATGGGAGAATAATTGCTTTCTGCCCCTAGCAGAACTCGACTCAAATAGTATACGGCTCTCTCCTTCCCATGGTCATTCTCTTGTGCCCATAATGCACCTAAGGAACCTTCAAGGATGGTTGTATACAGAATGAGAGGCTTTCCCTTGACCGGGGCAGCCAGCACTGGCGGATTCTGCAGGTACTGCTTGATTTCGTCTAGTGCGTTTTGGCATTTGCGATCCCAGACGAAAGGGGTTCCCTTCTTCATCAGGTGGTTGTAAGGACGGCATTTCCCTGAAAGATTAGCTATAAATCGCCGGATAAACGTGAGCTTCCCTTGGAGAGACTGCAATTGCTTGAGAGTCCTTGGCGGGGGCATCTCCATAATCGCCTTGATCTTTGACGGATCTATCTCGATGCCTCAGTGTCGGACGATGAAACCTAGGAATTTGCCCGAGAAAACTCCAAACGCGCATTTGAGAGGGTTCATCTTCAAGTTGTATTGCCGAAGGTGTTGAAACACGATTCTCAGGTGCTCTAAATGTTCCTCGTATGATTTTCTTTTCACCACGAGGTCGTCGATATAGCATTCGACGATTTCATGTATGAGGTCGTCGAAGATCTTCATCATGGCCCTCTGATATGTGGCACCGGCGTTCTTTAGACCGAAAGGCATCATCTTGTAGCAGAATATGCCCAAAGGGGTCCGGAAAGCGGTGTGCTTCTGGTCCTCGGGATGCATCTTTATCTGATTGTATCCTGATGATCCATCCATGAAGGAGAAAACCTCGTGAGTGGACGTATTGTCTATCATTAGCTCGGTGACCAGTACTGGGAAGTCGTCTTTCGGGCAGACTTTATTGAGATCCCGAAAGTCCACACATATGCGCACTGTCCTATTTTTCTTCATCACCAGGATGATATTGGCGATCCAGTCAAGATACTGAACTTCTTGGATGAAGTCAGAGTCGATTAGCTTTTTGACCTCGGCGTTGATGCTCATCTTAAGCTCGAGCCGCATTCTTCTCGGCGCTTGTTTGATTGGCTTGGCGTCCGGAGATATCGCCAATCTGTGTATAGCTATTTCTGGATCTAGCCCCGGCATCTCGGAATAGTTCCATGCGAAGCAATCTTTATGCTGCATAAGCACGTCTTCTGACGTAGCCACTCGTTCTTCAGACAGCAGCTCGCTGACGAATATCGGTCGCGGGTCATTTGTCGTCCCCAAATCAGTTTTCTTGAGATCATCTGCAGTGGTATGTATTCCATCTTTCGGCTCTTTCGGCGCCGGTGGAAACTCTGAGATCACCTCGTCATCATCGTTTCCGAAGCACCAGGGGAGGTCATCCATATCCTCGGGCTCTTCTTTTGATAGCGCTATCATATGACAAGTACGAGCTCACTTCCAAGACCGATGTTGATCTGGTTCTACTCTCAATATATGCACGGCTTTTGATTCGTGCTTCTGTGACGGATTTATCCTCCAACTGTTGGATAGAGCGAATTTGCCGAGCTGATATTGGTCTTCGACCCAGTTCTTAAAGGTGAAGCAGTTTTCGAGAGGATGTCCCATCGCTCGGTGATAAGAGCAATAGTCTGGGTGAAAGATCTCGTTGGCTTGCTCGGGGTGTTTAGACTTCGGAAGTGTAATCATTTGATGTTTTACAGCAAGATCAAGTATCTTCCGTATTTTGTTCTGAGGAAAAGAGTATGCTCGACCCATCTTCTTTATAAGAGATGACTCCGGATTGCTCGCTTCTCGATCACGTGACTTCTTGGACCCGCTTTGTCTCTCTCGAACGTTTCTTCCGCTCTTTGATTTATTTTTGCCTCTGCGTCGGGCCTTTTGTATGACAGGTTGATAAGGAAGAGCATTGCTGTTCTCCGCGGTTTTTTGGAGGAGGCGCTGTGTCCTGGTTTTTTCGTAAATGGCCATCTCACGGTTATGGTCATCCCGGATCTTTTGACCCGCTTCCCTTACTAGCCTGTCCATTCGTTCTTCAAATGACGGACTCGGCGCTTTGATGACCGGACCTTGTTTTGGTTCAGGATCAACATCTTTTAACATGGCGTCCTCTTCTTCATCGAAGTCATATATGACATAGCTACCATGGAATCGTTCCCGTTTCCTTGATTGGACATATCCGAGCCCGACCGTTTCCATTCTCCCGTTGGGCAGCTTTCGTTGGGTCCCAGGGACATCCCAAATCCTGTTATAGAATCGAGCTTGTCGAGTGGTCTGTCTTAAAGGTACCCCTTGGCGCTTCAATAGCCTTTTCAAGCCTTCCGTGTAATATCTGGGCAAACGGATGGGCTGGAGCCTGTCGAGCGTAGAATCGGCGCCATGCAAAACTTCTTTGTCCACTTTAGTTTCCGTGGATTGATAAAAGAGGATCGCCTTTTCATCTCTTCGCCTGGAAGGGACATAGAATGCCTGCAGTTCTTGCACACTACAAGTTTCAAGTGTATCGAGATCCTTGTAATGCTCTTGTGGAATCATGGTAATTTGCAGACTCTGATTATCGCCAGCGAAGGCTTGTATTGATGGCCGAGCAGAAAATATAGCGTTAACCTCGTCTTCTGAGTCGCTGCCGAAGATCAACATAGGGGTGGACGGTCCCGGGTTGTTGCGTTGAGGCGGCCCTGAATAAATTATCTCTTCCTCCTCCTCGGTGTCTCTCCCGAAGACTGGAATAGTGGTGATAACTTTGTCCTTCGGTTTGTGACATCTCTCCGTGTCCTCGAAATCTGGTAAGAAGTATTTTGCATCTTCGTACTTTCGGACTTCGTTCACGGAGAATGGGTACAACTCCCCAGTCACAGTGTACTCGAGACCATCCTTGAAGTATTTCATACACTGATATTGTGTAGAAGGGATGATGTTGTACTCGTGTAACCAAGGCCGGCCGAGCAAAACATTGTAACATGCCTTGGCGTCAATGACGTGGAATTTAATATCCGTGACAAGTAACCCGAAGCGTAACGTCAATATCACAAACCCGAGAGTCCGTGATGACTGGGAGTCGAAACCGGAGATAGTGATTTTATCACGAGCGAGGTGCTGGACGCTTATGCAGATTTCCTTCAACACTCGCACGTTGAGGAGATTGACGGAAGACCCAATGTTGACCAGGATTTTGCCTATCTTGATATCGTGGCAGTATCCTAAGACATAAAGGGGACGGTTGTGTTCATACGTCCCAAGGAGGAGATCTTCGTCGCCGAAGGTGATATCAGCTGTGTGCACTTCTTCCAGCTCGTCTTTCATCCTTTCTTTGGCGAGGAAAGCTTGGAATTGCTCTGGCTCTTGTAGCGCCTTGATCAATGATTCTCTTGCTTCTTTTAATAGTAAAAGGGCGTCGAGAATGCTGAGCTGCGAGGGTAACTTCCTCAAGTGCGCCAGAACGTTGTAGTCCACCTTACTTTTCTTTGGCGGGTCCTTGGCGGTCAGCTCTTTCATGACTTGGTCATCTAGGGCGATATCGTCAAAGACCTTTTCTTTTCCCTTATCTTTTCTATTCACGGGTCCGAGATTCTTTTCAGGCAACGTACGATTGCGCAGCTGAATATTTTCACAAGTCTTCGGTTCTTCCTCTTTTCCTGACGTGGACTCTTTAAAGAGAATGCCAAGCGTCATCTCTTCGTCAGAGTCGCTCCCGAAAGTGAGAACCTGCGATCTCCCGGCGTTAACCATGCGACAGTTGCCGGTGGTCCTTCCAAGCTCCTCGGTCGCACTTCTTCGTTCCCGACGAGTTGTGCGTTTCATCCGCTTAAAATGTTGCCGGTGAGCAACATATCCCTGCCACCATCTTTTAAAAGCGTTTCACTCTTCGGTAGGGTGCGCAATTATTCGATGATATGAGCAGTAGCTAGGATGCATTTCTGCTTCACCAAGAATGTTTCCTTCGGAGGGCGGCAGCTTCATTCCCATTGATATGGCTTTAGCAAACCTTTTCCTCGTCTTGAACTTGTTTTTATTCGCGACGGATGTCCTTAGATTCGGCAGGAGCATTTCGACTCTTTCGTCCAGTCGCCGGCGTTTAGACCTTTCAAATATGGCTATCTCACGCTCCCGATCAGCTTTACTTTTCAGAAGAGCTTCGTTTAGGAATGCGTCGATCATTTTGTCTGACAGCCTTGGAAGCTCCAGTTCAGGATTTGCCCCCAGTTTCTTAGTGCAAGGAGCGTCTTGATCGTCTATCGACGAGTGAGAGATCATACGGCTGCTTGCTACGTAATCCTCAGATCCATCCGACGAGTCTTCTCCATCATCTCTGTCTTCGAGGACGTGGCCGAGGAACTCTTAGAGCGTGATTGGAGTCCGCGCCTTCTGGTTATATTCTTCCACCACATCAATCTGCTTTTGCAGGTCCGTGCGCTTGTCGCTAGGCTTCACGGGCTTCTTCGATTTCTTCTTCTTTTTCGAAGATTTTGACGGCTGGGTGTGAACACTTTGGCTATCACTACCAATCTTTGGAGTTGGGCGCGGCTTCAGCATTCCTTCGATGATCTGGGGTTCTAGCGGATTCTTCCACCTGATTGCCGGGCATGTCTGGAGCTCATTCAGCATTCTTTTGGTTTTGGCTGAAAGAACGACCTCCCATGGAGCTTCATCAACAAAAGAGCACGTTGCTCCCGGTGTGTCCATCTTCTTAAGAGTGTGCGGTTGTGGTGGGCTTACTTTCCACTTCTCAGACAACGCAAACTTGCCTTGTTGGTACTGATCCTCGATCCATCCTTTAAAGACGAAGCAATCTTCAATCGGATGGCTCACCGTTTGGTGGTAAGGACAATAATTGGGATTATTCGCTTCACCGGGTTGCAATGGTCGCTTTGGATTCGGCAGATTGATAAGCCTGTTGCGCATCGCCAGCTCGAATAGTCTCTTCGTTTTGTCCCGTGGGAACGAGTAAGGACGCTTCATTTTCTCATTATAATAGCGCCGTCTCTCTTCCAGTTGATCTGTCAGTTTAGGGGCACTGGGCTGCTGTTGGATATTCGCAACGAAGGTCGCCTTCCCTTTACCTTTTTCGTTCCGCGGCTCCGGCTTCGGAGGAGACAGTCTGTGACCCATCTGATCCATTTGGGCTAGCTTGTCGATTAAAGCCTGTAATGTGGTCGGTTTGAAGAACATCATGAACTGTGAAATAGTTGCATGAGGGTCTAAGGTGCCCACGAACATGCCCACCACTGGTGCTTTTTCGATGCGCTGTTTGCACTTCGACCACAGATTCCGCCATCGGATTGCGTACTGAACACACGTCTCGCCCGGCTTCACCCTGGCATTGATCAATGCCGTTATTGGGGTGCGTTCACTAACACTTGTGAATCGCTAGGTGAACAATAACTCCATTTCTGCGAAAGTTTTGACGGAGTCGTTTAGAAGTTCGGAGTACCACTCAAACGCCGTCTCCGATAAGCTGCCGACGAATTGGCGGAGCAAAAGTTTATCATCGCTACCGGTGTTGCCACAAAGAGCCCTGAACTGAGCGACATGTTGATGGGGATTGCCTATTGTTCATATCTAATTTTTGCATTTTTATACCGTCCAATTTTTATCACATTGCATATCGGTAGGTACTCTTGAGCCGTGTTTGCTAGTCAATTGGAGGATACAGGTTCTCAGCTCTAAACGGTGAAATTCATGGAAAAGCACGACAAAATCCGGGTTCCAGCCAACCACAGATAAAACACGGGTCTCCGCTCTTTATCCGTCTGTTGCCACACACCAGTTTAGGAGACAAAATGGCAAATCGATTGTCACCTTCATGCACAAAGCACAATGGCAACACCAAGTCCAAGAAATCTACGCGGAGCTGAAGAAAATCATGACAAATGATCCATGTCCAATCACCTTTTGATCCACTAGAATTCTGGAAGAAATGTGGAAAGATTATCAGGAAAAACATACACCAGACAAAAGGGGACAGCAGACCAGGGAAGTACAGAAAAGACCATGCCCCAACTCCATCATAGGGCCGCGGATCCGCGGCCAATAGGGGGTATAGGCCGCGGATCCGCGGCCGTACCGGTCCCTCAGTGTGTCGTGTTTCAGGGGTAGTTTGGACTTTTTGTATAGAGGCAGAATTTTGCCCTAGATTTTCATTTTCCAGCCTATAAATAGCCCAGAACCTTGTGAAGCCAAGTGTGCTTAATCTTGTATTTTTTAGGGTTTAGAATACTTGTTCTTCTTCCTCTTCTCATCTCTTCTCCATTGAAAAACATGTAGTGAGCTTTTGTGAGTGAAGAATGATGAATAAAGAAGTTCATTTTGTTATTATACTTGTCTTGCTCTTTTTATGTTAATCGCTTGTAATCATTAATTGATAAGTAGTTGTTGTTACTTATTGTTGTTTCTTTCTTTCTCTTTTTCTTTATCCTTAAAACAACCATGATGCTTACGCTTGATCCTTGCCAAGGTGAGGTCGCAAATAGCTAGTTGTTATCTTCTAATCTCTTTCTTTCTATCTTCCTCTTTGTTTTATTTTCTTTTCATTATGATGTGTGAGTAGTTTCCATACTTGTTAGGGTAGGATAAGGGAAGTTTGAGAGAAGGAAATCTCTCTCACTCTTTTCTTGCCCAACATCTTAAATCAACTCCCGTTAATTGAACCACAATCCGCTCCCTACGGCACCCTATCCTACATGATAGCGGTGATTCCGTAGTGAGACCGGTTGTGGTTGAATTAACCGGAGGTCATGGCTAAGAGCCAAGAACGGACGGACAAACACCAAAAGGAAGAACTTAAGCGTTGGAAAGCCTAGCTTATACTCGCAAGTTCCTTCCTAGTCGTGCTAATCCCCGTTGTTGCCGATTACCGTAACACCGATATTAAGAGTGGCAACGAAAGAAGTGAGCGACTCCTAACTCAAACTAACCTAATCCTAACCCTAACAAGCTCTCTTTACATATCATTTTAACACTTAGATAATCACAAACAAATCTGAAAAATTGGACTTAACTCGTTAAAGCACATAGAAAAAGATTCCCATCTCCCTGCGGACGACCCGTACTCAACCGGCTAGCTACAAGCGAAACCGTTTTGATTGCGGTAATTAACTAAACTTAAACACGCAGAATCCTTACCAATCAAATTGCGTCGTTGCCGGGGAGACTGTAGTTTATTTCTTTGTGTAATTTCGGGTTAACTTGTGAATATAAATCTAACCGAAAAATAAAACAAAAAAAATATACATTGTAAAAAAACCATTTTGTTATTTTTGATTAGTTTTTGTGCAAGTGTGCAGGATAATACGGAATTCGAGTTCAGTGCCAAAGACGTGGGATATTCGAAGTTCAAGTTCAGTGCCAAAGACGTGGGAAGATAGACCCATATTTCGCGGCTACACCGCGACGGATCAAAACGAAGCAAACAGTCTACTGTAAAAATCTGGAGCAGATACAGTGATCAAATCAAGATTCAGCAAATCCAGACAAGCAGAGGACTCCCAGGCCAGCACACAGAAAAAATTGGAAGCCCAATCTCTCTGTTAAGCCGCGGAACCGCGGCCTAAGCACGCGTTTGGCCGCGGAACCGCGGCCATTTGGAGCCTTCTGGCTGCCACTTTTTCTGTGAGTCTTTCTTTTCCTCTCCCCACTCCTCTGGACTCCAATAAACTGTGTTTTCTGCAGCATTCTTTGCGCAAATTCTCTTCCCCCTTCCAATAAACTGTTCTTGTGCAGGATTCTTTGCGCCGCGCTAAAAAAAAATAAAAATTGTTTGCAGTTGATTTGTTACCGCTTTGCATTCATTAATACGGACTTAAGGGGCTTGAAACCAATTCAGATTGGGTGGGGATTTCATCACCCTTCCCAGGACCCCAGAAATCATAAAAAGCATATGCATTGACCATTGTTAAATTAAAAAATACTAGACTCAGCCCTAAGGACTTCGCGCTCAATAGGACGGAGGACTAGTTACAGGCATCGGCCGTTTATCCTATCTGACTTTTGCGGTGTCTAGGCAAGTGTGTCGAAGGCAAGTGGTTATTTAATTAAGGAACTTCGCGAAAGCGTTGGACAACCTCCCACTTACCAGGCACTTACCTGGTCGCAATTGACGGAGAAGAGGCGGTTTGAGGTCCTATTTCTAGCCCTCTGGAACAGTTAGGAGCTGTCTAGCAGACCTAGGTAACCCTAGATCTAGGTGTGAGTGTGCATATCTTGGTTGTGATTGCTTAAAGCCGTAAGTCCGTACATATTTCTGTAAAGCTCTTTCTAAAAAAAAGGAAAAAATCAAAAAACTTTTATAAAAACTCGCCCTTTGTCGCCAGAATCCATTTTTCACCAACCACCCATCGCATTTCTCCATTGACGTTTTCTTACCCTCACCTTCTCCGCTTTGACTATACTAAACTCGTTTAGTGTATGTCCGCTTGGACTCGGGACACTAGCGCCCGCCTAGTCCGCGTTACGTTAGTCGCTACCGACTACGCGATCGACTCAGACGTCGAAACTCCGTCCATTCCTTTTACACCCTTACATTTGCCGGCCAACTCCGACGTTGACCGGAATTCTGTTCATACATCTTCACCTTCACCATCACCAACCTCTTCTTCCGTGATGTCAGGATTTAATCCGAACATCTCTTTGACTACCCCTGGATTGGCTCCACCTCCTACGGAGACCAATAACCCACCACCACCGCCTGTTGTAGCGCCGCAGCGAATCGCGCTCCAGGATCGTTTCTATCCCACCCGTTCTGCACTTCCCACCTGCCTTTCTCTTCCACCGGCCAATGGGGATAATTTTGAAATTAAGCCCCACTTCATCAACATGCTTCCACGATTTCATGGGCTTGAATCTGAAGATGCCTATATCTTCATCAATAAATTTCAAAACGTTTGTGCCATGATGAAAACTACCCAACTGTCGGATGATGCTATACGTCTACGGGTCATTCCGTTCACTTTATGCGATCTTGCTGAAAAATGGCTGTATAGCACCGCTTCCCACTCCATAACCAGTTGGGACGAGTTTGTTAAAGCGTTTCTCAAAAAGTTCTATCTGAATCATAAAACCGCAAGGATTCGCAATGAAATCAACCAATTCTCTTAGCTTCCTTCTGAACCCTTCTGGAAGTGCTTTGACCGGTACAAAGACCTTCTTGTTCAGTGTCCTCACCACGGTATAGAGAAATGGCAACTTTGCCAAACCTTATACGAGAGCCTGAACCCAGCAACCAAGCAGTTGTTGAAAACCATCTGTCAGGGCCACTTCCTATCAAAATCTGACGAGGAAGCGTGGCAATTCTTTGACGACCTTGCGGAGCAAACGCTACAATAGGAGAGCACCAGACCGACTTCTTCTTCTACCTCCACTTCTACCGGTCAGTCTAGGGTAGGAATTCACCAACTTGATGTCTCTATTGCGATGAAAGCTGAAATGGCTGCAATAACGAGAAAGCTTGAAGCCATAGAGAGCAAATTTTCTTCTCCTGCTCCTGCCCCTGTTCTTCCCCTTCGTACCATCTGCGCTTGTTGTTCCGATCCTTCTCACTTAACCGAAGAGTGTCCTTACAATCCAACATCGCAAGGACAGGATCAGGTAAATGCTGCATTCCAGCAAAGACCGAGGAATGATCCATACTCTTCCACCTACAATCCCGATTGGAGGAACCACCCCAATTTCGCCTGGAATCAGAATCAGAATCAATTCCAAGGCAACAATTTCCAAAGGCCCCCTCCGCCGCAACAACAAGCGCAACAACAAACTCAACATCAATTTCAGCAGCCCTTCCAACCCCAACCTTTTCAAAATCAGACGAACAACTTTGCACCCAACAATTCTTTTCCACCAAACAACTTTGTTCCGTCAAACAACGATAAGGTTTCCTCGCTCGAACGAAGTCTGGAGGCGTTCGTTAAACAATCGACACAATCCACTGCCAACATCCAGTCTTCCATTCAGTCCTTAGTGCAACACACTACCGCTCACAGGCAAAGCATCAAGACCATCGAGGCCCAGATTGCACAGCAGAATGCGGTCTTAAGCGAGCGAGAGAAGGGGAAGCTCCCGTCCCTGCCACTCCCAAATCCCGGTCACCCACATAATGTACATGTTGCTTTTGAACAACAGAATCATAATGTGAGTGCCGTGACCACATTGAGATCGGGAAGGATGCTGCAAAACAACATTGGCACACGGATCAACGATGACACCCCGGCCGCTGCTTCTTCTTCTTCTTCTTCTTCTCCTGCTTCTTCGTCTTCTGAGCCTATTCTCTATTCTTCAAAAGGCTCTCCTTCTTCTTCTTCTTCTGCTCTGAACGGACCCGCTTCTCACTCCACGAAAACACCTGTTCTGGGATCCGTTCCAACTCCACAATCTCCTTCACAAGCATTAGACTCAACCAATTTTAAAAACGTCCCATTTCCAAACCGGTTGAGGTCTAATAAACAAAATCCTCAAATGGAGAAGATTCTGGAGTTATTTAAGCAGGTTAACATTAACATTCCTCTTTTAGATGTCGTCCAACAAGTCCCATCCTACGCGAAAATCTTAAAGGACTTGTGCACGAAAAAGAGGAAGTCTCAGGTACCAAAGAAAGTTTTCTTGGCTAGTGCTGTGAGTGATGCTCTTACCCAATCTTTACCACAAAAACGGAAGGACCCTGGCTGTCCTACGATTTCTATTACCATTGGGGATAAGAACATCAACCGCGCACTATTAGATCTTAGTGCCAGTGTTAACCTGCTTCCGTACTCAGTATACGAGCAATTAGGCGTAGGAGAGCTGAAACCCACGCACTGCACTCTCCAAATGGCCGACCGATCGATCACCCATCCTAGGGGTGAGCTAGAGGATGTGTTAATCAAAGTCGGGGACTTCATATTCCCCGTTGACTTCATTGTATTAGACACACAGCCTGTAGCTAACCCCCGGAATCAAATTCCGATGATACTCGATCGCCCATTCCTTGCAACCTCAAATGCTGTGATCAATTGTCGCAATTGTTCGATGAACCTCTCTTTTGGAAACATGACAATTGAACTCAACATTTTTAGGTTGGGAAATCAGCCCTCCGAACCTAATGCTCATATACTGGACGTTTGCTCAATCCAGGAGATCACCCCAGAAGAGTGTGAATTCGAGGAGTTTCTGTTCGAACATGATAACCTTAACGCCACTAGTGCGTTCCTCCTCGAACCTGCTGCTGTTTCTGCGCCCGACAACGACTACGAGTGTTTCACGTTCTTGAACGATCTTAGCCGCTCGCAACCCGAGTTTGAATCCTTCGAATTTTCGGATGAGTTACCTGAACCATCCGACTCGGTCGCTTACACTCGTTTTGAACCTTTGCTGGAGTCCTTTGAGTTCGAGACCTCTTCACCAATTTTGCCTTCCATCGTTTCACCTCCGACGCTCGAACTCAAGCCTTTGCCGTCTCACCTTAAGTACGCTTACTTAGGTGAGAACGAGACCCTCCCTGTCATCATCTCGGCTTCTCTAGCTCCAGAGCAAGAGAAAGCCCTTCTCGCGGTCTTGCACAGCAACAGGCAAGCTTTTGGCTGGTCCATGGCGGACATAAAGGGGATTAGTCCCCTGATCGTTGAACATCACATTCATCTGATGGATGATGCCAAACCAGCCCGGGATCCACAAAGACGTCTCAATCCAGTCATGAAAGAAGCTGTGAAGAAGGAGATCGTAAAATGTCTGGATAGTGGTATCATTTACCCTATCTCTGATAGCCAGAGGGTTAGCCCCATTCACGTTGTCCCCAAGAAATCAGGTATAACGGTCATCACTAACGAGGCGAACGAGTTAATCCCTACTCGCACCCAAACTGGGTGGCGAGTATGCATCGATTACAGAAAACTCAACGCCGCAACGCGGAAGGACCGCTTTCCGCTACCTTTCATTGACCAAATGCTTGAACGATTGGCCGGACACGAGTACTACTGGTTTCTTGATGGCTACTCTGGCTATAATCAAATTCCCATCGCCGAAAAAGACCAGGACAAGACCACATTCACTTGTCCTTTCGGCACGTTTGCATATCGTCGCATGCCCTTTGGGTTATGCAATGCGCCCGCTACCTTCCAGCGGTGTATGATGGGAATCTTCTCAGACATGGTGGAAAAATTTCTGGAGATCTTCATGGATGATTTATCCATCTTCGGCGATTCCTTCAATGAGTGTTTGCTGCATCTTGACGCTGTCCTTACCCGATGTAAGGACAAGAATCTCACTTTGAATTGGGAGAAGTGCCACTTCATGGTGCGCGAAGGTATTGTCTTAGGACATATCATCTCGCAAAATGGCATAGAGATTGACAAAGCGAAGATTGAGGTCATTTCCAATCTCCCTCCTCCCCGATGCGTCAGAGATATCCGAGCCTTCCTTGGCCATGCCGGTTTCTATAGACGGTTCATCAAGGACTTTAGCAAGATTGCTAGGCCCTTGACTCTTTTGCTGGCCAAGGATACGCCATTCGACTTCAACTCGAGCTGTGTGACTGCATTCGAGTCATTGAAAAGCTCACTCACTTCTGCTCCCGTTCTTTCTTCGCCTGACTGGACGCACCCATTTGAGATTATGTGCGATGCATCCGACTTTGCCATTGGTGCCATCCTTGGACAACACATAAACAAGATGCCGCACGTAATCTATTATGCGAGCCGAACCCTGAACGACGCCCAACTCAATTATACAACAACTGAGAAGGAATTCTTAGCTGTTGTATTTGCTTTAGAGAAGTTCAGGCCCTACCTCATTGGCTCTCCAGTCATTGTCTACACAGACCATTCTGCTCTGCGCCATCTTTTTGCGAAGAAAGATGCAAAATCTCGGTTAATACGTTGGATCCTCTTGCTTCAAGAGTTTGACCTTGTCATTAAGGACTAACGAGGATGTGAAAACGTAGTTGCCGACCATCTCTCACGACTTCCTTCTTCGCCTTCGCTTCCAATTCCGATCAACGATATTTTCCCGGATGAACATCTCTTGACAGTATCTTGCGAACCCTGGTTCGCAGATATTGTGAACTATTTGGCCACGGGATTACTACCGACTGAATGGTCAAGTCAGGACAGACTTCGCTTCTTATCCCAAGTAAAACACTTTTACTGGGACGAACCCTATCTGTTCAAGTACTGTCCCGACCAGATTATTCGTCGGTGTGTCCCTGACGAGGAATTCAAGAGTGTGCTGTCATTTTGCCACGATCAAGCATGTGGCGGGCATTTTGGCCACAGAAAGACAGCTGAGAAGATCTTGCAATGTGGTTTCTACTGGCCACAACTCTTCAAAGACGCTCATGACTATTGCAAGACTTGCTCCTGGTGCCAACACTTGGGCCGGATATCCCGGAGGAACGAGATGCCGCTCCAACCGATCTTGGTTGTGGAGATTTTCGATGTTTGGGGGATCGATTTCATGGGGCCGTTTCCCAGCTCTTTTGGGAACTTGTACATCCTTCTCGCTGTTGATTACGTCTCTAAGTGGGTCGAGGCTGTGCCCAGCCGGACTAACGACAACAAGGTTGTCGTTAGGTTTCTTAAATAAAACATTTTCTCCCGTTTTGGGCACCCCCGAGCGATCATTAGCGACAATGGAAGTCATTTCTGCAATAAGACTTTCGAGGCCTTGATGCAGAAATATTCCATTAATCATAAGCTCTCTACGCCCTACCACCCTCAAACCTGCGGGCAGGCCAAAGTTTCAAATCGGCAAATCAAGCAGATACTGGAGAAGACGGTTTCCAAGAACCGTAAGGATTGGTCGCTGAAACTCACTGATGCCCTTTGGGCATTTCGAACCGCTTATAAGACCGACATTGGCATGTCTCCCTATCGACTTGTGTACGGAAAGGCTTGCCACCTACCTGTCGAAATAGAGCATCGCGTATTTTGGGCGATAAAGGAGCTGAATCTGTCTCTCGAAGATGCGGGCAGCCATCGGAAGCTGCAGTTGAACGAATTAAGCGAGCTTAGGGATGAGGCTTACGATAACACGGTTGTCGTTAAGAATCGAACGAAGGTGTTTCACGATAAACACCTTTTGCGCAAAACTTTCATACCTGGTCAACAGGTACTGCTTTACGACACCAGACTACACTTCCATCCAGGAAAGCTCCGATCTCGCTGGAAAGGGCCGTATTTTGTGCGGAATGTGTATCCGCATGGCGCTGTGGATTTGGAGAATCCAAAGGACGGTTCATTTTTCAAAGTGAACGGACACCGACTTAAACCGTACCTTAGTGCCGAACCAACAGAGGAGCTCCTGGTCTTACAGGAGCCGGTTTACCCTGCATAATCTTCCTCGGCCTACGACCAAACTTCGGTTTTCCAGCCAAGAACAGCGGACACTGTTCCAAATAAGTTTGGGGGTATGTATATACCATTTTGTACATTTTTGTGGATATTCTTTTTGCTTTTCTTTTCTTTTCTTTAAAAACAAAAAAATGTGTGTATAGCTAACCGACAATTTTGACCCTTCAAATGATCTCTTCATGCAATGACAGTGAGGACACGGTCCAGTTTAAGTTTGGGGGTACGCTCGATACGCATTTCTTACCTTCACATTCATATGTATATTTTGCATCTGCATATTAAAATCCATAAAATCCATAAAAATCAGAAAATTTTCTAAAAACATAAAAACTTTTTGTCAAGTTAGCTAGTGGGAAAACTCTGATTCAACATTTCGACGGTTTTGTTTGATAAAATAAAAATAACTAAATCTTATTTTTAGATTTTGAAAACCTGAAAGATAGCTCTCCTTTGAAGTTAACTATAGCTGATATACGTCTTTACATCACACTACACGTGTCGTGAGTTTTGGAAATTAGATGACAAGTCTTTTATGTCTAAAAACTTTTAAATGGATAAATGATTTTCTGAGGATCAAATAGGTTTGTTCTGAAATAAGTAATATCAAGAATAGTTTATGAAGTGAAGTAAATATGAAGGGATATTATTGATGCCTTAATTGGAACTAAGTCTGAAAAATAACCCATCTGAAACTTGATTGGAATGATTACACACCGAACCCACTAAACACGTCTTTTATCAAAAAAAATAATTGAACTGCCGGTTATGTCTCTGTTCGTATTGAATTATCATGATTTTCACGCCAAATTGTCTTTTGTTTTTGGACCTAGGTAACTTGAGTAATTAAGTCCGCTGGGGTGTTTCTACACCTAATACCCTAAAGCCAACTGGTTTAGGTGCATTGGCCCAAAGCTCGCTAAGAAGCCTAGAAAGTCCAGATTAAAACAAAGTCAAGCAAGTGTTCTCTCCGAGTTAAAATTCCTAACGGTTCTTTGTGTGAGAATAATCTTGATAAAAGACAGGCTTTATAAAAAAATTTAGCGGAGATATGAAGGTTTTATGATAAAGACTATTACACGTTCACAGAGGTGTGTATGAAATGAAAACAAGAAAAAGGTGGAGTGAAAAATAAGACCTAGTTTCCTGTTAAGGAAGATAGAAATTCTGAAGTTGAAACCTTACTGGAAAACAAAACTTGAAAAATACTTAACTCTTTATAAAACTTATGTGATCCTTTTAAAAAATTTATCTG
This sequence comes from Agapanthus africanus, assembly GCA_030015575.1. Lineage (NCBI taxonomy): Eukaryota > Viridiplantae > Streptophyta > Magnoliopsida > Asparagales > Amaryllidaceae > Agapanthus > Agapanthus africanus. The sequence continues at coordinate 822,005,419 of CM057339.1, read as the reverse complement.
GGCTTTATTGTATGACATGATGACTTTATTCGACCCTTCTGGAACTTAACGACACTATTTGCACTGCACGTAAAGACATATAAAATCTGTAGTTAAATAAGAAGCAAGGTGTGAAAAATAAAGGTTCGATAGTCTAGACTTAGGATAATAGAATTGTTATTTTCTGAAACAAAACTTTAGGGTTTGAATCTTAGTTATTTTACAAAACTAACTTGACCGGATTTTGTGGGTAGTATCCGCTGAAAACCCTCAGGAGACAACACTCCTCCTACTAGGGACACCTAGAGGTTTAACGGCTTGTTGCACATGCTCAGTGCAATCGCGTTCCCTGCGAAAGTGAGGTTAGGAAAATTTTTGTGAATAAATTGGCTTTGCTCGGGACGAGCAAATGATAAGTTTGGGGTATTTGTTCATATCTAATTTTTGCATTTTTATACCGCCCAATTTTTATCACATTGCACGTGTTTGCTAGTCAATTGCAGGATACAGGTTCTCGGCTCTAAACGGTGAAATTCATGGAAAAGCACGACAAAATCCGGGTTCCAGCCAACCACAGATAAAACACGGGTCTCCGCTCTTTATCCGTCTGTTGCCACACACCAGTTTAGGAGACAAAATGGCAAATCGATTGTCACCTTCATGCACAAAGCACAATGGCAACACCAAGTCCAAGAAATCTACGCGGAGCTCAAGAAAATCATGACAAATGATCCATGTCCAATCACCTTTTGATCCACTAGAATTCTGGAAGAAATGTGGAAAGATTATCAGGAAAAACATACACCAGACAAAAGGGGACAGCAGACCAGGGAAGTACAGAAAAGACCATGCCCCAACTCCATCATAGGGCCGCGGATCCGCGGCCAATAGGGGGTATAGGCCGCGGATCCGCGGCCGTACCGGTCCCTCAGTGTGTCGTGTTTCAGGGGTAGTTTGGACTTTTTGTATAGAGGCAGAATTTTGCCCTAGGTTTTTATTTTCCAGCCTATAAATAGCCCAGAACCTTGTGAAGCCAAGTGTGCTTAATCTTGTATTTTTTAGGGTTTAGAATACTTGTTCTTCTTCCTCTTCTCATCTCTTCTCCATTGAAAAACTTGTAGTGAGCTTTTGTGAGTGAAGAATGATGAATAAAGAAGTTCATTTTGTTATTATACTTGTCTTGCTCTTTTTATGTTAATCGCTTGTAATCGTTAATTGATAAGTAGTTGTTGTTACTTATTGTTGTTTCTTTCTTTCTCTTTTTCTTTATCCTTAAAACAACCATGATGCTTACGCTTGATCCTTGCCAAGGTGAGGTCGCAAATAGCTAGTTGTTATCTTCTAATCTCTTTCTTTCTATCTTCCTCTTTGTTTTATTTTCTTTTCATTATGATGTGTGAGTAGTTTCCATACTTGTTAGGGTAGGATAAGGGAAGTTTGAGAGAAGGAAATCTCTCTCACTCTTTTCTTGCCCAACATCTTAAATCAACTCCCGTTAATTGAACCACAATCCGCTCCCTACGGCACCCTATCCTACATGATAGCGGTGATTCCGTAGTGAGACCGGTTGTGGTTGAATTAACCGGAGGTCATGGCTAAGAGCCAAGAACGGACGGACAAACACCAAAAGGAGGAACTTAAGCGTTGGAAAGCCTAGCTTATACTCGCAAGTTCCTTCCTAGTCGTGCTAATCCCCGTTGTTGCCGATTACCGTAACACCGATATTAAGAGTGGCAACGAAAGAAGTGAGCGACTCCTAACTCAAACTAACCTAATCCTAACCCTAACAAGCTCTCTTTACATATCATTTTAACACTTAGATAATCACAAACAAATCTGAAAAATTGGACTTAACTCGTTAAAGCACATAGAAAAAGATTCCCATCTCCCTGCGGACGACCCGTACTCAACCGGCTAGCTACAAGCGAAACCGTTTTGATTGCGGTAATTAACTAAACTTAAACACGCAGAATCCCTACCAATCACCTGTCCCCATATACACATGGAATTTGGGGATCGTGTAGCCCGGCGGGTACTTTATTTGATCATACCAGCCTGGATACGGTCGCCCAGTTTTGACAACTTGGCCGGCCGCTTCATTTGCCTGGTGAACTCTTATTTGCTGAGCAATATAGTCATTCAGGGCAGCTTTGGAGATTGTCTCCTCCTAGGCTGTTGACAGAGCCGGCAGAGGATTCGATGTTTCTCCTCTGTCATCTTCAATTATCACTGGAGGATCTTCCGCTGGGGGATCCGGCTGGATCATCATGCCCACCATATCTTGGAATAGAAGGGTCATTTGTTTTATATTGGCCGCTTGTTTTGCGGCCTCTTTGTCTTTTTTCTCAAGCATTCTCCGAAGGAATTTGGCATCAGTTTCCTGCTCACGGCGTTGCTACGAGGATTCCTCTGGGCTTGCTTTCGGTCCTGTGAGTGCGGCCATAGTTGTTAACATCTCATGGAGCTTTTGTTGTTATTGCTCCTGAGTCTTAGTAACTGATCTCGTAAGCGGTCGATGACCTGTGGAGATACGGCTATCCTCTTTTCCGGATGCCATATAGATGGTATGCACCACCGTGCCCCCAGACTTGGAGCATTTAGGCTCAGTGCCCTTGACATTTGTCGCAGACATGGGGATTTTCTCCGGCCTTCTCCTCTTATGGGCGGTCGAAGTTGAGGGGGCCGTTGTAGTGGGCACCTAAGTAGCCGTCGCCTTCTGTGGCTTAACAGGACGGTTCTCTTCCTGTCGGACCTTCAGCTTCTTCTGTTGACGGAGATAGTCTTGATCAACCACCGACTCTCGGACTTGTCGCCAGATTTTGTAAATTTTGGAGGACAGCCGTTGAGGGGGCTGTTCCGGCTTTGTTTCCGTGACAGTCTCCACCGGTGGAGGAGATCTTTTCAATACGGCGGTAGGCGAGTTCCTACGCACCTTGTTCAGCAGTTCAAAGATGTTCCCGGTTGAAACAGCAGCATTGACTTCCACCGTTGGGGTTGGCGAAGTTAGCCCAGAGGGGGAGTTGCCCCCAGCCTTCCTTACTCGGCGCCAGTGGCGACGTCGAGCGTGTCGAGTTGATGGTGCTGGTTCGGCGATGGGGATGGCTTTGTCTTGCCCCCTGTTCAGGTGAGGCGCCGTCGGTACCAACCTCTTGAAGACTGTCATCCGTTGAGTAGTGGTATCCAATCTGTCGAAGACAGACTTTTGAGCAGGAACGGGAGTTGAAGTGGGTGCCGGAACAGTCAGTCTTGTGAAGACCGATCCTTTGGCAAGAGAAGCCGTCTTGACGACTTCAGGAGCAGGGATGACTATCCTTTTCGGAATAACCTTTTCTGGAACTGTAGGCTTCATCATGGGCCCGCATGAACTTTGGCCCAATCTGGCAAAGACTGAGGCGCTGGGGCTGGACGACCCGTTGAGAGGGGCCGCAGTAGTTGTAAACCGATCGAAGACCGACTTCTTGGGAGATTCCGGCGTTGGCACAGGAATGGTGAAGCTCGTTGGCGGGAGCATGGTCCCGAAAAACAATCCAGTTGTGGCATGAGTGACCTTTTCCACCGGCATCGTGAACAGGGAAGCCGCTTGGGGCCCGTAAGCTATGCCTCCAGATGAGGCAGAACGTGGGTTGCAGTTGCCGTTGGAACACTTCGAGCAGGTGAACGCCATTGATCCTTTGCTTTCTGCACCAAGAAAAACGCCAAATCTTAGTATCTCGAAACCCAAGGGCAACCATTATCAAACCGCGATTCGTTCGCGAACACGACACACGAAGTGTGGAGTGGAAAGCGGAAAAGGTCCCACCGGGCGTGCCAGAATCTGTTCCCCTACGAATCACGGAGACACGACCGCGCAGGTTCGTTTATCCTGAAATTCAGGGCAGATGCTAATTGGTGCTATCCGTCCACCTCTCCGAAGATGCCAAGTTGATTTATGGCACCATATATCGAAGGTTTAAACGGATGCAGCCGATGTAACAGACTTCGTCAGATTCCCCCTCGTTTGAGGGGTTTTTTATCGTGGGGATGCTCTTCCCTGCAGGCGCAAGCCCCTGCAGTTAATTACGCTACCGCATCGCGGTAACAACTTTCTCTTTCTCCATATGGTTACTTTCACGTCGTGGGTGTTTGTTTTTTGTTTGGTTGCCCTTGGATTGTATACGGAGACTAATTTATGTTGTCGCCCGTAGGGCGTGGACTAGTCCGAATCCGTATCTTTCTTAGATTTGGGTTTGGGGGGTTGGGTTTAAGGATACGTTAGCCTCATTTGAGACTAAGATCAACTTAAACGTTTATTAAGGATACGTTAGTCTCATTTTAGACTAAGATCAACTTAACGGGATCGTTTAGATCCGACAAGAGAGCATTTGGGGCTCTATTGTTTAGTTTAGGTACATTTCGGTCGATTAGTTTAAAGACATTACGGTCTGTTGTTAGTTTAAGGACATCTCGGTCCATTGTTAGTTTAAAGACATCGCGGTCGAGGTTAAGGACATCATAGTCCGTGGATTTAAGGACTCCACAGTCCGGTGTTCGTTTAAAGACCTCACGGTCGAGGTTAAGGACATCATAGTCCGTGGATTCAAGGACTCCACAGTCCGATGTTAGTGTAAAGACCTCACGGTCGAAGTTAAGGACATCATAGTCCGTGGATTTAAGGACTCCACAGTCCGATGTTAGTTTAAAAACATCACGGTTGAGGTTAAGGACATCATAGTCCGTGAGTTTAAGGACCCCACAGTCCATAGTTTAGAGACGTCATTGTCTATGAAATGTGTGGTTGTCGGGACCCGTCACCTCTTTGAAGACGTTGAGGAATTACAACGACAAATATCAAAGGAGTGAAAAGATGTACCCTCAAATCAAAGTGGATTAAGTGATCTGTAGTCCAATTTGGGACTAAGATCAATCAATTATATTATGAGCACATTGGCTCAGTTAAGTCTGAATTGAGGACTTATGGCCAACTTGGGCTAAGTCAAATTAAGTTTGAAATGTTGGCCCTCTGTTGGACCATTAGACATTTGTCTGGTTTCAGCCCACATTATTTAGCAATGCTAAACAAGAGTTTGAGGGCTTTGGTAACATTTTTTATCTTTGATTGAGCAGTAGACATTATAGCTCTGATTTTTACTCAATTTTGAATGGGAGGCTTTGCTTCTGGAAAATTAACCAATTTGGTTAAGAATAGAGTTAAACACCAGATAACAACAGTGTTAAACACTGGAAATAAAGCTCTCAAATTAGTGTTAAACTCTAGAAGGTAACAGTGTTATACACTGGAAATATAATCCCCAAATTAGTATTAAACACTAGAAAACAACAGTGTTAAACAGTGGAAATAAGGTTTTCAAATTGATGTTAAACACTAAAAATAAAGTTCTCAAATTAGTGTTAAACACTAGAAGACAGTCAGTGTTAAACACTGGGAATAAAGCCCTCGAATTAGTGTTAAACACTGAAGAAAAAGGGGTCACGTGTGGACACATGAGGGCGCCCAGAGGTGGGACCAGATCCCTTTACTCCGTTCTACAATTAAGTGTTAAACACTTTTTTTTATTTTTTATTTTTGAGCATCACGTGTTGGCACGTGATGGGGATTTATGCGCTGACTGTTAAAGCGTTTTCTACGGGGTCACGTGGGAACACGTGAGAGCGCCTAAAGCTTCTATTTCCTTTGCTTTTTTTCTGTGTTTTTATAGGTCACGTGGGAGCACGTGAGGCGTTGCCTCAGAGCTTTTTCTTCTCATCTTTGGGGGATTTGTTCAGGGGTGACGTGGGGACACGTGATGGAGATCTTTTGAGTACTCTGTTATTTTTAAGAATTAAATTCTTTATAGGGTTAAACCCTAATTATGTTTTAGAGGAATTAAATTCCTATTTGAAAGAATTAAATTCTTATATAGGGTTTAACCCTAATTTTCTTTAGAGGAATTAAATTCCCATATATGTAAAAGAATTAAATTCTTATGTAGGGTGAAACCCTAATTTCATTTTAGGAGGAATTAAATTCCTGTAAATCTAAGAGAATTAAATTCTCAATTAGGGTTAAACCCTAGTTTTGTCCATCTTGAAGGAATTAAATTCCTATAGTTTTAGGAGAATTAAATTCTCAGATAGGGTTTAAACCCTAATTTCATCTTGAAGGAATTAAATTCCTATAAATTGGGAGAATTAAATTCTCAGATTGGGTTTAAACCCTAATTTCATCTTGAAGGAATAAAATTCCTATAAATTGGGAGAATTAAATTCTCAGATAGGGTTTAAACCCTAATTTATCTTGGAGGAATTAAATTCCTATAAATTTGGGAGAATTAAATTCTATGAACTCGATTCTCCCTCTAAGTCTTGAATCTGCATGGCAAAATCTCAACCCGATGAGAATTAAATTCTCAACCTATGGGGAGATTTTCTTTTGCAGATCTTCAACTAGAGAAAGAACTAATTTCTTTTTTGCAGAAGAGTTAAACTCATAGATTTTGAGAATTAAATTCTCTGTTTGAAGTTTTGATCCCCTTTCTTTTCTCACTTAGGGTTTTCTTTGTTGAGAATTAAATTATCCTTTCTTTTCTCTCTGAAATTTCATGATTCCAAAATTCTATATCTTTCTTCTCCTCTTGGCTCCTATTTATAGGAGAAGAAAAAGAATCAATTTGTTTAGTAAATCTCTCATTGAAAGATTTGGTTTGTTTTTTCATAATTAATATGATCCTTTAGATCATTCAGTGAATTTTATTCACCGTTGGATTTTCAATCCAAAGATATTCTGTTTGTTATTTTCGGTGAGATTTAAGGAAATCTTTCCTTGTCTAAGATTTTTCCATAAATTGGTGATTTTTAATCACCCCTGGATTTTTAATCCAACGGTTCCCCATAACCCTTTTCCATTTGGAAAGATTTAGAGGAACTTATAATTTAATTCTATTAAACAGTAAGGCTTTCAAAGCCCGTCACATGCTGGCACGTGACCCTTAGTCACGTGTGAGCATGTGACCCCCAATTAAGTCATTTCCTCAGCCGCTTGTTTTCATTTCTGTTTTAACCATCACGTGTCAACACGTGACCATTGGTCACGTGTGAGCACGTGATACCTCATTGAGGTAGTTCATGATTTTTAATCAGGGAACAGCCGTTGGATCAAAGATCCAACGGAGATGATAAATCATCAAAAATACAGAATTAAATTCCGTCGGGAGAAAACATCCCCCAAATTGGATTATAGAATAAAATTCTATTTTGGAATATATTCCCTCAATTTTTCTAAACAGGAAAGATTGCCTTCTGTAAAACAGAAAACCGGTGGATTAAAAATCCAACGGTGATTAAAAAAATCAACATTTTACAGAATAAATTCTGAGTAAGGAAAAATATTTCCCCAATCTTATTAGAAATAAGAAAATATGTTATGTAAAACAGAAACCCTTGAATCAAAGATCCAATGGTGGGTAAAAATTCCCAAATCAATTGGGATCTTTTAATGAGAGATTTCTTCAGAGTTAATTAACAAATTACCTCTACTATATAAAGGAACCAAGACTTCAAGTCTGACATAGAAGAACCCCACCCCACCCCACCCCCATAAGCTTCTAAAAACCTATGCAGAAAACTTCAAAAGGGAACAGAGAAGAAGATCTCCCTCCTCAAAAACTCTAGGTAAATAAAAAGAACAGAGATCAAAACATCTCGTTTACATATCTAAGGGTTTAACCCTTTTTAAAAGAACATAGTTCTTTTTCTGGATCTGTGATCCACAAGACAAGTCTCCCATAAGTTGAGAATTTAATTCTCATCGGGAAGAATTTGTTCTTGAGAATCAAAGATTCAGAAAAGGGCTAGGAATTAAATTCCTTGAAACGAAGCATATAAGAGAAACTTGGTTCTCATAAAAGAACTTGGTTCTTAAAAAATGAAAGCTTGATCATTAATCGGCGCTACAGAAGAAAAGAGCACTTAGCACTCACTGGACAGCGCCCAGCGCCTCACGTGGGCGCCAAAGAAGACAAGAGTGCTCAGCACTCACTGGGTAGCGCCCAGTGCCTCACGTGTCCCTCACATGGGTTCCACAGAAGAAAAGAGTGCTTAGCACTCACTAGGCAGCGCCCAGCGCCTCACGTGTCCCTCACGTAGGCGCCACGGAAGAAAAGAGTGCTTAGCACTCAGTGCCCAGCGCCTCACGTGTCCCTCATGTGGGCTCCACGGAAGAAAAGAGTGCTTAGCACTCAGTGGGTAGTGCCCAGCGCCTCACGTGCCCCTCATGTGGGCACCACAGAAGAAAAGAGTGCTTAGCACTCACTGGGCAGCGCCTAGCGCTTCACGTGCTTCGCATGTGGACGCCATAAAGAGCGCCTAACACTCCATATAAAGACAAAAGGAGTAAAGTGATTTTACACTTATTGGGTAATCCCCCATGACTGAAATCTCCACATGATCATATGTGGGTGTCAGAACTTATATAAGTGCTCAGCACTTTTTGCATAAAAGGGGGACTGATTAAGCAGAGCCCAAGCAAGTGCTTAGCACTCTTTTTTTTTTAAAAAACAACTGAGCAGATCAAGCCCAAATTGGCTAGGTCCTCTGAGGATAGAACCTCCTTGATTCAAATCAACCGAGCGCATATACTCATGATTGCCCAAACTGATCTCAGTCTCATATATGACTATTGATCTTTCAATTGATGATATCCAAAATGATATTCATCACATATCTCCTAAGGTAATCTTAGTCTCAAAATATGACTAACGATTCCTAGGGCCACCATAACCCGTCTCCTTCAAATACGGGATTTGGTTTAAGGGTACATCTCTCCACACCTGTGATACACGTCGTTGTAATTCTTCAACGTCTTCAGAGAGGTGGCGGGTCCCAACAACCAACAATTCTTCAGTGCATTCCCAAACCGTCCAAACCGACGTGCACACCTCAAATCAGACCGCACCCCATACTGGGTGCATTCCATATCACCTTTGTTCATTCCGTCACGTAACAAATACATGTGCGCGCAAGATGAACACAATGGACCACTATGTCCTTATACTGGCAATGGACCGAAATGTCCCTAAACTAATATTCGCCTCCAAAATGGCGATAATGGACCGAAATGTCCTTAAACTAAAACAATAGAGCCCAAACGCTCTTTTGCTGGATCCTAAATAAAAATGATCCTGAAACCTCGTTAAGTGGATCTTAGTCTTAAATTGGACTAATGTATCCTTATAAAAAACAAATCGAACCCCCAAATGCTCACATACATTTAAGTCGATCTTAATCTTAAAATAGATTAATGATCCTTAAATTAAAAAAAAACCCAAATCTAAGATATATGGATTTGGACTAATCCACGCCCTACGGACGACAACATAAATTAGTCTCCGTATACAATCTATGGGCAACCAAAACAAACAAAAAAAAAATACGACACGAAGTGAACTTCCGGAGCAGGAAAAAGTGGTTATCGCGATGCGGTAACATAATTAACTGCAGGGGCTTGCGCCTGCAGGGAAGAGTGTCCCCATAATCAAAAACCCCTCATAAACAAGGGGAATCTGACAAAGTCTGCTACAACGGCCGCATCCGTCCAAACCTCCGATATACGGTGCCATAAATCAACTTGGCATCTTCGGAGAGGTGGACGGATAAATCCAAATAGCATTTGCCCACAAATTCAGGCAGGACGATCCATCCCGGTATGTCTCTATTTTCGGCGGTGAACAAATTCTGGCACACCCGGTGGGACCTCTTCCTCTTTCCACTGCACACTTCGTGTGGAGTGTTCGTGAACAAAATCGCAGTTTGCTATGGTTGCCTTTGGATTCGGGGTACTAAGATTTGGTGTCTTGTTCCTATGCTAGAAAGAAGAAGTGAACATCAATGGCTTCCAGCTGCACAAATTGCAACAACAACTCCCGCTCCATCCCAACTGGAGAAGTGACATACGGGCCCAATGCGGCCTCCATCTTTTCAATGCCCGTGGGGCAGGTGACTCAAGCAACCACTGGATTGTTCTTCGGGACCATGCTCCCGCCAGTAAGCTTCAGCGCCCCAGTGCCACCAAAGGAAGCTCCCAAGAAGTCAGTCTTCGATCGACTTGCAACCACCACGGCCCCTCTCCACGGGTCGTCCAAGTCTGCCAACTCAGTCTTCAACAGGCTGAGCCGAAGCTCAAGTAGGCCCGCAAAGAGTCTTACGATACCTGAAGGGGCTATCCCAAAACGGATAGTCCTCCCAACTCCTCCGGCAAGTGAAGTCATCAAAAGTGCTTCACCTACCAGAAAGACGGCCTTCGAAAGATTGGTCATTCCCTCTCAAAGAAAGTCAGTCTTCGACAGGCTGGCACCAGCAGTAGCCCCTCACCAAAGCAGGGGACACGACGGAGCCGCTTCCACAACTGAGGTGGTCCTGTCTGCAAGGAACACTCGATATCGCCACCGCAATCGAGTGAGAAGAGCAGGGGGAAACTCCCCCTCCGGACTCACCCCACCAGCTCTAATGGTGGAAATTGACGCTGCGGTTCCAACCGAGAACAGTTTTGATCTGCTTAGGAGGGTGTGCAAGAACTCTCCAACCGCGGTGATGAAGAAATCACCCCCACCTGCTGAAAACACGATGCAGGCAAAGCCGGAGCAGCCCCCTCAGCGTCTCTCTTCCTAAATTCAAAGGGTCTGGCGGAAAGTCCAAGATTCTGTAATTGACAAAAACTGCTCTTGCTGACTGAAGAAAATGAAGGTTCGGCAGGAGAAAGGATATCCCTCCGTTATACAGCGAGGGACGTCTTCTACACAGGCGCCTGTTACAACGGCTCCTTCAACTTCAACTTTCCACAAAAGGACGAGGCTAGAGAAAATCCCACCACCGGTGACAAATTCTAAAGATGATGGACCCAAACGCCCCAAGTCTGGGGGCATGATCGTGTACATAGTTTACATGGCTTCCAGAAAAGAGGAAAGCCGTGCTTCCGTGGGTCATCGTCAGCAAACTCGGTCGTTGACAAAAGCTTAGGAGCAACAACAAAAGCTCCAGGAAATGTTGATCAAAATGTCAGCACTCACCGGACAGAAAGAAAGTATGGAGTCAGCATCTGAACAGTGTCAAGAGCAGGAGATCGATACAGAGTTCCTGCGAAGGGTGCTTGAAAGGAAGGATAAGGAGGCCATGGAACAAGCTTCTAACATTAAGCAGATGGCGCTTCTGTTTCAGGACATGGTTGGAATGATGATCCAGCCAGAACCTCCAGCCAAAGATCCACCGATAATCATCGAGGATGACAGAGGGGAAACATCGAGCCCTCTTCCGGCTTTATCAATGGCCAAGGAGGAGACAATCTCCAAGGCTGCTCTTGATGATTATATAGCTCAACAAATACGAGCTCATCAAGCGAATGAGGCGGCTGGCCAAACCGTCAGAACTGGACGACCGTATCCAGGATGGTATGACCAAATTAAGTACCCTCAGGGATATACGATCCCCAAATTCCATGTGTACAAGGGGACAGGAAATCCACATCAGCACGTCGCTCAGTTCAGAGCTCTATGAGGCAATACTGGAGGCGATGACAAACTGTTGCTTCGCCAGTTCATTGGCAGCCTGTCAGAGACGGCCTTTGAATGGTACTCGAAGCTCCCAAATGACTCCGTCAAAACATTCACATAGATGGAACTGTTGTTCACACAGCGGTTCGCCAGCGCAAGCGAGCGCACCCCGATCACGGCATTAATCAATGCCAGGGTGAAGTCAGGAGAAACCTGGGTCCAATACGCGATCCGGTGACGGAACCTATGGTCGAAGTGCGAACAACGCATCGAAGAATCTCCTGCCATGGGTATGTTCATCGGGATACTAGATCCTCAAAAGACGGTGTCCCAGTTAATGACGTTCTTCAAGCCGACCACCTTCCAGGCTCTGATTGACAAACTGGCCCAAATAGACCATATGGGCCACGGGCCTTCCTCCTCGAAAATGGACCCTTGAAATGCCAAGGGTAAAGGGAAAGCGGCCTTCGTTGCCAACACTCAACAGCAACCGAGTGACTCGAAGTCGGTTGCTAGCCAAAACAACATGCGTACGCGCTTATCCTTGGAAGAAAAGTTAGGACGCGCTTACTCGTTTCTCTATAACAAGACGAAGAGACTGTTCGAGCTAGAAGTACGCAACAAACTTATCACATTGCCGGACCCACGACGTCCACCGCAACCAACCGATGTCAACAACCCCAACTACTGCTCTTATCATAGAATGGTGAGCCATCCAATTGAAGATTGCTACATCTTCAAGAACTGGGTTGAGAATCAGTATCAACAAGGGAAGTTTACGCTTTTTGAGAACTGGAAGGTGAACCCGCCACAGAAGCACGCTCCTAAAAAGGTGGATACGCCGAGGGCATCATGCTCGCTCCTAAAAGAAGCTCCATGGGAAGTTGTCATTTTAGCTAAAACTAAAAGAATGCTGAAGGATCTCCAGGCATGTCCGGCAATCAGGTGGAAGAGTCCGCTTGAACCGGAAATCATCGAAGGGATGCTGAACTGCGTCTCGTACCGAAAACTGTCAACAAAGGACAAGATCCCCAAGTCGAACCTTCAAAGTCTTCGAAAAGAAAGAAAAAGACCAAGAAGCCTGTTCAACCTGCCGATTATGACAACAAACGCACAGAGTTACAGAGGTACATTGATGCGCTGGAGGAGTACAACCAGAAGGCACAGACACCGGTCACCTTCAAAGAGTTTCTCAAGTATATTCTTGAGAACGAAGAGAGTGACAACGATGAGGAAAATAACTCATCGGAAGAAACCAAAGACTATGTAGAAAGTTTCCACATGGTCTTCCATTCGTCGACAAATGGTGAAGAAGCTCCCTCGGCGTCAGAAAACAACGCAGAGGAACTGGGGGCAGGATCGACGCCAAAATCCCTGGAACTGTCAGAAGACCCAATCGATAGGTTGTTAAATGAAGCCTTTCGAAAAGGCAAAGTTGACCGAGAACGCGAAACAGCCATATACGAAAAGGCTAAGTGTCGGCGTTAGGATGAAAAATCTACGGTAAGGATGAGTCGTACAGTACTCCAACCAAGCCAAAGCACACCTGCCACAAACAAGAGCAGGATCAAAATAGAGAAGCAGTTCGCCAAAGCCCTGTCAATGGGAATGAAGCTGCCCCTCTCATGAAAAACACTCCCGAGGTCATGTTCCTTGACAGAGCGGATATACATCCAAACTACTACCTATATTATCGGAGGTTTACCCACCCCACCTAGGAATGTAGTGCCTTCAAGAAGTGGTAGCAAGGATACGTTGCCCATCAACAACACTTCAAGAGGATGAAACACGAATCTCGTCGACGGCAAAGAAGTTCGACAAGTGCGCGTGAGAAAACGACTCACAACTGTCATATGGTTGATACCAGTCGGGAAAGTGAAAAACTCCAAGTTCTTACCTTCGGGAGCGATTCTAAGGAAGAAATGACCATCAGCCCTCTCTTCAAAAACTCCACCTCCGAAAAAGAGGAGGAGGAGAATAACTGCGAGAATATTCAGCTACGTAACCGCACACTGCCTGAGAAGAACCTCGGACCTGCAAATAAAGCTTTGAGTAAAAGCGACAAGGGGAAAGAAAAAGTCCCAGAGGAGATCACCCTTGATGATGGAGTCGTTAAAGAGATCGCAGCCAAGGACCCACCTAGGAAAAACAAGGTGGATCACAATGTCCTAGCGCATCTGAGGAAAATGCCTTTACAACTAAGCATACTAGATGCTCTCCTCCTGTCCAAAGATGCACGAGATTCTTTGATTAAGGAAGTGCAAGATCCTGATCAATTCCAAGCTTTCTTAGCTGAAGAAAGGATGAAAGACGAATTGGCAGAGGCTCACACTGCTGACATCACATTCAGCGATGACGCTCTCCTCCTCGGAACGCGCGAGCATAACCGCCTGTTATACGTCACCGAGTACTGCCACGATATCAAGATAGGCAAAATCCTTGTCGACAATGGGTCTTCTGTCAACCTCCTCAATGTAAAGGTGATGAAGGAGATTTGCATGAATGTTCAGCACCTAGCCCGAGATAAAATTACCATCTCCAGTTCCGATTCACAGTCATCAAGGACGCTCGGGTCCATAATACTGACGTTACGCTTCGGGCTGCTCATCACTGACGTCAAATTTCACGTCATTGACGCCAAGACTTGCTACAACGCTCTACTCGGTAGGCCTTGGTTACACGAGTACAATGTCATCCCTTCTACACAACACCAGTGTTTGAAGTATTTCAAAGACGGCCTCGAGTACACAGTTACGGGGGAGCTAAATCCATTCTCCGTAAATGAAGTTCGAAAATATAAAGACGCAAAGTACTTCCTACCAGACTTCAAAGATACGGAAAGATGTCATAAGCCGGAGGGCAAACGGAAGTCCGTTGTCACCATCCCGATCTTTGGGAGTGACAACGAGGAAGATGAGGAAATAGTCTACTCAGGGCAACCCCAATGCAACAGGCCCGGACCATCTACACCTATTTTAGTCTTTGGCAATGACTCTGAGGACGAGACCAACGCCGTGTTCTCCACTCGCACGTTAGCACAAACCGTTATTGGAGCTGATCAGAGTTTACAGATCACCATGGTTCCGCCATGACATTACAAAGAACTTATGCGCTTGATACATACAGCGTATAAGAGCTGCAAACTTTCTACATCCCTCCCAGGTGAAGAGGTGAAAAGGAGATCCTCTTCTATCAATCTACGGAGACCAAAGTGGAGAAAGAAGTCTGGCATGGTGCCGAGCTTGCGCTTGACAGGCTTCAACCAATCCGTCTGCTCAGATATTACGCAGAGGGATTGAAAAGGCTATTAAGATGCCAAGGTGTATCTTTCAAACAAACCGTTCGACAAGCCCAGTTCTACAGCAAGATCTGGGACGTTTCCGGGATTCAGCGAAAGATGCCCAACGGAAGATGGAGACGACTGGGCTTGGATACGTTCGGTCAAATAAACGGGAGCAATTCCACAACTGCCGCGCCATAAATAACTCCGGTGGAGAAAGGAATGCTTTTCTAGATAGCTGTGACGTTGAAACGAAGCAAAATCCTCATATAAGAACGTCAAGTCCGTCGTTCGAAGAGCAAGTTGACAAGCTAATAAGAGAAGCCGGTCAAAAGGTTCGGGATGATCACAACCGAGAAATGGTTCTTTACGAAAAGGTCGGGACGCGTCGTCTCAATCAGCAGTCTGCGAAAAGATAAGATTACGATGCTCTTTCCCCTCAGCCCGTTGTACGTTCTCGCGACAAGAGAAAAGCCCGAAACAGGGACAAAAACAAAGTGAAGAACGAGAATGACGTTCGGAAATAGCGAAGCGAATCCAAGAAGCCACGCAATCAAGAAAAAGTCAACTGGAATCCGTCTTTTATGAAGAAGATGGGAGGGAAATACTCTTTCCCTCAAGACAAGACAAAGAAAATATTCAACCTTGTCATGAAGCATCAAATGATTACGCTCCCGGAGCCACAGTACCCCGAACAGATAAATGAGGTCCATCACCTGGATTATTGCTCCTATTATCGGGCAATAAGACATCCTTTTGAAGACTGTTTCACCTTTAAAGACCGGATCGAAGACCAATATCAACAAGGCGGGTTCGCTTTATCCGACAGCTGGAAGGTAACCCCGCCGTAAAAGCATGAGCTAAAGAGGACCTATACTGCGAGGATAGGACCAGTTCAACATCAAGAATGGAAGCAAACTCGTACCTGCCATGTGATAACACTCTCAAAGAAGGAAGGGCATGAGGCTATGGATGACCTTTTCAAGTGCTTTGCAAATGAAGACAAGGATGAAGTGATCTCAGAATTTCCACCGACACCAAAAGAGCTGGAAGATGGTCCATCACCCAGCTTATTGCTCCTATTATCGGGCAATAGGACATCCTTTTGAAGACTGGTTCACCTTTAAAGACCGGGTTGAAGACTAATATCAACAAGGCAGGTTCGCTTTATCCGACAGCTAGAAGGTAACCCCGCCGCAAAAGCATGAGCCAAAGAGGACCTATACTGCGAGGATAGGAGCAGTTCAACATCAAGAATGGAAGCGAACTCGTACCTGCCATGTGATAACACTCTCGAAGAAGGAAGGGAATGAGGCTATGGATGACCTTTTCAAGTGCTTCGTAAATGAAGACGAGGATGAAGTGATCTCAGAATTTCCACCGGCACCAAAAGAGATGGAAGATGGGATACACACTACAGCGGATAACCTAACGAAAATTGACTTAGGGACGAAAAACGATCCGAGGCCGACGTTCGTCAGTGAGCTGCTATCTAAAAGGCAGGTAGCCATTTTAAAAGATGTACTCATGCAGTATAAAGATTGCTTCGCGTGGAACTATTCCGAAATGCCATGTCTAGATCCAGAAGTAGCAGTACATAAACTGGCCATATCGCCGGACATAAATCCAGTCAAACAAGCGCCGAGGAGGATGCGACTCGAACTCGAGATGAGCATCAATGCTAAGTCAAGAAGCTAATCGACTCCAGCATCATCTAAGAAGTTCAATATCCTGACTGGATTGCCAACATTGTTCCAGTAATGAAGAAAAATGGGACGATGCGCATCTGCGTAGACTTTCGGGACCTCAACAAAACTTGCCCAAAGGATGACTTCCCAGTACCAGTTACCGAGCTGATGATAGATAACACGTCTACCCATGAGGTCTTCTCCTTCATTGATGGATCTTCAGGGTATAACCAAATAAAAATGCATCCTGAAGACCAAAAGCATACCGCCTTCCGGACTCCGTTGGGCATATTCTGTTACAAGGTAATGCCTTTCGGTCTGAAGAACGTTGGTGCTACCTACCAGAGGGCTATGACGAAAATCTTTGATGATCTCATTCATGAGGTTGTTGAATGCTACATTGATGACCTTGTGGTGAAGAGCAAATCTTATGAGGAGAAATGGGAGCATCTAGACATAGTGTTCCAACGTCTTCGGAAGTATAATCTGAAGATGAATCCTCTAAAATGAGCGTTTGGAGTCTCTTCGAGCAAATTTCTAGTATTCATCATACGACACCGAGGCATCGAAATAGACCCATCGAAGATCAAGACGATTACGGAAATGCCCACGCCGAGGACTCTCAAGCGGTTGTGATCCCTTCAAGGAAAACTCACATATATCCGACGGTTCATAGCCAACCTCTCAGGAAAATGTCGTCCCTACAGTCATCTAATGATGAAGGGGACCACATTCGTCTGGGATCAAAAATGCCAGAATGCACTAGACGAGATTAAGTAGTACCTGCAAAATCTACCAGTACTGACCGCCCTGGTTAGAGGAAGGCCCCTCATCCTATACACAACGGCCCTTGAAGGTTCTCTGGGTGCACTATGGGCACAAGAGAACGACCAGGGAAAGGAGAGAGCTCTGTACTATTTGAGTCGAGTTCTGACAGGGGCAGAAAACAACTACTCCCCCATCGAAAAGAATTGCCTGGCACTGATCTTCACAATAACGAAGCTCGAACATTACGCCTTGGCACATGAGTTCCATCTCATATCAAAGGTGGATCCCTTCAAATATCTGATGTCAAGGCCCATTCTAACAGGAAGGCTTGCCAAATGGGCCCTCCTCTTAATGGAGTTCTCGATAACGTATTGACCCCTCAAAGCAATAAAGGGCCAGGCCATCGCTGACTTTCTCTTCGAGCATCCGATACCAGGAGACTCCCCCTTAAATTGCGAGTTACCGGATGAACATGCGTTCGACGCAAAGGAAGAAGAGAATGATACCCGATAAGAACTCTACTTTGATGGAGCATCTTCCACGAAAAGACAGAAGCATAATACCCTCATAATCAAAGCTGGGTTGGGTCTCATCTTCGTGACTCCGCAAGGAGGGATGCTGCGTTACGCCTTTTCCCTGACGGAACCGAGGACTAACAACGAAGATGAATATGAAGCTTTGATAACAGGTCTCGAGATCGCTGTTGAAATGGGAATTCATGACATCCTCATATATGGAGACTCCCAGCTCATTGTCAGCCAAGTAAATGGCGACTATCAGACATCCAAGCCAGAACTGATCAGGTATGGTGAAAGAGTGCAGCAACTGCTGACACAAATCTCTTCCTACATCTTGAAGAGTATACCACGTGCGGAAAATAGCAAAGCGGATGCATTGGCTAGATTAGCTAAAGAATTGGCCGACGAAGACCTCAATGACGTAAAGATTATCATGCAAAGCTGCCGGGTTCTCACGCCAGTAGGGATACCTTCGGAGGATTTAACATAGTCATCTGAAGAAAAGGAAATGATCAAACAAGCAGTCCTCCAGATAGAAGAAGAAGAAAAGATCAAGGATTGGAGGGAAGTCTTCATAGACCACTTCAAATCCCATCGAACGCCCGAAAATGCGTCGTCAAGACATCAGCTCATGAAACGGGCTCTTTCTTTCGCTTTCGTCAATGATACTCTATACAAGAGATTGCTTGACGGTTTGTGGCTAAAGTGCTTGGGGCCAGGAGAAGCAGAGAGAGTCGTTCAAGAATCTCACGACGGACTCTGCGGTTCTCATCAAGCTGGGCCAAAGATGAAGCTGAAGATCAAAAGAATGGGTTACTATTGGCCTACAATGGTTCAGGACTGCCTCGAATATGCGAAGCAGTGTCACTCGTGCCAGATTCATAGGGAATTCATCCACCAACATCCAAATCCGCTACACCCAACGGTAGCTAGCCGGTCGTTCGAAATGTGGGGAACCGACATAATTGGCCCTATCGAACCAGCATCATCCAAAGGACATCGGTTCATACTAGCAACGACCAATTACTTTTCTAAGTAGGCAGAAGCAATACCACTAAGGGAAGTGAAGACGGAGAATATTCTCCATTTCTTCAAGACACATGTCATCTACCGGTTCGGCACTCCGCGACGGATAATCTCGGATAATGGACCAGCCTACAGGAGCTATAAAATCAGTCGATGCGCAGAACAACATAAAATAGACCGGCGATATTCTTCTATTTATAATCCCCGAGCTAACGATCTAGCTGAAGGTTTCAACAAGACCTTGACAAAAATTATAAAGAAAATGGTGTAGGGAAACAAAAAAGACGAGCACAAAAGGCTACACGAAGCTCTCTGGGCGTATCGGACGACATTCAAAACGGTCACGAATACGACCCCATACGCGTTAGTATTCGGCACGGAAGCAGTACTTCCTTTGGAAATAGAACCCCCTTCTCTGCGAGTAGCGGTTCGATACGAACTGAAAGATGAAGAAAACGCTCATCTCTAGCTTGAGGAACTCGACGCCCTCGACGAAACCCGTCTTATAGCACAGCAGAACCTAAAGGCTTATAAGACAAGGATGACACGGTCATATGAAAAACTAACCAGGCCGAGAACATTCCGCCAAGGCGAACTCGTGCTAGTCGTCAAAAGACCTATGATCCCCAACCGCACAAGACGGGGGAAATTCGAGCCGAACTATGAAGGCCCGTACATCATAGATAAGGTCTACCACGGTGGGTCCTGCCTGCTCATAGATATGCATGGCAAAAGACCCTTCCGGCCAATAAATGGTCGATTCCTCAAAAGATACTACGCCTAACGAGGTACGATTCAGGTCAATAATAGATGACGACGCCTGTGTCCGCTCACTATCTTCCTGAGTCAAAACCCTGAAAGTAGTATCCAGAAGATCTGTTGCCTTGAAAATGGTAACAGTGGACCACTACATCCTTAAACTGGCCATGGACCGAGATGTTCCTAAACTAATAATGGACCGAGAAGTCCTTAAACTAAAAATTATCTACCTCAAACATGGCGATAACGGACCGAGATATCCCTAAACTACCATGTCGCCTCCAAAACGGTGATATGCTTCCTTGAGATCTACATTGCAATCGAAACCCCAACGGCGAAGACTGCAACTCAAGTCCCACTTGCTATACAGCTACTCCGACGGTGAAGTCACCCCTAAGTCCCATTGCCAAACAGATGGGTCAAAAAAAAGGTATGTCCATAAGCAAATGGGTACGGATGAAAACCCGAAAGAGCGCCGTGAGTAAAAACAGCAGGGCTACCGGCAAGCTTGTGAAAACCCGGAAGGACACAATCTCGTAAAAGAAAAAGAAAAAAACGGTGTGTCCATAAGCAAAATGGGCACGGATGAAAACCCTAAAGGGCGCCATGAGTAAAAACAGCAGGATTGCTGGCGAGTTTGTGAAAACCCAAATAGGGCGCAAACTCGTAAAATAAAAAAATTCATGTGCACTTGCAAGGTCCTCTCGGCTATGTGAGGAGAAAATACCTACGTGAGATCCTTACGACTCACAAAGAAGCAACACACTCAGGAATCCTCATGATTCCTAAGAAGAAATTACACATACGGGATCCTCACGAATCGTAAGGAGAATTCCCTCTATGAGACTCTTACGGCTCATAAGATTCAAAAGCCTTAAGCTACAGGGATCTAAACCTGTTCTTACGCCGTCATATCCCCCAAGTTACCCTACAGGCGGTCTAATATTGGCCCTTGTATACAATCCACGGGCACGAATAAATACTCCCCCACCAAGTTCTTCTAATGGCGAGAAATGTTCCCATATGTTGAACGACACTTGTAAGCCCCTCGACTTATAAAGAGAAAACACTCTTGTAAGATCCTTACGACTTGCAATGAAAATACCACGTATGAGTCCTCATGACTTCTAGGGAAAACCTACACCTACGAGATTCTCACGACTCGTAGGGAGAAATACTTTTATGAGACCCTTACGGCTCATAAAGTCAAAAAAACCTTAGTCAACAGGATCATAACCCTGTTTGCTAAGATATCTTTGTTCAAATCGAAAAAGGAAAATGATAATTCGCTCCTGGCAACATTCCAGTTGTAGCGATACTGATGCCTAAATAGGTATCAAATTTCAAATCCTCGCAAAGGCAAATGATGATTCGCTCCTGGAAATATTCCGGTTGCAGCGATGTTGATGCCAAGATTGTTATCGGATCTCAAGTTCCTGACTCGTAGTAAAACTCAGCGAGTCGCAAGAAAAAAAATGCACATGAAATAGCCGAAATAATGGGGCAACTCGCAATAAAAATCAGTGACAAAAAAATATGCATATGAAGCAGCCGAAATGTTTGGGCAACTCGCAATAAAAAAGCAGCGAGTAAAAATATAAAAATAGCCGAAATGATTGGGCACCGCGAAAAATAGCCGAAATGATCGGGCAATCGCGACTTTCGCGATATGAAAAGCTGAAAAGATAGAGCATCGTGGCAATGAAAATAAAATAGAATAATAAAATAATAAAATAAAATAAATTTTCCTCTGCCCTGCAGGTGAGTCTACACTGACCCCTATATACAATCCATGAGCACAAATGAAGGAAAAGAAACCATGTTTTCCCATCAGGCTCCGTCAAAGGGAGGGCCAGATTTCGACGGCAACATCTACAGCCTAGAGATCATCCCGACGTTCCCTCTTAGTGCAGATGCGACGTCAACAAAGGCTCCAAGGAGCCAAATCAAAAAGGACTGACGGTAAAATCCCAGCTCCGGCTCGACATTCTTCTCGTTACAGCAGACACAATATCAACAAAGGCTCCGAATAGCCAAATCAAAAAGGAGTGACGGCAAAATCCCAGCTCCAGCTTGACATTCTTTTCGTTACAGCTGACACAATGTCAACAAAGGCTCCAAATAGCCGAATCAAAAGGAGTGACGGCAAAATCCCAGCTCCAGCTCGACATTCTTCTCGTTACAGCAGACGCAATGTCAACAAAGGTTCCAAATAGTCGAATCAAAAGGAGTGACGGCAAAATCCCAGCTCAAGCTCGACATTCTTCTCGTTACAGCAAACGCAATGTCAACAAAGACTCCAAATAGCCAAACCAAAAGGAGTGACGGCAAAATCCCAGCTCCAGCTCGACATTCTTCTCGTTACAGCAGATGCAATGTCAACAAAGGCTGTAAATAGCCAAACCAAACTGGAGCAAAGGCATATTCCTAGCTCCGGAATTCAACTGCAATACATACAGCATAGAAGTCCTACAGATATCTACCCAATTTCAGCAAAGAAACAGCACGGCATCGTCAAAACAAAAAAATGAAGCAACGGCACATTCCCAGGTTCAGGGTCTCGACGGCAACTCATATAAAGCCTAAGAGATATCGGAGATCATCTCACACCAGCGCGGAGTGGTTATAACTCATCGGGGCTCCAAACTGAGCCTGACCTCAAGTAAAAGGCGACATGGAAAATTCCTAATGCTTGCTCTTCCGACGGTCATATAGCGTAAGGAGATTACTTGAAGACGTCTTGTTCAGCCCCCGAAGAGATCAAAGGCATGACAGTCGCGGGGCTACTCGAATAATAGCTTAAAGACTGTATATCGAGGAATACATCAGCCAACGCGATGATACCACGGACCAAAGCCCTAGTACCACAAAACCTAATGGATCTCTGTCGCAAAGAGCAGGGGTTATCTATATATAACGTTAGGATAAGTTTGCCTGTAAACCCAAGGGAGGTAAACTAAACAAACTCTGAAACGAGTGAATAAACTACGAACTCCGAAATGAGTCCATAAACTAAAAACTCCAAAACGAATGAATAAACTACAGACTCCGAAATGAGTACGTAAACTAGAAACTCCGAAACGAGTGAATAAACTACAAACTCCGAAACGAGTAAATAAACTAATTAGCGCCACATTAAGACACAGATAAGCGCATGCAAAAAATGTACATTCTTATTCACGAATCAAAGTGTTTAAGAGATACAATTAATACAAAAAGGGGAATACAATTACAATTGTTAAGAAGGCGGGGCTTTTAACAAGTTGGCAACCCGCTCACGCGCTCCCCGCAGCTCCTCCTCGCATGCTTCTACTACGGCTAACCCCACTTCAATTTGAGCCTGTTGTTGCAAGCATGATGAAAGCTTCTCAGCGATTTCCTGCTTGGCAACTTCGCAATCTTGCATGCCCCGCTCGGTAAAATCCAGCTTCTGCCTCAGCGGCAACCCATCTGAAATACATTGTTGGAGGTTTTCGAAAATAACTTGCAGCTGCGCAGCATTCGTTTCAAGCTGGGCGCGCAATTTGATCGATTCTCTAGAAGCCGTCTCATGGTCTATTCGCTTCAAGGTCAACTTTTGTTCAAAATATTGAATGAAATCGGCACTTTGCTTGATCCATGCGACCCGCTGAGCCTTCAAGGTCAATACCTCAGGAGAGAGACACTTGAGCTCGATCTCATGCAGACAAGCATCGATTCTCTTCCAATAGTCGACCCAAAAGCCGACGAAATCTTCGATGTGGAAGTTCACGAGCGTCACCAATATAAGATTGACTTCGTCAGTGAAATCCGCAGCAGAAGTAAGAGCCTTGGCATTAAGATCTTCGATAAATCTGCGTAACAACCGCTTGCTAGTTGTCGCACCCCTGGAAGATTGACGCTTAGAAAAAGGCCCCGTAGGCATGGGAATGTGAGACTCAAAAGGAACCGAAGCCGGTGTATTCGCAGCAAAATAAATCACGCACGAATGAGGGTCAAATTTCGATTTGAAAAAATAAAGAAGACGGCTGATGGATGAGATCTACCGTACCATCTGTTGAAGGCGGCATGACAAGGAGCACAGGAAACTCGGCTATCCCTTCACTTCCTCCCTCGAGCCGTGGTACTGTGGTCAATATGGGGAAAGCTTAGCAACAGAATGAAAAGAAGAAACACCAAGCAAGGAGTATACTAACCAATGCCGGAAGGAGGAACGAATTCTGTCTGGAAGGCAAAATGCAGGCTTAACACCTGGTGTAAGCGATCAAAGAGCACTCCTGCAGGATTGCAACAATATTTGGTCAATACAGGAAAATGGTATGTATACTGAAGCAAAGAAATGAGAAATCTTCACCTTCCAGAGTTCGGAGAGACACAGAAGAAAGGGGTGGAACCGTAGTAGTCAGAGCAATGACCGGCAGAAATTCTTCAGTCAATACAGCATTAGGGTCTACTGCACCTATACTCAGGATAAAGGAGATATCATTAGATGCCTAGTAGGTTTAAAAACTCAAAGATAATAACTCAAGGAGTACCTGACAGAGCAGAAACCGAGACAGTGCCCGAAACGTCACCAGTTGTGACGGCTTCCTCGGTTGCCACTGGGAAAGTGGATTTAGCACCCCCACCTTCATCCCCTAATTCGATAAGGGCAGTTATAATGCTGGCATCCCCCACCAATATCAAGGATCCACAGGGAGAAGAAGCGACAGTCAGAGCGGTCTCAAATTCCAGAGAAAGGTTGGCCACTTCAGGCTCTTTAGTCGCCGACACTTCACCTGCCATGCCACCACCAGAACTTGGCCCTGCTTTAAAACAAAAGAAATGTGTCAAGATTCGAGGAAAAGCGGTTACTAAATTCTAATAAGTGACTGCGCGTTGTTATACCTTGAAGCAACCACTCGGCCTCTTCCCGAGCCGCACGCGCAACTCGCCTATGAGCAATAAACAAGTCAGAAGGGACATTCGCCATGGGAATGACAAAAGGTCGAACTTCACTCGAACCTGCGCCC
Organism: Agapanthus africanus; assembly: GCA_030015575.1. NCBI lineage: Eukaryota > Viridiplantae > Streptophyta > Magnoliopsida > Asparagales > Amaryllidaceae > Agapanthus > Agapanthus africanus. The sequence goes on along the minus strand of CM057339.1, from coordinate 821,980,891 downwards.
GCGGCCAAGGCAGGCTGACGTTCCCTCGCAGCATGCTTTCTACGCTTCCTTTCATCCTGGGCCGTATGAACCGACCTCCTTAAAACTTCTGACATGAAGACGTCGTCATCCAAACCGAGCTCGGCCTCCGGATCCGCTGTGGCATCCATCATAGGCAGCTCCAGCAACACCTCCTGCGGTGGCCTTGGGAGGGCCTCAGCCGTAACCGATGTCTCTGAAGGCTTTTCTACATCACCACCCAGGGCTGGCATTATATTCGGAACAACCTGAGTTGTGGTGATTCCTGTAATAGGATAAAGAAAAGGGTCAGATCATAAATAAAAGGAACTAAAAATATAAAGGTGTAGTGAAGGGATGCATACCAAAGGCACCCAGTACATGCATCTCAATCCATATGGTGAAGTAATGCAGTGGGAGATTAACGGGCTTCAGACCCGGCTGAGTAGTGTCGGCTGCTAAGATCGGGCCTTGATATAAGTGAGCTAATCCCGTGACCCCAACGGCCACGCACGTCCCCGCGGCGATATGATGAGTCGGATAAAAACAGATAGTCTCATGTAGCGGGGGTGCGTCTGAAGCGCAAACTAGCTCAACAACAAGCCGACAAATCCTATAAAGAACGTCTCTTCATCAATGTCCGGGACGGAAATCTCTACGAAGGGGACGACTGGAGTATCTGGAATAAAGAATTTCTTCAAATCCACCTCCGCATTCAGCAAGTTGTCCGAACCAAATCCAAACGGGTCGTCGAGTTTGGCAAACTTCGCAGCTTGTTTAGACAGAGCCTCTGGACGAAGAAAGCGGGTGATGAAATCTGCGAAGCTAACTTCGTGCCCACCAAACTCCAGGAATAAACTCTCGTACATGTTCAACACCTTGATCAAGCTCGGGAACTGGTGTTGAACGGAATTCTCCGGAGTAAGGCCCGTTACCACTGACTTGGTGGAGAAGATATACTCATCGGGGGAAGTAGCTCCTCATAGTGCTCCCCTCTGACAGGTAAGCCGAAGATCTCCGCAAACTCCTCAAATAAATCGAAACCTCCCAATCTGATAAGAGAAAGGTATGGGTCGGGATGTTCCATTGTTCCAACAAAGATTTGATCAACCACACATGAGGAGCGTGGTAGTGAAAGAGGGACACTTAAATCATGGGATACAACCCGATCTTTAATAACAGCGATTTCTTGGCCGACAGGATATATCGGGCCCACTGTAGATAGCCAGCCGAATGACGAGGAGTCATTCCTATCATGTAAACTTTCTCCCAAGGACGCGACTCTCCTTGGCATATGTGTCGCCCTAAAATGTCCAAGGCCATCGGCGGCTGCACTGGTATTGAGGCCATGGAAAGCTGAAGACGACCTTCCGAGGTCCAATTGACCTCTTCTTCTGCGTAGATCACCGGTGGCAGATCGGCATAATAGATCGCCGGGATCAGTTCCGAAGGCGCTGCGCAAGTAAAACTACGCCGACCCTGAATAATTTGATTGTATCATGACCCCCGCAAATGAAGAGACTTTTGCTCTGGGTTATGGTCACGAATAAGTGCGAAGACCTCCCGATCTGTAGGTGCATCAGCCAAAGCACTCTCCGAGCGAACGAAGAGAAAGGAGGAATCAAAAGCCATAGTACCTGCACAAAAAAGGAGGGGTTAAGTATCGACACAATATTCAAGACTTTAACATTCTTTTACACCTAAAACTGTACTGCACCGCGGTTCAAAGAGAAAGGGACAGGGGACCCTAAAAAATCTAGGTAACACCGCATCAATGATGGGACAGACACTCATTGAAAGAATCCAAAAGAATTCTCATTTAATGAGAAAATATTATAGAGTCAAACTCCCTCGAGAAATGTGTCCTGCAAACAAATTTTGAATCTGCAAGGAAAACAAGAAAGGGAATAAAATTCCCAAAAGAATTTATTTAAAAGAAATTTTTCAGAGTCAAGCTCTGTAGAACAATGGGATAACATTCCAGAACTCCGCTCGAGAAACGGAATTAAATTCCAAATAAAATCACAGTTAATAACAGGGTAAAACCCTAAAGATCTTTAAGATCTACGATCTACTTAAGTAAAAGTTTTAGATCTCTAAAAGATCATTACAAAAGAAAAGAAAATCTATGTTAATAGGTTAAAAACCCTAGAACACGAAGAGATTCCTCAAAATATTTCTTCAGAAGTTAAATCATGAGCATGATTCTTACCAATTTTTGACAGAGTTTTAACTCTGGGGGAAGTTTCTTTGGACGGAGATTTGAGCTCTGAAAAGAGAATTAAATTCTCAGACAAGGAAGAAGAAGAATAGCAGTCATCTCAAGGGCCAAAGGCCCTACTTATAAACACAAGGAAATGGTTCAACTCCCCAGGAGATCGAACGGTGGAAAAGATTCCACCGCTGCACTCACGTGCGAGCCACGAGAGCACAACGGTGGGGGGCATTTGTTTCCCCAATAAAAGAGCAGAGCTCTGTTAAAAAATGAGGCAGCACCTCACGTGCTTCCTACGAGAGCGCCAGCGCCAAGACCAATCTGATAGGAATTAATCCTATGGTGGCGTCTCAAGTGCTCCTCATGCGGGCGCCAATGTGCAAAGTACATGAATATCCATTATAAGAATTAAAACCTTAAGTAGCGCCCACGTGCACAACACGTGAGCGTCGGCGCCTAAGTAGAATTAAATTCTACTCTCTGTTAAACAGAGCCGTTGGATCAAAGATTCAACGGAGATGATAAATCATCAAAAATACAGAAATAAATTCCGTCGGGAGAAAACATCCCCCAAATTGGATTATATCAAAAAATTCTATTTTATGATATATTCCCTCAATCTTTCTAAATAAGAAAATTTGCCCTCTGTAAAATAGAGAACCGGTGGATTAAAAATCCAACGGTGATTAAAAAAATCACCGTTTTACAGAATAAATTCTGTGTAAGGAAAAATATTTCCCCAATCTTGTTAGAAACAAAAAAATATGTTCTATAAAACAGAAACCCTTGGATCAAAGATCCAATGATGGGTAAAAATCCCCAAATCAATTGGGATCTCTTAATGAGAGATTTCTTCAGAGTTAATTAACAAATTGCCTCTACTATATAAAGGACACAAGACTTCAAGTCTGACACGGAGGAATCCCACTATAAGTTTCTAAAAACCAAAGCAGAAAGCTTCAAAAAGGAATAGAGAAGAAGATCTCCCTCCTCAAAATCTCTAGGTAAATAAAAAGAACAGAGATCAAAACATCTCGTTTACATATCTAAAGGTTTAGCCTCTTTAAAAAGAACTTAGTTCTTTCTCTGGATCTGAGATCCACAAGACAAGTCTCCCATAAGTTGAGAATTTAATTCTCATCGGGAAGAATTTGTTCTTGAGAATCGAAGATTCAGAAAAAGACTAGAAATTGAATTCCTTGAAACGAAGCATATAAGAGAAACCCGGTTCTCATAAAAGAACTTGGTTCTTAAAAAACGAAAGCTTGATCATTAATAGGCTCTATTGAAGAAAAGAGTGCTTAGCACTCACTGGACAGCGCCCAGCGCCTCACATGTCCCTCACATGGGCGCCACAGAAGAAAAAAGTGCTTAGCACTCACTGGGCAGTACCCAGCGCCTCACGTGTCCCTCACGTGGGCGCCACAGAAGAAAAGAGTGCTTAGCACTCACTGGGCAGCGCCTCACGTGGGTGCCACAGAAGAAAAGAGTGCTTAGCACTCACTAGGCAGCGCCCAGCGCCTCAAGTGGGTGCCACAGAAGAAACCCAGCGCCACACGTGTCCCTCACGTGGGCGTTACAGAAGAAAAGAGTTCTTAGCACTCACTGGGCAGTGCCTAGCGCTTCATGTGCTTCGCACGTAGACGCCAAAAAGGGCGCCTAGCACTCCATATAAATACAAAAAGAGTAAAGTGTTTTACACTTATTGGGTAATCCCCCATGACTGAAAACTCCATATGATCATATGTGGGCGTCAAAACTTATATAAGTGCTCAGCACTTTTTGCATAAAAGGGATATTGATTAAACAGAGCCCAAGCAATCGCTTAGCACTCTTTTTTAAATAAAAAAAGACCACTGAGCAAATCAAGCCTAAATTGGCTAGGTCCTATGAGGATAGAACCTCCTTGATTCAAATCAACCGAGCCCATATACTCATGATTGCCCAAACTGATCTCAGCCTCACATATGACTATTGATCTTTCAATTGATGATATCCAAAATGATATTCATCACATATCTCCTAAGGTAATCTTAGTCTCAAAATATGACTAACGATTCCTAGGGCCACCATAACCCGTCTCCCTCAAATATGGGAGGTTTAAGGGTACATCTCTCCACACCTCTGATACACGTCGTTATAATTCTTCAACGTCTTCAGAGAGGTGGCGGATCCCGACAACCAACAATTCTTCAGTGCATTCCCAAACCGTCCAAACCGACGTGCACACCTCAAATCAGACCGCGCTCTATACTGGGTGCATTCTATATCACCCTTGTTCATTTCGTCACGTAACAAATACACGTGCGCGCAAGATGAACACAATGGACTACTACGTCCTTAAACTGGAAATGAACCGAAATGTCCCTAAACTAATATTCGCCTCCAAAATGGCGATAATGGACCGAAACGTTCTTAAACTAAAACAATAGATCCCAAATGCTTTTTTGTTGGATCCTAAATAAAAATGATCCTGAAATCTCGTTAAGTGGATCTTAGTCTCAAATTGGACGAATGTATTCTTAACAAAAACAAATCGAGCCCCCAAATGCTCAAATACATTTAAGTCGATCTTAATCTCAAAATAGATTAACGATCCTTAAATAAAAAAAACTCAAATCTAAGATATACGGATTTGGACTAATCCACACCCTACGGGCAACAACATAAATTAGTCTCCATATACAATCCACGGTCAACCAAAACAAAAAAAAAACACGACACGAAGTGAACTTCCAGAGCAAGAGAAAGTGGTTATCGCGATGCGGTAACGTAATTAACTGCAGGGGCTTGCACCTGCAGGGAAAAGCGTCCTCACAATCAAAAAACCCCCATAAACGAGGGGAAATCTGACGAAGTCTGCTACAACGGCCGCATCCGTCCAAACCTCCGATATACGGTACCATAAATCAACTTGGTATCTTCAGAGAGGTGGACGGATAAATCCAAATAGCATCTGCCCCCAAATTCAAGCAGGACGATCCATCCCGGTTCTTCTCTGTTTTCGACGGTGAACATCGGTCACGTGCCATTTCTAGGTCATGACACGGTCCCCCACATTTCGAACGGCCAAATGGCTACAGTCAGATGCAGTCGGTTGAGGTGTTGATGTATGAAATCCCCGTGTATCTGGCATGAGTAGCATCGCCTCGCATAGTCGATGCGATCTTGGATCATCGTGGGCTAGTAGCAACCCATTCTTTTGATCTTCAGCTTCATCTTTGGACCGGTTTAATGGGATCCGCAGAGTCCGTTGTGAATTTGTTGGGCAACCTTTTCGGCTTCATTCGGCCCTAGACATCTTAGCCATATATGGTCGAATGATCTTTTATATAGAGTTCCATCAATTTGGGCAAACGAAAAGGCTCGTTTCATGAGCTGATGTCTTTGCGATGCATCTCCAGGCATCAGTTGGGACTTGAAGTAATCAATAAAGACTCCTCACCAGTCATCTTCTTCTTCTTCGACTTCCTCCGCTTAATGGACATCTTCATCGACTGCTTCGGCTAGAGGTTCTGGAGATATCTCTGCCGGGGTTAGGATCTTGCGACTTTGGATGATGATCCTTACATTGTCAAGGTTTTCATCGGCCAATTCTTTAGCGAATTTAGCTAATGCGTCTGCTTTACTGTTTTCCGCTCGCGGCATATTTTCCAATGTATATGAAGGAAGCTGCATCAATAGCTATTGCACCATTTCATCATACTTTATTAGTTTTGCCTTGCATGTTTGGTAGTCTCCATTGACTTGCATGACAATCAATTGAGAGTCCTCGTTTGATATGAGGTGCACTTCATGGTCCACTTGGCAAACGTTCCAGTCAGTATGGCTTTCGTCATAAGATATCTGAAAGGGTCCACCTTTGATATGAGGTGCACTTCATGGGCCAAAGCATAATGACTGAGCTTCGTTATTACAAAGATCAACGTTGGGCAATGCTTCTCAATAGGGGAGTAGTTGCATTCTGCTCCCAGCAGGACTCGACTTAGATAGTACAGGACCCTTTCCTTTCCTTGGTCATTCTCTTATACCCATAGCGCGTCTAGAGAACCCTCAAAGGCAGATGTATATAGGATAAAGGGGCTTTCCCTTAACCAGAGTGGCCAACACTGTTGGATTCTGCAAGTATTGTCTGATTTCCTCTAGCGCATTCTGACATTTCTGGACGCGTATAAAAGGAGTCTTTTTCTTCATTAGATAGTTGTATGGACAGCACTTCCCAAAGAGGTTGGCGATGAACCGTTGGATATAGAAGAGCTTTCCTTAGAGAGATCTTAGCTGCTTGAGATTTCTTAGCAGGGGCATTTCTGTAATAGCCCTAATTTTGGAGGAATCGATCTCGATCCCTCGGTAGCAGATTATAAAACCCAGGAACTTGTCGGAAGAGACTCCGAATGTGCATTTCAGCAGATTCGTCTTCAGGTTATACTTCCGAAGGCGCTTGAAGACAATCCTTAAGTGCTCCCAGTGCTCTTCGTGAGACATGTTCTTGACCACAAGATCGTCTATATAACATTCGACTATCTCGTGAATAAGGTTGTCAAAGATCTTGGCCATTGCTCTCTGATATGTTTCTCCAGCATTCTTCAGTCCAAATGGCATCACTTTATAACAGAAGACACCGAGCGGGGTGCGGAAAGCCATATGTTTTTGGTCTTCGGGATCCATCTTCATCTAATTGTACCCTGAAGATTCGTCCATGAATGAGAAAACCTTGTGAGTAAATGTATTGTCTATCATTAATTCCGTAACTAGTACAGGGAAGTCATCTTCGGGCATGCCTTATTAAGGTCCCAAAATTCCACGTAGATGCGAACAGTCCCATTCTTCTTCATCATGGGGACGATGTTGGTGATCCAATCCGGGTATTGTACTTCATGAATGAAACCAAAATCAATTAACATCTTGACATCGGTGTTGACGCTCATCTCGAGCTCGAGCCGCATCTTTCATGGAGACTGCTTGACAGGCTTTATCCCCGGCGTTATGACCAGCTTATGCACTGCTATTTCTGGATCAAGGCCCGGCATCTCGGAATAGTTCCAGGCAAAGTAATCTCTATATTCCATGAGCACTTCTTTTAAAGTGGCTACATGTTCTTTAGACAGCAACTCACTGATGAACGTTGGTCTCGGATCATCTTCCGTTCCCAAGTCTATCTTCTTTAATTCATCAGCGGAGGTATGGATTCCATCTTCCAGCTCCCTAGGTGCTGGTGGCAGTTCTTTGATCTACTCGTCTTCGTTGGTGGGGCAATCGAAAAGCCCGAGCATTTCATCATCTTCCTCATCATCGGAAAGTCTTATCATATAGCAAACATGGGTAAGCTTCTGCTTTTTGGGCTGGTTACACTTCGATTTGGTGGAGTAGTTTCGCGCTGGTACATACCTCTGCGGGGGATCCACTTTCCAGCTGTCACTTAGCGTGAACTTTCCTTGCCTATATTGCTCTTCCGTCCAATCTTTGAAGACGAAGCAATTTTTGATTGGATGGCCAATGACTCGACGGTAAAAACAGTAGTCTAGATGATCAATTCCATTTGCATGATGGGGCCACTTAGACTTGGGCAGCGTTAACATATGGTTCTTCATGATGAGGGCGAATATTTTTCATGTCTTGTCACGAAGAAAGGAGTATCCTCATCCCGTCCTCTGCATAAAGGATGAGCCTGGGTGGCATTTTTCCCATTGACGCGTCGTCCCGAGATCGCCTTGTCTTGGTTGAGGGTTGGCCGTAGATGCCATCCTAGTCTCGCTGTCTCCACTTCGAACCTCATCTCTTATAAAGGAAGGCAGAGGTAGCTGTTGCGGAGCCGGGCTATCATAACTCCTTGCTCCATTATAATTCTCAGTCGGAGGTAAACGAATGACCATTTCATATAACGCCATTATACCTTCTTCGAGCTCATCAACTTCTTGAACCGTTTCTCTTATCAGCATCTCAATCGGCTCTTCTAATTGTTGGGTTGATGCACTTTGCGAGATATCTCCCTCTTGCTCGGTCGCGTTATCTACCAGCCAAGTATCTTTGCTGTCGCTTAAGGCATAGCAGCTATGATTTCACTCCCGCTTCTTGGGTTGTATATATCCCAAGCCAGTAGCATCCATCTTTCCATTCAGCTTGCTTTGACAAGTCCCTGGCACATCCCAGATCCTCTTGTAATATTGAGCCTGACGGACGGACTGTTCGAATGGTATTCCCCGACGCTTCAAGAACTCTCTTAGTCCTCTAGTGAAGTATCTCGGTATTCGGATGGGCTGCAACCTGTTGAGATTCGGATCAAGTCCTTGCCAGATCTTCTTCTCCACTCCGGTATCCTCTTATTTGTAGAGCAGGATCGCCTTCTCACCTCTATATCTGAGAGGTACATGAAAAGTGACCAACTCCTGCATGCTATAGGCGTTGAGTGCATCAATTTCTTTATAGTGGAGAGACGAAACCATCGCAATATGCAAGGTTCGGTCTGCTTCATTAGGAGTCTTTACATGCGGATGGGTAGGGAACACTGCAACGACTTCTTCCGAGTCACCGCCAAAGACTGGAATGGGGGTCGACGAGCTATGTTTATTGGCTTCCCTCAGAGGTTGACCCATGAACGCTGTCTCTTCTTCCTCGGAATTGCTTCCAAAGATTAGGATGGTGGTCGCTTATACTTTTTTGTTATGCGACTTATCGTACCTCTCAGTATCTTCGATGTTCAACAGGAAGTACTTGGCATCTTTATATTTTCGTACTTCATTCACGGAAAAGGATTTGAGCTCTCCTATAATGGTGTGCTCTTGGCCATCTTTAAAATACTTCATACACTGATGTTGTGTAAAAGGGAGGATACCATGCTCGTGCAGCCAAGGTCTACCAAGCAAAGCTCTATAGCATGTCTTGCCCTCGATGACATGGAACTTTACGTCCGTGATGAGCTATCCGAAGTGCAAGGTCAATACTATAGACTCAAGCATCTTTGAAGAATGCGAGTCGAATCTGGAGATGGTGATCTTTTCACGGCCGAGATATCGAACATCTATAAACAGCTACTTAAGCACCTTTATATTCAGAAGGTTAACCGAAGAGCCGTTACCGATGAAGATCTTATCTATCCTCTTATCATCATAGTACCCAGCCATGTAGAGCGATTGATTATGCTCAAACGTTCCTGGGAGGAGATCTTCTTCACTGAAGATAATGCCGGCTGAATATATTCCCGCCAGTTTATCCTTCATTACTTCCTCGGCAAAGAAAGCTTGGAATTGTTCAGGTTCTTCAAGGTCTTTGATTAAAGACTCCCTTAGTTCCTTTGACAGGAGTAGAGTATCATATATACTCAAGTGGGAAGGTATCTTTTTCAGATGAGCTAACACATTATAGTCCATCTTATTCTTCTTGAGAGGGTCCTTGGTGGCGAGATCTTTGGCCACCTCTTCATCTAGGACAATCTCTTCAGGTATCTTCCCTTTACCCTTATCTTGATTCTTCGAATCCTTGCTTGCAGATCCAAGGTTCTTCTCGGGAAGGGTGCGGTTCCGCAGACGGATATTACTGCGGTCTTTTGCATTCTCTTCTTCTCCTGATGAGGAGCTTGCATTGGGGAGATTGACGAGGATTTCATCTTTTGAGTCACTTCCAAAAGTTGGCATTGTTGAGCTTTCTTCTTTTAAAAACTAGGCCTTGACCAGATAGCAGCTCTCGGTCATTGACCTTGTCTGCCTGTTCGCTTCGGAGTTATCATGCGGAAGCGGGCGAGTCATGGCCTTCCGCTTCTCCCTTTTTAGATGCCTTTGGTAAGAGACATATCTTCGCCACCATTTCCCAAACACTTTACATTCATCAATGGGATGACAGACTTTCCGGTGGTAGAGACAATATTTTGGATGATTCTCTCCACCTTCAAATTCTACAATCCTTGGGTACATCTTCATGGGTTGCCATCCCTTTAGATAAGGCCTTAGCGAAGTGCTTCTTGACCTTGCCTTTCTCCAGTAGTATCTTCTACTTTGGTCGTACATTCTGTTTTCGTTAGGGAGCTACATAACTCGCATCTTCCGCAGCTTTCCTGTTTAGGCACTGCTGCCTAGCCTTCTCATATATGGTCAGTTCACGCCTTTGATTTTCCCTATTTCTTTGAAAGGCTTCCCTTAGGAGATTCTCAACCGGGTCTACCTGTGGCGAACTTGGAGCTTCTGGCATTGATTTTACCCCTTATTCGTCTGAGTCACTTTCGAACGCAGCTGGCGCATCATCGTCATATATGGAGGAGTAAGAGACCATGCGACAACTTTCCACACGTTCTTCCATTCCCTCTTCTCCCTCTGAGTCATCTTCCTCCTCCTTGCTATTATTCTCAAGGATATGTTGAAGGAATTCCTCAAGAGTGATTGGTGAATGGGCATTCTGGTTATATTCCTCTAGCACATCTATATATCTTTGAATGTCCGTACGGCTGTCTTGATGCTTGGCAGGCTGCAAGGGTTTCTTTACTTTTTTCTTCTTCTTAGACTGCTTGACTTTGGGAATTTTTCCTTTATCAGCAATTTTTGGAGTGGGACGCGGCTTCAGCATCCCTTCTATGATTTCGGGCTGAAGCGAGCTTTTCCACCTGATTGCCGGACATGCTCGGAAGTCTCTCAACATTTTCATTGTTTTGGAGGAAAGCGTCACCTCCCATGAGGTCTATTTCACGAATGAACAAGATGCCCCCTGCATATTAGCCCTCTTAGGGGTATGGCTTTTAGGGCGGATTCACCTTCCAGTTATCTAATAGCATGAATTTACCCTGTTTATACTGGTCCTTGACCCAGTTCTTGAAGACATAAAAATTTTCGATCGGGTGGCTTACCATTCGGTGGCAAAGACAGTAGTTGGGATTGTTGACCTCATTAGCCTGGGTCGGTCGCCGTGGCTTGGGCAACGTCATTAAACCATTCTTCGTGGAGAGCTCGAACAGCTTCTTTGTTTTATCGCAGGGGAACGAATATTCGCGCCCCATCCTCTCCTCAAGGGTCAGCACCGTACGAGTATTATTTTGGCGACCGAACGATTTAGGGCCACCTTGCTGCTGCTTTGCATTGGCGAAAAACGCTGCCTTACCTTTCCCTTTATAATTTTGTAAGTCTCCGCCCGAAAAGGAAGGACCTTGACCCATCGAATCTAGCTGAGCTAGTTTTTCAATAAGCTCCTGGAAGGTAGTGGGCTTGAAGAAAGCAATGAACGGATATACTTGTAAGTGTCGATCGATGGTTGCCACGAACATCCCGATGGCCGGAGCTTCCCCAATGCGCTGCTCACACTTAGACCATAGGTACGGCCACTGAATGGCGTATTGAACCCATATTTCATTCTGATTGATTCTTTCATTAACCGGTGCTGTCACGGTGATGCGCTCACTCGCACTGGCGAATCGTTGGCAGAAGAGCATCTCCATCTCATCGAACGTCTTATTGGAGTCGTTAGGAAGTTCTGAATACCACTCGAAAGCAGTGCCCGATAGACTGCTGACGAGTTAGCGGAGAAGAAATACACCATCTACCACAGTGTTGCCGCATTTGGATCTGAACTGGATGATATGTTGACGAGAATTTCAGGTCCTCTTGTATACTTGGAAGGTTGGGATCGTATATCCCAAAGAATATTGCCTCTGGTCATACCATGCTGGGTACAGCCGACCAATCTTGACCAACTTGCCTGCTATTTCACTGGCCTGAAGGGCTTTGAATTGCTAGGCGATATATTCTTCCAGCTTTGCTTTGGAGACCGTCTCCTAAATCGTCGCCGATAGGGCTTGTAGGGGGTTTGACGTATCTCCTTTGTCGTCGATAATAATTACCGGTAATTCCAGTTGAGATATCATTCCGACCATGCTTTGGAATAGGAGGGCCCATCTTGTCCAACCTAGCATTCATTTATGCAGCTTTCTCATCCTTCTTTTCAAGGACGCGCTTCAGGTAGGCAATATCGGACTCCTATCCCGTTCTTTCTTCGGGAGCATTGTCAGGGTTTAAATTAGGTGGTGAACTCATGAGTTCCGCCACTTGAGCCAATATATCTTGCAGTTTCTATTGATCCTTCGTTGTAGACCGAGTGATTGGTCAATGAGAAACGGAAGCTCGACTATCATCCTTGGAGTTCATCATATATACTGTATGAACTACCATACCCCCAGACTTGGGATGTTTGGAGTCTGGGCCTTTAGAGTTTGCCTCGAGCACCGGGACTTTATCAGGCATCCCTCTTTTATGAGAATTCGTTTTTGAATGAACCATCATAGCTTGAACCTTCTTAGAATGTGCCTCCCTATATTTGGGAGGGGATCTATCATCATCTTGTCAACCTTTGAATTTCTTCAGTCAGAGAAAGTAGCTATTATCAATGACAGAGTTCTGGACCTCTTTCCAAACTCCGTAGATGGCCGAGGAAAGTTGCTTGACCAAATGTATTGCTTTTGGCTCGTCATGTATCTCCACAGGAGGTAGCGACTTCTTCAGTATGGCGGTGGGCGAATTGCGCTTAACCACTTTCAGAGGTTCAAAGCTGTTCCTGGTTGGAATGGCGGCTCAGGTCATCGGAGCAGATGGAGTTAGCCCAGATAGGGAGCTGCACCCAACCTGTCTCACTTGGCGCCAGTATCGACGCCGGGCACATCTAGTAACAGAGGCCGGTGCTTCTTCAACTGTGGTCACCTCATGGATCTGCCCTTTTGTTCTTTCGGAATATCTTTCCCCATGCGTGTATATGAAGCTTTGATGGATGACATTCTCTTGAAAACTGACTGTTTAGGTATGGAAGTATCAGCAACTTGAGGTGTCAGCCTGTGAAAAACGGACTGCTTGGGCGGAGCATCATCATTCGGGGCCCCGGTCATATCAGGAGCGGTGAATGCCAACCGTTTGAAGACTGACTTCTTTGGAATCGTGGGCTTTTTGGAGGAACCCGCAGAATTGGACTTCTGCCTCTGGAACACCGAACCTTCATATCGAGCGGGCTTATCATCGGCTGCACTAGTTGTCAGCCTATCAAAAACTGACTTCTTGGGTGTCTCCTCCTTTGGCACTAGGATGCCAAGAGAGGGAGGTAGAAGCATTTTCCCAAAGAAGAGCCCATAAAGTTGTTATACCACTTGGGCCATCGTAATACAAAGCACAGGAGCCATGGCCTGCCCTGACCAAGTCACTTTAGCCGGAGTGGTGCTGGAGCTAGAATTGGGGTTGGATTTGCTGGATGAGGCCATTGATCTGTACATAAGTGAAGCACCAGCTTTAGTGGCCCAAATATCCAAAGGCAACTTAAACATACTGCGATTGTTTTGGGAAACACGACACACAAAGTATGGAGTGGAAAAAGAAAAAAGGTCCCACCGGGCGTGCAAGAATCTATTTACCACTGAAAACCGGACCGAGGCACGAGGAGCGAGTCCAGGCCATGAGTCTGGGGGCAGATGCTATATGGAACATATCCATCCACCTCTCTAAAGATACCAAGTTGATTTATGGCAATGTATATCGGAGGCTTGGATGGATGCGATCGTTATAGCAGACTTATCAGATTCCCCTTCATATGTGAGGGGTTTTTTTTATTATGGGGATGATTTTTCCTGCAGGCGCAATCCCCTACAGTTAATTACGTTATCGCCAAGCAATAACAACTTTCTTTACTTCATGAATCATTGTGTGTCATATTATATATTGTTTATTTAGGGTTCCCCTTGGATTGTATACAGAGACTAATATGCCGTCGCCCGTAGGGCGCAGATTAGTTCAAATCCGCAAATCTTATATTTAGGTTGAACCTATATAGCATTTCTCATATGAATAGGATCCATCAGTTCAGAGTATATGTTTTGATCTAAGTACTGTTAGTCGTATATGAGACTAAGATCAATTTAGAATAAATATATTAAGGGTCGTTAATCCTATTTTAAATTAAGGTCAACTTAAAATATGTGAGCATATGGGCTCAGGAAATATCATGAAAGATTAAACTTTATATCACTTATCCAATATGGACTAAGAATGGGTCTCGGAACATATATATTAGCGCCCAGAAGTTTTAGCGCATGCTACGTGTCACACAAACGAGACTACATGGGTCCGTGGGATCATTGAATCATTGCTGCATCAGGATTGTGGCGCATGCTACGTGTATCAAGAGTATTGGAGTATGGGTATGGTTTCTTGAGTTTCTAGCACATCAATATCAATGCCCATGGACTGTGGCGCATACCTTTGACGTTGGTCTATGGCTCTGTTCCCCTCCGAAGGACGCGGCAAAGACGTGATGGACGTCTTGCCTGAAATTCGGGGCAGATGCTATTTGGTTTTATCCGTCCACCTCTCCGAAGATGCCAAGTTGATTTATGGCACCGTGTATCGAAGGTTTAAACGGATGCGGCCGATGTAGCAGACTTCGTCAGATTCCCCCTCGTTCGAGGGGTTTTTGATTGTGGGGACGCTCTTCCCTGCAGCCGCAAGCCCCTGCACTTAATTACGCTACCGCATCGCGGTAACAACTTTCTCCTTCTCCAGAGACTTCGTGTCGTGGGTGTTTGTTTTGTTTGTGGTTGCCCGTGGATTGTATACGGAAACTAATTTACGTTGTCGCCCGTAGGACGTGGATTAGTCCAAATCCGTATTTCCTTAGATTTGGGTTTGAGGTTTTGGTTTAAGGATACGTTAGCCTTATTTGAGGCTAAGATCAACTTAAACGTTTGTTAAGGACACGTTAGTCTAATTTAAGACTAAGATCGACTTAACGGGATCGTTTAGATCCAACAAAAGAGCATTTGGACTCTATTATTCTAGTTTAAAGATATAGTGGTCCATTGCCAGTTTAAGGACATGGTGGTCCATGGAATGTATGGCCTTCGGGACCCGTCACCTCTCTGAAGACGTTGAAGGATTACAATGAAAAATATCAGAGGAGTTCAGAGATGTACCCTTGAACCAATGTCTCACTCATTAGGGGGGAAGAACAGGCTGAAGATTAAGCTTCTGAAAAAGGCTTCTTTGCATTCGCGCACGTGCGTCGCACGTGTTGGGCGCACGTGCGTCGCACGTGTTGGACGCTCATATTTGCACGTAGCGCACATGGAGCTTGCGCATATGCGCATTATGGGGGGAGCAAGCTCCTATGGAGAACGAGTCTCCTTTTAATATTATTGAATATTCTCATGTGGTGAGCACGTGCGTTGCACGTGGTGCGCGCGTGGCTGGTACACGTGCGTTGCACGTGATGCGCGCGTGGCGGGCACACGTGCGTTGCATGTAGCGCACATGCGCATTATGAGGAGAAGCAGGGCTTCTATATATGGAGAACTAAGCTCCTATGGAGAACTAAGCTCCTTTTAATATTATTAAATGTTCTCATGTGTTGCGTACGTGCATGCGCATTATGAAAAGAAGCAGGGCTTCTATATATGGAGAACTAAGCTCCTATGGAGAACTAAGCACCTTTGAGTATTGAATCCTTTGAGTATTGAACTCTACCCTTTCTAAGAGGTATCCCCTCTTATTTATATGGGAGTGGTAGAGAAGCCATCTCTCCTTTTCCCGATGTGGGACTAAAAATACATTCCCCATATAGTAGAGCATTACTTTAGATTACACGTGCATAGCACATTTGCTCATAACTTTTGATCTCGGATGAATTATGAGACCCATAATATATCAAATCGAAGGATTTTTCGAGATACTTTCGATACCATCAAAATTTAGTTGTTTCTCATTCCGGAGTTTGTC
Source organism: Agapanthus africanus (assembly GCA_030015575.1). NCBI lineage: Eukaryota > Viridiplantae > Streptophyta > Magnoliopsida > Asparagales > Amaryllidaceae > Agapanthus > Agapanthus africanus. The sequence continues at coordinate 821,964,955 of CM057339.1, read as the reverse complement.
AAAATATAGCTCGGAAAATACTGGTTCGCATCTTCTTCCATAGATCACATGTGCATAGACATTTGCTCATAACTTTGATCCCGGATGAATTATGAGACCCATAATATATCGAAGGTTTTTTCGAGATACTTTTAATACCATCAGAATTTAGCTATTTCTCATTTGTGAGTTTGTCAAAATACCGCCCGGAAAATAAAGGTTCACATTTTCTTAAGCGTATCGCTGCCATTTGATGCCTTGGGCTCTTTTGCGCAGAAATTTGGCAGGAACAGGCTCGTATGCTCACATTGGCGCATATACCATATTAGCATATATTTTTATTTGAACATATCTTCATTGGCGCATGCCCCTTATATTGGCGCATCTCTATGTAACGCATGCCCATTGGCGCATATGCCTCTGGCACATAACCGTTTATGGTTTTTCATAGAGATTGATCTCTTTTCTTCTGAAACTTAAGTTTCATGAGGCTTAAACTTCTGTTGATTGCTATTTTGACCGTTAACAACATCAATATCACAACTTTTGTGATCTGGAATCTTTTTTTCTTTACATGTATATAGATCATATGATCTACTCTATAGAAATATAAATTTCCTGATCCATCATCATCATATTTTATGCAGGGGTTCGACTCAATATCTCAAATCCTAGATCTTAAGATCAAAAAAATCCCTCTGATGAAAACTTAAGTTTTCTCGAGTCGAAGTTTGATCTTAAAATTATCGATAAGAACTTAAGTTCTATATATATGAAGGTTAATCTCCTCATGGATGAGATTAAACCTATTACATCGTGGAAATCATTCTTCTTTTCTCACCTTAATTGATTACGATAGTGAAGAAGAAGACGAACCTGTGATTGCAAAAAACATAAGTTCATGATCAAGCTTATGGAGTCTACTGTGTATCTCGTATGTATGTCCTATATTTCCTCTCTATAAATATATCTCCTAAATTTTGACCTTTAGGGTCCATTATATATGGTGTGAATATTGTCGGGCAGGTAGAGACAAATTTCTCTTTGAGATTTCTCTAATTGATCTTAAGATCAAGCCCGGGTGCTTAAGCACCGTTGGATTATAGATCTAAGGATTATCTGTTTATATCTTTCTTATTTAAATAAGATATTCATTCGATTCTTTTGTTTAAAAGAATAGAGATGATATTAGCCCGGATGCTTAAGCACTGTTGGATTATAGATCCAAAGGTCCTTATTAACAAAGCTTATATTTTTGTTTATTTAGAAAAATATAAAAGAGTATATCTCTTGTTAACAAAATTATCTTTCTGTTCTAGAAAGATAAAGAATATCTCAAATAGTTTAAACTATGTATATTCTTTAAATCTTTTATTTAAAAATTTTCTGATTAAGCAGATTGGAAAATATTTTTCCAAATATTAAAAAAGCGATGGCCTCAAAATATTGGCGCAACGCCAAGAATTATTGGCACATGCTTTATGAAGGCACTCATCTTTCTGGCGTATAGACTTAAGTATCTTGAGTTATATTATTATTATTATTATTATTATTATTATTATTATTATTTTGGAGGGAACAGTTGGATTAAAATGAAAACCATACTTAGGCATTTAACTAAAACTGTTATTTAGTTATGATGCAAATATTTCTGAGTATTAAAGAATGCTCCGATTTAGATTTCCAATCCGTTTTCAAAAATAGAAAGTTTATTTTGAAATATATAGAATAATATATAGTGGTACATTTAATTATAAACATGAGAAATAAAATGTTATGAGATTTCCACTTTGTAAGGAGAATGCGTAGCGGAAATGAAAATGCCAAAAAGAAAGTTTAGACAAATAAGTTTGTTGATAAACTTGGCATGATTTTATTAGATGAAATTTTAGATTGTATCCCAAATATAGAAAGTATATTTTAGGATAAATTTATATAGTGATATAAAATATAGCTACAAAACAACATAAGAAATAATTTGCTTAATCGTTATTTTAAATGGTTTTTGAAAAAACGTAAATAACCTTAAAAGTTATTATTGCGTTCGATTAGATGTGAATGGGAGATTGCTAGAGTAGCTGTATGTGTCCTTACACATTCAATACAATTCTTGTAATATTTATTAAATATTAATATGATTTTATAGTTGCACTAATAGTAATTGGTTAACTGAATCATGTGTATTTATAATTGTTATAATATCCGTAGAAATCATATTGTTAGATCATGCACTATGATGTGTCACTTGCATGGAGATATGGTCTAATCTAGTTATTTCTTAAATTAGTACTTAGCTTATGACTAATATGAGACAACTGGGTTTATAACAGGCTATCATGCACGATACTGACATGTTAGATATGGTGATGTGTCTCGGTCATCGAGAATAGAGATTCTCCAGGTGTGAGCACGTATTGTGATACATGCAGTATAGGACAACGTTTGAATTCTCTAAGAATGTCACCTATGAGATAGAGAATTTAAACAGTTATATAATCTCTTTGACTTAATGATATTGTTATTTTCGATCTATCATTTAAGTAAGTTTTGATATGATGATACTTCTTATCGTCTGACGGGAATAATAAACCTGAAATATTGGACTACTTAAATACATTTAGGAGGACAATGGATATCTAGATAGAATCCGGCATTCTCATATTGATGAGAATAAGTTTACAGTTCATTCCCATGAAAGCGTAAGAATCCTATCGACAGATGTTTTAAAAAATGTTTTTCAAAATTATATTATATAATAATATTTATTTTTATAAATGAATTTGTGTTCATAGAGAATGAAACTTTAAGCTTGAGCAATTAGGTGAATATGCCGTGCTCATTTTATGGCTTAAAGATTAAGTAACTTGATGTCGAAAGGGATTGCGTGTAGGTTGATATTTATTTTCATCTCACATTATGCTAGAGCTTTTATGAACAGTCGGCAAGATATGTATTTAACTGTTAAATTAAAAATATTAATTAATTAATTACAAATAATTTAATTGATAGTTGGTTCTTGATGTGAGACCCAATTGACCCAGTCTACAAGCCTTTTGATGGAAGACTCATCAATTTAAAGAGGAATATTATTGATAACATAATTATTATATTATTAATATGTAGATTTTTAGTCCCACATCGGATATTTGGATTTGAGGTATTGTACCACAACCCTATATAAAAGAGGCAATAGTTTGTCATGAAATTAAGAATTTTAATTATGAGAATTTCCCCTTAATATTTGGATGCTTATCAACCCATGCGCGTGTTCATCTTCCACAATGCTTGCTACCTCCATAAAAGTTTTTCATCGATGTGATCGAATTACAGAAAATGTACGCATTTAATATTAAATAAAAATCGATTTTTAGGAAATTGATACATGTGTTTCCACCATAGGCATGGATACGTTTCTTTCATACAGTTGTGTCAGGTCACCGTCCCAAGTGTACTGTAGATTTGTGCACATTTACAGGAGCATCGTTTATCTCATGTGAGGGTCATGATCCATAATAATGCAGGGAAATATAAATTGAGTTCAGGTTATATTGCTAGTGCCATTTAAATCCCATGCATTCACTATATATGCTCACACTAATGAATAACCATCAAATAATGGAATCAGAATCAAATTTTAATTTGGATCAGCATTGCAACATGTATCTTGGCTGGCTCCGATGAATGTGCGTGCAACTTTAGATTTGGAGAGCATGTGCATGAAGGCAAACTTGAGGATTTGCAAGAGAGAAGTGAGAAATAAGGATCTCTCATAATATCCATTTGTTGCTTCTCATGGACAAGTGGTTTTTTTTTTGTCTTGTGTGTGCTAGAAGGAAAGTGCAAATTTGAATCTTAACTTATTTAACGACTTATGTTTTTGCTAGAGATGATAGTCCAACTGTATTTACCGATTTAGAAACTGCCATATGGATCATAACGAATCAGAATATGCCTGAAGTGTTGACTAACCATATACGAGGTCTTGGATTCCAATTTACAAGAACCTAACCACACTACTAAAATAGAGGGTTGCCCCTACGGATAATGAAATCCGTAGAGGCAGATTTATTTTGGCCCTACGGATTAGTCCGTAGGGCCAGACGGTTGCCCCTACGGTCCCAGACGTATTAAGTTAAAAATATTAAATCGTAAATTGTTGTTTGCCCCTACGTAACCGCAAACCAATGACCTACGGTCTAATCCGTAGGGGCATCTAAATAGGGATTTAATTAAAAAGACACAGAAAACCCCTACGCTGATTATCTCTCTCAATCTCTCGCGCGCGAACCCAAAATCCCAAAATCTCTCGTTCCCGCCGATCGTCGTTCTCGTCGTCGCCGCCGCCCTCCGTTTCGTCGTCGCCACCGCCCTTCTTCCTCGTCGTCGATTGCGCGCGTTGTCGACCACCGATCGATCGTCTCCTCCACCGCACAGGTTAGTAAATCTTCAATTAAACAAATTTTTGAATATTTTAGGGTTAAGGTTCATAGTTTGGGTACCGATGAGGGTTAGGGTTAGGTATTGGTTAGGGTTGGCGTTAGGGTTAGGTTTGGGATTGCGGTTGGGGCAGGGACTGGGGTTGCGGTTGGGGTTGGGGTTCGGTTGGGGTTGGGGTTAGGGTTGGGCTGGGGCTGGGGCTGGGGCTGGGGCTAGGGTTGGGGTTGGGGTTGGGGTTCGGCTGGGGCTGGGGCTGGGGTTAGGGTTAGGGTTGCGGTTGGGGTTGGGGAGGGAGTGTTTTGTAGAAGGTGTTCTTGAAAATGATTAACAGACTGGGTTTAGGATTAGCGAAAGAAACCGAGTCTGACCATCTCCTTTGTACAGTTGTACTTAACTAAAAGGCGTTGCATATTTCTCATTCACTCTCAATTGATATGCTTGATCTTTAAACATGCCTCTTGCAAATTTTTCATTAATATCAATTCTTAAAATTTATAAGATGTAATATGCTAGTAAGCAAGCATTTTTCCTTTTATAAATATTTGAAAGTGCCATTTTATTTCTCGGTCTTCTCACATCACTGGGTTCTTTGAAGTCTGTATGGTGTAGCCTTAGGAATTCTGTATAGTTTATATTTTGTCACATCTATAGTTGTGTCTTTAACTGTAGAATTTTGTGTTAAACAGTAGAACTTTAAATGAATAATTGACAATTTCTGATTAATCTGTATTTCTCCATGCTTGAAACCGACATAACAACTTTAGGTTTCGACCTAAAATTTCAGTTCCTCATTTTCAAAAGTTTCACTTTATTATAATGAAGAAATCAAAAAAAAAGTTTCACTTTATTATAATGAAGAAGAAAAAAAGTATATCCAAACACTGCTTTAAATGATAGATTTTTAAATATGCATATTTAACTTTCGAAAAGTGCAAAGAGGATAGCTAGATTCTAGAAAAGCACACGAGTTGAAGGCAAAACTGCATGCGGGTTATATGGTTTTTTGAATATGCACTACTGTTTGTGACAGTCTATCCAAAGTATGATTAAAAAGGTCTTAATTCTCAAAAACTACTTAACTTAGGGGCTGCGGCAAGTAACTACCAAAATCCTTTGAAAATTACAGAAAACTACCTTAAAGTTTCGTAAAGCAGTTTGGTAGCTTATTGAATATTTAGTAAACAAGTTTATTAGTTTATTGAATATTTACTGAACAAGTTTGTAGTTTATTGAACATTTACGAAACAAGTTTGGTAGTTTATTTTTTATTAATTTTACAAGTTTCTGTACACTTGGTAGTTTATTGAACAATTTTAAAATCATGTTATATCAGTTGCTTTATATTTTATTTAAATACTTCGTACAGTCTATGTAACGAGAAAATTCAATCGTATGATAACCGATAGAAGCCTTACCCCCGACAGCCAAAACACACACATACAATAAGAATACACAACAAACGCATCATTAGAGAGTGATTCAAGATGTTCAAGTTAAAACCAATATATGATACTCGATGATAATATGAAACTTTCATATTCTCATCGATACTCATATATGAAACTCAAAGCGCCACTTAGTCCCCGTCTATCGGTTAACATGCGTTCGATATTCGTCGTGACATAGAACTATACGAAGGTTGTTAAATATCGGACGGTATAGCTCGATACTAACAACCGTCGTATAGTCTATGTGACGAGAAGATTCAATCTTATGATAACCGATAAATTTGTCCCGTGTGAACAAGTTAGGAATGTATAAAGCAAACACCTTCATTCACTTGTGTTTTCATCCGTTTCGAGATATTTCGTCGGTACCTTTCCGCTGGTTCTCCGTGTACAAAAATAGATTAGATGTTCATTTCAACGTTGTTTCACAGCTTTGAAATGATTATCTATTTTATTACAGTGTACTCGGAGAACAGCGGGGAGGTGCTGCCGAAAATTACTCGAAACGGTTGAAAGCACAAGCGAATGAGTGTTCGCTCTATACATTCTTAATGGGATAGAAGCCTTACCCCCGACAGTCGAAACACACACATACAACAAGAATACACAACAAACGCATCATTAGAGAGTGATTCAAGATGTTCAAGTTAAAACCAATATATGATACTCAATGATAATATGAAACTTTCATATTCTTATCGATACTCATATATGAAACTCAAAGCGCCACTTAGTCCCCGTCTATCGGTTAACATACGTTCGATGTTCGTCGTGACATAGAACTATACGAAAGTTGTTAAATATCGGACGGTATAGCTCGATACTAACAACCTTCGTATAGTCTATGTGACGAGAAGATTCAATCGTATGATAACCGATAGATTTGTCCCGTGTGGACAAGTTAGGAATGTATAAAGCAAACACCTTCATTCACTTGTGTTTTCATCCGTTTCGAGATATTTCGTCGGTACCTTTCCGTTGGTTCTCCGTGTACAAAGATAGATTAGATGTTCAGTTCAACGTTGTTTCACAGCTTTAAAATGATTATCTATTTTATTACAGTGTACTCGGAGAACAGCGGGGAGGTGCTGCCGAAATTTACTCGAAACGGTTGAAAGCACAAGCGAATGGGTGTTCGCTCTATACATTCTTAATGGGATAGAAGCCTTACCCCCGACAGTCGAAACACACACATACAACAAGAATACACAACAAACGCATCATTAAAGAGTGATTCAAGATGTTCAAGTTAAAACCAATATATGATGCTCGATGATAATATGAAACTTTCATATTCTCATCGATACTCATATATGAAACTCAAAGCGCCACTTAGTCCCCGTCTATCGGTTAACATACGTTCGATGTTCGTCGTGACATAGAACTATACGAAGGTTGTTAAATATCGGACGGTATAGCTCGATACTAACAACCGTCGTATAGTCTATGTGACGAGAAGATTCAATCGTATGATAACCGATAGATTTGTCCCGTGTGGACAAGTTAGGAATGTATAAAGCAAACACCTTCATTCACTTGTGTTTTCATCCGTTTCGAGATATTTCGTCGGTACCTTTCCGCTGGTTCTCCGTGTACAAAGATAGATTAGATGTTCATTTCAACGTTGTTTCACAGCTTTGAACTGATTATCTATTTCATTACAGTGTACTCGGAGAACAGCGGGGAGATGCTGCCGAAATTTACTCGAAACGGTTGAAAGCACAAACGAATGGGTATTCGCACTATACATTCTTAATGGGATAGAAGCCTTACCCCCGACAGCCGAAACACACACATACAACAAGAATACACAACAAACGCATCATTAGAGAGTGATTCAAGATGTTCAAGTTAAAACCAATATATGATACTCGATGATAATATGAAACTTTCATATTCTCATTGATACTCATATATGAAACTCAAAGCGCCACTTAGTCCCCGTCTATCGGTTAACATACGTTCGATAATTTATTCTTTTCAACGACAAACGCACACACAAAGCATATACACGGACTTTCTCCTTTGTCAGTAACCATCCCGTTCTTAGATTTCTCAATATAGTCACCATAACCTACAATTTATATGTTATACAGTCTAACATGGCCCATAAGTACGTCAGAGTTAAGGACTGGATGTATGTGGATTGGCAATAACGTATGCAACCTAAGTTTGTCGCAGGAGTTGCTGCTTTTATTGAATTTGCACGCGCACATAATAAGATCATGATAGAGAAAATTCTCTGCCCGTGCGATAGATGTGGGAATAAATACTGGCAGAAAGTAGAATTGGCAGAGCTTCATATCGTAAAATATGGTTTTATTAGACTTTATACAACTTGGAAATATCACGGGAAAGGAGAAGAACGCGGTAATGCGGCAGAAGAAGAAGGAGAACACAATAATGCGGCAGGAGAAGAAGGAGAAGACGGTAATGCGGCAGAAGAAGAAGAAAGTAATTTATTTCCATCAGAAGAAATGGAGGATATGATAGAGGCTGCCCTAGGTGAATCTATTCGTACCGAAAATGACATTCCTTCCGGTCAAAGACCACGTGCGGATAAATATGAAAATTTCATGAATGATGCTAGAAAACCAATTTATGAGAATGCAAAGTATTCCACCCTCTCATGGTTCGTCCAACTTTTCCAGATTAAGTGCCTAATGGATGGAGCAACAAGTCATTCACAATACTTCTTTCGTTCTTGAAAGATTCTATGCCCCCGGGAAATAACGTGCCCGACAGCTGGTACGGAACCCAGAAGATGATGTCTGATTTGGGTCTGAAGTGCTAGAAGATTCAAGCATGTCCTAAAAATTGCGTGTTGTACCGGAAAGAGAATTTAGATTTGAAAGAGTGTCTAACATGCGGAGAGGCCAGATATAAGCCGAAAGATTCTAATAAGAAGCCTGATATACCTGTCAAGGTAGCACGATACTTTCCCATAACACAGAGGCTACAGAGGCTATTCAGGTGTAAGAAAACAGCCGAGGCAATGATTTGGCATCACCGTGCTAGTGATGGCTTCTTCCCATTCAACTATATGGCTGGAAGTCACAGCACATGGCCCGTTGTAATGATAATTTATAATCTGTCGCCTTGGTTGGCTATGGACCAATCATACTTTATGATGCCTCTTCTTATCGACGGACCAAACTCACCGGGAAACAATATCGACGTCTATCTCCGATCTCTGATCGAGGAGTTAAAATCTTTGTTCATTGATAGTGTAAAGACTTATGATGCAAACACAAATACAACCTTCATACTGCGTGCGGCTTTAATGTGGACAATTAATGACTTTCCTGCGTATGGAATGCTATCAGGTTGGTCTGTATATGGTCACAAAGCATGTCCTCATTGCCATCAACACACAACATCGAAATTCTTGAATTTTAGCAAGAAGGTTTGTTATTGCGGCCATCGGCGTTTCCTACCTCTAGACCACCCCCACAGGTTAAACATTGTTCACTTTGATGGTCATCAGGAGCTTCTTGGACCTCCATCCCCATTGTCCGGAGAGGACGTGACTGCTAAGTGGGATGGTTACAATAATGTGACCTTCGGGATGGATCCGACAAAACAGGTCAAACCACCATTTTGGAACAAGTTATGCATTTTCTTCGAGCTTCCGTACTGGTCAACAAATTTAGTGCGTCATTATCTGGATGTCATGCATATAGAGAAGGGAGTATCAGAGCACATACTCAACTTGCTTCTTTGTAAAGACGGGAAATCGAAAGACAACCTGAATACTCGGATGGATCTATAGGAGTAGGGAATAAGAAGTGAATTGCACCCTAGACCGGTCGCGGGTAAACCAAGCAAGTTTGTACTTCCCAATGCCGCTTATCATATGTCACAACCGGAGAAGAAAAGATTCCTGCAGGTGTTGCATGATTTGAAAGTTCCCACAGGTTTCTCAGGATCATTGAGCAAGAAAATAAAAATTGTGAAAGGCAAGATCGATGGGCTGAAAAGTCATGATCACCATGTTATCGTGGAGCACCTTCTTCCATTAGCCCTCAGGACTTCTCTCCCCGAATCGGTTGGTCTAGTAATCAACGACCTATGTTGTTTTTTCAGAGGGTTGTGTGCTAAAATACTGGAGGTTGTGACGCTGGATAAACTAGAAAATTCTATTGCGTTGATACTTTGCAGGTTTGAGCGTATTTTCCCACCGTCATTCTTCGATATCATAATACACCTGATGGTTCATCTTGCAACTGAGGCTAAGTTAGCCGGATCGGTACAATATCGATGGATGTATCCCGTCGAGAGGTACGTGGAATTTTTCGTTACGCGCAATTTTTAAAATTATTGTTGTCCTGTATGCCCGTATTTATTTATTCAACATATTTTCTTTAGGTACCTCTACACTCTTAAAAAGTATATATGTAATAAAAATCGACCAGAAGGTTCTATCATTCAAGGTTATCTTCTTGATGAAGCAACCACATTTTGTTCCCGCTATTTAGACGAGAACATTGAGACGAGACTTAACCAGCCTCGAAGAATTCAAGACGGACCATATGGTAAAGCCGATTATAAGAGGGTAGACACTATATTTATCAACAAGATATACCGGTTTATCTTGCTTAATTGCGCATGTCTTGAACAAATTAGAGAGTAAGTTTTTTTGGATTAATTGTTACATTTGTGTTTGTGTGTGTATGAAATGATATAATATTAATGTCATAATTTATTGTCGAAAACAGAATTAATTTTAACGAAGTACGTGAGGGGAATCCTGATTGGAACGATGAACGATTGGAAAAATATCATCAGGATAATTTTTGCGATTGGGTCAAAAATCATGTTAGTTATTCGAATAACATGTTATTGCTATCAGTTTTAATCTAAACTTATATCGTTATGTATTTGTCGTAAAATTTGTTTTTTCAGATCCACGATCCGAACTTGTCTGCATCATTTGAGAGTGATTCAAGATGTTTAGCTCAATTTCCTAGTATGGAGGTTGCATATTATAAAGAATTCGGTGTCCTTGGATACAAATTCGAAGTTAAGGACATAGAAACATCTAGAACCAATCAGAATAGTGGGATTGCGACGGTAGGATCGGACGGTGTGATTTATTATGGATACTTAAATTGTATACTCGGCATCCACTATCCCGGACGATCAAAACCCTTTTATATATTCCAGTGTACTTGGTACGATACGCGAACCGATACGGATAAGTGGAGAAGCAATCTTGGGACTTGGAAAGATGAATATGGATTGACCAGTATGAACACACTTCGATTTTACGGTCAGGAAGATCCGTTTATCTTTCCGAACCAAGCGTTCCAAGTATACTACTCACAGTGTTTGAAGCATCCGGGATGGAGTGTCATATGCCGTTGGAAACCCAGAGATGTCTACGATATCCCAGAATTCGAGGACAGCGATGAGGATGAAGAAGAGAGAAGACTTAGAGTGCTCCGACCGTCTGTTTCGAAAGACGGGTTGTCTTCGGCCGATCATGAAGTTACATGGGTTAGAAATGATATCGATGATGAAATCCAAATAGATATATCTAATGTTCCCACGAAACGAAAAAGGTTATCAGTAATGTTATATTATTACTTCACATTTTACGATCTATACATATATAGTCAATACTTGTAATGATTGTCTAATGCGTCCACGAACCGTTTATCTAGATTTGATGACGATGACGGGAGCAGCGAGGGGCGGCAGGAGCTCCAGCCGCGGCACCGGCAGAGGCAGAGGCAGAGCGGTTCTGCCGCCCGAAGAGCTGCATAGGGAGCTTCAGAGGACCGGTCTTGCACCCCGATCGGAGACCGCTTCGGATGCCTCCTTCCGTGTGGACTTTGCCACACCTCAAGGTATATTGCACGCATATCCATTTTGAATGTAATATTATAGATATTCATGCCTGTTCATATCAAAATTACTTATATTGTCAATGTTTGATTGTCTAGCTGTTGGTGATGCGTCCACATCAGGGACAGAGGCCACACCCGCACCTCCAGGTATGTTTATATATCATATAGTGCATGTATATTGATTTAGAATGCTATATCATAAATATACACACATTCCTTTTGCTCTTACTTAGATAATCATTTTTTTTATTGTCTAGTTGTAGGTGGTGCCTCCGCATCTCGGGCAGAGGCCACCACCGCACCTGTGGATATGTTTATATATCTTATAGTGCATGCATATTGATTTAGAATGTTATATTATTGATCTACACATTCTTTTTGCAATTACTTATATAATCTATTTTTATTGTCTAATTATAGGTGGTGCGTCCACATCTGACGCAGGGGCCACTCCCACCACTTCCGTACCCTCCGCTCAGTCTGTTGGTTAGTATGAATAAATATAAAATATTTATTCATTGTACATATCCTCTAAAGAATAAATATGAACTTCATGGAAATTTAGCGTCAATGTTTATTTTCTAGTTGGAAGGGTTGCGTCCGCATCCGGGTCACCGGCTGTTCCTCACCGGAGGAACTATCGTCCCGCTCGTGCTGCTGCCCGGGCCCAGGCTCGTGCTTTAGTCACCGGAGGTATATATCACATTTCAATTTTCATTAAACCTTGATTTCTTAATACAACTTTGTCTTAATATTGATTGTCTTGATATTTCTCGTCGTCGCCGCCGCCCTCCGTTTCGTCGTCGCCACCGCCCTTCTTCCTCGTCGTCGATTGCGCGCGTTGTCGACCACCGATCGATCGTCTCCTCCACCGCACAGGTTAGTAAATCTTCAATTAAACAAATTTTTGAATATTTTAGGGTTAAGGTTCATAGTTTGGGTACCGATGAGGGTTAGGGTTAGGTATTGGTTAGGGTTGGCGTTAGGGTTAGGTTTGGGATTGCGGTTGGGGCAGGGACTGGGGTTGCGGTTGGGGTTGGGGTTCGGTTGGGGTTGGGGTTAGGGTTGGGCTGGGGCTGGGGCTGGGGCTGGGGCTAGGGTTGGGGTTGGGGTTGGGGTTCGGCTGGGGCTGGGGCTGGGGTTAGGGTTAGGGTTGCGGTTGGGGTTGGGGAGGGAGTGTTTTGTAGAAGGTGTTCTTGAAAATGATTAACAGACTGGGTTTAGGATTAGCGAAAGAAACCGAGTCTGACCATCTCCTTTGTACAGTTGTACTTAACTAAAAGGCGTTGCATATTTCTCATTCACTCTCAATTGATATGCTTGATCTTTAAACATGCCTCTTGCAAATTTTTCATTAATATCAATTCTTAAAATTTATAAGATGTAATATGCTAGTAAGCAAGCATTTTTCCTTTTATAAATATTTGAAAGTGCCATTTTATTTCTCGGTCTTCTCACATCACTGGGTTCTTTGAAGTCTGTATGGTGTAGCCTTAGGAATTCTGTATAGTTTATATTTTGTCACATCTATAGTTGTGTCTTTAACTGTAGAATTTTGTGTTAAACAGTAGAACTTTAAATGAATAATTGACAATTTCTGATTAATCTGTATTTCTCCATGCTTGAAACCGACATAACAACTTTAGGTTTCGACCTAAAATTTCAGTTCCTCATTTTCAAAAGTTTCACTTTATTATAATGAAGAAATCAAAAAAAAAGTTTCACTTTATTATAATGAAGAAGAAAAAAAGTATATCCAAACACTGCTTTAAATGATAGATTTTTAAATATGCATATTTAACTTTCGAAAAGTGCAAAGAGGATAGCTAGATTCTAGAAAAGCACACGAGTTGAAGGCAAAACTGCATGCGGGTTATATGGTTTTTTGAATATGCACTACTGTTTGTGACAGTCTATCCAAAGTATGATTAAAAAGGTCTTAATTCTCAAAAACTACTTAACTTAGGGGCTGCGGCAAGTAACTACCAAAATCCTTTGAAAATTACAGAAAACTACCTTAAAGTTTCGTAAAGCAGTTTGGTAGCTTATTGAATATTTAGTAAACAAGTTTATTAGTTTATTGAATATTTACTGAACAAGTTTGTAGTTTATTGAACATTTACGAAACAAGTTTGGTAGTTTATTTTTTATTAATTTTACAAGTTTCTGTACACTTGGTAGTTTATTGAACAATTTTAAAATCATGTTATATCAGTTGCTTTATATTTTATTTAAATACTTCGTACAGTCTATGTAACGAGAAAATTCAATCGTATGATAACCGATAGAAGCCTTACCCCCGACAGCCAAAACACACACATACAATAAGAATACACAACAAACGCATCATTAGAGAGTGATTCAAGATGTTCAAGTTAAAACCAATATATGATACTCGATGATAATATGAAACTTTCATATTCTCATCGATACTCATATATGAAACTCAAAGCGCCACTTAGTCCCCGTCTATCGGTTAACATGCGTTCGATATTCGTCGTGACATAGAACTATACGAAGGTTGTTAAATATCGGACGGTATAGCTCGATACTAACAACCGTCGTATAGTCTATGTGACGAGAAGATTCAATCTTATGATAACCGATAAATTTGTCCCGTGTGAACAAGTTAGGAATGTATAAAGCAAACACCTTCATTCACTTGTGTTTTCATCCGTTTCGAGATATTTCGTCGGTACCTTTCCGCTGGTTCTCCGTGTACAAAAATAGATTAGATGTTCATTTCAACGTTGTTTCACAGCTTTGAAATGATTATCTATTTTATTACAGTGTACTCGGAGAACAGCGGGGAGGTGCTGCCGAAAATTACTCGAAACGGTTGAAAGCACAAGCGAATGAGTGTTCGCTCTATACATTCTTAATGGGATAGAAGCCTTACCCCCGACAGTCGAAACACACACATACAACAAGAATACACAACAAACGCATCATTAGAGAGTGATTCAAGATGTTCAAGTTAAAACCAATATATGATACTCAATGATAATATGAAACTTTCATATTCTTATCGATACTCATATATGAAACTCAAAGCGCCACTTAGTCCCCGTCTATCGGTTAACATACGTTCGATGTTCGTCGTGACATAGAACTATACGAAAGTTGTTAAATATCGGACGGTATAGCTCGATACTAACAACCTTCGTATAGTCTATGTGACGAGAAGATTCAATCGTATGATAACCGATAGATTTGTCCCGTGTGGACAAGTTAGGAATGTATAAAGCAAACACCTTCATTCACTTGTGTTTTCATCCGTTTCGAGATATTTCGTCGGTACCTTTCCGTTGGTTCTCCGTGTACAAAGATAGATTAGATGTTCAGTTCAACGTTGTTTCACAGCTTTAAAATGATTATCTATTTTATTACAGTGTACTCGGAGAACAGCGGGGAGGTGCTGCCGAAATTTACTCGAAACGGTTGAAAGCACAAGCGAATGGGTGTTCGCTCTATACATTCTTAATGGGATAGAAGCCTTACCCCCGACAGTCGAAACACACACATACAACAAGAATACACAACAAACGCATCATTAAAGAGTGATTCAAGATGTTCAAGTTAAAACCAATATATGATGCTCGATGATAATATGAAACTTTCATATTCTCATCGATACTCATATATGAAACTCAAAGCGCCACTTAGTCCCCGTCTATCGGTTAACATACGTTCGATGTTCGTCGTGACATAGAACTATACGAAGGTTGTTAAATATCGGACGGTATAGCTCGATACTAACAACCGTCGTATAGTCTATGTGACGAGAAGATTCAATCGTATGATAACCGATAGATTTGTCCCGTGTGGACAAGTTAGGAATGTATAAAGCAAACACCTTCATTCACTTGTGTTTTCATCCGTTTCGAGATATTTCGTCGGTACCTTTCCGCTGGTTCTCCGTGTACAAAGATAGATTAGATGTTCATTTCAACGTTGTTTCACAGCTTTGAACTGATTATCTATTTCATTACAGTGTACTCGGAGAACAGCGGGGAGATGCTGCCGAAATTTACTCGAAACGGTTGAAAGCACAAACGAATGGGTATTCGCACTATACATTCTTAATGGGATAGAAGCCTTACCCCCGACAGCCGAAACACACACATACAACAAGAATACACAACAAACGCATCATTAGAGAGTGATTCAAGATGTTCAAGTTAAAACCAATATATGATACTCGATGATAATATGAAACTTTCATATTCTCATTGATACTCATATATGAAACTCAAAGCGCCACTTAGTCCCCGTCTATCGGTTAACATACGTTCGATAATTTATTCTTTTCAACGACAAACGCACACACAAAGCATATACACGGACTTTCTCCTTTGTCAGTAACCATCCCGTTCTTAGATTTCTCAATATAGTCACCATAACCTACAATTTATATGTTATACAGTCTAACATGGCCCATAAGTACGTCAGAGTTAAGGACTGGATGTATGTGGATTGGCAATAACGTATGCAACCTAAGTTTGTCGCAGGAGTTGCTGCTTTTATTGAATTTGCACGCGCACATAATAAGATCATGATAGAGAAAATTCTCTGCCCGTGCGATAGATGTGGGAATAAATACTGGCAGAAAGTAGAATTGGCAGAGCTTCATATCGTAAAATATGGTTTTATTAGACTTTATACAACTTGGAAATATCACGGGAAAGGAGAAGAACGCGGTAATGCGGCAGAAGAAGAAGGAGAACACAATAATGCGGCAGGAGAAGAAGGAGAAGACGGTAATGCGGCAGAAGAAGAAGAAAGTAATTTATTTCCATCAGAAGAAATGGAGGATATGATAGAGGCTGCCCTAGGTGAATCTATTCGTACCGAAAATGACATTCCTTCCGGTCAAAGACCACGTGCGGATAAATATGAAAATTTCATGAATGATGCTAGAAAACCAATTTATGAGAATGCAAAGTATTCCACCCTCTCATGGTTCGTCCAACTTTTCCAGATTAAGTGCCTAATGGATGGAGCAACAAGTCATTCACAATACTTCTTTCGTTCTTGAAAGATTCTATGCCCCCGGGAAATAACGTGCCCGACAGCTGGTACGGAACCCAGAAGATGATGTCTGATTTGGGTCTGAAGTGCTAGAAGATTCAAGCATGTCCTAAAAATTGCGTGTTGTACCGGAAAGAGAATTTAGATTTGAAAGAGTGTCTAACATGCGGAGAGGCCAGATATAAGCCGAAAGATTCTAATAAGAAGCCTGATATACCTGTCAAGGTAGCACGATACTTTCCCATAACACAGAGGCTACAGAGGCTATTCAGGTGTAAGAAAACAGCCGAGGCAATGATTTGGCATCACCGTGCTAGTGATGGCTTCTTCCCATTCAACTATATGGCTGGAAGTCACAGCACATGGCCCGTTGTAATGATAATTTATAATCTGTCGCCTTGGTTGGCTATGGACCAATCATACTTTATGATGCCTCTTCTTATCGACGGACCAAACTCACCGGGAAACAATATCGACGTCTATCTCCGATCTCTGATCGAGGAGTTAAAATCTTTGTTCATTGATAGTGTAAAGACTTATGATGCAAACACAAATACAACCTTCATACTGCGTGCGGCTTTAATGTGGACAATTAATGACTTTCCTGCGTATGGAATGCTATCAGGTTGGTCTGTATATGGTCACAAAGCATGTCCTCATTGCCATCAACACACAACATCGAAATTCTTGAATTTTAGCAAGAAGGTTTGTTATTGCGGCCATCGGCGTTTCCTACCTCTAGACCACCCCCACAGGTTAAACATTGTTCACTTTGATGGTCATCAGGAGCTTCTTGGACCTCCATCCCCATTGTCCGGAGAGGACGTGACTGCTAAGTGGGATGGTTACAATAATGTGACCTTCGGGATGGATCCGACAAAACAGGTCAAACCACCATTTTGGAACAAGTTATGCATTTTCTTCGAGCTTCCGTACTGGTCAACAAATTTAGTGCGTCATTATCTGGATGTCATGCATATAGAGAAGGGAGTATCAGAGCACATACTCAACTTGCTTCTTTGTAAAGACGGGAAATCGAAAGACAACCTGAATACTCGGATGGATCTATAGGAGTAGGGAATAAGAAGTGAATTGCACCCTAGACCGGTCGCGGGTAAACCAAGCAAATTTGTACTTCCCAATGCCGCTTATCATATGTCACAACCGGAGAAGAAAAGATTCCTGCAGGTGTTGCATGATTTGAAAGTTCCCACAGGTTTCTCAGGATCATTGAGCAAGAAAATAAAAATTGTGAAAGGCAAGATCGATGGGCTGAAAAGTCATGATCACCATGTTATCGTGGAGCACCTTCTTCCATTAGCCCTCAGGACTTCTCTCCCCGAATCGGTTGGTCTAGTAATCAACGACCTATGTTGTTTTTTCAGAGGGTTGTGTGCTAAAATACTGGAGGTTGTGACGCTGGATAAACTAGAAAATTCTATTGCGTTGATACTTTGCAGGTTTGAGCGTATTTTCCCACCGTCATTCTTCGATATCATAATACACCTGATGGTTCATCTTGCAACTGAGGCTAAGTTAGCCGGATCGGTACAATATCGATGGATGTATCCCGTCGAGAGGTACGTGGAATTTTTCGTTACGCGCAATTTTTAAAATTATTGTTGTCCTGTATGCCCGTATTTATTTATTCAACATATTTTCTTTAGGTACCTCTACACTCTTAAAAAGTATATATGTAATAAAAATCGACCAGAAGGTTCTATCATTCAAGGTTATCTTCTTGATGAAGCAACCACATTTTGTTCCCGCTATTTAGACGAGAACATTGAGACGAGACTTAACCAGCCTCGAAGAATTCAAGACGGACCATATGGTAAAACCGATTATAAGAGGGTAGACACTATATTTATCAACAAGATATACCGGTTTATCTTGCTTAATTGCGCATGTCTTGAACAAATTAGAGAGTAAGTTTTTTTGGATTAATTGTTACATTTGTGTTTGTGTGTGTATGAAATGATATAATATTAATGTCATAATTTATTGTCGAAAACAGAATTAATTTTAACGAAGTACGTGAGGGGAATCCTGATTGGAACGATGAACGATTGGAAAAATATCATCAGGATAATTTTTGCGATTGGGTCAAAAATCATGTTAGTTATTCGAATAACATGTTATTGCTATCAGTTTTAATCTAAACTTATATCGTTATGTATTTGTCGTAAAATTTGTTTTTTCAGATCCACGATCCGAACTTGTCTGCATCATTTGAGAGTGATTCAAGATGTTTAGCTCAATTTCCTAGTATGGAGGTTGCATATTATAAAGAATTCGGTGTCCTTGGATACAAATTCGAAGTTAAGGACATAGAAACATCTAGAACCAATCAGAATAGTGGGATTGCGACGGTAGGATCGGACGGTGTGATTTATTATGGATACTTAAATTGTATACTCGGCATCCACTATCCCGGACGATCAAAACCCTTTTATATATTCCAGTGTACTTGGTACGATACGCGAACCGATACGGATAAGTGGAGAAGCAATCTTGGGACTTGGAAAGATGAATATGGATTGACCAGTATGAACACACTTCGATTTTACGGTCAGGAAGATCCGTTTATCTTTCCGAACCAAGCGTTCCAAGTATACTACTCACAGTGTTTGAAGCATCCGGGATGGAGTGTCATATGCCGTTGGAAACCCAGAGATGTCTACGATATCCCAGAATTCGAGGACAGCGATGAGGATGAAGAAGAGAGAAGACTTAGAGTGCTCCGACCGTCTGTTTCGAAAGACGGGTTGTCTTCGGCCGATCATGAAGTTACATGGGTTAGAAATGATATCGATGATGAAATCCAAATAGATATATCTAATGTTCCCACGAAACGAAAAAGGTTATCAGTAATGTTATATTATTACTTCACATTTTACGATCTATACATATATAGTCAATACTTGTAATGATTGTCTAATGCGTCCACGAACCGTTTATCTAGATTTGATGACGATGACGGGAGCAGCGAGGGGCGGCAGGAGCTCCAGCCGCGGCACCGGCAGAGGCAGAGGCAGAGCGGTTCTGCCGCCCGAAGAGCTGCATAGGGAGCTTCAGAGGACCGGTCTTGCACCCCGATCGGAGACCGCTTCGGATGCCTCCTTCCGTGTGGACTTTGCCACACCTCAAGGTATATTGCACGCATATCCATTTTGAATGTAATATTATAGATATTCATGCCTGTTCATATCAAAATTACTTATATTGTCAATGTTTGATTGTCTAGCTGTTGGTGATGCGTCCACATCAGGGACAGAGGCCACACCCGCACCTCCAGGTATGTTTATATATCATATAGTGCATGTATATTGATTTAGAATGCTATATCATAAATATACACACATTCCTTTTGCTCTTACTTAGATAATCATTTTTTTTATTGTCTAGTTGTAGGTGGTGCCTCCGCATCTCGGGCAGAGGCCACCACCGCACCTGTGGATATGTTTATATATCTTATAGTGCATGCATATTGATTTAGAATGTTATATTATTGATCTACACATTCTTTTTGCAATTACTTATATAATCTATTTTTATTGTCTAATTATAGGTGGTGCGTCCACATCTGACGCAGGGGCCACTCCCACCACTTCCGTACCCTCCGCTCAGTCTGTTGGTTAGTATGAATAAATATAAAATATTTATTCATTGTACATATCCTCTAAAGAATAAATATGAACTTCATGGAAATTTAGCGTCAATGTTTATTTTCTAGTTGGAAGGGTTGCGTCCGCATCCGGGTCACCGGCTGTTCCTCACCGGAGGAACTATCGTCCCGCTCGTGCTGCTGCCCGGGCCCAGGCTCGTGCTTTAGTCACCGGAGGTATATATCACATTTCAATTTTCATTAAACCTTGATTTCTTAATACAACTTTGTCTTAATATTGATTGTCTTGATATTTCTTACAGACGCAGGGCCTCCCCATCCCCAGAGGGGGACTCAAGGCCCGAATCAGTCCCACAGGCTGAGACCCGACAGAGCTAGGGGGAGGCAGCATTCCCCCTCTTTTTTACCCCTGATTATCGCTATACCGGCGATCATGCCGAGAGGTTCGGCCGATATATGGGAGATGAGAGACGGCTCGTGAAGAACTATCCACTTCACGTTGAGTGGGGCAACCAACACCGGCGCTCATTCGCCCTCTTCTGGGATCAGGCTCGGGTATTAATATATATTTTCATTTGATTTATCCAATATATTTATTATTAACACTTGAAATCTAATAACAATATTTTTTTTGTATTTTCAGTTGGATTACGATTTTCAGCCTGTATCCGACCCTGATCACCCTGGGAGGGTGCTCGATCTTCACGCTGTATACAATGGCCTGATGAAGAACATGCAGACGAAGATCAGATACAACAGGAATGAGCTGAAGACCGACTGCTACTCCCTGTGGATGGCGACCTCTGAGGCAGAGAGAGCGGCCCTCCTATCTACTCCGGCCTTTGCGAGAGTCGACGCAGATACATGGCCTCTATTGTGCCAATATTTCGACTCTCAACGCAAACAGGTATGTATTTTAAATGTAATTCATTGTTTAATATATAATTTATTTCTTTGTGTTGCTTAATTAGAAAACTAAATGCGAATGTGTTGTGCAGAAACAGGCCGCTCAAAATATAGAGAATAGGAAGTCGGCAAAGAGGGGTCGCCCCACTTATACAGATGGCTCGAGAAATATTACTCATGCCATAGAGTTATCAGTAAATTACAATAGACCTGCCTTTGTGATATAATGCAATATTAAGAGTTATTTTCTAATATATCTAATATTAAAAGTTAATTTCTAATATTGCAGAGAACTCAGACCCTGACACAAAGGGCTACACCGAGCGTGCTGTCCGCATATCTTGCCGTCCACGGCACCTCGACAGATCCCGCCACGGGCGAGCTTCGATACCTCGACGCCGCTACCCAGGAGTATTGCGTAAGTGTTAATATTTATTCAACCCCTATTTGAAATTTTAGTTTTGAAAGGTTCAAATTTAAATGATATGCTTATATTTTACTGGTTAATGTGGGTGTAGGAGCGGGAGGTTGAACAGGACGAGGCATCGGGGATCGATTTTACTGGACAGAACGATCCGATACTGCTGACCCCAGTCCAGGACGCCGCACACGGAGGGCACCACGGAGGTTGGGAGAGAGGCCGGGGACTGGGCCCTAGCAGGGCCCATATGAGGTTGGACTCTACCCCGGTGGTTACTTCCTCCGTCTTCAATGAGCGACGTTTCCAGTAAGAACTGGAGAGCTTGAAGGCCACCGTTCAGGAATTGAAGGAGATGTTGGTATGTATACTACTTAATAGTAAAATATTATGTCATATTATAGATAGCAAGATATCCAATATTAATACGTAGCCTAAGCTTATTTGGTTGTAGACTTAGCTTTGATTAATCATACATACATATCTAATTAAAATAAACTTCGGTTTTCCAAACTAGATATCCAAATGAGGCCTAAGTCCCTAAGTATACATAGATTGGGGTTTCGAAATAACTTGATAATGATACGAATTCGAATAATACACAGTTCTTACTCGTTTATTACACACGTAGGTCCAGACGCGACAGGGTATATCGGCCGAGCCTCCACATGCATCTCCTTCGGCTGCGGCTCCACAAGCCACTACATCGGCTGCGGCTCCACAGACAGCTCCTATAGCTCCACTGCCCGCTCAGACTCCCGCAGCCACGGCTCCGCAAGCCATTACCTCGGCGGCGGCTGCGCAGACCACTCCTACAGCTCCACAGCCCGCTCAGACTCCCGCACACTCCGCATTGCATGATTTATTGACTCAGGGTATATCCGAGGAGCAGGCGTGCCAGATTATGGCGTTAATCAGAGGTGGTGCTGGACCGAGCTAGGGTAGCTTTTTGATTATTATATTTTAAACATGTATTTATTTATATGATACATATTGTACTATATTTTGGACGATATTGATATTGGTGGTGTTTGCGTGTTTATATTGATATCATATTCGCTTGTGCTTTCAACCGTTTCGAGTAAATTTCGGCAGCACCTCCCCGCTGTTCTCCGAATACACTGTAATAGAATAGATAATCATTTCAAAGCTGTGAAACAACGTTGAAATGAACATCTAATATATTTTTGTACACGGAGAACCAGCGGAAAAGTACCGACGAAATATCTCGAAACGGATGAAAACACAATTGAATGAAGGTGTTTGCTTTATATATTCCTAACTTGTCCACACGGGACAAATCTATCGGTTATCATACGATTGAATCTTCTCATCACATAGACTACACGACGATTGTTAGTATTGAGCTATACCGTCCGATATTTAACAACCTTCGTATAGTTTTATGTCACGACGAACATCGAACGTATGTTAACCGATAGACGAGGACTAAGTGGCGCTTTGAGTTTCATATATGAGTATCGATGAGGATTGTTGGGGTAAAAATTTACACCCCGGTTGACCAAGTCAAAATCAAAGTCAATCCCAAGCCAGGTGGGCCCAAGCCCAGGTCAAGCGGGCCCATGTCCAAGTCGAGCCCGTAGCCAGCCTCCCCATGCCAACAACAAAATCATGTAATAAATAATTTTTTATGTAATTGTTTATGCATGAATGTAAACAAAATGGGCATAAAGCCAATATTTTGTAAACCCATGGCTTATGTGCAAAAATGAAATGGCACATGAGCCATGGGATGGCTAAGATACCATTTTTGTAAAGCCCAAGGGGCTATATATAAATATGTAAGCCTATATAAGGCAACATGATGATGAATAAAAGAATACACTTTTTCATTCCCCCAAAAACTAGGGGTTCTTTGTGCCTCCTGCTCCTTCTCCAAGGTTCTAAACCTTCTCAATTCTTTTGAATTAAATCAAGAGTTTTACTCTTTCTTTTCCAAAACTAAGTAGTTTTCCACCACAAAACCCACAAAGGGGAACTCAGATCTCCCATCAGATCTCAAAAAGGAGTGATTTTTAAAATCTCCTACTTCTTAATCTTCAAGATCCGGCCAAACAACAGAAGGAAGAAGAAGAACCCCCTTCATCAGCTTCAAAACATCCCAGGAGTTTAACTCCATACATATATACATAACAAATATTTCCTTTCTGAAGCATAGCTTCTGTTTCTCAGGCTAAAAGCCACTTTTTCTCGCCGGCGCTTAAGCGCAGAGCGCCCGCGTGCCGATGTTCAGACCATAATATTGCATTCTTCATTCCCTTATTCTTATCCATTTTATAAATAAACAGGTACTCTTGACGCACGTTTGTTGCATGTTACAGGATACAGGCTCTTGGAGCAAATACAGTGAAAAAGACGAAAGTTGATACAGAAAAGGGACCTTTGACCAACAAGTAGACGGATCTTACTCAAGCCGAGACGAAGAACAGTGCAAGGTCCAAAAAGACGAAAGTGAAACGGTCAAAAGATCCTTACAAGTTTTTTACTGAAAGATCTGGAGAAGAATAAGAAGCCAAACAGAGAAAAGTTATGAATAACTAAGAAGCCCTAACAACCAAGATGCAGCTCAGAGAAGTTGGTGAGCTGAGCTCACTAAAGGGCCGCGGAACCGCGGCCCAAGCCAACCAATGCCGCGGTTCCGCAGCCATTTAATGCCCGTGTCGGCGCCGACTTCTTATGTCGGTGCGTCGGTGCGGGTGTTGGGATTTTCCGAGGGCAAATCTGTAATTGCACATCTACGAGACTCTGAAACCCTAATTCTCCTGTTTGCTTATAAATTGTAATCAAAAATTGTAAAAACTGATGCCTCTTTTCAATCAATAAAATTCAGAATTTCTGGGTGTATTATTCAGATCTGTTCTATATTACTTGGAGGGAGCCGTCAACCTAGTAAGTTAATTTCTGTGTTTTTATTCTCTTTTAATTAGTATGTCTTATCATCCCCTAATGAGCGAGTAGTCTCCTCGCTTGTTAGGGTTAGCCTTAGGGAAAGGTTTGAGAGATGAGATCTCTCACCCCTTTCATGCCATCCATACCTAAGAGTTAGAACTCCATGCAAGCACGCACAACCGCTCCCTACGGCACCCTACCCCTCGAGGTAACGGTGACACCGTAGTATAAAGGCCCGGTTGCGCGTGTTTTCCATGGGGGTTAGGATAATTATCGATAAAGGAAGGATAAGAATCTAGAGGAAGAAACATCTTCCCAAAAGATTCTAATCCACTTTATTGATAATTACACCAACATCTAATAGATCAAAAATAGGGCAATGAAAACGGTAAGGAAACCTTTAATCTCCAAACTTCCCCTAAACCTAACCCTGTAGGGTGTTCTTCGTCACCCCATTGAGATGGGAATACGCGCACGCTTGTCAGGCGTACTACAGATTCCCCCTGCCTAGGGTAGGCCGGGGTTTAATGATTGTGGGGATCCGAATCTCTGGCAGCCGCGGACTAAGCTGCCGTTAATTACCCCTCGCCTTTGGGGCGAGGGAACCTCCGATTAACGGGTTAAACAGGGCATGCGAACTCAATATGCAGTGTACGTGTGTTCTGTTTTGAAAGGGGGGTTTTGGATATATCGGGAGCCACGCAGAGTTTTTACGGGGGTCCCGCTACCCGGATAGCGGGCTGGGGGTCAAGGGGGCTAGCAGCCCCCTTGCGGGGTTCGCGGCAGCGCCCCGGCCCGAAAATTTTTTTGAGGGGGAGAGTTTGGCGGAGTATATGTATGTGTACATTTGTATACATATGTATATATATACATGTATATATAAATAAAGGGGAAAAGGGCATCCAAAGGATGCGTGGGGCAGCACCTTGGACGCTGTGCGCTTAGGTGCGGTGCGCTCAGGCGCAAGCGCGCCACGTGTCGGCACGCGGGCGCTTTGCGCACTTGCGCAAGCACGCAGGTGCGCAAGCGCGCGCGCCACGTGTCGGCACGCGGGCGCTTTGCGCACTTGCGCAGGTGCGCAAGCGCGCGCGCGCCATGTGTCGGCACGCGGGCGCTTTGCGCACTTGATCAAGCGCGCAGGTGCGCAAGCGCGCGCGCGCCACGTGTCGGCACGCGGGCGCTTTGCGCACTTGCGCAAGCGCGCGCGCCACGTGTCGGTACGCGGGCGCTTTGCGCACTTGCGCTGCGCGCTGCTAAAACAAATTTCTCAAAAGAGAAATCAGAGAGGAGTTGGACTCCTGAGTTTGTGGGTTTTTTTTTCTGGGTTTAGTGAACGATGTTCTTCTTCTTCCTGTTGCTTACTGGATCTTGAAGATCAAGAGATGTGAAATCTCAAAATCTCTTCTTTTTCAGATCTAATGATAGATCCAAGTTCCCCTTTGTGGGTTTTGTGGTGAAAAACTAATTTGTTTTTAAAAAGGAAGAGTAAAACTCTTGATTTAATTCAATAGAAAGAAGAAAGTTTTGGAACCTTGAAGATGGAAGAAAGAGCTCAGCTCTGAGACTTTTTTGTTTGGAGAGAGAGAAAGTTGTTGAGATATTTCATTATCTTTGCCTTTATAGGCCATACATTTTACACATAGCCCCTTGGGCTTAACAAAATGGCATTTTGTCTATCCCATGGCTCATGTGCCATTTCTTTTTGCACATAAGCCATGGGCTTTACAAAAATTTGGCTTTATGCCTATTTTTCTTACATTTATCCGAAAATAAAATAAAAGAAAATGCAACAAAATTATTTATTACAAAAATTTTATCTTGGCGTGGGGGAGGCCGGCCGCTTCATGTTCGGGCTCGACCCGGGCATGGGCCCACTGGATCTGGGCTTGGGCCCACTTGGCTTGGGGTTGACTTTGATTTTGACTTGGTCAACCGGGGTGTAAATTTTTACCCCAACAAATTGCCCCCCATCAATAAATGCACACCACATATGTGGGTCGTGTGCATGAAATTGATGGATCTTCTTTCACATGGAGGCGACTCGATTTGGTTCCGGCTTTTTGGGAAGCTTGCACTGCCCTTTTTTACGACATGGACGGTCGTTGCTTGACATGTCTCCGAGACGGAGTGTCCGTGATAGACGTTTTCCCTGGCCCGGAGTTATCTGGTTCCCGCTTTGTAGGAATCCTGCGCTGCCCTTTTTGCGACTTGGACGGTCGGTGCTGCCCTTTTAGCGACTTGGACGGTCGATACTGCCCTTTTAGCGACGTGGACGGTCGATGCTGCCCTTTTAGCGACGTGGACGGTCGGTTCTGCCCTTTTTGCGACTTGGACGGTCGGTGCTGCCATTTTTGCGACTTGGACGGTCGGTACTGCCCTTTTAGCGACGTGGACGGTCGATGCTGCCCTTTTAGCGACGTGGACGGTCGGTTCTGCCCTTTTTGCGACTTGGACGGTCGGTGCTGCCCTTTTAGCAACGTGGACGGTCGGTTCTGCCATTTTAGCGACGTGGACGGTCGGTTCTGCCATTTTAGCGACGTGGACGGTCGATGCTTGATTTGACTTGCTCTGCTTCTTGCAATGTCAGGGGTAGACTTGACTTGCTCCGCTTCTTGCGGTGTCGGAGTGGAAGTTGACTTGTTGATTTTGATTTGGGTTGACATCAGCATCGCTATACTGGAATATGGTACCAGGAGCGAATCATCATCTGTCATGGAGAGGATTTTGGGATTTTGGTTTTTGTTTGGCATCTTCATTGCTGCACTGGAATAATGCCAGGAGCAACTCATCATTTGCCCTGAGAGGATTTGGGAGAAATTGGGATTTTTTTACGCCCGTGGATTGTATACGGTTTTGCAGGATGTATGATCCAGACCGTAGGGCCGGAAAAAAATTTGGGACTTTGTCGGCGTCTGCATCGCTGCACTGGAATATGGTACCAGGAGCGACTCATCATTCGCCGTTGGGGTATGCGATTTGGAATGTGGTTGGCGTCTGCATCGCTGCACTGGAATATGGTACCAGGAGCGACTCATCATTCGCCATTTGGGGATTGGGGAGCGATGGCTTAGGAGACAGGTTTAGATCCCTATCGCCTAAGGCTTTTCAATTTTATGGGCCGTGAGGGTCCCATAAAAGCATTTCCTCCCTACGAGTCGTAAGGATCCCGCAGGTGTATTTTCTCCTTAAGAGTCGTAAGGACTCCTAAGTGTGTTTTTCCTTTATGAGTCGTAAGGATCTCACAAAGATTTGTTCTCCTCATATATCGTGAGGACACATGAGTGGGTCTTATCAATGGAGCATCATTCCCAAAGCGGAGACCGGCCGCGTAACTGGTGATTACGGTGGGGCATGGGTATGATGAGAATTATTTGAGCCCGTGGATTGTATACGATGGTCAATTTGGGGACCCACCGTAGGGCCGGAGAATTTTGAGAAATTGGATTTTGGTTGGCGTCTGCATCGCTACACTGGAATATGGTACCAGGAGCGACTCATCATTCGCCGTTTGGGGATTTGGAATTTGGATCTTGTTTGGCATCAGTATTGCTGCACTGGAATAATGCCAGGAGCAACTCATCATTTGCCGTTGCTCGTTGGGGAACGATGGCTTAGGAGACAGGTTTGGGTCCCTATCACCTAAGGCTTTTCAATTTTATGGGCCGTGAGGGTCCCATAAAAGCATTTTCTCCCTACGAGTCGTAAGGATCCCGCAGGTGTATTTTCTCCTTAGGAATCGTGAGGATTCCTAAGTGTGTTGCTCCTTTGTGAGTCGTAAGGATCTCACGCAGGGGTTTTCTCCTCGCAAGGTCGAGAGGGCTTTGCGAGTGTATTTCTTTTCTTTTCACGAGTTTGCGCCCTTTCGGATTTTCACAGACTCGCCGGTAGTCCTGCTGTTTTTACTCACGGAGCCCTTTCGGATTTTCATCCGTGCCCGTTTTGCTTGTGGACATACGGTTTTTTTTTTGTTTTTTTTTTTTTTTTTTTTCCGCTGGTGGGACTTTAAAAGTAGTCTCACCGACAGGATTTGGGAGAAATAGGGGTCATTTACGCCCGTGAATTGTATACGGTTTTGCAGGATGTCTGATCCAGACCGTAGGGCTGATGTGCTCAATTCGCCTGCGACTTGGAGCATTCATGTGTAGTATTTCTTGAGATATCGTCCATTGATGGGTGGCATGGGCCTTTCTCCCTCTGCACTTATTAGTTGGTAGGATCCCCCGTCAAACACTTTCTCAATGACGTATGGTCCTTCCCAGTTCGGCTCGAATTTTCCCTTGGCATGTCGATTGAGGATGATCGGTCTTTTGAGGACCAACACCAATTCACCTTTCTTTAAAGCACGGAGACGAGTTATCTTGTCATAGGCCCGTGACATTTGGGCTCGGTACAGCTCCAGGTTTTGCTGCACCGCGAGCCTCTTTTCTTCGAGGGCATCGAGTTCTTCAAGTCGAAGGAGCACGTTTTCCTCTTCTGTCAACTCATGCTGAACGGCCATTCTTAAGCTTGGAACTTCGACTTCGAGGGGGAGGACCGCCTCCACTCCGAAGAGCAATGAGTATGGAGTGGACTGAGTTGGAGTACGGTGCGTGGTACGATATGCCCACAATGCCTCGTGAAGCTTGAGATTCCAGTCTCTCTTGTTGGCTGAAGCATTTTTCCTCAGGAGCTTGCATAGAGTCTTATTGAAGGCTTCGGCTAGCCCATTGGCTCTTGGATTATAGATGGAGGAATATCTCCAGTCTATCTTGTGCTGAGTAGCGAACCTTGAGACATTGAAGCTCTTGAAAGAAGGCCCGTTGTCAGATATGATTCTTCTTGGTGTACCGAAGCGGTATAGAATGTTATGCTGGAAGAATGTCAGAATATCTTTTGTCTTGACTTCTTTTAGCGGGACAGCTTCAGCCCATCTAGAGAAGTAGTCTGTGGCGGCCAGTATAAACCGATGGCCTTTGGATGACGGAGGATCAATTGGGCCAACAATGTCGGTGCCCCAGACTTCGAAGGGCCACGACGCCACCGTAGGATGCAATGGATTGGGATGCTTGTGAATAAAATCACCGTGAATTTTGCAGATATAACATTTCTTTGCATGCTCTCCGCAGTCCCGTATCATGGTGGGCCAATAATACCCAAGCCGTTTAATTTGCAGTCGCATCCTGGGGCCAGATTGGTGAGCACCGCAAACGCCCGAGTGAACATCTTTCATGACCTTTTGGGCTTCGGCCAATGACAGACACCTGAGCCAGAGTTGGTCATATGACCTGCGGTATAACGTGTCATTTACAAACACGTATCAGAGAGCTCTTTTCTTCAGCTGAATCCTCGCAGATTTTTCTTCGGGAAGCTTGTCATATCGGAGGTACTCTATGAAGGGTTCTCTCCAATCGGGCTCGTCTTGAACGATCGAAGCTTCTTCGGCGGGATTGCTCTTCTGTTCCGCGCTTTCCTCTTCTCGTAGAGAAACAGGGGGTAGGATTTGCCGGCTCCTGACTGTGATCAGAATTTCGTCCATGTCAGGATCAGCCAGCTCCTTGGCCAAGCGAGCGAGTACATCAGCCTTTCCGTTCAACGCTCTAGGGACTCTCGTTAGTTCAATATGAGTGAACCGTTTCATGAGTTCCACCACTCGACCTCTGTACCGAGCTAACTCGGGTTTGTATATCTTATAGTCACCGCTTACTTGGTTGACGACAAGCTGGGAGTCACCGTAGACTCGTAGCCGACGGATTTCCATTTCTACGGCAAGCTCCAAACCAGCTATCAGAGCTTCATACTCAGCTTCGTTGTTTGTCCGAGGTTCGGTGAGAGCGAAAGAACGCCGTAGGGTTCCCATTGATGGTGTGATGAACACCAATCCTATCCCTGCTCTTATCTCCGGGATGCTTGATTTACTGGAGGTTCTTATTAATGAGGCTCCATCGAAGTAGAGCTCCCAACATGGCCCATCTTCCTCGAGGTGTAGCACTTGTTCGTCGGGTAACTCACAATTTAGCGGCGACCCTTCTGGTATGGGATGAGCAGCGAGAAAGTCTGCAAGGGCTTGCCCTTTTACTGCTTTCTGAGGAGTATAAACTATATCAAACTCAAGTAGCATGACAGCCCATCTTGCCATCCTGCCGGCTAGGCTTGCTTTGGTCATCAAGTGTTTGAGCGGGTCGACCTTGGAGATCAGCATAACCCGATGAGCCAGCAGATAGTGCCTCAGCTTCTTCACAGCAAATATCAGAGCCAGGCATTGCTTTTCGATTGGGGAATAGTTGTGTTCCGCCCCGACTAGAGTTCGACTGAGGTAGTAGAGGGCATTTTCCTTTCCCTCCTCGTTATTCTGGGCGAGGAGCGCACCGAGTGACTCATCTAGCGCGGCAGTATAGAGAATCAACGGTTTATTTGGAATGGGAGCGGCCAGCACTGGAGGGTGCAACAAGTATTGTTTGATGCTTTCGAACGCTGCTTGACATTCGGTATCCCAGATAAAAGGAGCTCCTTTCTTCATGAGCTTTGAGAAGGGCCTACATCTCCCTGATAAATTTGAGATAAACCTCCGTATATAAGCAAGCTTGCCTTGAAAAGATCTTAGCTGCGTCAGACTCTTCGGAGGGGGCATCTCCATGATGGCCTTTATCTTTGATGGGTCAACTTCGATCCCTCGATGTCGGACTATGAAGCCCAGGAATTTTCCCGATGACACGCCAAAAGCACACTTCAGAGGATTCATCTTCAGATCGTATTCCCTCAGTCTGGTGAGAACGGTCCTGAGATCTTGGATATGATCGGCCTTGGCTTTAGTCTTGACGACCAGATCATCAACATAGCATTCAACAACTTTATGGATTAGGTCATCAAAGATATTAGTCATTGCCCTCTGATATGTAGCACCCGCGTTCTTCAGTCCGAATGGCATTACCTTGTAGCAATATATCCCGATCGGGGTTCGAAATGCTGTGTGCTTCTCATCCCCAGGCGACATCTTGATCTGATTATATCCAGACGAGCCGTCCATAAAGGTGAACAGTTCATAATTTGAGGTGTCATCGACCATCATTTCCATGACCGGTAGCGAGAAGTCGTCTTTAGGACATGCCTTATTGAGGTCCCTAAAATCGACACAGACTCGGATCTGCCCATTTTTCTTCTTCACTGGGACTATGCATGCGATCCAGTCTGCATATTTCTCTTCCCTGATGAAGCCGGCATCGATGAGTTTCTTGGTTTCCTCAATGACCTTTTCTTCCAACTCCCTTCTCATTCTTCGAGGAGCTTGTTTAACTGGCTTAGCATCAGGAGATATAGCCAACTTATGTACGGCCACTTCAGGGGAAAGGCCAGGCATTTCTTTGTATGTCCACGCGAAGCAGTCGACGAACTCATGCAGCAGGGCGATTATCTGCGCTTTCATTTCCTCTGACAAGAGCGAGCTGATGTAGGTCGGCCTTGGATTATCGGGCGTTCCTAAGTCAATCTCGGTTAGCTCGTCAAAGGTTGCTTGCCCGCCATCTTCGAGCTCTTGATGAGCTTCTTCTGGCTCGGCTATCTCGTCGTCATCATTTGATCTTTCGCTGGCCTCACCAACATGGATCATGTAGCACGCTTTGGAATCAGGTTGAATGTAGCCTATGCCCCGTCTATCTGGAATTCGTCCATCGATGAGTGCTCGGACCTGGGGCGGATGCCATAGGCCTTCGTAAAACTTTGCTTCGGACTCCGTTTGATATAACCGGCATCCGCACTTCTTAAAGTATTCCCGCATCTCGGGCGCATAGTATCTGGGATTGAGGACGGCTCTTATGCCTCTCTCATATGGAAGGCACGCAACAGACAAATCGTCCGGGTGCGCAACGGGGTTTGACCCATAAAACAGGATGCCCTTCTGTCCACTATTCCTCCCGGGAACGTAGAAAGTCTTCAGCTGGTCCACGGTGGAGACTGATAACGCATCGAGCTCTTTATACATCTGCTCTGGTACCCTTGTCACGGCTAGGGACCCTTCTGCAACTTCGAAGGTCTCTCGTAGTTTCTCTTGTTGCATAGGGGTCCAATCTGCATCGCTGTTGCACGGTAGGTCCTCTTCCTCCGACTCTTCAGTGTCGCTGCCAAGATGAGGGCGGACTTTGCTGCTAGATGGGCCTTCAGTAACAGATTCGTCTGTATCGCTGCCGAAACGAGGACCAGTTTTACGGGAGGACGGGCTTCCAGCGTCGGACTCGTCAGTGTCGCTACCGAAATGCGGGCGCACTTGGGTGTTTTTGCTCTTGAAAGTGACAGCCGGCGCAGATTTTCTTTTGAGTCTTGGGGCCGGTCTATCCTCAGTCAGTTGTTGCTTAGCATTTTGGTGGTTCATAAAGTACCGAGAATCTTCATAGCGGACTTCATGCACACCGAACGGCTGGATGTCTCCGTCAATGCGTCTTTCTTCGCCATTTTTAGTATACTTCATGCATTGATGGAGAGTTGACGGAATGATGCCGTAATCGTGGAGCCACGGCCGCCCCAAGAGAATCTTATAAGACGTGTCTGCGTCAATCACGTATATCTTAGCTTCGGTTTGCAGATCCCCGAATTTGATTGGCAAAGCTATAGACCCCAGAACTTGCTGGCAATTTTGGTTGAAGCCTTGAATGACAATCCTTTCCCTTGACAGGTGTCGGACGTCCATTGACAAACTCTTCAGGGTTCGTAAGTTCATGATGTTCACTGAGGACCCCGGATCAATCAATATACGATTAATTCGATCTCCGTCGCTGTACCCGGTCACGTAAAGCGGCCGATTATGCTCAGCCGTTCCCAGTAGCAAGTCTTCATCCTTAAATGTGACTGCGGCGGCATACAAAGCGTGCTGGGCTTCTTTCATATTAATTTCCGCAAAGTGAGACTGATACCGCTCGGGGTTTTGTAGAGCATGGATGAGAACATCTCTAAGCTCTTTAGATAGGACCAAGGCGTCGTAGATGCTCAGGAGAGACGGAAGCTTCCGGAGATGTGCCAAGACATTATAGTCCACCGAGGAAGGACTTATGTTTTCATCAGCCGGTTCTCTGCCCTCTTCTTCATTGGCGACTTGTTTTTCCTTCCCTTTTGGGGCGTTGCCCTGATTTGGCGGTAGAGCCCTGCCGCTTCTAAGCTGGATTTGATTGGCCATTGTGGCGAGCTCCTCATCCTCTTCAGGAAAACAGAGCTCATCCTCGGAGTCACTGCCAAGATGGATGGCGTAGCAGGTCACTACTGGGATTTCTTCATTGGAGTCTTCTTCTAACTCCTCCAGAATTTCAGCCGCTTGTACAGGGAAGAACTCGTTCAATTGAATCAATGTTCTTTCCTTTTGTTCATATTCTTCAAGGGAATCGATATATTTTTGAATGGTCGATCTCCCTTCAGACTCTTTTTCGCGCCGAGCTGCACTTTTCTTCTTCTTGAGCTTCTTGGATTTTGAGCCTGATGGAGCCGCATTGGCGGCTGGACTGGTAGGCTTCTTCTGTCCTTCCCATTCCATCCTGGGCTCTTTCTGAAGCATCTTTAGCATTTTCTTCGTCTTATTAGATATGTGTGTACTCCACGGAGGCCGCGATGAGTCAGTTTCGTTTGTCAGGGCAGCAGATTCAGCTGTCTGCTCCCAGAAGGCTTCAACTTCTGTCTGTATAAAGTTGGCAGTTGCAACTTGATTGTTCACCAACACGCTTTTGGACAGCTCGATCTCTCCAGCCTTGTACTGCTTCTCGACCCAGTCTTTGAAGATATAGCAATCCTCGATCGCATGGCTCACTACTTGGTGGTACGGGCAATACAGGGGATTGTCGGTCATTTTTGCTTCTTGGGGTCTTTTCGACTCCGGCAATTGTAGGCCGTTGTTCAAGGCATCTTTAAATATCTTACGGACCTTGTCCCTTCTGAAAGAGTAAATCTTGTTCTTTTTCTCCTCTAGGGAAGGCCCATCTCCTCCCAGCAATGGCTTTCGAGACCGGATGGTTTTGGATTCGCCCGCCCTTCGCTTTTCTTCATTGTCGGACGCATTGAAGACATTGGTACTGCTGGAACTCCCGCTTCTACGGTTGTCGTCCCGCTTGCTTTTCCAGGTTTTGTCTCTCTGAGAGTCCGACGGGGACTCTTGCTTCGAGCGTTCCAGCATCTGGACTTTCTTGGTTAGCTCCTGAAATGTCTTGAGGCCCGCTGTACACAAGAATGGGACCATCCAATTGCTGAGGTTCCCAATAAGAAGGCTGACGGACTGGTCCTGCTCCAGCGGCGGTTCGCACTTGACTGTGAGATTACGCCATCGAGCGATAAAGTCGGTGTTGCTTTCATTCTTCCCCGGCTTGGTCCTCACAAGGTCGGCAATGGAGATTTTATCACTGACACTCATGAACCTTTGCCGGAACAGGGACTCCATTTGGGCAAAAGTAACGACGGACCCGTCCGGTATACTCGCATACCAGTCGAAGGCGACGCCGGTCAGGCTGTTGACAAACTGACAAAGAAGGAGCGCGTCATTGCCCCCTGTATTTCCGCACGATGCTTTGAAGTGGGCGACGTGCTGATTTGCATTCCCCGTTCCATCAAATCTTCCGAACTTAGGAATGACGTAGCCGCTTGGGAACTCAATCAGATCGTACTGCGCGGGGTATGGCCGCCCACTACTGCCGATTTCTTTCTGAGCTTCAGCTTCGGCCACCAATGTTTTAACCTTGCTGGTGACCAAATCCATTATCCGATCCTGTGTTAGCGGGATAGTGCTATCTGGGGCCAAGGCGTCCCCAGAAGCGGAGTGTGGCCGGCTTTCATGTGGCTCGACCAGTCTTGGACCCGAAGGAACAGGCATTGGCTGCCTCGGATTGTCATCACCCGGCTGATTACCAGTGGCTTGTGCTTGATTGGGAGGCGCTCGAGCAATTTGAGCCGTAAGCTGCATCACCACGTTCGTTAAGTCGTCAATCTTCGAATAGAGCTTGGCCATCTCTTTATCTTTGCTCCTGAGCTGTTTTCGAAGCTCTTGAAGCAGCTCTTGCTCCGCAGTCCTGGGGCGGAAAGTCGGCTCTTCCTCGCTGTCCGAGCTTGACTCTGCATGGACCGAGGGGTCTTTCTGCCTATCATCCTCATCGAGAGGGTTTTCTTCATCCAGCGGGGGCGGCTGTTCTTGGGCAGCGGCAACCACATTCAGGCTAGATTGGGCTTGGGATGTGGTGGCCCCATCCTTGCTTTTGGTGCGAAGGTTGTCGCTGGGGCGTCCGCCCGCCATATAGACCGTATGGATGATGTATCCGGCCGTCTTTCTATCATTGGAAGCTGATTTCACGGATCGCTGTCTTAACCCCCTTGCTTCGGTAGCTGATAGTCGATTGAAGGCGGCTGGCCTAACCAGGTTCTTGAATGGTGCTGGCGCTTCTTTTCTGGGTTTGCCCCACTGTTTTCGTGCGCCACAGAGTGCTTGATAGACTCTTGAAGAGACAGTGTCATACTTCTTCTGTTGGGGCCGGGACACGTCTCTTTGTGGCACTATTCGGACCGCTGTCTTCTTGATTCTGGCGGTCATGGCATTTTTCTGAACCCACTTCAGAGGCTCGAAGGAATTGCTGATTCTTACGTTCGACTCAGCTGTCGTCGCGGGGCAACCCTGCACTTGGAACTTCACATGATTCCATTTAGCCGAAGCCTTGGCCCTCTTGTTGGCTCGATACCTGAGCCGCTTCTCCCTTAACTTTTCTGTTCTAAGCACCTGGCAGACTTCGGCTCTTTGGGAAGACGCCGCAGACCGGGCGATGGAGGGCCTTGGAGATACGCTCGATTGTGCATTTGTTGGAGTCATTGCCTGAGCTCGTCCGCAGCATTTGATTTTGCCCTTTGTACCGAAGTTCTTGCATCCCGCTGGAGCACCAGAGAATCGTTCAGATACCGTCTTAAGTTTTGGTTGTGGTGCCTTAGCAATCACAACATTCGGCCTCTTGCCCCTCGGGACCGGCTTGGCCACCTGTTCCGCTGGGATCTCCGCCAGATGAGCGCTTCCGGCAGGGTAGATGATGACGGAGCCAAACTGGCGGGGCGGTTCCTCCCACTGTCGACTGAGGCTTGCAGGGAGAACCACACGAGCGTTGATCTTGACCACGTACGGAATCGGGGTCACGTTGGAAGCTGAATTCGTCTGGGGAGACATTGCCGTCGAAGGTTGATTGCTGCACAGAAAAGAAAACATTATTTCAGTATAGGCAATCGATATGTATATTGATTGAGTTCGCATGAACGTTTAACCCGAAATATAGGAGGAGAGATTGGTCCCACCGGGCGTGCCAGAATCTGTAGGGTGTTCTTCGTCACCCCATTGAGATGGGAATACGCGCACGCTTGTCAGGCGTACTACAGATTCCCCCTGCCTAGGGTAGGCCGGGGTTTAATGATTGTGGGGATCCGAATCTCCGGCAGCCGCGGACTAAGCTGCCGTTAATTACCCCTCGCCTTTGGGGCGAGGGAACCTCCGATTAACGGGTTAAACAGGGCATGCGAACTCAATATGCAGTGTACGTGTGTTCTGTTTTGAAAGGGGGGTTTTGGATATATCGGGAGCCACGCAGAGTTTTTACGGGGGTCCCGCTACCCGGATAGCGGGCTGGGGGTCAAGGGGGCTAGCAGCCCCCTAGCGGGGTTCGGGGCAGCGCCCCGGCCCGAAAAATTTTTTGAGGGGGAGAGTGTGGCGGAGTATATGTATGTGTACATTCGTATACATATGTATATATATACATGTATATATAAATAAAGGGGAAAAGGGCATCCAAAGGATGCGTGGGGCAGCACCTTGGGCGCTGTGCGCTTAGGTGCTGTGCGCTCAGACGCAAGCGCGCCACGTGTCGGCACGTGGGCGCTTTGCACATGAGCGCTGCGCGCAGGTGCGCAAGCGCGCCACGTGTCGGCACGCGGGCGCTTTGCGCACTTGCGCAAGCGCGCAGGTGCGCAAGCGCGCGCGCCACGTGTCGGCACGAGGGCGCTTTGCGCACTTGCGCAGGTGCGCAAGCGCGCGCTCGCCACGTGTCGGCACGCGGGCGTTTTGCGCACTTGCGCAAGCGCGCAGGTGCGCAAGCAAGCGCGCGCGCCACGTGTCGGCACGCGGGCGCTTTGCGCACTTGCGCTGCGCGCTGCTAAAACAAATTTCTCAGAAGAGAAATCAGAGAGGAGTTGGACTCCTGAGTTTGTGTTTTTTTTTTCTGGGTTTAGTGAACGATGTTCTTCTTCTTCCTGTTGCTTGCTGGATCTTGAAGATCAAGAGATGTGAAATCTCAAAATCTCTTCTTTTTCAGATCTAATGATAGATCCAAGTTCCCCTTTGTGGGTTTTGTGGTGAAAAACTAATTTGTTTTTAAAAAGGAAGAGTAAAACTCTTGATTTAATTCAATAGAAAGAAGAAGGTTTTGGAACCTTGAAGATGGAAGAAAGAGCTCAGCTCTGAGACTTTTTTGTTTGGAGAGAGAGAAAGTTGTTGAGATATTTCATTATCTTTGCCTTTATAGGCTATACATTTTACACATAGCCCCTTGGGCTTAACAAAATGGCATTTTGCCTATCCCATGGCTCATGTGCCATTTCTTTTTGCACATAAGCCATGGGCTTTACAAAAATTTGGCTTTATGCCTATTTTTCTTACATTTATCCGAAAATAAAATAAAAGAAAATGCAACAAAATTATTTATTACAAAAATTTTATCTTGGCGTGGGGGAGGCCGGCCGCTTCATGTTCGGGATCGACCCGGGCATGGGCCCACTGGATCTGGGCTTGGGCCCACTTGGCTTGGGGTTGACTTTGATTTTGACTTGGTCAACCGGGGTGTAAATTTTTACCCCAACAAACCCTAGCAAGACTTTAATTTAGATTAATTTAGTTTAGTGATAGATCTAGTTTTTAGATTTAATCAATCCAATACAACATTTGGAATCAACTCGTTAAAACGCATTAAGGAAATTACCCATCTCTGTGGATCGACCCGTACTCACCGGCTAGCTGCAAAGCGACGCCGTTTCTGATTGCGGTAAACACAAATTTTCATACTAATCAGCCTACACGTGGCGCGCTTGCGCTCAAGCGCAAGTGCCCTAGCGCAAGTCGTCCCGGTACCGACACGTGGCGCGCTTGCGTTCAAGCGCAAGCGCTCGAGCGCAAGTCGCCCCGGTGCCGACACGTGGCGCGCTTGCGCCCAAGCGCAAGCGCCCGAGCGCAAGTCTCCCCCGTGCCGACACGTGGCGCGCAGGCGCTCAAGCGCAAAGCGCCTACGTGCCGACACGTGGCGCGCTTGCGCTCAAGCGCCCAGCGCTCAAGCGCAGAGCGCCCACATACCGACACATGGCATTCTAGCGCCTGAGCGCACAGCACCTAGGCGCACAGCGTCCAAGGTGCTGCCCCCACACATCCTTTGGATGCCTTTTCCCCCTTTCTTTCTTTTATATATATACATATATACATATATACATATATATATACATATGTATACATATTTGCACACACACGTGCTCCACGACACTGTCCCTGTTAGAAAAAAAATTCTAACGGGGCGCTGCCCCGCAGCCCGCAAGGGGGCTGCTAGCCTCCTTGACCCCCAGCCCGCTATCCGGGTAGAGGGACCCCCGTAAAAACTCTGCGTGGCTCCCGATATATCCAAACCCCCCCTTTCAAAACACAACACACGTACACTGCACATTGAGTTCGCATAACCAGTTTAACCCGTTAATCGGAGGTTCCCTCGCCCCAAAGGCGAGGGGTAATTAACGGCAGCTTAGTCCGCGACTGTCGGAGATTCGGATCCCCACAATCAATAAACCCCCGCCTACCCTAGGCAGGAGGAATCTGTAGTACGCCTGACAAGCGCGCGCGTATTCCCATCTCAATGGGGTGACGAAAAACACCCTACAAGGATATGAAAGTTTCATATTATCATCGAATATCATATATTGGTTTAACTTGAAAAACGTGCCGTTGAAACAAATTATTGTTCTCCACCTAACACTCTCTTAACAATGGTACATGCATTAAACAACATGTAAGAGCTATCTATAACAACTCTAAACTTTCACCTGTTGGGTTCAACAAAAAGGTTTTTGATATAACAAACACAACCTTCCTCAATTTTTTTGGAGACATAAATCAAGGATAAAATAGATTTCAGATGGTGATAAAAATACCAAATTCTTTCATTGTTGGGTTAATGTCAGAAGATGTCAAAACAGAATTACAAAGTTGCAAAATGTAGAAGGCATTTGTTTTGAGGAGCATAAACAGATTGTTCATATGGCAGCTTCTCATTTTGAAAAAGCTTTTACTTCAAAAAATATAAATGCAGAATTTGATTGCAGACATATCATTTCTAATATGATTTCAGATGTTGAAAATAAAATACTTAATGATATTCATTTTATTGAAGAGCTACACAGTTGTATTAAGAATATGGATCCAAATAGTGCTCCTCGTCCTGATGGGTTTTCTGACAAGTTCTGTTTGGCTGCATGGCAGATTATTAGTGAAGATCTTTTGGAAGCTGGGAAATATTTTTTCAAACATAAAGAGGTGCCCAAGGCTGTTAATTCTATTCTCGTTTGTCTTATTCCCAAAAAGGCAAACTGTCGCTCCATCATCGATTATAGGCCTATAAACCTTTGTAATTTTCTATACAAAATTTTCATTACCCCCAACCCTAGCCTCAGCCCTAGCCCCAGCCGAACCCCAACCCCAACCCTAACCCCAGCCCCAGCCCCAGCCGAACCCCAACCCCAGCCGAACCCCAACCGAACCCTAACCCTAACCCTAACCCTAACCCCAACCGATGCCTAACCCTAACCCTCATCGGTACCCAAACCCTGAACCCTATCCCTAAAATCATCAAAATTATGTTTAATTGGAGATGTACTAACCTGTAGGCGGTGGAGGAGACGACGGAGACGCTCGATCGGTGGTCAACAACGCGCGCAATCGGTGACGAGGAAGAACGAGGGCGGTGGCGACGACGAGAACAGCGACGAGAAAACTGCAGACGCGGGAACGAGAATTTTGGGAATTTTGGGAACGCGCGAGGGAGATCGAGGCGTAGGGCATTTCTGTGCCTTTTTAATTAAATTATCATTTAGATGCCCCTACGGATTAGTCCGTAGGTCATTGGTTTGCGGCTCCGTAGGGCCAAACAATAAATTACGATTTAATATTTTTAAATTAAAACGTCGGGCACCGTAGAGACAACCGTTGGGCCATACGGATTAGTCCGTAGGGGCAACAAACATCTGCCCCTACGGATTCCATTATCCGTAGGGGCAACCCCATATTGTAGTAGTGTGCAAATTTGAATCTTAACTTATTTAACGACTTATGTAGAATTTTTGCGGGAGATGATAGTTCAACCGTATTTACCGATTTAGAAACTGCCATATGGATCATAACGAATCAGAATATGCCTGAAGTGTTGACTAACCATATACGAGGTCTTGGATCCCAATTTACAAGAACTTAACCATCAAGAGTTTTTGCTCAATGTGAGGCTAACCCGCTTTCCGATTCTTTTTGCTTAACTTCAATATTTTAGTTGTCTAGAGCCGCAGAAGATTCCAAAACGTAACTATTATTATTAACAAAAATTAGTCTAGACTGTTCTTAAAGATTGACAGGTTGTTATATTATAGTGGTGTAGATGTTGGGGTTTAAGACTGGATCTGGAGTGCAATAACAATGTTGTATAAAGTCTCAATGGATTAAATGATCTAGGTTTTTCATAAATCCAATGGTGGTCTTCCAATAAACCATCATTTTAAATTTATGAGACAACAAAAAGTGTTGGTAAGATATGAAAATATGACAAAATGACCAGAAGTTTGAAACATACATCAGTTGAAGAAATAGAATAACATGGGCATAGTTTCCAATTAAATAAAAAGTAGAAAAAAGCGATCATGGTAGCACATTTCTCGGTTACAAATTCATAAATTTTTCACAAGAATCATAGCCAACTTCTTAAATCATAGCACAACTCTACATTGAGATTGGGTTCTAGTAATTAAGATTGAGTCTATATGTCTGAGGTCTAGACTCTAGAGCTTTGCCATAACCCTAATATAACTTGTTAATTAAACAATAAAATAATCAGATCCTGACAAAGGATTAAGAACTAATATGATTCTCTCTTATGACTAACATCCTCCATGTGCATGCCCAAGGGAATGATGTGAGCAGCCTTTCTGTCACATTACCCACTGACTAAACATTATTAAACACATGTCCACTAGATTATTTTTTATGTCATTAACTATGCAAGTGATACAAGATATCCTCACTAAATTACTCTCCCTCCTATGCTAACTAAAAATAAGTAGTATAACTATATGCTGTGGTCCTTGTTTTCTTCCTAATCATCTGAATTATTCCCTTAATCACAAGCCACTTAAATTAAACTGCACACCCACTTGCTCACTAATAGTTTTGTTTGGGAAAATTGTCAGAAAAAACACTGGCCAAGTTTTCCTCTTTCAAAGATCCCCTGGTCCAAAGAATCTCGTCAAAAACCCTAATAATATTTTCCGCTGTAGAACCCCCTGCCCGCAATGTCTGTATAATTGCCTGCAATACCTAGTTTTCTGCAATATGTATTCAGTTTTCTGTAATATGTATGGATTAATTGACAAATCTGCATAGTTGTCTGCAATATGTATGTGCTAACTAAATATTGCACGCAACTATACAGATATTGCAGGCAGAGGGTTTTTGACAGCAGAAAACTTTTGACAAGATTCTTTGGGCTAGAGGTTTTCAGACTACAGCTTAGACAAAGGAAATATGGACAATTTTTCTCATTTGTATTGTGTTATATATAGTTTTGGTCCCCAGCTTGAGTTGTCTCACAAAAATAATAGCTTGTGCAAACAAACAACACAAAACTTTCTACAGTTGGAACTTTTGCTACATGATTGAATCATAAGCCATTTTTAAGATTGGTTGGTACAACAATAATCCATATATTATTATTAAAACAGAAAACCTTATCGCATAAAAAGTTGTTCAAATGAAGAGAATTTCAAAGAGATAAGCAACCACAAAAGAATTATAGATCCAGAAACACAGTCAGCTTACCTGAAGCTGTCATTCCTTACATGGTGATGAAAAATGATTTATATAATTATCTCATCTTTTCTTTTATAAAAAGAAGAAAAAAAATATTAAGAGAATTACTGCAGGTTTGATTTGACTCATGATGCCAGCTCCTGGCTGAAGAGTTCTAGTTTAATGATTTGTTAAGCAGTTGGTTTTGGATTTTAATATAGCTTCTTTTAATCAGAAGTGCTAGAAGTATTGGTCACAAGGGTTTTACTTTGGTGCTTCCCCTTTCCTTTAGTAACTCGTGTATAAACCCATATTGGAGACGTTTGCCGGTTTGACCAATCAACTTCTGTCACGAGTAGGTAACTCATATGACCAATAGTTGGTGCACTTCCTATATTTAAAAAGTAAATAAAAAATAAATAGGAAAGGCGTTTGATTTGATTGTTTGTCTCCTAGAACCAACAATGAGCTCTCCTCTTCCCGTAAATCATCGCCCCCGAAAAAAACCAGTGCAAAAATCAACTAGTGTTTATTTTTAGCCAAAATGTTGCTCAGGATTACTAGTGTCTTGTGTGATGCGTGTGATTATATTTTGAACAACATCAAGATGTGGGTAAAAATTTATTCCATACATTATATGAAAATTTCTAAAGATAATTGTGTAGGGTGTTCTGTGTAGGGTGTTTTTCGTCACCCTATTGAGATGGGAATACGCGTGCGCTTGTCAGGCGCACTACAGATTCCTCCTGCCTAGGGTAGGCGAGGGTTTATTGATTATGGGGATCCGAATCTCCGGCAGCCGCGGGCTAAGCTGCCGTTAATTACCCCTTACCTTTGGAGCGAAGGATCCCCCGATTGATAGGTTAAACTGGTCATGCGAACTCAATGTGCAGTGCTGTGTTTTGAAGGGGTTTTGGATATATCGGGGGCCCCGCAGAGTTTTTACGGGGGTCCCGCTATACAGATAGCGGGCTGGGTGTCAAGAGGGCCAGCAGCCCTCTTACAGGGTGCGGGGCAGCGTCCCATTAGAAAAAAATTTCTAACGGGAACAGTGTTGTAGAGTATGTGTGTGTGTATGTGTGTGTGTGTGTGTATATATATATATATATAAAGGGAAAGGGCATCCATAAGATGCGTGGGAAAAAGCGCCAGCGCCTCACGTGCGCGGCACGAGAGCGCTTCGACGCTCAGACTTGGACCCTGCAATGGGAGTTGTACTCGCAGAAAGAAACACTTATTATTTTGTATGTGTGTGTGTGTGTGTGTGTGTGTGTGTGTGTATATATGAGGAGTTAAACTCCTAGGATATTTTGAAGCTGATGAAGGGACTTTTCCCCTTGAGCCTTGGATCTTCCTTAAAGTGGAGTTTTTGAAATTGGGTCTCCTTCTTCCTCCTTTGTCGGCCGGCTCTTGGATTACAAGAGATGTGAGATTTTAAAAATCTCTTCTTTTTAAGATCTGATGGGAGATCCAATCTCCCCTTTATGGGTTTTGTGGTGAAAAACTATTTAGTTTTGGAAAAGGAAGAGTAAAACTCTTGATTTAATTCAAAAGAAAAAAAAAGTTTTAGAATCTTGAGGAAGGAGAAAATCACATATCTTGATTCTTTTTGGGAGAGAGAAAAAAGGTCTTTAAATATTTTCATTATCTTTACCTTTATAGCCTACACTTTACATATAGCCCATTGGGCTTTACAAAATGGCATTTTGCCCATTCCATGGCTCATGTGCTATTTGTTTTTGCACATAAGCCATGGGCTTTACAAAAATTTGGCTTTATGTCCATTCATGCATAAAAAATTACATTAAAATTATTTATTACATCAATTTTTTATTCCAGCATGGGGGAGGCCGGCCGCTTCATGTTCGGGCTCGACTCGGGCATGCGCCCATATGATCTGGACTTTGGCCCACTTGGCTTGGGGTTGACCTTGACTTTGACTTGGTCAACAGGGTGCAATTTTCGACCCCAACACAGTGCCCCCCATCAATAAATGCACACCACATATGTGGGGCGTGTGCATGAATTGATGGATTTTCTTCGCGTGGAGACGACTTGCTATGGTTCCCACTTTTTGGGATGCACTGCCCTTTTTACGACGTGGACGGTCAA
Organism: Agapanthus africanus; assembly: GCA_030015575.1. Taxonomy (NCBI): domain Eukaryota; kingdom Viridiplantae; phylum Streptophyta; class Magnoliopsida; order Asparagales; family Amaryllidaceae; genus Agapanthus; species Agapanthus africanus. Next base: position 821,920,188 of record CM057339.1, on the reverse strand, counting down.
CGCTTGATGTGTCTCCGAGACAAAGTGTCTGTGGTAGACGTTTTCCTAGTCCGGAGTGATTTGGTTCCCGCTTTGTAGGAAGGTTGCACTGCTCTTTTTACGACATTCTCATATTGATGAGAATAAGTTTACAGTTCATTCCCATGAAAGCGTAAGAATCCTATCGACAGATGTTTTAAAAAATGTTTTTCAAAATTATATTATATAATAATATTTATTTTTATAAATGAATTTGTGTTCATAGAGAATGAAACTTTAAGCTTGAGCAATTAGGTGAATATGCCGTGCACATTTTATGGCTTAAAGATTAAGTAACTTGATGTCGAAAGGGATTGCGTGTAGGTTGATATTTATTTTCATCTCACATTATGCTAGAGCTTTTATGAACAGTTGGCATGATATGTATTTAACGGTTAAATTAAAAATATTAATTAATTAATTACGAATAATTTAATTGATAGTTGGTTCTTGATGTGAGACCCAATTGACCTAGTCTATAAGCCTTTTGATGGAAGACTCATCATTTTAAAGAGGAGTATAATTAATAACATAATTATTATATTATTAATATGTAGATTTTAAGTCCCACATCGGATATTTGGACTTGAGGTATTATACCACAGCCCTATATAAAAGAGGAAATAGTTTGTCATGAAATTAAGAATTTTAATTTTGAGAATTTCCTCTAAATATTTGGATGCCTATCAATCCATGCGCAAGTTCATCTTCCACAATACTTGGTACCTCCATAAAAGCTTTTCATCGATGTGATCGAATTACAGAAAATGTACGCATTTAATTTCAAATAAAAATCCGACATTTAGGAAATTGATACATGTGTTTCCACCATAGGCATGCATACGTTTCTTACCATAGGCATGCATACGTTTCTTTCATACAGTTGTGTCAGGTCACTGTCCCAAGTGTACTGTAGATTTGTGCACATTTACAGGAGCATTGTTTATCTCATGTGAGGGTCATGATCCATAATAATGCAGGGAAATATAAATTGAGCTCAGGTTATATTGCCAGTGCCATTTAAATCCCATGCATTCACTATATATGCTTACACTCTCCATTGATTAGAGAGTGACAAGTGAAATAAATTTTCCTAATGAATAGCCATCAAATAATGGAATCAGAATCAAATTTTAATTTGGATCAGCATTGCAACATGTATCTTGGCTGGCTCCAATGAATGTGCGTGCAACTTTAGATTTGGAGAGCATGTGCATGAAGGCAAACTTGAGGATTTGCAAGAGAGAAGTGAGAAATAAGGATCTCTCATAATATCCATTTGTTGCTTCTCATGGACAAGTGGTTTTTTTTTGTCTTGTGTGTGCTAGAAGGAAAGTGCCACTACTACAAATAGGGATTGCCCCTACGGATTTATCCGTAGGAGAAAACCACTGCCCCTACGGATATATCCGTAGGGGCAAGAAATTACCATGTAGGTGCAAATGCCGTAGATGCAAGCCTTAGCCTTGAACATGCCCCTACGGTAAAAAATTTGCCCCTACGGCGTAATGTGTAGGTTCATTTGTCCCTACGGGTTAGGCTGTAGAGAAAAAAAAATTATTTAATTTATCGGTTTATAAAATAAAATAGTTGTCCCTACGGAGTTATCCGTAGGGCCAAATAGTTGCCCCTACGGATACATGCGTAGGTCCCGATGTGTATGAGCCAAATATCAGGTATCCTGATATTTTGTCCCTGCGGATACCTGTGTAGGGGCATGTTTTTATCCCTACGGACAACTCCGTATGGACAAGTATATCCCCCTCTTACTGAGATCATAGGGGCAAAATATTAGGTATCCTGATATTTTGCCAGGTATCCTGATATTTTGCCCTCACGGATAAATCTGTAGGGGGAAAGTAGGAACCTACGGATTAATCCGTAGGGGCAATGTTGGGCCCCACGGATTAATCCGTAGGGACATCTTATCAGGGTTTTTTTTTTTAAAAAGACTGCCTGTTTTTTTCTCGTCCTGTGCACAATAATATATATATCATATATAAAATTAATCAACACGCAGAATATATATCGCAGTATTCATAATCACATCTCACGCATAATATACAAAAGAAATCAACAAGCAGAATATGATATCAATATAAGCACGCAAACACCACCAATATCAATATCGTCCAAAATATATACAATATGTATCATATAAATAAATACATATTTAAAATATAAGAATCAAAAAGCTACCCTAGCTCGGTCCAGCTCCATCTCTGATAAACGCCGTAATCTGACGCGCCTTCTCCTCGGATATACCCTGAATCAATAAATCATGCAATGCGGAGTGTGCGGGAGTCTGAGCGGGCTGTGGAGCTGTAGGAGTGGTCTGCGCAACCGCCGCCGAGGTAGTGGCTTGTGGAGCCGCAGCTGCGGAAGTCTGAGCGGGCAGTGGAGCTATAAGAGTTGTCTGCAGAACCGCAGCCGAGGTAATGGCTTACGGAGCAGCAGCCGAAGGAGATACATGTGGAGGCTCGGCCGATGTACCCTGTCGCGTCTGGACCTACGTGTGTAATAAACGAGTAAGAACTGTGTATTAGTCGAATTCGTATCATTATCAAGTTATTGCGAAACCCCAATATATGTATACTTAGGAACTTAGGCCTCGTTTGGATATCTAGTTTGGAAAGCCGTAGTTTATTTTAATTAGATATGTATGTATGATTAGTCAAAGCTAAGTCTACAACCAAATATGCTCAGACTACGTACTAATATTGGATATGTTGCTATCTATAATATGACATTATATTTTACTATTAAGTAGTAAACTTGTCCAAGACAGCATATAAGATAACAGAGAACCAATTAGGGTTCATGCCTGGACGATCGACGACAGAGGCGATTCATTTGCTTCGTCAACTTGTCGAGCGCTTTCGAGAGAGGAGAAGAGATTTGCATATGATATTTATTGATTTAGAAAAAGCGTACGACAAGGTACCTAGAGAGGTATTATGGGGGACAATGATGAAAAGGGGGGTCCCCGTCAAGTATATTGACATAATCAAGAATATGTACGACGGAGTAGTGGCAAATGTCAGAACTTGCGGTGGCTTAACAAGTGATTTTCCGATTACTATTGGTTTACATCAAGGATCTGCATTAAGTCCTTTCCTGTTTACCATCGTGATGGATGAGCTTACTAGAACTATCCAAGATGAGGTCCCTTGGTGTATGCTATTCGCTGATGATATTGTTCTAGTAAATGAGACGAAAGCAGGGGTTAATGCCAAATTGGAATTATGGAGACAAACATTGGAATCTCGGGGATTCAGATTGAGCAGGTCCAAGACAGCATATATGCACTGCAAATTTAGTAGCCAGAGAAGTCAAAACCATATTGGTATAACTTTGGAAGGGCAAGAGATATCACCGAGCGACCAGTTTAGATATCTAGATTCCATCATCCAAAGGAATGGGGAGATCGATAGTGATGTTAATCAAAGGATCCAAGCTGGTTGGTTGAAATGGAGGAGTGCAACAGGGATTTTGTGTGATCGTAACTTTCCGTTAAAATTGAAAGGGAAGTTTTATCGGAGCGCTATTCGGCCTGCCTTATTATATGGTACAGAATGCTGGGCTCCTAAGAAGCATCATACACAGAAGATGCACGTAGCGGAGATGCGCATGCTTCGTTGGATGTGCGGTAACACTAGAAAAGACAAGGTGCGAAATGAGGATATTCATGCAAAAGTTGGTGTAGCACCCGTGGAGGAGAAGATGCGGGAAAACCGGCTTAGATGGTTTGGTCATGTGCGATGCAGACCTATGGAAGCACCGGTTCGACGAATAGATACTCTCGATATGGGTAATGGCAAAAGGGCAAAAGGGAGACCGAAGAAAACATGGATGAAGGTGATACGAAACGATATGGTTGCCAAAGGACTCAATGAAAGTATATTGTTCGATAGAAGTGAGTGGAGACAGAGGATTCATATGCCGGACCCGGCGTGATTCTCATGTTGGTTCATGTAGCCTACCCCATATGCTTGGGATAAAAGGCTCAGTTGTTGTTGTTGTTGTTGTTGTTGTTGTTGTTGTTATTAAGTAGTATACATACCAACATCTCCTTCAACTCCTGAACGGTGGCCTTCAAGCTGTCCACTTCTTGCTGGAAACGTCGCTCACTGGAGACGGAGGAAGTAACCGCCGGAGTGGAGTCCAACCTCATATGGGCCTTGTTAGGACCCAGTCCCCGGCTTCTCTCCCAACCTCCGTGGTGCCCTCCGTGTGCGGCTTCTAGGACTGGGGTCAGCAGTATCGGATCGTTCTGTCCAGTAAAATCGATCCCCGATGCCTCCGCCTGCTCAACCACCGGCTCCTACACCCATATTAACCAGTAAAATATAAGTATATCATTTAAATTTGAACCTTTCAAAACAAAAATTTCAAATAGGGGTTGAATAAATATTAATACTTACGCAATACTCCTGGGTAGCGGCGTCGGGGTATCGAAGCTCGCCCGTGGCGGGATCTGTCGAGGTGCCGTGGACGGCAAGATACGCGGACAGCACGCTCGGTGTACCACCATGCGCCAGTGTCTGAGCTCTCTGCAATATTAGAAAATAACTCTTAATATTAGGTATATTAGAAAATAACTCTTAATATTACATTATATCACAAAGACCGGTCTATTGTAATTTACCGAAAACTCTATGGCACGAGTAATATTCCTCGAGCCACCTGTATAAGTGGGGCGACCTCTCTTCGCCGACTTCCTATTCTCTTTATTTTGATTGGCCTGTTTCTGCACAACACATTCACATTTAGTTTTCTAATTAAGCAACAAAAAAAATTATATATTAAATAATGAATTACATTTAAAATACATACTTGTTTGCGATAAGAGTCGAAATATTGGCACAATAGAGGCCATGTATCTGCGTCGACTCTCGCAAAGGCCGGAGTAGATTGGAGGGCCGCTCTCTCTGCCTCGAGGGTCGCCATCCATAGGGAATAGCAGTCGGTCTTCAGCTCATTCCTGTTGTATCGGACCTTCGTCTGCATATTCTTCATCGGGCCATTGTACAGAGCGTGAAGATCGAGCACCCTCCCAGGGTGATCAGGGTCGGGTATAGGCTGAAAATCGTAATCCAACTGAAAATACAAAAAAAACATTTTTATTAGATTGCAAGTGTTAATAATAAATATATTGGATAAATCAAATGAAAATATATATTAATACCCGAGCCTGATCCCAGAAGAGGGCGAATGAGCACCGGTGCTGGTCGCCCTACTGAACGTGAAGTGGATAGTTCTTCACGAGCCGGCTCTCATCCCCCATATACCGGCCGAACCTCTTGGCATGATCGCCGGTATAGTGATAATCAGGGGTAAAAAATAGGGGGAATGCTGCCTCCCCACTAGCTCTGTCGGGCCTCAGCCCGTGGGACTGATTCGGGCCTCGAGTCCCCCTCTCGGGATGGGGAAGCCCTGCGTCTGCAAGAAATATCAAAACAATCAATATTAAGACAAATTTTTATTAAGAAATCAAGGTTTAACGAAAATTAAAGTATGATATATACCTCCGGCGACTAAAGCACGAGCCTGGGCCCGGGCAGCAGCACGAGCGGGACGATAGTTCCTCCGGTGAGGAACAGCCGGTGACCCGGACGTGGACGCATCTCCAACTAGAAAATAAACATCGATAAAATTACATGAAGTTCATGTTTATTATTAAAGGATATGTAAAATGAATAAATATTTTATATTTATTCATACAAAGCTGCAGACTGAATGGAGGGTATGGAAGTGACGGGGGTGGCCCCTGCACCAGACGAGGACGCACCACCTATAATTAGACAATTAAGTATCAGCTATATAAGTAATTGCAAAAAGAATGCGTATATCAATAATAAAAATTCTAAATCAACATGTAAATACTATAGGATATATAAACATACCCGCAGGTATATGATATATAAACATACCTGGAGGTGCGGGAGTGGCCTCTGTCCCTGATGTAAGTACGTAAGAGCAAAAAGAATGTATGTATATTTATGATATAGCATTCTAAATCAATATACATGCACTATATGATATATAAACATACCTGGAGGTACGGGAGTGGCCTCTGTCCCTGATGTGGACGCATCACCAACAGCTAGACAATCAAACATTGACAATATAAGTAATTTTGACATGAACATGCATGTATATTTATAATATTACATTCAAAATGAATATGCGTGAAATATACCTGGAGGTGTGGCAAAGTCCACACGGAAGGAGGCATCCGAAGGGGTCTCCGATCTGGATGCAAGACCGGCCCTCTGAATCTCCCTACGCAGCTCTCCGGACGGCAGAACCGCTCCGCCTCTGTCTCTGTCTCTGCCGGTGCCGCGGCTGGAGCTCCTGCCGCCCCTCGCTGCTCCCGTCATCGTCATCAAATCTAGATAAACGGTTCATGGACGCATTAGATAATCATTACAAGTATTGACTATATATGTATAGATCGTAAAATGTGAAGTAATAATATAACATTACTGATAAGTGTTTATCCAATCAGAGCAAAGCTCTGTTCAAATTCCGAAGTTTGAAATGAAGCGACGCTTCGTGAAGAGCGTCAGCAGTGAATGCGCCAGCACTAAGAGTCAAAGACTCTGAAACGGCGCTCACATGCAAAGCATGAGAGCGCTAAGCGCCAAGAGCGCTAACCGCCAAGAGCGCTTCATTACTTGCACCTGGTTATAACAAGTTAAGTTATGCAGTGCATAAGCGCCTGACAGAGGAATAACAAAGAATTAAAAATAAGAGGAGCATTTGGCAGATAATAAAATACTGAATTAGACTTTTTTTTTATTACAATATAAACAGATCGCCAAACATAGGATCAAAAGGACAGAGGTTTGCAAAGCTAAGAATGATATTATCTAGTTCCCTCTCTGTCCTCTCCACCATGTCAAAACGGCGATCTTCTCGAGGAGTAGCCCACACATCGATCAGCGCTGCACTCACCAGAGAAAGTGGAGATAACGACCCGACGAGCCCGTATCTGACTCGGCAAATGGACAGAGCAATCCCTCAGGGCTTTAGTGATCAAATGCGCCTCGAAGAAGCACTCGATCTTGTCTTCAGCAGCATCGAGCATTGCCGAGGTCATCTCTGCAGGAGGAGGGGGAATATCAGCGAGTACGGACGTAAGGATCATCCGAAGCCAAATAAAGTGTGGGGGGAGAGGAGACCCTACACGAGTCAAGAGCTCGTACAGCGCTGCGTCGCATTGGTCATCCGTAAGAGCAGGATCCACCAAGCGCGCAGCAAAGCGAGGAACAATGTCCTGGATGGGCACTTCCCATGGTTGTCGACGAGCATGTGAGCGGTTACAAGCCATAGTTGAGAGGGTTCTTTAGAGACGAGAAAAGAAAGAAGCTTTGCTTCAGATTATGAAGACTAGGCACAAAAAATGTTGGGCATAGTGGAGCTATTTCCAAGACCTGGGAAATGAAAGTTCTGGGGAATATAAGTTTGACTTAAAAGGAGGGTGAAAAGACACCTCCAATAAAGCAGTGCTTTAGATGCAGCGCCAAGCACGCTGCGCTCCAAGTAGCGCACCACGTGCAAAGCACGTGCGCGCTAGCGTTAAGAGCGCTGCGCTCCAAGTAGCGCACCATGGGCAGAGCGCATAAGCGCTGGAACTAAAAGCTCCCCACCGTTAAATCAAAAATCTAATAATAACGATAAATCATTAATTAACAAGAATTGTATTCTGTTAAGGAAATATTTCTCAAAATCTTTCCAAACAACAAAATTGTGCTCTGTAAATCAGAGTACCGTTGGATCAATAATCCAATGGTAAATAAAAATTACCAAAGACAGAATAAATTATGCATGGAAAGATTTCCCAATCTTGTTAAAAATAAGAAGATTGCCTTCTGTAAATCAGAAGCTCTTGGATCAAAGATCCAACGATGGGAAATTCCCCAAATCAATTGGAGAAAAGGTCTCCTTAACTGATTGAACCAACCATCTTACCCTATATAAAGGCCCCCAGACTTCAAGTCTCAAAGAGAGGAACCCCCCCATAAACTTGGAGAAAATCTAAAGAAGAAGAAGAAGCTCTCGGCAAAAGAAGACAATTCTTTTTCAAGGTAAAAAGAATATACAGACGAAATCGTCTCAATATAAACAGAAGTATTTACTTCTTTCACAGATCATAGATCTATAAGACAAAGTTGTCTTTCACAAAAGAGATTATGAACATCTCATTATAAAGGGGGGAGAATTATTCAATTCTCTTAGGATCACAGATCCATAAAGGCAAAGGCTTTCATCAAAAAGAGATTGAAATATCTCCTATGATCTATAAGGCAAAGCCTTTCATTAATCCACGCCAAGTGCACCACATACTTTTATGTGCGTTTGGACAGAACATAAAATGTTCTTTGAGTAAACCTGGGGCTATGATAAATGCACAGCATTCAATTAAAGACAAAATATTGTCAGAGACTAAACCAATGCTTAGCATTTTTAAAGGGATTGGGCTCAAACAAACATCTAATAACTCCAAAAACAAATGTTGAACATTGTAATTGAATGGACTTAGCCTAAATTGGCCATAAGTCCTCAATTCAGATTAATTGAGTTCATATGCTCATAAATCACAGATCTTAGTCCCAATTGGACTACAGGTCTCTCAACCCACATCGGTTTAAGGGTACATCTCTGAACTCCTCTGATATTTGTCGTTGTAATCCTTCAACGTATTCAGAGAGATGACGGGTCCCGACAACCATACATTTCATGGACTATGGACTATGATGTCCTTAACCTTGACTGTGAGGTCTTTAAACTCACGGACTATGATGTCCTCAACCTTGAATGTGAGGTCTTTAAACTCATGGACTATGATGTCCTTAACCTTGACTGTGAGGTCTTTATACTCACGGACTATGATGCCCTTAACCTTGACTGTGATGTCTTTAAACTCACGGACTATGATGTCCTTAACCTTGGACCGAGATGTCCTTAAACTAACGCTGGACCATAATGTCCTTAAACTAATCGACCGCAATGTCCCTAACCTAAACAATAGAGCCCAAATGCTCTCTTGTTGGATCTAAACGATCCCGTTAAGTTGATCTTAGTCTAAAATTAGACTAACGTATCCTTAACATACGTTTAAGTCGATCTTAGTCCCAAATGAGACTAACGTATCCTTAAACCCAACCCCCAAACCCAAATCTAAGAAGATACGGATTTGGACTAATCCACGCCCTACGGGCGACAACATAAATTAGTCTCCGTATACAATCCACGGGCAACCAAAAACAAAACAAACACCCACGACATGAAGTGACCATCTAGAGAAGGAGAAAGTGGTTACCGCGATGCGGTAGCGTAATTAACTGCAGGGGCTTGCGCCTGCAGGGAAGAGCGTCCCCACAATCAAAAACCCCTCATCAACGAGGGGGAATCTGACGAAGTCTGCTATATCGGCCGCATCCGTTTAAACCTTCGATACATGGTGCCATAAATCAACTTGGTATCTTTGGAGAGGTGGACGGATAACACCAATTAGCATCTGCCCCGAAATTCAGGCAAGACGGACCCACGCGGTCGCGTCTCCGATTTTCGGTGGGGAACAGATTTTGGCATGCCCGGTGAGAACTTTTCCTCTTTCCACTCCACACTTCATGTGTCGTGCTCGCGAACAAATCGCGGTTTGATATGGTTGCCCTTGGGTTTGAGGTATTAAGATTTGGTGTCTTGCTCCGTGCAGAAAACAGAAGATCAATGGATTTAACCTGCACTAACTGCAACTGCAACTCTCGCTCCGTCCCGTCCGGAGGAGTGACTTACGGGCCCCAAGCGGCCTCCATCTTCGCTATGCCGGTGAAATAGGTCACTCAAGCCACCACTGGATTATTCTTCGGGACCATGCTCCTGCCAACAAGCTTCAGCGCTCCTCTACCAACACAAGAAGCTCAAAAGAAGTCGGTCTTTGATCGGCTTACAACTACTGCGGGCCCTCTCAACGGGTCGTCCAGCTCCAACGCCTCAGTCTTTGATAGATTGGGCCAAAACTCTAATGGGCATGTGAAGAAGCCCGTGATACCAGAAAGGGTTATCCCAAAAAGGATAGCCATTCCTGCTCATGAAGTCGTCAAGGCGGCTTCTCCTGCAAAAGGGTCGGTCTTCACAAGACTGACTGTGCCAGTTCCCGCTCCAGGCGAAGTCCTCAAAGCTGCTTTCCCTGCCCAAAGGTCTGTATTTGACAGATTAGACATTGCTTCTCAACGGACATCGGTCTTCAAGAGGCTGACGCCGGCGACAACCCTTCACCAACGCAGGGTGTACGAGGAAGTCACCGCTACAGCCGAAACAATCCCAACGGCTCGACACGCTCGACGTCGCCACTGGCGCCGAGTGAGAAAGGCTGGGGGTAACTCCCCTTCTGGATTGACTCCGCCAGCTCCCATGGCGGAAATCGATGTTGTTGTTCCAACTGGGAACAACTTTAAACCGTTTAGGAGGGTTCACAAGAACTCTCCGACTGCCGTGCTGAAGAGGTCTCCTTTGCCTATGGAGATTACTACAGAAAAGAAGCCGGAGCAGCCCCCTCAGCGGCCGTCCTCCAAAATTTATAAAGTCTGGCGACAGGTCCAGGAATCGGTGATTAACCAGGACTACTCTCTTCGGCCAAAGAAGCTCAAAGCTCAGCAAGAAAAGAGCCACCTCGTGGTACCACAGAAGACGTCATCCGTCTGGGTACCCGCTGCAACGGCCCCCTCGACTTCAACTGCTCACAAGAGAAGGAGGCCCAAGAAAGCCCCTGTGTCCTCGACGAACCGCAAAGACACCGAACCTAAACGCCCCAAGTCTGGGGGCATGATGGTGCATACCGTTTATATGGTTTCCGGAAAAGAGGAAAGCCGTGCTTCTATGGGTCATCGACCGCTTACCCGATCGATAACGAAGGCTCAGGAACAACAGCAGCAGAAACTTCAGGAGATGCTGACTGCAATGGCCGCACTCACTGGGCCGAAAGAAAATCCAGAGACCTCAGAGCAGCGTCGAGAATAAGAAACCGATACTGAGTTCCTCCGAAGAATGCTCAAGAGGAAGGAAAAAGAGGCCACGGAGCAGGCAGCCAATATAAAACGAATGGCTCTTTTGTTCCAAGATATGGCTGGGATGATGTTACAGCCGGAACCTCCAGCTGAAGACCCCCCGATCATCATTGAAGACGACAGAGGGGAGACATCGAACCCTCATCAGGCTCTTTCAGCAGCCAAAGAGGAGACCATCTCCAAGGCCGCTCTAGATGATTACATTGCTCAGCAAATACGAGCTCACCAGGCAAACGAAGCGGCTGGACAGATCGTTAAGACTGGACGACCTTATCCAGGCTGGTATGACCAAATAAAGTACCCGCCGGGATATACGATCCCTAAATTTCATGTATATAAAGGGACGGGGAATCCACATCAGCATGTCGCTCAATTCAGAGCGTTGTGCGGCAACACCGGGGGTGACGATAAACTTTTGCTCCGCCGGTTTTTTGGTAGCTTGTCGGAGACGGCATTCCAGTGGTATTCTGAACTTCCAAACGACTTCGTAAAGACTTTTGCAGAGATGGAGATACTATTCACCCAGCGTTTCGCGAGTTCTAGTGAACGCACCCCAATAACTGCATTGATCAATGCCAGGGTAAAGCCAAGTGAAACATGGGTGCAATACGCAATACGATGGCGAAATTTATGGTCAAAATGTGAGCAGCGCATCGAGGAAGCGCCGGCAGTAGGCAGATTCATGGGCACTCTTGACCCTCAAGCGACCATCTCGCAATTTATGATATTTTTCAAGCCGACCACGTTCCAGGCTCTAATTGACAAACTAGCTCAAATGGTCCAGATGGGTCATAGGCCTTCCTCTTCGAAGCCGGAGCCGCGGAATGAAAAAGAGAAAGGAAAAGCGACTTTCGTCGCCAATGCTCAACAGCAGCCCAGTGGTCCAAATTTAATGGATCAACTAGACGAGAGACGGCGATACTATAATGAGAAAATGAAGCGCCCTTATTCATTTCCCCGGGACAAAACGAGGAGATTGTTTGAGCTGGCGGTGCGCAACAGGCTCATCAATCTGCCGAATCCGAAACGACCGTTGCAACCCGGCGAGGCTAATAGTCCCAATTATTGCCCCTACCATCAAACGGTAAGCCATCCAATTGAAGATTGCTTCGTCTTCAAGGGCTGGATTGAAGACCAGTATCAACAGGGCAAATTTGCCCTTTCCGAGAATTGGAAGGTGAACCCACTACAGCCATACGCTCCCAAGAAGACGGACACACCGGGGCATCATGCTCTTTCGTAGAAGAAGCTCCGTAGGAGATCGCTCTTTCAGCCAAAACAAAAAGAATGCTGAAGGATCTCTACACATTCTCGGCAATCAGGTGGAAGAATCCACTGGAACCCGAGATTATCGAGAGAATGATGAAGCCGCGCCCGATTCCAAAAATTGGTGGTGATAGTCAAAGCATACCCAGCTGTCAAAGTCTAAGAAGAAGAAGAAGAAGACCACAAAGCCCGTGAAGCCTGGTGACAAGCGCACGGACCTACAAAAACAGATTGACGCGCTGGAAAAATATAAGCAGAAGGCGCGGACCCCAGTCACACTCCAAGAATTTCTCAACCACGTCCTTGAGAATGGAGATGACGACAATGGAGAAAACTCGTCGGATGAATCTGAAGATTACGTGGCAAGTTGCCATGTGATCTCTCACTCGTCGATAAACGATGAAGAAGTTCCTTATGCAGAGAAACTGGAGGCAGATCCTGAGCCGGAACTTCTAGGGCCATCGGACGAAATGATTGATGCATTTCTGGACGAAGCTCTTCTTAAAAGCAAAGCTGCTCGAGAGCGTGAGATTGCCATATTTGAAAAAGCCAAACGCCGGCGACTGGACGAAAGGGTTGAAACACTCCCGCCAGATCAAAGTACATCCGCCTCAAATAAAAGCAGGTTCAAGACGAGGAAGAGGTTCGCCAAATCCATATCGATGGGATGAAGCTGCCATCCTCCGAAGCGAACGCCCTTGGTGAAGAGGAAACACATCCTAACTACTGCTTATATCATCGAAAGATTGCGCACCCCACTGAAGAGTGCAATGCTTTTAAAAGATGGTGGCAGGGATATGTTGCTCACCGGCAACATTTCAAGCGAATGAAACGCAAAACTCGTCGGGAGCAAAGAAATACGACCGAGGAGCGTAAAAAAACTGCCGGCAACTGCCATATGGTTGACTATGGGGGATCGCAAGTTATCACCTTTGGGAGCGATTCTGATGAAGAAATAGCTCTTGGCCCTCTCTTCAAAGAATCCACCTCGGGAAAAGAGGAAGAACCGAAGAGCTGCAAGAATATTCAGCTGCGCAATCGCACATTACCTGAAAAGAATCTCGGACCTGCAAATAAGGGCTCGAACAAAAAGGATAAGGGGAAAGAAAAAGTTTCTGAGGATATCGCCCTTGATGATCGAGTCGTAGAAGAGTTGGCAGACAAGGACCCGCCCAAGAAAAGTAAGGTAGATTACAACGTTCTTGCACACCTGAGGAAGATACCCCCGCAGCTCAGTATTCTCGACGCCCTTCTGCTATCCAAAGAGGCGAGAGATTCGTTGATCAAGGAATTACAAGAGCCTGAACAATTCCAAACTTTCCTCACCGAAGAAAAGATGAAGGACGAGTTGGAAGAAGTGCACACAGCCGATATCACCTTCGGCAATGAAGATCTTCTCGTCGGGATGTATGAGCATAACCGTCCCCTAAATATCTCCGGATACTGTCATGACCTCAAGATAGACAAAATCCCGGTTGACAATGGGTCCTCCGTTAATCTCTTCAATGTAAGAGTGTTGAAGGAAATCTGCATGAGCGTTCAGCACCTCGCTCGTGATAAAATCACCATTTCCGGGTTTGACTCCCAGTCATCACGGACGTTTGGGTCTGTAATATTGACACTACGCTTTGGACTGCTCGTCACGGACATCAAGTTCCATGTCATTAACGCTAAGACCTGCTATAACGCTTTGCTCGGCCGGTCTTGATTACACGAGTACAACATCATCCCTTCTACACAACATCAGTGTATGAAGTATTTCAAGGATGGTCTCGAGTATACCGTAACAGGAGAGCTGAACCCATTCTCCGTGAACGAAGTCCGAAAGTACGAAGACGCAAAATACTTCCTGCCAGATTTCGAAGACACGGAAAGATATCGCAAATCGGAGGACAAAAACAAAGCTATCACCACTATTCCAGTCTTCGGGAATGATACTGAGGAGGAAGAAGAAATAGTTTATTCAGGTCCACCCCAGTGCAACAAGCCGGGACCGTCCACTCCTATGTTGATCATCGGCAGCGACTCGGAAGATGAGGTCAATGCCGTATTCTCTAATCGGCCATCAATACAAGCCTTCGCTGATGAAAATCAAAGTTTGCAAGTTGCCATGGTTCCGCCAAAGCATCATAAAAAACTAGATGCACTTAATGCCTATAGTGTGCAGGAACTACAGACATTCTACGTCCCACCCAGATGAAAGAGTGAAAAGGCGATCCTATTCTACCAATCCGAGGAAACCAAAGTGGAGAAGGAAATCTGGCATGGCGCGGATTCTATACTTGACAGGCTCCAGCCCATCCGTTTGCCCAGATATTACACGGACGGACTAAAGAGACTCTTGAGATGCCAAGGTGTACCCCTTAAGTAAACTGCTCGACAAGCACGGTTCTATAACAAGATCTGGAACGTCCCCGGAACTCAGCGAAAGTTGCCGGTCTGAGAATTCACGCAATCAAGAACCGAGCAGCCGGGATCCATCTCTTGTAAAGAAGATGGGTCGAGCATACTCTTTTCCCCAGGACAAAACACAGAAAATACTTGATCTTGCCATAAAATATCAAATGATTACCCTCCCGGAGTCCAAGCACCCCGAGCAAGCAGGTGAAGTTAATCACCCAAATTATTGCTCCTATCACCGAGCAATAGGACATCCTCTCGAAGACTGCTTCACATTCAAAGACTAAGTAGAAGACCAGTATCAGCAAGGCAGGTTCGCTCTATCCAGCAGCTGGAGGGTAACTCCGCCACAGAAGCATGAATCAAAAGCCACGCCTGCGGCGAGAGTAGAACCAGATCAACATCGGTCTTGGAAGCAATCTCGCACCTGTCATATGATAACGCTGTCAGAAGAAGAACCTGAGAATAGGGACGACCTCTCCTGGTGCTTCGAAAACGATGATGGAGAGGTGATCTCAGAGTTTCCATCGGCGCCGAAAGAGCTGGAAGATGGGATACATACTACTGCAGATAACCTCAAGAAAATTGATTTGGGGACGGCAAGTGACCCGCGACCGACATTCGTCAGTGAGCTGTTGTCTGAAGAAAGGGTGGCTACGCTAAAGGATGTGCTCATGCAGCACAAAGATTGCTTCGCATGGAACTATTCCGAGATGCCGGGACTAGATCCAGAGATTGCTGTGCACAAATTGGCGATATCTCCGGACGTCAAGCCGATCAAACAAGCACCAAGAAGAATGCGGCTCGAGCTTGAGATGAGCATCAACACCGAGGTCAAGAAGCTAATTGACTCCGGCTTCATCCAAGAAGTACAGTATCCTGACTGGATCGCCAATATCGTCCCGGTGATGAAGAAAAATGGGACGGTGCGCATATGTGTGGACTTTCGGGATCTCAATAAAGCCTGCCCGAAGGACGACTTCCCAGTACCAGTCACTGAGCTGATGATAGATAATACATCCACTCACGAAGTTTTCTCCTTCATGGACGGCTCGTCAGGATACAATCAGATAAAGATGCATCCCGAAGACCAAAAGCATACCGCCTTCCGGACCCCTTTGGGCATATTCTGCGACAAGGTGATACCCTTCGGTCTAAAGAACGCCGGTGCCACCTATCAGAGGACCATGACGAAAATTTTCGATGACCTCATACATGAAATCGTCGAATGCTATATCGACGACCTCATAGTAAAAAGCAAATCATACGAGGAACATTTAGAGCATCTGAAGATTGTGTTTCAACGCCTTCGGAAATACAACCTGAAGATGAACCCTCTCAAATGCGCGTTCGGAGTTTCCTCGGGCAAATTCCTAGGATTCATCGTACGACATTGAGGCATCGAGATAGACCCGTCGAAGATCAAGGCGATCATGGAAATGCCCCCGCCAAAGACTCTCATGCAGCTGCGATCTCTCCAAGGAAAGCTCGCATATATCCGGCGATTCATAGCCAATCTTTCCGGCAAGTGCCGCCCCTACAGTCACTTGATGAGAAAGGGAACCCCGTTCGGCTCGGATCGCAAATGCCAAAGCTTACTGGACGAAATCAAGCAATACCTACAGAATCCTCTAGTGCTGACCGCTCCAGTCAAGGGAAAACCTCTCATTTTGTATACAACAGCCCTCAAAGGTTTTCTAGGCGCATTATGGGCACAAGAGAACGACCAAGGAAAGGAGAGAGCCCTCTACTATTTGAGTCGAGTTCTCCTGGGGGCAGAAAATAATTACTCTCCCATCGAAAAACACTGCCTGGCATTGATCTTCGCGATAACGAAGCTCAGACACTACGCGTTGGCGCATGAAGTCCATCTCATATCAAAAGTGGATCCTCTCAAGTATTTGATGTCAAAAGCCATATTAACGGGGTGTCTCGCTAAATAGGCCCTACTCTTGATGGAATTCTCGATAACTTATCGGCCTCTTAAGGCAGTGAAAGGCCAGGCCATCGCCGACTTTCTTGCTGAGCACCCGATACCCTCGATTCTCCTTTGAACTGCGAATTGCCAGACGAACATGCGTTTGACACGATCAACGGGGAGAGACGAAAGAATGATACCCGGTGGGAACTCTATTTTGATGGAGCATCTTCCATGAAGAAGCGCAAACAAAGCATCCCTATAATCAAATCAGGGGTAGGCCTCATCTTCGTGACTCCACAAGGAGGGTTAATGCGCTTTGCCTTCTCCTTAACAGAGCCGAAGACGAACAATGAAGCATGAAGATCATCATGCAAAGCCGTCGGGATCTTGCACCGGCAGAAATATCTCCGGAGTCGTCCGAAGAAAAGGGAGCAACCGACCAAATGGCTATGCAAATAAAAGACCAGGAAAATGCTGAGGATTGGAGAGAAGTCTTTATAGACTACTTCAAATCCCGTCGAACACCTAAAGATGCATCCTCAAGACATCAGCTTATGAAATGAGTTCTGTCTTTCGCCTTCGTCTATGATACTCTGTATAAGAGATCATTTGATTCTCTGTGGTTAAGATGCCTGGGACCTGAAGAGGCAAGGAGAGTCGTCCAAGAAACACACGACGGACTCTGCGCTTCTCACCAAACCGGGCCGAAGATGAAGCTGAAGATCAAACGGATGGGTTATTATTGGCCCACGATGATCCAAGACTGCTTAGAATACGCAAGGCAGTGCCACTCGTACCAGATTCACGGAGACTTTATCCATCAGCATCCAAATCCACTACATCCAACGGTGGCTAGCTGGCCGTTCGAAATGTGGGGAACTGACATAATCGACCCCATTGAACCAGTATCGTCCATAGGACATCGATTCATTTTGGCGACAACTGATTACTTCTCTAAATGGGCAGAAGCAGTACCGCTGAGGGAAGTGAAGACGGAGAATATCCTCCATTTCTTCAAGACACACGTCATTTATCGGTTCGGCACTCCGCGACGGATTATCTCCGATAACGGGCCAGCCTATAGAAGCCACAAGATCAGCCAAGAGCGCAAAGCTCTGTTCAAATTACGAAGTTTGATATGAAGCGACGCTTCGTGAAGAGCGACACAGTGAATGCGCCAGCACTAAGAGTCAAAGACTCTGAAACGGTGGTCACGTGCAAAGCACGAGAGTGCTAAGCGCCAAGAGCGCTTCATTACTTGCACCTGATTATAAAAAGTTAAGTTATGCAGCGCATAAGCGCCTGGCAGAGGAATAACAAAGAATTAAAAATAAGAGGAGCACTTGGCAGATAATAAAATACTTAATTAGACTTTTTTTTATTACAATATAAACAGATCGCCAAACAAGGGATCAATAGGACAGGGGTTTGCAAAGCTAAGAATGAGATTATCTAGTTTCCTCTCTGTCCTCTCCACCATGTAAAAACGGCGATCTTCTCGAGGATTAGCCACCCATCGATCAGCGCCGCACTCACCAGAGAAAGTGGAGATAACGACCCGACGAGCCCGTATCTGACTCAGCAAATGGACAGAGCAATCCCTCAGGGCTTTAGTGATCAAATGCGTCTCGAAGAAGCACTCGATCTTGTCTTCGGCAGCATCGAGCATTGCCGAGGTCATCTCTGCTGGAGGAGGGGGAATATCAGCGAGCACGAACGTAAGGATCATCCGAAGCCAAATAGAGTGTGGGGGGAGAGGAGACCCTACACGAGTCAAGAGCTCGTACAACGCTGTGTCACATTGGTCATCCGTAAGAGCAGGATCCACCAAGCGCGCAGCAAAGCGAGGAACAATGTCCTGGATGGGCACTTCCCATGGTTGTCGACGAGCATGTGTGCGGTTACAAGCCATAGTTGAGAGGGTTCTTTGGAGACGAGAAAAGAAAGAAGCTTTGCTTCAGATTATGAAGACTAGGCACAGAAAATGTTGTGCATGGTGGAGCTATTTCCAAGACCTGGGAAATGAAAGTTCTGGGGAATATAAGTTTGACTTAAAAGGAGGGTGAAAAGACACCTCCAATAAAACAGTGCTTTAGATGCAGCACCAAGCGCGCTGCACTCCAAGTAGCGCACCACGTGCAAAGCACGTACGCGGTAGCGCTAAGAGCGTCGTGCTCCAAGTAGCGCACAATGGGTAGAGCGCATAAGCGCTAGCGCTGGAACTACAAAATCCCTACCGTTAGATCAAAAATCTAATAATAATGATAAATCATTAATTAACCAGAATTAAATTCTATTAAGGAAAGATTTCTCAAAATCTTTCCAAACAACAAAATTGTGCTCTGTAAATCAGAGCACCGTTGGATCAATGATCAAATGGTAAATAAAAATTACCAAAGACAGAATAAATTCTGCATGGAAAGATTTTCCAATCTTGTTAAAAACAAGAAGATTGCCTTCTGTAAATCAGAAGCCCTTGGATCAAAGATCCAACGATGGGAAATTCCCCAAATCAATTGGAGAAAAGATCTCCTTAACTGATTGAACAAACCATCTTGCCCTATATAAAGGCCCCCAGACTTCAAGTCTCAAAGAGAGGAACCCCCCATAAACTTAGAGAAAATCTTGAGAAGAAGAAGAAGCTCTCGGCAAAAGAAGACAATTCTTTTTCAAGGTAAAAAGAATATACAGACGAAATCGTCTCAATATAAACAGAAGTATTTACTTCTTTCACAGATCATACATCTATAAGACAAAGTTGTCTTTCACAAAAGAGATTATGAACATCTCATTATAAAGAGGGAGAGAATTATTCAATTCTCTTAGGATCACAGATCCATAAAGGCAAAGGCTTTCATCAAAAAGAGATTGAAATATCTCTTATGAACTAAGAACCTTGTTCTTAGAATCTTGAGATAAAGTCTCTTATCAAAGAACAGATAATCTGCAGAGCGCAAAGTTGACCTAAGAAGAGCCTTAGCGCTCCTAATCTAATAAGAGCCTTAGCGCTCCTAATTCAAAAGTGCCTTAGTGCTCTTCACCTAGCGCAAAGCGCTGCAGTGCCATAGCGCTTCAAACACAGCGCACTGCGCTCATTGGCTAGCGCTCAGCCCTAAGTGTGCCACGTGCTCCTCACGTGTGCACTGCAAACGCTCTGCGCTCGTTATATAGCACCCGCGCCAAATGCCTCAACGCTTCAACTAAAAGCGCATCAGCGCTCTTCACCTGGCGCTAAGCGCATTAGCGCTTCATATCTGGCGTTACTGCCAAGTGCACCACAAACTTTTATGTGCGCTTGGATAGAACATAAAATGTTCTTTGAGTAAGCCTGGGGCTATGATAAATGCACAACATTCAATTAAAGACAAAATATTGTCAAAGACTAAACCAATGCTTAGCATTTTTAAAGGGATAGGGCTCAAACAAACATCTAACAACTCCAAAAACAAATGTTGAATATTGTAATTGAATGAACTTAGCCCAAATTGGCCATAAGTCCTCAATTCAGATTAATTGAGTTCATATGCTCATAAATCACAGATCTTGGTCCCAATTGGACCACAAGTCTCTCAACCCACATCGGTTTAAGGGTACATCTCTGAACTCCTCTGATATTTGTCGTTGTAATCCTTCAGCGTCTTCAGAGAGGTGACGGGTCCCGACAACCATACATTTCATAGACTGTGGGGTCCTTAAGCCTATGAACTATGACGTCCTTAACCTTGACTGTGAGGTCTTTAAACTCACGGACTATGATGTCCTTAACCTTGACTGTGAGGTCTTTAAACTCACGGACTATGATGTCCTTAACCTTGACTGTGAGGTCTTTAAACTCATGGACTATGATGTCCTTAACCTTGATTGTGAGGTCTTTAAACTAACGGACTATGATGTCCTTAACCTTGGACCGAGGTGTCCTTAAACTAACGCTGGATCATAATGTCCTTAAACTAATCGACCGCAATGTCCCTAAACTAAAAAATAGAGCCCAAATGCTCTCTTGTTAGATCTAAGCGATCCCGTTAAGTTGATCTTAGTCTAAAATTATACTAATGTATCCTTAACATACGTTTAAGTCGATTTTAATCCCAAATGAGACTAATGTATCCTTAAACCCAACCCCCAAACCCAAATCTAAGAGAATACGGATTTGGACTAATCCACACCCTACGGGCGACAACATAAATTAGTCTCCATATACAATCCACGGGCAACCAAAAACAAAACAAAAACCCACGACACGAAGTGACCATCTGGAGAAGGAGAAAGTGGTTACCGCGATGCGGTAGCGTAATTAACTGCAGGGGCTTGCGCCTGCAGGGAAGAGCGTCCCCACAATCAAAAACCCCTCATCAACGAGGGGGAATCTGACGAAGTCTTCTACATCGGCAGCATCCGTTTAAACCTTCGATACATGGTGCCATAAATCAACTTGGTATCTTCGGAGAGGTGGACGGATAGCACCAATTAGCATCTGTCCCGAAATTCAGGCAAGACGGACCCGGCGGTCGCGTCTCTGATTTTCGGCGGAGAACAATAACCTTTTTCGTTTCGTGGGCTCATTAGACATATCTACTTGGATTTCATCATCGATATCATTTCTAACCCACGTAAGTTCATGATCAGCCGAAGACAACCCGTCTTTCGAAACAGACGGTCGGAGCAATCTAAGTCTTCTCTCTTCTTCATCCTCATCGTTGTCCTCGAATTCTGGGACATCGTAGACATCCCTGGGTTTCCAACGGCATACGACACTCCATCCTGGATGCTTCAAACACTGTGAGTAGTATACTTGGAACGCTTGGTTCGGAAAAATAAACGGATCTTCCTGACCGTAAAATCGAAGTGTGTTCACACTGGTCAATCCATATTCATCTTTCCAAGTCCCAAGATTGCTTCTCCACTTATACGTATCGGTTCGCGTATCGTACCAAATACACTGAAATATATAAAAGGGTTTTGATCGTCCGGGATAGTGGATGCCGAGTATACAATTTAAGTATCCATAATAAATCACACCATCCGATCCTACCGTCGCAATCCTACTATTCTGAGTGGTTATAGATGTTTCTATGTTCTTAACTTCGAATTTGTATCCAAGGAAACCGAATCTTTTATAATATGCAACCTCCATACTAGGAAATTGAGCTAAATATCTTGAATCACTCTCAAATGATACAGACAGGTTCGGATCGTGGATCTAACAAAACAAATTTTACGACAAATAAATAACGATATAAGTTTAGATTAAAACTGATAGCAATAACATGTTATTCGAATAACTTACATGATCTGCAACCCAATCGCAAAAATTATCCTGATGATATTTTTCCAATCGTTCATCGTTCCAATCAGGATGCCACTCACGTATCTCGTTAAAATGAATTTTGTTTTTGACAATAAATTATGACATTAATATTATATCATTTCATACACACACAAACACAAATATAATAATTAATCCAAAAAACTTACTCTCTAATTTTTTTCAAGACATGCACAATTAAGCAAGATAAACCGGTATATCTTGTTGATAAATATAGTGTCTACCCTCTTATAATCGGCTTTACCATATGGCTCGTCTTGAATTCTTCGAGGCCGGTTAAGTCTCATCTCAATGTTCTCGTACAGATAGCGGGAACAAAATGTGGTTGCTTCATCAAGAAGATAACCTTACATGATAGAACCCTCTGGTCGATTTCTATTGCGTATATACTTTTTAAGAGTGTAGAGGGACCTAAAAAAATATGTTGAATAAATAAATACGGGCATACAGGACAAAAATAATTTTAAAAATTGCGCGAAACGAAAAATTCCATGTACCTCTCGACGGGATACATCCATCGATATTGTACCGGTCCAGCTAACTTAGCCTTAGTTGCAAGATGAACCGTCATGTGTATTATGATATCGAAGAATGACGGTGGGAAAATACGCTCAAACTTGCAAAGTATCAACGCAATAGAATTTTCTAATTTATCCAGCGTCACAACATCCAGTGTTTTAGCGCATAACTCTCTAAAAAAACAATATAGGTCGTTGATTACTAGACCAACCGATTCGGGGAGAGAAGTCATGTGGGCTAATGTAAGAAGGTGCTCCACGATAATATGGTGATCATGACTTTTCAGCCCATCGATCTTGCATTTCACAATTTTTATCTTCTTGCTGAATGATCCTGAGAAACCTGTGGGAACTTTCAAATCATGCAATACCTGCAGGAATTTTTTCTTCTCCGGTTGTGACATATGATAAGCGGCATTGGGAAGTATAAACTTTCCTGGTTTACCCGCTACCGGTTTAGGGTGCAATTCACTTCTTATTTCCCAGCACTGTAGATCCATCCGAGCATTCAGGCTGTCTTTCAATTTCCCGTCTTTACAAAGAAGCAAGTTGAGTATGTGCTCGGATACTATCTTCTTTATATGCATGACGTCCAGACAATGACGCACTAAATTTGTTGACTAATACGGAAGCTCGAAGAAAATGCTTAACTTGTTCCAGAATGGTGGTTTGACCTATTTTTTCGGATCCATCCCGATGGTCACATTATTGTAACAATCCCGCTGAGCAGTCACGTCCTCTCCGGACAATGGGGCTGGAGGTCCAAGAAGCTCCTGATGATAATCAAAGTGAACAGCTTTTAACCTGTAGGGGTGGTCTAGAGGCAGGAAACGTCGATGGCCGCAATAACAAACCTTCCTGCTAAAATTCAAGAATTTCGATGTTGTGTGTTGATGGCAATGAGGACATGCTTTGTGACCATGTACGGACCAATCTTATAGCATTCCATACGCAGGAAAGTCATTAATTGTCCACATTAAAGCCGCACGCAGTATGAAGGTTTTATTTGTGTTTGCATCGTAAGTCTCTACACAATCAATGAACAAAGATTTTAACTCCTCGATCAGAAGTCCGAGATAAACGTCGATATTGTTTCCCGGTGAGTTTGATCCGTCGATAAGAAGAGGCATCATAAAGTATGATTGGTGCATAACCAACCAAGACGACAGATTATTAATTATCATTACAACGGGCCATGTGCTGTGACTTCCATCCATATAATTGAATGGGCAGAAGCCATCACTAGCCAGTCCGAGCCTGACATTGCGAGGATCGCTACTGAATATTGCGTACCTCCTATCGAAATCCTTCCATGCCGGCGAATCTTTTAGATGGCTCATTTTTCCATCTTCACTTGGAGGAGTACGGTGATACGAAATCATTGCCTTGGCTGTTTTCTTGCAACTGAATAGCCTCTGCAGCCTCTGTGTTATGGAAAAGTATCATGCTATCTTGACAGGTATATCGGGCTTCTTATCAGAATCTTTCGGTTTATACCTGGCCTCTCCGCATGTTGGACACTCTTTCAAATCTAAATTCTATTTCCGGTACAACACGCAATTTTTAGGACATGCTTGAATCTTCTCACACTTCAGACCCAAATCAGACATCATCTTCTGGAATCCGTACCAGCTGTCGGGCACGTTATTTCCCGGGGGCATAGAATCTTTCAAGAACGAAAGAAGTATTGTGAATGACTTGTTGCTCCATCCATTTAGGCACTTAATCTGGAAAACTTGGACGAACCATGAGAGGGTGGAATACTTTGCATTCTCATAAATTGGTTTTCTAGCATCATTCATGAAATTTTCATATTTATCCGCACGCGGTCCTTGACCGGAAGGAATGTCATCTTCGGTACGAATAGATTCACCTAGGACAGCCTCTACCATATCCTCCATTTCTTCTGATAGAAAGAATTTATCGTCTTCTTCTTCTGCCGCATTACCGTCTTCTCCTTCTTCTCCTGCCGCATTATCGTCTTCTCCTTCTTCTTATGCCGCATTGCTGCGTTCTTCTCCTTCCCCGTGATATAGCCAAGTTGTATAAAGTCTAATAAAACCATATTTTACGATATGAAGCTCTGTCAATTCTACCTTCTGCCAGTACTTATTCTCACATCTATCTCACGGACAGAGAATCTTCTCTATCACGATCTTATTATGTGCGCGTGCAAATTCAATAAAAGCAGCAACTCCTGCGTCAAACTTAGGTTGCATACGTTGTTGCCAATCCACATACATCCGGTCCTTAACTCTGACGTACTCATGGGCCATGTTAGACTGTATAACATATAAATTGTAAGTTATGATAACTATATTGAGAAATCTAAGAACGGGATGGTTACTAACAAAGGAGAAAATCTGTGTATATGTTTTATGTGTGCGTTTGTCGTTGAAAAGAATAAATTATCGATAATCAAAGTTATATTTGAGGATACTGATGTATTAGAATATGAAAGTTTCATATTATCATCGAGTATCATATATTGGTTTTAACTTGAACATCTTGAATCACTCTCTAATGATGCGTTTGTTGTGTATTCTTGTTGTATGTGTGTGTTTCGGCTGTCGGGGGTAAGATTTCTATCCCATTAAGAATGTATAGAGAGAACACACATTCGCTTGTGCTTTCAACCGTTTCGAGTAAATTTCGGCAGCATCTCCCCGCTGTTCTCCGAGTACACTGTAATAGAATAGATAATCATTTCAAAGCTGTGAAACAACGTTGAAATGAACATCTAAACTATCTTTGTACACGTAGAACCAGTGGAAAGGTACCGATGAAATATCTCGAAACGGATGAAAACAAAAGTGAATGAAGGTGTTTGCTTTATACATTCCTAACTTGTCCACACGGGAAAAATCTATCGGTTATCATACGATTGAATCTTCTCGTCGCATAGACTACACGACGGTTGTTAGTATCGAGCTATACCGTCCGATATTTAACAACGTTTGTATAGTTCTATGTCACGACGAATATCGAACGTATGTTAACCGATAGACGGGGACTAAATGGTGCTTTGAGTTTCATATATGAGTATCGATGAAAATATGAAAGTTTCATATTATCATCGTGTAACACCCGAGCCCAATGCTACTAATTTCAGTTACCGTTTGAACGCAGTATGGCACTTATTTCATTTATCTTGCTTGTTTGTCACTTACTGAAATTTTACCCCGTCAATTCAATTCTGCATATAACAATTTATGGTATCTAAAATAAAATTAAAAATATTCATCTTGGCCTGCTTGACACCCATAACCCCGTTGTAGCGTCCGTGCATCATGTTCTCGTCCCGTTCAGTGAAACGGGCAAGTTTGGACGGCTACGCGCACGTACGTGTGTCCGTTTTGGGGGTATGCTTTTTGATTGTAAAACACTTCATTTTAAATTTTGGATCCCGCCTAAAATTTTATTATTTCAATTTCAAATTTTTGGACCCGACCCGGGCGCGATTTGGAAATGTTTTACTTTGCGCCAAAATCCTAATTTCTATTATATTTTCATAACTGTCATATATATATTTCTTTACCTAATAATATTTTTATATACTTTAAATCTTTTCCCTAACCCCCACTATTTTTCCCTCATCCAATCATACCTCTCCATTATCCCGTGGACCCTACCTATCACTCCTCTCTCTCCCGTCTCTCTATCTCTCTCCTCTCTCTCTCTCCCCCCCATAGCTCTCTCTCTCTCTCTTCTATATTTAAAATCCCTTCTCCCACCTCTTTCTATTTCTCCTTCAGCCGCAGAAAACCCATCGCGTAAACCCCCAGCCGCCGTGCCCTCGCCGCCGCAGCCCCAACGCCGACACCACCATCACCAGCATCGTCGCCTCCTCGCCCTCGACCGATCCACCGCGCCTCCTTCCTCCTCTCCCCTCTTTCCCGAGCGCCTGCACGCCACCTGCACACCGCCTGCATGCCGCGAGCGCATCGTGGGATCGCCGCCGGCGATCTCGATCCGCCTCCCCGGCCTCGCACATCCCCTCTGTAAGCTTCTTCTCCTCTCCTCCTCTCTTTTCCTTTCTCCTTTTCCTTCTCTGTAGCGATTTTTCTTGATCTGCAGGTTATTGTCGCTGTCGTCGTAGGTCATGATTGGTAGGGATTCTGTGTGTTCAAGTTTAGTTAATTACCGCAATCAAAACGGTTTCGCTTGTAGCTAGCCGGTTGAGTACGGGTCGTCTGCAGGGAGATGGGAATCTTTTTCTATGTGCTTTAACGAGTTAAGTCCAATTTTCCAGATTTGTTTGTGATTATCTAAGTGTTAAAATGATATGTAAAGAGAGCTTGTTAGGGTTAGGATTAGGTTAGTTTGAGTTAGGAGTTGCTCACTTCTTTCGTTGCCACTCTTAATATCGGTGTTACGGTAATCGGCAATAACGGGGATTAGCACGACTAGGAAGGAACTTGCGAGTATAAGCTAGGCTTTCCAACGCTTAAGTTCTTCCTTTTGGTGCTTGTCCGTCCGTTCTTGGCTCTTAGCCATAACCTCCGGTTAATTCAACCACAACCGGTCTCACTACGGAATCACCGCTATCATGTAGGATAGGGTGCCGTAGGGAGCGGATTGTGGTTCAATTAACGGGAGTTGATTTAAGAAGTTGGGCAAGGAAAGAGTGAGAGAGATTTCCTTCTCTCAAACTTCCCTTATCCTACCCTAACAAGTATGGAAACTACTCACACATCATAATGAAAAGAAAATAAAACAAAGAGGAAGATAGAAAGAAAGAGATTAGAAGATAACAACTAGCTATTTGCGACCTCACCTTGGCAAGGATCAAGCGTAAGCATCATGGTTGTTTTAAGGATAAAGAAAAAGAGAAAGAAAGAAACAACAATAAGTAACAACAACTACTTATCAATTAACGATTACAAGCGATTAACATAAAAAGAGCAAGACAAGTATAATAACAAAATGAACTTCTTTATTCATCATTCTTCACTCACAAAGCTCACTACAAGTTTTTCAATGGAGAAGAGATGAGAAGAGGAAGAAGAACAAGTATTCTAAACCCTAAAAAATACAAGATTAAGCACACTTGGCTTCACAAGGTTCTGGGCTATTTATAGGATGGAAAATGAAAACCTAGGGCAAAATTCTGCCTCTATACAAAAAGTCCAAACTACCCCTGAAACACGACACACTGAGGGACCGGTACGGCCGCGGATCCGCGGCCTATACCCCCTATTGGCCGCGGATCCGCGGCCCTATGATGGAGTTGGGGCATGGTCTTTTCTGTACTTCCCTGGTCTGCTGTCCCCTTTTGTCTGGTGTATGTTTTTCCTGATAATCTTTCCACATTTCTTCCAGAATTCTAGTGGATCAAAAGGTGATTGGACATGGATCATTTGTCATGATTTTCTTGAGCTCCGCGTAGATTTCTTGGACTTGGTGTTGCCATTGTGCTTTGTGCATGAAGGTGACAATCGATTTACCATTTTGTCTCCTAAACTGGTGTGTGGCAACAGACGGATAAAGAGCGGAGACCCGTATTTTATCTGTGATTGGCTGGAACCCGGATTTTGTCGTGCTTTTCCATGAATTTCACCGTTTAGAGCCGAGAACCTGTATCCTGCAATTGACTAGCAAACACAGCTCAAGAGTACCTACCGATATGCAATGTGATAAAAATTGGGCGGTATAAAAATGCAAAAATCAGATATGAACAAATACCCCCAAACTTATCATTTGCTCGTCCCGAGCAAAGCCAATTTATTCACAAAAATTTTCCTAACCTCACTTTCGCAGGGAACGCGATTGCACTGAGCATGTGCAACGAGCCGTTAAATCTCTAGGTGTCCCTAGTAGGAGGAGTGTTGTCTCCTGAGGGTTTTCAGCGGATACTACCCAAAAAATCCGGTCAAGTTAGTTTTGTAAAATAACTAAGATTCAAACCCTAAAGTTTTGTTTCAGAACATAACAATTCTATTATCCTAAGTCTAGACTATCGAACCTTTATTTTTCACACCTCGCTTCTTAGTTAACTACATATTTTATATGTCTTTACGTGCAGTGCAAATAGTGTCGTTAAGTTTCAGAAGGATCGAATAAAGTCATCATATCATACAATAAGTCCAGATAAAATTTTTTAAAAGGATCACATAAGTTTTATAAAGAGTTAAGTATTTTTCAAGTTTCGTTTTTCAGTAAAGTTTCAACTTCAGAATTTCAATCTTCCCTAACAGGAAACTAGGTCTTATTTTTCACTCCACCCTTTTCTTGTTTTCATTTCATACACACCTCTGTGAACGTGCAATAGTCTTTATCATAGAATAAAACCTTCATATCTCCGCTAAAATTTTTATAAAAGCCTGTCTTTTATCAAGATTATTCTCACACAAAGAACCGTTAGGAATTTTAACTCGGAGAGAACACTTGCTTGACTTGTTTTAATCTGGACTTTCTAGGCTTCTTAGCGAGCTTTGGGCCAATGCACCTAAACCAGTTGGCTTTAGGGCATTAGGTGTAGAAACACCCCAGCGGACTTAATTACTCAAGTTACCTAGGTCCAAAAACAAAAGACAATTTGGCGTGAAAATCATGATAATTCAATACGAACGGAGACATAACCGGCAGTTCAATTATTTTTTTGGATAAAAGACGTGTTTAGTGGGTTCGGTGTGTAATCATTCCAATTAAGTTTCAGATGGGTTATTTTTCAGACTTAGTTCCAATTAAGGCATCAATAACATTCCTTCATATTCACTTCACTTCATAAACTATTCTTGATATTACTTACTTCAGAACAAACCTATTTGATTCTCAGAAAATCATTTATCCATTTAAAAGTTTTTAGACATAAAAGACTTGTCATCTAATTTCCAAAACTCACGACACGTGTAGTGTGATGTAAAGACGTATATCAGCTATAGTTAACTTCAAAGGAGAGTTATCTTTCAGGTTTTCAAAATCTAAAAATAAGATTTAGTTATTCTTATTTTATCAAACAAAACCGTCGAAATGTTGAATCAGAGTCCTCCCACTAGCTAACTTGACAAAAAAGTTTTTATGTTTTTAGAAAATTTTCTGATTTTTATGGATTTTATGGATTTTAATATGCAGATGCAAAATATACATATGAATGCGAAGGTAAGAAATGCGTACCGAGCGTACCCCCAAACTTAAACTGGACAGTGTCCTCACTGTCATTGCATGAAGAGATCATTTGAAGGGTCAAAATTGTCGGTTAGCTATACACACATTTTTTTTGTTTTTAAAGAAAAGAAAAGAAAAGCAAAAAGAATATCCACAAAAATGTACAAAATGGTATATACATACCCCCAAACTTATTTGGAACAGTGTCCGCTGTTCTTGGCTGGAAAACCGAAGTTTGGTGGTAGGCCGAGGAAGATTATGCAAGGTAAACCGGCTCCTGTAAGACCAGGAGCTCCTCTGTTGGTTCGGCACTAAGGTACGGTTTAAGTCGGTGTCCGTTCACTTTGAAAAATGAACCGTCCTTTGGATTCTCCAAATCCACAGCGCCATGCGGATACACATTCCGCACAAAATACGGCCCTTTCCAGCGAGATCGGAGCTTTCCTGGATGAAAGTGTAGTCTGGTGTCGTAAAGCAGTACCTGTTGACCAGGTACGAAAGTTTTGCGCAAAAGGTGTTTATCGTGAAACACCTTCGTTCGGTTCTTAACGACAACCGCGTTATCGTAAGCCTCATCCCTAAGCTTGCTTAATTCGTTCAACTGCAGCTTCCGATGGCTGCCGCATCTTCGAGAGACAGATTCAACTCCTTTATCGTCCAAAATGCGCGATGCTCTATTTCGACAGGTAGGTGGCAAGCCTTTCCGTACACAAGCAGATAGGGAGACATGCCAAGATCGGTCTTATAAGCGGTTCGAAATGCCCAAAGGGCATCAGTGAGTTTCAGCGACCAATCCTTACGGTTCCTGGAAACTGTCTTCTCCAGTATCTGCTTGATTTGCCGATTTGAAACTTCGGCCTGCCCGCAGGTTTGGGGGTGGTAGGGCGTAGAGGGCTTATGATTAATAGAATATTTCCGCATCAAGGCCTCGAAAGTCTTGTTGCAGAAATGGCTTCCATTGTCGCTAATGATCGCTCGGGGGTGCCCAAAACGGGAGAAAATGTTTTCTTTAAGAAACCTAACGACAACCTTGTTGTTGTTAGTCCGGCTGGGCACAGCCTCGACCCACTTAGAGACGTAATCAACAGCGAGAAGGATGTACAAGTTCCCAAAAGAGCTGGGAAACGGCCCCATGAAATTGATCCCCCAAACATCGAAAATCTCCACAACTAAGATCGGTTGGAGCGGCATCTCGTTCCTCCGGGATATCCGGCCCAAGTGTTGGCACCGGGAGCAAGTCTTGCAATAGTCATGAGCATCTTTGAAGAGTTGTGGCCAGTAGAAACCACATTGCAAGATCTTCTCAGCTGTCTTTCTGGGGCCAAAATGCCCGCCACACGCTTGATCGTAGCAAAATGACAGCACACTCTTGAATTCCTCGTCAGGGACACACCGACGAATAATCTGGTCGGGACAGTACTTGAACAGATAGGGTTCGTCCCAGTAAAAGTGTTTTACTTGGGATAAGAAGCGAAGTCTGTCCTGACTTGACCATTCAGTCGGTAGTAATCCCGTGGCCAAATAGTTCACAATATCTGCGAACCAGGGTTCGCAAGATACTGTCAAGAGCTGTTCATCCGGGAAAACGTCGTTGATCGGAATTGGAAGCGAAGGCGAAGAAGGAAGTCGTGAGAGATGGTCGGCAACTACGTTTTCACATCCTCGTTTGTCCTTAATGACAAGGTCAAACTCTTGAAGCAAGAGGATCCAACGTATTAACCGAGATTTTGCATCTTTCTTCGCAAAAAGATGGCGCAGAGCAGAATGGTCTGTGTAGACAATGACTGGAGAGCCGATGAGGTAGGGCCTGAACTTTTCTAAAGCAAATACAACAACCAAGAATTCCTTCTTAGTTGTTGTATAATTGAGTTGGGCGTCGTTCAGGGTTCGGCTCGCATAATAGATTACGTGCGGCATCTTGTTGATGTGTTGTCCAAGGACAGCACCAATGGCAAAGTCGGATGCATCGCACATAATCTCAAATGGGTGCGTCCAGTCAGGTGAAAAAAGAACGGGAGCAGAAGTGAGTGAGCTTTTTAATGACTCGAATGCAATGACACAGCTCGAGTTGAAGTCGAATGGCGTGTCCTTGGCCAGCAAAAGAGTCAAGGGCTTAGCAATCTTGCTAAAGTCCTTGATGAACCGTCTATAGAAACCGGCATGGCCAAGGAAGGCTCGGATATCTCTAACGCATCGGGGAGGAGGGAGATTGGAAATGACCTCAATCTTCGCTTTGTCAACCTCTATGCCATTTTGCGAGATGATATGTCCTAAGACAATACCTTCGCACACCATGAAGTGGCACTTCTCCCAATTCAAAGTGAGATTCTT
This sequence comes from Agapanthus africanus, assembly GCA_030015575.1. Classification (NCBI taxonomy): domain Eukaryota; kingdom Viridiplantae; phylum Streptophyta; class Magnoliopsida; order Asparagales; family Amaryllidaceae; genus Agapanthus; species Agapanthus africanus. The sequence goes on along the minus strand of CM057339.1, from coordinate 821,888,226 downwards.
GTTCTTACATCGGGTAAGGACAGCGTCAAGATGCAGCAAACACTCGTTGAAGGAATCGCCGAAGATGGAGAAATCATCCATGAAGATCTCCAGAAATTTTTCCACCATGTCAGAGAAGATTCCCATCATACACCGCTGGAAGGTAGCGGGCGCATTGCATAACCCAAAGGGCATGCGACGATATGCAAACGTGCCGAAAGGACAAGTGAATGTGGTCTTGTCCTGGTCTTTTTCGGCGATGGGAATCTGATTATAGCCGGAGTAGCCATCAAGAAAGCAGTAGTACTCGTGTACGGCCAATCGTTCAAGCATTTGGTCAATGAAAGGTAGCGGAAAGTGGTCCTTCCGCGTTGCGGCGTTGAGTTTTCTGTAATCGATGCATACTCACCACCCAGTTTGGGTGCGAGTAGGGATTAACTCGTTCGCCTCGTTAGTGATGACCGTTATACCTGATTTCTTGGGGACAACGTGAATGGGGCTAACCCACTGGCTATCAGAGATAGGGTAAATGATACCACTATCCAGACATTTTACGATCTCCTTCTTCACAGCCTCTTTCATGACTGGATTGAGACGTCTTTGTAGATCCCGGGCTGGTTTGGAATCATCCATCAGATGAATGTGATGTTCAACGATCAGGGGACTAATCCCCTTGATGTCCGCCATGGACCAGCCAAAAGCTTGCCTGTTGCTGTGCAAGACCGTGAGAAGGGCTTTCTCTTGCTCTGGAGCTAGGGAAGCTGAGATGATGACAGGGAGGGTCTCGTTCTCACCTAAGTAAGCATACTTAAGGTGAGACGGCAAAGGCTTGAGTTCGAGCGTTGGAGGTGAAACGATGGAAGGCAAGATTGGTGAAGCGGTCTCGAACTCAAAAGATTCCAGCAAAGGTTCAAAACGAGCGTAAGCGACCGAGTCGGATGGTTCAGGTAACTCATCCGGAAATTCGAAGGATTCAAACTCGGGTTGCGAGCGGCTAAGATCGTTTAAGAATGTGAAACACTCGTAGTCGTTGTCGGGCGCAGAAACAGCAGCAGGTTCGAGGAGGAACGCACTAGTGGCGTTAAGGTTAGCATGATCGAACAGAAACTCCTCGAATTCACACTGTTCCCCTCCGAACGGCGGTGCACAAGACTGCGAAGTCCCGACGCTGAGATTCGGGGCAGATGCTATTTGGTTTTATCCGTCCACCTCTCCGAAGATGCCAAGTTGATTTATGGCACCGTGTATCGGAGGTTTAGACGGATGCGGCCGATGTAGCAGACTTTGTCAGATTCCCCCTCGCTTGAGGGGTTTTTGATTGTGGGGACACTCTTCCCTGCAGGCGCAAGCCCCTGCAGTTAATTACGCTACTGCATCGCGGTAACAACTTTCTCCTTCTCCAGAATTTCACTTCGTGTCGTGGGTGTTTGTTTTGTTTGTGGTTGCCCGTGGATTGTATACGGAGACTGAGTAATACCGTCGCCCGTAGGACGTGGATTAGTCCAAATCCGTATTTACTTAGATTTGGGTTTGGTGTTTTTAGTTTAAGGATACATTAGTCGCGTTGCGACTAAGATCAACTTAAACATTCGTCAAGGATACGTTAGTCCTGTTTTGGACTAAGATCAACCTGACGTGGTGATTCATTTAATTTATGGCCATCGGGACTCATCACCTCTCTAACATCGTTGAATGATTACAACGATATGTGTCAGAGGAGCTCAGAGATGTACCCTTGAACCAAAGCTGATTGAGGGTTTTATAGTCCATTTAAGTATTTAAGGATACGTTAGCCGTGTTTGGGGCTAAGATCAACTTAAACGGGTTCGTTTAGATCCGGCAAAAGAGCAATTGGCTCTATTGTTCCAGTTTAGGGACGTAGTGGTCCATTATTAGTTTAGGGACGTCTCGGTCCGATACCAGTTTAAGGACGTAGTGGTCCATTATTAGTTTAGGGACGTTTCGGTCCGATGCCAGTTTAGGGACGTAGTGGTCCATTATTAGTTTAAGGACATTTCGGTCCATCGCCAGTTTAGGGACGTGGTGGTCCATCATTAGTTTAGGGACATTTCGGTCCGATGCCAGTTTAGGGACGTAGTGGTCCATCATTAGTTTAAGGACGTCTCGGTCCAATATTAGTTTAAGGACGTCTCGGTCCGATATTAGTTTAAGGACGTCTCGGTCCACGAGTTTAAGGACCCCGCAGTCCATAGCGATGTGTGGTCGTTGGGACCCGTCACCTCTTTGACGTCGTTGAGGAATTACAACGATGGATATCAAAGGAGTTCGAAGATGTACCCTCGAACCGGATGTAGATTGATTTAGGAGAGCCATTTTGCTCAGTCAATTTAATTTAAGGACTTATGGCCACGATTGGGCTAAGTCTAGTTGAAAATGTCCAACATTTTATTTGCTTTTGCATTGCATTTCTTTTTATTTTTATTTGGGCTTTGCCCAGAAAGGATGCAAAGCATCAATTTGTTTTGGGCTCTGCCCCTTTTTATTGTATTGCAATTTAATTTGGCCTACTAAGCCCCTCTGATTTGGGCCTGGCCCTTCAGTAAAATGCATTGCATTTGTCAGGCGCTTTGCGCCAATCACTGAGCGCAAGCGCTTGTGGTGAGGACACGTGTCATGCTCTGGTGAGCGCAAGCGCAACAGCGCAGTGCGCTGTGCTAGTGCGCTGTGCTGTTGCGCTGCTGACACGTGGCGCGCTCTGGTGAGTTGCGCCCGTTCCAGAGAGCAAAGCTCTATTTCAAGGCGCGTAGCGCAAGTTGTTCTGCAGCTGACACGTGGCGCGCTCTGGTGAGTTGCGCCAGTTCCAGAGAGCAAAGCTCTATTTCAAGGCGCGTAGCGCAAGTTGTTCTGCAGCTGACACGTGGCGCGCTCTGGTGAGTTGCGCCAGTTCCAGAGAGCAAAGCTCTATTTCAAGGCGCGTAGCGCAAGTTGTTCTGCAGCTGACACGTGGCGCGCTCTGGTGAGTTGCGCCAGTTTCAGAGAGCAAAGCTCTATTTCAAGGCGCGTAGCGCAAATTGTTCTGCAGCTAACACGTGGCGTTCTCTCAGGAGCGCAACAGCGCAGTTTGGAAGTGCAAAGCACTAAGAATCTTTTTAGATTCCAGAACAGAAGTGCAAAGCACTATTTGTTTTCTTTGATCTAATTAGGATCAAAGAAAAATGAGTTTTTCTCTTTATTTCGAGAACCAGAGGTTCATAAAAGTGCAAAGCACTATTTTTTTATTTTATTTTTTATTTTCTTCTTTGTTTTAAAGAACCAGTGGTTCATACGAGTGCAAAGCACTATTTTTATTTATTTTTATTTTCTTTTTTGTTTTAAAGAACCAGTAGTTCATACGAGTGCAAAGCACTATTTATTATGTGAAGATCATTGATCAATGATTTATCAAAAGAGATTTCTTTTCTCTCGTGAAGGTTTTTACCTTCTTCTTGAAATTTTTCTCAGAGTTCTCTCTGTTTGAAGCTCTTGATTTTTTTTTTTTCAAGAAATGTTGATGCCTTCTCTTCTCTTCTTGGCTCCTATTTATAGGAGAAGGAAAAGAATCAATTTGTTTAACAAATCTCTCATTGAAAGATTTGATTTGATCGTTGAGAGATTTGATTTATATTTATCATTAATCTGGGCCTTTAGATCATTCAGTGAATTTTATTCACCGTGGATTTTAAATCCAAAAGATATTCTATTTGTTATTCTGGTGAGATTTTCAAGGAAATCTTTCCTTGTCCAAGATTTTTCCATAAATTGATGATTTTTAATCATCTTTGGATCTTTAATCCAACGGTTCCCATAATTCTTTTCCATTTGGAAAGATTTAGAAGCTTTTAGAATTTTAATTCTATTTCGAAAGATTTTTAGAGAAATTTAGAATTTTAATTCTACTAATCTGTAAGGCTTTCAAAGCCTGTCACGTGCTGGCACGTGACCCTTGGTCACGTGTGAGCACGTAACCCCGAAATTGGTTCCTTTAACAGTCGCTTGTTCATATTGTTGTTTTAACCATCACGTGTCAACTCGTGACCATTGGTCACGTGTGAGCACGTGATATTTCATTGAGATAACTTCTGATTTTTAATCAGGGAACAGATTTTAGAATTTAATTCTATTCATTATTTTAGAGGCCTTAAGAGCCCATCACGTGTCTGCACGTGGCCCATGGTCACGTGTGAGCACGTGATGCCCCATTGGGGTCTTTTCTAAGTTTTTATTATATCTTCTAACTCCTCCAGCGGATTCTTAAAAGCCCATCACGTGTGAACACATAATGCCTCATAACTTTTGATCCCGGATGAATTATGAAGCCCATAATATATCAAATCGAAGGGTTTTTCGAGATGCTTCCAATACAATCAGAATTTATCCGTTTCTCCTACGGGAGTTTGTCAAAAAACAGCCCGGAATATACTGGTTCGTATTTCCTTAAGCGTATCGCTGCCATTTGATACCTTGGACTCTTTTGCGCAGAAATTTTTGGCGGGAACACACACTCTTGAGGGGTAATCTCCTGGATCGAGCAGACGTCCAGTATATGAGCATTAGGTTCGGAGGGCTGATTCCCCAACCTAAAAATGTTGAGTTCAATTGTCATGTTTCCAAAAGAGAGGTTCATCGAACCATTGCGACAATTGATCACAGTATTTGAGGTTGTAAGGAATGGGCGACCGAGTATCACCGGAATTTGATTCCGGGGGTTAGCTACAGGCTGTGTGTCTAATACAAAGAAGTCAACGGGGAATATGAAGTCCCCGACTTTGATTAGCACATCCTCTAGCTCACCCCTAGGATGGGTGATCGATCGGTCGGCCATTTGGAGAGTACAGTGTGTGGGTTTCAGCTCTCCTACGCCTAATTGCTCGTATACTGAGTACGGAAGCAGGTTAACACTGGCACCAAGATCTAATAGTGCGCGGTTGATGTTCTTATCCCCAATGGTAATAGAAATCGTAGGACAGCCAGGGTCCTTCCGTTTTTGTGGTAAAGATTGGGTAAGAGCATCACTCACAGCACTAGCCAAGAAAACTTTCTTTGGTACCTGAGACTTCTTCTTTTTCGTGCACAAGTCCTTTAAGATTTTCGCGTAGGATGGGACTTGTTGGACGGCATCTAAAAGATGAATGTTAATGTTAACCTGCTTAAATAACTCCAGAATCTTCTCCATTTGAGGATTTTGTTTATTAGACCTCAACCGGTTTGGAAATGGGACGTTTTTAAAATTGGTTGAGTCTAATGCTTGTGGAGGAGATTGTGGAGTTGGAACGGATCCTAGAACAGGTGCTTTCGTGGAGTGAGAAGAGGGTCCGTTCAGAGCAGAAGAAGAAGAAGAAGAAGGAAAGCCTTTTGAAGAATGGAGAATAGGCTCAGAAGACGAAGAAGCAGGAGAAGAAGAAGAAGAAGAAGCGGCCGGGGTGTCATCGTTGATCCGTGTGCCAATGTTGTTTTGCAGCATCCTTCCCGATCTCAATGTGGTCACGGCACTCACATTATGGTTCTGTTGTTCAAGAGCAACATGTACATTCTGTGGGTGACCGGGATTTGGGAGTGGCTGGGACGGGAGCTTCCCCTTCTCTCGCTCGCTTAAGGCCGTATTCAGCTGTGCAATCTGGGCCTCGATGATCTTGATGCTTTGCCCGTGAGTGGCAGTGTGTTGCACTAAGGACTGAATGGAAGACTGGATGTTGGCCGTGGACTGAGTCGATTGTTTAACGAACGCCTCCAGACTTCGTTCGAGCGAGGAAACCTTATCGTTGTTTGACGGAACAAAGTTGTTTTGGGGAAAAGAATTGTTGGGTGCAAAGTTGTTCGTCTGATTTTGAAAAGGTTGGGGTTGGAAGGGCTGCTGAAACTGATGTTGAGTTTGTTGTTGCGCTTGTTGTTGCGGCGGAGGGGGCCTTTGGAAATTGTTGCCTTGGAATTGATTCTGATTCTGATTCCAGGCGAAATTGGGGTGGTTCCTCCAACCGGGATTGTAGGTGGAAGAGTATGGATCATTCCTCGGTCTTTGCTGGAATGCAGCATTAACCTGATCATGTCCTTGCGATGGTGGGTTGTAAGGACACTCTTCGGTTAAGTGAGAAGGATCGGAATAACAAGCGCAAATGGTACGAAGGGGGAGAACAGGGGTAGGAGCAGGAGAAGAAAATTTGCTCTCTATCGCTTCAAGCTTTCTCGTTATTGCAGCCATTTCAGCTTTCATCGCAATAGAGATATCAAGTTGGTGAATTCCTACCCTAGACTGACCGGTAGAAGTGGAGGTAGAAGAAGAAGTCGGACTGGTGCTCTCCCATTGTAGCGTTTTCTCCGCAAGGTCGTCAAAGAATTGCCACGCTTCCTCGTCAGATTTTGATAGGAAGTGGCCCTGACAGATGGTTTCCAACAACTGCTTCGTTGCTGGGTTCAGGCCCTCGTATAAGGTTTGGCAAAGTTGTCATTTCTCTATACCGTGGTGAGGACACTGAACAAGAAGGTCTTTGTACCGGTCAAAGCACTTCCAGAAGGGTTCAGAGGAAGTTGAGAGAATTGGTTGATTTCGTTACGTATCCTTGCAGTTTTATGATTCGGATAAAATTTCTTGAGAAACGCTTTAACAAACTCGTCCCAACTGGTTATGGAGTGGGAAGCGGTGCTATACAGCCATTTTTCAGCAAGATCGCATAAAGTGAACGGAATGACCCGTAGACGTATAGTATCGTCCGACAGTTGGGTAGTTTTCATCATGGCACAAACGTTTTGAAATTTATTGATGAAGATATAGGCATCTTCAGATTCAAGCCCATGAAATCGTGGAAGCATGTTGATAAAGTGGGGCTTAATTTCAAAATTATCCCCATTGGCCGGTGGAAGTGAAAGGCAGGTGGGAAGTGCAGAACGGGTGGGATAGAAACGATCCTGGAGCGCGATTCGCTGCGGCGCTACAACAGACGGTGGTGGTGGGTTATTGGTCTCCGTAGGAGGTGGAGCCAATCCAGGGGTAGTCAAAGAGATGTTTGGATTAAATCCTGACATCGCGAAAGAAGAGGTTGGTGATGGTGAAGGTGAAGATGTATGAACAGAATTCCAGTCAACGTCGGAGTTGGCCGGCAAAGGTAAAGGTGAAAGAGGTGTGGACGGAGTTTCGACGTCTGAGTCGATCGCGTAGTCGGTAGCGACTAACGTAACGCGGACTAGACGGGCGCTAGTGTCCCGAGTTCAAGCGGACATACACTAAACGAGTTTGGTATAGTCAAAGCGGAGAAGGTGAGGGTAAGAAAACGTCAATGGAGAAAGGCGATGGGTGGTGGGTGAAAAATGGATTTTGGCGAAAAAGGGCAAGTTTTTATAAAAGTTTTTGATTTTTTCCTTTTTTTTTATTTTATTTTTAGAAAGAGCTTTACAGAAATATTTACGGACTTACGGCTTTAAGCAATCACAACCAAGATATACACAATCACACCTAGATCTAGGGTCACCTAGGTCTGCTAGACAGCTCCTAACTGTTCCAGAGGGCTAGAAATAGGACCTCAAACCGCCTCTTCTCCGTCAATTGCGACCAGGTAAGTGGGAGGTTGTCCAACGCTTTCGCGAAGTTCCTTAATTAAATAACCACTTGCCTTCGACACACTTGCCTAGACACCGCAAAAGTCAGATAGGATAAACGGCCGATGCCTGTAACTAGTCCTCTGTCCTATTGAGCGCGAAGTCCTTAGGGCTGAGTCTAGTATTTTTTAATTAACAATGGTCAATGCATATGCTTTTTGTGATTTCTGGGGTCCTGGGAAGGGTGATGAAATCCCCACCCAATCTGAATTGGTTTCAAGCCCCTTAAGTCCGTATTAATGAATGCAAAGCGGTAACAAATCAACTGCAAACAATTTTTATTTTAGCGCGGCGCAAAGAATCCTGCACAAGAACAGTTTATTGGAAGGGGGAAGAGAATTTGCGCAAAGAATGCTGCAGAAAACACAGTTTATTGGAGTCCAGAGGAGTGGGGAGAGGGAAAGAAAGACTCACAGAAAAAATGGCAGCCAGAAGGCTCCAAATGGCCGCGGTTCCGCGGCCAAACGCGTGCTTAAGCCGCGGTTCCGCGGCTTAACAGAGAGATTGGGCTTCCAATTTTTTTCTGTGTGCTGGCCTGGGAGTCCTCTGCTTGTCTGGATTTGCTGAATCTTGATTTGATCACTGTATCTGCTCCAGATTTTTACAGTAGACTGTTTGCTTCGTTTTGATCCGTCGCGGTGTAGCCGCGAAATATGGGTCTATCTTCCCACGTCTTTGGCACTGAACTTGAACTTCGACTATCCCACGTCTTTGGTACTGAACTCGAATTCCGTATTATCCTGCACACTTGCACAAAAACTAATCAAAAATAACAAAATGGTTTTTTTTTACAATGTATATTTTTTTTGTTTTGTTTTTTTTTTTGTTATATTTATATTCACAAGTTAACCCGAAATTACACAAAGAAATAAACTACCGTCTCCCCGGCAACGGCGCCATTTGATTGGTAGGGATTCTGCGTGTTCAAGTTTAGTTAATTACCGCAATCAAAACGGTTTCACTTGTAGCTAGCCGGTTGGTTATATTCCTTTCTTCTCTGTTTTTCTTTTCTCTTCTTGTTTACATGTCTTGATCATTTACTGTTCATTCCTTGGCCGGAATCCGACGATGCCGTCGACGTGACCCGACGTTCCAGCGCGGTACCCCGACCTGTGTGGCTTCACTGTTCGTCGTTTGGGTTCGTTCCGTGAACCGTGCGCCCGTCACGAGTTTTCCCCGCCAACGTTTAACGTTCTGTTTTCCCGATTCGCGACCCGTCGAGGCAAGTACCCCTTGCTACATGCTAAACAATATTTACTTATAATTAATGACACCCTAAAACCTGCAATTTAACTTTGGTATTATAATTTCCCATTTTTCGTGTTCAAGATTGTTATATATCATTTATCTTTCAAACTTGGAACCTACCTGTTGTATTTACTAATTTGGAACCTAATAATCACATTTACATGTTTTAATTACACTTTCACTGATGATGTAGCCTATGGCACCCTTTTCTACCGTTTTACTTCATTCGGACACTCGTACACATTTAACCTGCTTAAACTGTGATTTCATTCGTGGAACCTATATACACATATAACATTGCATCTATGAAGTCTTAACTTGTTAACATGATTAAATGGTTATAAATTGTCTTACTGCATTCTTATAATGTTGAAATTATCTCTGTGACACAACTGATAACTGTATTGCAAATTGAGTAAATCTGCCTATTGCTTAATTCATTGCTTATATCATGTTGATGATAACCATGCTTGATTGTATAACTAATTGTGAGCACACCCATGATATTGTTTACATCTTGACCTGACATGCTACATATATATTGATCTACCCGACATGGTACTGTATACTGCTTGACTTGACCTGATGTACCATGACCTGACCCGTTACCTGATCTTGTGTCTAATGCCAACAAACTTGACATGTAGTCCTCATGGACCGTTCCTTTTGTCTATCCAGACAAACCTGTTTACCTGATCCTGTGTTGGCATTAGTTTCTTGATTTCGGGATACCTGACTTGACTTACACATATATCTTGGGGGTATGGGAAATCAAAGGTGAAACCTTACTTGTAACTCAACAGTTCACTACTTGTACTGATCAGTTTTAGAGGCCAGGCCCGCCTCGTGACGATGCTGCTGACATCGTTGGTCTTTATCCTTTCCCTGTTAGTGCCTAGCGGCACGTCTCGGTTTTAGCCCGAGAGTCTTAGACCGTGGTCCCGGGCATGCACGGGATACTATTGAGTTACATTGATGATTCATCAATTTGGTTTCAAAGACTTTAGAATAGAGAACCTGATAGAACAGTTTAGTTTACTCACTGCACACTACCCTGCACTGCTCTGATTTATATTATTGTTACCCTTGCTTATTCATGTTTATATTTGCATTGCCTGTTATCCTGTTTATTATTTTATTACTTGATGACTTGATGCGCTGACGTCTGGGTTTTGCATGGCCCAGATTCTTCTACCTTGCTGCAGACTGATTAGGAGTTTTACCGCTGTGAGACGAGTAGTGAGGTTCCTGTCGGTACGTAGTTTCACTCCAGGTGTTTCATTTATTGTATCTTTTGGCTTCCGCATATTGTTATTTCTTGACTCTTCTACTCTGGCTTATGGACATGTATTAGATAGTTAGTTTACCTTCCTGTTCTTGATATCTCTACAGCCGTAATGTGACTGTGGAAGGATTTTTCCTATCTACAGGTAGCATGGTTGGCTATGTCACGTGCCCACTTTAGCGTACTCTGGGAAGTGGGGCGTGACACATCGAATATCATATATTGGTTTTAACTTGAACATCTTGAATCACTCTTTAATGATGCGTTTGTTGTGTATTCTTGTTGTATGTATGTGTTTCGGCTGTCGGGGGTAAGGCTTCTATCCCATTAAGAATGTATAGAGCGAACACCCATTTGCTTGTGCTTTCAACCGTTTCGAGTAAATTTCGGCAGCACCTCCCCACTGTTCTCCGAGTACACTGTAATATAATAGATAATCATTTCAAAGCTGTGAAACAATGTTGAAATGAACATCTAATCTATCTTTATACACGGAGAACCAGCGGAAAAGTACCGACGAAATATCTCGAAACGGATGAAAACACAAGTGAATGAAGGTATTTGTTTTATACATTCCTAACTTGTCCACACGGGACAAATATATCGGTTATCATACGATTGAATCTTCTCGTCACATAGACTACACGACGGTTGTTAGTATCGAGCTATACCGTCCGATATTTAACAACCTTCGTATAGTTCTATGTCACGACGAACATCGAACGTATGTTAACCGATAGACGGGGACTAAGTGGCGCTTTGAGTTTCATATATGAGTATCGATGAGAATATGAAAGTTTCATATTATCATCGAGTATCATATATTGGTTTTAACTTGAACATCTTGAATCACTCTCTAATGATGCGTTTGTTGTGTATTCTTGTTGTATGTGTGTGTTTCGGCTGTCGGGGGTAAGGTTTCTATCCCATTAAGAATGTATAGAGTGAACACCCATTCGCTTGTGGTTTCAATCGTTTCGAGTAAATTTCGACAGCACCTTCCCGCTGTTCTCCGAATACACTGTAATAGAATAGATAATCATTTCAAAGCTGTGAAACAACGTTGAAATGAACATCTAATATATTTTTGTACACGGAGAACCAGCGGAAAAGTACCGACGAAATATCTCGAAACGGATGAAAACACAATTGAATGAAAGTGTTTGCTTTATACATTCCTAACTTGTCCACACGGGACAAATCTATCGGTTATCATACGATTGAATCTTCTCATCACACAGACTACACGACGGTTGTTAGTATCGAGCTATACCGTCCGATATTTAACAACTTTCGTATAGTTTTATGTCACGACGAATATCAAACGTATGTTAACCGATAGACGAGAACTAAGTGGCGCTTTGAGTTTCATATATGAGTATTGATGAGGATATGAAAGTTTCATATTATCATCGAATATCATATATTGGTTTAACTTGAAAAACGTGCCGTTGAAACAAATTATTGTTCTCCACCTAACACTCTCTTAACAATGGTACATGCATTAAACAACATGTAAGAGCTATCTATAACAACTCTAAACTTTCACCTGTTGGGTTCAACAAAAAGGTTTTTTATATAACAAACACAGCCTTCCTCAATTTTTTTGGAGACATAAATCAAGGATAAAATAGATTTCAGATGGTGATAAAAATACTAAATTCTTTCATTGCTGGGTTAATGTCAGAAGATGTCAAAACAGAATTATAAAGTTGCAAAATGTAGAAGGCATTTGTTTTGAGGAGCATAAACAGATTGTTCATATGGCAGCTTCTCATTTTGAAAAAGCTTTTACTTCACAAAATATAAATGCAGAATTTGATTGCAGACATATCATTTCTAATATGATTTCAGATGTTGAAAATAAAATACTTAATGATATTCCTTTTATTGAAGAGCTACACAGTTGTATTAAGAATATGGATCCAAATAGTGCTCCTCGTCCTGATGGGTTCTCTGACAAGTTCTATTTGACTGCATGGCAGATTATTAGTGAAGATCTTTTGGAAGTTGGGAAATATTTTTTCAAACATAAAGAGATGCCCAAGGCTGTTAATTCTACTCTCGTTTGTCTTATTCCCAAAAAGGCAAACTGTCGCTCCATCATCGATTATAGGCCTATAAACCTTTGTAATTTTCTATACAAAATTTTCATTATCCCCGACCCTAGCCCCAGCCCTAGCCCCAGCCGAACCCCAACCCTAACCCCAACCCCAACCCCAGCCCCAGCCCCAGCCGAACCCCAACCCTAACCCCAACCCCAACCCCAGCCGAACCCCAACCCCAACACCAAACCCCAACCCCAACCCCAGCCGAACCCCAACCCCAACACCAAACCCCAACCGAACCCTAACCCTAACCCTAACCCCAACCCCAACCCCAACCCCAACCGATGCCTAACCTTAATCCTTATCGGTACCCAAACCCTGAACCCTAGCCCTAAAATCATCAAAATTATGTTTAATTGGAGATTTACTAACCTGTAGGCGGTAGAGGAGACGACGGAGACGCTCGATCGGTGGTCAACAACGCGCGCAATCGGCGACGAGGAAGAACGAGGGCGGCGGCGACGACGAGAACGGCGACGAGAAAACTGCAGACGCGGGAACGAGAATTTTGGGAATTTTGGGAACGCGCGAGGGAGATCGAGGCGTTGGGCATTTCTATGCCTTTTTAATTAAATTATCATTTAGATGCCCCTACGGATTAGTCCGTAGGTCATTGGTTTGCGGCTCCGTAGGGCCAAACAACAAATTACGATTTATTATTTTTAAGTTAAAACGTCGGACACCGTAGGGACAACAGTTGGGCCATACGGATTAGTCCGTAGGGGCAACAAACATCTGCCCTTACGGATTTCATTATCCGTAGGGGCAACCCCATATTGTAGTAGTGTGCAAATTTGAATCTTAACTTATTTAACGACTTATGTAGAATTTTTGCTGGAGATGATAGTTCAACCGTATTTACCGATTTAGAAACTGCCATATGAATCATAACGAATCAGAATATGCCTGAAGTGTTGACTAACCATATACGAGGTCTTGGATCCCAATTTACAAGAACTTAACCATCAAGAGTTTTTGCTCAATGTGAGGCTAACCCGCTTTCCGATTCTTTTTGCTTAACTTCATTATTTTAGCTGTCTAGAGCCGCAGAAGATTCCAAAACGGAACTATTATTATTAACAAAAAATAGTCTAGACTGTTCTTAAAGATTGACAGGTTGTTATATTATAGTGGGGTAGATGTTGGGGTTTAAGACTGGATCTGGAGTGCAATAACAATGTTGTATAAAGTCTCAATGGATTAATATGATCTAGGTTTTTCATAAATCCAATTGTGGTCTTCCAATAAACCATCATTTTAAATTTATGAGACAACAAAATGTGTTGGTAAGATATGAAAATATGACAAAATGACCAAAAGTTTGAAGCATACATCAGTTGAAGAAATAGAATAACATGGGCATAGTTTCCAATTAAATAAAAAGTAGAAAAAAGCGATCATGGTAGCACATTTCTCGGTTACAAATTCATAAATTTTTCACAAGAATCATAGCCAACTTGTTAAATCATAGCACAACTCTACATTGAGATTGGGTTCTAGTAATTAAGATTGAGTCTATATGTCTGAGGTCTAGACTCTAGAGCTTTGCCATAACCCTAATATAACTTGTTAATTAAACAATAAAATAATCAGATCCTGACAAAGGATTAAGAACTAATATGATTCTCTCTTATGACTAACATCCTCCATGTGCATGCCCAAGGGAATGATGTGAGCAGCCTTTCTGTCACATTACCCACTGACTAAACATTATTAAACACATGTCCACTAGATTATTTTTTATGTCATTAACTATGCAAGTGATACAAGATATCCTCACTAAATTACTCTCCCTCCTATGCTAACTAAAAATAAGTAGTATAACTATATGCTGTGGTCCTTGTTTTCTTCCTAATCATCTGAATTATTCCCTTAATCACAAACCTCTTAAACCTGAAGCTGTCATTCCTTACATGGTGATGAAAAATGATTTGTGATTTATATAATTATCTCATCTTTTCTTTTATAAAAAGAAGAAGAAAAAATATTAAGAGAATTACTGCAGGTTTGATTTGACTCATGATGCCAGCTCCTGCTTGAAGAGTTCAAGTTTAATGATTTGTTACGTAGTTTGTTTTGGATTTTAATATAGCTTCTTTTAATCAGAAGTACTAGAAGCATTGGTCACAAGGGTTTTACTTTGGTGCTTCCCCTTTCCTCTGGGAACTCGTGTATAAACCCAAATGGATATGTTTGCCGGTTTGGCCAATCAACTTCTGTCATGAGTAGGTAACTCATATGATCAATAGTTGGTGCACTCGCTATATTTAAAAACTAAATAAAAAATAAATAGGAAAGGCGTTTGATTTGATTGTTTGTCTCCTAGAACCAACAATGAGCTCTCTTCTCCCCGTAAATCATCGCCCCCGAAAAAAACCAGTGCAAAATTCAACTAGTGTTTATTTTTAGCCAAACTGTTGCTCAGGTTTACTAGTGTCTTGTGTGATGCGTGTAATTATATTTTGAACAACTTCAAGATGTGGGTAAAAATTTATTCCATACATTATATGAAAATTTCTAAAGATATCTGCGTAGGGGCGCTAGCGCCTCACGTGCCAGGCACGTGAGCGCTCGGGTGCCAGCGCTTTGGACGCTCGCACGCTAGCGCCACACGTGCCAGGCACGCGGGCGTTCGGACGCGAGCGCCTCACGTGTCAGGCACGTGGGCGTCCGGACGCTCCCGTTTTGGGCTCTTGGACGGCAAAAGGGATTTGGACCTTGCAATGGGAGTTGTACTCCCAAAAGGAAACACTTATTATTTTGTATGTATATATATATATATTAGGAGTTAAACTCCTAGAATATTTTGAAGCTGATGAAGGGACTTTTCCGCTTGAGCCCTGTATCTTCCCTAAAGTGGAGTCATTGAAAATGGGTCTCCTTCTTTCTCTTTTGTTGGCCGGCTCTTGGATAACAAGAGGGGTGAGATTTTAAAAATGTCCTTAGATATTTTCATTATTTTTGCCTTTATAGGCTATACACTTTACATATAGCCCCTTGGGCTTTACAAAATGGCATTTTGCCCATTCCATGGCTCATGTGCTATTTCTTTTTGCATATAAGCCATGGGCTTTACAAAAATTTGTTTTTATGTCCATTCATGCATAAAAAATTACATCAAAATTATTTATTACATGATTTTTTTTATTCCAGCATGGAGGATCCCGGCCGCTTCATGTTCGGGCTCGACTCGGGCATGCACCCACTTGATCTGGGCTTGGGCCCACTTGGCTTGGGGTTGATCTTGACTTTGACTTGGTCAACCGAGAGCAATTTTCGACCCCAACAAAGTGCCCCCCATCAATAAATGCACACCACATATGTGGGTCGTGTGCATGAAATTGATGGATTTTCTTCACGTGGAGACGACTTGCTTTGGTTCCCACTTTTTGGGATGCACTGCTCTTTTTACGACATGGACGGTCAACGTTTGACGCGTCTCCGAGACAGAGTGTCTGTGGTAGACGTTTCCCTGGTCCGTAGTGATTTGGATGAAAACGTAAGAATCCTATCGACGGATGTTTTAAAAAATGTTTTTCAAAATTATATTATATAATAATATTTATTTTTATAAATGAATTTGTGTTCATAGAGAATGAAAATTTAGGCTTGAGCAATTAGATGAATATGTCGTGCTCATTTTTATGGCTTAAAGATTAAGTAACTTGACGTCGAAAGGGATTGCGTGTAGGTTGATGTTTATTTTCATCTCACATTATGCTAGACCTTTTATGAACAGTTGGCAAGATATGTATTTAACTGTTAAATTAAAAATATTAATTAATTAATTACGAATAATTTAATTGATAGTTGGTTCTTGATGTGAGACCCAATTGACCCAGTCTATAAGCCTTTTGATGGAAGACTCATCATTTTAAAGAGGAGTATTATTAATAACATAATTAATATATTATTAATATGTAGATTTTTAATCCCACATCGGATATTTGGACTTGAGGTATTGTACCACAACCCTATATAAAAGAGGCAATAGTTTGTTATGAAATTAAGAATTTTAATTATGAGAATTTCCCCTTAATATTTGGATGCCTATCAATCCATGCGTGTGTTCATCTTCCACAATACTTGGTGGCTCCATAAAAGTTTTTCATCGAAGTGATCGAATTACAGAAAATGTACGCATTTAATTTTAAATAAAATTCCGATTTTTAGGAAATTGATACATGTGTTTCCACCATAGGCATTCATACGGTTCTTTCATACAGTTGTGTCAGGTCACTGTCCCAAGTGTACTGTAGATTTGTGCACATTTACAGGAGCATTGTTTATCTCATGTGAGGGTGATGATCCATAATAATGCAGGGAAATATAAATTGAGCTCAGGTTATATTGCCAGTGTCATTTAAATCCCATGCATTCACTATATATGCTTACACTCTCCATTGATTAGAGAGTGACAAGTGAAATAAATTTTCCTAATGAATAGCCATCAAATAATGGAATCAGAATCAAATTTTAATTTGGATCAGCATTGCAACATGTATCTTGGCTGGCTCCAATGAATGTGCGTGCAACTTTAGATTTGGAGAGCATGTGCATGAAGGCAAACTTGAGGATTTGCAAGAGAGAAGTGAGAAATAAGGATCTCTCATAATATCCATTTGTTGCTTCTCATGGACAAGTGGTTTTTTTTGTCTTGTGTGAGCTAGAAGGAAAGTGCCAGTGATACAAATAGGGGTTGCCCCAACGGATTTATCCGTTGGGGCAAACCACTGTCCCTACGGATATATCCGTAGGGGCAAGAAATTACCATATAGGTGCAAACGCCGTAGGTGCAAGTCTTAGCCTTGAACATGCCCCTACGGTCAAAACCTTGTCCCTACGACGTAATATGTAGGTCCATTTGCCCCTACGGATTAGGCCATAGGAACAAAAAACTTATTTAATTTATCGGTTTATAAAAAATAGTTGTCCCTACGGAGTTATCCGTAGGGCCAAATAGTTGCCCCTACGGATACACGCGTAGGTCCCGATGTGTATGGGCAAAATATCAGGTATCCTGATATTTTGTCCCTACGGATACCTGTGTAGGGTCATGTTTTTGCCCCTACGGACAACTCCGTAGGGACAAGTATAACCCTTCCTTACTGAGATCATAGGGGCAAAATATCAGGTATCCTGATATTTTGCTCTTACGGATAAATCCGTAGGGGGAAAGTAGGACCCTACGGATTAATCCGTAGGGGCAATGTTGGGCCCTACGGATTAATACGTAGGTACATTTTATCAGGGTTTTTTTTTTAAAAATGGCTGCATGTTTTTTTCTCGTCCTGTGCACAATAATATATACATCATATATAAAATTAATCAACACGCAGAATATATATCGCAGTATTCGTAATCACATCACGCATAATATACAAAAGAAATCAACAAGCAGAATATGATATCAATATAAGCACGCAAACACCACCAATATCAATATCGTCCAAAATATATACAATATGTATCATATAAATAAATATATGTTTAAAATATAAGAATCAAAAAGCTACCCTAGCTCGGTCTCCACCTCTGATAAACGCCGTAATCTGGCACGTCTGCTCCTCGGATATACCCTGAGTCAACAAATCATGCAATGCGGAGTGTGCGGGAGTCTGAACGGGCTGTGGAGCTGTAGGAGTGGTCTGCGCAACCGCCGCCGAGGTAGTGGCTTGCGGAGCCGCAGCCGAAGAAGATACATGTGGAGGCTCGGCCGATGTATCCTGTCGCGTCTGGACCTACGTGTGTAATAAACGAGTAGGAACTGTGTATTAGTCGAATTTGTATCATTATCAAGTTATTGCGAAACCCCAATCTATGTATACTTAGAGACTTAGGCCTCGTTTGGATATCTAGTTTGGAAAACCGTAGTTTATTTTAATTAGATATGTATGTATGATTAATCAAAACTAAGTCTACAACCAAATAAGCTCAGGCTACGTATTAATATTGGATATGTTTCTATCTATAATATGACATAATATTTTACTATTAAGTAGTATACATACCAACATCTCCTTCAACTCCTGAATGGTGGCCTTCAAGCTGTCTAGTTCTTACTGGAAACTTTGCTCACTGGAGACGGAGGAAGTAACCGCCGGAGTGGAGTCCAACCTCATATGGGCCCTGCTAGGACCCAGTCCCCGGCCTCTCTCCCAACCTCCGTGGTGCCCTCCATGTGCGGCGTCTAGGACTGGGGTCAGCAACATCGGATCGTTCGGTCCAGTAAAATCGATCCCCGATGCCTCCGCCTGCTCAACCACCCGCTCCTACACCCACATTAACCAGTAAAATATAAGTATATCATTTAAATTTGAACCTTTCAAAACAAAAATTTCAAATAGGGGTCGAATAAATATTAACACTTACGCAATACTCCTGGGTAGAGGCGTCGGGGTATCGAAGCTCACCCGTGGCGGGATCTGTCGAGGTGCCATGGACGGCAAAATACGCGGACAGCACGCTCGGTGTACCACCCTGCGCCAGGGTCTGAGCTCTGTGCAATATTAGAAAATAACTCTTAATATTAGATATATTAGAAAATAACTCTTAATATTATATTATATCACAAAGGCCGGTCTATAGTAATTTACCGATAACTCCATGGCACGAGTAATATTCCTCAAGCCACCTGTATAAGTGGGGCGACCCCTCTTCGTCGACTTCCTATTCTCTTTATTTTGATCGGCCTGTTTCTGCACAACACATTCACATTTAGTTTTCTAATTAAGCAAGACAAAAAAATAAATTATATACTAAACAATGAATTAAATTTAAAATACATACTTGTTTGTGATGAAAGTCGAAATATTGGCACAATAGAGGCCATGTATCTACGTCGACTCTCGCAAAGGCCGGAGTAGATAGGAGGGCCTCTCTCTCTGCCTCGGGGGTCGCCATCGACAGGGAATAGCAGTCGGTCTTCAGCTCATTCCAGGTGTATCGGACTTTCGTCTGCATATTCTTCATCAGGCCATTGTACAGAGCGTGAAGATCGAGCACCCTCCGAGGGTGATCAGGATCGGGTACAGGCTGAAAATCGTAATCCAACTGAAAATACAAAAAAACATTGTTATTAGATTGCAAGTGTTAATAATAAATATATTGGATAAATCAAATGAAAATATATATTAATACCCGAGCCTGATCCCAGAAGAGGGCGAATGAGCGCCGGTGCTGGTCGCCCCACTCAACGTGAAGTGGATAGTTCTTCACGAGCCGGCTCTCATCCCCCATATACCGGCCGAACCTCTCGGCATGATCGCCGTGTAAGTCTACGGTAGCGCCCCGGTCGTCTGTTCGAGGCCAAAATGCGGAAACGAAAAACTTTTTCAAACTAGAAACCGACGCTATCGTATGCTTAAAACCCAAATCGAACTATTAACCTATAACTACTAACTAGAGAAAGGGTTGGAAAGTTATACCGATCGATCCGTGTCCTTCGGTCTTTGGCCACCATCCCAAGCTCCTCGCGGCATCTCCGGTCTCGATCTCCTCGTCGGAAAGGGCACCACATCTTCGAGTCTTTTTACGGGCTCCCGCTTCATCCGAAGCAACTCGGGCATGAAGTTCGCTAGCCGACGTGTCCAAGACGAAGTAGAGAATGCTTGTGACAACTTTGTCTCTTGCATCCATTGCACGGATGGAGATTAGAGATGATTCCATTAATGGAGAATGGTGAGCTCAAGGAAGAAGAAGAAGAAGAAGCATTTTCTTTTCTTTTGTTTTGCTATGATAAAATGAGAGTGAGAATATAAAAAAATACAAGACCAGACTCTTTTCTATGGCTGCCCTCTCTCTCTCTTCTCATCATATCAACAAAAAACCAATCACTAAATGTGACATATGCACAAGAAATGATACCATGAGTCACCTTTGAAGTACATGTATCATTTAATGCACAAAATGATGAAATAAGCTCACAATTTCCATTTGTAAACATTAACCCAAATGTTTACAACAATAAAAAGATACGGCAACATCTAAAGTAAACTCGTGACGGATCACAAAGATACCCCTCACCTGTATATACATACCTGCATCCGCATTCCGACCGAATGCGAATGCGATGAGACTAAAGTAATCCAACAAATCTAATACTAGGATCCGGCTTAAACCAAAGCCCACTAGTATGATCCGCCCGATCATGATCCGTACACTACTGCACGTATATGATCGGACCCTGCCATATATCATACGGCCTCTACAACGTTTCGCCCGAAACTTGAAAACTGTCTGTGGGGGACTCTAAAAACTCGTCAATACTTTGGCTGTGGATTTAACCACTAGCACGTCAGAGATACTAGCCGTACATAACAGGCTACCATGTATTGACCAAAAGGGAGGTCGATGAGCGAACTCATCCTGACACCCTACTGAGCCTGTTAGTGACAATATCCGTACAGTCCGGTCCGTTCGTCTATGAGCATCGCATGGCGGGCCTAGGGGGTTGGTAAAGGTCAGACCCCCAAAAGCGGTACAAGTCGTGTCGGAGTGTAGCCCAGAACACCTTGAGATACTACTGGAATACCTACCAGTAAATCTCCTGCCTTGGCCAAAGACTTCGTGTAATGGCTCTCCTAGACACAGCGCGATCTCACCCCCAATACCGGGAGAGACGAAACCCCTGCCGATCCGCTCACTGCCTCCATGTGGCTCGAGACTGTACCCAACTAAAACCTGTTTGCAAGACTCCTTTGAGCCGTGGTAGGGTAGTAATCAAAGCACGGTGGGAACTCACACGAGACAAATGACGATCTCAGGTCGATGAACTAACTTGTACACATGTCACCAGGGAACTGCTATCTGACGTCAGGTATAATACCAACTAGCATGTTCCCGGCGAGTCCTGTCCGGTGTACTCATAACCCAATGAGCACCTGTATACATCTTAGGTGATCCAACTGACACCAATGGCTTGTGAGACCGGCCACCGCCCCTCGTCGGGGTCTCGACTGTATACACTAGTATACTAATGGAGTATCGATGCCCAGTCTCGAAACTCCCACGACTAGGGACCTTTTAAGGATGTGCTTATAGACCCCCAGCTCCCACGTATATGATCGCCATCATACTGTTGGTAGTCAAGCAAGAATCCTAAGGCTCTATCAATGTGTAATAGCGACCTGTAAGGTCATCTAAAACAGTACACGATGATAAAGACAAACCATGGTAGTATACTATTCTCTATCAACGTGTAATAGTGAACTACAATGTCACATAAAGCATGTATACGATGATAAAGACAAACCAGATAGTATACAATCCTCTTGAGTAAGATTGTCCTACCGGTATAGGTCCTCCCTCAATCATTGCAATCACGTGCCTGTGATCCAATAATTGACTCTGAGGGCACTATATCCAACAATCTCCCACTTGCACTCAAGGCTAATTATTGCGATGTCGCATACTCACAGCCCGTGTGATACCGAACACCCAACTCCTCTACTAATCAGTTTCACAAAGCCCGTTTGTGAAACTATTGCGTTTGAGGAATAGCCTCGGTGAGTAGTTCCGCCTAATGTTTCTTTCTATGTCTCTCTTTATCTCATGTTCGCGGAGAAAGCCATCTCCCGAAATGAGCAATACCTGTCTTAGAATATGTCTGGATATCTGATGGGACCTAGTTCATAAATGAACTCTAAATCCAAACTTCTTAGATTGTATCGTCAACTGAACTTAATCAGTATCCTACGCCAAGCCTCCCTCAGTATCCTCTCGGACCACCTGTCCAAAATAATGCCCCTCGTCAGAGGGAAAACTATAACTCTAACAGCCACTCTGTCATTCAGGTCATCTTGGAAGCCTGGAATGATAACCGTCTCCCGAAGGAGGCTGTTGTTATCATATCCCTAGAACATCCACCTATGTTCTAAAACTGCTTCCGAACGTTTCTCCAGGATAGGATTAATATCAACTTATTGCATCTAGTGCAAAAACGACATCTGGTGTGGTACTTGACATCTCATGATTGACTCAATTGCCTAAGCAAGTGATCTGCTAATCATGCATATCCCTCTCCCCTTTAGTCTGTAAGACACGTTTAGAGAGGGTGACTCCATCACCTGCAGGTACACTACCGTGTCAGGAGTCGTCCATTCTAAAACACCTGTAGAATGCTGTCTAAGTACCCAGATTGGGAAACTACCCAAATCTAGATCTAAAATCATAGATCTAGTAACCAGAATGTCTGATATTATTTCTATATCCTATGTGGAGAAACCACTGTGTGACAACCAAAGTATAACCGATCGTAGTATAGGAATTTCACTTCTTACTCTGTGTATGTCATCCAAATACCAGGACATCACATCCTACTATCTTCTTAACAGATCCATCCCCTGTTCTGATGAAGTCAAACGTATGACTGTCATATCAGAAATAGATAATCTATCTCCGCTATATCTGCTTTAGTCCATAAATAGACATAAGCTACTTGTCCACTATACTTCCGCTGTTCCCACTGACTACGACAACCCTCTGGCAGAGTCATATACACGTACACTTCTAAAGCTAGTTTAGAACGACGCTATACTCATCCTCCTACCGGGTCTCACAGTCTAGAACAACAGCAATGGTAAATCTAGGTAAACAAGAACCTCCCTGTCACCGTCCTTGAGCATACCGAAGTACCTCTCGAGTGCTTGAGGTTACCCACCATATCTGTGGAGTGGCTAATGGAATGTCAAACCAGATTGAATATTTAGGTTCTTATCAAATTTTCAGTAATCGTTTGCGGTTCTGGAATCACTTCCAGTTCTACCATACTCCCACTACTGTTTTCTGAAAAAAAATCCATTTTTATCAAAACTGTGGCGAGTTAAGAACAATATCACTATTTGATCTTCCAGATGGTAGAAAGTCAACCCTCGTCATAGCCCGGGTCAACCCACAAACAGCCATTACAGAAACGTGCCTTGAGTTATCCAGAGTCTGGTTTTAAGCATAAGCCGGACAACTCCCCGTACCTTAACATTGTTAAGATATGAACTATTCTATATACAATATAGAAATAGAGGCACTGATTTAATTGGAACCAGATTCAAATCATGCAGTTGTCTCCGGTGCATGTCAACTAAATGGAGAGAAGCCGATCAGCATTACTCAACTTAGGAATACATCCAGACATAAGTAATCTGAAAGAGAAGCAAGTTCTCTTAATCATTACTATTAACTGAATACCATACACAAGTATCTATATCTTCGATCACCTTGAAAAATCCTGATACTTGCAACGCCTGGTTTTCTACTTCATTCTTATACCTATAACTTCTCAAAACTTAGACCTTGCATTTCTACGAAACACATGTCTAAGAACTAGAGAAGTCACAAGTAAACAGAATATAGTACGAGTACCTACCCCTCTGTCCTCATGGACACTGGACAACATACAATACTCTGTATAAGTCCTCTGAGTCTAATAACTCATTCCTTGTGTGTCGTAGGTTGAAAACTGTACTTATATTTAAGAAGAATTACACCGCTGTTTAATGCTCCTTACCTAACCATCCACTGATATAGGTAAATGTCATCGACATAATTTCAAAAAGTTATATCTCACTTTATAAAAATAAACGTACAGATATATCAATTTGAAATTGGTGCATAACAACGGATATTCAAAACCAAATATTTGCCGTCCGGCAAACAACCCAGGCGATTTCCTCAAATATCACCAATTACAACGAATCCCGATATAATGAGGATGATCACCTAATTCCCAATAGCTTACTCCCACTCATCATCTGTAAAACCATACAGATGTGAGAATCAAACCTGGTAAATACATACCCTGGAGTAATGACTAATTGGGAAATCAGTTTTTCTTTTAACAATACACAGTGAAACTGAAACATGTAAATGTTTCGAAGGTGTATCCGAGTATTCTTAGTAATGTCTCTTCCATTATCAGATTCACAACTGTAACCATATATTTCTTTGTCATCTCTCCAAATCCCTTTATATGTCTTTAGTCATTACCTTTTGTACACCCCTTTAGGCTAAATGGTTTTCTTCCCTCCCTACCGTTCGGCACCAGCCTATGGTTTGGAAGAAAACTATCCAATAAGCATAATGGGTGTACTCTCCTAATCCTAGGAGTACTCGTAACCTGAGAGAAGGTGAAGATAAAAGACAACTGAATAAAACCTTATTCATATTTCTCCTGAACCAGAATCCATCCCCGAACTGGAACAAGTTCCTTCGAGTTCGTATATAACCATACGATGGAGTATCCAATGAACTGTGGATCTTCATAGTGATACGGAGTGTTCTGGAGAAATACAAAGGTTATGTAGGATTGGCGAAGAAATACTTGGTTTGGTCGTGAATAGCAGTCGCAATTTACTTTGCCCTCTTACTAATCCTTTTATTTGTCTTAACTTATTACCTTCTGTACACCATCGTTAGGCTAATTGGTTTTCTTCATTCCCCACCGTTCGGCACCTGCCTATGGTTTGGAAGAAAACTATCCAATTAGCGTAATAGGTCTACCGTCCTAATCCAAGGAGCACTCGCAACCTGAGAGAAGGTAAAAGGAAAAGACAACTGAATAGTTCTATTCATTTTCTCCAGAACCGGAAACCATCCTCGAATCTGGAACAAGTTCCTTCGAGTTCGTATATAACCATACGATGGTTTTATCCAATGGAAGTGGATGTTCGTAATAATACGGAGTGTTCTGGAGAAAAGGGTAAAAGTAAGAGTGGCAATGAGGTATGCAACTCAGACAATCCAAAAGCCAGTGTTTAAAGAAGGTTCGGTTAATCTTGGTCACTGAGTCATAGTCAAGGGTCGGGTCATGGTCGCTGCCAAAGAGAGAAAGAAAAGAAACACTCAGCGTGCACTCTAACCTAGATCAGAATGGTTATCACTTTATCTAATCAGGAAACCTCCCACTGTATCGTCAAATTCTCCTCCAAACCTGAAAGAAGAATTAGTCGGGATCACCCGAGGAGTAAACCAACTCATTCCTGTTGTATCGGACCTTCGTCTGCATATTCTTCATCGGGCCATTATACAGAGCATGAAGATCGAGCACCCTCCCAGGGTGATCAGGGTCGGGTACAGGCTGAAAATCGTAATCCAACTGAAAATACAAAAAAAACATTGTTATTATATTGCAAGTGTTAATAATAAATATATTGGATAAATCAAATGAAAATATATATTAATACCCGAGCCTGATCCCAGAAGAGGGCGAATGAGCGCCGATGCTGGTCGCCCCACTCAACGTGAAGTGGATAGTTCTTCACGAGCCGGCTCTCATCCCCCATATACCGGCCGAACCTCTCGGCATGATCGCCGTGTAAGTCTACGGTAGCGCCCCGGCCGTCTGTTTGAGGCCAAAATGCAGAAATGAAAACTTTTTCAAACTAGAAACCGGCGCTATCGTATGCTTAAAACCCGGATCGAACCATTAACCTATAACTAGTAACTAGAGAAAGGGTTAGAAAGCTATACCGATTGATCCGTGTCCTTCGGTCTTTGGCCACCATCCCAAGCTCCTCGCGGCATCTCCGGTCTCGATCTCCTCGTCGGAAAGGGCACCACATCTTCGAGTCTTTTTACGGGCTCCCGCTTCATCCGAAGCAACTCGGGCACGAAATTCGCTAGCCGACGTGTCCAAGGTGAAGTAGAGAATGTTGGTGACAACTTTGTCTCTTGCATCCATTGCATGGATGAAGGTTAGAGATGATGCCATTAATGGAGAATGGTGGGCTCAAGGAAGAAGAAGAAGAAGAAGAAGCATTTTCTTTTCTTTTGTTTTGCTATGATAAAATGAGAGTGAGAGTAAGAAAAAAAATACAAGACCAAACTCTTTTCTATGGCCGCCCTCTCTCTCTCTCTTCTCATCATATCAACACAAAATCAATCACTAAATATGACATATGCACAAGAAATGATATCATGAGTCACCTATGAAGTACATGTATCATTTAATGCACAAAATGATGAAATAAGCTCACAATTTCCATTTGTAAACATTAATCCAAATGTTTACAAAAATAAAAAGATACGGCAACATCTAAAGTAAACCCGTGACGGATCACAAGGATACCCCTCACTTGTATATACATACCTGCATCCTCATTCCGACCGAATGCGAATGCGATGAGACTAAAGTAATCCAACAAATCTAATACTAGGATCCGGCTTAAACCAAAGCCCACTAGTATGATCCGCCCGATCATGATCCGTGCACTACTGCACGTATATGATCGGACCCTGCCATATATCATACGGCCTCTACAACGTTTCGCCCGAAACTTGAAAACTGTCTGTAGGGGACTCTAAAGACTCGTCAATACTTTGGCTATGGATTTAACCACTAGCACGTCAGAGGTACTAGCCGTACGTAACGGGCTACCAGGTATTGACCAAAAGGGAGGTCGATGAGCGAACTCATCCTGACACCCTACTGAGCCTGTCAGTGAAAATATCCGTATAGTCCGGTCCGTTCGTCTATGAGCATCGCATAGCGGGCCTAGGGGTTTGGTAAAAGTCAGACCCCCATAAGCGGTACAAGTCGTGTCGGAGTGTAGCCCAGAACACCTTGAGATACTACTGGAATACCTACCAGTAAATCTCCTGCCTTGGCCAAAAACTTCGTGTAATGGCTCTCCTAGACACAGCGCGATCTCACCCCCAATACCGGGAGAGACGAAACCCCTGCCGATCAGCTCACTGCCTCCATGTGGCTCGGGACTGTACCCAACTAAAACCTGTTTGCAAGACTCCTTTGAGCCGTGGTAGGGTAGTAATCAAAGCACGGTGGGAACTCACACGAGACAAATGACGATCTCAGGTCGATGAACTAACTTGTACGCATGTCACCAGGGAACTGCTATCTGACGTCAGGTATAATACCAACTAGCATGTTCCCGGCGAGTCTTGTCCGATGTACTCATAACCCAATGAGCACCTGTATACATCTTAGGTGATCCAACTGACACCAATGGCTTGGGAGACCGGCCACCGCCCCTCGTCGGGGTCTCGACTGTATACACTAGTCTACTAATGGAGTATCGATGCCCAGTCTCGAAACTCCCACGACTAGGGACCTTTTAAGGATGTGCTTATAGACCCCAGCTCCCACGTATATGATCGCCATCATACTGCTGGTAGTCAAGCAAGAATCCTAAGGGCTCTATCAATGTGTAATAGCGACCTGTAAGGTCACCTAAAGCAGTACACGATGATAAAGACAAACCATGGTAGCATACTATTCTCTATCAACGTGTAATAGTGAACTACAATGTCACCTAAAGCATGTACACGATGATAAAGACAAACCAGATAGTATACAATTCTCTTGAGTAAGACTGTCCTACCGGTATAGGTCCTCCCTCAATCATTGCAATCACGTGCCTGTGATCCAATAATTGACTCTTAGGGCACTATATCCAACGCGCCGGTATAGCGATAATCAGGGGTAAAAAAGAGAGGGAATGCTGCCTCCCCCTAGCTCTGTTAGGCCTCAGCCTGTGGGACTGATTCAGGCCTCGAGTCCCCCTCTCGGGATGGGGAGGCCCTGCGTCTGCAAGAAATATCAAGACAATCATTATTAAGACAAAGTTGTATTAAGAAATCAAGATTTAACGAAAATTGAAGTGTGATATATACCTCCGGCGACTAAAGCACGAGCCTGGGCCCGGGCAGCAGCACGAGCGGGACGATAGTTCCTCCGGTGAGGAACAGGCGGTGACCCGAACGTGGACGCATCTCCAACTAGAAAATAAATATCGATAAAATTACATGAAGTTCATGTTTATTCTTAAAGAATATGTAAAATGAATAAATATTTTATATTTATTCATACAAACCTGCAGATTGAACGGAGGGTATGAAAGTGACGGGAGTTGCCCCTGCACTAGACGAGGACGCACCACCTATAATTAGACAATCAAGTATCAGCTATATAAGTAATTGCAAAAAGAATGCGTATATCAATAATATAACATTCTAAATCAACATGTATATACTATAGGATATATAAACATACCCGCAGGTATATGATATATAAACATACATGGAGGTGTGGGAGTGGCCTCTGTCCCTGATGTAAGTACGTAAGAGCAAAAAGAATGTATGTATATTTATGATATAGCATTCTAAATCAATATACATGCACTATATGATATATAAACATACCTGAAGGTGCGGGAGTAGCCTCTGTTCCTGATGTGGACGCATCACCAACAGCTAGACAATCAAACATTGACAATATAAGTAATTTTGATATGAACATGCATGTAAATCTATAATATTACATTCAAAATGAATATGCGTGCAATATACCTGGAGGTGTGGCAAAGTCCATACGGAATGAGACATCCGAAGGGGTCTCCGATTGGGATGCAAGACCGGCCCTCTGAAGCTCCCTACGCAACTCTCCGGGCGGCAGAACCACTCTGCCTCTGCCTCTGTCGGTGCCGCAGCTGGAGCTCCTGCCGCCCCTTGCTTCTCCCGTCATCGTCATCAAATCTAGATAAACGGTTCGTGGACGCATTAGACAATCATTACAAGTATTGACTATATATGTATAGATCGTAAAATGTGAAGTAATAATATAACATTACTGATAACCTTTTTCGTTTCGTGGGCGCATTAGACATATCTACTTGGATTTCATCATCGATATCATTTCTAACCCACGTAACCTCATGATCAGCCGAAAACAACCCGTCTTTCGAAACAGACGGTCGGAGCACTCTAAATCTTCTCTCTTCTTCATCCTCATCTTTGTCCTCGAATTTTGGGACATCGTAGATATCCCTGGGTTTCCAACGGCATATGACACTCCATCCCGGATGCTTCAAACACTGTGAGTAGTATACTTGGAACGCTTGGTTCGGAAAGATAAACGGATCTTCCTGACCGTAAAATTGAAGTGTGTTCACACTGGTCAATCCATATTCATCTTTCCAAGTCCCAAAATTGCTTCTCCACTTATCCGTATCAGTTCGCGTATCGTACCAAATACACTGAAATATATAAAAGGGTTTTGATCGTCCGGGATAGTGGATGCCGAGTATACAATTTAAGTATCCATAATAAATCACACCATCCGATCATACCGTCGCAATCCCACTATTCTGAGTGGTTCTAGATGTTTCTATGTCCTTAACTTCGAATTTGTATCCAAGGACACCGAATCCTTTATAATATGCAACCTCCATACTAGGAAATTGAGCTAAATATCTTGAATCACTCTCAAATGATGCAGACAAGTTCGGATCGTGGATCTAACAAAACAAATTTTACGACAAATACATAACGATATAAGTTTAGATTAAAACTGATAGCAATAACATGTTATTCGAATAACTTACATGATCTGCAACCCAATCGCAAAAATTATCCTGATGATATTTTTCCAATCGTTCATCGTTCCAATCAGGATGCCCCTCACGTACCTCGTTAAAATGAAATATGTTTTCGAAAATAAATTATGACATTAATATTATATCATTTCATACACACACAAACACAAATATAACAATTAATCCAAAAAACTTACTCTCTAATTTTTTTAAGACATGCGCAATTAAGCAAGATAAACCGGTATATCTTGTTGATACACATAGTGTCTACACTCTTATAATCGACTTTACTATATGGCCCGTCTTGAATTCTTCGAGGACGGTTAAGTCTCGTCTCAATGTTCTCATCCAGATAACGGGAACAAAATGTGGTTGCTTCATCAAGAAGATAACCTTGCATGATAGAACCCTCTGGTCGATTTCTATTGCGTATATACTTTTTAAGAGTGTAGAGGTACCTAAACAAAATATATTGAATAAATAAATACGGGTATATAGGACAACAATAATTTTAAAAATTGCGCGAAACAAAAAATTCCACGTACCTCTCGACGGAATACATCCATCGATATTGTACCGGTCCAACTAACTTAGTCTCAGTTGCAAGATGAACCGTCAGGTGTATTATGATATCGAAGAATGACGGTGGGAAAATACGCTCAAACTTGCAAAGTATCAAAGCAATAGAATTTTCTAGTTTATCCAGCGTTACAACATCCAGTGTTTTAGCGCATAACTCTCTGAAAAAACAACATAGGTCGTTGATTACTAGACCAACCGATTCGGGAAGAGAAGTCCTGAGGGATAATGGAAGAAGGTGCTCCACGATAATATGGTGATAATGACTTTTCAGCCCATCGATCTTGCGTTTCACAATTTTTATCTTCTTGCTGAATAATCCTGAGAAATCTGTGGGAACTTTCAAATCATGCAACACCTGCAGGAATTTTTTCATTTCCGGTTGTGACATATGATAAGCGATATTGGGAAATACAAACTTGCCTGGTTTACCTGCTACCGGTTTAGGATGCAATTCACTTCTTATGTCCCAGTCATGTAGATCCATCCGAGCATTCAGGTTATCTTTCGATTTCCCGTATTTATAAAGAAGCAAGTTGAGTATGTGCTCGGATACTCTCTTCTCTATATGCATGACGTCCATACAATAACGCACTAAATTTGTTGACCAGTACGGAAGCTCGAAGAAAATACTTAACTTGTTCCAGAATGGTGGCTTGACCTGTTTTTTCGGATCTATCCTGAAGGTCACATTATTGTAACAATCCCACTGAGCAGTCACGTCCTTTCCGGACAATGGGGCTGGAGGTCCAAGAAACTCCTGATGATAATCAAAGTGAACAGCGTTTAACCTGTAGGGGTGGTCTAGAGGCAGGAAATATCGATGGCCGCAATAACAAACCTTCCTGCTAAAATTCAAGAATTTCGATGTTGTGTGTTGATGGCAATGAGGACATGCTTTGTGACCATGTACGGACCAACCTGATAGCATTCCATACGCAGGAAAGTCATTAATTGTCCACATTAAACCCGCACGCAGTATGAAGGTTGTATTTGTGTTTGCATCGTAAGTCTCTACACCATCAATGAACAAAGATTTTAACTCCTCGATCAGAGGTCGGAGATAGACGTCGATATTGTTTCCCGGTGAGTTTGGTCCGTCGATAAGAAGAGGCATCATAAAGTATGATTGGTCCATAACTAACCAAGGCTACAGATTATAAATTATCATTACAACGGGCCATGTGATGTGACTTCCAACCATATAGTTGAATGGGAAGAAGCTATCACTAGCCAGTCCGAGCCTGACATTGTGAGGATCGCTACTGAATATTGCGTGCCTTCTATCGAATTCTTCCATGCCGGTGAATCTCTTGGATGGCTCATTTTTCCATCTTCATTTGGAGGAGCACAGTGATGCCAAATCATTGCCTCGGCTGTTTTCTTGCACTTGAATAGCCTCTGCAGCCTCTGTGTTATGGGAAAGTATCGTGCTATCTTGACAGGTATATCGGGCTTCTTATTAAAATCTTTCGGCTTATACCTGGCATCTCCGCATGTTGGACACTCTTTCAAATCTGAATTCTGTTTCCAGTACAACAGGCAATTTTTAGGACATGCTTGAATCTTCTCACACTTCAGACCCAAATCAGACATCATCTTCTGGGCTCCATACCAGCTGTTGGGCACGTTTTTTCCCGGGGGTATAGAATCTTTCAAGAACGAAAGAAGTATTGTGAATAACTTGTTACTCCATCCATTTAGGCACTTAATCTGGAAAAGTTGGACGAACCATGAGAGTGTGGAATACTTTGCATTCTCATAAATTGGTTTTCTCGTATCATTCATGAAATTTTTATATTTATCCGCACGCGGTCCTTGACCGGAAGGAATGTCATCTTCGGTACGAATAGATTCACCTAGGGCAGCCTCTACCATATCCTCCATTTCTTCTGATGGAAAGAAATTACTGTCTTCTTCTCCTGCCGCATTATCGTCTTCTCCTTCTTCTTCTGCCGCATTACTGCATTCTTCTCCTTCCCCGTGATATAGCCAAATTGTATAAAGTCTAGTAAAACCATATTTTACGATATGAAGCTCTGCCAATTCTACCTTCTGCAAGTACTTATTCCCACATCTATCGCACGGGTAGAGAATCTTCTCTATCACGATCTTATTATGTGCGCGTGCAAATTCAATACAAGCAGCAACTCCTGCGACAAACTTAGGTTGCATACGTTGTTACCAATCCACATACATCCAGTCCTTAACTCTGACGTACTCATGGGCTATGTTAGACTGTATAACATATAAATTGTAGGTTGTGATGACTATATTGAGAAATTTAAGAACGGGATGGTTACTAACAAAGAAGAAAATCTGTGTATATGCTTTATGTGTGCGTTTGTCGTTGAAAAGAAAAAATTATCGATAATCAAAGTTAGATTTGAGGATACTCATGTATGAGAATATGAAAGTTTCATATTATCATCGAGTATCATATATTGGTTTTAACTTCAACATCTTGAATCACTCTCTAATGATGAGTTTGTTGTGTATTCTTGTTGTATGTGTGTGTTTCGGCTGTCGGGGGTAAGGTTTCTATCCCATTAAGAATGTATAGAGGAACACCCATTCGCTTGTGCTTTCAACCGTTTCGAGTAAATTTCGGCAGCACCTCCCCGCTATTCTCCGAGTACACTGTAATAGAATAGATAATCATTTCAAAGCTATGAAACAACGTTGAAATGAACATCTAATATATCTTTGTACACGGAGAACCAGCAGAAAGGTACCGACGAAATATCTCAAAACGGATGAAAACACAAGTGAATGAAGGTGTCTGCTTTATACATTCCTAACTTGTCCACACGGGACAAATCTATCGTTATCATACGATTGAATCTTCTCGTCACATAGACTACACGACGGTTGTTAGTATCGAGCTATACCGTCCGATATTTAACAACGTTCGTATAGTTCTATGTCATGACGAACATCGAACGTATGTTAACCGATAGACGGGGACTAAGTGGCGCTTTGAGTTTTATATATGAGTATCGATGAGAATATGAAAGTTTCATATTATCATCGAGTATCATATATTGGTTTTAACTTGAACATCTTGAATCACTCTCCAATGATGCGTTTGTTGTGTATTCTTGTTGTATGTGTGCGTTTCGGCTGTCGGGGGTAAGTTTTCTATCCCATTAAGAATGTATAGAGCGAACACCCATTCGCTTGTACTTTCAACCGTTTCGAGTAAATTTCGGCAGCACCTCCCCACTGTTCTCCGAGTACACTGTAATATAATAGATAATCATTTCAAAGCTGTGAAACAACGTTGAAATGAACATCTAATCTATCTTTGTACACGGAGAACCAGCGGAAAAGTACCGACGAAATATCTCGAAATGGATGAAAACACAAGTGAATGAAGGTGTTTGCTTTATACATTCCTAACTGGTCCGCACGGGACAAATCTATCGGTTATCATACGATTGAATCTTCTCGTCACATAGACTACACGACGGTTGTTAGTATCGAGCTATACCATCCGATATTTAACAACCTTCGTATAGTTCTATGTCACGACGAATATCGAACGTATGTTAACCGATAGACGGAGACTAAGTGGCGCTTTGAGTTTCATATATAAGTATCGATGAGAATATGAAAGTTTCATATTATCATCGAGTATCATATATTGGTTTTAACTTGAACATCTTGAATCACTCTCTAATAATGCGTTTGTTGTGTATTCTTGTTGTATGTGTGTGTTTCGGCTGTCGGGGGGTAAGGCTTCTATCCTATTAAGAATGTATAGAGCGAACACCCATTCGCTTGTGTTTTCAACCGTTTCGAGTAAATTTCGGCAGCACCTCCCCGCTGTTCTCCGAATACACTGTAATAGAATAGATAATCACTTCAAAACTGTGAAACAATGTTGAAATGAACATCTAATCTATCATTGTACACGGAGAACCAGCGGAAAAGTACCGACGAAATATCTCGAAACGAATGAAAACACAAGTGAATGAAGGTGTTTGCTTTATACATTCCTAACTTGTCCACACGGGACAAATCTATCGGTTATCATACGATTGAATCTTCTCGTCATATAGACTACACGACGGTTGTTAGTATCGAGCTATACCGTCCGATATTTAACAACCTTCGTATAGTTCTATATCACGACGAACATCGAACGTATGTTAACCGATAGACGGGAACTAAGTGGCGCTTTGAGTTTCATATATGAGTATCGATGAGAATATGAAAGTTTCATATTATCATCGAATATCATATATTGGTTTTAACTTGAAAAACGTGCCGTTGAAACAAATTATTTTTCTCCACCTTGCACTCTCTTAACAATGGTACATGCATTAAACAACATGTAAGTGCTATCTATAACAACTCTAAATTTTCACCTGTTGGGTTCAACAAAAAGGTTTTTAATATAACAAACACTACCTTCCTCAATTTTTTTGGAGACATAAATCAAGGATAAAATAGATTTCAGATGGTGATAAAAATACCAAATTCTTTCATTGTTGGGTTAATGTCAGAAGATGTCAAAACAGAATTACAAAGTTACAAAATGTAGAAGGCATTTGTTTTGAGGAGCATAAACAGATTGTTCATATGGCAGCTTCTCATTTTGAAAAAGCTTTTACTTCACAAAATAAAAATGCAGAATTTGATTGCAGACATATCATTTCTAATATGATTTCAGATTTTGAAAATAAAATACTTAACGATATTCCTTTTATTGAAGAGCTACACAGTTGTATTAAGAATATGGATCCAAATAGTGATCCTCGTCCTGATGGGTTCACAAGTTCTATTTGGATGCATGGCAGATTATTAGTGAAGATCTTTTGGAAGCTGGGAAATATTTTTTCAAACATAAAGAGGTGCCCAAGGCTGTTAATTCTACTCTCGTTTGTCTTATTCCCAAAAAGGCAAACTGTCGCTCCATCATCGATTATAGGCCTATAAACCTTTGTATTTTTCTATACAAAATTTTCATTATCCCCAACCCTAGCCCCAGCCGAACCCCAACCCTAACCCTAACCCCAACCCCAGCCCCAGCCCCAGTGGAACCCCAACCCTAACCCTAACCCCAACCCCAACCCCTGCCAAACCCCAACCCCAACACCAAACCCCAACCGAACCCTAACCCTAACCCTAACCCCAACCGATGCCTAACCCTAACCCTCATCGGTACCCAAACCCTGAACCCTAGCCCTAAAATCATCAAAATTTTATTTAATTGGAGATTTACTAACCTATAGGCGGTGGAAGAGACGACGGAGACGCTCGATCGGTGGTCGACAACGCACGCAATCGGCGACGAGGAAAAACGAGGGTGGTGGCGATGACGAGAACGGAAGGCGGTGGCGACGACGAGAACGGCGACGAGAAAACTGCAGACGCGGGAACGAGAATTTTGGGAATTTTGGGAACGCGCGAGGGAGATCGAGGCGTAGGGCATTTCTGTGCTTTTTTACTTAAATTCTCATTTAGATGCCCCTACGGATTAGTCCGTAGGTCATTAGTTTGCGGCTCCATAGGGCCAAACAACAAATTACGATTTAATATTTTTAAATTAAAACGTCGGGCAACGTAGGGACAACCGTTGGGCCCTACGGATTCCATTATCCGTAGGGGCAACCCCTTATTATAGTAGTGTGCAAATTTGAATCTTAACTTATTTAACGACTTATGTAGAATTTTTGCTGGAGATGATAGTTCAACCGTATTTACCGATTTAGAAACTGCCATATGGATCATAACGAATCAGAATATGCCTGAAGTGTTGACTAACCATATATGAGGTCTTGGATCCCAATTTACAAGAACCTAACCATCAAGAGTTTTTGCTAATGTGAGGCTAACCCGCTTTCCGATTCTTTTTGCTTAACTTCATTATTTTAGTTGTCTAGAGCCACAGAAGATTTCAAGACGTAACTATTATTATTAACAAAAAATAGTCTAGACCGTTATTAAAGATTGACAGGTTGTTATATTATAGTGGTGTAGATGTTGGGTTTTAAGATTGGATCTGGAGTGCAATAACAATGTTGTATAAAGTCTCAATGGATTAATATGATCTAAGTTTTTCATAAATCCAACGGTGGTCTTCCAATAAACCATCATTTTAAATTTATGAGACAACAAAAAGTGTTGGTAAGATATGAAAATATGACAAAATGACCAGAAGTTTGAAACGTACATCAGCAGAAGAAATAGAATAACATGGGGATAGTTTCCAATTAAATAAAAAGTAGAAAAAAGCGATCATGGTAGCACATTTCTCGGTTACAAATTCATAAATTTTTCACAAGAATCATAGCCAACTTGTTAAATCATAGCACAACTCTACATTGAGATTGGGTTCTAGTAATTAAGATTGAGTCTATATGTCTGAGGTCTAGACTCTAGAGCTTTGCCATAACCCTAATATAACTTGTTAATTAAACAATAAAATAATCAGATCCTGACAAAGGATTAAGAACTAATATGATTCTCTCTTATGACTAACATCCTCCATGTGCATGCCCAAGGGAATGATGTGAGCAGCCTTTCTGTCACATTACCCACTGACTAAACATTACTAAACACATGTCCACTAGATTATTTTTTATGTCATTAACTATGCAAGTGATACAAGATATCCTCACTAAATTACTCTCCCTCCTATGCTAACTAAAAATAAGTAGTATAACTATATGCTGTGGTCCTTGTTTTCTTCCTAATCATCTGAATTATTCCCTTAATCACAAACCTCTTAAATTAAACTGCACACTCACTTGCTCACTAATAGTTTTGTTTGGGAAAATTGTCAGAAAAAAACCTGGCCAAGTTTTCTTCTTTCAAAGATCCCCTAGTCCAAAGAATCTCGTCAAAAACCCTAATAATATTTTCCGCTGTAGAACCCCCCTGCCCTCAATGTCTGTATAATTGCCTGCAATACCTAGTTTTCTGCAATATGTATTCAGTTTTCTGTAATCTGTATGGATTAATTGACAAATCTGTATAGTTGTCTGCAATATGTATGCGCTAACTAGATATTGCATGCAACTATACAGATATTGCAGGCAGAGGGTTTTTGACCACAGAAAACTTTTGACAAGATTCTTTGGGCTAGAGGTTTTCAGACTACAGCTTAGACAAAGGAAATATGGACAATTTTTCTCATTTGTATTGTGTTATATATAGTTTTGGTCCCCAGCTTGAGTTGTCTCACAAAAATAATAGCTTGTGCAATATAACAAACAACACAAAACTTTCTACAGCTGGAACTTTTGCTGCATGATTGAATCATAAGCCATTTTTAAGATCGGTTGGTACAACAATAATCCATACATTATTATTAAAACAGAAAACCTTATCGCATAAAAAGTTGTTCAAATGAAGAGAATTTCAAAGAGAGAAGCAACCACAAAAGAATTAGAGATCCAGAAACACAAAGTCAGCTTACCTGAAGCTGTCATTCCTTACATGGTGATGAAAAATGATGTTAGTGATTTATATAATTATCTCATCTTTTCTTTTATAAAAAGAAGAAAAAAATATTAAGAGAATTACTGCAGGTTTGATTTGACTCATGATGCCAGCTCCTGCTTGAAGAGTTCAAGTTTAATGATTTGTTACGTATAGCATGTTTCGGATTTTAATATAGCTTCTTTTAATCAGAAGTACAAGAAGCATTGGTCACAAGGGTTTTACTTTGGTGCTTCCCCTTTCCTCTCGGAACTCGTGTATAAACCCATATGGATACGTTTGCCGGTTTGGCCAATCAACTTCTGTCACGAGTAGGTAACTCATACCACCAATAGTTGGTGCGCTCTCTATATTTAAAAAGTAAATAAAAAATAAATAGGAAAGGCGTTTGATTTGATTGTTTGTCTCCTAGAACCAACAGTGAGCTCTCCTCTCCCCGTAAATCATCGCCCCCGAAAAAAACCAGTGCAAAAATCAACTAGTGTTTTTTTTTAGCCAAAATGTTGCTCAGGTTTACTAGTGTCTTGTGTGATGCGTGTGATTATATTTTGAACAACATCAAGATGTGGGTAAAAATTTATTCCATACATTATATGAAAATTTCTAAAGATATCTGTGTTGGGTGTTCTGTGTAGGATGTTTTTCGTCACCCTATTGAGATGGGAATACCCGTGCGCTTGTCAGGCGCACTACAGATTCCTCCTGCCTAGGGTAGACGGGGGTTTATTAATTATGGGGATCCGAATCTCCGGCAGCCGCGGGCTAAACTGCCGTTAATTACCTCTTGCCTTTGGAGCGAAGGAACCCTCGATTGACGGGTTAAACTGGTCATGCGAACTCAATGTGCAGTGCTGTGTTTTGAAGGGGTTTTGGATATATCGGGGGCCCCGCAGAGTTTTTACGGGGGTCCCGCTATACGGATAGCGGGCTGGGTGTCAAGAGGGCTAGCAGCCCTCTTACAGGGTGCGGGGCAGCATCCCATTAGAAATTTTTTTCTAACGGGAACAGTGTTGTAGAGTATGAGTGTGTGTGTGTGTGTGTGTGTGTGTGTGTATAAAGGGAAAGGGCATCCATAAGATGCGTGGGAAAAAGCGCCAGCGCCTCACGTGCGCGGCACGAGAGCGTTTGGACGCTCGGACTTGGACCCTGCAATGGGAGTTGTACTCCCAGAAAGAAACACTTATTATTTTGTATGTGTGTGTGTGTATATATATATATATATATATATATGAGGAGTTAAACTCATAGAATATTTTGAAGCTGATGAAGGGGCTTTTCCCCTTGAGCCTTGGATCTACCTTAAAGTAGAGTTTTTGAAATTGGGTCTCCTTCTTCCTCCTTTGTTGGCCGGCTCTTGGATAACAAGAGATGTAAGATTTTAAAAATCTCTTCTTTTTAAGATCTGATGGGAGATCCAATCTCCCCATTATGGGTTTTGTGGTGAAAAATTATTTAGTTTTGGAAAAAGAAGAGTAAAACTCTTGATTTAATTCAAAAGAAAGAAAAAAGTTTTAGAACCTTGAGGAAGGAGAAAATCACAGATCTTGATTCTTTTTGGGAGAGAGAAAAAAGGTCTTTAAATATTTTCATTATCTTTACCTTTATAGCCTGCACTTTACATATAGCCCATTGGGCTTTACAAAATGGCATTTTGCTTATTCCATGGCTCATGTGCTATTTGTTTTTGCACATAAGCCATGGGCTTTATAAAAATTTGGCTTTATGTTCATTCATGCATAAAAAATTACATTAAAATTATTTATTACATCATTTTTTTATATTCCAGCATGGGGGAGGCCGGCCGCTTCATGTTCGGGCTCGACTCGGGCATGCGCCCACTTGATCTGGGCTTGGGCCCACTTGGCTTGGGGTTGACCTTGACTTTGACTTGGTCAACCGGGTGCAATTTTCGACCCCAACAAAGTGCCCCCCATCAATAAATGCACACCACATATGTGGGGTGTGCGCATGAAATTGATGGATTTTCTTCGCGTGGAGACGACTTGCTATGGTTCCCACTTTTTGGGATGCACTGCCATTTTTACGACATGGACGGTCAACGCTTGACGCGTCTCCGACACAAAGTGTCTGTGGTAGACATTTTCCTGGTCCGGAGTGATTTGGTTCCCGCTTTGTAGGAAGGTTGCACTGCTCTTTTTACGACATTCTCATATTGATGAGAATAAGTTTACAGTTCATTCCCATGAAAGCGTAAGAATCCTATCGACGGATGTTTTAAAAAATGTTTTTCAAAATTATATTATATAATAATATTTATTTTTATAAATGAATTTGTGTTCATAGAGAATGAAACTTTAGACTTGAGCAATTAGGTGAATATATCGTGCTCATTTTTATAGCTTAAAGATTAAGTAACTTGATGTCAAAAGGGATTGCGTGTAGGTTGATATTTATTTTCATCTCACATTATGCTAGAGCTTTTATGAACAGTTGGCATGATATGTATTTAACGGTTAAATTAAAAATATTAATTAATTAATTACGAATAATTTAATTGATAGTTGGTTCTTGATGTGAGACCCAATTGACCCAGTCTATAAGCCTTTTGATGGAAGACTCATCATTTTAAAGAGGAGTATAATTAATAACATAATTATTATATTATTAATATGTAGATTTTAAGTCCCACATCGGATATTTGGATTTGAGGTATTATACCACAGCCCTATATAAAAGAGGAAATAGTTTGTCATGAAATTAAGAATTTTAATTATGAGAATTTCCTCTAAATATTTGGATGCCTATCAATCCATGCGCGAGTTCATCTTCCACAATACTTCGTACCTCCATAAAAGTTTTTCATCGATGTGATCGAATTACAGAAAATGTACGCATTTAATTTCAAATAAAAATCCGATTTTTAGGAAATTGATACATGGGTTTCCACCATAGGCATGCATACGTTTCTTACCATAGGCATGCATACGTTTCTTTCATACAGTTGTGTCAGGTCACTGTCCCATGTGTACTGTAGATTTATGCACATTTACAGGAGCATTGTTTATCAGTAATATTATATTATTACTTCACATTTTACGATCTATACATATATAGTCAATACTTGTAATGATTGTCTAATGCGTCCACGAACCGTTTATCTAGATTTGATGACGATGACGGGAGCAGCGAGGGGCGGCAGGAGCTCCAGCCGCGGCACCGGCAGAGGCAGAGGCAGAGCGGTTCTGCCGCCCGGAGAGCTGCGTAGGGAGCTTCAGAGGACCGGTCTTGCACCCCGATCGGAGACCGCTTCGGATGCCTCCTTCCGTGTGGACTTTGCCACACCTCAAGGTATATTGCACGCATATCCATTTTGAATGTAATATTATAGATATTCATGCCTGTTCATGTCAAAATTACTTATATTGTCAATATTTGATTGTCTAGCTGTTGGTGATGCGTCCACATCAGGGACAGAGGCCACGCTCGCACCTCCAGGTATGTTTATATATCATATAGTGCATGTATATTGATTTAGAATGCTATATCATAAATATACACACATTCCTTTTGCTCTTACTTAGATAATCATTTTTTTTATTGTCTAGCTGTAGGTGGTGCCTCCGCATCTCGGGCAGAGGCCACCACCGCACCTGCGGGTATGTTTATATATCTTATAGTGCATGCATATTGATTTAGAATGTTATATTATTGATCTACACATTCTTTTCGCAATTACTTATATAATCTATTTTTAATTGTCTAATTATAGGTGGTGCGTCCACAACTGACGCAGGGGCCACTCCCGCCACTTCCGTACCCTCCACTCAGCCTACAGGTTAGTATGAATAAATATAAAATATTTATTCATTTTACATATCCTCTAAAGAATAAATATGAACTTCATGGAAATTTAGCGTCAATGTTTATTTTCTAGTTGGAGGGGATGCGTCCGCATCCGGGTCACCGGCTGTTCCTCACCGGAGGAACTATCGTCCCGCTCGTGCTGCTGCCCGGGCCCAGGCTCGTGCTTTAGTCACCGGAGGTATATATCACACTTCAATTTTAATTAAACCTTGATTTCTTAATACAACTTTGTCTTAATATTAATTGTCTTGATATTTCTTGCAGACGCAGGGCCTCCCCATCCCCAGAGGGGGACTCAAGGCCCGAATCAGTCCCACAGGCTGAGACCCGACAGAGCTAGGGGGAGGCAGCATTCCCCCTCTTTTTTACCCCTGATTATCGCTATACCGGCGATCATGCCGAGAGGTTCGGCCGATATATGGGGGATGAGAGACGGCTCGTGAAGAACTATCCACTTCACGTTGAGTGGGGCGACCAGCATCGGTGCTCATTCGCCCTCTTCTGGGATCAGGCTCGGGTATTAATATATATTTTCATTTGATTTATCCAATATATTTATTATTAACACTTGAAATCTAATAACAATATTTTTTTTGTATTTTCAGTTGGATTACGATTTTCAGCCTGTATCCGACCCTGATCACCCTGGGAGGGTGCTCGATCTTCACGCTCTGTACAATGGCCTGATGAAGAACATGCAGACGAAGATCAG
Source organism: Agapanthus africanus (assembly GCA_030015575.1). Taxonomy (NCBI): domain Eukaryota; kingdom Viridiplantae; phylum Streptophyta; class Magnoliopsida; order Asparagales; family Amaryllidaceae; genus Agapanthus; species Agapanthus africanus. Next base: position 821,846,124 of record CM057339.1, on the reverse strand, counting down.
ATACAACAGGAATGAGCTGAAGACCGACTGCTACTCCCTGTGGATGGCGACCCCTGAGGCAGAGAAAGCGGCCCTCCTATCTACTCCGGCCTTTGCGAGAGTCGATGCAGATACATGGCCTCTATTGTGCCAATATTTCGACTCTCAACACAAACAGGTATGCATTTTAAATGTAATTCATTGTTTAATATATAATTTATTTTTTTGTGTTGCTTACTTAGAAAAATAAATGCGAATGTGTTGTGCAGAAACAGGCCGCTCAAAATATAGAGAATAGGAAGTCGGCAAAGAGGGGTCGCCCCACTTATACAGATGGCTCGAGAAATATTACTCGTGCCATGGAGTTATCAGTAAATTACAATAGACCGACCTTTGTGATATAATGCAATATTAAGAGTTATTTTCTAATATATCTAATATTAAGAGTTAATTTCTAATATTGCAGAGAACTCAAACCCTGACACAAGGTGGTACACCGAGCGTGTTGTCCGCATATCTTGCCGTCCATGGCACCTCGACAGATCCCGCCACGGGCGAGCTTCGATACCCCGACGCCGCTACCCAGGAGTATTGCGTAAGTGTTAATATTTATTCAACCCCTATTTGAAATTTTAGTTTTGAAAGGTTCAAATTTAAATGATATACTTATATTTTACTGGTTAATGTGGGTGTAGGAGCGGGTAGTTGAACAGGACGAGGCATTGGGGATCGATTTTATTGGACAGAACGATCCGATACTGCTGACCCCAGTCCAGGACGCCGCACACGGAGGGCACCACGGAAGTTGGGAGAGAGGCCGGGGACTAGGTCCTAGCAGGGCCCATATGAGGTTGGACTCCACCCCGGTGGTTACTTCCTCCGTCTTCAGTGAGCGACGTTTCCAGTAAGAACTGGAGAGCTTGAAGGCCACCGTTCAGGAGTTGAAGGAGATGTTGGTATGTATACTACTTAATAGTAAAATATTATGTCATATTATAGATAGCAAGATATCCAATATTAGTACGTAGCCTGAGCTTATTTGGTTGTAGACTTAGCTTTGATTAATCATACATACATATCTAATTAAAATAAACTTCGGTTTTCCAAACTAGATATCCAAATGAGGCCTAAGTCCCTAAGTATACATAGATTGGGGTTTCGAAATAACTTGATAATGATACGAATTCGAATAATATACAGTTCTTACTCGTTTATTACACACGTAGGTCCAGACGCGACAGGGTATATCGGCCGAGCCTCCACATGCATCTCCTTCGGCTGCGGCTCCGCAAGCCACTACATCGGCTGCGGCTCCGCAGACAGCTCCTATAGCTCCACTGCCCGCTCAGACTCCCGCAGCCACGGCTCCGCAAGCCATTACCTCGGCGGCGGCTGCGCAGACCACTCCTACAGCTCTACAGCCCGCTCAGACTCCCGCACACTCCGCATTGCATGATTTATTGACTCAGGGTATATCCGAGGAGCAGGCGTGCCAGATTATGGCGTTAATCAGAGGTGGAGCTGGACCGAGCTAGGGTAGTTTTTTGATTATTATATTTTAAACATGTATTTATTTATATGATACATATTGTACTATATTTTGGACGATATTGATATTGGTGGTGTTTGCGTGTTTATATTGATATCATATTCGCTTGTGCTTTCAACCGTTTCGAGTAAATTTCGGCAGCACCTCCCCGCTGTTCTCCGAATACACTGTAATAGAATAGATAATCATTTCAAAGCTGTGAAACAACGTTGAAATGAACATCTAATATATTTTTATACACGGAGAACCAGCGGAAAAGTACCGACGAAATATCTCGAAACGGATGAAAACACAATTGAATGAAGGTGTTTGCTTTATATATTCCTAACTTGTCCACACGGGACAAATCTATCGGTTATCATACGATTGAATTTTCTCATCACATAGACTACACGACGGTTGTTAGTATCGAGCTATACCGTCCGATATTTAACAAACTTCGTATAGTTTTATGTCACGACGAATATCGAACGTATGTTAACCGATAGACGAGGACTAAGTGGCGCTTTGAGTTTCATATATGAGTATCGATGAGGATATGAAAGTTTCATATTATCATTGAATATCATATATTGGTTTAACTTGAAAAACGTGCCGTTGAAACAAATTATTGTTCTCCACCTAACACTCTCTTAACAATGGTACATGCATTAAACAACATGTAACAGCTATCTATAACAACTCTAAACTTTCACCTGTTGGGTTCAACAAAAAGGTTTTTGATATAACAAACACAACCTTCCTCAATTTTTTTGGAGACATAAATCAAGGATAAAATAGATTTCAGATGGTGATAAAAATACCAAATTCTTTCATTGTTGGGTTAATGTCAGAAGATGTCAAAACAGAATTACAAAGTTGCAAAATGTAGAAGGCATTTGTTTTGAGGAGCATAAACAGATTGTTCATATGGCAGCTTCTCATTTTGAAAAAGCTTTTACTTCAAAAAATATAAATGCAGAATTTGATTGCAGACATATTATTTCTAATATGATTTCAGATGTTGAAAATAAAATACTTAATATTATTCCTTTTATTGAAGAGCTACACAGTTGTATTAAGAATATGGATCCAAATAGTGCTCCTCGTCCTGATGGGTTCTCTGACAAGTTCTATTTGGCTGCATGGCAGATTATTAGTGAAGATCTTTTGGAAGCTGGGAAATATTTTTTCAAACATAAAGAGATGCCCAAGGCGGTTAATTCTATTCTCGTTTGTCTTATTCCCAAAAAAGGCAAACTGTCGCTCCATCATCGATTATAGGCCAATAAACCTTTGTAATTTTCTATACAAAATTTTCATTATCCCCAATCCTAGCCCCAGCCGAACCCCAACCCTAACCCTAACCCTAACCCCAACCCCAACCCCAACCCCAGCCGAACCCCAACCCCAACACCGAACCCCAACCGAACCCTAACCCTAACCCTAACCCCAACCCCAACCGATGCCTAACCCTAACCCTCATCGGTACCCAAACCCTGAACCATATCCCTAAAATCATCAAAATTATGTTTAATTGGAGATTTACTAACCTGTTGGCGGTGGAGGAGACGACGGAGACGCTCGATCGGTGGTCGACAACGCGCGCAATCGGCGACGAGGAAGAACGAGGGCGGTGGCGACGACGAAAACGACGACGAGAAAACTGCAGACGCGGGAACGAGAATTTTGGGAATTTTGGGAACGCGCGAGGGAGATCGAGGCGTAGGGCATTTCTGTGCATTTTTAATTAAATTATCATTTAGATGCCCCTACGGATTAGTCCGTAGGTCATTGGTTTGCGGTTCCGTAGGGCCAAATAACAAATTACGATTTAATATTTTTAAATTAAAACGTCGGGCACCGTAGGGACATCCGTTGGGCCATACGGATTAGTCCGTAGGGGCAACAAACATCTGCACCTACGGATTCCATTATCCGTAGAGGCAACCCCATATTGTAGTAGTGTGCAAATTTGAATCTTAACTTATTTAACGACTTATGTAGAATTTTTGCTGGAGATGATAGTTCAACCGTATTTACCGATTTAGAAACTGCCATATGGATCATAACGAATCAGAATATGCCTGAAGTGTTGACCAACCATATACGAGGTCTTGGATCCCAATTTACAAGAACTTAACCATCAAGAGTTTTTGCTCAATGTGAGGTTAACCCGCTTTCCGATTCTTTTTGCTTAACTTCAATATTTTAGCTGTCTAGAGCCGCAGAAGATTCCAAAACGTAACTATTATTATTAACAAAAAATAGTCTAGACTGTTCTTAAAGATTGACAGGTTGTTATATTATAGTGGTGTAGATGTTGGGGTTTAAGACTGGATCTGGAGTGCAATAACAATGTTGTATAAAGTCTCGATGGATTAATATGATCTAGGTTTTTCATAAATCCAATGGTGGTCTTCCAATAAACCATCATTTTAAATTTATGAGACAACAAAAAGTGTTGGTAAGATATGAAAATATGACAAAATGACCAGAAGTTTGAAACATACATCAGTTGAAGAAATAGAATAACATGGGCATAGTTTCCAATTAAATAAAAAGTAGAAAAAAAGCGATCATGGTAGCACATTTCTCGGTTACAAATTCATAAATTTTTCACAAGAATCATAGCCAGCTTGTTAAATCATAGCACAACTCTACATTGAGATTGGGTTCTAGTAATTAAGATTCAGTCTCTATGTCTGAGGTCTAGACTCTAGAGCTTTGCCATAACCCTAATATAACTTGTTAATTAAACAATAAAATAATCAGATCCTGACAAAGGATTAAGAACTAATATGATTCTCTCTTATGACTAACATCCTCCATGTGCATGCCCAAGGGAATGATGTGAGCAGCCTTTCTGTCACATTACCCACTGACTAAACATTATTAAACACATGTCCACTAGATTATTTTTTATGTCATTATCTATGCAAGTGATACAAGATATCCTCACTAAATTACTCTCCATCCTATGCTAACTAAAAATAAGTAGTATAACTATACGCTGTGGTCCTTGTTTTCTTCCTAATCATCTGAATTATTCCCTTAATCACACAACCACTTAAATTAAATTGCACACTCACTTGCTCACTAATAGTTTTGTTTGGGAAAATTGTCAGAAAAAACACTGGCCAAGTTTTCCTCTTTCAAAGATCCCCTGGTCCAAAGAATCTCGTCAAAAACCCTAATAATATTTTCCGCTGTAGAACCCCCTGCCCGCAATGTCTGTATAATTGCCTGCAATACCTAGTTTTCTGCAATATGTATTCAGTTTTCTGTAATATGTATGGATTAATTGACAAATCTGCATAGGTGTCTGCAATATGTATGCGCTAACTAAATATTGCACGCAACTATACAGATATTGCAGGCAGAGGGTTTTTGACAGCAGAAAACTTTTGACAAGATTCTTTGGGCTAGAGGTTTTCAGACTACAGCTTAGACAAAGGAAATATGGACAATTTTTCTCATTTGTATTGTGTTATATATAGTTTTGGTCCCCAGCTTGAGTTGTCTCACAAAAATAATAGCTTGTGCAAACAAACAACACAAAACTTTCTACAGTTGGAACTTTTGCTACATGATTGAATCATAAGCCATTTTTAAGATTGGTTGGTACAACAATAATCCATACATTATTATTAAAACAGAAAACCTTATCGCATAAAAAGTTGTTCAAATGAAGAGAATTTCAAAGAGAGAAGCAACCACAAAAGAATTATAGATCCAGAAACACAGTCAGCTTACCTGAAGCTGTCATTCCTTACATGGTGATGAAAAATGATGTTAGTGATTTATATAATTATCTCATCTTTTCTTTTATAAAAAGAAGAAAAAAAATATTAAGAGAATTACTGCAGGTTTGATTTGACTCATGATGCCAGCTCCTGGTTGAAGAGTTCTAGTTTAATGATTTGTTAAGCAGTTGGTTTTGGATTTTAATATAGCTTCTTTTAATCAGAAGTACTAGAAGTACTGGTCACAAGGGTTTTACTTTGGTGCTTCCCCTTTCCTTTAGTAACTCGTGTATAAACCCATATTGGAGACGTTTGCCGGTTTGACCAATCAACTTCTGTCACGAGTAGGTAATTCATATGACCAATAGTTGATGCACTCCCTATATTAAAAATGTAAATAAAAAATAAATAGGAAAGGCGTTTGATTTGATTGTTTGTCTCCTAGAACCAACAATGAGCTCTCCTCTCCCCGTAAATCATCGCCCCGAAAAAAACCAGTGCAAAAATCAACTAGTGTTTATTTTTAGCCAATATGTTGCTCAGGTTTACTAGTGTGTTGTGTGATGCATGTGGTTATATTTTGAACAACTTCAAGATGTGGGTAAAAATTTATTCCATGCATTATATGAAATTTTTTAAAGATATCTGTAGTTTTAAATTTAAATTAAATGAATAAGATTACTAGTAATATTAGAATTGAGAAATTTATGAGTTATACAAAATAACAAAGATATATGGGCTTATGTATAACTTTATAAGGCATATCTACTTTTAGGTTTTGGAGCATGAAATAAAATGTTTAATGGATGAGAAAGAGGATTATTAATACAAACGAACATTAACAATGATAACAACAATACGAAGCTCCATAAAAGGGCGACCTTGCAACTGCGAGAATAATTATGGGAAAGATTAATGTAAAATGACGGGTATCAGATGCTAGCTGACTCCTTGCCTATCGTCCTCATTTCACCAAGGGGAGCCAGGAATGGGAAAATTGTTGTGGAGAATGCCGAGATCTGATTTATGATGGTTGAATGAAACAAAGGCAGTGCTTCATCTTCACAACAAATATTTTGTTGCCGACGACGCTTGTAGTTCGATGGTGTTGGAGGAAAGGGAGGGAGGATTTAGGAGAGGCGGTGCCATAGGGGTGTTGCCCAGGTAGGTTTGGACCCGTTACCCGTCTGAATCCATCCGTTTTTTACGGGTAAAATGGCCCTTCTAAACCTAGCCGAAATTGACAGGTTCAAAATCTGAACCCGCCCGTGTTTCAATAGAATGGGTTTGAAACTATTTATAGTCCACTCGATCCTGCAATCCTTACCGGCCCTCAACCGAGCCGAACCCATCTGTTTAATAGACAATTGAATCGTTAATAGATATAATTTTACTGCTGAGATTAAAACCCTAAATTTATATATGTTATTTAAACTCTATTTTCACTTCTCATTTCTAAAGGTTAATTGGGCTGTATCTTTTTCTAATCTCCTCCTCCTCCACTTTTTCATCTTCCTAATCTACATGGCGAACCTTTTTAGTGCTCGATCATAGATTTTGATGGAGAAAGCTACAGTTTCAACTTCTAAAATCAAAAGATGATAGAAAAACCATGGTTTCCGGACGAAGAGATGAAATAAAGCTAGGGTTATATGGTTCATCGCTTTACTCTATACATGTTAAACGTCAAATTTAATATGTTAAACTTGTTGTTATCCGAAACCGCGTTTAACCCGTCCGAAGTAATTAAACCCAGAATCAGATACGAAACCTGCCGGAACCGGTTAGGTTCAGGTTTATCTATCCACTGTAGCGAGTTTGGGTTCATTCATGATCGAAAACCTGCCGATCCGACCCGTGCACGGCCTGGATAGATTTGCTGGAAAGGTAGCAAGGGGATTAAATGATTATTTTATTTGTTTAAGAGGAGGGATTAAATGGGCTCAAGTGAGGGTACCCATTTTATTATTAATATTTAAATAAAGAGATAGGCGTATAGGACTGTTTTTAATCAATTGATGTGATAGAGAGGAGAAGAACTACTGCAAGGGCTCGCATGGTGCAAGCCCTTGCATGGCCCTTGAATGGGTTTCCTCAACATATAAGGGAAGCTCATCCAAAAACTCTACAGGGACTTGTACCATGCAAGTCCTTCTAGAGTAGTTTTTTTTATGGAGACCATATACATTGTCCGTCGCACGAGAGAACGCAGCTGACCGGCTCAACCGGTTCTTCTCCATCGGACGGGCAGGATTTAATCCTATTTTAATTAAAATAATAAAATGGAAGCACCGAAGAATAACCCCTCTAAATTTTGGCTGAAACAGAATTTGATTACTGATGCAAGGTACAAGCCAGTCTAATATAATTGAAGTGTAGCCATCACGGTTTCGTCTGGGTTACTGCTTATTTTAAGAATTATGTAACGATCACGGAAGAAATCCAAAACCGGTGTCTTAGATAAACTGAAAAAGACTATAAAAGAATACTAAATCATATGAGAAGAACGCCTATACAAAAGACAAGATTTTCCTAGGTTCGGCACAACTTGTACCTGCTTCTGCAACCACGACGTAAACAACCTGTATGAGAAAGAATTCCCAAAGATCACACCATCTTCTCGCACTTTTGATACAAAGAAATTCCTTTCTCAAAACCCCCTCTCTTTCTCTTAGCCATACTTGGCAATCTTATAATTTCTATTTAGTGGCTTAAGTAAACACCAGAACAATGAGATTCTTTATAGGAAAAGGCATAGGAAAGTCTAGATTGGTTTCAAATTCTTACAATAATTAGGATTCATATACGCTTCGGATCCAACCCGTGCCGGCTTCAGCACCCGGCTCCGAATCCGTTAGCTCACCATCCCCCACGTGCGCCGCACACACCATCCTTAGGCTCGTTCACGCTAGGCCTCACCCGCGTGGGCTTCGAACTCCTCTGGCCTTGCTGTTTCTGGGCTCGCAGGCTCGATTCTTGGGCTCGAATATGCATAAAACAATAGAAACTGCTTGCTGTTTACCCATGTGTTTAATAGATTCTGGTCTCCTATGTGTTTAATAGAAACTGTTTACTGTTCTCCTGAGCACCTTGGTTGATAGAAACGGCAACCCATGTGTTTAATAGAAACTGTTTACTGTTCTCCCAAGCACCTTGGTTACTGGAATCAAAAAATAGGAATGGGAATTGGGGTCCGTAAAAGTTTTTCTCCTGGAATTCCCTTTCCTTCGTTCGTTTGTGAAGAATTGAAATGCATTTTTTCCTGAATTGAATTATGAGATTTTGGGTATGGGGGTGCGTGGGGTGGAGGGGTGCGTGTGGTGGGTTGGGGGGGCGCACTGGGGGATTTGGGCAAAGAAACATGTGGTGTTAACAAACAATATATACTTTCAATGCATCCAAAGTAAAGAAAAGAGAGAAAGGCAGATGGCCATAATTTTGCCCACTAAAATAATCAGGATGGAACAATATACGGTGTTAATTTATCCAACAAATCAGAACCGTTGCTTTAACTAGCGGTTAAAACCGAACGGTTCACATTTAACCGCTACTTTAAGTACGTAGCGGTTCCTATTTAATAGAAAGTGCCACTGCCCGAACACATTTAGTACAGTTTCAGCTGTTTAAGAATTAGAGATCGAAATTGGGCGATATTTGTCGTGATTTGAACTGTGATTCTTGTTGGTATTCTCTTGATTCGTTGATCGGTCTGATAAGGTAGATGAATTACTTTAATTAGTATATGGTTTGTTATTTTTGGAGGGACTTTTGATAGGGTTTTCAGATGTAAAATGGGGCATGTTTTCCTGTGATTTGAATTGCGATTGTTGTTGGGTATTCTCATGTTTCTTGGATCGATTTTATAACATAAATCAATGATTTTATTAGTTTAGGGTTTGATCTTATTTATGTAGGGTTTTTTGTTAATATATTTAGGATTTTTGATATTTATTATGTAGTTATAATGGCCGGTAAACGCAAATATAAACCAAAGAGGGATACACAAAAATGGGCTAAACCGACCCCTCCTCCTTCTCCTCCGCCAAAAAATATTCGTAAAGAAGAACTCCAAGAACGTAGCAAAAGAAGGAGGTTACAATCAAAGATGAATGTAGTCAATTCTACCCAGCCATCCGCATCTCAGACATCATCTATTCAATACAATCCTAGCCCCATGAAAAATGTTGTATTGTATAATCAAGCAAATCACATTTCCGAAACTATTTGGAGTGGTAAAGATAGAGGAAACCTTGTTGCGCTCGAACGAGCATGTCTGCGCGATGACCTCTGACGGATCAGCAGATTAAATTATTAAATGAATGGGATTTTGGTGAGTATCGTAAAGGTGGCCACCAACAATATGATCTACCATTGATATCTGCATTAGTTGAGAGATAGCAATCCGAGAAGAACACTTTTCATTTATCCATTGGAGAGACGTCAATCACTCTTGAAGATGTATCATGGATTCTCGGTCTTCCGGTCATAGGTTTTCCAATTATTTATGAAGGATGTATGAGTTCCTTCATACATTTTTATGACATATTAGGAGTTGATCCGAAAGACGGTGCCGTACTTGCAACGTGGGTGTATGAGACTTTTAGCAGGCTCAGGACTAATGCTGATCGGGAGAAAATGGTTCAATGTGCAAAAGCTTATGTTTTGTACACCATTTGCATAGCATTATTCCCTACAGGCTCCAAGAATCTAGTTCATCCCAAAATGGCTTTAATTATTGAGCGACGAGGAACTCATCTCTACATATGCTTGGGGGCAGGGGTTCTATTGTATTTGATAAATGGATTGAACGAAGCAACACTGTCAAATGCGAGAACGATAAAGGATTGTCTTATAGTTTTGTAGGTATCGTATTAGTTGTATAATTTTTTTTTTATTGTAAAGATAATTGTAGCGAATCTAACAATTAATTTTTATTCAGTGTTGGGCATATACTATGATTTCAGTCATTTGGTCTATCTCCGATACTAGCATCAAAAGAGAGTAGACCCTTTACTAGACAATGGGGTATGCATCATCATAAAACTTTCTACTGGGATATGCTTGATAATTTGAATGAATTACAAGTAATTACTATTTCATTATTTAATTTAACAACATTTTTTTAATTCTTTATGAATAATGATAAATATTTTCAACCGTTTTTTAATGATAGTTCACATGGAATCCATACACTGAGTATGTTGGTGCATCCGAAAACTTTTTTTCTTCTCAGTAAATACTCTGGACTGTTACAAGTTCCTCTCATTTGTTTTGATATTGTCCAGTGACAATATCCTGAAAGGATAATTCGACAGTTTGGCGATATTTAGAGTGTACCCATTAACGTTCAATCTAGAAAAACCGAGAAGGAGAAGGCAACCAAGAAGAAACCAGTATACGATGTGATTTTGGAGTATATCAATTTGTGGGACGAAGCCTAAATTGATATCGAAGAAAATGGAGTTGAATTTGATGCAAGTACAGGAAAAGGTCAGGATGTGGCTAGCAATTACTTCACATGGTACACTGCTATTACCAGGAAGATAATACACCTACACAGTCAACCAACTACGATATACGAGCCTAATATCGAGATTAGCCGTCAATTAGTTCTCGATTATGTAAGTATTGTTTATATTTTGTTTTGTTTTTATATCACCTTTAACATATTAGATCAAATTATTGATATTTATTACTTATTATTTATAAGTTAACTCGGTTGAACTTAATAAATTTTTGTTGGATGATGACAATCTTAAGAGATTACATGAAGAGATTAAACTAATTCTAAAGGATGAGATTGATAAGAAGGGGGATGAAGCCTCAAAAAGGAATGAAAATGTCGGGACTAAAATTTCTGAGGTTAAAAATATTGAGGAGGCTGTTGAAACAAATGTGGGGGAGGAGACCGTCGGAAAAAAGATAGGGGATGAAAATCTCGAAGCTGAAATTCTCAAGGATGAAAATGATAATGAGACGATTGGAAAAAAGGCAGAGGAGGAGACCGTTGATGAATTTGAGGTTGATTTAAGTGCTACCGATGCAAACTTGAATATAGATTTGGAAGATATAACCCCCGAAATTGAAGTAGAAAAACCTATTGAAAAAATTGAAACGGTAGAGGGTCTTCCTAAGGAATTACCGCTTGAACAGCCTATTGTGATGGATTTGTCGTCTCTATGCAGTCAAACAGACGTCGCGGAAAAAATAGAAGATAGTTCATTAATTAAAGGACTCGATAAAGCGGGAATAGATCCGACTGATCCCATGGGACAAAAAAATTTAAGAGAAGCAATGGAAGAATCGAGAAGACTAAAGAAGCCAAGTTCCTTCTTGCTCTCGTAATACACAATTCCATAGAAGAAGAAAAGAAAAGAAGCCCGTACAAGAAATTAAATATCACATCTCAGAATCGATAAAAGTTACGTATGGGTGAAACTATGGATCGAACAGTTTGACCGGAAAGGGAAAATAAGGTTTGTCTACTTCTAATGAATTAATTATAATTTCAAATTTAAAAGTTAAATACTAAATATTCATGTTTTGATAACCTCCAGAGAAGCTGAATTCTTTCATACAAATGAAGGAGCAGTTGTATCTTTTCCGACTTTCTCTCGCTGCGAATTGGGGAGCGCGTTATAGGAGAAATAATAACGGCTTACATCGATTTGTTATGCAGATGCGAATCTTCCGCCAATAGCTTCTTTCATCCTGAATTTCTTGTAAGTTTCAATATATTTTGTACATCAACTAAATAATATTCAATATCGAGTTGTTCATACTTTTTATTTTCTAGACGATACTCTGTGATTATTATTAAGGATACAAAGCGGAGAAAGTAATATAAGCTTGAATGTGAAGGACTGGTTAGTCCAATTTTAAAACGATTAATATTTTTATTTGCTTATAAGTTGTAATAATTTGTTTAACTCAATAATTTTTTGCAGCAAAATCATTTTATTAGGCATTTGCTGAAGGATATACCCAATCCTAGAAAAATTGGTTTAACAAAGACTTGCAAATTTGGTGAGAATCGGGGTCATCTGAGACAAGACATTGGATCACTCGATTACAGCGTATTTGTAATGAAATACATGAATTGCATGTCGTGGGGACTTCCTCTAAACTCACAAAAACGGGACACAAATACTATAATTAATTTTAGATATAGGATGTGTTATGAGGTAGCTAATCAGAAATTACTCAAATGATATAATAAATTTTAAATTTTGCATGTATATTATGTGTGGGTGTGTGTTGAACAATAAATTTTTAGATTTCACAAGTATATATGATGTGTGGTGATATTTGTACCTAAACTCTGATATTTGATTTCTGATAATGATGTACATTTGTGAGAAAATGATGTACATTTGTGTGTAAATGATCTACATTTCTATATGTGAACTCTAATATATGATTTCTCAAGTACATTTTTTGGTTCTACTTGAAATAAAACAGTTATTTTAAATAGCGGTTATATTTTAAGCTCACTACAGCAGCAGAGAGCAAATTATTTAACCGTTACTTAAAATAGCGGCTATATTTTGAGCTAGACTATTTAACCGCTACTTAAAGTAGCGGTTATATTTTGAACTTACTGCAGTAATAGAGAGCAAACTATTTAACCGCTGTTTAAAGTAGCGGTTATATTTATTTCACCGCTATTTTAAGTAGAGGTTATACTTTGCCCCAACAATCAAATTATTTAACCACTACTTAATGTAGCGGCTATATTTTGAGCTCACTACAGCAGTAGAGAGCGGACTATTTGATGATGTTCCTAGCGTCCTTGCTGCTAACTCGCAGCCTTTGCGGAATGAAAATCTTAAATTTTAAAAACGGCGTAAGAAACTTTGACCGTAGAATCTATCCAAACACTAAATTAGCTAATTAGAAGGGGTTTTAACTACTTGATTAGTGTTACAACCTTTGTATTCGTGTCCTTTAGATCTTGAAATCTCCACTCCTTAAGCTCCTCGTCCATCGGGATCAAGCTTGCTTGTAGGCCCCTCCTACGTAAAAGATGATCCACTCGAGAGTGCCGGTTCAAGCTCTAGTTTCACCAAGTGAAGCAACTAAAAACCTTAACTTGCTAAACTAAGGTGCTTGGTGATGTAGAACGTGTTTGTGTGATTTATCTATCTCATGATCTCTTAGATTCTCAACACATGAAAAGGGTAAGAGATGAGAAGGAGGAGGAGCTCTAGAGAAGAGAGAGAATGAAAATGTGAGAATTAAAAATCAAGTGAGAGAGAATATATCTTCTATAGTTTTGTAAAAGGATTTTCTAAATTAAAAAAAATAAATACAATTAGACAACAATTCATTTGTCCATCCTATTCAACCATGCCTCTCACCACTCTCATGCCACCTTACCCCTCCACCTCATTTCCTAATTTCTATAAAAGAAATTCTAAGAAAATGAGGCGTCCTTCTTTTAGAATGTATCATGTATAAATATATTATACATTCCCCGTATATACATACTTGTATTCATAACAAAATACGAATACAGAAGAGACAGAAAAATACAACAAACATAATACTAGAATACATACATACATACATATATCGCCTAAATACATATAATACTAGAATAAATGATTTAATAATCCGACTTAATCCTAAGCTGGCTAGGATTATCAAACCGTCTGATTAAAGTCCGTGTATCTAGTACACGTATTTAATCGGAACCCTGTACATATCAATGTACGGCCTCTACATCATTTCGCCTGAATCGGGATAACTCTCTGTGTGGAACTCTAAAAACTAGACAATATGCAGGCAGTGAGTTTCTGGATAAATCCATAACCACAAGCACGTCAGCGGCACTAGCTGTACGTAACGGCTACCCAAGTATCTGTTGAGAGGAAGGTCAACGAGCAATTTCATCTGAACCTCTACTAAGCCTATCTGTGACAATCTCCGTACAATCCGGTCTCTTCGTCTAAGAGTATCGCATATCAGGTCTAGGGGTGGTATACGTCAGACCCTAATAATCCGATAATTTGTGCCGATGTAGCTCAAGACCAATCTGAGAAACTATTGATCTAACTATCAGTAAATCTCATCTGCCTTGGCCAAGGTCTTATGGTGCTAGCCAACCGAATATAGTACGACATCGACTCCCTATACCGGGAGAGACAAATCCCTAACAATTACTTACTACCTCTATGTAGTTCGGGACTGTACCCAACTAAAACCTGTTTGCACAACTCAATAGAGCCGTGGTAGGGTAGCAATATAAGTACAGTGGAAACTCAGATGAGACAAATAACGATCTCAGGTCTAAAGACTAACATATACTCATGTCACCCGAGAACTGCCATCTGACGATAAGTATAATACCATGTAGAAGTTCTCGATTAGTCTGTCCAGTATACTCATCCTTAGTGAGCACCTATATACGATCTTAGGTGCCATACACCAATGGCTGTAAAACCAACTATAGCCCATTTTCAGGGTCTAGAAACATATACACCGGTCTACTCCAGAATATCGATACCCAGTCTCGATACTCACACGACCAGGGACTTTTAAAGATGTGCTTATGGACTACCCAGCCCCACAAGTATGATCGCTATCATAACGCTGGTAGTAAAGCAATAATCCTACGGGCTTTATCAACATGTATTAGCGATACGTACTAAAAAAGTAGAACATACACACATGTTAAGATAAAGACAAACCAAATAGCATACTATCATATCGAGCAAGATTGTCCTGTACATACATACCCCTAGTATCCTATACAATAAAGGCCTCTAGGGCATACATATCCAACAATCTCCCACTTGCACTAAGACCTGTTATTGGTGTATCAAGTACCCAACGTCTGCTCTAGAGCCAGTAGTTGGCGTATCGCATACCCAACATCTCAAAAAGTCGCTCAAACCGTGCTTGAAAGAGGGCCTTGGTGAATGGATCCGTCATGTTCTCTTTCGTATCTACTCTCCGGATCTCAATCTCCTGGTGATTTATGATCTTCCTGATCAGGTGATACTGCCTCAAGATATGTCTGGATCTCTAATGGGACCATAGTTCCTTCGCTAATGCCATAGCCCCATTGTTATCACAATACAAAGGTATTGGATCAACAATGAATGGAACCACCTCAAATTCAGTAATGAACTTTTTCATCCAGACCACCTCTTTTGCGGCATCGTTGGCAGCAATGTATTCATCCTCCATCGTCAAGTCTACGACGGTGTCCTATTTGGAGCTCTTCCAACAGACTGCCCATCCAATGAGAGTAAACACATAGCCCAAAACAGACTTGCTTCCATCCTTGTCACTTTGGAAGCTTGAATCGGTAAAAGACTCCACTTGGAGGTCTCCATTATCGCACACCAAGAACATCTCCTTAGTCTTTCTCAGGTACTTGAGAATGTTCTTCACAGCTATCCATTGCTTCTCCCATGAGTTTGACTAATACCGGCTTACCACGCTAAGTGTGTAAACTACATCTAGTCTGGTAAATAACATCGCATATATTATAGATTCTACTGCCGAAACGTAGGGTATAATGCTTATGCAAGCCCTCTCCTCATTAGTCTTAGGAAACATCTCTTTGGAAAGGGTGATTCCGTGCAAAGCGGGTATATTATCACGCTTGGAATCTTCCATACTAAATCTCTTTAGTATGGTATCTATGTATCTGGACTGTGAAAGTCCCAACATTCTCTTGGATCTATCTCTGTAGATCTTTATCCTTAAAATGTAAGAGGCATCACCCAGATATTTCATGGAGAACTTTTGTGATAAGAACAGCTTGACCGATTGTAACATAGTGATATCATTTCCCATTAGGAGAATGTCATCGACGTACAAGACGAGAAATACGACAGCTCTCCCTACAATCTTCTTGTAGATATATGGCTCATCCTCATTTTTGATGAAGTCAAATTCCTTGACTGTCTTATCAAAATAGATGTTCCAACTCCGTGATATCCGCTTTAATCTATAAATGGATTTAAGGAACTTGCACACCTTCCCGCCGCTTCCACTGTCTATGAATCCCTCCGGCTGATCCATATAAACGCACTCTTCTAAATTTCCATTTAGAAAAGCCGTTTTAACGTCCATCCGCCAGATATCATAGTCATGGAAGACAGTAATGGTAAGTAGGATCCGAATGGATTTGAGCACAACCACTGGAGAAAAGGTTTCGTCATAGTCCACTCTTGGTCTTTGACGAAAACCTTTTGCAACAAGTCTAGCCTTATAGGTTTCCACCTGTCCATCTACACCAATCTTCTTCTTGAAGATCCACTTGCATCCAATGGGTTTTACCCCTGGAGGAGCAACATCCAAAGTCCAAACTTTGTTGGTGTACATGGACTTCATTTTGGATCGCATAGCATTCATCCATTTCACAGAGTCCCTACTGGCAAAGGCCTGCTTGAAACCGGTAGAATCATCTTCTTCCAAGATGAAGCCCTTTCGATCCCCATCTATGAGAAAACCATAGTATCTCACGGGCGGATGAGAAATCCTACTAGATCTGCCAAGTGGCTGGGGTTCGTCGGGTTCTATTGAATTCTCTAGTTCTACCAAATATTCAGTTGTAGTTTGTGTTTCTGAAATTTCTTCTAGTTCTACCGTGCTCCCACTAAATTCTTTTGCAAGAGATTCCTTCTCTAACATGACGGCGCAGCGAGCAACAAACACCTTATGTTCCTCGATGTGGTAGAACTGATATTCAGGTGAATGCTTTGGATATCCCACAAACTTCTATAGAACTGATCGTGCCTGAAGTTTGTCTGGATTTTGCGTTTTTACATAGGCCGGACAACCCCATATCTTAATATGTTTAAGATAGGGTCTCTTACCATTCCAAATTTCAAATGGTGTCTCAGGCATGGATTTGGATGAAACATCATTCAATAGAATGCCGCTGTTTGAAGCGCATATCCTCAGAATGAAAGAGGTAACTCAGTACTACTCATCATGGAGCAAACCATATCCAATAGGGTACGATTCTTCCATTCCGATATACCATTGTGCTGTGGTGTATACGGAGGAATAAGCTGAAAGAGAATACCATTCTCTTTTAGAAAGTCAAGGAATTCCGTGCTCAAGCATTCAACTCCTCGATCAGATCATAGGACTTTAATACTTTTGCCAGTCTGGTTCTCTACTTCTCTTTTATATTCTTTGAATTTCTCAAAAGTTTCAGATTTGTGTTTCATCAAAAATACATATCTGAATCTAGAGAGACCATCAATGAATGTAATGAAGTACGAGAACCCACCCCTAGCATGTCTAGACATTGGACCACACACATTACTGTGTATGAGTCCTAAGAGCTCAGTAGCCCTTTCTCCGTGTCCCGTGAACAGAGTTTTGGTCATCTTTCCTTTGAGACAAGACTGACAAGTTTCATACGATGAAAATTCGAATGGATCCAAATATCCATCCTTATGCAACTTAGCTAGTCTTTTCTCATTGATATGACCAAATCTACAATGCCACAAGTAGGTTTCGTTCATATCTGAACTCTTCCTCTTACGTGTTATTTTGAACGTTGAAAACTGTGTTTTGATTAAGAATATAGATACTGTTATATAATGTACTTTCTGCAACCAGTACATGATTAAGGTAAATGCTCATGATATTTCTATCTAGAACAAAATTATATCCATCTTTATCTAATAAAGACACTGATACAATATTGAAAAGCATAGATGGTATATAGTAACAGTTGTTCAAAATCATGGTGTTGCCACTTAGCAACACTAAGTGATATTCGCCGATGGCAGCAGCATCAACTTGTGCTCTGTTCCCTACTCTGAGGGACATATCATCCGGTCCAACCATTCTACTTTTTCTTAGTTCTTATAATAAATTACAGATATGAGATATTGATCTGGTATTTAGTACCCACGAGGTAGGGTTGACCGAAAAACAGTTATCAATAACAAATACATCCAAAGAAAATGCATTAGAATGCTTCTCCTTCATTATGGTCATGTGGAAGTTAATGCAATCCTCTTTCTTGATTAAGATTCTCATACTCGTGACAGTTGTCATAAGTTAGAGCCGAACCGATATTCCCCAGCCCAGTGTAATAAGCTGGTTTGGTAAAGTCATATATTTTATTATCTTGATTAAGGTGTGATATGGTTGCTACCTGGAGAGACAGAAAAAAACACCCGGTGTATGCACGTGGAAGATTAGATTGGTTTTTAATTTATTTAATCAGAATGGCTCCCACTGTTTCCTCGAATTCTCCTTCAAACCTTAAAAGGAGAACTAGTCGGGACCGTTTACACCTTACAAGTTCGCTAACTATTCAGCCAGGTGGGTGTTGATACTCCGAGAGAGGTTTCCTGTGCTCTTGTATGGACCAAATTAAAATAAACCTCGTTTTCGCAGAGACATAACCCCGTTAAAACTTTCTAGACACCTAATAGGTTAGCTAATTGTGGAGTGAAAAATATCTTCCAAGAATAATCCTACTCATCAGTGGGAATCAGGACCCAACTATTATCACGTGATAACCTAGATGGAAGCCACTCTAGTCACCACACTTCAAAAGGTATGCACACACCTGGCAAGTTTTCCTTATGTTTGAAACTCCCAATATAGTTTTTACTCCTAGGACCCTAGTGACCTTGACTGAGCTAAAAATCAAAGAGTCCTAATCAAGTTCAACCTATCATTATCTTGATTGCATTAAACCCACCCGCACGAGCCCTTGACTGAGCCAACAAGGCCAAATGACTGTCCTAACCAATCACATCGAATCGTATCGAATGCTACAAACAATCACCACTTAGTTACCGTACACTACGCCTTGGCTGAACTAATAAACACAGCACGAATATTAAGTACTACTCGTAGGAAATGACGGAGGCTTACCGCTGGATTTAAGCGAAAAACCTTTAGCATAATGAACTTGATATCGTTGAAGGAACCAAGTAGATTTTAAAAGGACTCGGTTTAGGCTCCGGTTTTAAAACGAATAGTTTTGAAGAAAACCGAGTGGTTTATAGTAATATAAACTTTTGCATAAGAGCAAAATCCCCATGAAGGGATCAAGGTTTTTCCCTCATCGAATGAGACGCAGGATATTCCTAACCGAATACATATATGCAAAGCAAAAGAATACGGCTATAGTTTTCGAAAAATTGGTTTCGGCAACATTATATTAGGTTTATTTTTCCTTGCATTGATCAAAATTAATGCAGTCTCATCAATTAAGTTCCTATCACACCAGAAACAACGAAAATAGAATACTTTATATGTCATCCGCATTCGCCACGGGGTTCCGGGTTTTCACCGTAAAGTTACTTAACTTATAGCAGGGCGGGGACATGGATAGAGCGGATGCAAAACATATATATATGTTAGTGATATATGCCTTAGAGGCCATTATTGTATAGTACTGGATTGTATATTACATTTTGGAAGCTTGGGATATACACAGATATAATAACAGTCCTGCTCAATATGATAGTATGCTATCTGATTTGATTCTATCTTAATATATGTATATGTTTCTTTTAGCATATCTCTAATACATATTGATAGAGCTCTTAGGATTTTTGTTTGACTACCAGCGTTGTGATGGCAGTCATACTAGTGGGGGCTGGGTGGTCTATAAGAACATCCTTAAGCTTGTCCCTAGCGTAGGATTATCGAGACATGGTATCGATACTCCAGAGTAAACTAGTGTATACGCTTCTTATCCCCGTCAGTGGAGATGGCCTGTCCAGCAGCCATTGGTATACGGTACCAGAGATAGTATACAGGTGCTCATTGGGTTATGAGTTACACTGGATGGACTCGCTAGAAACTGCTGGTTGGTACTGTCGTCAGTTAGCAGTTCCCGAGTGACATGGGTACATGTTAGTCCGTTGACTTGACATCACTATTCGTCTCGAGTGTATTCCCACTGTACTTAGATTACTACCCTACCACGACTCAAATGAGTCGTGCAAACAAGTAGTGGTTGGGTGCAGTCCCGAAACACTTGGAGGCGGTAGGGGTTAGAAGGGATTCGTCTCACCCGGTATTGGGAGTTGATATCGCGCTGTGTTCGGTTAGCCAATACACAAAGTCCCTGGCCAGGGCAAATGAGATTTACTGGTAGTTACACCAGTAGTTTCTCAGGGTGTATAGGACTCTACACCGACAGGACTTATTGCGCTATTAGGGGTCTGACGTTTACCACCCCCTAGGCCCAATATGCGATACTCTTAGACAAACAGACCGGACTGTATGGAGATTGTCACAGATAGGCTCAGTAGGGGTTCGGATAAGTTCGCTCGTCGGCCTTCTTTTCGACAGGTACCTGGGTAGCCGTTACGTACAGCTAGTGCCGCTGACGGACTTATGGTTAAACCCACTGCCAGCATACTGCCGAGTCATTAGAGTCCCACATAGAGGGTTTCCCTGGTTCAGGCGAAACGATGTAGATGTCGTATGGTTTTACGTGCAGGGTTCTGATCATATACGTGTACTAGCTGCACGAATGTTGTTCGGACGGATAATACTAGTGGGCTTAGGATTAAACCGGATTCTAGTATTATATTATTGGATTATTTTTATCTCTTTATATTCGTATTTTTTGAAGTATGAATACGGGTATGTATATACGGTGAGGGCATTCTTGTAATTTTACAAGAGATGTTTCTAGAAGGGGACACCTCAATTTGGTTTAATCTATTTTTGGAAAATAGATTAATGAGGTGGAAAATGAAGATATTTGTGGCATACAGGCCCCCTACCCCCAAAGGGGGAACAGAACACCAACTTCCTTCGGTCGCCTCCCCTGACTCTAATGCCCCTCAAGAATGTGACGATGTTTCCACTCAGCGACACCTATGATAGGTGCTTGCTTCAGAGAGACATCGTCAGCGATTGAATTGCGTATAGAAAGAAAAGAGAATGAAAAGAGCGTAAGCCAGTCAGGGATAGGAAAGCAATAGCTAAAGCTCGTCCCAATAGGGAAAATGGAGCCCTCTTTCCAAGACCTCCAAAGTTGTGCAGGCGATCATCCTCGGTGACCGGAGACAAGAAAATGGATGTGCTACCGCACCATTCAAACCAATGCTGCGCTAGCGCTCACTCCGTTGTTTGGTCGTGCCGGGTAAGGCTTCGAATCCAGATTCTGAGAAAGGTGAGCTGAGTCAGAAAGCTTCATCAATGTCATCTTGAAAGTGGTGCCTGTGGTGGAAGATGTTTAGATGCAGATCAGGCAGTAGCTGTAGATGTTTCCTCCTAGAAGAGGAGGCATCCTCAAGGAGATCAAGAGACGGCCTGGGAAGGAACCCGTAATATCCGTGTTGGACGTCGAATTCCCTTGGTTGATGAATCTCAACAAACATGTTGTAACTAGGAGCTCCGAGCCGTTTTCTCAATCAATCATGCCTCAACTAGAGAAATTCACTTATTTTACACAATTCTTTTGGTTATGCGGGAAGTGGCATATAATATAGGAAATGAAAGCGACGTGTGTAGCTGACCAATTGCAAGGGCTGAGCTAAGGCTAAGCCATTGGCAGGAGACCAGACCTTGCTAGCACCTGGCTTTCCTGCACCTTGCTCCTTCGCTAGGGGCAGCCTCTAGCCAAAAACAAGGCACAATAGGATCATCAGCAGATTAGAGGCGAATGTTAAGTTCGGATAACCCAATCGTCAGGTTTACGTCCAATCATGAGCTCTCAACAGGCCCAGCTACTTGCCTTACTTAACTTACTGGCGGTATAGGAAGTGACTTCGGTTCAATCAATCCCCCAAAGAAAGGCAGCTGCTGGCTAAACGCTTGCACGAGGTTTCAGAATTTGGGCAAATTGGGTCACTGAAATGAAAGAAATTTGAAATTGATATGGAATGGGTTTGAGAAAAATGGGGATTAGTTGAATCTTTGAGGAAGGTTTGAGAGGAAAGTTTTATTGTGAGAATTTCAAGCATGGCTAATTCTTTAGTTTATTAGTTTGCACTTACTATTGAAGCATGGCTACAATTTTCTATTGAAAATAATGCATGCTTGATGTGAGAAAAGAATGAGTCATTCTTCACTTGCCTTCATCACTTGTTCATTTGCAATTTCTCATTCTCTCTCCATTGTTCTCCTCCTTCTTACTCAAACCCTAACCCTCACATGTGTTGTGAATCCTATGGTCATTTGAGATAAAATACTCCAATTAACTATCTACATCTCCTAAGCTATCTAGATTAGCGAATTAAGTACTTTAGTTACCTTGGTTTTGAGGTTGGAGCTTGAACCATAGACTCTTGGGTGGATCATCTTCGACACGAGGAGGCCGACGACCGAGCTAGATCTGCACCTTCGAGAAGCTCAAGCTAAGGTGAAGAAGACCTGAAGGACTTGAATCAAGGAGGTATAAACTCTTTCAGTGTAGTTAAAAACCTCTAAGTGTTTAGCTAGTTAGGGTTTCCGAAAAGGTCCTGTATGATAGGTCGATGTTGCAAGTCATAAAAATCATTTTTATAAATTCCACCTCCCTACAAACCGAGTGGGTGTGCGACATCGACTTACAGTGGTATCAAAGCCTACTCAAAGCTTAACTAGCAGATTAGACGATGTTTAAAGTTACGAAACCGAAATAACTCCGAAACGATCAAAACTAGATCCAAGTTTCTGTTAAATTTTACAGAGCCTCTAAATTTATTTTAAACAATTACAAAGTGCTCCTTTAGTTGTAACTAGAACACCATACAAAACGAGGCACAAATTCCAAAGTTTGACCGCCGGAATTGGGGATTTTCCCACCGTCGCCGATTTTCTGTTGGAGTTAGGTCTTGGGTTTTTTGTAGTGTTCTGTGCTCTTGAATTTAGGTTTTTAGGTATTGTTTATTTTTGCCCAGATTTCATGTACTATTTTTTGGGATGGCTTATCCGTGAATCTATCAATCCTTCCCCTAACATCGAACGAACATTCCCCGTGATGACTCTGACTTCCACCCAGGTAGATTGATTCGGTCAAGCGAGTGAATCACCAAAGCACGTGAAGAAGTGAGTAACCCCATTTGTCGAGCCACCATGGCTGAATTCGAACATCATCTCATCAGTTCGTATATTGCGAGAAAGCATACGACCTTTCTGATTTTAAGGTTTTGATCCGGAGAAAGCATCGTTTTATATAGATCGAGACTGAGAGTCTCTGGTATGTAATATGAATGAAAAGTTCTAGCTCTTGCTCCAAAGAGAGTCTAACTCGCACGGGAAAGAATGAGTCAAGACAGGGAGGAAAGCAAGAAGCGAAGGCCGGTTGGATAATACACCTTTCTTTTCCGGAACGCGTTTGCCGGTTGTAGTTTTAGCAATAAGCAGGAGCTCGGCGGACTACGTTAAGCACTCCCTTTCTTCTCTTTCTTTCCTGACGGCCCGTTACGCTTTGTTGGCGTACTTTTTGAAAAAGGTAACAACAGTATTGTTCTCCCTCTAGAGGAAATAATAGTTAGGTCTTACCTTTTATATCCTATTTTGGTTGGCCTTTCCGTGGTCTATTGCACTATAGGTCTATAGATGATAGACAGACCATACCATGATGAGGAAGACCATACGATGGTTTTCTGATGTTTCCAATACAATTGATCTTCCTTTAGAGGAATATGAATTGTATTGTTCTCGGGGATCTGCTAGTCGGGGTGCCCGAAAGATTGGTTAAGTTTCAGGGTAAGGCAACGGTAAGATAGTCACAACCTATCCCTACCCGGAAATCCCATAGCCGGTCTCCTCTACAAGATAGTTCGTTCATAAAGGAACGCGATTATAAATGGTCTGTATCTTGTT
The DNA here is from genome assembly GCA_030015575.1 of Agapanthus africanus. Classification (NCBI taxonomy): domain Eukaryota; kingdom Viridiplantae; phylum Streptophyta; class Magnoliopsida; order Asparagales; family Amaryllidaceae; genus Agapanthus; species Agapanthus africanus. The sequence continues at coordinate 821,822,103 of CM057339.1, read as the reverse complement.
AGAAGGGGTGGAACCCAGTTCAATAAAAAGAGTGAAAACCGGAATCATCAAATAAAAAAAGCGTCATGATTATGTGCCTGTTCCTTAAATCCGACATAAAAATGCGAAACATAAACTCAGTAAGAGACCCTGCTATCAATGATTTATTTGAAGTTCGCAGTTCTAGTCTTTTAGTGAGAAGATCATATTCTTCTGATGATAGTTCATCTTATGAGAGTTCTTCTTCAAGTCGAGCTAATCATCAAATTTCGATTCAAGATCTTCCTTATGAATTTGAAGAAATTCGAGCTTTTCTTAATGCGATGTGTATGACAAAAGAATTGTTGAATGATGATATAGACGATATGAAAGAGGCAGTTCTATCTGGTAATTACAGCTTTCGTCCGCTTCTATTAATTGAGAAATATCAAGATTGTCCACAGAATACACTCTCACGTCCTTTTGATATCATCACATCCTCACCCTATGACAATGTGGTTATTGGAGCACTTTCAAATCTTCTCATTCGAGAGTTGAGGTTTCATAAACTTTTCTATTTTCTACCTTCGTGCTATAGCTCATATGTCAATATTGAAGATGATTATGAGACATACTACTTCGAAACCATTCAAGAGTCTCGTAATTATACATCTTTAATTGTAATAAATAGCTTTCAGTCTAAACTGTTGATCCCCAGGTCTCGCCTTTTAGAGAAGATGACATTTATTTGTAATAATGATAAGTTTTTAGTCAAGTTAATCGCTGATTTTTTCAACTTATCGATTATTGATGAAAATGGAATGGACCTCTCGTTAAAGACTGGAGTTCCTCCTCTCGATGGAATATCTGACATTTTCTTGAATATCTTTCCCGGTGATCTCGATCGGGAATTTGAAGCAATGTACCCTCAACTGAAATATCTGCGATATCAACATTTCTTCATTGTTCCAATTATGAATAATGATATCTCAGATTCTACAATATCTGCTTTTCACAATATTTTCAAGCAACTCAATTTACATCCTTCTGTCATAGAACGCACAGTTAGAGGGGGAGCCCGTATTCCATTCTTAGGTGGGTCATCAATTCGTATCAACAACGAGGGAGACATAATTATATCATGATGAATCTATTTAATATATTGACATCGACTAAGCCTCACTTGAGAGATAAAGAGAAAAACATTAGGGTTAGAATAGTACCTCTCCCTTCCTCCTATCGGATGACTTACCGGTATACGTATGATCGCTGGAAAATGATGAGGGTCATTCATTAGGAGGAATACCGGGATCAATTGTGGTGGGTACGAACTTAATTACAATTAGGGGTAGATTATTATATCGGAAGGGTTTCATTTGGGGTTGGGGAATTTTGCATACCTTTGATAAGCCTTGGAAACCACACACTGCTAAGGAGCTACTACCCCCCATATATCAGAAGGAGGGCTGAGAGCACTGTGGTTGCATGAGCAGCCTCTCAAAGTCGGTCTTGCCGGTATTCTCATCTAGAAAAACTAGAAAAAGAGTCGCGCATCAAAGATTTACGATTGGAGGATGCGATTAGATACTCCTATTAGAGAGATATTAGATTTGTAATATGTGTTTGCTTAACATTAGGGTTTTCTGTATGGTGGTCTTATGCGCTCGATCCATTAGTCCGAAGCCCTGAAGTTCTTTGGGCGAATAACCTTAAAGAAATTGTTTCCTTCTGGAAAGATACATTTATACATACGTTGTGCTATGGACACCCACAAGTTTACAGCCCCTGTGACTGTGGTGAACCTATTAACCTCAAGGCAATATGGAGTATTTCGAAGTCGAAATTTTAACATCGTTTATTCGTTTAAGTTCGTATATGTGTTTATAAATGTCTGCTAATTGCTATATGTCGATTAGTGGGGGTTGCACATATCTTGTAACTTGTTGATGGTTTGTGAATATGAAGTATTAGATCGTCGTGAATGAATAGCCGGGGGGATGTGAGCTGGGTGTTCTTTTCTTTCATTCATATATATTTGTGAATTGATGTAATATTCCTTTGCGGGGCACATCTGGGTTGAGGTTGTAGCTACTGTTGTATTATTTCATTTACTTTTTCTTGCACCAAGGATAGACCCAAGGAGGGGTGCACAAATTACCGGGTTTTTGAAGTGCCGAGTGGCCTACTCATTTCATTGAGTGGGGTTTCTTCACTTCAGGAATTTGGCGGGTAGTTTGCTGCACCCATAGGGGTCTAGGGTGGGTTTTGGCTATTCATTACGACAGTAGAATCCGTTTTTCGTTCTAGGTTGAAACAAAACACGGAAATCCTAGTATATCCAATATATTCATCTGTGTTGCTGTGATCTGGAATGGCTATTATTGCGTGAGATGAATGTCTATATATATATATATATATATATATATAAACGTTGCTTATGTTTTGCACCCACGCTAGTCCATCCTCCGCTCTGCCGTTAGTTAGGTAACCTAATTGTGCAGGACGGGCCCCATGGAGAATGCGGATGGCATAAGCATGCGTTCTATTTTCATTTCTTTCTGCAATGTTAGGGTTAAATGATGGGGACAACATTAATATTGTTTAATGCAAAGTTAACAAACCAAAGTTAAATCGTTGGAATAATTTCAAAACCACTCGGTTTTCTTTAAAAACAACTTTTAAATGCGGAGCCTAAACCACTCCTTTTAAAAGCTATCATGGTTCTTTCGACTATATCAAGTTCATAACGTTCACGGTTTTTACCAAACCCAGCCGTAGCCCTCCGTCATTTCAGATGGGTATTCAGTAGTATTCAAGCTATGTATTTTGACCTTCGCCAATGCATAGTGATTAGTAGCTGCTGGGTATTCATCTTAGCATAGATAGACGCGTTAATCTGGGACAGGTGTACAGCTATTTTGGCCTTCGTCAAGGGTATGTACGAATGGGTTCAGATTAACCTGGACAATGATGGGTAGAACTCGACTTGCGTCTTATGATATTTTAGCCTTCGTCAAGGTCATAAGCGCCTGGGGCAAAAATCCACATCGGGAGTTTCGAAAGAAAAGGAAACTTTCTAGCTTTGCATACCATCTGGAGTGTGATGATTTTGGTAGGATTCCTTTAAAGTTATCACACAATGATAGTTGGATCCCAATCCCACCGTGAGTTTTATGACTCCTCGGGGGAGTTTTTCACTTTTCAATCAATACTATAAACTAAGTAGACGCCTCCAGGGAAAAGAGGCTATGTAATTAAGAAACTTCGCGAAAGCGTTGGAAAACCTCTCTCGAAATACCGACACTAGCTTGGACGAAAGGTTCTAGCAAGAATTGTAGGGTGCAATTAATCCCAACTAATTCTTCTCTTATGGTTTGAAGAAGGATTTGAGGAAACAGTGGGAGCCATCCTGTTTAGATAAACTAATAAACCAATCTAAACTTGCAAGAGCATCATGCTGAGTGTTTCTTCTCTCTCCCCTAATTGCAGCGACCAAAATGTCCGGGCTTAAGTTACTGCTAGATAAAAATATATTGACAGGGTCAAACTACAAAGATTGGCTAAGGAATGTCCAGATGTCCATAACTTATGACAAGCTGGGATACCTCCTTACTACCAAAGCCCCCGCTGTCTCAGGTCCAGATTCCACCATCGCGGATATAGAGATCTATAAGACATGGAAAATAGATTGTGTGAAAACCAAGTGCCTCGTGCTAGCCTCAATGGATAATGAACACCAGAGGCAGCACGAGAAGATGGACTTAACTTCCATCTTCCTCCATACCAAAGATTTATATTGAGAGCAATCTCGTATCGCAAAATACGAGACCTCGAAGAAATTATTTCAGGCGAGATTGGCTATCGGGTCATCTGTAGGGGACCACGTCCTTAAGATGATTAGCTATATTGAAGAGCTCGTGGACCTTGTGACCAAGTTGGAGAACGAGTTAATATAGACTTGATTCTACAGTCTCTCCTCTCTACCTATGTCCAGTTTATCTTGAATTTCAATATTCAAGATAAGAAAGTTACACTTCCAGAACTCCTTAACTTGTTGAGGAGTGCAGAAGGTACCCTAAAGAAAACCAGGAAGACACCCCGCTCTGCTTATTGGGGAACCTTCCTCCTCTAGATCCAAGACGAAAGCAAGGGGAAGAAGAAGAAGGCCCCCACCAAGCCGAAAGGAGGTGTCAATAAGATACAGGGGAAGGGCAAGGCAAAAGTTGGGGGCCGACAGTAAGGAGATAGGAATGCTTCTATTGTCACAAGAAAGGCCATTGGAAGAAGGACTGCACGGCTTAGAAAGCCAACAACCAGGATTCGAAATATGTTGTGGCTTCGGCTTCAGGTGTGTTTATGATTGAAAATTGTCTGTCAATCAACTCTACTTCCTGGGTATTGGATACCGGATCAGGATCTCATATCTGTAATTCATTGCAGACACTGATAAGCCGTAGAGTTTTGAAGGCAGGTGATATGACCCTCAGGGTTGCAAACGGAGCGAGCGTGGATGTTGTTTCTGTAGGGAAATATCACCTAGGATTGACAAGTGGACACATTTTGGTTTTGCGTAACTGTTTTTTGTACCTAGTTTGACATGTAATATCATCTCTGTATCTTTACTATCTAAAAAAGGTTATGATTTTATATTTGTAAGCAATGTTGTTAATATTCACCTTAATCATGGTTTGATTGGGTCAGGTATACTAGACAACGGTATATATATATTAAATCAACACCAGGTTTTCAATGTCCAGATCTAGAATATTTATTTTATGTCCTAGGATAAAAAATTGAATAATAAAATAATAAGATGAATAGTATGAATAGGACTACTATGTCACTACAGGGTAGAATCCTCCAATAAGTTCAATTAGTCATTATGATAATGATTGAATGTTCAACTTTTTAACCATAAATCATAAAATCATAATAATAAGAACTCGTTATATTATAATGGTGATTGTCTTTTTCTTTGTTTTTTTTTATATATCTGTTGGAGATAGTGCCCTCAGAGTCAATTATTTGATCACAGGCACGTGATTGCAATGATTGAGGGAGGACCTGTCCCAGTAGGACAAGTCTTACTCAAGATGATAGTATACTATCTGGTTTATCTTTATCATCGTGTACTGCTTTAGGTTACCTTGCAGGTCACTATTGCACGTTGATAGAGCCCCTAAGATTCTTGCTTGACTACCAGCAGTATGAGGGCGATCATATACGTGGGATCTGGGGTCTATAAGCACATCCTTAAAAGGTTCCTAGTCGTGGGAGTTTCGAGACAGGGCATCGATACTCCAGACTAGACTAGTGTATACAGTCGAGACCCCGACGAGGGGCGGTTGTAACCCTTCGAAAATCGTTTAGGCAGTTTTTCGGTAATCGGCTAATTTTTCGGCTTTTTCCGTAAAAAGTCAAAATAGGTATTTTTCATTGTAGACCTAATTATACAAAATTTAGATAAGATATTACTATAATTTTGTCACTAAAATGTCACTTATAATTTTCTAGTTAAATAAATTTTTTTTCGTAATTAATTATTTTTTTTTATTGTTTTAAGCCTTTTTAAATACATTAAATTAGTGATAAATACAAATTTAATTAGGTAAATTTCATAATTAGGAATCTTTATAAGCTAAAATTTAGTGTTAATAAAATTTTATCAAGACTTTTCAAAGTTTTAGTTCTATGGTTACAAAATTAAAGCAAAAATGGCTTAAAAATGGGGTTTTTTGTAAAATTTGTGTGATATACATTTAATGCCTTTGAAGAGACTTTCCTCCTAGAAAATTCTACACATTTCCCTCACTTTTTCCCCCATCATAGCTCCGGTCGAATCCCATTCCAGCAGCTCCACACTTTCCCTTCTCTTTCTTGCTTCTAAATTTCTTCAAAAATCAACAAAAATCCATAAAAATTCACAATTTCCATCTCTATTCAAACCAAAACCCTAATCCAACCTTTCCCAAACCCTAATTTGTTTGAGAACTTGATGAAAGGAGGCTTCTTGGTGACTTGATCATGCTAGGATTCAATTGGTGAGGTAAAAATTCTAAACTAGTTTGCTAACTTGTAGTTTATTTGTGCTAAAATCTAATTTTGAAGTATTAATTTAGTGTAAATCCTTGTTCATGAAAAATCAAGAATGGGTTTTGAGGTTGAGTTAGGGTTTGAAACATGGTTGTAAAAATTAAGTTAGGGTTTTGGTTATATAATTGATTAGAATGGTTAATTGTGTAATGATACGCTTGCTAAATCGACAAATTGCGATGTTTGTATCGAATCGGCTAGAAAATTGCTTGCTAGATTTTTACGAAAATTAGAATGCGATCAAATTGCGTTATGTTAGCGATATAATTAGTTTCGTATAGGACTATTAGAGTGCACGAACGCGGGGTTTCGTCTAGTCGGGTTGTAGTTTTGTCGATTTCCCCGAAATGACGATTCTAGTTAAAGGATTGCGATTTTCGTGCGTTTTCCCGCGCACCGAGTGCATGCTATGAGTAATTCGAGAGCGTTGATAATTGTATATTGTGACTTGCATCGTCTTAGGTTTTTTAATCTTATGCTTGATATTGTGCAAATATAGGATCGATCGAGGAAACATCGGACACGGCGCGAAAAGGCAAGGCAGTGGCCGGATCGGATTAGCAGAGATTTCAGGTGAGTAGATGTATTCATCTATGGGGAAATCGTCTGTATGGCGCGAGGCGCCCCCCTCTAGTTAGGATTACCCTACTTTTTGCAAGATTCATATTGTTAGCTAGCTTATCCACTCATGTACACTGTATACCCTTATAGCGAACAGTATATTAGATTGCATGGACATTTATCCATACTTATGCGATATCACTTTGTAGGACACGAACACCATTACCATTGGCATCTGTTGCACGCGCACTATTTATGTGACACACACGCCTTTGGTAATTGCCATGCCACGTGCACTATAGAACCTGTTTATCATAATATCGCCACTTGCATTCATACTTGATATATGAAATTGCATAGCATACGTATACCTCGCATCATCATCATATTTATATAGATTTCTAGCAAAATTTACATCGTATGCATTGATATCATAGACATTTATCATATATAACATGTGGACATTATGATTTTCTTGATGATTTCAGTATTGCTGCGATTTCTGGATTTTTGGGGAAAACCGCAAGAATTTAACAAAACCTTATATTTATCATTTTCAAAACAAAGTTGCGGTTTTCTCGTGATGTATGTGTCGTCCACCATGAGTTTTCATGTTTTCTGTTGGATTTCGAGACCCGATTTGAGGAGTGGATGAACCGTCTCGGGTACATGGTGGGCCCGGTATGGTACCCCGGGGCAAGAAGATCGAGTTGTAGACGATGAGCCTGGCAGGGGAAGACTACCTACCGGTGATGTCTGGCACGGCGGATATCCGGAGGATACCGACCATTGTCGTGAGATTTATGATATGGGCCGATCCGGACTGACGGAGCCCGATATTGAGACATATATGATTCCTATTTGGTGTCGATGCTTGACACGGGTTTTCAGATGATTTCTTGATGGTTCTTAGCTATTATACAGATATTCATGTTTTAAAAAGTTAAGAATTCAATACCCTTATCATTTAAAACACTTAAAGACTTAATAATGATATTGCATACCTGTGCACGCATATTAGAGATATTATATCACATATGGACATGCATGTTGTGGTGCATTGCGTGCATTCTTACGATTGCCTTATTAGATGTTATATTCTACTCACGAGCTGGCAACTCACCCCCGTTGTGCCACAGTGTCTTGCAGGTCGGACCCGTCACCCTTGTAGCGGCGGGCTATCTTATCATCAGCTTCTTTTGCTCAGACTCGCGACATCGCTCGTAGGTGGGTTGCGAGTATACTTTATTTCTTTTTGCTTTATCATTGTATCTAGTATTCTCCATCTACCACTTTATATTGTATATGCGACCTAGTGATGAGACTGAGAGATATGTATATTTGTGGTTTCTTTTGGGTCGAGCTCACTTGAGCCGACGTGTGTTTTCTGGTATTTTGCGTTTCTTTATGCTCTTTTCTTGATATTACTATTATATTGCATGTGGTTGTGATCCGCCTTGGGCGAAGAGCTAGCTCCCGCTTGGGGATGCCATTTTATGATTACAGGTTTATTATCTTGTTGTACCCATTTTGGGGGATAGAAAATACAGGGGAGACTCTGCCGAAATTTTCAGAAATTTTTGATATTTTAAAAAGGGATTCTATGCAACTTAAATGATTTTAAAAACCATTTTCATTAAAGGTTTTCCTTCACTCTCTTTTGATTTTGGTTTAGATTCTTCTGGGCTTTGGCTGACTTAGGTTACGGTACGCCTTTAGACGTCTCGTAATATAAGTGCCAGTCGCGTTCCGTACTTTCGGGTCGTGACAAAGTTAGTATCAGAGCGTAGGTTTTACCTTTTTGAGTGTAGGACGACCTTGGTAGATGGAGTAGGTGACTTAAGCAGAGTGGCGTAGCGTGGGTATGATCCGCGACATACTTACGATACGGTACTCCGCCTAAGTAACCTTAGGACATAATTGCTTGTATTTCCTTTCTTGATTCCTTGCATTCCTTAATTCAATTTCAATGATCTTATCAGTCATGTTTCTTATTCCAGTTTCGATGCCGCCAAAGACTACGAGAGCTCAGCGGGCTGCCGCTAGGGATGAGATTCGGGCGGGCCCGTCTGAGGCGAGGATCGAGCGGGAGGATACGCCTACCCCTCAGGGTCATACTGATCCGCCTTATCCTGACCGTATTGCCAGATTAGAGGCCGGCATGCAAGAGTTGCGGCAGATGATGGGATCTTTAGTTGAGTCCAGCCGGGCACAGAGATCCGAGGACGTTCCTTCCACCGCACAGACCACGATCGTACCTGCTGCACAGATGGTCACTCCTGCTGCTACTACGGAGACTATCCCTGTTTCACTACAGGAGTTCATGAGATTGAGACCTCCAGCTTTTACTGGTCAGATGCGACAGAGGACCCACAGGCATTTCTTGATAGGATGGCTCGGATTTGCCGTTCGTTGAGGTGTTCTGATGATAGATTGGTGGAGTTTGCGAGTTTTCGTCTGGAGGGTCTTGCCCAGACATGGTACGACTCAGTAGAGAGAGGCCAAGCTGCAGGTCTGCCTTCTATGACCTGGGATGAGTTTACATCTGCATTTCTTGCCCGTTTTCTTCCGGAGAGTGTCCGAGATGCTCGAGCCCGTAGTTTTGAGTCTTTGCGCAAGACTCCTGGGATGACAGTGTCGGAGTATGATATACAGTTTACCCAGTTGTCTCGATATGCTCCGTACCTAGTCGACACAGAAGAGAAGAGAATAAAGAGGTTTGTACGAGGGCTTGATACACAGCTGTCACGACCCGAGAGTACGGAACGTGACCGGCACTTAGATTACGAAGCGTCTAGAGGCGCCACGTAACCTAAGTAAGCCGAAGCCCAGAAATCTAAACCATAAAAGAAGAAGAAGAAGAAAACAAGTTTAAAAGTATCAGCAAATTTTCTCAAAAATTTCGGCAGAGTCTCCTCTTTAAAAACTGGCCCCCAAATGGGTACAACAAGTATAATATACATAAACAGTAAAAAGCATCCCCAAACGGGAGCTAGCTCAACGCCAACAGGCGGAAACAACCACAACAAGCACAATAATATACAACGCCAAAGGGCGAGGCTCAAAACTCAAAAGAAAACAAAACCACCAGATCAGAATAATACATGCGCGACTCTAAGGTCGAAATAAAAGACTGGTCCAATAAACTTATCAAGTAATACAAGTATGGTTGATGGAGCTTACTAGATACAAATGAATGAATAAAAGTACAATGGTGGTTCGGATACAAGTGAACCAACCTACTGTGCAAATCACCCTGAATGAAATGATGTGCCAGCAACTGCCAGGGAAATCTGTACATCGAACCTGTAATAAAATTTGGCACAACGGGGTGAGTTGCCAACTCGTGAGTAGAAGACATCTACGAAAAGAAATCGAATGCACGGCGCTATCCTAGGTCATAATAATACACTATTATATCCCAATCATCTAGTAATAGCAGGGTAAAACTACGTGTAAATGCAGATACTCCGTGCTCGTGTCAGTGCCTCATATAATACTATGCCATATGAATGGATATGCATGCACCATGAATATAAAATAATCAATCCTGAAATCCAGATATATCTGTATAAGAAATCTTTAACTGTTATTATAGTAAAATGTGTATAGGAATCTGAAATCTCAACAATAAAATCCATGGAAATCCGTGTCAAGTATCGACACAAACATGTAAATCTCAAGTCTCATAGTCTCAATACCTCGGGCTCCGTCAGTCCGGATCGGCCCACATCATCAAATCTCACGACAACGGTCGGTATCCTCCGGATATCCGCCGCGCCAGACATCACCGGTAGGTAGCCTTCCCCTGCTAGGCTCATCGTCTACAACTCGATCTTCTTGCCTCGGGGTACCATACCGGGCCCACCATGTACCCAAGACGGTTCATCCACTCCTCGAATCGGGTCTCGAAATCCATCAGAAAACATGAAATCTCATGGTGGACGACACATACATCACGAGAAAACCGCATCTTATGTTTTTAAAAAGAGAGGAGGAGGAGAGAAAGAAGTTTTTATATATTCTTTGCGGTTTTCCCCAAAATCCAGAAATCTCATAGAAATCCAAATATCAAAATCATGAGTAAGTAAATGATAAGTGTCGGCATATGCCCCATAAAACTGCATGATAACATGAGAATATGAATGCATCTGAGAGTAATCACAATATTATATATCGATCTAGTTGCTAGCTGATTCTATCAATAAAAGATAATAAGATTTAAAGTGTACGTGACATGGCAATTACCGATGATGATGTGTGTGAGCCGGCAAATAAGTGTGCGTGGAATATGCGCATCATCGGTAATGGTGCTGGTGTCCTAACAGGTAAGGTTTATACTGATTATAGCAACATATGTAAGAACATGCGCCATGATGATTACAGTATAAATGTAAAGACAGATGTGCATTATCCACTCCTCTGCGATATACGAGTACAACTACCACTATATGAATCGAACCTAAACTAGTGTCCATCTAACCTCCTAATGAACTAAACCTAAGAAACTAGTCAATAAGAAACAAGTGTCTACCTAAGGTCTGAATCAATATCTCTAATAGTCGGCGATCCATCCTCAATAGCGTCACGTACGTAGTACGGCTTTCTCGAATCAAGAGTGCGGATCAATCATCATATCTATGCCTCGTACGGTAAAATCCATTGTACGGCATCCCAATATCGGGGTACGGGTCAAGTATCTCCTAGGTGTCTTATCATTCGTATAATGTCATCATCAACTCATCTCATGATCAAGGTGCTAAACTGTAATCGCATACATCAATCATATATCATTGCCATCATAATATGCATTATTAGATTATCCTCAGAAATATCATGTCATAAGTATCATATTATGATTAAGTCATACTGATATCATATCATCATCAAGTCACACCTATATGATATCGACGTCAGGTCACAACTATATGTTGTTGTAATCAAGTCGTACATATATCATATCGTGATCAGTCACAAGTTACAGTTCGGGATCTATTTTAGAGTTCCATGTACCTCAATATCATCACCACCCATTATAATTTATGTATACCTGTTCATTATCTCATTCTCTAATGATCCGCTAACACTTTAATACGACTGTATAGCGCAGAATCACGGCATCAAGCCCAGTTGTACTGTTTCATCATACCTCGGATATCATATCACATCAATGTATCCCATATACGTGTTGTATATATATATACCTATACCTCGTCCTATATATATATACACATGCACGTATACACCATGTCGAGTTTCAGTGTGTGCGTGTGTGTTTTTACCTGAAACCTACGAACCTCTTCCAAGGTACTCATCCTCTGATATGGTTTTCCTAAATCAGTCTAGTCCAGCCTAGGGTCATTACTAGGGTCCTACTCATTAAGAATCTAGGGTCACATCTGGTTTCCTAATGTCAATAAGTACTATTCCTATTCTACGTTGCGGGGGTGCTAAACGCCATCCACCCGACTTCCCCCCGTAGATATGCATCTACTCACCCGGTCCATGTCTGCCGAAGACGGTGTCGCCATCCTCCACTTCATCGCCCGCAGCCCACATGAGGGTACCTAAACGCAAACATATAAATAGTATCGTAAACTGAATCACATACAAAAGTCAAAACGACGCAAGGAACCAGCATAGGTTAAAACCTATGTCCCGTTCACTCAAAAGAACCAAATATCGCTCGATATCGGCGTACAAACTCCGATGGATCGAGATAAACATCAACAAATAACTCGTAGTTTTAAAACTCATTACTTATATTATAAAACATGATTAAATCCATCGAAACCCTAAAATCCATCAGATCGCCCGATTTCGTAATACCCGAAAATGCCAATTTACCGTTTTTCTTCAAAACTTGACATTTAAATGAAACCAATGGTCATAAAACTCATTAAATAGCATAACTAGACTATACAAACCATTACTATATTTTTATTACACAAATTTGTATTAATTTGAAATTTCTAGTTTGCAACCTTTAACAATTTTCAACATTTTTCAAGCAAAATACCACAATTCCACCACAAAACGTGATTTTGCATGAATTAATGTATTAAACTACAATTCATGATGATAATGATATAATGAAACCATGATTATATTTTTAATTTCATTTATATAGGAATTTCCAAAATCTAGTTTACAAAATACAAGCATTTTATTACTATTTTCCAATTATCAAAGGAAACTAGTGATCAAACTAAGTTTTTCTTTCCATTAACATACTAATATTCTCATTAAAACTACCATCTAATAATAACAACCTTAATAAGAATTTTATTTTACCCACAAACACATTTTAGAAAAATCTAGTTAGCTAAATAGCTTGATTAAAACAATTTGAATAAACAATTTATTATACAACAACCATGCAAGATTTTTCCACTCTAAAAGATGTTAAACTAGCTATTATAACCTTATTTAATTAATAAAAACCACAACTTGAATTTACAAACCCTAACTTGAATTTTAAAATTTGCAACTAGAATTAATTTAATAAATCTAATTATGCTTTAAAAGAAACATCTAATAGAAATAAAACAAAAGAAGGAAATTTATACCTTCAAAATATGAAATCCAAACATGAAAATGAGCCTCCAAAATGCATGCTTTCCCACTCAAAAATCCATGTAAAGAAGAGCAAAGAACAAAGGGTAGGAATTTATTAGGATTTTGTGGAATTTTAATTGAATTTTTGATGTATTTTTGATGAATTTTGGAGCAAAATAAAATGAGAAAAATGGGGGCTACCATGGGGGGTGAGGCCGGCCATTTTTGGAGGTGAGGGAGAGAAGGAAGAGAGTGACAAAAGTTGTGTAGAAGTCTCCACCAAAATATCACTTCATTATGTCTTTTCATGCATTTCTTTATTTTTCTTTTATTTCTTTACTATAGCAACTCAAGAAAGCTCTAGAAAATAGGAAAAATTTGCAAATAAATTTTTCATAATACATACTAAATTCTAACATGCCATGGTTCATTTTTACAAATTAAAACCATTTAAATTTGTAATTTACACTAATTTAGTGTAAAAATAAAGCTTATGTTAGTATTTAAAATAATTAATTTAGGAAAAATATTTAATTAAACTAAAATTTTATAAGTGGCTAAATAAACACCATTTACTAGTAATTACATAATTAAAATATGTATTTTTGAAATTATAATGAAAAACAATCACGGCTAGGTTTTACGAAAAATACATTTTACTTTGCCGAAAATCATAAAATTCACTTAAACAATTTTATTCATTTAATTATTTATTTAATTATTTTTAAAACGTTACAACAGCTATTCCTTGCCATCGTCACCCAGCACTTTGATACATACGCAGCCGCGATGGACGCAGCCTTACTTTTGGAGGAGCGTATTTCTGAGACTCCGGTCGTTTCTGGGCCGAAGAGGATCCGTACTGATACGCCAGCTCAGCGGCAGATGGGCAGACATCGTGATAGATTATTTCCGGGAGATGGTGGAGGCAGAGGATTGAGACGAGGTCAGTTATTTGGTTCATATCCACAGACCCAGCAGTCGTCTCCAGGATGTTTTCGGTGTGGGAGTCAGTACCACCATGTCAGAGACTGTACCATGGGACGCCAGGGCGCGGCGACAGTCCCGCATGTGACTTTACCACCCTCACCACCTTCTCAGAGAGCTTTACTCCTTACTCCTGATGATGTTCCACGCCAGCCAGATGCTTCTAGAGGCCGTGGGCGTGGCGGTCCGGTTCAGAGAGGACGGGGCGACAGAGGCAGAGGCAGAGGCCGAGGTAGAGGCAGAGCACAGCCAGCTATTAGTGGTGGACAGGCCCGAGTGTTCGCGTTGACTCCTCAGGATGCACAGGCATCCAATGCCGTCGTGACAGGTACTCTGCCAGTATGTTCTTTTGATGCACGGGTATTATTTGATCCAGGCTCCACACATTCCTATGTATCCACGTACTTTGCACCGAGGTTGGGCCGAGAGTCTTCTCCGTTAGATCAGCCGCTTGTCGTTATTACCCCGGTAGGCGAGTCTTTTGTTGCCCGTTTTGTGTACCGATCGTGTTCCGTTCGTATCGGGGAGAGAGATTCTTCAGTGGATTTGATTCTCCTCGATATGCTAGACTTTGACGTTCTTCTTGGTATGGACTGGCTAGCCACCTGTTATGCATCCATGGACTGCCGTGAAAAAGCAGTCAGATTCAGTTTTCCTGGCGAGCCGGTTCTTATTATTCAGGGAGATCGTAGCGCTACCCTTCCCAGCTTGATTTCTTCTCTTCGCGCTGGTCAGCTCTTGAGAAAAGGGTGTCAGGGATTCTTAGCCTATATTTGTGATACTAGCTCCACAGAGGTTTCGTTGGACCCGGTCCCTGTTGTGAGAGAGTTTCCTGATGTATTCCTTGACGAGCTGCCTGGTCTGCCACCAGAGCGCGAGATTGAGTTCTGTATTGACTTGATCCCTGGCACGGGGCCTATCTCTATACCGCCTTATCGGATGGCCCCGGCGGAGCTGAGAGAGCTAAAGGATCAGTTACAGGACTTGCTGGACAAAGGGATTATCCGACCGAGTGTGTCACCTTGGGGTGCTCCCGTCTTGTTTGTTAAGAAGAAGGACGGAAGTATGCGCTTATGCATTGATTATCGTCAGCTGAACCGGGTTACTGTGCGGAACAGGTATCCCCTACCCCGCATTGATGACTTGTTCGATCAGCTCCAGGGTGCAGGGTTTTTCTCGAAGGTTGATTTACGGTCAGGTTATCACCAGTTGCGAGTTCGGAAGGAGGATATTCCGAAGACCGCCTTCCGTACTCGATATGGTCATTATGAGTTCTTGGTGATGTCGTTCGGGCTCACCAATGCCCCGGCAGCATTTATGGATTTGATGAACCGCGTATTCAGGCCGTATCTTGATCAGTTCATTATTGTGTTCATTGACGACATCTTGGTTTATTCTCGGAGCCGGGAGGAGCATGAGCAGCACTTACGTATCATCTTGCAGACTTTGAGGGAGCATCAGCTGTTCGCCAAATTCTCCAAGTGCGCATTCTGGTTAGACAGTGTCGACTTCTTGGGTCATGTGGTGACGAGAGACGGTATTTGCGTGGACCCGAAGAAGATTGAGGCAGTTCAGCATTGGCCTAGACCAGTATCAGTTACAGAGGTTCGCAGCTTTCTAGGTCTGGCCGGCTATTATCGACGTTTCGTCCAGGATTTCTCCCGCATTGCTGCACCATTGACCGGGTTGACCCGGAAGGGGGTTCCTTTTGATTGGACCCAGGCATGTGAGGATAGTTTCCAGCAGTTGAAGACTCGTCTGACTACTGCACCAGTGTTAGCATTGCCTTCAGGATCAGGCGGGTTCGTGGTATATTGTGATGCTTCTAGAGTAGGGCTGGGATGTGTATTGATGCAGCACGACAGAGTTATCGCATATGCTTCTCGGCAGCTGAGGAAACACGAGCAGAACTACCCCACCCATGATTTAGAGATGGCTGCAGTGGTATTTGCACTTAAGATCTGGAGATATTACCTATACGGTGAGTCGTGCCAGATATTCATTGACCACAAGAGTTTGAAGTATATTTTCCAGCAGCGAGATCTGAACCTGAGACAGCGCCGATGGATGGAGCTGGTGAAGGATTATGACTGCGAGATTTTATACCATCCGGGCAAGGCTAATGTGGTGGCAGATGCTCTGAGTAGGAGGCCCGGAGGTGTTTTATCTTGTTTGAGCGCAGTACAGATGCAGTCGACGGCGGATTGGCAGGTTTTATGTGACAGCAGAGTGCAGTTCGAGTTTACTCCTACAGGGGGACAGCTGGCCCATTTCAGAGCACGCCCACAGTTACTTGACCGTATCCACGAGGCACAGTCCGGCGATGCCCGTACATTAGAGATTATTGAGCAGATTCGGCAGGGCAGAGTTTCTGAGTTCGTGATTGATGACCAGGGGATACTTCGATTTGGGACTCGACCGTGTGTGCCAGATTCAGAGGGACTGAGGCGTGATATTCTCGAGGAGGCACATAGATCCGTATACAGTGTGCATCCAGGTTCCACCAAGATGTACCGTGATTTGAGAGAGGTTTACTGGTGGGACGGGATGAAGAAGGATATTACAGACTTTGTGTCGAGATGCCTGACTTGTCAGCAAGTCAAGGCTGAGCACCAGAGGCCAGCCGGCGAGTTACAGCCTTTGCCCATCCCTGAGTGGAAGTGGGAGCAGGTCTCCATAGACTTCGTTGTGGGTCTACCCAGGACCAGTCGAGGGTACGACTCTATTTGGGTGATTGTGGATCGACTGACGAAAGCGGCTCACTTTCTGCCAGTGAAGACCACTTTTGGATTTTCTCAGTACGCCCAGGTTTATATTGATGAGATAGTGCGACTGCATGGCATTCCGACTTGCATCGTGTCCGACCGTGGCACCCAGTTTACCAGCCGATTGTGGCAGAAACTACAGGAAGCTTTGGGCACCCGATTGAGTTTTAGCACAGCCTTCCATCCACAGACTGACGGTCAGTCGGAGCGTACGATTCAGACTCTTGAGGACATGCTCAGAGCTTGTGTTTTAGATTTTGGTGGTAGCTGGGATCGTCATTTGCCTTTGATCGAGTTTTCCTACAATAATAGCTTCCAGAAGATGATTCAGATGGCACCTTTCGAGGCTTTATATGGGAGGAGATGTCGATCGCCTGTATGTTGGACAGAGCTTAGGGAGAGCAGTATTTTGGGGCCTCAGATCGTACAGGAGACGACCGAGAAGATACAACTGATTCGGGACAGGATGAGAGCGGCACAGAGCAGGCAGAAATCATATGCTGACAGACGCCGTCGCCGACTCGAGTTCGCTGTTGGCGATCATGTTTTCCTGAAGGTCTCTCCGATGAAAGGTGTGATGAGATTTGGGTGGAAAGGGAAACTGAGTCCTAGATATGTTGGTCCTTTCGAGATCCTAGAGCGTGTTGGTCCAGTCGCTTATCGGTTAGCTCTTCCGCCCAGCTTCCCCGATGTTCACCCCGTATTCCATGTCTCGATGCTCCGCAAGTACCTTCATGATCCTTCCCAGGCGATTCAGCACCAGACGATCCAGTTAGAGCGTGATCTTTCTTTCACTGAGCAGCCGGTTGTCATTTTGGATCGGCAGGTGAAGAAATTGAGGTCGAAGGTTATACCGTCCGTCAAGGTCCTTTGGCGTGGCCCGAACAGCGAGGAGGTCACCTGGGAGACCGAGGTCGAGATGAGGAAGAGATATCCCCATCTTTTTAAAGGTACGCGTAGTTAAATTCTAAATTCGGGGACCGAATTTCTTTAAGGGGGGAAGATTGTAACCCTTCGAAAATCGTTTAGGCAGTTTTTCGGTAATCGGCTAATTTTTCGGCTTTTTCCGTAAAAAGTCAAAATAGGTATTTTTCATTGTAGACCTAATTATACAAAATTTAGATAAGATATTACTATAATTTTGTCACTAAAATGTCACTTATAATTTTCTAGTTAAATAAAAAAAAATTCGTAATTAATTATTTTTTTTATTATTTTAAGCCTTTTTAAATACATTAAATTAGTGATAAATACAAATTTAATTAGGTAAATTTCATAATTAGGAATCTTTATAAGCTAAAATTTAGTGTTAATAAAATTTTATCAAGACTTTTCAAAGTTTTAGTTCTATGGTTACAAAATTAAAGCAAAAATGGCTTAAAAAGGGGGTTTTTTGTAAAATTTGTGTGATATACATTTAATGCCTTTGAAGAGACTTTCCTTCTAGAAAATTCTACACATTTCCCTCACTTTTCCCCCATCATAGCTCTGGTCGAATCCCATTCTAGCAGCTCCACACTTTCCCTTCTCTTTCTTGCTTCTAAATTTCTTTAAAAATCAACAAAAATCCATAAAAATTCACAATTTCCATCTCTATTCAAACCAAAACCCTAATCCAACCTTTCCCAAACCCTAATTTGTTTGAGAACTTGATGAAAGGAGGCTTCTTTGTGACTTGATCATGCTAGGATTCAATTGGTGAGGTAAAAATTCTAAACTAGTTTGCTAACTTATAGTTTATTTGTGCTAAAATCTAATTTTGAAGTATTAATTTAGTGTAAATCCTTGTTCATGAAAAATCAAGAATGGGTTTTGAGGTTGAGTTAGGGTTTGAAACATGGTTGTAAAAATTAAGTTAGGGTTTTGGTTATATAATTGATTAGAATGGTTAATTGTGTAATGATACGCTTGCTAAATCGACAAATTGCGATGTTTGTATCGAATCGGCTAGAAAATTGCTTGCTAGATTTTTACGAAAATTAGAATGCGATCAAATTGCGTTATGTTAGCGATATAATTAGCTTCATATAGGACTATTAGAGTGTACGAACGCGGGGTTTCGTCTAGTCGGGTTGTAGTTTTGTCGATTTCCCCGAAATGACGATTCTAGTTAAAGGATTGCGATTTTCGTGCGTTTTCCCGCGCACCGAGTGCATGCTATGAGTAATTCGAGAGCGTTGATAATTGTATATTGTGACTTGCATTGTCTTAGGTTTTTTAATCTTATGCTTGATATTGTGCAAATATAGGATCGATCGGGGAAACATCGGACACGGCGCGAAAAGGCAAGGCAGTGGCCGGATCGGATTAGCGGAGATTTCAGGTGAGTAGATGTATTCATCTATGGGGGAATCGTCTGTATGGCGCGAGGCGCCCCCCTCTAGTTAGGATTACCCTACTTTTTGCAAGATTCATATTGTTAGCTAGCTTATCCATTCATGTACACTGCATACCCTTATAGCGAACAGTATATTAGATTGCATGGACATTCATCCATACTTATGCGATATCACTTTGTAGGACACGAACACCATTACCATTGGCATCTGTTGCACGCGCACTATTCATATGACACACACGCCTTTGGTAATTTCCATGCCACGTGCACTATAGAACCTGTTTATCATAATATCGCCACTTGCATTCATACTTGATATATGAAATTGCATAGCATATGTATACCTCGCATCATCATCATATTTATATAGATTTCTAGCAAAATTCACATCGTATGCATTGATATCATAGACATTTATCATATATAACATGTGGACATTATGATTTTCTTGATGATTTCAGTATTGCTGCGATTTCTGGATTTTTGGGGAAAACCGCAAGAATTTAACAAAACCTTATATTTATCATTTTCAAAACAAAGTTGCGGTTTTCTCGTGATGTATGTGTCGTCCACCATGAGTTTTCATGTTTTCTGTTGGATTTCGAGACCCGATTCGAGGAGTGGATGAACCGTCTCGGGTACAAGGTGGGCCCGGTATGGTACCCCGGGGCAAGAAGATCGAGTTGTAGACGATGAGCCTGGCAGGGGAAGACTACCTACCGGTGATGTCTGGCGCGGCGGATATCCGGAGGATACCGACCGTTGTCGTGAGATTTATGATATGGGCCGATCCGGACTGACGGAGCCCGATATTGAGACAGATATGATTCCTATTTGGTGTCGATGCTTGACACGGGTTTTCAGATGATTTCTTGATGGTTCTTAGCTATTATACAGATATTCATGTTTTAAAAAGTTAAGAATTCAATACCCTTATCATTTAAAACACTTAAAGACTTAATAATGATATTGCATACCTGTGCACGCATATTAGAGATATTATATCATATATGGACATGCATGTTGTGGTGCATTGCGTGCATTCTTACGATTGCCTTATTAGATGTTATATTCTACTCACGAGTTGGCAACTCACCCCCGTTGTGCCACAGTGTCTTGCAGGTCGGACCCGTCACCCTTGTAGCGGCGGGCTATCTTATCATCAGCTTCTTTTGCTCAGACTCGTGACATCGCCCGTAGGTGGGTTGCGAGTATACTTTATTTCTTTTTGCTTTATCATTGTATCTAGTATTCTCCATCTACCACTTTATATTGTATATGCGACATAGTGATGAGACTGAGAGATATGTATATTTGTGATTTCTTTTGGGTCGAGCTCACTTGAGCCGACGTGTGTTTTCTGGTATTTTGCGTTTCTTTATGCTCTTTTCTTGATATTACTATTATATTGCATGTGGTTGTGATCCGCCTTGGGCGAAGAGCTAGCTCCCGCTTGGGGATGCCATTTTATGATTACAGGTTTATTATCTTGTTGTACCCATTTTGGGGGATAGAAAATACAGGGGAGACTCTGCCGAAATTTTTAGAAATTTTTGATGTTTTAAAAAGGGATTATATGCAACTTAAATGATTTTAAAAACCATTTTCATTAAAGGTTTTCCTTCACTCTCTTTTGATTTTGGTTTAGATTCTTCTGGGCTTTGGCTGACTTAGGTTACGGTACGCCTTTAGACGTCTCGTAATCTAAGTGCCAGTCGCGTTCCGTACTTTCAGGTCGTGACAGCGGTGGCTAGTCTCACAAGCCACTGGTGTCATTTGGTTCACCTAAGATGTATACAGGTGCTCATTGGGTTATGAGTACACCGGATAGGACTCGCCGGGAACATGCTAGTTGGGATTATACCATACGTCAGATAGCAGTTCCCTGGTGACATGTGTACAGGTTAGTTCATCGACCTGAGATCGTCATTTATCTCGTGTGAGTTCTCACTGTGCTTTGATTACTACCCTACCACGCTCAAAGGAGACGTGCAAACAAGTTTTAGTTGGGTACAGTCCCGAGCCACATAGAGGCAGTGAGCGGATATACAGGGGTTCGTCTCTCCCGGTAATAGGGGTGAGGTCGCGTTGTGTCTACGAGAGCTATTACACAAAGCCCTCGGCCGAGGCAGGAGATTTACTGGTAGGTATTCCAGTAGTATCTCAGGGTGTTCTGGGCTACACTCCGATACGACTTGTACCGCTTTTGGGGGTCTGACTTTTACCAACCCCTTAGGCCCGCCATGCGATACTCATAGACGAACGGACCGGACTGTAAGGATATTGTCACTGACAGGCTCAGTAGGATGTCAGGATGAGTTTGCTCATCGACGTCCCTTTTGGTCAATACCTGGTAGCCCGTCACGTATTGGCTAATATCTCTGACGTGCTAGTGGTTAAATCCACAACCAAAGTATTGACGAGTCTTTAGAGTCCCCCACAGACCAGTTTCTCACATTTCGGGCGAAACGTTGTAGAGGCCGTATGGAGATATGGCAGGGTTCGATCTTATACGTGCGGTATTGCACGGATCAAGATCGGACGGATTATACTAGCGGGCTTTGGTTTAAACCGGATCCTAGTATTGTACAGTGTAGATTTTGTCTCTTTGCATTTATATTCAGTGGGAATACAAATGTGGGTATGTATATACAGTCGCGGGTTTTTCCTGTAATTTATTACGGGATCAGTTTTCTGAAGTTGCCAGTTTGTATTCCGTTCCGGCCAGTTTTCCTTTGTTCCTTCACGGCCGGAATTTTGAGAGGGAAGGGGGGCTAATTTGCAAGAGTGCAAATTAGCTTTGTGGAGGGTGTTTCTTGCATTTGGAGGATTAGGATAAGACTATCATCATTAGATTCTTTTTCCATCTCTTCCCTTGCATTTATGGTGATGGTTATGGAAAGGATGTGGAAGCGATTTGGTTGTGAATTATTTATCTTTTTATCACTTATTTTCTCCTCTTGATAATTCCATTCTTACTCCACCATTTTTGAGATTGAGGGGCCGGCCACTTGAGGGGAGTGAGGAGAGAGGTTTCATTTTGGTGAAGGAAAATGATTCATCACATTTCTAGCTTGCTACAAAATTCCTCACCTCCCCAAAAGTTCATTCCTCTCCTCCTTCATAAAAGGCAACTTTACAACCCCAAAGAGACAAACCATTCTATACTACTCTACTTCAACCTTGGACGCGTCGGCTAGCCAACTTCGCGCCCGAGTTGCCTCGGTCTAGAGGTGGGAGCCCATAAAAGAACCCGGCGTTGTGGTGCCCGTCCCGACGAGGAGGTGACGACCGGAGATTCCGCGAGAAGATCGGAGTGGATGCGAAGACCGAAGGACATGGATCACTTGGTATAGCTTCTCTACTCCTTTTCTTGTTTGATAGAGTTAGATTAATGGCCCGATCTGGGATTTTAGTGCGCGGTCGTGCCGGTTTCTAAGTTCTAGAAAAGTTTCGTTTCCGCATTCCGGCGTCGGATTGACGGCCGGGACGCCGCCGTGCACTTACATTGGTATCAGAGCGACGACATTAACCTAGTCTAACTTGCTCTAATGTGTTTAGAACTCGATCGAACAAAAATCCCAAAAACCGTATTTTCTAGTGCACAAGTTTCTGTCGATTTTGTTTTGGCTCGAAATCTTTTTCAGTACATTGCAGAAACATGTGCAGGGAATTCTAAGCAATCTGAGAAAATTTGGTCGCGTGGCATCACTTTTCCACCGCGGAACCGCGGCCATACCCATGCATTGGTCGCGGTTCCGCCGCAAGGTTGACTGTTCATTGCACCAAATTTTCACAGTAGGCTTCTGGCTTGAGAATAGGGTTTTTGGAATATTATGTTTGGGCCCAGATTTTCTTTGAGTGCTACAGTAGTGCTTGGGGCCCACTTCGGTAATTTTGATCGATCGAAAATTTTAAACATGTTAGTTCACAGTATTTACATTATATCTGCGACCGTGAATGTCATTTGATCGGTAAATCCTGTCTAACTGCTATAGCCCTTTTAGACAGATTTGCGAATGTGACATTCACGTTAATGTTCTGTGTTGTGCTGTGATGTTGCGGATTGGTCGTGGGGATAGCCTGGTTGCAGTGGTAGTACAGTTTGGTTTATTATGTACATTTGATATTGCGGGGCGAGCGTCCGACATGTGGACTGCCGTCACTGCTTGTTTGTATATTATTCTTTTGGGGCACGACCGGGATGAGGTCTTGTATATATTTTACTTTCTGTACTAGAATTACCCCAAGGTGGGGTGCACGGATAGCCGGGTTCTAGAGGGCAACGGGCCCGCATCTCATGGCATTGAGACGGAGGGGGCTTCACTCTAGAATTGGCGGGCTATTCGCCGCACTTGTAGGGGGTATAGGTTGACCCAAGGAGGGGTGCCCAAGTTACCGGATTCCGTGAAGTGCTTGGTGGTCCATTCACGTTGCTGAGGGGGGCTGCCTCGCTTCAGGTTTTGGCAGGTAACTTGCCGCGCCCGTAGGGGTCTAGGATTTCATTGCACAGGCTATCCACACGACCAGGGGAACGTCGGGTTTCAGTAGCGGCTCTATGAAACCCGGGGATCCCAGATATCTGTATTGTTCTGTGATGCTTGTTACATTTCTGTAATGTTGCATTTTATCACGTCTTGAGCGAATATTATATATTGATATATATACTAGTAGATGTTGTATATGTTTTGCATCCGCGCTAGTCCAGTCCCCGCTCTGTCGTTAGTTAAGTAACCTAACGGGTGATGACGGGACCCAGTGGCGAATGCGGATGGTATATACGTACATCATTATTTTCGTTCTTTATTGGTGTGACCAATTGATGGGACTGCGTTGATTCGGATCAATGCAAGCTAAACAAACCTATTCTGATATTGTTGGAACATTTTTCAAAAAGCTGTTATTGCAAGGACGTTCACTTTTTTTTTGCACAGTGGTATTCAGTTGGAATATCCTGCTCCTCGGTCGACGAGGCAAGGGCCGAGATCCCTTCACCGGGAGTGACCCCTTGGACAAAAGTTTGCGTCAGGGCAATAACTTCACTACAGTCGTTTACTTTTGCTTTGCATCGTAATATTCAGTTGGAATATCCTGCACCTCATTCTACGGGGAAAGAGCCGAGATCCCTTCACCGGGAGTGACCTCTTTAGCAAAGGTTTTCGCCACTATATTTTTATAAAGCTATCCGGTTCCTTCAACGATATCAAGTTCATTACGTTAAAGGTTTTCGCCAGAAACCATTCGTAGCCCTCCGTCGTTTCACATGGATAGTCAATAAATATTCAAGCTATGTTTGTTGGCCAAAATCAAGGCATAGTGATTGGTAGCTATTGGGTATTCATGTGCAGACTAGATAGATGCATTGGTTTGGGACAGTCGTATAGCCTTGTTGGCCAAAGTCAATGGCTCGTACGGGTGGGATCAAATTAACCTGGAGAATGACGGGTAGAACTTGATATGTGACTTATGATTTGTTGGCCAAAGTCAAGGTCATAAGAGCATGGGGCAAAAATCACATCGGGAGTTTCTAAAAAAACTGAAACTTGCCAGATACGCGCATACCTTCTGGAGTGTGATAACGTGAGCGGATTCTGTCACATTATCATGCGATGATAGTTGGATCCCGATTCCCACTGATGAGTTGGTTTACTCCTCGGGTGATCCCGACTAATTCTTCTTTCAGGTTTGGGGAAGAATTTGACGTTACAGTGGGAGGTTTCCTGATTAGATAAAGTGATAACCATTCTGATCTAGGTTAGAGTGCACGCTGAGTGTTTCTTTTCTCTCTCTCTTTGGCAGCGACCATTGACCCGACCCTAAAACTATGACTCAGTGACCAAGATTAACCGAACCTTCTTAAACACTGGCTTTTGGATTGTCCGAATTGCAAACCTCATTGCCACTCCTACTTTTACCCTTTTCTCCAGGACACCCCGTATTACTACGAACGTCCACTTCCATTGGATCAAACCATCGTATGGTTATATACGAACTCGAAGGAATTTATTCGAGGATGGTTTCCGGTTCTGGAGAAAACGAATAGGACTATTCAGTTGTCTTTTCCTTTTACCTTCTCTCAGGTTGCGAGTACTCCTTGGTTTAGGAGATAGTACACCTATTACGCAAATTGGATAGTCTTCTTCCAAATCTTAGGCTGGTGCCGAACGGTGGGGAATGAAGAAAACCAATCAGCATAACGATGGTGTACAGAAGGTATTAAGTAAAGACATATCAAGGGATTAGTAAGAGGGCAAAGTAAATTGCGACTGCTATTCACGACCAAACCAAGTATTTCTTCGCCCATCCTAAATCACCTTTGTATTTCTCCAGAACACTCCGTATCACTACGAAGATCCACAGTTTATTTGGATACTCCATCGTATGGTTATATACGAATTCGAAAGGAACTTGTTCCAGTTCGGGGATGGATTCTGGTTAAGGAGAAATAGGAATAAGGTTTATTCGGTTGTCTTTTATTTTCACCTTCTCTCGCATTGCGAGTGCTCCTAGGATTAGGAAAGTACACCCATTATGGTTATTGGATAGTCTTCTTCCAAACCATAGGCTGGTGCCGAACGGTAGGGAAGGAAGAAAACTATTTAGCCTAAGAGGGTATACAGAAGGTATTGACTAAAGACATATAAAGGGATTTGGAGAGATGGCAAAGAATTATACGGTTACAGTTGTGAATCTGGATAATGGAAGAGGCATTATAGGAATACCGGGATACCCCATCGAAACATTTACATGTTTCAGTTTCACTGTGTACTGTTAAAAGAAAACTGATTTCCCAATTAGCCCTTGTTCCAGGGTATGTATTTACCAGGTATGATTCTCACATCTGTATAGAGTGGGAGTAAGTTATTGGGAATTAGGTGATCATCCTCATTATATCGGAATTCGTTGTAATTGGTGATATTTGAGGAAGTCACCTGGGTTGTTTGCCGGACGGCAAATATTTGGTTTTGAATATCCGTTGTTATGCACCAATTCAAATTGATATATCTGTACGTCTATTTTTATAGAGTGAGATATACCTTTCTGAAATTATGTCTATGACATTTACCTATATCAGTGGATGGTTAGGTAAGGAGTATTGAACAGCGGTGTAATTCTTCTTAACCATAAGTACAGTTTTCAACCTACGACACACAGGGAATGAGTTATTAGACTCAAGGGACTTATACAGAGTATTGTATGTTGTCCAACGTCCATAAGGATAGAGGGGTTGGTTCTCGTACTATATTCGGTTTACTTATGACTTCTCTAGTTATTAGACAGGTGTTTCGTAGAAACACAGAGTCCAAGTTTCAAGAAGTTATAGGTATATGAATAAAGTAGAGAACCAAGTGTTGCAAGTATCAGGATTCTTCAAGGAGATCGAAGATGTAGATACTTGTGTAGGGTATTCAGTTGATAGTAATGATTAAGAGAACCTGCTTCTCTTTCAGGTTGCTCATAATTGGAAGCGTTCCTAAGTTGAGTAACGCTGATCGACCTCCTTCCATTTAGTTGACATGCACTGGAGACAGCTGCATGATTTGAATCTGGTTCAATTAAATCAGTGCCTCTGGTTCTATATTGGATATAGAACAGTTCATATCTTGACGTTGTCAAGGTACGGGGAGTTTTCCGGCTTATGCTTAAAACCAGACTCTGGATAACTCAAGGCACGTTTCTGTAATGGTTGTTTGTGGGTTGACCCAGGCTATGACGAGGGTTGACTTTCTACCATCTGGAAGATCAATAGTGATATTGTTCTTAACTCGCCACAGTTTTAACAAAAATGGATTTTTTTTTCAGAAAACAGTAGTGGGAGTATGGTAGAACTGGAAGTGATTCCAGAATCGCAAACGATTACTGAAAGTTTGATAGGAACCTAAAGATTCAATCTGGCTTGACATTCCATTGGCCACTCCGCAGATATGGTGGGTAACCTCAGGCGCTCGAGAGGTACTTCGGTATGCTCAAGGACGGTGACAGGGAGGTTCTTGTTTACCCAGACTTGCCATTGCCGTTGTTCCAGACTATGAGACCCGGCAGGAGGATGAGTATAGCGTCGTTCTGAACTGGATTTAGAAGCGTACGTCTATATGACTTTGCCAGAGGGTTGTCGTAGTCAGTGGGAGCAGCGGAAGTATTGGTGGACAAGTGGCTTATGTCTATTTATAAACTAAAGCAGATATAGCGGAGATAGATCATCTATTTCTGATGTGACAGTCATAGCTTTGACTTCATCAGAATAGGGGATGGATCTGTTAAGAAGGTAGTAGGGTGTGATGTCCTGGTATTTGGATGACATACACAGAGTAGGAAGTGAAATTCCTATACTACGATCGGTTATACTTTGGTTGTCACACAGTAGTTTCTCCATATAGGACTTGGATATAATATCAAGACATTCTGGTTACTAGATCTATAGATCTAGATTTGGGTGGTTTCCCAATCTGGGTACTTAGACAATATTCTAAAGGGGTTTTAGAATGGACGACTCCTAGCATGGTGGTGTACCTGCAAGTGATGGAGTCATCCTCTCTTAAGGTGTCTTATAGACTAAAGTGGAGAGGGATGTGCATGATTGGCAGATCACTTGCTTAGGCAATTGAGTCAATCATGAGATGTCAAGTACCACACCGATGTTGTTTTTGCACGAGATGCAGTAAGTTGACAATAATCCAATCCTGGAGAAACGATTGGAAGCAGTTTTAGAACATAAGTTGATGTTCTAGGGAAATGTTAACGGCAGCCTCCTTTGGGAGACAGTTATCATTCCAGGCTTCCAAGGTGACCTGGATGGCAGAGTGGCTGTCAGAGTTATAGTTCTCCCTCTGAAGAGGGGCAGTATTTTGGACAGGTAGTCCAGGCGGATACTGAGGGAGGCATGGCGCATGATACTGATTAAGTTCAGTTGACGATACAGTCTAAGAAGTTTGGATTTGGAGTTCACTTATGAACTAGGTCCCATCAGATATCCAAACATATTCTAAGACAGGTATTGCTCATTTCGGGAGATGGGTTTCTCCGCGTACTTGAGATAAAGAGAGACATAGAAAGAAACATCACAGCGGATCCACTCACTGAGGCTATTCCTCGAACGCAATAGTTTCGCAAACGAGCTTTGTGAGACTGACTAGTAGAGGAGTTGGGTGTTCGGTATCACACGGGCTGTGAGTATGCGACATTACAATAATTAGCCTTGAGTGCAAGTGGGAGATTGTTGGAGATAGTGCCCTCAGAGTCAATTATTGGATCACAGGCACGTGATTGCAATGATTGAGGGAGGACCTGTCCCAGTAGGACAGTCTTACTCAAGATGATAGTATGCTATCTGGTTTATCTTTATCATCATGTACTGCTTTAGGTGACCTTGCAGGTCACTATTGCACGTTGATAGAGCCCCTAGGATTCTTGCTTGACTACCAGAAGTATGAGGGCGATCATATACGTGGGAGCTGGGGTCTATAAGCACATCCTTAAAAGGTCCCTAGTCGTGGGAGTTTCGAGACAGGGCATCGATACTCCAGAGTAGACTAGTGTATACAGTCGAGACCCCGACGAGGGGCGGTGGCCGGTCTCACAAGCCACTGGTGTCAGTTGGTTCACCTAAGATGTATACAGGTGCTCATTGGGTTATGAGTATACCGGACAGGACTCGCCGGGAACATGCTAGTTGGGATTATACCAGACGTCAGATAGCAGTTCCATGGTGACATGTGTAGAAGTTAGTTCATCGACCTGAGATCGTCATTTGTCTCGTGTGAGTTCCCACTATGCTTTGATTACTACCCTACCACGCTTAAAGGAGACGTGCAAACAGGTTTTAGTTGGGTACAGTCCCGAGCCACATGGAGGCAGTGAGCAGATCTGCAGGGGTTCGTCTCTCCCGGTATTGGGGGTGAGGTCGCGCCGTGTCTAGGAGAGCCATTACACAAAGCTCTCGGCCGAGGCAGGAGATTTACTGGTAGGTATTCCATTAGTATCTCAGGGTGTTCTGGGCTACACTCCGACACGACTTGTACCGCTTTTGGGGGTCTGACTTTTACCAACCCCCTAGGCCCGCCATGCGATACTCATAGACGAACGGACCGGACTGTACGGATATTGTCATTGACAGGCTCAGTAGGGTGTCAGGATGAGTTCGCTTATCGACGTCCCTTTTAGTCAATACCTGGTAGCCCGTCACGTATTGGCTAATACCTCTGACGTGCTAGTGGTTAAATCCACAACCAAAGTATTGACGAGTCTTTAGAGTCCCCCACAGACCAGTTTCTCAAGTTTCGGGTGAAACGCTGTAGAGGCCGTATAAAGATATGGTAGGGTTCGATCTTATACGTGCGGTATTGCACGGATCAAGATCGGACGGATTATACTAGCGGGCTTTGGTTTAAACCGGATCCTAGTATTGTACAGTTTAGATTTTGTCTCTTTGCATTTGTATTCAGTGGGAATACAAATGCGGGTATGTATATACAGTCACGGGGTTTTCCTGTAATTTATTACGGGATCAGTTTTCTGAAGTTGCCAGTTTGTATTACGTTCCGGCCAGTTTTCCTTTGTTCCTTCACGGCCGGAATTTTGAGAGGGAAGAGGGGCTAATTTGCAAGAGTGCAAATTAGCTTTGTGGAGGGGGTTTCTTACATTTGGAGGATTATGATAAGACTATCATCATTAGATTCTTTTTCCATCTCTTCCCTTGCATTTGTGGTGATGGTTATGGAAAGGATGTGGGGTTGATTTGGTTGTGAATTATTTATCTTTTTATCACTTATTTTCTCCTCTTGATAATTCCATTCTTACTCCACCATTTTTGAGATTGAGGGGCCGGCCACTTGAGGGGAGTGAGGAGAGAGGTTTCATTTTGGTGAAGGAAAATGATTCATCACATTTCTAGCTTGCTACAAAATTCCTCACCTCCCCAAAAGTTCATTCCTCTCCTCCTTCATAAAAGGCAACTTCACAACCCCAAAGAGACAAACCATTCTACACTACTCTACTTCAACCTTGGATGCGTCAGCTAGCCAACTTCGCGTCCGAGTTGCCTCGGTCCAGAGGTGGAAGCCCGTAAAAGAACCCGGCGGTGTGGTGCCCGTCCCGACGAGGAGGTGACGACCGGAGATTCCGCGAGGAGATCGGAGTGGAGGCGATGACCGAAGGATACGGATCGCTTGGTATAGCTTCTCTATTCCTTTTCTTGTTTGCTAGAGTTAGATTAATGGCCTGATCCGGGTGCGCGGTGGTGTCGGTTTCTAAGTTCTAGAAAAGTTTCGTTTCCGCATTCTGGCGTCGGATTGACGGCCGGGGCGCCGCCGTGCACTTACAATATCAACAACATCCGTATTCTCTGTTGAAAAACGAAGACTAAGACTTTAGTTTCACAAAAAATCCTTTTATCGGATTTGAACCGATGACTTACGCCTTAGCATGGCGTTACTCTACACTAAGTTAAAAGGGCCCTGTTCAATTCATGAATTAGCCGTTTTCTATTATGAGTCTAGTCTACTACATATATATAGACTAGACTCATAATTGAACAAGAAATTTTATTTACCTAAAAAATGGGTAAAGTTTTTCTCATTTCTAATTTTTCGGGCTTAGTGTGAGATAGTGATAGGCCCATTCTATTTCATCTGAACAAGAAACGAAGCAATGAGTGAAAGTTGAAGAAAATAAATTAAATAAGGTTTTATCCCTTACCCCTTTTTCTGTCGGACCAATCATTACTTGAATTGAAGGAATCTTATGCTTCCTTTTATTATATCTAAAAGGATGGGATGCTTCATTCATGAAGTATCAAACCAAAAAAAATGTTCAAATTCTATAGAATCATAACAGAGAAAGACTTTTCAGATTATCCATATCATTATATTATATTGACTTGACAATTCCAAAAAACTGTTCATACTATCATCATAGTATGATGACAGTCGAGCGGATATGCCCCCATCGTCTAGTGGTTCAGGACATCTCTCTTTCAAGGAGGCAGCGGGGATTTGACTTCCCCTGGGCGTAGGGTACTACAAAAGGAATGGATTATCAATAAGCCTAGAATAAATTCTTCCTGGGTCGATGCCCGAGCGGTTAATGGGAACGGACTGTAAATTCGTTGGCGACATGTCTACGCTGGTTCAAATCCAGCTCGGCCCAAAAGTTTTCACCGCTCCATGAGTATGATATAACCAATTTGTCTTACAGAAAAGGAAAAAATGCCGGATCCGTAGAAATAAAGATAAAGAAAAGGGTCGATTTTTATTTTCCTCATCTCATTGAAAGATTGATTAGCTATTTTCAAAAAGAAAATAAAAAATAACTAGTTACTAATAATCCGCGTCACTCTTACTAAAGCCCATGTTTGTGTGGATATATATAATATCCATATATCATTCGCGTATCTGTTACGTTACAACATGACGAGTAGAATGTTCTTATGAAACCATAAGAATATGTATGCTATACACCTCGCTGGGATTGTAGTTCAATCGGTCAGAGCACCGCCCTGTCAAGGCGGAAGCTGAGGGTTCGAGCCCCGTCAGTCCCGAACTAGGATCCAATTCATTTCTCAATTCATTTCTCTATTTTTCGCGAAAGAGAAGATGGAGAGCAAAATCGAATCCCCGGTACAGGGAGGGGGAATTTTATTTCTTTTGTTTTTGTTTCACATTTATCATCAGACAAATACATGAATTTCCATTTCTTCCACTAGTACCGATTGCTAAGGGAGAGACATAGGTTGATTGATACAATCGGTAGTATTGCTATATTCAGTATTTTTAATTTAAGATATACCACTTTCTTTTTCGATCGTTCTTGATCAATGAAATGGAATAGAGTGCCTGTATTTTTAAGGGGAGTATAGACAAAAATTAACTTCGTTTATTGTACGATACACAATGAACTTGATATAATTTAATTACCCGTCGGAGTACTTTTCACGTTAAAACACATCTTTTCTAATTCCTATTTTTTATATCATTAATACTAATTGGAAACAATCTATTTCATTCTCATTCAAATTGCAGACTTCATTTTTGATGTATATGTTCCAATCCCAATCCAATAAAGAGGATATTAATAACATAAAAGAAAAGACCAACTAAACAACGCCCCTTTCTTATTCTTAGAAAATAGAAATTTCATTTGTTTGAATATTCGATTTTTTATACTTAATCTTTTTTCATCTTACTTTTACTATACTGTACTGTTTGGTTCTTTGTATGACCCAAAGAATACCGGTCATATATATAATACCTCATAATTCTATGTATATGTATAAATAGTAAAGTTGTATAAGCAAGATGATAGGTTATAGAAAAGAAAAAGTGGAAAAGGGGGATGAAAATCCAATGATGGGTATTTCTGATCCAATCAAAAATGATATTTTTTTATTTAGTATGTGTAAAAGATCTTCCTATGTTATACTATTCAATTCTCGACGATGAATTGATTTGATAGATCATCAATTTTTATTCATAATATTGATCTGATTCAGTATCATCAGGATGCAATTCATCCCATTGAATTTACAGGAGTCAAATTTCTCATCTCTATGGGATTAGATCCCGAGTTATTGCAAAACAAAAAAAAGAAGATTAGATTATGGAAGTCAATATTCTCGCACTTATTGCTACTGCACTGTTCATTCTAGTTCCTACTACTTTTTTACTTATCATCTATGTAAAAACAGTCTGCTAAAATGATTAATTTGAATGAAACTTGAATTATTAGTTATTAGTTCTTATCGATGATTCAAGAAATGAAAGGAAGGAATTCAAACTCTAAGTTTTAAATGAAATGATTGGGCTGGAATCAGAAGTATCTTAGTAAGTATCTAAGCAAGTGTGGTAGAAAGAACTATATATATAGTTATTTCTACCACACTAGCTAGTATTGTATACTATTTTTTATTACAGAAAGTTGTATAGTATACGAATATAGGCTTCATATAGATCAAATTACAATATGTATGTACATATAGATAGCACTCTAATTCTATTTCTTTTATTTTGATTTCCCATCTCAAGAAGTCATTAAGTCATTGATTGAACAATTAACGGATGATCCGCGGAGTTATATGGTAACTTCTTCGGACTAGCAAACTACTTGGACGTTCTAACTACTCGGTTAGGATTTATACCTCCTTGTTACTTGTCCTTCAGGTCTTCTTCTCCTCCTTTTCATTGAGCTCCTCGAAAATCCGATCGAGCTTGCAACGCCGGCCTTCTCGCGTCAAAGATGATCCACCCGAGTATGTGCTTCAAGCTCTAACCTCTAAACGGAGGTAACTTGGGTACCTAGTTTGCTAAGCTAAATAGCCTAGATGATGTAGAGAATGATTATGGATTAATTTGTCTCAATTACCCTGGATTTCTGAACTCATGAGAGCTATTAGGGTTTGAAGAAGAAGAAGAGAGCCTTGGAGGGGAGAGAGTGTTGTGATGAGAATGATATGATGAATGGCTAAAGGTTGATGATAATGAAGCATATATTAAATTAATAATGAATCAACCATGCTTCAATAGTCATCAAAACAATGAGTCACCAAAGTAGCCATGCTTCAATCATGTCTTTAATAACACATCATACCTCCACCTCATTATCCATTTAAATAAATGGATTAAAGCACAAATGAGGTGTCTTCTTCTAAAAGCACTTTTGTGAAATTACAAGAATACCCCTCACCGTATATACATACCCGTATTCGTATTCCGAAAAATACGAATATAAAGAGACGAAAATAATCCAATAATATAATATTAGGATCTGGCTTAAACTAAAGCCCATTAGTATTATCCACCCGAACATCATCCGTGCAGCCTGTACACGTATGTGATCGGAACCCTACCGTAAAACCATACGTCCTTCTACATCGTTTCGCCCGAAGCAGGGAAACCCTTTGTGTGGGACTCTAAAGACTCGACAATGCGTTGGCAGTGGGTTTAACTATAAGTCCGTCAGCAGTACTAGCTGCATGTAACGGCTACCCAGGTATCCGTCGATAAGAAAGCCAATGAGCAAACTCATCCGAACTCCCACTGAGCCTATCCGTGACAATCTCCATACAGTCCGGTCTGTTCATCTAAGATACTCGCATATCGGGCCTAGGGGAGCGGTAACCGTCAGACCCCTAATAGCGCAATAAGTCATGCCGCGGTAGAGCTCAAAACACCCTGAGAAACTACTAGAGTACCCACCAGTAAATCTCGCTTGTCCTGGCCAAGGACTGTGTAATGGCTTTTCGAACACAGCGCGATATCAACCCCCAATATCGGGAGAGATGAATCCTATCTAACCATTACTGCCTCCCAGTGCTTCGAGACTGCACCCAACCACTACCTGTTTGTACGATTCATTTGAGCCGTGGTAGGGTAGTGATCTAAGTACAGTGGGAACACTCGAGACGAATAGTGATATCAAGTCAACGGACCAAGCTGTACTTATGTCACCTGGGAACTGCTAACTGACGATAGGTATAATACCAACCAGCGGTTCCCTACGAGTCTGTCCAGTGTAACTCATAACCCAATGAGCACCTGTATACTATCTCCAGTACAACGTACTAATAGCTGTGGGATAGACCATCTCCCCTGCTGGGATGAGAAGTGTATACACTAGTCTACTCTGGAGTATCGATGCCCCGTCTCGATAATCCTACGACTAGGGACCTATATAAGGATGTGCTTATAAACTACCCAGCCCCTACTAGTGTGACTGCCATCACAACGCTGGTAGTCAAGCAAAGATCTTAAGGGCTCTATCAATATGTAAAAGCGATATGCTAAAAGAAACATATACACATATTAAGATAGAATCAAACCAAGTAGCATACTACCATTTTGAGCAAGACTGTTATTATATCCGTATATATCCCACGCTTCCAAAATGTAATAAACAAACCAGTTCTATACAATAATGCCCTCTAGGGCATATAACACTAACAATCTTCCACTTGCACTAAGGCCATGTGTTAGCATATCGCAGACCTATCATCTCGATTAGCCTTTCAAACTGTGTCTGGGGATGGCCTTTGTGAATGGATCTGCAGTGTTGTTCTCTGTCTCTACTCTCCGCATCTCGATCTCCCGGCGATCAACGATCTCTCTGATCAGGTGGAACCGCCTCAAGATGTGTATGGACTTCTGATGGGACCTTGGTTCCTTCGCTAAAGCTATAGCGTCGTTGTTGTCACAATACAACGGTATTGGATCAACAGTGGACGGAACCACTTGAAGCTCTGTCACGAACTTTCTGATTCAGACTGCTTCTTTCGCGGCGTGATATGCAACGATATACTCTGCTTCCATCATCGAGTCAGCAACGGTGTCCTTCTTGGAGCTCTTCAAACAGACCACCCCTCCATTGAGGGTAAAGACATAACCCGACATGGACCTGGAGTCATCCTTGTCACTCTGGAAGCTGGAGTCAGTGAAGGCCTTGATCTGGAGGTCTTCTCTACCGTACACCAAGAACATCTCCTTAGTCCTTCTCAGGTACTTGAGAATGTTCTTCACTGTTGTCCAGTGCTTCTCCCCTGGGTTTGACTGATACTTGCTTACAACGCTCAGTGCGTAAGCTACATCTGATCTGGTACACAATATCGCATACATTATAGAGCCTACCGCAGAAGGGAAGGGGTTGAAGACTGACCTTGACAACGATGTTTTAGGTGATCCCCAACCGGGTTTGGTTACCTTATCTTCTTTCTTGGTCAGCCTTTCCACCCTATATGAGTAGAGGTTATCCGACTAGGGCGGGAGAACCCGCTGATCCGAAAAGTTTCCTGAAGGAAGTAAGTAGGAGTTGTTGTGACAAATCAAGACAAGAAAAAAGATTGGAAAGAGGAAGAATACATCATTGAAACAATCATGCGAGGGAAAGAGGTGCGGTGACTGACCATGGAGATGGAGCTGGTTGCCTCGAATAGGCAAAACCTGTTGCTGACAGCTCAAGATTCAGAGACTTAGAGGACGGGTTCTGACCAGCAGCTGGACTTGAGACGCCACTAACAAAACGAGAATGAGCACCTAAAATGAAAGATCGTACAGTCTTAATACTCATGCAATCCCTTTCCAAATCAGTCTTGGGAGACATCTCTTTGGAGAGGGCGATCCCGTAACAAGACAGCAAATTATGGTGTTGATGTACCTTAACTGTGAAAGTCCTAACATCCGTTTAGATCTATCACGATAGATCTGGATCCCCGGAATGTAGGAGGCATCACCCAGGTCCTTCATGGAGAACCTTTGTGACAAGAATCTTTTGGCTGATTGTAGCATAGGAATGTCATTTCCTATCAGGATAATGTCATCCACGTACAAGACGAGGAATACCGCAGTTCTCGCTACAATTTTACTATAGATGCATGGTTCATCTGGATTTTTGATAAAGTCGAATTCCTTGACCGTCTCATCAAAACAGATGTTCCAACTCCGCAATGCCTGTTTTAATCCATAAATGGATTTAAGCAACTCGCACACTCTTCCGCTGCTCTCACTCTCTATGAAACCCTCTGGCTGATCCATGTAGACACACTCTTCCAAATTTCCATTCAGTAAAACGGTCTTTACGTCCATCTGCCAAATTTCATAATCGTGGAAGGCAGCAATGGCAAGAAGGATCCGAATGGATTTGAGCATAACCACTGGAGAAAAGGTTTCATCATAATCCAAACCAGGTCTTTGACGAAAAGCTTTTGCAATAAGTCTAGCCTTATAGGTTTCAACCTGACTATCTACACCAATCTTCTTTCTGAAGATCCATTTGCAGCCTACGGGTTTTACCTCTTCTGGAGCAATGTCCAAAGTCCATACTTTGTTGGTGTACATGGACTCCATTTCGGTATGCATTGCATCCAGCTATTTTACCGAGTCTCTGCTCTGAATGGCTTGCTGGAAACTAGTTGTCTCATCATCGTCGATGATGCAATCCTCTTTATCCCCGTCTATGAGAAAACCGTAGTATCTCTCGGGCGGATGAGTGCCTACTAGTCCTGTAGAGTGGCGTGGGGATGTCCGGTTCTTTCGAAACTTCTGGTTCCAACATGCTTTCTGTAATAGCTTGTGGTTCTGGAATTTCTTCCAGTTCTATTGCGCTCCCACTTATTTCTTTTTCAAGAAATTGAGTTTCCAAAAAGTGGGCATGCCGAGAAACAAAGACCTTTTGTTTCTCCACGTAATAGAAAAGATACCCCCTGGAGTTCTTTAGGCATCCCACAAACTTACACAGCACTGAGCATGCTTCAAGCTTGTCCGCATGCTGCTTTTTTACAAAAGCTGGACATCCTCATATCTTTAGATACTGAAGATAGGGTTTCTTCCCACTCTACATCTGATATGATGTGATAGGCACCGACTTAGCAGGAACCTTGTTCAAAAGATATGCAGCTGATTCTAGTGCATAGCCCCAGAAGGATCGCGGTAACTCAGCGTTACTCATCATGGAACGTACCATATCTAATAAACTTTGGTTCTGCCTTTCTAATACACCGTTGTGTTGATGTGTGTATGAAGGAGTAAGCTGAGTGAGAATTCCATTCTCTTTTAAGTAATCCAGGAACTCGGCATTTAAGTATTCACCATCTCGATCAGATTTAAGTGTCTTGATAGTTTTGCCTGTTTGTTTTTTCCACTTCATTCTTATATTCCTGGAATTTTTCAAAGGCCGAGATTTATGTTTCATCAAAAATACATGTCCATACCTTAAGAAATCATCCATAAAAGTAATGAAGTAAGAATAACCACTTCTTGCATGTGTAGACATTAGACCACACACGTTGCTGTGTATGAGTCCCAAGAGCTCGCTCGCTCTTACCCCATGTCCGGTGAACGGAGTCTTTGTCATCTTTCTTTTGAGACATGATTGACAAGTTGCACAAGACTGATATTCGAACGGATCCAAATATCCCTCTTTATGTAACTTCGTCAACCGTGTTTTATTGATGCGACCCAATCTACAATGCCATAAGAAAGCCTGATTTAATTCTGGAGACTTTCTTTTAAGTGTATTCTGGACGTCGAAAACCTGAGCTTGATTTAATACGTATATACCGTTATTTAGTGTACATGACCCAATCAAACCATGATTAAGGTGGATGTGGACGACATCGCTTACAAATGTAAAATCATAAACTTCTTTAGATAGTAAAGATACAGAGATGATATTATATGTCAAACTAGGTACACACAAACAGTTACACAAAATCAAAATCTGCCCACTTGTCAATCCTAGGTGATATTTCCCTATGGATATAGCATTCATGCTCATTCCAATAGCAACCCTGAGAGTCATATCACCTGCCAAGATAACTCTACGGTTTCTCAGAGCCTGGAATGAATTACAGATATGAGATCCTGATCCGGTATCTAGTACCCAGATAGTAGAGTTAATTGACAGACAGTTTTCAAACATAAACACACATAAAGCCGAAACCACAACATGCTTCGAATCCTGGTTACCGGCTTTCCAAGCCATGCAGTCCTTCTTCCAGTGGCATTTCCTGTGACAATAGAAACATTCCTCCTTTCCTACTGTCGGCCCCGAAAATTTTGCCATGCCCTTTCCCTCTACCTTACTGGCACCGTCTTTCGGCTTGGTAGAGGCCTTCTTCTTCTTCCCCTTGGCTTTCGCCTTGGATCTAGAAGAGGAAGATTCCCAAATAAGCAGAGCGGGTGTCTTCCTGGATTTCTGCATGGTGCCCTCGGTGCTCTTCAACATGTTGAGGAGTTCTGGAAGTGAAACTTCCTTCCCTTGAATGTTGAAATTCAAGATAAACTGGGCGTAGGTAGAGGGGGGACTGTAGAATCAAGTCAGTATATAACTCGTTCTCCAACATGGTACCAAGCTTCGGGAGCTCTTCAATCAAGCTGATCATCTTAAAGACATGGTCCCCTACAGATGACCCGACAGCCAACCTCGCTTGAAACAATTTCTTCGATATCTCATATCTTGCGATACGAGATTGCTCTTCATATAAATCTTTGGTATGGAAGAAGATGGAGGCTAAGTCCATCTTCTCGTGCCGCCTCTGGTGTTCATTATCCATTGAGGCTAACATGAGGCACTTGGCTCTTACACTGTCTATTTCCCATGTCTTACGGATTTCAACATCTGCGACTGTGGAATCTGGACCTGGGACGGCGGGGGCTTTGGTAGTAAGGAGATAGCCCAGGTTGTCATAGGTAATGGCCATCTGGACATTCCTAAGCCAATCTTTATAGTTTGGCCTAGTCAATTTGTTTTTATCCAGCAGTAACTTAAGCCCGGTCATTTTCGTCGCTACAATCAAGAGAGAGAGAGGAGAAACACTCAACATGATGCTCTTGCAACTTTAGATTGGTTATTAGTTTATCTAAACATGATGGCTTCCACTGTTTCTCGAATCCTCCTTCAAACCATAAAAGAAGAATTAGTCAGGATTAATCCCATCCTACAATTCTTACTTAACATTTCGGTCAGACTAGTGTTGATACTTCGAGAGAGGTTTTCCAACGCTTACGCGAAGTTTCTTAATTACATAACCTCTTTTCCCTAGAGGCGTAGCCCCGCTAACACCGTTCTAGGCACCTACTTGGTTTATAGCATTGATTGTTTAGTGAAAAAATCTCCCGAGGAGTAGTGGATACTCACAGTAGGATCGGGATCCAAATATCATCGTGTGACAACTTTGAAGGAATCCTACCAAAATCATCACACTCCAAATGATATGTAACACTAGCAAGTTTCATTTTCCTTAGAAACTCCCGATGTGGATTTTTGCCCCAAGCTCTTATGACCTTGACGAAGGCCAACATATCATAAGTCGCAAGTCAAGTTCTACCCGTCATTGTCCAGGTTAATTTGAACCCATCTATACAAACCCTTGACGAAGGCCAAAATAGTTGTATGACTGTCCCAAATCAACGCATCTATCTATACTACAGATGAATACCCAACAGCTACGAATCACCATGCATTGGCGAAGGTCAAAATACATAGCTTGAATACTACTGAATACACATCCGAAATGACGGAAGGCTACGACTGGTTTTGGCGAAACCATGCACGTAATGAACTTGATTTAGTCGAAAGAACCATGACAGCTTTTCTTAAAAGGAGTGGTTTAGGCTCCGCATTTAAAAGTTGCTTTTCAAGAAAACCGAGTTGTTTTGAAATTGTTCCAATGATTTAAACTTTGGATTGTTTTCTTTGCATTAATCAATATTAATGCGGTCCCATCATTTAACCTTATCATTGCAGAAAAGAAACGAAAATACAACATACGTTTATGCCATCCGCATTCGCCATAGGGCCCCGTCATGCACCGTTAGGTTACTTAACTAACGGCAGAGCGGGGGCGGGACTAGCATGGGTGCAAAACATAAGCAACGTTTATTATATATCATATATATCCATTCTTCTCACGCAATAATAGGCATTCCAGATCACAGATCACAGATGAATATATTGGATATACTAGGAATTCCGTATTTCGTTTAAGCCCAGAACGAAAAACGGATTCCACGGTCGTGATGAATAGCTAAACCCCATCCTAGACCTATACGGATGCAGCAAACTACCCGCCAAATTCCTGAAGTGAAGCAACCTCCCTCAATAAAATGAGTAGGCCACTCGGCACTTCAAGAACCCGGTAGTTTGTGCATCCCACCTTAGGTCTATCCTAGGTGCAAGAAACAGTAAATGAAATAATACAACGGTGGCTACAATCTCAACCCGGATGTACCCCACAAAATAATATTACATCACATTTACAAATTATATGAATGAAAGAAAAGAAAACACTCTTCTCACATCCCCCGGCTATTCATCCACGACGATCCAATACTCTGTATACATAAACCATCATTAAAATACAGATATGTGCAACCCCCACTAATCGACGAATAGCAATTTGCGGACGTTTAGCAACACATATACAAACTGAAAACGAATAAACGATGTTAAAATTGTGACTTCGAAACACTCCGAATTGCCCAACACAAAGATAAAAGAATATGAAATCTGGGCAAAATCAAACAACACCTAAAAACCTAAATCTAAGAGATCTCACCACACAAAACTCAAGATCAAACTTATTACATGAACCGACCAGGCCGGGAATTTGCAAGATTTGGCCGGCCAAAAGGTTGAATCTTGGTCTCATTTTTCTATGGTGTTCTAG
Source organism: Agapanthus africanus (assembly GCA_030015575.1). Classification (NCBI taxonomy): domain Eukaryota; kingdom Viridiplantae; phylum Streptophyta; class Magnoliopsida; order Asparagales; family Amaryllidaceae; genus Agapanthus; species Agapanthus africanus. Next base: position 821,780,693 of record CM057339.1, on the reverse strand, counting down.
TTACATCATCGGTAGCATTCTGCACTGGTTTAAAAAAAATTTAGAAGCCTTTTTAAAATCGACAGAAACTTGGATTTAAGTTTTACCGTTTAGGAGTCGTTTCGGTTGCAAAACTTTAAACTTCATCTAAACAAACTAGTTAAGGTTTAGTAGGCTCTGATACCACTGTAAATCGATGTCGCACACCCCACGCACTTGTAGGGAGGCGGAATTTACAAAAAACGATTTTTACAAGCTTCGCAATATCGACTAAACTCCAGGATCTATACGGAAACCTTAACTAGCAAACTATTTAGAGGTTCTAACTACTCGGTTAGGATTTACACCTCCTTGATACTTGTCCTTCGGGTCTTTTTCTCCTCCTTTCCTTGAGCTCATCGAAGATCCGATCGAGCTTGCAATGTCGGCCTTCTTGAGTCAACGACGATCCACCCGAGAGTATGTACTTCAAGCTCCAACCTCTAAACCGAGGTAACTAGGGTACCTAGTTTACTAAGCTAAGTAACCTAGATGATGTAGAGAATGATTATGGATTAATTTGTCTCAATTACCCTAGGTTTCTCCACTCATGAGAGCTATTAGGGTTTGAGGAAGAAGAAGAGAGCCTTGGAGGAGAGAGAGTGTTGTGATGAAAATGATATGATGAATGGCTAAGGGTTGATGATAATGAAGCATATATTAAATCAATAATGAATCAACCATGCTTCAATAGCCATCAAAACGATAAGTCATCTAAGTAGCCATGCTTCAATCATGTCCTTAATAATACCTCATACCTCCACCTCATTATCCATTTAAATAAATGGATTAAAACACAAATGAGGTGTTTTCTTCTAGAAGTACTCTTGTGAAATTACAAGAATACCCCTCACCGTATATACATACCCGTATTCGTATTCCAAAAAATACGAATACAAAGAGACAAAATTAATCCAATAATATAATATTAGGATCTGACTTAAACCAAGGCTCACTAGTATTATCCGCCCAAATATCATCCGTGTAGTCTATACACGTATGTGATCGGAACCCTGCCGTAAAAACATACGGCCTCTGCATCGTTTTGCCCGAAGCAGGGAAACCCTCCGTGTGGGACTCTAAAGACTCGACAGTACGCTGACAGTGGGTTTAACCATAAGTCCGTCAGCGGTACTAGCTGCACGTAACGGCTACCCAGGTATCCGTCGATAAGAAGGCCGATGAGCAAACTCATCCGAACTCCTACAGAGCCTATCTGTGACAATCTCCATACAGTCCGGTCTGTTCGTCTAAAATACTTGCATATCGGGCCATGGGGGTGATAACCATCGGACCCTTAATAGAGCAATAAGTCGTGCCAGGGTAGAGTCCAAAATACCCTGAGAAACTACTGGAGTACCTACAGTAAATCTCGCTTGCCCTGGTCAGGGACTTTGTGTAATGGCTTTCTGAACAAAGCGTGATATCAACCCCCAATACCGAGAGAGACGAATCCTATCTAACCACTACTGCCTCTCAGTGGTTCAGGACTGCACCCAACTACTACATGTTTGTACGACTCATTTGAGCCATGGTAGGGTAGTGATCTAAGTACAGTGGGAACACACTCGAGACGAATAGTGCCAACCAGCAGTTCCCTACGAGTCCGTCCAGTGTAACTCATAACCCAATGAGCACCTGTATACTATCTCTAGTACGACGTGCTAATGGCTGTGGGACATACCATCTCCCCTGCTGGGATTAAAAGCGTATACACTAGTCTACTCTGGAGTATCGATGCCCCGTCTCGATAATCCTACGACTAGAGACATGTATAAGGATGTGCTTATAGACTACCCAGCCCCCTCTAGTGTGACTGCCATCACAACGCAGGTAGTCAAGCAAAGATCCTAAGGGCTCTATCAATATGCATAAGCGATATGCTAAAAGAAACATATACACATATTAAGATAGAATCAAACCAAGTAGCATACTACCATTTTGAGTAAGACTGTTATTATATCCGTGTATATCCCAAGATTCCAAAATGTAATATACAAACCAGTACTATACAATAATGGCCTCTAGGGCATATAACACTAACACCTTCTGGGGTTATGCACTAGAATCTTCTGCATATCTTTTGAACAAAGTTCCTACTAAGTCAGTGCCTACCACACCATATAAAATGTGGAGTGGGAAGAAACCCTATCTTAAGTATCTTAAAATATGGGGATGTTCAGCTTTTGTCAAAAAGCAGCATGTGTAAGTTTGTGGGATACCCAAGGAACTCCAGGGGGTATCTTTTCTATTACGCAGAGAAACAAAAGGTTTTTGTTTCTCGGCATGCCCACTTTCTGGAGACTCAATTTCTTGAAAAAGAAATAAGTGAGAGCGCAATAGAACTGAAAGAAATTCCATAACAACAAACTATTACTGAAACCATGGTGGAACCAGAAGTTTCAAAAGAACTGGACGTCCCTGCGCCACTCCACAGTTCTAGTAGGCAGTCTCATCCGCTCGAGAGATACTATAGTTTTCTCGTAGACGGGGATAGAGAGAATTATATCGTCAATGATGATGAGTCAACTAGTTTCCAGTTGGCCATTATGAGCAGAGACTTGGTAAAATGGTTGGATGCAATACGGACCGAAATGGAATCCATGTACACCAACAAAGTTTAGACTTTGGACATTGCACCTCAAGGGGTAAAACCCATAGGCTGCAAATGGATCTTCAGAAAGATGATTGGTGCAGATGGACAGGTTGAAACCTTATAGGCTAGATTTGTAGCAAAAGCTTTTCGTCAAAGACCTGGTTTGGACTATGATGAAACATTTTCTCCAGTGGCTATGCTTAAATCCATTCGGATCCTACTTGCCATTGCTGCCTTCCATGATTATGAAATTTGACAGATGGACGTAAAGACCGCTTTTCTGAATGGAAATTTGGAAGAGTGTGTTTATATGGATCAGCCAGAAGGTTTCATAGAGAGTAGGAGCAGCGGAAGAGTGTGCAAGTTGTTTAAATCCATTTATAGATTAAAGCAGGCATTGCGGAGTTGGAACATATGCTTTGATGAGACAGTCAAAGAATTTGCCTTTATCAAAAATCCAAATGAACCATGCGTTTATTGTAAAATTGTTGCAAGATTTGTTGTATTTCTCGTCTTGTACGTGAATGACATTCTACTGATAGGAAATGACATTCCTATGCTACAATCAGTCAAAGGGTTCTTGTCACAGAAGTTCTCTATGAAAGACCTGGGTGATGCCTCCTACATTCTGGGGATTCAGATCTATCGTGATAGATCTAAGAGGATGTTAGGACTTTTACAGTCTAAGTACATCGACACCATACTGAAAAGATTTAGTATGGACGATTCCAAGCGCAGTAATCTGCCGGCTTGTCATGGGATCACCCTCTCCAAAGAGATGTCTCCCAAGACTGATTTGGAAAGGAATCACATGAGTATTATATCCTACGCTTCTGCGGTAGGATCTATAATGTATGTGATGTTGTGTACCAGACCATATGTTGCTTATGCACTGAGCGTGGTAAGCAGGTATCAGTCAAACCCTGGGGAGAAGCACTGGATAGCAGTTAAGAACATTCTCAAGTACCTGAGAAGGACTAAGAAGATGTTCTTGGTGTACGGCAGTAAAGACCTCCAGATCGAGGCCTTCGCTAACTCCAGCTTCTAGAGTGACAAGGATGACTCCAAATCCATGTCGGGTTATGTCTTCAACCTCAATGGAGGGGCGGTCTGTTGGAAGAGCTCCAAGCAGGATATCGTTGCTGACTCGACGATGGAGGCAAAGTATATCGCTGCATGTGGCGCCGCAAAAGAAGCAGTCTGGATGAAGAAGTTCGTTAACAGAATTTCAAGTGGTTCCATCCATTGTTGATCTAATACCTTTGTATTGTGAGAACAACGGGGATATAGCTTTATCGAAGGAACCAAGGTCCCATCAGAAGTCCAGACATATCGTGAGGCGGTATCACCTAATCAGGGAGATCATGGATCATCGGGAGATCGAGGTGCGGAGAGTAGACACGAAAAACAACATTGCAGATCCACTCACAAAGGTCATCCCTCAGACGCAGTTCGAGAGGCTATTCGAGATGCTAGGTCTGCGATATTCCAATACATGGCCTTAGTACAAGTGGGAGATTGTTAGTGATATATGCCGTATAGGACATTATTGTATAGTACTAGATTGTATATTACATTTTGGAAGCTTGCGATATACACAGATATAATAACAGTCTTGCTCAATATGACGTATGCTATTTGGTTTGATTTTATCTTAATATGTGTATATGTTTTTTTTAGCATATCGCTAATACATATTGATAGAGCCCTTAGGATCTTTTCTTGACTACCAGCGTTGTGATGGCAGTCACACTAATGGGGGATGGGTGGTTTATAAGCACATCCTTAAGCTTGTCCCTAGTCGTAGGATTATCGAAATAGGGCATCGATACTCCAGAGTAGACTAGTGTATACGCTTCTTATCCCTGTCAGGGGAGGTGGTCTGTCCCGCAGCCATTGGTATACGGTACCAGAGATAGTTTACAGGTGCTCATTGGGTTATGAGTTACACTGGATGGACTCGCTGGAAACTGCTGGTTAGTATTATACTTGTCGTCATCCAGCAGTTCCCGGGTGACATGAGTACATGTTAGTCCGTTGACTTGACATCACTATTCGTCTCGAGTGTGTTCCTACTGTACTTAGATTACTACCCTACCGCGGCTCAAATGAGTCGTGCAAACAGGTAATGGCTGGATGCAGTCCCGAAGCACTTGGAGGCAGTAGGGGTTAGAAGGGATTCGTCTCTCCCGGTATTAGGAGTTGATATCGCGTTGTGTTCGATTAGCCAATACATAAAGTCCCTGGCCAGGGCAAGTGAGATTTGCCAGTAGGTACACCAGTAGTTTCTCACGGTGTATTGGGCTCTACACCGACACGACTTATTACACTATTAAGGGTCTGACGTTTACCACCCCCTAGGCCCAATATGCGATACTTTTAGATGAACAGACCGGACTGTATGGAAATTGTCACAGATAGGCTCGGTAGGGGTTCGGATGATTTCACTCGTCGGCCTTCTTTTCGACAGGTACCTGGGTAGCCGTTACGTACAGCTAGTGTCGCTGACGGACTTGTTGTTAAACCCATTGCCAGTGTACTGCCGAGTCTTTAGAGTCCCACACAGAGGGTTTCCCTGGTTTAGACGAAACGATGTAGAGGCTATATGGTTTTACGTGCAGGGTTCCAATTATATACGTGTACTAGCTGCACGAATATTGTTTAGACGGATAATACTAGTGGGCTTAGGATTAAGCTAGATTCTAGTATTATATTATTGGATTATTTTTAACTCTTTGCATTCGTATTTTTTGGAGTACGGATACGGGTATGTATATACGGTGAGGGCATTCTTGTAAGTTTACAAGAGATGCTTCTAGAAGGGGACACCTCATTTTGGTTTAATCTATTTTTGGAAAATAGATTAATGAGGTGCAAGATGGAGATATTTGTGGCATGGGTGAAGCATGGCTAATTCTTTAGTTTATTGGTTTGCACTTGCTATTGAAGCATGGTTATAATTTTCTATTGAAAATAATGCATGCTTGATGCGAGAAAAGAATGAGCCATTCTTCACTTGCCTTCATTACTTGTTCATTTGCATTTTCTCACTCTTTCTCCATTGTTCTCCTCCTTCCTCAAACTCTAACCATCACATGTGTTGTGAATCCTAGGGTCATTTAAGATAAAATACTCCAATTAACTCTCTACGTCTCCTAAGCTATCTAGATTAGCGAACTAGGTACTTTAGTTATCTCGGTTTTGAGGTTGGAGCTTGAACCATAGACTTTTGGGTGGATTGTCTTCGACACGAGGAGGCCGACGACCGAGCTAGATACTCACCTTCGAGGGGCTCAAGCTAAGGAGAAGAAGACCCGAAGGACTAGAATCAAGGAGGTATAAACTCTTTCAGAATAGTTAAAAACCTCTAAGTGTTTTAGCTAGTTAGGGTTTTCGAAAAGATCATGTATGATAGGTCGATGTTGCAAGTCATAAAAATAATTTTTGTAATTTTTGTAATATCCATATATCATTCGCGTATCTGTTACGTTACAACATGACGAGTAGAATGTTCTTATGAAACCATAAGAATATGTATGATATACACCTCGCTGGGATTGTAGTTCAATCGGTCAGAGCACCGCCCTGTCAAGGCGGAAGCTGAGGGTTCGAGCCCCGTCAGTCCCGAACTAGGATCCAATTCATTTCTCAATTCATTTCTCTATTTTTCGCGAAAGAGAAGATGGAGAGCAAAATCGAATCCCCGGTACAGGGAGGGGGAATTTTATTTCTTTTGTTTTTGTTTCACATTTATCATCAGACAAATACATGAATTTCCATTTCTTCCACTAGTACCGATTGCTAAGGGAGAGACATAGGTTGATTGATACAATCGGTAGTATTGCTATATTCAGTATTTTTAATTTAAGATATACCACTTTCTTTTTCGATCGTTCTTGATCAATGAAATGGAATAGAGTGCCTGTATTTTTAAGGGGAGTATAGACAAAAATTAACTTCGTTTATTGTACGATACACAATGAACTTGATATAATTTAATTACCCGTCGGAGTACTTTTCACGTTAAAACACATCTTTTCTAATTCCTATTTTTTATATCATTAATACTAATTGGAAACAATCTATTTCATTCTCATTCAAATTGCAGACTTCATTTTTGATGTATATGTTCCAATCCCAATCCAATAAAGAGGATATTAATAACATAAAAGAAAAGACCAACTAAACAACGCCCCTTTCTTATTCTTAGAAAATAGAAATTTCATTTGTTTGAATATTCGATTTTTTATACTTAATCTTTTTTCATCTTACTTTTACTATACTGTACTGTTTGGTTCTTTGTATGACCCAAAGAATACCGGTCATATATATAATACCTCATAATTCTATTTATATGTATAAATAGTAGAGTTGTATAAGCAAGATGATAGGTTATAGAAAAGAAAAAGTGGAAAAGGGGGATGAAAATCCAATGATGGGTATTTCTGATCCAATCAAAAATGATATTTTTTTATTTAGTATGTGTAAAAGATCTTCCTATGTTATACTATTCAATTCTCGACGATGAATTGATTTGATAGATCATCAATTTTTATTCATAATATTGATCTGATTCAGTATTATCAGGATGCAATTCATCCCATTGAATTTACCGGAGTCAAATTTCTCATCTCTATGGGATTAGATCCCGAGTTATTGCAAAACAAAAAAAAGAAGATTAGATTATGGAAGTCAATATTCTCGCACTTATTGCTACTGCACTGTTCATTCTAGTTCCTACTACTTTTTTACTTATCATCTATGTAAAAACAGTCTGCCAAAATGATTAATTTGAATGAAACTTGAATTATTAGTTATTAGTTCTTATCGATGATTCAAGAAATGAAAGGAAGGAATTCAAACTCTAAGTTTTAAATGAAATGATTGGGCTGGAATCAGAAGTATCTTAGTAAGTATCTAAGCAAGTGTGGTAGAAAGAACTATATATATAGTTCTTTCTACCACACTAGCTAGTATTGTATACTATTTTTTATTACAGAAAGTTATATAGTATACGAATATAGGCTTCATATAGATCAAATTACAATATGTATGTACATATAGATAGCACTCTAATTCTATTTCTTTTATTTTGATTTCCCATCTCAAGAAGTCATTAAGTCATTGATTGAACAATTAACGGATGATCCGCGGAGTTATATGGTAACTTCTTCGGACTAGCAAACTACTTGGACGTTCTAACTACTCGGTTAGGATTTATACCTCCTTGTTACTTGTCCTTCAGGTCTTCTTCTCCTCCTTTTCATTGAGCTCCTCGAAAATCCGATCGAGCTTGCAACGCCGGCCTTCTCGCGTCAAAGATGATCCACCCGAGTATGTGCTTCAAGCTCTAACCTCTAAACGGAGGTAACTTGGGTACCTAGTTTGCTAAGCTAAATAGCCTAGATGATGTAGAGAATGATTATGGATTAATTTGTCTCAATTACCCTGGATTTCTGAACTCATGAGAGCTATTAGGGTTTGAAGAAGAAGAAGAGAGCCTTGGAGGGGAGAGAGTGTTGTGATGAGAATGATATGATGAATGGCTAAAGGTTGATGATAATGAAGCATATATTAAATTAATAATGAATCAACCATGCTTCAATAGTCATCAAAACAATGAGTCACCAAAGTAGCCATGCTTCAATCATGTCTTTAATAACACATCATACCTCCACCTCATTATCCATTTAAATAAATGGATTAAAGCACAAATGAGGTGTCTTCTTCTAAAAGCACTTTTGTGAAATTACAAGAATACCCCTCACCGTATATACATACCCGTATTCGTATTCCGAAAAATACGAATATAAAGAGACGAAAATAATCCAATAATATAATATTAGGATCTGGCTTAAACTAAAACCCATTAGTATTATCCACCCGAACATCATCCGTGCAGCCTGTACACGTATGTGATCGGAACCCTACCGTAAAACCATACGTCCTTCTACATCGTTTCGCCCGAAGCAGGGAAACCCTTTGTGTGGGACTCTAAAGACTCGACAATGCGTTGGCAGTAGGTTTAACTATAAGTCCGTCAGCAGTACTAGCCGCACGTAACGGCTACCCAGGTATCCGTCGATAAGAAAGCCAATGAGCAAACTCATCCGAACTCCCACTGAGCCTATCCGTGACAATCTCCATACAGTCCGGTCTGTTCATCTAAGATACTCGCATATCGGGCCTAGGGGAGCGGTAACCGTCAGACCCCTAATAGCGCAATAAGTCATGCCGCGGTAGAGCTCAAAACACCCTGAGAAACTACTAGAGTACCCACCAGTAAATCTCGCTTGTCCTGGCCAAGGACTGTGTAATGGCTTTTCGAACACAGCGCGATATCAACCCCCAATATCGGGAGAGATGAATCCTATCTAACCATTACTGCCTCCCAGTGCTTCGAGACTGCACCCAACCACTACCTGTTTGTACGATTCATTTGAGCCGTGGTAGGGTAGTGATCTAAGTACAGTGGGAACACTCGAGACGAATAGTGATATCAAGTCAACGGACCAAGCTGTACTTATGTCACCTGGGAACTGCTAACTGACGATAGGTATAATACCAACCAGCGGTTCCCTACGAGTCTGTCCAGTGTAACTCATAACCCAATGAGCACCTGTATACTATCTCCAGTACAACGTACTAATAGCTGTGGGATAGACCATCTCCCCTGCTGGGATGAGAAGTGTATACACTAGTCTACTCTGGAGTATCGATGCCCCGTCTCGATAATCCTACGACTAGGGACCTATATAAGGATGTGCTTATAAACTACCCAGCCCCTACTAGTGTGACTGCCATCACAACGCTGGTAGTCAAGCAAAGATCTTAAGGGCTCTATCAATATGTAAAAGCGATATGCTAAAAGAAACATATACACATATTAAGATAGAATCAAACCAAGTAGCATACTACCATTTTGAGCAAGACTGTTATTATATCCGTATATATCCCACGCTTCCAAAATGTAATAAACAAACCAGTTCTATACAATAATGCCCTCTAGGGCATATAACACTAACAATCTTCCACTTGCACTAAGGCCATGTGTTAGCATATCGCAGACCTATCATCTCGATTAGCCTTTCAAACTGTGTCTGGGGATGGCCTTTGTGAATGGATCTGCAGTGTTGTTCTCTGTCTCTACTCTCCGCATCTCGATCTCCCGGCGATCAACGATCTCTCTGATCAGGTGGAACCGCCTCAAGATGTGTATAGACTTCTGATGGGACCTTGGTTCCTTCGCTAAAGCTATAGCGTCGTTGTTGTCACAATACAACGGTATTGGATCAACAGTGGACAGAACCACTTGAAGCTCTGTCACGAACTTTCTGATTCAGACTGCTTCTTTCGCGGCGTGATATGCAACGATATACTCTGCTTCCATCATCGAGTCAGCAACGGTGTCCTTCTTGGAGCTCTTCAAACAGACCACCCCTCCATTGAGGGTAAAGATATAACCCGACATGGACCTGGAGTCATCCTTGTCACTCTGGAAGCTGGAGTCAGCGAAGGCCTCGATCTGGAGGTCTTCTCTACCGTACACCAAGAACATCTCCTTAGTCCTTCTCAGGTACTTGAGAATGTTCTTCACTGTTGTCCAGTGCTTCTCCCCTGGGTTTGACTGATACTTGCTTACAACGCTCAGTGCGTAAGCTACATCTGATCTGGTACACAATATCGCATACATTATAGAGCCTACCGCAGAAGGGAAGGGGTTGAAGACTGACCTTGACAACGATGTTTTAGGTGATCCCCAACCGGGTTTGGTTACCTTATCTTCTTTCTTGGTCAGCCTTTCCACCCTATATGAGTAGAGGTTATCCGACTAGGGCGGGAGAACCCGCTGATTCGAAAAGTTTCCTGAAGGAAGTAAGTAGGAGTTGTTGTGACAAATCAAGACAAGAAAAAAGATTGGAAAGAGGAAGAATACATCATTGAAACAATCATGCGAGGGAAAGAGGTGCGGTGACTGACCATGGAGATGGAGCTGGTTGCCTCGAATAGGCAAAACCTGTTGCTGACAGCTCAAGATTCAGAGACTTAGAGGACGGGTTCTGACCAGCAGCTGGACTTGAGACGCCACTAACAAAACGAGAATGAGCACCTAAAATGAAAGATCGTACAGTCTTAATACTCATGCAATCCCTTTCCAAATCAGTCTTGGGAGACATCTCTTTGGAGAGGGCGATCCCGTAACAAGACAGCAAATTATGGTGTTGATGTACCTTAACTGTGAAAGTCCTAACATCCGTTTAGATCTATCACGATAGATCTGGATCCCCGGAATGTAGGAGGCATCACCCAGGTCCTTCATGGAGAACCTTTGTGACAAGAATCTTTTGGCTGATTGTAGCATAGGAATGTCATTTCCTATCAGGATAATGTCATCCACGTACAAGACGAGGAATACCGCAGTTCTCGCTACAATTTTACTATAGATGCATGGTTCATCTGGATTTTTGATAAAGTCGAATTCCTTGACCGTCTCATCAAAACAGATGTTCCAACTTCGCAATGCCTGTTTTAATCCATAAATGGATTTAAGCAACTCGCACACTCTTCCGCTGCTCTCACTCTCTATGAAACCCTCTGGCTGATCCATGTAGACACACTCTTCCAAATTTCCATTCAGTAAAACGGTCTTTACGTCCATCTGCCAAATTTCATAATCGTGGAAGGCAGCAATGGCAAGAAGGATCCGAATGGATTTGAGCATAACCACTGGAGAAAAGGTTTCATCATAATCCAAACCAGGTCTTTGACGAAAAGCTTTTGCAATAAGTCTAGCCTTATAGGTTTCAACCTGACTATCTACACCAATCTTCTTTCTGAAGATCCATTTGCAGCCTACGGGTTTTACCTCTTCTGGAGCAATGTCCAAAGTCCATACTTTGTTGGTGTACATGGACTCCATTTCGGTCTGCATTGCATCCAGCTATTTTACCGAGTCTCTGCTCTGAATGGCTTGCTGGAAACTAGTTGTCTCATCATCGTCGATGATGCAATCCTCTTTATCCCCGTCTATGAGAAAACCGTAGTATCTCTCGGGCGGATGAGTGCCTACTAGTCCTGTAGAGTGGCGTGGGGATGTCCGGTTCTTTCGAAACTTCTGGTTCCAACATGCTTTCAGTAATAGCTTGTGGTTCTGGAATTTCTTCCAGTTCTATTGCGCTCCCACTTATTTCTTTTTCAAGAAATTGAGTTTCCAAAAAGTGGGCATGCCGAGAAACAAAGACCTTTTGTTTCTCCACGTAATAGAAAAGATACCCCCTGGAGTTCTTTAGGCATCCCACAAACTTACACAGCACTGAGCATGCTTCAAGCTTGTCCGCATGCTGCTTTTTTACAAAAGCTGGACATCCTCATATCTTTAGATACTGAAGATAGGGTTTCTTCCCACTCTACATCTGATATGATGTGATAGGCACCGACTTAGCAGGAACCTTGTTCAAAAGATATGCAGCTGATTCTAGTGCATAGCCCCAGAAGGATCGCGGTAACTCAGCGTTACTCATCATGGAACGTACCATATCTAATAAACTTTGGTTCTGCCTTTCTAATACACCGTTGTGTTGATGTGTGTATGAAGGAGTAAGCTGAGAGAATTCCATTCTCTTTTAAGTAATCCAGGAACTCGGCATTTAAGTATTCACCATCTCGATCAGATTTAAGTGTCTTGATAGTTTTGCCTGTTTGTTTTTTCCACTTCATTCTTATATTCCTGGAATTTTTCAAAGGCCGAGATTTATGTTTCATCAAAAATACATGTCCATACCTTAAGAAATCATCCATAAAAGTAATGAAGTAAGAATAACCACTTCTTGCATGTGTAGACATTAGACCACACACGTTGCTGTGTATGAGTCCCAAGAGCTCGCTCGCTCTTACCCCATGTCCGGTGAACGGAGTCTTTGTCATCTTTCTTTTGAGACATGATTGACAAGTTGCACAAGACTGATATTCGAACGGATCCAAATATCCCTCTTTATGTAACTTCGTCAACCGTGTTTTATTGATGCGACCCAATCTACAATGCCATAAGAAAGCCTGATTTAATTCTGGAGACTTTCTTTTAAGTGTATTCTGGACGTCGAAAACCTGAGCTTGATTTAATACGTATATACCGTTATTTAGTGTACATGACCCAATCAAACCATGATTAAGGTGGATGTGGACGACATCGCTTACAAATGTAAAATCATAAACTTCTTTAGATAGTAAAGATACAGAGATGATATTATATGTCAAACTAGGTACACACAAACAGTTACACAAAATCAAAATCTGCCCACTTGTCAATCCTAGGTGATATTTCCCTATGGATATAGCATTCATGCTCATTCCAATAGCAACCCTGAGAGTCATATCACCTGCCAAGATAACTCTACGGTTTCTCAGAGCCTGGAATGAATTACAGATATGAGATCCTGATCCGGTATCTAGTACCCAGATAGTAGAGTTAATTGACAGACAGTTTTCAAACATAAACACACATAAAGCCGAAACCACAACATGCTTCGAATCCTGGTTACCGGCTTTCCAAGCCATGCAGTCCTTCTTCCAGTGGCATTTCCTGTGACAATAGAAACATTCCTCCTTTCCTACTGTCGGCCCCGAAAATTTTGCCATGCCCTTTCCCTCTACCTTACTGGCACCGTCTTTCGGCTTGGTAGAGGCCTTCTTCTTCTTCCCCTTGGCTTTCGCCTTGGATCTAGAAGAGGAAGATTCCCAAATAAGCAGAGCGGGTGTCTTCCTGGATTTCTGCATGGTGCCCTCGGTGCTCTTCAACATGTTGAGGAGTTCTGGAAGTGAAACTTCCGTCCCTTGAATGTTGAAATTCAAGATAAACTGGGCGTAGGTAGAGGGGGGACTGTAGAATCAAGTCAGTATATAACTCGTTCTCCAACATGGTACCAAGCTTCGGGAGCTCTTCAATCAAGCTGATCATCTTAAAGACATGGTCCCCTACAGATGACCCGACAGCCAACCTCGCTTGAAACAATTTCTTCGATATCTCATATCTTGCGATACGAGATTGCTCTTCATATAAATCTTTGGTATGGAAGAAGATGGAGGCTAAGTCCATCTTCTCGTGCCGCCTCTGGTGTTCATTATCCATTGAGGCTAACATGAGGCACTTGGCTCTTACACTGTCTATTTCCCATGTCTTACGGATTTCAACATCTGCGACTGTGGAATCTGGACCTGGGACGGCGGGGGCTTTGGTAGTAAGGAGATAGCCCAGGTTGTCATAGGTAATGGCCATCTGGACATTCCTAAGCCAATCTTTATAGTTTGGCCTAGTCAATTTGTTTTTATCCAGCAGTAACTTAAGCCCGGTCATTTTCGTCGCTACAATCAAGAGAGAGAGAGGAGAAACACTCAACATGATGCTCTTGCAACTTTAGATTGGTTATTAGTTTATCTAAACATGATGGCTTCCACTGTTTCTCGAATCCTCCTTCAAACCATAAAAGAAGAATTAGTCAGGATTAATCCCATCCTACAATTCTTACTTAACATTTCGGTCAGACTAGTGTTGATACTTCGAGAGAGGTTTTCCAACGCTTACGCGAAGTTTCTTAATTACATAACCTCTTTTCCCTAGAGGCGTAGCCCCGCTAACACCGTTCTAGGCACCTACTTGGTTTATAGCATTGATTGTTTAGTGAAAAAATCTCCCGAGGAGTAGTGGATACTCACAGTAGGATCGGGATCCAAATATCATCGTGTGACAACTTTGAAGGAATCCTACCAAAATCATCACACTCCAAATGATATGTAACACTAGCAAGTTTCATTTTCCTTAGAAACTCCCGATGTGGATTTTTGCCCCAAGCTCTTATGACCTTGACGAAGGCCAACATATCATAAGTCGCAAGTCAAGTTCTACCCGTCATTGTCCAGGTTAATTTGAACCCATCTATACAAACCTTGACGAAGGCCAAAATAGTTGTATGACTGTCCCAAATCAACGCATCTATCTATACTACAGATGAATACCCAACAGCTACGAATCACCATGCATTGGCGAAGGTCAAAATACATAGCTTGAATACTACTGAATACACATCCGAAATGACGGAAGGCTACGACTGGTTTTGGCGAAACCATGCACGTAATGAACTTGATTTAGTCGAAAGAACCATGACAGCTTTTCTTAAAAGGAGTGGTTTAGGCTCCGCATTTAAAAGTTGCTTTTCAAGAAAACCGAGTTGTTTTGAAATTGTTCCAATGATTTAAACTTTGGATTGTTTTCTTTGCATTAATCAATATTAATGCGGTCCCATCATTTAACCCTATCATTGCAGAAAAGAAACGAAAATACAACATACGTTTATGCCATCCGCATTCGCCATGGGGCCCCGTCATGCACCGTTAGGTTACTTAACTAACGGCAGAGCGGGGGCGGGACTAGCGTGGGTGCAAAACATAAGCAACGTTTATTATATATCATATATATCCATTCTTCTCACGCAATAATAGGCATTCCAGATCACAGATCACAGATGAATATATTGGATATACTAGGAATTCCGTATTTCGTTTAAGCCCAGAACGAAAAACGGATTCCACGGTCGTGATGAATAGCTAAACCCCATCCTAGACCTATACGGATGCAGCAAACTACCCGCCAAATTCCTGAAGTGAAGCAACCTCCCTCAATAAAATGAGTAGGCCACTCGGCACTTCAAGAACCCGGTAGTTTGTGCATCCCACCTTAGGTCTATCCTAGGTGCAAGAAACAGTAAATGAAATAATACAACGGTGGCTACAATCTCAACCCGGATGTGCCCCACAAAATAATATTACATCACATTTACAAATTATATGAATGAAAGAAAAGAAAACACTCTTCTCACATCCCCCGGCTATTCATCCACGACGATCCAATACTCTGTATACATAAACCATCATTAAAATACAGATATGTGCAACCCCCACTAATCGACGAATAGCAATTTGCGGACGTTTAGCAACACATATACAAACTGAAAACGAATAAACGATGTTAAAATTGTGACTTCGAAACACTCCGAATTGCCCAACACAAAGATAAAAGAATATG
The DNA here is from genome assembly GCA_030015575.1 of Agapanthus africanus. NCBI lineage: Eukaryota > Viridiplantae > Streptophyta > Magnoliopsida > Asparagales > Amaryllidaceae > Agapanthus > Agapanthus africanus. The sequence goes on along the minus strand of CM057339.1, from coordinate 821,765,004 downwards.
AAATCTGGGCAAAATCAAACAACACCTAAAAACCTAAATCTAAGAGATCTCACCACACAAAACTCAAGATCAAACTTATTACATGAACCGACCAGGCCGGGAATTTGCAAGATTTGGCCGGCCAAAAGGTTGAATCTTGGTCTCATTTTTCTATGGTGTTCTAGTTACATCATCGGTAGCATTCTGCACTGGTTTAAAAAAAATTTAGAAGCCTTTTTAAAATCGACAGAAACTTGGATTTAAGTTTTACCGTTTAGGAGTCGTTTCGGTTGCAAAACTTTAAACTTCGTCTAAACAAACTAGTTAAGGTTTAGTAGGCTCTGATACCACTGTAAATCGATGTCGCACACCCCACGCACTTGTAGGGAGGCGGAATTTACAAAAAACGATTTTTACAAGCTTCGCAATATCGACTAAACTCCAGGATCTATACGGAAACCTTAACTAGCAAACTATTTAGAGGTTCTAACTACTCGGTTAGGATTTACACCTCCTTGATACTTGTCCTTCGGGTCTTTTTCTCCTCCTTTCCTTGAGCTCATCGAAGATCCGATCGAGCTTGCAATGTCGGCCTTCTTGAGTCAACGACGATCCACCCGAGAGTATGTACTTCAAGCTCCAACCTCTAAACCGAGGTAACTAGGGTACCTAGTTTACTAAGCTAAGTAACCTAGATGATGTAGAGAATGATTATGGATTAATTTGTCTCAATTACCCTAGGTTTCTCCACTCATGAGAGCTATTAGGGTTTGAGGAAGAAGAAGAGAGCCTTGGAGGAGAGAGAGTGTTGTGATGAAAATGATATGATGAATGGCTAAGGGTTGATGATAATGAAGCATATATTAAATCAATAATGAATCAACCATGCTTCAATAGCCATCAAAACGATAAGTCATCTAAGTAGCCATGCTTCAATCATGTCCTTAATAACACCTCATACCTCCACCTCATTATCCATTTAAATAAATGGATTAAAACACAAATGAGGTGTTTTCTTCTAGAAGTACTCTTGTGAAATTACAAGAATACCCCTCACCGTATATACATACCCGTATTCGTATTCCAAAAAATACGAATACAAAGAGACAAAATTAATCCAATAATATAATATTAGGATCTGACTTAAACCAAGGCTCACTAGTATTATCCGCCCAAATATCATCCGTGTAGTCTATACACGTATGTGATCGGAACCCTGCCGTAAAAACATACGGCCTTTGCATCGTTTTGCCCGAAGCAGGGAAACCCTCCGTGTGGGACTCTAAAGACTCGACAGTACGCTGACAGTGGGTTTAACCATAAGTCCGTCAGCGGTACTAACTGCACGTAACGGCTACCCAGGTATCCGTCGATAAGAAGGCCGATGAGCAAACTCATTCGAACTCCTACAGAGCCTATCTGTGACAATCTCCATACAGTCCGGTCTGTTCGTCTAAAATACTTGCATATCGGGCCATGGGGGTGATAACCATCGGACCCTTAATAGAGCAATAAGTCGTGCCAGGGTAGAGTCCAAAACACCCTGAGAAACTACTGGAGTACCTACAGTAAATCTCGTTTGCCCTGGCCAGGGACTTTGTGTAATGGCTTTCTGAACAAAGCGTGATATCAACCCCCAATACCGAGAGAGACGAATCCTATCTAACCACTACTGCCTCTCAGTGGTTCAGGACTGCACCCAACTACTACATGTTTGTACGACTCATTTGAGCCATGGTAGGGTAGTGATCTAAGTACAGTGGGAACACACTCGAGACGAATAGTGCCAACCAGCAGTTCCCTACGAGTCCGTCCAGTGTAACTCATAACCCAATGAGCACCTGTATACTATCTCTAGTACGACGTGCTAATGGCTGTGGGACATACCATCTCCCCTGCTGGGATTAAAAGCGTATACACTAGTCTACTCTGGAGTATCGATGCCCCGTCTCGATAATCCTACGACTAGAGACATGTATAAGGATGTGCTTATAGACTACCCAGCCCCCTCTAGTGTGACTGCCATCACAACGCAGGTAGTCAAGCAAAGATCCTAAGGGCTCTATCAATATGCATAAGCGATATGCTAAAAGAAACATATACACATATTAAGATAGAATCAAACCAAGTAGTATACTACCATTTTGAGTAAGACTGTTATTATATCCGTGTATATCCCAAGATTCCAAAATGTAATATACAAACCAGTACTATACAATAATGGCCTCTAGGGCATATAACACTAACACCTTCTGGGGTTATGCACTAGAATCTTCTGCATATCTTTTGAACAAAGTTCCTACTAAGTCAGTGCCTACCACACCATATAAAATGTGGAGTGGGAAGAAACCCTATCTTAAGTATCTTAAAATATGGGGATGTTCAGCTTTTGTCAAAAAGCAGCATGTGTAAGTTTGTGGGATACCCAAGGAACTCCAGGGGGTATCTTTTCTATTACGCAGAGAAACAAAAGGTTTTTGTTTCTCGGCATGCCCACTTTCTGGAGACTCAATTTCTTGAAAAGAAATAAGTGAGAGCGCAATAGAACTGAAAGAAATTCCATAACAACAAACTATTACTGAAACCATGGTGGAACCAGAAGTTTCAAAAGAACTGGACGTCCCTGCGCCACTCCACAGTTCTAGTAGGCAGTCTCATCCGCTCGAGAGATACTATAGTTTTCTCGTAGACGGGGATAGAGAGAATTATATCGTCAATGATGATGAGTCAACTAGTTTCCAGTTGGCCATTATGAGCAGAGACTTGGTAAAATGGTTGGATGCAATACGGACCGAAATGGAATCCATGTACACCAACAAAGTTTAGACTTTGGACATTGCACCTCAAGGGGTAAAACCCATAGGCTGCAAATGGATCTTCAGAAAGATGATTGGTGCAGATGGACAGGTTGAAACCTTATAGGCTAGATTTGTAGCAAAAGCTTTTCGTCAAAGACCTGGTTTGGACTATGATGAAACATTTTCTCCAGTGGCTATGCTTAAATCCATTCGGATCCTACTTGCCATTGCTGCCTTTCATGATTATGAAATTTGACAGATGGACGTAAAGACCGCTTTTCTGAATGGAAATTTGGAAGAGTGTGTTTATATGGATCAGCCAGAAGGTTTCATAGAGAGTAGGAGCAGCGGAAGAGTGTGCAAGTTATTTAAATCCATTTATAGATTAAAGCAGGCATTGCGGAGTTGGAACATCTGCTTTGATGAGACAGTCAAAGAATTTGCCTTTATCAAAAATCCAAATGAACCATGCATTTATAGTAAAATTGTTGCAAGATTTGTTGTATTTGTCGTCTTGTACGTGAATGACATTCTACTGATAGGAAATGACATTCCTATGCTACAATCAGTCAAAGGGTTCTTGTCACAGAAGTTCTCTATGAAAGACCTGGGTGATGCCTCCTACATTCTGGGGATTCAGATCTATCGTGATAGATCTAAGAGGATGTTAGGACTTTTACAGTCTAAGTACATCGACACCATACTGAAAAGATTTAGTATGGACGATTCCAAGCGCAGTAATCTGCCGGCTTGTCATGGGATCACCCTCTCCAAAGAGATGTCTCCCAAGACTGATTTGGAAAGGAATCACATGAGTATTATATTTTACGCTTCTGCGGTAGGATCTATAATGTATGTGATGTTGTGTACCAGACCATATGTTGCTTATGCACTGAGCGTGGTAAGCAGGTATCAGTCAAACCCTGGGGAGAAGCACTGGATAGCAGTTAAGAACATTCTCAAGTACCTGAGAAGGACTAAGAAGATGTTCTTGGTGTACGGCAGTAAAGACCTCCAGATCGAGGCCTTCGCTAACTCCAGCTTCCTGAGTGACAAGGATGACTCCAAATCCATGTCGGGTTATGTCTTCAACCTCAATGGAGGGGCGGTCTGTTGGAAGAGCTCCAAGCAGGATATCGTTGCTGACTCGACGATGGAGGCAAAGTATATCGCTGCATGTGGCGCCGCAAAAGAAGCAGTCTGGATGAAGAAGTTCGTTAACAGAATTTCAAGTGGTTCCATCCATTGTTGATCCAATACCTTTGTATTGTGAGAACAACGGGGATATAGCTTTATCGAAGGAACCATGGTCCCATCAGAAGTCCAGACATATCGTGAGGCGGTATCACCTAATCAGGGAGATCATGGATCATCGGGAGATCGAGGTGCGGAGAGTAGACACGAAAAACAACATTGCAGATCCACTCACAAAGGTCATCCCTCAGACGCAGTTCGAGAGGCTATTCGAGATGCTAGGTCTGCGATATTCCAATACATGGCCTTAGTACAAGTGGGAGATTGTTAGTGATATATGCCGTATAGGACATTATTGTATAGTACTAGATTGTATATTACATTTTGGAAGCTTGCGATATACACAGATATAATAACAGTCTTGCTCAATATGACGTATGCTATTTGGTTTGATTTTATCTTAATATGTGTATATGTTTTTTTTAGCATATCGCTAATACATATTGATAGAGCCCTTAGGATCTTTTCTTGACTACCAGCGTTGTGATGGCAGTCACACTAATGGGGGATGGGTGGTTTATAAGCACATCCTTAAGCTTGTCCCTAGTCGTAGGATTATCGAAATAGGGCATCGATACTCCAGAGTAGACTAGTGTATACGCTTCTTATCCCTGTCAGGGGAGGTGGTCTGTCCCGCAGCCATTGGTATACGGTACCAGAGATAGTTTATAGGTGCTCATTGGGTTATGAGTTACACTGGATGGACTCGCTGGAAACTGCTGGTTAGTATTATACTTGTCGTCATCCAGCAGTTCCCGGGTGACATGAGTACATGTTAGTCCGTTGACTTGACATCACTATTCGTCTCGAGTGTGTTCCTACTGTACTTAGATTACTACCCTACCGCGGCTCAAATGAGTCGTGCAAATAGGTAATGGCTGGATGCAGTCCCGAAGCACTTGGAGGCAGTAGGGGTTAGAAGGGATTCGTCTCTCCCGGTATTGGGAGTTGATATCGCGTTGTGTTCGATTAGCCAATACATAAAGTCCCTGGCCAGGGCAAGTGAGATTTGCCAGTAGGTACACCAGTAGTTTCTCACGGTGTATTGGGCTCTACACCGACACGACTTATTACACTATTAAGGGTCTGACGTTTACCACCCCCTAGGCCCAATATGCGATACTTTTAGCCGAACAGACCGGACTGTATGGAAATTGTCACAGATAGGCTCGGTAGGGGTTCGGATGATTTCACTCGTCGGCCTTCTTTTCGACAGGTACCTGGGTAGCCGTTACGTACAGCTAGTGTCGCTGACGGACTTGTTGTTAAACCCATTGCCAGTGTACTGCTGAGTCTTTAGAGTCCCACACAGAGGGTTTCCCTGGTTCAGACGAAACGATGTAGAGGCTATATGGTTTTACGTGCAGGGTTCCAATTATATACGTGTACTAGCTGCACGAATATTGTTTAGACGGATAATACTAGTGGGCTTAAGATTAAGCTAGATTCTAGTATTATATTATTGGATTATTTTTAACTCTTTGCATTCGTATTTTTTGGAGTACGGATACGGGTATGTATATACGGTGAGGGCATTCTTGTAATTTTACAAGAGATGCTTCTAGAAGGGGACACCTCATTTTGGTTTAATCTATTTTTGGAAAATAGATTAATGAGGTGCAAGATGGAGATATTTGTGGCATGGGTGAAGCATGGCTAATTCTTTAGTTTATTGGTTTGCACTTGCTATTGAAGCATGGTTATAATTTTCTATTGAAAATAATGCATGCTTGATGCGAGAAAAGAATGAGCCATTCTTCACTTGCCTTCATTACTTGTTCATTTGCATTTTCTCACTCTTTCTCCATTGTTCTCCTCCTTCCTCAAACTCTAACCATCACATGTGTTGTGAATCCTAGGATCATTTGAGATAAAATACTCCAATTAACTCTCTACGTTTCCTAAGCTATCTAGATTAGCGAACTAGGTACTTTAGTTATCTCGGTTTTGAGGTTGGAGCTTGAACCATAGACTTTTGGGTGGATTGTCTTCGACACGAGGAGGCCGACGACCGAGCTAGATACTCACCTTCGAGGGGCTCAAGCTAAGGAGAAGAAGACCCGAAGGACTAGAATCAAGGAGGTATAAACTCTTTCAGAATAGTTAAAAACCTCTAAGTGTTTTAGCTAGTTAGGGTTTTCGAAAAGATCATGTATGATAGGTCGATGTTGCAAGTCATAAAAATAATTTTTGTAATTTTTGTAATATCCATATATCATTCGCGTATCTGTTACGTTACAACATGACGAGTAGAATGTTCTTATGAAACCATAAGAATATGTATGATATACACCTCGCTGGGATTGTAGTTCAATCGGTCAGAGCACCGCCCTGTCAAGGCGGAAGCTGAGGGTTCGAGCCCCGTCAGTCCCGAACTAGGATCCAATTCATTTCTCAATTCATTTCTCTATTTTTCGCGAAAGAGAAGATGGAGAGCAAAATCGAATCCCCGGTACAGGGAGGGGGAATTTTATTTCTTTTGTTTTTGTTTCACATTTATCATCAGACAAATACATGAATTTCCATTTCTTCCACTAGTACCGATTGCTAAGGGAGAGACATAGGTTGATTGATACAATCGGTAGTATTGCTATATTCAGTATTTTTAATTTAAGATATACCACTTTCTTTTTCGATCGTTCTTGATCAATGAAATGGAATAGAGTGCCTGTATTTTTAAGGGGAGTATAGACAAAAATTAACTTCGTTTATTGTACGATACACAATGAACTTGATATAATTTAATTACCCGTCGGAGTACTTTTCACGTTAAAACACATCTTTTCTAATTCCTAATTTTTATATCATTAATACTAATTGGAAACAATCTATTTCATTCTCATTCAAATTGCAGACTTCATTTTTGATGTATATGTTCCAATCCCAATCCAATAAAGAGGATATTAATAACATAAAAGAAAAGACCAACTAAACAACGCCCCTTTCTTATTCTTAGAAAATAGAAATTTCATTTGTTTGAATATTCAATTTTTTATACTTAATCTTTTTTCATCTTACTTTTACTATACTGTACTGTTTGGTTCTTTGTATGACCCAAAGAATACCGGTCATATATATAATACCTCATAATTCTATGTATATGTATAAATAGTAGAGTTGTATAAGCAAGATGATAGGTTATAGAAAAGAAAAAGTGGAAAAGGGGGATGAAAATCCAATGGTGGGTATTTCTGATCCAATCAAAAATGATATTTTTTTATTTAGTATGTGTAAAAGATCTTCCTATGTTATACTATTCAATTCTCGACGATGAATTGATTTGATAGATCATCAATTTTTATTCATAATATTGATCTGATTCAGTATCATCAGGATGCAATTCATCCCATTGAATTTACAGGAGTCAAATTTCTCATCTCTATGGGATTAGATCCCGAGTTATTGCAAAACAAAAAAAAGAAGATTAGATTATGGAAGTCAATATTCTCGCACTTATTGCTACTGCACTGTTCATTCTAGTTCCTACTACTTTTTTACTTATCATCTATGTAAAAACAGTCTGCCAAAATGATTAATTTGAATGAAACTTGAATTATTAGTTATTAGTTCTTATCGATGATTCAAGAAATGAAAGGAAGGAATTCAAACTCTAAGTTTTAAATGAAATGATTGGGCTGGAATCAGAAGTATCTTAGTAAGTATCTAAGCAAGTGTGGTAGAAAGAACTATATATATAGTTATTTCTACCACACTAGCTAGTATTGTATACTATTTTTTATTACAGAAAGTTGTATAGTATACGAATATAGGCTTCATATAGATCAAATTACAATATGTATGTACATATAGATAGCACTCTAATTCTATTTCTTTTATTTTGATTTCCCATCTTAAGAAGTCATTAAGTCATTGATTGAACAATTAACGGATGATCCGCGGAGTTATATGGTAACTTCTTCGGACTAGCAAACTACTTGGACGTTCTAACTACTCGGTTAGGATTTATACCTCCTTGTTACTTGTCCTTCAGGTCTTCTTCTCCTCCTTTTCATTGAGCTCCTCGAAAATCCGATCGAGCTTGCAACGCCGGCCTTCTCGCGTCAAAGATGATCCACCCGAGTATGTGCTTCAAGCTCTAACCTCTAAACTGAGGTAACTTGGGTACCTAGTTTGCTAAGCTAAATAGCCTAGATGATGTAGAGAATGATTATGGATTAATTTGTCTCAATTACCCTGGATTTCTGAACTCATGAGAGCTATTAGGGTTTGAAGAAGAAGAAGAGAGCCTTGGAGGGGAGAGAGTGTTGTGATGAGAATGATATGATGAATGGCTAAAGGTTGATGATAATGAAGCATATATTAAATTAATAATGAATCAACCATGCTTCAATAGTCATCAAAACAATGAGTCACCAAAGTAGCCATGCTTCAATCATGTCTTTAATAACACATCATACCTCCACCTCATTATCCATTTAAATAAATGGATTAAAGCACAAATGAGGTGTCTTCTTCTAAAAGCACTTTTGTGAAATTACAAGAATACCCCTCACCGTATATACATACCCGTATTCGTATTCCGAAAAATACGAATATAAAGAGACGAAAATAATCCAATAATATAATATTAGGATCTGGCTTAAACTAAAGCCCATTAGTATTATCCACCCGAACATTATCCGTGCAGCATGTACACGTATGTGATCGGAACCCTACCGTAAAACCATACGTCCTTCTACATCGTTTCGCCCGAAGCAGGGAAACCCTTTGTGTGGGACTCTAAAGACTCGACAATGCGTTGGCAGTGGGTTTAACTATAAGTCCGTCAGCAGTACTAGCCGCACGTAACGGCTACCCAGGTATCCGTCGATAAGAAAGTCAATGAGCAAACTCATCCGAACTCCCACTGAGCCTATCCGTGACAATCTCCATACAGTCCGGTCTGTTCATCTAAGATACTCGCATATCGGGCCTAGGGGAGCGGTAACCGTCAGACCCCTAATAGCGCAATAAGTCATGCCGCGGTAGAGCTCAAAACACCCTGAGAAACTACTAGAGTACCCACCAGTAAATCTCGCTTGTCCTGGCTAAGGACTGTGTAATGGCTTTCCGAACACAGCGCGATATCAACCCCCAATATCGGGAGAGATGAATCCTATCTAACCATTACTGCCTCCCAGTGCTTCGAGACTGCACCCAACCACTACCTGTTTGTACGATTCATTTGAGCCGTGGTAGGGTAGTGATCTAAGTACAGTGGGAACACTCGAGACGAATAGTGATATCAAGTCAACGGACCAAGCTGTACTTATGTCACCTGGGAACTGCTAACTGACGATAGGTATAATACCAACCAGCGGTTCCATACGAGTCTGTCCAGTGTAACTCATAACCCAATGAGCACCTGTATACTATCTCCAGTACAACGTACTAATAGCTGTGGGATAGACCATCTCCCCTGCTGGGATGAGAAGTGTATACACTAGTCTACTCTGGAGTATCGATGCTCCGTCTCGATAATCCTACGACTAGGGACCTATATAAGGATGTGCTTATAAACTACCCAGCCCCTACTAGTGTGACTGCCATCACAACGCTGGTAGTCAAGCAAAGATCTTAAGGGCTCTATCAATATGTAAAAGCGATATGCTAAAAGAAACATATACACATATTAAGATAGAATCAAATCAAGTAGCATACTACCATTTTGAGCAAGACTGTTATTATATCCGTATATATCCCACGCTTCCAAAATGTAATAAACAAACCAGTTCTATACAATAATGCCCTCTAGGGCATATAAAACTAACAATCTTCCACTTGCACTAAGGCCATGTGTTAGCATATCGCAGACCTATCATCTCGATTAGCCTTTCAAACTGTGTCTGGGGATGGCCTTTGTGAATGGATCTGCAGTGTTGTTCTCTGTCTCTACTCTCCGCATCTCGATCTCCCGGCGATCAACGATCTCTCTGATCAGGTGGAACCGCCTCAAGATGTGTATGGACTTCTGATGGGACCTTGGTTCCTTCGCTAAAGCTATAGCGTCGTTGTTGTCACAATACAACGGTATTGGATCAACAGTGGACGGAACCACTTGAAGCTCTGTCACGAACTTTCTGATTCAGACTGCTTCTTTCGCGGCGTGATATGCAACGATATACTCTGCTTCCATCATCGAGTCAGCAACGGTGTCCTTCTTGGAGCTCTTCAAACAGACCACCCCTCCATTGAGGGTAAAGACATAACCCGACATGGACCTGGAGCCATCCTTGTCACTCTGGAAGCTGGAGTCAGCGAAGGCCTCGATCTGGAGGTCTTCTCTACCGTACACCAAGAACATCTCCTTAGTCCTTCTCAGGTACTTGAGAATGTTCTTCACTGTTGTCCAGTGCTTCTCCCCTGGGTTTGACTGATACTTGCTTACAACGCTCAGTGCGTAAGCTACATCTGATCTGGTACACAATATCGCATACATTATAGAGCCTACCTCAGAATGGAAGGGGTTGAAGACTGACCTTGACAACGATGTTTTAGGTGATCCCCAACCGGGTTTGGTTACCTTATCTTCTTTCTTGGTCAGCCTTTCCACCCTATATGAGTAGAGGTTATCCGACTAGGGCGGGAGAACCCGCTGATCCGAAAAGTTTCCTGAAGGAAGTAAGTAGGAGTTGTTGTGACAAATCAAGACAAGAAAAAAGATTGGAAAGAGGAAGAATACATCATTGAAACAATCATGCGAGGGAAAGAGGTGCGGTGACTGACCATGGAGATGGAGCTGGTTGCCTCGAATAGGCAAAACCTGTTGCTGACAGCTCAAGATTCAGAGACTTAGAGGACGGGTTCTGACCAGCAGCTGGACTTGAGACGCCACTAACAAAACGAGAATGAGCACCTAAAATGAAAGATCCTACAGTCTTAATACTCATGCAATCCCTTTCCAAATCAGTCTTGGGAGACATCTCTTTGGAGAGGGCGATCCCGTAACAAGACAGCAAATTATGGTGTTGATGTACCTTAACTGTGAAAGTCCTAACATCCGTTTAGATCTCTCACGATAGATCTGGATCCCCGGAATGTAGGAGGCATCACCCAGGTCCTTCATGGAGAACCTTTGTGACAAGAATCTTTTGGCTGATTGTAGCATAGGAATGTCATTTCCTATCAGGATAATGTCATCCACGTACAAGACGAGGAATACCGCAGTTCTCGCTACAATTTTACTATAGATGCATGGTTCATCTGGATTTTTGATAAAGTCGAATTCCTTGACCGTCTCATCAAAACAGATGTTCCAACTTCGCAATGCCTGTTTTAATCCATAAATGGATTTAAGCAACTCGCACACTCTTCCGCTGCTCTCACTCTCTATGAAACCCTCTGGCTGATCCATGTAGACACACTCTTCCAAATTTCCATTCAGTAAAACGGTCTTTACGTCCATCTGCCAAATTTCATAATCGTGGAAGGCAGCAATGGCAAGAAGGATCCGAATGGATTTGAGCATAACCACTGGAGAAAAGGTTTCATCATAATCCAAACCAGGTCTTTGACGAAAAGCTTTTGCAATAAGTCTAGCCTTATAGGTTTCAACCTGACTATCTACACCAATCTTCTTTCTGAAGATCCATTTGCAGCCTACGGGTTTTACCTCTTCTGGAGCAATGTCCAAAGTCCATACTTTGTTGGTATACATGGACTCCATTTCGGTCTGCATTGCATCCAGCTATTTTACCGAGTCTCTGCTCTGAATGGCTTGCTGGAAACTAGTTGTCTCATCATCGTCGATGATGCAATCCTCTTTATCCCCGTCTATGAGAAAACCGTAGTATCTCTCGGGCGGATGAGTGCCTACTAGTCCTGTAGAGTGGCGTGGGGATGTCCGGTTCTTTCGAAACTTCTGGTTCCAACATGCTTTCAGTAATAGCTTGTGGTTCTGGAATTTCTTCCAGTTCTATTGCGCTCCCACTTATTTCTTTTTCAAGAAATTGAGTTTCCAAAAAGTGGGCATGCCGAGAAACAAAGACCTTTTGTTTCTCCACGTAATAGAAAAGATACCCCCTGGAGTTCTTTAGGCATCCCACAAACTTACACAGCACTGAGCATGCTTCAAGCTTGTCCGCATGCTGCTTTTTTACAAAAGCTGGACATCCTCATATCTTTAGATACTGAAGATAGGGTTTCTTCCCACTCTACATCTGATATGATGTGATAGGCACCGACTTAGCAGGAACCTTGTTCAAAAGATATGCAGCTGATTCTAGTGCATAGCCCCAGAAGGATCGCGGTAACTCAGCGTTACTCATCATGGAACGTACCATATCTAATAAACTTTGGTTCTGCCTTTCTAATACACCGTTGTGTTGATGTGTGTATGAAGGAGTAAGCTGAGTGAGAATTCCATTCTCTTTTAAGTAATCCAGGAACTCGGCATTTAAGTATTCACCATCTCGATCAGATTTAAGTGTCTTGATAGTTTTGCCTGTTTGTTTTTTCCACTTCATTCTTATATTCCTGGAATTTTTCAAAGGCCGAGATTTATGTTTCATCAAAAATACATGTCCATACCTTAAGAAATCATCCATAAAAGTAATGAAGTAAGAATAACCACTTCTTGCATGTGTAGACATTAGACCACACACGTTGCTGTGTATGAGTCCCAAGAGCTCGCTCGCTCTTACCCCATGTCCGGTGAACGGAGTCTTTGTCATCTTTCTTTTGAGACATGATTGACAAGTTGCACAAGACTGATATTCGAACGGATCCAAATATCCCTCTTTATGTAACTTCGTCAACCGTGTTTTATTGATGCGACCCAATCTACAATGCCATAAGAAAGCCTGATTTAATTCTGGAGACTTTCTTTTAAGTGTATTCTGGACGTCGAAAACCTGAGCTTGATTTAATACGTATACACCGTTATTTAGTGTACATGACCCAATCAAACCATGATTAAGGTGGATGTGGACGACATCGCTTACAAATGTAAAATCATAAACTTCTTTAGATAGTAAAGATACAGAGATGATATTATATGTCAAACTAGGTACACACAAACAGTTACACAAAATCAAAATCTGCCCACTTGTCAATCCTAGGTGATATTTCCCTATGGATATAGCATTCATGCTCATTCCAATAGCAACCCTGAGAGTCATATCACCTGCCAAGATAACTCTACGGTTTCTCAGAGCCTGGAATGAATTACAGATATGAGATCCTGATCCGGTATCTAGTACCCAGATAGTAGAGTTAATTGACAGACAGTTTTCAAACATAAACACACATAAAGCCGAAGCCACAACATGCTTCGAATCCTGGTTACCGGCTTTCCAAGCCATGCAGTCCTTCTTCCAGTGGCCTTTCCTGTGACAATAGAAACATTCCTCCTTTCCTACTGTCGGCCCCGAAAATTTTGCCATGCCCTTTCCCTCTACCTTACTGGCACCGTCTTTCGGCTTGGTAGAGGCCTTCTTCTTCTTCCCCTTGGCTTTCGCCTTGGATCTAGAAGAGGAAGATTCCCAAATAAGCAGAGCGGGTGTCTTCCTGGATTTTTGCATGGTGCCCTCGGTGCTCTTCAACATGTTGAGGAGTTCTGGAAGTGAAACTTCCTTCCCTTGAATGTTGAAATTCAAGATAAACTGGGCGTAGGTAGAGGGGGGACTGTAGAATCAAGTCAGTATATAACTCGTTCTCCAACATGGTACCAAGCTTCGCGAGCTCTTCAATCAAGCTGATCATCTTAAAGACATGGTCCCCTACAGATGACCCGACAGCCAACCTCGCTTGAAACAATTTCTTCGATATCTCATATCTTGCGATACGAGATTGCTCTTCATATAAATCTTTGGTATGGAAGAAGATGGAGGCTAAGTCCATCTTCTCGTGCCGCCTCTGGTGTTCATTATCCATTGAGGCTAACATGAGGCACTTGGCTATTACACTGTCTATTTCCCATGTCTTACGGATTTCAACATCTGCGACTGTGGAATCTGGACCTGGGACGGCGGGGGCTTTGGTAGTAAGGAGATAGCCCAGGTTGTCATAGGTAATGGCCATCTGGACATTCCTAAGCCAATCTTTATAGTTTGGCCTAGTCAATTTGTTTTTATCCAGCAGTAACTTAAGCCCGGTCATTTTCGTCGCTACAGTCAAGAGAGAGAGAGGAGAAACACTCAACATGATGCTCTTGCAACTTTAGATTGGTTATTAGTTTATCTAAACATGATGGCTCCCACTGTTTCTCGAATCCTCCTTCAAACCATAAAAGAAGAATTAGTCAGGATTAATCTCATCCTACAATTCTTACTTAACCTTTCGGTCAGACTAGTGTTGATACTTCGAGAGAGGTTTTCCAACGCTTACGCGAAGTTTCTTAATTACATAACCTCTTTTCCCTAGAGGCGTAGCCCCGCTAACACCGTTCTAGGCACCTACTTGGTTTATAGCATTGATTGTTTAGTGAAAAAATCTCCCGAGGAGTAGTGGATACTCACAGTAGGATCGGGATCCAAATATCATCGTGTGACAACTTTGAAGGAATCCTACCAAAATCATCACACTCCAAATGATATGTAACACTAGCAAGTTTCATTTTCCTTAGAAACTCCCGATGTGGATTTTTGCCCCAAGCTCTTATGACCTTGACGAAGGCCAACATATCATAAGTCGCAAGTCAAGTTCTACCCGTCATTGTCCAGGTTAATTTGAACCCATCTATACAAACCCTTGACGAAGGCCAAAATAGTTGTATGACTGTCCCAAATCAACGCATCTATCTATACTACAGATGAATACCCAACAGCTACGAATCACCATGCATTGGCGAAGGTCAAAATACATAGCTTGAATACTACTGAATACACATCCGAAATGACGGAAGGCTACGACTGGTTTTGGCGAAACCATGCACGTAATGAACTTGATTTAGTCGAAAGAACCATGACAGCTTTTCTTAAAAGGAGTGGTTTAGGCTCCGCATTTAAAAGTTGCTTTTCAAGAAAACCGAGTTGTTTTGAAATTGTTCCAATGATTTAAACTTTGGATTGTTTTCTTTGCATTAATCAATATTAATGCGGTCCCATCATTTAACCCTATCATTGCAGAAAAGAAACAAAAATACAACATACGTTTATGCCATCCGCATTCGCCATGGGGCCCCGTCATGCACCGTTAGGTTACTTAACTAACGGCAGAGCGGGGGCGGGACTAGCATGGGTGCAAAACATAAGCAACGTTTATTATATATCATATATATCCATTCTTCTCACGCAATAATAGGCATTCCAGATCACAGATCACAGATGAATATATTGGATATACTAGGAATTCCGTATTTCGTTTAAGCCCAGAACGAAAAACGGATTCCACGGTCGTGATGAATAGCTAAACCCCATCCTAGACCTATACGGATGCAGCAAACTACCCGCCAAATTCCTGAAGTGAAGCAACCTCCCTCAATAAAATGAGTAGGCCACTCGGCACTTCAAGAACCCGGTAGTTTGTGCATCCCACCTTAGGTCTATCCTAGGTGCAAGAAACAGTAAATGAAATAATACAACGGTGGCTACAATCTCAACCCGGATGTGCCCCACAAAATAATATTACATCACATTTACAAATTATATGAATGAAAGAAAAGAAAACACTCTTCTCACATCCCCCGGCTATTCATCCACGACGATCCAATACTCTGTATACATAAACCATCATTAAAATACAGATATGTGCAACCCCCACTAATCGACGAATAGCAATTTGCGGACGTTTAGCAACACATATACAAACTGAAAACGAATAAACGATGTTAAAATTGTGACTTCGAAACACTCCGAATTGCCCAACACAAAGATAAAAGAATATGAAATCTGGGCAAAATCAAACAACACCTAAAAACCTAAATCTAAGAGATCTCACCACACAAAACTCAAGATCAAACTTATTACATGAACCGACCAGGCCGGGAATTTGCAAGATTTGGCCGGCCAAAAGGTTGAATCTTGGTCTCATTTTTCTATGGTGTTCTAGTTACATCATCGGTAGCATTCTGCACTGGTTTAAAAAAAATTTAGAAGCCTTTTTAAAATCGACAGAAACTTGGATTTAAGTTTTACCGTTTAGGAGTCGTTTCGGTTGCAAAACATTAAACTTCGTCTAAACAAACTAGTTAAGGTTTAGTAGGCTCTGATACCACTGTAAATCGATGTCGCACACCCCACGCACTTGTAGGGAGGCGGAATTTACAAAAAACGATTTTTACAAGCTTCGCAATATCGACTAAACTCCAGGATCTATACGGAAACCTTAACTAGCAAACTATTTAGAGGTTCTAACTACTCGGTTAGGATTTACACCTCCTTGATACTTGTCCTTCGGGTCTTTTTCTCCTCCTTTCCTTGAGCTCATCGAAGATCCGATCGAGCTTGCAATGTCGGCCTTCTTGAGTCAACGACGATCCACCCGAGAGTATGTACTTCAAGCTCCAATCTCTAAACCGAGGTAACTAGGGTACCTAGTTTACTAAGCTAAGTAACCTAGATGATGTAGAGAATGATTATGGATTAATTTGTCTCAATTACCCTAGGTTTCTCCACTCATGAGAGCTATTAGGGTTTGAGGAAGAAGAAGAGAGCCTTGGAGGAGAGAGAGTGTTGTGATGAAAATGATATGATGAATGGCTAAGGGTTGATGATAATGAAGCATATATTAAATCAATAATGAATCAACCATGCTTCAATAGCCATCAAAACGATAAGTCATCTAAGTAGCCATGCTTCAATCATGTCCTTAATAACACCTCATACCTCCACCTCATTATCCATTTAAATAAATGGATTAAAACACAAATGAGGTGTTTTCTTCTAGAAGTACTCTTGTGAAATTACAAGAATACCCCTCACCGTATATACATACCCGTATTCGTATTCCAAAATATACGAATACAAAGAGACAAAATTAATCCAATAATATAATATTAGGATCTGACTTAAACCAAGGCTCACTAGTATTATCCGCCCAAATATCATCCGTGTAGTCTATACACGTATGTGATCGAAACCCTGCCGTAAAAACATACGGCCTTTGCATCGTTTTGCCCGAAGCAGGGAAACCCTCCGTGTGGGACTCTAAAGACTCGACAGTACGCTGACAGTGGGTTTAACCATAAGTCCGTCAGCGGTACTAACTGCACGTAACGGCTACCCAGGTATCCGTCGATAAGAAGGCCGATGAGCAAACTCATCCGAACTCCTACAGAGCCTATCTGTGACAATCTCCATACAGTCCGGTCTGTTCGTCTAAAATACTTGCATATCGGGCCATGGGGGTGATAACCATCGGACCCTTAATAGAGCAATAAGTCGTGCCAGGGTAGAGTCCAAAACACCCTGAGAAACTACTGGAGTACCTACAGTAAATCTCGCTTGCCCTGGCCAGGGACATTGTGTAATGGCTTTCTGAACAAAGCGTGATATCAACCCCCAATACCGAGAGAGACGAATCCTATCTAACCACTACTGCCTCTCAGTGGTTCAGGACTGCACCCAACTACTACATGTTTGTACGACTCATTTGAGCCATGGTAGGGTAGTGATCTAAGTACAGTGGGAACACACTCGAGACGAATAGTGCCAACCAGCAGTTCCCTACGAGTCCGTCCAGTGTAACTCATAACCCAATGAGCACCTGTATACTATCTCTAGTACGACGTGCTAATGGCTGTGGGACATACCATCTCCCCTGCTGGGATTAAAAGCGTATACACTAGTCTACTCTGGAGTATCGATGCCCCGTCTCGATAATCCTACAACTAGAGACATGTATAAGGATGTGCTTATAGACTACCCAGCCCCCTCTAGTGTGACTGCCATCACAATGCAGGTAGTCAAGCAAAGATCCTAAGGGCTCTATCAATATGCATAAGCGATATGCTAAAAGAAACATATACACATATTAAGATAGAATCAAACCAAGTAGCATACTACCATTTTGAGTAAGACTGTTATTATATCCGTGTATATCCCAAGATTCCAAAATGTAATATACAAACCAGTACTATACAATAATGGCCTCTAGGGCATATAACACTAACACCTTCTGGGGTTATGCACTAGAATCTTCTGCATATCTTTTGAACAAAGTTCCTACTAAGTCAGTGCCTACCACACCATATAAAATGTGGAGTAGGAAGAAACCCTATCTTAAGTATCTTAAAATATGGGGATGTTCAGCTTTTGTCAAAAAGCAGCATGTGTAAGTTTGTGGGATACCCAAGGAACTCCAGGGGGTATCTTTTCTATTACGCAGAGAAACAAAAGGTTTTTGTTTCTCGGCATGCCCACTTTCTGGAGACTCAATTTCTTGAAAAAGAAATAAGTGAGAGCGCAATAGAACTGAAAGAAATTCCATAACAACAAACTATTACTGAAACCATGGTGGAACCAGAAGTTTCAAAAGAACTGGACATCCCTGCGCCACTCCACAGTTCTAGTAGGCAGTCTCATCCGCTCGAGAGATACTATAGTTTTCTCGTAGACGGGGATAGAGAGAATTATATCGTCAATGATGATGAGTCAACTAGTTTCCAGTTGGCCATTATGAGCAGAGACTTGGTAAAATGGTTGGATACAATACGGACCGAAATGGAATCCATGTACACCAACAAAGTTTAGACTATGGACATTGCACCTCAAGGGGTAAAACCCATAGGCTGCAAATGGATCTTCAGAAAGATAATTGGTGCAGATGGACAGGTTGAAACCTTATAGGCTAGATTTGTAGCAAAAGCTTTTCGTCAAAGACCTGGTTTGGACTATGATGAAACATTTTCTCCAGTGGCTATGCTTAAATCCATTCGGATCCTACTTGCCATTGCTGCCTTCCATGATTATGAAATTTGACAGATGGACGTAAAGACCGCTTTTCTGAATGGAAATTTGGAAGAGTGTGTTTATATGGATCAGCCAGAAGGTTTCATAGAGAGTAGGAGCAGCGGAAGAGTGTGCAAGTTGTTTAAATCCATTTATAGATTAAAGCAGGCATTGCGGAGTTGGAACATCTGCTTTGATGAGACAGTCAAAGAATTTGCCTTTATCAAAAATCCAAATGAACCATGCATTTATAGTAAAATTGTTGCAAGATTTGTTGTATTTGTCGTCTTGTACGTGAATGACATTCTACTGATAGGAAATGACATTCCTATGCTACAATCAGTCAAAGGGTTCTTGTCACAGAAGTTCTCTATGAAAGACCTGGATGATGCCTCCTACATTCTGGGAATTCAGATCTATCGTGATAGATCTAAGAGGATGTTAGGACTTTTACAGTCTAAGTACATCGACACCATACTGAAAAGATTTAGTATGGACGATTCCAAGCGCAGTAATCTGCCGGCTTGTCATGGGATCACCCTCTCCAAAGAGATGTCTCCCAAGACTGATTTGGAAAGGAATCACATGAGTATTATATCCTACGCTTCTGCGGTAGGATCTATAATGTATGTGATGTTGTGTACCAGACCATATGTTGCTTATGCACTGAGCGTGGTAAGCAGGTATCAGTCAAACCCTGGGGAGAAGCACTGTATAGCAGTTAAGAACATTCTCAAGTACCTGAGAAGGACTAAGAAGATGTTCTTGGTGTACGGCAGTAAAGACCTCCAGATCGAGGCCTTCGCTAACTCCAGCTTCTAGAGTGACAAGGATGACTCCAAATCCATGTCGGGTTATGTCTTCAACCTCAATGGAGGGGCGGTCTGTTGGAAGAGCTCCAAGCAGGATATCGTTGCTGACTCGACGATGGAGGCAAAGTATATCGCTGCATGTGGCGCCGCAAAAGAAGCAGTCTGGATGAAAAAGTTCGTTAACAGAATTTCAAGTGGTTCCATCCATTGTTGATCCAATACCTTTGTATTGTGAGAACAACGGGGATATAGCTTTATCGAAGGAACCAAGGTCCCATCAGAAGTCCAGACATATCGTTAGGCGGTATCACCTAATCAGGGAGATCATGGATCATCGGGAGATCGAGGTGCGGAGAGTAGACACGAAAAACAACATTGCAGATCCACTCACAAAGGTCATCCCTCAGACACAGTTCGAGAGGCTATTCGAGATGCTAGGTCTGCGATATTCCAATACATGGCCTTAGTACAAGTGGGAGATTGTTAGTGATATATGCCGTATAGGACATTATTGTATAGTACTAGATTGTATATTACATTTTGGAAGCTTGGGATATACACAGATATAATAACAGTCTTGCTCAATATGACGTATGCTATTTGGTTTGATTTTATCTTAATATGTGTATATGTTTTTTTTAGCATATCGCTAATACATATTGATAGAGCCCTTAGGATCTTTTCTTGACTACCAGCGTTGTGATGGCAGTCACACTAATGGGGGATGGGTGGTTTATAAGCACATCCTTAAGCTTGTCCCTAGTCGTAGGATTATCGAAATAGGGCATCGATACTCCAGAGTAGACTAGTGTATACGCTTCTTATCCCTGTCAGGGGAGGTGGTCTGTCCCGCAGCCATTGGTATACGGTACCAGAGATAGTTTACAGGTGCTCATTGGGTTATGAGTTACACTGGATGGACTCGCTGGAAACTGCTGGTTAGTATTATAATTGTCGTCATCCAGCAGTTCCCGGGTGACATGAGTACATGTTAGTCCGTTGACTTGACATCACTATTCGTCTCGAGTGTGTTCCTACTGTACTTAGATTACTACCCTACCGCGGCTCAAATGAGTCGTGCAAACAGGTAATGGCTGGATGCAGTCCCGAAGCACTTGGAGGCAGTAGGGGTTAGAAGGGATTCGTCTCTCCCGGTATTGGGAGTTGATATCGCGTTGTGTTCGATTAGCCAATACATAAAGTCCCTGGCCAGGGCAAGTGAGATTTGCCAGTAGGTACACCAGTAGTTTCTCACGGTGTATTGGGCTCTACACCGACACGACTTATTACACTATTAAGGGTCTGACGTTTACCACCCCCTAGGCCCAATATGCGATACTTTTAGACGAACAGATCGGACTGTATGGAAATTGTCACAGATAGGCTCGGTAGGGGTTCGGATGATTTCACTCGTCGGCCTTCTTTTCGACAGGTACCTGGGTAGCCGTTACGTACAGCTAGTGTCGCTGACGGACTTGTTGTTAAACCCATTGCCAGTGTACTGCCGAGTCTTTAGAGTCCCACACAGAGGGTTTCCCTGGTTCAGACGAAACGATGTAGAGGCTATATGGTTTTACGTGCAGGGTTCCAATTATATACGTGTACTAGCTGCATGAATATTGTTTAGACGGATAATACTAGTGGGCTTAGGATTAAGCTAGATTCTAGTATTATATTATTGGATTATTTTTAACTCTTTGTATTCGTATTTTTTGGAGTACGGATACGGGTATGTATATACGGTGAGGGCATTCTTGTAATTTTACAAGAGATGCTTCTAGAAGGGGACACCTCATTTTGGTTTAATCTATTTTTGGAAAATAGATTAATGAGGTGCAAGATGGAGATATTTGTGGCATGGGTGAAGCATGGCTAATTCTTTAGTTTATTGGTTTGCACTTGCTATTGAAGCATGGTTATAATTTTCTATTGAAAATAATGCATGCTTGATGCGAGAAAAGAATGAGCCATTCTTCACTTGCCTTCATTACTTGTTCATTTGCATTTTCTCACTCTTTCTCCATTGTTCTCCTCCTTCCTCAAACTCTAACCATCACATGTGTTGTGAATCCTAGGGTCATTTGAGATAAAATACTCCAATCTCTACGTCTCCTAAGCTATCTAGATTAGCGAACTAGGTACTTTAGTTATCTCGGTTTTGAGGTTGGAGCTTGAACCATAGACTTTTGGGTGGATTGTCTTCGACACGAGGAGGCCGACGACCGAGCTAGATACTCACCTTCGAGGGGCTCAAGCTAAGGAGAAGAAGACCCGAAGGACTAGAATCAAGGAGGTATAAACTCTTTCAGAATAGTTAAAAACCTCTAAGTGTTTTAGCTAGTTAGGGTTTTCGAAAAGATCATGTATGATAGGTCGATGTTGCAAGTCATAAAAA
Organism: Agapanthus africanus; assembly: GCA_030015575.1. Lineage (NCBI taxonomy): Eukaryota > Viridiplantae > Streptophyta > Magnoliopsida > Asparagales > Amaryllidaceae > Agapanthus > Agapanthus africanus. Next base: position 821,742,938 of record CM057339.1, on the reverse strand, counting down.
TAATTTTTGTAAATTCCACCTTCCCACAAACCAAGTGGGGTGTGCAACATCGACTTACAATATAGTCATCTAAGGTATGATATAATAGATATCATAGGCATGCGATAAACAATATGGAATAGCGGATAATCTAGGACCCCTGCGTTTCATTTGAGCCGCAAATGAAACTCAACATTCCCCAGTCGTGTGGATAGCCCGTACAATATCAAACTAATACCCCTATGTGTGCGGCAAGTTACCCGCCAATTCTAGAAGTGAGGTAACCCGTACTCAATGACATGAGTGGGCCAACCAGCACTTCATGTAATCTGGTAATTTGAATACTCCACCGTGGGTCATCCTAAAACCCCTACAAGTGCAGCGCATAGCCTGCCAATTCCAGAGCGAGGTGGCTCGAACTCACCACTGTGAGACGACCACCTAGCACACTCTAGAACCCGGCTATTCAAGCACTTCTCCGCGGGTTTATCCTAGTACAGAAATGAAATAATATACAAATGAAGTATGCTAAAAACGACAGCCCAATAAAAGTATATACACACAGACAGAAACGACGGTCCACAAGTCGGACACTTGCCTAGCAATAATGAATATACAAATGACACAATTGTACAACCAATATTGCACGAGGGGCTATCCAACACGACAATCCGTATAAACAATCACAGAGATATACATCATAACAACACAAGAAAATATGTGTAACCCCGTCTAATCGACCTATAGCAAATAGACGATGTTTAAAACACATATACAACATTACAGATATCAACATGCAAAAGTTTCGAGTTTTAAAACTTTCCGAGTTGCCCATAGGCACAAACGGCACTAAACCAAATCTGGGCAAAAACAAAGTATGCTAAAAAAACCCAATTCCCAAACTTCACGACACAGAACGAAGACGAGGCCAGAGAGAGCAAGTCTGGCAGCCGAAAGCGGCCAAAAGGCCAATTTCGGTAGCCAGAGTAGCTCTGTTCAGGCTCATTTTTATTCTGGGTCATTTTTATATCAAAAACATCATTATGCAATACTTTAAAAAAATTCGAACAGAAACTTAGATGTTTTGGGTTTTGAAAATACGGAAATTTTTCGTATTCGAAACTTGAGCATCGTCTACAACTAGTTTACGTGTTTGGGTGGCTCTGGTATCATGATGAAGTTCCTAGCACCCTTGTCACTAACCCACGGCCTTTGCGAAATGAAAAACTTAGATTTTAAAAATGGCGCTAGAAACTTTTACCCTAGAATCTATCCAAACGCCAAACTAGCTAACCTCATTAACACTTTCTAGACACCTAATAAGGTTAGTTAATTGTGAAGTGAAAATCTCCCGAGGAGTAAAACCTACTCATCAATGGGAATCGGGACCCAACTATCATTGTGTGTTGACGGAAGCCGACCAAAATTACCACACTCTAGAAGGTATGCGCAAACTTGACAAGTTTCCCTTATATTTGAAACTCCCGCTGTGGTTTTTGCCCTAAGCTCTTATGACCTTGACCAAGGTCAAAATATCATAAGTAGCAAGTCAAGTTCAACCCATCAATGTCCTGATTAATCTAGACCCATTCGTACAAGCCTTTGACGAAGGTCAAAATAGCTGTACGCATGTCCTAAATTAATGCATTTTATCTATGCTACAGACAAGTATCTCCTAGCTACCAAACACTATACCTTGGGGAAAGCCAAAACACATAGCATGAATACTAGTTGATACTCATCTGAAATGACGAAGGGCTACAGCTGGTTTTGGCGAAAACCTTTTAAGGTAATGAACTTGATATCATTGAAGGAACTCGAGTAGTTTTGAAATGGAGCGGTCCAGGGTCCGCATTTTAAGACCAGTAACATAAACTTTTGCTTAAGAGCGAACTCCCCGTGAAGATATCAAGGCACTTTTCTCATAGAATGAGGTGCTGGATATTCCTAACCGAATACCTCTATACAAAGCAAAAGAATATAACATTTGTTTTGAAGAAAACCGAGTAGTTTTAAAAATTGGCTCTGACAACGTCAAATAGGTTTGTTTTCCTTGCATTAAAGATATAATGCAGTCTCATCATATATCGTTTATAAGCGACACCAGAAACAACCAAAATAACATAATTTTACATGCCATCCGCATTCGCCACGGAGTCCCAGGTCTTCACCGTAAGGTTACTTAACATACAGCAGGGCGGGGACAGGACTAGCGTGGATGCAAAACATATAGAAGAATCTACTAAATATATAAAAATAAATATCAACATCGCAAGCAGATAATAATCATCATAAGCATGCAAACAACAATATGGAATAGCTGATAATTAGGACCCTCGCGTTTCATTTGAGCCGCAAATGAGACGCGACGTTCCCCGGTCATGTGGATAGCCCATACAAAGTCGATCCTAGACCCCTATGAGTACGACAAGCCACCTGCCAATTTTAGAAACCGGGTAACACGTCCTCAATGACATGAGTCGGCCATCCGTCGCTTTCTAGAATCTTGTAACTTGTGCACCCCTCCATAGGTCAAATCCTATAACCTCTATAAGTGCGGTGAGCAACCCGCCAATTCTAGAGTGAGGCGGCCAGGTCTTAACTCCATGAAATGGCAACCCGCTGCACTCTAGAACCCGGCTACTCGAGCACTTCTCCTGGGTTAATCCTAGTAAAGAAATGAAATATACACAATGGTGAAATCGACGACATCCTGTTCGAACCCTAATAAAAGAATATACATAATACAGAAACGACGATCAAAAGTTGGAGCTCGTCCCGAACAAATGAATACAACAATATAAATCAAAACTATACAAGCAAATCACGCGAGGGGTTATCCGTCACGACATCTGTCTAGACGATATATATATATATATATATATATATATATATATATATATATATATATATCACAGAATAAGCAACAACACAATATGTGCAACCCCGTCTAGTATAGCAATTAGACGACATTAACCAACACATGTACACAAATACGGAAACCATGGCCATAGAATTCATCACAATCGAAGCCCACACTTGAAATTCCAAACAACGAAAATCAAGTGCACTCCGAAATCCGAAAATCCATCAGTTTACCACCGGGAACTTCCCGGGGTACCCCAATCCCTATCACGGGTCTTGGTTCGAACCAAGACTTCGCGGGGACCAGAAATAGCAATATAATTGGATTTTTGGACAGAAAATAAAACACAATCAACCGCAGTTTTCAGCCTCAATAACAATAATTTTTCAAAAAACGACTTTGAAAACGGTTTCTCGAGACTCTACGGATCACCCTCAATACCCTACGGAGTCCCTGTTCCAAAACAAGAGCTCTAGGCATCGAGTTTCTGCAAGGAAAATCATTTTAAACAACCGAACAACGGCTGAATTTTCAAGCTGAAAACTGCTAGTTTTAGGAAAAGTTTTGCGATGAATTCTAACGTCATGAAAACTAGTTTAAGCATATGGTTGGCTCTGATACCAATGTTAGTGTGTTTTGCTTGAACCGCGGAAGCCGCAGCCAAGGCGGAAGTGAAAACAATGATTTTTAGTAAGCACAAAACACATATCCCCTAAGAATCAAACCATACAACTAAACTGGCAAACTTAGCATATAAGGTTCGGGAATACAACCTTCGACGTGTGTCCATCCAATCGTGGAAGACCTCTTTAAGCTCCTCGTAGTCCTTCAGGAACAAACTCGAATGGCGACCGCCCTTGTCGAAGATGATCCACTCGAGAGAATCGATCTAAGCTCCGGTTTCACTTAGTGAAGCAACCGAGGCTCCAAGCTCGCTACGAATGGAGAGTGGGGGTGTAGGAATTTTTCACTATCTTTTTCTCTCTATTTTGAAGCTCAAAAGAGCATCTAAGATGAAGGAGGATGAGGTGAAGAAGTTGTAGCCATGACATGAAAATGGCTTAGTGTTTGTGTGTAAAAAAGAATCAAAGTAGAAAAAGAATGGCTAAGTTTTTATAACCATGCTAGAATACTAAACACAAATGAAAAAATGAATATAAAAACCAAAGCCATACCTCTCTATCATACTCCTTTACACCTAATCCTCCACCTCATTTTTTATTTTCTTTATAAAGAAAAATCAACAAATGATGTGTCCATCTTCTAGAACAAATTCCGTATAAATACGGAATACAACCCGGTATACGTATCGAAATATATATACGCGTATCCGTATAAAAATATGAATAGCCAAGAGAGAAAATAAATAGTGACCAATAATACTAGAATACATATTATATATATATATATAAATTATTAAATCAAAACCTGATTTAATAATCTGGCTTAATCCTAAGCCGCTAGATTATCAACCGTCCGATTAAAATCCGTGTAGTCGGTACACATATTTAATTGGACCCCTTGTATGTACCAACATACGTCATCTATATTATATCGCCTGAACCGGAAAAACTTTTTGTGTGGGACTCTAAAGACTCGACAATATGCTGGCAGTGATTTACTGGATAAATCCAAAAACCACAAGTACGTTAGTGGAACTAGCTGTACGTAATGGCTATCCAGGTATCTACCGAAAGAGAGGTCGACAATCAAGTCCGTCCGTACCCTACTGAGCCGGAATGTGACAATTTCCATACAGCCCGGTCTCTTCGTCTAAGAGTATCGCATACCGGGTTTAGGGGGTGGATAACGTCAGACCTCTAATAACCCGATAAGTCGTGTCGGAGTCAAGCTCATCACCAACCAAGAAACCACTGAACTCATATCAGTAAAACTCATTTACCATAGCTATGGATTTAGGGTGATAGCCAACCGAACATAGCGCGACACCGACTCCTAATACTAGGAGAGACAAATCCTTGACAATCGCCTACTGCCTCCAGATGGCTCGGGACTGTACCAAACTAAAACATGTTTGCACGACTCTTTTGAGCCGTGGTAGGATAGTAATCAAAGTACAGTGGGAACTCACACGAGACAAATGATGATCTCAGGTCAAAAGACTAAAATCTTGCCACAAGAGAACTTCCACCTGACGATAGATATAATACCATCTAGAAGTTCTCGGCAAGTCCGTCCAGTGTACTCACCTCTAGTGAGACTATCTTAGGTGGCACGACACCAATGGCTTGTAAGATCGGCCATCGCCCCCTCGGGTTAAAAGACTAACTTGTACTCATGCCACAAGAGATCTTCCATCTGACGATAGATATAATACTATCTAGAAATTCTCGGCGAGTCCGTCCAGTGTACTCCCCTCTAATGAAGACATATATACTATCTTAGGTGACACAACACCAATGGCTTGTAAGATCGGTCACCGTCCCTCGTCGGGGTCTCGAAACGTATACACCAGTCTACTCTGAAATATCGATGCCCAGTCTCGATACTCCCACGACTAGGGACATTTAAGGATGTGCTTATGGACTACCCAGCTCTCACGTGTATGATCGCCATCATAATACTGGTAGTCAGGCAAGAATCCTATGGGCTTCATCATTATGTATTAGCGACACATAATAACAAGTAAAACATGTACACATCAATGATAAAGACAAACCAGAAAGCATACTATCATCTCGAGTAATATTGTTCTACCTGTATAGGTCCTCCCTCAATCATCATAACCGCGTGCTTGCAATTACAATAATTGTCTTGAGGGCACTATATCTAACAATCTCCCACTTGCACTTAAGTTTGATTATTGTGGGGTCGCCATACCCACATCCCGTGTGCTATCGAATACCCAATTTCTCTACTAATCAGTTTTGCAAAGCTCATTTGAGAAACTTCCGTGTTCGAAAAATAGCCTCAATGAGTAGATCCGCTACAATATTCCAACTTACTCTCTCTATATCTCAACTTTGCGGAGATGAAAAATCTCCCGAACTGAGCGATACCCCGCCACAAGAATTTGTCTTGATACTTGATGGGACCAAGTTAAGAAATGAACAATTTTATCCAACAAACTTCTTGGGATGTATCCTCTGTTGAGTCATAACCAGCATCCCGCACCATGATTACCTTAGTATCCCTATTGGAACGTTATCCAATATACTGATCCTCAGAACTGGCTAAACTCAAAACTCTGAGAGCATCTCTGTCATCCAGGTCATCTTGGAAGCCTGAACTGATAACCGCCTCCCGGAGGAGGCTGTCGTTACCATATAACAAAGAACATCCTCTTATATTCATAATTGCTTCACTTTATTTCTCCAGAATTGGATTAATATCTGCTTACTACAGCACGTGTATAAGCAACATCTGGTTTTGTACAAGATATTGCATGATTGACTCAATTACCTAAGCAAATGATATGTCATTCATGCCGGTCCCTCTCCTAAAACATCTCTTTAGAGAGGGTGACTCCATCTCCTGGCGTGGTAATGTCCATCTCCCATGGGTACATCACCACGCCAGGAGTCATCCATTCTAAAATCCTTTTAGAATGTTGTCTAAGTACCCGGATTGGGACACTTCCCAAATCTAGATCTAAAACCAAAGATCTAGTTACTAGAATCTCTGATATACTATCCATATCCAATGTGGAGAAAACACTATGTGACAACAAAAGTTTGACCGATTGTAGTATAGGAACATCACTTCCTATCTGGAGCATGTCATCCAAATTCTAGGACAGTACTCCCTACACCCTTCTTATTAGGTTCATCTATTATTTTGATGAAATCAATCACCTTGACTTTCACATCAAAACAGATGATCCGACTCCGCTGTACATGATTTAGTATACGAGTAGACATAAGCAACTTGCACACCTTCCGCTGCTCTCACTGACTACGATAACCCTCTGGCAGAGTCATCCACCTGCCAGATATTACAGTGATGAATAGTAACTATGGTAAGTCACATCCATATGGATTTTAGCGTAGACGCAAAATTCTAGCCTTATTAGGTTAATTACTTTTCCACCTGCACAGATCTCGAAAGTTCTACTTGCTCCTAATGGGTTTTTACCCCTTCAGGAGCACCCAACAAAGTCCAAAATCCAATATTTGCAGAAGTACACGGAGTCCAACTTAGATATAAAGTATCTGATCACTTGGAAGTTACCACTTCTTATGACCTGCGGATAACTAGTAGGGCCATCATAATCATGATGCTGACCTTCCTGTCACCGTCTACGAGAAAACCGAAGTATATCTCAAGTGGCTGAGGTCGCCTACTAAAATCTGCGTAGTGGCTAATGGTTTGTCAAGTCCAATGGAATTCATAGGTTCTATTAAATTTTCGGTAACCGTTTGTGGTTTTGGAATCACTTCCAGTTCTACCATACTTCCATTAATTTCTTTTGCAAAAAGATTTCTTTTATAAAAAGGCGGCGAGTCAAGAACAATGTAACTATTGATCTTAAAAATGGTAGAAACAAAACCCTAGCGTCAGCTTGGGATAATCCACAAACAGCCATTACCGAAACGTGTCTTGAGTTTGTCCAGATTCTGCTTTTAAATAGGAACCGGATAACTCCATATCTTAACAACCTCAAGATATGCAACTAATCTATGTCCATATAGAATTATAGGCACTAATTTAGATGAATCTGGATTCAAATTTCATGCAACCGTTTCCAGTGCATATCATAAATGGAAAAAAACAATACAGCATTACTCATCAAGGAGCGCACCCATGGATGAGTAACCTGCGAGAGAATCACATTCCTAGCATAAGTATCTGTTGGTATTCCTTAGCACCACTACTGGGTTTTTAGAGGCTGATAGTATGCAATTTTAAAAAATCTAGTGGGCTAAGCAATCGAACTAGAGAATTAGGGTTTATAAGCAAATAATAAAGCTTTCTACTAAGTGAACAAAGAATACAACCTTTGTAAATCAGTCCTTCACTTCTAAAGCTCCATGTAGTAGTCTCTTAGCTCCAAATAGTGGTCCCCGAACTCTTCTTAGGCTCCACTAGGCGAAAGGAACGAGCTTGCTTAAGGATCTTCGAGGCCGAAAATGATCTACCTTGAGAAATCTCTAACTCAAGCTACCTCTCCACTAATTGAGAAATTAGTGAAGTAAACAACCTATACTAAATGGCTAGTTTGGTATAGATTGATGAAGTAGGAATTTTGCTCACTTTAGAATTATTTTTCTCTCTATCTTTTTTTCACCTCATCAAAATCTAGAGAAGAAAAATGAGATGAAGAAGATGATCAAGTGATGAACCATGGTGAAAAAATATCTCAAATGATATTTGTAAAGATATAACCATGACTAAAGATAATGGTTGGATTAATAAATATCTATAGTAAAACAAAATTAGTGGACTAACTCAAGATTTCTACATGCTTTCACAAGCATCTTTAGCCATTCTAATTTCTACCTAATTTTGATTTTTCCCTTAATAATTAATCACCCAAATTACCTTTACTTTGGTATGAGTCTCATACACCCATGTCCAATGTATCATCTAGCATGACACAATAGTAAATACATTAATATATATCTCATATATATTTATATGTATTTATAGAAAAGAAATTCTTAAGTGAGCTAATATTAGTTAATATATATTAATATATCAAATATATAATTATATATTAAATTATTAAATCAACACTTGATTTAATAATCCGACTATATCACATACAACCGATTAATATCATTTATATGTATATCAAATATACATATAACAAATTATTGAATCAACACTTGATTCAATAATCCGGTTATATCACATATAACCTATATCGCGATATTAGAATACCGTATCACATACACGTATTAATCTCGGTCCCGCACATATCATATATGGGCCCTGCTTGAGCTAGGAAAGCTCTGTGTAGGACTCTAAAGACTCGTCAATACGCCAGCAGTAGGTAATGATCATATCTGTCACCCACAAGCCGTCAGCGGTACTAGCTGGATGTAACGGCTACCCAGGTATTGAGCGATTAGAAGATCAATAAGCAAGCCTATCCAAAACCCTGTGAATCCAGTAAGAAACACTATCGTACAGTCCGGTCTCTTCGTATGATATGTCGCATATCGAGTCTGGGGGTGGTAAACGTCAGACCCCAATAACTTGATAAGTCATGCCGATGTGAGGTCATAACGGGTCGAGAAACTACTGATAACACTTACCAGTAAATCTCATCATCATCCCTGGCCAGGGACTTCCTGTTATAGCCAATCGAGCATAGCGCAATATCAACTCGGGAGAGACAAAACCCCTCCTATCGCTCATTGCCTCCATGTGACTTGGGACTGTACCCAAAATCCACCTGTTTGCACGACTCTCTTGAGCGTGGTAGGGAGGAAATCAAAGCACAGTGGGAATCACACAAGACTCTATGACGATCTCGGGTCTACAGACTAACCTGTACCAGTGTCACCAGAGAACTGCTATCTGACGATAGGTATAATACCATCTAGGAGTTCTCGGCGAGTCCTGTTCGGTGTACCCATTCTCTAATGAGCAGCTGTGTACAATCTCTGATGTCAAACACCAATGGCTGTGGGATCAACCATCACCTCATACAGGGTCAAGAAACGTACACACTAGTCTACTCTGGAATATTGATGCCATGTCTCGATACTCCCTCGACTAGGAGCAATTAAAGGATGTACATATGGACTACCCTGGCCCCACTAGTATGATCTCCGTCATAATCATGGTAGTCAAGTACACATCCTAAGAGCTTTATCAACACGTAACGGAGAGACTGTATAATGATACAAGTGTACATGTTAAGATAAATAGTAATCAGATAGCATACTATCATGTCGAGCAAGAAAGTCCTCTATATATGTGTCCAAGCATCCACTATAATATACAATCATGTACAATAATGGCCTCTAGGGCATACATATATAACTAACAATCTCCCACTTGCACTAAGTCCAGTTGTTGTAGTATCTCATACCCAACATCCCAAAAAGTCTCTCAAATGGCCTTGGTGAGTGGATCCACCGTATTATTCTTCTTGTCAACTCTGCTGACCTCGATCTCCCGGAGATCAACTATCTCCCTGATCAGGTGATAGCTGGGATTGAGGTTCCTTGGCCAAAGCCATTGCTCTATTGTTATCACAATACAAGTATTGGATGCTCAATGGTAGGAACCTCACTAAGTTCATCTCATGAACTTCTTCATCCAGACAGCCTCTTTGGCAGTATCATTGGTAGCGATGTATTCAGCCTCCATCGTCGAGTCTGCTACGGTATCTAGCTTAGAACTCTTCCAACATACCACTGCCCCTCTACTGAGGGTGAAGACAAAACCCGAGATCGACTTACTGTCGTCCTTATCACCCTGGAAGCTTGAATCGGTAAAGGACTCCACCTGGAGTTCACCGTTACTATACACCAAGAACATTTCTTTAGTCCTTCTCAAGTACTTAAGAATGTTCTTCACAGCTGTCCAGTGTTTCTCCCCAGAATCTGATTGACACCTACTCACTACACCTAGTGAGTATGATACATTTGCTTAGATCTATCTCTATAGATCTTAATCCCAGAATGTAGGAGGCACACCCAGATCTTTTATGGATGTGTGATAAGAAGAGCTTGACCGAGTGTAGCATAGGAACATCATTTCCTATCAAGAGTTTGCCATCTACGTACAATACGAGGAAGACAAACCTTACTATCTACAACTTTCTTGTATATACAAGGTTCATCTACGTATTTGACGAAGTCAAACTCTTTGACTGCTATATCAAAAACAGATGTTCCAACTCCGCGATGCATGCTTTAATCCGTAGATTAATGTAAACAGTTTGCACACCTTTCCGCTGCTGCTACTGTCCACGAAGCCCTCTGGCTGTGTGTCATGTACACGCTCTCTTCTAAATCACCATTTAGAAAAGCGGTCTTGACGTCCATCTGCCAGATTTCCTAGTCATGGTATGCAGCGATGGTAAGTAGGATCCGGATGGACTTAAGCATAGCAACTGAAGAAAATGTTTCATCATAATTGACCACAGGTCGTTGATGAAAACTTTTTGCTACAAGTCTAGCTTTGAAAGTCTCAACTTTTCCGTCTACACCAAGTTTCTTTCTCAAAGATCCATTTGCTCCCGATGGGTTTTACCCCTTCAGGAGTGTAACACCTTAGAATGTGATTAGTGTTAATTAAACGATAATGCGGATTTTTAGTAAAAAGTTTACCAAAATAATTTTCACATATTTTATAAAATTTAATTAATATTTTATTATTATTTATTTCGGACTTGCACACACTTATGCATGTTAACCTAGGGTTAATTAGGGTTAACCATGCTTAAGTAGCCATGGCACCTTAACCTCATTCCTTTAAGTTATATGTATTTATTTAAATTAGTTAGTTTTAAATTAAAAGGTTTGAACTTGGGGTGACTTGAGAGAGAGAGGGAGAGATAGGGTTGACATGGGAATGATGAGCATGGGGCAAGTAGAGCTTGCATTTAATGAGGAGAGAGAAGGGGGGCATGGCTCTCTCTAACCTCACCCCCTCATTTCACTTCACCACTCTCACACCCTCACTCTCTTCATCACTCACACTCTCTCATTCTCATTATTCTCTTCATCTCATCATCCTCATCCCCTCAAATTGAAACCCAAACCCAAATCCTCACTAAACTAAACCAAATCACCACTAAACCCCACTAAAACCCTTCACAAGTCAAGATCAAGCCACTAAGATGACTTGGAGCATGGAAAACTAGGATTTTTGAGCAAGTGTGGATAGGTAATGACCTCTAACTGTTAATTAGGTTATTATTATAGTATATTGCTTGGTAGTTATGGTTTAGAACACTAAAGATGTAGTTTTGAGCACATATCGTACTTTTAGGGTCATTTTAGGGTCACTGTGATCTGCTACGACCACGAATTTTCACTGTAAAATCTAGCAATTTAGTAGTGTTGTACTAGTTGCCCTAAGTGTTCACCTAAAACCCTGACCTTACCATACACTGTTCAACCGGCGAGATAGGGGAGAAATCCGGCGAGCTCGGTTTTGTAAGGGACTGGGGGTTGTGATTTTTAGGGTAGCTGCCTGTAAGTTAATTGGGGTGTCTGGTACTGCTAGATTTTTATGTATTGGCCGTATGAAAAATCTAGGACCACTTAGCTAATTTTTAGGCGTTTCGATAAAGTGCGATACGTTTGATCCGACGTAGTTTATGTGTTTCGGGTAGCTTGTTGTCGTGGGTTTGTTTTGATGATGTCGCTACACACGTTAGCCGCTAAGCGAACCCTTTTGTAGCTTAAGGGAACCGATTCGTTAATTGGCGTTGTGTTCGTTTATTATTGGGTAGTTTGCTAAATCCACGCATTATTGTGTTGTATGTTGATAGGATCGCGGGTGGGGATTTCGGACGCTGCAAAGAAAGGAAAGCAGGTGGTTGGATTTACCTAACTCGAGATCCTCGGTGAGTAGATTTAACATCTACGGGGAAATCGCACGTATGGCGTTAAGCGTCAGGGCTAGATATGATATTATAGCCGCATGTTTTTATGCATATATGTTGATTGTACATGAGCATCATTGCATACCATTACTTGTTGTGCCTTAACCTAGTACCTAGTGGACACTGCACCATTACTGATGGTTCATGTTGCACGAGCACTAAATTGTATGCAACACTCACACCGTCGGTAATTGTCATGACACGCACAACCTATACACATATGTGGTATTGTATTTGTTATTGACATTGAGACGTTGATTCTTGTTCTATTGCGTATATGAAATGCATCGTGCATACATAGCTACATGTACACCTTTATATGATGTTGCATTTGATTTTGGAGAAATTGGGAACCGCATGATATATTTAAAAACTGGATTCATTTAAAAGAGTGGTTTTCCCTTGATATGCTCATATTACCGTTTTATGTTGCATATATCATATTTCATGGATTTACGCATTGAGATACGGATTTCATGTGATTTATGGATTTGAGAACCGTGGGGATATTTCAAGAAAGTATGCATTGTTTTGAAAACCCGGTTTCTCTTGATATGATATTTCGATGCGGCCAACATGAGTTTTCTCGGTTCTGAGACTTGTGTTAGATACCAGATTCGAGGAGCGGTAGGCACCGTCTGTGGGTACATGGTGGACCCGGTAAGGTATCCCGGGGTAAGAAGACTCGTATAGAATGGCGGTGAGCCCGGCGAAGGGAGTACTACCTACCGGTGATAGTTTGAACCCGGCGGTTATCCGGAGGATACCGACCGGAGTCGTGAGATGGATATGAGGGCCGATCAAAGTGACGGCGCCTGAGTTATTGGGATTTACGTGTCGTTGATGGACACTGGTTTTCCATGATGATGATTCATGCCTGAGGTTTTATGTGTTATCCCATACTCAGTATTTATTAGATATGCATTGTTCGTGTATTTGTAGTACCTGATGAAGTACCTTGATCATGATTGTTGCATATCCATATTGCCATACTTATGCAATCAGATTGCATGTGATAGATTATCGCTGTACGTGCATACCTACGATTATCTGTATGATGTTACATACTATTCACGAGTTGGCAACTCACCCCCGTTGTGCCACAGTGTTTTGCAGGTTTGACCCTCAGAGTAGTCGCGGCAGGGCTTCCTATTGTATCTTTTTCAGCGGATACCGCTACGGTTGGATGTGAGCATTTTTGCTGTAGGTGGGTTTGCGGTTATCCGTTTATATTCATTGTATATCTCATTGTATCTAGTACTCTTCATCTACCACTTTCATGTATTGACTTAGAGACGAGTTGTGAGGACGATATTGTATATTTTGTGACTCTGGTGCCGTGCTCGTATGAGCCGGCCTTTCTTATGTTGTTTTACCTCTTTATGCTGTTTTCATTTATATTGTCTATTTCTTCGCTACGGCGTCGTATATATGCTTGTGGTGGTTGTTTCCGCCTTTGGGCGTGATTTTCTCCCGTTTGGGGATGCTTTATTTATATCCTATGTTGCTTTATTTATTTCTTATATTTGTACCCGTTTCGGGCTAGTTTTTACAAAGGAGGTGCTGTCGAAATTCGTAAGAAAATAAATTTAAGTTTAAAGATTTTTACTTGAGATTTCCAAATGTTTTTAACAATATTTTTATCATTTACTTTTTTATATGGTTTAGATTTCTGGGTTTTTAGTTTACTTAAATTGCGTTACGCCTGTTGACGTTACATGGTTTTAGTGCTGGTCACGTGCCTAAGTTTGGGTCATGACAAAGTTGGTATCAGAGCGCTAGGTTTTACCTTTCGGAGTGTAGGATGACCTTAGTATGATGGAGTAGGTAGCTTAAGCAAAGTGACGTAGCATGTGTATGTTCCGCGGCATACTTACGATACGGTACTCCGCCTAAGTGACCTTAGGATTTGTTGGTTGAAATTCCTTCCGTGGTTATATACATCCTTGTGATTCGATTTCTATGTTCTTATCGAATCCTGTTTTCATTTCCAGCCATTATGCCGCCGAAGACTACGAGGGCGCAAAGAGCGGCAGCGAGAGCTGAGGTCAGGGTAGGCTCGTCAGAGACGAGGACTGACCGGGGTGGTACGCCCGTTATACAGGAGCAGGTTGATCCACCTTCAACAGACTGTATTACTAGGCTAGAGGCCGGTATGCAGGATTTGCGCCAGATAATGGGGTCGTTGGTTGAGGCCAGTCGAGCGCAGTGACAGGAGATTGTCCCACCTGTTACGGGACCGCGATGGTGCCTACTGTTCTGGAAGTCGTACCTACAGCTACGGAGGTTATCACCGTGTCATTATCTGAGTTCATGAGGCTGAAGCCTCCGGTCTTCACCAGCACCGATACAGCTGAGGATCCGCAGTCGTTTATCGATCGAATGGCCAGGATCTGTCGTTCGCTAAGTTGCTCCGACGCGAGATGGGTAGAGTTCGTGAGTTTTTGTCTTGAGGGTCTTGCCCAGACATGGTGCGAGTCTTTAGAGAGGGGCAGAGCTGCAGGTCTTTCTCCTATGACCTGAGCTGAGTTCGTGACAGTTTTTCTTGCCTGATTTCTTCCGCAAAGCGTCAGGGATGCTCGAGCTCGCAGTTTTGAGTCGTTACGCCAGACTCCGGGTATGACGGTGGCAGAGTATGACATTCAGTTTACCCAGTTATCCGTATATGCTTTGTATTTGGTAGATACTGAGGAGATGCGGATCAAGAGATTTGTTCGAGGCCTGAGTACCCAGTTATTCCTCTCCATCTGCGCCCAGCATTTTGATACATACGCAGCTGCAGTGGACGCAGCCCTATTGGTAGAGGAGCGTATTTCTGAGACTCCGGTCATTCCGGAACCGAAGAGGAATCGTACTGATTTATCGGCGCAGAGGCAGTTTAGCAGAGGCCGCGGTGGATTCGCTATAGGCCGTGCGGGTAGCCGGAGCATGAGACGGGGCCAGATATATAGTTTATACCCACAGGGTCAGCAGTCGTCATCTGGATGTTTTGGGTGTGGCGGTCCCCATCACTGCATCAGAGATTGTACTGAGATACGCCAGAGGGAGACAGCGGTTCCACATGTTACCTTACCACCTTCACCTCAGAGAGCGTTGCCTCCTACGCTTGTTGATACTCCGCGTCAAACTTTTGCTCAAAGAGGTCATGGTCACGGAGGTTCTGCTTAAAGGGGACGGGGTGGCAGAGGCGGAGGACAGCCAGTTGCCGGTAGAGGGCAGGCTCGATTGTTTGCTTTGACTCATCAGGACGCGCAGGCGTTCGATGCAGTGGTTTCGGGTACTCTTTCAATATGTTCCTTCGATGCATATATTTTGTTTGATCCGGGATCTACGCACTCGTATGTTTCTACACACTTCGTGCCAAGGTTGGGCCAAGAGTCGTGTCTGCTAGATCAGCCGCTTGTCGTGACTACTTCTATTGGTGAGTCGTTTGTTGCGCGACACGTGTTTCAGTCGTGTGCCGTTCATATTGGAGATAGAGATTCGTCCGTCGACTTGATCCTTCTTAAGATGTTGGACTTCGACGTTCTTCTGGGCATGGACTGGTTAGATACTTGCTACGTGTCCGTGGACTGCCATGAGAAAACAGTCAGGTTTTGTTTTCCTGGCGAGTTGGTTCTTGTTGTGTAGAGGGGCCGTGGTGCCGCCCCTCACAGTTTGATTTCAACCCTTTGCGCTAGTCGGTTTTTGAGGAGGGGATGTCGGGGATTCTTAGCTTTCATTCGTGATACCGGAGCCACAGTAGATTCGTTGGACCAGATTCCTATCGTGAGAGAGTTTCCCGACGTTTTTCCCGATGAGTTACCTAGATTGCCGCCAGAGTGTGAGACTGAGTTTTGCATTAATTTGATCCTCGGCACGGGGCCTATTTCTATACTGCCTTACCGGATGGCCCCGGCAGAGCTTAAGGAGCTTAAAGATCAGCTGCAAGAGTTGCTTGATGGGGGACTTATGCGTCCGAGTGTTTCTCCTTGGGGAGCTCCCGTTCTGTTCGTCAAGAAGAATGACAGCAGTTTGAGGTTGTGCATTGATTATCATCAATTGAACCGAGTTACGGTACGGAATAGGTATCCTTTACCTCGCATTGACGATTTGTTTGATCAGCTCCAGGGTACGGGACATTTTTCTAAGATTGATTTGAGATCGGGTTATCATCAGTTGCGGGTTCGGAATGATGACATTCTAAAGACTGCTTTTCGTACGCGCTACGGGCATTATGAGTTTTTGGTGATGTCGTTCGGACTCACCAATGCCCCAGCAGCGTTCATGGATTTGATGAACCGGATTTTCAGGCCGTTCCTCGACCAGTTTATTATTGTGTTTATTGATGACATACGGGTTTATTCTAAGAGTCGAGAGGAGCATGAGAAGCACTTGAGAATTGCTTTGCAGATATTGAGAGAGCACCAGCTGTTTGCTAAATTCTCGAGACGTGCCTTCTGGCTTGATAGTGTTGACTTCCTGGGTCATGTGGTTACGGGAGATGGTATTTGTGTGGACCCGAGGAAGATCGAGGTCGTATAGCTTTTGTCTAGACCTGTATCAGTGACATAGGTCCGCAGCTTTTTAGGCTTAGCCGGTTATTACCGCCGTTTTGTTCAGGACTTCTCGAGTATCGCTGCACCGCTGATCGGACTGACCAGGAAGGGGGTTCCTTTTCTTTGGACTGAAGCATGCGAACTGAGTTTTCAGCAGTTGAAGACTCGATTGACGGCTGCACCAGTTTTATCTTTACCTTCTGGATCGGGCAGCTTTATCGTTTACTGTGATACTTCTCGAATGGGGCTCGGTTGTGTATTGATGTAGCATGATAGAGTTATCGCTTATGTTTCCCGGCAGTTGAAGAAGCACGAGCAGAATTATCCCACTCATGATCTTGAGATGGCCGCGGTGGTCTTTGCGCTTAAGATTTAGAGACACTACTTGTACGGGGAGTCGTGTCAGATTTTCACAGACCACCAGAGCTTAAAGTATATCTTCCAGCAGCGGGATCTGAATTTGAGACAGCGTCGTTGGATGGAGCTCGTGAAGGATTATGATTGTGAGATCCTTTATCATCCGAGCAAGGCGAATGTGGTAGCTGATGCTTTGAGTCGTAGGCCCGGGGGTAGCTTGTCCCAGTTGAGTGCAGTTCAGAGACAGTCTTCTGCAGATTAGCAGATCCTGTGTGATAGAAGAGTACAGTTTGAGTTCACTTCCACTGAGGGACAGCTTGCTCATGTCCGCGCCCGTCCACTTCTACTAGATCGTATTCGTGAGGCACGGCCCGACGAAGCCCGTTTGTCTGAGATTCTTGAGCATGTTCGGTAGGATAGAGATTCGGAGTTCTTGATTGATGACCAGGGTGCGTTACGCTTCGGGACTCATTTGTGTGTACCTGATACCGATGGGTTGAGACGCGAGATTCTAGAGCAGGCACATCAGTCAGCTTATAGTGTTCACCCATGTTCCATCAAGATGTATCGTGACTTGAGAGATATCTACTTGTGGGCAGGGATGAAGAGTGATGTTTCGGATTCCGTTTCGAGGTGCCTGACTTGTCAGCAGGTCAAGCCTGAGCATCAGAGACCGATAGGAGAATTGCAGCCTTTACCTGTTCTGGAGTGGAAATGAAAACAGATCTCTATGGATTTCGTTGTGGGTCTACCCAGGTCCAGTCAAGGGTATGACTCCATTTGGGTGATTGTTGACCGGTTGACGAAAGCGGCTCACTTCCTTCCAGTGAAGACCACTTTCGGTTATGCTCAGTAGTACATTGATGAGATTGTGCGTTTGCACGGCATTCCCACATGCATCGTATCCGACAGGGGCACCCAGTTCACTCGCCGTCTTTGGCAGAAGCATCAGGAAGCTTTGGGTACCCGATTGAGTTTTTGCACCGCTTTCCATCCGCAGACCGATGGTCAGTCAGAGCGGACTATACAGACTCTAGAGAATATACTTCATGCGTGTGTGCTTGATTTTGGTGGTAGTTGGGACCGCCACTTGCCATTGATAGAGTTCTCCTACAATAACAGTTATCAGGAGACGATTCAGATGGCACCTTTTAAGGTTTTGTATGGTAGAAAGTGTCGATCGCCAGTTTATTGGACCGAACTCAACGAGAGCAGGATTTAGGATTCCAGCTAGTTCAAGAGACTACGGAGAAAATTCAGTTCATTCAGGATAGGATGAGAGCAGCCCAATGCAGACAGAAGTCGCGGCAACTCACCCCCATTGTGCCACAGTGTTTTGCAGGTTTGACCCTCAGAGTAGTCGCGGCAGGGCTTCCTATTGTATCTTTTTCAGCGGATACCGCTACGGTTGGTTGTGAGCCTTTTTGCTGTAGGTGGGTTTGCGGTTATCCGTTTATGTTCATTGTATATCTCATTGTATCTAGTACTCTCCATCTACCATTTTCATGTATTGACTTAGAGATGAATTGTGACGACGATATTGTATATTTTGTGGCTCTGGTGTCGTGCCCGTGTGAGCCGGCCTTTCTTATGTTGTTTTACCTCTTTATGTTGTTTTCATTTATATTGTCTATTTCTTCGCTACGGCGTCGTATATATGCTAGTAGTGGTTGTTTCCGCCTTTGGGCGTGATTTGCTCCCGTTTGGGGAAGCTTTATTTATATCCTATGTTGCTTTATTTATATCTTATGTTTGTACCCGTTTCGGGGCTAGTTTTTACAAAGGTGGTGCTGTCAAAATTTGTAAGAAAATAAACTTAAGTTTAAAGATTTTTACTTGAGATTTCCAAATGTTTTTAACAATATTTTTATCACTTACTTTTTTATATGGTTTAGATTTCTGGGTTTTCGGCTTACTTAAATTGCGTTACGCCTGTTGACGTTACGTGGTTTAAGTGTCGGTCACGTGCCTAAGTTTGGGTCGTGACAAGGAGAAATTTCCAAAGTCCATACTTTGTTAGTGTACATAGATTCCAAACGAGGTAGCGAAGAACTTTTCCTCTTGTCTGTGTTCTGTATACTTAGAACTGTATTTTGTTTCAAAACGTATATACCGTTACATAACGTACCAAACCCAATCAACACTTGATTTAGAAAAAATGTTCATAACATCTTTCTCTGCTACAAAGTTATATCCTTCTTTATCTAATAAAGAAATTGATATTAAATTGCATATCTTAGATGGTACGTAATAACAATCGTTCAAGATCAATGTATTCCCATTTGGTAATACAAGGCGATATTCACCAACTGTTTTGGCTGCTACATTTGCACCATTCCCTACTTTTAGAGAATGATCACCTCTTCACAGTTCTCTACCTCTCTTAAGCCCCTGTAACATATTACATATGTGGGATTCTGATCCGATATCTAATATCCAGGACGTAGGGTGTACTGAGAAACAGTTCTCGGTAACGAACACACCCGAAGAAAATGTATCAACATACTCATTCCTCATTCGGGTGGCATGGGCCCCATTTCCTACTCAGACTTATAACAGTTATAAGGTAGAGCAGAACCACATCGGACCCCAGGTGTAGTGACAAATAAGCAAGGGGCATCGTCCAGAAACGGCGCGCTACATCGGACCCCGGGTGTAGTGACAAATAAGCAAGGGTTTCATAGGATCCGTCTAGCTTCCTGGAACATAGGTTCCCTTACGGGGAAACTAATAGAATTAGTGGAGCTGATGATTAGGAGGAGAGTTGGTATTATGTGTTTGCAAGAAACTAAGTGGGTAGGTGAAAAGAGTAGAGTTATAGAGCCTTGGGGTTATAAGCTTTGGTATACGGGTAGAGATAAAAATCGTAATGGGGTAGGCATAATCATAGATAGACGGTTACTTGAGGATGTAGTTGAGATTAGGAGAAAAGGTGATAGAATTTTACTGGTTAAGATTATTCTAGGTGGAGAGATCCTTAATATTATTAGTGCTTATGCACCACAGATAG
Organism: Agapanthus africanus; assembly: GCA_030015575.1. Lineage (NCBI taxonomy): Eukaryota > Viridiplantae > Streptophyta > Magnoliopsida > Asparagales > Amaryllidaceae > Agapanthus > Agapanthus africanus. Next base: position 821,722,656 of record CM057339.1, on the reverse strand, counting down.
GTCTTGATGACGCTAGTAAGCGTCTATTCTGGGAGGATTTAGACGAGATAGTGCAAAGTATACCTAGCGGAGAGAAGTTATTTATTGGTGGTGATCTTAATGGACATGTAGGTACTGGCGTAGTGGGTTTGATACTATCCATGGAGGTTTTGGTTTTGGACAAAGGAATGAAGTAGGTAACTCAATTCTAGATTTTGCCTTATCTTATGACTTGATCTTAGTAAACACCTGGTTTAGGAAAAGAGAGTCCCACCTTCTCACTTTTAGGAGTGGATCAAGTGCTAGTCAAATAGACTTTTTCTGACGAGAAGAATAGATAGAGGTTGTTGTATCGACTGTAAGGTAGTGCCAGGTGAGAGTGTAACCACTCAACATAGACTTTTAGTTCTAGACTTTCGATTTAGAAGAGAACTCAGGAAGATTAGACGTAAGGTAGAGCCTAAAATTAAATGGTGGCGATTGAAAGAAGGTAACCAAAAGGCTTTTATAGATCGTGTAGTCTAAGAAGCGGATTGGCGGTCGGAAGATGATTCAGACAGAACATGGAACAAAATGGCTAGTTGTATCAAGAAGGTAGCTAGAGATCTACTTGGTGAGTCGAGAGGTGGTGCTCCACCATCTAAGGATGCATCATGGTGGAATGAAGAAGTAAAGGCTGCTATTAAAATTAAAAGGGATTCTTATAAAGATTTGAAGAAAAGTGGAGATGTGGAGAGATTTGAGAAGTATAAAATGGCTAAAAAGGAAGTTAAGAAAGCTGTTCGGGAAGCTAAATCTAAGGTCTATAAGGAAGTGTACGAGAAATCAGACACTAAAGAGGCTGAAAATGATATATACCGGATTGCTTGGATGCGGGAAAGGAAGACTAGAGACTTATGTGCGGTGAAGTGTGTCAAAAATGAAAATCAGAAGATTTTAGTTCGAGATGAGGATATCAAGGAAAGATGGAGAGATTGTTTTGACAAATTGTTCAATGAGAGCTTTACTAAGAATTTGGACGGACTTGTCATTCAATCTCAAGATATAAACCGTGATTTCATGCGTAAAATAAGACTACCTGAGGTTAAAGAAGCTTTGAACAGAATGAGTTTAAGAAAAGCGGTTGGTCCTGACGGGATTCCTATTGAGATTTGGAGATGCTTAGGAGAAATAAGCGTTAAATAGCTAACAGATTTGTTTAATAAGATTTGGCAGACAAAAAATATGCCAAATGAATGGAGGAAAAGTATCTTTGTACCTATCTACAAGAACAAGGGTGACATTCAAAGTTGTTCAAACTACCGTGGAATAAAACTTACGTGTCACACCATGAAACTTTGGGAGAGAGTGATTGAACACAGGCTAAGGAAGAATATTAAGATAACAGAGAACCATTTTGGGTTCATGCCTGGACGATCAACGACAGAGGCTATTCATTTGCTTCGTCAACTTGTCGAGCGTTTTCGAGAGAGGAGAAAAGATTTGCATATGATATTTATTGATTTAGAAAAAGCGTACGACAAGGTACCTAGAGAGGTATTATGGGGGACAATGATGAAGAAGGGGGTCCCCGTCAAGTATATTGACATAATCAAGGATATGTACGATGGAGTAGTGGCAAATGTCAGAACCTGCGGCGGCTTAACGAGTGATTTTCCGATTACAATTGGTTTACATCAAGGATCTGCATTAAGTTCATTCCTGTTTACCATCGTGATGGATGAACTTACTAGAACTATCCAAGATGAGGTACCTTGGTGTATGCTATTCGCTGATGATATTGTTCTAGTAAATGAGACGAAAGCATGGGTTAATGCCAAATTAGAATTATGGAGGCAAACATTGGAATCTCGGGGATTCAGATTGAGCAGGTCCAAGACAGCATATATGCATTGCAAATTTAGTAACCAGAGAAGTCAAAACTGTTAGTTGTATGTATGCCCTAGAGGCCAGTATTGTACAGATGATGTATATTATATTGGATGCTTGGACATATATAGAGAGGACTTTCTTGCTTGATATGATAGTATGTTATCTGGTTGCTCTTTATCTTAACATGTATACTTGTCTCTTTGTGCTGTCTTATAGTTACATGTTGGTAAAGCCCTTAGGATGTGTACTTGACTACCTGGACTATGATGCAGATCATACTAGTTAGGACAGAGTAGTCCATAAGTACATCCTTTAATGTTCCTAGTCGTAGGTGTATCGAGACAGGGCATCGATATACCAGAGTAGACTAGCGTATACGCTTCTCGACCCATAAGATGGGCGATGGATGATCCCATATCCATTGGTGTTTGACATCAGAGATGGTATACGGGTGCTCAGTGGAGACTGGGTACACTGGACGGACTCGCCGAGAACTCCCAGATGGTATTATACCTCACGTCAGATGGCAGTTCTTTGGTGACACTTGTGCAAGTTAGTCTGTAGACCCGAGATCGTCATAGAGTCTTGTGTGATTCCCACTGTGCTTTGATTTCCACCTTACCACATCCAAGAGGGCGTGCAAAACGGTGGTTTTTGGGTACAGTCCCGAGTCACATGGAGGCAATGAGCGATAGGAGGGGTTTCGTCTCTCCCGGTATTGGGGGTTGATATTGCGCTATGCTCGATTGGCCATAACAGGGAAGTCCCTGGCTAGGGCTGATTTAGAGATTTGCTGGTAAGTGTTACCAGTAGTTTCTCGACCCGTTATGAGCCTCACATCGGCACGACTTATCGGTTATTGGGGTCTGACGATTACCACCCCTAGACTTGATATGCGACATATCAGACGAGAAGATCGGACTGTACGGGAAGTGTTACCGGCAGGCTTTTACAGAAGTTGGAGCGGGCTTGCTTGCTGATCTTCTGATCGCTCAATACCCGGGTGGCCGTTACGTCCAGCTAGTACCGCTGACGGCTTGTGGGTGCTTGATGTGATCATCACCTACTGCCGGCGTATTGATGAGTCTTTAGAGTCCTACACAGAGCTTTTACTGGCTCAGACAAAACGAAATAGGAGCGCATATGTGATATGCGCGGGACCGAGAATGATGCGTGTAGGTGATACCGTATTCTATTCTCGCGACTTTTTGTATCGCGAGGTTATATGTGATATAGTCGGGTTATCGAATCAAGTGTTGATTTGATAAGTGGATACATTGGATGTTAGTCGGTTATATGCGATATGACCGGATTATTAAGTCAAGTGTTGATTTAATAATTTAGTGTATAATTGTATATTAGATATACTAATTTACATTAACTAACATATATTCACTTATGGATTTTTCTCACATGTGCACAACTTTAATATATATGTGATATATATTAAAAAGTGTTTTCTTTTTGTATCATGGTTGATGATACATCATTCATGGGTGTATGAGACTTACACCATGCTATTTATTATGTTGGGTTTTAATATTTAAAGTAATTACAAAAATTAGTGGAGGATTAGAAAAATGCATGAAGCTTGTGGAAGCTTGTGGATGCATTGACTAATTCCACTAAGTTTGTTTTTACTATGGATATTTGTTAACCCAGCCATAAGGATTAGTCATGGTTATGTCTCTACATGAGTTAGTATATGATACTCACTCACCATGGTAAGCTTTCTCACTTGATCATTATCTTTCTCTATTTTTTTTTCTTCATCTTCTTCCTTGAGCAAAAGAGCTCTCTAGGGTTTGATCCAAAGTGAGAAACATTGTGAGAAAATAAATTCTAAAGTGAACCCACTTCCTATTTCTCCATCCTCTACTAGACTAGCACTTTAGTTTAGGGTGTTTGCTTCACTAATTCTCTAGTTAGTGAAGTAGAAGCTTGAGTTGGCATCCCCTCGACGTAGATCATATTCGGCCTCGAAGACTTCAAGCAAGGACGCTCCTTTAGCCTCGTGAAGCCATGCAAGAGTCCGGGAGAACCACGATCGCAGCGAAGGGACTTCAACAAGGAGCTAAAGAAGTGAAGGACCGATCTACAAAGGTTGTATTTCGTATTCACTTAGTTGTAGATGCTATTTACTTGCATGTGAAACCCTAATTTTCTAGCAAAGATCTTGTTTAGGGTTGTTAGGCACGGCTAAAATTTTAATCGGGCATAGTTGATGCTTTCTTAACCCTTGTTAGAGTGCCTAGTAACCCTATAAAAACCATATTGGTATAACATTGGAAGGGCAAGAGATATCACCGAGCGACCAGTTTAGATATCTAGGTTCCATCATCCAAAAGAATGGGGAGATCGATAGTGATGTTAATCAAAGGATTCAAGCTGGTTGGTTGAAATGGAGGAGTGCAACAGGGATTTTGTGTGATCATATCTTTCCGTTAAAATTGAAAGGGAAGTTTTATCGGAGCGCTATTCGGCTTGCCTTATTACATGGTACAGAATGCTGGGCTCCTAAGAAGTATCATACACAGAAGATGCACGTAGCGGAGATGCGCATGCTTCGTTGGATGTGCGGTAACACTAGAAAAGATAAGGTGCGAAATGAGGATATTCGTGCAAAAATTGGTGTAGCACCTATGGAGGAGAAAGATGCGGGAAAACCGGCTAAGATGGTTTGTTCATGTGCGACACAGACCTATGGAAGCACCGGTTCGACGAATAGATACTCTCGATATGGGCAATGGCAAAAAGGCAAAAGGAAGACCGAAGAAAACATGGATGGAGGTGATACGAAACGATATGGTTGCCAAAGGACTCGATGAAAGTATATTGTTCGATAGGAGTGAGTGGAGGCGGAGGATTCATGTGCTGGACCCGGCGTGATTCTCATGTTGGTTCATGTAGCCTACCCCATATGCTTGGGATAAAAGGCTCAGTTGTTGTTGTTGTTGTTGTAAGGTAGAGCAGAACCAACGTTCCCTACCTCAGTATAACAAGCGGGTTCGGTCAATACATCCATATTATTATCTTCATTAAGGCATGTCATGGTCGCTACCAGGAGAGGGAGAGAAGAAAAACACTGCGTGCGATCTTGCAAGATTAGATTGGTTATTATTTTATCTAATCAAGATGGCTCCCACTGTTTTTATCAAATCTTTTTTCAAACCCTAAAAGGTAAGACTAGCCGGGATTAATTACACTCTACAAGTTCGCCAATCGTTCAGCCAGGTAGGTATTGGTACTCCGAGAGAGTCTCCCCATACTTTTGCATGGAACTAATTAAATAACCTCGTTTCCGTAAGGGTATAACCCCGTTAATACCTTTCTTAGACACCTACCGGATTAGCTAATTGTAAAGTGCAAAACTCTCTCAGTACTACTCTTACTTGCAATGGGTATCGGGATCCAACTATCTCATAGAAGGTATGCAATCTCATTGCAAATTTCAACACTTGAAATTCCCAATATTATTTTTGCCCTTACCGTCCTATGACCTTGACGCAGGCCAACAAACTATAGACCGCTAGTCAAGTTCAACCCGTTCATTTCTTGATTGAATTAAACCCACCCGCACGACCCTTGACGCGGTCCAACAAAGTCGCACGACTATCCTAATCCAATCGCATCACATGCTGCAGATAAGCACTAATTAGCTACCGCACACTACGCCTTGACGCAGGCCAATAAACGTAGCACGAATACTAAATAGTACTTATCTAAAATGACGGAGGGCTACGTTGTTTTTTAAGAAAATCTTTAGCGTAATGAACTTGATATCGTTGTAGAATCTAGTGATTTAGAAAAGAAGTGGTTTAAGCTCCACTTTTAAAATCAAGTGTTTTTCAAAATAAACCGAGTGGGTGTAGCATATGCTAGCTTTTGCTAAAGATGTCACTCCCGGTGAAGGGATCTCGGCTCTTTCTTTATCAAATGAGGTGCTAGATATTCATAAAGAATACCGCTATGCAAAGAAAGAACTAGAGCTGCCTTTTTGAAAATTTGATTCTACAACATCTTTAGGCTTCTTTCTTTTCATTATTCTCATTAATGAAGTCCCATAATTTATGTTTCCTAAACATCACAGAAGAAACGAAACTAGAACGTACTCTTATGACATCCGCATTCGCCACAGGGTCTCGTCGTGCACCGTTAGGTTACTTAACTAACGGCAGAGTGGGGGTAGGACTAGCGCGATGCTAAACATAAGTAACGTTTATTAGATATCATATATATAATAAAACATTTGTCTCACGCAGTTATATGATCTCATCACAGAACATTGCAGCAGAAGTCAACATATGAAATATAGGGTATACTAGGAGGTCCGTGTTTTAAATCAAGCCAGTAAAAAAAACACGGATTCCACGGTCGTGATGAATAGCCAAACCCACATCCCTAGACCCCCTACGAGAGCGGCAAGCAATCCCGCCAATTCTAGAATTAGGAGACCCGGTCTCGACACCTCGAGATGGTCTCCCACTGGACTCTAGAACCCGGTTAACTTGTGCTCCCCTCCTTGGGTCTATCCTAATGCAGAAAAGTAATAATATACATCAATGGTGACATCATCCTCAACCCGGAAGTGTCCCAATAAAAGAATATTACATACAAATTTTTACATGAAAGAAAATGAAAAACTCTCATCTCACGCAAAAAACCTCGGCTATTCAAATACGACGATCCAATATAACATATCATAGCAACACATAACATCACATGTCATCAACGTAAGTAAATATGCGTATCCCAATTGTCGTTGACGTATAGCAAAGAAACCGGCGATACACCACATATTACACTTACGGTCGCAGAAAAGAAAATGAAAACTATAATAATTGAAATTCGCAACATTCTTAGACATCATAAATCCGAAATATCGCATACTTCGGATTTCATGCCTAACTATATAAATTCCTTAAACATCATAAACCCGAAATATCACATATTCCGAATTTTATGCCTAACGTTATAAACCCGGCATTTTAGTCTCAAATTGAAAACACTTTTCAATAACCAGTCGGGCAATTCAACAAGATTCCCGACAAATGGTCGAATACTCGCCGAAAACTTTAGTAGACGACCGCACCCCCGATGTCGTCGACGAAGTGCACTTAGGCGAAACACCGCGGCCGCGAGCACTCGAGCGAATACTTTTGGCAACGGGGTTCCTCCTATAGTCACTTGGTTGGGGTTATAGGGCGCGGCTATCTAGTAATGTTACGCGGAGAGTGTTCGTGTACTATACGAGATTGCGACAGAGTTTTGATCCGAATCGCCGTGGCAATCTATTGAATGAGACTAAATTGCTAGATTTACAAAACACTAACTAGTTTTCACAAAACTAATTATTGTGGATTCCAAATATTGTATCACATATCACAAATATCTAAACGATGTTAAACATTTCAATTGATTCATCAAATACCCAGAAACCACAGAGACCTCAACAAATTGAGTCTCACTTAAAATGCCCAGAAAACCCAAAATAAGGAAATGGAGCAGTAGATGAAAATTCTCCCCACAATTCCACAATGTTGCAGCGGAACCGCGGCCAAACAAGCGTTTGGGCCACGGTTCCGCGGCTCATTGTTGGATTTGGGAGCTCGAATTTCTTAGAGCTCCATAATTTAACCTGCATGTTTTTCTAAATATTTTTAATCTGCAAAAATCCAACTTTTGAAAATTCGAACAGAAACTAGGATTTTCCGGGTTTTCGAAGTTCGATCGAACACTTTAACGTCGTCTAGACCACTCCTAACGCTCTAGCTTGGCTCTTATACCATGTTGGTCAGGCAGCCACCCCATCCAATGGGGTCACCGTGGCACCTACGAGTCCCTCAGCAGCTACTTTTTACGCATGCTCTCTCGCGAGGATTACAACCCATCGGAACACCTTCCGGTCTCGGGACACCCTGGGGGTAAGAGCCTATGCTTCGCCACACTGTCACACAGTAAGAACCCCCCATAAGTCGACATCCAATGTCTAGTTGCTCTGATACCATATTGGTATTCCTTAGCACTACTACTAGGTTTTTAGAGGCATCAAGTATGCAATTTTAAAAAATCTAGTGGGCTAAACAATACTAACCCAGAATCGAACTAGAGAATTAGGGTTTATAAGCAAGTAATAAAGTTTTATACTAAGTGAACAAGGAATACAACCTTTGTAGACCGGTCCTTCTCTTCTAAAACTCCGTATAGTAGTCACTTAGCTCCAAGTAGTGGTGTCCCCAAACTCTTCTTAAGCTCCACTAGGCGAAAGGAACGAGCTTACTTAAGGATCTTCGAGGCCGAAGATGATCTACCTTAAAAAATCTCTAACTCAAGCTACCTCTTCACTAATTAAGGAATTAGTGAAGTAAACATCCTATACTAAATGGCTAGTTTGGTATAAATTGATGAAGTAGGAATTTTGCTCACTTTAGAATTATTTTTCTCACTTTCTTTTTTTTCACCTCATCAAAAGCTAGAGAAGAAAAATGAGATGAAGAAGATGATCAAGTGATGAACCATGGAGAAAAAATATCTCAAATGATATTTGTAGAGACTTAACCATGGCTAAAAATAATGGTTGGATTAATAAATATCTAAAGTAAAACAAAATTAGTGGACTAAATCGAGCCTTCTACATACTTCCACAAGCATCTTTAACCATGCTAATTTCCACCTAATTTTAATTTTTTCCTTAATAATTAATCACCCGAACTATCTTTAGTTTGGTATGAATCTCATACACCCATGTCCAATGTATCATCTAGCATGACACAATAGTAAATACATTAATATATATCTCATATATATTTATATGTATTTGTAGAAAAGAAATTCTTAAGTGAGCTAATATTAGTTAATATATATTAATAAATCAAATATATAATTATATATTAAATTATTAAATTAACACTTGATTTAATAATCCGGCTATATCACATACAACCGACTAATATCATTTATATGTATATCAAATATACATATAATAAATTATTGAATCAACACTTGATTCAATAATCCGGTTATATCACATATAACCTATATCGCGATATTAGAATACTGTATCACATATACGTATTAATCTCGGTCCCACACATATCGCATATGTGCCCTGCTTCATTTCGCTTGAGCTAGGAAACCTCTGTGTATGACTCTAAAGACTCGTCAATACGCCAGCAGTAGGTAATGATCATGTCAGTCACCCATAAGCCGTCAGCGGTACTAGCTGGACATAACGGCTATCCAGGTATTGAGCGATCAGAAGATCAACAAGCATGCTTGTCCAAACTCCCGTGAATCCAGTAAGTAACACTACCGTATAGTCCAGTCTCTTCGTCTGATATATCACATATCGAGTCTGAGGTTGGTAAACGTCAGACCCCAATAACTTAATAAGTCATGCCGATGTGAGGCTCATAACGGGTCGAAAAACTACTGATAACATTTACCAGTAAATCTCATCATCAGCCATGGCTAGAGACTTCCTGTTATAGCCAATCGAGCATAGCGCAACATCAACTCCCAATACCGGGAGAGACGAAACCCCTCCTATCGCTCATTGCCTTCATGTGACTCGGGACTGTACCCAAAATCCACCTGAGCGTAGTAGGGAGGAAATCAAAGCATAGTGGAAATCACACAAGACTTTATGACGATCTCGGGTCTACAGACTAACCTGTACCGGTGTCACCAGAGAACTGCTATTTGACGATAAGTATAATACCATCTAGGAGTTGTCGGAGAGTCTTGTTCGGTGTACCCATTCTTCAATATGCAGCTGTGTACAATCTCTGATGCCAAACACCAATGGCTGTGGGATCAACCATCGCCCCATACAAGGTCAAGAAACGTATACACTAGTATACTATGGAATATCGATGCCATGTCTCGATACTCTCTCAACTAGGAACAATTAAAGGATGTACATATGGACTACCATGGCCCCACTAGTATGATCTCCATCATAATCTTGGTAGTCAAGTACACATCCTAAGGGCTTTATCAACATGTAACGGAGAGATTGTATAATGATACAAGCGTACATCTTAAGATAAAGAGTAACCATATAGCATACTATCATGTCGAGTAAGAAAGTCGTCTCTATATATGTCCAAGCATCCACTATAATATACAATCATGTACAATAATGGCCTCTAGGGCATACATATAACTAACAGTATCTACATCTTCGATCACTTCGAAGAATCCTGATACTTCCAACGTATGGTTCTCTACTTTATTCTTATATGTATAAACTTCTCAAAATCTTTCGATCTTGTATTACAATGAATGCATGTCTAAAACCAGAGAACTCATAGGTAAAACCTGAATGAAGTAAGAGTACTAACTCTTGTCCCGAAGGACATTGGACAACATACATTTTTATGTATAAGCCCCAAGAGTTCAATAACTCGAACTCCGTATGTTGTAGATTGAAAACTGTATTTTGGTTAAGAATGTCTTACACCATTATTCAATACACCTTATCTTATTCTCAACTGATAAAGGTAAATGTTTGGAACAAAATTTTTAAAATTTATATCTCACTTTGTAAAATAAAGATACAGATATATCATTTTTAACAGTTGGTGCATAATAATGATTATTCGAAACCAAATATTTACCGTTAAGCAAAACCAGGCGATTTAATCCAATATCACCAATTGCACCAAATTCCGATATTGAGGATCAAATCGCTTATTTCCCAATATTCTACTCCTACTCAATATCTGTAACGCTGTATCGATGTGAGATTAAAATCCTGTAAATACATACCCTGGAGTTAAAATTAATTAGGAAAACAGTTCTCATTTACAAGTACTCAGAAAGTCTGAAACATAAATGTTTCAAGAGGATGGTCGGGCATTCCTAGTAATGCCTTTTCCCTTATTCAGATTCATGACAGTAGTCGCAATTTCTTTTGCTCTCACTTCAATCCCATTATATGTCTCTCCACATCTTACCTTCTATACACCGCACTTAGGTTAATTGGTTTTCTTCTTTCCCAACCTTTCGGCACCAGCCTAAGGTCTGGAAGAAGACTCTCCTAATACAAGGAGCTCTCGCAATCTGAGAAAAGGTAAAAGAAAGAGACAGCCGAATAATACAATCTAAATTCTCCAGAACCAGTGGCCATCCTCAACGGAAATAATTTTTTCGAGTTCGTATGTAACTATACAACGGTCATTTCCAAGCAATATGAATCATCATAGTGATACGGAATGTTCTGGAGAAATGCAAAAGGAAAGTAGCAGTAGTAGAGATATTTGCGACTTTGTCGTGAATCATGACAATCCAAAAGATAACGTGTGTAAGAAGGTTCGGTTAACTTGGTTAAAGGGTTTTAGTTTAAAGTAAGTCATGGGTACCGGAGAGAGAAAAGAAACACTCAGCGTGCATTCTATTAAGATTAGATTGGTTATCACTTTATCTAATCAGGATGGCTCCCATTGTTTTCTCGAATTCTCCTTCAAATCCTAAAAGAAAAACTAGTCGGGATCATATACACCTTACAAGTTTGCTAACCGTTCAGCCAGGTCAGTGTTGGCACTCCGAGAGAGGTCCCCCATGCTTTCTCAAGGACCCAATTAAATAACCCCGTTTCCGCAGAGACATAATCTCGTTAACACTTTTTCTAGACACCTAATAGGTTAACTAAATGTGAAGTGAAGTGAAAGTCTCCCGAGGGGTAAAACCTACTCATCAATAGGAATCGGGACCCAACTATTATCGTGTGATAATATTGACGGAAGCCGCCCAAAATTACCACACTCCGGAAGGTATGCGCAAACTTGGAAAGTTTCCCTTATATTTGAAACTTTCGATATGGTTTTTACCCCAAGCGCTTATGACCTTGACGAAGGTCAAAACATCATAAATCGCAAGTAAAGTTCAACCCGTCATTGTCCTGATTACTCTAGACCCCATTCATACAAGCCCTTGACGAAGATCAAAACAGTTGTACGCCTATCCTAGATTAATGTATTTATCTATACTACAGACAAGTATCCCCTAACTACCAAACACTGTGCCTTGGTGAAGGTCAAAACACATAGCATGCATACTAGTTGATACTCATCTGAAACAATGGAGGGCTACGGCTGGTTTTGGCAAAAAAACTTTAACGTAATGAATTTGATATCATTGAAAGAACTTGAGTGGCTTTGAAATGGAGTGGTTTAGGCTCCGCATTTTAAAACTAGTAACAGAAACTTTTGCTTAAGAGAAAACTCCCCGTGAAGGGATCAAGGCTCTTTTCTCATAGAATGAGGTGCAGAATATTCTTAATCGAATACCTCTATACAAAGCAAAAGAATATGACAGTTGTTTTGAAGAAAACCGAGTAGTTTTAAAAATTGGTTCCGATGACATCAAATAGGTTTGTTTTCCTTGCATTAAAGATATAATGCAGTCCCATCATATATAGTTTCTAAGTCACACCAGAAACAATCAAAATAGCATACTTTTATATGCCATCCGCATTCGCCACGGGGTCCCGGGTCTTCACCGTAAGGTTGCTTAACATACGGCAGGGTGGGAACAGGGCTAGCGCGGATGCAAAATATATAGAAGTATCTACTAAATATATATCAATATCGCAGGCAGATAATAGTCATCACAGGTAGATAATAATCATCACAGGCATGCGAACAACAATATGGAATAGCTTATAAATTAAGAGCCCTGCGTTTCATTTGAGCCGTAAATGAGACGCGGCGTTCCCCGGTCATGTGGATAGCTCATACAAAGTTGATCTCAAACCCCTACGAGTGCGGCAAGCCATCTACCAATTCTAGAAACTGGGTAACACACCCTCAATGACATGAGTCAGTCACCCGTTGCTTTCTTGAATCAGATAACTTATGCACCCCTCCGCGGGTCGAATCCTATAACCCCTACAAGTGCGGCGAGCAACCCGCCAATTCCAGAGCGAGGCGGCCACCCGTTGCATTCTAGAAGCCGGCTACTCGAGCACTTCTCCTTGGTTAATCCTAATACAGAAATGAAATATATACAATGGTGACATCGACCGCATCCTGGTCGAGCCCCAATAAAAGCATATACATAATACAGAAATGGCGGCCACAAGTTGGAGCTCGTCCTGAACAAATGAATACAATAATATAAATCAAAACTATACAAGTAAATCACACAAGGGGCTATCTGTCACGATAATCCGTCTAGACCATAACAAGATTTATATATATATCACAAAATAAGCAACAACACAATATATGGAACCCCGTCTAATCAAACGTATAACAATTAGACGACGTTAACCAACACATATACACAAATATGGAAACCATGATCATAGAATTCATCACAAGCGAAGCCCACACTCGAAATTCCAAACGACGAAAATCAAGTACACTCCGATGTCTGAAAATCTATCATTTTTCCTACCCTAAGCCCACCGGGAAGTCCCGGGGGGTACCCCGATCCCTATCGCGGGTCTTGGTTCGAACCAAGACCTCGTGGGGATCGGAAAATAGCAATACAAGTGGATTTTTGGACAGAAAATAAAATAAAATCAGCCGCGGTTTTCTGCCTCAAAAACAGCAACAAATTTTTGAAAAACGACTTTAAAAACGGTTCTCCGATACTCTACGGATCACCCTCAATACGGAGTCTCCATTCCAAAACGAGAGCTCGGGGCATCGAGTTTCCGCAAGAAAAATCATTTTAAACAACCGAACAGCGGCTGAATTTTCAAGCTGAAAACTGCTAGTTTTCGGAAAAGCTTTGCGATGAATTTTAATGTCACGAAAACCAGTTTAAGCATATGGTTAGCTTTGATACCAATATTAGTGTGTTGTGCTCGCGCTGCGGAAGCCGTGACTAAGGCGGAAGCGAAAACAATGATTTTTAACAAGCACAAAACATATATCCCCCAAACCATATAACTAAACTAGCAAACTTAGCATACAATGTTCGGGAATACAATTTTCGACGCGTATCCATCCAATCGTGGAAGACCCCTCCAAGCTCCTCATAGGCCATCAGAACAAGCTTGAAAGGCGACCGCCCTTGCCGAAGATAATCCACCTGAGGAAACGATTCAAGCTCCGGTTTTACCTAGTAAAACAGCCAACGCTCTAAGCTCGCTACGAATGGAGAGTGGGGATGTAAGAATTTTCCACTATCTTTTTCTGTCTATTTTGAAGCTCAAGAAAGCATCTAAGATGAAGGATGAGAAGGTGAAGAAGTTGTAGTCATGACATGAAAATGGCTAAGTGTTTGTGTGTAGAAAAGAATCAAGTTAGAAAAAAAATGGCTAAATTTTTACAACCATGCTAGAATAGTAAACACAAATGAAAAAATGAATATAAAAACCAAAGCCATACCTCTCTACCATACTCCTTTACACATCCTCCACCTCATTTTTGATTTTCTTTATAAAGAAAAATCAATAAATGAAGTGTCCATCTTCTAGAACAAATTCCGTATAAATACGGAATATAACCTGGTATACGTATCGAAATACATATACACGATCCGTATAAAAATATGAATAGACAAGAGAGAGAATGAAGAGTGACCAATAGTACTAGAATACATATATTAAAAATATATATATATATAAATTATTAAATCAAAACCTGATTTAATAAAAATCCGGCTTAATCCTAAGCCGCTAGTATTATCAACCATCCGATTAAAATCTGTGTAGCTGGTACACGTATTTAATTGGACCTCTTGTATGAACCAACATACGTCATCTATATCAGATCTCACGTATATGATCACCATCATAATGCTGGTAGTCAAGCAAGAATCCTATGGGGTTCATCATTATGTATTAGCAACACGTAATAACAAGTAAAACGTGTACACATCAATAATAAGGATAAACCAGAAAGTAAACTATCATCTCAAATAAGATTGTTCTACCTGTATAGGTCCTCCCTCAATCATCATAATCATGTACCTGCAACTATAATAATTGCCTTGAGGGCACTATATCCAACATCATTTATATCAAATATCATTCATTTACATCAAGAATACACTGCCGCCCAATGTGACGAGGTGATGCGTCGCTTCAATGATTACAACGGTCGATTGTTCCCCTATCGTTCTATCTGTTTGAAAATCGTCATTGGGTCGATCTAGAAAGCTCTACCTGAGCTTGCTGAGGCTATGCCACTCCAGGCACTCAATGACGTTGAAAACAAGGTGCATTCAATATATCTGATGGGTCTGGTTTTGAAGAAACGAAGAGATGATCTCGTCACTATTTTGCATCGCGTCTTCCAACAGAAAGCAATAATCATTTATATCAAATATCATTCATTTTACATTCATTAACAACAAACTATTCAGACCAACCAGATGTTAGTTCAAATCCCATGACAACTTAAGACACATTAAATTTGGTTGACCAACATATATGTCTTCTACATGTTATGTTTGTCTTATCGGATAAATTCTTTTGTTATGGAATGATAATTAGTTGCAACATGTGTATAATCTCTTCTTCTTTTCTCATCACTATTTTTATTATCGATCCAAAATTTTATCCGAATCTTTCTACGACCCATAAGGTTAGATTGTAAAGGATTTTATATTTTTGAAATATCATCTTTCATGGATTTCAAATTATATGTTCATCTACCAAGTCTTCTTTCAAATTCGGTATTTCAAGTAGAAGTTCATATATTCATTATCGCAAGTTTGGAAAATTTCCCAAGCATATTTTTGTATCCATTTTCTGACGCAACACCTTTCACGGCAATTAGATTGAACTCGTTGTATAAATGACTATGCTACGATATTTCAGTCATCTATACCGAAGGTGGTACGATATACGTCATGACAATATTTTGATTAATATTTCTCGTCCATCTTGGCAAAATATATTGAGACGGTATACTATTCACACTTTTAGAAACAAAAACTCTGAATATATACCTACATAATAGTCCGATTGATTCAAAATAATTGCAAATGCGCTTGGAAATTGCCCTTTTATCATAAACTGAACACAATATACTCTTCACTTATATTTTTTCGAACCAGTATGTTGTGAACTTTATATATGGTTGTCTTATCGACTTTTGAAACTTTCTGGATATTAAATGATTGAGATTTCTGAAGCTCTACTTGAATCTTTTTTTTTAAATTTGGTGTAAATTTTGGAAACGTCTAATTCCAGTGGTGCACACATACGATTTTTTCATAGCGTATCAAAATCCATTCATTTCTCATGCTCGTAATGTATTTGTAGTACACTTCTCATTATTGTTAGATATGTATGCCCTAAAGGCCTTCATTGTATATGATGCTATGGGTATATATATACAGGACAATTTTGCTCGATATGATAGTATGCTATTTGGTTTGACTTTATCTTAACATGTGTATCTGTTTTACTTGTTATTTTATATCGCTAATAAATGTTGATAAAGCCTGTAGGATTTTTACTTGACTACCAGCGTTGTGGTGGCAATCATACTTGTGGGAGCTAGGTAGTCGTAAGCACATCCTTAAAATGCCCCTAGTCATGGGAGTATCGAGACTGGGTATCAATATTGCAAAGTAGACTAGTGTATACGTTTCTAGACCATGACGAGAGGTAGTGGTTGGTCCCACAGCCATTGATGTGTTTCACCTATGATTGTATACAGATGCTCACTGGGGGTGAGTACACTGGACGGACTCACAGAGAACTGGCTAAATGGTATTATACCTATCGTCAGATAGCAATTCTCTAATGACATGAGCACAGATAGTCCGTCGGTCTGAGATCGCCATTTGTCTCGTGTGAGTTCTCATTATACTTTGATTACTACCCTACCACGGCTGTACTGAGTCGTGCAAACAGGTTTTAGTTGGGTACAGTCCCGAGCCACATGGAGGCAATGAGCGATTATTAGGGATTTGTCTCTCCTGGTATTGGGAGTCGATGTCACGCTGTGTTCAGTTGGCCAACACCATAAGTCCCTGACCAGAGCTGTTGAGAATTACTGATAGTTAGATCAGTAGATTCTCGGATGGTCTTGAGCCGCATTGGCACGATTTGTCGGGTTATTAGGGGTCAGACATTTTCCACCTCCTAGACCTGGCATGCCATACTCTCAGATGAACAGACCAAACTGTACGATAATTGTCATGAATAGGCTCAGTAGGGGTTCGGATGAGTTTGCTCATCGGTGTTCTTTTCGACAGATACCTGGGTAGCCGTTACGTACAGCTAGTGCTACTGACGTACTTGTGTTTAACCCACTACTAGCGTACTGTCGAGTCTTTAGAGTCCCACACATAGGGTTTCTTGGTTCAGGCGAAGCGATGTAGAGGCCGTATGGTTATACATGCAGGGTTCCGATCATATACGTGTACTAGCTATACGGATTTATGTTCGGACGGTTAATACTAGCGGGCTTAGGATTAAACCACATTATTGAATCAAGTATTGATTTAATAATGATCTAGTATTATAGTATTGGATTATTCTATCTCTTAGTATTTGTATTTTTTGTAGTACGAATACGGGCATGTATATACCGTTTATGTAGTCTTGTATTTTTACAAGAATGCTTTTAGATGAGGACACCTCATTATATTTATTTCTATTTATTAGAAATGGAAAATGATGTGGAGGGATGAAATGGCTTTTAAGAATGGTGAGAGGTATGGCTATTGTTTTTCTTTATTCATTTGTGAAAACTATTCAAGCATGGCTAGTATATTTTATTGGAAAAAGAAATGCTTGATAGTTTTTCCTTAGCCATTTCTTCCTTCATTCTCACTTAGCAATTCTCTCTCCTCTCTTGAGTTCTTCTTCTTCTTCAAACCCTAACCCCTCTCATGAGTTGAGAATCATAGAGTTTATGAGATAAAAAAATCCAATTAACACTCTCTACATCATCTGAGCACTCAAGATTACCACACTAGAGTATTTAATTATTTCTTTTAGAAGTTCTACTTTGAAACCATAAACTCTCGGGTGGATCGTCTTTGATGAAAGGAGACCGGCCTCAAGCTCGATCCAGGACCATAAGGAGCTTATGAAGAGGACTTTGAAGACCCGAAGGACTCGATCTGATAGGTATAACTTCTATCATAGTAGAATAGAATCTATGAAGTTTTTACTAGTTAGGGCTTATGGTAGTCTTGGGTTAAGTGTCGATGTTGCATGCCTAAAAATCGTTTTTTTTTTGAAAATTCTGCCTCTCTACAAACCCCGTAGATGGTGCAACATTGGCTTACATGGTATCAGAGCCGCTCTATAAGCCTTAGATAGCTCATAGCGACGTTCAAATTCTGTCGTTTTTGTCATGCACGAACTGCCGACAAAAACAGTCCCAAAAATTTAAGTTTTAACTTGGTTTGCATACCCCGCGGGCTCACAGTTTGAATCAAGAAGCCGTGGGGTGATGCTTGGATACCCCGGGGAAACCCCATGCGGGACCAAAGGTCGGGCCCACCCCCCAAGACCACCATATGGTGGCCTTAGGGTATGGGGACTCGAGACCACCCCAATGGAGTGCTCTCAGGTCTGCCCTCGCTTAGGGCCACCTCATGGTGGCCCTGGGGGTGGGTACCCCCAGGCCCTCTAGGTGTACATTAATTTTGTGCTCTCACCCCCGCCAAAATTCGAGCGGGTTTCGAGTTCATTTCAATTCCTGGATTGGCTTAAAACAAGATTTTTTGGGACTTTAGCAAACTAGATTTTCAGTTATTGGAAAATTGGTTGTGTTTGCTAATTGTGTGCGGAATTATAATGTCGTAGTTTTCATTACATGCTTTTGTGATGTGTATATATGTTGTTAAACGTCTTCTAATCACTATACGTCGATTAGAAGGGGTTGCACATATCTTGTGATGTTCTGTGTTGGTAATGATTTGATGGATCATCATGTGAAAAGCCCCATGTGAATTTAGATGTGAGATGTGAGTGGATGATGTAATTTATGGAATAATTGATGTATATTCTTTTATTGAGGAATATCCGGGTTGAGGATGTAGTCACCAGCTGTATATTATATTTTCCATTTTTGCATCTAGGATTGACCCACGGAGAAGTGCATAAGCTACCAGGTTTTAGGATTCAGTGGGTGGCCATCTCGAGAAGTCGAGACCTGGGTCACCCAATTCAGGATTGGTGTGTAGCTTGCCGCACTCGTAGGGGTCTAAGATAATTCACACTCGGCTATTCACACGACCATGGAGGATTGTGTTTCATGGGTGGCTCAATAAAATGCATATGTTCCTAGTTGATCTATTTTTCCATTCTCTATGATGTTGATATCTGCCTGTGATGTTTATCAAGCCTGTGATGAATGATTATATATGTTGTATATGTTTTGCATCCGCGCCAGTCTAGCCCCCACTCCGTCGTTAGTTAAATAACCTAACGGTGCATGACGGGGCCCCGTAGCGAATGTGGGCAGTATATACGTACATTCTATTTTCGTTATTTTCTAGTGTGATAAGGACCGCATTAATCTCACTTAATGCAAAGAAACAAACCTAAAATTTGACATCGTTGGAATAATTATAAAACCACTCGGTTTTCTTCAAAAATAACTTTTAAAAGCGGAGCCTAAACCACTCCTTTTCAAAGTTATTCGGTTCCTTCGATTATATTAAGTTCATTACGTTCACGGTTTTCGCCAAAACCAGTCTTAGCCCTCCGTCATTTCAGATAGGTATCAACTATTATTCATGCTATATGTTTTGACTTTCGTTAAAGCAGTTCAGATAGTATAGATAGATGCATTAATCTAGGACAGGCGTACAGCTGTTTTGACCTTCGTCAAGGACTTGTACGAATGGGTCTAGATTAATCTGGACAATGACGGGTTGAACTTGACTTGCGACTTATGATGTTTTGACCTTCGTCAAGGTTATAAGCGCTCGGGGCAAAAACCACATCGAGAGTTTCAAACATACAAGAAACTTGCTAGTGTTGTTACCTTCTAGAGTGTGGTAGTTTTGGTAAGCTTCCTTCAAAATTATCACACGGTGATAGTTGGGTCTCGATCCTACTGTGAGTATCAGCTACTCTTCGGAAGAGATATTCATTTTGCAATTAGCTAATCAAGTAGCTGTCTAGAAAGGTGTTAACAGGGCTATGCCTATAGGAAAATGTGGTTATTTAATTGGGTCCGTGCGAAAGCACGAAGGACCTCCCTCCAAAGTACCAACACTGGCCTGGCCGAAAGATAAGCAAACTTGTAAGGTGCGATTAATTCCAACTAATTCTTCTTTTAAGATTTGAAGGAGAATTCGAGGAAATAATGGGAACCATCCTGTTTAGATAAACTAATAACCAATCTAAACTTGTAAGAGTATATGCTGAATGTTTCTTTTCTCTCTCTCCTAATTGCAGCAACCATGACGAGACTTAAGCTTATACTAGATAAAAACAAACTGACTGGGCCAAATTATAAAGACTGGCTGAGGAACGTCCACATGGCCCTTACTTATGATAAGCTTGCATATGTCCTCATGAGTAAAGCCCTCCTGTTCCAAGTCCAAAATCCTCAGTCGCGGACATTGAGGTCCGTAAGACTTGGAATCTTGACTACGCGAAATCCAAGTGCCTAGTACTGACCTTCATGAATAATAAATATCAGAGGCGGCACGAGAAGATGGACCTTACTTCTATCTTCCTCCATACCAAACATTTATATGGAGAGCAATTTCGTATCGCAAGATACGAGACCTCGAAGAAATTATTTCAGATGAGGTTTGTAGGGTGTTTTTCGTCACCCCATTGAGATGGGAATACGCGCGCGCTTGTCAGGCGTACTACAGATTCCCCCTACTTAGGGTAGGCGGGGGTTTATTGATTGTGGGGATCCGAATCTCCAGCAGCCGCGGACTAAACTGCCGTTAATTACCCATCGCTTTTGGAGCGAGGGAACCTCAGATTGACGGGTCAAACAGGTCATGCGAACTCAACATGCAGTGTGCATGTGTTGTGTTTTGGAAGGGTTTTGGATATATCGAGGGCCCCGCAAAGTTTTTACGGGGGTCCCGCTACCCGGATAGCGGGCTGGGGGTCAAAGGGCTAGCAGCCACCTTGCAGGGTATGGGACAGCGCCCCGTTAGAAAAAAATTCCCAATGAGGGACGTGTTTTGATGTGGAGAGTATAAAAAAATGGGGGGAGCGTCTTAAAAACATGTGCATGGCACGTGGGCGCATGGTGCCCCCGGATCACGCGCCTGGCATGTGCGCGTGCGCCCGCTGGTCACGTGCACGATCACGTGCGCAGCACACGACCGTGAGGCCCGCGGGTCACGTGCGCAGCACACGACCGTGAGGCCCGCGGGTCACGTGCGCTACACGCGACCATTGGGTGCTGAGCGGGTCGCGTGGGGCGCACGTGGGTGCTATAGTGCCGGCGGGTCACGTGCCTTGCACACGACCGCAGGTCACGTGCGCTGCACGCGATTGCGGGGCTTGCGCACGTGCGCGCACGTGGGCACTTTAGTGCCCGCGGGTCACGTGCATGCACGTAGGCGCTTTAGTTGGGCGCATGCACGCACGCGCCCGTGGGTCACGTGCCATGCACGCAACCGCTGGACGCCCGCGGGTCACGTGCCATGCACCCGACTGCGGGGAACCCACAGGTTACGTGCTCGGCACGTGACCGCCTGGGCGCCCGCGGGTCACGTGCGCGGCACGCGACCACGGGAAACACCAGCGAGAAGGGGCTTAGCCTCTAGGTTGGGGAGTTGAACTCCCAAGGGGTTTTGGAGTTGAACTCCTAACAGAAATTTAATTTATGGAGTTAAACTCCAACAGATCTAGAAAGGAGTTAAACTCTTAGGAATTTTTGGCGCTTCTTTTGAGCCTTGGATCCTCCCAACGTGGGATTTTTGGAGATGGGTCTCCTTCTTCCTCTCGGTTGGCCGGATCTTGGGGGGAAAAGGGAGTGAGATTCAAAATCTCCCTTTTCAGAGATTTGATAGGAGATCTGAACTCCCCTTTGTGGGTTTTGTGGTGAAAAACTACTTTTTTAGAAAGGAAGAGTTAAACTCTTGATTTAATTCAAAAAGAGGAAGAAGGTTTTAGACCCTTGAGAAAAGGGAAGGAGGCACACAAACCCTAGTTTTTGGGGAGAATGAATTGTATGATTTATTTCATTATCATGTTGCCTTTTATAGGCTTACTCATTTACATATAGCCCCTTGGGCTTTACAAAATGGCATTTTGCCCATCCCATGTCTCATGTGCTCATTTCTTTTGCACATGAGCCATGGGCCTTACAAAAATTTGGCTCCATGCCCATTTTCTTACATTCATGCATAAAAAATTACATCAAAATTATTTATTACATGATTTTTTATTTCGGCATGGGGGAGGCCGGCCGCAGGGCTCGACTTGGGCATGGGCCCACTTGGTTGGGCTTGGGCCCGCTTACTTGGGGTTGACCTTGACTTTGACTTGGTCAACTGGGGTGTAAATTTTTGACCCCAACAAGGTTAGTTGTTGGATCATCTGTAGGGAACCACGTCCTAAAAATAATTACTCTCATTGAAAAGCTCGCGAACCTAGGAACTATGTTGGAGAACAAGTTGTATACCGACTTGATTCTACAGTCCCTTCCCTCTACCTATGCCCGATTCGTATTGAATTTCAATATGCAAAAGACAGAAGTTATACTTACACTTCCTGAGATCCTCAACATGTTGAAGGTTGCGTAGAGCACCTTGAAGAAAATCAAGGAAACACCCGCTCTGTTTGTTGGGAAATCTTCTTCCTCTAAATCCAAGGCTAAGGCCAAGGCGAAGAATAAGAAAGCCCCCACCAAACTGAAAGGAGGTGTGCAAAAGGCGCAGAGAAAGGGAAAGACAAAGATTGGGATCAGCAACAAAGGAGGAATGTTTCTATTGTCATAAGAAGGGACATTGGAAGAAGGGTTGCCGGGCTTTGAAAGCCAAGAATCAGGACACGAAGTAAGTTGTGGCTTTGGTTTCAGGTGTGTTCGTGATTGAAAACTGTTTCTCTATTAATTCTACTTCCTGGATACATCAGGATCTCACATCTATAATTCTTTGCAGGTGCTGAGAAGCCGTAGAGTTTTGAGAAAAAGCGATATGACCCTCATGGTTGGCAACGGAGATAGTGTGGATGCTGTTGCAATGGAAGAATATCATCTTGGATTGACGAGTGGACATATTTTATTGTTGCATAAAAGTTAGTGTGAATATCTTTCATTATGATGTATCTTTGTTATCTAAAGAAAGATATAATTTTTCACTTGAAAGCAATGTCATAAACATTCACCTGAATCATGAAATGATTGGGTCGGATACACTAAATAACGGAATATACATACTCAATCAACATTAAGTTTTCAACGTCCAAAACACACTAAAGACTCCAGAATTAAATCAAGCTTTCTTATGGTATTGTAGACTTGGTCATATCAATGAAACCGATTGACTAAGTTACATAAAGATGAATATTTAGATCTATTTGAATATCTATCTTATACAACTTATCAATCATGTATCAAAGTAAAGATGACCAAAACTCCGTTCACTGGACACGGAAAAAGAGCCACTAAGCTCCTGGGACTCATACACAGCGACGTGTGTGGTCCGATATTTACACATGCAAGAAGTGGCTATTCCTACTTCTTTTCTTTTACCGATGATTTCTCAAGGTATGGACATATATTCTTGATGAAACATAAATCCAAGGTCTTTGAGAAATTCCAGGAGTATAAGAATGAAGTGGAAAAGCAAACCAGTAAAAGTATCAAGATGCTCTGATCTGATCGGGATGGAGAATACTTAAGTGCCGGGTTCCTGGAATATTTAAAAGAGAATGGAATTCTCTCTCAGCTTACTCCTCCATACACACCACAATACAACGATGTATCAGAAAGACGGAATCGCACCTTACTAGATATGGTGTGTTCCATGACGAGTAATGCTAAGTTGCCACTATCCTTCTGGAGTTTTGTACTAGAATCTGCTGCATATCTATTGAATAAAATTCTAACTAAGTCTGTGCCTACCACTCTATATGAAATATGGAGTGGGAAGAAACCCTGTCTTAAGTATCTTAAGATATGGGGGTGTCTTGTCAAAAAGTACCATCTGGACAAGTTTGAGGCACGCTCAGTATTGTGTAAGTTTGTGAGATACCCAAAGAATTCTAAAGGGTATTTTTTCTATTACGCTAAGGAACAAAAGGTTTTTGTTTCTCATCATACCCGCTTAATGGAAACTCAATTTCTTGAAAAGAAAAATAGTGGGAGCGCGATAAAACTAGAAGAAATTCCAGAACCACAAACTATTACTGAAGACTTAGTAAAACCGGATGTACCTACGGCCATTCCACAGATCTAGTAGGCACATCCGGTTCTACCAAGTCTCATCCGTCCGAGAGATACTACGGTTTTCTCATAGACGGGGATCGAGAGGATTGCATCACCGATGATGATGAGCCTACTAGTTTTCAGCAAGCCGTCACGAGTAGAGACTCGGTGAAGTAGCTGGATGCTATGCGATCCGAGATGGAATCCATGTACACCAACAAAGTATAGACTTTGGATGTTGCTCCTCTTGGAGTAAAACTCGTTGGATGCAAATGGATCTTCAAAAAAAAGATTAATCTAGATGGACAGGTAAAAACCTACAAAGTTAGACTCATTGCAAAAGGTTTTCATCAAAGACTAGAATTGGACTATGATGAAACTTTTTCACCTGTGGCCATACTTAAATCCATTCGGATTCTACTTGCCATTGCTGCCTTCCATGACTATGGCATCTGGCATATGGATGTTAAAATCGCTTTTCTAAATGGAAGTTTAGAAGAATGTGTTCACATGCATCAGCCAGAGGGTTTCATAAACAGTAGGAGCAGCAGGAAGGTGTGCAAGTTGCATCCATTTATGAATTAAAGAAGGCATCACGGAGTTAGAACATCTATTTTGATGAGACAGTCAAGAAATTTGACTTATTAAAAATGTAAATGATTCTTGTATTTATAAGAAAATTGTAAAGAGAACTGTGATATTCCTCGTTTTATATGTAGATGACATTCTCCTGATAGGAAATGATATTCCTATGCTACAATTGGCCAAGCTTTTCTTGTCACAGAAGTTCTCTATGAAAAACCTGGGTGATGCCTCGTATATTCTGGGGATTAAGATCTATCGTGATAGATCTAAAAAAATGTTGGGACTTTCACAGTCAAGGTACATAGACACCATACTAAAGAGGTTTAGTATGGAAGATTCCAAGCGCGGTAGTTTACCCGCTTGTCACGGAATCATCCCCTCTTCTCATTAGTCTTGGGAGATCTCTTTGGACCCGCTTCGGCAATAGGGTCGATAATGTATGCGATATTATGTACCAGACCAGATGTTGCTTACGCACTTAGCATCGTAAACAGGTATCAGTCCAACCCAGGTGAAGTATTGGATAGCAGTGAAGAACATTCTTAAGTATCTGAGAATGACTAAGGAGATATTCTTAGTGTACGGTAATAGGGACCTTCAGACCGAGATTTTTACCGACTCTAATTTCCAAGGTGACAAGGATGATTCTAAATCCGTCTTGGGTTATGTGTTTACCCTCAATGGAGGGGCGGTCTGTTGGCAGAGTTTCAAATAGGATACCGTAGCAGACTTGACGATGGAGGCTGAGTACATCGCTGCTAATGATGCCGCAAAAGAGGCAGTCTGGGTGAGAAAGTTCATTTCTGAAATTCAGGTGGTTCCATCCATTGCTGATCCAATCCCATTGTATTGTGATAATCCAGACATATCTTGAGACGGTATCACTTGATCAGGAAGATCGTAGATCGCCGGGAGATAGAGGTGCGGAGAGTAGACACAAAGGATAACACGGCAGATCTATTCACCAAGGCTATTCGAGATGTTGGGTATGCGATACGTCAACAACTGGCCCTAGTGCAGACATTGGGTATTCGATACGCCAATAACAGGTCTTAATGCAAGTGGGAGATTGTTGAATATGTATGCCCTAGAGGCCTTTATTGTATAGGATGTTATGGGTATGTATGTACAGGACAATCTTGCTCGATAGTATGCTATTTGATTTGACTTTATCTTACCATGTGTATATGTTTAACTTGTTATTTCATATTGCTAATACATGTTGATAAAGCCCGTAAGATCCTTACTTGACTACCAGCGTTATGATGGCAATCATACTTGTGGGAGCTGGGTAGTCGATAAGCACATCCTTAAAATTTCCCTAGTCATGGGAGTATCGAGACTGGGCATCGATATTCCAGAGTAGACTGTATACGCTTGTAAACCCTGACGAGAGACAGTGGTTGGTCCCACAACCATTGGTGTGTTTCACCTAAGATAGACTCACAGAGAACTGGATAGACTCACAGAGAACTGGCTAGATGGTATTATACCTATCGTCATATAGGAGTTCTTTGGTGACATGAGTACAGATAGTCCGTCGATCTGAGATCGTCATTTGTCTCATGTGAGTTCCCATTGTGCTTTGATTACTACCCTACCACGGCTCTACTGAGTCGTGCAAACAGATTTTAGTTGAGTACAATCCCAAGCCACATGGAGGTAATGAGCGATTGTTAGAGATTCGTCTCTCCCGGTATTAGGAGTCGATATCGCACTTTGTTCGGTTGGCCAACACCATAAGTCCCTAGACCAGGGCCGTTGAGAATTACTGATAGTTAGATCAGTCAATTCTCGGATGGTCTTGATCCACATCGGCACGATTTGTCGGGTTATTAAGGGTCTGACATTTTCCACCCCCTAGATTTATCATGCGATACTCTCAGACGAACAGACCGGACTGTACAGAAATTGTCATGGACAGACTTAGTAGGGGTTCAGATGAGTTTGCTCGTCGGTCTTCTTTTCGACAGATACCTGGGTAGCCGTTATGTATAGCTAGTGTCACTGACGTGCTTGTGGTTTAACCCACTGCTAGCGTACTGTCGAGTCCTTAAAGTCCCACACAGAGGGCTTCCCTGGTTTAAGCGAAACAATATAAAGGCCGTATGGTTATACGTGCAGGGTTCCGATCATATACATGTATTAGCTATACGGATTTATGTTCGGACGATTAATACTAGCGGGCTTAGGATTAAGCCGAATTATTAAATCAAGTATTGATTTAATAATGATCTGCTATTATATTATTGGATTATTCTATCTCTTAGTATTCATATTTTTTGTAGTACAAATACGGGTATGTATATACGGTTTATGTATTCTTGTATTTTTACAAGAATACTTCTAGATGAGAACACCTTATTATGTTTGTTTCTATATATTAGAAATGAAAAATGAGGTGGAGGGATGAGGTGGCCTAGCCATTTCTTCCTTCATTCTCACTTAGCAATTCTCTCTCCTCTCTTGAGTTCATTTTCTTCTTCAAACCCTAACCCCTCTCATGAGTTGAGAATCATAGGGTTTATGAGATAAACAAATCCAGTTAACACTCTCTACATCATCTAAGCACTCTAAATTAGCACACTAGAGATTTTAATTACTTCTTTTAGAGGTTCTATCTTGAACCATAAACTCTCGGGTGGATCGTCTTTGACGAAAGGAGACTGACCTCAAGCTCGATCCAGGACCGCGAGGAGCTTAAGAAGAAGACTTTGAAGAACCCAAAGGACTCGATCTGATAGATATAACTTCTATCATAGTAGAATAGAACCTATGAAGTTTTTACTAGCTAGGGTTTATGGTAGTCTTGGGTTAAGTGTCGATGTTGCATGCCTAAAAATCGTTTTTTGAAAATTCCGCCTCTCTACAAACCCTGTAAAGTGTGCAACATTGGCATACATGGTATCAGAGCCACTCTATAAGCCTTCAAATTCCGCCGTTTTTGTCATGCACGAACTGCTGACAAAAACAGTCCCAAAAATTTAAGTTTTAACTTGTTTGCACACCCCGCGGGCTCACGGTTTGAACCAAGAAGCCGTGGGGTGATACTTGGGTACCCCCGAGGAAACCCCATGCAGGACCAAAGGTCGTGCCCACCCCCCAAGACCACCATATGGTGGCCTTAGGGGGTGGGGACTCGAGACCACCCCAATGGAGTGCTCTCGGATCTGCCCTCCCTTAGGGCCAACCTCATGGTGGCCCCAGGGGTGGGTACCCCCAGGCCCTCTAGGTGTACATTAATTTTGTGCTCTTATCCCCGCCAAAATTCGGGCGGGTTTCGAGTTTATTTCGACTCCCGGATTGGCTTAAAACGAGATTTTTTGGGACTTTAGTAAACTAGATTTTCAGTTATTGGAAAATTGGTTGTGTTTGCTAATTGTGTGTGGAATTATAATGTCGTAGTTTTCGTTACATGCTTTTGTGATGTGTATATATGTTGTTAAACGTCTTCTAATCACTATACATCGATTAAAAGGGGTTGCACATATCTTGTGATGTTCTGTGTTGGTAATGGTTTGATGGATCATCGAGTGAAAAGCCCAGTGTAAATTTAGATGTGAGATGTGAGTGGATGATGTAATTTATGGAATAATTGATGTATATTCTTTTATTAGAGCATATCCGGGTTGCGAATGTAGTCATGGAGACTGTATATTATATTTTCCATTTCTGCATCTAGGATTGACCCACGGAGAAGTGCACAAGCTACCGGGTTTTAGGATTCAGTGGGTGGCCATATCGAGAAGTCGAGACCTGGGTCATCCAATTCTAGAATTGGTGTGTAGCTTGTCGTACTCGTAGGGTTCTAAGATAATTCACACTCGGCTATTCACACAACCACGGAGGATTGTGTTTCATTGGTGGCTCAATGAAATGCAAATATTCCTAGTTGATCTATTTTTCCATTCTCTACTTTAAGTTGCGGTTAAGTAAGACCTGTTGGATTTTAACCGCTTCTTAAAACAGTGGTTGAGTTTGCACGGTCCAGATTTGTTGTATAAATTAAAATATCCAATGTTGTACCTGCGACCTGCGACCAGACCCTAAATTAATACCCCATAATCCTACATGTTCATGTGAATGAACAATTCTCTATAAAAAAAAAAGCTTGGATTTGGAATTTACTCGTGATGTGAATTCCTATTTTGGTGATGTAAATTCCCCAAACTTGCAATTCCTTCATGCAAACAAACAAGTGAATAGTGTATTGTCCCCACCCCTCACCCCCATTTTTTATGGGCAATTCTTTGCAAACAAACAGCCCCTAATCCTCCATAATTATTCAGAAGTTTCTTCCGCTGATTTTTATTTGCATTTTCTTTCCTCTTTCTCTTATTCCAGTGTGTTTTCGTTGTAGTTTGAAAGGTGCAATTAGAATAATTGCAGGGACCGACATGCAAATTCTGTGGTCTATTGTATAATTCCTTAGTTTAATTCAGTGGTAATTGGTTTCCTAATTGAAAATGCTACAACAAATTAATACCAAACAAGTTTCCATCACTCTACTGATGAGAGATTAACATGCCTTTTGATCTTTTGTCAATTTAAATATATGGTCTTAAATTGTCTCTTAAAATTTTCCATAGTCATGTAAGTATGAGCTTTACCTGGTCTCCTGTGAAAAATAAAATGTTCACAATTTTGCTATTTATTATCTACAATAAAGATCCGAAATTAAGTCCCAATTAATCTTCCAATTGAGTGAAGACTAGAAAAACAATAAGAAATAGATTAATCTGGCAAGTCCTAAATAAGAACGTATAATTACTGGTATTTGAACATAACTATCTTAACAATGATGGATGATAATGTCTTCTAACTTGTTTCGTGCAACCGATTAATTGTTTGCGGGCCTGAATACTGTTGTAATATGACTACTAAGCCATCTCCATATTTCAATAAATTCCTTGTATACTTGTTCTATCCATACAAAACAAAATAAATTTCTAATTTTGCACAAAAAAGCACACACCGCTTCAGACCAGCATATAAGCTCTAAAAAAATTCAATAAAACAATTGAATGGAGGAGAGCGCCGTACATGTAAACGGCATTGTTGTCTCTTGCCTTCTTGTGCAGCTCTTTGGTACATGAAGCCTGTGAAAAATTGGTTCTGTTTTATTAGCCGAAGGTTTTTTCCCTTTCAAACAAGTTGCATTGGCCATAGTTTTGCCGTCTGCTTGAGAGACTTGGTAGCATTTTTTGCTGCAGTCACGCTGTATACAGGAATAACAAAGGAGTTAACAGAGAAGAATTAAATTCAAAATTAGATGAAGGATCATTTAATTCGGAGAATAGAATAGAACCTTTGAGCCTTCAGTATTTGCCTCGGTTTTGTTGTCGCCTTCGCAATCTTGTTTTTTGTTTCCTCTGTTTCCTTATTTTGTGACCGCAGCTGTCACAAAACTCTAAAATCAGAAACTATTCAGATACACGCATAAATTTGTAGTAGGATGCAAACGGTCTCACGTAATTAGATTTGTGAATGCTCGTAGCATATCTCGATTCGACATATCTTACTCTAGGTGTTCTGGTTTGGCCCTGCAAAGAAATTTCCAGTCTTTAACAAGTGAACAATCACAATTATACAATCGTGGGTACTGTGTTATGTTCAACTTACAGGTTGAGATTTCTGGCCTTCTGAAATATTTTGGTTGTTCTTCTCATGTGTGGCATTTTGCTGATAGATAGAGGTTAATATTCCCGTATCACTAGAAAACCCCTAAAAAGGGAATTTTTTTATTATAAAAACAGATTAGTGAATAATGACTGACCAACTTATCTTTCTGAGCTTCAAGCTGTATCTTTCTCTCCAAATTTGCTTCCTTAAGAATCCCTCTCTCCTAATGTAAAAGAAGCGAAAATGCCATGATTAGTTAATGCCTGAATACATACTCTGTAAGTTTAGTGATTAAAAGCAGAAACTAACATTAGTTCTTAGCCTGAAAGGCTTCGGATTTGTTGTTCTCTTGACCTTTCCTGCTTGAGTGTCATGTCCTTTAATGTTTTTGCTTGGAGCTCTTATTTCCTGAACAAAATAAATTTTAAAAAAATAAGAAGAATGAAACTGTTAAATCAAGGAAACAAATCCACAAATTAATTTATACATTTTGTGGGATATTTTCACTAGTCGGATACCGCATGCTCTCAATCTCAGAATTTGTGGTGCTTGAATTAAAATTCCTGGAAAATGAAGAATCAAATTAGATATAGGAAAATATAAACAGGTTGGGTGTTTGATATACAAATAACCAACCAAAAGACTATATGAGATATACCTCGAGCTAGAATCGTTTTCTTTATTGTCGTGAGATTCAGCTACATTCTCCACAACTGCAGTCTGAGAAATTTCTTTTATATCCTCTTCATAGTTATTATAGCTTGTAGAATCCGTCTTCTCTTGTTGCTTAGAGTCCTTTTCAATTAGCACTGATGTATTTGCGAGGTTTTCTTCTAAATTGATCTTTTCACTGCAAATTTCTCCTTGTACTGAGACACCCTCGTTCCTCTTCTTCAAACTCATAGAAGCCTTTTCAGCTGTCTTCGCACAAAGAAGCCGTTTGCTTGTTCTCTTATGTAGAGTTCCTAGGTTGAGCTTCTTCATACCATCACAAACTTGCGAATTTAGAATTTTATTTGCCTCATCATTTTTCTTTGGAGTACCTGAAAATAGTGCCTTTGCCACGCTTCGATTCTTTGGTGCTACAACTGGTTCCCTTCGATGGTTCACACTCCGAAATGGCTCGTGGTTGCTCAAACATTTCTTAGTCCTCGGAGCCGTTAATGCCTTATTCTCACTAGTTAAAGGTTGCACTTTTGCTTTGGTGTTAACTGGGGTTGATCTCAAACTAGACAGTGGATGGCATTTTAGCTTATTAATTGCCATTTTATCGGGGATTGAAGTAATAGTGCTGAATCTTGGTGCTCTATCCTTCACTGATTTCGTGGGTGCTGATCGTGGGCATTTCTTGATTGATCTGAAATAGATGCTGCTTCAGTTAATTTCAACTTTCTCTCTAAGAAAGTAAGAACGACATGCATAAAAATTTATAATACCTTGGAGTTTGTTGTTTTAAGGCCTTTTGAAGCTTTACATTGGGACTTCTTGCTGCCATGACCTGAAAATGATTTATTTATCATTAGAACATAGTGACATCATGAATTTAACTAGTCATGTGTGCGTGCCACGCATGACGCTTGAAATTTGAAAAATAATAAACAAAAACATTATTAAAAAAAACAATCATATGTGATACAATCTTATTAATGAACATAATAACTATGAATTGATTATTTTAAAAATTACACCAAAATAGAAAATGGTTGAAAATACTTATTATATGTCTCATTTAACATTAAATTAAATAAAGTTACATAAATTAAATTTTCGAAAAAAGAACACAATAAAAGACCAATAAAAGAAGAAATATTAATCATACTAAAACTCAGGAAATCCCCTTCTACCATAAATATTCGAGAATAGTAGATAGAATCAACTCGATTTAGATTGAAGAATTTTGATGTTGAGTTTTTTGATTTATGGATTAAAAAGAATTATACCAATGAGCTTTGATGCCTCTATTCTCTCTATTGGAAACATGAAGAATGCAAGAGAAAAGATACAGATGAATGTGTTATTTAAGGAATAACCTCAGTTCCTTTTTAGATGTTGCATTGTAGAAGTGTGTGAGACAAGTTAGGTGGCTTTAGACGCGTTGCGTGTGTAGAAGTGTGTGAGACAAGTTAGGTGGATTTAGACGCGTTGCGTGTGTGTGAAACAAGCTATTGGTCTAGACACGTTGCGTGCATGTGAAACAAGCTACGGTCACTCCTACAAGATCTAGACGTGCCACGTGAAAAGCTATTTTTAGGACTGCGGGTTTGTTAGACTTACCAACAATTTATAATAATCATTTTCCTTTTCGAGTTTAGCACTTTCATAAGGCATAATGTTTTTGTTAGTTCTCTTGCTTATGATATCTATTGTTTTTGTTATACTTTTTTGTACAAACAATGGATTCTCTTACTCAGATTACTTTAAAAAATAGTAAATACCAAAATCTTGTATAAAATAATAAAAGTTGAACATTATTTAACCAACATCTATCATCAAACATCAGTAATATCAGAATCTGCATTAAATAATTTCTCACATATCAATAATGTGTTGTAAACATAACACAATGATAACCAACCAAGGCTAATTGGAGAAGCAACAAAGTAGAAGTAAAATAACCACACAAAAAAAGCGACAAGGAGCAAATCAAAGTAATGGGTATAACAGTATTGGCAATATTAAAAAATAAAAATCGAGGAAAATAACTTTGATACTTGGAAAGATCAAGAATAAAGCCAATGAAAGAGTCGATAATGGACTGTAAAACTTTAAATTCTCTAGTCGAAGAATATTGGACTATAAAACATGAAACTTCCTCCGTTCTTCGTATATAGATAGAGCTAGTTCAAATACTAGCATTTCTACAAGTATAAATTGCAATAACAACTGTAGTGAAAGATCATTTCATATACTATATGGCAGTAAAAAATATAATCTAATATGAGGAGAAAATTAGATAGATGTGAGGAAAAAGTGAAAGGAATAAGCATGTATATATAGATAGATTGAAGGTTGTAATTAATTAAAAATAAATGATTAAGATTAATTGCATTAACCGTGTGAATATGAAAGAGTTTAAAGTTGAGAACTTTCAACATTAATTGAATGCAACCAATGCAGGGTGAGAATTTGCATGCACTTAGCTCTAATCTAAGGTTTATTGGTTTTGGTTTTTCTTATAGATTTCATCTTTTCATATTCTCTTCTCTAATTTACTCCTCATAATTGTTTTTTCTATTGGCACTCTTATTTTACTAAATCTAACATCACAATCAAAATATAATATATCCAATATAAAGAGTGGAATAAAATACTTGGGTGTGTATTTAAAAGAAGGACTCTCAGAAAAAAAGACTACCAAAACTATTTTTATTTTCACTTGGCGGAGTACTATAGATTATTGTGTAAAAAAAGATTGCAATGTAGGTGAATGCAGGGAAAGATCACAAACTCGAAGCATGAAACTTCTGTAAAGAGCATCAGGATTGACTTCCTCATGCTGTCGGTCACATCCTGAACAAAGATTCAAAGAGAAATTTTCAACTTTTCATATATAAATTTAAGATCTAAAGGAATATGCAGGAATGAAAATTTTGTCAGTGAGGAGTAGGGTCTAGGAAGAGGGTTATAAATCAAAAGAAAATGGTGAAAAAAAATGTAGTTCTGGTGTTATATTATGAACAGATATATAGGAGAATGAAATGTTAAGTGAGCGGGGCACTCTAGGACAATCTAACTGGAGAAGGTAAAAAAAAGGACACTTTTTTCATAATACTTTTTGGATCTTCTATCGAGCTTGGAGAAAAAAGAATTCAGTTATGCCTTTTCTCTTCATTCATCATCCAAAACATATCCAAAAGGGATTGTCATGTTTTTTTAAGCCATTAATTTGTAATGAAAACTTATGTTTATTTGGATTTTAGATTTAATTCATATATTTATATCGGTTAACAGGGACACAATATACAATGTATCGAATCAACTAACTATTGCAGAATTACCATGATATGAGAGAACATGGCCTTCTAAATCACCATATTCATCTTCGACATCTTATAGGAATGTCCAGGTTTACGAGGTTAATAAGGAACCAGTGTTGCTTATGGCATTGCATATACAGATGAGAATGAAGCAGTCATAACTAAGTGAAAATATAAAATTGTATTCACGCCTAACCAGATAAAGCCCACAGACCAGAAGTCGGGTTAAACCGATGACATAAATAAGACGGATCTGATAAGGCTAAAATGTTCCTAAACTCTAGACTCTGGCAATTGTTTATTGTGTGGGTAGCGTGACATCAAGCGCATATAGCACAATCTACAGCCTATAATAATTAGATCATGAACGCCCGTGATATTAAAAAGTAGTTTCTTCTTGCTTCTATACCATAAACATTGCTTCATGAGATCAGATGTGGGCAGTTAATAAACAAGTCCAGAAAATAAGCCTAATTAGAATGAAAATTATGAAAAGAATGAATGGCGATATTCTAAGAGATAGGATAAGAAATGTGTGTATCTGTAAGAAATAGAAGTAAATTTCGATTGATGAAACAAGAGAGGACATGGTTCATGCACATGAAAAGTAGGCAAGAGTGACAGGAATTGTAATTAATGAAGCAATTACGGCCGATGGTAAAATCATGTCAGGTGAAGCAAAAAATTTAAAATGTCGCTCGAGGCGGAGAAACTTTGATCTTGCTCCCCAGATCCTTAGGCCTAAAACCAGGGGCTAATCCTCATAGCGCTTAGGGTGAGCAGCCGCCCTACCTGACATAACTAATGTTTTCTGTATAATTAAATATATGATTCACTAATTATAATAAATAGGTCTTAATCTATTCTTTGAACAATATGTAGCAAGGGTTTATTTGTTTGGCGAATCGAAATTCAAGTATTTGGTCTCAGGTTTGGCGAGTCGAAATTCAAGTATTTGGTCTCAGGTTTGAATCCCACTGTTTGAGGGTTATTTGTTTATTTTTTTAAGAGGAAACTAACCTATATATTGATTAATGAATGCTATGTTTCCACGTGTCCCACTCGTCATAGGAACAGTGGCAATGCATACTCCGTTTCCTCTTTCTTAATAAAAGAAGATGCAAGGTTGAATCCTGATATTTGGAATTTTCTTTTATTCTGTTTAAAAGTAGTGACAGGATGTAGTTTCATATTCTTTTTCCCTAAATTACTTTTGTATTCTTTTAGAAAGATTATAAGTTCATTCTAGCTATAAAACAACTCTACTTTTCCAATATTAGACTTTTGCAATTACCAATCACTACTACAGTTTTCGCCCTGCCTGACATTCAATTCTGGCTCCGCCACGGCCTAAAACCACTATGCTAGCATTAACTATAGTTTGAAATTTTTACTACTTGGAAATCTGCAAGGTAACATGAAACATAGTCTGGTCTCAATGAAATGAAATCTACAGGCTCCCAAGAAAGCTTAACTTGGAAATCTGCAACAAATAGTTATGTTGGTAGATAAGAACTTAAATCTAAGACATGTGCTGCGACATTTTTGAACTTTCTGATCAAAAATCAAAATCAAAAGTTGTTCCTTTTGACCTCAACTTGAGCAGCATCTGCAAAATATGCATCAAAATTCAAACTTTGAGAGTTCAAACTGAAGCAATTGAGATCCTGGACTAAAACCCAGATGGGATTTTAGATCAAAACACAAGAAGGCTTACCGATTCGAAGACAGAACCAGGACTTGTCCTCGGGCCGAGAACGCTCAGGGACTGTGAAATCCACAAACTTGGGCGCCTCGATCTTCTCGTAGACCTCGTCATCGTCTTCCTCGATCACGTCGAGTTCTTGCTTCGGATCCGATCCAAGAATCTCCATGCCCAAATTCAAAAGGAAACGAGAGAGAGAGAGTTGTTAAAAAAGAGTAGAAACAAAGAATCTCTAGTGAGAGAGAAAGGGCTTTGGATAGTGAAGGAAGGGGAAAAGCTTGAGGGGCATTCTTGACTTTTCAGTGGTCTGATTTTAAGACCCGTTGATGGGGTGTCTGAACTAGCCGTTGCTGCGGCGCTTGAGCGGATTTCTTTAAAGGATTTGATAATCCCACACCCTTGATTTTGTGATGCTTATTATTACTACGTGTTTGATTTAATTCTATATATAGCTGTGTGAAGGTGTAACAAAGGGAATGATGGGTATAAATATCATTTTTGGAACAACTATGCAGTTAGGGCGGAGGTGAACAGGATGACCTTGCTGGGGCCAAATAATACAATTAGTGCCCTTATCCAATCCTGTCCATTCATCATATATATAAAGCACGTACAAAACACCTATACCTAATCCAGTGTTTTATGCTAATCTCGACCGTTCATTTTGATAAGGAGAAAATCTCGACTGTTGATTTTGATAGCAGGAACAGCAAGGAATAAACAATAGCCTGGACTTTGGATTCAGTTGAATATGTTCGGGCTTTTTTCTTTTTCTTTTTTTAAATAGATGTGAAAAAAATTAAAAGAATATAGAAAGGATGATGTTTTGTAATCAAACTTTTGAAGTTTAAAAACTTTGAGTGATTTATGTCTTTCTTTGGGTTTTTGGGATTTTAATCTTGTTGTTCGTCAGAGCCGTATGTTTATTTCCTATCTTCATAAAATAATAATTTTGTATGATTTTTGCTACCCCACAAACTCGATCATATAACTAGATCATATATAATTGAAGGAAGAGAAAGGGATTCTTTTTCATGTTTTTTCTACTTCTTTTCTGCCATCTTCAAACAAACCCATTCCCTTTAAAATTCCATACCATCCACTCTGAGCATTTAAACCAAGCTATCCCTCACTAGCCACCACCGCCACCATCGCCACCAACCAGGGGTGCAAATCGTATCGAGTTTGATACAAACACGATCTGAACCCATCCGATATTTTCCGGGTTTTCTACATTCTATACCTGCTTGAATCCGATCGGACCGGTTTAAAGTTAGATTAAAAAAATCGTTTCGGGTTTGGGTTTTAAATAAGGCCCGCCCTCCCAAACTCTAACCCGGCCCTTCTTATTTTTGATCCATTCAATATATACCATAGCCTTTTAATTCTAAATACGGATACATATTGTATGTATAAATACTGTATCATGTTGTATGATAGGTAGTTGGTTCATTTTTTATGTTTTATTTATAAAACTATAATATATATAATTTTATTCAGTGTATATTTTTCCCATATATATTTGGTGGAACCTAGTCCGGCATCTATAATTTATAATTTTGTAATGATTTATAACAGGTCAAGCCCGAAAAAACCTGTAAAACCGACCCGTCAGTTTAAACCCAAAACTGGCCAACCCTGTTCGAAACCTGAATTTGCAGGTTTCAATATAACACATTGTACATCCTTTGGATTCAGAAAGGTTTTGGTTTTCAGGTTGGATATAAAAAATATTAAAAATCCACCAAATCTGGCATGATCTCATCCCCAAGTAAAACACCTATGATTCATTCCCTCCTCTGTTAAAAAAGCGCGCCTAATTTATTCTCTGCCCCAAATGCCTTATTGCCCAACTCTTCTACCAAAACAATCAACTCCTTCTCCTTCACAAAGGAGCGTCTCTATTTGAATATTTTGGCAGAGTTTTTGTAAATGAAATTGAAAGAGTGGAAAATTGGGGGTTTAGGGATAGACAGAGAAAGTAACATCTATAGTTAAAAACTATACCAATTTAACACTAGTTTACTAATAGAATGTGTATTCTAGTTACCGATATAAAATTTCTGGTTGATGGAGGCCTGGATCTCTTTCAGATGTTGTCCTCCGTTGATCTGTCGCGAGCGCTGTTGGACGGTTGAGATTAGATTTGGAGGTTATCTCCTTGAGCGTGTGGGTCTCAATGGGTTGAGTTTGAGGTGGAAACCGAGCTACCTGCAAGGAAGTCCGGGATGGGTGGTCACCGTAGTACCCTCCGATGATCAAGTTAGCCGAGAAATTTGAGTAGAGTAGTGGCTTATTAGATTCGAGCTGCTGTCACGACCCGAAAGAGCACGTGACTGGCCCTTGAACCATATGAAGTCTATAGGACCCCATCTTATCCAAGTAAGCCAAAAGCCCAGAAATCTAAAACCATTTAAAGAGTAAATAAGGAAAACTGGTTTTAAGAAGTAAAGAAATCGTGTTTCGAAAATCCACGTTTTTCAATAACTAAGCCGAAAATGTGTAACCTTTCCTGAAAATTTCGGCAGAGTTTCCTTTGTAAAAACTGGCCCCGAACGGGGTACAACAAGAATAATATATATGAAATGATAAAAGGCATCCGCAAGCGGGAGCTAGCTCTTCGTCAAACGACGGTCACAACCACGCAAGCAATAATAATATACAACGCCAAAGGGCGAGAATCAAAACCCAAAAAGAACTCAAAACAGCCAGAAAACCGTAATACTACAAGCGCGACTCTAAGGTCGAAATAATACAACACTGTTTTCTAAGTCTGAAACAATATACAAGTTTAGGTTGATGGAATTTCTAGATACAATAAATAATACAGGAGCAATGGCGGTTCTAATACAAAAGAACCCACCTACCAACGCAAGTCACCCATATGGAAGCAGTGTGCCAGAAATGCCGCTATGGAATCTGTACGGCAAAACCTGCAAGGACTGTGGCATAACGGGGGTGAGTTGCCAACTCGTGAATAGAAAAATATCTACAAGCAGAGATCGAATGCATGACCCATCCTAGATCAATACGATCAGATATAAATAAACCTCAAAATGAATAAAGCTGAAGCATGCTAAACTGGCAATGTAATCTCTATACATAAGTGTAGTGCCAAGTGCTCGTGCTAGTGCCTCAGGTAATAGCATATCATGAATGTGAGGTATGATCAATGTAATCAAATCTGCATGTACGTGGATCCCGTCCACTCGTCACCCAATGACAATAACCATCATGCATGTAAATATCATCAGCGTATGCATGGGAATATGAGGACATAAGCCACATGTGTCCCTCGCGACATGTCAAAATCATGGAACCGGAGTGCCCAGCATCGACACTCGAAAACATCATGAAAACTGTGCCCAGCATCGGCACGTAAATCCTCATATATCGGGCTCCGTCAGTCCGGATCGGCCCACAGGCTCTGTCTGCGGTATCGGCCCTCGGCCCCGGCAGTACGCCCATATCCATCTATCGACTCTGGTCAGTATCCTCCGGATAACCGCCAGGTCCAACCAATCACCGGTAGGTACTCGCCACCCTGCCAGGCTCATCGTCTACTCCACGAAAAACATTTCTTGCCCCGGGGAACCATACCGAGTCCACCATGTACCCGCAATCGGCCTCATCCGCCTTCTCGAATCGGGTTTCACATGTCGCTCTCAGCACCGAGAAAACACATGGTGGACGCACTGAAATATCATATCAAGGGTAACCGGGTTTTAAAACAATTCCATAATCTCTTTTTGAAACACCCACGGTTCCCAAAACCAGAAATATCATGGAAATAACATATCTCAATGCGTATAATCAGAAAGCATGACGTATGCGACATGTGAAGAAATGTAAGCAACATACACTGAATGCAACAGTATTACAGTGTAGTGACATGGCAATTATCGATGATGAAGTGTGTGAGCCGGCAACCAGTGTACGTGGAACATACGCATCATCGATAATTGTGCTGGTGTCCTAGCAGCATGACTGAAATATATCAACAATGAAGCGATGCAATGCAAACAGCATGAATATGCGGAATCGAATAATCAACGCAACAGTAGAGAACCTGCCTCATAAATATATCATGCAGCCTTGCCTTTTGAAATAAGACGAATCAGGGCTTTTGGTAAAATAAGGGCTACGGTGTTTTAAGAAAAGAGGCGTCATTTGAAAATATCCGTATATACCCTTTTTGCCTATCTTTAAAATATCCCCGATTCGTTACTTTTGAAATGGGTATGACTCGGGTCTAGCCTAACGCCTACTATGCGAACTACGAACCCAACAATCAAGCCAATGGAGAGGGGTATGGAAACCACCTAAATCTGAGTCGATATCACACTATCTCATCACATGACAGGTATCACTACCATCATATCACATCTCCAATACGAACTCTGTCATGTCGCCAAATCTCACGGCCTCAATCGAATCTCATCGACTCATCTCAATCCCACGTAACATTCTCAAAACTCGTAAATGAACACATAGTCCCATACCCATGTGTAGATATACACACCATCATAAGCGCACAGATAAATGAAAGAATGCATGCAAGTATATGTGTATGTGTATGTGTATGTGTGCAACCCCTACTCTAGGGTTTCGCACTATACTAAACCAATACATTCTTATCACCAATAATACCATTATCACCATCAATAATCCCAACAACACATAATAAATATATGTGTATATACGTATTCGTATACATCACCACGGACTGCGGGGGTGCTATACGCCATCCACCCGACTTCTCCCGGTAGATATAAATCTACTCACCTTGCTTCTCATGTATCGGTGCCGATGTCGCTATCTTCATCTTCTTCGCCTCAGCATCACGTTGGGTACCTACAAGTATATCACAACGCTAAAGCACATGAAAATCACATCGGAAACCAAAATAGCACACGCTACTCGCATAAGTAAAAACCTATCGACTCCCATGTAAACACGATCAATATCCACGTGTCGTTGACGTCCAAACGCCACCCGACAGGAATGAATCACCAAATACAAAAATCCATGCTAAAACAAGTCGTAAACCAAGCACCAACATAGGAAAATCAACCCAGATTTTACCCTAGATGGAATCAGTCAAAACTAGACATACCCAGGGTCAAGAATAGAGGAAATAGGGCCATGCACCAAAATCGAGACGGTTTCCTCCTGCTCTGGCCGCAATTTGCGGCCAGAAGGAATTAATTGGCGGCCTCACTTTTGAGTTGGGGGCTAGGTTTTGGTGTGGTGGTTCCATGGTGCCTGCACATCTCACTGTCAACTCAGTTTTATTTTTGGGGTCTCGGGGTGATAGCAGATTCCACAAAACACTCCCAGATTTACAGTTTTCCCCGATATCGATTCCGTAATTCCGTATTCTGGTTTCAATTTCAGGTTTGGGTCTAAACTAACATCACACCAGGGTTTCTAAGGTCACCACCATCCTCAAATTCATCTTTGATTTTAGTTTTACTCTAAACCCTAACTTGAATTCTCCAAAGTCCACAAAACGACACAATATCGATATGAAACTAGAATTGATGCACAAGGAAATTAAAATACTACAAGAGGGTGCAGAAATTACCTCCTTTGGCAACTCAAGAAAATTCTTGAGTTGCTCAAAGTTCTCCAAATCTAATCTTGCTAGGTTCAATGTGTAGCTAGTGAGCTCGGGAACACTTTTTATGAAGTGGGAATAGGGTTTTGGGGTTGGTTTTATGGTGGATCTAGGGTTTGAAGAGGGAGGAGGAGAGGGAAAGGGCAGGAGCAGCAGTAGCTCATGGAGGGGGAGAGAGAAATGAGATGGGGAAATGATGGAGGAAAGGGTCAAAAGTCAAAAGCAACCTACTCTCTCTCTCTCTCATCATCACTTACCTTTTTCCTTTTCTTTTCTTCACTAAACTCTTCTCACTTGAATAGTAGACCCAAAAGAACAACCATAGCAAAAGAATGTAACACAAGTGTAACAAGTGTGGAAAAAAGATATGTGCACATTTTTGCACAAAAAGCTAAAAATCCAATTAGCGATTTTTAATCGCGATTAGCACTATATTAGCATATAACTAATCTTAAAAACTTTAAAATGGCATAATTCCATAAAATACCCTATTTTTAGAATTTTCCATAATTTTTCCCCATTTATTTGTATTTAATTATACCCGAATATTAAAATATTCATTAAAATAGTATTAAATTATAAAAATTCCCGAAAATAATATTTTATTATTTTGGAAACGTTACAATCTACCCCCCTTAAAGAAATTCGGTCCCCGAATTTAAATTTAAACCCCAAAATACTAAAATATTTCAATACAAATTCCAAGTCATCGGGGCTCCGAAATCGTCTATACATAAAACATCATAGCGCAATGCATGCGCACGAGTACTGAGCAGATAACTCAAAAGCACACTCCATCAAGCAACCCGCAATCATCGGAGTCATGGTAAAGACATAATTGTCAAATCCGATACAAAACCAATACGATATAGATCAGAACTATACATGTAGACATCCAATCTATACATGTGAATAGTTGATGTAAATGCATGCCAAATCTTTTTAAGTCGCTGTGCGATGCGCGTAACACTGCACAGTGGCGGACGTTTTTCATAAGAAAATAACTATATACGTATATATATATCCTTTGTTTAATAGGTACGTTCCGCCGTTTTGAAAACAATTTAGAAGGGTTTCCTTGTTTTTAAAACGTTCCGTGTCATATCGGACACATAGGTATATATATACCGAGACTATAGCTCGCTCTTTGGAAATCCCTTCGAACTATCAATGCATGCAAAATATATCCAGGTACTGTCCTCTGACTAGTCCTGCTCGGTACAAAACAAATATCAAATATCATAGAAATGTACTGCTCCAAAATGAATAAATCCAAAAAATGCACATAACATCACCCTGTGCGTCTGGTGCGCACGGAAATCAAAAATCCATATATGTGCCATACAGATGCACAAAACAACATCTAGGTGCAACGGGTGTGCACGAAGCATGTGTCATAGGCAACGTGTGTGCCTGACAGCCAAAATCCGGTGCATCTGATATGCACGAAGAAATCTCGATTTAGTGCATCGGGTGTGCACCAAAATCGTATCTCAAAGCATGCGCCCAACATGCGCGAAAATCCAAATCGGTGCATCCATCGTGCACGAATGAAAATCTAGACCCTGCGCACTCAACATGCACGGAAACACAAAATCCGATAGCAATGCCAAACATGCGTAAGTTTAGTCAAAAGCACGGAGTGCAAGAATCCACATCAATATCAGAATCAAAATCGACATATCGAAAGACATTAAATCGAAGTCAGGTGCAACCGTAATGCACAAAATATAAATCCGGTGCAACAAAGGCATGATATATAAATCTGATGCGATAAACGCAAGAAACATAAAACTGGTGCGACAAACGCACGAAGTATAGAACTGGTGCATCCCACGCACAAATACCAAGCAATAACTCAAATACGTAAGCAGCAACACCAAGTGTACCCAGGTATAAAGGAAATCATAAACGTGTGCAACTGCGTGCACAAAACACATATCAATGCACTACAAGCACATATAAGCTATACCGAGTGCAAAAATCAAATCGTGTGCGTAACATATGCACAACATCAAATCAACTGTATGAAATCCATAAAGTCATAAGCAGGTGCAGCCAAGGCACGAAACGATATACAACGCGGCTTAATCAAAATCAGGTGTACCACGATGGAAAAACTCACAACCGCGTACACCAGCGTGCACAAATCAAAACACTAAAAGTACATGAAACTATGCTGGAAGCGTAAATCAAATTACCGGCATAAAATAGGCATGAAATCACAATCAATACCTCAAGAGTAATAACTGTGTGCAAGGTATAAATACCCAGTAGGTGCAGCCATGATGCACCAAATCAAAATATCATAGAACTCGGTCACTAAAACCAATCATGCAAATAGATCGCCAAAATACCGAAATCCCAAAGTGACGGATACGTGATAGTCGAATCACAAAATCACAAATCATAAATACCGTCGTCGGTATATCCTCCTTCGAAGTCGAGAAGGTGCCGGTACATCCAATTCTAGCGGCGCAAGATCTCTACTTGCCTCTTGCTCACGGCTGGCGTCCTCTGCCTCTGGTTCCTTATCTTCCTTGTGGATTACCAATCTCGCAATCCATCGGCTCATCGGTCCGGTTAGGTGTGCTGACAGGGACGATTCCGTCCTGGCACTTCCCTGGTCATCTCTCGATCAATCTTCACGACCGCTCGTAAAGCAGCACATCTCTGGCGCCGACCTCGGGTCCTATGAATGCACATCACGCATCTGCTCCTAGTGCAAATCTTATTGCAGCAGTGTATTGGAAGGAATCCCTGCTCAAGGTCTCTTCTGATTTTGCCTAGGCCAAACTGTACAGGGCTGGTACTCTGGCATAATCTTTTCTCGCTCTCTGGACATCTGCGCCCTTAGTACAACATCTCCTCGGAAGCTGGTCGCATCCCTGTGCCTCTGTATGCATATCCGACTTTTAATCTTAACGGGGTGTAGTAACAGCTCGTATGCTTCTCGCACGAACTTCTTGTCCCGCTTGTCTGTATCATCGACCATTTCGACATCGCGTCTCTATCTGCGCACTGCAATGCCATCGGCTACGGTCCCTCCGAAGTCTCTAACACGGACTCGAAATCACGAACTCGGTACCTTCGTCACTCAGTAGGAGATATCTAGCCGAACACGTCCTCAGCGTGCATATCGCATCTCTGATGTCAGCGGAGTGAAACGTCATCTCGTCGAAATCTCGTGCGAACTCTTTACTCCACTCTGCTTCAATATCGACTGATTCGGACTCATCTCATCGTGTCTACACGGACTGTGCTCCAACGGCTATGCTCGTATCTGGAGTCTCCCAAGCAG
This sequence comes from Agapanthus africanus, assembly GCA_030015575.1. Taxonomy (NCBI): domain Eukaryota; kingdom Viridiplantae; phylum Streptophyta; class Magnoliopsida; order Asparagales; family Amaryllidaceae; genus Agapanthus; species Agapanthus africanus. The sequence continues at coordinate 821,677,712 of CM057339.1, read as the reverse complement.
TGTCCCATCACATGATATCCGAAAGATGTCGAACCATCCGATCGACTCGTCAGAACCTCATAATCCCTCAAGAGCTCAACATCTCGGGTACAGTTTAATAGTATCGAGTACATACCACAGCATCGGTGGTCCAGCCGTAGAAGGGCAAACCCAAGCCTTACAAATGGCGCCGCGGAACTGCCGCAAACCCTAAGGTTCAAAGGCTTTCACACGGTCATTATGTCGAGTTAGGGTTTCATTCTTCTAGAGGGTCCATAGAATCGCTTGCATGTCTTTCCAAATACTTTAAACTTGGAAAATGGGTTCCTGACATTCGATCGTCTCAATCGACTCTCAACGAATTTGCGTGAAGTCGCCTCTAGCTGGAATCAATCTATCTGGTGACCTCGCATCGGGGTAAGCGAACGAACCACATGTCCTAGTCATTAATCCTCGGTGACTAGCGACTCACTATCATATCTCTAAGAATATGCTCATGCTGCAGTAGCTCAAATCACCTGGGCGATATCTCATCATTCGCAGCAGCAACTAGCTCATTCGTCGGTACGCTAAGCAGCGCCCCGGTTAGCCCTCGTCCACGACGAGCTCATGCTGACGCAACTCGAGCCGTAGCTCACTCTGCCAGTGCAATCGTGGCGGCAAAACCATAACCAGTATCGATGAGGATAGATCATAGGAAGGAATATAATACGGTGCAAGGAAATGTACAACCTAAGGTTTCTTAAGCGGAGTGGCGTGTCGTAAGTATGCCGCGGAACATACCCACGGTACGTCAGTCTACTTTAGTCACCTCTTCCATCAACCAAGGGTCATCCTACGCGACGAAAGATCGGGTCTAATACCCCCTCGACTAGGTCTAAGTTCCGTAATGTCAAGCCTAAGTTCCGCATATAAATATAAACGCCCTAGGCTCCACATAGTCAAACTTAGACTCGAACCAAGGTCAACCTAGCGCTCTGATACCAACCTTGTCACGACCCGAAAGAGCACGTGACTGGCCTTTGAACCATATGAAGTCTATAGGACCCCATCTTATCCAAGTAAGCCAAAAGCCCAGAAATCTAAAACCATTTAAAGAGTAAATAAGGAAAACTGGTTTTAAGAAGTAAAGAAATCGTGTTTCGAAAATCCAAGTTTTTAAATAACTAAGCCGAAAATGTGTAACCTTTCCTGAAAATTTCGGCAGAGTTTCCTTTGTAAAAACTGGCCCCGAACGGGGTACAACAAGAATAATATATATGAAATGATGAAAGGCATCCCCAAGCGGGAGCTAGCTCTTCGTCAAACGACGGTCACAACCACGCAAGCAATAATAATATACAACGCCAAAGGGCGAGGATCAAAACCCAAAAAGAACTCAAAACAGCCAGAAAACCGTAATACTACAAGCGCGACTCTAAGGTCGAAATAATACAACACTGTTTTCTAAGTCTGAAACAATATACAAGTTTTGGTTGATGGAATTTCTAGATACAATAAATAATACAGGAGCAATGGCGGTTCTAATACAAAAGAACCCACCTACCAACGCAAGTCACCCATATGGAAGCAGTGTGCCAGAAATGCCGCTATGGAATCTGTACGGTAAAACCTGCAAGGACTGTGGCACAACGGGGGTGAGTTGCCAACTCGTGAATAGAAAAATATCTACAAGCAGAGATCGAATGCATGACCCATCCTAGGTCAATACGATCAGATATAAATAAACCTCAAAATGAATAAAGCTGAAGCATGCTAAACTGGCAATGTAATCTCTATACATAAGTGTAGTGCCAAGTGCTCGTGCTAGTGCCTCAGGTAATAGCATATCATGAATGTGAGGTATGATCAATGTAATCAAATCTGCATGTACGTGGATCCCGTCCACTCGTCACCCAATGACAATAACCATCATGCATGTAAATATCATCAGCGTATGCATGGGAATATGAGGATATAAGCCACCTGTGTCCCTCGCGACACGTCAAAATCATGGAACCGGAGTGCCCAGCATTGACACTCGAAAACATCATGAAAACTGTGCCCAGCATCGGCACGTAAATCCTCATATATCGGGCTCCGTCAGTCCGGATCGGCCCACAGGCTCTGTCTGCGGTATCGGCCCTCGGCCCCGGCAGTACGCCCATATCCATCTATCGACTCTGGTCAGTATCCTCCGGATAACCGCCAGGTCCAACCAATCACCGGTAGGTACTCGCCACCCTGCCAGGCTCATCGTCTACTCCACGAAAAACATTTCTTGCCCCGGGGAACCATACCGGGTCCACCATGTACCCGCAATCGGCCTCATCCGCCTCCTCGAATCGGGTTTCACATGTCGCTCTCAGCACCGAGAAAACACATGGTGGACGCACTGAAATATCATATCAAGGGTAACCGGGTTTTAAAACAATTCCATATTCTCTTTTTGAAACACCCACGGTTCCCAAAACCAGAAATATCATGGAAATAACATATCTCAATGCGTATAATCAGAAAGCATGACGTATGCGACATGTGAAGAAATGTAAGCAACATACACTGAATGCAACAGTATTACAGTGTAGTGACATGGCAATTATCGATGATGAAGTGTGTGAGCCGGCAACCAGTGTACGTGGAACATACGCATCATCGATAATTGTGCTGGTGTCCTAGCAGCATGACTGAAATATATCAACAATGAAGCGATGCAATGCAAACAGCATGAATATGCGGAATCGAATAATCAACGCAACAGTAGAGAACCTGCCTCATAAATATATCATGCAGCCTTGCCTTTTGAAATAAGACGAATCAGGGCTTTTGGTAAAATAAAGGCTACGGTGTTTTAAGAAAAGAGGCGTCATTTGAAAATATCCGTATATACCCTTTTTGCCTATCTTTAAAATATCCCCGATTCGTTACTTTTGAAATGGGTATGACTCGGGTCTAGCCTAACGCCTACTATACGAACTACGAACCCAACAATCAAGCCAATGGAGAGGGGTATGGAAACCACCTAAATCTGAGTCGATATCACACTATCTCATCACATGACAGGTATCACTACCATCATATCACATCTCCAATACGAACTCTGTCATGTCGCCAAATCCCACGGCCTCAATCGAATCTCATCGACTCATCTCAATCCCACGTAACATTCTCAAAACTCGTAAATGAACACATAGTCCCATACCCATGTGTAGATATACACACCATCATAAGCGCACAGATAAATGAAAGAATGCATGCAAGTATATGTGTATGTGTATGTGTATGTGTGCAACCCCTACTCTAGGGTTTCGCACTATACTAAACCAATACATTCTTATCACCAATAATACCATTATCACCATCAATAATCCCAACAACATATAATAAATATATGTGTATATACGTATTCGTATACATCACCACGGACTGCGGGGGTGCTATACGCCATCCACCCGACTTCTCCCCGTAGATATAAATCTACTCACCTTGCTTCTCATGTATCGGTGCCGATGTCGCTATCTTCATCTTCTTCGCCTCAGCATCACGTAGGGTACCTACAAGTATATCACAACGCTAAAGCACATGAAAATCACATCGGAAACCAAAATAGCACACGCTACTTGCATAGGTAAAAACCTATCGACTCCCATGTAAACACGATCAATATCCACGTGTCGTTGACGTCCAAACGCCACCCGACAGGAATGAATCACCAAATACAAAAATCCATGCTAAAACAAGTCGTAAACCAAGCACCAACATAGGAAAATCAACCCAGATTTTACCCTAGATGGAATCAGTCAAAACTAGACATACCCAGGGTCAAGAATAGAGGAAATAGGGCCATGCACCAAAATCGAGACGGTTTCCTCCTGCTCTGGCCGCAATTTGCGGCCAGAAGGAATTAATTGGCGGCCTCACTTTTGAGTTGGGGGCTAGGTTTTGGTGTGGTGGTTCCATGGTGCCTGCACATCTCACTGTCTACTCAGTTTTATTTTTAGGGTCTCGGGGTGATAGCAGATTCCACAAAACACTCCCAGATTTACAGTTTTCCCCGATATCGATTCCGTAATTCCGTATTCTGGTTTCAATTTCAGGTTTGGGTCTAAACTAACATCACACCAGTGTTTCTAAGGTCACCACCATCCTCAAATTCATCTTTGATTTCAGTTTTACCCTAACCCTAACTTGAATTCTCCAAAGTCCACAAAACGACACAATATCGATATGAAACTAGAATTGATGCACAAGGAAATTAAAATACTACAAGAGGGTGCAGAAATTACCTCCTTTGGCAACTCAAGAAAATTCTTGAGTTGCTCAAAGTTCTCCAAATCCAATCTTGCTAGGTTCAATGTGTAGCTAGTGAGCTCGGGAACACTTTTTGTGAAGTGAGAATAGGGTTTTGGGGTTGGTTTTATGGTGGATCTAGGGTTTGAAGAGGGAGGAGGAGAGGGAAAGGGCAGGAGCAGCAGTAGCTCATGGAGGGGGAGAGAGAAATGAGATGGGGAAATGATGGAGGAAAGGGTCAAAAGTCAAAAGCAACCTACTCTCTCTCTCTCATCATCACTTACCTTTTTCCTTTTCTTTTCTTCACTAAACTCTTCTCACTTGAATAGTAGACCCAAAAGAACAACCATGGCAAAAGAATGTAACACAAGTGTAACAAGTGTGGAAAAAAGATATGTGCACATTTTTGCAAAAAAAGCTAAAAATCCAATTAGCGATTTTTAATCGCGATTAGCACTATATTAGCATATAACTAATCTTAAAAACTTTAAAATGGCATAATTCCATAAAATACCCTATTTTTAGAATTTTCCATAATTTTTCCCCATTTATTTGTATTTAATTATACCTGAATATTAAAATATTCATTAAAATAATATTAAATTATAAAAATTTCCGAAAATAATATTTTATTATTTTGGAAACGTTACAGCTGCCTTACTTGAGTTGTCTGAGAGTGGGGTTTTATAGTGGTGGTATGGAGCGAGCAGGCGCGAGATCTTCGCCTTCGGTTACACCCCTGACGTTACGCGTGCGTGAATGACGGGATCCCTTCATTAATGACGGGATACGCTCATTAATGGGGGGGCGCGCCAGCATGGGACGCGGGACGTGGGGCGGCAATTATCTCGCTTTGGCGAGATACGCGGAGACGCTGGGGCTCTGCAATCTCGGTTGATCAGGGGAGGCCGAGAAAGCTCGGCACATCAGCGGCTCGGAAACGAGCGGGTGGCCGAGGAAGCTCGGCGTGCTCGGAGCTCGGAGGCGAGCGGGAGGCCGAGAAAGCTCGGCGCGTCAGATGGCTCGGAGGTGAGTGGGGAAACTGAGGAAGCTCGGAGACGAGCTGTTGGTAGTCTCCTAGGTGAAGGTGGAATGTCTTCAGGGGGAGTCTCCCGAAAGGTCGGGTATGTTCACCGATAAGGGGCCCCGGGGAATGTTCCCGACGCGGCTCATTTATTCCAACCCCGTAGAGTCCGGGACACGTCATCTGCTATGTGTCGTAATCTGAGGAGACACCACTTGTGAGCATCATCATTAGCCCCCCACTCTCGTTCCGACATATCCAAAGATCGAGTTGAGAGTGGTCTGCTCGGACTTTCTTCTGCTCAATTAGACGCCAAGGAATCGTAATGCGGATCGCCCGGGAACGGCCTGGCGTTTAGTGGTTGCGTCGTTTCGATCCTTGGGCCCACGTGTCGCCTCGTCGTTCGTCTGAATCTTCGCGCGTATCCCCAAAGATGTCAGCGGATCAATAAAATAATTGCGCTTTAAAGAGGGTGCGCCGTTTCGCTTATACGTCTGTTGGGCTGCAGGCCACGTGTCCGACGTGGGTTGGCGAAAGCGACAGGCTGTCGTTGCCACCTGCAACCGACGTCCCCAATGGCTGATCGCTATGTGGCGCCCCGTCGGTCATCGGGCACGACGTTTTGTTTTGGCGGGAATCAGTCTGGACCGTTGGATGTTCTTCTTTAGGGTGTATAAATAGGAGGGGACCCCCTAGGGCCAACACATCCACCATAACTCATCCTCGTTGTCAAAGATTGCCTGGCGCTCCTTCCTTTTAGATCGGATCACCCGTGCTTTTTCCTCGGCCAGCCCATTCCTTTGAGTCAAGTTAGATGTCTTAATCTAAGGAGTCTGTAGAGATAGTTAGGGTAGAGTCAGACGATGAGGCTCCAGTTGTTGGAGCTGAGTCCAGAGGGTCTTCCTCCCCTTCATCTTCAAATAGCCAAGAGGGTCCGTCTTCTTCTTCTTCGTTCTCTGTGTCGGGTTCACGTCCGAGAGTCAGGGCTGTCCTCGTTACCCCCCGTCGGGTGGCAACAAAGGCTCCCAAGGTGCGTGTCGGGAATGCCCGCGATGCGCCCTCCGTCTTGAGAAATGTGGACGAGCTTGCCAAGATCCGGGCTCGAATCCATATCCCCTCTAACTATTCTTTTCGTTTAGCAAGAAAGGGTGAGCGGGCGGATCAGGTGCAGGGCAAGAATATTGCCCAGTATTTGGAAGCATTCTGGACGGGAATACGTCCGCCCTTCCCAACCGAGGTATGTGGGGTGTTTCGTTGCTTCCATCTTGCTCCGAGCTAGCTAGCGCCGAACTCGTGGAGAATCCTTCTCGAGTCTCTGGTCCGGTTGAAACTTGAAAATATCCCCTTTAGTTTGACCCTCTTAGTCTCCTTTCTTTGTTATAAGAATCACCCCGGTACCAGCAAGGATGAGCCGAGCTGGGTGTATTTTTCTTTCAAAAACGCAAGGGTGGGGTGGCCGGGTCGGGGGCAGTAATCGTCCCTTCTTCCATTCACGAATGGAAGGAGAAGTTCATATTCGTCGGGCCACCCGAGGACGAGAATTGGCCTGTGCCTACACAGTGGCATAGGACCGATTGCCCGAGGGTGAGGCAGTCGTCCTCACCTGAGGCGAGGGCGGTATCCATGTGGGAGTCGATCCAGTTGGTCGACGTTCTGCTTTCTGAGCAGGCTCTTAGCTAGGCCGGGCTCAGCCCCGCGCGCTTCCTGGGTAAGTTAGGTCTTTGGACGATCTATTTAGACGTTAATAGGTTTTGCTTGCCCTTTCCAGCGTTGCTAACTCTTTTTCGTGTTTTCTCCTTTCTGCAGAGCAAATGGACCGATCCAAATTCTTAGCTGCCATGGCCGTGAAAGCAAGAAAGAAAACCGGGGGCGCTAGCTCGTCCCGTCCCGGTTCGAGCTCGGCCCCTAAACCAACTGCACCGACGAAGCCTTTCATTGCGCCCCGAGCCCTGGAAGTCCGCCGCGGGGAGAGCTAAAAGCATGCATGGGGACCGGAGCCCCGGGTGAGGGGGGAGGAGGATGAAGCTGATCTTATCGAGGTCCCCCTCAAGAGGCACAAAAGGACGGCCTCTCGCTCTCCACCCTCCGGGATCCCCATGTAGGAAGGGGATGTCTGTTTTGAGGTGCCTTCGGGGCTTTCTGTCGCCGACAGCCTGCTCTCCGACATGGAACGATCGGCCTGGAGCAAAATTCCTCGGGGAACCCTAAAGGCCCAAGTGGCCGCCATGGCTCAGGAGGCGGTTCAGGTCGGTATCCATTTTCCCTTAAGAATTTCGTTAATTATTTTTCCTCAGTTTGAACATTTCTAACTCCTTTTGCTGCTTTCCTCAGTTCCTCCAACACTGTGCCCTTATCGTCAATATGGAATCCGAGGAGATTGCCCTGGCCATGAAGAAGGCGGGCGAATCGTCCTCGTGGGAGGAGGATCTGCGCTTGGAGCTGCAGCAAGCGAAGGAGAGGATAGCTACCCTCGAAACCCGGGTGGTTGCTGAGGAGTTGACAAACTCCAAGTGTAAGGAGTCTTACCGACTTCTAAGTGAATCCAACAAGGCCATCCAGACTAAGTTGGAGGAGGCTAGCAAGCTCTACGCCATGATGAAGAAATCGCGGGAAGCCTGCAAGAGGGACACCTAGGCGGTGCTCGATGCAGTGAAGCTTGCCTATCTCCGAGCTTTGAAGTCCGTTGAGAGGTATAAGGCATCGGATCAGTTCTATGCCGACCTCGCCGATGCCTCGGCCATTGTTTGGCACCAGGCTCTCGACGTTGTCAAGGCGTTGATACCGGGGTTTGCTGACGGCGAGCTCCGGCTCCAGTACCCTCTCTCCGAGGATGCGTCGCAGGCGGAAGCCGCTGAATATGCCGCTGGCGTAAGCCTACCGATAGAAGCGCCAGGGGTGAGGCTGCCGGTGGAAGCACCGACCCAGATGTCGCCATTTTGGTTCCCGACGCTGGCGTCGAGCAGGGCGAGATCCTCCCCAGGCCTACGGCCTGAGCTTCCCTGCCTTTTTCTCTTCTTTTTTTATAAAAGTTTTGTAAGCCTCCGGGCGTTTTGTAAGGCTGAGGAGCCCAGAATACCTTATAAAAATTTCTGGAATATAAAGCTGAGCTTATTTTCCTCTGCATGACTGTGTGATTTTTAGATGCCCGGCTTTTTAGATGACGATCGCACGACGAGTGTGAGCCGAGTAATTGCCAAATGTAGGAAGGTCAGTGCCCTCCCGCTCCCCGGAGTCAAGACGATCGTTCATTTAGGATGAATCCAAAGACATCCAAGTGTAGGAAGGTCGGTATTAGTCCATTCCTCAGAGTCGAATTGACAACCACGTCCTTTAGCACGAGTTGTAAAACAGCCAAGTTAGAATATGCCGGCATTAACTGATTCCTCTTTATGAGGTTTGTAGACTCATGTCACCCTAGGGTAGGAATATACCCCTCGGAGATTAGCCGAGCAGGGAAGCTACTTGATGGCTTCGTTAGGAGGGCTTTAGATTCTTAGCATAGATGGACAAGAATCTACCCGCTAGGGATGGACCGGGCAGGGAAGCTGCTTGGTGGCCTCGTGAGGAGGGCTTTGGATCTGTAGCGCAGATGGGTAGGAATCTACCCGCTAGGGATGGACCGGACAGGGAAGCTGCTCGGTGGCCTCATGAGGAGGGCTTTATATCCTTAGCGTAGATGGGTAGGAATCTAACCGCTAGAGATGGACCGGGTAGGGAAGCTGCTCGGTAGTCTCGTGAGGAGAGCTTTAGATCCTTAGCGTAGATGGGTAGGAGTCTACCCGTTAGAGATGGACCGGGCAGGAAAGTTGCTCGGTGACCTCGTGAGGAGGGCTTTGAATTCTTAGCGTAGATGGGTAGGAATCTACCCGCTAGGGATGGACCGGGCAGGGAATCTGCTCGGTGGCCTCATGAGGAGGTCTTTAGATCCTTAGCCTAGATGGGTAGGAGTCTACCTGCTAGGGATGGACTGTTTACTCCAATCAGAGCAAAGCTCTGTTCAAATTCCTAGGCGGGAGACGAAACAACGTTTCTGTTTCCCCCAATCAGAGCAAAGCTCTGTTTTGAAATTGAAGTGAAAATTAAAGTTAAAATAAATGAAGCAACGCTTCAGATCCCCTGCGCTGCGCACAGAACGCCACGTGTCAAAATCAGACACGCCAGCACAGGGAGCGCAACGCCCAAGGCAGCACATCCAATCAGAGCAAGGCTCTGTTTAAAATTCAAACTTTAACAAACGAAGCAGCGCTTCAGATGCGCTGCGCGACACGTGTCCGCGCAGTTGCGCTGCGCTCGGCGCTGCGCGACACGTGTCAGCGCAGTTGCGCTACGCTCTGCACTGCGTGACACGTGTCAAGCGCTGGTGCGTTTGCGCCAAACAGAATTAAAATTCCAGTAAGATCCTTCTGTTCTTATTAAAACAAGAAGATTGTCTTCTGTAAAACAGAACCCTTAGATCAAAGATCCAACGGTGGGGAAAATCCCCAAATCACTCAGAGAATGATCTCTTTAACAAATTTAACAAATTAATGGGCACTATATAAAGTCCCCTAGACCCCAATTTCAGAGGAGGAACAACAACAATAGGGAGAATAGAGAAACTCAAGAAACAGGGAGAGAACTCTAAAGAACTCTGTGAAGAAATTCAGAAAGAAAAAAGAAAGGTAAAACCTTTATAAAAAGAAGAATTTCTTCGGAATAGCTCATTGATCTAAGAACAAGATTAATGATCTTCAATAAAAAAAATAATAACAAAGGCATTGTTTTTTTTATGAACCATTGGTTCTGGAATCTTAAAGATTCTTCTCTTGGATCCAAAATTGGATCAAGAGATTAAACAGTGCCTTGCACTTGTAGGTCTGCACTGTTGCGCTCCAGGGTTGGCGCAAGCCACCAGAGAGCGCCACGTGTCAGCACCATAACAACTTGCGCTATGCGCTTTTAAGATAGAGCTTTGCTTTCTGAAGTTGGCGCAACTCGCCAGAGCGCGCCACGTGTCACAGCGCAACAGCGCAGCGCACTGCGCTAGCGTGACACGTGTTACCTCCACATGAGCCTGCGCTCAATGATTGGCGCAAAGCGCCTGACAAGCCACTGTCAGATAATTAATGCACTGCATTATTTACAGAAGGGCCAAGCCTAATTAAAAAAGGCCTAACAGGCCAAATAAAATGCTATGCATTATTTTAAAAAGGGCAGAGCCCCAACAATGACAGATACTCTGCATCATAAATAAAGGGACAGAGCCCAAATCAAAAAGGCCTAGCAGGCCAGAATAAAATGCAGTGCATTATTAAACAGGGGCAAAGCCCTAGCACAAGCCTAATAGGCCAAAGATAAAAACGTTGAATATTCTCAACTGGACTTAGCCCAATCATGGCCGTAAGTCCTCAGATTAAATTGACTGAGCACGGCTGCTCCCTTAAATCAATTTACATCCGGTTCAAGGGTACATCTCTGAACTCCTCTGATAATTGTCGTTGTAATCCTTCAACGTCTTCAGAGAGGTGCGGGTCCCGACAACCACACATCGATATAGACTGCGGGGTCCTTAAACTCGTGGACCGAAACGTCCTTAAACTAGTATTCGTCCCAAAATGGGAACGTTGGACCGAAATGTCCTTAAACTAATGTTCGTCCCCAAATGGGAATGATGGACCACCATATCCCTAAACTGGAAATCGATCGCAACATCATTAAACTAAACAATAGAGCCAATTGCTCTCTTGTCGGATCCAAACGATCCCGTTAAGTTGATCTTAGTCTGGAGATTAGGCTAACGCATCCTTAATAAAAGTTTAAGTTGATCTTAGCCTTAAATAGGGCTAACGTATCCTTAAACTAAAACACCAAAACCAAATCTAAGTAAATACAGATTTGGAATAATCCACGTCCTACGGGCGACGGCATCATTTAGTCTCCGTATACAATCCACGGGCAACCACAAATAAAACAAACGCACACGACACGAAGTGAAATTTTGGAGAAGGAGAAAGTTGTTACCGCAATGCGGTAGCGTAATTAACTGTAAGGGCTTGCGCCTGCAGGGAAGAGCGTCCCCACAATCAAAAACCCCTCAAGCGAGGGGGAATCTGACGAAGTCTGCTACATCGGCCGCATCCGTCTAAACCTCCGATACACGGTGCCATAAATCAACTTAGCATATTCGGAGAGGTGGACGGATAAAACCAAATAGCATCTGCCCCGAATCTCAGGCAAGACGAACCTACGCGGTCGCGTCTCAGTGTTCGGAGGGGAACAGATTCTGGCACGCCCGGTGGGACCTTTTCCTCTTTCCACTCCACACTTCGTGTGTCGTCTTCGCGAATGAATCGCGGTTTGTTAATGGTTGCCTTTGGGTTTCAAGTTACTAAGATTTGGTATTTTGCCTGGTAAAGAAATCAAGCATCAATGGCCTCCAACTGCTCGGGCTGCTCGAAATGCAAGTGCAACCGACGCTCTACCTCACCTGGAGGTGTAGCTTATGGGCCTCAAGCGGCCTCCATCCTTGCCATGCCGGTGGAACAAGTGACTCAGGCCACCACCAGTTTGTTTTTCGGGACCATGCTCCCGCCTGCAAGCTTCACTATTCCAGTGCCCGCACCAGAAGCGCACAAGAAGTCAGTCTTCGATCGGCTCACTGCTACAACGGCCCCTTTCAACGGGTCGTCCAATATCAAACCGGCAGCCTCTGTCTTTACCAGGCTGAACCAGAACTCTGATGGGCCCGCCAAGAAGCCCATGAACCCTGAAGTGGCCGTCCCGAGGAAGACAACCACCTCTGCTCCTGAAGTCGTCAAGGCGGCTTCTCCTGTTAAAGAGTCGGTCTTTTCAAGGCTGACCATTCCGGCTCCTGCTCCTACTCGAGGGTCTGTCTTTGACAGACTGAACATCGCCACTCAAAAGACAACATCAGCCTTTAAGAGGCTGGCACCAGCAGCGCCTCATTCGGACAGGGGGCAAGACGAAACTATCCCTATCGCCGAGTCAGTCCTAACAGCTCGACATGCTCGACGTCGCCACTGGCGCCGAGTAAGGAAGGCCGGGGGCAACTCCCCCTCAGGGCTAACTCTACCGGCGCTGATGGTGGAAGTTAATGCTGCTGTTCCAACTGGGAACAGCTTTGAACCGCTAAGGAGGGTACGCAAGAACTCTCCGACTGCCACACTAAAAAGATCTCCTCCACCTGCGGAGAGGGTTACAGAAACAAAGTTGGAGCAACCCCCTCAACGGCTGTCCTCCAAAATTTATAAGGTCTGGCGGAGGGTTCAAGATTCAGTAATAGACCAAGATCATTCTCGCCGGCAGAAGAGGGCGAAAGTGCAGGAAGAAAAGAACCGTCCTGTCAAACAGCAAAGGACGACAACCGCCAGGGTGCCCGCTGCAACAGCCCCTTCAACTTCAATCGCTCACAAGAGAAGGAGGCCGAAGAAAATTCCCACGCCTGCGGCAAATGTCAAAGGCGGCGAGCCCAAACGCCCTAAGTCCGGGGGCATTGTAGTCCATACTGTATACATGGCGTCGGGGAAGGAGGACAGCCATGCATCTACAGGTCATAGACCGCTTACACGGTCAATGACCAAAGCTCAGGAGCAACAGCAGAAGCTCTAAGAAATGATGAACGCGATGGCCGCACTCACTGGGCCAAAAGAAAGCCCCGAAGCGTCCTCGGATCAACGCCAGGAGCAAGAAACTGACGCTGAATTCCTTTGCAGGATACTAGAAAAGAAGGATAAAGAGGCTGCGGAACAAGCATCCAATATAAAGCGAATGGCCCTCCTATTCCAGGACATGGTGGGTATGATGATTCAACAAGATCCTCCTGCTGAAGATCCTCTGATCGTCCTTGAAGACGACAGGGGAGAAACGTCAAATCCTCCACCGTCTCTGTCAATAGCCAAGGAGGAGACAATCTCCAAAGCTGACTTGGACGAATATATAGCTCAGCAGATACGAGTTCATCAGGCGACTGAGGCAGCCGGCCAGGTCATAAAAACAGGACGACCATATCCGAGCTGGTACGATCAGATACAGTACCCGCCGGGCTATACAATACCGAAATTCCATGTCTATAAGGGGACGGGCAATCCCCACCAGCATGTTGCCCAGTTCAGAGCGCTTTGTGGCAACACTGGAAGCGACGACAAACTGCTACTTCGCCAGTTCGTCGGCAGCTTATCAGAGACAGCATTCGAGTGGTACCCCGAGCTCCCAAACGACTCTATTAAGACATTTGCTGAAATGGAGTTGCTGTTTACCCAGCGTTTCGCAAGCGCCAGCGAACGCACCCCGATAACAGCATTAATTAATGCTAGGGTGAAGCCGGGCGAGACGTGGGTCCAATATGCGATACGGTGGAGGAACCTATGGTCGAAATGCGAACAACGCATAGAAGAGGCTCCTGCAGTAGGCATGTTCGTGGGAACCCTCGACCCGCAGGCGACCGTATCCCAATTCATGATGTTCTTCAAGCCGACTACCTTCCAGGCCCTGATCGACAAGCTAGCTCAAATGGACCAGATGGGCCATAGACTGTCTCCTCCAAAGCCGGACTCTCGAAACGAGAAGGGGAAGGGAAAAGCAATCGTTGTCGCCAATGCTCAACAACAGCCGAGCAACTTGAAACCGGCTGTCCGTCAAAACAATATGCGTCCACACCTGTCCCTCGAGGAAAGGCTGGGGCGTCCTTACTCGTTTCTCCGAAATAAAACGAGAAGATTGTTCGAGCTGGCATTGCGCAACCGCCTCATAAATCTGCCGGATCCAAGACGTCCGTCGCAGCCAAACGACGTCAATGATCCCAATTATTGTCCCTATCATCGAGTACTGGGTCATCCGATCGAGGACTGCTACGTCTTCAAAAATTGGATTGAAGACCAGTACCAACAGGGCAAGTTCGCGCTGTCCGACAGATGGAAGGTGAATCCGCCGCAGCCTCACACCCCTAAAAGGGTGAATACGCCGGGGGCAATGTGCTCCCTCGTTGAAGCTCCATGGGAGGTTGTGTTATCAGCCAAAACAAAGAGGATGCTGAACGATCTTCAAACATGCCCAGCGATCAGGTGGAAAAACCCGTTGGAACCTCAGATCATTGAAGGGATGTTGAAGCCGCGTGCAACTCCAAAGATCGATGGTGGTGGCCCAAGCACTCACAACCAGCCGTCAAAATCTTCAAAGAAGAAGAAGAAGAAATCCAAGAAGCCCGTGAAGCCTGGCGACAAGCGAACGGACTTACAAAAACAGATTGACGGACTGGAGGAGTACAACCAGAAAGCACGGACTCCCATCACGCTCCAGGAGTTCCTCAGCCACGTCTTTCAAGAGGAAGATGAGGGAGAGAGTTCGTCGGATGAATCCGAGGAATACGTGGCGAGCTGTCATACGATTTCCTATTCGTTTACAGACGATGAGGAAATTCCTTGCGCTGAGAAGTTGGGGGCGGACCCTGAACCAGAAATTCTGCAGCCGTCAGATGAGATGATCGATGCTTTCCTGAATGAGATTCGTCTGAAAGTTAAAGCCAATTAAGAGCGTGAGATGGCCATACTGGAAGGAGCCAAACACCGTCGACTGGACGAAAGAATCGAGGCACTCCCATCAAATCAAAAGACATCCGTTGCCGATGAAAACAAGACGAGGAAAAGGTTTGCTAAAGCCATATCAATGGGAATGAAGCTACCACCCTCTAAAGAAAACACTCTCGGTAGAATAGAGATGTATCCTAATTATTGCCTATATCATCAGAAGATCGCACACGCTACTGAAGACTGCGACTCCTTTAAGTGTTGGTGGCAAGGGTATGTCACTCACAGGCATTACGTCAACAGAACAAAGCGGGAAGCTCGTAGACAGCGAAAAAATACGACAGATGAGCATAAAAGAGTCGCCGGCAATTGTCACAGGGACGAGCTCGGGGGATCACGAGTTCTCACCTTTGGGAACGACCCCGATGAAGAAACAACCTTCAACCCTCTCTTCAAGGAATCCATCTCTGAAGAATTGAAGAATTATGAGAACATTCATCCGTGCAAGGGCATACTACCTGGAAAAAATCTCGGACCCGCAAACGACGGAGCGAACAAAAAGGGTAAAGGAAAGGAAAAAATGACCTTCTTCGCCAACACTCAGCAACAGCCGAGCAACTCAAAATCGATTGTTCGCCAAAACAACATGCGTCCACGCCCATCACTCGAGGAAAGACTGGGACGTCCTTACTCGTTTCCCTAGGATAAAACGAGGAAACTGTTTGAGCTGGCAGTGCGCAACGGATTCATCAATCTGTCTAGTCCGAAACGTCCGCTACAGCCAGGAGATGTCAACGATCCTAATTACTGCCCCTACCATCGAACAGTAAGTCATCCGATCGAAGATTGCTTCGTCATCAAAAACTGGGTTGAAGACCAATACCAACAAGGCAAACTCGCGCTGTTCGAAAACTGGAAGGTGAGCCCGCCACAACCACATGCTCCAAAAAAGATGGATATGCCGGGGGCATCATGCTCATTCATAGAGAAAGCCCTACGGACCACTACATCCTAAAACTAGATAATAGACCGAAACGTCGTTAAACTAACAACGGACCACTACGTCCTAAAACTGGATAATAGACCAAAAAGTCAGTAAACTAGAGATTCGCCTCGAATACGGCGACAACGGACCGAAACGTCCTTAAACTAATGACGGACCGAAACGTCCTGTTCATACCAGAATATTGCATTTTATACCGCCCATTCTTACGCTCGGTTGTTTATCGGTAGGTACTCTTGAGCCGTGTTTGCTAGTAATTGCAGGATACTGGTTCTCGGCTCTAAACGGTGAAATTCATGAAAAAACACGACAAAATCCGGGTTCCTGCCATTCACAGATAAAACACGGATCTCCGCTCTTTATCCGTCTGTTGCCACACACCAGTTTAGGAGACAAAATGGCAAATCAATGTCATTTTCATGCACAAGGCTCAATGGCAACACAAGATCCAAGAAATCTACGCGGAGCTCGAGACAATCATGGCAAAAGATCCACATCAAATCATCTTTTTGATCAACAGAAATTCTGGAAGAAATGTGGAAAGATTATCAGAAAAGACATGTGCCAAACTACAGACAAAAAAAGACCAGGGAAGCACAGAAAAACGGAGGGCCCAAATCCTCTATACGGCCGCGGATCCGCGGCCAATAGGGGGTCTAGGCCGCGGATCCGCGGCCATGTAGGCTCCTTGCTGGGTCAATTTTTGTGGGCAGTTTGGTACTTTCATCTTATGCCAGATTATTGCCCTAGGTTTCCATTTACCCGCCTATAAATACTCCAGAACTGAGCCAAGCCAAGGGTCAATTCTTTGTTTCTCTTTTTGTTAGGATTTAGTCTTTTTCTTCTTCTTCTTCATCTTTTCTCCATGAAAATTGTAGTGAGAGCTTTTTGAGTGGAAGATCAATGAAGATGAGGGCTTTTGTATCATTCTCTTTCGTTTAACTTCCCCTTGAGATTCTTGCTTTCTCTTGATCTTTCAACCTCTTCATTGAGCTTGAAAGGCTAAGAGTTTGTTATTGATCTCAAGGGTCGTATTTTCTTATGGAATTAGCGCTTCATTTCACATGCGTTCTCTACCCTTCTCTTGATCTTGCAACCTCTTGATTGAGCTTGCAAGTTTAAGGGTTGGCTATTGATCCCATGCTTGTCTTGAGTTCTAGTTTCTATTTCTTTTTATTGCTTATTTATTACTTGCTTTTTATTTCTTGCTTTATTTCCTTGCAATTTAAATTCATGCACTTAATTACTTGTAATCTTTTCTTTTCTTTGTTCTTTTCTTTTGCTCTTTTTGGTTCTCTTTGTGAAGGTTGTAATTATTGTCGTTGTTAAGAATCAATACGATATTGTAAGTTAATACTTCCTTGCTCATTTCCTTTTCCCGTTATTTTCCATTGATCTCCGCCCAAACCATACGCAAGCGCTCCGTTAGGCACCCTACCCTAACAAGGTAACGGTGATTCCTAACCGCGACCGGTTGCGTTCGGTTTGGCCGGAGGCGAAAGCAAGAGACAAGAACGGAAGGACAAGGGTAAATAAGCCGGATTCCACGAATACCGCGCTTAAATCCCCTAATCCACGTTGTTGCCGATTGCTCTAGCTTCAACTGGTCAAGACTCGGCTCAAAGGTTTTGAGTTCGGATTTGTTTAGCTTACATTATCGTATCTTTTCTTAACAACTTTATACTTGCAAATAAACACATAGGTTAGAATCAAACAAATATACTCATTCTTTATTGACTCGTCTAAAATAAGAAAGGACATACAACCATCTCCCTGTGGATCGACCCGTGCTCAACCGGCTAGCTGCATAGCGACACCGTCTTGATTGCGGTTAACTTTAATTCTTTCAATCAAATGGCGTCGTTGCCGGGGAGACGGTAACGTATTTCTTTTCTTGTTATTCGGGTTAATATTCTTTTTGTATATATTTATAAAAAAAAATCTTTTTGTTTTTTTTTGATCATTTTTGAGGGCAAGAGTGCAGATTTTTGCAGATTTGCAAACTGCGATTGTGGGGAGCAAAGTGTACATTCAAGGCTAAGGTGATTGCAAAGTACAGTGCCAAAAATCCGGGTAGTTTGACCCGCGCAAGCGAACTTTTCAAGCTTACCGGATTTGATTCAACGGGGGTTTCCTAACCCAAAAACTTAACGGTACGTACTTTACTAACACCTTCTTCTCAAATCCGACGCATCCAATATACTATTCTTTGCAGGATTCTTTGCAAGTTCGCTAGCAAACGCTAAAAATTGACTAACCCGTATTTGTTGCAGTGCCGCGCTTAAACTAAAAAACGATTTTTTGATTCTTTATAGAATTTTTATTGAATTGCGCATTGCATCAATTAATACGGACTTAAGGGCAAGCGAACCCCACAATATACGGTAAAGGATTTCATCACCTTTTCCGTGGCCCACAAATCACGAACTTGAGCATAACGTTTACCCGCACAAAATTTAAAAGAAATTAGACTTTAAGCCTTAAGGACTTCGCGCTCACTAGGAGAAGTCAACTGTGTTTAGAACCTCGCTTAACGGTATATTGTTTACGGGGTGTCTAGGAAAGTGTTAACGGCGAAACCGCCAAAAGAGAAAGGGTTATTTAATTAAGGAACTTCGCGAAAGCGTTGGAAAACCTCCCCTTATCTCTGCACTTACCTGGCCTCGTGATCAGTGTATCTTGAGCCCGTTTCTCGACATAGTTTTACTTCGACAATCAAGTTCTGGAGCAGGTCTAGTTGACCTAGGTAAACCCTAGAACGATTAGGTGTGTGGTATTTTTGTGTCGTGATTGTTTTTGTCCATATTCTTTTTTTGTGTGTATATTTCATTCTTTTGTTAATATCTAACTAATATAAAATAAAAAATCACATTTCCCCCCCTCCTTTTCTCTGCCTTTCTTTCTATCTCTCTTCATATCATGGGTACCCCACCTCGCAAAACTCTTGCCGAACTTTGGTACCCGCAACCAGACATTACTTCTTACGGTTCTTGCTTTGGCCGAACGTCAAACGATCCCTCCATGCCCAAAATCTCTTTGAAAGATCGGATAGACGCGTCTAGGACAAACACTTGCCCTTCGCAATCCACTTTGTATCAACCTTTTCAACCTCCCCCACCCGCTTATGTTGATACCCCTTTTGCAAGTCGTCCTTTGTCCATCGCTGAACGTATTGAACAATCCCGTAGCCGATCTTTCACTCCTTTCACCACTACAGATTCTTGGGATCAACAATTCCATTCATCTTCTTATCCAAATGTTGATCCTGCTCCTGTCCCGCCATTCAATTCCTATCAATCCTACCCAACTTTTGCACCTTCCCTAGACATTGCTTCCGAACCGCCATTTGGGAGTTTCCAGTATCCAAACAACTTTGAATCTTTTACTGAAACTCCATCACAACACATGTCTAGTCTGGAACAGTCATTGGAAGACTTTAGGGTAGCGTCATGCCAACAAATGATGGATTTGAATGTGTCCATGGCCGCCCTCATACAACCTAGTGAACCGGTAGCTAGTTTTCAACTAGCTCCAAATTTTTCAATGTATGAAGAGGCGGTAGGACATGCTGAGAATTTGAGTGGAGAGAGTGAGCTGTACCCCCTTCCAAATCAAACCTACCCGTTTCAAATTGAATCCCACAACTCCTGTGTTGAAAGTCTATCAAGTGTCCCAACTGAATTATCAATTGAAGATAGAATGTTTAATGAGTTGTGCGACTTTATAGGGTTTGATTTGCCAGATTGTGAAGGGACCTTGCCAAGTGAAACCACAAACAATCCTTTTGACCTCTACACCTTCATCTTAGAACCTGAATTGATTGAAATCCATGCTTTTGATGAGATGTCGGAGAAAATTGACTTTCACTTGATTAAGGATATTGACGCTGGGAATATTTTGGCTGATGAACCTGTAGATCTGGCAGAGTTTTTCTCTCCAATTCATCATCCCGAGTCATTAAATATTTTTCCCGAACCCCATAGGCGTCTGGATTTTGAAGAGAAATGCATGGATGTGCTAAATTTGGAGGAGAATTTTGAGGATAGCTTTGAGGATGAACCAGTTTTAATTGATGAGTCGGATTTTCCAATTCATCATGTTCCTTTCATTGACTGTGTACACCCTCCTGAACCTTTAACCGATAACCTTCCTCAATCACGTACCTCCATCCTTTCCATCGTTCCGACCTTGCAAGAACCCGTCTCACTTTCATATCATATGTCTGGTTTACCAAGTTCGGCGTACCCATGGTTTCTCACGAATCTTGAGTGATTTGACCCCATTTCTCGACGGGTTAATAGATTAGCACAATCGCTTTTTACACATCGCTCATCACAAATTGTGCTAATCTATTCACTCCATTTGCACCCTCAAGTTCGTACTCCACTTCTTTTTCCCTTCCGCCATTCTTCTTCTTCTGATATACCGAGACCGTATCCCGCTTCTATCTCCATACGGTCTCGCGTATTCTCCATTTCTTTTCTCTACGCCCTCTTTGACCAACCACTGCTTTATCATGATAAGATATTTGAATGGTTGGTGCTCACTTTTGGCCTTTGTAAGGCCTTGTATAGCTTGATACTATTCTCTTTCCCCCCTAATCCTGAACTTCAACGCTTAACAGTGGAAACACTGTTTTACTTAAGTTTGGGGGGGGCTCCTTTTTTGTATATATTTTTTGTTTTCCTTTTTTGTTTTGTTTCTAGGGAGCGCCGACAATTTTGACCCTCTTGGTGTAGCCTGACAGTGAGGGCACTGTCAAGTTTAAGTTTGGGGGTGTGCTCGGTAAGCTTTCTTCCTTCGCATTCATTTGTATATTTTGCATTTGCATACCTTATTAAAAACCCACAAAAATTAAAAATTTTCCAAAAAAAATATAAAAACTTTGTCGTCAAGTTAGCTAATAGGGTAACTTAGATCTTTATTCCGAAAGTTTAGTTGATATGATAGAAATAACTAAATTCTAGGCTTAGGGATTGAAAACCCTAAAAATAACCATCATTCTGTCTAACTTTGGTAAGTATACGTCCTTACAGTTTTTTTTTAAGAAATAGGTAATCTTAAGTTCAGTTCTTGAGTTAAGTCAAGATGAAGGGAAAGTATTGAAGCTTTACTGAAGGATAAGTCTGAAAAATAGTTTCTTTTCTTGAGTTCAAATTTAGAAAGTATATACCCTACAACTGCACTTACACGCACTTTGAAACTTTGGATAGTAGAGGATACCTTGAAATACTCTTGCCTGAAAGCCTAGTATGAAAGAAAAAACGGTATTTAAAGCTAAACACCAAAAGAGTATGTTGAAAAATATATCCGGTCTTGAAAAAGAAAAAGAAAAAGAAAAAGAAAAAGAAAAATAGAATAAAGTCAAGACCTGGAAACTGCTATTTACGCTTTAAGCTCACACATTCAGTAATCGGCCGTTGGTGCCTCAAGAAGCATTAATAGTCGCATGAAAGGTGTGTGAGCAACACCGTCCATCATTAAATGAAAAGAAGTAGTATGAGGTATTAAGGCAAGGGTATTATAGCTTGAATTGAATTCTTGAGTGTAGGGGTGCAAATATACACACACGTAGGGGTATACAATTGATGTTTGGATAAGAGATAGAAATAAAGAATAAGACTTGTGTTTTCTGTAAAGTTGATAAAAATCCCTGATTTAAGGCCACACTTTTAGAAGGAAAACTCAGGAGATACCAACATCTTTCTAAACTTTTTTGGAACGTATATGATCTAAAGTTAAATAGATAGGAGGTGTGAAAAATAAGGGTTGGATATTTCTGACTTAGGATAATAGAGTTTCTAATGTAAATACTAAACTGTAGGAGTAGAATCGACGTTAACTTATGACACTAGCTTGACGGGAATTTGTGGGTGTAATCCGCTGAAAACCCTCAGGAGACAACACTCCTCCTACTAGGGACACCTAGAGGTTTAACGGCTTGTTGCACGCGCTCAGTGCAATCGCGTTCCCTGCGAAAGTGCGGTTATCATTATATTTTTGTGAATGATTGGTTTTGCTCGGGACGAGCAAAAGTTAAGTTTGGGGGTATTTGTTCATACCAGAATATTGCATTTTATACCTCCCATTCTTACGCTCGGTTGTTTATCGGTAGGTACTCTTGAGCCGTGTTTGCTAGTAATTGCAGGATACAGGTTCTCGGCTCTAAACGGTGAAATTCATGAAAAAACACGAAAAAATCCGGGTTCCTGCCATTCACAGATAAAACACGGATCTCCGCTCTTTATCCGTCTGTTGCCACACACCAGTTTAGGAGACAAAATGGCAAATCAATGTCATTTTCATGCACAAGGCTCAATGGCAACACAAGATCCAAGAAATCTACGCGGAGCTCGAGACAATCATGGCAAAAGATCCACATCAAATCATCTTTTTGATCAACAGAAATTCTGGAAGAAATGTGGAAAGATTATCAGAAAAGACATGTGCCAAACTACATACAAAAAAGGACCAGGGAAGCACAGAAAAACGGAGGGCCCAAATCCTCTATACGGCCGCGGATCCGCGGCCAATAGGGGGTCTAGGCCGCGGATCCGCGGCCATGTAGGCTCCTTGCTGGGTCAATTTTTGTAGGCAGTTTGGTACTTTCATCTTATGCCAGATTATTGCCCTAGGTTTCCATTTACCCGCCTATAAATACTCCAGAACTGAGCCAAGCCGAGGGTCAATTCTTTGTTTCTCCTTTTGTTAGGATTTAGTCTTTTTCTTCTTCTTCTTCTTCATCTTTTCTCCATGAAAATTGTAGTGAGAGCTTTTTGAGTGGAAGATCAATGAAGATGAGGGCTTTTGTATCATTCTCTTTCGTTTAACTTCCCCTTGAGATTCTTGCTTTCTCTTGATCTTTCAACTTCTTCATTGAGCTTGAAAGGCTAAGAGTTTGTTATTGATCTCAAGGGTCGTATTTTCTTATGGAATTAGCGCTTCATTTCATATGCGTTCTCTACCCTTCTCTTGATCTTGCAACCTCTTGATTGAGCTTGCAAGTTTAAGGGTTGGCTATTGTTCCCATGCTTGTCTTGAGTTCTAGTTTCTATTTCTTTTTATTGCTTATTTATTACTTGCTTTTTCTTCCTTGCTTTATTTCCTTGCAATTTAAATTCATGCACTTAATTACTTGTAATCTTTTCTTTTCTTTGTTCTTTTCTTTTGCTCTTTTTGGTTCTCTTTGTGAAGGTTGTAATTATTGTCGTTGTTAAGAATCAATACGATATTGTAAGTTAATACTTCCTTGCTCATTTCCTTTTCCCGTTATTTTCCATTGATCTCCGCCCAAACCATACGCAAGCGCTCCGTTAGGCACCCTACCCTAACAAGGTAACGGTGATTCCTAACCGCGACCGGTTGCGTTCGGTTTGGCCGGAGGCGAAAGCAAGAGACAAGAACGGAAGGACAAGGGTAAATAAGCCGGATTCCACGAATACCGCGCTTAAATCCCCTAATCCACGTTGTTGCCGATTGCTCTAGCTTCAACTGGTCAAGACTCGGCTCAAAGGTTTTGAGTTCGGATTTGTTTAGCTTACATTATCGTATCTTTTCTTAACAACTTTATACTTGCAAATAAACACATAGGTTAGAATCAAACAAATATACTCATTCTTTATTGACTCGTCTAAAATAAGAAAGGACATACAACCATCTCCCTGTGGATCGACCCGTGCTCAACCGGCTAGCTGCATAGCGACACCGTCTTGATTGCGGTTAACTTTAATTCTTTCAATCACGTCCTTAAACTAATGACGGACCGAAACGTCCTTAAACTAATAACGCACCGGAACGTTCTTAAACTAATGACGGACCATTACCTCCTAAAACTAGCTGTTGACCGAAATGTCGATAAACTACGGTGGATTGCAATATCCCAAAGCCGATATATAAAAAAAAGAGATAAAAAAAAATAAACGGTATGTCCATAAGCAAAATGGGCATGGATGAAAACCCGAAAGGGCTCCGTGAGTAAAAACAGCAGGGCTACCGGCGAGTGTTCGTGAAAACCCGAAAGGGCGCGACCTCGTAAAAAAAAGGAGAATAAAAAGAACAAGATAAAAAAAAATAAACGGTATGTCTATAAGCAAAATGGGCACGGATGAAAATCCGAAAGGGCTCCGTAAGTAAAAACAGCAGGACTACCGGCGAGTGTTTGTGAACCCTAAAGGGCGCAACCTCGTTAAAGGACACTTACAGGGTCCTCTCGACCTTGTAAGGAGAAACCACCCGTGTGAGATCCTTACGACTCACAAGGGAGCAACACACTTAGGGATCCCCACGATTCCTAAGGAGAAAATACACTTGCGAGATCCTCACGACTCGTAAGGAGAACTCTCTTATGGGACCCTTACGGCTCATAAGATTTGAAAGTCTTAAGTTACAGAGACCTAAACCTGTGCTTAAGCAACCCCCACAACTTTCGATATTGCCCTACAAGCGGCTCATACTGACCTTTGTATACCATCCACGGGCGCGAATAAACATTTCCCTAACCAAGTCCCATCCGTGACTGGGGATATGTTCGCATGGTGAACAACACTTGTAAGTCCTCTCGACTTATAAGGAGAAAACCCTCTTGTAGGATCCTTATGACTTGCAGAGGAACATACACTTAGGAATCCTCACGATTCCTAGAGAGAAAACACACCTACAAGATCCTCACGACTTGTAGGGAGAAATACCTTTGTGAGACCCTTACGGCTCATGAAGTCAAAAGCCTCATTCGACAGGACCTTAACCCTGTTCGCTAAGCCACCTTTGTTCGACATCGATAGAGGCAAATGATGATTCGCTCATGGCAATATCTCCCAGTTGTAGCGGTGCTGATGCCGAAATTGGTGTCTAATTTCAGGTTTACGGCGAAAAAGCCAGTAGGCCGCACATGCATACGAAATAGCCGAAATGATGGGGCAACTTGCAATAAAAAGCAGCAAGTAAAAACGTATGCACATAAAATAGCCGAAATGATTGGGCAACTCGCAATAAAAAGCAGCGAGTAAAAATAAAATAAACAGCCGAAATGATTGGGCACCGCGAAAAATAGCCGAAATGATTGGGCAATCGTGACCTTCGCGATAAAAAAGTTGAAATGATAGAGCATCGCGGAAATAAAACAATAATAAAAAAAAATATGATGAAGCTTTTGCCCTACAGTTGAGATCGCGTCGATCCCTGTATACAATCCAAGGGCACAAACAAAGAGGGCACCATACCTTCCCAACAGGCTCCGCCAGAAAGCGAAGCCAAATCTCGACAGTTCACCAGCAACCTAGAGACAACCGTGACATTCGTCTCGATACAGCAGACGCAGTGCCAGTAAACAAAGTAAAGATCAAATTCCTAGCTTCACGGTTTTGACGGTAACTTATACAAAACCTGAAAGACCACCACAGATCAGTTCAACTTCCAGGGAAATCAGCGTCCTTGGCAAATACCCCAATTCAGGGAAACTAGCGTCCTTGATGAGAGCTTCCTGATTCGCGTCGGCCCTAGAGAAACCAGTGTCTCCGCAGGAATGCTCCGATTCGTTTCAACTTCGAGGAAACCAGCGTCCTCGGCAAAATACTTCGAATCAAGGAAACCAGTGTCCTTGACGAGAACATCTTGATTCGCGTCGACCCGCAGAGAAACTAGCATCTTTGCAGGAACATCTCGACTCGTTTCAACCCCAGGGAAACCAGTGTCCTTGGCAAATACCTTAATTCAGGGAAACTAGCGTTCTTGATGAGAGCTTCCTGATTCGCGTCGGCCGCAGAGAAACTAGCGTCTCCGCAGGAATACTCCGATTCGTTTCAACTTCGAGGAAACCAGTGTCCTCGGCAAAATACTTCGACTCAGGGAAACCAGTGTCCTTGATAAGAGCTTCCTGATTCGCGTCGGTCCGCAGAGAAACCAGTGTCTCCGCAGGAATGCTCCGATTCGTTTCAACCTCGAGGAAACCAGTGTCCTCGGCAAAATACTTCGACTCAAGGAAACCAGTGTCCTTGACGAGAACATCCTGATTCGCGTCGACCCGCAGAGAAACTAGCGTCTTTGCAGGAACACCTCGACTCGTTTCAACCCCAGGGAAACCAGTGTCCTTGGCAAATACCTCAATTCAGGGAAACTAGCGTCCTTGATGAGAGCTTCCTGATTCGCGTCGGCCCGCAGAGAAACTAGCGTCTCCGCAGGAATACTCCGATTTGTTTCAACTTCGAGGAAACCAGTGTCCTCGGCAAAATACTTCGACTCAAGGAAACCAGTGTCCTTGATGAGAGCTTCCTGATTCGCGTCGGCCCGCAGAGAAACCAGTGTCTCCACAGGAATGCTCCGATTCGTTTCAACCTCGAGGAAACCAGTGTCCTCGGCAAAATACTTCAACTCAGGGAAACTAGTGTCCTTGACGAGAACACCCTGATTCGCGTCGACCCGCAAAGAAACTAGCGTCTTTGCAGGAACACCTCGACTCGTTTCAACCCCAGGGAAACCAGTGTCCTTGGCAAATACCCCAATTCAGGGAAACTAGCGTCCTTGATGAGAGCTTCCTGATTCGTGTCGGCCCGCAGAGAAACCAGTGTCTTTGCAGGAATACTTCGATTCGTCTCAACCTCGAGGAAACCAGCGTCCTCGGCAAAATACTTCAACTCAGGGAAATTAGTGTCCTTGACGAGAGCTGCTCGATTCGTCTCGACTCGTAAGGAAATTAGTGTCTTCGCGAGGACTTCCCGATTCGTCTCGACTTGCAAGATAAAGCCTTAGGCAGCAGGGATTAAAAAACTTGTTTTCTAAGCACTGGGACCCTGCAAGTTGGTCTAAAACGGTCTCTTGCATACTATTCACGGGTCTCACTCTCCAAAGTCGGATCTCGACAAAGAGGGAAACAACCGCTTTCGAGTTCTCTCAACTCGTAAGAAGGAAAAATTCTCTTATAAGATCCTTACGACTTATAAGAGAAAACGCACTTAGGAATCCTCATGATTCCTAAGGAGAAAACCCACCTACGAGATCCTCTCGACTCGTAGCGAGAAAAGTCTTTATGAGACCCTCACGGCTCATAGAGTTGAAAAGTCTTAGGCAGCAGATCTGAATCTGCGGCCTAAGCCATCACTACCTCTTCAAGAAGCCAAGAAAGGAGGCTCGCTCTATCATCTATCGACCATGTTTGCTAAGGTAGCACGCTGATAATAAAATAAGGGAGAAAGCGACAGAAAGAACGTCCGATTTGCATCTGATTAAGCGTTTGAGACATACCCATTCATGCATGTGCAAAAGATTTAGTACGCGAAACAAGACAAGCTGAAATGAGAAATTTTCCATTCATATTGCTAAAGGTCCTTACAATTATAAAGAAATAAACAAAGACATTATCCAGATGATTACAACGGTAAAACCTCAAATCCCGGACATGGATTGAAGACTTCGAAAGTGACCTTATTTAAGACTTTCCAAGACTGGCGAACCATCCTGGTGTGCTTTCTTTCGCGAGCACGAGCGTCGGGGTCTCCACTGATGTTCTCCTCCCTCCAATAAGTAGCGAGTATGGCAGACTGTTAGAAGGCCTAGTGTAGGAGATCGACAAGATTGTCTCGCCGTCTCTTCGAAATTAAGTTCATCAGGTACACCGAGTGCACCTTATCCTCGGCGGCATCCAATGCCCCAAGCGGCACACCGGAACAGAATAAGGGAAGCGCTTCCCAGATGGCTCCCACGATAAGCTTCAGGAGGGAGGAACGTCGGGGAAGCAGTTGACCGGTATATGCGTCGAAGCGGCTCATGATTTCAGCACACTCCGCGTTTGTGAACTCTCGATTTTGAGAACGGCCAAGTCGGCGGATGTCCCTGTAAGAGATGATCTCGTCAAGATCGTACATGTGGGCATCCATTGTTTCTGTGAAAGAGAATCAACAAAATTATCAGAAAAAATGATTAAGCAAAACGATATAATGCATCGAGGAATAAAATGCCATCTTTAAACTCCAAGATCCATGAAAAACTCCTAAGAGTTCTTTTGTATGATTTGGAAGGAGCAAAGCTCCATTAATGAAATGAGAAAATACAAGGAAAATCTTTTAGAGAGCAGAGCTCTATTAATGGAACTCTAATAGGGTTCTCCTTAGTTCTCTTTAGACCCCTTCAGAGCAAAGCTCTGTTAAGTGAAACCCTAAATGGGTCTTCTTTAGATCAGGGATCTATTGAGAGCAAGGCTCTTAAAATTGATTTGATTTAATCAAAATTAATTTTTACCTAAAGTTCTCTAGAGTTCGAACTTTTAAAAATGCTTAAACAAAAGAGCAGGGCTCTGAACAAAATTCCTATGAAGAGATGAAAATCATCTAACGGACCAAAGGTCATATTTATAGGCATTGAAGAGCCATTTCAACTTCCAAGGGATGGCGCGACGGTTGGAATTCTGCCATCGCTGCGCTCACATTTGGGGCCACGTAAGCGCAACGGTGGGGGGGCATTTGTTTATCCCAATCAGAGCAAAGCTCTGTTCAAATTCCAAGGCGGGAGACGAAGCAACGCTTCTGTTTCCCCCAATCAGAGTAAACCTCTGTTTTGAAATCGAAGTGAAAATTAAAGTTAAAATAAATGAAGCAACGCTTCAGATCCCCTGCGCTGCGCGCAGAACGCCACGTGTCAAAATCAGACACACCGGCACAGGGAGCGCAACGCCCAAGGCAGCACACCCAATCAGAGCAAGGCTCTGTTTAAAATTCAAACTTTAACAAATGAAGCAACGCTTCAGATGTGCTGCGCTCTGCGCTGCGACACGTGTCAGCGCAGTTGCACTGCGCGACACGTGTCAGTGCAGTTGCGCTGTGCCTTGCGCTGCGAGACACGTGTTAGCGCAGTTGCGCTGCGCTCTGCGCTGCGTGACACGTGTCAAGCGCTGGTGCGTTTGCGCCAAACAGAATTAAAATTCCAGTAAGATCCTTCTGTTCTTGTTAAAACAAGAAGATTGTCTTCTGTAAAACAGAAGCCCTTAGATCAAAGATCCAACGGTGGGGAAAATCCCCAAATCACTCAGAGAATGATCTCTTTAACAAATTTAACAAATTAATGGACACTATATAAAGGCCCCTAGACCCCAATTTCAGAGGAGGAACAACAACAACACGGAGAATAGAGAAACTCAAGAAACAGTGAGAGAACTCTAAAGAACTCTGTGAAGAAATTCAGAAAGAAAAAAGAAAGGTAAAACCTTTATAAAAAGAAGAATTTCTTCTGAATAGGTCATTGATCTAAGAACAAGATCAATGATCTTCAATAAAAAAAAAATAATAACAAAGGCATTGCCTTTTTTATGAACCATTGGTTCTGGAATCTTAAAGATTCTTCTCTTGGATCCAAAATTGGATCAAGAGATTAAACAGTGCCTTGCACTTGTAGGTCTGCACTGTTGCGCTCCTGGGTTGGCGCAAGCCACCAGAGAGCGCCACGTGTCAGCACCATAACAACTTGCGCTATGCGCTTTTAAGATAGAGCTTTGCTCTCTGAAGTTGGCGCAACTCGCCAGAGCGCGCCACGTGTCACAGCGCAACGCACTGCGCTAGCGTGACACGTGTCACCTCCACATGAGCCTGCACTCAATGATTGGCGCAAAGCGCCTGATAAGCCACTGTCAGATAATTAATGCACTGCATTATTTACAGAAGGGCCAAGCCCAATTAAAAAAGGCCTAACAGGCCAAATAAAATGCTATGCATTATTTTAAAAAGGGCAGAGCCCCAACAATGACAGATGCTTTGCATCATAAATAAAGGGACAGAGCCCAAATCAAAAAGGCCTAGCAGGCCAGAATAAAATGCAGCGCATTATTAAACAGGGGCAAAGCCCTAGCACAGGCCTAATAGGCCAAAGATCAAAACGTTGAATATTCTCAACTGGACTTAGCCCAATCATGGTCGTAAGTCCTCAAATTAAATTGACTGAGCACGGCTGCTCTCTTAAATCAATTTACATCCGGTTCAAGGGTACATCTCTGAACTCCTCTGATATTTGTCGTTGTAATCCTTCAACGTCTTCAGAGAGGTGCGGGTCCCGACAACCACACATCGATACGGACTGCGGGGTCCTTAAACTCGTGGACCGAAACGTCCTTAAACTAATATTCGTCCTAAAATGGGAACGTTGGACCGAAATGTCCTTAAACTAATGTTCGTCCCCAAATGGGAATGATGGACCACCATGTCCCTAAACTGGAAATCGACCGCAACGTCATTAAACTAAACAATAGAGCCAATTGCTCTCTTGTCGGATCCAAACGATTCCGTTAAGTTGATCTTAGTTTAGAGATTAGGCTAACGCATCCTTAACAAAAGTTTAAGTTGATCTTAGCCTTAAATAGGGCTAACGTATCCTTAAACTAAAACACCAAAACCAAATCTAAGTAAAAACGGATTTAGACTAATCCACGTCCTACGGGCGACGGCATCATTTAGTCTCCGTATACAATCCACGGGCAACCACAAACAAAACAAACGCACACGACACGAAGTGAAATTTTGGAGAAGGAGAAAGTTGTTACCGCGATGCGGTAGCGTAATTAACTGCAGGGGCTTACGCCTGCAGGGAAGAGCGTCCCCACAATCAAAACCCCTCAAGCGAGGGGGAATCTGACGAAGTCTGCTACATCGGCCGCATCCGTCTAAACCTCCGATACACGGTGCCATAAATCAACTTGGCATCTTCGGAGAGGTGGACGGATAAAACCAAATAGCATCTGCCCCGAATCTCAGGCAAGACGAACCTACGCGGTCGCGTCTCTGTGTTCAGAGGGGAACATGGACCAGGTAAGGAAGCTGCTCGGTGGCCTCATGAGGAGGGCTTTGGATCCTTAGCGTAGATGGGTAGGAGTCTACCCGCTAGGGATGGACCGGGCAAGAAATATGCTCGGTGGCCTCGTGAGGAGGGCTTTGGATCCTTAGCGTAGATGGGTAAGAGTCTACCCGCTAGGGATGGACCCGGCAGGGAAGCTGCTCGGTGGCCTCATAAGGAGGGCTTTGGATCCTTAGCGTAGATGGGTAAGAGTCTACCCGCTAGGGATGGACCGGGCACGGAAGCTGCTCGGTGGACTCATGAGGAGGGCTTTGGATCCTTAGTGTAGATGGGTAGAAATCTACCCGCTAGGGATGGATCGGGCAGGGAAGCTGCCCGGTGGCCTCGTGAGGAGGGCTTTGGATTCTTAGCATAGATGAGTATGAGTCTATCCGCTAGGGATGGACCGGGCAGGAAAGCTGCTCGGTGGTCTCGTGAGAAGGGCTTTGGATCCTTAGCGTAGATGGATAGGAATCTACCCGCCAGGGATGGACCGGACAGGGAAGCTGCTCGGTGGCCTCGTGAGGAGGGTTTTGGATCCTTACCGTAGATGGGTAGGAGTCTACCCGCTAGGGATGGACCGGGCAGAGAAGCTGCTCGGTGGCCTCGTGAGGATGGCTTTGGATCTTTAGCGTAGATGGGTAGGAGTCTACCCACTAGGGATGGACCAGGAAGGGAAGCTACTCGGTGGCCTCGTGAGGAGAGATTTGGATCCTTAGTGTAGATGGGTAGGAATCTACCCGCTAAGGATGGACCAGTGCAGGGAAGCTGCTCGGTGGCCTCTTGAGGAGGGCTTTGATCCATAGCGTAGATGGGTAGGAATCTACCAGCTAGGGATGGACCGGGCAGGGAAGCTGCTCGGTGGCCTCGCGATAAGGGCTTTAGATCTTTAGCGTAGATGGGTAGAAAACTACTCGCTAGGGATGGACCGGGCAGGGAAGCTGCTCGGTGGCCTCGTGAGGAGGGCTTTGATCTATAACGTAGATGGGCAGGAATCTACCCGGTAGGGATGGACCGGGCAGGAAAGCTGCTCGGTGGCCTCGTGAGGAGGGGTTTGGATCCATAGCGTAGATGGGTAGGAATCTACCCGCTAGAGATAGACCGGACAGGGAAACTGCTCGGTGGCCTCATGAGGAGGGCTTTAGATCCTTAGCGTAGATGGGTAGGAATCTACCCGCTAGGGATGGACTGGGCAGGAAAGCTGCTCGGTGGCCTCGTGAGGAGGGCTTTAGATCTTTAGCGTAGATGGGTAGGAGCCTACCCGTTAGGGATGAACCGGACAGGGAAGTTGCTCGGTGGCCTCATGAGGAGGGCTTTGGATCCTTAGCGTAGATGGGTAAGAGTCTACCCGCTAGAGATAGACCGGGCAGGGAAGTTGCTCGGTGGCCTCGTGAGGAGGGATTTGGATCCTTAGCGTAGATGGGTAGGAATCTACCCGCTAGGAATGGACCGGACAGGGAAGCTGCTCAGTGGCCTCGTGAGAAAGGCTTTGGATCCTTAGCGTAGATGGGTAGGAGTCTACCCGCTATGGATAAACCGGGCAGGGAAGCTGCTCGGTGGCCTCATGAGGCGAGATTTGGATCCTTAGCGTAGATGGGTAGGAATCTACCCGCTAGGGATGGACCGGGCAGGGAAGCTGCTCGGTGGCCTCGTGAGGATACATTTAGATCGTTAGCGTAGATGGGTAGGAGTCTACCCGCTAGGGATGGACCGGGCAGGAAAGCTGCTCGATGGCCTCGTGAGGAGGGATTTGGATCCTTAGCGTAGATGGGTAGGATTCTACCCGCTAGGGATGGACCGGGCAGGGAAGCTGCTCGGTGGTGTCACGCTCTCTTCCCAATATATGGAATACGAGGGGTTGAGAAGACCAGCCATGCTCCTACGGTCGAGGAAACATCCTTCCGTAGTCACACATCGGCTTCTAGCTTTACGTGGTAATCAGTAATCAATGCACAAGTAATGAGAAATGCAGTCACTAAATCAAAACAGATATAAAACTAACCAGATGGAGTCAAAGGAAGATAGTGCTGGCGTCGCTAATCTAGATGTCCGCAATATCCTCGAGATACGTCAGGTCCTGATCCAAGCTAAGTCCACTTCTCACTCTGAGGATGCATACTCAGGTCGTCAGAGCGACACAATAGCAATAAATATAAATACATATGTAAACACGTGCAATAATGATGAATATGAAACAGTAAGCATGGAGTGATGTCATGCGCATGAAGTAACCGGTACAGGTAAACAGTAAAGAAGGTATATCGAATCAGTAAACAATGCATGACCATATCACTAAACCTATCAGTCTCTAAGTCTCACTATCCAGGTCGCTAAATATATCGTCAGTCCAAGTGTGAGAGTCAACCACGCAGGAGTATCCCCAACCCAAGGGTAGGGCCACAGGGGCAAGGGAAAACGGGCCCGAATCACGCATGATAATAATCAGTAACACCATCCATACAACTCCCAAAATCACTGTATATGCCGGCAATGGGACTCCCAAGATTCCATTGAACTCACACTCAAACTACCCCACACCCACGGTCTACATCAAATACCGACCATAAACCCAAATACTAGTCGGTCCATGACAAGTCTATGCGAGAACTGGAGACCAGATCTTCATCAAGCATGTCTCGACTGGTACCCGAGATAAATGGACAGTGTTTGACGCCTTACCTATGACATTAATGCCTTACCTATGACATTAATATAAGTGCTCCATAACCATCCCATTTCAGTTATAGTTACACTTATATATGTCCCATAGACATCGACAATGCAATAAATTAACTGGGTCCGCTGATTGTGTACAAGTACGTGTCACTTTCACTACTCGATCACGCTTTAACACTAACGTACTTGCCACAATCCAAACACTAATATCTATCACTGGGTAATGTACATGATCACTAGTTTATCAATGTATGTGACCACTATTCGAATGAGGATACAACTACTACATGATATGATGAGAATGCAACTAATTACGATAGGAATAAAATATCAGCAGCCAGTGTCCTAGCACTTGAATAATTTACTATAAATCACACGCACAGAATTTAGCAAAACAATATAAAAAAGATAAGTAGTATGTTTAATTATCTATCCATAAAAATTGGTTTCGCGCCAATTGGGCTTCAATTTCTCTAGTTATGGCCATTTCATTTTAAGTGTTTAGTGCTGGAAATCCAATTCCTGAACTGGAAGTCCTTTTCGTAACACATTTTACTCCCAGTTGGGAGTATAATTAGGCAACGCTAAAGTTGGATAATATTTAGGTTTAATAGTTAGGTTTCCAACTCATTATATGGATCAATAACATCCACTGTGTGTTGGGAGATATGTTCAGTTTAATATCAAAGTGTACAAACTGTCACTGCAGAAAACTGCAGGATACCTAGGTACGTTAAAATGAAAATTAAATAGCAAATGATGGTGAAACTGCACGGGATCAAATTCAGGTGTTAGCTAACTAAATTATCTACGTGACCATATGGGGATCCATGCATTTTCAGTTTAAACTAAGGGGTATACAGGTGTTCCAAAGCCAGGTATCCAAAACGAACGCTGCCCCGGACTGCAGTTCAGGGCCGCGAATCGCCTCAGTATTCATCGTTACAACTTATCAAAATGCAAAGATAAACTATAGGGTGCTGTAGGTTTATCTGTTGGCTTAGATACAACCCCTAAAACATTAGGTTGTGAGTTGTATTCAATTTAATATAGATTTTTGAACGTGATATATGCGGTGAATTCCAGATTCAACGTTGCCTTTTAGGGGCATCATTACATGATGTAAACTTTACTATTTTCAAACCAAAATCCTACATGATGTTTGTTATCAGTAAGCAGATCCATCCACAACAAGTTCCGCCATATGTGATTTAGTTATCGTTTACAGTTCGCATCAAACACGTAGGGTAGTATCGAGCATTTAACACAATACATTGGGATCTTATTTTATCTGACTAATTTCTAGGTGATTTCGATATCTATATTCCCTACACAATTAGAATTGGGTCCTAAACTTGATTCCAAACAATTTGTATCAGATCCAAACACAACGGGTATCATAGTGACCCGAACGATGATTCACTACGCGTACATATATACATATATATATAGATGTATCTAGTTTAACTAAGTATTAAATCTAAATTGTAAGATACTAGCATGTAAGCAAGTGAGTAGTTCACTTTCCTCAAGACGATGGTAACGATAACGGCGATGCAGACGACACGATCACGGCAACGATACGGCGACGCAACAGCAACACATTTCACGGTAGAGACTACAATAGTAACGGCTTTGGCTTGGCTCGGCGATGACGACGGGGCTCGCTGGATATAGTAGCTGCAGGGGCTCGGGTGGCACTGGCGCCAGCGGCGACGTCGTTGGAGGCAGGTGACAAGCGGTGGCAGTGGTGGTGCTGGTGGTGAGAAGGGAGAGAGGAGGCAGAGGAGTGGGCTCAGCTGGCGGAGGTCGGAGGTGCGCTGGGGTCGCCGGTGGTTGAAGTGGAGCTCGGGGGCGGGTTGGATGCTTGGTGGTGCTGCCGGGTTAGGTTGAGAGGAGGTCACCGGAGGTGAAGTTACGGTGGTGGGTGTGTTTCCCCCAATCAGAGCAAAGCTCCGTTTGAATTTCAAAAATTCAAAAATTGAAGCAACGCTTCAAATTCCTTGCGCTGCGCGCAACGCGCCATGTATCAAAAACTGATATGTCAGCGCAGCGCCCAAGGCAGCGCGCCCAATCAGAGCAAGACTCTATTTAAAAATAAAATTAAAAGAAGCAACGCTTCAGTTGCGCTGCGCGACACGTGTCGGCGCAGTTGCGCCGCGCCTTGCGCTGCGCGACACGTGTCCGCGCAGTTGCGCCGCGCTCTACGCTGCGCGACACGTGTCGGCGCAGTTGCGCTGCGCCTTGCGCTGCGCGACACGTGTCCGCGCAGTTGCGCCGCGCTCTGCGCTGGTGTGTTTGCGCCAAACAGAATTAAAATTCCAGTAAAATCTTTCTGTTCTTGTTAAAACAAGAAGATTGTCTTCTGTAAAACAGAAGCCCTTGGATCAAAGATCCAACGGTAGGGAAAATTCCCCAAATCACTCAGAGAATGATCTCTTTAACAAATTTAACAAATTAATGGGCACTATATAAAGGCCCCTAGACCCCAACTCCAAAAAGAACACAGAGGGAGAACAACAACACAGAGAATAAAGAGACAGAAACTCAGAAACAGAGAAAGAACTCCTCTAAAGAATTTTGAGAAGAAATTCAGAAAGAAAAAAGAAGGTAAAACCTTTTAAAAAGAAGAACTTCTTCTGAATAGTTCATTGATCTAAGAACAAGATCAAGAATCTTCAATAAAAAATAATAATAAAATAGTAATAAATAATATCAAAGGCATTGCCTTTTTTTATGAACCATCGGTTCTGGAATCTTAAAGATTCTTTTCTTGAATCCAAAATTGGATCAAGATAATTAAAACAGTGCCTTGCACTTGCAAATCTGCACTGTTGTGCTCTCTGAATTGGCGCAAGGCGCCAGAGAGCGCCACGTGTCAGCACCAGAATAACTTGCGCTATGCGCTTTTAAGATAGAGCATTGCTCTCTGAAGTTGGCGCAATTCACCAGAGCGCGCCACGTGTCAGCAACGCAACAGCGCAGCGCACTGACGCAGTGCACTGCGCTGCTGTTGCACTTGCGCTCCCCCGAGCGTGACACATGTCACCTCCACATGCGCTTGCGCTCAATAATTGGCACAAAGCGCCTGACAGGCCCCATGGCCACTGTCAGTTTGATTAATGCACTGCATTATTTACAGAAGGGCCAAGCCCAATTAAAAAAAGGCCTAACAGGCCTAATAAAATGCTAGGCATTATTTTTAAAAAAGGGCAGAGCCCCAACAATGACAGATGCTCTGCATCATAAATAAAGGGACAGAACCCAAATCAAAAAGGCCTAGCAGGCCAGAATAAAATGCAGTGCATTATTAAACAGGGGCAAAACCCTAGCACATGCCTAATAGGCCAAAGATAAAAACGTTGAATATTCTCAACTGGACTTAGCCCAATCATGGCTGTAAGTCCTCAAATTAAATTGACTGAGCACGGCTGCTCTCTTAAATCAATTTACATCCGGTTCAAGGGTACATCTCCGAACTCCTCTGACACCTGTCATTGTAATCCTTCAACGTCTTCAGAGAGGTGTCGGGTCCCGACAACCACACATTCCACGGACTGCGGGGTCCTTAAACTCATGGACCGAAACGTCCTTAAACTAATATTCGTCCCAAAATGGGAACGTTGGACCGAAATGTCCTTAAACTAATATTCGTCCCCAAATGGGAATGATGGACCACTATGTCCCTAAACTGGAAATCGACCGCAACGTCATTAAACTAAACAATAGAGCCAATTGCTCTCTTGTCGGATCCGAACGATCCCGTTAAGTTGATCTTAGTCTGGAGATTAGGCTAACGTATCCTTAACAAAAGTTTTAGTTGATCTTAGCCTTAAATAGGGCTAACGTATCCTTAAACCAAAATCCCAAATCCAAATCTAAGAAAATATGGATTTGGACTAATCCACGTCCTACGGGCGACGACATAAATTAGTCTCCGTATACAATCCACGGGCAACCACAAACAAAACAAACACCCACGACACGAAGTGAAATTCTGGAGAAGGAGAAAGTTGCTACCGTGGTGCGGTAGCGTAATTAACTGCAGGGGCTTGCGCCTGCAGGAAAGAGCGACCCCACAATCAAAAACCCCTCAAGCGAGGGGGAATCTGACGAAGTCTGCTACATCGGCCGCATCCATCTAAACCTCCGATACACGGTGCCATAAATCAACTTGGCATCTTCGGAGAGGTGGACGGATAAAACCAAATAGCATCTGCCCCGAATCTCAGGCAAGACGAACCTACACGGTCGCGTCTCTGTATTCGAAGGGGAACAGGGTGCAGGGTTCTTGGGGTCGGGTTTTCTCGGGTGTGCAGGAGAGAAGAGGAAAGAGGAAAGGGCGTTGGGTTAGTTGGCGACAACGACGAGGAAGCAGCGGTGGTGATGATGGTAGTGATGTTGTGGGTCTCGTCGGGGTGAAAGGTGAGGGGGTCTTCTCGGGGTAAAGGTGAAGGGGGTTACAGAAGAGCTCGAGGTCACCGGCAGTGGAGCTCGGTGGTAGCCAGGCGAGATGACGGTGTTGTAGATGGAGGCTTGGGGTGTGAGGGAGAGGGAACTGAGTGCGGTGAAGAGAGGGAGGGAACGGGCGATGAGGAGGGCGTTATAGGAATGGCGGGGGCGTTGCGAGGAGTACGGGGTCGTGGCGACATTGGAGAGGCGCGGGTTTCGCGGGGGTAAGTGTGAGTGTGGGGGAATGCCGTTGGGGTTGTTGAGGGAGGCGAGGACGTGGTCGCTAGGGAGGAGCGGGTCATGGGGATATGGGGTGAGGGAACGGGTCATGGGCGCGAGGAGGGGGCGAAGCAGGGGAAAACGAGCGGGAAAAGGAAGAAGAAGAAAGGAAGAAGAGGGGAAGAAGAAGAAATGGGTCGGGTTTGGGTTTGGGTAGGGTGTCGGGTCGGGTGTTAGGGAGTGGGCCTGGGGTAGGGAGAAGGAGAAAGAGTAAAGGAGAGTTGGGGTTTGGGCTTTGGCCCAAGAGAAAAGAAATAGGATCAGGGTTTGAGATAGGATATTAGGGTTAGTAGAAAAATAATTGGATTAAATATATTTGGAAAAATTAATTAGAAAAATATAGGGAAAGTTATTATTATGAAAATATGGATAATTGGATACAAAAGAAACTGGGTATTACAGGTGGCCTTGTGAGGAGGGTTTTGGATCCTTAGCTTAGAAGGGTAGGAATCTTCCCGCTAGGGATGGACCGGGCAGGGAAGCTGCTCGGTGGTTTCGTGAAGAGGGCTTTGGATCCTCAGCGTAAATGGGTAGGAGTCTATCCGCAAGGGATGAACCGGGCAGGAAAGCTACTCGGTGGCCTCGTGAGGAAGGCTTTGGATCCTTAGCGTAGATGGGTATGAATCTACCAGCTAGGGATGGACCGGACAGGGAAGCTGCTTGGTGGCCTTGTGAGGAGATATTTAGATCCTTAGCGTCGATGGATAGGAGCCTACCCGCTAAGGATGGACCGAGCAAGGAAGCTGTTCGGTGGCCTCATGAGGAGTGCTTTGGATCCTTAGCGTAGATGGGTTAGAGTCTACCCGCTAGAGATGGACTGGGCAGGGAAGCTGCTCGGTGGCCTCGTGAGGAGAGTTTTGGATCCTTAGAGTAGATGGGTAGGAATCTACCCGCTAGGGATGGACCGGGCAGGGAAGCTGCTCGGTGGCCTCACGATGAGGGCTTTAGATCCTTAGCGTAGATGGGTAGGAATCTAACCGCTAGGGATGGACCGGGCAGGGAAGCTGCTCGGTGGCCTCGTGAGGAGGGCTTTGATCCATAGCGTAGATGGGTAGGAATCTACCCGCTAGGGATGGACCGTGCAGGGAAGTTCTTGGTGGCCTCGCGATAAGGGCTTTAGATCCTAAGCGCAGATGGATAGGAGTCTACTCGTTAGGGATGGACCGGGCAGGAAAGCTGCTCGGTGGCCTCATGAGGAGGGCTTTAGAGACTCCCTTGCCCCTTCCTGGGGCATCGTTCAAACTTTCGCGGCCGCATTGGCGGGAGTGAGGGCGTCGTTCAACCTTCCGTGGGCCGTATTGGCGGGAGAGAGGGCGTTGTTCAAACTTCCACGGGCCGCATTGCCGCCCTTGAAGACA
Source organism: Agapanthus africanus (assembly GCA_030015575.1). Lineage (NCBI taxonomy): Eukaryota > Viridiplantae > Streptophyta > Magnoliopsida > Asparagales > Amaryllidaceae > Agapanthus > Agapanthus africanus. The sequence continues at coordinate 821,638,346 of CM057339.1, read as the reverse complement.
GGCATGGCCGACACGTAGCCGTTCCATATCGGGAAATTAAGACGTCCCGTGATTCGCGTCACTGTGCGAGTAATTTATGGCCTTTAGAGATTTTTGTTGAGGCTATAAATAGCGTGGGCATTTTGGTTTCTTTCTAGCCTTGTGTTTCTGAAGATAACCGTGCGTCCGTATGTGCTCCTCAGAGAGATCATTTCTCGTGACTATATGTATCTTTACAATCTCGACCGCTCCGAGCAGACGTACGAGGCGGTGACAGGCCACGTAGAGGGGCACTTTGGATGCCTTCTTCCCCGACGTTCTCCGCTCCTCCAACTGCTCATTTACACGATCTAGAGGATGTCCTCGAGCTGTACAATGCCCTGTATCTGCAGCTGAGGGACGAGGCGATCGAAAAGTTGCACTCGCTCTACCACCTCGGCCTGATCTCAAAGAGCAAGCGGGATCGATCGGTGAACCTTCTTCTGGTGTGTTTCCAGAAGAGGCTGATCACTGATTTTGGTCCAGCAGATGGCGCTCCCATGGCAGCCGAGGAAGCTATGGCTCGGCTGGCGGAGATTTCCTCGGAGTACCATCAACAATGCTTTCTTAATCCCCGGCTCCCCCTGTTGTAAATATTTTTTGTAAGGCTAAGGAGCTTATAATACCTCCTTGATGAATAAAAGTTTTTCTTATTGAGGCATTTTGTTTCCTTCTGTCCTTTTTGCATTGTTTACGTGCTTTTTCAAGACGAGCATAGGGGTTACAGAACTGAGAAAGAAAACAAAATTTATGGAAGAAGTCTCTTATAACTTGGGAGACTTAATAAAAATTACACCGCTTCAAAAACGGGGAAATACATTCATTTATACAATTTAAGTTTTCCGGCGTTGTAAGGCCGAAGAAACTTTCGTCCCCTGGCGACTTGTAAGCGATATGCTCCACCGGGAAATACTTCTGCTATGAGGCATAGGCCATCCCATTTTGGGGAGAATTTGTGCAGACTCATTTGGTCTACGAACTCGGTCCTTTGTAGGACTATATCTCTTGTCTTGAAGGCGCGATGCTTGACTTGGGCGTTGTAGTAGCGAGCAGTTTGTTGTTGATAGGCGGCCGCTCTAATTTGTGCTCGGTCCCGTTTCTCTAGTATGATATCCAAGTTGGTCCAGAGCGCCTAGGTGTTAGCTTCATCATTGAAGTGTTCGACTCTGTAGTTGGGCAATCCGATCTCCGCAGGGACCATGGCCTCGGTGCCATAGCATAGGCTGAAGGGGGTTTCTCCCGTAGGTGTTTTCCTTGACGTTCGTAGTGCCCACAGGACCCGAAGTGGTTCCTCGACCCAGCCACCTTGTCTTCCTTCTAGACGGGCTCGGAGACCGCGGATGACGCCCGGTTTGCAACCTCTGCCTCCCCGTTGCATTGAGAATGGGCAACCGTGGCAAACTTCATCAATATATGGTAATCACTGCAAAACTCTCTGACTTTGTCATTCTCGAAGTTAGTCCCGTGGTCGGTGATGATGCATCTCGGGATCCCAAATCGGATGATTATGTTGTTCTGCAAGAACTTTATAGTAGAGCCGGCGTCTGGTTTTCTGATGGGGACGACCTCTATCCACTTTGTGAAGTAGTCCACCACGACGAGAATGTACTTGTGTCCGCCCGTGCCAGTGGGGAGTTGGCCCACCATGTCCATCCCCTATTGTGCCAATGGACAAGAGGAACTGAGTGTTGTTAGCTCGGTAGCGGGGAGATGAGGTATGCTGCCATGGAGTTGGCAACTTTTGCATCTTCTGACAAGCTTCTCGGCATCCTGGTATATACTCGACCAATAATATCCTTGGAGCAGCGTCTTTTGGACCAGGGTACGGGCCCCTTGGTGTTCCCCCCGACCCTTTTGTGTATCTCTCGTAGGACATAGTCGGCTTCGAGGGGTCGACACATCGGAGTAGGGGCTGAATGTATGATTTCTTGTAAAGGTTCTCGTTGCTCCAAGTGAAATGACGAGCTTTTACTCGAAGGCGGCACGCCTCTCCTCAGTCTTCTGCAAGTGTGCCATCTTTTAGGAATTCCACGAAGGGCTTCCTCCAATCTTGTCCTTCCTTCTGAGTCGTGTATACCTGGAGTGTTACCTCTCCGTCCTCCACGCTGGACCGTGGTAACATTTCGAAGAGGATATTTCTCTTATGGTTGGCCGTATAGGAAAAGGCGAGCTTGCTCAATGCGTCAGCTTAGGTGTTCAGATTCCAGGGAATCTGTTCTACCTGGACTTCGTTGAAATTTTTGCGAAGTCTTTTTACCTCGGCTAGGCACTTTATAATAAGCGGTTCCCGGGCTTCAAAGCGCCCGGTTACCTGGCCGACGACTAGTGTGGAGTCGCTGCGGACTCGGATAGTCTTCAGCCCCACCCCGGATGTTATTCGCAGTCCTGCTAATAAAGCTACGTATTCCGCGGTGTTGTTTGATGCTTTGAACCCGAGCTTTAAGGGGTATTCCAGCTCTGCTTCATTTGGGCCGCGGATGATCAAGCCAGCCCCGCTCCCTTCCTCGGTAGAGGATCCGTCCACATATAGCACCCTGTCCAGGATGGGGTCGAATACCTCTTCAACCGACGGACGTAGATCGGGGCCTTGTTCTGTCGTTCCTCCTTTAATGGGAATGGTGCACTCGACAATGAAATCGGCTAAGATCAGCGCTTTGATGGCTTGCCGCGGCGGTACCTTGTAATTCTATGTAGCACATGTTCCCCGCCGAAACACGGAGACGCGACCGCGCAGGTCCGTCTTGACTGAATTTCGGGGCAGATGATAATTGGTGCTATCCGCCCACCTCTCCGAAGATACCAAGTTGATTTATGGCACCATGTATCGAAGGTTTAAATGGATGCGGCCGATTTAGCAAACTTCGTCAGATTCCCCCTCGTTGAGGGGTTTTTGATTGTGGGGACACTATTGCCTGCAGGCGCAAGCCTCTGCAGTTAATTACGCTACCACATCGCGGTAACCACTTTCTCCTTCTCCAGATGGTCACTTCGTGTCGTCTGTGTTTGTTTTGTTTTTGGTTGCCCGTGGATTGTATACGGAGACTAATTTATGTTGTCGCCCGTAGGGCGTGGATTAGTCCAAATCCGTATCTTCTTAGATTTGGATTTGGGGGTTGGGTTTAAGGATACGTTAGTCTTATTTGGGACTAAGATCAACTTAAACGTTTGTTAAGGATACGTTAGTCTAATTTTAGACTAAGATCAACTTAACGGGATCGTTTAGATCCAACAAAAGAGCATTTGGGCTCTATTGTTTAGTTTAGGGACTTTGCGGTCCATTAGTTTAAGGACATTACGGTCCAATGTTAGTTTAAGGACATCTCGGTCCATGGGTTTTAAAGGACCCTACAGTCCGAGGTTAAGGACATCATAGTCCATGGGTTTTAAAGGACTCCACAATCCGAGGTTAAGGACATGCATGGGTTTTAAAGGACTCCACAGTCCGAGGTTAAGGACATCATAGTCCATGGGTTTTAAAGGACCCCACAGTCCGAGGTTAAGGACATCATAGTCCATGGGTTTAAAGACCCCACAGTCCATAGAATATTTGGTTGTCGGGACCCGTCACCTCTCTGAAGACGCTGAAGGATTACAACGACACATATCAGAGGGGTTCAGAGATGTACCCTTGAACCGATGTGAGTTGGTTGAAAGATTTGTAGTCCAATTTGGGGCTAAGATCTGTTAAAATATTTATGAGCAGATGGGCTCAATTAATATGAGTTGAGGACTTATGGCCAATCTTGGGCTAAGTCCAATCGAGTTAAAATGTTTAACATTTGTCTTGGGCTGTTGAGCCTTTATTTGGACTTGGCCCTTTTAATAGTGCTGAGCATTGACTTGCATTCTGACAATATTTTGTCTTTTATTGAATGCTGAACATTTATCAGAGCTCTAGGCTTATTTAAAGAACGATTTACGTTCTATCAGCGCAACACGTGGCGCGCTTAGCACTTTGCGCCAGTCAAAGAGCGCAGTGCGCTTCTGCCGAGTAGCGCACACATAAGGGACATGTGTCGCGTTTGGCGCTAAGCGCCAGATGATGGGCGCATTGCGCCAGTTTATGAGCGCATTGCGCTAGTAGTTCAGTGGCGCATATGTAATTGACACGTGGTGCGCCTGGCGCTGAGTGTCAGCCCATGACCGCAGTGCGCTATTTCAAGAGCGCAAAGCGACATGTGTCACGCTCGGCGCTGAGCGCCAGTCTAAGAGTGCAGAAGCGCAGTTCAAGAGCGCAAAGCGCAGTTCCAGAGTGCAAAGGCGCATATGATCAATTTTATGATCTAAAAAGAGACTTTGTCTCAAGATTCTAAGAACAAAAGTTCTTCAATCTCTTATGTTGATGAAAGGCTTTGCCTTTATGGATCTATGATCTGTGAGAAAGAAGTAAATTCTTCTTTTATTTTATAATGAGATCTTTTGATCTCTCTGTGAAAGACTTTTTGTTTTTGTAGATCTATGATCTTTTAAAGAAGTGAATCCTTCTTTTTAAATTATGAGATGATTTCATCTCTATGTTCATCATTATAATTTTTTACCTTGAAGAAAGTTTTCTTCTTCTAAGAGCTTGCTCTTTTTCTTTGAATTTCTCAAAGTTTATCAGGAAGCTTCTCTCTATGCTTCTGTATATCTAAGACTTGAAGTCTATGGGTCTTTTTATAGGGCAAGCCGGTTTGTTCAATCAGTTAAGGAGATCTTTTCTCCAATTGATTTGGGGAATTTCCCATCATTGGATCTTTGATCCAAGGGCTTCTGATTTACAGAAGACAATCTTCTTGTTTTTAACAAGATTGATAAATCTTTCCATACAGAATTTATTCTGTCATTTGGTAATTTTTAATCACCATTGGATTATTGATCCAACGGTGCTCTTACAGAGCACAATCTTGTTATTTGGAAAGATTTTGAGGAATCTTTCCTTAACAGAATTTAATTCTGATTAATTAATGATTTATCATTATTATTAGATCTTTGATCTTACGGTGGGGAGCTTTTAGTTCCAGCGCTAGCGCACCCATGCTTTGCACGTGGTGCGCTGCTTAAAGGGCAACGCACATTGCGTTAGCGCACCTGTGCTTGACACGTAGTGCGCTGCTTGGAGCACAGCGCACCTAGCGCTAGCGCCCACGTGCTTTGCACGTGGTGCGCTACTTAGGACACTGCGCACTTGGCGCTGCATCTGAAGCGTTGCTTCATTTCAAAAATTTGAATTTTGAACAGAGCTTTGCTCTGATTGGGGGAAACAACACACCCCATGTGTTCTCGGGAAGGCGGAATACATCAAAAACAATTTTTCTCACATCAAAAGATCATGTTTTGCTTTGCAACATAGACTTTATCCACTTTAGGATCTTGATTAAACCTTAACTAGCAAAAAACTAAACTACAAGAGGGCGTTAACTACTCGGTTAAAGTGTTATACCTTCGTGTCAAGTCCTTCGAGTCTTCAAGTGGTTCTTTGCTCCTTGGATCGGGCTTCAAATTTGAACTCCTTTCTTTGGCTCCTCCGAAGCTTATAACAAACTCAGTTGCCGGTCTCCTTTAGGTAATAGAAGATCCACCCAAGGGCCTATGTCCAAGCTCCAACCTCAAGTGAGGTAACTTAGTGATCTAATGTGCTAGATGAGATTGCTAAGTAGATGTAGAGTGTGATCTATGGATTATTTGGTCTCAAGGCTCAATGGATCACAACACATGTGAAGGGACGAGCTTGAGGGAGAAGGAGAGCAAAACCTAGAAGAGATAATGATAATGTGAGAATGATGTTGAGAAAATGAGATGAGAGAATGGTTAAGTCTTGTGACAATAATTCAAGCATGGATTATTTTAGTCTCAAAATAATCAACCATACTTGAATAGGAACTCTAAATGAATAAACAATATACAAAGCCATGCTTGCAACCCATTCCTCAAATATCTCCTAATTTCCTCCTCATTAATCCTTTTACAAAAAAGGATAAATCAATAATGAGGTGTCTCCTTCTAGAAGCTCATTCTTGTAAAATTACAAGAATGCCCTCACCGTATATACATACCCGTATCCGTATTCCAAAAAATACGGATATACCGAGACGATAAATAATCCAATAATACAATACTAGGATCTGGCTTAAACCAAAGCCCACTAGTATTGTCCGTCCGAACATCATACGTATAGCCAGTATACGTATGTGATCGAAATCCTGCCGTAAGACCATACGGCCTCTACATCGTCTCACTTGATCTAGAGAAACCCTCTGTGTGGGACTCTAAAGACTCTACAGTACGCTGGCAGTGGGTTTAACCACAAGTCCGTCAGTGGCACTAGCTGTACGTAACGACAGCCCAGGTACATGTCGAAAAAGGAGGCCGACGAGCGAACTCATCCGAAACCCCCACTGAGCCTATCCGTGACAATCTCTGTGCAATCCGGTCTGTTCGTCTCGCATGTATGGTCTAAGAGGGCGGAAAACGTCATACCCCTAATAACCAGACAAGTTATGTCAGTGTGGCTCAAGACCATCCGAGAATCTACTGGTCCGACCACCAGTGATTCTCAATCAGCCCTGGCCAGGGACTTATGGTAATGACCAACCGATCACAGCGCGATATCGACTCCCTATACTGGGAGAGACGAATCCCCAATAGTCGCTCACTGCCTCCGTGTGGCTCGGGACTGTACCCAACTAAAACCTATTTGCACGACTCCTTTAAGCCGTGGTAGGGTAGTAATCAAAGCACAGTGGGAACTCACACGAGACAGATGACGACCTCGGGTCGACATACTATCTGCACTCATGTCACCAGAGAACTGCTATCTGATGCTAGGTATAATACCAACTAGTCAGTTCTGGGCGAGTCAAGTCCGGTGTACTCACACCCAGTGAGCACCTGTATACAATCTTAGGTGCACCTCACCAATGGTTGCGGGACCAATCCATCGCCCCTCGTCAGGGTCTAGATATGTATACACTAGTCTACTCTGGAGTAATGATGCCCAGTCTCGATACTCCTACGACTAGGGATGCTTTTAAGGATGTGCCTTTTGACTACCCAGCTCCTACAAGTATGATCGCCATCACAACGCAGGTAGTCAGGCAAAGATCCTACAGGCTTTATCAACATATATACAAGATATAAAATACAAAGTAAAACACATCATATGTTAAGATAAAAACAAACCAAATAGTATACTATCATATCAAGAAAGATTGTCCTGTACATATATATCCCTAGCATCCTGTACAATGAAGGCCTCTAGGGCATACATATCCAACAATCTCCCACTTGCACTAAGGCCTGTATTGGGGCAATGAGTACCCGCTGTCTGCACTAGACCCAGTAGCTAGCGTACTGCATGCCCAACAACTCGAACTGAATTTGAAGGATGGCCTTAGTGAATGGATCTGCCGTGTTGTCTTTTGTGTCCACTCTCCGTACCTCGATCTCCTGGCGATCCATGATCTCCCTAATCAGGTGATGCCGCTTCAAGATATGTCTGGATTTCTGATGGGACCGTGGTTCCTTTGCCAAAGCCATGGCTCCGTTGTTATCGCAATACAAAGGTATTAGATTAGCAATAGATGGAACCACCTGAAGTTCAGAAACGAACTTCCTGATCCAGAATGCCTCTTTTACGGTATCGCTTACAGCGATATACTCAGCCTCCATCGTCGAGTCTGCTACGGTATCCTGTTTGGAGCTCTTCCAATAGACCGTCCCTCCGTTGAGGGTAAACACATAACCCGAGACAGATTTAGAGTCATCCTTGTCACTTTGGAAGCCAGATTCGGTAAAACCCTCGATCCGGAGGTCCCCATTACCGTACACCAAGAACATCTCTTTAGTCTTTCTCAGGTACTTAAGAATGTTCTTAACTGCTATCCAATGTTTCTTGCCTGGGTCAGAATGATACCTGCTGTTCCCCGCCGAAACACGCGGGAAGACGCGGTGGACGTCTCTCCTGAATTTCGAGGGCAGATACTAATTGGTGCTATCCGTCCACCTCTCCGAAGATACCAAGTTGATTTATGGCACCATGTATCGAAGGTTTAAACGGATGCGGCCGATGTAGCAACGGATGCGGCCGATGTAGCAGACTTCGTCAGATTCCCCCTTGTTTGAGGGGTTTTTGATTGTGGGGACGCTCTTCCCTGCAGGCGCAAGCCCCTGCAGTTAATTATGCTACCGCATCGCGGTAACAACTTTCTCCTTCTACAGATGGTCACTTCGTGTCGTGGGTGTTTGTTTTGTTTGTGGTTGCCCGTGGATTGTATACGGAGACTAATTTATGTTGTTGCCCGTAGGGCGTGGATTAGTCCAAATCCGTATCTTCTTAGATTTGGGTTTGGGGGTTGGGTTTAAGGATACGTTAGCCTCATTTGGGACTAAGATCAACTTAAACATATGTTAAGGACACGTTAGTCTAATTTTAGACTAAGATCAACTTAAACGTATGTTAAGGACACGTTAGTCTAATTTTAGACTAAGATCAACTTAACCGGATCGTTTAGGTCCAACAAGAGAGTAATTAGGCTATATTGTTTAGTTTAGGGACATTGCGGTCCAATGTTAGTTTAAGGACATTACGGTCCATTGTTAGTTTAAGGACATTACGGTCCAATGTTAGTTTAAGGACGTTTCGGTCCAATGTTAGTTTGAAGACATCGCGGTCGAGGTTAAGGACATCATAGTCCGTGAGTTTAAGGACCTCACAGTCCAGGTTAAGGACATCATAGTCTATGAGTTTAAGGACCTCACAGTCCAGGTTAAGGACATCATAGTCCATGAGTTTAAGGACCCCACAGTCCGTAGAGTGTTTGGTTGTCGCGACCCGTCACCTCTCTGAAGACGTTGAAGGATTACAACGACAGATATCAGAGGAGTAAAGAGATGTACCCTCGAACCGGTGTGAGTTAGTTGAAAGATCTGTAGTCCAATTTGGGACTAAGATTTGTTAAATATTCATGAGCAGATGAGCTCAATTAAATATAAGTTGAGGACTTATGGTCAATATTGGGCTAAGTCCAATAAATGTTTAGCATTTTATTTTGGGCTGTTGAGCCTTTATTTGGGCTTAGCCCTTCTGACAATATTTTTGTCTTTTTATTGAATGCTGAGCATTCACCAGAGCTCTGGGCTTATTAAAGAACAATTTATGTTCTGTCAGCGCAACGCGTGGCACACCAGGCGCTTTGCGCCAATTAAAGAGCGCAGTGCGCTTCTGCCACGTGGCGCACCTGCAAGGGACACGTGTCACACTCAGCGCTAAGAGCTAGATGATGAGCGCATGATGCCAGTTTATGAGCGCTGAGCGCTAGTCCATGAGCGCATTGTGCTTTCAATTTAGTGGCGCACATGTGAGTGACATATGGTGCGCTTGGTGCTGAGCGCCAGCCCATGAGCGCAGTGCGCTATTTCAGAAGCGCAAAGCGCAAGTTGTTTAATTGGCGCATATGTGGTTGACACGTGGCGAATTTGGCGCTGAGCGCCGATCCAGGGAGCGCAGAAGCGCAGTTCAAGAGCGCAAGGCGCATTTCAAGAGCACAAAGCGCATTTGATCAATTTTATGATCTGAGAACAAATTTATGTTCTTTTAAAAGAGACTTTGTCTCAAGAGTTAAGAACAACCGTTCTTATTTTGCAGGAGAGATTTTCAATCTCTTATTTTGATGAAAGGCTTTGCCTTTATATATCCATGATCTGTGAGGAGAAATATGTTCTTCTTTTATTTTATGATGAGATCTTTTGATCTCTTTTATGAAAGACTTTTTGTCTTGAAGATCTATGATCTTTTTTAAAGAAAAGAATTCTTCTTTTTAATTATGAGATGATTTCATCTCTTTGTTCATCACCATTCTTTTTACCTTGAAGAAAAAATCTTCTTTTTTTTGAGAGCTATGCTTCTCTTCCTTTGAATTTTTCAAAGTTTATGGGGGGTTTCTCTATATCAGACTTGAAGTCTTGGGGCCTTTATATAGGGCAAGCTGATTTGTTGAATCAGTTAAAAAGATCTTTCTCTGATTGATTTGGGGATGTTTCCCACCATTGGATCTTTGATCCTAGGGCTTCTGTTTTACAGAAGGCAATCTTCTTGTTTTTAACAAGATTGAAAAATCTTTCCATAACAGAATTTAATTCTGATTAATTAATGATTTATCATTATTATTAGATCTTTTGATCTAACGGTGGGGAGTTTTTTAATTCCAGCGCTAGCGCACCCGTGCTTTGCATGTGGTGCGCTACTCAGAGCACACCACTCTTGCGCTAGCGCACCTGTGTTTGACACGTGGTGCGATGCTCAGAGCACAGCGCACTTAGCGCTAGCGCACCCGTGTTTGAAACATGGCGCGCTGCTCAGAGCGCAACGCACCTAGCGCTAGCGCACATATGGTGTGCTGCCTAGGACGCAGCGCGCCTAGCGCTAGCATCTGAAACGTTGCTTCAATTTTTGAAATTTGAATTTCAAACAGAGTTTTGCTCTGATTGGGGGAAACAAATGCCCCCCCACCGTTGCGCTCATGTGGCCCACATGTGAGTGCAGCGGTGGCAGCATCTGCGCCCTTGGATCAACTCAGAAGTTGAAGAGGCGTTTCAATGCCTATAAATAGGACCTTTGGTCGTTTAGATGATTGTGTTCATCTCCTTCTTGTTTTCTGAGAATTTCATTCTCACACAGAGCATAGCTCTCCATCTTAAGACCTTTAAGAGTCAAAACTCTGCCAAAACTTAGGTAAAGATTAGTTTTTTTTTAATAATATAGGGTTTTACCCATTAACAGAGTCTTGCTCTCCATAGATCTTTGATCTAAAGGAAACCCTTTTAGGGTTTCATTAACAGAGCTTTGCTCTCCTGAACCCATAGATCTAAAGAGATCTTTTCTTGGTGTTTCTTAGCCTATGAACAGAGCTTTGCTCTTTTGATAATATGTAGATTTTTTAATCTCTTATGAAGAACTCTTAAGAGTTTGTTCATGGATCTTGAAGATCCCAGAATTTTTAATTCATAAAAATTGATTTTAATTTTTCTGATGGGTTTTTTCCATCATCTTTACAGAGCCAAGCTCTTGAGGAATTTTTATTCCTTCATGATCAGATTTTGACAAGTGTCACTCTGTCATAGAGCATTGCTCTCGATAGGAGATTTACTCCTCTTCCCGAGGGATCTCTCATTTAATGAGAATTTTCTTGAGGATCTCCTCATTTAAATAACAGTCTCATCAAATGATGAGGCTGTTTTATTAATTGATGCATTGTCATCTAGATTTTGTGGGTCCCCCCTTTTGGTCCCCTTTCCACTGCATTGTGGTATAAATTCTAAAGTACCAAGTGTCAGAACTTAAATTAAATTATAGCACTGACAGTTATCTTCTGTTCCTTTTCGTGCAGACGACATGTCTTTCGACACTTCTTTTCCGTTCATCCGATCAGAAGGCGGATTTCCTGAAGCGCCTGTGGACCGAGAGGTTCTCGCACTGATCAAAGACCACGACCCGGAATACAAGAATCTTCACCTATGGGGTAGATGGTATGATCAGATTATCAGAGGCCGCCGGAGCTTTTCTTGTGCGACGCCTTCGTAGCCTATCTCGGCGATCCCGTATGCAGATGCACCCCCGGTGAACTATGCCATGGAGGTGGTTAATTGGACTTCGGAGGGTCTCCTTCAGCCTTCGATTGCCGCAGTACCCGTGCAGCCGTCGGCGGCTTTAGACACCCCAGGGCGGCGCATATGTCAAGGCGAGTCGCGCCTTTGAGGACAACCCTACAACATCGGGCTAACTCCCTGTCATCCGGCCGGGTACTTGCAGTGGGCCCGGTATATCTTATCGGAAAAGAAATCGCAGCTGCTAAAGCTCGGCTTATACCCTGCGGTCTACGCTTCCTTGTTCCTGTATTCTGCACCTCCCACATGGTGGATCAAGGCGTTTTTGGAGCAGTGGAACATCCCGACCTATACCTTCCTCCTATTGGATAGAGAGGTCTCCATTTCCTTGGAAGAATTTGCCGAGGTTTCTGGTTTACCAGTTAGAGGGGAGCACTACGAGGAGCTAATTCCTCCGGATGAATATGTTTTTGCCACCAAGCCAGTGGTGATGGGCCTTACCCCAGAGAACGCCATTCAGCACCAGTTTCCAAGTCTGATAAAGGTGTTGAACATGTATGAGAGTCTCTTCCTTGAATCCGGAGGCCGGGGGGTCAGCTTTGCGGACTTCATTGCCCGTTTTCTTCGCCCAGAAATTTTGTCGCGACAAGGCGAAAAGTTTGCTAAACTTGATGATCCTTTCGGCTTTGGCTTGGACCGCCGGCCAATACTGGAAGCTGATTAAAAGGGTTTCTTTCTTCCTGACGTCGCGATCATCCCCCTGTCAAAAATCGCCGCTCCGGGCATTGATGAAGAAGCGTTCTTTCTCGGGTTCCTTAGTTTATGGTTAAGCTGGTTCGCGCTTCCTATGCATCCTCGTTACATGAGGCCTTCTGTCTTCTACCCCGCGCATCGCATGGTTGCCGGAATACAAGTGGCCATCGGGATCGCCGGGTTAGCCCACCTATATCATGGTCTCAGTTTAGCAGCGGATACCACTGAACCAGGGGTGCATCCTGTCAACTTGCCAATGCATTACTTCACTTCATGGATGGAGCTGCACGTGCTTGGGGTCTTTGGCATCCACAAAAGACATTCGTTTTACAACAGATACAAGTTCCCTCGGATAATACGACTGGTTGACGCCTCCATCGTGAGTCCATCACCGCGGGAAGCTAGGGGCTTACTCCTTCGTCCGCGCACGGTTGGAGATGGTATGTCTTTCACAGACAAAGTCTTGACCATCGGCCAGGAAACTTCAAAAGCGGTGCTGTCATTGCGAGACATCTTTAAAGATGGAGCCTCTGTGTTGAAAGCCTGGGAGATTCTTCATTTGTACTCCATCAGGCCGGGCTTTCTTGTATTCAGGCAAAATGATGCGGCGCTATTCATGAGATACAACCCACATCGTTTTGCCCAGCAGCTGAGTTACAATCAGGGCGTCCCACTTGAGGCTTTCCTGGCAGAACCTGTTGCTACCGAAGAGGGAATGTGGAGCGCGCTGCATCATTTCATGCGCTTGAACACAGGGTCTCACTTCTTTATCAGCGAACCGAGATGTGTCCCGAAGGCCCTTAATGTACACGTGGCCTGGTACCAACATTCGATGGGCACCGTTATCAGGGAGGAGAAGCGACTGCTACTCGACCGCAAGGGTGCACCCCCTGCTGGTGATCGAAATGTCCCTTTGAAGCGACGGACGATTGTCCTCCCTCCGCTAAGAGAAGCTGCCGTGATTGAAGCCCCGCACGACAGGCCTGAGCTACCGGTGCCCCGTGCTCCCGTGGAGACAATGAATGTACTACCGGTGCCCCGTGCTCCCGTGGAGACAGTGAATGTAGCTTCCTCTGAGTCTGGCGTGGGTTCAGATATCGGGACTCGTCGCCCCAAGGTGCCTGCTAAACGTAAACTTGTGCTTGGGGCGACCAGTGCTCGCTCGCAGAAGAGGAAGAAGAAGTCGATCCTCTCTGCTGACGTCGTATTTGGTCAGGAGCCTCATGCTCCTTATAGTGAGGGCTTGGGCGAATATGGGACCAACGAAGGTCTATTCATAGCGCCGGACGATACTGATCTCGAAGCCGCCATTGCAGCTTCTGTGCGATCAGCAAGCCACAAAGCGGGAATGGCCATCCTCGCGCAATCAAGTAAATATAAGCCGTAACTTTAGTCATTGCATTATATTTTTATTATCATGTTTTGACTGACACTTTTTCTTCTTTAACAGGCTTTTCCACTGAAGAGGCTCTAGCGGCTTCCCTCAAGACTTTTGAGGAGGAGGAAAGGATTCACGCCTCGCTGGGAGTTGGTATATCTCGGCTCATTGCATCTTCATTCTCCTTTCTTATGGACAATCTGACCCCCTCTTTATCTTATCGCAGGGACTACAATGTCAATCCCGCAAGGTAATGCGGAGATGCTTCCCGGGCCAATCATCGAAGTCCCGGCCTCCTCAGTACTGCCGAATGAGGACTTACTCAAACGACCGATGATGGATTCCATAACGGCTCCATAGGTAACCCTTGGCGCGGGCGATGATGTCCTATTGATGGAGGCTTCTAGAAGATCCGCTCTCACGGCTCGAGCGGAAAGGAAGCCCAGAATGCGCGCGACAAGGGAGCGTAGTGTCGCCTTGGCCGCGGGTGCAGGGTCGAGCACCGCTACCCCTGCCCCTACTCCTTCAGAGAATGCTCCGGCTGCCTTGTCCACCGCCCACAGACAGACAGCACGTGCCGCTCGGGAAGCAATCGGAAAGTCGACTCAAGGTAACGTGACATTGGGTTGTTCTGTCAAAGTTTTAACTTTCAGGTTCTCATATATCCCATTTTGCAAGGCCGAGTCTTGCCGAAGAAGTGGCGGCAACCACTGAGCCTGGGGTAGCGGTAGAGGAGATAGCCACGATCGCCGAACCCGAGGCAGCGGTAGGCGAGATGGCTACAATCACCGAGCTCGAGGTAGCGGTGGGTAAGATGGCTACAGCCGCCGAGCCCGAGGTAGCCACTCTTTCTCAAGAGTCGGGCACTGCTCCAATCGTCGCTCTTTCTCCTTGTGGTTCCCTGCCGCTGCCGAGCGCTGCGAGTGTCACGACGATTCTCATGGAATCGAGGGATGAGGGTACGGGTGGCGAGACTGTTCCGATGGAGGAGGGTGACACTCTTGTCGAGGTCTCGACCGGCGATTCACCAGGTAGATTTTAGGTCATCGCTTTCCCCTTTATTCTGCAATCCCCTTTTAATCTTTTCTGACAGTATTTCTCTCGCTTCTAATGCAGGTGTGGCGAGCGTTGAGGTTGTGCCACCTGAGGAAGCATCGCCAGTTGTTGCTTTGACGGTGGTTGCCCCTCCGTCTTCTCTTATATCTTCTCAAATGCTGGAAGGTATGGGTTTGTGATAAATTTAAATCGAGGACAGCATCTTTCGTGTACTAACCATGTATCATCGTGATCTCGCAGGAGTTCTTTTTATCATTTGTATCAGATGCTGAACCCGCACTTCTCTTTCCCGTCGGAGATTAGTCCGCCCGCTGGTGTCGGTGAGTATCTTTTCTAACCGACGTCCTTTCTTTTCTTTAACGGGCAGTCACATTATTGCTAATTCTTCTTTGCATTGCTCGTAGCCTTACAAATTGAAGGGGGGTCAAGGGTATCGCCGTGCCACCGGAACTCCCAGCTCTGCCCCCTATTGCAGCCGGTATAATAGACTCTTTTGTTCATGTATATTTTTTATTTCTTAAACCGACATGTGATTGTGATTTGTTTTGTAGCGGTCACTTCGACTCCAGCCCCATTCGAGTCTCGCGTTATAATGCCGGCAGGGCCCTTTTCCAGACGTCTATCCTCAAAAGGTGCTGTGACCAGTCTGCGTATGTTGAGCGATTACATCGAAGAGCTTGATGCGGAGGCCCCTACGTTTGCTGTAGATTTTGCTGCCGAAGTTAATCCAATGCTGGCGATGCTTGTGAACTTCCATAACGAAGGCGTCGTTGAGTCTTGGGTTAACCACTGCAGGAAGATTGAGGCCTGCCTGCATGAGCTTGAGCTTATGCGTCCTGCTCCTGAGATTCAGGCTTTGAACTCCCAGCGGGCTACATGGGCCGAGCAGAGTGTGTCCTTCCTACGCCATTTCGAACAAGAAGCGACCTTGAGGCGGAAGGAACGCGAGGAGGCTTCGAGTGAATCTGCCCGGCTGCGCGCCCAAGTTAAAGCGAACGCCACGCAACTGAGAGCTGCTTTTGACACCTTGCAGCAATGTATCTCGGACGGGCTTGTATTGAGGCAGAAGCTCGACTCTATTGAGCGGGTTACGCAGAGTCGCGAAGCTGCCCAACGGGAAATTGATGAGAAGATTTCATCATGCTTGCAGCAAAAGGCTCGAATTGAAGTGGAGCTGGCCGCGGCGGCTGATCATGAGAAGGCACTGAAAGGAGTGTGAGAGCAGCTTGCGGACTTGTTGAAAACGCTTCCTTCTCAGTAGCTGTTTTGCCTGTAATCTTTGAATAACATGTATCCATTTTTTGTTCTTTCATACGATTCAACTTGTACTCCATTGAATTCATGAAGAAAAGATACATTTCTTTCGCAATGTCTTGTGTCATCTCTTTGCTTTCTTCTTTCTTTTGTTATCAGCATGTCACTTTAGTAAGCATAGCCGGCAGATGATAGAGTGAGCATCTTGTTTTGGCTTCTTCGGGGGGTAGTGATGGCTTAGAAAGCAGGTTCAGATCTGCTGCCTAAGACTTTTCAACTTCATGAGCCGTGAGGGTCTCATAAAGATTTTTCTCCCTACGAGTCGAGAGGATCTCGTAAGTGTATTTTCTCCTTAGGAATCATGAGAATTCCTAAGTATGTTTTCCCTTATATGTCGTAAGCATCTTACAAGAGAGTTTTCTTCCTTACGAGTCGAGAGGACTCGTAAGTGTTTAATGAGATTGACATTATCCGCATTTCACAGCGTCAGAAGTTGCTCCAGGCGTTTCCCACGAGGTCTGTAGGGTTACTAGGCACACTAACAAGGCTCTACAAGGCATCGACCATGCCAAAATTAAATTTTTTATGTGCCAAACAACCCTAAGCAAGATCGTATACTAGAGTTTAGGCGAGAAACTATTAGCAAGTAAACAACTTTACTCTAAAGGGAATACGAAATACAACCTTTGTAGATCAGTCCTTCACTTCTAAAGCTCCATGATGAAGTCCCTTCGCTGCGATCATGGTTCTCCCGGACTCTTGCATGGCTTCACGAGGCGAAAGATGCGACCTTGCTTGAAGTCTCCGAGGCCGAAGATGATCTACGTCGAGGGAATTCCGACTCAAGCTCCTACTTCACTAACTTGAGAATTAGTGAAGTAAACACCCTAAACTAAAGTGCTAGTCTAGTAGAGGATGGAGAAATAGGAAGTGGGTTCTCTTTAGAATTTTGTTTCTCACAATCTATCTCACTTTTGATCAAACCCTAGCAAGCTTTTTCCTTTTAGCAATGAAGAAGAAAAAGAAATGAAAGAGATGAGGATAATGATCAAGTGAGTGAGCTAACCATGGTGAGTGAGTATCATATACTAACTCTTGTAGAGACTTAACCCTAGGCTAATTGTTATGGTTGGGTTAATAAAAATCCATAGTAAAAACAAATTCAAGTTGAATTAGTCAATGCATCCACAAGCTTCCACAAGCTTCATGCATTTTCTAATCCTCCACTTGATTTTGTAATTACTTTGAATATTAAAAACCCAAACTAAAAATTAGGATAGTGTAAGTCTCATACACCCATGGATGATGTATCATCAACCATGACACAAAAATATAACACATTTTAATATATATCAAATATATAGTAAAGATGTGTACATGTGAGAAAAAACCCTAAGTGAACTTGTGTTAGTAAATGTAAACTAGTATATCTAATATACAATTATACACTTAATTATTAAATCAACACTTGACTTAATAATCCGGTCATATCTCATATAACCGACTAACATCCAATGTATCGACTTATCGAATCAACACTTGATTCGATAACCCGGTCATATCATATATAACCGACCGATACAAAAAGTCGCGAGAATAGAATACGGTATCACATACACGCATTATTCTCGGTCCCGCACATATCACATATGCGCTCCTATTTCGTTTTGCCTGAGCCAGTAAAACATCTATGTAGGATTCTAAAGACTCGTCAATTCGCCGGCAGTAGGTGATGATCACATCAAGCACCCACAAGCCGTCAGCGGTACTAGATAGACGTAACGGCTACCCGGGTATTGAGCGATCAGAAGATCAGCAAGCAAGCCCGCTCCAACTCCAGTAAAAGCCTGCCGGTAACACTTCCCATACAGTCCGGTCTTCTCGTCTGATATGTCGCATATCAAGTCTAGGGGTGGTAAACGTCAGACCCCAATAACCGATAAGTCGTGCCGATGTGAGGCTCATAACGGGTCGAGAAACTACTGGTAACACTTACCAGTAAATTTCTAAATCAGCCCTGGCCAGGGACTTCCCTGTTACGGTCAATCGAGCACAGCGCAACATCAACCCCCAATACCGGGAGAGACGAAACCCCTCCTATCGCTCATTGCCTCCATGTAACTCGGGACTGTACCCAAAAACCACCGTTTTTCACGCCCTCATGGACGTGGTAAGGTGGAAATCAAAGCACAGTGGGAATCAGACAAGACTCTATGACGATCTCGGGTCTACAGACTAACCTGCACAAGTGTCACCAGAGAACAGCCATCTGACGTGAGGAATAATACCAACTGGGAGTTCTCGGTGAGTCCGTCCAGTGTACCCAGTCTCCACTGAGCACCCGTATACCATCTCTGATGTCAAATACCAATGTCCCCGTCTCGATACACCCACGACTAGGGACCTTAAAGGATGTACTTATGGACTACCATGTCCCCACTAGTATGATCCGCATCATAGTCCAGGTAGTCAAGTACACATCCTAAGGGACCTTTAAGGTCGAGAAGCGTATACACTAGTCTACTCTGGTATATCGATGCCCCGTCTCGATACACCCACGACTAGGGACCTTAAAGGATGTACTTATGGACTACCATGTCCCCACTAGTATGATCCGCATCATAGTCCAGGTAGTCAAGTACACATCCTAAGGGCTTTACCAACATGTAACTATAAGACAGTATAAAGAGACAAGTATACATGTTAAAGTAAAGTGCAACCAGATAGCATACTATCATATCGAGCAAGAAAGTCCTCTCTATATATGTCCAAGCATCCAATATAATATACATCATTTGTACAATACTGGCCTCTAGGGCATACATACAACTAACAATCTCCCACTTGCACTAGGGCCAGCTGCTGTAGTATCGCATACCAAGCATCCCGAAGAGTCTCTCAAACTGTATCTGGGGAATGGCCTTCGTGAGTGGATCCGCAGTGTTGTTCTTCGTGTCAACCCTCCTGACCTCGATCTCCCGGCGATCAACTATCTCCCGGATCAGGTGATACCGCCTCAGAATATGCCTGGATCGCTGATGGGACCTGGGTTCCTTGGCTAAAGCCACCGCTCCATTGTTATCGCAATACAAAGGTATTGGATGCTCAATGGATGGAACCACTCCAAGTTCAGTAATGAACTTCTTGATCCAGACAGCCTCTTTGGCAGCATCGTTGGCAGCGATGTATTCAGCCTCC
Source organism: Agapanthus africanus (assembly GCA_030015575.1). Taxonomy (NCBI): domain Eukaryota; kingdom Viridiplantae; phylum Streptophyta; class Magnoliopsida; order Asparagales; family Amaryllidaceae; genus Agapanthus; species Agapanthus africanus. The sequence continues at coordinate 821,619,106 of CM057339.1, read as the reverse complement.
ATCGTCGAGTCTGCTACGGTTTCCTGCTTGGAACTCTTCCAGCTAACCGCCCCTCCGTAAAGGGTAAAGACAAATCCCGACTGCGACTTAGAGTCGTCCTTATCACTCTGGAAGCTCGAATCGGTAAAGGACTCCACTTGGAGTTCTCTGTTACCATACACCAAGAGCATCTCTTTAGTCCTTCGTAAGTACTTGAGAATGCTCTTCACAGCTGTCCAGTGACTCTCTCCAGGATCAGCTTGATACCTACTCACTACACTTAGTGAGTATGCTACATCGGGTCTGGTACATAGCATCGCGTACATGATAGAGCCTACAGCCGAAGCATAGGGTATCCCTTGTATGCGAGCTCTCTCCAAATCAGTCTTGGGAGACATCTCTTTGGAGAGAGAGAGTCCTGAGATCGTGGGTAAAAACCCACGTTTGGACTCTTCCATACTAAACCTTTTTAGTATGGTGTCAATGTACCTGGATTGGGACAATCCCAGTATCCTTTTAGATCTATCTCTATAGATCATAATTCCCAATATGCAGGAGGCATCACCAAGATCTTTCATTGAGAATATTTGTGATAAGAAGAGCTTGACCGATTGCAGCATAGGAATGTCCTTTCCTATGAAGAGTATGTCGTCCATGTACAATACGAGGAAGACAACCTTACTCTCTGCCACCTTTTTGTAGATACAAGGTTCATCTACGTTTTTGACTAAATCAAACTCTTTGATAACGACGTCAAAGCAGATGTTCCAACTCCGCGATGCTTGCTTTAATCCATAAATGGATTTAAGCAGCTTGCACACCTTCCCGCTGCTCCCACTATCTACGAAGCCCTCTGGCTGAGTCATGTACACGCACTCTTCTAAATCACCGTTTAGAAAGGCTGTCTTAACATCCATTTGCCAGATTTCGTAGTCATGATATGCAGCGATGGCAAGCATGATCCGGATGGATTTAATCATAGCCACTGGAGAAAAGGTTTCGTCATAGTCCACACCTGGTCTTTGACGAAAACCCTTTGCAACAAGTCTAGCTTTGAAAGTCTCCACTTTCCCATCTACACCAAGTTTTTCCTTGAAGATCCACTTGCTCCCAATGGGTTTTACCCCTTCAGGAGCATCTTCCAAAGTCCATACTTTGTTGGTGTACATGGATTCCATCTCGGACCGCATTGCATCCAGCCATTTCACTGAGTCCCCACTCTTGATGGCCTGCTCGAAGCTAGTTGGGTCATCATCAACCATGATGCAATCCTCGCTCCCACCATCCATGAGAAAACCGTAGTATCTCTCAGGTGGGCGAGGAACCCTACTAGATCGGCAGAGTGGCTGGGGTTCATCGGGAACTACCGAATCCTCTGGTTCCACTAAATCTTCAGTTGCAGTTTGTGTATCTGAAACCTCTTCCAGCTCTACCACTTTGCCACTAATTTCTGTAACAAGAAATTCCTTTTTTAAAAAGGTGGCATGTTGAGCAACAAACACTTTTTGTTCCTCACTGTGGTAGAAAAAATACCCATATGAGTTCTTTGGATATCCCACAAACTTGCAAAGAACTGACCGTGCCTCGAGTTTGTCCGGATTTTGTCTTTTGACATAGGCCGGACAACCCCATATCTTAACTCGTTTAAGATATAGCCTCTTCCCACTCCATATCTCATATGGTGTGGTAGGTACAGATTTAGATGGAACTTGATTCAATAGGTATGCTGCTGTCTCCAGCGCATATCCCCAGAAGGAAATAGGTAACTCAGCTGTGCTCATCATAGAGCGCACCATATCTAATAGTGTGCGGTTCCTCCGTTCCGATATACCGTTATGCTGTGGTGTATATGGAGGAGTCAGCTGAGAGAGAATCCCATTCTCTTTTAGGAAGTCCAGGAATTCATTGCTCAAGTATTCACATCCTCGATCAGATCGAAGGATTTTAATACTTTTCCCGGTTTGGTTCTCGACTTCATGTTTATATTCTCTAAATTTCTCAAAAGCTTCTGATTTGTGTTTCATCAGGAACACATATCCGAATCTAGAGAGATCGTCAGTGAATGTAATGAAGTACGCAGAACCATTCCTGGCATGTGTAGACATGGGGCCGCATACATCACTATGTACCAGTCCCAAGAGTTCCGTAACTCTCTCTCCGTGTCCCGTAAACGGAGTTTTGGTCATCTTGCCTTTGAGACATGACTGGCAAGTGTTATAAGATAAAAATTCAAACGGATTTAAATATCCATCTTTATGCAACTTAGCTAGTCGTGTCGCATTGATGTGACCCAGTCTACAATGCCACAAGAAGGATTCGTTCAGTTCTGAACTCTTCCTCTTGTGTGTGTTTGTTATGCTCAGAACTGTTGATTGATTTAGAACATAAATGCCATTGCACATCGTGCCTGATCCAACCAACTTTTGGTTAAGAAAAATGTTCATAACATTATCCTGTAATACAAAATTATATCCCTCTTTACTCAACAAAGAAACCGATATAATGTTGCATATCAGGTTCAGCATGTAATAGCATTCGTTCAGAATCAATGTATTACCAGTTGGCAATACAAGGTGATATTCTCCGACGGTTTTAGCTGCAACAATTGAACCATTTCCAACCCTTATGTCTTTATCACCTTCTCCAAGTTCTCTACCTTTCCTAAGCCCATGTAACTGATTACATATATGGGATCCTGACCCGGTATCTAATACCCAGGACGTAGAGGATATGGAGAAACAGTTCTCTGTAACGAACACACCCGAAGAAAATGCATCAACATGTACTTTCTTCATACGGGTGGCATGGGAATCCTGGTATTCCCCTATATCCTGTTCAGTCTTATAACTCTTATAAGAAAGAACGGAACCAACGTTCCCCAGCACAGTATAACATGCGGGTTCGGTCAATACATCCATATTATTATCTTGATTAAGGCATGATATGGTCGCTACCTGGAGAGAGAGAGAAGAAAACACTTTAGCGTATGCTCTTGCAAGATCAAATTGGTTATTATTTTATCTAATCAGGATGGCTCCCACTGTTTTTATCAAATCTTCCTTCAAACCCTAAAAGGAAAGACTAGCCGGGATTAATTACACCCTACAATTTCGCCAATCTTTCCGCCAGGCCAGTGTCGGTACTTTGAGGAAGGTTCCCCGTGCTTTCGCACGGACCTAATTAAAGTAAACCTCGTTTTCCCAGAGGCGTAACCCCGTTGACACCTTTCTAGACACCTACTTGATCGGCTAATTGTCCTGTGTAAAACTCTCCCAGGAGTAACAATTACTCGCAGTGGGTATCGGGATCCAACTATCTCATAGAAGGTATGCAATCTCATTGCAAATCTCAACACTTGAAATTCCCGATAATATTTTGCCCCTAACCCCTATGACCTTGACAAAGGCCAACAAATCATAGGATGCTAGTCAAGTTCAACCCGTCATTTCTTGATTGAATCAAACCCACCCGCACGACCCTTGACAAAGGCCAACAAGGTCGTACGACTACCCCAAAACAATCTGCATCATATGTATAAGCAGATAAGCACCATTTAGCTACCGCACACTACGCCTTGACAAAGGCCAACAAACGCAGCACGAATACTAGATAGTACTTATCTGAAATGACGGAGGGCTACGACAGGTTTTTCTGAAAACCTATTGCGTAATGAATTTGATATCGTTGTAGAATCATGTGAAATTTTAAAATGGAGTGATTTTGAGGCTTTCATTAGTTTTGCAAAAGAGGTCACTCCCGGTGAAGAGATCTCGGCTCTTTCCTTATGGAATAAGATGCAGGATATATCATATACATCACTATGCAAAGCAAACTCCAAAAGCAATCAAAAAACAAACCGAGTTTTGTAGCATCTGCCAGTTTTGCTAAAGAGGTCACTCCCGGTGAAGGGATCTCGGCTCTTTCCTCATCGAATAAGGTGCTGGATATATCGTATATATCACTATGCAAAGCAAAACTGTAGCTACCCTTTTTTATTAAAATTTGATTCTACAACATCTTTTAGGTTTCTTTTCTTTCATTAATCACATTAATGAAGTCCCATCATTTAAGTCACCTAAACATCACAGATAAATACGACGTACACTTATGCCATCCGCATTCGCCCCGATGTCCCCTCGTGCACCGTTAGGTTAGGTAACTAACGGCAGAGCGGGGCAGGGCTAACGCGGGTGTAAAACATAAGTAACGCCTATATAATATATCATATATACTATATACAGTATTTATCACAGAACATCAAATGATCACATCACAGATATCGCAGCAGAAGAAATATATGAAACATTGGATATACTAGGACGTCCGTGTTTTATTTTGAGCCTCTATAAAACACGGATTCCACGGTCGCGATGAATAGCCAAACCCACACCCCTAGACCCCTACGAGAGCGGCAAGCAACCCTACCAATTCTAGAGTTAGGAGACCCGGACTCGACTCCTCGAGTTGGTCTCCCACTGGACTCCAGAACCCGGTTACTTGTGCTCTCCTCCTTGGGTCTATCCTAGTGCGGAAAAGTAAATAATATACAAAAGGTGACATCAACCTCATCCCGGAAGTGCACCAATAAAAGAATATTACATACATTTTATTTTACATGAATGAAAATAAAAACTCTCATCTCACATAAAACCCCCGGCTATTCAGAACGCGACGATCCACTATAATATATCCAGCAACACATAACATCACATGTCATCAACGTAAGTAAATATGCGCATCCCAATTGTCGTTGACATATAGAAACGAAACCGGCGATATCACATATTACACTTACGGTCGCAGAAAAGAAAGTGTAAAACTATAACATTTGGAATCCACAATCTCTTTAGACATCGTAAATCCGAAATATCACATATTTCGCATTTCATGCCTAACTGTATGAATTCCACATATTGTATCACATTCCAGATAAATAGACAGCATTAAACTTTCCGATCAAATAATCAAATACCCGAGATTTCCAGAATAGCTCAACACTTGAGCGGAGTTCAAAAAATTCCAGAATACGTCACAGTAGTAACGGTCCAGCCGTAGAAGGGTCAAGCCAACGCCTCACATGTGGCACGCCGTACTGCCTCGAACCCTAAAATTCAAAAGGCAGTTCAAGACGGTCACATAATCGAGTTAAGGTTTGTTGTCTTCTAGAGGGTCCATCGCGTCACATGCACGTATTTCCGAAAGATTTAAACCCGAGAAAAATTCAACACTTGAATGTTTTTCGTGCCGGGAAAAATCGAGTTAATGATATCCGTTCGAACATTTTAATACTTTCTAAATTATCCGGAATAACAAAACAAAATTAAATTCTCCGATCGAATCGACGATTACAAAATAAACCCCAAAAATACTCAACACATGAGTCACAATAAAAATACCCAGAAAGATGCAGGAATGGTACTGGAAATTACTACATGAAGAACCGTCCCCAATACTCCTTCTCTGCCACGGAACCGCCGCAAATGGTGGCTTAGTGCCGCGGTTCCGCGGCCACGTGGAGGCTTTGAAGGCTCGTTTTCATGGTAACCCTTAAAATTACCTGCTGATTTTTTTAGGTATTTTTAATTCTGAAAATACACAGTTTTTAAAAAATGTACAGAGAGGGGGTTAACTTTGACATTGTCGGGTTCGATCGGGGTTTTAACTTCGTTAACACATCGCCTAATGCTCTAGTTAGGCTCTGATACCACTGTAGGGTTACTAGGCCCAGTAAAAAGGCTCTACAAGGCATCGACCATGCCAAAATTAAATTTTTTATGTGCCGAACAACCCTAAGCAAGATCGTATACTAGAGTTTAGGCGAAACTATTAGCAAGTAAACAACTTTACTCTAAAGGGAATACGAAATACAACCTTTGTAGATCGGTCCTTCACTTCTAAAGCTCCATGATGAAGTCCCTCCGCTGCGATCATGGTTCTCCCGAACTCTTGCATGGCTTCACGAGGCGAAAGATGCGACCTTGCTTGAAGTCTCCGAGGCCGAAGATGATCTACGTCGAGGGAATTCCGACTCAAGCTCCTACTTCACTAACTTGAGAATTAGTGAAGCAAACAACCTAAACTAAAGTGCTAGTCTAGTAGAGGATGGAGAAATACGAAGTGGGTTCTCTTTAGAATTTTTTTTCTCACAATCTATCTCACTTTTGATCAAACCGTAGCAAGCTTTTTTCCTTTTAGCAATGAAGAAGAAAAAGAAATGAAAGAGATGAGGATAATGATCAAGTGAGTGAGCTAACCATGGTGAGTGAGTATCATATACTAACTCTTGTAGAGACTTAACCCTAGGCTAATTGTTATGGTTGGGTTAATAAAAATCCATAGTAAAAACAAACTCAAGTTGAATTAGTCAATGCATCCACAAGCTTCCATAAGCTTCATGCATTTTCTAATTCTCCACTTGATTTTGTAATTACTTTAAATATTAAAAACCCAAACTAAAAATTAGGATAGTGTAAGTCTCATACACCCATGGATGATGTATCATCAACCATGACACAAAAATATAACACATTTTAATGTATATCATATATATAGTAAAGATGTGTACATGTGAGAAAAAACCCTAAGTGAACTTGTGTTAGTAAATGTAAACTAGTATATCTAATATACAATTATACACTTAATTATTAAATCAACACTTGACTTAATAATCCGGTCATATCTCATATAACCAACTAACATCCAATGTATCGACTTATCGAATCAACACTTGATTCGATAACCCGGTCATATCATATATAACCGACCGATACAAAAAGTCGCGAGAATAAAATACGGTATCACATACACGCATTATTCTCGGTCCCGCACATATCACATATGCGCTCCTATTTCGTTTTGCCTGAGCCAGTAAAACCTCTATGTAGGACTCTAAAGACTCGTCAATACGCCGGCAGTAGGTGATGATCACATCAAGCACCCACAAGCCGTCAGCGGTACTAGCTGGACGTAACGGCTACCCGGGTATTGAGCGATCAGAAGATCAGCAAGCAAGCCCGCTCCAACTCCTGTAAAAGCCTGCCGGTAACACTTTTCGTACAGCCCGGTCTCCTCGTCTGATATGTCGCATATCAAGTCTAGGGGTGGTAAACGTCAGACCCCAATAACCGATAAGTCGTGCCGATGTGAGGCTCATAACGGGTCGAGAAACTACTGGTAACACTTACCAGTAAATCTCTAAATCAGCCTTGGCCAGGGACTTCCCTGTTACGGCCAATCGAGCACAGCGCAACATCAACCCCCAATACCGGGAAAGACGAAACCCCTCCTATCGCTCATTGCCTCCATGTGACTCGGGACTGTACCCAAAAACCACCGTTTCGCACGCCCTCATGGACGTGGTAAGGTGGAAATCAAAGCACAGTGGGAATCATACAAGACTCTATGACGATCTCGGGTCTACAGACTAACCTGCACAAGTATCACCAGAGAATTGCCATCTGACGTGAGGTATAATACCGTCTAGGAGTTCTCGGCGAGTCCGCCCAGTGTACCCAGTCTCCACTGAGCACCAGTATACCATCTCTGATGTCTAACACCAATAGATATGGGATCATCCATTGTCCATCTCATGGGTCGAGAAGCGTATACGCTAGTCTACTCTGGTATATCGATGCCCCGTCTCGATACACCCACGACTAGGGACCTTAAAGGATGTACTTATGGACTACCATGTCCCAACTAGTATGATCCGCATCATAGTCCAGATAGTCAAGTACACATCCTAAGGGCTTTACCAACATGTAAATATAAGACAGTATAAAGAGACAAGTATACATGTTAAAGTAAAGTGCAACCAGATAGCATACTATCATATAGAGCAAGAAAGTCCTCTCTATATATGTCCAAGCATCCAATATAATATACATCATTTGTACAATACTGGCCTCTAGGGCATACATACAACTAACAATCTCCCACTTGCACTAGGGCCAGCTGCTGTAGTATCGCATACCAAGCATCCCGAAGAGTCTCTCAAACTGTATCTGGGGAATGGCCTTCATGAGTGGATCCGCAGTGTTGTTCTTCGTGTCAACCCTCCTGACCTCGATCTCCCGGCGATCAACTATCTCCCGGATCAGGTTATACCGCCTCAGAATATGCCTGGATCACTGATGGGACCTGGGTTCCTTGGCTAAAGCCACCGCTCCATTGTTATCGCAATACAAAGGTATTGGATGCTCAATGGATGGAACCACTCCAAGTTCAGTAATGAACTTCTTGATCCAGACAGCCTCTTTGGCAGCATCGTTGGCAACGATGTATTCAGCCTCCATCGTCGAGTCTGCTACGGTTTCCTGCTTGGAACTCTTCCAGCTAACTGCCCCTCCGTAAAGGGTAAAGACAAATCCCGACTGCGACTTAGAGTCGTCCTTATCACTCTGGAAGCTCGAATCGGTAAAGGACTCCACTTGGAGTTCTCCGTTACCATACACCAAGAGCATCTCTTTAGTCCTTCGTAAGTACTTGAGAATGCTCTTCACAGCTGTCCAGTGACTCTCTCCAGGATCAGCTTGATACCTACTCACTACACTTAGTGAGTATGCTACATCGGGTCTGGTACATAGCATCGCGTACATGATAGAGCCTACAGCCGAAGCATAGGGTATCCCTTGCATGCGAGCTCTCTCCAAATCAGTCTTGGGAGACATCTCTTTGGAGAGAGTGAGTCCTGAGATCGTGGGTAAAAACCCACGTTTGGACTCTTCCATACTAAACCTCTTTAGTATGGTGTCAATGTACCTGGATTGGGACAATCCCAGTATCCTTTTAGATCTATCTCTATAGATCATAATTCCCAATATGCAGGAGGCATCACCAAGATCTTTCATTGAGAATATTTGTGATAAGAAGAGCTTGACCGATTGCAGCATAGGAATGTCATTTCCTATCAAGAGTATGTCGTCCATGTACAATACGAGGAAGACAACCTTACTCTCTGCCACCTTTTTGTAGATACAAGGTTCATCTACGTTTTTGACTAAATCAAACTTTTTGATAACAACGTCAAAGCAGATGTTCCAACTCCGCGATGCTTGCTTTAATCCATAAATGGAGTTAAACAGCTTGCACACCTTCCCGCTGCTCCCACTATCTACGAAGCCCTCTGGCTGAGTCATGTACACGCACTCTTCTAAATCACCGTTTAGAAAGGCTGTCTTAACATCCATTTGCCAGATTTCGTAGTCATGATATGCAGCGATGGCAAGCATGATCCGGTTGGATTTAAGCATAGCCACTGGAGAAAAGGTTTCATCATAGTCCATACCTGGTCTTTGACGAAAACCCTTTGCAACAAGTCTAGCTTTGAAAGTCTCCACTTTCCCATCTACACCAAGTTTTTTCTTGAAGATCCACTTGCTCCCAGTGGGTTTTACCCCTTCACGAGCATCTTCCAAAGTCCATACTTTGTTGGTGTACATGGATTCCATCTCGGACCGCATTGCATCCAGCCATTTCACTGAGTCCCCACTCGTGATGGCCTGCTCGAAGCTAGTTGGGTCATCATCAACCATGATGCAATCCTCGCTCCCACCATCTATGAGAAAACCTTAGTATCTCTCAGGTGGGCGAGGAACCCTACTAGATCGGCGGAGTCGCTGGGGTTCTTCGGAAACTACTGAATCCTCTGGTTCCACTAAATCTTCAGTTGCAGTTTGTGTATCTGGAACCTCTTCCAGCTCTACCACTTTGCCACTAATTTCTTTAACAAGAAATTCCTTTTCTAAAAAGGTGGCTTTTTGAGCAACAAACACTTTTTGTTCCTCACTGTGGTAGAAAAAATACCCATATGAGTTCTTTGGATATCCCACAAACTTGCAAAGAACTGACCGTGCCTCGAGTTTGTCCGGATTTTGTCTTTTGACATAGGCCGGACAACCCCATATCTTAACTCGTTTAAGATATAGCCTCTTCCCACTCCATATCTCATATGGTGTGGTAGGTACAGATTTAGATGGAACTTGATTCAATAGGTATGCTGCTGTCTCCAGCGCATATCCCCAGAAGGAAATAGGTAACTCAGCTGTGCTCATCATAGAGCGCACCATATCTAATAGGGTGCGGTTCCTCCGTTCCGATACACCGTTGTGCTGTGGTGTATATGGAGGAGTCAGCTGAGAGAGAATCCCATTCTCTTTTAGGAAGTCCAGGAATTCATTGCTCAAGTATTCACCTCCTCGATCAGATCGAAGGATTTTAATACTTTTCCCGGTTTGGTTCTCGACTTCATGTTTATATTCTCTAAATTTCTCAAAAGCTTCTGATTTGTGTTTCATCAGGAACACATATCCGAATCTAGAGAGATCGTCAGTGAATGTAATGAAGTACGCAGAACCATTCCTGGCATGTGTAGACATGGGGCCGCATACATCACTATGTACCAGTCCCAAGAGTTCCGTAACTCTCTCTCCGTGTCCCATAAACGGAGTTTTGGTCATCTTACCTTTAAGACATGACTGGCAAGTGTCATAAGATGAAAATTCAAACGGATTTAAATATCCATCTTTATGCAACTTAGCTAGTCGTGTCGCATTGATGTGACCCAGTCTACAATACCACAAGAAGGATTCGTTCAGTTCTGAACTCTTCCTCTTGTGTGTGTTTGTTATGCTCAGAACTGTTGATTGATTTAGAACATAAATGCCATTGCACATCGTGCCTGATCCAACCAACTTTTGGTTAAGGAAAATGTTCATAACATTATCCTGTAATACAAAATTATATCTCTCTTTACTCAACAAAGAAACCGATATAATGTTGCATATCAGGTTTGGCATGTAATAGCATTCGTTCAGAATCAATGTATTACCAGTTGGCAATACAAGGTGATATTCCCCGACGGTTTTAGCTGCAATAATTGCACCATTTCCAACCCTTATGTCTTTATCACCTTCTCCAAGTTCATGGATTGCTGTGATATCACCTGTAGGGTATAAATTTCATTTTTCTTTATTTCTTTCCGTGATGCTCTACCATTTCAGCTTTTATATCGCGAAGGTCGCGATTGCCCAATCATTTCGGCTATTTTTCGCGGCGCCCAATCATTTCGGCTATTTATTTTATTTTTACTCGCTGCTTTTTATTGCGAGTTGCCCAATCATTTCGGCTATTTATTTCATTTTTACTCGCTGCTTTTTATTGCGAGTTGCCCAATCATTTCGGCTATTTTGCATGCATACATTTTTACTTGCTGATTTTGTTGCAAGTTGCCCCATCATTTCGGCTATTTCGTATGCATGTGTGGCTCGCTAGCTTCTTTGCTGCAAGCTTGGAGTTAGACACCGATTTCGGCATCAGCACCGCTACAACCGGAATATTGCCAGGAGAGAATCATCATTTGCCTCTGTCGATGTCGAACAAAGGTGGCTTAGCGAACAGGGTTAGGATCATGTCGACTAAGGATTTTGACTTCATGAGCCGTAAGGGTCTCATAAAGGTATTTCTCCCTGCGAGTCGTGAGGATCTCGTAGGTGTGTTTTCTCCTTAGGAATCGTGAGGACTCCTAAGTGTGTGTCTTTTATAAGTCGTAAGGATCTTATAAGAGTATTTTCTCCTTATAAGTCGAGAGGACTTACAAGTGTCGTTCGCCGTGTGAGCATATCCCTAGACGCTGGTGGGAATTTATCAGGGAAATGTTTATTCGTGCCCGTGGATTGTATACAAGGGTCAATATTGAACCGCTTGTAGGGCAATCTGGGAAAGGTGATGGCTTAAGAACAGGTTCGGATCCCTGTAGCTTAAGGCTTTTGAATCCTATGAGCCGTGAGGGTTTCAAAGGGGAATTCTCCTTACGAGTCGTGAGGATCTCGTAAGTGCGTTTTTTCCTTAAAAATCGTGAGGATTCCTAAGTGTGTTGCTCCCTTGTGAGTCGTAAGGATCTCACGTAGGTATTTTTTTTTACAGGGTCGAGAAGACCTTACAAGTGTCTTTTAATGAGATTGCGCCCTTTCGGGTTTTCACAAACTCGCCGGTAGTCCTGCTGTTTTTACTCACGGAGCCCTTTCGGGTTTTCATCCGTGCCCATCTCGCTTATGGACGTACCATTTTTTTTTACGAGTCGGCGCCCTTTTGGGTTTTCACAAACATCGTCGGTAGTCCTGCTGTTTTTACTCACGGAGCCCTTTCGGGTTTTCATCCGTACCCATCTTGCTTATGGACGTACCGTTTTTTTTTGCGTCAACCTTAGGATGCTGCGGTCCGTAGTAGTTTATAGGCGTTTCGGTCAACAGCTAGTTTTAGGACATAGTGGTCCATCGTTGGTTTAAGGACGTTTCGGTCGGTTGTTAGTTTAAGGACATTTCGGTCGGTTGTTAGTTTAAGGACGTTTCGGTCCGTTAGCCGGCTACTACTTATAGAGTTTGGGCTTAGGAAGATAGCGAGCGGACATGTCGTCGTCATCTATCATTGACCTAGGCCGTGACTCGTCAGGCGTAATACTTTTCAGGAAGCGACCATTTATTGGCCTGAAGGGCCTTTCGCCATGCATGTCCATGAGTAGGTAGGCCCCATCCTGGTAGACCTTGTCTATGATATATGAGCCTTCATAGTTTGGCTCGAATTTCCCCCGTTTGGCACGATTGGGGATCATAGGTCTTTTGACCACTAGCATGAGTTCGCCTTGGCGGAATGTTCTCGGCCTGGTCAATCTTTCGTATGAGCGCGTCATCTTTGCTTTATAAGCCTCCAGATTTTGTTGCGCTATGAGCCGGGTTTCATCAAGGGCGTCGAGCTCTTCAAGCCGAAGGTGAGCATTCTCTTCGTCCGTTAGTTCGTAGTGAACGGCCACTCGTAGAGAGGGTAACTCTATCTCGAGGGGAAGTACCGCATCCGTACCAAATACCAATGAATACGGCGTTGTGTTAGTGGCCGTTTTAAACGTAGTTCGATACGCCCAGAGAGCTTCATGCAGTCGTTCATGCCAGTCCTTCTTATTTCGCGACACTGTCTTTTTCACGATCTTTGTCATGGTCTTGTTGAAAGCCTCGGCTAGACCGTTAGCTCGGGGATTATAGATCGAAGATTATCTCCAGACTATGTTATGTCGTTGTGCGAAGCGGCTGATCTTATGGCTTCTATAGGCTGGCCCGTTATCGGAGATAATCCGTTGTGGAGTTCCAAACCGATAAATGACAAGCGTCTTGAAGAAATGGAAGATATTCTCCGTCTTCACTTCCCTCAGCGGTACTGCTTCTGCCCATTTGGAGAAGTAATCAGTTGTCGTCAAAATGAATCGATGTCCTCTGGACGATGCAGGTTCGATGGGGCCGATTATGTCAGTCCCCCACATTTCGAACGGCCAGCTAGCCACTGTTGGATGTAGTGGATTTAGATGCTGATGGATAAAGTCTCCGTGAATCTGGCACGCGTGGCACTGTTTCGCGTATTCGAGGCAGTCTTGGATCATCGTGGGCCAATAATAACCCATCTGTTTGATCTTCAGCTTCATCTTTGGCCCGGCTTGGTGAGAACTGCAGAGTCCGTCATGAGTTTCTTGGACGACTCTCTTTGCCTCTTCAGGTCCCAGGCATCTTAACCACAGAGAATCAAATGACCTTTTATACAGAGTATCATTGACGAAAGCGATAGACAGAGCTAGTTTCATAAGCTGATGTTTCGAGGACGCATATTCAGGTGTTCGACAGGATTTGAAGTAGTCTATAAAGACTTCTCTCCAATCCTCAACCTTTTCCTGGTCTTTTACTTGCAGAGCCACTTGCTCGGTCGCCCCCTTTTTTCGGACGACTCTGGAGATATTTCAGCCGGTGCAAGAACCCGACGGCTTTGCACAACGATCCTCACGTCATCGAGGTTTTCGTCAGCCAGTTCTTTAGCGAGCTTGGCTAATGCATCCGCTTTGCTATTTTCCGCACGCGATATGCTTTCTAAGGTGTAGGAAGGGATTTGAGTCAGCAACTTTTGTACTCTCTCACCGTACTTTACCAGCTCCGGTTTGCACGTTTGATAGTCGCCGTTTACTTGACTAACGACCAGTTGGGAGTCTCCGTATATGAGTTGGTTTTCAATTCCCATGCCGGTAGCGATCTCGAGACCTGCTATCAAAGCTTCATACTCGTCTTCATTGTTTGTCCTCGGCTCTGTTAAGGAGAAGGCAAAGCGCATTATCCCTCCTTGTGGAGTCACGAAGATGAGGCCTACCCCTGATTTGATTATGAAGGTGCTTTGTTTGCGCTTTTTCATGGAAGAGGCTCCATCGAAGTAAAGTTCCCAACGGGTATCATTATCTCTTCTCTCTTTGTCGATCGTGTCAAACGCGTGTTCGTCCGGCAATTCGCAGTTCAAAGGAGAATCGGCGGGTATCGGATGATCAGCGAGGAAGTCGGCGATGGCCTGGCCTTTCACTGCCTTGAGGGGTCGATAAGTTATCGAGAACTCCATCAAGAGTAGGGCCCATTTAGCGAGTCATCCTGTTAATATGGCCTTTGACATCAAATATTTGAGGGGATCCACCTTTGATATGAGATGGACCTCATGTGCCAATGCATAGTGTCTGAGCTTCGTTATTGCGAAGATCAACGCTAGGCAGTGTTTTTCAATGGGAGAGTAATTGTTTTCTGCCCCTAGGAGAACTCGACTCAAATAGTAGAGAGCTCTTTCTTTTCCTTGGTCGTTCTCTTGTGCCCATAGCGCGCCTAAGGAACCTTCGAGGGCTGTCGTATATAGGACGAGAGGTTTCCCTTTAACGGGAGCGTCCAGTACTGGCGGATTCTGCAAGTATTGCTTGATTTCATCCAGTGCGCTTTGGCATTTGTGATCCCAGATGAACGGAGTTCCCTTCTTCATTGAGTGGCTATAGGGGCGGCACTTGCCGGAGATATTGGCTATAAATCGCCGGATATACGTGAGCTTTCCTTGGAGAGACCGCAGCTGTTTGAGAGTTCTTGGCGGGGGCATTTCCATAATCGCCTTGATCTTTGACGGATCTATCTCGATGCCTCGGTGTCGGACGATGAATCCTAGGAATTTGCCGGAGGAAACTCCGAACGCGCATTTGAGAGGTTCATCTTCAAGTTGTTTTGCCGAAGGCATTGAAATACGGTCTTTAGATACTCTAAATGTTCCTCGTATGATTTGCTTTTAACCACGAGGTCGTCGATGTAGCATTCGACGATTTCATGTATGAGGTCGTCGAAAATTTTCGTCATGGCCCTCTGATAGGTGGCGCCAGCGTTCTTTAGACCGAAGGGCATCACCTTGTAGCAGAATATGCCCAAAGGGGTCCGGAAAGCGGTATGTCTCTGGTCTTCGGGATGCATCTTTATCTGATTATATCCTGATGAGCCGTCCATGAAGGGGAAAACTTCATGAGTGGACGTATTGTCTATCATCAGCTCGGTGACCGGTACTGGGAAGTCGTCTTTCGGGCAGGCTTTATTGAGATCCCGAAAGTCCACACATATGCGCACCGTCCCATTCTTCTTCATCACGGGGACGATGTTGGCGATCCAATCAGGATATTGAACCTTTTGTATAAAGCCGGAGTCGATTAGCTTTTTGACCTCGGCGTTGATGCTCATCTCAAGCTCGAGCCGCATTCTTCTCGGTGCCTGTTTGATCGGCTTGACGTCTGGGGATATCGCCAATTTGTCCACAGCAATCTCTGGATCTAATTCTGGCATCTTGGAATAGTTCCATGCAAAGCAATCTTTATGCTGCATGAGCTGTCAGCTTTTCGACGGCTTGGTCATCAAGGATGATATCCTCAGGGACTTTTTCTTTTCCCTTATCTTTTCTGTTTGACCCACTGTTCGAGGGCCCAAGATTCTTTTCGGGCAGCGTACGATTGCGCTGCTGAATATTTTCACAGGTCTTCGGTTCTTCCTCTTTTTCCAAGGTGGACTCTTTAAAGAGAGGGCCAAGAGTCATTTCTTCGTCAGAGTCGCTCCCGAAAGTGAGAACTTGCGATCCCCCGGCGTTGACCATGCGACAGTTGCCGGTAGTTCTTTTACGCTCCTCGGTCGTACTTATTTTCTCCCGACGAGTTTTGCGTTTCATCCGCTTGAAATGTTGCCGGTGAGCAACATATCCCTGCCAACATCTTTTAAAAGCGTTGCACTCTTTGGTGGGGTGCACAATCTTTCGATGATATAAGCAGTAGTTAGGATGCATTTCCGCTTCACCAAGATTGTTTTTTTCGGAGGGTGGCAGCTTCATTCCCATTGATATGGCTTTAGCGAACCTTTTCCTCGTCTTGAACCTGTTTTTATTTGCGATGGATGTACTTTGATCTGGCGGGAGTGTCTCAACTCTTTCGTCCAGTCGCCGGCATTTGGCCTTTTCAAATATGACAATCTCGCGCTTCCGATCAGCTTTGCTTTTAAGAAGAGCTTCGTTCAGGAATACATCAATTGTTTCGTCTGATGGCCCTAGAAGTTCCGGTTCAGGATTTGCCCCCAGTTTCTTTGTGTAAGGAGCTTCTTCATCGTCTATCGACGAGTGAGAGATCACATGGCAGCTTGCTACATCACCTTCAGATTCATCCGACGAGTCTTTTCCATTGTCATCATCTCCGTCCTCAAGGACGTGGCTGAGAAATTCTTGGAGTGTGATTGGGGTCTGCACCTTCTGGTTATATTCTTCCAGCGCGTCGATATATTTTTGCAGGTCCGTGCGCTTGTCACCAGGCTTCACGGGCTTTTTGGTCTTCTTCTTCTTCTTTGAAGACTTTGACGGCTGGGTGTGAATGCTTTGGCTATCACCACTAATTTTTGGAGTTGGGCGCAGCTTCAGCATCCCCTCGATGATCTCAGGTTCCAGTGGATTCTTCCACCTAATTTCCGGACATGTGTGGAGATCCTTCAGCATTCTTTTAGTTTTGGCTGAAAGAGCGACCTCCCAGGGAGCTTCTTCTACGAAAGAACACGATGCCCTCGGTGTATCCGTCTTCTTGAGAGCGTGCGGCTGAGGCGGGTTCACCTTCCAATTCTCGGATAATACGAATTTGCCCTGTTGGTACTGATCTTCTATCCAGCTTTTGAAGATATAACAATCTTCGATCGGATGGCCCAACATTCGGTTATAAGGGCAATAGTTAGGATTGCTAATGTCGCCTGGTTGCGCTGGGTGTCTTGGCTCCGGCAGAGTGATGAGCCTGTTGCGCAGTGCTAGCTCGAATAAACACTTCGTTTTGTCTCGAGGGAACGAGTAAGGGGGTCTCATTTTATCTCCAAGAGATCGAGTTCTATCATTTTGGCAATCAACTGGTCTTAGACCACTGGGCTGCTGTTGAGAATTGGCGGCGACAGTCGCTTTCCCCTTTCCCTTCTCGTTCCGAAGCTCCGGCTTTGGAGGAGACGGTCTATGACCCATCTGGTCCATTTGGGCCAGTTTGTCGATCAAGGCCTGGAGTGTGGTCGGCTTGAAAAACATCATGAACTGGGAGATGGTCGTCTGCGGATCAAGAGTGCCTACGAACATGCCCACCGCCGGCGCTGTTCGCATTTCGACCACAGATTCCGCCACCGTATCGCGTACTGAACCCATGTTTCTCCAGGTTTCATCCTGGCATTAATTAGTGCGGTAATCGGAGTGCGCCCGCTAGCGCCTGCGAATCTTTGCGTAAATAACAGCTCCATCTCCGTAAATGTCTTGACCAAGTCGTTCGGGAGTTCAGAGTACCACTCGAATGCCGTTTTCGACAAGCTACCAACGAATTGGCGAAGTAGCAATTTATCATCACCTCCGGTGTTGCCACATAGAGCCCTGAACTGAGCGACATGCTGGTGGGGATTTCCCATCCCATCCCTTTATATACATGAAATTTAGGGATCGTATATCCCGGCGGGTACTTTATTTGGTCATACCAGTCTGGATATGGTCGCCCAGTTTTAACAACTTGGTCGGCCACTTCATTCGCCTGGTGAGCTCATATTTGCTGAGCAATGTAGTCATCCAGAGCGGCCTTGGAAATGGTTTCCTCTTTGGCTGCTGAAAGAGCCGGAGGAGGGTTCAATGTCTCCCCCCTGTTGTCTTCAATGATGATCGGAGGGTCTTCAGCTGGAGGTTCCGGCTGTAATATCATCCAGCCATGTCTTGGAACAAGAGAGCCATTCGTTTTATATTGGCTTCCTGTTCCGCGGCCTCTTTTTCTTTCCTCTCGAGCATTCTTCGGAGGAACTCGGTGTCAGTTTCTTGTTCCCGACACTGCTCCGAGGTCTCTCGATTTTCTTTTGGCCCAGTGAGTGCGGCCATTGCAGTCAGCATCTCCTGAAGCTTCTGCTGTTGTTGTTCCTGAGCCCTTGTTATTGACCGGGTAAGCGGTCGATGACCCGTAGAAGCACGGCTTTCCTCTTTTCCGGAAGCCATATAAACGGTATGTACCATCATGCCCCCGGACTTGGGGTATTTAGATTCAGCGCTTTTACGGTTTGCCACGTTCACAGGGGCTTTCTCTGGCCTCCTTCTCTTTTGAGCAGTTGAAGTCGAGGGGGCCGTTGCAGCGGGCACCCAGGTAGCTATCGTCTTTTGTGGCTTGACAGGATGGTCCTTCTCTTGCCGAACTTTTACCTTTTTCTGTTGGCGAGAGTAATCTTGATCAATTACTGAGTCCTGAACCTGTCGCCAGACTTTGTAAATTTTGGAAGAAAGCCGTTGAGGGGCTGCTCCGGCTTTGTTTCTGTAACATTCTCCATGGGTGGAGGAGATCTTTTCAGTGCGGCGGTGGGTGAATTCCTGCACACCCTGTTAAGCAGCTCGAAGCTGTTCCTAGTTGGAACAGCAGCATTGGCTTCCACCGTTGGGGCTGGTGGAGTTAGCCCAGAGGGGGAGTTGCCCCCAGCTTTCCGTACTCGGCACCAGTGACGACGAGCATGTCGCGCAGATGGTATTGGTTCAGCTATGGGGATGGCTTTGTCATGCCCCCTGTTTCGGTGAGGCGCTTCTGGTACCAGCCTCTTGAAGACCGACGTCCGTTGACTAGTAGTATCCAATCTGTCAAAGATAGACCTTTGAGCAGGGACGGGAGCCGGAGTGGCCAACTTCGTAAAGACTGATCCTTTGACGGGAGAAGCTTCTTTAGTGACCTCGAGAGCAGGAATGGCTATCCGTTTTGGGATGGCCGCTTCAGGTATCGTGGGCTTCTTGACGGGCCCATTGGAGTTCAGGCTCAGCCTATCGAAGACTGATGCTGTTGGCTTGACATTGGATGACCCGTTGAGAGGGGCCGTGGTGGTAGTGGGTCGATCAAAGACCGACTTCTTTTGCGCTTCTTGCGGCAGCGGGATGTTAACGCTCACTGGTGGGAGCATGGTCCCGAAGAACAACCCTGTGGTAGCCTGCGTCACCTGCTCTACCGGCATTGTGAACAGGGAGGCCGCCTGGGGCTCGTAAGTTACACCTCCAGATGAGGTGGAACGGAAGTTGCAGTTGCAGCTGGAACATTTCGTGTAAATAGACGCCATTGATCTTTCGTTTTCTGCACGGAGCAAGACACCGAATCTTAATACCTCGAACCCAAGGGTAACCATATCAAACCGCGATTTGTTCGCGAACACAACACACGAACTGTGGAGTGGAAAGAGGAAAAGGTCCCACCGGGCGTGCCAGAATCTGTTCCCTGCCGAAACACACGGGAAGACGCGGTGGACGTCTCGCCTGAATTTCGAGGGTAGATGCTAATTGGTGCTATCCGTCCACCTCTCCGAAGATGCCAAGTTGATTTATGGCACCATGTATCGAAGGTTTAAACGGATGCGGCCGATGTAGCAGACTTCGTCAGATTCCCCCTCGTTTGAGGGGTTTTTGATTGTGGGGACGCTCTTCCCTGCAGGCGCAAGCCCCTGCAGTTAATTACGCTACCGCATCGCGGTAACAATTTTCTCCTTCTCCACATGGTCACTTTGTGTCGTGGGTGTTTGTTTTGTTTATGGTTGCCCGTGGATTGTATACGGAGACTAATTTATGTTGTCGCCCATAGGGCGTGGATTAGTCCAAATCCGTATCTTCTTAGATTTGGGTTTGGGAGTTGGGTTTGTAGGGTTACTAGGCACTGTCACAAGGTTCTACAAGGCATCAACCATGCCCGATTTAAATTTTAGACGTGCCGAACAACCCTAACCAAGATCTTAGACTAGAGATTAGGCGAAACAAAGCAAGTAAACAACTTTACTTCTAAGAGTTAGGGATTACAACCTTTGTAGTCCGTTCCTTCACTTCTAAAGCTCCGTGTTGAGGTCCCTTCGCTGCGATCATCGAGTACCCGGACTCTAGAGAGGCTCCATGAAGAGAAAGATGCAAGCTTGCTTCCTGTTCCCTGATTAAAAAATCAGGAAAAAAGTTTCAGAGGAAGCATCACGTGCACAAACGTGATCAGTGGTCACGTGTTGGCACGTAATGGTAAAGCAGCGGCAAAGAACAGAGCAAAGAAGAGGAGCCCATTCGGAAGGGTCACATGCTCGCACGTGACCGGTGGTCGCGTGCTCACACGTGACCAAAGGTCACGTGACAACACGTGACTGGCTTTAAAAGCCTTACTGTTTAACAGAATTAAATCCTGAAAAAGATCATCTAAATCTTTCTAAAATAGATAAGAATTATGTAAAACCGTTGGATTAAGAATCCGAGGGTGATTAAATATCACCAATTTATGGAAAAATCTTAGACAAGGAAAGATTTCCCCCAAATCTCACCGAAAATAACAAACAGAATATCTTTGGATTTAAAATCCAACGGTGAATAAAATGCATTGTGTGATCTAAAGGATCATATTAATTATGAAATCAATTAAAATCTTTCAATGAAAGATTCACAAAACAAATTGATTCTTTTCTTTCTCCTATAAATAGGAGCTAAGAAGAGAAAAGGAGGGACCTTTTTTTTGGGAGAGAAAAAAAGAGAGGGCCTTGGAATCTTAAAAATTCAGAGAGAAAAGAAAGAAGAATTTGATTCTCTACAAAGAAAAAACCCTAGGTAAGAAAAAAGGGGGTAAAGGCTTCAAAAAGAGAATTTAATTCTCAATCCAAGAGTTTAACTCTTATATAAAAAGAAAAGAACTTAGTTCTTTCTCTGGTGGAAGACCTGCAAAGTGCACATCTCCCCATAGGTTGAGAATTTAATTCTCATCGGGTCAAGATCCTGCCATGCAGATCTAAAACATAGAGGAGGAATTGAGTTTTGAGAATTTAATTCTCACAAAGTTATAGGAATTTAATTCCTCCAAGATAAAATAAGGGTTTAACCCTATCTGGGAATTTAATTCTCTAAAATTATAGGAATTTAATTCCTTCAAAATGGACAGAACTAGGGTTTAACCCTAATTGAGAATTTGATTCTCTCAAACTCACAGGGATTTAATTCCCCTTAAAATAAAATTAGGGTTTCACCCTATATCAGAACTTGTTTCTTTACATATATGAGAATCTAATTCCTACAGAAAGAAAATTAGGTTTTAACCCTACCTAAGAATAAAATTCTTCGAAAATAGGAATTTAATTCCTGCAAAGTTATAGCTAGGGTTCAACCCAATGAAGAGTTTAATTCTTAAAAAGACAAACAGATCTTTAAACAGGAAAGAACCAGGGTCACGTGTCCCCACGTGACCCCTGTAAAAGATCCACAGAACAGAAGCTCTGGGCGCCTTCACATGTCACCACGTGACCCCTAATGAATATTCTAATAAATCAAGGCATGAGCACCCATCATGTGCCCACACGTGATGGCTGTGAGAATTAAAGGTGTTAAACACTTATCTGCGGAACAAAATGAAGGGGATCTGGCCCCACTTTTTGATGCCATCACGTACTCCCGCGTGATCCCCTCTCTGTTAATGTTTAACACTAATCTGATAATTTTGTCGCCAGTGTTTAATACTGTTACCTGTTAGTGTTTAACACTAATTTGAGAATCACAATTTTTAGTGTTTAGCACTAATTTGATAATCTTATTTCCAGTGTTCAATACTGTTGGTCTTTAGTGTTTAACACTAGTTTTAGCCCAATTGACTAATTTTCTAGAGGCAAAGCCTCTCCTTCAATGGACCAACAGAGGGCCAATATTCCAAACATGATTGGACTTAGCCCAAGAAGGCCATAAGTCCTCAATTCAGACTTAACTGAGCCAATAGGCTCATAATATAATTAATTGATCTTGGTTCCAAATTGGGCTACAGATCATTTAATCTACCTTGGTTCAAGGGCACATCTCTTCACTCATTTGATATTTGTCGTTGTAATTCCTCAACGTCTTCAAAGAGGTGACGGGTCCCAACAACCATACATTTCACGGACTGTGGGGTCCTTAAACTTATAGACTATGATGTCCTTAACCTTGACCGTGATGTCTTAAAACTAACAACGGACTGTGGGGTCCTTAAACTCATGAACTATGATGTCCTTAACCTTGACCGTGATGTCTTAAAACTAACAACGGACTATGACGTCCTTAACCTTGACCGTGATGTCTTAAAACTAATGCCGGACTGTGGAGTCCTTAAATCCACGGACTATGATGTCCTTAACCTTGACCGCAATGTCTTAAAACTAATATTGGACCGCAATGTCCTTAAACTACCTATCGACCGCAATGTCACTAAACTAAACAATAGAGCCCCCCAATTGCTCTCTTGTCGGATCTAAATGATCCCATTAAGTCGATCTTAGTCTAAAATGAGACTAACGTATTCTTAACAAACGTTTAAGTTGATCTTAGTCTCAAATGAAGCTAACGTATCCTTAAACCCAAACCCCCAAACCCAAATCTAAGATAATACGGATTTGGACTAGTCCACGCCCTACGGGCAATAACATAACTTAGTCTCCGTATACAATCCACGGGCAACCAAACACAAAACAAACACCCACGACACGAAGTGACCCTCTGGAGAAGGAGAAAGTTGTTACCGCGATGCGGTAGCGTAATTAACTGCAGGGGCTTGCGCCTGCAGGGAAAAGCGTCCCCACAATCAAAAACCCCTCAATCAAGGGGGAATCTGACGAAGTCTGCTACATCGGACGCATCCGTTTAAACCTTCGATATACGGTGCCATAAATCAACTTGGCATTTTCGGAGAGGTGGACGGATAGCACCAATTAGCATCTGCCCCGAATCTCAGGCAAGACGTCTCTTCGTCGCGCCGTCTTTCGGAGGGGAACAGATTCTGGCACGCCCGGTAGGACCTTTT
Organism: Agapanthus africanus; assembly: GCA_030015575.1. Taxonomy (NCBI): domain Eukaryota; kingdom Viridiplantae; phylum Streptophyta; class Magnoliopsida; order Asparagales; family Amaryllidaceae; genus Agapanthus; species Agapanthus africanus. The sequence goes on along the minus strand of CM057339.1, from coordinate 821,595,975 downwards.
CCTCTTTCCACTCCACACTTCGTGTGTCGTGTTCGCGAATGAATCGCGGTTTGCTATGGTTGCCTGTGGATTTGAGGTACTTAGATTTGGTTTCTTGTTCCGTGCAGAAAATAGAAGATCAATGGCTTCGAGCTGCACTATCTGCAACTGCAACTCTAACTCCGTCCTTGCTGGAGGAGTGACTTACGGGCCCCAAGCAGCCTCCCTTTTCAAGATGCTAGTGGAGCAGGTAACTCAAGCCACCACTGGACTATTCTTCGGGACCATGCTCCCACCCATGAGCTTCAACGCCCCTGTACCGTCACAAGAAGCTCCCAAGAAGTCGGTATTCGATCGGCTTGCTACTACTGCGGCCCCTCTCAACAAGTCGCCCAACTCCACTGCCTCAGTTTTTAACAGACTAGGCCAGAGCTCCAACGGGCCCATGAAGAAGCCTGCAATACCAGAAGGCGTTATCCCGAAGCGGATAGCCATCCCTGCTCCCAAAATCGTCAAGGCGGCTTCTCCTGCCAAAGGGTCGGTCTTCACAAGACTGACTATTTCTGCTCCCGTTCCAGGCGAAATCACCAAGGTTGCTTCCTCTACTCGGATGTCTGCTTTTGATAGGTTGGCTGTCCCCATTCAACGGACGTCGGTCTTTAAAAGGCTGATACCAGCGAATTCTGACCAACACAGGGGGCATGAGGAGGTCACCCCTACGGCTAAACCAACTCCAATCGCACGACATGCTCACCGTCGTCACTGGCGCCGCGTAAGGAAGGCTGAGGGCAACTCCCCCTCTGGGCTAACTCTGCCAGCTCCAACGGTAGAAATTAATGCTGCTGTTCCAACCGGGAAAAACTTTGAATTGCTGAACAAAATGCGCAGGAACTCTCCTACCGCCGTACTGAAATGATCTCCGCCGACGGTGGAGACTGTCACAGAAATAAAGCGGGAGCAGTTCCCTCAACGGCTGTCTTCCAAAGTGTACAAAATCTGGCGACAAGTCCGAGAGTCGGTGGTGGATCAAGACTATCCCCACCGGCAGAAGAAGCTGAAGGTCCGACAGGAAGAAAACCATCCCGTTAAGCCACAAAAGGCGGCGGCTACTTGGGTGCTCACTGCAACGGCCCCCTCAACTTCGACCATGTATAAGAGAAGAAGACCGGAGAAAATCCCCATGTCTGCGACAAATGTCAAAGGCACTGAGCCCAAACGCCCTAAGTCTGGGAGCATGGTGGTGCATACCGTCTACATGGCTTCTAGGAAGAAGAAAGCCGCACTTCGACAGGCCATCGACCGCTTACCCGATCAATAACAAGGGCCCAGGAACAACAACAGCAGAAGCTTCAGGAGATGCTGACTGCAATGGCTGCACTCACCGGACTAAAAGAAAGCCCGGAGGCATCATCGGAGCAGCGTCATGAGCAAGAAACCGATGCCGACTTCCTACGCAGAGTCCTCGAAAAGAAGGACAGACAAGCTGCAGAACAAGCTACCAACATAAAACGAATGGCACTTCTCTTCCAAGCTGAAGACCCTCCGATCATTATTGAAGACGACAGAGGGGAAACATCGAACCCTCATCCGACTCTTTCAGCAGCCAAGGAGGAAACCATCTCAAAAGCCACGCTTGATGATTATATTGCTCAGCAAATATGAGCTCATCAGGCGAATGAAGCGGCCGGCCAAGTCGTTAAAACTGGGCGACCATATCCAGGCTGGTATGACCAAATAAGTTACTTGCCGGGATATACGATCCCTAAATTCCATGTGTACAAGGGGACGGGCAATCCCCACCAGCATGTCGTCCAGTTCAGGGCTCTTTGCGGCAACACTGGAGGTGACGATAAGCTACTGCTCCACCAGTTTGTTGGCAGTTTGTCGGAGACGGCATTCGAGTGGTATTCCGAACTCCCAAATGACTCTGTCAAGACATTCGCAGAGATGGAGTTGCTATTCACCCAGCGTTTCGCAAGCGCTAGCGAACACACCCCAATCACGGCATTGATCAATACCAGGGTGAAGCCTGGAGAAACTTGGGTCCAGTATGCGATACGGTGGTGTAATCTATGGTCAAAGTGCGAGCAGCGCATCGAAGAAGCTTCTGCCGTGGGCATGTTCGTGGCGTAATCTATGGTCAGAGTCCGTCATTTGAAAAATGAATGGACAAGCTTATCAGGGAAGCGGGTCAGAAAGTTCGAGGCGACCACAACCGCGAAATGGCCATCTACGTGAAAGTCAGGACGCAACGCCTCCTTCAACAGGCTGCGAAAGATGAAAATGCTCCTCCCTGTCAACCTGTTGTGCGAAAGGCCCGACGCAGAGGCAGAAACAAGTCTAAAAGCGAAAAAGGCATTCAACAACAACAAAGCGGGAACAAGAAGCCACGCAGTCAGGAATCGAGCAGTCCGGATTTGTCCCTCATGAAGAAGATGAGTCGAGCATACTCTTTTCCTCAAGAAAAGACAAAGAAGATACTTGACCTCGCTGTAAAACATCAAATGATTACACTTCCAGAGTCCAAGCACCTTGAACAAGCAGGCGAAGTCTCACACCCAAACTATTGCTCTTATCGCAAGGTAATAGGGCACCCTCTCGAAAATTGCTTCACCTTCAAGAATTGGGTCGAAGATCAATATCAGCTTGGCAAGTTCGCTCTATCCGACAGTTGGAGGATAACGCCGCCACAGAAGTACGAACCAAAAGCCGTGCATACAGTGAGGATAGACCCAGACCTATGTCGGTCCTGGAAGCATACTCGTACTTGTCATATGATAACGATATCAAAAGAAGAGCTCGGGGATATGGATGACCTTCCCTGGTGCTTCGAAAACAATAATAATGAGGTGATTACAGAATTCTCGCCGACGCCGAAAGAGCTGGAAGATGGAATCCATACCACTGCAGATGAGCTCAAGAAAATTGAGCTGGGGACGACAAGCGACCCGCGACCGACATTCGTCAGCGAGCTGCTATCTGAAAAAGGATGGCTGCGTTAAAAGACGTGCTTATACAACATAGAGATTGCTTCGCATGGAACTATTCCGAAATGCCAGGACTAGATCCAGAAATAGCCGTCCATAAATTGGCGATATCCCCGGACGTCAAGCCAGTCAAATAAGCGCCGAGAAGAATGCGGCTCGAGCTTGAGATGAGCATCAACGCCGAAGTCAAGAAGCTGATCGATTCTGGGTTTATCCAGGAAGTTCAATATCCCGATTGGATCGCCAACATCGTCCCAGTGATGAAGAAGAATGGGACAGTGCGCATATGTGTGGACTTTCGGGATCTCAATAAAGCCTGCCCGAAGGACGACTTCCTAGTACCAGTCACCGAGCTGATGATAGATAACACGTCCGCTCATGAGGTTTTCTCATTCATGGATGGCTCATCAGGATACAATCAGATAAAGATGCATCCCGAAGACCAGAAGCACACCGCTTTCCAGACCCTTTTGAGTATATTCTGCTACAAGGTTATACCCTTCGGTCTAAAGAACACCGGTGCCATCTATCAAAGGGCCATGACAAAGATCTTCGATGACCTTATACACGAAATCGTCGAATGCTATATCGACGACCTCATGGTTAAGAGCAAAACATACGAGGAGCATTTAGAGCATCTGAAGACCGTATTTCAACACCTTCGGCAATACAACCTGAAGATGAACCCTCTTAAGTGTGCATTCGGAGTTTCCTCGGGCAAATTCCTAGGATTCATCGTCCGACACCGAGGTATCGAGATAGATCCGTCAAAGATCAAGGCGAGCATGGAAATGCCTCCGCCCAGGACTCTCAAACAATTGCGGTCTCTCCAAGGGAAGCTCGCGTACATCCGGCGATTTATAGCCAACCTTTCAGATAAGTGCCGCCCTTACAGTCACCTGATGAAGAAGGGAACCCCTTTCGTTTGGGATCACAAATGCCAGAGCGCACTAGACGAAATCAAGCAATACTTGCAGAATCCACCAGTGTTGGCTACTCCGGTCAAAGGAAAGCCTCTTATTCTTTATACAACCGCCCTCGAGGGTTCCTTAGGTGCATTGTGGGCACAAGAGAACGACCAAGGGAAAGAAAGAGCTCTCTATTACTTAAGTCGAGTTCTACTGGGGGCAGAAAGCAACTACTCTCCCATCGAAAAACACTGCCTAGCGTTGATCTTCGCGATGACAAAGCTCAGGCACTATGCGTTGGCGCATGAAGTCCGTCTCATTTCGAAGGTGGACCCCCTTAAATATTTAATGTCGAAGGCCATATTAACAGGGAGACTCGCTAAATGGGCCTTGCTCTTAATGGAGTTTTCGATAACCTATCATCCTCTTAAGGCGGTGGAAGGCCAGGCCATCGCCGACTTCCTCGCTGAGCATCCGATACCTGCCGATTCCCCTTTGAATGGCGAATTGCCAGTTTAACATGCGTTTGATACGATCGACGGTAGTGATACCCAATGGGAGCTCTACTTTGATGGAGCGTCCTCCATGAAGAAGCGCAAACAGAACACCCCTGTAATCAAATCAGGAGTAGGCCTCATCTTCGTGACCCCACAAGGAGGGATAATGCGCTTCGCCTTCTCCTTGACAGAGCCGAGGACGAACAATGAAGCTGAGTACGAAGCTTTGATAGCAGGCCTCGAGATCGCCATCGATATGGAAATTGAAAACCTCCTTATATACGGAGATTCTCAACTGGTTATCAGTCAAGTAAACGGCGACTACCAGACGTGCAAGCCAGAACTGGTGAAATATGGCGAGAGAGTACAGCAACTGTTGACTCAAATTCCCTCTTATACGCTGGAAAGCATACCGCGTGCGGAAAATAGCAAAGCAGATGCACTAGCTAAGGTCGCTAAAGAACTGGCCGATGAGAACCTCGATGACGTAAAGATCGTGGTACAAAGCCGTCGGGTGCTTGCCCCCGCAGAAATATCTCCAGATCCGGAATCATCCGGAGAAAAGGGACTGACTGGGCAAATGGCTATGCAAATAAAAGATCAGGGAAAGGCTGAGGATTGGAGAGAAGTCTTTGTAGACTACTTCAAATCCAATCGAACGCCTGAAGATGCGTCCTCAAGACATCAGCTCATGAAACGAGCTCTGTCTTTCGCCATCGTCAATGATACTCTGTACAAGAGGTCGTTTGATTCTCTGTGGTTGAGATGTCTGGGACCTGACGAAGCAAAAAGAGTCATTCAGGAAGTTCACGACGGACTCTGCGGTTCTCACCAAGCAGGCCCAACGATGATTCAGGACTGACTCGAATATGCGAAGCAATGCCACTCATGCCAAATTCATGGGGACTTTATCCATCAGCACCCAAATTCTCTACATCCAACAGTGGCTAGCTGGCCATTCGAAATGTGGGGAACTGATATAGTCGGACCCATCGAACCAGCATCGTCTAGAGGACATCATTTCATCTTGGCGATGACTGACTACTTCTCCAAATGGGCAGAAGCAATACCGCTGAGGGAAGTGAAGACGGAGAATATCCTCCATTTCTTCAAAACGCACGTCATTTATCGGTTTGGAACTCCACGACGGATCATCTCCGATAACGGGCCAGCCTACAGAAGCCACAAGATCAGCCGCTTCGCGCAACAACACAACATAGACTGGAGATATTCCTCAGTTTATAATCCCCGAGCTAACGGTCTAGCTGAGGCTTTCAACAAGACCTTGACGAAGATCGTAAAGAAGACGGTGTCCCGAAATAAGAAGGACTGGCACGAGAGACTGCAAGAAGCTCTGTGGGCGTATCGAACTACGTTCAAAACGGCCACGAACACAACGCCATACGCGTTGGAATTCGGTACGGAAGCAGTACCCCCCCTCAAGATAGAGTTACCCTCTCTACGAGTGGCAATCCACTACGAGCTGACGGACGAAGAAAATGCTCACCTTCGGCTTGAAGAGCTTGATGCCCTTGATGAAACCCGCCTCATAGCGCAACAAAATCTGGAGGCTTTTAATGCAAAGATGACGCGCTCATACGAAAGATTGACCAGGCCGAGGACATTTCGCCGAGGTGAACTCGTGCTAGTGGTCAAAAGACCTATGATCCCCAATCGCGCCAAGCGGGGAAAATTCGAGCCGAACTATGAAGGCCCGTACATCAAAGACAAGGTCTACCAGGGTGGAGCCTATCTACTCATAGACATGCATGGTGAAAGACCTTTCAGGCCAATAAATGGTCGCTTCCTGAAGAAATACTACGCCTAACGAGTCACGGCCTGGGTCAATGATAGATGACGACGACTATGTCCGCTCGCTATCTTCCTAAGCCCAAACTCCATAAGTAGTAACCGGATTACATTACAACGGACCAAAACGTCCTTAAACAACCAGCGGACCGAAACGTCCTTAAACTAACAACGGACCGAAACGTCCTTAAACTAACGAGGGACCACTATGTCCTAAAACTAGTTGTTGACCGAGATGTCGATAAACTACGATGGATTGCGGCATCCCGAAACCGATACAAAAAAGGGAATAAAAAAATAAATAAAAACGGTATGTCCATAAGCAAAATGGGCACGGATGAAAACCCGAAAGGGCTCCATGAGTAAAAACAGCAGGGCTACCGGCGAGTGTTTGTGAAAACCTGAAAGGGCGCGACCTCGTTAGAAAAATAAAAAGAATAATAAAAAAGGAAAGACGGTATGTCCATAAGCAAAATGGGTACGGATGAAAACCCGAAAGGGCTCCGTGAGTAAAAACAGCAGGGCTACCGGTGAGTATTTATGAAAACCCGAAAGGGCGCAACCTCGTTGAAAGACACTTGCAGGGTCCTCTCGACCTTGTAAGGAGAAACCACCTGCGTGAGATCCTTACGAATCACAAAGGAGCAACACACTTAGGAATCATCTCGATTCCTAAGGAGAAATTACACTTGCGAGATCCTCACGACTCGTAAGGAGAACTCTCTTATGAGATCCTCACGGCTCATAAGATTTGAAAGTCTTAAGTTACAGAGACCTGAACCTGTTCTTAAGCAACCCCCACACAACCTTAGATATTGCCCTACAAGCGGCTCATACTGACCCTTGTATACAATCCACGGACGCGAATAAACATTTCCCCAGGATAGTCCCATCCGTGACTAGGGATATGTCCATATGGTGAACAACCCTTATAAGTCCTCTTGACTTATAAGGAGAAAATCCTTTTGTAAGATCCTTATGACTTACAGGGGAACACGCACTTAGGAATCCTCACGATTCCCAAGGAGAAAACACACCTACGAGATCCTCATAACTTGCAGGGAGAAATACCTTTGTGAGACCCTTACGGCTCATGAAGTCAAAAGCCTTAGTCGACAGAATCCTAACCCTGTTTACTAAGCCACCTTTGTTCGACATCGACAGAGGCAAATGATGATTCGCTCCTGGCAATATCCCAGTTGTAGCGATGCTGATGCCTAAAACGGTATCAAATTCCGAGTCCTTTCATGACAAATGATGATTCGCTCCTGGCAATATACCAGTTGTAGCGATACTGATGCTGAGATTGGCACCAGATTCCAAGTTCTACGCTTGCGATAAAAAATCAGCGAGCTAAAAAAAATGCATATGAAATAGCCGAAATGATAGGGCAACTTGTGATAAAAAGCAGCAAGTAAAAATGTATGCATGAAAAATAGCCGAAATGATTGGGCAACTCGCAATAAAAAGCAGCGAATAAAAAATAAAAAAAATAGCCGAAATGATTGGGCAACTCGCAATAAAAAAACAGCGAGTAAAAATAAAACAAATAACCGAAATGATTGGGCACCGCGAAAAATAGCCGAAATGATTGGGCAATCGCGACCTTCGCGATATAAAAAGCTGAAATGATATAGCATCGCGGAAAGAAATAAAATAAAAATAAAAATGAAATTTATGCCCTACAGGTGATATCACATCAATCCCTGTATACAATCCAGGGGGCGCAAACAAAGAAGGAATCACACTCCTCCTCCCCAGGTTTCATCAGAAGAAGAAGCCAAATCTCGATGGGTCACGATAGCCTAGAGATCATCTCAACATTCGTCTCAGTAGGCACAATATCAAGCAAAGCGGAACAGCGGCAACTCCCAGTTCCACGACTCAGCGGTGTACAAATCACTGAGAGTCAAATCCCAACTCCGTGAAATGCGGATATAATCAACAAAATTCCTTGTCACGTGGAACGCGGATAACATCACTCTTTGACACCGTGGAAAACGTCCAGATCGGAGCCTGGTCTTCGCAGAACACAGCAGTGAACCCGTGGGAAGCATCCAGAGCAAAATTCCTGGTCACGTGGAACGCGGATAACGTCACTCTTTGACCCTATGGAAAACGTCCAGAGCGAAGCCTGGTCCTCGCAGAACACGGCAATGAACCCGTAGGAAGCATCCAGAGCAAAATTCCTGGTCACGTGGAACGCGGATAACGTCACTCTTTGACTCCGTGGAAAACGTCCAGAGCGGATCCTGGTCCTCGCAGAGCACGACAGTGAACCCGTGTGAAGCATCCAGAGCGGAGCCTAGTCCTCGCCGAACACGGCAGTGAATCCGTATGAAGCATCTAGAGCAAGATTCCTGGTCACGTGGAACGCGGATAACGTCACTCTTTGACCCCATGGAAAACATCTAGAGCGGAGCCTGGTCCTCGCCGAACACGGCAGTGAACCCGTGGGAAGCATCCAGAGCAAAATTCCTGGTTACGTGGAACGCGGATAACGTCACTCTTTGACCCCGTGGAAAATGTCCAGAGCGGATCCTGGTCCTCGCAGAGCATGGTAGTGAACCCGTGTGAAGCATCTAGAGCGGAGCCTAGTCCTCGTCGAACACGGCAGTGAACCCGTATGAAGCATCTAGAGCAAGATTCCTGGTCACGTGGAACGCGGATAACGTCACTCTTTGACCCCATGGAAAACGTCCAGAGCGGAGCCTGGTCCTCGCCGAACACGGCAGTGAACCCGTGGGAAGGATCCAGAGCAAAATTCCTGGTTACGTGGAACGCGGATAACGTCACTCTTTGAACCTATAGAAAATGTCCAGAGCGAATCCTGGTCCTCGCAGAGTACGGCAGTGAACCCGTGTGAAGCATCCAGAGCGGACCCTAGTCCTCGCCGAACACGGTAGTGAACCCGTATGAAGCATCTAGTGCAAAATTCCTGGTCACGTGGAACGCGGATAACTTCACTCTTTGACCCCGTGGAAAACGTCCAGAGCGGAGCCTAGTCCTCGCCGAACACGGCAGTGAACCCGTGGGAAGCACCTAGAGCAAAATTCCTGGTTACGTGGAACGCGGATAACGTCACTCTTTGACCCCGTGGAAAACGTCCAGAGCGGAGCCTTGTAACGTTTTAAAAATAATTAAATAAATAATTAAATGAATAAAATTGTTTAAGTGAATTTTATGATTTTCGGTAAAGTAAAATGTATTTTTCGTAAAACTAAACCGTGATTGTTTTTCATTATAATTTCAAAAATACCTATTTTAATTATGTAATTACTAGTAAATGGTGTTTATTTAGCCACTTATAAATTTTTAGTTTAATTAAATATTTTTCCTAAATTAATTATTTTAAATATTAACATAAGCTTTATTTTTACACTAAATTAGTGTAAATTACAAATTTGAATGATTTTAATTTGTAAAAATGAATCATGGCATATTATAATTTAGTGTGTATCATGCAAAATTTATTTGCAAATTTTTCCATTTTTCTAGAGTTTTCTTGGTTGTTTTAGTAAAGAAATGAAAGAAAATGAAGAAATTCATGATAAGACATTAAGTGAGATATTATTTGATGAAGTTTCTACACAACTCATGAAACTCTTTTCTCTTTCTCCCTCTCTCCCTTGCTTGGCCGGCCACACCCTCATGGCAGCCCCCCCCATTTCCCACTTCATTTTTATTACAAAAATTCATCAAAAATACATCAAAAAATTCAATAAAAATCCACAAAATCCTATTTATTTCATACCCTTTATTCCTTGCTCATTTTTTATGGAATTTGGAGATGGAAAGAATGCATTTTGGAGGCTCATTTTCTTGTTTGGATTTTATATTTTGGAGGTATAAATTTCCTTCTTTTGTTTATTTGTTATTAGATATTTCTTTTAAGCATGTTTAGATTTAATGAATTAATTCTATGTTCAATTTTTAAAATTCAAGTTAGGCTTTGTAAATTCAAGTTATGATTTTTATTAATTAATTAGGGTTATAATAGTTAGTTTAACACTTTTAGAATTGGAAAATCTTGCATGGTTGTTGAATTGTAAATTTTTTCATTTAAAATTGTTTAAATTAGGAATTTTGCTAACTAGGTTTCTATAAAACATAATTTTTGGTGAAATAAAATTTCAATTAATATTAGTAACACTAGATTGTGGTCTTAATAAGGGTATTAACTTATTGGTGGAATGGAAACTTAAATTGATTGCTAGTTTCTATTGATAATTGATAAATTGTTATAAAAATTGCTATTTTGTAAACTAGATTTTAGAAATTCCTAAATAAATGAGATTAAAAATATAATTTATGGTTTCATTAAATCATTATAATCATGAATTGTGGTTTAATACATTAATTCATGCAAAATCACGTTTTGTGGTGGAATTGTGGTATTTTGCTTGAAAAATGTTGAAAATTGTTAAAGGTTGCAAACTAGAAATTTCAAATTAATACAAATTTGTGTAATAAAAATATAGTAATAGTTTGTATAGTCTAGTTATGCTATTTAATGAGTTTTATGACCATTGGTTTCATTTAAATGTCATGTTTTGATGAAAAACGGTAAATTGGCATTTTCTAGTTTTACGAAATTGGACGGTTTGATCGATTTTTAGGGTTTCGATGGATTTAATCATGTTATATATTATAAGTAACGAGTTTTAAAACTATGAGTTATTTGTTGATATTATCTCGATCCATCGGAGTTTGTACGCCGATATCGAGCGATATTTGGTGCTTTTGCGTGGACGGGACATATGTTTTAACCTATGCTTGTTACTTGCGTTGTTTTGACTTTTGTATGTGATTCAGTTTACGATTCTATTTATATGTTTGCGTTTAGGTACCCCTCACGTGGACTGCGGGCGATGAAGAGGAGGATGGCGACACCGTCTTCGGCAGATATGGACCAGGTGAGTAGATGTATATCTACGAGGGGAAGTCGGGTGGATGGCGTTTAGCACCCCCGCAACGTAGAGTAGGAATAGTACTTATTGACATTAGGAAGCCAGATGTGACCCTAAATTCTTAATGCGTAGGACCCTAGTAATAACCCTAGGCTGGACTAGACTGATTTAGGAAAACCATATCAGAGGATGAGTACCTTGGAAGAGGTTCGTAGGTTTCAGGTAGAAACACACACACGCACACACTGAAACTCGACATGGTGTATACGTGCATGTATACATATAGGACTAGGCATAAGTATATTTATATATACAACACGTGTATGGGATAAATTGATGTGATATGATATCTGAGGTATGATGAAACAGTATAACTGGGCTTGATGCCGTGATTCTTGGCTATACAGTCGTATTAAGTGTTAGCGGATCATTAGAGAATGAGATAATGAACTTGTGTACATAAAGTATAATGGGTGGTAATGATATTGAGGTACATGGGACTTTAAAAAAGTACCTGGACTGTAACTTGTGATTGATCACGATATGGGATATGTATGACTTGATTACGACATCATATAGGTGTGCCCTGATGTTGATATCATATAGGTGTGACCTGATGACGATATGATATCAGTATGACTTAATCACAATATGATACATATGACATGATATTTCTGAGGATAAACTAATGATGCATATTATGATGGCAATGATATATGATTGATGTATGCGATTACAGTTTAGCACCTTGATCATGAGATGTGTTGATGATGACATTATACGAATGATGAGACACCTAGGAGATACTTGACCCGTATCCCGATATTGGGATGCCGTACGATAGATTTTACCGTACGAGGCATAGATATGATGATTGATCCGCACTCTTGATTCGAGGAAGCCGTACTTCGTACGTGACGCTATTGAGGCTGGATCGCCGACTATTAGAGATATTGATTCAGACCTTAGGTAGACACTTGTTTCTTATTGACTAGTTTCTTAGGTTAAGTTCCTTAGGAGGTTAGATGGACACTAGTTTAGGTTCGATTCATATAGTGATAGTTGTACTCGTATGTCGCAGAGGGGTGGATAATGCACATCTGTCTTTACATTCATACTGTAATCATAATGATGCATGTTCTTACATATGTTGCTATAATCAGTATAAACTTTACCTGTTAGAACACCAGCACCATTACCGATGATGCGCATATTCCACGCACACTTATTTGCCGGCTCACACATATCATCATCGGTAATTGCTATGTCACGTACACTTTAGATCATATTGTCTTTTATGGATAGAATCAGTTAATAACTAGACCGATATAATATTGTGATTATTCTCTGATGTTAGTATAGACATGATATTTATTACTTAGACATTCATGCATTCATATTTTCATGTTATCATGCAGTATTATGGGCATATGCCGACACTTATCATATAGTTACTCATGATTTTGAGATTTGGATTTCTATGAGATTTCTGGATTTTTTGGGGAAAACCGCAAGAATATATAAAAACTTCTCTCTCTCTCCTCCTCTCTTTTTAAAATATAAGACGCGGTTTTCTCGTGATGTATGTGTCGTCCACCATAAGATTTCATGTTTTCTGATGGATTTCGAGACCCGATTCGAGGAGTGGATGAACCGTCTCGGGTACATAGTGGGCCCGGTATGGTACCCCGGGGCAAGAAGATCAAGTTGTAGACGATGAGCCTGGCAGGGGAAGGCTACCTACCGGTGATGTCTGGCGCGGCGGATATTCGGAGGATACCGACCGTTGTCGTGAGATTTGATGATATGGGCCGATACGGACTGACGGAGCCCGAGATATTGAGACTTGAGATTACATGTGTTGTGTCGATGCTTGACACGGATTTCCATGGATTTCATTGTTGAGATTTCAGATTCTTATACACATTTTACTATGATAACAGCTAAAGATTTCTTATACAGATATATCTGGATTTCAGGATTTGTTACTTTACATTCATGGTGCATGCATTTCATTTCATATGACATAGTATTATATGAGGCACTGACACGAGCACGGAGTATCTGCACTTACACGTAGTATTACCCTGCTATTACTAGATGTTTGGGATATAGTAGTGTATTAATATGACCTAGGATAGCGTCGTGCATTCGATTTCTTTTCGTAGATGTCTTCTACTCACGAGTTGGCAACTCACCCCCGTTGTGCCAAATTTTATTACAGGTTCGATATACATGTTTCCCTGGTAGCTTGCTGGCACATCTTTTCTTCAGGGTGATTTGCACGGTAGGTTGGATCACTTGTATCTGAACCACCATTGTATTTTTATTCTTTCATTTGTATCTAGTAAGCTCCATCAACCATACTTGTATTACTTGATAAGTTTATTGGACCAGTCTTTTATTTTGACCTTAGAGTCGCGCATGTATTATTCTGATCTGGTGGTTTTGTTTTATTTTGAGTTTTGAGCCTCGCCCTTTGGCGTTGTATATTATTGTGCTTGTTGTGGTTGTTTCCGCCAGTTGGCGTTGAGCTAGCACCCGTTTGGGGATGCTTTTTATTGTTTATGTATATTATACTTGTTGTACCCGTTTGGGGGCCAGTTTTTACAGAGGAGACTCTGCCGAAATTTTTGGGAAAATTTGCTGATACTTTTAAACTTGTTTTTCTTCATGTTTCTTTTACTTCTTCTTCTTTTTCATGGTTTAGATTTCTGGGCTTCGGCTTACTTAGGTTACGTTGCGCCTCTAGACGTTTCGTAATCTAAGTGCCGGTCACGTTCTGTAATTTCGGGTCGTGACAAGCCTCGTCCTCGCAGAACACGGCAGTGAACACGTGGGAAGCACAGAGCAAAATTCCTGGTCACGTGGAACGCGGATAACGTCACTCTTTGACCCCGTGGAAAACGTCCAGAGTGGATCCTGGTCCTCGCAGAGCACGGCAGTGAACCCGTGTGAAGCATCCAGAGCGGGGCCTAGTCCTCGCCGAACACAGCAGTGAACCCGTGTGAAGCATCTAGTGCAAAATTCCTGGTCACGTGGAACGCGGATAACGTCACTCTTTGACCCCGTGAAAAACGTCCAGAGCGGAGCATGGTCCTCGCAGAACACGGCAGTGAACCCGTGGGAAGCATCCAGAGCAAAATTCCTGGTCACGTGGAACGCGGATAACGTCACTCTTTGACCCCGCGGAAAACGCCCAGAGCGGAGCCTGGTCCTCACAGAGCACGGCAGTGAACCCGTGTGAAGCATCCAGAGCAAACATCGGACTGTGGAGTCCTTAAAATCCACGGACTATGATGTCCTTAACCTCGACCGTAATGTCTTAAAACAAACGATCAACCATGATGATTCTAGACTGATTTCACCTTGGTTAAAGGGTACATCTCTTCACTCCTTTGATATTTGTCGTTGTAATTCCTCAACGTCTTCAAAGAGGTGACGGGTCCCAGTAACCACACATCGGACTGTGGAGTCCTTAAATCCGCGGACTATGATGTCCTTAACCTTGACCGTGATGTCTTAAAACTAATATTGGACCGTGGAGTCCTTAAATCCACGGACTATGATGTCATTAACCTTGACCGTGATGTCTTAAAACTAACGTCGGACTGTGGAGTCCTTAAATCCACGGACTATGATGTACTTAACCTTGACCGTGATGTCTTAAAACTAACATCGGACTGTGGAGTCCTTAAAATCCACGGACTATGATGTCCTTAACCTTGACCGTGATGTCTTAAAACTAACATCGGACTGTGGAGTCCTTAAATCCACGGACTATGACGTCCTTAACCTTGACCGTGATGTCTTAAAACTAGCATTGGACTGTGGAGTCCTTAAACCCATGGACTATGATGTCCTTAACCTCGACCGCAATGTCTTTAAACTACGGTACCTTGGAAAACATCCCAAAGCAACCCCTGACCCCGTGAGATACGGATAAGGGCGACCGCACCCAGCACTTGCGGGTCCTCACGACCTGTAGGGAAGAAAACTCTCTTGTGAGATCCTTACGACTCCCAAGGGAAAACCCGCTTAAGAATCCTCACGATTCTTAAGAAGAACTTACACCTACGGGATCCTCTCGACCTGTGGGGAGAAAAACTCTTTATGAAACCCTCACGGCTCATAAAGTTGAAAAGTCTTAGGAGGCAGATCTTAACCCTGAATCCTAAGCCATCGCTGTCCCGCAAAGAGATCAAGATAGACTGTCCGCAGAATACATTCAATAAAAAGGGACACACCATTGAGAAGAAAAATGTGTCTTTTATTCATAAACCAAAATGGATATAAAGTACAATTCGTGAAAGAACAAAAAAATATATACTCTCATTCAGGAGTATGTACAAAAGAAGAAAAAAAGGGATATATAAGTCTTCAGGCCGGCGGGCGATTTAGCAGCTTGGTCAGCTCATCCTTCTTTCGCTGGGCCATGCTTTCGTGATTCAGTATCGCCAGAAGACGGGCCTCTGCCTGAGCCTGCTGGGCCTGATATGAGGCAAGCCGACCTTCGGGCTCCTTCTCGGTAGCTTTGTGGGCCTCGACTCTTTCACGAGTAAACTCGGCGGCCTTGTCGATGGCCACTACCTCCTTGATGGCCTCTCCTTGATGGCCTCTTGAAGCACTCGCCAGAGTTCATACGCTTTGTTGGCCTTGGCGGTAAGATTGGCTTGAAGCTCGTTCAGCGCCTTAGAAGCCAGCTCCCTCTCCGAGAATTTGCGGCCGAGTCTCTTCTCGCACGACACCATGTTTGCCACGCACCGCTCAATCAAACCTCGCAAGCCCGCTTTCGCAGCCACAGCCTCCGAGGAAAGACGGGTACACTCGAGCACTGTATAAACAAGCCTCTATTCGACGGCGATACTTGATCTAGAACACGCACAAATCACCTGATATGGGAGGAAACAAGGAAAATCTCCGATGCATATCCTACCGAGCATGCATTTACAACTATATGAATATTCGAAAGGAAATGATACCCAAAGCTCTGATATGCATGCAACATAACGATAGTGCTCGCAATTAAAGAAAATTTCCATGGAGAAATAGGAAGCTCATTTACGCAAGCAAGATGCACATACGAGTACCCGGCAAACATGAAAATTCAACAGAAAAGCATACAACAGCCAATGACAAAAAGAGTACATCGATTTAAGCATACTACCCTACCGGGAAAAGATCGCCAAACAAGGGATCTGTGGCACAAGGGTGAACAAAACAGTATTCAAAATTTTCTAACTCCCTCGCCGCCTTCTCCAGCACATCGAAGCGACGATTTTCACGATGAGTGGCTCCCCACCGATTAGCGCCATGTTCGTCTGCAAAAGCAGACATAATAGCCCGCCGGGCTCTTATTTGGCCCAACAGGTGAACCGAGCATTCTTTCAGAGCCTGAGTGATCAGACACGCTTCGTGAAAACACTCGAGCTTGTCTTCAGCTGCGTCAAGCATCGCCAGGGTCATCTCCGCTGGATGAGGAGGGATGTCAGCAAGCACGGCTGCAAGAATCATCCGGAGCCAAAGGGATCCCATTGGAAGAGGGGACCCCCTACGGATCGAGAGTTCATATGTCGCTGAATCACATTCGTCATCGGTAAGAAGGGGATCCACCAATCGCGCAGTAAAGCGAGGAATCATCTCCTCGATAGGCACTTCCCATGGCTGTCGACAAGCATGGGGGCAGTTGCAGGCCATGGCACTCAGTTGTTTCCCCAAGATAAACCACACCAAATTGAGAATAGATTTTTCTTTGAAGAGAAAAAGAAGGCTATGGCCTCAGGTTATAAAGAGGAGCATTAAATGCTGCGCACGGAGAATATTGCATGGTGGAACTATTTCCAAGGCCCAAAAAAGGGAAGGCATTGGAAATCAAGGAGATAGAACTATTTCCAAGGCTCCTTTTCTGCATCTAATGCTGTGCACAAAAAATATGGCATGAAAAATTAAACAGCCCCATCAAAAGGGCCCCGCGTGTGGAGCACGTGAGCACCACGCTTGATGTGTACTGAAAAGTGAAATGGTGCCTCACACGCTAAACACATCAGCAGCAACAATAGCAAAAATGATAAAATCCCACAAAAAAAGGGGCATGCAAACACAGAAGGGCACGACAAAACTTATCACTCATACTTTAAAAGTTCATACAAAATAAAAAGAAACGATTACAACGGTAGGACCTCAGACGCGGGACATGGATTGAGAAACTCAAACGTGACTTTGTCCAAGAACTTCCAGGCATTTCGAACCATCCTAGTATGTTTTCTCTCGCGATCACAAGCATCGGGATCCTCACGGATGTCCTCCACCCTCCGATAAGCAGCAAGTATGGCCGACTGCTAAAAAGCCTGGTGTAAGAGATCAATGAGGTTGTCTCGCCTTCTCTTCAAGATTAGGCTCATCAGATACACCGAATGCACTTTATCCTCGGCGGCATCCAATGCCCCGAGCGGTACGCTGGTGCGAAAGAGAGGGAGCGCCTTCCGGATCGCCAGCACGATGAGTTTCAAAAGAGAAGAGCGGCGAGGGAGTAGACGACCATTATACTCGTCAAAGCGGCTCATGATCTCAGCACACTGAGCGTTGGTGAACTCCTGGTTCTGGCTGCGGCCCAGTGCACGAATGTTTTCGTAAGAAATGATTTCATCAAGATCATACAAATAGGCGTCCATAATACCTGAAATAAAGACCATGAGAATTTAATAGACAAGCCAATCAAGAAGAATACTTGTCTAAATAAACAAAGGATTTCAAGCAACTCTGCACGCTCCCTAGGGAAAGGCACCATTGCAAGATTCTTCCTCTTGGTTACAGGAGACAACTCAGGGCAAGGAAACCCCAAGAAGTCCCCATGGGAAGAACTTAGTTCCTCATAGGAATTAAATTCCTTTTTGAAAAAGGGAATTAAATTCCCAGAAAATTTTGTTCCAGAGCCAGAGCTCCTTGGGGATGGAATTAAATTTCATGGAAAACAACCGACATCATCATCTCCCTAAAAGATCAAATGAACCCTAAGAGATCTACTGTTTGAAGATTAAATGGTTTTATATTTCTGTTGAAGAACTTGAAGAAAAAATGGATTCATGTTAAAAGGGTGAAACCCTTGATGTGGATTTAAAATTCAGAGAGTTTTTTTATAAAAAAAAGAATGGAGGATCTGCGATCGTTCAACATCATTACCTGAAAGAAAGAGTCTTTCTTAAACAGAGTTAAACTTTGAAAAAATTTCAAGGCAGAGAACTAAGCTCTGGAAAAAGAGAATTAAATTCTCAAAAGAAGAAAGTTCTCAAAGGAGGAAGATGAGCAAAGTGGAGGCTCTTCTGAAAGAACATTGGCATTTATAGGATGGGATGGAAAACGTTTCATCTACCCTACTCCCAAGGCAGATCCAACGATCACAAAAGTGACAGTGTTGCACTCACGTGCAGACACGTGAGAGCAACGCTGTGGGGGCATTTGTTCCCTGATTAAAAAATCAGGAAAAAAGTTCCAGAGGAAGCATTACGTGCATACACGTGATCAGTGGTCACGTGTTGGCACGTGATGGTAAAGCAGCGGCAAAGAACAGAGCAAAGAAGCGGATCCCATTCGGAGGACGTGACCGGGGGTCGCGTGCTCACACGTGACCGGGGGTCGCGTGCTCACACGTGGCCGGGGGTGGCGTGCTCACACGTGACCAAAGGACACGTGACAACACGTGACTGGCTTTAAAAGCCTTACTGTTTAACAGAATTAAATCCTGAAAAAGATCATTTAAATCTTTCCAAAATACAGAAGAATTATGTAAAACCGTTGGATTAAGAATCCGAGGGTGATTAAATATCACCAATTTATGGAAAAATCTTAGACAAGGAAAGATTTCCCCCAAATCTCACCGAAAATAACAAACAGAATATCTTTGGATTTAAAATCCAACGGTGAATAAAATTCATTGTGTGATCTAAAGGTTCATATTAATTATGAAATCAATTAAAATCTTTCAATGAAAAATTCACAAAACAAATTGATTCTTTTCTTTCTCCTATAAATAGGAGCCAAGAAGAGAAGAGGAGGGACCTTTTTTTGGGAGAGAAAAAGAGAGAGGGCCTTGGAATCTTAAAAATTCAGAGAGAAAAGAAAGAAGAATTTGATTCTCTACAAAGAAAAAACCCTAGGTAAGAAAAAAGGGGGTAAAGGTTTCAAAAAGAGAATTTAATTCTCAATCTAAGAGTTTAACTCTTATATAAAAAGAAAAGAACTTAGTTCTTTCTCTGGTGGAAGACCTGCAAAGTGCACATCTCCCCATAGGTTGAGAATTTAATTCTTATCAGGTCGAGATCCTGCCATGCGGATCTAAAACATGGAGGAGGAATTGAGTTTTGAGAATTTAATTCTCACAAAGTTATAGAAATTTAATTCCTCCAAGATAAAATTAGGGTTTAACCCTATCTGGGAATTTAATTCTCACAAAGTTATAGAAATTTAATTCCTCCAAGATAAAATTAGGGTTTAACCCTATCTGGGAATTTAATTCTCTAAAATTATAGGAATTTAATTCCTTCAAAATGGACAGAACTAGGGTTTAACCCTAATTGAGAATTTGATTCTCTCAAACTCACAGGGATTTAATTCCCCTTAAAATAAAATTAGGCTTTCACCCTATATCAGAACTTGTTTCTTTACAAATATGAGAATCTAATTCCTACAGAAAGAAAATTAGGATTTAACCCTACCTAAGAATATAATTCTTCGAAAATAGGAATTTAATTCCTCCAAAGTTATAGCTAGGGTTTAACCCTATGAAGAGTTTAATTCTTAAAAAGACAAACAGATCTTTAAACAGGAAAGAACCAGGGTCACGTGTCCCCACGTGACCCTTGTAAAAGATCCACAAAACAGAAGCTCTGGGCGCCCTCACGTGTCACCACGTGACCCCTAATGAATATTCTAATAAATCAAGGCATGAGCACCCATCACGTGCCCACACGTGATGGCTGTGAGAATTAAAGGTGTTAAACACTTATCTGCAGAACAAAATGAAGGGGATCTGGCCCCACTTTTTGATGCCATCACGTGCTCCCACGTGATCCCCCCTCTGTTAATGTTTAACACTAATCTGATAATTTTGTCGCCAGTGTTTAATACTGTTACCTGTTAGTGTTTAACACTAATTTGAGAATCATAATTTTTAGTGTTTAACACTAATTTGATAATCTTATTTACAGTGTTCAACACTGTTGGTCTTTAGTGTTTAACACTAGCTTTAGCCCAATTGACTAATTTTCTAGAGGCAAAGCCTCCCCTTCAATGGACCAACAGAGGGCCAATATTCCAAACATGATTGGACTTAGCCCAAGAAGGCCATAAGTCCTCAATTCAGACTTAACTGAGCCAATGGGCTCATAATATAATTAATTGATCTTGGTTCCAAATTGGGCTACAGATCATTTAATCTACCTTGGTTCAAGGGTACATCTCTTCACTCCTTTGATATTTGTCGATGTAATTCCTCAACGTCTTCAAAAAGGTGACGGGTCCCAACAACCATACATTTCACGGACTGTGGGGTCCTTAAACTCATGGACTATGATGTCCTTAACCTTGACCATGATATCTTAAAACTAACAACGGACTGTGGGGTCCTTAAACTCATGGACTATGATGTCCTTAACCTTGACCGTGATGTCTTAAAACTAACAACGGACTATGACATCCTTAACCTTGACCGTGATGTCTTAAAACTAATGTCGGACTGTGGAGTTCTTAAATCCACGGACTATGATGTCCTTAACCTTGACCGCAATGTCTTAAAACTAACATTAGACCGCAATGTCCTTAAACTACCTATCGACTGCAATGTCACTAAACTAAACAATAGAGCCCCCCAATTGCTCTCTTGTCGGATCTTAATGATCCCGTTAAGTCGATCTTAGTCTAAAATGAGACTAACGTATTCTTAACAAACGTTTAAGTTGATTTTAGTCTCAAATGAGGCTAACGTATCCTTAAACCCAAACCCCCAAACCCAAATCTAAGATAATACGGATTTGGACTAGTCCACACCCTACGGGTGACAACATAACTTAGTCTCCGTATACAATCCACGGGCAACCAAACACAAAACAAACACCCACGACACGAAGTGACCCTCTGGAGAAGGAGAAAGTTGTTACCGCGATGCGGTAGCGTAATTAACTGCAGGAGCTTGCGCCT
This sequence comes from Agapanthus africanus, assembly GCA_030015575.1. Classification (NCBI taxonomy): domain Eukaryota; kingdom Viridiplantae; phylum Streptophyta; class Magnoliopsida; order Asparagales; family Amaryllidaceae; genus Agapanthus; species Agapanthus africanus. The sequence goes on along the minus strand of CM057339.1, from coordinate 821,574,694 downwards.
GCAGGGAAAAGCGTCCCCACAATCAAAAACCTTTCAATCGAGGGGGAATCTGACGAAGTCTGCTACATCGGACGCATCCGTTTAAACCTTCGATATACGGTGCCATAAATCAACTTGGCATTTTCGGAGAGGTGGACGGATAGCACCAATTAGCATCTGCCCCGAATCTCAGGCAAGACGTCTCTTCGTCGCGACGTCTTTCGGAGGGGAACAGATTCTGGCACGCCCGGTGGGACCTTTTCCTTTTTCCACTCCACACTTCGTGTGTCGTGTTCGCGAACCAATTGCGGTTTGCTATGGTTGCCTGTGGATTTGAAGTACTTAGATTTGGTGTCTTGTTCCGTGCAGAAAATAAAAGATCAATGGCTTCGAGCTGCACTACCTGCAACTGCAACTCTCACTCCGTCCTTGCTGGAAGAGTGACTTACGGGCCCTAAGCGGCCTCCCTTTTCAAGTTGCCAGTGGAGCAGGTAACTCAAGCCACCACTGGACTATTTTTCGGAACCATGCTCCCACCCATGAGCTTCAACGCCCATGTACCGTCACAAGAAGCTCCCAAGAAGTTGGTATTCGATCGGCTTGCTACTACTACGGCCCCTCTCAACGGGTCGCCCAACTCCACTGCCTCAGTTTTTAACAGACTAGGCCAGAGCTCCAACGGGCCCATGAAGAAGCCTGCAATACCAGAAGGCGTTATCCCGAAGCGGATAGCCATCCCTGCTCCCAAAATCGTCAAGGCGGCTTCTCCTGCCAAAGGGTCGGTCTTCACAAGACTGACTATTTCTGCTCCCGTTCCTGGCGAAATCACCAAGGTTGCTTCCTCTACTCGGAAGTCTGCTTTTAATAGGTTGGCTGTCCCCATTCAACGGACGTCGGTCTTTAAAAGGCTGATACCAGCGAATTCTGACCAACACAGGGTGCATGAGAAGGTCACCCCTACGGCTAAACCAACTCCAATCGCACGATATGCTCGCCGTCGTCACTGGCGCCGGGTAAGGAAGGCTGGGGGCAACTCCCCTTGTGGGCTAACTCCGCCAGCTCCAACGGAAGAAATTAATGCTGCTGTTCCAACCGAGAACAGCTTTGAATTGCTGAACAAAGTGCGCAGGAACTCTCCTACCGCCGTACTGAAAAGATCTACGCCACCGGTGGAGACTGTCACAGAAATAAAGCGGGAGCAGTTCCCTCAATGGCTATCTTCCAAAGTGTACAAAATCTGGCAACAAGTCCGAGAGTCGGTGGTGGATCAAGACTATCCCCGCCGGCAGAAGAAGCTGAAGGTCCGACAGAAAGAAAACCATCCCGTTAAGCCGCAAAAGGCGGCGGCTACTTGAGTGCCCACTGCAACGGCCCCCTCAACTTTGACCACGCATAAGAGAAGAAGGCCGGAGAAAATCCCCATGTCTGCGACAAATGTCAAAGGCAATGAGCCCAAACGCCCTAAGTCTGGGAGCATGGTGGTGCATACCGTCTACATGGCTTCTGGGAAAGAAGAAAGCCGCACTTCGACAGGCCATCGACCGCTTACCCGATCAATAACAAGGGCCTAAGAACAACAACAGCAGAAGCTTCAGGAGATGCTGACTGCAATGGCTGCACTCACCGGACCAAAAGAAAGCCCGGAGGCATCATCGGAGCAGCGTCATGAGCAAGAAACCGATGCTGACTTCCTACGCAGAGTCCTCGAAAAGAAGGACAGAGAAGCTGCAGAATAAGCTACCAATATAAAACGAATGGCGCTTCTCTTCCAAGACATGGTCGGGATGATGTTACAGCCGGAACCTCCAGCTGAAGACCCTCCGATCATTATTGAAGACGACAGAGGGGAGACATCGAACCCTCATCCGACTCTTTCAGCAGCCAAGGAGGAAACCATCTCAAAAGCCATGCTTGATGATTATATTGCTCAGCAAATACGATATCATCAGGCGAATGAAGCGGCCGGCCAAGTCGTTAAAACTAGGCGACCATATCCAGGCTGGTATGACCAAATAAGTTACCCGCCGGGATATACGATCCCCAAATTCCATGTGTACAAGGGGACGGGCAATCCCCACCAGCATGTCGCCCAGTTCAGGGCTCTTTGCGGCAACACTGGAGGTGACGATAAGTTGCTGCTCCGCCAGTTTGTTGACAGTTTGTCGGAGACGGCATTCGAGTGGTATTCCGAACTCCCAAATGACTCTGTCAGGACATTCGCAGAGATGGAGTTGCTATTCTCCCAGCGTTTCGCAAGCGCTAGCGAACACACCCCAATCACGGCATTGATCAATGCCAGGGTGAAGCCTGGAGAAACTTGGGTCCAGTATGCGATACGGTGGCGTAATCTATGGTCAAAGTGAGAGCAGCGCATCGAAGAAGCTCCTGCCATGGGCATGTTCGTGGGTACTCTCGACCCTCAAGCGACCATCTCCCAATTCATGATGTTCTTCAAGCCGACCACCTTCCAGGCCTTGATTGACAAGCTGGCCCAAATGGATCAGATGGGTCATAGATCATCTCCTTCAAAGATGGATCCTCGGAATGAAAAGGGGAAAGGAAACTTTCGTCGCCAATACTCAACAACAACTGAGCAACTTAAAGCCATTTGTCCGTCGAAACAATATGCGTCCACGCCCATCCCTTGAGGAAAGGCTAGGACGTCCTTACTCGTTTCCTCAGGATAAAACGAGAACATTGTTCGAGCTGGCAGTGCGCAACAGGGTCATCAATCTGTCGAATCTAAAACGTCCGTTGTAGCCAGACGATGTCAACAATCCTAATTACTGTCCTTACCACCAAGCAGTAAGCCATCCAATAGAAGATTGCTTCGTCTTCAAAGGCTGGATGGAGGACCAATACCAACAAGGCAAGTTCGTATTATCCGAAAACTGGAAAGTGAGCCCGCCACAACCTCACGCCCCTAAAAAAGTGGACGTGCCGGGGGCATCGTGCTCATTCATAAGGGAAGCCCCGTGGGAGGTCGCTCTTTCAGCCAAAACTAAAAGAATGCTGAAGGATCTCCAAACATGCCCGGCAATCAGGTGGAAAAATCCACTGGAACCCGAGATCATCGAGGGAATGCTGAAACTGCGCCCAACTCCAAATATTGGCGGTGATAGCCAAAGCATTCACACTCAGCCGTCGAAATCTTTGAAAAAGAAGAAGAAATTCAAGAAGCCCGGGAAGCTTGGCGACAAGCGCACGGACCTACAAAAGCAGATTGACGCGCTGAAAGAGTATAACCAGAAGGCGCAGACTCCAATCACGCTCCAAGAATTCCTCGGCCACGTCCTTGAAGACGGAGATGATGACAAAGACTCGTCGGATGAACCTGAGGATTATGTGGCAAGCTGCCATGTGATCTCTCACTCTTCAATAGACGATAAAGAAGCTCCTTGCACCGAGAGACAGGGGGAAAGTCCTGAACCGGAACTTCTATGGCCGTCAGACGAAATGATCGATGCCTTCCTGAGTGAAATTCATCTAAAAAGTAAAGCCGATCGGGAACGTGAGATGGCCATATTTGAAAAGGCCAAACGCCGGCGACTAGACAAAAGGGTCGAAACACTCCCACCAGATCAAAGTACATCCGCCGCAAATGAAAGCAGGATCAAGACAAGGAAACGATTCGCCAAAGCCATATCGATGGGGATGAAGCTGCCCTCTTTCAGAGAAAATTCTCCTGGCGGTATACATCTTGATGAAGCGGACGTACATCCTAACTTCTGCTTATATCATCAGAAGATCGCACATCCTACTGAAGACTGCAACTCCTTTAAGTGTTGGTGGCAAGGGTATGTCGCTCACAAGAAACACTTCAACAGGACAAAGCGTGAAGCTCGTAGACAGCGGAAAAATGCGACAGATGAGCGTAAAAGAATTCCCGGCAATTGTCATAGGGTTGATCCCGGGGGATCGCGAGTTCTCACCTTCGGGAGCGACTCCGACGGAAAAGTAGCCCACGGTCCTCTCTTCAAGGAATCAATCTCTGAAACGAAAGAATTGAGGAGTTGCGAGAACATTCAGCCATGCAATCGCACGCTACCTGTTCAGTTGATAAAACTGCACATTTGTTATTACATTTTTCCTACTATTTCCATATTAAAAAAGGTCTTTATTATAATATATCATACATATGAGGGTTTATCTGTAAAAATAATATTTTCCATGTGTTGATATATTATAATTAGCATTTGGTAGGAAAATGTATGCAAATAATATCATTGACCAAATCTTAACTCTACTAAATATTATTTTAGTTGTTGTGCAGAATTTTCAGGTCTAAAATCAAGGAAATCAAGTTGTTAAAACAAACCTGCCTAATTAAGAAATCAAAACTTAGAAATCAAGTCTGGCAGCAACTACGAGAAGATTTCCAAGTTCCAAAGCTTCCAAAGATTGCCACATGTCATAAGGATCTACCCACAGAAAGATGATGAGGAGATCTCCACCATTGGCCGCGGATCCGCGGCCAAACCCCCCTGTTGGCCGTGGATCCGCGGCAATATTGAGGAGTTAGGGGATGCAATTTTCTAGGGTGAATCTATACTGTTAGCTTCCAATTTTGAAAGCTAAATTTCTGGCTTTGGGACTATAAATAAAGACCGAGAGCCTCTTGGAAAAATCATCAAGTCAACGAGATCACGAAGTCCAAGACGGCTCACGCATCAAGATTGATCATCAACTGTTCGTCTACCTCCTTGGAAGAGATCGAGAAGTAAACTAGTCTTTGTAATCATTTTCTAAGGAATCAAAGTGTAATGAATATTGTTGATTAATAAAGGTAGCTCTTTTTCCTATTCTATTTCTTTGTAGTTTAATTATGCATTCTCTCTCCATCTCTTTTTCTCCCAACATGCGCGAGTAATTCTCCGCTTGTTAGGGTTCATAGGATTAGGGTAGGCTAATGGATGATGAACATCCCTAAACCCTTTTTAAGTCCTATAAAGTTTATGAACTTTATCAAAAGAATCATTAACATCCTAATCGGGCGCGCTAACAATTCTTTGTTAGTTCCGACCGCGATTAGAGATTAGATTAATGATTGTTTTGGTAAAGGCTAGATATGAACGGAGTTCCGTGTTGAGATAAGGGTTAAGAGTGGGATTCCTTTTCCCTCCAGAAACCCTAATCTATACGCATCACCGTCGTTCTAGTTTTAAATCTATTAAAGGATAAAAAGGGTAATTTTTAATTAATCGTCCATAACTACTAAATCCTAACGAACCCTACAAGCCCCTTCTTATATTAACTATACATCCATAAATAATCTAGATCTATATTTTTGCATTCTTGCTTAACGTAGATCTAGAAACCATTCTTCAAAATTCTTTATCCCTCTTATCTTTCTCAACACGCCTAAAGTAAGATTAAAAGGTTCAACGTTTCCCTGAAGACGACCCGTACTCACCTCGGTCTGGCTACGCGCGACACCGTTCTGATTGCGGTTACACTACAAACACACTCTTTCGCAAACAATCAAATGGCGCCGTTGCCGGGGAATACGTGCGTAATTTTTTATTCTTACTATTTATGTTGAATTCTTATACGATCTATATCATAAATAAAACAAAACTGCAAATTGTATATTTGACGATTATTGTGTGAATTTTGCGAGGGAATCTGGAATCACAGACTTGAGGATACAGAGTAACAGAGACATTCATCAAGATCCAGAGGAGTGCAGGAGGCCACGTAGCAAAAATCAACACCTGATCCCTCTTCCTTGCGGCGGAACCGCGGCCGGAAGTGCACATCGGCGGCGGAAGCGCGGCCAGTTAGGGGATTTAGGGCTGCAAACTTCTCTGGTATATTTTCTATATCTTTCTCTCTCCTCTGAAATCCAATAAAATATCTTTTCTGCAGAATTCTTTGCAAAATATCGCCGCTCAAAAAAAAATCTTTTTGCAAGTTCTGTTTTGCGGTTTGTTTTTGCATATTTTAATACGGATTTTTAAAGGGCAAAGACCAAATCCAGATTAGGTGGGGATTTCATCACCCTTCCTAAGCCCCACAAATCACAAACCGAGCATCTGCATCAACCCTATATTAATTTAAAAAATATCTAGACCAGACTCTAAGGACTGTCGCGCTCAATAAGGACAGAGAAAGGTCGTGGGTAATCTATCGCTTATCCGCATTACTTTTGTGGTGACTAAGCAAGTGTGTCCAAGGCGAGTGGTTACTTAATTAGGACCACTACTTTTGTAGTGGGGAGCCTCCCACTCACCTGGCACTTACCTGGCTACAAGAGTAGTAAAGAGGCGGTAGAGGATTTATCCTGCGGTTTGTCCTTTGGAAGTCTAGGAGCGGTCTAGAGACTGACCTAGGTAACCTTAGTTTCAGGGTTGTTTGTGCATTTTTGTGTGATTTGTCTAAATCCGTCATTTTTCAAAACAAACCAATTGTTTTCTCCCCTTTTTACCCTTCCCCCGTCTTCTCTTCTTATAATGGGTGACCCAAACAGACGATCTCTTGCCGAGCTTTGCTGTCCACAACCAGATATCTCTTGTTTTCGTAATCCCTTCGGTATACCGTCCGGCTCTTCCATGTCCTTAAGAGATCGTATAGAACAAGCAGGAAGAAACAGTTGGCCACCTCAGTCTAGGACTTATCAACCGTATCATAACGCTACACCTGTTTCAGTTGATACCCAGAGTGAGGAAGCCCCTAGACGAATGTCCATTGCTGAGCACATAGCTAGGGCTAGAGGCCAAAGTTTCAACCCGGACCAATATCAACCATCTCCACCACTGTCCAGAGAAGAGTTTGATATGCGGTTTGTGGCATATAAGATGTCTATTGAAAATAGCCAACCAACTAACCCATATCAATATTCTTCTTATCATAATATTGATCCTACTCCTACCCAAGTTCCGCAACCATTCTATTCCTATCAATCCAATCCGACTTTTCCACCTTCTCTAGACAGTTCTTCTAATCAGTCATTTGGGAGTTTTAATTATCCACAGGAATTTCAATCTTATACTGAAACCCCTTATCAACCCAAGACTAATCTGGAGCAGACATTAGAAAAATTTCTGGAACTGTCGAACCAAATTAGGAAGGAAACAATAGAGTGGATGCAAGCAAAGAATTTCGAACCTGCCCAAAAATTTTCAGTATATGATTCGGGCATAGGACAAAATGAGAATTTGGGTAGTGAGACAGAGCTGTACACCCTTCCTAATCATACCTCCCCATTCCAAACTGAAATCCACAACTCCAGTTTCATAGATTCATCAAGTACACCAAATAGAATGTCTGATAAGTTGTGTGACTTTGTAGTGTTTGATTTATCCGACTGTGAAGGATCCATTTCAAGTGAAACCATACCCAACCCTTGTGATCTCTACACCTCCACTCTTGAACCAAAACTGATTGAAAACCATACTTTTGATGAGGTGTTTGAGAATTTTAACCTTCACTTGAATGAGGTGATTGACATTGGGGATATATTGATTGATGAACCCGAAATTTTGGATGATTTTGTCCCACCAATTCATCAAATCCTTTCACTTCCTTATGGTCATCATCTTGAGCCTTTAATTCTTCCCGAACCCCAAATATGTCTTGAAGTTGATAATAATGGTATACACGAAGATCAGACCGAAATACAGCCTCCATCTTCCACATATGGTACAGCAACACTCGACACACCAATTTGTTTACCCATTTCACCTTCTATTTTCTCCGGTTCTTCTTATGTTCCTATAGTTTCAATGAGTTTTGATGAATCGCAATCCGTTAATTCAAGTTCAATAATACCAGAAATTCAACTTGATTTAGATATTTTTGAAAATGAGGTAGATGAGTTTTTCGAGTCCTCTACCTCAATGATTTTTGATGAATCAAGTAGGATAAATTCTGGCACAAAACTCTTTGACAGCAAAATGTTCAATCACACCATTGATAAAAGTTTTGAAGAACTTTTTGCTGACGAACTTGAATTTTTAAACAATACAGATTTTGTGATTAATCAATCCCCACCTATAGAGGTTGAACCGTCACCATTCCTTCTTCCTAATCATTCATATTCATCCTCATTCTTTCTTTTCTCTAATTTCAAACCCTTTCCAGACCACCTCTTATCCCTTCCCCATTTTTTCTTGACTCGACACAACACATTCTTCCACCAACCTGTACGCTATACTGATAAAATCTTTGAATGGTTGGTGTTAACTTTTGGTCTTTGTAAAGTCTTATTTTGAGCAAATGACTCACCCCCTCTTAAAATGCTTCGTATTATCTAACTCATGTTTGAGGGGGGGTATATTTTTGGCTCTTGAACATAAGTTTTGTCCTCAAATTTGTGAGCCAAAAATAAGTTTGGGGGGGGGATTTTCACTTTCATATATTCTTGCCCCCATTAATAATGTCCTCCCAAGCTTACAGGTTTTTGTGATCCAGCAGATAGCAACAGTGAGGACACTGTTGAAAACAAGTTTGGGGGAGGTTTGTGCTTATTTACGTATCACTTTGCATTATACTATATAAGCACAAAAAATTTTTTTTTTGATAATAAAAGAATAGAAAGTGAAAAATTATATATGAAAGATAGGAATAGTTTAAGAAAACCAAGAAAATTAGAAGTTTTCTTAAACGAACTGGTAATAAGTAGTTATGAGCTGTTGTCCTAAGGGTTAGTAAGATGAAGGAAGTCACTAATCTGAGGATAAAAATAAGTCTGAAAAATAGTTTCTATTCTGGAAGCCAAACATTTGAATGTTGATACCCTACTATACGCACTTACACACGTCTTGAAACTCGGGATAGTAGAGAATACCTTGAAATGCTCTTGTCTAAAAGCCAAAGTATGAAGGAAATAATAAATGAAGAAAATATAAATATGGTGAAAAGAAAAATGAACACTGGTTTTGTTATCGCCAAGGTAGCAATAAAAAAATACAGCGAGGGTGCCTCTTCACCTAGTGCCCTAAGGCCAACTGGTCTGGGAGTCGCTGCAAAGCCTTAGGTGGTACAAGACGAGGAAAATATTATCACCTAATCAGCAAGCACATGAGTAATCGGTCGGTTAGTATCTCAAGAAGTATTAACGGTCGCATGAAAATGTATGAGCAAATCAAAATATTCTTCAAGTTAAAAAGTACTGAGGTAGATGGACAAGAGTATGATAGCTTGAATTGAATTCTCCGAGTGTAGGGATGTCCATTTCACACACGTAGAGTTATATGATCGATGTTTGGATGAAAGGTAGGAATGAAGAATAAAGACGATATTTTATTGAGGGATGATGTGATTTCTAATATCTTTTCATGACTATTAAGATAGGGCTCATGACAACTGAAAAGCTAGTGTAGTTGGAAACTCTTATTTTCAAAGTATTTCTTTTATGGTTCTTATCTTTAAATGTAAATTTCACCATCTCTCTTTTATTATAGGATTTTGTGGGTGCAATCCGCTGAAAACCCTCAGGAGACAACACTCCTCCTACTAGGGACACCTAGAGGTTTAACGGCTTGTTGCACGTGCTCAGTGCAATCATGTTTGCCTACGAAAGTGTGCTTAGTTTTCTCCTTTCTTTTTCTCCTTCTCTTGAATAAACTAGTTTGCTCGGGACGATCAAAGATAAGTTTGGGGGTATTTGTTCAGTTGATAAAACTGCACATTTGTTATTACATTTTTCCTACTATTTCCATATTAAAAAAGGTCTTTATTATAATATATCATACATATGAGGGTTTATCTGTAAAAATAATATTTTCCATGTGTTGATATATTATAATTAGCATTTGGTAGGAAAATGTATGCAAATAATATCATTGACCAAATCTTAACTCTACTAAATATTATTTTAGTTGTTGTGCAGAATTTTCAGGTCTGAAATCAAGGAAATCAAGTTGTTAAAACAAACCTGCCTAATTAAGAAATCAAAACTTAGAAATCAAGTCTGGCAGCAACTACGAGAAGATTTCCAAGTTCCAAAGCTTCCAAAGATTGCCACATGTCATAAGGATCTACCCACAGAAAGATGATGAGGAGATCTCCACCATTGGCCGCGGATCCGCGGCCAAACCCCCCTGTTGGCCGCGGATCCGCGGCAATATTGAAGAGTTAGGGGATGCAATTTTCTAGGGTGAATCTATACTGTTAGCTTCCAATTTTGAAAGCTAAATTTCTGGCTTTGGGACTATAAATAAAGACCGAGAGTCTCTTGGAAAAATCATCAAGTCAACGAGATCACGAAGTCCAAGACGGCTCACGCATCCAGACTGATCATCAATTGTTCGTCTACCTCCTTGGAAGAGATCGAGAAGCAAACTAGTCTTTGTAATCATTTTCTAAGGAATCAAAGTGTAATGAATATTGTTGATTAATAAAGGTAGCTCTTTTTCCTATTCTATTTCTTTGTAGTTTAATTATGCATTCTCTCTCCATCTCTTTTTCTCCCAACATGCGCGAGTAATTCTCCGCTTGTTAGGGTTCGTAGGATTAGGGTAGGCTAATGGATGATGAACATCCCTAAACCCTTTTTAAGTCCTATAAAGTTTATGAACTTTATCAAAAGAATCATTAACATCCTAATCGGGCACGCTAACAATTCATTGTTAGTTCCGACCGCGATTAGAGATTAGATTAATGATTGTTTTAGTAAAGGCTAGATATGAACGGAGTTCCGTGTCGAGATAAGGGTTAAGAGTGGGGATTCCTTTTCCCTCCAGAAACCCTAATCTACACGCATCACCGTCGTTCTAGTTTTAAATCTATTAAAGGATAAAAAGGGTAACTTTTAATTAATCGTCATTAACTACTAAATCCTAACGAACCCTACAAGCCCCTTCTTATATTAACTACATCCATAAATAATCTAGATCTATATTTTTGCATTCTTGCTTAACGTAGATCTAGAAACCATTCTTCAAAATACTTTATCCCTCCTATCTTTCTTAACACGCCTAAAGTAAGATTAAAAGGTTCAACGTTTCCCTGAGGACGACCCGTACTCACCTCGGTCTAGCTACGCGCGACACCGTTCTGATTGCGGTTACACTACAAACACACTCTTTCGTAAACAATCACTACCCGGAAAGAATCTCGGACCCGCAAACAAGGGATCGAACAAAAAGGATAAAGGGAAGGGAAAAACGGCCTTCGTCGCCAACGCTCAATAACAATCGAGTGACCCTAGACCGGTTGCTCGCCAAAGCGACAAGCGGCAACCCCTCTATGAAAAGTTGAAACGTCCTTACTCATTTATCCGGGATGAAACAAGGAAGCTGTTCGAACTAGCAGTGCGCAACAGGCTTATCACTCTACCGGAGCCGAAATACCAGCTACAACTGAATGATGTCAACAATCCTAATTACTGCCCTTACCACCAAGTATTGGGTCATCCAATCGATAACTGCTACGTCTTCAAAAACTGGGTTGAAAACCAGTACCAACAGGGCAAGTTCGCGCTGTCCGAAAAATGGAAGGTGAACCCACCATAAACACATGCTCCGAAAAAGATGGACATGCCGGGGGCATCGTGCTCTTTCATAGAGAAAGCCCCATGGACCAAAAAGTCCGTATCAAATATGGCAACGATAGACCGAAACGTCGTTAAACTAACGATAGACCACTATGTCCTAAAACTAGCTGAAGATCGAAACGTCGTTAAACTAACGATGGACCACTATGTCCTAAAACTGGCTGATGACCGAAACGTCGTTAAACTACTACCAACCTGCGACATCTTCAGGCTGACGTGGTAGTAAAAAAAAAGGGTACGTCCATAAGCAAAATGGGCAAGGATGAAAACCCGAAAGGGCGCCGTAAGTAAAAACAGCAGGACTACCGGCGATGTTTGTGAAAACCCGAAAGGGCGCAGACTCGTTAAAAAACGGTATATCCATAAGCAAAATGGGCACGGATGAAAACCCGAAAGGGCGCCGTGAGTAAAAACAGCAGCACTACCGGCGATGTTTGTGAAAACCCGAAAGGGCGCAGACTCGAAAAAAAAACCAAAAAAAACGGTACGTCCATAAGCAAAATGGGCACGGATGAAAACCCGAAAGGGCTCCGTGAGTAAAAACAGCAAGGCTACCGGCGAGTTTTATGAAAACCCGAAAGGGCGCAATCTCGTTAAAAGACACTTGCAAGGTCCTCTCGACCTTGTGAGGAGAAACCACCTGCGTGAGATCCTTACGACTCACAAAGGAGCAATACACTTAGGGGTCCCCATGACTCCTAAGGAGAAATTACACTTGCGAGATCCTCACGACTCGTAAGGAGAACCCTCTTATGGGACCCTCACGGCTCATAAGATTCAAAAGTCTTAAGCTACAGGGATCTGAACCTGTTCTTAAGCGGCCACCACAACCGTCCACTATATGTCTCCGGATACTACCATGATATCAAGATAGGCAAAATCCTGGTTGATAACGGATTCTCCGTCAATCTCCTGAATGTACGGGTGTTGAAGGAGATCCGCATGAGCGTCCAGCACCTCGCTCGTGATAAAATTACCATCTCCGGTTTCGACTCCCAGTCATCACGGACCCTTGGGTCTGTAATACTGACGCTGCGCTTCGGGCTGCTTGTCACAGACATTAAATTTCATGTCATTGACGCCAGAACATGCTACAACGCTTTGCTCGGTCGTCCTTGGTTACACGAGTACAACATCATCCCTTCTACGCAACATCAGTGTATGAAGTATTTCAAGGATAGTCTTGAGTATACCGTGACAGGAGAGCTGAATCCATTCTCCGTGAACGAAGTCCGCAAGTACTAAGATGCAAAATACTTCTTGCCAGATTTCGAGGACACGGAGAGGTGTCACAAACCGGAGAACAAAGCTATCACCACCATTCCCGTCTTCGGGAGCGATAATGAAGAAGAGGAAGAGATAGTTTATTCAGGCCTACCCCAGCACAACAAGCCAGGACCATCCGCTCTTATGTTGATCTTCGGAAGCGACTCGGAAGATGAAGTTAATGCTGTATTCTCCAGCCGGCCGTTAATACCAGCATTCCCTAGTGATAATCAGAGTTTGCAAATTACCATGATTCCGCGGGAGCACTACAAAGATCTCGACGCACTTGAAGCTTACAGAGTGCAAGACCTGCAGACATTTTACGTCCCTCCCAGGCGAAAAGGTGAAAAGGCGATCCTATTCTACCAGTCCACAGAGACAAGAGTGGAGAAAGAAATCTGGCACGGCGCGGATTCTACACTCGACAGACTCTAACCCATCCGTCTGCCTAGATATTACTCGGAAGGCTTGAGAAGGCTCTTGAAGCGCCAAGGGGTATCTTTCAAACAGACTATTCGACAAGCTCGGTTCTACAACAGGATTTGGGATGTCCCTGGGACTCAGCACAAGCTGCCCAACGGAAAAATGGAAACGCTCGGGCTTGGATATGTGAGATCCGGGAAATGGGAACGAGTCCATGGTACCTACGCCATATATAACTTCGATGAAGAAGAGGACACCCTGTCATAAAATGCCGACCCCGCACCAAAACAAAATCCTCCAACCAAAATGCCGAGTCCGTCATTTGAAAAACGAATGGACAAGCTTATCAGGGAAGCGGGTCAGAAAGTTCGAGACGACCACAACCGCGAAATGGCCATCTACGAGAAAATCAGGACGCAACGCCTCCTTCAACAGGCTGCGAAAGATGAAAATGCTCCTCCCTGTCAACCTGTTGTGCGAAAGGCCCAACGCAGAGGCAGAAACAAGTCTAAAAGCGAAAAAGGCATTCAACAACGACAAAGCGGGAACAAGAAGCCATGCAGTCAGGAATCGAGCAGTCCGGATTTGTCCCTCATGAAGAAGATGAGTCGAGCATACTCTTTTCCTCAAGAAAAGACAAAGAAGATACTTGACCTCGCTGTAAAACATCAAATGATTACACTTCCGGAGTCCAAGCACCCTGAACAAGCAGGCGAAGTCTCACACCCAAACTATTGCTCTTATCACAGAGTAATAGGGCACCCTCTCGAAGATTGCTTCACCTTCAAGAATTGGGTCGAAGATCAATATCAGCTTGGCAAGTTCGCTCTATCCGACAGTTGGAGGATAACGCCGCCATAGAAGCACGAACCAAAAGCCGCGCATACAGCGAGGATAGACCCAGACCTACATCGGTCCTGGAAGCGTACTCGTACTTGTCATATGATAACGATATCAAAAGAAGAGCCCGAGGATATGGATGACCTTCCCTGGTGCTTCGAAAACAATAATGATGAGGTGATTACAGAATTCCCGCCGGCACCGAAAGGGCTGGAAGATGGAATCCATACCACTGCAGATGAGCTCAAGAAAATTGAGCTGGGGACGACAAGCGACCCGCGACCGACATTCGTCAGCGAGCTGCTATCTGAAGAAAGGGTGGCTGCGTTAAAAGACGTGCTTATACAACATAGAGATTGCTTCGCATGGAACTATTTCGAAATGCCAGGACTAGATCCAGAAATAGCCGTCCATAAATTGGCGATATCCCCGGACGTCAAGCCAGTCAAACAAGCGCCGAGAAGAATGCGGCTCGAGCTTGAGATGAGCATCAACGTCGAAGTCAAGAAGCTGATCGATTCTGGGTTTATCCAGGAAGTTCAATATCCCGATTGGATCGCCAACATCGTCCCAGTGATGAAGAAGAATGGGACAGTGCGCATATGTGTGGACTTTCGGGATCTCAATAAAGCCTGCCCGAAGAACGACTTCCCAGTACCAGTCACCGAGCTGATGATAGATAACACGTCCACTCACGAGGTTTTCTCATTCATGGATGGCTCATCAGGATATAATCAGATAAAGATGCATCCCGAAGACCAGAAGCACACTGCTTTCCGGACCCCTTTGGGTATATTCTGCTACAAGGTTATGCCCTTCGGTCTAAAGAACGCCGGTGCCACCTATCAAAGGGCCATGATAAAGATCTTCGATGACCTTATACACGAAATCGTCGAATGCTATATCGACGACCTCGTGGTTAAGAGCAAAACATACGAGAAGCATTTAGAGCATCTGAAGACCGTATTTCAACGCCTTCGGCAATACAACCTGAAGATGAACCCTCTCAAGTGCGCATTCGGAGTTTTCTCGGGCAAATTCCTAGGATTCATCGTCCGACACCGAGGTATCGAGATAGATCCATGAAAGATCAAGGCGATCATTGAAATGCCTCTGCCCAGGACTCTCAAACAATTGCGGTCTCTCCAAGGGAAGCTCGCGTACATCCGGCGATTTATAGCCAACCTTTCAGGCAAGTGCCGTCCTTACAGTCACCTGATGAAGAAAGGAACCCCTTTCGTTTGGGATCATAAATGCCAGAGCGCACTAGACGAAATCAAGCAATACTTGCAGAATCCACCAGTGTTGGCTGCTCCGGTCAAGGGAAAGCCTCTTATTCTTTATACAACCGCCCTCGAGGGTTCCTTAGGTGCATTATGGGCACAAGAGAACGATCAAGGGAAAGAAAGAGCTCTCTATTACTTAAGTCGAGTTCTACTGGGGGCAGAAAGCAACTACTCTCCCATCGAAAAACACTGCCTGGCGTTGATCTTCGCGATGACAAAGCTCAGGCACTATGCGTTGGCGCATGAAGTCCGTCTCATTTCGAAGGTGGACCCCCTTAAATATTTAATGTCGAAGGCCATATTGACAGGGAGACTCGCTAAATGGGCCTTGCTCTTAATGGAGTTTTCGATAACCTATCAGCCTCTTAAGACGGTGAAAGGCCAGGCCATCGCCGACTTCCTCGTTGAGCATCCGATACCTGCCGATTCCCCTTTGAATGGCGAATTGCCAGACGAACATGCGTTTGATGCGATCGACAGTAGTGATACCCGATGGGAGCTCTACTTTGATGGAGCGTCCTCCATGAAGAAGCGCAAACAGAACACCCCTGTAATCAAATCAGGAGTAGGTCTCATCTTCGTGACCCCACAAGGAGGAATAATGCGTTTCGCCTTCTCCTTGACAGAGCCGAGGACGAACAATGAAGCTGAGTACGAAGCTTTGATAGCAGGCCTCGAGATCGCCATCGATATGGAAATTGAAAACCTCCTTATATACGAAGATTCTCAACTGGTCGTCAGTCAAGTAAACGGCGACTACCAGACGTGCAAGCCAGAACTGGTGAAATATGGCGAGAGAGTACAGCAACTGTTGACTCAAATTCCCTCCTATACGCTGGAAAGCATACCGCGTGCGGAAAATAGCAAAGCAGATGCACTAGCTAAGGTTGCTAAAGAACTGGCCGATGAGAACCTCGATGACGTAAAGATCGTGGTACTAAGCCGTCGGGTGCTTGCCCCCGCAGAAATATCTCCGGATCCGGAATCATCCGGAGAAAAGGGACTGACTGAGCTCTCTGGGCGTATCGAACTACGTTCAAAACGGTCACGAACACAACGCCATACGTGTTGGTATTCGGTACGGAAGCAGTACTCCCCCTCGAGATAGAGTTACCCTCTCTACGAGTGGCAATCCACTACGAGGTGACAGACGAAGAAAATGCTCACCTTCGGCTTGAAGAGCTTGATGCCCTTGATGAAACCCGCCTCATAGCGCAACAAAATCTGGAGGCTTTTAAAGCAAAGATGACGCGCTCATACGAAAGATTGACCAGGCCGAGGATATTCCGCCGAGATGAACTCGCGCTAGTGGTCAAAAGACCTATGTCCCCAATCGCGCCAAGCGGGGAAAATTCGAGCTGAACTATGAAGGCCCATACATTATTGACAAGGTCTACGTCTATCATTGACCTAGGCCGTGACTCGTTAGGGTGGAGCCTATCTACTCATAGACATGCATGGTGAAAGACCTTTCAGGCCAATAAATGGTCGCTTCCTGAAGAAATACTATGCCTAACGAGTCACAGCCTAGGTCAATGATAGATGACGACGACTATGTCCGCTCGCTATCTTCCTAAGCCCAAACTCTATAAGTAGTAACCGGCTTAGTTTACAACGGACCGAAACGTTCTTCAACTACTAGCGGACCGAAACGTCCTTAAACTAACAACGGACCGAAACGTCCTTAAACTAGTTGTTGATCGAGATATCGATAAACTACGATGGATTGCGGCATCCCGAAACCGATACAAAAAAGGGAATAAAAAAAATAAAAATAAAAACGGTATGTCCATAAGCAAAATGGGCACGGATGAAAACCCGAAAGGGCTCCATGAGTAAAAACAGCAGGGCTACCGTCGAGTGTTTGTGAAAACCTGAAAGGGCGCAATTTCGTTAGAAAAATAAAAAAAATAAAAAAAAGAAAGACGGTATGTCCATAAGCAAAATGGGCACGGATGAAAACCCGAAAGGGCTCCGTGAGTAAAAACAGCAGGGCTACCGGCGAGTGTTTGTGAAAACCCGAAAGGGCGCAACCTCGTTGAAAGACACTTGCAGGGTCCTCTCGACCTTGTAAGGAGAAACCACCTACGTGAGATCCTTACGACTCACAAAGGAGCAACACACTTAGGAATCCTCTCGATTCCTAAGGAGAAATTACACTTGCGAGATCCTCACGACTCGTTAGGAGAACTCTCTTATGAGACCCTCACGGCTCATAAGATTTGAAAGTCTTAAGTTACAGAGACCTGAACCTGTTCTTAAGCAACCCCCACACAACCTTCGATATTGCCCTACAAGCGGCTCATACTGATCCTTGTATACAATCCACGGGCGCGAATAAATACTTCCCCAGGAAAATCCCACCCGTAACTAGGGATATGTCCATATGGTGAACAACCCTTATGAGTCCTCTCGACTTATAAGGAGAAAATCCTTTTGTAAGATCCTTACGACTTACAGGGGAACACGCACTTAGGAATCCTCACGATTCCCAAGGAGAAAACACACCTACGAGATCCTCACGACTTGTAGGGAGAAATACCTTTGTGAGACCCTTACGGCTCATGAAGTCAAAAGCCTTAGTCGACAGAATCCTAACCCTGTTTACTAAACCACCTTTGTTCGACATCGACAGAGGCAAATGATGATTCGCTACTGGCAATATCCCAGTTGTAGCGATGCTGATGCCTAAAACGGTATCAAATTCCGAGTCCTTTCATGGAAAATGATGATTCGCTCCTGGCAATATTCCAGTTGTAGCGATGCTGATGCTGAGATTGGCACAAGATTCCAAGTTCTACACCCGCGATAAAAAATCAGCGAGCTAAAAAAAATGCATATGAAATAGCCGAAATGATGGGGCAACTTGCAATAAAAAGCAGCAAGTAAAAATGTATGCATGAAAAATAGCCGAAATGATTGGGCAACTCGCAATAAAAAGCAGCGAGTAAAAAATAAAACAAATAGCCGAAATGATTGGGCAACTCGCAATAAAAAAACAGCGAGTAAAAATAAAACAAATAACCGAAATGATTGGGCACCGCGAAAAATAGCCGAAATGATTGGGCAATCGCGACCTTCGCGATATAAAAAGCTGAAATGATAGAGCATCGCGGAAAGAAATAAAATAAAAATAAAAATGAAATTTATGCCCTACAGGTGATATCACATCAATCCCTGTATACAATCCAGGGGGCGCAAACAAAGAAGGAATCACACTCCTCCTCCCCAGGTTTCATCAGAAGAAGAAGCCAAATCTCGATGGGTCACAGATAGCCTAGAGATTATCTCAACATTCGTCTCAGTAGGCACAACATCAAGCAAAGTGGAACAGCGGCAACTCCCAGTTCCACGACTCGGCGGTGTACAGATCACTGGGAGTCAAATCAAAACTCCGTGAAATGCGGATATAATCAACAAAATTCCTGGTCACATGGAACGCGGATAACGTCACTCTTTGACCCCGTGGAAAACGTCCAGAGCGGAGCCTGGTCCTCGCAGAACACGGCAGTGAACCCGTGGGAAGCATCCAGAGCAAAATTCCTGGTCACGTGGAACACGAATAACGTCACTCTTTGACCCCGTGGAAAACGTCCAGAGCGGAGCCTGGTCCTCGCAGAACACGGCAGTGAACCCGTCGGAAGCATCCAGAGCAAAATTCATGGTCACGTGGAACGCAGATAACGTCACTCTTTGACCCCGTGGAAAACGACCAGAGCGGATCCTGGTCCTCGCAGAGCACGGCAGTGAACCCGTATGAAGCATCCAGAGCGGAGCTTAGTCCTCGCCGAACACGGCAGTGAACCCATGTGAAGCATCTAGAGTAAGATTCCTGGTCACGTGGAACGCAGATAACGTCACTCTTTGACCCCGTGGAAAACGTCCAGAGCGGAGCCTGGTCCTCGCCGAACACGGCAGTGAACCCGTGGGAAGCATCCAGAGCAAAATTCCTGGTTACGTGGAACGCGGATAACGTCACTCATTGACCCCGTGGAAAACGTCCAGAGCGGATCCTGGTCCTCGCAGAGCACGGCAGTGAACCCGTGTGAAGCATCCAAAGCGGAGCCTAGTCCTCGCCGAACACGGCAGTGAACCCGTGTGAAGCATCTAGAGCAAGATTCCTGGTCATGTAGAACGCGGATAAAGTCACTCTTTGACCCCGTGGAAAACGTCCAGAGCGGAGCCTGGTCCTCGCCGAATACGGCAGTGAACCCGTAGGAAGCATCCAGAGCAAAATTCCTGGTTACGTGGAACGCGGATAACGTCACTCTTTGACACCGTGGAAAACGTCCAGAGCGGATCCTGGTCCTCGCAGAGCACGGCAGTGAACCCGTGTGAAGCATCCAGAGCGGAGCCTAGTCCTCGCCGAACACGGCAGTGAACCCATGTGAAGCATCTAGTGTAAAATTCCTGGTCACATGGAACGCGGATAACGTCACTCTTTGACCCCGTAGAAAACGTCCAGAGCGGAGCCTAGCCCTCGCCGAACACGGCAGTTAACCCGTGGTAAGCACCTAGAGCAAAATTCCTGGTTACGTGGAAAGCGGATAACGTCACTCTTTGACCCCGTGGAAAACGTCCAGAGCGGAGCCTGGTCCTCGCAGAACACGGCAGTGAACCCGTGGGAAGCATCCAGAGCAAAATTCCTGGTCACGTGGAACGTGGATAACGTCACTCTTTGACGCCGTGGAAAACGTCCAGAGCAGATCCTGGTCCTCGCAGAGCACGGCAGTGAACCCGTATGAAGTATCCAGAGCGGAGCCTAATCCTCGCCGAACACGGCAGTGAACCCGTGTGAAGCATCTAGTGCAAAATTCCTGGTCACGTGGAACGTGGATAATGTCACTCTTTGACCCCGTGAAAAACGTCCAGAGCGGAGCCTGGTCCTCACAGAACACGGCAGTGAACCCATGGGGAGCATCCAGAGCAAAATTCCTGGTCATGTGGAACGCGGATAACGTCACTCTTTGACCCCGCGGAAAACGCCCAGAGCGGAGCCTGGTCCTCGCAGAGCACGGCAGTGAACCCGTGTGAAGCATCCAGAGCAAACATCGGACTGTGGAGTCCTTAAAATCCACGGACTATGATGTCCTTAACCTCGACCGTAATGTCTTAAAACTAACGATCAACCATGATGATTCTAGACTGATTTCACCTTGGTTAAAGGGTACATCTCCTCACTCCTTTGATATTTGTCGTTGTAATTCCTCAACGTCTTCAAAGAGGTGACGGGTCCCAGTAACCACACATCGGACTGTGGGGTCCTTAAATCCGCGGACTATGATGTCCTTAACCTTGACCGTGATGTCTTAAAACTAATATTGGACTGTGGAGTCCTTAAATCCACGGACTATGATGTCCTTAACCTTGACCGTGATTCTTAAAACTAACGTCGGACTGTGGAGTCCTTAAATCCACGGACTATGATGTCATTAACCTTGACCGTGATGTCTTAAAACTAACATCGGACTGTGGAGTCCTTAAATCCATGGACTATGATGTCCTTAACCTTGACCGTGATGTCTTAAAACTAAAATCGGACTGTGGAGTCTTTAAATCCACGGACTATGACATCCTTAACCTTGACCGTGATGTCCTAAAACTAGCATTGGACTGTGGAGTCCTTAAACCCATGGACTATGATGTCCTTAACCTCGACCGCAATGTCTTTAAACTACGGTACCTTGGAAAACATCCCAAAGCAACCCCTGACCCCGTGAGATACGGATAAGGGCGACCGCACCCAGCACTTGCGGGTCCTCACGACCTGTAGGGAAGAAAACTCTCTTGTGAGATCCTTACGACTCCCAAGGGAAAACCGGCTTAAGAATCCTCACGATTCTTAATAAGAACTTACACCTATGGGATCCTCTCGACCTGTGGGGAGAAAAACTCTTTATGAGACCCTCACGGCTCATAAAGTTGAAAAGTCTTAGGAGGCAGATCTTAACCCTGAATCCTAAGCCATCGCTGTCCCGCAAAGAGATCAAGATAGACTGTCCGCAGAATACATTCAATAAAAAGGCACACACCATTGAGAAGAAAAATGTGTCTTTTATTCATAAACCAAAATGGATACAAAGTACAATTCATGAAAGAACAAAAAAATATATATTCTCATTCAGGAGTATGTACAAAAGAAGAAAAAAAGGGATATATAAGTCTTCAGGCCGGCGGGCGATTTAGCAGCTTGGTCAGCTCATCCTTCTTTCACTTGGCCACGCCTTCATGATTCAGTATCGCCAGAAGACGGGCTTCTGCCTGAGCCTGCTGGGCCTGATATGAGGCAAGCCGACCTTCGAGCTCCTTCTCGGTAGCTTTGTGGGCCTCAACTCTTTCACGAGTAAACTCGGCGGCCTTGTTGATGGCCACTACCTCCTTGATGGCCTCTTGAAGCACTCGCCAGAGTTCATACGTTTTGTTGGCCTTGGCGGTAAGATTGGCTTGAAGCTCATTCAGCGCCTTAGAAGCCAGCTCCCTCTCCGAGAATTTGCGGCCGAGCCTCTTCTCGCACGACACCATGTTTGCCGCGCACCGCTCAATCAAACCTCGCAAGCCCGCTTTCGCAGCCACAGCCTTCGAGGAAAGACGGGTACACTCGAGCACTGTATAAACAAGCCTCCATTCGACGGCGATACTCAATCTAAAACATGCATAAATCACCTGATATGGGAGGCAACAAGGAAAATCTCCGATGCATATCCTACCGAGCATGCATTTACAACTATATGAATATTCGAAAGGAAATGATACCCAAAACTCTGATGTGTATGCAACATAACGATAGTGCTCGCAATTAAAGAAAATTTCCATGGAGAAATATGAAGCTCATTTACACAAGCAAGATGCACATACGAGTACCCGGCAAACATGAAAATTCAACAGAAAAGCATACAACGGCCAATGAAAAAAAGAGTACATCGATTTAAGCATACTACCCTACCGGGAAAAGATCGCCAAACAAGGGATCAGTGGCACAAGGGTGAACAAAACAGTATTCAAAATTTTCTAACTCCCTCGCTGTCTTCTCCAGCACATCGAAGCGACGATTTTCACGATGAGTGGCTCCCCACCGATTGGCGCCATGTTCGTCTGCAAAAGCAGACATAATAGCCCGCCGGGCTCTTATTTGGCCCAACAGGTGAACCGAGCAATCTTTCAGAGCCTGAGTGATCAGACACGCTTCGTGAAAACACTCGAGCTTGTCTTCAGCTGCATCAAGTATCGCCAGGGTCATCTCCGCTGAGTGAGGAGGGATGTCAGCAAGCACTGCAGCAAGAATCATCCGGAGCCAAAGGTATCCCATTGGAAGATGGGACCCCCTACGGATCGAGAGTTCATATGTCGCTGAATCACATTCGTCATCGGTAAGAAGGGGATCCACCAATCACGCAGCAAAGCGAGGAATCATCTCCTCGATAGGCACTTCCCACGGCTGTCGACAAGCATGGAGGCAGTTGCAGGCCATGGCACTCAGTTGTTTCCCCAAGATAAACCACACTAAATTGAGAATAGATTTTTCTGTGAAGAGAAAAAGAAGGCTATGGCCTCAGGTTATAAAGAGGAGCATTAAATGCTGCGCACGGAGAATATTGCATGGTGGAACTATTTCTAAGGCCCAAAAAAGGGAAGGCATTGGAAATCAAGGAGATGGAACTATTTCCAAGGCTCCTTTTCTGCATCTAATGCTGCGCACAAAAAATATGGCATGAAAAATTAAACAGCCCCATCAAAAGGGCCCCACGTTTGGAGCACGTGAGCACCATGCTGGATGTGTACTGAAAAGTGAAATGGTGCCTCACACGCTAAACACATCAGTAGCAACAATAGCAAAAATGACAAAATCCCACAAAAAAAGGGGCATGCAAACACAGAAGGGCACGACAAAACTTATCACTCATACTTTAAAAGTTCATACAAAATAAAAAGAAACGATTACAACGGCAGGACCTCAGACGCGGGACATGGATTGAGAAACTCAAACGTGACTTTGTCCAAGAACTTCCAGGCATTTCGAACCATCCTAGTATGTTTTCTCTCGCGATCACAAGCATCGGGATCCTCACGGATGTCCTCCACCCTCCGATAAGCAGCAAGTATGGCCGACTGCTGAAAAGCCTGGTGTAAGAGATCAATGAGGTTGTCTCGCCTTCTCTTCGAGATTAGGCTCATCAGATACACCGAATGCACTTTATCCTCAGCGGCATCCAATGCCCCGAGCGGTACGCCGGTGCGAAAGAGAGGGAGCGCCTTTCGGATCGCCAGCACGATGAGTTTCAAAAGAGAAGAGCGACGAGAGAGTAGTCGATCATTATACTCGTCAAAGCGGCTCATGATCTCAGCACACTGAGCGTTGGTGAACTCCTGGTTCTGGCTGCGGCCCAGTGCACGAATGTTTCCGTAAGAAATGATTTCATCAAGATCATACAAATAGGCGTCCATAATACCTGAAATAAAGATCATGAGAATTTAATAGATAAGCCAATCAAGAAGAATACTTGTCTAAATAAACAAAGGATTTCAAGCAACTGTGCATGCTCCCTAGGGAAAAGCACCATTGCAAGATTCTTCCTCTTGGTTACAGGAGACAACTCAGGGAAAGGAAACCCCAAGAAGTCCCCATGGGAAGAACTTAGTTCCTCATAGGAATTAAATTCCTTTTTGAAAAAGGGAATTAAATTCCCAGAAAATTTTGTTCCAGAGCTAGAGCTCCTTGGGGATGGAATTAAATTCCATGGAAAACAACCGACATCATCATCTCCCTAAAAGATCAGATGAACCCTAAGAGATCTACTGTTTGAAGATTAAATGGTTTTATATTTCTGTTGAAGAACTTGAAGAAAAAATGGATTCATGTTAAAAGGGTGAAACCCTTGATGTGGATTTAAAATCCAGAGAGTTTTTTTATAAAAAAAAAAGAATGGAGGTTCTGCAATCGTTCAACATCATTACATGAAAGAAAGAGTCTTTCTTAAACAGAGTTAAACTCTGAAAATTTTTCAAGGCAGAGAACTAAGCTCTGGAAAAAGAGAATTAAATTCTCAAAAGAAGAAAGTTCTCAAAGGAGGAAGATGAGCAAAGTGGAGACTCTTCTGAAAGGACATTGGCATTTATAGGATGGGATGGAAAACGTTTCATCTACCCTACTCGCAAGGCAGATTCGACGGTCACAAAAGTGACAGCGTTGCACTCACGTGCAGACACGTGAGAGCAATGCTGTGGGGGCATTTGTTCCCTGATTAAAAAATCAGGAAAAAAGTTTCAGAGGAAGCATCACGTGCACACACATGATCAGTGGTCACGTGTTGGCACGTGATGGTAAAGCAGCGGCAAAGAACAGAGCAAAGAAGAGGAGCCCATTCGGAGGGGTCGCGTGCTCACACGTGACCAAAGGTCGCGTGCTCACACGTGACCAAAGGTCGCGTGCTCACACGTGACCAAAGGTCACGTGACAACACGTGACTGGCTTTAAAAGCCAAACTGTTTAACAGAATTAAATCCTGAAAAAGATCATTTAAATCTTTCCAAAATATAGAAGAATTATGTAAAACCGTTGGATTAAGAATCCGAGGGTGATTAAATATCACCAATTTATGGAAAAATCTTAGACAAGGAAAGATTTCCCCCAAATCTCACCGAAAATAACAAACAGAATATCTTTGGATTTAAAATCCAACGGTGAATAAAATTCATTGTGTGATCTAAAGGATCATATTAATTATGAAATCAATTAAAATCTTTCAATGAAAGATTCACAAAACAAATTGATTCTTTTCTTTCTCCTATAAATAGGAGCCAAGAAGAGAAGAGGAGGGACCTTTTTTTGGGAGAGAGAAAGAGAGAGGGCCTTGGAATCTTAAAAATTCAGAGAGAAAAGAAAGAAGAATTTGATTCTCTACAAATAAAAAAACCCTAGGTAAGAAAAAAGGGGGTAAAGGCTTCAAAAAGAGAATTTAATTCTCAATCCAAGAGTTTAACTCTTATATAAAAAGAAAAGAACTTAGTTCTTTCTCTGGTGGAAGACCTGCAAAGTGCATATCTCCCCATAGATTGAGAATTTAATTCTCATCGGGTCGAGATCCTGCCATGCAGATTTAAAACATAGAGGAGGAATTGAGTTTTGAGAATTTAATTCTCACAAAATTATAGAAATTTAACTCCTCCAAGATAAAATTAGGGTTTAACCCTATCTGGGAATTAATTCTCTAAAATTATAGGAATTTAATTCCTTCAAAATGGACAGAACTAGGGTTTAACCCTAATTGAGAATTTGATTCTCTCAAACTCACAGGGATTTAATTCCCCTTAAAATAAAATTAGGCTTTCACCCTATATCAGAACTTGTTTCTTTACATATATGAGAATCTAATTCCTACAGAAAGAAAATTAGGGTTTAACCCTACCTAAGAATATAATTTTTCGAAAATAGGAATTTAATTCCTCCAAAGTTATAGCTAGGGTTTAACCCTATGAAGAGTTTAATTCTTAAAAAGACAAACAGATCTTTAAACAGGAAAGAACCAGGGTCACGTGTCCCCACGTGACCCCTGTAAAAGATCCACAGAACAGAAGCTCTGGGCACCCTCACGTGTCACCACGTGACCCCTAATGAATATTCTAATAAATCAAGGTATGAGCACCCATCACGTGCCCACACGTGATGGCTGTGAGAATTAAAGGTGTTAAACACTTATCTGCAGAACAAAATGAAGGGGATCTGGCTCCACTTTTTGATACCATCACGTGCTCCCACGTGATCCCCCCTCTGTTAATGTTTAACACTAATCTGATAATTTTGTCGCCAGTGTTTAATACTGTTACCTGTTAGTGTTTAACACTAATTTGAGAATCATAATTTTTAGTGTTTAACGCTAATTTGATAATCTTATTTCCAGTGTTCAACACTGTTGGTTTTTAGTGTTTAACACTAGCTTTAGCCCAATTGACTAATTTTCTAGAGGCAAAGCCTCCCCTTCAATGGACCAACAGAGAGCCAATATTCCAAATATGATTGGACTTAGCCCAAGAAGGCCATAAGTCCTCAATTCAAACTTAACTGAGCCAATGGGCTCATAATATAATTAATTGATCTTGGTTCCAAATTGGGCTACAGATCATTTAATCTATCTTGGTTCAAGGGTACATCTCTTCACTCCTTTGATATTTGTCGTTGTAATTCCTCAACGTCTTCAAAGAGGTGACGGGTCCCAACAACCATACATTTCACGGACTGTGGGGTCTTTAAATTCATGGACTATGATGTCCTTAACCTTGACCGTGATGTCTTAAAACTAACAACGGACTGTGGGGTCCTTAAACTCATGGACTATGACGTCCTTAACCTTGACCGTGATGTCTTAAAACTAACAACGGACTATGACGTCCTTAACCTTGACCGTGATGTCTTAAAACTAATGCCGGACTGTGGAGTCCTTAAATCCATGGACTATGATGTCCTTAACCTTGACCGCAATGTCTTAAAACTAACATTGGACCGCAATGTTCTCAAACTACCTATCCACCGCAATGTCACTAAACTAAACAATAGAGCCCCCCAATTGCTCACTTGTCGGATCTAAATGATCCCGTTAAGTCGATCTTAGTCTAAAATGAGACTAACGTATCCTTAACAAACGTTTAAGTTGATCTTAGTCTCAAATGAGGCTAACGTATCCTTAAACCCAAACCCCCAAACCCAAATCTAAGATAATACGGATTTGGACTAGTCCACACCCTACGGGGGACAACATAACTTAGTCTCCGTATACAATCCACGGGCAACCAAACACAAAACAAACACCCACGACATGAAGTGACATCTGGAGATGGAGAAAGTTGTTAACGCGATATGGTAGCGTAATTAACTGCAGGGGCTTGCGCCTGCAGGGAAGAGCATCCCCACAATCAAAAACCCCTCAATCGAGGGGGAATCTGACGAAGTCTGCTACATCGGACGCATCCGTTTAAACCTTCGATATACGGTGCCATAAATCAACTTGGCATTTTCGGAGAGGTGGACGGATAGTACCAATTAGCATCTGCCCCGAATCTCAGGCAAGACGTCTCTTCGTCGCGCCGTCTTTCGGAGGGGGACACTTCCGATCTTCGATAACAAAGATGATCTACCTTAAAGAAACTCAAGCCCAAGCTTTTGCTTCACTAATCAAGTATTAGCAAAGTAAAACCCTAATCTAAGTGGCTAGAATAGATGAGAATGATGAAGTAGGAATTTAGCTCTCATTTATTTTCTTTATCTCACTCATTTTCATCACTTCATAAAAAGCTAGAAAGCTTTTCATGCAAAAAAAAGGAAGAAGAAGAAGAAGCTAACTCTTTTGTGATGAATAATGAATCCAAATGTGAGGTTAGAATTGCAACCTTGGGTTAAGAATCAAAACTTAACCCTTGTAGAGATTTAACTATGGTGAAGGGTTGGGTTGGGTTAAGCAAATATCTACAAAATATCCAAAGTCAAAGTCAAAGCTTCAAGAAGCTTCTTAAAAGCTTCATGCAAGCTTAACCCTAATCCAAACCCTAACCATATTTAAACCCCACAAATCATGTTGCATTTATAACAATAACATGTTACAATATTATATATCACATA
The DNA here is from genome assembly GCA_030015575.1 of Agapanthus africanus. Taxonomy (NCBI): domain Eukaryota; kingdom Viridiplantae; phylum Streptophyta; class Magnoliopsida; order Asparagales; family Amaryllidaceae; genus Agapanthus; species Agapanthus africanus. The sequence goes on along the minus strand of CM057339.1, from coordinate 821,546,796 downwards.
TACAATATTTATTGTAACAAAATAAAATAATACAGTTAACATATATCACATATATATCAATGTATTAGCTGAGTGAGAAAAAGAATCTTTAAGTGAGCTTATATTAGTTAATGTAATTTAATATATCAAATATATAATTATACATTAAATTATTGAATCAACACTTGATCCGATAATCCGGCTATTTCACAAATAACCGACTAATATAATCTGTATCAGTTCATCGAATCAACACTTGATCCGATGACCCGGCTATATCACATATACCCGGCCGATATCTCATATCGCGAGAATCTAATACGGTATCGCATACACGTATTATTCTCGGTCCCGCACATATCACATATGTGCTCCTACTCCGTTTTGCCCGAGCCAGGAAACCTCTGTGTAGGACTCTAAAGAATCATCAATACGCCGGCAGTAGGTGATAATCATATCAAACACCCACAAGCTGCAAGCGGTCAGCTAAACGTAACAGCCACCCAGGTATTGAGCAATCAGAATATCAACAAGCAAGCCTGTACATTCTCCCGTGAATCCAACCAGTAACACTCCCGTACAGTCTGGTCTCTTCGTCTGATATGTCGCATATCTCGCCTAGGGGTGGTAAATGTCAGACCCCAGTAGCTTGATAAGTCGTGTCGATATGAGGTCTATAACAGTTCGAGAAACTACTGATAACACTTACCAGTAAATCTCAGCAACCCTGACCAGGGATTTCCAGTTATAGCCAATCGAACACAGCGCAACATCAACTCTCTATACCGGGAGAGACAAAACCCCTCCTATCGCTCATTGCCTCCATGTGATTCGGGACTGTACCCAAAAGCCACCTTTTTGCACGCCCTCTTGGACGTGGTATGATGGAAATCAAAGCACAGTGGGAATCACACAAGACTCTATGACGATCTCGGGTCTACAGACTAACCTGTACCAGTGTCACCAGAGAACTGCCATCTGACGTGAGGTATAATACCATCTGGGAGTTCTCGGCGAGTCCGTCCAGTATGCCCAGTCTCCACTGAGCACCCGTATACCTTCTCTGATGTCAAACACCAATGGATATGGGATCATCCATCGCCCATCATATGGGTCAAGAAGCACATACGCTAGTCTACTCTGGTATATCGATGCCCTGTCTCGATACACCTACAACTAGGAACATTTGAAGGATGTACTTGGCGACTACACTGTCCCCACTAGTATGATCTGCATCATAGTCCTGGTAGTCAAGTACTCATCCTAAGGGCTTTATCAATATGTTACATAGAGGCAATCAGAGTACATGCTAAGATAAAGAGTACCCAGATAGCATACTATCATGTCAAGCAAGAAAGTCCTCCCTATATATGTCCCAGCATCCACTACAATATACAACGCATGTCCAGTAATGGCATCTAGGGCATACATATAACTAACAGGGTTTAAGGATACGTTGGCCTCATTTGGGACTAAGATCAACTTAAACGTATGTTAAGGACACGTTAGTCTAATTTTAGACTAAGATCAACTTAACGGGATCGTTTAGGTCCAACAAGAGAGTAATTTGGCTCTATTGTTTAGTTTAGGGACATTGCGGTCCAATGTTAGTTTAAGGACATTACGGTCCATTGTTAGTTTAAGGACATTACGGTCCAATGTTAGTTTAAGGACGTTTCGGTCCAATGTTAGTTTGAAGACATCGCGGTCGAGGTTAAGGACATCATAGTCCATGAGTTTAAGGACCTCACAGTCCAGGTGAAGGACATCATAGTCTATGAGTTTAAGGAACCCACAGTCCATAGAGTGTTTGGTTGTCGGGACCCGTCACCTCTCTGAAGACGTTGAAGGATTACAACGACAGATATCAGAGGAGTAAAGAGATGTACCCTCAAACCGGTGTGAGTTAGTTGAAAGATCTGTAGTCCAATTTGGGACTAAGATCTGTCAAATATTCATGAGCAGATGGACTCAATTAAATATAAGTTGAGGACTTATGACCAATATTGGGCTAAGTCCAATAAATGTTTAATATTTTATTTTGGGCTGTTGAGCCTTTATTTGGGCTTGGCCCTTCTGACAATATTTTTGTCTTTTTATTAAATGCTGAGCATTCACCAGAGCTCTAGGCTTATTAAAGAACAATTTATATTCTGTCAGCGCAACACGTGGCGCGCCAGGCTCTTTGCGCCAATTAAAGAGCGCAGTGCGCTTCTAGCACGTGGCGCACCTGCAAGGGACACGTGTCGCACTCAGTGCTAAGAGCTAGATGATGAACGCATGATGCCAGTTTATGAGCGCTGAGCGCTAGTCCATGAGCGCATTGCGCTTTCAATTTAGTGGCGCACATGTGGGTGACACATGGTGCGCTTGGCGCTGAGCGCCAGCCCATGAGCGCAGTACGCTATTTCAGAAGCGCAAAGCGCAAATTGTTTAATTGGCGCATACGTGGTTGACACGTGGCGCATTTGGCGCTGAGCGCCGATCCAGGGAGCGCAGAAGCGCAGTTCAAGAGCGCAAGGCGCATTTCAAGAGCGCAAACCGTATTTGATCAATTTTATGATCTGGGAACAAATTTATGTTCTTTTAAAAGAGATTTTGTCTCAAGATTTAAGAACAACGGTTCTTATTTTGCAGGAGAGATTTTCAATCTCTTATTTTGATGAAAGGTTTTGCCTTTATAGATCCATGATCTGTGAGAAGAAATATGTTCTTCTTTTATTTTATGATGAGATCTTTTGATCTTTTTTATGAAAGACTTTTTGTCTTGAAGATCTATGATCTTTTTTAAAGAAAAGAATTCTTCTTTTTAATTATAAGATGATTTCATCTCTTTGTTCATCACCATTCTTTTTACCTTGAAGAAAAAATCTTCTTTTTTTTGAGAGCTATGCTTCTCTTCCTTTGAGTTTTTTAAAGTTTATAGGGGGGTTCTCTATATCAGACTTGAAGTCTTGGGGCCTTTATATAGGGCAAGCTGATTTGTTGAATCAGTTAAAGAGATCTTTCTCTGATTGATTTGGGGATGTTTCCCACCATTGGATCTTTGATCCTAGGGCTTCTGTTTTACAGAAGTCAATCTTCTTGTTTTTAACAAGATTGAAAAATCTTTCCATAACAGAATTTAATTCTGATTAATTAATGATTTATCATTATTATTAGATCTTTTGATCTAACGGTGGGGAGTTTTTTAATTCCAGCGCTAGCGCACCCGTGCTTTGCACGTGGTGCGCTGCTAAGAGCGCATCGCTCTTGCGCCAGCGCACCCGTGTTTGACACGTGGTGCGCTGCTCAGAGCGCAGCGCACTTAGCGGTAGCGCACCCGTGTTTAACACGTAGCGCGCTGCTCAGAACGCAGCGCACCTGGCGCTAGCGCACACATGGTGCGCTGCCTAGGGCGCAGCGCGCCTAGCGCTAGCATCTGAAGCGTTGCTTCAATTTTTGAAATTTGAATTTCAAACAGAGCTTTGCTCTGATTGGGGGAAACACCTGCTTACCACGCTGAGTGCTAAGCTACATCTGGTCTGGTACATAACATCGCATACATTATTGACCCTACCGCCGAAGCGTAGGGTACTATGCTCATGTGAGCCCTCTCCTCATCGGTCTTGGGAGACATGTCTTTGGAAAGGGTGATTCCGTGACAAGTGGGCAAATTGCCGCGCTTAGAATCTTCTATACTAAATCTCTTTAGCACGGTGTCTATATACCTCGACTGCGAAAGTCCCAACATTTTTGTAGATCTGTCACGAAAGATCTTAATCCCTAGAATGTACGAGGCATCCCCCAGGTCTTTCATAGAGAACTTCTGTGACAAGAACGGCTTGGCCGATTATAGTATAGGAATGTCATTTGCTATCAGGAGAATGTCATCAACGTATAAAACGAGGAATACTACAACTCTCCCTATAATCTTCTTATAAATACAAGGTTCATCTACATTTTTGATAAAGTCAAATTCTCTGACTGTCTCATCAAAGCAGATGTTCCAACTCCGTGATACCTACTTTAATCCATAAATGGATTTAAGCAACTTGTACACTTTTCCGCTGCTCCCACTGTCTATGAAGCCCTCTGGTTGATCCATGAAAACACACTCTTCTAAACTTCCATTTAGAAAGGCGGTTTTAACATCCATCTGTCAGATCTCATAGTCATGGAAGGCAGCAATGGCAAGTAGGATCCGAATGGATTTAATCATAGCCACTGGTGAAAAAGTTTCGTGATAATCTAATCCAGGTCATTGACGAAAACCTTTAGCAACAAGTCTAGCTTTGTAGGTTTCTACCTGACCATCTACACCAATCTTCTTTTTGAAAATCCATTTGTACCCTATAGGTTTTACCCCAGTAGGAGCAAAATCCAAAGTCCAAACTTTGTTTGTGTACATGGATTCCATCTCGGTTCGCATAGCATCCAGCCACTTCACCGAGTCTTTACTCGTGATGGCTTTCTGAAAACTAGTGGGCTCATCATCGTCGATGATGCAATCTTCTCGATCCACGTCTACGAGAAAACCGTAGTATCTCTCAGATGGATGAAATAGCCTACTTGATCTGCGGAGTGGCTTGGGTACGTCCTGTTCCATTGAAGTCCCGGGTTCTACTAAGTTTTCAGTAATAGTCTGAGGTTCTGGAATTTCTTCCAGCTCCGGCGTGCTCCCACTTATCTCTTTTTCGAGAAATTGAGTTTCCATGAAGCGGGCATGATGAGAAACAAAGACCTTTTGTTCTTCAGCGTGATAGAAATAATATCCCCAAGAATTCTTGGGGTATCCCACAAACTTACACAGTACTGAACGTGCTTTTGTCCGGATGAACCTTTTTGACAAAGGCAGGACAACCCCATATCTTTAAATACTTAAGACAGGGTTTCTTCCCACTCCGCATTTCATATGGAGTGGTAGGCACAGACTTAGTTGGAACTTTGTTCAATAGGCATGCAGCAGATTCCAGTGCATAACCCCAGAAGGAGGGCGGCAACTCAACATTACTCATCATGGAACGTACCATATCAAGTAAGGTGCGATTCCATCTTTCTGATACACCATTGTATTGTGGTGTGAATGGAAGAGTAAGCTGAGAGAGAATTCCATTCTCTTTTAGGTATTCCAGAAACTCGGCACTTAAGTATTCTCCGTCCCTATCGGAACGAAGTATCTTGATACTTTTGCCGGTTTGCTTTTCCGCTTCATTCTTATACTCTTGAAATTTCTCAAAGGCCTCGGAGTTATGTTTTATTAAAAATACATGTCTATACCTAGAGAAATCATCTGTGAAAGTAATGAAGTAGGAATAGCAACTTCGTGCATGTGTAGACTTTGGCCCACACACGTCGCTGTGTATGAGTCCCAGTAGCTCAGTGGCTGTTTCTCCGTGTCCAGTGAACGGAGTTTTTGTCATCTTTCCTATGATACATGATTGACAAGTTGCATATGATTGATACTCAAACGGATCTAAGTATCCTTCCTTATGTAATTTAGTCAGTCGTGTTTCATTGATATGACCAAGTCTACAATACCATAGAAAAGCTTGGTTTGATTTCGGAGCTTTTCTTTTTAGTGTATTTTGGACATTGAAAACATGATATTGATTGAGAATGTATATTCCGTTGCTTAGTGTACCCGACCCAACCATTTCATGATTCAGATGAATGTTGATAACATTGCTTACAAGTGCAAAATTATATCCTTCATTTGATAATAAAGATACTGATATAATATTACACACCATACTGGGTACACAAAAACAGTTATGTAACAACAAAATATGTCCACTCGCCAATCCAAGATGATATTCCCCTACTGCAACTGCGTCCACACTGGCTCCATTGCCAACCCTGAGGGTCATATCACCTTTCCTTAAAATCTTACGGCTTCTCAGCGTCTGCAAAGAATTACAGATATGAGATCTTGATCTGGTATCCAATACCCAGGAAGTAGAGTTTATAGAAAAGCGGTTTTCAATCACGAACACACCTGAGGTCGAAGCCCTAACCTGCTTTATGTCCTGATTCTTGGCCTTTAGGGCCCTGCAGTCCTTCTTCCAATGACCCTTCTTCTTACAATAGAAGCACTCATCCTTTGTGGCTGCCCCTCCCATCTTTTCCTTTCCCTTTCCCGCCACCTTCTGCACACCTCCCCTCGGTTTGGTAGGGTCCTTCTTCTTCTTCCCCTTGGCCTTGGCCTTGGATCTAGAAGAAGAAGATCCTCCAACAGTCAGAGCGGGTGTTTCCTTTCCCTTTTGTAAGGTGCCCTCTGCCATCCTCAACATGTTGAGGAGCTCAGGAAGTGTAACTTCCATACTGTTCATATTGAAGTTCAATATGAACTGGACTTCAATATGAACTGGGCATAAGTGGAGGGAAGTGACTGGAGGATCAAGTCGATGTACAACTCATTTTCCAACGTGGTTCCTAGGTCCGCGAGCTCTTCGATGAGAGAAATTATCTTCAGGACGTGGTCCCCGACAGATGATCCGATGGCCAACCTCGCTTGAAAAAGCTTCTTCGATGTCTCATATCTTGCGATACGAGATTGCTCTCCAAATAACTCTTTGGTATGGAGGAAGATGGAAGCAAGATCCATCTTCTCGTGCCGCCTCTGATGTTCATTGTCCATGGAGGCCAGCACTAGGCACTTGGCCTTCGCGCAATCAAGATCCCAGGTCTTACGGACCTCAATGTCCGCGACCGAGGATGCTGGACAGGGAACAGGGGGAGCATTCGCCGTGAGGACGTATGCGACCTTATCATAAGTAAGGGCCATATAGATATTCCTAAGCCAGTCTTTATAGTTTAGCCCAGCGAGTTTATTTTTATCTAATATAAGCTTAAGTCCCATCATGGTCGCTGCAATTTAAGAGAGGAGAAAAGAAACACTCAGCATATACTCTTGCAAGTTTAAATTGATTTTTAGTTTACCTAAGCAGGATGGCTCCCACTGTTTCCTCGAATTCTTCTCCAAACCCTAAAAGAAGAATTAGTCAGGATTTAATCGCATGTCACAATTCTTGCTTAACCTTTCGGCCAGGCTGGTGTCGGTATTTCGAGGGAGGTTTTTCAACGCTTTCGCAAAATTCCTTAATTATATAACCTCTTTTCTTTGGAGGCATAGTCCCGCTAACACCGTTCTAGACACTTACTTAGTTTATAGCATTGATTGTTAAGTGAAATTGTTGTCCGAAGAGTAGCGGATACTCACAGTAGGATCAGGACCTAACTATCATTGTGATGAATCTGAAGGAAGCCTACCAAAAAACACCACACTCAAGAAGGTATGCAAAACTAGCAAGTTTCCTTTATGTTTGAAACTCCCGATGTGATTTTTTGCCCTGTACGCTTATAACCTTGACGAATGCCAAAACATTATAAGTCGCAAGTCAAGTTCTACTCGTCATTATCCAGATTAACCTAGATCCATTCGTATAAGCCTTTGACGAAGGCCAAAACAGCTGTACGCCTGTCCTAGATTAATGCATCTATCTATGCCACAGATAAGCACCTACTAGCTACCAAACACTATGCCTTGGCGAAGGTCAAAACACATAGCATGAATACTAGCAGATACCTATCTGAAATGACGGAGGGCTACGGCTGGTTTTCTGGCGAAAAACCGTTAACGTATTGAACTTGATATAGTCGAAGGAACCTGATAGCTTTTGAAAATGAGTGGTTTAAGCTCCGCTTTTAAAATTGCTTTTTTGAAGAAAACCAAGTGGTTTTATAATTGTTCCAATGACATCATATTTTAAGTTTATTTTTCTTGCATTAATTAGAATTAATGCGGTCCCATTATTTAATCTTATCATTGCAGCAAAAGAAACGAAAATACAACATACGCTTATGCCATCTGCATTCGCCACGGGCCCCGTCAGCACCCGTTAGGTTACTTAACTAACGACAGAGCGGGGGCTGGACTAGCATGGGTGCAAAACAGAAGCAACGCCTACTAAAATATCATATATAGATATATACATTCGTCTTACGCAATAATAGGCATTCCAGATCACAGATGAACATATTGGATATACTAGGAATTCCGCGCTTCGTTTAAACCCATAACGAAAGACGGATTCCACGGTCGTGATGAATAGCCAAAACCCACCCTAGACCCCTACGGGTGCGGCAAACTATCCGCCAAATTCCCAAAGTGAAGCAACCTCCCTCAACAAAGTGAGTCGGCCACTCGGCACTTCAAAGAACCTGGTAGTTTGTGCACCCCACCTTGGGTCTATCCTGTCTAGCCCAGAATTAGCTAGAACTATTCCGAGCAAAAACAGTAAAAGAAAATAGTACGACGGTGGCTACAACCTCAAACCGGATGTGCCCCGCAAAATAATATTACATCACTTTTATAAATTACATTGAATGAAAGAAAAGAAAACACTCATCTCACATCCTCGACTATTCATCATCGACGATTCAATAAAGTTCATATACACAAACCAACATCACAGATATGTGCAACCCCCAACTAACCGACATATAGCAGTTAGCGGAAGTTTACGAACACATATATCAACACAAATAACAACTGAAACTTAAACGACACTAAAACTACGACTTCGAAACACTCCGAAATTGCTTCAGTAAAAAATTAACAGTATAGTCAAAATTGGCAAGATCAAACAACACCTGAAACCCTAAATCCAAGAGAGAAGAACACAAAACAAATTTCGACGCAATCCCACACATTTGAACCGGCGAGATCGGAATAAATGAGGTTGTGGCCGGCCATTTTAAGGTGGAATTGCCTCGTTTTTGTTGTGTGTTCATTTCACAAGTAAAAGAGCACTCTGCAATTGCTTAAAAAAAATTTGAGGCTCTGCAAAAATCGACATAAACTTGGATTCATGTTTCGTAGTTTCGGAGTTATTTCAGTTTCGTAGTTTCATACTTTGTTTAATTTGTTATCTAAGGTTTAATTAGGCTCTGATACCAGTGTAAGTCTATATAGCACACCCCACGTGTTCGCGGGGAGGTGAAATACATCAAAGACAATTTTTCTCACATCAAAAGATCATGTTTTGCTTTGCAACATAGACTTTATCCACTTTAGGATCTTGATTAAACCTTAACTAGCAAAAAACTAAACTACAAGAGGGCGTTAACTACTTGGTTAAAGTGTTATACCCTCGTGTCAAGTCCTTCGGGTCTTCAAGTGGTTCTTTGCTCCTTGGATCGGGCTTCAAATTTGAACTCCTTTCTTTGGCTCCTCCGAAGCTTCCAAAAAACTCGGTTGCCGGTCTCCTTTAGGTAAGAAAAGATCCATCCGAGGGCCTATGTCCAAGCTCCAATCTCAAGTGAGGTAACTTAGTGATCTAATGTGCTAGATGAGATTACTAAGTAGATGTAGAGTGTGATCTATGGATTATTTGGTCTCAAAGCTCAATGGATCACAACACATGTGAAGGGATGAGCTTGAGGGAGAAGGAGAGCAAAACCTAGGAGAGAGAATGATAATGTGAGAATGATGTTGAGAAAATGAGATGAGAGAATGGCTAAATCTTGTGACAATAATTCAAGCATGGATTATTTTAGTCTCAAAATAATCAACCATGTTTGAATAGAAACTCCAAATGAATAAACAATATACAAAACCATGCTGCAACCCATTCCTCAAATATCTCCTAATTTCCACATCATTAATCCTTTTACAAAAAAAGGATAAATCGATAATGAGGTGTCTCTTTCTAGAAGCCCATTCTTGTAAAATTACAAGAATGCCCTCATCGTATATACATACCCGTATCCGTATTCCGAAAAATACGGATACACTGAGACGATAAATAATCTAATAATACAATACTAGGATCCGGTTTAAACCAAAGCCCACTAGTATTGTTTGTCCGAACACCATACGTATAGCCAGTATAAGTATGTGATCGAAACCCTTCCGTAAGACCATACGGCCTCTACATCGTCTCGCCTGATCCAGGGAAACCCTCAATGTGGGACTCTAAAGACTCGATAGTACGCTGGCAGTGGGTTTAACCACAAGTCCATCAATGGTACTAGCTGTACGTAACGGCAACCCAGGTACATGTCGAAAAAGGAGGCCGACGAGCGAACTTATCCGAAACCCCCACTGAGCCTATCCATGACAATCTCCGTGCAGTCCGGTCTGTTCATCTGAGAGCATCACATGTAAGATTTAGGAGGGCGGAAAACGTCAGACCCCTAATAACCAGACAAGTCATGTCAGTGTAGCTCAAGACCATCAGAGAATCTAATGGTCCGACCACCAGTAATTCTCAATCAGCCATGGCCAGGGACTTATGGTAATGACCAACCGATCACAGCGCGATATCGACTCCCTATACCGGAAGAGACGAATCCCCAATAGTTGCTCACTGCCTCCATGTTGCTCGGGACTGTACCCAACTAAAACCTGTTTGCACGAGTCCTTTGAGCCGTGGTAGGGTAGTAATCAAAGCGCAGTGGCAACTCACACGAGACAGATGACGATCTCATGTCAACAGACTATCTGCACTCATGTCACCAGAGAACTGCTATCTGACACTAGGTATAATACCAACTAATCAGTTCTCGGCGAGTTCAGTCCGGTGTACTTACACTCAGTGAGCACCTGTATACAATCTTAGGTGCACCTCACTAATGGTTGCGGGACCAAACCATCGCCCCTCGTCAGGGTCTAGATATGTATACACTAGTCTACTCTGGAGTAATGATGCACAGTCTCGATACTCCTACGACTAGGGACGCTTTTAAGGATGTGCCTTTTGACTATCCAGCTCTCACAAGTATGATCGCCATCACAACGCAGGTAGTCAGGCAAAGATCCTACGGGCTTTATCAACATGTATACAAGATATGAAATACAAAGTAAAACACATCACATGTTAAGATAAAGACAAACCAAATAGCATACTATCATATCAAGCAAGATTGTCCTGTACATATATATATCTCTAGCATCCTGTACAATGAAGGCCTCTAGGGCATACATATCCAACATACCTAATATCGAATTGGGACAATTCCCATCTCCATTTTTCCAGACGACCTGATGACTCGGGGGAGACGAGGATAGACCCTAAAGGTCGCTCGGTGAGGACGAGGATTGTGTGTGATTGGAAATAATGTCGGAGTTTCCTGGAAGTGACGACAAGTGCCAAAACTATCTTCTCCATGGCGGGGTATCTTGTCTCTGCATCCTTGAAAACATGGCTCACGTAGTAAACCGGCTTCTGCACACCATCGACTTCCCTGACAAGCACCGAGCCTGCAGCTTGATCAGAGACCGCAAGGTATAACAATAGCTCATCGCCTTCGACTAGTCGAGTTAGTAGGGGAGGAGTCGCTAGGTGTGCCTTGAGCTACTCGAAGGCGTTTTGGCATTCCTCGGACTATTCGAACCTGGGAATCTTTCTTAGGGCTTTGAAGAATGGTAAGCACTTTTCTCCAGACTTAGACATGAAGCGACTCAGGGCAGTGACCCTCCCGGTGAGGCGCATAATCTCCACATTACTCTTGGGATATGCCATGTCGAGGATGGCGTTGATCTTTTCCGGGTTTGCTTCGATTCCTCGGTGGGTCACCATGAACCCGAGAAATTTCTCACTGGTGACTCCGAACGCGTACTTTGCCGGATTGAGTTTCATTTTATATTTGCGCAGGACTTCGAATGTCTCGCCGAGGTCTTTGGTGTGCCTCGCTGAAGAAACGGATTTCACTAGCATGTCGGTGACATAAACTTCCATGTTTCTCCCGATCTGCGGCTTGAACAGCCTGTTAACGAGGCGCTGATATGTAGCCCCAGCATTCTTAAGACCGAAGGGCATCACTTTGTAGCAGTATACCACCCGAGCCGTGGTGAACGCGGTAAGTTCTTCGTCTGCCGGGTTCATCCGGATCTGATTGTAACCGAAAAATGAATCCATGAAGCTAGGTAATTCATGGCCGGCCGAGCTGTCCACTAACTGGTATATCCGAGGGAGGGGATAGTTGTCTTTGGGGCAGGCCTTATTCAGATCTGTGAAGTCGACGCACATGCGCCATTTTCCGTTCGCCTTTTTGACCATGATCACGTTCGCCAGCCACTCTGAATAGTCCAGGTTTCTGATAAAGTTGGCGGCGAGCAGTCGATCCACTTCGTCCTCAATCGCCCTTTGCTTTGCCGGTGGAAAGCTTCTCTTCTTTTACCGGATGGGCTTTGCTTTCGAGTCGACCCCGAGCTTGTGGGAGATCACTTTAGGGTCGATCCTGGGCATGTCCGCGGGGGTCCAAGCGAACACGTTTGAGTTGTCTCGGAGGAACCATATCAGGTCCTCGCGGTGGTCCCCGGTTAAGAGAGGGCTGATCCGGACAGTTCGGTCGTCGACCCCTTCGACGAAGGGGACTTCCGTCAGTGCTTCTACCGAGGATCCTCGGACTTTCCTTTGGTCGTCACGCGTGTCCAGAGACCCCTGAAAATCACACGCATCTTCAAAATCATCGCACGTCTCTCCGACGGACGACACGGAGGCGAGACAAACCCTAGAAATTTGCTGGTTTCCGTAGGCCCGACCTATCCCCCTAGATCTAATGGAAATTTGATCACAATGTGGTAGGTCGAGATTTGAGCCCGGAGGGCGTTTAATGTCCGGCGCCCCAGGGGGATGTTGTAGGATGAGGGGATTTTAGCGATAATGAATTCCACAGGTACGGTCCTCGTATGGCCTGCTTCTCCGATGTTGAGGAGAAGGGTGACCACTCCCTCGACCGGGATGGATTGGTTGGTAAACCTTGAGAGGACATGGGAGGTGGGCCGTAGGTCGGACGGTCCCAGCCCCATACGCTCGAAACAGTCGTAGAAGAGGATGTCTGCCGAGCTCCCGGAATCGACCAATATCCTCTGTACCTCGTAACGGTGGACCCGGGCCATTATAACGAGAGGGTTGTTGTGAAGTAAGGATATACCGTGGAGGTTTTCATCGGTGAAGACGATGGGCTCGGCCGTCCTGCACTTCTTCTGGGGTGGGTCGCTTGTACCCTCGACTGGTAGGAGCTGGCGGTTTTCCCAAGTAGTTTCCGAGATAACGGCCGAGGTAATGACCATGATTTGCCCGATCGTTAATTTCTCGGGAGGGGGCCGGTTCTCCTGCTTCCGGTCTGCTTGCTGCTTGTTCCGTAAGTATTTCGCCAGGTGGCCAGAGCGGATCAACTCCTCAATGTAGTCAGGGAGTTGTTTGCAGTTTTTGGTCGGGTGACCCTGTGACCTATGGAAGGTGCAGTACGGGCCCCAGTTACGCTTAGCCACTCTTTGGGTGACCGACGGGAGCTTGAAGAATCTCTCGCTTTTCGCTTCCTTCAACAACTCGGTTTGGGAGATGTTTAGGGGGGTGTACTCCTGAAACCTCGGGGTATAAGGTTTCGGGCGATCGACCTTCTTTTTCTCCTCCCGGTCCTTTTTCTTTTTGTCTAGTTGGTCGGCTCGGGGCATACTTGCGTTCACCTCCGACTCGAGTTGGATCTCCCGCTCGGTCCAAGTTTTTACCTCGGCCATGGTCTTAGGTTGCGTTAATGCAAAAGAGCGGAGCCACTCTTTGTGCCTAAGACCCGATCTTAGTGCAGTGATGACAGTTTCATCCCGGTGTTCGGGGACCTCGAGGAGAGCGTTGTAGAAACGAGTGACGTATCCCTTAAAGGATTCCTTGTCCCTGCTCTTTATGGTGAACAGGTAGTCAACTGTTCTCTTTTGTCGTCGATTCCCGACGAAGTGGTCGAGGAATTGGGTGGCCAGCTCATCGAAGGTCGAGATGAAGCGTGGCGTGAGACCAGTCCCGGCCAGTGGCGGGAAAAGCTCGGCATTGGGCCGCGTCGGAGTTATCCTGGAAGCTCATGCCCGCCGTAAAGACGTCTAGATGGTCCTTCGGGTCGGATTTCTCGTCGAAGAGGGCCAACTTGGACGGTTTGTTCATGGACGAGACGTGCTCGGCCAGCAGTTCTTCCGTAAAGGGTTTCATTAGCGAATCGGCGGAGTATCAGGCCCCTTCGCTGGACGCTTGGCCATCCCGGTGTATGCCCTAGATTTTCTTCTCGAGGGCCTCGAGTCGGTGGTGGTAACCCAAGGATTCTGCACAGTCCGAGTGGTGACCATCCCAGCTCCGGGTCTGCACCAGTGTGTGGCTTCGATTCCGCTCTATCAGATTTCGCAAATTCTCGGATGAAGTCCTTCTCGAGTGGCCTCGGCGTTCGTCGTCTGCGCGACCCCGGCGAGAGGGGAGGTGTCGATCATGCCTGGAAGCAGGCGAGCTGACTGATACCTCCTCGGGGGGCAAGAACGCGTGGTGGGCATTGGAACGAGGTGTGGAGCTGTCCGACGCCCAACGGGTCATGGAATTAATCGCCGCATGCGGCTGACGGTGACCGGAGTTGGCACGCCGGCGCCCTGTGACGCTGGGATGATCGTGAGTCGGATTGAGGGCCGGAGCATGTCCATCTGTCCTTCGGCGGACGCCGTTATCTTGGGGAGGGAGGGCATTGCTCCGGTGGGTAGGGCCCGCCGTTTGAACGCGGACGAGGGCATCTACTAGCGTCATAAGCCGGTCTATCCGGACGGACAAGATGTGGATGGCATTAGGAGTAGGAGACGAACCGCTCCCGCCTCCGTTGTGGGGGAGGCGGTGACTTGTACTAGGATCGTCACGGTTCTCGCTCACCATTAGGTCGAAGGCGGAAGATCAACTTAGGTGAGTGGAAGAAACTTTCGAGATTCCTACAGACGGCGCCAACTGATGGGCGCCTTGATCTCTTTCAGATGCTGTCCTCCGTCGATCTGTCGCGGGCGCTACTGGACGGTTAAGATTAGATTTGGAGGTTGTCTCCTTGAGCGTGTGGGTCTCAATGGGTTGAGTTTAAGATGGAAGCCGAACTACCTGCAAGGAAGTCTATGATGGGTGACCACCGTAGAACCCTCCGACAATCAAGTTAGCCGAGAAATTTGGGCAGAGTAGTGGCTTATTGGATTCGAGTTGCCTTATTTGGGTCGTCTGAGAGAGGGGTTTTATAGTGGTCGCATGGAGCGAGCAGGCGCGAGATCTTCGCCTTCGGTTACGCCCCTGACGTTACGCGTGCATGAATGACGGGATCCCTTCATTAATGACGAGATATGCTCGTTAATGGAGGGGACGCGTCAGCGTGGAACGCGGGACGTGGGGCGGCGGTTATCTCGCATTAGTGAGATACGCGGAGCCTTTGCGGAGACGGTAGGGCTCTGCAATCTCGGTTGATCGGGAGAGGCCGAGGAAGCTCAGCACATCAGGGGCTCAGAGACGAGCGAGAGGCCGAGGAAGCTCGGCGCATCCGATGGCTCGGAGGCGAGTGGGGAGACTGAGGAAGCTCAGAGATGAGCTGTTGGTAGTCTCCTAGGTGAAGACGGAATGTCTTTAGAGGGTCTCCCGAAAGATCGGGTACGTTCACTGAGAAAGGGCCCCGGAGAATGTTCCCGATGCGGCTCATTTATTCCACCTCCGTAGCGTCCGGGACACGTCATCTGCCACGTGTCGTAATCTGAGAAGACACCACTTGTGAGCATCATCACCGGTAGTGTCCATCAATTTTGCAAAGTTTTTGAAAGCTATATAACATGAATAATTATAATATATGTGTATTGCATCCGGGCCAAGAAAAAGAACAAGATTTAAAGCGTTAGGACATCTTTTTCTCATGACTCATGCTTGATGTTAAGTCTGCACACTGAAGATTTCTTTTATCCTATAATATCAGGAAAAACCCAAAGAAAAAAGAAAAATTGCATTTATCCCATTGAGAAAAAAAAAGAGCTCCTCAAACTTAGGTTCATGCTCACCATCAATGCTCAATTCACTACAAACCCATTAATCCCATTCCGAAACCCTAACCCCCAAATCCCCCGATCCCTTCGTCTAAATTCCCGCGCATCTCCTCATCTAATAATCCCCTCTTCTTTGATTTGCCTCGCGAAAGAGGTGAGGCAAATCGAAGAGGATCGAAGAGAGGAGGGGGGAGAAGGAAGAGGAGAGAGGATGGTGATCGTTCAGTATCTCTTCAAGGGGATCATTGCCTCTCTCTTAGGGTTTCTTCTCCTCTCCACATCCCTATTGAAGAAGAAGCTGAATAAGAAGAGGAATGCCACAAAGCTGGGATCTTTGGATGTCTTTGAGAGTGTGAGAGGGGAATGTGGGTCGGATCCTGTCGGCAATGGTGGGCCCGATGTTGTCATCGTCGGTGCCGGCGTTGCTGGTGCCGCCCTAGCTTACGCGCTTGGCAAGGTAATTCCTAATTATCGATTGGTTTGAACAAATTATTGATATGTGTGCTTGTTGCCTCTTTTTGGAAGCTAGTGTATATGTCGAAAAGTAAACTTAAATATAGATTGAAAAATGGTAGTATTTAGAGTTTGGTTTTAAATTTTAAAGCCTTATATTGATGTCTCGGCATTGTGACATTTGCTATCGACGATGTGCTTGGGGCTTGGGCACTGAGCAGCGCTCTTTTGGTTGTTTCTTTCATTTAGTTTTGCAACTTCAGGTCTATCTTATAAACTGCAATTTGATTAGCTGCATTCTGGTGCAAACAAAAAGGTTCCTTACGTGGAGCATTACTATGCTAGCAAGTAGAAATGTATAAAATGCATTATACTTCATGGAAAAGAAATTTATTTCCAAGTTGCAAGCTTGAGGGCTCAAAGCCAGCCCCCCCCCCCCCCCTTTTTGGAAATGCATTATACTTCAAGCTTCATGGAAAAGAAATAAAAGAGAAGCCTCTAACAAAATGCAAATTATCCACAGCTCCCTTTATCTAAAACTTTCTTATTACAAAACAGAGTTATTATTCTTTAAATTAAGTTTGCTTCACAAATCTTATTCCATATCCCACTCCACATATACCCCCCGTCTTTTTCTAGCATTACAGTATTCACATGATCAGGGATTACAGATATGTAGGGTCATGCCAAAGCTTAAATATTGTTCTTTGTATATAGCCCATTGCTTGCAGCCTTAAAAATGGTGTGCCGCAGAGTGATCCTATATCATTATTATTATTTGAAGGATGGGCGTCAAGTACATGTTATTGAGAGAGATTTGAGAGAGCCCGACAGAATTGTTGGAGAACTTCTACAACCTGGCGGTTACCTGAAATTGATTGAACTAGGCATTGAGGGTAAGAGCTATCTCTAGTTGCATTTATTACTTTATACTAGAGATGATCATTTGCACACTAGCTATTTGTTAATGCCATCTCTTACAGTCGAATTTCGTTTGATAACAGAGCCTGTGTTACCTCTGCAGATTGCGTGGACCACATTGATGCTCAGCATGTTCTTGGCTATGCTCTCTTTAAAGATGGAAAGGATACTAAACTCTCTTATCCCCTGGAGAAATATCATTCAGATATTGCTGGGAGGAGTTTTCATAATGGACGATTTATACAAAGGATGCGAGAGAAAGCTGCATCTATTCCCAAGTAATTTTGCACTCTATCCAATGCATTATCATTGATAAAATTTCTTGTCATTTTCTATTAATATAAAGTTTAATTAAATAGGTTATATTGTCCGAGGAGATTCAAAGATCAGTAATGCATTAAGGACAATGTGATGTTTACATTTTGCTGATGTTTTCTGGAAGTGAACGAATGCAACTATACCATTTCTTGCTTTACGAAATATATGACATTTATACTTTTTTGGTGGACTGGGCAAATGACATCCTTTTTTTTATAGCCATTTAGAAAATGAGTTTCAGACGTTGTTCCTTAGTTATCTTAGTGTTCTGGAACTAGATTGTCTGATGTCGTTTCTCTTAATTCCAGCGTTAAATTGGAGCAGGGAACTGTAACAACCTTGCTAGAAGAAAATGGAATTGTCAAGGGCGTTTCATACAAGACCAAAGCTGGTGAAGAACTAAAGACTTGTGCACCTCTTACAATTGTATGTGATGGGTGCTTTTCAAATCTGCGACGTACTCTCTGCTCTCCAAAGGTATCACTACATGTGATTTATGTATCCTTCCCTATGAAATTTCTTCATTGAATTTGAAGTATTTCTTAGATAGATGATCATATGCTTGTTCTCCTTCATAGTCATATTGCACATCTTTCATAGTCATATTGCACATTGAGTTCTGTACTCTTTATGGTGATGTTAGCTGGTTTTTTCACTGGGCATTAAAGTCGAATTCTATGATAATTCTTCCTTCCTTCAGGTGGATGTGCCCTCTTGTTTTGTTGGTTTGGTCCTGGAGAACTGTCGATTGCCATATCCAAACCATGGGCATGTTGTCTTAGCAGATCCTTCACCGATTCTTTTCTACCAAATAAGTAGCACAGAAGTTCGGTGTTTGGTTGATGTGCCTGGGAAAAAGTTGCCTCCTATTGCTAATGGGGAAATGGCAAATTATCTAAGGACTGTGGTAGCTCCACAGGTATGCTTTATTCCGACACGGATTGATTTTCTGCCTATAGTTTATTATTATCATTTTGAAAATATAGTCGGGTGTGAAGCAAGGCTCCATGAAATAGTTGACAAAATTTGTGAATGATTGTCGACCATACATCAACCCTCTCTCTTTTAGTTCCAATTCTTGGGTATGGAAACTATGGATAAGAGAAGGGCTTGCTATTATCCTAGATGAATTGGAACCCTCCAAACTCCTACGCTAGGGAAGATTCTTGAAGGGGGAATAAATGATAAACTTAATATACCGAATTATGTTTAATTCGAATCACAGAATAAGTCAAGAACAAAGAAGAACACATTCCTAGTTTCAATTCCTTAGGGGTGATAGTATCAATTCACAACTTATTTATGCAATTATAAATGGCACAACATAATCTGCTCCCTATATTCGATTGAGATCTTATTCTGGAATATATTATTTTCGTCTTTTAGATTCCTAGTCAACTACATGATACCTTTATATCGGCTGTTGACAATGGAAGCATAAGAACCATGCCGAATAGGAGCATGCCAGCATCGCCATGTCCAACTCCTGGAGCAATCTTGTTGGGGGATGCATTCAATATGCGCCATCCATTAACTGGTGGGGGAATGACTGTAGCACTTTCTGATATTGTTCTTCTCCGTGATCTTCTCAAGCCTCTGCGTAATTTACATGATGCTGTAGCTTTGTGTGAATATTTGGAATCCTTCTACACCTTGCGCAAGGTTAGTCATTTTTTATACATTACAACGCATGCTGTTTTGTTGATTGATCATACGTCGCCGTCACAAAATGCCACATGATAATCTTCATTGCAAATGCAATTCCATTAATGCAAGGTTGTCTCTTTTTCAAAGCTATAAAAGGGCATTTCTTTTTATAAATAACTTGGATACAACTTATGATTTGTATAAAATTTCCTGCCTTCATTTTTTTGTCAATAGCCACTTCACCCACAAGCTTATGTCATTGGTAATGGGATAACAATGTATATCAAGCTAACATAGCGCATAACACTACTCACACAGACCTTTTAGGCCATGCGGAAAGACCCCCACCTGAAATTTTATCTTGTATAAGAAGAACAGATAGGTTTAGATAAACATATTTTTTAAATTGATAACGATGAAGTGTCAACCTGGGGCCTCTTGAAACCCTTATACAATGTGAAGAACCAATATACCTAAAAGCTTAAGCTGTTGGGTCGTAGATAACAATGTACATCAAGCTAACACAACACCTAACATTTTTCAATTAGGTTCTAAATAGTTTTTTGCCAGTCTAAGTGGTTAATTCTACATTAAAGAAACTTACGTTATGCGCGTTAACAAATCGATCATTTTTATGTCTCTATTACACGCGCATTGCAGCTGTCTAAAAATGAAGTAATAGTTAATTGGTTTTTTATTTTATTTTATATATAATAAATAAGTGTACTTTTCTGAGTTGCTTTTGCAGCCAGTCGCATCTACAATTAACACATTAGCAGGAGCCTTGTACAAGGTCTTCAGTGCATCACCTGATCAAGCCACGAATGAGTTACGCGAAGCCTGTTTTGATTACCTCAGCCTAGGAGGCGTGTTCTCAAATGGGCCTATGTCCTTGCTCTCAGGTCTTCACCCTCGTCCATTGACCTTGGTTGCCCACTTCTTTGCTGTTGCTATATTTGGTGTCGGCCGTCTGTTATTGCCATTTCCTTCACCTAAGCGGTTGTGGATTGGAGCTAGGTTGCTTTCGGTAAGTGGTTATATATAAATGATTGAAAATTTTATTTGGTCACCGAAGATTTTTGAAGATGTAGTAAAGAAGTTAAATTGAATCAAAAAAAAAGAAAAAGCTTGGAAATTCTGTTTGTTCAGTTGAGAATGGCTTGTAATAAGTTGCTTTTTTCCTATAGTTGGTGTCTTTATCTAACTTTGGTTAATTTTAGCCCTTGTTATTGTGTTACTGCTCCAAAAAATAAAAAATAAAAATTGGTCCAGTCAGAATTCTTGGGGACGCAGGCCTCCTTACATAGACTATTAAACAGGTGATCACCTAACATCTTTGCATCTGTAAATGACATATTGTACTTCATTCATTCTCAAGTAACCTGTTTCTAACTTAGCAAATAAAAAAATGATAATAAAATCGAAAGATAGATACATGCAATTTACATATGCATATGACTTCATATAGTTATTATACCACTGAAAATGGAAATTTGAAAAGTGGAATCAAATATGAAAATTACTATGATAATATGGCTGGTATGTTAGTCAAAAGTTATTAACTTGATATGAATAAAACTGTAATTATATGAAATAGAATACTAAGGCTACTCCTAAATCATACGATAACTCAATTTAAATGGCATCTAAACTATATTCATCAATTTAACCTTATTTGATGATAAACACAACCACATGCAATACACTAGATAACTGTAATTTATACTTACAACATAATAGTATAATCAATAAATATGTGTAGAGCATGAAAATATCTTTAATTCGACTTGCATATCGATAAAAATGTATATGTATATCAAAAGATAGCCAATTTAATTTTCAGGATTGATTATGCATACATGGAAATGTTTTCTGCAATTTAATTATCTCAGGTATACTTAAACAGAAACAAGCATAATTTCAAGATAGTCCAGAATATTACAAATTTCGTAACAACAACAACAACAACTGAGCCTTTTATCCTAAGCATATGGGGTAGGCTACATGAACCAACATGAGAATCACGCCGGGTCCAGCACATGAATCCTCTGTCTCCACTCACTTCTATCGAACAATATACTTTCATTGAGTCCTTTGGCAACCATATCGTTTCGTATCACCTCCATCCATGTTTTCTTCGGTCTCCCTTTTGCCCTTTTGCCATTACCCATATCGAGAGTATCTATTCGTCGAACCGGTGCTTCCATAGGTCTGCGTCGCACATGGCCAAACCATCTAAGCCGGTTTTCCCGCATCTTCTCCTCCACGGGTGCTACACCAACTTTTGCACGAATATCCTCATTTCGCACCTTATCTTTTCTAGTGTTACCGCACATCCAACGAAGCATGCGCATCTCCGCTACGTGCATCTTCTGTGTATGATGCTTCTTAGGAGCCCAGCATTCTGTACCATATAATAAGGCAGGCCGAATAGCGCTCCGATAAAACTTCCCTTTCAATTTTAACGGAAAGTTACGATCACACAAAATCCATGTTGCACTCCTCCATTTCAACCAACCAGCTTGGATCCTTTGATTAACATCACTATCGATCTCCCCATTCCTTTGGATGATGGAACCTAGATATCTAAACTGGTCGCTCGGTGATATCTCTTGCCCTTCCAATATTATACCAATATGGTTTTGACTTCTCTGGCTACTAAATTTGCAGTGCATATATGCTGTCTTGGACCTGCTCAATCTGAATCCCCGAGATTCCAATGTTTGCCTCCATAATTCCAATTTGGCATTAACCCCTGCTTTCGTCTCATTTACTAGAACAATATCATCAGCGAATAGCATACACCAAGGGACCTCATCTTGGATAGTTCTAGTAAGCCCATCCATCACGATGGTAAACAGGAAAGGACTTAATGCAGATCCTTGATGTAAACCAATAGTAATCGGAAAATCACTTGTTAAGCCACCGCAAGTTCTGACATTTGCCACTACTCCTTCGTACATATCCTTGATTATGTCAATATACTTGACGGGGACCTCCTTTTTCATCATTGTACCCCCATAATACCTCTCTAGGTATCTTGTCGTACGCTTTTTCTAAATCAATAAATATCATATGCAAATCTCTTCTCCTCTCTCGAAAGCGCTCGACAAGTTGACGAATCGTCCAGGCATGAACCCAAATTGGTTCTCTGTTATCTTAATATCATTCCTTAGCTGTGTTCAATCACTCTCTCCCAAAGTTTCATGGTGTGACACATTAGTTTTATTCCACGGTAGTTTGAGCAACTTTGAATGTCACCCTTATTCTTGTAGATAGGTATAAGGATACTTTTCCTCCATTCATTTGGCATCTTTTTTGTCTGCCAAATCTTATTAAACAGATCTGTCAGCCATTTAACGCCTATTTCTCCTAAGCATCTTCAAATCTTGATAGGAATCCCGTCAGGACCAACCGCTTTTCTTAAACCCATTCTGTTCAAAGCTTCTTTAACCTCAGTAAGTCTTATTTTACGCATGAAATCACGATTTATATCTTGAGATTGAATGACAAGTCCATCCAAATTCTTAGTAAAGCTTTCATTGAACAATTTGTCAAAATAATCTCTCCATCTTTCCTTGATATCTTCATCTCGAACTAAAACCTTCTGATTTTCATTTTTGACACACTTCACCGCACATAAGTCTCTAGTCTTCCTTTCCCGCATTCGAGCAATCCGGTATATATCATTTGCAGCCTCTTTAGTGTCTAATTTCTCGTACACCTCCTTGTAGACCTTAGATTTAGCTTCCCGAACAGCTTTCTTAACTTCCTTTTTAGCCATTTTGTACTTCTCAAATCTCTCCACATCTCTACTTTTCTTCAAATCTTTATAAGAATCCCTTTTAATTTTAATAGCAGCCTTTACATCTTTATTCCACCATGATATGTCCTTAGATGGTGGAGCACCACCTCTCGACTCACCAAGTAGATCTCTAGCTACTTTCTTGATACAACTAGCCATTTTGTTCCATGTTTTGTCTGAATCATCTTCCGACTGCCAATCCGCTTCTTGTACTACACGATCTATAAAAGCCTTTTGATTACCTTCTTTCAATCGCCACCATTTAATTTTAGGCTCTACCTTATGTCTAATCTTCCTAGGTTCTCTTCTAAATCGAAAATCTAGAACTAGAAGTCTATGTTGAGTAGTTACACTCTCACCTGGCACTACCTTACAGTCGATACAACAACCTCTATCTATTCTTCTTGTCAGAAAAAAGTCTATTTGACTAGCATTTGATCCGCTCCTAAAAGTGATAAGGTGGGACCCTCTTTTCCTAAACCAGGTGTTTGCTAAGATCAAGTCATAAGATAAAGCAAAATCTAGAATCGAGTCACCTACTTCATTCCTTTGTCCGAAACCAAAACCTCCATGGATAGTATCAAACCCACTACGACTAGTACCTACATGTCCATTAAGATCACCACCAATAAATAACTTCTCTCCACTAGGTATACTTTGCACCACCTCGTCTAAATCCTCCCAGAATAGACGCTTACTAGCGTCATCAAGACCTATCTGTGGTGCATAAGCACTAATAACATTAAAGATCTCTCCACCTAGAATAAGCTTAACCAGTAAAATTCTATCACCTTTTCTCCTAATCTCAACTACATCCTCAAGCAACCGTCTATCTATGATTATACCTACCCCATTACGATTTTTATCTCTACCCGTATACCAAAGCTTATAACCCCAAGGCTCTATGACTCTACTCTTTTCACCTATCCACTTAGTTTCTTGCAAACACATAATACCAACTCTCCTCCTAATTATCACCTCCACTAATTCTATTAGTCTATCCGTAAGCGAACCTATGTTTCAGGAAGCTAGACGGATCCTATGAAACCCTTGCTTATTTGTCACTACACCCGGGTCCGATGTAGCGCGCCGTCTCTGGACGACGACCCTTGCTTATTTGTCACTACACCCGGGGTCCGATATAGCGCGCCGTCTGTAGACGACGACCCTTGCTTATTTGTCACTACACCCGGGGTCCGATGTAGCGCGCCGTCTCTGGACGACGACCCTTGCTTATTTGTCACTACACCCGGGGTCCGATGTAGCGCGCCGCATCTGGACGACGACCAAGCCCTTGCATATTTAACACTACATCCGGGATCCGATGTAGCGCGTCGCTGAGTAGGGGACGCCCCAACGATATTCTTATTATGGTTCATGTCATAAAATGTGACAAAGTTTTACGTTGGCTGTCACAAGCTTACCACAACCCTCACCCTTTCTCATCCGGACTTGGGACCGGCAACGGTAGGTTTATTACAAATTTCGTAAATCTATTATATATCATGTTGATAATTTAACAACAAGCTCATAAATGCTTTAATGGGTTTATTTTAAACCCAAAATTTCTCTTTAATGGGTATAAACCCAAACATAGAATATAATCATTTGATAAACAGGTCTTAAGATGGAACTTGTCATATAATGACACAAATAGTGGTCTATACCAACAGTTTGTTTTATGGGTTGAAAAAATAACAATTAAATGCTTATGGGCCCAGGTTAAAGATAAGGTTGCTAGTGGGTATAAATTAGGTTTTAATGGGCTCCGGCCCATTAACTGAGGTATGTGAGGGGGAAAGGGGGTGGACTCGGAAAAATAGCAAGGTCCTAGCCCATGTTTTACCCCTTTAGGTCTGCTGTTTGCAGCTAATTAGCTGCGGCATACCAGAGTCCCATTACCCTCTATATATTAACCACTAGCTAACATAATAATGGATCTAACAATTACAACCTAATATAATTAAACCATGCATACTTTATGGGTCTAATAGGATATATACCTTGTTGAAACCCAATCCATTAAACTCTGATTAAAACCCATCAGGCCTGGGAAAAAACCATCGTGTTCCTTATGTCCTCCAAACATAGGCATAATTATGGTTCAACTCTAAAGGCTTGAATCTACGACCATGGCGGTCGGAAAACCAAAATTATCACCACACCGACGATGGCGATGAACTCCGGCCCCGAACATCGAATGGCCTAGATGGTGGGCAGTGAAGATTTTAGGGAAACTCGGAGAATATCAAGATTTGATCTGCTCTAAAAGATATGTAATCGAAACCCCAATACTCTTATACCAACTGTTAGACTTTATAGTGTTTAAATTAGTACAACCATGATGAATATTACATACCT
Source organism: Agapanthus africanus (assembly GCA_030015575.1). Taxonomy (NCBI): domain Eukaryota; kingdom Viridiplantae; phylum Streptophyta; class Magnoliopsida; order Asparagales; family Amaryllidaceae; genus Agapanthus; species Agapanthus africanus. The sequence goes on along the minus strand of CM057339.1, from coordinate 821,521,516 downwards.
CCTTTGGCCATTGATTTCCAACTCAAATCATCCAATCCGAGACCTGCTAGTTATAGAGGAAGATTCCTGATTTTGTCTATTTTGTCTTTGAATGTGTGTTCTTGATGGAGAGATCAAAAGCTCTTTAAGTAGGCTAAAGTATCTTTTCAATTTGATCACTTCCATCATCAAAGAGTTGTAAAAAAAAATATTGCACATACTTTATTCATTGTCTCTATTTAACCTAGTTAATTTAGTAGACTATATTAGGTTTTTGATTAAAATGCATCAATTTTTGAATTCAATAATTTTTGTACTAACATTTGAAATCAGTAAAATCAAGAGTTTCTAGAACTCCATCATTTACTAATCTCTTTAGTCTTTCAATGTAGATATGGCATAACCTTTTATGCCATAATTTAGAGGATTACATAAAGGAATGAACCAACATTACCAATAAAGGTTTTAGGAGAAGTTATGAGTTTCTTGGGATTATACATTGATGTCTATAGACAATTTGCCACATCCTGTCTGAACGGTCAAAGATATTTTATCTCATTTATTGATAACCATACAAGATACATATATTAAATGAAAATGTCAAGGCATTAGAGCTTTTAAGTCTTATTAGGCTGAGATAGAGAATCAACTTGAAAAGAAAATAAAGATTGTAATGTCAAACATAGGTGGTGAATAATATGATAGGTAAACAAAATAAGGAAAAACGCCAGATCCATTTGCTAAGTTTTTTGAAAGTAAAGGCATCATAGGGCAATATACATACCGGATACACCACAACTAAATGGTGTGTCCGAAAGGAGTAAAACGCTTATGGAAATCTTGAAAAGCATGAAAATAATTCCATTCTATCTTTATTCTTTTAGAGTAAAGTCTTGAAGACTACAATGTATATTTTGAACAGGGTTTCATCTAAAACCGTTCCTAAAACTCTTTTTGAGTTATGGAAAAGTTGGAAACCCACTTTAAGGCATATGCACGTATAGGGCTGTGACTCGTGAGAGTTTATAACGCACACATTAAGAAATTGGACTCAAGAACTGGAAGGGGCTATTTTATTTGAAATCTAGCGAACTCAAAAGGATATAGGTTTTATGGTCCTGAACACAGTCCAAGAATTGTTGAGTCTAGGAATTCTAAATTTCTTGAGGATTTTGAGTTCAATGGGAGTGAATTTCTTCGTAAAGAACAATTTGAAGAAATGAAAGAATGTCCACCTTATAAGGAAAATGAATTGCTTTTTCTTGAGAGAAACCTTCTGGTACTTGATGATAAGCAAGAAATTCCAGGTGAACTCCATCAAAAGCTGGTTCATGAACATGTTCTCCAAGATACGAATAATTTGGATGAAACATTTGTGTTAAGGAAGTCCTCAAGAATAAGAAAATCAACAATTCCTGATGATTACGTAGTATCCCTTCAAGAGGCTGATTGTGATATTAGACTTAAGGATGATCCCAAGTCGTTTTCATAAGATATAAATAGAGAAAATTCAAGCTTATAGCATGTAATGAAGGATGAGATGAAATCAATGGTTAGAAATAAACTTTAGAATCTTGTTGACTTATCGAAGGTTGCCTCCGTCGTTGGTTGTAAAGAGATTTATGACGAGGCGGGACTCATCTGATAAGGTTGAAAGATATAATGCTGGATTTATAGCCAAAGGTTTTACTCAAAAGTGAGGTGTTGATTTCCATGAATCATTTTCTTCAGTTTCTAAGGATTCTTTTAGAATCATTATGGTTTTAGTACCTCATTATGATTTTGAGCTGCACCAAATTTACGTGAAAACGACATTCTTGAATACAGATCTTGAAGAGGTTTATAAGAGGCAGCCAAAAGGATTTGGTCAAAACAACCATTTGGTATGCGAGTTTAAAATATCTATATATGAACTTAAACAAGCTTCTCGATAATGGTATATTAAATTCCACAATATTGTTAGCCCATATGGATTTGTTGACATTGTGGATTAATGCTTATACATAAAGATTAAGAGGATAAGCTTTATTATTTTTGTCTTGTATGTGGATGATATTATTTACAAGTAATGATAAATGGTTATATTACCGAAAATAATTTTTGTCCCAAAAATTTGATATGAAGGATACGGGTGAAGCTTTTTATGGAATTGGTATAGAGATTCACAGAGAGAGATCCTTATGGACTTTGAGATTATCTCCAAAGGCCTGCATTTGGACAGGTTTCAGATGCAAGATCGCGCGCTAAAAGAATCACCTATAGTTACAGGGGACAAATTCAGTCTTGATCACTGTCCTAAAAGTATTTCAGAACAAGAGAAGATGGAAAGTATGTCATATGCTTCCGTAGTTGGAAATCTTATCGTGGTTGGAAATCGTATATATGCACTCATTTGCACGAGACCAGACCTTGCCTTTATGATGTGAATGTTGGGAAGATATCAAAGTAATTCAGGTTTAGCATATTGGCAACTGCTAAAAGAATTATGAGGTGTTTTAAAGGAACCAAAGATTACCGGCTTTTAATAGACATGCCCACCAATTTGAGATGGTTGGATATTCGGATTTTGGGATGGTTAAATTCTACTTAGGATATGCTTTACTTCTTACCGGAGGTGCTATATCATGGAGAAGCATGAAGCAGTCCTTAGTTACATCTTCAGCTATGGAAGCGGAGTACTTTGCTTGCTATGAAGCGTCATCACATGTATTATGGTTAAGGAATTTTATCACGGGAATAGTGGTTATTGGTATTGTATCAAGACCATTGTTGATTTACTGTGATAATACCTCAGCGGTTTCCTTTACTTATAACAAAAGATGGAAGTCGAAGCAGACACATCAACATAAAGTATCTCGTTGTAAAGGATCGCGTAGTGGAAAAGGAAGTGGCTATTGAGCATATAAGTACCGAAATTATGGTTGCCAATTCTTTAACTAAGGGAATACTAGTTAATTCGTTCAATGATCATGTCCATCACATGAGACTCATTGGTGTTTGAAATCTTCCTATTGTATTGTTACTTCCATCTATTAGCACTTTGTATATGACTTTGATATTTTATGCACATTAAGTATAAGTCATGGGTATGTTTTCCATTGGGATATCTTATGTTGGACTCGGCTAACTTAGAGGAGGTTTATTCATGAGGTTAGATTTTGTAGAAACTCTTAACATGATAATTCTTGTTGGGTTTTGAATTTCATATGGTTCTTTCATTACTATAAGAAGCAACTTTAAATTTTGGCTATAAAGATAAGTTATTATACTATAAATCAATCTATAAAGTAAATTTAGTGGATCAAGTGAGAATGTTAAAAATTACTAGATTAAAAAATAGATGCATCTTGGTCAAAACCTAATATAGTCTATTAAATTAATTAGGTTAAATAGGGATGATGAGTATAGCGTGTGAAATATTTTTTACAATTCTTTGATGGTGAGAGTTGTCAAATTGAAGAGTCTCTCTTACCTATTTAAAGAGTTTCTGATCTCTCCATCAAGAACACACATTCAAAAACAAAATAGACTAAAAATCAAGGATCTTTCTTTCTCACTCGAAGGTCTCAGAGTGGGTGCTCGAAGCTGGAAATCAATGGCTGGGGTAATGTAATACTCATCATAGTTGTGTTCATCCAAACACTATAAAATTCAACATAGTAAACTAGTAACATACTTTTCATAGAAGATTTATAGAAAAAAAATTCCGAAATAGAAAAGGAAAATCAACTTTAATTTTGAGCGACTATCCCTTGATACAAAAATCATCTTTTTACAAAAAAATATCTATAAAGCATGGATGCGGAGATATGACATGGATACGACATGACACGGATTCAGTGACACTAAAATTCTTACAGAATGGGGCACAAGGACATCAAAATTCGGCAATATGAATACAAACAATTGTGGGCATGTCTATTTATTTGTAAAAAATAATTTATTATCAACTATAAACTCTTACCTTAATATACAACCATCTTAAAGTTAACAAATAAACTGTATATAGAAAAGTGTAGGGCTGGACTCTAAAAGCATGTATCAACACATGTTTCTTGCAACATAATAAATTCATTTAATTAAAAAGGCCATATCTTCATCCAAAACGAAGGTTAGCATCCATAGAAAGGGATACCGTTACATAAACAATAACAAATTGGTTCATGCATACGACACACATACGCCATATGGCGTGTTCGACAAGTGTCACCAAGTGTTGAGGCAACTGTCGGTGTATGATATATGACAGACATGGATGTCCATTGAAATTGTCCATGTTCGTAGGTTAGTATATTGCATCTTTAATAATATTGATGCTTTTAGCGGATCAACCTTATGTACATACATGTCAATCCTATTATTATCCCTATGTGTTGTGGCTACAAGGAGGGGCGGAGCATGGAGGGATGAGGGTGCAAGGCACCGGGACCTAGTAAGGCTCCGACAAATACCATATACATGTATGTATGCATGTTTTTGGTTTTTTGTGATATTACTATAAATAAGCTTATTGATACAATACATGTATTAGTCTTATGGTAGAGACATGGTATCATGTCCTTAAAGGTTTTCGGTTCAAGCTCCAAAAACTTCAATTAATTTTATTTTTAATCCGAGCATGCATTTAAGTACTTTAACAATATGTTAATTTAAGTTGGTATATAATTCAATCCAACTAAATCATTTATTTATGAAAGCATCATTTATTTTTAAAAAATATAAATAAAAAATACATAGCTTCTTTGAATTTAAATCTTTACAATTGCATTTATATTGTAAAAGTAGAAATAGATAAGTATATTTATTATGGCTTAAAAAAGTATTTACTAGTAGTTTTAATATTTGAGTATATTTTTATATTAGACATGTTTTATTTGCCTCCTTCCCAAAAGAAAAAGAAAAAACAAGGCTCCGCTATTTGGCTAAAAGTTAATCATAAACGTATGTATGTAGCCAATATTGTATATATGTGAACCAATTACCAACAAATTATTAAACATTATAAGCTACTTACATGTAATGTGTGTTTAAGTCCATGTTATCATAAATCGCTATACCACTAGCGAATTGCTAATTGGAACCATCGTTTCCAATTTTGGGAACATTAGCGCTCCGGATCGGAAGAATCACCGTTCTGATAGAACCCATAAAAAATTTATGTTGAATGAGGCATATAATTAAGTTTGTGTTAGATTATACTAAAAAATATGTATGTTTTTGCAAAATAAATTGAATTATATATATGTATATTATATAGCAATACACAAACACAAACGATCCATAAATACTTCAGTTTCAAGAGGTATGTTTTCGGTCTTATATAAACATACGGAAAAAGACTACACTTATCGTACCGGTTTCCACAACAAGCGGCGATCCGCGTTTCCATTTTCGTTCCACATAAAGTTATTCCTATAGGGGTGAATAAGAATACACTACCGATATGACCAAATTAAAAATTCTACAACACTTGCAAATACAAATCATAATTGCTAAGCTTAACAAAAGATATACCAATATAGAAAAGTGGCCAAGCTAATCACAATTGTGAACATAAACCACAAGCAAGCAACAATATCAAGTAATAGGCATATAGAGCGGAAGCAATAAACTTAGCATGCAATTTCTAATCTACAAATATAAAGCAAGAGAGAAATAGCAAACACAAACACGCAATATTTAGAGTGGTTCGAAAGATCCCCCAGTTCACTTTTTTTAGACGTACAAGCCGTTCCACTTAATCAAGTCTTCGATGAGACAAACACGTTGCGCATCTGCAACATGTCACTCGACACACGAGTGACTCTTTCTTACAAGTTTCTTTCCCTTACAAAGGCACCCTTACATTCAAAGTTCCTCGCACAAAGAAAAAAACTTCTCTCTTCTCTCTTACAAAGGACTTTCTTACACTCAAGATATCCTCATACAAAGACAAGAAGAGGGTTTACAATGAAGCACAATTACTCAATAGATTTTTACAATTGAAGCACTATATACTCGAGAAGATGACAAATCAAATTTAGCTCTTGAATGTGTGTGAGAGATTTGGATAAGCAAATCAAAAACTATTTTGAACTCTCACAAGATGTGGGATCTCTCTTTTGATCAGTTAGGAATATTGGCAACTAAAATATTGAGTGATAAGAACTCAAAAAACCAACCCAATACTCGTTTATAGCCTCACACAAAAAACTAGCCGTTATAAGTCAAATCAGCATTTTTTCAGTAAGAACAGACGTCTGAAGAACAATAAGACAGATGTCTGAAAGTTTAACAAAATAAACCCCAACGACTATATTTTCAAAAAAAATCTTCTTCAGACGTCTGTCTCGTATAGCTGCTGACGTCTGTCGATAATTTTACAGAAGGCAATAAAAAACACAGATCGTAGACAGATGTCTGAAGAACAATGGGCAGACGTCTGAAGAACAAAAAAAAGTATTTTGAAAACTTTCATCAGATGTCTGTCCAAATAAACATCAGACGTCCGTCTCTCATAAAAATTGGTCCATATGAACACACAGAGAATAGACAGATGTCTCAATAAGGGACAGACGTTTGAACCACAAAATATATGAAAACCGATATTTCTGACATTTGGGGTTTTGTAAACACAAAAAGACCACAGACGTCTGAAGCACATGGGCACAGACGTTTGAAGCACATAGGAACAGACATCTGAAGTGTAAAAACACAGAAACTTCTGTTTTGTGATGAAAATCAAATTTACATCGAAAACCCCAAAGTTCATGCAATGTAAAACGTTTGTGCAATCGTGTGTAAGTGTTCAAGAGCTCTAATTGATGGAAACCATATTCAATAGAGTACTTACATAGAATCCTATGTCGATTTCTCATTTTTTCGAAATCTTGAATCTTCAGCACTTCGACACGAGCTCTTGAAACTTTAGCGTTTCGCTTGATCTTTGCGTTGGTCGATTGATCTTCAGTTATCTTCGACATTTAATGCTTCAAATTCGAACATGTCATTCCACTCACTTGCGTCTTGAAGTCGACATTTGATCTTCAAATGAACTTCGCTTCGATTTCGATTTTTGACGCTTCAAACTTGGACTTGGTTTATAGCTTCTTGGCTATTTGTAACTTGAACTCTTGAATCCTTGTTTCTCGACTACGTAGCTTGAACTCACAAAACTAGATATGCAATTTGGGAAGCTCTCGTCATATCCTCCAAGCTCCATTAGATATATCCATTTAAGCTCAATTTCCTCCATTATTTATTATAGAGTTTCGTCTTGAGATATCCGATAAGCTGAAATGCAATCTCAAACACCAAGCTCATCATATACAGTGTTATGAAATATAAGTAAGTTAATAAACACAAGTATATGAACATTCATTATTTTTTATATCATAATCATGAATAGTATATCAATATCAAGATATAACTTAAACTCAAAGTATGATATATTGATATACTAAATATGTATACATGGAATAAGAGAAGTAAGATATAGATCACATGTATATACAAATTCATATTGTGAATTACCAAAATAATGAATGAGAGTAATATATCGATATCAAGAATATAACACAAGTATAACATAAGATATTGATATATTATTCGGTATACACAAGATATAGGATAAGCAAGCCAAATATCAAGTGTATACGAGTTTAGTGTTGATAGGATATGCAAGATAAGCAAGTGACCCTAAACGATTTATTCATGTTTAAGTTATCATCAAAATTAAATAAGTGGATCATCGAAATCCGTAAGCTATCACCACATGCCGAAACGTTCCGCGTTCCAGGTAACATTAGATTGTCCAAATGTGATGTGTACATCGAACTGGATACTTGTACTTGATGCTTGGAACTATCTATATGTAGACAAAATTATATAGAGAAAACGGAGTATTAAAGTGGCAATGTAGGAAATTCCTATATTGGCGAATGACATGGCACAATACTATTCCTTGATCTATATGCACGGTTATCTTGCAACTACATGCATTAATTGCACTTGAATTAAAAAAAGGTAAAATAAGGAACCCATGAATAGTGTATTGCCATATGTCCCGCCACTGTAGGAAATTTCTACAGTGGCACTGTATGCTCCGCATCCCCAATTAAATATGCAGATAATTAAGTACTTGTAGTTTTTTGTTAAGTGTATTAAATATACTATGATGCGCCATGGTTTATTGAGATAGATCATGAAAAGAGATTAATATATTGTTCAAAGTTCAAAGAAAGCACTACTACATGGTCAACATTTTAAAAAAGAAATAAGAAGTTGGGTAAAGTTTGATTAAAATAAGTCATGTTGTTACAATCCCGTTATTGATCAACAATAAGTTAAGTAAATTGAAACTAGTTGATAAAAGAGGAAAGACAAGAAATAAAGAGAAGATTAAAGATAGGAGTTCGTGTTTAGAGTTTGGAGAGAGGAGAACATACTACCAAGTCCAGGCCATAGAGTCAGTATGACCGTAAGGATTTCAGCCGGTTTGTCAGGAGACGGGAGAGTAATGTGTTGGAAGTTTGGATTTACAACTTGGTGTTTGGATCCACAACAAAGAAAAAGGGTAATGTTGATGCTTGCTTCAGATTCTACAAAGAGTGGAGGGGAGTTGTGCAGCTATGGTATACAGAATGGGATGAAGGGAGGGACGAAAGGGACTCAGATTTTTTACAGCACACTTTTCCCAGGAGTCGTTCATTGTGCTTAACAATTATTACGTTGTGTGATCAAGGGATTTATAGATGAAACTAGTGATTGAAAATGATTGAATACATGTCTGGTGGAAACACAGATAGTGTTGCACATAACAAAGAATCGAGTAGTTAAAATATCACTTTTTTTAAGGAAGCTTGATGAGTTCATCCGAATCAAGAATTTCCTAGTTAGTAGAAAATTAAAGATATGCAGAAAACAGAATTGTACTATTGGAAGTTTGCTTATGTACGCAGAAGAGTATGATTTGCTATGCGATAATAAACAAAACCACTTGCATGAGACCAAGAAGCTCGTACAAGGTGCTGATATTTTGTTACTACTAGTGCTTTCTATTGGTCATCAATATGCTACACCAGTATCGAATGTTTGGTTGCTGGAACACGTCTCAAAGCTTGAGCATTTCCTTGTATATAATTAAAATAAGTGGAATTTCTTCATGACCGACTGTTTTTTCTTTCTTTCTCAGGTTTCGGCCGCAATTATTTTCCCCATAATAAAAGCAGAAGGGCTTCAGCAGATGTTTTTCCCTGCAACTGTTCCTGCTTACCACAGGGTGCCGCCTACTCAATTGAGACTCAACATTTTTTAACAATTTTGTGGATGTAAATTGTAGTTAAATGTAATAATCCCACATTATTTCTTGTGCGCTTGATTAGAATGAGCATTAATGGAAAGTGATGAGCTTGTGTAAATTTATTAGAAAATTGTCTCCTTCATCTTGATTTACTGTGCTTAGCTAGTTCAAAGAAATTGATTAAGAAAGGATCAGTTACTCTGGCGCTTGGTTATCTGCCGAAGTGAAACCTGTTTAGGTTTCTGCCTATATGTATTGCCATATTATAGGAAGATTCAACACCATGCTGAGAAAAACTTGTAGCCTAGAACGCTGAGATAGATTCGTATTCTGTGCCAATCAATGTGAGAACCTATATTGACACGTCCAAATCTTACATAAACAATATGCCGCAAGACCAACCGGGCTTCGCCCAAATGATATTAATTTCCTCTTTCGATGCAAGAGGTTGCAAGTTTGGTCCTAGGGGGGTGGTTTACGAAAAAAGGTAAAATATTGCTTGAAGAGGTTATTTTTTCAATGCATAGCAGCATAGGCTTTATCTAAAAATATTAAACAATAGATTAACCTCATACATCATATATTCGCCAAAAAAATTCAAGGTCCTTAACCATATAAAATTTCATATGAATATAACTGTGGCTGAGCCAAAAATACAACGCTGACAGTTAGCTCAACAGATTGATCAGTCACATGTACACAGCAGTTGAACCGTGAGCAGAATCTATTCATCAAATACAAATCCATATCCAGAAAAAATTTTGAACCATGAAGGCATGTTTAGTTCAATAATCCAGTTACACGAGGGTAATTATTTTTGGTACAAAAATAACGCTATGCTAGGGAATGACCCTGACCCTTCTCAAATAAATAGGGCACGTTAACAGAGATTTATACTGCCACAAAGCAGGGGCATATGTACATGATATCACACATGATACATTCATAAATCGCCATGGAAACTCTTCGAATTAAATAATAGCAGCCCTGTGCTCAATCATATATAAAAAAGGGGCACATATATCTACAAACTTTGGTTTCCCAGTAGTCATGTGCATGCATGATATAGCATATTTTGTAGGTATTGAGATACTGAATCCAAGAGAATTTCAGGCTTTCCCGTTGTTCCTCTCCAATTTTATTGCTTCATATGACGACATCACTTCTTTAAACTTGGCTTCGGCAGCAACTGCAACAAAATATTGTCATAGTCAGCTTAATAAATATAGGAAACCCATATGACCATGGACACAAACATGCTCTAATTGGATGTAGTAAGGAAAACAAATAAATAATAATGACACTGATTTAGTACTCGCCTTTATTATTTTGGTTTTGATCTGGGTGATATTCCATGGCCTTGGCTCTGAAAGCTGTCTGCAATATATATTGGAAGAATATTCAGTTAAACTCGAATTCGTGAAAGCTTGTATGCTGGTGAAAACAAAGTCCAATTGATTGATAACACCGTAGTATGAGGATGGCTTAGAATCCAAGTACTTAATTAAGAATTACCATTTGTTTGATTTACATCAATACCCCTAGCAAGTATGATTACTCTACTTGGGACTTCGGTGCATGTGTGTGGGTGTGAATTACTCTACTTGGGTTCTTTTGGTGCATGCGCCCTGTGCGTGTGTGCAAATAAAATTAACTCACCCCTTTCTTCAGAAAACCATCCACTTACCAGCATACAGCATTAAAACTCAATAAACTAATGTATGCAAAAGTACAAAAGAAATACTGGAGAAAAGAGAAACTAAATCTGTACCTTAATCTCAGTATCAGAGTACGGTTCTGTCCTAGCCCTACATATATCAGAAAAAGAGGTTAAAAAATCAGCAGTGTAAAACTCAACAAACATAAGTTTAAGTTATTAAGAGACAAATATTCAGTACATATTGAGTACCACCACAGTTTAAAGTAACTGAAAAAAGTTCGTTATTCATATCTCGTCATCAATTTGCAATAAGACATTCCATGAACAATAAAACTTCATATGCTTATTAGAATCTAAAGGTCATCTTTCTTCTATGTTCAAATATATCCGTTACACTGCATACACTGCTCTATTTCTTACTTCTCAAAAATCCTCTCAAGGTCATGCATGAAGTCAAGGTTTGGTTTTCCCACCCAACCCACCCACACAAAAGATTACACCCTTCCATACACTACTATAAGACTCCATATTTCACCAAGAAATTTAGATTTAGAAAAATCATATTTATGCCATAGCCCTGCCAATGTTTTTCTTTCCAATATACCTGCATCTATTGAAAATATTATGCATGTAAATGTCCAGAAATTTCTTGATCGGATGTATGGTCAGAATCATGTTTACAATTTAAATATACTACCTGAATAAGTAGTGTAAATATAGCTAATGGAGTCCCTAACCTGCCAAAAGGATTGATAGTCCATGTCTACAAGCTACTCTTAGGAGACACTATTTGATTATAGGATATTCTAATTGAGACAATAAGTTGCCTACTTATTGTTTGTCTGCATTTTAAATACAAGGAATAGCTCTAAATTTTCTTTTTAAATAAAAAATATCAAACTCATAAGATAGGCAAACAACTGCATCTTCCGTGATGCATTTCATGGTATACTTGCAATACTTGTTTCCAATTCAAGATACGTTTAAAACTAATGAATAGGCGCGTTTGAAGAAGTATACTAAAGACAATTTGCACTGATATATATTGTAAATTATTGATAGGAAACAGACGAAATCATATGCCATGAAGAAGAAGTGTGATTCCCACTAAATGCTAAACTAAATGCCCCCTTCTGAGGCCTGAAACAGTGGCAACGCCACAAACAGTGGCCTTGAGGGATTGGCAGAAAATTCCCTACATAGAGCCTCTTTTCAGTTAAGCACAGGCGTAAGTAGCACAAGGCAAGTACACAATGAAAGGAAGGTAAAAAGGTTGACAAGATAATCAGTCATGATCCATGAACTATAACATCAGTAATTTATAGGGTGCAAAGGATCATAAGCATGGTTCATGTCATATTTTTTAAAGAAGAAATATTCGTGCTTTATACCTGAGAGGAGACTGTATTAGCAACAACAAAAGAACAATTTTCCATAAGAGTTGAGGGATAATGGATAACAGATGTACAGAGAAAACAATTTGCACAAAGACTGTCGCTGGTACCTGTCAAGCCCCAAGACTGAGTAGTGATGTGACAATAAATAATTTCCACTGCCATTGCTCCTAGGAGTGGATCCATAATTAGGTTTTCGATCTCTGTAAGATGTATCGGTCTTCCAATACCAGTCATCTCTTTGGAAATGTTGATGTGCACCAGGACCATGGTCCCCCCAAGTTTCATAACTCCTCTTAGACTTGCTTCTCTCTCTGTTGAACACATTTTGCATGCGTCTTATACGCTCCTGCACAAAAAATGATTTTGGTATCACTACACCTTAGATAACTACACCTAGTATCTAAGGAATATCCATAATGAAATACGTTCAACAGATAGCCATATGCTGCAAAAATAGCTTATAGAGCTTAATAAAAACAGCAATAAGAGAGAGGAACAATTAAGGAAGAAACATATAAAGCAACTATGAAGGTGGTTTCAGCTCAAGTACATCGTAGGTGGTTCAAAGAGGTACATGACATTAATATGTGAATTGTGAAAGCCAAGTACAACCATCAGGTCACTCTAGCAACATCAGATCGCAAACGGTCCCCGTTAAGATGGATGCGCGTATGCTTCATGCTTGTCCAGATTCACCTTGCCCATTACAAGCATTGATTATGGGGCTCTAATCTCCGGCAGCCGCGTACAAAATTGCCGTTAATTATCCCTCGTTTTGACATGAGAGCACCTCCGATTAACAGGTCATACGAACTCACTCTAAAAATATATGTATTTGTGGAATTGTGTTTGCTTTGGTTGGGACGCTGATTGAACTCGTCATTTTTCACACAGGGCAGTTTCGAAGAAACCCCTTTTAAGCCTGTTTTGAACACTAAAATACATGTGCACATTTTGCGCTTTAGCCCTTGGCTTAAAATTTGGCATTTTCTCCTTTTCTTATATATATATATATATATATATATATATATATATATATATCCTTTCATTTTACATCTACATATTATTTTTTTGACTTGGAAGGGCCGGCCACATGCATGGGAATCCGGCTTTTCTTTGAAAATGCAGTACATTTTTTACTTCAACAATGTCCGTGCCATATTATTCTTAACAAGTCATTCTTAAAAAGTAAAGCATTCAAAAGACATTATAATGATACATCAAAAACATACTAAAGACATGTATAAGACACATAGGATGCGCATACAATACATATATGTACATCCACTATGTGCACGACAAATCATCAGAAGTGTCCATGCAAGCTCGGTTACAACTTTAATATAAGGATGTAAATATCTTCTTGATAAGAATATTAAATCTTAGGGTTTTGAACCGTCGAGGCTGCTTTGACTTCAATGATCACTTCGAGAGGACTTCGACAAGGTTTTATGACACCAAGAGTGCTTCAACTTTAAGAGGGGATTCGATTTCCAGAGCACACTCAGCGGGGTTTGATTGTGACAACCACTTCGACTTTGATAAGGCCATTTTGACTTCGATTTCGAAAGGGGGTTTGAAACAACGTTTAAAATCTCGGTATTAGCATTGGTATCGGGTGGTCACTTTTGGGATCGAAATCAACCATCACGATCGTATCAATCATCTCAGAGCGAAAGTCTCGGAGTTTATTTCATTCAACCTAAAAATATTGAACTTTAAAATTCTTTAAATAAATAGTAAGAATGACTATAAACAATTTGGTCAATTCTTTAGCAATTAATGGTGTTTAAATAGTAGGTTTGATTCCTCACTAAAGATAAGTATAATTTTTATTATTATGTTAGTAATTAATGATGTTAAATAAACCATAACCTAATAACCTAATAATAAACCCACTAACCCAAAAATAAACTTAATACCAGAACCCTACCAATCAAATGACACTCATTTTAACTTGGTATCATACGGTATCGGTATCGAAACTCGGACGCATATGCGAATACGCCCTCCCGGCGCATGAAAATGAGTAGTTTCTTGGTATATACGGTGAAAAGATTGGTTTCGATGCATAGAGATTGTTATGCAGATGCATATTGCATCATGCGGACGCATAAGCGTATAGAAACTGAAGGTTCGGTTGGATTACGAAATGGGTATGGTTTTTTTTATTATACTCGTATCCAAAGCATAAATCCAATAATTTAAGTATATCTATAAAACCTCTCCAAAAGCACAAACAAGAACTTCCTCTTGAACATTTTGAGGATACAGACCATGAGTGATTGCTTAAATCTTTGGATGGCATTAATTTTAACTAAGTATCTATTTTGCAAGTTTAGATGTATGCTTTAATAGTTTCTTTTGAAATTTGAACTATTTACTAATTACTACTCACGATCACGATGATTGACGAACTTAGTCATGGAATTGTTCTCATTTTGAGTTTTCAATCGTAAAAATCAATTTAATATTTTCTTATGGATCTATGATGAAATATCATGGTTTTAGTTATACATAATTGAGATACGTTCTTAGCATTGCATTATTATTATAATATGATTGTCTCTTTACATACCATAAATAAGTTGATTACTAATAATTTAATAATATTCATTAGATAAAAATTATGGACACTGTATATTTTGAATACATGTTCATCATATTTTCTATATTTTTTCATTTTTATCATTAATATATTTTTTTAATTTAAAGAATGCAAATCACATATGCGACGCATAATCGCTTATGCGCCCATAACATTGGGTCATTGTTGAATCAGAATTGGCTTAAGATTCCAAGCCATGTTCGAAGGCTAAACTAGGATCAATTTCTCCACTTCGAGAAGGCCAGCCGTTTCGATTTCGACATCAAGGACTCGACCGCTTTGACTTCGATAAGTTTTCTAATTAAAGTATTTAAACTTAATTCAGGACAAGTTTTCCATACCCAGGACTTTTCGTCTTCTTTCATAGAAATTCCTAAGTTTTCATAGAATATTAGAATGGTATTAAAAGTGACCGCAATCGCCATAGTCTATTACTAACAATGGATGAGTATTTAACTGGTTGTTAAATGTTACTAATGATTGATGTATCCATTACTTTTATAACTTAAGATTACCTAATAATATTGATGTATAGTTTCTTATGAAATAATTGGTTATTCACTTACTTTTGTGTTTAATAAATGCGGCATTTAAAGATGTTTAACTGTTATCAATTTGACAAGTTATTTTGTTTATTCGTGTTATTATACTAATTGTTGTTAGTTAACTTTAAATTTTTTTTATATTTATTATAGATAGCTAGATAAATGTCAACATTGGAAAGCGTTGGGTTTTCGTTGAAACTTGAAACAAAGAACTCAGAGGATCCAATATGAGAGAATGCAACATTACCGATACTAAGGACAACAAATATTAATTGCGGATATAGTCTTAAAATGACATCAGAAGGAATATATAGGCACAAGCAAACCCGTGAATCCGAATCGCGTCATATCCTAGATCAGTATCCTAAACAATGTTATATGCTAAGAAAGATCTTGTGGGGTTTCCAAGAGTTGTTGAATTTTCCATACACAAAATGTTTTATTTTTTCTTAGATTTTCCTAAATTTTCATTGAATATTTAAACAATGTTGTTACTTGTTAAAAGTAACACTGCAGTCACCATAGTCTGTTATTAAATATCAATGGATATTTGACTGACCAACTGGGCTTAGCTCAGCTGGTATCAATTTTCTCTCCAATGTGAGTTCGCAAGTTTGATTCCCGAAGAGGGTTGATTTCAAAAAAATGAATATTTGACTGGTTGTTAAAGGTTACTAATGGTTGATGAATCCAATACTTTATAACATAAGGCTATCTTATATTACTGAAGTTTAGTTAACTACAAAATAATTGGATGATCGTTTAATTTTGTGTTTTAACGCTTAATTTTGTGTTTAATTGATGTGATATATTCGGTTGCTTATCGGCTTGTTAAACTGTATGTTTATTTTTGTTATAATAATTGATGTTTAATGAATTTTAATTTGTTTATATTTATTGTAGATAACTGGCTAAATGTTAACATTAGAAAGTTTTAGGGTTTTGTTGAAACCGAAGAACTCAAACAATCTGATGCATATTGTATTTACTAAGTATTCATGTTTAAAATATTAAGTTATTCATTGGTAAAATGAGGGCTGATGACACTGGTTAATAATCGAGCTCTGTTCTCAACCCTCACTGCCCTATATTTTACAAGCATGTTTTATCCACTTTCTGAAGGTCCCTTCTGGGTTGTATAAAAATGTTCATATTTTCCAAAAACAAAGCAAGTCAATAGAAGGAATTGAAAGTCAATTATATACAAAACAAGGGTCTAAATGGATACGGATAATCAGAGATGACTCCATATCCTTATATGATTTTTATCAAATATGAATAGTAGGTTTCATTTTTTATGACTATCTGGATCCGTATTTGCATCCACCAAAAGCCATCGGATACGGATATGATAATACCTTTATTTATTCTGTATTTGTATCTAGCATGTTAAATGCAAACATGCAAGGAAAAAAATGTACATGTAACTTTTCCCAACATAATTTTTATAATATTTCCTTATTCTTATATGATTTTTATCAAATACAGATAGTAAATTTCATTTCTAATAACTATCCAATCAAATACTGATAGTCATTTTCATTTCCGATAACTATCTATATTCGTATTTATACCTAGCCAGCAACTACTAAATATAAAAATGGTAAAAGCCATATCCGCTTGACATTCGATCCGTAATAATAACGTTGCAACCTAGAAAACACCAAAACTTCTATTAGCCCGGTGAATTCGTTTCCAACACATATCAAGGAGGAAAAAGGGTTAAGTCCTCCGCAAGTGGGGGATTAGGGGGCCTGCATGCCTCAAGACATATGCCCCTGTTATACTCCCATTCGTCGGGGGATTTGCAGACCCCTAACCTCTATCAAAGATGCTGACACTTAGATATGCCACCTGACATCGTGCCTGACATATTTGGTCTGTCAGCCCAAATTGGATGTGTGGCACTTCTATAGTGCATGGGTTGAGAAATAAAAATAATGTGGGTTATAGGTGTATATATAATTTGACTAGAGCCAGGAGTAAGGTTTTGAATGATGTAAATAATAAGGTCGGGTCTATGGAAGCGGCTCTAATTAAGAAGGGTTAATATTTTGTTTGTTTAATTCTTGTATGTTCTATATATTTATAATTTTGTGTGCTCAAAAAGTTTAATGTTTATGGAACAAGGATGAAAGTTAAAACCTTGATATTATTTTGTGCTTTTAAAGTTATATTCCCATTTACTACATGTTTCTTCTTGTAATCAATTATATTTTGTTTAATACATGCATATGCATGTAATTAAATATATAATAAATATATGTAGCGCCCCAGTGTGCTACTTTTTACAAAATTACGGTTTTATGTGTCCGTGTTCCGTCTCCATGTTTTATAGACTACAAGCAAACAGATTTGGAACTTAATTACCCAAGGACGGGAAATCTTAAGACGTACGACCCTTCCCTATGCTACAAGTCCTAGTGCATTCCAATTCATTTCCCTATGCTACAAGTCCTAGTGCATTATAATTCATTTGGAAGTATATTTGCATGTACTCTCCTTTGGTGGATTTATTTTCATATGACATGCGTTTTTTTGCATCATCAACTTATATTTTACATGGAGATGCATTTAGAATGAACTTTCACTCATTGTATGGTTTCTAGGAAGTACACGCAATAAAAATCAATCCATCAGGTTTAACTGAGTACATATACTCATACTACACTAAAAGTCTCTTTTATCGCCATATATTAATCACTTAAATAAATAAAGATATAACAACATAGGCCGGATATCTACTTGATGCAAAGCAAAAGAAAAAAGGGTGATGTGAAGATTGGACAAAGGAACATCCAGAAAACTAACCAGACGCTCCATTTCGTCCTCGTTCTCTTCCTGCATTCGACGACGGTGATATCTGCTCCAGGCATTACTTCCACGATTAGAACTACTGGTTCCACTAGTCCAGGATGAATAAGATCGTGTCTTGAGCTGCAGAACAGGGAAGAACTATTCATGAACATTTATAATGTAGAAATAAAAATTATAGCATCTACATGTATGTGACTGAAATATGCAAAGACTTGCATATATATTAGTAAAATAAGCTTGATTGAGCATTCATAGACCTTGCACCGAGTACTCGTGGATGACATAACACAGGGTATTGTGCATCTTAGATATAATCTATAAGCCACGTAAATATGTGATTTGAGGTAACAGACTTTGTTCTGCAGTACGTGGGAGCTAACAGCTTGTCTTAATGTATCTCAACTCATTCGAGTGTAATCATAATAGAATCAATTTGCAACTGAAGCGTCACTATAACTGTTTCTACTTAGGATAGTGACTTATATCGAGAAAGTGGACACTTCCCTTTTCTCAAAGTCAACAGATCACTTATTAAACCAATCATATTAGCTCATATCAAGCATTTTTCGATCTTATTAAAATCTAACTGTAGCAAAAATTTCAAACATCCAGGGTGCAGTCAATGAGACTGAGGTTTAATTAAGTCCGTCAATAGAAAAATGTGGAGAGCTTGAGAAATAACAAAAACGAGTGATAAATTATATAATGAATAAGATTAGAGGATAACATGTTGATTAGGAAAAAATTATTGTGTCTATGGCCTTCTTAAAAAATAAGAATTAGACTTAATGTGACTGGTAGATTCACTTGTTTGCCTTATTTAACACACTGATTATCATTCACCTAGTGTTATTTATTCTCAATTAGCTTCAGCTTGATCTATATGTATTTTATGGAACAATAAAAATAATAAAACCAACATTAAACTGTTTACTCCTATTCAAGGATACATGAGTTGTCAGAACATAACATTTCACATTCAGAGAATCAGACTATCAACATTTTATAACATCGTATTACTGTTGTAGCAAAGTCCGCATTTCGCAAAACATGATTATTATGTTTTTCAGTTTTTCTTTAGTACAGTAAAGATATATACAGAAAATCAACAATGTTTTTATCAGTTTTCTGTTTTCTCATACACTATAATATGCATGAAGTAGAAATCATTTAATGATTATCAGAGAACAGAAAACTTGTATCAAATATGGATCAGCTAATAGAAAGGGCAGGGAATGATCAGGTGAGATACGTATACATTTTGCAAGTAGACAATATAATGTAAGAATAAGTTGCCAGATTTCTGAAAAGAAAATTATAAGCTTTTTATATAAGGAAACAGATGGCCACGCTTTTATTCTTTTTGAGAAATGCATGGCCAGGTCACAAACAGCCCTTGCATATCTTACACCTTCAAAACCAGTATTTAAAAAAAACTTGTTTATCATAATTGAGTATATTGACAAATAATTACTTCCACCCCCAACAAATACCATACCCCATAGAGTGAATTCATCTTTAATGATTGTGGATTGAAGGTAAAACCAACAATGTCTAGATCTAATGTAAAAAACAAAAACATGCATATCATTCATTTAATTTCCTTTTCAGGACAATATTACTATTGTAAGGATATTATTCCAAAGTCTTTCCATATGCTTGGGTTAAAAACCAAAAAATAAATAAAACATCAACGAATGATTAAACGGCCAACGGACAAATTGTTACAAGTATGGATTAGCTTGAAGAGAAGAAGGGGGATCTCAGGGCAGATTTGTGTGCATTTTGCAAGTGATGATCTCTACAATGCAAGTATGTGTTAGATGTCAAATTTCTAGAAAGGAAAATATGAACTTCACAGACAAGGAAATGCATGGCCAGGTCACAAGCAACTCTTACATATCTTTTGCCCCTATGGAGCTTGGGGTAAAAACTTCTCAAGAATAATTAATTATTTTCAGGAATAATTACACTCCGAAAAAAGATTTATCACACGAATGCCATGCCCAATACAGTGAAAACATCTTTAATGATGGATTCAAGGTAAAAGCAATAATCTCAAAGTCTACAAAAAGAAACATGTATACAATTTGTTTAATTTCCTATTCAACTGTATTACTGTTGTAAGGGATATTATTGCAAGATCTTTCTAGAGGCTTGGGTTAAAAAAACACCAAGAATGATAAACAGATATGGATAAATTGTTTCAAGTAGGAAATATGGATTAGCTAGAAGGGAAGGAAAAATCAGGTGAGATATGTGTGCATTTTGCAAGTTGGTAATCTATATAATGCAAGATATGTTAAATACCAGATTTCTACAATGGAAATTATAGCTTTTTACATGAGGAAACAGAAAACAGTTTCTCTTTGAGAGTAATGCATGGCTTATTCACAAATAACTCTTACATGTCTTCGCACTTTTGAGACTGATGGGGGAAAAACTTATCTAAAATAATTAATGATGTTGTGGAATAATATTCTCTCTAATATATATAGATATAGCACGAACACCATACCCCCATACTCTGAAACATCTTTAACGATTGTGGTCCGTAAAAGTAACGATGTCTACAACTACTGTGGAAAAAGAACATGCATCCCATTCATTTGATTTCATTTTCATCAACAATATTACTATTGCAAGGGATATTGTTCCAAAATCTTTCCAGAGGCTTAGGTAAGGATGTATTTGATGCAAGGGATATTGTTCCAAATATCATTCCAGAGGCTTAGGTAAGGACGTATTTGATGCTTTGAACGTGAAAGTTAAGCAGCCAACAAAAGATACAAATATCTTAAAAGAAATCTTCACCAGACCAACAAAGATCATAAGAAACAGTGAACCTCACATTAAGGAATGGTGAAACACCATAGTTCTCTGTGTGGGAGTTGCAATCCACTCAGATCCAATAGCGCATGGGATGAGGAAGCTGAGACCTAGGAGTCGATCTTAATATTATTTATTTAATATTGGCTTTAAAATCCAAACATAGTTTAATAAGTTTCTTTCCCAGAAAACTATTTCTTCACTGCACATATTTTGATTAAGCATTAGATGGTAAGATCTTTACAAAGTATATTGTGAGAGATTCCCCGGTAACCATCAAGGTATAACTGTGAAATATTTGAAATTCTCTATATCATAGGATCATGAATCTCTAGAACATAATAGGTTACCAAAGCATAACTCGTATATGCACACGGTGAAAACAAACTTGTAGCATGCTTATCTTATTGCCAATGCATGACTTCTATCTTCCACATAACAATATTTCATTCAAAAGTTAAATTACAATGACCCACTGCTCGTGAACTATTTTCCATATTACAGAGAAGCGAAAGCCCTTAAATAGAACTACATGTGTGGTAAATAATAATAAAGCCTTACAATATAAAATTACCTGATTATAGAACCAATCAACAGTTGTTCGCAGCCGACCAGCCTGCAAGATTCCCACCATAAACCAAAATTAAAAAATATATGAAAATGAAATAAAAGCAGTTGCAAAACAAGTCAGGAAGTAAGGTTGCAATAGATGGCTAACGGACCATCAATTCAAAATAATGCAGTGTGCATTGTTGATAAAATATGGACTTTCTTGATATCCCTTCTTCAAAGTAAGCTTAGAGAACCTTCCTTTGGTTCTGTTTTTTTTCCCGGTACAGAGAATAATAATCCACTAACATATGCTGTGAGCATCTTAGCACGGCATATTAAACAAACTTGTCATTAAGACATTACCGTGATAAAAGCACCAACATATCCGAATTGACTAAATAACAACTCGATTTAGTGTCAACAAGATTTATCTCAACTAATTCATAATATCAATGCTGCAGATATGATTTGGCAAAATTATTATCTTGTTATATACTTTGTACAAGCAAAATGCATATTTTACTAAAAAGGGGCAGAAATGCAACAATACCTTGTTCTTCCTTGAGGTTTCTTATATACGAGATGAAGAAAAGACGAAACAACTTCAAAACCAATAATTAAGGACCCGCTTTATTGGACAAAAAAATCTACTTAGAAAACAACTAAATTAGAAGGCTACGGACATTACTTTTTTGAACCATTTTGGTTATTGACAACGTCATTTATAGTTCATGACTTCATGCTGAGAATATTACTGCTTGTTAATAAAAATACATACTTCAGCATATTACATTTGATGTCTTAAATATGTGGTAATCGAAACTGCTAACTAACCCAACAGAAACAGATGTGTAACATATAATCTGGTTATTAGCTTATTGCACTTTCCTCAAAGACAAGAATGAACAAGAAAATTTAGAAACAATAACTGATTACAAATTAAAATTTAAAATTGTGAAATATGCGCCGGGACTTATCTTCTTGGAGGAAGGTGCTTGTGTACCTTTAGCTCTGTACTTGTTATATCATCGTAAAATTACATTGATGCAAGAGTCTAGCTACCAAACAACGATTACAGTGACGTGATATTAGAACAACTCAGCTGCTTAGTGTGACCGCGGTATGTATATTATTTACGTCTCTCTCCTCCTTCCATTCTCTATCCTCGAATCAATACCGAAGTATGCTGGCGAAGTTGCAAACGAATTTCAAGTTTAAGCTAAGCACTAACTACTTAATAACACTTAACAAGAGATCAACAATGAGTTACCCTTCCGGTTTAGTTATATTGTTGTGTCGTTGCGATATCATTTATTCATGCTTCATGTGAAAATGGAGTTTGCATTTCAAACTATATAGAGAGGCAGTTGTAGAAGATTTAGTTTGTATTTCAAATTATATAGAGACAGTTTTAGACGTTATTAAATAAGAGTTTGACTTTTAGTATGCATTTCAAATTATATAGAGAGATGGCTGCAGTACGTAATAATAAGATTGACTCAGTTATAATATTCCAAAAGCTATGATTTCATTCTGTTTTTATTACGAGCTTGACATGGTATCCTCAGAGTAGATTCTTCGTTTAACTTGGTCAATGGTTTGACTTAATCATGTAATATCTATAATCGATTAATAAATTAGAAAGTGACAGTTTATCATGTGACTTGTGTTGTTCTTCTGTAAAGGTTGAGATCTTCTAGTTATCTTTCTTTTTAATTATATATATTCCTCTACTTTTTCTTGGTTTTTTTGTATTTGATTCCGGAAGCAAGAAGCTCCTTCCATAAACCCTACCTTTGGCCCTATGTTTACCATATATCTATATTTTCTTCTTAACCGTCAGAAAATTATGCTTAACCCCCCATTATTGTAATCTAGAAACCTAAATTTTGTACCGGCAAGGTCTTTAACTGTTTTTTACCATTTTTTGTCATGGCCTTCTTTAGAAACTCGTCTACTATAACTTTATCAATGGTCATCACCCGCGTTCAGTCATAACTCATAAGCAACCAGTTTCTTCTTGGTACCCTTGCAAAATATAGTTATCCAAGAAATTCAGAGTAGGCTGATCTAGAATACAGCTTATATCCAATAATAGAAAATCAGCCAAAGCCTTTCTCATCATTTCAGGTTATGGCAGCTTGAAAACAATGGTTACCAAGGGATGTTGGAAAGACTTCCCTATTGTCATAATTGACACGGTAAAATCGAATGAGAAAGGAGAAAACTAATGGTGAAAGATATGATTTAAATTACTTGTATGAAGGTTGAGGTCTTCTAATCATCTACTCTTTATAATGCTACTATTCCTCTACTATCTCTCTATTTTCCTCCATTGTTGACAGCAGTCAGGCCCCTTCAAAAACCCTACCTTTAGCCCAAATTAGGCATTTTAAAATTGTTTTCTTTAATCAACACAAAAATCAAACAACATTAATGTTGGGGATTACTAAGACCCTCTCCTATTGACTAGAAATCCAATGTTATATCTACATCAGCTCTAAACAAGCAGCCAAGACGCCTCAGTTACCGAATAAAGGTTCATTAGACAATGGTTTGTTTAATTTGCCACCAGCCTTGCTTAAATAATTCCTTGCAAGTCCAATTACTATGAGCTTACGTTTATCATGGGGAATAAATAGGGATAAATAATCAGTATCAAACCCAAATCGATCTAAATTTCATCAACCGAAACAGAATTAGAGGGTAAAGTGAGTACCGCAATGGTCGTGGCGGTCGCTCCGATCAATCCGAAGAAGAGAACGCCCATAATCGAGGGGCCATCATCGTCTCGCTTTCTTTCTTGAGCCCTTCTATCGAAAGGGGCCATCTTTGTTGCTCCCTTCGATTGATTTCAACTATCTTAGAGTAGAATTCGAGCTCGACGATGAAGAATCGAAGAGGGCATCCTTCGATTAGCCACTGCAGTTTGAAATTAGGGTTAGCACGAGAGATAGACGAAGAGAGAGAATTTGATTAGAAATCTTGCAACGACTTTTTCATACCGCCTCGGAGATTTTTTTTCTTTTTTTCTGTTTCCATTTTTAGGGTCTCCAATTTAATTTGCTTGGCAGCTATTGTAAACAGTAGGCTGTTCAAAAAATGCCTTTTGCATTTCTCTCCCTTTTTTCTTTCTTTTTCTTTTTCTTTTTTCATAAATAAAGTCATGGGTTGAAATTTTCATTACTCTTATAACTAGAAGTTCCTGGAGCGAAGTCATTAATCAACAAAATGAAATAACAAAATTTCATTAGCCAAAATAAAGAATTGAAAATGTCCACTTCATCTTCCATAAAAGAAAACAAAAATAGGAAGATGAAAAAACACCAGCCTCTCTCACACACATTCATTACGCATTCTTTGTCATGCTCAAAAACCTAAATATAGATAGAGAATGATAATAATGGAAGAAAGAGGCCATAGGAGGGGATTTCCTCCTATGGCGTCAGAAAAATACAGCCTCCACCATTTTCTCGACGATTGGCATCCATCATCATCATCGTTATCATCTAAGATGTGCATACACCAAATTTCATATGAAACAACCGCCTTTTCACCGTTGAATTAGTAATGTAAAAAATTCTATTGCCGGTAAACCATTAATTTTGCACCAACTAAATTAACGTAAAAAGTGGTATGATCATATGAAATTTGGTGTATCCACATCTTAGATGATAAAGATAGATGTGATGTATGCCGATGATTGAAAAAATCATGGAGAGTGCATTTTTCCGACGCCATAGGAGGAAATTCTCTCCTATGACATCTTTCCTCCATTATCCTTGTATTGACATGTCTTATAAATTTATACTTAAGCCTACATATATTTGTTATTTTGTATAACTCATAAATTTCTCAATTCTAATATTACCACTAACCGTATTCTTTTAATTTAAATTTAGAAAAACTATATCTTTAGAAATTTTCATGTGATGTCCAGAATAACTTTTTTACGCATGCACGAAACATATGTTGTTCAAAATATATTCGCTTCCCACATATTAAAAACAATAGCCGTCACTAAAACATAGACATCATTAGGTATTAAAAGCAAGGAGACGATTCCGCTCCAAGACTCAAAATAACTGCAACCAATTCCATTCTATGTTTTTGGCAATGATACATGCAGGTCTATTCCTCTTCCTCGGTGAGTAAAAGATCTCCTTGCTGATAATATATATAGCGAGAGAGATATAGGGAGAAACATGTGAGAATGTTGATGCATTATCGGTCATTGGCTACTATGAGAGAGATGGAGACAACGATGGTCCAATCAACGATATCCAGACAGTCGCAGATCGGTTGTGAGTGCAAGAAAAACCGTGGCTATGTGAAAAATAAAGACTGTAGAAATTATATTATTTAGAGTTACAAATGAGATAACGAGTATTTATATACGGAGGCACACAATATAAATTATATTACGAAAGAAGATATTTTAGCAATTATCAATATTGCAAGACGGGGCTGGACAAAGCACGGGACGGAGGAAGCTAATACCATCTCCGTCCCGTGCCCCGATCAACGGTCAAAATCCTTGTCTCGATCGGAACGGGTGGGACGGTACCTGCGAGGCGGGTCAAAATCGCCATCTCTAATTGATAGTATTTTCCATGATATAGCCCAGCGTTACACACTCTATAAATTCTTAGCATCTTACAAGTAGTAGACTCACTTTTTTAGATATGAAAAACGTTCTCCAATTAGAAAAGGAAAGAGTGATTATTTTTATGACAATTTAATCATTTTCTATCCCTCCTTCTTAGTTAATGGTTTCTTGTTAAAACCACTACATTTGTATTGTATAATCGTAGTCCATTTACATGTCTATGTTTACTAATTTAATGTGAAAGGCAGGGTGATGATGCTCCCAGTGGTATTTATTCAGATTACGACACGTGGCGGATGACGTGTCCCGAAAGCTACGGAGGTGGAATAAATGGGATGCATTAGGGGCGTTCCTCGGGACCTCGTCTCCGAAAACGCATCCGATCTTTCAGGAGACCTCCCTGAGTACTTTCCGCCTTCACCCAGCAAACAGCCAACAGCTCGTCTTCGAGCCATCTGACGGGCCGAGCTTCCTCGGCCTCCCTGCTCGTCTCCGAGCAGTCTGACAGGCCGAGCTTCCTCGGCTTTCCTGATCACCCGAGAGCGCGGAACCCAAGCGCCCCCTCAACGGCTCCGTGTATCTCACCAGGGTGAGATATCCACCTCCCCACGTTCCGCGTCCCACGTTAGCGCCTCCCCCCATTAATGGGCGTATCCCGCCATTAATGCGAGGATAACGCAGGGGCGTAACTGACGGCGATGATCTTGCGCCTGCTCGCTCCACGCGACCACTATATAAACCCCTCTCTCAGACGACTCAGGTAACTCCAATTCATTCTAACATGCCGTTACTCTGCACATATTCCTCGGCACTAACTTGATCATCGGGGGGTCCTACGATGGTCACTCACCCCGAAACTTCCTTTGCAGATAGCTCGACGTCAACACCAACCCATTGAGATCCACACGCTCGACAATTCCCAAACCAAATCTTAACCGTTAAAGACCGCCATCACAGGATCGACGGAAGACAACATCTGAAGGAGATCACAGCTTCCATTAGTTGGCGCTGTATGTGGGAACGTTTCAGAAGCTTCTCCACCCTTAAAGTTGATCTTCTGCACTCGACCCGATGGCGAGCGACAACCGCGATGATCCAAATACGAGCCGCCACAACGGAGGCGGGAGAGGCTCGTCTCCCCCTCCTAACGTCATCAACGCCTTATCCGCTCGGATATACAGGCTCACGTGCTAGTGGATGCCCTCGTCCGCGTTCAAGCGGCGGGCCCTACCCATCAGACCGCAGTTCCCCCTCCTCAGGATGACGACGTCCGAAGAAGGACAGATGGCCATGCTCAAGCCCTCAATCTCACTCACGCTTATCTCAGTGTCACCGAGCACCGGCATGCCGACTTCGGCCGCCGTGACCCGCATGCGGCGATTGATTTCATGATCCGTTGGACGCCGGACAGCTCCACACCCCGATCCCAGGGAAGACTAGGGTGTTGTTCCGATACCCGCTGCGCGTTCTCCTCCCTTGAGGAGGTGTCGGTCAGCTCGCCTGCTTTCAGGCATGACCGACGCCCTCACTTTCCGTGCGAACGGTGAACGTCGGGACTACTTGAGGAGGGTCTAACCTGAGGATTTGAGAAATTTGATAGAGCGGAATCGAAGCCGCACCATCGCGCAGATCCGGAGCGGAGGTAGCCACCACTTCGACTGTGCAGAATCCTCGGGGTACCACCACCGACTTGACGACCTCGAGAAGAAAATCGAAGGCATACGACGGGATGTCCATGCGCCTGGCGAAGGGGCCAGGTACTCCGCTGACTCACTAACAAAGCCCTTTACAGAAGAGCTGCTGGCCAAGCACGTCTTGTCCAGGAACAAGCCGCCAAAATGGCCCTCTTCGACGGGAAGTCCGACCCGAAGGACCACTTGGACGCATTTACGGCGGGCATGAGCTTCCAAGATAACTCAGACGCGGCTCAATGCCGAGCTTTCCCCACCACCCTAATCCGGGCTGGTCGGGACTGGTTCTGAGGGCTAGCGCTACGCTCCATCTTGACCTTCGACGAGCTGGCTACCCAATTCCTCGGTCACTTTGTCGGGAATCGACGACAGAAAAGGACGATCGACTATCTATTCGCTATCAAGAGCGGAGATAAGAAGTCCTTCAAAGGGTATGTCATCCGCTTCTACAATGCCCTTCTGGAGGTTCCCGAGCACCACGATGAAACAGTTATCACCGCGCTGAGGTTGGGTCCTAAGCACAAAGAGTGGCTCCGCTATTTTGCATTAGCGCAACCTAAGACCATGGCCGAAGTGAAAGCCTGGACCGAGCGAGAAATCCAACTCGAGTCCGAGGTGAATTCAAACCTCCCGCGAGCCAACCAGGCAGACAGAAAAAAGGGACAGGGAGGAGAAAAAGAAAGTCGGTCGTCCGAAGCCTTACTCCCCGAGATTTCAGGAATACACTTCTCTAAACATTTACCAGACCGAGCTGCTGGAGGAAGCTAAGGGTGAGAGGTTCTTCAAGCTCCCGCCAGTCATCCAAAGAGCGGGCAAGCGTCTCTGCGGCCCATACTGCGCCTTCCACAGGTTGCAGGGTCACCCGACTGAGAACTGCAAGCAAATCCGTGACTACATAGAGGAGTTGATCCACTCTGGCCACCTGACAAAGTACCTGCGGGACAAGCGGCAGGCGGATCGGGAGCAAAAGGACCTTACCCATCTCGGTGGATTAACGATCGGGCAAATCATGGTCGTTACCCTGGACCTAGCTTGGGAAATTGGGGAGAACCACCGCCTCCTCCCTGTTGAGGGTGTAAGCGATATACCACACAAGAGGTGCAGGAGAGAAGAACCGATCATCTTCACCGATGAATATCTCCACGGCATATCGCTTCCTCATAATGATCCTCTCGTGATAACGGTCCGGGTCTACCGTTACGAGGTTCAGAGAATTTTGGTCGATTCAGGGAGCTCGGCGGATATCCTGTTCCATGACTGTTTCCCGCGTATGGGCTAGGATCATCCAACCTTCGACCTACCTCCTATGTCCTCTCTAGGTTCACCAATCATTCCGTCTCTGCCGAGGGATTGGTCACCCTCCTCCTCAATATTGGGGAAACAGGTAATACACGAACCATACCAGTGGACTTCCTCGTCGCCAAGGTCCCTTCATCCTATAACGTTCTCCTGGGACGTCCTACCTTAAACGCCTTCCGGGTTCAGATATCGACTTATCACCTTGCGATCAAATTCCCTTTGGATCAAGGGGGATAGGCCGAGTGTAACAACTCTGTTTCAGTGTACAGAAAATTGTTTAAAAATTAATGCACAAATGGAGTATTTACAAATCTGTGTATGCTATAAGTATTTAAATTGCTTTTGAACAGCAAGAAAGCACTTGTAACTCATTGGTAAAGCCTTACACTGCTGTGACGTAGCCCCTGTGTTCAAATCCTCCCAGCCACACATATTTTTTTGTTGATTTTCTTTTAAACTTTTAGAAGCTCAAAAGTTTACACGTGCAAAACACGTAAAATGAAAAGTCACAACAAAATCAAACATGTGCACTGAGATATATGAGACGACACCAACACGTGGAAAGAATCCAAGCTCCCCACCCTCGGATTTGGCCGGCGAGATGTAAAGAAGGGGCCGGCACCGTCGGTTTTGCCCGTAGGGAATGCTCTGAATTTTTTACCCTAGCACCCCTTGGCCTACCCTACTACCCCCATGTTATTTAATTTCTCTGCAATTATCCAGAGAGTGATAATTTCTCTCTTAAATTCATTTTAATTCCATTCTTCATTACTCTAAATCCTAATTCTATCCTATAAATACCCCCTACACCATAGTCATCTCTATTCTGAAAATTATCACAAAAACTCTCTAAAATTTCCAAGTCCAAAGTTATACAAGTGGAGTTAGCCAAGGTCGAAGTTCCGACGACGTTTCGGGATAAATCCGGCGACGGAACGACTCCATGACACCTTCGGAAGTTCACCCTACCTCTTCTCTCTAATTCCAATCAGTAAGTCCCCTCTCCCCTCCTCTCATTCTAGTCTAAAACATCCTCAATTCAAAACTCGTCGAAAGCGGAGTTATTCCGACTTCCGATTCTAATTTTATCAAAAATGCAATTTTTCTTAATAACAAATTTACCATCTTTTTATATACTATTTATTAACCATTAAATAACATTTGGAACAAGTTTCAATTCAAAATATAATATTAAACAACTTTTATTTAACTTTTATGGTAAAATACCATCATATTTACATACAACATTCCTTTTCTTCTTTCTTTGGAATGTTGTCAGGTGGATCGGACTCTCTGGAGGTTGAGCCCAGTACCGAAGACTTGGAGCAGTTCTCCATTGACCCAGAGCTCTGGATACTTGTATATATTTTCTTTTCAGTTCATTCCATTGTTTAGGCATTGCTTTCCATTCCTGTATTTACATTTTCAGTTGTACTTGTAAAGAAATGTTTAATAAATAAAAGCTGTTGTTCATTTATACTTCATGTTTTCTTGTGTATATTTACATTATATTTCTTAGCTACGCTTGGCGTGTTTACTTCTAAGTAAATACGTAGCGGACCTCGTCGCGTCTTCTTACCCGTACACTAGGAAGCGGGGCATGGCAGGTTTTGTCGATGGCCCATGTAGGTCAGTTCAGCATGGACATGCAGGTCAGTTCTGCATGGACATGCATGTCAATTCTACATGAAGTTCTAAGCAATATAACATAAGAATCAGCAATTAAAAGTATTCTTTACATTTCATATTCCTTGAATCTTACAATTTCATATATTTTGAATCTATTCTAACCCTATTTTTCTTTCAAGGTTATGGATTCTCCAAACAATACCAGCACCAACTTCAACAACACACCACCATCTCTACCGCTTACGCCTACCGTTGCTGCTCCGATCAATGAGCAGATGGTACTGCTTGAGGCAATCCGAAGCCTCCTGGAAGGACAGCAGCAACAAACTGCTATATTACTGAACCGTCCAGAAGCGGAAGCGCTCGAAGTAAAGCAATTCCGGGCATTTCACCCAAAGCAATTTTCAGGGAAAGAGAGTCCTTTAGAAGCGGAAGAATGGGCTCAGAGTATTGAGGATGATCTGGCAGCAGCACAAGTGCCAGAGATCGCTTGGGTACGAGTCGCGAAGCTGCAACTCACTGACAACGCCTGAGTTTGGTGGAAGGCGAAAGAAAGCCGTCTTGACCAACCGATCGAATGGAAAACTTTTCGCGACATGTTCGACGCGAAGTACTTTCCAGAGACTGCCCGATTGGACATGGAGCAGCAATTCATCCACCTATTACAGGGTTCGATGTAGACCAAATCTGTGGATGAGCATGATGCTGAGTTTACCATGCTCAGTAGGTAAGATATGTCTCAATATTCGATTTTCTTATATCATATACTACACAAATAACACAAGACCTTAACAGGTTTGCGTCACACTTGATACCGACTGCTGAGATCAGGTCTAGACGATTTCAGCAAGAATTAGATCTGGAGATCCAAGCTGCCTTGGCTATAGGGGATTTCCCAACCCACGAACTGGCTTTGAAAGCTGCCTGTCGATATGAGGCAGTGGTGAAAATGAAGGGCAGACCCCAATCTGTCGGGGTGAAACGCCCTACAACCCAGATGACAGGAGAAGCCTCTTCAAGGCCACCTTTTGTACCCAGGAGACCGGGAGTACCATCCAACCGGCCTAGCCCAGCCTTTTGCACCTACTGCAGGAGGGATGGACACCTGGCGAAGGACTGCCGGTGTGCAAATCGCCTTTGCTTAGTCTGCGGCTCAGCCACACATGATATTGGGTCTTGTCCTCGAAGACTCAATCTAAATGCTGCACCCAGACCAGCAATTACCTATCCGCAGCGACCAGCCATCCAGGCACCTGCTCCACGACTAGCTCTCCCAGCTCCACCTCCTCATGGACCGACTGCACCTCCTCCTCGTCAGTTTTATCAAGTGCAAAAGAACCCACCTCAAGGACCAAGGAACGGACAGAGGAATTCTCCTCCAGCAAGGAGGAATGTACCGAGGCGACATGCTTTTACAATGACTGTGGAAGAAGCTGAAGCCACTGGCCAAGTCATTACTGGTAACCTTTCAATCTTTCAAAGCCGTTCAATACTTGTTATATCCATATATTTTTCTTATACCTAAACCTATCCCACATAATTTAGGTACGATCTTAGTAGCCTCACTTCCTGCACTAGCACTCTTCGATACTGGAGCATCTCATTGCTTTATGTCGCAACGGTTCGTCCGAACTCATGCGATTCCAGTCAAACCTCTTGTATTCAGCTGGAATGTCAGTTCAGGGAACGGCGTTCTAAAGGAAACAATGCAATATGACTTGTGTCCAGTAGTCGTCTGCAGCAGAGAATTCTATGCTGACTTCAAGGTGCTAGACATACCGAATTTCGATGTCGTTTTGGGTATGGATTGGCTAGGAACATTCTATGCTACCATTGACTGTCGTCAAAGGAGGGTATGTAGGGTGTTTTTCGTCACCCCATTGAGATGGGAATGCGCGCGTGCTTGTCAGGCGCATTACAGATTCCCCCTGTCTAGGGTAGGCCTGGGTTTATTGATTGTGGGGATCCGAATCTCCGGCAACCGCGGACTAAGCTGCC
This sequence comes from Agapanthus africanus, assembly GCA_030015575.1. Taxonomy (NCBI): domain Eukaryota; kingdom Viridiplantae; phylum Streptophyta; class Magnoliopsida; order Asparagales; family Amaryllidaceae; genus Agapanthus; species Agapanthus africanus. Next base: position 821,488,623 of record CM057339.1, on the reverse strand, counting down.
GTTAATTACCCCTCGCATTTGGAGCGAAGGAACCTCCGATTAACGGGTTGAACTGGTCATGCGAACTCAATGTGCAGTACCGTGTTTTGAAGGGGTTTTGGAATTATCGGGGGCCCCGCAGAGTCTTTACGGGGGTCCCGCTACCCGGATAGCGGGCTGGGGGTCAAGGGGGCTAGCAGCCCCCTTACGGGGTGTGGGGCAGCGCCCCGTTAGAAATTTTTTCTAACGGAAGACGGTGTCGTGGAGTCTGTGTATGTTTTCCTCCCCCCCTTTTTTTTAAAAAAAAATGGAGCTTAATTTCAAAAGGAATTTTATTGTGGAGTTAAACTCTAAAGAATTTTAAATGGAGTTAAACTCCTAAAAGAATTTTATGCGGAATTAAATTCCTAAAATAGAACTTTATTGTGGAGTTAAACTCCAAAGAATATATATATGTATATATTTTAAAAAAAGGTTTAAACTCCAGAAGGGATTTTGTTGGGGAGTGCACGTAAAACGAGGGGAAGAGAAAACAAAATGGCTTCTAAAGGACGCTCGCACGGCAGGTGGGCGCCTTAATGCCCCGGGGTCACGTGGGCACACGTGACCGATGGGCGCCTTGGCACCCCGGGTCACGTGGGCACACGTGACCGAGGGGCGCCTTGGCGCCTCAGGGGTCACGTGGGCACACGTGACCGATGGGCGCCTTGGCGCCCCAGGGGTCACGTGGGCACACGTGACCGAAGGGCGCCTTGGCGCTTCAGGGGTCACGTGGGCACACGTGACCGATGGGCGTCTTGGCGCCCCGAGGGTCACGTGCGCACACGTGACCGATGGGCGCTTTGGCGCCCCGGGGTCACGTGCGCACACGTGACCGATGGACGCCTTAGCGCCCTGGGGTCACGTGGGCACACGTGACCGCGGGAAAAACCCGCGAAAAAGGGAACCTAGCCTCTAGGCTGGGGAGTTGAACTCCCAAGGGAAATTTTGGAGTTGAACTCCTAACAGAAACAAATTTATGGAGTTAAATTCCAACAGAAACAAATTTATGGAGTTAAACTCCTACAGAAATTAATTTATGGAGTTAAACTCCAGCAACTTTAGAAAGGAGTTAAACTCCTGGGGATTTATTGCTCTTCTTTTGAGCCTTGGGTCTGCCCAAAGTTAGATTTTGGAGATGGGTCTCCTTCTTCTTGCTCTTGACCGGCGGGATCTTGGAGAAAAGGGGATGAGTCTTAAAAGCCTCCCCTTTTCGAGATCTGATTGGAGATCCGAGCTCCCCTTCGTAGGTTTTGTGGTGGAAATCTACTTGTTTTTAGAAAAGGAAGAGTTAAACTCTTGATTTAATTCAAAAGGAAAAAGAAGGTTTTAGAACCTTGAGGAAGGAGGAAGAGATCTCAGATCTAGAAAATTTCTGGAGAGAGAAAAAGTTGTGAGATATTTTCATTATCTTTGCCTTTATAGGCCATACATTTTACACATAGCCCCTTGGGCTTCATAAAATGGCATTTTTCCTATCCCATGGTTCATGTGCCATTTTTTTTTGCACATAAGCCATGGGCTTTACAAAAATTTGGCTTTATGCCTATCTTTCTTACATTTATCCAAAAATAAAATAAATACAACAAAATTGTTTATTACAAAATTTTTATCTTGGCATGGGGAGGCCGGCCGCTTCATGTTCGGGCTCGACCCGGGCATGGGCCCACTGGATCTGGGCTTGGGCCCACTTGGCTTGGGGTTGACTTTGATTTTGACTTGGTCAACCGGGGTGTAAATTTTTACCACAACAAATTGCCCCCCATCAATAAATGCATACCACATATGTGGGTCGTGGGCATGAAGTTGATGGATCTTCTTTCACGTGGAGGCGATTTGATTTGGTTCCCGCTTTGTAGGAATCCTGCGCTGCCCTTTTTGCGACGTGGACGGTCGGTGCTGCCCTTTTTGCGACTTGGACGGTCGGTTCTGCCCTTTTTGCGACTTGGACGGTCGGTGCTGCCATTTTAGCGACGTGGACGGTCGGTTCTGCCCTTTTTGCGACTTGGACGGTCGGTGCTGCCATTTTAGCGACGTGGACGGTCGGTTCTGCCCTTTTTGCGACTTGGACGGTCGATGCTGCCCTTTTAGCGACGTGGACGGTCGGTTCTGCCCTTTTTGCGACTTGGACGGTCGATGCTGCCCTTTTTGCGACGTGGACGGTCGGTGTTGCTCTTTTAGCGACGTGGACGGTCGGTTCTGCCCTTTTTGCGACTTGGACGGTCGATGCTGCCCTTTTTGCGACGTGGACGGTCGGTGCTGCCCTTTTAGCGACGTGGACGGTCGGTTCTGCCCTTTTTGCGACTTGGACGGTCGGTGCTGCCATTTTAGCGACGTGGACGGTCGGTTCTGCCCTTTTTGCGACTTGGACGGTCGGTGCTGCCCTTTTTGCGACTTGGACGGTCGGTGCTGCCCTTTTTGCGACGTGGACGGTCGGTTCTGCCCTTTTAGCGACTTGGACGGTCGGTGCTGCCCTTTTTGCGACTTGGACGGTCGGTACTTGCCCTTTTAGCGACGTGGACGGTCGGTGCTGCCCTTTTAGCGACGTGGACGGTCGATGCTTGATTTGACTTGCTCTGCTTCTTGCAGTGTCAGGGGTAACTTGACTTGCTCCGCTTCTTGCGGTGTCGAGATTGGATTCTGACTTGCTCCGCTTTCCGCGGTGTCGGAGTGGTGTAGGGTTCCTAGGCACCCTAATGAGGTCTCACAAGGCATCAACCATGCTTCAATTTCAAAAATACGGTGCCGAGAAACCCTAGACTACGGATCGTTAGCTAGATGTCTAGGCGAAAAGTAAACTAGTTAACACTTAACTAAGAGATACGGAAATACAACCTTTGTAGATCCGGTTCTCCACCTCCATAGCTCCGCAATGAAGTCTCCTCGCTGTCCATAACAAGTCCCGGGCTCTAGCGTCGGCTTCATCGGAGAATGGACGGGCTAGGTCATCGATGTCCATGCCGAAGATGATCTACGTCGAGGCATCGCTAAATCAAGCTCCGACTTCACCAAGTCAAGAAACTTGTGAAGAAAACACACTCTACTACTTGGCAAGAGGTAGAGGATGAAGAAATAGAAAGTGGGTAGACTTTAGAATTGGATTTCTCACTTGTTTCATCAATCCACCATTGATGAGGCTTGCTTTCTTCACTTGAAGAAAGGAAGAAGAAGATAGAAATTGTTATGATAAGTTTTTTTAGAAAATAGAAAATAATAGAATACTTATCATAATCAACCATGGTAAAGTGTAGAGACTAAACTAAGGTTAAATGAAGTGGTTAGGGTTAAGCATGAGACAAAAATGGTCACATAGTCAAAAGTTCAAGAAGCTTCAACTAGAATCCAAAATTAGCAACCATTTTCATTTTATGCTTATCATATTCCAAAATGAATAAATAAATAAGATAAAAGAATAAAACAAAACCCTAACCATTATCATGTAACCATGGTTTGATCTTTACACAAAAACCCTAGCATAACATGTATCATCAAACATGATACAATCAAGTGCACAAAAAGTATATCACATATACAATGTGCACACCCGAGTGAGAATATCCATCTTAAGTGAACCGATACTAGTTGATGCAAACTAATATATCAAATATATAATTATGCATTAAATCATTATATCAACACTTGATTTAACGATCCGGTCATATCGCATATAACCGACTAGTATCCTATGTATTGGCTTATCGAATCAATACATGATTCGATAACTAGGTTATATCGCATACAACCATTCGATACATTCATCGCGAGAATAGAATACGGTATCACATACACGCATTATCCTCGGTCCCGCACATATCTCATATGCGCTCCTATTTCGTTTCGCTTGAGCCAGGAAACCTCTGTGTAGGACTCTAAAGACTCGTCAATACGCCGGCAGCAGGTGATGATCATATCAAACACCCACAAGCTGCAAGCGGTCTGCTAAACGTAACGGCCACCCGGGTATTGAGCGATCTAAAGATCGACGAGCAAGCCCGCTCACACTCCAGTGAATCCAACCAGTAACACTACCGTACAGTCCGGTCTGATCGTCTGATATGTCGCATATCTCGCCTAGGGCTGGTAAACGTCAGACCCCAATAGCTCGATAAGTCGTGTCGATATGAGGTCTATAACATTCCGAGAAACTACTGGTAACACTTACCAGTAAATCTCAGCAACCCTGGCCAGGGATTTCCTGTTATAGCCAATCGAACACAGCGCAACATCAACTCCCTATACCGGGAGAGACGAATCCCCTCCTATCGCTCATTGCCTCCATGTGACTCGGGACTGTACCCAAAAACCACCGTTTTGCACGCCCTCTTGGACGTGGTAAGATGGAAATCAAAGCACAGTGGGAACCACACAAGACTCTATGACGATCTCGGGTCAACAGACTACTCTGTACCAGTGTCACCAGAGAACTGCCATCTGACGTAAGGTATAATACCATCTGGGAGTTCTCGGCGAGTCCGTCCAGTGTACCCAGTCTCTACTGAGCACCCGTATATCATCTCTGATGTCAAACACCGATGGATATGGGATCATCCATCGCCCATCTGTATGGGTCGAGAAGGTATACGCTAGTCTACTCTGGTATATCGATGCCCCGTCTCGATATACCCACGACTAGGGACTGTGAAGGATGTACTTATGGACTACCATGTCCCCACTAGTATGATCCGCATCATAGTCCAGGTAGTCAAGTACAGATCCTAAGGGCTTTACCAACATGTAACAGAGAGACAATCAATATACACGTTAAGGTAAAGAGCAACCAGATAGCATACTATCATGTCGAGCAAGAAAGTCCTCCCTATATATGTCCCAGCATCCACTACAATATACATCCAATGTACAGTAATGGCCTCTAGGGCATACATATAACTAACAATCTCCCACTTGCACTAGGGCCATCTGTAGCAGTGGTTGTAGTATCTCATACTCAACCATCCCATAAAAATCTCTCTCTGGGAACAGGCCTTTGTGAGTGGATCCGCTGTGTTGTCCTCTGAGTCTACTCTCCAAACCTCGATCACCCTGGAGATCATCCATCTCCATGATCAGGTGACACTGCCTTAGAATATGTCTGGATCACTGATGGGACCGGTGTTCCTTGGCATAAGCCACAACTCCATTGTCTCACAATGGTAAGAACGAAGTTCATCTCATGAACTATTATACACCCAGACTGCCTCTATGGTAGCATCTTAAGTAGCGATGTATTCAGCCTTTATCGTCTAGTATGCCACGGTATCTAGCTTGGAACTCTTCCAACATACCGTCCCTTTACTGAGGGTAAAGACAATGCCTGTGATTGACACTCAGTCGTCATTATCACCCTAGAACCATTCTAGTGATTCTCCCTAGGGTCGATTGATACCATCTCACTACAGCTAGTGAGTATCCTAACATCCAATTAGATCTATCTCATAGATCCAAAACCCAGGATTTAGGAGGTATCACTTTGATCCTATATGGAGAATCATTGTGATAAGCGGAGATTGACCGAGTGTAGCATAGGAAACTTCTTTCTTATCAAGAGTATGTTATCCACGTACTCTACGAGGATCATCACCATACTCCCTACTACCTTTTTGTATATACAAGGTTCATCTACCATTTTGATGATGTCAAACTCTTTGACTATTTCATCAAAATAGATGTTCCAACTCCGCGATGCCTGCTTTATTCTATAAAGCATCTTGCACACGTTTCCGCTGCTCCCACTGTCTACGAAGCCCTCTGGCTGTGTACTTATAGACGCACTCTTCTAAAACATCATTTAGAAAAGCAGTCATGACACCCAACCACCAGATATCGTAGTCATGGTATGTAGCCGTGACAAGTAGGATCTGGATGGACTTAAGCATAGCTACTTGAAAAAGGTTTCATCATAATCCACGCCTGGTAAATGATGCAAACTTTTAACAAGTCTAGATTTGAAAGTCTCAACTTTTCCATGTACACCAAGTAATCTTCTCAAGATATACTTGCTCCTGATGGGGATTTAACCCTTCAGATATAGCAACTAAAGTCCATACTTTGTTGGTGTATAAGGATTCCATCTCAGATCGCTAAGCATCCAGCCATTCTTATAGAGTCTTACTCCTGATGGCCAGCTCGAAACTAGTTGGGTCATCATCTCATGATGCAATCCTCGCTCCCACTGTCATAGAGAAACAGAAGTATCTCTCAGGTGGGTGAGGAACCCTACTAGATCGGCGGAGAGGCTGAGGTTCGTTGGTAACTATTGAATCCTTCGGTTCTACCAAATCATCTGCTGTAGTTTGTATAGCTGGAACCTTTCCAGTTCTACATAACAGATCTTGCCTCGAGCTTGTCCGGATTTTGCTTTTAGACATAGGCCGGACAACCCCAAATCTTAACTAACTTAAGATATGGGCTCTTCCCTTTCCATATCAAATATGAAGTGGTAGGCAACTGATTTGATTTGAACCCTATTCAATAGGTATGCAGCTTCTCAAGTGCATAACTCCCAAAAGAAAATAGGTAACTCAGTAGTACTCATCATAGAGCACACCTTATCATATAGGGTGTGATTGCTCCGTCCCGATATACCATCGTGCTATGGTGTATACAGAGGAGTAATGCTGAGAGAGAATCTCATTCTCCTTTAGAATAATCCAGGATTTCCGTGCTTAAGTATTCTCCTCCTCGATCTCATCAAAGGACATAATACTTATACCTGTTATTGGTTCTCTACTTCTAACTTATATTCTGTGAATATCTCAAAAGGTTCGGACTTGTGTTTCAACAGGAACATAGGTCTGAATCTTGAGAGATCATCAGAGAATGTAATGAAGTACAAAGAACCGGTCTTGGCATGTGTAGACAGGGGACCTACATACATCAACATGTATCATCCCAAGAGTTCATCAACTCTTTCTCTGTTTCCAGTAAACAGAGCTATGGTCATCGTATCTTTGTGACATGACTGGCAAGTTTCACAAGATGTAAATTCAAACTAATTTAAATTTGCATCTATATGTAACTTTAGCTAGTCGGGTCGCATTGATATGACCTAGTCTACAATGCCTCAAGAAGGATTCGTTCATATCTGAACTCTTCCTCTTGTGTGTGTTCCGTATACTAAGAACTGTAGTTTGATTTAGAACATTAATGCTTTTAGATAACGTGCCTGAACCGATCAACTTTTGATATAGGAAATGTTCAAAACATTATCCGACAATACAAAATTATATCGTTTCTTTACTAATAAAGAGACAGATATGATTTTGTATATCAGGTTCGGTATTTAATAACATTCGTTCAGAATCAATGTATTGATAATACAGGGTGACAGTGACCAACAGACTTGGCTGCAACTCTTGCCCCGTTTTCTGCCTCATGAAACTTATCACCCGTTCTCAGTTCTCTACCTAGCTGTAGCCCTATGTAACAGATTACATATCTGGGATCCTGATCTGGTATCATATACCCAGGACGCAGAGGATACTGAGAAACAGTTCTTTGTAACGAACACACCCGAAGATGATGCATCAACATGCACTCTCTTCGTTTGGGCGGCACGGGAAATCTGGTATTCCCCAATTTCCTGCTCTGTCTTATAACAATTATAAGTTGGAGCGGGACCAACGTTCCCCATCTCAGTATAACAAGCGGGTTCGGTCAATATTCCGTATTATTATCTTGATTAAGGCGTGATATGGTCGCTACCTGGAGAGAGAGAGAAGAAAACACTCAGCGTGCGCTCTTTCAAGAATAGATTGATTATTATTTTATCTAATCAGGATGGCTCCCACTGCTTTTTATCAAATCTTCCTTCAAACCCTAAAAGGAAAGACTAGCCGGGATTAATTACACACTACAAGTTCGCCAATCTTTCAGCCAGGCCAGTGTCGGTACTTTGAGGGAGGTCCCCCGTGCTTTCGCACGAACCTAATTAATGTAAACCTCGTTTTCCCAGAGGCGTAACCTCGTTAACACCTTTCTAGACACCTACTTGATCGGCTAATTGTAACGTGTAAAACTCTCTCAGGAGTAACTCTTACTCGCAGCGGGTATCGGGATCCAACTATCTCATAGAAGGTATGCAATCTCATTGCAAATTTCAACACTTGAAATTCCCGATAATATTTTGCCCCTAGCTCGCTATGACCTTGACGAAAGCCAACAAACCATAGCCCGCTAGTCAAGTTCAACCCGTACATTTCTTGATCGAATTAAACCCACCCGCACGACCCTTGACGAAAGCCAACAAAGCCGCACGACTACCCTAATCCAATCGTATTGTATGCTGGCAGATAAGCAGCATATAGCTACCGCACACTGCACCTTGACGAAAGCCAACAAATGCAGCACGAATACTATATACAACTTATCTGAAATGACGGAGGGCTACGACAGGTTTTTCTGAAAACCTATTGCGTAATGAACTTGATATCGTTGTAGAATCAAATGAATTTTGAAATGGAGTGTTTTTGAGGCTTTTCTAGTTTTGCTAAAGGAGTCACTCCCGGTGAAGGGATCGTCGGTCCTTTCCTCGTCGAATGAGGTGCGGGAAATATCATATATATCACTGTGCAAAGCAAAAACACTTAAAAGCAATCAAAAGACAAACCGAGTATGTAGCATCTGCCAGTTATTGCTAAAGGAGTCACTCCCGGTGAAGGGATCTCGGTCCTTTCCTCATCGAATAAGGTGCAGGATATATCATATATACCGCTGTGCAAAGCAAGAACTGTAGCTACCTGTTTTATTTTGAAATTCGATTCTACAACATCTTAGGTTTCTTTTATTTCATTAATCACATTAATGAAGTCCCATCATTTATGTACCTAAACATCACAGATAAATACGACGTACACTTATGCCATCCGCATTCGCCTCGATGTCCCCTCGTGCACCGTTAGGTTAGGTAACTAACGGCAGAGCAGGGCAGGGCTAGCGCGGGTGTAAAACATAAGTAACGTCTATATAATATATCATATATACTATATACTGTATCTATCACAGAACATCACATGATCACATCACAGATATCGCAGCAGAAGAATCATATGAAATATTGGATATATTAGGACGTCCGTGTTTTCAATACGAGCCAGTACAAAACACGGATTCCACGGTCGCGATGAATAGCCAAACCCACACCCCTAGACCCCTACGAGAGCGGCAAGCAACCCTACCAATTCTAGAGTTAGGAGACCCGGACTCGACTCCTCGAGTTGGTCTCCCACTGGACTCTAGAACCCGGTTACTTGTGCCCTCCTCCTTGGGTCTATCCTAGTGCGGAAAAGTAAATAATATACAAAGGGTGACAACTTCCGCAACCTGGAAGTGCCCCAATAAAAGAATATTACATACAAGTTTTTACATGAATGAAAATGAAAAACACTCATCTCACATAAAAAACCCCGGCTATTCAAAGACGACGATCCAATATAACATATCCAGCAACACATAACATCACATGTCATCAACGTAAGTAAATATGTCCATCCCAATTGTCGTTGACATATAGCAACGAAACCGGCGATCTCACATATTACACTTACGGTCACAGAAAAGAAAGTGTAAAACTACAACAGTTGGAATCCGCAACCACCTCAGACATCGCATGCCTGACCAAATGAATTCCTTAGACATCACATGCCTAACAATTATAAACCCCGCATTTTAGTCTCATTATCGAAAACACTTTTCAATACCAAGTCGGGGAATTCAACAAGATTCCCGACATCCTGATCGAATGCTCGTCGCAAACTTTAGTAGGCGGCCGCACCCCCGATACCGTCGACGAAGTGCACCAAGGCGGAACACCGCTACCGCGAGCACCCGAACGGATGCTTTCGGCGACGGGGTTCTCCTACAGTCACTTGGTCGGGGCTATGGAGTGAGGCTGTCTATTAAGTTTACCAGGCGAGTATCCGCGTACGCTACGTGATTGCGACGGACTTTTGATCACATCAAAATTCCGTGGTAACCGATCAAGTGAGACTAAACTGCTATGTTTATAACATTCATTTAGTTATCACATAACTATTGTGAATTCCAATTGTTGTATCCCATTCCAGATAAATGGAAAATGTTAAACTTTTCGATCGAACATTCAAACACCCAAGTTTTCCCGATACAGATCAACACATGAAATAAGTCTAACAACATTCAGTTCGTGCCTCAGTACCAACGGTCCAGCCGTAGAAGGGTCAAGCCAACGCCTCACATGTGGCACGCCGTACTGCCCCAAACCCGAAGGTTCAAAGGGCAGTTCAAGACGGTCACATAATCGAGTTAAGGTTTGTTGTCTTTTAGAGGGTCCATCAAGTTACTTGCACTGCTTAGAACGTCGTTAAACTACGGAAAAATCCAACACTTGGAAATTTCCCGACAGGGGAAAAATTGGGTATTTATATCCGGTCGAACTTTTTAACATATTCAAAAAATTATCCGGAAAGCCACACAGACAAAATTTGATACTCCGATCGAAACACCGAATCCCCAAATCAATCCCAGAAAATTCAACTCTATAAAAAATATTAAAAATTCCCATAAAATCCAGTACCAGAAATCATGAATTACTGTACAAAAATTACAGTGAGATACGACCATGAGCCATGCTCATGCCGCGGAACCGCGGCTATTTAGATGAATTGTGATGTCGTATTTCACTATAACTCTTATATCTTCCTGCTGAATTTTTTACGAATTTTTAATTTGGAAAAATCCACGATTTTAGAAAAAGTACAGAGAGCATTTTCCGGGTTGGTTTTTCGGTTCGATCGGGTTTCAAATTCCGTCTAGACTTCGCCTAAGGCTCTAGCTAGTCTCTGATACCACTGTAGGGTTCCTAGGCACCCTAATGAGGTCTCATAAGGCATCAACCATGCTTCAATTTCAAAAATACGGTGCCGAGAAACCCTAGACTACGGATCGTTAGCTAGATGTCTAGGCGAAAAGTAAACTAGTTAACACTTAACTAAGAGATACGGAAATACAACCTTTGTAGATCCGGTTCTCCACCTCCATAGCTCCGCAATGAAGTCTCCTCGCTGTCCATAACAAGTCCCGGGCTCTAGCGTCGGCTTCATCGGAGAATGGACGGGCTAGGTCATCGATGTCCATGCCGAAGATGATCTACGTCGAGGCATCGCTAAATCAAGCTCCGACTTCACCAAGTTAAGAAACTTGTGAAGAAAACACACTCTACTACTTGGCAAGAGGTAGAGGATGAAGAAATAGGAAGTGGGTAGACTTTAGAATTGGATTTCTCACTTGTTTCATCAATCCACCATTGATGAGGCTTGCTTTCTTCACTTGAAGAAAGGAAGAAGATAGAAATTGTTATGATAAGTTTTTTTAGAAAATAGAAAATAATAGAATACTTATCATAATCAACCATGGTAAAGTGTAGAGACTAAACTAAGGTTAAATGAAGTGGTTAGGGTTAAGCATGAGACAAAAATGGTCACATAGTCAAAAGTTCAAGAAGCTTCAACTAGAATCCAAAATTAGCAACCATTTTCATTTTATGCTTATCATATTCCAAAATGAATAAATAAATAAGATAAAATAATAAAACAAAACCCTAACCATTATCATGTAACCATGGTTTGATCTTTACACAAAAACCCTAGCATAACATGTATCATCAAACATGATACAATCAAGTGCACAAAAAGTATATCACATATACAATGTGCACACCCGAGTGAGAATATCCATCTTAAGTGAACCGATACTAGTTGATGCAAACTAATATATCAAATATATAATTATGCATTAAATCATTATATCAACACTTGATTTAACGATCCGGTCATATCGCATATAACCGACTAGTATCCTATGTATCGGCTTATCGAATCAATACATGATTCGATAACTAGGTTATATCGCATACAACCATTCGATACATTCATCGCGAGAATAGAATACGGTATCACATACACGCATTATCCTCGGTCCCGCACATATCTCATATGCGCTCCTATTTCGTTTCGCTTGAGCCAGGAAACCTCTGTGTAGGACTCTAAAGACTCGTCAATACGCCGGCAACAGGTGATGATCATATCAAACACCCACAAGCCGCAAGCGGTCTGCTAAACGTAACGGCCACCCGGGTATTGAGCGATCTAAAGATCGACGAGCAAGCCCGCTCACACTCCAGTGAATCCAACCAGTAACACTACCGTACAGTCCGGTCTGATCGTCTGATATGTCGCATATCTCGCCTAGGGGTGGTAAACGTCAGACCCCAATAGCTCGATAAGTCGTGTCGATATGAGGTCTATAACATTCCGAGAAACTACTGGTAACACTTACCAGTAAATCTCAGCAACCCTGGCCAGGGATTTCCTGTTATAGCCAATCGAACACAGCACAACATCAACTCCCTATACCGGGAGAGACGAATCCCCTCCTATCGCTCATTGCCTCCATGTGACTCGGGACTGTACCCAAAAACCACTGTTTTGCACGCCCTCTTGGACGTGGTAAGATGGAAATCAAAGCACAGTGGGAACCACACAAGACTCTATGACGATCTCGGGTCAACAGACTACTCTGTACCAGTGTCACCAGAGAACTGCCATCTGACGTGAGGTATAATACCATCTGGGAGTTCTCGGCGAGTCCGTCCAGTGTACCCAGTCTCTACTGAGCACCCGTATATCATCTCTGATGTCAAACACCGATGGATATAGGATCATCCATCGCCCATCTGTATGGGTCGAGAAGGTATACGCAAGTCTACTCTGGTATATCGATGCCCCGTCTCGATATACCCATGACTAGGGACTGTGAAGGATGTACTTATGGACTACCATGTCCCCACTAGTATGATCCGCATCATAGTCCAGGTAGTCAAGTACAGATCCTAAGGGCTTTACCAACATGTAACAGAGAGACAATCAATATACACGTTAAGGTAAAGAGCAACCAGATAGCATACTATCATGTCGAGCAAGAAAGTCCTCCCTATATATGTCCCAGCATCCACTACAATATACATCCAATGTACAGTAATGGCATCTAGGGCATACATATAACTAACAAGTGGAAGTTGACTTATTGATTTTGATTTGGGTTGACATCAGCATCGCTATACTGGAATATGGTACCAGGAGCGAATCATCATCTGTCATTGAGAGGATTTTGGGATTTTGGTTTTTGTTTGGCATCTGCATTGCTGCACTGGAATAATGCCAGGAGCAACTCATCATTTGCCCCGAGAGGATTTGGGAGAAATTGGGATTGTTTTACGCCCGTGGATTGTATACGGCTTTGCAGGATGTATGATCCAGATCGTAGGGCCGGAAAAATTTCGGGACTTTGTCGGCGTCTGCATCGCTGCACTGGAACATGGTACCAGGAGCGACTCGTCATTCGCCGTTGGGGTATGGGATTTGGAATTTGGTTGGCGTCTGCATCGCTGCACTGGAATATAGTACCAGGTGCGACTCATCATTCGCCATCTGGGGACTTGGGATTTGAATCTTTTTTTTTTTTTGCATCAGCATTGCTACACTGGAATAATGCCAGGAGCAACTCATCATTTGCCTTGGGAGGACTTGGGATTTGGGTTTTTGGTCGGCATCAGCACCGCTAACACTGAAGCAAAATGCCAGGAGCGACTCATCATTTGCCGTTGCCCATTGGGGAACGATGGCTTAGGAGACAGGTTTGGGTCCCTATCACCTAAGGCTTTTCAATTTTATGGGCCGTGAGGGTCCCATAAAAGCATTTTCTCCCTACGAGTCGTTAGGATCCCGCAGGTGTATTTTCTCCTTGGGAATCGTGAGGATTCCTAAGTGTGTTGCTCCTTTGTGAGTCGTAAGGATCTCACGCAGGGGGTTTCTCCCCACAAGGTCAAGAGGACTTTGCGAGTGTATTTCATCTCTTTTCACGAGTTTGCGCCCTTTCGGGTTTTCACAGACTCGCCGGTAGTCCTGCTGTTTTTACTCACGGAGCCCTTTCGGGTTTTCATCCGTGCCCATTTTGCTTGTGGACATGCCGTTTATTTCTTCTTCTTCTTCTTCTTTTTTTTTTCTCTTTTTTTTTTCTTCTTTTTCTTTTTTCTTTTTTTTTGCCGCTGGTGGGACTTTAAAGTAGTCTCACCGGCAGGATTTGGGAGAAATAGGGGTCATTTACGCCCGTGGATTGTATACGGTTTTGCAGGATGTCTGATCCGGACCGTAGGGCTGATGTGCTCAATTCGCCTGCGACTTGGAGCATTCATGTGTAGTATTTCTTGAGATATCGTCCATTGATGGGTGGCATGGGCCTTTCTCCCTCTGCACTTATTAGTTGGTAGGATCCTCCGTCAAACACTTTCTCGACGACGTATGGTCCTTCCCAGTTCGGCTCGAATTTTCCCTTGGCATGTCGATTGGGGATGATCGGTCTTTTGAGGACCAACACCAATTCACCTTTCTTGAAAGCGCGGAGACGGGTTATCTTGTCATAGGCCCGTGACATTTGGGCTCGGTATAGCTCTAGATTTTGCTGCACCGCGAGCCTCTTTTCTTCGAGGGCATCGAGTTCTTCAAGTCGAAGAAGCACGTTTTCCTCCTCCGTCAACTCATGTTGGATGGCCATTCTTAAGCTTGGAACTTCGACTTCGAGGGGGAGGACCGCCTCCACTCCGAAGAGCAATGAGTATGGAGTGGACTGGGTTGGAGTACGGTGCATGGTACGATATGCCCAAAGCGCCTCGTGAAGCTTGAGATTCCAGTCCCTCTTGTTGGCTGAAGCATTTTTCCTCAGGAGCTTGCATAGAGTCTTATTGAAGGCTTCGGCGAGCCCATTGGCTCTTGGATTATAGATGGAGGAATATCTCCAGTCTATCTTGTGCTGAGTAGCGAACCTTGAGACATTGAAGCTCTTGAAAGAAGTCCCGTTGTCAGAAATGATTCTTCTTGGTGTACCGAAGCGGTATAGAATATTATGCTGGAAGAATGTCAGAATATCTTTTGTCTTGACTTCTTTTAGCGGGACAGCTTCAGCCCATCTGGAGAAGTAGTCTGTCGCGGCCAGTATGAACCGGTGGCCTTTGGATGACGGAGGATCAATTGGGCCAACAATGTCGGTGCCCCAGACTTCGAAGGGCCACGACGCCACCGTAGGATGCAACGGATTGGGATGCTTGTGAATGAAATCACCATGGATTTGGCAAATCTGACATTTCTTTGCATGCTCTCCGCAATCCCGTATCATGGTGGGCCAGTAATACCCAAGCCGTTTGATTTGAAGTCGCATCTTGGGGCCAGATTGGTGAGCACCGCAAACGCCCGAGTGAACATCTTTCATGACCTTTTGGGCTTCGGCCGATGACAGGCACCTGAGCCAGAGTTGGTCATATGACCTGCGGTATAACGTGTCATTTACAAACACGTATCGGAGAGCTCTTTTCTTCAGCTGAATCCTCGTAGATTTTTCTTCGGGCAGCTTGTCGTATCGGAGGTACTCTATGAAGGGTTCTCTCCAATCGGGCTCGTCTTGGATGATCGAAGCTTCTTCGGCAGGACTGCTCTCCTGTTCCGCGCTTTCCTCTTCTCGTAGAGAGACTGGGGGTAGAATTTGTCGGCTCCTGACTGTGATCAGAATTTCGTCCAAGTCAGGATCAGCCAGCTCCTTGGCCAAGCGAACGAGTACATCAGCCTTTCCGTTCAACGCTCTAGGGACTCTCGTTAGTTCAATATGAGTGAACCGTTTCATGAGTTCCACCACCCGGCTTCTGTACTGAGCTAACTCGGATTTGTATATCTTATAGTCGCCGCTTACTTGGTTGACGACAAGCTGGGAATCACCGTAAACCCGTCGCCGAAGGATTTCCATTTCTATGGCGAGCTCCAAACCAGCTATCAGAGCTTCATACTCGGCCTCATTGTTTGTGCGAGGCTCGGTGAGAGCGAAAGAGCGCCGTAGGGTTCCCATCGACGGTGTGATGAACACCAATCCTATCCCTGCTTTTATCTCCGGGACGCTTGATTTACTGGAGGTCCTTATTGATGAGGCTCCATCGAAGTAGAGCTCCCAACATGGCTCATCTTCCTCGAGGTGCAGCACTTGTTCGTCGGGTAACTCACAATCTAGCGGCGACCCTTCTGGTATAGGATGAGCGGCGAGAAAGTCTGCAAGAGCTTGCCCTTTTACTGCTTTCTGAGGAGTATAAACTATGTCAAACTCAAGTAGCATGACAGCCCATCTTGCCATTCTGCCGGCTAGGCTTGCTTTGGTCATCAAGTGTTTGAGCGGGTCGACCTTGGAGATCAGCATAACCCAATGAGCGAGCAAATAGTGCCTCAGCTTCTTCACAGCAAATATTAGAGCCAGGCATTGCTTTTCGATTGGGGAGTAGTTGTGTTCCGCCCCGGCTAGAGTTCGACTGAGGTAGTAGAGGGCATTTTCTTTTCCTTCCTCGTTATTCTGGGCAAGGAGCGCACCGAGTGACTCGTCCAGCGCGGCAGTGTAGAGAATCAGCGGTTTATTTGGAATGGGAGCGGCCAGCACTGGAGGGTGCAACAAGTATTCTTTGATGCTTTCGAACGCTGCTTGACATTCGGCATCCCAGATAAAAGGAGCTCCTTTCTTCATGAGCTTTGAGAAGGGCCTACATCTCCCCGATAAATTTGAGATAAACCTCCGTATATAAGCAAGCTTGCCTTGAAAAGATCTTAGCTGCGTCAGACTCTTCGGAGTGGGCATCTCTATGATGGCCTTTATCTTTGATGGGTCAACTTCAATCCCTCGATGTCGAACTATGAAGCCCAGGAATTTTCCCGATGACACGCCAAAAGCGCATTTCAGAGGATTCATCTTCAGGTCAAATTCCCTTAGTCTGGTGAGAACGGTCCTAAGATCCTGGATATGATCGGCCTTGGCTTTAGTTTTGACGACCAGATCATCAACATAGCATTCGACGGCTTTATGGATTAGGTCATCAAAGATATTAGTCATTGCCCTTTGATATGTAGCACCTGCGTTCTTCAGTCCGAATGGCATTACCTTGTAGCAATATATTCCGATCGGGGTTCGAAATGCTGTGTGCTTCTCATCCTCAGGCGACATCTTGATCTGATTATATCCAGACGAGCCATCCATAAAGGTGAACAGTTCGTAATTTGAGGTGTCATCGACCATCATTTCCATGACCGGTAGCGGGAAGTCGTCTTTAGGACATGCCTTATTGAGGTCCCTGAAATCGACACAGACTTGGATCTGCCCATTTTTCTTCTTCACTGGGACTATGCATGCGATCCAGTCTGCATATTTCTCTTCCCTGATGAAGCCGGCATCGATGAGCTTCTTGGTTTCCTCGATGACCTTTTCTTCCAACTCCCTTCTCATTCTTCGAGGAGCTTGTTTGACTGGCTTAGCATCAGGAGATATAGCCAACTTATGTACGGCTACTTCAGGGGAAAGGCCAGGCATTTCTTTGTATGTCCACGCGAAGCAGTCGACGAACTCACGCAGCAGGGCAATTAGCTGCTCTTTCATTTCCTCCGACAAGAGGGAGCTGATGTAGGTCGGCCTTGGATTATCGGGCGTTCCTAAGTCAATATCGGTTAGCTCGTCAAAGGTTGCTTGTCCGCCATCTTCGAGCTCTTGAGGAGCTTCTTCTGGCTCGGCTATCTCGTCATCATCATTTGATCTTTCGCTGGCCTCACCAACATGGATCATGTAGCACGCTTTGGAATCAGGTTGAATGTAGCCTATGCCCCGTCTATCTGGAATTCGTCCATCGATGAGTGCTCGGACCTGGGGCGGATACCATAGCCCTTCGTAAAACTTTGCTTCGGACTCCGTTTGATATAACCGGCATCCGCACTTCTTAAAGTTTTCCCGCATCTCGGACGCATAGTATCTGGGATTGAGGACAGCTCTTATGCCTCTCTCATAGGGAAGGCACACGACAGAAAGGTCGTCCGGGTGCACAACGGGGTTTGACCTGTAAAACAGAATGCCCTTCTGCCTATTTTTCCTCCCGGGAACGTAGAAAGTTTTCAGCTGGTCCACGGTGGAGACTGATAACGCATCGAGCTCTTTGCACATCTGCTCTGGTACCCTTGTGACGGTTAAGGACCTTTCTGTAACTTCGAAGGTCTCTCGTAGTTTCGCTTGCTGCATGGGGGGCCAATCTGCATAGCTGTTGCACGGCAGGTCCTCTTCTTCTGACTCTTCAGTGTCACTGCCAAGATGAGGGCGGGCTTTGCTGCTAGATGAGCCTTCAGTAACAGATTCATCCGTATCGCTGCCGAAATGAGGGCGAGTTTTGCGGAAGGACGGGCTTCCAGCGTCGGACTCATCAGTGTCGCTGCCAAAATGCGGGCGCACTTGGGTATTTTTGCTTTTGAAAGTGACAGCCGGCGCAGATTTGCTTTTGAGTTTTGGGGCCGGTCTATCCTCAGTCAGTTGTGGCCTAGCATTTTGGTGGTTCATAAAGTACCGAGAATCTTCATATCGGACTTCATGCACACCGAACGGCTGGATGTCTCCGTCAATGCGTCTTTCTTCGCCATTTTTAGTATACTTCATGCATTGATGGAGAGTTGACGGAATGATGCCATAATCATGGAGCCACGGCCGCCCTAAGAGAATCTTATAAGACGTGTCGGCGTCGATCACGTATATCTTAGCTTCAGTTTGCAGATCCCCGAATTTGATTGGCAGAGCTATGGACCCCAGAACTTGCTGACAATTTTGGTTGAAGCCTTGAATGACAATCCTTTCCCTTGACAGGTGTCGGACGTCCATTGACAAACTCTTCAGAGTTCGCAAGTTCATGATGTTCACTGAGGACCCCGGATCAATCAATATACGATTAATTCGATCTCCGTCGCTGTACCCGGTCACGTAAAGCGGCCGATTATGCTCAGCCGTTCCCAGTAGCAAGTCTTCATCCTTAAATGTGACTGCGGCGGCATGCAAAGCGTGCTGGGTTTCTTTCATATTAATTTCCGCAAAGTGAGCCTGATACCGCCCGGGGTTTTGTAGAGCATGGATGAGAACATCTCTAAGCTCTTTAGATAGGACTAAGGCGTCGTAGATGCTCAGGAGAGACGGAAGCTTCCGGAGATGTGCCAAGACATTATAGTCCACCGAGGAAGGACTTATATTTTCATCAGCCGGTTCTCTGCCCTCTTCTTCATTAGCGAATTGTTTTTCCTTCCCTTTTGGGGCGTTGCCCTGATTTGGCGGTAGAGCCCTGCCGCTTCTGAGTTCGATTTGATTGGTCGTTGTGGCGAGCTCTTCATCCTCTTCGGGAAAACAAAGCTCCTCTTCCGAGTCGCTGCCAAGATGGATGGCGTAGCAGGTCACTACTGGGATCTCTTCATTGGAGTCTTCTTCTAACTCCTCCAGAATTTCAGCCGCTTGTACAGGGAAGAACTCATTCAATTGAATCAATGTTCTTTCCTTTTGTTCATATTCTTCAAGGGAATCGATATATTTTTGAATGGTCGATCTCCCTGCAGACTCTTTTTCGCGCCGAGCTGCACTTTTCTTCTTCTTGAGCTTCTTGGATTTTGAGCCTGATAGAGCCGCATTGGCAGCTGGGCTGGTAGGCCTCTTCTGTCCTTCCCATTCCATCCTGGGCTCTTTCTGAAGCATCTTTAGTATCTTCTTCGTCTTATTAGATATGTGTGTACTCCATGGAGGCCGCGATGAGTCGGTTTCGTTTGTCAGGGCAGCGGGTTCGGCTGTCTGCTCCCAGAAGGCTTCAGCTTCTGTCTGTATAAAGTTGGCGGTTGCAACTTGATTGTTTACCAACACGCTTTTGGATAGCTCGATCTCTCCAGCTTTGTACTGCTTCTCGACCCAGTCCTTAAAGATAGAGCAATCCTCGATCGCATGGCTCACTACTCGGTGGTACGGGCAATACAGGGGATTGTCGGTCATTTTTGCTTCTTGGGGTCTTTTCGACTCCGGCAATTGTAGGCCGTTGTTCAAGGCATCTTTAAATATCTTGCGGACCTTGTCCCTTCTGAAAGAGTAAACCTTGTTCTTTTTCTCCTCTACGGTGGGCCCATCTCCTCCCAGCATTGGCTTTCGAGACCGGTTAGTTTTGGATTCGGACGCCCTTCGCTTTTCTTCATTGTCGGACGCATTGAAGACACTGGTACTACTGGAACTCCCGCTTCTACGGTTGTCGTCCCGCTTGCTTTTCCAAGTTTTGTCTCTGTGAGGATCCGACGGGGACTCCTGCTTCGAGCGTTCCAGCATTTGGACTTTCTTGGTTAGCTCCTGAAATGTCTTAAGGCCCGCTGTACACAAGAATGGGACCATCCAATTGCTGAGGTTCCCGATGAGAAGGCTGACGGACTGGTCCTGCTCCAGCGGCGGTTCGCACTTGACTGTGAGATTACGCCATCGAGCGATAAAGTCGGTGTTGCTTTCATTCTTCCCCGGCTTGGTCCTCACAAGGTCCGCAATGGAGATTTTATCACTGACACTCATGAACCTTTGCCGGAACAGGGACTCCATTTGGGCAAAGGTAATAACGGACCTGTCCGGTATACTCGCATACCAGTCGAAGGCGACGCCAGTCAGGCTGTTGACAAACTGACGAAGAAGGAGCGCGTCATTGCCCCCTGTATTTCCGCACGATGCTTTGAAGTGGGCGACGTGCTGATTTGCATTCCCCGTTCCATCAAATCTTCCGAACTTAGGAATGACGTAGCCACTTGGGAACTCAATCAGATCGTACTGCGCGGGATATGGCGGCCCACTACTGCCGATTTCTTTCTGAGCTTTAGCTTCGGCCACCAATGTTTTAACCTTGCTGGTGACCAAATCCATTATCCGATCCTGTGTTAGCGGGATAGTGCTATCTGGGGCCAAGGCGTCCCCAGAAGCGGAGTGTGGCCGGCTTTCATGTGGCTCGACCAGTCTTGGACCCGAAGGAACAGGCATTGGCTGCCTCGGATTGTCATCACCCGGCTGATTAGTAGCGGTTTGTGCTTGATTGGGAGGCGCTCGAGCAATTTGAGTCATAAGCTGCATCACCACGTTCGTTAAGTCGTCAATCTTCGAATAGAGCTTGGCCATCTCTTTATCTTTGCTCCTGAGCTGTTTTCGAAGCTTTTGAAGCAGCTCTTGCTCCGCAGTCCTGGGGCGGAAAGTAGGCTCTTCCTCGCTGTCTGAGCTTGACTCTGCATGGACCGAGGGGTCTTTCTGCCTATCATCCTCATCGAGAGGGTTTTCTTCATCCAGCGGGGGCGGCTGTTCTTGGGCGGCGGCAACCACATTCAGGCTAGATTGGGCTTGGGATGTGGTGGCCCCATCCTTGCTTTTGCTGCGAAGGTTGTCGTTGGGGCGCCCGCCTGCCATATAGACCGTATGGATGATATATCCGGCCGTCTTTCGGTCATTGGCAGCTGATTTAACGGATCGCTGTCTTGACCTCCTTGCTTCGGTAGCCGGTAGTCGATTGAAGGCGGCTGGCTTAACCAGCTTCTTGAATGGTGTTGGCGCTTCTTTTCTGGATTTGCCCCGCTGCTTTCGTGCGACACAGAGCGCCTGATAGACCCTTGAAGAGACAGTGTCATATTTTTTCTGTTGGGGCCGGGACACGTCTCTTTGTGGCACTGTTCGGACCGCTGTCTTCTTGATTCTGGCGGTCATGGCGTTTTTCTGAACCCACTTCAGAGGCTCGAAGGAATTACTGATTCTTACGTCCGACTCAGCCGTCGTCGCGGGGCAACCCTGTACTTGGAACTTCACACGATTCCATTTGGCCGAAGCCTTGGCCCTCTTGTTGGCTCGATACCTGAGACGCTTCTGCCTTAACTTTTCTGTTCTAAGCACCTAGCAGACTTCGGCTCTTTGGGAAGACGCCGCAGACCGGGCGATGAAAGGCCTTGGAGATACGCTTGATTGTGCATTTGTTGGAGTCATCGCCTGAGCTCGTCCACAACATTTGTTGTTGCCCTTTGTACCGAAGTTCTTGCCCCCAGCTGGAGCACCAGAGAATCGTTCAGATACCGTCTTAAGTTTCGGTTGTGGTGCCTTGGCGATCACAACATTTGGCCTCTTACCCCTTGAGACCGGCTTGGCTACCTGTTCCGCCGGGATCTCCGCCAGATGAGCGCTTCCGGCAGGGTAGATGATGATGGAGCCAAACTGGTGGGGCGGCTTCTCCCATTACCGGCTGAGACTTGCGGGGAGAACCACGCGGGCATTGATCTTGACTACGTACGAGATCGGGGTCGCGTCGTAAGCCGAACTCGTCTTGGGAGACATCGTCATTGAAAGTTGATTGCTGCACGAAAGAAAGAAATTATTTCAGTACAAACATCGGCGTATATGTTAAATGAGTTCGCATGAACGCTTAACCCGAGATATGGGAGGAGAGATTGGTCCCACCGGGCGTGCCAGAATCTGTAGGGTGTTTTTCGTTACCCCATTGAGATGGGAATGCGCGCGTGCTTGTCAGGCGCATTACAGATTCCCCCTGCCTAGGGTAGGCCGGGGTTTATTGATTGTGGGGATCCGAATCTCCGGCAACCGCGGACTAAGCTGCCGTTAATTACCCCTCGCATTTGGAGCGAAGGAACCTCCGATTAACGGGTTGAACTGGTCATGCGAACTCAATGTGCAGTACTGTGTTTTGAAGGGGTTTTGGAATTATCGGGGGCCCCGCAGAGTCTTTACGGGGGTCCCGCTACCCGGATAGCGGGTTGGGGGTCAAGGGGGCTAGCAGCCCCCTTGCGGGGTGCGGGGCAGCGCCCCGTTAGAAATTTTTTCTAACGGAAGACGGTGTCGTGGAGTTTGTGTATGTTTTCCTCCCCCCTTTTTTTAAAAAAAAAATGGAGCTTAATTTCAAAAGGAATTTTATTGTGGAGTTAAACTCCAAAGAATTTTAAATGGAGTTAAACTCCTAAAAGAATTTTATGCGGAATTAAATTCCTAAAATAGAACTTTATTGTGGAGTTAAACTCCAAAGAATATATATATGTATATATTTTAAAAAAAGGTTTAAACTCCAGAAGGGATTTTGTTGGGGAGTGCACGTAAAACGAGGGGAAGAGAAAACAAAATGGCGTCTAAAGGACGCTCGCACGGCAGGTGGGCGCCTTAATGCCCCGGGGTCACGTGGGCACACGTGACCGATGGGCGCCTTGGCACCCCGGGGTCACGTGGGCATACGTGACCGAGGGGCGCCTTGGCGCCTCAGGGGTCACGTGGGCACACGTGACCGATGGGCGCCTTGGCGCCCCAGGGGTCACGTGGGCACACATGACCGATGGGCGCCTTGGCGCCTTAGGGGTCACGTAGGCACACGTGACCGATGGGCGTCTTGGCGCCCCGAGGGTCACGTGCGCACACGTGACCGATGGGCGCTTTGGCGCCCCGGGGTCACGTGCGCACACGTGACCGATGGACGCCTTAGCGCCCTGGGGTCACGTGGGCACACGTGACCGCGGGAAAAACCCGCGAAAAAGGGAACCTAGCCTCTAGGCTGGGGAGTTGAACTCCCAAGGGAAATTTTGGAGTTGAACTCCTAACAGAAACAAATTTATAGAGTTAAACTCCAACAGAAACAAATTTATGGAGTTAAACTCCAACAGAAATTAATTTATGGAGTTAAACTCCAGCAACTTTAGAAAGGAGTTAAACTCCTGGGGATTTATTGCTCTTCTTTTGAGCCTTGGATCTGCCCAAAGTTAGATTTTGGAGATGGGTCTCCTTCTTCTTGCTCTTGACCGGCGGGATCTTGGAGAAAAGGGGATGAGTCTTAAAAGCCTCCCCTTTTCGAGATCTGATTGGAGATCCGAGCTCCCCTTCGTAGGTTTTGTGGTGGAAATCTACTTGTTTTTAGAAAAGGAAGAGTTAAACTCTTGATTTAATTCAAAAGGAAAAAGAAGGTTTTAGAACCTTGAGGAAGGAGGAAGAGATCTCAGATCTAGAAAATTTCTGGAGAGAGAAAAAGTTGTGAGATATTTTCATTATCTTTGCCTTTATAGGCCATACATTTTACACATAGCCCCTTGGGCTTCACAAAATGGCATTTTGCCTATCCCATGGCTCATGTGCCATTTCTTTTTGCACATAAGCCATGGGCTTTACAAAAATTTGGCTTTATGCCTATCTTTCTTACATTTATCCAAAAATAAAATAAATACAACAAAATTGTTTATTACAAAATTTTTATCTTGGCATGGGGAGGCCGGCCGCTTCATGTTCGGGCTCGACCCGGGCATGGGCCCACTGGATCTGGGCTTGGGCCCACTTGGCTTGGGGTTGACTTTGATTTTGACTTGGTCAACCGGGGTGTAAATTTTTACCCCAACAGGGTAGTGTTCGAGATTCCAGACCATCCGGTCTTTTATTTCAAAAGTGGAGACCGTACCCTGGAGCTAAGCACATACAAAGCAAAACCGAAGAAGGCTGTGATTGCTACACTTCATGCAGAGGAAGGATCGAAGCCAGAAATAGTTCGAGAGTTCGATGACGTATTTCCTTAAGACATATCAGGTTTGCCTCCCGATCGAGCTCTTGAATTCAGAATTGATTTAGTACCTGGAGCACAACTGGTGATCAAAGCACCGTATCGGTTAAGCCCTGAAGGTTTGAAGGAGGTCCGTACTCAGTTGGACGAATTATTGAAGAAAGGATGGATTCGTCCCAGTACTTCAAGTTGGGGATCGCCAGTTCTACTTGTAAAGAAGAAAGAATGTTCATACAGAATGTGCGTTGATTATAGAGCTCTGAACGAAGTAACTATAAAGAACAAGTATCCACTTCCACGCATCGACGATCTGTTCGATCAGCTAAGTGGATCTTGCATTTTCTCCAAGTTAGATCTTCGTTCGGGATATCATCAGGTGAAGGTCAAAGAGTCTGATATTCCGAAGATGGCATTCAATACTCGCTATGGTCATTACGAGTTTCTTATGATGCCATTTGGAGTGAACAACGCACCAGCTATATTCATGAATCTAATGAATCAAGTTTTCCGAGAGTACCTAAACATGTTTATTGTCATCTTCATCGACGACATCCTGGTATATTTTAAGAGTCGGAAAGAACATGCCGAGCACCTACGAATTGTCCTGGAGACTTTACGACAACATCAACTCTATGCCAAGTACAGCAAGTGCGATTTTTGGCTAGATCAAGTCGGTTTTCTCGGACATATTGTATCAGGCAATAGAATCTCAATAGATCCAGCTAAAGTATCAGCAGTAAGCGAATGACCGACACCGGAATCAGTGAAGGACATTCGAAGCTTCTTGGGATTAGCAGGATATTACATAAGGTTTATTGAGGGATTTTTGAAGATTGCAACACCCATGACCAAGCTCACACATAAAGATGAAGAATTCGTGTGGTCAGAAGCATGCAAACGAGCTTTCGTAGAACTCAAGTTAAGATTAACATCAGCATATATCCTTGTCATACCGGACCAATCTGGAGGTTTTGAAGTGCATTGCGATGCATCCGGTAAGGGATTAGGATGTGTTCTATATCAGTACGGTAAAGTTGTAGCTTATGCATCAAGACAGCTGAAGATTCATGAGCGCAACTATCCGACGCATGCTTTGGAGTTGGCGGCCGTAATGTTTGCACTTAAGATTTGGCGCCATTATCTTCTTGGTGAACGAGTGGACATATACACCGACCACAAAAGTCTGAAATATGTGTTTACTCAGAAAGAGTTGAATATGCGGCAGAGAAGATGGTTATAACTTATGGCAGACTTCGACATCAACCTACAATATCATCCAGGGAAGGTGAATATAGTTCCTGATGCACTTAGTCGCCAACCATTATCAATGAACTTCACCGCATGGTGGAAACTCCAACAAGATTTGCATCAGATGGAGATAGAAGTGGTCGTGCCAAGTAACACTTCAAGTTTGATGAACTTACAAGTTCAGTCTACTATTGTCAATCGGATCAAAGCAGCTCAAGTAAGTGATGCCAAGTTGCAAAAGATCAGAGAACAAGTAGAAAGTGGATTTCAAACAGACTTCATCATACACGACGACGGGTCTTTAAGATATAGAAGCAGGTTGTGTGTACCAAAAGCTTCTGTGCGGAAAGAGTTGATGAAAGAAGCTCACAACTCTCCTTATTCAGTACACCCTGGAGGCACAGAGATGTACAAAGATCTACGTCAAAATTACTGGTGACATGGAATGAAGCGTGAAATAGCCAGAAGCGTCGCTAAATGTTTAGTGTGTCAGCAAGTAAAGGCTGAACATCACAGGACAGCTGGTTTACTTCAACCGTTACCTATCCCAGAATGGAAGTGGCAACACATCGCTATGGATTTCGTGACTGCACTTCCTCGCAGCACGAAAGGTAACGATGCGGTATGGGTTATTGTGGATCGACTCACAAAGTCGGCTCACTTCATCCCATTTCGAGTTGGCCAATCTACCGAGACACTAGCAAAGAAGTACATGGAAGTAAGTAAGAATCTAAGTAAGATTTAACTCTTCAATGTGTACTATCTCTGATACCCATGAACTCATGCAGGAGATCGTGAGATTACATGGAGTACCGGTTTGCATTGTCTCTGATCGTGACACCAGATTTCGATCGCAATTTTAGCAGAGTCTGCAAGCTAGCTTGGGAACAAGTTTGAACTTCAGCACAGCTTACCATCCACAAACAGATGGACAGTCTGAGCTAACGATTCAGATACTTGAAGATATGCTAAAAGCGTGTATGCTAGACTTTGGAGGATCGTAGGAAGATTGCCTACATTTTATGGAGTTTTCATACAACAACAGCTACTAAGCAAGCATTAGAATGATACCGTTTGCAGCGCTTTATGGAAGGAAGTGTCGATCACCATTAAGTTGGGATAACATCGGAGATAGAGAACTCCTTGGACCTGAGATGATAGTAGCAACAGTGGATGTGATTCACACTATCAGGGAAAGAATGCGCATAGCCCAAGATCGACAGAAGCACTGGGCTGATGCAAAGCGCCGTCACTTTGAGTTCTAACCGGGAGATCATGTCTTTCTGAAGATTTCTCCAAACCATAGAGTGATTCACTTTGGAAGACGGGGTAAGCTCAGTCCGAGGTATATTGGACCGTTCGACATACTTGAACGAGTCGGAGAAGTGGCTTATCGCTTGCTACTTCTACTTTCATTAGAAGGAGTGCACAATGTGTTCCATATATCCCAACTCAGAAGGTATGTAAGTAGCCCCAGTCATATTCTTGATCACTTCGAGCTCATTGTACATCCAGACTTATCTTGTGAGCAACAACCTATTGAAATCCTAGATAGGAAGGTGAAGTCACTTTGGAACAAGGAAATAAACTTGGTTCGAGTGATGTGGAGAAATGACTCACCAGGAGAATCAACATGGGAACGTGAGGAAGACATGCGTGCAAGATATCCACACTTGTTTGTAGATTAGTCCTTAAAATAAATGTAAATTTCGAGAACGAAATTTTTGTAAGGAGGGTAGAATGTAACAACTCTGTTTCAGTGTACAAAAAATTGTTTAAAAATTAATGTACAAATGGAGTATTTGCAAACCTGTGTATGCTATAAGTATTTAAATTGCTTTTGAACAGCAAGAAAGCACTTGTAGCTCATTGGTAAAGCCTTGCACCACTGTGACGTAGCCCTTGTGTTCGAATCCTCCCAGCCACACATATTTTTTGTGGATTTTCTTTTAAACTTTTAGAAGCTCAAAAGTTTACACGTGCAAAACACGTAAAATGAAAAGTCACACCAAAATCAAATATGTGCACTGAGGTATATGAGACAACACCAACACATGGCAAGAATCCAAGCTCCCCACCCTCGAATTTGGCCGGCGAGATGTAGAGAGGGGCCGGCACTGCCGGTTTTGCCCGCGGGGAATTCTCTGAATTTTTAACCCTAACACCTCTTGGCCTACCCTACTACCCCCATGCTGTTTAATTTCTCTGCAATTATCCAGAGAGTGATAATTCCTTTCTTAAATCTATTTTAATGCACATTTTAATTCCATTTTTCATTACCCTAAACCCTAATTCTATCTTATAAATACCCCCTACACCATAGTCATCTCCATTCTGAAAATTATCATAAAAACTTTCTAAAATTTCCAAGTCCAAAGTTATACAAGTGGAGTTAGCCAAGGTCGAAGTTCCGGCGACATTTCGGGACAAATCCGGCGACGGAACGACTCCACGACACCTTCGGAAGTTCACCCTACCTCTTCTCTCTAATTCCAATCAGTAAGTCCCCTCTCCCCTCCTCTCATTCTAGTCTAAAACATTCTCAATTCAAAACACGTCGGAAGCGGAGTTATTCCGACTTCCGATTCTAATTTCATCAAAAATGCAATTTTTCTTAATAACAAATTTACCATCTTTTTATATACTGTTTATTAACCATTAAATAACATTTGGAACAAGTTTCAATTCAAAATATAATGTTAAACAACTTTTATTTAACTTTTACGGTAAAATACCATCATGTTTACATACGACATTCCTTTTCTTCTTTCTTTGGAATGTTGTCAGGTGCATCAGACTCTCTGGAGGTTGAGCCCAGTACTGAAGACTTGAAGCAGTTTGCCATTGATCCAGAGCTCTAGATACTTGTATATATTTTCTTTTCAGTTCATGCCATTGTTTAGGCATTGGTTTCCATTCCTGTATTCACATTTTCAGTTGTACTTGTAAAGAAATGTTTAATAAATAAAAGTCGCTGTTTATTTATACTTCATGTCTTCTTGTGTATATTTACATTATATTACTTGGTCACGGTTAGCGTGTTTACTTATAAGTAAATACGTAGTGGACCTCGTCGCGTATTCTTATCCGTACACTGGAAAGCGATGTGTGACACCGTAAAAGAGAGAGATACAAAGTGAGAAAAGAAATTCTAAAGTGTACCCATTTCCTATTTCATCATCCTCTACTAGACTAGCACTTTAGTTTAGGGTGTTTGCTTCACTAATTCTTTAGTCAGTGAAGTAGAAGCTTGAGTCCGTATTCCCTCGACTTAGATCATCTTCGGTCTCGAAGACTTCAAGCAATACCGTTGCAATTTTCTCATGGAGCCGTCCGAGAGTCCGGGAGTTGGATGATCGCAGCGAAGGGACTACATCAAGGAGCTTTAGAAGTGAAGGACCGATCTACAAAGGTTGTATTTCGTATTCACTTAGGGTTAAAGAGTTTAACTTGCATGTGTTAACCTAATTTTCTAGCAAACATCTTGTTTAGAGTTATTCGGCACGGCTAAAATTTTAATCCGGCATGGTTGATGCCTTGTAGAATCTCATTAGAGTGCCTAGTAACCCTACAATGGTATCAGAGCCTAGCTAGAGCATTATGCGATGTGTGAACGATGTTAAGACTCCGATCGAACCCCGATATGACAAAGTAGACACCCTCTCTGTACATTTTTTAAAATCTGGGATTTTTTTGAATTAAAAATGCTTAAAAAAATAAGCAGGCAATTATAAGGGAAACTGTGCAAAACAACACTGTTTGGCGTCTAAGGCGCTGCGGAACCGCGGCACGAGCATGGCTCGTGCGGCGTTCTGCGGCCATATTGTGACGTCACCCTTGTCGTTTTGCACAGTAACGTTCCTATTTAATTTCCTGATATTTTCTGGGTATTTTTTCTTGACTCAATTGTTGAGTGTTCTGGGGTTTATTTTGTATTCGTTGATTCGATCGGAAAATTTAATTTCGTTGGGTTTTCCGGATATTTAGAAAGTATTAAAAAGTTCGGACGGATATCAATAACTCACTTTTTCCCGACCCGGAAAATTTCCAAGTGTTGGATTTTTCCGTTTGTTTAAGAACGTCTAGATCGTGCAAGTTACGCGATGGACCCTCTATAAGACAACAAACCTTAACTCGATTATGTGACCGTCTTGAACTGCCCTTTGAACCTTAGGGTTTGGGGCAGTACGGCGTGCCACATGTGAGGCGTTGGCTTGACCCTTCTACGGCTGGACCATTAGTACCGTGGCATGTGATGGATGTTTTTAAACTCCCCTCAAGTGTTGAGAACTATTTGGGAAAACTTGGGTGTTTGATTATTCGATCGGAAAATTTAATATTGTCTATTTATCTGGAATGTGATACAATATTTGGAATCCACAAGTAGTTATGAGATAACTAATTTGGATGTTATAAACATAGCAGTTTAGTCTCAAATGATCGGTTGCCACGGAATTTTGATGCGATCAAAAGTCCGTCGCAATCACGTAGCGTACGCGGATATTCGCCGGGTAAACTTAATAGACAACCATGCCCCATAGCCCCGACCAAGTGACTGTAGGAGAACCCCGTCGCCGAAAGCATCCGTTCGGGTGCTTGCGGCAGCGGTGTTCCGCCTTAGTGCACTTCGTCTACGGCGTCCGGGGGTGCGGCCGTCTACTAAAGTTTGCGACGAGCATTCGATCACATATCAGGAATCTTGTTGAATTGCCCGACTAGATATTGAAAAGTGTTTTCGATATAGAGACTAAAATGCGGGGTTTATAATTGTTAGGCATGCGATGTCTAAGGAGGTTGCGGATTCCAACTGTTGTAGTTTTACACTTTCTTTTCTGCGACCGTAAGTGTAATGTGTGATATCGCCGGTTTCGTTGCTATATGTCAATTGGGATGCGCATATTTACTTACGTTGATGACATGTGATGTTATGTGTTGCTGGATATGTTATATTGGATCGTCGCGTTTTGAATAGCCGGGGTTTTTTATGTGAGATGGGGTTTTTTATTTTCATTCATGTAAAATTCATTGTATGTAATATTCTTTTATTGGGGCACTTCCGGGATGAGGTTGATGTCACCTTTTGTATATTATTTACTTTTCTGCACTAGGATAGACCCAAGGAGGAGAGCACAAGTAACCGGGTTCTGGAGTCTAGTGGGAGACCAACTCGAGGAGTCGAGTCCGGGTCTCCTAACTCTAGAATTGGTAGGGTTGGTTGCCGCTCTCGTAGGGGTATAGGGGTGTGGGTTTGGCTATTCATCGCGACCGTGGAATCCGTGTTTTATAGAGGCTCAAAATAAAACACGGACGTCCTAGTATATCCAATGTTTCATATGTTTCTTCTGCTGCGATATCTGTGATGTGATCATTTGATGTGCTGTGATAAATACTGTATATATAGTATATATGATATATTATATAGACGTTACTTATGTTTTACACCCGCGCTAGCCCTGCCCCGCTCTGCCGTTAGTTACCTAACCTAACGGTGCACGAGGGGACATCGAGGCGAATGCGGATGACATAAGTGTACGTCGTATTTATCTGTGATGTTTAGGTGCTTAAATGATGGGACTTCATTAATATGATTAATGAAAGAAGAGAAACCAAAAAAATGTTGTGGAATCGAATTTTCAAAAACAGGTAGCTACAGTTCTTGCTTTGCATCGCGGTGTTCCTTGTAGAACATCCTGCACCTTATTCGATAAGGAAAGGGCCGGGATCCCTTCACCGGGAGTGACCCCTTTAGCAATGACTGGCAGATGCTACATCCCTCAGTTTTGTCTTTTGATTGCTTTTCTAGTTCTTGCTTTGCACAGTGATATATATGATATATCCTGCACCTCATTCGACGAGGAAAGAGCCGAGATCCCT
Source organism: Agapanthus africanus (assembly GCA_030015575.1). NCBI lineage: Eukaryota > Viridiplantae > Streptophyta > Magnoliopsida > Asparagales > Amaryllidaceae > Agapanthus > Agapanthus africanus. The sequence continues at coordinate 821,457,047 of CM057339.1, read as the reverse complement.
TCACCGGGAGTGACCTCTTTAGCGAAACTAGTAAAAGCCTAAAAAACACTCCATTTTAAAATCATTTGATTCTACAACGATATCAAGTTCATTACGCAATAGGTTTTCAGAAAAACCTGTCGTAGCCCTCCATCATTTTAGATAAGTTGTATATAGTATTCGTGCTACATTTGTTGGCTTTCGTCAAGGTGTAGTGTGCGGTAGCTATATGCTGCTTATTTGCTGCATACGATGCGATTGGATTAGGGTAGTCGTACGGCTTTGTTGGCTTTCGTCAAGGGTCGTGCGGGTGGGTTTAATTCAGTCAAGAAATGTACGGGTTGAACTTGACTAGCGGGCTATGGTTTGTTGGCTTTCGTCAAGGTCATAGCACGTTAGGGGCAAAATTATCGGGAATTTCAAGTGTTGAAATTTGCGATGAGATTGCATACCTTCTATGAGATAGTTGGATACCGATACCCACTGCGAGTAATTGTTACTCCTGGGAGAGTTTTACACATTACAATTAGACGATCAAGTAAGTGTCTAGAAAGGTGTCAACGGGGTTACGCCTCTGGGAAAACGAGGTTTACTTTAATTAGGTCCGTATGAAAGCACGGGGAACCTCCCTCAAAGTACCGACACTGGCCTGGCTGAAAGATTGGCTAAATTGTAGGGTGTAATTAATCCCGGCTAGTCTTTTCTTTTAGGCTTTGAAGGAAGATTTGATAAAAACAGTGGGAGCCATCCTGATTAGATAAAATAATAACCAATCTGATCTTGCAAGAGCGCACGCAGAGTGTTTTCTTCTCTCTCTCTCCAGGTAGCGACCATATCACGCCTTAATCAAGATAATAATACGGATGTTTTGACCGAACCCGCTTGTTATACTGTGCTAGGGGAACGTTGGTCCCGCACCAACTTATAATTGTTATAAGACAGAGCAGGAAATTGGGGATTACCAGAATTCCCGTGCCGCCCAAACGAAGAAAGTGCATGATGATGCATCATCTTCGGGTGTGTTCATTACAGAGAACTGTTTCTCAGTATCCTTTACGTCCTGGGTATGTGATACCGGATCAGGATCCCGCATATGTAATCTGTTACATGGGCTACAGATAGGTAGAGAACTGAGAACGGGTGATAAGTTTCATGAGATAGAAAACGGTGCAAGTGTTGCAGCCAAGTCTGTTGGTCACTATCACCCTGTATTACCAGAATACATTGATTCTGAACGAATGGTATTAGATACCGAACCTGATATACAACATCATACCAATCTCTTTATTACTAAAGAAGGATATAATTTTGTATTGTTGGATAATGTTTTGAACATTTCCTATATCAAGAGTTGATCGGTTCAGGCACGTTATCTAAAAGCATATACGTTCTAAATCAAACTACAGTTCTTAGTATACAGAACACACACAAGAGGAAAAGTTCAGAAATGAACGAATCCTTCTTGAGGTATTGTAGACTAGGTCATATCAATGCGACCCGACTAGCTTAAGTTACATATAGATGCATATTTAAATTAGTTTGAATTTACATCTTGTGAAACTTGCCGGTCATGTCATAGAGATAAGTGACCATAGCTCTGTTTGTAGGAAACAGAGAAAGAGTTAGTGAACTTTTGGGATGATACATGTTGATGTATGAAGGTCCCCTGTCTACACATGCTAAGACCGGTTCTTTGTACTTCATTACATTCTCTGATGATCTCTCAAGATTCAGACACATGTTCCTGATGAGACACAAGTCCGAACCTTTTGAGATATTCACAGAATATAAGTTAGAAGTAGAGAACCAAAACGGGTATAAGTATTATGTCCTTTGATGTTATCAAGGAGGAGAATACTTGAGCACGGAATTCCTGGATTATTCTAAAGGAGAATAAGATTCTCTCTCAGCATTACTCCTCCGTATACATCACAGCACGTCGGTGTATCGGGGCGGAGCAATAGCACCCTATGTGATATGGTGTGCTCTATGATGAGTACTACTGAGTTACCTATTTCCTTTTGGGAGTTATGCACTGGAGAAGTTGCATACCTATTGAATAGGGTTCCGATCAAATCAGTTGCCTACCACTTCATATGAGATATGGAAAGGGAAGAGCCCATATCTTAAGTTTGTTAAGATTTGGGGTTGTCCGGCCTATGTCTAAAAGCGAAATTCGGACAAGCTCGAGGCAAAGTCAGTTCTGTAGAAGTTTGTTGGATATCCCAAGCATTTGCAAGGGAATATCTTCTACCTAACCGAGGAACAAAAGATGTTTTGTTTCTCAACATGCCACCTTTATGAAAGGAAATTTCTTGTGAAGAAATTAGTGGACATGAGGTAGAACTGGAAGGAGTTCCAGCTATACAAACTGCAGCTGATGATTTGGTAGAACCAAAGGATTCAATAGTTTCCAACGAACCTCAGCCTTTCCGCCGATCTAGTAGGGTTCCTCACCCACCTGAGAGATACTTCGGTTTCTCTATAACAGTGGGAGCGAGGATTGCATCATGAGATGATGACCCAACTAGTTTCGAGCTGGCCATCAGGAGTGGGACTCTATAAGAATGGCTGGATGCTTAGCGATCTGAGATGGAATCCTTATACACCAACAAAGTATGGACTTTGGTTGCTTTATCTGAAAGATTAAATCCCCATCAGGAGCAAGTATATCTTGAGAAGATTACCCGGTGTACATGGAAAAGTTAAGACTTTTAAAGCTAGACTTGTTAAAGGTTTGCATCATTGACCAGGTATGGATTATGATGAAACCTTTTCTAAGTAGCTATGCTTAAGTCCATCCAGATCCTACTTGCCACGGCTACATACCATGACTACGATATCTGGCGGTTGGGTGTCATGACTGCTTTTCTAAATGATGTTTAGAAGAGAGAGTCTATAAGTACACAGTCAGAGGGCTTCGTAGACAGTGGGAGCAGCGGAAGCGTATACAAGTTGCTTTATGGGATAAAGCAGGCATCGCGGAGTTGGAACGTCTGTTTTGATGTGGTAGTCAAAGAGTTTGACTTTATCAAAATGGTAGATGAACCTTGTATATACAAAAAGGTAGTAGAGAGTATGGTGATGATCCTCGTAGAGTACGTGGATGGCATACTCTTGATAGGGAAGGAGTTTCCTATGCTGCGCTCGATCAATCTCCGCTTATCATAATGATTCTCCACATAGGATCAAAATGATACCTCCTAAATCCTAAGTTTTGATCTATGAGATAGATGTAATTGGATGTTAGGATTCTCACTAGTTGTAGTGAGATGGTATCAATCGATCCTGGGGAGAATCACTGGAAATGTTCCAGGGTGATAAGGACGACTGAATGTCAGTCACAGGCATTGTCTTTACCCTCAGTAAAGGGACGGTATGTTGGAAGAGTTCCAAGACAAATACCGTGGCATACTAGACGATAAAGGCTAGATACATCGCTACCCAAGATGCTACCAAAGAGGAAGTCTGGGTGTATATAAGTTCATGAGATGAACTTTGTTCCTACCATTGTATGACAATGGAGTTGTGGCTTATGCTTAGGAACGCCCGTCCCATCAGTGATCCAGACATATTCTAAGGCAGTGTCACCTGATCATGGAGATGGTTGATCTCCAGGGGATCGAGGTTAGGAGAGTAGACTCAGAGGACAACACGGCGGATCCACTCATAAAGGCTTTTTCCCAGAGAGAGACTATTATGGGATGGTTGAGTATGAGATACTACAACCACTGTTATCAGATGGCCCTAGTGCAAGTGGGAGATTGTTAGTTATATGTATGCCCTAGAGGCCATTACTATACATGAGATGTATATTGTAGTGGATGCTTGGATATATATAGGGAGGACTTTCTTGCTCGACATGATAGTATGCTATCTGGTTACTCTTTACCTTAACTTGTATACTGATTGTCTCTCTGTTACATGTTGGTAAAGCCCTTAGGATGTGTACTTGACTACCTGGACTATGATGCGGATCATACTAGTGGGGACATGGTAGTCCATAAGTACATCTTTCAAGGTCCCTAGTCATGGGTGTATCGAGATGGGGCATCGATATACCAGAGTAGACTAGCGTATACCTTCTCGACCCATACAGATGGGCGATGGATGATCCCATATCCATTGGTGTTTGACATCAGAGATGATATACGGGTGCTCAGTGGAGACTGGGTACACTGGACGGACTCGCCGAGAACTCCCAGATGGTATTATACCTTCGTCAGATGGCAGTTCTCTGGTGACACCGGTACAGGTTAGTCTGTAGACCCGAGATCGTCATAGAGTCTTGTGTGATTCCTACTGTGCTTTGATTTCCACCTTACCACGTCTAAGAGGGCGTGCAAAACGGTGGTTTTTTGGTACAGTCCCGAGTCACATGGAGGCAATGAGCGATAGGAGGGGTTTCGTCTCTCCCGGTATTGGGGGTTGATGTTGCGCTATACTCGATTGGCCATAACAGGGAAGTCCCTGGCCAGGGCTGGTTTAGAGATTTACTGGTAAGTGTTACCAGTAGTTTCTCGACCCGTTATGAGCCTCATATCGGCATGACTTATCGGTTATTGGGGTCTGACGTTTACTACCCCTAGACTTGATATGCGACATATCAGACGAGGAGATCGGACTGTACGGTAGTGTCACTGTCAGGTTTTTACAGGAGTTGGAGCGGGATTGCTTGCTGATCTTCTGATCACTCAATACCCGGGTAGCCGTTACGTCCAGCTAGTACCGCTGACGGCTTGTGGGTGCTTGATATGATCATCACCTACTGCCGGCGTATTGACGAGTCTTTAGAGTCCTACATAGAGGTTGTACTGGCTCAGGCAAAACGAAATAGGAGCGCATATGTGATATGTGCGGGACCGAGAATAATACGTGTATGTGATACCGTATTCTATTCTCGCGATGTTTGTATCGATCGGTTATATGCGATATAACCGGGATATCGAATCAAGTGTTGATTCGATAAGTCGATACATTGGATGTTAGTCGGTTATATGTGATATAACCGGATTATTAAGTTAAGTGTTGATTTAATAATTTAGTGTATAATTGTATATGTGATATACTAATTTACATTAAGTAACATTGGTTCACTTAAGCATTCATTTTTCTCACTTGTGCACAACTTGATATATATGTGATATATATTTATTTGTGTTTACTAATTGTATCATGGTTGTTGATACACTTGTCATGGGTGTATGAGACATACACCATTATATATATATTGGTATGGTTTTTAATATTCAAAGTAAATACAAAATTAGTGAATATTTGTTAAATGCATGAAGCTTGTAGAAGCTTGTGAGTGCTTTGACAAATTCAACCCTTTTTGTTTTGCTTTGGATATTATTTAACCTAACCAATATATTTAGCCATGGTTATGTCTCTACATGAGTTAAGTATATGATACTCACTCACCATGGTTAGTTCAATCTCTCTCTTGATAAGTTTCATTCTCATTTGAGCTCATCTTCTTCCTCCTTCATTTTTCTTTTTAGGGTTTGTAAAAGAGAGAGATACAAAGTGAGAAAAGAAATTCTAAAGTATACCCATTTCCTATTTCATCATCCTCTACTAGACTAGCACTTTAGTTTAGGGTGTTTGCTTCACTAATTCTTTGGTTAGTGAAGTAGAAGCTTGAGTCCGTATTCTCTCGACGTAGATCATCTTCGGCCTCGAAGACTTCAAGCAATACCGTTGCAATTTTCTCATAGAGCCGTCCGAGAGTCCGGGAGTTGGATGATTGCAGCGAAGGGACTACATCAAGGAGCTTTAGAAGTGAAGGACCGATCTATAAAGGTTGTATTTCGTATTCACTTAGGGTTAAAGAGTTTAACTTGCATGTGTTAACCTAATTTTCTAGCAAAGATCTTGTTTAGAGTTATTCGGCACGGCTAAAATTTTAATCCGGCATGGTTGATGCCTTATAGAACCTCATTAGAGTGCCTAGTAACCCTACACACCGGGCCTATGGGGAATAGCAAACCGCCAAGATTTGCCTCACCTTGACGACCCCCGCCGGAGAGCGGGACAACGATTTTGAGGACACGCATGACTTCCAAGGATCTTTAGATACACGCGACGACCTAAGGGAGGTTAGAGGTGCCCCAGTGGAAGCATTGATGGAAGTCCCCCTCTCAGAAGGGGTCGATGCCCGGACAGTCCAGATTGACTCTGTAACAACCCTAAATTTCCTATACAACTTTCTGTACAAAATTTTTCAAAAAAAAAAATCCATAAAGGGGTATTTTTGCCTGAGCATAAGACATAAGTAATTGATTAGCTATTTAATTACAAGAAGGAGCTTGCAGCTCATTGGTAATACCTCGCACTGCTGAACCAAGCCACCAGAGTTTAAATCCCATACCACACATTATTTTTAATATTATTTTGTTTTGAATTTTTAGAATACTAAGATTTTATACGTGCATATCTCATAAAAACTTCACTACACCCAGAAACTTAAATGTACCAGTGAGATGATGAAGCGTCGGGGAACCCAACGGCGGCCGGACTCGGCCGAATCGGCCGGCGACTCCGCCGGCGCCGTCGGGCGGACTCGGCCGGACCGCCGAGTCCCCAACACAAAAGTTGTGTCGTTTTGGCTCCCCTGCACCCCTGTACACTTTAATTCTTCAGACCATTTCCAGAGCCCCTTTAAATCACAATAAACCCAATTTTTATTACATTTTATCACATTTTTCATTTTAACCTTTCACCTACCCTAACTTTATAAATACAACCCCTACACACTACCCCTTCACTCCAAAATTTTGATCAAACTCTCTAGAAATTTTCTAGAACCCTAGCGTGCATTTGAAGTGAGCAAAGGGGCGAAAACTTCAGCGAAATTCCGACGACAACCCAAGGAGCTCCCGGCAATGAAACGATGCACCGACGCCTCCTACCGCTTCTTCTCTCTCTTTTCTAAGCTCTAAACCCGTAAGTCCCACCTTCCCCCTTCTCTACTCTTTCTGAAAATACGAAATTCTAAAACCCGACGGAATCAGAGCAAATCCGATTTCCGATTCGGTTCTTCCAAAAATCTCACTTTTTCTTTAATACAATCTTGTTAAACCATTACATGTTAACTATTAAACACTAACTAATCGTATTGAACAAGTTCCATATCAAAAGAAATTGCTATTTCCATTTTACCGTACTTTTTCATTAAAATACCATATAGTTTCATTTTCGACATTTAAACATCACAAACTTGCTATACCTTTAAGTAGATCATGAGGTAATGACCTACCTCCTCACAACACTCATATGCAATATAGCACAATACCTTCGGGAACCTAGAATACGGGAAAACGAAACATTTCAAAAACAAATACCATTTACTAATAAAACCATTTTTACAGGATTTAGTATTTTACACAAATCTTTGCAAAGCGCCGCTACAACCCATTTTGGGGAACCCGACTGGGATGGTGCAGATTATCGCACGTCTCTGAGCTTAGTAGTGCGAGATGCAGACCTCCGCAAGGAGCATTCGGTCTCGAAAGATTTAAAATACGAACATCTTAAGAAAATGAGATTTTTAGAAATATAAAATATATATTAAATTTATTATTATATAATTATGTATATATGTAATATTAAAATATCTATTTTGAAATAATATAAATATTCCAACTCTTTTAAAAAATCACAAGAATCAGTTTATATTAAAATACCATGAAATCCATACAAGTTCAATATTACAATTAAATACCATGTATTATGAAAAATAGGTTATTCTCACTAGAAATGTTATAAAATCTACATTTATTACAACTCTAAAGACGATAATTAAATACTTAGGGTGTATTTTGAAAATTATATAAAAGTATTTTTACATAAAACCCCTTCAAGTTCTATAAATTATCCTAAGGACCCTAGTAAATATAGGTTTAAGCGGGACCAATCTCTTGAGCCCCGGGGAGCCGGAGAAGTGGGTGCTTGCCTATTTAAGGTAGACAACTTAACAACGGTGTTATCAATACGGTAATCGTCTTTAAAAAAGACATAAATCCTGCCGCCCATGTACAGCGGTTACCGATAACATCAAAACAATCAGGACTTCAATTTACTTTTCTAATTGTCTGACTCAGATTGAGTCTCTTTGATAATCTGACTTGAATATGATTCAAGTACACTGTACAATCTACAATCTACAATATTACAATTCAACATGAATTCATGAATTCATATATTCCATATATTCAATCTATTCAATCTATATTGACCGAACCGAACCATGGATATACTTCCATTTACATGATTATCCAGTTATATCCATTTTCATGATTCTCCAGTTACATCCATTTACTGATATCATGGTCTCGGCAAGTCATCCATCTATACAATTTACAATACAAGACAATATAACACAATACATTCCGTACAATCAATACATTCAATACAATAAACACTACAGGGTTATAAAGGGGTAGACTGGTACGGAATATGTTAAAGGTGGCACGAGGTGGTCACTTAAGACGTAATTACATCCATGCCGTTGTTCCGTGGTATTATCGACGGAGCCTTGTACTACGTGTTACCAAAGTCCACGGTGTAAGTTGGATTCCTCTCGTATACACTAGAATCTTCTGTACCAAGCTACAAACAATAGCGTCAACACAACATTATAACAATATAATACAACTTTAAAAGCTACCTCTTATTCTTTCTATTCCATTTCTCCCTTATCTTTGGGACTTACCGAGCGATCTGGTTGCTGACGACATTCTCTTCTTTCTTCTTTGAATGTCGTCAGGTGATCTGGACACGTCAGAGATCGAGCCTACCAGCGAGAACTTGGATCAGCTTGCCTACGACCCAGAGATCTAGCTTCATTGTACACATTTTATTTCAGTACCTTTCATTTCTGTTATGCCACTGTTTAGGCATTGTTTTCATTCAGATGTATTTACATTTCCATGCATTGTACAGAAAGAATGTGAATAAATAAAGTTGTTGTTTTATTATATTTTGTCTCTTATGCATTTTCTTTTATATTGCTTAGATACGCTTAGCGTATTTACTTCACAGTAAATACGTAGCGGCCTCGTCGCGTCCTCTGCCCGTATACTGGGAAGCGGGGCATGATAGACTCTCTCTTGACAGAGGATCACCGTGAATACCTGATCCGTTTCCTCCGAGATAACTCGGACATATTCGCTTGGGAGCCGTTGGATATGCCCGGAATCGACCCTAAAGTGATCTCCCGCAAGCTCGGGGTCGACCCGAAAGCAAAGCCCGTCCGACAAAAGCAGAGAAGCTTTGCGCCGGCCAAGCAAAAAGCGATAGAGGACGAGGTGGATCGACTGCTGGCCGCCAACTTCATCAGAAACCCGAACTACTCAGATTGGCTGGCGAACGTGGTCATGGTCAAGAAGGCAAACGGGAAATGGCGCATTTGCGTCGATTTCACGGATTTGAATATGGCCTGCCCCAAAGACAACTATCCACTTCCTCGGATAGACCAGCTGGTAGATGTTTCCCCAATAAAAGAGCAAAGCTCTGTGAGGCAGCGCCCAGTGCTCAAGCGCCTCAAGTGCCTTCCATGAGGGCACCAACGCCAAAGTTAAAAACTCTTATATGAGCGGCGCCAATGTGCAAAACACACAAAAATCTTAGCGCCCACGTGCACAACACGTGAGCGCCGGCGCCTAGTAGAATTAAATTCTACTCACTGTTAAACAGAGCCGTTGGATCAAAGATCCAACGGATATGATAAATCATCAGGATGCAGAATTAAATTCTGTTTAAATGAAATATTTCTCAAATCTTTCTAAACAAGAAAGATTGCCCTCTGTAAAACAGAGTACCGTTGGATTAAAAATCCAATAGTAATTAAAGAATCACCAATCTATAGAATAAATTATATATGGGAAAATATTTCCCTAATTTTGTTAAAAACAAGAAAAGACTTTCTGTAAAACAGAATACCTTGGATCAAAGATCCAACGGCGGGTAAAATCCCCAAATCAATTGGGATATCTTAATGAAAGATTTTTTCAGAGATAATCAACAAACTGTCTCTACTATATAAAGGACCCAAGACTTCAAGTTTGATAGAGAGGAACCCTCTCATAATCTTATAAAAACAAAGCAAAAAGCTTCAAAAAGGAAGAAAGAAGAAGATCTCTCTTTTAAAAAAAACTCTAGGTAAATAAAAGAAGAGAGATCAAAGCATCTCATTTACCTATTGAAGGGTTTAACTCTTTTAAAAGAACTTATTTCTTTTTCCGGATCTGAGATCTACAAGACAAATCTCGCACAAGTTGAGAATTTAATTCTCATCGGGAAGAACTTGTTCTTGAGGATCAAAGATTCAGAAAAGAATTAGGAAATCGAATTCCTCAAAACAAAGCCTATAAGGAAAAAGCCAGCGCCCAGCGCCTCACGTGCCCCTCACGTGGGCGCCACAAAAAAAGGAGTGCTTAGCACTCAATGAGCGGCGCTCAGCACCCAGCGCCACACGTGCCCCTCACATAGGCGCCACAAAAAAGGAATGCTTAGCACTCAATGAGCGGCGCTCAGCTCCCAGTGACTCACGTGCCCCTCACGTGGGCGCCACAAATAAAGGAGTGCTTATTACTCAATGAGTGGCACTCAACGCCCAACGCCTCACGTGTCCCTCACGTGGGCGCCATAAAGAGTGCTTAGCACTCCATATAAAGAAAAAATGGGTAAAGTGTTGTTTACCGCCGAAAACGGAAACGAACCGCGTAGGTCGTCTTGCCCGAATTTGGGGGCATATACTATTTGTATTTATCCGTCCACTTCTCCAAAGATGCCAAGTTGATTTATGGTACCGTATATCGAAGGTTTGGACGGATGCGGCCGTTGTAGCAGACTTCGTCAGATTCCCCCTCGTTTGTGAGAGGTTTTTGATTGTGGGGACGCTCTTCCCTGCAGGCGCAAGCCCCTGCAGTTAATTACGTTATCACATCGCGATAACCGCTTTCTACTGCTCCAAAAGTTCACTTCGTGTCGTATGTGTTTGTTTTATTTTGGTTGCCCGTGGATTGTTTATGGAGACTAATTTATGTTGTCGCCCGTAGGGCGTAGATTAGTCCAAATCCGTATATTCTTAGATTTGGGTTTGGCTTGATTTAAGGATCGTTGATCTGTCTTGAGATCAAGATCGACTTAAATGTAGACAAGCTGTTGGGGGCTCGGTTTGTCTTCTTTTGATTTCATGAGTCATGTTTGGGAAACGATGAGTCCATGGGCTCAGTTGATCTGAATTAAGGACCTATCTAATTTAGGCTTGACCCACTCGGTTTTCTTTTATTTGGAAGAAGTGCTAAGCACTGGTTTGGGCTCAATCCCGTTTTCTTGCAAAAAGTGCTGAGCACTTATGTGAGTTCTGACGCATACACATAACCATGTGGGGTTTTCAGTCATGGAGATTTGCCCAATAAGTGTTTGACACTTTACTCTTTTTTTGTCTCTTTATGTGGAGTGTTGAGCACTCTTTAAAGTGCCTAGGTGCCAGGTGCTGAATGATGAGTGTTAATCACTCTTATGTTCTGTGGCGCCCACGTGAGGGTCAGAGGCGTTGGGCGTCGCTCACTGAGTGCTAAGCACTCCTTTATTTTGTAGTGTCCACGTGAGAGACACGTGAGGCGCTGGGCGCTGAGCGCCAGGCACTGAGTGCTAAGCACTCATTATTTTTGTAGCGCCCACGTGAGGGACACGTAAGACGCTGGGCGCTGAGCGCCGGTCACTGAGTGCTAAGCACTCCTTATTTTTATAGCGCCCACGTAAGGGGCGTGTGGGGCGCTGGGCACTGAGCGCCAGCCACTGAGCGCTAAGCACTCCTTATTTCTCTCTCTCTTTTTTTAATGATCCACGGGATCTTTATCTACTTTTTGTTTACCTAAAATTTCCAAGAAGAGAATTCTTCTTCCTCGAGAATTTAATTCTCTGTTCTTTCAAAGCTTTCTCTCTTTTTTTTCTTGAAGTTTATGGGAGGGGTTCCTCTCTCTTAGACTTGAAGTCTTGGGTCCTTTATATAGTAGAGGCAAATCTATTGATTAGTTGAAGAAATCTCTCATTGAGAGATCCTAATTGATTTTGGGATTTTACCCACCGATGGATCTTTGATCCAAGGACTTCTGTTTTACAGAAGATATTTTTCTTATTTTTAACAAAATTATGGAAATATTTCCCACACAGAATTTATTCTGTAGATCGGTGATTCTTTAATCACCATTGGATTTTTAATCCAACGGCACTCTGTTTTACAGAGAGTAATCTTTCTTGTTTAGAAAGATTTGAGGAATATTTCCTCAACAGAATTTAATTCTGCATTTTGATGATTTATTATCTCCGTATCCAACGGCTATGTTTACCAGAGAGTAGAATTTAATTCTATCAGGTGCTGGCGCTCATGTGCAGTGCACGTGCGACACCAATAATAGTTTTTAACTCTGGCGCTAGCGCCCTTGTGGCAAACACGTGAGGCGCTATATCTTGAGTTTTGAATAGAGATTTATTCTTTTAAGAGTTTTTAACTCTGGCTCTGGCGCCCTCGTGGCAAACACGTGAGGCGCCGCCTCTTGAGTTTTGAACAGAGCTTTACTCTTTTAAGTGTTTTTAACTCTAGCGCTGGCGCTCTCATGGCAAACACGTGAGGCGCTGCCTCTTGAGTTTTGAACAGAGCTTTGCTCTTTAAGAGTTTTTTACTCTGGCGCTGGCGCCCTCGTGGCAGACACGTGAGGCGCTGCCTCTTGAGTTTTGAATAGAGCTTTGCTATTTTATTGGGGAAACAAATGTCCCCACCGCTGCGCTCATGTGGCTCACACGTGAGTGCAGCGGTGGCATCTTTTCCACCGTTCGTGAAGTGTTGGAATTGGTTCACCTTCTTGCTCTGATTCCCATGGGTCAACCATCTTCTTTCCCCATGCCCTTTTTCCCGGCCTTGTAAATAGTTCTATCATGCACAGAATTTTCCGTGCCTAGTTTTGAATACTTCTCTTTATAACCCGAACCTATGTCTTCCTCCTTCTTCACAAAGAGAAACCAATTCCTATAAACAGAACTCAAGGTAACCATTTTCCAAAGGAACAAACCAAGAGCTATGGCTTGTGATCGTCCTCACGCTTGTTGGCAACCATGGGAGGTGCCCATCGAGGAGACTATTCCTCATTTTGCTGCGCGGCTAGTGGATCCCCTTCTCACCGACGCTCAATGTGACGCAGTGATGTATGAGCTCCAGACTCGTAGGGGCTCTCCTATTCTTATGGGCTCCATTTGGCTCCAGATGATTTTTCTATCCGTGCTTGCCGACATCCCCCCTCATCCGGCAGAGATGACTCCGGTGATTCTCGATGCAGCGGAGGACAAGATCGAGTGCTTTCACGAGGCACGTTTGATTACCCAGTCTTTGAGGGACCGTTCGGTTCAGTTGCTACGCCGGATACGGGCTCAGCGGGCTATCATGTTTGCTTTTGCTGATGAGCACGGCGCTAATCGATGGGGAGCAACTCCTCGCGAAGACCACCGCTTTGACATGGTGGAGAAGGCAGAGAGGGAATTGGAGAACTTTGTTTATTGTTTTGTTAACCCCTGTATCTCTGATTCAATATTTGGTGATCTCTTCCCTGTAGAGTAGTATGGTTATTTCAATGTATTTATCTTATTATTGACTGTTGAATGTTTCCTGTTGAATGTTTCCTCTTCATCGTATATTCGTACGTGTATCTTGCCTCTGTGCATGAGCTTTATACTTTACCCTTAGGAATTTTTGCTAAGTGCGAGCGCCATTGTCGTGTCATGCGCTAATCCTTCTCATACATACGTAAATCAGCATGCTTTGAACACTATTTCCTTTTAAGTATGTATACAGTTGTGAATGAACGCTTAGTCGGGTGTAAATCAAATACTCTCCTTACTGCCATGCATAGTACACGATTGGTGCTCATGGGTTGTGCCTTTCTGTCTTGACTTGACGTGAAGTAGTTTATATACTCATTTCGGAGTTTGTAGTTTATTCACACATCTCGGAGTCTCTAGTTTATGAACTCATTTCAGAGCTTGTAGTTTATTCACTCATCCCAGAGTCTCTAGTTTATGAACTTATTTCAGAGCTTGTTTAGTTTACCTCCCTTGGGCTTATAGGCAAACTTGTCCTAACGTCATAGTTAACCTCTTATCTTTACGACAGAGGTCCATTAGGGTCTGTGGTACTAGGTTTTTTGTCCGTCGTACCGTTGCGTTGGCTGATGCCCCGATATGCAGTCTTGCTGTTCGAGTAGCCCCGCGACTGTCGTGTCTCTGATCCCTTCGGGGGATGGACAAGACGTCTTCAAGTAATCTCCCAGGTCATATTATCGTCGGAAGAGCAAGCGTCAGGGATTTTACATGCCGCTTTTTACTTGAGGTTAGGCTCAGTTTGGGAGCCCCGATGAGTCATAACCACTACGCGCTGGTGTGGGATGATCTCAGATAGTTTTTCAGGTTGTATTTAAGTCGCCGTCAAGACCCTGAAGCCAGGGATTTTCCTTTGCTTCGTTTGCTGGTATTGCGTCTGCTGTAACGAGACGAATGTCGATGTTGATTCTAGGTTGTCTGTGAACCGTCGAGGCTTGGAACTAGCGACTTTACCATGGCTTTGAGGTAGTCTCTAGGTTGTTGGTGAACCGTCGAGGCTTGGAACTAGGGACTTTGCTATGGCTCCGTTTGTTTTGACCCTGAGGTCGTTTGTTGGTGTCGCGTCTGCATCCTGCTGGAGTGAGAAGAAACGCCGTTGTTGATTTCTAGGTTGTCTGTGAACTATCGAGATTTGGAACTAGGGACTTTGCCATGGCTCCGCTTTGTTGACGTTGTGTCTGCATCCTGTTGGAGTGGAGAAGGAACGCCGGGGTGATCTCTAGGCTGCAGATGTTGCCGTCGAGATTCAGAACTAGGGACTTTGCCATGGCTCCGTTTTGTTGACGCCGCGTCTGCATCCTATTGGAGTGGAGAAGAAACACCATTGTTGATCTCTAGGTTGTCTGTGAACCATCGAGATTTGGAACAAGGGACTTTGCCATGGCCTCGTTTTGTTGACGTTGCGTCTGCATCCTATTGGAGTGGAGAAGAAACGCCGTTGTTGATCTCTAGGCTGTCTGTGAACCGTCGAGATTTGGAACTAAAGACTTTGCCATGGCTCCGTTGTAGTCTCTAGGTTGTCGGTGAACCGTCGAGATTTGGAACTAGGGACTTTACCATGGCTCTGTTTTGTTGACGTCACGTCTGTTAGTTATATGTATGCCTTAGAGGCCATTATTGTACATATGATGTATATTATAGTTGATGCTTGGAAATATATAGAGAGGACTTTCTTGCTCGACATGATAGTATGCTATCTGGTTGTTCTTTGTCTTAACATGTAGACTTGTATTGTGATGCTGTTGTTTCCCCCAATCAGAGCAAAACTCTATTTGAATTTCAAAATTCGAAGCAACGCTTCAGATTCTTTGCGCTGTGCGCAACGCGCCACGCGCCACGTGTCAAAAGCTGATACATCAGCGTAGCGCCCAAGCCAGCGCGCCCAATTAGAGCAGAGCTCTATTTAAAAAAAAATTAAAGAAAGCAACGCTTCAGTTGCGCAAGCACTGCGCTGCGCGACACATGTCAGCGCAGATGCGCAAGCGCAGTTGCGCTGCACCGTGCGCTGCGTGACACGTGTCAGCGCAGTTGCGCTGCGCTCTGCGCTGCTTGACACGTGTCAGCGCAGATGCACTAGCGCAGTTGCGCTGCACTTTGCGCTGCTTGACACGTGTCAGCGCAGTTGCGCAAGCGCAGTTGCACTGCACTGTGCGCTGCATGACACGTGTCACGTGCTGGGGGAGTTGCGCCAAACAGAATTAAAATTTTAAAGAAATCTTTCTGTTCTTGTTAAAACAAGAAGATTTTCTTCTGTAAAACAGAAGCCCTTGGATCAAAAATTCAACGGTGGGGAAAATTCCCCAAATCACTCAGAGAAAGATCTCTTTAACAAATTTAACTAATTTATGGGCACTATATAAAGGACCCTAGACCTCAATTCAAAATTATCAACATTATCATTGAGAACTCTAAAGAATTGGAGAGAATTCCTCAAGAACAAAAAAGGTAAAAACCTTTAGAAAAAAGAGAAAATTCTCTTATAAACAGATCATTCATCTGAGAAGAAGATCAATGATTTTCAATAAAAAAAAATAATAATAATAGTGCTTTGCACTTTCTTATGAACCAGTGGTTCTTTAAAAACAAGAAAAACTTGTTTTCTTTGATTTAAAATCGATCAAAACATAAAACAGTGCTTTGCACTTGAAAAATTGCACTGTTGCGCTCCTGTGTTGGCGCAAGCCACCAGGGAGCGCCACGTGTCAGCAGCGCAACAGCGCAGCGCACTGACACAGTGCACTGCGCTGTTGCGCTTGCGCTCCTCAGATCGTGACACGTGTCGTCACCACAAGCACTTGCGCTCAGTGATTGGCGCAAAGCGCCTGACAAATGCAGTGCATTTCTTTTACTAAAGGGGCCAGGCCCAAATCAGAAAGGCCTAGTAGGCCAAATTAAATTGCAATACAATAAAAGGGCAGAGCCCAGACAAAATTGATGCTCTGCATCATTTGTAAATGGGCAGAGCTCAAACAAAATAATAAATAATGCATTGCATTATTTTAAAAGGGGCAGTGCCCAAATAAAGGCCCAACAGAGACCAAGATTAATGCAGTGCATTATTTTAAAAGGGGCCAAGCCCTATCACAGGCCTAATAGGTCAAAAACAAATAAAAAAATGTGGAACATTCTTCAACTGGACTTAGCCCAATCATGGCCGTAAGTCCTCAAATTAAATTGACTGAGCACAGCTGCTCTCTTAAATCAATTTACATCCGGTTCGAGGGTACATCTCCAAACTCCTCTGACTCCTATCGTTGTAATCCCTCAACGACGTCAGAGAGGTGACGGGTCCCGACAACTACACATCAATACGGACTGTGGGGTCCTTAAACCCACGGACTTAAGCGTCCTTAAACTAAAATACGGACTGTGGGGTCCTTTAAACCCACGGACTTATGCATCCTTAAACTAAAACACGGACTTAGGGGTCCTTAAACCCACGGACTTAAATGTCCTTAAACTATCTATGGACCACCATGTCCCTAAACTGGAATATGGACCACCATGTCCCTAAACTGGAATATGGACCACCATGTCCCTAAACTGGCAATGGACCGCAACGTCCTTAAACTACTTATTGACCGCGATGTCATTAAACTAATAATAGAGCTCCCAAATGCTCTTTTGTCGGATCTAAACGATCCCGTTAAGTCGATCTTAGTCTCAAATCAGACTAACGTATCCTTAACAAATGTTTAAGTCGATCTTAGCCTAAATATGGCTAACGTATCCTTAAACTAAAACACCAAACCCAAATCTAAGTAAATACGGATTTGGACTAATCCACGTCCTACGGGCGACGTCATCACTTAGTCTCCGTATACAATCCACGGGCAACCACAAACAAAACAAACACCCATGATACGAAGTGAAATTCTGGAGAAGGAGAAAGTTGTTACCGCGATGCGGTAGCGTAATTAACTGCAGGGGCTTGCGCCTGCAGGGAAGAGCGTCCCCACAATCAAAAACCCTCAAGCGAGGGGGAATCTGACGAAGTCTGCTACATCGGCCGCATCCGTCTAAACCTCCGATACACGGTGCCATAAATTAACTTGGCATCTTCGGAGAGGTGGATGGATAAAACCAAATAGCATCTGCCCCGAATCTCAGGCAAGACGTCCTGATGTCTCGGCCGCCGTTCGGAGGGGAACAGATTCTGGCACGTCCGGTGGGACTTTTTCCTCTTTCAACTCCACACTTCGTGTGTCGTGTTCGCGAACAAATCGCGGTTTGCTGTGATTTCCTGTGGATTCGAGGTACTAAGATTTGGTGTCTTGCTCTGTGCAGAAAACAAAAGATCAATGGATTCAAACTGCACTACCTGCAACTACAACTCTCGCTCCGTCCCTGCTAGAGGAGTGACTTATGGGCCCCGAGCGGCCTCCCTTTTCAAGATACCAGTGGAGCAGGTAACTCAACCCACCACTGGACTATTCTTCGGGACCATGCTCCCACCGATGAGCTTCAATGCCCCAATGACATCTTAAGAAGCTCTAAAGAAGCCGGTCTTTGATCGACTTACTACTGCCGCGACCCCTCTCAACGGGTCGCCCAATTCCACTACCTCAGTTTTCAACAGACTGGGCCAGAACGTCTACAAGCCTGCGATACCAGAATACGTTATCCCGAAGCGGATAGCCATCCCTGCTCCCGTTCTAGGCGAAATCACCAAGGTTGCTTCCCCTACTCGGAAGTCTGCTTTTGACAGGTTGGCCGTCCCCATTCAACGGACGTCGGCCTTTAAAAGACTGGTACCAGCAAATTTTGACCAACACAGGGGACATGAGGAGGTCACCCCTACGGCTAAACCAATTCTATCCGCATGACACGCTCGACGTCGCCACTGGCGCCGAGTAAGGAAGGCTGGGGGCAACTCCCCCTCTGGATTTACTCCACCAGCTCCAACGGTGGAGATCGAGGCTGCTGTTCTAATCGAAAACAGCTTTGAACTGCTCAACAAAGTGTGCAGAAACTCTCCCACTGCATTGCTGAAGAGAACTCCTTCACCTGTGGAGAATGATACAGAAAAGAAGCCAATGCAACCTCCTCAACGGCTGTCCTCTAAAATCTACAAGGTCTGGCGTCGAGTCCAAGAGTCAGTGATCGATCAAGACTACCTCCGTCGACAGAAAAAGATAAAGGTTCAGCAGGAGAAGGGCTACTCTGTCAAGTCGAAAAAAGCAACAGCTGGATGGGTGCCCACTGCAACGGCTCCCTCAACGTCAATCACTCAGAAGAAAAGGAGGCCGCAAAAAGCCCCTGTGAATATGGCGAACCATAAAAGCACTGAACACAGACGCCCCAGGTCTAGGGGCATAGTAGTGCACACGGTTTATATGACTTCCGGAAAGGAGGAAAGCCGCGCTTTGACGGGTCACCGACCGCTCACCCGATCCGTGACGAAGGCTTAAGAACAGCAGCAGAAGCTTCAGGAGATGATGAATGCAATGGCTGCACTTACCAAGAAAGCTCGGAGTCGTCATCAGAACAGCATCACGAACAAGAAACTGATGCTGACTTCCTACGTAGAGTCCTTGAAAAGAAGGACAAAGAAGCTGCAGAACAAGTGGCCAACATAAAGCGAATGGCCCTCCTGTTCCAAGACATGGTGGGAATGATGATTCAACAAGATCCTCCCGCTGAAGATCCTTCGATCGTCCTTGAAGAAGACAAGGGAGAAATGTCAAATCCTCCACCGGCTCTGTCAACAGCCAAGGAGGAGACAATTTCCAAAGCTGACTTGGACGAATATATAGCTCAGCAGATCCGGGTTCATCAGGCGACTGAGGCAGCCGGCCAAGTTGTTAGAACTGGACGACCCTACCCAAGCTGGTATGACCAAATCAGTTACCCGCCGGGATATACGATCCCTAAGTTCCACGTATATAAAGGGACAGGGAATCCGCATCAGCATGTCGCTCAATTCAGGGCCTTATGCGGCAATACTGGAGGCGATGACAAATTGTTGCTTCGCCAATTCGTCGGCAGCTTAGCAGAAACAGCCTTTGAATGGTATTCAGAGCTACCTAACGACTCTGTCAAAACATTTGCGGAGATGGAGCTATTGTTTATACAAAGATTCGCGAGTGCTAGTGAACGCACCCCGATAACAGCACTGATAAATGCCAGGATAAGGCCAGGCGAAACGTGGGTCCAATACGCAACACAATGGCGGAACCGATGGTCGAAATGCGAACAACACATAGAAGAGGCACCTGCGGTAAGCATGTTCGTGGGCACTCTCGATCCGCAAGCAACCATCTCGCAATTCATGATGTTCTTCAGGCCGACCACCTCCAGGCTCTGATCGACAAGTTAGCCCAAATAGACCAGATGGGCCATGGACCGTCCCCTCCAAAACCAGATTCTCGAAATGAGAAAGGAAAAGGGAAAGCGATCGTCGCCGCCAATGCTCAACAACAGCCGAGCAACTCAAAGCCGGTCGTTTGCCAAAACAACGTGCGTCCACGCCCATCCCTTAAAAAGAGACTGGGACGTCCTTACTCGTTTCCTCAAAATAAAACGAGAAGACTATTCGAGCTGGCAGTGCGCAACAGACTCATTAATCTGCCGAGTCCAAAACGTCTGTCGCAGCCAGGCGATCTCAATCATCCCAATTATTGCCCTTACCATCAAACGGTAAGTCACCCGATCGAGGATTGTTTCGTCTTTAAGGGATGGATCGAGGATCAGTACTTACAAGGCAAGTTTGCGCTGTCTAAAAACTGGAAGGTAAACCCACCACAGCCGCACACTCCAAAGAAGACGGACACGATGGGGACAGCTTGTTCTTTTGTTGAGGATGGAAATGATGGAGAAGACTCATCAGATGAATCCGAAGACTACGTAGCGAGTTGTTATGTGATCTCTCACTCATCGATGGATGATAAAGAGGCTCCTTGCACCAAGAAACCGAGGGCGGATCCTGAACCAGAAATTCTGCGGCCGTCATACGAGTTGATCGATGCCTTCCTGAATGAGATTCGTCTGAAAGTTAAAGCCAATCAAGAGCGTGAGATGGCCATACTGGAAGGAGCCAAACACCGACGACTGGACCAAAGAGTCGAGGCATTTCCGTCAAATCAAAGTCATCCGCTGCAGATAAAAACAAATTCAAGACAAGGAAAAGGTTCGCCAAAGCCCTATCAGTAGGAATGAAGCTACCACCCTCTGAAGAAAATACTCTCGATGGAGTAGAGATGCATCCTAACTTCTGCTTATATCATTAGAGGATCATACATCCTACCGAAGACTGCGACTCCTTTAAGTGTTGGTGGCAAGGGTATGTCGCTCAAAAGCAACACTTCAACAGGACAAGGCGTGAAGCTCGTAGACATCAGAAAAATGCGATAGATGAGCGCAAAAGAGCCGCCGCCGACTGTCACATAGCCGACTCCAAGGGATCGCAAATTATCACCTTTGGAAGCGACTCAGACAAAGCAGCTGCCCTCAACCCTCTTCTCAAGGAATCCATTTCAAAAATGAAAGAATTGAGGAGTTGCGAGAACGTTCAACCGTGCAATCGCACGCTACTCGGAAAAAATCTCGGCCCCGCAAACAAAGGATCGAGCAGAAAGGATAAAGGGAAGGGAAAAACAGCCCTCGTAGCCAACACTCAACAACAATCGAGTGGCCCTAGACCGGTTGTTTGCCGAAACAACAAGTGCCAACCCCTCCATGAAAAGTTGAAACATCTTTATTCGTTTCCTCAAGATAAAACAAGGAGACTGTTCAAGCTGGCAGTGCGCGACAGACTCATCAATCTGCCGAGTCCAAAACGTCCTTTGCGGCTAGGCGATGCCAGCAGTTCTAATTATTGCTCTTATCACCAAGTATTGGGCCATTCGATTGAAAACTGCTACGTCTTCAAAAACTGGGTCGAAGACCAATACCAACAGGGCAGGTTCGTCATCTCCGAAAACTGGAAGGTGAGCCCGCCACAACCGCACGCTCCGAGAAAGATAGATACGCCGGGGGCATCATGCTCAGTCATAGAGGAAGCCCCGTAGACCGAAAAGTCAGTAAACTAAAGATTTGCCTCAAACACGACGACGGCGGACCGAAACGTCCTTAAACTAACGACGGACCACTACGTCCTAAAACTAGTTAACGAACGAAACGTCTTTAAACTACTACCGCAGCATCCTCAGGCTGACGAGATAAAAAAATATAAAGAATAAAAATAATAATAATAAAAAAAACGGTATGTCCATAAGCGAAATGGGTACGGATGAAAACCCGAAAGGGCTCCGTGAGTAAAAACAGCAGGGCTACCGGCAAGTGTTCGTGAAAACCCGAAAGGGCGCGACCTCGTAAAAAAAAAGAAGAAGAAAATAAAAAGAATAAAAAACGGTATGTCTATAAGCAAAATGGGCACGGATGAAAACCCGAAAGGGCTCCGTGAGTAAAAACAGCAGGACTACCGGCGAGTGTTTGTGAAAACCTGAAAGGGCGCAACCTCGTTAAAAAAGACACTTACAGGGTCCTCTCGACCTTGTAAGAAGAAGCCACCCGCGTGAGATCCTTACAACTCACAAAGGAGCAACACACTTAGGAATCCTCACGATTCCTAAGGAGAAAATACACTTGCGAGATCCTCACGACTCGTAAGGAGAACTCTCTTATGGGACCCTCACGGCTCATAAGATTTAAAAGTCTTAAGTTACAGAGACCTAAACCTGTGCTTAAGCAACCTCCACAACCTTCGATTTTGCCCTACAAGTGGTCCGATACTGACCCTTGTATACAATCCACGGGCGCGAATAAACATTTCCCTAACCAAGTCCCATCCGTGACTGGGGATATGTACGCATGATGAACAACCCTTATAAGTCCTCTCGACTTACAAGGAGAAAACCCTCTTGTAGGATCCTTACGACTTACAGAGGAACATACACTTAGGAATCCTCACGATTCTTAAGGAGAAAATACACCTATAAGATCCTCACGACTTGTAGGGAGAAATACCTTTATGGGACCCTTACGGCTCATGAAGTCAAAAGCCTTAGTCGACAGGACCTTAACCCTGTTCGCTAAGCCACCTTTGTTCAACATCGACAGAGGCAAATGATGATTCGCTCATGGAAATATCCCAGTTGTAGCGATGCTGATGCTTAAACCGGTATTAAATTCCAAGGCCTTTCATGGCAAATGATGATTCGCTCCTCCCAGTATTCCAGTTGTAGCGATGCTGATGCTAGGATTGGCGTCAAGATTCCAAGTTCTACACTCGCGGTAAAAATCAGCGAGCCATACATGCATGCAAAATAGCCGAAATGATGGGGCAACTTGCAATAAAAAGCAGCAAGTAAAAATGTATGCATGCAAAACAGCCGAAATGATTGGGCAGCCCGCAATAAAAAGTAGCGGGTAAAAAGAAAAATATCCGAAATGATTGGGCACCGCGAAAAATAGCCGAAATGATTAGGCAATATCGATCTTCACGATATAAAAAGCTGAAATGATAGAGCATCGCGGAAGCAAAATAAAAAACAAAATTTATGCCCTACAGGTGAGATCACATTGATCCCTGTATACAATCCAGGGGCACAAACAAAGAGGGAACCATACCTTCCCAACAGACTTCATCAGAAAGCGAAGCCAAATCTCGACGGTTCATGGACAACCTAGAGACAATCTCGACGTTTGTCGCAATTTTGCAGATGTAATGCCAGCAAACGAAGTAAAGGCCAAATTCCTAGCTTCAGAGTCTTGATGGTAACTCATATAAAACTTGAAGGACCATCGGAGATCATCCCATACCAGTGCGGAATGGTCACCACCTCGACGTTCGTCTCAATACAGCAGACGCAACATCATCAAACAAATAGAGCTACGGCAAAATCCCAGCTCCACCTCGGCATTCGTCTCGATACAGCAGACGAGATGTCACCCCAGCGTTCTTCCTCCAACAGGGTTCAGACGCAACATCATCAAACAATGGAGCCATGGAAAAATCCCTAGTTCCAAATCTCGACGGTTCACCAACAACCTAGAGACAACCGCGACGTTCATCTCGATACAGCAGACGAGATGTCACCCCCAGCGTTCTTCCTCCAGCAGGGTTCAGACGCGACAATCAAACAACGGAACCATAGCAAAATCCCTAGTTCCAAGCCACGATGGTTCACCAATAACCTAGAGACAACCGCGACATTCGTCTCGATACAGCAGACGCAGTGCCAGCAAACGAAGCAAAGGCCAAATTCCTAGCTTCAGGGTCTTGACGGCAACTCACATAAAACCTGAAAGACTATCGGAGATCATCCCACACCAGCGCGGAGTGGTTATGACTCATCGGGGCTTACCAAAATGAGCCTAACCTCAAGTAAAAAGCGGCATGGCAAATTCCTAGCGCTTGCTCTTCCGACGGTCAAACTGCCTAGGAAGATTGCTTGAAGACGTCTTGTCCAGCCCCCGAAGGGATCAGAGACACGGCAGTCGCAAGGCTACTCGAACAGCACGATTGCCTATCGAGGAATATATCAGCTTATGCGACGGTACGACGGCCAAAACCCTAAGTACCACAGACCCTAACGGACTTCTATCGTAAAGAGCAGAGGTTAACTGCGACGTTAGGATGTTCTTGCGAGAAATGCTCGATTCGTCTCGACTTGTGAAGAAACTGATGTCTTTGCGAGAAATTCTCGATGCGGCTCGACTCGTGAGATAAAGCCTTAGGCAGTGGGCATAAAAGAAGCCTGTTTCCTAAGCACCGAGACCCTTCAAGTTGGCCCAAAACGGTCTCTTGCATACTATCCACGGGTCTCACTCTCCAAAGTCTAATTTCGACAAAGAGGGAAACAACCGCTTACGGGTCCTCTCGACTCGTAGGAGGGAAAATTCTCTTATAGGATCCTTACGACTTATAAGAGGAAACGCACTTGGGAATCCTCACGATTCCCAAGGAGAAAATCCACCTATGAGATCCTCTCGATCCGTAGGGAGAAAAGTCTCTATGAGACCCTCACGGCTCATAGAGTTGAAAAGTGTTAGGCAGCAGATCTGAACCTGCGGCCTAAGCCATCGCTATCTCTTAGAAAAACTAAGTTATCTGCCAATTATATTTATCAAGACAACATGCTGATAATAAGAGAAGGCAGAAAGCAAAAGAGCATACAAGACATTGCAAAGGAAAATGTGTATCTTTATTCATTGACTTCAATCAAATACAAGATGAATCGTACAAAAGAATAAAGAATGGATACATATTATTTAAAAGGAAAATTTTACAAATACATTGATACAAAGGCAGCTACTGGGAAGGAAGCGTCTTAAGTAGCTTTATCAGTTGTTCGCACACTTCCTTCCATGCCTTTTCCCGATTGGCTACCACCGCCAGTTCTGCCTCTACTTGAGCCCACTGCTGTAAGACAGATGCAAGCTGCTCCTTAACGGCCTGATGAGCGGCTTCACGGCCTGGAGTGTCATGCTCGGCGACATCAAGCTTTCTTTTCAAATTTAGCCCATGAGAGATGCGTTCCAGGAGGCCCTCGAAGACAGCCTTTACCTCAGCAGCGTTTGCCTCAACTTTGGCACGTAGGCGAGCCGTCTCGCTCGAGATCTCTTGGCATTTCTTCAGCCTTAAAGCCGCTTCTTGTTCCAAGTGGTGGACGTAAGAAGCGCTTTGCTCGATCCACGCTGCTCTTTCATTGCTTACGGCTAAGGTCTCGGGGGCGGGACGCATCAACTCTAGCTGATGCAGGCGAGCCTCGATCTCCCTGCAATGGTTAACCCAAGATGCGATGATGCTCTCGTCATGAAAATTCACGAGTATCACTAGCATTGGGTTAACAGCCGTAGCGAAATCCGCAGCAGACGTAGGAGTCTCGACGTCGAGCTCCTCAATGTAGTCGCTCAACATGCGCAGACTATTCGCGGCGCCTTTCGAGGATGGACGTCTCAGGAAAGGGCCCGCCGACATTATGACACGAGGCTCGAAGGGTACCGAGACCAGAACAACAGCTGAAAAGAAACAAGATATGATCAGATAACAGTTCAGGAAATAAAAAAGGGGGAGTTATCAATGTGATAGTCACTGTACCAGCTGAGGCAGGTGGTAAGGCCGGAAGGGTCGGTGGTGCAGCCGATCTTTCATCCCTTCCTTCGATTTGTAGCACTGCAGTCGGGACGAGAAAAAAGTTAGAAGTAATTCCATCAATGAAAAAGAAAGATATCAATGGAAACTATACTCACCAGCGCTACCAGAGGAAGAAGCGAATTCAGATGGGAAAGAGAAGTGTGGGAGTAACACTTGATAAAGATGGTCAAAAAGCACTCCTGAAAAGGCACAACAGTACGACTTTAGTACATAAATTATGCGGCTGAAAGACGAAAATAATAGATTGCAAATCCATACCTTCCAGCATCTTCGATGGTATAAGAGAGGGCTGAGAGGTGACCACCGCCAAGGCAGTAGTCGACGGCGCTCCCTCGAGCAGTGGAGCATCGGCGCTGGCCGCACCTGCATTAAAAAACAAGGGTAAACCTGTCAGAAACAATTACAAGATAAAAAAAGGGGACGGTAATCCGAAATTTACCTGATGAGCCTCCAGCCGAGACGGAGGCGTCTCCCTCCTCCATCGACATAAGACCACCACCCGTGGCCTCATCCCCAGACTCCACGGGGGCCGTTGTCGTGCTCGTGAGGCCGGGAGACGGCGGGGGACCATAGGCAGGGAGAGCTATGGCCGGGGCATTGCCAGACTCCTGAGAAAGAGCGGTTGGCCCGTCCTCAGGAATCATGTCTACTTCACCTGCTACTCCCTCGGGCTCAGCAGTAACGGTTGTCTCGTCCACCGTCACCACGAGGTCATCGGTCTCAGGCACTTCGCCCGCTGCCACTTCGGGCTCAGCAACAACCGCTTGCTCAGGCATCGTGGACGTGACCATTTCGTTAGCCACTAGCTCGGGCCCAGCAATCCTGGTTGCGTCATCCGCCATCGGCTCGGGCTCGACCAATGCCTCTTCCCCCGGTCCCTCAGGTTCGACGGTCTCCGCCTCCCCCTCGGTTGGACTTGGTCCTGCAGAACATAATCTATAAGAACCGACAGCTTTATAATTCTTACAACAAAATTCTGAAAGAAGTATTACCTGAGGTGGATTTCTCGTTAGCCTCCCTATTGGCGTGAATTGCTTGTCTATGAGCTATAGACAGGGCGACCGGGGGCTCTTCTGATGGGGTATCGGCACGAGGAACGGTGCTTGGGCTCGCTCCAATGGCCAAGGCAGCTCTGCATGCCTTTGCTTCGCGCCTCGACCGCTTCCTTTCCTCCCGGGCTGTCGCGATGGACCTCTTCAACGCTTCATTCATTAAGGCGTCGTCGTCCTCGTTCAGAGATGCCTCCAGAGCCTTTAAGGCATCTCTCATCGGCTCTTCAAGACGGACCTCTCGCGGTAGCCCTGAGGAAGCAGGAACAACGGCAGCTGGCAGAACATCTACGTCGCTTGGCGGGAACGGCATTGAGGTTCCTGCGATAAAAGGGAGAGGTTAGATCGACCATAACACAAGGAAAATGAAAACTTGATGAATTGAAACTTACTAAGGCCTAGAGACGCTCTAAGGCGTTCCTCCTCTTGGAAGGTCTTGAGGGAAGCGGCAATGGCTTCTTCAGTGGTGATGCCTGTTGGAAGAAAAGAAGGAAAAATTTTAGTCAAAGGCAATAATAAAGATATGATGCAATAGAAAATGCGACTAGTGATTACCTGATTCCGCAAGCTTAGCCAGCCATGCGTCACGCCTCGCCAACCGCTCCGAAGCTTCGAGGGCGGCCTCCAAATCCGTGTCATCCGGCGGCATGACTAATCCCTCATTAGTCCCATATTCACTCAGGCCCTCGGCATAGGGAGCGTGGGGTTCCTGACCAAACACGACGTCAGCGGCGAAGAGCGACTTCTTTCTTCTTCTGCCTACCAACCCTAGATACCCCCGGGATCGACTTACGCTTGGCAGCCACCTTGGGGCGGCGGGTCCCAATGTCCGCACCCACGCCAGAATCCGGCGAGGCTACAACCACTGTCTCCACTGGAGCACAGGGCGCCGGTGGTGCATCCGCAATATCAGGGAGCGGCAATCCGCGTGGGGGACTCTACGCACGCGATGGTCCGGCTCTAGCATATTTTAGAGGGGGAACTACCGGGGTCCTTGGCATCAAAGGAGCGATGCGGTCGCTACCCGGAGGTGCACCCTTACGGTCAACCAGCAATCGCCTTTTCTCCTTTATGACGGCTCCCGTCGAATGACTGTACCATTCTGTATATACCTTGAGGAGTCGTGGGGCGTAAGCCGGTTCACTGATAAAGAAGTGGGAGCCCGTGTTCAGACGCATAAAATGATGCAGCGCGCTCTCCATCCCTTCTTCGGTCGCAGCAGGTTCCGAAAGGAAGGCCTCCAGTGGTACCCCTTGATTGTAGCTCAGCTGTTGGGCGAAACGATGCGGGTTATATCTCATAAAAATCGCCGCACCGTTCTGCCGGAACACCAAGAAGCCCGGTCTGATAGAATATAAGTGGAGGGTCTCCCGGGCTGTTAAAACTGAGGCTTTATCTTTAAAAGTGTCCTGCAGTGGCCGCACTGCAGTGGTAGACGCCTTTCCAATAGTCAACACCTTGTCGACGAAAGACACACCGTCTCCAACGGTGTGGGGGCGAAGGAGTAAACCCCTGGCATTTCGTGGCGATGGACTTACAATTGATGCGCCAATCAATTGTATGATGCGAAGGAAGCTGCACCTGTCGTAGAACGAGGGCCTTTTGTGCATGCCGAAGACACCCGATGTGTGTAGCTCGAGCCACGATATGAAGTAGTGCATCGGGAAGATCACGTGCATCACCCCAGGCTCATTAGCATCCACCGCTCGACTGAGGCCGTGGTACAAATGTGCCAAGCCGGCTATCCCAACGGCTATCTTTACCCCGATGATCATCCGGTGAGCCGGGTAAAAGACAGAGGGCCGCATATGGCGAGAATGCATCAGGAGCGCAAACCGACTCAGCCATAGCCCAAGAAATCCTAAAAAGAAGGCCTTCTCGTCCATCTCAGGGGCTGCAACTTCCGCAAAAGACATGGTCGGGGAGTTAGGAAGGAAGAAACCCTTTTGGTCTACTTCCTTCACCGGTAGGTTATCCAAACCTAGACCGAAAGGGTCCTCGAGGGTGGCGAACTTGGCAGCTTCTGTCGAGAGGACGCTTGGGTGAAGGAACCGGGTAATGAAATCCTCAAAACTAACTTCGCGACTCCCACGCTCAATGAAAAGGGCCTCGTAGATATTCAACACCTTAATCAAACTTGGGAATTGGTGTTGAACAGCATTCTCCGGCGTGAGGCCCCTTACCGCCGGCTTGGCACCGAAGACATACTCGTCTGTCGGAAGCAACTCCTCATAGTGCTCCCCTATAACCGGTAAGCCGGAGACTTCTGTGAACTCCTCCAGAGAAATTGACACTTCCCGATCCATTGCGAGGAAAGTGTGAGTGGGGATGTTCCACTGCTCCAAGAAGGCCTTGAACCACCAGGTAGGAAGCGTGGGATACTTGAAGATGGAGACATAAACCGCAGTGTACAATCCCAATCTTATCAACTGCGACTTCTTCACCGACAGGATATATCGAGCACACGGCAGGTAGCCGATCGGGTGGCGGGGGATCAGACCTATGTTATATGATTGCCCCCAAGGTCGCGCCTTGCCTTGACAGATACGGCGTCCCAGGATATCCAAAACCATGGGACGCTGAACCGGAATCGCATCTATGGCGGGATGAAGAAAGCCCTTCGAGGTCCAATCGACCATCTCCACGGCATATTGCACCGGGGGTGGGCTGGCGTAGTGGATCGCCGTAATAGGTTCTGACGGCACTGCGCACGTGAAGCTCCGTCGACCCATGATAATTTGATTATACCACGACCCCCAAAGGTGGAGACTCTTATATTCCGGGTCGTGGTCCTTGATCATGGCTAAAACATCACGGTCTAAGGGTGCTTCATGGAACCCTTCCTCCGAGCGAGCGAACGGGAATGAAGTATCGAGAGACATGATCGCTGCAAGTGAACAGAAATTAGCCGTTAGTGTTGTAATTCCGACGCTCGGCATTTGAAAAAATTTCATTCATTAATTAATTAAATTAAAGATTAATTAAATTAAAATTAATTAATTACACCACACAGCAGTGCAGTGGGTAGGAAACCAAAGGGGGACCCACAAAATCTGGATGACAATATGTCAGTTAATAAGACAACCCCATCATTGGATGAGATTGTCAGTTGGTCCCCGAGAGAATATTCCCATTAATAAAATTCTCTAGAGACAAGGAGAAAATCTTCTCTTTCAGAGCAAAGCTCTGTCACAGAGTGACACTTGTCAAACTCTGGTCTCAGGGGAATAAGATTCCTTAAAAGAGCCTAGCTCTTTGATGATGATGAGAAAATTTATTTAAACTCCTAAAGAAATTAAAATTTTTGAAGACTCTTAAGAGTTCTTCACTTTTAGATCAAAAAGATCTATTTTTGATCCATGAGCAAAGCTCTGCTCATGGGTTAAAACCCATGAACAAGATCTCTTTAGATCTGTGGATTCGTGAGAGCAAAGCTCTGTTGGTGAAACCCCAAAGGGGATTTCTTTAGATCAGAAGATCTATGAGAGCAAAGCTCTGTTGGTTAATTAAAATTAATTTAATCTAAGATTAATTTTACCTAAAGTTTTTTAACTTGGAAAATGAGAGCAAAGCTCTAAAGTTCTGGAAACAAGAGCAAAGCTCTGAAATTCTTAAGCAAGAGCAGAGCTCTGTAAATCAAAAATCTAGAAAATAGTGAAGTTTTTCTAAAGGGCCAGAGGTCCTATTTATAAGGCGCTTGCGCCCCTTCAGCTCACCCGTTGATCCAACGGCCAAGATCTTGCCACCGCTGCACTCACGTGCGCGGCACGTGAGCGCAACGGTGGGGGGGAATTTGTTTTCCCCAATCAGAACAAAGCTCTGTTTGAATTTCAAAATTCAAAATTCGAAGCAACGCTTCAGATTCTTTGCACTGCGCGCAACGCGCCACGTGTCAAAAGCTGATACATCAGCGCAGCGTCCAAGGCAGCGCGCCCAATCAGAGCAGAGCTCTATTTAAAACAAAATTAAAAGAAGCAACGCTTCAGTTGCGCAAGCACTGCGCTGCGCGACACGTGTCAGCGCAGATGTGCAAGCGCAGTTGCGCTGCACCGTGCGCTGCGCGACACGTGTCAGCGCAGTTGCGCAGCGCTTTGCGCTGCTTGACACGTGTCAGCGCAATTGCGCAAGCGCAGTTGCGCTGCGCTGTGCGCCGCGTGACACGTGTCACGCGCTGGGGCAGTTGCGCCAAACAGAATTAAATTTTTAAAGAAATCTTTCTGTTCTTATTAAAACAAGAAGATTTTCTTCTGTAAAACAGAAGCCCTTGGATCAAAAATCCAACGGTGGGGAAAATTCCC
Source organism: Agapanthus africanus (assembly GCA_030015575.1). Classification (NCBI taxonomy): domain Eukaryota; kingdom Viridiplantae; phylum Streptophyta; class Magnoliopsida; order Asparagales; family Amaryllidaceae; genus Agapanthus; species Agapanthus africanus. The sequence goes on along the minus strand of CM057339.1, from coordinate 821,425,962 downwards.
CAAATCACTCAGAGAAAAATCTCTTTAACAAATTTAACTAATTTATGGGCACTATATAAAGGACCCTAGACCTCAATTCAAAATCATCAACATTATCATTGAGAACTCTGAAGATTTGGAGAGAATTCCTCAAGAACAAAAAAGGTAGAAACCTTTAGAAAAAAGAGAAAATTCTCTTATAAACAGATCATTCATCTGAGAAGAAGATCAATGATTTTCAATAAAAACTAATAATAATAATAGTGCTTTGCACTTTCTTATGAACCAGTGGTTCTTTAAAAACAAGAAAAACTTGTTTTCTTTGATTTAAAATCGATCAAAACATAAAACAGTGCTTTGCACTTGAAAAATTGCACTGTTACGCTCCTGTGTTGGCGCAAGCCACCAGGGAGTGCCACGTGTCAGCAGCGCAACAGCGCAACGCACTGACACAGCGCACTGCGCTGTTGCGCTTGTGCTCCTCAGATCGTGACACGTGTCGTCACCTCAAGCACTTGCGCTCAGTGATTGGCGCAAAGCGCCTGACAAATGCAGTGCATTTCTTTTACTAAAGGGGGCCAGGCCCAAATCAGAAAGGCTTAGTAGGCCAAATTAAATTGCAATACAATAAAAGGGCAGAGCCCAAACAAAATTGATGCTCTGCATCATTTGTAAATGGGCAGAGCTCAAACAAAATAATAAATAATGCATTGCATTATTTTAAAAGGGGCAGTGCCCAAATAAAGGCCCAACAGAGACCAAAATTAATGCAGTGCATTATTTTAAAAGGGGCCAAGCCCTAGCACAGGCCTAATAGGTCAAAAACAAATAAAAAAAATGTTGAACATTCTTCAACTGGACTTAGCCCAATCATGACCGTAAGTCCTCAAATTAAATTGACTGAGCACAGCTGCTCTCTTAAATCAATTTACATCCGGTTCGAGGGTACATCTCCAAACTCCTCTGACTCTTATCGTTTTAATCCCTCAACGACGTCAGAGAGGTGACGGGTCCCGACAACCACACATCAATACGGACTGTGGGGTCCTTAAACCCACGGACTTAAGCGTCCTTAAACTAAAATACGGACTGTGGGGTCCTTTAAACCCACGGACTTATGCGTCCTTAAACTAAAACACGGACTGTGGGGTCCTTAAACCCACGGACTTAAATGTCCTTAAACTACCTATGGACCACCATGTCCCTAAACTGGAATATGGACCACCATGTCCCTAAACTGGCAATGGACCGCAACGTCCTTAAACTACTTATTGACCGCGACGTCATTAAACTAAACAATAGTGCTCCCAAATGCTCTTTTGTCGGATCTAAACGATCCCGTTAAGTCGATCTTAGTCTCAAATCAGACTAACGTATCCTTAACAAATGTTTAAGTCGATTTTAGCCTAAATATGGCTAACGTATCCTTAAACTAAAACACCAAACCCAAATCTAAGTAAATACGGATTTGGACTAATCGACGTCCTACGGGCGACGACATCACTTAGTCTCCGTATACAATCCACGGGCAACCACAAACAAAACAAACACCCACGATACGAAGTGAAATTCTGGAGAAGGAGAAAGTTGTTACCGCGATGCGGTAGCGTAATTAACTGCAGGGGCTTGCGCCTGCAGGGAAGAGCGTCCCCACAATCAAAAACCCCTCAAGCGAGGGGGAATCTGACGAAATCTGCTACATCGGCTGCATCCGTCTAAACCTCCGATACACGGTTCCATAAATCAACTTGGCATCTTCGGAGAGGTGGATGGATAAAACCAAATAGCATCTGCCCCGAATCTCAGGCAAGACGTCCTAATGTCTCGGCTGCCGTTCGGAGGGGAACAACTATCTTGCTCTCACATGTTGATAAAGCCCTTAGGATGTGTACTTGACTACCAGAACTATGATGGAGATCATACTAGTGGGGCCAGGGTAGTCCACAAGTTCATCCTTTAATTATTCCTAGTCGAGGGTATATCGAGACAGGGCATCTATATTCCAGAGTAGACTAGCGTATACGCTTCTTGACCCATATGATGGGCGATGGATGATCCCACATCCATTGGTGTTTGACATCAAAGATGGTATACAGGTGCTCAGTGGAGACTGGGTACACTTAACAGGACTCGCCGATGACTCTTATGTGGTAGTATACCTATCGTCAGATAGCAATCCTTTAGTAACACTGGTACATGTTAGTTTGTAGACTCAAGATCGTCATAGAGTCTTATGTGGCTCCCACTGTGATTTGATTTCCTCCCTACCACGCTCAAAGGAGACGTGCAAACAGGTGGATTTTGGGTACAGTCCCGAGTCGCATAGAGGCAATGAGCGATAGGAGGGGTTTCGTCTTTCCCGGTATTGGGGGTTGATATTGCGCTATGCTCGATTGGTTATAACTGGAAGTCCCTGGCCAGGGCTGCTGCCGAGATTTCCACCCCTAGACATGATACGCGACATATCAGACAAAGAGACCGGACTGTACGGTAGTATTACTGATAGGCTTCCTGGAGACTGTGGACATGCTTGCTTGTTGATCTTCATATCGCTCAATATCCGGGTAGCCGTTACGTCCAGCTAGTACCACTGACGGCTTATAGGTGACTGATATGATCATCACCTACTGCTGGCGTATTGACAAGTCTTTAGAGTCCCACACAGAAGTTCCCTGGTTCAACCGAAACGAAGTAGGACACATATGTGATATGTGTGCGCCTGATTAAATACGTATATGTGATACCGTATTGTAATCTGGCAGTTATCTGTTATCGGTTCGGGTATATATGATATGACCAGATTGTCGAATCAAGGGTTGATTTGATAATGTGATATACAGATAAATGATATTAGTCGGTCATATGTGATATAACCGGATTATTAAATCAAGTGTTGATTTAATAATGTGATATAATTATATCTTAACTAATATCATTAGCTCACTAATTATTCTTCATTATATATGTATTATATATATATATATATATATATATATATATATATATAAAATAATGAAACATGGCATATGAATTTCTATTTTGTGAAAATATAAATGAGGTGGAAAATGAGAGCATAGTTGCAAGCATGGGATTTACTTTTGTTTATTCATCTTGACTCACTATTCAAGCATGGTTGCAATTTTATATTGCATAATTCCATGCTTGAATGAGTGAGGGGTCAAGAGTTGCCATTGATTCTAGCTCATTCTAAACACTTAGCCTTTTTTCTTGAGTTGCTCCCATGGTTGCTCTCTAGCTTCTTCTTCCTCCTCATGTCATGGTTCAAGCTTCAACCCTCACATGTGATGTGAACCATAGAGCTTGAACACAAACTTGTGAGCTTTTAACATCCCCTACTTTACCATCCTACACTTGACTAGCGATCGAGTGTAGCGTGTTTCCTACGCTAAAGAGTTTAGTGTAGAGGTAGCTTGAGTTGGAGGGACTTCGCGCGGATCATCTTCGGAACGAAGGTCATCGGAGGAAGCTCGTCCAATGCCTCAAGTGGAGCCTAGTGGAGTCACGAGACTACTACACGGAACATGTGAAGTGAAGGACCGGTCTATAAAGGTTGTATTCCTTGTTCACTGGATGTAAAGTTGTTTACATTCTTATATCGTCTAATTCTCTAGTTAAGATTCTATAGTTAGGGTTATTTAGCATTGCAAATTTTTGAAAACGGCATGGATGATGTCTTCCGAAACCTTGCCGTCATGCTAGGCAACCCAACAGTGGTATCAGAGCCAAACTAAAGAATTAGACGATGTTTATTAGAATCACGAAACCGAAAAACTCCGAATCACCGAAACCAAAAATCAAGTTTCAGTCAATTTTAAAATGATCTCAGAAAATTATTTTAGTAACTGCAGAATGTTGTATGTGATACAACTAGAACACTGGAGAAATTCGAGACCAAACAACCGGATTTTAACCGGCGACATTCACGAAAAATCCGGCCTCACCGATTTTTTAAACTCCTATTTGGCTCGAATTTTTTTTGTGTTCTCAGGGCTTGATTTTGGGGTTTCTGGTATTGTTTGATTAGCTCAGTTTTCATGTGATGTTAACAGTTCTATTGGGGCTAATACGGAGTGTTTCATAGTTGTAATTCTAACATCATTTTGGGTTAATTTAGACGACATTAAAAAGTTTGAACGAATACCAAAAACCCATTTTCTCCCTTGCTGGAAATTTTCCAAAAGTTGGATTTTCTCCAAGTTAAAAACATTCAAAAATCATGCAAGTAATTCTATGGACTCTCTAGAAGAACGAAACCTTAACTCGATTCTATAACCGTCGGAACCGCCACCAAACCCTAGGGTTTGTGGTAGTTCCGCGACGCCATAGGTGAGGCAAGGGTTAGCCCTTCTACGGTTGGTCCATAGGCACTGTGGCATGCCATGAGTAATTTTTAAATTGTGCTCAAGTGTTGAGCTATTTGGAAAATTTTGGGTGTTTGTTGATTCGATCAGAATGTTTAACATCGTCTAGCTATTTGTGGAATGTGATACAATATTTGGAATTTGAATGGTTAGGCATGAAATCCGAAGTATGTGATATTTCGGGTTTATGATGTCTAAGGAGGTTGCAGATTCCAAATGTTGTAGTTTGATATTTTCTTTTCTGCGACCGTAAGTGAAATATGTGGTGTATCGCCGGTTTTGTTGCTATATGTCAACGACGATTGGGATATGTATATTTACTTACATCGATGACATGTGATGTTATGTGTTGCTGGGATATGTTATATTGGATCGTCGTGTTTTGAATAGCCGGGTTTTTTTGCGTGAGATGAGAGTTTTTCATTTTCATTAATATAAAAACTTGTATGTAATATTCTTTTATTAGGGCACTTCCGGGTTGAGGATAATGTCACCCTTGTTGTATATTATTTACTTTTCCGCATTAGGATAGACCCAAGGCGGGAAGCACAAGTAACCGGGTTCTAGAGTCCAATGGGAGACCATCTCGAGGAGTCGAGTCCGGGTCTCCTAACTTTAGAATTGGTAGGGTTGCTTGCCGCTCTTGTAAGGGTCTAGAGATGTGGGTTTGGCTATTCACTACGACCATGGAATCCGTGTTTTTTACTGGCTTAATATAAAACACGGACATCCTAGTATATCCAATATTTCATATGTTAACTTCTGCTGCTGATATTATGTGATGTGATCACTTTATATGCTTGAGACGAATGCTTTATTATTATATATATGATATATACTAAACGTTGCTTATGTTTTGCACCCGCGCTAGTCCCGCCCCGCTATACCGTTAGTTAAGTAACCTAACGGGGCATAACGGGACACTGTGGCGAATGCAGATGGCATAAGCATACGTTGTATTTTCGTTTCTTCTGTGATACTTAGGAAGCATAATTGATGGGACTTTATTAATGAGATTAATGAAAAAGAAAGAAACCTAAAAGATGTTGGAATCAAATTTTCTAAAAGGGCAGCTCTAGTTTTTGTTTTGCATAAAAGTATTCCTTGTAGAATATCCAGCATCTCATTCAATGAGGAAAGAGCCGAGATCCCTTCACTAGGAGTGACCTCTTTAGCGGAACTAGTAAAAGCCTCAAAAGCACTCCTTTTCAAAATCACTCGATTCCGCAACGATATCAAGTTCATTACACAAAAAGGTTTTATTAAAAACCTGTCGTAGCCCTCCGTCATTTCAGATAAGGACTATTTAGTATTCATGCTGCGTTTGTTGACCTTGTCAAGGCGTAGTGAACTGTAGCTGAATAGTGCTTATCTGCTAAAGCATGAGATGCGTTTGGATTAGGGTAGTCGTACGGCCTTGTTGACTTTGTCAAGAGTCGTGTGGGTGGGTTTAATTCAAATCATGAAATGTACGGGTTGAACTTGACTTGCGGTTTATGATTTGTTGACCTTGTCAAGGTCATAGATCGCTTGGGGTAAAATATTATCGAGAATTTCAAGTGTTGAAATTTGCAATGAGATTGCATACTTTCTATGAGATACTTGGATCCCGATACCCACTGCGAGTAAGAGTTACTCCTGGGAGAGTTTTACACATCACAATTAGCCAATCAAGTAGGTGTCTAGAATGGTGTTAACGGGGTTACGCCCCTGGGAAACGAGATTTATTTTAATTAGGTCCGTACGAAAGCACGGGAAACCTCCCTCAAAGTACCGACACTGGCCTGGCTGAAAGATTGGCGAACTTGTAGGGTGTAATTAATCCCGGCTAGTCTTACCTTTTAGGGTTTGAAGGAAGATTTGATAAAACCGGTGGGAGCCATCCTGATTAGATAAGATAATAACCAATCTAATCTTGCAAGAGTATACGCTAAGTGTTTTCTTCTCTCTCTCTCTTCAGGTAGCGACTATGTCAGGCCTTAATCAAGATAATAATATGGATGTATTAATCGAACCCACTTATTATACTGAGCAGGGGAACGTTGGCTCCGCTCCAACTTATAATTATTATAAGTTCGAGCAGGAAATATGGGAATATCTGGATTACCACGCCAGCCAAACGAGGAATAAGCATGTTGATCCATCTTCTTCGGGTGTGTTAGTTACCGAGAACTGTTTCTCAGTACACTCTACGTCCTGGGTATTAGATACCGGATCGGGATCCCACATATGTAACATGTTGCATGGGCTAAGCAAAGGTAGAGAACTGAGAATAGGTGATCATTCTTTAAAAGTAGGGAATGGTGCAAGTGTTGCAGCCAAACCAGTTGGTGAATATCACCTTGTATTACTAAATGGGAATACTTTGATCTTGAACGAATGTTATTGTGTGCCCTCTATGATATGAAATTTAATATCAATTTCTTTATTAGATAAAGAAGGATATAACTTTGTAGTAGAGAATAATGTTATGAACATTTACCTAAATCAAGTGTTGATTGGGTTTGGTGCATTATGTAACGGTTTATACGTTCTAAATCAAAACACAGTTCTTAATGTACAGAACACACATAAGAGGAAGAGTTCAGAAATGAACGAATCCTTCTTGTGGCATTGTAGACTAGGTCATATCAATGCGACACGACTAGCTAAGTTACATAAGGATGGATATTTGAATCCGTTCGAATTTTCATCTTATGAAACTTGCCATTCATGTCTCAAAGGCAAAATGACCAAAACTCCATTTACAGGACACGGAGAAAGAGTTACGGAACTCTTGGGACTAATACATAGTGATGTATGCGGTCCCATGTCTCCACATGCCAGGAATGGTTCCTCATACTTCATTACATTTACCGACGATCTCTTAAGATTCGGTCATGTGTTCCTGTTGAAACACAAGTCTGAAACTTTTGAGAAATTCAAAGAATATAAGCATGAAGTTGAGAACCAGACGGGTAAAAGTATTAAAATCCTTCGATCTGATCGAGGAGGAGAATACTTGAGCATGGAATTCCGTTACTACCTAAAAGAGAATGGGATTCTCTCTCAGCTAACTCCTCTGTATACACCACAGCACAATGGTGTATTGGAGCGGAGGAATCGCACCCTATTGGATATGGTGCACTCTATGATGAGCACCGCTGAGTTATCTATTTCTTTTTGGGGTCATGCGCTTGGGACAGGAGCATACCTATTGAATCAAGTTCCATCTAAATCTGTGCCTACAACCCCATATGAGATATGGAGTGGGAAGAGACCATATCTTAAATGAGTTAAGATATGGGGTTGTCCGGCCTATGTCAAAAGGCAAAATCCGGACAAACTCAAGGCACGATCAGTTCTTTGCAAGTTTGTGGGATATCCAAAGAATTCATATGGATATTTTTTCTACCACAGTGAGGAACAAAAGGTGTTTGTTGCTCAACATACCACCTTTTTAGAAAATGAATTTCTTGTAAAAGAAATTAGTGGCAAAGAGGTAGAGCTGGAAGAAGTTCCAGCTACACAGACTACAACTGAAGATTTAGTGGAACCAGAGGATTCGATAGTTTCCAACGAACCTCAGCCTCTCCGCCGATCTATTAGGGTTCCTCATCCATCTGAGAGATACTACGGTTTTCTCATTGATGGTGGTAGTGAGGATTGCATCATGGAAGATGATGACCCAACTAGCTTCGAGCGGGCCATCATGAGTGGGGACTCTGTGAAATGGCTGGATGCAATACGATCTAAGATGGAATCCATGTACACCAACAAAGTATGGACTTTGGAAGTCGCTCCCGAAGGGGTAAAATCCATTGGGAGCAAATGGATCTTTAAGAAGAAACTTGGTGTAGATGGAAAATTTGAGACTTTCAAAGCTAGACTTGTTGCAAAAGGTTTTCGTCAACGACCAGGTGTGGATTATGATGAAACCTTTTCTCCAGTGGCTATGCTTAAGTCCATCCAGATCCTACTTGCCATCGCTGCATACCATGACTACGAAATTTGGCAAATAGATGTTAAGAACGCCTTTCTAAATGGTGATTTAGAAGAGAGCGTGTACATGACTCAGCCAGAGGGCTTCATGGATAGTGGGAGCAACGGAAAGATGTGCAAGATGCTTAAATCAATTTACGGGTTGAAGCAGGCATCGTGGAGTTGGAACATCTGTTTTGATGAGGTAGTCAAAGAATTTGACTTCATCAAAAATATAGATGAACCTTGTATATACAAGAAGGTGGCAGAGAGTAAGGTCGTCTTTCTCGTATTATACGTGGATGATATACTCTTGATAGGAAATGATGTTCCTATGCTGCATGTTCAGTTGATAAAACTGCACTTTTAATATGATATTTTTCCTACTATTTCTATATAAAAAAGGTGTTTATTATAATATATGACACATATGAGGGTTTATCTGTAAAAATACTATTTTCATGTGTTTATATATTATAATTAACATTTGGTAGGAAAAAGTAAGCATATAATATCCATGTAACATTTGGCCCATTTAATATGCTTACCTTATTAAATACCTTTGACCAATTCTTAATGGTTAAGTTAATATCTCAATAAAACAAACTCTACTAATATTATTTGTTGAGTTATTGTGCAGAATTTTCAGGGCTGAAATCAAGGAAATCAAAGTTGGCAAAACAAACCTGCCTAATTAAAAAAGTAAACTAAAGAAATCAATTCTGGCAGTGACGTAGAAAAGATTTTCAGTTTCCAGAGATTCAAAAGATCACCACGTGTCATCAAGATAAAGCTCCAGAAAAACAAATCAAGTGATCTCCCTATAAGGCCGCGGAACCTCGGCCAAACCCACCAATTGGCCGCGGTTCCATCGTGTATTGGACGAGTTGGGAGTTGGGATTTTGCTGTTGGGATCCAAATTAGGAAACCAGGGTTCTGGCTCTGGGACTATAAATAAGGACCGAGAGCCTCTTGGAAAAATCATCAAGCTGAAAAGATCACGAAGTCCACGACAGGCTCACACATCCAGGATGATCATCAACGGTTCATCTACCTCCTTAGAAGAGATCGAGAAGCAAACTAGCATTTTGTAATCATTTTCTAAGGGAATAAAGTGTAAATGAATTTTGTTGATTAATAAAGGTAGTTGTTTTCTTATTCTATCCCTTTGTAGTTTTAATATGATTTCTCTCTCCATCTCTTCTTCTCCCAACATGTGCGAGTAATTCTTCACTTGTTAGGGTTCATGGGATTAGGGTAGGTTAATGGATGATGAAGATCCTTAAACTTTTTTTAAGTCCTATAAAGTTTATAAACTCTATCAAAAGAATAGTTAACATCCTAATTGGGTGCGCTATCAATTCATTGATAATCGCGACCACGATTAGAGATTAGATTAACAATTGTTTTGGTAAAGGCTAGATATGAACGGAGTTCCATATCGAGATAGGGGTTAAGAGTGGGAACCCTTTTCCCTTCAGAAACCCTAATCTACTTGCATCACTGTCGTTCTAATTTTAAATCTATTAAAGGATAAAAGAATAATCTTTAATTAATCATTCATAACTACTAAATCCTAATGAACCCTACAAGCCCCCTTTTAATATTAAACTTACCTCCGTAGTTAATCTAGATCTATATTTTGCATCCTTGTTTAACGTAGATCTAGAAACTATTTCCACCATTCTTTATTCTTCCCCTTTCTCAACACGTCTAAAGTAAGAATAAAAGGTTCCACGTTTCCCTGAGGACGATCCGTACTCACCTCGGTCTAGCTACGCGCGACACCGTTCTGATTGTGGTTAAACTACACTAAAAAAGATCAATCAAATGGCGCCATTGCCGGCGATACGTGCGTAATTTTTTATTCTTACTATTTGTGTTGAATTCTTATTCGATCTATATCATAATTAAAACAAAACCGCAAATTGTATATTTAACGATTTGTGTGTGAATTTTGCAAGAAGATCTGGAGTCACAGACTTGAGGAAACAGAAAGAAAGAGACATTCATCGAGATCCAGAGGAGTACAGAAGGACACGGAGCAAAAATTCATCAACTGGTCCTTCTTTCTTGCGGCTGAACCGCGACACTAGAGCCATATACGCGGTGGAAGCGCGGCGGGATTGAGGAGTTAGGAGTCGTAACTTCTCTGGTAAGTTTCTCAACTCTTTCTCTCTCCTCTGAAATCCAATAAAATATCTTTCCTGCAGGATTCTTTGCAACATATTGCCGCTCAAAAATCTTTTTGCAAAGTTTTGTAATTGGTTTGTTAATTCATATTTTAATACGGATTTTAAGGGGCAAAGACCAAATTCAAATTAGGTAGGGATTTTATCACCCTTCCTAAGCCCCACAAATCACAAAACGAGCATCCGCATCAACCCTACATTAATTTAAAAATTATCTAGACAGGACTCTAAGGACTGTCGTGCTCAATAAGGACAGAGGAAGGTCGTGGGTAATTTATCGCTTATCCGCATTACTTTTGTGGTGCCTAGGCAAGTGTGTCGAAGGCAAGTGGTTATTTAATTAAGGCCCGCTATTTTCGGTGATCCGGATAGCGGATACCTCCCACTTAGCTGGCACTTATCTGGCCACAAGAGTAGTAAAGAGGTGGTAAAGGATTGATCCTACGGCTTGTCCTTTGGAAGTCTAGGACCGGTCTAGAGACTTGACCTAGGTAACCTTAGTTTTAGGGCTGTTTGTGCATTTTTGTGTGATTTGTCTTAAGTCCCACTTTTTCAAAACAATCCAATTTTTAAATAACACACAAGCTGCCAGTTGCGCTAAACCCGCTTAGTGCATGCTTGGCTGGACACGGGATTCTAGTGCCCGTCTTGTCCGCGTTCCTGCTATCGACTCCGAAGTCGGTACTTCTTCATCTTCTTTTCCCCCACCACCCACCACAACGACCGAGATGGACGGTACTCCATTAAATTATAACACCACGCTGCCACCGCCCGTAGGTGAGCAGAATCCACCGCGCATCTCTCTCCAAGAAAGATGCTATCTTATCCGTGGTCCACTTCCTACTTGCTTATCTATTCCACCAGCCAACGGGGATAATTTTGAAATTAAACCCCACTACATCAATCTGTTGCCCAAATTTCACGGGCTTGAGTCTGAAGATGCGTACGTTTTCATCACTAAATTCGAAAACGTATGCGCAATGATGGGTACTTCACAACTGACTGTGGATGCTATGCGCTTGCGTCTTCTCCCATTCACTCTGTGCGACTTGGCAGAAAAGTGGCTTTATAATACTGCCGCACACTCTATCACTAATTGGGATGAATTTGTAATAGCATTTTAAAAAAAAGTTTTACCCAAACCATAAGACTGCCCGTGTTAGGAGCGAGATCAACCAGTTTACCCAGCTTCCCAATGAACCATTTTCGAAGTGCTTTGAACGTTTCAAGGATCTGCTTGTCCAATGTCCTCATCATAGAATAAATAGATGAGATTTGTGCCGAGTTATATATGAGGGCATTAATCCTGCGACAAAGCAGATGCTTGAAACAAATTGTCAATGCAATTTCATGTCTAAAGATGATTGTGAAGCTTGGAAATATCTGGAAGACCTCGCTGAAAACACTTTGCAGTGGGAAAGCGTAAGACCACCTTCATCTAGGGGAGGTATTCATCAGCTCGATATTTCCATCGCAGTAAAAGCCGAAATGGCAGCGATGCAAAAGAAACTCGACGCTATTGAGAACAAATTCTCATCAGTCTCCCTAAATCAGGTAACGCTTCCCAAGACCGTGTGTCGTTGCTGTTCAGATCCTTCACACTTGACGGAAGAATGTCCTATGAATGCATCGTTTCAAGGTCACGAGCATACTAATGCTACTTTTCAGCAGCGACCTAGAAACGATCCTTATTCTTCCACGTACAATCAAGAATGGAGGGATCATCTTAACTTTGTTTGGAACCAAAACCAACCCCAAAATCAAAACCGGTTCCAAAGAAATTATCAAAGAGCTCCTCCACAGCAATAACAACCGCAACCACAAAGTCAGCACCCCTTTCAGTCTCAAAATTTTCAAAATCCGACCAACACTTCTGCACCGCAATTGGCCGGTACTGATAACTCTTCACTCGCACAAACTTTGGATTTGTTTATGAAACATACCATTCAAATGTCGGCTGATATGAGGTCTTCTATTGATACCATAAAGAAAGACTCCGCCTCCCACGGTGAGAGTATTAAATCAATAGAAAACCAAATTGCACAGTTGAACGCCGCAATGAGTGCGAGAGAGAAAGGGAAACTCCCATCTCAACTCCTGCCGAATCTTGGCCACTCACAAAATCATAATGTGAGTGCCGTTAATATGTTGAGATCGGGAAAAGTGCTGAATAACCGAGTGGGTGAACAATTTGATGATGTTAGTGATACCAGTGATACCCCGGCTTCTACTTCTTCCCCTAATTCGTCTAGTCTCCCACCTTCATCCAAGCCTATTCTCCGTTTTCCCCAAAGCTCGAACACTTCGCCCAATCTATCTAAGACGATTCCCACTCCAATTTTGGGATTGAATCCGTCCCCACAATCTTCTCCACAAATGTTGGACCCAAAACTTATTAATCAAGCTCCATTTCCAAACAGATTAAGGGCCAACAGACCTAACCCACAAATGGAGAAGATTGTGGAAATGTTTAAGCAGGTTAACGTAAATATTTCTCTCCTAGATGCTATTCAACAAGTCCCATCTTATGCAAGAATCCTTAAAGACTTGTGCACTAGGAAAAGAAAAACTCAAGTGCCTAAAAAAGTTTTCATGACAAGTAATTTTAGCACAGCTTTTACCCAGCAGATACCAAAGAAACATAAGGACCCTGGCTATTCTACCATCTCTATTTCTGTTAGGGGTAAAAATATTAATCGTGCTTTACTCGACCTTGGCGCTAGCGTTAACTTGCTTCCTTATTCAATATAAGAGCAGTTAGGGATTGGAGAGTTGAAATCCGCCCATTGTACTCTCCAGATGGCAGACCGATCAATCACCAAACCTCGGGGTGAACTAGAGAATGTGTTAATTAAAGTCGGGGAATTTATATTCCCTGTGGACTTTATTGTTTTAGATACACAGCCTATGGCAAACCCACGCAATCAAATCCCGGTGATACTCGGTCGACCCTTCCTAGCAACTTCTAACGCTGTAATTAATTGTCATAACGGTTCTATGAACTTATCCTTCGGGAAGATGACAATTGTGCTTAATATTTACAAACTAGGAAGTCAACCATGTGAACCTTCTGCTCATTTGCTTGATGTTTGTTCCATCCACGAGATAGCTTCCGAAAGCTGCATGGAGGAGGAACTTTGCTTTGATGATCTCGACAACACTAGTGAGACATCGTTTGATCCTGCACAACTTCATAATGAGGATATGTTCAATGAGTCCGTCCCAGAGTTTGAATCCGTTGACTCGTCGTAAAAGTCAGTAGCACTTTCCGAGTCAATATCCTATGCAAATTTTGAACCTCTTAGGGAGTCCGAATATCATTCCCTTACCCCACCTTCTATTGTCTCTCCGCCAATACTTGATCTCAAACCGCTACCTTCTCATCTTAAATATGCATATTTAGGTGAGAATGAGACTTTTCCAGTGATTATATCCGCTTCTCTAGCCTTAGAGCAAGAGAGCGCACTTTTGGCAGTATTGAGATCAAATCGGCAAGCATTTGGTTGGACAATGGCTGACATCAAAGGGATTAGTCCCTTAATTGTTGAACATTATATACATCTGATGGATGAAGCCAAACCAACCCGAGATCCACAGAGACGGTTAAATCCCGTTATGAAGGAGGCGGTAAAGAATGAAATCATCAAGTGCCTTGATAATGGTATAATTTACCCAATATCTGATAGCCAATGGGTAAGACCGATTCACGTAGTCCCTAAAAAGTCTGGCATCACGGTCATAACTAATGAGGCTAATGAGTTAATCTAAACACGCACCCAAACTGGGTGGCGCGTATGTATTGATTATAGAAAACTCAATGCCGCGACGAGGAAAGATCACTTCCCTCTACCTTTCATTGACCAGATGTTAGAACGATTAGCTGGACACGAATACTATTGTTTTTTGGACGGATACTCTGGCTATAACCAGGTCCCCATCGCCGAAAAGGATCAAGATAAAACCGCATTTACTTATCTTTTCGGTACTTTTGCTTATAGACGCATGCCTTTTGGGTTATGCAACGCTCCCGCTACATTTCAGCGGTGTATGATGGGGATATTCTCAGACATGGTTGAGAATTTTCTGGAGATATTTATGGATTATTTCTCCATATTTGGGGACTCCTTTGAGGACTGCCTTAGTAATCTTGACGCGGTTCTTACCCGCTGTAAGGATAAGAACTTAACTTTGAATTGGGAAAAATGCCATTTTATGGTCCAAGAAGGTATTGTTCTTGGACATATAATTTCACAAAAAGGCATTGAGATTGACAAAGCTAAAATCAATAACCTCCCTCGTCCCAAATGCGTCAAAGATATATGATCCTTCCTTGGTCATGCAGGATTTTATAGGAGATTCATTAAGGACTTTAGCAAAATTGCTAGACCCTTAACTCTTCTATTGGCCAAGAATACTACATTTCACTTCGATTCGGATTGTGAGGCTGATTTTGAATCGCTTAAAGGATCTCTCACTATAGCCCCCGTTCTATCATCTCCGGATTGGAACCACCCGTTCGAGCTTATGTGTGATGTATCCGATTTTGCTATTGGTGCAGTCTTAAGACAACACATTGATAAGATGCCTCATGTAATTTACTATGTAAGTAGGACCTTGAATGATGCACAACTTAATTACACAACTATCGAGAAAGAACTCTTGGCAGTTGTATTTGCATTGGAAAAATTCAGGCCCTATTTGATTGGCTCGCCAATTGTGGTTTACACGGATCACTCCGCCTTACGACACCTTTTATCGAAGAAGGATGCTAAGTCCAGGCTAATACGTTGGATCCTGTTGTTACAAGAATTTGATCTTGTCATCTGAGACAAGAGTGGGTGTGAAAACGTTGTAGCTGACCATCTTTCACGCATCACTTCTTCACCAACATTGACCGTGCCGATAAATGACTTATTTCCTGACGAACAGCTCTTGACTGTATCCTACGAACCTTGGTTCGTGGATATTGTGAATTATCTAGCGACATGACTTATTTCTAGCGATTGGTCGAAACAAGACAAACTTCGATTTCTATCCCAAGTAAAATACTTTTACTGGGATGAACCTTATCTGTTTAAATATTGTTCCGATCAAATCATTCGCAGGTGTGTCCCTAACGATGAATTCAAGAGTGTGTTATCATTTTGTCATGATCAGGCATGCGGCGGTCATTTTGGTTCTCGAAAAACAGCGGAGAAAGTTTTGCAATGTGGCTTTTATTGGCCAACATTATTTAAATATGCATATGAACATTGCAAAACTTGTCCGCGATGTCAGTACTTAGGTCGAATTTCACGAAGAAACGAGATACCGCTCCAACCTATATTGGTTGTGGAAATATTCGATGTTTGGGGTATTGATTTTATGGGCCCTTTTCCCAACTCTTTTGGGAATTTATATATCTTGTTAGCGGTTGATTATGTCTCGAAATGGGTGGAAGCAATACCGTGTCGCACTTAATGACAACAAAGTTGTCATTAAGTTCCTTAAGGAAAATATCTTTTCGCGATTTGGACACCCTCGCGCTATAATTAGCGACAACGGAACACATTTCTGTAATCGGTCTTTCGAGGCCTTGATACGGAAATATTCAATCACTCACAAACTTTCTACGCCCTATCATCTCCAAACAAGCGGGCAAGCTGAGATCTCAAATAGGCAGATCAAACAAATTTTGGAGAAGATGGTTTCTAAAAACCGTAAAGATTGGTCAACCAAATTGACGGATGCTCTTTGGGCATTTCGCACCGCTTATAAGACCGATCTTGGTATGTCTCTATACCGCCTTGTGTTTGGGAAGGCATGCCACCTTCCTGTCCAGATCGAACATAAAGCAATGTGGGCTATTAAAGAGCTTAACTTCGATTTTGATCAAGCGAGCAGCTATCGGAAGCCACAATTGAATGAGCTAAGCGAACTCTGCGATGAAGCTTACGATAATACGGTGATAGTAAAGAACCGGACTAAAGTGTTCCACGATAAAAACCTTTTTAGAAAAACTTTCACATCGGGGCAACAAGTCCTTCTTTACGATTCCCGTCTCCATCTTCATCCGGGTAAGCTTAAATCTCGTTGGAAAGGACCTTTTGTGGTGCGGTATGTACACCCGCATGGGACAGTAGAAGTTGAAAATTTGAAAAACGGTTCAATTTTTAAAGTAAATGGGTATATATTAAAATCGTATTTCTCTGCTGACCCAGCGGAGGAGCTCCTGTTTTTACAGGAGCCGATTTATCATAATTGAATTTCCTCCGCCTCACCTCCATGTTTCGGCAACATTTTCTCATTTTAAGAATGGAGGTGAGTGAAAATAGACTTAACTGAATATGTGTGCGTGCCAAAGAACAAGTTTGGGGGTAGTTTTCATTTAACTATTATTTTACCCCTTTTGTCTCTCCCCAAGTATACTGGTCCATGCTCTCAGAAGACAACATCAGTAAGGACACTGCTGAAAACAGGTTTGGGGGGAGGTTTGTATTCACTGAATTATCTTTGACATTGGGCATTCAAAATTTTTTGTTTTTTTTATATAACAAAAGAGTAGAAAGTGAAAAAATATATTTAAAAGATAAGAATAGTTTAAGCAAAACAAAAAAGTTAGATATTTTCTTAAATGAAACTAGTAATAAGTAGTTATGAGCTGTTGTCCCAACGGTTAGTAAGATGAAGGAAATTACTAATCTGAGGATAAAAATAAGCCTGAAAAATAGTTTCTATTCTGGAAGCCAAACATTTGAACGTTGATACCCTACTATACGCACTTACACACATCTTGAAATTCGGGATAGTAGAGGATACCTTGAAATGCTCTTGTCTAAAAACCAAAGTATGAAGAAAATAAAAGTGGAGAATAAAAGATAAAATGGTGAAAAGAAAAATGAACACTGGTTTTGTTATCACCGAGGCAGCAATAAAAAAATATAGCGAGCGTGCTTTATCACCTAGTGCCTTAGACCATCTGGTTTGGGAGCCACTGCTAAGCCTTAGGTGTTGCAAGACGAGGAAAAGCACCTAATCAGCAAGCACATGAGTAATCGGTCGGTTAGTATCTCAAGAAGTATTAACGGTCGCATGAAAAATGTGTGAGCATATTCCATATAAATATCGATTAAAAAGTACTAAGGTAGATGGACAAGAGTATGATTGCTTGAATTGAATTCTCCGAGTGTAGGGATGTCCAGTTCACGCACGTAGGGGTATATGATCAATGTTTGGAGGAGTAGGGAGGAAAACTAAAGACGATGTTTTATTGAGGGATGATGTGATTTCTAACAATTTTTCACAACCATTAAGATAGGGCTCATAACAACTAAAAAACTGGTGTATTTGAAAACTCTTATTTTTCAAGTTCTTTCTTTTATAGTTCTTATCTTTATATGTAACTTTTACTATCTCTCTTTTATTATAGGATTTTGTGGGTGTAATCCACTGAAAACCCTCAGGAGACAACACTCCTCCTACTAGGGACACCTAGGGGTTTAACGGCTTGTTGCACGCGTTCAGTGTAATCGTGTTGCCTACGAAAGTGTGCTTAGCTTTCTCCTTTCATTTTCTCCTTCTCTTGAATAAACTAGTTTGCTCGGGACGATCAAAAATAAGTTTGGGGGTATTTGTTCAGTTGATAAAAATGCACTTTTAATATGACATTTTCCTACTATTTCTATATAAAAAGGTGTTTATTATAATATATGACACATATGAGGGTTTATCTGTAAAAATACTATTTTCATGTGTTTATATATTATAATTAACATTTGGTAGGAAAAAATAAGCATATAATATCCATGTAACATTTGGCCCATTTAATATGCTTACCTTATTAAATACCTTTGACCAATTCTTAATGGTTAAGTTAATATCTCAATAAAACAAACTCTACTAATATTATTTGTTGAGTTATTGTGCAGAATTTTCAGGGCAGAAATCAAGGAAATCAAAGTTGGCAAAACAATCCTGCCTAATTAAGAAAGTAAACTAAACAAATCAATTCTGGCAGTGACGTAGAAAAGATTTTCAGTTTTTAGAGATTTAAAAGATCACCACGTGTCATCAAGATAAAGCTCCAGAAAAACAAATCAAGTGATCTCCCTATAAGGCCGCGGAATCGCCGCAAAACCCACCTATTGGCCGCGGTTCTGCCGTGTATTGGACGAGTTGGGAGTTGGGATTTTGTTGTTGGGATCTTAACCACTGGTTTCCAAATTAGGAAACTAGGGTTCTGGTTCTGGGATTATAAATAAGGACCGAGAGCCTCTTGGAAAAATCATCAAGCTGAAGAGATCATGAAGTCCACGACAGGCTCACGCATCCAGGCTGATCATCAACGGTTCATCTACCTCCTTAGAAGAGATCGAGAAGCAAACTAGCATTTTGTAATCATTTTCTAAGGGAACAAAGTGTAAATGAATTTTGTTGATTAATAAAGGTAGTTGTTTTCTTATTCTATCCCTTTGTAGTTTTAATATGATTTCTCCCTCCATCTCTTCTTCTCCTAACATGCGCGAGTAATTCTTCCCTTGTTAGGGTTCATGGGATTAGGGTAGGTTAATGGACGATGAAGATCCTTAAACTCTTTTTAAGTCCTATAAAGTTTATAAACTCTATCAAAAGTATAGTTAACATCCTAATTGGGTGCGCTATCAATTCATTGATAATCGCGACCACGATTAGAGATTAGATTAACAATTGTTTTGGTAAAGGCTAGATATGAACGGAGTTCCATGTCAAGATAGGGGTTAAGAGTGGGAACCCTTTTCCCTCCAGAAACCCTAATCTACATGCATCACTGTCATTCTAGTTTTAAATCTATTAAAGGATAAAAAGAGTAATTTTTAATTAATCATCCATAACTACTAAATCCTAATAACCCTACAAGCCCCCTTTTAATATTAAACTTACTTCCGTAGTTAATCTAGATCTATATTTTGCATCCTTATTTAACGTAGATCTAAAAACTATTTCCACCATTCTTTATTCTTCCCCTTTCTCAACACGCCTAAAGTAAGAATAAAAGGTTCCACGTTTCCCTGAGGACTACCCGTACTCACCTCGGTCTAGCTACGCACGACACCGTTCTGATTGCGGTTAACTACTACACACTTTACACAAAAAAAGATCAATCACTGCACTCGGTCAAGCTCTTCTTATCACAAAGATTCTCAATGAAAGATCTAGGTGATACCTCCTATATCTTGGGGATTAAGATCTATAGAGATAGATTTAAACGGATACTGGGATTGTCCCAATCTAGGTACATTGACACCATACTAAAGAGGTTTAGTATGGACGATTCCAAGCGTGGGAATATACCCACGATCTCAGGACTCACTCTTTCCAAAGAGATGTCTCCAAAGACTGATTTGGAGAGAGCTCGCATGCAAGGGATACCCTATGCTTCGGCAGTAGGCTCTATCATGTACGCGATGTTATGTACCAGACCCGATGTAGTATACTCACTAAGTGTAGTGAGTAGGTATCAAGAAGATCCAGGAGAGAATCACTGGACAGCTGTGAAGAACATTCTCAAGTACTTGAGAAGGACTAAAGAGATGTTCTTGGTGTATGGTAACGGTGAACTCCAAGTGGAGACGTTTACCGATTCGAGCTTCCAGAGTGATAAGGACGACAGTAAGTCGGTCTCGGGTTTTGTCTTACCCTTAACGAAGGGATGGTGTGTTGGAAGAGTTCCAAGCAAGACACCGTAGCAGACTCGACGATAGAGGCTGAATACATCGTTGCCAACGATGCTGCCAAAGAAGCTGTCTGGATGAAGAAGTTTATTACTGAGTGTTCCGCGCCGAAAACCGGGAAGACAAACGTCTTACCTGAATTTGGGGGCAGATGCTAATTGGTGCTATCCGTCCACCTCTCCGAAAATGCCAAGTTGATTTATGACACCACGTATCGAAAGTTTAAACGGATGCGGCCGATATAGCAGACTTCGTTAGATTCCTCCTCATTTGAGGGGTTTTTGATTGTGGGGACGCTCTTCCCTGCAGGCGCAAGCCTCTGCAGTTAATTATGCTATCGCATCGTGGTAACAACTTTCTCTTTCTCCAGATGCTCACTTCGTGTCGTGGGTGTTTGTTTTGTTTTTGGTTGCCCGTGGATTGTATACGAAGACTAATTTATGTTGTCGCCCGTAGGGCGTAGATTAGTCCAAATCCGTATATTCTTAGATTTGGATTTGGGGGTTGGGTTTAAAGATACGTTAGTCTCATTTGGGACTAAGATCAACTTAAACGTATGTTAAGGATACGTTAGTTTAATTTTTAGACTAAGATCAACTTAACGGGATCGTTTAGATCCAACAAAAGAGTATTTGAACTCTATTGTTTAGTTTAGGGATATTGCGGTCGATTGTTAGTTTAAGGACATCTCGGTCCATGGGTTTTAAGGGACCCCACAGTCCGAGGTTAAGGACATTATAGTCCGTGAGTTTAAAGACCTCACAGTCAAGGTTAAGAACATCATGGTCCGTGAGTTTAAAGACCCCACAGTCAAGGTTAAGGACATCATAGTCCATGGGTTTAAGGACCCCACAGTCCAGTTTAAAGACGTCATAGTCTATGAAATGTATGGTTGTCGGGACCCGTCACCTCTCTGAAGACGTTGAAGGATTACAACGACAAATATCAGAGGGGTTCAGAGATGTACCCTTGAATCAAAGTTGATTGGAAGATCTATAGTCCAATTTGGAACTAAGATCAATTAATTAGATTATGAGCACATTGGCTCAGTTAAATCTGAATTGAGGACTTATGGCCAATTTGGGCTAAGTCCAATTAAGCTTGAAATGTTGACCCTTTGTTGGGCTATTGGACATTTGTCTGGGTTCAGCCCCTCATTATTTAGCAACTCTAAACAAGAGTTTGAGGGCTCTGATAACACTTTGTCTTTGGCTGAGCATTAAACATTATAGCTCTGGATTTTAAGGCTTATTTGAAGAGGAGATTTGCCTCTCGGAAAACTTAGCCAATTTAGGCTAGGCCGGTTTTAAAGTAGTGTTAAACACTAGAGGACATCTGGTGGTCACGTGTCCTCACGTGATGTATTTAAAACAGTGTTAAACACTGGAGATGAAATGCTTAAAATAGTGTTAAACACTAGGAAGGAAGGGGTCACGTGGGGGCACGTGAGGGCATCCAAAGGTGGGGCCAGACCTCCTTTATTTTGTTCTCAGAACCGCCAATAAGTGTTAAACACTTTTGATCTTCTGGCCATCACGTGTTGGCACGTGATAGGTATCCGTGCATTGATTATTAAAGTGTTTATTAGGGGTCACGTGAAGACACGTGAGAACGCCCAAAGCCAATACTGCTTTTGCTTTTGTTCCCTTTGTTTTGAAAGTCACGTGGGAGCACGTGAGGCATTGCCTCCAAGCTTTTTCTTTTTCATTTTAGGGGATCTATTTAGAGGTCACGTGGGGGCACGTGACCTAGTTTTTGTTCTTTCTTTTCTGATCACTGAGGATTGGGGTCACGTGTCTCCACGTGACCAAGTTCTTTACGTGCATGGAGAGCTTTCAAGTCTCTTTGTTTTAAGAATTAAATTCTCTGTAGGGTTAAACCCTAATTCTGTTTTAGAGGAATTAAATTCCTATGTATGTGGAAGAATTAAATTCTTATGTAGGGTTAAACCCTAATTTTATTTAGAGGAATTAAATTCTTATGAATTTGAGAGAATTAAATTCTCATGCAGGGTTGAACCCTAGTTTTATCTTGGAGGAATTAAATTCCTATGAATTTGGGAGAATTAAATTCTCATATAGGGTTAAACCCTAGTTTTATTTGGAGGAATTAAATTCCTATGAATTTGGGAGTATTAAATTCTTTAAACTCAATTCTCCCTCTAAGTTTTGGATCTGCATGGCAGAATCTCCCGGATGAGAATTAAATTCTCAACTTGTGGGAAGATTTGCTTCTGCAGATCTTCAACCAGAGGAAGAACTAAGTTCTTTTGCAGAAGAGTTAAACTCTTAGACTGAGAATTAAATTCTCTTTTTGTTTTATGGAGCTTTGATCTCTTTCCCCTTTCTCACCTAGGGTTTCTTTTCTTGAGAATTAAATTCTCCTTTCTTTTCTCTCTGTTGTTGTTTTTTTTTTCTCCAGAAAATCAAGATTCCAAAAGTCCTTTTTCCTCTCCTCTTCTTGGCTCCTATTTATAGGAGAAGGAAAAGAATCAATTTGTTTAGTAAATCTTTCATTGAAAGATTTTGGTTGTTTTTGTCACCAACATGATCTTTTAGATCACTCAGTGAATTTTATTCACCATTGGATTTTTAATCCAAAAGATATTCTGTTTGTTATTCTTGGTGCATTTCAGGGAAATCTTTCCTCGTATAAAATCTTTCCATGAATTGGTGATTTATAATCACCATTGGATTTTTAATCCAACGGTGCTCCACTTTACAGAGCATAATCCTTTTTTCGTTTGGAAAGATTTAAAGAAATACTTTCCCAGTTAGGGTCTTTGATTTCCCTTAATTAGAATTTAATTCTATTAATTCAGAAGGCTTTTAAAGCCCATCACGTGTTGGCACGTGATCCCAATGTTTGATCATTGAAAAAGAATTTAACTCTATCAATTAAAGAGCTAAAGGACCTGTCACGTGTTAGCATGTGACCCTCTTTTATTCAGAATTTAATTCTGCCTTTTAACAGAGCTAAGGAATCATCACGTATCAGCACGTGACCCTTGGTCATGTGTGAACACGTGATGCCCCATTGGGGTCTTTCCTTAGCTGTTCTGTTACATTTTTGTCTGATTAGAATTTTATTCTATAAGGTAGAGATCACAGGAAACTATCACGTGTCAATATGTGACCCTTGGTCACGTGCGAGCACGTGATACCTTATTGAGGTATTTCCTGATATTTTATCAGGGAACAAATGCCCCCACATCGTTGTTCTCACGTGTCTGCACGTGAGTGCAACGCTGTCACCTTTGTGACCGTTGGATCTGTCTAGGGAATAGGGGAGATGAACCGTTTCCCATCACATCTGTTCCCCTCCGAAAAACGCGGCGGAGACGCGATGTACGTCTCGCTTGAAATTCGGGGCAGATGCTAATAGGTGCTATCCGTCCACCTCTCCGAAGATGCCAAGTTGATTTATGACACCATGTATCGAACGTTTAAATGGATGCGGCCGATGTAGCACACTTCGTCAGATTCCCCCTCGCTTGAGGGTTTTTTGATTGTGGGGACGCTCTTACCTGCAGGCGCAAGCCCCTGCAGTTAATTACGCTACCGCATCGCGGTAACAACTTTCTTCTTCTCCAGATGGTCACTTCGTGTCGTGGGTGTTTGTTTTGTGTTCGGTTGCCCGTAGATTGTATACGGAGACTAATTTGTGTTGTCGCCCGTAGGACGTGGATTAGTCCAAATCCATATTTTCTTAGATTTGGGTTTGGAGTTTTGGTTTAAGGATACGTTAGTATCATTTTTGGAATAAGATCAACTTAAACGTTTGTTAAGGACACGTTAGTCTAATTTCCAGATTAAGATCAACCTAACAGGATCATTTAGATCCAACAAAAGAGCATTTGGACTCTATTGTTTAGTTTAGAGACATTGCGGTCGATTGCCAGTTTAAGGACATGGTGGTCCGTTGTGGTCCGTGGAATATCTGGCTGTCGGGACCCGTCACCTCTTTAAAGATGTTGGAGGATTACAACGACAAATATCAGAGAAGTTCAGAGATGTACCCTTAAACCAATGTTGGTTGGGAGATCTATAGTCTAATTTGGGACTAAAGTCTGTTTGAAGGTTTATGAGCATATGGGCTCAGTTGATATGAGTTGAACATTTTATTGTTCTGGTTGTTGAGCCTTTATTTTTGCTCGGCCCTTTCTGTAATTAAATGCATAGCATTTATATTTGGTCTGTTAGACATTTTCTTGGGTTCTGCCCTTTTTTAATAATGCATAGCATTTTAGTGGTCTGACAGTGCGCCACATGGCCTGTCAGGCGCTTTGCGCCAATTAAAGAGCGCAAGGCGCCAACGCATGTGGGGGTGACACGTGTCACGCTCTGCTGAGCGCAAGTCTGTTAGCGCAGTGCGCTGCGCCAGTGCGCTGCTGACACGTGGTGCGCTCTGGTGCAGTGCGCCAATCCAAGAGCGCAGTGCTTTGTTTTAGAAGCGCAAAGCGCCGATCATTCTGTGGTTGACACGTGGCGCGTTCTGGTGACTTGCGCTAATCCAAGAAGCGCAAAGGCGCATTTAAGAGTGCAGGGCACTGTACAATAGCGCAGAGCGCAACTTGATCCAATTCAGATCAAAGAAACAAGTTTTTCTTGTTCAAAAGAGGTTCTATCTCAAGATTCAAGAACCAATGGTTCATCAAAAGGCTGTGCCTTTATATAGATCAAAAGATCTAGGGATGAAGTAAATTACTTCTTTTTAATCTTTTATAATTAGATCTTTTTGATCTTTTTTCTTTTTATTGAAGATCTTGATCTTGTTCTTAGATCTTTGATCTTTTTAGAAGAGATTCTTCTTTTTGTGAGATGTTTTCATCTATATTCTTCCAAGAATTAAATTCTTTACCTTGAATAAGATGATCTTCTTTCTTCAAAGGTTTGCCTTTCAAATTTTTCAGAGTTCTCCCTTTTCTCTATCTCTGTATATCTATCTCTTTTGTTTTTTTTTATTTTAGAAAGAAAGATCATCGGTCGTTGGGACCCACCACCTCTCCGACGACACTGAGAGATTACAGTTCCATATATCGAAGGTGTGGAGGGATGTACCCTTTGAACCATGTCTCACTCATTAGGGGGGAAGAACAGGCTGGAGCTTAAGCTTCTCGCTGCTGAAAAAGGCTTCTTTGCGTTCACGCACGTGCGCCGCACGTGTTGGGCGCTCATATTTGCACGTAGCGCACATGGAGCTTGCGCATATGCGCATTATGGGGGGAGCAAGCTCCTATGGAGAACGAGTCTCCTTTTAATATTATTGAATATTCTCATGTGGTGCGCACGTGCGTTGCACGTGGTGCGCGCGTGGCGGGCACACGTACGTTGCACGTAGCGCACATGCGCATTATGAGGAGAAGCAGGGCTTCTATATATGGAGAACTAAGCTCCTATGGAGAACTAAGCTCCTTTTAATATTATTAAATGTTCTCATGTGGTGCGCACGTGCGTTGCACGTGGTGCGCGCGTGACGGGCACACGTGCGTTGAACGTAGCGCACATGCGCATTATGAGGAGAAGCATGACTTCTATATATGGAGAACTAAGCTCCTTTTAATATTATTAAATGTTCTCATGTGGTGCGCACGTGCGTTGCACGTAGCGCACATGCACATTATGAGGAGAAGCAGGGCTTCTATATATGGAGAACTAAGCTCCTATGGAGAACTAAGCTCCTTTGAGTATTGAATCTTTTGAGGATTGAACTCTACCCTTTCTAAGAGGTATCCCCTCTTATTTATATGGGAGTGGTAGAGAAGCCATCTGTCCTTTTCCCGATATGGGACTAAAAAAAGCATTCCCCATGTAGTAGAGCATTACTTTAGATTACACGTGCATAGCACATTTGCTCATAACTTTTGATCTCAGATGAATTATGAGGCCCATAATATATCAAATCGAAGGATTTTTCGAGATGCTTTCAATACCATCAGAATTTAGCTGTTTCTCATTTCGGAGTTTGTCAAAATACAGCTCGGAAAATACTGGTTCGCATCTTCTTCCTTAGATCACATGTGTATAGACATTTGCTCATAACTTTTGATCCCGGATGAATTATGAGGCCCATAATATATCAAATCGAAGGTTTTTTCGAGATACTTTCAATACCATCAGAATTTAGCTATTTCTCATTCGGCAGTTTTTCAAAATACAGCCCGGAAAATACTGGTTCGCATCTTCTTCCTTAGATCACATGTGCATAGACATTTGCTCATAACTTTTGATCCCGGATGAATTATGAGGCCCATAATATATCAAATCGAAGGTTTTTTCGAGATTTTTTCAATACCATCAGAATTTAGCTGTTTCTTATTCAGGAATTTGTCAAAATATAGCCCGGAAAATACAGGTTCACATTTTCTTAAGCGTATCGCTGCCATTTGATACCTTGGGCTCTTTTGTACAGAAATTTTTGACGGGAACAAATGCCCTCCACTACTTTGCCCACATAATTATATACGTGGGTGAAGTAGTGCAGAGTAATTCATAGTGTATGACCAGTTTCGGGTTGGTATATAATTTTCAGAATTTTAATCTGAGAAGATAATGAGCAGACACAAGCGTCGTCATTTATCATTGACTCAAATCTCGACTCTTAAGGGTATAGTCCCAAACCCTCAGCTCCATGAGCCGTACCCTTCTATTCCTTTATATTTTACTCTGGCGTGAAGTAGTTTATATGCTCATGAGTAATTTCTCCATTTCAGTGGCATGTAGCTTTGGCAAGTGTGGCCCATAGATGGTAGATAACAGTTAATCTTGAACTCTTTATAAGATAGTGATGGCTTAGAAGACAGGGGTAGGATCTGTCAGCTAAGACTTTTCAACTTTATGAGCCGTGAGGGTCTCACAAAGACTTTTCTCCCTACGAGTCGAGAGGATCTCGTAAGTGTATTTTCTCCTTAGGGTTCGTGAGGACTCCTAAGTGTGTTTTCTTTTAAGAGTCGTAAGGATCTCACTAGAGAATTTTCCCTCTTACAAGTCGAGAGGACTTGTAAGCGGTTGTTTCCCTCCTTGTCGAGATTCGACTTTGGAGAGTGTGACCCGTGAATAGTGTGCAAGAGTCCATTTTGGACCGACTTGCAGGGTCCCAGTGCTTAGGAAACATGTTTTTTTTTTAATCCCCACTGCCTAAGACTTTTCCTCACGAGTCGAAACGAATCGAGAAGTTCCCGCAAAGACACTAATTTCCTCACGAGTCGAGACGAATCGAGCAGTTCTCGTAAGAATATCCTAACGTCACAGTTAACCTCTGCTCTTTACGACAGAGGTCCGTTAGGGTCTGTGGTACTCTAGGGTTTTGTCCGTCGTACCGTCGCGTTGGCTGATGTATTCCTCGATAGGCGATCTTGCTGTTCGAGTAGCCTTGCGACTGTCGTGTCTCTGATCCTTTCGGGGGCTGGACAAGACGTCATCAAGCAATCCTCCTAGACAGTTTGACCGTCGGAAGAGCAAGCGTTAGGAATTTTGCCATGCCGCTTTTTACTTGAGGTTAGGCTAATTTTGGAGAGCCCCGATGAGTCATAACACTCCGCGCTGGTGTGGGATGATCTCCGATAGTCTTTCAGGCTTTATATGACTTGCCGTTAAGACCCTGAAATTAGGAATTTGGCCTTTGCTTCGTTTGCTGGCATTGCGTCTGTTGTATCGAGACGAACGTTGCAGTTGTCTCTAGGTTGCTGGTGAACCGTCGAGATTTGGAACTAGGGATTTTGCCGTGGCTCCTTTTGGTGATGTTGCGTCTGCTGTGTCGAGACGAACGTCGAGGTGGTGACCACTCCGCACTGGTGCGAGATGATCTCCGATTGTCTTTCAGGCTTTATATGACTTGCCGTCAAGACCCTGAAGTTAGGAATTTGGCCTTTGCTTCATTTGCTTTGGCGCGTCCGAATCCTGCTGGGGGAAGAACGCTGAGGTGACATCTCATCTGCTGTATCGAGACGATCGTTGAGGTAGTGACCACTCCGCGCTAGTGCGAGATGATCTCCGATTGTCTTTCAGGCTTTATATGAGTTGCCGTCAAGACCCTGAAGCTAGGAATTTGGCCTTTGCTTCATTTGCTTTGGCGCGTCCGAATCCTGCTGGGGGAAGAACACTGAGGTGACATCTCATCTGCTGTATCGAGACGATCGTCGAGGTGGTGACCACTCCGCGCTAGTGCGAGATGATCTCCGATTGTCTTTTAGGTTTTATATGAGTTGCCGTCAAGACCCTGAAGTTAGGAATTTAGCCTTTGCTTCATTTACTTTTGGCGTTGCGTCTGCTGTATCTAAACGAACGCTGAGGTGGAGCTGGGATTTTGCCGTCACTCCGCTTTGCTGACCATGGGGTCTTTTGTTGACATTGCATTTACATCTTGCTGGACTGCGAAGGAACGCCGTTGTTGACATTGCGTCTGCTGTAACGAGACGAATGCTGAGATGGAGTTGGGATTTTGCCGCCACTCTGCTTTGTTTTGACCGTGAGGTCTTTCGTTGACGTTGCATCTGCATCCGGTCGGAGTGAGGAGAAACGCCGTTGGTGATCTTTAAGTTGTCGATATCGACGTCGAGACCCTGAAGCTAGGGATCTCTTTTTGCTTCGTCTGTTGACATCATGTCTGCAATATTGCGACAAATGTCGAGGCTGTCTCTGGGTTGTTTATGAACCGTCGAGATTTGGCTTCGCTATCTGGTGGAGCCTGTTGGGAAGATATAGTTCCCTCTTTGTTTATGCCTCTGGATTATATATAGGGATCGATGTGATCTCACCTGTAGAGCAAAAGTTTCATTCATTTTTTTTTATTATTTTATTTCCGCGATGCTCTATCATTACAGCTTTTATATCGCGAAGGTTGCGATTGCCCAATCATTTCGGCTATTTTTCGCGGTGCCCAATCATTTCGGCTATTTTTCTTTTTACTCGCTGCTTTTTATTGCGAGCTTCCCAATCACTTCGGCTGTTTTTTTTACTCCCTGCTTTTTATTGCGAGTTGCCCAATCATTTAGGCTATTTTGCATGCATGTGTGGCTTGCTGTCTTTTCACCGCAAGGTTGGGATTAGACACCAATTTCGGCATCAGCACCGCTACAACTGGGATGTTGCCAGGAGCGAATCATCATTTGCCTCTGTCGATGTCGAACAAAGATGTCTTAGTAAACAGGGTTAGGATCCTGTCGACTAAGGCTTTCGACTTCATGAGCCGTAAGGGTCTCACAAAGGTATTTCTCCCTACAAGTCGTGAGGATCTCGTAGGTGTGTTTTCTCCTTAGGAGTTGTGGGGATTCCTAAGTGTATGTTCTCTTATAAGTCGTAAGGATCTTACAAGAGTGTTTTCTCCTCATAAGTCAAGAGGACTCACAAGGGTTGTTCACCGTGCGAACGTATCCCTAGTCATGGATAGGACTTTGTTAGGGAAATGTTTATTCGCGCCCGTGGATTGTATACAAGGGTCAGTATTGAGCCAATTGTAGGGCAGTATCGAAGGTTGTGGGGGTTGCTTAAGAACAGGTTCAGGTCTCTGTAACTTAAGACTTTCAAATCTTATGAGCCGTGAGGGTCCCATAACAGAATTCTCCTTACGAGTCGTGAGGATCTCGCAAGTGTAATTTCTCCTTAGGAATCATGCTGATCCCTAAGTGTGTTACTCCCTTGTGAGTCGTAAGGATCTCACGCAGGTGGTTTCTCCTCACAAGGTCGAGAGTACCCTGTAAGTGTCTTTTAATGAGGTTGTGCCCTTTCGGGTTTTCACAAACACTCGCCAGTAGCCCTGCTGTTTTTACTCACGGAGCCCTTTCGGGTTTTCATCCGTGCCCATTTTGCTTATGGACATACAGTTTTTTTTATTCTTTTTATTCATTTTTCTAACGAGGTTGCGCCCCTTCGGGTTTTCACAAGACTCGCCGGTAGCCCTGCTGTTTTTACTCACGGAGCCCTTTCGGGTTTTCATCCGTGCCCATTTTGCTTATGGACATACCGTTTTTTTTATTCTTTTTATTTTTATTTTTTTTATTCTTTTATTCTTTTTTTATCAGCTTTGGGATATTGCAATCCACCGTAGTTTATCGACATCTCGGTCAACATCTAGTTTTAGGACGGAGCGGTCCGTCATTAGTTTAAGGACGTTTCGGTCCGTTGTTGAAGAAGGCCGGCTACTACTTATAGAGTTTGGGCTTAGCAAGATATCGAGCGGACATAGTCGTCGTCATCTATCATTGACCTAGGCCGTGACTCATCAAGCATAGTATTTCTTTAGGAAGCGACCGTTTATTGGCCTGAAAGGCTTTTCACCGTGCATATCCATGAGTAGATAGGCTCCACCCTGGTAGACCTTGTCTATGATGTACGGGCCTTCATAGTTTGGCTCGAATTTTCCCCGCTTGGCGCGATTGGGGATCATAGTTCTTTTGACCACTAGCACGAGTTCGCCTTGGCGGAATGTCCTTGGCCTGGTCAATCTTTCATATGAGCGCGTCATCTTTGCTTTATAAGCCTCCAGATTTTGTTGCGCTATGAGCCGAGTTTCATCAAGAGCATCAAGCTCCTCAAGCCGAAGGTGAGCATTTTCTTCGTCGGTCAGCTCGTAGTGGACTGCCAATCGTAGAGAGGGTAATTCTATTTCGAGGGGGAGTACTTCTTCTGTACCGAATACCAACGCGTACGGCGTTGTGTTCGTGACCGTCTTGAACGTAGTTCGGTATGCCCAGAGAGCTTCTTGCAGTCTTTCATGCCAGTCCCTTTTATTTCGGGACACCGTCTTCTTCACGATCTTCATCAAGGGTCTTGTTGAAAGCCTCAGCTAGACCGTTAGCTCTGGGATTATAAACTGAGGAGTATCTCCAGTCTATGTTGTGTTGTTGCGCGAAGCGGCTGATTTTGTGGCTTCTGTAGGCTGGCCCGTTATCGGAGATGATCCGTCTTGGAGTTCCGAACCAATAAATGACGTGCGTCTTGAAGAAATGGAGGATATTCTCCGTCTTCACTTTTCTCAGCGGTACTGCTTCTGCCCATTTGGAGAAGTAGTCAGTCATCGCCAAAATGAATCGATGTCCCCTGGACGATGCTGGTTCGATGGGGCCGATTACGTCAGTCCCCCACATTTCGAACGGCCAGCTAGCCACCGTTGGATGGAGTGGATTTGGATGCTGATGGATAAAGTCCCTATGGATCTGGCACGAGTGGCATTGCTTCGCATACTCGAGGCAGTCTTGGATCATCGTGGGCCAATAATAACCCATCCTCTTGATTTTCAGCTTCATCTTTAGCCCGGCTTGGTGAGAACCGCAGAGTCCGTCGTGAACTTCTTGGACGACTCTTTTTGCTTCTTCAGGTCCCAGGCATCTCAACCACAGAGAATCAAACGATCTCTTGTACAGAGTATCATTGACGAAGGCGAAAGACAGAGCTCGTTTCATAAGCCGATGTCTTGAGGACGCCTCTTCAGGTGTTCGACGGGATTTGAAGTAGTCTATAAAGACTTCTCTCCAATCCTCAGCCTTTTCCTGGTCTTTTATTTGCATAGCCATTTGCTCAGTCACTCCCTTTTCTTCGGATGATTCCGGAGATATTTCTGCTGGGACAAGCACCCGACGGCTTTGTACCATGATTCATACATCATCGAGGTTCTTGTCGGCCAGTTCTTTAGCGAGCTTGGCTAACGCGTCCGCCTTGCTATTTTCTGCACGCGGTATGCTTTCCAGCATATAGGAGGGGATTTGAGTCAGCAATTGCTGTACTCTCTCACCATACTTTACCAGTTCGGGTTTGCACGTTTGGTAGTCGCCATTTACTTGACCGACGACCAGTTGAGAATCTCCATATATGAGGAGGTTTTCAATTCCCATGTCGATGGCGATCTCGAAGCCTGCTATCAAAGCTTCGTATTCGGCTTCATTCTTCGTCCTCGGCTCTGTCAAGGAGAAAGCAAAGCGCATTATTCCTCCTTGTGGAGTTACGAAGATGAGGCCTACCCCCGATTTGATTATAGGGGTGCTTTGTTTGCGCTTCTTCATGGAAAATGCTCCATCAAAATAAAGTTCCCATTGGGTATCACTACCGTCGATCGCATCAAACGCGTGTTCGTTTGGCAGCTCACAGTTCAGAGGGGAATCGGCCGGTATCGGATGCTCAGCGAGGAAGTCGGCGATGGCCTGGCCTTTCACCGCCTTAAGAGGCTGATAGGTTATTGAAAACTCCATTAAGAGCAAGGCCCATTTTGCGAGTCTCCCTGTCAATATGGCCTTCGACATTAAATATTTAAGGGGGTCCACCTTCGAAATGAGACGGACTTCAAGCGTCAACGCATAGTGCCTGAGCTTTGTTATCGCGAAGATCAACGCCAGGCAGTGTTTTTCGATGGGGGAGTGTTCAGACCATAATAATGCATTTTTCATTCCCCTATTCTTATCCGTTTTATAGATAAACAGGTACTCTTGACGCACGTTTGTTGCATATTACAGGATACAGACTCTTGGAGCGAATACAGTGAAAAAGATGAAAGTTGATACAGAAAAGGGACTTTTAACCAACAAGCAGACGGATCTTACTCAAGCCGAGACGAAGAACAGTGCAAGGTCCAAAAAGACGAAAGTGAAACGGTCAAAAGATCCTTACAAGTTTTCACTGAAGATCTGTAGAAGACCCAGAAGTCAAACAGAGAAAAGTGGTGAAGAAACAAGAAGCCCAAATGCCCATAATACAGCTCAAGAATTTTGGTGAGCTGAGCTCACCAAAGGGCCGCGGAACCGCGGCCCAAGCGCCCTATTGCCGCGGTTCCGCGGCCGTCTAATGCCCGTGTCGGCGCAAAGTTTCTGAGTCGGTGCGTCGGTGCGGGGGTTTGGATTTTCAGTGGGCAAATCTGTATTTTCACATGTGCGAGAGTCTGTAACCCTAGTTTCCCTCTTTTCTTATAAATTGTAGTCAAAAATTGTAAAACCCTATGCCTCTTTTCAATCAATAAAATTCAGAATTGCTGGGATTATTATTCAGATCTGTTCTATATTGCTTGGAGGGAGCCGTCAACCTAATAAGTTATTTTATGTCTTTGTTTTAATTCTTTTAATTAGTATGTCTTATCATCCCCTAATGAGCGGGTAGTCTCCTCGCTTGTTAGGGTTAGCCTTAGGGAAAGGTTTGAGAGATGAGATCTATCACCCCTTTCATGCCATCCACACCTAAGAGTTAGAACTCCATGCATGCACGCACAACCGCTCCCTACGGCATCCTACCCTATGAGGTAACGATGAACCGTAGTATAAAGGGCCGGTTGCGCGTGTTTTCCATGAGGGTTACGGTAATTATCGATAAAGGAAGGATACGAATCTAGAGGAAGAAACATCTTCCCAAAAGATTCGGATCCACTTTATTGATAATTATCGTAACATCTAATAGATCTAAAATAGGGCAATGAAAGCGGTGAGCAAACCTTTAATCTCCAAAATTTCCCTAAACCTAACCCTAGCAAGACTTTAATTTAGATTAATTTAGTTTAGTGATAGATCTAGTATTTTAGATTAAATCAATCCAAACAACAATTGGAATCAACTCGTAAAGACGCATTAAGATAACTACCCATCTCTGTGGATCGACCCGTACTCACCGGCTAGCTGCAAAGCGACGCCGTTTCTAATTGTGGTAAATACAAGTTTTCATAAAAATCAAATGGCGCCGTTGCCGGGGATGGCGTAAAATTTCTTTCTGTGTAATTTCGGGTTGATATGAATTTTAAAAATTATAAAAATCTAAAAATAAAAAAAAAAGAAATAAAAAATTATCAATTTTGATCTGTTTGAAGGGTGTATCTTTTGAATCTTGCAGGAACAGTGAAGAATCGCGGATCTGGAAATTCACAGAGGGCAAAACAAAATAAATCATATCAGAACAGAGAGGGAAGATCACAACAGAGCCACACAATTTTTTCCAGACGCTGATCTCCTCTTTCCGCCGTGTTTCCGCCGCATAAGGAGGCCCCAGACCGCGGTTCCGCCGCGAGTTTGACACGTCAGCGCTCCCAATTTTGCTGGTTTGTTTTCTACTTCTCCCCTCTGTCAACCACCATATATCTTTTGTGAAAATTTTCTGCAGGATTTCTTTGCGCTAAAAAATTTTTCCTCCCCCTTCTAAATAACAGATTTTCTGCAGGTTTCTTTATGCCGCGCTAAAAAATTGATTGCAAGTGAATTATATTGTTTTGCATAATTTAATCGGACTTTAAAGGGCTAATTGACCAAACTTAGATTGGGTGGGGATTTTATCACCCTTCCCAGGACCCCAGAAAACACCTAAAGCATGTGCACTGACCACAATTAATTAAAAAATACTAGACTCAGACCTAAGGACATCGAGCTCAATAGGAAAGGACTAGTATAGGCATCGACCGTTTATCCTAACCGACTTTGCGGTGTCTAGGCTAGTGGTTTTTAATTAGGCCCACTACTGTGGTTCCTTCCCACTTACCTGGCCGTACTTGTCGGTGAAGAGGCGGTTTGGGGTCCTATTTCTAGCCCTAGTTAGGAGCTGTCTAGCAGACCTAGGTGACCCTAGATCTAGGCCTGATTGTGCATGTGTGGTTGATAGCAATTGTGTCACGAGTCTCTTTCCAAAACTTCTTTGCAAAACTCACACATAAAAAAAAAAGAAAAATCTTTTCAAAACTTGCAACTTGTCGCTAAGAAAACTTGCAACTCACTTCCACCACTTCCCTCCATTGACGTTATCTTACCCCCACATTCTGTTTTTCTATTTTTTCTGACTACACTACTCCTTTAGTGTATGTCACTTTGGACTAGGGATACTAACGCCCGATTAGTCCGTGTTTCGTTGGTACCGACCGACGAACCCTTCGACGAACCCTTCGTTGAAATTCCCTCCATTTCCTAACCTCCACCTTTAAATTCTTCTTTCGAAGGTATGTCGGGACACGACCCCAACGATACCTTACCGACGGGAATGATTCCACCTCCGTTAGGTGCGAATAACCCGAATCTTCCGCCTGTTGTAGCGCCCGCACGAGTTGCGCTCCAGGATCTCTTCTACCCCGTCCGCACTTCTTTACCTACACGTCTTTCACCCCCACCGGCAAATGGGGACAACTTTGAAATAAAACCACATTTCATCAATATGCTGCCAAAATTTCATGGTTTGGAATCGGAAGATGCGTATATTTTTATTAATAAATTCCAAAATGTGTGCGCTATGATGAAAACGGCCCAATTAAGTGATGACGCTATAAGGCTAAGGGTCATTCCTTTCACCTTATGTGACCTAGCCGAGAAGTGGCTATATAGCACCGCATCACATTCCATTAGAAATTGGGACGAGTTTGTGAGAGCTTTTCTGAAAAAGTTCTATCCTCATCACAAAACTGCTAGAATCCGTAACGAGATTATACAATTTTCACAGCTTCCTTCCAAACCATTTTGGAAGTGCTTCGAGAGATTTAAAGACCTACTTGTTCAATGCCCTCATCATGGGATCGAAAGTTGGCAACTTTGCCAAACATTATATGAGGGATTGAACTCGGCAACGAAGCAGTTGCTAGAAACTATATGTCAAGGTCATTTTCTTTCCAAGTCTAGCGACGAAGCGTGGCAGTTTCTTGAGGATCTTAGTGAGCAAACAATTCAGTGGGAGAGTACCAAGACCACATCATCTTCTTCTGTTGGTCAATCTAGGGCAGGCATACATCAAGTAGATATGTCGATTGCTATGAAGGCCGACATGGCCGCACTTATGAAAAAGCTAGAAGCCATTGAGACCAAAATCTCATCATCTTCTCCTGCCCCTGCTTTACCCACACGAACTGTTTGTGCTTGTTGTTCGAATCCATCGCATCTAACCGAAGAGTGTCCTTATAATGCACCTATTCAAGGAAAGGATCAAGTCAATGCTGCATTTCAGCAACGACAAAGAAACGATCCATACTCTTCGACATACAATCAGGGGTGGAGGAGTCACCCAAATCAACAGTTCCAAGGGAATAACAATTTTCAAAGACCTCCTCTACAACAACAACAAGCACCTTCACAAACTCAAAACCAGCAACCTTTCCAACAACAACCTTATACAAATCAAACGAACAATTTTGTTCAACCAAATGATGATAAGGTTATCTCGCTAGAAAAAAGTCTAGATGCATTTCTCAAGCAATCTACTGAATCCGCAGCAAGATTTGAAAATTATGTTCAGTCTTTGATGAATAACAATGCTTCACACAATCAAATTATCAAATCTATTGAGGCACAAATTGCACAATTAACTGCTGCATTGAGCGAGAGAGAAAAGGGAAAGCTTCCATCTCAACCATTGCCAAATCCCGGTCACACACAAAACGCATATCCCAATCACAATGTAAATGCGGTGACCACGTTGAGATCCGGAAGAGTGTTGCAAAATAATGTGGGAACTAGTGACGACATCCCCGCCGGTGGTTCTTCTTCTTCTTCTTCTTCTTCTTTTTCTCCATCGTCATCTTCCCCTTCTTCATTTTCTTCACTTTCTTCTTCACCTTTTTCTTTAGAGCCTAATCTCCACCCTTCACATGGCTCTACTTCTTCTAGATCGAACGGACCCATTTCTCACAACATGAACACATCTACACCGGGATCCGTTCCTACTCCACATTCTACTCCACAGACATTTGACTCAACGAATTTTCAAAATGCTCCATTTCCAAACAGGTTGAGTCCTAATAAACCAACTGCACAAGTGGAGAAGATTGTGGAGATATTTAAGCAGGTTAGCATAAATATACCTCTCTTGGATGCTATCCAACAAGTCCCTTCATACGCGAAAATCTTAAAGGGCTTATGCACCCCGAAGAGAAAGGCATCTCAAATACCCAAGAAAGTGCTAGTGGCTAGTGCAGTGAGCAATGCTATTAACCACCATCAAACCTTACCCCAAAAACGAAAGGACCCCGGCTGTCCTACGATTTCAATCACAATTGGGGATAAGAAAATTAATCGAGCACTTTTAGATCTTGGGTCTAGTGTTAACCTGATTCCCTACTCCGTGTACGAACAATTAGGGGTTGGAGAGTTGAAACCCACTCGTTGTACTCTCCAAATGGTTGATCGATCAATCACCCATCCAAGGGGTCAGCTAGAGGATGTGTTGATCAAAGTTGGGGAGTTCATATTCCCCGTTGATTTTATTGTTATGGATACACAACCTGTTGCTAACCCAAGAAACCAAATTCCGGTGATCCTAGGTCGACCATTTTTGGCCACTTCCAATGCTGTAATAAACTGTCGCAATGGCTCCATGACTCTATCCTTTGGGAAGATGTCTAGTGAGTTCAATATTTATAAGATGGGAAGTCTGCCCCCCGTGCCTAAAACTAGTACACGAGAAGTTTGCTCTATTCACGAAATCACGCAGGAGGACTGCGAGCTTGAAAGATTCTTGTTTGATGAAAACAGTTTTGACGCCACTAGTGCGTCCCTCCTTGAGCCTACCACCGTTGACACAACCGATATTGATTATGAATGTTTTAATTTTTCGGATGATGACGACTCACAGTCCGAATATGAGTGTTTTGAATTTGTGGATGAGTTAGTTGAACCATCCGAATCGGTTATTTGCAGTGATTTTGAACCTGTGTTAGAGTCCTTTGAGTTCGAGGTAGATTTCGTAATGATTCTTTCGCCTCCGAAACTCGAACTCATGTCCTTACCGCCTCACCTTGAATATGCTTACATAGGTGAGAATGAGACCTTTCCCATTATCATATCGGCTTCTCTAGCCTTTGAGAAAGAGAACGCCGTTTTGATGGTCTTACAAGATAGGCGGCAAGTTTTCGGTTGGACTATGGCGGACATCGAGGAGATCAGTTCCCTTATAATTGAATATCATATGAAATTGATGGATGATGCCAATTCAATAGAGGACCCACAGGAACATCTTGGGGATATTGTGGTTAATCAACCTCCTCCTTTAGAAGTTGAACCACCTGCATTTCTTTTAAGAAGCTACGAGAATGCCAATATTCCACTGATTGCTGATCAATCGCATTCTCGTTTTGATTCATCACCACCTCCTGTCTATTCACCTCCATACCTTCCATACCACCATTTCTATCTTTCCCAATTCTTTTTGGACCGCCACAACTTATTCTTCCACCAACCAATACTCTTTACTGATAAATTTTTCAACTGGTTGGTATTGACTTTTGGTCTATGCAAAGTTTGGCAGTAATGTCTAACATAGTTTAAATGAAGTTTGGGGAAGGGCTTTTCTGTATATATTTGTTTTTCTTAACAATAAATATTTTTTTTATAAATAAATAAACAGGGAAGTGCCGGTATTTTGACCCTCTTTGTTTAGTATGACAGTGAGGATACTGTCAAGTTCAAGTTTGGGGGTATGCTCGGTACGTCTTTCGCATTCATTTATACATATTTTTGCATTTGCATACTTATTTGAAAACCCATAAAAATTGAAAAATTTCAAAAATTATAAAAATTATTGTATTCAATTTTGGCTAATTGACTTGAGTTTGACAAATAAGTTAACTGGCTAGGAACAATTAGATCTTAGACTTAGTGAATTAAAAACCCTAAAAATAACATTCCTTAAAAGTTTAACGGTAGAACGTATATGCCTTGTAGTTTATTTAGAAATAGGCAAATTTTGGGTTCACTTCTTGGACTAAGTCGAAACAAGGGAAGAGTATTGATGTTCTTATTAGAGTATAAGTTTGAAAAAATAGTTCCTAGCTTAAGTCTAGATTCTGAAAATGTATACCCTACAACTTGCATAATCACGCATCTTGAAACTTGGAATAGTAGAAGAGACCTTGAAATGCTCTTATCTAAAAAGTCCTTAGTACAATGAAAATAAAGAAAAAAAAGTGAATAAAAAAATGGACACTGGTTTTTGTGATTACTTAAGGCTGTAAAAATAGGAAAATCTTTAGCGAGGGTGCTTCATCACCTAGTGCCTTAGACCAACTGGTTTGGGAGTCACTGCTAAAAGCCTTGGGTATTGCAAAAACTAGGAAGTACGCTTTAAAGTGCTAACGCATATTGTAATCGGTTGTTGGTACCTCAAGAAGTATTAACGGTCGCATGAAGGATGTGTAAGCAAATTTCAATTAAAAAAATTCACTAATTAATAAGTGCTTTAGACAATGGACGAGAGTACGATTGCTTGATTTGAATTTCCAAGTGTAGGGGTGATATTTACACATACGTGGGGATATGTGATTAGAGCGTGTCATCTTTGCTTGATTTGGCCTGGTCAATCTTTCATATGAGCGCGTCATCTTTGCTTTATAAGCCTCCAGATTTTGTTGCGCTATGAGCCGAGTTTCATCAAGAGCATCAAGCTCCTCAAGCCGAAGGTGAGCATTTTCTTCGTCGGTCAGCTCGTAGTGGACTGCCAATCGTAGAGAGGGTAATTCTATTTCGAGGGGGAGTACTGCTTCTGTACCGAATACCAACGCGTACGGCGTTGTGTTCGTGACCGTCTTGAACGTAGTTCGGTATGCCCAGAGAGCTTCTTGCAGTCTTTCATGCCAGTCCCTTTTATTTCGGGACACCGTCTTCTTCACGATCTTCATCAAGGTCTTGTTGAAAGCCTCAGCTAGACCGTTAGCTCTGGGATTATAAACTGAGGAGTATCTCCAGTCTATGTTGTGTTGTTGCGTGAAGCGGCTGATTTTGTGGCTTCTGTAGGCTGGCCCGTTATCGGAGATGATCCGTCTCGGAGTTCCGAACCAATAAATGACGTGCGTCTTGAAGAAATGGAGGATATTCTCCGTCTTCACTTTTCTCAGCGGTACTGCTTCTGCCCATTTGGAGAAGTAGTCAGTCGTCGCCAAAATGAATCGATGTCCCCTGGACGATGCTGGTTCGATGGGACCGATTACGTCAGTCCCCCACATTTCAAACGGCCAGCTAGCCACCGTTGGATGGAGTGGATTTGGATGCTGATAGATAAAGTCCCCATGGATCTGGCATGAGTGGCATTGCTTCACATACTCGAGGCAGTCTTGGATCATCGTGGGCCAATAATAACCCATCCGCTTGATTTTCAGCTTCATCTTTGGCCCGGCTTGGTGAGAACCGCAGAGTCCGTCATGAACTTCTTGGACGACTCTTTTTGCTTCTTCAGGTCCCAGGCATCTCAACCACAGAGAATCAAACGATCTCTTGTACAGAGTATCATTGACGAAGGCGAAAGACAGAGCTCGTTTCATAAGCTGATGTCTTGAGGACGCCTCTTCAGGTGTTCGACGGGATTTGAAGTAGTCTATAAAGACTTCTCTCCAATCCTCAGCCTTTTCCTGGTCTTTTATTTGCATAGCCATTTGCTCAGTCACTCCCTTTTCTTCGGATGATTCCGGAGATATTTCTGCTGGGACAAGCACCCGACGGCTTTGTACCATGATTCTTACGTCATCGAGGTTCTTGTCGGCCAGTTCTTTAGCGAGCTTGGCTAACGCGTCCGCCTTGCTATTTTCTGCACGCGGTATGCTTTCCAGCATATAGGAGGGGATTTGAGTCAGCAATTGCTGTACTCTCTCACCATACTTTACCAGTTCGGGTTTGCACGTTTGGTAGTCGCCATTTACTTGACTGACGACCAGTTGAGAATCTCCATATATGAGGAGGTTTTCAATTCCCATGTCGATGGCGATCTCGAAGCCTGCTATCAAAGCTTCGTATTCGGCTTCATTCTTCGTCCTCGGCTCTGTCAAGGAGAAAGCAAAGCGCATTATTCCTCCTTGTGGAGTTACGAAGATGAGGCCTACCCCCGATTTGATTATAGGGGTGCTTTGTTTGCGCTTCTTCATGGAAAACGCTCCATCAAAATAAAGTTCCCATTGGGTATCACTACCGTCGATCGCATCAAACGCGTGTTCGTCTGGCAGCTCACAATTCAGAGGGGAATCGGCCGGTATCGGATGCTCAGCGAGGAAGTCGGCGATGGCCTGGCCTTTCACCGCCTTAAGAGGCTGATAGGTTATTGAAAACTCCATTAAGAGCAAGGCCCATTTAGCGAGTCTCCCTGTCAATATGGCCTTCGACATTAAATATTTAAGGGGGTCCACCTTCGAAATGAGACGGACTTCATGCGCCAACGCATAGTGCCTGAGCTTTGTTATCGCGAAGATCAACGTCAGGCAGTGTTTTTCGATGGGGGAGTGTTCAGACCATAATAATGCATTTTTCATTCCCCTATTCTTATCCGTTTTATAGATAAACAGGTACTCTTGACGCACGTTTGTTGCATATTACAGGATACAGACTCTTGGAGCGAATACAGTGAAAAAGATGAAAGTTGATACAGAAAAGGGACTTTTAACCAACAAGCAGACGGATCTTACTCAAGCCGAGACGAAGAACAGTGCAAGGTCCAAAAAGACGAAAGTGAAACGGTCAAAAGATCCTTACAAGTTTTCACTGAAGATCTGTAGAAGTCCTAGAAGTCAAACAGAGAAAAGTGGTGAAGAAACAAGAAGCCCAAATGCCCATAATACAGCTCAAGAATTTTGGTGAGCTGAGCTCACCAAAGGGCCGCGGAACCGCGGCCCAAGCGCCCTATTGCCGCGGTTCCGCGGCCGTCTAATGCCCGTGTCGGCGCAAAGTTTCTGAGTCGGTGTGTCGGTGCGGGGGTTTGGATTTTCAGTGGGCAAATCTGTATTTTCACATGTGCGAGAGTCTGTAACCCTAGTTTCCCTCTTTTCTTATAAATTGTAGTCAAAAATTGTAAAACCCTATGCCTCTTTTTAATCAATAAAATTCAGAATTGCTGGGAGTATTATTCAGATCTGTTCTATATTGCTTGGAGGGAGCCGTCAACCTAGTAAGTTATTTTATGTCTTTGTTTTAATTCTTTTAATTAGTATGTCTTATCATCCCCTAATGAGCGAGTAGTCTCCTCGCTTGTTAGGGTTAGCCTTAGGGAAAGGTTTGAGAGATGAGATCTATCACCCCTTTCATGCCATCCACACCTAAGAGTTAGAACTCCATGCATGTACGCACAACCGCTCCCTACGGCATCCTACCCCACGAGGTAACGATGAACCGTAGTATAAAGGGCCGGATGCGCGTGTTTTCCATGAGGGTTAGGGTAATTATCGATAAAGGAAGGATAGGAATCTAGAGGAAGAAACATCTGCCCAAAAGATTCGGATCCACTTTATTGATAATTATCGTAACATCTAATAGATCTAAAATAGGCAATGAAAGCGGTGAGCAAACCTTTAATCTCCAAAGTTCCCCTAAACCTAACCCTAGCAAGACTTTAATTTAGATTAATTTAGTTTAGTGATAGATTTAGTATTTTAGATTAAATCAATCCAAACAACAATTGGAATCAACTCGTAAAGACGCATTAAGATAACTACCCATCTCTGTGGATCGACCCGTACTCACCGGCTAGCTGCAAAGCGACGCCGTTTCTGATTGCGGTAAATACAAGTTTTCATAAAAATCAGGGAGTAGTTGCTTTCTGCCCCCAGGAGAACTCGACTTAAGTAATAAAGAGCTCTTTCTTTCTCTTTGTCGTTCTCTTGTGCCCATAATGCGCCTAAAGAATCTTCGAGGGCGGTTGTATAAAGAATGAGGGGCTTTCCCTTGACCGGAGCAACCAACACTAGCGGATTCTGCAGGTATTGCTTGATTTCGTCTAGCGCGCTTTGGCATTTGCGATCCCAGACGAAAGGGGTTCCCTTCTTCATCAGGTGGCTGTAAGGACGGCATTTACCTGAGAGATTGGCTATAAATCGCCGAATATACGCGAGCTTCCCTTGGATAGACCGCAATTGCTTAAGAGTCTTTGGCGGAGGCATTTCCATGATCGCTTTGATCTTTGACGGATCTATCTCGATACCTCGGTGTCGGACGATGAATCCTAGGAATTTGCCCGAGGAAACTCCGAATGCGCACTTGAGAGGGTTCATCTTCAAGTTGTATTGTCGAAGGCGTCGAAATATGGTCTTCAGATGCTCTAAATGCTCCTCGTATGATTTGCTCTTAACCACGAGGTCGTCGATATAGCATTCGACGATTTCATGTATAAGGTCATCGAAGATTTTTGTCATGGCCCTTTGATAGGTGGCACCGGCGTTCTTTAGACCGAAGGGCATCATCTTGTAGCAGAATATACCCAAAGGGGTCCGGAAAGCGGTGTGCTTCTGGTCTTCATGATGCATCTTTATCTGATTATATCCTGATGAGCCGTCCATGAAGGAGAAAACCTCGTGAGTGGACATGTTATCTATCATCAGCTCGGTGACTGGCACCGGGAAATCGTCCTTCGGACAGGCTTTATTGAGATCCCGAAAGTCTACACATATGCGTACCGTCCCATTCTTCTTCATTACTGAGACGATATTGGCGATCCAGTCAGGATATTGAACTTCCTGGATGAAGCCAGAGTCGATCAGCTTCTTGACCTCGGCGTTGATGCTCATTTCATGCTCGAGCCGCATTCTTCTCGGTGCTTGTTTGATTGGCTTGACGTCCTGGGATATTGCCAATTTATGGACAACAATCTCTGGATCTAATCCTGGTATCTCGGAATAGTTCCA
This sequence comes from Agapanthus africanus, assembly GCA_030015575.1. Classification (NCBI taxonomy): domain Eukaryota; kingdom Viridiplantae; phylum Streptophyta; class Magnoliopsida; order Asparagales; family Amaryllidaceae; genus Agapanthus; species Agapanthus africanus. The sequence goes on along the minus strand of CM057339.1, from coordinate 821,382,237 downwards.
TGCGAAGCAATCTCTATGCTGCATAAGCACGTCTTTTAGCGCAACCACCCTCTCTTCAGACAATAGCTCACTGACGAATATCGGCTGCGGGTCACTCGTCGTCCCCAAATCAATCTTCTTGAGGTTATCTGCAGTAGTGTGTATTCCATCTTCCAGCTCTTTTGGCGCCTGTGGAAATTCTGAGATCACCTCGTCATTATTGTTTTCGAAGCACCAGGGAAGGTCTTCCATATTCTCGGGCTCTTCTTTTGATATCGTTACCATATGACAAGTGCATGCTCGCTTCCAAGACCGATGTGTATTTGGTTCTACTCTCGTAGCCTTGGGTTCATGCTTCTGCGTCGGAGTTATCCTCCAACTGTCAGATAGAGCGAACTTGCTGAGCTGTTACTGATCTTCGACCCAGTTCTTGAAGGTGAAGCAATCTTCAAGAGGATGTCCTATTGCTTGGTGATAAGAGCAATAATGAGAGTCCTCGTTGACTTGCTCACAGTGCTTGGACTCCGGGAGGATAATCAGCTGATGTTTTATAGCGAGATCAAGTATCTTCTTTGTCTTGTCTTGAGGAAAAGAGTATGCTCGACTCATTTTCTTCATAAGGGACAAATCCGGACCGCTCGATTCCCGCTCGCATGACTTCTTGGTCCTGCTTTGTCGTTGCTGAATGCCTTTTCCGCTTTTTGACTTGTTTCTGCCTCTGCGTCGGGCCTTTTTTACAACAAGTTGGTAGGGAGGGGCATTTTCGTCTTTCGCCGCCTGTTGGAGAAGGCGTTGCGTCCTGACTTTCTCGTAGATGGCCATTTCGCGGTTATGGTCGTCTCGAACTTTTTGACCAGCTTCCCTTATAAGCCTGTCCATTTGTTCTTCGAACGACGGACTGGGCATTTTCACGTCGGGGACTTTTTCTAGTTCAGGATTAGCACTCTCCCATTGAACATCCCCTTCTTCATCAAAGTTATGCACAACATAGCAGTCGCGAAGTAGCTCCCGTTTCTTGGACCGAACATATCTAAGCCCGATTGCTTCCATTCTCCCGTTAGGCAACTTGTGCTGAGTTCCGGGAACGTTCCAGACCCTGTCATAGAATTTGGCTTTTCGAGCGGTCTGTTTGAAGGGTATCCCTTGGCACTTCAATAGCCTTTTCAAGCCTTCTGTGTAATATCTAGGCAGACGGATGGGCTGAAATCTGTCAAGCGTAGGCTCCGCACCGTGCCAGATTTCTTTCTCCACTTTAGTTTCCCCGGAGCGGTAGAATAGAATCGCCTTTTCGCTTTCTCGCCTGGGAGGGACATAGAATGTCTCCAGCTCTTCCACACTATAGGTATCAAGCGCGTCCAGTTCTTTATGATGTTTGGGCGGAACCATGGCAACTTGCAGACTTTGCTCTTCATCAGCAAAAGTTTGTATTGAAGGCCGAGTAGAGAATATAGCATGGACTTCATCTTCCGAATCGCTGCCAAAGATCAATATGGGAGTGGACGGTCCCGGCTTGTTGTGTTGGGGTGGACCCGAATAAACCATCTGTTCCTCTTCCTCAGTATCACTCCCGAAGACAGGGATGGTGGTGGTAGCTTTGTTCTCCGGCTTGTGACACCTCTCCGTGTCTTCGAAATCTGGCAAGAAGTATTTTGCATCTCCGTACTTACGGACCTCGTTTACGGAGAATGGGTTCAACTCTCCTGTTACGGTATACTCGAGACCATCCTTGAAATATTTCATACACTGATACTGTGTAGAAGGGATGATGTTGTACTCGTGTAACCAGGGTCGGCCGAGCAAAGCATTATAGCATGTCTTGGCGTCTATGACGTGGAATTTAATGTCCGTGACGAGTAGCCCAAAGCGTAACGTCAGTATCACAGACCCGAGAGTCCGTGATGATTGAGAGTCGAACCCGGAGATGGTGATCTTATCCCGAGCGAGGTGCTGGACGCTCATGCAGATTTCCTTCAACACTCGCACGTTGAGAAGATTGACGGAAGACCCATTGTCGACCAGGATTTTGCTTATCTTTATATCGTGGCAATATCCTGAGACATAGAGGGGACGATTGTGTTCGCATGTCCCAAGGAGGAGGTCTTCGTCGCCGAAGGTAATATTGGCTGTGTGTACTTCCTCTAGCTCGTCCTTCATCTTTTCTTCGGCGAGAAAAGCTTGGAATTGCTCTGGCTCTAGTAGCGCCTTGATCAACGAATCTCTCGCTTCTTTGGATAGCAAAAGGGCATCGAGAATACTGAGCTACGAGGGTAACTTTCTCAAGTGCGCCAGAACGTTATAGTCCACCTTACTCTTCTTTGGCGGGTCCTTGGCAGTCAGTTCTTTCATGACTTGGTCATCCAGGGCGATATCCTCGGAGACCTTTTCTTTTCCCTTATCTTTTTAACTCGTGGATCCAAGATTCTTTTCCGGAAGCGTGCGATTGCGCAGCTGGATATTTTCACAGGCCTTCGGTTCTTCTTCCTTCCCCAATGTGGATTCTTTAAAGAGGGGGCTAAGAGCCATTTCCTCGTCAGAGTCGCTCCCGAATGTGAGAATTTGCGCTTCCCCGGCGTTAACCATGCGACAATCGCCGGTAGTTCTTATAAGCTCCTCGGTCGTATTTTTCCGCTCCCGACGAGTTTTGCGCTTCTCCCGCTTAAAATGTTGCCGGTGAACAACATACCCCTGCCACCATCTATTGAAAGCTTTGCACTCTTCGGTGGGGTGCGAAACCTTCCGATGATACGAGCAATAGGAAGGGTGCATTTCTGCTTTGCCGGCAATGTTTCCTTCAGAGGGTGGTAGCTTCATCCCCATTGATATGGCTTTAGCCAACCTTTTCCTCGTCTTGAATTTGTTTTTATCCGCAACGGATGTCTTTTGATTTGACGGGGATGTCTCGACTCTTTCGTCTAATCGCCGACGCTTGGCCCTTTCAAATATGACCATCTCGCATTCCCGATCAGCCTTACTTTTCAAAAGAGTTTCGTTGATGAATGCATCAATTGTTTCATCTGATGGCCCCAGAAGTTCCGGTTTAGGATCTGCCCCCAGCTTCTCAGTGCAAGGAGTTTTCTCATCGTCTGTAAACGAGTGGGAGATCATATGACAACTCGCCACGTAACCTTCAGATTCATCTGACGAGCTTTCTCCATAATCTTCCTCCTGAAAGACGTGGCTGAGGAACTCTTGGAGCGTAATGGGAGTCCGTGCCTTCTGATTATATTCCTCCAGCGCGTCAATCTGTTTCTATAAGTCCGTGCGCTTGTCGCCAAGTTTCACGGGCTTTTTGGATCTTTTCTTCTTCTTCTTGGAAGATTTCGATGGCTGGGTACAAGTGCTTGGGCCATCACCACCGATCTTTGGAGTTGGGCGCGGCTTCAGCATCCCTTCGATGATCTGGGGTTCTAACGGGTTCTTCCACCTGATCGCCAGGCATGTCTTGAGATCATTCAGCATCCTCTTGGTTTTGGCTGATAGCACAACCTCCCATGGAGCTTCTTCAACAAGGGAGCATGTTGCCTCCGGCATATTCACCTTTTTAGGGGTATGAGGTTGCGGCGGGTTCACCTTCCATTTTTCGGACAACGCGAACTTGCCTTGTTGGTATTGGTCTTCAATCCAGTTTTTGAAGACATAGCAATTTTCGATCGGATGACCCAATGCTCGATGATAGGGGCAGTAATTGGGATTATTGACGTCGCTTGGCTGCAACGGACGTTTTGAATCCGGCAGATTGATGAGTCCGTTGCGCACTGCTAGCTCGAACAGTCTTCTCGTTTTATCTTGAGGAAACGAGTAAGGACGTCCTAGCCTCTCCTTGAGGGATATGCGTAGACGCATGTTGTTTTGACGGACAACCGGCTTCAAGTTGCTCGGCTGTTGTTGAGCATTGGCGACGACGGTCGCTTTTTCTTTCCCCTTATCATTTCGAGAGTCCGGCTTTGGAGGAGACGGTCTATGGCCCATCTGGTCCATCTGGGCTAGCTTGTCGATTAAATCCTGGAACGTGGTCGGTTTAAAGAACATCATGAACTGTGAAATAGTTGCATAAGGGTCTAGAGTGCCCACGAACATGCCCACCGCTGGCGCTTTTTCAATGCGTTGTTCGCATTTTGACCACAAGTTCCACCATCGGATTGCATATTGAACCCAAGTTTCGCCCGGCTTTACTCTTGCATTGATCAAAGCTGTTATTGGAGTACGCTCGCTGGCGCTTGCGAAACGCTGGGTAAACAACAACTCCATTTCAGCGAAAGTTTTGACGGAGTCGTTCAGAAGCTCGGAGTACTATTCAAACGTCGTCTCCGACAAACTGCCGACGAATTGGCGAAGCATGAGCTTATCATCGCCGCCGGTGTTGCCACAAAGAGCCCTGAACTGGGCAACATGTTGATGGGGATTGCCTGTCCCTTTGTAGACATGGAATTTTGGGATCGTGTAGCCCGGCGGGTATTTGATCTGATCATACCAGCTCAGATATGGTCGCCCCGTTTTGACAACTTGACCAACCGCTTCATTTGCCTGGTGGACTCGTATTTGTTGAGCAATATAGTCATCCAGGGCAGCTTTGGAAATTGTTTCCTCCTTGGCTGTTGAAAGAGCCGGCGGTGGATTTGACATTTCTCCTCTGTCGTCTTCAAGGACAATCGGAGGATCTTCAGCAGGAGGATCCTGCTGGATCATCATACCCACCATGTCCTGGAACAGAAGGGCCATTCGTTTTATATTGGCTGCTTGTTCCGCAGCCTCTTTATCCTTCTTTTCCAGTATTCTCCGAAGGAATTCGGCATCGGTTTCTTGCTCCCGGCGTTGATCCGAGGATGCTTCTGGGCTTTCTTTTGGCCCGGTGAGCGCGGCCATCGCAGTCATCATTTCTTGGAGCTTCTGCTACTGCTCTTGAGGTTTAGTCACCGATCGCGTAAGCGGTCTATGACCTGTGGATATACGGCTGTCCTTTTTCCCGGACGCCATGTAGACGGTGTGTACCACCATGCCCCCAGACTTAGGGCGTTTAGGATCACTGCCTTGACATTTGCCGCAGGCGTGGGGATTTTCTCCGGCCTTCTTCTCTTGTGGGCCGTTGAAGTCGAGGGGGGCGTTGCTGTGGGCACCCAGATGGCCGTCGTATTCCGTTGCTTAACAGGGCGGTTTTCTTCCTGTCGGACTTTCGACTTCTTATGCTGATGGGAGAAATTCGGATCAATCGCCGATTCTCGGACTCGTCGCCAAGTCTTGTAGACTTTGGAAGACAGCCGTTGAGGAGACTGCTCCGGTTTTGTTTCTACGACGGTCTCTACTGGTGGAGGAGATCTTTTGAGCACAGCAGTTGGCGAATTCCTGCGTACCCTGTTCAACAGCTCAAAGCTGTTCCCGGTTGGAACAGCAGCATTAATTTCCACCGTTGGAGCTGGTGGGGTTAGCCCCGAGGGGGAGTTGCCCCCAGCCTTCCTTACTCGGCGCCAGTGGCATATCCCTAGTAGAAGGAGTGTTTTCTCCTAAGGGTTTTCAACGGATTACACCCACAAAATCCTATAATAAAAGAGAGATGGTGAAAGTTATATAAAGATAAGAACTATAAAAGAAAGAACTTGAAAATAAGAGTTTTCAACTATACCAGCTTTTCAGTTGCTATGAGCCCTATCTTAATGGTCATGAAAAAATGTTAGAAATCACATTATCCCTCAATAAAACATCGCCTTTAGTTTTTATTCTTACCTTTCTTCCAAACATTGATCATATACCCCTACGTGTGTGAACTAGATATCCCTACACTCAGAGAATTCAATTCAAGCAATCATACTCTTGTCCATCTACCTTAGTACTTTTTAATAGATATTTAGATGGAATTTGCTCACACATTCTTCATACGACCGTTAATACTTCTTGAGGTACTAACCGACCGATTACTCATGTGCTTGCTAATTAGGTGTTTTTCCTCGTCTTGCAACACCTAAAGCTTAGCAGTGGCTCCCAAACCAGTTGGTCTAAGGCACTAGGTGATAAAGCACCCTCGCTATATTTTTTTATTGCTGCCTCGGTGATAACAAAACCAGTGTTCATTTTTCTTTTCACCATTTTATCTTTTATTCTCTACTTTTATTTTCTTCATACTTTGGCTTTTAGACAAGAGCATTTCAAGGTATCCTCTACTATCCCGAGTTTCAAGATGTGTGTAAGTGCGTAAAGTAGGGTATCAACGTTCAAATGTTTGGCTTCCAGAATAGAAACTGTTTTTCAGGCTTATTTTTATCCTCAGATTAGTAATTTCCTTCATCTTACTAACCCTTGGGACAACAGCTCATAACTACTTATTACTAGTTTCATTTAAGAAAACATCTAACTTTCTTGTTTTTCCTAAATTATTCCTATCTTTTAAATATAATTTTTCACTTTCTATTCTTTTATTATCACAATTTTTTGTGTGTGCTTATATATAGTATAATGCAAAGTAGGGCGTAAATAAGCACAGGAGCGCTGAAAAACGACTTCTTGGGAGCTTCTTGCGATGGTGCAGGAGCGCTGAAGCTCATTGGCGGGAGTATGGTCCCAAAGAATAGCCCAGTGGCGGCTTGAGTTACCTTCTCCACTGGCATAGTGAAAAGGGTGGCCGCTTGGGGCCCGTAGGTTACTCCTCCAGATGAGACAGAGCGAGAGTTGCTGTTGCAGTTAGTGCAGTTTGAAGCCATTGATTTCTTGAAGAGTTTGAATATTCTGCCCCCTGCGTCGACCGTGGTCTTTGGCATGTGCCAGTTGTTTGAGGACCGATTCCGTCGGCAAGGCTGCTGCTTGGGGAGCTTGCCTGTGGACGACAGACATCCTCTGGGCTTCCTCCATCGGCGTTGAGGCACCGAGGGTGGGAGGTGGGAGCATCGACCCAAAAAGAAGCCCGTTAATTTCTTGAAGAGCCGGATTGCAGAGATTTGAGGTTGCAAGTGTCCCATACTTGACTCCACCGGATATGACAGAGCCTGAGTTGCTAGGGTGGGAGAAAATGCCATTCTTCATAGAGACGAAATGCTGGCTTCAATATCCACTCTCCTAAGGGCAACCAAAACATACACACTGCGATTATTTGATCGCGGGAAAAACACGACACACGAAGTGTGGAGTGGAAAGAGGAAAAGGTCCCACCGGGCGTGCCAGAATCTGTTCCCCTCCGAAAAACGCGGCGGAGACGCGATGTACGTCTCGCCTGAAATTCGGGGCAGATGCTAATAGGTGCTATCCGTCCACCTCTCCGAAGATGCCAAGTTGATTTATGACACCATGTATCAAAGGTTTAAACGGATGCGGCCGATGTAGCAGACTTCGTCAGATTCCTTCTCGCTTGAGGGGTTTTTGATTGTGGGGACGCTATTCCCTGCAGGCGCAAGCCCCTGCAGTTAATTACGCTACCGCATCGCGGTAACAACTTTCTCCTTCTCCAGATGGTCACTTCGTGTCGTGGGTGTTTGTTTTGTGTTCGGTTGCCCGTGGATTGTATACGGAGACTAATTTGTGTTGTCGCCCGTAGGACGTGGATTAGTCCAAATCCGTATTTTCTTAGATTTGGGTTTGGGGTTTTGGTTTAAGGATACTTTAGTCTCATTTTTGGACTAAGATCAACTTAAACATTTGTTAAGGACACGTTAGTCTAATTTCCAGACTAAGATCAACTTAACAGAATCATTTAGATCCAACAAAAGAGCATTTGGACTCTATTGTTTAGTTTAGAGACATTGCGGTCGATTGCCGGTTTAAGGACATGGTGGTCCGTTGTGGTCCGTGGAATATATAGCTGTCGGGACCTGTCACCTCTCTGAAGACGTTGAAGGATTACAACGACAAATATCAGAGGAGTTCAGAGATGTACCCTTGAACCAATGTTGGTTGGGAGATCTATAGTCCAATTTGGGACTAAAGTCTGTTTGAAGGTTTATGAGCATATGGGCTCAGTTGATATGAGTTGAACATTTTATTGTTCTGGCTGTTGAGCCTTTATTTGGGCTCGGCCCTTTCTGTAATTAAATGCATAACATTTATATTTGGTATGTTAGACCTTTTCTTGGGCTCTGCCCTTTTTTAATAATGCATAGCATTTTAGTGGTCTGACAGTGCCTCACGTGGCCTGTCATGCGCTTTGCGCCAATTAAAGAGCGCAAGGCGCCAACGCATGTGGGGGTGACACATGTCACGCTCTGCTGAGCGCAAGTCTGTTAGCGCAGTGCGCTGTGCCAGTGCGCTGCTGACACGTGGCGCGCTCTGGTGCAGTGCGCCAATCCAAGAGCGCAGTGCTCTGTTTTAGAAGCGCAAAGCGCACATCATTCTGTGGTTGACACGTGGCGCGTTCTGATGACTTGCGCCAATCCAAGGAGCGCAAATGCGCATTTAAGAGTGCAGGGCACTGTACAATAGCTTAGAGCGCAACTTGATCTAATTCAGATAAAAAAACAAGTTTTTCTTGTTAAAAGAGGTTCTACCTCAAGATTCAAGAACCAATGGTTCATCAAAAGGCTGTGCCTTTATATAGATCAAAAGATCTAGGGATAAAGTAAATTACTTTTTTTTAATCTTTTATAATTAGTTCTTTTTGATCTTTTTTCCTTTTTATTAAAGATCTTGATCTTGTTCTTAGATCTTTGATCTTTTTAGAAGAGATTCTTCTTTTTGTGAGATGTTTTCATCTATGTTCTTCCAAAAATTAAATTCTTTACCTTGAAGAAGATGATCTTCTTTCTTCAAAAGCTTGCCTTTCAAATTTTTCAGAGTTCTCCCTTTTCTCTATCTCTGTATATCTATCCTTTTTCTTTTTTATTTTATTTTAGAAAGAAGGATCATTGGTCGTTGGGACCCACCACCTCTCCGACGACACTGAGAGATTACAGTGCCATATATCGAAGGTGTGGAGGGATGTACCCTTTGAACCATGTCTCACTCATTAGGGGGAAGAACAGGCTGGAGCTTAAGCTTCTCACTGCTGAAAAAGGCTTCATTGCGTTCGCGCACGTGCGTCGCACGTGTTGGGCGCAAGTGCGTCACACGTGTTGGGCGCTCGTATTTGCACGTAGCGCACATGGAGCTTGCGCATATGCGCATTATGGGGGGAGCAAGCTCCTATGGAGAACGAGTCTCCTTTTAATATTATTGAATATTCTCATGTGGTGCGCACGTGCGTTGCACGTGGTGCGCGCGTGGCGGGCACACGTGCGTTGCACGTAGCGCACATACGCATTATGAGGAGAAGCAGGGCTTCTATATATGGAGAACTAAGCTCCTATGGAGAACTAAGCTCCTTTTAATATTATAAAATGTTCTCATGTGACGTGGGGCGGGCGCACGTGCGTTGCGCGTGGCGGGCGCACGTGCGTTGCGCGTGGCGGGCGCACGTGCGTTGCACGTAGCGCACATGCGCATTATGAGGAGAAGCAGGGCTTCTATATATGGAGAACTAAGCTCCTATGGAGAACTAAGCTTCTTTTATTATTATTAAATGTTCTCATGTGGTGCGCACGTGTGTTGCACGTGGTGCGCGCGTGGCGGGCACACGTGCGTTGCACGTAGCGCATATGCGCATTATGAGGAGAAGCAAGGCTTCTATATATGGAGAACTAAGCTCCTATGCAGAACTAAGCTCCTTTGAGTATTGAATCTTTTGAGGATTGAACTCTACCCTTTCTAAGAGGTATCTCCTCTTATTTATATGGGAGTGGTAGAGAAGCCATATCTCCTTTTCCCGATGTGGGACTAAAAAAACCATTCCCCATGTAGTAGAGCATTACTTTAGATTATACGTGCATAGCACATTTGCTCATAACTTTTGATCTCGGATGAATTATGAGGCCTATAATATATCAAATCGAAGGATTTTTTGAGATGCTTTCAATACCATTAGAATTTAGTTGTTTCTCATTCCGGAGTTTGTCAAAATACAGCTCGGAAAATACTGGTTCGCATCTTCTTCCTTAGATTACATGTGCATAGACATTTGCTCATAACTTTTGATCCCGGATGAATTATGAGGCCCATAATATATCAAATCGAAGGTTTTTTCAATATAATTTCAATACCATCAGAATTTAGCTGGTTCTCATTCAGGAGTTTTTCAAAATACAGCCCGGAAAATACTGATTCGCATCTTCTTCCTTCATAGACATTTGCTCATAACTTTTGATCCCGGATGAATTATGAGGCCCATAATATATCAAATCGAAGGTTTTTTCGAGATACTTTCAATACCATCAGAATTTAGCTGTTTCTCATTCGGGAGTTTGTCAAAATACAGCCCGGAAAATACAGGTTCACATTTTCTTAAGCGTATCGCTGCCATTTGATGCCTTGAGCTCTTTTGTGCAGAAATTTTTGGCGGGAACAACATCCTATAAATGCAAGAGTCCTTTCAGAAGCGCCTCCACTTTGTTCCTCTTCTTCCTTACTTGTTTTTTCCTCTGAGAATTTAATTCTCTTTCTCAGAGCTTAGTTATCTGTTTCGAAAATTTCCAGAGTTTAACTCTGTTAACAAAAGATTTCCTTTTTTCAGGTAATGATCTTGAACGGCTAAAGAATTTTTTGTAGAAATCTTCGTTGGATTTCAAATCCATACCAAGGGTTTTTCCCTTTAACAAGAACCCATTTTTTTTAAGTTCTTTAAAAAGAAAACTACTCAATCTTTAAATAAACCTCTTAGGGCTTCTCTGATCTTCAGGGATCGACGACGATGCTTGTCTTTTCTCTGGAACTTAATTCCATTCCAAAGAGCTTTTGGCTCTGAGAAATATTTCTAGGAATTTAATTCCCCTGTTCAAAAAATTTAATTCCTCTAAAGAACTTAGTTCTTTAAAAGAAGGTCTCTTGGGATTTTTCTTCTTGAGTTGTTCTTTGCAACAAAAGAAAAGATTTGTAGTAGGGTTTTCTGGGAATTTAATTCCCTTGTTCTGCTTGATTTTTGCAGAGTCCAAGATGGATTTCTTTTTGGGGGAATGTGTAGAGTCATTTGAAATCCACTGTTCATTTATTAAGAATCTTCATTTTGTTCTCATAATGATTACTTTGCCTCATCATTAGTAAGCCGCCATCTTGATTTTGTGGGACCCATGCGTTTTGTAACCACTGGTCCCATAAAATAAGTCCTCTGTCACTTTCTTCCACTGTCTTTTTTTTTTTATATATATACATTTATAAACATACACACACACACACACACACGTGTTGGCTTCGCTTAACAGTTTCCCCTTCTTTTATTTCAGGCACAATGACTTCTGTTCCATACTTTCCTTTCACCCGCTCGGAGGCTGCCTTTCCTCAGTCACCGTCTGATGAAGAGGTGATGGCGATGATCAGGGCTCATGATCCGAATTGCACCAATTTACTTTTATGGGGGACCTGGTACGGTCACATCATCCGTGGTCGCCGCAGTTTTCTTTACGAGATACCGACAGAGCCTACCTATCCATTCCTGCCGATGGATCCTCCACGGACCGCCTTTGCTGTGGAGATGCTGAATTGGACCCCTATGGGACGGCTTGAGCCTTCAACAACGGGTATTCCGAACCATCCGGTGTCGGCTATAGATATTTTAGGGCGCCGCATTTGCCAGGACGAAGCCCAGCCATGGGGAAAGATTTACAAGATAGGGCTTACTCCTCGACATCCCACGGGCTACCTTCTCTAGGCCCGTTATATCCTGTCCGCCCATCGTGCGCGACTGCAGAGGGTCGGACTCTATCAGGCGATATACGCGTCTCTTTTCCACTATCAGTCTCCCCATGTCTGGTGGGTTAAGGCCTTCTTAAACCAATAGAATCTTCCCACCAACAACTTCCTTCTAGGGGACCACGAAGTTTCAATTTCTCTGGAAGAGTTTCGTGAGATATCAAGGTTGCCAGTCAGGGGGATGCTCTATGAAGAACTGCTGCCTCCCGATGAATATGTCTTTGAAACTGAGCCTGCCATGCTTGACGACCTGTCGATAGAGAATGCCGTCCGTCACAAGCGCTCAAGTTTGATCAAGGCTCTGAGCATTTTTGAGAAGTTATTCGCAGAGTCAGAGGAGCAGGGCGTCACTTTCAAAAGCTTTATTGCCCGCTTCCTTCGCGAAGATGTCTTATTGACGACGGCTCCGAAGTTCGCGAACATTAACGTCCTTTTTGGGTTCGATTTAAATAAGCGGCCAACTAAGAAGAGTACTTGCCGCAGTACTACATTCCCATCATGTCAGCGGTATCTTTCGAGTCGATTGCAGCTCCTGGTATGGATGAGGAGACTTTCTTTGTGGGCTTCATCAATGTTTGGCTCAGTTGGTTCGCCATTCCCATGCATCGCCGTTTCATGAGAGCCTCAGTTATTTACCCTGCTCATCGCATCGCTGAGGGAACGCGACTAGCTGTGGGCATTGCAGGGTTAGCGCATCTATATCATGGGTTAAGCACCGCTGCCAATACCTCAACTTCAGGCGTAGATGTGGTAAATTTCTCTCTTCATTACTTTACGTCCTGGATTGAGATGCACGTGCTGGGGGCATTTGCTGCGCACCAAAGACCCAGCTTTTATGACGCTTACACTTTTCTGTGACTCATGCGGCTGGTGGGCGCTTCTGCTCCTGACCCTACTCAGTTTGGGGCTATTCGCGTGCTGGTTAATCCCTAAACCAATACAGGCAGGCTGGTTTTCAACGACCGAGTTCTCTCTGCTCCCTCAAGACCGGTTCAACAGCTCTGCGACTTGTCGAAAGAGGGGGTACCTTCTCTGAAGCTCAGGGAAGCTATGCACCTATATTCGATCAGACCAGGTTACCTGGTATTTTGTCAGAACAGTGCGGCCCTTTTTATGAGGTACAACCCACACCGCTTTGCTCGGCAACTTGGATATGACCAGGGCGTCCCCTTCAAGGCATTTACAGTGGCGCCTAGCCCATCGCCAGAAGTTGTTCGTGATGCCACTCATCACTTTATGCGGCTGAACACTGGTTCCCGCTTCATGATTCCTGAAGCCGATCATATTCCTCGATGTGTGGGGTCATTCACGGGCTGGTACCTCCACCGAGTCAGTCCAATCATTGCCGAGGAGAGGAGGGTGCTCCTCGGATATAGGGCTCTTACTCCGATCCAAGCCACGGGAGTTCCGCCGCAACGGCGTGCAACGGTTCGCCCTCCCTTGAGGGATACCAGCGTCGTGCTTATTCCGGAGGCGGCAGAAGTGGATTTAACTCCTACTGCTGGTATGCCACTGCGTACTAGGGCTCAATCAAGGGCTAATAGGGCACCAGTAGCAGTGTCATCGGCTGCGGCGTCAACAATGGTCGTGTCGTCATCGGTAGCACCACCGAGCGAGGACATTGAAGGCGAAGTGGGTCAACGCCGTACCAAAATTCTACGGGGAAGGAAACAATCGTCTTCGGCGGTTAGTTCTGGGCTCAAGAGGCGGAGGAAGATGGTCACCAATCTGCTCGACTCTTTAATAGAGTCCGAGCCTATTCTTCAAGATGAACCACTAGCCATGCAAGAATAGGATGGTGGTCTACTTTTCCCGGGTTCATCTGCCGAGGAAGCCGCACAATTGGCTGAGGCTATAAGACGTTCACATGATGAATCTGAGAATGTAAGGATCCCGAAGAGGCCTTATCCTGCCGTCATTTTTTACGAAGACCCTTCATTGATACGGCGGCTATTCATAGGCCCTTTGGAAGAATGGGGTGAGAGGGCCCTTAAGCAGGCCGTTTCAGCCGATGCCGAAGACACACTTTCATTGTGGACTGGTGTCCATGAGTCTACTCTCGAACCTTGGCGACCATATCTCCTCAGGAAGGAGCGTCGGCTTGAACAAGCCATATTAGAGGCTCCCTTGCGCATCGGTATGTTCATGTATCTCTTTGTAATATTTTGTATTGCTCGTATACATATATATATATATATATATATATATCCTTATCCTCGTACAAACTTTGCAGGGACTTCGGCGGTGGCGGAGGATCTGAATTCGAGTCGCGCTTTGACTGTAGACTCCGCTAATATCCCCAATGAAACACTAATCAGTGTGGAGGGGGTCGATGCAACCATTGCTCCTGCGATGGAGCCTCCCTCGGTGATTCCCGCTCCCCAAGTGCTTGCTCCCCCGGGAGAGGCATCTTTGTTGGTCGCCGACCCAATGGATCTTTCTAGGGGCGGCCCGGAGATTAGGGGACATGTAGTCGAGGCTACCGTCCTTCTGCTGGAGCCTGTAGTGGCAGCCACTGCACCTTGCTCGGAAGTCGTTACACTGGCCCACGTCCCCAATGATGTACCTGGGGGCATGAAGGAGGCCGCCGAAGCTGCTATCCCTCCAGCCCAGAATGGAAGAAGCATCGAAGGTAGCCTTCTATATTTTACATTAATAATCTCTCCATTATCTGAACCCTTCTGTCTTTTCAGAATTGCGTGGCTTGGCGGCGTCTATTGCCGATCTGTCTCCCAGGAAGTCCTTTCAGCGCCTGTTGGAGATGGCTGCTCCGCAGGCGATATCTCCTCAGCACATCGTTCTCTCTTCTGGGCAAGGTCAGTGTCTTTTGCCCTCTCCTCACGGTGTTATTATTATTTCATATAATGACATTGATGTCTTATACAGTTTTGGATGCTGATGACGATGTTGAGATTCTTGACGGGCCTGGGGAGCCTTCAGACCCCTCTTGCATGACTAAGGGTAAGTAAAGTCTCAACGTTATTCCATTTGTTCTTTGCTTACAAGTCTCGCTGACTGTTTATAAATCTGAACAGCTTTGCCAGTTCTTACCACGCTGGAGTCTCGCATCGTCATGCCATCCGGCCCCTACGCTCTACGTGCCTCGGAACAGATGGCAAAGCTAAGCCTCCACTCCTTGTTAGCCCTAATTGAAGACCTTCGTGCTGGCAGTCTGATCACGGCCGAAGCATTTGCCGCTGAAGCCAACGGTTCTCTTCTCTTTCTTGCCACCTACCATAGTGAAACATTGGTACAAGTCTGGGTTGAATTTTGTCGGCAGGTGGATGCTTGCTTGCATATTCTTGAATGTACACGCCTTCTTTCAGAGGTTGTGGACACGAAGGCGAGCTTACAGGGGCTGATTGAGCGGTGTGCTGCGAGCATGATATCATGCGAGAAGAGGCTCAGCCGCAAGTTTTCGGAGAGGGAGCTGGCTTCCAAAGCACTGAGGGGGCTTCAAGCCAACCTTACGACCAAGACCACTAAAGCATATGAACTTTGGCGGGTGCTTCAAGAGGCTATCAAGGAGGTGGTAGCCATTGATAAGGCCACCGCATTTACTCGTGAAATGGTCGAATCCCATAAGCTTACTGAAAAAGAGCTTGAAGGCCGGCTTGCCTCATACCAGGCCCAACAGACTCAAGCGGAGGCCCGTTTTTTGACGATAATGAATCATGAAGCGGAGGCCCAGCGGAAAAGGGGTGAACTGGCAAATATACTAAATCGCCCTCCGACTTGAAGAATTGTATATATATTTTTTCATTCTTCTTTTGTACATACTCCTGAATGAGAGTATATTTTTTTTCTTTCGTAAATTGTACTTTGTATTCATTTTGATTCATGAATAAAAGACATATTTTTCTTCATGATGGTGTGTCCCTTTTAGTAAGTGTATTATGTGGATAGTCTATTTCGACTTCTTTGCAGGACAACGATGGCTTAGGATTCAGGGTTAAGATCTGCCTCCTAAGACTTTTCAACTTTATGAGCCGTGAAGGTCTCATAAAGAATTTTCTCCCTACAGGTCGAGAGGATCCCGTAGGTGTTATTTCTCCTTAAGAATCGTGAGGATTCCTAAGTGTGTTTTCTCTTAAAAGTCATAAGAATCTCATAAGAGAGTTTGCTCCCTTACGAGTCGTGAGGACCCGTGGGTGAGGTTACCATTATCAGCATTTCACGGAGTCAGGAGTTGCTCTGGATGCTTCCCACGGGGTCGGTTTGACATGGCCGTATTCTGCGAGGACCAGGCTCCGCTCTGGATGCTTCCCACGGGGTCGGGTTGACATAGCCGTGTTCTGCGAGGACCAGGATCCACTCTGGACATTTCCCACGGGGTCAGGATTGACATAGGCCGTGTTCCACGTGACCAGCAATTTTGCTCTGGATGCTTCCCACGGGGTCAAGCCGTGTTCTGCGAAGACCAGGCTCCGCTCTGGATGTTTCCCATGTTAGTGTATATGCCCTAGAGGCCATTACTGTATCATACTAGTTTGTATATTACTTGATGGAAGCTTGGGATATTCACAGTTGTATATACAATCTTGCTCGAAATGGTAGTATGCTACTTGGTTTGTCTCTGCTTTAATATGTGCATGTGTTTCTTTTAGCATATCGCTGATATACATATTAGTAGAGCCCTTAGGATCTTTGTTTGATTACCAGCGTTGTGATGGCGCTCACACTCGTGGGGGCTGGGTAATCCATAAGCACATTCTTATACAGGTCCCTAGTCGTTGGACTATCGAGACAGGGCATCGATACTCCGGAGTAGACTAGCGTATGCGCTTCTTATCCCAGCGTGGGAGTCGGTCTGTCCCACAGCCGTCAGTACGTCGTACTTGAGATAGTATGCGGGTGCTCGTTAGGTTACGAGTACACTGGACATGACTCGTCGGGGACTGTTGGTTGGTATTATACCTATCGTCAGTTATCAATTCCCAGGTGACATGAGTACAGCTTAGTCCGCTGACTTGACACTGTCACTTCGCCTCGAGTGTGTTCCCACTGTACTTTGATTACTACCCTACCACAGCTCAAAGGAGTCGTGCAAACAGGTAGTAGTTGGGTGCAGTCCCGAAGCACTTGGAGGCAGTGACGGTTAGACAGGATTCGTCTCTCCCGGTATTGGGGGTTGACATCGCGCTGTGTCTGGGAGAGCCATTACACGAGTAGTCCCTGGCCAGGGCAAGCGAGATATACTGGTAGGTTTCCAGTGTTATCTCAGGGTGTTCTGGGCTACACTCCGACACGACTTGTACCGCTATTAGGGGACTGACGTTTACCGCCCCCCCTAGGCCCGCCATGCGATGTATCAGACGAACAGACCGGACTGTACGGAGACTGTCACTTACAGGCTCAGTAGGAGTTCAGATGGGGTTCACCTCGTCAGTTTTCTTATCGACATCTACCTGGGGACCGTTATGTACAGCTAGTGCCGCTTGCGGTCTGTGGTTAAACCCACTGCCAGCGTAGTGTCGAGTCTTTAGAGTCCCACACAGAGAGCTATTCGCCTTTAGGCAAAATGAGTAGAGGTCGCATGGTTTTACGACAGGGTTCGTTCACATCCGCGCACTTGTGCACGTTTGCTGTCCGGACAGCTTATACTAGCGGGCTTTGGTTTAAGCCAGATCCTAGTATATGATTTGGGATTGGTTTTATCTCTTTGTATTCGTGTTCCTCGGATCACGAATACGGGTGCGTATGCACAGTTGCTTGAGACAGAGGGAGAGGACTTTGATTAGGGTTAATGACATTTGTCATTTTATTAACCCTAATGTTTATGTGTGTATTATGGTTAATTAATATTAGTTTAATATAATTGTGCATGGTTATGGTTGTTGACCATTTGACCTTCTTGACTTGTTGACCTAGGTTGACACTTTGACCATCATCATTTCATTTGGAAGATGCTCTTTGATCCTTGCAATTTGCATTAAAAATGAAATGATAATGGTCATGTCTTGATTAACCATGACAATTATCTAGCTAATTATCAATTTATAATAATTCACACATATATGTGAGAATGGTTGTTTTATTCTCTCATTCCATCATTCACTTTCTCTCTCTTGTTCTTCCTCTCTCTCAAGCTCTCCCTTCTCATGTGTTGAGAAACACTTGAGCTTGAGAAAAACCTCTTCTTGATAATCTTTACTCTCATCTAGGGTTTTAGGACTAGCACTTCTAGCACCCTAGTTACTTCTAGCTTGAAGTTGAAGCTAAAGGTTGAGGCTTTCGGGTGGATCCTTCTTCGACTCAAGAAGACGACAAAGGTGATCCCTTTCTACTACTCTAAGGAGCAAGGAGAGAAGGACATAAAGCCCTAGGTATAACCATTCTACCCTTAGCTAGTTTCTAGTTAGCTTTAGCTTGTTTTTGTTTAGCAAAGATCCTTCTTTGTCTAGTCCATGTTGCCTAAAGTGATAAAAATCCGATTTTTATTCCGTTTTCCGCCTCCCCGCAAGCACCGGGGTGGGCAACGTGGACTTACAGTGGTATCAGAGCCTAACTAAACATAAACTAGCTAGGTAGTAAAAGTATATGGAAGTTCGATCGGAAAAATCGCAAAACTACGACATGCAAAACCCCAAGTTTCTGTTAAAATTTTTTCTGCTCTAAAAATAAAAAGTCATACTTCAAAAATCATCTCAGGATTTTGTGAAGAAGCCCACCAAAAACGGTCGAGTGATCCCTTCAAAGCGCCGCGGTTCCGCGGCAATGGGTATACTTTTGCCACGGAACCGCCGCCGTTTTGACTCGGTTCATGCTCGAGTTTGGTGCAGTGTTCTTCTGGAATGGTTTTGGGATTTTTAAGATGGTTTATATGTGCCCAGGTTTTCCAGAAAAGAAATTATATTTTGGGGGCCTATAAATCCGTATTTTTTGATCGAACTTCAATACACTTTGACTAAAGGGTTATATCTGTGATGTTTATATGTATTGAACGTCGGCTGATCGCTATATGTCGATTAGTGGGGGTTATACATATCTGTGATCTGTGTTTGATGATGGTATGTGTATATGAATGCGTTGGATTGTCGCGGGTGAATAGCCGGGGTGGATGTGAGATGAGTGTTTCTTTTTCTTTCATTCATGTAACATGTAATATGATGTAATATTATTTGTATGGCCGCACAACCGGGTCGGGGTTGTAGCCGTCATTGTATAATTCTTTTTACTGTTTTTGCTCCTAGGATAGACCCATGGAGGGGGTGCACAAACTACCGGGTATCTCGAAATGCCGAGTGGCCTACTCACGGTGTTGAGGTAGGTTGCTTCGCTTCGGGTGCTTGGCGGGTAGTTTGCCGCACCCGTAGGGGTCTTGGGTGGGGTATTGGCTATTCACCGCGACCGTGTAATCCGCTTTTCGTTGCAGGCTCGAACGGATTGCGGATTCCTAGTATATCCAATGTATTCATCTGTGATCTGTAATGTCTATCATTGCTATATATTTATATATTATAACTATTTAGGCGTTGCTTATGTTTTACAGCCGCGCTAGCCCAGCCCCCGCTCAGTCGTTAGTTAAGTAACCTAACGGGTGATGACGGGGCCCCGTGGCGAATGCGAATGGCATAAGCGTACGTCATATTTTGGTTGTTTTCTGCAATGGTAGGATTAAATGATGGGACGCATCAAAAGAACTAATGCAAGAAAATAAACCAAGTAAAAGTCGATTGGAACACTTTGAAAACCACTCGGTTCTTTTCAAAACTAAACTTTTAAACGCGGAGCTTGAACCACTCCTTTTAAAAGCTATCTCGTTCCATCGATTATATCAAGTTCACTACGTTCACGGTTTCGCCAAAACCTTTCGTAGCCCTCCGTCATTCCACATGAATGGTCAAAAGTATTCAAGCTGTGTATTTTGGGCAAAGTCAAGGCATAGTGATTGGTAGCTATTGGGTATTCATGTGCAGCATAGATAGATGCGTTGGTTTGGGATAGTCGTGCTGCAATTTTGGCCAAAGTCAAGGGTAGGTACGGGTGGGTCCAAATTAATCAGGAGAATGACGGGTAGAACTTGACATGTGACTTATTTTGGCCAAAGTCAAGGTCATAAGAGCATGGGGCAAAAATCCACATCGGGAGTTTCATAAGTACTGGAACTTGCTAGCACTGCATACCATTTGGAGTGTGATGATTCTGGTAGGATTCCTTCGGTTTTATCTCGCGATGACATTTGGATCCCGATCCTACTGTGAGTATATGCTACTCCTCGGGAAAACTCTCACTTAACGATCAATGCTATAAACCTAGTAGGTGTCTAGAAAGGTGTTAGCGGGGCTACGCCCACAGGAAAAAGAGGTTACTTAATTAAGGAACTTCGCGAAAGCGTTGGAAAACCTCCCTCGAAGTACCGACACTGGCCTGGCTGAACGGTTGAGCAAGTATTGTACGGTGAGATTGATCCCGACTAATCCTTTCTTTACGGTTTGAGAAGGGATTCGAGAGACAGTGGGAGCCATCCTGTTTAGACAAACTAAAAACCACTCTAAACTTGCAAGAGCATCATACTAAAGTGTTTCTTTTCTCTTTCCTAATTGCAGCGACCATTCAACATGACCGGACTTAAGTTATTACTAGATAAAAACATACTGACAGGGCCAAACTACAAAGATTGGCTCAGGAATGTCAAGATGGCAATCACTTACGACAAGCTGAGGTATCTCCTTACCACCAAAGCTCCCCCTGTCCCAGGTCCCAAAACCAGTATCGCGGATAGGGAAATCCGTAAGACATGGGAAATAGATTGCGCGAAGGCCAAATGCCCGTACTTGCCTCGATGGACAACGAACATCAGAGGAGGCACGAGAATATGGACCTAGAGTCCATATTTCTTCATACAAAAGAACTGTATGGAGAGCAGTCTCGTATCGCCAGATACGAAGTGTCGAAGAAGTTGTTTTCGGCAAGGTTGGCCGTCGGATCATCGGTAGCGGAACACGTGCTTAAGATGATTGGCTACATAGAGGAGCTCGCAGAACTTGGGACCACGTTGGAGAATGAGCTCTATACGGACTTGATTCTCCAGTCCCTTCCTTCCACTTACGCCCAGTTCATCCTGAACTTCAACTTACAGGAAAAGGAAGTTGAACTTTCAGAGCTCCTCAACATGTTGAGGAGTGCAGAGGGCACCCTACAGAAAAGTAGGGAGACATCCACTTTGTTTGTAGGAGGATCTTCCTCTTCTAGGTCCAGGGCGAAAGCCAAGGGCAAGAAGAAGAAAGCCCCCGCCAAACCAAGAGGCGGTGTCAGTAAAGTGGATACGAAGGGAAAAGGAAAAGCAACAAAGGTAGCGGGAAAGCTGGTGGGGAAGGAAGAATGCTTCTACTGTTACAAAAGTGGTCACTGGAAACAGGATTGCAAGGCTTGGAAGGCCAGGACACAGGATTTGAAGCGAGTTGCGGCTTCAGCTTCAGGTGTGTATGTTATTGAAAACTGTCTATCAATAAACTCTACATCCTGGGTATTGGATACCGGATCAGGATCTCATATCTGTAATTCTTTGCAGGCGTTGAGAAAGCGTAGAGTTTTGAAGGCAGGTGACATGACCCTTAGAGTTGCAAACGGTGCTAGCATGGATGCTGAGGCCGTGTGGGACTATCACCTGGGACTGTCGGATGGACACTTTTTAGTTTTGCGTAGTTGTTATTATGTACCAAATGCAACCTGTAATATCATTTCTGTATCTCTATTATCTAAAGAAGGTTATGAATTTGCATTTGTAAGTAATGTAGTGAACATTCACCTTAATCAAGTTTTGATTGGGTCAGGCACATTGAACAACGGTATATACATATTAAACCAACCACAGATTTTCAATGTCCAGAATACACACAAAAGAAAGTCTCCAGAAATCAATAAAACTTTCTTATGGCATTGTAGACTGGGTCACATCAATGAGAGAAGGTTAACTAAGTTACATACAGAAGGATATTTGGATCCGTTCGAATATCAATCGTATGCAACTTGTCAATCCTGTCTCAAAGGAAAGATGACAAAGACTCCGTTCACTGGACACGGAGTAGGAGCGAGCGAGCTCTTGGGACTCGTACACAGTGACGTGTGCGGTCCAATGTCTACACATGCACGAAGCGGTTATTCTTACTTCATTACTTTTACGGATGACTTTTCAAGGTACGGTTATGTCTTCTTAATGAAACATAAATCCGAGGCTTTTGAAAAATTCCAGGAATATAAGAATGAAGTAGAAAAAAAAACAGGCAAAAGTATCAAGGCACTGAGATCTGATCGAGGTGGTGAATACTTGAGTGCCGAGTTCCTGGGTTACTTAAAAGAGAATGGAATTCTCTCTCAGCTTACTCCTCCATACACTCCGCAACATAACGGTGTATCGGAAAGACGGAACCGAACCCTATTGGATATGGTACGTCCATGATGAGTAACGCTGAGTTGCCGCGATCGTTTTAGGGATATGCGCTAGAATCAGCTGCATACCTTTTGAACCGAGTTCCAACTACGACTATGCCTACTACACCATATCAGATGTGGTGTGGGAAGAGACCATATCTTAATCACATTAAGACATGGGGATGTCCAGCTTTTGTAAAAAAGAAGCATGCGGACAAGCTCGAGGCACGCTCAGTACAGTGCAAGTTTGTGGGATATCCAAAGAACTCTAAGGGATATTTCTTCTATTGCGAAGAGGAATAAAAGGTTTTTGTTTCTCGCCATGCCCACTTTCTAGAACACCAGTTCATAGAAAAAGAAATAAGTGGGAGCGCAATAGAACTGGAAGAAATTCCAGAACCACGAGCTATTACTGAAAGCTTAGTAGAACCAGAGGGTTTGAAAAATCAGGACATTCCCACGCCACTCCGCAGGAGTAGTAGGAAGTCTCATCCGCCCGAGAGATACTACGGTTTTCTCATTGACGGGGATAGAGAGGATTGCATCATAGATTGTGATGAACCTACTAGCTTCCAGCAATCCATTCAGAGCGTCGACTCGGTAAAATGGCTGGATGCAATGCGGACCGAAATGGAGTCCATGTACACCAAAAAAGTATGGACGTTGGACATTGCTCCAGATGGGGTAAAACCCGTAGGATGCAAGTGGATCTTCAAAAGGAAGATTGGTGTAGATGGACAGGTTGAGACCTATAAAGCTAGACTGGTTGCAAAGGGTTTTCGTCAGCGACCTGGTTTGGACTATGACGAAACCTTTTCTTCAGTAGCTATGCTGAAATCCATTCGGATCCTTCTTGCCATTGCTGCCTTCCACGATTATGAAATTTGGCAGATGGACGTAAAAACCGCTTTTCTAAATGGACATTTAGAAGAGTGTGTCTATATGGAACAGCCAGAGGGTTTCATTCAGAGTGGGAGCAGCGGAAAGGTGTGCAAGTTTCTTAAGTCCATTTATGGACTGAAGCAGGATTCGCGGAGTTGGAACATCTGTTTTGATGAGACGGTCAAGGAATTTGGCTTTATCAAAAATCCAGATGAACCATGCATCTATTGTAGATTTGTAGCGAGAACTGTAGTATTCCTCGTTTTATACGTGGATGGCATTCTCTTAATAGGAAATGACATTCCTATGCTACAATCTGTCAAGGGGTTCTTGTCACACAGGTTCTCCATGAAAGACCTGGGTGATGCCTCATACATTCTGGGTATCCGGATCTACCGTGACAGATCCAAGAGGATATTAGGACTTTCACGGTCCAGGTACATCGACACCATACTGAAGAGATTCAGTATGGAAGATTCCAAGCGCGGTAATCTACCGGCTTGTCACGGGATCACCCTCTCCAAAGAGATGTCTCCCAAGACTGATTTGGAGAGGGATCGCATGTCTATTATACCTTACGCTTCTGCGGTAGGCTCTATAATGTATGCGATGTTGTGTACCAGACCAGATGTGGCTTATGCACTGAGTGTGGTAAGCAGGTATCAGTCAAACCCTGGGGAGAAACATTGGATAGCGGTAAAGAACATTCTCAAGTACCTGAGAAGGACTAAGGAGATGTTCTTGGTGTATGGCGGAAAAGACCTCCAGATTGAGGCCTTTGCTGACTCCAGCTTCCAGAGTGACAAGGATGATTCCAAGTCCATATCGAGCTTTGTCTTTACCCTCAATGGAGGGGCGGTGTGTTGGAAGAGCTCCAAACAGGAAACCGTTGCTGACTCGACTATGGAAGCGGAATACATCGCTGCATCTGATGCCGCAAAAGAAGCTGTCTGGATGAGGAAGTTCTTGAAAGAACTTCAGGTGGTTCTGTCCATCGTTGACCCAATACCTCTGTATTGCGACAACAACGGGGCTATAGCTTTAGCGAAGGAACCCAGGTCCCATCAGAAATCTAGACACATCTTGAGGCGGTATCACCTGATCAGGGAGATCGTGGATCGCCAGGAGATCGAGATTCGGAGGGTTGCTTCAGAAGATAACACTACAGATCCATTCACCAAGGCCTTGCCCCAGACTCAGTTCGAGCGGCTGATCGAGATGATAGGTCTTCGATACGCCAGTACATGGCCTTAGTGCAAGTGGGAGATTGTTAGTGTATATGCCCTAGAGGCCATTACTGTATCATATTAGTTTGTATATTACTTGATGGAAGCTTGGGATATTCACAGTTGTATATACAATCTTGCTCGAAATGGTAGTATGCTACTTGGTTTGTCTCTGCTTTAATATGTGCATGTGTTTCTTTTAGCATATCGCTGATATACATATTAGTAGAGCCCTTAGGATCTTTGTTTGATTACCAGCGTTATGATGGCGCTCACACTCGTGGGGGCTGGGTAATCCATAAGCACATCCTTATACAGGTCCCTAGTCGTTGGACTATCGAGACAGGACATCGATACTCCGGAGTAGACTAGCGTATGCGCTTCTCATCCCAGCGTGGGAGTCGGTCTGTCCCACAGCCGTCAGTACATCGTACTTGAGATAGTATGCGGGTGCTCGTTAGGTTACGAGTACACTGGACAGGACTCGTCGGGGACTGTTGGTTGGTATTATACCTATCGTCAGTTATTAGTTCCCAGGTGACATGAGTACAGCCTAGTCCGCTGACTTGACACTGTCACTTCGCCTCGAGTGTGTTCCCACTGTACTTTGATTACTACCCTACCACGGCTCAAAGGAGTCGTGCAAACAGGTAGTAGTTGGGTGCAGTCCCGGAGCACTTGGAGGTAGTAACGGTTAGACATGATTCGTCTCTCCCGGTATTGGGGGTTGACATCGCGCTGTGTCTAGGAGAGCCATTACACGAGTAGTCCCTGGCCAGGGCAAGCGAGATATACTGGTAGGTTTCCAGTGTTATCTCAGGATGTTCTGGGCTACATTCCGACACGACTTGTACCGCTATTAGGGGACTGACGTTTACCGCCTCCTAGGCCCGCCATACGATGTATCAGACGAACAGACTGGACTGTATGGAGATTGTGACATACAGGCTCAGTAGGAGTTCAGATGGGGTTCACCTCGTCAGTCTTCTTATCGACATCTACCTGGGGACCGTTACGTACAGCTAGTGCCGCTTGCGGTCTGTGGTTAAACCCACTGCAAGCGTAGGGTCGAGTCTTTAGAGTCCCACACAGAGAGCTATTCGGCTTTAGGAAAAATGAGTAGAGGTCGCATGGTTTTGCGACAGGGTTCGTTCACATCCGCGCACTTGTACCCGTTTGCTGTCCGGACAGCTTATACAAGCGGGCTTTGGTTTAAGCCGGATACTAGTATATGATTTGGGATTGGTTTTATCTCTTTGTATTCGTGTTCCTCGGATCACGAATACGGGTGCGTATGCACAGTTGCTTGAGACAGAGGGAGAGGACTTTGATTAGGGTTAATGACCTTTTTCATTTTATTAACCCTAATGCTTATGTGTGTATTATGGTTAATTGATATTATTTTAATATAATTGTGCATGGTTATGGTTGTTGACCATTTGACCTTCTTGACTTGTTGACCTAGGTTGACACTTTGACCATCATCATTTCATTTGGAAGATGCTCTTTGATCCTTGCAATTTGCATTAAAAATGAAATGATAATGGTCATGTCTTGATTAACCATGACAATTATCTAGCTAATTATCAATTTATAATAATTTACACATATATGTGAGAATAGTTGTTTTATTCTCTCATTCCATCATTCACTTTCTCTCTCTTGTTCTTCCTCTCCCTCAAGCTCTCCCCTCTCATGTGTTGAGAAACACTTGAGCTTGAGAAAAACCTCTTCTTGATAATCTTTACTCTCATCTAGGATTTTAGGACTAGCACTTCTAGCACCCTAGTTACTTCTAGCTTGAAGTTGAAGCTAAAGGTTGAGGCTTTCGGATGGATCCTTCTTCGACTCAAGAAGACGACAAAGGTGATCCCTTTCTACTACTCCAAGGAGCAAGGAGAGAAGTACATAAAGCCCTAGGTATAACCATTCTACCCTTAGCTAGTTTCTAGTTAGCTTTAGCTTGTTTTTGTTTAGCAAAGATCCTTCTTTGTCTAGTCCATGTTGCCTAAAGTGATAAAAATCCGATTTTTATTCCGTTTTCCGCCTCCCCGCAAGCACCGGGGTGGGCAACGTGGACTTACAGTGGTATCAGAGCCTAACTAAACATAAACTAGCTAGGTAGTAAAAGTATATGGATGTTTGTTCGGAAAAATCGCAAAACTACGACATGCAAAACCCCAAGTTTCTGTTAAAATTTTTTCTGCTCTAAAAATAAAAAGTCATACTCCAAAAATCATCTCAGGGTTTTGTGAAGAAGCCCACCAAAAACGGTCGAGTGATCCCTTCAAAGCGCCGCGGTTCCGCGGCAATGGGTATACTTTTGCCGCGGAACCGCCGCCGTTTTGACTCGGTTCATGATCGAGTTTGGTGCAGTGTTCTTCTGGCATGGTTTTGGGATTTTTAAGATGGTTTATATGTGCCCAGGTTTTCCAGAAAAGAAATTTAATTTTGGTGGCCTATAAATCCGTATTTTTTGATCGAACTTCAATACACTTTGACTAAAGGGTTATATCTGTGATGTTTATATGTATTGAACGTCGGCTAATCGCTATATGTCGATTAGTGGGGGTTATACATATCTGTGATCTGTGTTTGATGATGGTATGTGTATATGAATGCGTTGGATTATCGCGGGTGAATAGCCGGGGTGGATGTGAGATGAGTGTTTCTTTTTCTTTCATTCATGTAACATGTAATTTGATGTAATATTATTTGTATGGCCGCACAACCGGATCGGGGTTGTAGCCGTCATTGTATAATTCTTTTTACTGTTTTTGCTCCTAGGATAGACCCATGGAGGGGGAGCACAAACTACCGGGTATCTCGAAGTGCCGAGTGGCCTACTCACGGTGTTGAGGGAGGTTGCTTCGCTTTGGGTGCTTGGCGGGTAGGTTGCCGCACCCGTAGGGGTCTTGGGTGGGGTATTGGCTATTCACCGCGACCGTGTAATCCGCTTTTCGTTGCAGGCTCGAACGGATTGCGGATTCCTAGTATATCCAATGTATTCATCTGTGATCTGTAATTTCTATCATTGTTATATATTTATATATTATAACTATTTAGGCGTTGCTTATGTTTTACAGCCGCGCTAGCCCAGCCCCCGCTCTGTCGTTGTTAAGTAACCTAACGGGTGATGACGGGGCCCCGTGGCGAATGCGAATGGCATAAGCATACGTCATATTTTGGTTGATTTCTGCAATGGTAGGATTAAATGATGGGACGCATTAAAAGAACTAATGCAAGAAAATAAACCAAGTAAAAGTCGATTGGAACACTTTGAAAACCACTCGGTTCTTTTCAAAACTAAACTTTTAAACGCGGAGCTTGAACCACTCCTTTTAAAAGCTATCTCGTTCCATCGATTATATCAAGTTCACTACGTTCACGGTTTCGCCAAAACCATTCGTAGCCCTCCGTCATTTCACATGAATGGTCAAAAGTATTCAAGCTGTGTATTTTGGCCAAAGTCAAGTCATAGTGATTGGTAGCTATTGGGTATTCATGTGCAGCATAGATAGATGCGTTGGTTTGGGACAGTCGTGCTGCAATTTTGGCCAAAGTCAAGGGTAGGTACGGGTGGGTCCAAATTAACCAGGAGAATGACGGGTAGAACTTGACATGTGACTTATGATATTTTGGCCAAAGTCAAGGTCATAAGAGCATAGGGCAAAAATCCACATCGGGAGTTTCATAAGTACTGGAACTTGCTAGCACTGCATACCATTTGGAGTGTGATGATTCTGGTAGGATTCCTTCGGTTTTATCACGCGATGACATTTGGATCCCGATCCTACTGTGAGTATATGCTACTCCTCGGGAAAACTCTCACTTAACGATCAATGCTATAAACCTAGTAAGTGTCTAGAAAGGTGTTAGCGGGGCTACGCCCACAGGGAAAAGAGGTTACTTAATTAAGGAACTTCGCGAAAGCGTTGGAAAACCTCCCTCGAAGTACCGACACTGGCCTGGCTGAACGGTTAAGCAAGTATTGTATGGTGAGATTGATCCCGACTAATCATTTCTTTACGGTTTGAGAAGGGATTCGAGAGACAGTGGGAGCCATCCTGTTTAGACAAACTAAAAACCACTCTAAACTTGCAAGAGCATCATGCTAAAGTGTTTCTTTTCTCTTTCCTAATTGCAGCGACCATTCAACATGACCGGACTTAAGTTATTACTAGATAAAAACATACTGACAGGGCCAAACTACAAAGATTGGCTCAGGAATGTCAAGATGGCAATCACTTACGACAAGCTGGGGTATCTCCTTACCACCAAAGCTCCCCCTGTCCCAGGTCCCAAAACCAGTGTCGCGGATAGGGAAATCCGTAAGACATGGGAAATAGATTGCGCGAAGGCCAAATGCCTCGTACTTGCCTCGATGGACAACGAACATCAGAGGAGGCACGAGAATATGGACCTAGAGTCCATATTTCTTCATACAAAAGAACTGTATGGAGAGCAGTCTCGTATCGCCAGATACGAAGTGTCGAAGAAGTTGTTTTCGGCAAGGTTGGCCGTCGGATCATCGGTAGCGGAACACGTGCTTAAGATGATTGGCTACATAGAGGAGCTCGCAGAACTTGGGACCACGTTGGAGAATGAGCTCTATACGGACTTGATTCTCCAGTCCCTTCCTTCCACTTACGCCCAGTTCATCCTGAACTTCAACTTACAGGAAAAGGAAGTTGAACTTTCAGAGCTCCTCAACATGTTGAGGAGTGCAGAGGGCACCCTACAGAAAAGTAGGGAGACATCCACTTTGTTTGTAGGAGGATCTTCCTCTTCTAGGTCCAGGGCGAAAGCCAAGGGCAAGAAGAAGAAAGCCCCAGCCAAACCAAGAGGCGGTGTCAGTAAAGTGGATACGAAGGGAAAAGGAAAAGCAACAAAGGTAGCAGGAAAGCTGGTGGGGAAGGAAGAATGCTTCTTCTGTCACAAAAGTGGTCACTGAAAACAGGATTGCAAGGCTTGGAAGGCCAGAACACAGGATTTGAAGCGAGTTGCGGCTTCAGCTTCAGATGTGTATGTTATTGAAAACTGTCTATCAATAAACTCTACATCCTGGGTATTGGATACCGGATCAGGATCTCATATCTGTAATTCTTTGTAGGCGTTGAGAAAGCGTAGAGTTTTGAAGGCAGGTGACATGACCCTCAGAGTTGCAAACGGTGCTAGCATGGATGCTGAGGCCGTGGGGGACTATCACCTGGGACTGTCGGATGGACACTTTTTGGTTTTGCGTAGTTGATATTATGTACCAAATGAAAACTGTAATATCATTTCTGTATCTTTATTATCTAAAGAAGGTTATGAATTTGCATTTGTAAGTAATGTAGTGAACATTCACCTTAATCAAGTTTTGATTGGGTCAGGCACATTGAACAACGGTATATACGTATTTAACCAACCACAGATTTTCAATGTCCAGAATACACACAAAAGAAAGTCTCCAGAAATCAATAAAACTTTCTTATGGCATTGTAGACTGGGTCACATCAATGAGAGAAGGTTGACTAAGTTACATACAAAAGGATATTTGGATCCGTTCGAATATCAATTGTATGCAACTTATCAATCCTGTCTCAAAGGAAAGATGACAAAAACTCCGTTCACTGGACACGGAGTAGGAGCGAGCGAGCTCTTGGGACTCGTACACAGTGACGTGTGCGGTCCAATGTCTACACATGCACGAAGCGGTTATTCTTACTTCATTACTTTTACGGATGACTTTTCAAGGTACGGTTATGTCTTCTTAATGAAACATAAATCCGAGGCTTTTGAAAAATTCCAGGAATATAAGAATGAAGTAGAAAAACAAACAGGCAAAAGTATCAAGGCACTGAGATCTGATCGAGGTGGTGAATACTTGAGTGCCGAGTTCCTGGGTTACTTAAAAGAGAATGGAATTCTCTCTCAGTTTACTCCTCCATACACTCCGCAACATAACGGTGTATCGGAGAGACGGAACTGAACCCTATTGGATATGGTACGGTCCATGATGAGTAACGCTGAGTTGCCGCGATCGTTTTGGGGATATGCGCTAGAATCAGCTGCATACCTTTTGAACCGAGTTCCAACTAAGACTGTGCCTACTACACCATATCAGATGTGGTTTGGGAAGAGACCATATCTTAATCACATTAAGACATGGGGATGTCCAGCTTTTGTAAAAAAGCAGCATGCGGACAAGCTCGAGGCACGCTCAGTACAGTGCAAGTTTGTGGGATATCCAAAGAACTCCAAGGGATATTTCTTCTATTGCGAAGAGGAACAAAAGGTTTTTGTTTCTCGCCATGCCCACTTTCTAGAACACCAGTTCATAGAAAAAGAAATAAGTGGGAGTGCAATAGAACTGGAAGAAATTCCAGAACCACGAGCTATTACTGAAAGCTTAGTAGAACCAGAGGGTTTGAAAAATCAGGACATTCCCACGCCACTCCGCAGGAGTAGTAGGCAGTCTCATCTGCCCGAGAGATACTACGGTTTTCTCATTGACGGGGATAGAGAGGATTGCATCATAGATTGTGATGAACCTACTAGCTTCCAGCAAGCCATTCAGAGCGTTGACTCGGTAAAATGGTTTGATGCAATGCGGACCGAAATGGAGTCCATGTACACCAACAAAGTATGGACGTTGGACATTGCTCCAGATGGGGTAAAACCCGTAGGATGCAAGTGGATCTTCAAAAGGAAGATTGGTGTAGATGGACAGGTTGAGACCTATAAAGCTAGACTGGTTGCAAAGGGTTTTCGTCAGCGACCTGGTTTGGACTATGACGAAACCTTTTCTCCAGTAGCTATGCTGAAATCCATTCGGATCCTTCTTGCCATTGCTGCCTTCCACGATTATGAAATTTGGCAGATGGACGTAAAAACCGCTTTTCAAAATGGACATTTAGAAGAGTGTGTCTATATGGAACAGCCAGAGGGTTTCATTCAGAGTGGGAGCAGCGGAAAGGTGTGCAAGTTGCTTAAGTCCACTTATGGACTGAAGCAGGCATCGCGGAGTTGGAACATCTGTTTTGATGAGACGGTCAAGGAATTTGGCTTTATCAAAAATCCAGATGAACCATGCATCTATTGTAGATTTGTAGCGAGAACTGTAGTATTCCTCGTTTTATACGTGGATGACATTCTCTTAATAGAAAATGACATTCCTATGCTACAATCTGTCAAGGGGTTCTATCACACAGGTTCTCCATGAAAGACCTGGGTGATGCCTCATACATTCTGGGTATCCGGATCTACCGTGACAGATCCAAGAGGATATTAGGACTTTCACAGTCCAGGTACATCGACACCATACTGAAGAGATTCAGTATGGAAGATTCCAAGCGCGGTAATCTACCGGCTTGTCACGGGATCACCCTCTCCAAAGAGATGTCTCCCAAGACTGATTTGGAGAGGGATCGCATGTCTATTATACCTTACGCTTCTGCGGTAGGCTCTATAATGTATGCGATGTTGTGTACCAGACCAGATGTGGCTTATGCACTGAGTTTGGTAAGCAGGTATCAGTCAAACCCTGGGGAGAAACATTGGATAGTGGTAAAGAACATTCTCAAGTACCTGAGAAGGACTAAGGAGATGTTCTTGGTGTATGGCGGAAAAGACCTCCAGATTGAGGCCTTTGCTGACTCCAGCTTCCAGTGTGATAAGGATGATTCCAAGTCCATGTCGGACTTTGTCTTTACCCTCAATGGAGGGGCGGTGTGTTGGAAGAGCTCCAAACAGGAAACCGTTGTTGACTCGACTATGGAAGCGGAATACATCGCTGCATCTGATGCCGCAAAAGAAGCTGTCTGGATGAGGAAGTTCTTGAAAGAACTTCAGGTGGTTCCGTCCATCGTTGACCCAATACCTCTGTATTACGACAACAACGGGGCTATAGCTTTTGCGAAGGAACCCATGTCCCATCAGAAATCCAGACACATCTTGAGGCGGTATCACCTGATCAGGGAGATCGTGGATCGCCAGGAGATCGAGGTTCGGAGGGTTGCTTCAGAAGATAACACTGCAGATCCATTCACCAAGGCCTTGCCCCAAACTCAGTTCGAGCGGCTGATCGAGATGATAGGTCTTCGATACGCCAGTACATGGCCTTAGTGCAAGTGGGAGATTGTTAGTGTATAAGCCCTAGAGGCCATTACTGTATCATACTAGTTTGTATATTACTTGATGGAAGCTTGGGATATTCACAGTTGTATATACAATCTTGCTCGAAATGGTAATATGCTACTTGGTTTGTCTCTGCTTTAATATGTGCATGTGTTTCTTTTAGCATATCGCTGATATACATATTAGTAGAGCCCTTATGATCTTTGTTTGATTACCAGCGTTGTGATGGCGCTCACACTCATGGGGGCTGGGTAATCCATAAGCACATCCTTATACAGGTCCCTAGTCGTTGGACTATCGAGACAGGGCATCGATACTCCGGAGTAGACTAGCGTATGCGCTTCTCATCCCAGCATGGGAGACGGCCTGTCCCACAGCCGTCAGTACGTCGTACTTGAGATAGTATGCGGGTGCTCGTTAGGTTACGAGTACACTGGACAGGACTCGTCGGGGACTGTTGGTTTGTATTATACCTATCGTCAGTTATCAGTTCCCAGGTGACATGAGTACAGCTTAGTCCGCTGACTTGACACTGTCAGTTCGCCTCGAGTGTGTTCCCACTGTACTTTGATTACTACCCTACCACGGCTCAAAGGAGTCGTGCAAACAGGTAGTAGTTGGGTGCAGTCCCGAAGCACTTGGAGACAGTGACGGTTAGACAGGATTCGTCTCTCCCGGTATTGGGGGTTGACATCGCGCTGTGTCTAGGAGAGCCATTACACGAGTAGTCCCTGGCCAGGGCAAGCGAGATATACTGGTAGGTTTCCAATGTTATCTCAGGGTGTTCTGGGCTACACTCTGACACGACTTGTACCGCTATTAGGGGACTGACGTTTACCGCCCACCTAGGCCCGCCATGCGATGTATCAGACGAACAGACCGGACTGTACGGGGACTGTCACATACAGGCTCAGTAGGAGTTCAGATGGGGTTCACCTCGTCAGTCTTCTTATCGACATCTACCTGGGGACCGTTACGTGCAGCTAGTGCCGCTTGCGGTCTGTGGTTAAACCCACTGCCAGCGTAGTGTCGAGTCTTTAGAGTCCCACACAGAGAGCTATTCGCCTTTAGGCAAAATGAGTAGAGGTCGCATGGTTTTACGACAGGGTTCGTTCACATCCGCGCACTTGTGCACGTTTGCTGTCCGGACAGCTTATACTAGCGGGCTTTGGTTTAAGCCGGATCCTAGTATATGATTTGGGATTGGTTTTATCTCTTTGTATTCGTGTTCCTCGGATCACGAATACGGGTGCGTATGCACAGTTGCTTGAGATAGAGGGAGAGGACTTTGATTAGGGTTAATGACCTTTGTCATTTTATTAACCCTAATGCTTATGTGTGTATTATGGTTAATTAATATTAGTTTAATATAATTATGCATGGTTATGGTTGTTGACCATTTGACCTTCTTGACTTGTTGACCTAGGTTGACACTTTGACCATCATCATTTCATTTGGAAGATGCTCTTTGATCCTTGCAATTTGCATTAAAAATGAAATGATAATGGTCATGTCTTGATTAACCATGACAATTATCTAGCTAATTATCAATTTATAATAATTCACACATATATGTGAGAATGGTTGTTTTATTCTCTCATTCCATCATTCACTTTCTCTCTCTTGTTCTTCCTCTCCCTCAAGCTCTCCCCTCTCATGTGTTGAGAAACACTTGATCTTGAGAAAAACCTCTTCTTGATAATCTTTACTCTCATCTAGGGTTTTAGGACTAGCACTTCTTGCACCCTAGTTACTTCTAGCTTGAAGTTGAAGCTAAAGGTTAAGGCTTTCGGGTGGATCCTTCTTCGACTCAAGAAGACGACAAAGGTGATCCCTTTTTACTACTCCAAGGAGCAAGGAGAGAAGGACATAAAGCCCTAGGTATAACCATTCTACCCTTAGCTAGTTTCTAGTTAGCTTTAGCTTGTTTTTGTTTAGCAAAGATCCTTCTTTGTCTAGTCCATGTTGCCTAAAGTGATAAAAATCCGATTTTTATTCCGTTTTCCGCCTCCCCGCAAGCACCGGGGTGGGCAACGTGGACTTACATCCCACGGGGTCAGGATTGACATAAGCCGCGTTCCACGTGACCAGGAATTTTGCTCCGGATGCTTCCCACGGGGTCATAGCCGTGTTCTGCGAGGACCAAGCTCCGCTCTGGATGCTTCCCACGGGGTCATAGCCGTGTTCTGTGAGGACCAGGATCCGCTCTGGATGTTTCCCACGGGACCAGGATTGACATAAGCCGCGTTCCACATGACCAGGAATTTTGCTCTGGATGCTTCCCACGGGGTCATAGCCGTGTTCTGCGAGGACCAGGCTCCGCTCTGGACGTTTCCTACGGGGTCAGGATTGACATAAGCCGCGTTCCACGTGACCAGGAATTTTGCTCTGGATGCTTCCCACGGGGTCATAGCCGTATTCTGCGAGGACCAAGCTCTGCTCTGTATGCTTCCCATGGGGTCATAGCTGTATTCTGCGGGGACCAGGATCCGCTCTGGACGTTTCCCATGGGGTCAGGATTGACATAAGCCGCGTTCCACGTGACCAGGAATTTTGCTCTGGATGCTTCCCACGGGGTCATAGCCGTGTTCTGCGAGGACCAGGATCCGCTCTGGACGTTTACCATAGGGTCAGGATTGACATAAGCCGCGTTCCACGTGACCAGGAATTTTGCTCTGGATGCTTCCTACGGGGTCATAGCCGTGTTCTGCGAGGACCAGGCTCCGCTCTGGATGCTTCCCACGGGGTCATAGCCGTGTTCTGCGAGGACCAGGATCCGCTCTGGACGTTTCCCACGGGGTCATAGCCGTGTTCTGCGAGGACCGGGGTCCGCTCTGGATGTTTCTCACGGGGTCAGGATTGACATAAGCCGCGTTCCACATGACCAGGAATTTGCTCTGGATGCTTCCCACGGGGTCATAGCCATGTTCTGCGAGGACCAGGCTCCGCTCTGGATGTTTCCTACGGGGTCAGGATTGACATAGGCTGTGTTCCACGTGACCAGGAATTTTGCTCTGGATGCTTCCCACGGGGTCATAGCCGTGTTCTGCGAGGACCAGGCTCCGCTCTGGACATTTCCCCCGGGGTCAGGATTGACATAAGCCGCGTTCCACGTGACCAGGAATTTGCTCTGGTTGCTTCCCACGGGGTCATAGCCGTGTTCTGTGAGGACCAGGCTCCGCTCTGGATGCTTCCCATGGGTCAGAATTGACATAGCCGCGTTCCACGTAACCAGGAAGGGTTGACTTTATCCGCATTTCACGGAGTCGGGGTTTGACTCTCGGTTATTTGCGCACCGCCGAGTCATGGAACTGGGAATTGCTGCGGTTCCGCTTTGCTTGATGTTATGTCTGTTGTAATAAGACGAATGTTGAGATGATCTTCAGGCTATCTATGAACTGTTGAGATTTGGCTTCTTCTTCTGATGAAGCCTGGGGAGGAAATGTGTGATTCCCTCTTTGTTTGTGCCCCTGGATTGTATACAGGGATTGATATGATATCACCCGTAGGGCATAATTTTTTTTTTATTTCTTTCCGCAATGCTCTATCATTTCAGCTTTTATTTCGCGAAGGTCGCGATTGCCCAATCATTTCGGCTATTTTTCGCGGTGCCCAATCATTTCGGCTATTTGTTTTATTTTTACTCTCTGCTTTTTATTGTGAGTTGCCCAATCATTTTGGCTATTTCGCATGCATATATTTTTACTTGCTGATTTTGTTTGCAAGTTGCTCCATCATTTCGGCTGTTTCGTATGCATGTGTAACTCGCTAGCTTTTTTTGCTGCAAGTTTGGAATTAGACCCTGATTTCGGCATCAGCACTGCTACAACTGGGATGTTGCCAGGATAGAATCATCATTTGCCTCTGTCGATGATGAACAAAGGTGGCTTAGTAAACAGGATTAAGATCCTGTTGACTAAGGATTTTGACTTCATGAGCCGTAAGGGTCTCATAAAGGTGTTTCTCCCTACTAGTTGTGAGGATCTCGTAGGTGCATTTTCTCCCTAGGAATCGTGAGGATTCCTAAATGCGTGATCTCTTATAAGTCGTAAGAATCTTACAAGAGTGCTTTCTCCTTATAAGTCGAGAGGGCTTACAAGGGGGTTCACCATGCAAACATATCCCTAGTCACGGATGAGACTTTGTTAGGGAAATGTTTATTCACGCCCGTAGATTGTATACAAGGGTCAGCATTGAGCCATTTGTAGGGCAGAATTGGAGGTTGTGGTGGCCGCTTAAGAACAGGTTCAGATCCCTGTGGCTTAAGACCTTTGAATCTTATGAGCCGTAAGGGTCTCATAAGAGGGTTCTCCTTATGAGTCGTGAGGATCTCATAACTGTAATTTCTCCTTAGGAATCGTGGGGATCCCTAAGTGTGTTTCTCCCTTGTGAGTCGTAAGGATCTCACGCAGATGGTTTCTCCTTACAAGGTTGAGAGGACCTTGCAAGTGTCTTGTAACGAGGTTGCGCCCTTTCGGGTTTTCACAAAAGCTCGCCGGTAGCCCTGCTGTTTTTACTCACGGAGCCCTTTCGGGTTTTCATCCGTGCCTATTTTGCTTATGGACATACCGTTTTCTTTTTTCTTTTTTTTATTCTTTTATTCTTCTTTTTTTTGTGTCAGCCTTGGGATGCTGCAATCCACAGTAGTTTATCGACGTCTCGGTCAACAGCTAATTTTAGGACATAGTGGTCCATTGTTAGTTTAAGGACGTTTCGGTCCGACATTAGGAAGCCGTCTACTACTTACAGAGTTTAGGCTTAGAAAGATAGCGAGCGGACATAGGCGTCGTCATCTATCGTTGACCTAGGCCGTGACTCATCAGGCGTAGTATTTTTTTAAGAAGCGACCGTTTATTGGCCTGAAAGGTCTTTCACCATGCATGTCCATGAGTAGATATGCTCCACCCCTGTAGACTTTGTCTATGATATACGTGCTTTCATAGTTCGGCTCGAATTTCTCCCGCTTGGCACGATTGGGGATCATAAGTCTTTTAACTACTAGCACGAGTTCGCCTTGGTGGAACGTTCTCGGCCTAGTCAATTTTTCATATGAGCGCGTCAGCTTTGCTTTATAGGCCTCCAGATTTTGCTGCGCCATGAGCCGGGTTTCATCAAGGGCATCGAGCTCCTCAAGTCGAAGGTGAGCATTTTCTTCGTCTGTTAGCTCGTAGTGAACTACCACTCGCAGAGAGGGTAACTCTATCTCGAGGGGGAGTACCGCTTCCGTACCGAATACCGATGCATACGGCGTTGTGTTCATGGCCGTTTTGAACGCAGTCCGATACACCCAGAGAGCTTCATGCAGTCTCTCATGCCAGTCTTTCTTATTTCGAGACACCGTCTTTTTCATGATCTTCGTCAAGGTCTTGTTGAAAGCCTCAGCTAGACCGTTAGCTCGAGAATTATAGACTGAAGAGTATCTCCAGTCTATGTTATGCTGTTGTGCGAAGCGGCTGATCTTGTGGCTTCTGTAGGCTGGCCCGTTATCGGAGATGATCCGTCGCGGAGTTCCAAACCGATAAATGACGTGTGTTTTGAAGAAATGGAGGATATTCTCCGTCTTTACTTCCCTCAGCGGTACTGCTTCTGCCCATTTGGAGAAGTAATCAGTTGTCGCTAAAATGAATCGATGTCCTCTGGACGATGCTGGTTCGACGGGGCCGATTATGTCAGTTCCCCACATTTCGAACGACCAGCTAGCCACTGTCGGATGTAGTGGATTCGGATGCTGGTGGATAAAGTCCCTATGGATTTGGCACGAGTGGTATTGCTTCGCATACTCGAGGCAGTCCTGAATCATCGTGGGCTAATAGTAGCCATCCTTTTGATCTTCAATTTCATCTTCGGCCCGGCTTGGTGAGAACCGCAGAGTCCGTCATGAGTTTCTTGGATGACTCTTTTTGCCTCTTCAGGCCCCAGGCATCTTAGCCATAGAGAATCAAATGATCTTTTGTACAGAGTATCATTAACAAAGGCGAAAGATAGAGCTCGTTTCATGAGCTGATGCCTTGAGGATGCATCTTCGGGTGTTCGACGGGATTTGAAGTAGTTTATAAAGACTTCTCTCCAATCCTCAGCCTTTTTCTGGTCTTTTATTTGCAGAGCTATTTGCTCGGTCGCTCCCTTTTCTTCGGACGACTCCGGAGATATTTCCGCCGGTGCAAGAACCCGACGGCTCTGCACAACAATCCTTACGTCATCGAGGTTCTCGTCAGCCAGTTCTTTGGCGAGCTTGGCTAATGAATCTGCCTTGCTATTTTCCGCACGCGGTATACATTGCAAGGTGTAGGAAGGAATTTGAGTCAGCAGTTGCTGCACTCTCTCGCCGTATTTCACCAACTCTGGCTTGCACGTTTGATAGCCATCGTTTACTTGACTAACGACCAGTTGGGAGTCTCCGTATATGAGAAGGTTTTCAATTCCCACGTCGATGGCAATCTCGAGACTTGCTATCAAAGCTTCATACTCGGCTTCATTGTTTGTCCTCGGCTCTGTTAGGGAGAAGGCAAAGCGCATTATCCCTCCTTGTGGAGTCACGAAGTTAAGGTACCCCTGATTTGATTATAGGGGTGCTTTGTTTGCGCTTTTTCATGGAAGATGCTCCATCGAAGTAAAGTTCCCAGCGGGTATCATTATCTCTTCTCTCTTCGTCGATTGTGTCAAACGCGTGTTCGTCCGGCAATTCGCAGTTCAAGAGAGAGTCGGCGGGTATCGGATGCTCAGCGAGGAAATCGGTGATGGCCTGGCCTTTCACAGCCTTGAGAGGACGATAAGTTACCAAGAACTCCATCAAGAGCAGGGCCCATTTAACGAGCCGCCCCGTCAATATGGCCTTTGACATCAAATATTTGAAAGGATCTACCTTTGATATGAGATGAACCTCATGTGCCAACGCGTAGTGCCTGAGCTTCGTTATTGCGAAGATCAACGCCAGGCAGTGTTTTTCAATGGGAGAGTAATTGCTTTCTGCCCCTAGGAGAACTCGACTTAGATAATAAAGGGCTCTCTCTTTCCCTTGGTCGTTCTCTTGTGCCCACAGCGCGCCTAAAGAACCTTCGAGGGCTGTTGTGTACAGAACGAGAGGTTTTCCTTTAACGGGAGCGGCCAGCACTGGGGGATTCTGTAGATATTGCTTGATTTCGTCCAGTGCTCTTTGGCATTTGTGATACCAAATGAACGGAGTTCCCTTCTTCATTAAGTGACTGTAGGGGTGGCACTTGCCAGAGAGATTGGCTATAAATCACCGGATATACGTGAGCTTCCCTTGGAGAGACCGCAGTTGCTTGAGAGTCCTTGGCGGAGGCATTTCCATAATCGCCTTGATCTTTGACGGATCTATCTCGATGCCTCGGCGCCGGACGATGAATCCCAGGAACTTACCTGAGGAAACTCCGAACGCGCATTTGAGAGGATTCATCTTCAAGTTGTATTGCCGAAGGCGCTGAAACACGATCTTCAGATGCTCTAAATGTTCCTCGTATGATTTTCTTTTAACCACGAGGTCGTCGATATAGCATTCGACGATTTCATGTATGAGGTCATCGAAAATCTTCGTCATGGCCCTCTGATAAGTGGCACCGGCGTTCTTTAGACCGAAAGGCATCACCTTGTAGCAAAAATATGCCCAACGGGGTCCGAAAAGTAGTATGCTTCTGGTCCTCAGGATGCATCTTTATCTGATTGTATCCTGATGAGCCGTCCATGAAGGAGAAGACTTCATGAGTGGATGTGTTATTTATCATCAGCTCGGTGACCGGTACTGGGAAGTCGTCCTTCGGGCAGGCTTTATTGAGATCCCGAAAGTCCATACATATGCGCACCGTCCCATTTTTCTTCATCACTGGGATGATGTTGGCGATCCAGTCAGGGTATTGAACCTCTTGGATGAAGCCGGAGTCGATTAGCTTCTTGACCTCGGCGTTGATGCTCATTTCAAGTTCGAGCCGCATTCTTCTCGGTGCTTGTTTGATCGGTTTAACGTCTGGAGAAATCGCCAATCTATGGACAGCAATCTCTGGATCGAGTCCCGGCATCTCTGAATAGTTCCATGCGAAGCAGTCTCTATGTTGCATGAGCACGTCCTTTAGCGTAGCCACCCTTTCTTCAGACAGCAGCTCACTGACGAACGTCGGCCGCGGGTCACTTGCCGTCCCCAAATCAATTTTCTTGAAGTTATCTACGGTAGTATGTATTCCATCTTCCAGCTCTTTTGGCGCCGGTGGAAACTCTGAGATTATCTCGTCATCATTGTTTTCAAAGCACCAGGGGAGGTCATCCGTATTCTTAGGCTCTTCTTCTGACAGTGTTATCACGTGGCAGGTACGGGATCGTTTCCAAGATCGATTTTGATCTGGTTCTACTCTCGCTATACACGCCGTTTTTGGTTCATGCTTCTGTGGCGAGCTTACCTTCCAGCTGCTGGATAGAGCGAACCTGCCTTGTTGATATTGGTCTTCAACCCAGTTCTTGAAGGTGAAGCGGTCTTCGAGAGGATGCCCTATTGCTTGGTGGTAAGAGCAATAGTCTAAGTGAGAGACCTCGTTCGCTTGCTCAGGGTGCTTGGACTCCGGGAGTGTTATCATCTGATGTTTTACGACGAGATTGAATATCTTCTTTGTCTTATCTTGGGGAAAAGAATATTCTCTACCCATCTTCTTTATAAGGGACGGATCCCGGCTGCTCGATTCTTGCTCGCGTGGCTTCTTAGACCCGCTTGGCTGCTGTCGAACGTTTTTTTTCCGTTCTTTGGTTTATTTTTGCCTCTGCGGTGGGTCTTTTTGTATGACGGGCTGGCGACGAGGAGCATTATCATTCTCCGTGGCCTGTTGAAGGGGGCGCTGCGTCTTGGCTTTCTCGTAAATGGCCATCTCGCGGTTATGGTCATCCTGGACCTTTTGACCCGCTTCCCTGATCAATTTGTCCATCCGTTCTTCAAATGACAGACTCGGCGTTTTGACGACAGGACCTTGTTTTGGTTCAGGATCAGCGTCTTTTAACGGAATGTCTCATTCTTCATCGAAGTCATGTATGACGTAGCTGCCATAGACTCGCTCTCGTTTTTTGGATTGAACATATCCAAGCTCGATCGTTTCCATTCTCCCGTTGGGCAACTTGCGCTGAGTTCCGGGGACATCCCAAATCCTGTTGTAGAACTGAGCTTGTCGAGTGGTCTGTTTGAAGGGTACACCTTGGCACCTCAACAGCCTTTTCAAGCCTTCTGTGTAATATCTAGGCAGACGGATGGGCTGGAGCCTGTCGAGCGTAGAATCGGCGCCATGCCAGATTTCTTTCTCCACTTTGGTTTCCCCGGATCGGTAGAATAGGATCGCCTTTTCACCCTTTCGCTTGGGAGGGACGTAGAATGTCTGCAGTTCTTGCACACTATAAGTTTCAAGTGCATCGAGCTCTTTATAATGCTCTTGTGGAACCATGGAAACTTGCAAACTTTGATCTTTATCGGCGAAGATTTGTATCGACGGCCAAGCAGAGAATACAGCATTGACCTCGTCTTCCGAGTCACTGCCGAAGATCAACGTAGGGATAGACGGTCTCAGTCTGTTGCATTGGGGCGGCCCTGAATAAACTATCTCTTCTTCCTCCTCGGTATCACTCCCGAAGACCGGAATAGTAGTAGTGGCTTTGTTCTTCGATCTGTGATATCTTTCCGTGTCCTCAAAATCTGGTAAGAAGTATTTTGCATCTTCATACTTTCGGACTTCATTCACGGAGAATGGGTTCAACTCTCCCGTTACGGTATACTCGAGACCATCCTTGAAATACTTCATACACCGATGTTGTGTAAAAGGGATGATGTTGTACTCGTGTAACCAAGGCCTGCCGAGCAAAGCGTTATAGCAGATCTTAGCATCAATGACATGGAATTTAATGTCAGTGATTAGCAGCCCAAAGCGCAGCGTCAGTATCACAGACCCGAGCGTCCATGATGACTGGGAGTCAAACCCGGAGATGGTGATTTTATCACGAGCGAGGTGCT
The DNA here is from genome assembly GCA_030015575.1 of Agapanthus africanus. NCBI lineage: Eukaryota > Viridiplantae > Streptophyta > Magnoliopsida > Asparagales > Amaryllidaceae > Agapanthus > Agapanthus africanus. The sequence goes on along the minus strand of CM057339.1, from coordinate 821,339,970 downwards.
GAACGCTCATACAGATTTTCTTCAACAATCTCACATTGAGGAGATTGACGGAGGACCCATTGTCGACCAGGATTTTACCTATCTTGATGTCATGATAGTATCCGGAGACGTAAAGGGGACGGTTGTGCTCGCACGTCCCAAGGAGGAGATCTTCATCGCCGAAGGTGATATCCGCAGTGTGCACTTCTTCCAGCTCGTCCTTCATCTTTTCTTCGGCGAGGAAAGCTTGGAATTGTTCTGGCTCTTGTAGTGCCTTGATCAATGAATCTCTCGCCTCTTTGGATAGCAAAAGGGCGTCGAGAATGCTTAGTTGCGAAGGTAGCTTTCTCAAATGTGCCAGAACGTTGTAGTCCACCTTACTTATCTTTGGCAGGTCTTTGGCTGTCAGCTCTTCGAGGGCTTGGTCATCAAGGATGATATCCTCAGGGACCTTTTCTTTCCCTTTATCTCTTCTATTTTACCCAATGTTAAAGGGCCCAAGGTTCTTTTCGGGCAGCGTACGATTACGCTGCTGAATATTTTCACAGGTCTTCGGTTCTTCCCTTTTTTCTGAGGTGGACTCTTTAAAGAGAGGGCCAAGAGTCATTACTTCATCAGAGTCACTCCCGAAGGTGAGAACTTGCAGTCCCCCAGCGTCAACCATATGACAGCTGCCAGTAGTTCTTTTGTGCTCCTCGGTCGTATTTCTTTGCTCCCGACGAATTTTGCGTTTCATCCGCTTGAAATGTTGTCGGTGAGTGACATACCCCTGCCACCATCTTTTAAAGGCGTTGCACTCCTCGGTGGGGTGCGCAATCTTTCGATGATATAAGCAGTAGCTAGGATGTGTTTCCGCTTCACCAAGGGCGTTCCCTTCGGAGGGTGGCAGCTTCATTCCCATCGATATGGCTTTGGCGAACATTTTCCTCGTCTTGAACCTGCTTTTATTTGCGGTGGATATACTTTGATCTGGCGGGAGTGTTTTAACCCTTTCGTCCAGTCGCTGGCGTTTGGCCTTTTCAAATATGGCCATCTCACGCTCTCGAGCAGCTTTGCTTTTAAGAAAAGCTTCGTTCAGGAATGCATCAATCATTTTGTCTGATGGTCCTGGAAGTTCCGGCTCAAGATCTGCCCCCAGTTTCTCTGCGTAAGGAGCTTCTTCATCGTTTATCGATGAGTGAGAGATCACATGGCAACTTGCTACGTAATCTTCAGATTCATCCGACGAGTCTTCTCCATCATCTCCGTCCTCAAGGACGTGACTGAGAAATTCTTGGAGTATGACTGGAGTCCGCGCCTTCTGGTTATACTCTTCCAACGCGTCAATCTGTTTTTGCAGGTCCGTGTGCTTGTCACCAGGCTTCACGGGCTTTTTGGTCTTCTTCTTCTTCTTCGAAGACTTTGACGGCTGGGTGTGAGCACTTTGAATATCACCACCAATTTTTGGAGTTGGGCGCGGCTTCAGCATTCCCTCGATGATCTCAGGTTCCAGTGGATTCTTCCACTTGATCGCCGGGCATGTTTGGAGATCGTTCAGCATTCTTTTAGTTTTGGCTGAAAGAGCGACCTCCTATGGAGCTTCTTCTATGAAAGAGCATGATGCCCCTGGTGTGTCTGTCTTCTTGGGAGCGTGTGGCTGTAGTGGGTTCACCTTCCAATTCTCGGACAGCGCAAACTTGCCTTGTTGGTATTGGTCTTCGATCCATCCCCTGAAGACGAAGCAATCTTCAATTGGATGGCTTACCGTTTGATGTTAAGGGAAATAATTGGGACTATTAGTCTCTCCAGGTTGCAATGGTCGTTTTGGATTCGGCAGATTGATGAGCCTGTTGCGCACCGCCAGTTCGAACAGTCTCTTCGTTCTGTCCCGAGGGAACGAATAAGGACGCTTCATTTTCTCATTATAGTATCGCCGTCTCTCTTCTAGTCGATCCGTTAATTTTGGACCACTGGGCTGCTGTTGAGTATTCGCGACGAAGGTCGCCTTTCCTTTACCCTTTTCGTTTCGCGGCTCAGGCTTTGGAGGAGACGGTCTATGACCCATCTGGTCCATTTGGGCAGTTTGTCAATCAAGGCCTGGAACGTGGTAGGCTTGAAGAACATCATGAATTGGGAAATAGTTGCCTGAGGGTCCAGAGTGCCCACGAACAAGCCCACTGCTGGCGCTTCCTCGATGCGCTGCTCATATTTTGACCATAAATTTCGCCACCGTATTGCGTATTGTACCTAAGTTTCGCCTGGCTTCACCCTGGCGTTAATTAATGCGGTAATCGGGGTACGCTCGCTAGCGCTCGCGAATCTCTGCGTAAACAGCAGTTCCATCTCCGCAAATGTCTTGATGGAGTCGTTTGGAAGTTCAGAATACCACTCAAACGCCGTCTCTGACAAGCTACCAACAAACTGGCGGAGTAGAAGTTTATCATCACCTCCGGTGTTGCCGCATAAGGCTCTGAATTGAGTGACGTGCTGATACGGATTTCCCGTCCCTTTATATACATGAAATTTAGGGATCGTATATCCTGGCGGGTACTTTATTTGGTCATACCATCCTAGTATGGTCGCCCGGTTTTAACAATTTGGCCGGCCACTTCATTCACCTGGTGAGCTCGTATTTGCTGAGCAATATAGTCATCCAGAGCGGCCTTGGAGATGGTTTCCTCTTTGGCTGCTGAAAGAGACGGAGGAGGGTTCGATGTCTCCCCTCTGTCGTCTTCAATGATGATCGGGGGGTTTTCAGCTGGAGGTTCCGGCTGTAACATCATCCCAGCCATGTCTTGAAACAAAAGAGCCATTCGTTTTATATTGGCTGCCTGCTCCGCAGCCTCTTTTTCTTTCCTCTCGAGCATTCTTCGGAGGAACTCGGTATCATTTTCTTGTTCCCGACGCTGCTCTGAGGTCTCTGGATTTTCTTTTGGCCCAGTGAGTGCGGCCATTGCAGTCAGCATCTCCTGAAGTTTCTGCTGTTGTTGTTCCTGAGCCTTTGTTATCGATCGGGTAAGCGGTCGATGACCCATAGAAGCACGGCTTTCCTCTTTTCTGGAAGCCATATAAACAATATGCACCATCATGCCCCCAGACTTGGGGCGTTTAGATTTAGTGTCTTTGCTGTTCGCCGCAGTCACAGGGGCTTTCTCTGGCCTCCTTCTCTTGTGAGCAGTTGAAGTCGAGGGAGTTGTTGCAGCGGGCACCCAGACGGCTGTCGCCTTTTGTGGCTTGTCAGGATGGTTTTCTCCTTGTATAGCTTTAAGATTCTTTGATCGGCGAGAGCAGTCCTGGTCAATCACCGATTCCTGGACCTGCCGCCAGACTTTATAAATTTTGGAGGACAGCTGCTGAGGGGGCTGCTCCGGCTTCTTTTATGTGGTAATCTCCATAGGTGGAGGAGATCTCTTTAGCACGGCGGTCGGAGAGTTCTTGCGAACCCTCCTAAGCGGTTCAAAGCTGTTCCCAGTTGGAACAGCAGCATTGATTTCCACCATGGGGGCTGGCGGAGTTAGCCCAGAGTGGGATTTACCCCCGGCCTTCCTTACTCGGCGCCAGTGGCGACGTTGAGCATGTCGTGCGGATGGGATTGTCTCAGCCGTAGGGGAGACTCCCTCATGCCTCCTGTGTTGGTCAGAAGTTGTTGTCGTTGTCAGCCTATTGAAGACAGACGTCCATTGAGAGGGAATATCCAACCTATCGAAGGCAGATTTCCGAGTAGGGGAAGCAACCTTGACGATTTCGCCCGGAACATGAGCTGAAATAGTCAGTCTTGTGAAGACCGACCCTTTGGCAGGAGAAACCGCCTTGACAACTTCGGGAGCAAGGATGGCTATATTTTTTGGGATAACCCTTTCTGGTATCGCGGGCTTCTTCATGGGCCCAACTGAGCTTTGGCCTAGTCTGTCAAAGACCGAGGCGTTGGAGCTGGACGACCCATTGAGAGGGGCCGCAGTAGTTGTAAGCCGATCAAAGATCGAATTCTTATGAGCTTCTTGTATTGGTACAGGAGCGCTGAAGCTCGTTGGCGGGAGCATGGTCCCGAAGAAAAATCCAGTGGTGTCCTGAGTGACCTGTTCCACCGGCATAGCGAAGATGGAGGCCGTTTAGGGCCCGTAAGTCACTTTTCCGGATGGGACGGAGCGAGAGTTGCACTTGCAGTTAGTGCAGGTTGAAGCCATTGATCTTCTGTTTTCTGCACGGAGCAAGAAACCAAATCTTAGTACCTCGAACCTAAGGGCAACCATATCAAACCGCGATTCGTTCGCGAACACGACACACGAAGTGTGGAGTGGAAAGAGGAAAAGGTCTCACCGGGCGTGCCAGAATCTGTTCCCCGCCGAAAACCGGGAAGACAAATGTCTTGCCTGAATTTGGGGGTAGATGCTAATTGGTGCTATCCGTCCACCTCTCCGAAGATGCCAAGTTGATTTATGACACCACGTATCGAAGGTTTAAACAGATGCGGCCGATATAGCAGACTTCGTCAGATTCCCCCTCATTTGAGGAGTTTTTGATTGTGGGGACGCTCTTCCCTACAGGCGCAAGCCCCTGCAGTTAATTACGCCGCATCGCGGTAACAACTTTCTCCTTCTCCAGATGGTCACTTCGTGTCGTGGGTGTTTGTTTTGTTTTTGGTTGCCCGTGGATTGTATACGGAGACTAATTTATGTTATCGCCCGTAGAGCGTGGATTAGTCCAAATCCGTATATTCTTAGATTTGGGTTTGGGGGTTGGGTTTAAGGATACATTAGTCTCATTTGGGACTAAGATCAACTTAAACGTATATTAAGAATACGTTAGTCTAATTTTTAGACTAAGATCAACTTAACAGGATCGTTTAGATCCAACAAAAGAGCATTTGAACTCTATTGTTTAGTTTAGGGATATTGCGGTCGATTGTTAGTTTAAGGACATCTCGGTCCAATGTTAGTTTAAGGACATCTTGGTCCAATGTTAGTTTAAGGACATCTCGGTCCATGGGTTTTAAGGGACCCCACAGTCCGAGGTTAAAGACATCATAGTCCGTGAGTTTAAAAACCTCACAGTCAAGGTTAAGGACATCATAGTCCGTGAGTTTAAAGACCCCACAGTCAAGGTTAAGGACATCATAGTCCATGGGTTTAAGGACCCCACAGTCCAGTTTAAAGACGTCATAGTCTATGAAATGTATGGTTGTCGGGACCCGTCACCTCTCTAAAGACGTTGAAGGATTACAACGACAAATATCAGAGGGGTTCAGAGATGTACCCTTGAACCAAAGTTGATTGGAAGATCTATGGTCCAATTTGGAACTAAGATCAATTAATTAGATTATGAGCACATTGGCTCAGTTAAATCTGAATTGAGGACTTATGGCCAATTTGCGCCAAGTCCAATTAAGCTTGAAATGTTGACCCTTTGTTGGGCTATTGGACATTTGTCTGGGTTCAGCTCCTCATTATTTAACAATGCTAAACAAGAGTTTGAGGGCTCTGATAACACTTTGTCTTTGGCTGAGCATTAAACATTATATCTCTGGATTTTAAGGCTTATTTGAAGAGGAGATTTGCCTCTGGGAAAACTTAGCCAATTTAGGCTAGGCTAGTTTTAAAGTAGTGTTAAACACTAGAGGACATCTGGTGGTCACGTGTCCTCACGTGATATATTTAAAACAATGTTAAACACTGGAGATGAAATGCTTAAAATAGTGTTAAACACTAGGAAGGAAGGGGTCACGTGGGGGCACTGAGGGCATCCAAAGGTGGGGCTAGACCTTCTTTATTTTGTTCTTAGAACTGCCAATAAGTGTTAAACACTTTTGATCTTCTGGCCATCACGTGTTGGCACGTGATAGGTATCCGTGCATTGATTATTAAAGCATTTATTAGGGGTCACGTGAAGACACGTGAGAGCGCCCAAAGCCAATACTGCTTTTGCTTTTGTTCCCTTTGTTTTGGAAGTCACGTGGGAGCACGTGAGGCATTGCCTCCAAGCTTTTTCTTTTTCATTTTGGGGATCTGTTTAGGGTTCACGTGGGGGCACGTGACCTAGTTTTTGTTCTTTCTTTTCTGATCACTGAGGATTGGGGTCACGTGTCACCACGTGACCAAGTTCTTTACGTGCATGGAGAGCTTTCAAGTCTCTTTGTTTTAAGAATTAAATTCTCTGTAGGGTTAAACCCTAATTCTGTTTTAGAGGAATTAAATTCCTATGTATGTGGAAAAATTAAATTCTTACGTAGGGTTAAACCTAATTTCATTTAGAGGAATTAAATTCTTATGAATTTGAGAGAATTAAATTCTCATGCAGGGTTGAACCCTAATTTTATCTTAGATGAATTAAATTCCTATGAATTTGGGAGAATTAAATTCTCATATAGGGTTAAACCCTAGTTTTATTTGGAGGAATTAAATTCCTATGAGTTTGGGAGAATTAAATTCTCTAAACTCAATTCTCCCTCTAAGTTTTGGATCTGCATGGCAGAATCTCCCCGATGAGAATTAAATTCTCAACTTGTGGGGATATTTGCTTCTGCAGATCTTCAACCAGAGAAAGAACTAAGTTCTTTTGCAGAAGAGTTAAACTCTTAGACTGAGAATTAAATTCTCTTTTTGCTTTATGATGGTTTGATCTCTTTCCCCTTTCTCACCTAAGGTTTTTTTTCTTGAGAATTAAATTCTCCTTTCTTTTCTCTCTGTTGTTGTTTTTTTTTTCTCTAGAAAATCAAGATTCCAAAAGTCCTTTTTCCTCTCTTCTTCTTAGCTCCTATTTATAGGAGAAGGAAAAGAATCAATTTGTTTAGTAAATCATTCGTTGAAAGATTTTGGTTGTTTTTGTAACCAACATGATCTTTTAGATCACTCAGTAAATTTTATTCACCATTGGATTTTTAATCCAAAAGATATTCTGTTTGTTATTCTTGGTGAATTTCAGGGAAATCTTTCCTTGAATAAAATCTTTCCATGAATTGGTGATTTATAATCACCATTGGATTTTTAATCCAACGGTGCTCCACTTTACAGAGCATAATCCTTTTTTTTGTTTGGAAAGATTTAAAGAAATACTTTCCCAGTTAGGGTATTTGATTTCCCTTAATTAGAATTTAATTCTATTAATTCAGAAGGCTTTTAAAGCGCATCACGTGTTGGCACGTGATCCCAATATTTGATCATTGAAAAAGAATTTAACTCTATCAATTAAAGTGCTAAGGGACCTGTCACGTGTTGGCACGTGACCCTCTTTTATTCAGAATTTAATTCTGCCTTTTAACAGAGCTAAGGAATCAGCACGTGTCAGCACGTGACCCTTGGTGACGTGTGAACACGTGATGCCCTATTGGGGTCTTTCCTTAGCTGTTTTGTTACATTTTTGTCTGATTAGAATTTAATTCTATAAGGTAGAGATCACAGGAAACTATCACGTGTCAACACGTGACCCTTGGTCACATGCGAGCACGTGATACCTCATTGAGGTATTTCCTGATATTTTATCAGGGAACATTGAGCTTGATGTGGTTCCATTCATTGAGCATCCAATAACTGTGTATTGTGATAACAATGGAGCGGTGGCTTTGGCTAAGGAACCCAGGTCCCATCAGAGATCCAGACATATTCTGAGACGGTATCACCTGATCTGGGAGATAGTAGATTGCTGGGAGATCGAGGTCAGGAGAGTTGATATGAAAGACAGCGTAGCGGATCCACTCACAAAGGCCCTCCCCCAGATACAATTTGAGAGACTTTTTGGGATGTTAGGTATGAGATACTACAACACATGGCCTTAGTGCAAGTGGGAGATTGTTAGTTATATGTATGCCTTAGAGGCCATTATTGTACACATGATGTATATTATAGTGGATGCTTGGACATATATAGAGAGGACTTTTTTGCTCGACATGATAGTATGCTATCTTCTTGTTCTTTGTATTAACATGTAGACTTGTATTGTGATACTGTCTTGCTCTCACATGTTGATAAAGCCCTTAGGATGTGTACTTGACTACCGGGACTATGATGGAGATCATACTAGTAGGGCCAGGATAGTCCACATGTTCATCCTTTAAATGTTCCTAGTCGAGGGTATATCGAGACAGGGCATCAATATTCCAGAGTAGACTAGCATATACACTTCTTGACCCATATGATGGGCGATGGATGATCCCACATTCATTGGTGTTTGACATCAAAGATGGTATACGGGTGCTCAGTGGAGACTGGGTACACTGTAAAGGAATCGCCGATGACTCCTATGTGGTAGTATACCTATCATCAGATAGCAGTCCTCTGGTGACACTGGTACAGGTTAGTCTGTAGACCCGAGATCGTCATAGAGTCTTCTGCGGATCCCACTGTGCTTTGATTTCCTTCCTACCACGCTCAAAGGAGACGTGCAAACAGGTGGATTTTGGGTACAGTCTCGAGTCGCATGGAGGCAATGAGCGATAGGAGGGGTTTCGTCTCTCCCGGTATCGGGGGTTGATGTTGCGCTATGCTCGATTGGTTATAACTGGAAGTCCTTGGCCAGGGCTGCTGCCGAGATTTACTGATAAGTGTTATCAGTAGTTTCTCGAACCGTTATAGGCCAGACATCGGCATGACTTATCACGTTACCGGGATCTGACGATTTCCACCCCTAGACATGATATGCGACATATCAGACGAAAAGACCGGATTGTACGGTAGTATTACTAATAGGCTTCATGAAGACTGCGGACAGGCTTGCTTGTTGATCTTCATATCGCTCATTACCCGGGTAGCTGTTACGTCCAGCTAGTACCGCTGACGGCTTTTAGGTGACTGATATGATCATCACCTATTGCTGGCGTATTGACGAGTCTTTAGAGTCCCACACAGAAGTTCCCTGGTTCAACCGAAACGAAGTAGGACACATATGTGATATGTGTGGGCCTGATTAAATACGTGTATGTGATACCGTATTATAATCTGGCAGTTATCTGTTATTGGTTCAGTTATATGTGATATAACCAGATTGTCGAATCAAGTGTTGATTTGATAATGTGATATACAGATAAATGATATTAGTCGGTCATATGTAATATAACCGAATTATTAAATCAAGTGTTGATTTAATAATGTGCTATATATTATATGTGATATAATATATCTTAACTAATATCATTAGCTCATTAATTATTCTTCATTATATATGTATTAATATATATGATATATATATATATATAATAATAATAATAATAATAATGAAACATGGCATATGAATTTCTATTTTGTGAAAATAGAAATGAGGTGGAAAATGATAGCATGGTTGCAAGCATGGGATTTACTTTTGTTTATTCATCTTGACTCACTATTCAAGCATGGTTGCAATTTTATATTGCATAATTCCATGCTTGAATGAGTGAGGGGTCAAGAGTTGCCAATGATTCTAGCTCATTCTAAACACTTAGCCATTTTTCTTGAGTTGCTTCCATGGTTGCTCTCTAGCTTCTTCTTCCTCCTCATGCCATGGTTCAAGCTTCAACCCTCACATGTGATGTGAACCATGAAGCTTGAACACAAACTTGTGAGCTTTTAACATCCCCTACTTCACCATCCTACACTTGACTAGCGATCGAGTGTAGCGTGTTTCCTACGCTAAAGAGTTTAGTGTAGAGGTAGCTTGAGTTAGAGGGACTTCGCGTGGATCATCTTCGGCATGAAGGTCATCGGAGGAAGCTTGTCCAATGCCTCAAGTGGAGCCTAGTAGAGTCGCGGGACTACTACACGGAGCATGTGAAGTGAAGGACCGGTCTACAAAGGTTGTATTCCTTGTTCACTAGATGTAAAGTTGTTTACATTCTTATATCGTCTAATTCTCTAGTTAAGATTCTAGGGTTAGGGTTATTTAGCATGGCAAATTTTTGAAAACGGCATGGATGATGCCTCCCGAAACCTTGATGTCGTGCTAGGCAACCCAACAGCGTTTGCATCCTGTTGGAGTGGAGAAGGAACGCCGGGGTGATCTCTAAGCTGCAGATGTTGTCGTTGAGATATGACTCTCCCTTTGACAGAGCCGGGTGGGGAAATGTAGTTCCCTTTTTGTTATGCCCATGGATTGTATACAGGGGTTGATGTGGACTCACCTGCAGGGCAAAAGTTTCATCATTTTTTATTTCTTTCCGCGATGCTCTATCATTTTAGCTTTTATATCGCGAAAGTCACGATTGCCTAATCATTTCGGTTGTTTTATTGTGGTGCCCAATCATTTCGGCTATTTTTTATTTTTACTCGCTGCTTTTTATTGCGAGTTGCCCAAACATTTCGGCTATTATTATATGCATATATTTTGCTCGCTGATTTTTATTGCGAGTTGCCCCATCATTTCGGCGATTTCATATGCATATATTTTGCTCGCTGATTTTTATTGCGAGTACGGAACTTGAGATTTGATACCAATCTTGGCATCAACATCGCTGCGACTGGAATATTGCCAGGAGCGAATCATCATTTGCCTTGAAAGGAGTTAGAATTGACATCCGTTCAGGCATCAGCATCGCTGCGACTGGAATATTGCCAGGAGCAAATCATCATTTGCCTTGAAAGGAATTAGCCTTTGATACCAATTTAGGCATCAGCATCGCTATGACTAGAATATTGTCAGGAGCGAATCATCATTTGCCTTTGCTGATTTGAACAAAGGTGGCTTAGTAGACAGGGTTAGGATCCTGTCGACTAAGACTTTTCGACTTTATGAGCCGTAAGGGTCTCATAAAGGGTTTTCTCCATACGAATCAAGAGGATCCTGTAGGTGTAGGTTCTCCCTAGAAGTCGCGAGGACTCCTAAGTGATATTTTTTCTTACAAGTCGTAAGGATCTTACAAGAGTGTTTTCTCCTTACAAGTCGAGAGGACTTATAAGTGTCGTTCACCACATGAGGAAACGTTTATTGTGCCTGTGGATCGTATACAAGGGCCAGCATTGTACCGCCTGTAGGGCAACTTGGGGAGTGTGATGGCTTAAGAACAGGTTCAGGTCCGTGTATCTTAAGGCTTTTGAATCCTATGAGCCGTGAGGGTCTCATAGGGGGGAATTCTCCTTACGAGTCGTGAGGATCTCGTAAGTGTAATTTCTCCTCAGGAATCGTGGGGTTTCCTAAGTGTGTTGCTCCCTTGTGGGTCGTAAGGATCTCACGCAGGTGTTTTCTCCATACAAGGTCGAGAGGACATTGCAGGTGTTTTTATTTTAATGAGATTGCGCCCTTTCGGGTTTTCACAAACTCGCCGGTAGCCCTGTTTTTACTCACGGAGCCCTTTCGGGTTTTCATCCGTGCCTATTTCGCTTGTGGACGTAGCTTTTTTTTTTTGTTTTTTGTTTTTTTACCCCTCCGTTCGCCAATGGAACTTATGGAAAACTTCGTCACCGGGGCAGCTGTGCAGCCAACGGGACTTGAGTTGTAGTCTTCGCCGCTGGGACCTGTGGACTTGAATTCCATTATCACCGTATTTGAGGCAACATATTCAGTTTAAGGATATTGTGGTCCATTGTTAGTTTAGGGACATCTCGGTCCAGGGCCAGCTTCGGGGCGAAGTTTTGCCGGATACTACTTATAGAGTTTGGACCCAGCGAGACAGCGAGCGAACACGAGCGTCGTCATCTATCATTAACCTGAGCCGTGGCTTGTCAAGTGTAGTATTTCTTAAGGAACCGGCAGTTTATTGGCCGGAAGGGTCTTTCGCCATGCATATCCATGAGCAAGTAGGCCCCACCATGGCAGACATTGTCTATGATGTACGGACCTTCATAGTTTGGCTCGAATTTCCCCCGCTTTGCACGGTTGGGGATCATAGGTCTTTTGAAAACTAGCACGAGTTTGCCTTGGCAGAACGTTCTTGGCCTAGTTAGTCTTTCATATGAGCGTGTCGTCCTTGCTTTATAGGCTTCCAGGTTTTGCGCGATATGAGACGAGTTTCATCGAGGGCATCGAGCTCCTCAAGCTGAAGATGGGCATTTTCTTCATCTGTCAGCTCATATCGAACTACTACTTGTAGAGAGGGTAGCTCCATCTTCAAGGGATGTACCGCTTCCGTGCCGAATACCAACGTGAATGGCGTTGTATTCGTGGCCGTTTTGAATGTGGTTCGATACGCCTAGAGAGCTTCATGCAGTCTCTCGTGCGGTCCCTTTTATTTCTGGACACCGTTTTCTTTATGATCTTCGTCAAGGTCTTGTTGAAAGCCTCAGCTAGACCGTTAGCTCACGGATTATAGACTGAAGAGTATCTCCAATCTATATTATGCTGCTGTGCGAAGTGGCTGATCTTATGGCTTCTATAAGCCGGCCCATTATCTGAGATGATTCGTCGCGGAGTGCCGAACCGGTAGATGACATGTGTCCTGAAGAAATGGAGGATGTTCTCCGTCTTCACATCCCTCAGTGGCACTGCCTCTGTCCAATTAGAGAAGTAATCAGTTGTTGCCAATATGAACCGATGTCCCTTGGATGATGTTGGCTCGATGGGCCCGATTACATCGGTTCCCCACATTTCGAACGACCAGCTGGCTACCGTTGGGTGTAGCGGATTTGGATGTTGGTGGATGAAGTCCCTGTGAATTTGGCATGAGTGACACTGCTTCGCATATTCGAGGCAGTTCTGAATTATCGTGGGCCAATAGTAACCCAATCTCTTGATCTTCAGCTTCATCTTTGGCTCAGCTTGATGGGAACCGCAGAGTCCGCTGTGAGTTTCTTGGACGACCCTCCTTGCTTCCTCCGGTCCCAAGCATCTTAGCCACAAACTATCGAACGATCTCTTATATAGAGTATTATTGACGAAGGCGAAGGATAGAGCTCGTTTCATGAGCTGATGTCTTTACGACGCATCTTCGAGTGTTTGATAGGATTTGAAGTAGTCTATGAAGACTTCTCTCCAATCCTTAGCCTTTTCTTCGTCTTCTATTTGGCAGGCTGCTTGTTTGGTCGCTTCCTTTCCTTCAGATGACTCCAGAGATATTTCTGTTGGCGCGAGAATCTGGCGGCTTTGCATAATGATCCTTACGTCATCGAGGTTTTTATCGTCCAGTTCTTTTACGGGCTTGGCTAACGCATCCGCCTTGCTATTTTCTGCGCGCGGTATGCTTTCCAGGATGTAGGAAGGAATTTGAGTCAGCAGTTGCTGCATTCTTTCACCATATTTTACCAACTCCGGTTTACACGTCTGATAGTTGCCATTTACTTGGCTAACAACTAGCTGGAAGTCTCCATATATGAGGAGGTTTTCGATTACCATATCGACAGCAATCTCAAGACCCGCTATCAAAGCTTTGTACTCAGCCTCATTGTTTGTCCTCGGCTCTTTTAATGAAAGGGCGAAACGCATTATCCCTCCTTGCGGAGTCACGAAGATAAGGCTCACCCAGCTTTGATTATAGTGGTGCTTTGCTTTCGCTAATTCAAGGAAGATGCTCCATCGAAGTAGAGTTCCCATTGGGCATTATTTCCTTCCTCCTCCCTGTCGATTGTGTCGAACGCGTGTTCATCTGGCAATTCGCAATTTAAGGGAGAGTCGGCTGGTTTTGGATGTTCAGCATCAGCGATGGCCTGGCTCTTCACTGCCCTGAGGGGTCGATAGATTATCGAGAACTCCATTAAGAGGAGGGCCCATTTGGCAAGCCTTCCCGTTAGTATGGCTCTTGACATCAAATATTTGAGTGGATCCACCTTTGATATGAGATGGACCTCATGTGCCAAGGCATAATGTCGAAACTTCGTTATCGCGAAGATCAGTGCCAGGAAATGCTTTTCGATGGGGAGTAGTTTTTTTCTTCCCCCATAAGAACTCGACTCAAATAATAGAGAGCTCTCTCCTTTTCCTGATCGTTCTCCTGTGCCCATAGCGCCAAGAGAACCTTCAAGGGCTGTTGTATACAGGATTAAGGGCTTTCCCTTGACCGGAGCGGTCAGTAACGGTGGATTCTTTAGACATTGCTTGATTTCGTCCAGTGCACTTTGGCATTTACGATCCCAAATGAACGGGGTCCCCTTCTTTATTAAATGGTTGTAGGGGCGGCATTTGCCGGAGAGGTTAGCTATGAACCGTCGGATATATGCGAACTTCCTTGGAGAGACCGCAGTAGCTTGAGAGTTCTTGGCGAGAGCATTTCCATAATTGCCTTGATCTTTGATGGGTCTATTTCGATGCCTCGGTGTCGTACAATGAATCCTAGGAATTTGCCTAAGGAGACTCCAAACGCGCATTTCAGAGGGTTCATCTTTAGATTATATTTTCGAGGACGCTGGAACACTATTTTCAAATGCTCCCAGTGCTCCTCATACGATTTTCTTTTCACCGCGAGGTCTTCGATATAACATTCGACAATCTCGTATATGAGGTCATCGAAGATCTTCGTCATGGTCATCTGGTAGGTAGCGCCAGCGTTCTTCAAGCCGAAGGGCATCACCTTATAGCAAAATATGCCTAGCGGAGTCCGGAAGGCGGTGTGCTTTTGGTCTTCAGGATGCATTTTTATTTGATAGCCTGAAGATCCATCCATGAAGGAGGAAGACCTCGTGAGTGGACGTGTTACCGATCATCAGCTCGGTTGAGGTCCTGAAAGTCAATGCATATGCGTAATGTCCCATTCTTCATCATCACTGGAACAATGTTTGCAATCCAGTCAGGATACTGAACTTCTTGGATGAAGCCGGAGTCAATAAGTTTCTTGACTTCGGTATTGATGCTCATCTCGAGTTCGAGCCGCATTCTTCTTGGCGCCTGTTTGACTGAATTGACGTTCGGTGATATCGCCAGTTTATGCACAGCTATTTCTGAATCTAGTCTCGGCATCTTGGAATAGTTCCATGCGAAGTAGTCTTTATACTGCATAAGCACGTCCTTTAGCGTGGTCACCTGCTTTTTAGACAGCAGCTCACTGACGAACGTTAGCCTCGGCTCATTTTCTGTCCCCAAGTCAATTTTTCTTAAGTTGTCCGCTGTGGTGTGTATTCCATCTTCCTGCTCTTTTGGCGCCGGTGGAAATTCTAAAACCACCCCATCCTCATCCTCATTTGCGAAGCACCAGGAGAGGGCATCCATGTTTTCGTGTTCTCCTTCTTTTGATAGTGTTATCACGTGGCAGGTACGAGTTCGTTTCCAAGCTCGATGTTGATCTAGACTTTCCCTCATAGTGTAGGTTGCTTTTGGCTCATGCTTTCATGGAGGGGCTACCCTCTAATCGTCGAATAGAGCAAACTTGCCTTGCTGATACTGGTCTTCAACCCAGTTTTTGAAGGTGAAGCAGTCTTCAAGAGGATGTCCTACTACTCGGTGGTAGGAGCAATAAGCCGGATGATGGACCTCATTTATTTGCTCGGGGTGTCGAGACTTCGGGAGGGTCATTATTTGATGCTTGATGACAAGGACAAAGAGTATTCCCGACCCATCTTCTTCATAAAATACGGATTCCAGCTGACTTTTTCTCGATCGCATGGCTTCTTGGATCCACTTCGCTATTTTTGAACGCCATTCCCGTTCTTGATCTTGTTGTTGCCTCTGCGTTGAACTTTTTCCTTGGCACGAGAGCGCACTGCAGGCTGAGGATGAAGGGCATCGTAGTTTTCTCTTTCCGTGGACTGCTGAATGAGACGTTGCGTCCTGGCTTTCTCGTAAATGGCCATTTTGCGGCTGTGGTCATTCCGAACCTTTTAACCCGCTTCCCTTATAAGCTTGTCAATCTGTTCTTCGAATGGCGGACTTGGTATTCGTACGGCGGGATTTCGCTCTGTTTTGATATCAGCGCTATCTGGAAGAGCATTCGCTTCTCCATCGGAGTTATTTATGACAAGGCAGCCATGGAATTGCTCCCGTTTCTTAGACCGAACGTATCCAAGCCCAGTCGTCTCTATCCTCCCGTTGGGCATCTTTCGCTGGGTCCCGGGAATGTCCTAAATCTTGTTGTAGAACTGGGATTGTCGAGCGGTTTGTTTGAAGGGTATGCCTTAGCATCTTAATAGCATTTTCAATCTCTCTGCGTAATATCTGGACAGACGGATTGGATGAAGCCTGTCGAGCACAAGTTCGGCAACATGCCAGACTTCTCTCTCCACTTTGGTCTCCGTAGACTGATAGAAGAGGATCGCCTTTTCACCTCGTCGCCTAGGAAGGACGTAGAAGGTCTGCAGCTCTTGCACGCCGTATATATCGAGCGCATCAAGTTCCCTGTAATGCCGTTGCGGAACCATGGTAATTTGTAAACTCTAATCATCTCCAGTGATGGTTTGTACTGACGGGAAAACGGAGAATACGGCATTGGCCTCGTCTTCAGAGTCACTGCCAAAGACCAAAATAAGAGTAGATGGTCCTGGCCTGTTGCCTTGGGGTTGCCCCGAGTAGACCATTTCTTCATCTTCCTCGGTATCGCTCCCAAAGACCGGGATAGTGGCGACAGATTTTTGTTTATCCTCCGGCTTATGACATCTTTCCGTGTCTTCGAAGTCTGGCAGGAAGTACTTGGTGTCTTCATATTTACGGACTTCATTTATGGAGAATGGATTTATCTCCCCTGTAACTGTGTACTCGATGCCGTCTTTGAAGTACTTCATACACTGATGTTGTGTAGAGGGGATGATGTTGTACTCATGTAACCAAGGCCGGCCGAGCAGAGCGTTGTAGCATGTCTTGGTGTCGATGATATGAAATTTTATGTCGGTGACGAGCAACCCAAAGCGTAATGTCAATATTATGGACCCCAGCGTCCGTGATGACTGCGAGTCAAAGCCAGAGATGGTAATTTTGTCCCGGGCCAGGTGCTGAACGTTCATGCAAATCTCCTTCAGCACCTTCAAGTTGAGAAGGTTGACGGAGGACCCATTGTCGACCAGAGTCTTCCCTATCTTGATGTCATGGCAGTACCCGGTGACATATAAAGGACGGTTGTGCTCGCACGTTCCGAGGAGGAGATCTTCATTGCCGAATGTGATGTCAGTTGTATGAACCTCTGCCAGCTCGTCTTTCATCTTTTCTTCCACAAAGAAAGCTTGGAACTGATCAGGCTCTTGCAGTGCCTTGATTAGAGAATCCCGTGCTTCTTTGGACAGGAGGAGAGCATCCAGTATGCTCAGTTGTGAGGGTATCTTCATCAAATGTGCCAGGACATTATAATCCACCTTATTTTTCTTAGGCGGGTCTTTGGCTGCAAGCTCTTTGACGACTCTATCATCGAGGGAGATTTCCTCAGGGACTTTTTCCTTCCCCTTATCTCTTTTGCTCGAACCCTTGTTTGTAGGCCCGAGAATCTTTTCAGGCAACGTACGATTGTGCAGCTGAATGTTCTCACAGTTCTTCGCCTCTTCTTCTTTTCCAGAGTTGGATTCTTTGAAGAGAGGGCCGAGGGTTATTTCTTCCTCAGAATCGCTCCCGAATGTGAGAACTTGAGTTTTCCCTTTTGTCGAACTGGTATCAACCATATAACAGTTTCCAGTCGTTTTTCCGCGTTCATCTGTCGCATTTTTTCGCTGTCGACGAGCTTCACGCTTCATTCTCTTGAAGTGTTGTCGGTGGGCATTGTATCCCTGCCACCACTTCTTGAAGGCACTACAATTTTTGGTGGGGAGTGTAACCCTCCGATGGTATAAGCAGTAGTTCGGATGTACATCCGCTTCATCGAGGCACGTACTCCCGGGAGTATTTCCTTTGAAAGGTGGCATCTTCATTCCCATTGACAGGGCTTTGGCTAACCATTTCCCCGTATTAAACCTGCTTTTGTCTGTCGCGGGTGTGCTTTGATCTGGTTAGAGTACTTTATGACTCTTCCTTACCGCAGCTTCTTTATCCTGACACCGACGGTTGGCCTTTTCGTATATGGCCGTTTCATGCTCTCGGTTAGCTTTGCTCTTTTGAAGGGCCTCGTTCATGTCATGACTTGAAGGTACGGAACGTGACCGGCACTTAAATTACGAAGCGTCTAGAGGCGCAACGTAATCTAAGTAAGCCGAAGCACAGAAATCTAAACCATATAAAAGAAGAAGTAAAGGAAAACTTATAGAAAAACAAGTTTAAAAGCAACATCCAATTTTCTCAAAAATTTCGACAAAGTCTCCTTTGTAAAAACTGGCCCCAAACGGGTACAAACAAGAATAATATATATACAGCAATAAAAAAGCATCCCCAAGCGGGAGCTAGCTCTACGCCAACAGGCGGAAACAACCACACCAAGCACAATAATATACAACGCCAAAGGGCGAAGCTCAAAACTCAACAGAAAACAAATCCACCAGATACCATAATAATACAAGCGTGACTCTAAGGTCGAAATAATTAACTGGTCCTTTAAACTTATCAAGTAATACAAGTTTGGTTGATGGAGCTTACTAGATACAAATAAAATAATAAAAATACAACGGCGGTCCAGATACAAATGAACCAACCTACCGTGCAAATCACCCGGAATGAAATGATGTGCCAGCAAACTGCCAAGGAAACCTGTACATCAAACCTGTAATAAAATTTGGCACAACGGGGGTGAGTTGCCAACTCGTGAGTAGAAGACATCTGCGAAAAGAAATCGAATGCACGACGCTGTCCTAAGTCATAATAATAAACTAATATATTACTAGTCATCTAGTAATGGCAGGGTAATAAACTACGTGTAGTGCAAAAGCTCCGTGCTCGTGTCAGTGCCTCAAATAGTAATATGTCCTGTGAATGAGTATGCATGCACCATGAATGCAAAACAATCAATCCTGAAATCTGGATATATCTGTTTAAGAAATCAACATTTATCCTGGTAAAATTTGTATAGAAATCTGAAATATCATCGATGAAATCCATGGAAATCCGTGTCAAGCATCGACACAAAACATGTAAATCTCATGTCTCAATACCTCATAGTCTCAATATCTCATAGTCTCAATATCTCGGGCTCCGTCAGTCCGGATCGGCCCATATCATCAAATCTCACGACAACGGTCGGTATCCTCCGGATATCCGCCGAGCCAGACAACACCGGTAGGTAGTCTTCCCCTGCCAGGCTCATCGTCTATAACTCGATCTTCTTTCCCCGGGGTACTATACCGGGCCCACTATGTACCCGAGACGATTCATCCACTCATCGAATCGGGTCTCGAAATCCAACAGAAAACCTGAAATCTAATGGTGGAAGACACATACATCATGAGAAAACCGCAACTTATATTTTAAAAATAGAGGAGGAGAGAGAGACGTTTTTTTATATATATTCTTGCGGTTTTCCCCAAAAATCCAGAAATCTTATAGAAATCCAAAATCCCAATATCATGAGTAAGAAAATGATAAATGTCGGCATAATCCCCAAATAGGTGTACGTGGAACATGCGCATCATCGGTAATGGTGCTGGTGTCCTAACAGGTAGAGTTTCATATTAACTACAGAAATATATGTATGAATATGCAACGTGATGATTACAATCTGAATATAAAGGTAAAATGTGTACTAACCACTCATTTGGAAAAAAATACATATCTAACTACAACTATATGACTCGAGCCTAAACTAGTATCTACCTAACCCTCTAAGAAAACTAAACTAAAGGAACTAGTCGATAGGAAATAAAAATCCACCTAAGGTCTGAGTCCATATCTGTAATAGTCGGCTATCCAGCCTCAATAGCGTCACGTATGTAGTACGGCTTCCTCAAATCAAGAGTGAGGATCAATCATCACATCTATGCCTCGTACGGTAAAATCCAACGTACGGCATTCCAATATCGGGGTACGGTTCAAGTATCACCTACGTACATTATCATTCGTATAATATCATCATCAATTAACGTCAGGATCAATGGTACTGTACTGTAATCGTATACATCCCAATATCATCAATCATATATCATGTCTGCGTAAATATACATTGTCAATTGGTCCTCAGAAATATCATGTCACATATATCATATCTTGATCAAGTCATATATATCAAGTCGTGATTAAGTCACATATATATATCATATCGTGATTCAGTCACAGGTTACAGTCCGGGTTCTATTTTAGAATCTCATGTAACTCAATATTATCACCACCCATTATTGTTCATGTACACATATCCACTATCTCATTTTCTAGTGATCCGCTAACATCATAACACTACTGTATAGCCAAGAGATCACGGCATCAAGCCCAGTTATATTGTTTCATCCCCATGTATCATATCACATCCTTATATCACATATACATGTTGTGTATATATATACCTACACATAACCCTATATATATACACATACACATATACACCAAGTCAAGTTTCTGTGTGTGCGTGTGTGTGTCTACCTGAAACCTACGAATCTCCTCCAAGATATTCATCCTCTGGTAAGGTCTTTCTAAATCAGTCTAGTCCAACCTAAGGTCATTACTAGGGTCCTACTCACCAAGAATCTAAGGTCACGTCCAATTTTCTAATGACAATAAGTAGTATTCCTATTCTACGTTTGCGGGGGTGCTAAACGCCATCCACCCGACTTCCCCCGTAGATATACATCTACTCACCTGGTCCTTGTCTGCCGAAGACGATGTTGCCCTTCTCTTCTTCCTCGTCCGAAGTCCACGCGAGGGATACCTATACGCAAACATATATAATATCGTAAACTGAATCATGGACAAAACCAAAACGACGCACGAAACGCGCATAGATTAAAACCTATGACCCGCTCATGCAAAAGAACCAAATATCGCTCGATATCGGCGTATAAACGCCGATTGATCGAGATAAAATACCAAAAAATAACTCATAGTTTTAAAACTCATTACTTATAATATAAAACATGATTTAATTCATCGAAACCCGAAAATCGATCAAATCGTCCAATTCCGAAAAACCTTGAAAATGTCGATTTACCGTTTTACTTCAAGACTTGATGATTAGATGAAACTAATGGTCATAATACTAATTAAATAGCATAACTAGATTATATAAACCATCACTATATTTTTAACACCCTAATTTGTAATAGTTTGGAAATTCTAGTTTGCAAACTTGCCCGATTTCGATACTTTTAAGCAAAATTTCATAATATCACAACTAAGCTTGATTTTTGCATGAATTAACTTATTAAACTACAATTCATGATGATAATAATATAATGAAACCATAATTAGATTTTAAATCTCATTTATTTAAGAATTTCTAAAATCTAGTTAGCAAAATAGTATTTTTATCACAATTTCTCAATTATCAATAAAAACTAGTAACCAAATTAAGTTTTTCATTCCTTAAACATGTTAATAAACTCATTAAAACTACAATCTAATGATATCAACCTTAACTAGAATTTTATATCACCAATATATATAATATATAAGGATCTAGTTTGCAAAAAAATTGCTTAATTTAAATAATTTTCAACCAACAATATACAATATAACAACCATACAAGATTTCCCATTCTAAAAATGTTAAACTACATAATATAACCCAACTCAATTAATAGAAACCCAAATTTCATTTTGAAACCCTCTCTTGAATTTTTCATTTAGCAATAGAACCAAAATAAAAATTAATTAAACACTTAATTAAGTTAAATTAAGTAATCTACAAGCATTCAAACCAAAATCTTAGAATTATACCTCACATGTGAGATCCAACCATGAAAAATTGCCTCCCAAAAGAATGGTTTCCAACTCCAAAATCCATGTAAAAATGAGCAAATAATAGAGGGTAGGAATTAAATAGGAATTTGTGGGTTTTTTATTGAATTTTTTGATGAATTTTGATGATTTTTGAAGGAAAAGAGAACTAGGAAAAATGGGGGGCTGCCATGGGATGAGGGCCGGCCATTCTCGGGAGTGAGGGGAGAGAAAGGAAAGTGTGTGGTAGGATGTAGAAACTTCACTAATTAATTACATCACTTAATGTCTTTTCAACATTTTATTTAATTTTATTCATTTCTCTTCTCATACAACTAAAGAAAATTCTAGAAACATGGAAAAAATTGGAAATAAATTTTGCATGATACACACTAAATTTTAATATGCAATGGTTCACTTTTGGAAAATAAACCCATTGAAATTTACAATTTACACTAATTTAATGTATAAATAAAGCTTATGTTAATATTTAAAATAATTAATTTAGGAAAAATATTTAATTAAACTAAAAATTTATAAGTGACTAAATAAACACCATTTACTAGTAATTACATAATTAAAATAGGTATTTTTAAATTTATAATGAAAATTAATTAGGGTTTAGTTTTACGAAAAATACGTTTTAATTTACCGAAAATCAGAAAATTCACTTAAAGAATTTTATTTATTTATTTATTTATTTTAAAAAATGTTACAATCTTCCCCCCTTTAAGAAATTCGGTCCCCGAATTTAAATTAAAACTCTCCCCCAATTACTAAAACATTCAGCCAAAACACTCAATCGTCGGGGCTCCGAAATCATCAATATATAACTAAAATCAACTCCGTCAAACATAACGCAATTATCGGAGTTATGGTGAAAATAAAAAATCAAAGCCCAATACGAAAACCAACATAATATATATCAAAACTATAACTTAGATATAGTACGCATCGTAGTAAAATCGGCTAAACATCTTAATAAAGAAACACACAAAAACCCCCTTTTTAAAATCGCCATGCGATGCACGTGTCACGGCATAAGTAGCGGGCGTTTATTTTTAAAACAAATAGCTATATATATATATCTTTTATTTAACATACACGTCCCGCCTGGTTACTGAATCAAATAGTAATGATTATAAAAACATACTGCTCAAACTAAAATCAATCCCAATCACATCATAAAAATATCCTGTGCGTCCGGTACGCACTGAAATCGAAATCAAATACAGATGCCATGAATACGCACAGAAACAAAACTGAGTGCAACGGGTGTGCACCAAAAACATCTGTCAAGTGCAACGGGCGTGCACGACTCTAACATCAGGTGCATCTAATCTGCACAAAACCACGATTTAGTGCATCTGGTGTGCACAAAATCGCATCAAGTGCGCCAAGTGTGCGCAAGAATCTCAATCAGGTGCACATGGTGCACGAAAACATACACCGAATATCAAAATCGAAATCACAGTACGAAAATGCATGAAAACTAGGTCGAAGTATATGTCAAAATCATGTGTAACCCATATGCACGAAATCAAATCAAAATCTCAAAATGTATAAAACCAAATCAAGTGTACTGGTTATGTACAAAACAACATCAATACAGCTGATGTATGAAACACGAATAGAATGTAATGAATGTACACATAGGAAATACCAATCGTAGAACAAAATCCTCAAAATACCAAAATCCAATCAACGGAAATATGAAATTCAAATCACCAAATCACAATCGTAAACACTATCGTTAATGTGCGCCTCTTTCCTCTGATGTCGACTGCTTCGAACTCGTCTCTTCGTAGCTGTGCTGACTGCGCTACCAATGGCAATACTCATATCTAGAGTCTCCCACGTAATCTATCACTTCACCTGATATCCGGACTACATTAAACTTTTCGATCGATTCATCAAAATCCCATAATTCCCCGAGAGCTCAACACTCAAGTACAGTTTAAAAATATCCAGTACATACCCCAGCATCTGCGGACCAGCCGTAGAAGGGCAAATCCAAGCCTCACTAATGGCACCGCGGAGCTACCGTAAACCCTAAGGTTCAAGGGCGTTCTCATGGTCATTATGTCGAGTTAGGGTTTCATTCTTCTAGAGGGTCCATTGAAATACCTGCATGTTCTTCCGAATACCTTAAACTTGGGAAAATGGGTTTCTGACAATCGTTCGAATCCTTTAACTTCGTCTGGACGGCATGTGAATACCCTTCGTCCGCACACTAAACAATACTTCAATCCTCAAGAATAAACGATACCCTAAGGGTTATCGCATTCGAGCCGCAGCTCCCTCTGCCCGTGCGACCGTGGTGACAGAAACCACCATCCGATATCGACGAAGATAGCTCAAAGGAACGAATGGAATGCGGTGTAAAGAAATGTACATCCTAAGGCTCCTTAAGCAGAGTAGCGTATCGTAAGTATGTCGCGGATCATACCCACGGTACGTCACTCTACCTAAGTCACCTACTCTATCAACCAAGGGTCACCCTAGACTTATACAAGGTTAAACCTAGCACTCTGATACCAACTTTGTCACGACCCGAAGGTACGAAACGTGACCGGCACTTAAATTACGAAGCGTCTAGAGGCGCAACATAATCTAAGTAAGCCGAAGCCCAGAAATCTAAACCATATAAAAGAAGAAGTAAAGGAAAATATGTAGAAAAAAAGTTTAAAAGCAACATCCAATTTTCTCAAAAATTTCGGCAGAGTCTCCTTTGTAAAAACTGGCCCCAAATGGGTATAAACAAGATTAATATATATACAGCAATAAAAAGGCATCCCCAAGCGGGAGCTAGCTCTACGCCAACAGGCGGAAACAACCACACCAAGCACAATAATATACAACGCCAAAGGGCGAGGCTCAAAACTCAACAGAAAACAAATCCACCAGATACCATAATAATACAAGCGTGACTCTAAGGTCGAAATAATTAACTGGTCCTTTAAACTTATCAAGTAATACAAGTTTAGTTGATGGAGCTTACTAGATACAAATAAAATAATAAAAATACAACGGCGGTCCAGATACAAATGAACCAACCTACCATGCAAATCACCCGGAATGAAATGATGTGCCAGCAAACTGCCAAGGAAACCTGTACATCAAACCTGTAATAAAATTTGGCACAACGGGGGTGAGTTGCCAACTCGTGAGTAGAAGATATCTGCGAAAAGAAATCGAATGCACGACGCTGTCCTAAGTCATAATAATAAACTAATATATTACTAGTCATTTAGTAATGGCAGGGTAATAAACTACGTGTAGTGCAAAAGCTCCGTGCTCGTGTCAGTGCCTCAAATAGTAATATGTCCTGTGAATGAGTATGCATGCACCATGAATGCAAAACAATCAATCCTGAAATCTGGATATTTCTGTATAAGAAATCATTAATATTTATCCTGGTAAAATTTGTATAGAAATCTGAAATATCATCGATGAAATCCATGGAAATCCGTGTCAAGCATCGACACAAAACATGTAAATCTCATGTCTCAATACCTCATAGTCTCAATATCTCATAGTCTCAATATCTCGGGCTTCGTCAGTCTGGATCGGCCCATATTATCAAATCTCACGACAACGGTTGGTATCCTCCGGATATCCGCCGCGCCAGACATCACCGGTAGATAGTCTTCCTCTACCAGGCTCATCGTCTACAACTCTTCTTGCCCCGAGGTACTATACCGGGCCCACCATGTATCCGAGACGGTTCATCCACTCCTCGAATCGGGTCTCGAAATCCAACAGAAAACATGAAATCTCATGGTGGACGACACATACATCATGAGAAAACCGCAACTTATATTTTAAAAATAGAGGAGGAGAGAGAAGTTTTTTTTTATATATATTCTTGCGGTTTTCCCCAAAAATCCAGAAATCTCATAGAAATCCAAAATCCCAATATCATGAGTAAGCAAATGATAAATGTCGGCATAATCCCTACAATACTGCATGATAACATAAAAATGTGAATGCATAAAATGTCTAAGTAATAAATGCAATGTCTAGACTAACACCTGAGAGTAATCACAATATTATATTGATCTAGCCTTTAGCTGATTCTATCAATAAAAGATAATATGTTCTAAAGTGTACGTGACATAGCACTTACCGATGATGTGTGTGTGAGCCGGCAAATAGGTGTAAGTGGAACATGCGCATCATCGGTAATAGTGCTGATATCCTAACAGGCAGAGTTTCATATTAACTACAGAAACATATGTATGAACATGCAACGTGATGATTACAATATGAATATAAAGGTAAAATGTGTACTAACCACTCATTTGGAAAAAAATACATATCTAACTACAACTATATGACTCGAGCCTAAACTAGTATCTACCTAACCCCCTAAGGAAACTAAACTAAAGGAACTAGTCGATAAGAAATAAAAATCCACCTAAGGTCTGAGTCCATATCTGTAATAGTCGGCGATCCAGCCTCAATAGCGTCACGTACGTAGTACGGCTTTCTCAAATCAAGAGTGCGGATCAATCATCACATCTATGCCTCGTACGGTAAAATCCAACGTACGGCGTTCCAATATCGGGGTATAATTCAAGTATCACCTACGTACATCATCATTCGTATAATATCATCATCAATTAATGTCAGGATCAATAGTACTATACTGTAATCGTATACATTCCAATATCATCAATCATATATCATGTCTGCGTAAATATACATTGTCAATTGGTCCTCAGAAATATCATGTCACATATATCATATCTTGATCAAGTCACATATATCAAGTCGTGATTAAGTCACATATATACACTACTATAAATAAGGGTTGCCCCTACGGATTTATCGTTAGGGGCAACACCCTGCCCCTACGGAGATGTACGTAAGGACGAAAAAAGACCCCGTAGGTGCAAAGGCCGCAGGTGCAAGTTGAAGCCTTGAACTTGCCCCTACGGGCAAAATCTTGCCCTTACGGAGTTCTGTGTAGGTCCTGTTTCACCTACGGAGTAGGCCGTAGGGTAAAAAAAGTTATATTATTTACGGGTTTTTTAAATATATTAACTATACCTACCAAGATAGCCGTAGGGCCACGTACTATCCCCTACGGATATCTGCGTAGGTACTTATCCGTAGGGGCAAAATATCAGGATTTCTGATATGTTGCCCCTACGGATAACTCCGTAGGGGCCTCTGATTGCCCCTACGGACATATCCGTAGGGGCACTCTCAACCCCCTGGTACTGAGATCAGGAGGGAAATATCAGTTACTGCTGATATTGTACCCCTACGGTTTAAGCCGTAGGGGCAACATGTGTACCTACGTATTAATCCGTAGGTACACATTATCTGTATTTTTTTTATAAAAAGGGCTGCATGATTTTTTCCCGCCCTGTGCACAATAATATATATATCAATAAAATATAAAATTAATCATCACACAACATATATCGCAGTATTCATAATCACATCTCACGCATATAATATACAAAAGAAACCCAAAAACTGAATATGATATAAATATAAACCAATATCAATATCAATATCATTTCAAAATGTAGTACAATATGTATGATATAAATAAATACATGTTTCAAAAAATATGAATCAAAAAGCTACCCTAGCTCGGTCCAGCTCCACCCCTGATAAACGTTAGAATCAAGCGTGCCTGCTCCTCGGTCAATAAACCCTGCAATTCGGCGCGTGGAGATGTACCCCGTCGCGTCTGGACCTAACGTGTGTAAGAAGTGTGTAAGAACTGTGTATTATTCGAATTCTTATCATTATCAAGTTATTTCGAAACCCCATTTGGATATCCAGTTTGGAAAACCGTAGTTTATTTTAATTAGATATGTATGTATGATTAATCAAACCTAAGTCTACAACCAAATAAGCTCAGGCTACGTACTAATTATGGATATGTTGATATCTATAATATGACATGATATTTTACTATTAAGTGGTATACATACCAGCATCTCCTTCAACTCCTGAATGGTGGCCTTCAAGCTCTCCAGTTTTTGCTGGACACGTCGCTCACTGGAGACGGAGGAAGTAACCGCCGGGGTGGAGTCCAACCTCATATGGGACCTGCTAGAGCCCAGTCCTCGGCCTCTCTCCCAACCTCCGTGGTGCCGTCCGTGTGCGGCGTGCAGGACTGGGGTCAGCAGCCTCGGATCGCTCTGTCCGTTAAAATCGATCCCCGAGGCCTCGGCCTGCTCAACCACCCGCTCCTACACCCACATTAAGCAGTAAAGTATAAGTATAAAATTTTAATTTGAACCTTCCAAAACTAAAATTTCAAATGTGGGTTGAATAAATATTAACACTTACGCAATACTCCTGGGTAACGACGTCGGGATATCGAAGCTCGCCCGTGGCGGGATCTGTCGAGGTGCCGTGGACGGCAAGATATGCGGACAACACGCTCGGTGTACCACCTTGCGCCAGGGTCTGAGCTGTCTGCAATATTAGAAAATAACTCTTAATATTAGATACATTAGAAAATAATTTTAATATTGCATTATATCACAAATGAAAATATATATTAATACCCGAGCTTGATCCAAGAAGAGGGCGAATGAGCGCCGGTGCTGCTCGCCCCACTCAACGTGAAGTGGATAGTTCTTCACGGGCCGGCTCTCATCCCCCATATACCGGCCGAACCTCTCGGCATGAGGACCGGTATAGCAATAATCAAGGGTAAAATTGAGGGGGAATGCTGCCTTCCCCCTAGCAACTGTCAGAACATTATATTTAGCACATACTGGTCTATAAAATTGACAAGAAATACCAAAATTAACAAATTCAAAGCCTTACCTACAGAGATAGCAGATGTGCTCCTCTGGTATCTGCATGCATCAAAATTTGAATAATATTAATTAATTTCAGTACATACATATTAACAAGATAAACTCGCATATAGCACTGCTTACACATAAGACAAG
The DNA here is from genome assembly GCA_030015575.1 of Agapanthus africanus. Classification (NCBI taxonomy): domain Eukaryota; kingdom Viridiplantae; phylum Streptophyta; class Magnoliopsida; order Asparagales; family Amaryllidaceae; genus Agapanthus; species Agapanthus africanus. The sequence goes on along the minus strand of CM057339.1, from coordinate 821,311,552 downwards.
GAGTGAACAAGCTCTTGTAGATCATCAGGCGCAAATCTAATCTCATCAAGCAGCACATGATAATGAGTTGGACGCGTGGTGCCCTATTTCTCATAAGTGCATGCTGCGTGAATAAATATTGTGTTAATTCCAAACTAAATACAAATATAACAAACTTATCAATTATATAGTATTCAATTTGATTTCAAACAAATACCAAATAAGAATTTATTGTACAGGTCCACGACTTACAATCATTCCCGCATGCGAGCACATATAAAAATCATAGTTTCTAGGATGACAAATTTTATTGTCAACTACTGTCACAACCTACAGCTAGACAATAATAAAAATTACTATCTAAGTAAGAGCAAAAGGAATGTGTGTATATTTATGATATGGCATTCTAAATCAATATACATGCACTATATGATATATAAACATATCTGGAGGAGCGGGAGTGGCCTCTTTTGGTTTCTTTTGTTGTTTTTCTTCGTTTTCCTTTTTGGTTATTTATGCACTTAAGTATAGATCCTTCTTCCTCTCTATCTTATTTCATTTAAATATTTTAATGAACTATTTAAAGGAAGCCCATTTTGGGAATAAATAATGGTTGAGAGAGGTAAACCACTGGTTTTAAAAATTTCGGAAAGTTTTGTTATTGGAGCAAAAAAAATCCTTTTATATTTTGTATTTTTTTTTGAAATAGAGAAAGAGAACATCTCATACCTATGAGTTCTAATAACATGTACATTAACTCTTCCTTTTGTACATGTCCAAAGTTCGAGTGAAGATGTAGCTCTAACATGAAACCATTTGATTCGTGTCTCGATAATTATGTCCTCCACAACCTTTGGTATGGTCGGCTTCCAAGTTAATGCGACAAGCACTTAAAGAAGTATCACCATCTACTATATATCAAAAAATATAGCAAACTAGTACTAGAACTCATTTAATATTATCAACTAGTGAGATTTCAATGTCGAAAACTCCCTAAAGAGGAAAATTACTAAAAGGAAAAGACTCTTTGAACAAAACGCATCCACTAGCAATAAAAGAGATTGTATCATGCTTTAGTACCAACACACAAGCACCTACATCTTGCTATGATCATAACAACATCATGATGATTTGTCAATTACCTTGCTCATATTATAAAATTATGAACACCAAAACTCTAATCAAATCTCCATCTCAACAATTAAGCTGACAAAGGGAAAAATAATAACCAAAAAGAGGAGAGAGTCTTAATTTGCATGCCCAAAGTTTCATGATAGACAGAGACCAGGAGAAAAGGAGAGAGAGGAGAGAAAATATCACAAGCAATGAAAAAGTTGGGAAGGTGTTAAACATCATCTTTGTAACTTGTAATATGTGGCCATTTGTCATCGATATCTAAGCTTCAATGTAGAATCATTGAGTTTAGAAGAAGATTCAAAATTAATATACTTTAAGAAGTTTTACCACCGGCTATTCGTCTAACGTCCAGTCTTTGGTGTCACACCAAATTCTTGAATCAATATGATCCCGAGACTCGATCAAGATTCTCTGGACTAAAAAATTTCAAGGAATTGCTATTTGAATTACGTTAATTTGGAACACGTTTGTATGATTGAATCTAAGATACAAATATATTTCCAAATTATATCATGCATTGTTTTATCAAAAATAATTTTATCACATACCTAGCTATGTGCTGAAGTAGGCTATATATCTCTACAGAGAGAGAAATTTATAACCAACATGCCACGAATATTGAGATTGTATATATATATATATATATATAGACATTTGAATCTAGACAAATAGAAAACAAAACTTTATTGCTCTCTTGTCTCTTATCAAAATCATTAGAAATGTTCATTTTTAGGGGGCTCAAAATTTCCTTCACAAGCTTTAAAAGAAACCTAGAAAAATTCTCACCCCCTGCCGCAACCCCCGCCCCAACTCTAACCCGAACCCCAACCCCAACCGCAACCCCCTGCCGAACCGCAGCCCCAACCGCAACCCCAGCCCCAGCCCCAACCGCAACCCTAACGCTAACCCCAATGGATGCCTCATCGGTACCCAAACCATGAACCCTATCCCTAAAATAATCAAAAATATGTTTAATTTAATATTTCCTAACCTGTGCAGTGGAGGCGTCGACGATTGATCGGAGGCGACGATGAAAGGAGGCGACGACAAGATCGGAGATGAGGAAGAACCAGAGGGTGGCGACGACGAATCGGCCTGCGCTGGCGACGACGAGAACGGCAACGAAACACAGGCGATCGGCGGGAACGAGGGTTTGGGGATTTTGGGTTCGCGGGCGATGGAAAAATAATTTTTAGGTAATGAGCGTAGGGATCGATCCGTGCCTTTTTAATTAAATCTCTATTTAGATGCCCCTACGGATAAGTCCGTAGGTACTTGGTTTGCGGCTCCGTAGGGGCAAACAACAATTTACGATTTAATATTTTTTAAATTAATATGTAAGGACCATAGGGGCAACCTTTTAGCCCTACGGACTAATCCGTAGGGCCAAACTAAATCTGCCCCTACGGATTTCGTTATCCGTAGGGGCAACCCCCTATTTTAGTAGTGATATATCATATCGTGATTCAGTCACAGGTTACAGTCCGGGTTCTATTTTAGAATCTCATGTAACTCAATATTATCACCACCTATTATTGTTCATGTACACATGTCCATTATCTCATTTTCTAATGATCCGCTAACATCATAACACTACTGTATAGCCAAGAGATCATGGCATCAAGCCCAATTATATTGTTTCATCCCCATGTATCATATCATATCCTTATATCACATATACATGTTGTGTATATATATACCTACACATAACCCTATATATATACACATACACATATACACCAAGTCAAGTTTCTGTGTGTGCGTGTGTGTGTCTACCTGAAACTTACGAATCTCCTCCAAGATATTCATCCTCTGGTAAGGTCTTTCTAAATCAGTCTAGTCCAACCTAAGGTCATTACTAGGGTCCTACTCACCAAGAATCTAAGGTCACGTCCAATTTCCTAATGACAATAAGTAGTATTCCTATTTTACGTTTGCGGGGGTGCTAAACGCCATCCACCCGACTTCCCCCGTAGATATACATCTACTCACCTGGTCCTTGTCTGCCGAAGACAATGTCGCCCTTCTCTTCTTCCTCGTCCGAAGTCCATGCGAGGGGTACCTATACGCAAACATATATAATATCGTAAACTGAATCACGGACAAAACCAAAACGACGCACGAAACGAGCATAGGTTAAAACCTATGACCCGCTCATGCAAAAGAACCAAATATCGCTCGATATCGGCGTACAAACGCCGATTGATCGAGATAAAACACCAACAAACAACTCGTAGTTTTAAAACTCATTACTTATAATATAAAACATGATTTAATTCATCGAAACCCTAAAATCGATCAAATCGTCCAATTCCGAAAAACCTTGAAATGTCGATTTACCGTTTTACTTCAAGACTTGATGATTAGATGAAACTAATGGTCATAATACTCATTAAATAGCATAACTAGATTATATAAACCATCACTATATTTTTAACACCCTAATTTGTATTAGTTTGGAAATTCTAGTTTGCAAACTTGTCTGATTTCGATACTTTTAGGCAAAATTTCACAATATCACAACTAAGCTTGATTTTTGCTTGAATTAACTTATTAAAATACAATTCATGATGATAATAATATAATGAAACCATAATTAGATTTTAAATCTCATTTATTTATGAATTTCTAAAATCTAGTTAGCAAAATAGTATTTTTATCACAATTTCTCAATTATCAATAAAAACTAGTAACCAAATTAAGTTTTTCATTCCTTAAACATGTTAATAAACTCATTAAAACTACAATCTAATGATAGCAACCTTAACTAGAATTTTATATCACCAATATATATAATATATAAGGATCTAGTTTGCAAAAAAATTGCTTAATTTAAATAATTTTCAACCAACAATATACAATATAACAACCATACAAGATTTTCCCATTCTAAAAATGTTAAACTACATAATATAACCCTACTCAATTAATAGAAACCCAAATTTCATTTTGAAACCCTCTCTTGAATTTTTCATTTAGCAATAGAACCAAAATAAAAATTAATTAAACACTTAATTAAGTTAAATTAAGTAATCTACAAGCATTCAAACCAAAAGCTTAGAATTATACCTCACATGTGAGATCCAACCATGAAAATTTGCCTCCCAAAAGAATGGTTTCCAACTCCAAAATCCATGTAAAAATGAACAAAGAATAGAGGGTAGGAATTAATTAGGAATTTGTTGGTTTTTTATTGAATTTTTTGATGAATTTTGATGATTTTTGAAGGAAAAGAGAACTAGGAAAAATGGGGGGCTGCCATGGGATGAGGGCCGGCCATTCTAGGGAGTGAGGGGAGAGAAAGGAAAGTGTGTGGTAGGATGTAGAAACTTCACTAATTAATTACATCACTTAATGTCTTTTCAACATTTTATTTAATTTTATTCATTTCTCTTCTCATACAACTAAAGAAAATTCTAGAAACATGGAAAAAATTGGAAATAAATTTTGCATGATACACACTAAATTTTAATATGCAATGGTTCACTTTTGGAAAATAAACCCATTGAAATTTACAATTTACACTAATTTAATGTATAAATAAAGCTTATGTTAATATTTAAAATAATTAATTTAGGAAAAATATTTAATTAAACTAAAAATTTATAAGTGACTAAATAAACACCATTTACTAGTAATTACATAATTAAAATAGGTATTTTTAAATTTATAATGAAAATTAATTAGGGTTTAGTTTTACGAAAAATACGTTTTAATTTACCGAAAATCAGAAAATTCACTTAAAGAATTTTATTTATTTATTTAATTAATTATTTATTTTTAAAAATGTTACAGTTCAGCAACCTGTCAATCAGGTCGTCTGACGGTTCCAGGGATCTTGGCAACGATCCTGCCCCCAGTTTCTTCGCGTTGCTCTTCAACGCCAAGGGAGTTTCTTTGTCTTTTAACGACGAGTGAGAAACCATGTGGCAACTCGCTACATAATTCTCGGGTTCTTTTGACGAGTCGTTTCCCTCATCAATGTCACTGTCTCTGTTCTCAAGGATATGGTTGAGAAATTCTTTGAGAGTGGCTAGAGTCCACACTTTCTGGTTGTACTCCTCCAACGCGTCAATATACTTTTGCAGGTCTGTACGCTTGTTATCGGGTTGTACGGGCTTCTTGGTCTTCTTCTTTTTCTTTGAAGACTTCAAAGGCTTGACCTGGATGTTTTGCCCATCATTACCAGCTTTTGGTGTTGGGCATGGTTTAAGTATCCCCTTAATGATCTCGGGCTCCAGCGGGCTTCTCCACTTGATCGCCGGACATGCTTGAAGGTCCTTCAGCATTCTTTTGGTTTTAGCTGAAAGGACACCTTTACATGGAGCTTCTTCTATAAACGAGCATGATGCCCCTGGCGTGTCCCCCTTTTTAGGCGCGTGCTTCTGTGGCGGGTTCACCCTCCAGTTTTCGGACAGCGCAAACTTCCCTTGTTAGTATTGGTCCTCGACCTAGTTTTTTAAGACGTAGCAATTCTCAATTGGGTGGCCCACAACTTTATGGTAGGAGCAGTAGTTGGGACTGTTGGTGTCACCAGGCTGCAGAGGACGTCTTGGATCCGGCAGAGTGGGAAGTTTGTTGCGCACTGCCAGTTCGAACAGTCTCCTCGTTTTATCCCGTGGAAACGAGTAAGGACGTCCTACCTTCTCTTCTAGGGATCGGCATGGGCGTGTGTCGCTTTGGGGAGAAACCGGTTTCGGGTCAGTCGGTTGCTGTTGAGCGTTGGCAACGAAGGTCGCTTTCCCTTTGCCCTTTTCATTCCGGGGATCTGTTTTTGAAGAGGACGGCCTGTGGCCTATCTGGTCCACTTGGGCCAGCTTGTCGATCAAGTCCTGGAAGGTAGTCGGCTTGAAGAACATCATAAATTGGGATATAGTCGCCTGAGGATCAAGGGTCCCTATGAACATGCCCACGGCAGGAGCTTCTTCTATGCGTTGTTCGCATCTTGACCATAGGTTCCGCCACCGAATTGCGTATTGAATCCAGATTTCTCCTGGCTTCATCCTGGCATTGATTAATGCCGTGATCGGGGTGTGCTCGCTTGCGCTTGCGAACCGCTGTGTGAATAGTAATTCCATCTCTGTGAATGTTTTGACAGTCATTTGGGAGTTCGGAGTACCATTCAAATGCCGTCTCTGACAAGCTGCCAACAAACTGGCGAAGCAGCAGTTTGTCGTCGCCTCCAGTATTATCGCACAAAGCTCTGAATTGAGCAACGTGCTGGTGTGGATTACCCGTCCCCTTATACACTGTTTACCGCCGGAAACCGGGAAGACGGACTGTCTTGCCTGAATCTGGGGGCAGATGCTAATTGGTGCTATCCGTCCACCTCTCCGAAGATGCCAAGTTGATTTATGATACCATGTATCGAAGGTTTAGATGGATGCGGCCGTTGTAGCAGACTTCGTCAGATTCCCCCTCGTCGAGGGGTTTTTGATTGTGGGGACGCTCTTCCCTGCAGGCGTAAGCCCCTGCAGTTAATTACGCTACCGCATCGCGGTAACAACTTTCTCCTCCTCCAGATGGTCATTTCGTGTCGTGGGTGTTTGTTTTGTGTTTGGTTGCCCGTGGATTGTATACGGAGACTAATTTATGTTGTCGCCCGTAGGACGTGGATTAGTCCAAATCCGTATTTTCTTAGATTTGGGTTTGGGGGTTTGGGTTTAAGGATACGTTAGTCTCATTTGAGACTAAGATCAACTTAAACGTTCGTTAAGGATACGTTAGTCTAATTTTAGACTAAGATCAACTCAACGTTTGTTAAGGACACGTTAGTCTAATTTTAGACTAAGATCAACTTAACAGGATCATTTAAATCCAACAAAAGAGCATTTGAACTCTATTTTTTAGTTTAGGAACATTGCGGTCGATTACCAGTTTAAGGACATAGTGGTCCAATACGAGTTTAAGGACGTAGTGGTCCAATACCAGTTTAAGGACGTAGTGGTACAGGTTAAGGACATCATAGTCCGTGAGTTTAAAGATATCACAGTCAAGGTTAAGGACATCATAGTCCGTGAGTTTAAAGACCTCACAGTCAAGGTTAAGGACATCATAGTCCCTGAGTTTAAAGACCTCACAGTCAAGGTTAAGGACATTACAGTCCGTAAGTTTAAAGACCTCACAGTCAAGGTTAAGGACATCATAGTCCGTGAAATGTGTGGTTGTCGGGACCCGTCATCTCTTTGAAGACGTTGAAGGATTACAACGACAAATATCAAAGGAGTGAAGAGATGTACCCTCGAACCAAAGTGGATTTGGGGATCTGTAGTCCAATTTGGAACTACGATCAATTTATTAGATTATGAGTACATTGGCTCAGCTAAATCTGAATTGAGGACTTATGGCCAGTTTGGGCTAAGTCCAATTAGATTAGAAATATTTGCTCTTTGTTGGACCATTCGACATTTGTCTGGGTTCAGCCCCTCATCATTTAGTAGTTCTTAAACAGGAGTTTGAGGGCTTTGGTAACATTTTTGTCTTTGACTGAGCATTAAATATTATAGCTCTGAGTTTTACTCAATTTTGAGATTCAGTTGAAGGGGAGGCTTTTGCCTCTGGAAAATTAGCCAATTTGGCTAAATATAGTGTTAAACACTAGAGAACAACAGTGTTAAACACTGGAAATAAAGCTCTCGAATTAGTGTTAAACACTAAAGTAAAAGGGGTCACGTGGGGACACGTGAGGGCGCCCAAAGGTGGGGCCAGATCCATTTTCTTCGTTCTGCAATTAAGTGTTAAACACTTTTTATATTTTTATTTTGAGCATCACGTGTTGACACGTGATGGGGATTTATGCGCTGACTGTTAAAGCGTTTGCCAAGGGGTCACGTGGTAACACGTGAGAGCACCCAAAGCCTTCATTTCACTCGCTTTGATCTTCTGTGTTTTGGAGGTCACGTGGGAGCACGCGAGGCATTGCCTCAGAGCCTTTTCCTTCTCATTTTTGGAGATCTTTTCAGGGGTCACATGGGGACACGTGATCTTAGTTCTTTTCATGCACAGAGATCTTTTAAGTCTCTTTATTTTTTTAAGAATTAAATTCTCTGTAGGGTTAAACCCTAATTATGATTTTGGAGGAATTAAATTCCTATTGTGAAAGAATTAAATTCTTATATAGGGTTAAACCCTAGTTCTGTTTTGGAGGAATTAAATTCCTATGAATTTTGGGAGAATTAAATTCTCATATAGGGTTAAACCCTAGTTTTATTTTGGAGGAATTAAATTCCTATGAATTTGGGAGAATTAAATTCTCTAAACTCAATTCCCCCTCTAAGTTTTGGATCTGCATGGCAGGATCTCAACCTGATGAGAATTAAATTCTTAACTTATGGGGAGATGTGCTCTTTGCAGATCTTCAACCAGAGGAAGAACTAATTTCTTTTTGTGCAGAAGAGTTAAACTCTTAGATTTGAGAATTAAATTCTCTGTTTGAAGTTTTGATCCCCTTTCTTTTCTCACCTAGGGTTTTCCCTCTTGAGAATTAAATTCTCCTCTCTTTTTTCTCTCTGTTGTTGTTATCTCCCAAAAAAGTAGATCCCTTCTCTTTCCTTCTTGGCTCCTATTTATAGGAGAAAGAAAAGAATCAATTTGTTTTGTGAATCTTTCATTTAAAGATTTTAATTGATTTTGTAACCAACTTGATCTTTTAGATCACTCAGTGAATTTTATTCACCAATGGATTTTTAATCCAAAAGATCTTTTATCTGTTATTCAAATTTTAGAGAAATCTTTCCTTGTATAAAATCTTTTCATAAATTGGTGATTTTTAATCACCATTGGATTTTTAATCCAACGGTGCTCCATTTTACCGAACACCATCCTTTTTGTTTGGAAAGATTTAAAGAAATATTTTTCCAGTTAGGGTTTTTGATTTCCCTTAATTAGAATTTAATTCTATTATTTCAGAGATTTTAGGATCCCATCACGTGTTGACACGTGACCCCCTCGATTAAGCATTTAATTCTGTTGTTTTAAAAAACTCAGGAATTATCACGTGTCAGCACGTGACCCTTGGTCACGTGTGAGCACGTGATGCCCCATTGGGGGTTTTCCTTGTTATTTTATTATACTTTTAATTCTTTTCAGTGAGTTTAAAGGCCTATCACGTGTTGACACGTGGCCCCATTGTTTAGAATTTAATTCTTATTATTTTGAGGGTTTAAGATCCCATCATGTGTTGGCACGTGACCCTACTGATTAATTATTTAATTAGAATTTAATTCTATTAATTCAGAGAGCTTAGGAACCCATCACGTGTCTGCACGTGACCTTTGGTCACGTGTGGGCACGTGATGCCCCATTGGGGTATTCCTTACTGTTTTATAATATTTTTTAATTCCTTTCAGTGGGTTTAAAGGCCCATCACGTGTGGTCACGTGACCCCTTTTAATTATTTATTTTATTAAATGCCTACAGGCTTTGCCTGTAAATGGTCACGTGTGGGCACGTGATGCCCAGTCACGTGTGGGCACGTGATGCCTCCTAACTTTTGATCCCGGATGAATTATGAGGCCCATAATATATCAAATCGAAGGATATTTCGAGACGCTTTCGATACCATCAAAATTTAGCTGTTTCTCATTTGAGAGTTTATCAAAATGCAGCCCGGAAAATACCGGTTCACATTTTCTTAAGCGTATTGCTGCCATTTGATGACTTGGGCTCTTTTGCGCAGAAATTTTTAGCGGGAACATACACATGGAACTTAGGGATCGTATATCTTAGTGGGTACTTGATTTGATCGTACCAGCCGGGATAAGGTCACCCAGTTCTAACGACTTGGCCAGCCGCTTCACTTGCTTGATGAGCTCGTATTTATTGAGCTATGTAGTCATCAAGGGTAGCCTTGGAGATTGTCTCTTCCTGGGCTACTGAGACAGCCGGAGGAGGGTTTGACGTTTCCCCTCTGTTGTCTTCGATGATTATCGGAGGGTCTTCGCTGGAGGTTCCGGCTGGATCATCATCCCAACCATGTCTTGGAACATAAGCGCAATCTGCTTTATATTAGCGGCCTGTTCCGCGGCCTCCGTATCCTTCCTTTCTAGCACCCTCTGCAGGAACTCGGTGTCAGTTTCTTGTTCCTGGCACTGCTCAGATGTTGATTCCAGGCTTTCTTTCTGCCCGGTGAGTGCTGCCATTTTCGTCAGCATCTCCTGGAGCTTTTGTTGCTTCTCCTGAGCTTTCGTCAATGACCGAGTTTGCGGCTGATGACTCACAGAAGCATGGCTCTCATCTTTTCTGGAAGCCATGTACACTGTGTGCACGATCATGCCCACAGACTTGAGGCGCTTGGGTCCAATGCCTTCGGAATTCACCGCAGGCAGTGGGGTTTTCTCCGGCCTTCTCTTTTTGTGGGAGGTTGAAGTCGGAGGGGCCGTTGTAACAGGCACCCATATAGACGAGGCTTTCCGTTGTATGGCAGAAGGATGGTCCTCCTCCTACCGAGTCTCCTTTTTCTTTAGTCGGTGAGAGTAATTTTTGTCAATTACAGAGTCTTGGACTTTCCGCTAGACCCTATGGATTTTGGAGGAAAACTGCTGAGGGGGTTGCTCCGGCTTTGCCTGCATCATGTTTTCAATAGGTAGGGGAGATTTCTTCAGCACCGTAGTCAGAGAGTTCTTCAACACCATGGTTGGGGAGTTCTTGCGCACCCTCCTGAGCGGATCGAAGCTATTCCCAGTTGGAACAACAGCGTCAATTTCCACCTTTGGAGCTGGCGGAGTAAGTCTAGAGGGAGAGTTACCCCCAGCTTTCCTCACTCGGCGTCAGTGGCAACGTCGAGCATGCTTTGCCAATGGGATTGCCTCGGTTATGGGAATGGCTTCGTCATGCCCCCTGCTCTGATGAAAGGCTACTGCTGGTGCCAGCCTGTTGAAGACCGACGTCCGTTGAGAGGGGACGGTCAATCTTTCGAAGGCCGACCTTTTGGTAGGGGAAGCAGTCTTGATGACTTCGCCGAAAGCAGGAATTGGAATGACCAATCTTGCGAAGACCGATCCTTTAGCAAGAGAAGCCTTGTCGTCGACTTCTCTCGCCGGAGCTGGAACGGCTATCCGTTTCGGGATAACCCCTTCAGGTATTGTGAGCCTCTTTGCAGGCCCACCGGAGCTTTGGCTCAGTCTGTTGAATACTAAGGTGGAAGACTTGGATGACCCATTGAGAAGGGCCGTGGTGGCTGCAAGTCGATCGAAAACTGACTTCTTTGGAACTTCTTGTGGTGGCACTGAGGCACTGAAGCTTGCTGGCGGGATCATGGTCCCAAAGAACAGTCCAGCGGTGGCTTGAGTCACCTGCTCCACTGGCATTGCAAAGATGGAGGCCGCTTGTGGCCCATACGTCACTCCTCCAACTGGGACGGAGCGGGAGTTGCTGTTGCAGGTGCAGTTGGAAGCCATCGATTTCTCTTTTCTCTCCACAGGAATAAGACACCAAATCTTAATACCTCGAATCCAGGGGCAATCATAGCAAACCGCGATTTTTTCGTGAACACGACACACGAAGTGCGGAGTGGAAAGAGGAAAAAAGTCCCACCGGGCGTACCAGAATCTGTTTACCGCCGAAAACAGAGACGAACCGCGTAGGTCGTCTTGCCTGAATTTGGGGGCAGATGCTATTTGGGTTTATCGGTCCACCTCTCCAAAGATGCCAAATTGATTTATGGTACCGTATATTGGAGATTTGGACGGATGCGGCCGTTGTAGCAGACCCCCTCGTTTATGAAGGGTTTTTTATTGTGGGGACGCTCTTCCCTGCAGGCGCAAGCCCCTACAGTTAATTACGTTATCACATCGCGATAACCACTTTCTCCTGCTCCAGAAGTTCACTTCGTGTCGTGTGTATTTATTTTATTTTTGGTTTCCCGTGGATTGTATACGAAGACTAATTTATGTTGTCGCCCGTAGGGCGTAGATTAGTCCAAATCCATATATTCTTAGATTTGGGTTTGGTTTGATTTAAGGATCGTTGATCTGTCTTGAGATCAAGATCAACTTAAATGTAGATGAGCAGTTGGGGGCTCGGTTGATTTGCTTTTGATGTCATGAGTCATGTTTGGGAAATGATGAGTCCATGGGCTTAGTTGATCTGAATTAGGGACCTAGCAAAATTGGGCTTGACCCACTCAGTTTTCTTTCATTTGGATGAAGTGCTAACCACTGATTTAGGCTCAGTCCCCTTTTCTTGCAAAAAGTGCTGAGCACTTATGTAAGTTCTGACGCTCACACATAACAATGTGGGGTTTTCAGTCATGGGGATTTGCCCAATAAGTGTTTGACACTTTACTCTTTTTTTGTTTCTTTATGTGGAGTGTTGAGCACTCTTTAAAGTGCTCACGTGCAAAGCACGTGAGGCACTAGGCGTCAGGTGCTGAATGATGAATGTTAATCACCCTTATGTTCTGTGGCGCCCATGTGAGGGTCACGTGAGGCGCTGGGCGCTGAACGCTAGGCGTCGCTCACTGAGTGCTAAGTACTCCTTTATTTTGTAGCGCCCACGTGAGAGACACGTGAGGCGCTGGGTGCTGAACACCAGTCACCGAGTGCTAAGCACTCCTTATTTTTGTAGCCCACGTGAGGGACACGTGAGGCGTTGGACGCTGAGCGCCAATCATTGAGTGCTAAGCACTCATTATTTTTGTAGCGCCCACGTGAGGGACGCATGGAGCGCTGGGCACTGAGCGCCAGCCACTGAGTGCTAAGCACTCCTTATTTTTTTCTCTTTTTTTAATGATCCACGGGATCTTTATCTACTTTTTGTTTACCTAAAATTTCCAAGAAGAGAATTCTTCTTCCTCGAGAATTTAGTTCTCTGTTCTTTCAAAACTCTCTCTTTTTTTCTTGAAGTTTATGGGTGGGGGTTCCTCTCTCTTAGACTTGAAGTCTTAGGTCATTTATATAGTAGAGCCAAATCCATTGATTAGTTGAAGAAATCTCTCATTGAGAGATCCTAATTGATTTGGGGATTTTACCCACCATTGGATCTTTGATCCAAGAACTTCTGTTTTACAGAAGATATTTTTCTTGTTTTTAACAAGATTAGGAAAATATTTTCCCATACAAAATTTATTCTGTAGATAGGTGATTCTTTAATCACCATTGGATTTTTAATCCAACGGTACTCTGTTTTACAGAGAGTAATCTTTCTTATTTAGAAAGATTTGAGGAATATTTCCTCAACAAAATTTAATTCTGCATTCTGATGATTTATCATCTCCGTTGGATCTTCGATCCAACGGTTCTGTTTAACAGAGAGTAGAATTTAATTCTACCAGACGCCGGCGCTCATGTGCAGTGCACGTGTGGCGCCAATAAGAGTTTTTAACTCTGGCACTAGCGCCCTAGTGGCAAACACGTGAGGCGCTATCTCTTGAGTTTTGAATAGAGCTTTACTCTTTTAAGAGTTTTTAACTCTCGCTCTGGCGCCCTCGTGGCAAACATGTGAGGCGCTACCTCTTGAGTTTTGAACAGAGCTTTGCTCTTTTAAGAGTTTTTAACTCTGGCGCTGGCGACCTCGTGGCAAACACATGAGGCACTGCCTCTTGAGTTTTGAATAGAGCTTTGCTCTTTTAAGAGTCTTTAACTCTGGCGCTGCCGCCTTCGTGGCAGACACGTGCCTCTTGAGTTTTGAACAGAGCTTTGCTCTTTTATTGGGAAAACAAGTGTTTAACACTTATTGGGAAATTCCCATGACTGAAAACCCCACATGATTAAATGTGAGCGTCAGAATTTACATAAGTGCTCAGCATTTTTTGCAGAAAAAAGGGGACTGAGCCCAAACAAGTGCTTAGCACTCTTTTCAAATAAAAAGAAAACTGAGTGGACCAAGCTCAAGTTGGTTAGGCCCCATGAGAGTAGAAACTCCTAAATTCAGATCAACCGGGCACATGTGCTCACTACTTCCCAAACCGATCTTAGTCCCAAATATGACTATCGATCTTCCAACTGATGATATCCTAAAACGATATTCGTCCCACATTCCCCTGAGGAAATCTTAGTCTCAAAATGCGACTAATGATTTCTGGGTTTACCATTAATCCATTTTCCCTCAAATACGGGAATTGGTTCAAGGGTACATCTCTCTACACCTTCGATACATGTCGTTGGAATTCCTCAACGTCTTCAGAGAGGTGTGGGTCCCGACAACTAACTGCTTTTTGGTGCACTTCCCAAACTGACGTGTACATCCCAAATTAAACCACGTCCCAAACTGGATGCATCCCATATTTTCGTTGCTCATCCTGTCATGTAACAGATACACGTGCACGCAAGATGGACAATGAACCAAAACGCCCTTAAACTAATAACGGGCCATGACGTTCTTAAACTAAAATCTCACCTCCAATATGGTGATCAACGGATCGAGACGTCCTTAAACTAAAACTTCACCTCTAAAATGGTGATCAACAGACCGAAATGTTCTCAAACTAAAACTTCGCCTCCAAAATGGCGATAACGGACCGAAACATCTTTAAACTAAAACAACAGAGCCCAAATGCTCTTTTGTTGGATCTGAAGCAAAAATGATCCTAAGGCCTTGTTAAGTAGATCTTAGTCTCAAATTGGACTAACGTATCCTTAACAAAAAACCAACTGAGCCCCACTGCTCATATACATTTAAGTTGATCTTAATCTCAAATCAGATTAATGATCCTTAAATAAAACAAACCTAAATCTAAGATATACGGATTTGGACTAATCCACGCCCTACGGGCGACAACATAAATTAGTCTCCGTATATAATCCACGGGCAACCAAAACAAATAAAAACACACACGACACGAAGTGAACTTCCGGAGCAGGAGAAAATGGTTATCGCGATGCGATAACGTAATTAACTGTAGGGGCTTGCACATGCAGGGAAGAGCGTCCCCACAATAAAAAAAAACCCTCGCAAACGAGGGAAAATCTGACAAAGTCCGCTACAACGTCCGCATCCGTCCAAACCTTCGAGATACGGTGCCATAAATCAAATTGGCATCTTCGGAGAGGTGGACGGATAAATCCAAATAGCATCTGCCCCCAAAATTCAGGCCAGACGTCCTAACATCCCATTCGCTACTTTTGGCGGAGAACAGATTCTGGCACGCCCGATGGGACCTTTTCCTCTTTCCACTCTACATTTCGTGTGTCGTGTTTCGCGAACAAAATCACGGTTCGCTATGGTTGCCCTTGGATTCGAGGTACTAAGATTTGGTGTCTTGTTCCTGTGCAGAACGAAGAAGAAAAAAGATCAATGGCTTCAACCTGCACAAACTGCAACAGCAACTCTCGCTCCGCCCCGAATGGAGGAGTGACTTACGGGCCCACTGCGGCTTCCATCTTTTTAATGCCGGTGGGGCAGGTAACTCAAGCCACCACTGGATTGTTCTTCGGGACCATGCTCCCACCATCAAGCTTCAGCGCCCAAGAGCCACCATAGGAAGCTCCCAAGAAGTCGGTCTTCGATCGACTTGCAACCACCACGGCCCCTCTCAACGGGTCGTCCAAGTCTGCCATCTCAGTCTTCAACAGGATGAACCGAAGCTCAAGTGGGCCCGCAAAGAGACTCGCAATACCTGAAGGGGCTATCCCAAAACGGATAATCCTCCCAACTCCTCCGGTGGATGAAGTCATCAAAAGTGTTTCCCCTACCAGAAAGTCGGCCTTCGAAAGATTGGACATTCTCCCTCAAAGGAAGTCAGTCTTGGACAAGCTGGCAGCAGCAGCAGCCCCTCATCAAAGCCAGGGGCATAACAGGGCCGCTTCCACAACTGGGGTGGTCTCATCTGCAAGACACGCACGACGTCACGACTGGTGCCGAGTGAGAAAAGCCGGGGGCAAATCCCCTTCTGGACTCACTGTAAGTCCACGGTAGCGCCCCGGCCGTCTAACAGACGCCAAATGCGGAACAAAAACTTTTTACATATGGCGCTATCGCGTACTATAACCTGAATCTGCCATTAAAGCTAAACTAAAAAACTACAAAATGGGTAGAAACGTTATACCGAATGATCCGAGTCCTTCGGTTTTCAACCATCATCCCACGCTTTTTTGCGGCTGCTCCGATCTCCTGAATCTCCAGTCTTCTCGTCCAGGTGGCACCACGTCGACGGATCTTTAAACGGGTTCCCGCCTCTGAACCGAGGCAACTCGGTCGTCAAGTTTTCTAAAAGAGACGACCAAGATGAAGTAGAGAATGAGTAGAACACTTTGTCTCGTTACGTCCAAGGTTATGGACGAACGGTTAATGAAGTTGCCTTTTGGATCGATATGAAATGAGAAATGGAGTATACTAATTTCCATGAACCTAAATCCTTAATCTTTTTCAAATGAACAACCATAATTCTCACATGAAAGGGGGCCGGCCACTTATAGATGAGGGGGAGGTGAGTGTAGGAGGGGGAAGGTGACCACAAGGAAAAAAAGATCAATTAGAAATATCTTAGCACAAACAAAACTCCATTAATGTAAATGACACCTTGCAAAGAACATTAAATGCACCATTAAAGCTCAAATGACTCACTAGCCTCATCACCACTTCCAGAACCTTCTAGAAGTATGACTCACCCTCATCAAGAAAAGATAAATCCGTATTTAACCGAATGTTAAATACGGCCGATAGAAAACTGAAAACTGGCAACTTCCAAAAGTGATCCTGAAACGAATTTCAGGATAACCCCGTATCAGTATAAACATACCCGCATTTGTATTACGACCGAATACAAATGCAACTGAGACAAAGATATTATATCTATACAGTATAATACTGGGTTCCGGCTTAAACCAAAGCCTACCAGTATTATCTGCCCGAAAAAATGACACGTGCGAAAACGCACGTGCATTTTCCGAACCTTGCCATAAACCCATACGGCCTCTACAACGTTTCGCCCGAACTTGGGAAAGTGTCTGTGGGGGACTCTAATGACTCATCAACACACTGGCACTGGGTATAACCTCTAGCACGTCAGAGGTATAAACTGTATGTAACGGTTTGCCTAGGTATTGATTGGAAGGAAAGCTGACGAGCGAGCTCATCCATAAACGCTACTGAGCCTGACAGTGACAATATACATACAGTCCGGTCCGTTCGTCTATGAGTATCGCATATCTGCCTAGGGGCTGGTAACGTCAGACCCCCAATAGCAGTATAAGTCGTGTCAGAGAGTAGCCCAGAACACCCTGAGATACTACTGGAGTACCTACCAGTAAATCTTCTGCCTCAGCCGAGGGCTTTGTGTAATGGCTCTCCTAGACACAGCGCGATCTCACCCCCAATACCGGGAGAGACGAATCCCCTGCCGATCCGCTCGCTTGCTTCCAATGTGGCTCGGGACTGTACCCAACTAAAACCTGTTTGCACAACTCCTTTGAGCATGGTAGGGTAGTAATCTAAGCACAGTGGGAACTCACATGAGACAAATGACGATCTCAGGTCGATGAACTAACCTGTACACATGTCACCAGGGAACTGCTATCTGACGATATGGATAATACCAACTAGCATGTTCCCGGCGAGTCCTGTCCGGTGTACTCATAACCCAATGAGCACCTGTATACATCTTAGGTGAACAAACTGACACCAATGACTTGTGAGATCGGACATCGCCCCTCGTCGGGGTCTTGACTGTATACACTAGTCTACTCTGGAGTATCGATGCCCTGTCTCGAAACTCCCATGACTAGGGACACTTTAAGGATGTGCTTACAGACCCCAACTCCCACGTATATGATCGCCATCATACTGCTGGTAGTCAAGCAAGAATCCTATGGGCTCTATCAATATGCAATAGCGAACTAAAGCATGTATATGATGATAAAGACAAACCAGATAGCATACTATCATCACGAGCAAGACTGTCATATCGGTATAGGTCCTGCCTCAATCATTGCAATCACATACCTGCGATCTAATAATTGACTTTGAGGGCACTATCTCCAACTATCTCCCACTTGCACTTAAGGCTAATTATTGCGATGTCGCATACTCACAGCCCGTGTGATACCGAACACCCAACTTCTCTACTAATCAGTTTTACAAAGCTAGTTTGTAAAACTCTTGTGTTCGAGAAATAGCCTCAGTGTGTGGATCCGCCCTGATATTTCTTTCTATGTCTCTCTTAATCTCAACTTCGCGGAGAAAACCATCTCCTGAATCGAGTAATACCTGTCTTAGAATATGTCTGAATATCTGATGAGACCTAGTTCATAAATGAACTCCAAATCCAAACTTCTTAGACTATATCGGTAACTGAACCTAATCAGTATCCAGCACTATGCCTCCCACAGTATCCTCTTGGACCACCTGTCCATAATACCGTCCCTCGTCAGAGGGAAAACTATAACTCTGACAATCACTCTGTCATCCATGTCACCTTGGAAGCCTGGAATGATAACCGTCTCCCGAAGGAGGCTGCCGTCATCAAATCCGTAGAACATGCACTCATGTTCTAGAACTGCTTCCTTATGTTTCTTCAGGATTGGATTAATATGAACTTATCGCATCATAGTGCAAAAACAACATCTGGTGTGGTACTTGACTTCTCATGATTGACTCAATTGCCTAAGCAAGTGATCTTTCAATCATGCACATCCCTCTCCCCTTTAGTCTGTAAGACACCTTTAGAGAGGGTGACTCCATCACCTGCAGGTACACCACCATGCCAGGAGTCATCTATTCTGAAATACTTTTAGAATATTGTCAAAGTACCCATATTGGGAAACTACCCAAATCTAGATCTAAAACCATAGATCTAGTTACTAGAATGTCTAATATTATATTCATATCCTGTGTGGAGAAACAACTGTGTGACGACCAAAGTACAACCGATCGTAGTATAGAAATTTTACTTCCTACTCTGTGTATGTCATCTAAATGCCAGGACATCACACCCTACTACCTTCTTAACAGATCCATCCCCTATTCTGATGAAGTCAAAGCCATGACTGTCGCATCAAAATTAGATGATCTATCTCCGCTATATCTGCTCAAGCCTATAAATAGACATAAGCTACTTGCACACTATGCTTCCGCTGCTCCCACTGACTATGACAACCCTCTGGCAGAATAATATATACGTATACTTCTAAAACTAGTTTAGAACGACGCTATACTTATCCTTCTACCGGGTCTCATAGTCTGGAACAACAATAGTGTCAAGTCTGGGTTAATAAGAACCTCCCTGTCACCGTCCTTGAGGCTACCGGAGTACCTCTCGGGTGTCTGAGGTTACCCACCATATCTGCGGAGTGGCTATTGGAATGTCAAACCTGATTGAATATATAGGTCCTATTAAATTTTCCGTAATCGTTTGCGGTTCTGGAATCACTTCCAGTTCTACCATACTCCCACTACTGTTTTCTGAAAAAATCTATTTTACTAAAACTGTGGCGAGTCAAGAACAATATCACTATTGATCTTCCAGATGGTAGAAAAGTCAACCTTTGTCAAAGCCAGGGTCAACCCACAAACAGCCATAACAGAAACGTGCCTTGAGTTATCCAGTGTCTGGTTTTAAGCATAAGCTGGACAACTCCCCTTACCTTAACATCGTTAAGATATGAATCATTCTATATCTAATATAGAAACAGAGGCACTAATTTAATTGGAACCAGATTCAAATCATGCAGCTGTCTCCAGTGCATAACAACTTAATGGAAAAAGGCTAATCAGCATTACTCAACTTAGGAATCCATCCAATTATGAGTAACCTGAAAGAGAAACAAGTTTCTCAAAATCATCACTATTAACTGAATACTAATCACAAGAATCTATATCTTCGATTTTTCTTTGAAGAATCCCGATACTTGCGACACCTGGTTCTCTACTTTATTCTTATACCCATAACTTCTCAAAACTTAGACATTGTATTTCTACGAAACACTTGTCTAAAAACTAGAGAAGTCACAAGTAAACAGAACATAGTACGAGGACCTACCCCTTTGTCCTGACGGACACTGGACAACATACAATACTTTGTATAAGTCCGCTGAGTTGAATAACTCTAAACATGTGTGTCGTAGGTTGAAAGACTGTACCCAGGTGATTTCCTCAAATACCACCAATTACAACGAATTCCGATATAATGAGGATGATCACCTAATTCCCAATAACTTAATCCCACTCATCATCTGTAAAACCATACAGATATGAGAATGACACCTGGTAAATACATACCCTGGAGTAAGTATCTAATCGGGAAATCAGTTTTTCTTTAACAATGCACAGTGAAACTGAAACATGAAAATGTTTCGTAGGGGTATCCTGGTATTCCTAGTAATGCCTCTTCCATAATCCTATTCATGACTTTAACCGTATATTTCTTTGTCATCTCTCCAAATCCCTTTATTTGTCTTTATTCATTACCTTCTGTACACCAACGTTAGGCTAAATAGTTTTCTTCCTTCCTTACCATTCGGCACCAGCCTATGGTTTGGAAGAAGACTATCCAGTAAGCATAATGGGTGTACTCTCCTAATCCTAGGAGTACTCGCAACTTGAGAGAAGGTGATAATAAAAGACAACTGAATAATACTTTATTCTATTTCTCCCGAACTGGAGAAAAAAGCAAAGGTGAAAATAGGAGTGGCGATGAAGTACGTGGTTTGGTCGTGAATGATAACAGTCGCAATTTACTTTGCCCTCTTTCTAATCCCTTTATTTTGTCTTTACATATTACCTTCTGCACACCCTACTTAGGCTAATTGGTTTTCTTCATTCCCTACCTTTTGACACCTGCCTATGGTTTGGAATAAGACTATCCAATAAGCGTAATAGGTGTACTCTCCTAAACTAAGGAGCTCTCGCAACCTGAGAGAAGGTGATAATAAAAGACAACTGAATAAACTAATTCTATTTTTCCTGAACCTGGATCCATCCTCGAAGAAGTCCCTTCGAGTTCGTATATAACCATACGATGGATCTATCCAATGGAAGTGGATATCCGTAGTAACACGGGGTGTTCTGAGAAATCTAAAGGGTAAAAGAAAGAGCGGCAATGACTTATGCAACTTAGACAATCCAAAAAGCCAATATTTTAAGAAGGTTCGGTCAACTTGGTCACTGAGTCATAGTCTAGGGTCGGTCAATGGTCGCTGCCAAAGAGAGAGAAAAAAGAAACACTCTGCGTGCACTCTAACCTAGATCAGAATGGTTATCACTTTATCTAATCAGGAAACCTCCCACTGTAATCTCAAATTCTCCTCCAAACCTGAAAGAAGAATTAGTTGGGATCACCCGAAGAGTAAACTAACTCATCAGTGAGAATCGGGATCCAACTATCATTGCATGATAACTTGATGGAAGCCACTCAGGTTATCACACTCCAGAAGGTATGCGCATGCCTGGCAAGTTTGCTTTATGTTTGAAACTCCCGATGTGATTTTTGCCCCATGCTCTTATGACCTTAACGAAAGCCAACAAATCATAAGTCACATGTCAAGTTCTGCCCGTCATTGTCCAGGTTAATTTGAACCCACCCGTACATACCCTTGACGAAAGCTAACAAGGTAATACGGCTGTCCCAAACCAACACATCTATCTATGCTACAAATGAATACCCAGCAGCTACCAAACACTATGCCTTGACGAAAGCCAACAAACATAGCTTGAATACTACTGACCATCCATAAGATACGACGGAGGGCTACGACTGGTTTTTGGCGAAAAACCTTTAACGTAATGAACTTGATCTCGTTGAAGGAACCTGATAGCTTTTTATAAAAATATAGTGATGAAAACCTTTTGCTAAAGAGGTCACTCCCGGCGAAGGGATCTCGTCTCTTTCCTCATGGAATGAGGTGCAGGATATTCCAACTGAATACCGCGATGCAAAACAACTTGTAATCGACTATATTGAAGTTACTACCTTGATGTAAACTTCTGCCCAAGGGGTCACTCCCGGTGAAGGGATCTCGGCACTTGCCTCGTCGAATGAGGTGCAGGATATTCTAAACTGAATATCACTATGCAAAACAAAAAGAAACGTCTTTGTAATAACACTTTTAAAATTGGTTCCAACAACATCAAATATAGGTTTGTTTTATCTTGCATTGATAAGAATCAACGCAATCCCATCAATCAATCACACCAGAAAAGAACGAAAATATAATGTACGTATATGCCATCCGCATTCACCACTGGGTCCCGTCATCACCCGTTAGGTTACTTAACTAACGGCAGAGCGGGGGCTGGACTAGCGTGGGTGTAAAACATATACAACATCTAATAGTATATATACCAATATACAGTAATCGCTCCAGGTGTGATAATATGCAACATTACAGAAAAGTAATAAGCATCACAGAACAATACAGATAATCTGGGATCCCCGGGTTTCACAGAGCCGCTACTGAAACCTGACGTTCCCCTGGTCGTGTGGATAGCCTGTGCAATGAAAGCTAGACCCCTACGGGTGCGGCAAGTTACCCGCCAAAACGTGAAGCGAGGTAGTCCCCACAGCATAGTGAATGGAACACCCGGCACTTCATGGAATCTGGTAAATTGAGCACCCCTCCTTGGGTCAACCTGTACCCCCTACGAGTGTGGCGAATAGTCTGCCAATTCTAGAGTGAGGTCTCTCTGCCTT
Source organism: Agapanthus africanus (assembly GCA_030015575.1). Classification (NCBI taxonomy): domain Eukaryota; kingdom Viridiplantae; phylum Streptophyta; class Magnoliopsida; order Asparagales; family Amaryllidaceae; genus Agapanthus; species Agapanthus africanus. The sequence goes on along the minus strand of CM057339.1, from coordinate 821,288,874 downwards.
TCAAAGCCATGAGATACGGACCCGTTGCCCTCCAGAACCCGGCTATCCGTGCACTCCTTCGCGGGATAAACCTAGTACAGAAATAAAAAATATGTACAATGGGTACATCGACCTCAACCCGGTCGTGCCCCAAAAGAATATTAAACAACAGGCAGTGACGGCAGTCCACATGTTGGACGCTCGCCCCGCAATATCAAATGTACAAATAAATCCAAACTGTACTACCATTGCACACTGCTATCCACCACGACATATCCGCAACATTACAGCACAACACAGAACATCAACGCGAATGTCATGTTCGCAAACCCGTCTAAAAGAACTATAGCAATTAGACGCGGTTTACCGATCAAATGACATTCCCGGTCAGAGATATAAAGTAAGTACTGTATACTAACAAATTTAAAATTTCGATCGATAAAATTTCCCGAAGTAGGCCCCACGTACATCTGCTGTACAGTAACAAAATCTGGGCCCAAAAGAACAGTACCAAACACCAAAATTCACAGTTTAAAGCTTACTGGAGAAATTTAGTGCACTGTTCCAACAGTGCTGCCGCGGTTCCGCGGTCAAACCTTAGCTTTGACCGCGGATCCGCGGCTCTACTGTTGGATCACGTGCTCAAATTTTTCAGTAATGCTTAAAAACCCCTGCACAATATTCTGTGATATGTAAAATTATTTTTAGGCCCTTTAAAAAATCGACAGAAACTATTGTGTAGGAAATTGCAATTTTTGAAAATCCGTTCGATCGATGTTTTAAACGTATTAGCACAAGTTAGTATAGCTTAATGGTTAGGCTCTGATACCATTGTAAGTCCACGGTAGCGCCCCGGCCGTCTAACAGACGTCAAATGCGGAACAAAAACTTTTTACAACTGGCGCTATCGCGTACTATAACCCGGATCTGCCATTAAAGCTAAACTAACAAACTACAAAGTGGGTAGAAACGTTATACCGAATGATCCGAGTCCTTCGGTTTTCAACCATCATCCCACGCTTTGTTGCGGCTGCTCCGATCTCCTGAATCTCCAGTCTTCTCGTCCAGGTGACACCACGTCGACGGATCTTTAAACGGGCTCCCGCCTCTGAACCGAGGCAACTCGGTCGTCAAGTTTGCTAAAAGAGACGACCAAGATGAAGTAGAAAATGAGTAGAACACTTTGTCTCTTTACGTCCAAGGCTATGGACGAACGGTTAATGAAGTTGCCTTTTGGATCGATATGAAATAAGAAATGGAGTATACTAATTTCCATGAACCAAAATCCTTAATCTTTTTCAAATGAACAACCATAATTCTCACATGAGAGGGGGCCGGCCACTAATAGATGAAGGGGAGGTGAGTGTAGGAGGGGGAAGGTGACCACAAGGAATAAAAGATCAAGTAGAAATATCTTAGCACAAACAAAACTCCATTAATGTAAATGACACCTTGCAAAGAACATTAAATACACCATTAAAGCTCAAATGACTCACTAGCCTCATCACCACTTCTAGAACCTTCTAGAAGCATGACTCACCCTCATCAAGAAAAGATAAATCCGTATTTAACCGAATGTTAAATATGGCCGATAGAAAACTGAAAACTGGCAACTTCCAAAAGTGATCCTGAAACGAATTTCAAGATAACCCCGTATCAGTATAAACATACCCGCATTTGTATTACGACCGAATAAAAATGCAATTGAGACAAAGATATTATATCTACACAGTATAATACTAGGTTCCGGCTTAAACCAAAGCCTACCAGTATTATCTGCCCGAAAAAATGACACGTGCGAAAACACACGTGCATTTTCTGAACCTTGCCATAAACCCATACGGCCTCTACAACGTTTCGCCCGAACTTGAGAAAGTGTCTGTGGGGGACTCTAATGACTCATCAACACACTGGCACTGGGTATAACCTCTAGCACGTCAGAGGTATAAGCTGTACGTAACGGTTTGCCTATGTATTGATTGGAAGGGAAGCTGACGAGCGAGCTCATCCATAAACCCTACTGAGCCTGACAGTGACAATATACATACAGTCTGGTCCATTCGTTTATGAGTATCGCATATCTGCCTTAGGGCTGGTAACGTCAGACCCCCAATAGCAGTATAAGTCGTGTCAGAGAGTAGCCCAGAACACCCTGAGATACTACTGGAGTACCTACCAGTAAATCTCCTGCCTCGGCCGAGGGCTTTGTGTAATGGCTCTTCTAGACACAGCGCGATCTCACCCCCAATACCGGGAGAGACGAATCCCATGCCGATCCGCTCACTTGCCTCCAATGTGGCTCGGGACTGTAACCAATTAAAACCTGTTTGCACAACTCCTTTGAGCGTGGTAGGGTAGTGATCTAAGCACAGTGGAACTCACATGAGACAAATGACGATCTCAGGTCGATGAACTAACCTGTACACATGTCACCAGGGAACTGCTATCTGACGATATGTATAATACCAACTAGCATGTTCCCGGCGAGTCATGTCCGGTGTACTCATAACCCAATGAGCACCTGTATACATCTTAGGTGAACAAACTGACACCAATGGCTTGTGAGACCGGCCATCGCCCCTCGTCAGGGTCTCGACTGTATACACTAGTCTACTCTGGATTATCGATGCCCTGTCTCGAAACTCCCACGACTAGGGAAACTTTAAGGATGTGATTACAGACCTCAGCTCCCACGTATATGATCGCCATCATACTGCTGGTAGTCAAGCAGGAATCCTATAGGCTCTATCAATATGCAATAGCGAACTAAAGTATGTATATGATGATAAAGACAAACCAGATAGCATACTATCATCATGAGCAAGACTGTCATATCGGTATAGGTCCTGCCTCAATCATTGCAATCACGTACATGCGATCCAATAATTGACTTTGAGGGCACTATCTCCAACACTCACCCCACCAGCTCCAATGGTGGAAGTTAACGCTGCTGTTCTCACCGGGAACCGCTTTGAACTGCTTAGGAGGGTGCGGAAGAACTCTCCGACCGTAGTGCTGAAGAAATCTCCACTTCAAGCTGAAAACATGACATAGGCAAAGCCGGAGCAGCCCCCTCAGCGGCTGTCCTTCCAAATCCATGGGGTCTGGCGGAAAGTCCAAGATTCTGTGATCAATAAAGACTACTCTCGCCGACTGAAGAAAATGAAGGCTCAGCAAGAGGAAAACCATCCCTCCACCATACAGCGAGGGAATTTCTCTACACAGGCGCCTGTTACAACGGCTCCTTCGACCTTGACCTCCTACAAAAGGAGGAGGCCGGAGAAAATCCCACTGCCTATGGCAAATTCCAAAGGTGCTGGAACGAAACGTCCCAAGTTTGGGGGCATGATCGTCTATACGGTTTATATGGCTTCCAGGAAAGAGGATAGCCATGCTTCCGTGGGTTATCGGCCACAAACTTGGTCGTTGAATAAAGCTCAGGAGCAGCAACAAAAGCTCCAGGAGATTCTGACAAAAATGGCAGCACTCATCGGGCAGAAAAAAGTTCGGAGTCAGCATCAGAACAACGCCAGGAGCAGGAGACCGATACAGAGTTCCTGCGAAGAGTGCTGGAAAGAAAGGATAAGGAAGCCGCAGAATATGCTGCTAATATAAAGCAGATGGCACTTTTGTTCCAAGATATGGTTGGAATGATGATCCAGCCATAACCTCCAACTGAAGACCCACTGATAATCATCGAGGATGACAGAGGGGAAACATCAAACCCTCTTCCGGCTTCATCGACAGCCAGGGAGGAAACGATCTCCAAAGCAGCCCTTGATGATCACATAGCTCAACAAATACGAGCTCATCAGGCAAGTAAAGCGGCTGGCTAAGTCCTCAGAATCGGGCGACCGTACCTAGGCTGGTACGATCAAATCAAATACCCGCCGGGATATACGATCCCCAAATTCCATGTGTAAAAAGGAACAGGCAACCCGCATCGGCACGCCGCTCGGTTCAGAACTTTATCCGGCAATACTGGAGGCGACGACAAATTGCTGCTTCGCCAGTTCGTTGGCAGCCTGCCAGCGACGACGTTTGAATGGTATTCGGAGCTCCCAAATGACTTCGTTAAAACATTCACGGAAATGGAATTGCTATTCACGCAGTGGTTCGCCAGCGCAAGCGAGCGCACCCCGATCACAGCGTTAATCAACGCCAGGGTCAAGCTGGGAGAGACCTGGGTTCAATACGCAATCCGGTGGCGGAACCTATGATCAAAATGTGAACAACGCATCGAAGAAGCTCCGGCCGTGGGCATGTTCATAGGGACTCTAGATCCTCAGATGACTATGTCCCAGCTTATGACGTTCTTTAAGCCGACCACCTTCCAGGCTCTGATCGATAAGTTAGCCCAAATGGACCAGATAGGCCATGGGCCTTCCTCTTCAAAAATGGACCCTCGGAATGCAAAGGGTAAAGGGAAAGCGGCTTTCATTGCCAATACTCAACAACAACCGAGTGACCCGAAATCGGTTGCTCGCCAAAACAACGTGCACCCACACCAATCCCTGGAAGAGAAGCTAAGACGTGCTTACTCGTTTCCCCGTGATAAAACGAGAAGATTGTTTGAACTGGCAGTGCACAACAAACTCATCACTTTGCCGGACCCAAAACGTCCACCGCAGCCCGGTGACGTCAACAACCCCAACTAGTGCTCCTATCACAGAATGGTGAGCCACCCAATTGAAGATTGCTACATCTTCAAAAATTGGATCGAGGACCAGTTTCAACGGGGGAAATTTGCACTTTCTGAGAACTAGAGCGTGAACCTACCGCAGATGCACACTCCTAAAAAGGTGGATACGCCGGGGGAATCATGTTCATTTGTGGAAGAAGCACCGTGGGAAGTCGTCCTTTCAGCTAAAACCAAAAGAATGCTGAAGGATCTTCAAGCATGTCCGGCGATCAGGTGGAAAAGCCTGCTGGAGCCTGAGATCATTGAGGGGATGCTGAAATCGTGTCCCACATTGAAAACTACTAACGATGGGCAAAACACCCAGGTCAAGCCTTCAAATTCTTCGAAGGGAAAGAAGAAGACGAAGAAGATCGTACAACCTGATGACCAGTGCACGGACCTGCAAAAGTATATCGACGCGCTGGAGGAGTACAACCAGAAGGCACGGACCCCAGTCACTCTCGAAGAGTTTCTCAAGCATATCCTTAAGAATGGAGATAGTGATGATGATGAGGGAAATAACTCATCAGGAGAAACCAAAGATTATGCAACAAGTTGCCACATGGTTTCTCATTCGTTGTTAAATAACGAAGAAACTCCATCGGCGTTGGAAAGAAACACAGAGGAACTGGGGCAGGATTGGTGCCGAAATCCCCAGAGCTGCCAGAAGGCCTAATTGACAGGCTGCTAAACGAAGCTTTTCAAAAAAGCAGAGCTGACTGAGAATGTGAAACAACTATATACGAAAAGGCCATACATCGGCATCAGGATGAAGAAGACGCGGCGAAGAAGAGTCACAAAGTGCTCCAACCAATGCGAAGCAGTGTCACTCGTACCAAATTCACGGGGACTTTATCCACCAGCATCCAAATCCGCTACATCCAATAATAGCTAGCTGTCCGTTTGAAATGTAGGGAACCAATATAATCGGCCCCATTGAACCAGCATCATCCAAAGGACATCGGTTCATACTGGCAACGACCGATTACTTTTCTAAGTGGGCAGAAGCAGTACCACTAAGGGAAGTGAAGACGGAGAACATCCTCCATTTCTTCAAGACACATGTCATCTACCGGTTCGGCACTCCGCGACGGATAATCTTGGATAATGGACCGGTCTACAGGAGTCATAAAATCAGCTGCTTCGCAGAGCAGCATAATATAGACTGGAGATACTCTTTCGTCTATAATCCCCGAGCTAATGGTTAGCTAAAGCTTTCAACAAGACCTTGACCAAGATTATAAAGAAAACGGTATCCAGAAGCAAAAAAGACAGGCACGAAAAGCTGCGTAAAGCTCTTTGAGCGTACCGAACGACATTCAAAACAACTACGAATACGACCCCATATGCGTTAGTATTCGGCACGGAAGCAGTGCTTCCTCTGGAAATAGAACACCCTTCTCTACGAGTAGCGGTTCGATACGAGCTGACAGATGAAGAAAATGCCTATCTTGGGCTTGAGGAGCTCGATGCCCTTATAGGGTTCCTAGGCACACTAATGAGGTCTCACAAGTGATCAAACATGGCTAATTCAAAATTTTCCATATGCCTACAAACCCTAATACGGATCGTTAACTAGATTTATAGGTGATGCGATGGAAGTAAACAACTTTAACTTAAAGGAAAGAAGCTACAACCTTTGTAGATCCGGTCCTCCATCTCCATGGCTCCGTGATGAAGTCCCCTCGCTGTCCAAATCGAATCCATAACTCTAGCATCGGCTTCATCGGAGAAATGGGCGGGCTAGGTCGTCGACTTCGATGCCGAAGATGATCTACATCGAGGCATCACAAGATCAAGCTCCCACTTCACCAAGTCATGAAACTTGTGAAGAAAACACCCTATACTACTTGGCAAGAGGTAGAGGATGAAGAAATAGGAGGTGGGTTCACTTTAGAATTGGATTTCTCACTCTTTTTCTCAAGTTGCCATTGATGGAGGCAAGCTTTCTTCCTTTGTTCAAGAAGAAGAAGATGAAGAAAAGAATATGATAAGAATAATGAGAAAATAGAAAATAGATCATTCTTATCATAATTTGAACCATGGTTAGATGTAGAGAATAAACTAAGGTTAAAGTGAATGGTTAGGGTTAAGCATGAGACAAAAATGGTGGACTTGTTCAAAGCTTCATGAAGCTTCAACAAGCAAACAAAGAAAGCCACCATTTCTTATTTATCTTTCCAAAATGAAAAATAAATAAATGAATAAGAAAAATGTAAACCCTAATCATCAACTTAACCATGGTTTAATTCTTTACACAAACCCAAGTGAGCATGTATCATCAAACATGATACAAACAAGTGCACAAAAGTATATCACATATACAACTTGTGTACATCAAGTGAGAAAATCCATTTAAAGTGAACCAATACTAGTTAATGCAAAGTAATATATCAAATATATAATTATACATTAAATCATTAAATCAACACTTGATTCAATGATCCGGTCATGTCGCATATAACCGACTAGTATCTAATGTATCGACTTATCGAATCAATCCTTGATTCGATAACTAGGTTATATCGCATACAACCATTCGATACATTCATCGCGAGAATAGAATGCGGTATCACATACACGCATTATTCTCGGTCCCGCACATATCTCATATGCGCTCCTATTTCGTTTCGCTTGAGCCAGGAAACCTCTGTGTAGGACTCTAAAGACTCGTCAATACGCCGGCAGCAGGTGATGATCATATCAAACACCCACAAGCCGCAAGCGGTCTGCTAAACGTAACGGCCACCCGGGTATTGAGTGATCAGAAGATCGACGAGCAAGCCCGCTCAAACTCCTGTGAATCCAACCAGTAACACTTACCGTACTGTCCGGTCTGTTCGTCTGATATGTCGCATATCTCGCCTAGGGGTGGTAAACGTCAGACCCCAATAGCTTGATAAGTCATGCCGACGTAGGGTCCATAACATTCGTGAAACTACTGATAACTCTTACCAGTATATCACTGCAACCCTGGCCAGGGATTTCCTGTTATGGCCAGTCGAGCATAGCGCAGCATCAACCCCCAATACCGGGAGAGACGAATCCCCTCCTATCGCTCATTGCCTCCATATGAATCGGGACTGTACCCAAAAACCACCTGTTTGCACTACTCAGTAGAGCCATGGTAGGGTGGAAATCAAAGCACAGTGGGAGACACACAAGACTCTATGACGATCTCGGGTCAACAGACTAAGCTGTACCAGTGTCACCAGAGAACTGCCATCTGACGTGAGGTATGATACCATCTGGGAGTTCTCGGCGAGTCCGTTCAGTGTACCCAGTCTCCACTGAGCACCCGCATACCATCTCTGATGTCAAACACCAATGGATATGGGATCATCCATCGCCCATCACATGGGTCGAGAATACGCTAGTCTACTCTGGAATATCATGCCCCGTCTCGATATTCCCACGACTAGGAACATTGAAGAATGTACTCATGGACTATCCAGGCCCCACTAGTATGATCTGCATCATAGTCCTGGAAGTCGAGTACACATCCTAAGGGCTTTATCAACATGTAATCAGAGAGACAGAGTGTATACATGTTGAGATAAAGAGCAACCAGATAGCGTACTATCATGTCGAGCAAGAAAGTCCTACCTATATATGTCCCGGCATCCACTACAATATACATCCAATGTACAATAATGGCCTCTAGGGCATACATATAACTAACAATCTCCCACTTGCACTAGGGCCATCTGTAGCAGTAGTTGTAGTATCTAATACTCAACTATCCCCTAAAAGTCTCTCTTTGGGAAAAGGCCTTCGTGAGTGGATTCGCCGTGTTGTCCTCTGGGTCTACTCTCCTAACCTCGATCACCCTGGAGATCAACCATCTCCATGATCAGGTGATGCTTCCTCAGAATATGTCTGGGTCACTGATGGGACCAGGGTTCACGGGCCAAAGCTACACTTCCATTGTCACACAATGGTAGGAACCTAGTTCATCTTATGAACCAATATACACCCAAACTGCCTCTTTGGTAGTATCTTTAATAGCGATGTTACCAGCCTTTATCGTCTAGTTTGCCACGGTATCTAGCTTGGAACTCTTCTAACATACCGTCCCTTTACTGAGGGTGGAGACAATGCCTGTGACTGGCATTCAGTCGTCCTTATCACCCTGGAACACTTCCAGTGATTCTTCCCAGGATCGATTGATACCATCTCACTACATCTAGTGAGTATCCTAACATCCATTTAGATCTATCTCATAGATCCAAAACCCAGGATTTAGTAGGTATCACTTTGATCCTATGTGGAGAATCATTGTGATAAGCGGAGATTGATCGAGCGTAGCATAGGAAACTCCTTCCCTATCAAGAGTATGTTATCCACGTACTCTACGAGGATCTTCACAATACTCCCTACTACCTTTTTGTTTATACAAGGTTCATCTACCATTTTGATGATGTCAAACTCTTTGACTAACACATCAAAACAGATGTTCCAACTCCGCGATACCTGCTTTATCCTATAAAGCATCTTGTACACGTTTCCGCTGCTCGCACTTTCTACGAAGCCCTCTGGCTGTGTACTTATAGACGTTCTCTTCTAAAACATCATTTAGAAAAGCAGTCATGGCACCCAACCTCCAGATATCGTAGTCATGGTATGTAGCCGTGGCGAGTAGGATTTGGATGGACTTAAGCATAGCCACTTGAAAAGGTTTCATCATTATCCACGCCTGGTCGATGACGAAAAAGCTTTAACAAGTCTAGCTTTGAAAGTCTCAACTTTTCCATCTACACCAAGTAATCTTCTCAAGATATACTTGCTCCTGATCGTGATTTAACCCTTCAGATATAGCAACAAAAGTCCATACTTTGTTGGTGTATAAGGATTCCATCTCAGATCGCTAGGCATCCAGCCATTCTTACAGAGTCCCTACTCTCGATGGCCTGCTCAAAACTAGTTGGGTCATCATCTCATGATGCATTCCTCGCTCCCACTGTCATCGAGAAACCAAGGTATCTCTTAGGCGGATGAGGAACCCTACCAGATCGGCGGATAGGCTGAGGTTCGTCGGGAACTATTGAATCCTTTGGTTCTGTCAAATCATCAGCTGCAGTTTTGTATAGCTGGAACCTTTCCAGTTCTACAGAACTGTCCTTGCCTCGATCTTGTCCGGATTTTGCTTTTGACATAGGCCGGACAATCCCAAATCTTAACTTACTTAAGAGATGGACTCTTCCCATACCATATCTCATATGGAGTGGTAGGCACTGATTTGATTCGAACCTAATTCAATAGGTATGCAGCTTCTCAAGTGCACAACCCCAAAAGGAAATAGGTAACTCAGTAGTACTCATCATAGAGCACACTATATCCAATATGGTGCGATTGCTCCACCCCGATACACCGTTGTGCTGTGGTGCATTCAGAGGAGTAATACTGAGAGAGAATCTCATCTTCTTTTAGAATATCCAAGAATTCCATGCACAAGTATTCTCCTCCCTGATCTTATCATAGGACATAATACTTATACCTGTATTTTGGTTCTCTACTTCTAACTTATATTCTGTGAATATCTCAAAAGGTTCGGACTTGTGTTTCAACAGGAACATATGTCTGAATCTTGAGAGATCATCAGAGAACGTAATGAAGTAAAAAGAACCGGTCCTGGCATGTGTAGACAGGAGACCTTACATACATCATCATGTATCAGTCCCAAGAGTTTGCTAACTCTTTCTCTGTTTCCAATAAACAGAGCTATAGTCATCTTATCTCTGTGACATGACAGGCAAGTCTCACAAGATGTAAATTCAAACTGATTTAAATATGCATCTAAAATGTAACTTCAGCCAGTCGGGTCGCATTGATATGACCTAGTCTACAATGCCTCAAGAATGATTCATTCATTTCTGAACTCTTCCTCTTGTGTGTGTTCTGTATACTAGGAACTGTAGTTTGATTTAGAACGTCAATGCTTTTAGATAACGTGCCTGAACCGATCAACTTTTGATATAGGAAATGTTCAAAACATTATCCATCAATACAAAATTATATCCTTTCTTTACTAGTAAAGAGACTGATATGATTTTGTATATCAGGTTCGGTATCTAATAACATTCATTCAGAATCAATGTACTGGTCATACAGGGTGACAGTGACCAACAGACTTGGCTGCAACACTTGTCTCGTTCTCTGTCTCATGAAACTTATCACCCGTTCTCAGTTTTTCTACCTTTTTGCAGCCCTATGTAACAGATTACATATCTAGGATCCTGATCCGGTATCAGATACCCAGGATGCAGAGGATACTGAGAAACAGTTATGTATAATGAACACACCCGAAGGAGATGCATCAGCATGCACTCTCTTCGTTTGGGCGGCACGGGAATTCTGGTAATCCCCAATTTTCTGCTCTGTCTTATAACAATTATAAATTGGAGCGGGACCAACGTTCCCCAGCTCAGTATAACAAGCGGGTTCGGTCAATACATCCATATTATTATCTTGATTAAGGCGTGATATGGTCGCTACCTGGAGAGAGAGAGAAGAAAACACTCTGCGTGCGCTCTTGCAAGATTAGATTGGTTATATATTTTATCTAATCAGGATGGCTCCCACTGTTTTTATCAAATCTTCCTTCAAACCTTAAAAGGAAAGACCAGCCGGGATTAATTACACTCTACAAGTTCGCCAATCTTTCAGCCAGGCCAGTGTCGGTACTTTGAGGGAGGTTCCCCGTGCTTTCGCACGGACCTAATTACAGTAAACCTCGTTTTCCCAGAGGCGTAACCCCGTTGACACCTTTCTAGACACCTACTTGATCGACTAATTGTAAAGTGCAAAACTCTCCCAGGAGTAACAATTACTCGCAGTGGGTATCGGGATCCAACTATCACATAGAAGGTATGCAATCTCATTGCAAATTTCAACACTTGAAACTCCCGATAATGGTTTTTATCCCTAGCACTTATGACCTTAACTATGGTCAACAAATTATAAGCATTAGTCAAGTTCTACCCGTCATTTCATGATTAATTAGACCCACCCACATGACCCTTAACTAAGGTCACCAAAGTCACGCGACTGTCCTAACTAATCGCTTCATATGCGGTGTAGGAAGACATCACTTAGCTACCGTATACTGTGCCTTAACTAAGGTCAACAAACACAGCACGAATACTAAGTACTCTACTTCCTAAAATGACGGAGGGTTGCGAATGGTTTTTGTGAAAACCTTTAACGCTTTGAACTTGATCTCGTTGCGGAATCAAATGGTTTTTAAATGGAATGTTTTTTAGGCTTTTCTAGTTTTGCTAAAGGGGTCACTCCCGGTGAAGGGATCGTCGGCCCTTTCCTCGTCGAATGAGGTGCGGGATATATCATATATATCACTGTGCAAAACGGAAACTATAGAAGCGATCAAAAGACAAACCGAGAGTTGTAGCATCTGCCAGTTATTGCTAAAGGAGTCACTCCCGGTGAAGGGATCTCGGTCCTTTCCTTATCGAATAAGGTGCAGGATGTTCTACAAGGAACACCACGATGCAAAGCAAGAACTGTAGCTATCTGTTTTTATTTTGAAATTCGATTCCGCAACATCAATTAGGTTTATTTTCTTTCATTAATCTCATTAATGAATATCCCATCATTTAATACCACCTAAACATCACAGATAAATATGACGTACACTTATGCCATCCGCATTCGCCTCGATGTCCCGTCTGCACCGTTAGGTTAGGTAACTAACGCCAGAGCGAGGCAGGGCTAGCGCGAGTGTAAAACATAAGCAACGTCTATATAATATATCATATATACTATATACTATATCTATCCGAACAAACCACATGATCACATCACATATAACGCAGCAGAAAATATCATATGAAATATTGGATATACTATGACGTCCGTGTTTTCAAAACGAGCCAGTATAAAACACGGCTTCCACGGTCGTGATGAATAGCCAATCCCACACCCCCAGACCCCTACGAGAGCAGCAAGCAACCCTACCAATTCTAGAGTTAGGAGACCCGGACTCGACTCCTCGAGTTGGTCTCCCACTAGACCCTAGAACCCGGTTACCTGTGCCCTCCTCCTTGGGTCTATCCTAGTGCAGAAAAGTAAATAATATACAAATGGTGACATCATCCGCAACCTGGAAGTGCCCCAATAAAAGAATATTACATACAAGTTTTTACATGAATGAAAATGAAAAAACACTCATCTCACATAAAAAAAAACCCCAGCTATTCAAACACGACGATCCAATATAACATATCCAGCAACACATAACATCACATGTCATCAACGTAAGTAAATATGCGCATCCCAATTGTCGTTGACATATAGCAACGAAACCGGCGATATCACATATTACACTTACGGTCACAGAAAAGAAAGTGTAAAACTACAACAGTTGGAATCCGCAACCTCTTTAGACATCGCATGCCTAATCAAATGAATTCCTTAGACATCGCATGCCTAACAATTATAAACCCCGCATTTTAGTCTCAAAATCGAAAACACTTTTCAATATAAAGTCGGGCAATTCAACAAGATTCCCGACATCCTGATCGAATGCTCGTCGCAAACTTTTGTAGGCGGCCGCACCCCCGACGGCGTCGACAAAGTGCACCAAGGCGGAACACCGCTGCCGCGAGCACCCGAACGGATGCTTTCGGCCACGGGGTTCTCCTACAGTCACTTAGTCGGGGCTATGGAGTGAAGCTGTCTATTAAGTTTACCCGGCGAGTATCCGCGTGCGCTACGTGATTGCGACGGACTTTTGATCACATCAAAATTCCGTGGCAACCGATCAAGTGAGACTAAACTACTAGATTTATAACATTCATTCAGTTATCTCATAACTACTTGTGAATTCCAAATGTTGTATCACATTCCGGATAAATAGAAAATGTTAAACTTTCCGATCGAACAATCGAACACCCAGGTTTTCCCAATACAGCTCAACACATGAAATAAGTCTAAAAACATTCAGTTCATGCCTCAGTACCAACGGTCCAGCCGTAGAAGGGTCAAGCCAACGCCTCACGTGTGGCACGTCGTACTGCCCCAAACCCGAAGGTTCAAAGGGCAGTTCAAGACGGTCACATAATCGAGTTAAGGTTTGTTGTCTTCTAGAGGGACCATCGCGTTACTTGCACTACTTAGAACGCCATTAAACTACGGAAAAGTCCAACAATTGAAAATTTCCCGGCAGGGGAAAAAATGGGTATTTATATCCGGCCGAACTTTTTAACATATTCTAAAATTATCCGGAAAAACATACAGATAAAATTAGACAATCCGATCGAAACACCGAGTCCGCAATACAACCCAGAAAATTCAACTCTTGAATAAATATTAAAAATTCCCAGGAAAACCAGCACTGCAAAATAAGAATTACTGTGCAAAATTCAATGCGAAAACAGACTAAAGGGCCGCGGAACCGCCGCACGAGGTATGCTCGTGCCGCGGAACCGCGGCGGTTTGATGGAATTAGGCTGTCGAATTTAACAGTAACTCTTATATTCTCCTGCTGATTTTTCTGCATATTTTTAATATGGAAAAAACCCAGTTTTTGGAAAAAGTCCAGAGAGCAAATTTGTGTTAGGGTTTCGATTCGATCGGACTTCTAACTCCGTCTACGCATCGCCTAAGGCTCTAGCTAGGCTCTGATACCACTGTAGGGTTCCTAGGCACACTAATGAGGTCTCACAAGTGATCTAACATGGCTAATTCAAAATTTTCCATGTGCCTACAAACCCTAATACGGATTGTTAACTAGATTTATAGGTGATGCGATGGAAGTAAACAACTTTAACTTTAAGGAAAGAAGCTACAACCTTTGTAGATCCGGTCCTCCATCTCCATGGCTCCGTGATAAAGTCCCCTCGCTGTCCAAATCGAATCCATGACTCTAGCATCGGCTTCATCGGAGAAATGGGCGGGCTAGGTCGTCGACTTCGATGCCGAAGATGATCTACGTCGAGGCATCACAAGATCAAGCTCCCACTTCACCAAGTCATGAAACTTGTGAAGAAAACACCCTATACTACTTGGCAAGAGATAGAGGATGAAGAAATAGGAGGTGGGTTCACTTTAGAATTGGATTTCTCACTCTTTTTCTCAAGTTGCCATTGATGGAGGCAAGCTTTCTTCCTTTGTTCAAGAAGAAGAAGATGAAGAAAAGAATATGATAAGAATAATGAGAAAATAGAAAATAGATCATTCTTATCATAATTTGAACCATGGTTAGATGTAGAGAATAAACTAAGGTTAAAGTGAATGGTTAGGGTTAAGCATGAGACAAAAATGGTGGACTTGTTCAAAGCTTCATGAAGCTTCAACAAGCAAACAAAGAAAGCCACCATTTCTTATTTATCTTTCCAAAATGAAAAATAAATAAATGAATAAGAAAAATGTAAACCCTAATCATCAACTTAACCATGGTTTAATTCTTTACACAAACCCAAGTGAGCATGTATCATCAAACATGATACAAACAAGTGCACAAAAGTATATCACATATACAACTTGTGTACATCAAGTGAGAAAATCCATTTAAAGTGAACCAATACTAATTAATGCAAAGTAATATATCAAATATATAATTATACATTAAATCATTAAATCAACACTTGATTCAATGATCCGGTCATGTCGCATATAACCGACTAATATCTAACGTATCGACTTATCGAATCAATCCTTGATTCGATAACTAGGTTATATCACATACAACCATTCGATACATTCATCGCGAGAATAGAATACGGTATCACATACACGCATTATTCTCGGTCCCGCACATATCTCATATGCGCTCCTATTTCGTTTCGCTTGAGCCAGGAAACCTCTGTGTAGGACTCTAAAGACTCGTCAATACGCCGGCAGCAGGTGATGATCATATCAAACACCCACAAGCTGCAAGCGGTCTGCTAAACGTAACGGCCACCCGGGTATTGAGCGATCAGAAGATCGACGAGCAAGCCCGCTCACACTCCTGTGAATCCAACCAGTAACACTTACCGTACTGTCCGGTCTGTTCGTCTGATATGTCGCATATCTCGCCTAGGGGTGGTAAACGTCAGACCCCAATAGCTTGATAAGTCATGCCGACGTAGGGTCCATAACATTCGTGAAACTACTGATAACTCTTACCAGTATATCACTGCAACCCTGGCCAGGGATTTCCTGTTATGGCCAGTCGAGCATAGTGCAACATCAACCCCCAATACCGGGAGAGACGAATCCCCTCTTATCGCTCATTGCCTCCATATGAATCGGGACTGTACCCAAAAACCACCTGTTTGCACGACTCAGTAGAGCCGTGGTAGGGTGGAAATCAAAGCACAGTGGGAGACACACAAGACTCTATGACGATCTCGGGTCAACAGACTAAGCTGTACCAGTGTCACCACAGAACTGCCAACGTGAGGTATGATACCATCTGGGAGTTCTCGGCGAGTCCGTTCAGTGTACCCAGTCTCCACTGAGCACCCGCATACCATCTCTGATGTTAAACACCAATGGATATGGGATCATCCATCGCCCATCACATGGGTCGAAAAGATATACGCTAGTCTACTCTGGAATATCATGCCCCGTCTCGATATTCCCACGACTAGGAACATTGAAGGATGTACTCATGGACTATCTAGGCCCCACTAGTATGATCTGCATCATAGTCCTGGAAGTCGAGTACACATCCTAAGGTCTTTATCAACATGTAATCAGAGAGACAGAGTGTATACATGTTGAGATAAAGAGCAACCAGATAGCGTACTATCATCTCGAGTAAGAAAGTCCTACCTATATATGTCCCGGCATCCACTACAATATACATCCAATGTACAGTAATGGCCTCTAGGGCATACATATAACTAACAGCCCTCAATGAAACTCACCTCGTGGCGCAGCAAAGCCTGGAAGCTGACAAAGCAAGGATGACGGGCTCATACGAAAGATTGACTAGGCCGAGAACATTCCATCAAGGCGAACTAGTGCTGGTCGTAAAAAGATCTATGACTCCTAACCGCGCAAAACGGGAGAAATTCGAACCAAATTATGAAGACCCGTACATTATAGACAAGGTCTACCAAGGTGGGGCCTACTTGCTCGTAGATATGCATGGCGAAGGACTCTTCCGGCCAATAAACGGTCGATTCCTCAAGAAATACTATGCTTGACGAGTCACGACTTAGGTCAACGATTGATGACGACGCCCGTGTCCGCTCGCTATCTTCCTGAGTCAAAACTCTAAAAATAGTATCCAAAAGAATTTTCGCCCCAAACATGGCAACAACGGACCGAAATGTCCTAAAACTAAACGTTGCCTCTAAAATGACGACAATGGACCGTAATGTCCTTAAAATAAAAGTTCATCCCGAAAATGGTGATAATGGACCGAGATGTCCCTAAACTAAAAACGGACTGTAATGTTCTTAAACTAAAACTTCACCTCCATAATGGAAATAATGGACCGAGATGTCCCTAAATTAATAATGGACCGGAATGTCTTTAAACTAGCACGTCGCCTCAAACACGGCGATAATGGACCTAAATGTCCTTAAACTAGCGCTCCGCCTCAAACATGGCGCATCGCCCCAAATACGGTGATATCCTCTCTTGAGATCTATATTGCAATCAAAGCTCCAATGGTGAAGATTGCAACTCAAGTCCCGCTGGCTATACAGCTACTCCAGTGGTGAAGTCACCCCTAAGTCCTATTGGCAAATAGATGGGTGTTAAAAAAACAGTATGTCCAAAAGCAAGACAGACATGGATGAAAACCCGAAAGGGCGCCGTGAGTAAAAACAGCAGAGCTACCGGCGAGTTTATGAAAACCCGAAAGGGCGCAATCTCATTGTTAAAAAAGGTATGTCCACAAGCAAGATGGCCACGGATGAAAACCCGAAAGGACGCCATGAGTAAAAACAACAGGGCTACCGGCGAGTTTGTGAAAACCCGAAAGGGCGCAATCTCGTTGTAAAAAAAACGGTATGTCCACAAGTAAGATGGGCACGGATGAAAACCCGAAAAAGCACTGTGAGTAAAAACAGCAGGGTTACCGGCGAGTTTGTGAAAACCTGAAAGGGCGCAATCTCGTTGTTAAAAATACGGTATGTCCAAAAGCAGGATGGGCATGGATGAAAACCCGAAAGGGCGCCGTGGGTAAAAACAGCAGGGCTACCGGCGAGCTTGTGAAAACCCGAACGGGCGCAATCTCGTAAAATTTTTACTTACGAGATCCTCACGACTCGTAAGGAGAATCCTCCTATGAGACCCTCACGGCTTATAGGATTCAAAAGTCTTAAGCTACAGGAATCCAAACTTGTTCTTAAGCTATCATATCTCTCGAATTGACCTACAAGAGGTCCATATTGACCCTTGTATACAATCCACGGACATGAATAAATATCCCCTCACCATGTTCCATCGCTGGCAAAAAAATTTCTCATATGGTGAACGACACTTATAAGTCCTCTCGACTTGTAAAGAGAAAACACTCTTGTAAGATCTTTAAGACTTGCAAGAGAAAATATCACTTAGGAGTCCTCACGACTTCAAGGGAGAACCTACACCTCGGGATCCTCTCGACTCATAGGGAGAAAATCTTTTATGAAACCTTTACGGTTCATAAAGTCAAAAGCCTTAGGCGGTAGGATCCTAACCCTGTCTACTAAGCTACCATTGTTCAAATCAGTAAAGGCAAATGATGAATCGCTCCTGGCAATATTCTAGTCGTAGCAATACTGATGCCTAAATTAGTATCAAATTCTAAGTCTTCTCACGGCAAATGATGTGTCATAATCTAAGTTAGGCACATGACCGGTACTTAGACCATGTAACGTCAACAGGCGTAACACAATTTAAGTAAGCCGAAAATTCAGTAATCTAAACCATTACAAGAAGTAAAAGATAGAAACATTTGGAAATCTCAAGCAAAACTTTAAAGCTTAAGTTTGTTTTCTAAAAAAATTTCGGCAGCACCTCCTTTGTAAAAACTAGCCCCGAAACGGGTACAAACATAAGATTTAAGTATAGCATCCCCAAACGGGAGCAAATCTCGCCCAAAGGCGGAAACACCTACCACGAGTAGATATACGACGTCGTTGCGAAGATATAGACAATATAAATGAAACAGCATACTAGTGATAAGCAACATAGTAAAGGCCGGCTCACACGAGCACGACACCCAGAGTTACAAGAATATACAATATCGATCCTCACAACTCTTCTCTAAGTCAATACATGAAGGTGGTAGATGGAGAGTACTAAATACAATAAAATATACAATGAACGTCATCGGATAACCGCAAACCCACCTAGCAAAAGACCTCACAGCCAACCGTAGCGGTATCCGGTGAAATAGGTACAATAAGACGCCCTGCCGTGACTACTCTGAGGGTCAAACCTGCAAAACACTGTGGCACAACGGGGGTGAGTTGCCAACTCGTGAATAGTAAATAATATCATACTGTAATCGCAAGCATGCACAAACAACAATAATCTATCACATGCAATCTGATAGCATAAGTATGGAAATATAGATATGCAGCAATCATGATCAAGATACACTACCAGGGTACTACATCTACATGAATCAAATGCATATCAAGTAAAATCCTGAGTGTGGGATAAATAATAAATCTCATGCACAACTCATCAGCATGGAAAAAACCCGTGTCCATCAACGACACCCCAAATCCCAAAATCCTCAGACGCCGTCACTCGGATCGGCCCTCATATCCGTACATCTCATGGAACCTGAGTGTCCAAAATCGACACTCGAAATATCATGAAATACCCGTGTCCAACATCGACACGCAAATCCACATATCATGAGCTCCGTCTGTCCGGATCGGCCCGCGGGCTCCGGCAGTACGAATCAGCCCATATCCATCTCACGACTCCGGTCGATATCCTTGGGATAACCTCCGAGTCCAAAACTATCACCGGTAGGTAGCAGTCCCTCTGCCAGGCTCATCGGCTAATCCAACGACATACCTTTCTTGCCCCGGGGTACCATACCGGGTCCACCACGAACCCGCAAACGGCCTCATCCACTCCTCGCATCGGGTTTCTAACACAAGTCTCAGAACCGAGAACACTCATGGTGGACGCATCGAAATATCATAACAAGAGAAACCGAGTTTTCAAAACAATACACATTTCTTAAAATATCCCCACGATTCTCAAATCCAAAAAATCACATGAAATCCATATCTCAATGCGTAAATTCATGTAATATGATGTATGCAATATAGAGCAGTAATATGAGAATATCAAGGGAAAACCGCTATTTAAATTCATCAAGTTATTAAATATATCATGCGGTTCCCAATTTCTCCAAAATCCAACGCAACATCATATAAAGGTGAACATGTAGCTATAGCAAGGTATATGTGTAAGTATGTAGGTATGCATGTATGCTATATTTCTTATGCGCAATCGCACAAGAATCAATGTCTCAATATCACTGACCAATACAACATCACATATATATATGTGTTGTGCATTTCATGGTAATTACCGACGGTGTGTGTGTAGCATACAATTAGTGCTCGTGCAACATGAACCGTTAATAATAGTGCAGTGTCCAATGGGCATAAGTCCAGACACAACAAGTAATAATATGCAATGATGTTCATGCACAATCTCTATATATGCATATAAACATGCGGCTAATATCATATATTCTCTATCCCTGACGCTTAACGCCATACGGGCGATTTCCCCTTAGATGTTAAATCTACTCACCGACGATCTCGAGCTAGGTAAATCCAATCACATGCTTCCCTTTCTTCGCAGCGTTCGAAGTCCCCGCCTGCGATCCTATTAACACAAAACATAACAAGTGTAACTCAGAAATCGACCAATATCACGTACAAACTATGTTTGACCGATGCACCAACTCCAATCCAACTCTCAAGTGTTCGCCTAGTGGCTAACGTGTATAGCGACACCCCGAAACCAAACCAAGTGCAGCAGCTACACCAGATCACGAACCGTGTTGGATAACGTAACGCGCGTAGTCAAAACACTAGATTATAGCAAAGTGATCCCAGATTTTTTATACTGTCAAAACATAAAAATCCAGCAGTACCAAACACCTCTAAACAACTGCAGACAGCTACCCTACAAAACACAAGCCCCAACTCCCTCAAAGGACCGAGGTCGCCGGATTTTTCCCTATTGTTGCCGGCCAAATCGATCAGGTGGGGTTCGTGCTTCAGGTCTACACTCAGGGTCACTAGTACATCACTATTACATTGCTAGATTTTCCAGTACACACTCGGGGTCACGGCAGATCACAGAGACTCCAATATGACACTAAAAAATACAATATGTACACAAAACTATACCTTTAGTGTTCTAAACCACAACTACAAGGCAACACAATAATATAAACACCTAATTATCAGTTAGAGGTCATTACCTATCCATTCTTGCTCAAAAATCCAATCTTTCCAAGCTTCAAGTCATCTTAGTGGCTAAATCAAGACTTTAGAAGTGTTTTAGTGGTGTTTAATGAAGTTTTGCAAGGTGTTGTGATGAAGTAGTGAGGGTTTCGGTTGAGAGAAGAGAAGAAGAAGAAGAAGAATAGAGAATAAGAGAGTGAGGTGAGAATGAGGGATTGAAATGAGATAAGGATGAGAGGGTGAGTGTAGAGTGAGTGTATCCTTACACTTACTCTCTCCCTCACTTCATTAATGCAAGCATGCTTCCTCCATGAGTCATCTTGCCACCTCCCTCATTCCAAAACAAGTGGATAACTCTCACAACAAAAGCTAAGTGCAAGGTTAACATGGCATGGATTTAGTTTAAGGTGCCATGGCTACTAAACAAGCGTAACACTAAATAATCCCCAAGTTAACATGCATAAGTGTGTGCAAGCCAAAACAAATAATAATAAAATATTAATTAATCTTTATAAAATATGAGAAAACTATTTTGGTAATATTTTAATTAAAATTCCGCATTATCTCTTAATTAACACTAATCGCATCTAAGGTGTTACATGATGATTCGCTCCTGACAATATTCCAGTCGCAGCGATGCTGATGCCTTAATAGGTATCAACTTCCAAGTCCTTTTAAGGCAAATGATGATTCGCTCCTGGCAATATTCCAGTCGCAGTGATGCTGATGCCAAAATTGGTATCAGATCTCAAGTTCTATACTCGCAACAAAAAATCAGCGAGCAAAAAATAATGCATATGAAATAGCCGAAATGATGGGGCAACTCATAATGAAAATCAGCGAGCAAAATATATGCATATAAAAACAGCAGAAATGTTTGGGCAACTCGCAATAAAAAGCAGCGAGTAAAAAGAAAGAATAGCCGAAATGATTGGGCAATCGCGACTTTCACGATATAAAAAGCTGAAATGATAGAGCATTGCGGAAAGAAATAAAATGAAATGAAACTTTGCCCTACAGGTGAGTCTACATCAACCCCTGTATACAATCCATGGACACAAACGAAAAGGGAACCATATTTTCCCACCAGGCTCTGTCAAAGGGAGAGCCAAGTCTTGACGATTCACAAAACAACTTAAAGACTACCTTGACACGCTTCTCGTTACAGCAGACGCAATGTCAACAACGGCGTTCCTTCTCACTCCAGCAAGATGCAGACGCGACGTCAACAAAAGACCCCAGGATCGAAACAAAACAGAGCCATGGAAAAATTCCTAACTCCAAGTCTTGATGGTTCACAAAAAAACCTAAAGACTACCTCAACACGCTTCTCGTTACAGCAGACGCAATGTCAATAACGGCGTTCCTTCTCACTCCAGCAGGATGCAGACGCGATGTCAACAAAGGACCCCAGGGTCGAAACAAAATGGAGCCATGGGAAAATTCCTAGCTCCAAGTCTTGACGGTTCACAAAACAACCTAAAGAATACCTCGACATGCTTCTCGTTACAGCAGACGCAATGTCAACAACGGCGTTCCTTCTCACTCCATCAGGATGCAGGCACGACATCAACAAAAGACCCCAGGATCAAAACAAAATGGAGCCATGGCAAAATTCCTATCTCCAAGTCTTGACGGTTCACAAAACAACCTAAAAACTACCTCGACATGCTTCTCGTTACAGCAGATGCAATGTCAACAACAGTGTTCCTTCTCACTCCAGTAGGATGCAGACGCGACGTCAACAAAGGACCCCAGGGTCGAAACAAAACGGTGCCATGGAAAAACTCCTAGCTCCAAGTCTTGACGGTTCACAAAACAACCTAAAAACTACCTCGACATGCTTCTCGTTACAGCAGATGCAATGTCAACAACGGTGTTCCTTCTCACTCCAGTAGGATGCAGACGCGGCGTCAACAAAGGACCCTAGGGTCGAAACAAAACGGTGCCATGGAAAAATTCCTAGCTCCAAGTCTTGACGGTTCACAAAACAACCTAAAAACTACTCTGACATTCTTCTCGTTACAGCAGACGCAATGTCAACAAAGGCTCAAAAATAACCAAATCAAAAGGAAGCGAAGGCCAAATTCCTAGCTTCAGGGTCTTGACGGCAACTCAAATAAAACCCAAAAGGCTATCGGAGATCATCCCACACCAGTGCGGAGTGGTTATGACTCATCAGGGCTCCCAAACTGAGCCTAACCTCAAGTAAAAAGCGACATGGAAAAATTCCTAACGCTTGCTCTTCCCACGGTCAAACTGCCTAAGAAGATTACTTCAAGACGTCTTGTCCATCCCCCGAAGGGACCAGAGACACGTCAGTCGCGGGACTACTCGAACAACAGCATAAATTCTGCATATCGGGGAGCGCATCAGCCAACGCGACGGTACCACGGACTAAAACCCTAGTACCACAAAACCTAACGGACCTCTGTCGTAAAGAGCAGGGGTTAGCTATAACGCTAGGACAAGTTTGCATATAAGCCCAAGGGAGGTAAACTAAATAAGCTCCGAAATGAGTCCATAAACTAGAGACTCCGGAATGAGTGAATAAATTACAAACTCCGAAATGAGTCCATAAACTAGAAACTCCAAAATGAGTGAATAAACTACAGGCTCCGAAATGAGCGCATAAACTATAAACTCTGAAACGAGTAAGTAAACTAATTACCACCACATTAAGGCATCAAGACACGGATAAGCGCATAAAAGAGAATGTATGTTCTTATTCATGAATTAAAATGTTTAAGAGATACAACCAATGCAAAAAGGAGAATACAATTACAATGATTAAGAAGGAGGCGTTTTCAACAAACTGACGACCCGCTCACGCGCTCCCCACAATTCCTCCTCGCGTTCAGCTACGGCGGCCAGCTCCGTTTCGATTTGAGCTCGTTGTAGCATGCAGGATGAAAGCTTCTCAGCAATTTCCCATTTGGCAGCTTCGCAACATTACGTGACCCGCTCAGTGAAGTCAAGCTTTCGCCTTAGCGCCAACCGGTCAGAAATACATCGTTGGAGGTTTTCAAAAATAGCTTTCCACTGCGCGGCATTCGCTTCAATTTGGGCGCGCAATTGGACGGATTCGCCGGAAGCCGTCTTATCCTCCTTTCTCCTCAAGGTCACCTCTTGTTCAAAATATCGAATGAAAGTGACACTCTGCTCGATCCACATGGCCCGCTGATATTTCAAAGTTAATACCTCAGAAGCGAGACGCTTAAGCTCAATCTCATGCAGACAAGCCTCGAGCTTCCTGTAATAATCAACCCAAGAACCGACGAGGTCTTCATTGTGGAAATTCACGAGCGTCACCAGCATTGGATTGATTTCGTCAACAAAATCCATAGCAGAAGTGAGAGCCTCGATGTCAAGATCCTCGATAAACCAGCTTAACATTCGCCGTCTAGTCACCGCGCCCTGGAAGATGGACGTTTAGCGAAGGGCCCCATGGGCATGGGAATGCGGGACTCAAAAGGAGCTGAAGCCGGTGTAATCGCTGCAAAATAAATTACGGTCAGATTTCAACTTGAAAGACAATGAAGATACCCGACGGACGAAATCTACCATACCAGCTGTTGAAGGTGGCAAAACAGGGAGCTCCAGAGGCTTGGCTATTCTTTCGCTCCATCCTTTGAACCGTGATATTGGGGTCAATATAAGGAAGGTTTAGCAAAAGAAAGTCTACTCACAAAAAAGAGAAACACTAAACAAAGAATATACTGACTAATGCTGGAAGAGGGTGTAGCACTTGGTATAAGTGGTCAAAGAGCACTCTGCAAGGTTGCGACAATATATGGTTAAGGCAAAGAAAATTGGTATCTACAATAAAGCAACTAAATGAGAAACTTTTACCTTCCAAAATTCAAGAAGGCACAGAAGGAACCGTGACAGTCAAGGCAGCGGCCAGCGGTAATTCTTCAGCCAGTACAGCTTCAGGGTTTATTGCGCCTATTCTCAAGACAAAGGAAATATCATCAGAGACGCTTAGCAGGATTAAAAACTCAACACAATAATCCAAGAAATACCTGACAAGTTAGAAACCGAAACCGTGCCCGAAGCGTCACCAGTTGTGACGGCTTCTTCGGTTTCCATTGGGAGAGCAGATTCAATGCCCATAGCTTCATCCCCTGATTCGACAAGGGCTGTCGTAACGCTTGCGTCACCCGCCGATATCAAGGATCTACAAAGGGAAAGAGCAACAGTTGGAACGGTCCCAGATTCCAGAGAAAGATTGGACACTTCAGGCTCTTTAGTTGCCGGCACTTCACCTGTCATGCCGTCACCCAAATATGGCCCTATAAATAAAAATGCGTATGTTAAATAAATAGAAAGGGGGGAGGAGCTATTATTAAGGACCGTGCGTTGTTTTACCTTGAAATAGCCATTCACTCTCTTCACGAGCTATACGCGCAACCTGTCTATGGGCAGTAGACAGGGCAGAAGGAACATCCACCGGAGGAATGTCAGCAGGTGGAACATTACTCGAACCTGCACCCGCGACTAAGACAACTTTGCGTTCCCTCACAGTGTGTTTTCTACGCTTCCTCTCAGCCTTGGCCGTGTGAACCAACCTCCTTAAAACATCCGACAGGGGAACGTTGTCGTCCGAACCGAGCTCGGCCTCCGGTGCCACTATGGCGTCCATTATCGGCTGCTTCAGCAACGCCTCCTGTGGTGGCCTTAGGATAGCCTCGGCCATAGTCAGTGGCTCTGGAAGCTTTTCTGCGTCACCGCCTGGGATTGGAACTACACTTGGAACAACCTGGGTTTTGGTAGTCCCTGCAGTCGGATAAAGAAAAGAGTCAGACCATGAATAGAAGGAAATAAAAAATCAAAGGTGTAGTGAAGCGAATTATACCAAGACCCAAGGTGGCGCGAAGCCTCTCTTCCTCCTCAAATGTCTTGAGGGAAGCCGCGAGAGCCTCTTTGGCAGAACTACCTGTTAAAGAAGAGAGCGTTAATAAATCATAATAAGGGGAGAAGGGATAGATGTAGGAGAATGTAAATAAAGTATACCCGACTCCGTAATAGAGACCAACGCTGCTTCCTCGCGGGCCAGTCGCTTGGAAGCTGCGAGGGCAGCCTGAAGATCAGTATCGGTTGCAGGCGTGTCAAACAAACCCTCATTGGTGTCATATTCACACAAGCCCTCACTGTAGGGAGCATGGGTCTCCTGGCCAAATACGACGTCAGCAGAGAATAGAGATTTCTTTTTCTTCTGCGAACTGACACCAACAACCGACGATAAAATCTTTTGCTTGACAGGCCTCTTCGGACGGCGGGTCCCAATCTTCGAACCAATGTCCGATTCCGGGGACGCCATGGCTACCGCAGTCGCAGGAACATCCGGCCGAAGCTTATCAGGAAAAGCTCGTGGGACTATAGCCGTAGCAATTTCTCTTAAAGAAGGAGAACGGCTGCTCGTCACTTCAAAGGGACCGCTGGATTACCGGCTGGGACGACATCCTTGTGGTCGAGTAACAGCCGCCTCTCCTCCCTGATAACAGCACCCGTCTCATACTAGTTCCACGCCATGTGAGCATTCGAAGCTTTCGGCACATAGCACGGCTCACTGACAAGGAAATGGGACCCCGTATTTAATCGCATAAAATGATGCATCGCACTGCGAATACCCTCCTCCGTAGCAACTGACTCGACTAAGAACGCCTCAAGAGGAACACCTTGATTATAACCCAACTTTAAGCGAAGCGGTGCGGGTTGTATCTCATGAACAGCATCGAGGCATTCTGTCTGAACACTAGGAAGCCCGGCCTGATAGAGTACATGTGCATAACCTCCCAGGCCCTAAACGCAGAAGCCCCATCCTTAAAAGTATCGTGCAACGGTTGGACCACCTTGGGGGATTCTTTGCCGATAGTCAAGACTTTATCGACAAAGGTCATACTGTCCCCAACCATGCGTGGTCGAAGGAGCAATCACCGAGCCTCTCGCTATGACGGGTCTAGAGTGGAAGCGTCAACTAGATACATGACCCGGGGGAAGTTGTAGCTTTCATAGAATAATCCACCTCCGCCGCCGAGTTAACCAAACCAAATCCGAACGGGTCGTCGAGTTTGACGAATTTCGTAGCCTGTTTAGACAGAACTTTCGGACAAAGAAAGCGGGCGATAAAATCTGCGAAGCTAACCCCATGCCGCCAGACTCCATGAATAAATTCTTGTACATGTTCAACACCTTGATCAATCTGGGGAACTGATGTTGAACGGCGTTCTCCGGAGTAAATCCCATTACCACTGATTTAGTGGCAAAGATGTACTCATCGGGGGAAGTATCTCCTCATAGTGCTCCCCTCTGACGGGTAAACCGGAGATCTCCGCAAAATCTTCTAATAAAATCGAAACCTCCCGATCTGATAAGAGAAACGTATGAGTCGGGATGTTCCATTGTTCCAAGAAAGATTTGATCCACCACACATGAGGCGGGGGATAGTGAAAGATGGACCCGTAGATTGTGGGGTACAACCCGGTCTTTAATAGCAGCGACTTCTTGGCCGACAGGATATACCGGGCCCAATGTAGATAGCCGACCGAATGACGGGGAGTCAATCCTATCATGTAAACTTACCCCAAGGGCGCGACTCTCCTTAGCATATGCGTCGCCCCAAAATGTCCAAGGCCATCAGTGGTTGTACGGGTATCGATGCCATGGAAGGCTGAAGACGACCTTCCGAGGTCCAGTTGATCTCTTCTACGGCATAAGTCACTTGAGGCGGGTCAGCATAATGAATCACTAGGATTGGCTCCGAAGGCGCTGCACAAGAAAAACCGCGCCGACCCTGGATAATCTAACTATACCATGACCCCCACATATGAAGAGATTTTTGCTCTGGGTCATGATCCTTAATAAGCGTGAAGACTTCCCGATCTACGGGCGCGTCGGCAAAAGCGCTTTCCGAACGTACGAAGGGAAAAAAGGAATCGGAAGCTATAGTACCTACACAAAAGGGGAGGAGTCAACTATCGACATAATGATTAAGGCCTTAACATTCTTTGTCACTTAAAATTGTACTACACCGCAGTTCAAAAAAAGAAAGGGACAGGGCCCCACAAAATCAAGGTAACGCCCTATCAATGATAGGGCAGTCACTCATTAAAAATAGAATCCAAAGGGATTCTCATTTAATGAGAAA
Source organism: Agapanthus africanus (assembly GCA_030015575.1). NCBI lineage: Eukaryota > Viridiplantae > Streptophyta > Magnoliopsida > Asparagales > Amaryllidaceae > Agapanthus > Agapanthus africanus. The sequence goes on along the minus strand of CM057339.1, from coordinate 821,260,673 downwards.
ACATCATTAAACTCGGGAGTTAAACTCCCCCGAGAACTGTGTTCTGCAAACAGATTCAAATCTTTTAAGAAAATTAGGAAGGGAATAAAATTTCGAAAATTTTTCAGAGCCAAGCTCTGTAGAACAATGGGATAACATCCCAGAACCCTCAAAAGCAAAGCTTTCTAATGGGATAAAACCCCAAAGATCTTCAAGATCTGCCAGAAAAAATCTTAGAACATTAAGAGGTCTTTGTAAAAGAATAGCAAAGCTCTGTTAATTGGTTAAAACCCTAAAATATGAAGAGATTCCTTCAAGAGTTTGGTCATAATTCTTACCAAATTTTGACAAAGTTTTGACTCTAAAAGAGTTTCCTTGGACAGAGATCTGAGCTCTGGAAAGAGAATTAAATTCTCAGAAAAATAAGAAGGCTAGGGAAGATGAACAGTAGTCATCTCAAGGGCCAAAGGCCCTACTTATAGGCACAGGAAGACGGTTCAACTTCTAAGAAGATCAAATGGTGGAGAAGGTGCCACCGCTGCACTCACGTACGAGCCACGTGAGCGCAACGGTTGGGGGCATTTGTTTCCCCAATAAAAGAGCAAAGCTCTGCGAGGCAGCGCCCAGCGCCTCACGTGCCTTCCACGAGGGCGCCAACGCCAAAGTTAAAAATTCTTATATGAGCGGCGCCAATGTGCAAAGCACAAAAAAAATCTTAAGTAGCGCCCACGTGCACAACATGTGAGCGCCGGCGCCTAGCAGAATTAAACTCTACTCTCTGTTGCAGAGAGCCGTTGGATCAAAAATTCAACGGAGATGATAAATCATCAGGATGCAGAATTAAATTCTATTTAGAAGAAACATTCCTCAAATCTTTCTAAATAAGAAAGATTGCCCTCTGTAAAATAGAGTACTGTTGGATTAAAAATCCAATGGTGATTAAAGATCACCAATCTACAGAATAAATTCTGTATGGGAAAATATTTCCCTAATCTTGTTAAAAACAAGAAAATATTTTCTGTAAAACAGAAGTTCTTGGATCAAAGATCCAACGGTGGATAAAATCCACAAATCAATTGGGATCTCTTAATGAGAGATTTCTTCACAGCTAATCAACAAACTGCCCTTACTATATAAAGGACCCAAGAATTCAAGTCTGATAGAGAGGACCCCCCCATAAGCTTCTAAAAACAAAGCATAAAGCTTCAAAAAGGAAGAAAGAAGAAGATCTCCCTTCTCATAAAAAAATCTAGGTGGAAGAGATTGAAGCTTCTCATTTACCTATTGAAGGGTTTAACCCTTTTAAAACAACTTAGTTCTTTCTCCGGATCTGAGATCCACAAGACAAATCTCACACAAGTTGAGAATTTAATTCTCATCGGGAAGAACTTGTTCTTAAGGATTAAAGATGTTGGAGATAGTGCCCTCAGAGTCAATTATTGGATCGCAGGTACGTGATTGCAATGATTGCGGAAGACCTATACCGGTAGGACAGTCTTACTCGAGATGATAGTATGCTATCTGGTTTGCCTTTATCAGTCGTGTACATGTTCAGGTAACTGATTACATGTTACATTTTGATAGAGCCCTTAGGATCTTGCTTTACTACCAACAGTATGATGGCGATCATATACGTGAGAGTTGGGTAGTTTATACGCATATCCTTAATTATGGTCCCTAGTCGTGGGAGTTTCGAGACAGGGCATCGATACTCCGGAGTAGACTAGTGTATATAGTCGAGACCCCGACGAGGGGCGGTGGCCGGTCTCACAAGCCACTGGTGTCAGTTGGATCACCTAAGATGTATACAGGTGCTCATTGGGTTATGAGTACACCGGACAGGACTCGCCGGGAATCTGCTAGTTAGTACTATACCTATCGTCAGATAGCAGTTCCCTGGTGACATGTGTACAAGTTAGTTCATCGACCTGAGGTCGTCATTTTTCTCGTGTGAGTTCCCACTGTGCTTTGATTTCTACCCTACCACGGCTCAAAGGAGTCGTGTAAACAGGTAGTTTTTGGGTACAGTCCCGAGCCACATGGAGGCACGTGAGCGGATCGGCAGGGGATTCGTCTCTCCGGGTATTGAGGGTGAGATCGTGCTGTGTCTAGGAGAGCCATTACACAAAGCCCACGGCCGTGGCAGGAGATTTACTGGTAGGTACTCCAGTAGTATCTCAGGGTGTTTTTGGGCTACACTCCGACACGACTTATACTGCTATTGGGGGTCTGACGTTACTAGCCCCCTAGGCAGATATGCGATACTCATAGACGAACGAACCGGACTATATATACATTGTCACTGTTAGGCTCAGTACGGTTTCCAGATGAGTTCGCTCGTCGGTCTCCCTTGAGGTCAGTCCATGGGCAGCCGTTACGCATAGCTAGTGCCGCTGACGGTTTGTGGTTAAACCCACTGCCAGGGTACTGACGAGTCATTAGAGTCCCCCACAGACAGTTTCCCAAGTTCGGGCGAAACGTTGTAGAGGCCGTATGGTTTTATGGCAGGGTTCGGAAAATGCACGTGCGTTTACGCACGTGTCAGATTTCGGGCAGATGATACTGGTCGGCTTTGGTTTAAGCCGGATCCGAGTATTATATTGAGTAGATATAATATCTTTATCTCAGTTGCATTTGTATTCGGTCGTAATACAAATGCGGGTATATTTATACAGTTACGGGGTTATCCTGAAATTCGTTTCGGGATCGCTTTTGGAAGTTGCCAGTTTCCAGTTTTCTATCAGCCGTTTTTTAACATTCGGTTAAAGACGGATTTATCTTTTTCTTGGTTGAGGGCGAGTCATGCTTCTAGAAGGTTCTAGAAGAGGTGATTAGGCTAGTGACTCACTTGTTCATTAATGGTGTTTTTATGGTGCATTTATTGTGTCCATACTTTGTGTTCACACTTTGTGTTCACACAAGATATTTCTTGTGTTCACACTAGATATTTCTTATGTTCACACTAGATATTTTTCTTATGGTTACCTTCCCCTCTCCTACACTCACCCCCTACCTCTATATGATGGCCGGCCCCTCCCCTCTCTCTCATACACTTGGTTTTTCATTTAGTGAAAAGATTATGATCGTTTTGGGGTGTATGGAAATTTCATTGCTCATTTCATTCCATCACCCGACTTAATTGGCAACTTCATTAACCGTTCGTCCATGGCTTTGGACGAAGTGAGACAAAGTCTTCTACTCATTCTCTACATCAATCTTGGTCATCTCTTTTGGCAAACTTGACGACCGAGTTGCCTCGAGTCAGAGGCGGGAGCCCGTTTAAAGAATCGTTGACGTGGTGCCACCTGGACGAGCAGAACGGAGATCGAAGAGATCGGAGCAGCCGCAACGGAGCATGGGATGATGGTTAAAGAACGAAGGACTCGGATCGTTCGGTATAACCTTTCTACTCTCTTTACAGTTTATTAGTTTAGCAATAATGGCAGATCCGGGTTATAGTATACGATAGCGTCAGTTAAAAAGTTTTTGTTCCGCATTTGGCGTCTGTAGACGGCCGGGGCGCTACCGTAGACTTACAGTGGTATCAGAGCCTCACCATTTTGCTTTACTAACTTGTGCTAACGCGTTTAAAATATCGATCGGACCGAATATCAAAAACTGCAAAATTTCTAGTTCACAGTTTCTATTGATTTTTAAAGGGTTCCAAAAATTATTTTGCATATCACAGAAATCTATGCAGGGTTTTATAAGCACACCGTACAAATTTGGGCACGTGATTCGACAAGACCGCCACAGAATCGCGGTCAAACTATGGTTTGACCGCGCATCCGCGGCCATTCTGTGAGATCATGGCCCCAAATTTGCACAGTGGGTTCTTGTCTGGATTTTGAGGTTTTTGGTATATACCTTTTGGGCCCAGATTTTGTTACTATTCAACAGATGTTTGTGGGGCCCACTTCGTGATATTTAGTCGATCGAAATTTAAACATGTCAGTTTACAGTACTTACATTATATCTCCGACCGGGAATATCATTTGATTGGTAAACCGCGTCTGATTGCTATAGTTCTTTTAAACAGGTTTGCGAACGTGACATTCGCGTTGATGTTCTGTGTTGTGCTGTGATGTTGCGGATTTGTCGTGGTGGATAGCAGTGTGCAATGATAGTGCAGTTTGGATTTATTTGTATATTTGATATTGCGGGACGAGCGTCCAACATGTGGACTGCCGTCACTGCCTGTTGTATAATATTCTTTTAGGGCACGACCAGGTTGCGGTCGATGTACCTGTTGTACTATTTTTCATTTCTGTACTAGGTTTACCCCGCGACAGAGTGCACGGATAGCCGAGTTCTGGAGGGCAACGGGTCCGCATCTCATGGTTTTGAGAGGCAGAGGAGCCTCACTCTAGAGTTGACAGACTATTCGCCGCACTCGTAGGGGGTTCAGGTTGACCCAAGGAGGGGTGCTCAATTTACCGGATTCCGTGAAGTGCCGGGTGTTCCATTCATTATGCTGTGGGGGACTACCTCGCTTCAGGTTTTGGCGGGTAACTTGCCGCACCCGTAGGGGTCTAGGTTTCATTGCACAGGCTATCCACACGACCAGGGGAACGTCGGGTTTCAGCAGCGGCTCTGTGAAACCCGGGGATCCCAGATTATCTGTATTGTTCTGTGATGCTTATTACTTTTCTGTAATGTTGCATATTATCACGCCTGGAGCGATTATTGTATATTGGTATATATACTATTAGATGTTGTATATGTTTTATACCCGCACTAGTTCAGTCCCCGCTCTGTCGTTAGTTAAGTAACCTAACGGGTGATGACGGGACCCAGTGACGAATGCGGATGGCATATACGTACATTTTATTTTCGTTCTTTTCTGGTGTGATTTATTGATGGGACTGCGTTGATTCTGATCAATGCAAAGTAAAGCAAACCTATTTGGCAGTTGTTGGAACAAATTTAAAAAGTGTTATTGCAAAGATGTTTCCTTTTATTATGCATAGCGGTATTCAGTGGAATATCCTGCATCTCATTCGACGGGGCAAGGGCCGATATCCCTTCACCGGGACTGACCCCTTGGGCAGAAGTTTGCGTCAGGGTAATAACTTCACTATAGTCGATTACAAGTTGCTTTACATCGCGGTATTCAGTGGAATATCCTGCACCTCATTCCACGGGGAAAGAGCCGAGATCCCTTCACCGGGAGTGACCTCTTTAGCAAAAGGTTTTCGCCACTATATTGTAAAAAAAGCTATCAGGTTCCTTCAGCGATATCAAGTTCGTTACGTTAAAGGTTTTTTCGCCAAAAACCAGCCGTAGCCCTCCGTCATTTCTTTTGGGTATTCAGTAGTATTCAAGCTATATATTTTGACCAACGCCAATGCATAGTATTTGGTAGCTGCTGGGTATTCATTTGTTGTATAGATAGATGAGTTGATTTGGGACAGTCGTTCTGCCATTTGGCCAACGTCAGGGGCATGTGCGGATGGGTTCAAATTGACAAGATAGTGACGGGTAGAACTTGGCATGTGACTTATGACATTTTGACCAACGCCAAGGTTATAAGAGCATGGGGCAAAAATCATATCGGGAGTTTCTAAAGAAACTGAAACTTGCCAAGTATGCGCATACCTTCTGGAGTGTGATAACGTGAGTGGATTCCGTCACGTTATCATACGATGAGAGTTGGATCCCGATTCCCACTGATGAGTTGGTTTACTCTTTCGGGTGATCCCGATTGATTCTTCTTTTAGGTTTGGAGGAGAATTTGACAGGACAAAGGTTTCCGGATTAGATAAAGTGATAACCATTCTGATCTAGGTTAGAGTGCACGCAGAGTGTTTCTTTTCTCTCTCTCTTTGGCAGCGACCTTTGACCGACCCTAGACTATGACTCAGTAACCAAGTTGACCGAACCTTCTTAAAATACTGGCTTTTGGATTGTCTATGTTGCATAAGTCATTGCCACTCCTTCTTTTACCCTTTGAATTTCTCAGAACACCCCGTATTACTACGGACATCCACTTCCATTGGATAGATCCATCGTATGGTTATATACGAACTTGAAGGGACTTCTTCGAGGATGGATCTAGGTTCAGGAGAAATAGAATTGGTTTATTCAGTTGTCTTTTATTATCACCTTCTCTCAGGTTGCAAGGGCTCCTTGGTTTAGGAGAGTACACCTATTACGCTTATTGGATAGTCTTATTCCAAACCATAGGCAGGTGCCGAAAGATAGGGAATGAAGAAAACCAATTAGCCTAAGTAGAGTGTGCAGAAGGTAATATGTAAAGACAAAATAAATGGATTAGAAAGAAGGCAAAGTAAATTGCGACTGTTATCATTCACAACCAAACCGCGTACTTCATCGCCACTCTTATTTCACCTTTAACAGAATAAGGTATTATTCAGTTGTCTTTTATCATCACCTTCTCTCAAGTTGCGAGTACTCCTTAGTTTAGGAGGGTACACCTATTATGCTTACTGGATAGTCTTCTTCCAAACCATAGGCTGGTGTCGAACGGTAGGGAAGGAAGAAAACCATTTAGCCTAACGAAACTGTACAGAAGGTAATGACTAAAGACAAATAAAGGGATTTGGAGAGATGGCAAAGAAATATACGGTTAAAATCATGAATTGGATTATGGAAGAGGCATTACTAGGAATACCAAGATACCCCTACGAAACATTTTCATGTTTCAGTACATTGTTAAAGGAAAGCTGTTTTCCCAATTAGATACTTACTCCAAGGGTATGTATTTACCAGGTTTCATTCTCATATCTGTATGGTTTTACAGATGATGAGTGGGAGTAAGTTATTGGGAATTAGGTGATTATCCTCATTATATCGGAATTCGTTGTAATTGGTGATATTTGAGGAAATCGCCAGGGTACAGTTTCCAACCTACGATGCACAAGTTTTTGAGTTATTCAACTCAGCGGACTTATACAGAGTATTGTATGTTGTCCAAGTGTCCATCAGGACAAAGGGGTAGGTCCTCGTACTATGTTCTGTTTACTTATGACTTCTCTAGTTTTTAGACAAGTGTTTCGTAGAAATACATGGTCTAAGTTTTGAGAAGTTGTGGGTATAAGAATAAAGTAGAGAACCAGGTATCACAAGTATCGGGATTCTTCAAAGAGATCGAAGATGTAGATTCTTGTGATTGGTATTCAGATGATAGTAATGGTTTTGAGAAACTTGTTTCTCTTTCAGGTTGCTCATAATTGGATGGATTCCTAAGTTGAGTAATGTTGATTAGCCTTTTTCCATTAAGTTGATATGCACTGGAGACAGCTGCATGATTTGAATATGGTTCCAATTAAATAAGTGCCAAAGTTTCTATATTGGATATAGAATTGTTCATACCTTAAAAGATGTTAAGGTATGGGGAGTTGTCCAGCTTATGCTTAAAACCAGACTCTGGATAACTCAGGGCATGTTTCTGTAATGGTTGTTTGTGGGTTGACCCTGGCTATGACGATGGTTGATATTCTACCATTTGGAAGATCAATAGTGATATTGTTCTTAACTCGCCACAGTTTTAGTAAAATGGATTTTTTCAGAAAACAGTAGTGGGAGTATGGTAGAACTGGAAGTGATTCCAGAACCGCGAACGATTACGGAAAATTTAATAGGACCTATATATTCAATCAGGTTTGACATTCCAATAGCCACTCCGCAGATATGATGGGTAACCTCAGACACCTGAGAGGTACTCCGGTAGCCTCAAGGACGGTGACAGGGAGGTTCTTGTTTACCCAGACTTGACACTACTGTTGTTCCAGACTGTGAGACCCGGCAGGAGGTTAAGTATAGCGTCGTTCTAAACTAGCTTTAGAAGTGCACGTATATATTATTCTGCCAGAGGGTTGTCATAGTCAGTGGGAGCAGCGGAAACATAGTGGGCAAGATACTTTTGTCTATTAATAGACTTGAGCAGTTATAGCGGAGATAGATCATCTATTTTTTGATATGAAAGTCATGGGTTTGACTTCAATCAGAATAGGGGATGGATCTGTTAAGAAGGTAGTAGGGTGTGATGTCATGGTATTTGGATGACATACACAGAGTAGAAAGTAAAATTCCTATACTACGATCGGTTGTACTGTGGTTGTCACACAGTTGTTTCTCCAGACAGGATATGGATATAATATTTGACATTCTGGTTTCTAGATCTATGGTTTTAGATCTGGATTTGGGTAGTTTCCCAATGTGGGTACTTTGACAGTATTCTAATGGTTTTTAGAATAGATGACTCCTGGCATGGTGGTGTACCTGCAGGTGATGGAATCACCCTCTCTAAAGGTGTCTTACAGACTAAAGGGGAGAGTGATGTGCATGATTGACAGATCGCTTGCTTAGGCAACTGAGTCAATCATGAAATGTCAAGTACCACACTAGATGTTGTTTTTGCACTAGATGCAATAAGTTTGTATTAATCCAATCCTGGAGAAACATAAGGAAGCAGTTTTAGAACATAAGTACATGTTCTACGGATTTGATGACGGCAGCCTCCTTCGGGAGACGATTATCATTCCAGGCTTCAAAGGTGACATAGTTGACAGAGTGATTGTCAGAGTTATAGTTTTTCCCTCTAACGAGGGACAGTATTATGGACAGGTGGTCCAAGAGGATACTGTGGGAGGCTTGGTGCAGGATACTGATTAGGTTTAGTGATCGATACAGTCTAAGAAGTTTGGATTTGGAGTTCATTTATGAACTAGGTCCCATCAGATATCAAGACATATTCTAAGACAGGTATTACTCAATTCGGGAGATGGCTTTCTCCGCGAATTTGAGATTAAGAGAGATATAGAAAGAAACCTCTAGGTGGATCCACTCACTGAGGCTATTTCTTGAATACAATAGTTTTACAAACGGGCTTTGTGAAACTGATTAGTAGAGAAGTTGGATGTTCGGTTTCACACGGGCTGTGAGTAGTCGACATCGCAATAATTAGCCTTAAGTGCAAGTGGGAGATTGTTGGAGATAGTGCCCTCAGAGTCAATTATTGGATCGCAGGTACGTGATTGCAATGATTGCGGAGGACCTATACCGGTAGGACAGTCTTACTCGAGATGATAGTATGCTATCTGGTTTGCCTTTATCAGTCGTGTACATGTTCAGGTGACTGATTACATGTTACACTTTGATAGAACCCTTAGGATCTTGCTTTACTACCAACAGTATGATGGCGATCATATACGTGAGAGTTGGGTGGTTTATACGCATATCCTTAATTGTGGTCCCTAGTCGTGGGAGTTTCGAGACAGGGCATCGATACTCCGGAGTAGGCTAGTGTATACAGTCGAGACCCCGATGAGGGGCGGTGGCCGGTCTCACAAGCCACTGGTGTCAGTTGGATCACCTAAGATGTATACAGGTGCTCATTGGGTTATGAGTACACCGGACAGGACTCGCCGGGAATCTGCTAGTTAGTACTATACCGAAATTCTCGGAAAGAGAAAGTATAGACTCTTAGGGCCCTTAGGCAGAGTGAAGATATACTATACAAGAAAGGTCAGATAGCAGTTCCCTGGTGACATGTGTACAGGTTAGTTCATCGACCTGAGGTCGTTATTTGTCTCGTGTGAGTTCCCACTGTGCTTTGATTTCTACCCTACCACGGCTCAAAGGAGTCGTGCAAACATGTAGTTTTTGGGTACAGTCCCGAGCCACATGGAGGCACGTAAGCGGATCGGCAGGGGATTCGTCTCTCCCGGTATTGGGGGTGAGATCGTGCTGTGTCTAGGAGAGCCATTACACAAAGCCCACGGCCGTGGCAGGAGATTTACTGGTAGGTACTCCAGTAGTATCTCAGAGTGTTTTTTGGCTACACTCCGACACGACTTATACTGCTATTGGGGGTCTGACGTTACTAGCCCCCTAGGCAGATATGCGATACTCATAGACGAACGGACCGGACTGTATATACATTATCACTGTTAGGCTCGGTAGGGTTTCCGGATGAGTTAGCTCATCGGCCTCCCTTGAGGTCAGTCCATGGGCAGCTGTTACGCATAGCTAGTGCCGCTGACGGTTTGTGGTTAAACCCACTGCCAGGGTACTGACGAGTCATTAGAGTCCCCCACAGACAGTTTCCCAAGTTCGGGCGAAACGTTGTAGAGGCCGTATGGTTTTATGGCAGGGTTCGGAAAATGCATGTGCGTTTACGCACGTGTCAGATTTCGGGCAGATGATACTGGTCGGCTTTGGTTTAAGCCGGATCCGAGTATTATATTGAGTAGATATAATATCTTTGTCTCAGTTGTATTTGTATTCGGTCGTAATACAAATGCGGGTATATTTATACAGTTACGGGGTTATCCTGAAATTCGTTTCGGGATCGCTTCTGGAAGTTGCCAGTTTCCAGTTTTCTATCAGCCGTCTTTTAACATTCGGTTAAAGACGGATTTATCTTTTTCTTGGTTGAGGGTGAGTCATACTTCTAGAAGGTTCTAGAAGAGGTGATTAGGCTAGTGACTCACTTGTTCATTAATGGTGTTTTTATGATGCATTTATTGTGTTCATATTTTGTGTTCACACTTTGTGTTCACACTAGATATTTCTTGTGTTCACACTAGATATTTTTCTTATGGTTACCTTCCCCTCTCCTACACTCACCCCCCCACCTCTATATGATGGCCGGCCCCTCCCCTCTCTCTCATACACTTGGTTTTTCATTTGGTGAAAAGATTATGATAGTTTTGGGGTGTATGGAAATTTCATTGCTCATTTCATTCCATCACCCGACTTAATTGGCAACTTCATTAACCGTTCGTCCATGGCTTTGGACGAAGCGAGACAAAGTCTTCTACTCATTCTCTACATCAATCTTGGTCGTCTCTTTTGGCAAACTTGACGACCGAGTTGCCTCGAGTCAGAGGCGGAAGCCCGTTTAAAGAATCGTTGACGTGGTGCCACCTGGACGAGCAGATCGGAGATCGAAGAGATCGGAGCAGCCGCAACGGAGCGTGGGATGATGGTTAAAGAACGAAGGACTCAGATCGTTCAGTATAACCTTTCTACTCTCTTTACAGTTTGTTAGTTTAGCAATAATGGCAGATCCGGGTTATAGTATACGATAGCGCCAGTTAAAAAGTTTTTGTTCCGCATTTGGCGTCTGTAGACGGCCGGGGCGCTACCGTAGACTTACAAAAGATTCAGAAAAGAATTAGGAAATTGAATTCCTCAAAACAAAGCTTATAAGGAAAAAGCCAGCGCCTAGAGCCTCACGTGCCCCTCACGTGGACGCCACAAAAAGAAGTGCTTAGCACTCAATGAGCGGCGCTCAGCACCTAGCGCCTCACGTGCCCCTCATATGGGCGCCACAAAAAAAGGAGTGCTCAGCACTCAATGAGCGGCGCCCAGTGCCTCACGTATCCCTCACGTAAGCGCCATAAAGAGCGCTTAGCACTTTATATAAAGACAAAAAGGGATAAAGTGTTTAACACTTATTGGGCAATTCTCACGATGGAAAACCCCACATGATTATATGTGAGCGTCAGAACTTACATAAGTGCTCAGCATTTTTTGCACAAAAAAGGGGACTGAACCCAAACAAGTGCTTAGCACTCTTTTTCAAATAAAAAGAAAACCGAGTGGACCAAGCCCAAGTTGGTTAGGTCCCTTGAGAGTAGAAACTCCCTAATTCAGATCAACCGATCCCATATGCTCACTACTTCCTAAATTGATCTTAGTTCCAATTACGACAACCGATCTTCCAACTGATGATATCCCAAAACGATATTTGTACCACATTCCCCTGAGGAAATCTTAGTCTCAAAATACGACTAATGATTCCTGGGTTTACCATTAATCCATTTTCCCTCAAATACGGGGATTGGTTTAAGGGTACATCTCTCTACATCACTGATACATATCGTTGGAATTCCTTAACGTCTTCAGAGAGGTGGCGGATCCAGACAACCAACTGCATTTTGGTGCACTTCCCAAACTGACGTGCACATCCCAAATCAAACCACATCCCAAACTGGATGCATCCCATATCATCGTTGCTCATCCCGTCACGTAACAAATACATGCGCATGCAAGATGGACAATGGACCGAAACGTCCTTAAACTAACAACGGACCCTAATGTCCTTAAACTAAAATCTCATCTCCAATATGGTGATCAATGGACTGAGACGTCCTTAAACTAAAACCTCACCTCTAAAATGTGATCAACAAACCGAAATGTCCTCAAACTAAAACTTCGCCTCCAAAATGGCGATAACGGACCGAAACATCCTTAAACTAAAATAACATAACCCATATGCTCTTTTGTTGGATCTGAAGCAAAAATAATCCTAAGACCTTGTTAAGTAGATCTTAGTCTCAAATTGGACTAACGTATTTTTAACAAAAAACCAACCGAGCCCTAACTACTCATATATATTTAAGTTGATCTTAATCTCAAATCAGATTAATGATCCTTAAATAAAACAAACCCAAATCTAAGATATATGGATTTGGATTAATCCACGCCCTACGGGCGACAACATAAATTAGTCTCCGTATACAATCCACGGGCAACGTAAACAAATAAAAACACACACAACACGAGGTGAACTTCCGGAGCAGGAGAAAGTGGTTATCGCGATGCGATAATGTAATTAACTGTAGGGGATTGCGCCTGCAGGGAAGAGCGTCCCCACAATAAAAAAAACCCTCACAAACAAGGGGGAATCTGACAAAGTCTGCTACAACGGCCGCATCCGTCCAACCTCCGAGATACGGTGCCATAAATCAACTTGGCATCTTCGGAGAAGTGGACAGATAAATCCAAATAGCATCTGCCACCAAAATTCAGGCCAGACGTCCTAACGTCCCGGTCTCGTCTTTCGACGGAGAACAGTAAACAGTTCGGTCGACCACGAATTATTGAGCTTCATGGATGCTTTATCCGATTACAATCAGATCAGGATGAACCCGGCCGACGAAAAACTTACCGCCTTCACCACTGATCGGGGGGTATATTGCTACAAAGTGATTTCCTTCGGACTCAAGAACGCCCGGGCCACATATCTGTGCCTGGTCAATAAGCTGTTCAAACCTCAGATTGGCAGAAACATGAAAGTTTACGTCGACGACATGCTCATAAAATCCATCCCGTCAGTTGGGCACATTAAAGACCTCGATGAAACATTCGACGTCCTGCGCAAGTATAAAATGAACCTGAATCCAGCTAAGTGCGTATTTGGAGTCACTAGTGGGAAGTTCCTCGGGTTCATGGTAACCCACCAAGGAATCGAAGCAAACCCTAAAAAGATCAGCGCCATCCTCAACATGGCAACTCCCAAGAGCATTGTCGACATCATGCGACTTACGGGAAGGGTCGCTGCCCTGAGTCGCTTTATGTCTAGATCCGGGGAAAAGTGCCTCCCGTTTTTCAGGGCCCTAAGAAAAATCCCTAAGTTCGAATGGTCTGAGGAGTGACAGAACGCTTTCGAAAAAATCAAAGCGCACCTAGCGACCCCATCGCTACTTACCCGACCAGTCGAGGGTGATGAACTATTGCTATATCTGGCCATCTCCGACTAAGCTGCAGGCTCAGTGCTTGTCAGAGAATGCGAAGGCATATAGAGGCCGGTCTATTACGTGAGCCATGTTTTCAAGGATGCAGAAACGAGATACCCGGCCATCAAGAAAATAATCCTGGCACTTGTCGTCGCCTCTGGGAAACTTCAACACTATTTTCAAGCGCACACGATCCTTGTCCTCACCGAGTGACCTTTAGGGTCGATTCTCGCCTCCCCTGAGTCGCCAGGACGTCTGGAGAAATAGAGGTAGGAATGGTACCAATTCGATATCAAATACCGCCCGACAAGCCATCAAAGCACAGGTCTTGGCGGATTTTGTTGTCGAATGCACCATTCCCACTAAAGAAAAACGCTAACACGGGGCCCCGAACCACGTCCCTCGGTCGAGGAGGTGCCCGACCCCATCCCGGATTAGGTGCTCTACGTGGACGGATCCTCTACCGAAGAGGGAGCAGGGCTGGCCTGATCATCCGCGGCCCGGACGAAGCGGAAATGGAATACTCCTTAAAGCTCGGGTTCAGAGCGTCAAACAACACCGCGGAATATGAGGCCTTGTTGGTAGGACCGCGAATCGCCTCCGAGGTAGGATTGAAGACCATCAGAGTTCACAGCGACTCCGCACTGGTCGTCGGCCAAGTAACCGGGCGTTTCGAAGCCTGGGAACTGCTCATGATAAAATACCTAGCTAAGGTAAAAAGGCTTCGGAAAAATTTTGACGAAGTCTAAGTGGAGAAGATCCCCAGGAACTTAAACACCTGGGTCGACGCTTTGAGCAAGCTAGCTTCTTCCTATTTGGCCACCCGTAAAAGAAATATTCTCTTCGAAGTCTTGCCATGGCCCAGCGTGGAAGAGGGAGAGGCAACGCTCCAGATCTACATAACCCAGGAAGAAGGCCAAGATTGGAGGAAGCCCCTTATGGAGTTCCTAAAATATGGTTTGCTCTTCGAAGACCGAGGAGAAGCTCGCCGGCTACGGGAAAAAGCACGCCATTTTGTATGGAGCAACGGAAACCTGTACAAGAAGTCATACATTCAACCTATGCTCCGATGCATCGACCCCCATGAGGCTGACTACATTCTGCGATAAATACATGAAGGGGTCGGGGGAGCGCATCAAGGAGCCCACGCCTTGGTCCAGAAAACGCTGCTCCAAGGGTACTACTGGCCGAAATTACACTAGGACGCCGAGAAGCTGATCAGAATATGCAAGAACTGCCAACTCTTCGGCAGCATACCTCGTCTTCCCACCACCGAACTGGCACCACTCAGCTCCCCTTGGCCGTTTGCACAATGGGGGATGGATATGGTCGGTCAACTCCCCACCGGCACGGGCGGACACAGATACATCCTCGTCGTTGTGGACTACTTCACAAAATGGATAAAGGTCGTACCCATCAGAAAACTGGGCACCGCTTCTACGATAAAGTTCCTGCAGAATAACATAATTTCTCGATTCGGAACCCCGAGGTGCATAGTTACCGACCATGGGACTAACTTCGAAAATGATAAAGTCAAAGATTTTTGCAGCGACTACCACATATTGATGAAGTTTTCTGCGGTTGCACATCCTCGATGTAACGGGCAGGCCGAGGTAGCGAACCGAGGCGTCATCCGTGGTCTCAGAGCCCGTTTGGAAGGAAGGCAAGACGGCTGGGTCGAGGAACTGCCACGGGTGCTATGGGCATTATGAACATCAAAGAAAACACCCACGGGAGAAACCACATTCAGCCTTTGCTACGGTACCGAGGCAATGGTCCCCGCGAAATATGGACTGCCCAGTTATATGGTAGAACATTTTGACGATGAAGCCAACACCTCGGCGCTCCAAAGCAACTTGGACATCTTATTGGAAAAACGGGATCGAGCGCAAATCAGAGCGGTCGTCTACCAGCAGTAAACCACCCGCTACTACAATACCCGAGTTAAGCATCGGGCCATCAAGACGGGAGACCTGGTCTTACGAAGAAACGAGTTCGTAGACCAAGGAAGACTGCATAAGTTCTTCCCGAAGTGGGACGGGCCATTCCTCGTGACGGAAGTATTGCCCGGTGGAGCATACCATCTGCAGAACGCCGAGGGGCATAATTTTCCTCGGCCCTATAATGGCGAAAAGCTTAAATTGTATAAATAAACATGTATCGCCTTTCAAAATAATGTAATTCCTTTTTGCATTTAACTAAGTCTTCCGGGCTAGGTCCTCTCGCGGAAAAGACTTTGTGTACCCCCGCAGAGCCCTTGTAACAACCCTAATTTTCTTATACACTTTTTCCTATAAAAAAAATTTCAAATGTTTTTTCAAAAATCCATAAAGGGGTATTTATTGTCTGAGCACAAGATTTAAGTAATTAATTAGCAATTTAATTACAAGAAGGAGCTTGTAGCTCATTGGTAATACCTTGCATTGCCAAACCAAGCCACCAAAGTTCAAATCCCATGCCCCATATTATTTTTAATATTTATTTTGTTTTAAATTTTTCTTCAATATTGTGTCTCTTCATCTTCTAAACCCCCATGTACACTTCAAATTCCTAGATCGGTTTCAGAGACCTTTGAAATCCCCATTAACTCCATTTTAATGATTTTTTAATACATTTTTACATTAAAACCTTTCATATACCCTATTTACTCCAACTTTTAATGATTTTATACATTTTTATTTAAAAACCCTTCACCTACCCTACCCCTAGCCTACCCTATAAATACACCCCCTTCCCTCTACCCTCTCATCCCAAAAATCCTAAGCTCACTCTCTCAAAATTTTCCAAGAGTTGTGTACTTTGAAAATAAGTTCGCAGTGAAGCTCCGACGAAATTCCGGCAGAAATTCCGGCGACGTTTTAAGGAACAACCGGCGACGAAGCAACGCCTCGGCAACCCCTTTAGTCCCCTCTCACTCCTTTGTCTAATCGAAAACCCGTAAGTCCCATTCTATCATTCTTTCTATTTCTCTAAGATACGAAATTACAAAACCCGACGGAATCGGAACAAATCCGATTTCCGATTCGGTTTTCAATAAAATTTCACTTCTAACCAATTCAATCATGCTTAAACATCTTTATGTTGACTATTAAGAATTTAACAATCAATTTGAACAAGTTTCATCACATGAAATGATAGCCTTTTCAAATTATCGTATTTTTCACTTAAATACCACAATATTTCAATTTCACATTTAACCCCTTAACTTTGCTATACATTTAAAGTAGAGCACGAGGTAATGACATATCTCCACACACATGCAAATACAACCCTAAACGACATCATCAAAGAACTTAGAATACGATAAAACAAAACTTTCATTTAAATACCATATTCTTAATAAAACCATTCTTAAAAGTTTTAGATTTGATACGCTTTTAAAAAAATACCTCTCATTAGGAAATACGATAAGTTGTGGACATTGATCGTTTATCTAAACCTGACTTTGTTGTGTTTAGGCTAGGCAAGTGAGCAAAGGTAACTTTAAAATACCCGTCTCACGATTCGTGAGCGGATCCCTCCTTCCTCACTTGTACTTACCTGGCCACAATTGGCGGTGAAGAGGCGATTTGAGGCTTCTAACGACGTGTCGTTTAGACCATTTAGAAATAGGCTAGTTGGCTTAGGAAACTCTAGAATCTAAAATACGGAAAAGTCTACACCTTTGCAAATAAATACCTTTTACTTTATAAAACTGTTTTCTAAAGGATTAGTATTTTACAATATTTGCAAAGCGCCGCTACAACCCACCTTTGGGGAACCCGTTAGGGTTAGTACGGTTTATCGTGCACCCTCAGGCCTAGTAGTGCGAGATTCAGATCTCCGCAAGGAGCATTCGGTCTCGAAAGGTTTAAAATACGACATCTTAAGAAAATGAGAATTTTTGGAATATAAAATATTTATTAAAATTATTTTTGTATAAACATATATATATTTATCATTTAAATATCTATTATAATATAAATTTTCCACCTTTTCATAAAAATCATAAGAATAAATTTTACACTAAAATACCATGAACTTCAAATAAATCAATATTACAGATAAATACCCTTATTTATTAAACTAGGATATTTTCACTAGAAATGTCACAACATAAAATCCACCCTCATTACAACTCTAAAGACGAACAATAAATACTTGAGGTGTATTTTGAAAAGTATATAAAAGTATATTTTACATAAAAACCCCTCAAATTTTATAAATTACCCTAAGGACCCTAGCAATTATAAGACTTCGATTCATATTTCTGATTGTCTGACTCGGGTTTGAGTCTGATTAATCTGACTTGAATATGATTCAAGTCAATTTATAAACTACAAGTTTCCAATTCAATATGAACACATGAATCCATGAATACAATTATCAATTTATACAACTTGACTGAACCGAACCATGGATATATATTCCTTTTACATGATTCTCAGTATTCCATTTACATGACTCTACAGTTACAACCGTTTCCTGATATCATGGTTCCGGTCAGTCAGTCAATCAAACTTACAATCAATACAATTTACAAGATAGCAATACAAATAAGACATCGCGGGGTTTAAGGGGTAGATTGGTACGGAAGGTGTTAAAGGTGGCATGAGGTGGTCAAATTTAATACACCTAACATGAATCCAATTGTCGTTGTTCCGGGCCTTCTAACGGAGCCTTGTACTAAACGTGCCTCTATTCTCTGGCATATAGAAACTCCTCTCGTATACACTGGCATTCTTCTGTACCAAGCTACAAACAACAGCGTTAATACAACAATACAATACAACATTAAAAGCTACTCTCTCTCCTACTCTTTGTCTATTTCTCCCCTATCTTGGAACTTACCGAGCGACCTGTTCGCTGACGACATTCTATTTCTTTCTTCTTTGAATATCGTCAGGTGGTTTGGACCCGGCGGAGATTGAGCCATCACAAAAAGACTTGGAGCAGTTTGCCAAAAATCCTGCACTTTAGTTCATTGTACACTTTTCCATTCAGTATTTCACATTTCCTGTTATGCCACTGTTTAGGCATCTTTTTACTTCAGTTGTATTTCCTTCATGTATTGTACAAAGAATGTTAATAAATAAAAGTTGCTGTTCTTTTTATTTCTTGTCTCTTGTGTACTTATTTTATATTGCTTAGATACGCTTATCGTATGTACTTCTGAGTATATACGTAGCGGACCTCGTCGCGTCTCCTTCGCCGTACATTGGAAAGCGGGGCGTGACAGGTTTTGTTGGCGGCCCATGCAGGTCTGAGCTGTATGGAATCCGAAGCAATATAAAACACAAGAACCAGCAAGTAAAACATTCTTTACAATCATGTTCCTTGAACCCCATCATTTCTTATTCTTTGAATCATATATCTTAGATCTCTCCTAATCCAAAATTCCCTCACCTCTTTTACAATTTTACCAAAACCTTCGCATCCTTTCATTCCTTCACACATTCTTCACATTTCTAAAACCTTTCCACCACCTTGTAATTTTTCACATACTGTCAGTACAACAGCACCAAACTTTTCTTGAAATTGTTACACTTTCCTTTTACAAATTTCGAGGACGAAATTTTTATAAAGAGGGTAGAATGTAACAACCCTAATTTTCTTATACACTTTTTCCTATAAAAAAATTTTCACATATTTTTTCAAAAATCTATAAAGGGGTATTTATTGCCTGAGCACAAGATTTAAGTAATTAATTAGCAATTTAATTACAAGAAGGAGCTTGTAGTTCATTGGTAATACCTTGCATTCCTGAACCAAGCCACCAAAGTTCAAATTCCATGCCCCACATTATTTTTAATATTTATTTTGTTTTAAATTTTTCTTCAATATTGTGTCTCTTCATCTTCTAAACCCCCATGTACACTTCAAAATCCTAGATCGGTTTCAGAGACCATTGAAATCCCCATTTACTCCATTTTAATGATTTTTTAATACATTTTTACATTAAAACCTTTCATATACCCTATATACTCCAACTTTTAATGATTTTATACATTTTTATTTAAAAACCCTTCACCTACCCTACCCTTAGCCTACCCTATAAATACACCCCCTCCCCTCTACCCACTCATCCCAAAAATCCTAAGCTCACTCTCTCAATATTTTCCAAGAGTTGTGTACTTTGAAAAAAATTTCGCGGTGAAACTCCGACGAAATTCCGGCGGAAATTTCGGCGACGTTTTGAGGAACAACCGGCGACGAAGCAACGCCTCGGCAACCCCTTTAGTCCCCCCACTCCTTTGTCTAATCGAAAACCCGTAAGTCCCATTCTATCCTTCTTTCTATTTCTCTAAAATACGAAATTACAAAACCCGACGGAATCGGAACAAATCCGATTTCCGATTCGGTTTTCTATAAAATTTCACTTCTAACCAATTCAATCATGTTTAAACATATTTATGTTGACTATTAAGCATTTAACAATCAATTTGAACAAGTTTCATCACATGAAATGATAGCCTTTTCAAATTATCGTATTTTTCACTTAAATACCACAATGTTTCGATTTTACATTTAACCCCTTAATTTTGCTATACATTTAAAGTAGAGCATGAGGTAATGACCTACCTCCACACACACGCAAATACAACCCTAAACGACATCATCAAAGAACTTAGAATACGATAAAACAAAACTTTCATTTAAATACCATATTCTTAATAAAACCATTCTTAAAAGTTTTAGATTTGATACGCTTTTAAACAAATACCTCTCATTAGGAAATACGATAAGTTGTGGACATCGATCGTTTATCTAAACCTGATTTTGTGGTGTCTAGGCTAGGCAAGTGAGCAAAGGTAACTTTAAAAGACCCGTCTCACGATTCGTGAGCGGATACCTCCTTCCTCACTTGTACTTACCTGGCCACAACTGGCGGTGAAGAGGCGATTTGAGGCTTCTAACGACTTGTCGTTTAGACCATTTAGAAATATGCTAGTTGGCTTAGGAAACGCTAGAATCTAAAATACGGAAAAATCTACACCTTTGCAAATAAATACCTTTTACTTTATAAAACCGTTTTCTAAAGGATTGGTATTTTACAATCTTTGCAAAACGCCGCTACAACCCACCTTTGGGGAACCCGTTAGGGTTAGTACGGTTTATCGTGCACCCTCGGGCCTAGTAGTGCGAGATTCAGATCTCCGCAAGGAGCATTCGGTCTCGAAAGGTTTAAAATACGACATCTTAAGAAAATGAGATTTTTTGGAATATAAAATATTTATTAAAATTATTTTTGTATAAACATATGTATATTTATCATTTAAATATCTTTTATAAAATAAATTTTCCACCTTTTCATAAAAATCATAAGAATAAATTTTACACTAAAATACCATGAACTTCAAATAAATCAATATTACAGATAAATACCCTTATTTATTAAACTAGGATATTTTCATTAGAAATGTCACAACATAAAATCCATTCTCATTACAACTCTAAAGACGAACAATAAATACTTAAGGTGTATTTTGAAAAGTATATAAAAGTATATTTTACATAAAACCCCCTCAAATTTTATAAATTACTCTAAGGACCCTAGCAATTATAAGACTTCGATTCACATTTCTGATTGTCTGACTCGGGTTTGAGTCTGATTAATCTGACTTGAATATGATTCAAGTCAATTTATAAACTACAAGTTTCCAATTCAATATGAACACATGAATCCATGAATACAATTATCAATTTATACAACTTGACTGAACCGAACTATGGATATATATTCCTTTTACATGATTCTCAGTATTCCATTTACATGACTCTACAGTTACAACCGTTTCCTGATATCATGGTTCCGGTCAGTCAGTCAATCAAACTTACAATCAATACAATTTACAAGGTAACAATACAAATAAGATATCGCGGGGTTTAAGGGGTAGATTGGTACGGAAGGTGTTAAAGGTGGCACGAGGTGGTCAGATTTAATACACCTAACATGAATCCAATTACCGTTGTTCCGGGCCTTCTAACGGAGCCTTGTACTAAACGTGCCTCTAGTCTCTGGCATATAGAGACTCCTCTCGTATACACTGGCATTCTTCTGTACCAAACTACAAACAACAGCGTTAATACAATAATACAATACAATATTAAAAGCTACTCTCTCTCCTACTCTTTGTCTATTTCTCCCCTATCTTTGGAACTTACCGAGCGACCTGTTCGCTGACGACATTCTATTTCTTTCTTCTTTGAATGTCGTCAGGTGGTTTGGACCCGGCGGAGATCGAGCCATCTCAAGAAGACTTGGAGCAGTTTGCCGAAGACCCTGCACTTTAGTTCATTGTACACTTTTCCATTCAGTATTACACATTTCCTGTTATGCCACTGTTTAGGCGTCTTTTTATTTCAGTTGTATTTCCTTCATGTATTGTACAAAGAATGTTAATAAATAAAAGTTGTTGTTCTTTTTATTTCTTGTCTCTTGTGTACTTATTTTATATTGCGTAGATACGTTTATCGTTTGTACTTCTGAGTATATACGTAGCGGATCTCGTCGCGTCTCATTCGTCGTACATTGGGAAGCGGGGCGTGACAGGTTTTGTTGGCGGCCCATGCAGGTCTGAGCTGTATGAAATCCGAAGCAATATAAAACACAAGAACCAGCAACTAAAACATTCTTTACAATCATGTTCCTTGAATCCCATCATTTCTAATTCTTTGAATCATATATCTTAAATCTCTCCTAATCCAAAATTCCCTCACCTCTTTTACAATTTTACCAAAACCTTCGCATCCTTTCATTCCTTCACACATTCTTCACATTTCTAAAACCCTTCCACCACCTTGTTATTTTTCGCATACTGTCAATACACCAGCACCAAACTTTTCTTGAAACTGTTACACTTTCCTTTTACAAATTTCGAGGATGAAATTTTTATAAGGAGGGTAGAATGTAACAACCCTAATTTTCTTATACACTTTTTCCTATAAAAAAATTTTCAAATATTTTTTCAAAAATCCATAAAGGGGTATTTATTGCCTGAGCACAAGATTTAAGTAATTAATTAGCAATTTAATTAAAAGAAGGAGCTTGTAGCTCATTGGCAATACCTTGCATTGCTGAACCAAGCAACCAAAGTTCAAATCCTATGCCCCACATTATTTTTAATATTTATTTTGTTTTAAATTTTTCTTCAATATTGTGTCTCTTCATCTTTTAAACCCCCATGTACACTTTAAATTCCTAGATCGGTTTTAGAGACCTTTGAAATCCCCATTTACTCCATTTTAATGATTTTTTAATACATTTTTACATTAAAACCATTCATATACCCTATATACTCCAACTTTTAATGATTTTATACATTTTTATTTAAAAACCCTTCACCTACCCTACCCCTAACCTACCCTATAAATACACCCCCTTCCCTCTACCCTCTCATCCCAAAAATCCTAAGCTCACTCTCTCAAAATTTTCCAAGAGTTGTGTACTTTGAAAACAAGTTCGGGGCGAAGCTCCGACGAAATTCCGACGGAAATTCCGGCGACGTTTTAAGGAACAACCGGCGACGAAGCAACACCACGGCAACCCCTTTAGTCCCCCCCTCCTTTGTCTAATCGAAAACCCGTAAGTCCCATTCTATCCTTCTTTCTATTTCTCTAAAATACGAAATTACAAAACCCGACGGAATCGGAACAAATCCGATTTCCGATTCGGTTTTCAATAAAATTTCACTTCTAACCAATTCAATCATGTTTAAACATCTTTATGTTGACTATTAAGCATTTAACAATCAATTTGAACAAGTTTCATCACATGAAATGATAGCCTTTTCAAATTATCGTATTTTTCACTTAAATACCACAATGTTTCGATTTCACATTTAACCCTTTAACTTTGCTATACATTTAAAGTAGAGCATGAGGTAATGACCTACCTCCACACACACGCAAATACAACCCTAAATGACATCATCAAAGAACTTAGAATACGATAAAACAAAACTTTCATTTAAATACCATATTCTTAATAAAACCATTCTTAAAAGTTTTAGATTTGATACGCTTTTAAAAAAATACCTCTCATTAGGAAATACGATAAGTTGTGGACATCGATCGTTTATTTAAACCTGACTTTGTGGTGTCTAGGCTAGGCAAGTGAGCAAAGGTAATTTTAAAAGACCCGTCTCACGATTCGTGAGCGGATCCCTCCTTCCTCACTTGTACTTAACTAGCCACAACTGGGGGTGAAGAGGCGATTTGAGGCTTCTAACGACTTATCATTTAGACTATTTAGAAATAGGCTAGTTGGCTTAGGAAACCCTAGAATCTAAAATACGGAAAAATCTACACCTTTGCAAATAAATACCTTTTACTTTATAAAACAATTTTCTAAAGTATTAGTATTTTACAATATTTGCAAAGCGCCGCTACAACCCACCTTTGGGGAACCCATTAGGGTTAGTACGGTTTATCGTGCACCCTCGGGCCTAGTAGTGCGAGATTCAGATCTCCGCAAGAAGCATTCGGTCTCGAAAGGTATAAAATACGACATCTTAAGAAAATGAGATTTTTTGGAATATAAAATATTTATTAAAATTATTTTTGTATAAACATATGTATATTTATCATTTAAATATCTTTTATAATATAAATTTTCCACCTTTTCATAAAAATCATAAGAATAAATTTTACACTAAAATACCATGAACTTCAAATAAATCAATATTACAGATAAATACCCTTATTTATTAAGCTAGGATATTTTCATTAGAAATGTCACAACATAAAATCCACCCTCATTACAACTCTAAAGACGAACAATAAATACTTGAGGTGTATTTTGAAAAGTATATAAAAGTATATTTTACATAAAAACCACTCAAATTTTATAAATTACCCTAAGGACCCTAGCAATTATAAGACTTCGATTCACATTTCTGATTGTCTGACTGGGGTTTGAGTCTGATTAATCTGACTTGAATATAATTCAAGTCAATTTATAAACTACAAGTTTCCAATTCAATATGAACACATGAATCCATGAATACAATTATCAATTTATACAACTTGACCGAACCAAACCATGGATATATATTCCTTTTACATGATTCTCAGTATTCCATTTACATGACTCTACAGTTACAACGGTTTCCTGATATCATGGTTCCGGTCAGTCAGTCAATAAAACTTACAATCAATACAATTTACAAGATAACAATACAAATAAGACATCGTGGGGTTTAAGGGGTAGATTGGTACGGAAGGTGTTAAAGGTGGCACGAGGTGGTCAGATTTAATACACCTAATATGAATCCAATTGCCATTGTTCCGGGCCTTCTAACGGAGCCTTGTACTAAACGTGCCTCTAGTATCTGGCATTTAAAGACTCCTCTCGTATACACTGGCATTCTTCTGTACCAAGCTACAAACAACAGCGTTAATACAACAATACAATACAACATTAAAAGCTACTCTCTCTCCTACTCTTTGTCTATTTCTCCCCTATCTTTGGAACTTACCGAGCGACCTGTTCGCTGACGACATTCTATTTCTTTCTTCTTTGAATGCCGTCAGGTGGTTTGGACCCGGCGGAGATCGAGCCATCTCAAGAAGACTTGGAGCAGTTTGCCGAAGACCCTGTACTTTAGTTCATTGTACACTTTTCCATTCAGTATTTCACATTTCCTGTTATGCCACTGTTTAGGCATCTTTTTTATTTCAGTTGTATTTCCTTCATGTATTGTACAAAGAATGTTAATAAATAAAAGTTGCAGTTCTTTTTATTTCTTGTCTCTTGTGTACTTATTTTATATTGCTTAGATACGCTTATCGTATGTACTTCTGAGTATATACATAGCGGAGCTCATCGCGTCTCCTTCGCCGTACATTGGGAAGCGGGGCGTGATAGGTTTTGTTGGCGGCACATGCAGGTCTGAGCTGTATGGAATCCGAAGCAATATAAAACACAAGAACCAGCAACTAAAACATTCTTTACAATCATGTTTCTTGAATCCCATCATTTCTTATTCTTTGAATCATATATCTTAAATCTCTCCTAATCCAAAATTCCCTCACCTCTTTTATAATTTTACCAAAACCTTCGCATCGTTTCTTTCCTTCACACATTCTTCACATTTCTAAAACCCTTCCACCACCTTGTTATTTTTCGCATACTGTCAGTACACCAGCACCAAACTTTTCTTGAAACTGTTACACTTTCCTTTTACAAATTTCGAGGATGAAATTTTTATAAAGAGGGTAGAATGTAACAACCCTAATTTTCTTATACACTTTTTCCAATAAAAAATTTTTCAAATATTTTTTCAAAAATCCATAAAGGGGTATTTATTGCCTGAGCACAAGATTTAAGTAATTAATTAGCAATTTAATTACAAGAAGGAGCTTGTAGCTCATTGGTAATACCTTGCATTCCTAAACCAAGCCACCAAAGTTCAAATCCCATACCCCATATTATTTTTAATATTTATTTTGTTTTAAATTTTTCTTCAATATTGTGTCTCTTCATCTTCTAAACCCCCATGTACACTTCAAATTCCTAGATCGGTTTCAGAGACCTTTGAAATCCCCATTTACTCCATTTTAATGATTTTTTAATACATTTTTACATTAAAACCTTTCATATACCCTATATACTCCAACTTTTAATGATTTTATATATTTTTATTTAAAAACCCTTCACCTACCCTAGCTCTAGCTTACTCTATAAATACACCCCCTCCCCTCTACCCTCTCATCCCAAAAATCCTAAGCTCACTCTCTCAAAATTTTCCAAGAGTTGTGTACTTTGAAAACAAGTTCGCGGCGAAGCTCCGATGAAATTCCGGCGGAAATTCCGGCGACGTTTTGAGAAACAACCGGCGATGAAATAACGCCTCGGCAACCCCTTTAGTCCCCCCCCCCACTCCTTTGTCTAATCGAAAACCCGTAAGTCCCATTCTATCCTTCTTTCTATTTCTCCAAAATACGAAATTACAAAACCCGACGGAATCGGAAAAAATCCGATTTCCGATTCGGTTTTCTATAAAATTTCACTTCTAACCAATTCAATCATACTTAAATATCTTTATGTTGACTATTAAGCATTTAATAATCAATTTGAACAAGTTTCATCACATGAAATGATAGCCTTTTCAAATTATCGTATTTTTCACTTAAATACCACAATGTTTCGATTTCACATTTAACCCTTTAACTTTGCTATACATTTAAAGTAGAGCACGAGGTAATGACCTACCTCCACACACACGCAAATACAACCCTAAACGACATCATCAAAGAACTTAGAATACGATAAAACAAAACTTTCATTTAAATACCATATTCTTAATAAAACCATTCTTAAAAGTTTTAGATTTGATACGCTTTTAAACAAATACCTCTCATTAGGAAATACGATAAGTTGTGGACATCGATCGTTTATCTAAACCTGACTTTGTGGTGTCTAGGCTAGGCAAGTGAGCAAAGGTAACTTTAAAAGACCCGTCTCACAATTCGTGAGCGGATCCCTCCTTCCTCACTTGTTCTTACCTGGCCACAACTGGCGGTGAAGAGGCGATTTGAGGCTTCTAACGACTTGTCGTTTAGACCATTTAGAAATAGGCTAGTTGGCTTAGGAAACTCTAGAATCTAAAATACGGAAAAATCTACACCTTTGCAAATAAATACCTTTTACTTTATAAAACTGTTTTCTAAAGGATTAGTATTTTACAATCTTTGCAAAGCACCGCTACAACCTACCTTTGGGGAACCCGTTAGGATTAGTACGGTTTATCGTGCACCCTCGGGCCTAGTAGTGCGAGATTCAGATCTCCGCAAGGAGCATTCGGTCTCGAAAGGTTTAAAATACGACATCTTAAGAAAATGAGATTTTTTGGAATATAAAATATTTATTAAAATTATTTTTGTATAAACATATGTATATTTATCATTTAAATATCTTTTATAATATAAATTTT
Organism: Agapanthus africanus; assembly: GCA_030015575.1. Classification (NCBI taxonomy): domain Eukaryota; kingdom Viridiplantae; phylum Streptophyta; class Magnoliopsida; order Asparagales; family Amaryllidaceae; genus Agapanthus; species Agapanthus africanus. The sequence continues at coordinate 821,233,288 of CM057339.1, read as the reverse complement.
CCACCTTTTCATAAAAATCATAAGAATAAATTTTACACTAAAATACCATGAACTTCAAATAAATCAATATTACAGATAAATACCCTTATTTATTAAACTAGGATATTTTCATTAGAAATGTCACAACATAAAATCCACCCTCATTACAACTCTAAAGACGAACAATAAATACTTGAGGTGTATTTTGAAAAGTATATAAAAGTATATTTTACATAAAACCCCCTCAAATTTTATAAATTACCCTAAGGACCCTAGCAATTATAAGACTTCGATTCACATTTCTGATTGTCTGACTCGGGTTTGAGTCTGATTAATCTGACTTGAATATGATTCAAGTCAATTTATAAACTACAAGTTTCCAATTCAATATGAACACATGACCATGAATACAATTATCAATTTATACAACTTGACTGAACCGAACCATGGATATATATTCCTTTTACATGATTCTCAGTATTCCATTTACATGACTCTACAGTTACAACCGTTTCCTGATATCATGGTTCCGGTCAGTCAGTCAATCAAACTTACAATCAATACAATTTACAAGATAGCAATACAAATAAGACATCGCGGGGTTTAAGGGGTAGATTGGTACGGAAGGTGTTAAAGGTGGCATGAGGTGGTCAAATTTAATACACCTAACATGAATCCAATTGTCGTTGTTCCGGGCCTTCTAACGGAGCCTTGTACTAAACGTGCCTCTATTCTCTGGCATATAGAAACTCCTCTCGTATACACTGGCATTCTTCTGTACCAAGCTACAAACAACAGCGTTAATACAACAATACAATACAACATTAAAACCTACCCTCTCTCCTACTCTTTGTCTATTTCTCCCCTATCTTGGAACTTACCGAGCGACCTGTTCGCTGACGACATTCTATTTCTTTCTTCTTTGAATATCGTCAGGTGGTTTGGACCCGGCGGAGATCGAGCCATCTCAAGAAGACTTGGAGCAGTTTACCGAAGACCCTGCACTTTAGTTCATTGTACACTTTTCCATTCAGTATTTCACATTTCCTGTTATGCCACTGTTTAGGCATCTTTTTATTTCAGTTGTATTTCCTTCATGTATTGTACAAAGAATGTTAATAAATAAAAGTTGTTGTACTTTTTATTTCTTGTCTCTTGTGTACTTATTTTATATTGCTTAGATACGCTTATCGTATGTACTTCTGAGTATATACGTAGCGGACCTCGTCGCGTCTCCTTCGCCGTACATTGGGAAGCGGGGCGTGACAGCTCTAGCCCTTTGATTCTTTTCTCGGTTCCAAGACTCCAAAGTTTTTTAAGAAAACATAAAATATATATCAAGGAAAGGTACACTGCAATCAAAGGCAAGTTTATTTATTTAAGAGGTATTATGGGCTCCCCAGCCTTACAAAAATTACAACAAAGGAGGGCGAGGGTTAAGGAAACATTGTCCGTGATACACCGAAGAAAGCTCCTCCAACCAATCCTAAGCAGCTTCGACCTGCTCTTTCCGACGGTACTCGCGGACCCTAGAAGCCACGGACTCCCCGGGATCCTCCTCCACCGAGCAAGATGCGACGACCAACCTTTGATGAAAACTCTCAAGCATAAGGTCTACCAAGCGGTCCCGCCTACTCTTCGAGATCAGACCAAGCCCATGGACCGTGTGCATTTTGTCGAACGCCTCGTCCATCAACTGCGGAGACAGCGTATTGTACTGACCCGGGGAAGTCCTCCATATTGCGTAAATCAGCAGCTGAAGCAGAGGAGATCGCCGGGGAAGTAAGCGTCCGCAGTGGCCCTCCAAGCAGCTTATCACCGCCTAGTACGTCACCTCGGAATGATCAAGGTTATAAAAATATACATCTCTGCGAGAAACGATCTCTCTGATGGTGTACACGCGGCTGGTCATCTTCAGAAATACAAGGCTAGGAAGAAACCAATATGCCTTCGGCTTTTATAGCCTCAACAAAAATCTTCCAACGGCCGAGATTTACTCGCACAACGACGCAAATCACAGAATATCGCACTTTCCCGATACGGCGCTGCCACTTGTCATCCACGACGGTCACCATTCCCGCCCTTTATGGGTCAAGGGAGGTTAAACGATGCCCCGAGAAGACACTAGAGAGTTAAGAAAGCCTTCCTTATGAGGCCGCCGAGCAGATTCCCGCTTGGCCCATCCGCAGCGGGTAGTTTCCTTCCCAATAAACGTTGTGGATCCAAAGCCTTCCTCACGAGGCCACCGAGTAGCTTCCTGCTCGGTCCATCCGCAGTAGGTGGCTTCCTGCCCAACAAACGCTGTGGATCCAAAGCCCTCATCATGAGGTTACCGAATAGCTTTCTACTCGGTCTATCCGCAGTGGATAGCTTCCTGCCCGATAGACGCTGTGGATCAAAAGCCCTCCTCACGAGACGGCCGGGTAGCTTCCTGCTCGGCTCATCCACAAGGGGTAGATTCCTGCCCCACAAAGATGTGGATCTAAATCCCTCCTCACGAGGCCACCGTTCAGCTTCCAGCTCATCCCATCCATAAGGGGTAGATTCCTGCCCCACAAAGATGTGGATCTAAAGCCCTCCTTACGAGGCCGCCGGGCAACTTCTTGCTCGGCCCATCCACAACGAGTAGCTTCCTACCCAACAAACGCCGTGGATAAAAAGACCTTGGCGGCTGGGAAAAATCGAGTGATGCCGACCTTCCTACACTTGGCTATCAATCGGTTCATACTCGATGTACGATCGCCACCTCGACTCCGAGGAAAGGGAGGATACCGATCTTCCAACACTTGGTTATCGATAAACTCATACTCGATGCGCGATCACCACCTCGACTCCGAGGAAATGGAGGATACCGACCTTCCAACACTTGGCTATCGCACCTACAAATACTTGCAGAAAGGGTGGACACCGGCCTTACTCTAGCAAGATAAAGAGACTTACGAGCTAAAAATACTTGCAGAATAAAGATTCGAATAATGAAAAGTATACAAGCTAAAATACTTGTAGATTGATCAGATATCTGAGCAAAGAAAAAGTATACTTTATTCATGATCAAAATTATGTACAAAAGTATTGTGAGCTCCTCAGCCTTACAAAAATGCCCAGAGGCTTATAAAAATCCTAAAAAGAAAAAAGGGGGAAGGGGGATAGCTCAGGCCGCCCGCTCGGCCGGGATCTCTCCCTGCTCGACGCCATCGTCGGGGACCAAAATGGCAACCTCAGGCTCGGTGCTTCCACCAACAGCCTCGCCTCCTGCAGCCGGCTCGACGCCTCCCCCTGCGGCGCTTCCTCGGTGAGAGGGAACCTAGCGCGGAGCTCGCCGTCCGTGAACTCCAGCATTGATTCCTTGACGGCGTCGAGGGCTTTGTGCCACTCGATGGCCGCGGATTCAGCGAGATCAAGATAAAATTGATCGGACGCGTTATATTCTTCCACGGTCTTCACTGCCTGGCTCTTAGCAAGCTTCGTCGCCCGGCTCTCAGCTAGTTGCAACGCCTCCAAAGTCGTCCAAGCATCCTTCTTGAAGGCGTCCCTCGACCTTTTCATGGAGTTGTAAAAGCTGTTCGTCTCCTCCATCTTAGCTTGAATAGCCTGGTTGGATTCGGTGAGAAGATAGTGGGACTCCTTCAGCTTGGAGTTCGTCAGCCCCTCGGCGACTAATCTCGAGTCAAGAATGTCCGCCTTCTACTCCGCCTGTTGCAATTGGAGGCAAAGTTCCTCCTCCCGCGAGAAGGATTCACCCGCCTTCTTCATGGCCGGGTCTACCTCCTCGGACTCCATGGCAATGAGGAGAGCGCAGTGATGAAGACCTGGGGAAGACAGTAAACAAGTTAGAAAACTGAAACCGAGGAAATAGAACTTGAGGAATTTTTAAGGAAAGGCTAGATACCGACCTGAACGGCCTCCTGCGCTATTGTGGCCACTTGGGCCTTCATGGTTCCCCAGGGAATCTTCGTCCCTGCTGCCGCCTCCATGTCCGCCAGCAAGCTGTCGGCCATGGATAACCCCGAGGGCACCTCAATGCAGAAATCGCCCGCCTGCACTGGAATCCCGGTAGAGGGTAGCCGAGAGACCACCCGCTTCAGTCTCTTGAGGGGGACCTTGGCAGGCTCCTCCTCCTCCCTCGCCCGCGGCGCCGAGTCCCGCACGTGCTTCTGACCCCCTCAACGGCGCTCTTCCCGGACTGGAGGTGCTGCAGAAGGTTTGGCCAAAGGTGTTTAACTTGGGGCCGAGCATGTATCGAGCGGGACGAGCTTGCGCCCCCGGCCTTCTTTCTTTGGGCCTTGGAGGACATGGCGGCTAGGATTTTTGATCGGTCCATGGGCTCTGCAAAAAATAACACACAAACAAAAGGGGGTTAGCGACACTGAAATGGCAACTAAACGGATCGTCGAAAGCCCTAACTTACCCAGGAAACGCGCAGGACTGAGCCCAGCCGATCTCAGTATCTGCTCGGAAAGCAGGACATTGGCCCGCTGGATCAGTTCCCACTGGGACACCACCCTCACCTCAGGGGAGGTCGACTTCTTTGACCTCGGGCAGTTGGCCATGTGCCACTGTATGGGCACAGGCCAATCCTCGCCCATCGGAGGCCCGACGAATACATAATTCTCCTTTCATTCATGAATGGATGAAGGGACGACCTCTACCCCCGACCCAGCTGCCTAACCCCTGCGTTTTTTAAACAAAAAATACACCCATCTCGGCTCTTCCTTGCTGGTGCCGGGATGATTTTTATAACAAAGAAAAGACACAAGAAGGGTCAAATTGAAAGGGATCTGATGAAGTTTTAACCGGACCATAAACCCGAGGAGAATTCTCCATGAGTTCGGCGCTAGCTGGCCCGGGGCTAGACGGAAGCAATGAAGCACCTCACAAACCGCGGGTGAGAAGGGCAGACGCATTCCTTCCCGGAACGCTTCCAAGTACAAAGTAATCTTCTTGCCCTGCACCTAGTCTGCCCTCTCGCCCTCTTTTACTAAACGGAGTGAATAGCTAGAGGGGATATGGAATTGAGCCCGAATGTCGGAAAGCTCATCCAGACTCTTCAAGACGGAGGGTGCATCACGGGTGTTCCCGATGCGTACCTTGAGAGCCCTGGTCGCCGCCTGACGATGAGTGATAAGGGCGACCCTGAATCTAGGGGGAAAACCCGACACAGAAGACGAAGAAGAAGAACCCTCTTAGCTATCTGAAGCCGAAGAGGAGGAAGACCCACTGGACTCGGCCCTAGCAACTGGAGCCTCATCGTCCGACTCTACCCTTACAACATCTACAGACTCCTCAGAGGAATACATCTAATATGATTCAAAGAAAGGGACTCATCGAGAAAAGATCAACAGAAAATCCAATCTAAACGGAGGTACGCCGGGCAATCTTCAACAACGAAGCGAATTGAAGTGAAGTGTTGGCTCTAGGATGGTCCCCTCCTATTTATACACCCCAAAAAGAACATCCTAAGGCCCAGATCGATTCCCGCCAAAACGAAATGTCGCGCCTAGCGGCAGTCGAAGCACCATGTGGCAGTCGACCATTGGAGACGTCTCTTCAATCGCAGGAGTTAGAGACAGCCTGTCTCGCACGCCAACCAACGTCCGACACATGGCTTGTACCCCAACGGACGAATCGACTGAAACGGCGTCCCCTCTTTAAAGCGCAATCATTTCACTGATCCGCTGTAACATTTCAGAAAATATAAAACATTATTTTAGGAATTTAATATTAAAATAATATATTTCGCGAAAACTACTCGATTTGCGAATTTGGGGTTTTCGTTAAATGGTATAAATATATACCAATATTTGTGAAATAATTGGAGATTAAAATAATTTATTCATTTAAAAATATATTTATTGGATTTGGCATTTTTATAATTAATTATATGCTAGTTTAAAATTAAACTTGGTTAGTGCACTACTAATCGCGATTAGGCCAAATCCGTCTTTTTAATTAATCATGGCTAGTGCATCATAGAAAAGAAAGAGATGCGATTTTCCAGGGTTGCATTTTGTTACATGTTTGTTCATTTGCTTTTGCTTCTATTTATTGTGAGAAGAGAAAGAAAAGTGAAGACATGAGAGTGAATTATTAAGGAGAGAGAGGGGGGACCACATGATGGCATGTGAGCATGTCATGAGAGAGAATGAGAGAGAGCGGAGGTGAGATTAAGAGAGAGAGTGATCCTAAGAGAGAGAGAGAGCTGCCTTCATTCCTTTCTCCACTTGTTTCTTCATCTTCTTCATCTTCAAGATTTCCCCTCACTTCTACCCTCATTATTCATCACAAAACCTTCACAAAAACCTATACTTCCTTCACTAAAAAGGATCACAACCTTCTCCTACACCCTTTGGACCTTTCAAAGTTGGATTTTGAAGACTTTGAGCAACTCAAGAAAATTCTTGAGTTGCCAAATGAGGTATATTTCCTATCTTTAGTAAAGTAATTATGTTTAGTATATCCTAGATGTAGTTTAGAGTTAAACAAGTGTGGATTGTGATCGTAGAAATTTCCTAGATGAGGTTTAGGGTATGAGTTGTGTCGTGGTGATGTGTAGCGGCTGTTTACAAGACCATAGTGTGGATTCTATGGCCTAGAACACGGAATAGAAACCAAAATACGAACTTAGAAATTTCCCCGTGTCGGTTTTATGGTGTTTGATAGCCTACATGGTATCTGGAGCTATCTGGGGCATTTTCAAGAAAATCTAGCAAGTCCAGTGACTTAGATACACGACCAGAAGGCCACCACCAAAATACGAGCCCGTTTCCTCCTACCTAGGCCGGCGAGATCGGGAAATTAGGCAATGTCGCCGGATTTCTATAGGTGTATGGTGTTGAGTTTTTGCCTGTAGCTCCAAATCCCTATAACCTATCCCCTGCACTTGCTAGTTTAGTCCCATTTAACCTGAGCTAAAATCTGAGAGCTGTTGTGAGTGTTTTGGGCAAAGTTTTCCGATCTTTGAATGCTTGGTTTTGATATTTGAGATTTGATTGGGTCGTTGGATGTTTGTACGTCAACGATGAAGGTTGTTTGGTTGTTTTTGCATGCGTAGGCTATAGGTTCTAACCTATGAGCGCACCGTGTGCCATATCGGTTTTCTGGACTTGATTTTAATAGCATTGTGACTGTGTATTTATTGTAGGTACCTTCGCATTGATTCCGAGATGACGAAGCACATAGACTACGACTGAACAAGGAGTTCCGCAGGTGAGTAGATTTATATCTTCGGGGGAAGTCGGGTGGATGGCGTATAGCACCCCCGCAAATTATAAATGGAAACCAATATATATATATATAGAATATGGTTAGGGAAACCATGTGAGAAATTTATGGATATGGTTAAAGAGTTAGTAGGCGATGAGATAAGATAATACGAGCGGATATGATTGATATAAGAAACAAGATGTATAAGTATATAACATGAGATCAATGAATATGATAAGATTGAGATAAATGTGTTATGAGATCGGTAAAATAAGATAAATATATATAAGATCACTTGATGTGAGATATTGATATGATGAAAAGAGAATGTGATGAAATAAAATGACTTGGCATGTTATGTCGATATACGGATGCGAGGTGACATGAGAGTATAGATACTGTTGCCAAGACATGATATGAGATTGATACGGATGTGACGTGAGATATTTATATATTTATAAGAATAATGAGTGTCGTGCCGTACGAGACGTTAGGTCCGTACCCTCATTGTCATATAGGTTGATAGAATCCCTGATCGTTTGATGCCGCCGTACGATGTATTACCGTATGTGATGTTATGAGGCTGGATTGCCGATTGATAGATTCATCGACTCGGTTATGTTATAGATATGTATACCTTATAGCATTTCGCTTATGATGTACTTTATGGTGCGTTCATGATATTCTCATTGCATTATATATACATGTGCCAGTACACCTACACAATTATCGATGATGCGTATGTTACATTTATACAGATTGCCGGCTCACACACCTTCATCATCGATAATTGCTATGTCACTTACACAGTAGAATTGCTACATCATGCTATTACTCTTAATTGTTCAGTACTGTCACATGACTCGTTGACATGATATATTTGTTATGCTCACATCACCATACTATGTCGCATGATATACTTGATATGCTCACATTTTTGTTCTATGTTGCATACATCATGCTTTACGATTATATGCAATGAGATGTTGTTTTCATGAGATTCTGTATTTGAGGACCGTGGTTATATTTCAAAAGAAAGTATGTATTGTTTTAAAAACCCAGTTTCTCTTTATATGATATTTCGAAACGTCCACCATGAGTTTTCTCGGTTCTGAGATTGGTATGTGAAACCCAATTCGAGGAGCGGTAGGCACCGTCAGCGGGTACATGGTGGACTCGATGAGGTACCCCAGGGCAAGAAGACTCGTATAGTTAGACGGTGAGCCTGGCAGGGGAGCACTACCTAGGTGATTGGTTGGACCTGACGTTTATCTAGAGGATACCGACCGGAGTCGTGAGATGGATATGGGTCAATCCGGACCGACGGAGCCCGAGATATGAGGATTTACGTGTCGATGATGGACACGGGTTTTATGAGGTTTCGAGTGTCGGTGTTGGGCACTCAGATTCCATAATTTTGATGTGTCGTTGATGGACACACGTTGGTTGTTATCCTCATATATATATGCTTATGCTTTCATGATATTTCGAGTGTCGATGTTGGACACTCATGTTCCATGATGTTGTGTCATTGATGGACACGTGGATGATATCCACATGCATACAGGCATTGATTATATTGTTGGCATATATGCATATAAGGTCACCCTAGATATCATAGTATTACCTTTATGATATAGTTGACCTAGAAATCGTTATTTTATTCGATTTCTACCTGCTGATGTTTTCTACTCACGAGTTGGCAACTCACCCCCGTTATGCCATAGTTCTTGCAGGTTGACCGCGTGGATCAGTAGCGGTATCGCTGGCACACAACATGCTTCGGGTGATTTGCTATGGTAGGTGGGACATATTGGATTGTGCCCACGTTTGTATTATTATTCCTGTTGTATCTAGTTAACTCCATCAGTCAAAAACTAGACTTTGTATATTTAGTGGACTTAGACGGACTTGTGGTTGTGAGACTTAGAACGAGGGATTTTATGTTCGCTTATTGGGGATTTGATGTCTTGCTTTCTTCATATTATTCTTTTATATTGATCTTCGCCTTTGGGCGTCGTATACATATATTTCTGGCTTGCGTGGTTGTGATTCCGTCGATTGGCGAAGTGCTAGCTCCCGCTTGGGGATGCATTTATTGTCGTTATGTATATGTGGTTTTGGATCAAAATATATAAGGGAGGTGCTGCCCAAATTTTTAAAAAGACAAAACATGTTTTTCAACCTGTATAATCCACTTGCATTTTCATGTTCCATTATCGATGCATTTAAGAAAACTTTGCTTTCATCATACCTTTATTTCAAAACTTCACCTCTTTTATTTTCTTTAAAAAAAAAGGTTTAGATTTCTGGGCTTCGGCTTACTTAAGTTACGTTACGCCTTTAGACGTTGCGTGATTTAAATGCCGGTCACGAACTAAATTTCGGGTCGTGACAAAATTGGTATCAGAGCGCTAGGTTTAATCTTGGGTTGAGTCTGGGTTTGACTATGCGGAATCTAGGACGTAAATATTTCGGAACCTAGGCTTGACCTTACGGAACTTAGACTTGAACAGAGGGGTATTAGACCCGAACTTTCGTTACATAGGTTGACCCTGATTGATGGAGTAGGTAACTCAAGTAGAGTAACGTACCGTGCATATGTTCCGCGGCATACTTACGATACGATACTCCGCTTAAGAGACCTTAAGATGTACATATCTTGAGATCTGTGATTCTCTTCATCCCCATGATTATACATCCATTTAAGATCCTTGATTCTATTCGTTCTAATGATCATACTCTCACAGATTCCATTCCTCCTTATGATCATGTATCCATTCTGGATTTGTTGATTCCTTTCATTCCTTTGATCTGTTTTCATCGATACATGCTTGAGGCTCTTGTCACCATGGTTTGAGCGCAGATTAAGCTGCTACTAGTGATGCAGTCAGGGCGAACCCGTCATGGACGAGGACTGACCATCGTGTTTTCTGGTGACATGGGAACGTATCGGTTTAGTGTTTGTGTTGTGACCTCTCGTTTGAGGCGAGTGTTCAGTTTTGCGCCGGATGATCAAGCTATTAATAGAGGCTGCCTGATGTGAGAGGACGACTCTCAGGTACTTGACCGAACAAGGTCAAGTCCGCAACTCACAGTAGATTAAATGAGTGTTAATGTACAGCCTACCTCAAAGTTTGTGATGTCGTCTACCTTGCAGACAGATGACCCAGCTGTTGCTGAGATTGATGGGATGTCGCTTCCAGAGCTTATGAGCTGAGATCGCAGGAGCTTTCAGGAAGAGATGCGACATAAGATAGCTAGTCTATCTTGAGTTGAGTTGAGCGACTAAGATGATTCGTCTGATTTGATGCGCCGACGCAGACTCAGTTGAGTTGAAAATTACCAGTGTGGAGAATCTTATTCCGATCTAGAGTAGATCGATCTAGAGATGACGTTATTCGTTGGATGCACCGATAGGAGATGAAAAAGTTGACCAGTTTCAGATAGAGGACTTCACCCAGATACGTTGTGAGTTGATCGAGAATGGATGAATAAAGTATATTCCTCCGATGGTTGGGACGAGTTCCCAAGAATGTGTTCGGCTAGATATCTTCTACAGAGTGATAAAGATACCGAGTTTGTAATTTCGAGTCCGTGTGAGAGACTCTGGATTGACTGTAGCTGAGGACAATTGTAATACGCAGATAGCATGACGTGACGTCGAAGTGGACGATAATAAAGACGAGTGGAACAAGAGGTTCGTGAGAGATGTTAACGAGCTGTTATTACTCCCCGTTGAGATTAGAGATCGGATATATATACAGAGGCATTAGGATACAGCCAGTTCCCGAGGAAATGCTTGCTGAGAACACAGATGTCCAGAAAACGAGAAAAATTTATGCAAGAGTACCAGCCTCCGTATAGTTCGGCATAGGCGGGATCGGAAGAGACTGTGAGCAGGTTCCTTCCAGGACGTTGTTGCGATAATATTTGCACCGAGGATCAGTTATGTCACGTGTATTCAGAGGGCCAGAGGCCGACACCAGTGACGTGCTGCTTTATGAGTGGTCATACTAATTGGCCGAGAAATGACCAGAGGAGTGCCATAGTGGAATCGTTTCCGTTAATACACCTGACTGGGCCGACGAGCCGATGGATTGCAAGATTGGTAATCCACAGAGAAAATGAGGACCAAGAGATAGAAGACGTCAAACCGAGATCAGGAGGCAATTAAATGATCTTGCTCTGCCAGTTTGGGCGCGCCGGTATATTTTCGACATTGAAGGAGGTGTACCTTGTTCCCCCAATCAGAGCAAGGCTCTGCTTGAATTTTGAAAATTCAAATTTTGAAGCAACGCTTCAGTTCCCGTGTGCTGCGCGCAACGCGCCACGTGTCAGAAGTTGACACGGCAGCACAATGCCCAAGGCAGTACGTCCAATCAGAGCAAGGCTCTTTAAAAAACATAAGCAACGTTCAATTGCGCAAGCGCACGGCAGCGCGACATGTGTCTGCGCAGTTGCGCAAGCACAAACTGTGCAAGCGCGCGGCTGCGCGACACGAGTCTGCGCAGTTGCGCAAGCGGTGTTGCGCAAGCGCCTCGCTGCGCGACACGTGTCTGCGCAGTTGCGCAAGCGCTATTGCGCAAGCGCTTCACTGCGCGACACGTGTCACGTGCTGGTGAGTTGCGCAACAACAGAGTGAAGATTTAAGGATATTTTTTCTGTTCTTGTTTAAACAAGAAGATTTCTTCTGTAAAACAGGGGCCTTTGGATCAAAGATCCAACGGTGGGGAAAATTCCCCAAATCACTCAGAAAAGATCTTTTTAACAAATTTAACTGATTTTTTAGCACTATAAAAAGGACCCCAGACCTCATTTCAAAGATAGAGACAATTGGATTAAAAAAAAAAGGAGAAGAGAACTTCTAGAGAACACAAAGAAGAAGGTAAAAACCTTTGAAATAAGAGAAAATTCTCTTAGGAATAGATCATTGATCTAAAAGACAAAATCAGTGATCTTCAATAAATAAATAAATAAATAAAAATAATAAAAAAATAGTGCCTTGCACTTGCTAGAGAACCTCTGGTTCTCTGAGATAGAAAGAAAGAAAAGATTTTTCTTCTTCTCTTTGATCTAAATTTAGATCAAGAAATTAAAAAGTGCTCTGCACTCCTTTCCTTGAATCTAAAAGATTCTTGGTGCTTTGCACAAATGCAATGCATTACTTGAAGGGCCAGGCCCAAATCAAAAAGACCTAGCAGGCCAAAATAAATTGCAAAGCAATAAAAGGGCTGAGCCCAAATAAAATTGATGCTCTGCATCATTCATAAAGAACAGAGCCCAAAACAAAGTGATGCCCTGCATCTTTTCTGGGCAAAGCCCAAATAAAAATAAAAGGAAATGCAAAAGCAATGTTGGACATTTTTTTTACTGGACTTAGCCCAATCGTGGCCATAAGTCCTTAAATTAAATTGGCTGAGCAAAATGGCTCTCCTAAATCAATCTACATCCGGTTCGAGGGTACATCTCCGAGCTCCTTTGACATCCATCGTTGTAATTCCTCAACGACGTCAAAGAGGTGACGGGTCCCAACGGCCACACACCCAATACCGGACCGAAACGTCCTTAAACTAACATTGGACCGAAACGTCCCTAAACTAATAATGGACCGAATCGTCCATAAACTAATATCGGACCAAAACGTCCCTAAACTAACATCGGACCGAAACGTCCCTAAACTAACATCGGACCGAAATGTCCCTAAACTAATAATGGACCGAAACGTCCATAAAACTAATATCGGACCGAAACGTCCCTAAACTAACATTGGACCGAAACGTCCCTAAACTAATATCGAACCGAAACGTCCCTAAACTAATATCGGACCACCAAGTCCCTAAACTGGCACAATAGAGCCCAAATGCTCTTTTGTCGGATCTAAACGGTCCCGTTAAGTTGATCTTAGTCTCAAACTAGACTAATATATCCTTAACAAACGTTTAAGTTGATCTTAGCCCCAAACACGGCTAACGTATCCTTAAATATTCAAATGGATTATAAAACTCCCCATCAACTCCGGTTCGAGGGTACATCTCCGAGCTCCTTTGATACATGTCGTTGTAATCCTTCAACGACGTCAGAGAGGTGACGAGTCCCGATGGCCATACATTAAATTAATCACTACGTTGAGTTGATCTTAGTCTAAAACAGGACTAACGTATCCTTGACGAACGTTTAAGTTGATCTTAGCCGCAACGCGACTAATGCATCCTTAAACTGAAAACACCAAACCCAAATCTAAGTAAATATGGATTTGGACTAATCCACGTCCTACGGGCGACGGCATTACTCAGTCTCCGTATACAATCCACGGGCAACCACAAACAAAATGAACACACACGACACGAAGTGAAATTCTGGAGAAGGAGAAAGTTGTTACCGCGATGCGGTAGCGTAATTAACTGCAGGGGCTTGCGCCTGCAGGGAAGAGCGTCCCCATAATCAAAAACCCCTCATCCTGAGGGGGAATCTGACGAAGTCTGCTACATCGGCCGCATCCGTCTAAACCTCCGATACACGGTGCCATAAATCAACTTGGCATCTTCGGAGAGATAAACGGATAAAACCAAATAGCATCTGCCCCGAACATCAGGCATGGACGCCAAGTCTAGGCCGCCATTCGGAGGGGAACAGATTCTGGCACGCCCGGTGGGACCTCTTCCTCTTTCCACTCCACACTTCCTGTGTTGTCTTCGCGAACCAATCGCGGTTCATTAAATGGTTGTCTTCGGATTTCAAGTTACTAAGATTTGGTCTTTTACCTAGCACAGAATTCAAGATTCAATGGCCTCTAGCTGTACCAACTGCTCGAAATGCCGCTGCAAAGGACGCTCCACCTCACCAGGAGGTGTAGCATATGGGCCCCAAGCGGCTTCCTTCCTTACTCTGCCGGTAGACCAAGTGACCCAAGCCACCACTGGCTTGTTCTTCGGGACTATGATCCCACCTGCAAGCTTTTCTGCACCAATACCTGCACCGGAAGTGGGTAAAAAGTCGGTCTTCAACCGGCTCACTGTTCCGACAGCCCCTGTCAACGGGTCGCCCTCTACTAAACCGACAGCCTCCGTTTTCACCAGGCTAGGTCGGAACTATAAAGTGGCCGTCCCAAAGAAGGCAACGGCCGCTGCTTCGGAAGTCGTTAAAGCGGCTTCTCCCATCAGAGAGTCGGTCTTCACAAGATTGACCGTTCCCACTCCTTCCCCGGCTGGTCAAAAGGCATCAGTCTTCGAGAGGCTGACATCGGCAGTTACCCCACACTCAAACAGGGGGCAACAAGAAACCATCTCGATTTCCGAGCCAGTCCCGACGGCTCATCGTGCGCGACGGCGCCATTGGCAACGAGTGAGGAAAGCAGGGGGCAACTCCCCCTCAGGGATAACTCCACCCGCTCCAATGGTGAAAGTCAACGCTGCTGTTCCAACTGGGAACAGCTTTGAACTACTGAGGAGAGTGCGTAAGAACTCTCCAACCGCTACCTTGAAAAGATCTCCTCCACCTGCGGAGAGAGTTCCAGAAACAAAACAAGAACAGCCCCCTCAACGGCTATCGTCAAAGATATACAAGGTTTGGCGGAGGGTTCAAGACTCTGTGATTGACCCAGATCACTTTCATCGCCAGAAAAAGGCAAAGGTGGAAAAGGACAAAACTCGCCCCGTTAAACAGCAGGGGGCAACAATTGCTAGCATGCCCATTTTAACGGCTCCTTCAACCTCGATGGCCCACAAAAGAAGGAGGCCAGAGAAAGCTCCCGCGTCAGCGGCAAAGTTTAAAAGCAGTGAACCTAAACGCCCCAAGTCAGGGGGCATAACTGTTCATACGGTTTATATGGCTTCTGGAAAGGAAGAAAGCCGTACTTCTACGGGTCACCGACCGCTCACCCGATCAGTGACCAAGGCTCAGGAGCAGCAACAAAAGCTCCAGGAGATGATGACCACAATGGTTGCACTCACTGGGCCAAAAGAGAACCCTGAGACGTCCTTAGATGAGCGCCAGGAGGAAGAGACCGACGCCGAGTTCCTTCGCCGAGTACTGGAGAAGAGGGACAAAGAGGCTGCTGAACAAGCGGCCAACATACAGCGGATGGGCCTCCTCTTCCAGGACATGATAGGGATGATGATACAACAAGATCCTCCCGCTGAAGAACCCCTAACCGTCCTTGGAGATGATAAGGGAGATACATTAAATCCGCAGCCCGCTCTATTAACAGCTAAAGAGGATACAATCTCTAAGACTGATCTGGACGAATACATAGCCCAGCAAATAAAGGTTCATCATGCGGCCGAAGCAGCCGGCCACGTCGTAAAAACGGGGCGGCCATATCCAGGCTGGTATGACCAAATCAAGTACCCGCCGGGTTACACAATTCCCAAGTTTCATGTCTACAAAGGGACTGGCAATCCCCATCAGCATGTCGCCCAGTTCAGGGCGCTTTGCGGTAACACCGGCGGCGATGACAAGCTTTTGCTCCGCCAGTTTGTCGGAAGTCTATCAGATACGGCGTTCGAGTGGTACTCTGAACTCCCTAATGATTCTATTAAAACCTTCGCGGAGATGGAGCTGCTGTTTACCCAACGCTTTGCAAGTGCCAGTGAACGTACACCGATGACGGCACTGATTAACGCCAGGGTAAAACCTGGCGAGACATGGGTTCAGTACGCTATACGGTGGCGTAATCTATGGTCAAAGTGTGAGCAGCGCATAGAAGAAGCCCCTGCGGTGGGAATGTTTGTTGGAACTCTTGATCCACAGGCAACCATCTCACAGTTTATGATGTTTTTCAAGCCGACTTTCTTCCAGGCTTTGATTGACAAACTAGCGCAAATGGACCAGATGGGTCATAAACCCCCTCTCCCAAAGCCAGATTCCCGAACTGACAAAGGAAAGGGAAAAGTGATCATTGTCGCTAATGCTCAACAACAACCAAACGACTTGAAGCCGGTTGCTCGTCCAAACAATACGCGCCCTTACGTACCCCTTGAGGATAGGATGGGACGTCCTTATTCCTTTCCCCGCGATAAAACGAAGAGGTTATTCGAGCTGGCATTACGCAACAGACTCATAAATCTGCCAGATCCAAAACGTCCGTTGCAACCAAGTGACGTCAACGAACCTAATTACTGCCCCTATCATCGAGTGCTAGGCCATCCGATTGAGGACTGCTACGTTTTCAAAAATTGGCTTGAAAACCAGTATAGACAGGGAAAATTTGCGTTATCTGACAAATGGAAGGTGAATCCCCCGCAGCCCCACACCTCTAAAGGGACGAATACGCCGGGGGCAACATGCTCTGTCATTGAAGAAACTCCGTGGGAGGTTGTATTATCTTCAAAAACGAAGAGAATGCTAAATGATCTTCGGACATGTCCGGCGATCAAGTGGAAAAGCCCATTGGAACCGCAGGTCGTTGAGGGGATGTTAAAGCCACGTCCAGCTCCAAAGACCAATGATGGGGGTTCAAGCACTAGTAGCCAGTCATCAAAGTCTTCGAAGAAAAAGAAGAAGGCCAAGAAACCGGTGAAGCCTAGCGATAGGCGCACAGACTTGCAAAAGCAAATTGACGCGCTGGAAGAGTACAACCAGAAGGCGCGGACTCCCGTCACATTGCAAGAGTTCCTCAACCACGCCTTCCAAGCAGAAGATGAGGGAGGTAGTTCGTCAAATGAATCTGAAGAACATGTAGCAAGTTGCCATGTGATTTCCCATTTGTCCACAAGCGATGAGGAGACTCCTCGCGCTGAAAAGCTGGGGGCAGAGCCTGCACTAAAAATCCTGGAGCCGTCGGATGAAGCGATTGATGCATTCCTAAATCAGGCGTTTTTAAAGGGCAAAGCTGATCGGGATAACGAAGCGGTTATATTCGAAAAGGCCAAACGCCAGTGCCTTGGCGAAAGAATTGCGGTACTCCCGCTAGAACAAAATACACCCACCACAGATAAAATCAAGTTCAAGATAAAGAAGAGATTCGCTAAGGCTGTGTCAATGGGTATAAAGCTACCACCCTCCGAGAAAAACATTACGGGTGAAATGGAAAACCACCCCTCCTATTGCTTGTACCATCGGAAGGTGTCGCATCCCACCGAAGAGTGCAAAGCTTTCGGTAAGTGGTGGCAAGGATATGTTACTCATCGGCAACAGTTTAAGCGGGAAAAGCGCAAAGCCCGCCGAGAGCAGAACGGAATAAACAAAGTGCTTGATAAAACTAGTAGTGGTTGTTGCATGATTGACGCCGGGGAATCACAAGTACCTGTATTTGGGAGCGATTCTGATGAGGAGCTAGAGCTTGGCCCCCTCTTTAAAGAATCCACTTCGGGAAAAGAAGAAGGACCAAAGGCTTGCGAGAATATACAGCTACGCAGCCGGACGTTACCCGAAAAGAATCTCGGACCCTTAAACAAGAAAGACAAAGGGAAAGAGAAGGCCTCTGAAGACATCGTCTTGGATGATCGAGTTGCGGAAGAGTTAACCGCCAAGAACCCACCAAAGAGGAATAAAGTGGATTACAATGTCTTGGCGCATCTGAGGAAGCTACCCTCACAACTCAGCATTCTCGATGCCCTGTTGCTATCAAAAGAGGCGAGGGATTCTTTGATTAAAGCCTTACAAGAGCCGGAACAATTCCAAGCATGCCTGGCCGAGGAAAAGATGAAGGATGAGTTGGAGGGAGTACACACGGCTGATGTTACTTTTGGCGATGAGGACCTTCTACTTGGGACTTGCGAACACAATCGCCCTCTCTATGTTTCGGGATACTGCCATGATATAAAGATAGGCAAAATTCTGATCGATAACGGGTCGTCTGTTAACCTACTCAACGTGCGGGTGTTGAAAGAAATCTGCATGAGCGTCCAGCACCTTGCTCGGGATAAGATCACCATATCCGGGTTCGACTCCCAATCGTCAAAGACTCTTGGATCTGTGATACTGACGCTACGTTTCGGATTACTCGTCACGGACATTAAGTTCCACGTCATAGATGCCAAGACATGCTACAACGCTTTGCTCGGCCGACCATGGTTACACGAGTACAACATCATCCCTTCTACACAACATCAGTGTATTAAGTATTTTAAAGATGGTTTCGAATATACCGTGACGGGAGAACTGAACCCGTTCTCTGTGAATGAGGTCCGCAAATACGAAGATGCCAAATACTTTTTGCCGGATTTCGAAGACACGGAGAAGTGTCACAAGCCGGAAAATAAAACTAACGCCACCATCCCTGTCTTCGGCAGTGATACTGAGGAAGAAGAGGAGATCGTTTATTCGGGTCCGCCCCAACATAACAAGCCAGGACCGTCCACTCCTACATTGGTCTTTGGTAGTGACTCGGAGGATGAGGTCCATGTCGTATTCTCTGCTCGACCTTCAATACAAGCTTCCGCTGACGAAGAGCAAAGTCTGCAAGTCGCCATGGTGCCGCCTAAACATCATAAAGAACTGAACGCACTTAATATCTACAGTGTAGAAGAGCTGCGGACATTCTATATCCCTCCCAGGCGGGAAGGCGAGAAGGCAATCCTATTCTACCGTTCTGAAGAAAACAAGGTGGAAAAAGAAGTTTGGCATGGCATGGATCCCACGCTCGACAGGCTTCAGCCTATCCGTCTTTCCAGATATTATACCGAAGGTTTGAAGAAACTGCTGAAACGCCAGGGGATATCCTTCAGACAGACCGTTAGAGAGGCTAAATTCTATGACAGGGTCTGGAATGTTCCCGGGACCCAACACAAACTGCCTAACGGGAGAATGGAAACAAAAGGGCTTGGGTACATCCGGCTAAAAAAACGAGAGCTAGTAAATAGCTGCTATGTCATGTATGACTTCGATGAAGATGCGGACGCTCAATGGGAGGACGCTAATCCTAAGCCAGTAAAAGTTCCTGATGAAAAATTGCCCGGTCCATCATTTGAAGAACAAATGAACAGGCTTATAAGGGAAGCTGGTCAAAAAGTCCGAGATGACCACAATCGCGAGACGGCCATCTATGAGAAAGCCAAGACGCAACGCCTTCTCCGACAGGCCGTGAAGGATGAAAAGGCCGCTCCTTGTCAACTTGCTACAAAAAAGGTTCGACGCGAATGCAAGAACAAATCAGAGGGCAGAAAAGACGCTCAACAACCACAAGGCAGAGCTAAGAAACCACGTATCCGAGAGTCGAGCGTTACTGACTTAGCCCTCATGAAGAAAATGGGTCGAGCATACTCATTTCCTCGGAACAAAACAAGGAAGATATTTGATCTTGCTCTAAAACATCAAATGCTTACGCTGCCAGAGTCCAAGCACCCCGAGCACGCAGGCGAGGTATTCAACCCAAATTATTGCTTTTACCATCGAGTAGTAGGTCATCCTCTTGAAGATTGCTTCACCTTCAAGAATTGGGTCGAAGATCAATATCAGCTTGGTAAATTCGCTCTGTCCAACAACTGGAGGGTAGCACCACCACAAAAGCATGAGCCTAAGGCCACGAAAGAAGAACCAGTTCCACATTGGGATTGGCAGAAAATTCGCACCTGTCGTATGATAACGATATTAAAAGAAGAGTCCGAGAATGTGGACAGCCTTCCCTGGTGCTTCGAAAACAGCAATGATGAGGTGATCTCAGAATTTCCCCCAGCTCCGAAAGAACTGGAGGACGGCATACATACCACTGCGGATAACCTCAAGAAAATTGAGTTGGGGACGATAAACGATCCGCGACCGACATTCGTCAGCGAACTGCTGTCCGAGGAAAAGGTGGCTGCGTTAAAGGACGTCCTTGTAAAGCATAAAGATTGCTTCGCATGGAACTATTCCGAGATGCCGGGACTTGATCCAGAAGTTGCTGTACATAGACTGGCAATATCCCCGAGTGTCAAGCCGGTCAAACAAGCGCCGAGAAGAATGCGGCTTGAGCTCGAAATGAGCATCAACGCGGAAGTCAAAAAGCTGATAGACTCCGGCTTTATCCAAGAGGTTCAATACCCTGAATGGATTGCTAACATCGTCCCAGTGATGAAGAAAAATGGTACGGTGCGCATATGCGTGGACTTTCGGGATCTCAACAAAGCCTGCCCGAAGGATGATTTCCCAGTACCAGTCACCGAACTAATGATAGACAATACGTCCACGCATGAGATTTTCTCATTCATGGACGGCTCATCAGGATATAATCAAATAAAAATGCACCCTGAAGACCAGAAACATACGGCTTTCCGGACTCCTTTGGGAATATTCTGTTACAAGGTGATGCCCTTCGGTTTAAAGAACGCCGGTGCAACCTACCAAAGGGCCATGACGAAGATTTTCGATAACCTTATACACGAAATTGTTGAATTCTATATCGACGACCTCGTTGTTAAAAGCAAATCATATGAGGAACATCTCGAGCATCTGAAGACCGTATTTCAACGTCTTCGACAATACAACTTGAAGATGAACCCTCTGAAGTGTGCATTCGGGGTTTCCTCAGGCAAATTCCTGGGATTCGTCGTTCGACACCGAGGTATCGAGATAGATCCGTCCAAGATCAAGGCAATCATGGGAATGCCTCCGCCGAGAACTCTCAAACAGCTGCGGTCTCTCCAAGGGAAGCTCGCGTACATACGGCGATTTATAGCCAACCTCTCAGGAAAGTTCCGCCCTTACAGCCACCTGATGAAGAAGGGAACCCCGTTCGTCTGGGATCAAAAGTGCCAAAGCGCACTAGACGAGGTCAAACAGTACCTGCAAAACCCTCCAGTGTTGGCTGCTCCAGTGAAGGGAAAGCCTTTCATTCTTTACACGGCAGCCCTTGAAGGTTCTTTGGGCGCATTATGGGCACAAGAGAATGACCAGGGGAAAGAAAGAGCACTTTACTATTTAAGTCGAGTGCTGCTAGAGGCAGAAAGCAATTACTCCCCCATTGAAAAACACTGCCTGGCGTTGATCTTCGCAATAACAAAGCTTAGACATTACGCATTAGCGCATGAAGTCTATCTCATTTCAAAGGTGGACCCTCTCAAATATCTAATGTCAAAGGCCATATTGACAGGACGACTCGCTAAATGGGCCCTGCTCTTAATGGAGTTCTCGATAGCATATCGACCACTCAAAGCAGTAAAAGGCCAGGCCATCGCCGACTTCCTTGCTGAGCACCCGATACCAGCCGACTCTCCTTTAAACTGCGATCTTCCAGACGAACATGCGTTTGATGCGATCGATGGTGATAATACTCGATGGGAGCTTTATTTTGACGGAGCATCTTCCGTGAAGAAGTGCAAACAAAGTACCCCTATAATCAAATCGGGGGTAGGACTCATCTTTATAACTCCACAAGGAGGGATAATGCGCTACGCGTTCTCCCTGACGGAACCGAGGACAAACAACGAAGCCGAATACGAACCTCTGATAGCAGACCTCGAGATCGCCATTGACATGGGAATTGAAAACCTCCTCATATACGGAGATTCGCAACTGGTCGTTAGTCAAGTAAACGGCGATTACCAAACATGCAAACCGGAATTGGTAAAATACGGTGAAAAGGTGCAACAACTGCTAACCCAAATTCCCTCCTATACTTTGGAGAGCATACCACGCGCGGATAACAGTAAAGCGGACGCGTTGGCCAAACTCGCTAAAGAAATGGCTGACGAGAACCTCGATGACATTAGAATCATGGTACAAAGTCGTCAGGTGCTCGCCCTCGCAGAAATACCTTCGGAGTCACCCGAAGAGAAGAGAGTGACTGGACAAGCGACCTTGCAAATAAAAGAACATGAGAAGGTTGAGGATTGGAGGGAAGTCTTTATAGACTACTTCAAGTCCCACCAAATGCCCGAAGATGCGTCCGCAAGACATCAACTCATAAAACGAGCTCTGTCTTTCGCCTTCGTCAATGATACTCTATACAAGAGGTCATTCGATTCTCTGTGGCTGAGATGCTTAGGACCAGACGAATCAGAAAGAGTCGTTCAGGAAGTTCATGACGGAATCTGCGGTTCTCACCAAGCAGGTCCAAAGATGAAGTTGAAGATCAAACGAATGGGCTATTACTGGCCCACGATGATTCAAGACTGCATCGAATATGCGAAGCAATGTCACTCATGCCAGATTCATGGGGACTTCATCCACCAGCACCCAAATCCGTTGCATCCGACGGTAGCTAGCTGGCCATTCGAAATGTGGGGGACTGATATAGTCGGCCCCATCGAACCAACATCGACTAAAGGACATCGTTTCATCCTAGCGACGACTGACTACTTCTCTAAGTGGGCAGAAGCAGTACCATTGAGAGAAGTGAAGATGGAGAATATCCTCCATTTCTTCAAAACGCACGTCATATATCGGTTTGGAACTCCGAGGCGGATCATCTCCGATAACGGGCCAGCCTACCGAAGTCATAAAATCAGCCGCTTCGCACAGCAGCATAACATAGACTGGAGATATTCCTCAGTCTATAATCCACGAGCTAACGGTCTCGCCGAGGCTTTCAACAAGACCTTGACGAAAATTATAAAGAAAACAGTGTCCCGAAATAAGAAAGACTGGCATGAGAGACTGCAAGAAGCTCTTTGGGCGTATCGAACCACGTTCAAGACAGCCACAAACACAACGCCATACGCGTTGGTGTTCGGTACGGAAGCAGTACTCCCTCTCGAGATAGAGTTACCCTCTCTACGAGTGGCAGTTCACCACGAGCTAACGGACTAAGAAAATGCTCACCTTCGGCTTGAGGAGCTTGACGCCCTTGATGAAACTAGGCTCATAGCGCAACAAAATCTGGAAGCTTATAAAGCAAAGATGATGCGCTCATACGAAAGATTGACCCGACCAAGGACATTCCACCAAGGCGAACTCGTGCTAGTGGTCAAAAGGCCTATGATCCCCAATCGCGCCAAGCGGGGAAAATTCGAGCCGAACTATGAAGGCCCGTACATCATAGATAAAGTTTACCAGGGTGGGGCCTATCTACTCATGGACATGCACGGTGAAAGGCCTTTCAGGCCGATAAACGGTCGCTTCCTAAAGAAATACTACGCTTAATGAGCCACAGCCTAGGTCAACGATAGATGACGATGACTATGTCCGCTCGCTATCTTCCTAAGCTCAAACTTTATAAGCAGTAGCCAACTTCTCAATAGCGGACCGAAATGTCCCTAAACTAACAGCGGACCGAAATGTCCTTAAACTAACAGTGGACCGAAACGTTCTTAAACTAATAGCAGACCGAAACGTCTTTAAATTACTATCGCAGCATCTTTAGGCCAGTGAGATTAAAAAATATATATATATATATATAAATAAAATAAAAGAAAGAACGGTATGTCCATAAGCAAAAAAGGGGCACGGATGAAAACCCGAAAGGGCGCCGTGAGTAAAAACAGCAGGACTACCGGCGAGTGTTCGTGAAAACCCGAAAGGGCGCGACCTCGTAAAAAAAAGAGAAGAAGAAAATAAAAAAGAAGAAAATAAAAAAAAACGGTATGTCCATAAGCAAAAAGAGCACGGATGAAAACCCGAAAGGGCTCCGTGAGTAAAAACAGCGGGACTACCGGCGAGTGTTTGTGAAAACCCGAAAGGGCACAACCTCGTTAAAAGACACTTACAAGATCCTCTCGACCTTGTAAGGAGAAAGCACCTGCGTGAGATCCTTACGACTCACAAGGGAACAACACACTTAGGGATCCTCACGATTCCTAAGGAGAAAATACACTTGCGAGATCCTCACGACTCGTAAGGAGAACTCTCTTATGGGACCCTCACGGCTCATAAGATTTGAAAGTCTTAAGTTACAAAGACCTAAACCTGTGCTTGAGCAACCCCCACAACTTCCAATACTGCCCTACAAGTGGTCCAATACTGGCCCTTGTATACAATCCACGGGCGCGAATAAACATTTCCCTAACCAAGTCCCGTCCGTGACTGGGGATATGTCTGCATTATAAACAACCCTTGTAAATCCTCTCGATTTATGAGGAGAAGACCCTCCTGTAGGATCCTTACGACTTACAGAGGAAACGAACACTTAGGAATCCTCACGAGTCCTAAGGAGAAAATACACCTATAAGATCCTGACGACTTATAGGGAGAAATAGTTTTGTGAGACCCTTACGGCTCATAAAGTCAGAAGCCTTAGTCGACAGGACCCTAACCCTGGTCGCTAAGCCTCCTTTGTTCGACAATGACAGAAGCAAATGATGATTCGCTCCTGGCAACATCCCAGTTGTAGCGGTGCTGATGCCAAAATCAGTGTCCAGGTTCAGGTTCACGGCGAAAAACCAGTAGACCGTACATGCATACGAAATAGCCGAAATGATAGGGCAACTTGCAATAAAAAAAAAAGCAGCAAGTAAAAATATATGCATGAAGAAATAGCCGAAATGATTGGGCAACTCGCAATAAAAAGCAGCGAGTGGAAATAAAATAAACAGCCGAAATGATTGGGCACCGCGAAAAATAGCCGAAATGATTGGGCGATCGCGACGTTCGCGATATAAAAGCTGAAATGATAGAGCATCGCGGAAATATAAAAAAAATAATGATGATAAAATTTTGGCCCTACAGTTAAGATCACATCGATCCCTGTATACAATCTAAGGGCATAAACAAAGAGGGAGCCATACTCTCCCAGCAAAACTCCTCGACTCACGGATACAAACACTCCTTGACGAGAGCTTCCTGATCCGCGTCGACCCGCAGAGCCACCAGAGCCCCCGTGGGAACCCTCGACTCATTTCAAACCCTAAGGAAACAAATAATCCTTGGCGCTTGGGAAACAAATAATCCCTAGCAAAACTCCTCGACTCACGGATACAAACACTCCTTGACGAGAGCTTCCTGATCCGCGTCGACCCGCAGAGCCACCAGCGCCCCCGTGGGAACCCTCGACTCGTTTCAAACCCCAAGGAAACAAATAATCCTTGGCGCTCGGGAAACAAATAATCCCTAGCAAATCCCTCGACTCACGGATACAAACACTCCTTGACGAGAGCCTCCTGATTCGTGTCGACCTGCAGAGCCACCAGCGCCTCCGTGGGAATCCTCGACTCGTTTCAAACCCCAAGGAAACAAATAATCCTTGGCGCTTGGGAGACAAATAATCCCTAGCAAAACTCCTCGACTCACGGATACAAACACTCATTGATGAGAGCTTCCTGATCCGCGTCGACCCGCAGAGCCACCAGCGCCCCCGTGGGAACCCTCGACTCGTTTCAAACCCCAAGGAAACAAATAATCCTTGGCGCTCGGGAAACAAATAATCCCTAGCAAATCCCTCGACTCACGGATACAAACACTCCTTGACGAGAGCCTCCTGATTCGCGTCGACCTGCAGAGCCACCAGCGCCTCCGTGGGAATCCTCGACTCGTTTCAAACCCCAAGGAAACAAATAATCCTTGGCGCTCGGGAAACAAATAATCCCTAGCAAATCCCTCAACTCACGGATACAAACACTCCTTGACGAGAGACTCCCGATCCGCGTCGACCTGCAGAGCCACCAGCGCCTCCGTGGGATTCCTCGACTCGTTTCAAACCCCAAGGAAACAAATAATCCTTGGTGCTCGGGAAACCAATAATCCCTAGCAAACTCCTCGATTCACGGATACAAACACTCCGTGATGAGAGTCTCTTAACTCATGTCAACTCGCAGAGCCATCACCCCCTCCGCGAGCAAATTCCCGATTCGTCTCAATTTGTAAGAAGAAGTCTCAGACAGCAAGGATTGAAAAACTTGCTTCTTGAGCAATGGGGCCCTGCAAGTCAATCCAAAATGGTCTCTTGCATACTATTCACGGGTCTCACTCTCCGAAGTCGAATGTCGATGAGGAGGGAAACAACCGCTTATGAATTCTCTTGACTCGTAAGAGGGAAAATTCTCTTATAAGATCCCTACAACTTATAAGAGAAAACCACACTTAGGAATCCTCATGATTCCTAAGGAGAAAACCCACCTACGAGATCCTCTCGATCCGTAGGGAGAAAAGTCTCTATGAGACCCTCACGGCTCATAGAGTTGAAAAGTCTTAGGCGGCAGATCTGAACCTGTGGCCTAAGCCATCACTATCTCGTGAAGAAATCAAGATGCTTACTCTATTATCTGCTAATTGTGACAGCATGCTGATAATAAGAGAAGACAGAAAGCAAAAGAGTATACAAGACATTGCAAAGAAAAATGTGTATCTTTATTGAATATAATCAAATACAAGATGAAGCGTACAAAATAATGAAGAATGGATACATATTATTTAAAAAGAAAAATTTTACAAATATCTAGATACAAGGAGAATTACTGGGAAGGAAGCGTCTTGCATAGATTTAGCAATTGCTCGCATACTTCCTTCCACGTCTTCTCTCGATCGGCTACCACCGCCAGCTCTGCCTCCACTTGGGCTCGCTGCTGCAAGACCGACGCAAGCTGCTCCCTGACGACCTGATAGGCAGCTTCCCGACTTGGGGTATTGCGCTCAACTACGTCAAGCTTCCGCTTCAAGTTTAGCCCATGGGAGATACGCTCCAAGAAACCCTCGAAGATAGTCTTCACTTGGGCAGCATTTGCCTCAACCTCAGCGTGCAGATGGGCCGTTTCGTTCGAGGTCTTTTGGCATTCCCTTAGTCTTGAAGCTGCTTCTTGCTCCAAGTGGCGGAGGTGCGAAGTGCTTTGCTCGAGCCAAGTTGTGCGTTGGGTGCTCAGAGCTAAAACTTCGGGAGAAGGGCGCGTCGACTCCAGCCGATATAGACAGGCCTCGATCCCCCTGCAGTGGTTAACCCAAGATTCGACGACGCCTTCGTTATGAAAATTTACGAGCGCCGCCAACATCGGATTAACCTCCGCAGCAAAATCTACGGCAGAAGGAAGAGCATCCATATTGAGCTCTTCAATGTACCCGCTCAGCATGCCCAAACTCATCACAGCACCCTTGGAAGATGGACGTCTCAAGAAAGGGCCTGCCGGTGAAAGGACGCGAGCCTCAAAAGGGACCGGAGCCGGAACAATAGCTGCAAAACAAAACATGGTTAAACGATGGTTCAGAAGATGTTGAAGGGTTACCAAAAAAGGAAATTTACTATACCAGCTGCAACGGACGGCAAAGCCGGAAGGGCAGGTAGCACGGCAGGTCTTGCATCCCCTCCTTCGATTTGTGGCACTGCAATAGAGAAAAGGAAAAGTCAGAAATTATCCCATTGCAAGAAAAAAGGAGGTAAATAAAGATATTATAGTGAAAGTATACTCACCGGCGCCACCAGAGGGAGAAGCGAGTTCGGATGGGAAAGAGAAGTGTGGGAGCAACACTTGATATAAATGATCGAAGAGCACTCCTGCAAAGGCACAATGGTATAACGTTAGTACAAAGCTACATTTTTGAAAGATTAATGCATGAGTCGTGAATCCATACCTTCCAACATCCGTGATGGTACAAGGGAAGGCGGGGAGGTGACCACCGCCAAAGCAGTAGTCGACGGTGCCCCCTCGAGCAAAGGAGCATCGGCACTGGCCGCACCTGCAAAGACAAGCTTGTTAGAAGAGATCACAAGATATATAAAAAAGGGGGAACGCTGGTAACAAAAAAATTTACCTGACGAGCTACCAGCAGAAACTGAAGCAATCCCCTCATCCATCGACATGAGACCACCACCCGTAGCCTCATCACCCGACTCGATGGGAACCGTTGTTGTGCTCGCGAGCCCGGGAGACGGCAAGGAACCATACGCGGGGAGGGCTATGATCGGAGTATTACCAGATTCCTGAGAAAGGGCGTTTCGCTCCTCCTCAGGAATCGTGGCCGCCTCACCCGATACTCCCTCGGTTTCTGCGGTCACGGTTTTCTCGTCCATCGGCACCATGACGTCTCCAGCCTCAAGCGCCTCGACTTCTACTGCCTTCGGCTCGACAATCATCTCATCTGCCGCCACTTCAGACGCGGCATCAATGACCTTCTCGGCGGCGGATCCTTCAACTTCTGTTTCAGGCGCCGTGGCCCCGACGACGGTGCCCACCGTCGGCTCAGGTTCGGCAGGCGCCGCTTCCGCCGTTTCCTGGGGTCCAACGGTCTCCGCCTCCCCCTCAGTCGGACTAGGCCCTGCAAGATGAAACGCATATGAGCCAATGGCTTTATAATAATTCTTACAACAAGGTTCTGAAAGAGATGCTACCTGAAGGGGATTTATTGTTTGCACTTCGGTCCGCGCGCGCCACTTGCCTATAAGCAGTAGACAGGGCGACAGGGGCCTCTTCAGAAGGAGTGTCAACGCGAGGAATGGTACTGGGACCCGCTCCCGCGGCCAAAGCAGCTCTACGTGCCTTTGCTTCGCGTCTCAACCGCTTCCGCTCCTCCCGAGCCGTTGAGACGGATGCCGCTAGAGCTTCCCTAATTGAGGTGTCCTCGTCCGTGAATAGGGAAGCCTCTAAGGTTTTCAGAGCATCCCTCGTCGTTTTGTCAAGCCGAGGCTCTTGCGGCAACTTCGACGAAGCCGGGACTTCAGTAACAGGCTCGGGAAGGATCCCCGCGTCAACTGATATAACCTCTGCAAAGAAACAAAAGAAGGTTAGGTTGACCATCAGAGAAGATGACAAACTTTCCTTATGAAAGGGAAAAGGGTGGGACGTACCAACGCCTGCTGGGACACGCTTCTTCTCCTCCTCCTGGAAGGTCTTTAAAGAGGCAGCAATGGCCTCTTCAGTAGAAATACCTGTTGAGAATGAAGAAAATATTAGCTAAAGATAATAATAAAAATGCAGTAAAATGACAAATAAAGCGGCTGATGATTACCTGACTCAGCGAGTCTGCTTAACATTGCTTCGAGCCTTGCCGATCGCTCCGAGGCTGCAATGGCGGCAGCTAAATTGGTGTCCTCAGGGTCCACCACAAAGCCCTCATTGCTGCCATACTCACATATGGCCTCGGCAGGAGAAGTCGCAGGCTCTGAGCTGAGGATCGCATCGAGGGAAAGGGCGGACTTCTTCTTTTTCTGCTGTCCACCAGCTTTAGATCCACCCGGAGCGGATTTGCGCTTGGCAGCCACTTTAGGGCGGCGAGTCCCGATCTCTGCCCTTCCGCCAAACCCTGGTGATACCACATTAACCGTCTTCGGGGGAGCACGGGGCGCCGGCGGTGCATCCACCGTAGTGGGCAATGGCAACCCACGCGGGGGGCTCAACACGCGCGGTCGATCAGCTCTGGCATCTTTTATCGGGGGGATGACCTGGATCCTTGGCTGCAAGGGAGCCTTGCGATCACCGCCAGGAGGCGCAGCTCTGCGGTCAACCAGTAGACGTTTCTCCATTAAAATGATTGGGCCCATAGCATGCGCATACCAGGCTACATACGGATGGATTATTTTAGGGGCACAGCTAGGTTCACTGATAAAAAAATAGGAGCCTGTATTGAGCCGGGTGAAATGATGCATCGCATTCCTTATTTCCCCTTGGTTGGCCGTGGGTGTTTCCAGAAAGGCTTCCATCGGGATCCCTTGATTGTAGCTCGATTGTCGGGCAAATCGATGTGGGTTATACCTCATAAAGAGAGCCGTCTCATTCTGCCTAAATACTAGGTAGCCCGGCCGAATGGAGTAAAGGTGAAGGATTTCCCGAGCCTTCAGTACAGAAGCCCCGCCCTTAAAGTCATCGCGCAGCGGCACCACTGACTTAGTGGTCTCTGAGCCTATGGTGATGACCTTATCTACAAAAGAGATCTTCGCTCCGACTAGATGTGAACGCAGGAGCAGTCCCCTAGACTCCCGCGGAGGTACAACCACAATTGAAGCCCCGACCAACCGTATGATTCTTGGGAGTCTATATTTCTCAAAGAACGGAGGAGTCTTATGGGCACCAAACACCCCTCGTACATGCAGCTCCATCCA
Source organism: Agapanthus africanus (assembly GCA_030015575.1). Taxonomy (NCBI): domain Eukaryota; kingdom Viridiplantae; phylum Streptophyta; class Magnoliopsida; order Asparagales; family Amaryllidaceae; genus Agapanthus; species Agapanthus africanus. Next base: position 821,203,290 of record CM057339.1, on the reverse strand, counting down.
AGAAGTGAAGTAGTGCATCGGGAAGTTAGCAGGCTGTACCCCAAGCTCATTAGCGTCCGCCGCTACGCTAAGTCCATTATAAAGGTAAGACAGCCCGGCAATCCCTACCGATAGCTGCAAACCAGCCGCCATTCGATGCGCCGGGTAAAAGACGGAGGGCCGCATGAGGCGTGGATGCATGGGGAGCGCGAAGCTGCATAGCCATAGACCCAAGAACCCTATAAAAAAAGTCTCCTCGTCCATGCCAGGAACGGCGATCTCTGAGAAAGGGACGCTGGCAGTGCCGGGGAGATAAAAATCCCGCTGGTCATTTTCCGATGTAGGTCGGCGGTCCAAGCCGAAACCAAAAGGGTCGACAAGCTGAGCGAACTTCTCGCTCTGCTCTGATAGGAACTCCGGGCGAATAAAGCGAGCAATGAAATCCGCGAAACTGACGCCCCGGTCGCCCGATTCCAAATGCAGTTCCTCATAAATCTCCAACACCTTCACCAAGCCCGGGTGCTGATGCTGGATGGCATTTTCCGGAGTTAAGTCAAATACCAACTGCTTGGTGGCAAAGACGTACTCGTCAGGAGGAAGCAGCTCCTCGTAGTGCTCCCCCCTCACTGGTAGACCTGAAATCTCAACAAATTCTTCCAAAGAGATGGAGACTTCCCTATCCGCTGTCAAGAAGGTGTGGGTGGGGATATTCCATTGTTCAATAAAGGCCTTTATCCACCATGTTGGAGGAGAGGGATATTCGAAAAGTGAAACGTAGACGGCCGAATATAAACCAATCGTCGTCAGATGAGTCCTTTTCGCCGCTAAAATGTAGCGGGCCCAGGGTAAATATCCGGCAAGCGGTCGCGGGATCAGTCCAATATTATAAGCCTGTCCCCAAGGGCGTGCTTCACCCTGACAGATTCGCCTCCCCAAGATATCTATCGCCGGCGGCGGTTGCACCGGGATGGCACCGATTGCAGGCTGAAGGAGGTCGTCGGAATTCCAATTTTTAACCTCCACGGCATACTTCACCGGAGGCTTGTCCGCATAAGGGATCGCGGCTATGGGCTCAGAGGGCGAGGCGGAGCTAAAGCTGCAACGGCCTTGGATGATCTGGCTGTACCACCTTCCCCATAGGTGAAGTTTCTTGCACTCAGGATCGTGATCTTTAATCAGAGCAAACACCACCCGGTCCACTGGCGAATGTGGGAACCCTCCTTCTGAGCGAACGAAAGGGAAAGACAGATCTACGGACATGTTTCCTGTAGGAAAAGAAAAAAAAATATATAATCGTTAGTGTTCCAATGCTTCACATTTCAAAGTCCTACATCACACTACAATACAGTGGGTAGGGGACCAAAGGGGGACCCACAAAATCAAGATGACGGCGTATCATTTGATAAGACAGTCCCATCATGGGATGAGACTGTCAGTCAATGAAAAAGACCCCCAAGAGAATATCCTCATTGGGGGGGAATCCCTAGAGACAAAGAGAAAATCTCCTCTTTTAGAGCAAAGCTCTGTCACAGAGTGACATTTGTCAAACTCTGGTCTCAAAGGAATAAAACTTCTTAAAAAAAAAAAAAGAGCCTAGCTCTGTAATAGTAATGATAACTATAACCCCTAAGGATTAAAAGAAAAATTTTGGGATCTTAAAAAATCCAGGGAAACTTTTAGGAGTTCTCCATTTATATATATATATATATATATATATATATATATAAAGAGGGGGTGGAGATCTACATTTGATCTATGAGCAGGGCTCTGTTCATGGGTTAAAACCCAAGAACAAGATCTCTGTAGAATTTTGAGAGCAAGGCTCTGTTGATGAAACCCCAAAGGGGTTTTCTTTAGATCAAAGATCTATGAGAGCAAGGCTCTGTTGAAGAAACGCCAAAGGGGTTTTTCTTAGATCAAAGATCTACAAGAGCAAGGCTCTGTTAATTTAATTTAATTTAATTTAAATTTTTTACCTAGAGTGATTCTAAATGCTGAACTTTGAAGTTCTTGGGAAAGTACAAGAGCAAGGCTCTGAAAGTTCTTAAGCAAGAGCAAGGCTCTGAAATTCAAATTCTTGAAATTGGTAAAGAATTACCAAGGACCAAGGGTCCTATTTATAGGCGCCTGCGCCTTTTCAACTGACCCCCATGATCCAACAGTCAGGATCTTGCCACCGCTGCACTCACGTGCGCGCCACGTGAGCGCAACGGTGGGGGGGCATTTGTTCCCCCAATCAGAGCAAGGCTCTGCTTGAATTTTAAAAATTCAAATTTTGAAGCAACGCTTCAGTTCCCGTGCGCTGCGCGCAACGCGCCACGTGTCAGAAGTTGACACGGCAGCACAAAGCCCAAGGCAGTACGTCCAATCAGAGCAAGGCTCTTTAAAAAACATAAGCAACGTTCAATTGCGCAAGCGCACGGCAGCGCGACACATGTCTGCGCAGTTGCGCAAGCACAAACTGCGCAAGCGCGCGGCTGCGCGACACGTGTCTGCGCAGTTGCGCAAGCGCACCGCTGCGCGACACGTGTCACGCGCAGGTGAGTTGCGCAACAACAGAGTGAAGATTTAAGGATATTTTTTCTGTTCTTGTTTAAACAAGAAGATTTCTTCTGTAAAACAGGGGCCTTTGGATCAAAGATCCAACGGTGGGGAAAATTCCCCAAATCACTCAGAAAAGATCTTTTTAACAAATTTAACTGATTTTTGAGCACTATAAAAAGGACCCCAGACCCCATTTCAAAGATAGAGACAATTGGATTAAAAAAAAAAGGAGAAGAGAACTTCTAGAGAACACAAAGAAGAAGGTAAAAACCTTTGAAATAAGAGAAAATTCTCTTAGGAATAGATCATTGATCTAAAAGACAAAATCAGTGATCTTCAATAAATAAATAAATAAATAAAAATAATAAAAAAATAGTGCCTTGTACTTGCTAGAGAACCTCTGGTTCTCTGAGATAGAAAGAAAAAAAAGATTTTTCTTCTTCTCTTTGATCTAAATTTAGATCAAGAAATTAAAAAGTGCTCTGCACTCCTTTCCTTGAATCTAAAAGATTCTTGGTGCTTTGCACAAATGCAATGCATTACTTGAAGGGCCAGGCCCAAATCAAAAAGACCTAGCAGGCCAAAATAAATTGCAAAGCAATAAAAGGGCTGAGCCCAAATAAAATTGATGCTCTGCATCATTCATAAAGAACAGAGCCCAAAACAAAGTGATGCCCTGCATCTTTTCTGGGCAAAGCCCAAATAAAAATAAAAGGAAATGCAAAAGCAATGTTGGACATTTTTTTTACTGGACTTAGCCCAATCGTGGCCATAAGTCCTTAAATTAAATTGGCTAAGCAAAATGGCTCTCCTAAATCAATCTACATCCGGTTCGAGGGTACATCTCCGAGCTCCTTTGACATCCATCGTTGTAATTCCTCAACGACGTCAAAGAGGTGACGGGTCCCAACGGCCACACACCCAATACCGGACCGAAACGTCCTTAAACTAACATCGGACCGAAACGTCCCTAAACTAATAATGGACCGAAACGTCCATAAACTAATATCGGACCGAAACGTCCTTAAACTAACATCGGACCGAAACGTCCCTAAACTAATAATGGACCGAAACGTCCATAAACTAATATCGGACCGAAACGTCCCTAAACTAATATCGGACCGAAACGTCCCTAAACTAATAATGGACCGAAACGTCCCTAAACTAATATCGGACCACCACGTCCCTAAACTGGCACAATAGAGCCTAAATGCTCTTTTGTCGGATCTAAACGGTCCCGTTAAGTTGATCTTAGTCTCAAACTAGACTAACGTATTCTTAACAAACGTTTAAGTTGATCTTAGCCCCAAACACGGCTAACGTATCCTTAAATATTCAAATGGATTATAAAACTCCCCATCAACTCCGGTTCGAGGGTACATCTCCGAGCTCCTTTGATACATGTCGTTGTAATCCTTCAACGACGTCAGAGAGGTGACGAGTCCCGATGGCCATACATTAAATTAATCACTACGTTGAGTTGATCTTAGTCTAAAACAGGACTAACGTATCCTTGACGAACGTTTAAGTTGATCTTAGCCGCAACGCGACTAATGCATCCTTAAACTGAAAACACCAAACCCAAATCTAAGTAAATACGGATTTGGACTAATCCACGTCCTACGGGCGACGGCATTACTCAATCTCCGTATACAATCCACGGGCAACCACAAACAAAATGAACACACACGACACGAAGTGAAATTCTGGAGAAGGAGAAAGTTGTTACCGCGATGCGGTAGCGTAATTAACTGCAGGGGCTTGCGCCTGCAGGGAAGAGCGTCCCCATAATCAAAAACCCCTCATCCTGAGGGGGAATCTGACGAAGTCTGCTACATCGGCCGCATCCGTCTAAACCTCCGATACACGGTGCCATAAATCAACTTGGCATCTTCGGAGAGATAAACGGATAAAACCAAATAGCATCTGCCCCGAACATCAGGCATGGACGCCAAGTCTAGGCCGCCATTCGGAGGGGAACATACCTCAATATCATTTATTGCGATTTGTGTCTTGTGATCCGAGTATCACACTTTTATCGCTTGGATTTGAGTTTCATGATATTGTTTCCGTGCATCATGGCTGCACCTACTAGAGATTACATTTTTGTGCACATTTATTGCACTCGATTTATGTACCGCTACATCGGTTTACGATTTATGCATATCTATTGCACTTGATATCGGTTTTGTGCCTTGGCTACACGTGTTTATGATTTCGTGGATTTCATACAGTTGATTTGATTTTGTGCATGTAGTACGCACTCAATTTGATTTTTGCACTCGGTATAGCTCACATGTGCTTGCAGTGCATTGATACGTGTTTTGTGCACGCAGTGCACATATTTATGATTTTATACAGCTCGGTACACTCGGGGTTGCTTTTTATACGCATTTGAGTTATTAATGAGTTTCCGTGCACTTGTCGCACCAGATTTATATTTCGTGCATTGGTTGCACCGGATTTATGTTTTTGTGTGTGTTTGCACTTGACGCTCGTTTTCGTGCGCTTTACTGCACTGGGCATTTATACGGACCTGATGCGCTTGGGTTGGATTTTTTTGCGCATATTAGGCGCTTGGTATTAGATTTTGTGCATATCGGATGCACTTGATTTATATTTTATTCGTGCATGTGGGATGCACTTGATTTAGATTTTATTCGTGCATGTCGGATGCACATGATTGAGATTTTCGTGCACTCTAGATGCACTTGATGTTGTCATGCACACCCGTTGCATTTGACAGATGCTTTTGTGCACACCGGTTGCACTTAGTTGGTTTTGTGCACATTCGTGGCAGTTGTATTGGATTTGATTTCCGTACGCACCAGACGTACGTGATTGTTGGATACGCCTTTCGAGGCTGATTTGCTCTTGAGCACTTTGTTTTCATGATGGACACTATATTATGTAGTAGCCGAATAAGACTGATCTGAGAATAGTACCTGAGTATTTTGAATGCATTAAAAGTTTAACATGAGGTTTTCAAAAGGAGCTATAGTCTCGCTATTTCCTACGTGTCCGCGAGCGACACGAACGTTTACAAAGGAAAACCTTTTGGGATATTTTCAAAAGGGCGGAACGTGTATTTGAGCAAAACATATATGAACGTATATTTATCACTTTACAAATGAGCGTCCGTCACTTGTGCCGTGAGTTACGCATCGCACGGCGATTCAGAAAAGATTTTGCATGTGTTTTGTTCTGTTTTAGAAGATTTTTCCAAGGATGCGTACTATATACGTATTATAGTATTCGACTAGTGTATATTAAATTTCAGTTGTGGATTTCGAGATCTGTATCTCCGTTGTAACTCCGATAATTGCATGATGCTTGACGGAGTTCGATTTTGAGTTTCATGCTCATTTTCAGGCGCACACGAGGCGCTGTGGTATTTCTGTATCTTCCGTGATTTCGGAGCCCCGTTGATTTGAGCTGATTATTGAAATGTTTTAGCATTTGGGGGTTTAAATTTAAATTTGGGGACCGAATTTATTTAAGGGGGGAAGATTGTAATATTTCAGAAAATATAAAATATTATTTTTGGAAATTAATATTAAAATAATATATTTCGCGAAAACTACTCGATTTGCGAATTTGGGGTTTTCATAAAATGGTATAAATATATACCAATATTTGTGAAATAATTGGAGATTAAAATGATTTATTCATTTAAAAATATATTTATTGGATTTGTCATTTTTATAATTAATTATATGCTAGTTTAAAATTAAACTTGGTTGGTGCACTACTAATCGCGATTAGACCAAATCCGTCTTTTTAATTAATCATGGCTAGCGCACTATGACATATTGTATTTTGTTACATGTTTGTTCATTTTCTTTTGGTTCTATTTATTATGAGAAAAGAAAGAAAAGTGAAGACATGAGAGTGAATTATTAAGGAGAGAGGGAGGGGACAACATGATGGCATGGGAGCATGCCATGGAGAGAGAATGAGAGAGAGTGGGGGTAAGATTGAGAGAAGGTGATCCTAAGAGAGAGAGGGCTGCCTTCATTCCTTTCTCCACTTGTTTCTTCATTTTCTTCATTTTCAAGCTTTCCCCTCACTTCTACCCTCATGGTTTATCACAAAACCTTCACCAAAATCCTATACTTCCTTCACTAAAAATGATCACAACCTCCTCCTACACCCTTTGGACCTTTCAAAGTTGGATTTTGAAGACTTTAAGCGACTCAAGAAAATTCTTGAGTTACCAAATGAGGTATATTTCCTATCTTTAGTTAAGTAATTATGTTTAGTATATCCTAGATGTAGTTTAGAGTTAAATAAGTGTGGATTGTGATCTTAGAAATTTCCTAGATGAGTTTTAGGGTATGAGTTGAGTTGTGGTGATGTGTAGTGGCTGTTTACAAGACCATAGTGTGGATTCTATGGCTTAGAACACGGAATAGAAACCAAAATACGAACTTAGAAATTTCCCCGTGTTGGTTTTGTGGTGTTTAATAGCCTACAGGGTATCTGGAGCTATCTGGGGCATTTTCAAGAAAATCTAGCAAGTCCAATGACCTAGATACACGACCAGAAGGCCACCACCAAAATACGAGCCCGTTTCCTCCTACCTAGGCCGGCGAGATCGGGAAATTAGGCAATGTCGCCGAATTTCTGTAGGTCTCTGGTGTTGAGTTTTTGCCTGTAGCTCCAAATCCCTATAACCTATCTCCTGTACTTGCTAGTTTAGTCCCATTTAACTTGAGCTAAAATCTGGGAGCTGTTGTGAGTGTTTTGGGCAAAGTTTTCCGATATTTGAATGCTTGGTTTTGATATTTGAGATTTGATTGGGTCGTTGGATGTTTGTACGTCAACGACGAGAGTTGTTTGGTTGTTTTTGCATGCGTTGGCTATAGGTTCTAACCTATGAGCGCACCGTGTGCCGTATCGGTTTTCCGGACTTGATTTTAATAGCATTGCGACTGTGTATTTATTGTTGGTATCTTCGCATGGATTCCGAGACGACGAAGTACATCGACTACGGCTGAACAAGGAATTCCGCAGGTGAGTATATTTATATCTACGGGGGAAATCGGGTGGATGGCGTATAGCACCCCCGCAAATTATAAATGGAAACCAATATATATATATATATATATATATATGGTTAGGGAAACCATGTGAGAAACTTATGAATATGGTTAAAGAGAGTTAGTAGGCGATGAGATAAGATAATACGAGTGGATATGATTAATATAAGATATGAAACAAGATGTATAAGGATATGACATGAGATCGATGAATATGATGAGATTGAGATAGATGTGTTATGAGATCGGTAAAATAAGATAAATATATATAAGATCACTTGATGTGAGATATTGATATGATGAAAAGAGAATGTGATGAAATAATATGACTTGGAATATTATGTCGATATACGGATGCGAGGTGACATGATAGTATAAATACTGTTGCCAAGACATGATATGAGATTGATACGGATGTGACGTAAGATATTTGTATATTTATAAGAATAATGAGTGTCATGTCGTACGAGACGTTAGGTCCGTACCCTCATTGTCATATAGGTTGATAGAATCCCTGATTGTTTGATACCGCCGAACGATGTATTACCGTACGTGATGTTATGAGGATGGATTGCCGATTGATAGATTCATCGACTCGGATATGTTATAGATATGTATACCTTCTAGCATTTCGCTTACGATGTACTTTATGGTGCGTTCATGATATTCTCATTGCATTACATATACATATGCCAGTACACCTACACAATTATCGATAATGCGTATGTTACACTTACACAGATAGCCGGCTCACACACCTTCATCATCGATAATTATTATGTCACTTACACAGTAGAATTGCTACATCATGCAATTACTCTTAATTGTTTAGAAATGTCACATGACTCGTTGACATGATATACTTGATATGCTCACATTTTTGTTCTATGTTTCATACATCATGCTTTACGATTATATGTATTGAGATGCTGTTTTCATGAGATTATGGATTTGAGGACCGTGGTTATATTTCAAAAGAAAGTATGTATTGTTTTAAAAACCCGGTTTCTCTTTATATGATATTTCGAGACGTCCACCATGAGTTTTCTCGGTTCTGAGATTGGTATGTGAAACCCGATTCGAGGAGAGGTAGGCACCGTCTGCGGGTACATGGTGGACCCAGTGAGGTACCCCGGGACAAGAAGACTCGTATTGTTAGGCGGTGAGCCTAGCAGGGGAGCACTACCTACCGGTGATTGGTTGGACCTGGCGGTTATCCAAAGGATACCGACCGGAGTCGTAATATGGATTTGGGCTGATCCGGACTGACGGAGCCCGAGATATGAGGATTTACATGTCGATGATGGACACGGGTTTCATGAGCTTTCGAGTGTCGGTGTTGGGCACTCAGGTTCCATGATTTTGATGTGTCGTTGATGGACACACGTTGGTTGTTATCCTCATATATATATGCTTATGCTTTCATGATGTTTCGAGTGTCGATGTTGGACACTCATGTTCCGTGATGTTGTTGTGTCATTGATGGACACGTGGATGATATCCACATGCATACAGGCATTGATTATGTTGTTGGCATATATGCATATACAGTCACCCTAGATATTATAGTATTACCTTTATGATATAGTTGACCTAGGAATCGTTGTTTTATTCGATTTCTACCTGCTAATATTTTCTACTCACGAGTTGGTAACTCACCCCCGTTGTGCCACAGTTCTTGCAGGTTGACCGCGTGGATCAGTAGCGGTATCGCTGGCACACAGCTTGCTTCGGGTGATTTGCTATGGTAGATGGGACATATTGGATCGTGCCCGCTTTTGTATTATTATTCATGTTGTATCTAGTTAACTCCATCAATCAGAAACTAAACTTTGTATATTTAGTGGATTTAGACGGACTTGTGGTTGTGAGACTTAGAGTGAGGGATTTTATATTCGCTTATTGGGGATTTGATGTCTTGCTTTCTTCATGTTATTCTTTTATGTTGATCTTTGCCGTTGGGCGTCATATATATATATATTTCTGACTTGCGTGGTTGTGATTCTGCCGATTGGCGAAGAGCTAGCTCCCGTTTGGGGATGCATTTATTGTCGTTATGTATATGTGGTTTTGGTTCAAAATATATAAGGGGGTGCTGCCCAAATTTTTAAAAAGACGAAACATGTTTTTCAACTTGTATAATCCACTTGCATTTTCATGTTCCATTATCGATGCATTTAAGAAAACTTTGATTTCATCATATCTTTATTTCAAAACTTCATCTCTTTTATTTTCTTTAAAAAAAGGTTTAGATTTCTGAGCTTCGGCTTACTTAAGTTACGTTACGCGTTTAGACGTTGCGTGATTTAAGTGCCGGTCACGAACTAAATTTCGGGTTGTGACATCCGCTGACGCCATCGGGGATACGCACGAAAATTCAGGCGCACGACGAGACGGCATGTGAGCCCAAAGATAGAAACAACGCAACCGTCTAACGCCATGTCGTTCCTGGGCGATCCACATTATAATTCTCGGCACCAAACTGAGCAAAGGAAAAACCAAACAGGCCACTCTCGACCCGACCCATGAATAGGTAGGAACGGGAGTGGGGGGCTAATGATGATGCTCACAAGTGGTTGTAACAACCCTAAATTTTCTGTACAACTTTCTGTACACTTTTTTCTAAAATACAGAAAGGGGTATTTTTGCCTGAGCACAAGATATAAGTTTGTTTTGCTTTTTAATAGCAAGAACGAGCTTGTAGCTCATTGGTAAGACCTTGCACTGCTGAACCAAAGCACCAAAGTTCAAATCCCATCCTCCACATTATTTTTAATATTGTTTTGTTTTGAATTTTTAGAAGTCTAAGAGCCTACACGTGCATAACTCGTAAAAACCCCACTACACATGTAAAACAAACTGACTCAGGGGATACACTAAGCGACGATGGACACGTGGCGGCGAGCCCCGGCCCGACTCAGCCGACTCGGGCCGACGACTCGACCGACTCGGCCCGCCGCCGCCGGCCGGACTCGGCCGGATCGCCGATTGTCCAACATGAAAGTTCTGCCTCTTGGTCTTCCCCAAACCCCTGTACATTTTAAATTTCCTGCAATTTAACAGAGCTCTTTAAAATCCTATTAATCCATAATTTTAATACAATTTAATACATTTTTCTTTACACTCTTTCACCTACCCTAAACCCTAATCTTTCCCTATAAATATCAACCCTAAATACACCCTCCTCACTCCAAATTTCTGTTCAAAACTCTCAAGAAAATCCCTAAAACTTTTGTGTACAAGTGGAGTTAGCGAAGGGCGAAACTCCGGCGAACTTCCGACGACGACCCTAAGAGCTTCCGGCGACGAAACGACGCACCGGCGAGTCCTACTTCCTCCTCTACCTCTTCTCTTGATTCTAAGCCAGTAAGTCCCACCTCCCTCTTCTGTTCTCTATTCTTAAAACTTTTTTTACTAAAACCCGATGAAAGCGGAATTAAATCCGACTTCCGATTCGTTTTTTTTTATAAAGTTTAATTTTCCTTAACACAACTATGTTAAACTCTTACATCTTGACTATTAATCATTAAAAAAACTTGTTGAACAAGTTTCATAGCAAAATATTTTATCTTGTAACTTTTATCGCTCTTTTTCACTAAAGTACCATGTAGTTTACTTTCTATTTTAAAACATCATTAATCTTGCTATACTTTCAATTAGATCACGAGGTAATGACCTACCTCCTCACAACACTCATATGCAACATAGCATAATACCTTTCGGGAACATAGAATACGGGAAAACGAAACTTTACATATAAATACCACTAACTATTAAAACTATAAGATTAAGTATTTTTATAAATCTTTGCAAAGCGCCGCTACAACCATTTTGGGGAACCTGACTGGGATGGTGAGGATTATTGCATATCCATGGGCTTAATAGTACGAGATGCAGACCTCCGCAAGGAGCATTCGGTCTCGAGAGATTTAAAATACAAATATCTTAAAAAAATAAGATTTCTAGAAATATAATATATATTAAAATTATTTTTATATAAATATATATCATTAAAATATCTATTTTTGTGATAATATAAATATTCCAACTTTTTCTGAAATCACAAGAATCACTTTATATTAAAATACCATGAATTCCATACAAGTTCAATATTACAATTAAATACCCTATATTATGAAATTAGGTTATCTTCACTAGAAATATCACAAATATAAAATCTATATCTATGACAAGTCTAAAGACGATAATTAAATACTTGGGGTGTATTTTGAAAATTATACAAAAGTATTTTTACATAAAACCCCTTCAAGTTCTATAAATTACCCTAAGGACCCTAGTAATTATAGGTTTAAGCGGGACCAATCTTTTGAGCCTCAGGGAGCCGAAGAAGTGGGTTCTTACCTATTCAGCGGTAATCGTTTTTGAAAAAGACACAAATCCTGCCGTCCATGTGCAGTGGTTACCAATAATATCAAAACCTAATTCAGGACTTCAATTTCTTTTTTAATTGTCTGACTCAGACTGAGTCTCGATATAAATAATCTGATTTGAATATGATTTAAGTACAATCTACAATCTACAGCCCAGTATGAATCCATGAATCCATATAATTAACTATTCAATCTATATTGACCGAACCGAACCATGGATATATTTCCATTTACATGATTCTCCAGTTACATCCATGATTCTCCAGTTACATCCATTTACTGATATCATGGTTTCGGCAAGTCATCCAATTATACAATCTATATTACAAGACAATCCACGTTGCAAGACAATACAAACAATACAATCAAGACATCGCGGGGTTTAAGGGGTAGATTGGTACGGAAGGTGTTAGAAGTGGTACGAGACTGCAAGATTTAAGATACCTAACCTGAATACCACGCCGTTGTTCCGGGCTTTCTAGCGGAGCCTTGTACTTCCATTTAGCTCTAGTCTCTGGCATATAGAGACTCCTCTCGTATACACTAGTATCCTTCTGTACCAAGATACAAACAACAGCGTTAATACTAAATATAACATTATAACAATATAAGACAACTTTAAAAGCTACACTCTCTTTCTTACTCTCTGTCTATTCTACTTCTCTTTTATCTTTGGGACTTACCGAGCGATTTGTTCGCTGACGACATTTTCTTTCTTTCTTTGAATGTCGTCAGGTGTTTCGGACCTTCCAGAGATCGAGCCCAGCACTGAAGACTTGGACCAATTTACTGAATGTCCCGAGCTGTAGTTTCACTTGTATATTTTCCATTTCATTTCAGTACTTTCCTTTTCTGTTATGTCATTGTTTAGGTATTTCTTTCATTCAGATGTATTTACTTTTCCATGCATTGTACAAAAGAATGTTAATAAATAAAGTTGTTGTTTCATTACATTTGTCTCTTATGTATATTCTTTTATATTGCTTAGATACGCTTAGCGTATTTACTTCAGAGTAGATATGTAGCGGTCTCGTCACGCCCCCTTCACCGTACACCGGAAAGCGGGACGTGACAGTGGTATTTCCTCAGATTACGACACGTGGCGGATAACGTGTTCCTAAAGCTACGGAGGTGGAATAAATTTGATGTATTAGGGGCGTTCCTCGGGACCTCGTCTACGAGAACGCATCCGACCTTTCAGGAGACCTCCCTGAGTACTTTCCGTCTTCACTCAGCAAACAGCCAACAGCTCGTCTCCGAGCCATCTGACGAGCCGAGCTTCTTCGGCCTCCCTGCTTGTCTCCGAGCCATCTGTCGGGCCGAGCTTCCTCGGCCTCCATGCTCGTCTCCGAGTAATCTGACAGGCCAAGCTTCTTCGGCTTCCCCGATCACCCGAGAGCGTGAAACCCAAACGTCCCCGCAACAGCTCCACGTATCTCGCCAAGACGAGATATCCGCCTCCCCAACGTTCCGAGTCCCACGCTAGCGCGTCCCCCTTTTAATGGGCGTATCCCGCCATTAATACGTGGATAACATAGGGGCGTAACTGACGGCGATGATCTCGCGTATGCTCACTTCACGCGACCACTATATAAACCCATCTCTCAGACGACTCAGGTAACTCCAACTCATTCCAATACGTCGTTATTCTGCATCTATTTCTCGGCACTAATTTGATCGTCGGAGGGTTCTACGGTGGTCACCCATCCCGGGACTTCCTTTGCAGATAGCTCGGCGTCAACATCAACCCATTGAGATCCACACGCTCGACAATTCCCAAATCAAATCTCAACCGTTAAAGACCGCCATCACAGGATCGACGGAAGACAACATCAGCCTCGATCACAGGGTCTCCAAATTGAAATTGTGGATTTGATTCTTGCCCGCGCATAGCACTAAAAATTATACTAATTTTTAAGAAAAAATATTTATAAAATCCATATCCAATTCAAATCTTCCAAAATCTTTTAATGTGATGAGTTAATAACAAATCAAACTCCTCCTTGCACGCACCCACACACGAATATAAAACAATTCTATTTAAAAAAAATTTGTATATTCTATCATAAATTTAGTCAGGGATGTGAAAACGCTAGTTCAATTTATACATCTCTGAGTGCCAAAAAATTTATATATCAATGGTATGTAAATTAATGCCAAAAGAGGGTGTAAGTAGCACATGCAAAAAAAAAACCCTCTATTTTTCTACTATGTCAGTAAAGCCTGAAATGTCAAAAATCGGTAATTTTAATTTATATTAAACTTGAAATAAAAAAAGAGAAAATTTTGGGGTTATTATTGCTATTCACTTAACAAACTCGGACGATTGAAAGATATCATGTTCCCATCATCTCTGTAACTCTCCTTATTTCATGTTCCAATCTCTTCAACTAGTTTTTATTAAAAAAAAAAAAGATTAGATCTTTGTGATGTCAAAATATACAATTGCTGTTTAACATATTATTATATATGAAGTTGTATGGGGAGAAGAATCAAGCTATTTTTTTCACTCATCCTCGTAAAATTATACTCCACCCGTAGATTTTAGGGAAATTTGCATTTGACCCCTGGCCTTTAATGCATGGTGATTTGTGATGGAAAAATTTAGCCTCTGCCGTCTTTGTTTTAAGAAATTTGCATGTAGCCCCTTTCATGTTTATCTATATATAGCCAAAAAGATTGGAAAATTAGCTTTGGCCCTTCTTTTGTGTTGATATTTTCAATATAACCCTTTAGTATGTATCCTTTTGCCTTTTTAAATTTATCTATTCATGGCTAAAAGACTAAAAATTTCTTACATTTTATTGATTAAGTTTAGAGGCGTTATCTAACCGGATATATATTTTGGGGTTATATGAAATTGTGATCAACAGTAAACTGGATATGGTTCACCGCATCTCAAAAAGAAAAGACAGTTGAACAACGTGACTTTTTGTTTATTGAAGTGGTGCTCATTGCTAGAGTTACATTATATGACCACAGTCTAAAGGTTGCAGACGACCTTACGACCATTTTTGCCTATATTTTGTATGGTTCTTGAAATAAATCAAATGTGATAGAATCGGCTTACTTTATAATTTTGTTTTGCTGAACGTATCAATCAGACAAGTTATTTCCGATAAATATACAAATGACTTAATTATTACTTTAGATACATTTTCTTGTTAATTATTTTTATTCAAACACAATATCAAAATAGATTGTAGCATTTTATCTTCCCTTAATTGTTATAAATTATTCCCTATTTAAGTGCATAAACATTTTATATCATGCAACCCTTTTTTTATACAAATTTGTTAAATTCTTCATAAATCATGAAAAATAACAAAACATAATCTTCCCATTGCACAGGCTCCTTGCTAGTATGTACCTAAAACCATAACCTTTGATCTCTACAATGAAGGAATACCTTATTGGATGCATCAATTAGCCAGTTACCCAGTTATATTTCACACATGTACGTAATGCTGAGTAATCTTAAATTCAGCCAAACAAAGTGTATAGAACAAAATTCTCTATAAACATCAACTGTCGCATGGTATAAACCACAAAGTTCACAATTTTTCAAGCCATTTCAGGTTATAACATTGATGAAGTCACTGAATTCCACAAGCCCAAAATATTCAAGCATTGCCAGGCCGAAGTACTGCGAGTTGGGTCCCCCCTGCCCTGATTACTGAAAATCATCACCGCTATAATTCACTGATCCTCGTGATAATCTGTCTCATCAAATATCTCTTCCTGCATTCATAAAATAATGTCAGCATCTTCATCAAAATTTGACGAGGAAAAACAAGAAGTTTGTTGTGCTAAGGTTTCACCTGCAACAGCTCTTCGATAACATCTTCCATGGTTATAATCCCAACGGCTTCTTCATCTTCGTTCAACTTCGGCAGAGGCTTGTCATCGATATGCAAAACGTCAGCATATGCATCTTTGTACCATTTCCTCCCGCCTCTAATGCTTCCTTCTCTCTGCGTACCCGCAGGGTAACTCTTCCACTTCTGCAGCGGTTTCTTCACTTTCACAACCTTTTCTTTAGCCTTGTCCTCCTTAGGTTTATAAGCAACTTTAATATCTTCCTCCACTTTCACATCTTTTTTCGAGACAAAATTAAACAAAAATAATAATAAGCCCGAGAGAGGTAATAAGCTACTTTATCGTTGACATTCTTAGATGTTAAATATGAAAGTGTAAGGTGGAAGGAAAAAGAAGAAAAGAAAAGAAAAACACGGGATTTTTTTTTATGTTAGGTTTTTTTCTGTTAGCTCCC
This sequence comes from Agapanthus africanus, assembly GCA_030015575.1. NCBI lineage: Eukaryota > Viridiplantae > Streptophyta > Magnoliopsida > Asparagales > Amaryllidaceae > Agapanthus > Agapanthus africanus. Next base: position 821,187,061 of record CM057339.1, on the reverse strand, counting down.
CTCATACTTCAATATTTTTCTCTGCCCTCCCTGTAGTTAGTATTTATCTGTAACCCCTTTATACTTAAAAGTTACTCCTGTAACCCCCTACTTCACTTTTGAAAATTATTCCTCCTTCTTTGCCATCTCTACCACCGCCACCTTCTTTCTCCTCCTCTTCAACACCGTCACCACCATCATCTTCCTCCTCCCCCTCCTCTTCTTCTTCAACCCATCAACACCAACTTTTTTTTCTCCTCTTCAAACGCCACCGTCGCCTTCAACACCATCACCACCACCTTCTTCTTCCTCTTCTTTTCAACCCAACACCGCCGTCGCCATTCTTAGAGGAAGAAGGGTGACGGCGGTGGCGGTTGTGGGAAGAAGAAGAAGAGGAAGAAGAAGAAAGCGGCAGTGGTGGCGGTGTTGAGAAGGAAGAGGAAGAAAGCGGCAATGGGTGGAAGAGCAGGAGGAGGAGGCGGTGTTGAGAAGGAAGAGGAAGAAAGAGGCGATGAGTGGAAGAGCAGGAGGAGGAAGATGATGGTGATGATGGCGGTGGCGGTGGCGGTGGCGTTGAGAAGGAGAAACAAGGAGGCGATAGGTTGAAGAGGAGGAAGAAGGCGGCGGTGATGAGGACGGCGACTGTCGGGAAGGAGGAGGAATAATTTTCAAAAATGAAATATGAGAGCTGCAGAAGTAACTCATAAGTATAGGAGGGGCTATAGGTAAATACTACTATAGGGGGGACAGAGAAAAATATTGAAGTATGAGGGGGGCTAACAGAAAAAACCTTTTTATGTTTAATGATTAATGACATAGGAAAAACAAATGGTTGTTTAATTACAGGGGGGGAGTATGCATTTTTTAGCTAATTACACTATAATATACCCTTACTAACACTATTCTCACTAACCACCTAAAAATTAGCTTATTACAGTGAACTCCCTTAATCTTATGTTTTAAGAGAGTTTTCCCCCCTAAATCTAATATACCTGTAATGTAGCACTTTAAGGAAACTTATTGTAATTAAAAATGTTTAGAGGTGGTTTAGTGATTAATAGTGAGGGAATATTAGTGAAATTTAGCCTTTTTCTGGGGAGAAAAAAAGAGAGATGGTGGTACACAGCTAATTGTTATACGGGCAAAAGTCAGGGAAGTTATCTCTAATTCAGCCAAAAACATTTATGGTTCAGCTGTCCTTGCTGAGAAATATTGCAACGACTGAATTGCTTTGTATGGAAACTTACCGCCATCTGCAATTTTTATTGTGTGCTGTTCCATGGGATTGCTCCGCTTTACAACAACCGCCATATGACTATGCCCTTTTTGGAACTCGTTTAGAATGTCATATAGAGGCATGTCCTCCATAACCCTTAGCAAACAATAGAGAATAATTTAGATATTTATAAATTCCATAATCATGATAGGCATATTAAGTTATTGATAAACAGCAAGCTTGCTCAAGAGGATAGTAAATCAGACAACAATCCAAAATTCTATTCCCTCCATGTATAATATGCTGTATCTGTTTAATTTTATTTTTTTCATTATTTTTATTCTGAATAATTCTAAACACAAGATCAGAACTCTGGAAGAATGCCAAATAGGAAATTAAAGATGGCTCATAAAAGCCAGATTCTCAAAGGTTGACTTTGGGATGGAATAATAAGATAAATACATGCCTGACATAAGAAGATGAAAGGATTGGGAATATACTAAACAATATAAAGTTTACCTAACATTGTCAATTACACTATAATAATACAACTGTTTGCACATAATGCAAACTTAAATGAAAACCATGCAGAACCACATTGGCAACCATATGAACTAATTCTAAAAGTGCTGTGATCATGATATACATAAGACTGACTATTCATACATAAACTGTAAAATCAACTCATGTCCCTCCACTTAGTCCTCTATTTGCCATGAAGCATAAAGATTAGGAAATAAAGTAGAGCTACGTGGGTTTTCTGCAGAAGTCTCCATGTATATCAAATATTAATGCAGAACTCACCATTGAAATTGACAAAATATAATGGAGCAGAAATCAATAGGCTTTGACAGCTTTAGTATAACATTTCATCAAACTGATTTCTTTTTAAGCTAAAAGCTTACCGTGGAATCTTGCGAATTGTAACATTCTTAACAGGTACCTCATCTGCTGGGTGAATAGATAGCAAATTCTTTACCTGTAGAAGAAAATATTATCTTGAGCAATGTAGAGCAGTCAGATGTCAGTGGAGTAATAATCTAATACATAAGAATCATAGTTTCCAAAAGGATGAAATAGTGAAGTAATCACCTCCATATAATAACTTAATACGAGAATTTATGAGTCTGACTCTTTCCTTTTTAGCTTGTGGATAGTTAATCACATAGTAATTAAAAAACAGGACAGCTGACAGTAGCTGTTACCTATTTGGAACAATTAAAGAAGTTAAACAATACCAGGATAAGTCCAATTATATTTGTAGGCTGCTCATAGTAAACCGGCACCCTGCTATGCCCCTTCTCCAGAATCATCTTCATCAAGTCTCTGGTTAATTCCAAATAAAGCCAATAACACATCTAAAAAAGAACACATGCATGTTCTTTATTAACTCAATGAAAAAATTATATATATTTATTAAAAAAAACCTGTCGAGTTTTGCGTTAATATCAATAGAAAAAGTTTGAGATAGAGGGGTCATGGCGTCCCTTGCTGTTTTCTCACTAAGCTCAAGTGCCCCAGCTATGATTGTTGTTTCGTCATGGGTCAACTCTCCGCCTTTACCAGCCTGTTTACATGTCAGTCGTAAGATTACTGCAAAGATAACATAGACCAACAAGAGTGTAAACAAGATCCAACTTAGTATTTACAGCCAAAACTCTCCACCAACTAAATCCACCAATTAACGTGCTACACAAGCAATCACACATTTGGCAATAGGATGGTTTCCAACTTTCCATGCAAAACCATGCCATGCCATGATGAACAAGACAAGGTTATGCAATCAAGTCACATAGCATGATGCATAAATCTTACTTCAATGGATTACTAACTAAGCTAAAGAAAATAAAGTGTGATTTATTTTCTCAATTTACAATTTTAATGTTAAATTGAGCAAGTGTCAGGAAACGATTACAAGTGTGGTCATTTACCCTCCCTTATTGACCAAGCAATCTCTAAGTCACCTTATACTCGAGCAGAAACCTAAGAGCATCAACAAGGTTAATAAAACAAGAAGACTATGATAGAAATTCACCAAAGTATACCATAGATGTGCTTGCAATGCCCATTAATTCTAAGTAGATTATTAGCTAGTATAACCATCTAAAGGAAGATGAAGATAGTCCTATTTTGTTGTGCATCCATACAAGATTTTAAACTTGATGGAAAGATTTTACTAGTCTGCCGACTATGTTAAACAAAGCTCCAAGTTTTAAGTTGTGATTTAATGATATTCTGCGCTATAAAAAGTCTAAAAAGAAGCTTCTAAAGCCAAAATATGGTATATCTTGAACGTATTACAAATTTTTATTTAATCTTTTTAGTGAAGGGTCCCGGCAGCGCCCCGGCCGTCGAAACGCGGCCAAAATGCGGAACAAAAATTTTCTAAACCGGCGCTACCACTACCCGATTTCCGGATCGACCTTAAACCCTATACTAGCGAGCTAACTAAGAGGTAGAATCGTTATACCGAGTTGACCCGAGTCCTTCGGTCTTCATTCCAAGCTCCTACCGGTCCTTTGATGATGTTTGGTTGCCGGTTTTCCTCCATCTCCGATGATCCATCCGAGGGAAACGGCGCAAGCTCCAACCTCGACAAACGAGATAATCGACGCTCCAAAGTCGCTAGCTATGGAGAGTGGGGATGTATGAAAATGTCGCTACAATTTTCTCTCAACTTGTTTTGCTCAATGAGCAAGCATAGAAGATCAATGAGGTGAACATTTTTCATGAGCTAAAATGGCTAAGTTTTTGTGAGAATGAGAGTGGAGTGTTATGAAGCAAGTGTAAATCAACCAAATGAAATTGCCTTGACCAAAAGGGCCCCCCCTTCTCATTCCCACAAAAACAAATTCATTTGTTTAATTTCATTAAACAATATGAACCATACTATGCTACATGCTTTGACCCATGCCTTATGCCACCTCACACCCTCCACCTCATTATATAACAAATGATTTTTCTAAAAAGAAAAAAATCAATAATGAGGTGGCACATCTTCTAGAAGCCATTCCGTATAAAATACGGAATACTTCCCGGTACATGTATCGAAATACATATACGCGTATTCGTACCAAAATACGAATAGCCGAGAGAGAAAACGAATAGTGAACAATAATACTAAAATACGTATATACAAATACATATATCAATTATTAAATCAAAACCCGATTTAATAATCCGGCTTAATCCTAAACCGCTAGTATTATCAATCGTCCGATTAAAATCTGCGCAGCAAGTGCACATATTTAATCGGACACCCGTATGTACCAACATACGACATGTACACCATATTGCCTGAATCATGAAAACCCTCTGTGTGGGACTCTAAAGACTCGTCAATACGCTGGCAGTGGATTTAACCACAAGCACGTCAGCGGCACTAGCTGTACGTAACGGCTACACAGGTATTGAGTGAAAGGGAGGCCGACGAGCAAACTCATGTAGAACCCCAACTGAGCCTGACAGTGACAATATCCGTACAATCCGGTCTGTTCGTCTAAGAGTATCGCATATCGAGTCTAGAGGGATGGATAAAGTCAGACCCCCAACAACGCGATATTTAGTGTCGGTATGAAACACATCACCACCTGAGAAACTATCGATCCTGGATCGATAATTCTCGTCCACCGTGGCCACGGATTTATGGTGATGGCCATCCGTACACAACGCGACATCAACCCCCAATACCGGGAGAGACGAATCCCCAACGATCCGATCACTGCCTCCATGTGGCTCGAGACTGTACCCAACTAAAACATGTTTGCACGACTCCTTTGAGCCGTGGTAGGGTAGTAATCAAAGCACAGTGGGAACTCACACAAGACAAATGACGATCTCAGGTCGACAGACTAACCTGTACACATGTCACCTGGAAACTGATATCTGACAATAGGTATAATACCAACTAGCAGGTTCCCGGCGAGTCCATCCAGTGTACTCATAACCCAATGAGCACATGTATACTATCTTAGGTGAACAAACTAACACCAATGGCTTATGAGACCTGGCCATCGCCCCTCGTCGGGGTCTCGATCAGTATACACTAGTCTATACTGGAGTATCGATGTCCGGTCTTGATACTCCCACGACTAGAGACATTTAAGGATGTGCTTATAGATCCCCAGCTCCCACGTATGTGATCGCCATCACAATGCTGACAGTCAAGCAAGAATACTATGGGCTCTATCGATATGTATATGATGATAAAGACAAACCAGATAATATACTATCATCTTGAGTAAGACGGTTTCATCGGTATAAGTCCTGCCTCAATCATCATAATCACAAGTCCGCGACTATGATAATTGCCTTGAGGGCACTATAGCCAACAATCTTTCACTTGCACTTAAGGCCAATTATTGCGATGTCGCATACTCACAGCCCGTGTGATACCGAACACTCAACTTCTCTACTACTCAGTTTCGCAAAGCCCGTTTGCGAAAATGATTGCGTTCGAGAAATAGCCTCAGTGAGTGGATCCGCTCCAGTGTTTCTTTCTGCATCTCTCTATATCTCAACTTCGCGGAGAAAACTACTCCCGAAATGAGCAATACATGTCTTAGAATTTGTCTGAATATCTGATATGACCCAATTCACAAATGAACTCCAAATCTAGCAAACTATTTAGACTGTATTGTCCACTGAAATCAGTAACATGCGCCATGCCTTCCTCAGTATCCGCTTGGACCACCTGTCCAACATACCGTCCCTCAGAAGAGGGAAAAACCGTAACTCTGACAGTCACTCTGTCATCCGGATCACCTTGGAAGCCTGAAATGATAATCGTCTCCCGAAGGAGGCTGCCTTAATCATTTCCCAAGAACATCCATTTATGTTCAATAACTGCTTCCTAATGTTTCTCCGGAATTGGATTAATATATGTTTATTGCAGCTAGTGCAAAAACAACATCTGGTGTGGTACTTGACATTTCATGATTAACTCAATTGCCTAAGCAAGTGATATGCTAATCATGCAGATACCTCTCCCCTTTAGTCTGTAAGACACCTTTAGAGAGGGTGACTCCATCACCTGCAGGTACATCACCATGCCAGGAATCGTCCATTTAATGTCAAAGTACCCAGATTGGGATACTTCCCAAATCTAGATCTAAAACCATGGATCTAGTAATCAGAAACCCTGATATTACATCCATATCCTGTGTGGAGAAACAACTTTGTGACAACCATGGTACAACCGATCGTAGTATAGGAATATCTCTTCCTATCAAGTGCATGTCATCCCAATACCTGGACATCACTCTCTACTACCTTCTTACCAGATCCATCTCCTATTCTGATGAGGTCAAAGCCTATGACTCTCACATCAAAAATTAGATGATCTATTTCCGCTATACCTGCTTTAGTCTATAAATAGACATAAGCTACTTGCCCACTATGCTTCCGCTGTTCCCACTGACTACAACCCTCCGGCAGAATCATATACACGTACATTTCCAAAACTAGTTTAGAACGACGCTATACTCATCCTCCTGCCGGGTCTTATAGTCTAGAACAACAGCAATGACTAGTCTGGATAACCAAGAACCTTCCTGTCACCGTCACTGAGAAAAATGAAGTACCTCTCGGGTGCCTGAGATTACCCACCAAAAATCGCGGAGTGGCTAATAGAACATCAAATCCAATTGAATCCTTAGGTTCTATTAAATTTCCAGTAATCGTTTCTGGTTCTGGAATAACTTCCAGTTCTACCATACTCCCACATGTGTTTTCTGAAAAAATCCATTTTACTAAAATTGTGGCGAGTCAAGAACAATATAAATATTGATCTTCCTGATGGTAGAAAGTTAACTCTCGTCAAAGCCCGAGATAATCCACAAACTGCCATTACTGAAACGTGCCTTGAGTTTATCCGGATTCTCGTTTTAAGTATCAGCCGGACAACTCCCTATATCTTAACATCGTTAAGACATAAATTGATTCTATATAAATCTAATATAGAAACAAAAACACTAATCTAATTTGGAACCAGATTCAAAATCATGCAGCTGTCTCCAGTGCATTTCAACCAAATGGAAAAAGGACAATCAGCATTACTCATCTAGGAGTGCATCCATATATGAGTAATCTGAAAAAGAAGCAAGTTCTCAAAACCATTACTATTAACTGAATACCAAACACAAGTATCTACATCTTCGACTTTCTCGAAGAATCCTGATACTTACAACAAATGGTTCTCTACTTTATTCTTATACCTATAACTTCTGAATATCTGGACCTTGCATTTCAACGAAATACATGTCTAGAACTGGAGAAGTCATAAGTAAACAGAATATAGTACGAGTACCAACCCTTTTGTCCTAATGGACACTGGACAACATACAATACTTTGTATAAGTCCCCTGAGTCCAATAACACAAACTCTGTGCGTCGTAGGTTGAAAAACTGTATTTTGGTTAAGAAGAGTTACACCGCTGTTGAATGCACCTTACCTAATCACCAGCTGATATAGGTAAATGTCACAGACATAATATCAAAAAGTTATATCTCACTTTATAAAATAAATATACAGATATATCAGTTTGAAATTGGTGCATAACAACGGATATTCAAAACCAAATATCTGCCATCCGGCAAAATCCAGATGATTTTCTCAAATATCACCAATTACTACGAATTCCGATATAATGAGGATCTAATCACCCAATTCCCAATATCTTCCTCCCACTCACCATCTGTAATAACATACAGATGTGAAAAACTGATCTGGTAAATACATACCCTGGAGTTAGATTCTTATTGGGAAAACAGTTTTCAATTAACATCGCATAGTAAAACTGAAACATGAAAATATTCCAAAAGGGTTTAACTGGTATTCCTAGTAACGCCTCTTCCACTATCCTGATTCACGACAGTAACCATATACTTGCCTGCCCTCTCTGCAATCCATTTATTATGTCTTTACTTATTACCTTCTGTACACCTCTTTTACGCTAATTGGTTTTCTTCATTCCCTACCTTTCGGCACCAGCCTAAGATTTGGAAGAAGACTATCCAATAAGCGTAATAGGTGTACTCTCCTAATCCTAGGAGCCCTCGCAACCTGAGAGAAGGTAAAGAGAAAAGACATCTGAATAATTCTATCAAATTTCTCTTGAACCGGAAACCATCCCTGAATCTGGAACGAATTCCTTCGAGTTCGTATGTAACTATACGATGGCATATCCAATGGAAGTGGATATCCGTAGTGATACGGAGTGTTCTAGAGAAAAGCAAAGTGGATATAGGGGTGGCAGGGGTATACACGGTCTTTGTCGTGAATGATGGTGATCGCAATTTCCTTTGCCATTATTCTAATCCCTTTATATGTCTTTACTTATTACCTTCTGTACACCATGGTTAAGCTTGTTGGTTTTCTTCCTTCCCTACCGTTCGGCACCTGCCTATGGTCTGGAGGAAGACTATCCAATAAGCTCAATAGGTATGCCCTCTCCTAATCCTAGGAGCCCTCACAACCTGAGAGAAGGTAAAGAGAAAAGACAACGGAATAATCCTATTCAATCTCTCCAGAACCAGAATCCATCCTCGAAAAAGTTCCTTCGAGTTCGTATGTAACTATACGATGGATTTATCCAATGGAAGTAGATGTTCGTAGTGATACGAGGTGTTCTGAAGAAAAGCAAAGGTGATATAGAAGTGGCAATGATGTATGCGACACCGTGACATTCCAAAATCCAAAGTGTTTTAAGAAGGGTCGGTTAACTTGGTTCATGAGTTTTAGTCAAAGGTCGGGTCATAGTCGCAGCCAGAGAGAGAGAAACACTCAGCGTGCACTCTAACCTAGATCAGAATGGTTAATCATTTTATCTAATCTGGATGGCTCCCACTGTATCCTCGAATTCTCCTCCAAACCTAAAAGGAGAATTAGTCGGAATCACCCAAGGAGTAATCCTACTCATCAGTGGGAATCGGGATCCAACTATCATCGCATGATAACTTGATGGAAGCCACTCAAGTTACCACACTCCAGAAGGTATGCGCAAGCCTGGCAAGTTTCCTGTATGTTTGAAACTCCCGATATGTGTTTTTACCCCTAGGACCCAAGTGACCTTGACACAGTCAACAAATCAAAGAGTCCTAGTCAAGTTCAACCCGTCATTATCCAGAATTGCATTAAACCCATCCGTACGAGCCCTTGACACAGTCAACAAAGCCGCACGACTGTCCTAACCAATCGCATTAATATGCCACAAACAAGCACTACTTAGCTACCGCACACTATACCTTGACACAGTCAACAAACGCAGCACGAATACTAAGCAATACTTGTAAAAAATGACGGAGGGCTACGGCTGGTTTTTGGCGAAAAACCTTTAACGTAATGAACTTGATATCGTTGAAGGAATCCAAGTGGTTTTATAAATATATAGTGGCGAAAACTTTTGCTAAAGAGGTCACTCCCGGTGAAGGGATCTCGGCTCTTTCCCCGTCGAATGGGGTGCAGGATATCCCAAACTGAATACCACGATGCAAAGCAAAAGTAATCGACTATAGTGAAGTTATTACGTTGACGCAAACTTTTACTCAAGGGGTCACTCCCGATGAAGGGATCTCGGCCCTTGCCTCGTCGAATGAGGTGCAGGATATTCCAAACTGAATACCACTGTGCAAAGCAAAAGAGAACGTCTGTAATGTCAGTTTTTAAAAACTTGGTTCCAACAACATCATATATATATAGGTTTGTTTTATCCTTGCATTGATAAGAATCAACGCGGTCCCATCAATTAATCACACCAGAAAAGAACGAAAATAAAATGTACGTATATGCCATCCGCATTCGCCACTGGGTCATGTCATCACCCATTAGGTTACTTAACTAATGACAGAGCGGGGACTGGGCTAGCGCGGGTGCAAAACATATACAACATCTACTAGTATATATAAATATATATATAGCATTCGTCCCAGGCATCATATAAAGCAACATCACAGAAACATCATAAAAGCAACACAGAATGGTGGATAATCTGGAGCCCCGGGTTTCACTTGAGCCGCAAGTGAGACCCGACGTTCTCTGTCGTGTGGATAGCATACCTAAACCCCTACGAGCGCGGCAAGTTACCCGCCAAAACCAGAAGTGAAGCAGCCCCCTTCAGCAACGTGAATGGACCACCCAGCACTTCACGGAATCCGGTAACTTGAGCACCCCTCCTGGGTCACCTATACCCCCTACGAGTGCGGCGAACAGCCCGCCAATTCTAGAGTAAGGTCCCCTCCATCCCAACGCCATGAGATGCGGACCAGTTGCCCTCTAGAATCCGGCTATTCGTGCACCCCACCGCGGGGTAATCCTAGTACAGAAAAGAAAATAATATACAAGGGTGACATCGATCTCAGCCCGGTCGTGCCCCAAAAGAATAATATACAAACAGGCAGTGACGGCAGTCCACATGTCGGACGCTCGCCCCGCAATATCAAATGTACAAATAAAATAAAACTGTACTAGCATTGCACCATTGCTATCCACCATGACGATCCAACCAACATCACAGCACAACACAGAACATCAACGTGAATGTCACGTTCGCAAACCCGTCTAAAAGACATATAGCAATTAGACGAGTTTACCGATCAAATGACATTCACGGTCGCAGATAGAAATGTATGTACTGTTAAACGCACACTTAAAATATCGATCGACTAAGTTCCAAATTGGCCCCAATAGCAAAACAATACTTCACTGAAACCTGGGCCAAAACAAAATATCACAAAAATCACAATTTCACATCAGGGGGCTACAGTAAAAATTTGGAAGCTCGTCGCCACTAAATGGCCGCGGATCCGCCGCCAATGGGGGGTTAGTGCGGCGGTTCCGCGGCGCTTTGGAGGAATCAGAGGCCCAAATTTTTTCTGCACCCATAGAATCGCCTGCATGGATTTTTAAGCTATTGCAAATAATTTTTTGAATACTTTTGAAAAATGGCAGAGAACAGAACATTGAAATCGTGATTTTGGAAATTTCCGTCGATCGATCTTTCAAGCACGTTTAAACAAGCTAGTAAGGGGTTTAAAGGGTGGCTCTGATACCATGAAGGGTCCCGGCAGCGCCCCGGCCGTCGAAACGCGGTCAAAATGCGGAACAAAATTTTTCTAAACCGGCGCTACCGCTACCCGATTTCCGGATCGACCTTAAACCCTATACTAGCGAGCTAACTAAGAGTTAGAATCGTTATACCGAATTGATCCGAGTCCTTCGGTCTTCATTCCAAGCTCCAAGCGGTCATTTGATGATGTTTGGTTGCCGGTCTTCCTCCATCTCCGACGATCCACCCGAGAGAAACGGCGCAAGCTCCAACCTCGACAAACGAGGTAACCGATGCTCCAAAGTCGCTAGCTATGGAGAGTGGGGGTGTATGAAAATGTCACTACAATTTTCTCTCAACTTGTTTTGCTCAATGAGCAAGCATAGAAGATCAATGAGGTGAACCTTTTTCATGAGCTAAAATGGCTAAGTTTTTGTGAGAATGAGAGTGGAGTGTTATGAAGCAAGTGTAAATCAACCAAATGAAATTGCCTTGACCAAAAGTGGCCGCCCCCCTTTCTCATTCACCAAAAGAAAATTATCATTTCATTTGTTTAATTTCATTAAACAATGTGAACCATACTATGCTACATGCTTTGACCCATGCCTTATGCCACCTCACACCCTCCACCTCATTATATAACAAATGATTTTTCTAAAAAGAAAAAAATCAATAATGAGGTGGCACATCTTCTAGAATCCATTCCGTATAAAATACGGAATACTTCCCGGTACATGTATCGAAATACATATACGCGTATTCGTACCAAAATACGAATAGCCGAGAGAGAAAACGAATAGTGAACAATAATACTAGAATACGTATATACAAATACATATATCAATTATTAAATCAAAACCCGATTTAATAATCCGGCTTAATCCTAAACCGCTAGTATTATCAACCGTCCGATTAAAGTCTGCGCAGCAAGTGCACATATTTAATCGAACACCCATATGTACCAACATACGACATGTACACCATATTGCCTGAACCGTAAAAACCCTCTGTGTGGGACTCTAAAGACTCGTCAATACGCTGGCAGTGGGTTTAACCACAAGCACGTCAGCGGCACTAGCTGTACGTAATGGCTACACAGGTATTGAGTGAAAGGGAGGCCGACGAGCAAACTCATGCAGAACCCCAACTGAGCCTGACAGTGACAATATCCGTACAGTCCGGTCTGTTCGTCTAAGAGTATCGCATATTGAGTCTAGTGGGGTGGATAAAGTCAGACCCCCAACAACACGATATTTAGTGTCGGTATGAATTCCATCACCACCTGAGAAACTATCGATCCTGGATCGATAATTCTCGTCCACCGTGGCCACGGATTTATGGTGATGGATATCCGTACACAACGCGACATCAACCCCCAATACCGGGTGAGACGAATCCCCGACGATCCGATCACTGCCTCCATGTGACTCGGGACTGTACCCAACTAAAACCTGTTTGCACGACTCTTTTGAGCCATGGTAGGGTAGTAATCAAAGCACAGTGGGAACTCACACGAGACAAATGACGATCTCAAGTCGACAGACTAACCTGTACACATGTCACCTGGGAACTGATATCTGACAATAGGTATAATACCAACTAACAGGTTCCCGGCGAGTCCATCCAGTATACTCATAACCCAATGAGCACATGTATACTATCTTAGGTGAACAAACTAACACCAATGGCTTGTGAGACCTGGCCACCGTCCCTCGTCGGGGTCTCGATCAGTATACACTAGTCTACACTGGAGTATCGATGCCCGGTCTCGATACTCCCACGACTAGGGACATTTAAAGATGTGCTTATGTACCTCCAGCTCTCACGTATGTGATCGCCATCACAATGCTGGCAGTCAAGCAAGAATCTTATAAACTCTATCGACATGTATATGATGATAAAGACAAACCAGATAGCATACTATCATCTTGAGTAAGACTGTTTCATCGGTATAGGTCCTGCCTCAATCATCATAATCACAGGTCCGCGACTATGATAATTGCCTTGAGGGCACTATAGCCAACATTTAGAGCAAGCTTAACCGAACCATAGATGCAGATGTTGCAGTTCTGTTATTTTAATGATTCCATCATACAGAGATCTCAATGTATTTGTTCTAAAATGGAAATGCCAGTTGTACCGATCTGACCCGATTCCAGATCCCCTGCAATCTTCATCTTCTACTTCTTCTATAATATCTGACAATCCGGTTCAACTCTGCACTTAACTCACTCTCACATGTAGGAAGGCAAAAAAGCCATACAAACTTCCCAATCTCAATGTACCGCACCAATGTAGCTCCAATTCGAAACTTTTTAGCTAAGCATTTCCGAAACGGCGCAAACTATGTAGCTTTAGTAGCTTTCAACCATGCAATACTCAAGTACACCAAGATGCATTATTCCTTTTGAAACTAAATGTCATGACTAGATCGGTCAATTCAATCAGAGTGGAAACCCTTACAAAGTTCTCTTTTCTGCTTTTAATTCAACACAATGCCACCATTAGGTTACTTCACCTATCTACCTCAAAAATGAAACAGAATAATATAGATATATAATCCGATCAATCCTCATGGGTTTCTGGTAACATAAATGAATAAGAGAAGACATATGGCTTACCAAATGCAGCCTATGTTGGTTATTGCCCACTTACATATACATCCCTAGCTAAGATGTTAATCACCTTTTCGAAGAAAATTCAATCCTTTGGTTTCTTCTTGATCACTAATTAACGCTACTAAGTTGGTAGCTATCACTATGGTTCATAACTATTAACTCCATGGCCGTCTTTTGATATGCTTTTTGTCAATCTCATATCAATCGGCCCATGCATGCTTGTCCCTTAACCACAGCCCTTCCTCTTATCTATCCTCTTAAGTAGATCCCAAACCATTAGTCATCCATGAAGGGATAACAAATTTAAGTAAATATGTTTTCCAAAAGAATTATATATAATTAATCCACATTTCAAACTTTACAAGTTCAAATATAAAGAAATGCGAAGAAAAATTATAAATAAAATCGAACAGATACATGGAACTCACTTCATTCCCATGCAAGGTTACTAATGTCTTCAGCTCAGCTCTACGAAAAAGAGCCACATGACCCTCTCCAAGCAAATAGTCCAATAGCTGAAAAAATTGTGCATTATACATTGATAACTCAAACTTTAGACCATTTCTCGCAATCAAAAAAAAAATTCCAAATAAATAAATTTCACCTTACTAATTGGATATGCAACTGGAAAGCAAATCCATACAAGCACACGAACTATCGGCGCAACTGCTGCTCCAATTGCCAACCCGTATCGCGAACACACAGATTGTGGGATGATCTGCTCATATGTAAGTCAAATCAATCAATCATGCAATATGCATAAAATACATCTTATCAAGTGTTTCTAATTACCAAACCTCTCCAAAAAGAAGAATCAATGTCACTGAGATTAATATAGCACCCCAAGCTGAAACCAAACCATCAAGAAAAATAGGAAGAGCCTGCATCCAAGATCAAAACTTTTCAGCACACAAAGATTGCTCATCGCTTGCATATTCAAAACCCCAAAACAACAGGTTACCTCCATGGCTGCAGCATTGCAGATCAACAAAGTGCACAGCAGCAAATGCTGCTTCTGCACCACTGGGAGTATCTTCGCTGGCAAAGATCAAAACTTTAAGCTCCCCCAAAACCCCCAAATTTAAAAAATCAACAAAAAAAGAAGAGATTTTGATAATCACCCGCGTGCTTTCGATCCTGAGGGGTGCCAGATTTGGCGAGGACTTCAAGATCGACGAGGCTGAGTGACATCAGCCCTAGGGTGAGCCCGGACATGAAGCCAGCGAAGACGACGAGGAACGCGATGATGACGATGTGGAGGAAGAAGTTGGCGTCGCAGCAGTGGTACTCCACCGCCATTGAGGAAAGCTTGAAGCTTGAAGGGGAAAAGTTTGAGAAAAAGTAGTCTCTTTTTGCTTTTTAAGTGCGGAGATAAAAGAGAGGGGGGTTTCTGTAAAATAGTAGACGGCGAGGTGACGAAGGTCCGGTGAGGTGGCGGGAATGACCGACGGGTGGAGGTTCAGGGGAGTGACACCGCCACCGCCATTATAACCGACGTTTGGGGTTTGAACGTTAGATGCAGCTGTCTGCTAGTGCTACTTGTTTCAAGGGCCCTTCCGTAAATCTATGCTGTAATTTATGTTATTTAATTGGTTCAAAAGGTTCATATAAAAATAGGTTGATGAGCATCCTATTTTGCAGCAATTATAACCGATCTTTCCATGTAGCCTATATGGATTCTCATGCGATACAAGATAGGGTATAGAATACAAGTATCTAGATAGTGGCTTATATGGCCCATTTTATATCTAATGGAAATCCATTCAGCTTACATGAATTCCACCGTACCGGTAGAAAAAGCTATACACATTTTGCACGGGATCCATGCGAAGAAAATTAAAATCTTATTGACAAAATTATGAATCAAGAAAAAATTGATTGTATTGATTTATTGATATTACAAATATATATACAAAATATTTAACTATACAATGATGACTTTCCATAACAAATTCTCTGACAAATTGGGAGTAATTGATTTATTGATTGCAATATATGATAAGATTTTCCCCTTATTCTAGAATTGCCTGATTTGATTTGTTAACCAAATCAATTAGCGATTCAAATATTTGATTGCAACATTTAATTAAGATTTTTCTTTCCCTCCAAGAATTAATTGATTTGGCTAACCTTAATCAATCATTGATTTGCCATGCCTGGAGACTCCCCCTCAAGCTGGAGAGTGAGGATCAGGAACTCCTTACTTGCAGAGAAGTAATTGAACTGTGATTTTTCCAATGCCTTGGTGAAAATATCAGCATGCTGATCCTGCGATCGAATAAACGCCGTGGTAATTAGATTTTAATTAATTTTCTCTCGAATAAGATGGCAATCGAGCTTAATATGTTTCATACGCTCATGAAGAACTGGATTACGAGCCACATGCAATGCCGCTTGATTATCACAATATAAATGCGCTGGCCAAGGATGCTTGACCCGAAAATCACGGAGAACGTATAAAAGCCAAGTAAGCTCACAATAGATGCTAGCCATGGATCTATATTATGCTTCTGCTCAACTACAAGATACAGTATTTTGCATTTTAGATTTCCATGATATGAAGGAATTTCCTAAGAATGTGCAATACCCTGTAGTGGAACGATGGGTTATGCGGCATGCTGCTCAATCCGCATCCCAATGACCAACAAGCTGTAAAGCCTAAAATGATAAAAACATGAAACATTGTCCCAGTGAACGCTTCAAGTATCTTAGCACCTTGTGAGGCGCATTGAGATGAGATTTTCGTGGGGCACACATAAATTGGTTTAACTTATGCCGAGAAAACATAATATCAGGCCTCGTAATAGCTAAATAAATCATCATTCCTATCCATCTTCGATATTGTCCAGGGTCTTTAAGGAGCTCACTATCTTCATCGGTTAAGCGAATCATAGTCTCCATGGGAAAATCAAAAGGCCTGGAACCGAGCAGTCAAGAATTAGAAAGTAGGTCCAAAGTATATTATGCAAATACCTTGATTTGATCTTGCAATTTCAATACCCAAAAAATATTTAAGATTGCCTTGGTCTTTTATTTGAAACTTGGATTTTAGATGCGTTTTGAGATTATTTATAGCCTCATGTTGATATTATTTTAAATTTAAATAGTTAGTTATTATTATACATAAAATTAAGATAAGTCACTTATTTAAATATAGATTTAGATGTAAATTTAATTAAGAGGAAATATTCTATTAGATAAGAATAAAGAAAATTTATGTTAATCCTAATCTAATTAGAAGAAGGGTGTTCTATGCAATAAATAGGGAGGTGTTTTTATCAAGGAGGCGTGGCGAAGGGACTAAGGCACAATAAGGGCTAGGGCTAAGGCTAAGGCTAAGAGAGATGTAGTCTCTAAGTTTATGAGAGTTGAAACCCTCCTCTGGAGGTGAGATCAAGAGAGGGAAAATGAGATATGAGCGAGAGATTGAGATGTGTGAGATCCTGTAAATTTAATTTTCATTGAGAGATTAGGTTCTAATCAAGATTTGAGAGACTAATATTTTAGTTGATCAAATCAAGAAGAAGATAAGCCGTTGGGTGTACTCTTTATTAGGCCGGTGGATTAGGCTGGTCGGTCGAACCACGTTAAAAATCTCTGTGTAATTACTTCTTCTTATGGATCGTTTGTTTTGCATGCTCGAAAGTTTAAAGACGAGATTTTTCGCTTGATGATAGGTATCAGAAGAGAAAATTCTTAGCAAGTGGTATCAGAGCTCATGGTGTTCGATCGAAGATTCGAGTTTGCGAGATAGCGGTATATGTGGTGTCAATTCGGAGCGGCGGAGATATCATAAAGAAGAAGTTTTGATCCAACAAAGCGTCGGATTGACGGTTGTCAAAGTTAAATCGGTCAAGGAGATACCAACGGAGACGTTTGGAGACCGGATCTTGTATTAGAAAATCGAGAGTGTTCGGATTCTATCGGATTTGAGCACGAGGGCTTGCGGACAACGAGCGGTGAAGCTGATTAGGCAAAGCTGAAATGTAACATTTCATAATTGTAAAAGATTATTTTAGAAGTTAAATAATGATATTATGTGTTTTCTTAAAATGATAACAATTATGGAATTGGGTTATCATAATTAGGTATATATAAATATATCTATACAAATAAACCAATATTTTCTTAGTCTAATTAATACTTGTTTGGCATGGTAAGCTTATGTTAATATTAATATTTCCTTTATTTGTTTTCCTAAATAAAAATTGTGTGGTTATCACCATGATTGATTTAGATTTGGGATTAATATTTTTGGCATGGCTAAATAGATTAATAGGATAATAGAAGAGAGAGAGGCATGGGCTCACCATGCCTCCTCATTTCCTTCCAATACTACTCCTTCTCCTCCTCCGCCAAGAAAATTCACTCTCACCCTCACTCAAATTCTTAAATCCAATCTCCAAACTCCAAACCAACCTACAAGTTTTTCATCTCCTCAAGCTCCATCACCTTGAAGCCACTTCAAGATTCAAGTAGAACCATCATCAAGTCCTTCAAGTAGCCATACAAGTTTTGGATCTTCTCTTTTGTCCAAATCTTCCAAGGTAAACCATTTGGTTTCAAGTTTCAAGAGTTTTGCATGAAAAGTTATACCTTTGCATCAAAAACCATGTTTTTATAGTTCAAAATTTTTAAAGATAGGCTTTTAAAATGGTTACATGTAGTTGTAGTGTGTTAGAGCAAGTTTTCTTATTGTTATAAGTTGTTTGGGTTTGAATGAGTTAGGAATTTGTTTAAAGTTTTGGTTTTAAAGTTTTTGCAGACTTCAGATTTTCGAAGCAACAGTTTTTTAGCATCAGACATGTGAGGCTTGAGCTTCAGACGTCTGCAAAGTCTCTATTTGTGTTTCATGTTCCTTGTCAGACGTCTGAACATAAGGCTTTAGACGTCTGCTCTTTCTCTGGGTTTCGTATGTGTTTTGGGCTAAATGTCTGAGACTTGAGCTTCAGATGTCTGCGACCCCTCTGCTATGTTTTATGGTTGTCTTCTAGACGTCTGAGCTTTGAGCTCCAAGTGTTTGCCGCTTATCTGTCTCACTGAGACGTCTTCATCAGACATCTGATACTCTTTTTGACTGATTTACTTGATATTTTTTGTCGTATCCACTTGCTTGGATTTATATCGATATTGATGGGGTTTTCTTGTATGTTTATGATTAGTATTGGCTACAGGGTCAATTGCGGAGACTCCTGAGTCAACGAAGAAGGGAAAGACGGTCGTAGGTTTCGATTAGCTCGAACCGTATTATTGTAAGTAGATTTGTATCTACGAGTGAGGAATCAGGTGGATGGCGTATAACACCACCTTGAAACATATTTAAATTGATTATTTATGCCATTGATATGTTTACGATTCATGCCACGTATATTTAGATGTCCGTTAATTAGTAAAATTCATTAGTTTCGATTTAGTAGGCTTATTATAATACACTCGTTAGAACACTTGCACATTACTAGTAATTGCCATGTGTCACAATCACAAACTCGCTGTTCACCGCCGGTAATGGAGACGAACCGGGATGGATTTTCTTGCCTAAATCTGGATGCAGATGGTATTTGGATTTATCCGTCCATCTCTCCAAAGATGCCAAGTTGATTTATGGCACCATATATCGGAGGTTTGGACGGACACGGCCATTTTAGCAGACTTTATCAGATTCCCCCTCATTTGTGAAGAGTTTTTTGATTGTGAGGACGCTCTTCCCTGCAAGTGCAAACCCCTACAGTTAATTACGTTACCGCAATGCGATAACCACTTTCTCCTTCTATAGCAGTTCACTTCGTGTCATGTGTGTTTTTATTTGTTTTGGTTGCCCGTGGATTGTATACGGAGACTACTTTATGTCGTCGCCCGTAGGGCGTGAATTAGTCCAAATCCGTATGTTTTAGATTTGGGTTTATTTTATTTAAGAACCGTTAATCTAGTTTGAGATTAAAATCGACTTAAATGTATGTGAGCATTTGGGGGCTCAACTTATTTTAGTTTAAGAACGTTACGGTCAGTTATCGCCGTTTTTGAGGCGAAGTTTTAGTTTAAGGACATTTCGGTCCATTGTCGCTATGTTTGAGGCGAATATTAGTTTAAGGACATTTTGGGCGATTGTTGCTGTTTTTGAGGCGAAATTTTAGTTTAAGGACATCTCGGTCCACTGTCACCATTTTTTAGGCGCAGTTTTAGTTTAAGGACATCTCGGTCCGCTGTCGCCGTTTTTGAGGTGAAGTTTTAGTTTAAGGATATCTCGGTCCGTTATCTCCGTTTTTGAGGCAAAGTTTTAGAAGGACATCTCGGTCCGCTGTCGCCGTTTTTGAGGCGAAGTTTTAGTTTAAGAACATCTCGTTTCATTATTCATCTTACACGCACATATATTTGTTATGTGATGAAGTGAACAATGTTGATATGGAATGTGCTCAATTTGGGGCGATCATGCACATCAATTTGGAAGTGCATCAACGAAAGAAATTGTTGGTTATCGGGACCCGCCACATCTCTGAAAACGTTGAGGAATTACAACGACGTGTATCGGAGGTGTGAAGAGATGTACCCTTAAACCAAATCCCGTATTTGAGGAAGAAGGGGTTGTTGTGGACTTAAGAATTTTTGGTCATATTTGAAACCTTGGAAATCAAGAGCATATGGACTTGATTGATTTAAAAAGAAGGAGGTTTAACCTTAGGAAACATAGCCAATTTTGGGCTGAGATTGAGTTTCCATAATTACCAAACAGTGCCGAGCACTGGGACATACAGCGCTCACGTGTGAAACACGTGGGGTGCTGGATTAGTGCTAAGCACTAGAGTCCTGTGGTACTCACGTGTGAAACATGTGAGGCGCTCAGATGTGAGCGTTTTTAGTCATTTTTGACTAATCATGGAGTGCCGAGCACTTTGCATGATACTCACGTGGGAAGCACGTTAGTGCTGGGCTTTGTGCTTTATTTGTTCGTTTCCCTCTTTTTACAGAAGTGTTAAACACTTGGATAGAGCTCACGTGCATTTCGCATGACTGCTTCCTTTTGGGGCGGCTGCTTAATCGACAAAGAAGTTTTTTCTTTGCTCTTTAGGCGCCCACGTGAGAAACACATGAGGCAGTTTTGGTTGTTCTTTTTATTTTTTTTTTAAGCGCTTCTCGTGGGAAACACGTGAGGCTTCAAAATAGTACTGAGCACTAATCGAGTCACCAAGTTGTTCTTGTGTTATCTTAGAGATATTGATCTCTTTTAATGACATTTTTAGTCATTGATGATCATCAAGATTTCAGTTTTGAAGATCTTGGACCATCATTATCGTTTGTATTGAAGAACTAAGTTCTTTTTCGCTTTTCTAAGAACCAAGTTTTTTATGTAGGGTTAAACCCTAATTTTTGGAGGAATTAAATTACCATATGTTCATGTTCTTTATTTTTAACTTAGTTCTTTTCCCCTAAGTTTTGAATCTACAGAACAGAATCTCCCCGATTAGAATTAAATTCTCAACTTGTGGAGAGATCTGCTTCTGTAAATCTCAACCAGAGAAAGAACTGAGTTTTTATATGAAGGGTTAAACCCTTAGAGAGGCAAAGGATATATAATATGATCTCTGTGTTTCTTTACCTAGGGCTTCAACGAGGCAAGTCTTCTTTGAGAATTAAGTTATGTTTTCTATCAATGGCTCACCGTATTCTTTAAAAGCTTGTGGGAAGTTCTCTCTGTATATTCTCTCTCTTTTCTCTCCGTGTGTCCCTCCTTTTTTTTTCTTTTTCTATTTCCTTGCTCCTATTTATAGGAGAAGAAAAAAGATCAACTTGTTATGAAAATCTCTGATTGAGAGATCATGATTGATTTCATAATCAATCCAAAATGATCTTTTTTAGATCAATTGGTGAATTTTATTCACCGTTAGATTTTTAATCCAAAAGCTCTCTGTTTAAAAGAAAAGATTTCTTGTTTGTTTAACAAGATTAAGAAATATTTTCCCTAAGATAGAATTTCATTCTATCAGATGATCGGTGAGAGATTTTATAATCACCGTTGGATCTTTGATCTAAGGGTCCTTTGTTTAACAGAGAAGATCTTTCTAGATTGAGAAAGATCAGGGAAATATTCCCCACATAGAATTTTAATTCTATCATACAGAAACAAACGTGGGTGTTTTAAGATTAGGGTGCTCACATGCATTGCATGTGAGCGCTGCCAAAGAATGTGGCAGGAGAACTCACGTGTTTAACATGTGACCCTTAGCGTGGGTTTTGACCAGTTTATTTTCAGCGCTCATATGATTTGCATATGAGTGCCCACGTGTTTAACACGTGAGGCCTGTTTGGCCTTTAGTTTATTTTATTCAGCGCCCATATGCTTTACATATGAGCGCTCACGTGTTTAACACGTGAGGCTTATTTAGCCTATCAATTGTTTGATTGCGACGTCTATATGCTTTGCATATAGGCGCTCACGTGTTTAACACGTGAGTCTCGTTTAGCCTATTAGGTGTTTTGATTGCAGCGCCCATATGCTTTGCATATAGACGCTCACGTGTTTAACACGTGAGGCTTATTTATCCCATGAGTCGTTTTAACTACAGCGCCTATATGCTTTGCATATAGACGCTCACGTGTTTAACACGTGAAACTTGAGTAGTAGGGAATTTTCTCCCTTTTCCTCTCTTTTTATGAGGGAACAAATGCCTCCCAACGTTGTTCTCACGTGGCTTGCACGTGAGCGCAACGCTGTCCATCCTTACAACCGTTGGATTTCCTAGGGGAACGGGAAGATGAACCGCTTCCCGTCACGTCTTATAAATGGAGCCTTTGGCCCCTAAGATGACCACCGTTTCTTCATTTTCATCTCTAATTCTTTCCTTGAGAATTTAATTCTCCTTCCAGAGCTTAGTCCTCTGTCCTAGCATTTCAGAGTTAAACTCTGCAAACACTTCTTTTAGGTAAGAATCATGAACGACATTCACCTCTTAGAAAACCCTTTTCGTTCTTGCCTTAGATTTTAAATCCATCAATAAAGCTCTGCTCTTTTCTTGAACCGATCTCATAGAGATCTAAAAATGTTTTCTTTTAAGTAGACTCTGGGGTCTTGAAGATTGTTAATTCTCCTCTTAGGGTTTTCCCTATCACCGATCTTTGAGGATCCTTGGAATTTAATTCCATTTTCTTTGTTTTCCCACCATGGAGGTTTCTGGGATTTAATCCCAGTATTAAAGGAATTTAATTCCATCTTACAGAGCTTAGCTCTGAGAGACCCATAGACTTTTGGGAATTTTATTCCCCTTCTGTTCTTGGGCATTTTTTTCTTTTTAGGGTTTTACTACCCTTTTCACAGATTTAAATCTGTTGTGGAACACATTTTCAGAGGGTATTAGGAGTTTAACTCCATAGTTTAATGAGATTTCTTCATTAAATGAGAATCTTTTTGGAATCTTACAATGAGTGCTTTCCTCATCATTTTGATTGCTAACCCCTTACTGATTTTTCTTTTCAGATATTATGGCTTCTCGTCTTTACGATCTCGAAGAGATTATCTCTTACGAGGACATTCGCATCCAGGGCCATTGTCAAAGCCAAGAATTTACCGACGCCCAATGTGCTGAGGTGATGTGTCGTTTTTACGACTACAACGGTCGGTTACTACCCCGTCGTTCTGCTCTCTTGAACATTATCGTTGGGTCGATCTGGGCAGCAATTCCTGGGCTTGACGAGGCTATGTCACTCGAGGCGCTTGATGATGCCGAAGACAAGGTGTATTTGTCACACTCCGCTTCCCAGTATACGGGAAGAGGACGCGACTGGCCGCTACGTATTTACTCTGAAGTAAATACGCTAAGCGTATCTAAGCAATATAAATGAAAATGCACAAGGGACAAAGACAGTAGGTATAACTGAACAACAACTTTATTTATTAACATTCTTTTGTACAATGCATGAAAAAGTAAATACATCTGAATGAAAGCAATGCCTAAACAGTGGCATAATAGAAATGAAAAGTACTGAAATAAAATGTGTACAATGAAGCTAGAGCTCTGGGTCGTAGGCAAGCTGATCCAAGTCCTCGCTGGTAGGCTCGATCTCCTGAGTGTCCAGAGCACCTGACAACATTCCAAAGAAGAAAGAGAAGGAATGTCGTCAGCGAACAATCGCTCGGTAAGTCCCAAAGATAATGAAGAAGTAGAAAAGACAGAAAGAGAGAGAGTTTAACTTTTAATGTATTATATTGTTATCCTATTGTATTTATTAACGCTGTTGTTTGTAGCTTGGTACAGAAGGATACCAGTGTATACGAGAGGAGTCTCTATATGCCAGAGACTAAAGGCAACTGGAAATACAAGGCTCCGTTAGAAAACCCGGAACAACGGTGTTGTATTCAGGTTAGGTGTCTTAAATCTTGCAGTCACGTGCCCCTTTTAACACCTTCCGTACCAATCTACCCCTTAAACCCCGCGATGTCTTGATCGTATAGTTTATATTGTATTGCAACTTATATTGTCTTGTAATATAGATTGTATAATTGGATGACTTGCCGAAACCATGATATCAGTAAATGGATGTAACTGGAGAATCATGGATGCAACTGGAGAATCATATAAATGGAAGTATATCCATAGTTCGGTTCAGTTAATACAGATTGAATAGATTGAATATATGTATTCATGGATTCATGTTGAATTGTAGTTTGTACTTGAATCATATTCAAGTCAGTTTATTTATAATGAGACTCAGTCTGAGTCAGAACAATTAGAAAAGAAGTTGAAGTCTTGAATTAGGTTTTGGTATTATCGGTAACCGCTGCACATGGGCAGCAGGATTTGTGTCTTTTTCAAAGACGATTACCGTGTTGATAACACCGTTTGTTAAGTTGTCTACCTTAAATAGGAAAGCACCCATATCTTCGGCTCCCTGAGGCTCAAGAGACTGGTCCAGCTTAAACCTATGTTTACTAGGGTCCTTAAGGTAATTTATAGAACTTGAGGGGGTTTTATGTAAAAATAATTTTGTATAATTTACAAAATACACCTCAAGTATTTAATTATCGTCTTTAGGAGTTTCATAGATGTAGATTTTATATATGTGACATTTCTAGTGAGATAAACCTATTTTTCATAATACATGGTATTTAGTTGTAAAGTATTGAACTTATATGGAATTTAATGGTATTTTCATGTAAAGTGATTCTTTTGATTTGGAAAAGTTGGAATATTTATATTGTATCAAAATAAATATTTTGATGATATATATTTATTTATTTATATAAAATAATTTTAATTTATTATTTATCTAGAAATCCCATTTTCTTAAGATATTTGTATTTTTAAATCTTTCGAGACCGAATGCTCTTTACGGAGGTCTGAATCTCGCACTACTAAGCCCAGGGATGTGCGATAATCCGCACCATCCCAGACGGGTTCCCTAAAAATGGGTTGTAGCGGCGCTTTGAAAAGATTTGTAAAAATACGTAATCTTGTAGAAAACGGTTTTTATAAGTTAATGGCAGTTTTGTGTAAAACGGTATTTTTCGAATCTATATTTCCCAAAAGGTATTGTGCTATATTGCATATGAGTGTCGTGAAGAGATAGGTCATTATCTCGTGATCTATCTAAAGGTATAGCAAGATTAATGATATTTTAAAGTCGAAACTATACTACATAGTATTTTACTGAAAAAGAGCGGTAAAAGTTACAAAATGAAATATTTTGCTATGAAACTTGTTCAACATATTTTTTTAATGATTAATAGTCAAGATGTAAGAGTTTAATATGGTTGTGTTAAGGAAAATTTAACTTTATAAAGAAAACCGAATCGGAAGTCGGATTTAATTCCGCTTCCGTCGGGTTTTAGTAAAAGAAGTCTTAAGAATAGATTAGAGAAGAGTGAGGTGGGACTTACTGGCTTAGAGTCAAAAGAAGAGGGAGAGGAATACGTAGGAGGTGCCGGTGCATCGTTTCGTCGCCGGGAGCTCCTAGGGTCGTTGTCGGAAGTTCGCCCTTCGCTAACTCCACTTGTACACAAAAGTTCTAGAGATTTTCTTGAGAGTTTTGGACAGAAATGTGAGTGAGGGGTGTGTGTTTAGGGGTGGTATTTATAGAGTAAAACTAGGGTTAGGGTGGGTGAAAAGTTGTATTAAAAATGTATGAAAAATTGTATTAAAAATATGGTTTAATGGAGTTTTAAAGAGTTCTGTTCATGTGCAGGAAATTTAAAGTATACAGGAGTTTCCAGAAGACAAAGAGGCACAAGTTTCATGAAGGGTCAACTTGGATTCAGCCGAGTCAACCCGGCTTTGCCGGCCGAGTCGGCCGAGTCGCCGGCCCGAGTCAGCCGAGTCGGGCCGAGGCTCGCCGTCGAAGGTCCGTCGTCGTCTGGTTAGCACAGTGGGGTAGTTTGTTTTTAGTGTGACCTTTGGTTTTACGGGTTTAGCACGTGTAGACTCTTGGGATTCTAAAAATTTAAAAAGAAATCAATATTAAAAATAATGTGGGGGATGGGATTTGAACTCTGGTGCTTTGGTTTAGCAGTGCAAGATATTACCAATGAGCTACAAGCTCCTTCTTGCTATTAAAAAGCAAAACAAACTTATAAGTTGTGCTCAGGCAAAATTACCCCTTTCTATATTTTTTTGAAAAATTGTACAGAAAGTTATACAGAAAGTTTAGGGTTGTTACAGTATTCAGTATATCTGATGAGCCTGATCTCAAAGAAGTGAAGAGATGATCTTGTCGATATTTTGCATCGCGTCTTCCAACAGAAGGCGATAATATTCGCATACTAGAGGACGGACGACATTAGTGAGGATCTTGACGCTTGCATTCGCGAGAAAATGCATAAGAAAATGGCCAAAGAAGCCGGAAGCACTTTACTCAGACTTGCTTCCAAGTTCCTGAATCCGTGTCCGGGATTCAGTGTTTTGTCGTTGTAAACACTTTGATGATGTTTTTTTATATTGTTGTTGTCTTTTTTTTATCACCAATGTATAAATTTTTTCAAGTTATGAATGACAAAATTTCCTTTTCTCTTTATGCTGATGCTCATATGTGTCTCTCATGAAGTGTTGTTATACATATATAAAAACTGTTGCGGGCGCCCATGTGTTATGCGTGTGAGGCGCTGCTGAGAATTTTAATCCTGAACTAGCGCCAGCGCTCACATGTTATGCATGTGAAGCGCTGCTGAGAATTTTAATCCTGAACTAGCGCCAGCGCTCACATGTTATGCATGTGAAGCGCTGCTCTAGTCCCAGAAAGAATCAATACGGGCGTTCACGTATCATGCACGTTAGGCGCTGCTGATGGAGTCGTTTCACCTCCTTGCTCTGATTCCCATGAGTCAACTCTTTCTTTTCCCATGCCTTTTTTGCCGGCCTTGGGAATAGCTCCACCATGCACCACACTTTCTGTGCCTAGACTTGAATGCTCATCTTTATAATCTGAAGCTCTGCTTCCCCCTTCTTTCACAAGGAAAGAACCACTTTTTAACAAACCAAGAGTTATGGCTTGCAATCGTACGCATGCTCGTCGGAAACCGTGGGAGGTACCTATCAAGGGAATCGTCCCTCGTTCTGCAGCGCGTTTAGCGGATCCCGTTCTCACTGATGACCAATATGACATGGTGATGTACGAGCTTCTGGCTCGTAGGGGCTCTCCTCTTCCTGTCGACTCCATTTGGCTTTGGACTATCCTCTCGTCTGTACTTGTTGACATTCCTCCTCATCCAGTGCTTTCATGAGTCTGGCGATGCTCGACACGGCGGAGGACAAGATCGAGTGCTTTCATGAGACTTGTTTGATTACCCAGCCTCTAAGGGATTGTTCGGTTCTCCTGCTAAGCCAGATACGGGCTCAGCGAGCCATCGTGTCTGCCTTCGCTGATGAGCATGGCGCTGATCGATGGGGAGAGACTCCTCGCGAAGATCGCCGCTTCGATATGGTGGAGAAGGCAGAGAGGGAATTAGAGAATCTTGTGAAGAACAAGAAAGGTTCATATCGAATGTGCATTGATTATAGAGCTCTGAACGAGGTAACTATAAAGAAAAAGTATCCACTTCCACGCATCGACGATCTGTTCGATCAGCTAAGTGGGTCTTGCATTTTCTCCAAGTTAGATCTTCGTTCGGGATATCATCAGGTGAAGGTCAAAGAGTCTGATATTCCGAAGACGACATTCAGGACTCGCTATGATCATTATGAGTTTCTAGTGATGCCATTTGGAGTGACCAACGCACCATCTATATTCATGAACCTAATGAATCAAGTTTTCCGAGAGTACCTAGACAGGTTTGTTGTCATCTTCATTGACGACATCTTGGTATATTCTAAGAGTCGGAAAGAACATGCTGAGCACCTACGAATTGTCCCGGAGACTTTACGACAGCATCAACTATATGCCAAGTACAGCAAGTGCGAGTTTTGGCTAGATCAAGTCGGTTTTCTTGGACATATTGTATCAGGCGATGGAATCTCTGTAGATCCAGTTAAGGTATCAGCAGTAAGCGAATGGTCGACACCGAAGTCAGTGAAGGACATTCGAAGTTTCTTGGGTTTAGCAGGATATTACAGAAGATTCATTAAAGGATTTTTGAAGATTGCAACACCCCTGACCAAGCTCATGCATAAAGATGAAGAATTCGTGTGGTCGGAAACATGCGAACAAGCTTTCGTAGAACTTAAGTTAAGATTGACATCAGCGCCTATTCTCGTAATACCGGACCAATCTGGAGGTTTCGTAGTGCATTGCGATGCATCCGGTAAGCGATTAGGAATTATTCTACATCAGCACGGTAAAGTTGTAGCTTATGCATCAAGACAGCTGAAAATTCATGAGCGCAACTATCCGACGCATGATCCAGAGTTGGCAGCCGTTATCTTTGCTCTTAATATTTGGCGCCATTATCTTCTTGGATAACGAGTGGACATATACACAGACCACAAGTGTCTGAAATATGTGTTTACTCAGAAAGAGTTGAATATGCAACAGAGAAGATGGTTAGAACTTATGGCGAACTTTGACATCAACCTACAATATCATTCAGGGAAGGTGAATGTAGTACCTGATGTACTTAGTCGCCAACCACTATCAATGAATCTCACCGCACAGTGGAAGCTTCAACAAGATTTGCATCAGATTGAGATAGAAGTGATCATGCCAGATAACGCTTCAAGTTTGATGAATTTACAAGTTCGGTGTACAATTGTCAATCAGATTAAAGCAGCTCAAGCAAGTGATGCCAAGTTGAAAAAGATCAGAGAACAAGTAGAAAGTGGACTTATAACAGACTTCATCATCCATGAAGACGGATCTTTGAGATACGACAGTAGATTGTGTGTACCACAAGATCCTGTTTGGGAAGAATTGATGAAAGAAGCTCATAGCTCTCCCTATTCAGCACACCCTGGTGGTACAAAGATGTACAAAGATATGCGACAACATTATTGGTGGCATTGAATAAAGCGTGAAGTAGCCAGAAGCGTCGCTAAATGTTTAGTGTGTCAGCAAGTGAAAGCCGAACATCACAGGACCGCTGGTTTACTTCAACCGTTACCTATTCCAGAATGGAAGTGGCAACACATCACTATGGACTTCGTGACTGCTCTTCCTTGCAGCACGAAAGGTAACGATGGGGTATGGGTTATTGTGGATCGACTCACAAAGTCGGCTCACTTCATCCCATTTCGAGTTGGCCAATCTACCGAGACATTAGCAAAGAAGTACATGGAGGTAAGTTTGAATCTAAGTAAGATTTAACTCTTCAATATGTACTATCTCTGATACCCATGAACTCATGCAGGAGATCGTGAGATTACATGGAGTACCGGTTTGCATTGCAATTTTGGCAGAGTCTGCAAGCTAGCTTGGGAACAAGTCTGAACTTTAGTACAGCTTACCATCCACAAACAGATGGATAGTCTGAGCGACCAATTCAGATACTTGAGGATATGCTAAGAGTTTGTATGTTAGACTTTGGAGGATCATGGAAAGATCACCTACATCTTGTGGAGTTTTAATACAACAACAGCTACCAAGCAAGTATTGGAATGGCACCCTTTGCAGCTCTATATGGAGGGAAGTGTCGTTCACCATTAAGTTGGGACGACGTCGGAGATAGAGAACTCCTTAGACCTAAGATGATAATAGCAACAGTGGATGTGGTTCGCACTCTTAGGGAAAGAATGCGAATAGCTCAAGATCGACAGAAGCACTGGGCTGATGCAAAGTGCCGTCACTTGGAGTTCCAACCAGGAGATCATGTATTTTTAAAGATCTCACCAAACTGTGGAGTGATTCTCTTTGGAAGGCGGGGTGAGCTAAGTCCAAGGTACATTGGACCGATCGACATACTCGAACTAGTCGGAGAAGTAGCTTATCGCTTGGCACTTCCACCCTCATTGGATGGAGTGCACAATGTGTTCCGCATATACCAACTCAGAAGGTATGTAAGTAACCCCAGTCATATTCTTGATCACTCCGAGCACACTGTACAGACGGATCTATCTTGTGATCAACAACCCGTTGAAATCCTGGACAGAAAGGTGAAGTCACTTCGGAATAAGGAAGTAAACTTGGTCCGGGTGATGTGGAGAAAAGACACACCAGGAGAATCAACGTGGGAAAGAGAAGACGACATGCATGCAAGATACCCTCACTTGTTTGTAAATTATTCCTTAAAATAATTATAAATTTCGAGAACGAAATTTTTGTAAGGAGGGTAGAATGTAACGACTCTGTTTTAATGTACAGAAAATTTGTTTAAAAGTTAATGTACAAATGGAGTATTTGAAATCCTGTGCATGCTATAAATATTTAATTTAGTTTTGAACAATAAGAAAGCACTTGTAGCTCATTGGTAAAGTCTTGCACTGTTGTGACGTAGCCCTGTGTTTGAATCCCATCAGCCATATTATTATTTTTGTTGATTTTTCTTTTAAACTTTTAGAAACCCAAAAGTTTGCACGTGCACTACACGTAAAATAAAAAGTCACACTAAAAAAAACACGTGGAAAATGATATACAAACAGTTTAGGACATGTGGCATTCATCCAGACCCAACCCATAACATTGGACCGGTGAGATTCCATTAGGGGACCGGCACCGTCGGTTTTCTCCGTAGGGAATGCCCCCAAATTTAAACCCTAGCATCTCTTGGCCTACCCCACTACCCCTATGCCGTTTGATTTCTCTGCATTTATCCAGAGAATGATAAATCCCCTCTTTAATCCATTTTAATGCATGTTTTTAATTCATTCTTCAATCCTTAAAATCCTAATTTCTCCTATAAATACCACACTACACCATAGCCCTCCTCATTCAGAATTCCATTGCCAAAACTCTCTAAAATTCCTAAGTCCAAGAAGTTGTACAAGTGGAGTTAGCTCAAGGCAAAATTCCGGCGACGTTTCGAGATGAATTCGGCGATACCACGACTCCACGAGACCCTCAACTTGTTCATAGACCTCTCCTTTTTCTTTGCATCCAGTGAGTCCCCTCTTCCCTCTCTTCTCTCTATTAAAAAAATCATATTTTCAAAACTCGTCGGAAGCGGAGTTAATCCGACTTCCGATTCTCATTTCTTTAAAAACTCTTTTTTTATTAAACAACAAATTAACCTTTTAATTATATATTGTTTAGTGACTATTAAACAACAATTGGACAAAGTTTCAATTCAAAATATTATGTTAAACAAATTCTATTTCACTTTTACAGTAAAATACTCTTAAGTTTGCATACGACTGTTCCCTTATAAAAACAAAAAAAGGGAGGGAGAAACAGAAAGAAGAAAAGAAATGGGAAAAAATCCCCTAATGGAGCATCATGTGCCCACACGTGATGCGTCTTGGAGCAAAATTATAGGCATTGCACTTAACAAATAAGCCTGAAATTGAGCCTCACGTGCAGGCACGTGAGCATCTATATACAAAGTATATAGAGGCCTTCCTAAAATGTGTCAGCACGTGATGCTCTTTGTTGGGCTTAACTTCGCGGGGGTCACGTGCCACACGTGACATTTCTGAACATTAGCTCATGTGCCAACACGTGATGCCTTTTCTCTGGGGCTGCTGCATATAAGCGAACCGGTTTAATTCTATGAGGGGGGTCACGTGCTACACGTGAGGGTTCCTAATCACCTTCCAAGCTGATAGAATTAAATTCTAAATAAAAGGGATCAAAACCCTATTTGGAAAATATTTCCTTAGAACTTTCTAAACAAGAAAGATTATGCTCTGTAAAACAGAGCACCGTTGGATTAAAAATTCAATGGTGATTAAAAATCACCAAGCTACAGAATAAACTCTGTATGGGAAAATATTTCCCCAATTTTTCTAAACGAGAAAGATTACTCTCTGTAAAACAGAGCACCATTGGATTAAAAAATCCAATGGTGATTAAAAAATCACCTACCTACAGAAAAATTCTGTATGGGAAAATATTTTCCCAATCTTGTTAAAAACAAGAAAAATATCTTCTGTCCTTAGATAAAAAATCCAACAGTGGATAAAATCCCCAAATCAATTAAAAAATCTCTCAATAAGAGATTTCCTTAACTAAATCAACAAACCTGTCTCCACTATGTAAAGGACACGAGACTTTAAATCTGAGAGAGAGGAGACCCCCATAAGATTTGAGAAACAAGAAAAAAAGAAGAAGAAGAGTTCTCTTTGAAGAAAAGAAACCCTAGGTAAGGAAAAAGACCTAAAGATCATTTTATCTCCTCATACAAGAGTTTAACTCTTCCAAAAAAGAACTTTGTTTTTCATCTGGTTGAGGTCTGTAGAAACAGATCTCCCCATAAGTTGAGAATTTAATTCTCATCGGGGAGATTCTGTCATGCAGTCCCAAAACTTAGAGAAAAGAACTAAGTTTGAAGAATTTAATTCTTCCAAAAGATATAGGAATTCAATTCCTCTGACAAAACTAGGGTTTAACCCTGCATAAAAAAACAACTGAGATCGCCTTACGTATTCCCACGTGACCCCCAAACAGTTACCTAACACTTACATGGAAAAGGGGAAAATTCCAAAGATAGCGCTCACATTTTGAAGGTGCCTCACGTGTCCGCACGTGACCGTTTGATGAACCAAGTGCTTAGCACTTATAAATGAAAGAGAAATAAAATTCAGAGAACAGTTCCCATATCGGGCGCCTCACGTGCTCACACGTGAGCCAAGTGCTCAACACTTTTATATATAAAAGAGGGAATAAACTCAAGGAACAGCGCCCACTTTGGGGCCCTTCTCATGTTCACACGTGAGCGCCTCCAAAGTCCAGTGTTTAACACTGATTCAGTGCTTAGCACTGTGGGGTAACTAAGGGAAATCAACCTTAACCCAAATTAGCCAAGTCTCCCGAGGCCAAGACCTTTTTGGTCACCAATCAACCGAGCCCCCATGCTCAGGTCTCCCCACACCAATCTTAGTCCCCAAGATGACTAATGATCTCCTAACAGATGGCATCTAAAATGACGTTCATCCCGCATCTCCCCTCGATCTAGAAATTGGTTCAAGGGTACATCTCTCCACACTTCTGATATATGTCGTTGTAATTCTTCAACGTCGTCAGAGAGGTGGAGGATCCCGACAACCAACAACTCTTGGTGCACTCCCAAACCGATGAGCACATACCAACGAATCGCAATGTCCTTAAACTAGCTATGGACCGCAACGTCCAAGAATGGACCGTAACGTCCTTAAACTAGCTATGGACCAAAACATCCTTAAACTAACAACGGACCGAAACATCCTTAAACTAAAGCAATAGAGCCCAAATGCTCTTTTGTTGGATCTGAATGATCCAAAACCCTGTTAAGTAGATTTTAGTCTAAAATTAGACTAACGTGTTCTCAACAAACACTTAAGTTGATCTTAATCTCAAACGAGATTAATGATCCTTAAACCAATCCAAACCCAAATCTAAGAACATACGGATTTGGACTAATCCACGCCCTACGTGCGACAATATAAATTAGTCTCCGTATACAATCCATGGGCAACCAAAAAATTAAAACAAACACACACGACACAAAGTGATCTTCTGGAGTAGGAGAAAGTGGTTATCGCGATGCGGTAACGCAATTAACTGTACGGGCTTACGCCTGCACGGAAGAACGTCCCCACAATCAAAAAACCCTCGCCAACGAGGGGGCTGACGAAGTCTGCTACAACGGCCGCATCCGTCCAAACCTCCGATGCACGGTGCCATAAATCAACTTGGCATCTTCGGAGAGGTGGACGGATAAACCCAAGTAGCATCTGCCCCCCCCCCCAAAATTCAGGCTAGACGTTCGACTTTCCCGGCTTTCGGCGGTAAGCAACGACATTATCTTATCTTTTTGCTCATATTACCTTCAGAAAACTCACGAGGTAATGACCTATCTTATCACAACACTCATTCTTGATATAAAACGATGACTTTTGGAACATTAGTTTGTGGGATAAAATATGAAATTACATTTAAATACCATAAACTTTCAAAAACTGTTTTCTTTAAAAGTGTATTATTTAATTCCTTGCAAATGCGCATCTACAATCCATTTTGGGGACCCCAATCGGGATGGTGCATGTTATTGCACATCCTCGGGCCTAGTAGAGTGAGATGCAGACCTCCTCACGGAGCATCCGATCTCGATGGAATTGTTAATGCAATCTTTAAGAAAACTGTGATTTCTATTTAATAAATAAGTTCTATTTTTATAAATTTATATATATATATATATTATCAAAATATATACTTTAAATATACAATATATATATATATATATATATATATTCCATGTTTTCTAAATCAAAGGAATCGCAAATTTCATGAAACTACCAATACAAATCAATACAATTCCATTATTACACTATAACACCATATACTATTCAAGTTAAGTTTATATCCACTAGAATATTTCATTTTATTAAAACTACATCTATGAAAACCCTAAAGACGATAAATAAATACTTAAGATTTATTTTGAAAATATATCAAAACTATTTTTCATAAAACCCTCTCAAGTTATATTAATTTACAATAAGGACCCTAGTAAATATAGGTTTAAACGGGACCAGTTCTCTTGAGCCTCAGGGAGCTGGAGAATATGGGTGCTTGCCTATCTAAGGTAGACAATCTAAAACAGTGTTATCAATACGGTAATTGTCTTGGAAAAAGACACAAATCATATCGTCCATGTGCAGCAGTTACCGATAACACCAAAACTAATTCAGGACTTCAATTCGTTTTAAAGTGTCTGACTCAGACAGAGTCACAGTCTAATCTAAAATCAATCGATCAATCTATCCTTGAATATGATTCAAATATAACTCTATTTCAACATGAATCCATTTATACCAGAATTCAATCTATATCAACATGACTCGACCGAACCGAACCATGGATATACTCTGATTACATGACTATCCATTTATATCCATTCCGTTTACATGATATCATGGTTTCGGAAAGTCGTACATCTATTAAACAAAATAATACAAATCAATACAAAATAAATTACGGGGTTTTAAAGGGTAGACTGGTACGGAATGTGTTAGAAGTGGCACGGGACGGTCACTTTAATACACCTAATATGAATATCCATTGCTGTTGTTCCGTGGTTTAAAGGTTCCTTGTGCTCCGTAAACCTTAGTCCACGGAATAGTTGGACTCATCTCATATACACTGGCATATTCTGTACCAAGCTACAAACAACTGCGTTAACATAACAATCAAATAGTATACAGTTATATTCTTTCTGTCTATTCTATTTCTACCTTTCTTTAGGACTTACCGAGCGATTGTTCGCTGGCGACATTCCTTCTCTCTTCTTTCTTTAGAATGTTGTCAGGTGGATCCGACTCACTGGAGATAGTCCGGTTCAGAGGACTTGGATCAGTTGAACAAGGACCCCGAGCTCTAGACTCTTGTATATACTTTACTTTCATGTTCATGCCATTGTTTAGTCATTGCTTTCATTATTGTATTTACTTTTCAGTTGTATTGTAAAGAAATGTTTAATAAATAAAAGTTGCCGTTCATTTACATTTCATGTCTTCTTGTGTATATTTACATTATATTGCTTAGTTACGCTTCGCGTGTTTACTTCTGAATAAATACGTAGCGGTCATCGTCGCGTCTCCTTACCCAAACACTGGGAAGCGGGGCGTAACAAAGATGGCTTAGTAAACAGGGTTAAGACCCTGTCGACTAAGACTTTTTGACTTTATGAGCCGTAAGGGTCTCATAAAGCTATTTCTCCTTATGAGTCGTGAGGATCTCGTAGGCGTATTTTCTCCTTAGGAATCGTAGGTATTCCTAAGTGTGTGTTCTTTTATAAATCGTAAGGATCTTATATGAGTATTTTCTTCTTATAAGTCGAGAGGACTTACAGGTGTCGTTCACCATATGAGGACATTTCTCGTCATTGGTGGAACTTGGCAGGGAAATTGTTTATTTGTGCCTGTGGATTGTATATAAGAGCCAATATTGGACTGCCTGTAGGGCAACTTGGGGATACGATGGCTTAAGAACAGGTTTGGATCCCTGTAACTTAAGGCTTTTGAATCCTATGAGCCATGAGGGTCTCATAAGGGGAGTTCTCCTTACGAGTCGAGAGGATATCGTAAGTGTAAAAAAAAATTATGAGATTGCGCCCTTCCGGGTTTTCACAAGCTCGCCGGTAATCCTACTATTTTTACTCACGGCGCCCTTTCGGGTTTTCCTCCGTGCCCATTTTGCTTGTGGACATGCCGTTTTTTATAAGATTGTGCCCTTCCGGGTTTTCACAAGCTCGCCGGTAATCCTGTTTTTTTACTCATGGCGCCCTTTCGGGTTTTCATCTGTGCCCCTTTTTCTTGTGGACATACTTATTTTTTTTATTTTATTTATTTTTTTTAATGACCCATCTGTTTGCCAGTTGGACTTGGGGGTGACTTCACCAATGGAGTAGCTGTGTAGCCAGTGGGACTTGAGTTGCAGCCTTCGCCGTTGAGACTTCGATTACAATATAGATCTCAAGAGAGCATATCGCCGTATTTGAGGCAATGCGCTAGTTTATGGACGTTCCGGTCCATTATCACCATGTTTGAGGTGAATTTTTAGTTTAAGGACTTTTCAGTCCATTGTCGCCATGTTTGAGGCTTATTTTTAGTTTAAATACGCCTCGGTCTGTTGTCGCCGTGTTTGAGGCGAATGCCTAGTTTAAGGACTTCTCGGTCTGTTGTCGCCATGTTTGAGGCGCCGTTTAGTTTAAGGATATCTCGGTCCGGCATTCCTCTTTTGGGGACGAGTATTAGTTTAGGGACGTCTCGGTCTATTATCGCCATGTTTGAGGCGAAGTTCTCTTGAATACTATTTTCCGAGTTTTGACTCGGCAAGATAGCGAGCGGACACAAGCGTCGTCATCTATCATTGACCTTAGTCATGACTCATCAAGCATGGTATTTCTTGAGGAATCGGCCGTTTATTGGCCGGAAGGGTCTTTCGCCATGCATATCCATGAGCAGGTAGACTCCACCTTGGTAGACTTTGTCTATGATGTACGGGCCTTCATAGTTCGGCTCGAATTTCCTCCGTTTTGCACGATTGGGGATCACGGGTCTTTTGACGACTAGAATGAGTTTTCCTTGGCGGAACGTTCTCGGCCTGGTCAGTTTTTCGTATGACCGCGTCATCCTTGCCTTATAAGCTTCTAGGTTTTGCTGCGCTATAAGGCGAGTTTCGTCGAGGGCATTTTTTTCAGGGATTTTTTCTTTCCCTTTGTCTTTTTTGCTCGAACCCTTGTTTGTAGGTTCGAAGTTCTTTTCAGGTAGCGTGCGGCTATGCAGCTGAATGTTCTCATAGTTCTTCTCCCCCTCTTCTTTTTCGGAGGTGGAGTCTTTGAAGGGTGGGCTGAGGGTCATTTCGTCCTCAGAATCGTTCTCGAAGGTAAGAACTTGGGGTTTTTTCCTTTCCCGACTGGTATCAACTATATGACAGTTGCCAGTCGTTTTTTCACGCGTACTTGTCGCACCTTTTTGCTGTCGACGAGCTTCGCGCTTCATCCTCTTGAAGTGTTTTTGATGGGCAAAATATCCCTGCCACCACTTCTCGAAGGCACTGCACTCTTCAGTGGGATAGGTAACCCTCCGATGATATAGGCAGTAGTTTGGATATAAATCATCTTCGTCAAGGCATATGACCCTAGGAGTGTTTCCGACCAGAGGTGGCAGCTTCATTCCCATTGACGGGGCTTTAGCGAACCGCTTCTCTGCCTTGATCCTGCTCTTATTTGTGCAGGTATGCCTTGGTTTGGTTAGAGTACTTTACAACTCCACCTTGCCGCAGCTTCTTCATCATGACGCTGACGCTTAGCCTTTTCGTATATGGCTGTTTCACGTTCTCGGTCAGTTTTGCTTTTTCGAAAGGCTTCGTTTAACAGCCTATCGATCGGGTCTTCTGGCAGTTCTGAGGATTTTAGTGCCAATTCTGCCCCTAGTTTCTCTGCGTTTTTTTCTGACGCTGAAGGAGCTCCTTCGCCATTTAACGATGAATGGGAGACTATATGGCAACTTGTTACATAGTCATCGGTTTCTTCTGATGAGTTGTTTTCCTCCTCGTTGTCACGATCTTCGTTCTCAAGAATATGCTTGAGGAACTTTTCGAGGGTGACTGGTATTCGCGCCTTCTGATTGTACTCCTCTAGTGTGTCAATGTACCTTTGTAGGTCCGTGCGCTTGTTGTCATACTCGGCAGGCTGCACAGGCTTCTTAGTCTTCTTCTTTTTTTCGAAGAATTTGAAAGCTTGACTTGGGGATTTTTCCCCTTTTCAACAATTTTCGGTACGGGACGTGGTTTCAACATCTCTTCAATGATTTCGGTCTCAAGTGGGCTTCTCCACCTGACCGCCGGACATGCATGTAGATCCTTCAGCATTCTTTTGGTTTTAGCTGAAAGAACGACTTCCCATGGAGTTTCTTCCATGAGCGAGCATGATGCCCCCGGGGCATCCACCTTTTTGGGAGTGTGTTATTTCCCCCGAATAAGATAGCAAGGCTTTGTTCAAAATTTGAACTGAGGCAGTGCCTCACGTGCAAAGCACAAGAGTTCCAGCGCTCAGAGTTAAAAAACTCTGAGGCAGAGCCAAGAGTTAAAAAACTCTGAAGCAGCGCCTCACGTGCAAAGCACGAGAGCGCCAGCGCAGTTAAAAACTTTAAGGCAGCGCCAAGAGTTAAAAACTCTAAGGCAGCGCCAAGAGTTAAAAACTCTGAGGCAGCACCTCACGTATAAAGCACAAGAGCGCCAGCGCTAGAACTAAAAGTTCTCTGCCGTTGGACCAAAGATCCAATGGTGATTAAAAATCACCAAGATACAGAATTAAATTCTGATTGAGGAAATACTCCTCAAATCTTTCTAAGAAAGAAAGATTGTGCTCTGTAAATCAGAGCACCCTTGGATCAAAGATCCAATGGTGATTAAAAATCACCAAGATACAGAATAAGCTCTGTATGGGAAAATATTTTCCCAATCTTATTAAAAACAAGAAAAATGTCTTCAGTAAAACAGAAGTTCTTGGATCAAAGATCCGACGGTGGATAAATTCCCCAAATCAATTAAGAAATCTCTCAATGAGAGATTTGCTTAACTGAATCAACAAATCAGCCTCCCCTATATAAAAGACCCAAGACTTCAAGTCTTGTACAGAGATATCCCCCATAAACTTGAAGTTCTCAGACGAAAAAAGAAGAGCAAGCTCTAAGAAGAAGAATTCTCTTCGAAGAAAAACAAAAAGGTAATAAAGATCAGAACATCTCATCTGCAAAAGTTTAACCTTCATAAAAAGAACATAGTTCTTTCCTCGGATCTGAGATCCATGAGACAAGTCTCCCACAAATGAGAATTTAATTCTTACGGGGATGAATTTTTTCTTAGGGATCGAAGATCCGGGGAAGAACAAAGAATTGAACTTTGCAGAACGTAACACATAAAGAAAAACCTAGCGCCAATCGCAGCAAAATAAAATGTGCTTAGCACTCAATGGTTGGCGCTCAGCGCCAAGCGCCTCACGTGGGCGCTATTCAGTAAAAAGTGCTTATCTCTCAAATGCTGGCGCTCAGCGCCAAGCGCTCCACGTGCCCCTCACATGGGCGCTGCTTAATAAAGAGCGCTTAGCACACAGTGGTTGGCACTCAGCGCCAAGCGCCTCACGTGCCCCTCACGTGGGCGCTATTCAATAAAAAAATGCTCACCACTCAAATGCTAGCGCTCAGCGCCAAGCGCTCCACGTGCCCCTCACGTGGGCGCTGTTTAATAAAGAGCGCTTCGCACTCAGTGGTTGGTGCTCAGCGCCTAGCGTCTCACGTGCCCCTCACGTGGGCGCTACTCAAAATAAGAAGTGCTTAGCACTCAAATGCTGACGCTCAGCGCCAAACGCTCCATGTGCCCCTCACATGGGTGCTACTTAACATAGAGCGCTCTAAGAAGAGCCTATCGCCATAAAGAGTGTTCATCACTCATAAAAAAAGAAAGAAAGTGGGAAAAGCAAAGCAAAGTGTGAGTGTCAGTACTCACATAAATGTTTAGCATTATGTGCACAGAGAAAGAACTGTGTCCTAATAAGTGTCTAACACTTTATTGAAATAGGAAACAACAGACACTCAGTGGGCTGAGCCCCAGTTAGCCAAATTCCTAATCAACCGAGCCCACATGCTCTTTATTTTTCCAAACCGGTCTTAGTCCCAAACAAGACCACCAATCTTTTGACGAATATTCATTGGTTCAAGGGTATATC
The DNA here is from genome assembly GCA_030015575.1 of Agapanthus africanus. NCBI lineage: Eukaryota > Viridiplantae > Streptophyta > Magnoliopsida > Asparagales > Amaryllidaceae > Agapanthus > Agapanthus africanus. The sequence goes on along the minus strand of CM057339.1, from coordinate 821,146,495 downwards.
TCTACACACCTCTGATACATGTCGTGGTAATTCGTCAACATCTTCAGAGAGGTGGAGGGTCCCAATAACTAATAACCCTTAGTATAACCCCCAAACCAACAAACCATAAACCCTGCGGACCGCGACGTCCTTAAAACTAAATTGCGGACCGCAACGTCCTTAAAACTAAATTGTGGACCGCAACGTACCTAAAAACTAAATTGCGGACCGCAACATCCCTAAAAACTAAATTCTATGGACCGTGATGTCCCTAAACTAAATTCTAAGACCGTAACGTCTTTAAACTAAACCCAGTGGACCGCAACGTCCCTAAACTAAACTCCATGGACTTTGATGTCCTTAAATCCCATGAACCGCAACGTCCTTAAAACTAAATTGTGGACCGCAACATCCCTAAAAACTAAATTGCGGACCGCAACGTCCCTAAAAACTAAATTCCATGGACTATGATGTCCTTAAACTTCGAACCGTAATGTCCCTAAACTAAATTCCCGGACCGTAACGTCCTTAAAATACTGTGGACCGCAATGTCCCTAAACTAAACTCCACGGACTATGATGTCCTTAAACCATCTACGGACCGCAACGTCCTTAAACTAAAACGATAGAGCCCAAATGCTCTTTCGTTGGATCAAAAATGATCCTGAACCCCCGTTAAGTAGACCTTAGTCTAAAATTAGACTAACGTGTCCTTAATAAACATTTAAGTTGATCTTAATCTCAAACGAGATTAACGAGCCTTAAATCAACCAAACCCAAATCTAAGAAAATACGGATTTGGACTAATCCACGTCCTACGGGCGACAATGCAAATTAGTCTCCGTATACAATCCACGGAAAAGCAAAAATAAAACAAACACACACGATACGAAGTGAACATCTGGAGCAGGAGAAAGTTGTTACCGCGATGCGGTAACGTAATTAACTCCAGGGGCTTGCGCCTGCAAGGAAGAGCGTCCTCACAATCAAAAACTCCTCGCAAACGAGGGGGGATCTGACGAAGTCTGGTACAACGGCCGCATCCGTCCAAATCTCTGATACGCGGTGCCATAAATAAACTTGGCATCTTCGGAGAGGTGGACGGATAAAACCGAATTGCATCTGCCCCCAAATTCAGGCAAGACGACCTACACGGGTTCGTCTCTGTTTTCGGCGGTAAATAGATTCTGGCATGCCCGGTGGACCCCTTTCCTCTTTTCACTCCACACTTCGTGTATCGTGTTTCGCGAACAAATCGTGGTCTGCTATGGTTTTCTATGGATGCGAGGTACTAAGATTTGGTGTCTTGCTCTTGTGTAGAGAAAAGAAGATCAGTGGCTTCCAGCTGCACCAACTGCAACAACAACTCCCGCTCCGTCCTATCTGGAGGAGTAACTTACGGGCCCCAAGCGGCCTCCATCTACGTAATGCCGGTGGAACAGGTGACACAGGCCACCACAAGCTTGTTCTTCGGGACCATGCTCCCACCAATGAGCTTCAACGCTCCAGTGCCATCATAGGAAGCTCCGAAAAAGTCAGTCTTCGATCGACTTGCAACTACCACGGCCCCTCTCAACGGGTCATCCAAGTCCACTGTCTCAGTCTTCGACAGACTGCGCCTAAGCTCAAAGGGGACCGCGAAGAGGCTCGCGGTACTAGAGAAGGTTATCCCAACTCCTGCTGCAGATGGGGTCTTCCAAACTACTTCCACTACTCGAAAGTCGGCCTTCGACAGGTTGACCATTCTTTCGCAGCGGATATCAGTCTTTGACAGGTTGGCGCCAATAATAGCCTCTCCTCAAAGCAGGGGCATGACGAAGCTGCTCCAACGATAAAGGTGATCCCGGCTACACGACATGCTCGACGTCGTCACCGGCACCGGGTGAGGAAAGCTGGGGGTAGTTCCCTTTCTGGACTTACCCCACCAGCTCCAACGGTGGAAATTGATGCTGTTGTTCCACTGGGAACAACTTTGAGCCGCTCAGGAGGGTGCGCAAGAATTCTCCAGTTGCCGTGCTAAAAAGGTCTCCTCCGCCTGTTGAAAACTTCACAAAAGCTGTAACAACCTAGTTCATTTATACCAATTCTAGTTCTCGTATTTTCTTATTTGTGGTATTTCTTGTTATCGTGATTTGGGTGCGAATGGTATTTTACATTTTACTTTGCATTCGACCCGACCCGCTTGTTTGAACTTGTTTGATTCATATTTATGAATTATCCTGACTTGTTACGTAGACTGGTGCATTTTCATGTTTAGTGCATACTGGCATTTTATCTGGCATTTGCATTTTTACAATATAATATTTGAAGTCACATAAAATATTTTAAAAATACATTGCATGGCCTGCATGATACCCCTAGCTTCGTGGTAGCATCCACGCATCTTGTTCTCGTCCCGTTCAGTGAAACAGACTTGTTTGGATGGCTACGCGCACGTGCGTGCATCCGTTCTTGGGGGTATGCATTTTTCGTTATCCGGACATTCATTTTTTTATTATGGTCGACATGTATATTTTTCGTATTTTAAAACTGAATTTTAGACCCGACCAGGGAATGTTTTGGACTATATTTGTATTTACCAGAATATCAAATTTTATTTATATAATATTAATTTTATAAATTGAAACAAATTAAAATTTAGTTAACTAATAAAAGATTTTTTTAAATTTGAATCTAAACTAATTTCCTAACAAACTAACAACCCATTTCTCTCTCTCTCCTCTGCATATATATATATATATATATATATATATATATATTTTATTTATTTAATTTTTTCTTTCCTTATTTAATACACAGCCCCTTCTTCTTACTTCTTCTTCTTTCTTCTTTCTTTTTCTTGATCTTATTTCTTGATACCGGTGATCACCGCCGGAGCCGTGCTCGTCGCTGACGATCCGAGTGATCCAGTGAACGTACCTGACTTGCGTGATCACTCTCGTGCGTTGTTTGGAACCGTTCCGTGTACCGTGCACGCGTCGCGACATTTCGCCGACGAAGGACGTTCCGTACACATCCGTTCTTGTTCCGTCTAAGCAAGTTAATCTTGCTACATGCTATATAACTTATTATATACCTATTTAAATAAATATCATACCTGTATTTGAAATCAAGCATCCCATGTTTCATATTACAGCCTTTCGACGTTCCGTTTACATTTGTATAGTGCATTTCAGATCTAGGGCATGCAAACCAATCTTAATTACATGCTACATCATTTTAGACGCATCTATTTTAATAAATGGAATACCTGTATTTAAAATCATGCACCCCATGTTTAGTTTTATAACTTTTCGATGTTCCGTTTGCATCCATTCATATCATTTCAGATCTAGGTCATGAAAACTTATCTTGTTACATACTATACTATCATATACTGCATCAAATTGAATAGTTACATTTCATATTGCTTAGTTATATCTTCCGGACTTGTTAGTTTATCATTTTACGATTATGTGATACCCGTTTGCATCCATATCATTTAAAATATATATCGTCATAATATTTCTTATTATTATCTTTAATTAGTTTATAATGTGCATTTTATAATGTTATACATTTGAAAATATTATAGTTTACACATGAAACGTCGTTGAAAAGCGGATACGACAAATCTGAAATTTACTGTACACCTTACCTTATATAATTCATTATAAATCATAGAAAAATCATTAGTATACATTCTTTAGTTCGTTACGAAGCTAACTCATAATACTATAACTCTATGAAATATTTAATTGCAAAATAAATTGTTTAAATAATGTAAAATACAAATGAAAATGTCTCTAAACTGCTGTCCAGGGAAATTCCAGCAGCAAACTTTCAATTTCGAATGTTCATAGATTTTTTTAGGGACAACCTGAGAGGCTTATACTTATAAAAATGAAAACCTTATTTAATTATCTTTGTTTTGGTATAAGACACGTCCCTTTTAGAGAACGTTTTTTATTTTAAAGCTATTTTACAAATCAGGGTGACGCTGAATTTCTGAACGGAACTTTCTTGTGCATGGTTAATCAATACCACTTTTATAGTTATTAATCGGTTTGAATATGCTATCCATGTTAATATTATTATATCAATATCTATTTAATAAATAATAGTGCTTGTGTTTTAATATTCAGCAAATCTTACCGATTTACAGTTTTATAGTATCCGTCTGTATCCGTACGGTTTATTACATATCTAGTTGCACACCGAGACCATATTATTTCATGTTACTGTTGTATTAGTGCACCATGCTTGATAATTGTGCATCCTACATAGTCATGATGTAACCCCTAACAAAATATTTGTGCATCCATGCTTTACCGTGCATCCGTACTTGCTACAGTTTTAGTATGAGCATCTGCTTGACACATGTGCACTATCTGTCATGACCTGATATACTACTGCTTGACTTGATACCTGATACACCACTACTTGACATGACTTGATACATGTACACTACTTGACATGACCTGATATATCACTACTTGACATGTTACCTGATCCTGTTTCTAATGCCGACAATCCTGACATGTTGTCCCGATGGACATATCCTGTTTTCTGTACAGACAAACCTGTTCCTGCTTGATCCTGTGTTGGCATTAGTCTATGATTTATAAATACCTGACTTACACACATAACTTGGGGGTATGGGGAAATCAAGAATGTAGTTGAACGTAACTCAAAGGGCTATTATATCATTTTACCGTGGTCCCGTGGGGAATGAACATGACATAGACTCACAGTCTATTACATCATTTTACCATGGTCCCGTGGGAAATGAACGGGGCATAGACCGATGGGTTACGATGAGGATTACATTAATTGATTTCGAATAACTTTAGAGTAGATAACCCTATAGCACAGTTTAGACTACTCACTGCACTTCACCTGTTTATATCATGTCCACTGATCTATATTCATGTTACGGTTTACTTATGAATTGTTACTGTTCTACTTTTATTACTGTTCATACTCGTGCCTGCATGTATTGCTACCCCCTGATTATATTATTGTTGATATTATGACGCACTGACGTCTGGGTTTTGCATGGCCCAGATCCTCTACCTTTGTCGCAGGCTGATCAAGAATATTTCCGCCGTCAGGCCAAGCAGTGAGGATCCTGTTAGTATCCAGTTAGTTATTTCCTTACTTTCCAAATGTTATTGTTACTTGGATTTATTGCTTCCGCATATTATTTCTTGACTCGTTTATTCTGGCTCATGGACATGTACTAAATAGTTTATTTACTTTCCTGTTCTTGATATCTCTACAGCCGTAATGTGACTGTGGAGGGATTATTTCTATCTACAGGTAGCATGGTTGGCTCTGCCACGTGCCTATCTTAGCGCACTCTGGGAAGCGGGACGTGACAGAAGCAAAGCCGGAGCAGCCCTCTCAGCGGCTGTCCTCCAAAATCCATAGGGTCTGGTAAAGAGTCCAAGACTCTGTAATTGACAAAGACTACTCCCGCCGGTAGAAGAAAATGAAGGTTTAGCAAGAGTATGACCATCCCGCCGCCATGCTATAGAAGGTGTCATCTGCAGGGGTGCCTATTGCAGCCCCCTCAACCTCGACCGTCCATAAAAAGAGAAGGCCGGAGAAGATCCCCGTGTCTGCGACAAATCTCAAGGGTACTAAATCCAAACGCCACAAGTCTGGGGGCATGGTAGTGCACACCGTCTACATGGCTTCTGAAAAAGAGGAAAGCCGTGCTTCTGGGGGTCATCGAACACTTACACGGTCCGTAACAAAGGCTCAGGAGCAACAACAGAAACTCCATGAGATGCTGACAAAGATGGTCACACCAGATCGTCGGCAGTTTAGCAGAGACAGCTTTTGAATGGTACTAAGAGCTTCCGAACGACTCCATCAAAACGTTTACAGAAATGGAGTTGCTATTCACCCAGCGTTTTGCAAGCGCCAGCGAACGCACCCCGATCATGACATTGATCAATGCCAGGGTGAAGCCAGGAGAGACATGGGTTCAGTATTCAATTCGGTGGCAAATCCTATGGCCGAGATGCGAACAACGCATAGAAGAGGCTCCCGCCGTGGGCATGTTCGTAGGGACCCTCAATCCGCAGGCAACTATATCCCAGTTTATGATGATTTTCAAGCCGATCACTTTCCAGGCCTTGATCAACAAGCTGGCCCAAATGGACCAAATGGGCCATAGACCATCCTCCTCGAAAACGGAGCTCCGAAATGAAAAAGGCAATGGAAAAGCGACCTTCGTCGCCAACGCTCAGCAACAGCCGAGTGATCCGAAACCAGCTGCTCGCCAAAACGATAAACAACGGACACTCGGAGAAAAGCTGAGACGTTGTTACTCATTCCCTCGGGATAAAACGAAAAGACTGTTCGAACTGGCGGTACGCAACAGGCTTATCACTCTACCAGATCCGAGACGTCCGCTGCAACCGGGCGACATCAACAACCCAATTACTGCCCCTACAACCGAATAGTGGGCCACCCAATCGAAGATTGCTTTGTCTTCAAAACTGGATTGAGGACCAGTACCGACAAGGAAAATTCGCGCTGTCTGAAAACTGGAGGGTGAACCCGCCACAACCGCACGCTCTTAAAAAGATGGACACGTCGGAGGCATCATGCTCATTTATAGAAGAAACTCCATGGGAAGTTGTTCTTTCGAACAAGACTAAAAGAATGCTGAAAGACCTTCAAGCATATCCGGCAATTAGATGGAAAAGTTCACTGAGGCCAGAGATAATGGAGGGGATGCTAAAACCGCGCCTAACCCCGAGAGTTAGTAGCGTTGGAAAAAATACTCAGGCCCAGCCGTCAAAGTCTTCAAAGAAAAAGAAGAAGACCAAAAAGCCCGCACAGTCTGACGACAAACTCATGGATCTGCAAAAGTATATTGACGCGCAGAAGAATATAACCAGAAGGCGTGAACCCCGGTCATACTCCAAGAGTTTCTCAACCATATTCTTGAGAGCGGAGATAATGACAATGACAACGGAAACGACTCGTCAAAAGAACCCGAGGATTATGTGGCAAGTTGTCACATGATCTCTTATTCGTCAGTAAATGATGAAGAAGCTCACTCGGCATCAGAAGATAATGTAGAGGAGCTGGGGGTAGAATCAGTGCCAAAATCCTTTAAACCGTCAGACGAGATAATTGACATGCTGTTGAACCAAGCCCGTTAGAAGAGCAAAGCTGATCAAGAGCATGAAATGGCCATATTCGAAATAGCCAGGCGTCGGCATCAAGCTGAAGAAGTCATGGTAGGAATGAGTTACCAAGTACTCCACCAGCGAAGCACGTCTGCAGCAGACAAAAACATGCTTAAGGCAAGGAAACGGTTCGCTAAAGCCCTGTCAATGGGAATGAGGCTGCCATCTTCCAAAGGAAATACTCCTGGCAGTATACGCCTTGACGAAGCAGATGTACACCTTAACTACTGCTTGTACCATCAAAGGATTGCACACCCTACCGAAGAATGCATGGCCTTTAAAAAGTGGTGGCAAGGATACGTTGCTCACCGACAACATTTCAAGCGGATGAAGCGCAAAATTTGTCGGGAGCAGAGAAGCACGACAGATGAGCACAAAAGAACTTCCGCCAGCTGTCACATGGTTGATACCAGGGGATCACAAGTTCTCACCTTCGGAAGCAATTCAGATAAATAAGTAGCCCCCGGCCCTCTCTTCAAGGAATCCACCCCAGGAAAAGAAGAAGAGATAAAGAACTGTGAAAATATTCAGCTGCGCAACCGTACGTTGCCCGAAAAGAATCTCGGACCTACAAACAAGGGATCGAACAAAAAAGAAAAGGGAAAGGAAAAAGTCCCTGAGGATATTGCCCTCGATGATCGAGTCGTCGAAGAACTTGCAGCCAAAGACCCGCTCAAGAAGAACAAGGTGGATTACAATGTCCTGGCACATCTGAGGAAGATACCCTCACAATTAAGTGTCTTAGATGCCCTTCTCCTGTCTAAAGATGCGCGAGATTCTATGATCAAGGAATCATAAGAGCCCGAGCAGTTTCAAGCCTTCCTTGCCGAAGAAAAGATGAAGGACGAGCTGGAAGAAGTGCACACAGCTGACATCACTTTCGGCGATGAAGATCTCCTCCTTAGAACGTACAAGCACAACCGTCCCCAGTATGTCACCGGGTATTGCCATGACATCAAGATAAGGAAAATCTTAGTTGACAACGGGTCCTCTATCGACCTCCTAAATGTGAGGGTGCTAAAAGAAATCTGCATGAGTGTTCAGCACCTCGCTCGGGATAAAATCACCATCTCTGGGTTCGACTCCCAGTCATCACGGACGCTCAGGTCCGTAATACTGACATTACGCTTCGGGCTGCTCGTCACTGACATCAAATTCCATGTCATTGACGCCAAGACCTGCTACAACGCTTTGCTCAGCAGACCTTGGTTACACGAGTACAACATCATCCCTACTACACAATATCAGTGTATGAAATATTTCAAAGATGGTCTCGAGTATACCGTGACGGGGGAACTAAACCCATTCTCCGAAAATGAAGTCCGAAAGTATGAAGATGCAAAGTATTTCCTATCAGACTTTGATGACACAGAAAGATGTCGTAAACCGGAGAATAAGCAAAAAGTTATCACCACTATTCCGGTCTTCAGGAGCGATACCGAGGAGGAAGAAGAGATAATCTATTCGGGGACGCCCCAATGCAATAGGCTGGGACCATCGACCCCTATTCTGGTCTTCGGCAGTGACTCTGATGACGAACTCAACGCAGTGTTCTCGGTCCGTCCATCAATGCAGACCCTCACTGGAGATGATCAGAGTTTGCAAATCGCCATGGTTCCGCGGCAGCACTACAGAGAGCTTGATGCGCTTGAGACATATAGCGTGCAAGAGCTGCATATATTCTACGTCCCTCCTAGGCGAAGAAGTGAAAAGGCGATCCTATTCTATCGATCCACGGAGACTAAAGTCGAAAGAGAAGTCTGGCATGGTGCCGATTTTGCGCTCGACAGGCTTCAGCCCATCCGTCTGCCCAGATACTACACGAAGGGATTAAAAAGGTTATTGAGATGCCAAGGCGTACCTTTCAAATAGACTCCTCGACAAGCTCAGTTCTACAACAAGATTTGGAACGTCCCCGGAACTCAGCGAAAATTGCCCAGCGGAAAAATGGAAACGATTGGGTTTGGATATGTCCAGTCCAAGAAATGGGAGCAATTCCATGGATGCCATGTCATAAATGACCTCGATGAAGAAGGGGGTGCTCTTTTAAAAGACACTAACGTTGAACCAGAACAAGGTCCTGTCATTAAAATGCCAAGTCTGCCGTTTGAAGAACAGATGGACAAGCTAGTGAGGGAAGTGAGTCAAAAGGTTCGGAACGACCACAGCCATGAAATGGCCATTTATGAGAAAGCCAAGACGCAACGCCTCCTTCGGCAGGCTACGGAGGATGACAATGACCTCAACCGTCAGCCCGCCATGCATTCCCAAGATAAGAAAAAGGCCCGATATGGAGGCAAAAACAAGTTGAAGAACGGAAAAAACGTTCGACGGCGGAAAAACGGATCCAAAAGGCCACGCAATCATGAAAGAGTCAGCCGGAATCCGTCTCTTATGAAAAAGATGAGTCGGGCATATTCTTTCCCTCGAGACAAGACAGGGAAGATATTCGACCTCGTCGTGAAACATCAGATGATTACGCTCCCAGAGTCCAAGCACCCCGAACAAGCAAACGAGATCTATCAGTCGGATTATTGCTCCTATCATCGAGCTACAGGACATCCTCTTGAAGACTGCTTCACCTTCAAAAACTGGGTCGAAGACCAATATCAACTCGGTAGGTTCGCTCTATCCAACAGTTGGAGGGTAGCCCCACCGCAAAGGCATGTGCCAGAAGCAACGTATATAGCGAGAGTAGAACCAGATCAACATTGGTCTTGGAAACGATCCCGTACCTGCCACGTGATAACGCTGTTAGAGGAAGGAGAGCGCGAAAATATGGATGACCTCTCCTGGTGCTTCGAAAATAAGGATGAAGATGAGGTGATCTCAGAATTTCCACCGACGCCAAAAGAATTGGAAGATGGGATACACTCCACGATGGACAACCTGAAAAGAATCAACTTGGGGACGACAAACGACCCACGGCCAACGTTCATCGGTGAGCTGCTGTCTTAGGAACAGGTGGCTGCGCTAAAAGACTTGCTCATGCAATATAAAAATTGCCTTGCATGGAACTATTTCGAGATGCCGGGGCTAGATCCAGAAATAACGGTGCATAAATTCGCGATATCTCCGGACGTCAAGCCAGTCAAACAAGCACCAAGAAGAATGCGGCTTGAACTTGAAATGAGTATCATCGCCGAAATCAAGAAGCTAATTGACTCCGGATCATCCAAGAAGCTCAATATCTCGACTGAATCGCCAACATTGTTCTAGTGATGAAGAAAAATGGAACGGTGCGCATCTGCGTGGACTTTCGGGACCTCAACAAAGCTTGCCCGAAGGATAATTTTCCCGTACCGGTTACCGAGATGATGATAGATAACACGTCCACTCACGAAATCTTCTCCTTCATGGATGGATCATCGGGGTACAATCAAATAAAGATGCATCCCGAAGACTGGAAGCATACCGCTTTCCGGACTCCTCTGGGAATATTCTGCTACAAAGTGATGCTTTTCGGTCTGAAGAAAGCCAGCGCTACCTATCAGAGGGCCATGACAAAGATCTTTGATGACCTCATACACGAGATTGTCGAATGTTATATTGACGACCTCGTAGTGAAAAGCAAATCGTACGAGGAATACTGGGAGCATTTGAAAACAGTGTTCCAACGTCTTCGTAAGTATAACCTGAAGATGAGCCCTCTGAAATGCGCATTTGGAGTCTTCTCAGGAAAATTTTTAGGGTTCATCATACGACATCGGGGCATCGAAATAGATCCATCGAAGATCAAGGCGATTATGGAAATGCCCACTCCAAGAACTTTAAAACAATTGCGGTCTGTACAAGGGAAGATCGCGTACATCCGACGGTTCATAGCTAACCACTCCGGAAAATGCCGCCCCTACAGTCACCTGATGAAGAAGGGAACCCCGTTCGTTTGGGATCTCAAATGCCAAAGTGCACTAGACGAAATCAAGCAATATCTGCAGAACCCGCCAGTACTGATCGCTCTAGTCAAGCGAAAGCCCTTCATCCTGTACACAACAACCCTTGAAGGCTATTTAGGCGCACTATGGGCACAGGAGAACGGCCAAGGGAAGGAGAGAGCCCTCTACTATTTGAGTCTAGTTCTACTGGGGGCAGAAAACAACTACTCCCTATCGAAAAACACTGCCTGGCATTGATCTTTGCGATAACAAAGCTTCGGCATTATGCTTTGGCGCATGAGGTCCATCTCATATCAAAGGTGGATCCTCTCAAGTATTTGATGTCAAGAGCCATACTAACAGGACGGATAACTAAATGGTCCCTACTCTTAATGGAATTCTCGATAACATACCGACCTCTCAAGGCAGTGAAAGGCCAGGCCGTCGCTGACATCCTCGCCGAGCATCCGATACCCATCGATTCACCCCTAAATTGTGAATTACCAGACGAGCACGTGTTTGACACGATCGATAGGGAGAGAGGAGGGGGTGATACCCGATGGGAACTCTACTTCGATGGGGTATCTTCCATGAAGAAGCGAAAGCACACACCCCCCATAATTAAATCTGGGGTAGGCCTCATCTTCGTGACTCCACAAGGAGAGATAATGCGCTTTGCCTTTACCTTAACAAAGCCAAGGACAAATAATGAAGCAGAATATGAGGCTTTGATAGCAGGTCTTGAGATCGCTGTCGACATGAGAATCGAAGACCTCCTCATATATGGAGACTTCCAGCTGGTCGTTAGTCAAGTAAACGGCGACTATCAAACATGCAAACCAGAGTTGGTAAAGTACGGCGAAAGAGTGCAACAATTACTAACTCAAATTCCCTCCTACGTCCTGGAAAGCATACCGCGTACAGAAAATAGTAAGGCAGACGCATTAGCCAAACTCGCTAAAGAACTGGCTGACGAAAACCTCGATGACGTAAGGATCATTGTACAAAGCCGTCGGGTTCTTGCACCAGCAGAAATATCTCCGGAGTCATCTGAAGAAAAGGAAGCGACCAAGAAAACAACCCTACAAATAGAGGACCAAGAAAAGGTTAAGGATTGGAGAGAAGTCTTTATAGACTACTTCAAATCTCGCCGAACACTGGAAGATGCATCCTTAAGACATCAAACTCATGAGACGAGCTCTGTCATTCGCCTTCGTCAATGATACTCTATATAAAAGATCATTCGACTCTCTATGACTGAGATGCCTGGGACCGGAAGAAGCAAGGAGAGTCATTCAAGAAACTCACGATGAACTTTGCGGTTCTCATCAAGCCGGGCCAAAAATGAAGCTGAAAATTAAAAGAATGGGCTACTATTGGCCCACGATGATTCAGGACTGCCTCGAATATGCCAAGCGGTGCCACTCATGCTAAATTCATAGAGACTTTATCCACCAGTATCCAAACCTGCTACACCCAACAGTAGCTAGCTGGCCGTTCGAAATGTGGGGAACCGACATAATTGGGCCCATCGAACTAGCATCATCCAAAGGACATCGGTTCATATTGGCGACAACTGATTACTTCTCTAAGTGGGCAGAAGCCATACCGCTAAGAGAGGTGAAGACGGAGAACATCCTCCATTTCTTCAAGACACGCGTCATCTATCGGTTCGACACTCTACGACGGATTATCTACGATAACGAGCTGGCCTGCAGAAGTCACAGAATCAGCCGCTTCGCACAGCAGTATAACATAGACTGGAGATACTCTTCAGTCTATAATCCCCGAGCTAACGGTATAGCTGAGGCTTTCAAAAAAACCTTGACAAAGATCATGAAGAAGACGGTGTCCAAAAATAAAAAGGACTGGCACGAGAGACTGCATGAAGCTCTCTGGGCGTATCGGACCACGTTCAAGACGACCACGAACGTAACGCCCGTTGGTATTCGGCACAGAATCCGTACTCCCCCTGGAGATAGAGCTACCCTCTCTATGAGTGGCGGTTCATTACGAGCTAATGAACGAAGAGAATACTTATCTTCGGCTTGAGGAGCTCGACTCCCTCGATGAAACCCGTCTCATGGCACAGCAAAACCTAGAAGCTTACAAAGCAAGGATGTCGGGCTCATACGAAAGATTGACTGGGCCGAGAACATTTCGCCAAGGCGAACTCGTGCTAGTCATAACAAGACCTATGATCCCCAATCGTGCCAAACGGGGGAAATTCGAGCCAAACTATGAGGGCCCGTACATCATAGATAAAGTCTACCAAGGTGGGGCTTACTTGCTCATGGATATGCATGGAGAAAGACCCTTACGACCAATAAACGACCGGTTCCTTAAGAAATACTATGCCTGACGAGTCACAGCCCAGGTTAATGATAGATGACGACGCTTGTGTCCGCTTGTTGTCTTCCTGAATACCAAACTCTTTATGCTCTATCCGGCAAAACTTCGCCGCAGGAAACTAACTACGGACCGAAACGTCCCTAAACTAACAATGGACCGCAATGTCCTGAAACTAACTACGAACCGACAAGTCCCTAAACTAACAATGGACCACAATGTCTTGAAACTAGCTACGGATCGAAACGTCTTTAAACTACTACGAACCGCAACATCCTTAGGCTAACGCAGCACAAAAAAACGGTATGTCCATAAGAGAAATGGGCTTTCATCGAAACATGCCCGAGTCTTCATTTGTAGGACTTTCTTTGTGATGGTTCATGTAGGTTTCATTCGGGCCCTATTGGGGCACCCTGTGGGAAAACCCGTAAGGGCTTCGTGAGTAAAAACAGCAGAGCTACTAGCGAGTTTGTGAAAACCCGAAAGGGCGCAGGCTCGTTAAAGAAATTCATGCACACTTGCAAGGTCCTCTCGACCTTGTAAGGAGAAAATACCTGTGTGGGGTCATTACGACTCACAAAGGAGCAACACACTTAGGGATCCCCACGATTCCTAAGGAGAAATTACACTTATGAGATCCTCATGACTCGTAAGGAGAATTCCCTTATGAGACCCTCACGACTTATAGGATTCAAAAGCCTTAAGTTACAGGGATCTGAACCTGTTCTTAAGCCATCACATTCCCCAAACTGCCTTACAAACGGTTCAATATTGGCCCTTGTATACAATCCACGAGCGCAAATAAACGTCTCCCCCACCAAGTTCCACCAATGGCGCGAAATGTTCTCATATGGTGAGCGACAATTTTAAGTCCTCTCGACTTATAAGGAGAAAAACACTCTTGTAAGATCCTTACGACTTATAAGAGAACACACACTTAAGAATCCTCACGATTCTTAAGGAGAAAACGCACATACGAGATCCTCACGTCTCGTAGGAAGAAACACTTTCATGAGACTCTTACGGCTCATGAAGTCAAAAGCCTTAGTCAACAGGATCCTAACCCTGTCTACTAGGCCACCTTTGTTCGATAGCAGCGAAGGCAAATGATGATTCCCTCATGGCAACGTTCCAGCAGTAGCGATACTGATTCCTAAATCGGTAACAAATTCGCTCCTGGCAACATTCCAGTCGCAGCGATGCTGATGCTAAGATTGGTATCGGATCTCAAGTTCCATACTCGCAGCAAAAACCAGCGAGCCAAAAATGCATATGAAATAGCCAAAATGATAGAGCAACTCGCAATAAAAGCAGCGAGTAAAAAAAAGCCGAAATGATTGGGCACCGTGAAAAATAGCCGAAATGATTGGGCAATTGCGACTTTCGCGATATAAAAAGCTGAAATAATAGAGCATCGCGGAAGAAAAAAAACTAAAGAAAAATGAAAGAATGAAACTTTTGCCCTACATGCGAGTCCATACTGACCCCAGTATACAATCCATGTGCATAAACGAAAAGGGAACCACATTTCCCAACATACTCTGTCAAAAGGAAGCCAGATCTCAATGGCAACATCTACAGCCTAGAGATCAGCAACGGCGTTCCTCCTCATTCCGGCAGGATACGGAGGCGACACCACCAGTCGGAGCTGTAGGGTTCCTAGGCACACAAGTGAGGTCTCATAAGGCATCGATCATGCCAAATTAAAATTTTAACGGTGCCGAGAAAACCGACTACGGACCGTTTGCTAGAAAACTAGGCGAAAAAGCTAACTAGTTAACACTTAACTAAAGGGATATCGGAAATACAACCTTTGTAGATCCGGTGCTCCACCTCCATAGCTCCACAACGAAGTCGTCTCCGCTGTCCAAAAGAATTCCCGGGCTCTAGCGTCGGCTTCGTCGGAGAAATGGCGAGCTAGGTCGTCGATGTCCATGCCGAAGATGATCTACGTCGAAGCATCGCAAGATCAAGCTCTCACTTCACCAAGTCATGAAACTTGTGAAGAAAACACACTCTACTACTTGGCAAGAGGTAGAGGATGAAGAAATAGGAAGTGGGTAGACTTTAGAATTGGATTTCTCACTCATTTCATCAAGTTGCCATTGATGGTCAAGCTTTTCTTCACTTGAAGGAAGAAGAAGAAGAAGCTAAAATATTATGATAAGAATAATAGAATAGAAAAGAAAAATCAATCCTTATCATATTATGAACCATGGTTAGATGTAGAGAGTTAACTAAGGTTTAAGTGAGTGGTTAGGGTTAAGCATGAGACAAAATGGTCATAAAGTCAAAGTCTTCATGAAGGTTCATGAATGAACAAAAGAAAGCAACCATTTTCCTCATTTTGCCTTTTCTTTTTCCAAAAAGATAAATGAATAAAATGAAATCAAAAACCCTAATCACCCACTTAACTATAGTTTAATTCTTTACACTTAACCATAAGGCATGTATCATCAAACATGATACAAGCAAGTGCACAAAACTATATCGAATATACAATGTGCACACCCGAGCGAGAAAATCCATTTAAAGTGAACCGATACTAGTTAATGCAAAGTAATATATCAAATATATAATTATGCTTTAAATCATTAAATCAACACTTGATTTAACGATCCGGTCATATCGCATATAACCGACTAGTATCATTAGTAACAACTTATCGAATCAACACTTGATCCAATAACCCGGCTACATCGCATATAACCGATCAATGTCACATCGCGAGAATCGAATACAGTATCACATACTGGTATTATTCTCGGTCCCGCACATATCTCATATGCGCTCCTATTTCGTTTCGCTTGAGCCAGGAAACCTCTGTGTAGGACTCTAAAGACTCGTCAATACGCCGGCAGCAGATGATGATCATATCAAGCATCCACAAGCCGCAAGCGGTCTGCTAAACGTAACGGCCACCCGGGTATTGAGCGATCTGAAGATCGATGAGCAAGCCCGCTCACACTCCAGTGAATCCAACCAGTAACACTACCGTGCAGTCCGGTCTGATCGTCTGATATGTCGCATATCTTGCCTAGGGGTGGTAAACGTCAGACCCCAATAGCTCGATAAGTCATGTCGATATGAGGTCTATAACAATTCGAGAAACTACTGGTAACACTTACCAGTAAATCTCAGCAACCCTGGCCAGGGATTTCCTGTTATAGCCAATCGAACACAGCGCAATATCAACTCCCTATACCGGGAGAGACGAATCCCCTCCTATCGCTCATTGCCTCCATGTGACTCGGGACTGTACCCAAAAACCACCGTTTTGCACGCCCTCTTGGACGTGGTAAGATGGAAATCAAAGCACAGTGGGAACCACACAAGACTCTATGACGATCTCGGGTCAACAGACTACTCTGTACCAGTGTCACCAGAGAACTGCCATCTGACGTGAGGTATAATACCATCTGGGAGTTCTCGGCGAGTCCGTCCAGTGTACCCAGTCTCTACTGAGCACCCGTATATCATCTCCGATGTCAAACACCAATGGATATGGGATCATCCATCGCCCATCTGTATGGGTCGAGAAGGTATACGCTAGTCTACTCTGGTATATCGATGCCCCGTCTCGATACACCCACGACTAGGGACTTTGAAGGATGTACTTATGGACTACCATGTCCCCACTAGTATGATCCGCATCATAGTCCAGGTAGTCAAGTACAGATCCTAAGGGCTTTACCAACATGTAACAGAGAGACAATCTGTGTACACGTTAAGGTAAATGGCAACCAGATAGCATACTATCATGTCGAGCAAGAATGTCCTCCCTATATATGTCCCAGCATCCACTACAATATACATCCAATGTACAGTAATGGCCTCTAGGGCATACATATAACTAACAATCTCCCACTTGCACTAGGGCCATCTGTAGCAGTGGTTGTAGTATCTCATACTCAACCATCCCATAAAAGTCTCTCTCTGGGAACAGGCCTTTGTGAGTGGATCCGCTGTGTTGTCCTCTGAGTCTACTCTCCTTACCTCGATCTCCCTGGAGATCAACCATCTCCATGATCAAGTGATACTGCCTTAGAATATGTCTGGATCACTGATGGGACCGGCGTTCCTCGGCATGAGCCACAACTCCATTGTCTCACAATGGTAGGAACGTAGTTCATCTCATGAACCAATATATACCCAAACAGCCTCTTTGGTAGTATCTTAAGTAGCGATGTATCCTGCCTTTATCGTCTAGTATGTCACGGTATCTAGCTTGGAACTCTTCCAACATACCGTCCCTTTACTGAGGGTAAAGACAATGCCTGTGACTGACATTCAGTCGTCTTTATCACCCTGGAACCCTTCCAGTGATTCTCCCCAGGGTCGATTGATACCATCTCACTACAGCTAGTGAGTATCCTAACATCCATTTAGATCTATCTCATAGATTCAAAATCCAGGATTTAGGAGGTATCACTTTGATCCTATATGGAGAATTATGGTGATAAGCGGAGATTGGCCGAGCGTAGCATAGGAAACTCCTTCCCCATCAAGAGTATGTCATCCACGTACTCTACGAGGATCGTCACCATACTCCCTACTACCTTTTTGTTTATACAAGGTTCATCTAACATTTTGATGATGTCAAACTCTTTGACTAATTCATCAAAACAGATGTTCCAACTCCGCGATGCCTGCTTTATCAAATAAAGCATCTTGCACACGTTTCCGCTGCTCCCACTGTCTACGAAGCCCTCTGGTTGTGTACTTATAGACGCTCTCTTCTAAAACATCATTTAGAAAAGCAGTCATGGCACCCAACCGCCAGATATCGTAGTCATGGTACGTAGCCGTGGCAAGTAGGATATGGATGGACTTAAGCATAGATCCTTAGAAAAGGTTTCAACATAATCCATACCTGGTCAATGATGCAAACCTCTGATAAGTCTAGCTTTGAAAGTCTCAACTTTTCCATCTACACCAAGTAATCTTCTCAAGATATACTTGCTCCTGATGGGGATTTAACCCTTCAGATATAGCAACCAAAGTCCATACTTTGTTGGTGTACATGGATTCCATCTCAGATCACTAAGCATTCAGCCATTCTTACAGAGTCTTACTCCTGATGGCCAGCTCGAAACTAGTTGGGTCATCATCTCATGATGCAATCCTCGCTCCCACTGTCATAGAGAAACAGAAGTATCTCTCAGGTGGGTGAGGAACCCTACTAGATCGGCGGAGTGGCTGAGGTTCATTGGGAGCTACTGAATCCTCTGGTTCCACTAAATCTTCTGTTGTGTTTTGTTCAGCTGGAACCTCTTCCAGTTCTACCTCAGAGCCAGTAATCTCTTTTGCAAGAAATTCCTTTTCTAAAAAGGTGGCATGTTGAGCAACAAATACTCTTTGTTCCTCACTGTGGTAGAAGATATACCCTCGCGAATGTTTGGGATATCCAACAAACTTACACAAAACAGATCTTGCCTCGAGTTTGTCCGGTTTTTGTCTTTTGACATAGGCCGGGCAACCCTATATCTTTATAAAATTAAGATATGGTCTCTTCCCTTCCCATATCTCATATGGTGTGGTAGGCACAGATTTGGTGGGAACCCTGTTCAGTAGGTATGCTGCTGTTTCCAGTGCATATCCCCAGAAGGAAACAGGTAACTCAGCTACACTCATCATAGAGCGCACCATATCTAATAGGGTGCGGTTTTTCCGCTCCGATACACCGTTGTGCTGTGGTGTATATGGAGGAGTTAGCTGAGAGAGAATCCCATTCTCTTTTAGGAAGTCCAGGAATTCATTGCTCAAGTATTCACCTCCTCGATCTGATCGAAGGATTTTAATACTTTTTCCGGTTTGGTTCTCGACTTCTTGTTTATATTCTCTAAATTTCTCAAAAGCTTCTGATTTGTGTTTCATCAGGAACACATATCCGAATCTAGAGAGATCGTCAGTGAATGTAATGAAGTACGAAGAACCATCCTTGGCATGTGTAGACATGGGACCGCATACATCACTATGTATCAGTCCCAAGAGTTCGGTAACTCTTTCTCCGTGTCCCGTAAACGGAGCTTTGGTCATCTTGCCTTTGAGACATGACTGGCAAGTGTCATAAGATGAAAATTTAAACGGATTTAAATATCCATCTTTATGCAACTTAGCTAGTCGTGTCGCATTGATGTGACCCAGTCTACAATGCCACAAGAAGGATTCGTTGAGTTCAGAACTCTTCCTCTTGTGTGTGTTTGTTATGCTCAGAACTGTTGATTGATTTAGAACATAAATGTCATTGCATAATGTGCCTGATCCAACCAACTTTTGGTTACGGAAAATGTTCATAATATTGTCCTGTAATACAAAATTATATCCTTCTTTGCTTAATAAAGAAACCGATATAATGTTGCATATCAGGTTCGGCATGTAATAGCATTCGTTCAGAACCAATGTATTACCAGTTGGTAATACAAGGTGATATTCCCCGACAGTCTTAGCTGCAACAATTGCACCATTTCCAACTCTAATGTCTTTATCACCTTCTCCAAGTTCTCTACCTTTCCTAAGCCCATGTAACTGATTACATATATGGGATCCTGACCCGGTATCTAATACCCAGGACGTAGAGCAAATGGAGAAACAGTTCTCAGTAACGAACACACCCGAAGAAAATGCATCAACATGTACTTTCTTCATTCGGGTGGCATGGGAATCCTGGTATTCCCCTATATCCTGTTCATTCCTATAACTCTTATAAGAAAGAACGGAACCAACGTTCCCCACCACAGTATAACATGCGGGTTCGGTCAATAATCCGTATTATTATCTTGATTAAGGCGTGATATGGTCGCTACCTGGAGAGAGAGAGAAGAAAACACTCAGCGTGCGCTCTTTCAAGAAAAGATTGGTTATTATTTTATCTAATCAGGATGGCTCCCACTGCTTTTTATCAAATCTTCCTTCAAACCCAAAAAGGAAAGACTAGCCGGGATTAATTACACACTACAAGTTCGCCAATCTTTCAGCCAGGCCAGTGTCGGTACTTTGAGGGAGGTCCCCCGTGCTTTCGCACGAACCTAATTAATGTAAACCTCGTTTTCCCAGAGGCGTAACCCCGTTGACACCTTTCTAGACACCTACTTGATCGGCTAATTGTAATGTATAAAACTCTCCCAGGAGTAACTCTTACTCGCAGCGGGTATCGGGATCCAACTATCTCATAGAAGGTATGCAATCTCATTGCAAATTTCAACACTTGAAATTCCCGATAATATTTTGCCCCTAGCTCGCTATGACCTTGACGAATGCCAAACAACCCATAGTCCACTAGTCAAGTTCAACCCGTACATTTCTTGATCGAATTAAACCCACCCGCACGACCCTTGACGGAGGTCAACAAGGTCGTACGACTACCCTAATCCAATCTGCATCATATGCATAAGCAGACAAATACTAGTTAGCTACCGCACACTACGCCTTGACGGAGGTCAACAAACGTAGCACGAATACTAAGTAGGATTTATCTGAAATGACGGAAGGCTACGCCAGGTTTTTCTGAAAACCATGAGCGTAATGAACTTGATATCGTTGTAGAATCAAATGAAGTTTTAAAATGGAGTGATTTTGAGGCTTTTCCAGTTTTGCTAAAGGGGTCAATCCCGGTGAAGGGATCGTCGGCCCTTTCCTCGTCGAATGAGGTGCGGGATATATCTTATATATCACTGTGCAAAGCAAAAACCCAAAAGCAGTCAAAAGCAAACCGAGTGTGTAGCATCTGCCAGTTATTGCTAAAGGAGTCACTCCCGGTGAAGGGATCTCGGTCCTTTCCTCATCGAATAAGGTGCAGGATATATCACATATACCGCTGTGCAAAGCAAGAACTGTAGCTACCTGTTTTATTTTAAAATTCTATTCCACAACATCTTGGGTTTCTTATCTTTCATTAATCACATTAATGAAGTCCCATCATTTAAATACCTAATCATTTCAGATAGATATGACGTACACTTATGCCATCCGCATTCGCCTCGATGTCCCCTCGTGCACCGTTAGGTTAGGTAACTAACGGCAGAGCGGGGCAGGGCTAGCGCGGGTGTAAAACATAAGTAACGACTATATAATATATCATATATACTATATAAAGTATCCATCACAGAACATCACATGATCACATCACAGATATCGCAGCAGAAGAAACATATGAAATATTGGATATACTAGGACGTCCGTGTTTTCAATACGAGCCAGTATAAAACACGGATTCCACGGTCGTGATGAATAGCCAAACCCACACCCCTAGACCCCTACGAGAGCGGCAAGCAACCCTACCAATTCTAGAGTTAGGAGACCCGGACTCGACTCCTCGAGTTGGTCTCCCACTGGACTCCAGAACCCGGTTACTTGTGCTCCCCTCCTTGGGTCTATCCTAGTGCGGAAAAGTAAATAATATACAAAAGGTGACATCTTCCGCAACCTGGAAGTGCCCCAATAAAAGAATATTACATACAAGTTTTTACATGAATGAAAATGAAAAACACTCATCTCACATAAAAACCCCCCGGCTATTCAAATACGACGATCCAATATAACATATCCAGCAACACATAACATCACATGTCATCAACGTAAGTAAATATGCGCATCCCAATTGTCGTTGACATATAGAAACGAAACCGGCGATATCACATATTACACTTACGGTCACAGAAAAGAAAGTGTAAAACTACAACAGTTGGAATCCGCAATCTGCATAGACATCACATGCCTAATCAAATGAATTCTTTAGACATCGCATGCCTAACAATTATAAACCCCGCATTTTAGTCTCCAAATCGAAAACACTTTTCAATATCAAGTCGGGCAATTCAACAGGATTCCCGACATCATGATCGAATGCTCGTCGCAAACTTCAGTAGACGGCCGCACCCCCGATACCGTCGACGAAGTGCACCAAGGCAGAACACCGCTGCCGCGAGCACCCGGACGGATGCTTTCGGCGACGGGGTTCTCCTACAGTCACTTGGTCGGGGCAATGGAGTGAAGCTGTCTATTAAGTTTACCCGGCGAGTATCCGCGTACGCTACGTGATTGCGACGGACTTTTGATCACATCAAAATTCCGTGGCAACCGATCAAGTGAGACTAAACTGCTATGTTTATAACATTCATTCAGTTATCTCATAACTCATTGTGAATTCCAATTATTGTATCCCATTCCGGATAAATAGAAAATGTCAAACTTTCCGATCGAACAATCGAACACCCAAGTTTTCCCGAAACTGATCAACACATGAAACAAGTATAACAACATTCCGTTCGTGCCTCAGTACCAACGGTCCAGCCGTAGAAGGGCCAAGCCAACGCCTAACATGTGGCACGCCGTACTGCCCCAAACCCGAAGGTTCAAAGGGCAGTTCAAGACGGTCACATAATCGAGTTAAAGTTTGTTGTCTTCTAGAGGGTCCATCGCGTTACTTGCACTACTTAGAACGTCGTTAAACCACGGAAAAATCCAACACTTGGAAATTTCCCGATAGGGGAAAAATTGGGTATTTATATCCGGTCGAACTTTTTAACATATTCTAAAATTTATCCGGAAAGCCACACAGACGAAATTTGATAATCCGATCGAACATGCGAATCCCCAAAACAACTCAGAAAATTCAACTCTGGAATAAAATATTAAAATTATCCAGAAAAAAGAAGAGTCAAATATAAAAATTACTGTGCAAACAAAGGTCAACAATTCAATATAACGGCCGCGGAACCGCCGCGCCACGTGGGCTTAGGCCGCGGTTCCGCGGCGTTATGACGGAGTTAGGACTCCGTTTTTCACAGTATTTCATATAAAACCCTGCTTAATTTTCTGCATATTTTTAATATCGAAAAATCCATATTTTACAGAAATGTCCAGAGAGCATGTTTGTGATCGGGTTTCGGGTTCGTTCGGGTTTCAAATTCCGTCTGGACTTCGCCTAAGGCTCTAGCTAGGCTCTGATACTACTGTAGGGTTCCTAGGCACACAAGTGAGGTCTCACAAGGCATCGAT
The DNA here is from genome assembly GCA_030015575.1 of Agapanthus africanus. Taxonomy (NCBI): domain Eukaryota; kingdom Viridiplantae; phylum Streptophyta; class Magnoliopsida; order Asparagales; family Amaryllidaceae; genus Agapanthus; species Agapanthus africanus. The sequence continues at coordinate 821,123,104 of CM057339.1, read as the reverse complement.
CATGCCAAATTAAAATTTTAACGGTGCCGAGAAAACCGACTACGGACCGTTTGCTAGAAAACTAGGCGAAAAAGCTAACTAGTTAACACTTAACTAAAGGGATATCGGAAATACAACCTTTGTAGATCCGGTGCTCCACCTCCATAGCTCCGCAACGAAGTCGTCTCCGCTGTCCAAAAGAATTCCCGGGCTCTAGCGTCGGCTTCGTCGGAGAAATGGCGAGCTAGGTCGTCGATGTCCATGCCGAAGATGATCTACGTCGAAGCATCGCAAGATCAAGCTCTCACTTCACCAAGTCATGAAACTTGTGAAGAAAACACACTCTACTACTTGGTAAGAGGTAGAGGATGAAGAAATAGGAAGTGGGTAGACTTTAGAATTGGATTTCTCACTCATTTCATCAAGTTGCCATTGATGGTCAAGCTTTTCTTCACTTGAAGGAAGAAGAAGAAGAAGCTAAAATATTATGATAAGAATAATAGAATAGAAAAGAAAAATCAATCCTTATCATATTATGAACCTTGGTTAGATGTAGAGAGTTAACTAAGGTTTAAGTGAGTGGTTAGGGTTAAGCATGAGACAAAATGGTCATAAAGTCAAAGTCTTCATGAAGGTTCATGAATGAACAAAAGAAAGCAACCATTTTCCTCATTTTGCCTTTTCTTTTTCCAAAAAGATAAATGAATAAAATGAAATCAAAAACCCTAATCACCCACTTAACTATAGTTTAATTCTTTACACTTAACCATAAGGCATGTATCATCAAACATGATACAAGCAAGTGCACAAAACTATATCGAATATACAATGTGCACACCCGAGCGAGAAAATCCATTTAAAGTGAACCGATACTAGTTAATGCAAAGTAATATATCAAATATATAATTATGCTTTAAATCATTAAATCAACACTTGATTTAACGATCCGGTCATATCGCATATAACCGACTAGTATCATTAGTAACAATTTATCGAATCAACACTTGATCCGATAACCCGGCTACATCGCATATAACCGATCAATGTCACATCGCGAGAATCGAATACAGTATCACATACTGGTATTATTCTCGGTCCCGCACATATCTCATATGCGCTCCTATTTCGTTTCGCTTGAGCCAGGAAACCTCTGTGTAGGACTCTAAAGACTCGTCAATACGCCGGCAGCAGATGATGATCATATCAAGCATCCACAAGCCGCAAGCGGTCTGCTAAACGTAACGGCCACCCGGGTATTGAGCGATCTGAAGATCGACGAGCAAGCCCGCTCACACTCCAGTGAATCCAACCGGTAACACTACCGTACAGTCCGGTCTGATCGTCTGATATGTCGCATATCTTGCCTAGGGGTGGTAAACGTCAGACCCCAATAGCTCGATAAGTCGTGTCGATATGAGGTCTATAACAATTCGAGAAACTACTGGTAACACTTACCAGTAAATCTCAGCAACCCTGGCCAGGGATTTCCTGTTATAGCCAATCGAACACAGCGCAACATCAACTCCCTATACCGGGAGAGACGAATCCCCTCCTATCGCTCATTGCCTCCATGTGACTCGGTACTGTACCCAAAAACCACCGTTTTGCATGCCCTCTTGGACGTGGTAAGATGGAAATCAAAGTACAGTGGGAACCACACAAGACTCTATGACGATCTCGGGTCAACAGACTACTCTGTACCAGTGTCACCAGAGAACTGCCATCTGACGTGAGGTATAATACCATCTGGGAGTTCTCGGCGAGTCCGTCCAGTGTACCCAGTCTCTACTGAGCACCCGTATATCATCTCCGATGTCAAACACCAATGGATATGGGATCATCCATCGCCCATCTGTATGGGTCGAGAAGGTATACGCTAGTCTACTCTGGTATATCGATGCCCCGTCTCGATACACCCACGACTAGGGACTTTGAAGGATGTACTTATGGACTACCATGTCCCCACTAGTATGATCCGCATCATAGTCCAGGTAGTCAAGTACAGATCCTAAGGGCTTTACCAACATGTAACAGAGAGACAATCTGTGTACACGTTAAGGTAAATGGCAACCAGATAGCATACTATCATGTCGAGCAAGAATGTCCTCCCTATATATGTCCCAGCATCCACTACAATATACATCCAATGTACAGTAATGGCCTCTAGGGCATACATATAACTAACAGGAGCCACGGAAAAGTCCCCGGTTTCAATACTCTACAGTTCACAGACAACCTAGAGTCAACCCCGACACCGCAGAAAGCGGAACAAGTCAGCCAATGACCTCCGTCCCGGAAACAAGTTAGCCAGTGACCTCCGTCTCGGAAACAAGTCAGCCAGTGACCTCCGTCATGGAAACAAGTTGCGAGCTCTGCAAAGGGGATGATTGGGGTATCTGGGAGGAAGAAATTCCTTTGATCTGCTTCAGCTGTCGGCTGGCTATCTAAGCCAAAACCAAAAGGATCGTCAAGCTTGGCGAACTTCGCAGCTTATTTTGACAAGACTTCCGGGCAAAGAAAACTGGCGATGAAATCCGCGAAGCTGACCCCGTACCTTCCAGACTCGAGAAATAGACTCTAATAAATATTCAACACCTTGATTAGACTCGGGAATCGATGTTCAATAGCATTCTCCAGAGTAAGACCCATCACCACTGATTTGGTGGCGAAGATGTATTCGTCAGGGGGAAGTATTTCCTCGTAATGTTCCCCTCCGACGGGTAGGCCCTAGATTTCTGCGAATTCCTCCATGGAAATTTAAACTTCCCGGTCCGATAGGATAAAAGTGGGTGTTGGGATATTCCATTGCTTTAGGAAAGCCTTTACCCACCATACATGAGGCGCGGGATACTGGAAAAGAGACGCATAAATTGCGGGGTACAACCCAAGCTTCAGCAACAACGACATCTTGGCCGACATGATGTATCAAGCCCACTGCAGGTATCCAGCTGAATGGGGAGGAGTCAAGCCTATCATGTATGCATGTCCCCAAGGGCGCGACTCGCCTTGGCATATGCGCCGCCCCAGAATATCTAAAGCCATCGGCGGCTGCACGGGTATTGAGCCCATAGAGGGCTGGAGACGTCCATCTGTAATCCAGTTAACCTCCTCCACGGCGTAATTCACTTAGGGTGAGCCGGCGTAGTAAATGGCTGAAATCGGCTCTGAAGGCGTCGCACAAGAGAAGCTGCGTCGACCATGGATAATCTGCTTATACCACAACCCCCATAAATGAAGAGACTTCTGTTCCGGGTCGTGATCTTTAATCAGTGCAAAAATTTCCCAATCCACGGGCGCGTCGGCATATGCACTCTCAGGGCAAGCAAATGGGAAAGAAGTGTCGAAAGACATAGTACCTGCGCGAAAAGGAATGAGGGTTAGCTGTCAATGCAATGGTCTAAAGTCTGACACTTGGTACTTTAAATTTGTACCACACTGCAATGCAGTTGAAAGGGACCAAAGGGGGACCCACAAAATAAAAATGACGGTTCATCATTGATGAGACAGACACTCATTAAGGGTGGAATCCTAAAAAGATTCTCATTTAATGAGAAGCTCATTGGGCCAAGGAGTTAAACTTCCTCGAGAGCAGTGCTCTGCAAATAGAAATCACGGCTGTTAACTGTAATCATGAGGGGAATAAAAATTCCCCAAAATTTCTGTGAGAACGATGGAGTAAACCCATCAGAACCCTAAAAAAAGCAAAGCTTTTTGCAGAGTAAAAACTCTAAGATCTTCAAGATCTGTGAACAAACTCTAAGAGTTCTTCATGGAAGATGAACAGTGTTCTAATTTATGGGTTAAAATCATCCTAAAAATTATATCTTGAAGATCTATGATCTAAAGATGAGCACGGCTCTATTAATGGGTAAAACCCTAAAACAATTTTTTTTTAAGATCTACGATCTGAGAAGAGCAAAGCTCTGTTAATAAGTTCAATCCTTACCGAATTTGGGCAGAGTTTTGACTCTAAAAAGAGATTCTTAAGACATAGAGCTAAGCGCTGAAATGGGGAGAATTATATTCTCAGAAGTGAAAAGAGCAAAGGAGAAGATGAACAGCGGTCATCTCAAAAGGCCAAAGGCCCTACTTATAGACACTGGAAGACGATCCAACTTCCAAGAAGATCCAACGGTGGAAAAGCTGCCACCGTTGCACTCACGTGTAAGCCACGTGAGCGCAATGGTGGGGACATTTGTTTCCCCCCAATAAGAGAGTAAGGCTCTGTTCAAAATTTAAACCGAGACAGCGCCTCACATGCAAAGCACAAGAGCGCCAGAGCTCAGAGTTAAAAAAACTCCGAGGCAGCGCCAAGAGTTAAAAAAACTCTGAAGCAGCGCCTCACGTGAAAAGCACGAGAGCGCCAGTGCTCAGAGTTAAAAACTCTAAGGCAGCGCCAAGAGTTAAAAACTCTGAGGCAGCTCCTCACGTGCAAACCACAAGAGCGTCAGCGCCAGAACTAAAAGTTCTCTGCCGTTGGATCAAAAATCCAATGGTGATTAAAAATCACCAAGATACAGAATTAAATTCTTATTGAGGAAATACTCCTCAAATCTTTCTAAGCAAGAAAGATTGTGCTCTGTAAATCAGAGCACCCTTGGATCAATGATCCAATGGTGATTAAAAATCACCAAGATAAAGAATAAGCTCTGTATGGGAAAATATTTTCCCAATCTTGTTAAAAACAAGAAAAATGTCTTATGCAAAACAGAAGTTCTTGGATCAAAGATCCGACGGTGGATAAATTCCCCAAATCAATTAAGAAATCTCTCAATGAGAGATTTTCTTAACTGAATCAACAAATCAGCATCTCCTATATAAAGGACCAAAGACTTCAAGTCTTGTACAGAGAAACCCCCTATAAACTTGAAGTTCTCGGAAGAAAAAAGAAGAGCAAGCTCTAAGAAGAAGAATTCTCTTCGAAGAAAAACAAAAAGGTAATAGAGATCAGAACATCTCATCTGCAAGGGTTTAACCCTCATAAAAAGAACCCTAGTTCTTTCCTCGGATCTGAGATCCATGAGACAAATCTCCCACAAATGAGAATTTAATTCTTACGGGGGTGAATTTGTTCTTAGGGATCGAAGATCCGGGGAAGAACAAAGAATTGAACTTTGCAGAACATAACACAGAAAGAAAAACCTAGCACCAATCGCCGCAAAATAAAGAGTGCTTAGCATTCAAATGCTGGTGCTCAGCGCCAAGTGCTCCACGTGCCCCTCACGTGGGCGCTGCTTAATAAAGAGCGCTTAGCACTCAGTGGTTGGCGCTCAGCGCCAAGTGCCTCACGTGCCCCTCACGTGGGCGCTATTCAATAAAAAGTGATCAGCACTCGAATGCTGGCGCTCAGTGCCAAGCGCTCCACGTGCCCCTCACGTGGGCGCAATTCAATAAAAAGTGCTCAGCACTCAAATGCTGGCGCTCAACACCAAGCGCTCGACTTTCCTCTCACGTGGGCGCTGCTTAATAAAGAGCGCTTAGCACTCAGTGGTTGGCGCTCAGCGCCAAGCGCCTCACGTGCCCCTCACGTGGGCGCTGCTCAAAATAAGAAGTGCTTAGCACTCAAATGCTGGCGCTCAGTGCCAAGCGCCCCACGTGCCCCTCACGTGGGCGCTACTTAACATAGAGCGCTTGCACTCCTCAAAAAGAGCCTAGCGCCATAAAGAGTTTTCATCACTCATAAAAAAAAGAAAGTCGGAAAAGCAAAGCAAAGTGTAAGTGTCGGTACTCACATAAATGTTTAGCATTATGTGCACAGATAAAGGACTGTGTCCTAGTAAGTGTCTAACACTTTATTGAAATAGGAAACGACAGAGACTCGGTGGGCTGAGCCCAAGTTAGCCAAATTCCTACTCAACCGAGCCCATGTGCTCTTTATTTTTCTAAACTGGTCTTAGTCCCAAACAAGACCACCAATCTTTTGATGAATATCCATCGGTTCAAGGGTACATCTCTCCACACCTTTGATACATGTCGTGGTAATTCTTCAACGTCTTCAGAGAGGTGGAGGGTCCCAATAACCAATAACTATTGGTATACCCCCAAACTAACAAACCATAAACCCTGTGGACCACAACGTCCTTAAAACTAAATTGTGGACCGCAATATCCTTAAAACTAAATTGTGGACCGCAACGTCCCTAAAAACTAAATTGCGGACCGCAACGTCCCTAAAAACTAAATTCTATGGACCGTGATGTCCCTAAACTAAATTCCATGATCGTAACATCTTTAAACTAAACCTAGTGGACCGCAACGTCTCTAAACTAAACTCCATGGACCATGACATCCTTAAACCCTATGCACCACAACGTCCTTAAAGCTAAATTGTAGACCGCAACGTCCCTAAAAACTAAATTGCGGACCACAACGTCCCTAAAAACTAAATTCCACGGACTATGATGTTCTTAAACTTCGGACCGTAATGTCCCTAAACTAAATTCCTGGATCGTAACGTCCTTAAACTACTGTGGACCGCAACGTCCCTAAACTAAACTCCACGGACTATAATGTCCTTATACCAGCTACGGACCGCAACGTCCCTAAACTAAACTCCATAGACTATGATGTCCTTAAACTACGGACCGTAACGTCCCTATACTAAAACGATAGAGCCCAAATGCTCTTTTGTTGGATCAAAAATGATCGTGAACCCCCGTTAAGTAGACCTTAGTCTAATATTAGACCAACGCGTCCTTAACAAACATTTAAGTTGATCTTAATCTCAGACGAGGTTAACGTGCCTTAAATCAACCAAACCTAAATCTAAGAAAATACGGATTTGGACTAATCCTCGCCCTACGGGCGACAACGCAAAATAGTCTCCGTATACAATCCATGGGCAACCAAAAATAAAACAAACACACATGACACGAAGTGAACATCTAGAGCAGGAGAAAGTTGTTACCGCGATGCGGCAACGTAATTAACTGCAGGAGCTTGCGTCTGCAGGGAAGAGCGTCCCCACAATCAAAAACCCCTCGAAAACGAGGGAGAATCTGATGAAGTTTGCAACAACGGCCGCATCTGTCCAAACCTCCGATACGCGGTGCCATAAATCAACTTGGTATCTTCGGAGAGGTGGACAGATAAAACCGAATAGCATCTGCCCCCAAATTCAGGCAAGACGACCTACGTAGTTTCGTCTCTGTTTTCGGCGGTAAACATGTACTTCTGTGGTGGGTTTACCCTCCAATTCTTAGACAACGCAAACTTCCCTGTTGATACTGGTCCTCGACCCAATTCTTGAAGACGTATCAATCCTCGATTGGGTGGCTCACCATTCTGTGATAGGAGCAGTAGTTGGGGTTGTTGACGTCGCCGGGTTGCGGTGGACATCGTGGGCCTGGCCGTGTGATGAGTTTCTTGTGCACTGCCAACTCGAATAGTCTCCTCGTATTGTCACGGGGAAACATGTAAGCGCGTCATAGCCTTTCTTCCAGGGATAGGCACGGTCGCGCGTTGTTTTGGCGAGCGGCTGGCTTTGGACCACTCGGTTGCTGTTGCGTGTTGGCAACGAAGGCCGCTTTCCCTTTACCCTTGGCATTTCGAGGGTCCTAATCTGAGGAGGAGGCCCATGGCCCATCTGGTCCATTTGGGCCAGTTTGTCGATCAGAGCCTGGAAGGTGGTTGGCTTGAAGAACGTCATGAACTAGGACACAGTCGTTTGAGGATCAAGGGTCCCGATGAACATGCCCACAGCTGGGGATTCTTCGATGTGTTGTTCGCACTTAGACCATAGGTTCCGCCACCGGATCGCATGTTAGACCTAAGTTTCTCCCGGCTTTACCCCGGTATTGATTAATACCGTGATCGGGGTGCGCTCACTTACGCTGGTGAACCGCTGTGTGAAAAGCAGCTCCATCTCTGTGAATGTCCTCACAGAGTCATTTGGGAGCTCCGAGTACCTTTCAAAGGCTGTCTCTAACAGGCTGCCAGCGAACTGGCGAAATAATAGTTTGTCGTCGTCTCCAGTGTTGCCGCACAAAGCTCTAAACTGCGCGACGTATTGGTGTGGGTTGCCTGTCCCCTTGTACACATCGAACTTGGGGATCGTACATCCCGACGGGTACTTGATTTGATCATACCAGCCTGGATACGGTCGCCCAGTTCTGAAGATTTGGTCGACTGCTTCACTAACTTGATGAGCTCGTATTTATTGAGCTATATAGTCATCAAGAGCAGCCTTGGAGATCGTTTCCTCCTTAGTTTTTGATAGAGCTGGAAGAGGGTTTGATATTTCCCCTCTGTCATCCTCGATGATTATCGGCAGATCCTCGGTTGGAAGTTCTGGCTGAATCATCATTCCAACCATGTCCTGAAATAGAAGCACCATCTGCTTTATGTTAGCAGCTTGTTCCACGGTCTCCTTGTACTTTCTTTCAAGCACCCTTCACAGGAACTTTGTATCGGTCTCCTGTTCTTGGCGTTGTTCACTTGCTGGTTCCGGACATTCTTTCTATTTAGTGAGTGCTGCCATTTTCGTCAGTATCTCCTGGAGCTTCTATTGTTGCTCCTGAGCTTTTTTCAACGACAGAGTTTGCGGTTAATGAGCCACGGAAGCACGGCTTTCCTCTTTCCCGGAAGCCATGTGGACCGTATGCACGATCATGCCCCTAGACATGGGGCGTTTGGGTCCAGCACCTTTAGAATTTGCCACAGGCGGTGGGATTTTCTCCGGCCTCGTCCTTTTGTAGGAGGTCGATGTTGACGGAGCCGTTGTAACAAGCACTCGTGTATACGAAGCCCCTCGTTGTATGTTGGAGGAGTGGTCTTCCTCTTGCCGAGCTTTCGATTTCTTCGGTCGAAGAAAGTAATCTTTGTTTATTACAGAGTCCTCCTGGACTTTTCGCCAGACCCTGTGAATTTAGGAGGATAGCCGTTGATGGGGGCGCTCCGGCTTTGCCTACACAGTGACCTCTGCAGACGGGGGCGATTTCTTTAGTACCGCCGTTGGAGAGTCCTTGCGAACCCTCCTGAGTAGATCAAAGCTGTCCCCGGTTAAAACAGCAGTGTTAATTTCCACCATCGGAGCTGATGGGGTAAGTCCAGAGGGAGAGTTGCCCCAGCTTTACTCATTCGACGCCAATGGCGACGTCGAGCTTTTCTTGCAGACGGGACCACCTCAGTTTTGGAAGCGGCTTCCTTATGTCCCTAACTTTGGTGAGGGACTGTTGCTGGTGCCAGCCTGTTGAAGACTGACGTCCTTGGCAGAATTTGCGAACGAATGGCCAATCTTCCGAAGATTGATCTTCTGGTAAGGGAAGCACTTTTGACGACTTCACCTGCAGGAGAAGTTGGGAGGGTTATTCGTTTTTGGGTATCCCCTTCAGGTATGACGGGCCTCTTTGCAAGCCCATTTTAGTTCTAGCTCAGCCTGTTGAAGACTGAGACGTCTGAGCTTCAGCTCAGCCTTTTGAAGACTGAGACATCAGATTTGGACGACCCGTTGAGAGGGGTCGTCGTGGTTACAAGTCGATCGAAGGCCGACTTCTTGGGAGCTTCGTCTTGCGGCGCTGGGGCGCTGAAACTCGTTGGTGGGAGCATAGTCCCGAAGAACAATCCGGTAGTAGCTTGAATTACTTGCCCCAACGGCATTGAAAAGATGGAGGCCGCATTGGGCCCGTAAGTCACTCCTCCAGTTGGGATGGAGCGGGAGTTGTTGTTGCAGGTTGTGCAGATGGAAGCTATTGATGTTCTCTTCTGCACAGGAGCAAAACACCAAATCTTAGTACATCGAATCTAAGGGCAACCATAGCGAACCGCGATTTTTGTTCGCAAAACACGATACACGAAGTGTGGAGTGGAAAGAGGAAAATGTCTCACCGGGCGTGCCAGAATCTGTTCACCGCCGGAAACAGGGACGAACTGGGATGGGTCATCTTGCCTGAATCTAGGGGCAGATACTATTTAGGTTTATCCGTCCACCTCTCTGAAGATACCTATTTCCCCAATAAAAGAGCAAAGCTCTATTCAAAACTCAAGAGGCAGCGCCTCACGTGCCGTCCACGAGGACGCCAACGCCAGAATTAAAAAAAAACTCTTATATGGGTAGCGCCCGTGTGCAAAGCACACAAAACTCAAAAGGCATCGCCTCACGTGCCTTCCACGAGGGTGCCGGTGCCAGAGTTAAAAACTCTTATATAAGCAGCGCCCACATGCACAGCACGTAAGCGCCGACGCCTTGTAGAATTAAATTCTACTCTCTGTTAAACAGAGCCGTTGGATCAAATATCCAACGAAGATGATAAATCATCAGGATGCAGAATTAAATTCTGTTGAGGAAATATTCCTCAAATCATTCTAGACAAGAAAGATTGCTCTCTGTAAAACAGAGTACCGTTGGATTAAAAATCCTATGGTGATTAAAGAATCACCAATTTACAGAATAAATTCTGTATGGGAAAATATTTCCCTAATCTTGTTAAAAACAAGAAAAATACCTTCTGTAAAACAGAAATCTTTGGATCAAAAATCCAACGGTGGGTAAAATCCCCAAATCAATTAGGATCTCTCGATGAGTGATTTCTTCAATTAATCAACAAACTTGCCTCTACTATATAAAGGACCCAAGACTTCAAGTCTGACATAGAGAAACCCCCCCATAAGCTTCGAGAAAAACAAAGCAGAAAGCTTCAAAAAGGAAGAAAGAAAAAGATCTCCCTTCTAAAAAAAAGCTCTAGATAAATAAAGAAGAAGAGAGATCAAAGCATCTCGTTTACCTATTGAAGGGTTTAACCCTTTTAAAAAGAAGAACTTAGTTCTTTCTCTGGATCTGAGATCCACAAGACAAGTCTCCCATAAGTTGAGAATTTAATTCTCATCGGGACGAATTTGTTCTTGGAGATCAAAGATTCAGAAAAGAACAAGGAAATTGAACTCCTCAGAAAAAAATATACAAGGAAAACTCAACGCCCAGCGCCTCACGCGCCCCTCACGTGGGTGCCACAAAATAAGGAGTGCTTAGCACTCAGTGACTGGCGCTCAGTGCCCAGCGCCTCACATGCCTCTCACGTGGGCGCTACAAAATAAAGGAGCGTTTAGCACTCAGTGGGCACCGCCTAGCGCTTAGCGCCCGGCGCCTCACGTGCCTCTCATGTGGGCGCTACAAAATAAAGGAGCGTTTAGCACTCAGTAGGCGGCGCCTAGCACTCAGAGCCCAGCGCCTCATGTGCCTCTCACGTGGGCGCTACAAAATAAAGGAGCACTTAGCACTCAGTGGGCGGCACCTAGCGTCCAACTCCACACGTGTCCCTCACGTGAGCGCCACAAAATAAAAAGTGCTTGACATTCACTAGGCAACGCCTAGCGCCTCGCGTGCTTCGCACGTGGGCGCCATAAAGAGAATTCAGCACTCCATATAGAGACAAAAAGGGGAGTAAAGTATGAGCATCATAACTTACATAAGTGCTCAGCACTTTTTGCACAAAAAATGGGACTGAGCCCAAACCAGTGCTTAGCACTTCTTTTCAAATAAAAATGAAAACTGAGTAGACCAAGCCCAAGTTGGCTAGGTCCCTAATTCAGATCAACCGAGCCCATGTGCTCACTACTTTCCAAATTGATCTTAGTCCCAAAAACGACTATCGATCTTTCAATTGATGATATCCCAAGACGATATTCATCCCAAATTTCTCCGAGGAAATCTTAGTCTTAAAATACGACTAATGATTCTCGGGTTTACCATTAATCCTTTTTTCCTCAAATACGGGAATTGGTTCAAGGTATATCTCTCTACACCTCTGATACACGTCATTGTAATTCCTCAACGTCTTCAGAGAGGTGGCGGGTCCTAACAGCCAACTGCTTTTCGGTGCACTTCCCAAGCTGATGTGCACATCCCAGATCAAACCACATTCCATACTGAATGTGTCCTATATCATCGTTGCTCATCCCGACACGTAACAGATACACGTGCGCGCAAGGTGATCTATGGACCGTAACGTCCTTAAACTAAAAGCCCACCTCAAAAATGGTGATCTACAGACCAAAATGTCCACAAACCACAACATTGCCTCCAAAATGGCGACAATGGACCGAAACGTCCTTAAACTACAACAGACCGAAATATCCTCAAACTCAACGTTGCCTCCAAAATGACGACAACGGACCGAAACTTCCTTAAACTACAATAGACCGAAATGTCCTCAAACTACAACGTTGCCTCCAAAATGGCGACAACGGACCGAAACATCCTTAAACTACAACAGACCGAAATGTCCTCAAACTACAACATTACCTCCAAAATGGCGACAACGGACCGTAACGTTCTTAAATTAAAACCTCACCTCAAAAATGGTGATCTACAGACCGAAATGTCCTCAAACTACAACTTCGTCTCCAAAATGGCGATAAGAGACTAAAACGTCCTTAAAACTAAAACAACAGAGCCCAAATGCTATCTTGTTGGATCTGAAACAAAAATAATCCTAACACCGTGTTAAGTAGATCTTAGTATCAAATTGGACTAACTTATCCTTAACAAAAAACCAACCGAGCCCCCAACTGCTCGTATACATTTAAGTCGATCTTGATCTCAAAACGGATCAACGATCCTTAAATCAACCCAAACCCAAATCTAAAAATATACGGATTTGGACTAATCCACGCCCTACGGGCGACAACATAAATTAGTCTCCGTATACGATCCACGGGCAACCAAAAATAAAACACACACACATGACACGAAGGGAACTTCTGGAGCAGGAGAAAGTGGTTATCGTGATATGATAACATAATTAACTGCAGGGGTTTGCGCCTGCAGGGAAGAGCATCCCCATAATCAAAAACCCTCGCAAACGAGGGGGAATATGCCGAAGTCTGCTACAACGGCCGCATCCGTCCAAACCTCCAATACACGGTGCCATAAATCAACTTGGCATCTTCGGAGAGGTAGACGGATAAACCCAAATAGTATCTCCCACAAATTCAAGCAAGACGACCTACGCGGTTTGTCTCTGTTTTCGGTGGTGAACAGATTCTGGCACGCCCGACGGGACCTTTTCCTATTTCCACTCCACACTTCGTGTGTCGTGTTCACGAACAAAATTGCGGTTTGCTTTGGTTGCCCTTGGATTCGAGGTACTAAGATTTGGTGTCTTGCTCATGTGCAGAGAAAAGAAGATCAATGGCTTCCAAGTGTACCTGTAATAGCAACTCTTGCTCCGTCCCCGCTGAAGGAGTGACATACGGCCAAATACGGACTCCATCTTTGCAATGCCGGTGGGGCAGGTGACTCAAGCCACCACTGGATTGTTCTTCGGGACCATGCTCCCGCCAACAAGCTTCAGCGCCCTAATGCCATCACAGGAAGCTCCAAAGAAGTCGGTCTTCGATCGACTTGCAACCACCACGGACCCACTCAACGGGTCATCCAAGTCTGCCACCTCAGTATTTGACAGGCTGAGCCAAAGTTCAAATGGGCTCGTAAAGAGGCTCGCAATACCTGAAGGGGTTATCCCGAAACGGATAGCCATTCCTGCTCCGGCATGTGAAGTCGTTAAAGGGGCTTCTCCTACTAAAGGATCGGTCTTCGCAAGATTGGTTGTTCCAACTCCGGCTACGGGCAAAGTCATCAAAAATGCTTCCCCTACCAGAAAGTCGGCCTTCGAAAGATTGGTCATCCTCTCTCAACGGACGTCGGTCTTCGACAGGCTGACACCAGCAGCAGCCCCTAACTAAAGCAGGGGGCATGACGGGGCCACTCCCATAACTGAGGAAATCCCGTCTGCAAGGCATGCTCGACGTCGCCACTGGCGCCGAGTGAGAAAAGCTGGGGGAAATTCCCCATCTGGACTTACTCCACCTGCTCCAATGGTGGAAATTGACGCTGCTGTTCTAACCGGAAACAACTTTGAACTGATAAGGAGGGTGCGGCGGAACTCCCCAGTCGTGGTGCTGAAGAAATATCCCCCACCTGTTGAAAACATGATATAGGAGAAGCTGGAGCAGCCCCCTCAGCGGCTGTCCTCCAAGTCCAAAGGGTCTGGCGGATGGTCCAAGATTCTGTAATCAATAAAGACTACTCTCGTCGACTGAAGAAAATAAAGGCTCGGCAAGAGAAGGACCATCCCTCCACCATGTAGTAAGGTACTTCTTCTATGAAGGCGCCTGCTACAATGGCCTCTTCGACTTTGACTCCTCACAAAAAGAGAAGGCCGGAGAATCTAACACCACCGGCAACAAATCCCAAAGGTGATGGATCCAAACGCCCCAAGTCTGGGGGCATGATCGTGCACACGGTTTATATGGCTTCCGGAAAAAACGAAAGCCGTGCTTCCGTAGGTCATCGGCCGCAAACTCGGTCGTTGACGAAAGCTCAGGAGTAGCAACAAAAGCTACAGGAGATACTGACGAAAATGGCAGCACTCACCGGACAGAAAGAAAGCCCGGAAGCAGCGTCCGACCAGCACCAAGAGCAGGAGACTGATACGGAGTTCTTGCAAAGGGTGCTGGAAAGGAAGGATAAGGAGACCGCGGAACAAGCTGCTAATATAAAACAGATGGCGCTCCTGTTCCAAGACATGGTTGGAATGATGATCCAGCCAGAACCTCCAGTGGAAGACTCACCGATAATCATCGAGGACGACAGAGGGGAAACATCAAACCCTCTTCAGGCTTTATCAGCAGCAGGGGAGGAAACGATCTCCAAAGCTGCCCTTGATGATTACATAGCTCAGCAAATACGAGCTTATTAGGCGAGCGAAGCGGCTGGCCAAGTCGTCAAAACCGAGCGACCTTACCCGGGATGGTATGACCAAATCAAATACCCACCGGGATATCCCATCCTCAAGTTCTATGTGTATAAAAGGACAGGCAATCCACACCAGCACGTAGCTCAGTTCAGAGCTTTGTGTGGCAATACTGGAGGCGACGACAAATTGCTGCTTCGCCAGTTCATTGGCAGCTTGTCGGAGACGACATTTGAATGGTACTCGGAGCTCCTAAATGACCCCATCAAAACATTCACAGAAATGGAGCTGCTATTCATACAGCGGTTCACCAGCGCAAGCGAGCGCACCCCGATCACGACATTAATCAATGCCAGGGTGAAACCAAGAGAGACCTGGGTTCAATACGCAATCTGGTGGCGGAATCTATGCTCAAAATGCGAACAACGCATAGAAGAAGCTCCCGTCGTGGGCATGTTCATAGGGACCCTCGATCCTCAGGCGACTGTATCCTGGTTTATGATGTTCTTCAAGCCGACCACCTTCCAGGCCTTGATCAACAAGCTGGCCCAAATGGACCAGATGGGCCACGAGCCGCCCCCTTCAAAAACGGACCCTTGGAATGCAAAGGGTAAAGGGAAAGCGGCCTTCGTTGCCAACACTCAATAACAACCGAGTGACTCGAAATCGGTTGCTCGCCAAAACAACACGCGCCCGCGCCAATCCGTGGAAGAGAAGCTAGGACGAGCTTACTCGTTCCCCCATGATAAAACGAGAAGATTGTTCGAACTGGCAATGCGTAACAAACCCATCACACTGTCGGATCCGAGACGTCTACTGCTGCCCGGTGACATCAACAGTCCTAATTACTGCTCTTACCACATAGTAGTAGGCCACCCAATTGAGAATTGCTACGTCTTCAAAAACAGGGGCGAGGACTAGTACCGTCAAGGGAAATTCACGATGTCCGAAAATTGGAAGGTGAACCCGCCACAAAGGCATACTCCTAAAAAGGTAGACACACCGTTAATCTAGTTTGAGATTAAGATCGACTTAAATGTATGCGAGCATTTGGGGGATTGACTTATTTTAGTTTAAGGACGACACGGTCATTTATCGTCATTTTTGAGGCGAAGTTTTAGTTTAAGGACGTCTCGGTCCAGTGTCGCCATGTTTGGGGAGAATATTAGTTTAAGGACATCTCGGTCCGCTGTCACCGTTTTTGAGGCGAAGCTTTAGTTTAAGGACATCTCGGTCCGCTGTCGCCATTTTTGAGGCGAAGTTTTATTTTAAGGACATCTCGGTCCGCTGTTGCCGTTTTTGAGGCGGGGTTTTAGTTTAAGGACATCTCGGTCCATTATTCATCTTACGCGCACGTGTATTTATTACGTGATGAAGTGAACAGTGTTGATATGGAATGTGCCCAATTTGGGGCTATTATGCACATCAAATTGGAAGTACATCAACGAAATAAGTTGTTGGTCGTTGGGACCCGCCACCTCTCTGAAGACGTTGAAGAATTACAACGATGTGTATCAGAGGTGTGAAGAGATGTACCCTTAAACCAAATCCCGTATTTGAGGGAGAAGGGGTTGTTGTGGACTTAAGAATTTTTGGTTATATTTGAGACCTTGGAAATCAAGAGCATATGGGCTCGATTGATTTAAAAAGAAGGAGATTTAACCTCGGGAAACATAGCCAATTTTGGACTGAGATTGAGTTTCCATAATTACCCAACAGTGCTGAGCACTGGGACATACAACGCTCACGTGTGAAACACGTGGGGTGCTGGATTAGTGCTAAGCACTAGAGTCCTGTGGTACTCACGTGTGAAACACGTGAGGCGCTCAGATGTTAGTATTTTTAGTCAGTTTTGACTAATCATGGAGTGTTGAGCACTCTGCATGATACTCACGTGGGAAGCACGTGAGTGCTAGGATTTGGGCTTTATTTGTTCGTTTCCTTCTTTTTATAGAAGTGCTAAGCATCTGGATAGAGATCACGTGCATTTCACGTGACTGCTTCCTTTTGGGGCGGCTGTCTAATCGACAAAGAAGTTATTTCTTTGCTCTTTAGGCGCCCACATGAGAAACACGTGAGGCAGCTTTGGCTGTTCTTTTTATTTTTTTTTAACCGCTTCTCGTAGGAAACACGTGAGGCTTAAAAATAGTGTTAAGCACTAATCGAGTCACCAAGTTATTCTTATGTTTTCTTAGAGATATTAATCTCTGTTAATGACATTTTTAGTCATTGATAATCATCAAGATTTCAATATTGAAGATCTTGGACCATGATTATCATTTGTATTGAAGAACTAAGTTCTTTTTCACTTTTCTAAGAACCAAGTTCTTTATATAGGGTTAAACCTTAATTTTTGGAGGAATTTGTAGGGTTCCTAGGCACTCTTGTGAAGGTTCATAAGGCATCAAACATGCCCGGATAAAAATTTAGACGTGCCGAACAACCCAAAGCCGGGATCTTTGCTAGATTATTAGGGTTTAACATGCAAGATGATAACTTTTATCTAAGTGTGAGGGATTACAACCTTTGTAGTCCGCTCTTTCGCTTCACAAGCTCCGAGTAGAAGTCCCTTTGCCGCGATCCACGATCTCCCGGACTCATGAGAGGCTCCACGACTCGAACGATCCATGCTAGCTTGAAGTATTCCAAATCTCCGATGATCTACCTCGAAGTTGCAAAGACTCAATCTTTCTCACTCTAAAGAGATAAACACACTAATCTCATGAGCTAGATGAGATGAGGATGAGAGAGTGGTATTTTTGCTTTCTTTTTAAATCATTTTCTCATATTTATTCATCACATAAAGAAAATCTAGTAAGCTTTTTTTTTTAAGAGAGAAGAAGATGATAATGGAAAACATAAAAAGATTAATCCTTTTGTGATGAATAGAAAGAAATGAATATGATTGATATATAAACCATGGTCAAGGATGAGTGGCTAGGATTGTGTAGAGAATAAACTAGAGTTAGGGTTTGGTTGGGTTAAGAATGTGTCATCCAAAAATATCTTTACAATGACAAAAGAAAATGCTTCTAGAAGGTGCATGAAGCATCTAACCCCAATCAAACCCTAACCTCAATTAATCATCCTTAAACATGTTTAACAATTAATCATATCATGTCACAATAATATATATCACATATATATTATGTATTTGCAACAAAAGAAAATAATACAATTAACATATATCGCATATATTTCAATGTATCATCCAGTGAGAAAATGAAATAATAAAGCGACCCAATATTAGATAATATAATAATATATCATATATATTATTATACATTAAATCATCGAATCAACACTTGATCCGACGATCCGGCTTTATCGAATATTACCGACTAATATATCATGTACCGATTCATCGAATCAACACTTGATCCGATGACCCGGTTCAAATCTAAATATCGCGAGAATATAATACGGTATCCCATATCGCATTATTCTCGGTCCTGCACATATCACATATGCGCCTCTACTCCGTTTCGCCTGAGCCAAGAAACCTCTGTGTAGGACTCTAAAGAATCATCAATACGCCGGTAGCAGGTGATGATCATATCAAACACCCACAAGCTGCAAGCGGTCAGCTAAACGTAACAGCCACCCAGGTATTGAGCGATCAGAAGATCAACAAGCTAGCCTGTGCGTTCTCCTATGAATCCAATCAGTAACACTCCCGTACAGTCCGGTCTGTTCGTCTGATATGTCGCATATCAAGTCTAGGGGTGGTATACGTCAGACCCCAGTAACCGATAAGTCGTGTCGATGTGTGGCTCATAACGGGTCGAGAAACTACTAGTAACACTTACCAGTAAATCTCTATATCAGCCCTGGCCAGGGACTTCCAGTTATAGCCAATCGAACACAGCACAACATCAACTCCCTATACCGGGAGAGACGAATCCCCTCCTATCGCTCATTGCCTCCATGTGATTCGGGACTATACCCAAAAGCCACCGTTTTGCACGCCCTCTTGGACGTGGTAAGGTGGAAATCAAAGCACAGTGGGAATCACACAAGACTCTATGACGATCTCGGGTCTTCAGACTACCGTGTACCAGTGTCACCGGAGAACTGCCATCTGACGTGTGGTATATCACCATCTGGGAGTTCTCGGCGAGTCCGTCCAGTGTACCCAGTCTCCACTGAGCACCCGTACACCATCTCTGATGTCAAACACCGATGGATATGGGATCATCCATCACCCATCATATGGGTCAATATACGTATACGCTAGTCTACTCTGGTGTATCGATGCCCTGTCTCGATATACCCTCGACTAGGAACAGTTATAGGATGTACTCATCGACTACCGCGGCCCCACTAGTATGATCTCATCATAGTCCCAGTAGTCGAGTACAGATCCTAAGGGCTTTATCAACATGTGAGAGTAAAACAGTAAACCAATACAAGTCAATATGTTAAGATAAAGTGAAACCAAATAGCATACTATCATGACGAGCAAGAAAGTCATCTCTATATATATCCAAGCATCCATTATAATATACATCATATGTACAACAATGGCCTCTAAGGCATATACATAACTAACAGAATTAAATTCCCATATGTTCATGTTCTTTCTTTTTAACTTATATCTTTTCCCCTAAGTTTTGAATCTGTAGAACTGAATCTCCCCGATGAGAATTAAATTCTCAACTTGTGAGGAGATCCGCTTCTGCAAATCTCAACCAGAGAAAGAACTGAGTTCTTATATGAAGGATTAAATCCTTAAATCGGCAAAGGAGAGATAATATGATCTCTGTGTTTCTTTACCTAGGGTTTCAACGAGGCAAGTCTTCTTTGAGAATTAAATTCTGTTTTCTATCAATGGCTCACCGTATTTTTTAAAAGCTTATGGGAAGTTCTCTCTGTATATTCTCTCTCTTTTCTCTCCCTGTGTCCCTCCTTTTTTTCCTTTTCTATCCCCTTGCTCTTATTTATAGGAGAAAAGAAAATATCAACTTGTTAAGAAAATATCTGATTGAGAGATCATGATTAATTTCATAATCAATCCAAAATGATCGATTTCATAATCAATCCAAAATGATCTTTTAGATCAATAGGTGAATTTTATTCACCGTTGGATTTTTAATCCAAAGACTCTCTGTTTAACAGAAAAGTTTTCTTGTTTGTTTAACAAGATTAGGAAATATTTTCCCTAAGATAGAATTTCATTCTATCAGATGATCGGTGAATGATTTTATAATCACCGTTGGATCTTTGATTCAAGGGTCCTCTGTTTAACAAAGAAGATCTTTCTAGTTTGAGAAAGATCAAGGAAATATTTCCCACATAGAATTTTAATTCTATGACACAGAATCAGACGTGAGTATTTTAAGATTGGGGTGCTCACATGCTTTGCATGTGAGCACTGCCAAAGAATGTGGCAGGAGAACTCACGTGTTTAACACGCGACCCTTAGTGTGGGTTTTGGCCAATTTATTTTCAGCGCTCATATGGTTTGCATATGAGCACTCACGTGTTTAACACGTGAGGCCTGTTTGGCCGTTAGTTTATTTTATTCATCTCTTTATTTAGCTTACCAATTGTTTGATTGTAGCGCCTATATGCTTTGCATATAGGCGCTCACGTGTTTAATACGTAAGGCTTATTTAGTCCATGAGTCGTTTTAACTACAGCGCATATATGCTTTGCATATAGGCTCTCACGTGTTTAACATGTGAAACTTGAGTAGTAGGAAATTTTCTCCTATTTTCTCTCTTTTTATGAGGGAACACTCGCATGTAACACTACACATTACTAGTAATTGCCATGGCACTTAGTATTGCCATGCTTTACATATTATCGTATGATTAACGTTATAATATGATAATTGTTATTATTATGATTAATATTACGTGCGAGTACGCGACTAGATGTCTATACTAATTGTTGAGCGAGTGCGTAGAAGAAATGTCTGCACTATTTGCTGTGCGTGTACGTGACTAGATATCCGTACCGATCGTTGAGAGAAAGCATTAACGAGATGTTCACACCACTCTCTGTATGTGTACGTAAACTAGACGGCCGTACTATTTGAAGTGTTTGTTTGGGTACGTAGACTAGATGTCCATACTATTTGAATTGTGTGATTAGGTACATAGATTAGATGTTCGTACTATATAAACTATATGATTGGGTACGTAGACTAGATACCCGTACTGACTATTATTGATATGATTCAATGGAATATGTGGTTGTCATCGTACGAGATAAGATTCCGAACTGGATGTGTTGGTGATGATGAGCCGAATGTGGCCTTTTATTATATTGACTCGTGGAGTCTTGTTATTTGCCCCGATTGGGAGATTATGAAAATATAAAGGTTTTATCCATTTCTAAATAACGATTCGTTTCGTGATTTAAAAGCGATAATGCAAAGGATGTGTTGTTTGGATTTCAAAAGTGTGTGTGTGTGTGTATATATATATATATATATATATATATATTTAAATATCACAGCCTCTTTATTTTCAAAACAACGTTTCGTTCTACTTTAAAATATATATGGGATTATTCAGAAGTATTTATCTATTTGCCATATTCGTTCACGCTATGCTTACTTTACATATTATTCGTTCACGTTATATTTACTTTATTGGTTATGCCACGCTTATGATATCCGTTCATGCTTTGTTTATCTTATTAGCCTGTACTACAGTTATACTATCCGTTGCGCTATGATAATCAGTTTGTGCTATGTTTATTTCACTAGGTTGTGCCGTGTTATGTTGCCCGTCTGTGTTATGCTTAATTCATATAGACTAAAAGGAAACCTTTTAAATGAGATTTATATTATTGTGGAACTTGATATAATATCAATCCTAACCGATTGAGAATGTGTGTGTGTGTGTGTGTGTGTGTGAAAGAGAATTAAGGTGTGAACACGGTGGATATTACTGGGGTTCTATGATAGTTTTGAACACGGTGGATATGGCCGAAGTTCTGTGATCAATCCGTGGCGATTGAGGATATGTGTGATCAATCCATGAGCGATTGAGGATAGATATATATGTGTGATCAATCCATTAGAGATTTAGGTGATAAACCACAAGATGTCTTGATGGAGATCGGAGGGTTGATATAGATACCCTGCTGAGAATGAGATGTGGTATGCTATATAGTAGCCGAACATGACTAGTCCAAGAGACAACACCTGAAATATTATTTTCACATATCAATATATATTAAAGCGGTTTTCAAAAGAACTATAGTCATACTATTTTTCCTCGTGTCTATGATCGACACAAGAATATTTCAAAAGAAAACATTTTAAATCATTTTGCAAAAGGCGTGACGTATATTTAAAACGAAATGCTTATATTGCTTCACAAATTAACTCCCGCTACTTATGCCATGATATACACAGCATACGGCTATTTCGAAAGGATTTTACATACATACACCTTTCTGCTACTTTTATATAATTACACATGAATACGTGCTATATGTATTATAGCCTTGATTGTATTTATGCTTGGTCATATGCTATAGATATTGCGCTACGGCTACAGTGATAATAATTTAACACCGCTGTATATATATGTAGTTGAGTTATTGATGAATGATAATTGTTCTCGTTTTATTGTGCAATTATGCATATTACTTTCGTGACTCACGTGCTTTCATATGCTTGTGGTTATACTATTCCCGTATCGGGCAAGATATAGTATTATTCTTGATGGCATAATAACCACACATATTATATACTTCACATGATAGGATAGCGGTACACAAGTTGTACATGAGGGCTCACTATTATTTTTGTTCTTCGCATCGAACTCTAGTTCAATGCATGATTATATATCCTCCTTGATGTACGTGTTTATCAGGCATTAGTTGTTTCACCGTTTATCCATGTGATATCTATCTTGTTATACGAATTATACTCACGAGTTGACAACTTACCCCCGTTGTGCCATAATTTCTTGCAGGTTTGACCGTTTGGATCAGTAGCGTCTTTGCTGGCACATTTCCTTTCTTTGGACATAGTTGCATCTATCTTTTGAGCTAGGTGGGTTAGAATTCAATTCAGCAATTGTCTTGTATCTATTATTGTATCTAGAAATACTCCATCAACTAAGTCTAGTGTATTTTCCTGAGACCTTAGATGTGTATTGATTTTATAGTCGAACTCATGTGCAGTAAGCTTGGCTTTATTTATAGATAGTGTTTATTGTTTTTTGCTTATTATTTTTCTCCTTGGGAGTCATATTGTAACGACCCTAAAAGTTCTATACACTTTTATTGATCCAATAATAATGAAAGAGTGTATTTCTGTTCTAGTTCGGAATTATAAGTTATTATCGATAACTTATGAACAAGAAACTCATTGTAGATCACTAGTTAAACCTCTACACTGCTGTCCTATAACCTGTAAGTTCGAATCCCATCAGTCTCAATTATTTTTAATATTTTTTTCTTTTTAATTTTTCGGAAGCCTAAGAGTTACACGTGCATTACACGGAAAAACGAAGACTTGCAAATAAATCAAACAATATAAATGATATATAAATACCCAGATGAATGTACTGCACAAACCCCGAGGCAATTGCCTCTTTTTGGACCGCCAGAAAACCGCCACCGACGGCCCGCTTAGTTCCAAAATCCTCCATTCTTTGCACGTGCATCCCTTCAGCTCCTCACTACTCCTTTTTTCTATTTGATTTTCCTGCAATTAACCAGAGAACCCCAGACCCTTCATCTACCCCTTTACTTTCACTTTTAATACATTTTTATTATCTTTTGAATTTCCCTACACCTATATTTTCCCCTATAAATACCTGATTTTTCTCCTCAGTTCTTCTCCTAGATTATTCTGAAAATATCACTTAAAATTCTATCTCTCAAGCCTTACTCTAATAAAGGAAGTCAAGTGCACAAGTCCAAACCAACTCCATCGCTCAAATTCGTTCCTTCGCACGTTAGCTACCTAGAGTTCGTTCTTGTACACGTAATCGGACCCAAGCTCAAGTCTCCACGCACCGCCGGTCTCGGTTCTACAAACCGAGACTTTTACTTTTCCTTCTCGTTCGTACGAGTACGAACACGCAACAGTAAGTCCTCTCATCCTCTCTTCTTTTTTCTCTTGTATACTCTCTTCTATTTTTCCACGTCGTCACTCTGCATCACTTGTAACTACACTAAATCCTCCATCTACTTTTCTCTATTTTTGCTTCTCCTATTATATCGATGCGAAAGAATACGGTATTATAAAAAAAGTTTAAATTAAATATATATATATATATATTCTTATTGTAATTCGATATGTTCATCATAAATTTTTATGCCATGATATCAAGAAAATACGAATTTACAACTCTATCCAAATCTCATAATTTTAATATGATATTTGTTATGTTAAATAATATGTAGATTACAAATAACGAATAAATATCATGAACTTTGCTTATACCTCTTTTAACCTTATCATGAACTATACCTCTAGAAAATTCACCGGGTAATGATCTACCCCATCATATACACTATGACTTCATAGCACGATATACTAGGTTACAAGTTTAGCCAAAATGAAACAATTATATTAAAATACCATTACTTTTATAAAAAAGTGTTTTTATCGATATTTTTAAATTCTTTGCAATTACGCCTCTACAAGCCTTTTAGGAGAACACATTTACGGATGGTGCGGGTTATCACACATTCTTGGGATAGTAAAGCGGGATACAAAACTCCTCACAGAGTATCCGGTCTCGAAAGGAATATAAATACGATTTTTAAAGAATACGATATTTTAAACAATTAAATCATTTGAAAATTTTATAAGTCATAAATCCGTATTTTTCTATGAAAACAAATTTTGAAAAACTATATTTTTAATATGAAAAATTAAAGTTACACAAAAATACTATCAAGTTTCTAAAAGTATAGTTTTCATAAAACTACCATAACTTTTAAAAAGCTAGGTTTTATCACTAAAATACCACTAAAACTAAAAAACCTTTTTATAAAAAATCTTAATATTCTAAATCACCATCGAGATTTATTTTTACAATATTAAAACGTTTTTCATAAAAAAAAACCTCGAGAAATGCAAACAATGTAAACACAATTGAAACAACAAAATCAAATCTTTAAGGACACTAGATAAATATAGGTTTAAGCAGTATCATTTCTCTTGAGCCCAAGGGAGCCAGAGAAAGTGAGTGCTTGCCTACTCAGGTTAGACAACACTATAACTTAACGAAGTTATCAATGACAATTGTCTTGGAAAATAACACAAATCCTGCCGTACATGTGCAGCAGTTGTCCGATTACTCCTGAACCTAAGAGTTTACCAGATTAAAACTATTCAAAAGATTTAAATCTAGTAATATGAATTGACTATAACTGGAATACAAACTCGAACATGACTCAGATGTGAATTTGAACTTGAACTCGAACCTGAACTAGATACTTGAAGTTAACATGAATACCTGAACCCAATGTATACTCTTGAGCTGACTTGACTCGAACCATGAATACAATTTGACATCAATACATGAACACTTGACACGAATACTTGATCTTGACATGAACTCAATCTTACAATTTGATGTATTCATGGATTCGAGCAAGACTGGTAATTTTAACTATAATTTAGAATATACGGGTTGTTGGGGTAGTTCAAGTGCGAATCCAACGAAATCTCAAGAGTCTCTCTAGATCATGAATCCATGTGTACTAATACAAGAAATCTATCATGAAGGCCCGTATTTCTTTACTCCTGAATTATAGCCTGTTGAGTTTGGAATACTTCAACACTAAGTTGAAATCCCGTTACTAATACTTGATTCGGGTCCGTGGTTCCTTACTCCTGGATTACAGCATGTTGGGTTCGAGAACACTTTTGAGATTGGTTGACATTCACCCTTGAACTTACATTAAATTAATTTACCCATGTAGAAACCTTTTAGAATACTTATATACACTTCATGTTCACTATACCTACAATACACGGCCATGCTATACTATTTTGTTGTGCTTATGTTACCTTGCCATGCTTATAAACATATTGTCATACTCATGACACATTGCCAATAGAACTGCATGTTAGATAGAATTGCCATGCTTATATTAAACAACATGTTTAAATACCATATCTCCTAGTCCATTGCTTCATGATATCCATTTTCCAACTTGTCATTATACTTTTATACTTTACACCTTTTCTTGGAGACTTATCGAGCGAAAGTTCGCTGACGGGCATCCACCCATCTCTTTCTTTTTGGATGTTCGTCAGGTAGTCTAGAGACCAAGGAGCTAGAAGCGATTGCAGGGTATTACGACCAGACCACTACTCAATCTTAGCTTAACTCATCTTTTCTTTCAGTTTATATGTACCAGCTGTTTAGGCATTTCTTTTCTTGTATTTTCCTTTTCAGTTGAACTCATGTATTGTAAATGTGTCAAGTTGAATGTAAATAAAGTTGTTGAAGTTTAAATCTCATGTTAATTTCTTGTTATTTTATATTGCTCAATTACGCTTAGCGTATTTATTCCGGAAAATGACCTAGAAATAAATACGTCGCGGGCCTCGTCGCGTACATGTTTCCGTCTTTTGAGAAGCAGGACGTGACGCGTATATTATTTCGTGGATTGTGTCTCCGCCATGTGGGCGTCGAGTTAGCTCCCATGTGGGGATGCTTTTATATTTTATCATTGTACAAGATTTTTATCCAAAATTTACAAAGGAGGCGCTGTCCGTTTTTCAAACGTTAACTCTATACAAAACAAGCTTTACTTATTTTATAAATCTTTTCTTAAAATATCATCTCTATTTTATTATATTATATTATTATTTTCTCTTATATATGGTTTAGATTCCTGATTTTGACTTACTTGGGTTATGGTGGGGTCTACTAGACTTCACATGATCCTTGTGCCGGTCAAGTTCCTTCTCGGCTTTAGACAAAGAGATCACTCCCTCCTTATATTTTTTTCAACCCAATTCTTGAAAAAAAAAGCAGTCTTCAATGGTATGACTCGCCACTCTGTGATATGGGGAATATTTGGGGTCGTCGGTCATATTCGCTTCTTACGGTCTTTTCGATTCTGGCAATTGTAGACTGTTGCTTAGGGCATCCTTGAATATTTTATGGACTCTGTCCCTTCTGAAGGAATAGACTTTATTCAACTTCTTTTCCATGGGCGATTCTCCTCTCCCTCCCAATACTTGTTTTTGAGGCTGGTCGGTATTAGGCCCGCCTGTCCCTTGCTTGTTGAAAGAATCGATACTTTTGGAACTTTCACTTATGTGGTTGTCGTCCTTCCGATTCTTTGGCTTGTTAGTAAATTGGAGGTCCTGAGTGAACTCGGGCTTTGAGCATTCCAACATCTGAACCTTCTTAGTTAGTTCCTGGAATATTTTGAGACCGACTGTGCATAGAAAAGGAATCATCCAGTTACTGATATTTCCTATAAGAAGGCTGAAGGATTGGTCCTGCTCTAACGGCGGTTTGCATTTGACGGTGAGATTACGCCATCGGGCTATAAAATCCATGTTGCATTTGTTATTCTCTAGTTTGGTCCTCACAAGGTCGGCAATGGTGATCTTATTGCCGACACCCATAAATCATTACTTGAACAAAGATTCTATCTGCGCGAATGTCATGACTGAGCCATCAGGTATGCTTGCATACCAGTCGAAGGAAACATCGGTCAAGCTGTTAACGAACTGCCAGAGGAGAAGCGCATCATTGCACTCGGTATTTCCGCACGATGTTTTAAAGTGGGAAATGTGCTGGCTTGCATTTCCTGTTACGTCAAACCTTCTGAATTTAGGAACAGCGTAGCCATGTAGGGTACGGTCTTCCACTGTTGTGGACATTTTTCTACGCTTCGGCTTCGGCCACTAATGTCTTGACTTTATTGGCGACCAAGTCCATGATCTGATCTTGCGTAAGCGTGCCGCTGTCATCCAGAGTCAGGATGTCCCTCGAAGCGGAATGCGGTCGATTTTCGTGGGGCTCACCTGTCTTTGGACTTGAGGAAATAAGCGTCGGCTGCTTTGGGACATCGTTTCCCGGTTCATGGGTAGAGCCTTGCACTTGATTGGACTTTCCTTGAGAGACTTTGGTTATGAGTTGCAACATGACATTTATCAAATTATCGATCTTGGAGTAGAATTTACTCATTCCTTGTCTTTAAGTTGTTTTAGGGGATCTTGGAGCAGCTGTTGTTCTGCAGTCTTGGGGACGACAGTTACCTCCTACTCGCTTTCCGAGTCCGATTCTTCATGAATTAGGGGATCTTTTTGCTTAGCAGACACACTAAAATGGTTTTCATTGTCTTCCAGAGGAGGGTAGGCCTGGAAAGTGGTGTTGGATATAGGTGCTCTTAAGACAATTATTGTAATTGAAATAGGACCTATACGAGAAAACAATCTTACTCGAGATGATAGTATGTGATCTAGTTTGACTTTATCTTTCATGTGATATGTTTATTCATTATCACGTATCATTTAGATATGAGATAAAGCCCTTAGGATTTTACATGACTATAAGGACGATGATGGAGATCATACTAGTGGGCCTGGGTAGTTTATAAGCACATTCTTAAATGTCCATAGTCGTAGAAGTATCGAGACTGGGTATTGTTCCCCTCCGAAAGACGCGGCGGACGTTTTGCCTGAAATTCGGGGCAGATGCTAATTGGTGCTATCCGTCCACCTCTCCGAAGATGCCAAGTTGATTTATGGCACCATGTATCGAAGGTTTAAACGGATGCGTCCGATGTAGCAGACTTCGTCAGATTCCCCCTCGCTTGAGGGGTTTTTAATTGTGGGGACGCTCTTCCCTGTAGGCGCAAGCCCCTGCAGTTAATTACGCTACCGCATCGCGGTAACAACTTTCTCCTTCTCCAGATGGGCACTTCGTGTCATGGGTGTTTGTTTTGTGTTCGGTTGCCTGTGGATTGTATACGGAGACTAAGTTATGTTGTCGCCCGTAGGGCGTGGACTAGTCCAAATCCGTATCTTCCTTAGATTTGGGTTTGGGGGTTTGGGTTTAAGGATACGTTAGCCTCATTTGAGACTAAGATCAACTTAAACGTTTGTTAAGGATACGTTAGTCTAATTTTAGACTAAGATCAACTTAACGGTTTGTTAAGGATACGTTAGTCTCATTTCAGACTAAGATCAACTTAACGGGATCGTTTAGATCCAACAAAAGAGCATTTGGGCTCTATTGTTTAGTTTAGGGACATTGCGGTCAATTACCGGTTTAAGGACATGGTGGTCTATTGTTAGTTTAAAGACATCCCGGTCAAGGTTAAGAACATCATAGTCTGTGGATTTAAGGATTCCACAGTCTAATGTTAGTTTTAAGACGTCAAGGTTAAGGACCTCATAGTCCGTGGATTTAAGGACTCCACAGTCCAATGTTAGTTTTAAGACATCACGGTCAAGGTTAAGGACCCCATAGTCCGTGGATTTAAGGACCCCACAGTCCAATGTTAGTTTTAAGACATCACGGTCAAGGTTAAGGACCTCATAGTCCGTGGATTTAAGGACTCCACGGTCCAATGTTAGTTTTAAGACATCCCGGTCAAGGTTAAGGACCTCATAGTCCGTGGATTTAAGGACTCCACAGTCCAATGTTATGTATGGTTGTCGGGACCCGTCACCTCTTTGAAGATGTTGAGGAATTACAACGACGAATATCAAAGGAGTGAAGAGATGTACCCTTGAACCAAGATGGATTAAATGATTTGTAGACCAATTTGGAACCAAGACCAATCAATTATATTATGAGCACATTGGCCCAATTAAGTCTGAATTAAGGACTTATGGCCAATTTGGGCTAAGTCCAATTGAGTTTGACCTATTGACCCTTTGTTGGACCATTAGTCTATTTGTTTGGGTTCAAGCCCCTATTATTTAGCAATGCTAAACATTTTCATCTTTGATTCCTCAATTTTGAGATTCAATCGAAGGGGAGGCTTTGCCTCTGGAAAATTAGCCAAGTTGGCTAAAAGTAGTGTTAGACAATAGGAAACAGCAGTGTTAAACACTGGAGATAAAGCCCTCAGATTAGTGTTAAACACTAGAGGATAACAGTGTTAAACACTGGAAATAGGATTCTCGAAATAGTGTTAAATACTAGAAGATGATCAGTGTTAAACACTGGAAGTAAGATTTTCAAATTAGTGTTAAACACTAAAAGATGATCAGTGTTAAACACTGGGAATGAAGCTCTTGAATTAGTGTTTAAACACTTAAAAAAAGGGTCACGTAGGGACACGTGAGGGCGCCCAAAGGTGGGGCCAGATCTCCTTTTCTTCGTTCTGCAATTAAGTGTTAAACACTTTTTATATTTTACTTTAGAGCATCACGTGCTGACACGTGAGGAGGATTCATACACTGATTGTTAGAGCGTCTGCCAAGGGGTCACGTGGGAACATGTGAGAGCGCCCAAGGCCTTTATTTCTTTTACTTTTTTCTCTCTGTATTTTGGGAGTCACGTGGAGCACGTGAGGCGTTGCCTCCGAGCTCTTTCCTCCTTATTTCTGTGGATCTTTATAGGGGTCGCGTGGGGACACGTGACCCTGATTCTTTGCATGTTTGAAGATCTCTTTATCTTTTTTAAGAATTAAATTCTTCATAGGGTTAAACCCTAATTGTGATTCTCTTATGAAAGAATTAAATTCTTATGTAGGGTTAAACCCTAATTTTCTTTTCAGAGGAATTAAATTCCTATATATGTAAAGAATTAAGTTCTGGCATAGGGTGAAACCCTAATTTCATTTTTAGAGGAATTAAATTCCTGTGAGCCCGAGAGAATTAAATTCTCAATTAGGGTTAAACTTTAGTTCTGTCCATCTCGAAGGAATTAAATTCCTATAATTTTGGAGAATTGAATTCTCATATAGGGTTAAACCTAATTTTATTTTGGAAGGAATTAAATTCCTATAGCTTTGGGAGAATTAAATTCTCTAAACTCAATTCCCCCTCTAAGTTTTAGATCTGCATGGCAGGATCTCGACCCGATGAGAATTAAATTCTCAACTTATGGGGAGATGTGCGCTTTGCAAATCTTCAACTAGAGGAAGAACTAAGTTCTTTACAAAAGAGTTAAACTCTTAGATTTTTGAGAATTAAATTCTCTTTTTCTGAAGTTTTGATCCCCTTTCTTTTTCTTACCTAGGGTTTTCTTTCTGAATTTTCAAGATGCCAAAATTCTCTTTAAAGTTTTCTCTCCAAAATTTTCTATCCTCCTTCCTATTCTCCCCTTGGCTCCTATTTATAGGAGGAGGAAAAGAATCAATTTGTTTAGTAAATCTCTCATTGAAAGATTTGATTTGTTTTCATAATTAATATGATCCTTTAGATCATTCAGTGAATTTTATTCACCGTTGGATTCCGTTTGTTATTTCGGTGAGATTTAGAGAGATCTTTCCTTGTTTAAGATTTTTCCATAAATAGGTGATTTTTAATCACCCTTGGATTTTTAATCCAACGGTTCTCCATAATTCTTCTCTATTTTGGAAAGATTTAAATAATCTTTTAGAATTTAATTCTAGTAAACCGTGAGGCTTTTAAAGCCAGTCACGTGTTGACACGTGGCCCCTGGTCACGTGTGAGCACGTGACCCCTGAGTGGACTTCTCTC
Organism: Agapanthus africanus; assembly: GCA_030015575.1. Classification (NCBI taxonomy): domain Eukaryota; kingdom Viridiplantae; phylum Streptophyta; class Magnoliopsida; order Asparagales; family Amaryllidaceae; genus Agapanthus; species Agapanthus africanus. The sequence goes on along the minus strand of CM057339.1, from coordinate 821,091,824 downwards.
CTCTGCGCTTCTTTGCACTGCTGCTTTAACCGTCACGTGTCAACACGTGACCATTGGTCACGTGTGAGCACGTGATGCCTCTTTTGAAGTTGTTCCTGATTTTTAATCAGGGAAAAAATGCCCCCACGGCGTTGCTCTCACGTGTCTGCACGTGAGTGCAACACTGTCACCTTTGTGACCGTTGGATCTGTCTAGGGAGTAGGGTAGATGAAACGTTTTCCATCACATCCTATAAATGCAAGGGTCTCTTCAGAAGCGCCTCCACTTTTCATATTCCACCTTTGATAACCTTCTTCCTTTGAGAATTTAATTCTCCTTTTCCAGAGCTTAGTTCTCTGCTTCAAGCATTTTCCAGAGTTTAACTCTGTTGAAAGATTCCTTTTCCTCAGGTAATGATCTTTGGATGATCGAAGAACTTTCATACACATACAACTCTCTGGATTTTAAATTCATACCAAGGGTTTTCCCCCTTATTTTAACAAGAACCCATTTTTGTTCAAGTCCTTAAGCAAGAACAGAAAATCGTTTAATCTTCAAACAGTAGATTTCTTAGGGTTTCTCTAATCTTTAAGGAGATGATGGTGTCGGTTGTCTTTTCCATGGAATTTAATTCCATCATAAAGGAGCTCTGCCTTTGGAACAAAAAATTTCTGGGAATTTAATTCCCTTTTTTTCAAAAAGGAATTTAATACCTATGAGGAACTAAGTTCTTCCCATGGGGACTTCTTAGGGTTTCCTTGCCCTGAGTTGTCTCCTTCGCAATCCGAGAAGAAGAAGTTTGTAATGTCCCTTCCTGGGAATTTAATTATCTTGATTCTGTTTGATTTGTCACAGAGTCCAAAATGGATTTCCTTTTAGGGGAATGTGTAGGGCCACTTGGAATCCACTGCTTATTTAATGAGAATCTTCCCTTTGTCTCATTATAATTGCTTGGCATCATTATTAACGAGCCGTCATCTTGATTCTGTGTGGGACCCATGTGTTTTGTAACCAATGGTCCCATAAAAAAGGAGCCCGTTGTTGCTTCCTTCAACTGTCTCTTTTTATATATATATATTTATTTATAATCATATATATATATACACTGCTGGCTACGCTTTTAACAGTTTCCCCTTATTTTATTTCAGGTACGATGGCTTCCGTTCCGTACTTCCCTTTTATTCGCTCAGAGGCCGCTTTTCCTCAGTCGCCATCCGATGAGGAAGTGATGGCAATGATCAGGGCTCACGACCCGAACTGCACCAACTTACTTTTGTGGGGGACCTGGTATAGCCACATCATCCGGGGTTGCCGAAGTTTCCTCTGCGAAGGGCCGACAGAGCCCACCTTTCCATTCTTGCCGATGGATCCTCCAAGGACAGTCTTTGCCGTGGAGATGCCGAATTGGACCCCTACGGGGCGGCTCGAGCCTTCGACGACTGGTATCCCGAACCATCCGATCCCGGCCATAGATATTCTGGGACGCCGCATTTGCCAGGGCAAGGCCCAACCATGGGGACAAGTCTACAAGATAGGGCTCACCCCTCGACACCCTACGGGCTACCTCCTCTGGGCTCATTACATCCTGTCCGCCCACCGCGTGTGACTGCAGAAAGTTGGGCTTTATCAGGCGATATATGCATCCCTCTTCCACTACCAGTCTCCCCACGTCTGGTGGGTTAAGGCCTTCCTGAACCAGTGGAATCTTCCCACCAACACCTTTCTCTTGGGGGATCGTGAAGTTTCAATTTCTTTGGACGAATTTCGCGAGATCTCGGGGCTGCGAACCAGAGGGACACTTTACGAGGAATTTCTGCCTTCTGAAGAGTACGTCTTTGAGACTGAGCCCGCAACGCTTGACGGCTTGTCTATCGAGAACGCCGTCCGCCATAAGCGTCCGAGTTTGATCAAGGCGCTGGGTATCTTCGACAAACTGTTCACAGAATCTGAGGAGCAGGGCGTCACTTTCAAGAGCTTCATTACTTGCTTCCTTCGCGAGGATGTCTTGTCGAAGATGGCTCCCAAGTTTGCAAGCATCAACGACCCTTTTGTGTTTGGTTTGAATAGGAGGCTGTCTAAGGAGTCGGATTTACCGCAGTATTATATTCCTATCATGTCGCCAGTATCTTTCGAATCGATTGCAGCTCCCGGCATGGACGATGAGACATTCTTTGTGGGCTTTATCAGTGTCTGGCTCAGCTGGTTCGTCATCCCTATGCATCGCCGCTTCATGAGAGTCTCGGTTATCTATCCGACTCATCGTATCGCTGAGGGGACACGGCTGGCAATAGGCATCCCGGCGCTAGCGCATCTCTATCATGGATTGGGCGCCGCTGCTAACACCTCAACTCCCGGTGTGGACGTAGTAAACTTCTCCCTTCACTATTTTACATCTTGGATTGAGATGCACGTGTTGGGGGCTTTTGCTGTGCATCATAGACCTGCTTTTTATGACGCCTACACTTTTCCGCGACTCATGCGGCTGGTGGACGCTGCTGCTCCTGACCCGACTCAGTTTGGGGCTATTCGAGTGTTGATTGCTCCTTACGCTAGTGCAGGCGGGCTGGCATTTGTCGATCGGGTTCTATCTGCTCCTTCAGGCCCGATTCAACAACTCCACGACCAGTCGAAAGGTGAGGTGCCTTCTCTGAAGCCCCGGGAGGCCACGCACTTATATGCGATTAGACCGGGCTATCTTGTATTCCGTCAAAACAGCGCGGCTCTGTTTATGCGGTACAATCTGCATCGCTTTGCCCGGCAGCTTGGATACGATCAGGGCGTCCCCTTTGAGGCTTTTACAGTTGCGCCGGTCCCTTCACCCGTAGCTGTTCGCGATGCCGCACATCACTTCGTGAGGCAGAACACCGGTTCTTACTTTATGATCCCCGAAGCAGATCATACTCCCCGATGCGTGGGGGCCTTCACAGGCTGGTATCTTCTTCGGGTCATCCCAGTTATTGCTGAGGAGAAGAGGTTGCTTCTTGGCTATGGCGTTCTTGCTCCGGCTCAGGCCGCGGGAATTCTGCTGCGGCCGCGTGCACCAGTCCGCTTTCCCCTGAGGGACACCATTGTTGCGCTCATTCTGGGGGAATCAAAGGTGGACCTTACCCCCACAGTTGGTATGCCATTGGGTACCCTGTCGTAGGCTAATCGGGCTCCGGTAGCAGCACCACCACCCTTGGCGTCGACAATGGCAGTGTCATCCTTGGCAGCACCGCCAAACGAGGGTGCCGGTAACGAGGGTGTTGAAGGTGAGGTGGGTCGGCGTCACGCCAAGGCTCCACGGGAAAAGAAGCGAGCGTCCTCTGGCGTTAGTTCTAGGCCAAAGAGGAGGAAGAAGACAGTCGCCCGTCGGCTCGATCTTTTAGAAGAATCCGAACCTGTCGTTCAAGACGAACCAATATCCATGATATCGCCGGATGATGGTCTTCTTTTTCCAGGTTCATCTGCCGAGGAAGCCGCACAATTGGCTGAGGCTATAAGACGCTCGCAGCTTGAAACTGAGAAGGTAAGGATCCCGAAGAGGCCTTATCCTGCCGTCATCTTCTACGAAGATCCTTCATGGATACGGCGGCGGTTCATCGGCCCTTTGGAAGAATGGGGGGAAAGGGCCCTTAAGCAGGCTGCTTCGGAGGATGCTGCAGACGTGCTTTCCTTGTGGACTGACGGCCATGAGTCCACCCTTGAACCCCGGCGAGCACACCTCCTTGAGAAGGAGCATCGGCTTGAAGAAGCCATACTGAAGGCTTCCTTATGCATTGGTATATTCCTATATTGCTTTGCAGTACTTCATATTGGTTGCACTTGTATATATGTATTCTTATTCTTGTGTGAATTGTGCAGAGACTTCGGCGATGGGGGAGGTTCCTACGGGCTTGCTGAAGGTAGAGCCTGTTGACACCCCCAATGAAACATTGCTCGATGCGGAGGGGGTCGACGACGCCATCCCTCTCGCGATAGAGCCTCCTGTGGCGGTTCTTGATTCCGAAGCACTCGCTCCTTTGGGAGAGGCACCCTTGGTGGTCACCGTCCCAATGGATCTTCCTAAGGGCGGCCCGGAGGCTGGGACGGAGATAGTCAAGGCTACCCTCCCTTCGTTGGAACCCGCAGTGGCTGCCGCTGCTCCTTCCTCCGAGGCCGCTACACCGGCTTGTGTCCTTGGTACTGCACCTGAGGTCGCGGCAGAGGCCGTTGAAGATGCTATCCCTCCAGCATCAGAATGGGAGGAGCGTCGAAGGTAACCTTCCACATTTTAAACTAGTGATCTTTCCGTTATCTGAATTATTTTATCTTTTCAGAACTGCGCGGACTGGCGGCCTTTATTGCCGATCTGTCTCCCCGGCAATCCTTTCAATGCTTGCTGGAGATGGCCGCCCCACAGGCGATATCTCCTCAACGCATCGTCCTCTCGTCTGGGCAAGGTTAGTGTCGTTCACCGTTTCATAGCATTGTTGTTATTTCGCAAAATGACATTGATGTTCTTTACAGTTCTGGAGGCCGATGACGAGATTGAGGTCCTCGAAGGGCCAGGAGAACCTTTAGCTCCTTCTTGCATGACTGTGGGTAAGTGAAGTCTCAATATGGTCCCACTTGTTCCTTTGCTTAAAAATTTCACCGACTGTTTGCATATCCGAACAGCCCTTCCAGTTCTTACCGCACTGGAGTCGCACATCAATATGCCACCCGGCCCCTATGCTTTGCGAGCCTCAGAACGTTTGGCCAAGCTAAGCCTTGTCTCCCTGTCATCTTTGATCGAGGAGCTTCGCGCTGGCAGTGCAATCACAGCTGAAACATTTGCTGCCGAAGCTAACAGTTCTCTTCCTTTCCTTGCCACCTATCATAGAGAAGCGGTGGTGCGAGTCTGGGTTGATTTCTGCCGGCAGGTAGAGGCTTGCCTGCACGTACTTGAGTGTTCCCACCTTTCTTCGGAGGCTGCGGTTGCAAAGGCGGGCTTGCGGGGTCTGATAGAGCGGTGCGCGACGAATATGGTGTCGTGCGAGAAGAGGCTCGGTCGCAAATTCTCGGAGAGGGAGCTGTCCTCTAAGGCACTGAACGAGATCCAAGCCAGCCTTATAGCCAAAGCCAACAAAGCATATGAACTTTGGCGAGTACTTCAAGAGTCTATCAAAGAGGTAGTGGCCCTCGATAAAGCTGCCGTGTTCACTCGCGGAAGGGTTGAAGCTCACAAGGCTACCGAGAAAGAGCTTGAAGGCCGGCTTGCCTCGTATTAGGCCCAGCAGGCTCAGGCGGAAGCCAGTCTTTTGGCGATATTGAACCACGAAGGCGAGCCCAGAGGAAAAGGGATGAGCTAACCACTCTGCTAAATCGCCCGCCCGCCTGAAGACTTGTATATCCCTTTTTTTCTTTTTGTACATACTCCTGAATGAAAGTATATATTTTTTGTTCTTTCATAAATTATACTTTGTATCCATTTTGGTTCATGAATAAAAGACATATTTTTCTTCTCAATGGCGTGACCCTTTTTATTGAATGTATTTTGCGGATAGTCTATCTTGATCTCTTTGCAGGACAACGATGACTTAGGATTCAGGGTTAAGATCCGCCTCCTAAGACTTTTCAACCTTATGAGCCGTGAGGGTCTCATAAAGAGTTTTTCTCCCTACAGGTCGAGGGGATCCCATAGGTGTGGTTTCTTCCTTAAGAATCGTGAGGATTCCTAAGTGCCTGTTTTCTCTTGAAAGTCGTAAGGATCTCACAAGAGAATTTACTCCCTTACGAGTCGTGAGGACCCGCAAGTGATGGGTGAAGTTGTCCTTATCCGCATTTCACGGAGTTAAGGGTTGCTCTGGATGCTTCCCACGGGCTCACTGCCGTGTTTGGCAAGGACCAGGCTCTGCTCTGGATGTTCTTCGGGGTACCGTAGTTTAAAGACATCGCGGTCAAGGTTAAGGACATCATAGTCCGTGGGTTTAAGGACTCCACCGTCCATTGCTAGTTTTAAGACATTACGGTCGAGGTTAAGGACATCATAGTCCGTGGATTAAGGATTCCACAGTCCGTTGTTAGTTTTAAGACATCCCGATCGAGGTTAAGGACATCATAGTCCGTGAGTTTAAGGACCCCATAGTCCATGAAGTGTGTGGTTGTCGGGACCCGTCACCTCTCTGAAGACTTTGAGGAATTACAACGACAAATATCAAAGGGATGACGAGATGTACCCTTAAACCAAGGTGAAATTGGCTTTGAAATCGTTACGGTTGATTGTTAGTTTTAAGACATCACGGTCAAGGTTAAGGACATCATAGTCCGTAGATTTAGAGACTCCACAGTCCGATGTTTTCTCTGGATGCTTCCCACGGGTTCACTGCCGTGTTCAGCGAGGACCAGGCTCCGCTCTGGATGCTTCACACGGGTTCACTGCCGTGCTCTGCGAGGACCAGGATCCGCTCTGGACGTTTTCCGCGGGGTCAGAAGTGACGCTATCCGCGTTCCACATAACCAGGAATTTTGCTCTAGATGCTTCCCACGGGTTCACTGCCGTATTCGGCGAGGACTAGGCTCCGCTCTGGACGTTTTCCACGGGGTCAGAAGTGACGTTATCCGCGTTCCACGTGACCAGGTATTTTTCTCTGGATGCTTCCCACGGGTTCACTGCCGTGTTCGGCGAGGACCAGGCTATGCTCTGGACGTTTTCCACGGGGTCAGAAGTGACGTTATCCGCGTTCCACGTGACCAGGAATTTTGCTATGGATGCTTCCCACGGGTTCACTGCTGTGTTCGGCGAGGACCAGGCTCCGCTCTGGACATTTTCCACGGGGTCAAAAGTGACGTTATCCGCGTTCCACGTGACCAGGAATTTTGCTCTAGATGCTTCCCACGGGTTCACTGCCATGTTCAGCGAGGACTAGGCTCCGCTCTGGACGTTTTCCACAGGGTCAAAAGTGACGTTATCCGCGTTCCACGTGACCAGGAATTTTGCTCTGGATGCTTCCCACTGGTTCACTGCCGTGTTCGGCGAGGACCAGGCTCCGCTCTGGACGTTTTCCACAGGGTCAAAAGTGACGTTATCCGCGTTCCACGTGACCAGGAATTTTGCTCTAGATGCTTCCCACGGGTTTACTGCCATGTTCGGCGAGGACTAGGCTTCGCTCTGAACGTTTTCCACGGGGTCAAAAGTGACGTTATCCGCGTTCCACGTGACCAGGAATTTTGCTCTGGATGCTTCCCATGGGTTCACTGTCGTGTTCGGCGAGGACCAGGCTCCGCTCTGGACGTTTTCCGCGGGGTCAGAAGTGACGTTATCCGCGTTCCACGTGACCAGGAATTTTGCTCTGGATTCTTCCCACGGGTTCACTGCCGTGTTCGGCGAGGACCAGGCTCCGCTCTGGACGTTTTCCACGGGGTCAAAAGTGACGTTATCCGCGTTCCACGTGACCAGGAATTTTGCTGATTATATCCGCATTTCACGGAGTTGGGACTTGGCTCTCGGTCATCTGTACACCGCCGAGTCATGGAACTGGGGGTTGGCGCTGTTCCGCTTTGCCTGATGTTGTGTCTGTTGTAATGAGACGAATGTTGAGATGCTCTCCAGGCTATCTGAGAACCGTCGCTGTTTAATTTCTTCTTCTGATGAAACCTGGGGAGGAGGAGTATGATTCCTTCTTCGTTTGCGCCCCTGGATTGTATACAGGGATTGACATGATATCACCTGTAGGGCATAAATTTCATTTTTATTTCTTTCCGCGATGCTCTATCATTTCAGCTTTATATCGCAAAGGTCGCGATTGCCCAATCATTTCAGCTATTTTTCGCGGTGCCCAATCATTTCGTCTATTTGTTTTATTTTTACTCGCTGCTTTTTATTGCGAGTTGCCCAATCATCTCGGCTATTTTGCATGCATACATCTTTTACTTGCTGCTTTTTATTTGCAAGTGCCCCATCATTTTGGCTATTTGTATGCATGTGTGGCTTGCTGTCTTTTTGCTGCAAGCTTAGAATCAGACACCGATTTCGGCATCAACACCGCTACAACTGGGTTATTGCTAGGAGCGAATCATCATTTGCCTATGTCGATGTCGAACAAAGGTGGTTTAGTAAACAGGGTTAGGATTCTGTCGACTAAGGCTTTTGACTTCATGAGCCGTAGGAGTCTCACAAAGGTATTTTTCCCTATAAGTCATGAGGATCTCGTAGGTGTGTTTTCTCCTTAGGAGTCGTGAGGATTCCCAAGTGTATAATCTCTTGTAAGTCGTAAGGATCTTACCAGAGTGTTTTTTATAAGTCGAGAGGATTTACAAGGGTTGTTCACCATGCGAACATATCCCCAGTCACGGATGGGACTTGGTTAGGGAAATGTTTATTCGTGCCCATGGATTGTATACAAGGGTCAGTATTGAGCCGCTTGTAGGGCAATATCGAAGGTTGTGGGGGTTGCTTAAGAACAGGTTCAGGTCTCTGTAACTTAAAACTTTCAAATCTTATGAGCCGTGAGGGTCTCATAAGAGGATTCTCCTTACGAGTCGTGAGGATCTCGCAAGTGTAATTTCTCCCTAGGGATCGTGGGGATCCCTAAGTGTGTTGCTCCCTTGTGAGTCGTAAGGATCACCCACAGGTGGTTTCTCCTTACAAAGTCGAGAGGACCCTGCAAGTGTCTTTTAACGAGGTTGCGCCCTTTCGGGTTTTCACAAACACTCGCCGGTAGCCCTGCTGTTTTTATTCACGGAGCCCTTTCGGGTTTTCATCCGTGCCCATTTTCCTTATGGACATACCGTTTTCTTTTTTATTCTTTTTCTTCTTCTTTTTTTTATTCTAACGAGGTTGCGCCCTTTCGGGTTTTCACAAGACTCGCCGGTAGCCCTGCTGTTTTTACTCACGGAGCCCTTCCGGGTTTTCATCCGTGCCCATTTTGCTTATGGACATACCGTTTTCCCTTTATATTTTTTTTATTTTCTCTTTTTTTTGTATCAGTTTTGGGATGCCGCAATCCACCGTAGTTTATTGACCTCTCGGTCAACAGCTAGTTTTAGGACATAGTGGTCCATCGTTAGTTTAAGGACGTTTCGGTCCGTTGTTAGTTTAGAGACGTTTCGGTCCGTTGTTAGTTTAAGGACGTTTCGTTCCGTTGTAAAGTAAGCCAGCTACTACTCATAGAGTTTGGGCTTAGGAAGATAGCGAGCGGACATAGTCGTCGTCTATCATTGACCTAGGCCGCGACTCGTCAAGCGTAGTACTTCTTCATGAAGCGACCGTTTATTTGCCTGAAAGGTCTTTCACCATGCATGTCCATGAGTAGATAGGCTCCATCCTGGTAGACCTTGTCTATGATGTACGGGCCTTCATAGTTCGGCTCGAATTTTCCCCGCTTGGCGCAATTGGGGATCATAGGTCTTTTGACCACTAGCACGAGTTCGCCTTGGCGGAATGTCCTCGGCTTGGTTAATCTTTCATATGAGCGCGTCATCTTTTCTTTATAAGCTTCCAGATTTTGTTGCGCTATGAGCCGGGTTTCATCAAGGGCATCGAGTTCCTCAAGCCGAAGGCGAGCATTCTCTTCATCCGTTAGCTCGTAATGAACTGCCACTCGTAGAGAAGGTAACTCTATCTCGAGGGGGAGTACCACTTCTGTACCGAATACCAACGTGTACGGCATTGTGTTCGTGGCCATCTTGAACGTAATCCAGTACGCCCAGAGAGCTTCATGTAGTCTCTCATGCCAGTCCTTCTTATTTCAGGACACCGTCTTTTTCACGATCTTCGTTAAGGTTTTGTTGAAAGCCTCCGCTAGACCGTTAGCTCGGGGATTATAAACCAAGGAGTATCTCCAGTCTATGTTGTGCTGTTGTGCGAAGCGGCTGATCTTATGGCTTCTGTAGGCTGGCCTATTATCGGAGATAATCCGTAACGGAGTTCCAAACCGAAAAATGACGTGCGTCTTGAAGAAATGGAGGATGTTCTCCGTCTTCACTTCCCTCAGCGGTACCGCTTCTGCCCATTTGGAGAAGTAATCATTCGTCGCCAAAATGAATCGATGTCCTCTGGAGGATGCTGGTTCGATGAGGCCGATTATGTCGGTTCCCCACATTTCAAACGGTCAGCTAGCCACTGTCGGGTGTAGTGGATTTGGGTGCTGATGGATAAAGTTCCCATGGATCTGGCACGAGTGGCACTGCTTCGCATACTCGAGGCAGTCCTGAATCATCGTGGGCCAGTAGTAGCTCATCCATTTAATCTTCAACTTCATCTTCGGCACAGCTTGGTGAGAACCGCAGAGTCTGTCATGAACTTCTTGGACGACTCTCTTTGCCTCTTCAGGTCCCAGGCATCTTAACCATAAAGAATCGAATGACCTCTTGTACAGAGTATCATTGACGAAAGCGAAAGATAGGGCTCGCTTCACGAGCTGATGTTTTGAGGACGCATCTTCAGGCGTTCGACGGGATTTGAAGTAGTCTATAAAGGTTTCCCTCCAATCCTCGGCCTTTTCCTGATCTTTTATCTGCATAGTCATTTTCTCAATCGCTCCTTTTTCTTCGGACGACTCTGGAGATATTTCTGCCGGCGCAAGAACCCGACGGCTCTGCACAATGATCCTCACGTCATCAAGGTTTTCGTCGGCCAGTTCTTTAGCGAGCTTGGCTAATGCATCCGCTTTGCTATTTTCCGCACACGGTATGCTTTCCAAGATGTAGGAAGGTATTTGGGTCAGCAGTTGCTGTACCCTCTCACCGTACTTTACTAACTCTGGTTTGCACGTTTGATAGTCGCCGTTTATATGACTAACGACCAATTGGGAGTCTCCGTATATGATGAGGTTTTCAATTCCTATGTCGATGGCGATCTCGAGGCCTGCTATCAAAGCTTCATACTCGGCTTCATTGTTTGTCCTCGGCTCTGTTAAGGAGAAAGCGAAGCGCATTATCCCTCCTTGTGGAGTCACGAAGATGGGGCCTACCCCCGATTTGATTATAGGGGTGTTTTGCTTGCGCTTCTTCATGGAGGATGCTCCATCGAAATAAAGTTCCCACCGAGTACCACTTCCGTCGATCATGTCAAACGCATGTTCGTCTGGCAGTTCATAATTCAAAGGAGAATCGGCAGGTATTGGATGCTCAGCGAGGAAGTCGGCGATGGCTTGGCCTTTCACTGCCTTAAGAGGCTGATAAGTTATTGAGAACTCCATCAAGAGCAAGGCCCATTTAGTGAGTCGCCCCGTCAATATGGCCTTCGACATCAAGTATTTGAGAAGGTCCACCTTCGATATGAGACGGACTTCATGCGCCAATGCATAGTGCCTGAGTTTCGTTATCGCGAAGATCAACGCCAGGCAGTGTTTTGCGATGGGAGAATAATTGATTTCTGCCCCAAGTAGAACTCGGCTCAAATAGTAGAGGGCTTGTTCTTTCCCTTGGTCGTTCTCTTGTGCCCATAATGCGCATAAGGAACCTTCGAGGGGTGTTGTATACAGAATGAGAGGCTTTCCCTTGACCGGAGCGGCCAGTACTGGCGGATTCTGCAGGTATTGCTTGATTTCGTCTAGCGCGCTTTGGCATTTGCGATCCCAGACGAAAGGGGTTTCCTTCTTCATCAGGTGGCTGTAAGGACGGCACTTTCCTGAGAGATTGGCTATAAATCGCCGAATATACGCGAGCTTCCCTTGGAGAGACCGTAATTGCTTGAGAGTCCTTGGTGGGGGAATTTCCATGATTGCCTTGATCTTTGACGGATCTATCTCGATACCTCGGTGTCGGACGATGAATCCTAGGAATTTACCTGAGGACACCCCGAACGCGCATTTGAGAGGGTTCATCTTCAAGTTGTATTACCGAAGGCGTTGAAATACGATCTTCAGATGCTCGAGATGTTCCTCGTATGATTTGCTTTTAACCACGTGGTCGTCGATATAGCACTCGATAATTTCATGTATGAGGTCATCAAAATTTTTCGTCATGGCCCTCTGATAGGTGGCATCGGCGTTCTTTAGACCGAAGGGCATCACCTTGTAGCAGAATATACCCAAAGGGGTCCGGAAAGCGGTGTGCTTCTGGTCTTCGGGATGTATTTTTATCTAATTATATCCTGATGAGCCGTCCATGAAAGAGAAGACTTCATGAGTGGACGTGTTATCTATCATCAGCTCAGTGACCGGTACTGGGAAATCGTCCTTCGGGCAGGCTTTATTAAGATCCCGGAAGTCCACGCATATGCGCACTGTCCCATTCTTCTTCATTACTGGGACGATGTTGGCAATCCAATCAGGGTACTGAACTTCTTGGATGAAGCCGGAGTCGATTAGTTTCTTAACCTCAGCGTTGATACTCATCCCAAGCTCGAGCCGCATTCTTCTCGGTGCTTGTTTGATTGTCTTGACGTCCGGGGATATGGCCAGTGTGTGGACAGCAATCTCTGGGTCTAGTCCTGGCATCTCGGAATAGTTCCAGGCGAAGCAATCTTTATGCTGTATAAGCACGTCTTATAGTTCAGCTATCCTTTCCTCAGACAGCAACTCACTGACGAATGTCGGTCGCGGGTCACTTGCCGTCCCCAAGTCAATCTTCTTGAGATCATCTGCCGTAGTATGTATTCCATCTTCCAGTTCTTTTGGCGCCGGTGGAAATTCTGCGATCATCTCATCATTATTGTTTTTGAAGCACCAGAGGAGGCCATCCATATTCTCATGCCCTTCTTCTGACAGCGTTATCATATGACAGGTACGAGCTCGCTTCCAAGACCGATGTTGATCCAGTTCCACCCCCGCTGTATGGGCGGCTTTTGGTTCATGCTTCTGCGGCGGTGTTATCTACTAACTGCTGGATAGAGCGAATTTTCCGAGCTGATATTGATATTCGGTCCAGTTCTTGAAGGTGAAGCAGTCTTCAATAGTCCGGGTGAGAGAATTCGCCTGCTTGCTTGGGGTGTTTGGACTCCGGAAGTGTAATCATCTGATGTTTTATAGTGAGATCAAGTATCTTCCGTGTTTTGTTCTGAGGAAAAGAGTACGCTTGCCTCATCTTCTTCATAAGGGACGAATCCGGATTGCTCGATTCCCGATCGCGTAGCTTCTTGGTCCCTCTTTGTTGCTGCCGAGCGCCTTTTCCGCTCTTTGACCTGTTTCTGCCTCTGCGTCGGGCCTTTTGCATAGCAGGTTGACAGGGAGGAGCATTTTCATCTTTCGCAGCCTATTGAATAAGGCGTTGCGTCCTGGCTTTCTCATAGATGGCCATTTTGCGGTTATGGTCGTCTCGAACTTTCTGACCCACTTCCCTAATAAGCTTGTCCATTCGTTCTTCAAATGACGGACTCGGCATTTTGATTGCAGGATCTTGTTTTGGTGCGGGGCCGGCATTTTCTGACAGGGCGTCCTCTTCTTCATCGAAGTTATATACGGCGTAGCTACCATGAACTCGTTCCCGTTTCCCGAATTTCACATATCCAAGCCCGAGCGTTTCCATTTTCCCGTTGGGCAGCTTGCGCTGAGTTCCAGGGATATCCCAAATCCTGTTGTAGAACCGAGCTTGTCGAATGGTCTGTTTGAAAGGTACCCCTTGGCGGTTCAATAGCCTTTTTAGTCCGTTTGTGTAATATCTGGGCAAACGGATGGGCTGCAGCCTGTCAAGTGTAGAATCCACGTCGTGCCAGATTTCTTTCTCCACTCTTGTTTCCGTGGACCGGTAGAATAGGATCGCCTTTTCACCCTTTCGCCTGGGAGGGACGTAAAATGTCTGCAGGTCTTGTACACTATAAGCTTCAAGTGCGTCGAAATCTTTGTAGTGCTCCCGCGGAATCATGGTAATTTGTAAACTCTGATTATCACCAGCGGATGCTTGTATTGGTGGCCGAGCGGAGAATATAGCATGGACCTCATCTTCTAAGTCGCTGCCAAAGATCAACATAGGAGCGGACAGCCCCGGGTTGTTGCATCGAGACGGCCCAGAATAAACTATCTCTTCTTCTTCTTCGGTATCACTCCCGAAAACTGGAATAGTGGTGATAGTTTTGTTTTTCGGTTGGTGACATTTTTCCGTATCCTCGAAGTCTGGTAAGAAGTATTTTGCATCTTCATACTTACGGACTTCGGTCACGGAGAATGGGTTCAACTCTCCCGTCACAGTGTACTCGAGGCCATCTTCAAATACTTCATACACTGGTGCTGTGTAGAAGGAATAATGTTGTACTCATGCAACCAAGGCCTACCGAGCAAAGCATTGTAGCATGTCTTAGCATCAATGATGTGAAATTTAATATCCATGACAAGTAACCCGAACCGTAATGTCAATATCACAGACCCGAGAGTCCGCGATGACTGGGAGTCAAAACCAGAGATAGTGATTTTATCACGAGCGAGATGTTGGACGCTCATGCAGATTTCCTTCAACACTCGCACGTTAAGGAGATTGACGGAAGACCCATTATCGACCAGGATTTTGCCTATCTTTATATCGTGGCAGTATCCTGAGACATAGAGCGGACGGTTGTGCTCACATGTCCTAAGTAGGAGATCTTCGTCGCCGAAGGAGACATCGGCTGTGTGCACTTCTTCCAGCTCGTCCTTCATCTTTTCTTCGGCGAGAAAAGCTTGGAATTGCTATGGCTCTTGTAACGCCTTGATCAATGAATCTCTCGCTTCTTTGGATAGTAAAAGGGCGTCGAGAATGCTGAACTGCGAGGGTAACTTCCTCAAGTGTGCCAGAACGTTGTAGTCCACCTTGTTCTTCTTTGGCGGGTCCTTGGCAGTCAGCTCTTTCATGACTTGGTCATCCAGGGCGATATCCTCAGAGACCTTTTCTTTTCCCTTATCTTTTCTACTCGTGGGTCCGGGATTCTTTTCTGGAAGCGTGCGATTGCGCAGCTGAATGTTTTCACAGGCCTTCGATTCTTCCTCTTTTCTTGACGTGGATTCTTTGAAGAGAGGGCCAAGAGTCATTTCTTCGTCAGAGTCGCTCCCGAAGGTGAGAACTTGCGATTCCCCAGCGTTGACCATGCGACAGTTGCTGGAAGTTCTCTTATACTCCTTGGTCGTACTTCTTTGCTCCCGACGAGTTTCGCGTTTCAACCGCTTAAAATGTTGCTGGTAAGCAACATACCCCTGCCACCATCTTTTAAAAGCGTTGCACTCTTCGGTGGGGTGCACAATCTTTCGATGATATAAGCAATAGCTCGGACACATTTCGGCTTTGCCAAGAGTACTTCCTTCGGAGGGTGGTAGCTTCATTCCCACTGATATGGCTTTCACAAACCTTTTCCCCGTCTTGGTCTTGTTTTTATTTGCAACCGGTGTCCTTTGATTTGGCAGGAGCATCTCGACTCTTTCGTCCAGTCGGCGACGTTTGGCCCTTTCAAATATGGCCATCTCACGCTCCCGATCGGCTTTACTTTTCAGATGAATTTCATTCAGGAAGGCGTCGATCATTTCGTCTGACGGCCATAGAAATTCCGGCTCGGGACTTGCCCCCAGTTTCTCTGTGCAAGGAGTCTCTTCATCATCTATCAATGAGTGAGAGATCACATGACAACTTGCTACATAGTCCTCAGATTCATCTGATGAGTTTTCTCCATCATTTTCGTCCTCAAGGACGTGGCTGAGGAACTCTTGGAGCGTGATTGGAGTTCGCGCCTTCTGGTTATACTCTTCCAGCGCGTCAATCTGCTTTTGTAGGTCTGTGTGCTTATCGCCAGGCTTCACGGGCTTCTTGTATTTCTTCTTCTTTTTCGACGATTTTGGCGGCTGGATGTGAACACTTTGGCTATCACCACCAATCTATGGAGTTGGGCGTGGCTTTAGCATTCCTTCGATAATCTGGGGTTCTAGCGGATTTTTCCACCTGATCGCCGGGCATGTCTGGAGATCATTCAGCATCCTTTTGGTTTTTGCCGAAAGAATGATCTCCCATGGGGCTTCTTCAACAAAAGAGCACGTTGCCCCCGGTGTGTCCATCTTCTTCGGAGTGTGCAGTTGTGGTGGGTTTACTTTCCACTTCTCAGACAGCGCAAACTTTCCTTGTAGGTACTGATCCTCGATCCATCCCTCAAAAACGAAGCAATCTTCGATCGGATGGCTTACCGTTTGGTGGTAAGGGCAATAGTTGGGATTATTCACTTCGCTGGGTTGCGGTGGTCGCCTTGGGTTTGGCAAATTGATAAGCCTGCTGCGCACTGCCAGCTCAAACAACCTCTCCATTTTATCCCGTGGGAACAAGTAAGGACGCTTCATTTTCTCATTATAATAGCGCCGTCTCTCCTCCAGTTGATCCGCTAGCTTTGGGGCACTGGGCTGTTGTTGGGTGTTCGCAACGAAGGTCGCCTTCCCTTTACCCTTATCGTTCCGAGGTTCCGGCTTCAGGGGAGACGAACTGTGACCCATCTGATCCATCTGGGCTAGCTTGTCGATTAAAGCCTGGAATGTGATCGATTTGAAGAACATCATGAACTGTGAAATAGTTGCATGAGGGTCTAGGGTGCCTACGAACATGCCCACCGCTGGTGCTTCTTCGATGCGCTGTTCACACTTCGACCATAGGTTCCGCCATCGGATTGCATATTGAACCCAAGTTTCGCCCGGCTTCACCCTTGCATTAATCAACGCTGTTATTGGGGTGCGTTCGCTGGCGCTCGCGAATCGCTGAGTGAATAGCAACTCCATCTCTGCGAAAGTTTTGACGGAGTCGTTTGGAAGCTCGGAGTACCACTCAAACGCCGTCTCCGATAAGCTGCCGATGAATTGGCGAAGTAAGAGCTTATCATCGCGCCGGTGTTGCCACAAAGAGCCCTGAATTGTGCGACATGTTTATGGGGATTGCCTGTCCCCTTGTAGATGTGGAACTTGGGGATTGTGTAGCCCGGCGGGTACTTTATCTGATCATACCAGCTTGGATACGGTCGCCCTGTTTTGACAACTTGGCCGGCTGCCTCATTTGCCTGGTGAGCTTTTATTTGCTGAGAAATATAGTCATCCAGGGCAGCTTTAGAGATTGTTTCCTCTTTGGCTGTTGAAAGAGCCGGAGGTGGATTTGACGTTTCTCCTTTGTCATCTTCGAGGATAATCGGAGGATCTTCAGCTGGAGGATCCGGCTGTACCATCATCCCGACCATGTCTTGGAACAGAAGATCCATCTGCTTTATATTGGCCGCTTGTTCCGCAGCCTCCTTGTCCTTCTTCTTGAGCATTCTTCGAAGGAACTCCGCATCAGTCCCGTGCTCGCGACGTTGTTCCGATGACATCTCCGGACTTTCTTTTGGCCCGGTGAGTGAGGCCATTGCAGTTAGCATCTCCTGAAGCTTCTTCTGCTGCTGTTCCTGAGCTCTTGTGATGGATCGGGTGAGTGGTCGGTGGCCCGTAGAAGCGCGACTATCATCTTTCCCGGATGCCATGTAAACAGTATGTACCAACATGCCCCCAGACTTAGGGCGTTTGGGCTTGGTGTTTTTGTGGTCTGCCACATTTACATGGGCTTTCTCTGGCCTCCTTCTTTTCTGAGTGGTTGATGTTGAGGGAGCCGCTGCCATGGGCACCCAAGTAGTCGTCGTCTTTTGTGGCTTAACAGGAGGGTTTTCTTCCTGCCGGACTTTCAGCTTCTTCTGCTGGCGGGAGAAATTTCGATCAATCACCGAGTCTTGGACTTGGCGCCAGACCTTATAGATTTTAGAGGACAGCCGCTGAGGAGACTGTTCTGGCGTGGCTTTCGCAACATTCTCCACCGGAGGAGGAGATCTTTTCAGTACGGCGGTAGGAGAGTTCCTGCGCACCTTATTCAGCAGCTCAAAGCTGTTCCCGGTTGGAACAGCAGCATTAATTTCCACCGTTGGAGCTGGTGGAGTTAGCCCAGAGGGGGAGTTGCCCCCGGCCTTCCTTACCCGGCGCCAGTGGCGACGTCAAGCATGTCGAGCTGATGGAGTTGGCTTGGCGACCAGGATGGCCTTGTCTTGCCCCCTGTTCAGGTGAGGGGCCGTTGCTGGTGTCAGCTTGTTAAAGACGGATGTCCTTTCAGTAGCAGGAGCGGGAGCTGGGACGGTCAGTCTTGTAAAGATTGACCCCTTGGTAGGAGAAGTCGCCTTGACGACTTCGGGAGCAGGGTTGGTTACTTACTTCGGAATAACCTTCTCTGGGATTGCAAGCTTCATTGTGGGCCCGCAGGGATTTTGTCCCAATCTGGAGAAGACCGAGGCGCTGGTGCTGGACGACCCGTTGAGAGGGGCCTCAGTAGCTGTAAGCCGATCATATACCGACTTCTTGGGAACTTCCGGTACTGGCACGGGAGCGGTGAAGCTCGTTGGCGGGAGCATGGTACCCGAAAAACAACCCTGTGGTGGCTTGAGTAACCTGTTCCACGGGCATCGTGAACAGGGAAGCAGCTTGGGGCCCGAAGGCTATGCCCCCAGTTGAGGCAGGACGCGAGTTGCAGTTGCATGTGGAACACTTTGAGCAGGTGAAAGCCATTGATCCTTTGCTTTCTGCACCAAGCAAAACGCCAAATCTTAGTATCTCGAAACCCAAGGGCAACCATTAGCAAACCGTGATTGGTTTGCGAACACGACACACGAAGTGTGGAGTGGAAAGAGGAAGAGGTCCCACCGGGCGTGCCAGAATCTGTTCCCCTCCGAAAGACGCGGCGGACGTCTTGCCTGAAATTCGGGATAGATGCTAATTGGTGCTATCCGTCCACCTCTCCGAAGATGCCAAGTTGATTTATGGCACCGTGTATCGAAGGTTTAAACGGATGTGTCCGATGTAGCATACTTCATCAGATTCCCCTTCGCTTGAGGGGTTTTTAATTATGGAGACGCTCTTCCCTGCAGGCGCAAGCTCCTGCAGTTAATTACGCTACCGCATCGCGGTAACAACTTTCTTCTTCTCCAGATGGTCACTTCGTGTCGCGGGTGTTTGTTTTTTGTTCGGTTGCCCATGGATTGTATACGGAGACTAAGTTATGTTGTCGCCCGTAGGGCGTGGACTAGTCCAAATCTGTATCTTCCGTAGATTTGGGTTTGGGGGTTTGGGTTTAAGGATACGTTAGCCTCATTTGAGACTAAGATCAACTTAAACGTTTGTTAAGGATACTTTAGTCTAATTTTAGACTAAGATCAACTTAACGGTTTGTTAAGGATACGTTAGTCTCATTTCAGACTAAGATCAACTTAACGGGATCGTTTAGATCCAACAAAAGAGCATTTGGGCTCTATTGTTTAGTTTAGGGGCATTGCGGTCAAATACCAGTTTAAGGACATGGTGGTCTATTGTTAGTTTAAAAACATCCCGGTCAAGATTAAGGACATCATAGTCCGTGGATTTAAGGACTCCACGGTCCATTGTTAGTTTTAAGACATCACGGTTAAGGTTAAGGACCTTATAGTCCGTGGATTTAAGGACTCCACAGTCCAATGTTAGTTTTAAGACATCACGGTCAAGGTTAAGGACCTTATAGTCCGTGGATTTAAGGACTCCACAGTCCAATGTTAGTTTTAAGACAGCACGGTCAAGGTTAAGGACCTCATAGTCCGTGGATTTAAGGACTCCACAGTCCAATGTTAGTTTTAAGACATCACGGTCAAGGTTAAGGACCTCATAGTCCGTGATTTAAGGACTCCACAGTCTAATGTTAGTTTTAAGACATCCCGGTCAAGGTTAAAGACCTCATAGTCCGTGGATTTAAGGACTCCACAGTCCAATGTTATGTATGGTTGTCGGGACCCGTCACCTCTTTGAAGACGTTGAGGAATTACAACGACGAATATCAAAAGAGTGAAGAGATGTACCCTTGAACCAAGATGGATTAAATGATCTGTAGACCAATTTGGAACCAAGACCAATCAATTATATTATGAGCACATTGGCTCAATTAAGTCTGAATTGAGAACTTATGGACAATTTGGGCTAAGTCCAATTGAGTTTGACCTATTGACCCTTTGTTGGACCATTAGTCTATTTGTTTGGGTTCAAGCCCCCATTATTTAGCAATGCTAAACATTTTCATCTTTGATTCCTCAATTTTGAGATTCAATCGAAGGGGAGGCTTTGCCTCTGGAAAATTAGCCAAGTTGGCTAAAAGTAGTGTTAGACAATAGGAAACAGCAGTGTTAAACATTGGAGATAAAGCTCTCAGATTAGTGTTAAACACTAGAGGATAACAGTGTTAAACACTGGAAATAGGATTCTCGAAATAGTGTTAAACACTAGAAGATGATCAGTGTTAAACACTGAAAGTAAGATTTTCAAATTAGTGTTAAACACAAAAAGATGATTAGTGTTAAACACTGGGAATGAAGCTCTTGAATTAATGTTTAAACACTTAAAAAAAGGGTCACGTAGGGACACGTGAGGGCGCCCAAAGGTGGGGCCAGATCTCCTTTTCTTCGTTCTGCAATTAAGTGTTAAACACTTTTTATATTTTACTTTAGAGCATCACGTGCTGACACGTGAGGAGGATTCATGCACTGATTGTTAGAGCATCTGCCAAGGGGTCACGTGGGAACATGTGAGAGCGCCCAAGGCCTTTATTTCTTTTACTTTTTTCTCTCTGTATTTTGGGAGTCACGTGGAGCACGTGAGGCGTTGCCTCCGAGCTCTTTCCTCCTTATTTCTGTGGATCTTTATAGGGGTCGCGTGGGGACACGTGACCCTGATTCTTTGCATGTTTGAAGATCTCTTTATCTTTTTTAAGAATTAAATTCTTCATAGGGTTAAACCCTAATTTTGATTCTCTTATGAAAGAATTAAATTCTTATGTAGGGTTAAACCCTAATTTTCTTTTCAGAGGAATTAAATTCCCATATATGTAAAGAATTAAGTTCTGGCATAGGGTGAAACCCTAATTTCATTTTTAGAGGAATTAAATTCCTGTGAGCCTGATTGTTAGGATACGAGCGTGTTCAAGTTCTAGTTTAAATACCGCAATCAAGACGGTTTCGCACGTAGCTAGCCGGTTGAGTACGGGTCGTCCGCAGGAAGATGGGAATCTTTTTCTATGTGTTTTTCGACGAGTTAAGCCCGGTTGTTCAGATTTTGTTTGTAGTTATCTAAGTGTTGAGTTGATATTTAAAGAGAGCTTGTTAGGGTTAGGATTAGGTTAGTTTGAGTTAGGAGTCTCCACATCTTTCGTTGCCCCACTTAATATCGGTGTTACGGTAATCGGCAACAACGGGGATTAGCACGACTAGGAAGGAACTTGCGAGTATAAGCTAGGCTTTCCAACGCATAGTCCTTCCTTTTGGTGCTTGTCCGTCCGTTCTTGGCTCTTATCCATAACCTCCGGTTAATTCAACCACAACCGGTCTCACTACGGAATCACCGCTATCATGTAGGATAGGGTGCCGTAAGGAGCGGATTGTGGTTGGGTTAACGGGAGTTGATTTAAGTTGTTGGGCAAGGAAAGAGTGAGAGAGATTTCCTTCTCTCAAACTTCCCTTATCCTACCCTAACAAGTATAGAACTACTCACACTTCATAATACGGAAAAATAAAACAACACAAAAGAGGAAGATAGAAAGAAAGAGATTAGAAGAATACGACTAACTGTTTGCGACCTCACCTTGGCGAGGATCAAGCGTAAGTATCATTGTCGTATGAAAGGATAAAGAAAAAGAGAGAAGAAACAAACAACAAGGAAATAACAACAACTACTTAACAATTAAAATTACAACAATTATAACAAGTAAAGAAAGAGACAAGCATGATAATAAAAATGGTCTTCTTTATTCATCACTCTTCACTCAAAAGCTCACTTACAAGTTTAATGGAGAAGAGGTGAGAAGAGGAAGAAGAACATGCACTAAAACCTATCAAAGAAAAATACAAGATTATGGACCCCTTCCTTCACAGAATTCTGGGGTATTTATAGGCTGGAGAATGAGAAACTAGGGCAAAAATACTGGCCCATATGAAATTACCAAACACCCCCTAAAAACCCTAACTGTCTGGCGCCAGAACGGCCGCGGAAGCGCGGCCAAGACCCCCCTTTGGCCGCTCTTCCGCGGCCGTATTGTGGAGTTGGGCTTTGGGCCTTTTTCTGGTAGCCTGGTTTTCTGAGTACTTTATTCTGGCATATGTATTTTCTCCATTTGTTTTCACGATTTTTCCAGAATTTCTGTTGAAGGAAAGGTGGACTTTTTGTTAAGATTTTGTCATGATTGTCTCGAGCGCCGCGTAGATCTCTTGGATCTTGTGCCACCATTGAGCCTTGTGCCTGAAAACGACATTGACTTGACATTTTGTCTTCCTAAACCGGTATCTGGCAGCATACGGATGAAGAGCGGAGACCGTGTTTTATCTGTAGTTGGCAGGAACCGGATTCTTGTCGTGTTTTCCATGAATTTCTCCGTTTGAGAACCGGGAACCTGTATCCTGCAATTGACTAGCAAACACGGCTCAAGAGTATCTACCGACATGCAATGTGATAAAAATTGGGCGGTATAAAAATGCAAAAATCTGATATGAACAAATACCCCCAAACTTATCATTTGCTCGTCCCGAGCAAAGTCCATTTATTCACAAAAATTTCCTAACCTCACTTTCGCAGGGAACGCGATTGCACTGAGCATGTGCAACAAGCCGTTAAACCTCTAGGTGTCCCTAGTAGGAGGAGTGTTGTCTCCTGAGGGTTTTCAGCGGATACTACCCACAAAATCCGGTCAAGTTGGTTTGTAAAAAATGACTAAGTTTCAAACCCTAAAGTTTTGTTTTAGAAAATAACAATTCTATAATCCTTAGTCTAGACTATCGAACCTTTATTTTTCACACCTCACATCTTATTTAACTACAGATTTTATATGTCTTTACGTGCAGTGCGGATAGTGTCGTTAAGTTCCAGAAGGATCGATTAGAGTCATCATGTCGCACAATAAAGCCTAGATAACAATTTTAAAAGGATCACATAAGTTTTATAATGAGTTAAGCATTTTTCAAGTTTCGTTTTGCAGTAAGGTTTCAACTTTAGAATTTCTATCTTCCTTAACAGGAAACTAAGTCGTATTTTTCACTCCACCTTTTTCTTGTTTTCATTTCATACACACCACTGTGAACGTGCAATAGTCTTTATCAAAGAGTAAAACCTTCATATCTCCGTTAAAATTTTTTTTAAAAGCCTGTCTTTTATCAAGATTATTCTCACACAAAGAACCGTTAGGAATTTTAACTCGGAGAGAACACTTGCTTGACTTTGTTTTAAACTGGACTTTCTAGGCTTCTTAGCGAGCTTTGGTCCAATGCACCCAAACCAGTTGGTTTTAGGGCATTAGGTGTAGAAACACCCCAGCGGACTTAATTACTCAAGTTACCTAGGTCCAAAAACAAAAGACAGTTTGGCGTGAAAATCAGATGATTTAATACGAACGGAGATATAACTGGCAGTTCAAATATTTTTTTTTTTGGATAAAAGACGTGTCTAGTGGGTTTGGTGTGTAATCATTCCAATCAAGTTTTAGATGGGTTATTTTTCAGACTTAGCTCCTATTACGGCATCAATAACATTCCTTCATATTCGCTTTACTTCATAAACTATTCTTGTCATTACTTATTTCAGAACAAACCTATTTGATTCTCAGAAAATCATTTATCTGTTTAAAAGTTTGAACATGAAAGACTTGTCATCTACTTCCCAAAACTCACGACACGTGTAGTGTGATGTAAAGACGTATATTAGCTATAGTTAACTTCAAAGGAGAGTTATCTTTCAGGTTTTTCAAAATCCAAACATAAGATCTAGTTATTCCTATTTTATCAAACAAAAACCGTCGAATGTTGAATCAGAGTTCTTCCACAAGCTAACTTGACAAAAAAGTTTTTATATTTTTGGAAAATTTTCAAATTTTTATGGATTTTAATATGCAGATGCAAAATATACATATGAATGCGAAGGTAAGAAATGCGTACCGAGCGTACCCCCAAACTTAAACTGGACAGTGTCCTCACTGTCATTGCATGAAGAGAGTAGTTTGAAGGTTCAAAATTGTTGGTTAGCGATACACAAGTTTTATTTGTTTTTGTTTTGAAAGAAAAGAAAAAGAATATACACAAATATAAACAAAATGGTTTGTACATACCCCCAAACTTATTTGGAACAGTGTCCACTGTTCTTGGCTGGATAACCGAAGTTTGGAGGTAGGCAGAGGAAGATCAAGCAAGGTAAACCGGCTCCTGTAAGAACAGGAGCTCCTCTGTTGGTTCGGCGCTAAGGTACGGTTTGCATCGGTGTCCGTTCACTTTGAAGAGTGAACCGTCCTTTGGATTTTCCAAATCCACAGCGCCCTGCGGATACACAGTCCGCACAAAATACGGCCCTTTCCAGCGAGATCGGAGCTTTCCAGGATGGAAATGAAGTCGGGTGTCGTAAAGAAGTACCTGTTGACCAGGTACGAAGGTTTTGCGCACAAGGTGTTTATCATGAAACACCTTCGTTCGATTCTTAACGACAACCGCGTTGTCGTAAGCCTCATCCCTAAGCTCGCTCAGTTCGTTCAGCTGCAGCTTCCGATGGCTGCCCGCGTCCTCCAGAGACAGATTCAGCTCCTTTATCGCCCAAAACGCGCGATGCTCGATTTCGACAGGAAGGTGGCAGGCTTTTCCGTACACAAGCCGATAGGGAGACATGCCAAGGTCGGTCTTATAAGCGGTTCTAAATGCCCAAAGGGCATCAGTGAGTTTCAAAGACCAATCCTTACGGTTCTTGGAAACCGTTTTCTCCAGTATCTGCTTGATTTGCCGATTTGAAACTTCGGCCTGCCCGCAGGTTTGGGGGTGGTAGGGCGTAGAAAGCTTATGATTAATGGAGTATTTCCGCATCAAGGCCTTGAAAGTCCTATTGCAGAAATGACTTCCATTGTCGCTAATGATCGCTCGGGGGTGCCCAAACCGTGAGAAAATGTTTTCTTTAAGGAACCTAACGACAACCTTGTTGTCGTTAGTTCGGCTGGGCACAGCCTCGACCCATTTAGAGACGTAATCAACAGCTAGAAGAATGTACAAGTTCCCAAAAGAGCTGGGAAACGGCCCCATGAAGTCTATCCCCCAAACATCGAAAATCTCCACAACCAAGATCGGTTGGAGCGGCATCTCATTCCTCCGGGATATCCGGCCCATGTGTTGGCACCGGGAGCAAGTCTTGCAATAGTCGTGAGCGTCTTTGAAAAGTTGTGGCCAGTAGAAACCACATTGCAAGATCTTCTCAGCTGTCTTTCTGGGCCCAAAATGCCCGCCACATGCTTGGTCGTGGCAAAATGACAGCACACTCTTGAATTCCTCATCAGGGACACACCGACGAATAATCTGGTCGGGACAGTACTTGAACAAGTAGGGTTCGTCCCAGTAAAAATGTTTTACTTGGGATAAGAAGCGAAGTCTGTCCTGACTCGACCATTCGGTCGGTAGCAATCCCGTGGCCAAATAGTTCACAATATCTGCGAACCAGGGTTCGCAAGATACTGTCAAGAGTTGTTCATCCGGGAAAACGTCGTTTATCGGAATTGGAAGCGAAGGCGAAGAAGGAAGTCGCGAGAGATGGTCGGCAACCACGTTTTCACATCCTCGTTTGTCCTTAATGACAAGGTCAAACTCTTGAAGCAAGAGGATCCAACGGATTAACCGAGATTTGGCATCTTTCTTCGCAAAAAGATGGCGCAGAGCTGAGTGGTCAGTGTAGACAATGACTGGAGAGCCGATGAGGTAGGGCCTGAACTTTTCTAAGGCAAATACAACCGCTAAGAATTCCTTCTCAGTTGTTGTATAATTGAGTTGTGCGTCGTTCAGGGTTCGGCTTGCGTAATAGATTACATGCGGCATCTTGTTGATGTGCTGTCCAAGGACAGCACCGATGGCAAAGTCGGATGCATCGCACATAATCTCGAATGGGTGCGTCCAGTCAGGAGAAGAGAGAACGGGAGCAGAAGTGAGTGAGAGTTTCAGTGACTCGAATGCAGTCACACAGCTCGAGTCGAAGGTGAAAGGCGTGTCCTTGGCCAGCAAAAGCGTCAAGGGCCTAGCAATCTTGTTAAAGTCCTTGATAAACCGTCTATAAAAACCGGCATGGCCAAGGAAGGCTCGGATATCTCTGACGCATCGGGGAGGAGGCAGATTGGAAATTACCTCAATCTTTGCTTTGTCAACCTCTATGCCATTTTGCGAGATGATATGTCCTAAGACAATACCTTCACGCACCATGAAGTGGCATTTCTCCCAGTTCAAAGTGAGATTCTTGTCCTTACATCTGGTAAGGACAGCGTCGAGATGCAGCAGACACTCGTCAAAAGAATCGCCAAAGATGGAGAAGTTGTCCATGAAGATCTCCAGAAATTTCTCCACCATGTCTGAGAAAATTCCCATCATACACCGCTGGAAGGTAGCGGGCGCATTGCATAACCCAAAGGGCATGCGACGATATGCAAACGTGCCGAAAGGACAAGTGAAAGTGGTCTTGTCCTGGTCTTTTTCGGCGATGGGAATTTGATTATAGCCAGAGTAGCCATCTAGAAAGCAATAGTACTCATGTCCGGCCAATCGTTCGAGCATCTGGTCAATAAAAGGTAGCGGAAAGTGGTCTTTCCGCGTTGCGGCTTTGAGTTTTCTGTAATCAATGCAAACTCGCCACCCGGTTTGGGCGCGAGTAGGGATTAACTCATTCGCCTCGTTGGTTATGACCGTGATGCCCGACTTCTTGGGGACAACGTGAATGGGGCTAACCCACTGGCTATCAGAGATAGGGTAAATGATACCACTATCTAGACATTTGACGATCTCCTTCTTCACAGCCTCCTTCATGACTGGATTAAGACGTCTTTGTGGATCCCGGGCTGGTTTGGCATCATCCATCAGATGAATGTGATGCTCAACGATGAGGGGACTAATCCCCTTGATGTCCGCCATGGACCAGCCAAAAGCTTGCCTGTTGCCGTGCAAGACCGTGAGAAGGGCTTTCTCTTGCTCGGGAGCTAGAGAAGCCGAGATGATGACAGGAAGGGTCTCGTTCTCACCTAAGTAAGCATACTTAAGGTGAGATGGCAACGGCTTGAGTTCGAGCGTTGGAGGTGAAATGATGGAAGGCAAGACTGGTGCAAAGGTCTCGAACTCAAAGGACTCCAGCAAGGGTTCAAAACGAGTGTAGGCAACCGAGTCGGATGGTTCAGGTAACTCATCCGAAAAGTCGAAAGATTCAAAGTCGGGTTGTGCGCGGCTAAGATCGTTCGTGAACGTGAAACACTCGTAGTCGTTATCGGGCGCAGAAACAGCAGCAGGTTCGAAGAAACACGCACTAGTGGCGTCAAGATTATCGTATTCAAACAAAAACTCCTCGAATTCACACTCTTCGGGGGTGATCTCCTGGATCGAGCAAACATCCAGTATATGAGCATTAGGTTCGGCGGGCTGATTCCCCAACCTAAAAATGTTGAGTTCAATTGTCATATTTCCAAAAGAGAGGTTCATTGAACCATTGCGACAATTGATCACAGCATTTGAGGTTGCGAGAAATGGGCGACCGAGTATCACCGGAATTTGATTCCGGGGGTTAGCTACAGGCTGTGTATCTAAGACAATGAAGTCGACGGGGAATATGAAGTCCCCGACTTTGATTAACACATCCTCTAGCTCACCCCTAGGATGGGTGATCGATCGGTCGGCCATCTGGAGAGTGCAGTGTGTGGGTTTCAGCTCTCCGACGCCTAATTGCTCGTATACTGAATACGGAAGCAAGTTAACACTGGCACCAAGATCTAATAGTGCGCGGTTGATGTTCTTATCCCCAATAGTAATTGAAATCGTAGGACAGCCAGGGTCCTTCCGTTTTTGTGGTAAAGATTGGGTAAGGGCATCACTCACAGCACTAGCCAAGAAAACTTTCTTGGGTACCTGAGACTTCCTCTTTTTCGTGCACAAGTCCTTTAAGATTTTCGCGTAAGAAGGGACTTGTTGGACAGCATCTAAAAGAGGAATGTTAATGTTAACTTGCTTGAATAACTCCAAAATCTTCTCCATTTGTGGATTTTGTTTGTTAGACCTCAACCGGTTTGGAAATGGAACATTTTGAAAATTGGTTGAGTCTAATGCTGGAGGAGGAGATTTTGGAGTTGAAACGGATCCCAGAATAGGTGTTTTCGTGGGGTGAGAAGCGGGTCCGTTTAGAGAAGAAGAGGAAGGAGAGCCTTGTGAAGAACGGAGAATAGGCTCGGAAGACGAAGAAGAAGAAGCAGGAGAAGAAGAAGAAGAAGCGGCCGGGGTGTCATCGTTGATTTGCTTGCCAATGTTGTTTTGCAGCACCCTCCCTGATCTCAGTGTGGTCATGGCACTCACATTATGGTTTTGTTGTTCAAGAGCAACAAGTGCATTATGTGGGTGGCCGGGATTTGGAAGTGGCTGGGACGGGAGCTTCCCCTTCTCTCGCTCGCTCAAGGCCGCGTTCAGCTGTGCAATCTGGGCCTCGATGGTCTTGATGCTCTGCCCGTATGCGGCGGTGTGTTGCACTAAAGATTGGATCGAAGACTGGATGTTGGCGGTGGATTGAGTCGATTGTTTAACAAACGCATCCAGACTTCGCTCGAGCGAGGAAACCTTATCATTGCTCGACGTATCAAAGTTGTTTGGTGGAAAGGAATTGTTCGGTGCAAAGTTGTTCGTCTGGTTTTGGTAAGGCTGGGGTTGGAAGGGCTGCTGATACTGAGTTTGTTGTTGCGCTTGTTGTTGCGCTTGTTGTTGCGGTGGAGGGGCCCTTTGGAAATTGTTGCCCTGGAATTGATTCTGATTCTGATTCCAGGCGAAATTGGGGTGGTTCCTCCAACCGGGATTGTAGGTGGAAGAGTATGGATCATTCCTTGGTCTTTGCTGGAATGCATTAACCTGATCCTGTCCTTGCGAGGGTGGATTGTAAGGACACTCTTCAGTTAAGTGGGACGGATCGGAACAACAAGCGCAGATGGCACGAAGGGGGAGAACAGGGGCAGGAGTAGGAGAAGAAAATTTGCTCTCTATTGCTTCAAGCTTTTTTGTGATTGCAGCTATTTCAGCTCTCATCGCAATAGAGACATCAAGCTGGTGAATTCCTACCCTAGACTGACCGGTAGAAGTGGAGGGAGAAGAAGAAGAAGGAGTCGGTCTGGTGCTCTCCCACTGTAGCGTTTGCTCCGCAAGATCGTCAAAGAACTGCCACGCTTCCTCGTCAGATTTGGATAGGAAGTGGCCCTGACAGATGGTTTCCAGCAACTGCTTCGTTGCTGGGTTCAGTCCCTCGTATAAGGTTTGGCAGAGTTGCCATTTCTCTATACCGTGGTGAGGACACTGAACAAGAAGGTCTTTGTATCGGTCAAAGCACTTCCAAAAGGGTTCAGAAGGAAGCTGGGAGAATTGGTTGATCTCATTTCGAATTCTTGCAGTCTTATGATTTGGGTAGAATTTTTTTAGAAACGCTTTAACAAACTCGTCCCAGCTGGTGATTGAGTGGGAAGCGGTGTTATACAGCCATTTTTCTGCGAGATCGCATAAAGTGAACGGAATGACCCGTAGACGTATAGCATCGTCCGACAGCTGGGTTGTTTTCATCATGGCACAGACGTTTTGAAATTTGTTAATGAAGATATAGGCATCTTCAGATTCAAGCCCATGAAAACGTGGAAGCATGTTGATGAAATGGGGCTTAATTTCAAAGTTGTCCCCATTGGCCGGAGGAAGAGAAAGGCAGGTTGGAAGTGCAGAACGGGTAGGGTAGAAACGATCCTGGAGCGCAATTCGCTGCGGCGCTACAACAGGCGGAGGTGGTGGGAGATTGGTCTCCATAGGAGGTGGAGCCAATCCCGGGGTGGTCAACGAGATGTTCGGATTAAATCCCGACATCGCGGAAGAAGAGGTTGGTGAAGGTGAAGGTGAAGGTGAAGATGTACGAACAGAATTTCGGTCAACGTCGGAGTTGGCCGGCAAAGGAAGGGGTGAAAGAGGAGTGAACGGAGTATCGACTTCGGAGTCGATCGCGTAGTCGGTCGCGACTAACGTAACGCGGACTAGACGGGCGCTAGTGTCCCGAGTCCAAGCGGACATACACTAAACGAGTTTAGTATAGTCAAAGCGGAGAAGGTGAGGGTAAGAAAACGTCAATGAAGAAAGGCGATGGGTGTTGGGTAAAAATGGATTTGGCGTAAAAATGGCAAGTTTTTATAAAAGTTTTTGATTTTTTTCTTTTTTTATTTTGTTTTTAGAAAGAGATTTACAGAAGTATGTACGGAAATACGGCTTAAGCAATCACAAACAAGATATGCACAATCACACCTAGATCTAGGGTAACCTAGGTCTACTAGACCTGCTCCTGAACTTGATTGTCGAAGTTAAACAGTGTCGAGAAACAGGCTTAAAAATACACTGATCACGAGGCCAGGTAAGTGCAGAGATAAGGGGAGGTTATCCAACGCTTTTGCGAAGTTCCTTAATTAAATAACCCTTTCTCTTTCGGCGGTTGCGCCTTAACACTTTCCTAGACACCCCGTAAACAATATACGGTTAAGCAAGGTTCTAAACAAGGTTTATCTTCTCCTAATGAGCGCGAAGTCCTTAGGGCTGAAGTCTAGTATTTTTTTAATTACAATGGACAATGCATATGCTTTAGTGATTTCCGGGGTCCTGGGAAGGGTGATGAAATCCCCACCCAATCTGGATTGGTTTCAAGCCCCTTAAGTCCGTATTAAAGAATGCAAAACAGTAACAATATCAACAGCAAACAATTTTTATTTGCGGCGCAAAGAATCCTGCACAAGAACAGTTTATTGGAAGGGGGAGAAGAATTTGCGCAAAGAAGGCTGCAGAAAACACAATTCAGTGGAGCTCAGAGGAGTGGAGAGAGGCAGAGGGACTTACAGAGAGAAGATGGCACACTGACCCCACCAAGTGGCCGCGGAAGGGCGGCAAAAAGGCCCTAATGCCGCGGTTCCGCGGCGGAAATGAGGAATTGGTGCTTAATTTTTCTGGTGTGGGCTCTGTTTGATCTCCTCTACTTGTCTGGATGTGTGGAATTCTAATATGCTCACTGTATCTGCTCCAGATTTCTACAGTAGACCGGATGCTTCGTTTTTGTCCGTCGCGGTGTAGCCGCGAACTGTGGGTCTATCTTCCCACGTCTTTGGCACTGTACTTGAACTCCGTATTTCCAACGTCTTTGGCGTCGATCTTGAGCTTCGTATTTCCTGCACGCTTGCACAAAAACTAATCAAAAATAACAAGATGGTTTCTACAAAGTATATTTTTTTTTTGGTTTTTTGGTTGTTTTTATATTCACAAATTAACCCGAAATTTCACTTAGAAATAGACTACCGTCTCCCCGGCAACGGCGCCATTTGATTGTTAGGATACGAGCGTGTTCAAGTTCTAGTTTAAATACCGCAATCAAGACGGTTTCGCACGTAGCTAGCCGGTTGAGTACGGGTCGTCCGCAGGAAGATGGGAATCTTTTTCTATGTGTTTTTCGACGAGTTAAGCCCGGTTGTTCAGATTTTGTTTGTAGTTATCTAAGTGTTGAGTTGATATTTAAAGAGAGCTTGTTAGGGTTAGGATTAGGTTAGTTTGAGTTAGGAGTCTCCACATCTTTCGTTGCCCCACTTAATATCGGTGTTACGGTAATCGGCAACAACGGGGATTAGCACGACTAGGAAGGAACTTGCGAGTATAAGCTAGGCTTTCCAACGCATAGTCCTTCCTTTTGGTGCTTGTCCGTCCGTTCTTGGCTCTTATCCATAACCTCCGGTTAATTCAACCACAACCGGTCTCACTACGGAATCACCGCTATCATGTAGGATAGGGTGCCGTAAGGAGCGGATTGTGGTTGGGTTAACGGGAATTGATTTAAGTTGTTGGGCAAGGAAAGAGTGAGAGAGATTTCCTTCTCTCAAACTTCCCTTATCCTACCCTAACAAGTATAGAACTACTCACACTTCATAATACGGAAAAATAAAACAACACAAAAGAGGAAGATAGAAAGAAAGAGATTAGAAGAATACGACTAACTGTTTGCGACCTCACCTTGGCGAGGATCAAGCGTAAGTATCATTGTCGTATGAAAGGATAAAGAAAAAGAGAGAAGAAACAAACAACAAGGAAATAACAACAACTACTTAACAATTAAAATTACAACAATTATAACAAGTAAAGAAAGAGACAAGCATGATAATAAAAATGGTCTTCTTTATTCATCACTCTTCACTCAAAAGCTCACTTACAAGTTTAATGGAGAAGAGGTGAGAAGAGGAAGAAGAACATGCACTAAAACCTATCAAAGAAAAATACAAGATTATGGACCCCTTCCTTCACAGAATTCTGGGGTATTTATAGGCTGGAGAATGAGAAACTAGGGCAAAAATACTGGCCCATATGAAATTACCAAACACCCCCTAAAAACCCTAACTGTCTGGCGCCAGAACGGCCGCGGAAGCGCGGCCAAGACCCCCCTTTGGCCGCTCTTCCGCGGCCGTATTGTGGAGTTGGGCTTTGGGCCTTTTTCTGGTAGCCTGGTTTTCTGAGTACTTTATTCTGGCATATGTATTTTCTCCATTTGTTTTCACGATTTTTCCAGAATTTCTGTTGAAGGAAAGGTGGACTTTTTGTTAAGATTTTGTCATGATTGTCTCGAGCGCCGCGTAGATCTCTTGGATCTTGTGCCACCATTGAGCCTTGTGCCTGAAAACGACATTGACTTGACATTTTGTCTTCCTAAACCGGTATCTGGCAGCATACGGATGAAGAGCGGAGACCGTGTTTTATCTGTAGTTGGCAGGAACCGGATTCTTGTCGTGTTTTCCATGAATTTCTCCGTTTGAGAACCGGGAACCTGTATCCTGCAATTGACTAGCAAACACGGCTCAAGAGTATCTACCGACATGCAATGTGATAAAAATTGGGCGGTATAAAAATGCAAAAATCTGATATGAACAGAGCCCGAGAGAATTAAATTCTCAATTAGGGTTAAACTTTAGTTCTGTCCATCTCGAAGGAATTAAATTCCTATAATTTTGGAGAATTGAATTCTCATATAGGGTTAAACCTAATTTTATTTTGGAAGGAATTAAATTCCTATAGCTTTGGGAGAATTAAATTCTCTAAACTCAATTCCCCCTCTAAGTTTTAGATCTGCATGGCAGGATCTCGACCCGATGAGAATTAAATTCTCAACTTATGGGGAGATGTGCGCTTTGCAAATCTTCAACTAGAGGAAGAACTAAGTTCTTTACAAAAGAGTTAAACTCTTAGATTTTTGAGAATTAAATTCTCTTTTTCTGAAGTTTTGATCCCCTTTCTTTTTCTCACCTAGGGTTTTCTTTCTGAATTTTCAAGATGCCAAAATTCTCTTTAAAGTTTTCTCTCCAAAATTTTCTATCCTCCTTCCTATTCTCCCCTTGGCTCCTATTTATAGGAGGAGGAAAAGAATCAATTTGTTTAGTAAATCTCTCATTGAAAGATTTGATTTGTTTTCATAATTAATATGATCCTTTAGATCATTCAGTGAATTTTATTCACCGTTGGATTTTCAATCCAAAGATATTCCGTTTGTTATTTCGGTGAGAATTAGGGAGATCTTTCCTTGTTTAAGATTTTTCCATAAATTGGTGATTTTTAATCACCCTTGGATTTTTTATCCAACGGTTCTCCATAATTCTTCTCTATTTTGGAAAGATTTAAATAATCTTTTAGAATTTAATTCTAGTAAACCGTGAGGCTTTTAAAGCCAGTCACGTGTTGACATGTGACCCATGGTCACGTGTGAGCACGTGACCCCTGAGTGGACTTCTCTCCTCTGAGCTTCTTTGCGCTGCTGCTTTAACCGTCACGTGTCAACACGTGACCATTGGTCACGTATGAGCACGTGATGCCTCTTTTGAAGTTTTTCCTGATTTTTAATCAGGGAACAGGTATCGGTACTCCAGTTTAGACTAGTGTGTACGTTTCCTGACCCGGTTGGAAGGCGATAGTTAATCCCATAGCTATTGATGTTTGACACCGAGGATTATATACAAGTGCTCATTGGGAATGGGTTTCACTGGAAGGACCCACCGAGAACTCCTAGTTGGTATTATACCAAATGTCAGATAGCAGTTCTCTTATGACATGAGTACAGGGTAGTCCCTAAACCTAAGATCGCCATAGTGTCTTGTGTGTGTTTCCATTGTATTTTGACTACTACCCTACCACGGCTCTACTGAGGCGTGCAAACAAGTTTTAGTTGGGTATAGTCCTGAAGCACATGGAGGCAGTGAGCTGTCGAAGGAATTCGTCTCTTCCGGTATATGTGGTAGATGTCGCGCTGTGCTTGATAAACCATAACAGGAAGTCTTCGGCCGAAACTGTTGAGATAAACTGATAAGTGTTATCAGTTGTATTTCAAGTGGTTATGCGGTTTAAATCAGCACGACTTATCCGATTATTAGGGGTCTGACAAATTCTACCCCCCAGACCCGATATACAATACTCTCAGATGAAGAGATCGGATTGTATGTCGACTGTCACTTATAGGCTCCGATTGCTTTCGGATGCGCTTGCTTGCCGGGCTTTCTTTTGATTAATACCTGGATAGTCGTTCTGTGCAGCTAGTACTGCTGACGTGCTTGTGTGTTGACGGATATGATCCTTACCTACTGCCAGTGTATTGATTGAGTCTTTAGAGTCCCACGCAGAGCTTTTTCCTGCTCATGCAGACCGATATAGTGCGCGTATGGGGATACGTGCGGGAGTTCGATTATATGCGATAATCGGACATTTAGTAATACTAACCGATTTAGCTTTAAACCAGATTATTAAATCATGTGATGATTTATATATATATATATATATATATTATTCTAGTATTATGTTCACATTATATTCCTCTCTCATTTGGTATTTGTATTTGATACAAATACTGGTATATGTATTGGATACATGTGCTTGATATATTTTAGATGTTTTGTTATTTATGTGATAAATAAAATAAACATCTAGAATCAAACACCTTATTTCAAAATTAAAAGAAAAAGAAAATGAATATGTGTCTTGAATGAATAGTAAGAAATATGATTGTCAGTTTTTTAATGTAAAATGTTTTTATTAAAATGATGAGGAGATAACCGTTCTTTACACAACTATTCATTCAAGAGAAAATATTCATTCATTCATTCTTCTTCTTCTATCTTGAAAATGGGGAAATGGATTTTTGATGAGAGGAAAAATTTGCGAGCTATTACATCACTTAATCAAGTGGATTAGCATCCCACTTGATCAAGTTTCTTCACTAGATTTGTCTGATTGTGAAGTTGAAGCTTGAAGTGGATTTTTCTCGAAGTAGATCATTTTCGGCATGGAGACCGATTTGCAAATGTGTCTTGGATGGCGTATAAGCGTAGATGGGTTCTTCCGGAATTAGCCGGATATGCTACAAAGATTGTAGCTCTCATTTTGCTCTCTTGTTTTTCTTGTAAAGCAATTTAGTGCATGAAACGATTAATTGGGTGTTTGTTAAGGCTTAGCATGCTTAAAATTATGATTTTATTATTTCGCCGCGGTCACAAATATTGCGTCCCTAGCCTCGATGAACTAACAGTGGTATCAAAGCCGATCATTCACTACAAATTGCAATTTGGTGGCTAATTGATTCCGTTAACCAATTTAGAAAACTATTTTCTCACCGATTTTCAAAACTGTCAAAACCGGGAACTTTTCTTGCTACTTCTCATACCCCGGGGATCTCGGTTCGGACCGAGAGCCCCGTGATTACTCTGGGCCGAGCCCGGGGACTTGGGTGGGATCCCCACACCCGAGACCACCGCAAAGTAGTCTCGGATGAGGGACTGGACAGCGAACATCTAGCCGTATGTTCGCCGTCCAGCAGCTGTCCTATGGCCACAAAATTGTGGCCATGGGATGGGGGCCCCACCTAATGCTCTCCCGGAGCCCCATAGGTCGTGCCCGAGGTCACCATCGGGGTCTCGGGCGGTTTTCGGGTCCTCCGGGATTCGTTTCATGCAAGAAATGAGTTGGTTTTTTGAGGCGGGCTGATCTTGAGATTCAATTTTTGGAATTTCAAATGTTCGATTTCGCGGGTAACAAATTTATTTGTCTACGGCTCCGTATTAATGCGATCAAAGTTTTTGATCGTGTTGATTCGGCTGCATATGTCGATATGTGGTATTTAACGTCGATGAATTGATTCAATCAATTCGACGGGGTTGCATGTTATATATATTGTGATATATTGTGTTGCTTGTATGGAATGTGTTTGGATTGTCGCGAAATGAATAGCCCCCGTGCGGAAGTGTGATGTCGTGACAAGTATTATTTTCATTCATGCTTGTAGCCATTTTGTATATTCATTTGTTCGGGACGAGCTCCAACTTGTGTTCACTGTTTCCGCTATATGTATATTCTTTGTTTTTGGACTTAGCGGTTCACATGTAGCCGTAGTCGCCTATTTATGTATTATTATTTGTCAGGACACGATCAGGTTGCGATCGTTGTCGCCATTGTATTAATACAGGTTTAGGATTACCCCATGGAGAAGTGCATGGGCAGCTGGGTTCTAGATTACAGTGGGTGGTCATCTTAAAGAGTTGAGATTGGATCACTCGAGTCTAAGATTAGTGGGTTGCTTGTCGTGCTTGTAGGGGGTATAGGATAGACCAGCGGAGGGATGCTCAAGTCACCAAATTCGAGAAATTGTCGGGTGGCCCCCTTATAATGATGATGTTGGGTTGCCTCTTTTCATGGGTTGCTTGATGACTTGCCGCACTCGTAGGGGTCTACTTTTGGCTACGCATAGGCTATTCATGCGATCGGGGAATGTCACATTTCGTTTGATGGCTCGAACGAAATGCAGGATTCCTAGGTGATCCGATCATTCCTATTATGTGATGTTCATTACATGCTTGTGATATGATTACCTGCATGTGATGTTTTCTCTTGTATGCTGTAATGTGATTATATGCGTGTGATGATATATTGATATATATATATATATGGAGTGTGTGTGTGTATGTGTGTGTGTGTATGCTATATACGTTTTGCGCTCGCGCTAGCCCTGCCCCTGCCCTACCGTAAATAAAGTAACCTTACGATGAAGACCAGGGGCCCCATGGTGAATGCGGATGGCATATATGTGCATTCTATTTTCTTTTCATGTTTTTCTATGATTGTATGAGAAGTTGCTGGTAATGAGATTATCTATATGATGAGATTGCGTTAATAGGATTAATGCAAGGTTAAATAAACCTAAAACACAATGTAGAAACAAAATATTAGATATTTGGTGTTATAGTCAATTCTTTTGCTTTGCATCGAGGTATTCGATTAGGAATATCTTGCACCTCATTTGACGAGAAAAGAGCCTAAATCCCTTCAAAGGGAGTAACCTCTTTGGCAAAAGATCAAGATACTATAAGTTTTCAAATTGAATAGTAGTATCCTATTGCTTTGCACAGTGGTATTCAGTTAGGAATATACTACACCTCATTCAATGAGGTAAGAGCCATGATCCCTTCACGGGAAATCCGCACTTAAGCAATAGTCTACGTAACTATAAATTTGCAAAACCATTTGGTTCCTACAATGAGATCAGGTTCATTACGTTAAAGATTTTCTTCAAAACCAGCCGTAGCCCTTTGTCATTTCAGGAAGTAGAGTACTTAGTATTCGTGCTGTATTTGTTGACCATAGTTAAGGCGTAGTGTATGGTAGCTAAGTGATATCTTTCTGCCTGCATATGATGCGATTGGTTAGGACAGTTGTACGACATTGTTGACCATAGTTAAGGGTCGTGCAGGTGCGTCTAAAACAGTCAAGAAATGATAGGTTGAACTTGAGTAGCGACTTATGATTTGTTGACCATAGTTAAGGTCATAAGCCATTAGGGGTAAAAACTGATATCGGGAGTTTCAAGTGTTGAAACTTATAACGAGATTGCATACCTTCTATGGAGTGAGGTAATTTGTTGATCATTCGTTAAGGTTACCACGCCGTAATAGTTTGGATCCTGATACCCACTATGAGTAATAGTTACTATCGGGATATGATCTTGGCTAATTCTCATTTTAGGATTTGAAGGAGGATTCAACGGAACAATGGGAGCTATCATGATTAGATAAATATACCGATCTAATCTTGATAGATTACATGACGAGTGTTTCTTTTCCCTCTCTCTAGCAGCGACCTAAGACTGATCTTAAACTAAAAACTTATAAACCAAGTTAACCGAAACTTTTACAATCAATGGTTTTGGAATATCATAATTGCCATATTTCACGACACAGTCGCATATGTCCTTATCCTTCCCACTTCCCTTTTTGCTTCCTCCAAAACACTCTGTATCCGATATAGAGATCCATATTACATGGAAGGCCATCTCGTATAGTTACATACGAACTCGGAAAAAGTGTTTCAATCGAGGATGGCCGCTGGTTCTGGAGAAAGTGAATTGTATATGATACAATTCATTTGTCTCTCGTTTCCATCTCATCTCAAGTTTGAGAGCTCCTTAAATAAGGAGAATATACTAGTTACGCTTGTAGATATTTTTCTTCCAATCCTGATACTGGAGCTAAAAAGGAGGGTAAGAAGAAAACCAACTAGTATAAATCTGGTATATACAAGGCAAAAAAGAGAGACATCCAAAAGGGGTCGAAGTGAGCGGAAAGGAAAATGCTACTACTGTTATAACCCTGAGCAGAAAAAGAGACATTACTAGGAATAGCCGACCACCCCTTGAAACATTTTAATGTTTTATTTATTCAATGTGAATATAATCGAAAACTATTTTCCAATTAACTCTGATTATTGGGTATATAGATACCGGATTAATATCCCATATCTGTAAGTTGTTACAGATACTGAGAAGGATTGGATTATTGGAAAGGTGATTTGATCTTCAATGTCGGAAATCGGAGCAATTGTTGCTATTGGGGAAATCACCTGATTTTGTCTATCAACAAAATTTTAGTTTTGAATAACCGTTGTAATACACCAATTTTTGAAATTGTTATATCCGTCTCTTTATTTGATAAAGTGAGATATAAATTTTGAAAAACATGTTATGAACATCCGCCTTTATCATTTGATAATTGGATAAGGTGCATTGAATAACGGGATAAATATTTTTAACCAAAATACAATTTTCAAATTACAACACATAGAGTATAAGTTAGTGAACTCATAGGGTTTATACATAATGATGTATGTTGTCCGGTGTCTGCACGGACAAGGGTTTGGTACTCATACTTCGTTCCGTCTTCCTATGAGTTCTTTGATTTTAGATACGCATTTTTGTTGAAATGCATAGTCAACATATTTTGAGATGTTCATAGGGTATAAGAATAAATTAAAGAACCAATTGTTGGAAGTATCAAGATTCTTCGAAGTGTTCGAAAATGTAGATACTTATGCTAGATATTCCGTAGTTATAAAATCGAGAATTTGATTTTCTCTCAGATTACTCATCCGTGGGTGCACTCCATGATAAGTAATGATAAATCGTCTTTTTCAATTAAGAGATGCATTAGAAATAGATACATATCAATTAATACTGATTCCACCTAAATCAGTGCCTCAAATTCAATATGTGATATAGAATGGGTTATCATCTTAAGATTATTAAGATATTGAGTTGTCCGACTTATACTTAAAACCAGAATCCAGATAAACTCAAGACACATTTCAGTAATGGCAGTTTATGGGTTATCCCGGGCATTGACGAGAGATTAACTTTCTACCATTTTCGGGATCAAAAGTTGTTTTATTCTCGACACGCCACCTTTTTAGAAAAGGAATTTCTTGCATAAGAAATTAGTAGGGGTATGGTAAAGCTGGAAGTGATTTCAGAACTACAGACGGTTATTAAAGATTTAGTAGAACCTGAACATTCAATTGACCCTGACAAACCTTAGCCTACTCCGCAGATTTAGTAGGTGATCTCAGCCACCTGAGAGGTACTACGATTTCCTCGTTGACGGTGACAAGGAAGCTTGTATCATATGATGATGACCCTATTATTTATCAGCAATCCATGGGAAGTGGTGACTTCCGATTGATGGCTGGATGCCGAGTTATCCTAGTTGGACTCCATACACCGCAACAAAGTGTGGACTTTGTTGGATGCTCCTAAAGAAGTAAAACACATTAGGAGCAAGTAAATCTTACGAGATCATTGCAAACGGAAAGGTACTAACTTGATAAATCCAGACTTATAGTAAAAGGTTTTCATCAAATACCCGATATGGATTATGATAAAACTATTACTTCAGTGTCTATGCTGAAGTCCATACGGATATAACTTGCCATTGCTATTTTTCATGACTGTGATATCTGGCAGATGGATGACTATAACATCTTTCTAAATTGGATATAGAAGTGTACGTGTATAAGACTCTGCCAGAGGGTTATCTTAGTTAGTGGGAGCAGCGGTAAGCATGCAATTTTCTTAAGTCTATTTTTAGACTAAAGCAGGCATAGCGGAGAAGGATCGTCTGTTTTGACGATACATTCAAAGCGTTTGACTTCATCAAAATGAGAGATGAACCTGGTATTTGAAAGAAGGTAGTAGGGAGTGTTGCCGGTTTCCTCATATGGTATGTGGATGACATACTCATGATAGGAAGTGATATTCCTATGCTGCAATCGGTAAAACAATGGTGATCATAAGCGTTTCTCCATATAGGATATGGATATCAGTCCAATCCTGGAGAAACATAGGGTAGCAGTGAAGAGCATTTGATATTCTTAGTATTTGGTAATTGCAGCCTTCTGAAGGAGGTAGTTATTGATTCTAGCTTCCCAGGTAACATGGGAGACAGAGCGTCTGTCGCGGGTTATAAATTTACACTCTTTTGAGGAGCAATATATATTAGAAAGAGTTCCAAGTGGGATACTGAGGTGGTCGTGGCGCTAGATGCTAATTGTGAATTAGAAAATACCACTTGAGAATTCGCTAGATATATTTGTTCTTTTATGAACATGATCCCATCGTCTGTCCAGGCAAATACTAAGACAGGTATCGCTCAGTTTGGGAGATATTTGATCTCCGCGAAGTTGAGATTCAGGGAGAAACAGAAAGATGCGTTGTGCCGGGTTCACTCATTAAGGATAGTTCTCGAACACGGTTTTCAAAACTGTTAGTACAGAAGTTAGGTATGCGATACCACAATAATTGGCCTTAAGTACAAGTAAGAGATTGTTGGATATAAGTGCCTTCAAGGCAATTATTGTAATTGAAGGAGGACCTATACGAGAGAACAATCTTACTCGAGATAATAATATGCTATCTGATTTGTCTTTACCTTTCATGTAATGCATTTATTCATTATCACGTATCGTTTAGACATGAGATAAAGCCCTTAGGATTTTGCTTGACTATCAGGACAATGATGAAGATCATACTAGCGGGGCCTAGGTAGTCTATAAGCACATCCTTAAATATCTTTAGTCGTAGGAGTATTGAGACTGGGTATCGGTACTCCAGTTTAGACTAGTGTGTACGTTTCCTGACCCGGTTGGAAGGCGATAGCTGATCCCATAGCTATTTGTGTTTGACACCGAGGATTGTATACAGGTGCACATTGGGAATGAGTTTCACTGGACGAAACCACCGAGAACTCCTAGTTGGTATTATACCAAATATCAGATAGCAGTTCTCTTATAACATAAGTACAGGGTAGTCCCTAGACTTAAGATCGCCATAGTGTCTTGTGTGTGTTCCCACTGTATTTTGACTACTACCCTACCATGGCTCTACTGAGCATGCAAACAGGTTTTAGTTAGGTACAGTCCCGAAGCATATGGAGACAGTGAGCGGTCGAAGGAATTCGTCTCTCCCGGTATAAGGGGGAGATGTTGCGCTGTGCTTGATAAACCATAACCGGAAGTCTTCGGCCGAAGCAGTTAAGATAAACAGATAAGTGTTATCAGTTGTATCTTAAGTGGTTATGCGGTTTAAATCAGCACGACTTATCTGGTTATTGGGGGTATGACAGATTCCACCCCCCAGACCCGATATGCGATACTCTCAGATGAAGAGACCGGACTGTACGTCGACTGTCATTTATAGGCTCTGATTGCGTTCAGATGCGTTTGTTTTCCAGCCTTTCTTTGAATTAATACCCGGGTAGCCGTTACGTGCAGCCAGTACCGCTGACGTGCTTGTGAATTGACGGATATGATCCTTACCTAATGCCAGTGTATTGATTGAGTCTTTAGAGTCCCACGCAGAGGTTTTTCCCGCTCAGGCAAACCAATGTAGTGCGCGTATGGGGATACGTGCGGGAGTTCGATTATATGCGATAATCGGACGTTTAATAATACTAGCCGGTTTAGTTTTAAACCGGATTATTAAATCATGTGATGATTTAATAATATATATATATATATATATATATAATTCCTCTCTCATTTGGTATTTGTATTTGATACAAATACGGGTATATGTATTGGATACATGTGCTTGATGTATTTTAGATGTTTGTTATTTATGTGATAAAAACATGTAGAATCAAACACCTTATTTCAAAATTAAAGAAAAAGAAAAATAAAATGAATATATGTCTTGAATGAATAGCAGGAAGTATTGTTGCTAGTTTTTTAATGTAAAATGTTTTCATTAAAATGATGAAGAGATAACCATTCTCTACACAACTATTCATTTAAGAGAAAATATTCATTCTTCTTCTTCTTCTTCTTCTTCCTCCTTCTTGAAAATGGGAAAAGGGATTTTTTATGAGAGGAAAAATTTGTGAGCTATTACATCACTTGATCAAGTGGATTAGCATCCCATTTGATCAAATTTCTTTACTAGATTTGTCTAATTGTGAAGTTGAAGTTTGAAGTGGGGTTTCCTGAAGTGGATCATCTTCGGCATGATGATCGGCTTACAAACGCGTCTTGGATGGCGTAAGAGGATAGATGGGTTCTTCCGGATTTAGCCGGACACGCTACAAAAATTGTAGCTCTCATTTGCTCTCTTATTTTTCTTGTAAAGCAATTTAGTGCA
Organism: Agapanthus africanus; assembly: GCA_030015575.1. NCBI lineage: Eukaryota > Viridiplantae > Streptophyta > Magnoliopsida > Asparagales > Amaryllidaceae > Agapanthus > Agapanthus africanus. The sequence goes on along the minus strand of CM057339.1, from coordinate 821,048,946 downwards.
TGAAACGATTAATTGGGTGTTTGTTGAGGCTAAGCATGCTTAAAATTATGATTTTATTATTCTGCTACGGTCACAAATGTTGTGACCCTAGCCTCGATGAACTAACAGGTAGCAACTATATCTTTGCTCTTGCTGCGAAAATTATCACGGGGGCGTGTGCATGCCATATAGCCCATATGGACCGTACAGAATCATCATTAAAACCATCATACTTGCTGACCATCGATGAACTCATCGGATTAACCAACCAAAGTTGGCATCGGTCATTATGTATTGAACAGAGGAAAAAACTTCCGTGACGGTTGGACGATAATAAAAAGTCATAGCAAAACTCGTAGCTACTTGTACTAAAAAAAAATGTGATCCCCCCAAGACAATAAATTATGTTGACATGAGGAGGAACATATTTATTAGTTATACCATCTAAGATCGCTTGAATCTCAAGACGTTCCTCGAACCAATTATATACTTTATTGAGATAGATAATTCGAGAAGACTCCCCCCAGAAACGAATTGTATGGGATAAGGTAATTATGAAACTTTGACCAATATACCTTGCAGCTCGTATTGTTTGTTGACCATAATTTATGAACCCGATCACTATAGGGAACATATTGTAGGATTTTAGTTTAATGTTTCTATTCAACGGTCATGGTTATTGACAAGAACTCATTGAATCCATTGTTTGGGCTCATAACAAATTAAAAGTTGCTCCTGCTACTCAGCCTAGAGCCTTGATAATTGTACAAGGACGTGTTGTAGGGGTAACGCATTATCTTTTGGGTGGAATTGCCACAACATGGGCATTCTTCTTAGCAAGAATTATTGCAGTGGGATAATGGCTAGGAGGATTTGAAAGGCATTATGGCATTAAGATTTCCAAGGTTTAGCCAAGGTTTAGCTCAGGACCCCACTACTCGTCGTATTTGGTTTGGTATTGCTACCGTACATGACTTTGAGAGTCATGATGATATTTCTGAAGGACGTCTTTATCAGAACATTTTTGCTTCTCACTTTCAGCAGTTAGCAATAATCTTTCTGTGGACGTCCGGAAATATATTTCATGTAGTTTGGCAAGGAAATTTTGAGTCATGGATACAGGACCCTTTACAGGAGGCCGAACCGAAACTTGTGCTCAAGAGATATATGGAAGAAAGTTTTCTTCAAAGATTCTATATAAATTTCATATATGAATTCGAGATAGTTACCTTTCAGAAAATTATAACGCTATAGGGGATATCCGAGATCCACATCTATGAATTGAAAGGTCCGAATGATCAACCATGCAATCAGTTATTAGAATCAATAGGCGTTCAAATCGTTCATTTGAATAAATTGAAACCCTTCTTATTAGATGATCATGAAACTTCCTAAAGACCGAAATTCTTGATCAATGGAGGAACAATATTACCATTTTTGTTCAAAAAGATATTAAAGTGGATGATTGACTCATTCCATACTAGAAATAATCGCAAGAAATCCTTTGATAACACGGAGTAAAAGGTATAAAATCTTTGAATACCTTTACAAAGTGGTGATGAAACATATAACTTTCGTTTTTTCCTCTAACTCAATGTGTAACACCCGAGCCCAATAATACTATCTCTATTACTAGTTGAGGGTTATATATTGCTCTTTTCCAATTATCCTGATTTTCTGGTGTTTTTTGCTAAATTTTAACCGGCTAAGTCATTTTGGCACATAACAAATTTTAACTCCTAAAATGAAATTAAAAATATCCATATTGGCCTACTCGTCGCCACTAGTCGCGTGGTAGCGTCCGGTGTCGAGATTCCGTTCCGTTCGGTGAAACGGGCAAGTTTGGACGACTACGTGCGCGTGCAAGTGTCCGACTTGGGGGCATGCATTTTAATTACAAAACACCTCTTTTCAAAATTTGGAAACCGCTTAAAATCCTATAATTTGAATTTGGAACATTTGGGCGCAACCCGGGCGCGATTTGGAGATGTTTCATTTAGCGCCAAAAAGGCCCATTTAATTAAATATCATAAACTCAAAATTATACGAATATATATCCTTAACAGTTAAAATCCTTTCTAAATCATTTACTTTATCTTGGGCAGCCAATCACGAGGGATTTAAATCCCTCGTGGGCCCCCTTCCACTCTCTATCTCTCTCCGCCTCTCTCTGTCTCTCTCCATTCTCTTTCTCTCTCTCTCTCTAACAAACACTCCCTATCTCTCTCCTCATCAAATCTTTCTCCCTCTCTCTCTCCAATCTCTCCCTCTCTCCTCCTATATATTTCCCTCATGCAGCCGCCCCTGTTCACCTTCCTCCCCATCACGAGAAAACCCAGCGAACCCCGAACCCTAACCCTAGCCACCTCCGGACATCGCCGTCGACCTCGCCGTCGCCGCCCTCGCCACCACGAGCCTAGCCGCACCCTCCTACCTCCTTCCTTCGTCTCGTCCCGCGCCTGCACCCAACCCCGACGCCACCAACCGCCGCAGGTCTCGTCGTCGACGCCGCCTCCAGTCACCAACGACGCCCGCGACTCCCTCTCTTCCTCCTCGTTCCGACCTCGTCGTCGCTTTCCTCCTCCCCTCGCTGGACCACCACCAGACCCGAGCCGACCCTAGCACCAATCCCGGGTCGCCGGGAACCGCGCCGTCGACCCTCGTCGACGTCACCCGCGCCACCTCCTTTCCCCCTCGATCACCAGAGCCGACCACCACCCTCCTCTACTCGTCGCACCCCCTCTCCAGCGAACCCAGTGGCTGTTCAGGCCTTCGCAGCCGCCGTCGCTGCCTCGCCGGCGTTCCAGCGCCGTCGAGCCCGCCGGGGTTACCCCTGGTGTCTCCCGGTAAGCCTTCCTCATCTTTCCTTTTGTGCAAAATCCCCCCCGCTGATCTTATTACGTATATCATGTTGCTAACTCGTTGCCGATGACTTTTGCCGGAATCCGACCGTGCCGTCTTTTGGACCCGATGCTCCAGCGAAGTATTCTGGTCCGTATAGTTCCGCTGTTCGCTGTTGGGACTCGATCCGTGGCCCGGGCAACCATCTCGCGTTTTCTGCCGACATTGCATCCGTGCTTTCCGGTTTGCGAAACCGTCGAGGCAAGTATCCGAATACTTGCTTTAACCTGCTAGTACACAAGATCAAGTCTTGCTACAAACTTAATCATCATATTATAACCACACAGCTATTTGTAACATCGATATCTTTTATAACTTAGAATTGATGGTCACAATTATCCGTAACATTAAATCAATATAGTAGTTGCTTGTAATTAACCGGTCTGCTATTAATTCACACTTTAACTAACTAAACCAAGTAGATCGTCCTCACTTCATTTGTTAAATCACCCATGAGACAATTATTATGCTTTAGTTTAAATTCATGTAGCTTCATTACGTATGTTGTTGATATTGTTTCACTTTGTGACTATCGCACCCCAAGGGTGCTTGAACCTGTTGGTAAGAGAATACAAAGCATCACTGTGTTTACATGGAATAATATTGTTATTTGCCGTTCCTGCTGTTGTCCCTTATTCGTTACTATACCTGTTATCAGCATACATTTGATTGCATTACATATCGACCGATATTGATACACCTGACACATGTACTGATACACCGGACATGACACCCTGTACATATCGACTCAACCTGTTGGAAAGTGACCTGACCTGTTACCTGATTTCATGCCTAATGCCGACAAACCTGACCATTCCTGCTGTCTATCCAGACAGACCTACTTTTACCTGATCTTGTGTTGGCATTAGTCCTTGACTACTGAATACCTGACCTGACATACATAGCTTGGGGGTATGGGGAAATCAAAGGTGAAACCGACTTGTAACTCAACAGTTCGATACATGTTCTGATCAGTCTTACGGGCTTGGCCGGCCCCGGAGTGATGATGCTGATATCACTCATCCATCCAGCTACCTATTACTGCCTAGCGGCACGTCTCGGATTCAGCCCTGAGGACCTTGACCGTGGTCCCGGGCACGCACGGGATACTATTGAGTTACATCGACGATTCATCAATTGATTTCAAAGACTATAGAGTAGAAACCTGATAGGACAGTTTAGTCACCACTGCACATTACCCTGCTCTGTTATTTCTTAGTACTGCTTTATTCATGTTCATACCTGCATTGCTTATTACCATGTTTATATTATATCTTTTGGTTGACGTAACGCGCTGACGTCTGGGTTTTGCATGGCCCAGATTCCTTACCACTGTCGACGACCGAGCAGGAGTCCTTCAGCTAGCAGGCTGAACTGTGAGTCCTTAGTGATTAGTTTAATTATGTTATTTCATTTCCAGATGTGAGCCCGCATTATGGGACATACTGTTTATTTATTGTATTGGATCATTTGCTTCCGCACTTATTGTTTATTGATTCTTATTATTATGGATTTGGACATGTGTTAGTTTAGTTCATTATCTTGTTCTTGATATCTCTACAACCGTAATGTGACTGTGGATGGATACATCCTACCCACAGGTAGCATGGTTGGCTATGTCACGTGCCCAATCTTGCGTACTCTGGGAAGCGGGGCGTGACACAATGGAACCTTACTTATTTCTTATTTTAAGGATCGACGAATCAACTGATATTTTTGTTCCAATTTCTGCTGCTTCTACGGCTATCCATTTATTGTTGGCAGCTGGTCTTTCGGACCGTCGTCTTGGCCCTTCCTTTTTCGGAAAGGACAGGCGACTGAAGATAGTTGGCCTGGCTGGGTTCTTGGGTGGCACTGGCACCCTCTTTTGGAACTCTCCCCATTGCTTTCACGCGGCAAGAAGCACTTGGTAGACTTTTGATGAGATAGTGTCATACTTTCGAGTCGGCAGCTTAGACACGCCTCTTTATAAGACTCTTCGAATCGCCTGCTTTTTGATTTTAGCGGTCATAGCGTTCTTTTGAACCATTTTAATGATTCAAAAGAGTTGGCAATTTTCACGGCCAGTCCAGCTTGCATCATAGGGTAACCATCTTTTTGGAACCTCATGAATTCCAAATGAGCAGGAGCCCTTTCCCTTTTATTGGCTCTGTATTTGAGTCGTTTCTGCCTCAGCTTCTTAGTTTTGAGGTCCTGACACGCATCTTCCTTCTTGGTAGCTGCCATAGGCCGACTGACGTGGAGTCCAGAGAAGACACCCGGTCGTGCAATTGTCAAGGGCATCGCTTGAGCTTACCCAAGACGCCTTGTCGTTTTCCTAGTGTTGATGGCTTTGCCCCCAGATGGAGCAATAGAGAGCCGTTCAAAGACTGGCCTACATTTAGGCTCGGGTGCCAACGTAATTACAACATTTAGCCTCCTCCCTTTTGAGACCGGTCTATCCATCACCGGAGCTTGAAGGGCAGGAATGCTGCTAGCCGAATCAAATGAAATGGAGCAAAATTGGAATGGTTGTTCCATCCATTGGTGCATGAGATTCGATGGACGAATCACTTTGGTGGTTGTCTTGAGAGTGTATGCGGCAGTGATCGCGTTGAAAGCTGAGCTTGTTTGTTGAGATATCATTAAGGATATTGATTGTTGTTGATTGTTGAAAGTTGATTGCTGCATAAAAGAACATGATTCAGTACAAATAACGATATATATGTTAGATGAGTTCGCATAATAGTTTGACCCGAAATATAGGAGGAGAGAAATATCCTACCGGACGTGCCATAATCTTTAGAGTGTTTTTCGTCAGCCTATTGAGATAGGATACGTTCGGTTGTCAGGCGTTGTACAGATTCCACCTGCCTAAAATAGACAAGGGTTAATTGATTGTGGGGATTCTAATCTCTGGCAGCCGCGGACAAAACTGTTGTTAATTATCTTTCACTTTGCAGCGAGAGAACCTCTGATTAAAGGGTCGAATAGGTCATGCGAACTCATTGTGCAATATATGTGTGTTGTGTTTTGAAAACAATTTGAGAATGTTTTGGGTATATCGGGGGCCTCGTAGATTTTACGGAGGTCTTGAAAAGTGAAGATGGAGAGGGAAGACAGGGAAGCGCGAATGAACGCCTCCAAAAGGGTCCCCGCATGCAGGCATATCCATTGGGAGAGGTCCCCGCTTGTGAGGACCACAAAATAGGGGGTCCCCGCTGCGGGGACCTCAAAAAGGGGTCCCCATTGGGGGACCTCCAAAGGGTCCCCACCGTGGGGACCTCAAAAGGGGGTCCCCATTGGGGGACCTCCAAGGGGGTCCCCACTGCGGGGACAACAAAAAAAGGGGTCCCCGCTGTGGGTACCTCAAAGGGGGTCCTCTCTTGTGGGAGCCTCCAGAGAGGTTCCCGATAGCGGGTGCCTCCTTAGTGGTTCCCGATGGTGGATGCCTCCTTTTGAGGGTAAGCAGCGAGTAATCCCCTTGAGGGGACTTCTGAAGGTAGTGGATATCCTCCTTATTGGGTATCTGACGTGGGTCATCCCTATTCGAAAATTATGCTTGCTCGGGATGAAATCCATGAGCTTTCACCCCAAGAACCCTTATGCTCTCTTATTCTTTAAGCTTGATGAAAAAAGATTGCTCATTTTCTTGGTCTTGACTTTAGATCTTGGACTTTTGAGATGAGCTTTCTTTTTCAAATGATGGGTTCTCTTTCGATGGAGAAGATGAAGAACCTTGAGCAGAGAGGCACAAACCCTAGAAAAATTTGAGAGCATGAAAGTTGTTATTGATTTCTTTATATGTTTGTCTTATATAGGCTTTACATTTTACACTTTGCACCTTGAGCATTACAATTTTGGTTTTGTGCTCATTCTTATTATATTTATTCCTAGAAATTATATTTAAATTTATTTATTACATAATTCTTTTCCCTTCTTGACATGGGGTCGGCCCCCATGCTTGGGCTTGATTTGGGCTCGGACACACTTATTTGGGTGTTGATCTTAACCTTTTGATTTTGACTTTGATTTTTTGAACAAAGGAATGTAAATTTTGACCCCAACACTTATTTTTTTAATCAATTTTTTCCTTGCAATCTTCAATTTCCAGTATTCAATAAAATTCTCCATTTTGTTTTCGTCTAGGAATATTTTCTAATTGTCAAATGTGTCAAAATTGGCCCCAAAAAATGCATTTTTTTTTCCTTTTTAAGCTCTGTGGCCCACATGCACACGAACCGTGTCAGTATGCACACCTACGTCAGCAAATTTGCCGTCGTGGCGACGCATGCGGACGTGGTCGTCCGCATGCGTGCCCATATTATAACCCGAGCCGCAGCCTCTGGTTCTTCTTCCTTCTTTTCTAAATTTCCTTCGATCACCTTCACTTCGCCGACCACCTCCAGAGCTGTTGCATGCTGTCGCCTTCGTCTCCTCTGACCACCGCCGGCCATTGCCACTGCCGGAGCTCGCCGAAGTTGCATTTTATCGGGTCTTTGATCGGAACGATGAAGTTCTCGTCGCTCTGATACCAAGACAAAATTATAAATCATGGAAACATTGATTATATTGATTCATTGATATTACAAGTATATATATACAAAATATTTGACTATACAATGATACCTTCCCGTAACAATTCCCCAACAAATTGGAGTGATTGATTTCTTGATTGCAATATATGATATGATTTTCTCTTTATTGTAGAATTGCCTGATTTGATTTCTTGACAAAATCAATTTGCAATTCAAATATTCGATTGACATTTAAGATTTTTCTTCCCCTACAAGAATTACTTGATATGGCCAACCAAATCAATGATTGATTTTCTATCCCAAGACTTATAACCAAATCAAAACCATGTCAGTTTATCAGACATGCCCGAAAACCTCTGAGATTTAAAATCATCACTAAGATTTAAACTCATCACAAAACTTCTACTGGCCGTAAAATTAATCAAACTATCATTGAATTCTTAAGCCGCTGATGTAGGAAAAGGACGTTTTAGGAATAAAATATGCTAAAAAACGTAAGAACCAACGGTCATGAGGTGTTTTGTGATGGAATATAACGTCGAGCGATTGTATGATGGGTTTAAAATTTAGAATGGTTTTTGGCAAATGAGGTAAATCACAAGATGGTATTGATGAGATAAAACATATTTGTTTTCGTTTGTGTGTGTGAGGGAGGGTGAGAATAATGTACTTAAAACCTAAAAATCTATTTAAAGTACTCTTTGATAAGGAGATAGCTTGGATTGTTTTTTTTTTTTGTTTGTTAGTTTGTTATTTTTTGGGGGGGAGGGGGTGGGGGGGGAGGGGGGCGGGCCGGGGGGAATTCCCTCTACAAGATTTTCTTTTCTTCAACCGTTTTTAGTTTTGTGTGGAAGATTATAAGTTATTAGTTTTGTGTGGATGATTATAAAGAAAATAAGTTGGCATTTGTTTTTTGTTTGTGACACAAGTTTGATCCTGCCTAAGGGCAAATTTTATGAAGGATGCAAAGGGAGCATGTTCCCTAATTGATTTTTCTTCTGGAAGCAAAAATTGAAGATAAATATCGGCAGTAAGTTAGTGGTTTTACTTGTTGTAAGGATTACGTTATGTATGCGCAGCGGAAATTCAAGATCTTTATTTTAGGTTAAATTGAAAAATAACTATTAGACTAATACCAAATCATACGAAAAGAACACACCAACAACAACACACAAGTTTTACCCAGATTTGGCGCAACCTTGCACCTAATCCTGCAAACCGCGACAAGAACTACCATTATGAGAAAGAATTAGAAGGGATTACACCGACTTTTCACTCTCCTTCACAAAAAAATATCATCTCTCATAAAATCTCTCTCCATTTGTGACCGCGCTTGACCGCCCTCTCTCACTCTAATCAAACCATAGGTTATTAAAGAATTATGGATTACTCAAAACCCTACAGAAAGACTCATATTTATAGGGTAAATAAATACTTAGAGATAAATCCAAATTTAAATTAGAGATAAATATAAATTTTAAACTAGAGATTATATTTAAATCAAATTAAATAGATTATATTTAAATCTTAACTAACCTCTAATTAATCTCGAATTTAAATCAAATTCAACATTAGTATATGCTCCATAAATATACATATATGTATTTATTCTATAATGTATCGACCAGATTACATGATAAATTAGTATGCTCCATAGCAAAAATGTTAGTTTCGATTCCGCCCTACTTGAACAAATTTATTACTTTAATATAAAGTTGGGTCACTCAAAAGAATCTTTTACAAGTGAATGCACTAATTTTGCTCTTTCCCCTTTTGCCCTTATCTTTATCCATATTTATTTTTATATCCTTTGTTATTAACTGCTCCCTTATAAAAGCCAAAGAAAAAAATAAATATTTAGCAGGTAGATATTTTGAAGAGTTGGCCTATTAAATTTTTTATCAATTATTGAATAATTAGTTATGTGGTAAAATGTTTAAAATTATGTGCTAAAATATTTTTAGATATTAAAATTAGCTTATGTGCTAATATGTTGTTAATCATTAATAATTGATTGCTGATGGGAGATTACTCATTTCTGTAAAATGACATAACGGCGAATTATGTAAGAAGATTTATCAAAAGTTTATAATATGGATATCCACAAACATTTCTAATGGTTTTAGTTTAAATCATATTAGATTACTTATAATACATAGTATAAAATATATATTTATCTTTTCTTAAACTACATTCAGTAATATTTTTTTTCAATCATAAACTAATAATGTGTTTATAATTCATTCAAAGATAAATATAAATACTAATTTTATATATTAATTTTTCTAAACCTAAGAAGAAATGTCACAATCCATAAAAACTTTAATTCGTGAAAATTATTTCAAGTTAGAATAAGTTGGATCTATACATCCTTTTTATCCCATATTGTTTACATATAAAGTTGCAACGATTATGTGTATTGTACAGATTCAGTTATAAATATTGCAGATCATCTTTAGTCCAACGTGTTACCCGTGGGGTCAAAATCTAGTATCAATACAAAGTTGGGATGGTCAAAGAAATGTTTTGCAAGCCAAAGCACTATTTTTAGGATTTCCTATTTTTCCCTTCTTTTTATTCATGTTTATTTCCTTATTCATTTTCGAAAGTCCCATTTATATAAGGCCCTAGGAACAAAAGAAATATATTTTTGGGCTATATGTTCTTAATAATTTGGTTTTTATTTTATTTTATTTTATTTCATTTGGCTATAAAGTTATTACCCAAGAATTTTCCATAGCTAAAAATAATCAAGTAAATTTTCTTCTTTATTTTTCGATATTCTTTGAAAAATGTTTATGATTTAGTTTTTCATTTATCTTTGGGATGACATCAACGCTATATTGAGTTTTAGCAATTTGTGTTAAAATTATTTATTTTATTTTTTAGATTTTTCTTTTTCTTTGCAAGTATTTTTCATTATTTTTAATACTAGATTTTTGCGCATGCTACCCATGAGGAATTATGTAATATAATCTAATATCTATATCTGGATTAGAGTTATATAAAAATGTGTATTTTGGCTTAATACTATGTATATCCAACCCTTAATTTTTTGCAATTGTAGTCTGCCACTTCAAGCGATGGGAATTAATCACCTGAAATCAATTTTGAAATATTGGGCATTGCCATTAATGAGATATTTAATTAACGCTAGCCTAGTTTTATTTCTAACTAATTTTATTTTCTCAAATCTTTAAAATCTCTATTAAACTATTTAAATTTTCATAGTTTAAGGATATTGTTGATAAGGACTAAATTGTAAAAAATAATCAACAGGTTATTGAATTGATCGGTGAAGCTTCTTATATAAAGATGTCAATAGATTTGTATAATTATATGTATTTGTTGGTTGTGTAGATATGTCTATTCGTTTCTATTGCCAAATTTTCTAACAAAGTATCATTCTTTGATTTATTGTCACGATAGTATTTCTTTCTTTTTGCTAGAAGTGTTTGCTTCTCTTCAAACATCTTATTCGCATATCGCTCTTTATTACGTGCATTTCTCTTGAGGACATTGGCGGCTTCTACATAATGTATTAATATATATTAGAATATATTAATTTATTCTTCATAAAAAAATTAAATTATGATTATGCGATTGGTGCATTTTAATGTATATTTTATATTCATATTTATCTATATTATGTCACATTTAATATTTCGTAAAGGTATTTTTGTGATATTTGTAGATGACAGGGGGCTTGATTGCAAAAGGAGAAGAAAAAGACCGACACGTGCGGTTCACATCAATAAGATGAGTTAAAAAGAGAACAAAAGCGCATGGAAAATATTTACAGAGATATAAACGGATTAAAAAGATCTATTCATACCCGCTTTTAGTCGACCCCCTTTGGCAAAATTTTCTCGATTTTTCTCTAAAGATTTTTTATTTTCTTGTGATTCTGTTGGCACTCTGTATTCGAAGAGAAACCTATAAATACTCATCAAATACATAGCGCTATCTATCTTCTCTTTTATTGCTTTTGGAGGCTAGGGTTTTCAAGAGCAATATCTATGTTGTAAGTAACTTATCTTTACTTTATTTTAATTATATCTCTTTTAATTTCTTGTTTTTATTTTAATGCAATAAGTAGCTAAATTTTCTATCTAGAGTTTAGATGAAATTAAATTTATGATGGGTGTTTGCTTCTAAAGTTCTAGTTTTTCTTTCATGATCTTAATGATGACTATTTAAATAATAAAAATAGATTTTTTGTTTGCAATTCTGATAAATTAGATAGATCAATGAGTGATTGACGACTATGAGCTTTATTTAGGGAAAAGATATGCATTGCTGATAATCTAGGTAGATTGATGATCGATTGTCTGTTAGTTGTATGTATGCCCTAGAGGCCAGTATTGTACATATGATGTATATTATATTGGATGCTTGGACATATATAGAGAGGACTTTCTTGCTCGATATGATAGTATACTATCTGGTTGCTCTTTATCTTAACATGTATACTTGTCTCTTGATACTGTCTTATGGTTACATGTTGGTAAAGCCCTTAGGATGTGTACTTGACTACCAGGACTATGATGCAGATCATACTAGTGGGGCCATGGTGGTCCATATGTTCATCCTTTAATGTTCCTAGTCGTCGGTGTATCGAGACAGGGCATCGATATACCAGAGTAAACTAGCGTATACGCTTCTCGACCCGCTTCTCGACCCATGAGATGGGCGATGGATGATTCCATATCCATTGGTGTTTGACATTAGAGATGGTATACGGGTCTCAGTGGAGACTGGGTATACTGGACGGACTCGCCGAGAACTCCCAGATGGTATTATACCTCACGTCAGATGGCAGTTCTCTGGTGACACTTGTACAGGTTAGTCTGTAGACCCGAGATCGTCATAGAGTCCTGTGTGATTCCCACTGTGCTTTGATTTCCACCTTACCACGTCCAAGAGGGCGTGCAAAACGGTGGTTTTTGGGTACAGTCCCGAGTCACATGGAGGCAATGAGCGATAGGAGGGGTTTCGTCTCTCCCGGTATTGGGAGTTGATGTTGCGCTGTGCTCGATTGGCCATAACAGGGAAGTCCCTGGCCAAGGCTGATTTAGAGATTTACTGATAAGAGTTATCAGTAGTTTCTCGACCCGTTATGAGCCTCATATCGGCATGACTTATCGGTTATCGGGGTCTGACGTTTACCACCCCTAGACTTGATATGCGACATATCAGTAGAGGAAACCGGACTGTACGGTAGTGTTACTGTCAGGCTTTTGCAGGAGTTGGAGCGGGCTTGCTTGCTGATCTTCTGATCGCTCAATACCCAGGTAGCCGTTACGTCCAGCTAGTACCGCTGACGGCTTGTGGGTGCTTGATGTGATCATCACCTACTGCCGACGTATTGACGAGTCTTTAGAGTCCTACATAGAGGTTTTACTGGCTCAGGCAAAACGAAATAGGAGCACATATGTGATATGTACGGGACCGAGAATAATGCATGTATGAGATACCGTATTCTATTCTCGCGACTTTTGTATCGGTCGGTTATATGCGATATAGCCGGGTTATCGAATCAAGTGTTGATTCGATAAGATTGTACATTTAGTGTTAGTCGGTTATATGTGATATAACCGGATTATTAAATCAAGTGTTGATTTAATAATTTAATGTATAATTGTATATTTGATATACTAATTTACATTAACTAACATTAGCTCACTTAAGCATTCTTTTCTCACTTGTGTGTACATGTAATATATATGTGATATATATTGATGTGCATTATTTATTTTAGTGTGTCATGGTTTTTGATACACTATACATGGGTGTATGATACATACACCATTCTAATTATAATGGTGAGTTATTAATGTTTAAAGTGATTACAAAATTAGTGGATATTTTTTAAATGCACGAAGCTTATGGAAGCTCGTGGATGCATTGACTAAGTCCACTAGGTTTGTTTTACTTTAGATATTTGTTAACCTAACCATTTTAATTAACCATGGTTACGTCTCTACATGAGTTAGTATATGATACTCACTCACCATGGTTTACTCTCTCACTTGATCATTATTTCATTCTCTTCTTCTTTCTTCATCTTCTTCTCTCCAAAAGAAAAAGGCATTCTAGGGTTTGAAAAAGTGAAAGTATTGTGAGAAAAATAATTCTAAAGTGAGCCCACTTCCTATTTCATCATGCTCTACTAGATTAGCACTTTAGTATAGGGTGTTAGCTTCACTAATTCTTTAGTTAGTGAAGTAGAAGCTTGAGCTAGTATTCCCTCGACATAGATCATCTTCAGCCTCGAAGACTTCAAGCAAGATCGCTCTTTTCCCCTCGTGAAGCCATGCAAGAGTCCGGGAGTTCAACGATCGCAGCGAAGGGACTACTACAAGGATCTTTAGAAGTGAATGACCGATCTACAAAGATTGTATTTCTATTTCACTTAGAAGTAAAAAGGTTTACTTTTGTTTCCGTATTATATTCTAGTTAACGATTCTAATTTAGAGTTCCTTGAAACGGCAAAAAATTTAAAATGGCATGGATGATGCCTCCCGAAACCTTGCTGCCGTCGATAGGAACCCTACAGTGGTATCAGAGCCTGACTAGAAAATTATACGGATAATGTTAGATTACGAATACGAAACGAACTCCGAAACTTGAAACCCTAAAACCATGTTTCTGTCGATTTTAAAACGAGCTCCAAAAATTTTTCAAACAAGTGCAGAATCATACTTGGGCAGAGAGATGAACATGGAAGAAAATTGAGACCATGTGCTCGGATTTTGGCCGAGCACATGGCCACAATTTACGAGGAGGCTGGCCCTCAGTGGGTGTTTTGATGCCAGTTTTTTTCCATGCGCTGGTATCTGTGATTTGGGGTTTCAGGTGTTGTTTATTTTTGCCACGTTCTCATGTGATGATTAACTCAATACAAAGGCAACTCGGAGTGTTTCGTAGTTGTAATTTTAACTGTTTTCGGGATACTTTAGACGTTGTTAAAAAGTTCAATCGGATTACCCGCTTTAACCCTTGCCGGGAAATTTTCCAAGTGTTGGATTTTTCCCGTAGTTAATAAGTTTTCAAAGATCATGCAAGTTATTCGTTGGACCCTCTAGAAGAATGAAACCCTAACTCGAGATGTGACCACGGAACTGTGACTAAACCTTAGGGTTTACCGTAGTTAGTGGCGCCATAAATGAGGCTTGGGTTTGCCCTTCTACGGCTGGTCCATTAGTACTGTGGCGTGTGCTGAATAACTTTAAACTACGCTCAAGTGTTGAGCTTTTTGGGTAATCTTGGGTGTTCATTGATTCGATTGGGATGTTTAACATCGTCTAGTTTTTTCTGTGATGTCATGACATGCGATGTTCTGTGATGCTGGATATGTTATATTGGATCGTTACGTTTTGAATAGCCGGGGATTTTATGTGAGATAAGAGTTTTTATTTTCATTCATGTAAAATTAAATGTATGTAATATTCTTTTATTGTACATTTCCGAGTAGAGGTTAATGTCACCATTGATGTATATTATTTACATTTCCGCATTAGGATAGACCCAAGGAGGAGAGCACAAGTAACCGGGTTCTAGAGTCCAGTGGGAGACCAACTTGAGGAGTCGAGTCCGGGTCTCCTAACTCTAGAATTGGTAGGGTTGCTTGCCGCTCTCGTAGGGGTCTAGGGGTGTGGGTTTGGCTATTCATCGCGACCGTGGAATCCGTGTTTTATAGAGGCTCAAAATAAAACACGGACCTCCTAGTATATCCAATATTTCATATGTTTCTTCTGCTGTGATATCTGTGATGTGATCATTTGATATGTTGAGATGGATACTGTATATAGTATATGTGATATATTATATAGACGTTACTTGTGTTTTACACCCGCGCTAGCCCCGCCCCGCTCTGCCGTTAGTTACCTAACCTAACGGTGCATGACAGGACATCGTGGCGAATGCGGATGGCATAAGTGTACGTCGTATTTATTTATGATGTTTAGGTGACTTAAATGATAGTTTTTCATTAATGTGATTAATGAAAGAAAAGAAACCTAAAAAATGTTGTAGAATCAAATTTTCAAAAAGGATAGCTACAGTTTTGCTTTGCATTGTGATATATATGATATATCCTACACCTTATTCGATGAGGAAAGAGCCGAGATCCCTTCACCGGGAATGACCTCTTTAGCAAAACTAATGAAAGCCTCAAAAACACTTCTTTTCAAAATTCACTTGTTTCTATAACGATATCAAGTTCATTACGCAATAGGTTTTCAGAAAAATCTGTCGTAGCCCTCCGTCATTTCAGATAGATACTACTTAGTATTCGTGCTACGTTTGTTGACTATGTTAAGGCGTAGTGTGCGGTAGCTAATTAGTGTTTATCTGTTTATGCATATGATGCAGATTGGATTAGGGTAGTCTTATGACTCTGTTGACTATGTTAAGGGTCGTGCGGGTGGGTTTAATTCAATCAAGAAATGACGGGTTGAACTTGGCTAGCGCTTATGATTTGTTGACTATGTTAAGGTCATGAGTTGCTAGGGGCAAAATATTATCGGGAATTTCAAGTGTTGAAATTTGCAATTAGATTGCATACCTTCTATGAGATAGTTGGATCCCGATACCCACTGCGAGTAATTGTTACTCCTGGGAGAGTTTTACACAGGACAATTAGCCGATCAAGTAGGTGTCTAGAAAGGTGTCAACGGGGTTACGTCTCTGGGAAACGAGATTTATTTTAATTAGGTCCGTGCGAAAGCACGGGGAACCTCCCTCGAAGTACCGACACTGGCATGGCTGAAAGATTGGCGAAATTGTAGGGTGTAATTAATCCCGGCCAGTCTTTCCTTTTAGAGTTTGAAGGAAGATTTGATAAAAACAGTGGGAGCCATCCTGATTTGATAAAACAATAACCAATCTGATCTTGCAAGAGCATACGCTAAAGTGTTTTCTTCTCTCTCTCTTCGGGTAGCGACCATATCATGCCTTAATGAAGATAATAATAATATGGATGTATTGACCGTACCCGCATTATACTGTGCTAGGGAATGTTGGTTTCGTTCTTTCTTGTAAAAGTTATAAGACTGAACAGGATATAGGGGAATACCAGGATTCCCATGCCACCCGAATAAAGAAAGAACATATTGATGCATTTTCTTCGGGTGTGTTCGTTACAGAGAACCGTTTCTCCATTTGCTCTACATCCTGGGTATTAGATACCGGGTCAGGATCCCATATATGTAATCTGTTACATGGGCTTAGAAAAGGTAGAGAACTTGGAAAAGGTGATAAAGACATAAGGGTTGGAAATGGTGCAATTGTTACAGCTAAATCCGTCGGGGAATATCACCTTGTATTACCAACTGGTAATACATTGATTCTGAACGAATACTATTACATGTCGAATCTGATATGCAACATTATATCGATTTCTTTATTAAGTAAAGAGAGATATAATTTTGTATTACAAGATAATGTTATGAACATTTTCCTGAACCAAAAGTTGATTGGATCGGGCACGTTGTGCAATGGCATTTATGTTCTAAATCAATCAACAGTTCTAAGCATAACAAACACACACAAGAGGAAGAGTTCAGAAATGAACGAATCATTCTTGTGGTATTGTAGATTTGGTCATATCAATGCGACACGGCTAGCTAAGTTGCATAAGGATGGATATTTGAATCCGTTCGAATTCTCATCTTATGACACTTGTCATTCATGTCTCAAAGGCAAAATGACCAAAACTCCGTTTACAGGACACAGAGAAAGAGTTACAGAACTCTTGGGACTGGTACATAGTGATGTATGCGGTCCCATATCTACATATGCCAGGGATGGTTCTTCGTACTTCATTACATTCACTGACGATCTCTCAAGATACGGACATGTGTTCTTGATAAAACACAAGTCTGAAAGTTTTGAGAAATTTAGAGAATATAAACAAGAAGTCAAGAACCAAACCGGGAAAAGTATTAAAATCCTTCGATCAGATCGAGGAGGTGAATACTTGAGCAATGAATTCCTGTACTTCCTAATAGAGAATGGGATTCACTCTCAGCTAACTCCTCCATATACACCACAGCACAACGGTGTATCGGAACGGAGGAACCGCACCCTATTAGATATGGTGCGCTCTATGATGAGCACAGCTGAGTTACCTGTTTCCTTCTGGGGCTATGCGCTTATGACAGCTGCATACCTATTGAATCAAGTTCCATCTAAATCAGTGCCTACTACACCATATGAGATATGGAGTGGAAAGAGACCATATTTTAAACGAGTTAAGATATGAGGTTGTCCGGCCTATGTCAAAAGGAAAAATCCGGACAAACTCGAGGCACGATCAGTTCTTTGCAAGTTTGTGGGATATCCAAATAATTCACAAGGAAATATTTTCTACCACGCTAAGGAACAAAAAGTGTTTCTTTCTCAATATGCCACCTTTTTAGAAAAGGAATTTCTTGTAAAAGAAATTAGTGACAAAGAGGTAGAGCTGGAAGAAGTTCCAGCAGCACAAACTACAACTGAAGATTTGGTGGAACCAGAGGATTCGGTAGTTCCCAACGAACCTCAGCCTCTCCGCCGATCTAGTAGGGTTCCTCACCCACCTGAGAGATACTACGTTTTTCTCATGGATGGTGGGAGCGAGGATTGCATCATGGAGGATGATGACCCAACTAGCTTCGAGCAGGCCATCACGAGTGGTGACTCGGTGAAATGGCTGGATGCAATGCGGTCCGAGATGGAATCCATGTACACCAACAAAGTATGGACTTTGGAAGATGCTCCTGAAGGGGTAAAACCCATTGGGAGCAAGTGGATCTTCAAGAAAAAACTTGGTGTAGATGGGAAAGTGGAGACTTTCAAAACTAGATTTGTTGCAAAGGGTTTTCGTCAACGACCAGGTGTGGATTATGAAGAAACCTTTTCTCCAGTGGCTATGCTTAAATCCATTCGGATCATGCTTGCCATCGCTGCATATCATGACTACGAAATCTGGCAAATGGATGTTAAGACCGCCTTTCTAAATGGAGATTTAGAAGAGAGCGTGTGCATGACTCAGCCAGAGGGCTTCGTAGCTAGTGGGAGCAGCGGAAAGGTGTGCAAGCTGCTTAAATCCATTTATGGATTAAAGCAAGTATCGCGGAGTTGGAACATCTGCTTTGATGTCGTTATCAAAGAGTTTTATTTCGTCAAAAAAGAAGATGAACCTTGTATATACAAGAAGGTGACAGAGAGTAAGGTTGTCTTCCTCGTATTGTACGTGGACGACATACTCTTGATAGGAAATGACATTCCTATGCTGCAATCGGTCAAGCTCTTCTTATCACAAAAATTCTCAATGAAAGATCTAAGGGATGCCTTCTACATCTTGGGGATTAAGATCTATAGAGATAGATCTAAATGGATACTGGGATTGTCCCAATCCAGGTACATTGACACCATACTAAAGAGGTTTAGTATGGAAGAATTCAAGCGTGGGTTTTTATCCACGATCTCTGGGCTCACTCTCTCCAAAGAGATGTCTCCCAAGACTGATTTAGAGAGAGCTCGCATGCAAGAGATACCCTATGCTTCGATAGTAGGCTCCATCATGTATGCGATGCTATGTACCAGACCCGATATAGCATACTCACTAATTGTAGTGAGTAGGTATCAAGCAGATCCTGGAGAGAGTCACTAGACAGCTGTGAAGAGCATTCTCAAGTACATACAAAGGACTAAAGAGATGCTCTTGGTGTATGGTAATGGAGAACTCCAAGTGGAGTTTTTTACCGATTCGAGCTTCCAGAGTGATAAGGACGACTCTAAGTCGCACTCAGGATTTGACTTTACCCTCAATGGAAGGGCGGTATGCTGGAAGAGTTCCAAGCAGGAAACTGTGGCAGACTCGACGATGGAGACTGAATACATCGCTGCCAACGATGGTGCCAAAGAAGTTGTCTGGATCAAGAAGTTCATAACCGAACTTGGAGTGGTTCCATCCATTGAGTATCCAATACCTTTGTATTGTGATAACAATGGAGCGGTGGCTTTGGCCAACGAACCCAGGTCTTATCAGCGATCCAGGCATATTCTGAGGCGGTATCACCTGATCCGAGAGATTGTTGATCGCCGGGAGATCGAGGTCAGGAGAGTTGACACAAAGATCAACACAGCGGATCCACTCACGAAGGCCATTCCCCAGATACAGTTCGAGAGACTCTTCGGGATACTTGGTATGCGATACTACAGCAGCTGGCCCTAGTGCAAGTGGGAGATTGTTAGTTGTATGTATGCCCTAGAGGCCAATATTGTACATATGATGTATATTATATTGGATGCTTGGACATATATAGAGAGGATTTTCTTGCTCGAGATGATAGTATGCCATCTGGTTTCTCTTTATCTTAACATGTACACCTGTCTCTTGATACTGTATTATGGTTACATGTTGGTAAAGCCCTTAGGATGTGTACTTGACTACCAGGATTATGATGCAGATCATACTAGTGGGACCATGGTAGTTCATAAGTTCATCCTTTAATGTTCCTAGTCGTCGGTGTATCGAGACAGGGCATCGATATACCAGAGTAGACTAGCGTATACGCTTCTCGACCCATGAGACGGGCGATGGATGATCCTATATCCATTGGTGTTTGACATCAGAGATGGTATACGGGTGCTCAGTGGAGACTGGGTACACTGGACGGACTCTCCGAGAACTCCCAGATGGTATTATACCTCACGTCAGATGGCAGTTCTCTGGTGACACTTGTACATGTTAGTCTGTAGACCCGAGATCGTCATAGAGTCTTGTATGATTCCCACTGTGCTTTGATTTCCACCTTACCACGTATAAGAGGGCATGCAAAACGGTTGTTTTTGGGTACAGTCTCGAGTCACATGGAAGCAATGAGCGATAGGAGGGGTTTCGTCTCTTCCGGTATTGGGAGTTGATGTTGCGCTGTGCTCGATTGGCCATAACAGGGAAGTCCCTGGCCAGGGCTGATTTAGAGATTTACTGGTAAGAGTTTTCAGTAGTTTCTCGACCCGTTATGAACCTCATATCGGCATGACTTATCGGTTATCGGGTCTGACGTATACCACCCCTAGACTTGATATGCGACATATCAGACGAGGAAATCGGACTGTACGGTAGTGTTACTGTCAGGCTTTTGCAGGAGTTGGAGCGGGCTTGCTTGCTGATCTTCTGATCGCTCAATACCCAGGTAGCCGTTACGTCCAGCTAGTACCGCTGACGACTTGTGGGTGCTTGATGTGATCATCACCTACTGCCGACGTATTGACGAGTCTTTAGAGTCCTACATAGAGGTTTTACTGGCTCAGGCAAAACGAAATAGGAGCACATATGTGATATGTGCGGGACCGAGAATAATGCGTGTATGAGATACCGTATTCTATTCTCGCGAATTTTGTATCGGTCGGTTATATGTGATATAGCCGGGTTATCGAATCAAGTGTTGATTTGATAAGATGGTACATTTAGTGTTAGTCGGTTATATGTGATATAACCGGATTATTAAATCAAGTGTTGATTTAATAATTTAATGTATAATTGTATATTTGATATACTAATTTACATTAACTAATATTAGCTCACTTAAGCATTCTTTTCTCACTTGTGTGTACATGTAAGAGTTCGGGAGTTCAACGATCGCAGCGAAGGAACTACTACAAGGAGCTTTAGAAGTGAATGATCGATCTACAAAGGTTGTATTTCTATTTCACTTAGAAGTAAAAAGGTTTACTTTTGTTTCCGTATTATATTCTAGTTAACGATTCTAGTTTAGAGTTCCTTGAAACGGCAAAAAATTTAAAATGGTATGGACGATGCCTCCCGAAACCTTGCTGCCGTCGATAGGAACCCTACATTGTCAACCATGAAATTTATTTAGGGAAAGTAAAATTTATATTTTTATTGTTTATAGTTGATCTAGTTAATTATGATTAATTTTGACTAGTCGATAAATCTAAGTAGATCATTACTTGACAAATATTAGGTTTACATAGTGGAAGATTTAGATCAACTTAATTCTTAATTTATTAGAAATTAATTTTTATAATACATATCTTTTTTTTTAATTGGATATTCGTTGTAGAGGTGGAATCAAAATAAAGAAAACGTTTTTATTTAATAACACCATGATTATGTTTAATGGATTTGAAAACCCTAGGTTTTTGTTATTTCATATTTTTATCAAACTTGCTTTTACTTTATTTAATTATTTTTTTAATCTTTGCAATTTATTTTCTTAATTATTGCATTTAATTTATTATGTTAATTATTTCAATTCAAGTTATCCTTTTTAATTCGTTCAATCTAACTAAAATTACCATCCTCTCTACGGATCGACCCACAAGTGCTATGAACGATAAACCATGCACTTGCGGTACAAATTTAAGACTAGAAAATATCCCAACATTATACATGATTATTTATATTTAACTGTGTACCTTGTTCAGAATGTTGTTCAAGTTCGGCATTGTGATCGTTGTCCGTATTAAAAATAGTGTCCACGGACTCGTAAGACTTCAATGCAAGGTGAAAAGGAAGAGATGCTCGGGTAGGAAGAAATCTCATTCGTAGGAATCTCCACTCGAGAAAGACCACTCATCGAAGCAGAAGCACCGGATCCCACTGGCTGGATCTGGAAGAGAATTGACCCTCGTCCCTTTATCCTTACGCTCCTTGACAATACTCATGCTATTGATCGGGATAGCAAGTTCGATATTGCCAAATTTTCTAACAAAGTATCATTCTTTGATTTATTGTCACGATAGTATTTCTTTCTTTTTGCAAGAAGTGCTTCTCTTCAAATGTCATATTCACATATCGCTCTTTATTACGTGCATTTCTCTTGAGGACATTGACGGCTTCTACATAATGTATTAATATATATTAGAAAAAATGATTTCTTGCTTCCTATCCAAATCGAGGAAAAAGAATCTCACCTGAAGCAAGATGAAGGTTGTCTACAAACCTAGCCTGACCATCAATCTCCCTTATCTCACAACTCGAAATCAACACTTTTGCTATTAATAAATGTTTTGAAACAGGATCATTGTTAAGAAAATCCTTTTGTTTTGAAAAATCATTAGTATAACTTAATGTTCAATATATAGTTTGGTAATTTTAGTTCATAAAAAAATTAGTCAAAAAAATAGGTAAAAAGTAATTTTTAAAAACTATTTTTTCTATGCATACTCTTACTTTGATATAACTTCAAAAATTTGTTAATTATTATTGAACTTCTTATAAACTCACTTCAAATTTTCTAAATTTATTGATGCTATAGATGAAAAAATGGGGAACTTTGCTACCTGCTGCTGCTGCTTGGCAACTTGATATCTGATCTTATTGCTTGTCTCCTCAAAGCATCTATTGATTCTAGCATTTCTTTCTCAATCCTCGACTAAATTTTAATGTGCTAGAGAGATTAGGATTTGGTGGTATGAATTTTTTGTAATTTTTGCGTTGCTACACAAGTATAATTATCTCTCTATATATTAACCAATCTATAGTAAGAGATTTGTTATATAAAATCAAATCAGCTTTATTTTTATAAAGTCATAATATAATCATGGCATAAAATCCTTTTAATATACTATAAAGAGAGTTTATATATATTAACTAATTTTTTAAAGTTTCTTTTAGGTCGTATTTTTTTTAAGCTTTTATCATAATTTGCTAATTTAAGTTTTATGGAAATCAAAATTTTTAATCTTTATACACACACAGCATCTTTTATTAAAAAAATCTTCTTTTATATAAAATAGAGAGGGTCTATATATATTAACTAATTTTTTAAATTTGCTTTTAGGTCATATCTGTTTTTAAGTTTTCATCATAATTTGCTAATTTATGTTTTATGGCAATCAAATTTTTTTAATCTTGTTTCATATATTTAGCATCTTTTATCAAAAAAATCTTTTTGTATCTTTTTGAAAGTTTTTATGATAATTCTCTCTCTCTCTCTCTCTCTCTCTCTCTATATATATATATATATATATATATATATATATATAAACTAATTTTTTTTAAATTGCTTTTAGAATGGTTATAAAAACTTGATCTAATCAACTTTTTTTATATATAAAATCCAAATATAATTTTGGAATAAAATCTTTTTCATATACTATAGGGAAAGTCTATATATATCAAATTTGATTTCCATAAAACTTATATTAGCAAATTAATCTTTTCTTATCTTTTTATAAGTTTTTATGATAATTCTCTCTATATATATTAACTAATTTTTTTAAATTGCTTTTAGGATGGTTATAAAAATTTGATCAAATCAACATTTTTTATAAAAATCCAAATATAATTTGGGAATAAAATCATTTTCATATACTATAGAGAGAGTCTAAATATATATATATATGAGATTAATGAAGAAAATGTGCCATAGGAGGGAATTTCCTCCTATGGCGTCGGAAAAATGCATCCTCTATGATTTTTCTCGACGATCGGTATATGTCACCTCCATCTTTATCATCTAAGATGTGGATACACCAAATTTCATGTGATTATACCATTTTTTCACCGTTGATTTAGTTGGTGCAAAATTAATGGTTTACCGACAATAGAACTTTTTACATTGCTAATTCAACGGTGAAAAAGTAGTGGAATTACATGAAATTTGGTGTATGCACATCTTAGATGATAACGATGATGATGGATGCCGATCGTCGGAAAAAATGGTGGAGGTTGTATTTTTTCAACGCCATAGGAGGAAATTCCCTCCTATAGCCTCTTTCCTCCATTATTCTCTCTCTATACATACACATATATATATAATTTGATTTCCATATAACTTAAATTAGCAAATTATGATATAAAAAAAGATATGAAAAGATTTTTTTAAAGAAAAGATGCTGAATATATATATAAAAAAAGATATGATACTGGATTTGAATATGCTGGGGAACCAGAATTTGATGGTATATATATTGACTAATTTTTTTAATTTGCTTTAAGGGGGTCCGTCAATTGGAACAAAGAGTTACAACTGGAACATATCGGGATAATATATTAGTTAGTATCGGTCAATTAGAACTGGAACTTAAATTTCTAAATTTGATGTTAGTCATGAATGTAACCGGAATCGAAACTAAAAGAAAAATAAGTTCCATCTGGAACTTTTTTATATACAAAATGAATGTTTCACCATTCAAAATTATCCCATTGATTTGAATAGAACAAAAATTAAAAATCACAACCACCAAACCCAAGTGTCCATTCACTTTGCCCTTCCCCTCTCTCTCCCCCTTCCCCCTCTCCTCCTCCTCCATTTTCTTACCGTAAGCTTTCAGATCTTTTTTGTCCCTCTTTTTTATCGACCAAATCCAATTGATTCAACACAAATCTTCTCGATTTTTTTTAAATCCATCTAATTTAAAGACCTCTAAAATTAATCAGAAAATATAAAAATTATTAAACATGTATCTAACCTTAATTTGATCAAACTGAAAGAAAAATAGATTTAATTATGTTTTATCAGTATACAGAAATTTCATTTTCTACAATTAAAACGGTAAAATAATTTTTGATCTTATAAACCATTTAGAAACAATAAATATTTTCTAATTATCTATAATTTTGATTGCACCAATAAAAATAAAATAACCTAATATAGTTTTAATATTCAGTACAAGTTTAGTTCTAATAGTTCTTGAATTCTATAAAAAAATGTCCTAGTTTCATAAAAGTTCTACGAAAATATTCTAGTTTCAAAAATTCTATTCATAAAAGTTCTACGAAAATATTCTAGTTTCAAAAATTCTATTTTTATCGAAAATTCCCAATTGACTAACAAGCCTTAAGATTTTTTTCAATAAAAGATACTGAATATATATATATATATATATATATATATATATATATATAAAGATATCGTGTTGGATTTAAATATCGTGTTGGATTTAAATATGCCAGAGGACCTGGATTTGGTGGTATATATATTAACTAATTTTTTAAATTTGCTTTTTGGTCATGCATTTTTTAAGTTTTTATCATAATTTGCTGAGTTAAGTTAGATGGAAATCAAATTTTTTTATAATCTTTTTTTATATATTTAGCATCTTTTATTTAAAAAAATCAGTTTTTATCATAATTCTCCCTATATGTATTAACTGATTTTTTAAAAGAGAATAATGAAGAAAAGAGGTTTTCGTTAGGTGTTGTCAAATATCTATATTCTTCATGGTTTTTTCGAGGATCAGCACCCATCATCATCTTTATCAAGTAAGATGTGGATACACCAAATTTCACATTTTTCCATCACTTTTGCACAGTTGAATTAGAAGTGTAAAAAGTTCTATTGTCGGTAAACCGTTAATTTTTCACCCACTAAATCAACGGTGAAAAAGTGATGGAATCACATGAAATTTGGTGTATCCATATCTTACATGATAAAGATGGTGATGATGGGTGCCAGTCGTCGAAAAATATGATGTATTTTTTCGACGCATAGGAGAGAAAAGGAGGAAATTCCCTCCTATGACACTTTTCCTCCATTATTCTCTTTTTAAAATTGCTTTTAGGATGGTTATAAAAATTTGATCAAATCAACTTTTTTAATAAAATCCATATATAATTTTGAAATAAAATCTTTTTCATATATTATAGAGAGTATATATATCAAATACTATAATTTCATAAAACTTAAAGTAGCATATTATATATTATATGATGAAAACTTAAAAAATATATGGTAAGGTTTTTTTATTGAAAGATGCTAAATATATATGAAAAGAAGATTTGATACTGGATTTAAATATGCTGGGGGACCAAAGTTTGGTGGTATGAATAATCTGTTGGTATCAAAAGACCGCGAAAAACCTCAATGGTTTGCTTTTAGGAGTACTGTATATAAATTAATAAGAAATCGTATGGTTAGCCAAACTGATCAGTTGTATAGCATGTGATTATTAAGTTATAGGAATTGATGAACCACGAATTTAATATATTTTTCCATGGCTAAAGGTTTGAACTAAATTGCTCATGGAGAAATGTTTTTTATTTTACGGGACAAAAATATGATACTTATTTTATATGAAAAAGAAATATTAGATATAAGTGTGAATAAAAATTTTTTCTTTGCATTTTTATTTGAATCTGTGTAAACTGCAGCTCAATTATCTTGTTATGTAGCAAATTTCCAATTGTTTGTCATCCCGTACAACATGTTTTGGTCTTCTTAAGATCTTTCGAAAATATTGATATTGTACTATTTTCATTTTTATGCTCAATTGATATCTAATTGATGGATTATATTTTGTTTTGTTTATTTTAGATTTTTGGAGAAAACTCTAACATTTTCTATGAAAGTTGGAGCTTTGATTTAAAAATTTTAATCTTTATTTTCTTTTATTTTTAACTGAACAATAGTTACTTTACATTTGCTTATACAAACTATACTTGCTTTAAAGCTAACGTTAAAATTTCACGATTCAAATAATGATTGTTATTTAAAAATTTACTGGGTAGCAGATTGATGGAAAAATAATTTGTTTTAACCTGAAGTATTGACATAATTTTTCTTTTTTGCATTGGTTCATAACCACAATGCGCAATACAAACTTAACATTTTTATTTGAGAATTTTAAATAAAAAAAACACCAAAGCATG
The DNA here is from genome assembly GCA_030015575.1 of Agapanthus africanus. NCBI lineage: Eukaryota > Viridiplantae > Streptophyta > Magnoliopsida > Asparagales > Amaryllidaceae > Agapanthus > Agapanthus africanus. Next base: position 821,021,937 of record CM057339.1, on the reverse strand, counting down.
GTATTCATATAGCTAACACGATTGTTTAATTGGTATCTGCTTACAAGCCACAAAGTATATGGTTCTGATGTTAAAAAAACTCCAAAAGCTTCTGTGCAATCGTGAAATACTAAACAAAGATCTACGTTGTCATATGATATTTCTTATAAAGAAAACAATTATGTTCTTTTTTTTTTATCTTGCGTTGCTTACATATGTTAAGTTGCAGTAACTCTGTGTAAACTAAGATCTAGGTTATATAAAATTTCTTATAAAAAAGATAGTTATGTACTTCCTTTTATTCTGCATTGTTTACATGATAATTGTAATAACTTTGTATAATGTACGGATTTATCTATAAAAAAATATTTGTATCAAAATAACTGAAATGACTAACACAGCTAAAATTAATATTCGTCTATAAATATACATATTTGATCTCATGCGTTACGCGTGGGGTCAAAGTCTAGTATATATATATATATATATATATATATATATATATATATATATATATATATATATATTGCTCTATATTAATGGTAGTTTAGTTGGTTTGGTTTTCACCTCTCCCACGAAAGATTACCAAGTCCCGAAATTGGAATCTCTTTACCATTGGCTATGAGTCATATTGATTCTGTCTAGTTGACTAATTTTTCTTTCAAAACAAAAAAAAATGCATGAATTGCATGAAGTCCAATGTTCTTTTTAAAAAAACAAAAAAACATTCGCATTCTAAGATTAAATCATTTTAAAATTTGTTGCCTTCTTTAGATTATATGAATTGTTTAGTTCGAGTTATCGGTAGAACGTGTTGAATGTGCCTCCTCTAAACAAAGAAAAACCTACGTGATTAATCCCACCATACTGAAGTTATTTTTGGTGCACAATGATTTCCTGATAATCTTTTGAACTATTGGGTGGGGGGATTGTTCAGTTGGTCGGAATTTTCGCTCCGCTCGTATGAATAAGGCATTAAGGCTTCTTTATGACTTAACATTTTTCTTTAGGTTGGTGGGATGGGGGGACGTATCAATCCATTTTATGATCATTTTAAAAAGCTCGGTTAGTATAACACTTTCCCTGTTTAACAATTTCGGGACAAATCCGTGGGTGTGTTGTATGTGTGTGTTAGGCTTTCAGGCCAGTTCATGAGAAGGAAAAAACAGCTATCAAATTCACTTGCTTTCTTGAATAGTATAGCTTCAGCAAGAAAGTTATAGTCTTCATACATGATCAGACTATCGAGGCCTCGCGGGATGATACAGAGGCTCGGATATAGCTGTGTTGTCCGGACAAGAGGATGATATTGTGCCACAGGATCAGTGACCCAGGATGTTGTATGGGATGGGTAGGGTTATTTTCTTGTTTTTTGGCGAGGGGTTTGTCATCGTAATTTGGATATGTAGAGGTTATTTCCTTTCTTTTCATCTGCTTTTTATGTGTAGTTTAGCGAAAACTTTTATTTACTGAAACTTGGGGTTTAAACTTATGTTTTGATTAAAAAAATAAAAATATATGCATAGCCGAATTCATTAAGTTCTGCTTTCTTATCCAAAAGGTTTTTTTAACCCCACGTCCCCCTAATCACTTAAATTGCTCATCCAACCTTCCTCACTATTAGAAACCACATCATCCCGGTTCGCCCCCAAATACAATTTTAGGATTTTAAATTGAGTTTTCTTTCCCAAATTGAAATTTAAGGTTCGAGAAATCGAGATGATTTTAACGGATTCACCATGAATTCCTCTTCGAGCTCCCTATCCCTACAACATTCGTAACCATCCTAAAATTGGTGAAAAAAGAAGCAAAAATCAAAGCTTTATCAACGCATTCAATAACAATTCAAAACCTTAAACTTAACCCTATAATTAAGAAAAATTGCTAACTTGACGGGAAAAAACATGCTAAACACCAAATCAAAACCTTAGAGTGTAAGAGTTCTCGAAATTTTCAAAAGAATGAAAAGAAACCTTACAATTATAGTAGGGAGTGGAGACTTGCTTACCTTCAGATCTTATGATCTTGTTGTCCATGCCTTCTTCTTGAAGATCCGAGCCATGCATGATGATATAGACTATAGGTTTGAGAGAGAAGAGCGATGGTGGGAGTGCAGAGAGAGATTAGAAATATTGAGGTAATTCTCGAGTTGATACCGACTGAGAACGTTGAGGGGGTAATGAGAACAACAATGGAGTTTTGGGAAGACTAAAGAATTAGGAGGGACGTGAGGTAAATATTCCCATTAGGAGGAGTCAGGAAAATATCTTAGTTTAAGGGGGGGACCTTAAGTAAAACCCTTTTTCCACACAGATGCATGGTCGCATTGGATGTAAATAATAAAATATTTCAATCCTGTTATAGCATGAGCATAAAGACTAATTTCAAAAATAGAAAGAATATCTTTACTAATATGACTAGAAGTGATTATATGATGTTATTAATCACCAAAAAAATAGGAAAAATGACAAAACCAATAGCCAAAGATGTCCGACTTATCCATCAGAAAAGACAAAATAAGAAAATGAGAAGTTAACAACTCTCTTTCTCTCTCTCATTCCTTACGCATTCTCAAAAGCCCAAAACTATATATGCCTTACAAATTTATATATAAGTCCTTATATCTTTTTTATTTTGTATAACTAATAAAATTTTCAATTCTAAAATTACAACTAACCACACTTATTTAATTTAAATTTAGAAAAACCATAGATATTCTTAGAAATTTCCATGTAATGTCCAGGATAAAAAGTTTCACACCTTTAGTATATGTGTTGCTTAAATTATACACACGTGCATCGCACATGCAAAAAATATTGGTATTATTTATTGAAGGGGGCACATAAATTTTGAGGCAAGTTGATAAATATATACAAAATAAGGCATCGGATGCCACCTAAATTTGCAATTTTGGGTTGGGGGTATATTAGGTACCAAGTAGTCCTTAATTTGGAGCAAAAAAAGCTTTATAGCAGTGTTTTATGAGCTAACTTTTAAAATTGATTAATATCACATATGTTAATCGAAGAAGTGGGACCCAAAAATCAAGATAGACTCCATGCCCATGGAATGGTTGTAAAGGTGTGGGCTTGGAAAGCGAGAGCTTTTGATTCTTCACCTATACATGCCTAGGTATAATTCGAATATAGAACAATGACACTCATCTTCCTTATGAAAGTGAGGGGTTCGATGCCTGAAAGGAAAATGTCAACATTTTAACGTTTTCGGGGCAAATTCAATACGCGTGTGTTGTGTACTTGTAGATGATGCGTGCATGGATGCGTTATGTGTATAGGGTTCCCCTTGCATGCCGATTCCCAAAAATTTAAAATTCAAAATGGAATATAGAATTCACGTGTCTCTATATCCATGTCAAATAAGGATGTGAGCATAATGCTACGGACATTAATGAATGTGATAAATCTTGGAGAGAGATGAGGACCGCTTGGTACCTTACATGCCCCCGTGTCAAAAAAATGCCATGGACGTTCCATGCAATGGTTGATAAAACCCGGCCCATTTCCCATGTCAAAAGAATCTGAGTCTTTTTTTCATGTCAAAAAAATCCTTCACGGCTTTGCCCACTCAATTAATTAGGATGAGCTCATGTCATACGCACATCTAATAGGGACAGGTATAATGTCCAGGTTTTATTCTTGAATGCATGTATGCCGACTTACCTGCAATTTTTAACGACTTAAAATGCAATAAATATCTAGATGACCACAATATCTATCACGATTTTAGTCTGTTTACTTTCCTGCAAAATCTATGCGATTTCTCTTGCGGTGTCTATGCATTCACCTTACATATATGTTTCTTTTCCAAACAATCAACCAAAAAATGCAAACCAAAGAACTAAATTTATCCACAATCCAATCCAATTTAACAGGGAAAAACTTAGTGCAAGAGAAAATGTTCTCGACTGCTATCATCCATGTATGAACCTAGTGGATGTTTGATGAGATAGATCGGTATCGTGTTTATGTATTGATGTTCCCAAACTATGTTTTTGCTTCCTTTTGTTTTAAACCTTTATTTGTAGTTTCTTTAAAAATTTCTAATGAAACCCGGGGTGATTTGCCTTCGTTTTGATATCAAAGAAAATTTTATTAATCAAAAGAAAATTTCTCCATAAGCCCTTGCAAGCTCTTGGATAGACTTTGAGATTCGTGCAAATCTTTTTTTTCTTCACGCTCTCTCAAGACCCATCCAAGAGACCACCTCCGGTTGGTATTGTTGGCATAGGTAATCTAAAATAAGCCGGTGCACGTGTTTCAAACCTCCTGATTTAAAGTCATGTATTACACGATTCAATGCGTACGGATTTAACAAGCGAACCTTCCTGTCATGGAGACGTACGAAACTTTGGTATATGTTCGGCGCCTTCTGCATTTGAGAAACAACATGCAAAAAACGGTGTCAAAGAGGTTCCTTAAAGATAAATACCAGCGCACCGAGATGCTAATCTTATGCCAGGCCCATTATCTCTGCTATTATAACTACAAAACTTGAGGGTCCCAAATTGATTTCAATTTGATGGTCTAAGCAGCAGTAAAAGTATTAAATGTAGAATTTCCTGCAACAAATATTTAATAAATACAATCATTAATAGAATTAGCCATAATTATAAAATCATCTCTATCGATCTTAAATAACTACTAAAATCATTGTTCCAGTTTTAACCCGCTTTAATTTTTTTTGAATTCAGATTAAAAAAAAATAAACATAATTTTTATTTGAACATGTGCATCGCACGTGCAGGATACCGATTAACTTTTTACTCCCATGGTCGTTAGCAAGATGAAACCTTATAAGCAGCGTGCCTCTCGCAACAACGGATCTGTCTCGTGATCTACATTTCTATATCAAGTATGTTTTTTTTCCAACATAAGAATTATAAAATGTTTGTTTAAGATGCATATATCATTTCATGGTGATGGAGGTCTGGATCTCCTTCAGATACTGTCTTCCGTTGACCTGTCGCAAGCGTTGATGAATGGCTGAGATTGGATTTAAGGGTTGTCTCCTGAAGCGTGTGGATCTCAGTGGGCTTGGTTTGGAGTGAGCCCGAGCTACCTGCAAGGAAGTCCCGGGGTGGTTGTACCACCATGGACCCTCCGACGATCAAGTTGGTCAAGAGATTTGTGTTAGTTATGTAGATGCCCTAGAGGCCATTGTTGTACATATGATGTATATTATGATGGATGCTTGGATATATATAGAGAGGACTTTCTTGCTCGTCATGATAGTATGCTATTTGGTTTCACTTTATCTTAACATGTTGACTTGTACTGGTTTACTGTCTTACTCTCACATGTTGATAAAGCCCCTAGGATCTGTACTCGACTACTGGGACTATGATGAGATCATACTAGTGGGGCCATGGTAGTCGATGAGTACATCCTATAACTGTTCCTAGTCAAGGGTATATCGAGACAGGGCATCGATACACCAGAGTAGACTAGCGTATACACATCTTGACCCTTATGATGGGCGATAGATGATCCCATATCCATCGGAGTTGGATATCAAGGATGGTATGCGGGTGCTCAGTGGAGACTGGGTACACTGGACGGACTCGCCGAGAACTCCCAGATGGTGATATACCACACGTCAGATGGCAGTTCTCCGGTGACACTGGTACAGGGTAGTCTGTAGACCCGAGATCGTCATAGAGTCTTGTGTGATTCCCACTGTACTTTGATTTCCACCTTACCACGTCCAAGAGGGCGTGCAAAACCGTCATGCCCCGCTTCCCAAAATACGGAAAACGAGGGATGATTAGGCCAGCCATACTCCTACGGTCTAGGAATCATCCTGTCGTAGTCACACTTCGGCTTCTAGTATTACATGGTAATCAGTAAATAAAGCACAGTATTAAAGGAATCACATCACTAATTTATTACATTAATATTCCATTGTTCACACATTACAGATAACAAGAATAAATACTAACCAAAGTCAAACTCACGATCACTTTTATGGAAAGCAGTAAAGATAGGAAGTACACCAAACTATATCTCTGTGAATTCGAAGGGTAGATCCGTCTTCTGTGCTGGTCCTCCCGCGGGATCTGAGCATGCATACTCAGGTCGTCAGAGCGACACAATAACAATATTATTATAATAAGATGAAACAGGTATATGAGGTAATACTGGTGTAAGAACAATGCAAGTAATCACTATGTCACTATATGATGCAGAATATGTTATGTGTCCCCATCGGTCTCTAGGTCATGTTTGAAATCACATAGTGGAAGGAGAATCATGTTTAACAGGAGTCTCGTACATACCCGAGACAACGGCCCACATGACCGGGACATAACCCTGTCAGCCGGCTCGCTAGATCCTACCCTACACGTATCAGTATCACGGTTCGAATGATCATCCTCTAAACACGATCCCGCTAAATACGATACTCTTTCCACTTTGATTTCCTCTTTTTCCCCAGATTTACACTATTTATGATCTTGATCTAGTTGTGTACAAGTGTACCAATGGCACGGTTTCATCACTGTTCACTGTATCAATCACTGTCACGAATATTCACTTTCCATTGGTGTACTCGTCACTCCTAAACCAACATCTATCACGCACGATAATGCAATGTCCACACGCACTAACACTGAGTATATAGCAAGGGTATGATATATGTATTGTATGCTACCAATAAACTCTGTATGTTATGAATCAACATGCATGTCATTAACTAAAATAATTTGCATAAATCAATATGTTCAGAATTCAGCAAAAATGATACAAGTAAGATAAATAGAACACTCAGTTAGCAATTCATCAAAATTTGGTTCAGTTCAATCGGGATTCCGGTTTTCAAGATACAGCTGTTTCATTTTAAGTGCTCGCGGCTGGAAATTCAGTTTCAGAACTGAATGTCCGTTTCGCGACACGAATTGCACCCAGTTGGGCTCAGAATTTAGCGATGTTACAGTTGAATGAAATCTAGAGTTTTCAATAGAGTATTCAACGCAATAGACGGATCTTCAATCGCATCTGTACGTTGAAAGTTATACACAGCTTAACCTCAGTATGTCATTTCTGAATCTGTTCTGGACAGTTATACGTTCTGCCCTTTTAAATACAGTTTAAAATAGCAAACGGCGATGAAACGGAATGGAACCACTTTTTTTGTTTAGCTAACAGAATTATCTCTAATCTACTGTAAAGTTCCGTAACATACGATTTCAGGAAACACAGTGGCACAGGTCTTGGGACAGAACACAATAATCAGAAACGCTCTGGACTGCAGTCCAGAGTCGCATTCCGATCCAATTATCATCACGGTTACAGAACAGAAATCATTGAAATTCTACATAGGATTAAAGTTCGTCGAGTCGGCTTCGATTTAAGCCCTTGAACATATCGTTCCAGTATGTATATAATTTATGGTGATTTTATTCATTTTCAGATACGAGAAAATATTAGTTTTAACGGCATATTTGGGGGTATCAATTTTTGTCTCTAACAATCGTATTTTCCAGCGAGATTCATACACGATATTTATCATCAAATGGGCCAACAGAAATTATCAGTTTCCGTCAAAATAAACTATTATTTCCATTGGGATTTAGTATCGAACACATAGGTCACATTATGTATCGGAAATCGGTAAATTCGTAAACCAGATAATTTAGGGTTGTACTACTATTATTTTAGCATGAAGCAAGTAACCACTTGCCTGGAAACGTCTCGGGGTCGCAAGGCAGCAACGGCGTCATGAACGCGTGATGTACGCCGTGGAACCGATTCGCGCGAGCTTGGATCGATATGCGGATTTTGCGTCGGGGTTGTCCGGAGTCGTTGCACAGTCACTGGAGGTTGAGGGGTGCTTGATGATCCTCTGTGAGTGTACTGGGGTTGGTGACGGTCGATGGCGTCGCTCCGGCACGTGCACGGTGATGCTCACAGTACGAGGGAGAAATGGGTTTTTGGTGAGAGAGAGAGAGAGAGAGCAGTGGGGACTTTTGAGAGGAGGTGGAGGAGACACTGACGACGAGGAGGGTGTAGGGTGGTCGGCGATGTGATGGGGAGTTCGCCGGCGTCGAGGGTGCTAGGTGGCCGAGCTCGGTAGTGGAGGTTGTGTGCAGGGGAGTGGGCGTGCAGGGGAGTGGGCGTGCAGGGGGGTTCGGGTTGATGAAGGTGGAGTCGTGGAGGGAGGAGGTTGGTGGAGGAGACGTGAGGGATCGCTGAGGAGTTGTCGTCGTCGGAGGTCGAGGGGAGTTAAGAGGTGTAGTGGGTGCTCGAGTTTGGGGGCTCGGTGAATGTAAAGAGAGAGATGAAGAGTGAGTTGGAGAGGGAGAGTGACGAGAGGAGTTGGAGACGAGGGGGTGCGTGCATCGCGGTTATAACGGCAGGAGCAGGGCGGGAGCGTGGGCGCGAGTCACGGCGAGGAAATGGGATCGTGCGCGTAAAGGGGGATGTTACCGTTGGGGATTCAAAGAAGATGAACAGGAGTGGACCGGGTCGGGTAAGAGGAGGCGGGCATGGGTTAAAGGGAGTGGGCCGGGCTATAAAATAATTGAAAAATTATTTAAAAAATTTGAGATCTGGGCTGAGGGAAAAAAACAGGCCGAGGGAGAAAAGATTAGAGAAATTATTTGGGGGAAAATTTTGTGTGGGCTAAGATAAGGAAAACGGGCTGGGGAAAATTTTATATTAGTTAAAAGAAAATTTTGGGCTGAGGGTTTAGGGGGAAAAATAAGGGTTAAATTAAATTGGTTTTATTTGCTTTAGCTTTTGGTTTTAAATTCTGGGTTTTGACTTTTAGAGTTAAGGAAAAATATAAACATTGGGATTCAAGCAACCACCTTCGACACTAAAATGTACGAGGAAAAGTAAATCTTTGGGATTTAGAAAAATAGGAAAAAATTTCATTAGGATGGTAACGGGGATTTACAAAAACGGTGGCTTTTGGGTACAGTCCTGAATCACATGGAGGCAATGAGCGATAGGAGGGGATTCGTCTCTCCCGGTATAGGGAGTTGATATTGTGCTGTGTTCGATTGGATATAACTGGAAGTCCCTGGCCAGGGCTGATATAGAGATTTACAGGTAAGTGTTACCAGTAGTTTCTCGACCTGTTATGAGCCTTACATCGACACGACTTATCGGTTACTAGGGTTATTCCCCTCCGAATGACGGCGCGACAGGGACGTCTTGCCTGAAATTCGGGACAGATGCTAATTGGTGCTATCCGTCCACCTCTCCGAAGATGCCAAGTTGATTTATGGCACCGTGTATCGAAGATTTAAACGGATGCGTCCGATATAGCAGACTTTGTCAGATTCCCCCTCGCTTGAGGGGTTTCTGATTGTGGAGACGCTCTTCCCTGCAGGCGCAAGCCCCTACAGTTAATTACGCTACCGCATCGCGGTAACCACTTTCTCCTTCTCCAGATGGTCACTTCGTGTCGTGTGTGTTTATTTTGTGTTTAGTTGCCCGTGGATTGTATACGGAGACTGAGTTATGTCGTCGCCCGTAGGGCGTGGACTAATCCAAATCCGTATTATCTTAGATTTGGGTTTGGGGGTTTGGGTTTAAGGATACGTTAGCCTCATTGAGGATTAAGATCAACTTAAACGTTTGTTAAGGATACGTTAGCCTAGTTTTTAGACTAAGATCGACTTAACGGGATCGTTTAGATCCAACAATAGGGCAATTAAGGGAGCCCTGTTCTTTAGTTTAGTGACATTGCGGTCAATAGGTAGTTTACGGACATTGCGGTCCAATGTTAGTTTTAAAACGCTGCGGTCAAGGTTAAGGACATCATAGTCCGTGGGTTTAAGGACCCCACCGTCCGATATTAGTTTTAAGACATCCCGGTCAAGGTTAAGGACGTCATAGTCCGTTGTTAGTTTTAAGACATTCCGATCAAGGTTAAGGACGTCATAGTCCATGGGTTTAAGGACCCCACGGTCCGATGTTAGTTTTAAGACATCCCAGTCAAGATTAAGGACGTCATAGTCCGTGAATTTAAGGACCCCACGGTCTGTATCAATGTGTGGTCATAGGGACCCGTCACCTCTTTGAAGACGTTGAGGAATTACAACGCCAAGTATCAAAGGAGTGAAGAGATGTACCCTGGAACCAAGATAGATTAAACAGTCTTTGATCCAGTTTAGGACCAAGACCAATTAATTATGTTATGAGCCTATTAGCCCAGTTGAATTTGAATTGAGGACTTATGGCCATTTTGGGCTGAGTCCAATCATGTTTAGCATATTGATTTTCTGTTGGTCCATTAGAGGAGAGGCTTTGCCTCTAGACACTTAGCCAATGGGGCTAAAGTTAGTGTTAAACACTAAAGACCAATCAGTGTTGAACACTGAGAATGAGATTGACAAGTTAATGTTTAACACTAAAAGATAGTTAATGTTAAACACCAGCAACAGGGCTTTCAAATTATTGTTTATACACTAACGCAAATCAGTGTTAAACACTGGCAGTGGAGATTTCAAATTAGTGTTTAACACTAAGGCATATCAGTGTTAAACACTGGAAACAGGGTTTTCCAAGTTGGTGTTCAACATTAAGAAAGTCAGTGTTAAACACAGTAAATAGAGTTTTCCAAATTAGTGTTTAAACACTAAGAAAATCAGTGTTGAACACTGGATATAGAGGTTTCAACTTTAGTGTTAAACACTAAGGCAAGAGGGGTCACGTGGTAGCACGTGAGAGCGCCCTCAATTCATTTTATTCTGCCAAAAGTATTGAATATTTTGGAGCATCACATGCTGTCACGTGATGGGCATTTAAATGTTTGTCTGTTAGAGCTTCTGCCAAGGGGTCATGTGGGGCACGTGAGGCATTGCCTCAAAGCCCTTCTCTGTGGAACTTTTCAGGGGTCACGTGGTAGCACGTGACCCTGCTTCTTTGCATATTTGTTTATCTTTTAGGAATTAAATCCTTCATAGGGTTAAACCCTAGTTATAACTTTAGAGGAATTTAATTCCCACTTTCTTTTTGAAGAATTATATTCTTAGATAGAGTTAAACCCCGGCTTTTCTTCTGTAAGAATTAAATTCCTGATGTATGTGAAGAACTGAATTCTATCATAGGGTTAAACTCTAATTTCTTCTTTCTTAAGGGAATTAAATTCCTGTTATTTTGACAGAATTAAGTTCTTAACTAGGGTTAAACCCTGGTTCTGTTCATTTTGAAGGAATTAAATTTCTATAACATAGGGTTAAACCCTAATTTTATTTCAAAGGAATTAAATTCCTATAATTCTGTAAGAATTAAATTCTCAAATTTCCATTCCCTCTCTATACTTTGAATCTGCATGGCAGGATCTCAACCCAATGAGAATTAAATTCTCAATTCATGGGGAGATGTGCACTCTGCAGATCCTCTACTAAAGAGAGAACTAAGTTCTTCTTTTTAATATAAGAGTTAAACTCTTTGAGAATTAAATTCTCTTTTTAAAAGCCTCTCCTTTCTTACCTAAGGTTTTCTTTTGCAGAAGATCAAATTCCTCTAAAGTCTCAAGGCTCTATTTCTCTCTCTCTCTATGTCTCTCTATCTGTCCATGTCTCTATGTATATCTCTTGACTCCTATTTATAGGAGAAGGAGCAGAATCAATTAGTTTTAGTGAATCTTTCATTGAGAGATTTGATTTGTATTCATTAGAGATTTGATTTGCATTCATCATTCATTTGGACCTTTGGATTATTAGGTGAATTTTATTCACCATTGGATTTTAAATCCAAAAATATTCCTTTGTTATTTCGGTTAGATTTTAAGGGGAAATCTTTCCAAGTTCAAGATTTTTCCATAAATAGGTGATATTTAATCACCTTTAAATCTTTAATCCAATCGGTTCCAAATAATCATTCTCGTTTGGAAAGATTTGAATACTTTTCAGAATTTAATTCTGTTAAATAGAGAGGCTTTGCAAGCCGGTCACGTATGACCACGTGACCCTTGGTCACGTGTAGGCACGTGACCCTTGGAACGGGCCTTTCTTCTCCTTTTGCGCTCTGTTCTCTGGCTGCTGCTCAGCCGTCACGTGCCAACACGTGACCCCTGGTCACGTGTGAGCACATGACCCTTTCTGGAGCCTTTTCTTTGATTTAATCAAGGAGCTGAATCTGCCTTTGCCGCTTCTTTTAAATGTCACGTGCCAACACATGACTGCTGGTCACGTGCTAGCACGTGATGCCTTCTTCGTAAGCTTTCCTGATTTTAAATCAGGAAACAAATTCCCCCACAGCGTTGTTCTCACGTGTCTGCACGTGAGTGCAACGCTGTCACTTTTTGTGACCGTTGGATTCCTCTAGGGATTTGGGGAGATGAAGCGTCTCCATCACATCCTATAAATGCTCATGTCCCTTCAGAAGAGCCTCCACTTTGCTCATCTTCTTCCTTTGAGAACTTTTTCTGAGAATTTAATTCTCTTCTTCCAGAGCTTAGTTCTCTGCCTTGACACCCTTTTCAGAGTTCAACTCTGTTCAAAAGACTCCTTTTCCTTCAAGTAATGGTCTTGGATGAATGATGAACTCTCACATTCCCCTGGATTTTAAATCCAACACAAGGGTTTTTATCCTTTTTGAATATGAACCCATTTTTTCTTCAAGTTTTTCAACCAAAGTATGAAACCATTTAACCTTCAACAATAGATCTCTTAGGGTTTAGATGATGATCCATAGAGTTTAACTCCGTTCACAGAAAAAACGTTTTTGGGAATTTAATTCCCTTTTCTTAATGAGGAATTTAATTCCTATGAAGAACTGAGTTCTTCCCATGGAGGCTTCTCAGGGTCTCCTTGCCCTAGGTTGTCCTTCTGTAATCAATCAATGAAGAAGAAGCTTGCAATGATGTCTTTTGTGGGAATTTAATTCCCTTGATCCCGTTTGATTTGTTGTAGAGTCCAAGGTAGATTTGTCTTCTAGGGGATGTGCAGGGCCACTTGAAACCCACTTCCTATTTAATGAGGATATCCCCTTTGTCTTATTACAACTGCTTAGTCTCATTATTAATGAGCCGTCATCCTGATTCTGTGGGGCCCATGTGTTTTGTAGCCAATGGTCCCATAAAAAGAGTCTGATGTTGCTTTCTTCAACCTGTCTTCATGGTCATGCATGTATATATATTGCTGGCTTTGCTTTTGACAGTCTTCTTTTATTCGATTTCAGGTGCGATGGCTTCTGTTCCGTGTTTTCCCTTTACTCGTTCGGAGGCTGCTTTTCCTCAATCACCATCTGACGAGTAAGCGATGGCGATGATCCGGGCTCAGGACCCGAACAGTATCAGGCTACTTCTATGGGGATCTTGATACAGTCATATCATCCGGGGTCGCCGGAGTTTCCTCTGCGCAGTACCGACAGAGCCTACTTTCCCGTTCTTGCCGATGGACCCTCCGAGGACGGATTTTGCTGTGGAGATGCCCAACTAGACTCCAACGGGACGACTTGAGCCTTCAACAACAGGTATCCCGAACCACCCGATCCCTGCTATAAATATCCTGGGACGACGCATTTGTCAAGGTGAGGCCCACCCATGGGGACAGATTTATAAGATAGGGCTCACTCCTCGACACCCCACGGGCTACCTCCTCTGGGCTCGCTATATCCTTGCCACCCATCGTACGCGGCTGCAGAAGGTCGGACTCTACCAGGCGATATATGCGTCGCTCTTCCATTATCAGTCCCCGCATGTCTGGTGGGTTAAGGCGTTCTTGAATCAATGGAATCTCCCCACCAACACTTTTCTTCTGGGGGACAGAGAGGTTTCGATCTCGTTGGCAGAGTTTTATGAAATCTCGGGATTGCCAATCAGGGGTACACTATATGAGGAGTTGCTGCCTCCTGACGAGTACGTATTTGAGCCCGAGCCTGCACCGGTTGACGGCTTGTCTGCTGAGAATGCCATCCGCCACAAGCGTCCCAGCTTGATCAAGGCGTTGAGTATCTTCGATCGATTGTTCACCGAGTCTGAGGAGCAGGGCATTACTTTTAAGAGCTTCATTGCCTGCTTCCTTCGCGAGGACGTCCTGTCAAAGACGGCTCCGAAGTTCGCAAACATCAAGGACCCCTTTGGGTTTGGTCTGAAGAAGCTGCCGACCACTGAATCGGATCTACCACAGTATTACATCCCCATTATGTCGCCGATGTCTTTTGAATCCATTGCAGCTGCCGGCATGGATGAGGAGACGTTCTTCGTGGGGTTTGTCAGTGTCTGGCTCAGTTGGTTTGTTATTCCCATGCATCGCCGCTTCATGAGAGCTTCGGTTATCTACCCGGCTCATTGTATCGCCGAGGGGACGCGGTTGGCTATCGGCATCCCGGCGCTGGCGCATCTTTACCACGGGTTGGGCGCTGCGGCTAACACTTCCAGCCCTGGCGTAGACGTGGTGAATTTTTCGCTTCATTACTTTACGTCTTGGATCGAAATGCACGTCTCAGGTGCTTTCGCTATGCATCAACGGCCCGCATTTTACGACGCCTATACTTTCTCTCGGCTTATGCGATTGGTGGATGCTTCTGCCGCTGACCCGACTCAATTCGGGGTTATTTGAGCGCTGATTTCCCCTTACGCTACTGCTAGCGGGTTAGTATTTAATGACCGGGTTTTATCTTCTTCCGCGGGTTCGGCCTAGCCTCTTTGGGACCGGTCAAAAGATAACACGCCCTCTTTGAAGCCCCGGGAGGCTGCGCGCTTATACGCAATTAGACCGGGTTACCTGGTATTCCGTCAGGATAGCGCGGCCCTTTTCATGCGGTACAATCCGCACCGCTTTGCCCGGCAGTTTGGCTATGATCAGGGTGTCCCGTTTGAGGCTTTCATAGTCGCGTCGGTTCCTTCGCTCGGGGCCGTTCGTGATGCCGCCCATCACTTTATGAGGCTGAACACCGGTTCTCAGTTTATGATCCCTGATGGTGATTACATGCCCCGATGCGTGGGGGCGTTCACGGGATGGTATCTCCATCGAGTCAACCCGATTATTCTTGAGGAAAGAAGGGTACTCCTAGGCCATGGTGCTCCCACTCAGGTTCCGGCCACGGGAGCTACGCTGCGACCGCGCGCCCCAGTCCGCTTTCCCTTGAGGGATATCGGCACCGCGCTTATCCCGGGGGAGTCGGGGGTAGATCTTACTCCAACCGCTGGTATGCCCCTGGGTACTCGGTCGCGGGGTAGACGGGCTCCGGTAACAGCACCACCACCCGAGGCGGCATCGCCCTCCGTGGCATCGACAATGGCGGTATCATCTCCGGTTGTGGCACCGAGCGAGAGTAATAGGGATGAGGGTGTCGAGGGCGATGTGGGTCGGCGCCGCCCTAAGGCTCCACGGGGGAGGAAGCGGTCATCCTCGGCGACCGGCTCTGGGTCCAAGCGGCGGAGGAAAGTGGCCACCAATGTGCTCAATTCTTTGGCGGGGTCTAAGCCTATTCTTGAAGACGAACCATTGGCCTTGCAAGAGTCAGACGCTGGACTTCTTTTCTCGAGTTCGGCCGATGAGGAAGCCGCACAGTTGGCCGAGGCCATACGGCGTTCCAAAGACGCGTCTTATAATGCCAGGGTTCTGAAGAAGCCCTATCCCGCTGTAATCTTTTACGAAGACCCTTCGTGGATTCGGCGGCGGTTTATCGGTCCTTTGGAGGAATGGGGGGAAAGGGCCCTGAAGCAGGCCGCTTCAGAAGACGCAGCGGACGCACTTTCTTTGTGGACCGACGGCCATGAGTCTACCCTTGAGCCCCGGCGAGCACGCCTCCTTGAGAAGGAGCAGCGGCTTGAAGAAGCCATATTGAAGGCTTCTTTGCGCATCGGTACGTTGTTGTTCTTTTTTTGTAGCTTTTCAGATTATTCACGCCTGTATATGTGTATCCTTATTCTTATTTGAATTGTGCAGAATCTTCGACGCTGGGGGAGCTCCTTACGGGCTCATTGAAGCTAAAGCCTGCCGAAATTCCTGATGAAGCATTGCTCGATGTGGAGGGGGCTGATAAGGCTGCTCCTCTTATGGTAGAGCCTCCAGTGGCGGTTCTTGATCGGGGAGTGCTTGCCCCTTTGGGGGAGGCTCCTTTGGAGGTTACCGTTCCAACGGCTCTTCCCGAAGGCGGCCCAGAGGCTGAGATGGAGGTAGTCGGGACTACCCTCCCTTTGTTAGAGCCTGCGGTTCCGACAGAGGCTGTCGAAGCCGCTATTCCCCGACTCAGAACGGGAGGATTGTTGAAGGTAACCCTCTGCATTTTAAATTAGCAACCCTTCCATGGTCTGAACTCTTTTGTCTTTCCCAAAATTGCGCGGTTTGGCGGCTTCTATCGCTGACTTGTCGCCTCGACAATCATTTCAGCGTTTATTGGAGATGGCAGCTCCGCAGGCGATCTCCCCTCAGCGCTTTGTCCTTTCCTCTGGGCAGGGTTAGCGTCATTCGCCATTTTTTATTATAGCATTGTCGCCATTTTTTTTGCGAAATGACGTTGATGTCTCTTATAGTTTTGGAAGCTGACGACGAGGTCGAGGTCGTTGAAGGGCCAGGGGAACCTGCAGCTCCTACTTGCATGACTGTCGGTAAGCGACATTTCATCATACTCTCATTCGTTCTTTGCTTAAGAATTTTACTGACATCTTTCAAATTTGAACAGCCCTGCCAGTCTCCACGGCGTTGGAATCACGCATCGTGATGCCGCCCGGCCCTTATGCTTTGCGGGCTTCAGAACGCGTGGCCCAATTAAGCCTTGTCTCCTTATCATCTTTGATTGAGGGGCTCCGTGCTAGCAGCGCGACCACAGCTGAAGCGTTTACCGCCGAAGCTAACGGTTCTCTTCCTTTTCTTGCCACCTACCATAGCGAAGAGGTGGTGCGAGTCTGGGTGGAGTTCTGTCGGCAGGTGGAGGCTTGCTTGCATGCCCTTGAATGTTCTCGTCTTTCCTCGGAAGCCGTGGCTGCAAAAGCGGAGTTGCGGGGTCTGATAGCACGGTGCGCGGCAAACATGACGTCGTGCGAGAAGAGGCTCGGCCGTAAATTCTCGGAGAGGGAGCTAGCTTCCAAGGCGCTGAGCGAGCTTCAAGCTAATCTTACCGTTAAGGCCCACAAAGCATATGAACTCTGGCGAGTGCTTCAAGAGACCATCAAGGAGGTGGTGGCTCTCGATAAAGCTGCCACGTTCACTTGTGAAAGGGTCGAGACCCATAAGGCCACCGAGAAAGAGCTTGAAGTTCGGCTTGCTTCGTATCAGGCCGAGCAGGCTCAGGCGGAGGCTCGTCTTCAGGCGATCCTGAATCATGAAGCCATGACTCAGCAACAGAAAGATGAGCTGGTAAAATTGCTACATCGCCCGCCGGCTTGAAAACTTGTATCTTTTCCTTTCTTTTCTGTTTTTGTACATACTCATGAATGAGAGTATCTTCTTTTTGTTCTTTCATGAATTGAACTTTGTATCCATTTTGGTTTATGAATAAAAGATACATTTTTCTTCTCAATGGTGTGTCTCTTTTCATTGAATGAGTTTTGCGGACAATTTATCTTGATCTCCTTGCAGGGCAGCGACGGCTTAGGATTCAGGGTTAAGGTCTGCGTCCTAAGACTTTTGCGCTTTATGAGCCACGAGGGTCTCATAAAGAGTTTTTCTCTCTACAGGTCGAGAGGATCCCATAGGTGTAAGTTTTTCTTAAGAATCGTGAGGATTCTTAAGCGGGTTTTTCCTTGAGAGTCATAAGGATCTCACAAGAGAGTTTTATTCCTTACAGGTCGTGAGGACCTGCAAGTGCTGGATGTGGTCGCCCTTATCCGTGTTTCACGGGGTCAGGGGTTGCTCAAAGTATCGTAATTTAAAGACGTCGCGGTCAAGGTTAAGGACGTCATAGTCCGTGGATTTAAGGACTCCACAGTCCGATGTTAGTTTTAAGACATCACGGTCAAGGTTAAGGACGTCATAGTCCGTGGATTTAAGGACTCCACAGTCCGATGTTAGTTTTAAGACATCACGGTCAAGGTTAAGGACGTCATAGTCCATGGATTTAGGGACTCCACAGTCCGATGTTAGTTTTAAGACATCACGGTCAAGGTTAAGGACGTCATAGTCCGTGGATTTAGGGACTCCACAGTCCGATGTTAGTTTTAAGACATCACGGTCAAGGTTAAGGACGTCATAGTCCGTGGATTTAAGGACTCCACAGTCCGATGTGTGGTTGCAGGGACCCGTCACCTCTTTGAAGACGTTGAGGAATTACAACGCCAGGTATCAAAGGAGTGAAGAGATGTACCCCTAAACCAAGGTGGAATCAATATAGAATCTGGGTGGTTGATTGTTAGTTTTAAGACATTACGGTCGAGGTTAAGGACATCATAGTCCGTGGATTTTAAGGACTCCACAGTTCGGTGTTTGCTCTGGATGCTTCACACGGGTTCACTGCCGTGCTTGGCGAGGACCAGGCTCCGCTCTGGGCGTTTTCCGCGGGGTCAAAGAGTGACATTATCCGCATTCCACGTGACTAGGAATTTTGCACTAGATGCTTCACACGGGTTCACAGTCGTGTTCGGCGAGGACTAGGCTTCGCTCTGGATGCTTCACACGGGTTCACTGCCGTGCTCTGCGAGGACTAGGATCCGCTCTGGACATTTTCCACGGGGTCAAAGAGTGACGTTATCCGCGTTCCACGTAACCAGGAATTTTGCACTAGATGCTTCACACGGGTTCACTGCCGTGTTCGGCGAGGACTAGGCTCCGCTCTGGATGCTTCACACGGGTTCATTGTCGTGCTCTGCGAGGACCAGGATCCGCTCTAGACGTTTTCCACGGGGTCAAAGAGTGACGTTATCTGCGTTCCACATAACCAGGAATTTTGCACTAGATGCTTCACACGGGTTCACAGCCGTGTTCGGCGAGGACTAGGCTCCGCTCTGGATGCTTCACACAGGTTCACTGCCGTGCTCTGCGAGGACCAGGATCCGCTCTGGACGTTTTCCATGGGGTCAAAGAGTGACGTTATCCGCGTTCCACGTAACCAGGAATTTTGCACTAGATGCTTCACACGGGTTCACTGCCGTGCTCGGCGAGGACTAGGCTCCGCTCTGGATGCTTTACACGGGTTCACTGCCGTGCTCTGCGAGGACCAGGATCCGCTCTTGACGTTTTCCACGGGGTCAAAGAGTGACGTTATCCGCGTTCCACGTAATCAGGAATTTTGTTGATTGTATCCGCATTTCACGGAATGGAGGTTTGGCTGTTGGTGATATGTATATCGCCGAGCCATGGAACTAGGGGTTGCCGCTGCTCCGCTTTGTCTGAAGTTGTGTCCGTTGTTACGAGACGAGTGTTGGGATGATCTCTAGGTCGCTTGCGTCCCGTCGAGACTTAGCTTCTTTCTTTGATGAAACCTGGGGGGAAGTATGATCACTTCTTTGTTTACGCCCTTAGATTGTATACAGGGTGTGATGGAACATCACCTGTAGGGCATAAATTAAAACATTTTTTTATTTTATTTCTTTTTCCGCGATGCTCTATCATTTCAGCTTTTATATCGCGGAGGTCGCGATTGCCCTATCATTTCGGCTATTTTTCGCGGTGCCCAATCATTTCGGCTATTTATTTCATTTTTACTCGCTGCTTTTTATTGCGAGCTGCCCCATCATTTCGGCTATTTTGCGTGCATACATTTTTACTTGCTGCTTTTGTTTGCAAGTTGCCCCATCATTTCGGCTATTTCGTATGCACGTGCGGCCTACTGGCTTTTCGCCATAAACCTGAAATTAGACACCGATTTCGGCATCAGCACTGCTACAACTGGGATATGGCCAGGAGCGAATCATCATCTGCCTCTGTCGATGTTGAACAAAGGTTGCTTAGCAAACAGGGTTAGGGTCAAGGCTTTTGACTTCATGAGCCGTAAGGGTCTCACGAAGGTATTTCTCCCTACAAGTCGTGAGGATCTCATAGGTGTATTTTCTCCCTAGGAATCGTGAGGATTCCTAAGTGTATGTTCCTCTGTAATTCGTAAGGATCTTACAAGAGGGCTTTCTCCTTATAAGTCGAGAGGACTTATAAGGGTTGTTCACCATATGGACATACCTCTAGTCACGGGTGGGACTTTGCTGGGGAAATGTTTATTCGCGCCCGTGGATTGTATACAAGGGTCAGTATGAGCTGCTTGTAGGGCATTGTCGAAGGTTATGGGGGATTTTGCTTAAGTACAGGTTTAGGTCTCTGTGACTTAAGACTTTCAAGTCTTATGAGCCGTGAGGGTCCCATAAGAGAGTTCTCCTTGCGAGTCGTGAAGATCTCGCAAGTGTATTTTCTCCTTAGGAATCGTGAGGATCCCTAAGTGTGTGTTCCTTTATAATTCGTAAGGATCTTACAAGAGGGCTTTCTCCTTATAAGTCGAGAGGACTTATAAGGGTTGTTCACCATATGGACATACCCCTAGTCACGGGTGGGTCTTTGCTGGGGAAATGTTTATTCGCGCCCGTGGATTGTATACAAGGGTCAGTATGAGCTGCTTATAGGGCATTGTCGAAGGTTATGGGGGGATTTTGCTTAAGTACAGGTTTAGGTCTCTATGACTTAATACTTTCAAGTCTTATGAGCCGTGAGGGTCCCATAAGAGAGTTCTCCTTGCGAGTTGTGAAGATCTCGCAAGTGTATTTTCTCCTTAGGAATTGTGAGGATCCCTAAGTGTGTTGCTCCCTTGTGAGTCGTAAGGATCTCACGCGGGTGGTTTCTCCTTACAAGGTCGTGAGGACACTGCAAGTGTCCTTTAACGAGGTTGCGCCCTTTCGGGTTTTCACAAACACTCGCCGGTAGTCCTGCTATTTTTACTCACGGAGCCCTTTCGGGTTTTCATCCGTGCCCATTTTGCTTATGGACATACCGTTTTTTATTTATATATTTTTTTCATTTTTTTTACGAGGTCGCGCCCTTTCGGGTTTTCACGAACACTCGCCGGTAGCCCTGCTGTTTTTACTCACGGAGCCCTTTCGGGTTTTCATCCGTGCCCTTTTGCTTATGGACATACCGTTTTTTTTGTTTTTTTTTTATTTGTTTTGTTTTTTTTTGTTCATCTCATCAGCCTAAGGATGCTGCGGTAGTAGTTTTAAGGACGTTTCGGTCCGTCGTTAGTTTAAGGACGTTTCGGTCCGTCGTTAGTTTAAGGACGTTTCGGTCCGTCGTTAGTTTAAGGACGTTTCGGTCCGTCACTGAGAGAGGGCCGGCTACTACTTATAGAGCTTTAGCCTAGGAAGATAGCGAGCGGACATAGTCGTCGTTATCTACCAATGACCTAGGCTGTAGCCCATTAAGCGTAGTATTTCTTGAGGAAGCAGCCGTTTATTGGCCTGAAAGGCCTTTCACCGTGCATATCCATGAGTAGATAAGATCCACCCTGGTAGACCTTGTCTATGATGTACGGGCCTTCATAGTTCGGTTCGAATTTTCCCCGCTTGGCGCGATTGGGGTTCATAGGCCTTTTGACCACTAGCACAAGTTCGCCTTGGCGGAATGTCCTCGGCCTGGTCAATCTTTCATACGAGCGTGTCATTTTTGCTTTGTAAGCCTCCAAGTTTTGTTGTGTTACGAGCCGTGTTTCATCAAGGGCATCAAGCTCTTCTAGCCGAAGGCGAGCATTTTCTTCGCTCGACAACTCGCAGTGGACTGCCACTCGTAGAGAAGGTAGCTCTATCTCGAGAGGGGGTACTGCTTCCGTACCGAATACCAATGCGTATGGCGTCACGCTCGTGGCCGTCTTGAACGTAGTTCGATACGCCCAAAGAGCTTATTGCAGTCTCTCATGCCAGTCTTTCTTATTTCGGGACACCGTCTTCTTCATGATCTTTGTCAAGGTCTTGTTGAAGGCCTCAGCTAGACCGTTAGCCCAGGGATTATAAACTGAGGAATATCTCCAGTCTATATTGTGTTGTTGCGCGAAGCGGCTGATCTTGTGGCTTCTGTAGGCTGGCCCGTTATCAGAGATGATCCGTCTTGGCGTTCCAAACCAATAAATGACGTGCGTCTTGAAAAAGTGGAGAATATTCTCCGTCTTCACTTCCCTCAATGGTACTGCTTTTGCCCATTTGGAGAAGTAATCAGTCGTCGCCAAGATGAAACGATATCCTCTGGACGATGCCGGTTCGATGGGGCCGACTATGTCAGTTCCCCATATTTCGAATGGCCAGCAAGCCACCGTTGGATGTAGTGGATTCGGATGTTGATGGATGAAATCCCTATGGATTTGGCATGAGTGGCATTGCTTCGCATATTCGAGGCAGTCCTGGATCATCATGGGCCAGTAGTAACCCATCCGTTTAATTTTTAACTTCATCTTCGGGCCTGCTTGATGAGAACCACAGATTCCGTCATGAACTTCCTGAACGACTCTTTCTGCTTCGTCAGGTCCTAAGCATCTCAGCCATAGAGAATCAAACGATCTCTTGTATAGAGTATCGTTGACGAAGGCGAAAGATAGAGCTCGTTTCATGAGCTGATGTCTTGAGGACGCTTCTTCAGGCATTCGGTGGGATTTAAAGTAGTCTATGAAGACTTCCCTCCAGTCCTCAGCCTTCTCACGGTCTTTTATTTGTAGGGTCGTCTGCTCAGTCGCTCATTTTTCTTCGGATGATTCCGGAGATATTTCTGCTGGGGCGAGCACTCGACGGCTTTG
Organism: Agapanthus africanus; assembly: GCA_030015575.1. Classification (NCBI taxonomy): domain Eukaryota; kingdom Viridiplantae; phylum Streptophyta; class Magnoliopsida; order Asparagales; family Amaryllidaceae; genus Agapanthus; species Agapanthus africanus. The sequence continues at coordinate 820,999,345 of CM057339.1, read as the reverse complement.
TACCACGATTCTGACGTCATCGAGGTTCTCGTCAGCCAGTTCTTTAGCGAGCTTAGCTAACACGTCCACTTTGCTATTTTCCGCGCGTGGTATGCTTTCCAAAGTATATGAGGGAATTTAGGTCAACAGTTGTTGCACCTTTTCACCGTACTTCACTAACTCCGGTTTGCACGTTTGGTAGTCGCTGTTTACTTGACTAACGACCAGTTGAGAATCCCCGTATATGAGGAGGTTTTCAATTCCCATGTCGATGGCGATCTCGAGGCCTGCTATCAAAGCTTCGTATTCGGCTTCATTGTTCGTCCTCGGTTCTGTTAAGGAGAAAGCGAAGCGCAATATCCCTCCTTGTGGAGTTACGAAGATGAGGCCTACCCCCGATTTGATCATTGGGGTACTTTGTTTGCGCTTCTTTACGGAGGACGCTCCATCGAAATAAAGTTCCCATCAGGTATCACCACCGTCGATCGCGTCAAACGCATGTTCTTCCGGCAAATCGCAATTTAGAGGAGAACCGGCAGCTACTGGATGCTCGGCAAGGAAGTCGGCGATGGCTTGGCCTTTCACTGCCTTAAGAGGCTGATAGGTTATTGAAAACTCCATCAAGAGCAGGGCCCATTTAGCGAGTCTCCCTGTCAATATGGCGTTTGACATTAGATATTTTAGGGGGTCCACCTTTGATATAAGACGGACTTCATGTGCCAATGCATAGTGCCGGAGTTTTGTTATCGCAAAGATTAATGCCAGGCAATGTTTTTCGATAGGGGAGTAATTGCTTTCTGCCCCCAGAAGAACTCAGCTTAAATAGTAGAGCGCTCTCTCCTTCCCTTGGTCGTTTTCTTATGCCCATAATGCGCCTAAGGAATTCTCAAGGGTTGTTGTATAAAGAATAAGGGGCTTTCCCTTGACTGGAGCAGCTAACACCGGCGGGTTCTACAGGTACTGCTTGATCTCATCTAGCGCGCTCTGGCATTTTTGGTCCCAGACGAACGGGGTTCCCTTCTTCATCAGGTGGCTGTAAGGACGGCACTTGTCTGACAGGTTGGCGATAAACCGCCGGACGTACGCGAGCTTCCCTTGGAGAGACCGCAATTGTTTGAGAGTTCTCGGCGGTGGCATTTCCATGATCGCCTTGATCTTAAATGGATCTATTTCGATACCTCGGTGTCGGATGATGAATCCCAGGAATTTACCCGAGGAAACTCCGAACGCGCATTTGAGGGGATTCATCTTAAAATTATATTGCCGAAGGCGTTGAAATACGGTCCTCAGATGCTCTAAATGCTCTTTATATGACATGCTCTTTACTACGAGGTCGTCGATATAGCACTCGACGATTTCGTATATGAGATCATCGAAGATTTTTGTCATGGCCCTTTGATAGGTAGCACCGGCGTTCTTTAAACCGAAGGGCATAACTTTGTAGCAGAATATACCCAAAGGAGTCCGGAAAGCGGTGTGCTTCTGATCTTCGGGATGCATCTTTATCTGATTGTACCCTGATGAACCGTCCATAAAGGAGAAAACCTCATGAGTGAACGTATTGTCTATCATCAGTTCGGTGACCGGCACTAGGAAATCGTCTTTCGGGCAGGCTTTATTGAGATCTCGGAAGTCCACATATATGTGTAATGTTCCATTTTTCTTCATCACCGGGACGATGTTGGCGACCCAGTCAGGATACTGTACTTCCTGGATAAACCCAGAATCGATCAGCTTCTTGACTTCGGCATTAATGCTCATCTCAAGCTCGAGACGCATCCTTCTTAGCGCTTGTTTGACCGGCTTGATATCCGGAGATATTGCTAATTTATGCACAGCAATTTCTGGATCTAATCCCGGCATTTCGGAATAGTTCCATGCGAAGCAGTCTCTGTGCTGTAGAAGCACGTCCTTTAACGCAGCCACCCTTTCTTCAGACAGCAGCTCGCTGACGAATGTCGGTCGCGGATCATCTGCCGACCCCAACTCAATCTTCTTGAGATTATCTGCAGTAGTATGTATGCCATCTTCTAGGTCTTTCGGAGCTGGTGGAAATTCTGAGATCACCTCGTCATTGTTGTTCTCAAAGCACCAGGGAAGGTCATCCATGTTCTCGGGCTCTTCTTTTAATATTGTTATCATATGACAAGTGCGAATCCTCTTCCAAGACCGATGTGGATCTGGTTCTGCTCTTGTGGCTTTGGGTTTGTGCTTTTGTGGCGGCGTTACTTTCCAGCTGCTGGATAAAGCAAATCTGCCCCGCTGGTACTGGTCTTCGACCCAGTTCTTGAAGGTAAAACAGTCTTCGAGGGGGTGTCCTATGGCTCGGTGATAAGAGCAATAGCCGGGATGAGAAACTTTGTTAGCTTGCTCAGGGTGATTAGACTCCGGAAGTGCGATCATTTGATGTTTTATAGCGAGCTCGAGTAACTTCTTCGTCTTGTCTCGAGGGAAGGAATACGCTCGACTCATCTTCTTCATGAGGAACAAATCCGGACAGCGCAATGCCCGATCACATGACTCTCTAATCCTGCGTCGTTGTTGTCGACTCCTTTTTCCGCTTCTTGACTTACTTCTACCTCTGCGTCGGGCCTTTTGCACAACGGGTTGACAGGGAGGAGCATCTTCGTCTTTTGCAGTCTGTTGAAATAGACGTTGCATCCTGGCCCTCTCGTAGATGGCCATCTCGCGATTATGGTCTTCTTGAGCTTTTTGACTCGCTTTCCTGATAAACTTGTCCATTCGTTTTTCAAACGACGGACTCGGCACTTCGCTCGCGGGATCCAGTTTTGACGAGGGGTTAGCATTGCTCGACAGGGCGTTTTCCTCCTCATCGAAGTTATATATGGCGTAGCTACCGTGGACTCGTTCCCGTTTCCCGGATCTCACATATCCAAGCCCGAGCGTTTCCATTCTCCCGTTGGGCAATTTGCGCTGAGTTCCAGGGACATCCCAAATCCTGTTGTAGAATCGAGCTTGTCGAAGAGTCTGTTTTAAGGGTACCCCTTGGCGCTTCAATAGTCTCTTTAGTCCGTTTGTGTAATATCTGGGTAAACGGATGGGTTGGAGCCTGTCGGGTGTAGAATCCGCGCCATGCCAGATCTCTTTCTCTACTCTTGTTTCCGAGAATCGATAGAATAGGATCACCTTCTCACCCTTTCGCCTAGGAGGGACGTAAAACGTCTGCAGGTCCTGCACATTGTAAGCTTGAAGTGTGTCGAGATCCTTGTAGTGTTCCCGCGGCACCATGGTGATTTGCAAAATTTGATCATCGCCAGGGGATGCTTGTATTGACGGCCGACTGGAGAACACAGCATTAACCTCATCTTTCGAGTCACTTCCGAAGATCAACATAGGGGCGGACGGTCCCGGGTTGTTGTGTCGGGACGGACCAGCGTAAACTATCTCTTCTTCTTCTTCGGTATCGCTCTCGAAAACAGGGATGGTGGCGGCGGCTTTGTCCTCCGGCTTGCGACACCTTTCTGTATCCTCAAAATCTGGCAAAAAGTACTTTGCATCTTCGTACTTGCGGACTTCGTTCACGGAAAATGGGTTCAGCTCACCTGTTACGGTGTACTCGAAACCATCCTTAAAGTACTTCATACACTGATGCTGTGTAGAAGGGATGATGTTGTACTCGTGTAACCAAGGGCGACCGAGCAAGGCATTGTAGCAGGTCTTGGCGTCAATGACGTGAAACTTGATGTCCGTGACAAGCAGCCCGAAGCGTAGTGTTAATATCACAGATCCGAGAGTCCGTGATGACTGGGAGTCGAAACCGGAGATGGTAATTTTGTCACGAGCGAGGTGCTGCACGCTCATGCAGATTTTCCTTCAACACTCGAACATTAAGGAGATTGACGGAGGATCCATTATCCACGAGGATCTTGCCTATCTTGATATCGTGGCAATATCCGAAGACGTATAGGGGACGGTTGTGGTCGCACGTCCCGAGGAGAAGGTCTTCGTCACCGAAAGTGACATTGGCCGTGTACACTTCCTCCAATTCATCCTTCATCTTTTCTTCAGCCAGGAAAGCTTGGAACTGCTCGGGTTCTTGTAACGCCTTGATTAATGAATCTCGCGCTTCTTTTGATAATAGGAGGGCATCGAGAATGCTGAGTTGAGAAGGTGGCTTTCTTAGGTGCGCTAGGATGTTGTAGTCCACCTTACCCTTCCTGGGAGGGTCCTTGGCAGTCAGCTCTTTCATGACTTGGTCATCTAAGGCGATATCCTCAGTGACCTTTTCCTTACCCTTATCTTTTCTATTCGTGGGCCTGAGATTCTTTTCCGGGAGCGAGCGATTGCGCAGCTGAATGTTTTCGCAGGCCTCTGGTTCTTCCTCTTTCCCTAAAAAGGATTTTTTAAAGAGAGGGCCCAGAGCCATTTCTTCATCAGAGTCGCTCCCAAAGGTGAGAACTTGCGATCCTCCGGCGTCGACCATGTAACAGTTGCCGGTAGTTCTTTTGTGCCTGTCGGTAGTACTTCTTTATTCTCGGCGAGTTTTGCGTTTCATGCGCTTAAAATGTTGTCGGTGAGCAACATATCCCTGCCACCACATCTTAAAAGCGTCGCACCCTTCAGTGGGGTGCGAAATCTTCCGATGATATGCGCAATAATTAGGGTGTCTCTCCGCCCCATCGAACGTGTTTTCTTCCGAGGGTGGCAGCTTCATTCCCATCGACATGGCTTTGGCAAACCTTTTTCTCGTCTTGAATATATTTTTATCCACATCGGGTGTCTTTTGATCTGGCGGGAGTGCTTTGACTCTTTCGTTTAGCCGCTTGCGTTTCGCTCCTTCCGATGCAACCATCTCACGCTCCTGATCGGCTTTACTTTTCAAACGAATCTCGTCTAGAAAGGCGTCGATCATTTCATCTGTTGGCCATACAAGTCCTGGCTCAGGCTGTGCCCCCAGTTTCTCAGTGCCAGGAATTTTCTCATCGTCCGTAGGCGAGTGGGAAATCACATGACAACTCGCTACATATCCCTCGGACTCATCCGACGAGCTTTCTCCATCATCTTCCTCTTAAAAGACGGGGTCGAGGAACTCTTGCAGTGTGACGGGAGTCCGCGCCTTTTGATGCGTCAATCTGTTTCTGCAAATCCATGCACTTGTTGATCAGTCGAAAATACTGCATTTTAACACGGCAATTTCCCTATCATTTGAACTCATATAGAAGTGTTCGGTATTCATATTGCACATATTACCAAATCATCTCTGAAATACCAGATTTCATGTATTAGACTTGAAAATCGACACTTTAAGGGAAATCGACTGTGTTTCATGGCATCGCATCATCCTTGTATTGCGCAACTCTTGTCTCGGTGAAATTGTGCAGGAAATTCCAGAAGCAGAGCCTAAATTGGGAAAAAAGCTGATAAAAGATACGCCAACTCAAAGGCTAAAGATCTGGTAGCGATACAGAAGGCCAAATAAAATTCAACATATCAAAACAAGGCCCATAAATCATTCCAAGCCCATAGCAGAAATTACAAGCCCTAAGGACTCCAAAGCGCCGCGGTTCCGCGGCGGGAGCTGGCTTGTGCCGCAGAACCGCTGCGCTTTGATGACGTCATCGGCTCAAATTTCCTCCACGTGCTTCTTGTAACTTCCTAAGCTTCCAGAAGACTCCCGATTCTCCACGTGGCTCATCTAGAAGGCTCGGCTTAACAAACTATTTCTAGAAGTCTCTCTTAACAAACTTTTGGAGAAAAATTCAAATCTTTTGCTAACTAACTTGTGGAAGGAAAATTCAAATTTCAATCCTAGATCTAGAATTTTGAGGTCTATAAAAAGGAGCCTAGATTTATGGTGCAAATTGTTCAAGAATCACCATCATCTTCTACCCACAAGTTGAGTGACACAACTTGTGCCTCAAAAATCCAATTCAAAATCAAGATCAAGATCCCGAGAGCAATTCAAGCAAGAGAGCCTTCAACCTTTAGAAGCGACGCCGGATTTCAACGGAGCAAGAGATCCACGCCGATCCGCGACTCAAGGAGCCGAGCGAAGCCGAAATCGACGATCTAGTTCCTTTCTTTTGTAAATTCAAGAGAGTTGTAACGAAATTTGTCGATAAATAAAGGTGAATTTTCTATATTCTTGCTTATCTTTTAATTCAAGCATAATGATTAGATCTCAATTTGTGATTGTGTTTGTGATCATGATGTTTGAGTAATCTCCGCTCGTGTAGGAGTTGTGACGATCTTTAGATGATGATGATTTAAATATTTTTACAATTCTTAAATCCTATAATGTTTGGAAATTCTAGTGAATCAAATGATTAATGACCTAGTTTCGAGATGATACTTTCTTGATCGTGTTCACTCGAAATTAGGGAACAACTATTGACCATTTGATTAACTAGAAGCTAGAATTTGAATGCGATCCATCGAAAGGACAAAGGATGAGTTGCGAAATTCCTAATTTCCTCGCAAGATCCTTAAATCTCGATGAATTTGCATCGATCTAGTATCAATTCATTAATGGATAAGAATGAGTAATTATTAGATCTCATCACATCTATAGATCCGATCTACTCCTACGAGCCATACTTCTAATCTTGATTGTTGGTTGGAAATTATCACACATCTCAATTCTTGTTTTTAATGTTTCTTTTAGATCTAGGTTTTCTAATTCTTGAATTTCAATTACAAATCATGAATTGTTTTCTTTTCTTTTCCTTAAAGTTTCAATTCATCTAATTCGAAACACGAACGATTACACTTTCCCTGTGGACGATCCGTACTTACTAACGCGCTAAATTTGACACCGTTATTGATTGCGGTCAAAATATTTTTGGTTGTGATTTCTATATTCAATTTTCAAACACACACACTGAGAATTCATTCAATCAAATGGCGCCGTTGCCGGGGATAGTGCGCTAATTGTTCGTATTTTGAAATTTGAGTTGAAAAGTTTATTCCATTATAATTTTTAGATCAAAATTCGCGCAAACACTAATACGTGTTGTTGTGATTTGATTGCGAGGAAATCTGTAATCATTGGAGCTAGAGAAAAAAATTTCTGAAATTTCCAGAGAGCTGAGGAGTTCAATTGGAACAGTATCAAGAAATTGTGTGCAGAGATCCCACCATCCAACCGCGATCCCGCGGCAAATACCCCCTCCTGCGGCGGTTCCGCGGCAAGATTGCTAATTCACTACACCAGTTTTCCTCTGTGAGTTCCTAACTTTCTTATCTCTCCCCTCATCTGCTCCAATTAACATTTTATGCAGGTTTCTTTGCAAATAATCGCAGCGCCGCAAAAGCAAAATAAATTGTGCGTGTTTTGATTTTTGGTTGTTTGCGTATTAAAACGGAAATTAAGGGGCACGACCAAATCCAGATTAGGTGGGGAGTTCATTACCCTTCCTAAGCCCCAAAAATCACAAACTTGCATCCGCATTTACCCTCATTAACTAAAAAATATCTAGAGATGACTCTAAGGACCGTCGCGCTCACTTAGGACAGAAGAAAGCCGTGGGTAATTTATTGCTTATCCGCGTTTCTTTTGCGGTGTCTAAGGCAAGTGTGTCGAAGGCTAGTGGTTACTTAATTAGGCCCACTACTTACGTAGTGGAGAACCTCCCACTTACCTGGCACTTACCTGGCCACAGTAGAGACAAAGAGGCAGTGGAGGATTTATCCTGCGACTTGTCTTTTGGCAGTTAGGAGCGGTCTAGAGCCTGACCTAGGTAACCCCTAGATTTTAGGGTATTGCTTATTGCATTTGTTGTGATCGCATCATATTTTCAAAAATCCGTATCATTTTTCAAAACAAACACCAATCACATTCATTCTCTCCCCTAATTATATTTTCACGCTGCCACTTGTACTAATCCTTTTTAGTGCAAGATAGGCTGGACAACGGGATTCTAGCGCCTGTTTAGTCCGCGTCCCCCGATCGACCCTAAAGTCGGTATTTCTACATTTACCCTTTCTTTACCCACCACCACACCCACATCGATGGATCCGACTCCATCGAACTTCTTTACCACTACTCTGCCGCCGTCCGTTGGTGCGCAGAATCCACCCCGCATCTCTCTCCAATAGAGGTGTTATCCTACACGAGGCCCCCTTTCCACCTGTCTTTCCACTCCACTAGCCAACGGGGAAAATTTTCAGATTAAACCCTAATACATCAACCTTATACCAAAATTTCATGGTCTCGAGTCTGAAGACGCATATGCCTTTATCACCAAATTTGAAAATGTATGCGCACTGATGGGTACCTCACAGCTTTCTGTGGATGCTATGCGTCTTCGTCTTCTTCCATTCACCTTGTGCGATATAGCCGAGAAGTGGCTGTATAACACCACCGCACATTCCATTTCAAATTAGGAAGAATTCGTCAAAGCATTCCTTAAGAAATTCTACCCATATTATAAGACAGCTCGAGTCCGTAGCGAAATATATCAATTCACCCAGCTTCCAAATGAAACATTTTCACAATGTCTTGAACGCTTTAAGGATCTGTTAGTCCAATGTCCTCATCACGGAATCCCCAAATGGGAACTGTGCCGAATCATTTATGAGGGCATTAATCCTAACACAAGACAGACCCTTGAATTAATGTGTCAAGGCAATTTCATGACCAAAGATGATTGGGAAGCCTGGAAATTTCTAGAAAATTTCGCTGAAAAATCTTTACAGTGGGAGGGTGTGAGCCAATCGTCTAGGGCTGGCAATAACCAATCGGATGTTTCCATAGAAGTTAGAGCTGAAATTTCAGCTATGCAAAAGAAACTCGAGACTATGGAAAACAAATTTTTAGCCGCCGCCCTAAGTCAAATGTCACTCTCCAAAACTGTATGTGGCTGCTGTTCTGATCCATCACATCTCACAGAAGAATGTCCATTGAATTCTCCGTTTCAAGGTCACGAGCATACCAATGCTGCTTTTCAAAAACCTAGAAACGATCCATCTTCTTCCACATATAATCAGGGTTAGAGGAATCAACCTAACTTTGCTTGGAACCAATCACAATCTCAAAACACGGTTCCAACCCAACACAATTTCCAAAGGGTCCCTCCACCACAACAGCAACCACCACCACAATTGAGTCCGCACCCCTTCCAAGCACAAAACTTCTAAAATCCGGCCAACACTTTTGCACCACATGAAAACTCTTTGCAATTGACCGGTACAGATAACACCTCTGCACTAGCACAAACCTTGGATACTTTCATGAAACAATCCATCTAAGGAACGGCAAGTTTGCAATCTTCCATCGAGAATGTAATGAAGATCATTATCTCTCAAAATGAGAACATCAAATCGATGGAAGAACAAATTGCACAACTAAAATCCGAAATGAGTGCAAGAGAGAAAGGGAAACTTCCAGCTCAACCTTTACCCAATCCTGGCTATTCACATCATGTGAAAGCAATCACGTTGAGATCTGGGAGAGTGCTTGACAATCACGTTGGGGAAGAGATTGATGACACTGATAAATCAATCAATAACACCCCGGCTGAGATCTTTCCTTCCACTTCTACTTCTAATTCTGACCTTCTTCTACGCCACCACCTTCTTGCGAGCCTATTCTTTGTTTCCTAAAAGGCTCGCTACCTCAGCCCACCTTTTCTACTCCTCCACAAACGATCCCCACTCCTCTTTTGGGATCACGTCTACCCCCACTTCCTTCTCCTATGATGGACCCAGTGCTTATTGCTAAAGCACCTTATCCTAATCGGTTAAGGGCTAACAAATCGAGTCCACATATGGAGAAGATTATGGACATGTTTAAACAAGTTAACATCAACATCCCTCTCCTAGATGCTATCCAATAAGTTTCGTCCTATGCAAAAACTCTTAAGAACTTGTGCACTAGGAAGAGGAAGACTCAAGTGCCCAAGAAGATATTCATGGCAAAAATAGTAGACACAGCCTTTCCCCAGCAATTACCGAGGAAACGTAAGGATCCTGGATATCCTACGATTTCCATCTATATTGGGGAGAAACACATCAACCGTGCTCTACTAGACCTTGGGGCAAGTGTTAACCTGCTTCCTTTCTCAGTCTATGAGCAATTAGGGATCGGAGAGTTGAAGCCAACCCATTGCACTCTCCAGATGGCTGACCGATCAATCACCAAACCTAGGGGTGAACTGGAGGATGTGTTAATAAAAATCGGGGAATTTATATTCCCTGTGAACTTTACTGTACTTGATACACAACCTGTAGCGAACCCACGAAATCAAATTCCGGTGATTTTAGGTCGCCCCTTTTTGGCCACTTCCAACGCTATAATCAACTGTCGTAATGGTTCTATGACCCTATCTTTCGGGAATAGGTCAATAGAGCTGAACATTTACAAGTTAGGAAGTGTACCCTCCAAACCTACTGCTCAGGTCTGTTCTGTCGACTTAATGGATGTCGACAGCAGCGAATTTGACGATCCTCATGATACTGATCTAGACTCTTTTCATACGTTGTTGTTTGACCCAACTATGTATCATACACATACGGACTCTTCCACGGAGATATCCGGGTCAACAACTAACACCGATTATGAACTGCTTTTAGAGTCTGAAGATCACCCCGCACTTTGTGATGACATTATTCTTCGGGGTATTAACGGAACTATTGAGGAGATCTTCGCTGATGAACTCGCATTTTTGAATGACACAGGTGTTGAGATGAATCATCTCCCAATCAATGAAATTGAACTTCCACCCCTTCTTCTGAACTGTAAGAAGAATGCGAGCAATCCATCACATTCACTGCATCGTCTCTCCAAAATGAGACGCATACACATTCTATTCCACCACTTATCCTTTCCCCACTTCTTCTTCCACCAACCCGAGCACTGCATTGATAAATTTTTTGAATGGTTGGTGTTGACATTCGGTCTTTGCAAAGCTTGGCATCGACCATTGATTCTTGACCCCGTCACATGTGATTTTCAAATATTAACATTGCTTAACTCAAGTTTGGGGGGGTATAATCGGGCTCTTGAAAAGAAAATCTTTACAAAATTTTGAGCTTAAAAGAATAAGTTTGGGGGAGGATCTTCACTTATATATTTTGCCCCCACTAATAAATTCCTTCCAGGCTTACAGGTTTTGTAGATATAGCGGTTGGCAACAGTGAGGACACTGTTGAAAACAAGTTTGGGGGAGGTTTGTGCTTAGTTTTGCATCATGTGCATATCATTTGCATAAGCACAAAACATTTCTTTAAAAACCATAAAAATTTAAAAAAAATTTAAACCCATAAAAAATTTTGTGTAAAAATTTTTTGTAAATAATTTTTCAAACCCATAAAAACCTTTAAAAATTTAAAAAAAATTCAAAATCCATAAAAATTCAAAAAATTTCAAAATTTCAAAATATTTAATATTTATGATAATAAAAGATTAGATAGTGAAAAATTACATCCATGAGATTAGAAAAATTTAAGAAAACTAAGAAAATTAGAAGTTTTCTTATACGAACTAGTAATAAGTAGTTATGAGCCGTTGTCCCAAGGGTTAGTAAGATGGAGGAAGTCACTAATCTGAGGATAAAAATAAGTCTGAAAAATAGTTTCTATTCTGGAAGCCAAACATTTTGAACGTTGATACCCTGCTATTTGCACTTACACACGTCTTGAAACCCGGGATAGTAGAGGATACCTTGAAATGCTTTTGTCTTAAAGCCGATGTATGAAGGAAATAAAAAAAAAGTGAATAAAAAATATATAAAGTGGTGAGAAAAATGAACACTGGTTTTGTTATCACCGAGAGCAATAAAAAATATATAGCAAGGGTGCCTCTTCACCTAGTGCCCTAAGGCCAATTGGTCTGGGAGTCACTGCTATGCCTGAGGTGGTGCAAGACGAGGAAAATACACCAAATAAGCAAGCACATGAGTAATCGGTCGGTTAGTACCTCAAGAAGTATTAACGGTCGCATGAAAGTGTGTGAGCAAATTCGTCTAAATATTCATTAATTAAAAAGTACTGAGGCAGAAGGGCAAGAGTATGATAGCTTGAATTGAATTCTCCGGGTGTAGGGATGTCCTTTACACACACGCAGGGTTATATGATCGATATTTGGAAGAAAGATAGGAATGAAGAATAAGACGATGTTTTATTGAGGGAGGACGTGATTTCTGACATCTTTTCATGACCATTAAGATAGGGCTCATGACAACCGAAAAGCTAGCTTAGTTGGAAACCCTAATTTTCAAGACTTTTCTTTTACAATTCTTTTCTTTAAATGTAATATTCATGATCTTCCTTTTATTATTGGATTTTGTGGGTGCAATCCGCTGAAAACCCTCAGGAGACAACACTCCTCCTACTAGGGACACATAGAGGTTTAAAGGCTTGTTGCACGTGCTCAGTGCAATCGTGTTGCCTACGAAAGTGTGTTTTTCTCTTTCTTTATTTTCTCCTTCTCTTTTTAATAAAACAGTTCGATCGAGACGATCGAAAATAAGTTTGGGGGAATTTGATTAGTCGAAAATACTGCATTTTTAACACGGCAATTTCCCTATCATTTGAACTCATATAGAAGTGTTCGGTATTCATATTGCACATATTACCAAATCATCTCTGAAATACCAGATTTCATGTATTAGACTTGAAAACCGACACTTTAAAAGAAATTGACTGTGTTTCATGGCATCGCATCATCCTTGTATTGCGCAACTCTTGTCTCGGTGAAATTGTGCAGGAAATTCCAGAAGCAGAGCCCAAATTGGGAAAAGAGCTGATAAAAGATACGCCAACTCAAAGGCTAAAGATCTGGTAGCGATACAGAAGGCAAAATAAAATTCAACATATCAAAACAAGGCCCATAAATCATTCCAAGCCCATAGCAGAAATTACAAGCCATAAGGACTCCAAAGCGCCGCGGTTCCGCGGCAGGAGCTGGCTTGTGCCGCGGAACCGCGGCGCGTTGATGACGTCATCGGCTCAAATTTCCTCCACGTGCTTCTTGTAACATCCTAAGCTTCCAGAAGACTCCCGATTCTCCACGTGGCTCATCTAGAAGGCTCGGCTTAACAAACTATTTCTAGAAGGTTCTCTTAATAAACTTTTGGAGGGAAATTTAAATCTTTTGCTAACTAACTTGTAGAAGGAAAATTCAAATTTCAATCCTAGATCTAGAATTTTGAGGTCTATAAAAAGGAGCCTAGATCTAGGGTGCAAATTGTTCAAGAATCACCATCATCTTCTACCCACAAGTTGAGTGACACAACTTGTGCCTCAAAAATCCAATTCAAAATCAAGATCAAGATCCCGAGAGCAATTCAAGCAAGAGAGCCTTCAACCTTTAGAAGCGATGCCGGATTTCAACGGAGTAAGAGATCCACGCCGATCCGCGACTAAAGGAGCCGAGCGAAGCCGAAATCGACGATCTAGTTTCTCCTTTTGTAAATTCAAGAGAGTTGTAACGAAATTTGTCGATAAATAAAGGTGAATTTTCTATATTCTTGCTTATCTTTTAATTCAATTATAATGATTAGATCTCAATTTGTGATTGTGTTTGTGATCATGATGTTTGAGTAATCTCCGCTCGTGTAGGAGTTGTGACGATCTTTAGATGATGATGATTTAAATATTTTTACAATTCTTAAATCCTATAATGTTTGGAAATTCTAGTGAATCAAATGATTAATGACCTAGTTTCGAGATGATACTTTCTTGATCGTGTTCACTCGAAATTAGGGAACAACTATTGACCATTTGATTAACTAAAAACTAGAATTTGAATGCGAGCCATCGAAAGGACAAAAGATGAGTTGCGAAATCCCTAATTTCCTTACAAGATCCTTAAACCTCGATGAATTTGCATCGATCTAGTATCAATTCGTTAATGGATAAGAATGAGTAATCATTAGATCTCATCACATCTATAGATCCGATCTACTCCTACGAGCCATACTTCTAATCTTGATTGTTGGTTCGAAATTATCACACATCTCAATTCTTGTTTTTAATGTTTCTTTTAGATCTAGGTTTTCTAATTCTTAAATTTCAATTACAAATCATGAATTGTTTTCTTTTCTTTTCCTTAAAGTTTCAATTCATCTAATTCGAAACACGAACAATTACACTTTCCCTGTGGACGATCCGCACTTACTAACGCGCTACATTCGACACCGTTATTGATTGCGGTCAAAATATTTTTGGTTGTGATTTCTATATTCAATTTTCAAACACACACACCGAGAATTCATTCAATTACTTGTCTCCAGGCTTCACGGGCTTTTTGGATTTCTTCTTCTTTTTCTTCGAAGATTTTGACGGTTGGGCGTGAGTACTTGGGCCATCACCACCGCTCTTTATAGTTGGACGCGGCTTCAGCATCCCTCCGATAATTTGAGGTTCAAGCGGGTTCTTCCATTCAACCGCCGGGCACGCATGAAGATCACTCAGCATCCTTTTGGTTTTAGCTGATAGCACGACCTCCCATGGAGCTTCTTCAATAAAGGAACAAGTTGCCCCCGGTGTATCTGCTTTCTTGGGAGTATGCGGCTGTGGCGGGTTCACCTTCCACTTTTCGGACAGCGCAAACTTTCCCTGGAGGTATTGATCCTCAATCCATCCTTTGAAGACGAAGCAATCCTCAATCGGATAGCTTACCGTTTGATGGTACGGGCAATAATTGGGGTTATTCACCTCAGTGGGTTGCGGCGGCTGCCTCGGGTTTGGCAAGTTGATAAACTTGTTGCGTATTGCCAGCTCAAATAGCCTCTTTGTCTTATCCCGCGGGAATGAGTAGGAGCGCTTCATTTTCTCGTTGTAATACCGCCGTCTTTCTTCCAGCTGATCCGCCAGCTTTGGAGCACTAGGTTGCTGCTGTGCGTTCGCAACGAAGGTTGCCTTCCCTTTACCCTAGTCATTCCGAGGTTCTGGCTTCGGGGGAGGCGGTCTGTGGCCCATCGGGTCCATCTGGGCCAACTTGTCGATCAGAGCCTGGAACGTGGTTGGTTTAAAGAACATCATGAACTGTGAGATGGTTGCATGAGGATCTAGTGTACCCACGAACATGCCCACCGCGGGCGCTTCCTCAATGCGTTGTTCGCATTTCGACCACAAATTTCGCCAGCGTATAGCGTACTGCTCCCACGTTTCGCCTGGTTTCACCCTGGCATTAATTAATGCTGTTATCGGAGTGCGTTCGCTGGCGCTTGTGAATCGCTGAGTGAATAGCAATTCCATTTCAGCAAACGTCTTGATGGAATCGTTCGGGAGTTCTGAATACCATTCGAACGCCGTTTCTGATAAGCTGCCCACGAACTGGCGAAGCAACAGTTTATCGTCGCCACCAGTGTTGCCACAAAGCGCCCTGAACTGGGCCACATGCTGATGGGGATTGCCTGTCCCCTTATAGACATGGAATTTTGGTATTGTGTAGCCCGGCGGGTATTTGATCTGGTCATACCAACTCGGATATGGTCTTCCTGTCCTGACAACTTGACCAGCTGCCTCAGCCGCCTGGTGAACGCGTATCTGTTGGGCTATGTATTCGTCTAGGTCAGCCTTAGAGATTGTCTCCTCCTTAGCCGTTGACAGAGCGGGTGGGGGATTTGACGTTTCTCCCCTGTCGTCTTCAAGAATGATTGGAGGATCTTCAGTAGAGGGTTCTTGTTGGATCATCATACCCACCATGTCCTGAAACAGAAGGGCCATTCGTTGTATATTGGCTGCTTGTTCGGCAGCCTCTTTATCCTTCTTCTCCAGTATCCTATGAAGGAACTCAGCGTCAGTTTCTTCCTCCTGGCGTTGATTGGATGGCGCTTCGGGGCTTTCTCTCGGCCCAGTAAGTGCGGCCATCGCGGTCATCATTTCTTGGAGCTTCTACTGTTGCTCCTGAGCTTTGGTCACCGACCGTGTGAGCGGTCTATGCCCTGTAGACGCACGGCTATCTTTCTTCCCCGACGCTATGTATATAGTATGGACCATCATGCCCCCAGACTTAGGGTGTCTGGGCTCAGCGCCTTTAGCTCTCGTCGCCGGCCCGGGGATCTTCTCCGGCTTCCTCTTTTTATGAGCAGTGGAAGTTGAGGGGACCGTTGAGGTGGGCACCCAGACAGCTTTTCGTGGCTTAACGTGATGACCGACTTCCTGTTGAATTTTCAGCTTCTTGTGCTAGCGGGAGAAATTTGGATCGATCACCGAGTCTTGGGTCTGCCGCCAGACTTTATAGATTTTGGAAGACAGCCGTTGAGGAGATTGGGGTTGTTCTGGCTTTATTTCCGCAGCCTTTTTTAGCGGAGGGGAAGACCTCTTTAGCCCCGCGATAGGAGAATTCCTACGCACCTTATTCAGCATCTCAAAGCTGTTCTTAGTTGGAACAGCAGCATTAACTTCTGTCGTCGGGGCTGGAGGAGTTAGCCCAGAAGGGGAGTTGCCTCCGGCCTTCCTCACTCGGCGCCAGTAACGACGTCGAGCGTGTCGTGCTGATGGAATCGGTTCGGTGAGGGCGATAGCCTCGTCTTGCCCCCTGTGTAGGTGGGGGGTCACTGCTGGTGTCAGCCTATTGAATACTGATGTCCTTTGAGAAGCAGTATCCAATCGGTTGAAAACAGTCTTCTGAGTAGGGACAGGAACCGTAGCGGGAGCCAGAACCGTTAATCTTGTAAAGACTAACCCTTTTGTAGGAGAAGCCGCCTTGACGACTTCAGGAGCAGGGATGGTTATCCTCTTCGGAATAACCTTCTCTGGGATTGCAAGCTTCATTGTGGGCCCACATGAATTTTGGCCCAGTCTGGCGAAGACCGAGGAGCTGGAGTTGGACGACCCATTGAGAGGGGCCGCATTAGTTGTAAGCCGATCGAAGATCGACTTCTTAGGAGCTTCCGGTGTTGGCACAGGAGTGGTGAAGCTCATTGGCGGGAGCATGGTCCCGAAAAACAATCCTGTGGTGGCTTGAGTGACCTGTTCCACAGGCATTATGAACAGCGAAGCAGCTTGGGGCCCGTAGGCTATACCTCCTGGCGAGGCGGAGCGCCGGTTGCAGTTGCAGTTGGAGCATTTCGCACAAGTGGAAGCCATTGACTCTTTGCTTTCTGCAATAAGCGAAACGCCAAATCTTAGTACCTTGATACCCAAGGGCAACCATTAGCGAGCCGTGTTTGGTTCGCGAACACGACACACGAAGTGTGTAGTGGAAAGAGGAAAAGGTTCCACCGGGCATGCCAGAATCTGTTCCCCTCCGAATGACGGCGCGACAGGGACGTCTTGCCTGAGATTCGGGGCAGAAGCTAATTGGTGCTATCGGTCCACCTCTCCGAAGATGCCAAGTTGATTTATGGCACCGTGTATCGAAGGTTTAAACGGATACGTCCGATATAGCAGACTTCGTCAGATTCCCCCTCGCTTGAGGGGTTTTTGATTGTGGGGACGCTCTTCCCTGCAAGCGCAAGCCACTGCAGTTAATTACACTACCGCATCGCGGTAACTACTTTCTCCTTCTCCAGATGGTCACTTCGTGTCGTGTGTGTTTATTTTGTGTTTAGTTGCCCGTGGATTGTATACGGAGACTGAGTTATGTCGTCGCCCGTAGGGCGTGGACTAGTCCAAATCCGTATTATCTTAGATTTGGGTTTTGGGGTTTGGGTTTAAGGATACGTTAGCCTCATTGAGGACTAAGATCAACTTAAACGTTTGTTTAGGATACGTTAGCCTAGTTTTTAGACTAAGATCGACTTAACGGGATCGGTTAGATCCAACAATAGGGCAATTAAGGGAGCCCTGTTGTTTAGTTTAGTGACATTGCGGTCAATAGGTAGTTTACGGACATTGCGGTCTAATGTTAGTTTTAAGACGTTGCGGTCAAGGTTAAGGACATCATAGTCCGTGGGTTTAAGGACCCCACCGTCCGATGTTAGTTTTAAGATATCCCGGTCAAGGTTAAGGACGCCATAGTCCGTTGTTAGTTTTAAGACATTCCGGTCAAGGTTAAGGACGTCATAGTCCATGGGTTTAAGGACCCCACGGTCCGATGTTAGTTTTAAGACATCTCGGTCAAGGTTAAGGACGTTATAGTCCGTGAGTTTAAGGACCCCACGGTCCGTATCAATGTGTGGTCATAGGGACCCGTCACCTTTTTGAAGACGTTGAGAAATTACAACGCCAAGTATCAAAGGAGTGAAGAGATGTACCCTGGAACCAAGGTAGATTAAACAGTCTTTGACCCAGTTTAGGACCAAGACCAATTAATTATGTTATGAGCCCATTAGCCCAGTTGAATTTGAATTGAGGACTTATGGCCATTTTGGGCTGAGTCCAATCATGTTTAGCATATTGACTTTCTGTTGGTCCATTAGAGGAGAGGCTTTGCCTCTAGACACTTAGCCAATAGGGCTAAAATTAGTGTTAAACACTAAAGACCAATCAGTGTTGAACACTGAGAATGAGATTGGCAAGTTAATGTTTAACACTAAAAGATAGTTAGTGTTAAACACCAGCAACAGGGCTTTCAAATTAGTGTTTATACACTAACGCAAATCAGTGTTAAACACTGGCAGTGGAGATTTCAAATTAGTGTTTAACACTAAGGCAGATCAGTGTTAAACACTGGAAATAGGGTTTTCCAAGTTGGTGTTCAACACTAAGAAAGTCAGTGTTAAACACTGTAAATAGAGTTTTCTAAATTAGTGTTTAAACTCTAAGAAAATCAGTGTTGAACACTGGATATAGAGGTTTCAACTTTAGTGTTAAACACTAAGGCAAGAGGGGTCACGTGGTAGCACGTGAGAGTGCCCTCAATTCATTTTATTCTGCCAAAAGTATTGAATATTTTGGAGCATCACTTGCTGTCACGTGATGGGCATTTAAATGTTTGTCTGTTAGAGCTTCTGCCAAGGGGTCATGTGGGGCACGTGAGGCATTGCCTCAAAGCCCTTCTCTGTGGAACTTTTCAGGGGTCACATGGTAGCACGTGACCTTGCTTCTTTGCATGTTTGTTTATCTTTTAGGAATTAAATCCTTCATAGGGTTAAACCCTAGTTATAACTTTAGAGGAATTAAATTCCCACTTTCTTTTTGAAGAATTATATGCTTAGATGGAGTTAAACCCCGGCTTTTCTTCTGTAAGAATTAAATTCCTGATGTATGTGAAGAACTGAATTCTATCATAGGGTTAAACCCTAATTTCTTCTTTCGTAAGGGAATTAAATTCCTGTTATTTTGACAGAATTAAGTTCTTAACTAGGGTTAAACCCTGGTTCTGTTCATTTTGAAGGAATTAAATTCCTATAACATAGGGTTAAACCCTAATTTTATTTCAAAGGAATTAAATTCTTATAATTTTGTGAGAATTAAATTCTCAAACTTCCATTCCCTCTCTATGCTTTGGATCTGCATGGCAGGATCTCAACCCAATGAGAATTAAATTTTCAATTTATGGGGAGATGTGCACTCTGCAGATCCTCTACTAAAGAGAGAACTAAGTTCTTCTTTTTAATATAAGAGTTAAACTCTTTGAGAATTAAATTCTCTTTTTAAAAGGCTCTCCTTTCTTACCTAAGGTTTTCTTTTGCAGAAGATCAAATTCCTCTAAAGTCTCAAGGCACTATTTTTCTCTCTCTCTATGTCTCTCTATCTGTCCCTGTCTCTATGTATATCTTTTGGCTCCTGTTTATAGGAGAAGGAGCAGAATCAATTAGTTTTAGTGAATCTTTCATTGAGAGATTTGATTTGTATTCATTAGAGATTTGATTTGCATTCATCATTCATTTGGACCTTTGGATTATTAGGTGAATTTTATTCACCATTGGATTTTAAATCCAAAGATATTCCTTTGTTATTTCAGTTAGATTTTAAGGGAAAATATTTCCAAGTTCTAGATTTTTCCATAAATAGGTGATATTTAATCACCTTTAAATCTTTAATCCAATCGGTTCCAAATAATCATTCTCGTTTGGAAAGATTTGAATGCTTTTTAGAATTTAATTCTGTTAAATAAAGAGGCGGTCACGTGTGACCACGTGACCCTTGGTCACGTGTAGGCACGTGACCTCTGGAACGGGCCTTTCTTCTCCTTTTGCGCTCTGTTCTCTGGCTGCTGCTCAACCGTCACGTGCCAACACATGACCCCTGGTCACGTATGAGCACGTGACCCTTTCTGGAGCCTTTTCTTTGATTTAATCAAGGAGCTGAATCTGCCTTTGCCGCTGCTTTTAAATGTCACGTGCCAACACGTGACTGCTGGTTACGTGCTAGCACGTGATGCCTTCTTCGTAAGCTTTCCTGATTTTAAATCAGGAAACAGGGGTCTGACGTATACCACCCCTAGACTTGATTGCGACATATCAGATGAAGAGACCGGACTGTACGGGAGTGTTACTGATTGGATTCACAGGAGAACGTACAGGCTAGCTTGTTGATCTTCTGATCGCTCAATACCTGGGTGGCTGTTACGTTTAGCTGATCGCTTGCAGCTTGTGGGTGTTAGATATGATCATCACCTGCTACCGGCGTATTGACGATTCTTTAGAGTCCTACACAGAGGTTTCTTGGCTCAGGCAAAACGGAGTAGAGGCACATATGTGATATGTGCAGGACCGAGGATAATACGATATGAGATACCGTATTATATTCTCGCGATACTTAGATATGAACCGGGACATCGGATCAAGTGTTGATTCGATGAATCGGTACATGATATATTAGACATTGATATATATGCGATATATGTTAATTGTATTATTTTCTTTTGTTGCAAATATATAATATATATGTGATATATATTATTGTGACATGATATGATTAATAATGGAACATGTTTTGTAGATATAAAGCAAGGTTAGGGTTTGATTAGGGTTAGCTCTTTCTTGCATATTCTAGAAAGAATTCCTTTTGTCATGAGAAAGATATTATGTTGATATTTATCCATGTCTCACTCTTTAACCTAACCAAACCCTAGCCCTAGTTTATTCTCTACAAAGGTTAACCTTGTCATCCTTGACCATGGTTCCATGATCAATCATATATTCTTATCTACTATTCATCACAAAAGGATTAACTCTTTTTCCATCATCTTCTTCTCTCTTGAGCTTTTAGAAAGCTCACTAGTTATTCATTTTGTGATGATTTCTTGTGAGAAATTGATATAAAAAGATAGCATAAATATTACTCCATCATCTTCATCTAATCTAGCCCATTAGATTAGGGTATTCACCTCTTTAGAGTGAGAGAGCTTGAGTTATAGCAATTTCGACGTAGATCATCGGAGAAGCGGAACACTACAATCTAGCATGGATCGTTCGAGTCGTGGAGCCTCTCTTGAGTCCGGGAGATCGTGGATCGCGGCGAAGGGACTTCTACTCGGAGCTTATGAAGCGAAGGAGCGGACTACAAAGGTTGTAATCCCTCACACTTAGTGAAAGATGTTTACTTGCATGTTAAACCCTAATAATCTAGCAAAGATCCCGGCATTGGGTTGTTCGGCATGTCTAAAATTTAATTCGGGCATGTTTGATGCCTTATGAACCTTCACAAGAGTGCCTAGGAACCCTACAGTGGTATCAGAGCAGATCCTGGAGAGAGTCACTGGACAGCTGTGAAGAACATTCTCAAGTACTTACGAAGGACTAAAGAGATGTTCTTGGTGTATGGAAATGGAGAACTCCAGGTGGAGTCCTTTACCGATTCTAGCTTCCAAAGTGATAAGGACGACTCTAAGTCGCACTCGGGATTTGTCTTTACCCTCAACAAAGTACAGTGGGAATCACACAAGACTCTATGACGATCTCGGGTCTACAGACTACCCTGTACCAGTGTCACCGGAGAACTGCCATCTGACGTGTGGTATATCACCATCTGGGAGTTCTCGGCGAGTCCGTCCAGTGTACCGAGTCTCCACTGAGCACCCGCATACCATCCTTGATGTCCAACACCGATGGATATGGGATCATCCATCGCCCATCATATGGGTCAAGATGCGTATACGGTAGTCTACTCTGGTGTATCGATGCCCTGTCTCGATATACTCTCGACTAGGAACAGTTATAAGATGTTCATCGACTACCATGGCCCTACTAGTATGATCTCATCATAGTCCCAGTAGTCGAGTACAGATCCTAAGGGTTTTATCAACATGTGAGAGTAAGACAGTAAACCAGTACAAGTCAACATGTTAAGATAAAGTGAAACCAAATAGCATACTATCATGACAGCGGTTCCGCGGCCGATCTTTGAGATTGCGACACGTGTCTTCAGGGTAATATCCGTAGGTGCTTGTTGCTGCTTCTGGGTATTTTTAATCTGTCTCAAGTGTTGAGTGTTCTGAGGTTTATTTTGTAATCGTTGATTCGATCGGAAAATTTAATTTTGTTATGTTTTCCGGATATTTAGAAACTGTTAAAATGTTCGAGCGGATATCATTAACTCACTTTTTCCCGGCACGAAAAACTTTCAAGTGTTGAATTTTTATCGGGTTTAAATCTTTCGGAAAAATGTGCAAGTAACGCGGTGGACCCTCTAGAAGAACAAAAACCTTAACTCGATTATGTGACCGTCTTGAACTGCCTCTAAACCTTAGGGTTTGGGGCAGTACGGCGTGCCACATGTGAGGCATTGGCTTGACCCTTCTACGGCTGGATCACCGGTACTGTGACATATTCTGGGATTAATTGAACTCTGCTCAAGTGTTGAGCTATTTAGAAAATTTTGGGTATTTGATTATCTGTTCGGAAAGTTTAACACTGTCTATTTATCTAGAATGTGATACAATATGTGGAATTCATATAGTTAGGCATGAAATGCGAACTATGCGATATTTCGGATTTACGATGTCTAAAGTGATTGTGGATTCCAAATATTGTAGTTTTACAATTTCTTTTCTGTGACCGTAAGTGTAGTATGTAGTTGTATTGCCGGTTTTCGTTGTTATACGTCAACGACGATCGGTGTATGCATATTGATGATATGTGATATTATGTGTTGCTGTGATATGTTATATTGGATCGTCGTGTTTCGAATAGCCGGGGGTTTTATGTGAGATGAGGGTTTTTATTTTCACTTATGTAAAATTCAATTGTATGTAATATTCTTTTATTGGGGCACTTCCGGGATGAGGTTGATATCACCAGTGTATATTATTTACTTTTCCGCATTAGGTAGACCCAAGGAGGGGAGCACAAGTAACCGGGTTCTAGGGTCCAGTGGGAGACCATCTCGAGGAGTCAAGACCGGGTCTCCTAACCCTAGAATTGGCAGTGTTACTTGCCGCTCTCGTAGGGGCTAGGATGTGGGTTTGGCTATTCGTCGCGACCGTGGAATCCGTGTTTTATACAGGCTCGTATTAAAAACACGGACATCCTAGTATATCCAATATTTCATATATGTTCTTCTGCTGCAATGTTCTGTGAAGAGATCATATTACTGTCTGAGACGAATGCTTATACTATATATATATATGCTGATATATAAATATTACTGCTTTCGTTTCTTCTGTCATGCTTAGGAAGTATAAGCTGATGGGATTTATTAATGAGATTAATAAAAAGAAAAGAAACCTAAAAGATATTGTAGAATCAAAACTTTATAAAAAAAAGGGTAGCTACAGTTTTGCTTTGCATAGTGGTATATATGATATATCCTGCACCTTATTCGGTAAGGAAAGAGCCGAGATCCCTTCACCGGGAGTGACCTCTTTAGCGAAACTGACAGATGCTACAAACTCGCGGTTTAGTTTTTGACAGCTTATATAGTTTTTGCTTTGCACAGCGGTATATATGATATACCCTGCATCTTATTCGATGGGGAAAGAGCCGAGATCCCTTCACCGGGAGTGACCTCTTTAGCGAAACTAGAAAAGCCTCAAAAACACTCCTTTTTCAAAAACTACTAGATTCTACGACGATATTAAGTTCATTACACTCAGGGTTTTCTAAAAAACCTGCGCAGCCCTCCGTCATTTCAGATAGAGACTAGTTAGTATTCGTGCTACGTTTGTTGACCTTAGCCAAGGCATGGTGTACGGTAACTAATTAGCATTTATCTGTTAAAACATGAGATGTGATTGAGTTAAGGTAGTCGTACGACTTTGTTGACCTTAGCCAAGGGTCGTACGGGTGGGTTTAATTCAATCAGGAAATGACGGGTTGAACTTGACTAGCACTTATGATTTGTTGACCTTAGCCAAGGTCATAAGTTGATAGGGGTAAAAACATTATCGGGAATTTCAAGTGTTGAAATTTGCAATGAGATTGCATACCTCCTATGAGATAATTGGATCCCGATACCCACTGCGAGTAAGTGTTACTCCTAAGAGAGTTTTACACAGGACAATTAGCCGATCAAGTAGGTGTCTAGAAAAGTGTTAACGGGGTTACGCCTCTAGGAAAACGAAGTTTACTTTAATTAGGTCCGTGCGAAAGCACGGGGAACCTCCCTCAAGTACCGACACTGATCTGGCTGAAAGATTGACGAAATTGTAGGGTGTAATTAATCCCGGCTAATCTTACCTTTTAGGGTTTGGAGGAAGATTTGATAAAAAAAGTAGGAGACATCCTGATTAGATAAGATAATAACCAATCTAATCTTGTAAGAGCATACGCTAAAGTGTTTTCTTCTCTCTCTCTCCAGATAGCGACCATGTCAGGCCATAATCAAGATAATAATATGGATGTATTGACTGAACCCGCTTATTATACTGAGCAGGGGAACGTTGGACCCGTTCTTTCTTATAAGAGTTATAAGACTGAATAGGGAATAGTAGAATATCTGGATTCTCACACCGCCCAAAAGAACATGCATGTTGATACATCTTCTTCAGGTGTGTTAGTTATTGAGAACTGTTTCTCAGTTCACCCTACGTCCTGAGTATTAAATACCGGATTAGGACCCCACATATGTAAATTGTTACATGGACTATGTAAAGGTAGAGAACTGGGAAAATGTGATCATTCCGTTCAAGTAGGGAATGGTGCAAATATTGCAGCCAAAGCAGTTGGCGAATATCACCTAGTATTACCAAGTCATAATACACTGATTCTAAATGAGTGCTATTATATACCGAACATGATGTGCAATATTATATCAGTTTCTTTATTAAGTAAAGAAGGATATAATTTTGTAGTAAAGGATAATGTTATGAACATATTCCTAGATCAAAAGTTGATTGCATCAGGCTCGTTACATAATGGCATATTCATTCTCAATCAAAATACAGTCATCAATATACAAAACACACACAAGAGGAAAAGTTCAGAAATGAACGAATCCTTCTTGTGGCATTGTAGACTTGGTCATATCAATGTGACACGACTGGCTAAGTTACATAAGGATGGATATTTGAACCCGTTCGAATTATCATCTTATGATACTTGCCATTCATGTCTTAAAGGTAAAATGACCAAAGCTCCATTTAGTGGACACGGAGAAAGAGTTACCGAACTCTTAGGACTGGTACATAGTGATGTATGCGGTCCCATGTCTACGCATGCCAGGAATGGTTCTTCCTACTTCATTACATTCACTGACGATCTCTCAAGATTCGGATATGTGTTCCTGATGAAACACAAGTCTGAAGCTTTTGAGAAATTCAGAGAATATAAGCACGAAGTAGAGAACCAAACGGGAAAAAGTATTAAGATTCTTCGATCTGATCGAGGAAGTGAATACTTAAGTAATGAGTTCCTAGATTATCTAAAAGAGAATGGGATTCTCTCTCAGCTTACTCCTCCTTATACACCACAGCACAACGGTGTATCGGAGCGGAAGAATCGCACCCTATTAGATATGGTGCGCTCTATGATGAGTACAGCTGAGTTACCTATTTCCTTCTGGGGGTATGCGCTGGAGACAGCCATATACCTATTGAATAGAGTTCCAACTAAATCTGTGCGTACCACTCCATATGAGATATGGAATGGGAAGAGACCATCTTCTAAAAGAGTTAAGATATGGGGTTGTCCGGCCTATGTTAAAAAGCAAAATCGGGACAAACTCGAGGCACAATCAGTTCTTTGTAAGTTTGTAGCATATCCAAGCAATTCGTATGGATATCTATTCTACTACAGTGAACAACAAAAGGTGTTTATTGCTCAATATTCCACCTTTTTAGAAAAGGAATTTCTTGCAAAAGAAATTAGTGGCGATGAGGTAGAGCTGGAAGAGGTTCCAGCAACACAAACTACAACTGAAGATTTAGTGAAACTAGATGATTCAGTAGTACCCGACGAACCCCAGCCACTCCGCCGATCTAGCAGGGTTTCTCATCCACCTGAGAGATACTACGGTTTTCTCATTGATGGTGGAAGCGAAGATTGCATCATGGAAGAGATGACCCGACTAGTTTCGAGCAGGCCATCACGAGTGGTGACTCTGTGAAATAGCTGGATGCAATGCGATCTGAGATGGAATCCATGTACACCAACAAAGTATGGACTTTGGAAAATGCTCCTGAAGGGGTAAAACCCATTGGAAGCAAGTGGATCTTTAAAAAGAAATTTGGTGTAGATGGAAAAGTTGAGACTTTCAAAGCTAGACTTGTTGCAAAGGGTTTTCGTCAACGACCAGGTGTGGATTATGACGAAACCTTTTCACCAGTGGCTATGCTTAAGTCCATCCGGATCTTACTTGCCATTGCTGCATACCATGACTATGAAATCTGGTAAATGGATGTTAAGACCGTCTTTCTAAACGGTGATTTAGAAGAGTGCGTGTACATGACTCAGCCAGAAGGCTTCGTAGATAGTGGGAGCAGCGGAAAGGTATGCAAGCTGCTTAAATCCATTTATGGGTTAAAGCAAGTATCGAGGAGTTGGAACATCTGTTTTGATGTTGTAGTCAAAGAGTTTGACTTCATCAAAAATATAGATGAACCTTGTATCTATAAAAAGGTAGCAGAGAGTAAGGTTGTCTTCCTCGTATTGTACGTGGATGACATACTCTTGATAGGAAATGATATTCCTATGCTGCAATCAGTCAAGCTCTTCTTATCACAAAGATTCTCAATGAAATATCTAGGTGATGCCTCCTGCATATTGGGAATAATGATCTATAGAGATAGATCTAAACGGATACTGGGATTGTCCCAATCCAGGTACATTAACACCATACTAAAGAGGTTTAGTATGGAAGAATCCAAGCGTGGGAACCAACCCACGATCTCTGGACTCACTCTCTCCAAAGAGATGTCTCCCAAGACTGATTTGGAGAGAGCTCGCATGCAAGGGATACCCTATGCTTCGGCAGTAGGCTCTATCATGTATGTGATGCTATGTACCAGACCCGATGTAGCATACTCACTAAGTGTAGTGAGTCGGTATCAAGCAGATCCTGGAGAGAGTCACTGGACAGCTGTGAAGAATATTCTTAAGTACTTACGAAGGACTAAAGAGATGTTCTTGGTGTATGGAAACGGAGAACTCCAGGTGGAGTCCTTTACCGATTCCAGCTTCCAAAGTGATAAGGACGACTCTAAGTCGCACTCGGGATTTGTCTTTACCCTCAATGGAGGGGCGGTATGTTGGAAGAGTTCCAAACAGGATACCATTACAGACTCGATGATGGAGGCTGAATACATCGCTGCCAACGATACTGCCAAAGAGGCTGTCTGGATAAAGAAGTTCATTAGTGAACTTGGTGTGGTTCCATCCATTGAGCATCCAATACCTCTGTATTGCGATAAAAATGGAGCTTTGGCTTTGGCCAAGGAACCCAGGTCCCATCAGAAGTCCAGACATATTCTGAGGCGGTATCACCTGATCAGGGAGATAGTTGATCGCCGGGAGATCGAGGTCAGGAGAGTAGATACGAAGGACAACACTGCTGTTCCCCTCCGAATGGCGGCCGAGACGTTAGGGCGTCTGTGCCTGAGATTTGGGGCAGATGCTATTTGGTTTTATCCGTCTATCTCTCCGAAGATGCCAAGTTGATTTATGGCATCGTGTATCGAAGGTTTAGACGGATGCGGCCGATGTAGCAGACTTTGTCAGATTCCCCCTCGCTTGAAGGGTTTTTGATTGTGGGGACGCTCTTCCCTGCAGGCGCAAGCCCCTGCAGTTAATTACGCTACCGCATCGCGGTAGCCACTTTCTCCTTCTCCAGAATTTCATTTCGTGTCGTGTGTGTTTGTTTTGTTTGTGGTTGTCCGTGGATTGTATACGGAGACTGAGTAATGCCGTCGCCCGTAGGACGTGGATTAGTCCAAATCCGTATTTACTTAGATTTGGGTTTGGTGTTTTTAGTTTAAGGATACGTTAGCTGCGTTGCGGCTAAGATCAACTTAAACGTTTGTTAAGGATACAATAGTCCTGTTTAAGACTAAGATCAACATAACATGATAATCCATTTAATATCTAGCCATCGGGACTCGTCACCTCTCTAACGTCGTTGAAGGATTACAACGGCAGATGTCAGAGGAGTTCAGAGATGTACCCTTGAACCAAAGTCGATTTGGAGTTTTATAGTCCATTTAAATGTTTAAGGATACGTTAGCCGTGTTTGGAGGCTAAGATCAACTTAAACGGGATCGTTTAGATCCGGCAAAAGAGCATTTGGAGGCTCTATTGCTCCGGTTTAGGGACGTGGTGGTCCATTTCCAGTTTAGGGACGTAGTGGTCCATTACCAGTTTAGGGACATGGTGGTCCATTACCAGTTTAGGGACATGGTGGTCCGATATCAGTTTAAGGACGTTTCGGTCCGATATTAGTTTAGGGACGTCTCGGTCCGATATTAGTTTAGGGACGTCTCGGTCCGATATTAGTTTAGGGACGTCTCGGTCCGATATTAGTTTAAGGACGTCTCGGTCCACGAGTTTAAGGACCCCACAGTCCGTATCCATGTGTGGTCGTTGGGACCCGTCGCCTCTCTGACGTCGTTGAAGGATTACAACGAGAAGTGTCAGAGGAGTTCGGAGATGTACCCTCGAACCGGAAGTAAATTGATTTAAGAGAGCAATCTTGCTCAATCAATTTAATTTAAGGACTTACGGCCAGAATTGGGCTAAGTCCAGTTGAAAATGTTCAACATTTTATTAAATAATGCATTGCATTTCTTCCATTTTTTTTGTTTGGGCTTTGCTCATAAAAATGCAGAGCATCAATTTATTCTGGGCTCTGCTCATTTATGAATGAAGCAAGGCATCTGTTTTGTCTGGGCTTTGCCCCCTTTATAAATGCATAGCATTTTTATTATTTCGTTTGGGCTCTGCCCATTTATAAATGATGCAGAGCATCAATTTAATTAGGCATGTTTGGTCTTTTAATTGGGCCTAGCCCTTCAGTAAAAGAAATGCATTGCATTTGTCAGGCGCTTTGCGCCAATTACTGAGCGCAAGCGTTTGTGGTGAGGACACGTGTCATGCTCTGGTGAGCACAAGCGCAACAGCGCAGTGCACTGCGTTAGTGCGCTGCGCTGTTGCGTTGCTGACACGTGGCGCGCTCTGGTGAGTTGCGCCAATTCCAGAGAGCAAAGCTCTATTTCAAGAGCGCGTAACGCAAGTGGTTCTATAGCTGACACGTGGCGCTCTCTTAAGAGCGCAACAGCGCAGTTTGGAAGTGCAGAGCACTAAGAATCTTTTAGATTCAAGAACAGAAGTGCAAAGCACTATTTGATCTCTTGATCTAAATTAGATCAAAGAAAAATAAATTCTTCTTTTTGTTTCAAGAACCAGAGGTTTATAAAGGTGCAAAGCACCATTTTTATTTTGTTGTTTTCTTGTCTTTTAAAGAACCAGAGGTTCATGAGAAGTGCAAAGCACTGTTTATTATGTGAAGAACATTGATCTGGTTTTTTAGATCAATGATTTATTAAAAGAGATTTATTTCCTCTCTTGAAGGTCTTTACCTTTTTTTTCTTGAGGAGTTCTTCAGAGTTCTCTTTCTCTTTCTCTTTTTTAGAAAATGTTGATGCCTTTGAATTGAGGTCTGGGGTCCTTTTTATAGTGCCCATAAATTAGTTAAATTTGTTAAAGAGATCTTTCTCTGAGTGATTTGGGGAATTTTCCCCACCGTTGGATCGTTGATCCAAGGGCTTCTGCTTTGCAGAAGAAAATCTTCTTGTTTTAACAAGAACAGAAAAGATTTCTTAGAAATTTAATTCTGTTTGGCGCAGATGCCCCAGCGCGTGACACGTGTCACGCAGCGTGCAGCGCAGCGCAACTGCGCTAGCGCATCTGCGCTGACAAGTGTCACGCAGCGCAACTGCGTTAGCGCATCTGCGCTGACACGTGTCGCGCAGCGCACAGCGCAGCGCAACTGCGCTAGCGCATCTGCGCTGACACGTGTCGCGCAGCGCAGTGCTTGCGCAGCTGAAGCGTTGCTTCCTTTAATAGAGCTTTGCTCTGATTAGGTGCACCTTCTAGGGCGCTGCGCTGACGTATCAGCGCCTGACACGTGGCGCGTTGCGCCCGAGATTTGAAGCGTTGCTTCAAAATTTTGAATTTTGAATTTCAACAGAGCTTTGCTCTGATTGGGCGAAACAAATGCCCCCCCACCGTTGCGCTCACGTGGCGCACACGTGAGTGCAGCGGTGGCAAGAATCTGACCGTTGGATCAACGGGTGAGCTGAAGGGGCGCAAGCGCCTTATAAATAGGACCTCTGGTCCTTAGAAAAAAAAATCTCATCATTTCAAGATTTATTTCCCAGAGCTTTGCTCTCATTCAAGAACTTTCAGAGCTTTGCTCATTTCTAAAGTCAAAAACTTTAGGTAAAATTAATTAAACTTAATTGAATCTTGATTTTCAACCAAAGAGCTTTGCTCTCACAGATCTTTTGATCTAAAGAGATCCCCATTGGGATTTCATAAACAGAGCTTTACTCTTAAGAACTTATAGATCTGTAGAGATCTTGTTCATGGGTTCTAACCCATGAACAGAGCTCTGCTCTTTGAATCATCTGTAGATCTTTTGGATCTGAAAAATGAAAAAATTTCACAAGTTTTTCATGGATTTTCCAAGATTCCAAAAAATTCTAATTCTTTTAGGTGTAATATTTTATGATGGACCATAGAGCTATGCTCTTTTAAGAAATCTTATTTCTCTGAGCTCAGAGTTTGACAAGTGTCACTCTGTGACAGAGCTTTGCTCTGAAAGAGGAGATTTTCTCTTTGTCTCTAGGGATTCTTCCCTCTCTTTTTCATAAATGGGAATGTTTTCCTGGGGACCAACTGACAATCTCATCCAATGATGAGGTTGTCTTATTAACTGACGTATTGTCATCCAGATTTTGTGGGTCCCCCTTTGGTCTCCTACTCACTGCACTGCTGTGTGATGTAATTAATTAATTTTAATTTAATTAATGCATTTTCTTTTTTAGACGCCAAACGTTGGAATTACAATACTAACGGCTAAATTGTTCTTTTGCAGCGATCATGTCTCTAGACACTTCATTCCCGTTCGTCCGCTCGGAGGAGGGATTTCCCGAGACGCCCTTGGACCGTGAAGTCCTGGCCATGATTAAGGAGTACGACCCGGAATACAAGAGTCTCCACCTTTGGGGGTCGTGGTATAATCAGATCATCATGGGCCGCCGGAACTTCACATGCGCGGTGCCGTCGGAACCCATCACGGCGATTCACTATGCTACCCCACCCTCGGTGCAGTATGCCGTGGAGATGGTGGATTGGACCGCAAACAGCTTTCTTCATCCCGCTATGGATGCGGTTCCGGTCCAACGTCCTATGGTCTTGGATATCCTAGGACGTCGTATCTGTCAGGGCGAGGCGAGATCCTAGGGGCAATCATATAACATAGGTTTGATCCCCCGCCATCCGATTGGCTACCTGCCGTGGGCCCGGTACATCCTGTCGACGAAGAAGTCGCAGTTGATAAGATTAGGATTGTACCCCGCGGTCTACGTCTCTCTCTTCCAGTATCCCACGCTCCCCACCTGGTGGTTTAAGGCTTTCCTGGAGCAGTGGAACATTCCCACCCACACTTTCCTTACCATGGATCGGGAAGTGTCCATCTCTTTGGAGGAATTCGCGGAGGTATCCGGCCTACCAGTCATGGGGGAACACTATGAAGAGCTGCTCCCGACAGATGAGTACGTCTTCGGTGCTAAGCCGATGGTAAGGGGGATCACGCCGGAAAATGCCGTTCAACACCAATTCCCGAGCCTGATCAAGGTGTTGAACATATACGAGTCCTTTTTTATCGAACATGGGAGTCGGGGGGTTAACTTTGAGGACTTCATTGCTCGTTTCCTTCGTCCAAGCGTCATTTCATCGGGATCTGCCAAGTTTGCCACCCTGGATGACCCTTTCGGTTTAGGTTTGGATAACCTGCCAGCGAAAGACATAGACCAAAAGGACTTTTTTCTTCCTAACTCCCCAACCATGTCTTTTGCAGAAATTGCGGCCCCTGAGATGGATGAGGAGGCCTTCTTCTTAGGATTTCTCGGACTGTGGCTGAGTTGGTTCGCGATCCCAATGCATTCTCATCGCATGCGGCCTTCCGTCTTCTACCCAGCCCACCGAATGGTCATCGGGGTAAAGGTGGCTGTGGGGATCGCTGGCTTGACGCACCTATATCATGGCCTCAGCCGAGCAGCGGATGCCAATGAGCCCGGGGTACTGCACGTGGTCTTCCCGATGCACTACTTTGCATCGTGGCTCGAGCTACACACGGCGGGTGTCTTTGGCATGCATAAAAGGCCTTCATTCTTTGACAATTGCGGTTTTCCTCGCATTATACAGTTGATTGGCTCATCAATCGTGACCCCCTCACCACGGAACGCCAGGGGTTTACTGCTTCGCCCTCACACCGTTGGAGTCGGGATGTCCTTCATCGACAAGGTATTAACCATTGGAAAAGCATCCACCACTGCGGTGCGACCATTACAGGATTCCTTTAAGGATGGAGCTTCAGTGTTGACGGCCCGTGAAACCCTCCACTTGTATTCTATTAGACCGGGCTTCTTAGTTTTCAGGCAGGGCGGTGCGGCAATTTTCATGAGATATAACCCGCATCGTTTCGCCCAACAACTGGGCTACGATCAAGGGGTACCCTTGGAAGCTTTCTTACTGGAACCTGCTGCCAATGAAGAAGGGATGGAGAACGCGTTACATCACTTTATGCGCCTGAACACGGGTTCTCGTTTTTTTATCAGCACGCCGGCCTGCGCTCCACGACTCCTTAATGTATATAAAGAGTGGTACAATCATGCGACGGGGGCCGTTATAAAGGAGGAGAGGCGAGTGTTGATCGACCGCAAAGAAGCACCTCCCGACACCGACCGTAATGCTCTCTTAATGCCAAGGACCCCGGTGGTTCCTCCTCTAAAAGATGCCGGGGGAAGACCATCACGTGCGCAAAGTCCTCCGCATGGATTGCCGCTTGCAGATGCAGCCCCAGCGCCTCGTGCTCCAGTGGAGACAGTGGTCGTGGCCTCGCTGGAGTCCGGTATAGGTGCAGACATCGGGACCCGTCGTCCCAAAGTGGCTGCTAAGCGAAAGTCGATCCCACGTGAGCCTAGGGTCGGAGGGCAAAAGAAAAAGAAGCCGCTCTTCGCCGCGGACGTCGTGTTCGGTCAGGAACCTCATGCCCCCTATGCCGAGGGACTAATCGAATACGGGACTAACGAAGGACTAGTGATGCCGCCGCCGGACGATACAGACTTGGAGGCTGCTCTCGAAGTTTCAGCGTGGTTGGCGAGGCGTGACGCGTGGCTGGCTAAACTAGCGCAATCAGGTAACTACTAGTCGCCTTTTCTTTATTGCAACATATCCTCTTCATTGCCTTTGACTAACGCTTTTCTTTCCTTTCTTCCAACAGGCATCACTGATGAAGAAGCCATCGCCGCTTCTTTGAAGACTTTCCAGGAGGAGGAACGTCTTAGAGCGTCTATGGGCCTTAGTAAGTTTTAATCCATTAAGTCTCCATCTCCCTCGTGTTATGGTCGATCTAACCTCTCCCTTTTTATTGCAGAAACCTCAATGCCGTTCCCACCAAGCGACGCAGATGTTTTACCAGCTGCCGATGTTCCCGCTTCCTCTGGGCCACCGCAGGAGGTTCGTCTTGAAGAGCCGATGAAGGATGCCTTAAAGGCTCTGGAGGCATTCCTGAACGAGGATGACGACGCCTTGAAGGAGGCGTCACAAAGGTCCATCGTGACAGCCCGGGAGGAAAGGAAGCGGCTGAGGCGTGAGGCGAAGGCGCGCAGGGCTGCCTTGGCTATGGGAGCGGGTCCCAGCACCGCCCCTCGTGCTGATACTCCATCTGAAGAGGCCCCTGTCGCCCTATCCACTGCCCGCAGAGAGGTGGCGCGCGCAGTTCGGAGCGCAAACGGTAAATCCGCTTCAGGTAATATTTCTCTCAGAGTTTTTGTTATAAAGATTTTTAATGTCATTGGTCCTTATATCCCTTATCTTGCAGGGCCAAGTCTGATTGAGGGGGAGGTGGAAACCGTTGATCCCAAAGAAACAGAGGAGGCGGTACCTGCTGAACTCGAGCCGACGGTGGGCAACGTCGTTGTGGTTTCGGAGCCTGAGGTGGAGGTCGAGGGGCCTGCAGCCGAGAAGGTCATTGATGCCGAACCTGAAGCGGTGGCAGATGATATGATCATTATAACTGAACCGAGGGTGGTGGCGGACGAGGCGCTCGAGGCCGGCGATCTCGTGGTGATGGTGGACGATACAACCGCGACTAATGAACCTGAGAGAGTAGTGGGTGAGGTAGCCATGATTCCCGAGGACGAGTCAATCGCTCCTTCTCTGGAATCTGGCAATACTCCAGTCATAGCCCTCCCCGTATATGGTCCTCCGCCGTCTCCAGGTCTCGCGAGCACCACGACGGTTCCCATTGAGTCAGGTGATGAGGCCACGGGCGGTGATCTCATGTCAATAGAGGAGGGAATCGCCTCTGTTTCAGCCGGCAGCTCATCAGGTAAATCCCAAGTTGCTATCTTTTTTTTTTATCTTACAATCCTTTCTGACAAATTCGCATTTGTTGTAATGCAGGTGCAGCCAGTGCCGATGCCCTACTGCTCGAGGGAGCGCCTTCAACGACTGCCTTGGCGGTGGTCACCTCTCAACCCTCTCTCATACCCTCGAAGATGTTGGAAGGTATGGGTTTGTAATTTATTAATCTTATCTTCCAGACGCATAATTTGTGTACTAAAGTTATACTGTTGTGTCTTTCAGGAGTGCTTTTTGACCATCTTTATCAAGTGTTGCTCCCACACTTCTCCTTCCCATCTGAATTCGCCTCCCCCTCTGGTGGTGCTGGTGAGTACCGTTCTCGATTGATATCTTTTTTTTTTCAGTGGTAGAATTATTTCTAACTCTCTCTTGTCCTGACCGCAGTGTTACAAATCGAAGGGGGAGAAGAAAGATCGATTGCGCCACCGGCCCTTCCGGCCTTGCCACCTGCTTCAACCAGTATAGTAAACTATTTTATCAATGACTTTCTCCGTATCTATTGAATCATCATCGAATCACATTTTGTCCTTTTCAGCTGTCGTTCCAGTCTCGGTGCCTTTTGAGTCTCGTATTACAATACCGGACGGCCATTCCCAGAGACGTCCGTCCTTAAAAGGTGCGGCGAATAGTCTGCGCATGTTGAGTGACTACATCGAGGAACTCGACGTTGAGGCTCCTACATCTGCTGAGGACTTCGCTATGATGGTTAACCCGATGTTGGTGATATTTGCCGCCTTCCATGACGAGGGCATTGTCACCTCTTGGGTTAACCATTGTCGGGAGATTGAGGCTTACCTTCATCAGCTGGAGTCGATGCGCCCATCCCCAGAGACTTTGGCCGTGAGCACTCAACGGGGAGCATGGCTCGAACAAAGCACTTCTCATTTCCGTCATTTGGAACAAGAAGCAGCTTTGAGGCTGAAGGAGTGCCAAGAATCTTCAAGCGAAACTGCTCGCCTGCGTGCTGAAGTTGAGGCAAACGCCGCTGAGGTGAAGGCCGTCTTCGAGGGCCTTCTGGAGCGCATCTCAAATGGGCTAAGACTGAAGCGGGCACTTGATGTCACCGAGCATGACACTCCAGGCCATGAAGCTGCTCATCAGGCCGTCAGGGATCAGCTTGCATCTGTCGCACAGCAACGGGCCCAAGTGGAGGCGGAGTTGGCAGTGGTGGCCAATCAGGAAAAGGCATGGAAGGAAGTGTACGAACAACTGATAAAGCTACTTAAGACGCTTCCTTCCCAATAGCTGCCTTTGTATCAATGTATTTGTAAAAATTTCCTTTTAAATAATATGTATCCATTCTTTATTCTTTTGTACGATACATCTTATATTTGATTGAAGTCAATGAATAAAGATACACATTTTCTTTTGCAATGTCTTGTATGCTCTTTTGCTTTCTGCCTTCTCTTATTATCAGCATGTTATCTTTGATAAACATAATTGGCAGATAACTTAGTTTTTTTTCCAAGAGATAGCGATGGCTTAGGCCGCAGGTTCAGATCTGTTGCCTAAGACTTTTCAACTCTATGAGCCGTGAGGGTCTCATAGAGACTTTTCTCCCTATGGATCGAGAGGATCTCGTAGGTGGGTTTTCTCCTTAGGAATCGTGAGGATTCCTAAGTG
Organism: Agapanthus africanus; assembly: GCA_030015575.1. Classification (NCBI taxonomy): domain Eukaryota; kingdom Viridiplantae; phylum Streptophyta; class Magnoliopsida; order Asparagales; family Amaryllidaceae; genus Agapanthus; species Agapanthus africanus. The sequence goes on along the minus strand of CM057339.1, from coordinate 820,962,923 downwards.
TGATTTTCTCTTACAAGTCGTAAGGATCCCATAAGAGAATTTTTCCCGCTTACGAGTCGAGAGGACCCACAAGCGGTTGTTTCCCTCCTCGTCGAAATTCGACTTTGGAGAGTGAGACCCGTGAATAGTATGCAAGAGACCATTTTGGATTGACTTGCAAGGTCCTATTGTTCAGGAAGCAAGTTTTTTAGTCCTTGCTGCCTGAGGCTTCATTTGCATGTTGAGACGAATCGGGAATTTCCCGCGGAGACACCGTTTCTCTGCGAGCTGACGCGAATCAGGAGGCTCTCGTCAAGGAGTGTTTGTATCCGTGAGTCGAGGAGTTTGCTAGGGATTATTTGTTTTCCAAGCGCCAAGGATTATTTGTTTCCTTGGGGTTTGAAACGAGTCGAGAATTTCCCACGGAGGCACTGGTTGCTCTGCGAGTCGACGCGGATCAGGAGGCTCTCGTCAAGGAGTGTTTGTATCCGTGAGTCGAAGAGTTTGCTAGGGATTATTTGTTTCCCAAGCGCCAAGGATTATTTGTTTCCTTGGGGTTTGAAACGAGTCGAGAATTTCCCACGGAGGCACTGGTGGCTCTGCGAGTCGACGCGGATCAGGAGGCTCTCGTCAAGGAGTGTTTGTATCCGTGAGTCGAGGAGTTTGCTAGGGATTATTTGTTTCCCAAGCGCCAGGGATTATTTATTTCCTTGGGGTTTGAAACGAGTCGAGAATTTCCCACGGAGGCACTGGTGGCTCTGCGAGTCGACGCGGATCAGGAGGCTCTCGTCAAGGAGTGTTTGTATCCATGAGTCGAGGAGTTTGCTAGGGATTATTTGTTTCCCAAGCGCCAAGGATTATTTGTTTCCTTGGGGTTTGAAACGAGTCGATGATTTCCCACGGAGGCACTGGTGGCTCTGCCAGTCGACGCGGATCAGGAGGCTCTCGTCAAGGAGTGTTTGTATCCGTGAGTCGAGGAGTTTGCTAGGGATTATTTGTTTCCTAAGCGCCAAGGATTATTTGTTTCCTTGGGGTTTGAAACGAGTCGAGGATTTCCCACGGAGGCACTGGTGGCTCTGCCAGTCGACGCGAATCAGGAGGCTCTCGTCAAGGAGTGTTTGTATCCGTGAGTCGAGGAGTTTGCTAGGGATTATTTGTTTTCTTCGGAGTGGGACTGAACCATCGAGATTTGGCTTCGTCTTCTGGCGGAGCCTGTTGGGAAAGTACGGTTCCCTCTTTGTTTACGCCTTTGGATTGTATACAGGGATCGATGTGATCTTAACTGTAGGGCCAAAGTTTTATCATCTTCCCTTTTTTTTGTTTTATTTCCGCGATGCTCTATCATTTTAGCTTTTCTATCGCGAAGGTCGCGATTGCCCAATCATTTCGGCTATTTTTCGCGGTGCCCAATCATTTCGGCTATTTATTTTATTTTTACTCGCTGCTTTTTATTGCGAGTTGCCCAATCATTTCGGTTATTTTGCATGCATACCTTTTTACTTGCTACTTTTTATTGCAAGTTGCCCAATCATTTCGGCTGTTTTGTATGCATGTGCGGCTTACTGGCTTTCCGCCGTAAACCTAGAATTAGATACCGATTTCGGCATCAGCACCGCTACAACTGGAATATTGCCAGGAGCGAATCATCATCTGTCTCTGTCGATATTGAACAAAGGTGGCTTAGCGACCAGGGTTAGGGTCCTGTCGTCTAAGGCTTTTAACTTCATGAGCCGTAAGGGTCTCACAAAGGTATTTCTCCCTACAAGTCGTGAGGATCTTGTAGGTGTATTTTCTCCTTAGGACTCGTGAGGATTCCTAAGTGTTCGTTTCCTCTGTAAGTCGTAAGGATCCTACAGGAGGGTTTTCTCCTCATAAATCGAGAGGATTTACAAGGGTTGTTTACTATGCGAACATATCCCCAGTCACGGATGAGACTTGGTTAGGGAAATGTTTATTCGCGCCCGTGGATTGTATACAAGGGTCAGTATTGAGCCACTTGTAGGGCAATATTAGAGGTTATGGGGGTTGCTTAAGCACAGGTTTAGGTCTTTGTAACTTAAGACTTTCAAATCTTAAGAGCCGAGAGGGTCCCATAAGAGAGTTCTCCTTACGAGTCGTGAGGATCTCGCAAGTGTATTTTCTCCGTAGGAATCGTGGGGATCCCTAAGTGTGTTGCTCCCTTGTGAGTCGTAAGGATCTCACGCGGGTGGTTTCTCCTTACAAGGTCAAGAGGATCTTGTAAGTGTTCTCTAACGAGGTTGCGCCCTTTCGGGTTTTCACAAACACTCGCCGGTTGCCCTGCTGTTTTTACTCACGGAGCCCTTTCGGGTTTTCATCCGTGCCCATTTTGCTTATGGACATACCGTTTTTTTTTATTCTTTTTATTTTTATATTTTTTTTCCTATTTTTTTTTACGAGGTCGCGCCCTTTCGGGTTTTCACGAACACTCGCCGGTAGCCCTGCTGTTTTTACTCACGGAGCCCTTTCGGGTTTTCATCCGTACCCTTTTTGCTTATGGACATACCGTTTTTTTTTAATTTTATTTTTATATGTTTTTTTTTATCTTGTCAGCCTAAAGATGCTGCGGTAGTAGTTTATGGACGTTTCGGTCTGCTACTAGTTTAAGGACATTTCGGTCCGTCGTTGAGAGGCGGGCTACTGCTTATAAAGCTTGAGCTTAGGAAGATAGCGAGTGGACGCAGCCGTCGTCATCTATCATTGACCTAGGCTGTGGCTCATCAAGCATAGTATTTCTTTAGGAAGCGACCGTTTATCGGCCTGAAAGGCCTTTCACCGTGCATATCTATGAGTAGATAGGCCCCGCCCTGGTAGACCTTATCTATGACGTACGGGCCTTCATAGTTTGGCTCGAATTTTCCCCGCTTGGCGCGATTGGGGATCATAGGCCTTTTGACCACTAGCACAAGCTCGCCTTGGCAGAATGTCCTCGGTCGGGTCAGTCTTTCATATGAGCGCGTCATCTTTGCTTTATAGGCCTCCAGATTTTGTTGCGCTATGAGTCGTGTTTCTTCAAGGGCGTCAAGCTCCTCAAGCCGAAGGTGAGCATTTTCTTCGTCCGTCAGCTCGTAATGGACTGCCACTCGTAGAGAGGGTAACTCTATCTCGAGGGGAAGTACTGCTTCTGTCCCGAATACTAACGCATATGGTGTTGCATTTGTGGCCGTTTTAAACGTAGTTCGATATGCCCAGAGAGCCTCTTGCAGTCTTTCGTGTCAGTCTTTTTTATTTCGCGACACTGTTTTCTTCATGATCTTCGTCAAGGTCTTGTTGAAGGCCTCAGCTAGACCGTTAGCTCGCAGATTATAAACCGAGGAATATCTCCAATCTATATTGTGTTGCTGTGCGAAGCGACTGATCTTGTGGCTTCTGTAAGCTGGCCCGTTATCGGAGATGATCCGTCGCGGAGTTCCAAACCGATATATGACGTGCGTCTTGAAGAAACGGAGAATATTCTCCGTCTTTACTTCCCTCAGTGGTACCGCTTCTGCCCACTTAGAGAAGTAATCGGTCGTCGCTAGAATGAAACGATGTCCTCTAGACGATACTGGTTCGATGGGGCTGACTATATCAGTCCCCCACATTTCGAATGGCCAGCTAGCTACTGTTGGATGTAGTGGATTCGGATGTTGATGTATGAAATCCCCATGAATTTGGCATGAGTGGCATTGCTTCGCATATTCGAGGCAGTCCTGCCTCATCGTGGGCCAATAGTAGCCCATCCGTTTGATCTTCAACTTCATCTTTGGGCCCGCTTGGTGAGAACCGTAGAGTCCGTCGTGAACTTCCTGGACAACTCTTTTCGCTTCGTCAGGTCCTAAGCATCTCAGCCACAGAGAATTAAACGACCTCTTGTACAGAGTATCATTGACGAAAGCGAAAGACAGAGCTCGTTTCGTGAGCTGATGTCTTGTGGACGCTTCTTCAAGCATTCGGTGGGATTTAAAGTAGTCTATAAAGACTTCTCTCCAATCCTCGGTATTTTCCGGGTCTTTTATTTGCAGAGTTGTCTACTCGCTCGCTCCCTTTTCTTCGAATAATTCCGGAGATATTTCTGCTGGGGCAAGCACTCGACGGCTTTGTACCACGATTCTAACGTCATCGAGGTTCTCATTAGCCAGCTCTTTAGTAAGTTTGGCCAACGCGTCTGCTTTGCTGTTTTCTGCGCGCGGTATGTTCTCCAAAGTATAGGAGGGAATTTGGGTCAACAGTTGTTGCACCTTTTCCCCGTACTTCACCAATTCTGGTTTGCATGTCTGGTAGTCGCCGTTTACTTGACTAACGACCAGTTGGGAATCTCCATATATGAGGAGATTTTCAATTCCCATGTCGATGGCGATCTCGAGGCCCGCTATCAGAGCTTCGTATTCGGCTTCATTGTTTGTTCTAGGCTCAGTTAAGGAGAAAGCGAAGCGCATTATCCCTCCTTGTGGAGTTACAAAGATGAGTCCTGCCCCCGATTTGATTATAGGGGTACTTTGTTTGCGTTTTTTCATGGAAGATGCTCCATCGAAATAAAGTTCCCATTGGGTATCACTACCGTTGATCGCGTCAAACGCATGTTCGTCTGGCAAATCGCAATTCAGAAGAGAATTGGCAGGTATCGGGTGCTCAGCGAGGAAGTCGGCGATGGCCTGGCCTTTCACTGCCTTGAGAGGTTGATATGTTATGGAGAATTCCATCAAGAGCAGGGCCCATTTAGCGAGTCGTCCCATCAACATGGCCTTCGACATCAAGTATTTAAGGGGGTCCACCTTTGAAATGAGACGGACCTCGTGCACCAACGCATAGTGCCTGAGCTTTGTTATCGCAAAGATTAGCGCCAGGCAGTGCTTCTCAATGGGAGAGTAATTGCTTTCTGCTCCCAGCAGAACTCGACTTAAGTAATAGAGTGCTCTTTCCTTCCCTTGATCGTTCTCTTGTGCCCATAATGCGCCTAAGGAACCTTCGAGGGCGGTCGTGTAAAGAATGAGAGGTTTTCCCTTAACCGGAGCAGCCAACACTGGCGGGTTCTGCAAGTACTGTTTAATTTCGTCCAGCGCGCCTTGGCATTTGTGATCCCAGACAAATGGGGTTCCCTTCTTCATCAGGTGGCTATAGGGACGACACTTGCCTGAAAGGTTGGCTATAAATCGCCGTATGTATGCGAGCTTCCCTGGGAGAGATCGCAACTGTTTGAGAGTTCTCGGCGGAGGCATTTCCATGATCGCTTTGATCTTTGACGGATCTATTTCGATACCCCGGTGTCGGACGATGAATCCCAGGAATTTGCCCGAGGAAACTCCGAATGCACACTTGAGCGGGTTCATTTTCAAATTGTATTGTCGAAGGCGTTGAAATACGGTCTTCAGATGTTCGAGATGTTCCTCATATGATTTGCTTTTAACCACGAGATCGTCGATGTAACATTCGACGATTTCGTGTATAAGGTCATCGAAGATCTTCATCATGGCCCTCTGATAAGTGGTGCCGGCATTCTTTAAACCGAAGGGCATCACCTTGTAGCAGAATATACCCAGAGGAGTCTTGAAGGCTGTGTGCTTCTGGTCTTCGGGATGCATCTTTATTTGATTATACCCTGATGAGCCATCCATGAAGGAGAAAATCTCGTGAGTAGACGTGTTGTCTATCATCAGTTCGGTGACTGGCACTGGGAAATCATCCTTCGGGCAAGCTTTATTGAGATCCCGAAAATCCACGCATATGCGCACAGTCCCATTTTTCTTCATCACCGGGACAATGTTGGCGATCCAATCCGGATATTGAACCTCCTGGATGAAGCCAGAGTCGATCAGCTTTTTGACTTCAGCATTGATACTCATTTCAAGCTCGAGCCGCATTCTTCTTGGTGCCTGTTTGACTGGCTTGATGTCCGGGGATATCGCCAATCTGTGTACATCAATTTCTGGATCGAATCCCGGCATTTTGGAATAGTTCCACGCGAAGCAATCTCTATGCTGCAGAAGCACATCCTTTAACGCAGCTACCCTTTCTTCAGATAGTAACTCGCTGATGAATGACGGCCGTGGATCATTTGCCGTCCCTAACTCAATCTTCTTGAGGTTATCTGCAGTGGTATAGATTCCATCTTCTAGCTATTTTGGCGCTGGTGGGAATTCTGAGATTATCTCGTCGCTGCTGTTTTCGAAGCACCAAGGGAGCTTCTCTATGTCCTCGGGCTCTTCTTTTAATATTGTAATCATGTGACAGGTGCGAATTCGCTTCCAATCCCAATGTGGAACCGGTTTTTCTTTCGTGGCCTTAGGCTCGTGCTTCTGTGGCGGCGTTACCTTCCAGTTGTCAGACAGAGCGAACTTGTCGAGCTGGTACTGATCTTCGACCCAATTCTTAAAGGTGAAGCAGTCTTCGAGTGGGTGCCCTATTACTCGATGATAAGAGCAATAGTTTGGGTCAGAGACTTCGCTTGCTTGTTCGGGGTGCTTGGACTCCGGCAGTGTGAGCATTTGATGTTTTAGCGCAAGCTCAAGAATCCTCCTCATCTTATCCCGAGGAAAAGAGTATGCTCGACTCATTTTCTTCATGAGGGATAGATCAATAGCGCTCGCCTCCCGTTTGCGTGACTTCTTAGCCCCGCTTTGTTGCTGCTGAGCGTCTTTTTGGCCTTTCAATTTGTTTCCGCCTCTGCGTCGAGCCTTTTTTATAACAAGTTGGCAAGGGGCGACACATTCATCTTTGACTGCCTGTTGAAGATAAGGACAGTACCCGATGATAAGGACAGTAATTAGGCTTGTTGACGTCACTTGGTTGCAACGGACGTTTTGGATCCGGCAGATTTATAAGTCTGTTGCGCAACGCCAGCTCGAATAACCTCCTCGTTTTATCGCGGGAAAAGGAATAAGGACGTCCCATTCTATCCTCAAGGGGTACGTACGGGCGCATATTATTTTGACGAGCAACCGGCTTTGAGTCGCTCGGTTGTTGTTGAGCATTAGCGACGACAATCGCTTTTCCCTTCCCTTTATCACTTCGGGAGTTCAGCTTTGGAAGATGAGGTTTATGGCCCATCTGATCCATCTGTGCTAGTTTGTCAATCAAGGCTTGGAAGGTAGTCGGCTTGAAGAACATCATAAATTGCGAGATGGTTGCTTGTGGATCAAGGGTTCCCACAAACATACCCACTGCGGGAGCTTCTTCAATGCGTTGCTCACACTTCGACCATAAGTTCCGCCATCTTATAGCGTACTGAACCCATGTCTCGCCGGGTTTTACCCTGGCGTTAATCAGTGCCGTCATCGGGGTACGTTCACTGGCGCTTGCGAAACGCTGAGTAAACAGTAGCTCCATCTCCGCGAAGGTTTTGATAGAGTCGTTCGGGAGCTCAGAGTACCACTCGAACGCCGTATCTGATAAACTTCCAACAAACTGGCGAAGTAAAAGCTTGTCATCTCCACCGGTATTGCCGCAAAGTGCCCTGAACTGGGCAACATGCTGGTGAGGATTGCCCGCCGCCTTGTAGACATGGAACTTGGGAATCGTATAACCTGGCGGGTATTTGATGTGATCGTACCAACTCGGATATGGTCTCCCCGTTTTTACGACCTGACCGACCGCTTCGGTCGCATGATGAACCCGTATTTGCTGGGCGATGTATTCATCCAAATCAGCTTTGGAGATTGTATCTTCTTTAGCCGTGGACAGAACTGGTGGAGGATTCGACGTCTCTCCCCTATCGTCTTCAAAGATGATCGGGGGATCTTCAGCAGGTGGATCTTGTTGAATCATCATACCCACCATATCCTGGAACAGGAGGGCCATTTTCTTTATGTTGGCTGCCTGCTCCGCAGCTTCTTTATCCTTCTTCTCCAGTACGCGACGAAGGAATTCAGCGTCTGTTTCTTGTTCTTGACGCTCGTCCGAGGACGTTTCAGGGGTTTCTTTTGGCCCTGTAAGTGCGGCTATAGCGTTCATCATTTCTTAGAGCTTCTGCTGCTGCTCCTGAGCCTTGGTCACTGACCTCGTGTACGGTCTATGACCTGTTGATATGCGGCTATCTTCTTTTCCCGATGCCATGTAAACCGTATGAACTGTTATGCCCCCTGACTTGGGGCGTTTAGGTTCACCATTTTTAACTTTTGCCGCTGACGTGGGAGTTTTCTCTGGCCTCCTTCTTTTGTGGGCCGTTGAGGTTGAAGGAACCGTTGAAGTGGGTATCCTAGCAGCTGCTGTCCCCCGCTGTTTAATGGGACGGTCCTTGTCTTTTTCCACCTTCGCCTTTTTCTGGTGACGAGAGTGACCTGGGTCAATCACGGAGTCTTGAACCCTCCGCCAAACTTTATAAATTCTTGAGGACAGCCGTTGAGGGGGCTGTTCTTGCTTCGTTTCCGTAACTCTCTCCGCAGGTGGAGGAGATCTTTTTAAGGTAGCGGTTGGAGAGTTCTTACGCACCCTCCTCAGCAGTTCAAATCTATTCCCAGTTGGAACAGCAGCGTTGACTTCCACCATTGGAGCAGGTAGAGTTAGCCCTGAGGGGGAGTTTCCCCCTGCCTTCCTCACTCGTTGCCAATGGCGACGTCGAGCACGGCGAGCCGCTGGGATTGGCTCAGAGATTGAGACATCTTCTTTTTGCCCCCTGTCTGAATGAGGCGCCGCCGGTGTTAACCTCTTAAAGACTGAGGTTGTCTTTTGGGGGGTGATATTCAACCTGTCGAAGACAGATCCTCGAGTAGGGGGAGGAGCAGGAATCGTCAGCCTTGAAAAGACTGACTCTTTGACAGGGGAAGCCGTCTTGACGACTTCTGGAGCAACAGTTATTGCCTTCCTCGGGACAGCCAATTTAGAGTTCTGATTTAGCCTGGTGAAAACAGAGGCTGTCGGTTTGGTAGTGAGCGACCCGTTGACGGGGGCCGTCGTAGCAGTGAGCCGGTCGAAGACCGACTTTTTGTTCACTTCCGGTGCAGGTATTGGCATAGGGAAGCTTGTAGGTGGGATCATGGTCCCAAAGAACAGACCAGTGGTGGCTTGGGTCACCTGATCTACCGGCAGAGTGAGGAAGGAAGCCGCTTGGGGCCCATATGCTACACCTCCCGGTGAGGTGGAGCGTCCGTTGCAGTGGCACTTCGAGCAGTTGGTGTAGTTAAAGGCCATTGAATCTTGAGTTCTGCGCCAGGCAAAAGACCAAATCTTAGTAACTTGAAATCCGAAGGCAACCATTAACAAACCGCGATTGATTCGCGAAGACGACACACGAAGTGTGGAGTGGAAAGAGGAAAAGGTCCCACCGAGCGTGCCAGAATCTGTTCCCCTCCGAATGGCGGCCGAAACGTTAGGGCGTCTGTGCCTGAGATTCGGGGCAGATGCTATTTGGTTTTATCCGTCTATCTCTCCGAAGATGCCAAGTTGATTTATGGCACCGTGTATCGAAAGTTTAGACGGATGCGGCCGATGTAGCAGACTTTGTCAGATTCCCCCTCGCTTGAGGGGTTTTTGATTGTGGGGATGCTCTTCCCTGCAGGCGCAAGCCCCTGCAGTTAATTACGCTACCGCATCGCGGTAGCCACTTTCTCCTTCTCCAGAATTTCACTTCGTGTCGTGTGTGTTTGTTTTGTTTGTGGTTGTCCGTGGATTGTATACGGAGACTGAGTAATGCCGTCGCCCGTAGGACGTGGATTAGTCCAAATCCGTATTTACTTAGATTTGGGTTTGGTGTTTTTAGTTTAAGGATACGTTAGCAGCGTTGCGGCTAAGATCAACTTAAACGTTTGTTAAGGATACGATAGTCCTGTTTAAGACTAAGATCAACTTAACGTGATAATCCATTTAATATCTGGCCATCGGGACTCGTCACCTCTCTAACGTCGTTGAAGGATTACAACGGCAGATGTCAGAGGAGTTCAGAGATGTACCCTTGAACCAAAGTCGATTTGGAGTTTTATAGTCCATTTAAATGTTTAAGGATACGTTAGCCGTGTTTGGGGGCTAAGATCAACTTAAACGGGATCGTTTAGATCCGGCAAAAGAGCATTTGGAGGCTCTATTGCTCCGGTTTAGGGACGTGGTGGTCCATTTCCAGTTTAGGGACATAGTGGTCCATTACCAGTTTAGGGACATGGTTGTCCAATATCAGTTTAAGGACGTTTCGGTCCGATATTAGTTTAAGGACGTTTCGGTCCGATATTAGTTTAAGGACGTTTCGGTCCGATATTAGTTTAAGGACGTCTCGGTCCGATATTAGTTTAGGGACGTCTCGGTCCACGAGTTTAAAGACCCCGCAGTCCGTATCCATGTGTGGTCGTTGGGACCCGTCGCCTCTCTGACGTCGTTGAAGGATTACAACGAGAAGTGTCAGAGGAGTTCGGAGATGTACCCTCGAACCGGAAGTAAATTGATTTAAGAGAGCAATCTTGCTCAGTCAATTTAATTTAAGGACTTACGGCCAGAATTGGGCTAAGTCCAGTTGAAAATGTTCAACATTTTATTAAATAATGCATTGCATTTCTTCCATTTTTTTTGTTTGGGCTTTGCTCATAAAAATGCAGAGCATCAATTTATTCTGGGCTCTGCTCATTTATGAATGAAGCAAGGCATCTGTTTTGTCTGGGCTTTGCCCCCTTTATAAATGCATAGTATTTTTATTATTTCGTTTGAGCTCTGCCCATTTATAAATGATGCAGAGCATCAATTTAATTAGGCATGTTTGGTCTTTTAATTGGGCCTGGCCCTTCAGTAAAAGAAATGCATTGCATTTGTCAGGCGCTTTGCGCCAATTACTGAGCGCAAGCGTTTGTGGTGAGGACACGTGTCATGCTCTGGTGAGCGCAAGCGCAACAGCGCAGTGCGCTGCGTTAGTGCGCTGCGCTGTTGCGCTGCTGACACGTGGCGCGCTCTGGTGAGTTGCGCCAATTCCAGAGAGTAAAGCTCTATTTCAAGAGCGCGTAGCGCAAGTGGTTCTATAGCTGACACGTGGCGCTCTCTTAAGAGCGCAACAGCGCAGTTTGGAAGTGCAGAGCACTAAGAATCTTTTAGATTCAAGAACAGAAGTGCAAAGCACTATTTGATCTCTTGATCTAAATTAGATGAAAGAAAAATAAATTCTTCTTTTTGTTTCAAGAACCAGAGGTTCATAAAGGTGCAAAGCACCATTTTTATTTTGTTGTTTTCTTGTCTTTTAAAGAACCAGAGGTTCATGAGAAGTGCAAAGCACTGTTTATTATGTGAAGAACATTGATCTGGTTTTTAGTCAATGATTTATTAAAAGAGATTTCTTTCCTCTCTTGAAGGTCTTTACCTTTTTTTTCTTGAGGAGTTCTTCAGAGTTCTCTTTCTCTCTCTCTTTTTTAGAAAATGTTGATGCCTTTGAATTGAGGTCTGGGGTCCTTTTTATAGTGCCCATAAATTAGTTAAATTTGTTAAAGAGATCTTTCTCTGAGTGATTTGGGGAATTTTCCCCACCGTTGGATCGTTGATCCAAGGGCTTCTGCTTTGCAGAAGAAAATCTTCTTGTTTTTAAAAGAACAGAAAAGATTTCTTAAAAATTTAATTCTGTTTGGCGCAGATGCCCCAGCGCGTGACACGTGTCACGCAGCGCACAGCGCAGCGCAACCGCGCTAGCGCATTTGCGCTGACAAGTGTCGCGCAGTGCTTGCGCAGCTGAAGCGTTGCTTCCTTTAATAGAGCTTTGCTCTGATTGGGTGCGCCTTCTCGGGCGCTGCGCTGACGTATCAGCGCCTGACACGTGGCGCGTTGCGCCCGAGATTTGAAGCGTTGCTTCAAAATTTTGAATTTTGAATTTCAACAGAGCTTTGCTCTGATTGGGCGAAACAACTGCGGATCCACTCACGAAGGCCATTCCCCAGATACAGTTTGAGAGATTATTCGGGATGCTTGGTATGAGATACTACAGCAGCTGGCCTTAGTGCAAGTGGGAGATTGTTAGTTATGTATATGCCCTAGAGGCCATTGTTGTACATATGATGTATATTATGATGGATGCTTGGATATATATAGAGAGGACTTTCTTGCTCGTCATGATAGTATGCTATTTGGTTTCATTTTATCTTAACATGTTGACTTGTAATGGTTTACTGTCTTACTCTCACATGTTGATAAAGCCCTTAGGATCTGTACTCGACTACTGGGACTATGATGAGATCATACTTGTGGGGCCATGGTAGTCGATGAGTACATCCTATAACTGTTCCTAGTCGAGGGTATATCGAGACAGGGCATCGATACACCAGAGTAGACTAGCGTATACGCATCTTGACCCATATGATGGGCGGTGGATGATCCCATATCCATCGGTGTTGGACATCAAGGATGGTATGCGGGTGCTCAGTGGAGACTGGGTGCACTGGACGGACTCGCCGAGAACTCCCAGATGGTGATATACCACATGTCAGATGGCAGTTCTCCGGTGACACTGGTACATGGTAGTCTGTAGACCCGAGATCGTCATAGAGTCTTGTGTGATTCCCACTGTACTTTGATTTCCACCTTACCACGTCCAAGAGGGCGTGCAAAACGGTGGCTTTTGGGCACAGTCCCGAATCACATGGAGGCAATGAGCGATAGGAGGGGATTTGTCTCTCCCGGTATAGGGAGTTGATGTTGTGATGTGTTCGATTGACTATAACTGGAAGTCCCTGGCCAGGGCTGATATAGAGATTTACTGGTAAGTGTTACCAGTAGTTTCTCGACCTGTTATGAGCCTCACATCGACACGACTTATCGGTTACTGGGGTCTGACGTATACCACCCATAAACTTGATATGCGACATATCAGACGAAGAGACCGGATTGTACGGAAGTGTTACTGATTGGATTCACAGGAGAATGTACAGGCTAGCTTGTTGATCTTCTGATCGCTCAATACCTGGGTGGCTGTTACGTTTAGCTGACCGCTTGCAGCTTGTGGGTGTTAGATATGATCATCACCTGCTACCGGCGTATTGGCGATTCTTTAGAGTCCTACACAGAGGTTTCTTGGCTCAGGCAAAACGGAGTAGAGGTACATATGTGATATGTGCAGGACCGAGGATAATACGATATGAGATACCGTATTATATTCTCGCGATACTTAGATATGAACCGGGACATCGGATCAAGTGTTGATTCGATGAATCAGTACATAATATATTAGTCGGTTATATTCGATATAGCCGGATTGTCGGATCAAGTGTTGATTCGATGATTTAATGTATAATAATATATATGATATATTGTATTACATTATCTAATATTGGCTCACTTTATTATTTCATTTTCTCACCGGATAATACATTGATATATATGCGATATATGTTAATTGTATTATTTTCTTTTGTTGCAAATATATAATATATATGTGATATATATTATTGTGACATGATATGATTAATAATGGAACATGTTTAGTAGAGATAAAGCAAGGTTAGGGTTTGATTAGGGTTAGCTCTTTCTTGCACATTCTAGAAAGAATTTCTTTTGTCATGAGAAAGACATTATGTTGATATTTATCTATGACTCACTCTTTAACCTAACCAAACCCTAACCCTAGTTTATTCTCTACAAAGGTTAACCTTGTCATCCTTGACCATGGTTTCATGATCAATCATATATTCTTATCTACTATTCATCACAAAAGAATTAACTCTTTTTCTATCATTTTCTTCTCTCTTGAGCTTTGAGAAAGCTCACTAGTTATTCATTTTGTGATAATTTTTTGTGAGAAATTGATATAAAAAGATAGCATAAATACTACTTCATCATCCTCATCTAATTTAGCCCATTAGATTAGAGTGTTCACCTCTTTAGAGTGAGAGAGCTTGAGTTATAGCAACTTCGACGTAGATCATCGGAGAAGCGGAACACTGCAAGCTAGCATGGATCGTTCGAGTCGTGGAGCCTCTCTTGAGTCCGGGAGATCGTGGATCGCGGTGAAGGGACTTCTACTCGGAGCTTATGAAGCGAAGGAGCGGACTACAAATGTTGTAATCCCTCACACTTAGTGGTATAGATGTTTACTTGCATGTTAAACCCTAATAATCTAGCAAAGATCCCGGCTTTGGGTTGTTCGGCACGTCTAAAATTTAATTCGGGCATGTTTGATGCCTTATGAATCTTCACAAGAGTGCCTAGGAACCCTACAATTTGGGCAGAGTAGCGCCCTATTCAGATAGAATTGCCTTACCTGAGTCGTCTGAGAAGGGGTTTATATAGTGGCAGCCATGGGCTGGCTGGCGCGAGATTAACACCGGCCGTTACGCCCCTGGCGTTATGCTTGCACGAATGGCGGGATCCCCCATTAAATGACGAGATACGCTCGTTAATGGGGGACGTGATGGCGTGGAACGCAGGATCGTGGGGCGGCGGAAATCTCGCGTCTGGCGAGATTTGCGGAGCCGTGGCGGAGACGCCTGTGATCTGTGCTCTGGTCGATCGGTAGAACCGAAGAAGCTGAGCTCGGCGGGAGGCTCGGAGGCGAGCGGGAGGCCAAGCCAGCTTGGTTCTGTGATAGCTCGGAGGCGAGCTGGGAGGGCTGAGGAAGCCCAGCGTGCAGAAGGGCTCGGAGGTGAGCCAATGGTTATTTGCAGGACGAGCACATGAGTGTTCTGGGAGGCCATCGAAGGTCGCGAACATCCTCGGGGCGAAGGCCTGGACTATGCCTTCAATGTACTGTTCTTGCTCCTTTCCCGTAAGCCTTGGGACACGTCATCTGCCACGTGTCATCACATGGGAAAAATGATCTAAGTCCCTGCCTTTGAAAAGCAATATATTTAGGTCCCTGACCTAATAAAAGTCGTGAAATACTCTCTAAATTTAAAGATTCTTGTGTTTTAGTCTCTGTAATACAGTTACCGTTGTTTTATGCCAATATCGTCCTTTCAGGTAAATCACTGCATTCGCCTTATAAAATACTATAGTTATCTTTCAAATTACTATATTTATGTTATAAAACACTATATATATATATATATATATATATATATATATAGAGAGAGAGAGAGAGAGAGAGAGAGAGAGAGAGAGATATCAAATGCCATAGATACAGTAATATTACTAAAAACAATACAACAGTTTCATGTCAAATATAGTATTTTGAAAGATGACTATAGCACTTTACAAAGCAAACGTAGCAGTTTACCTAAAATGAAAGTGTTGGCATATAAAAAGTAGATGTACTGTAGAGATTAAAACACAAGAATCTTTAAGTATAGGGAGCTTTTTACAATTTTGTTTGGATTATGGACCTAAATCTATTGATTTTCGAAGCTAGGGACTTAGGGGCATTTCTCGCTCATTTCATTTGGCTTTACCACTCTATCAAGATCCCATATCGCCTAACCATTTCAACGGTTCCCTCCAAACTAAAGAGACAGATCGCACCGTCAGATATCAATCGGACGGATGACACCGCATCCGAAGTCGGCAGAGTCGAGTACGCACCAATCCCTCTCCACGTGGTCCCCTTCCTTCGCTGCCCAGCCGACTGACCACCCAAGCAGCGCCACGTGTCACGGCAAATGGCCATCGTTCATCCCCGTCTCCCTCTCACGTCTCCTTTTCAATTCTTTTTCTCAGCCTACAAATTTGCTCCCATGCCAAATTCGAGAGAATCATCCGCGTTTATTTCGGCGATTGTTTATTTTCTTCGATTTTTGGCACAATGTCCAAATTTGGCGTTGGATTCGTCTAGTTGGCAATCGAGTGGCTTATTCAGGAAAGCTCTCGATTGGGCGATCAAAAGCGCTAGGGTTTGCGTCTATTGAAGGTATTTTTCTATTCTCTGATTTTTCTGTCGATGCGGTTTTATCGTTCCCTTGATTGGAAGCGCTAGGGTTTGTTGTAAAAGCTGTGATTTTTTTTGTGGATGTAAAAAAAAAAAAATCCGGCCCCGTGATGATAGCTCACCCCCTCTCATTAATCATTAATGGATACCCAGGCCCGAACCAGGTGGGCTACTCCAAGCCGCACCGCCCAAAAAAAATGAGATCCCAGACCCGATCCCGATACAGATACAGGTGGGATAAATTAGCCACTGCATCCCGGGCTTCCCTCATGGGCTACTCCAGGCCCTTAAAAAGAATGAGATCCCAGGGCTATCCCGGATGATAGGAGGAATAAATTAGCCATCCATTCTCATTAATGGGATAAACTGGGCTTGAACTCAGGACTCCCCATGGGCTACTTCAACCCCCACCCAAGGTCTACTCATAGCCCTCTTATCATCTCCTTTTTTTGGTCCATGTAATTTTATCATTCTCTTGATTTTATATAATTTCGGAAGATTACGACTTTTTTGCCTAAGATTGATAGCAATGATAAATTTTTGATGTTTTTTTTCTATTAATAGTGGTTTAAGACTTTGAGTGGGTAATATTAGAAAGATGCCATTTTTTGGTGGGTATGATATAATTCAATCATTTGCAGGTAGTTTATGGAGAAGTACCAATTCATGCTTTATAGGCATTCTAGTATTAAATTTTTTATGGATAATTGCTTTCTTGAATTGCTACTGTCACTATTTGGTCTCTGGGGTTTACGAATTTTGGTAATCAGTGGCTATATTCTTGGTTGGTTGCTATGATGAATGCGAAAATGTAATTTTTCGATTAAGACCGATACAATTGAGAGATAAGAGAATTTTTATTAATTTCTGTTGAATAACAGTGATTTTTTAACTGGGCAAATAGCAGCAATGCATGACTTTTTGGGGTTCAATATAGTTCAATTATTTGCTAATAGCTTATGGAGAAGCTTTAATTCTCGTTTTATCACTACCCTCTGATTTAGAATTGCTTTCTTGAATCACTACTGTCACTCTCTGATTCTGCGGTTTACAAATAATTTTGTTGATCAGTGGCAACGACCATAGGGTGATGAATAAAAATTATCGGCATACTTGATTGGTTGTCATGATTAATTCGGGAGTATGCTTTTTGCAGGTGGCGATTGAAGAATAAGAGAAGTAGGAAGTTAGATACAGGTTTTTCTTTCTTTTAGGAGCGAGATATGGACATCTCTGCTCTTTTGACGTCTGCAGGAATAAATATAGGCATCTGTGCGTTGCTGTTATCCTTGTATTCTGTCTTGAGAAAGCAGCCGGGCAATGTTAGCGTGTACTTTGGGCGGAGACTTGCCCAAGAGCACAATCGGTCTCTGGACCCGTTCAGTTTGGACAGATTTGTTCCGTCTCCTGGTTGGATTCTTAAGGCTTGGAAAACTTCGGAAGAGGAAATACTGGCTTCTGCTGGTTTGGATGCTGCGGTCTTCATCAGAATGCTAGTTTTCAGGTGATTGGAACTTGTATAGCCGATAAGTTTTAAGAATATTCTTTGCGTTGTTTCTTTTGAATCCTCCTCACTGTGGTTAACTAAATAAGCAATCTGAAAATAGCTGTTACAGACTTGATGTACTTTTTCCCATTTAGTTTTGATTGCAGCAATAGACACTATAACCACTATTATATTTTTAATCAATATATGGAGTAGACATTTGCATATATATATATATATATATATATATATATATATATATATATATATATATATATAGTAACAAACTAATCCATGGTGCAAATCAATTTACTATATATATATATATAGTAAATTGATTTGCACCATGGATTAGTTTGTTTCTACAGTTAAAAAAGGTTACTTAGGGAGGAACATGTTAGTTAGTGCATGATAATTGTGGCAAGGGGGTCATAAGTTCAAGGCATGCAACCAACAATAAAAGGGAGAGGAGACCAATCTTATTTATTAACTACGGGAGGGGGTGGGTCCCATATAAGCCAACCTTATTGTAGAAAGAAGGTTTACTTAGGTTATCTTGTGGATTGGGTTTGAAAATGTGATGTCAACTTTGTCATGCAGGAGTTTGTCAAGGCCCTCTCTTGTCTATAGTTTCCTTGTTCAGTACCTTGGCACCAATTAAGAGAGGGTTGATTATAGGTTGACAGTCCATCGTAAAACTTTTTTAAATCCTTCATGGATCTTTGGCCCCAATTTGTTGGAAAAAGGTATAAATGAAGATGATGATGTGCATCATGGCATAGTTTCCACTTGCTGCTCTAAAAAAGAAAGATGTTCCCATATTTGATTGTCCACATTGCTGCTATCGAAGTCTCTGAAATTGATATTTTAGTTAATCCTTTCTCCATAATCTCTTTTTGTTGATATAATATGGCAGAGGAGTTTAATTCAATGATAGTCTGTGCAATACTGTTTTTCATACACTTGATGCATACACATAGATAGGACCAGGGGCAGATTTCGGGTTAGTTGAGATCAGGCAATTGATTAGGCTTTGGGCCCGGGTTGCGGGAATGCCAAGTTCAATCCCTCTTTGTACATATTTTTTTGGTTCTGATTTATTATGCCCACATTCATTCTTTGAAATTCCAACTCAAATAAATCCATCTACAAGCAACACCCTCAGATTTTATGTTTCATTCTTTATAAAATCAAGTCTTCTTCTTAAACAACTTTTTACAAAGTATTTTCTATTAATATTGATTTACCAAATGAATTTAACATTAAAAGGTCTTGGATTAAAACTGGTTAGGCATCTATCAATTTGTAAGCTAAAATTTGAACGTTAATTAGATATTTTTGTCAGCGATAAAGTTGGTATATAAAATCATTTTAAAGAGTTTCTCAGAGAATTTTTTTTTTGACATAACAGATAATAGATTTATCATTTATTTGTTAGCTTACAGAAATAGTACTGTTATACTTTCATGCAAGGCGGAAATTTATTTTATATCTCATCAGAGAAAATGGTTTCAAGAAATTTAGAAGAAATAAGTCAGCCTTTGAGGAAAAAACAGCAAAAGTTAGTGGAGTGGTTTGAGGTCCAAATTTAATGTAAAAAATGGAATTTAATTCAGCGTCTTAAATGCAATATAATTTGAGTTTTTTTCTGTGGTTTTTATACTATATATAAATTTTTGGCCTACTTGACTTAAAGCTGTGGTTCCGCCACTGTATAGGACCTGTGTATTTTTTCACTCATTTTGGCTTTTTATTAGGCTACATATTCCCCATCACATAGTTTACTAGAATTTTCAACCTTCTCCTATGATTTTTAGTGATCAATCAGTTTTTAGGGGCTTTTATGTCTTTTTTGCATCATCTGAAAGCTACTCTAACTTGATACTCTTGATGACCTTATGGATTATGGTCAGTAATCTCTTTTTTCCCTAGATTTTCATTCCATAATTTTTAGAAAGGCTCTTTATGCCTTTCTTAATATCTTCATCTGCTTACCATTTTATATATGTTTCTTACTTTTTTTCACCCTAACCTGTCATATTAACCGAGTCCATTTTAGTCTTGCATCTTCTTTTGCATCCTCTTAGACTTTTTTTGCAAAATATCTTGTAAGCTCTTCAACGTTATTTGTTCTTTTCTAAATCTTACAGATAGTCCATAAGCAAACCATTTTTATGTAAAACATGAAGGATTCTCAGTATCTAGGCAACATAGTAGAGAGTTGTACCATACTTTACATTAATTCATTTGAAAGGTTCTTAAGTTTAGTGGCACATACCTTGATATAACTCCATGGGTTCTTAAACTTCAACTGGTATTGTATGAGGCTTTGGGCTGTTTTAGGGGAAAAAGCAGCACATTGGAGGTCAACTCTTGTGGGTTTCATGAACGCTTTTGGGTTCAACCTAAAAATAGAGACAGCAAACTTTTGCCATTTTAAAATTGGTTAGACCTATAACACTACTCTGCATAGACTTAAATTTTACCTCTTACCCTCTGGGAGGAGCCAATAATTATTCTGAAATTTGATTAGTTCTTGTAATCCAATATCATTTTAATCTGCTAAATTTGCTAGTCTCCCCAAACATTTTTCACAAGCTAGTCGGTTACATGCCCACTAGTCACTCCTCAATAGATGAATGCTCCATTTCTATTACATGTAGATTTTTATGTGGAATAATCTCAAGTCATACAAGATTACATCACACACAGTTTCAGATTTTATTTATAGACTTGTTTTGATCTTCAGGCATTTGAACTATACTAATGTCCACATATGAATGAAATCGAAACATGTCTTACTATTGTATGCTAATAGAAACAATAACTTAACCTTCATTATGCGTCAAACACCTACTGCATTAGTGTTACTATGATTCTCCGCTGAGAACTGAATTCTATATAGAGTTGCATACTAAACACAAACTAATCTCCGTCATCTTTTTGTTCAAAGAAAAATCTAAAAGCATGTGTATTCTCTTAGGGCAGTCAGTCTAGTTAAATCATTATGAAGTCATCATATCATATTGCTGATATATCTTGTGAATTACTTCAACCAACTTAGGACCAAATGGCCATGGACTGAGCCTCTTTTTGGGTCCATACGTGGGTGATTAATAATTATTGTGTCGCGGCGTGCTTTGAATTTATCAGTTCACTTCAAGGACTTGCATTTACAGGTCGAGAATAATGTAATATATGTAGATTGGAGAGAATTTAGTTGGACGTTTTTGTTTTACTTCAACTCTAACCAGAACATTGTAGATTTTTTAAAATAAAAATTTGAGCTGATGATTGTTAAAGACTTAAAGGTTAATTTGTTTGGATGTATGTGGCTAAATCAATAGCATCCATTGGTCAATTAACAAGAATTAACAAGAATAATGTAAACCATGCACATTGGAGAGGCGCTAGTTAGAAGGTGTTTGCTTAACCAGATTGTGTTAGGATTTTTTTTAATAAAAAAATTGTGCTTGTGATGGCTAAGGTTCAATTTTTTTCCCTCTTATTAGCATCCATTGGTCAAATTACAAGAATTAGTGAGTGAACTGCTGGTGTTGAAATTGACCTAGGATGCAAAGCCAGGGGCTTTTCTCAGGTTGTATGATAAGCCATTTTTGAAACCATGAACATACATGTAGCTGAATCAGTTTGTAAGGAAAGGCGGTTTAATAAGCATGGGCCAAATCAAGTTCTAAAGCTATTGGAGACTCTTTATTCTTGAGCCCTTCACAGGTATATCTACACAGAGTCATAGGTGTAGTTAAGAATCAAATATCCAGGTGGCGAGCTTGTGAACATGGATTCAATATCATATGAAGCTGAAGTTGGAGATAGGAAGATGTTTGCGAGTGGTTTAGTAGAATTAGGGGGCTGCCTATTTTGTTGAGTCAAAGTTTTGATCCAAGGTCTGGGGCAAGCCTTCCAAAGCAGTAATTAGTCACTTTTGCTTGCATTGTTTTTATGACCAAGCTGATGGGGTGAATTTTTTTTTATCAACCGTTTGCTTGATGCAAAATTTTAAACTGTTGAGTGGCATGACATTTGCGAATAGGGTGATCGATTTGCAGAGAAGATGAAGGAACAGATTCCAGAAGTCAAAGTGCAGTGAAAGATTTTATGTGCCTACTCTGGAAAATAATTTAAGCATGACCACTAAGTCAAAAGGTATCCATAGAGCCTGCTCTACAGATCACCCAAGTGTATTGTTTTATTTAAACTCACAGTAATTGTCCCAAACCTCTTGGGTCGTCACATCTACTATTGTGAATAGAAATATAGATTTCACATGACGTTTAGCTTGTAAAATTCCTTACATTTGTTTCTTGGATGCTTTCCCACCTCAAACAGGCACTCTTTATGATTACTTTATTAAACATCCTCTTCTTCTTAACCGGAAACCATAGAGCCCACCTCCTTTCTGTCATGGTTAGAAGACAATAACGATTGAAGATTTGTAGCAACCGAAGATATTATTTACCTAACTTTAGCCTTACTGACCTCGGGCTGGGATACTATTAAACACAAAATCGTAGCTTGGTTGGGTTCATTGCTGTCATTTCGCAAGGCATGGCAAAGTCCCGGCAAGTCTAATGTGCAATGTGCAAGCCAAGATGCACTCTTGAATTAAGTGAAGCTAGCTACAATGCCATTCCCTTTTCTGTTTAGAGTTAAGAAGGAAATCATACATATTTGCTTGGAGATGGTCACAAGAGGAAAATCTGTTCATTTTTGACATTTACTTAGAAAAATGAAACATGGTGGTCCTTAACAAATATGGCCTCGCTGGCCAGAGATGCCCCCCCCTCCTGAAAATGCCATCACTGCTAGACTAGACAGGTCTATGGATTCTTTCAAATATTGTAAGTACTCAAAATTACAATCCTCATGATCAAATGGGACCCAGCTGCACCAAATATTGCTCAAGTTAAATACTATTTGCTTGGGAAACGGAGTCAAAACCAATTCCTCCACTGGATCTGTGACTCCTTATCATGAGAACATGTGCCGGTAATTGTGAGTGATAAGCGAAATGTGGGATTTGATTAAGAAGACACGCTTTTATTTGATCTTTCTTCTATCTATTTCTGGTCTATTACAAGATTATATTGAATTTCTCTGTCAAACAGATCCTATGACTCCCATATAGGGCCATGAATATATAAACTACGAAGTTTAAAACGAAGGTGAATGCTAAGTTGTGCAATCATCCGATGATGCATATCCGATATAACAAGTAACTCACATCTCTTTATGTCGTTAAGGATTTACGCTGGCACACAAATAACTTGTTTATTAATTCTCTATATCATTTCTTGATTTGTTTATTATTATTTCTTTCATTTTACCTTGCCATAAGTTCTACACCAGTTTTACAAGTTCTGGGTATGCATCATATTGCCTGAATTGATGAAGCAAAGTTAGATGTTGTCTCCTCCTCTTGCTTTTTAGTAATCGCTGTGTTTCAATATTGTGTATGTTACATGAAACATTGCATTCTTTGTAGTTTTTCTAACTCCTTGATATAAACATGACAGTATTCGCATCTTCTCCATAGCTGCTGTTGTTTGTATATTTGGAGTACTCCCATTGAATTATTACGGACAGGGCAGGCACCGTGTGAAAATTCCTTCAGAGTCATTGGACGTATTTACTATTGGGAATGTCCAGCAAGCATCGCCATGGTAATACCTGAAACAGTATAAACTTTAAATTTCTGTATATATATATAAATTTTTCTAACTCTTGTTATTAGAAGTATTTACTTTTGGGAGCGTCCAGCAAGTATCTTGATGGTAATACCGGAATATTTATTTTTAAGTTTTGATAGCTGGAAATAGAGATGTTTATTGTTGCAACTCTTGTAAGGGCTTGGAGTAGCCCATTGGTGGGGCATGGAGTAGCTCATTGGGAAGGGATCGAGCCCGGGATCTCCCATTTATGAGGATCCGGGATCGAGCCCGGATCTCCCATTTATGATGGGTGGCTAATTTATCCCACCTATTATCTCTAAAAAAACAAAAAAACTCTTGTGATCGAAGTATTTACTATTGGGAATGCCCAATAAGGATCTTGATGGTACTTTTTCAAATATTATAATCTTTTATGCTGGAGAAGAGAGATTTATTGTTAAAACTTTTAGTTAACCAAGTCATGCAAAACCCAGACGTCAGTGCGTCATAATATCAAACAATGAAATATAATAAGGAGGTAACAAGATATGCATGCATGAGTATGAATAGTAATAAGTGTATAACAGTAACACGAATATGGAACAGTGAAGTGTATGTGCATGCGGTGAGTAACCTATGTTACTGGGTTAATTACTCTCAAGTCTTTGAATCAATTTAATGAATCGTCGATATAACTCAATAGTATCCCCTGCGTGCCCGGGACCACGGTCCAGATTCTCGGGCTGAAATCCGTGACATCCCGCTAGGTATTAAACAGGAAACATGTACAGATGAATGATGTCAGCAGCATCATCCCGGGGCTAGCCTAGCCCGTAAAACTGATCAGTATAAACGTCGAACTGTTGAGTTAAAACTCAGGTTTCATCATTGATTTTCCCTTACCTCAAGTTATGTGTTCAAGTCAGGTATTGATAAATCTAGAGCTAATGCCGATACAGAATCAAGCAGGTACATGTTTTGTCTATACAGACAACAGTAACGTCCATCGGGACAACAAGTCAGGATTGTCGGCATTAGTAACAGGATCAGGTATCAAGTCAAGCAGTAGTGTATCAGGTCACGACAGATAGTGCATAGGTATCAAACGGATGTTCATAATAAAACTGTAGCAAGTACGGATGCATGATAAAAGTACGGATGCACAGTAAAACACGGATGCACAAATATTTATCAGAGATTACATCTACAATTTCATGACTACGCATGATGCACATTATCAAGCATAGGGTGCCAATGTAACAGTAACATGATATAATATGATATGTCATGCAACTGGATGTATAATAAATGATACGGATACGAACGGGTATCGTAAAACAGTAAAACGGTAATATGGGATGCATAATGAAATAAACATGCAATATTTTTATTAATATAGATGCAAGTATAATAATATAGCATGTATCAAGCTAACTTGCATGCAACCAGATATGTAATTAATGATACGGGTACTAACGGCTATCCGAAAACAGTAAAACAGTAATATGGATGTACAATGCAGTCAACATGTGATATTTTTTATTCATATGGATGTAAATATAATAACATAGCATGTAACAAGATAAATTTGCATGCGATTAGATATGTAAATAACCACATGGATACGTACGGGTATCGAAAAACTGTAAAACAGTAACATAGGATGCACAGTGTAGTAAACATGTGATATTTTTATTTATATAGATGCAAATATAATAATATAGCATGTAACAAGATAAACTTGCATGCAACTATATATGTAATAAATGATACGGATACGAACGGATATTGCAAAACAGTAAAATGGTAATATGGATGCACGATACAATAAACATGTAATATTATTTTTCATATAGATGCAAGTATAATAGTATAACATGTAGCAAGCTAAACGTGTATGCAACTAGGTATGTAATAAATGATACGGATACGAACGGCTATCCAAAAACAGTAAAACAGTAATATGGATGTACAATGCAGTAAACATGTGATATTTTTATTCATATGGATGTAATATATATATCATAGCATGTAGCAAGATAAACTTGCCTGAACGGATCTCACGACGGGGTGCATACGCTGCGTCCGACGTCGGGTAAACGTCGCAATGCACACGGCGTACAGAACTGAACTAAGCAAGGCAAGAACACGATCACGCTGGCTGGGGACGTCCACTGAGTCGCCCGGATCGTCAGCAACGGCCCGGCTCCGGCGATCACCGGAATCAAGAAACAAGAAGAAAAGAGAAGAAGAGGAGGAAGAAGGAGAAGAGTGTTGCTCTCAGGACTTAGGTACTCTGGGGTCAGAGGAGGTGGCAAGGGAGTCGTTGACGACGATGGGCCGTCAACGGCGAGATGCAGGCGATGGTTTTCAGGCAAAGGCAGTGGGTGTTGCGGGTTCTTGAAGTCGGGGTGCATGTTCTTGCTCTGGTTTGAGAGTGTAGGAGAGAAGGAGGAGGAAGGTGATGAGGTGGTCGAGGAGAGGAGGAAAGGTCGACGCCGATGAGGGCGTCGGGGTTAGGCGAGGGTGAAGGCTAGGGTTAGGGTTTGTCATGGGGTTTCCAGGGGATGGAGAAGAGAAGAGAGGAGGAAAGGAGTCGGTGCTGGCGACGTGGGGAGGCCGACGTAGGCGTCGGCGGTGGTGGGAGGCGAGCGCGGCGTAGGTTCGAGCTCGGAGGCGGGATAAGGAAATTACGAAGAAGAAGCTGAGGGAGAGAGAGGACGTAGGGGTAAGGAATAGGGTTTAGAAAAATAATAAAAAATAATATATATATATATATATAACTATATAAATGCAAGAGAGAGAGTGTAGGCATCACAGAGAGAGAGATGGTTTGTTAAGAAAATCTTAAAAGAAAATTTAAAACGAAATAAATATACGAATATTATTTTAAACAGTTACAACGGTAAGAGTAAGATATTAGTTAAATTTTGAGATTTTGGCTAATACAAAAATAGTCCAAAACACGCCCGGATCGGGTCTAAAATTATGGTTTGAAAATACGTTTAATGTACGTGTCAACCAAAACTAAAATAGAATATCCGGTTAAAGAAAATGCATGCCCCAAGAATGGATACACGTAGCGTGCACATAGCTATCCAAACGAGTCCATTTCACAAAACGGGATGAGAACACGAGGTGCAGATGCTACCACAGGGTCAGGGGTATGATGCAGGCCATGCTAGATATTTTTTTTAAAAATATTTTATTTGACTTTACTTGTTTTATTAAAAAAATACAGATGCCAGATATAATGCAGGTATGCAAGATATAAAACATGACAGTGCACGAATCTTCATAATTAACCGGGATAAATCATAAACAGGAATCAAGACGGGTTTCCAGCAAGCGGGTCGGGTCGGATACAAATACAGATACCAATTACATTATTCGCATCCAAAACACAATAAATCCAGAAATAACCATACATAAAGAAATATCCATAACAGAATTGGTATAAATGAGTAGGGTTTTACATTATACCCAACTACAAAAGGAATTTCGTCCACGAAATTCTCGGAACAAGAAAAGATAAACAAACATGAATCTACGAGAAGAGGTGTGGAAACTTCTGTCGAATCTCGTCTTCTCGTTCCCAAGTCGATTTTCCGTGCGAGCGATTTCCTCAAGAAACAAGTACGAGAGGGATAACCTTGTTTTTGAGGACCTTTTCTTTTCGATCAACAATCGACATCGGTCATTCTTCGTAGGTCAAATCCTCCCTTACAGTCAGCTCCGAATGATCTAGGGCATGCGTCTCATCTCGAACATACTTACGGAGTTGAGATACATGAAACACGTCATGAACATTTGCCAAAGATGGTGGTAAAGCCAATCGATAAGCCACTTCTCCAACACGTTCAATAATATCGAAAGGCCTCAAGAATCGAGGACTAAGCTTGCCTCGACTCCCAAAACGAATTACTCCTCTAGTCGGTGATATCTTCAAGAATACAAGATAACCAACAACGAACTCTAGAGGTCTTCTCGATGTATCTGCCCAACTCTTTTGCCGATCCTGTGCCGCCTTCATGTGATTACGGATAGTATTAACCTTCTCCACGGTTTGCACGATAAGATCTGGTCCCAACAATCTTCGTTCTCCAACATTGTCTTATCAAACGGGTGAGCGACATTTGCGACCATATAAAGGTTCGAATGGAGCCATCTGAATAGTCGCCTGGAAGCTGTTATTATACTAAAACTCCACCAAGTGTAGATGATCCTCCCATGAACCCTTGAAGTCCAACATGCAAGCTCTCAACATATCTTCAAGGATTTGGATCGTTCTCTCTGACTGGCCATTGGTCTGAGGATGATAAGCGGTGCTAAACTTCAATCGCGTCCCCAAACTTTCCTGTAAACTCCTCCAGAAGTGCGATAAGAATCGGGTATCACGATTGGAAACGATGCTTACAGATACACCATGCAATCTCACAATCTCCTGCATGCACCATTCTGCTAACGTTTCCGTCAACTGACCAACTCGGAACGGAATGAAATGAGCTGCCTTGGTCAACCGATCAACAATCACCCAAACTGCATTGTTGCCCTTTGGACTCCGCGGTAAAACTGTCACGAAATCCATGGTTATATGTTCCGACTTCCACTGAGGAAAACCAGCTACTCTTTGATATTTAGCCTTAACTTGCTGACACACCAAGCACTTCGTTACAAAGCGATCAATCTCCCTTATCATGCCTTCCCATCAGAAATGTTGTAGATCACGGTACATCTTCGTGCCTCTTGGATGTACGGAATATGAGGAACTGCGCGCCTCCTTCAAAACTTCTTCGTGAATGTCTTCTTTCGGCACACACAAACGGCTACCATATCGCAACGAACCATCCTCATGAATCAACAAGTCCGTTCGAAGTCCCGCTTCAACTTATTCTCGAAACTTCTCCAACCTTGGATCATGTGACTGCGCTGCTTTAATACTCTCGATCAATGACGACTGTACTTGCAGCTGCATCAACTGTCCCGAAGATTGCAGTAGCACGATCTTCAACTCGAATCTCCGAAAATCTTTGATAAGCTCCTTCTGTGCTGTCAACATCCGAATTGCTAGCAACCGACTAAGCACATCCGGCACTACATTAACTTTTCCCGGATGGTACTTGAGATCAAGATCATAGTCAGCCATCAGCTCCAACCATCTATGATGTCTCATGTTAAGCTCTTTCTGCGTGAACACATACTTTAGGATTTTGTGATCGGTGTTTACTTCGACCTTTTCGCCCAAAAGTAGTGTCTCCAAATCTTCAAGGAAAAAATCACCGCTGTCAGCTCCAAATCATGAGTTGGGTAATTCTTCTCATGGGTCTTCAATTGTCTTGATGCGTAAGCTGTAACCTTCCCATACTACATAAGAACACATCCAAAACCTTTCCCAGATGCGTCGCTGTGAATAACCAATCCTCCGGAACCGTCTGACACGGTCAAAATAGGAGCGGTTATCAACCTTTACTTCAACGCCTCAAAAGCTGACACACAACTATCCGTCCATACGAACGGTACCTCCTTTCGCGTAAGCTTGGTCAAAGGCTCATCCAATCGAGCAAAATTCTCCATGAACCTTCTGTAATATTCGGCAAGTTCAAGAAAACTTCTGATCTCTGCTACGTTCTTCGGAATCGGCCAATCTTGAATTGCTGCAATCTTCTCAGGGTTAACGGCGATTCCATCTCCGGATACGACATGCCCCAAAAAAATTCACCTTTTCGAGCCAAAACTCGCACTTGCTCATTTTCACATATAATCTTTCTTGCCTCAACGTTTGCAGTGCGATTTTCAAGTATTCTGCATGCTCTTCAAGGCTCCCCAAGTAAACTAGAATATCATCGATGAACACTACTATAAACTGATCCAAGAACGATGAAAAGATTCGGTTCATCAAGTCCATAAATATCGCCGGTGCATTCGTGACTCCGAATCACATCACTAAATACGCGTAATGT
Source organism: Agapanthus africanus (assembly GCA_030015575.1). Lineage (NCBI taxonomy): Eukaryota > Viridiplantae > Streptophyta > Magnoliopsida > Asparagales > Amaryllidaceae > Agapanthus > Agapanthus africanus. The sequence continues at coordinate 820,934,081 of CM057339.1, read as the reverse complement.
CCATATCGAGTTCGGAACACAGTCTTGCAGATATCCTTTAATTTAACTCGAACTTGATGATATCCGGATCGCAAATCCAGCTTCGAGAATACCCTCGCGCCACTAAACTGCTCGAACAATTCGCCAATGCGAGGGATCGGGTACTAGTTCTTAATAGTCACCAGTTTAATTCTCGATAATCGATGCACATCCTCCTTATGCTATCTTTCTTCTTGACTAGAAGAACTGGAGCACCCAAGGTGAATTGCTACTGCGAATCCAACCTTTCTCTAGCAATTCGGTAACCTGTTTCTTGACTTTTTCCAACTTCACTGGTGCCATCGGTACGCCTTTGAGATTGGAGTGCACCAGGAACAAGATCGATCGCGAACTCCATATCTCGTTTTGGTGGTAAACCCGAGATGTCCTCGAACACGTCCATGAACTCTCGAACTACAGCTGGCGCTTCCTCCTTATTAACTTCCATCGATGAAAGAACGGCGCCTGTCGGCCTAGCCCTAAGCTCGACTGGCCCGACAGAACTGCTACCTCCAGCAAAAACAAACTCCGGATGTCCGGGAATCTGGAAAATCACTTTTTTTGCCCTACAATCAATGTGAGCGTGGAAAGTGCCGAGGAAGTTCATTCCCAAGGCAACATCATAACTGTCAGTATCGATCACCAAGAAATCTGCAAATAACTCCCGTTCGTAGATAACAACCGAACAATCCTTGCACTCACTACTAGATATGATTTTCCCGTTCCAGTGTATATGTCCCAACAACAAGACAGGGTCGTACAAGAAATCGAATGTGCAGCAATAAACTTGGATGACATAAAACAATGGGATGCACCAGAATCGAATAATGCTAATACGGGAAAATCATGAACAAGTAGGATACCGGAAACAACTTCATCTGAAGCCAAGATACTGAAGAAGATAAGCATGGTAAACAGAATTCAAGATTGCGATAAAACATGAACTGGTAAGCAATGAAATCGAGAGAAGCAAGGTAATATAACGATCATAAAACAAGGAAATGAATCAAGATTAGGATTCCAAGTTACTTAAATAGAGTACCGCATTGTAACCATGCTGCAGTTCATAGTTACAATCACATAACTCCATTCAAGTCGTCCAAATCAGTATCAGAATCAAAGGAACGGGAAAGGATAAACAATAAGGAACTAAAGGATTTCAAACCGAGATGCAAAGTTATTCCATCTCGTCAAGATAAAGGGTCAAGAGAAAGATAAGATTCAAGAATCACGACAACAATGTGGCAGGACATGTTCCTAATTACGGGTTTTCTGATTTGTGTATGTAAGTCCACGTTACCCGTCCCCGGTTCTTTGGGGTTGCGGAAATGGTGAAAAACGATTTTCTACGGTGGGGATAACATGGACTCAAAAACGGATCTTTGTTAAACTAACTATCTAACAACTTAACTAAGAGTTTTACCTACTCGGTTAGGGGGTTATACCTTTATTTGAACTCCTTCTCTTCGACTCCTTGTGGTGGTCGGATGGTTCTCTCCTCGTCGTCTCCTTGTGCCGAAGATGGATCCACCCGAAAGCATCTACCTTTGGCTTCAACCTCAATCTAGAGGAAACTAGAACACTTGGCTTGCTAGACCTTGTATACTAGGATGAGTAGAGAAGAGTACTGAGTTTTTATCTCCAAGGCAAATGGTTCTCAACACATGAGAGGTTTTTGCCTTGAACTAGAGAAAGAGGGAGAGCAAGAGGAAGAGGAGAGCTTTTGCATGAGAGAGAATGCAAATGGTAGAATGAGAAAGACTTTTACAACCATCCTCTTCATAATCCAAAATAATCATAACAAATAATAATAATTGAGTATTATGTGATGGTTGTTATCATATCAAATGGCAATATCATTTCATGCATTAAATGCAATGTGTGAACAAACAAGCAAGCAAAAGTCTTTGCCATGAAATGATAGCTATTATAATGATGATGGTCAACAAGTCCAACCTAGTCAACCGGTCAACAAAGTCAACAAATCAATAAAGTCAACCTTTCAACCCAACCATGGCACAATAATACTTAATCAATATTATCATTAATTATATTTCTTATTCTCATTAGGGTTTAGCAAAAGTCAACAGTCAACAACCCTAATGAGAATCCTCTGTCTCTGTCTCGGTCAACCGTGCATACACACCCGCATCCGTGTTTCGGGGAACACGAGTACAAACGAGATAAAACCAATCCCAAAACGTATACTAGGATCTGGCTTAACCCAAAACCCGCTAGTAATAACTGCCCGGACACTAAACGTGCACAAGTGCATGGATGTGACCGAACCCTGTCGCAAAACCATGCGACCTCTACTCTTTTTGCCTAAAGGCGAATAGCTCTCTGTGTGGGACTCTAAAAACTCGACACTACGCTGGCAGTGGGTTTAACCACAGACCGCAAGCAGCACTAGCTGTGCGTAACGGCCTCCAGGTTGATGCCGATAAGAAGACTGACGAGGTGAACTCATCCGAACTCCTACTGAGCCTGAATGTGACAATCTGCGTACAGTCCGGTCTGTTCGTCTGAGAATATCGCATGGCGGGCTTAGGGGGTGGTAAACGTCAGTCCCCTAATAGCGGTACAAGTCGTGTCGGAGTGTAGCCCAGAACACCCTGAGACAACACTGGAAACCTACCGGTGTATCTCGCTTGCCCTGATCAGGGACGACTATGTGTAATGGCTCTTCTAGACACAACGCGATATCAACTCCCAATACCGAGAGAGACGAATCCTATCTAACCGTCACTGCCTCCAAGTGCTTCGGGACTGCACCCAACTACTATCTGTTTGCACGACTCCTTTGAGCCGTGGTAGGGCAGAATCAAAGTACAGTGGGAACACACTCGAGGCGAAGTGACAGTGTCAAGTCAGTGGACTAAGCTGTACTCATGTCACCTGGGAATTGATAACTGACGATAGGTATAGTACCAACCAACAGTTCCCGACGAGTCCTGTTCAGTGTACTCGTAACCTAACGAGCACCCGCATACTATCTCAAGTGCGACGTACTGACGGCTGTGGGACAGACCGTCTCCCCTGCTGGGATGAGAAGCGCATACACTAGTCTACTCCGGAGTATCGATGCCCTGTCTCGATAGTCCTACGACTAGGGACCTGCATAAGGATGTGCTTGTGGACCCAGCCCCCACAAGTGTGACTGCCATCACAACGCTGGTAATCAAGCAAAGATCCTAAGGGCTCCACTAATGTGTATAGGCGATATGTTAAAAGAAACACATGTACACACGTTGAAATAGAAACAAACCAAGTAGCATACGACTATTTTGAGCAAGATTGTCTATACAATGGTGAATATCCCAAGCTTCCATTAAGTAATATACAAACTAGTATGATACAGTAATGGTCTCAAGAGCATATACACTAACAATCTCCCACTTGCACTAAGGCCATGTACTGGCGTATCGAAGACCTATCATCTCGATCAGCCGCTCGAACTGAGTCTGGGGCAAGGCCTTCGTGAATGGATCTGCACTGTTATTTTCTGAAGCAACCCTCCGAACCTCGATCTCCTGGCAATCCACGATCCCCTGATCAGGTGATACCGCATCAAGATGTGTCTGGATTTCTGATGGGACCTGGGTTCCTTCGCTAAAGCTATAGCCCCATTGTTGTCGCAATACAGAGGTATTGGATCAACAATGGACGGAACCACCTGAAGTTCTTTCAAGAACTTCCTCATCCAGACGGCTTCTTTTGCGGCATCAGATGCAGCGATATATTCCGCTTCCATTGTCGAGTCAGCAACGGCTTCCTGTTTGGAACTCTTCCAACACACCGTCCCTCCATTGAGGGTAAAGACAAAACCTGACATGGACTTGGAATCATCCTTGTCACTCTGGAAGCTGGAGTCAGCAAAGGCCTCAATCTGGAGGTCTTTTCCGCCATACACCAAGAACATCTCCTTAGTCCTTCTCAGGTACTTGAGAATGTTTTTTACCGCTATCCAGTGCTTCTCCCCAGGGTTTGACTGATACCGGCTTACCACACTCAGTGCATAAGCAACATCTGTCCTGGTACACAACATCGCATACATTATAGAGCCTACCGCAGAAGTGTAGGGTATAATAGACATGCGATCCTTTTCCAAATCAGTCTTGGGAGACATCTCTTTGGAGAGGGTGATCCCCTGACAAGCCGGTAGATTATCGCGCTTGGAATCTTCCATACTGAATCTTTTGACAGATTGTAGCATAGGAATGCCATTTTCTATCAAGAGAATGTCATCCACGTATAAAACGAGGAATACGACAGTTCGTGCTACAAATCTACTATAGATGCATGGTTCATCTGGATTTTTGATAAAGCCAAATTCTTTGACCGTCTCATCAAAACAGATGTTCCAACTCCGCGATGCCTGCTTTAGTCCATAAATGTACTTAAGCAACTTGCACACCTTTCCGCTGCTCCCACTCTGAATGAAACCCTCTGGCTGGTCCATATAGACACACTCCTCTAAATTTCCATTTAGAAAAGCGGTCTTTACGTCCATCTGCCAAATCTCATAATCGTGGAAGGCAGCAATGGCAAGAAGGATCCGAATGGATTTCAGCATAGCCACTGGAGAAAATGTTTCGTCATAGTCCAAACCAGGTCTTTGACGAAAACCCTTTGCAACAAGTCTAGCTTTATAGGTTTCAACCTGTCCATCCACACCAATCTTCCTCTTGAAGATCCATTTGCATCCTACGGGTTTTACCCCGTCTGGAGCAACGTCCAAAGTCCATACTTTGTTGGTGTACATGGACTCCATTTCGGTCCGCATTGCATCCAGCTATTTTACCGAGTCAACGCTCTGAATGGCCTGTTGGAAGCTAGTCGGCTCATCATAATCAATGATGCAATCCTCTCTATCCCCGTCTATGAGAAAACCGTAGTATCTCTCGGGCGGATGAGACTGCCTACTACTCCTGCGGAGCGGCGCAGGAATGTCCTGTTCTTTCGAACCCTTTGGTTCTACTAAGCTTTCAGTAATAGTCTGTGGTTTTGGAATTTCTTCCAGTTCTATTGCGCTCCCACTTATTTCCTTTTCTAAGAACCGGTGTTCCAGAAAGTGGGCATTACGAGAAACAAAGACTTTTTGTTCCTCTGTGTAGTAGAAAAGATACACCCTGGAGTTCTTTGGGTATCACACAAACTTGCACAGTACTGAGCGTGCCTCGAGTTTGTCCGCATGCTGCTTTTTGACAAAAGCCGGACATCCCCACATCTTCAGATATTGAAAATAGGGTTTCTTCTCACTCCATATCTCATATGGTGTGGTAGGCACAGGCTTAGTTGGAACTCGGTTCAAAAGGTATGCAGCTGATTCTAGCGCATATCCCCAGAATGATCGCGGTAACTCAGCGTTACTCATCATGGAACGTACCATATCCAATAGGGTTCGGTTCCGTCTCTCTGATACACCGTTATGTTGCGGAGTGTATGGAAGAGTAAGCTGAGAGAGAATTCCATTCTCTTTTAAGTAATCCAGGAATTCGGCATTTAAGTATTCACCACCTCGATCAGATCTTAGTGTCTTGATACTTTTGCCTGTTTGTTTTTCCACTTCATTCTTATATTCTTGGAATTTTCCAAAGGCTTCGGATTTATATTTCATTAAGAAGACATCCGTACCTTGGAAAGTCATCCGTGAAAGTAATGAAGTAAGAATAACCGCTTCGCGCATGTGTAGACATTGGACCGCACACGTCGCTGTGTATGAGTCCCAAGAGCTCGTTCGCTCTTACTCCGTGTCCAGTGAACGGAGTCTTTGTCATCTTTCCTTTGAGACAGGATTGACAAGTTGCATATGAATGATATTCGAACGGATCCAAATATCCTTCTGTATGTAACTTCGTCAACCTTCTCTCATTGATGTGACCCAGTCTACAGTGCCATAAGAAAGCGTGATTGATTTCTGGAGACTTTCTTTTGTGTGTATTCTGGATATTGAAAATCTGTGGTTGGTTTAATACGTATATACCATTGTTTAATGTACCCGACCCAATCAAAACTTGATTAAGGTGAATGTTCACAACATTACTTACAAATGCAAATTCATAACGTTCTTTAGATAATAAAGATACAGAGATGATATTACAGGTTGCATTGGGTACAAAATAACAATCACGCAAAACCAAAACATGCCCATCTGACAATCCCAGGTGATAGTCCCCCACGGACTCAGCATCCATGCCAGCTCCGTTTGCAACTCTGAGGGTCATATCACCTGCCTTCAAAACCCTACGCCTTCTCAGTGCCTGCAAAGAATTACAGATATGAGATCCTGATCCGGTATCCAATATCCAGGATGTAGAGTTTATTGATAGACAGTTTTCAATAACATACACACCTGAAGCTGAAGCCGCAACTTACTTCAGATCCTGGTTTCTGGTCTTCCAAGCCCTGCAATCCTTCTTCCAGTGTCCACTCTTGTGACAGTAAAAGTATTCTTCCTTTCCCACAAGCTTTCCCGCTATCTTTGTTGCCTTTGTCTTTCCCTTCGTATCCACTTTACTAACACCGCCCCTTGGTTTGGCGGGGGCTTTCTTCTTCTTTCCCTTGGCTTTCGTCTTGGACTTAGAAGAGGAAGATCCTCCTACAAACAAAATGGATGTTTCCCTACCTTTCTGTAGGGTGCCCTCTGCACTCCTCAACATGTTGAGGAGCTCCGGAAGTTCAACCTCTTTTCCTTGCAAGTTGAAGTTCAGGATAAACTGGGCGTAAGTGGAAAGAAAGGACTGGAGAATCAAGTCCGTATAGAGCTCGTTCTCTAACGTGGTCCCAAGGTCCGCGAGCTCTTCAATGAAGCCAATCATCTTAAGCACGTGTTCCGCTACCGATGATCCGACGGCCAATCTCGTCGAAAACAACTTTTTCGAGACTTCGTATCTGGCGATACGGGATTGCTCTCCATACAGTTCTTTTGTATGAAGAAATATGGATTCCAGGTCCATATTCTCGTGCCTCCTCTGATGTTCATTGTCCATAGAGGCTAGCACGAGGCATTTGGCCTTCGCGCAGTCGATCTCCCATGTCTTACGGATTTCTATATCAGCGACGCTGGAGGTGGGACCCGGGACATGGGGAGCTTTGGTGGTAAGGAGATACCCTAACTTGTCGTAAGTGATTGCCATTTTGACATTCCTGAGCCAATCTTTGTAGTTTGGCCATGTCAGTATGTTTTTATCTAGAAGTAACTTAAGTCCGGTCATGACGATTGGTCGCTGCAATTAGGAGAGAGAGAAGAAACACTCAGTATGATGCTCTTGCAAGTTTAGAGTGGTTTTTAGTTTGTCTAAACAGGATGGCTCCCACTGTCTGTCGAATCCCTCCTCAAACCATAAAGGAATTAGTCGGGATCAATCTCACCGTACAATACTTGCTTAACCGTTCAGCCAGGCCAGTGTCGGTAATTCGAGGGAGGTTTTCCAACGCTTTCGCGAAGTTCCTTAATTTAAGAACATCTTTTCCCTGGGGGCGTAGCCCCGCTAACACTTTTCTAGACACCTACTAGATTTATAGCATTGATCGTTAAGTGAGAAATTTCCCGAGGAGTAGCATATACTCACAGTAGGACCGGGATCCAAATATCATCGTGTGACAAAACTGAAGGAATCCTACCAGAATCATCACACTCCAAATGGTATGCAGCGCTAGCAAGTTTCAGTTTCTTTTGAAACTCCCGATGTGGATTTTTGCCCCATGCTCTTATGTATGACCTTGGCGTAGGTCAAAATGGCATAAGTCATATGTCAAGTTCTACCAATCATTATCCAGGTTAATTTGAACCCACCCGTACCTACCCTTGACGTAGGCCAAAATGGCAGTACGATTGTCTCAAACCAACACATTCTATCTATGCAACAGATAAATATCCGGCAGCTACCAATCACTATGCCTTGGCGTATGTCAAAATACATAGCTTGAATACTACCGAATATTTAACTGAAATGATGGAGGGCTACGAATGGTTTTGGCGAAACCGTGAATGTAGTGAACTTGATATAATCGATGGAACGAGATAGCTTTTAAAAAAGGAGTGGTTCAAGCTCCGCATTTAAAAGTTGGTTTTTGAAAAGAACCGAGTGGTTTTGAAAGTGTTCCAACGACTTTTACTTGGTTTATTTTCTTGCATTAATTTTAATGCGTCCCATCATTTATCCTACCATTGCAGAAAACAACGAAAATATGACGTACGCTTATGCCATCCGCATTCGCCACGGGGTCCCGTCATTACCCGTTAGGTTACTTAACTAACGACAGAGCGGAGGCTGGACTAGCGCGGATGTAAAACATAAGCAACGCCTAAATAGATATCATATATAGATATATACATTCGTCAGATGCAATGATAGCCATTCCAGATCACAGATGAACACATTGGATATACTAGGAATCCGCAATTCGTACGAGCCTGTAACTAAAAGCGGATTACACGGTCGCGGTGAATAGCCAATACCCCACCCTAGACCCCTACGGATGCGGCAAACTACTCGCCAAATACCCGAAGTGAAGCAACCTCCCTCAACAACGTGAGTAGGCCACTCGGCACTTCGAGGTACCCGGTAGTTTGTGCACCCCCTCTATGGGTCTATCCTAGGAGCAAAAACAGTAAAAGAAATTATACAATGACGGCTACAACCTCATCCCGGTTGTGCAGCCATATAAATAATATTACATCAATTACAAATTACATGAATTGAAAGATAAAGAGAAACTCTCATCTCACAAACCCCCGGCTATTCATCCGCGACAATCTAATGAATTCATATACACATACCATCAACATTACAGATCACAGATATGTATAACCCCCACTAATCGACGTATAGCGATTAGCAGACGTTCAATACATATATCACATCACAGATATATAACCCGTTAGCTTAAGTCCTTAGAAGTTCGATCAAAATACGGATTTTTAAACCCCAAAAACAAATTTTGCTTTCTGGAAAATCTGGGCAGAAAAATCATATTGTAAAAATCCCAAAACACCCTAAGACACACACTGCAGCAAAACAGATCCACGGCCGAGTCAACTCGGCCGCGGATCCGCGGTGGGTTGGTCGGCTCTGTGGATCGTTTTTCTGCGGTGTACACTAAAAAGCCTGAGTCGATTTTTCAGATATGTTAAATCATTTTTAGAGCAGTAAAAAAATCGACAGAAAGTTTGTGTCTTGGGCATGTTTTGTGACTTTTTCTCCGATCGAACTTCTAGTTACTTTGCTAACATGTTAGATAGTGTTTAACTAGGCTCTGATACCACTGTAAGTCCACGTTACCCGTCCCCGGTTCTTTGGGGTTGCGGAAATGGTGAAAAACGATTTTCTACGGTGGGGATAACATGGACTTAAAGACGGATCTTTGTTAAACTAACTATCTAACAACCTAACTAAGAGTTTTACCTACTCGGTTAGGGGGTTATACCTTAACTTGAACTCCTTCTCTTCGACTCCTTGTGGTGGTCGGATGGTTCTCTCATCGTCGTCTTCTTGTGCCGAAGATGGATCCACCCGAATGCATCTACCTTTGGCTCTAACCTCAATCTAGAGGAAACTAGAACACTTGGCTTGCTAGACCTTGTATATTAGGATGAGTAGAGAAGTGTTTTGAGTTTTTATCTCCAAGGCAAATGGTTCTCAACACATGAGAGGTTTTTGCCTTGAACTAGAGAAAGAGGGAGAGCAAGATGCAGAGGAGAGCTTTTGCATGAGAGAGAATGCAAATGGTAGAATGAGAAAAGACTTTTACAACCATCCTCTTCATAATCCAAAATAATCATAATAAATAATAATAATTGAGTATTATGTGATGGTTATCATATCAAATAGCAATATCATTTCATGCATTAAATGCAACGTGTGAACAAACAAGCAAGCAAAAGTCTTTGCCATGAAATGATAGCCATTGTAATGATGATGGTCAACAAGTCCAACCTAGTCAACCGGTCAACAAAGTCAACAAGTCAACAAAGTCAACCTTTCAACCCAACCATGGCACAATAATACTTAATTAATATTATCATTAATCATGTTTCTTATTCTCATTAGGGTTTAGCAAAAGTCAACAGTCAACAACCTTAATGAGAATCCTCTGCCTCTGTCTCGGTCAACCGTGCATACACACCCGCATCCGCGTTCCGGGGAACACGAATACAAACGAGATAAAACCAATCCCAAAACGTATACTAGGATCTGGCTTAACCCAAAGCCCGCTAGTAATAACTGCCCGGATACTAAACGTCCACAAGTGCACGGATGTGACCGAACCCTCTCGCAAAACCATGCGACCTCTACTCTTTTTGCCTAAAGGCGAATAGCTCTCTGTGTGGGACTCTAAAAACTCGACACTACGCTGGCAGTGGGTTTAACCACAGACCGCAAGTGGTACTAGCTGTGCGTAACGGCCCCCAGGTAGATGCCGATAAGAAGACTGACGAGGTGAACTCATCCGAACTCCTACTGAGCCTGAATGTGACAATCTGCGTACAGTTCGGTCTGTTCGTCTGAGAATATCGCATGGCGGGCCTAGGGGGTGGTAAACGTCGGTCCCCTAATAGCGGTACAAGTCGTGTCGGAGTGTAGCCCAGAACACCCTGAGACAACACTGGAAACCTACCAGTGTATCTCGCTTGCCCTGGCCAAGGAGGACTATGTGTAATGGCTCTCCTAGACTCAACGCGATATCAACTCCCAATACCGGGAGAGACGAATCCTATCTAACCGTCACTGCCTCCAAGTGCTTCGGGACTGCACCCAACTACTACCTGTTTGCACGACTCCTTGGAGCCGTGGTAGGGTAGTAATCAAAGTACAGTGGGAACACACTCGAGGCGAAGTGACAGTGTCAAGTCAGCGGACTAAGCTGTACTCATGTCACCTGGGAATTGATAACTGACGATAGGTATAGTACCAACCAACAGTTCCCGACGAGTCCTGTCCAGTGTACTCGTAACCTAACGAGCACCCGCATACTATCTCAAGTACGACGTACTGACGGCTGTGGGACAGATCGTCTCCCCTGCTGGGATGAGAAGCACATACGCTAGTCTACTCCGGAGTATCGATGCCCTGTCTCGATAGTCCTACGACTAGGGACCTGCATAAGGATGTGCTTGTGGATTACCCAGCCCCCACGAGTGTGACTGCCATCACAACGCTGGTAATCAAGCAAAAGATCCTAAGGGCTCCATTAATGTGTATAGGCGATATGTTAAAAGAAACACATGTAAACACATTGAAGTAGAAACAAACCAAGTAGCATATTACTATTTTGAGCCAGATTGTCTATACAATGGTGAATATCCCAAGCTTCCATTAAGTAATATACAAACTAGTATGATACAGTAATGGCCTTTAGGGCATATACACTAACAGTGTATTGGGTTCAATACCCAACTACAAAAGAATCAAACCTGATTAACCTAATTCCTATGCCTCTGATACCAAACAAATCCTGTCACGCCCCGTTTCCCAGAGTGCGTTAAGATCGGCACGTGACAGAGCCAACCATGCTACCTGTGGCTAGGAAACATCCCTCCACAGTCACATTACGGCTGTCCATAAGATATCAAGAACAGTAAAATAAAATAAACTATCTAGTACATATCCAAATACCAGAATAAACGAGTCAAGAAATAATATGCGGAAGCAATAAATCCAATAAGCAATAACATCTGGAAAGTACGTCCTAAATACGGGCTCACATCAGGAAATGAAAGTAGGGAAAGGAAACTAAACAAAGCTAAACACTAACAAGACCTTCACTGCTCAGCCTGACGGCGGAAATACTCCTGATCAGCCTGCAAAAGAGACAGAAGATCTGGGCCATGCAAAACCCAGACATCAGTGCGTCATAATATCAAACAATGAAATATAATAAGGAGGTAACAAGATATGCACGCATGAGTATGAACAGTAATAAGTGTATAACAGTAACACGAATATGGAACAGTGAAGTGTATGTGCATGCGATGAGTAACCTATGCTACTGGGTTAATTACTCTCAAGTCTTTGAAATCAATTTAATGAATTGTCGATGTAACTCAATAGTATCCCGTGCGTGCCCGGGACCACGATCCAGATTCTCGGGCTGAAATCCGAGACATGCCGCTAGGTATTAAACAGGAAACATGTATAGATGAATGATGTCAGCAGCATCATCCCGGGGCTGGCCTAGTCCGTAAAACTGATCAGTATAAACGTCGAACTGTTGAGTTACAAGTAAGATTTCATCATTTCCCCTTACCCCTAAGTTATGTGTTCAAGTCAGGTATTGATAAATCTGGAGCTAATGCCAACACAGGATCAAGCAGGTACATGTTTTGTCTATAAAGACAACAGTAACGTCCATCGGGACAACAAGTCAGGATTGTCGGCATTAGTAACAGGATCATGTATCAAGTCAAGCAGTAGTGTATCAGGTCATGACATGTAGTGCACAAGTATCAAACAGATACTCATAATAGAACTGTAGTAAGTACGGATGCACGATAAAAGTACGGATGCACTGGAAAACACGGATGCACAAATATCTATCAGGGATTACATCTACAACTTCATGACTACGCATGATACACATTATCAAGCATAGGGTGCCAATGTAACAGTAACATGATATAATATGATATGACATGCAACTAGATGCATAATAAATGATACGGATACGAACGGGTATCGTAAAACAGTAAAATGGTAATATGGGATGCATAATGAAATAAACATGCAATATTTTTATTATTATAGATGCAAGTATAATAATATAGCATGTATTAAGCTAACTTGCATGGAACCAGATATGTAATTAATGATACGGGTACTAACGGCTATCCGAAAACAGTAAAACAGTAATATGGATGTACAATGCAGTCAACATGTGATATTTTTTATTAATATGGATGTAAATATAATAACATAGTATGTAGCAAGATAAACTTGTATGCGATTAGATATGTAAATAACGGCATGGATACGTACGGGTATCGAAAAACTGTAAAACAGTAACATAGGATGCACGGTGTAGTAAACATGTGATATTTTTATTCATATAGATGCAAATATAATAACATAGCATGTAGCAAAATAAACTTGCATGCAACTATATATGTAATAAATGATACGGATGCGAACGGATATTGCAAAACAGTAAAATGGCAACATGGATGCACGATACAATAAACATGTAATATTATTGTTCATATAGATGCAAGTAATAATAGTATAGCATGTAGCAAGCTAAACTTGCATGCAACTAGATATATAATAAATGATACGGATACGAACGGCTATCCAAAAATAGTAAAACAGTAACATGGATGTACAATGCAGTAAATATGTGATATTTTTATTCATATGGATGTAATATATATATCATAGCATGTAGTAAGATAAACTTGCCTGAACGGATCTCACGACGGGGTGCGTACGCTGCGCCCGACGTCGGGTAAACGTCGCAATGCACACACGGTGTACAGAACTGAACTAAGTAAGGCAAGAACGCGACCACGCTAGCTGGGGACGTCCACTGAGTCGTCCGGATCGTCAGCAACGGCCCGGCTCCGGCGATCACCGGAATCAAGAAACAAGAAGAAGAAAAGAGAAGAAGAAGAGGAGGAAGAAGGAAGAAGAAGGAGAAGAGTGTTGCTCTCAGGACTTGGGTACTCTGGGGTCAGAGGAGGTGGCAAGGGAGTCGTTGACGACGACGGGCCGTCAACGGCGAGGTGCATGCGATGGTTTTTAGGCAAGGGCAGTGGGTGTTGCGGGTTCTTGAAGTCGGGGTGCAGGTTCTTGCTCTGGTTTGAGAGTGTAGGAGAGAAGGAGGTGGAAGGTCGACAACGATGAGGGCGTCGGGGTGAGGCGAGGGTGAAGGCTAGGGTTAGGGTTTGTCGTGGGGTTTCCAGGGGATGGAGAAGAGAAGAGAGGAGGAAAGGAGTCGGTGCTGGCGATGAGGGAAGGCCGACGTGGGCGTCGGTGGTGGTGGGAGGCGAGCGCGGCGTGGGTTCGAGCTCGGAGGCGGGATAAGGAAATTACGAAGAAGAAGCTGAGGGAGAGAGAGGACGTAGGGGTAAGGAATAAGGTTTAGAAAAATAATAAAAAATAATATATATATATATATATATATATATATATATATATATATAAATGCAGGGGAGAGAGAGAGAGAGTGTAGGCAGCACAGAGAGACAGAGATGGTTTGTTAAGAAAATCTTAGAAGAAAATTTAAAACGAAATAAATATACGAATATTATTTTAAACAGTTACAACAGTAAGAATAAGATATTAGTTAAATTTTGAGATTTTGACTAATACAAAAATAGTCCAAAACACGTCCGGGTCGGGTCTAAAATTATAGTTTGAAAATACATTAATGTACGTGTCAACCAAAATTAAAATAGGATATCCGGTTAAAGAAAATGCATGCCCCCAAGAACGGATACACGTAGCGTGCACGTAGCCATCCAAACGAGTCCGTTTCACAGAACGGGACGAGAACACGAGGTGCGGATGCCACCACAGGGTCAGGGGTATGATGCAGGCCATGCTAGATATTTTAAAAAAAAAATATTTTATTTGACTTTACTTGTTTTATTAAAAAAATGCAGATGCCAGATATAATGCAGGTATGCAAGATATAAAACATGACAGTGCATGAATCCTCATAATTAACCGGGATAAATCATAAACATGAATTAAGACGGGTTTCCAGCAAGCGGGTCGGATCGGATGCAAATACAGATACCAATTACATTATTCGCACCCAAAACACAATAAATCAAGAAATAACCATACATAAAGAAATACCCAAAACAGAATTGGTATAAATGAACTAGGGTTTTACAGTATCACCCTAAAAGTTTAATTAAATATGAATTATGCATTTGTTCTCATTATTATATCATCTAAAGCATTAGTATAATCTATTCTGGTACCAAATTGCATGCTCCTTCGAGTCTTTTGTTTGCTATGGTCTTTCAGGCATTGCCATATATGTAGCTGCTACCCTTCATTAAGTTGCAGCAGATGGTGCAAATTTGGGAAATATGATCATGGCAATTATTAGGGAACCACGTAAGCTTACCATAGGCCATCTGAGCAAATTTGCATTTCCACTTGCTTTTTGTTCAACCAAACACAAAAAAGTTGTTTGGATATGGAAATCCGATTACAAAAGTTGAAAACATCCAAATAATGGATTTGGGGGCTTTTTTCAACAAATCATATTCAAAAATGTTGCTTTACTTATTGCTGCAAACCAAATCAGCCTATTCTTGGAGTTTTTTGGTTATGACTCCTGGAGCCAGACAGCCAGAGGTTCTATGCTACATTTTCACTTTCCATGAATGCTCCTTGGTCACTGAAACTTGTTCTGTTATTCCTCCCGCAAGTGCCATTTTAGCTTGTTCACTTGCTTCCAGCATCAGTTCATCATTTTCCCACTTTACCAGTGCATGAGACATTCTTCTTGTCCTTGCTCAGTCATATTCAATGTTTATTATTGGGATCACACGCTTTTGCTTGGCATATAGAAATGATTGACTTGGCTTTGTTCTGTGATGTATATTCTTTCACTTAACCTGAGTTCCTTGCCATCTCTTAGAGTATGTAATGTTGGACTTGGACATTCTTCATGTCCTTGAGTAATATATACTTATAATTCGGATTGTACACCTCAGCTTGGCATATGTAAATGATTGATTTGCCTCTTGTTCTTTGATGTTTCCTTTCTATTTATCTGAGTGGCTTGCTTTCTTCTGTCATTTTTTGGGGTTCCAACTAGTTTGTAGGATTTTGGACTTGGAGATAATTGTGTGGTTTGGAAGTGTTACTATGAAGGTGCACAGCGCAATACATGTCTTTTATTATTTATTTCTTTGCACATATAAGTGCTTGCTTTCTCAGCGTTACACAGTCTGAGGGATTGATTTAGCTACACAGTCTGAGGGATTGATTTAGCTAAAGCTGTTTGTTAGGCATACATCTGGTATCCATAGTTTTTTAATCCTTCATTTAATGTAGTAGTTGTAATTGTGGCTTGCTTTAAAGATGAAAATTCTGTTCAACTTGAATCATTCATTTTCCATCAATATCATACTAATATCTGCTTGTACCAATCTTTTTGCAGGGTTTGGGTCCATTGCCTTTCACTATATATCATAACCTTTTCAGCTTGCATTCTTCTTTACTTTGTAAGGCTTGGTCATATAACTTTAATGCCTTTGTTCCCTTTTTCGGGGAAGTCATTTAATTCTAATTGATTTGTGTATGCCTTTAGGAATACAGGAGAATTACTAGAATGAGGCTAGTTCATCTCACTCAATCTTCTCCTAATCCCATCCATTTTACAGTTCTGGTTAGATCCATCCCGAAGTCAGTTGAAGGATCACTCAGCGATTCTGTCAACAGTTTCTTCAAAAAATATCATGCATCGAGCTATTTATCGCATCAAATGATATACCGAGTTGGAAAAGTTCAGACAATTATGGTGAGCAATATTTAACCTTTTATTAGTTCCTTACCGTGCTCCTCTTTAGCTGTTAGAACTGTTGTTTGTTGATACAACAAGTCAACAACAAGCCTTTATCCCATATCCAGCGTCGGCTATAAGAATCCATTTCCTCCATTGTTCTGGGTAGAGGTGCCAAATGGGTGGGTCGGATAACCCGTGGGCGGATCATTGCTGGTGGTGGGTAAAACGGGTACGTGCCAACGTACTTGGAGTTAATGGGTGCTAGATTTTGTGCCCATTACCCGACCCATATTTGGTAGCTGGGTTCATGGTTACCCCTTCCATGGATAATGGGTCATCTATAGACGAGTGAATGGATCCTAAAATGCAAATTTTTTTTAAACAAATATTAATTATGTGTTGCAACTTGCAACGATCTCCAATCTCATCTTATTGATTATTTTCTACTCCCCAACATTTTAAAAGGCTATAGATTTTGTGTTAAATTGGCAGACTAAGCACTATTAGCTTTCCATTAATTGCATACAGAAAGTGTTACATGCCACAAATTAATAGAAAGATTTGAAACCCTTTTCAGTTTTTTTGTCTCATGCTGTGTTTTTTCCGGCAAAACAAAAAATTTCTAGGAATTGAGAAAAATGAAGATACAACAAAACTACTTAAAGGAGTAAAAGAATATTATATTGTCCCTGGCGCGAAGAAAGAGAGAGTGCCTTATTTAGTTGTTTTCTTATGTTTATTTTGAATATTGGTTTTGCAATTTAAATGGAAAAACTTGTGATTAGACTTTCGGAGTTTGAGTATAGTAATTATCATAATTAAAGATAAGAATTAAATTCATATATACATTCTCAAAAGCCAAAAACCACTCAGTATCATAACTAGTTTTATAAGAAAATTTACTTTCATGACTATTAAAATGAATGAAAAGTCTCATCGATATGGCCGGGTAAAACCCACGAACTTGTGGTTTGGGTCGCCTAGTGGTACTTCTAAATGGGTGGGTTGGGTACGGGTAATTTTATACCGGGTAACAGATTTTTGACCTTAGGCCTGTGTTTCACAGTTTCACCTGTCAACCCACGGGTCAGAAACTGACACCTCTAGTTCTAGGTCGTCTCATAGGTTATATTGCAATTACTGTAACCTTTTAATCTAATAACTTTTTAATCTTTCCCTATCCTTGTTTTTTTTTGGGGTTTTTCCCCAACCTTCATCGTGGCATCAACTACAATGTTGTTAGTTGTTACTTCTCCTAATTAGTGAATTTGTCGGTCTTCGTTGTACATGTCCAAATTCCAAAGTATCTCAATAGGTTCTCCATCATTTTATCCATCAAGGGAGCAACAATATTAATTTAAATATTGTTTATATTTGAGGAGTATCAATTTATCACAAGTATGGTCAAACTTTCATATTAAGATGAGCGTATGTAAGTAGGATTCATTTATATTTCAGATCATATGCTAGATTGCTAGGGATTACCTTGTTTTTTAATTATATTCATCACATATCAACCAATCAATCTTTCCCAATCATTGCGTACTCATGGTGAAGCATCAACTTTGGTGGTTTATGAATTTGAAAATGATAATAGGTTGTGAGCTATGGAAATGTATTGAACTACTATTGCATAGATAGTGCAACATGAGATGAGGAGTCAAATTGTATTGATTCCACCTTTTCAATATGTGAAAAACCCAGTGCATTCAGCGGACATTATATATATAAAAGTTGTATGGGGAGCCAGATGGAGCTCCTTCTTGTTGCTTTGCGTGGAAATTTAGCCTCCTCCCCTTATTCTTTAAGGATATTTGCATTTGGCCCCTCTAGATTATATATACACAACTAAAAGACTACAGATTTAACTCTTGCCACTTATTTTTTGCTGTAATTTCATTCAGGCCCTCCATGGTGTATATTTTGGCCTTTCAAGTTCATCTATACAGAGCTAAAAGACTAAAAATTTCATTTAGTTTCTCATGTTTTCTTCTTTCTGCTTGAAATTAAATTAAGTTTTTAGAGGCATTAATTTAAGTGATATATATTTTGGAGTTATATAAAGTTGCGGTCAATAGTAGTAAAGTTGCTGCCGTCGGCCGCATTTTAAAGGGAAAGACAGTTGAACAATATGTCATTGGGGTTTATTGGGATGGAACCCATCACTTGGGCTAGGTCATACGATCACAATCATGGGGCGACAATTGACCTCGAACATTTTGCCTATATTTTGAGTAGCTTCTAAATTAGAACATACATGACAAAATCGGCTTATTTTACGACTTTGTTTTGCAAAAAATCAACTCTCAAACATGTTAATTACTACCAATAAATATTTAGATGGCTTAATTATTACTTCAGATACATAGATACATGAAATAGATTTTCATGTTAATTATTTATTCCGCACAATATCAATATAGATTGTAGCATAACAGCTTCCCTTAAAGCATCTTTTCCGCGAAAACCATCCGCGCTGGTGACACACTTATGGCTGAAGCACCAAACCCTGTAATTATGAACTCGAAAATGATACCATGCTGTAAATTTTGGAAAATATATTGCTCAACAGATGGGTAGATTTAGTGTTTAAGAAAGCATCCATCTAATTGCTTAAGTGTCAGCATAGCGGTTTGCAAGCCCTTTAGTGGTAAGCCTATCTAACAGCTCCACTTTTTTTTTCCTGCTTTAAGAACATTGTAGATATTAAACATAAGATACAAGTAAATTATGGATTTAGGCCTTGTTTCGATACAGACCTTCCACCGATTAAAAGCCTATATTCTATATGTACTCCGGATTGGACCAATCTTGCTGAATAATTTGTTTGGACTAGTTCTTTATGAGGAAATCTGTAGGAATAAATGCTTTAAAAGTGTCAATTACTCCATTCCTCTAGATGAAAATTTAGCTCAAAGCTAATTTTTTAATTCTAAGTTTGCTTTTTTTTTTGGTGTACTTTTTCTTGTTGAAACTTGAACGTTTCATTATCTTTCTCTTTATTTCTGTCTTATCATCTAATCCTAATATTTACACAATCTATGTTTTAAATTTTGATTCCCAATATATGTAGCAAAATTATGAAGATAAAATTTTATCCCATACCACCAAACATGCATTCGGCATGAAAACCCCAAGAATTTTTTACTTAAAGAAACATAGGTGCTTTCAGGGACATTCTTATCCCCAATGCAATCCGACAGATCTTAATCTAAGATAGCCAAACATGCCCTTACTCTACCTTTTAGTTTTACGAAAAACTAATACGATATTCGACACAATGCTTTACAAGTTAAGTTAGAGAAGTGTAAAAATTTTTGGTACATGCTGCAATATGTGTGTACATTTATAGTTTGTCACTTATTATTATTTTTGTTTGCTAGTTTGCTTCAAATTAAATCTTCGAACATTTATGCCTTGCAACTATGGTTTGAAATCTTGGCCGATCCCAATCCGAGACCGACCGATTCCGATCCCAAAACGACCATCTGAGTTCCAATATCGACTCTGTCCAATATTGAGTAATATTATTAGCTTTACCATTTGATTAGTGGGTGGTTTTAGTGTAAGTTTACTTATTGGTTAATGGTTTCATTCATTGGCTAAGGTGTTTATTACTAGGTTATTGGTTATTATGGTTCTTTGACATCATTAATCACTGAAAATATATCAAAAGTAATTATTTTTATCAGGTACTAAAACAACCACCCTAGACATTACTAAAGAGTTCGTCAAATTATTTATGGTCACCTTTACTATTTATTCAGTAAAATTTAAAAATTCTTTTTATCAATGATATAAAATTTGATATTCCAATCCGAGACAAGCAAAGTTTAAAATCTCGGTATTAATATCGGTGTCGGATTGTCACTTTCCGGATCGGGTATCATTGGGTTTACCATTTGCTTAGTGGGGTTTTAGTGTTAGTTTACCAATGGGTTAGTGTGTTTATTAATGGGAAAATGGATTTATTAATCGGTATTGATTATTATGGTTCATTTGACATCATTAATTTCCGAAAATATATCAAAAGTTTCTAGTTTATTTTACCAACTACTAAAACAACCGCTCTAGAAATTAGTAGAGATTTTTTCAAATTATCTACGTCACCTTTACTATTTATTTAAAAGTTTTACTAAAATTTTAAAGTTCTGTTTGTCAAACAATATAAAACTTAATATTCTTATCGAAGACGGCCGATTCCGATCCCGAAAATGGCTGTCTGAGGCCGTGATTTTGAACCTTGCTTGTAAGAATAACTAATATCTTACCTCTTTTAGCTGTTTGCTTATTTTTCAGATAATTGACTTGGTTTGTATGACTGTTCTTAGGATGCTTATTTTTCAGATAATTGACTTGGTTTGTATGACTGTTCTTAGGAGAATCACGTACTCCCATTATGGAGATTTATAGTAATGGTAATAATATATTCGAGTAAATTATGGAGAAAACAATATTTTCTGCTGGTTTGTAGATTTTAGAAATTGAATTCATCGGTTACATGTTTCTAACATAGAATCAGCCTTTTGCTTGCGGCATCGACTTGGTCATTTGTGACATAATGATCTTTTTCTTGTGATTTGTAAATCTAGAAATGATTCATTTGTGTGAACATATGATGAATAAGCTTGTAATGGAATCTTCTGATCAAATTATGAATCTAAATAACTTTTGAATCACAAGTAATCGATCTAACAAATGTTTAATTTATGCTTAAATCATTACATTCAGCTTACAGGACCCAACAAATGTTTACAAGATATACAAATGTGTACAAGATATCTGCATAGATTTCAAGATGCTTATCTATGTTATTTCATAATCAATCGATTGGACTGCCTCATTGAATATGTGTTGAAAATTTATTGGATTGTTGTCTTTCATTGATTCAAGTTTTGCTTAGGTATACCTAATCTTTTGTTGTATACAGAATAGTGCAGAGAAGGTTTATAAGAAGGTACGCTTGAAGGCCATTATGGTGGAACAAAAATGCAATCCACTTAGATATAGATGTGGTCTCTGTGGTGGAGCAACTAATTCAATGCCATTATATCACAATGGATTTGATATCAGCGCAAAGAAAACAGACCTTGACCATTCAGATTCAAGTACAAAACTAAAGGTTATACTCTTCTGTGAGCTTAATTTTGACAAACTTCTAACTTTCTTGGCGCATTCATTCTATTATACTAAGGTTCCTCATTTATACAGTATCCTGGCATTAATCTCCTGATGGTAAAATTTCTTATAGTTATTATCATAATTCTAGATGAGGATTTGAGTTAATACAAGATGTGATGCAGATCTGGAAACATAGAACTTTGCAAAGCAAAATGAAGAAAATCGTCAGAACTAGATTACTAGGAGGTTCTTAGACAAGTCATTAATTTGTTAGGCAATTTCAAGATCTACTACCAGAATCTGGATGAATTGAGCAAATATAAAAGTTGTAACTCATAGTCAATGTCCACTCAGAGGCAAATCCATATTGAGCTTTGTGGGGTGTTTTTCGTCACCCCATTGAGATGAGAATACGCGTCGTTTGTCAGACGTGCTATAGATTTTCCCTGTCTAGGGTTGTCGGGGATTTATTGATTATGGGGATCCGAATCTCCGGCAGCCGCGGACTAAGCTGCCGTTAATTATCCCTCGCCTTTGAGGCGAAGGAACCTCTGATCGACGGATCAAGCTGGTCATGCGAACTCAATGTGCAGTGTCCGTGTGTTGTGTTTTGCGGGATCTTGGATATATCGGGGGTCTCGCAGAGTTTACGAAGGTCCCGCTAGCCGGATAGCGGGCTGTGGGTCAGCCCCCTTGCGGATGTGGGGTATCGCCCCGTTAGAAATTTTTTCCAACGGGGTAAGTGTTGTGGAGTGTGTATATATAAAAAAGAAAGGGTGAATAGTGTCCAAAGGACGTGTGGGCGCCGACACTAAACGTGTCTGGCACGCGGGCGTTGGACGCCTGCGCCTCACGTGCCTAGCACGTGGGCGCCGGGCGCCGGCGCTTCACGTGCCTGGCATGCGGACGTTGGGCGTGCTGGGCGCTAGCGGGAAAAAGGGGCTAGCCCCTAATACTGGGAGTTGTACTCTCAATTGACTTTTGGAGTTAAACTCCTAAAAAAAGAACAAAGGGGCTTAGCCCCTGCACTGGAAGTTGTACTCTCCAAAAGAAAGATTTATTATTATATATATATTTTTTATAGAGTTAAACTCCTAAGAGATTTTCGAGGATGATGAAAGGGGATCCCTTTCTTCTTCCTTGAGCCTTGGATCCTCTCCTAAGTCTCGAATCTTCCCTAAAGTTGGGTTTTTGGAGATGAGTTCCCTTCTTCCTCTTCTCTATTGGCTGGATCTTGGAGAAAAGAGGGTGAGACTTAAAAATCACCTCTTTTGGGGATTTGATGGAAGATATGAGCTTTCCTTCAAGGGTTTTATGGTGAAAAACTAATTCTTTTTAGTAAAGGAAGAGTTAAACTCTTGATTCAATTCAAAAAAGGGGAAGAAGGTTTAGAACTTTGAGGAAGGAGAAAGAGGCACAGAAACCCTAGATTTTGAGGAGAATGAAAAATCTTTTTCCATTTCATCATCATGTTGCCCTATATAGGCTTACAAATTTACACATAGCCTCTTGGGCTTTACAAAATGGCATTTTACCCATCCTATGCCTCATGTGCTTATTTCTATTTGCATATGAGCCACGGGCTTTACAAAAATTTGGCTTTTTGCTCATTTATTTTACATTCATGCATGAAAATTATATCAAACTTATATATTACATAATTTTCTTCTTGGCATGGGGAAGGCCAGCCGCTTCATGTTCGGGCTTGACTTAGGCATGGGCCTACTTGGCCTGGGCTTGGGCCCGTTTGGCTTGGGATTGACTTTGATTTTGACTTGGTCAACCGGGGTGTAAATTTTGGCCTCAACAAAATATCCCCCATCAATAAATGCACACCATCTATATGGGTCGTGTGCATGAAATTGATGAATCTTCTTTTGCGTGGAGGTGATTTGATTTGGTTCCCGCTTTTGGGGAGGCTGGCACTGCCCTTTTTACGACATGGACGGTCGATACTTGACGTGTCTCCAAGACGGAGTGTCGCTGGTTGACGTATCCTTAAGGCGGAGTATCTGTGTTGGACGTTTTCCCGAGACGGAGTGTCGCTGGTCGACGTATCCCCAAGGCGGAGTGTCCGTTTGACGTTTCTCCGGCATGGAGCGTCGTTGGTCGATGTATCCCTGAGGCGGAGTGTCTGTTTGACGTTTCACTGGTCGACGTATCTCCGAGGCGGCGTTTCATTGGTCGACGTTTCCCCGGCACGGAGTGTCACTGGTTGACGTGTCCCTGGCACGGAGTGTCGCTGGTTGACGTTTCCCCGACACGCAGTGTTGCTGGTCGACTTATCCCTGAGGCGGAGTGTTTGTTTGACGATTCCCCGGCGCAGAGTGTCACTGTTTTTGATGGAGAGGCCGTTATCGGAATTGGTTGGCCTGATTTGTTTTGGGGAGGTTCCAATCTGTCCGGCGGGACTTTTGAGCTTGGAAGCGCTTCCGGATGGGAGTTTAGTTTGATTTGTCCGATTCCTGTCTTGTTTGGCGGGACCCTTGAATTCGAGGCATTGCAACGTGGGATTTGGAATTTGGATTTTTGTTTAGCATCAGCATCGCTATACTGGAATATGGTACCAGGAGCGAATCATCATTTGCCTTTTTTCTGTTGGGGAGCGATGGCTTAGGAGACAGGTTTAGGTCCCCTATCATCTAAGGCTTTTCAATTTTATGAGCCGTAAGAGTCCCATAAAAGCATTTTCTCTCTACGAGTCGAAAGGATTTCGTAGGTGTACTTTCTCCTTAGGAGTCGTGGGGAATCCCCGGTGTGTTTTTCCTTTGTGAGTCGTAAGGATCCCACGAAGGTGTTTTCTTACGAGTCGAGAGGATCTCATAAGGTTTGTTCTCTTCATGTATTGGGAGGACACATGGGTGGGTCTTCCTAAATGGAGCATAATTCCGATGGCGGAGACCGGCCGCGGGAATGGCGATTGCAATGGGGTATGGGTGATGAGAATTATTTGAACCCGTGGATTGTATACGGTAGTCAACTTGGAGACCAACTGTAGGGCTAGGAGAATTTTGGGACTTATTGGCGTCTGCATCGCTGTATTGGAATATGGTACCAGGAGCGACTCATCACCCTCTGTTGGGACATTCAGGGATTTGAAATTTTGGTTGGCGTGTGTATTGCTGCACTGGAATATGGTATCAGGAGCGACTCATCATTCGCCGTTGGGATATTCAGTGATTTGAAATTTTGGTTGGCGTCTGCATCGCTGCACTGGAATATGGTATCAGGAGCGACTCATCATTCTCCGTTTTTTAACCGTGATTGCTCTATCATTTCAGTTTTTCTTATCGCGAAGGTCGCGATTGCCCTATCATTTCGGCGATTTATTCACGGTTGTCCCATCATTTCGGATTTATTTTCATCTTTATTTTACTCGCCGACTTTTATTGCGAGTTGCTTCATCATTTCGGCTTTCCCCCATTTATTTACACATTTTTTACATCCCCAGTTTAACGACTTAGGGGTCGAATGTTCCCAGTTTAACAACGTGGTGGTCCTTACCGTGCACTTATTCAAAAATCCTTGGATTTTGATCTCACGGTGCTTCAATGCTCTCTTTGTCCTTTTGGAGAGACATTCGTGTGTGTCCCGTAGAAACTGCGATGAACTGGGTCATTTTCTGGAGCGGGCGATTGAGCCGTTTGCCCCCAGAGGGTTTTTGTCTTCGTTCGAACGGAGCGGACGATCGTAGCTTGGTTTTCTGCTAATGCGTCTTTGGCCAATAAGACCACTCCCTCATTGTATTGTTTTTCCACCCAATTCTTGAAAACAAAGCAGTTTTCAATGGTATGTCTCACCATTCTGTGATAAGGGCAGTACAAAAGATCATCAGTCATGTTTGCTTCATGTGGTCTGTGATACGGGCAGTTTTCAATGGTATGTCTCACCATTCTGTGATACGGGCAGTACAAAAGATCATTAGTCATATTTGCTTCAATTGTAGACCGTTTCTCAGGGCGTCCTTGAATATTTTACGGACTCTATCCCTTCTGAAAGAATAGACCTTATTCAATTTCTCTTTCAGGGGTGATTCTCCTTTCCCTCCTAACACTGGTTTTCGAGGTTGGTCGGCATTAGGCCTGCCTGCTCCTCGCCTGCTTTGGTCGGCAGATACATTAGAAAATTCAGTGTCCTTGGGAGGCCCCCTTTTGCGGTTGTCGTTCTCCGGATATTTGGACTTGTTATATTGGTAATTTGGAAGAGATTTCTTTTACGGTTGTCGTTCTCCGGATATTTGGACTTGTTATATTGGTAATTTGGAAGAGATTCGGGGCCCGTATGTTTCAGCGTCTGGACTCTTTTAAGTAAGTCCTGAAGAGTTTCGGAATTTGCTGATGACTTTCCCTTAATTCTTTCCCGTGTCAACTGGTCGCAGACATGCGTCAGGAATTTCCTGAGGGTTAGCCGCCTTCGACTTTCATGAAGGTATTCCACTCTTAGACCAGAGGGAATAGCCGTTGGCTGCTTTGGGACATCAATCTCTGGTTCATGAACAAAATTTTGATTTTGTTGTGATTGCATTTGAGGGACTCGGGTTGCGAGATTTTCCCCAACACTCACCAGATTGTTGACTTTGGAACGGATCTTGGCTAACTCCCTATCACGGTCCAGAAATTGCTCTTGAAGCCATTAGAATAACGCTTGTTATGTAGTTTTGGGGATGATGACTGGGCTATCCTCATCGCTTGAGCTTGATTCCCTAAGAACCATGGGCTCCTTTTGCTTAGCAGCTTGAGCAGGGCGGTCTACATGGTCGGATCTGGAGAAACGAACCCTCCTACGCTTCACAGCCATGGTGATGATATGGTTGATGCCGTCCAATATTGGCTCGTTTTAGATAATGATGAGGGTCCTCATCATTATCTAAAACGAGCCAATATTGGACGGCATCAACCATATCATCACCATGGCTGTGAAGCGTAGGAGGGTTCGTTTCTCCAGGTCCGACCATGTAGATCGTATGGATCGCTCATCTGTTTGTTACCCCCTCATCATCAACGTTAATCGCTCATCATCAACGTTAATCGCTGGACCTTTGGATTGTTGCCGTGGTTTGCCTTTTTCAGGGGAGGGTGAACAATTGAGAGCAGCCGGTTCCCCAAATATCTCAGTCTCTGTTTGTATAAAATTGGCGGTCGCGACTCGATCGTTTTTCAACATGCCGGGGACAATGATATTCCTCCTGTCTTGTATTGTTTCTTGACCCAATCCTTGAAGATGCAACAATCTTCAATAGTGTGTCCCAGCACTCGGTGGTATGGGCAAAAGTTGGGATGACCAGCCTTGGTCGCTTCACTTAGCCTTTTTGGTTCTGGTAGCCGCAGGCCATTCTTCAGAGCATTTTTGAATATTTTGTGAATGTTGTCCCTTTTGAAAGAGTAGACCTTATTTCTCCTTTCATCCAAAGTTTTCTCTTGAGATTTGTTAATCTTTGCTCCTCCCGTTCTCTGCTTATTTAGAGAATCGGTGCCGTTGGAACTTTCACTTTTCCGGTTGTCGTCCCTCTGATGTTTCGGTCTGTTTGTGAATTGGAGACCTTGAGTGGACTCGGGCTTTGAGCGTTCCAACATTTGAACCTTCTTGGTCAGCTCTTGGAATGTTTTAAGGCCTGCGGTGCACAGGAAAGGTTTCATCCAGTTGTTCATATTTTCTATAAGAAGACTGACGGATTGGTTTTGCTCCAACGACGGTTTACATTTGACAGAGAAATTGCGCCATCGGACTATAAAATCCATGTTGCTTTCGTTGTTCTTTGGCTCGGTCCTTACGAGGTCGGCAATGGTGATTTTATCGCTGACGCTCATGAACCTTTGCTTGAACATGGATTCTATTTGACCGAACATCGTGATCGAGTCATCCGGTATGCTTGCATACTAATCGAAAGCAACATCGGTCCAACTATTGACAAACTGACGGAGAAGGAGCGTATCATTGCCCCAGTATTCGCGCATGATGCTTTAAATTGGGCAATGTGCCGGTTTGCATTTCCCGTCCCATCGAACCTTTCAAATTTAGGGTCGATATAGCCAGTGGGAAACTCCACAAGATCGTACTAAGCAGAATATGGTCTCCCGCTACTGCTGACATCTTTTTGCTCTCCGGCTTCGGCTACCAATGTTTTGACTTTATTGGCGACCAAATTCATGATTCGATCTTGCGTTAGCGGGTTACTGTCATCGGTAGCTAAGACATTTCCCGAGATAGAATGCGGCTGACTTTCATGAGGTTCGCCCACCTTTGGATTTGAGGGAATAGGCGTCGGCTGCCTCGGGACACAGTTTCCCGATTCATGAGCAGAGCTTTGCGTTTGATCGGGCGGCTGAAGGCAACTTGGGCCGTGAGCTGTAAGACAACGTTTATCAAGTCGTCAATTTTTGAGTAGACCTTGGCCATCTCCTTGTCTTTGCTTCTGAGTTGCTTCTGGAGCTTTTGGAGAAGTTGCTGCTCTGCGGTCTTGGGACGGAAGATTGGCTCCTCTTCGCTTTTCGAGCCCGACTCCTCATGAACTGAGGGATCTCTCTGCTTATCAGCTTAACTGGAAGGGCTTTCATTACCTTCCAGAGGATGCTGGTCTTGAAAAGTGGCAACCACATTCACACATGTGATGGCTCCGTCCTTGCTTTTGCTGCGCGTGTCTACCATGTAGACAGTGTGGACCACATATCCGACCATCTTTTTATCTTTGGCGGCTGATTTTTCGAACCATCGTCGTGGCCCTTCCTCTTCTGGAAAGGATATGCGACTGAAGACGGTTGGTCTGACTGGGTTCTTGGGTGGCGCTGTTCGGATCGCGGCTTTCTTCACTCTTGAGGTTATGGCATTCTTCTGGACCAATTTCAGTGGTTCAAAAGAGTTGGCGAGCTTTACAACCGATTCAGCTGTTGTTGCGGGGTAAGCCTGTTCTTGGAACCTCATGAAGTTCAGCCTAGCAGGAGCCCTAGACCTTTTGTTGGCTCTGTATCTGAGCCTTTTCTGTTTTAACTTCTTGATTTTGAGGGCTTGATGGGCATCCGTCATCTAGGAAGCCATCGTGAGCCGATTGACGGGAAGTTTAGAGAAGATACTCGATTGAGCAGTTATCAGAAGCACAACTGGAGCTTGCCCGAGGTGCCTTGTTGCTTTGTTGGTGTTGATGGCCTTGCCCCCAGCTGGGGCCAAGGAAAGTTCAAATACCGACTTGCGTTTGGGTAGTGGTGCCCTCGAGATCACCACATTCGGCCTCCTGCCTTTCGAGGCCGGTCTGTCTGTTACTGGAGTTTGAGGAGCTGGGATGACGTTAGCTGACACTAACATAATAGAGCCAAATGGTAGAAGCGGCTCCTACCATTATCGCCCGAGACTGGTCGGGAGGACCGTCCTGGCGTCCATCTTCATCGTGTAGGAGATATGAGTTGTGTCGAGAGCTGAGCTTGTCCTTGGAGACATTGTTGAGTCTTGATCGCTTGAGATCCTGCATGAAAGAGCATTATTTTAGTATAAATATCGATATGTCTGCACATTGAGTTCGCATGACCAGTTTGACCCGTCAATCGGAGGTTCCTTCGTCCCAAAGGCGATCGGTAATTAATGGCAGCTTAGTCCACGGCTGCCAGAGATTCGGATCCCCACAATCAATAAACCCTCGTCTATCCTAGGCAGGGAGAATCTGTAGTACGCCTGACAAGCGACGCGTATTCTCATCTCAATGGGATGACGAAAAACACCCTACAGATTCTGGTATTTTAGTATAAATATCAATATGTATGTTGATTGAGTTCGCATAAACGTTTAACCCGAAATATGGGAGGAGAGAAGGGTCCCACCGGACGTGTCAGAATCTGTAGGGTGTTTTTCGTCACCCCATTGAGATGGAAATACGCGTCGCTTGTCAGGCGTACTACAGATTCCCCCTGTCTAGGGTAGGCGGGGGTTTATTGATTGTGGGGATTCGAATTTCCGGCAGCCGCGGACTAAGCTGCCGTTAATTACCCCTCTTCTTTGGGACGAGAAACTCTGATTGACGGATCAAACTAGTCATGCGAACTCAATGTGCATTGTGCGTGTGTTGTGTTTTGAGGGGTCTTGGGTATATCGGGGGCCTCACAGAGTTTACGGGGGTCCCGTTACCCGGATAGTGGGCTAGGGGCTAAGAAGGCTAGCAGCCTCTTTGCAGGGTGCGGGGCAGCGCCCCGTGAGAAATTTTTTCTAACGGGGAAAGTGTTGTGGAGTGTGTATATATAAAAAAAAGAAAAGGTGAATAACGTTCAAAGGACGTGTGAGCGCCGGCACCTCACGTGCCGGTCGCGCGGGCGCCGGCGCTTCACGTACCGGCGGGAAAAGGGGGCTTAGCCCTATACTGGGAGTTGTACTCCCAATTGACTTTTGGAGTTAAACTTCTAAAAAAAGGGACAAAGGGGCTTGGCCCCTGCACTGGGAGTTGTACTCTCAAAAAGAAAGATTTATTATTATTATATATATATATATGTGTGTGTGTGTGGAGTTAAACTCCTAAGAGATTTTCGAGGATGATGAAGGGGGACCCCTTTTTTTCTTGAGCCTTGGATCCTCTCCTAAATCTCGGATCTTCCTCAAAATGGGATTTTTGGAGATGCGTCTCCTTCCTCCTCTCTATTGGCTGGATCTTGGAGAAAAGGGAGTGAGACTTAAAAATCATCCATTTTGGGGATTTGATAGAAGATCCGACTCCCTTTCAAGGGTTTTATGGTGAAAAACTATTTCTTTTTAGATAAGGAAGAGTTAAACTCTTGATTCAATTCGAAAAAGGGAAAGAAGGTTTAGAACCTTGAGGAAGGAGTAGACACAGAAACCCTAGATTTTGAGGGGAATGAAAAATCTTTTTCCATTTCATCATCATGTTGCCTTCTATAGGCTTGCAAATTTACACATAGCCCATTGGGTTTTACATAATGGCATTTTCCCCATCCCATGCCTCATGTGCTTATTTCTTTTTGCATGAGCCACGGGCTTTACAAAATTTTGGCTTTTTGCCCATTTATTTTACATTTATGCATGAAAATTATATCAAACTTATTTATTACATAATTTTCTTCTTGGCATGGAGGAGGCCAGCCGCTTCATGTTCAGGCTTGACTTGGGCATGGGCCCACTTGGCCTGGGCTTGGACCCGTTTGGCTTGGGGTTGACTTTGATTTTGACTTGGTCATCCGGGGCGTAAATTTTGGCCCCAACAAGCTTTGGAACCAAGTCTAATATGGAATAGCTGGTTTGTTCCAACGTTGAACTAATTGATGAGCTGATGAATCATATAAGTTTATGCCATTATAAAGAGCGGTTAGGAAAATCGGCATACGATGTGGGCTATATGGGTAACAATTAATTACTAGGGAAGTATTCATGAATTTTCAATTAAGATAGTGATTGAGTGGGCATGCTTGAGAGTTGAGATAGGGTAAAGTGTGAATGGAAGTCCCTAGTTAGGTGGATGAAAGTGTCATAAAAAAGCCAAGGGTACTTGATTTTAACAATCCGTTTAGTTTTATAGTGAAATAATTGAAAACAATTTTAATTTTTTGGGCATAACTACGAGTACCTGATTGTGATGTATGATCAGAAGAACTAGGTAATAAGAAATAATCTAAGTAGAGGAGAAAGAGGTATAGAAGATGTGTTACTGTAGTGTGGTCCTCAATTAGTGGCTGAGTTGTCATGATTATTGGTGAAATACAGATTCTGTTGAAGTTATGGACATGTGGCAGACTGGCAAGGCATTGGAACCAGAGATTAGTTATATCTGCTAGAACTAATCCATGAGCTGGTGATTTTTTTTAAAGCAGCTACAACAAGTTTTCAGTATTGTAAATGTTTCATTCAGTTAGCTATTATGATCTATAAGCGTTGGGCTCTCAAGGCTCAACCTATGGTGCACTCCTGTGGATAATTAAGAAGAATGAAAAATATGTTTGTAGAGGATTTACCATACATATATGGACCTATGCAAGATTGGTGGGAGGAACTGTTTTGATGTGAGGTTCTGAGGGATTGTAAGTGCTAGGGTTCAGTGGAAAACTAATAACATGGGTGGAAAATCTACAGAATTACCAATTGATTAGCCCTCGATTGAAAAAAGCAAGAAGAACAAATTCTGATTTTGCAAGGTGATGGGGCGGAGGTCATGTAGGAAGAAATAAGGTACGACATTGAAGATGCTACTAAATTCTGCATGTAGTTTCCATTAAGGGGATGTTCGTGTGCCACCTGTTGTAAAAGTATTAGTGTGACGGGCTGTTGGAAGCTGGAAGTAACTATTGGGACACTGTTCAGGTAGAATCCACATTCCACACAAAGTATCAAATACGGATCTTCACCACTCAACCTATCTTAAATTGGACAGCTGTGACAAGTCCAGTCGCAACATTTTTCAGGGGTGGGCCCCAGCTACGATTCCCCGCTAGGCAAATCATGAAGTTATAGGGATCTCACCCCCTCCATTTTCCCTCAAATCCCTTGCTCTCATATTTTTAGCATGTTACACCTTTTTATATATTTGTTTCTTCTTTTCTCTTTTTCCTTCATAAATATTTTCCCCATTATTCCCCTCAAGCATGATATCCATTTCATTTTTAAAGTAAAAGCAATATTTTTTTTTTGAAAAATACAAAGTTTATTGGCATATTTAACTGAAAAAAAGTGCCATGTGCTTAAGTATATAGTAGTATTTGTGTATCAATATTATTATCCACTCTATTTTATCTGATGAACCGATCTCTGGTTGGTACTAGCACATACTGTTACCTGGTTGATATGAATCATTTATCGATAAAACAAAAGTAAGCAACATGTTATTTTTTTGAATAATTAATCTAATCTAAATCATTAATCGTATGACCATTACATTTGTTTCTAAATTTTTTTCTATAAAATTTTACTTTATTTGGGCGCTTACAGATATTAGTAGATACTTCATTTATCAAACTGTAACTTGAATAATTTATGTGGAATCATGTAGGTCGAAGGAAGGAGGTTGTCTCGGATTCGAGTTTTAATTTTTCTTTTCTATTTAAATTTATCTATTTGCAATATATGTAAACAAAACAAATAGTAGAGTCACTATATGTCAAATACCTCTAAGTTAACTCAATCTACATTGCAAAAAAGAAGCAAAAGAAATTCCATTGATAATTACGAAAGAAACAAAGCGACAAAGCAAAGGCATGATTACGCAGACAAACCTGAGATGTGGACATTGGTCATTTTATGCATGCCAGATAGGAGCAGTTTCCTAGAACAACCTTCTTGTGTTTAAATTGTTCTTTCTGGGTGCATTTTCCATGGAAAAGGACCAGGTTGTCCATTTGCATGTGTATTTATATGTCACAAATACGACTTTTCCCCATCTTTCTTCTTATTCATATAGTTTTTCACCTTAAACAGGAATGCGCTTCTGCTTTTGTATTTTTCAAAACTCGTTACGCTGCAATTGTTGCTTCAGAAGTTCTTCAATCATCAAACCCTATGTCTTGGGTTACTGATTTAGCTCCAGAACCTCATGATGTTTATTGGTCAAATCTTTGGATACCATATAGACAGCTTTGGTTTCGCCGAATAGCCACTCTTCTGGGCAGCATTGTTTTTATGTTTTTGTTTCTGATCCCAGTCACATTTGTTCAAGGGCTCACTCAACTGGAGCAATTGCAGCTGAATTTTCCATTCTTAAAGGGTATATTGAAGAAGTAAGTATTCTGTGACATTCTTTTCTTTTATTTTCCTTCTCACACTGTTGTCCAAGATGCATTTTAATTAACAACACTTGGCTGGTATTCAGTATGAAAAAGCAGTTCCCCCCCTTTTTCCCCCTGAGGAGAATATATCTGCCCATATTTTTTGATGTTAAAATATTGTACTTGTGCTACAAATTCTACTTTTGCTCATCCTAATTGAATGAGCCCTTTTCCATCATGGCTATGGTGCCCAAGGTTCCACAAAATCATTGTCCAAATTCAGCCTTCTGCCAAAATATGAATAGATAGGCCTTGCATTAAATGAGATGGCTAGTTGGAAAATAGTAAATCTTTTTGTTATACAGTTTATGCTTGCGCAACCAAGCATCAATTCTGTGAAAATATTTTGTACTGCAGAGAGAAGGTTGACGCTCCTCAGAAACATCGGATTCATGATGCTCTCTTTTCATTTTCCTTTATTTGAGAAATAGTCAAGATGTGGTTGTAACTTTTTGATGGGAGGAGAATAGAAGCCCCAATCGTATTACAAACACTCAGAATTAATGGACATTTAGATTGAAATTTAATTTGTATATATAGAAGCCCCAATTGTATTATAATGCTTAGGTTTCGTGATCCATCTAGTATGATATATAAGTTTTGGTCATTGTCCCCTCTCATTTCTAACAGGATTTGATGTCAATTTGGTTGGCCTCACTAAGAAAATAAGGTTTCGTGGAAGTTAAATAAGTTATTATTAAGTTATCATTGCCTCAGAGATTCCCCTATATTCAACTCTTTTGTTGTCCCGTGTTTATTTTTAAATT
Source organism: Agapanthus africanus (assembly GCA_030015575.1). Classification (NCBI taxonomy): domain Eukaryota; kingdom Viridiplantae; phylum Streptophyta; class Magnoliopsida; order Asparagales; family Amaryllidaceae; genus Agapanthus; species Agapanthus africanus. The sequence continues at coordinate 820,899,964 of CM057339.1, read as the reverse complement.
ACCACTGAAGTTAGTGGCTACGTCTGTCAGTCAGGCATTCTTTTATGGCAGTTGGTACTAAATAATTAAACTGATATTAAGGCCCTTAAAAGCATTTGCTTATTTTGACCACCTCTTTTTCAGTCCCGTGACTGGTGCCCTAAATACACACATATAAGAGAAGTAGATATTATTTCGAATAATTACTCGAAATTGGTAAGGTGACACTGTCTCCAACAAGAGCAGAAAAGTTTATCCTGTTTCTTTGGGTTGGCTATTCAAATCTTTCTTCTCCTTTCAGTTGTCCTAGGTCCCTTGCTTTCTTTAAGTTAAAAAAGCAGCCATCACATCACTCTGTATACTATTTATTTTATTTTGTTTCTGTTAACAGTGTCTCAGACCTTCGTTAAAATAGCTCCAAAAGAGACTCACGTAATCATAATAACAAGAACAAGGAAGAATTCCGCTTGTATATGCACTGTTTTGGTGTGAACCTTTTGAAAATCTTCATTGTTGGTCCCGTTACTTCAATATGGGATGTTTAGGATTGATCCTTGAAGTTTGTTGATGTTGCCATTATTTGCATTAAATACGGGGAAAATTCGCCTGTTGCGATTATGAAAGTACGAAGAGTATGCTAGTCTTCCCACTTTACATTGCCTAATTACTGTTTAGTTAATTCTCTTGCTTTTAATACTTCTATTAATGATTAAATCATAGTTTTACCAACATTGTAAAGATATTTGGATGATTACAGTTCCTCCGGCTTACTTGTTCTGTCATGTACAGGAAATATATTAGCCGTCTAGTAACAGGATACCTACCTAGTGTCATCTTGATGCTATTTCTTTATCTTGTCCCTCCGGTGATGATGCTTTTTTCTTCTGTGGAAGGACCCATCTCTCTCAGTGGTAGGAAAAGAAGTGCTTGCTATAAGGTTTTATGTTTTAATATCTGGAATGTGTTCTTTGTCAATGTTTTGTCTGGATCTATTATCAATCAGCTGAACACCATATCTAGTCCGAGACAAATTCCTACAGAGCTTGCCAAAGCTGTGCCCATTCAGGTGAGTGCCATATATTGCAATAAAGGATGGTACAATACTATACTTACTCTATTTAGCTGCTTCAGGAATCTGTTATGGCTATCAATTAAAATCTTAGTGTGTGCTTAATATTCTTGTTACTTGACCATGAATAATCATATTTCAGTATGACCTTATTCTTTTTGCAATTGAGAACATCTTTTCCTTATCTATTTACTTGTATCTATATTTAATCATCTGTTTCCTGATGGATGCAGGCTACCTTTTTCATTACTTATGTTCTGACCTCTGGATGGGCAAGTTTATCCACTGAAATAATTCAGCTTTTCCCTCTCATATGGAACTTAATAAGAAGATGTGTGTTCAGAAAAAAGGATGACCCGGATTCTGTCCTATCATTTCCTTATCACACTGAAGTTCCAAGGGTTCTCTTACTTGGGCTACTAGGTTTTACCTGTGCAATATTGGCACCTTTAATAATACCTTTTTTGCTGGTGTACTTCTTGCTTGGTTATGTTGTGTACCGCAATCAGGTGAGCACTTCATTTATCTGAAAAAACGAGTATGTACTCTCTAGTTTGACATTAGATTTTATGATGTATCTAGAATAAACTATTACTTGAAGCATCATGCATGTTGAGTATTTTTTTCATTTTTTTTATAATGCTTTTTTCTTACAAAAATAGTGCATTTAGATTAAAACAATTGCTTTGAAAAAGGGATCTATATCTGTTCTTGGTTAACATAATTAGGCAAGTGATTTAGTGTGTAGCAACATGTCATAGCTCAGAAATTATTTGACTGAACTTTTCACTTCTACCCTGTTTCGGAGTAGGATAAGTACCTTTTTTTTATCATCCCACATACTGTTTGAGAACTCTATTTATTGTATGAAAATTCTTTGGAAAATGCTATTGGGTACAGACTTTTAGCATATCGAAATAAGATGGAGGGATGGTGTGGTTTAAACTTTAGTTTGTATACTTGTTTTCGCCTTCCATTCCCTCCATGACGGAGTCATGAGGTTTTAAAAGGAGATTAATACATTATTTTTTAGTACACTTATGGTCAGTGGTCTACGATTAATGGTATTACATTAATCTTGATTTTATGGAAACTGATTTGTATCTATGCTGGTCGTGAGTAGTAGCGGCATTGCATCACTACTACCTTGAGGTTTACCAGGCAGGCACCGAACGGTTACTTAATAGGGTGTATTTCTGTAATGGTTGATAATGTGAACTTAGGGTAAAAAGAGATACTGAATTTCTGTAGCATGCATGAAAGTGAGTTAGCTTGTAACCAGGAGTCCAATATAAGCAACTAAGAATGTTGTAAAATAGTTCTCATGTCCATGTAAAGGTGACCATGGTGTTTTTATAAATCCTATTTTTAAGACACCGAAAGAATCCTTGTGGCCCATGGTACTTGTAGATGATGGAAGTGGAACATACAAGAGAGTCATCAAACATCCAATTTAGTCTCAAGTTTAAAACATAATCCGATAGAGAAGATTCTCTTTTCAAGACACACCAATAAAAAGTTTGACTACAAAAATTCTCTATTAAATTGACCACTTAGAATAGCAAAATTATGTTGTAGCGCCATAAAGATGAGCAGCCTAAGTTTCTAAAGTGAAATATAACTGGGAGAAAAGAAAGAGAAAAAGTTGAGTGCAAAGTTTAGTATAATTATGATACGGGGGACTTGTGGTGAAAACTTGGCTTTAGTCATCCAATTTTTAGAAGCAAATTAATCCCAATAAAACTCATGAAAAATAATAATATATATTCAAGGTAATGTTGTGTGCATATAACATAAGACATGACCCAAAAAGGTTGAGATTCTTATTCTCACCCTATATCCACAGAAATAAATAAAAAAATATTAAAGATAACAAGAAGTCAAACCAAACCTTCTTTACTGTAAATGTGATTCATAGTCGAGTAACACCCTATTTGTGCAACCAAGAAAGTCCTTAATACTGTCCACAATTAATCTTACACCAAGGACATTAGGAAAAATAAAAGAGAAACGGCCTTGAGAATGTATACTTGCAAGAAGAGAAAGGGAGAAAACCCTTCAGAAAATTCACTCAAGTAGCAAAACCCAATTAGCACAGGTGGTATTATACCACCGGCACAATGAACAGAATGAATGTATAAAATTTTGGTTCAACCTTTAAAATCACACTTGTGCTTTGTTGCCTTAGCTGAGCAGCTGACTTTGATGACCACTAGGCAGTATCTACTAAATAGGTGTTTTCTTTAAAGCTGCAATTTATTCCTTAATGAAGAAAACTCAGATTCAAGTAGAGATATTAGGATGTAAACGGAGCCGGATAATCCGATCCGGAACCGTTTCTGAATCCAAAAAATACCAGATATGAACGCTTAAAATCAATATCAGACCGGATTTGGATTCGAACAACATTTTAGAAACTCCGGATCCGGATTCCAATATGAAGAATTGTATAAAATTGGGATTCAGGTATCCAAGATTCATACCAAACTCAGTATCCATCGTCCAATAGCTATTACTAATAATTTAAAGTGGGTTTTAGTAATTATTTGCAAGCACAATCTATTTATGTAATACCCAGATCCCTTTACTAGATTTTCTCTAGAAAAAGATACAAATTTTTTAAATTGGATTCTAAATGTTTGATTAACATGCAAAAAAAGAAAATCTTTAATTAGGATTCTATACCTTTTCATGATGTTTTTATCCAAATCACTGTTGTAAAAACCGGATTACTTGATCGATTACACAGCCAAGTAATCGTATTTGGTCCTTGAATAAATGAGAAATCAACTACTTGGGGAATTATTTAGTTATAACGATTATTCGGTTTAAACGGCGATTACTTGGTTCATTAATCGTTAGTCAGACCGATTACATGGTCCATGATGCTTCTCATGCAAAATCAGGTCTAAAATCATTAAAACCCAAAGCTAGCCCAGTTTTCAATTAATTAACATAATGCTTAGTACTCATGAACTCCTTATTCCAACCCATGAACCAAAACCTATGAACTCCCTAATTAATTAACCTAATAATCTATTATCCTTGACACACCATTCCCAAACCGTGACTCGTCATCTCCATTGTAATCAAGTTAAGACAATCTCCCTCCCAATCACTGCAACCTAAAACCAAAGCTCCTCTTCCCTCATCTTTCCAACCCGGGATCCCTTTCCAAAAATCTTTAGTCAACTTTGATTTTGAGCCCGTCTCTGGCAATATAGTTCAACTTCAACTAATTATTGTAAAACAATTAAAATATTAATGACCGTATAATTTTCGTAAAACGATTAATCAAGTAATCCGATTATACACTATCCGCTGGTCGAACGAATGGAAACCGAGTACATGTTTTACAACATTGATCCAAATATAAAATATTGATTGATCTAATTGAATTTTTATTAGTTACAATTATAAATCATGGCTTTTTTATATCTATCCGAATAGTATTTATATCCGATTTCAACGGATATGGTTTTTATAATATCCGATTTTTAGTGGACATGGTTAGTAGTTTTTATTTCCGACAACTATCCATATATCCACAATTGTATCCGAAAATAGAAATTGGATATGGATATATCTGATCCGTATCCTATCTCTTTACATGTCTAAGAGATACGTAATGTCGGGCTAGAAGAGACCGCGGCAACTTTTAGGCTTATTTCCATAAAACTAATATATATTTTTAGGTTTGGCCAAAAACTATGAAGACTACATAAAATTGTCATGATTAACGGTTAACGTTCATCAACCTTAACATAATTAACTATGACCATTTTATCCTTTTTAAATATAATTAATTAAATTAATTGATCATCACTTATATTATTAGTGACTTAAAATAATTAATTATTAAATAAACAAACCTTTAACGGCAGGTAGGGGAGGTTGCTGGCAGGGAAGGTGGGAGAGGTCGTTGCAGCAGCTTCGAGAAAGTAGGCGGATTTAAGGTTGGTGGAGGTCACCGATGACAACGACAAGAAAGGAGGGCGTGAAGGTGAACATGATGAAGATGGAGATATGATGAAGATGAAGGAGAGGTTATGACTAGGGTTTAATGAAGATGATGTTGAAGATAGGGCGGAGATGGGGGTGTAGGGGTGTAGATCAGGATGTGGAGATGGGGATGGGTTGGAGGTGGAGTAGGGAGAAGATGGTGATTAGTGTTAGGGTTAGTTTTTAGAATTAGGTTTTGTGTGTTTGTTTGGGAAGGATGAATGCGGCAATGGAGGCAGCGGCGCCCTCCTGAATAGGAGTGAGCGGTGGTGCCAATGGCGGGTGGAGGAGTTGGGTTAGGGCTAGGGTTAAGATTAGTGGATGAAGAAAAGATGGGTAATTTTGGTTTTCTAATTTTTTAGGGTGATGTGGCAACGTAAAAGACGCGGTGATGATTAGTAGTGACGTGACACTGTTAGTCATGCTACTCTTCAGAAAATTACAAACATGTCATGGTAGTTATCTTGAGTCTTGAAAAATTTTGGTAGTTTGTTGCCAAACATTAATAGTTTTGTAGTTTTATGGAAATAAGACCAATTATTATAAGTCGGCCCGAATTTTAAACCCTATACACAAGATCTAACCAAACACCATAGGGTGTATTCCCAAACACTAAAATGCCGGTTTGTGTTTGTTGGCAGTGTTATTAAAGATGGCCCTGTATCAGATGAATGGTCACAATTCCTTATTAATAGCGACAACGATAAAATTAATGAACAAGAACACCATCCTTTATGAATAATTGTTTCTAAATATTCTTAAAGATTTGTCATTACCAAAATCTGCAAGCTCTACAATAACTACATTGTCATCTTCTTTAATCCCAAGGACTCGCTCTGGATATCAGCTTGTAATGTGTCCTTTTTTCTGGAACTGTAAGCGTTTTGGGTCATTGTGATCATTTTGAACCGGTGTGGGAGGCTATGAAGCACAAATACTCCAAATAGCCTCACGAATCGTCCCCAAATGTATATCGGATACCGATACTCAGAAACTCTCGGAAACGCGACTCAAAAACGCGAATCCCCTATTTTCAATTTAAATAAATCAAAAAATATTTGGAAACTTCGGGATACTTCTCGATTTGCGAATCTGATATATCGCTCGGTTCATGATGGTTATTTTTTTTAATTCGAGACTAATATTTGACCCCAATTAATTTTACCTCTACCTTTAACTCTGATACCTCTAAGGTGCGTTTGGTAGAAGGTAATCTAGGTGGTAATCCTAGATTACTATGAAATATTACCATGCTTGTTTAGGTGTGTAAGATATTCCTGGAAATATAAGATTACCATGGTAATCAAATGACCCCATATCATGGTAATCTTATCCGCTAAAAACATGTCTATCCTAGATTATCACGAAATATTCCCGCTTAACGTGAATGAGCTATGACCATCCCCCTTCGGCCTCCCTCGCCACACGCCGTTCGGTCGGCCCCGCTGCCCATCGTCGGTCATACGCTGATTGGACGTTCGCTGCTGGCCGACAGTAGTACGTTTGCCGGTCGGGCCGCCGATGGCAGTAGTTCGTCGCCGGCCGGCCCGCTGTCGATCGGCCGTTCGTCGCCGGCCACTTGCTGATCGGCTGTTTGTTGCCGGCCTTGCCGCTATCCACCGACCTTCCGGTCCGGCCGCCGATTGATGGTTGCATATACATATATTACCGGGAACGATTAAAGTATACCAAGCACGCAAATGCAAGATTCTTTGGAATTAGATGCCCCATCATTCCATTTCCGGAAATGCAAGAATTCCCGGTAATCTTCGATTCCATGTATCAAGCGTAACCCTAGGGTTTTTAAAGTATCGACAAATTCTAGGACTGGTTATGCGTCCTTGTATTTGAGACCCCATCGGTGATCAATTTGAGACCTCGCCAGAGCCTCCCCTGATCGGTTTGAATTAGCTCTCTGGTTTATAACTAAATTTACGGTTTAATGTTATGATACCCTATTTTAACTGTTCAATTGGAAGTAATTGAATGTTGTCTGAGAGAATTAGATCAAATTGTTATTTGAAATTAAAGCCTTTTGATATAGAACATGTTAAATGAGAATGCTCCAATTGTTTTCTTAGAATAGCATGCTAAAGTATTAATGAAATATATGTGATGCAATCTTACTCTTCTATTTGTTTATATATATATATATATATTAAAAATAAACACACATATATATAGTTAGAAAAATTCAATATAAAAACGTATCCCGTATCTTAGGTTTCTGAAAAATTGCGTTTCCGTGTATCCGTATGGTATCGTATTGGATATTCGTACCCGTTTCCGTGATTCATAGGTGGGAGGAGCCGTGCTAAGATGATGGTATCGAGCATTTTCACTATTTAGAGGTTTTGCAACATGCCATGCAATGTGGTGTGCATTAAGCACTCTTCTAAATTGTTGTTCCCATCAAGGTTAGAGAAATCGGCCGAAACCATAAAGTTTCGGCCGTTTCAGAGGAGACCGATCCGAAACTAACCCCTAAAAACGGTTTCGGCCAACACCATGCCATACTCAAGTTTTGAAGCAAAAATTCCAGAAAAATAGAAGTGAACTTCAACTTCAACCCAAAACAAGTAATAAAATTACCTTTAAGAGCATAATCAAAGCTTAGGGGAGGAAGAAAAGAGAAGATCAAGTAGATCCATACAGAATTGAGTGGATCTCGGGGAAAAATCGAGTGGATCTCGTCACTGCGAGCAGATCTGGCCATCTCGAGCAGATCTGAGGGGTTGCGGTGGTTCGTCAAAGGAATGGGAATGGGAATTAGGGCTTTCCTTGTTCAGGGTTGATTATATGTATTGGGTTATTGGGTTTGGGCTGTGGGTAATTGGGTTTGGTTTGAGTTTTAGATTACTTATTAAAGGGTTTTGAGTTATGGGTTAATTAAATTTGGGTATGGAGTTACAATTAAAGGTTTTTGGGTATTGGGCTTTAAATTAAAGGGTATTGGATTTTGCATGTTGCTTAAATAGTCTAATTAGGCTAGGTTATTGACTAGTTTAAGTATATAAATGGATATAAAATATGTTTATTATGCATTTATCATCCTTTTCTACTTTTCATTTTTTCTGTTTTTCTCGTTTTTCTTTTTTTTCTCTTATCAACAACCATATGACCTTTTCAACAAATATTTATAAAAAATGTATATGCTCTATATAAATATATTTATATTTATACAAAAATATATATAACGCATATTTATTATATAAAATAATATTAAACCGATACCGAAACTTAGAACGAAACCATCGAAATTAACCGAAACTTGTCAAAAATGAAATGACCGAAACCGAGTTCTTGAACCATGGTTCCCATTCATTTAGAGGTCAATTTTATCACATGCCAGGTAGATAATTCTCCATATGAGTGATCTATTCACCTTGAAATTGCGTCTTATAGTTTTAGACATGTTAATGGCATCATGATTGGCCCTATGCGAAATTTGCGGATGAACCGCCATTCAATTAGGCATATATACACTATACATAGCCTAATTGTGATACTCTGTGCAAATATATTATCCTCTTAATAAAGGCCCACTTTACCTTTTTCACACCACCTTAAAATTTTTCCTGATTTTTAGGAGTTATATATGAATAATCCCCTTTTTTTGAGTATTTATACTATAGGGTGTATAATTCGTTTGTGTTTGTGTTATGCGCTGACCAATCAAATAGATAACAGATGCCCTTGTTTTACAACATTGGTGGGTAGTAATACCGATTGAAGGGATTTACAGTGAAGATATGTGGATCCAGAGTTGGATATGTGGTTCAAATAGAGGTGAATGTTGAGGGGATTGAGGGAGATTGCATGGGCAGATTGTAAGGAGGATTATATGGAAGATGCACGAAGGGAATAACTGTGGACATGGAGTGTAGAGGTCATATAATGTAACCGTAGGAGAATTGAAAGGAGAATGACGGATTTAGGTCGCTGCAGACTTATGGGAGAATACTGGAGGGGATGCTAGAGTCTGTAGCTGGATTAGTCGATCCTGGTGCCATGTGTAAACAGCAAAAACTCTTGTTAAGTGCATCAGATACATTAATATCCTGCTGGTTGGACAAATGATGAGTGTCCGCATGATCGACAAGGGGCAATTTCCTCTTCATCTCATCAAGGCAGGGAGAGAGAGATTATGGTATTTTATTCCTCAGACCGAGATTGTACTCTCGTACCATGTAATTAGGTACTTCTAAATTAATTGGAGCTGCTATAAATAGGTTCAAGGTTTTGCATCATGATATTTTTCCTATGTGGACTATTGGGCCTAATAGTTCTTTGCAGTCGGTCTGATATTTAAGCGGAGTTGATGCATGAGAGCTGCTTAAATTTTATTATTTACAGGGAAAGGTTTTAAATATTGGATATAGGAGGATATCAGAAATATATTGGATAGGTGTTACCTATATCATAGACAGTCAATATATCATCTGATATTGAATATCGGGCCTATTAACATATCAGTAGAATTATATCAGTTTTATTGTACCGTGAAGGGTCTCGATATGATACATCAGCCAATATGACTGTTATTTGAAGCAGTGTTATGGGTTTCCCTTTTCTTTCATATGATCGTATCGGCTTTCTCCATTTGCTAAGTGGTTCTCTGATGTTCCAAGTAGAACCTGTGAAGCTTATTTCTAATGTCCACCTAAATTGCTTCAATTGTGAGCCTTAATTACCCATTATATTGGATGATTGGACTATACACTATTACCCATTATTAACTGTTGGTTATTTTGAAATGTATCAGTCCTTATTTTTTTGTTAATTATGAGCTATTTGAAATTAATTTAAGGAACCCAATATGAGCTTACGACAACCATGGTTCAATGTATTATTGGTCTTTTCAGACTTTATGTAGTATTTGTATAAATCTTTTGACTGTTTCTTCTTTCTTATACCTTTATAGATCCTTAACGTGTACGTTCCAAAGTACGAGTCAGGAGGACAAATGTGGCCCCTTGCACACAACACAACTGTTTTTTCCTTGGTGTTGGCGCAAATAATAGCCCTGGGTGTTTTTGGGACAAAGAAATCAACAGTTGCCGCTGGCTTCGTCATCCCGCTTCTGATATGCACCCTCCTCTTCAATGAGTACTGCAGACAGCGTTTTTATCCTGTTTTTAAGAAATTTTCTGCACAGGTTGGTTGATTTATAATGTCTGTCTACTAGGATTGCTTGCTTGATTGCTATTATAATTCTCTTTTGAGATTTTCATTGACAGGATTAATGCTATTATCATAAAATATATGTTGGATGCTATATCAGGATTGTCGCTTGATCACTATAATGATTCTCTTTTGATATATAGCAGGATCCTCATTTACATGATTAATGGTGTATTATAATAATGTGGAATGCTAGACTACTAGGATTGTTGCTTGATCTCTATTTTGATTCTTATATAAGGATCGTCATTTACAGGGTTTATGCTATCATAATATATATGTCGGTAATGGGATTTAGTGAGCCATCTTGTTAGCCATTCCTTTTCTTCCCTTTGATGTTTCAATCTCTGATCTATTGCATTTAAGCCAATTCTCTTTACCCACTCCATCAAAAATATACAAGTTGATTTCATGCTACAATTTTATCAACGGGACATGTGCTGGACAACTACACATGGGAAAATGAACAGTGCTATAATTCCTGATTTTGTTTTTATAAAAGTTGTTTTGTTAATAATATAACAGATACAGATATCTTTTACTTTTTCCACCAATGTTTGATTCTATGTTATCCCAAAAAACAAAACGGGATTTTGAGAACAACGGGAGGGATCAGTGGTAATGCTCTATTAGATAAGGAACGAGTGTATATGTAAGAATCTAGAGGTAGCTCTCATAGAGGATAAAATGATACAGCAATTGGCACAGTTAAGGAGAATAAATGTGCCTATGATGAGTGATTCAATTGTGCTTAATCGAGCAACAAGGACTTGAGGTATACCTAAACATACATTTATGGAAGCGGTTAAAAATGATATTTGAAATTAACAGAGGTGGCCTATCCTGGGCTCAACTGTAAAAAAGCGGTTATGTAGCTGACTTCAGGTGTTTCATGAAGACCTGTTTTGTTGTTTATTTGTTTATATTATATAATTTTTAATTTCTATTCTTGGTTTTTTATCGGTGTCTTCAGGATCTTATTGATATGGATGAAGAAGATGAGAAATGTGGGAGGATGGATGGAATTCACCGGCAAGTCCATTCAGCCTACTGCCAGTTTTCACCCGAAATTGGTGACTCGATCAAAGATGATGCTTCAACTTCAAGGAGTAGAGAAGCTGATGCCAGAGATATTTCTATAGAAGAGGAATCACAAAATGGGTTTCATCACCCTACTCTCAGTTGTATTCCTTCCCCCAGGTTACAAAAACTTGTAACTTCAGTCAGAATGTTATCAACCGTGCATAGTAAAAACTCAACTATGTTTACTGATTAGTTGTTTTGTTTTTATTTTTGGCATTTGCAGTCAATTTTTTTGTGTTTATAGGAGTGGGTGTGTTACTTGTATTATATATATCCATCTATTTTGATGGAAATGCTCTATTTGCCTATAAAGTTGTATATGGTGATTTTGGACATTAAAAGAAGAAGAAAAAAAGAAGAGAGAGAATGGATTGATGCTTTTTATTTTAATTTTGGACCAGTTATTGTTTCAGCATATAGATTTGGGTAGAGAGTTCCATCATCGACTTGACATTTAAGCTGCAATGGCTTCGGTGGATCTAAATCATTTGCAAGGTCATATGTGTATGCGATTTGAATGCTATTTATAGGCAACTGTTACACAATCTCATCTTGGTGTACTTGTATAAGAAAAGGCATTGCATTGTAGAGAGTGGAGGGAGTTTGAAATGAGACGTTTTTGTTTTTGTCCACAAAAGCTTGTTTCTCCCCCCAATGGCAGTGAAAACAAAATTAGAAAATTAAGGAAATATAGAGGGAAACACTATATATCAAATTCAATGACTTTTAAGTTCTATCTTTGCTTACCAAATGGTCATAGACTCGTACTAATAACAAGGATTATAGGTGCTTTCAGAAAAAAGAAAAATAACTTGTTGTTTATTAAGACATTTAACATTATAGAAATTATTTTGACTGACATGCCTCTATTCCTACTGCACATTGAATAATGCAGAAACATTCATACCTATTCCCACTCTTTCACTCCTCCATACCTATTCTCACTCTTTCACTCCTCCAAAGAAGGTTCAAGGAATTAGACTTAAATGCATGAATTTTATTAAATGAGTGAATCTAGATAAATGCAATGACTTTTCGGTTTTTTTATCTATAATTAATACTCCCTCCGTCTCTTTTTACTTGATATTTTAAGAAATGCACACTGATTAAGGAAAGTATTATGACTTTCTTAATATCAGCAATTAGCCTACTGCCATATCACCACTAAAAAATTCATAGCATTTCTGCCATCAACTATTATGGAAAGCATCATCGCTTTTTTAATATCAGCAATTAATTTTCTGGGCTATTTTTGGTATTGTATGATTTTTTGATATTTTTATCATTAATGATTTTTTCGTTATTTCAAAAACGTCAGGTAAAATGGGACATTTTTTTCTTTCCAAAATGACAAGTAAAAAGGAACGGAGGAAGTAATATTTTTATCTAGTTTGACGTATGACTCGAAGAGAGAGGGAGAGTAATATTTATTATCTTGGTGTAATTCCTTTGAAGAGAGAGACAGGTCTTCGATTTTGTGGTACAATTCTATATATTTGTAGATAACATCGACGATTATTTTAGTTTGATTCTAAAGACGACAATCAATCCTACTCCCTATTCGAGTTCCAGTTCATAACTTTCCGCACTCCCTCGCCGCTCCGGCTTCAGTTGGTATCAGTGCTCTTGGTGATCATAACTGGTCGTCAAAGAAGAAGACCCAATGTCAACGCTACGTCTACTCGTGAACAAGATCTCCGCGACATCGAGATGGATGAAATGCGAAGGCAAAATCAGCAGCTTCAAGAGCGTATTCGGCGCTTTGAGGCTCCATCGCATTATTCCGATCATGCGTCAAGAGAACAAGTTTCAGAAGATGAAGAAGAGGTCAATCCCTTCCATCGACCTCCTAACCAAGTACTGAGTTATGAAGAGATTCTCTCAAATCGTCGATATAGGATCAAATAAAAACCTTCGGCGAGAACAAGATAATCGAACCTTAAGTGATGAAGGGGCCTCGTCCCACCGACGATATAAACGGAAGGATAATCGGCATGAAAGTTTTGAAATAAAGGTTGATGTTCCCGAGTTCGAAGGACGAATTCAACCGGATTTGTTCTTAGACTGGTTCAATACTATCGAGTGAATCTTTGAATATAAAGATGTACATGATGATCACAAGGTAAAAATTGTGGCTATGAAACTTAAAAAGAACACATCTGTAATGATCATAAATTCTTATGCTTTCGCGTATCATTTGTTTAATAAAATATTACAATTATTTATTTTTGGTATATTTTGTTTTCTAATAAATATATTATTTTATCACTTCATCTATTTTATCTATTTTATAATTTTTCAAAGCCCAAACCTAAGCTAAGACAAATCCATTTGATTTCTTTTTTTCTTTTTCTAAGTCCACTTTCTTTTCAAGGTACGACATATATTTAATTCTTGTTAAATATATACATGAACAACCTTATAGCTCATTCGTTAAGTTCTTGCATTGTTATTCCATAAGTCACATGTTCAAATCCTCATTCTTACAATTATTTTTTTAATCAATTTTTATCCTTCTCATAACCTACAAACAAGATCTTTCATTTCATTTTTCTTTTAATTCCCAACATAATTAGGATGATTATAGATTATAATTAAGTAAAATTATTATGAAGAGTTTCAATTTTTTTAATACAAATATCTCTTCATCTCTTCTTAGCCATTTCCTTTTGATCAATTCTAAAAATAAAATAAAATAAAACATCTTTTCCCTTGAGCTTGGAGAAGCACCGGTTCAATCAAGTTTCAAAGATCCGGTTGAGAATTTTATCTAAACGGTGAGCTGCTTATTATACCGACTTACACAACCTGTAAGTCCCCTCTTCTCTTCCTTTTCATTACTTGAAATTCATCTCCTTACCATACCTCCATCATGGCCGAATCTTGAGATAACTAGTTAGTTTCAGAATAAAGTTTTTTTTGTTAAATTAAAAAATGGTTGAAATAAAGCATATATGTTTAGTTATAAAATATGCATGCAATGGTTGATAACATGTTAAGTATTATTGTTTTAGACGGTTAATCATGACCGGATCATATGTTTGCTTCATATATGTTAGTTTATGTTATTTATTGCTGAAATTTTAATTGTTTATATTTATTTTTGCATAACAGAAAACAAAGTTATAAATAAATACCATAGATTTATCATTTTCAAATACGATCTTACAAAACCTTTATTTTTAAAATAATTTTTATAAATTAATTTTCACTTCTGAAAATTCTTCGAATATTAGGATAAAATAATAAATAGAATTCCAAATCTACAGTAAAAATTTCATATCAAACCGAATAACGGTTTAGAAGTTACGTAGTTTTTATTCACTATTTTTAAAACTAGAAACTGCCAATAAGGGTCTTTTTCGAGAGACTATAACTCTGTAATTGTTGATCTAAATTAAGTGTTTTAAGATATTTTGAATATGTACATCGAAAGATCTAGATTTTCTTAGTTTTAGGTTTTTACTGAAAATAGACGTAAAATATAGAAAACTGCGTTACAATATTAAGCGACGAATCTGGATAGAGTTTGTCCTGATTCGCACACTGTTTTTAAATAAGACATAACTCGAACACCGGATATCTGTTCATGATAAAATTTAGATGTGTAGATACAAAATTAATAGAGCTATAATTTCCTGTATATTAGATTACTTATAAACGCATGAAACAACTCGATATAGGCTTTACAATATAATATATAATTGCTGTCCAGAAATCTGAATTTCTGTTTTAAACGCTGATATTAAAATGATCATAACTAGAGATTCAGAAATCCAAATAGCGCGAATCTTGGTGTTTTGGATAAATAAATCGAAAGACCTACAATTTTCTATTAATCTTCGTAACCTGAAAACTGATGAAAATAAACTCAAACTGCGTTTTAAAAATATATGACAGTGCTGAACAGATTCTGATTTGTTTTGCTCGACGATACGAAAACGAGTATATCTCCCAAACCGGTAGTCATATTTAAGCGAGACTGGAACTCACGTGTGCACATCACATATATCTATATTTCTGTTTATATTCCGAAATTGATTGACTTTATTGATCAGTCGTACACAACACTTATTTACAACATTATTTTTGGACGTTACTT
Source organism: Agapanthus africanus (assembly GCA_030015575.1). Taxonomy (NCBI): domain Eukaryota; kingdom Viridiplantae; phylum Streptophyta; class Magnoliopsida; order Asparagales; family Amaryllidaceae; genus Agapanthus; species Agapanthus africanus. Next base: position 820,884,545 of record CM057339.1, on the reverse strand, counting down.
GTATACTTATCTCATATCATGTTTTGTGATTGCTTATTTATTTTTATCTATATGACATGTGATTAAACTATTACATGCTAGAATTGACTTGATCTTACGACTCAATCATGAATATTTGAATCCAATAAGTAGACTTGACTCGACTTGATCCGAACCATGAATACGTAATGACTTGACATGAACACTTGAACAATTGACTTGAATACTTGAACTCAACTCGATAGTTGAATTGCACTCTCTTATGTATTCATAGATTTGGGCAAGACTTGTAACTTTAATCACAGACTAATATACGCGGGGTGTTGGGTAGTTTGAGTATGAATCCAACAGAATCTCAGGAGTCCCATTACTAAAATAACATTACTGTGGTAGCGGGCTGAAACGGTACAAATAATGTTGTGGTACTGGGCTGAAACGGTACATCACGAATTCATGAATGAGGGCCCGTGTTTCCAAGCCCCTGGATGATAGCCTGTCGGGTTTGGAATACTTCAATAACAATTGAAGTCCCGTTATTTTAGGCCCGTGATTCCTTGCCCCTGGACGATAGCCTTGGGTTCGAGAATACTCTTGAGATTGGTTGATATTCACACTTGAACCGACGTTAGGATATATTATCTTATAGAGACCTCTTAGGACACGGACATCCACTTCATGTTCACTATACCAACACTTCATGTTCACTATACCTACACTTCATGGCCATATTATACTTGTTTGCCATGCTGACATAGTTGCCATATATATTATCATATTTGTTCACATATTACAATTTCTACTTATACTATATTATATGTCATCTTGCACTCAATTTATATATTACACATCTCTATTGGGACTTACCGAGCGCAAGTTCGTTGACGGGAATTCCACCTATCTTTTGTTTTTTGAAATGTTCGTCAGGTGACTTATGATTAAAGAAGATGGAAGTGATTGTAGAGAATTACAACCAGTTCACACATGAAGCAGATCAGTAGTTTTCTTTCCCGCTTTTCTTTTTCAGTAAATTACATGTTTAAACACTTTCTTTTTAAGTTCAGACTTCTTGTATCAGTTAAACTCTGTGTTCCCCCCAATAAAAGAGCAAAACTCTGTTCAAAACTCAAGAGGCAGCGCTTCACGTGCCTTCCACGAGGGCGCCGGCGCCAGAGTTAAAAACCCTTATATGAGCAGCGCCCGTGTGCAAAGCACACAAAAATCTTAAGCGGAGCCCACGTGCACAACACGTGAGCGCCGGCGCCCAGTCGAATTAAATTCTACTCTCTGTTAAGCAGAGCCGTTGGATCAAAGATCCAACAGAGACGATAAATTATCAGGATGCAAAATTAAATTCTGTTTAGAGGAAATATTCCTCAAATCTTTCTAAACAAGAAAGATTGCCTTCTGTAAAACAGAGTACCGTTGGATTAAAAATCCAATGGTGATTAAAAAATCACCGATCTACAGAATAACTTATGTAAATATTTCCCTAATCTTGTTAAAAACAAGTAAATATTTTCTGTAAAACAGAAGTCCTTGGATCAAAGATCCAACGGTGGGTAAAATCCTCAAATCATTTGGGATATCTTAATGAGAGATTTCTTCGGAGCTAACGAACAAACTGCCCCTACTATATAAAGGACCCAAGACTTCAAGTCTAAAGAGGAGGAACCCCTCATAAGCTTAAAAAAACAGAGAAAGTTTCGAAAGAATAGAGAATTAAATTCTCGAGGAAGAACTCTCTTCTTGGAAATTTTAGGTAAATAAAAGTAGATAAAGATCCTGTGGATCATTCAAAGAAGAGAGAGAGAAAGAGAGCTCAGGAGTGCTTAGCACTCAGTGGGTGGTGCTCAGCACCCAGCGCTCCACGTGCCTCTCACGTGGGCGCTACAAAAAAGCTCAGGAGTGCTTAGCACTCAATGGGCGACGCTCAGCACCCAGCGCCCCATGTGCCTCTCACATGGGCGCTACAAAAGAACTCAGGAGTGCTTAGCACTCAGTGGACGACACTCAGCGCCCAGCGCCCCACGTGCCTCTCACGTGGGCGCTACAAAAGAACTCAAGAGTGCTTAGCATTCAGTGGGACCCAACGCCCCACGTGCTCCTCACGTGGGCGCTACAGGAGTGCCTAGCACTCATTGAGCGGCGCTCAACGCCCAGTGCCTCATGTGACCCTTACGTGGGCGCCACAGAATAAAAGTGATTGGCACCCACTAGGCAGCGCCTAGCGCCTAACTCCTTACGTGCTTCGCACGTGGGCGCCATAAAGAGTGCTTAGCACTTCATATAAAGACAAAAGGGGTAAAGTGTTTAACATTTATTGGGAAATCCGCATGACTAAAAGCCCACATGATTATATGCGAGCGTCAGAATTTACATAAGTGCTCAGCACTTTTTGCAAAAAAAAAGGGGCACTGATTGATCTCAAAAACTTTCTATTACTGCAATCAAGAACGGCGTCGCATGTAGTTAGCCGGTGAGTACGGGTCGGTCCACAGGGATGTTGTGAATTTCCTAATCGCTCTTACGAGTTAATTCCAAACGGTGTGAATGAATTAATTAAATCTAAAAACTAAATTAATCTAGGACAATTGAATTAAAGATCTAACTATCTAATTAGGGCAAGGAATTAAATTTAATGTAGGGGCAGAGAATGAAAAATTACATAGGGCAAGAATTGAAATTACCTATTTAGTTTACAGATGGCTCTCTCCAAACATCAACACAAGACTTGTCAGATCTGAATTTCTGAAATGAAAAGAGGCATCGATGCTCTCCAAAAGAAATCTAAATTTTATTGATAAAAAGAAGCATAGGGAGGCATAACCTTTACAATGATTTAGAGTTCCTATTTATAGAGGATAGGAAACCCTAGGTTACAATTGATTCGCACGTCTATATTTACCAAAATATCCTTAGGAAGACCTACTCAAAGTAGACTCCAAGCTTTGGTAAAATTTTATGTTTCTGTCTCTTTAAAAGGAAGTATTGGGCCTTGAAATTTCCTTTGTTGGCTCTTCTGTATTTGGGCTTCCTTATTATTTGGTTCTTTTATTAAAATAGCTTCTATGTTTCTTCCAGATCTCCAGTGAATAATTGCGGTGGACTTTTAACCGTTCGCTTTGTAATCTTGGACCTTGCATTGCCTTGTACTTTGTGAATTTTATCTTTGATGTAGGCTTGATCAAGAGTCTTCTGTTTGTTGGTCAAAGTCCACTTTTGCATCGTCTTTTCATCGTTTTCACTGTTTTCTGTCTAAGAACCTGTAACCTGTAATATGTAGCAGACATGCGTCAAAAGCACCTATTTATTTATAAAACGAATAAGAATGGGGAATATAATAATACAATATTATGGTGTGAACAAATACCCCCAAACTTATCTTTTGCTCGTTCTCGAGCAAACTTATTTTTTATTCTCTACAAAAACTTAACCGCACTTTCGCAGGGAAACGCGATTGCACTGAGCTCGTGCAACAAGTCGTTAAACCTCTAGGTGTCCCTAGTAGGAGGAGTGTTGTCTCCTGAGGGTTTTCAGCGGATACTACCCACAAAATCCCATCAATTCGGCTTTTCAACTTTTGTTCTCCAATTAGGTTTTCTAACAAGGAATTCTATTATCTTCGACTTGTAAATTATCCACTCATATTCTTCACACTTCCTCATCATCTAACTTAAGATTATATATGTTCTGTAGACCTACTTAGCTTTCGGCATTTCTTATGTTTTCCTTCTAGGGTTCCATCTCCACTTAGGAATTTTTATCAACTCTATTAAAGATACAAGTTCTATTCTTCATTCCTCTCTCTTATCTAAATCCTAATCACATACCCCTACGTGTGTGTATATATCACCCCTACACTTGGAAATTCAAATCAAGCAATCATACCCTTGTCCGTTGTCCAAAGTATTTATTAGTTGGTGAATTTTTAATTGAATTTTGCTTACACATCCTTCATGCGACCGTTAATACTTCTTGAGGTACTAACGACCGATTACAAAATGCGTTTGCACTTTAAAGCGTAATTTCTAGTCTTGCAACACCCAAGGCTTTTTAGCAGTGACTCCCAAACCAGTTGGTCTAAGGCACTAGGTGATGAAGCACCCTTGCTAAATGTTTTTCTATTTTTGCAGCCTTAAGTAATCACAAAAACCAGTGTTCATTTTTTTTTCTTTATTCACACTTGTATTTTTTTTATTTCATTTTCTTCGTACTAAGGACTTTAGACAAGAGCACTTCAAGGTCTCTTCTACTATTCCAAGTTTTAAGGTGCGTGATTGTGCAATTAGTAGGGTATATATTTTCAGAATCTAGACTTAAGCTAGGAATTATTTTTCAAACTTATACTCTAATAAGAACATCAATACTTTTCCTTTGTTTCGACTTAGCCCAAGAAGTGAACCCAAAATTTGCCTATTTCTAAATAAACTACAAAGATATATACTTTCTACCGCTATCCTTTAAGGAAGGTTATCTTTAGGGTTTTTAATTTACTACGTCTAAGATCTAGTTGTTCCTAACTAGTTAACCTATCTGTCAAATTCTAGTCAAATAAGCCAAAATTTAATACAATAATTTTTATAACTTTTGAAAATTTTCAATTTTTATGGATTTTAAAATAATTATGCAAATGCAAAAATGTACATATGAATGCGAAGGAAGAAGACTTACCGAGCATACCCCAAACTTAAACTTGACAGTGTCCTCACTGTCATGCTACACCAAGAGGGTAGAGAATGTCGGCACTCCCTTGTTTATTTATTTACAATTTTTATATATTTTTTTTAATGTTTTGAATTTTTTTTATAGAAAAAGAAAACAAAAATATATATACATATATACAACAAGGTTCTCCCCAAACTAAGCAAGGCCTTACATAAGCCAAAGGTTAGCACCAACCATTCAAAAATCTTATCGTGGTAATGGTCGAGTTGGTGAAAGAATGGAGTGGAAAGAAAATAGATGAGAAGCACACGAGACCGTATGGAGGTAGAAACGAGATACGGTCTCGGTGGGGGAGAAGAATGGCGGAAAAGAGAAAGAAGTGGAGTACGATCTTGAGAGTGTAAATCGAGTGAATAAATTAGCGCAATTTGTGATGACCGATGTGTTAAAAGCGATTGTGCTAACCTATCAAACCGTCGAGAAATGGGGTCAAATCTCTCAAGATTCGCAAGAAGGCATGGGTACGCCGAACTTGGTATTGGAGATGAAAGCGTAACGATCTCTTGCACGGTCGGAATGATAGGAATGACGAAAGGGAGTGAATTAGGGATAGTCTCATTCTCACCGTAGTAAACTATCTCGAACTTGAAAGATTCCAACAATGGTTCGAAACGACTGTAAGCAACCGAGTCTGATGGTTCAACTAACTCATCTGAAAATTCAAAGGACTCAAACTCGGGCGGTGAGATTTCAACATTGTCCGAAAAAGTGAAACACCCATAAGTGTCATCGGTTGTGAGAACTGTGTCATATTCAAAGGGAAATTTTTCAAACTCACAGTCGTCAAGCGTGATCTTGTGCGTGGTCGGAACGATGGAAAGGAGGGAGAGTGATATAACAGTTAAAGGTTTAGGAGGATGAATTGGAAAATCCGACATATCAAATAAAAATGGTTCAACCTCAATATTATCCTCAATACTCTCCTCAATACTATCCTCATAATTCTCCTCAATATTCAGCTCAAAATTTTGCTTATCCATGCCATTATCATCAAAATCAAGACGCATATGAAGTTCGGGAGAAACATTTAATGACTCGGGATGGTGAACTGGACATAAAATATCAATCAAATCTACGGGTTCATCATCCAAAATATTCCCGGTGTCTAAATTCTCAATCAAGTGAAAATCAATATTTTCTGATACCTCATCAAAAGCATGGATATTTATCACTTTCGGTTCTAGATTGGAGGTGTAAAGGTCAAACAGATTAGGTGTGGTTTCACTCGAAAGGGGTTCTTCACAATCTGGCAAATCAAGAACTACAAAGTCACATAACTCGTCTTTATTTTCAACTAGTGAACTATTTAGGACAATCGATGGAAAACCGGAGTTGTGGGCTGGAATTGAGTATGGGTAGGTTTGATTTGGAAATGTGTAGAACTCACTCGCTCCTCTCAAATTCTCACTCTGTCCAACCGCCTCCTTATACATTGAAAAATTTGAAGCTAGTTGGAAACTAACTACCGGTTCAGCAGGTTGCATAAGGGCGGCCATGGACGCTTCCACATTCCTAGTCATTTTGTTTGTTGCTGCAATATAAGCTTCCAATGACTGTTCCAAACTAGACATGGGTTGTAAAGGGATTTCGGTAAAAGATTCAAAGTTGTGTGGATACGTGAAACTCCCAAAAGGCTGTGTAAAAACAGTGTCTAGTGAAGGTAGGAAAGTCGGGTAGGACTGGTAGAAAGTGGATGGTTGGACAGGAGTAGGATCAACATGTGGATAAAAAGGTGGATGGACTTGTTGATTCCTAGAACTAGATGAGTGGAGAGGGGTGAAAGATCGGCTACGAGATTGAGCAATATGCTCAGCAATGGACATTGGTTTAGGTGTTACAGCAGGACTTGGAAAAGTGGTGTCAACGTACGAAGGCGGTGAAGGTTGACAAGGTTGACACAAAGTGGGTTGTAAAGTCGAACTGTTTCTCCTAGACGCTTCTATTTGATCTTTCAAAGAAATTTTAGGCACGGAGGGATCGTCTTTAAATCGATCGAAACAATTGACGTACGAGGCAAAATTAGGTTCGGGATACCAAAGTTCGGAAAATGATTTATGACGTGGGGTACCCATGATAGAAGAAAGGGGAAAAGAAAGAAGGTTGGGTGGTGCAAGGATTTATTTGCGACAAGTTGCAAGTTTTTATAAAAGATTTTTTTTTCTTTTTCCCTTTTTTTTATTTGGAACTGTTTGCAAAATTTTTTTTTTTAATAAAGGGCTAAGACACATTTTTGATCAACCAAAAATGCACAATCAGGCCTAGATCTAGGGTTACCTAGGTCAGCTAGACAGCTCCTAACTGTTCCAAAGGGTTAGAGATAGGACCTCAAACCGCCTCTTCACCGCCAATTGCGGCCAGGTAAGTGGGAAGGAACCACAGTAGTGGGCCTAATTAATAACCACTAGCGTTTGACACACTTTCCTAGACATTGCAAAGTCAGCTTAGGATAAACGGTCGATGCCTATAACTAGTCTTCTGTCCTATTGAGCTCGAAGTCCTTAGGGCCGAGTCTAGTATTTTTTAATTAAAAGTGGTCAATGCAAATGCCTTATGTGATTTCTGGGGTCCTGGGAAGGGTGATGAAATCCCCACCCAATCTGAATTGGTCAAAAGCCCCTTAAACTCCGATTAAAGATATGCAAAAACAGTAAATCACTTTCAATCAATGATTTTTATTTTATGCGCGGCACAAAGAATCCTGCACAAGATTTGTTATTGGAAGGGGGAAGATTTTTAAGCGCAAAGAATCCTGCAGGAGATTTTTCAGAGGAGATATTAGAGATTTGCAGAGGAGGAGATCAGAAGACTTACAGTTTTTTTTACTACCGTGCTTCTGCCCTTTGTTGGGGAACCGATCTGTCGCCTCCACCGCGGAACCGCCGCGAGTTGCACTTTGCGACCGCGGATCCGCCGCGGGTTCGTCTCCTCGGCAGTTTTTTTTTGAGATCGCCGCGGTTGACTTGTTGACTCGATCCTCCAAATTTCTTCTGCTGTCTGTTATGATATTTCTCTATTTGTTTAGATTTGATATTTGCTGTTTTGATCTTTGGAGATTTCCAGATCCAAACTTGATTGTAGATCCTGCAAAATTCAAACAAAGATACCCTTCACAAAATAACAAAATGATAAATTTTTATATTTTTTTGATTTTTCAGTTTTTTTATGATTTTTCAATTTTAGATTAACCAGAAATCGCAAAAAGGAAATAACACGTCATCCCCGGCAACGGCGCCATTTGATTGATCTCAAAAACTTTCTATTACCGCAATCAAGAACGGCGTCACATGTAGCTAGTCGGTGAGTACGGGTTGGTCCACAAGGATGTTGTGAATTTCCTAATTGCTCTTACGAGTTAATTCCAAACGGTGTGAATGAATTAATTAAATCTAAAAACTAAATTAATCTAGGGCAATTGAATTAAAGATCTAACTATCTAACTAGGGCAAGGAATTAAATTTAATGTAGGGGCAGAGAATGAAAAATTACCTAGGGCAAGAATTGAAATTACCTACTTAGTTTACAGATGGCTCTCTCCAAATATCAACACAAGACTTGTCAGATCTGAATTTCTGAAATGAAAAGAGGCATCGATGCTCTCCAAAAGAAATCTAAATTTTATTGATAAAAAGAAGCATATGGAGGCATAGCCTTTACAATGATTTAGAGTTCCTATTTATAGAGGATAGGAAACCCTAGGTTACAATTGATTCGCACGTCTACATTTACCAAAATATCCTTAGGAAGACCTACTCAAAGTAGACTCCAAGTTTTGGTAAAATTTTATGTCTCTGTCTCTTTAAAAGGAAGTATTGGGCCTTGAAATTTCCTTTGTTGGCTCTTCTGTATTTGGGCTTCCTTATTATTTGGTTCTTTTATTAAAATAGCTTCTATGTTTCTTCCAGATCTCCAGTGAATAATTGCGGTGGACTTTTAACCGTTCGCTTTGTAATCTTGGACCTTGCATTGCCTTGTACTTTGTGAATTTTATCTTTGATGTAGGCTTGATCAAGAGTCTTCTGTTTGTTGGTCAAAGTCCACTTTTGCATCGTCTTTTCATCGTTTTCACTATTTTCTGTCTAAGAACCTGTAACCTGTAATATGTAGCAGACATGCGTCAAAAGCACCTATTTATTTATAAAACGAATAAGAATGGGGAATATAATAATACAATATTATGGTGTGAACATGCACTGAGCCCAAACAAGTGCTTAGCACTCTTTTTCAAATAAAAAGAAAACTGAGTGGACCAAGCCCAAGTTAGTTGGGTCCCTTGAGAGTAGAAACTCCCTAATTCAGATCAACCGAGCCCATGTTCTAAAACTGATTTTAGTCCCAAATACGACTGTCGATCTTCCAACTGATGATATCCCAAAACGATATTTGTCCCATATTCCCTTGAGAAAATCTTAGTCTTAAAATACGACTAATGATTCCTGGGTTTACCATTAATCTCTTTTCCCTCAATTACGGGAATTGGTTCAAGGGTACATCTCTCTACACCTCTGATACATGTCGTGTAATTCCTCAACGTCTTCAGAGAGGTGGCGGGTCCCGACAACCAACTACTTTTTGGTGCACTTCCTAAATTGATGTGCACATCCCAAATCAAACCACATCCCAAACTGGATACATCCCATATCATCGTTGCTCATTCCGTCACGTAACAAACACATATGCACGCAAGATGGACAACGGACCGAAACGTCCTTAAACTAACTGTCGCCTCCAAAATGGCAACAGCGGACCGAGACGTCCTTAAACTAAACTCTAACATCTAAAGTGGCAATCAACGGATCGAGACGTCCTTAAACTAAAATCTCACCTCCAAAATGGTGATCAACAGACCGAGACGTTTTTAAACTAAAACCTCACCTCCAAAATGGTAATCAATGGACCGAAATGTCCTTAAACTAATATTCGCCTAAAAAATGGCGACAATAGACCGAAATGTCCCTAAACTAAGACAACAGAGCCCAAATGCTATCTTGTTGGATCTGAAACAAAAAATGATCCCAACACCTTGTTAAGTAGATCTTAGTCTCAAATTAGACTAACGTATCTTTAACAAAAAACCAACCGAGCCTCCAAATGCTCACATACGTTTAAGTCGATCTTAATCCCAAATTAGATTAACGGTCCTTAAATAAAAATCCCAAATCTAAGAAATGCGGATTTGGACTAATCCACGCCTTACGGGCGACAACATAAATTAGTCTCCGTATACAATCCATGGGCAACCAAAAATAAAACAAACACATACGACACGAAGTGAACTTCTGGAGTAGGAGAAAGTGGTTATCGCAATGCGGTAATGTAATTAATTACAGGGGTTAGTGCCTGCAGGGAAGAGCGTACCCACAATCAAAAACCCCTCGCAAAACGAGGGGGAATCTGATGAAGTCTGCTACAACGGCCGCATTCATCCAAACCTCCGATATATGGTGCCATAAATCAACTTAGTATCTTCGGAGAGGTGGACAGATACATCCAAATAGCATATGCTCTCAAATTCAGGCAAGACGATCTATCCCAGTTCGTCTCTGTTTTCGGCGGTGAACAGATTCTGGCACGCCCGGTGGGACCTTTTCCTTTTTCCACTCCACACTTCGTGTGTCGTGTTTCGCGAACAAAAATCGCGGTTTGCTATGGTTGCCCTTGGATTCGAGGTACTAAGATTTGTTGTCTTGCTCTTATGCAGAAGAAGAAAAAAAGATCAATGGCTTCAAGCTGCACAAACTGAAATAGCAACTCCAGCTCCGCCCCAACTAGAGGAGTGACATACGGGCCCAATGCGGCCTCCATCTTTTCAATGCCGGTGGGGCAGATGAATCAAGCTACCACTGGATTATTCTTTAGGACCATGCTCCCGCCAACGAGCTTCAGTGCTCCGGTGCCACCACACGAAGCTCCCAAGAAGTCGGTCTTCGATTGACTTGCAACCACCACGGCCCCTCTTAACGGGTCGTACAAGTCTGCCACTTCAGTCTTCAACAGGCTGGGTCAAAGCTCAAGTGGGTCCGCAAAGGGGCTCACGATACCTGAAGGGACTATTCCAAAACGGATAGTCCTGCCTACTCCTGCAACAGGCGAAGTCATCGAAAGAGCTTCCCCTACCAGAAAGTCGGCCTTCGAAAGATTGGCCGTTCCCTCTCATCGGACATCGGTCTTTGACAGGCTGGCACCAGCAGCAGCCCCTAAACAAAGCAGGGGGCACGACAGAGCCGCTTCCACAACTGAGGTGGTCCCATCTACAAGGCACGCTCGACGTTGTCACTGGCGCCGGGAGAGAAGAGCTGGGGGAAACCCCCCTTCCCGATTCACCCGACCAGCTCCAATGGTGGAAGTTAACGCTGCTGTTCCAACCGGGAATAGCTTTGAACTGCTTAGGAGGGTGCGAAAGAACTCTCCAACCGTAGAGCTGAAGAATTCTCCACTTCTTGCTGAAAACATGACGCAGGCAAAGCCGGAGCAGCCCCCTCAGCGGCTGTCCTCCCAAATCCACAGGGTCTGGCGGAAAGTCCAGGACTCTGTGATCAACAAAGATCACTCTCGTCAACCGGAGAAAATGAAGGTTCGACAAGAGGAAAATCATCCCTTCAGCATACAGTGAGGGACTTCTTTCACACAGGCGCCTGCTACAATGGCTCCTTCAATTCGACCTCCCACAAAAAGAGAAGGCCGGAGAATTTCCCACCACCGGCGGAAAATCCCAAAGGTGATGGATCCAAACGCCCTAATTCTGGGGTTATGATCATACATACGGTTTACATGGCTTCCGGGAAAGAGGAAAGCCGTGCTTTCATGGGTCATCGACCGCAAACTCGATCGTTAACAAAGGCTCAGGAGTAACAACAAAAGCTCCAAGAGATGCTGACGAAAATAGCAGCACTCACCGGGCATAAAGAAAGCCCGGAAGTAGCGTCTGAATAGCGCCAGGAACATGAGACCGATACAGAGTTCCTGCGAAGGGTACTGGAAAGAAAGGATAAGGAGGCCGCGGAACATGTTGCTAATATAAAACAGATAACGCTCCTGTTCCAAGACATGGTTGGGATGATGATTCATCCAGAACCTCCAGTTGAAGACCCGCCTATAATTATCGAGGGCGACAGAGGGGAAACATCAAACCCCCTTCCAGCCTTATCGAAAGCCAGGGAGGAAACGATATCCAAAGCTGCCCTTGATGATTACATAGCTCAACAAATACGAGCTCATTAGGCAAGCGAAGCGGCTGGCCAAGTCGTCAGAACCGGGCGACCGTATCCGGGTTGGTACGATCAAATCAAGTACCCGCCAGGATATACAATCCCCAAGTTCTATGTGTACAAAGGGATAGGCAATCCTCATCAGTATGTTGCTCGGTTCAGAGCTTTGTGTGGCAATACTGGAGGCGATGACAAATTGCTGCTTCGCCAGTTCATTGGCAGCCTGTCAGGAGCGGCGTTTGAATGGTACTCGGAACTCCCAAATGACTCCGTCAAAACATTCATGGAAATGGAATTGCTATTCACACAGCGGTTTGCCAGCGCAAGCGAGCGCACCCCGATCACGACATTAATCAATGCCAGGGTGAAGCCAGGAGAGACCTGGGTTCAATACGCAATCCGTTGGCAGAACCTATGGTCAAAATGCGAACAACTCATCGAAGAAGCTCCTACCATGGGCATATTCATAGGGACTCTAGATCCTCAGGCGACTGTGTCCCAGTTCATGACGTTCTTTAAGCCGACCACCTTCCAGGCTCTGATCGACAAGTTGGCCCAAATGGACCAAATGGGCCACGGACCTTCCTCTTCAAAAATGGACCATCGGAATGTAAAGGGTAAAAGGAAAGCGGCCTTCGTTGCCAACACTCAATAACAACCGAGTGACCCGAAACCGGTTGCTCTCCAAAACAACTTGCGCCCGTGCCAATCCTTAGAAGAGAAGCTAGGATGAGCTTACTCATTTCCCTGTGATAAAACGAGGAGACCGTTCGAACTAGCAGTACGCAACAAACTCATCACTCTGCCGGACCCAAAACGTCCACCGTAGCCCGGTGACATCAACAATCCCAACTATTGCTCCTATCACCGAATGGTGAGCCACCCCATTGAGGATTGCTACATATTCAAGAACTGGGTCGAGTACCAGTACCGTTAAGAGAAATTTGCACTGTCAGAGAACTGGAGGGTGAACCCACCACAGAGGAACGCTCCTAAAAAGGTGGATAGGCCGGGGGCATCATGTTCGTTTGTGGAAGAAGCTCCATTGGAAGCTATCCTTTCAGCTAAAACTAAAAGAATGCTGAAGGATCTTCAAGTATGTCCGGCGATCAGGTGGAAAAGCCCGCTGGAGTTCGAGATCATTGAGGGGATGCTGAAACCGCGTCCCACACTGAAAACTGCTAACGATGGGCAAAACACCCAGGTCAAGCCTTCAAAGTCTTTGAAGGAAAAGAAGAAGACCAAGAAGATCGTACAGCCTGACGACCAGCGCACGGACCTGCAAAAGTATATTGACGTGCTAGAGGAGTAAACCAGAAGGCGCGGACCTCAGTCACCCTCGAAGAGTTTCTCAACCATATACTTGAGAATGGAGATAGTGACGATGATGAGGAACATCGCCTATCAGGGAGAACCCAAGACTATGTGGCGAGTTGCCACATGGTTTCTCACTTGTCCTCAAATGGCAAAGAAGCTCCCTCAGCGTTAAAAACAACACAGAGGAACTGGGGGCAGGACCGGAGCCAAAATTCCCGGAACTATTAGAAGACCCAATTGACAGGCTGCTAAATGAAGCCCTTCAAAAGAGCAAAGCTAACCGAGAACGTGAAACGGCCATATACGAAAAGGCCAAGTGTCGGCATCAGGCTGAAGAAGCCGCGGTAAGGATGAGTCGTAAAGCACTCCAACCAAGCCAAAGCACACCTTCTACAAACAAGAGCATGATCAAAACAGAGATGCGGTTCGTCAAAGCCCTGTCAATAGGAATGAAGCTGCCCCCTCTTGTGGAAAACACTCCCGGGATCATATGCCTTGACGAAACGGATATACATCCGAACTACTGCTTATACCATCGAAGGGTCACACACCCCACCAAAGAGTGCAATACCTTCAAAAAGTGGTGGTAAGGATACGTTGCCCACCGACAACACTTCAAGCGGATGAAGCGCAAGTCTCATCGACAGCAAAGAAGCGCGACAGATGAGCATGAAGGAACGACTGGCAACTATCATATGGTTGATACCAGTTCGACAAAAAGAAAATCTCAAGTTCTCACATTCGGGAGTGATTCTGAGGAAGAAATAACTCTCGCCCATCTCTTCAAAGAATCCACCTCTGGAAAAGAAGAAGTGGAGAAGAACTCCGAGAACATTCAGCTGTGTAACCGTACGTTGCCTGAAAAGAACCTCGGGCCTATAAACAAAGGTTCGAGCAAAAGAGACAAGGGGAAGGAAAAAGTCCCTGAGGAAATTTCCCTCGATGATAGATTCGTCAAAGAGCTCGCAGCCAAGGACCCGCCTAAGAAAAACAAGGTGGATTACAATGTCCTGGCACATTTGAGGAAGATACCCTCACAACTGAGCATACTGGATGCTCTCTTCCTGTCCAAAGAAGCAAGAGATTCTTTGATCAGGGCATTACAGGAGCCCGATCAATTCCAAGCTTTCCTTGCAGAAGAAAAGATGAAGAACGAGCTGGAAGATGTTCATATAGCTGACATCACATCCGGCGATGAAGATCTCCTCCTCGGCACGTGCGAGCACAACCGTCCTCTATATGTCACTGGGTACTGCCACGACATCAAGATAAGAAAGATTATGGTTGACAACGGGTCCTCTGTCAACCTTCTTAACGTGAAGGTGCTGAAGGAGATTTGCATGAACGTTCAGCACCTGGCTCGGGACAAAATTACCATCTCCGGGTTCGACTCACAGTCATCACGGATGCTCGGGTCCGTAATATTGACATTACGCGTTGTGCTTCTCGTCACTGACATTAAATTTCATGTCATCGATGCCAAGACTTCCTATAACGCTCTGCTCGGCCGGCCTTGGTTACACGAGTACAACGTCATCCTTTCTACACAACACCAGTGTATGAAGTATTTCAAAGACGGCCTCGAGTACACAGTTACAGGGGAGCTAAATCCATTCTCCGTAAATGAAGTCCGAAAATATGAAGACGCAAAGTACTTCATACCAGACTTCAAAGACACGGAAAGATGTCATATGACGGAGAATAAACAAAAAGCCGTCGCCACTATCCCGATCTTTGGGAGCGATACCGAGGAAGATGAAGAGATAGTCTACTCGGGGAAACCCCAATGCAATAAGCCCAGATCATCTACTCCTATTTTGGTCTTTGGCAGTGACTCTGAGGACGGGACTAACGCCGTATTTTCCACTAGCCCGTCAGCACAAACATTACTGGAGCTGATCAGAGCTTGCAAATCACCATAGTTCCGCCGCGACATTACAAAGAACTTGATGCACTCGATACATACAGTGTACAAGAGCTGCAAACTTTCTACGTTCCTCCCAGACGAAGAGGTGAAAATGTGATTCTCTTCTATCAATCTACGAAGACCAGAATGGAGAAAGAAGTCTGGCATGGTACCGAGTTTGCACTTGACAGACTTCAACCAATCCGTCTACCCAGATATTACGCAGAGGGATTGAAAAGGCTATTAAGATGCCAAGGCGTACCCTTCAAACAAACCGCTCGACAAGCCTAGCTCTACAATAAGATCTGGGACGTTCCCGGGACTCAGCGAAAGATACCCAACGGGAGGATGGAGATGGCTGAGCTTAGATACATTCGGTCCAAGAAACGGGAGCGATTCCATGGCTGCTGCGTTATAAATAACTCCGGTGAAGAAGGGAATGCTTTTCCAGATAGCTATGACGTTGAAACGAAGCAAAATCCCGCTATAAGAACGTCAAGTCTGTTGTTCGAAGAGCAAGTTGACAAGCTAATAAAGGAAGCCGGTCAAAAGGTTCGGGATGATCACAACCGCGAAATGGCTATTTACGAAAAGGCCAGGACTCAGCGTCTCAGTTAGCAGTCTGCGGAAAAGGAAAATTACGATGCCTTTCACCCTCAGCCCGCTGTACGTTCTCGCGACAAGGAAAAAGCCTGATACAGAGGAAAAAATATGGTGGAGAACGAGAATGACGTTCTAGAATAGCGAAGTGGATCCAAGAAGCCACGCAATCAAGAAAAAATCAGTTGGGATCCGTCTTTCATCAAGAAGATGGGTCAGGAATACTCTTTCCCTCAAGACAAGACAAGAAAAATATTCAACCTTGTCATCAAGCATCAGATGATGACGCTCCCGGAGTCTCGGCATCCCGAACAAATAAAAGAGGTCCATCATCCGGATTATTGTTCCTATCACCAAGCAATAGGTCATCCCTTTGAAGACCGCTTCACCTTCAAAGACTGGGTCGAAGACCAATATCAACAGGGAATGTTTGCTTTATCCGACAGCTGGAGGGTGACCCCACCGCAAAAGCATGAGCCAAAGAGAACCTATATCGTGAAGGCGGGACCAGTTCAACACCATGAATGGAAGCAAACTCGTACTTGCGATATGATAACACTCTCAAAGAGGGGAGAGCACAAGAATATAGATGACTACTTCAGGGCTTCGCAAATAAAGACGAGGATGAGGTGATCTCAGAGTTTCCACCAGCACTAAAAGAGCTGGAAGATGGGATACACACTACGCAGACAACCTGAGAAAAATCAACTTGGGGACGGAAAACGATCCAAGGCCAACGTTCATCAGTGAGCTGCTATCTAAAAAGCAGGTAGCTACTTTAAAAAATGTACTCATGCAATATAAAGACTGCTTCACATGGAATTATTCCGAGATGCCGGGACTAGATCCAGAAATAGCGGTACATAAACTGGCTATATCGCCGGACGTTAAGCCAGTCAAACAGGCGCCAAGAAGAATGTGGCTCGAACTCGAGATGAGTATCAATGCCGAAGTCAAGAAACTAATTGACTCTAGTTTCATCCAAGAAGTTCAATATCCCGACTGGATCGCCAATATCGTTCCAGTGATGAAGAAAAATGGGACGGTGCGCATCTGCGTAGACTTTCGGGATCTTAACAAAGCTTGTCCGAAGGATGACTTCCCAGTACCTTTTACCGAGCCGATGATCGATAACACGTCCACTCATGAGGTCTTCTCCTTCATGGATGGATCATCAGGCTACAATCAAATAAAAATGTATCCTGAAGACCAAAAGCACATCGCCTTCCGAACTCCGCTAGGTATATTCTGCTACAAGGTGATGCCCTTCGGTTTAAAGAACGCAGGCGCTACCTACCAGACGGCCAAGACGAAGATCTTCGATGACCTCATACATGAGATTGTCGAATGCTATATTGATGATCTTGTGGTGAAAAGCAAATCGTACGAGGAGCACTGGGAACATCTGAACATAGTGTTCCAGCATCTTCGAAAATACAATCTAAAGATGAATCCTTTGAAATACGCGTTTGGAGTCTCCTCAGGCAAATTCCTAAGATTCATCATACGACACCGATGCATCAAAATAGACCGATCAAAGATCAAGGCGATTATGGAAATGCCCATGCCAAGAACTCTCAAACAACCGTGGTCTCTCCAAGGAAAGCTCGCATATATCCGGCGGTTCATAGCCAACCTCTCCGGCAAATGCCGCCCCTTCAACCATCTAATGAAGAAGGGGACTCCGTTCGTTTGGGATCATAAATTCCAAAGTGCACTGGACGAAATCAAGCAATACCTGCAGAACCCGCCGGTACTGACCGCTCCGGTCAAAGGAAAGCCCCTCATCCTGTACACAACGGCCTTTGAAGGCTATCTAGGCGCGCTATGAGCACAGGAGAACGACCAGGAAAAGGAGAGAGCTCTCTACTGTTTGAGTCGAGTTCTCCTGGGGGCAGAAAACAACTACTCCCCCAATGAAAAGTATTATCTGGCACTGATCTTCGTGATACTGAAGTTCAGGCACCATGCCTTAGCACATGAAGTCCATCTTATATCAAAAGTTGATCCTCTCAAATATTTACTAGCAGGAAGGCTTGCCAAATGGGCCCTCCTCTTGATGGAGTTCTCAATAACATATCGACCCCTCAAAGCAGTGAAAGTCCAGGCCATCGCCGGCTTTCTCGCTGAGCATCCGATACCAGCTGATTCTCCCTTAAATTGCAAATTGCCAGACGAACACGCGTTCGACACAATCGAAGGGGAGAAGGAAGAAAATAATGTCCAATGGGAACTCTACTTTGATGGAGCATCTTCCATGAAGAAGCGGAAGCATAACACCTCTATAATTAAAGCTGGGGTGGGCTTCATCTTCGTGACTCCGCAAGGGGGGATAATGCGTTTCGCCATTTCCTTAACGGAGCTAAGAACAAACAACGAGACTGAATATGAAGCTTTGATAGCGGGTCTTGAGATCGCTGTCGATATGGGAGTCAAAAAACTCATCATATATGGAGACTCCCAGCTAGTCGTTAGCTAAGTAAACGACGACTATCAGACGTGCAAACCAGAGTTGATAAAATATGGCAGGAGAGTGCAGCAACTGCTGACGCAAATCTCCTCCTACATCCTGGAAAGCATACCGCGCGCGAAAAATAGCAAGGCAGATGCATTAGCCAAGCTTGCTAAGGAGCTGACTGACGAAGATCTCGATGACGTAAGGATCGTTGTGCAAAGCCGTCGGGTTCTCGCACCAGCAGAAATATCTTCAGAGGATTCAATGGAGCCATTTGAAGGAAAAGAGACGACCAAACAAGCGGTCCTCCAAACAAAAGACAAAGAAAAGTTCAAGGATTGGAGGGAAGTCTTCATAGACTACTTCAAATCCCATCGAACGCCCAAAAATGCGTCATCAAGACATCAACTCATGAAATAGGCTTTGTCTTTCACTTTCGTCAATGATACTCTATATAAGAGATCATTTTATTGTCTGTGGCTGAGATGCTTGGGACCAGAAGAAGCAAAGAGAGTCGTCCAAGAAACCCACGATGGACTCTGCGATTCTCATCAAGCCGGACCAAAGAAGAAGCTGAAGATTAAAAGAATGGGTTACTACTGGCCCACAATGATTCAGGACTGCCTCGAATATGTGAAGCAGTGTCATTCGTGCCAAATTCACGGGGACTTCATTCACCAGCATCCAAATCCGCTACACCCAACAGTAGCTAGCCGGCCATTCGAAATATGGGGAACCGATATAATCGGCCCCATTGAGCCCGCATCATCCAAAGGACACCGATACATACTGGCAACGACTGACTACTTTTCTAAATGGGCGGAAGCGGTACCACTAAGGGAAGTGAAGACGGAGAATATTCTCCATTTCTTCAAGACACGTCATTTACCGGTTCGGCGCTCCGCGCGGATAATCTCGGATAATGGACCAGTTTACAGGAGCCATAAAATCAGCCGCTTCGCAGAGCAGCATAATATAGACTGGAGATACTCCTCTGTCTATAATCCTCGAGCCAATGGTCTAGCTGAAACTTTCAACAAGACCTTGACCAAGATTATAAAGAAAACGGTGTCCAGAAACAAAAAAGGATTGGCACGAGAGACTGCACGAAGCTCTCTTGGCATACCGAACGACATTCAAAATGGCTACGAATACAATACCATACGCGTTGATATTCAGCACTGAAGAGGTACTCCCTTTGGAAATATAACTCTCTTCTCTCCGAGTAGAGGTTCGATACGAGCTAACAGATGATGAGAATGCCCATCTTTGGCTTGAAGAGCTCGATGCCCTCGATGAAACTCGCCTCATGGCCCAGCAAAACCTAGAATCTTACAAGGCAAGGATGACGCGCTCATACGAAAACTGACTAGGCCGAGAACATTCCGCCAAGGCGAACTCATACTAGTCGTTAAAAGACTTATGATCCCCAATCATGCAAAACGAGGGAAATTTGAGGCAAACTATGAAGGCCCGTACATCATAGACAAGGTCTATCAAGGTGGGGCCTATTTGCTCATGGATATGCATGGAGAAAGACCTTTCCGGCCAATAAACGGCCGATTCCTCAAGAAATACGACGCATGATGAGTCACGACTTAGGTCAATGATAGATGATGATGCTCGTGTCCGCTCGCTATCTTCCTGAGTCAAAACTCTAAGTGGTATTCGGAAAAGCTTCACCTCAAAAAATGATGATAATGGACCACTACGTTCTTAAACTGGCAATGACTGAAATGTCCCTAAACTAGTACTCCGCCTCAAATATGGCGCATCGCCCTAAATACTGTGATATCTTCTCTTAGGATCTATGTTGCAATCAAAGCTCCAATGGCAAAGACTGCAACCCAAATAAAAAAAAACGGAACGTCCACAAGCGAAATGGGCACGGATGAAAACCCGAAAGGACGCCGTGAGTAAAAACAGAAGGGCTACCGGTGAGATTGTGAAAACCTGAAAGGGCACAATCTCGTTGTTAAAAAAATGGTACATCCACAAGCGAAATGGGTATGGATGAAAATCCGAAAGGGCGCCGTGAGTAAAAATAGCAGGGCTACCAGCGAGCTTGTGAAAACCTGAAAGGGCGCAATCTCGTAAAATTTTCACTTACGAGATCCTCTCGACTCGTAAGGAGAACCCCCCCTATGAGACCCTGACGGCTAATAGGATTCAAAGTCTTAAGTTACAGGGATCCATACCTGTCCTTAAGCCGTCGTATTCCTTAAGTTTCCTTACAGGCGGTCCGATATTGGCCCTTGTATACAATCCACGGGCATAAATAAATGTTTCCCCCACCAAGTTCCACCAATCACGAGGAGTGTCCTCATATAGTGAACGACACTTGTAAGTCCTCTCGACTTATAAGGAGAAAACACTCTTGTAAGGTCCTTACGACTTATAAGAGAACACACATTTAGAAATCCCTATGATTCCTAAGGAGAAAATACGCCTATGAGATCCTTACGACTCGTAGGGAGAAATAACTTTATGAGACCCTTACGGCCCATAAAGTCGAAAAGTCTTAGTCGACAGGATCCTAACCCTGTCTACTAAGCCATATTTGTTCAAATCAGTAAAGGCAAATGATGATTCGCTTCTGGCAATATTCCAGTCATAGCGATGCTGATGCCTAAATCAATATCAAATTCTAAGTGCTCTCACGACAAATGATGATTCGCTCCTGACAATATTCCAGTCACAGCGATGCTGATGCCTGAACATGTATCAAATTCTAAGTCTTTTCAAGGAAAATGATGATTCGCTCATGGCAATATTCCAGTCGTAGCGATGCTGATGCCAAAATTGGTATCAGGTCTCAAGTTCCATACTCGCAACAAAAAATCAGCGAGCAAAAAATGCATATGAAATAGCCAAAATGATGGGGCAACTCGCAATGAAAATCAACGAGCAAAATATATGCATATAAAAACAACCGAAATGTTTGGGCAACTCGCAATAAAAAGCATCGAGTAAAAAGAAAGAATAGCTAAATTGATTGGGCACCGCGATAAGAAGCCAAAATGATTGGGCAATCACGACTTTCGCGATATAAAAAGCTGAAATGTTAGAGCATCGCGGAAAGAAATAAAATGAAATGAAACAGTTGCCCTACAGGTGAGTCCACATCAACCCCTGTATACAATCCATGGGCACAAACGAAAAGGGAAATATATTTTCCTACCAGACTCCGTTAAAGGGAGAGCCAAGTCTTGATGGTTCACAAAACAACCTAAAGAATACCTCAACACGCTTCTCGTTACAGCAAACGCAATGTTAACAACGACGTTCCTTCTCACTCCAGCAGGATGCAGACGCGACGTCAACAAAAAACCCTAGGGTCGAAACAAAACGGAGCCATGGAAAAATTCCTAGCTCCAAGTCTTGACGGTTCAAAAAACAACCTAAAGACTACCTCGACATGATTCTCGTTACAGCAGACGCAG
This sequence comes from Agapanthus africanus, assembly GCA_030015575.1. Lineage (NCBI taxonomy): Eukaryota > Viridiplantae > Streptophyta > Magnoliopsida > Asparagales > Amaryllidaceae > Agapanthus > Agapanthus africanus. The sequence continues at coordinate 820,862,915 of CM057339.1, read as the reverse complement.
TGTTAACAACGATGTTCCTTCTCACTCCAGTAGGATGCAGACGCGACGTCAACAAAAGACCTCAGGGTCGAAACAAAATAGAGCCATGGCAAAATTCCTAGCTCCAAGTCTTGACGGTTCACAAAACAACGTAAAGACTACTCCGACATTTTTCTTGTTACAGCAGACGCAATGTCAACAAAGGCTCCAAAATAGCCAAATCAAAAGGAAGCGAAGGCCAAATTCCTAGCTTCAGGGTCTTGACGGCAACTCAAATAAAACCCGCAAGGCTATCGTAGACCATCCCACACCAGTGCGGAGTGGTTATGACTCATTAGGGCTCCCAAACTGAGCCTAATCTCAAGTAAAAAGCGACATGGCAAAATTTCTAACGCTTGCTCTTCCGATGGACAAACTGCCTAAGAAAATTACTTGAAGACGTCTTGTCCATCTTCCGAAGGGATCAGAGACACGACAGTCGCGGGGCTACTCGAACAGCAGCGTAAAGTCTGCATATCGGGGAACTCATCAGCCAATGCGACGGTACCATGGGCTAAAACCCTAGTACCACAAAACCTAACGGACCTCTGTCGTAAAGAACATGAGTTAACTATAACGTTAGGACAAGTTTTCCTATAAGCCCAAGGGAGGTAAACTAAATAAACTACGAAATGAGTCCATAAATTAGAGACTCCGGAATGAGTGAATAAACTACAAATTCCGAAATGAGTCTATAAACTAGAGACTCCGGAATGAGTGAATAAACTACAAACTCTGAAATGAGTCCATAAACTAGAAACTCCGAAATGAGTTATTCTACTGGCTCCAAAACGAGCGCATAAATAACAAACTCCGAAATGAGTAAATAAACTAATTACCGCCACATTAAGGCATCAAGACATGGATAAGCGCATAAAAGAGAAGGTATTTTCTTATTCCTGAATCAAAATGTTTAAGAGATACAACCAATGTAAAAAGGAAAATACAATCACAATGATTAAGAAGGAGGCACTTTCAACAGCCAGACGACCCGATCACACACTCCCTGCAATTCCTCCTCGCATTCACCTACGGCGGCCAGCTCCGCTTCGATTTGAGCTCGTTGTTGCAAGCAGGATGAAAGCTTCTCAGCAATTTCCCGTTTGGCAGTTTCGCAACTTTGCGTGACCCGCTCAGTGAAGTCAAGTTTCTGCCTTAGTGCCAACCTGTCAGAAATACATCGTTGGAGGTTTTCAAAAATAGCTTTCAGCTGCGCGGCATTCGCTTCAATTTGGGCGCGCAATTGGACGGATTCACCGGAAGCCGTCTCATGCGCCTTTTGATTCAGAGTCCCCTCTTGTTCAAAATATCGAATGAAAGCGATACTCTGCTCGATCCACGCGATTCGCTGAGATTTCAAAGTTAACACCTCAGGAGCGAGGCGCTTAAGCTCAATCTCATATAGACAAGCCTCGATCTTCCTGCAATAATCAACCCAAGAACCGACGAGGTCTTCAGTGTTGAAATTCAAGAGCGTCGCCAGCATTAGATTGACTTCGTCGGCAAAATCCATAGAAGAAGTAAGAACCATGGCGTCAAGATCCTCGATAAATTCGCTTAACATTCACCGGCTAGTCACCGCGCCCCTAGAAGATGGACATTTAGCGAAGGACCCTGTGGGCATGGGAATGCGGGACTCAAAAGGAGCTGAAGTCAGTGTAATCGCAAAATAAATTACGTTCAGATTTCAACTTGAAAGACAAAGACAAAGAAGACACCTGTCGGACGAAATCTACCATACCAGCTGTTGAAGGTGGCAAAACAGGGAGCTCCGGAGGCTTGGCCATTCCTTCGCTTCCTCTTTTGAACTGTGATACTGGGGTCAATATAAGGAATGCTTATCAGCAGAAAGTTTACTCATGAAAAATAGAAACACTAAACAAAGAATATACTGACCACTGCTGGAAGAGGGAACATCTTCCGATTGGAAGAAAAAGTGCGGGTGTAACACTTGGTATACGTGGTCAAAGAGAACTCCTGCAAGATTGCGACAATATATGGTCAAGGCAGAGAAAATTGGTATCTGCAATAAAGCAAGTAAATGAGAAACCTTTACCTTCCAAAACTTGGGGAGGCACAGAAGGAACCGTGACAGTCAATGTAACAACCCTAAACTTTCTGTACATTTTTTTCCTTCAGAAATACAGAAAGGGGTACTTGAGCCTAGGCACAAGTTATAAGTTTGATTTACTTTTGAACAGTAAGAAGGTTTTTGCAGCTTTTTGGTAATACCTTGCACTGCTGAACCATAGCATCAGAGTTCAAATCCCATCAGCCACACATTCTTTTTATTTAAAATTCTTTTAATCTTTTAGAAGACCAATAGTCTACACGTGCACAACCTGTAAAACCAAGAGTCACAGCCTAAACAAACATATCCACGAGGCTAGACCAAGCGTCAGGGACACGTGGCACCAAGATGAGCCCCGACTCGCCCAACTCGGGCCGGCGAACTCGTTGACTCGGACGGCGCCGTCGGTCCAACTCGGTCCAAACCCATATTTTCTTCAACTCTGGCAACTCTTGGACTCCCCCATAACCCCTGTATTATTTGTTTTTGCTGTACATTTACAGAGCACCATAAAACTCACATTTAATCCATTTTTTATTACAATTTTAATATACCCTTTCACTACCTTAAAACCCTAATTTTTTCTATAAATACCACCCTTAAATCACCCCTCCTCACTCCCAAATCCCTGCCCAAACTCTCAAGAAAATTCCCAAGTCTTTTGTGTGCAAGTGGAGTTAGCAAAAGGGCGAAACTCCGACGAACTTCCGACGGCAATCCGAGGAGTTTCCGACGACGAAACGACGCACCAACAACTACCTCCTCTTCCTCTTTCTCTCCTCTAGCCAATCATCCATTAAGTCCTACTTCTCCTTCTTTTCTCTATTCTAAAAACATTCAAAACTAAAACCCGATGAAAGCAGAGTTAGTCTGACTTCCGATTCGGTTTTCTTTAAAAGCTATAATTTTTCTTAATCAAGATATCTTCATATCATCATATATTGTTCATTAAATATTAATAAATATCTTTAACAAGTTTCATCACAAAAGATTGTTATATGCATCTTTTATCGCAATTTTACGTTAAAATACCACAAACATTAGTTTCCGACATAAACTCTATAATATCTTTATACGTTTAGATAACTCACGAGGTAATGACCTATCTCCTCACAACACTCATATATAACATAGCACGATTGAATTTGAGAACATAGATTTGGGAAAACACGACTTTACATATAACTACCTTCAACTTATAAAACCTTTTTCTATAAGAAGTGTATTTTAATAAATCTTTGCAATTGCGCCTCTACAACCCATTTGGGGAACCCGTTCGGGATGGTGCAGATTATCGCACATCCTTGGGCTTAGTAGAGTGAGATGCAGACCTCCGCAAGGAGCATACGATCTCGAAAGATTTAAAATACAATTTTCTTTAGAAAATGTGATTTCTATTATAAATAAAACTTATATTTTTAATAAATATATATATATATATATATATATATGTAATTAATATCAAAATATCTATTTTTAATATTTATAATATTCCACATTTCTAAAATTCAAGAAAAATATCTCATTTACAAGAAAATACCATACAAATCCAATATTACAAATAAATACCATATATTATGAAATTAGGTTTTATTTACTAGAAATGTCACATTGATAAAATATACATCCATGAAAACTCTAAAGACGATAATAAAATACTTGAGGTGTATTTTGAAAATATAACAAAACTATTTTTACATAAAACCCCCTCAAGTTATACTAAATTACAATAAGGACCCTAGTAAACATAGGTTTAAGCGGGACCAGTCTCTTGAGCCTCAGGGAGCCGGAGATATGGGTGCTTTCCTATTTAAGGTAGACAACTTAACAAAAGGTATTATCAACACGGTAATTGTCTTTGAAAAAGACACAAATCCTGCCGTCCATGTGCAGCAGTTACCGATAGCACCAAAACATAATTCAGGAGTTCAATTTCTTTTCTAATTGGCCGACTTAGACTGAGTCTCAATATAATCAATCTGACTTGAATATGATTCAAGTATCAAACTACAATTTAACGTGAATCTATGTATTCAATCTGTTCAATCTATTCAATCTATATTGAATGACCCGAACCATGGATATATTCCATTTACATGATCATCCATTATATCCGTTCCATTACTGATATCATGGTTTCGGCAAGTCATTTATCTATATACAATATACAATTCATACAATATAAATAATACCATCAAGACATCGTAGGATTTATAAGGGGTAGACTGGTACAGAAGGTGTTAGAAGTGGTACGAGACTGTAACCATAATACACCTAACCTGAATTCAATTGCCGTTGTACCGTGGCTGAACGGTTCCTTGTGCTCCTTATTCCTTAGTCCACGGGGAAAGTTGGACTCCTCTCGTATACACTGGCCTCTTCTGTACCAAGCTACAAATAACAGCGTTAACATTAAATACAACATTATAACAATATACTCTCCATTCTGTCTATTCTATTCTTGTCTATTTACAGGACTTATCGAGCGATTTGTTCGCTGAAGACATTCTCTTTCTTTTCTTTGGAATGTCGTCAGGTGATTCGGACTCACTGGAGATCGAGCCCACCGGCGAGGATTTGGACCAGCTAGCTTTCGACCCAGAGCTTTATATTCCTTGTACACATTTACATTCTGTATTTTCCATTTCTGTTATGCCACTGTTTAGGCATTGCTTTCCATTCCATGTATTTCCTTTTCAGATGTATTGTAAAAAGAATATTAATAAATAAAGTTGCTGTTCATTTACATCCTGTCTCTTGTGTACATTACATTTTATATTGCTTAGATACGCTTAGCGTGTTTACTTCAGAGTAAATACGTAGCGGCCTCGTCAATTCATCTGCCCGTATACTGGGAAGCGGGGCGTGACAGTCAAGGCAGCGGCCAATAGTAATTCTTCGGCTAGTACAACTTCAGGGTTTATGGCGCCTATGCTTAAGACAAAGGAAATATCATAAGAAACACTTAGCAGGATTTTAAAAAAAAAAGAGAAATAAAACTCAAAGATGATAACCCAAGGAATACCTGACAAGTCAGAAACTGAATCCATGCCCAAAGCATCACCAACTGTGACGTCTTCTTCGGTTTCCATTGGGAGAGCAGATTCAACGCCCACAGCTTTATCATCTGATTCGACAAGGGCTGTCGTAACACTTGCGTCACCCACCGATATCAAAGATCTACAGGGGGAAAGAGAGGCAGTTGGAACGGTCCCAGAGTCCAGAGAAAGATTGGACGCTTCATGCTCTTTATTTGCCGACGCTTCACCTGTCACGCCGTCATCCAAATTTGGTCCTGTTAATAAAAAATGCGTATGTTAAATAAATAGACAGGGGAGGAGCTGTTATTAAGGACCGCGCGTTGTTCTACCTTGAAGTAGTCGTTCACTCTCTTCACGAGCTACACGCGCAACCTGTTTATGGGCAGTAGACAGGGCAGAAGGAACGTCCACCGAAGGAATGTCAGCAGGCGGAACATTGCTTGAGCCTGCACCCGCGGCCAAGACAGCGTCGCGTTCCCTCACCGCATGCTTTTTGCGCTTCCTCTCAGCCTGAGCCGTGAGAACCGACCTCCTTAAAATTTTCGACAGGGGGTCGTCGTCGTCCGAACCGAGCTCTGCCTCCGGAGCCGCTACGACATCCATCATCGGCTGCTTCAACAACACCTCCTGTGGTGGCTTCGGGATGGCCTCGGTCGTAGTTGGTGGCTCTGGAAGCTTTTCTGCGTCACCACCTGGGATTGGAATTACAGTTGGAACAACCTGGGTTTTGGTAGTCCCTGCAGCAAGATGAAGAGAAGAGTCAGACCATGAATAGAAGGAACTAAAAGAGTAAAGGTGTAGTGAAACGAATTATACTAAGATCCATGGTAGCACGAAGCCTTTCTTTCTCCTCAAACGTCTTAAGGGAAGCCGCAAGAGCCTCTTCGGCAGAAATACCTGTTAAAGAAGAGAGTATTAATAAAGCATAATAAGCGGGAGAAGGGATATGTTCCCGCTAAAATTTTCGGCCAAGAGCTACTTGTCCCTTTACGAAAAAGGGGGAGAATCCTAAAAAAAGTAAGCATCACGTACTCACACGTGACCAGGCCTCACGTGCAGACACGTGACCTTTTATGAGCAAAGTCTACCTGCGCCCGAAAGCCTAATGGTAGGGTCATGTGCCAACGCATGACCGGGCCTCACGTGCAGACACGTGACCTTTTATAAGCAGAGTCTATCCGCGCCTGAAAGCCGAATTGATGGGGTCATGTGCCAACACGTGATGGGTTCCTGAGCCCTCTGAACTAATAGAATTAACTTCTAATTAATTGCTTAATCAGTGAGGTCACGTGCCAACACGTGATAGACTCCTAAACCCTCTGAACCAATAGAATTAAATTCTGATTAAAAGGAATCAAAAGCCTTAATTGGAAAATATTTCCCTAGATCTTTCCAAACAAAAAAGATCGGGCTCTGTAAAGTGGAGCACCGTTGGATTAAAAATCCAATGGTGATTAAAAATCACCAATTTATAGAAAGATTCTATAAAAGGAAATATTTTCCTAAAATCTGCCAGGAACAACAAATAAAATATCTTTTGGATTAAAAATCCAATGGTGAATAAAATTCACCGAGTGATCTAAAATATCATGTTGGTTACAAAATCAATAAAAATCTTTCAATGAAAGATGGACTAAACAAACTGATTCTTTTCTTTCTCCTATAAATAGGAGCCAAGAAGAGAAGAGGAAAAAAGTGAAGATACAACAACAGAGAGAGAATACAAAAGAAAAGAGAATTGAATTCTCCAGAGAGAAAAAAAAGTTTCTTTAGAAAAGAAAGAAATCCTAGGTAAGAGATCATCCTCTAAGCTCCCACAAAATAAGAGAATTTAATTCTCAATCTAAAAGTTTAACTCTTCTGAATAGGAACTTAGTTCTTCCTTTGGTTGAAAATCTGCAGAAGCAGATCTCCCCATAAGTTGAGAATTTAATTCTCATCGGGGAGATTCTGCCATGCAGATCTAAAACTTAGGGGAGGACCTAAGTTCAGAGAATTTTATTCTCCCACAAAGCACAAAGGAATTTAATTCCTTCAACAAAGATAGGGTTTAACCCTTAATATAAGAACTTAGTTCTTCTTTATGGTAGAAGATCCGCAGAAGCAGATCTCCCCATAAGTTGAGAATTTAATTCTCATCGGGAAGATTCTGCCATGCAGATCCAAAACTTAGAGGGAGAATTGAGTTTAAAGAATTTAATTCTTTCGAACATATAGGAATTTAATTTCTCTAAACAAAATTAAGGTTTAACCCTATAAGAGAATTTAATTCTTAAACAAGAGATCTAACTTTCCATGCACGTAAAAGAAATCAGTACCCAACCTGATCACGTGGTAACACGTAACTGTAACATTTCGAAATAATAGAAATATTATTTTTAGGGAATATTTATAATTTAATATTATTTTATTGAATATTTTAATAATTCGGTATAATTAAATACAAATAAATAGGGAAAAATTAAGGAAATTCTAAAATAGGGTAAATTAGAGAATTATGCCATTTCTAAGTTTAATTGGTTAGTTATATGCTAATTTAGTGCTAATCGCGATTAAAAATCGCTAATCGGTTTTTTAGTAATTTTGTGCAAAACATGCATACATCTTTTTCCTACACTTGTGCATTTTCTATCATGGTTTCTCACTTTGGGTTTACTATTCTTGGGAGAAGGATTTTGAGAGAAAAAGAAAAGAAAAGAAATGGGAAAGGATTATTATATTGGGTATGGGCAAGTGAGAGAATGAGAGGGTGAGATGTGTTGACCAAGACTTGGCCATTCCCTTCATTCCTCATTCATTTTCCCTCCCTCTCCCTCTAATGGCTGCTGCTGCTCCTGCTTCCTCCCCCTTCCTCCAACTTCAATGCCTCAAATCACCATGAAAACAACTCCAAAACCCCACTCTCATTTCATTAAAAGTGTGCACAAGCTCAAGATCTACACATTGGACCAAGGAAGCAAGGATTTTGGCCACTAAGGGCAACTCAAGAAAATTCTTGAGTTGCCAAATGAGGTATTTTCTGGACTATTAGCTTAGTTTTAGCATTACTTATACCCCCATGTTTAGATTGAACCGATATTGTTGATTTTGTGGACTTAAAGAAAACCTAGTTAGGGTTTGAGGAAATTATGAGTTGTAATATGAAATTGAGTTCAGTAGAGGCTACACCAACACCCTAGTGCATGAATTGAGACCCCAACCTGAGACTTAAGGCCCGGAATACGGATTTAGAAACCGATATCGGAAAGATTGTGGAATCTGTGAAGGTTATTTGAGATCTGCTATCAACCCGAGTCTCTGAAAATAGTATTGAATGGACAGTGACATGTGCAGGCACCCTGGAAGCTAACCCCAAGACCCTAGCCCCTAACTCCTAGACCCGGCCGCAGATTTATCCTGTTTGGCCGCAAATTGCGGCCTGGACCTCACCATTTTGCCTCGTTCTGGTTCTGTTGCTCCTACATGTGTAGACTAGGCCCCTGGAATATCTAGATTTGTCTAATTTGACCTATGGTGAAATCTGGAGCCTATTTCCTAAGTTGCCGTTTTGGATTCGTGTTTCCGTATTCCGTATTTTTAGTTCTGAATTGTGTATTGTGATTTACCTCGACTAATTGGCGTTTATACGACGATATCGAGTATTTGTTGATGGTTTTGAAGGCGTGCCCATAGGTTCTAACCTATAGGCCCCTTATCGTATCGTTTTGGGTTTCGTGTGCCGTGTTAGCTTGGATTCGGTTTTAATACACATATACGATACTTTGATGTGTAGCTACCCCATGAAGACTTCGGGACGACAAGTAAAGCGCGTGGAGACGTCGACAAATAAAGACGCAAGGTGAGTAGATTATATCTACTGGGGGAAGTCGGGTGGATGGCGTATAGCACCCCCGCAGTCCGTAGTTGGTATACTATATATTATGTTTGATAGTTATAGTGTGTCATTGATATTGTGTTAGGTGTAGTATGGTTAGCTTAGGGTTAGCAATAAACTAGTATAGTTCATAGTCACGAACCCTAGAATAGGTTTACACCATACGCGCACCCTTGCATATTCACTATACTTACACAGTGTTGATAATGATATTAGATGACATTGGAGATGAGTCGATGATTTTGGGCATTGTGCCGTGAGATCGGCGATGTGATGTGATTTGTACTTGCGGTACGACATGTGATCTTAGCGAGCCGTTGGGCATGTGTTTTACCCCCGCTTTCATACTTATATAGATGGTATTGATTTGTACTAGACTTAGATCTGTACCCCAGATTATGTGATATGATGATAATGATACCTGATATTTGATGAGAGGAATGTGATACAGACCCGTACCCAGCTATTGGGATGCCGTACGACGATTTACCGTACGAGCTTTCTATTGATGTTAGATCCGCTCTCATGACTCGAGGATGTTAAATGATATACCGTGTCGTACGTGATACTATTGAGGCGAGATCACCGACTAGTGTATATATATATTCGTATATCGACTCAGATTTAGGTGGTTTCCATACCCCTCCCGATTGACTTGATACTTAGATCTGTAGTTTGCATAGTAGATGTTAACTGGACCCGAGTCATTCTTATTTCAGATGGCAGAACTGCATGACATATACATGTGGGTGTAGATTCTTTCCTGTTGCGTTGATTATTCTATTTCCGCATATTCATGCTATTCACATTGCTTTGCATATGTTTATTGTTATATTACTATCATGTTGCTAGGACACTAGTACCATTATCGATGATGCGTATGTTCCACGTACACTTGCTTGCCGGCTCACACACTTCATCATCGATAATTGCCAGGTCACTACACAGTAGCATTATTGCATCAGGATATGACCTTGTATGTGCATACTATTATTTCCGTGTTGCATGATATACTGTTATACTTGCATTTCCTTTATATGTCACATACTCATACTTGTACACATACTTTGATACCTTCATACTTGCTTAGATTACGCATTGAGATATGTTGTTTCCATGTTTATTTCTGGATTTGGGGAACCGTGGATATTTCAAAGAAAATAGTTAATTATTTAAAAACCCGGTTTCCCTTGATATAATATTTCGGTGCGTCCACTATGTGTTTTTTTGGTGCGAGAGTGATATGGGTGAACCCGAATCGAGGAGTTGGATGAGGCCGATTACGGGTACATGGTGGACCCGGTATGGTACCCCAGGGCGAGAACGGTTTCGCTGTGTAGTAGACGGTGAGCCTGGCAGAGGGACTACTACTTACCGGTGATTGGTTGGACCTGGCGGTTATCCAGAGGATACTGACCAGAGTCGATGGATGGATATGGGCGTACTGCCGGGGCCGAGGGCCGATTCCGCAGACATAGGCCGTGGGCTGATCCGGACTGACGGAGCCCGATATATGAGGATTTACGTGTCGATGCTAGGCACGGGTTTCATGATGATTTCCATGATTTTGATTATATCCTCATATTTGCATGCATGACGTTTATTGTCATTGGGTGACGGGTGGACGGGTTCCACGTTTATACAGACATTGATTACATACAGACCTTGATTACATTGATCATACTTCATTTGTATATATAACAGGGTACGAGGGCGCTGTTATATATATACCCTTACACCAATATTAGTGGAATGGGACGCTAGTATATGTGTATTGACATCCATTTGATACTTCATCATGTTTACTTCATGCAGACATACCTTACATTATGACATGTTATTATCTGAGGCACTGGCACGAGTACTTGGCACTACCTACATGATTAGATATTATACTGCCACATTTTCATGCTTCAGACTTACTCTTGAGGGTTATATTATATACTGATTGTATTGACTTAGGATTATGTCTTGCATTCGATTTCTGCTTGTAGATATTTTCTATTCACGAGTTGGCAACTCACCCCCGTTGTGCCACAGTTCTTACAGGGCTTGCCGTACAGGTTCCATAGCGGCACTTCTGGCACACTGTTTTCCTTTGCGGGTGATTTTCTTGGTAGGTGGGTTCTTTGTATCAGAACCGCCGTTGTACTTGTATTATTCATTGTATCTAGAAATTCCATCAACCAAAAACTTGTATATTGTTTCAGACTCAGACACTAGTGATGTATTATTTCGACCTTAGAGTCGCGCTTAGTAGTGTTACAGTTTTCATGCTTATCTGGGTTTCTTTTAAATTTTGATCCTCTCCATCCGGCGTTGTATAGTATATTGCTTGTTGTTTATTTATTCTTAAAATGGTATTAGATTTCTGGGCTTTTGGCTTACTTGGATCAGATGGAGTCCTATAGACTTCATATGGTTCAAGGGCCAGTCACGTGCTCTTTCGGGGCGTGACAAAGTTGGTATCAGAGCGCTAGGTTGACCTTGGTTCGAGTCTAAGTTTGACTATGTGGAGCCTAGGGCGTCTATATATATACGGAACTTAGGCTTGACCTTACGGAACTTAGACTTAGTCGAGGGGGTATTAGACCCGAACTTTCGTCGCGTAGGATGACCCTTGGTTGATGGAATAGGTGACTAAAGTAGAGTGACGTACCGTGGGTATGTTCCGCGGCATACTTACGATACGCCACTCCGCTTAAGGAACCTTAGGATGTACATATTTTCGAGATCAGTGATTCTCTTCATATCCATGATTATACATCCATTTGAGATCCTCGATACTACTAGCTTCATGATCATACCTTCTTTGATGCTGTTCCTTCTTATGATCATGTATCCACTTTGGATCTGTTGTTCTCCTTCTTGCCATTGATCTGCTCTCTTCGATACTCGATTGAGGTTCCTGTCGCCATGTTTGAGCGCAGTTTGGGCTGCTGCTAGGGTTACGGTCGGTGCGAGCTCGTATGGTACGAGGGCCGACTATTGTGTTTTCTGGTGACATGGGAACGTCTCGAGTTAGTATTGGTGACTGTGACCTCTAGTGGAGGCGAGTGCTTGGTCTTGCACCGGATAATCGGGCCATTGTTAGAGCTGCCAGTTGAGAGAGGACTGTTGATATACAGCATACCTCAGAGATTATGATGTCGCCTACCGTGCAGACAGATGGACCAGCTGTTGCTGAGATTGACAGGATGTCGCTTCCAGAGCTTACGGGCTGAGATTGCCGGAGCTTCCAGGCAGATATGAGACAGATGATAGCTAGTCTACCCGATTTGAGAGACGAAGGTGATTCGTCCGATTTATGCGCCGGAGCGGGCCCAGTTGAGTTGAAGATTTCCAGTGTGGAGAGTCTTACTCAGATCTAGAGCAGACCGATTCGGAGATGACCGCCAATGTATCGCCTTTCCTGGAGGAATGAGGCGTTGTTCGGCGTACAGGTGAATGAGCCAGTTGCTGCTGCAAATGACGAGATATCGCCGGATGGTTGGAGCTACTGCAGCATGAGCATATACTTAGAGATATGATGGACGGTCGCTAGTCACCTGAGGATGAATGACTAGGACATGTGGTTCGTTCGTTTACCGATGCGAGGTCATCAGATAGATTGTTTCCAGCTAGAAACGACTTCACGCAGGTTCGTTGAGAGTCGATAGAGACGATCGAATGTCAGGAGCCCATTTTCCAAGTTTAAAGTATACGGGAAGACATGCAGGTGATTCTATGGACCCTCTAGAAGAATGAAACCCTAACTCGACTTAATGACCGTGTGAAAGCCTTTGAACCTTAGGGTTTGCGGCAGTTCCGCGGCGCCATTAGTGAGGCTTGGGTTTGCCCTTCTATGGCTGGACCACCGACGCTGTGGCATGTACTCGATACTATTAAACTGTACTCGAGATGTTGATCTCTTGGGGGGTTATAAGGTTCTGACGAGTCGATCGAATGTTTCGACATCATTCGGATATCATGTGATGGGATGCTTTGCTTGGGAGACTCCAGATACGAGTATAGCTATTGGAGCACAGTCCATGCAGCCACTATGAGACGAGTCCGAATCAGTCGACATTGAAGCAGAGTAAAGAAAAGAGTTCGCAAGAGATTTCGACGAGATGACGTCCCACTCCGCTGACATCAGAGATGTGATACGCACCCAGAGGCGTTGTATATGGATATATCTTCCAGAAAGAGGCGCGATAAGTACGCAGCCTTTCCGGAATAAGAATTAGCTTCAGCAATGGATAATGACTTCCGGGCAATTCGGCAGGAATGAGATTTGAGAGAGAAACCTAGACAGGACCTTTCTGGAATACGATACAAGAAGACCTAGACCCAGGAGTGGTCATATTGCGCACACTTAGTAGGCCAGAGTTCGGCATCGTCGACAAAGTAGTTGACCAGGTTCGGATAAAGGACCTTACCCAGATGCGTTGCGAATTGATAAAGGACGAACGAGTATTGAGTATTCCTCCGATGGTTGGGACGCGTTCCCGAGGAACTGTTCGGCCAGACATCTTCTATAGAATGGTGAAGCTACAGAGTACGCGATTTCGAGTCCGTGCGAGAGACTTCGGATTGACTGTGGCCGAGAACAGTGCAGTGCGTAGATAGCATGGCGTGACGCCATAGGGGACGATGATAGAGACAAGTGGAACCAGAGGTTCGTGCGAGACGCTGACGAGCTGTCATTACTTCCTATCGAGACTAGAGACCTGATATGCTTACAGAGGCATTAGAATGTGACCAATTTCCGAGAAAATGTTGTGCTGAGGACACAGATGTCCATCGAGTGAGAAGAGATTATGCAAGAGAGACAGCATCCGTATAGTTCGGCATAGGCAAGATCGGAAGAGACCTTGAGCAGGATTCCTTCCAGGACATTGCTGCAATGATGTTTGCACCCAGGATCAGATGCGTGATGTGCATTCAGAGGGCCAGAGGCCGACGCCAGTGACATACTGCTTTACGAGTGGTCGTGAGGATTGACCGAGAGATGACCAGAGAAGTGCCAGAACGGAATCGTCCCCGTTAGCACACCTGACAGGGCCGATGAGCCGATTGACTGCGAGGTAGGTAACCCGCAGAGAAGATAAGGACCCAGAGTCAGAGGACGCCAGACCGTGAGCAAGACGCAAGTAGATATCTTGCGCTGCTAGCATTGGATGCACCGACTCCTTCTCGACCTTGAAGAAGGCACTACCGACGACGGTACTTATGATTTGGTTTTGATTTACGATCTTGGTGCACGCCAGATGCACTAAATCGAATTCTTCGTGCATGTCAAATGCGCCTGATTTTGCTGTCAGGCACACACGTTGCCTACGACAGATGTTTCGTGCACCAGTTACACCTAGATGTTATTTTGTTCACCTGTTTGACACATACATGGATTTTGTTTCCGTGCGCACCAGACGCACCGGATATTCTTGTATACATTTTGTGGATTGATTTCTAGTAGAGCAGTACACTTCGATGATATTCGCTATGTATTGATGTTTTCGGAGCCCTGACAATTTGGATTTTGCTGAAACATTTTAGTGTTGGGGGTTTAAATTTAAATCCGGGGACCGAATTTATTTAAGAGGGGTAGATTGTAACATTTCGAAATAATAGAAATATTATTTTTAGGGAATATTTATAATTTAATATTATTTTATTGAATATTTTAATAATTCGGTATAATTAAATACAAATAAATAGGGAAAAATTAAGGAAATTCTAAAATAGGGTAAATTAGAGAATTATGCCATTTCTAAGTTTAATTGGTTAGTTATATGCTAATTTAGTGCTAATCGCGATTAAAATTCGCTAATCGGTTTTTTAGTAATTTTGTGCAAAACAAGCACACATCTTTTTCCTACACTTATGCATTTTCTATCATGGTTTCTCACTTTGGGTTTACTATTCTTGGGAGAAGGATTTTGAGAGAAAAAGAAAAGAAAAGAAATGGGAAAGGATTATTATATTGGGTATGGGTAAGTGAGAGAATGAGAGGGTGAGATGTGTTGACCAAGACTTGGCCATTTCCTTCATTCCTCATTCATTTTCCCTCCCTCTCCCTTTTATGGCTGCTGCTGCTCCTGCTTCCTCCCCCTTCCTCCAACTTCAATGCCTCAAATCACCATGAAAACAACTCCAAAACCCCACTCTCATTTCATTAAAAGTGTGCACAAGCTCAGGATCTACACATTGGACCAAGGAAGCAAGGATTTTGGCCACTAAGGGCAACTCAAGAAAATTCTTGAGTTGCCAAATGAGGTATTTTCTGGACTATTAGCTTAGTTTTAGCATTACTTATACCCCCATGTTTAGATTGAACCGATATTGTTGATTTTGTGGACTTAAAGAAAACCTAGTTAGGGTTTGAGGAAATTATGAGTTGTAATATGAAATTGAGTTCAGTAAAGGCTACACCAACACCTTAGTGCATGAATTGAGACCCCAACCTGAGACTTAAGGCCCGGAATACGGATTTAGAAACCGATATCGGAAAGATTGTGGAATCTGTGAAGGTTATTTGAGATCTGCTATCAACCCGAGTCTCTGAAAATAGTATTGAATGGACAGTGACATGTGCAGGCACCCTGGAAGCTAACCCCAAGACCCTAGCCCCTAACTCCTAGACCCGGCCGCAGATTTATCCTGTTTGGCCGCAAATTGCGGCCTGGACCCCACCATTTTGCCTCGTTCTGGTTCTGTAGCTCCTACATGTGTAGACTAGGCCCCTGGAATATCTAGATTTGTCTAATTTGACCTATGGTGAAATCTGTAGCCTATTTCCTAAGTTGCTGTTTTGGATTCGTGTTTCCGTATTCCGTATTTTTAGTTCTGAATTGTGTATTGTGATTTACCTCGACTAATTGGCGTTTATACGACGATATCGAGTATTTGTTGATGGTTTTGAAGGCGTGCCCATAGGTTCTAACTTATAGGCCCCTTATCGTATCGTTTTGGGTTTCGTGTGCCGTGTTAGTTTGGATTTGGTTTTAATACGCATATACGATACTTTGATGTGTAGGTACCCCATGAAGACTTCGGGACGACAAGTAAAGCGCGTGGAGACGTCGACAAATAAAGACGCAAAGTGAGTAGATTATATCTACTGGGGGAAGTCGGGTGGATGGCGTATAGCACCCTCACAGTCCATAGTTGGTATACTATATATTATGTTTGATAGTTATAGTGTGTCATGGATATTGTGTTAGGTGTAGTATGGTTAGCTTAGGGTTAGCAATAAACTAGTATAGTTCATAGTCACGAACCCTAGAATAGGTTTACACCACACGCGCACCCTTGCATATTCACTATACTTACACAGTGTTGATAATGATATTAGATGACATTGGAGATGAGTCGATGATTTTGGGCATTGTGCCGTGAGATCGGCGATGTGATGTGATTTGTACTTGCGGTACGACATGTGATCTTAGCGGGCCGTTGGGCATGTGTTTTACCCCCGCTTTCATACTTATATAGATGGTATTGATTTGTACTAGACTTAGATCTGTACCCCAGATTATGTGATATGATGATAATGATACCTGATATTTGATGAGAGGAATGTGATACAGACCCGTACCCAGGTATTGGGATGCCGTACGACGATTTACCGTACGAGCTTTCTATTGATGTTAGATCCGCTCTCATGACTCGAGGATGTTAAATGATATACCGTGTCGTACGTGATACTATTGAGGCAAGATCACCGACTAGTGTATATATATATTCGTATATCGACTCAGATTTAGGTGGTTTCCATACCCCTCCCGATTGACTTGATACTTAGATCTGTAGTTTGCATAGTAGATGTTAACTGGACCCGAGTCATTCTTATTTCAGATGGCAGAACTGCATGACATATACATGTGGGTGTAGATTCTTTCCTGTTGCGTTGATTATTCTATTTCCACATATTCATGCTACTCACATTGCTTTGCATATGTTTATTGTTATATTACTATCATGTTGCTAGGACACTAGCACCATTATCGATGATGCGTATGTTCCACATACACTTGCTTGCCGGCTCACACACTTCATCATCGATAATTGCCAGGTCACTACACAGTAGCATTATTGCATCAGGATATGACCTTGTATGTGCATACTATTATTCCGTGTTGCATGATATACTGTTATACTTGCATTTCCTTTATATGTCACATACTCATACTTGTACACATACTTTGATACCTTCATACTTGCTTAGATTACGCATTGAGATATGTTGTTTCCATGTTTATTTCTGGATTTGGGGAACCGTGGATATTTCAAAGAAAATAGTTAATTATTAAAAAACCCGGTTTCCCTTGATATGATATTTCGGTGCGTCCACCATGTGTTTTCTCGGTGCGAGAGTGATATGTGTGAACCCGAATCGAGGAGTTGAATGAGGCCGATTACGGGTACATGGTGGACCCGGTTGTTAGTTATATGTATGCCCTAGAGGCCATTAATATACATAGGATGTATATTGTAGTGGATGCTTGGACATATATAGGGAGGACTTTCTTGCTCGACATGATAGTATGCTATCTGGTTGCTCTTTAGCTTAACGTGTACACCAATTGTCTCTCTGTTACATGTTGGTAAAGCCCTTAGGATGTGTACTTGACTACCTGGACTATGATGTGGATCATACTAGTGAGGACATGGTAGTCCATAAGCACATCCTTCAAAGTTCCTAGTCGTGGGTATATCGAGACGGGGCATCGATATACCAGAGTACACTAGCGTATACCTTCTCGACCCATACAGATGGGCGATGGATGATCCCATATCCATTGGTGTTTGACATCAGAGATGATATACGGGTGCTCAGTGAAGACTGGGTACACTGGACGGACTCGCCGAGAACTCCCAGATGGTATTATACCTTACGTCAGATGGCAGTTCTCTGGTGACACTGGTACAGAGTAGTATGTTGACCCGAGATCGTCATAGAGTCTTGTGTGGTTCCCACTGTGCTTTGATTTCCATCTTACCACGTCCAAGAGGGCATGCAAAATGGTGGTTTTTGGGTACAGTCCCGAGTCACATGGAGGCAATGAGCGATAGGAGGGGATTCGTCTCTCCCGGTATAGGGGGTTGATGTTGCGCTGTGTTCGATTGGCTATAACCGGAAATCCCTGGCCAGGGTTGCTGAGATTTACTGGTAAGTGTTACCAGTAGTTTCTCGAATTGTTATAGACCTCATATCGACACGACTTATCAAGCTATTGGGGTCTGACGTTTACCACCCCTAGGCGAGATATGCGACATATCAGACGATCAGACCGGACTGTATGGTAAGTGTTACTGGTTGGATTCACAGGAGTGTGAGCGGGCTTGCTCGTCGATCTTCTGATCGCTCAATACCCGGGTGGCCGTTACGTTTAGCAGACCGGTTGCGGCTTGTGGGTGTTTGATATGATCATCATCTGCTGCCGGCGTATTGACTAGTCTTTAGAGTCCTACACAGAGGTTTCCTGGCTCAAGCGAAACGAAATAGGAGCGCATATGAGATATGTGCGGGACCGAGAATAATGCGTGTATGTGATACCGTATTCTATTCTCGCGATGAATGTATCGAATGGTTATATGCGATATAACCTAGTTATCGAATCGAGGGATGATTCGATAAGCCGATACATTGAATACTAGTCGGTTATATGCGATATGACCGGATCATTGAATCAAGTGTTGATTTAATGATTTAATGCATAATTATATATTTGATATATTACTTTGCATTAACTAGTATTGGTTCACTTTAAATGGATTTTCTCACTTGAATTGTGCAAGTTGTATATGTGATATACTTTTGTGCACATGATTGTATCATGTTTGATGATACATGCTTATTTGGTTAAGTGTAAAGAACTAAACCATGGTTAAAATGATGATTAGGGTTTTGCTTATTCATTCTTTTATTTGTTTATTCATTTTGGAAATGATAAGAAAAGAATGGTGGCTTTATTTGTTGTTTTGTTGAAGCTTCATGAAGCTTTGACCTAATCCACCATTCTTGTCTCTTGCTTAACCCTAACCATCATAACTAACCATGGTCTATTCTCTACACCTAACTAAGGTTATGATATGATAAGTATTCATTTTTATTATTCCTTTTAATTAACTTATCATAATATTATCTTCTTCTTCTTCATCTTCTTCTTGAAGAAAAAGCTTTCCTCATCAATGGCAACTTGATGAAAAGAGTGAGAAATCCAATTCTAAAGTGAACCCACCTCCTATTTCTTCATCCTCTACCTCTTGCCAAGTAGTATAGGGTGTTTCCTTCACGAGTTTTCTTGACTTGGTGAAGTCGGAGCTTGATCTAGTGATGCCTCGACGTAGATCATCTTCGGCATCGTCGTCGATGACCTAGCCCGCTTTTTCTCCGATGAAGCCGACGCTAGAGCCCCGGTTTCCATTTGGACAGCGAGGAGACTTCATTGCGGAGCTATGGAGGTGGAGGACCGGATCTACAAAGGTTGTATTTCCGTTTACTCGTAGTTAAGTTGTTAACTAGTTGCTTTGTCGCCTAAAATTCTAGTTAACGATCCGTATTAGGGTTTCTCGGCACCCGTAAAATTTGAAATTGGCATGGTTGATGCCTTGTGAGACCTCATTAGCGTGCCTAGGAACCCTACACCGGTATGGTATCCCGGGACGAGAACGGTTTCGCTGTGTAGTAGACGGTGAGCCTGGCAGAGGGACTACTACCTACCGGTGATTGGTTGGACCTGGCGGTTATCCAGAGGATACTGACCAGAGTCGATGGATGGATATGGCGTACTGCCGGGACCGAGGGCCGATTCCGCAGACATAGCCCGTGGGCTGATCCGGACTGACGGAGCCCGATAGATGAGGATTTACGTGTCGATGCTAGGCATGTGTTTCATGATGATTTCCATGATTTTGATTATATCCTCATATTTGCATGCATGACGTTTATTGTCATTGGGTGACGGGTGGACGGGTTCCACGTTTATACAGACATTGATTACATACAGACCTTGACTACATTGATCATACTTCATTTGTATATTTAATAGGGTACGAGGGCGCTGTTATATATATACCCTTACACCAATATTAGTGGAATGGGACGCTAGTATATGTGTATTGACATCCATTTGATACTTCATCATGTTTACTTCATGCAGACATACCTTACATTATGACATGTTATTATCTGAGGCACTGGCACGAGTACTTGGCACTACCTACATGATTAGATGTTATACTGCCACATTTTCATGCTTCAGACTTACTCTTGAGGGTTATGTAATATACTGATTGTATTGACTTAGGATTATGTCTTGCATTCGATTTCTGCTTGTAGATATTTTCTATTCACGAGTTGGCAACTCACCCCGTTGTGCCACAGTTCTTGCAGGGCTTGCCGTACAGGTTCCATAGCGGCACTTCTGGCACACTGTTTTCCTTTGCGGGTAATTTGCTTGGTAGGTGGGTTCTTTGTATCAGAACCGCCGTTATACTTGTATTATTCATTGTATCTAGAAATTCCATCAACCAAAAACTTGTATATTGTTTCAGACTCAGACACTAGTGATGTATTATTTCGACCTTAGAGTCGCGCTTAGTAGTGTTACAGTTTTCATGCTTATCTAGGTTTCTTTTAAATTTTGATCCTCGCCATCCGGCGTTGTATAGTATATTGCTTGTTGTTTATTTATTCTTAAAATGGTATTAGATTTCTGGGCTTTTGGCTTACTTGGATCAGATGGAGTCCTATAGACTTCATATGGTTCAAGGGCCAGTCACGTGCTCTTTCGGGGTGTGACAGTAACCCTCCCCTCAATGGTCAAAAAAAGAATGGATGAGATGGGGTCACATGCTCCCACGCGACCCTTGGATAAATCCCTCAAAATAAAGAGAACAAAGCCAACTCAGAATAGATTTTGTGCGCTCTCATGTGTCGCCACGTGACCCCTAGCAAATCCTTTCGATATCCAGTGCATGGGTACCCATCACGTGCCCACACGTGATGGCTATGAAGGCTAAGTGTTTAACACTTACTTGCATATTCTAAGAACAAAATAAAGGAAGTTTGGGCCTAATACTCAAGCATCTCACGTGACCCCACGTGAGCGCCTCTTTTTTTTAGTGTTTAACACTATTTTGTGCGCTGCATTACTAGTGTTTAACACTATTCTGAGCACATCACGTGGGAACACATGATAGTTGAGCGTACTCTAGTGTTTAACACTATATCCAAGTCAATCTTAGCTTGAGCTAGCTAAGTTTTCCAGAGGCAATACCCCTTTCTTTTGACTGAATCTCAAGTACACTCTTGTCTTCCAAAATTGGTCATCTCATATGACATTCAAAGCGAAACCCAGAAGCCTTTCAATCAACATTGGTTCAAGGGTACATCTCTTCACTCCTTTGATATTTGTCGTTGTAATCCTTTAACGTCTTCAGAGAGGTGACGGGTCCCGATAACCAAACATACTACGGACTGTGGAGTCCTTAAACCCATGGACTATGATGTCCTTACCCTTGGACTGTGGGGTCCTTAAACCCATAGACTATGATATCCTTAACCTTGGACCGTAATGTCCTTAAACTAATTATGGACCGTAATGTCCTTAAACTAATAATGGACCGCAATGTCCCTAAACTAAACAACAAAGCCCAAATGCTCTTTTGTCGGATCTAAACGATCCTGTTAAGTAGATCTTAGTCTAAAATTTGACTAACGTATCCTTAACAAACATTTAAGTTGATCTTAATTAACGATCCTTAAATCAATTCAACTACAGATCCCCCAATCAATATTGGTTCAAGGGTACATCTCTTCACTCCTCTGATATTTGTCTTTGTAATCCTTCAACGTATTCAAAGAGGTGACGGGTCCCGACAACCAGACATTCCCTGGACTGTGGGGTCCTTAAACCCATGGACTATGATGTCCTTAACCTTGGACTGTGGTGTCCTTAAACTCATGGACTATGATGTCCTTAAACTTTACAGACTATGACGTCTCTAAACTATTATAGACTGTGGGGTCCTTAAACTCATGGACTATGATGTCCTTAAACTTTACAGACTATGATGTCTTTAAACTGGACCGTAAAGTCCCTAAACTAAAACAATAGAGCCCAGATGCTCTTTTGTTGGATCTAAATGATCCCGTTAAGTTGATCTTAGTCTAAAATTAGACTAACGTATTCTTAACAAACTGTTAAGTTGATCTTAGTCTAAAAATTAGACTAACGTATCCTTAACAAACGTTTAAGTCGATCTTAGTCTCAAATGAGACTAACATATCCTTAAATCCAACCCAAACCCAATTCTAAGAAAATACGGATTTGGACTAATCCACGCCCTACGAGCGACAACATAAATTAGTCTCCGTATACAATCCACGGGCAACCAAAAACAAAACAAACACCCACGACATGAAGTGACCATCTGGAGAAGGAGAAAGTGGTTACCGCTATGCGGTAGCGTAATTAACTGTAGGGGCTTGCGCCTGCAGGGAAGAGCGTCCCCACAATCAAAAACCCTTCAAACGAGGGGGAATCCGACGAAGTCTGCTACATCGGCCGCATCCGTCTAAACCTTCGATACATGGTGCCATAAATCAACTTGGTATCTTCGGAGAGGTAGACGGATAGCACCAATTAGCATCTGCCCTCGAAATTCTGGCAAGACGGACCTACGCGGTCGCGTCTCTGTGTTCGGCGGAGAACAGATTCTGGCACGCCCGGTGGGACCTCTTCCTCTTTCCACTCCACACTTCGTGTGTCGTGTTTCGTGAACAAGTCGCGGTTTGACATGGTTGCCGTTGGATTTTAAATACTAAGATTTGGTATCTTGCTTCGTGCAGAAAACAGAAGATCAAATGGCTTTCAACTGCACAAGCTGCAACAACGGCAATAACTTTCACTCCGTCCCTGCTGGAGGAGAGAACTACGGGCTTCAGGCGGCCTCCGTTTTTACAATGCCGGTGGACCAGGTGATGCAAACCACCACAGAGCTATTCTTCAGGACCATGCTCCCGCCGATGAGCTTCAACGCCTTTGTACCATCGCAAGAAGCTCAGAAGAAGTCGGTCTTTGATCGGCTTACCACTACTGCGGCCCCTCTTAATGGGTTACCCAAACCAAGCGCCTCAGTCTTTAACAGATTGGGCCGAAGCTCCAATGGGCCTGTGAAGAAGCCTGCGATACCGGAAAGGGTTATCCCGAAGAGGATAGCCATTCCTGCTCCTGAAGCCGCTAAAGCGGCTTCCCCTACTAAGGAGTTGGTCTTTGCAAGACTGACTGTTTCGGCTCTCGCTCCAAACGAAGTCACCAAGACTGCTCCTGCTTGAAAGTCTGCCTTCGACAGGTTGGCTATTCCCACTCAGCGAACGTCCGTTTTCAATAGGCTGGCGCTAATAACAGCACCTGACCAGAACAGGAGGCACGATCAAGCCACCCCTATAGCTGAGCCAGTACCGTCGGTTTGACATGCTCGACGTCGCCACTGGCGCCGAGTAAGGAAGGCTGGGGGCAATTCCCCTTCTGGATTGACTCCGCCGGCTCCAACGGTGGAAATTGATGCTGCTGTTCTAACTAGGAACAACTTTGAACTACTTAACAGGGTGCGCAGGAATTTACCAACTGCCATGCTAAAAAATTCTCCTCCTCCTGTTGAAAAGATCACAAAGGCGAAGCCAGAGCAGCCCCCTCAGCGACTGTCCTCTAAAGTTTACAAGGTCCGGCGTCAAGTCCAAGACTCGATGATTGATCCAGATTACTCCCGCCGACAGAAAAAGATAAAGGTTCGGCAAGAAAAAGACCACCCTGTCATATCGCAGGAGACGTCATCTACTCGGGTGCCCACTGCAACGGCCCCACCAACTTCGACCGCCCACAAAAGGAGAAGGCCGGAGAAAATCCCTGAGTCTGCGATGAATCGCAAGACTACTGAACCCAAACGCCCCAAGTCGGGGGGCATAGTGGTCCATACTGTTTTTATGGCATCCGGGAAAGAGGATAGCCGTATCTCTAGGGGTCATCGACCGCTTATGCGATCTGTGACAAAAGCCCAGGAGCAGCAACAGAAGCTTCAGAAAATGCTAACGCAAATGGCTGCACTCACTGGGCCAAAAGAAAGCATGGAGGCGTTATCGGAGCAGCGTCATGAACAGGAAACCGATGTTGACTTCCTCCGCAGAATTCTCGAAAAGAAGGACAGAGAAGCAGCGGAACAAGCGGCCAATATAAAACGAATGACGCTTCTCTTCCAAGACATGGTCGGGATGATGATACAACCGAATCCTCCGGATGAAGACCCTCCGATTATCCTTGAGGACGATAGAGGGGAGACATCGAACCCTCTTCTAGCTTGTTCAGCAGCCAAGGAGGAGACCATCTCCCAAGCCGCCCTGGATGACTATATCGCTTAGCAGATACGAGTTCATCAGGCGAATGAAGCGGTTGGGCAAATTGTTAAGACTGGACGACCCTATCCGGGTTGGTACGACCAAATAAAGTACCCGCTGGGATATACGATCCCTAAATTCCATGTATATAAGGGGACGGGGAATCCACACCAGCACGTGGCTCAATTTAGGGCTCTATGCGGCAACACCGGAGGTGACGATAAGCTGCTGCTTTGCCAATTCGTTGGCAGCTTGGCGGAGATGACCTTCAAATGGTATTCGGAGCTTCCAAACGACTCCGTCAAAATATTCACGGAGATAGAGCTGTTATTCACCCAGCGTTTCGCAAGTGCCAGCGAACGCACCCCAATCACCACATTAATTAACGCCAGAGTGAAGCCAGGCGAAACATGGGTGCAGTATGCAATACGGTGGCGGAATCTATGGTCGAAGTGTGAACAACGCATCGAAGAAGCTCCTGCGGTAGGCATGTTTGTGGGTACTCTTGATCCGCAGGCGACCATGTCCCAGTTCATGATGTTCTTCAAGCCGACCACCTTCCAGACCTTAATTGACAAGCTGACCTAAATGGACCAGATGGGACATAAGCCGTCCTCGTCGAAAACGGAGCTTCGAAATAAAAGGGGTAAAGGGAAAGCTATCTTCGTCGCCAATGCTCAACAGCAACCGAGTGGCCCGAGACTGGTTGTTCGCCAAAGCAACAAGCGGCAATCTCTCGATGAGAAGTTGAGACGTCCTTACTCGTTTCCCCGGAATAAAACAAGGAAACTGTTTGAACTGGCAGTGCGCAATGGGCTCATCACTCTACCGGAGTCGAGACATCCACCGTGACCAAACGACGTCAACGATCCTAATTACTACCCCTACCACCGAGTATTGGGCCATCCGATCGAAGACTGCTACGTCTTCAAAAACTGGGTTGAAGACCAATACCAACAGGGCAAGTTCGCGCTATCTGAAAACTGGAAGGTGAATCCGCCACAACAGCATACTCCTAAAGGGGTGGACACACCGGGGGCATCGTGCTCTTTTATAGAAGAAGCTCCATGGGAGGTCGCTCTTTCAGTCAAGACGAAAAGAATGCTGAAGGATCTTCACACATGCCCGGAAATCAGGTGGAAAAGCCCGCTAGAGCCTGAGATCATTGAGGGAATCCTAAAACCGCGCCCAACGCCGAGAGTTAGTAGCAATGGGCAAAACACCCAGGCCCAGCCGTCAAAGTCTTCGAAGAAAAAGAAGAAGACAAAAAAGCCTGCGCAGTCTAACGACAAGCGCACGGATCTGCAAAAGCATATTGATGCGTTGAAGGAATACAACCAGAAGGCGCGAACCCCAGTCACGCTTCAATAGTTTCTCAATCACATCCTTGAAAGTGAAGATAACGACAATGATGAGGGAGACGACTTGTCAGAGGAACTCGAAGATTATGTGGCGAGTTGCCACATGATCTCTCATTTGTCTCTAAGTAATAAAGAAGCTCACTCGGCGTTAGGAGATAACGTAGAGGAGCTGGGGTAGGAGCAATACCAAAATCCTTGGATTATGTGACAAGGTCTATCAAGGGGAAACCTACTTGTTCATAGAGCATACGGCGAAATTTCGCCTCAAAGTTACTATGGACCGAAAAGTCCGTAAACTAGAAATTTGCCTCAAATATGGCAACAATGGACCGTAATGTCCTAAAACTAGATACGGACCAAAATGTCCCTAAACTAGCAACGGACCGAAATGTCCATAAACTAACGATGGACCGCAATGTCTTAAAACTTGCAACGGACCGAAACGTCCCTAAACTAACGATGGACCGCAATGTCCTAAAACTTGCAATTGACCGAGACGTCTATAAACTACAACGGACCGCAGCATCCCAAGGCCGACAAAAAAAATGGTATGTCCACAAGCAAAATGGGCACGGATGAAAACTCGAAAGGGCGCCGTGTGTAAAAACAGCAGGACTACCGGCGATGTTTGTGAAAACCCGAAAGGGCGCAGACTCGAAAAATAAACCGGTATGTCCATAAGCGAGATGGTCACGGATGAAAACCCGAAAGGTCTCCGTGAGTAAAAACAGCAGGGCTACCGGCGAGTTTGTGAAAATCTGAAAGGGCGCAATCTCGTTAAAAGACACTTGCAAGGTCCTCTCGACCTTGTAAGGAGAAAATACTTGCGTGAGATCCTTACGACTCACAAGAGAGCAACACACTTAGGAATCCCTACGATTCCTAAGGAGAAAACGCACTTACGAGATCCTCACGACTCGTAAGGAGAATTCTCCCTTTGAGACTCTCACGGCTCATAGGATTCAAA
Organism: Agapanthus africanus; assembly: GCA_030015575.1. Classification (NCBI taxonomy): domain Eukaryota; kingdom Viridiplantae; phylum Streptophyta; class Magnoliopsida; order Asparagales; family Amaryllidaceae; genus Agapanthus; species Agapanthus africanus. Next base: position 820,836,201 of record CM057339.1, on the reverse strand, counting down.
AAGCCTTAAGCTACAGGGATCTGAACCTGTTCTTAAGCCATCATACACCCCGATTCTGCCTTACAAGCGGTTCAATGCTGACCTTTGTATACAATTCATGGGCACGAATAAACATTTTCTTAACAAAGTCCCACTAGCGACTAGGGATATGCTCGCACGGTGAACAAACCCTTGTACGTCCTCTCGACTTATAAGGAGAAAACACTCTTATAAGATTCTTACGACTTATAAGAGAACATACACTTAAAAATCCTCATGATTTTTAAAGAGAAAACGCACCTACGGGATCCTAGGGAGAAACACCTTTATGAGACCCTTACGGATCATAAAGTCAAAAGCCTTAGTCGACAGGATTCTAACCCTGTTTGCTAAGCCATATTTGTTTAAATCGACAAAGGCAGATGATGATTCGTTCCTGGCAATATCCCAGTTGTAACGATGCTGATGCTTAAATCAGAATCAAATTCCAAGTCTTTTCAAGGCAGATGATGATTCGCTCCTGGCAATATCCCAGTTGTAGCGATGCTGATGCCTAAATCGGTATCAAGTTCCAAGCCCTTTCACGTCAAATGATGATTCGCTCCTAGCAGTATTCCAGTCGCTGCGATACTGATGCAAGATTAGTATCAGACCTTGAGTTCCATACTCGAAAAAATGCATATGAAATATCTGAAATGTTTGGGCAACTCGCAATAAAAATCAGCGAGTAAAAATATATGCATACAAAAATAGCCGAAATGATTGGGCAACTTGCAATAAAAAATAGCGAGTAAAAAAAACAGCCGAAATGATTGGGCACCGCGAAAAATAGCCGAAATGATTGGGCAATCGCGACTTTCGCGATACAAAATGCTGAAATGATAGAGCAACGCGGAAAGAAAACAAAAAAATATATATGAAATAATGAAATTTTTGCCCTGCAGGTAAGTCCATACTGACCCCTGTACACAATCCATGGGCATAAACGAAAGAGAACCACATTTTCCTACCAGACCTTGTCAAAGGGAGAGTCAAGTCTCGATGGCAACATCTGCATCCCAGAAGACCAACAACGACGTTCCTTCTCATTCCAGCAGGATTTGGACGCGATGTCAACAAAGCGGAGCCATGGCAAAGTCCCTAATTCCAAGACTCTACGGTCTACAGACAACCTAGAGTCAACCAATGACCTCCCTGCCGGATCAACGCTCCGTCTCGGAAATAAGTCAACCAAACCCCAGGGAAATCAGCGTCCTTGGAAAATACCTTGATTCAGGGAAATCAACGTTCTTGGCGAGTGCATCTCGATTCGCGTCGACCCGTAAGAAAATCAGTATCTTTGCAGGAATACCTCGATTTGTCTTAACCCCCAGGGAAATCAGCATCCTTGGTAAAAATCTCGATTCAGGGAAATCAACGTCCTTGACGAGAGCATCTCGATTCGCGTCGACCCGCAGAGAAATCAGCGTATTTACAGGAATACTTCGATTCGTTTCAACCCCCAGGAAAATCAGCGTCCTTGGCAAAAATCTCGATTCAGGGAAATCAACGTCCTTGGCGAGAGCATCTGGATTCACGTCGACCTGCAGAGAAATCAGTGTCTTTGCAGGAATACCTCGATTCGTCTCAACCCCCAGGGAAATCAGCGTCCTTGGCAAAAATCTCGATTCAGGGAAATCAGCGTCCTTGAAGAGAGCATCTTGATTCACGTCGACCCGCTAGGAAATCAGTGTCTTTACAGGAATCTCTCGATTTGTCTCAACTCCGAGGAAATCAGTGTCCTTGGCAAAAACCTCGATTCAGGGAAATCAGCGTCCTTGACGAGAGCATCTCAATTCGCGTCGACCCGCAGAGAAATCGGTGTCTTTGCAGGAATACCTCGACTCGTTTCAACCCGAGGAAATCAGTGTCCTTGGCAAAAACCTCGATTCAGGGAAATCAGCGTCCTTGATAAGAGAATCTCGATTCGCGTCGACCCGCAGAGAAATCAATGTCTTTGCAGGAATACCTCGATTCGTTTCAACTCCCAGGGAAATCAGCGTCCTTGGCAAAAATCTCGATTCAGGGAAATCAGCGTCCTTGACGAGAGCCCCTCGATTCGCGTCGATCCGCAGAGAAATCAGTGTTTTTGCAGGAATACCTCGATTCGTCTCAACCCCCAGGGAAATCAGCGTCCTTGGCAAAAATCTCGATTCAGGGAAATCAACGTCCTTGGCGAGAGCATCTTGATTCGCGTCGACCTGCAGAGAAATCAGTGTCTTTGCAGGAATACCTCGATTTGTCTCAACCCCCAGGGAAATCAGCGTCCTTGGCAAAAACCTCGATTCAGGGAAATCGGCGTCCTTGACGAGAGCATCTTGATTCACGTCGACCCGCAAGGAAATCAGTGTCTTTGCAGGAATCTCTCAATTCGTCACAACTTCGAGGAAATCAGTATCCTTGGCAAAAATCTCGATTCAGGGAAATCAGCATCCTTGACGAGAGCATCTCGATTCGTGTCGACCCGCAAGGAAATCAGTGTCTTTGCAGGAATCTCTCGATTCGTCTCAACTCCGAGGAAATCAGTGTCCTTGGCAAAAACCTCGATTCAGGGAAATCAGCGTCCTTGACGAGAGCATCTCGATTCGCGTCGACCCGCAGAGAAATCAGTGTCTCTGCAGGAATATACGACGTCAGCAAAACGGAGCCATGGCAGAGTCTCTAGTTCCAAGTTTCGACGACCATATCTACAGCCTAGAGATCATCAACGGCGTTCCCCCTCATTCCAGCAGGATGCAAACGCGACATCAACCAACGGAGCCATGGCAAAGTCCCTAGATCCAGATCTCGACGGTTCACAGATAACCTAGAGACTACCTCGACATTTGTCTCGTTACAACAGGTGCAACGTCAGCAAAGCGGAGCCGCGGCAAAGTTCCCAGTTCCAGGACTCGGCGGTGCACAGACAACCGAAAGTCAACCCCTGACCCCGTACGGCCAAACTCAATCCTGACCCCGTATGACTAAAGTCAATCCTGACCCCGTATGGCTAAAGTCAATCTTGACCCCATATGGCCAAAGTCAACCCCTGACCCCATGGGACACGGCTAAAGTCAATCCTGACCCCGTGGAAAACGGCCAAAGTCAACCCTCGACCTCCCCGTCGAAGCAATGCTTTGACTCGAGAGCAGGTCAACTCATCAATCACTTACGAGTCCTCTCGACTTGTAAGGAAGAAAATTCTCTTGTGAGATCCTTACGACTCTCAAGAGAAAGCACACTTAGGAATCCTCCCGATTCCTAAGGAGAAATTACACCTACGGGATCCCCTCGACTCGTAGGGAGAAAAGTCTTTATGAGACCCTCACGGCTCATAAAGTTGAAAAGTATTAGACGGCAGATCTAAACCTGTTTCCTAAGCCATTACTGCTTTACAAGGAGGTCAAGATAGACCATCTGCAGGCCACATTTCCCAAAGCCACATTCGCCAATGAAATAAAGAAGCTACTTACGGGTCCTCACGATTCGTAAGGAAAAATGCACGAGTGAGATCCTTACGACTCACGGAGGCGATGAACACTTAGAAATCCTTATGATTTCTAGGGAGAATATGCACCTATGAGATCCTCTCGACTTGTAGGGAGAAAAAACCTTCTTGAGACCCTTACGGCTCATGAAGATGAAAAAGTCTTAGGCTACAAGGACCCTAAACTTGTCTCCTAAGCCCTCAATTCTATGGCCATGCATAACTCTTCACTACTTCACCCACGTACATGCTTACGTGGGCAAAGTAGTGGGGGGCATTTGTTCCCGCCAAAATTTTCGGCCAAGAGCTACTTGTCCCCTTGCAAAAAAGGGGGAGAATCCTAAAAAAGCAGGCATCACGTGCTTACACGTGACCAGGCCTCACGTGCAGACACGTGACCTTTTATGAGCAAAGTCTACTTGCGCCTGAAAGCCTAATTGGTGGGGTCACGTGCCAACACGTGACCGGGCCTCACGTGCAGACACATGACCTTTTATGAGCAGAGTCTATCCGTGCCTGAAAGCCTAATTGATGGGGTCACGTGCTAACACGTGATGGGTTCCTGAGCCCTCTAAACTAATAGAATCAAATTCTAATTAATTGCTTAATCAGTGAGGTCACGTGCCAACACGTGATAGACTCCTAAACCCTCTGAACTAATAGAATTAAATTCTGATTAAAAGGAATCAAAAGCCTTAATTGGAAAAATATTTCCGAAGATCTTTCCAAACAAAAAAGATTGCGCTCTATAAAGTGGAGCACCGTTGGATTAAAAATCCAATGGTGATTAAAAATCACCAATTTATAGAAATATTCTATACAAGGAAATATTTTCCTAAAATCCGCCAGGAACAACAAATAAAATATCTTTTGGATTAAAAATCCAATGGGGAATAAAATTCACCGAGTGATCTAAAAGATCATATTGGTTACAAAATCAATAAAAATCTTTCAATGAAAGATGGACTAAACAAACTGATTCTTTTCTTTCTCGTATAAATAGGAGCTAAGAAGAGAAGAGGGAAAAAGAGGAGATACAACAACAGAGAGAGAATACAAAAGAAAAGAGAATTGAATTCTCCAGAGAGAAAAAAAAGGTTTCTTTAGAAAAGAAAGAAATCCTAGGTAAGAGATCATCCTATAAGCTCCCACAAAATAAAAAGAGAATTTAATTCTCAATCTAAAAGTTTAACTCTTCTGAATAGGAACTTAGTTCTTCCTTTGGTTGAAAATCTGCAGAAGCAGATCTATCTCATCGGGGAGATTCTGCCATGCAGATCTAAAACTTAGGTAAGGACCTAAGTTCAGAGAATTTTATTCTCCTACAAAGCACATAGGAATTTAATTCCTTCAACAAAAATAGGGTTTAATCCTTAATATAAGAACTTAGTTCTTCTTCATGGTTGAAGATCTGCAGAAGCAGATCTTCCCATAAGTTGAGAATTTAATTCTCATCGGGAAGATTCTGCCATGCAGATCCAAAACTTAGAGGGAGAATTGAGTTTAAAGAATTTAATTCTTTCGAATACATAGGAATTTAATTTCTCTAAATAAAATTAGGGTTTAACCCTATAAAAGAATTTAATTCTTAAACAAGGGATCTAACTCTCCATGCACGTAAAAGAAATCAGTACCCAACCTGATCACGTGTCAACACGTGACCCTCCCTTCAATGGTCAAAAAAAGAATGGATAAGATGGGGTCACGTGCTCCCACAAGACCCTTGGATAAATCCCTCAAAATAAAGAGAACAAAGCCAAGTCAGAATAGATTTTGGGCGCTCTCACGTGTCCCCATGTGACCCCTAGCAAATCCTTTCGATATCCAGTGCATGGGTACCCATCACGTGCCCACACGTGATGGCCATGAAGGCTAAGTGTTTAACACTTACTTACATATTCTGAGAACAAAATAAAGGAAGTTTGGTCCCAATACTCAAGCGTCTCACGTGACCCCACGTGAGCGCCTCTTTTTTTTAGTGTTTAACACTATTTTGTGCGCTGCATCACTAGTGTTTAACACTATTCTGAGCGCATCACGTGGGAGCACGTGATAGCTGAGTGTACTCTAGTGTTTAACACTATATCCAAGTCAATCTTAGCTTGAGCTAGCCAAGTTTTCTAGAGACAGTACCCCTTTCTTTTGACTGAACCTCAAGTACACTCTTGTCTTCCAAAATTGATCATCTCATATGACATTCAAAGCGAAACCCAGAAGCTTTTCAATCAACATTGGTTCAAGGGTACATCTCTTCACTCCTTTGATATTTGTCGTTGTAATCCTTCAACGTCTTCAGAGAGGTGACGGGTCCCGATAACCAAACATACTACGGACCGTGGAGTCCTTAAACCCATGGACTATGATGTCCTTAACCTTGGACTGTGGGGTCCTTAAACCCATGGACTATGATGTCCTTAACCTTGGACTTAATGTCCTTAAACTAATTATGGACCGTAATGTCCTTACACTAATAATGGACCGCAATGTCCCTAAACTAAACAATAGAGCCCAAATGCTCTTTTGTCAGATCTAAACGATCCTGTTATGTAGATCTTAGTCTAATATTTGACTAACGTATCCTTAACAAACATTTAAGTTGATCTTAATTAACGATCCTTAAATCAATCCAACTACAGATCCCCCAACCAATATTGGTTCAAGGGTACATCTCTTCACTCCTCTGATATTTATCGTTGTAATCCTTCAATATCTTCAGAGAGGTGACGGGTCCCAACAACCAGACATTCCCTGGACTGTGGGGTCCTTAAACCCATGGACTATGACGTCTTTAACCTTGGACTATGGGGTCCTTAAACTCATGGACTATGATGTCCTTAAACTTTACAGAATATGACGTCTCTAAACTATTACGGACCGTGGGGTCCTTAAACTCATGGACTACGATGTCCTTAAACTTTACAGACTATGATGTCTTTAAACTGGACCGCAAAGTCCCTAAACTAAAACAATAGAGCCCAGATGCTCTTTTCTTGGATCTAAATGATCCCGTTAAGTTGATATTAGTTTAAAATTAGAATAACGTATCCTTAACAAACCGTTAAGTTGATCTTAGTCTAAAAATTAGACTAATGTATCCTTAACAAACGTTTAAGTCAATCTTAGTCTCAAATGAGACTAACGTATCCTTAAATCCAACCCAAACCCAAATATAAGAAAATACGGATTTGGACTAATCCACGCCCTACGAGCGACAACATAAATTAGTCTCCATATACAATCCATGGGCAACCAAAAACAAAACAAACACCCACGACATGAAGTGACCATCTGGAGAAGGATAAAGTAGTTACCGCGATGCGGTAGCGTAACTAACTGCAGGAATTTGTGCCTGAAGGGAAGAGCATCCCCACAATCAAAACCCCTTCAAACGAGGGGGAATCTGACGAAGTCTGCTACATCGGCCGCATCCGTCTAAACCTTCGATACATAGTGCCATAAATCAACTTGGCATCTTCGGAGAGGTGGACGGATAGCACCAATTAGCATCTACCCTCGAAATTCAGGCAAGACGGACCTACGCGGTCGCGTCTCTGTGTTCGGCGGAGAACATGATAGATGCGAAGAATGTAAATGAAGTATACCCGACTACGCAATAGAGACCAACGCTGCTTCCCGCGATCCAGTCGCTCGGAAGCTGCGAGAGCAGCCTGAAGATCAGTATTAGTTGCAGGCATGTCAAACAAACCCTCATTAGTGCCATATTTGCACAAGCCCTCACCGTATGGAGCATGGGGCTCCTGGCCGAATACGACATCAGCAGAGAATAGAGATTTCTTTTTCTTCTGCGAACTGACACCAACAGCCGACGATAAAAGCTTTCACTTGACAAGCCTCTTCGGATGGCGGGTCCTGATCTCCGAACCAATGCCTGATTCCGGGGACGCCGTGGCTACCGCAGTCGCGGGAACATCCGGCCGAAGCTTGTCAGGAAAAGCTCGGGGGACTATAGCCGTAGTGATTTCTATTAAAGAAGGGCGAACGGCTGCTTGTCGCTTCAAAGGGAACGCTGGATTGCCGGCTGGGACGGCATCCTTGTGATCGAGTAACATCCACCTCTCCTCCCTGACAACAGCACACGTCGCATGCTGGTACCACGCCACGTGAGCATTCGAAGCTTTCAGCACATAGCTTAGCTCGCTGACCAAGAAATGGGACCCCATATTTAATCACATAAAATGATGCATCGTGCTACGAATACCCTCCTACATAGCAACCGGCTCGACTAAAAACACCGGTTGTACCTCATTAACCCAATTGTTGAGCGAAGTGGTGTGGGTTGTACCTCATGAACAACACCGAGGCATTCTGTCTAAACACTAAGAAGCCTGGCCTGATAGAGTACAGGTGCATGACCTCCCGGGCCCTCAACGCAGAAGCCCCATCCTTAAAAGTATCGTGCATCGGTTGGACCATCTTGGTGGATTCTTTGCAGATAGTCATGACTCTATCGACAAAGGTCATACTGTCCCCAACCATGCATGGTCGAAGGAGTAATCGCCGAGCCTCTCGCTGTGACGGGTCTGGAGTAGAAGCGTCAATTAGATGCATGACCCGGGGGAAGTTGTAGCTTTCGTAGAATCATGGTCGTATATGAACACCAAAGGCACCCAGCACGTGCATCTCGACCCATGATGTGAAGTAATGCAATGGGAGATACACGGGTTTTACCCTCGGCTGAGTAGTGTCAGCTGCTAAACTCAGACCGTGGAATAGATGAGCCAACCCTGCAATCCCAACGACCACGCGTGTCCCTGCAACGATACGATGAGACGGATAAAAAACAGATGGCCTCATGTAGCAGGGGTGCGACGTAAGCGCGAACCAACTCAGCCATAGGCCAATGAACTCCAAAAAGAACGTCTCTTCGTCAACACCCGGGGCAGTGATCTCTGCAAAGGGGACGACTGGAGTGTCTGGAATAAAGATATTCTTTAGATCCGCCTCCGCCGTTGGCAAATTATCCAAACCGAATCCGAACGGGTCGTTGAGTTTGGCGAATTTCGCAGCCTGTTTAGACAGAACTTCCGGACGAAGAAAGCGGGCGATAAAATCGGTGAAGCTAACCCCGTGCCCACCAGACTCCAGGAATAAATTCTCATACATGTTCAACATCTTGATTAAGCTGGGGAACTGATGTTGAACGGCGTTCTCCGGGGTAAGGCCCATTACCACTGACTTAGTGGCAAAGATGTACTCATCAGGGGAAAGTATCTCCTCATAGTGCTCCCCTCTGACGGGTAAATCGGAGATCTCTGCGAACTCTTCTAATGAAATTGAAACCTCCCAATCTGATAAGAGAAAGGTATGGGTTGGGATGTTCCATTGTTCCAAAAAGGACTTGATCCACCACACATGAGGACCGTGGTAGTGAAAGAGGGACGCGTAAATTGCGGGGTACAACCCGGTCTTTAATAGCAGTGACTTTTTGGCCGACAGGATATACCAGACCCACTGTAGATAGCTGGCCGAATGATGGAGAGTCAATCCTATCACGTAAACTTGCCCTCAAAGACGCGACTCTCCTTGGCATATACGTCGTCCTAAAATGTCCAAGGCCATCGGTGGCTGTACGGGTATCGATGCTATGAAAGGCTGAAGGCGACCTTCCAAGGTCCAGTTGACCTTTTCTACGACGTAAGTCACTTGAGGCGGGTCAGCGTAATGAATCGCTGGGATTGGCTCCGAAGGTGCTGCACAAGAAAAACTGCGCCGACCACGGATAATCTGACTATACCATGACACCCATAGATAAAGAGATTTTTGCTTTGGGTCATGATCCTTAATAAGCGCGAAGACTTCTCGATCTACGGGCGTGTCGGCAAAAGTGCTTTTCGAACGTACGAAGGGAAAAGTGGAATCAGAAGCCATAGTACCTGCACAAAAAGGGAGAAGTCAGCTATTGACGCAATGATTAAGGCCTTAACATTCTTTGTCACTTAAAATTGTACTGCACCACAGTTCAAAAAAAAGAAAAAAAAGGTAGGGACAGGGGCCCCACAAAATCAAGGTGACGCCCCATCAATGATGGGGCAGTCACTCATTAAAAATAGAATCCAAAAGGATTATCATTTAATGAGAAAATATCATTGGACTCGGGTGTTAAACTCCCTCGAGAACTGTGTTTTGCAAACAGATTTCAATTCTGTTAAGAAAATTAGAGAGGGAATAAAATTCCCAAAATTTTTCAGAGCCAAGCTCTGTAGGACAATGGGATAACATCCCAGAACCCTCAAAAGCAAAGCTTTCCAACGGGATAAAACCCCAAAGATCTTCAAGATCTGCAAGAAAAAAAATATTATAACACTAAGAGATCTTTGTAAAGGAAGAGCAAAGCTTTGTTAATGGGTTAAAATCCTAGAACATGAAGAGATTCCTTCAAGAGTTTGTTCATAATTCTTACCAAATTTTGACAGAATTTTGACTCTAAAAGAGTTTCCTTGGACAGAGCTCTGAGCTCTGGAAAGAGAATTAAATTCTCAGAGAAAGAAGAAGGTTAGGGAAGATGAACATTAGTCACCTCAAGGGCCAAAGGCCCTACTTATAGGCACAGGAAGACAGTCCAACTTCTAAGAAGATCAAACGGTGGAAAAGGTGCCACCGCTGCACTCACGTGTGAGCCACGTGAGCACAACGGGGGGGGGGAGGGTATTTGTTTCCCACAATAAAATAGCAAAGCTCTTTTCAAAACTTAAGAGGCAACGTCTCACGTGCCTTCCACGAGGGCGCCAGCGCCAGAGTTAAAAACTCTTATATGAGCAGCGCCCGTGTGCAAAGCACACAAAAATCTTAAGCAGCGCCCACGTACACAACACGTGAGCGCCGGCGCCCAGTAGAATTAAATTCTACTCTCTGTTAAGCAGAGCCATTGGATTAAAGATCCAACAGAGACAATAAATCATCAGGATGCAGAATTAAATTCTGTTTAGAAGGAATATTCCTTAAATCTTTCTAAACAAGAAAGATTGCTTTCTGTAAAACAGAGTACCGTTGGATTAAAAATCCAATGGTGATTAAAGAATTACCGATCTACAGAATAAATTCTGTAAATATTTCCCTAATCTTGTTAAAAACAAGAAAATATTTTCTGTAAAACAGAAGTTCTTGGATCAAAAATCCAACGGTGGGTAAAATCCCCAAATCATTTGGGTTCTCTTAATAAGAGATTTCTTCGGAGCTAACCAACAAACTGCCCCTACTATATAAAGGATCCAAGACTTCAATTCTAAAGAGGAGGAACCCCCCATAAGCTTAAAAAAAAGAAAAACCTTCGAAAGAACAGAGAATTAAATTCCCGAGGAAGAAGAACTCTCTTCTTGGAAATTTTAGGTAAATAAAAGTATATAAAGATCCTGTGGATCATTCAAAAAGAGAGAGAGAAAGCTCAGGAGTGCTTAGCACTCAGTGGGCGGCGCTCAGCGCCCACCGCCCCACGTGCCTCTCACGTGGGCACTACAAAAGAGCTCAGGAGTGCTTAGCACTCAGTGGGCAGTGCTCAACACCCAGCGCCCCACGTGCCTCTCACGTGGGCGGTACAAAAGAACTCAGGAGTGCTTAGCACTCAGTAGGCGGCGCTCAGCGCCCAGTGCCCCACGTACCTCTCACATGGGTGCTACAAAAGAACTCAGGAGTGCTTAGCACTCAGTGGACGGCGCTGAGCGCCCAACGCCCCACGTGCCCCTCATGTGGGCGCTACAGGAGTGCTTAGCACTCATTGAGCGGCGCTCAGTGCCCAGTGCCTCACGTGACCCTCACGTAGGCATCACAGAATAAAAGTGCTTGGCACCCACTAGGCAGCGCCTAGTGCTTAGCTCCTCATGTGCTTCGCACGTGGGTGCCATACAGAGTGCTTAACATCCATATAAAGACAAAAAGGGGTAAAGTTTTTAACACTTATCGGGCAATCCCCATGATTAAAAGCCCACATGATTATATGCGAGCGTCAGAATTTACATAAGTGCTCATCACTTTTTTAAAAATAAAAGGGGACTGAGCCCAAACAAGTGCTTAGCACTCTTTTTCAAATAAAAAGAAAACTGAGTGGACCATGCCCAAGTTGGTTAGGTCTCTTGAGAGTAGAAACTCTCTAATTCAGATCAACCGAGCCCATGTGCTCAAACTGATCTTAGTCCCAAATACGACTATCGATCTTCTAACGGATGATATCCTAAAACGATATTCGTCCCGCATTCCCTTAAGGAAATCTTAGTCTTAAAATACGACTAATGATTCCTGGGTTTACCATTAATCCCTTTTCCCTCAATTATGAGAATTGGTTCAAGGGTACATCTCTCTACACCTCTGATACATGTCGTTATAATTCCTCAACGTCTTCAGAGAGGTGTCGAGTCCCGATAACTAACTACTTTTTGGTGCACTTCCCAAACCGACGTGCATATCCCAAATCAAACCACATCCCAAACTGGATGCATCCCATATCATCTTTGCTCATCCCGTAACGTAACAAACACACGTGCACGCAAGATGGACAACGGACTGAAACGTCCTTAAACTAACTGTCGCCTCCAAAATGGCAACAACGGACCGAGACGTCCTTAAACTAAACTCTCACCTCTAAAGAGAGACCGAGACGTCCTTAAACTAAAATCTCACCTCCAAAATAGCGATCAACGGACCGGGACGTCTTTAAACTAAAACCTCACCTCCAAAATGGTAATTAACGGACCAAAATGTGCTTTAACTGATATTCGCCTCAAAAATAGCAACAATAGACCGAAATGCCCCTAAACTAAGACAACAGAGCCCAAATGCTCTCTTATTGGATTTAAAACAAAAAATGATCCTAACACCCTGTTAAGTAGATCTTAGCCTCAAATTGGACTAACGTATTCTTAACAAAAAACCAACCGAGCCCCCAAATGATCACATACGTTTAAGTCGATATTAATCCCAAAATGGATTAACGGCCCTTAAATAAAAACCCCAAATCTAAGAAATACGGATTTGGACTAATCCATGCCCTACGGGCGACAACATAAATCAGTCTCCGTATACAATCCACGGGCAACCAAAATTAAAACAAACACACCCGACACGAAGTGAACTTCCGGAGCAGGAGAAAGTGGTTATCGCCATGCGGTAACATAATTAACTGAAGAGGCTTGCGCCTGCAGGGAAGAGCGTCCCCACAATCAAAAACCCCTCACAAAACGAGGGGGAATCTGACGAAGTCTGCTACAACGGCCGCATCCGTCCAAACCTTCGATATGCGGTGCCATAAATCAACTTGGCATCTTCAGAGAGGTGGACGGATAAATCCAAATAGCATATGCTCCCAAATTCAGGCAAGACGATCCATCCCGGTTCGTCTCTATTTTCGGTGGTGAACACTCTGTAAAGTTGAGAATATAAATATATAAAGTGGTTGGATTTTATTTTCACTTGTCTATTCTTGTGTCATTGTTATGTTGCTTATAGATGCTTAACATATTCTTATAGTAAATACGTTGCGGGCTTGCCACATCACCGTTTCATTCTATTGGGAAGTGGGCCATGACAACATCTATTTGGTGGGAACAACTCAAAAATTGGTGCCGTCATTTAGACAAGCCAAAAATCTATTCATGGAAGAAAATGAAGAAGGAGCTCAAAAAGAAGTTCTTGCCCATGAATTATTTGCAGGAAACTTATCTCAAGCTCCATCATTTTAAGCAGGATGGACTTTCGGTATAAGAATACGCTGAAGAGCTTGATCATCTCATGTTGCAATGCGGTTTATTTGAAATCGAAGAACAATTGATTACTCGCTTTCTCGGAGGACTTCGACCAGATATCCATGATGTGGTGCAACTACAACCATATTGGACATATAATGATGTGTTCAAACTCTCTAAGAAGATGGAGAAGCAACTCAGAGAGAGAAACGAAGGCCGACTAGTTTTGGCGGAAATCGGCCCCTCAGCCGAGGCAACACTCCTTATCGGGATACGGGATTGCAAACGTCTAAAACTCGCACCCCGAAGGCTTTTGCGGAGCGTCCTATCTCAGTTGACCCTATCAAATCTACCAACTAGTTCCACTCCTCATCGGTGCTATAAGCGTCAAGGATTTGGGTACTTCGCTTTTTAGTGTCTTAACAAGAAAATGATCATATTAGCCGAAGATGAACCTTTGGAAAACTCTTCTCCTGTCTTTGATGAAGAGCCTGAGGAAGAAATAATATATGAAGATCATGGCAAAGCTTTCGTTACTCGTCGGAACCTGAACGCAAATCCCAAATCTTATTGAAGAGAGCTTGTGGCTTAGCAACAAAATTTTCCACACACGATATACTTCACATGGCAAGTTGTGTGATGTTATTTTTGACGGAAGAAGTTATGAAAATGTGGTCACTGTTACTATGGTGAAAAGTTTAATATGAAGACGGAGAATCATCCACATCCTTACAGGCTCTCTTGGCTTTGTAATGGTAATGAGTTGAGAGCGACAAAGAAATTTTTGGTGCAATTCTCTATTAGCACTAAATATCGAGATGAAGTTTTATGTGATGTGATCTCGATGGATGCGTGCCACATTCTTCTCGGTCGTCCATGGCAATTTGACCGAAAGGTCATTCACGATGGATTCAAGAACACCTATTTGATTATAAAGGTTGGTGTGCACTTCATCTTAGGACCAATGAAGATGGAGGTTGATACAAAACCGAAAGACAAAGGAGGTAACAATTTCACTTCCAAAAGTGAATTCAGCAAAGCTTTAGAGGATTCCGAGGAAGCCTTTGCCTTGGTAGTAGTTGAGGAAAACAACGAGCATGAGATTCCAATGATGTTAAAGCCTCTTATTCAAGAGTTTCATGATATTATTCTCGACGAGATTCCATTCGGATTACCCCCTATGAGAGAGATACAACATTGTATTGATCTTGTACCAGGCGGCGTGCTTCCAAACAAAGCGGCTTATCAAATGAATCCCAGTGAAATTAAGAGCTACAATAGTAAGTTGATGAACTCATGGCAAAAGGGTTGGTACGGGAAATCATGAGCCCATGTGTTGTTCCCGTTCTTTTAGTACCAAAAGAAGGATGGATCATGGCGCATGTGCATGGAAAACCGATCCGTATACAAAATCACCATCAAATATCGGTTTCCTATATCTTGGCTAGATGACTTACTTGATCAACTTCACGGCGCAAAAATATTCTCAAAAATTGATCTCCGAAGTGGTTATCACCAAATCCGGATGAGGCCCGGCGACGAATGGAAGATAGCTTTTAAAACAAAAGATGGTCTTTATGAATGGATAGTTATGCCATTCGAACTTTCTAATGCACCGAGCACTTTCATGTGACTTATGAACCACCTCTTCAAATCCTTTATGGGCCGATTTGTTGTTGCCTATTTTGACGACGTTCTCGTTTACAACAACAATCAGGCCGAACATATGAAGCATATTCGGTCAGTTTTTGAATTACTTCGAAAAGAAAAGCTATATGCAAATTTAAAGAAATGCGAGTTTTTGACAAATAACTTGATCTTTCTCGGCTATGTTGTCTCGGTCGAAGGCATCTCAGCTAATCCATCGAAGATTGAATCTATCACTTCTTTGCCGACACAAAAAACTATCCATGACATCCGAAGTTTTCATGGCCTTGCTTCTTTTTATTGGCGTTTCATAAAAGGATTTAGTTCAATCATCGCTCCTATTACCTAATGCTTAAAAGGAGGTACTTTCAAATGGCCTGACGATGATCAAAAGAGCTTTGAGCTCATAAAGAAGAAGATGACCGAGGCTCCCGTTCTTTCACTCCCTAACTTTAACCAAGTGTTCGAAGTCGATTGCGATGCCTAAAATGTAGGAATCGGTGCGGTGCTCAATCAAGATGGTAAACCAATCGCCTTTTTCAGTGAAAATTTGAATAATCCCCGCAAGAATTATTCCACTTATGACAAAGAATTCTATGCTATAGTTTGAGCCTTTGGTCATTGGCGTCATTATCTAATATCTTAAGAGTTCGTTTTCTTTTCCAACCATGAGGCTCTGAAGTACATCAACAGCCAACACAAACTTAATTCTCGACATGCAAAATGGGTTGAGTTCCTTCAAGGTTACACTTTTTGTATCAAGCATAAAGCTGGAGTCACAAATTAAGTGGCCGACACATTAAGCCGACGACATTCCTTGCTCGACACTATGCAAGTGAAAGTTTTAGGTTTTGAAGTTCTTTTAGAACTTTATAAAGTAAACCCCTACTTTTGGTCAAATTTGGGAAGAATGTTCCATCAGACCCTTTAACAATTTCTCTTTGTGTGATTTCTTTCTAATCAAGAAAAATTATAATGTATTCCAGAGTGCTAGCAATCATCAAAAAAATTCATGAAGGAGGACTCAACGACATTTTGGAAGAGACAAGACCTTAGCTCGTTGTCAAGAGCAATTCTTCTGACTGCACTTACCGCGATGTTAGTAATTTCATCGAGCGTTGTCGAACGTATCACACGACCAAGTATCACTCATAGAATACTAGTCTCTATAGACTGTTATCGGTGCCAACTTCTCCTTGGGAAGATGTGAGTTTGGATTTCATTTTGGGATTACCCCGAACCCAACGAAACAAAGACTCTATTATGGTGGTCGTCGACCGATTCTCTATGATGGCGCACTTTGTTGCTTGCATTAAGACACTTGACACCTCATATGTCGCCGATCTTTACTTGCGGGAAATTGTCAAGCTTCATGGTATCCCGAAGACAATGACTCCCGATCATGACCCAAAGTTTATGGGCCATTTTTGGCAAACATTGTGGAGAAAGCTTAGCACTCCACTACAATTCAGCTCATCTCATCATCCGCAAACTGAAGGACAAACTGAAGTTGTTAATCACAGCTTAGGCAATCTTTTGAGGAGCTTGGTTGGTAAGAATATTCGGCAATGGGACCTTGTATTAGCGCAAGTCGGGTTTTCTTAAAACCGTTCGGTTAGCCGAACTACCGGCTTAACTCTGTTCGAAATTGTATACGGTTAAAATCCTATCAGTCCCATAGACTTGTTCGGCCTACCTACCACTCATTAGTTCAGTAGCGAAACCGAATCTCGAGCCGAACAATTCAAGAAGCTACACAAGCAAATTCGATCCCGTATAACCAAGCATAACGAGAAATATCAAGAAGCGGTGAACATGCATCGCAAGCCGATGGATTTCAAGGAAGGTGACTTAGTGTGGATTCATCTATGCAAGGAACTCTTCCCTCGTGGTCTTTATGGAAAGCTTAAGCCAAGATCCGACGGTCCATTCAAGATACTTAACATGATTGGAAAGAATGCTTACCGAGTTGAAATTCCAGCCGAGTATGTGTCTCGACAACATTCAATGTGTCAGATCTCTCTCTTTATCATCTTGAAGATGAGTTAATTGACCCGGTAAAGTTAGCTTTTCAACCCAGGGAGAATAATGCAGGAGCATTCACACCTATTCTCACTCTCTCACATCTCCAAAAAGGTTCAAAGAATTAGACTTAAATACATGAATCTTATTAAATGAGTGAATCTAGATAAATACAATGACTGAAATAATCCTAGAGGGGCGAGGGGAAGGGGTGAATAGGATTATACTAGCAATATCCCCAAATTAAAAAAATCTATTCCACTTGCTAAACAACCAAACACAATTATCAACTCAAGAGCAAGGGATTGGCAAAAAGCATCAAATATAGCACAATAAGCATAAAGAGAGCAAGGTAATTTAGAATGCAATTTCTATCATAAATAATAAAATAAAGCAAGAGTGAAAGAGAAATTCCAAATACAATTGCAAACACAAAGTCTTTTAGAGAGGTCCGGTGCCCCGATAACGTCTCGGTCTTTAGTTCTCTTTCTTTAGGCCCTCAAGCCCGTTCCATTTAACTCATGTCTTATCCAAAAACTACACGTCTCCACCGAGACTATAACACCTCACTCAACACATGAGTGACTCTTCTCTTTACACGATAATCTTCTTTCTTCTTACAAAGGCATCCTTGCACTCAAGAGTTCTCACACAAAGAAAAGAAAAGGAAATTACGTTTGTGCCCAATAGGTTTAGACGTTTGTTCCCTCAAAAGTTTTAAGACAATGAAAACACAGAGAACAACCAGACGTTTGAAGAATTATTGACAGACGTTTGTTTTGTCAAAAGTTTTAAGACAATGAAAACACAGAGAACAACCAGACGTCTGAAGAAGCATCGACAGATGTTTATTATGTCAAAAGTTTTAAAGTAATGAAAATACAGGGAGCAACCAGATGTTTGTTTCCCAAGGCTTCAGACGTTTGTTCTATTATAAAAAATCTGATATCTAACATTTGTGCATGTTTAGAAAAACAGGACTGACGTCTGAAGTATAATGGGACTAATGTCCGAAGAAGGATTTTTCAGACAACTATGAACTTGGTTTTGAAAATAATTTTAAACGAAAACCAATGCAAGTTTTTCACCAAGAGTTTTACAAATAATACGAAGAGTGTGTGCAAGAGCTTAATATGATGTTTTCCATAGTCATGAGTACTTACATTGTTTTTTAGGTCGATATCGTTCTTTTGCCGATTCTTGAATCTTCCAATATCTTGACACGAGCTCATGAATTTTCGATTTCTTGAATTCTTTTGAACTTAGACTCCTTATCTTCTTGAAACTTGAATGTGATCATTAAGAAATTCTAGTCCATTATCATCCTACTTTCAATAAATTTACCATTTTAAATCAAAATTCTCCATCCTCCATGATAGGCTTGTGTCAGTTGATATCCTGAAATATTTCTCAAATATGACCAAGCTCATATAAAGTTTTATGAAATATGCAATATGAAACACATGTATATATCTATTAATATTGTGTAACACCATCAAAACGAAATGTAGGATTATGAAAATCCATAAATCATCAATCTCCACTTTTTTGATGATGTGATCGATATATTGAAAGTTAAATGTTTGAATAACTTCAATAATCGATAAAAAAACCCAACATATTAAAGTTAAACGTTTGAATAATTTCAATATATTGATAAGACCTATTACTCTCCCCCTTTTTGACATATAATAAAAAATGATGTCCTAAGAAGTAAAACGTTTGAATTACTCTCTCTAAACATATGCTTACCCATGTAAGTTAAATATTTGAATAATTCTCCCTAAATGTATATATAGAAGATTAATAAGAGTTGATGTGAGTAAGAGTAAAGTTAAACATTTGAATAAATTTCAAGACAAGTATATGGCTCATATCAACAAGCATGTGTAAGGAATAAGCAAAAAGCAATAGATACATGCAACAAACCATATGCAAAATATATACACAAGTTCTAATATCATATGGTTGCAAAGATGAGATAAAGATATAGGCAAAATAGGGTTTCCTCATATTTTGTGTCGTCAAACCCATGAAGGCCCTAAACATACTCCGCTGGATTCTAGGATATATTATAAACAATAAATTCACAATTGGGTTCCCCTAACGAGAGTTGCGGAGGCCATTTTGCAAAATGATACAAAAAGTAATTATATATGAAATTTATTTGAGCTCATAAACAAAGTATCATATATGCAACAAGAGAATTAAAAGAAGTTTAGATATACCATTCTTGTGCAATGTTTTCTCCATTTCCGTTCACGCACACGGATCACAATCCCTATATCTTATACACTTTGAAAAAGTAACCATTCGAGCTCAAGTGCATAATATAGTCCATCATACCATCGATATTCATTCATCAATATATATATATATATATATATCCCAATACAAATTCTATGCATAAAAAAGGCAATAATTATAGAGTTTAAAGTGCTCAAGTTGTGGCCTACAAACAATATGGATTTTCAAAGAAATTATGGGAAATGATAAGGGAATCATCAAATCTATTAAGACGCTTCTCTCAAAACAATGAATTTAACCATAAAACCAACATGGCATGATATTCATTAAAAGAAACTAGATCATTCAATACATAAACCACAATACCATCGGTTCATAATTAACCTTCTTTTAGAACTAGCATCTCTTGCTACAAGAGGATACAAAAAAAACTAAACACTAATCAAACCAACAAAAAGCCATATCCGTTTTCCATCCAACACAAAACAAAAACTATAGCAAAAAGAAACAAAAAGAAGATCTCATCTTTCATCTCCACACTAAGCTTCATCACCACCATCGTCGTTACTCTCCACGGTATCCCAATTGAGATTATCACCATTAACAACCTTGGAACTCTTGTCTTTTAAACTCTTGCCTTTGCCGCTTTGGAAATCCTTAAATCTAGCATTGATGTTCCCAAATTGCTCTCCCAAATATATCATCATATACTCGTGGGACTCGCAGGTCTCTCTTCTCATAGCATCCACGTTTTCGGCCAAAGTTTCTTGCTGAGCCCTCACATACCTCACCTCTCGCTCCAAAGTATTGAAACACTCAACTATACTTATAACATTAGGATCGTGCATGGATTGATTCGGAGCATCTTTTGCTTCCTCATCCTCTTCTACACCACCCTGTCTCATCGCATGCTCGGCCATGGATTTCATCAGATTTATGGTGCGGATATCGAGTGGTGCATCCACGGTGCGTAACTGTTGTCCTTCCAATAGAACTTTGAAATGCTTGAAGATCCTTATGAAAACCATTCCAAAAGGGAGGTTTTTAGAGGGTCCAAAGTTGCCCGCCGACGAAATTACTTCCAAAATGAGGTTAGGGAGATTATTTTGACGCAGTGCCAAAAAGGAAGGTCAAGAGCTTGTGACATCCCCTAAAAGCACCCCTATATCCCGGCTTGCAAAGAACCACCTTCCGGAGAGTATTGACAACGACTTTGACTTCAAATTTCAACTTAGCGGTAGCAGCGTAGAAAGGGTGAACCGACTTAATATGAAGAAAATTGGTTGCGGATACCGGATTCCAATCAACAGGATAGAAATGATATTCTCAAGGTTGAAAAGGTGGAAAATAGCTCCACCGGATGAAACTCCAAGAAGCCTTTGGAGAAGAGCTTCATCAACTGCAATTTTCTTTCCAAGCACAAAAGAACTTAAGATGATTCCATTGGTGTGTGAAACAGAGAGATTGGCGAAGAAGTACCTTACAAGGTTAGGGAAGAATGGTTCATCAATCGAGGCAAAGTCAATCCAACCTTGGGTTTTGAATAAACTTTAAAGATGATACTCACTATAATCTATCAAAGTAATTCCAAAACCTGAGATTACCTTTTGGGCATGAATCGAAGAGAATAACCTCTCATAAGAAACACTTAGAAACAATCAGTTGTCAAAACGTGCACCAGAAGAAGATCCTTCAACTCAACTCCTTTTCTTTGAGCTTTCGCTACCGATAGAGATCTTAGATGAAAGTCGATGTTGCACACTCTACAGGGTTGTAGAGAGGCGGAATTTTAAAAACAACGATTTTATGGCAAGCAACATCGACTAATCTTTCAAGATGGACCATAAACCCTAGCTAGCAAAACAACTTGGAGGTTCTAACTACTATGTAGAAAGTTATACCTTCTAGTTTCAAGTCCTTCGGTTCTTGATCTCGTCCTCCTCTTCTTGAGCTCCTTGAAGAATGTACGGATCACGCTTGATCTTCGACCTCCTCGCGTCAAAGACGATCCACCTGAGAGTATGTACTTTGAGCTCCTACCTCTAAACCGAGATAACTAGGGTACTTAGTTTGCTAATCTAAGTAGCCTAGATGAAGTAGGGAGTCTAATGGATTGTTTTATATCACTAGGTCTTTTGTTTCACAACACATGTGAGGGTAAGGATCTTTGAGGAAGAAGGAGAGGAAACTTGGAGAAAGAATGGAGAGAAGCAAATGAGCTAGGGTTGTTTTTGGCTAAGTGTGAAGAATGGATAATATCTTTTCTCACTTATTGAATCATGGAATAAAACTCAATACAATATATCACCCATGCTTCATTAGTGAGACCAAATGAATAAACTAATCAAAATACCCATACTTCACCCATGCCAAGTATGTCTCTCCAAATCCACCTCATTAATCTATTTTACAAAAATATATAATACCAAATAATGAGGTGTCTCCTTCTAGAAGCATTTTTGAGAAAATTACAAAAATAACCCCCACCGTATATACATACCCGTATCCGTATTTCGAAAAATACGAATACACTGAGACGAAAACAATCCAATAATATAATACTAGGATCCGGCTTAAACCAAAGCCCACTAGTATTATCTGCCTGAACATCATCCGTGTACAAGTACACGTATGTGATTGAAGCCCTGCCGTAAAA
Source organism: Agapanthus africanus (assembly GCA_030015575.1). NCBI lineage: Eukaryota > Viridiplantae > Streptophyta > Magnoliopsida > Asparagales > Amaryllidaceae > Agapanthus > Agapanthus africanus. The sequence continues at coordinate 820,814,453 of CM057339.1, read as the reverse complement.
CCATATGGTCTCTACATCCTTTGCCCGAAGCAGGAAAACCTTCTGTATGGGACTCTAAAGACTCGACAGTACGCCGGCAGCGGGTTTAACCACAAGCACGTCAGCGGTACTAGCTACACGTAACGGCTACCCAGGTATCTGTTAGATATGTATGCCCTAGATGCCTGCATTGTATAGGATGCTAGGCATGTATATGTACAGAAACAATCTTTGCTCGAAATGATAGTATGCTATCTTGTTTATCTTCATCTTAACGTGTGATGTGTTGTATTTCATATCTTTATATACATGTTGATGAAGCCCTTAGGATTATGATTGACTATCGGGATTATGATGTAGATCATACTAGTGGGGTCTGGGCAGTCTATAAGCATATCCTTTACCAGAGTAGACTAGTGTGTACGTTTCTTGACCATGGGGACGATGGTTGATCCCACAACCATTGGTGTTTGACATCAAAGATTGTACACAGGTGCTCATTGGAGAATGGGTACACCGAACAGGACTCGCTGAGAACTCCTAGATAGTATATATACCTATTGTCAGATTGCAGTTCTTTGGTGACACTTGTACAGGTTAGTCTGTAGACCCGAGATCGTCATAGTGTCTTGTGTGATTCCCACTGTTCTTTGATTTCCTCCCTACCACGGCTCTACTGAGTCATGCAAATAGGTGGATTTTGGATACAGTTCCGAATCACATGGAGGTAGTGAGCGATAGGAGGGGTTTCGTCTCTCCCGGTATAGGGAGTTGATGTCGCGCTATACTTGATCGGCCATAACAGCAAATCCCTGGCCAGGGTTCTTGAGATTTACTGATAAGAGTTATCATTAGTTTCTCGAACCGTTATGGGCCGTAAATCAGCATGACTTATAAAGTTACTGGGGTCTGATATTTACCACCCTTAGACTTCATATGCGATGTATCGGACGAAGAGACCGGACTGTACGGTAAGTGTTGCTTACAGGCTCGTTAGGGCTGTCATGAGTTCGCTCGTCGGCCACCTTTTTGTTATGTACAGGGGTAGCCGTTACGCACAGCTAGTGCCGCTGACGTGCTTGTAGTTAAACCCACTGCCAGTATACTGTCGAGTCTTTAGAGTCCCACACAGAGGGTTCCCTGGTTCAGGTAAAAGATGTAGAGGCCGTAAGTTATTACGGCAGGGTTTCGATCATGTTCGTGTAATTGTTACAGGAATAATGATCGGAAGGATAATACTGGTAGGCTTTGGTTTAAGACGGATGCCGGTATTATATTATTGGATTATTTGTATTCGTATTTTTCGGAATTCGGATACGGGTATACTTATACGGTATACGGTGGAGGGGTATTCTTGTAATTGTTACAAGAATACCTTCTAGAAGGAGACACCTCATAATTACATATTTATTTTATGAAAATAAATAAATGAGGTGGAATTTGAAATAGTCTAAGCATGGATGAAGGAATGGCTTCTTTCATTTTTTTTTATTCATTTGGAGTTACCATTGAAGCATGGTGCATTATTTTATTGCATGCTTCAATTATTTTCATTTGAGCCATATCATTTTTTCCATGCTTGATTTTTTCATTCATCACCTTGAAATTCTCTCTCCTCATTCTCTCCTTCTTCCTCCTCTTTGCTTTAACCTTCATATGAGTTGTGAATCAAAAACTTAGAGCAAAATTATCATCCAATACTTGATCTATACATCATCTAAGTGATCACCTCTGGCAATCTTGATCTCTTAGTTAAACTCTTGAGAAGAGTTTGTAGCTTGTTCGATAGCTCTCGGGTGGATCGTCTTGGATCTTGAGGTGGCCGGAGATCGAGCTCTTTGCGACTAAAAGGAGCATAGGAGTCACATTCAAAAGAAAACCCAAAGGACCGGTTCATTAGGTATAACACTATCTTAGTAGATTAGATTTCTAGATAGTTTTGCAAGTTAAGGTTTAAGCACAAGATCTTGGTTTATGTGGGTGTTGCATGCAAGAAATTTTTGTTTATCGCTTTCGTCTCCTCACAAGTGTTGTGAGAGTGTGAAACACCAACTAACATGGTATCAAAGCCTATCTTAAACCTTAAATATCTTATAGCAACGTTAGAATTCCGCCGTTTTTCTCGTGCAAAAACTGCCGTAAAAACAGTTTTAAATATCGAAGTTTTGAGTTGTTTGCACACCCCGCGGACTCACGGTTTTAACCGAGAAGCTGTGGGGTAGAGCACCTGCACCCCAAGGATACCTCGGGGGGGACCAGAGGCCGGACCCCCCAAGACCACCTCGAGGTGGCCTTAGGAGTGGGTGACCCGAGAGCACCCCAACAGGGTGCTCTCGGGTCTGCCAACCCCTTGGGGCCACCTCGAGGTGGCCCCCGAGGGTAGGTACCCTTCCGAGGCCCCCCATTCGACCGTTAATTTGATTTTCTTTGCCTCCGCGATGTTCGGGTGGGTTTCGAGTTCGTTTCGACTCCCGGATTGACGCAAAACGATCGGTTTTTGAACACTAGCTCACTGGATTTTTTCAAGTGTTGGAAAATGATTTAGTTTGCTAATCTTGTGCGGAATTCTAATGTTGCGGCTACTTTACAAGCTTAGTGATGTGTATGTGTGTTTGGAAACATCGACTAATTGCTATTTGACGATTAGTCGGGGTTGCACATATCAGTATTGATATCATGTAATGGTATGCGTATATGAATATATTGGATCGTCGTGATGAATGGCCAGGAATGTGAGAAGAGCGTTTTTCTTTCATTCATGTAATTTGTAAAAAGCAATATAATATTATTTTGCAGGGCACATCCGGATTGAGCTTGTAGCCACCGTTGTATAACTTCTTTTTACTGTTTTTGCTCCTAGGATAGACCCAAGGTGGGGTGCACAAACTACCGGGTTCTCGAAGTGCCGAGTGGCCTACTCACTTTGTTGAGGGAGATTGCTTCACTTCGGGAATTTGGCGGGTAGTTTTCTGCACCCGTAGGGGTCTAGGGAGGGGTTTGGCTATTCATCACGATCGTGGAACCCGTCTTTCATTAAGGGCTTAAATGAAATACGGAATTCCTAGTATATCCAATGTATTCATCTGTGATCTGGAATGTTTATAAATGCGTGCGACATATGGCTATTTATATATAAGATATGTAATAAATGTTGCTTATGTTTTGCACCCGCGCTAGTCCAGCCCCCACTCTGCCGTTAGTTAAGTAACCCAATGGTGCATGATGGGGCCCCGTGGCGAATGCGGATAGCATAAGCGTACGTTCTATTTTCGTTTCTATTCTGTGATGTTTAGGAAACGTAAATGATGGGACAACATTAATGTGATTAATGTTAAGAAAAAGAAATCTAAAGATATTGTAGAATCAAACTTTTTAAAATGGGTAACTCTAGTTTTTGCTTTGCATAGTGGTATTCCTTGATGAATATCCAGCACATGAGGAAAGGGCTGAGATCCCTTCACCGGGAGTGACCCGTTTAGCGAAACTAGCAAATATTACAAAGCACTCGATTGCTTTTTATAGTCGATCTATCTTTTGCTTTGCATCGTGGTATTCATAAATATCCAGCACCTTATTCGATAAGGAAAGAGCCGAGATCCCTTCACCGGAAGTGACCTCTTTAGCAAAATTAGAAAGATACTACAAAACCATTCGAATTTTAAAACTGGAGCTTAAACCACTCCTTTCACTAGATTCTACAACGATATCAAATTCAAAACATTAAGGGTTTTCATAAAAACCATCCGTTGCCCTCCGCCATTTTAGGAAGCAGAGTACTCAGTATTCGTGCCACGTTTGTTGACTATAGTTAAGGCGTAGTGTACGGTAGCTAAGTGATGTCTTCCTACAAAGCATTTGATGCGATCGATTAGGACATTTGAATGACTTTATTGACCATAGTTAAGGGTCATGCGGGTGGGTCTAAATCAATCACGAAATGGTGGGTAGTACTTGACTAGTGCTTATGATTTGTTGACCATAGTTAAGGTCATAAGACACTAGGGGTAAAAATCATATCGGGAATTTCAAGAGTTGAAATTTTCAATGAGATTGCATACCTTCTATTTGATAGTTGGATCCCGATCCCACTGTGAGTAAAAGTTACTCCTGAGAGAGTTTTGCACTTTACAATTAGTTAATCCAGTAGGTGTCTAGAAAGGTGTCAACGGGGTTACGCCTCTAGGAAAACGAGGTTTATTTAAATTAGGTCCGTGCGAAAGCACGGGGAACCTCCCTCGGAGTACCGACACTGGCCTGGCCGACCGGTTAGCGAACTTGTAGATTGCAATTAATCCTGGCTAATTTTATTTTTAAGCTTTGAAAGAAAATTTGATAAAAGCAATGGGACATCGATTAGATAAGATTAATAACCAATCTAATCATGCAAGAGCAATCGCTGAGTATCTTCTTTTCTCTCTCCTAATGGCAGATACCTATGACGGGACTTAATCTTTTATTAGACAAGAATAAACTCACGGGACCGAATTACAAAGATTGGCCGAGGAACGTAAATATTGCCCTGACCTATGATAAGGTCGGATACGTCCTGACTACTCCAGCCCCTCCTAGCCCAGGCCCTGATTCTTCAGTTGCGGATAAAGAAATCCGCAAGACATGGGATATAGACTGTGCAATAGCCAAGTGCCTCGCGCTTGCTTCTATGAATAATGAACATCAGAAGAAGCATGAGAAGATGGATGTACAATCCATCTTTCTCCATACAAAGGAGTTTCATGGAGAGCAATCTCTTACTCTCCGATACGAGGCCTCTCGAAAGTTATTTTAGATGCGGATGGCTGCTGGCACGTCTGTAGGTGACCATGTATTGAAAATGATTAGACTTATCGAAAAACTAGAGGACCTGGGTTGGACCATGGAGAACGAACAGTATATTGATATTGTTTTACAGTCCCTTCCCCCTGCCTTTGCTCAATTCATTGTAAACTTCAACATGCACAACATGGAGAAGTCATTATCTGAACTCCTCAATATGTTGAGGAGTGCAGAGAGCACGCTAAAGGTAGTGAAAACTCCCGCTCTAATTACTGGGCCATCTTCCTCTTCCGTCCCGAAAGCCAAGGCCAAGGGAAAGAAGAAGAAGAATCCCATTAAGCCGAGAGGAGGAGTGAAAAAGGCACCAGGAAAGGACATGATAGGGGCTGCTGCGATAGGACGAGGGGAATGCTTCCACTGCCACAAGACTGGGCACTGGAAGAGAAACTGCGTTGGATACCTGGCTGGCCTTAAGAAGAAGAAGCATGCTGATGTTTCCACTTCAGGTGTGTTTATAATGGAAAACCGTTTTTCAATTAACTCTACTTCCTGAGTATTAGATATCGGGTCAGGATCTCACATCGGCAATTGTGTGCAGGGGCTGAGAAATAGTGGGTTTTTGAAGAAAGGTGATCACACCCTCCGAGTTGGGAATGGTTCCTCTGTACATACTACAGCAGTGGGAGAGTATCACCTTGGTTAGCTGTCGGGTTGTATATTGGTTTTGAACCCATGTTTTTTTGTATCTTCGATGTTATGTAATATTATATCTGTATCGTTGTTGGACAATACTGGATATAATTTTGTATTACAATCTAATGTTATGAACATTAACCTTATTCAAGAATTGATTGGGTCTGGTACATTAAATAATGGGATATACGTTCTAAACCAACATACAGTTTTCAATATACAACACACAAACAAAAGAAAGGTTTCAGACATAAATGGAGTTTTCATTTGGCATTGTAGACTTGGTCATATTAACGAAACAAGACTAACCAAGCTACATAAAGATGGATATTTAAACCCGTTTGAATATAAATCTTATGCGACTTGCCAGTCTTGTATCAAAGGTAACATGACCAAAACTCCGTTTACTGGATACGGAGAGAGAGCTACTGAACTCTTAGGCCTCATACATAGTGATGTATGTGGACCAATGACTACACATGTGAGAGATGGTTTTTCGTACTTTATAAATTTTACTGATGATTTCTCAAGATTCAGACACGTGTTCTTGTTGAAACATAAGTCCGAAGCCTTCGAAAAGTTCAAGGAGTATAAATCTGAAGTAGAAAAACAAACAGGTTTGAGTATCAAGAAACTTCGATCAGATTGAGGAGGTGAGTATATAAGCTCAGAGTTTCTAAATTTCCTAAAAGAGAATGGGATTCTCTCTCAGCTCACTCCTCCGTACACACCACAGCACAACAGTGTGTTGGAAAGGAGGAATCGTACCCTATTAGATATGGTACGATCTATGATGAGTGATGCTGAGTTACCAATATCATTCTGGGGGCACGCATTAGAGACTACGATTTATCTATTGAATTGGGTTCCGACCAAAACCGTGTTTACCATTCCATATGAGATATGGTATGGGAAGAGACCATCTCTTAAAAGAGTTAGGATATGGGGTTGTCCGGCTTATGTGAAAAAGCAGAATCCGGACAAACTCGAGACACGATAGGTTTTGTGTAAATTTGTGGGATATCCAAAACACTCGTATGAATATCTTTTCTATGACAAGGAGGAACAAAGGGTGTTTGTTTCTCAGTATGCCACATTTTTAGAAAATGAATTTTTTACAAATGATACTGTTGGCAATGCGGTAGAACTGGAAGAAATTTCAGATACACAAACAATTACCGATGATTTGGTTGAACCTAAGGTTTCAATAGAACCTGACGAACCTCAGCTACTCCGTAGATCTAGTAGGACTTCTCGCCCACCTGATAGATACTACGGTTTTCTAATTGATGGTGATAGAGAAGATTGCATCATGTATGATGATGATGCTTCTAGTTTTCAGCAAGCTATCACGAGTGGTGACTCAGTGAAGTGGCTGGATGCCATGAGATCCGAAATGGAATCCATGCACACCAACAATGTATGGACTTTGGAGGTTGCACATTTTGGAGAAAAACCCATAGGGTCCAAATGTATCTTTAAGAGAAAGATCGGTGTGGATGGTCATATGAAGACCTATAAAGCTAGACTGGATGTAAAAGGATTTTGTCAAAGACCAGGCTTGGACTATGATGAAACCTTTTCACCAGTCGCGATGCTCAAATCCATTCGGATCCTGCTTGCTATAGCTGCTCACTATGATTATGAGATCTGGCAGATGGATGTTAAAACGATATTTCTAAATGGTGATTTAGAAGAATGCGTTTTTATGGATCAGCCAGAAGGCTTCATTTATAGTGGGAGCAGCCGAAAAGTTTGCAGGTTGCTTAAATCCATTTATGGATTAAAGCAGGCATCACAGAGTTGGAACATCTGCTTTGATGATACAATCAAAGAGTTTGGTTTTATCAAAAATGTAGATGAACCATGTATTTATAAAAGGATTGTAGAGAGTACTGTTACATTCCTCGTATTTTACGTGGACGACATTCTCTTGATAGGAAATGATGTTCCTATGCTACAATCGGTCAATCGCAGAGGTTCTTGATGAAAGACCTAGGTGATGCCTCATACATTCTGGGGATTAAGATCTATAGAGATAGATCTAAAAAATTATTGGGATTGTCCCAATCGAGATAATTGACACCATATTAAAGAGCTTTAGTATGGAAGATTCCAAACGAGGTAATTTACCCTCTTGTCATAGGATCGCCCTCTCCAAAGAGATGTTTCCAAAGACTGATGAAGAGAGGGCTCGCATGAGCATTATACCCTACGCTTTGGCGGTAGGATCTATAATGTATGCGATGTTATGTACTTTCCTAGATGTAGCTTATGCACTGAGTGCAGTAAGCAGGTATCAATCTAATTCAGGGGAGAAACACTGGACTGCTGTGAAGAACATTCTGAAGTACTTGAGAATAACTAAAGACATGTTCTTGGTGTGTGGTAACGGAGATCTCCAAATGGAGGGCTTTACCGACTCCAGCTTCCAGAGCGACAAGGATGATAGTAAGTCCATCTCAGGATTTGTATTTACCCTAAATAGAGGGGCGGTATGTTGGAAGAGTTCCAAGCAAGATACCGTCGCTGACTCCACGATGGAAGCTGAGTATATTGCTGCTAATGATGCCGCAAAAGAGGCCGTCTGGATGAGGAAGTTCATTTCTGAACTTCAGGTGGTTCCATCCATTGCTAATCCAATACCTCTGTATTGCGATAACAATGGAGCCATGGCTTTGGCAAAGGAACCGAGGTCCCATCAGAAATCCAGACATATCTTGAGGTGGTATCACCTCATCAGGAAGATAGTGGATCGCCAGGGCATCGAGATATGGAGAGTAGACACAAAAGACAACACAGCAGATCCATTTTCCAAGGCCATTCCTCAAGTCCAGTTTGAGAAACTGTTCGAGATGTTGGGCATGCGGTACACCGGCAACTGGTTCTAGTATAGACAGTGGGTACTTATTGTACCAACTACAGGCCTTAGTGCAAGTGGGAGATTGTTAGATATGTATGCCCCAGAGGCCTGTATTGTATAGGATGCTAGGCATGTATATGTACAGAAACAATCTTTGCTCGAAATAATAGTATGCTATCTAGTTTATCTTCATCTTAACGTGTGATGTGTTGTATTTCATATCTTTATATACATGTTGATGAAGCCCTTAGAATTATGCTTGACTACCGAGATTATGATGTAGATCATACTAGTGGGGCCTGGGCAGTCTATAAGCATATCCTTTAATAGTTCCTAGTCGAGGGTATATCGAGACAGGGCATCGATAATACCAGAGTAGACTAGTATGTACGTTTCTTGACCCTGGGGGCGATGGTTGATCCCACAACCATTGGTGTTTGACATCAAAGATTGTACACAGGTGCTCATTGAAGAATGGGTACACCGAACAGGACTCGCCGAGAACTCCTAGATGGTATATATACCTATTGTCAGATAGCAGTTCTCTGGTGACACTTGTACAGGTTAGTCTGTAGACCCGAGATCGTCATAGTGTCTTGTGTGATTCCCACCGTGCTTTGATTTCTTCCCTACCACGGCTCTACTGAGTCGTGCAAACAGGTGGATTTTGGGTACAGTCCTGAATCACATGGATGAAGTGAGCGATAGGAGGGGTTTCGTCTCTCCCGGTATAGGGAGTTGATGTCGTGCTATACTTGATCGTCCATAACAGCAAATCACTGGCCAGGGTTCTTGAGATTTACTGATAAGAGTCATCAGTAGTTTCTCGAACCGTTATGGCCCGTAAATCAGCATGACTTATAAAGTTACTGGGGTCTGACATTTACTACCCCTAGACTTCATATGCGACGTATCAGACGAAGAGACCGGACTGTACGGTAAGTGTCACGCCCCACTTCCCAGTGTACGGGCAGAGGGCGCGACGAGGCCGCTACGTATTTACTCAGAAGTAAATACGCTAAGCGTAACTAAGAAATATAAAAGAAATATACACAAGAGACAAATGTAATGAACAACAACTTTATTTATTAACAGTCTTTTGTACAATGCATGGAAAAGTAAATACATCTGAATGAAAGTAATGCCTAAACAGTAGCATAACAGAAATGGAAAGTACTGAAATGAAATAGGTACAAGTGGCTACAGCTCTGGGTCTTCGGTGTACTGCTCAAGGGCCTGCTCCGAATGCTCCTGAATGGTCTCGTGCTCTAGTGCGTCCGATCCACCTGACAACATTCCAAAGAAAAAAGAGAAGGAATGTCGACAGCGAACAATCGCTCGGTAAGTCCCAAAGATAAGGGAGAAGTAGAATAGACAGAGAGAGAGAGAGTGTGTAACTTTTAAAGTTGTATTATATTATCAACACTGTTATTTGTAGCTTGGTATAGAAGAGGACAGTGTATACGAGGGGAGTCTCTATATGCCAGAGAATAAAGGCAAATGGAATACAAGGCTCCGTCGATAATACCACGGAATAACGACATGGATGTAATTATGTCTTAAGTGACCACCTCGTGCCACCTTTAACATATTCTGTACCGGTCTACCCCTTTATAAACCCCGAGATGTGTTGTTTGTATTGTTGAATAGTTTGAATTGTATATTGTATATAGATGGATGAATTGTGTTGTAAATGGAAGACTTGCTGAAACCATGATATCGTATAAATGGAAATGGAGGTACTGGATAATTATGTAAATGGAATATATCCATGGTTTGGTTCAGTCAAGTTATATAGATTGATAGATTGAACATATTGAATATATGGATTCATGTTGAATTGTAGTTTGTACTTGAATCATATTCAAGTCAGATTATTTGTAATGAGACTCAGTCTGAGTCAGAACAATTAGAAAAGAAATAGAAGTTCCGAATTAGGTTTTGATGTTATAGGTAACCGCTGCATATGGGTGGCCGGATTTGTGTCTTTTTCAAAAACGATTACCGTATTGATAACACCGTTTATTAAGTTGTCTACCTTAAATAGGCAAGCATCCATATCTCCGGCTCCCTGAGGCTCAAGAGACAGGTCCCGCTTAAACCTATATTTATTAGGGTCCTTAGGGTAATTTATAGAACTTGAGGAGGTTTTATATAAAAATAATTTTGTATAGTTTTCAAAATACACCCAAGTGTTTTATTATCGTCTTTAAAGTTTTCATAGATGCAGATTTTATATATGTGACATTTCTAGTGAGATAAACCTATTTTTCATAATACATGGTATTTAGTTGTAAAGTATTGATCTTGTATGGAATTTCATGGTATTTTCATGTAAAATGATTCTTTTGATATAGAAAAGTTGGAATATTTATATTATATGAAAAATAGATATTTTGATGATACATATATATATATATATATATATTTATAAAAAATAATTTAATTTATTATTTTTCTAAAAATCTCATTTTCTTAAGATGTTTGTATTTTAAAATCTTTCGAGACCGAATGCTCCTTGCGGAGGTCTGCATCTCGTACTACTAAGCCCGAGGATGTGCGATAATCCCCACCATCCCGAACGGGTTCCCCAAAATGGGTTGTAGCGGCGCTTTGCAAAGATTTGTTTAAAAATACGTAATCTTGTAGAAAATGGTTTTTTATAAGTTAAAGGTAGTTTTGTGTAAAACGGTATTTTCCCTAATGTATATTTCCAAAAAGGAATCGTGCTATGTTGAATATGAGTGTTGTGAAGAGCTAGGTCATTACCTCATGATCTATTTAAAGGTATAACAATGAAATATGATGTTTAATGTCAAAACTAAACTACATAGTATTTTACTGAAAAAGTACGATAAAAATTGCAATATGAAATATTTTGCTATGAAACTTACTTATGATATTTTTTTAATGTTTAATAGTCAAGATGTGAGGATTTGGTATGTTTGTATTTAAGAAAAGATGAAGTTTTTTAAGAAGAACCGAATCGGACGTCGGATTAACTCCCCTTCCGTCGGGTTTTAGGAATACTAGTTTTAAGAATAGAATAGAGAAGGGAAAGGTGGGATTTACGGGATTGCGGAATAGAGAAAAGGAAGAGGTAGACGTAGGAGGTGCCGGTGCATCGTTTCGTCGCCGGGAACTCCTAGGGTCATCGTCGGAAGTTCGCCGGAGCTTCGCACTTCGCTAACTCCACTTGTACACAAAAATTCAAGAGAGTTTTCTTGAGAGTTTGGACAGAATTTGTGAGTGAGGTGTGTGTGTTTAGGTATGGTATTTATAAGGAAATTCTAAGGTTAGGGTTTGATAGAAAAATGAATTAAAAGATTGCATTAAAATAGTTTTAATTAGGTTTTAAGGTCTCTGTTAATGTGCAGGATATTTAAACATGACAGGGGTTAAGGGGAGGCCAAAAGACACCGAGACAAAAGAAGAAAATTGAATTTGACTTCGAGTCGGCCGGCGTCGCCGGCCGAGTCACGCTCTCCACCGGCCCGATTCCGGCGAGTCGGGCTAATTCTCGCCGCCACGTGTCGCTCATCGTTTGGTCTACTCCCTGGGCTCGTTTGTTTTTAGTGTGACTTTTAGGTTTACGGGTTTAACATGTGTAGACCTTTGAGATTCTAAAAGTTTAAAAGAAATTTAATCAAAAATAATATGTGGGTGATGGGATTTGAATTCTGGTGCTTTGGTTCAGCAGTGCAAGGTCTTACCAATGAGCTACAAGCTCCTTCTTGCAATTAAAAAGCAAATCAAACTTATAACTTGTGCTCAGACAAAATTACCCCTTTCTGTATTTTTGAAAAATTTGTACAGAAAGTTGTATATGAAGTTTAGGGTTGTTACATTCTACCCTCCTTATAAAAATTTCGTCCTCGAAATTTGTAAAAGGAAAGTGTAACAGATTTAAGGAAAGATTGGTAGTGTATGAAGAATAACAAAGTGATACAAGAATTTGAGAATGTGAAAGAGAATTACCAGTGTTACTTTGACCTACAGCCTCGGCTTCTACGGCTGCTAATGTGAAAGTCTGACGCCGTGGTACATTCCTCCTAGCTGGAGGCACATTCTGTCCTTGGGGCATGTTTCTCTGCTCTCGAGGCATGTCCCTCATTGCTTCTTGGAATTGGCGAGTAGACTGTGCATGTGGTGGAGCTGGGAGTGCAAGAAGAGGTGCAGGAGCCTGGATAGCTGGCCGCTGCGGGTAGTTGGTGGGTGTGTGAGCTGGGTTGCGTCTATAAGGACAGTTTCCAATTCCGTGATTGGATGCGCCACAAACTAAGCATAGGCCTTTTGCACGCCTACAGTCCTTCCACAAGTGTCCTTCCTTCTTGCAATAGAAGCAAAAGTCGGGGCTTTGATTATTGGCTTCTTCCAGTCTTTTGGGTTCAACAGTTGGCCTTGAAGAGGCTCCTCCTGCCATCTGATTGGTAGGACGCTTCACTCCGGCATGTTGAGGTCTGCCCTTTCTCTTTACTACTGCCTCATATCTTCGGGCAGCCTTCAAAACCAAATCATGGATTGGGAAATCCCCTGTAGCTAATGCAACTTGGATTTTTGGGTCCAACCCTTGCTGAAATCTTCTAGCTCTGATCTCAGCAGTCGGTATGAGATGGGTCGCAAACCTGTTACGGTCTTGTATTAGCTGTGTAGTATGTGATATATTGAAGAGTCGAATTATTGTGAAATATCTTACCGACTGAGCATGGTGAATTCAGCGTCATACTCATCTACTGATTTTGTCCACATTGAACTTTGTTGCAGATGGATGAACTGCTGTTCCATGTCGAACCTGGCAGTCTCAGGAAAGTACTTTGCGTCGAACATGTTGCAGAAAGTCTTCCATTCGATGGGTTGATCAAGACGGCTTTCTTCCACCTTCCACCAGACCCGTGCATTGTCCGTGAGCTGTAATTTCTCAACACAGACCCAAGCTATCTTTGGCACTTGTGCCGCTGCCAGATCATCTTCGATGCTCTGAATCCATTCCTCAACTTCCAGTGGGCTCTCTTTTCCTGAGAATTATTTGGGGTGTAAAACTCTGAATTGCTTCACCCCAAGTGCTTCCGCCTCTGGTCGGTTCATTAGAATAGTAGTCTGCTGCTGCTGTCCTTCCAGGAGGCTGCGGATCGCCTCAAGCAGAACCGTCTGCTCGTTGATCGGAGCAGGAATGGCAGGTGTGATTGGTAGTGGTGGTGGAGTGTTGTTGAAGTTGGTGCTAGTGTTGTTTGGGGAATCCATAACCTTGAATGAAAAAAATGGGTTAGGACAGATTCAAAGTATATGATAAGATTCAAGGAATGTGAATTGTAAAGAATGTTTTAGTTGCTGGTTCTTGTGTTATATTGTTTAGGTTGTCCACGCAGAGCTGAACTGCATGGTAGGGTTCCATACAGCTCTGACCTTCATGGGCTACGAACAAAACCTGTCATTCCCCACTTCCCAGTGTACAGGCAGAGCGCGTGACGAGGCCTCTACGTATTTTCTCAGAAGTAAATATGCTAAGAGTAACTAAGCAATATAAAAGAAATATACACAAGAGACAAATGTAATGAACAACAAATTTATTTATTAACATTCTTTTGTACAATGCATGTAAAAGTAAATATATCTGAATGAAAGCAATGCCTAAACAGTGGCATAACAGAAATGGAAAGTACTAAAATGAAATAGGTACAAGTGGCTACAACTCTGGGTCTTCGGTGTACTGCTTAAGGGCCTGCTCTGAATGCTCCTGAATGGTCTCATGCTCTAGTTCGTCCGATCCACCTGACAACATTCCAAAGAAGAAAGAGAAGGAATGTCGTCAGCGAACAATCACTTGGTAAGTCCCAAAGATAAGGGAGAAGTAGAATAGACAGAGAGAGAGAGTATAACTTTTAAAGTTGTATTATATTGTCAACGCTGTTATTTGTAGCTTGGTACAGAAGAGACCAGTGTATACGAGGGGAGTCTCTATATGCCAGAGACTAAAGGCAAATGGAATACAAGGCTCCGTCGATAATACCATGGAACAACGGCATGGATGTAATTACGTCTTAAGTGACCACCTCGTGCCACCTTTAATATATTCTGTACCAGTCTACTCCTTTATAAACCCCGCGATATTTTGTTTGTATTGTTGTATTGTTTGAATTGTATATTGTATATAGATGGATGACTTGTGTTGTAAATAGAAGACTTACCGAAACCATGATATCATATAAATGGAAATGGAGGTACTGGATAATCATGTAAATGGAATATATCCATGGTTCGGTTCAATCAAGTTATATAGATTGATAGATTGAACATATGGATTCATGAATTCGTTGAATTGTAGTTTTTACATGAATCATATTCAAATCATATTATTTATAATGTGACTCAATCCGAGTCAGAACAATTAGAAAAGAAATTGAAGTCCTGAATTAGGTTTTGGTGTTATCGGTAATCGCTGCACATGGGCGGCAGGATTTGTGTATTTTTCAAAGATGATTACCATGTTGATAACACCGTTTATTAAGTTGTCTACCTTAAATAGGCAACCACCCATATCTCCGGCTCCCTGAGGCTCAAGAGACTGGTCCCGCTTAAACCTATATTTACTAGGGTCCTCAGGGTAATTTATAGAACTTGAGGGGGTTTTATATAAAAATAATTTTGTATAGTTTTCACAATACACCCAAAGTATTTTATTATCGTCTTTAAAGTTTTTATAGAAGTGGATTTTATATATGTGAAATTTCTAGTGAGATAAACCTATTTTTCATAATACATGGTATTTAGTTGTAAAGTATTGAACTTGTATGGAATTTCATGGTATTTTCATGTAAAATGATTCTTTTGATATAGAAAAGTTGGAATATTTATATTATATAAAAATAGATATTTTGATGATACATATATATATTTATAAAAAATAATTTAATTTATTATTTTTCTAAAAATATCATTTTCTTAAGATGTTTATATTTTTAAATCTTTCGAGACCGAATGCTCCTTGCGGAGGTCTGCATCTCGCACTACTAAGTCCAAGGATGTGCGATAATCCGCACCATCCCGAACGGGTTCCCCAAAATGGGTTGTAGCGGCGCTTTGCAAAGATTTGTTTAAAATTACGTAATCTTGTGGAAAATGGTTTTTTATAAGTTAAAGGTAGTTTTGTGTAAAACGGTATTTTCCCGAATGTATATTTCCCAAAAGGTATCGTGCTATGTTGAATATGAGTGTTGTGAAGAGGTAGGTCATTACCTCATGATCTATTTAAAGGTATAACAATGAAATATGATGTTTAATGTCAAAACTAAACTACATGGTATTTTACTGAAAAAGTACGATAAAAATTGCAATATGAAATATTTTGCTATGAAACTTACTCATGATGTTTTTTTAATGTTTAATAGTCAAGATGTGAGGATTTGGTATGTTTGTATTTAATAAAAGATGAAGTTTTTTAAGAAGAACCGAATCGGACGTCGGATTAACTCCCCTTCCGTCGGGTTTTAGGAATACTAGTTTTAAGAATAGAATAAAGAAGGGAAAGGTGGGACTTACGAGATTGCAAAATAGAGAAAAGGAAGAGGTAGACATAGGAGGTGCCGGTGCATCGTTTCGTCGCCGGGAACTCCTAGGGTCATCGTCGGAAGTTCGCCGGAGCTTCGCCCTTCGCTAACTCCACTTTACACAAAAATTCTTGAGAGTTTTCTTGAGAGTTTGGACAGAATTTGTGAGTGAGGGGTGTGTGTTTAGGTGTGGTATTTATAGGGAAATTCTAAGGTTAGGGTTTGATAGAAAAATGATTTAAAAGATTGCATTAAAAATAGTTTTAATTAGGTTGTAAGGACTTTGTTAATGTGTAGGATATTTAAATATGACAGGGGTTAAGGGGTGGCCAAAATACATCGAGCCAAAAGAAGAAAATCAAATTTGACTCCGAGTCGGCCGGCGTCTCCGGCCGAGTCACGCTCGCCGCCGGCCCGATTCCGGCGAGTCGGGCCGATTCTCGCCGCCACGTGTCGCTCGTCGTTTGGTCTACCCCTTGTGCTCATTTGTTTTTAGTGTGACTTTTGGGTTTACGGGTTTAGCATGTGTAGACCTTTGAGATTCTATAAGTTTAAAAGAAATTTAATCAAAAATAATATGTGGGTGATGGGATTTGAATTCTGGTACTTTGGTTCAGCAGTGCAAGGCCTTACCAATGAGCTACAAGTTCTTTCTTGCTATTAAAAAGCAAAACTAACTTATAACTTGTGCTTAGGAAAAATTACCCCTTTCTGTATTTTTGAAAAATTTGTACAGAAAGTTGTACAGAAAGTTTAGGGTTGTTACAGTAAGTGTTGCTTACAGCTCGTTAGGGTTGTGATGAGTTCGCTCGTCGGCCACCTTTTCGTCATGTACCTGGGTAGCCGTTACGTACAGCTAGTGCCGCTGACGTGCTTGTGGTTAAACCCACTGCCAGCTAGTGCCGCTGACGTGCTTTTGGTTAAACCCACTGCCAGTGTACTGTCGAGTCTTTAGAGTCCCACACAGAGGGTTCCTTGATTCAGGCAAAAGATGTAGAGGCCGTAAGTTGTTACGGCAGGGTTTCGATCATGTTCGTGTAATTGTTACAGGAATAATGATCGGAAGGATAATACTGGTAGGTTTTGGTTTAAGCCGGATGCCGGTATTATATTATTGGATTATTTGTATTCGTATTTTTCGGAATTCCAATACGGGTATACTTATATGGTATACGGTGGAGGGGTATTCTTGTAATTGTTACAAGAATACCTTCTAGAAGGAGACACTTCATAATTACATATTTATTTTGTGAAAATAAATAAATGAGGTGGAATTTGAAATAGTCTAAGCATGGATGAAGGAATGGCTCTTTTCATTTTTTTTACTCATTTGGAGTTACTATTGAAGCATGGTGCATTATTTTATTGCATGCTTCAATTATTTTCATTTGATCCATATCATTTTTTCCATGCTTGATTTTTTCATTCATCACTTTGACATTCTCTCTCCTCATTCTCTCCTTCTTCCTCCTCTTTGCTTTAACCTTCACATGAGTTGTGAATTAAAAGCTTAGAGCAAAATTATAATCCAATACTTGATCTCTACATCATCTAAGTGATCACTTCTAGCAATCTTGATTTCTTAGTTAAACTCTTGAGAAGAGTTTGTAGCTTGTTTGATAGCTCTCGGGTGGATCGTCTTGGATTATGAGGTGGCCGGAGACCGAGCTCTTTGCGACCACAAGAAGCCTAGGAGTCACATTCAAAAGAAGACCTGAAAGACCGGTTCATTAGGTATAACACTATCTTAGTAGATTAGATCTCTAGATAGTATTGCTAGTTAAGGTTTAAGCACAAGATCTTTGTTTATGTGGGTGTTGCATGCAAGAAATTTTTGTTTATCGCTTCCGCCTCCTCACAAGTGTTGTGAGAGTGTGCAACACCGACTAACAGTATCTGTCGATAAGAAGGCCGATGAGCAAATTCATCCGAGCTCCTATTGAGCCTATCTGTGACAATCTTCATACAGTCCGGTCTATTCGTCTAAGAGTATCGCATATCGGGCCTAGGGGGCGGTAGCCATCAGACCCCTAATAGCACAATAAGTCATGCCAGAGTAGAGCCCAAAACACCCTGAGAAACTACTGGAGTACCTACCGGTAAATCTCGCTTGCCCTGGTCAGGGACTTTGTGTAAATGGCTTTCCGAACACAGCACGATATCAACCTCCATACCGGGAGAGACGAATCCTATCTAACCACTACTGCCTCCCAGTGCTTCGGGACTGCACCCAACCACTACCTGTTTGCATGACTCCTTAGAGCTGTGGTAGGGTAGTGATCTAAGTACAGTAGGAAGACACTCGATATGGATAGTGATGTCAAGTCAACGGACTAAGCTGTACTCATGTCACTAGGGAACTGCTACCTGACGATAAGTATAATACCAACCAGCAGTTCCCCATGAGTCCTATCCAGTGTAACTCATAACCCAATGAACACCTGTATACTATTTCCAATACGACGTACTAATGGCTGTGAGGCAGACCATCTCCCCTGCTGGGATGAGAAGCGTATACTCTAGTCTATTTTGGAGTATCGATACCCCGTCTCGATAATCCTATGACTAAGGACCTGTATAAGGATGTGTTTATAGACTACCCAGCCCCCACCAGTGTGACTGCCATCACAACGCCGGTAGTCAAGTAAAGATCCTAAGGGCTCTATCAATATGTATTAGCGATACGTTAAAAGAAACATATACACATATTAAGATATAATCAAACCAAGTAGCATACTATCATATTGAGTAAGACTGTTATTATATCCGTGTATATCCTAAGTTTCCAAAATATAATATCCAAACCAGTACTATACAATAATGGCCTCTAGGGCATATATCACTAACATTAGGGGCCATTGAGAGAATTTTGAGAAAAGGAGAAATTAGGGCTTGGAATTAGGGATCAGTGATGAGAGAGGGCTTGGGATTCCACACTAAATCTTCAAGATGCACCAATTTCCCGAGGTAACTCGGTGGAGGAGAGCTAAGGTTATAGTTTAGGGTTTTTAGAGGGGAGGCGTGACTGATGTAAATGAGAGAGAGAGACCACACACACACACACACACACACACACACACACACACACACATAACCATGGGGCAGACGTTTGTCTGAGTCTCTTTCAGACGTTTGCTGTGACAGACGTCTGAATAAGATACAGGCAGACGTATGGTACTAAGTCAAATAGCTCAGAAAACAAGTTTCACAAAGAATTTTCTAAAACCAAAAAAATCTCAAGTACCCATGTTTATATACCCAAACCAAATTAGAGCACATATACACGAACAATAAGTTCAAAAACTAATTACGTCAAAACCCATTATCTCCAAGTCCAATAAAATTTATGAAACTTTAATGACATCAACAAAGGAATTAAATAAACCAAATTTTCAATAAATCCTCAATGAATCCAAACAATCAAATTAAGATAAAATAAATTAATCACATAGTCAACGTATGGGTGTAACAAACAAGGACAATTTTTTCTCTAAATAATAGATTGTTGCCCTATATGTTGATGCGCCAAGCAAATATCTCTTTTGTTGTGCGCTCATCGCCACCTCCATCATTTAAGACACTGTTTTCTCCATACCTATAAAATACGGTTTGGAAGCTGATTTTGGTATCTTAGTCTTATTGGATCCAATAGGATTAGTTTTTGGAACCCACATCATATTCGTGTTAGATAAATTTATTTTCCTTAAAGGACACAAATAAACAAAATGATCAAATGCACCGCAGTAATGACATGAGTGAGTATGTGCATGCAATGGGCTAGATGTGTCACCAAAAGCAAAAGATGAAGTAAAGGTATGATGTGTATGTTTTTCAAAAGTTTTTCTTGTGCTAAAACGATATAGATATGCATGTGTGTGAGTACATGATTTAGCACCAGAAGCGTTCTTTCCCCTCGTTTATAAAGGGTTTTTGATTATGGGGACGTTCTTCTCTGTAGGGGCAAGCCTCTGCATTTAATTACGTTATCGCGTTGCGATAACCACTTTCTCCTGCTTCAGTAGTTCCCTTCATGTCGTGTGTTATTTTGTTTGTTAAGCTTGCTCGTGGATTGTATACGGAGACTAGTTTATGTCGTCGTCCGTAGGGTGTGGATTAGTCCAAATCCGTACATATATTTTCATGATTTGGGTTTGGGTCAAGGATTTTCTTGACGGGGTCCACGTTGGTAGCTTGGTTTGCCAACGGGAATGAAATTAGAACACATTTATTATATTTGTGAGGTCCATCAGTTCATGAGAAACTTAGGATTTATCTAAGGGTCGTTAGTCCTATTTGAGACTATCAACTTAGAAACAAATGAGCATATAGGCTCAATTATATTAGTTTAAGAACATCACGGTCCATTATCGCCGTATTTGAGGCGAATATTAGTTTAAGGACATTTTAGTCCATCATCACCGTGTTTGGGGCGACGCTATAGTTTAGGGACATCTTGGTCTATCATTCTCATATTTGGGATGAAGTTTAGTTTATGGACATTTCGGTCCAACATTCCCATATTTGGGATGAATATTCGTTTAAGGACATTTCGGTATATTATCGCCATGTTTGAGATGACAAAAGAGGAATTGTTGGTTGTTGGGACCCGCCATCTCTCTGAAGGTGTTGAGGAATTACAACAACATATATCAGAGGCGTGGAAAGATGTACCCTTGAACCAAATTTTGTATTTGAGGGAAAAAATCACGGTGGATCTAAGAATCGCTAGTCTTATATGAGACTAAGATTAACTTAGAAGATATGAGATTAATATCATTTTGGATATCATTGATGAGAGGTCATTAGTCGTATATGGGACTAAGATCAATGAAGAAGGTTAAGCTTCACAGATTTAACCAATTTGGGCAAATACTCCCAGCAGTGCTAAGCACTCAGTCACATGTTGTGCTTACATGTGTTTCACGTGAGGAGCTGAGTTCTTGGCACTCATGTGTTATCACGTGAGGCGCTACAATAGTGCTAAGTACTAATCTTTTCTGGCGCTCACGTGTATTTCACGTGAGGCGCTGAGCTTTGGACGTCTATTGGGCGTTCACGTGCGTTTCATGTCAGGCTCTGTCTCCTTAGAGATTTTATGCGCTCACGCGTGTAACACGTGAAGCGCTGTCTCTTTAGAAATTTAATCTTTGTTTATATTTTTAAAGAAGTTTAATTTCTGTTAATGGTATTTTGACCATTGAGGTTAAAGCTCTGTTAATGGTATTTTGACCATTAACAATCACCAACATTAATATTTTGAAGATCTGAGATCAGGTTTTTGTTAGTGTATATGCCCTAGAGGCCATTAGTGTATCATACTGGTTTGTATATTATTTGATGGAAGCTTGGGATATTCACCTTGTATTGACAATCTTGCTCGATATAGTAGTATGCTACATGGTTTGTTTCTGCTTTAATGTGTGCATGCGTTTCTTTTAGCATATCGCCTTTACACATTAGTGGAGCCCTTAGGATCTTTGCTTGATTACCAGCGTTGTGATGGCAGTCACACTCGTGGGGGCTGGGTAATCCACAAGCACATCCTTATGCAGGTCCCTAGTCGTAGGACTATCGAGACAGGGAATCGATACTCCGGAGTAGACTAGCGTATGCGCTTCTCATTCCAGCTTGGGAGACGGTCTGTCCTACAGCCGTCAGTACGTCGTACTTGAGATAGTATGCGGGTGCTCGTTAGGTTACGAGTATACTGGATAGGACTCGTCGGGAACTGTTGGTTGGTATTATACCTATCGTCAGTTATCAGTTCCCAGGTGACATGAGTACAGCTTAGTCCGTTGACTTGACACTGTTACTTCGCCTCGAGTGGGTTCCCACTGTACTTTGATTACTACCCTACCACGGCTCAAAGGAGTCGTGCAAACAGGTAGTTATCTTCCGTAGTAACTCTCCGAACCTCGATCTCCTGGCGACCCACGATCTCCCTGATCAGGTGATACCGCCTCAAGATGTGTCTGGACTTCTGATGGGACCTGGGTTCCTTCGCTAAAGCTATAGCCCCGTTGTTGTCGCAATACAGCGGTATTGGATCAACAATGGACGGAACCACCTGATGTTCCGTTAAGAACTTCCTTATCCAGACGGCTTCTTTTGCGACATCTGCAGCAGCGATATATTCCGCTTCCATCGTCGAGTCAGCAACGGTCTCCTGTTTGGAACTCTTCCAACACACCGCCCCTCCATTGAGGGTAAAGACATAACCCGATATGGATTTGGAATCATCCTTGTCACTCTGGAAGCTGGAGTCAGCAAAGATCTCGATCTGGAGGTCTTTTCCGCCATACACCAAGAACATCTCCTTAATCCTTCTTAGGTACTTGAAAATGTTCTTTACCGCTATCCAATGCTTCTCCCCAGGGTTTGACTGATACCGGCTCACCACACTCAGTGCATAAGCTACATCTGGTCTGGTACACAACATCGCATACATTATAGAGCCTACCGCAGAAGCGTAGGGTATAATAGACATGCGATCCCTTTCCAAATCAGTCTTGGGAGACATCTCCTTGGAGAGGGTGATCCCGTGACAAGCCGGTAGATTACCGCGCTTGAAATCTTCCATACTGAATCTCCTCAGTATGGTGTCGATGTACCTGGACTGTGAAAGTCCTAATATCCTCTTGGATCTGTCACGATAGATCCGGATCCCCAGAATGTAAGAGGCATCACCCAGGTCTTTCATGGAGAACCTGTGTGATAAGAACCCTTTGACAGATTGTAGCATAGGAATGTCATTTCCTATTAAGAGAATGTCATCCACGTATAAAACGAGGAATACGACAGTTCTTGCTACAAATCTACTATAGATGCATGGTTCATCTGGATTTTTGATAAAGCCAAATTCTTTGACCGTCTTATCAAAACAGATGTTCCAACTCCGCGATGCCTGCTTTAGTCCATAGATGGACTTAAGCAACTTGCACACCTTTCCGCTGCTCCCACTCTGAATGAAACCCTTTGGCTAGTCCATATAGATACACTTCTCTAAATGATAGGGTAATCGCGACCTTCGCGATAAGAAAATATGAAATGATAGAGCAATCGCGGTAAAAAAAAAACCCTCCAGAGGCGAATGATGAGTCGCTCCTGGTACCATATTCCAGTGCAGCGATGCAGACGCCAACCAAAATCCAAATCCCCAAATGGCGAATAATGAGCCGCTCATGGTACCATATTCCAGTGCAGTGATGCAGACGCCAACCAAAATTTCAAATCTCTGAATGTCCCAACGGCGAATGATGAGTCGCTCCTGGTACCATATTCCAGTGCAGTGATGCAGACGCCAAAAAAGTCCCAAAATTCTCTCGGCCCTACGGTTGGTCCCCGAACTGACTACCGTATACAATCCACGGGATCAAATAATTCTCATCACACCTATGCCCAACTGCAATCACTAGTCATGCGGCCGGTCTACGCCATCGGAATTATGCTTCATTTGGGAAGACCCACTCATGTATCCTCACGATACATGAAAAGAACAAAACTTACGAGATCCTCTCGACTCGTATGAAAACACCTTCGTGGGATCCTTACGACTCACAAAGGAAAAACACACTTGGGAGTCCCCATGACTCCTAAGGAGAAAGTACACCTACGAGATCCTTTCGACTCGTAGGGAGAAAATGCTTTTATGGGACCCTTACGGCTCATAAAATTGAAAAGTCTTAGGTGATAGGGGCCTAAACCTGTCTCTTAAGCTATTGCTCCCCAACAGGCAAAGGCAAATGATGAATTGCTCCTGACACCTATGCTTCAGTGTTAGCAACGCTGATGCCGACCCCAACACCAAAATTCCAAAACTTTCGATCCAATAGACCCTTAAGTCTTTAAACTGGGAACATATGACCTCTAAGTCGTTAAATTGGGAACAAATGACCCCTAAGTCGTTAAACTGGGAACGAGGGAAATCCCCTCATGACAGATGATGATTCGCTCTTGGTACCATATTCCAGTGTAGCGATACTGATGCTAAACCAAAACCAAAATCCCCAAATTCATTCATGGAAAATGATGATTCGCTCCTGGTACCATATTCCAGTGTAGAAATGCTGATGTCAACCCAAATCATATCAAGTCAGCAAGATAACCAACGACCTCTCTGGCGGAATCAAGCTCCACCTCGGAAAAAAGTCGAATCTCGACACCGCAGAAAATGGAGCAAGTCAATTTCAACCACTGACACCGCAGAAAGTGGAGTAAGTCAAATCCAATCCCTGACACCGCAAGAAGTAGAGCAAGTCAAATCAAGCACCAACCTTCCAAGTCGCAAAAAGGGCAGCATTGACCGTCCAAATCGCAAAAAGGCAACAATGACCTCCCCGTCAGAATTATGTTTCGACTCGGAATCAAGTCAACCAATGACCTCCTTGTCGGAATTATGCTCCGTCTCGGAATCAAGTCAACCAATGACCTCCCCATCGGAATTATGCACCGTCTCGGAATCAAGTCAACCAATGACCTCCCCATCGGAATTATGCTCCCTCTTAGAATTAAGTCAACCAATGACCTCCCCGTCGGAATCATGTTCCGTCTCAGAGTGTACCCCGTGTCGAAATCATGCTTCGCCTCGGAGTACCTGCTTTCCCCGTTGGCATTATACTTCGCCTGGGAATTGACCTCTGCGTTGGAATCATGCTTTGTCTCAGAGTGTACCCCGTGTTGAGATCATGCTTCGCCTCGGTGTATCTGTTTTATGTGTCAGAATTATGCTTCGACTCTGAATCAACCTCTGCATTGGAGCTATACTTCGTTCAGAATGTCTGCCCTGTGACGGAACTAAGTTTCGTCTCAGGATACACCTGTCACGTGTCGGAATTATGCTCCGCTCTTCGAAATTATGCTTCGGTCCCCGGAATTATGCTCCGCTCTTCGGAATGATGCTCCAATCCTGGAATTTTGCTCCGATCCTCGGAATTATGCTCCGATCCCCGAGATTATGCTCTCGGAATGATGTTCCACCTCGAAGTCCAACTCCAAGATCCATCAATTTCATGCACACAACTCATATACGAGGTGTGTATTTATTGATGAGGGGAACTTTGTTAGGGTAAAAAATCACACCCCGGTTGACCAAGTCAAGGTCAAAGTCAAAGTCAACCCCAAGTAAACGGGCCCAAGCCCAGGTCAAGTGGGCCCATGCCCAAGTTGAGCCCCGCAGCCAGCCTCCCCATGCTAATATGAAAATTACGTAATAAATAATTTTGATATAATTTTTATGAATAAATGTAAGAAAAATGGGCATAAAGCCAATTTTTTGTAAAGCCCATGGCTCGTATGCAAAAGAAATGAGCACATAAGGTATGGGATGGGTAAAATGCCATTTTGTAAAGCTCAAGGGGTTATATGTAAATTTGTAAGCCTATATAAAGCAACATGAAAATGAAATGAAATAAAAAAAAGAATTCATTCCCCTCAAAATCTAAGGTTTCTATGCCTGCTTATCTTTCCTCAAGGTTCTAAACCTTCTTCCCCTTTTTTTTAATTAAATCAAGAGTCTGACTCTTCTTTTTCCAAAAATAAACAGTTTTTCACCATAAAACCCTTGAAGGGGAACTCAGATCTCCTATCAAATCTCTGAAAGGGGAGATTTTTAAGTCCCACCCCCCTTTCCTCCAAGATCCAGCCAACAGAGAGGAGGAAGAAGGAGACCCATATCCAAACATCCCTCTTTGGGAAAAATCCAAGGCACAAAAGAAGATCAAGGACTCAATAGAGAAGAAAGGGGTCCTTTTTGATCACCTCTGAAGATCTTTGGGGAGTTCAACTCCAAGACCCAAATCATTAAAAGAGTTTAATTTCTAATCCAGATCTTTTAGGAGTTTAACTCCAAATCCAAATCTTTTGGAGTTTAACTTCACTCAAAATCCTTAACTCCATAAAGATAAAAATCCTCCTTTTTCTGGGAGTTTCCAAAGTCCCTTGGAGTTTAACTTCTAATCCCGGAGCTAAGTCCCCCTCCTTCTTTTCCGCAGGCGCCCAGCGCCCACGCGCTTTGCACGTGAGGCGCCGGCGCCCAGCGCCCACGCGCTTTGCACGTGAGGTGCTGGCGCCCAGCGCCCACGTGCCGGACGCATGAGGTGCTGGCGCCCACGTCCATGCGCTAAGCACGTGAAACGTTGACGTCCAGCGCCCACGCGCCTCGCACGTGGCCCGCGAGCGCCCATCGCCCACACGCCACGCATGCGTCTTTAGGACACTCCACGCCCATCTTTTTTCATGCACTATGTTCCCCTCCGAAAGACGCGGCGGAGACGCGGCGAACGTCTTGCCTGAAATTCAGGACAGATGCTAATTGGTGCTATCCGTCCACCTCTCTGAAGATGCCAAGTTGATTTATGGCACCATGTATCGAAGGTTTAAACGGATGCGGCCGATGTAGCAGACTTCGTCAGATTCCCCCTCGTCTGAGGGGTTTTTGATTATGGGGACGCTCTTCCCTGCAGGCGCAAGCCCCTGCAGTTAATTACGCTACCGCATCGCGGTAACAACTTTCTCCTTCTCCATATGGTCACTTCGTGTCGTGGGTGTTTGTTTTGTGTTTGGTTGCCCATGGATTGTATATGAAGACTAATTTAGGTTGTCTCCCGTAGGGCGTGGACTAGTCCAAATCCGTATCTTTCTTAGATTTGGGTTTGGGGGGTTGGGTTTAAGGATGCGTTAGCCTCATTTGAGACTAAGATCAACTTAAACGTCTGTTAAGGATACGCTACTCTAATTTTAGACTAAGATCAGCTTAACGGGATCGTTTATATCCGAAAAGAGAGCAATTGGACTCTATTGTTTAGTTTAATGACATTGCGGTCGATAATTAGTTTAAGGACATTACGGTCCAATATTAGTTTAAGGACATCTCGGTCCAATGTTAGTTTAAAGACATCACGGTCGAGGTTAAGGACATCATAGTCCGTGAGTTTAAGGACCCCACAATCCGATGTTAGTTTAAATACATCATGGTCGAGGTTAAGGACATCATAGTCCGTGGGTTTAAGGACCCCACAGTCCGATGTTAGTTTAAAGACATCACGGTCGAGGTTAAGGACATCATAGTCCGTGAGTTTAAGGACCTCACAGTCCGATGTTAGTTTAAATACATCACGGTCGAGGTTAAGGACATCATACTCCGTGAGTTTAAGGACCTCACAGTTCGATATTAGTTTAAAGACATCACGGTCGAGGTTAAGGACATCATAGTCCATGAGTTTAAGGACCCCACAGTCCATTGAATGTGTGGTTGTCGGGACCTGTCACCTCTTTGAAGACGTTGAGAAATTACAACGACAAATATCAAAGGAGTGAAGAGATGTACCCTTGAACCAAGGTGAGTTGGTTGAAAGAGCAGATGTTCTCAATTCAAGATAAGTTGAGGGCTTATGGCCAGAATTGGGCTAAGTCCAATTAAAAATATTTAACATTTTATTTTTGTTCTGGCTATTAAGCCTTTATTTGGGCTCGGCCCTTTTAATAATGCTAGGCATTAGGCTCTGACATTTTTTGTCTTGTATTGAATGCATAGCATTCATCAGAACAGAGTGCGTTCTGACAGTGCGCCACGTGGCGCGCCAGGCACTTTGCGCCTGTCAAAGAGCGCATTGTGCTTCTGTCGGGTAGCATTCACGAAGAAGACACGTGTCGCGCTTAGCGCTAGTTTATTAGCGCATTGCGCTTTTAATTTATGAGCGCTTTGCGCTGATTTAGGGACGCGCCAGTGAGTGACACGTGGCGCGCTTGGCGCTGAGCGCCAGTTCATGAGCGCAGTGCTCTGTTTTAAAAGCGCAAAGCGCAAGTGGTGTCTATGGTTGACACGTGGCATATTTTGGCGCTGAGCGCCGATCCAAGGAGCACAAGAGCGCAGTTCATAAGTGCAAGGAACTTTCTGATAGCGCAAAGCGCATTTGATCAGATTTAAGATCAAAGAACAAATTTATGTTCTTCTTAAAGGAGGCTTTGCCTCAAGATTCAAGAACAAAAGTTCTTGTTTTCATAAAAGGCTCTAACTTTGTAGATCAAAGATCTGTGAATGAAGTGAAATACTTCTTTTATATTTATATATTTTTTTATGATTAGATCTTTTGATCTTTTGCTTTTTATTGAAGACCTTGGTCTTTTTTCAGATCTATGATCTTTTTAGAAGATGGTTCTTCTTTTTTTAACGAGATGATTTCATCTCTGTTATTCAAGAAAAAGGTTGTTTACCTTGAAAATGAAGAAAAATCTTCTTTTTTCTAAGAGCCTGCTCTTCTTTTTCTCAAAGTTTGCAGAGGGTTTTTCTCTCTTTTTTTGGTCTATTCTAGACTTGAAGTCTAGGGGCCTTTATATAGGGCCAAATGATTTGTTGAATCGGTTTTAAGAGATCTTTCTCTGATTGATTTGGAAATATTTCCCACCGTTGGATCTTTGATTCTAAGGCTTCTGTTTTACAGAAGATAATCTTCTTGTTTCAATAAGATTGAAAAATCTTTCCATAACAGAATTTTAGTTCTGACTATTTAATAATTTATTATTAGTAGATCTTTTGATCTAACGGTGGGGAATTTTTAATTCCAGCGCTGGCGCACCTTGCGCTAGCGCACCTACGTTTGACACGTGGCGCGCAACGCAGAGCGCAGCGCAACTGCGCTAGCGCTCCCGTGTTTGAGACGTGGCGCGCAGCGCAGAGCGCAGCGCAACTGTGCTAGCGCACCTGTGTTTGACACGTGGCACGCAGCGCAGAGCGCTGGATCTGAAGCGTTGCTTCAACTTTTTAAATTTTGAATTTTAAAACAGAGCTTTGCTCTGATTGGGGGTGCGCCGCCTAGGGCGCAGCGCTCCTGGCGCTTGCCCATCTGCGTTTGACATGTGGCGCGTAGCGCGCAAAATCTGAAGCGTTGCTTCAATTTTTGAATTTTGAAATTCAAAACAGAGCATTGCTCTGATTGGGGAAAACAAATGCCCCACACCGTTGCACTCACGTGGCGCACACATGAGTGCAGCGGTGGCAACATCTGAGTCCTTGGATCGACCCAGAAGTTGAAGAGGCGGTTCAGTGCCTATAAATAGGACCTTTGGTCTTTTAGATGATTTCCATCTTCTTCTTAAGAATTTTATTCAGAGCCTTGCTCTTTAGTTAAGAACTTTCAAGAGTCAGAATTCTTTCCAATCTTAGGTAAAATTAATTTTTTTAATAAATTAGGGTTTTTACCCATTAACAGAGCCTTGCTCTTCATAGATCTTTGATCTAAAAAAAACCCCTTTAGGGTTTTATAAACAGAGCCTTGCTCTCATTAACCCATAGATCTAAACAGATCTTTTCTTGGGGTTTCTTAGCTCATGAATCAGAGTTCTGCTCTTTTGATAATATGTAGAGTTTTTTCATGGATCTTAAAGATCCCAGAATTTTTAATTCTCAAGAATTAATTTTAATTAATCTTTGATGGATTTTCCATCATCATTACAGAGCTAGGCTCTTTAAGGAATTTTATTCCCTCATGACCAGAGTTTGACAAGTGTCACTCTGCTAGAGAGCTTTGCTCTCAAAGGGAGATTTTCTCCTTTTCCCAAGGGATTTCTCATTTAATGAGAATTTCTTTGAGGATCTCCTCAGTCTCATCCAATGATGAGGCTGTTTTATTAATTGATGCATTGTCATCTGGATTTTGTGGGTCCCCCTTTGGTCCCCTTTCCACTGCATAGCAGTGTGGTACAAATTTTAAAGTGCCGAGTGTCAGAATTTTAAAATTAAATTATAGTACTGACAATCGAATTCTGTTCTTTCTCGCAGGTGACATGTCTTCCGATCTCTCTTTCCCATTTTTCCGTTCAGAGGGAGGATTCCCTGAGGCACCTGTGGACCGGGAGGTTCTCGCGCTTATCAGAGACTATGACCCGGAACACAAAAACCTTCACTTGTAGGGTAGGTGGTACGACCAGATAATCAGAGGTCGTCGAAACTTCTCTTGTGCGACGCCGTCGGATCCGATCTCGTCGATTTCGTATGCAGATGCACCCCCGGTGAACTATGCCGTGGAGGTTGTCAACTGGACTTCGGAGGGTCTTCTTCAACCTTCGATTGCCGCCATACCCATGCAGCTGCCGGCAGCTTTGGATACTTTAGGGCGGCGCATATGCCAGGGCGAGTCGTGCCCTTGGGGACAACCTTACAACATCGGGTTGACTCCCCGACATTCGGCCGGGTATTTGCGGTGGGCTAGGTACATTTTGTCGGTGAAGAAAACGCAACTGCTGAAGCTCGGCCTATATCCTGTGGTTTATGCTTCATTGTTCCAATATTCTGCTCCTCCGACATGGTGGATTAAGGCGTTCTTGGAGCAATGGAACATCCCAACCCATACCTTTCTTCTACTGGACAGAGAAGTCTCCATCTCCTTAGAAGAATTTGCTGAGATTTCCGGTCTGCCGGTTAGGGGGGAGCACTATGAGGAGTTGCTTCCTCCGGATGAATACATTTTTGCCACCAAGACGGTGGTGATGGGCCTAACACCGGAGAACGCCATTCAGCACCAGTTTCCTAGTCTGATAAAGGTGCTGAACATGTACGAGAGCCTCTTCTTGGAATCCGGAGGCCGGGGGGTCAGTTTCGCAGACTTCATTGCCCGGTTTCTTCGCCCGGAGATTCTATCGCAACGAGGCGAAAAATTTGCCAAGCTCGACGATCCCTTCGGCTTTGGCTTGGACCGTCGACCAGTACTGGAAGATGATCAGAAGGGCTTTTATCTTCCCGATGCCGCGATCATTCCTCTGTCGGAAATCGCCGCTCCGGGTATTGACGAGGAGGCTTTCTTTCTTGGGTTTCTTGGGCTGTGGTTGTGCTGGTTTGCGCTCCCTATGCACCCTCGCTATATGAGGCCGTCCGTCTTCTACCCAGCGCATCGAATGGTGGCCGGAATACAATTGGCCATCGGGATTGCCGGGTTAGCCCACCTGTACCATGGTCTTAGCATGGCGGCGGATACAACTGAACCGAGGGTGCATGCCGCCAACTTCCCGATGCACTACTTTACTTCGTGGATGGAAATGCACGTGCTCGGGGTATTTGGTATTCATAAAAGACCTCCGTTTTTTGAGAAATACAAATTCCCGAGAATTATGCGGCTGGTTGACGCTTCTATCGTGAATCCGTCTCAGAGGGAGGCTAGGGGGTTGCTTCTTCGTCCACGCATGGTCGGAGATGGTATGTCTTTTACGGACAAAGTCCTGACGATCGGTCAGGAAACTTCCAAGACGGTGCTGGCATTGCGCAACACCTTTAAGGACGGGGCCTCCGTGTTGAAAGCCCAGGAGATTCTACATCTATACTCCATCAGGCCGGGCTTTCTTGTATTCAGGCAAATGATGCGGCGCTTTTTATGAGATACAACTCCCATCATTTTGCCCAGCAGCTGAGCTATAACCAGGGGGTTCCACTGGAGGCGTTTTTAGAAGAAGCTGCTGCCACCAGAGAGGCAATATGGGGTGCGCTGCATCATTTTATGCGCTTGAATATGGGCTCCCACTTCTTTATTAGCGAGCCGAGCTGCATTCCGAAGGCCCTTAACGTACACGGGGCTTGGTATCAACACGCGATGGGCGCTGTCATCAGGGAAGAGAGGTGGTTGCTGCTTGATCGCAAGAGTGCGCCTCCTGCCAGCGATCGCAACGTCCCTTTGAAGTAACGGATAGCTGTCCCCCCTCCGCTAAGGGGGGTTGCTGCAGTTGAGCCTCTACGTGTGCTAAGCCCCCCGCGTGGATTGCTCCATGCTCCTATGGAGACGGTGGAAGTGCCCTCGGTGCCCCGCGCTCCCATGGAGATGGTAACTGTAGCTTCACCCGAATCTGGCGTGGGCTCGGATATCGGGACTCGCCATCCCAAAGTGCCCACGAAGCGCAAGCTGGTTTTGGCTGCGACCGGAGCTTTCTCACAGAAGAAAAAGAAGTCGATCTTTTCTATCGACGTTGTACTTGGCCAGGAGCCTCACGCTCCTTACGGTGAAGGCCTGAGCGAGTATGGGACGAACGGGGGCTTATTCATGCCGCCAGACGATACTGATCTGGCGGCTGCCATTGCAGCTTCTAAACAATTGGCCAGCTACGAAGAGGGGTTGGCTATCCTGGCGCGATCAGGTACTCATTAGCTGTATTTTCGCTATCGCATCGTATTTCTATTATTGTGTTATGACTAACGTTTTTCTTCTTTAACAGGCATTTCCACCGAAGAAGCTCTTTCTGCCTCTCTCAAGACTTTTGAGGAAGAGAAACGACTTCGAGCATCCTTAGGCATCGGTACATTTCGGTTCACCATGTTCCTGCTCCCGTTTCTTATGAGTAATCTGACCCTTTCTTTATTTTATCGCAGGGACCACAATGCCGATCCCGCAAGCTGATGCGGAAACTCTTCCCGGATCAGCTACCGAAGTCCCGGCCTCTTCGGCACTGCCGAAAGAGGCCTTACTTAAACGACCGATGATGGAAGCCTTGACGGCTCCAGAGGTAACCCTGGATGCGGACGATGACGTCTTGTTGAAGGAGGCTTCTAGAAGGTCTACTTTGACGGCTCGGGAGGAAAGGAAGCGCCGGAGGCGCGCAGCAAGGGAGCGTAGTGTTGTTTTAGCTGCGGGAGCTGGTTCGAGCGCCGCTACCCCTGCTGCTACTCCTTCAGAGGAGTCTCTGGTTGCCTTGTCTACTGCTTACAGACGGGCGGCACGTGTGGCTCGGGAAGAAAACGGTAAATCAACTCCAGGTAATGCGCCTTGAGGTTCCGTTGTCAAAGTTTTAAATTATCAGTTCTCATATACCTTATCTTGCAGGGCCGAGGCTTACCGAAGAAGTGGCGGCGAATGCCGAGCCTGAGGTAGCGGCGGAGGAGGTAGCTGCTACTACCGAACCCGGGGCGGCGATAGGCGATGCGGCCGCAATTGCAGGGCCCAAGGTAGTGGCCGACGAGACAGTCACGATTGCTATACCCGAGATAGCTACCACTGCCGAGCCCGAGGCTGCGGCGGGTGAGACGGCTACCACGGCCGAGCCGAAGGCAGCGGTGGATGGGACGGCTACAATCACTGAGCCCGAGGTGGCGGCGAGCGAAACGGGTACAATTGCTGGGCCCGAGATGGCCACTCTTTCTCAAGAGTCGGGCACCGCTCTGATCACCGCTCTTCCCGCTTACGGTTCTTTGCCATCTCCTGGCATCGCGAGCGTGACGACGGCTTTCGTGGAGTCAGGGGATGAGGCGACGGGAGGTGAGACCACCCTGATGGAGGAGGGAGACGCCGCCGTTGTATCAAGTGACGCCCTCGTCACGGCTCCGGCTGGCGACTCATCAGGTAGATTTTAGGTCACCGCCTTTCTTTTTATTCTGCAATATTTCCTGACAGGGTTTATCTTGTTTCTAATGCAGGTGCGGCTAGTGCTGATGTCGCGCTACCCGAGGCAGCGCCATCAGCTACCGCCTTGACGGTGACACCTCCTCTACCCTCTCTCATACCATCTCAGATGTTGGAAGGTGCGGATTCGTGACTCATCAGTCTTATTTTTAAGCTGTATAACCTACGTACCGACGTTGCACTATTGTGTCTTTGCAGGAGTCCTTTTTGATCACCTGTATCAGGTGCTGCACCCACACTTCTCCTTCTTGTTAGAGATTAGTCCACCTGCTGGTGTCGGTGAGTATTTTCTCTAAACGACGTCCTTTTCTTTAACGGGCAGTCGCATTGCTGCTAACTTTTCTTTATATTGCTTGTAGCCTTACGAATTGAAGGAGGGGACGAGGCTGTCGTTGCGCCACCAGTACTCCCAGCTCTGCCGCCTGTTGCAGCCGGTATAGTAGACTCTACTTTTCGCGTATTTTCTTTATTTTCTGAGCCGACATCTTATTATGATCTATTTTGCAGCAATCGCATCGACTCCAGCCCCGTTCGAGTCTCGCATTATAATGCCGGCAGGGCCTTTTTCCAGACGTCTATCATCCAAAGGTGCTGTGACCAGTCTACGCATGCTGAGCGAATATATCGAGGAGCTTGACGCGGAGACTCCCACATCTGCTGCGGATTTTGCCGCAGAGGTTAACCCTATGCCGGCGATGCTCATGAACTTTCATGGTGAGGGCGTCGTTGAGTCTTGGGTTAATCGCTGCCGGGAAATCGAAGCTTGCCTGCATGAGCTTGAGCTTAGGCGTCCTGCACCTGAGATTCTGGCTATGAGCACTTAACGGGCTGCGTGGATCGAGCAGATCACTTCTTACTTCCGCTATCTTGAACAAGAAGTGGCTTTAAAGCAGAAGGAATGTAAAGAAACTTCAAGCGAACCTGCTCGACTGCATGCTGAGGTTGATGCGAATGCTGCCCTATTGAAAGTTATCTTCGAAGGCCTTCTGCAATGTATTTCTGATGGGTTAACATTGAGGCAGAAGCTCGACGTCGTCGAGCGGGCTGCACAAGATCGTGAAGCAGCTCAGCGGGCCGTCGAGGAACAACTTTCGTCTTACTTGCAGCAGGGAGCCCAGGTCGAAGCGGAGTTGGCCGCGACAGCTGATCAAGGAGAGTGGCTGAGGGAAGTGTGCGAGCGGCTGATTGGATTATTGAAAACGCTTTCCTCTCAATAATAATTTTTTTTTGTACCATTTGTAATTTTGAATAAAATGTATTTGTTCTTTTATTCTTTCATATGATGTATTCTGTATCCAATTGAATTCATGAATAAAAGATACACATTTTTTGTAATGTCTTGTGTCATCTCTCTGCTTTCTTCTTCCTTGCTGTGTTGTTTTCCATGTGATTTTAGCAAGTGCGGTCTGTAGATAGTATATAGCTGTCAATCTTGTGCTCTTTGTAAGGTGGTGATGGCTTAGAAAACAGGGTTAGGATCTGTTACCTAAGACTTTTCAACTTTATGAGCCGTGAGGGTCTCATAAAGAATTTTCTCCCTACCGGTCGAGAGGATCCCGTAGGTGTAATTTCTCCTTAAGAATCGTGAGGATTCCTAAGTGTGTTTTCTCTTGAAAGTCGTAAGGATCTCACAAGAGAATTTGCTCCCTTACGAGTCGTGAGGACTCGCAAGTGATGGGTGAAATTGCCATTATCTGCATTTCATAGAGTCAGGGGTTGCTCTGGATGCTTCCCACGGGTTCACTGCCATGTTCTGCGAGGACCAGGCTCCGCTCTGGACGTTTCCCATGGGGTCAGAGTTGACATTATCCGCGTTCCACGTGACCAGGAATTTTGCTCGAGATGCTTCCCACGGGTTCACTGGCGTGTTCGGCGAGGACTAGGCTTCGCTCTGGATGTTTCCTATGGGGTCAGGATTGACATAAGCCGCGTTCCACGTGACCAGAAATTTTGCTCCAGATGCTTCCCACGGGTTCACTGCCGTGTTCGGCGAGGACCAGGCTTCGCTCTGGATGCTTCACATGGGGTCAGGATTGACATAAGCCGCGTTCCACGTAACCAGGAATTTTGCTCTAGATGCTTCCCACGAGTTCACTGCCGTGTTCGGCGAGGACTAGGCTCCGCTCTGGATGCTTCACACGGGTTCACTGCTGTGCTCTGCGAGGACCAGGATCCGTTCTGGACGTTTCCCACGGGTCAGGATTGACATAAGACGCGTTTCACGTAACCAGGAATTTGCTCTGGATGCTTCCCACGGGTTCACTGCCGTGTTCGACGAGGACCAGGCTCCGCTCTGGATGCTTCACACGGGGTCATTGCCGTGCTCTGCGAGGACCGGGATCCACTCTGGACGTTTCCCACGGGGTCAAGATTGACATAAGCCGCGTTTCACATAGCCAGGAATTTGCTCTGGATGCTTCTCACGGGTTCACTGCCGTGTTCGGCGAGGACCAGGCTCCGCTCTGGATGCTTCACACGGGGTCATTTCCGTGCTCTGCGAGGACCAGGATCCGCTCTGGATGTTTCCCACAGGGTCAGGATTGACATAAGCCGCGTTTCACGTAGCCAGGAATTTGCTCTGGATGCTTCCTACGGGTTCACTGTCATGTTCGGCGAGGACCAGGCTCCACTCTGGATGCTTCACATGGGGTCATTGCCGTGCTCTGCGAGGACCAGGATCCGCTCTGGACGTTTCCCACGGGGTCAGGATTGACATAAGCCGCATTTCACGTAGCCAGGAATTTGCTCTGGATGCTTCCCACGGGTTCACTGTCGTGTTTGGCGAGGACCAGGCTCCGCTCTGGATGCTTCACATGGGTTCACTGCCGTGCTCTGCGAGGACCAGGATCCGCTCTGGATGTTTCCCATGGGGTCAGGATTGACATAAGCCGCGTTCTACGTAACCAGGAATTTGCTCTGGATGCTTCCCACGGGTTCACTGTCGTGTTCGGTGAGGACCAGGCTCCGCTCTGGATACTTCTTATGGGGTCATTGCCATGCTCTGTGAGGACCAGGATCCGCTCTGGACGTTTCCCACAGGGTCAGGATTGACATAAGCCGCGTTTCACGTAGCCAGGAATTTGCTCTGGATGCTTCACACGGGTTCACTGCCGTGTTCGGCGAGGACCAGGCTCCGCTCTGGATGCTTCACACGGGTCATTGCCGTGCTCTGCGAGGACCAGGATATGCTCTGGACGTTTCCCACAGGGTCAGGATTGACATAAGTCGCGTTTCACGTAGCCAGGAATTTGCTCTGGATGCTTCCCACGGGTTCACTGCCGTGTTTGGCGAGGACCAGGCTCCGCTCTGGATGCTTCACACGGGGTCATTGCCGTGCTCTATGAGGACCAGGATCCGCTCTGGACGTATCCCACGGGGTCAGGATTGACATAAGCCGCGTTTCACGTAGCCAGGAATTTGCTCTGGATGCTTCCCACGGGTTCACTGTCGTGTTCGGCTAGGACCAGGCTCCGCTCTGGATGCTTCACACGGGTTCACTGAGGACCAGGATCCGCTCTGGACGTTTCCCACGGGGTCAGTATTGACATAAGCCGCTTTCCACGTAACCAGGAATTCTTGACTTTATCCGCATTTCACAGAGTTGGGGTTTGACTCTCGGTCATCTGTGTACCGCCGAGTCATGGAACTGGGAGTTGCCTCTGTTCCACTTTGCTTGATGTTGTGTTTGTCATAATGAAACGGTTGTTGAGATGATCTCTAGGCCATCTATGAACCGTTGAGATTTGGCTTCTTCTTCTGATGAAACCTAGGGAGGAAAGGCATGATTCCTTCTTTGTTTGCGCCCGTGGATTGTATACAGGGATTGATATGATATCACCTGTAGGGCATAAACTTCATTTTTTTTAATTTCTTTCCGCGATGCTCTCATTTCAGCTTTTATATCGCAAAGGTCGCGATTGCCTAATCATTTCGGCTATTTTTCACGGTGCCCAATCATTTCGGCTATCTGTTTTATTTTTACTCGCTGCTTTTTATTGCGAGTTGCCCAATCATTTCGGCTATTTTGCATGCATATGTTTTTACTTGCTGATTTTGTTTGCAAGTTACCCCGTCATTTCGGCTATTTCGTATGCATGTGTGGCTTGCTGGCTTTTCGCTGCATGCTTGGAATTAGACACTGATTTCGGCATCAGCACCGCTACAACTGGGATATTTCCAGAAGCGAATCATCATTTTCCTTCGTCGATGTCGAGCAAAGGTGGCTTAGTAGACAGGGTTAGGATCCCATCGACTAAGGCTTTTGACTTCATGAGCCGTAAGGGTTTCATAAAAGTGTTTCTCCCTACGAGTCGTGAGGATCTCGTAGGTGCTTTTTCTCCTTAGGAATCGTGAGGATTCCTAAGTGCATGTTCTCCTATAAGTCGTAAGGATTTTACAAGAGTGCTTTCTCCTTATAAGTCGAGAGGACTCACAAGGGCTGTTCACCGTGTAGGCATATCCCTAGTCACGGATGGGACTTTGTTAGGGAAATGTTTATTCGCGCCCGTGGATTGTATACAAGGGTTAGCATCGAGCCGCTTGTAGGGCAGTATCGAAGGTTGTGGGGGCTGCTTGAGAACAGGTTCAGATCCCTGTAGCTTAAGACTTTCAAATCTTATGAGCCGTGAGTGTCTTATAAGAGGGTTCTCCTTACGAGTCGTGAGGATCTCGCAAGTGTGATTTCTCTTTAGGGATCGTGGGGATCCCTAAGTGTGTTGCTCCCTTGTGAGTCGTAAGGATCTTACGCAGGTTGATTCTCGTTACAAAGTCGAGAGGACCTTGCAAGTGTCTTTTAACGAGATTGCGCCCTTTCGGGTTTTCGCAAAACTCGCCGGTAGCCCTGCTGTTTTTACTCATGGAGCCCTTTCGGGTTTTCATCCGTGCCCATTTTGCTTATGGACATACCGTTTTCTTTTTTCCTTTTTTTATTCTAACGAGGTTGCGCCCTTTCGGGTTTTCACAAAACTCGCCGGTAGCCCTGCTGTTTTTACTCACAGAGCCCTTTCGGGTTTTCATCCGTGCCCATTTTGCTTATGGACATACCGTTTTCTTTTTCCTTTTTTTTTATTCTAACGAGGTTGCGCCCTTTCGGGTTTTCACAAAACTCGTCGGTAGCCCTTCTGTTTTTACTCACGGAGCCCTTTCGGGTTTTCATCTGTGCCCATTTTGCTTATGGACATACCGTTTTCTTTTTTCTTTCTTTCTTTTTATTCTCTTTTTGTATCAGCTTTGGGATGCTGCAATCCACCGTAGTTTATCGACATATCGGTCAACGGCTAGTTTTAGGACATAGTGGTCCGTTGTTAGTTTAAGAACGTTTCGGTCCGTCGTTAGTTTAAGGACGTTTCGGTCCATTGTTAGTTTAAGGACGTTTCGGTCCATTGTTAAGGAAGCCGGTTACTACTTACAGAGTTTAGGCTTAGAAAGATAGCGAGCGGACATAGTCGTCGTCATCTATCATTGACCTAGACCGTGACTCGTTAGGCGTAGTATTTCTTCAGGAAGCGACCATTTATTGGCCTGAAGGGCCTTTCGCCATGCATGTCCATGAGTAGATAGGCTCCACCCTGGTAGACCTTGTCTATGATGTACGGGCCTTCATAGTTTGGCTCGAATTTCCCCTGCTTGGCGCGATTAGGGATCATAGGTCTTTTGACCACTAGCACGAGTTCTCCTTGGCGGAATGTCCTTGGCCTGGTCAATTTTTCATATGAGCGCGTCATCTTTTCTTTATAAGCCTCTAGATTTTGTTGCGCTATGAGCCGGGTTTCGTCAAGGGCATCGAGCTCCTCAAGCCGAAGGTGAGCATTCTCTTCGTCCGTTAGCTCGTAATGAACTGCCACCCGTAGAGAGGGTAACACTATCTCGATGGGAAGTACCGGTTCTGTACCGAATACCAATGCGTATGGAGTTGTGTTCGTAGCCGTCTTGAACGTAGTTCGATACGCCCAAAGAGTTTCATGCAGTCTCTCGTGCCAGTCTTTCTTATTTTATGTCACCGTCTTTTTCACGATCTTTGTCAAGGTCTTGTTGAAAGCCTCAGTTAGACCGTTAGCTCGGGGATTATAGACTGATGAGTATCTCCAGTCTATGTTGTGTTGTTGTGCGAAGCGACTAATTTTGTGGCTTCTGTAGGCTGGCCCGTTATCGGAGATAATCCGTCGCGGAGTGCCGAATCGATAAATGACGTGCGTCTTGAAGAAATGGAGTATATCCTCCTTCTTCACTTCCCTCAACGGTACTGCTTCTGCCCATTTGGAGAAGTAATCAGTTGTCGCCAAAATGAATCGATGTCCTCTGGACGATGCTGGTTCGATGGGGCCGATTATGTCAGTCCCCCACATTTCGAACGGCCAGCTAGCCACCGTTGGATGTAGTGGATTTGGATGCTGGTGGATAAAGTCGCCATGGATCTGGCACGAGTGGCATTTCTTCGCATACTCGAGGCAGTCTTGAATCATCATGGGCTAATAATAACCCATCCGTTTGATCTTCAGCTTCATCTTCGGCCCGGCTTGGTGAGAACCACAGAGTCCGTCGTGAGTTTCTTGAACGACTCTCTTTGCTTCTTCAGGTCCCAGGCATCTTAACCACAGAGAATCAAATGATCTCTTGTACAGGGTATTATTGACGAAGGCGAAAGACAGAGCTCGTTTCATAAGCTGATGTCTTGAGGACGCATCGGGCGTTCGACGGGATTTGAAGTAGTCTATAAAGACTTCTCTCCAATCCAAAACCGTTTCTTGGTCTTTTATTTGTAGGTCCGTTTACTTGATCGCTACTTTTTCCTCGGACGACTCCGGAGATATTTTTGCCGGTGCAAGAACCCGACGGCTTTGTACCACGATTTTTACGTCATCGAGGTTCTCGTCGGCCAATTCTTTAGCGAGCTTAGCTAATGCATCCTT
Organism: Agapanthus africanus; assembly: GCA_030015575.1. NCBI lineage: Eukaryota > Viridiplantae > Streptophyta > Magnoliopsida > Asparagales > Amaryllidaceae > Agapanthus > Agapanthus africanus. The sequence goes on along the minus strand of CM057339.1, from coordinate 820,774,321 downwards.
TTTGCTATTTTCCACGCGCGGTATGCTTTCCAAGGTGTAGGAAGGAATTTGGGTCAGTAGTTGTTGTACTCTCTCGCCGTACTTCACCAACTCTGGCTTGCACGTTTGGTAGTCGCCGTTTATTTGACTAACGACCAGTTGGGAGTCTCCGTATATGAAGAGGTTTTCAATTCCCATGTCAATAGCGATCTCGAGACCTGCTATCAAAGCTTCATACTCGGCTTCATTGTTTGTCCTCGGCTCTGTTAAGGAGAAGGCAAAGCGCATTATCCTTCCTTGTGGAGTTACGAAGATGAGGCCTACCCCTGATTTGATTATGGGGGTGTTTTGTTTGCGCTTCTTCATGGAGGATGCTCCATCGAAGTAAAGTTCCCACCGGGTGCCATTACCGTCAATCGTGTCAAATGCATGCTCATCTGGCAGTTCGCAATTCAAAGGAGAATCGGCAGGTATCGGATGCTCAGCGAGGAAGTTGGCGATGGCCTGGCCTTTTACTGCCTTAAGAGGCTGATAAGTTATTGAGAACTCCATCAAGAGAAAGGCCCATTTAGCGAGCCGCTCTGTCAATATGGCCTTTGACATCAAATATTTGAGAGGATCCACTTTCGATATGAGACGGACTTCATGCGCCAATGCATAGTGCCTGAGCTTTGTTATCGCGAAGATCAATGCCAGGCAGTGTTTTTCGATGGGAGAATAATTGCTTTCTACCCCCAGCAGAACTCAACTCAAATAGTAGAGGGCTCTCTCCTTCCCTTGGTCGTTCTCTTGTGCCTATAATGCGCCTAAGGAACCTTCATGGGCGGTTGTATACAGAATGAGGGGTTTTCCCTTGACCGGAGCAGCCAGCATTGGCGGATTCTGCAGGTATTGCTTGATTTCATCCAGCGCGCTTTGGCATTTGTGATCCCAGACGAACGTGGTTCCCTTCTTCATTAGGTGGCTGTAGGGGCGGCACTTGCCGGAGAGATTGGCTATAAATCGCCGAATATACGCGAGCTTTCCTTGGAGAGACCGCAATTGCTTGAGAGTCTTTGGCGGATGCATTTCCATGATCGCTTTGATCTTCGACGGATCTATTTCGATGCCTCGGTGTCGGACGATGAACTCCAGGAATTTGCCCGAGGAGACTCCGAACGCGCATTTAAGAGGGTTCTTCTTCAAGTTGTATTTACGAAGGCGTTGAAATACGGTCTTCAGATGCTCTAAATGCTCTTCGTATGATTTGCTCTTAACCACAAGGTCGTCGATATAGCATTCGACGACTTCATGTATGAGGTCATCAAAGATCTTCGTCATAGCCCTCTGATAGGTGGCACCAGCGTTCTTTAGACCGAAAGGCATCACCTTGTAGCAGAATATACCCAAAGGGGTTCGGAAAGCGGTATGCTTCTGGTCTTCGGGATGCATCTTTATCTGATTATATCCTGATGAGCCGTCCATGAAGGAGAAGACTTCGTGAGTGGACGTATTGTCTATCATCAGTTCGGTGACTGGCACTGTGAAGTCGTCCTTCGGGCAAGCTTTATTGAGATCCCGAAAGTCTACACATATGCGCACTGTCCCATTTTTCTTCATTACCGGGACGATGTTGGCGATCCAGTCAGGATACTGAACCTCTTGGATGAAGCCAGAGTCGATCAGCTTCTTGACTTCGGCGTTGATACTCATCTCAAGCTCGAGCCGCATTCTTCTCGGTGCTTGTTTGATTGGCTTGACATCCGGGGATATGGCCAGTTTGTGGACAACAATCTCTGGATCTAGTCCTGGTATCTCGGAATAATTCTATGCGAAGCAGTCTTTATGCTGCATGAGCATGTCCTTTAGTATAGCCACCCTTTCTTCAGACAGCAACTCGCTGACGAACGTCGGCCGATGGTCACTTGCCGTCCCCAAATCAATTTTCTTGAGCTCATCTGCAGTGGTATGTATTCCATCTTCCAGCTCTTTCGGCGCTGGCGGAAACTCCGAGATCACCTCGTCATCATTGTTTTCGAAGCACCAGGGGAGGTCATCCATATTCTCGGGTTCTTCTTCTGATACCGTTATCATATGACAAGTACGAGCTTTCTTCCAAGACCGATGTTGATCTGGTTCTACTCTTGCTGTATGCGTGGCTTTCAGTTCATGCTTCTGTGGCTGGCTTACCCTCCAACTGCTGGATAGCGCGAACTTGGCCTGTTGATATTGGTCTTCGACCCAGTTCTTGAAGGTGAAGCAGTCTTCGAGGGGATGTCCTATTGCTCGGTGATAAGAGCAATAGTCCGGGTGAGAGACTTCGCCTGGTTGCTCGGGGTGCTTGGACTCCGGGAGGGTAATCATTTGATATTTTATGGCAAGATCAAGTATCTTCCTTATCTTGTCTTGGGAAAAAGAATACGCTCGACTCATCTTCTTTATAAGAGACGAATCCGGATTGCTTGATTCTTGATCGCGTGGCTTCTTGGACCCGCTTTGTCGTTGTCAAACGCCTTTCCCATTCTTTGGTTTGTTTCTGCCTCTGCATCGGGTCTTTTGTATAACGGGCTGACAAGGAGGAGCATTTTCATTTTCCGCAGCCTGTTGAAGGAGGCGCTGCGTCCTGGCTTTCTCGTAAATGGACATTTCACGGTTATGGTCATCTCGGACCTTTCGACCCGCTTCCCTTATAAGCTTGTCCATTTGTTGTTCGAACGACAGACTGGGCATTTTTATGTCGGGAGCTCTTTCTGGTTCAGGGTTAGCATATTCCCATAGAGCATCCCCTTCTTCATCAAAATCATGTACGACGTAGCAGTCGCGGAGTAGCTCCCATTTCTTGGATTGAACATACTTAAGCCCGGTCGTCTCCATTTTCCCGTTGGGCAATTTTTGCTGAGTTCCAGGGACGTTCCAGATCCTGTCATAGAACTTAGCTTTCCGAGTGGTCTGTTTGAAAGGTACGCCTTGGCGCCTTAACAGTCTTTTTAGTCCGTTCGTGTAATATCTAGGCAAACGGATGGGCTGGAGCCTGTCAAGTGTAGAATCCGCACCGTGCCAGACTTCTTTCTCCATTTTGGTTTCCCCGGATCGGTAGAATAGGATCGCCTTTTCACCTTCTCGCCTGGGAGGGGATATAGAATTTCTGCAGCTCTTCCACACTGTAGGTATCAAGCGCGTCTAGTTCTTTATGATGCTTGGGCGGAACCATGGCAATTTGCAAACTTCGCTCTTTATCAGCGAATGTTTGTATTGAAGGCCGAGCAGAGAATATAGCATTGACCTCATCTTCTGAATCGATGCCGAAGATAAGCATAGGAGCGGACGGTCCTGGTTTGTTGCACTGGGGCGGACCTAAGTAAACTGTCTCTTCTTCCTCCTCGGTATCACTCCCGAAGACCGAAATGGTAGGGATAGTTTTGTTCTTCGGCTTGTGACATCTCTCCGTGTCCTTGAAATCTGGTAAAAAGTATTTTGCATCTTCGTACTTTTGGACTTCGTTCATGGAGAATGGGTTCATCTTTCCTGTTACAGTATACTCAAGACCATCCTTGAAGTATTTCATACACTGATGTTGTGTAGAGGGGATGATGTTGTACTCGTGTAACCAGGGCCAGCCGAGCAAAGCGTTGTAGCATGTATTGGCGTCAATGACATGGAACTTGATGTCCGTGACAAGCAGCCCAAAGCGTAACGTCAGTATTACGGACCCAAGCGTCCGTGATGACTGGGAGTCGAACCCGGAGATGGTGATTTTGTCGCGAGCGAGGTGTTGAACGCTCATGCAGATTTCCTTTAAAACCTTCACGTTAAGGAGGTTGACGGAGGACCCATTGTCGACCAGGATTTTGCCTATCTTAATATCATGACAGTAACCGGAGACATATAGGGGACGGTTGTGTTCACATGTTCCAAGTAGGAGATCTTCATCGCCGAAGGTGATATCGGCCGTGTGTACTTCTTCCATCTCGTCTTTCATCTTCTCTTCAGCGAGGAAAGCTTGGAATTTCTCTGGCTCTTGCAGCGCCTTGATTAATGAATTTCTTGCTTCTTTTGATATTAAAGGGCATCGAGAATGCTGAGCTGCGAAGGTAACTTCCTTAGGTATGCCAGGACGTTGTAGTCCATCTTACTTTTCTTTGGCGGGTCCTTGGCTGTCAACTTTTCAACGGCTTGGTCATCAAGGATGATATCCTCAGGGACCTTTTCTTTCCCCTTATCTTCCCTGTTTGACCCACTATTCGAGGGACCAAGATTTTTTTCGGGTAGCGTACGATTGCGTAGCTGAATGTTTTCGCAGGTCTTCGGTTCTTCCTCTTTCCCCGAGGTAGATTCTTTGAAAAGAGGGCAAAGAGTCATCTCTTCGTCGGAGTCACTTCCGAAGGTGAGGACTTGCGATCCCCCAGCGTTGACAACGCGACAGTTGCCGGCGGTCCTTCTAAGCTCCTCGGTCGCACTTCTTCGCTCCCGACGAGTTTTGCATTTCATCCGCTTAAAATGTTGCCGGTGAGCAACATATCTCTGCCACCATCTTTTAAAAGCGTTGCACTCTTTGGTGGGGTGCGCAATCTTTCGGTGATATAAGCAGTAGCTAGGATGTATTTCCGCTTCATTAGTAGTGTTTCCTTCGGAGGGTGGAAGCTTCATTCCCATTGATATGGCTTTGGCGAACCTCTTCCTTGTCTTGAACTTGTTTTTATCTGCGACAGATGTCCTCTGATTCGGCGGGAATGTCTCGACTCTTTCGTCCAGTCGTCGGCGTTTGGCCTTTTCAAGTATAGCCATCTCACGTTCCCGATCAGCTTTACTTTTCAGAAGAGCTTCGTTCAGGAATGCGTCGATCATTTCGTCTGACGGCCCTGAAAGTTCCGGTTCAGGACCTGCCCCCAGTCTCTCGGTGCAAGGAGCTTCTTCATCATCTATCGATGAATAAGAGATCATATGGCAACTTGCCACGTAATCTTCAGATTCATCTGACGAGTCTTCTCCCTCATTTCCGTCTTCAAGGATGTGGCCAAGGAACTCTTGGAGCATGATTGGAGTCCGCGCCTTCTGGTTATATTCTTCCAGCGCGTCAATCTGCTTTTGCGGGTCCGTGCGCTTGTTGTCAGGCTTCACGGGCTTCTTGTATTTCTTCGTCTTTTTCGAAGATTTTGACGGCTGGGTATGAACACTTTGGCTATCACCACCAATCTTTGGAGTTGGGCGCGGCTTCAGCATCCCTTCGATGATCTCAGGTTCCAATGGATTCTTCCATCTGATCACCGAGCATGTCTAGAGATCATTCAGCATTCTTTTGGTTCTGGCTGAAAGAACGACCTCCCATGGAGCTTCTTCAACAAAAGAGCACGTTGCCCCCGGTGTGTCCATCTTCTTATGAGTATGCGGTTGTGGTGGACTCACTTTCCACTTCTCAGACAATGCAAACTTGCCTTGTTGGTACTGATCCTCGATCCATCCCTTAAAGACGAAGCAATCTTCGATTGGATGGCTTACCGTTTGGTGGTAAGGGCAATAATTGGGATTATTCGCTTCGCCGGGTTGCAATGGCCGCCTTGGATTCGGCAGATTGATAAGCCGGTTGCGCATCGCCAGCTCGAAGAGTCTCTTCGTTTTGTCCCGTGGGAACGAGTAAGGACGCTTCATTTTCTCATTATAATAGCGCCGTCTCTCTTCCAGTTGATCCGTTAGTTTTGGGGAACTGGGTTGCTGTTGGGTATTTGCAACGAAGGTCACCTTCCTTTTACCCTTTTCGTTTCGCGACTCCGGCTTCGGAGGAGACGGTCTATGCCCCATCTGGTCCATTTGGGCTAGCTTGTCGATTAGAGCCTGAAACGTGGTCGGTTTGAAGAACATCATGAACTGTGAAATAGTTGCATGAGGGTCTAGGGTGCCCACGAACATGCCCACCGCTGGTGCTTCTTCGATGCACTGTTCGCACTTTGACCACAGATTCCACCATTGGATCGCGTACTGAACCCACGTATCGCCCGGCTTCACCATGGCATTGATCAATGCCGTTATTGGGGTGCGTTCACTGGCACTTGCGAATCGCTGGGTGAACAACAACTCCATTTCTGCGAAAGTTTTGACGGAGTCGTTTGGGAGTTCGGAGTACCACTCAAACATCGTTTCCGATAAGCTGCCGACGAATTGGCGAAGCAAAAGCTTGTCATCGCCACCAGTATTGCTACAGAAAGCCCTAAACTGAGCGACATGTTGATGGGGACTGCCTGTCCCTTTGTACACGTGGAATTTGGGGATCGTGTAGCCCGGCGGGTACTTTATCTGATCATACCAGCCTGGATACGGTCGACCAGTTTTGACGACTTGGCTGGCCGCTTCATTTGCTTGGTGAACTCGTATTTGCTGAGCGATATAATCATCCAGGGCGGACTTGGAAATAGTTTCCTCGGCTGCTGAAAGAGCCGGAGGTGGATTTGATGTTCCTCTTCTGTCGTCTTCGAGGATAATCGGAGGATCTTCAGCTGGAGGGTCCTGCTGGATCATCATACCCACCATGTCTTGGAATAGAAGAGCTATTTGCTTTATATTGGCCACTTGTTCCGCAGCCTCCTTGTCCTTCTTTTCGAGCATTCTTCGAAGGAATTCAGCATCAGTCTCATGTTCATGACGTTGTTCCGATGACGCCTCCGGGCTTTCTTTTGGCCCGGTAAGTACGGCCATTGCAGTCAGCATCTCCTTAAGCTTCTGCTGTTGTTGTTCCTGAGCCCTTGTTATTGATCGGGTGAGCGGTCGGTGGCCCGTCGAAGTGCGGCTTTCCTCTTTTTCGGAAGCCATGTAAACAGTATGTACCACCATGCCCCCAGACTTAGGGGTTTGGGCTCGGTGTTTTTGTGGTCTGCCACGTTTACAGGGGCTTTCTCTGGCCTCCTTTTCTTTTGAGTAGTCGACGTGGAGGGGGTCGTTGTAGCGGGCACCCAAGTGGTTGTCGTCTTTTGCGGCTTACTGGGACGGTTCCCTTCCGGCTGAACCTTCAGCTTCTTCTGTCGGCGGAGGTAGTCTTGATCGATCACTGACTCTTGGACACGTTGCCAGACTTTGTAAACTTTGGAGGACAGCCGCTGAGGAGGCTGTTCCGGTTTTGCTTCTGCGACAGTCTCCACCGGTGGAGGAGATCTTTTCAGTATGGCGGTAGGCGAGTTCCTATGCACCTTGTTCAGCAGTTCAAAGCTGTTCCCGGTCGGAACAGCAGTATTGACTTCTACCGTTGGAGCTGGTGGAGTTAGCCCAGAGGGGGAGTTGCCCCTAGCCTTCCTCACTCGGCGCCAGTGGCGACGTCGAGCGTGTCGAGCTGTTGGGGTTGGTTCAGTGATGGGGACGGCTTTGTCTTGCCTCCTATCCAGGTGAGGGGCTGTTGCTGGCGTCAGCCTCTTGAAGACTGATGTCCGTTGAGAAGCGGTATCCAACCGGTCAAAAACAGACTTCTGAGCAGGGAAGGGAACCGTAGTGGGAGCCGGAACAGCCAGTCTTGTAAAAACTGACCCTTTGGTAGGAGAAGCAGCCTTGACGACTTTAGGAGTAGGGATGGCTATCCTTTTCGTAACAACCTTTTCTGGGACTGCAGGCTTCAACATGGGCCCACAGGAACTTCGGCCCAATCTGGAGAAGACCGAGGTGCTGGAGCTGGGCGACCCGTTGAAAGGGGTCGCAGTAGTTGTAAGCCGATCAAAGACCGACTTCTTGGGAGCTTCCGGCGTTGGCACATGAATGGTGAAGCTCGTTGGCAGGAGCATGGTCCCGAAAAACAACCTGGTGGTGGCCTGAGTCACCTGGTCCACCGGCATTGTAAACATCGAAGCCGCTTGAGGCCCGTAGGCTATACCTCCGGATGAGGCGGAGCGTACGTTGCAGTTGCAGCTAGAACATTTTGCACAAGTGAACGCCATTGATCCTTCGCTTTCTGCACCAAGCAAAACGCCAAATCTTAGTACCTCAAACCCAAGGGCAACCATCAGCAAACCGCGATTGGTTCGCGAACACGACAGAAGAAGTGTGGAGTGGAAAGAGAAAAAGGTCCCACCGGGCGTGCCAGAATCTATTCCCCTCCGAAAGACGCGGCGGAGACGCGGAGAACGTCTTGCCTGAAATTCAGGGCAGATGCTAATTGGTGCTATCCGTCCACCTCTCCGAAGATGCCAAGTTGATTTATGGCACCATGTATCGAAGGTTTAAACGGATGCGGCCAATGTAGTAGACTTCGTCAGATTCCCCCTCGTTTGAGGGGTTTTTGATTGTGGGGACACTCTTCCCTGCAGGCGCAAGCCCCTGTAGTTAATTACGCTACCGCATCGCGGTAACAACTTTCTCCTTCTCCATATGGTCACTTCTTGTCGTGGGTGTTTGTTTTGTGTTTGGTTGCCTGTAGATTGTATACGGAGACTAATTTAAGTTATCGCCCGTAGGGCGTGGACTAATCCAAATCCGTATCTTTCTTAGATTTGGGTTTGGGGGGTTGGGTTTAAGGATACGTTAGGCTCATTTGAGACTAAAATCAACTTAAACGTCTGTTAAGGATACGTTAGTCTAATTTTAGACTAAGATCAACTTAACGGGATCGTTTAGATCCGGCAAGAGAGCAATTGGACTCTATTGTTTAGTTTAATGATATTGCGGCCGATAATTAGTTTAAGGACATTACGGTCCAATGTTAGTTTAAGGACATCTCGGTCCAATGTTGGTTTAAAGATATCACTGTCGAGATTAAGGAATCATAGTCCGTGAGTTTAAGGACCCCACAGTCCGATGTTAATTTAAAGACATCACGGTCGAGGTTAAGTACATCATAGTCTGTGGGTTTAAGGACCCCACAGTCCGATGTTAGTTTAAAGACATCACGGTCGAGGTTAAGGACATCATAGTCCGTGAGTTTAAGAATTTCACAGTCCGATGTTAGTTTAAAGAGAACACGGTCGAGGTTAAGGACATCATAGTCCGTAAGTTTAAGGACCTCACAGTCCGATGTTAGTTTAAAGACATCACGGTCGAGGTTAAGGACATCATAGTCCATGAGTTTAAGGACCCCACAGTCCATTGAATGTGTGGTTGTCGGGACCCGTCATCTCTTTGAAGACGTTGAGAAATTACAACGACAAATATCAAAGGAGTGAAGAGATGTACCCTTGAACCAAGGTGAGTTGGTTGAAAGAGCAGATGTGCTCAATTCAAGATAAGTTGAGGGCTTATGGCCAGAATTGGGCTAAGTCCAATTAAAAATATTTAACATTTTATTTTTGTTCTGGTTATTAAGCCTTTATTTGGGCTCGACCCTTTTAATAATGCTAGGCATCGGGCTCTGACATTTTTTGTCTTGTATTGAATGCATAGCATTCATCAGAATAGAGCGCGTTCTGACAGTGCGCCACGTGGCGCGCCAGGCGTTTTGCGCCAGTCAAAGAGCGCATTGTGCTTCTGTCGGGTAGCGCACACGAAGATGACACATGTCGCGCTTAGCGCTGAGGGCTAGTTTATTAGCGCATTGCGCTTTTAATTTATGAGCGCTTTGTGCTGATTTAGGGGCGCGCCAGTGAGTGACACGTGGCGCGCTTGGTGCTGAGTGCCATTCCATGAGCGTAGTGCTCTGTTTTAAAAGCGCAAAGCGCAAGTGGTGTCTATGGTTGACACGTGGCATGTTTTGGCGCTGAGCGCCGATCCAAGGAGCGCAAGAGCGCATTTCATAAGTGCAAGGCACTTTATGATAGCGCAAAGCGCATTTGATCAGATTTAAGATCAAATAACAAATTTATGTTCTTCTTAAAGGAGGCTTTACCTCAAGATTCAAGAACAAAAGTTCTTGTTTTCATAAAAGGCTCTGCCTTTATAGATCAAAGATCTGTGAATGAAGTGAAATACTTCTTTTATATTTATATATTTTTTTATGATTAGATCTTTTGATCTTTTGCTTTTTATTAAAGACCTTGGTCTTTTTTCAGATCTATGATCTTTTTAGAAGATGGTTCTTCTTTTTTTAACGAGATGATTTCATCTCTGTTATTCAAGAACATAGTTCTTTACCTTGAAAATGAAGAAAAATCTTCTTTTTTCTAAGAGCGTGCTCTTCTTTTTCTCAAAGTTTGCAGAGAGTTTTTCTCTCTCTTTTTTTGTCTATTCTAGACTTGAAGTCTAGGGGCCTTTATGTAGGGCCAAATGATTTGTTGAATCAGTTTTAAGAGATCTTTCTCTGATTGATTTGGGAATATTTCCCACCGTTGGATCTTTGATCCTAAGGCTTCTGTTTTACAGAAGATAATTTTCTTGTTTCAGTAAGATTGAAAAATCTTTCCATAACAGAATTTTAGTTCCGACTAATTAATAATTTATTATTAGTAGATCTTTTGATCTAACGGTGGGGAATTTTTAATTCCAGCGCTGGCACACCTTGCGCCGCACCTACGGTTGATACGTGGCGCGCAGCGTAACTGCGCTAGCGCTCCCGTGTTTGACACGTGGCGCGCAGCGCAGAGCGCAGCACAACTGCGCTAGCGCACCCGTGTTTAACACGTGGCGCGCAGCGCAGAGCGCTGGATCTGAAACGTTGCTTCAACTTTTTAAATTTTGAATTTTAAAACAGAGCTTTGCCCTGATTGGGGGTGCGCCGCCTAGGGCGCTGCGCTCCTGGCGCTAGCCCATCTGCGTTTGATACGCAGCGCGCAGCGCGCAGAATCTGAAGCGTTGCTTCAATTTTTGAATTTTGAAATTCAAAACAGAGCATTGCTCTGATTGGGGGAAACACACTCCACACTAACAATACCTCTCTCTTTAGAAAAAATTTCTAACGAGGCGTTGCCCCGCAACCCACAAGGGGGCTGCTAGCCCTCTTGACCCCCAGCCCGCTATACGGGTTGCGGGACCCCTGTAAACTCTGCGGGGCCCCTAATACGTCCAAAAATATACACACAAGCACCGCACATTGAGTTTGCATGACTAGTTGACCCGTCAATCGGAAGTTTCTTCACTTCAAAGGCGTGGGGTAATTAACGGCAGCTTAGTCCGCGGCTGCCGGAGATTCTTATCCCCACAATCAATAAATCCTGGCCTACCTAAGGCAGGGGGAGTCTGTAGTACGTCTGACAAAAGGTGCGTATTCCCATCTTAATGGGATGACGAAAAACACCCTACATGGGCGTGCCGGGATCTGTTTACTGCCGAAGACCGGGCTGAGATGTCTAGCCTGAATTTGGACGCAGATGCTATTTGAACATATCCACCCACCTCTCCAAAAATACCAATGTCACGCCCCGCTTGCCAGAGTACGGTAAGGAGACGTGATGGGTTACTCAATGTATTTACTCAGAAGTAAACACGCTAAGCGTAAATAAGCAATATAATGTAAAAGTACAAGAAAGACATGAGTTGTAAATGAACAACAACTTTTTATTTATTAAACATTCTTTATAATGCAACTAAAAAGTAAATATAATATGGAAATTAATGCCTAAATAATGGCATGAACTGAAAGTAAAGGTATATACAAGTGACTAAAGTTCCGGGTCTTCTGCGAACTGCTCCAAGTCTTCTGAGCTGGGCTCTACCTCCAGAGAGTCGAATCCTCCAGACAACATTCCAAAGAAAGAAGAGAAAATGAATGTCGTCAGTGAACAATCGCTCGGTAAGTCCCAAAGTGAGATAGAAATAGACTGAACAGGTAAAGAGAATATATCTGGTATAATGTATGATTATTATGTTAACACAGCTGTTTGTAGCTTGGTACAGAATATACCAGTGTATACGAGAGGAGTCCAACTTGCCCCGTGGACTATGGTATATGGAGTATAAGGCCCTGTCAAAACCTACGGGACAACGGCAACATATATTCATGTTAGGTGTATTAAGGTGACCGTCTTGTGCCACTTTTAACACATTCCGTACCAGTCTACCCCTTTAAAAACCCTGTAATGTATTTTGTATTGATTATAATTATAAGACTTGCCGAAACTATGATATCAGTTGATCATATAAATGAATAACGATATAAACGGATAATCATGTATTCAAGTCAATGTATATCCATGGTTCGGTCAGTTCAAGTCATGTTGATATTGATTGTATTCATGTTCAAGTTCCAGTATATATGGATTCATATCGTATTGGAGTTATATTTGGATTGTATGTAGATTGGAATTGTATTCGGATTAAACTGAGACTCTGTCTGAGTCATACACTTAAACGGAATTTGATTCCTGAATTAGGTTTTGGAGTTATCGGTAATTGCTGCACATGGACGGCAGGATTTGTGGCTTTTTCCAAGCCAATTACCATTGATAATCCTGTTTTAGTTTTCTACCTTAAATGGACAAGCACCCACTTTCTCCGGCTTGTTAAAGCTCAAGAGAATTGGTCCCGCTTAAACCTATATTTACTAGGGTCCTTAATGTAAATCAATATAACTTGAAGGGGTTTTATGAAGAATAGTTTTAATATACTTTCAAAATAAACCTCAAGCATTTATTTATCGTATTTGGGGTTTTCATGGATGTAATTTTTAAATATGAAGTATTCTAGTAATATAAACCTAGATTGAATAGTATATGGTATTTTAGTGTAAATTGAAATTGTATGGTTTCTTGATGGTATATTCATGAAATTTGTGATTCTTTTGTTTTGTTTAGAAAACATGGAATTTATTATTAAATAGAAATCACATTATTCTTAAAAATTGTATTAAAAATTCTATCGAGATCGGATACTCTGTGAGGAGGTCTGCATCTCCCTCTACTAGTCCCGAGGACGTGCGATAATCTGCACCATCCTGATCGTGTTCCCTAAAGTGGGTTGTAGAGGCTAAATTGTAAGGAATTTAATTAAAACAATTTTAAAGAATACGGTTTTATTAGTTTAAGGTATTTTATTGTAAAATTGTATTTATCCCAAAATATTGTAAAGAGGCAATCGTGCTATGTCATGATGAGTGTTGTGATGAGGTAGGTCATTACCTCTTGTGGGTTTTCTAAAGGTAATATGAGCTAATATGATGAAAGATGTCAAATATAAAGTTTGTGGTATTTAACCGTATAATTGAAATAAAAGTTGTATAATATTGTATTTTGAATTGAAAGTTGTTCTAAATGTTGTTTTATGGTTGCTAAACAATATATAAAGAAATGGTTAATTTTTTATTAAGAAAAGTTGGGTTTTTAATAAATTTAAAATCGGTAGTCGGAATAACTCCACTTCCGACGAGTTTTCAAAATAGATCTTTTTAGAATAGGAAGAGATGAGAAGTGCGAGGGACTTACTAGTTGAGAAGAGAGATGGGAGGTGTAGGAATTGTTTGAAAGCATCGTGGAGTCGCAGTGTCGCCGGATTTGTCCCAAGTCATCGCCGGAAGATGACCTTGGGCTAACTCCACTTGTATATTTCTTGGACTTAGAAAAACTTGAGGGTTTTTGATAATGGATTTCAGAATAGATAGGGCTAAGGTATGGGGTGGTATATATAAGATAGAATTAGGATATAGGGAATTAAAATGAGAACTAAAAATGAATTAAACCTTGGATTAAAAGCTCATTTTTAATTCTCTGTTAATATGCAGGAAAAAAAATAGAACTCGGGTAGTGGGGGGAGGCCAAGGATTTTAGGGTAAAAAATTGGAAGCATTACATACGGGGGGGCCGGCGGTGCCGGTCCAGAAAGGGATCTCGCCGGCCATTTCAAGGGGTAGGGTGCTTGGATTGGGGCCACGTGTCAGTGTCGCTTCATATATCTCAATGTACATGTTTGATTTCTGAGACTTTTCATTTTTATGTGTGTTGTACGTGTAACCTTTTGGGCTTCCAAAAAGTTTAAAGGAAAAATCAGCAAAAATAATATGTTGCTGGGGGGATTTGAACACATGGGCTATGTCACAGCAGTGCAAGGCTTTACCAATGAGCTATAAGTGCTTTCTTGCAGTTCTTAAATAAATTAAACACTTATTGCATACTCAGGGTTGTAAATACACCATTTAGTACTTTAACTTTAAACAAATTTTGTACATTATAAACAGACTCGTTACATTCTACCCTCCTTATAAAAATTTCGTCCTCGAAATTTACAATTATTTAAGGACTAATTTACAAATAAGTGAGGGTATCTTACACGCATGTTCTCTTCTCTTTCCTATGTTGATTCTCCTGGTGAGTCTTTTCTCCACATCGCTCGAACAAAGTTTACTTCCTTGTTCTGAAGTGACTTTACCTTTCTGTCCAGAATTTCAACGGGTTGTTGCTCACAAGATAAATCCATATGTACAGTGATGTCACGACCCGAGTTTGGTGCATGACCGACACTTAGATTGTATGACATCTAAAGATGTCGTCACAATACGAGTAAGCCAGAAAACCAAGATCAAAACTCTAATTGCGGAATTAAGAAATTTACAGCTTTAAAGTAAAAAGAATGAGGTAGCATGTCGAATGATTTTTAAGATATGAAATTTAATCAACTGATTTTAGCATTTAAAATTTCGACAGCGCCTCCCTTTTTAATTATTAACAAAACCAGTTATATAATGTTTAAATAAGTGGCATCCCTAATTGGGAGCACAACAACATCCAACGGAGGAGAACAACCCACGCAATAACAATACGATGCTCAAAAGCGAAGAATCACATGCATAAAAATAAAGGTGCATAAACTAGCATAACTGGTCAATCTCACCCAAAACGAATCAAAACACATACAAGTATTCTTCGTTCTAAGTCAAAATATACAGGGTCTGATGTAGTAATACTAGATCCAAAATACATATACCCAAATAGAAGGTTACTACATATGTAACCCACCTAGCAAGACAAGCGAGAAAAGCTGAAAAATGTGCCTACAATGCTGCTATGTGTCCACGCGTCTCCTGCAAGGAACTAAGGAACAACGGGGGTGAGTTGCCAACTCAGTGAGTAAATCTAACATTTAACAGTTGATATTGTAAGTATGAAGAAAAGCTAAAAGCAAACAAGGTAAGCATGATGTATGATAGCACATTGACGCATGAATATATACTAAATGAATATATAATACAGCACTGAAATCTCATCAAATATTTCAAAATATTGGTCATTTCCAAATAAGATTCATTTTTTCCGTGTCCAACATCGACACAAATCTTCTATTTTAGCAGGCATCATTCCTCGAACGATCATGTCAATCCGCAACATCGGTCGGTATCCTCCAGATATCCGCCGTGTTTTACAACTATCTCCGGTATCGAGTATCTTCGTTAGGCTCCCCGCCTCAAATGCGGCTTTCCTGCTCCTCGGTCTCGACCGGGTCCACCATGAATCCGACTGTATACTCCCCCACACAGCCTGGATGACGTAAAAATCCGCAACCGTATAGCCCCCCCATTCGGTTCGGAAAAAAACCAAATCATAAAAACAATATCTCATGGTGGACATATCACATCAATCATGAAGAACAGCCGAATATAACTTAATAATGCATAAAACTCAAAACCAGAAATCCACATAATCCAATACACCTTATGCTACAAATAATAACAATTGAAAGTGAAACATGATAGGTGTCAATAATAACAATGATGCAAAACAACCACTATTTATGATGCTTATGGTATGAAGCGAATCATATGTGACATAGCAAGTTCTAAGTGGGTACGTGACATGTCAATTACCGATGAGGTGCAGTATAACATGTAGGTATGTGCGCGTGCAATATGACTCATCGATAAATAGTGCAGTGTCCTAGCAAGTGTTAGACAATGGCGATTTATAGATATGAATGCATACGATGAAGTTTTTAGTTTTAATTATATACACAATGCGAATGGAAAACAATTATAACCAAATTTCTAATTATTGGCGTATTACGCCATCCATACAAAATACCCCGGTAGATGTTTAGTCTACTCACCGGAACACGTCGAATGTACTCTGATATCATCAATCCCTTTCCCTTTCTTGCGGCCTCCGAAGTCCCCGCGGTCGAACCTAACATCGAAAAGAATCTTCGTATAAAAGCGGCTAAAATCCAATACGGCGAAAACGTGGAAACTAAAAGACTTACACGCTAAACATATTATGTGAGAATATCATGAATTATCTAAAACCTAGAATAACCTGAGTTAACCCCATTCTGTTCGTAACTGGGAAAACAGAAATCGTGACACGAAATATCCGTATCGTATTTAGAACTATAACCAAAATAAGCAATTTACTTCTAGATTTTATATACAGAACATATAACATAATCAAACTATACCAAATACCCTAAAATACATACAGAGAGCTACCCTAAAAAACTTAACAACCAACTCCCATGAAAAACCGGCGAGATCGGGAAAATTAGGATTTTCGCCGGTCGAAAATTTCTAGAATGGGTCCGTGTTTCTTGTGTATACTCTAGATCCAATCTACAAGGCTACTGTATTATTTGATTTTGTTAAAGATTAGTAAGAATATAGCAGATACAAAACAGTGTTAAAATCTAACAAAATACGATATTACCGATATCCTAAAACCTATACTAAAAAGAACTAAAATAAGATCTGAAAGTTGAGATTTATACCAACTGAAGGATCCACTGAGTTAAATCATCAAGAGGTGTACACGAACATAATAAGCCTAGCTTGAAGGATTGAATTAAGAACACAAGATCCTTGCTTAAGGGTTTGAGTTGAGGAAATACAAGGACTTAGCTGTTCTTTTCTTAAGTGGGGTGGAGAGATTTCTAAACTAAGTAATTTCAATAAACTAGTGATATAACTGAACCAAATAGGAAAAGTATGAATTGATAAGAGTAGGAGGTGTCACCAAAAAGAGGTGTTATGCATTCATGCAAGTAGGAGGTGTGGGTATAAGATTCATTCCAAGGTGTGTTATGCTTGAGGTTCACCATAACCTAATCGTATAATCAACATATTAACACATAAACCCTCACACAATATAATATAATACAAAGAATCTAACACTTTCACTAAAACCTTCTTTACAACTAATGTTACAAACTAAATACTCTTTTACTTAATTATCCTAGCCAATTATGAGAAAAATCTCTTTATTAAAATTTAAAATAATATTTTAAAACTAAAATTAAATAAACTAAACTAAATAATTATCTATAATATTTTGAAATGTTACAATATCCCTCCTTAAGAAAATTCGGTCCCCGAATTTAAAACTTAAGCACACGTACCTTCAAAAAGGTGCGGAAATTTCTTCTGCATCGCATCCTCGGCCTCCCAAGTGGTTTCTTCACTATTTAGTCCACGCCAAAGAACCTTCACAGACGGAAGTACCATTGATCTCAGTTTCTTTGCCTGCCAGTCTAGAATAACTACCGGCTGCTCAGTGTAGGATAAATCACGCTCCAACTGTATGGTCTGATGCTGGATAGCGTGAAAAGGATCGTGAAGGTACTTGCGAAGTATAGACACATGGAACACATGATGTACATCGGGAAAATTTGGTGGAAGTGCTAAACGACAAGCTACAGCACCCACCTGTAAGTCGATGTACAACACCCCACGAGTTGCGGGGAGGCGGAAATATGAAAAACAATCATTTTGTTTGAACTTAACATCGACTAACCGAAGAATCTTTGCTAAACTATAACTAACAAAAACACAGGAGTTGTTAACTACTATGAGAAGTGATTATACCTAGTGAATCTAGTCCTTCGTCTTTTCGTTATAAACCTCCTCCTCGGCCTCCTCTACGTAATAGACGATCCACCCGAGAGCTTCTATTCCAAGCTTCACCTCTAATCTTGAGGTAACTAGGTTTCTTTAGTTGCTAATCAAAGGCACCTAGGTGATATAGAGAATGGTTATGGGTTAATTAGTCTATTTCATACTTGATCTCAACACATGAGGGGTAAGATTAGGGTTTGAAGAGAGAGTGAGCTTGAGGAGAGAGAAGGTGAGCATAAGAATGAGAATGAGATAATGATCTCTCTTGAATATATGAAGCATAATGATTTATCAAAATAAATAAATAAAATGATTAATCATCATGCTTCATTTATTCATATGAGTGATTCATCTACATGAGTCATTAACCATTTAATGATGCATTAATGACATGGATGAATCACACTAATGAGTCACTAAATCATTTAATGCTTATGCCACCTAAACCCCCAAGTCATCATCCTTCTAGAACCTTCCCGCCAAATTACGAGAACGCCCCTCCTATCCGTGAGAACACGGAAAAACTTTAGACTGTATAAATCCAATAATCCGATACTAGAATCCGGCTTAAACCAAAACCGGCTAGTAAAAACTGTCCGAACGTCGTACGTGCGTAAACACACGTATGCGTCCGAACCCTTGTCGTAAAACCATACGACCTCTATATCGTTTCACCTGGAGTAGAGAAACTCTCTGTGTGGGACTCTAAAGACTCGACTACTACGCTGGCAGTGGGTTTAACCACAGACCGCAAGCGGCACTAGCTATACGTAACGGTCCCCAGGTAGATGTCGATAAGAAGGCCGATGAGGAAACCCATCCGAACTCCTACTGAGCCTGATGTGACAATCTCCGTACAGTCCGGTCTGTTCGTCTAGGACTATCGCATATTGGGCCTAGGGGGCGGCAAGCGTCAGTCCCCTAAAAGCGGTATAAGTCGTGTCGGAGCGAAGCCCATTACACCTTGATAAACTACTGGAACCTACCTGTAAATCTCGCTTGCCCTGGCCAGGGAATTTGCGTAATGGCTCTCTGACACAGCGCGATATCAACTCCCAATACCGGGAGAGACGAATCCTGTCTAACCACCACTGCCTCCAAGTGCTCGGGACTGCACCCAACTGCTACCTGTTTGCACGACTCCTTTGAGCCGTGGTAGGGTAGCAATCTAAGAACAGTGAGACACACTCGAGGCGAAGTAGCAGTGTCAAGTCTGCGGACTATGCTGTACTCATGTCACCTGCGATCTGTTAACTGACGACGGGTATAATACCAACCAACAGTTCTCGGCGAGTCCTGTCCGGTGTACCCGTAACCCAACAAGCACCTGTATACTATCTCCAGTACGACGTACTGATGGCTGTGGGACAGATCATCTCCCCAGCTGGGATGAGAAGCATATACACTAGTCTACTCCGGAGTATCGATGCCCTTTCTCGATAATCCTATGACTAGGGACCTGAAAAAGGATGTGCTTGTAGATTACCCAGCCCCCACTAGTGTGACTGCCATCACAACGCTGGTAGTCAAGCAAGATCCTAAGGGCTCTATCAATACGTACACACATATTAAGATAGATAAAACCAAGGAGCATACTACCATGTTTAGCAAGACTGTTATATAACTGTGAATATCCCAAGCTTCCATTAAGTAATATACAAGCTAGTATGATGCAATAATGGCCCCTAGGGCATATACACTAACAATCTCCTACTTGCACTAGGGCCATGTACTGGCATATCGAAGACCGATGATCTCGAGTAGCCTCTCGAACTGAATCTGAGGTAGGGCCTTTGTGAATGGATCGGCAATGTTCTCTTCAGTAGCAACTCTCCGGACCTCGATCTCCTGGCGATCTATGATCTCCCTGATAAGGTGATACCGCCTTAAGATGTGTCTGGACTTTTGATAGGACCTGGGTTCCTTCGCTAAAGCTATAGCTCCGTTGTTGCTGCAATACAGTGGTATTGGATCAACAATGGTAGGAACCACCTGAAGTTCTGTTAGGAACTTCTTCATCCAGACCGCTTCTTTTACGTCATCTCAAGCAGCAATATACTCCGCTTCCATCGTCGAGTCAGCAAAGGTGTCCTGCTTGGAACTCTTCCAGCACACCGCCCCTCCATTGAGGGTAAAGACATAACCCGACATGGACTTGGAGTCATCCTTATCACTCTGGAAGCCAGAATCAGCAAAGGCCTCGATCTTGAGGTCTTTTCCACCGTAAACCAAGAACATCTCCTTAGTCCTTCTCAGGTACTTGAGAATGTTCTTTACTGCTATCCAGTGCTTCTCCCCTTGGTCTGACTGATACCGGCTTATCATGCTCAGTGCGTAAGCTACATCTGGTCTGGTGCACAGCATCGCATACATTATAGAGCCTACCGCAGAAGCGTAGGGTATAATAGACATGCGTTCCCTTTCCAAATCAGTCTTAGGAGACATCTCTTTGGATAGGGTGATTCCGTGACAAGCCGGTAGATTACCGAGCTTAGAATCTTCCATACTGAATCTTTTCAGTATAGTGTTGACATACCTGGACTGGGAAAGTCCCAACATCCTCTTGAATCTATCACGATAGATCCGGATCCCCAGAATGTAAGAGGCATCACCCAGGTCTTTCATGGAGAACCTGTGTGACAAGAATCCTTTGACAGATTGTAGCATAGGAATGTCATTTCCTATCAAAAGAATGTCATCCACGTACAAGAAGAGGAATACAACAGATCCACGTACAAGAAGAGGAATACAACAGTTCGTGCTACAATTTTACTATATATACATGGTTCATCTGGATTTTTGATAAAGTCATATTCTTTGACCGTTTCATCAAAACAGATGTTCCAACTCCGCGATGCCTGCTTTAGTCCATAAATGGACTTAAGCAACTTGCATACTTTCCCGCTGCTCCCACTCTGATTGAAGCCTTCTGGCTGATCCATATAGACACACTCTTCCAAATTACCATTTAGAAAAGCCGTCTTTACGTCCATCTGCCAGATCTCATAATCATGGAAGGCGGCAATAGCAAGAAGGACCCGATTGGATTTGAGCATAGCCACTGGAGAAAAAGTCTCGTCATAGTCCAAACCAGGTCTTTGACGAAAACCCTTTGCAACAAGAGCCTTATAGGTTTCCACCTGTCTATCTACACCAATCTTTTTTTTGAAGATCCATTTGCATCCTATGGGTTTTACCCCATCTGGAGCAAAGTCCAAAGTCCATACTTTGTTGGTGTATATGGACTCCATCTCGATCCGCATTGCATCCAGCCATCGTACTGAGTCACCGCTCTGGATGGCCTGCTGGAAGCTAGTAGGTTCATCATCATCAATGACGCAATCTTCTCCATCCCCATCTATGAGAAAACCGTAGCATCTCTCAGGCGGATGAGACGGCTTACTACTCCTGCGGAGGGGTGCGGGAATGTCCTGTTCTTCTTGAACTACTGGTCTTACCAAACTTTTAGTAGTAGTTTGTGGTTCTGGAATTTCTTCCAGTTCTATTTCGCTCCCACTTGTTTCCTTTTCTAAAAACTGATGTTCTAGAAAATGGGCATTACGAGAAACAAAAACCTTTTGTTCCTCTGTGTAATAGAAATAATACCCCCTAGAGTTCTTTGGATATCCCACAAACTTATACTGTACTGATCGTGCCTCGAGTTTGTCCGCATGCTTCTTTTTAACAAAAGCTGGACATCCCCATATCTTTAGATACTGTAGATAGGGTTTCTTCCCACTCCACATCTGATATGGCGTGGTAGGCACAGTCTTGGTAGGAACTATGTTCAAAAGATATGCTGCTGATTCTAGCGCATAACCCCAGAAAGATCGCGGTAACTCAGCATTACTCATCATGGAACGTACCATATCCAATAGGGTTCGATTCCGTCTCTCCGATATACCGTTATGCTGTGGAGTGTATGGAGGAGTACGTTGAGAGAGAATTCCTTTCTCTTTTAGGTAACTTAGGAACTCGGCACTTAAGTATTCACCACCTTGATCAGATCTCAGTGTCTTGATACTTTTGCCGGTTTGGTTTTCTACTTCATTCTTATACTCTTAGAATTTCTAAAAAGCCTCGGATTTATGTTTCATCAGAAAAATGAATCCGTACCTAGAGTAATCATTTGTAAAAGTAATGAAATAGGAAAAACCACCTCTTGTATGTGTAGACATTGGACCACATACATCGTTGTGTATGAGTCCTAAGAGCTTGCTCGCTCTTACTCCATGTCCAGTGAATGGAGTCTTTGTCATCTTTCCTTTGAGACATGATTGACAAATGGCATAAGTTTGATATTCGAATGAATTCAAATATCCTTCTCTATGTAACTTAGTTAACCTTGTCTCATTGATGTGACCCAGTCTACAATGCCATAAGAAAGCTTTCTTTAAATCTGGAGACTTTCTTTTTAGTGTGTTCTGGACATTGAAAATTTGTAGTTGGTTTAAGACATATATACCGTTATCCAGTGTACCGGACCCAATCAAACTATGATTAAGGTGGATGTTAACACCCGAGCCCAATACTACTATTTTCTGTTGCTGGTTGAGTGTTAGATATTACTCATTTCATTTATCTTGCTTGTTTGGGTCTTACTGTAAAATTTTATCTGGCAAAGTCATTTCTGCATATAACAAATTTTAGCACCTAAACTAAAATTAAAAATATCCATCTTGGCCTCCTCGACACTCCTAGCCGCGTGGTAGCGTCCGTGCATCGAGTTCTCGTCCCGTTCAGTGAAACGGACGAGTTTGGACGGCTACGCGCGTGTACAGGTGTCCGACTTGGAGGTATGCTTTTTCATCATAAAACATTTCATTTTGAAATTTGGAACCCTCTTAAAATCCTATTATTTGAATTTCGAATTTTTGGACCCAACCCGGGCGCGATTTGAAAATGTTTCATTTGGCGCCAAAATCCCAAATTAATAAAATAATCAAAACCTTATATTATTTCGTTTATATACTAAATCTTACTGTTATTTAAATCTTTTAAATAAATCTTTAACCTCTTAAATCTTTGTCCAGCCAATCGCGAGGCTGTTTGCCTCCCGTGGGCCCCTCTCCATTCCCATTCTCTCTCTCTCTCTATTTCTCTTTCTCTCTCTAACCTCACGTCTCTCAAATCTCTCTCTCTCTCCCCCTCAAATCTCTCTCTCTCTCTCCCATATATTTTAAAAACTCTTTCCCTCCCCTATATTTTTTTCCTTACGTGAACCCATCGGCAGCGAACCCTAATCTCCGGCTCCCTCACCACCGCAGCACCAAAGCCGATGCAAACATCACCACCAGCCTCGCCTCCTCGCCCTCGTCGCAGCCGCTACACCATTCCTTCCTCTTCTCCCTTCTCCCCGTGCACCCTGCACCATCCGTAGCCGTGCACCCCCCTGCACACGTGTTGCATCGCCGTGGGTCACCGCCGGTGACCCCGTCCTCTTGTCTACGGCCTCGCGAGCACCCCTTGGTGAGATCACCTTCTTCCTCTCTCCCTTTCTTTTCTCCTTTCTCTGTTAACGTAATTCTTGATCGGCAGATCTCCTCCACGATCACTGTTCACCGCCGGAGCCCGATCGACGCCGTCGACCGTCGTGACCCCCTTCAACCCACAGTGAGTATCCTTCCCTTCTCCACCCTCCTTCCTTCCTTCCTTAATTTTCCTTTCTTTTCGTCGCAAACTTGATCATTCACCGTTCACTGTTTGGCCGGAATCCGGCGATGCCGACGACGTGATCCGACGATCCAGCAGAGTACTCTGACCCGTGTGGTTACTTGGTTCGTTGTTTGGGTTCAATCCATGAACCGTGCGTCCGTCGCGTGTTTCCCTGCCGACGTTACGTTCCGTTTTTCCCGGTTCACGACCCGTCGAGGCAAGTATCACTTGCTACATGCTATACTATACATTTATATATGTTTTGACACATTAAACCTGTAAAACTTAACTTGGTATAGTCGTTTCTCATTTGGTTGCAATATGACATATATCATTTTACTGTTAACATAAAATCTACAGTTTGCTAGTTTAAACCTAATAACCAAGTTTATTCGTTAATCACATTTTACCGTTTAATAGATGGTAACACTTACCTATGTAGTTCTATCACATTCGGACATTTGTATTCAAGGGCTTGATATAACTGTATTGCATCATCATTTAAACTATTGCACCGCTAAGGGTGCTCAAAACCTGTTAATATAATAAAACGGCTGCACTATATTAATGCACTATTGTGATTGAATGAACTGCTTATTGATGTTTAATTTATTGCTTATTTCCTGCTGTTAATCCCCTGTTCGATTATATATCTGTTGTGAGCATACCCACGACATTGTTACATCTTGACTTGACTTTGTTACACATGATATATATTGATACACCTGACATGGTACCGTTTACTGTTGACTTGACCTGATGTACCATGACCTGACCTGTTACCTGATCTCGTGCCTAATGCCAACAAACTCGACATGTGGTCCTTATGGACCATTCCTGTTGTCTATCCAGACAAAACCTGCTGTTACCTGATCCTGTGTTGGCATTAGTTCTTGATTACTGAATACCTGACCTGACACATGGGGGTATGGGGAAATCAAAAGTGTAAACTAAAGTGTAACTTAAAAGGGTATTACTTGATCCGTGGTCCCGGGGGGTAACGGGACAGAGCCATTCGTGACTCTTACATTTTCCTGATCCGTGGTCCCGGGGGGTAACGGGACAGAACCACTATTGGTTCACATATTCCTGATCCGTGGTCCCGGGGGGTAACGGGACATATCCTTTGAGTTACATGGAGGATTACTCAAATTGATTTCAAAGACTTTAGAATAGAAAACCTGATAGAACAGTTTAGTTACCCACTCCACACTACCCTGCACTGCTGGTTTCATACTATTGCTTTATTCATGTTTATTTCTGCATTGCCTATTACACTGTTCATATTATATTACTGGTTGACATGACGCGCTGACGTCTGGGTTTTGCATGGCCCAGATTCCGTACCGCTGTCGCAGTCCGAGCAGGAGTACTTCAGCCAGCAGGCTGAGCTGTGAGGTGTTAGTATTAGTTAGTTTTATTTCCTGCATTTATTTCCTGAAGTGAGCCCGCATTATGGGACATACTTTTCAGTTATTTGTATTGGATCATTTGCTTCCGCATTTATTTATTATTGACTCCTGTCATTCTGGATTATGGACATGTTTTAGATAGTTTTATTTCGTTCTTGATATCTCTACAGCCGTAATGTGACTGTTGATGGATACTTCCAACCCACAGGTAGCATGGTTGGCTATGTCACGTGCCCAATCTAGCGTACTCTGGGAAGCGGGGCGTGACACAATCTAACTCCCAGGTTTTGCGGATTTCCTTATCCGCATTACTGGATTTGGGACCTGGGACTGCAGGTGCCTTAGCGGTGAGGACATACCCCAATCTGTCATAGGTCAAAGCCATTTTGACATTCCGCAGCCAATCTTTATAGTTTGGCCCTGTAAGTATATTTTTTTCTAATAGTAACTTAAGTCCTGTCATTATCTGGGTCGCTGCAATTAGGGGAGAGAGAGAGAGAACACTTTAGCATGATGCTCTTGCAAGTTTAGAGTGGTTTTTAGTTTATCTAAACTGGATGGCTCCCACTGTTTCTCGAATCTCTCCTCAAACCAAAAAGGAAGAACTAGCCAGGACTATTCTCACTGTACAATACTTGCTTAACCGTTCAGCCAGGCCGGTGTCGGTACTTCGAGGGAGGTTTTTCAACGCTTTCGCGAAGTTCCTTAATTAAATAACCTCTTTTCTCTGGGGGCGTAGCCCCGCTGACACCTTTCTCGGCACCTACTTGGTTTATAGCATTGATCGTTAAGTGACGAATCTCCTGATGAGTAGCATATACTCACAGTAGGATCGGGATCCAAATATCATCATATGATAATGCTGAAGGAATCCTACCAACATTCATCAAACTCCAAATGGTATGCATCTCTTTGCAAATTTCAGTTTATTTAGAAATTCCCGATATAAATTTTTTTCCCCATGCTCTTATGACCTTGGCGTTAGGTCAAAATGTCATAAGTCACATGTCAAGTTCTACCCATCATTATCTTGTTAATTTGAACCCATCCGTACATATCCTTGACGTTCGGCCAAAATGATAATACGACTGTCCCAAACTAAATCATCTATTTATGCAACAAATGAATACCCAGCAGCTACCAAACACTATGCCTTGGCGTTAGGTCAAAATACATAGCTTGAATACTACTGAATACCCAAATGAAACGACGGAGGGCTGCGAATGGTTTTGGCGAAACCGTGAACGTAGTGAACTTGATATGACCGAAGGAACCTGATAGCTTTTACAAGGAGTGGTTAAAGCTCCGCAATTAAAAATATCCTCTGTTTTAAAATAACCGAGTGGTTTCTTTTAAATTTTTCCAACGATTCAACTTTGGTTTATTTTCTTTGCATTAATAATAATGCGTCCCATCATTAACCTATCATTGCAGAAAACAACGAAAATACAACGTCCTCTTATACCATCCGCATTCGCCACTGGATCCCATCATCACCCATTAGGTTACTTAACTAACGACAGAGCGGGGGCTGGGCTAGCGCGGGTGTAAAACATAAGTGACGTCTAAATAGCTATCATATATAGATATTGTACATTCGTCAGACGCAATAATAGGCATTCCAGATCACAGATGAACATTATTGGATATGCAAGCAATCCGCGTTTCTTTTGAGCCTGCAACGAAAGACGGATTACACAGTTGTGATGAATAGTCATTACCCCACCCTAGACCCCTACGGGTACGGCAAACTACCCGCCAAGTACCCGAAATGAAGCGGTCTCCCTCAACAACGTGAGTAGGCCATTAAACACTTCTAAGTACCTGGTAGTTTGTGCACCCCACCTTGGGTCTATCCTAGGGGCAAAAACAGTAAAATGAAATAATACAACGGTGGCTACAACCGCAACCTGGATGTGCCCCGCAAAATAATATTACAACATATTACAATTACATCGAATGAATGAATGTAATAACCCATCTCAAACCCCGGCTAATCATCACAACAATCCAATACAGTTCATAACCACAAACAGTAAAATCATTACAGAAATATGCAACCCCCTGCCAACCGACATACTAGCAGTTAGGGGAGGTTTACGAACACATTATACAGTTTACAGATATAATCTAATTAGCAAACATCGTATAATTTAGATCGAGCAAACACTTTAGATTCTACTCCAAAACTTCTCTGTTCACCTGAGACTTGAGCAGAAAATAAACATTCCAGAAAAGACAAAAAACATCACAGAAGAATTACTGGGCAAAATTGGGCTGAATCGGCTTCAACTCGGCCGCGGATCCGCGGCGGATCGGTGGGATCGGCCGCGGTTCCGCGGCTGTTTGGCCGATTCATGAACCCATTTTTCTCCAGTAACCTAAAAATTCCCTGCTTATATTTTTAGAGGCCCCTGAAAAATTTTTAGATGTCATTTTAAATTCGACAGAAACTTGGTGATTTCGATGTTTTTTCCGGTTCGTTTTGCGTTCGAAATTCTTACGACTTTGCTAATAAGTTAATTATTGTTTAGCGAGGCTCTGATACCACTGTAAGTCGATGTACAACACCCCACGAGTTTCGGGGAGGCGGAAATATGAAAAACAATCATTTTGTTTGAACTTAACATCGACTAACCGAAGAATCTTTGCTAAACTATAACTAACAAATACATAGGAGTTGTTAAGTACTATGAGAAGTGATTATACCTAGTGAATCAAGTCCTTCGTCTTTTCGTTATCAACCTCCTCCTCGGCCTCCTCTACGTAATAGACGATTCACCCGAGAGCTTCTATTCCAAGCTTCACCTCTAATCTTGAGGTAACTAGGTTTCTTTAGTTGCTAATCAAAGGCACCTAGGTGATATAGAGAATGGTTATGGATTAATTAGTCTATCTAATCCTTGATCTCAACACATGAGGGGTAGGATTAGGGTTTGAAGAGAGAGTGAGCTTGAGGAGAGAGAAGGTGAGCATAAGAATGAGAATGAGATAATGATCTCTCTTGAATATATGAAGCATAATGATTTATCAAAATAAATAAATAAAATGATTAATCATCATGCTTCATTTATTTATATGACTGATTCATCTACATGAGTCATTAACCATTTAATGATGCATTAATGACATAGATGAATCACACTAATGAGTCACTAAATCATTTAATGCTTATGCTACCTAAACCCCCAAGTCATCATCCTTCTAGAAGCTTCCCGCCAAATTACGAGAACGCCCCTCCTATCCGTGAAAACACGGAAAAACTTTAGACTGTATAAATCCAATAATTCGATACTAGAATCCGGCTTAAACCAAAGCCGGCTGGTAAAAATTGTCCGAACGTCGTACGTGCGTAAACACACGTATGCGTCCGAACCCTTGTCGTAAAACCATACGATCTCTATATCGTTTCGCCTGGAGTAGGGAAACTCTCTATGTGGGACTCTTAAGACTCGACTACTACGCTGGCAGTGGGTTTAACCACAGACCGCAAGCGGTACTAGCTGTACGTAACGGTCCCCACGTAGATGTCGATAAGAAGGCCGATGAGGAAACCCATCCGATCTCCTACTGAGCCTGATGTGACAATCTCCGTACAGTCCGGTCTATTCGTCTAGGACTATCGCATATCAGGCCTAGTGGGACGGCAAGCGTCAGTCCCCTAAAAGCGGTATAAGTTGTGTCGGAGCGAAGCCCATTACACCATTGAGAAACTACTGGAACCTACCACTAAATCTCTCTTGCCCTGACCAGGGACTTTGTGTAATGGCTCTCTGACACAGCGCGATATCAACTCCCAATACCGCGAGAGACGAAGCCTGTCTAACCGCCACTGCCTCCAAGTGCTCGGGACTGCACCCAACTGCTACCTGTTTGCACGACTCCTTTGAGCCGTGGTAGGGTAGCAATCTAAGAACAGTGGGACACACTCGAGGCGAAGTAGCAGTGTCAAGTCTGCGGACTATGCTGTACTCATGTCACCTGGGAACTGTTAACTGACGACGGGTATAATACCAACCAACAGTTCCCGGCGAGTCCTGTCCGGTGTACCCGTAACCCAACGAGCACCTGTATACTATCTCCAGTATGACGTACTGATGGCTGTGGGACAGATCATCTCCCCAACTGGGATAAGAAGCGTACACACTAGTCTACTCCGGAGTATCGATGCCCTGTCTCGATAATCCTACGACTAGAGACCTGAAATAGGATGTGCTTGTAGACTACCCAGCCCCCACTAGTATGACTGCCATCACAACGCTGGTAGTCAAGCAAGATCGTAAGGGCTCTATCAATACGTACATACATATTAAGATAGATAAAACCAAGTAGCATACTACCATGTTTAGCAAGACTGTTATATAACTGTGAATATCCTAAGCTTCCATTAAGTAATATACAAGCTAGTATGATGCAATAATGGCCCCTAGGGCATATACACTAACACCACCCTCTCCAGAATCTTATAAGGTCCGACATATCTGGGACCGAGCTTCCCCTTTTTACCGAAACGCATCACACCCTTCATCGGAAAGACGCGGAGGAACACATGATCTCCCACATCGAACTCGAGTCTGCGTCAACGTCGATCAGCATAAGATTTCTTTTTTCTCTGGGCCGCTCTCATCCTGTCCCGTATCAACTGGATCTTTTCTGTAGTTTCATGCACTTACTGTAGTCCCAATATACTACTCTCACTAAGCTATATCCATCAAACGGGCGATCGACACTTTCTCCCATATAATGCCCGAAGGGTGCCATCTGAATCATCTCCTGAAATTTGTTATTGTATGAGAACTCTATCAAGGGCAAGTGACGATCCTAACTGCCACCGAAATATAGAGCGCAAGCTCGGAGCATATCTTCAAGAGTCTGTATGGTCCGCTCTGACTGACCGTCAGTTTGCGGGTGGAACGCTGTACTGAAACTCAATCGGGTGCCTAGATCCTCTTGAAGTTTCTGCCAAAGTCGGCTGGTAAACTGGGTGCCTCTGTTCGACACAATGCAGGTCGGAACTCCATGCAATCGCACAATCTCGTCAATGTAGATCTAGGCATACTGCGCATATCCATAAGCCGTCTTCACCGGAAGAAAGTAAGCTGTCTTCGTCAATCGATCCACAATCACCCAGATGGAATCATATCCTCTGCTAGACCTGGGTAGATCCATAATGAAATCCATGGAGATCTGCTCCCATTTCCACTCCGGAATGGGCAAAGGCTGTTACTCTCCTGCCGGCCTCTGGAGCTCGGCCTTGACTTACTGGCAAGTCAGGCATCTCGAAACGAAATCCATGATCTCTCTCTTCATCCCTTCCTACCAGTAGAAATATCTCAAGTCATGATATATCTTGGTGGAACTCGGATGAATATTATATGCTGACTGATGCGCCTCCTCTAAGATCTCGCGTCTCAGTCCCTCAGAATCTAGTACACAAAGACAAGCCCCAAATCGTAACACTCCATGGTCATCGATCACGAACTCTGAATCTCTACCCTGTCTAACTTGCTCTATGATCTCGGACAAGTGAGCATCGGCGGAATGTGCCTCTTGGATGCGATCAAGTAACTGTGGACGAGTGTGGATATAAGCGAGCTGTCCTCCTGTCGACGTAAACTCAAACTGTACTCGGCTGTCACATAGAATATGCCAATCTGTGGAAGACTGTCTCTGCACTGTGCTAAAATAAGATAAGCTACCTCCAGGCCTCCGACATAAAGCATCTGCCACAACGTTCGCTGCTTCAAATTCAGATCCTGCTGCTGAAAGCTATCCTCATAACTATCTCTCACAGTCATAATCCTTCACGAGCTCCATCCAACGACGCTGCTTCAAATTCAGATCCTGCTGCTGAAAGATATACTTTAAGCTCTTGTGGTCCGTGAATATCTGGCATGACTCGCCATATAAGTAATGCCTCTATATCTTGAGTGCAAAGACCACCGCGGCTATCTTTAAGTCATGAGTGGGATAGTTCTGCTCGTGCTTCTTCAACCGCCGAGAAGCATAAGCGACGACCCTGCCATGCTACATCAACACACAGCCTAAACCCACTCGAGAGGCGTCATAATAAACAACAAAGCCACCTGACCCTGAAGGCAAAGATAAGACTGGTGCAGTCGTCAAGCGAGTCTTCAACTGCTGAAAACTTTGCTCGCATGCCTCGGTCCAAAGAAATGGAACTTCCTTCCGGGTCAACTCGGTCAGCGGTGCAGCGATACGAGAAAAATCTTGCACAAAACGTCGGTAGTAACCGGCCAAACCCAAGAAGCTGTTATTTACCGCTGAAAGATGCGACCGGGAAGTTTGGACGTCTTTCCTGAATTTTGGGGGGCAGATGCTATTTGGATTTATCTGTCTACCTCTCCGAAGATGCTAAGTTAATTTATGGTACCGTGTATCGAAGGTTTAAACAGATGCGGCCGTTGTAGCAGACTTTGTCAGATTCCCCCTCATTTGCGAGGGTTTT
This sequence comes from Agapanthus africanus, assembly GCA_030015575.1. Classification (NCBI taxonomy): domain Eukaryota; kingdom Viridiplantae; phylum Streptophyta; class Magnoliopsida; order Asparagales; family Amaryllidaceae; genus Agapanthus; species Agapanthus africanus. Next base: position 820,743,183 of record CM057339.1, on the reverse strand, counting down.
TTGATTATGGGGATGCTTTTCCCTGCAGGCGCCCCTGCAGTTAATTACACTAACGCATCGTGGTAACCACTTTCTCCGGCTCCAGAAGGTCACTTCGTGTCGTGTGTATGCGTTTTATTTTTGGTTGCCCGTGGATTGTATACGGAGACTAATTTGTGTTGTCGCCCATAGGGCGTGGATTAGTCCAAATCCGTATGTTCTTAGATTAGGGTTTGGGTTGATTGAAGGATCGTTAAGCTTGTTTGAGATTACGATCAACTTAAATATTTGTTAAGGATACATTAATCCGATGTTGGACTAAGATCTACTTTACGGGGGTTCGGGATCATTTTTGATCCAACGAAAGAGCATTTGAGCTCTATCATTTTAGTTTAAGGAAGTTACGGTCCATAACTAGTTTAAGGAAATTATGGTCCAGAACTAGTTTAAGGACATTACGGTCCATAGAATTGTTGGTTGTAAGGACCCGTCATCTCTTTGAAGACGTTGAAGAATAACAACAACATATATCAGAGGTGTGGGGAGATGTACCCTCGAACCAATTGTAACATTTCAGAAAAAAATAAAATATTGTTTTTGGGAATTTTTATGATTAAATAATAAAATATTAAATATTTTAATAACGCGGTATAATTATATACCGATAAATTAGGAAAAATTTGGAAAATTATGGAAATTACTAAAAAGAGGGTACTTTATGTGATGTAAGCAAATTATGAGAGTTTATGATTTATTATACACTAATTTTGTGTTAATCGCGATTAAAAAATCGCTAACCGGACATTAAGCATGTTTTGTGCACATGTCATTTTTTTCACACTTGTTACATTTTTCCTACATGAATTTTGGATGTATGGTTATTATTTTGGGTTTACTATAGCCAAGAGAAGAAAGGAAAAGAAAAAGGAAAATGGAAAATGAATAAAAAAAAGAGTATGGGAGGTATGGGCAAGAGAGAGAGAGAGTGAGAGGGGTTTCTTTGACTTGGACTATTCTCTCCACTTCATTCTCTTCATCTTCTTCTCCTTCTCCTTCATCATGGCAGCACCCCTTCTCTCCCCCTCCATAAATCACCTCACTTCATCACCAAAACAAACCCAAAACCACACTCCCACTTCACAAAATGTGTGCACAAGCTCTCAAGCAACCTTTTGGACCAAGAAAGTTTGAGTTTTGGCGCTGTAGAGGATTCATGAGTGCAAAATGAGGTAATTATTCCATCATTAGTGTAGAATTTCCATTCCTTTAGCATCCATGATAAATTAGAATTGATATTGTGTGGTTTGATGACTTTGAAAACTTTAAGTTAAGGATTAGGGTTTGAGTTGAACCCAAAGGTGAAATTGAGGTTAGTAGAGACCTTATGACCCCTGTAGGGATTGTATCTTGGACTGAAACCGGAATACGAATTTAGAACCCCGATATCCGAAAAACTGTGAAATTTTGATGGTAATTGGAAATCTGCTAACACTCGGGGACTTGAAAAATTAATTAGCAAAGACAGTGATACATGCAGGCACCTAGGAAGCATCACCCAAGACCCTAGCCCCTACCCCCTCACTTGGGCCGCAAATAAAATCATTCTAGCCGCAATTTACGGCCAGAGCATGGAGTTTGGGCTTTGTGCTTGCTCTGTGTCTCCTATACCAGTAAACTAGACCCTTGGCATATGCAAAATTGGCTGATTTGACCTAGGGTAAAATCTGGGACCATTTTTAAGAGTTGCTGTTTTGATTCGGGGTTTCGTTTCTCGTATTTTGAATTCTGAATTGTTGTATCTGTGTTTTACTTCGATCACTTGACGTTTGTACGACGATATCGAGATTTGTTGGTGGTATTGAAGGCGTGGTCCACAGGTTCTAACCTATAGGCCTTTAGCGTGTCGTATTGGTTTTCCGATGTGATTTTAATACGCATTTGAGATTGGATTATATGTGTAGGTACCCACGTGATGGCGGGACATTGAAGATGAAGATGGCGACATCGGCATCGGCACACAAGAAGCAGGTGAGTAGATTTATATCTACGGGGGAAGTCGGGTGGATGGCGTATAGCACCCCCGCAAAGTTGTGAGAAAAGAATGGGGTATGATATATATACTTTTATATGTTAGGGTGTGACATGAACCTTGGCAAGAAAGCTTAGAAGATTAGGGGTTAGTGTTAGCGAGAATTGATGAAAGGACCCTCGTCGATTTCTTAGTCCCGAAACCCTAGAGTAAAGATTTGCATACCCGCACATGCACATACTCGCATATATTGATATCCTTGTGCGTATTGGGGACATATTTATATTTGTATTCTTATGCTTGGATGACTAGAATGTTATATGATACTTGGGAATGAGTCGATCTGATCGGGCATGATGCCGTGAGATATTTAATGCGTGACCGAGATATGTCATGATGTTATAGCGGGTCGTTGGATGATGATACTATGTTGATGATATATTTATGATAGTTGACGAGTTATAAATCGAGATATGAGATAAGATATGTTAAGATATTTATAATGGATCGCTTGGGCGATGTATACTCTTATATGATAATAAGTATGGATGACACCGGATTGTATGAGGCTGTAGATCAGTAGCCAGATCATGATTAATGTTGATGATATTAGTAGTGTGCTAGATTTAGATCAATACCCCCTGTTCACGATATGTGATGATAAGGATATCAGATGAGTAATGAGATAAATGTTATATTTAACCCGTACCCAGATTTGGGATGCCGTACGATCGATTTACCGTGCGAGAGATAGTTATGAGGATAGATCTGCACTCTTGACTCGAGGATGCCATATTATTTATTGTATCGTACGTGATACTGTTGAGGCGAGATCACCGACTACTAGGTATATATATATATATATAGATCAACTCAGACTTAGGCGGATTCCCTTACCCTTTTGACTGGGCTTGAGTCGTACTCATTTTCAAAAGTGGGGAGTCGTGAGTATGTTTATATCCTAAATTGTATGACCCGTATGTAGGGTTACTTGGTACCGTCATAAGGTTCTACAAGGCATCAACCATGTCCGATTTAAAATTTAGACGTGCCGAACAACCCAAAACGAGGATCTTTACTAGATAATTAGGGTTAAACATGCAAGTAAACATCTTTACAACTAAGAGAGAGGGATTACAACCTTTGTAGTCTGCTCCTTCGCTTCATAAGCTCCGAGTAGTAGTCCCTTCACCGCGATCCATGATCTCCCGGACTCAAGAGAGGTTCCACAACCCGAATGATCCATTCTTGCTTGAAGTCTTCCTTCTCGAAGATGATTTACCTTGAAGTTCTTTTTAACTCAAGCTCTCACTTCTCTAATCAAGTATTAGAGAAGAGAACACCCTAATTTAAGTGGCTAGAATAGATGAGGATGATGAAGTTGGAATTTAACTCTCTTTTGTTTTCATAATCTCACACTAGTCCATCATAAAAGAAAAACCTAGAAAGTTTTTCAAGAGCTCAAGGAAGAAGAAGAAGAATGATCAAATCCTTTTGTGATGAATAATTAATTGTTATTATCATTACAATTGCAACCATGGTTAAGTCAAGAAAGACTTAACCATTGTAGAGATTTAACTAGGGTAAAGGGTGTGGGTTGGGTTAAGAAAATATCTCCAAAAATATCAACACATAATATCTTTGCAAGAAACAAAACAAAAGCTTCTAGAAAAGATTAACCCAAATCAAACCCTAACCATGTTTAATCTCCACTAATCATGTTGCATTTGTAATCATAACTTGTTACAATATTATATATCACATATATAATATATTTTTGTAACAAAAGAAAATAATACAATTAACATATATCGCATATATATCAATGTATTATCCGGTGAGAAAATGAAATAATAAAGCGAGCCAATATTAGATAATGTAATGTAATATATCACATATATAATTATACATTAAATTATCGAATCAACACTTGATCCGACAATCCGGCTATATCGAATATAACCGACTAATATATCATGTACCGATTCATCGAATCAACACTTGATTCGATGACCCGGCTGATATCAAATATCGCCGGCCGATATCATATATCGCGAGAATAGAATACGGTATCTCATATCGTATTATTCTCTATCCCGCACATATCACATATGTGCTCCTACTCCGTTTTGCCTGAGTCAAGAAACCTCTGTGTAGGACTCTAAAGAATCGTCAATACGCCGGTAGCAGGTGATGATCATATTAAACACCCACAAGCTGCAAGCGGTCAGCTAAACGTAACAGCCACCCAGGTATTGAGCGATCAGAAGATCAACAAGCAAGCCTGTGCATTCTCCTGTGAATCCAATCAGTAACACACTCGTACAGTCCGGTCTCTTCGTCTGATATGTCGCATATCTCGCCTAGGGGTGGTAAACGTCAGACCCCAGTAGCTTGATAAGTCGTGTCGATATGAGGTCTATAACAATTCGAGAAACTACTGATAACACTTACCAATAAATCTCAGCAACCCTGGCCAGGGATTTCCAGTTATAGTTAATCGAACACAACGCAACATCTACTCCCTATACCGGGAGAGACGAAACCCCTCCTATCGCTCATTGCTCCATGTGATTCGGGACTGTACCCAAAAGCCACCTTTTTGCATGCCCTCTTGGACGTGGTATGATGGAAATCAAAGCACAGTGGGAATCACACAAGACTCTATGACGATCTCGGGTCTACAGACTAACCTGTACCGGTGTCACCAGAGAACTGCCATCTGACGTGAGGTATAATACAATCTGGGGGTTCTCGGTGAGTCCGTCCAGTGTACCTAGTCTCCACTGAGCACCCATATACCTTCTCTGATGTCAAACACCAATGGATATGGGATCATCCATCGCCTATCATATGGGTCAAGAAGCGCATACGCTAGTCTACTCTGGTATATCGATCCCCTATCTCGAAATACCCACGACTAGGAACATTTGAAGGATGTACTTGGCGACTACTCTGTCCCCACTAGTATGATCCGCATCATAGTCCTGGTAGTCAAGTACTCATTCTAAGGGCTTTATCAACATGTAACATAGAGACAATCAGAGTACATGTTAAGATAAAGAGCAACTAGATAGCATACTATCATGTCGAGCAAGAAAGTCCTCCCTATATATGTCCAAGCATCCACTACAATATACATCGCATGTATAGTAATGGCCTCTAGGGCATATATATAACTAACAATCTCCCACTTGCACTAGGGCCATCTGTTGTGGTATCGCATACCCAACAATCAGCTGTGGTTGAAGTATCTCATACTCAACCATCCCATAAAAGTCTCTACTGGGAAAAAAGGCCTTTGTGAGCGGATCCACGCTGTTGTCCTCTGTGTCTACTCTCCTAACCTCGATCTCCCTGGAGATCAACCATCTGTATGATCAGGCGATACTGCCTAAGAATATGTCTGGATATCAGATGGGACCGGGGGTTCCTTGGCAAAAACCACAACTCCATTGTCACACAATGGTAGGAACGAAGTTCATCTTATGAACTTATATATATCCAGACTGCCTCTTTGGTAGCATCCTTGGTAACGATGTATCTAGCCTTTAATCGTCTAGTAAGTCACAGTGTCTAGCTTGGAACTCTTCCAACATACCGTCCCTCCACTGAGGGTTAAGACAATGCCTGCGACTGACATTCAGTCGTCCTTATCACCCTGGAGCCTTTCCAGTGATTCCCCCAAGGATCGATTGATACCATCTCACTACAACTAGTGAGAATCCTAACATCCAATTAGATCTATCTCATAGATCCATAATCTAGGATTTAGGAGGTATCACCTTGATCCTATATGGAGAATCTTTGTGATAAGAGGAGATTGACCAAGCGTAGCATAGGAAACTCCTTCCCTATCAAGAGTATGTCATCCACGTACAATACGAGGATCATTACCATACTCTCTACTACCTTTTTGTATATACAGGGTTCATCTACCATTTTGATGAAGTCAAACTCTTTGACTACCACATCAAAAAAGACGTTCCAACTCCGCGATGCTTGATTTATCCCATAAAACATCTTGCACACGTTTCCGCTGCTCCCACTTTCTACGAAGCCCTCTGGCTGTGTACTTATAGACGCTCTCTTCCAAATCATCATTTTGAAAAGCAGTCATGACACCCAACCGCCAGATATCGTAGTTATGGTATGTAGCCGTGGCAAGTAGGATCTGGATGGACTTAAGCATAGCTTTGAAAGTCTCAACTTTTCCATGTACACTAAGTAATCTTCTCAAGATATACTTGCTTCTGATGGGGATTTAACCCTTCAGATAAAGCAACCAAAGTCCATACTTTGTTGGTGTATAAGGATTCCATCTCAGATCGCTAAGCATCCAGCCATTCTCACACAGTCCCCACTCCTGATGGCCTGCTCGAAACTAGTTGGGTCATCATCTCATGATGCAATCCTCTCTCCCACTGTCATAGAGAAACCGAAGTATCTCTTAGGTGGATGAGGAACCCTACCAGATCGGCGGATAGGCTGAGGTTCGTTAGAAACTATTGAATCCTCCGGGTTTACCAAATCATCAGCTGCAGTTTGTATAGCTGGAACTACTTCCAGTTCTACCTCATGACCACTAATTTCTTCACAAGAAATTCCCTTTCACAAAGGTGGCATGCTGAGAAACAAAAACACCTTTTGTTCCCCAGTTTGGTAGAAGATATTCCCTTGCGAATGCTTGGGATATCCAACAAACTTCCATAGAACTGACCTTGCCTCGAGCTTGTCCATATTTTGCTTTTAAACATAGGCCGGACAACCCCAAATCTTAACATCTTTAAGAGATGGGCTCTTCCCATACCATATCATATATGGAGTGGTAGGCATCTGATTTGGTTGGAACCCTATTCAATAGGTATGCAACTTCTCAAGTGCATAACCCCAAAAGAAAATAGGCTACTCAGTAGTACTCATCATAGAGCACACCATATCACATAGGGTGCGATTGCTCCGCCTCGATACACCGACGTGCTGTGGTGTATACTGAGGAGTAATGCTGAGAGAAAATCTCATTCTCCTTTAGAACAGTCCAGGAATTTCGTGCTCAAGTATTCTCTTCCCTGATCACAACAAAGGACATAATACTTATACCCATTTTTGGTTCTCTACTTCTAACTTATATTCATTGAATTTCTCAAAAGTTTCAGACTTGTGTTTCAACAGGAACATATGTCCGGATCTTGAGAGATAATCAGTGAATTTAATGAAGTACAAAGAACCGGTCCTGGCATATGTAGACAGGGGACTTTCATACATCAGCATGTATCAATCCCAAAGAGTTCACTAACTCTTTCTCTGTTTCTTAAACGGAGCTGTGGTCATCTTATCTTTGTGACATGACTGGCAAGTTTTTACAAGATGTAAATCCAAACTAATTTAAATATGCATCTTTATGTAACTTCAGCTAGTTGGGTCGCATTGATATGACCTAGTCTACAATGCCTCAAGAAGGATTCGTTCATTTCTGAACTCTTCCTCTTGTGTGTGTTCTGTACATTAAGAACTGTGGTTTGATTTAGAACGTCTATGCTTTTAGATAACGTGCCTGAACTGATCAACTCTTGATATAGGAAATGTTCAAAACATTATCCATCAATACAAAATTATATCCTTCTTTACTAATAAAGAGACTGATATGATGTTGTATATCAGGTTCGGTATCTAATAACATTCGTTCAGAATCAATGTATTCTGGTAATACAGGGTGATAACTGCCAACAGACTTGGCTGCAACACTTGCATCATTTCCAACTCTTGAAACTTATCACCCGTTCTTAGTTCTCTACCTTTCTATAGCCCATGTAACAAATTACATTTGCGGGATCCTGATCCGGTATCTCATACCTAGAACGTAAAGGATATTGAGAAACAGTTTTCGGTAATGAACATACCCGATGATGATGCATCGGCATGCACTTTTTTCGTTTGGGCGGCACGGGAATTCTGGTAATCCCCTATTTCTTACTCCGTCTTATAACAATTATAAGTTGGAGCGGGACCAACGTTCCTTAGCGCAGTATAACAAGCGTGTTCGGTCAATACATCCATGTTATTATCTTGATTAAGGCGTGACATGGTCGCTACCTGGAGAGAGATAGAAGAAAACACTCAGCGTGTGCTTTTACAAGCTTAGATTGGTTATCAATTTATCTAATCAGGATGGCTCCCACTGTTTTAGTCAAATCTTCCTTCAAACCCTAAAAGGAAAGACTAGCCGAGATTAATTACACCCTACAAGTTCGCCAATCTTTCAGCCATGCCAGTGCCGGTACTTTGAGGGAGGTTCACCGTGCTTTCGCACGGACCTAATTAAAATAAACCTCGTTTTCCCAGGGGCGTAACCCCATTAACACCTTTCTAGACACCTACTCGATCGGCTAATTGTAATGTGTAAAACTCTCCCAGGAGTAACTCTTACTCGCAGCGGGTATCGGGATCCAACTATCTCATAGAAGGTATGCAATCTCATTGCAGATTTCAACTCTTGAAATTCCCAATAATATTTTACCCCTAGCATCCTATGATCTTGATGAAAGCCAACAAACCATAGGCTACTAGTCAAGTTCAACCCATCATTTCCCGATTGAATTAAACCCACCCGTACGACCCTTGAAGAAAGCCAACAAAGTCGCACGACTACCCTAACTCAATCGCATTATATGCTTATACAGATAAGCATAAATAGCTACCGCACACTATGCCTTGACGAAAGCCAACAAACGTAGTATGAATACTATGAAGTACTTATCTGAAATGACGGAGGGCTACGATAGGTTTTTAAGAAAACCCTTTGCGTAATGAACTTGATATCGTTGTAGAATCGAGTAATTTTGAATGGAATGTTTTTGAGGCCTTTTCTAGTTTTGCTAAAGAGGTCACTCCCGGTGAAGGGATCTCGGCTCTTTCCTCATCGAATAAGGTGCAGGATATTTCACAAATATCACTATGCAAAGCAAAAACTATAAAAACAATCAAAAGAAAAACCGAGTTTGTAGCATTTGCTAGTTTCGCTAAAGAGGTCACTCCCGGTGAATGGATCTCGGCTCTTTCTTTATCGAATAAGATACTGGATGTTCTACAAGGAACACCGCTATGCAAAGCAAGAACTAGAGCTACCAGTTTTTGAGACAAGTTTCTACAACTTCTTTAGGTTTCTTTTATTTCATTAATCTCATTAATGAAGTCCCATTTTATTATGCTTCACAAGCATCACATTTGAAATGAAATCTGCAATATAACATATATCTCATATATATAATATAAACATTCGTCTCAGGCAGTAATATGATCTTATCACAGAATATTGCAGCAGAAGAACATATATGAAGTATTGGATATACTAGGAGGTCCGTGTTTTAATACGAGCCTATATAAAACACGGATTCCACGGTCGCGATGAATAGCCAAACCCACATCCCAAGACCCCTACGAGAGTGGCAAGTAATCCCGCCAGTTCTAGAGTTAGGAGACCCGGTCTCGACTCCTCGAGATGGTCTCCCACTGGACCCTAGAACCCGGTTACTTGTGCTCCTCGCCTTGGGTTTATCCTAATGCGGAAAAGTAAATAATATACAATGGTGACATCATCCTCATCCCGAAAGTGCCCCAATAAAAGAATATTACATACAATGAATTTTACATGAATGAAAAGGAAAAACTCTCATCTCACATAAAACCCCCGGCTATTCAAAACACGACGATCCAATATAATATGTCCCAGCAACACATAATATCTCATATCATCAACATAAGTAAATATGCGTATCCCAATTGTCGTTGATGTATAGCAACGAAACCGGCGATACACTACATATTACGCTTATGGTCACAGAAAAGAAAGTGTAAAACTACAACAGTTGGAATCCGCAACCTCTTTAGACATCTCATGCCTAACCAAATGAATTCCTTAGACATCGCATGCCTAACAATTATAAACCCTGCATTTTAGTCTCGATCTCGAAAACACTTTTCAATATCTAGTCGGGCAATTCAACAAGATTCCCGACATACTGATCGAGTGCTCGTCGAAAACTTTAATAGACGGCCGCACCCCTGGATGCCGTCGACGAAGTGCACTAAGGCGGAACACCGCTGCCGCGAGCACCCGAACGGATGCTTTTGGCGACGGGGTTCTCCTACAGTCACTTGGTCGGGGCTATGGGGCGTGGCTATCTATTAAGTTTACCCGGCGAGTATCCGCGTACGCTACGTGATTGCGATGGAATTTTGATCACATCAAAATCCCGTGGCAACCGATCAAATGAGACTAAACTTCTAGACGTATAACATTCAAATTAGTTATCTCATAACTACTTGTGGATTCCAAACATTGTATCACATTCCAGATAAATAGACAAAGTTAAAATTTCTGATCGAATGATCAAACACCCAACATTTCCCAAATAGCTCAACACTTGAGTGAAGTTCAAAAAGTATCCATCACATACCACAGTACTAATGGTCCATCCGTAGAAGGGTCAAACCAACGCCTCACATGTGGCAACGCCGTACTGCCCCAAACCCTAAGGTTTAGAGGCGGTTCAGACGGTCACATAACTGAGTTAAGGTTTGTGTTCTTCTAGAGGGTCCACCGCGTTACTTACACGACTATGAATGTTCTTTAATTAAGGAAAAAATCCAACACTTGGAAATTTTCCGACAGGGGAAAAAGTGAGTTATTGATATCCGTTCGAACTTTTTAACACGTTCTAAATTATCCGGAAAACTCAACGAAATTAAACTTTACGATCGAATCAACGAATACAAAAGATCTCCAGAAAACTCAACACTTTAGTAATATTAAAAATTCCCAGAAGCATGTAGAAATACCTACGGATGTTACTGTGCAAAAAGCTAACCCTAAATCCCCTATACGGCCGCGGAACTGCCGCGCAAGGCATGGTATTGCCGCGGTTCCGCGGCGCTTTAATGGGATTAGTGGCTCGTTTTCCACAGTAATTCTTAGAATTCCCTGCTTATTTTTCTGAGTATTTTTAATACAGAAAAAAATCAACATTTTAAAAAATTTCCAGAGAGGGGGCAAAATTTGACGTTTCGGGGTTCGATCGGACTTTTAACTTTGCATACACGTCGCCTTATGTTCTAGCTTGGCTCTGATACCACTGTATGGTTATTAGGCACTGTCATAAGGTTCTACAAGGCATCAACCATGCCCAATTTAAAATTTAGACGTGCCGAACAACCCAAAGCGAGGATCTTTACTAGATAATTAGGGTTAAACATGCAAGTAAAGATCTTTACAACTAAGAGAGAGAGATTACAACCTTTGTAGTCCGCTCCTTCGCTTCATAAGCTCCGAGTAGTAGTCCCTTCGCCGCGAACCATGATCTCCTGGACTCAAGAGAGGTTCCACAATCCGAATGATCCATTCTTGCTTGAAGTCTTCCTTCTCGAAGATGATCTACCTTGAAGTTTCTTTAACTCAAGCTCTCACTTCTCTAATCAAGTATTAGAGAAGAGAACACCCTAATTTAAGTGGCTAGAATAGATGAGGATGATGAAGTTGGAATTTAACTCTCTTTTGTTTTCATAATCTCACACTAGTCCATCACAAAAGAAAAACCTAGAAAGCTTTTCAAGAGCTCAAGGAAGAAGAAGAAGAATGATCAAATTCTTTTGTGATGAATAATGAATTGTTATTATCATTACAATTGCAACCATGGTTAAGTCAAGAAAGACTTAACCATTGTAGAGATTTAACTAGGGTAAAGGGTGTGGGTTGGGTTAAGAAAATATCTCCAAAAATATCAACACATAATATCTTTGCAAGAAACAAAACAAAAGCTTCTAGAAAAGATTAACCCAAATCAAACCCTAACCATGTTTAATCTCCACTAATCATGTTGCATTTGTAATCATAACTTATTACAATATTATATATCACATATATAATATAATTTTGTAACAAAAGAAAATAATACAATTAACATATATCGCAAATATATCAATATATTATCCGATGAGAAAATGAAATAATAAAGCGAGCCAATATTAGATAATGTAATGTAATATATCACATATATAATTATACATTAAATTATGGAATCAACACTTGATCCGACAATCCGGCTATATCGAATATAACCGACTAATATATCATGTATCGATTCATCGAATCAACACTTAATCCGATGACCCGGCTGATATCAAATATCGCCGGCCGATATCATATATCGCGAGAATAGAATACGGTATCTCATATCGTATTATTCTCTATCCCGCACATATCACATATGTGCTCCTACTCCGTTTTTCCTGAGTCAAGAAACCTCTGTGTAGGACTCTAAAGAATCGTCAATACGCCGGTAGCAGGTGATGATCATATCAAACACCCACAAGCTGCAAGCGGTCAGCTAAACGTAACAGCTACCCAGGTATTGAGCGATCAGAAGATCAACAAGCAAGCCTGTGCATTCTCCTGTGAATCCAATCAGTAACACTCCCGTACAGTCCGGTCTCTTCGTCTGATATGTCGCATATCTCGCCTAGGGGTGGTAAACGTCAGACCCCAGTAGCTTGATAAGTCGTGTCGATATGAGGTCTATAACAGTTCGAGAAACTACTGATAATACTTACCAGTAAATCTCAGCAACCCTGACCAGGGATTTCCAGTTATAGTCAATCGAACACAGCGCAACATCAACTCCCTATACCAGGAGAGATGAAACCCCTCCTATCGCTCATTGCCTCTATGTGATTCGGGACTGTACCCAAAAGCCACCTTTTTGCACACCCTCTTGGACGTGGTATGATGGAAATCAAAGTACAGTAGGAATCACATAAGACTCTATGACGATCTCGGGTCTACAGACTAACCTGTACCAGTGTCACTAGAGAACTGCCATCTGACGTGAGGTATAATACCATCTGGGAGTTCTCGGCGAGTCCGTCCAGTGTACCCAGTCTCTACTGAGCACCCGTATACCTTCTCTGATGTCAAACACCAATGGATATGGGATCATCCATCGCCCATCATATGGGTCAAGAAGCGCATACGCTAGTCTACTCTGGTATATCGATGCCCTGTTTCGATATAGCCACGACTAGGAACATTTGAAGGATGTACTTGGTGACTACTCTGTCCCCACTAGTATGATCTGCATCATAGTCCTGATAGTCAAGTACTCATCCTAAGGGCTTTATCAACATGTAACATAGAGACAATCAGAGTACATGTTAAGATAAAGAGCAACTAGATAGCATACTATCATGTCGAGCAAGAAAGTCCTCCCTATATATGTCCAAGCATCCACTACAGTATACATCACATGTACAGTAATGGCCTCTAAGGCATATATATAACTAACACCGTATATTGGGTAGGTATATTTTCAGTGTTGCTGTTACTACATCACTTACTGTATATTCATGATATTTCATCGCATTGCATGCTTGTACATATGCCATTATTGAGATCATGCTGTCAGGACGCCAGCACCATTATCGATGATGCGTATGTTCCACATACACTTACTTGCCGGCTCACACACATCATCATCGGTAATTGCCATGTCATGTACACTTTAGAGAATATTACTCATTGACATAGCTTGTTAACTGATAGTTCGACATGGTATTAGCGTACTCGTCTTTATATGCTAGATTAGACATTGCAGTTATTACTTGCTACCGCATGCATATTATTATTCACTATTTACTTGCTATTGATGATTGGATTTCGGATTTTCAAGAGATTTTCTGGATTTGGAAACCGCATGTGAAAGTTTTATAAACTGATGTGTTATTTTAAAGAGAAAAATGTGGTTTTCCTTGATATGATGAGTTTTGTCCACCATGATGTTTTCTCGGTTATGAGATGGATTTCGAGACCCGGTTCGAGGAGACGTAGGAACCGTCTTGGGTACATGGTGGACCCGGTATGGCACCCCGGGGCGAGAGTGATTTCATGGAGGATGATGAGCTTGGCAGGGGCAGACTGCCTACCGGTGATAGCATTTGGACCTGGCGGTTATCCAGAGGATACCGACCGGAGTCACGAGATGGATATAGGCCGACCCGTACTGCCAGAGCCCACGGGCCGATCCCGCAGATGATACGGAGCCTAAGATATATGAGGATTTACGTGCCGATGCAGGGCACAGGTTTCATGATGTTTTCGAGTGTCGATGCTGGGCACTCAGGTTCCATGATTTTTATATGTCGCGAGGGACACACGTTGATTTATATCCTCATACTTTCATGGATATGCTTCTATGACTTTTACATGCATGATGTTGTTATGTCATTGGTTGACACGTGGATGAGATCCACATGCATACAGGCTTTGATTACATAGTTGGATGATATCCAAATACATATAGACTTCATGATATAGTTGACACTGATTTCATGATGATTACATTGATCATACCTCATACATATGATATATTGCTACCTGAGGTATTGACATGAGCATGCAGTATTACACTTATACGTAGAGGGACCAGGATGTTTATTTGAGGATATTACTTGATATGACCTAGGATAGCGTCATGCATGCGATTTCTACTCGTAGATGTTTTCTACTCACGAGTTGGCAACTCACCCCCGTTGTGCCATAGTTTCTTGCAGGTCTTTCCATACAGGTTTTGTTGCAGTTTTGCTGGCACACTGTCCCTTCCGGGTGATTGCTTTGGTAGGTGGGTTCTTTTGCATCAGGACTACCCTTGTATATTTGTTATTTCAGTTGTATCTAGTAAAACTCCATCGACCAGACATGTATATTTTATTGACGTAGCAGACCAGTAATGTTTATTCTTTCGACCTTAGAGTCGCGCGTTGTATTATTATGGATTTCATGCTGTTTTGAGTTTCATTTTGAGTTTTGATCCTCGCCCTTCGGCGTTGTATATTATATGCTTGCGTGGTTGTGGCCGTCGTTTGATGAAGAGCTAGCTCCCGCTTGGGGATGCCTTTTTATCATTAGGTATATATTTATCATGTTGTTGTTGGAGATAGTGTCCTCAGAGTCAATTATTGGATCATAGGCACGTGATTGCAATGATTGAGGGATGACCTATGCCGGTAGAACAGTCTTACTCAAGATGATAGTATGCTATCTGGTTTATCTTTATCATCGTGTACTGCTTTGGGTGACCTTATAGGTCACTATTACGCGTTGATAGAGCCCTTAGGATTCTTGCTTGACGGCCAGCAGTATGATGGCGATCATATACGTGGGAGCTGAGGTCTATAAGCACATCCTTAAAAGGTCCCTAGTCGTGGGAGTTTTCGAGACAGGGCATCGATACTCCAGAGTAGACTAGTGTATACAGTCGAGACCCCGACGAGGGGCGGCGGCCGGTCTCACAAGCCACTGGTGTCAGATGGTTCACCTAAGATGTATACAGGTGCTCATTGGGTTATGAGTACACCGGACAGGACTCGCCGGGAACATGCTAGTTGGTCTTATACCTGACGTCAGATAGCAGTTTCCTAGTGACATGTGTACAGGTTAGTTCATCGACCTGGGATCGTCATTTTTCTCGTGTGAGTTCCCACTGTACTTTGATTACTACCCTACCGCGGCTCAAAGGAGTCGTGTAAACAGGTTTTAGTTGGGTACAGTCCCAAGCCACATGGAGGCAGTGAGCGGATCTGCAGGGGTTCGTCTCTCCCGGTATTGGGGGTGAGGTCGCGCTGTGTCTAGGAGAGCCATTACACGAAGTCCTTGGCCAAGGCAGGAGACTTACTGGTAGGTATTCCAGTAGTATCTCAGGGTGTTCTGGGCTACACTCCGACACGACTTGTACCGCTTTTAGGGGTCTGACTTTTACCAACCCCCTAGGTCCGCCATGCGATGCTCAAAGACGAACGGACCGGACTATACGGATATTGTCACTGACAGGCTCAGTAGGGTGTCAGGATGAGTTCGCTCATCGACGTCCCTTTTGGTCAATATCTGGTAGCCCGTTACGTATGGCTAATACCTCTGACGTGTTAGTGGTTAAATCCACAGCCAAAGTATTGATGAGTCTTTAGAGTCCCCCACAGACAGTTTCTCAAGTTTCGGGCGAAACGCTGTAGAGGCCGTATGGAGATATGGCAGGGTTCAATCATATACGTGCGGTATTGAACGGATCATGATCGGACGGATAATACTAGCGGGCTTTAGTTTAAGCCGGGTCCTAGTATTATACAGTATAGATTTTGTCTCATTGCATTTGTATTCGGTCGGAATAAAAATGCGGGTATGTATATACAGTCGCGGGGTTTTCCTGTAATTTATTACGGGATCAGTTTTTTGAAGTTGCCAGTTTGCATTCCATCTCGGCCATTTTCCTTTGTTTCTTTCTTTGGCTGAAAATTGGTGTGGAGGGGGTTATTTGAAATTGTGCATTTTATTATGGAGAAGACTTTTTGTGATGATAGCTTCATGATGGTTCTTACTTCTTTTGACTTCTTTAGTTCATGATGGCTTACTTTATGTGATGGGAGTAGGTTGAGACTTTTTGGTGTGATCATGACTCTTCATCATCACCCATTCTTTTTCTCTCTCTTGCATTATTTGGCTCACTCCCTCTTCTCATTCTTGAGGTTATGGCTGGCCATTCTTGGTGGGCTGGCCATTCTTGGTAGGGGGACTGTCCATTTTTTGGTGTGGGATTGGGTTCTCATTTTGCTTGCAAAAGTTCTCTAGAAAAATTCTTTAGCCATCACAAAATTCACTTCATCTCCTTCCTACTTCCAAATGGCAATTTCAAACAACCCCATGAGACATAGTAATCTACGGATAGTCTACAGCAACCTTGGACACGTCGGCTCGCCAACTTCATGCCCGAGTTGCTTCGGTCCAAAGGTGGGAGCCCGTAAAAGAACCCGGCGATGTGGTGCCCTTCCGACGAGGAGATGAAGACCGGAGAATCCGCGGGGAGATCGGGATGACGACGAGAAGACCGAAGGCCACGGATCGCTCGGTATATCTCTCCACCCTCTCTCTAGTTAGCTAGCATTAGATTAATGGCCCGATTCGGGTTTAAAGTCCGCGGTAGCGCCGGTTTCTATTTAAAGAAAAGTTTTTTATATTCCGCATTTTGGCCTCGTTCAGACGGCCGGGGCACTGCCGTGCACTTACATTGCTATCAGAGCCTCGCCATTAACCTAGTCTAGCTTGCTCTAACGTGTTTACAAGTTCGATCGAACGGATTTTCCAAAAACCGCGTTTCCATGTCAAGTTTCTGTCGAATTTTTCCAGTGCTCTAAAAATTATTTGATACATTGTAAAAATACGTGCAGGGTTGTTTATGCATTCTGTGAAAAGTTGGTAGCTTGATGGCACTGTTCCACCGCGGAACCGCAGCCAAACCCGCGCATTGGCCGCGGTTTCGCCGCCATTTAAACTGTTCACAGCACCAAATTTTTACAGTGGGCTTTTGACATGGAAATAAGGTTTTTGGTATGTTCTGTTTGGGCCCAGATTTATTTTGAGTGCTACAGTTGTGCTTGGGGCTCACTTCGGAAAATTTATTCGATCGAAAATTTTAAACATGTTAGTTCACAGTATTTACATTATATCTGCGACCGTGAATGTCATTTGATTAGTAAATCCTGTCTAACTGCTATAGCCCTTTTAGACGGATTTGCGAACTTGACATTCACATTGATGTTTTGTGTTGTGCTGTGATGTTGCGGATTGTCGTGGTGGATAGCCTGGATGCAATGGCAGTACAGTTTGGTTGTATATGTACATTTGATATTGCGGGGCGAGCGTCCGACATGTGGACTGCCGTCACTGCCTGTTTGTATATTATTCTTTTGGGGCACGACCGGGCTGAGGTCGATATACCCGTTGTATGTATATTTTACTTTCTGTACTAGGATTACCCCGCGGAGGGGTGCACGGATAGCCGGGTTCTAGAGTGCAACGGGCCCGCATCTCATGGCTTTGAGACGGAGGGGGCTTCACTCTAGAATTGGCGGGCTATTCGCCGCACTCGTAGGGGGTACAGGTTGACCCAAGGAGGGGTGCCCAAGTTACTGGATTCCGTGAAGTGCTGGATGGTCCATTCACATTGCTCAAGGGGGATGCCTCGCTTTAGGTTTTGGCGGGTGATTTGCCGCGCCCGTAGGGGTCTAGGATTTCATTGCACAGGCTATCCACACGACCAGGGGAACGTCGGGTTTCAGTAGCGGCTCTGTGAAACCCGGGGATCCCAGATATCTGTATTGTTCTGTGATGCTTATTACATTTCTGTGATGTTGCAATTTATCATGCCTTGAGCGAATATTATATATTGATATATATACTAGTAGATGTTGTATATGTTTTGCATCCGCGCTAGTCCAGTCCCCGCTCTGTCGTTAGTTAAGTAACCTAACGGGTGATGACGGGACCCAGTGGCGAATGCGGATGGCATATACGTACATCATTATTTTCGTTCTTTATTGGTGTGATCAATTGATGGGACGGCGTTGATTCGGATCAATGCAAGCTAAACAAACCTATTCTGATGTTGTTGGAACACTTTTCAAAAAGCTGTTATTTTAAGGACGTTCTCTTTTGTTTTTCACAGTGGTATTCGGTTATGAATATCCATCACCTCAGTCGACGAGGCAAGGGCCGAGATCCCTTCACCGGGAGTGACCCCTTGGACAGAAGTTTGCGTCAGGGCAATAACTTCACTATAGTCGATTACTTTTGCTTTGCATCTGTTAGTGTATATGCCCTAGAGGCCATTACTGTATCATACTAGTTTGTATATTACTTAATGGAAGCTTGGGATATTCACAGTTGTATATACAATCTTGCTCGAAATGGTAGTATGCTACTTGGTTTGTCTCTGCTTTAATATGTGCATGTGTTTCTTTTAGCATATTGCTGGTATACATATTAGTAGAGCCCTTAGGATCTTTGCTTGATTACCAGCGTTGTGATGGCGCTCTCACTCGTGGGAGCTGGGTAATCTATAAGCACATCCTTATACAGGTCCCTGGTCGTTGGACTATCGAGACAGGGCATCGATACTCCGGAGTAGACTAGCGTATGCGCTTCTCATCCCAGTGAGGGAGACGGTCTGTCCCACAGCCGTCAGTACGTCGTACTTGAGATAGTGTACGGGTGCTCGTTGGGTTACGAGTACACTGGACAGGACTCGTCGGGAACTGTTGGTTGGTATTATACCTATCGTCAGTTATCAGTTCCCAGGTGACATGAGTACAGCTTAGTCCGCTGACTTGACACTGTCACTTCGCCTCGAGTGTGTTCCCACTGCACTTTGATTACTACCCTACCACGACTCAAAGGAGTCGTGCAAATAGGTAGTTTTTGGGTGCAGTCCCGAAGCACTTGGAGGCAGTGACGGTTAGACAGGATTCGTCTCTCTCGGTATTGGGGGTTGACATCGCGCTGTGTCCAGGAGAGCCATTACACGAGTAGTCCCTGGCCAGGGCAAGCGAGATATACTGGTAGGTTTCCAGTGTTATCTCAGGGTGTTCTGGGCTACACTCCGACACGACTTGTACCGCTATTAGGGGACTGACGTTCACCGCCCCCTAGGCCCGCCATGCGATGTATCAGACGAACAGACCGGACTGTA
This sequence comes from Agapanthus africanus, assembly GCA_030015575.1. Taxonomy (NCBI): domain Eukaryota; kingdom Viridiplantae; phylum Streptophyta; class Magnoliopsida; order Asparagales; family Amaryllidaceae; genus Agapanthus; species Agapanthus africanus. Next base: position 820,723,611 of record CM057339.1, on the reverse strand, counting down.
CGGAGACTGTCACATACAGGCTCAGTAGGAGTGCAGATGGGGTTCACCTCGTCAGTCTTCTTATCGACATCTACCTGGGGACCGTTACGTACAGCTAGTGCCGCTTGCGGTCTGTGGTTAAACCCACTGCCAGCGTAGTGTCGAGTCTTTACAGTCCCACACAGAGAGCTATTCGTCTTTAGGCAAAATGAGTAGAGGTCGCATGGTTTTGCGACAGGGTTCGTTCGCATCCGCGCACTTGTGCACGTTTGCTGTCCGGACAGTTTATACTAGCGGGCTTTGGTTTAAGCCGGATCCTAGTATATGATTTGAGATTGGTTTTTCTCAGTGTATTCGTGTTCCTCGGATCACGAATGCGGGTGCGTATGCACAGTTGCTTGAGATTGGGGAGAGGACCTTGTTTAGGGTTAATGGCTATTGTCATTTTATTAACCCTATTGCTTATGTGTGTATTATAGTTAATTGATAATTAGCTTAATAATTGTGCATGGTTGTTGTTGTTGACCTTTTGACTTCATTGACTTGTTGACCTAGGTTGACACTTTGACCATCATCATTTCTTTTGGAAGATACTCTTTGATCTTTGCAAAATTGAAATGATAATGGTCATGTCATGATTTACCATGACAATTTTCAAGCTAATTATTCAATTAAAATCATTCACACATATTAGTGAGAATGGCTCACTAATAATTCATTCTCTCATATCCTTTCTCTCTCTTGCTCTTCCTCTCCCTCAAGCTCTCTCCCTCTCATGTGTTGAGAAACAAAAAGCTTGAGAAAAACCCTCACTTGATCTTCTCTACTCTCTTCTAGGGTCAAGTCTTTGCATTTCTTTCACTCTAGTTACTCCTAGCTTGGAGTTGAAGCTAAAGGTCGAGGCTTTCGGGTGGATCCTTCTTTGACGGGAGAAGACAAGCAAGGTGACCTCTTTCTACCATTTCAAGGAGCAAGGAGAGAAGGACTTTGAGCTCAAGGTATAACCTTTCCATCACTTAGCTACTTTGTAGTTAGCTTTAGCAAGTTTATGTTTAGCAAAGATCCTTAAAGCATGGTCCATGTTGCCTATAGTTGATAAAAATCCAATTTTTATTATGTTTTCCGCCTCCCCGTAAGCACCGGGGTGGGCAAGGTAGACTTACAGTGGTATCAGAGCCTAACTAAACATAAACTAGCTAAGTAGTTAAGTGTAACGAAGTTTCGAAACCGGAAAATCGAAAAACCAAACTCGCAAAACCCTAAGTTTCTGTTAATTTTTTTTCTGGTCAAAATAAAATTTGTTATATACCAAAAATTATCTCAGGGTTTTGTTAAGAACACCACCAAAAACGAGACAGAGAGTAGACCAAATGGCCGCGGATCTGCGGCAATAGGAAGCTATTGCGCCGCGCATCCGCGGCCGTCTTGTCTCCTCTCTGCCTCGATTTTGGTGCAGTGTGTTTCTGTGTTGGTTTTGTGATTTTTAGGATATGTTATATGTGCCCAGATTTTCCAGAACTAAAATTTACTTTTGGGGGCCTATAAATCCGTATTTTTCCGGAACTTCACTACACTTTAACTATATCGGTTATATCTGTGATGCTTGTATGTATTGAACGTCGGCTAATCGCTATAAGTCGATTAGTCGGGGTTATACATCTCTGTGATCTGTGATTGTTATTGGTTTGTGGATATGAATGGATTGGATTGTCGCGGGTGAATAGCCGGGGTGGATGTGAGATGAGCGTTATTTTTCTTTCATTCATTTGTAACATGTAAATTGATGTAATAATATTATTTGTATGGCCGCACAACCGGGTCGGGGTTGTAGCCGTCATTGTATAATTCTTTTTACTGTTTTTGCTCCTAGGATAGACCCACGGAGGGGGTGCACAAACTACCGGGTATCTCGAAGTGCCGAGTGGCCTACTCACGGTGGTGAGGGAGGTTGCTTCGCTTCGGGTGCTTGGCGGGTAGTTTGCCGCACCCGTAGGGGTCTTGGGTGGGGTATTGGCTATTCACCGCGACCGTGTAATCCGCTTTACGTTGCAGGCTCGAACGCATTGCGGATTCCTAGTATATCCAATGTATTCATCTGTGATCTGTAATGTCTATCATTGCTATATATTTATATATAATAACTATTTAGGCGTTGCTTATGTTTTACAGCCGCGCTAGCCCAGCCCCCGCTCTGTCGTTAGTTAAGTAACCTAACGGGTGATGACGGGGCCCCGTGGTGAATGCGAATGGTATAAGCGTACGTCATATTTTGGTTGTTTTCTGCAATGGTAGGATTAAATGATGGGATGCATTAAAAGAACTAATGCAAGAAAATAAACCAAGTAAAAGTCGATTGGAACACTTTGAAAACCACTCGGTTCTTTTCAAAACTAAACTTTTAAACGCGGAGCTTGAACCACTCCTTTTAAAAGCTATCTCATTCCATCGATTATATCAAGTTCACTACGTTCACGGTTTCGCCAAAACCATCCGTAGCCCTCCATCATTTCGGTTAAATATTCGGTAGTATTCAAGCTATGTATTTTGACCTCACGCCAAGGCATAGTGATTGGTAGCTGCCGGATATTTATCCGTTGCATAGATAGAATGCGTTGATTTGAGACAGTCGTACTGCCGTTTTGGCCTACGTCAAGGGTAGGTATGGGTGGGTTCAAATTAACCAGGATAATGATGGGAAGAACTTGACATGTGACTTATGACATTTTGACCTCACGCCAAGGTCATAAGAGCATGGGGCAAAAATCCACATCGGGAGTTTCATAAGTACTGAAACTTGCTAGCGTTGCATACCATTTGGAGTGTGATGATTCTGGTAGGATTCCTTCGGTTTTATCACGCGATGATATTTGGATCCCGATCCTACTGTGAGTATATGCTACTCCTCGGGAAAACTCTCACTTAACGATCAATGCTATAAACTTAGTAGGTGTCTAGAAAGGTGTTAGCGGGGCTACGCCCACAGGGAAAAGAGGTTACTTAATTAAGGAACTTCGCGAAAGCGTTGGAAAACCTCCCTCGAAGTACCGACACTGGCCTGGCTGAACGGTTAAGCAAGTATTGTACGGTGAGAGTAATCCTGACTAATCCTTTCTTTACGGTTTGAGAAGGGATTCGAGAGACAGTGGGAGCCATCCAGTTTAGACAAACTAAAAACCACTCTAAACTTGCAAGAGCATCATGCTAAAGTGTTTCTTTTCTCTCTCCTAATTGCAGCGACCATTCAAGATGACCGTACTTAAGTTATTACTAGATAAAAATAAACTGACAGGGCCAAACTACAAAGATTGGCTCAGGAATGTCAAGATGGCTATCACTTATGACAAGTTGGGGTATGTACTTACCACCAAAGCTCCTCCTGTCCCAGGTCCCACCTCCAGCGTCGCGGATGTAGAAATCCGTAAGACATGGGAGATAGATTGCGCGAGGGCCAGATGCCTCGTACTAGCCTCGATGGACAACGAACATCAGAGGAGGCACGAGAATATGGACCTAGAGTCCATATTTCTCCATACAAAAGAACTGTATGGAGAGCAGTCTCGTATCGCTAGATACGAAGTGTCGAAGAAGCTTTTTTCGGCAAGGTTGGCCGTCGGATCATCGGTAGCGGACCACGTGCTTAAGATGATCGGCTACATAGAGGAGCTCGCGGACCTTGGGACCACGTTGGAGAATGAACTCTATACTGATTTGATTCTCCAGTCCCTTCCTTCCACTTACGCCCAGTTCGTTCTTAACTTCAACATGCAAGGAAAGGAGGTTGAACTTGCCGAACTTCTGAACATGTTGAGGACTGCTGAGGGCACCCTACAGAAGGGTAGGGAGACATCCACTTTGTTTGTAGGAGGATCTTCCACTTCTAGGTCCAGGGCGAAAGCCAAGTGCAAGAAGAAGAAAGCCCCCGCCAAACCAAGGGGCGGTGTCGGTAAAGTGGATACGAAGGGAAAGGGTAAAGCAACAAAAGTAGCGGGGGAGCTGGTGGGGAAGGAAGAATGCTTCTATTGTCACAAAAGTGGTCACTGGAAACAGGATTGCAAGGCTTGGAAAGCCAGAACACAAGATTTGAAGCGAGTTGCAGCTTTAGCTTCAGGTGTGTATGTTATTGAAAACTGTCTATCAATAAACTCTACATCCTGGGTATTGGATACCGGATCAGGATCTCATATCTGTAATTCTTTGCAGGCGTTGAGAAAGCGTAGAGTTTTGAAGGCAGGTGACATGACCCTCAGAGTTGCGAACGGTGCTAGCATGGATGCTGAGGCCGTGGGGGACTATCACCTGGGATTATCAGATGGACACTTTTTGGTTTTGCGTAGTTGTTATTATGTACCAAATGCAACCTGTAATATCATTTCTGTATCTTTATTATCTAAAGAAGGTTATGAATTTGCATTTGTAAGTAATGTAGTGAACATTCACCTTAATCAAGTTTTGATTGGGTCAGGTACATTGAACAACGGTATATACGTTTTAAACTAACCACAGGTTTTCAATATCCAGAATACACACAAAAGAAAGTCTCCAGAAATTAATAAAACTTTCTTATGGCATTGTAGACTGGGTCACATCAATGAGAGAAGATTGACTAAGTTACATACTGAAGGATATTTAGATCCGTTCGAATATCAATCGTATGCAACTTGTCAATCCTGTCTCAAAGGAAAGATGACAAAGACTCCGTTTTCTGGACACAGAGAAAGAGCGAGCGAGCTCTTGGGACTTGTACACAGTGACGTGTGCGGTCCAATGTCTACACATGCGCGAAGCGGTTTTTCTTACTTCATTACTTTTACGGATGATTTCTCAAGATTCGGACATGTCTTCTTAATGAAGCATAAATCCGAAGCTTTTGATAAGTTCCAGGAATATAAGAATGAAGTAGAAAAACAAACATGCAAAAGTATCAAGATCCTAAGATCGGATCGAGGAGGAGAATACTTAAGTGCCGAATTCCTGAATTACTTAAAAGAGAATGGAATTCTCTCTCAGCTTACTCCTCCATACACTCCGCAACATAACGGTGTATCGGAGAGACGGAACCGAACCCTATTGGATATGGTACGGTCCATGATGAGTAACGCTGAGTTACCGCGATCGTTCTGGGGATATGCGCTAGAAACAGCTGCATATCTTTTGAACCGTGTTCCCACTAAGACTGTGCCTACCACACCATATGAGTTATGGAGTGGGAAGAAACCCTATCTTCAATACTTGAAGATTTGGGGATGTCCAGCTTATGTCAAAAAGCAGCATACAGACAAGCTCGAGGCACGCTCAGTACTGTGCAAGTTTGTGGGATACCCAAAGAACTCCACGGGGTATCTTTTCTATTACGCAGAGGAACAAAAAGTCCTTGTTTCTCGTAATGCCCATTTTCTGGAACATCAATTTTTAGAAAAAGAAATAAGTGGGAGCGCAATAGAACTGGAAGAAATTCCAGAACCACAAACTATTACTGAAAGCTTAGTGGAACCAGAAGGTTCAAAAGAACAGGACATTCCTACGCCACTCCGCAGGAGTAGTAGGCAGTCTCATCCGCCCGAAAGGTACTACGGTTTTCTCATTGACGGGGATAGAGAGGACTGCATCATAGATTGTAATGAGCCTACTAGCTTCCAGCAAGCCATTCAGAGCGTCGACTCGGTAAAATGGCTGGATGCAATGCGGACCGAGATGGAGTCCATATACACCAACAAAGTATGGACGTTGGACATTGCTCCAGACGGGGTAAAACCCGTAGGATGCAAGTGGATCTTCAAAAGGAAGATTGGTGTAGATGGACAGGTTGAGACCTATAAAGCTAGACTGGTAGCAAAGGGTTTTCGTCAGCGACCTGGTTTGGACTATGACGAAACCTTTTCTCCAGTAGCTATGCTGAAATCCAATCGTATCCTTCTTGCCATCGCTGCTTTCCACGATTATGAGATTTGGCAGATGGACGTAAAGACAGCTTTTCTAAATGGTCATTTAGAGGAGTGTGTCTATATGGACCAGCCAGAGGGTTTCATTCATGGTGGGAGCAGCGGAAAGGTGTGCAAGTTGCTCAAGTCCATTTATGGACTCAAGCAGGCATCGCGGAGTTGGAACATCTGTTTTGATGAGACGGTCAAAGAATTTGGCTTTATCAAAAATCCAGATGAACCATGCATCTATTGTAGATTTGTAGCGAGAACAGTAGTATTCCTCGTTTTATACGTGGATGACATTCTCTTAATAGGAAATGACATTCCTATGCTACAATCTGTCAAGGGGTTCTTGTCACACAGGTTCTCCATGAAAGACCTGGGTGATGCCTCATACATTCTGGGTATCCGGATCTACCGTGACAGATCCAAGAGGATATTAGGACTCTCGCAGTCCAGGTACATCGACACCATACTGAAGAGATTCAGTATGTAAGATTCCAAGCGCGGTAATCTACCGGCTTGTCACGGGATCACCCTCTCCAAAGAGATGTCTCCCAAGACTGATTTGGAGAGGGATCGCATGTCTATTATACCCTACGCTTCTGCGGTAGGCTCTATAATGTATGCGATGTTGTGTACCAGACCGGATGTGGCTTATGCACTAAGTGTGGTAAGCAGGTATCAGTCAAACCCTGGGGAGAAACATTGGATAGCAGTAAAGAACATTCTCAAGTACCTGAGAAGGACTAAGGAGATGTTCTTGGTGTATGGCGGAAAAGACCTGCAGATTGAGGCCTTTGCTGACTCCAGCTTCCAGAGTGACAAGGATGATTCCAAGTCCATGTCGGGTTTTGTCTTTACCCTCAATGGAGGGGCGGTGTGTTGGAAGAGCTCCAAACAGGAAACCGTTGCTGACTCGACTATCGAAGCGGAATACATCGCTGCATCTGATGCCGCAAAAGAAGCTGTCTGGATGAGGAAGTTCTTGAAAGAACTTCAGGTGGTTCCGTCCATTGTTGACCCAATACCTCTGTATTGCGACAACAACGGGGCTATAGCTTTAGCGAAGGAACCCAGATCCCATCAGAAATCCAGACACATCTTAAGGCGGTATCACCTGATCAGGGAGATCGTGGATCGCCAGGAGATCGAGGTCCGGAGAGTTGCATCAGAGGATAACACAGCAGATCCATTCACCAAGGCCTTGCCCCAGACTCAGTTCGAGCGGCTGATCGAGATGATAGGTCTTCGATACGCCAGTACATGGCCTTAGTGTAAGTGGGAGATTGTTAGTGTATATGCCCTAGAGGCCATTACTGTATCATACTAGTTTGTATATTACTTAATGGAAGCTTGGGATATTCACAGTTGTATATACAATCTTGCTCGAAATGGTAGTATGCTACTTGGTTTGTCTCTGCTTTAATATGTGCATGTGTTTCTTTTAGCATATTGCTGGTATACATATTAGTAGAGCCCTTAGGATCTTTGCTTGATTACCAGCGTTGTGATGGCGCTCGCACTCGTGGGAGCTGGGTAATCTATAAGCACATCCTTATACAGGTCCCTGGTCGTTGGACTATCGAGACAGGGCATCGATACTCCGGAGTAGACTAGCGTATGCGCTTCTCATCCCAGTGAGGGAGACGGTCTGTCCCACAGCCGTCAGTACGTCGTACTTGAGATAGTATACGGGTGCTCGTTGGGTTACGAGTACACTGGACAGGACTCGTCGGGAACTGTTGGTTGGTATTATACCTATCGTCAGTTATCAGTTCCCAGGTGACATGAGTACAGCTTAGTCCGCTGACTTGACACTGTCACTTCGCCTCGAGTGTGTTCCCACTGCACTTTGATTACTACCCTACCACGACTCAAAGGAGTCGTGCAAACAGGTAGTTTTTGGGTGCAGTCCCGAAGCACTTGGAGGCAGTGACGGTTAGACAGGATTCGTCTCTCTCGGTATTGGGGGTTGACATCGCGCTGTGTCCAGGAGAGCCATTACACGAGTAGTCCCTGGCCAGGGCAAGCGAGATATACTGGTAGGTTTCCAGTGTTATCTCAGGGTGTTCTGGGCTACACTCCGACACGACTTGTACCGCTATTAGGGGACTGACGTTCACCGCCCCCTAGGCCCGCCATGCGATGTATCAGACGAACAGACCGGACTGTACGGAGACTGTCACATACAGGCTCAGTAGGAGTGCAGATGGGGTTCACCTCGTCAGTCTTCTTATCGACATCTACCTGGGGACCGTTACGTACAGCTAGTGCCGCTTGCGGTCTGTGGTTAAACCCACTGCCAGCGTAGTGTCGAGTCTTTACAGTCCCACACAGAGAGCTATTCGCCTTTAGGCAAAATGAGTAGAGGTCGCATGGTTTTGCGACAGGGTTCGTTCGCATCCGCGCACTTGTGCACGTTTGCTGTCCGGACAGTTTATACTAGCGGGCTTTGGTTTAAGCCGGATCCTAGTATATGATTTGAGATTGGTTTTTCTCAGTGTATTCGTGTTCCTCGGATCACGAATGCGGGTGCGTATGCACAGTTGCTTGAGATTGGGGAGAGGACCTTGTTTAGGGTTAATGGCTATTGTCATTTTATTAACCATATTGCTTATGTGTGTATTATAGTTAATTGATAATTAGCTTAATAATTGTGCATGGTTGTTGTTGACATTTTGACTTCATTGACTTGTTGACCTAGGTTGACACTTTGACCATCATCATTTCTTTTGGAAGATGCTCTTTGATCTTTGCAAAATTGAAATGATAATGGTCATGTCATGATTTACCATGACAATTTTCAAGCTAATTATTCAATTAAAATTATTCACACATATTAGTGAGAATGGCTCACTAATAATTCATTCTCTCATATCCTTTCTCTCTCTTGCTCTTCCTCTCCCTCAAGCTCTCTCCCTCTCATGTGTTGAGAAACAAAAAGCTTGAGAAAAACCCTCACTTGATCTTCTCTACTCTCTTCTAGGGTTCAAGTCTTAGCATTTCTTGCACTCTAGTTACTCCTAGCTTGGAGTTGAAGCTAAAGGTCGAGGCTTTCGGGTGGATCCTTCTTTGACGGGAGAAGACAAGCAAGGTGACCTCTTTCTACCATTTCAAGGAGCAAGGAGAGAAGGACTTTGAGCTCAAGGTATAACCTTTCCATCACTTAGCTACTTTGTAGTTAGCTTTAGCAAGTTTATGTTTAGCAAAGATCCTTAAAGCATGGTCCATGTTGCCTATAGTTGATAAAAATCCAATTTTTATTATGTTTTCCGCCTCCCCGTAAGCACCGGGGTGGGCAACGTAGACTTACAGCATCATGGTATTCAGTTGGAATATCCTGCACCTCATTCTATGGGGAAAGAGCCGAGATCCCTTCACCGGGAATGACCTCTTTAGCAAAGGTTTTCACCACTATATTTTTATAAGAAGCTATCCGGTTCTTTCAACGATATCAAGTTCATTACGTTAAAGAGTTTTCGCCAAAAACCATTCGTAGCCCTCCGTCATTTCAGAAAGGTAGCACTTAGTATTCATGCTATGTATGTTGGCCTTCGTCAAGGCATAGTGTATGGTAGCTATTTGTTACTTTTCTGCAGCATAGATAGATGCGTTGGTTTGGGACAGTCGTACTGCCTTGTTGGCCAAAGTCAAGGGTATGTACGGGTGGATTCAAATTAACCTGGATAATGACAGGTAGAACTTGACATGTGACTTATGATATGTTGGCCTTCGTCAAGGTCATAAGAGCATGGGGCAAAAATCACATCGGGAGTTTCTAAAGAAACCGAAACTTGCCAGATATGCGCATACCTTCTGGAGTGTGATAACGTGAGTGGATTCCATCACATTATCATGCGATGATAGTTGGATCCCGATTCCCACTGATGAGTTGGTTTACTCCTCGGGTGATCCCGACTAATTCTTCTTTTAGGTTTGGAGGAGAATTTGACGGTACAGTGGGAGGTTTCCTGATTAGATAAAGTGACAACCATTCTGATCTAGGTTAGAATGCACGCTGAGTGTTTCTTTTCTCTCTCTCTTTGGCAGCGACCATGAACCGACCCTAAGACTATGACTCAGTGACCAAAATTAACCGAACCTTCTTAAACACTGGCTTTTGGATTGTCAGAGTTGTATGCCTCATTGCCACTCCTACTCTTACCCTTTTCTCCAGGACACCCCGTATTACTACGAACATCCACTTCCATTGGATAAAACCATCATATAGTTATATACGAACTCGAAGGAATTTATTCGAGGAAGGTTTCCGGTTCTGGAAGAAACGGATAGGACTATTCAGTTGTCTTTTCCTTTTACCTTCTCTCAGGTTGCGAGTGTTCCTTGGATTAGGACAGCACACCTATTACGCTTATTGGATAGTCTTCTTCCAAACCATAGGCTAGTGCCGAACGGTGGGGAATGAAGAAAACCAATTAGCCTAACGATGGTGTGCAGAAGGTATTAAGTAAAGACAAATAAAGGGATTAGTAAGAGGGAAAAGTAAATTGCGACTGTTATTCACAACCAAACCAAGTATTTTATTACTACTCCCATTTCACCTTTGTATTTCTCCAGAACACTCTGTATTACTACGAAGATCCACAGTTATTTGGATACTCCATCGTATGGTTATATACGAACTCGAAAGGAACTTGTTCCAGTTCGGGGATGGATTCTGGTTCGGGAGAAATAGGAATAAGGTTTATTCGGTTGTCTTTTATCTTCACCTTCTCTCGCATTGCGAGTGCTCCTAGGATTAGGACAGTACACCCATTATGCTTATTAGATAGTCTTCTTCCAAACCATAGGCTGGTGCCGAAAGGTAGGGAAGGAAGAAAACCATTTAGCCTAAGAGGGTGTACAGAAGGTAATGACTAAAGACATATAAAGGGATTTGGAGAGATGGCAAAGAAATATACGGTTACAGTTATGAATTTGGATAATGGAAGAGGCATTACTAGGAATACCAGGATACCCCATCGAAACATTTCAATATTTCAGTTTCACTGTGTACTGTTAAAAGAAAACTGATTTCCTAATTAGACACTTGCTCCAGGGTATGTATTTACCAGGTATGATTCTTATATCCGTATGGTTTTACAGATGATGAGTGGGAGTAAGTTATTAGGAATTAGGTGATCATCCTCATTATATCATAATTCGTTGTAATTGGTGATATTTGAGGAAATCACCTAGGTTGTTTGCCGGACGACAAATATTTGGTTTTGAATATCCGTTGTTGTGCACCAATTTCAAATTGATACATCTGTATGTCTATTTTTATAGAGTGAGATATACCTTTTTGAAATTATGTCCATGACATTTACCTATATCAGTGGATGGTTAGGTAAGCAGTATTAAATAGCGGTGTAATTCTTCTTAACCATAGATACAGTTTTTAACCTACGACACACAGGGAATGAGTTATTAGACTCAAGAGACTTATACAGAGTATTGTATGTTGTCCAGCGTCCATGAGGACAGAGGGGTTGGTCCTCGTATTATATTCAGTTTACTTGTGACTTCTATAGCTCTTAGACAAGTGTTTCGTAGAGATATAAGATCTAAGTTTTGAAAAGTTATAGGTATATGAATAAAGTAGAGAACCAGGTATTGCAAGTATCAGGATTCTTCAAAGTGATCGAAGATGTAGATACTTGTGTATGGTATTCAGTTGATAGTAATGATTAAAAGAACTTGCTTCTCTTTCAGGTTACTCATAATTGGAAGCACTCCTAAATTGAGTAATGCTGATCGGCCTCTCTCCATTCAGTTGACATGCACTAGAGACAGCTGCATGATTTGAATCTGGTTCCAATTAAATCAGTGCCTCTGGTTCTATATTGGATATAGAACAGTTCATATCTTAACGATGTTAAGGTACGGGGAGTTGTCCGGTTTATGCTTAAAACCAGACTCTGGATAACTCAAGGCACGTTTCTGTAATGGCTTTTTGTGGGTTGACCCAGGCTATGACGAGGGTTGACTTTCTACCATCTGGAAGATCAATAGTGATATTGTTCTAGACTCGCCACAGTTTTAAGTAAAATGGATTTTTTCAGAAAACAGAAGTAGGAGTATGGTAGAACTGGAAGTGATTCCAGAACCGCAAACGGTTACTGAAAATTTGATAAGAACCTAAACATTCAATCTGGTTTGACATTCCATTGGCCACTCCGCAGATAAGGTGGGTAACCTCAGGCACCCGAGAGGTACTCCGGTAGCTTTAAAGACGGTGGCAGGGAGGTTCTTGTTTACCCAGACTTGCCATTGCTATTGTTCCAGACTATGAGACCCGGCAGGAGGATGAGTATAGCGTCGTAATGAACCGGCTTTAGAAGCGTACGAGTATATGACTCTGCCAGAGGGTTGTCATAGTCAGTGGGAGCAGCGGAAGCATAGTGGACAGGTAGCTTATGTCTATTTATGGAATAAAGCAGATATAACGGAGATAGATCATCTATTTCTGATGTGACAGTCATAGGTTTGACTCCATCAGAATAGGGGATGGATCTGTTAAGAAGGTAGTAGGGTGTGATGTCCTGGTATCTAGATGACATACACAGAGTAGGAAGTGATATTCCTATACTACGATCGGTTATACTTTGGTTGTCACACAGTGGTTTCTCCACATAGGAATTGGATATTATATCAGACATTCTGGTTACTAGATCTATGGTTTTAGATCTAGATTTGGGTAGTATCCTAATCTGGGTACTTAGACAACATTCTAAAGGTGTTTTAGAATGGACGACTCCTGGCACGGTAGTGTACCTACAGGTGATGGAGTCACCCTCTCTAAAGGTGTCTTACAGACTAAAGGGGAGAGGGATGTGCATGATTGGCAGATCACTTGCTTAGGCAATTGAGTCAATCATGAGATGTCAAGTACCACACCAGATGTTGTTTTTGCAGTAGATGCAATAAGTAGATATTGATCCAATCCTGGAGAAACATTCGGAAGCAGTTTTAGAACATAAGTGCATGTTCTAGGGATATGATAACGACAGCCTCCTTTGGGAGACGGTTATCATTCCAGGCTTCCAAGGTGACCTGGATGACAGAGTGACTGTTAGAGTTATAGTTTTCCCTCTAACAAGAGGCAGTATTTTGGACAGGTGGTCCAAGGGGATACTGAGGGAGGCATGACGTAGGATACTGATTAAGTTCAGTTGACGATACAGTCTAAGAAGTTTGGATTTGGAGTTCGTTTATGAGCTAGGTCCTATCAGATATCCAGACATATTCTAAGACAGGTATTGCTCATTTCGGGAGATGGCTTTCTCCGCAAACTTGAGATAAAGAAAGACATAGAAAGAAACATTATTCATATCAGAATATTGCATTTTATACCGCCCATTCTTACGCTCGTGTGTTTATAGGTAGGTGCTTTTAATCCGTGTTTGTTACATGTTTACAGAGTACAGGTTTCCAGTCCAAATATTGCAAATCAAGACAAAATCTCCACAGTTACGCCAAAAGCAGAACATCTGTTGACAGCAGATAAAAGCCGGGTTCCGGTCATCCATATCCGTCCAGTGCCGAGTACCAGTTCCTGAGACAAGACATATGACAGTGGTCATTCGTGTCTGGGACAAGCACAGAGCACGAGGGGGGCCAGCACAAGAATCAATGGGTGCGCGGAGCTCGAGAGAGATAGAAGTCAAAACTGAAGAAAAGATAGCAATCTTGGACTAAGAATTCTGAAGATATTCTGGAAAGATTATCAGAAAATACATGTACCAGACAACAGGGGACAGCAGACCAGGGCCGTACAGAAAAGCCCATGCCCTAACTCCATCATAGGGCCGCGGATCCACGGCCAATAGGGGGTATTGGCGGTGGATCCGCGGCCGTACGGGCGCCGCAGCTTGTCAACTTTTGTGGGTATTTTGGTCTTTTCACATGGGTCCAGTTTGTTGCCCTAGATTTCATTTTCCCTGCCTATAAATACTCCAGAACTGAGCTAAGCCAAGGGTCAAAATTTTGTGTCCACTCTTTTGTAGTTTTTTGTATAGTTCTTCTTCTTCTTCTTCATTCTTTTTCCATGAAAATTGTAGTGAGAGCTTTTTGAGTGGGAGATCAATGAAGATGAGGGTTTTGTATCATTCTCTTTTGTTTCTTCTTCCCCTTGAGATTCTTGCTTTCTCTTGATCATTCAACCTCTTCATTGAGCTTGAATGGTTAAGGGTTAGTTATTGATCTCAAGGGTCGTATTCTTTCATGGAATTAGCACTTCATTTCACATGCGTTCTTGATCAGTCGAAAATATTGTATATTTTAGCCGGCAATTTCCCTAACATTTGCATACATTTAGAAGTGTTCGGCATTCATATTCTACATATTAGCAAATCTGTCACAAAATATGAGATTGCATGTATTAGACTTTTAAACCGGCACTTTAAGGGAAATTAACCGCATTTCATGATATCGCATCATTTCTGTATTTGCGCAACACTTGTCTTGAGTCTGTGCAGGAAAATACGGAAGAAAAACCCAAGAGCTGATCAACATTAAGCCAATTCAATCATTTCAGATCTGGTAGAAATTCAGAAGGAATTATACAATTCTATACATCAAAAGAAAGCCCATACATCAGCCCAAGAGAGCACCAGAGAAACAAAGGCCCAAGACTCCAAGTCAGCCGCGGATCCGCGGCAGGAGCTTGCATGTGCCGCGGATCCGCGCCTCTTATGCCACGTCAGCAGTGCAATTTTACTGCAAAATTCTCACAGAGGAGCCCACATTCATTTCCAATATGTAAAATTCCATAATTCTCCAGAAGCTACTGCCAGATCAGCAAAGAAGATTAAGAAGGCTAATCCTAATTAAGCTCCTAAACTAATCCTCTTCTAGAAGCTCCTCCTAACTAATCACATCTAGAAGCTTCTCCCCTAACTAACTTTTGGAGGGAAATTTGAATTTCTTCAACAAACTTTAGGAGGGAAACTTAGAATTTGAAATCCTAGATCTAGGGTTAGTTATCTATAAATAAGAACCTAGACCTAGGGTTAAAGGCTAATCTTTAATATTCCTAAAATTCATTCTACACCATTTTCTTCCACAAGTCTAGTGACAAGGCTTGTGCGAAACCCTAACCCTAATTCCACTCCAAATCCAAGATCTTGAGTACCAAATCAAGCAAGAAGCCTTCAACCTTTTAGGAGCCGAGCCGATCTTCAATCGGGCAAGTGATCCAAGCCGATCCGCGTTCCACGGAGACGAGCGAAGCCAAGTCGACGATCGAATTCTTCCTCTTGTAGTTCTTGAGCGAATGTAATGAAATTGTTGATATAAATAAAAGGTGAAATTCTTTAATCTTGCTTTCTTTTAATTCTTGCATCATGATTAGATCTCAATTTGTAATTGTTGTTCTTGTTGTGATGTTTGAGTAAAACTCCGCTCGTAAAGGAGTCGAGACGATTGTAGAATGATGATGTAACAAATCTTAATACGATTTTTAAGTCCTACGAGTTTTGTAAACCCTAGCAAGTTCAAGAATCAATGACCTAGTTTCGTAGCGATGCTTTCTTGAATGTGATCGCTCGAAATTAGGGATCTACGATCGTTTCTTGAAATTACTAGAGGCTAGAATATGAATGATATCAATGAAAGAACAAGAGATAAGATAAAACCCTAGTTTCACAAGAAGTCTCTAATTCTCATCGATCATCATCGATCTAGTATCAATTCATCGAAGGATAAGAATACGTAATTGTAAGATTACATCACATCTATAGATCCAATCGATTCCTACGAGCCTCATTTCGATTCTTGATATTTGGTTTGGAAAAATCATCAAACTATCAATTCTTGATTCTATCTTTTTCTTGTTATTAGATCGAGATTTTCTAATTCTTGAACTTCAAATATAAATCATGAATTGTTTTGTTTTCTTTTCATTAAAGTTTCAATTCATCTAATTCAAAAGACGAACGATTACACTTTCCCTGTGGACGATCCGCACTCACTTACAATCTACATCCGACACCGTAGTTGATTGCGGTCAAATAATTTTTGGTTGTGATTTCTTTACAATTTCATACTACACATCAAGAATTCTTTTCAATCAAATGGCGCCGTTGCCGGGGATAGTGCGCTAATAGTTCGTATTTTGAAATTTGAGTTGAAAATTTTATTCCATTTAAATTTTGTGATCAAAATTCGTGCAAACACTAATACGTGTTTTGTGATTTGATTGCGAGGAAATCTGGAATCATTGGAGCTGTGGAAAAAAATTTCTGAAACATCCAGAGAGCTGTGTAGGTGAACAGGAGCTTGTGCACAAATTTCTGTGCACTGATCCCAACATACCACCGCCCATCCGCGGCAAGAACCCCCAATCCGCGGCGGATCCGCACCTCTGTGGACTGTTCACTGCACCAAGTTTGCTCTGTGAGTCTCCCACTTTCTTATCTCTTACCCCATCTGCTCTAATAACAATTTTACTGCAGGTTTCTTTGCAAATAAATCGTTGCGTGCAAAAGCAAAATAAAATTTGTGCGTGTTTTTGATTCTTGGTTATTTGCATATTAATACGGAAATTAAGGGGCACGACCAAATCCAAATTAGGTGGGGATTTAATTACCCTTCCTAGGCCCCGAAAATCGCAAAACTTGCATCCGCATTGACCCTCATTAATTAAAAGAAATCTAGAGATGACTCTAAGGACTGTCGCGCTCAATTAGGACAAGAGAAGGCCGTGGGTAATTCATTGCTTATCCGCGTTTTCTTGTGGTGCCTAAGGCGAGTGTGTCTAAGGCTAGTGGTTATTAATTAGGCCCACTGTAGTGGTGGTTCCTTCCCACTTACCTGGCACTTATCCGGCCACAGAGGGACAAAGAGGCAGTGGAGGATTTATCCTGCGACTTGTCTTTTGGCAGTTAGGAGCGGTCTAGAGCTTTGACCTAGGTGACCCCTAGATTTTAGGGTTTTGTGTGTTGCATTTGTTTTGTTGCATCATATTTTCAAAAATCCGTATCTTTTCAAAACAAACACCGCATTCTTCATTTCCCCTAATTATAAATTCACGCTGCCACTTGTACTAACCCCTTTTAGTGCAAGATAGGCTGGACAACGGGTTTCTAGTGCCCGTTAAGTCCGCGTTTCCCCCGATCGACCCTAAAGTCGGTATTTCTCCATTTACCTTTCTTTTACCCACCACCACACCCACATGGATGGATCACCCTCCATCGAACTTCTTTTCCACTACTCTGCCGCCGTCCGTTGGTGCGCAGATTCCATCTCGCATCTCTCTCCAAGAGAGATGCTATCCTACACGAGGCCCACTTTCCACCTGTCTTTCCACACCACCAGCCAACGGGGAAAATTTTCAAATAAAACCCCAATACATCAACCTTCTACCAAAATTTCACGGTCTCGAGTCTGAAGACGCATACGTGTTTATCACGAAATTTGAAAATGTATGCGCAATGATGGGTACCTCACAGTTGTCTGTGGATGCTTTACGTCTTCGTCTTCTCCCATTTACCTTGTGCGATTTAGCCGAGAAGTGGCTATATAACACTACCGCACATTCCATTTCAAATTGGGACGAATTCGTCAAAGCATTCCTTAAGAAATTTTACCCACATCACAAAACAGCTCGAGTCCGTAGCGAAATCTATCAATTCACCCAGCTTCCAAATGAAACATTTTCAAAGTGTCTTGAACGTTTCAAGGATCTGTTAGTCCAATGTCCACATCACGGCATCCCGAGATGGGAACTGTGCCGAATCATTTATGAGGGCATTACTCCTTACACGAGACAGACCCTTGAATCCATGTGTCAAGGCAAATTTATGACCAAAGATGATGGGGAAGCCTAGAATTTTCTAGAAGATTTCGCTGAAAAATCTTTACAGTGGGAGGGTGTGAGTCAATCGTCTAGGGATGGCAATGATATTTCCATAGGAGTTAGAGCTGACATTTCAGCGATGCAAAAGAAACTCGAGAATATGGAAAACAAATTTTTAGCCGCCCTAAGTCAAATATCACTCTCCAAAACTGTATGTGGCTGTTGTTCTGATCCGTCTCACTTGACGGAAGAATGCCCGTTTCAAGGTCATGAGCATACCAATGCCGCATTTCAAAGACCTAGAAACAATCCATCTTCCTCCACATATGATCAGGGTTGGAGGAATCACCCTAACTTTGATTGGAACCAATCCCAATTTCAAAACACGGTTCCAACCCAAAACAATTTCCAAGGGGCCCCTCCACCACAACAGCAACCACCACAATTGAGTCAGCACCCCTTTCAAGCACAAAATTTTCAAAATCCGGTCAACACTTTTACACCATCTAGTCCTTTGCAGTTGACCGGGACTGATGAATCCTATTCATTTGCACAATGCATGAATTTGGTCTTAACAAATATCATGCAAGTTTCGGCTGAAATAAAGTCTTCTGTCGACTATATAAAGAAAAACTCTGCGTCCCAAAGCGAGAGTATTAAATCGATGGAAGAAGAAATTGCACGTTTAAAAGCTGAAATGAGTGCAAGAGAGAAAGGGAAACTTCCAGCTCAACCTTTACCTAATCCTAACTATTTACACGATGTGGATGCAATCACGTTGAGATCTGGAAGAGTGCTCGACACTCATGTTGGGGAAGAGTTTGATGATACTGATAAATCAATCAATAACACCCCGGCTGAGACCTTTCCTCACACACACACTTCTAACCCCAGTTCTTCTACCCTACCATCTTCTTCCGAGCCTATTCTTCATTTCCCAAAAGGCTCGCCACTACAGCCCACCTCTGTTACCCCTCCACGGACGATCCCCACTTCTATTCCGGGATCGGTTCCACACCCACTTCCTTCTCCTATGATGGACCCAGCACTTATTGCTAAAGCACCTTATCCTAATCGGTTAAGGGCTAACACACCGAGTCCACATATGGAGAAGATCATGAACATTTTTAAGCAAGTAAACACCAACATCCCTCTCCTAGATGCCATCCAACAAGTTCCGTCCTATGCGAAAACTCTTAAGAACTTGTGCACTAGGAAGAGGAAGACTCAAGCGCCCAAGAAGATATTCATGGAAAAGACAATAGACACGGCTTTCCCCCAACAATTACCGAGGAAACGTAAGGATCCTGGATATCCTATTATTTCCGTTTCTATCGGGGAAAAACACATTAACCGTGCTCTATTAGACCTTGGCGCTAGTGTTAACTTGCTTCCTTATTCTGTTTATGAGCAATTAGGGATCGGAGAGTTGAAGCCAACCAATTGCACTCTCCAGATGGCTGACCGATCTATCACCAAACCTAGGGGTGAACTGGAGGATGTGTTAATAAAAATCGGAGAATTTATATTCCCGGTAGATTTTATTGTAATTGATACACAACCTGTAGCGAACCCACGGAATCAAATTCCGGTGATTTTAGGTCGCCCCTTTTTGGCCACTTCCAATGCTATTATCAACTGTCGTAACGGTTCTATGACCCTATCTTTCGGGAATAGGTCAATAGAACTAAACATTTACAAGTTGGGAAGTGTACCCTCCGAACCTATTGCTCAGGTATGTTCTGTCGACTTAATGGATGTCGACAGCAGCGAACTTGATGGTCCTCCTGATATTGATCTAGACTCTTTTCATACGTTATTGTTTGACCCAACTATGTATCATACACATACGGACTCTTCCACCGAGATGTCCGGGTCAACAATTAACACTGATTATGAACTGCTTTTAGAGTCTGAAGATCACCCCGCACATTTTGATGACATTATTCACCGGGGTATTGATGGAACTTTTGAGGAAATCTTCGCTGATGAACTCGCATTTTTGAATGACACAGGTGTTGAGATGAATCATCTCCCAATCAATGAAATTGAACCTCCACCCCTTCTTCTGAATTGTAAAAAGAATGCGAGTAATCCATCACATTCACTGCATCGTCTCTCCAAAATGAGACGCACATACACTCTCTTCCACCACTTAACCTTTCCCCACTTCTTCCACCAACCCGAGCACTGCATTGATAAAATTTTTGAATGGTTGGTGTTGACATTCGGTCTTTGCAAAGCTTGGCATCGACCACTGATTTTTGACCCCCACTTGTGATTTTAAAAGATTAACATTGCATAAGTTTGGGGGGGTATATTTTCTGGCTCTTGAAAAGAAAATTTTTACAAAATTTTGAGCCAAAAATAAGTTTGGGGGAGATTCTTCACTTAAATATTTTGCCCCCACTAATAATTCCTCCCAAGCTTACAGGTTTTTCAAGATTTAGCTGATGGCAACAGTGAGGACACTGTTGAAAACAAGTTTGGGGGAGGTTTGTGCTTATTTACGCATCATTTGCATCATACATTGCATAAGCACAAAACATTTCTTTAAAAACCTATAAAAATTTAAAAATTTTCAAAACTATAAAAATACTTTTTTGTATATAAATAAGATAATGAAAGTTTAGAAAGTGAAAAGTTACATCCATGAGATTAGAAAAATTCTAGAAAACTAAGAAAATTAGAAGTTTTCTTATACGAACTAGTAATAAGTAGTTATGAGCCGTTGTCCCAAGGGTTAGTAAGATCAAGGACGTCACTAATCTGAGGATAAAAATAAGTCTGAAAAATAGTTTCTATTCTGGAAGCCAAACATTTTGAGCGTTGCTACCCTGCTATTCGCACTTACACACGTCTTAAAGCCTGGGATAGTAGAGGATACCTTGAAATGCTCTTGTCTTAAAGCCAAAAGTATGAAAAAAGAAAAAAAAATGGTGAGAAAAATGAACACTGGTTTTGTTATCACCAAGGGAAATAAAAAAATATATAGCAAGGGTGCCTTTTCATCTAGTGCCCTAAGGCCAACTGGTCTGGGAGTCACTGCTATACCTAAGGTGGTGCAAGATTAGGAAAATACACCAAATAAGCAAGCACATGAGTAATCGGTCGGTTAGTACCTCAAGAAGTATTAACGGTCGCATGAAAGTGTGTGAGCTCATCGAAAAAAAAAAAGTACTGAGGTTGATGGGCAAGAGTATGATAGCTTGAATTGAATTCTCCGGGTGTAGGGATGTCTTTACACACACGCAGGGTTATATGATCGATGTTTGGAAGAAAGATAGGAATGAAGAATAAGACGATGTTTTATTGAGGGAGGACGTGATTTCTGACATCTTTTCATGACCATTAAGATAGGGCTCATGACAACCGAAAAGCTAGCTTAGTTGGAAACCCTAATTTTCAAAGCTTTTCTTTTACGATTCTTTTTTTTTAAATGTAATATTCATGATCTTGCTTTTATTATTGGATTTTGTGGGTGCAATCCGCTGAAAACCCTCAGGAGACAACACTCCTCCTACTAGGGACACCTAGAGGTTTAAAGGCTTGTTGCACGTGCTCAGTGCAATCGTGTTGCCTACGAAAGTGTGCTAGTTAGTTTTTCTCTTTCTTTATTTTCTCCTTCTCTTTTTAATAAAACATTCGCTCGAGACGATCGAAATTAAGTTTGGGGGTATTTGATCAGTCGAAAATATTGTATATTTTAGCCGGCAATTTCCCTAACATTTGCATACATTTAGAAGTGTTCGGCATTCATATTCTACATATTAGCAAATCTGTCACAAAATATGAGATTGCATGTATTAGACTTTTAAACCGACACTTTAAGGGAAATTAACCGCATTTCATGATATCGCATCATTTCTGTATTTGCGCAACACTTGTCTTGAGTCTGTGCAGGAAAATACGGAAGAAAAACCCAAGAGCTGATCAACATTAAGCCAATTCAATCATTTCAGATCTGGTAGAAATTCAGAAGGAATTATACAATTCTATACATCAAAAGAAAGCCCATACATCAGCCCAAGAGAGCACCAGAGAAACAAAGGCCCAAGACTCCAAGTCAGCCGCGGATCCGCGGCAGGAGCTTGCATGTGCCGCGGATCCGTGCCTCTTATGCCACGTCAGCAGTGCAATTTTACTGCAAAATTCTCACAGAGGAGCCTACATTCATTTCCAATATGTAAAATTCCATAATTCTCCAGAAGCTACTGCCAGATCAGCAAAGAAGATTAAGAAGGCCAATCCTAATTAAGCTCCTAAACTAATCCTCTTCTAGAAGCTCCTCCTAACTAATCACATCTAGAAGCTTCTCCCCTAACTAACTTTTGGAGGGAAATTTGAATTTCTTCAACAAACTTTAGGAGGGAAACTTAGAATTTGAAATCCTAGATCTAGGGTTAGTTATCTATAAATAAGAACCTAGACCTAGGGTTAAAGGCTAATCTTTAATATTCCTAAAATTCATTCTACACCATTTTCTTCCACAAGTCTAGTGACAAGGCTTGTGCGAAACCCTAACCCTAATTCCACTCCAAATACAAGATCTTGAGTACCAAATCAAGCAAGAAGCCTTCAACCTTTTAGGAGCCGAGCCGATCTTCAATCGGGCAAGTGATCCAAGCCGATCCGCGTTCCACGGAGACGAGCGAAGCCAAGTCGACGATCGAATTCTTCCTCTTGTAGTTCTTGAGCGAATGTAATGAAATTGTTGATATAAATAAAAGGTGAAATTCTTTAATCTTGCTTTCTTTTAATTCTTGCATCATGATTAGATCTCAATTTTTAATTGTTGTTCTTGTTGTGATGTTTGAGTAAAACTCCGCTCGTAAAGGAGTCGAGACGATTGTAGAATGATGATGTAACAAATCTTAATACGATTTTTAAGTCCTACGAGTTTTGTAAACCCTAGCAAGTTCAAGAATCGATGACCTAGTTTCGTAGCGATGCTTTCTTGAATGTAATCGCTCGAAATTAGGGATCTACGATCGTTTCTTGAAATTACTAGAGGCTAGAATATGAATGATATCAATGAAAGAACAAGAGATAAGATGAAACCCTAGTTTCACAAGAAGTCTCTAATTCTCATCGATCATCATCGATCTAGTATCAATTCATCGAAGGATAAGAATACGTAATTGTAAGATTACATCACATCTATAGATCCAATCGATTCCTACGAGCCTCATTTCGATTCTTGATATTTGGTTTGGAAAAATCATCAAACTATCAATTCTTGATTCTATCTTTTTCTTGTTATTAGATCGAGATTTTCTAATTCTTGAACTTCAAATATAAATCATGAATTGTTTTGTTTTCTTTTCATTAAAGTTTCAATTCATCTAATTCAAAAGACGAACGATTACACTTTCCCTGTGGACGATCCGCACTCACTTACAATCTACATCCGACACCGTAGTTGATTGCGGTCAAATAATTTTTGGTTGTGATTTCTTTACAATTTCATACTACACATCAAGAATTCTTTTCAATCAGTTCTCTACCCTTCCCTTGATCTTACAACCTCTTGATTGAGCTTGCAAGTTTAAGGGTTGGCTATTGATCACATGCTTGCCTTGAGTTCTAGTTTCTTGTTCTTTTTATTTGCTTATTTATTACTTGCTTTTTATTACCTTGCTTTACTTTCTTGCAATTTATATTCATGCACTTTAATTACTTGTTTGTAATCTTTTCTTTTCTTTGTTCTTTTCTTTTTGTTCTCTTTTTGGTTCTTTTTTGTGAATGAATGTAATTATTATTGTTAAGAAGAAATACGGTATTATAAGTTAACGTTTCTTTGCCCATTTCCTTTTCCCGTATTTTCCATTGAACTCCGCCCAAACGATACGCAAGCGCTCCGTTAGGCACCGTACCCTGACAAGGTAACGGTGATTCCTAACCGCGACCGGTTGCGTTCGGTTTGGCCGGAGGCGAAAGCAAGAGACAAGAACGGAAGGATAAGGGTAAATAAGCCGTATTCCACTTATACCGCGCTTAAATCCCCTAATCCACGTTGTTGCCGATTGCTCTAGCTTCAATTGGTCAAGATTCGGCTCAAAGGTTTTGAGTACGGATTTCTTTAGCTTATAATCTCGTATCTTTTTCTTAACAACTTTATACTTGCAAATAATACACTTAGGATAGAATCGAACAACTCATACACAAATTCTTTATTGACTCGTCTAAGACAAGAACGGAAATACAACCATCTCCCTGTGGATCGACCCGTGCTCAACCGGCTAGCTGCATAGCGACACCGTCTTGATTGCGGTAAACTTTAATTCTTCCAATCAAATGGCGCCGTTGCCGGGGAGACGGTAGCGTATTTTCTTTCTTGTTATTCGGGTTAATATTCTTTTTGTATATATTTATAAAAAAAAAATCTTTTTGTTTTTTTTTTGATCATTTTTGTAGGCAAGTGTGCAGATTTTTGCAGATTTGCAAACTGCGATTGTGGAAGCAAAGTGTGCGTTCAAAGCTAAGGTGATTGCAAAGTACAGGGCCAAAGATCCGGGTAGTTTGACCCGCGCAAGCGAACTTTTCAAGCTTACCGGATTTGATTCAACGGGGGTTTCCTAACCCAAAATTTTAACGGTACGTATTTTACTAATACCTTCTTCTCAAATCCGACGCATCCAATATACTATTCTTTGCAGGATTCTTTGCAAGTTCGCTAGCAAACGCTAAAACTTAACTAACCCGTATTTTTTTTGCAGTGCCGCGCTTAAACTAAAAAAAACAATTGTTTGATTCTTTATAGAATTTTTATTGAATTACGCATTGCATACATTAATACGGACTTAAGGGCAAGCGAACCCCACAACATACGGTAAAGGATTTCATCACCTTTTCCGTGGCCCATAAATCACGAACTTGAGCATAACATTTACCCGCACAAATTTTAAAAGAAACTAGACTTTAAGCCTTAAGGACTTCGCGCTCACTAGGAGAAGTTAACTGTGTTTAGAACCTCGCTTAACGGTATATTGTTTACGGGGTGTCTAGGAAAGTGTGAACGGCGAAACCGCCAAAAGAGAAAGGGTTATTTAATTAAGGAACTTCGCGAAAGCGTTGGAAAACCTCCCCTTATCTCTGCACTTACCTGGCCTCGTGATCAGTGTATCTTGAGCCTGTTTCTCGACACAGTTTTACTTCGACAATCAAGTTCTGGAGCAGGTCTAGTTGACCTAGGTTAACCCTAGAACGATTAGGTGTGTGGTATTTTTTGTGTCGTGATTGTTTTTCATCCATATTCTTTTTTTTTGTGTATACTTCATTCTTTTGTTAATATTTAAAAAAAATTATTAAAAAAAAATATCACATTCTTTTTTCCCTCATTTTCTCTACCTTTTTCTCTCTCTCTTCATATCATGGGTACTCCACCTCGCAAAACTCTTGCCGAACTTTAGTACCCACAACCAGACATTACTTCCTACGGTTCTTGTTTTGGTCGAACTTCGAACGATCCATCCATGCCAAAAATTTCTTTGAAAGATCGGATAGACGCGTCTAGGACGAACAACTGGACCCCGCAATCCACTTCGTATCAACCGTTTCAAACATTCACACCTTCTTGCGTTGATACCCCTTTTGAAAATCCAGTTGTAACCCCGAGACCTATGTCTATTGCTGAACGTATTGAACAATCTCGTAGCCGATCTTTCACTCCTTTCACCACTACAAATTCTTGGGATCAACAATTCCATTCACCTTCTTATCCCAATGTTGATCCCATTCCTGTCCAGCCATTCAATTCCTACCAGTCCTACCCAACTTTTACACCTTCCCTAGACATTGCTTCTACACAGCCTTTTGGGAGTTTTCAGTATCCAAACAACTTTGAATCTTTTACTGAAACCCCTTCACAACCTATGTCTAGTCTTGAGCGAACTTTGGAAGAATTTCGGGTAGCTTCACAGCAGATGATGGATTTGAATGCGTCCATGGCCGCTCTCATACAACCTACTGACCCGATAGCTAGTTTCCAACTAGCTCCAACTTTTTCAATGTATGATGAGGCGGCAGGACAGGCTGTGTATTTGAGTGGAGAGAGTGAGATATACCCCCTTCCAAATCAAACCTACCCGTCTCAAATTGAATCCCACAACTCCTGTGTTGAAAGTCTATCAAGTGTCCCAAATGAATTATCAGTTGAAGATAGAATGTTTAATGAGTTGTGCGACTTTGTAGTGTTTGATTTGCCCGATTGTGAAGGGACCTTGCCAAGTGAAATCACACCCAATCCTTTTGACCTCTACACCTCCATCTTAGAACCTGAATTGATTAATATCCATGCTTTGGTTGAGGTGTCAGATAATTTTGATTTTCACTTGATTAAGGATATTGACGCTGGGAATATTTTGGATGAAGAACCCGTAGATTTGGTTGAGTTTGTCTCTTCAAATCATCATCCCGATTCATTAAATGTTTTTCCCGAACCCCATATGCGTCTGGACTTTGATGAAATATGCATGGATGAGCTTAACTTTGAGGAGAATTTTGAGGATTTTTGAGGATGAAACAATTCTAGATGATGAGTCGGATTTTCCAATTCATCCTGTTCCTTTCACTGACTGTTTACACCCTCCAGAACCCTTAACCGATACCCTTCCTCAACCACTTTCCTCCATCATTTCCATCGTTCCGACCTTGCAAGAACCCGTATCATTTTCACTTCCTGTGTCTGGTTTACCAAGTTCGGCGTACCCATGGCTTCTTACGAATCTTGAGGGATTTGACCCAATCTCTCGACAGATAAATATATTAGCACAATCGCTTTTTACACATCGGTCATCACAAATTGTGCTAATCTATTTCCTCCATTTGCACCCTCAAGTTCGTCTTCCACTTCTTTTTCCCTTCCGCCATTCTTCTTCCTCTCATATACCGAGACCATATCCCGCTTCTCTCCGCATATGGTCTCGCGTATTCTCCATCTCTTTTCTCTACGCCTTCTTTCACCAGCCACTGCTTTATAGCGATAAAATCTTTGAATGGTTGGTGTTAACTTTTGGCCTGTGTAAGGCCTTGTATAGCTTGATACTGTTCTCTTTCCCCCCTAATCCTGAATTTCAACGCTTAACAGTGGAAACACTGTTTTACTTAAGTTTGGGGGGGACCCCTTTTTTTGTATATATTTTTTTGTTTTCCTTTTTGTATATAACTTGTTTTTAGGGAGCGCCGGCAATTTTGACCCTCTTGGTATAGCCTGACAGTGAGGGCACTGTCAAGTTTAAGTTTGGGGGTGTGCTCGGTAAGCTTTCTTCCTTCGCATTCATTTGTATATTTTGCATTTGCATACCTTTTAAAAAGCCCACAAAAAATCAAAAAATTTCCAAAAAAATATAAAAACTTTGTCGTCAAGTTAGCTAATAGGGTAACTTAGATCTTTATTCCGAAAGATTAGTTGATATGATAGAAATAACTAAATTCTAGGCTTAGGAATTGAAAACCCTAAAAATAACTCTCATTCTGTCTAACTTTGGTAAGTATACGTCCTTACAGTTTTTTTGAGAAATAGGTAATCTTGAGTTAAGTTCTTTAGTTAAGTCAAGATGAAGGGAAAGTATTGATGCTCTACTGAAGGATAAGTCTGAAAAATAGTTTCTTTTCTTGAGTTCAAATTTAGAAAGTATATACCCTACAAACTGCACATACACGCACCTTGAAACTTGGGATAGTAGAGGATACCTAGAAATACTCTTGCCTGAAAGCCTAGTATGAAAGAAAAAACGGTATTTAAAGCTAAACACCAAAAGAGCATATTGAAAAATAGATCCGGTCTTGAAAAAAAAAAAGAAAAAGAAAGAAAAAAAAAGAACAAGAAAAAAATAGAATAAAGTCAAGACCTGGAAACTGCTATTTACGCTTTAAAGTTCACACATTCAGTAATCGGTCATTAGTGCCTCAAGAAGTATTAATAGTCGCATGAAAGATGTGTGAGCAAAACCGTCCATCCTTAATGAAAAGAAGTAGTATTAGGTATTAGGGCAAGGGTATTATAGCTTGAATTGAATTCTTGAGTATAGGGGTGCAAATACATACACACGTAAGGGCATACAATCGAGGTTTGAATAAAAGATAGAAATAAAGAATAAGACTTGTGTTTTCTGTAAAATTGATAAAAATCCCTAATTTGAGGCCGCACTTTAGAAGGAAAACTCAGGAGAACCAACATCTTTCTAAAACTTTTTTTTGGAACGTATAGGACCTAAGGTTAAATATATAGGAGGTGTGAAAAATAAGGGTTGGATATTTCTAACTTAGGATGATAGAATTTCTAACGTAAATACTAAACTGTAGGAGTAGAATCATTGTTAACTTATGACACTAGCTTGACGGGATTTTGTGGGTAGTATCCGCTGAAAACCCTCAGGAGACAACACTCCTCCTACTAGGGACACCTAGAGGTTTAACGGCTTGTTGCACATGCTCAGTGCAATCGCGTTCCCTGCGAAAGTGCGGTTAGGATTTTATTTTTGTGAATAATTGGTTTTTGCTCGGGACGAGCAAAAGTTAAGTTTGGGGGTATTTGTTCATATCAGAATATTGCATTTTATACCGCCCATTCTTACGCTCGTGTGTTTATAGGTAGGTGCTTTTAATCCGTGTTTGTTACATGTTTACAGAGTACAGGTTTCCAGTCCAAATATTGCAAATCAAGACAAAATCTCCACAGTTACGCCAAAAGCAGAACATCTGTTGACAGCAGATAAAAGCCGGGTTCCGGTCATCCATATCCGTCCAGTGCCGAGTACCAGTTCCTGAGACAAGACATATGACAGTGGTCATTCGTGTCTGGGACAAGCACAGAGCACGAGGGGGGCCAGCACAAGAATCAATGGGTGCGCGGAGCTCGAGAGAGATAGAAGTCAAAAGTGAAGAAAAGATAGCAATCTTGGACTAAGAATTCTAAAGATATTCTGGAAAGATTATCAGAAAATACATGTACCAGACAACAGGGGACAACAGACCAGGACCGTACAGAAAAGCCCATGCCCTAACTCCATCATAGGGCCGTGGATCCACGGCCAATAGGGGGTATTGGCGGTGGATCCGCGGCCGTACGGGCGCCGCAGCTTGTCAACTTTTGTGGGTATTTTGGTCTTTTCACATGGGTCCAGTTTGTTGCCCTAGATTTCATTTTCCCTGCCTATAAATACTCCAGAACTGAGCTAAGCCAAGGGTCAAAATTTTGTGTCCACTCTTTTGTAGTTTTTTGTATAGTTCTTCTTCTTCTTCTTCTTCATTCTTTTTCCATGAAAATTGTAGTGAGAGCTTTTTGAGTGGGAGATCAATGAAGATGAGGGTTTTGTATCATTCTCTTTTGTTTCTTCTTCCCTTTGAGATTCTTGCTTTCTCTTGATCATTCAACCTCTTCATTGAGCTTGAATGGTTAAGGGTTAGTTATTGATCTCAAGGGTCGTATTCTTTCATGGAATTAGCACTTCATTTCACATGCGTTCTCTACCCTTCCCTTGATCTTGCAACCTCTTGATTGAGCTTGCAAGTTTAAGGGTTGGCTATTGATCACATGCTTGTCTTGAGTTCTAGTTTCTTGTTCTTTTTATTTGCTTATTTATTACTTGCTTTTTATTACCTTGCTTTACTTTCGTGCAATTTATATTCATGCACTTTAATTACTTGTTTGTAATCTTTTCTTTTCTTTGTTCTTTTCTTTTTGTTCTCTTTATGGTTCTTTTTTGTGAATGAATGTAATTATTATTGTTAAGAAGAAATACGGTATTATAAGTTAACGTTTCTTTGCCCATTTCCTTTTCCCGTATTTTCCATTGAACTCCGCCCAAACGATACGCAAGCGCTCCGTTAGGCACCGTACCCTGACAAGGTAACGGTGATTCCTAACCGCGACCGGTTGCGTTCGGTTTGGCCGGAGGCGAAAGCAAGAGACAAGAATGGAAGGATAAGGGTAAATAAGCCGTATTCCACGAATACCGCGCTTAAATCCCCTAATCCACGTTGTTGCCGATTGCTCTAGCTTCAATTGGTCAAGATTCGGCTCAAAGGTTTTGAGTACGGATTTCTTTAGCTTATAATCTCGTATCTTTTTCTTAACAACTTTATACTTGCAAATAATACACTTAGGATAAAATCGAACAACTCATACACAAATTCTTTATTGACTCGTCTAAGACAAGAACGGAAATACAACCATCTCCCTGTGGATCGACCCGTGCTCAACCGGCTAGCTGCATAGCGACACCGTCTTGATTGCGGTAAACTTTAATTCTTCCAATCAAACATCAGGGCGGATCCACTCACTGAGGCTATTCCTCGAACGCATTAGTTTCACAAACGGGTTTTGTAAGACTGATTAGTAGAGGAGTTGGGTGTTCGGTATCACACGGGCTGTGAGTATACGATATCGCAATAATTAGCCTTGAGTGCAAGTGGGAGATTGTTGGAGATAATGCCCTCAGAGTCAATTATTGGATCACAGGCACATGATTGCAATGATTGAGGGAGGACCTATGCCGGTAGGACAGTCTTACTCAAGATGATAGTATGCTATCTGGTTTATCTTTATCATCGTGTACTGCTTTGGGTGACCTTATAGGTCACTATTACGCGTTGATAGAGACCTTAGGATTCTTGCTTGACGGCCAGCAGTATGATGGCGATCATATACGTGGGAGCTGGGGTCTATAAGCATATCCTTTAAAGGTCCCTAGTCGTGGGAGTTTTCGAGACAGGGCATCGATACTCCAGAGTAGACTAGTGTATACAGTCGAGACCCCGACGAGGGACGGTGGCCGGTCTCAC
Source organism: Agapanthus africanus (assembly GCA_030015575.1). NCBI lineage: Eukaryota > Viridiplantae > Streptophyta > Magnoliopsida > Asparagales > Amaryllidaceae > Agapanthus > Agapanthus africanus. The sequence goes on along the minus strand of CM057339.1, from coordinate 820,693,122 downwards.
AAGCCACTGGTGTCAGATGGTTCACCTGAGATGTATACAGGTGCTCATTGGGTTATGAGTACACCAGACAGTACTCCCCGGGAACATACTAGTTGGTCTTATACCTGACGTCAGATAGCAGTTCCCTGGTGACATGTGTACAGGTTAGTTCATTGACCTAAGATCGTCATTTGTCTCGTGTGAGTTCCCAGTGTACTTTGATTACTACCCTACCGCGGCTCAAAGGAGTCGTACAAAGAGGTTTTAGTTGGGTACAGTCCCGAGCCACATGGAGGCAGTGAGCGGATCTGCAGGGGTTCGTCTCTCCCGGTATTGGGGGTGAGGTCACGCTGTGTCTAGGAGAGCCATTACACGAAGTCCTTGGCCAATGCATGAGACTTACTGGTAGGTATTCCAGTAGTATCTCAGGGTGTTCTGGGCTACACTCCGACACGACTTGTACCGCTTTTGGGGGTCTGACTTTTACCAACCCCTAGGCCCGCCATGCGATGCTCATAGACGAACGGACCGGACTGTACGGATATTGTCACTGACAGGCTCAGTAGGGTGTCAGGATGAGTTCGCTCATCGACGTCCCTTTTGGTCAATACCTGGTAGCCCGTTACGTATGGCTAATATCTCTGACGTGCTAGTGGTTAAATCTACAGCCAAAGTATTGACGAGTCTTTAGAGTTCCCCGCAGACAGTTTCTCAAGTTTCGGGCAAAACTCTGTAGAGGCCGTATGGAGATATGGCAGGGTTCGATCATATACGTGCGGTATTGCACGGATCATGATCGGATGGATAATACTAGCGGGCTTTAATTTAAGCCGGGTCCTAGTATTATACAGTGTAGATTTTGTCTCATTGTATTTGTATTCGGTCGGAATACAAATGCGGGTATGTATATACAGTCGTGGGATTTCCCTGTAATTTATTACGAGATCAGTTTTTTGAAGTTGCCAGTTTGCATTCCGTTTCGGCCATTTTCCTTTATTTCTTTCTTTGGCTGAAAATTGGTGTGGAGGGGGTTATTTGCAATTGTGCATTTTATTATGGAGAAGACTTTTTGTGATGATAGCTTCATGATGGTTCTTACTTCCTTTGACTTCTTTAGTTCATGATGGCTTACTTTATGTGATGGGAGTAGCTTGAGACTTTTTGGTGTGATCATGACTCCTCATCATCACCCATTCTTTTCTCTCTCTTGCATTATTTGGCTCACTCCCTCTTCTCATTCTTGAGGTTATGGCCGGCCATTCTTGGTGGGGGGACTGTCCATTTTTTGGTGTGGGATTGGGTTCTCATTTTGCTTGCAAAAGTTCTCTAGAAAAATTCTTTAGCCATCACAAAATTCACTTCATCTCCTTCCCACTTCCAAATGGCAACTTCAAACAACCCCATGAGACATAGTAATCTACGGATAGTCTACAGCAACCTTGGACACGCCGGCTCGCCAACTTTGTGCCCGAGTTGCCTCGGTCCAGAGGTGGGAGCCCGTAAAAGAACCCGGCGATGTGGTGCCCTTCCGACGAGGAGATGAAGACCGGAGAATCCGCGGGGAGATCGGGATGACGACGAGAAGACCGAAGGACACGGATCGCTCGGTATATCTCTCCACCCTCTCTCTAGTTAGCTAGCATTAGATTAATGGCCCGATCCGGGTTTAAAGTCCGCGGTAGCGCCAGTTTCTATTTAAAGAAAAGTTTTTTATATTCCGCATTTTGGCCTCGTTCAGACGGCCGGGGCGCTGCCGTGCACTTACAGTTGTACCCTGTTCGGGGCCTGTATTTACAAAGGAAACTCTTCCAAAATTTTCAGAAAAGACTTATGATTTTAAAAATACATATTTCGGCTTATGTTGCTAAAACTACTTGATTTAAATTGGTTTTTCCTCCACTCTACTGCTTTACTTGGTTTTGATTTCTGGGTTTTGGCTTACTTAGATGACGTACGCCTTGAGACGTTTCGTAATTTATGTGCCGGTCATGTTCCGTACTTTTCGTGTCGTGACAAAATTGGTATCAGAGCATTAGGTTTTACCTTCGGAGTATAGGATGACCCTTGGTTGATGGAGTAGGTAGCTTGAGTAGAGTGACGTACCGTACGTATGTTCTTCGGCATATTTACGATACGATACTCCGCTTAAGAAGCCTTAGGATGTACATTTCTTTGCACAGTGTTATATTCATTCTTTCGATCCACCCTCATCAGTACCAGTTTATGGTTTTGCTGCCACGATTACGGAAAGAGAGAGCTATGGCTAGAGTTGCGGTCAGCACGAGCTCGTCACGAACGAGGACTGACCAGGGCGTGATTCCAGGGACATACGATTTGCATAGTGTGCCGTGTTATTGTGTTTTCGCGCCATGAGCGTTTGATGGACCGCTGTTATGAGGTTTCTAGGGCGTACAGAATTGCACTAGAGGATTGAGCCACTGATGGAGGCCAGCAAGAATATGATGACCGTTGATGTATCACTTATTCATGATGATTGATGCACTGTTCAGCGTGCAGATGAATAAGCCAGTTGTTGCTGCGAACGACGAGAAATTGCCCCAGATGTTGGAGCTATTGCAGTACGAGTTGTACTTAGAGATATGATAGAGGGTCGCTAGTCACCCAAGGATGAATGACTAGGATATGTGGTTCGTTCACTTACCCCGATGTGAGGTCATCGGTTAGATTGATTCCAGCTAGAGACGACTTCACGCAGGTACGTTGAGAGTCGATAGAGGCGATCAAATGTCAGAAACCCATATTCCAAGTTGAAAGTATTCGGAAAGAAATGCAAGCAATTCTATGGACCCTCTAGAAGAATGAAATCCTAACTCGAGATAATGACCGTGTAAAAGCCTTTGAACTTTAGGGTTTGCGGCAGTTCCGCGGTGCCATTAGTGAGGCTTGGGTATGTCCTTCTACGGCTGGTCCACCGATGTTGTGGTATATACTCGATACTATTAAACTGTAGCCACGATGTTGAGCTCTTGGGGGATTATAGGTTTTGACGAATCGATCGAATGGTTCGACTTCATTCGGATGCTATGTGGTGAGATGCATTTCTTGGGAGACTCCAGATACGAGTATAGCCGTTGGAGCACAGTCCATGCAGCCACGAAGAGACGAGTCCGGAGTAGTCGACATTAGATAAAAGTGGAGTAAGAGGTTCGTACGAGATCTTTATGAGATGACGTTCCACTTTGCCGACATCAGAGATGCAATACGCATGCAGAGGCGTTGTTCCAGAAGGAGTCGTGATGAGTATGCAACCGTTCCGGAACAAGAAACAGATTTAGTGAAAGGTGATAACTTTCGGACAGATCGGCAGAGACGAGATTTGGGAGAGACCTCGACAGTACCTTTCTGGAATAAATTACGAGAAGACTTGGACCCAGGAGTAGTCATGTTACTGTTCAGACCAGAATATTGCATTATTATATTCCCCATTCTTATTCTTTTTATAAATAAACGGGTGCTTTTGACGCATGTCTGCTACATATTACAGGTTACAGGTTCTTGGACAGAAAAACAGTGAAAATGATGTAAAGACGATGAAAATATGGATTTTTGACCAACAAATGGGAGGACCTTAGTCAAGCCTACATCAAAGATAAAATTCACAAAGTACAAGGCAACGCAAGGTCCAAGATTACAAGCGAACGGTTAAAAAGCCATTGCAAATTGTTCACTGGAAATCTGGAACCAACCTAAAAGCCCAAATGGAAAAGGACATATGGAAACAGGAAGACCAAGTCAATAAGAGCTAGCCCAAGAAAAATGATATTCCAAAGCCACTATTGGGCCGCGGAACCGCAGCCAAACAGGGCATTGGGCCGCGGTTTCGCGGCCATACAGAGCAAACAAAAGCTGAATTTTTTATATTAATTTGTGGCGGCGTTGACTAAGTCTTTCTAGGGCTATTTGTGTAATTGTGGACATGCGAAACAAATGTAACCCTAGGGTTTCCTATTCTTTATAAATAGGAACTCTAATCATTGTAATTCTTTATGCCTCCCTTTAATGAATAAAATTTAGAAATCTTTTGGAGAGCATCGGTGTTTCTTCTCCATTCAGAAATTCAGATCTGACAACCCTACATGGATGATTGGAGGGACGCATCTGTAAGTGATTTAATTTCTTGCCTTAGTGTAGATTTAAATTCCTTGCCCTAGGCAGATTTAATTTCATGCCCTAGGAACTTGTTTAGGGTTTAGCTTTTAGGAAGGATTTTGAGAGATGAGATCTCTCATCCTTTTCTTACCCACCAAATATTTACAATAGGACTCCATGCATACATGCACATACCGCTCCCTACGGCACTCTATCCCTCGAGGTAGCGGTGATACCGTAGTATAAAGGCCCGGGTGTGATGTTTTCCATGGAGGTTAGGGTAAGAATCTCTAAAGGAAGGACAAGAACCTAGAGGAAGGAACACCTTCCCGAACGGATCTAATCCACTTTATTGATAATTACCATAACTCCTCATAGATCTTCATTCGGGTATTGAAAGCGGTGAGATTTAATTACATTTCCAAACCATCCCTAAACCTAGCCCTAGCAAGAGTAGATCTAGATAATTGCCCTAGCTTAATTAGATTTTTAGATTTAATAATCAACCGAACACCCTTCGGAATTAACTCGTAAGAACGAATCGGAAATTCACACAATCCCTGTGGACCGACCCGTACTCACCGGCTAGCTTCATGCGACGCCGTTCTTGATTGCGGTTACAAATATTTTTGATCTATCTTTTAGAAAGCGCAAGCACGCTAAATCTATTCAATCAAATGGCGCCGTTGCCGGGGATGGCGTAGAACTTTCCTTTTCGCGATTTCGGGTTAATCAAAATTAAAAAAAAATCATAAAAATCAAAAAAATCAAAAAAATATAAAAAAATATATAATCTATTATTTTTAGAAGGGATACTTTGCTGTTTTAATTTTGCAGGATATACAAAGACGATCTGGAAATTTCCAGAAGGCGAAACGGAAATCAGAAGATCTAAACAGCAAGGGATTAATTCAACAGAACACCAGAGAAAATTTGGAGATTTGAATCGTCCAAAATACCGCGGATCCGCCGCATTTCTCTGCTCTCGCCGCGGAAGCGCCGCCATCTGGTGACGTCAGCAAAATCTGAACACGTGTCTCGCACGTTTAGCCGCGGAACCGCCGCGGTGGGCCTCCTTTGACCGCGGAAACGCGCTCTTTTGGTGACATCATCCTCTGCAATTTGCGTTGTAAGCTCCTCTATTAATTCTCCTCTGCAAATTTTAATATATTTTCTGAATAATGCCTGTAAGATTTTGTGTGCTTTAAAAATATATTCCCTTCCAAATAACGATCTTGTGCAGGATTTTTGGGCCCCGCTTGAACTAAATTGATTGCAAGAAATATTTTGTTGTTGCATATCTTTTCTCGAATATCTTTTTGCAACAATTCTTTCCAAATAAAGATTCTTGTGATATGCTTAAAATAATAATTGATTGCAAGTAATATTTTGCTGTTGCATATCTTTTCTATAAAATATTTTGCTGTTGCATATCTTTTCTCTAAAATCTTTTTGCAACAAAAATTTTTCGAAATAAAGAGAGAAAAATCAATGAAAAATGAAAATAAAAAGGACAAATATTTTATAGAGCTTGCAAAATTTTTTTAGCCGCAAATAAATCCTTGCACAACAAACTTTCTTTCCTTTTCCCCTTCTTTTAACATGGGTACCTCACATAAAAAATCATTAGCCGAACTTTGGTATCCCGAACCTAATTTTGCGTCATATGTCAATATGTTCGGTCAATTTAAAGACGATCCTTCCGTGCCTAAAAAATCTTTGAAAGATCACATAGAGGAGTCTAGGAGAAACAGTTTGACTTTTCAACCCACTTTGTGTCAACCAAGTCAACCTTCACCACTTCCATATGTTGATACCACTCTTTCGAGTCCTTCTGACACTCCTAGGCCGATGTCCATTGCTGAGCATATTGCTCAATCTCGCAGCCGATCTTTCACCCCTCTCCACACATCTAGTTCTAGGGATCCACAAGATTATTCATATTTTTATCCACATGTAGACCCTACCCCTGTCCTACCACCCACTTCCTACCAGTCCTACCCGACCTTACCATCTTCACTAGACATTGATTCTACACAGCCTGTTGGGAGTTTTGCATATCCACACAATTTCGAATCTTTTTCCGAAACCCCCTTACCACCAAAGTCTAGTTTGGAAGAGGCGTTGGAGGCGTATATCGCAGCAACAAACAAAATGGTTAGGAATGTGGAAGCGTCCGTGGCCGCCCTTATGCAACCTGCTGAACCGGTAGCTAGTTTCCCGCTAGCACCAAAATTTTCAATTTCTGAGGAGGCGGTTGGACAGAATGAGAATGAGAGAGGATTTCCAAATCACACCTACCCTTACCCAATTGAAGCCCACAACTCCTGTTTTCCATCGATTGTCCTAAATAGTTCACCTGCTGAAAATAAAAATGAGTTGTGTTATTTTGTAGTGTTTGATTTGCCAGATTGTGAGGAACCCCTTTCGAGTGAAACCGCACCTAATCGTTTCGATCTTTACACCTCCACTTTAGAACCTAAATTGATAAATATCCATGCTTTTGATGCACCGTCTAAAGAAATTGATTTTCACTTGATTGAGGATATAGACGCCGGGAATATTTCGGATGATGAACCTGTCGATTTACTTGAGATTTTATGTTCAAATCATCATCCCGAGTTATTAAATGTTTCTCCCGAATCTCATATGCGTCTAGATTTTGATGATAATGGCATGGATGAGTTAAATATTGAGGATAGTATTGAGGAGAGTCTTGAGGATAATATTGAGGTTGAATCATTTTTATTTGATGTGTCTGATTTTCCAATTCATCCTCCTAAACCTTTGACTGCTATATCACCATCCCTCCTTCCCATCGTTCCGACCCCGCTTGAAGACTGTGAGCTTGAAACCTTTTCCTTTGAATCTGACAAAATTCTCACAGACGATAACACCTACGAGTGTTTCACTTTTTCGGACGATGCTGATGACTCACCGCCCGAGTTTGAGTCCTTTACATTTTCAGATGAGCCATCAGACTCGGTTGATTATAGTAGCTTCGAACCATTAATGGAATCTTTCAAGTTCGAAACAGTTTACTACGGTGAGAAAGATACTATCCCTAATTCACTCCCTTTCGTCTTTCCCATTGTTCCGACCGAACAAATGACCGTTACGCTTTCATCTCCTATACCAAGTTCGGCGTACCCATGTTTTCTTGCGAATCTTGAGGGATTTGACCCCATTTCCCGACGGGTTGATAGGTTAGCGCAATCGCTTTTAACACATCGGTCATCACATATTGCGCTAATTTATTCACTAAATTTACACCCTCAAGATCGTACTCCACTTCCTTCTTCTTTTCGCCATTCTTCTCTCCCACCGAGACCATATTCTACCATTCTTCTTTCCACACGGTCTCGCGTGCTTCTCATTTTCTGGCACCAACTATACCATTTCCACGATAAGATTTTTGAATGGTTGGTGCTAACCTTTGGCTTATGCAAGGCCAAGCTTAAGTTTGGGGGAATCTTTGTATATATGTATATATATTTTTGTTTTCTTTTTCTATAAAAAATAAAAAAAAAATTCCAAAACATTAAAAATATAAAAAAAATTATAAATAAATAAACAGGGGAGTGCCGGCATTTTTACACTCTTGGTTTAGCATGACAGTGAGGACACTGTCAAGTTCAAGTTTGGGGGTATGCTCGGTACGTCTTCTTCCTTCGCATTCATGTGTACATATTTTTGCATTTGCATACTTATTTGAAAACCCATAAAAATTTGAAAAATTTCAAAAATTATAAAAATCAATGTATTCAATTTGGTCTAATTGATTTAAGTTTGACAAATAGGTTAATTGGCTAGGAACAACTAGATCTTAGACTTAGTGAATTAAAAACCATAAAAATAACATTCCTTAAAATTTAGCGGCAGAAAGTATATGTTTTTGTAGTTTATTTAGAAATAGGCAAATTTTGGGTTCACTTCTTGGGCTAAGTCGAAAGAGTATTGGTGTTCTTATTAGAGTATAAGTTTGAAAAATAGTTCCTAGCTTAAGTCTAGATTCTGAAAACGTATACCCTACAATTTGCACAATCACGCACCTTGAAACTTGGAATAGTAGAAGAGACCTTGAAATGTTCTTGTCTAAAGTCCTTGGTACGATGAAATAAAAGAAAAAAAAGTGAATAAAGAATAAAAAAATGGACACTGGTTTTTGTGATTACTTAAGGCTGAAAAAATAGAAAAATATTTAGCGAGGGTGCTTCATCACCTAGTGCCTTAGACCAACTGGTTTGGGAGTCACTGCTAAAAGCCTTGGGTGTTGCAAGACTAGGAATTTCGCTTTAATGTGCAAACACATTTTGTAATCGATTGTTGGTACCTCAAGAAGTATTAACGGTCGCATGAAGGATGTGTAAGCAAAAATTCAATTAAAAATTCACCTACTGATAAGTACTTTGGACAACAGACAAGGGCATGATTGCTTGATTTGAATTTCCAAGTGTAGGGGTGATCTATACACACACGTAGGGGTATGTGATTGGAATTTAGATAAGAGAGAGGAATGAAGAATAGAACTTGTATCTTTAATAGAGTTGATAGAAATTCCTAAGTGGAGATGGAATCCTAGAAGGAAAACTTAAGAAATGCCGAAAGCTAAGTAAGTCCACAGGATGTATATAATCTTAAGTTAAATAATAAGGATGCGTGAAGAATATGGGTAGATAATTTACGGGTAAAAGATAATAGAATTCCTTGTTATAAAACCTAATTGGAAAACAAAAGTCAATGGACCGAGTTGATAGGATTTTATGGGTGTAATCCGCTGAAAACCCTCAGGAGACAACACTCCTCCTACTAGGGACACCTAGAGGTTTAACGGCTTGTTGCACGTGCTCAGTGCAATCGCGTTTCCCTGCGAAAGTGCGGTTAGGATTTTAGTGAATAAAAATAAGTTTGCTAGAGGACGAGCAAAAAAAGAGTTTGGGGGTATTTGTTCAGACCAGAATATTGCATTATTATATTCCCCATTCTTATTCTTTTTATAAATAAACGGGTGCTTTTGACGCATGTCTGCTACATGTTACAGGTTACAGGTTCTTGGACAGAAAAACAGTGAAAATGATGTAAAGACGATGAAAATATGGATTTTTGACCAACAAATGGGAGGACCTTAGTCAAGCCTACATCAAAGATAAAATTCACAAAGTATAAGGCAACGCAAGGTCCAAGATTACAAGCGAACGGTTAAAAAGCCATTGCAAATTGTTCACTGGAAATCTGGAACCAACCTAAAAGCCCAAATGGAAAAGGACATATGGAAACAGGAAGACCAAGTCAATAAGAGCTAGCCCAAGAAAAATGATATTCCAAAGCCACTATTGGGCCGCGGAACCGCAGCCAAACAGGGCATTGGGCCGCGGTTCCACGGCCATACAGAGCAATCAAAAGCTGAATTTTTTATATTAATTTGTGGCGGTGTTGACTAAGTCTTTCTAGAGCTATTTGTGTAATTGTGGACATGCGAAACAAATGTAACCCTAGGGTTTCCTATTCTTTATAAATAGGAACTCTAATCATTGTAATTCTTTATGCCTCCCTTTAATGAATAAAATTTAGAAATCTTTTGGAGAGCATCGGTGTTTCTTCTCCATTCAGAAATTCAGATCTGACAACCCTACATGGATGATTGGAGGGACGCATCTATAAGTGATTTAATTTCTTGCCTTAGTGTAGATTTAAATTCCTTGCCCTAGGCAGATTTAATTTCATGCCCTAGGAACTTGTTTAGGGTTTAGCTTTTGGGAAGGATTTTGAGAGATGAGATCTCTCATCCTTTTCTTACCCACCAAATATTTACAATAGGACTCCATGCATACATGCACATACCGCTCCCTACGGCACTCTATCCCTCGAGGTAGCGGTGATACCGTAGTATAAAGGCCCGGGTGTGATGTTTTCCATGGAGGTTAGGGTAAGAATCTCTAAAGGAAGGACAAGAACCTAGAGGAAGGAACACCTTCCCGAACGGATCTAATCCACTTTATTGATAATTACCATAACTTCTCATAGATCTTCATTCGGGTATTGAAAGCGGTGAGATTTAATTATATTTCCAAACCATCCCTAAACCTAGCCCTAGCAAGAGTAGATCTAGATAATTGCCCTAGCTTAATTAGATTTTTAGATTTAATAATCAACCGAACACCCTTCGGAATTAACTCGTAAGAACGAATCGGAAATTCACACAATCCCTGTGGACCGACCCGTACTCACCGGCTAGCTTCATGCGACGCCGTTCTTGATTGCGGTTACAAATATTTTTGATCTATCTTTTAGAAACCGCAAGCACGCTAAATCTATTCAATCAGTTACGCATACCAGCAGGTCAGAGTTCGGCATCATCGACGAGACATGTTACGAGTGACCACGACAGTTGGCTAAAAACTCTTAGAGGATATGCTTGAGTGGGACTATTCCGCCATACTTGATTTCGGTATTTTGGGCGATCTATTCGTATGATTGAGTGTTGATGACCGAGTTTCATGATATTTGTTTTCGTGCACCATGGTTGCACCTATTGTATACTTATGATTTGTGCACAGTTATTGCACTTTATATAGTTTTGTGCCTTGGTTGCACATGTTTATGACTTCATGGATTTTGATTGTGATACACGATATTTGTTTTGTGCACCTTGCGCACTTGATTGGATTTTTGCGCATGGTCGACGTTTGATATTGGATTTCATGATTTCGTGTATGTTGGATGCACATGATTTAGATTTTTATTCATGCGTGATGGATGCACCCAATTTGGAATTTCGCGCATGTTGGACGCATGTTATGAGATGCGATTTTGGTGCACACCATATGTACTAAATCGGGATTCTTCGTGCATGTCAGATGCACCTGATTTTGCTGTCAGGCACACACGTTGCCTTTGACAAGTGTTTCGTGCACACCCGTTGCACTTAGATGTTGTTTCCGTAAACATGTATGGCACATTCATGGATTTTGATTTCCGTGCGCACCAGACGCACGCGGTATTCTTATGCACCTTTTGGATTTGATTTCTTATGGAGCAGTACGTTTTTATGATATTTACTATTATTTCGTACTGAGCAGGACTGGTCAGAGGACAGTACCTGAGTATATTTTGCATGCATTGATAGATATCGAAGGGATTTCCAAAAAGAGATCTATAGTCCCAGTATTTACCTACGTGTCTGATAGGACACGAAACGTTTAAAAACAAGATAACCCTTCTAAATTGTTTTCAAAACGGCGGTACGTGCATGTAAAAAAAGGATATATATATATATATATATATATATATATAGAGAGAGAGAGAGAGAGAGAGTTATTTTCTTACTAGAGACGTCCGCCACTGTGCAGTGTTATGCGCATCGCATAGCGACTTAAAACGGTTTGGCATGCATTTCCTTTAGGTGTTTATATGTATAGTGTTGATGTATATCATGTCGGTTTTCGTATTAGATTTAGACATTGATGTCTTCCTCATAACTCCGATGATTGCGGGATGCTTGACGGAGTGTTTTTTTTTGAGTTATCTGCTCATTGTTCATGCGCACGCATTGCGCTACGACGTGTTTTTTGTATTGATCGTTTCGGGACCCCGACGGCTAAGACTTTTTACTGAAATGTTTTAGTATTCGAGGGGTTTAAATTTAAATTCGAAGATCGAATTTCTTTAAGGGAGAAGATTGTAACATTTCAGAAAAAAATAAAATATTATTTTTGGGAATTTTTATAATTAAATAATAAAATATTGAATATTTTAATAAAGCGGTATAATTAAATACCGATAAATTGGGAAAAATTTGGAAAATTATGAAAATTACTAAAAAGAGGGTACTTCATGTGATTTAAGCAAATTATGAGAGTTTATGATTTATTATACACTAATTTTGTGCTAAAAAACCGCTAATCGGACTTTAAGCGTGTTTTGTGCTCATGTCATTTTTTTCACACTTGTTACATTTTTCCTACATGATTTTTGGGTGTATGGTTATTGTTTTGGGTTTACTATTGCCAATAGAAGAAAAGAAAAGAAAAAAGGAAAATAGAAAATGAATAAACAAAAGAGTATGGGAGGTATGGGCAAGAGAAAGAGAGTGAGAGGGGTTTCTTTGACTTGGGTCATTCTCTCCACTTCATTCTCTTCATCTTCTTCTCTTTCTCCTTCATCATGGCAGCACCTCCTCTCTCCCCCTCCATAAATCACCTCACTTCATCACCAAAACAAACCCAAAACTCCACTCCCACTTCACAAAAAGTGTGCACAAGCTCTCAAGCAACCCTTTGGACCAAGAAAGTTTGAGTTTTGGCGCTCTAGAGGATTCATGAGTGCAAAATGAGGTAATTATTACATCATTAGTGTAGAATTTCCATTACTTTAGCATCCATGATAAATTTGAATTGATATTGTGTGGTTTGGGGACTTTGAAAACTTTAAGTTGAGGATTAGGGTTTGAGTTGAACCCAAAGGTGAAATTGAGGTTAGTAGAGACCTTATGACCCCTGTAGGGATTATATCTTGGACTGAAACCACAGAATAAACTCGGAATATAAATTTAGAAACCCGATATCAGAAAATCTATGAAATTTTGATGGTAATTGGAAATCTGCTAACACTCGGGGACCTGAAAAATTAATTAGCAAAGACAGTGATACATGCAGGCACCTAGAAAGCATCACCCAAGACCCTAGCCCCTACCCCCTCACTTGGGCCGCAAATAAAATCATTCTGTCCCCAATTTGCGGCCAGATCATGGAGTTTGGGCTTCGTGCTTGCTCTGTGTCTCCTATACCAGTAAACTAGACTCATGGCATATGCAAAATTGGCTGATTTGACCTAGAGTAAAATTTGGGACCATTTTCAAGAGTTCCTGTTTTGATTCGGGGTTTCGTTTCTCGTATTTTGAATTCTGGATTGTTGTGTCTATGTTTTACCTCGATCACTTGACGTTTGTACGACGATATCGAGGGTTGTTGGTGGTTTTGAAGGCGTGGTCCATAGGTTCTAACCTATAGGCCTTTAGCGTGTCGTTTTGGTTTTCCGATGTGATTTTAATACGCATTTATGATTGGATTATATGTGTAGGTACCCATGTGATGGAGAGACGTTTAAGATGAAGATGGCGACATCGGCATAGTCACACAAGAAGCAGGTGAGTAGATTTATATCTACGGGGGAAGTCGGGTGGATGGCGTATATCACCCCCGCAAAGTTGTGAGAAAAGAATGGGATATGATATATATACTTTTATATGTTAGGGTATGACATGAACCTTAGCAAGAAACCTTAGGAGATTAGGGGTTAGTGTTAGCGAGAATGGATGAAAGGACCCTAGTCGATTTCTTAGTCCCGAAAACCCTAGAGTAAAGATTTGTATACACGCACATGCACATACTCGCATACATTGATATCCTTGTGCGTATTGGGGACATATTTATATTTGTATTCTTATTCTTAGATGACTAGAATGTTATATGATACTTGGGAATGAGTCGATCTGATCGGATATGATGCCGTGAGATATTTAATGCATGACCGAGATATGTCATGATGTTATAGCGGGTCGTTGGATGATGATACTATATTGATGATATATTTATGATAGTTGACGAGTTATATATCGAGATATGAGATAAGATATGTTAAGATATTTATAATGGATCGCTTGGGTGATGTTTACTCCAATATGATGATAAGTATGGATGACACCGGATTGTATGAGGCTGTAGATCAGTAGCCAGATCATGATTAGTGTTGATGATATTAGTAGTGTGCTAGACTTAGATCAATACCCCCTGTTCACAATATGTGATGATAAGGATATCAGATGAGTAATGAGATAAATGTTATATTTGACCCGTACCCAGATTTGGAATGCCGTACGATAGATTTACCGTGCGAGAGATAGTTATGAGGATAGATCCACACTCTTGACTCGAGGACGCCATATTATTTATTGTATCGTACGTGATACTGTTGAGGCGAGATCACCGACTACTAGGTATATATATATATAGATCAACTCAGACTTAGGCGGATTCCCTTACCCTTTTGACTGGGCTTTAGTCGTACTCATTTTCAAAAGTGGGGAGTCATGAGTATGTTTATATCCCAAACTGTATGACCCGTATATTGGGTATGCATATTTTTAGTGTTGCTGTTACTACATCACTTTCTGTATATTCATGATGTTTCATCGCATTGCATGCTTGTACATATGCCATTATTGAGATCATGCTGTCAGGACACCAGCACCATTACCGATGATGTGTATGTTCCACATAACTTACTTGCCGGCTCACACACATCATCATCGGTAATTGCCATGTCACGTACACTTTAGAGAATATTACTCATTGACATAGTTTGTTAACTGATAGTTCGACATGGTATTAGCGTACTCGTCTTTATATGCTAGATTAGACGTTGCAGTTCTTACTTGCTACCGCATGCATATTATTATTCACTATTTACTTGCTATTGATGATTGGATTTCGGATTTTCATGAGATTTTCTGGATTTGGAAACCGCATGTGAAAGTTTTATAAACTGATGTGTTATTTTAAAGAGAAAAATGCGGTTTTTCTTGATATGATGAGTATTGTCCACCATGATATTTTCTCGGTTATGAGATGGATTTCGAGACCTGATTTGAGGAGATGTAAGGAACCGTCTCGAGTACATGGTGGACCCGGTATGGAACCCCGGGGCGAGAGTGATTTCATGGAGGATGATGAGCCTGGCAGGGGCAGACTGCCTACCGGTGATAGCATTTAGACCAGGCGGTTATCCGGAGGATACCGACCGGAGTCACGAGATGAATATAGGCCAACCCGTACTGCCGGAGCCCGCGGGCCGATCCCGCAGATGATACGGAGCCTGAGATATATAAGGATTTACGTGCCGATGCTGGGCACAGGTTTCATGATGTTTTCGAGTGTCGATGCTGGGCACTCAGGTTCCATGATTTTTATGTGTCGCGAGAGACACACGTTGATTTATATCCTCATACTTTCATGCATATGCTTCTATGACTTTTACATGCATGATGTTGTTATGCCATTGGTTGACACGTGGACGAGACCCACATGCATACAGGCTTTGATTACATAGTTGGATGATATCTACATACTTATAGACTTCATGATATAGTTGACACTGATTTCATGATGATTACATTGATCATACCTCATACATATGATATATTGCTACCTGAGGCACTGACATGAGCATGCAGTATTACACTTATACATAGAGGGACCAGGATGTTTATTTGAGGATATTGCTTGATATTACCTAGGATAGCGTCATGCATGCAATTTCTACTCATAGATGTTTTCTACTCACGAGTTGGCAACTCACCCCCGTTGTGCCACAGTTTCTTGCAGGTCTTGCCGCACAGGTTTCGTTGTGGTTTTGCTGGCACACTGTCCTTTCCGGGTGATTGCTTTGGTAGGTGGGTTCTTTTGCATCAGGACCACCCTTGTATATTTGTTATTTCAGTTGTATCTAGTAAAACTCCATCAACCAGACATGTATATTTTATTGACGTAGCAGACCAGTGATGTTTATTCTTTCGACCTTAGAGTCACGCGTTGTATTATTATGGATTTCATGCTGTTTTGAGTTTCATTTTGAGTTTTGATCCTCGTCCTTCGGCGTTGTATATTATATGCTTGCGTGGTTGTGGCCATCGTTTGATGAAGAGCTAGCTCCCGCTTGGGGATACCTTTTTATCATTAGGTTTATATTTATCATGTTGTACCCCGTTCGGGGTCTGTATTTACAAAGGAAAGTCTGCCGAAATTTTCAGAAAAGACTTGTGATTTTAAAAATACATATTTCGTCTTATGTTGCTAAAACTACTTGATTTAAATTGGTTTTTCCACCACTCTACTGCTTTACTTGGTTTTTATTTCTAGGTTTTGGCTTACTTAGATTACGTACGCCTTGAGACATTTCGTAATTTAAGTGCCGGTCATGTTCCGTACTTTTCGGGTCGTGATACCAATGTCAGTTGGAAGATCTGTAGTTGTGTTTGGGACTAAGACCAATTTGGAAGAATTGTGAGCATATGGGCTCGATTGATCTGAATTAGGGACAACTCGGGCTCAGCCCACTCAGTCTTTGAATAAAGTGTTAAACACTTGTTTGGGCTCGGTCCCTTTTCTGTGCAAAAATGCTGAGCATTATTATAGGCTCTGACGCTCACCCTTTTTCTATGGAGTGTTAAACACTCTTTATGGCGCTGGAATCTGTTTGCAGAGCGCTTAATGTTAAACAACGCCCACATGAGGGACACATGAAGCGCTTGGCGCCGAGCGCTGACCATTGAGTGCAGAGCACTCTTTGTTTTATTCCCTTTTATCCATTTGAGTGCAGACCACTGAGTGCAGAGCACTCTTTCTTTTAGCAGCGCCCACGTGAGGGGCACGTGGGGTGCTTGGCGCTGAGCGCCCATCACTGTGTGCTAGGCACTCTTTATTTTAGCAGCGCCCACGTGAAAGGCATGTGGGATGGTTGGCGCCAGACGCCAACCGATGAGTGCTAGTCATTCCTTATTTTAGCAGCGCCCACGTGAGGGGCACGTGGGGCGCTCGGCGCTGTTTCCTTCTTTTTGCATTTTTCTTAAGAGTTCAATTCTTCGTTCACTCCTGGATCATCAATGCCTAAGAGTAAATTCATCCCTACGAGAATTAAATTATCATTTGTGGGAGATTTGTCTCATGGATCTTAGATCCAGGGAAAGAACTATGTTCTTTTATAAAGGTTAAACCCTCGGGTATGTAGATGAGATACTATGATCTCTATTAACCTTAAAGAAAATTCTTCTTCTTTCTTCTCTCTTAAACCTATTTTTGCTTGCTTCTACTTTTTTTGAAATCGAAGTTTTTTTTTGGGGGGGGGGGTTCCTCCTTTTAAGACTTAAAGTCTTGAGGCTTTTATATAGTGGAGGCAAATTTGTTGATTCAGTTAAGGAAATCTCTAATTGAGAGATTTCTTAATTGATTTGGGGATTTTATCCACCATTGGATCTTTGATCTAAGACATTCTGTTTTACAGAAGTCATTTTTCTTGTTTTTAACAAGATTGGGAAAATATTTTCCCATAGAGAGCTTATTCTGTAATTTGGTGATTTTTTAATCACCATTGGATCTTTAATCCAACGGTGCTCTGTTTTACAGAGCGTAATCTTTCTTATTTAGAAAGATTGGGGAAAATGTTTTCCCCTACAGAGCTTATTCTGTAGCTTGGTGATTTTTAATCACCATTGGATCTTTAATCCAACAGTGCTCTATTTTACAGAGCATAATCTTTCTTGTTTAGAAAGATTTGAGGAGTATTTCCTCAATCAGAATTTAATTCTGTGTTTTGATAATTTATCATCTCCATTGGATTTTTGATCCTACGGTAGAGAACTTTTAGTTCTGGCGCCAGCGCTCTCGTGCGGGGCATGTGAGACGCTACCTCAGAGTTTTTTAACTCTTGGCATTGGCGCTCTCGTGCAAGGCGCGTGAGGCGCTGCCTCAGAGTTTTTAACTCTTAGCGCTGGCGCCCTCATGCAAGGAACGTGAGGAGCTGCCTCTTTCAAATTTTAAACAGAGCTTTGCTCTTTTATTAGGGGGAAACAAATGCCCCCCCACCGTTGCGCTCACGTGGCTTACACGTGAGTGCATCAATGGCAGCTTTTCCACCGCTGGATTTTCTTGGAAGTTGGATCGTCTTCCCATGCCTTTAAGTAGGGCTTTTGGCCCTTGAGATGACTGTTGTTCATCTTCCATTTTCTTCTTTATGAGAATTCAATTATTTTTCCAGATCTTAGATCTCTGTGCAAGGAAACTCTTTTAGAGTTATAACTTTGTCCAAATTTTTTTGGTAAGGATCATAATCGAACCCATTAAACAGAGCTTTGCTCTTTTTAGATCACCGATCTTTTAAGATGTATTTTAGGGTTTCTTTAAACCGTTAATTAGAACAGAGCTTTGTTCTTCTTAGATCATAGATCCAAAGAAATCTTTTTTAGGGTTTCTTAATCCGTTGATGAAGAACTCTTAGGGTTTCTAGGATATTTACTTCAGATCATTAAAGATCTTGTGGTTTTAAAGAGCATAGCTCTTTAGAAATTTTTGGGGAATTTTATTCCTTTCTTAATTAACAGATGTAAATTCTGTCTACAGAGCACTGCTCTCGAGGGTGTTCAACTCCTTGGCCTAATGAGGCTTCTCATTAATGAGGAGCCTCTTAGGATTCCATCCTTAATGAGTGACTGGCCCATCAACGATGGACCATCACTATTGTTTTTATTTTAGACACTAAGAATCTTGATATTTAATTGCTAATCTTTTACCGAATTTTCTTTCCAGATACTATGGCTGTTTATCTGTATAATCTTGACGAAATTATTTCTTATGAAGATATTCACGTCCAAGGCTGCTGTCAAAACCAGGAGTTTACGAATGCTCAATGCGCTGAGGTTATGCGTCGCTTTGATGAATACATTGGTCGACTGCTTTCCCGTCGTTCCTCTCTATTAAAGATCATCGTGGGGGCGATTTGGGAAGCGTTTCCTTGATTTTATGAAGCCATGCCGCTTGAGGCGCTTGATGATGCCGAAGACAAGGTGCACTCAGTATACCTGATGGGCCTGATCTCGAAGAGGCGGCGAGATAATCTTGTCGATATCTTGAATCAAGTTTTCCAACAGACAACGATAATCTCCACCTACCAAAGGACAGACGATATCAGCGAGAATCCTGACGCTCGCATTCGTAAGAAAATGCATCAGAGAATGGTCAGAGAAGCCAGAAGTATTTTACTCGGCCTTGCTTCTGAATTCCTTAATCCATGTCCAGGATTTAGTGTTCTACCATTGTAAACGTTTTTTTATGATTTTTTGTTTTGTTGCTACCGCTGATGTATAAATTCCCTCAAGTATGAATGACAAAATTTCCCTTTCTTTTATATCATTGCTCATAGGTGCCTCATGTGAAATAGTAGTTACTCATATATAGAATGCCGGGTCCCCCATATTATACGTGCAAGGCACGTGAGGCGCCGCCTTAGAGTTTTTAACTCTCGGCGCTGGCACCCTCATGTAAGACACGTGAGGTGTGGCCTTAGAGTTTTTAACTCTTAGCGCTGGCGCCCTCGTGCAAGGCACGTCAGGCGCTGCCTTATTTCTGAAGAAGTCTTTTCACCTTCCTTTTTTATTTCTTATGGGCCAACTATTTCGTTCCCCATGCCCCTTTTTCCGGCCTTGGAAATAGTTCCACCATGCACCAAATTTTCCGTGCGTTGATTTGAACGTTTCTATTTATAACCCAAAGCTATGTCTTCCTTCTTCTCTTCAAAGATAAACCCATATTTTATTAACAGGACTCAAACAAACCGAGATCCATGGCCTGCAATCGTCCTCACGCTTGTCGGCAATCATGGGAGGTGCCCATCGAGGAAACGATTCCTTGCTTTGCTGTGCGGCTAGTAGATTCTCTTCTTACCGATGCTCAATATAACGCGGTGATGTACGAGCTCCTGACTCGTAGGGGCTCCCATCTTCCTATAGGCTCCATTTGGCTCCGGATGATCTTTTTATCCATGCTTGCTGATATCCCCCTCATCCGACAGAGATGACTCCGACGATTCTCGATGCAGCGGAGGACAAGATCGAGTGCTTTCACGAGACACGTTTGATTACCCAGTCTTTGAGGGATGATCAGTGCATTTACTGAGTCAGATAAGAGCCCGGCTGGCCATCATGTCTGCTTTTGCTGATGAGCACGGTGCTAATCTGTGGGGAGTAACTCCTCGCGAAGACCGTTGCTTCGACATGGTGGAGAAGGCAGAGAGGGAATTAGAGAGTGTTATATTTTGTTTTGTTAACCCCTGTATCTCTGATCCCGTATTTGGTGATCTTTTCCCTGTAGAGTAGTATATTTATATCGATGTATTTCCCTTATTATTAAGTGTTGAATGTTTTCTTTTCATCATACATTCATACGTGTATCCCACCTCTGTACATGAGCTTTCTACTTTACCCTTAGGAGTTTTCTTTTAAGTGCGAGCACTATTGTAGTGTCGTACATAAATCAGCACGTTCTGGACACCATTTCCATTTAAGCACATACGCAGTTGTACTGTCGTATCTCTTTAGCAAATATGTCTCGTAGATAGTCTATCTTGATCTCCTTGCAGGGTAACGATGGCTTAGAAGACATGTTCAGATATGCCGTCTAAGACTTTTCAACTTTATGAGCCGTGAGGACCTCATAATGACTTTTCTCCCTACGAGTCGAGAGGATCCCGTAGGTGTGTTTTCTCCTTAGGAGTCGTGAGGACTCTTAAGTGCGTTTTCTCTTGAGAGTCGTAAGGATCTCACAAGAGAATTTCCCCCCTTACAAATCGAGAGGACTCGTAAGTGGTTGTTTCCCTCCTTGTCGATACTCGACTTTGGAGAGTGTGGCCCGTGAATAGTATGCAATAGCCTATCTTGGACCGACTTGTAGAACTCCAGTGATTAGGAAACGGGTCCTTATCCCCATTGCTTAAGGCTTTCCCTACGAGTCGAGACTAGTCGAGAAGTTCTCGCAAGGACACTAATTTCTTCTCGAGTCGAGACGAATCGAGAAATTCTCGCAAGGGTTTCCTAACGTGACAGTTAACTCCTGCTAACAGAAGTCCGTTAGGGTCTGTGGTACTAAGGTTTTTTACCCATCGCACCGTCGCGTTGGTCGATATATTCTCCGATATGCAATCTTGCTGTTCGGGTAGCCCCGCGACTGTCGTGTCTCTGATCCCTTCGGGGGCTGGACAAGATGTTTTCAAGTAATCTTCCAGTTAATATTACCATCGAAAGAGCAAGCGTTAGGGATATTCCATGTCGCTTTTTACTTGAGGTTAGGCTCAGTTTGGGAGCCCCGATGAGTCATGACCACTCCGTGCTGGAGTGGGATGGTCTCCGATAGTCTTTCAGGTCTCATTTGAGTTGCCGTCAAGACCCTGAAGCTGGGGATCTTCCTTTGCTTCGTTGGTTGACATCGTGTCTGCAATATTGCGATGAATGTAGAGGTTATCTCTGGGTTATCTGTGAACCCGTCGAGATTTGGAACTAGGGGACTTTACCATGGCTCCATTTGTTGATGTCGCGCCTGTATCCTGTTGGAGGGAAGAAGAACGCTGTTGGTTGATCTCTAGGCTGTAGATGCAGCCGTCGAGATTTGGAACTAGGGACTTTGTCGTGATTCCGAGGCAGTGTCTATGTTGTATGTGAATCGTCGAGGTTTGGAATTAGGGGACTTTGCCATGGTTCCGTTTTGCTGATGTCGTATCTGCTTCTAGTTAGAACGATAAGGAACGCCATTATTGATTTTTAGGCTGTAGGTGTAGCCATCGAGATGTGGCTTCCTTTTGGCGAAGCCTGGTGGGACGATATGGTTCCCTTTTTGTTTGTGCCCATGGATTGTATACAAGGGTCAATATTGAACCGCTTGTAGGGCAACGTTTCATTATTTTTTTTGTATTTCTTTCCTCGATGCTCTATCATTTCAGCTTTTTATATCGCGAAAGTCGCGATTGCCCAATCATTTCGGCTATTTTTTGTGGTGCCCAATCATTTCGGCTATTTTTCTTTTTCTTTACTCGCTGCTTTTATCGCGAGTTGCCCAATCATTTCGGCTATTTTTGTATGCATATATTTTACTTGCTGATTTTTGTTGCAAGTTGCCCGATCAGTTCGACTATTTCTTATGCATTTATGGCTCGCTGATTTTTTGCCGCGAGTATGGAACTCAAGACCTGATACCAATCTTAGCATCAGTATCGCTGCGGCTGGAATATTGCCAGGAGCGAATCATCATTTGCCGTGAAAGGACTTAGAATTTGATACAAATTTAGGCATCAGCATTGCTACAACTGGGATATTGCCAGGAGCGAATCATCATTTGCCTTTGCCGATTCGAACAAAAGTGGCTTAGAAAACAGGGTTATGATCATGTCGACTAAGGCTTTTGACTTCATGAGCCGTAAGGGTCTCATAAAGGTGTCTCTTCCTACGAGTCGTGAGGATCTCATAGGTGTATTTTCTCCTTAGGAATCGTGAGGATTCTTAAGTATATGTTCTCTTATAAGTCGTAAGGATCTTATAAGAGTCTTTTCTCCTTATAAGTCGAGAGGACTTATAAGTGTCGTTCACCATATGAGGACACTCCTCATCATTGATGGGACTTGGTGAAGGAAACGTTTATTTGTGCCCGTGGATTGTATAGAAGGGTCAATGTTGAACCACTTGTAGGGCAAATTTGGGGAGTGTGACGGCTTAAGAACAGGTTCAGATCCCTGTAGCTTAATACTTTTGAATCCTACGAGCCGTCAGCATCTCATAGGGGGAATTTTCCTTACGAGTCGTGAGGATCCCATAAGTGCAATTTCTCCTTAGGAATCGTGGGGATCTCTAAGTGTGTTGCTCCCTTGTGAGTCGTAAGGATCTCACGCAGGTATTTTCTCCTCACAAGGTCGAGAGGACCTTGCAGGTGTCTTTATTTTAACGAGATTGCGCCCTTTCGGGTTTTCACAAACTCGCCGGTATTCCTGCTGTTTTTACTCACGGCGCCCTTTCGGGTTTTCATCCATGCCCGTTTCGCTTATGGACATACCCTTTTTTTTGCACGATGAAACTCTCGAGAATAGTTTCGCCACATGTGATCCATCCGTTTGCCGGTGGGATATGAGTTGCATTCCTCACTGCTGGGACTTATGGACTTGCATTCCACCATCGTCGTGTTTGAGGCGACGTTGTTAGTTTAGGGACATCTCGGTCTGTTGTTAGTTTAAGGACATCTCGATCCAATGTTAGTTTAAGGACATCTCGGTCCATTGTTAGTTTAGGGACATCTCAGTCCGTAGCTAGTTTAAGGACGTTACGGTCCGTTGTTAGTTTTAAGGACGTTATGGTCCCTAGCTAATTTAAGGACGTTATGGTCCATAGCTAGTTTAAGGACGTTACGGTCCGTAGCTCTCCATGTTTGAGATAGAGTACTGTTGGGTACTACTCTTAAAGTCTTGACTCAAGAAGATAGCGAGCGGACATAAGTGTCGTCATCTATCATTGACCTGGGCCGAGACTCGTCAGGCGTAGTATTTTTTCAGGAATCGGCCGTTTATTGGCTGAAAGGGTCTTTTGCCATACATATCCATGAGCAAGTAGGCTCCACCTTGGTAGACCTTGTCTATGATGTACGGGCTCTCATAGTTCGGCTCGAATTTTCTCCGTTTGGCACGGTTATGGATCATAGGTCTTTTTACGACTAACACGAGTTCGCCTTGGCGGAATGTCCTCGGCCTAGTCAATCTTTCGTATGAGCGTGTCATCCTTGCTCTGTAAGCCTCCAGGTTTTGCTGCGCTATGAGACGAGTTTCATCGAGGGCATCGAGCTCCTCAAGCCGAAGA
The DNA here is from genome assembly GCA_030015575.1 of Agapanthus africanus. Classification (NCBI taxonomy): domain Eukaryota; kingdom Viridiplantae; phylum Streptophyta; class Magnoliopsida; order Asparagales; family Amaryllidaceae; genus Agapanthus; species Agapanthus africanus. The sequence goes on along the minus strand of CM057339.1, from coordinate 820,669,598 downwards.
TGGGTATTTTCTTCATCCGTCAGCTCATATCTAACTGCTACTCGTAAAGATGGTAGCTCTATCTCCAAGGGAAGTACCGCTTCCATGCCGAATACTAATGCAAATGGCGTTGTGTTCGTGGCCATCTTGAACGTAGTCCGATAGGTCCAGAGAGCTACATGCAATCTCTCGTGCCAGTCCTTTTTATTTCTGGACACCGTTTTCTTTATGATCTTTGTCAGGGTCTTGTGAAAGCCTCAGCTAGACCGTTGGTTCGGGGATTATAAACTGAAGAATATCTCCAATCTATTTTATGCTGCTGTGCGAAGTGCCTGATTTTATGGCTTTTGTAGGCTGGCCCGTTATCCGAGATGATCCTCCGCGGAGTGCCGAACCGGTAGATGACATGTGTAATACCCCAGGTGGAGTTGGGGATGAATACCACCTACCCCGTGAGAAGTGAGATGTTATCCGGTATCGAGGTGGGGATGTAACCGATACGGATGTACACGGGGACCTACAAGAATAATGGGGAGTATCGAATTCTATTCCGAAAAAAGGCACGATCTGAACTATAAATGGAATGATACCATTCTTATAACACAGAGGCGCCTTTTGGATGAATCGGAACTCCGGAGTTTGAAAAACTCCTTAGTTAAGCATGCTTGAGCCAGAGAAATTCTGGGATGGGTGACCTATTGGGAAGTAGCCCCAGGTTCATTCAAAGGGACAAAACCGTGCGGTTTCGGCCAGAGCAGACAATACCACATGTGTTTGGGGTGGGTCGTGACAAATATGGTATCAGAGCCGGTCCCTCAAAAGTAGGTCTGTGGTTCGAGGACGAACCATTGTTCTAAGTGGGGGGGATGTAATACCCCAGGTGGAGTTGGGGATGAATACCACCTACCTCGTGAGAAGTGAGATGTTATCCAGTATCAAGGTGGGGATGTAACCAATACGGATGCACACGGGGACCCACCAGAACAATAGGGAGTATCGAATTCCATTCTGAAAGAGGGCACAATCTGAACTATAAATGGAATGATACCATACTTATAACACAGAGGCGTCTTTTGGATGAATCAGAACTCCGGAGTTTGAAGAACTCCATAGTTAAGCGTGCTTGAGCCAGAGAAATTCTGGGATGGGTGACCTACTGGGAAGTAGCCCGGGTTCTTTCAAAGGGACAAAACCGTACGGCTTCCGCCAGAGCGGACAATACCACCTGTGTTTTGGGGTGCGTCATGACAAATATGGTATCATAGCCGGTCCCTGAAAAGTAGGTCTATGGTTCGAGGATGGACCATTGTTCTAAGTGGAGGGAATGTGACTACATGCGTCCTGAAGAAATGGAGGATGTTCTCCGTCTTCACTTCCCTTAACGGCATTGCTTCTGCCCATTTAGAGAAGTAATCGGTTGTTGCTAGTATGAACCGATGTCCCTTGGATGATGCTGGCTCGATGGGTCCGATTATATCGGTTCCCCACATTTCGAACAGCCAACTAGCCAATGTCAGATGTAGTGGATTTGGATGCTGATGGATGAAGTCCCTGTGAATTTGGCACGAGTGATACTGCTTCGCATATTCGAGGCAGTCCTGAACCATTGTGGCCAATAGTAGCCCATTCTTTTGATCTTCAACTTCATCTTTGGCCCAGCTTGATGGGAACCACAAAGTCCGTCATGAGTTTCTTGGACGACCCTTTTTGCTTCTTCTGGTCCCAGGCATCTCATCCATAGACAATCGAATGATCTCTTATAAAGAGTGCCATTGACGAAGGCGAAAGACAGGGCTTGCTTCATGAGCTGATGTCTTGATGACGTGTCTTCAAGAAGGACGCTCCATCGATGTAGAGTTCCCATCGGGTATCATTCCCTTCTTTCTCACTGTCAATTGTGTCAAATGCGTTCGTCCAGCAACTCGAATTTCAAGGGAGAGTCGGCAGGTATCGGATGCTCAATGAGAAAATCGGTGATGGCCTGGCCTTTTATTGCCCTGAAGGGTTGATATACTATCAAGAACTCCATCAAGAGGAGGGCCCATTTGGCAAGTCTTCCTGTTAGCATGGCTCTTGACATCAAATACTTGAGAGGATCCATTTTTGATATGAGATGGACCTCATTTGCCAAGGCGTAATGTCGGAGCTTTGTTATTGCGAAGATCAGTGCCAGGCAATGATTTTCGATGGGGAGTAGTTATTTTCCGCCCCCATGAGAACTCGACTCAAATAATAGAGAGCTTTCTCCTTCCTCTGGTCGTTCTCTTATGCTCATAGCGCGCCTAAAGAACCTTCAAGGGCTGTTGTGTACAGGATGAGGGGCTTTCTCTTGACCGGAGCGGTCAGTACCGGCGGGTTCTGCAGATATTGCTTGATTTCTTCCAATGCGCTTTGGCATTTACGATCCCAAACGAATGGGATCCCCTTCTTCATTAGATGACTGTAAGGGCAGCATTTGCCGGAGAGGTTAGCTATGAATCATCGGATATACGTGAGCTTTCCTTAGAGAGACCGTAATTGCTTGAGAGTTCTTAGCTAAGGCATTTCCATAATCACCCTGATCTTCGATGGGTCTATTTCGATGCCCCGGTGTCGTACGATGAATCCTAGGAACTTACCTGAGAAAACTCCAAATGCGCATTTCAGAAGGTTCATCTTCAGATTATATTTTCGAAGACGCTGGAACACTATTTTCAAATGCTCCCAGTGTTCCTCATATGATTTGCTTTTCACCATGAGGTCGTCGATATAACATTCAACAATCTCATGTACGAGATCTTCGAAGATCTTTGTCAGGGCCCTCCGGTAGGTGGCGCCATCGTTCTTCAGACCGAATAGCATCACTTTGTAGCAGAATATGCCCAGCGGAGTCCGGAAAGCAGTGTGCTTTTGGTCTTCAGGATGCATCTTGATTTGGTTGTACCCTGAGGATCCGTCCATGAAGGAGAAGACTTCATGGGTGGATGTGTTATCGATCATCAACTCGGTGACAGGCACTGGGAAGTCGTCTTTCGGACAAGCTTTGTTGAGATCCTGAAAATCTACGCAGATGCGTACTGTTCCATTTTTCTTCATTACCGAAACGATATTGGCGATCCAATCAGGATATTGAACTTCTTGGATGAAGCCGGAGTCGATTAGCTTCTTGACTTTGGCATTGATACTCATCTCAAGCTCGAGCCGCATTCTTCTTGGCGCCTGTTTGACTGGCTTGACGTCCGGCGATATTTCTAGTTTGTGCACAGCTATCTCTGGGTCTAATCCCGACATCTCGGAATAGTTCCATGCGAAACAGTCTTTATACTGCATAAGTACGTCCCTTAACATGGTAATCTGTTTCTCAGACAGCAGCTCACTGACGAACGTTTGCCTTGGCTCGTTTGTCATCCCCAAGTCGATTATTCTCAGGTTGTCTGCTGTGGTTTGTATTCCATCTTCCAGCTCTTTTGGCACCGGTGGAAATTTTGAAATCAGCTCGTTCTCATCTTTATTTATGAAGTATTGGGAGAGGTCGTTCATATTCTCGTGCTCTCCTTCCTTTGAGAATGTTATCATATAGCAGGTGCGAGCTCGTTTCCAAGCTTGATGCTGATCTAGACTTTCCCTCGCAGTGTAGGTTGCTCTCGGCTCATGCTTTCGTGGTGGGGCTACCCTCCAACTGTCGGGTAGAGCAAACCTGCCTTGCTGATACTGATCTTCAACCCAGTCTTTGAAGGTGAAACAGCCTTCAAGAGGACGTCCCACTACTCGGTGGTAAGAGAAATAATACGGGCGATGAACCTCGTTTATCTGTTCGGGGTATCAAGCCTCCGGGAGCACAATCATTTTATGTTTCATGACAAGGTCGAAGATTTTCCTTGTCTTGTCTTGAGGGAAAGAGTACTCCCGACCTATCTTTTTTCACAAAAGACGGATTCCAGCTGACTTTTCCTCTCTTACGTAGCTTCTTGGATCCGCTTCGCTGTTTTTAAACGTCGTCCTCGTTCTTGATCTTATCATTACTTCTGGGTCGGGCTTTCTTTTTTCCACGAGAGCGCACGACGGGTTGGGGGTGAAAGGGATCGTCATCCTCTTTAGCCCGCTGAATGATATGTTGCGTTCTGGCTTTTTCGTAAATGGCCATTTCACGGCTAAGGTCATCCCGAACCCTTTGACCTGCTTCTCTTATTAGCTTGTCAATCTGCTCTTCGAATGACGGACTTGATATTCGTACGGCGGGATCTTGTTCTGGTTCGACATCAACGCTGTCCGGAAATGTGTTCGCTTCTCCACCGGAGTTATTTATGACATGGCAGCCATGTAATCGCTCCTGTTTCTTGGACCAAACGTATCCAAGGCCAATCGTCTCTACTCTCTCGTTGGGCATCTTCTGCCGAGTCCCAGGAACATTCCAAATCCTGTTATATAACTGGGTTTGTCGAGCAGTCTGTTTAAAGGGTACGCCTTAGCATCTCAATAGTCTTTTCAGTCCCTCTGCGTAGATCTGGGCAGACAGATAGGTTGAAGCTTATCGAGCGCAGGTTCGGCGACATGCCATACCTCTCTCTCCTCTTTAGTCTCGGTGGATTGATAGAAAAGGATCACCTTCTCACTTTTTTGGCAAGGAGGGACGTAGATGGTCTGCAGCTCTTACACGCTGTACGTATCAAGTGCGTCAAGTTCTTTATAATACCGCTGCAGGACCAGGGTAATCTGTAAACTCTGGTCAGCTCCAGCAAAGTTCTGCATTGACGGGCGGACGGAGAACACTGCGTTGGCCTTGTCCTCAGAGTCACTGCCGAAGACCAGCATAGGAGTAGATGGTCATGGCCTATTTCCTTAGGGTTGTCCCGAGTAGACCATCTCTTCTTCCTCCAAAGTATCGCTCCCGAATATCGGGATGGTGGCGATGGATTTTTGTTTATTCTCCGGTTTGCGACATCTTTCCATGTCTTCGAAGTCTGGTAAGAAGTACTTGGCGTCTTTATATTTGCAGACTTCATATATGGAGAATGGGTTTAGCTCCCCTATAACCGTGTACTCGAGGCCGTCCTTGAAGTACTTCATACACTGATGTTGTGTAGAGGGATGATGTTGTACTCATGTAACCAAGGCCTGCCGAGCAAAGCGTTGTAGCAAGTCTTGGAGTCAATAACATGGAACTTGATGTCAGTGACGAGCAGCCAGAAGCATAATGTCAGTATTACAGACTCGAGCATTTGTGACGATTGGGAGTCAAAACTGGAGATGGTAATTTTATCCCGAGCCAGGTGCTGCACGTTCATGCAAATTTTCTTCAACACCTGATTCGTCTTAAAATTCCGTGTCGTGTTTGGAAAATGTAAAATATATCACAACCAAAGAAATTTTTAATAACCGCAATCAATTAATGGTGTCATTTGTAGGTTCGTTAGCGAGTGCGGATTGTCCACAGGGAAAGTGTGATTTGATCGATCATGTTTTAGTTGAGTTGAAAATTAAAAGATAAAAGAAAATTGATTGAAGATTTATGAAATTTAGTTTCAAGAATCATAAAGAACTAGATCTAAAATCAAGAAATACTAAAGATCACGAAGATGTCCAAATCGAATGAATTATCAAAATTTGTAAAGAGGATTGTAGGAATCGATCCAATCGATAGTGATGATGAAGAATAATGATTACAAATTCTTATCTATTGAAGATTTATTACTAGATTGATGACAATCAACGAGATTTAGGGATCTATCGAAAAAACTAGGGTTTCTTTTTCATCATCCCTTATCCTTTCGTTAATTAGCAGTCAAATTCTAACCTCTAGGAAATTCAATCATTGATCGTTGATCTCTAATTTGGAGCGAAAACATTCAAGAAAGCATCTCGCTCAAATTAAGTTGTCGATGATTCAATTTCCTAAAGTTTACAAAACTCATAAGACTTAAGAATCGTTTAAGAATTTAGTCATCATCATCTACCTATTTTCTCGATTCCTCCATAAGCGGAGTTTTCACTCAAACATCATGAAAAAGATAACAATCAAGAATCGATAACTCTTCATAATGCTCAAATGTAAAGAAAAGCAAGATCAAGAATTTTCACTTTTTATTATTCGATGTTTCGTTACAATACACTCAAAAACTACAAGAATTGAGGAGGAACTAAATCATCGAACTAGCTTTGCATCGTTGTCTTGAGTCGCGGATCGTCGTGGATCACTTGTTCGGATGAAGATCGGTGTTACTTCAAAAAGGCTCGTTGAATGCTTGCTTAAACCGGTACTCGATGAATCTTGATTTGGATCAAATTGTGTCACTCAATTTGTTTAGAATTGATTTGGATCTCACTAGAATTTTACCCTAATTGATGAACAACCTCTTCATGAAGCCTTAGGTGCCTTTTTATAGTGTTTCCCTATAGCTTCCCCTAGAAGCTAGGTATAGCTTCCCTTGTAAGCTTGGTAGTTGAAGAGAAGCTTCTAGATTAAGTTAGTTATCTAGCTTACAAGAGAAGACTTGTTGTTGGAGGGAAGCTTCTGGATAATTCGAGAAACTGAAGTGTCTAGAAGAAGTTTGGTCATTGAAAGAAGAAGCCTGCAAAAAATTTTTGCCGCCGACGAGTCGACTTGGCCGCGGATCCGTGGCCGTTTTGGGTGATCTGTGCCTGAAATTTCCAGTGTATTCTTTTGTTGGCTTTAGGGCTGTTTCCTGATGTCTGGAATATTTTTATACTTTCTTGTTTACTGCCAGATCACAAGTCTTGGACTTGTCGTATTTTATCAGCACTTTTAGCAGTTCCGGCTCTTTTACCTGGAGAATTTCCTGCACACAATCTCGAGACAAGTGTTGATACACAAAAGATTACGCGTGCAATAATAAACACATAATTTCCCTCAAAATGCTGGTTATAATGTATAACACATGTTATTTGATATTTTACAGACAAATTGCTAATATGTGCTATATTCATACCAAACACCTTTATATGATTGCAAAGAATAGGGAAATTGATACGTTAAAAATGCAATATTTTCGACTGATCAAATTCCCCCAAACTTAATTTTGGTCTTCTCGAGCAAACTTGTTTTATTTTTAAGAGAAGGAGAAAATTTTATTAAGAAAAAGAAAAACTAACTGGCACACTTTCGTAGGCAACACGATTGCACTGAGCACGTGCAACAAGCCTTTAAACCTCTAGGTGTCCCTAGTAGGAGGAGTGTTGTCTCCTGAGGGTTTTCAGCGGATTGCACCCACAAAATCCAATAATAAAAGGAAGACCGTGAAAGTTACATTTAAAGATAAGAATTATAAAAGAAAGACTTTGAAAATTAGAGTTTCCAAAGATGTTAGAAATCACATCATCTCTCAATAAAACATCGTCTTTATTCTTCTTTCCTACCTTTCTTCCAAGTATCGATCATATACCCCTACGTGTGTGTAAAAGACATCCCTACACTCGAAGAATTCAATTCAAACTATCATACTCTTGTCCATCTACCTCGGTACCTTTTAATCAATGAATATTTAGATGGATTTGCTCATATATTTTTCATACGACCGTTAATATTTCTTGAGGTACTAACCGACCGATTACTCATGTGCTTGCAGAGTAGGTGTATTTAATATTTTGCTCGTCTTGTAACACCTAAGGCTTAGCAGTGACTCCTAAACCAGTTGGTCTAAGGCACTAGGTGATGAAGCATCCGCGCTATATTTTTTTATTGCTGCCTTGGTGATAACAAAACCAGTGTTTATTTTTTTCTTAACACCATTTTATATTTCATTTATAATTTCCTTCATACTTTGGCTTTTAGACAAGAGCATTTCAAGGTATCATCTACTATCCCGAGTTTCAAGACGTGTGTAAGTGCGTATAGTAGGGTATAAACATTCAAATGTTTGGCTTCCAGAATAGGAACTATTTTTTCAGACTTATTTTTATTCTCAGATTAGTGACTTCTTTCATCTTACTAACCCTTGGGACAACGACTCATAACTATTTATTACTAGTTTCGTTTAAGAAAACTTCTAACTTTCTTGGTTTTCTTAAATTTTCTAATCTCATGGATGTAATTTTTCATTATCTAATCTGTTATTATCAAATTAAATATTAAATATTTTTATCTTTTGAAAATTTTAAATTTTTATATGTTTTAAAAGTTTTGTGCTTATGCAAAGTATGATGCAAAATGATGCGAAAATAAGCACAAACCTCCCCCAAACTTATTTTCAACAGTGTCCTCACTATTGCCTTCTGCTAGAGCTCAAAAACCTGTAAGCTTGGGAGGAAATTTATTAAGGGGGGCAATAAATATGATCATGAAAATCCTCCGCCAAACTTATTCTTTTCACTCACCTCCATTCTAAAGATGATTCAGTATTTTTCAAGACATGGAGGTGAGACGGAGGAATTTTAATCAAGATAAAATGGCTCCTGTAAAAACATGTGCTCCTCCGTGGGGTCAGTGGAAAAATACGGTTTTAATCTATATCCATTTACTTTGAAAATTGTACCGTTTTCAACATTTTCAACCTCAACTGCCCCGTGCGGGTATACATACCGCACAAAAAAAGGTCATTTCCACCGAGATCGTAGCTTACCCGCATGAAGATGGAGTCGTGAATCATAAAGAAGGACTTGTTGACCAGGTGTAAAAGTTTTTCTCAAAATGTTTTTATCGTGAAATACCTTAGTCCAGTTCTTTACAATTACAGCATTATCATAAGCTTCATCGTGGAGTTCGCTTAGCGCGTTTAATTGCAGCTTCCGAAATTTGCAGGCTTGATTTAAGTCAAAGTTAAGTTCTCTAATGGCCCACATTGCTTTGTGCTCAATCTTGACCGGAAGGTGACAAGCCTTTCCAAACACTAGTCTGTAAAGAGACATACCTAGATCGGTTTTATATGCAGTTCGGAATGCCCAAAGAGCATCCGTCAATTTGGTTGACCAATCTTTTCGATTTTTAGAAACAGTTTTCTCCAAAATTTGTTTGATTTGTCTGTTTGAAACCTCAGCTTGCCCGCTCGTTTGGGGATGATAGGGTGTGGAAAGTTTGTGGTTGATTGTATATTTCTGCATCAAAGTCTCGAGAGACCGATTGCAGAATGCGTCCCGTTATCGCTAATGATAGCACGCGGGTGTTCAAATCGTGAAAAGATATTTTCTTTAAGGAACCTAATGACAACCTTTTTGTCATTAGTGCGACAAGGAATAGCTTCAACCCACTTCGAGACATAATCAACCGCAAACAATATGTACAGATTCCCAAAGGAGTAGGGAAAAGGACCCATAAAGTCAATACCCCAAACGTCAAAAATTTCAACCACCAAGATGGGTTGAAGTGGCATCTCATTTCTCCGGGAAATCCTACCCATGTGTTAACACCGTGCACAGGTTTTGCAATGATCAAATGCATCTTTGAACAAAGTCGGCCAATAAAAACCGCATTGCAAAACCTTCTCCGCCATCTTTCGAGGACCGAAATGATCCCCACATGCCTGATCATGACAAAAAGATAGAACGCTCTTGAATTCATCATTAGGGATACATCTGCGAATGATCTGGTCAGGACAATACTTAAACAGATAGGGTTCATCCCAGTAAAAATGTTTTACTTGGGATAGAAATCGATGTTTGTCCTGTTTCGACCATTCGCGCGGAATAAGTCCTGTAGCAAGATAATTCACAATATCCTTGAAGCAAGGTTCGTCGGATACATTCAAGAGTTGTTCGTCTGGAAAAGAATCATTGATCGGCAAGGTCACAGGTGAAGAAGAGATGCGCGAAAGATGGTCGGCTACAACGTTTTCACATCCTTTCTTATCTTTAATAACAAGATCAAATTCTTGTAATAGAAGGATCCAACGTATTAGCCTACCTTTAGAATCCTTCTTCGCCAAAAGATGTTTCAAGACGGAGTGGTCAGTGCACACAACAATAGGTGAGCCAATCAAGTAAGGTCTGAATTTTTCTAATACGAATACAACTGCAAAAAGTTCTTTTTCGGTAGTTGTATAATTAATTTGAGTATCGTTCAGAGTCTTACTTGCATAATAGATCACGTGTGGCATCTTTTCAATGTGCTATCCTAAAACTGCACCAACTGCAAAATCTGATGCATCACACATAAGCTCAAAAGGGTGGTTCCAATCTGGAGAAGATAGAACGGGGGCTGTAGTGAGAGAGTGTTTCAGTGAGTCAAATGCTGCCTCACAATCCGAGTCAAAGTGAAAGGTTGTGTCCTTGGCCAAGAGAAGAGTTAAAGGTCTAGCAATTTTGCTAAAATCTTTAATGAATCTCCTGTAAAAGCCTGCATGGCCAAGAAAGGATCGTATATCCTTGACGCATTTGGGATGAGGAAGGTTTTGAATGACATCTATTTTAGCTTTGTCAACCTCAATGCCTTTCCGTGAAATCACATGTCCAAGCATAATTCCCTCTTGGACCATGAAATGGCATTTTCCCAATTCATGGTTAAGTTCTTCTCTTTACAACGAGTAAGAACTGCGTCAAGATGAGATAGGCAGTCAACAAAAGAATCTCCGAATATCGAGAAATCGTCCATGAAAATCTCCAAAAAATTCTCGACCATGTCCGAGAATATCCCCATCATACACCGCTGAAATGTAGCGGGAGCATTGCATAACCCAAAATGCATGCGTCTATAAGCAAAAGTACCAAAAGGACAAGTAAATGTGGTTTTGTCTTGATCGTTTTTGGCAACAGGGACTTGGTTATAGCCAGTAATATTCACGTCTAGCTAAGCGTTCTAACATCTGGTCAATGAAAGGTAGAGGAAAGTGGTATTTCCTCGTTGCGGCATTGAGTTTTCTATAATCAATACATACACGGGAGCCAGTTTGAGCGCGTATCTGGATTAACTCATTAGCCTCATTTGTTATGACTGTAATGCCAGATTTCTTAGCGACGACATGAATTGGACTCACCCATTGGCTATCGGAGATTGGGTAAATGATACCATTGTCAAGGCATTTGATGATTTCTTTCTTAACCGCATCCTTCATGACGGGGTTCAACCGTCTCTGTGGTTCTCGGGTTGGCTTGGCTTCATCCATCAGATGTATATGATGTTCTACAATTAAGGGACTAATCCCTTTGATGTCATCCATAGTCCAACCAAATGCTTGCCTATTAGATCTCAATACCGTCAAAAGCGCATTCTCTTGCTCTGAGGCTAGAGAGGCAGATATGATAACAGGTAAAGACTCATTCTCACTTAAATATGCATATTTAAGATGAGAAGGTAAAAGTTTGAGATCTAATGCTGGCGGAGAAACTATAGAAGGTGGGATCATCGAATGATATTCAGAGTCACAAAGAAGCTCGTAGTCTGCATAGGATACAGACTCGGAAAGTGATGAGTCAAGAGTGTCAGACTCAGGAGTGGAAAGAGTGTCCTCACTAAGATGTGCAAGATCAAACATTGATGTGCTAGTGTCGTCGAGATCTTCAAAGCAAAGTTCATCAACTTTGCAATTTTCGGGAGCAATCTCATGGACAGAACAGACATCAAGTACGTAAGCAGAGGGTTCAGACGGCTGACTTCCAATTTTATAGATGTTCAGTTCAATTGTCATTTTTCCAAAAGAAAGGTTCATTGAACCGTTTCGACAGTTAATGACAGCATTGGAAGTGGCAAGGAATGGTCGACCCAGAATCACCGGAATTTGGTTCTGTGGGTTTGCTACAGATTGTGTATCGAGAACAATGAAGTCCACAGGGAATATAAATTCCCCGACTTTTATCAACACATTCTCCAGTTCACCCCTAGGTTTGGTGATTGAACGGTCTGCCATTTGGAGAGTGCAATGAGCTGGTTTCAACTCTCCAATCCCTAACTGCTCATAGACAAAATATGGAAGCAGGTTAACACTTGCGCCAAGGTCAAGTAAAGCAGGGTTAATATTTTTACCCCCAATAGAAATCGAGATTGTAGGACATCCTGGGTCCTTACGTTTCTTTGGTAACTGTGGGGTAAAAGCAGTGCTAACATTATTAGTCATGAAGACCTTCTTAGGCACTTGAGTCTTCCTCTTCCTAGTGCACAAGTCTTTGAGAATTTTCGCATAAGCGGGGACTTGTTGAATAGCATCTAGGAGAGGAATATTGATGTTAACCTGTTTGAACATTTCCATAATCTTCTCCATATATGGACTCAATTTGTTTTCCCTTAACCGATTCGGATAAGGAGCTTTAGTAATAAGAGCTGGGTCCAACATTGGAGAAGGTTGTGTATGTGGAACTGATCCCAGAATAGGAGTGGGGATCGTCTTTGGTGGACTAGAAGAGGTATGCTGAGGTGTCGAGCCTTGGGGAAAACGAAAAATAGGCTCGTAAGAAAATGGAGGGGTAGATAAAGTGGGTGTAGAAGTAGAAGTGGATGTGGAAGGAAAAGTCTCAGCCGAGGTATTATTGATAGATTTTTCATTATCATCAATCTCTTCCCCAATGTGATTGTTCAGCACTCTTCCAGATCTCAACGTTGTGATGTCATTCACATTGTTATGCCCAGGATTTGGTAGGGGTTGAGACGGATGTTTCTCTTTCTCTCTAGCACTCATTTCGGATTTTAATTGTGCAATTTGAGCTTCCATCGATTTAATACTCTCACTATTGAGGTCAGAGTTTTTCTGGAATTTATCGAGGGAAGACTTAAATTCAGCCGACATTTGTTTCATAAACATTTCAAAAGTCCGTTCGAGTGAAGAGGAAATATAAGGACTGGTCAACTGCAAAGGATTATACGGTGCAGGTGTGTTGACGGGATTTTGAAAGTTTTGTGATTGATAGGGGTGCTGAGTCAATTGAAATGGCTGCTGTTGTGGTAGAGGAGCCATTTGGAAATTATTTTGATTTGGAACCGTGTTTTGATTTTGTTGTTGGTTCCAAGTAAAGTTAGGGTGATTCCTCTAACCCTGATTATAAGTGGAAGAATACGGATCGTTTCTAGGTCTTTGTTGGAAATTAGTATTGGTATGCTCTTGACCTTTGAACAGAGAATTTAAAGGGCATTCTTCCGTAAGATGAGATGGATCAGAACAGTATCCACAGACAGTTTTGGAAAGTGACATATGATTTAGGGAGGCTGCTAAAAATTTATGTTCCATAGCTTTGAGTTTTTTTTGCATTGCTGCCATTTCAACTCTAACTCCTATGGAAACATCAATTTGGTGAATGCCACCCCTAGACGATGACTGGTTTACACTCTCCCACTGTAAAGATTTTTCAGCGAAATCTTCTAAAAATCTCCAGGCTTCACTATCATCTTTAGTCATGAAGGTGCCTTGACACATGGATTCAAGGTTCTTTTTTGCTGTAGGATTAATGCCTTTATATATGATTCTGCACAGATCCCATCTAGGAACTCCGTGATGAGGACATTGAACTAACAGATCCTTGAAGCGTTCAAAACACTTCGAAAATGGTTCATTTGGAAGCTGGGTAAATTGATTTATTTCGCTACGGACTCGAGCTGTTTTATGATTGGGGTAGAATTTCTTTAGGAAAGCTGGGACGAATTCATCCTAGTTTGAAATAGAATGTGCGGCTGTGTTATAAATCCACTTCTCGGCTATATCGCACAAAGTGAATGGGAGAAGACGTAATCTCATAGCATCCACGGAAAGCTGTGAAGTACCCATCATAACGCATACATTTTCAAATTTGGTAATAAAGACGTATGTGTCTTCAGACTCGAGACCGTGATACTTGGGTAGAAGATTGATGTATTGGGGTTTGATTTCAAAATCATCCCCATTGGCTGGTGGAATGGTAAGACAGGTCGAAAGAGGACCTCTCATAGGGTAACATCTCTCTTAAAGAGAGATGTGGGACGGATTCTGCGCACCTGCGGACGGTGGCAGAGTAGCGTTAAAGAAGTTCAATAGAGAACCGTCCATCGAAATGGGTGTGCTAGTAGGCGAAGAAAAAGTAGACGTAGAATTACCGACTTCGGAGTCAATAGGAGGAACGCGGACAAGACGAGCACTAGAATCCCGTGTCCACCCGAGCATGCACTAAATGGTTTAGCACAAGTGCCAGCGTTGTGATAATTAAGGAAAAGATGAGTTGGTGTTTGTTTTGAAAAAGTATGGATTTTTGAAAAATTCACACAAACAATGCACAAGCAACCCCAATTCTAATGGTCACCTAGGTCAAGTCTCTAGACCGCTCCTAGGCTTCCAGAAGACAAGTCGCAAGATAGATCCTCTACTTCCTCTTTGCCCCTCCTGTGGCCAGGTAAGTGCCAGGTAAGTGGTAAGTTCTCCACTACGTAAGTAGTGGGCCAAATTAAGTAACCACTTTCCTTAGACACACTTGCCTTAGACACCACAAAAGAAACGCGGATAAGCAATAGATTACCCACGACCTCCTTCTGTCATAAGTGAGCACGACGGTCCTTAGAGTCATGTCTAGATATTTTTTAGTTAATGAGGGTGATGCGGATGCAAGTTTTGTGATTTTTGGGGCTTAGGAAGGGTAATGAACTCCCTACCTAATCTGAATTTGGTCTTTGCCCCTTAATTTCCGTGTTAAAAATGCAAACAACTAAGATCAAACATGCAACAATTTTTCTTTTTGCGGTGCTGCGAATTTTTGCAAAGAATCCTGCAGAAATTGGTTAATAGAGCAGAGCAGGGAGGAGACAAGAAAGTCAGAAGTATACCAGAGAATTTTGGTGCACTGAAGCTTCTATGTCGCCGCGGAACCGCCGCGAGATGCACAGTATGGCCGCGGATGCGCGGTCGGATGTTGAGATCTCTACACAAAAATTCGTGCAGATGCTCCTGTTCACTCACTGAATTCTCTGAGATGTCCTGAAAATTTTTCCTCTTGCTCCACAGATTCCAGATCTCCTTGCAACAAATCACAACAAATCGTTAACCGCTTGTACGAATTTTGATCTAAAAATTCTGATGGAATAATAATTTTTTCAACTCAAATTACAAAAACGAACAAATTAACACACTATCCCCGGCAACGGCGCCATTTGATTGGTCTTAAAATTCCGTGTCGTGTTTGGAAAATGTAAAATATATCACAACCAAAGAAATTTTTAATAACCGCAATCAATTAACGGTGTCATTTGTAGGTTCGTTAGCGAGTACGGATCGTCCACAGGGAAAGCGTGATTTGATCGATCTTGTTTTAGTTGGGTTGAAAATTAAAAGATAAAAGAAAATTGATTCAAGATTTATGAAATTTAGTTTCAAGAATCATAAAGAAGTAGATCTAAAATCAAGAAATACTAAAGATCACGAAGATGTCCAAATCGAATGAATTATCAAGATTTGTAAAGAGGCTTATAGGAATCGATCCAATCGATAGTGATGATGAAGAATAATGATTACAAATTCTTATCTATTAAAGATTTGTTACTAGATCGATGACAATCAACGAGATTTAGGGATCTATCGAAGAAACTGGGGTTTCTTCATCATCATCCCTTATCCTTTCATTAATTAGCAGTCAAATTCTAACCTCTAGGAAATTCAATCATTGATCGTTGATCTTTAATTTGGAGCGAAAACATTCAAGAAAGCATCTCGCTCAAATTAGGTTATCGATGATTCAATTTCCTAAAGTTTACAAAACTCATAAGACTTAAGAATCGTTCAAGAATTTAGTCATCATCATCTACCTATTTTCTCGATTCCTCCACAAGCGGAGTTTTCACTCAAACATCATGAAAAAGATAACAATCAAGAATCGATAACTCTTCATAATGCTCAAATGTAAAGAAAAGCAAGATCAAGAATTTTCACCTTTTATTATTCGATGTTTCGTTACAATACACTTAAAGACTACAAGAATTGTGGAGGAACTAAATCATCGAACTAGCTTCGCATCGTCTTCTTGAGTCGCGGATCATCGTGGATCACTTGCTCGGATGAAGATCGGCGTTGCTTCAAAAAGGCTCGTTGAATGCTTGCTTGAACCGGTACTCGATGAATCTTGATTTGGATCAAATTGTGTCACTCAATTTGTTTAGAATTGATTTGGATCTCACTAGAATTTTACACTAATTGATGAACAATCTCTTCATGAAGCCTTAGGTGCCTTTTTATAGTGTTTCCCTTTAGCTTCCCCTAGAAGCTAGGTATAGCTTCTCTTGTAAGCTTGGTAGTTGAAGAGAAGCTTCTAGATTAAGTTAGTTATCTAGCTTACAAGAGAAGACTTGCTGTTGGAGGGAAGCTTCTGGATAATTCGAGAAACTGAAGGTTCTAGAAGAAGTTTGGCCGTTGAAAGAAGAAGCCTGCAAAAAGTTTCTGCTACCGACGAGTCGATTCGGCCGCGGATCCGCTGCGTATCAGCCTGACTCGGCCGCGGATCCGCGGCCGTTTTGGGTGATCTGTGCCTGAAATTTCCAGTGTATTCTTTTGTTGGCTTTAGGGTTGTTTCCTGATGTCTGAAATATTTTTATATTTTCTTGTTTACTGCCAGATCACAAGTCTTGGACTTGTCGTATTTTATCAGCACTTTTAGCAGTTCCGGCTCTTTTACCTGGAGAATTTCCTGCACACAATCTCGAGACAAGTGTTGACACACAAAAGATCATGCGTGCAATAATAAACACATAATTTCCCTCAAAATGCCGGTTATAATGTATAACACATGTTATTTGATATTTTACAGACAAATTGCTAATATGTGCTATATTCATACCAAACACCTTTAGATGATTGCAAAGATTAGGGAAATTGATGTGTTAAAAATGCAATATTTTCGACCAATCAACACCGTTACGTTGAGAACGTTGACGGAGGACCTGTTGTCGACAAAGATCTTTCCTATCTTGATATCGTGACAATACCCGGTTACATACAGCGGACGGTTGTGCTCGCACGTTCCGAGAAGGAGGTCTTCATCGCTGAAGGTGATGTCAGCCGTGTGGACTTCATCCAGCTCATTCTTCATCTTTTCTTCCGCCAGGAAGGCTTGAAATTGGTCGGGCTCTTGTAACGCCTTGATCAGGGAATCTCGTGCCTCTTTAGACAAGAGAAGGGCATCCAAGATACTCAATTGGGAGGGTATCTTTCTCAGATGCTCCAGGATATCGTAATCCACCTTTTTCTTCTTGAGCGGGTCCTTAGCTGTAAGCTCTTCGACAACTCTATCATTGAGAGCCATCTCCTCAGGGACTTTTTCCTTTCCTTTGTCCCTTTTGCCCAAACCTTTGTTTGAAGGTCCAAGATTCTTTTCAGGCAACGTACGGTTACGCGGCTGAATGTTCTCACAGTTCTTTATTTCCTCTTCTCTTTCGGAGGTAGATTCCTTGAAGAGAGGGTCGAGGGCTATTTCTTCGTCAGAATCACTCCCGAAGGTAAGAACTTGAGGTTTTGCTCTTGTCGGGATGGCATCAACCATGTGACAGTTACCGGTTGTTCCTTCATGCTCGTCTGCCTTACATCTCTGCTCCCGACGGGCTTTGCGCTTTACTCATTTGAAGTGTTGTCGGTGGGAAACGTATCCCTGCCACCACTTCTTGAAGGTATTGCTCTCTTCGGTAGGGTGCGTGACCTTCCGATGGTATAAGCAGTAGTTCGAATGTACATCTAGTTCGTCGGGACACGTATTCCCGGAAGTATTTTCTTTGAAAGGTTGTAGTTTCATTCCCATTGACAGTGCTTTGGCGAACTGCTTCCTTATCTTGATTCTACTCCTGCTGGTGGCAAGGGCACTTTGATCCGGTTGGGGTACTTCATGACTTCTCATTACCGGATTTTTTTGGCTTGACACCGACGCTTGGCCTTTTCGTAAATGGCCGCTTCAAGTTCTCGATCAGCTTTGCTCTTTTGAAGAGCTTCGTTCAGCAGCTTATCAATGAGGTCATCTGACGGTTCCATGGGTTTTGGTTCTGGAATTGCCCCCAGTTTCTCTACGTCAGGAGCTTCTTTGCCGTTTATCGATGAGTGAGAGATCATGTGGCAGATCGCCACATACTCCTCAGGTTCTTCTGACGAGTCGTCTCCTTCATCAATTTCACTGTCTCCGTTTTCAAGAATATGCTTGAGGAATTCTTTCAGTGTGACTGAGGTCCGCGATTTTTGGTTGTATTCTTCCAGCGCATCGATGTACTTTTGCAGACTCGTACGATTGCCGTCAAGCTGCATGGGCTTCTTGGCCTTCTTATTTTTCTTTGAAGAGTTCGTAGGCTTGGCTTGGAGGTTTTGTCCATCGTTACCAACTTTCAGCGTTGGGTGCGGCTTCAGCATTCCGTCAATGATCTCAGGCTCCAGCCGGCTCTTCCACCTAATCGTTGGACATGCTTGAAGATCCTTCAGCATTCTTTTAGTTTTAGCTGAAAGGATCACTTGCCACGGAGCTTCTTCCACAAATGAGCATGATGCCTCCGGCGTATCCACCTTTTTAGGAGTGTGCTGCTGCGGCGTGTTTACCTTCTAGTTTTTAGACAACGCGAACTTGCCCTGCTGATACTGGTCTTCAACCAGTTTTTAAAGACGTAGCAATCTTCTATTGGATGGCCCACTATTCGGTGGTAGGGGCAGTAATTGAGATTGTTGACGTCGCTCGATTGCAGTGGGCATCTCGGATCCAGCAGAGTGATGAGCCTGTTGCGCAGCGCCAGTTCGAATAGTCTCGTTTTTTCCTGGGGAAATGAGTAAGGACGTCTCAACTTCTCTTCGAGGGCTCTCGATCTGTTGTTTTGGCGAATAACCGGTTTTGGGTCACTCGATTGTTGTTGAGCGTTGGCGACGAAAGTCACTTTCCCTTTGCCCTTTTCATTCCGAAGATCTGTCTTTGAAGAGGAAGGTATATGGCCTATCTGGTCCATTTAGGACAGTTTGTCAATCAAGGCCTGGAAGGTGGTCGTCTTGAAGAACATCATAAACTGGGATATAGTTGCCTGAGGATCAAGGGTCCACACGAACATGCCCACAGCAGGAGCTTCTTCTATGCGATGTTCACACTTTGACCATAGGTTCCGCCACCGAATTGCTTACTGAACCCAAGTTTCTCCCAGCTTCACTCTGGAGTTGATTAATGCTATGATTGGGGTACGCTCTCTTACGCTTGCAAACCACTGTGTGAACAGTAGTTCCATCTCCATAAATGTCTTGACAAAGTCATTTGGGAGCTCGGAGTACTATTCAAATGCCGTCTCCGCCAAGCTGCCGACAAATTGGCAAAGCAATAGTTTGTCATCGCCCCCGGTGTTACCGCATAAAGCTCTGAATTGAGCAACGTGTTGGTGCGGATTTCCCGTCCCCTTATACACATGGAATTTGGGGATCGTATATCCTGCCGGGTACTTAATTTGGTCGTACCACCTGGGTAAGGTCGCCCAGTTCTAACGACCTAGCCTGCCGCTTCGTTCGCTTGATGAGCTCGTATTTGTTGAGCTATGTAGTCATCAAGGGTAGCTTTGGATATCGTCTCCTCCCTGGCTGCCGATAAGGCTAGAGGAGGGTTTGATGTCTCCCCTCTGTCGTCTTCAATGATTATTGGAGGGTCTTCAGCTGGAGGATCTGGCTGGATCATCATCCCAACCATGTCTTGGAACAAAAGCGCCATTTGTTTTATATTAGCCGCTTGTTTCGCGGCCTCTTTATCTTTCTTTTCAAGCACCCTCCGTAGGAATTCTGT
Source organism: Agapanthus africanus (assembly GCA_030015575.1). NCBI lineage: Eukaryota > Viridiplantae > Streptophyta > Magnoliopsida > Asparagales > Amaryllidaceae > Agapanthus > Agapanthus africanus. Next base: position 820,650,035 of record CM057339.1, on the reverse strand, counting down.
GTCGGTCTCCTGCTCCTGGCGTTGTTCCGACGATACTTCCGGGCTTTCTTTCTGCTATGTAAGTGCGGCCATTCTTGTCAACATCTCTTGGAGCTTTTTTTGTTGCTTTTGAGCTTTCGTCACAGACCGCGTGAGTGGTCGATGACTCACGGAAGCATGACTATCCTCTTTTCCGTATGCCATGTAGACGGTATGCATAACCATACCCCGGACTGGGGGTGTTTGGGTCCACTGCCTTTGATATTTGCCACCAGCGGTGGGAGATTCTCAGGCCTTTTCTTTTTATAGGAGGTCGAGGTTGAGGGGGCCGTTGCGGCAAGTACCCATGCAGATGATACCTTTCATGGTATGGCGGTTGGATGATTCTCCTATTGCCAAGCCTTCGTCTTCTTCAGCCGGCGAGAGTAATTTTTGTAGTTATAGAGTCCTGGACTTTCCGCCAAACTCTGTGGATCTGGGAGGACAACCGCTGAAGAGGCTGTTCCGGCTTCACCTGTGTTGTGTTTTCGACAGGCGAAGGAGACTTCTTCAGTATGGCTGTTGGAGAGTTCTTACGCACCCTCCTGAGTAGCTCGAAACTGTTCCTAGTTGGAACAGCAGCGTCAATTTTCACCGTTGGAGCTGGTAGGGTAAGTCCAGAAGGAGAGTTGCCCCCAGCTTTCCTCACTCAGCGCCAGTAGCAATGTCGAGCATGTCGTGTAGATGGGATCTCCTCGGTCATAGAAGCGACCTCGTCATGCCCCTTGCTTTGATGATAGGCTGCTTTTGGTTCCAACCTATCGAAGACTGCCGTCCGTTGAGAGGGAACGTCTAGCCTATCGAAGACTAACTTTTGAATAGGGGAAGCACTTGTAACGACCTTACCCATAGCAGGAGTTGGAACGGCCAGTCTTGCGAAGACTGATCCCTTAGCAGGAGAAGCCCTTTTGATGACTTCGTCTACCGGAGCTGGAATGGCTATCTACTTCGGGATAACTCATTCAGGTATTGCAGGCCTCTTTACGGGCCTACTGGAGCCTTAGCCCAGTTTGTTAAAAACTGAGGCGTTGGAATCGGAAGATCCGTTGAGAGGGACTGTGGTAGTTGCAAGCCGATCGAAGACCGACTTCTTTGGAGCCACCTGTGATGGCATTGAAGCATTGAAGCTCATTATAGGGAGCATGGTCCCGAAGAACAGTCCAGTGATGGCATGAGTCACTTGTTCCACTGGCATTGCGAAGATGAAGGCCACTTAGGGACCATAAGTCAGTCTTCTAACAGGGACGGAGTGGTAGTTGTTATTGCAATTGGTGCAGTTGGAAGTCGTCGACGTCATCTTCTCTTCGGCATAGAGTAAGACACCAAATCTAATACCTCGAATCCAGGGGCAACCAAATTAAACTGTGATCCGTTCATGAACACGACACACGAAGTGTGGAGTGGAGTGGAAAGAGGAAAAATTCCCACCGGGCATGCCAGAATCTGTTTACCGCCGAAAGACGCGACCGGGACGTTTGAACGTCTGGCCTGAATTTTGGGGGGCAGATGGTATTTGGATTTATCTGTCTACCTCTCCGAAGTTGCCAAGTTAATTTATGGTATCGTATATCGAAGGTTTAAACAGATGCGGCCGTTGTAGCAGACTTCGACAGATTCCCCTACGTTTGCGAGGGGTTTTTGATTGTGGGGACGCCTTTCCCTGCAGGCGCGAGCCCCTGCAGTTAATTACGCTACCGCATCGCGGTAACCACTTTCTCTGGCTCCAGAAGGTCACATCGTGTCGTGTGTATGTGTTTTTTTTGGTTGCCCGTGGATTGTATACGAAGACTAATTTGTGTTGTCGCCCGTAGGGCGTAGATCAGTCCAAATCCATATGTTCTTAGATTTGGGTTTGGGTTGATTGATGGATCGTTAACCTTGTTTGAGATTAGGATCAACTTAAATATTTGTTAAGGATACGTTAATCCGATGTTGGACTAAGATCTACTTAACGGGGGTTCGGGATCATTGTCTATCCAATGAAAGAGCATTTGAGCTTCATCGTTTTAGTTTAAGGACGTTACGGTCCATAACTAGTTTAAGGACATTACGGTCCATAGCTAGTTTAAAGACATTACGGTCCATAGAATTGTTGGTTGTAGGGACTCGCCACCTCTCTGAAGACGTTGAAGAATTACAACGACATATATCAGAGGTGTGGGGAGATGTACCCTTGAACCAATGCCAATTGGGAGATCTGTAGTTGTGTTTGGGGCTAAGACCAATTTGGAAGAATTGTGAGCATATGAGCTCGGTTGATATGAATTAGGGACTTGTGGTCAACTCGGGCTCAACCCACTCAGTCTTTGAATAAAGTGTTAAACACTTGTTTGGGCTCGGTCCCTTTTCTGTGCAAAAATGCTGAGCATTACTATGGGCTCTGACGCTCACCATTTTTTTTTGTTTTTTTTATGGAGTGTTAAACACTCTTTATGGCGCTGGGCTCTGTTTGCAGAGCGCTTTATGTTAAACAGCGCCCACGTGAGGGACAGGTGAAGCGCTTAGCGCCGAGCGCCGAACATTGAGTGCAGAGTACTCTTTGTTTTATTCCCCATTTTCCTTTTGAGTGCAGACCATTGAGTGCAGAGCACTCTTTCTTTTAGCAGTGCCCATGTGAGGGACACATGGGGCGCTTGGCACTGAGCGCCCACCACTGAGTGCTAGGCACTCTTTATTTTAGCACCGCCCATGTGAGGGGCATGTGGGACGCTTGGTGCCAACCGATGAGTGCTAGGCATTCTTTATTTTAGCAGAGCCCACATGAGGGGCACATGGGGCGCTCGGCGTTGTTTCCTTCTTTATGCATTTTTCTGAAGAGTTCAATTCTTCGTTCTCCCCTGGATCTTCAATCCCCAAGAGCAAATTCATCCCTACGAGAATTAAATTCTCATTTGTGGGAGATTTGTCTCATGGATCTTAGATCCAGGGAAAGAACTATATTCTTTTATAAGAGTTAAACCCTCGGGTATGCAGATGAGATACTATGATCTCTATTTATCCTGAAGAAAATTCTTCTTCTTTCTTCTCTCATAAGACTCTTTTTGCTTGCTTCTTCTCTTTTTGAACTCGAAGTTTATGGGGGGGTCCTCCTTTTAAGACTTGAAGTCTTGGGGCCTTTATATAGTGGAGGCAAATTTGTTGATTCAGTTAAGGAAATCTTTCATTGAGAGATTTCTTAATTGATTTGGGGATTTTATTCACCATTGGATCTTTGATCCAAGGGTTTCTGTTTTACAGAAGACATTTTTCTTGTCGTTAACAAGATTGGGAAAATATTTTCCCATACAGAGCTTATTCTGTAATTTGGTGATTTTTTAATCACCATTGGATCTATAATCCAACGGTGCTCTGTTTTACAGAGCCCAATCTTTCTTGTTTAAAAAGATTGGGGAAAATGTTTTCCCCTACAGAGCTTATTCTGTAGCTTTTTGATTTTTAATCACCATTGAATTTTTAATCCAACGGTGCTCTATTTTACAGAGCATAATCTTTCTTATTTAGAAAGATTTGAGGAGTATTTGCTCAATCAGAATTTAATTCTGTGCTTTGATGATTTATCATCTCTGTTGGATCTTTGATCCAACGGCAGAGAACTTTTAGTTCTGGCACCAGCGCCCTCGTGCGGGGCATGTGAGGCGCTGCCTCAGAGTTTTTTAACTCTTGGCACTGGCACCCTCGTGCAAGGCACGTGAGGCGCTGCCTAAAAGTTTTTAACTCTTGGCGCTGGCACCTTCGTGCAAGGCACGTGAGGCGCTGCCTCTTTCAAATTTTGAACAGAGCTTTGCTATTTTATTAGGGGGAAACAGTTGCGAATCTCCGTAACTGATACAGGCCTAAACCAGTACTGCACTGCCTCGATCTTCTTTGGGTCCATACGTATGCCATCTCTCATAACCACGTGACCCAAGAAATCCACACTATCCAGCCAGAAAGCACATTTGGAGAATTTAGCGAACAGCTGGTGTTCCCTCAAAATTTGCAACGTAATTCGCAAGTGCTGCTCATGCTCCTCTCGACTACGGGAGTATACAAGAATATCTTCAATGAATACGATAATGAACTGATCAAGAAACGGCCTGAATATGCGGTTCATCATATCCATGAAAGCTGCGGGGCATTGGTGAGCCCGAACAACATCACCAAAAACTCATAATGCCCGTATCGTGTGCGAAAAGCAGTCTTCGAAATGTCATCCTTCCGAACTCTCAATTGATGATACCCGGACAGCAAATCGATCTTCAAGAAATAGCCGGCTCTCTGTAGCTGATCGAATAAGTCATCAATATGAGGTAATGGATACCTATTTCGCACCGTAACTCGATTCAGTTGCCTGTAGTCGATGCACAATCTCATGCTGCCGTCCTTCTTCTTAACGAACAGGACAGGAGCTCCCCATGATGATACACTCGGACGAATGATCCCCCTATCAAGCAATTCTTGCAACTGACCCTTGAGCTCCTTCAGGTCCGTCGGGTCCATCCGATAGGGCGGTACAGAAATAGGCTCCGCACCAGGAATCAAGTCAATGCAAAATTCGATATCTCGTTCAGGATGCAATCCTGGTAACTCAGCAGGAACACATCAGGAAATTCTCGTACGATCGGAATCTGGTCCAACGGGACCTCAGCGGCTCCCACGCCCTGAATAAATGCTAAGGAACCACGACAACCCTTCTTCAAGAGTTGTCCCACACAAAGAGCAGAAATTAGGTTGGCGGGAGTTACACTGTAGTCTCCCTGCACAACGAAAATCGGCTTGCCTGGAAAACAGAATTTGACCGCTTTTCCCCGACAATCAACGTAAGCATGACAAGCGGCCAGCCAATCCATACCGAGAAGTACATCAAAATCTAGCATATCCAGGAGAATCAAATCAACTAACGAATCCCTATCACCAATATATATGGAACAGGACCTGAATACGTGTCAGGCTACAAAAGAATCCCCCACAGGAGTAATCACGACAAGCGGTAACTCTAATAACGATGAATCTCTCCCCAGAGAAAGTGCAAAGTGTGCAGACACGTAAGAGTGCATAGAACCGGGATCAAATAAAATATGCGTGTCTATGGAATATACTGAAAGAGTACCTGTCATAACTGCATTGGATGCCTGGGCATCCTGGGGAGTTAAGGCGAAAACCCGAGCCTGACCCCTACCTGCATCCTGACATCCTCTCCCTCGGTCTCTCCATCCTCTCTGAGTATGTCCTGCAAATCCTCGACCTCGCGGTGCAACGGCCTGGCGCATAGTACCGGCTGGTGGAGAAAGTAATGCCATCGAAGTAGAAGGTGGAGGGGGTAAAGCAGCCTGTGGAAGTACAGTCCCTCTCTAGAGTCTACAATCCCTAGCGTAATGCCCTGGACGCCCACAACTAAAACATGTCGGTGGCGGCCTCTGCTCCTCGGGATACAAGCCGAACATCTAGCCCTGAGCCCAACCTTGACCAAAACTGCGGCCTGGAATGTGTCTGCCTCGACCTCTGTCAAACTGCCTGGTAACTGACCTAAAAGGTCTAGTCTTCTTCGGTTCAGGAACAATCGTTGTCTTATTCAGACGCTCCTCCACTCGCATCGCTACGTCCATAGCCTGTGTATAAGTATCGAAATGCTGGGAGCCTATAGCAAGGAACAACTGTGTATCTAGGCTCCTCGCAAACCTCTTCACCCTGAGCTCCTCCGTGGGAACTAAGTATGGAGCATAGCGTGATAACTGGATGAACTGCAATACATACTCTGCCGTAGGCATATCGGCAGATTTCCGCAACGCCTCAAAACTGCTGGCTCTGGCATCTCTCACACTCTGCGGAAGGAATTTGGCAAGGAAAACCTCAGAAAACTCTGTCCATGACATCGGAGGAAGACCTGCGGCTCGCCCTCTCTCCATCGACTCACACCATGTCTGTGCAAGTCCCTCTAACCGAAAACTGGTCAGCTCCACCGACCTCGCATCTGAACATCTTAATGACCTGCCGATCCTTGTCATCCTATCAAGAAATGACTGGGGATCCTCTGTTGCGTCTGTTTCCGTAAACACCGGAGGCCTCAACCTCATGAACTCCGGAAGTGATACATCCATGACCCTCGAGTCTACAGGTGCGACAGTTTGCACGGGCTGTACAACGGGCTCTACCATCATCGATGCCTGATCCTGTCTCTGAACATGGGTGGCCTCAGTCAACTGCCCCATCATCTGCTGTAAGCCCAACATGCCCTCATCTAGTCTAGTCAATCTATCTGGAGGAGGATCAACATGCCCTGGTGCCGTCGGGACGTCCTGTGGGTCGGTCGCTGTCACGGGCGGATCTGTCCGAGCTGCATCCCTGGTTGTGGCTCGCCTAGCTTGCGTGGCCATAGCAACTGGAACAAGAAACGAGATTTGATAAGGCATACGAATAGGAACAGCAATAATAGGGAGTTAAAGGAAGGATTAATCAAGTTATACATTCTATGATTACTTAGGCTGAGTATCGTAGTGTAAATATGCCGCGGAACATATGTACGATACTTTACTCATCTTATATCACCTACTCCATCAAACCAAGGGTCAACCTACATAACGAAATTTAAGCCTATTAACTTCAAGTCACTCTTAGGTTCCATAAGGTTAATCCTAAGCTCTGATACCAACTTTGTCATGACCCGAATTTGGTGCGTGACAGGCACTTAGATTGTATGACATCTAAAGATACCAACACAATCCGAGTAAGCCAGAAAACCAAGATCAAAACCCTAATTGCGGAATTATGAAATTTACAGTTTTAAAGTAAAAAGAATGAGGTAGCATGTCGAATGATTTTTAAGAAATGAAATTTAACCAACTGATTTTAGCATTTAAAATTTTGGCAGCACCTCCCTTTTTAATTATTAATAAAAGCAGTTATATAATGTTTAAATAAGTGGCATCCCTAATTAGGAGCACAACAACATCCAACGGAGGAAAACAACCCATGCAATAACAGTACGACGCTTAAAAGGGAAGAATCACATGCATAAAAATAAAGGAGCATAAACTAGCATAACTGGTCAATCTCACTCAAAACGAATCAAAACACATACAAGTATGCCTCGTTCTATGTCAAAATATACAGGGTCTGATGGAGTAATACTAGATCCAAAATACATATACCAAAATAGGAGATTACTATATATGTAACCCACCTAGCAAGACAAGCGAGAAAAGCTGAAAAATGTGTCCGCGATGCTGCTATGGGTCCACACGTCTCCTGGAAAGAACTAAGGCACAACGGGGTGAGTTGCCAACTCAGTGAGTAAATCTAATATCTAACAGTTGATATTGTAAGCATGACGAAATAAAGCTAAAAGCAAACAAGGTAAGCATGATGTATGATAACACATTGACGCATGAATATGTACTAAATGAATATATAATACAACACTGAAATCTCATCAAATATTTCAAAATATTGGTCATTTCCAAATAAGATTCATTTTTTCCGTGTCCAACATCGACACTGTTTACCGCCGAAAAACGGGAAGACAAACGTCTTGCCTGAATTTGGGGCAGATGCTATTTGGATTTATCCTTCCACCTTTTCGAAGATGCCAAGTTGATTTATAGCACCGTGTATCGGAGGTTTGGACAGATGCGGCCGTTATAACAGACTTCGTCAGATTCCCCCTCGTTGTGAAGGGTTTTTGATTGTGGGAATGCTCTTCCCTGCGGGCGCAAGCCCATGCAATTAATTGCGTTACCGCGTAGCGATAACCACTTTCTCCTGCTCTAGATGTTCACTTTGTGTCGTATGTGTTTGTTTTATTTTTGGTTGCCCGTGGATTGTATATGGAGACTAATTTATGGTGTTGCCCGTAGGGCGTGGATTAGTCCAAATCCGTATATTCTTAGATTTGAGTTTGGTTTGATTTAAGGATCGTTAATCTCGTTCGAGATTAAGATCAACTTAAATGTTTGTTAAGAATACGTTAGTCCGATCTTGGACTAAGATCTACTTAACGGGGGTTTAGGATTGTTTTTGATCCAGCAAAAGAGCATTTTGGCTCTATCGTTTTAGTTCAGGGACATTACGGTTCGTTGTTAGTTTAAGAACCTTTCGGTTCATAGATCACCATTTTTGGTGTGAGGGTTTAGTTTAAAGACATTGCGGTCCATAGCTAGTTTAAGGACATTGCGGTCCACAGGGATGTGCTCATGGGTTTGGAAGTGCACCCAAGAGCTGTTGGTTGTCGGGACCCTCCACCTATCTGAAGACGTTGAAGAATTACAACGACATGTATCTGAGGTATGGAGAGATGTACTCTTGAACCAAATTCAAGATTGAGGGGAGAGATCATGGTAGACCATCTAAGAATCATTAGTCATTTTTGGGAGACTAAGATTAACTTAGGAGATGTGTGATGGACATCATTCTGGTCAATTAATTTGGGAAGTCATGAGCATAGAGGCTCATTCTATTTGGAGATCCAAGACGTTTTAATCTCAAGAAGACTTGGCCAATTTGGGGCTGAAGTTGGCTTCTTATAGTGTTAAACACTAATATATGCTCGGTGCTCACGTGCTCTCACGTGAGTCTCTAAAGCAGTGTTAAGCACTGAAATTTGGGGCGCTCACGTGTGGCACGTGAGGCGCCTGAAAGTTGGCGCTGTACACTTGGGTCCAAATCCCCGTCTGTATATAAGTGTTAAACACTTAATTCTTGTGGCCCTCACGTGTAGACACGTGAGGCGCCCCAGAGTTGGTCACTGCCTCTTTGGGTTTATTCCCTCTTCCTTTTATAAGTGGTAAGCACTTAGCTCATGTAATGCTCACGTGTAAACACGTGAGGTGCTCAAAATGTGAGCGCTGTCTTTGGAATTTTCCCCTTTTCTATGTAAGTGTTAAGCAACTATTTGGGGGTCACGTGGGAACACGTGAGGCGCCCCAAAATGAGAATTGTTTTTGGATTTATTCTTTTTTCCATGTAATTGCTGGGCGCTCGTTTTAAGGGGTCATGTGGGAACACGTGATTTGATCACAGTCTTTCCTTTTTGTTCCTCAGAGGTGCTCATGTGGGAACACGTGATCTGTTGTTATAGCGTTGAACGCTAATCATTTTTTTTTACGTGCATGGAGATCTTGATCTGAGTTTTGAGAATTTCAGGTCCCTTATTTTTATAAGAATTAAATTCTTATGCAGGTTTAAACCCTAGTTTTATCAGAGGAATTAAATTCCCATATCTTTTTGTAAGAATTAAATTCCTTGAACTTAGTTCTTTCCTCTAAGTTTTGAATCTGCATGACAGAATCTCCCCAATGAGAATTAAATTCTCAACTTGTGGGAAGATCTACTTCTGCAAACCTCAACCAGAGGAAAAACTAAGTTCTTTTTAGAAGAGTTAAACTCTTGAAACGGTGAAGAAGATATAAAATGATCTCTAGGTCTTTCTTCTTACCTAGGGTTTCTTTTCTCAAAAGAGAACTCCTCTCTCTTTTTTTTGATTTTTCAAATCTTATGGGGGGGTTCTCCTTTGCAAGACTTGAAGTCTTGGGTCCTTTATATAGTAGAGGCAAATTTGTTGATTTAGTTAAAGAAATCTATCATTGAGAGATCTTAATTGATTTGGGGATTTTATCCACCGTTGGATCTTTGATCCAAGAACTTCTGTTTTACAGAACATATTTTTCTTGTTTTTAACAAGATTGGGAAAATATTTTCCCATCCAGAGCTTATTCTGTGGCTTGGTGATTTTTTAATCACCATTGGATTTTTAATCCAACGGTACTCTGTTTTACAGAGAGTAATCTTTCTTGTTTAGAAAGATTCAAGGAAATATTTTCCAAATAGGGTTTTGATCCCTTTACTTAGAATTTACTTCTATCGGCTCAGAAGGCATTTGAGACCACTCACATGTAGCACGTGACCTCACAGAGTTAAACTCATTTGCTTATGTGCAATAACCCAAAAAAGGCATCACGTGCTGACACGTGAGCTTCTCTGGCCTGTTATTTATTTTTAAAAAGGCGCCTATATACTTTGTATATAGATGCTTACGTGCTTGCATGTGAGGCTCAATTTCAGCCTTAACTGTTAAGCGCAATGCCTATGAATTTTGTTTATAGGCGCATCACGTGTGGGTACGTGATGCTCTATCAGGGGGATTTTTCCATTGCTTTTTTTTCTTTCTTTTCTTTCTTTTTTTATAAGTGAACATACACAAATCTTCTGTTTTAGCAGGAATCGTTCCCTAAACGATCTTGCCAATCAGCAATATCGGTCGGTATCCTCCAGATATTCGCCGTGTTTTACAACTATCTCTGGTATCGAGTATCCTCGCTAGGCTCCCCGTCTCAAATGCAGCTTTCCTACCCCTCGGTCTCGACCGGGTCCACCATGAATCGGACTGTATACTCCCCCACTCGCTCCGGATGACGTAAAAATCCGCAACCGTATAGCTCCCCCACTCAGTTCAAAATAAAACCAAATCATAAAAACAACATCTCATGGTGGACATATCACATCAATCATGAAGAACCGCCGAATATAACTTAATAATGCATAAAACTCAAAACCAGAAATCCTCATAATCCAATACACCTTATGCTACAAATAATAACAATTGAAAGTGAAACATGATAGGTGTCAATGATAACAATGATGCAAAACAACCATTATTTATGATGCTTATGGTATGAAGCGAATCATATATGACATGGCAAGTTCTAAGTGGGTACGTGACATATCAATTACCGATGAGGTATAGTATAACATGTAGGTATGTGCGCGTGCAACATGACTCATCGATAAATAGTGTAGTGTCCTAGCAAGTGTTAGACAATGGCGATTTATAAATATGAATGCATACGATGAAGTTTTTAGTTTTAATTATATACACAATGCGAATGGAAAACAATTATAACCAAATTTCTAAATACGGGTGTATTACGCCATCCATACAAAATCCCCCGGTAGATGTTTAGTCTACTCACCGAAACACGTCGAATCTACTCGGATATCATCAATTCTTCTCCCTTCCTTGCGGCCTCCGAAGTCCCCGCGGTCGAACCTAATATCGAAAAGAATCTTCGTATAAAAGCGGCTAAAATCCGATACAGCGAAAACGTGGAAACTAAAAGACTTACATACTAAACGTGTTACGTGAGAATATCATGAATTATCTAAAACCTAGACTAACCTGAGCTAACCCCATTCTGTTCGTAACTGGAAAACATAAATCGTGATACGAAATATCCGTATCGTATTTAGAACTATAACCAAAATAAGCAATTTACTTCCAGATTTTATATACAGAATATATAACATAATCAAACTATACCAGATACCCTAAAAGACATACAGAGAGCTACCCTAAAAAACTCAACAACCAACTCCCATGAAAAACCGGCGAGATCGGGAAAATTGGGATTTTCGCCGGTCGAAAATTTCTAGAACGGGTCCGTGTTTCTAGTGTATACTCTAGGTCCAATCTACAAGGCCACTGTATTATTTGATTTTGTTAAAAATTAGTAAGAATATAGGAGATACAGAACAGTGTTAAAATCTATAAAAATACAATATTACCGATATCCTAAAACCTATACTAAACAAAACTAAAATAAGATCTGAAAGTTGAGATTTATACCAACTGAAGAATCCATTGAGTTAAATCATCAAGAGGTGCACAAGAATATAATACGCCTAGCTTGAAGGATTGAATTAAGAACACAAGATCCTAGCTTTAGGGTTTGAGTTGAGGAAATACAAGGACTTAGCTTTTCTTTTCTTAAGTGGGGTGGAGAGATTTCTAAACTAAGTAATTTCAATAAACTAGTGATATAACTGAACCAAATAGGAAAAGTATGAATTGATAAGAGTTGGAGGTGTCACCAAGAAGAGGTGTTGTGCATTCATGCAAGTTGGAGGTGTGGGCATAAGGTTCATTCCAAGGTGTGTTATGCTTAAGGTTCACCATAACCTAATCCTATAATCAACATATTAACATATAAACCCTCACACAATATAATATATCACAAAGAATCTAACACTTTCACTAAAACCCTTCTTTACAACTAATGTTACAAACTAAATACTCTTTTACTTAATTATCCTAGCCAATTATGAGAAAAATCTCTTTATTAAAATTTAAAATAATATTTTAAAACTAAAATTAAATAAACTAAACTAAATAATTATCAATAATATTTCAAAACATTACAAGTGAGCTCGTAATGATCAAGGATGTGGCTGGGGTCGCTTACATATCTTCGGAGTTAGAATATGTGGAATACGTTGTGCACTCCTTCCAATGAGAGTGGAAGTGCCAAGCGATATGCCACTTTCCAGACTCGTTCGAGTATGTCGAACGGTCCAATAAATCTTGGACTTAGCTTACCCCTCTTGCCAAAGCGAATCGCTCCACGGTTTGGAGAAATCTTCACAAAGACATGATCTCCCGGTTGGAACTCCAAGTGTCGGCTCTTTGCATCTGCCCAGTGTTTCTGTCGGTCTTGGGCTATGCGCATTCTTTCCCTGATAGTACGAACTACATCTACAGTTGTTTCTATCATCTCAGGTCCAAGGAGTTCTCTATCTCCGATATCGTCCCAACTTAATGGTGATCGACACTTCCTTCCATATAGAGCTACAAAGAGTGTCATTCCAATACTCGCTTGGTAGCTGTTGTTGTATGAAAACTCCATAAGGTGTAGGCGATCTTCCAACGATCTTCCGAAGTCTAGCATACAAGCTCTTAGCATATCTTCAAAGATCTGAATCATTCGCTCAGACTGTCCATCTGTTTGTGGATGGTAAGTTGTGTTAAAGTTCAGACTCGTTCCCAAGCTAGCTTGCAGACTCTGCCAAAATTACGATCGGAATCTTGTGTCACGATCGGAAACAATGCAAATCGGTACTCTATGTAATCTCACGATCTCCTGCATGAGTTCATGGGTATCAGAAATAGCACACTATAAAGAGTTAAATCTTACTTAGATTCAGACTTACTTCCATATACTTTTTTGCTAGTGTCTCAGTAGATTGGCCAACTCGAAATGGGATGAAGTGAGCCAACTTTGTGAGTCGATCCATAATAACCCATACTGCATCGTTACCTTTTGTGCTGCGAAGAAGAGCAATCACAAAATCCATGGTAATATGTTGCCACTTCCATTCTGGGATAGGTTACAGTTGAAGTAAACCAGCAGTCCTGTGATGTTCAGATTTCACTTGCTGACACACCAAACATTTGGCGACGCTTCTGGTTGCTTCACGCTTCATTCCATACCACCAGTAATGTTGACATAGATCTTTGTACATCTTTTTACCACCAGGGTGTACTGAGTATGGGGAGCTATAAGCTTCTTCATCAATTCTTCCCGAACAGGACCTTGTGGTACACACAATCTACTTCCGTATTTCAAAGATCCGTTTTCGTGGATGATGAAGTATGTTCTAAGTCCACTTTCTACTTGTTCTATGATCTTTTGCAACTTGGCATCACTTGCTTGAATTGCTTTAATCTGATTGACAATTGTAGACTGAACTTGTAAGTTCATCAAACTCAAAACGTTACCTGACATGACCACTTCTATCTCCATCTGATACAAATCTTGCTGTAGTTTCCACTGTGCGGTGAGATTCATTGATAGTGGTTGACGACTAAGTGCATAAGGTACTACATTCACCTTCCCTGGATGATATTGTAGGTTGATATTGAAGTCTGCCATAAGTTCTAACCATCTTCTCTGCCGCATATTCAATTCCTTTTGAGTAAAAACATACTTCAGATTTTTGTGGTCTGTGTATATATCTACCCGTTCTCCAAGAAGATAATGGTACCAAATCTTGAGTGCAAAGATGATGGTTGCCAACTCCAGATCATGCGTCGGATAGTTGCGCTCATGAACCTTCAGCTGTCTTGATGCATAAGTTACAACTTTACCGTGCTAATGTAGAACGCATCCTAATCCCTTACCGGATGTATCGCAATGCACTATGAATCCTCCGAATTGGTCTGGTATTACGAGAATAGGCGCTGATGTCAATCTTGACTTAAGTTCTACGAAAGCTTGTTCGTATGCTTCTGACCACACGAATTCTTCATCTTTACGTATGAGCTTGGTCATGGGTGTTGCAATCTTCGAAAATCCTTCGATGAATCTTCGGTAGTATCCTGCTAATCCCAAGAAACTTCGAATGTCCTTTACTGTCGTTGGTGTCGGCCATTCGCTTAATGCTGATACTTTAGCTGGATCTACAGAGATTCCTTCACCTGAAATGATATATCCGAGAAATCCGACCTGATCTAGCCAAAACTAACACTTGTCGTACTTGGAATAGAGTTGATGCTGTCGCAAAGTCTCCAGGAAAATTCATAAATGTACAGCATGCTCTTTCCGACTCTTAGAATACACCAAAATGTCGTCGATGAATATGACAACGAACTTGTCTTGGTATTCTTGGAAAACTGTTGGAGATAGTGCCCTCAGAGTCAATTATTGGATCACAGGCACGTGATTGCGATGATTGAGGGAGGACCTATCCCGGTAGGACAGTCTTACTCAAGATGATAGTATGCTATCTGGTTTACCTTTATCATCGTGTACTACTTTAGGTGACCTTACGAGTCGCTATTGCACGTTGATAGAGCCCCTAGGATTCTTGCTTGACTACCAGCAGTATGATGGCGATCATATAAGTGAGAGCTGGAGTCTATAAGCACATCCTTAAAAGGTCCCTAGTCGTGGGAGTTTCGAGACAGGGCATCGATTCTCCAGAGTAGACTAATGTATACAGTCGAGACCCCGACGAGGGGCGGTGGCTGGTCTCACAAGCCACTGGTGTCAGTTGGTTCACCTAAGATGTATACAGGTGCTCATTGGGTTATGAGTACACCGGACAGGACTCGCCGGGAACCTGCTAGTTGGTATTATACCTGACGTCAGATAGCAGTTCCTTGGTGACATGTGTACAGGTTAGTTCATCGACCTGAGGTCGTCATTTGTCTCGTGTGAGTTCCCACTATGCTTTGATTACTACCCTACCACGGCTCAAAGGAGTCATGCAAACAGGTTTTAGTTGGGTACAGTCCCGAGCCACATGGAGGCAGTGAGCGGATCTGCAGGGGTTCGTCTCTCCCGGTATTGGGGGTGAGGTCGCGCTGTGTCTAGGAGAGTCAGAATATGAAAAGTCCTTGGCCAAGGCAGGAGATTTGCTGGTAGGTATTCCAGTAGTATCTCAGGGTGTTCTGGGCTACACTCCGACACGACTTGTACCGCTATTGGGGGTCTGACTTTTACCAACCCCTAGGCCCGCCATGCGATGCTCATAGACGAACGGACCGGACTGTACGGATATTGTCACTGACAGGCTCAGTAGGGTGTCAGGATGAGTTCGCTCATCGACGTCCCTTTTGGTCAATACCTGGTAGCCCGTCACGTATTGCCTTATACCTCTGACGTGCTACTGGTTAAATCCACAGCCATAGTATTGACGAGTCTTTAGAGTCCGCCACACTCAGTTACTCAGGTTTCGGGCGAAATGCTGTAGAGGCCGTATGGAGATATAGCAGGATTCGATCAGATACGTGTGGTATTGCACGAATCGTGATCGGACGGTTTTTACTAGCCGGCTTTGTTTTAAGCCGGATCCTAGTATTAGATAGTGTAGTTTTGTCTCTTTGCATTTGTATTCAGTGGGAATACAAATGCGGGCATGTATTTGCAGTAGTGGGGTTTTTCTGTAATTTATTACAGGATCAGTTTTCTGAAGTTGCCAGTTTGCATTCCGTTCCGACCGGTTTTCCTTTGTTCTTTCCCGGCTGGACCTTTTGATGGAGGGGGTTAATTGCAAGTTTGCAATTAACTTATTTGATGAGGGGTTTCATGCATATTGAGGGCTTCTTGATGGTTCTTTCATCATTAGATGCTTTTTGCATCACTTGACTTGCTTTCATGTGATTTGATGAGAAGAGAAATGAGGGTGACTTTTTTCTTATGCTTATCTTTTATTTCTCTTTTTATATTTTTTGACACTCCACCATTTTCCTCATGAGGCTGGCCATTTTGGGCAAGAAGAGAAAATGAGAGAGGATCATTTTTGTGAGGGTGGGAAAATTATCATTCATCTCATTTTTCATTGCCACCAAAATTCCCAAGTTCAATTCTCAACCTCATCCCTCCATCAAGGCAACTAAACCCCAAAGAGACATGGCTACTACACTATTCTACAGCATCCCTTGGACGCGTCGGCTAGCCAACTTCGCGCCCGAGTTGCCTCGGTCAAAAGGTGGGAGCCCGTAAAAGTATTTGGCTACGTGGTGCCCTTTCCGACGAGGAGGAGATGAACGGAGTTTCCGCTGGAGATCGGAGTGGAGACGAAGACCGAAGGACACGGATCGCTTGGTATACTTCTCTACTCTTTTCTTGTTTGCTAGTAGCTAGGTTAATGGCCCGATCCGGTTGAAAAGTGCGCGGTGGTGCCGGTTTGCTAGTTTGCAAAATTTTTGTTTCCGCGTTTCCGGCGTCGGTTCGACGGCCGGGGCTCCGCCGCGGACTTACAGTGGTATCAGAGCCACACCATTAACCATGCTGAGCTTGCTCTAGTATGTTTAAAACCCGATCGAACAAAAATCGCAAAAACCGTATTTCTAGTGCATGTGTTCTCTGTTGAAATTTTTCCAGCTCCAAAATTTTTTCAGGTCATTGCAGAAAGACATGCAAGAAATTCTAAGAATTCTGGGAAAATACGATTCACTGATTCCTTACTATGACCGCGGAAACGCGGCCAAACCTCTGGTTTGGCCGCGGTTCCGCGGTGGGTAAGTGGAATCGTTGAACCAAATTTTTCCAGTGGGCTTTTTGAATAGGAAATAGGGGTTTTGGGATATTATTTTTGGGCCCAGATTTTCTGTAAGTGCTACAGTACTGCTTGGGGCCCACTTGATAGAATTTGTTCGATCGGATATTTTAAACATGCCAGTTCACAGTATTTACATTATATCTGCGACCGTGAATGTCACTTGATCGGTAAATCCCGTCTAACTACTATAACCCGGTTAGTCGGATTTGCGAACGTGACATTCACGTTGATGTTCTGTGTGTTGTTGTGATGTTGCGGATCGGTCGTGGGGGATAGCCTGGATGCAATATTAGTACAGTTTTGTTTTATATGTACATTTGATATTGCGAGGCGAGCGTCCGACATGTAGACTGCCGTCACTGCCTGTTTGTATTATTCTTTTGGGGCACGACCAGGTTGCGGTCGATGTACCCGTTGTATGTATATTTTATTTTCTGTACTAGGATTACCCCGCGGAGGGGTGCACGGATAGCCGGGTTCTAGAGGGCAACAAGCCCGCATCTCATGACGTTGAGACGGAGGGGGCTTTACTCTAGAATTGGCGGGCTATTCGCCGCACTCGTAGGGGTATAGGGTTGACCCAAGAGGGGTACCCAAGTTACCGGATTCCGTGAAGTGCTGGGTGGTCCATTCACGCTGCTGAAGGGGGCTGCCTCGCTTCAGGTTTTGGCGGGTAACTTGCCGCGCCCGTAGGGGTCTAGGATTTTCATTGCACAGGCTATCCACACGACCAAGGGAACGTCGGGTTTCAGCAGCGGCTCTGTGAAACCCGGGGATCCCAGATATCTATATTATTCTGTGATGCTGTACATTTCTGTGATGTTGCATTTTATCACGCCTTGAGCGAAAATTATATATTATATATATACTAGTAGATGTTGTATATGTTTTGCATCCGCGCTAGTCCAGTCCCCGCTCTGTCGTTAGTTAGCTAACCTAACGGGTGATGATGGGACCCAGTGGCAAATGCGGATGGCATATACGTACGTCATTATTTTCGTTCTTTATGGTGTGATCAATTGATGGGACTGCATTGATTCGGATCAATGCAAGTTAAACAAACCTATTCTGATGTAGTTGGAACATTTTTTCAAAAAGCTGTTATTGCAAGGGCGTTCTCTTTTGTTTTGCATCGTGGTATTCAGTTGGAATATCCTGCTCCTCAGTCGACGAGGCAAGGGCCGAGATCCCTTCACCGGGAGTGACCCCTTGGATAGAAGTTTGCGTCAGGGCAATAACTTCACTATAGCCGATTGCTTTTGCTTTGCATCGTGGTATTCAGTTGGAATATCCTGCACCTCATTCTACGGGGAAAGAACCGAGATCCCTTCACCGGGAGTGACCTCTTTAGCAAAGGTTTTCGTCACTATATTTTTATAAAGCTATCAGTTCCTTCAACGATATCAAGTTCATTACGTTAAAGGTTTTCGCCAGAAACCATTCGTAGCCCTCCGTCGTTTCATATGGATAGTCAATAGTATTCAAGCTGTGTATGTTGGCCAAAGTCAAGGCACGGTGTTTGATAGCCATTGGGTATTCATATGCAGCATAGATAGATGCGTTGGTTTGGGACAGTCGTACTGCCATTTTGGCCAAAGTCAAGGGTAGGTACGGTTGGGTTCAAATTAACCTGGATAATGACGGGTAGAACTTGACATGTGACTTATGATATGTTGGCCAAAGTCAAGGTCATAAGAGCATGGGGCAAAAATCCACATCGGGAGTTTCAAAAGAACTGAAACTTGCCAGATATGCGCGTACCTTCTGGAGTGTGATAGCGTGAGCGGATTCCGTCACGTTATCATGCGATGATAGTTGGATCCCGATTCCCACTGATGAGTTGGTTTACTCCTCGGGTGATCCCGGCTAATTCTTCTTTCAGATTTGGGGAAGAATTTGACGTTACAGTGGGAGGTTTCCAGATTAGATAAAGTGATAACCATTCTGATCTAGGTTAGAGTGCACGCTGAGTGTTTCTTTTCTCTCTTTCTTTGGCAGCGACCATTGACCCGACCCTAGACTATGACTCAGTGACCAAGTTGACCGAACCTTCTTAACACTGGCTTTTGGATTGTCAGAGTAGCAGACCTCATTGCCACTCCTACTTTTACCCTTTTCTCCAGGACACCCCGTATTACTACGAACGTCCACTTCCATTGGACAAAACCATCGTATGGTTATATACGAACTCGAAGGAATTCGAGGATGGTTTCCGGTTCTGGAGAAAACGAATAGGACTATTCAGTTGTCTTTTTCTTTTACCTTCTCTCAGATTGCGAGTACTCCTTGGTTTAGGAGATAGTACGCCTATTACGCAAATTGGATAGTCTTCTTCCAAACCTTAGGCTGGTGCCGAACGGTGGGGAATGAAGAAAACCAATTAGCCTAAACGGTGTACAGAAGGTATTAAGTTAAGACAAAGAAAAGGGATTAGTAAGAGGGCAAAGTAAATTGCGACTGCTATTCACGACCAAACCAAGTATTTCTTCGCCAATCCTAAATCACCTTTGTATTTCTCCAGGATACTCCGTATCACTACGAAGATCCTAAGTTTATTGGATAATCCATCGTATGGTTATATACGAACTCGAAAGGAACTTGTTCCAGTTCGGGGATAGATCCTGGTTCAGGAGAAATAGGAATAAAGTTCATTCGGTTATCTTTTATCTTCACCTTCTCTCGCATTGCGAGTGCTCCTAGGATTAGGACAGTACACCCATTATGCTTATTGGATAGTCTTCTTCCAAACCATAGGCTGGTGCCGAACGGTAGGGAAGGAAGAAAACCATTTGGCCTAAAGGAGTGTACAGAAGGTAACGACTAAAGACATATAAAGGGATTTGGAGAGGTGGCAAAGAATTATACGGTTACAGTTGTGAATCTGGATAATGGAAGAGGCATTACTAGGAATACCAGGATACCCCATCGAAACATTTCAATGTTTCAGTTTCACTGTGTAATGTTAAAAGAAAACTGATTTCCCAATTAGCCCTTGCTCCAGGGTATGTATTTACCAGGTAGGATTCTCACATCTGTATGGTTTTACAGATGATGAGTGGGAGTAAGTTATTGGGAATTAGGTGGCTATCCTCATTATATCGGGATTCGTTGTAATCGGTGATATTTGAGGAAGTCACCTGGGTTGTTTGCCGGTCGACAAATATTTGGTTTTGAATATCTGTTGTTATGCACCAATTTCAAATTGATATATCTGTATGTCTATTTTTATAGAGTGAGATATAAATTTTTGAAATTATGTCTATGACATTTACCTATATCAGTGGATAGTTAGGTAAGGAGTATTGAACAGCGGTGTAATTCTTCTTAACCATAAGTACAGTTTTCGACCTACGACACACAGTGAATGAGCTGTAAGACTCAGCGGACTTATACAGAGTTTTGTGTATAGTCCAGTGTCCATTAGGACAGAGGGGTTGGTCCTCGTACTATATTCTGTTTACTTATGACTTCTCTAGTTCTTAGACATGTGTTTCGTAGAAATGCAAGGTCTAAGTTTTGAGGAGTTATAGGTATAAGAATAAAGTAGAGAACCAGGTACTGCAAGTATCGGGATTCTTCAAGGTGATCGAAGATGTAGATACTTGTGTATGGTATTCAGTTGATAGTAATGTTTAAGAGAACTTGCTTCTCTTTCAGGTTACTCATAATTGGAAGTATTCCTAAGTTAAGTAACGCTGATCGGCCTCCTTCCATTTACTTGACATGCACTGGAGACAGCTGCATGATTTGAATCTGGTTCAATTAAATCAGTTCCTCTATTTCTATATTGGATATAGAACAGTTCATATCTTAACTTTGTTAAGGTACGGAGAGTTGTCCGGCTTATGCTTAAAACCAGACTCCGGATAACTCAAGGCACGTTTCTGTAATGGCTATTTGTGGGGTTACCCGGGCTATGACGAGGGTTGACTTTCTACCATCTGGAAGATCAATAGTGATATTGTTCTTAACTCGCCACAGTTTTAATTAAAAATGGATTTTTTTTCAGAAAACGGTAGTGGGAGTATGGTAGAACTGGAAGTGATTCCAGAACCGCAAATGATTACTGAAGATTTGATAAGAACCTAAAGATTCAATCTGGTTTGACATTCCATTGGCCACTCCGCAGATATGGTGGGTAACCTCAGGCACCCGAGAAGTACTTCAGTATGCTCAAGGACGGTGGCAGGGAGGTTCTTGTTTACCCAGACTTGCCATTGCTGTTGTTCCAGACTGTGAGAGCCGGCAGGAGAATGAGTATAGCGTCATTCTGAACTAGTTTTAGAAGTATACGTCTATATGACTCTGCCAGAGGGTTGTCGTAGTCAGTGGGAGCAGCGGAAGCATTGGTGGAGAAGTAGCTTGTGTCTATTTATAGACTAAAGCAGATATAGCGGAGATAGATCATCTATTTCTGATGTGACAGTCATAGGTTTGACTTCATCAGAATAGGGGATGGATCTGTTAAGAAGGTAGTAGGGTGTGATGTCCTGGTATTTGATGACATACACAGAGTAGGAAGTGATATTCCTATACTACGATCGGTTATACTTTGGTCGTCACACAGTAGTTTCTCCACACAGGACTTGGATATTATATCAGACATTCTGGTTACTAGATCTATGGTTTTAGATCAGGATTTGGGTGGTTTCCCAATCTGGGTACTTAGACAGCATTCTATGAGTATTTAGAATGGACGACTCCTGGCATGGTGGTGTACCTGCAGGTAATGGAGTCACCCTCTCTAAAGGTGTCTTACAGACTAAAGGGGAGAGGGATGTACATGATTGGCAGATCACTTGCTTAGGCAATTGAGTCAATCATGAGATGTCAAGTACCACACCAGATGTTGTTCTTACAGTAGGTGCAATAAATTGATATTGATCCAATCCTGGAGAAACAATCGGAAGCAGTTTTAGAACATAAGTTGATGTTCTAGGGAATTGATAACGGCAGCCTCCTTTAGGAGACGGTTATCATTCCAGGGTTCCAAGGTGACCTGGATGGCAGAGTGGCTGTCAGAGTTATAGTTTTCCCTCTGACGAGGGGCAGTATTTTGGACAGGTGGTCCAGGTGGATACTGAGGGAAGGCATGGCGCAGGATACTGATTAAGTTCAGTTGACGATACAGTCTAAGAAGTTTGGATTTGGAGTTCACTTATGAGCTAGGTCCCATCAGACATCCAGACATTCTAGGACAGGTATTGCTCATTTCGGGAGATGGCTTTCTCCGCGAACTTGAGATAAAGAGAGACATAGAAAGAAACATCAGAGCGGAGCTACTCACTGAGGCTATTCCTCGAACGCAATAGTTTCGCAAACGAGCTTTGTGAGACTGACTAGTAGAGGAGTTGGGTGTTCGGTATCACACGGGCTGTGAGTATGCGACATCGCAATAATTAGCCTTGAGTGCAAGTGGGAGATTGTTGGAGATAGTGCCCTCAGAGTCAATTATTGGATCACAGGCACGTGATTGCGATGATTGAGGGAGAACCTATCCCGGTAGGACAGTCTTACTCAAAATGATAGTATGCTATCAGGTTTACCTTTATCATCGTGTACTGCTTTAGGTGACCTTACGAGTCGCTATTGCACGTTGATAGAGCCCCTAGGATTCTTGCTTGACTACCAGCAGTATGAGGACGATCATATAAGTGAGAGCTGGAGTCTATAAGCACATCTTTAAAAGGTCCCTAGTCGTGGGAGTTTCGAGACAGGGCATCGATTCTCCAGAGTAGACTAGTGTATACAGTCGAGACCCCGACGAGGGGCGGTGGCTGGTCTCACAAGCCACTGGTGTCAGTTGGTTCACCTAAGATATATACAGGTGCTCATTGGGTTATGAGTACACCGGACAGGACTCACCGGGAACCTGCTAGTTGGTATTATACCTGACGTCAGATAGCAGTTCCCTGGTGACATGTGTACAGGTTAGTTCATCGACCTAAGGTCGTCATTTGTCTCGTGTGAGTTCCCACTGTGCTTTGATTACTACCCTACCACGGCTCAAAGGAGTCGTGCAAACAGGTTTTAGTTGGGTACAGTCCCGAGCCACATGGAGGCAGTGAGCGGATCTGCAGGGGTTCGTCTCTCCCGGTATTGGGGGTGAGGTCGCGCTGTGTCTAGGAGAGTCAGAATATGAAAAGTCCTTGGCCAAGGCAGGAGATTTGCTGGTAGGTATTCCAGTAGTATCTCAGGGTGTTCTGGGCTACACTCCGACACGACTTGTACCGCTATTGGGGGTTTGACTTTTACCAACCCCCTAGGCCCTCCATGCGATGCTCATAGACGAACGGACCGGACTGTACGGATATTGTCACTGACAGGCTCAGTAGGGTGTCAGGATGAGTTTGCTCATCGACGTCCCTTTTGGTCAATACCTGGTAGCCCGTCACGTATTGCTTATACCTCTGACGTGCTAGTGGTTAAATCCACAGCCATAGTATTGACGAGTCTTTAGAGTCCGCCACACTCAGTTACTCAGGTTTCGGGCGAAACGCTGTAGAGGCCGTATGAAGATATGGCAGGGTTCGATCAGATACGTGCGGTATTGCACGAATCGTGATCGGACGGTTTTTACTAGCCGGCTTTGTTTTAAGCCGGATCCTAGTATTAGATAGTGTAGTTTTGTCTCTTTGCATTTGTGTTCAGTGGGAATACAAATGCGGGCATGTATTTGCAGTAGTGGGGTTTTTCTGTAATTTATTACAGGATCAGTTTTCTGAAGTTGCCAGTTTGCATTCCGTTCCGACCGGTTTTCCTTTGTTCTTTCCCGGCCGGACCTTTTGATGGAGGGGGTTAATTGCAAGTTTGCAATTAACTTATTTGATGAGGGGTTTCATGCATATTGAGGGCTTCTTGATGGTTCTTTCATCATTAGATGCTTTTTGCATCATTTGACTTGCTTTCATGTGATTTGATGAGAAGAGAAATGAGGGTGACTTTTTTCTTATGCTTATCTCTCATTTCTCTTTTTATATTTTTTGACACTCCACCATTTTCCTCATGAGGCCGGCCATTTTGGGCAAGAAGAGAAAATGAGAGAGGATCATTTTTGTGAGGGTGGGAAAATTATCATTCATCTCATTTTTCATTGCCACCAAAATTCCCAAGTTCAATTCTCAACCTCATCCCTCCATCAAGGCAACTAAACCCCAAAGAGACATGGCTACTACACTATTCTACAGCATCCCTTGGACGCGTCGCCTAGCCAACTTCACGCCCGAGTTGCCTCGGTCAAGAGGTGGGAGCCCGTAAAAGTATTTGGCTACGTGGTGCCCTTTCCGACGAGGAGGAGATGAACGGAGTTTCCGCTGGAGATCGGAGTGGAGACGAAGACCGAAGGACACGGATCGCTTGGTATACTTCTCTACTCTTTTCTTGTTTGCTAGTAGCTAGGTTAATGGCCCGATCCGGGTGAAAAGTGCGCGGTGGTGCCAGTTTGCTAGTTTGCAAAATTTTTGTTTTCGCGTTTCCTGCGTCGGTTCGACGGCCGGGGCGCCGCCGCGGACTTACAAAAACTTGATTCATCAGGTTCATGAATATGGCTGGTGCATTGGTCACTCCAAATGGTATCACGAGAAACTCATAATGTCCATAGCGAGTCCTGAATGCTGTCTTCAAAATATCAGACTCATTGACTTTCACCTGATGATAACCCGAACGAAGATCCAACTTTGAGAAAACATAAGACCCACTTAGCTGATCGAATAGATCGTCGATACGTGGTAGTGGATACTTGTTCTTTAAAGTTACTTTATTCAGAGATCTATAATCAATGCACATTCTGTATGAACCTTTCTTCTTCTTCATAAGCAACACTGGAGATCTCAAACTTGAAGTACAAGGACGAATCCATCCTTTCTGCAGAAGTTCGTCAAACTGAGTATGGGCCTCCTTCAAACCTTCTGGACTTAATCGGTATGGTGCTTTGATCACCGGTTGTACTCCAAGTACTAAATCAATTCCAAATTCAAGGGCTCGATCAGGAGGCAAACCTGATATGTCTTTAGGAAATACATCATCGAACTCTCGAACTACCTTTGGCTTGTCTTCTTCCGTCTGTAGTGTTGCAATCACTGCCTTTTTCGGTTTTGATTTGTATGTGCTAGGTTCCAAGGTACGGTCTCCGCTTTTGAAATAAAAGACCGGATGCTCTGGAATCTTGAGTACCACCCTCATTTGACGACAGTCAATGGTAGCATAGAAACTTCCTAGCCAATCCATACCCAAAACTATATCGAAGTTCGGTATGTCCAGCACCTTGAAGTCAGCATAGAATTCTCTGCTGCAGACGATTACTGGACACAGGTCGTATCCCATTGTTACCTTTAGAACGCCGTTCCCTGAACTGACATTCCAGCTGGATGCGAGCGGTTTGACTGGAGTCGCAAGAGTTCGGATGAACCGTTGCAATATGAAGCAATGTGATGCTCCAGCATCGAAGAGTGCTAGTGCAGGAAGTGGGGCTACTAAGATGGTACCTAAGTTTGTAGAATATGTTTAGGTATAGAATAAGATATTTGATATGTATAAGAATTGAAAGAAAGTTTGAAAGAAAGGGAGTTACCAGTGATGACTTGGCCAGCGGCTTCAGTTTCTTCCATAGTCATTGTGAAAGACTGTTACCTCGGTACATTCCTCCTTGCTGGAGAAGCATTCCTCTTTCCGTTCCTCTGTCCCAGAGGTAGATTCCTTTGTGCTTGATGGAACTGACGAGGAGGAGGTGCAGTAGGTCCACAAGGAGGTGGAGCTGGTAGAGCAAGACGAGGAGTAGGTGCCTGGATAGCTGGCCGCTGCGGATAAGTGATTGCTGGTCTGGGTGCAGTATTCTGATTGAGTCTGTGAGGACAAGACCCAATATTATGTGTGGATGAGCTACAGACTAAGCAGAGTCGATTAACACGTCTACAGTCCTTCACCAGGTATCCATTTCTTTTGCAGTAAAAACAAAAGTCTGGACTGGGCCGGTTGAAAGGTACTCCCGGTCTCCTGGGTACAAAAGTTGGCTTGGAAGAGGCTCCTCCTGATATCTGAGTAGCAGGGTGCTTTATCCCGGCAGATTGAGGTCTGTCCTTCTTCTTCACTACCGCTTCGTATCGACGGGCAGTCTTCACGGCTAGGTCATGGGTTGGGAAATCCCTTATAGCTAGAGCAGCTTTGATCTCCGGGTCCAACCCTTGCTGAAATCGTCTGGCCCTGATCTCAGCAGTCAGTATGAGATGTTCCGCGTACCTGTTACGGTCTTATGTTAGCTGTGTAGTATGTGATAGAAAATTTGATTATTTGAGACATATTTTACCTGCTCAACATAGTGAACTCAGAATCATACTCATCCATGAATTTGCTTCACATAGAGCGTTGTTGTAAGTGGATGAATTGTTGTTTCATGTTGAATCGAGCAGTCTCTGGAAAATACTTCGCGTCGAACATGTCTCGAAAAGTCTTCCATTCGATCTGCTGAGTAAGACGGCTTTCTTCCGCCTTCTACCATACTCGGGCATTATCAGTAAGTTGCAACTTCGCAGCCCTTACCCAAGAAATGTCTGGCACTTATGCTGCTGCCAGATCGGCCTCAATGGATTGAGCCCATTCTTCAGCTTCCAAAGGGCTCTCTTTCCCAGAAAATTGCTTAGGATGCAATGCCCGGAATTGCTTCACTCCAGGTGCTTCTGCTTCTGGGCGGTTCATTAGGATAGTAGTCTGTTGCTTCTGTCCTTCCAGGAGGCTCTTAATTGCATCAAGCAGTACCGTCTGCTCGTTGATCGGAGTTACAACGGTAGGCGTAAGTGGAAGAGGTGGTGGTGTGGTGTTGCCGATCACGTTGGTGCTAGTATTGTTCGAGGAATTCATAACCTTGAAAGAAAAATAAGATTAGGATAGATCCAAGGAAATATGAAATATAAAGAATGTTTAGTTGCTGAGTTTTATAATTCTTATGTTATATTGCTTAGGACTTCATGCAGAACTGACCTGCATGGGTATGTAGGTTTCCACACAGAACTGACCTGTATAGGCCGCCAACAAAACCTGTCACGCCCCACTTCCTAGTGTACGGTAAGAAGACGTGACGGGTCATGTGACGTATTTACTCATAAGTGAACACGCTAAGCGTAAATAAGCAATATAATGTAAAAGTACACAAGAAAAATATGAGATGTAAATGAATAGCAACTTTTTATTTATTAAACATTCTTTACAATGCAACTGAAAAGTAAATACAATATGGAAAGCAATGTCTAAACAATGGCATGAACTGAAAGTAAAGGTATATACAAGTGACTAAAGCTCTGGGTCTTCTGCGAACTACTCTAAGTCTTCTGAGCTGGGCTCTACCTCCAGAGAGTCGGTTCCTCCTGACAACATTCCAAAGAAAGAAGAGAAAAGGAATGTTGTCAGCGAACAATCGTTCGGTAAGTTCCAAAGAGAGATAGAAATAGATTGAACAGGTAAAGAGAATATATCTGGTATAATGTATGATTATTATGTTAACGCAGTTGTTTGTAGCTTGGTACAGAATATACTAGTGTATACGAGAGGAGTCCAACTTGCCCCGTGGACTATGGTATATGGAGTACAAGGCCCCGTCAAAACCCACGGGACAACGGCAATGGATATTCAGATTAGGTGTATTAAAGTGATCGTCTCGTGCCACTTTTAACGCACTCCGTACCAGTCCACCCCTTTAAAAATCCCGTAATGTATTTTGTATTGATTATAGTTATAAGACTTTCCGAAACCATGATATCAGTTGTTCATGTTAACGGATAAGGATGTAAACGGGTAGTCATGTATTCAAGTCAATGTATATCCATGGTTCGGTCAGTTCAAGTCATATTGATATTGATTGTATTCATGTTCAAGTTCCAGTATATATGGATTCATATTGTATTGGAGTTATATTTGGATTGTATGTAGATTGGAATTGTATTCGGATTAAACTGAGACTCTGTCTGAGTCAGATACTTAAAAAGAATTTGATTTCTAAATTAGGTTTTGAAGTTATCGGTAACTGTTGCATATAGACGGCAGGATTTGTGACTTTTTCCAAGCCAATTACCATTGATAACTGTTCATATCAGAATTTTGCATTATTATATTCCCCATTCTTAATCATATTGCAAATAAATAGGTGCTTTTGATCCATGTCTGCTGAATAGTTGCAGGTTACAGGTTCTCGGAACAATACAGTGAAAATGATGAAAAAACGCTACAAAAGTGATACTACGACCAACAAATAGAAGAATCTTTATGATGCCGCCTACAGTTTAAGGAACAAGTGAAGATCAATGAACAGTTCAATTGCACAAGGTACGAAGGCAGCACAAGATTCAAGACTTCAACACGAAGCGAACGGTAAAAGTCCACAACATTCTGCAATATGGAAATCTGGAAAAAACTAGAAAAGATTTTTGAAGAACCAAGTGAAGAAAATAGGAGGAAAAAACAACAGAAGGAAACCCTGGAAAATTGAGACAGAGAGCCCCCAAGATGGCCGCGGATCCGCGGCCAAACAAAGCATATGACCACGGATCCGCGGCCGTGCTGTGCACATGTCGGCACGTGTCGGTGCGTGTCGGTGCATTGACCCGGTTTTCTTAGGGTATTTTTGTAATTCTAGATATGGATCAGATGTAAACCCTAGGGTTTCTATTATCTTTAAATAGGAAGCCTACAGCTCTTTTTGGAGAATGCCTCTTTTTAATTCCTAGTTTAAAATTTTCATTTTTTGTAATTGTTCAAAAAGTGCATCAATAAAAAGTAAGTTTTTTTATCTTGCCTTTCTTATCTGCAATTTTATTTCTCTGAAATTTTTTTATCTGCCGTAATTATTTTCCGCAAGTTAATTAGGTTATTAAAAATAGAAAAAATGCCTTCCTTTGTTAATTCCCTAATGAGTGAGTAGTTCCTCACTTGTTAGGGTTAGGTTTAGAGAAGCTTTGAGAGATGAAACTCTCTCACCCCTTTCTTGCTCGTTCAATATTTTAAAATAAGGACTTTATGCAAACAACCACACACCGCTCACTACGGCACTCTATCCCACGAGGTAGCGGTGATTCCATAGTTAAGACCGGTTGTGTTTGATTTCCATAGAGATTAGGGCTAAAAGTTAAGAAAGGACGGACAAGGACCAAAGGGAAGAAACCTAGTTTCTTCCCGATCATGCTAATCCCCTTTGTTAACTATTAGCTTAACACCTAAAAGTTCTTAATTAGGGCAAAAAAAGCAGTGAGAATAATTGACTTTCCAAACTAATCTAATCCTAACCCTAGTAAGGTTTTAATCCAAATCAATTTTAATCTCAGTTTTTATAGAAAATCAAAACCTACCACAAATAGGAATTGACTCGTTAGAACAACTAGAAAATACACGTTTTCCCTGTAGACCGACCCGTACTCAACCGGCTAGCTACCAAGCGACACCGTTCTTGATTGCGGTTAATTCTTTGATTTCAAAATGCATAAGCAAAATCTCTACAATCAAATGGCGCCGTTGCCGGGGAGACGGTAGTCTCTTTCTTTGTGTAATTTCGGGTTAAAAAAAATAAAAAAAACTTAAAAATTATAAAAATTGAAAAATTTTAAAACAAAAAAAAATTTAAAAAAATTCATCTTGTTCTTTTTGAGAGGTATTGTGTGAATTGCGCAGGAAAAGAAGATGGACTGATTCAGATCTGGAAAAAACCAATGAACAAATTAACAAACAGAAAATCTGAACAGACAGAGGAGAATCACAACAGATAACAGAAAAATTTTGGAGATCCAAACCAACTTAACCACCGTGGAACCGCGGCAGATATATGCAGTTGACTGCGGAATCGCGGTCAACCAGTGACGTCAGCATCCCAAAATTCTCTGTACGTATTTTTGTCCTCTCTTCTACCCTCTGAACTCCACTGAAAATTTTTCCTGCAGGGTTCTTTGCGCAAATTTTTTCTCCTTCTCCAATAAATTGTTTTTGTGCAGGATTCTTTGCGTTGCCAAATAAATAAAAAAATTTGCAAGTGTTTTAGATTTTTTTGTGCGTTAACTGCTTTGCATAATTAATATGGACTCTGAGGGGCTGTAACACCAATCAAGATTGGGTGGGGATTTCATTACCCTTCCTAAGACTCCAAAAATCGCTAAAAGCATATGCATCAACCCTCGAGTTAATTAAAAAAATATTTAGACTCAGCCAATAAAGACTGTCGCGCTCATTAGGACAAAGGAAGGTTGTGGGCAATCGGTCGTTTATCTAAATCTAATTTTGTGGTGCCTAGGCTAGACGAGTAGGAAAGGTAATTTTAAAAAGCTCGTCTCACGATGATTCGTGAGCGGATCCCTCCTTTCTTTACTTGTGCTTACCTGGCCACAATTGGCGGTGAGAGGCGATTCGATGGATATCTCACAACTTGCCCTTTGGACCAGTTAGGAGCAGTCTAGTTGATTTAGGAGACCCTAGCTCTAGACTTGATTGTGCATGTATAAATTGTGATTATTTGAAATTGTGTCGTAGTTCCGTACAAATTTTTGCAAAACTTTTTCTAAAAAAAAACACTTTCAAAAATTTCAAAACTCCAAAAACAAACAATTTTTTTAAAATTAAAAAAAATGTAAAAAAAATCAAAAAAAATCATCACATTCTTTTTCTTCTCCTTTCTCACATCATGGGTACCCCACCTCGCAAAACTCTTGCCGAACTTTGGTACCCTCAACCAGACATTACTTTCTACGCGCATTGTTTCGGTCGAATTTCGGACGATCCCTCCATACCCAAAATTTCTTTGAAAGATCGAATAGACACGTCTAGGAGAAACAGTTGGACTCCGCAATCCACTTTGTATCAACCGTTTCAACCTTCACCACCTTCTTACGTTGATACCCCTTTTGAGAGTCCGGTGGTAACTCCGAAACCCATGTCTATTGTTGAACATATTGAACAATCTCGTAGCCGATCTTTCACTCTTTTCAACACTTCCAGTTCTTGGGATCAACAATTCCATTCACCTTTTTATTCAAATGTTGATCCTAATACTGTCCAACCATTCAATTCTTATCCATCTTACCCAACTGTTGCACCTTCCCTAGATATTGCTTCTACACAGCCATTTGGGAGTTTCCGAAATCCAAACAACTTTGAATCTTTTACTGAAACCCCGTCACAACCCATGTCTAGTCTGGAACAGTCATTGGAAGATTTTTTGGTAGCGTCAAGACAACAGATGAGGGATTTGAATGCGTCCATAGCCGCCCTTATACAACCTAGTGACCCGGTAGCTAGTTTCCAACTAGCTCCAAATTTTCCAATGTATAATAAGGCGGTTGGACAGATTGAGAATTTGAGTGGTGAGAGTGAGCTGTGCACCCTTCCAAATCAAACCTACCCATCCCCAATTGAATCTCATAACTCCGGTTTTGAATGTCTATCAAGTGTTCCAAATGATTCACCAGTTGAAGATAAAACGTCTAATGAGTTGTGCGACTTTGTAGTGTTTGATTTACCTGATTGTGAAGAGTCCCTTTTGAGTAAAACAATCACTAATCCTTTCGACCTCTACACCTCCACTCTAGAGCCTAAATTGATTGATACCCATGCTTTTGTTGAGCTGTCTGAGAAAATT
The DNA here is from genome assembly GCA_030015575.1 of Agapanthus africanus. Classification (NCBI taxonomy): domain Eukaryota; kingdom Viridiplantae; phylum Streptophyta; class Magnoliopsida; order Asparagales; family Amaryllidaceae; genus Agapanthus; species Agapanthus africanus. Next base: position 820,618,603 of record CM057339.1, on the reverse strand, counting down.
AATTTTCACTTGATCGAGAATATTGACGCTGGGAATATTTTGGATGATGAAACCACAGATTTGACTGAGTTTCTCTCTCCAATTCATCATCCCGAGTCATTAACTGTTTTTCCCGAACTTCATATGCGTCTTGATTTTGATGAGAATTGTATGCATAAGCTAAATTTTGAGGAAAGTATTGAGAAAATTATTGAGGATGAAGCAGTTTAACTTGAGGAGTCGGATTTTCCAATTCATTCTATCCCTTTCATTGACTGCGCACACCCTCCTAAATCTTTAACCGATAGCCTTCCTCAATCACTTCCCTTCATTCTCGTTCCGACTTTGCAAGAAATTGTTACACTTCCATTTTCAATGTCTGAGTTACCAAGTTCGACGTACCCATGTTTTCTCGCGAATCTTGAGGGATTTGACCTCATTTCTCAGTGGGTTGATAGATTAGCACAATCGTTTTTTACACATCGGTCATTACATATTGTGCTAATTTATACACTCCATTTGCACCCTCAAGTTCGTATTCCACTTCTTTCTCCCACTTTCTCTGGTTCTTCTTCTAATCTTCTTGTAATGATAGAGAGTGTTAATAAATCACAATCCGATATTTTGAGTTCAATAATTCTAGAAAAACAACTTGATTTAGACTCTTTTGAAAATAAGGTAAATGAGCCTTACGACTATCCTATCTTTATAATTTTTGAAAAATCAAGTGTTTTGAATTCTGGCGCGACACTTATTGATATTGAAACGTTCAATAGGACCATCGATGGAAGTTTCGAAGATATTTTCGCTGACGAACTCGCATTCCTAAACGACACGGATTTTGTGATTAATCAACCTCCATCTGAAGAAGTCGAACCACCACCATTTCTTTTCCCTTTCGCGATTCTTCTCCTCCACCGAGACTGTATATTGTTTTTATCTCCATATGGTCTCGTGTGTTTCTCATTTCTTTTCTCTACACTCCATTCTTTCACCAACCACACCATTATAACGATAAAAATTTTGAATGGTTGGTGCTAACCTATGGCCTGTGTAAGGCCTTGTATAGCTTGATACTGTGTTTTTCTCCCCCATAACTCTGAACTTTAACGCTTAAACAGTGGAAACATTGTTTCACTTAAGTTTGGGGGGAACTTTTTATATATATTTTTTGTTTTCTTTTTCTGTTAACAATAAAAATAAAAAAAAACATAAACAGGGGAGTGCCGACAATTTTGACCCTTTTGGTGTAGCCTGACAGTGAGGACACTGTCAAGTTTAAGTTTGGGGGTGTGCTCGGTAAGCTTTCTTCCTTCACATTCATATGTATATTTTTTCATTTGCATACTTACTTTAAAACCTATAAAAATTGAAAAATTATAAAAAAAATTATAAAATTTGAAAAGTTCAATTTTGGCCATATTTAACTTAAGTTTAACATGACGGTTGACTAGTTAGGAAAAACTAGATCCTAAACTTAGTAAATTAAAAAGCCTAAAAATAACTTTTCTTAAAATTTAACGGTAGAAAATATATGTCCTTGTAGTTTATTTAGAAATAGGCAAATTTTGAGTTTAGTTCTTGGGCTAAGTCAAAATAAAGGAAGAGTATTGAAATTTTTATTGAAGTGTAAATCTGAAAAATAATTCCGAAGTTTTAGTCTAAATTCTAAAAATATATACCCTACAACTCGCACATACACGCATCTTGAAACTTGGGATAGTAGAGAATACCTTGAAATGCTCTTGTCTAAAATCCTTAATATGAGAAAAAAATTAAAGTATAAGTGTGAAATAAGAGATATAAAAAAAATGAACACTGATTTTGTAATTACTTAAGGCTGCGTAAAATAAAAAATATATATAGCGAAGGTGCTTTATCACCTAGTGCCTTAGACCAACTGGTTTGGGAGTCACTGCTGAAGCTTTGGGTATTACAAGACGAGGAATTACGCCTAAATGGGCGAACACATTTTGTAATCGGTCTTTAGTACCTCAAGAAGTATTAACGGTCGCATGAAGGATGTGTGAGCAATTTCATCTAAAATTCACCAACTAAAAGTACTTTGGACGATGGATAAGAGTATGATAGCTTGAATTGAATTTCCAAGTATAGGGGTGATACATACACACGTAGGGGTATATGATTGGGGTTTGGATGAGACATAGGAATGAAAAATAGGATTAATATCTTCAGTAAAGATGATAAAAATTCCTAAGTTGGGATGGAACCTTAGAAGGAAAATTCAAAAGATGCTAAAAGCTAAATAAATTTACAGAACATATACAATCTTAAGTTAAATGATAAGTGAGTGTGAAATATACGGGTTGATGATTTCTAAGTTGAAGATAATAGAATTTCTTGCTAGAACACCGAATTGAATGAAAGTCAATAGGCCAAATTGATTGGATTTTGTGGGTAGTATCCGCTGAAAACCCTCAGGAGACAACATTCCTCCTACTAGGGACACCTAGAGGTTTAACGGATTATTGCACGAGCTCAGTGCAATCGCGATTCCCTGCGAAAGTGAGGTTAGGCTTTTTCGAGAATAAAACTAGTTTTGCTCGGGACGAGCAAAAGATAAGTTTGGGGGTATTTATTCATATCAGAATTTTGCATTATTATATTCCCCATTCTTAATCATATTGCAAATAAATAGGTGCTTTTGATCCATGTCTGCTGAATAGTTGCAGGTTACAGGTTCTCGGAACAATACAATGAAAATGATGAAAAAACGCTACAAAAGTGAGACTACGACCAACAAATAGAAAAATCTTTATGATGCCGCCTACAGTTTAAGGAACAAGTGAAGATCAATGAACAGTTAAATTGCACAAGGTACGAAGGCAGCACAAGATTCAAGATTTCAACACGAAGCGAACGGTAAAAGTCCACAACATTCTGCACTGTGGAAATCTGGAAGAAACTAGAAAAGATTTTTGAAGAACCAAGTGAAGAAAACAGAAGGAAAAAGCAACAGAAGGAAACCCTGGAAAATTGAGACAGAGAGCCCCCAAGATGGCCGTGGATCTGCGGCCAAACAAAGCATATGGCCCGGATCCGCGGCCGTGCTGTGCACATGTCGGCGCGTGTCGGTGGAGTCGGTGCATTGACGCGGTTTTCTTAGGGTATTTTTGTAATTCTAGATATGGATCAGATGTAAACCCTAGGTTCTATTATTTATAAATAGGAAGCCTACAGCTCTTTTTGGAGCATGGCTCTTTTTAATTCCTAATTTAAAATTTTCATTCCTTATAATTGTTCAAAGAGTGTATCAATAAAAAGTAAGTTTTTTTATCTTGCCTTTCTTATCTGCAATTTTATTTCTCTGAAATTTTTTTATCCGTCGTAGTTATTTTCCGCAAGTTAATTAGGTTATTAAAAAAAATGCCTTCCTTTGTTAATTCCCTAATGAGTGAGTAGTTCCTCACTTGTTAGGGTTAGGTTTAGGGAAGGTTTGAGAGATGAAAATCTCCCACCCCTTTCTTGCTCGTTCAATATTTTAAAATAAGGACTCTATGCAAACAACCACACACCGCTCACTACGGCACCCTATCCCATGAGGTAGCAGTGATTCCATAGTTAAGACCGGTTGTGTTTGATTTCCATAGAGGTTAGGGCTAAAAGTTAAGAAAGGACGGACAAGGACCAAAGGGAAGAAACCTAGTTTCTTCCCGATCGTGCTAATCCCCTTTGTTAACTATTACCTTAACACCTAAAATTTCTTAATTAGGGTAAAGAAAGCGGTGAGAATAATTGACTTTACAAACTAACCTACTCCTAACCCTAGCAAGGTTTTAATCCAAATCAATTTTAACCTCAGTTTTTATAGAAAATCAAAACCTACCACAAATAGGAATTGACTTGTTAGAACAACTAGAAAATACACGTTTTCCCTGTGGGCCGACCCGTACTCAACCGGCTAGCTACCAAGCGACACCGTTCTTGATTGCGGTTAATTCTTTGATTTCAAAACGCATAAGAAAAATCTCTACAATCAATAATCCCGTTTTAGTTTTTTACCTTAAATAAGCAAGCACCCACTTTTTTCGACTCCCTGAGGCTCAAGAGAATTGGTCCCTCTTAAACCTATATTTACTAAGGTCCTTAATGTAAATTAATATAACTTGAGGGGGTTTTATGAAAAATAGTTTTATTATATTTTCAAAATAAACCTTAAGCATTTATTTATCGTATTTGGGGTTTTCATGGATGTAATTTTTAAATGTGAAGTATTCTAGTGAATATAAACCTAGATTGAGTTGTATATGGTATTTTAGTGTAAATTGGAATTGTATGGTTTCTTGATGGTATATTCATGAAATTTGTGATTCTTTTGTTTTGTTTAGGAAAGATGGAGTTTATTATAAATATAAAATAGATGTTTTGATAATGTTTATATATATATATATATAATAGAATTTATTATTAAATAGAAATCATATTATTCTTAAAAATTCCATCGAGATCGGATGCTCCGTGAGGAGGTCTGCATCTCGCTCTACTAGTCCCGAGGACGTGCGATAATCCGCACAATCCCGATCGGGTTCCCCAAAGTGGGTTGTAGAGGCTTAATTGCAAGAAATTTAATTAAAACAATATTAAAGAATACAATTTTATTAGTTTAAGATATTTTATTGTAAAATTGTATTTATCCCAAAATATTATAAAGAGGCAATCATGCTATGTCATGATGAGTGTTGTGATGAGATAGGTCATTACCTCGTGAGGGTTTTCTAAAGGTAATATGAGCTAATATGAAGAAAGATGTCGAATATAAAGTTTGTGGTATTTAACCGTAAAATTGAAAAAAAAGTTGTATAATATTGTATTTTGAATTGAAACTTGTTCTAAATATTGTTTTATGGTTGCTAAACAATATATAAAGAAATGGTTAATTTGTTATTAAGAAAAGTTGCGGTTTTAACAAATTTAAAATCGGAAGTCGGAATAACTCCACTTCCGAAGAGTTTTGAAAATAGATCCTTTTAGAATAGGAAGAGATGAGAAGTGAGGGGGATTTACTGGTTGAGAAGAGAGAGGGGAGGTGTAGGAATTGTTTGAAAGCATCGTGAAGTCGCGGTGTCACCGGATTTGTCCCGAGTCGTCGCCGGAAGATGACCTTGGGCTAACTCCACTTGTATACTTCTTGGACTTGGAAAAACTTGAGGGTTTTTGATAATGTATTTCAGAATAGAGAGGGCTAGGGTATGGGGTGGTATATATAGGATAGAATTAAGGTTTAGGAAATTAAAATGAGAATTAAAAATGCATTAAATATTGGATTAAAAGCTCATTTTTAATTCTATGTTATTGTGCAGGAAAAACAAACAGAACTAGGGTAGTGGGGGGAGACCAAGTGTTTTAGGGTAAAAAATTGGAAGCATTACATAAGGGGGGGCAGCACCGGCCCAGAGAGAAATCTCGTCGGCCATTTCAAGGGATGGGGTGGTTGGATTGGGGCCACATGTCAGTGTCGCTTCATATATCTCAGTGCACATATTTGATTTCTGAGACTTTTCATTTTTACGTGTGTTGCACGTGTAACCTTTTGGGCTTCCAAAAAGTTTAAAATAAAAATCAGCAAAAATAATATATGGCTGGAGGGATTTGAACACAGGGGCTATGTCACAGCAGTGCAAAGCTTTACCAATGAGTTATAAGTGCTTTCTTGTTGTTCTTAAAAAAATTAAATAATTATAGCATACTCAGGGTTGAAAATACACCATCTAGTACTTTAACTTTAAACAAATTTTGTACATTATAAACAGAGTCGTTACAACCAAGTTGATTTATGCTACCGTATATCGGAGGTTTGGACAGATGCGACCTTTGTAGCAGACTTTATCAACGAGTAGAAAGGAATTTTTGAAAGTGTGATCTTTTGAAAACATCACCATCTCTATTCAAGCCTTATTTTCTCATGCTAAGATTTAAATCAACAATATCCTTTTGTTTTGTAGTCTTAGCATGAAATTCACTTAAAACCAAATTCTGTTCTTTGATAGGACTATTTTCCAAAAGCAAATTTTCATTTTCTTGCTTAAGAGATGAAATATTAAAAGCAAGGGAATCATACCAATGTACTTCTTGTTTAAAATCCAAGATCATATCATCGCTTCTCTTTTTCAACAATTCATGAGACAAAACCAAATCTTCATTTTCTTTTCAAAGAATCGATGATATAGTTTTGTGGAGTAAGCTTTGAAATCAATTCCTTGTTTTCAAAAGCTTAATTTTCATGAGATGCAACATGAGCATCATGATTGTTAGATAAAGCATTATATTTAGCAATGAAATGAACATTCAAGAATACCGAAGTTTCACGACATAAGGCTAACTCAGAAACTTCATTCTCAAGTATATTGGTCATAGAAGTGAGCAAGCTATAATCATGTTGAAGATTTTGAAAGGAATCAAGTAATTGATCATTGGTAAGTTTGCGGAAATCATAAGAGAATATCACTACTACAAATAAGGGTTGCCCCTACGGATAAATCCGTAGGGGCAACCCACTGCCCCTACGGATATATGCGTAGGGACGAAAAAATACCCCGTAGGTGCAAAGGCCGCAGGTGCAAGTTGAGGCCCTGAACTTGCCTCTATGGGCAAATTCTTGCCCCTACGGATTTATGTGTAGGTCCTGTTGCCCCTACGGATTAAGCCGTAGGGTATAAGATTTTATATTATTTACGGTTTTTTTTAATATATTACTTGTACCTACGGACATGTCCGTAGGTCCATGTACTACCCCCTACGGATATATGCGTAGGTACGTTTCCGTAGGGGCAAAATATCAGGATTCCTGATATTTTGCCCCTACGGATAACGCCGTAGGGGATAGGCAGTGGCCCCTACAGCTATGTCCGTAGGGGCATTCCCAACCCCCTGGCACTGAGATCAGGGGGGAAATATTAGTTACTGCTGATATTTTGCCCCTACGGATAAAGCCGTAGGGGCAACATGTGTGCCTACGGATTAATCCGTAGGTACATATTGTCTGTATTTTTTTTTTAAAAATGGGCTGCTTAATTTTTTCCCGCCCTGTGCACAATAATATATACATCAATCAAATCATATATTGCAGTATTCATAATCACATCTCACACATATATATAATATACAAAAGAAACCCAAAAACTGAATATGATATAAATACAAATCAATATCAATATCGTTTCAAAATGTAGTACAATGTGTATGATATAAATAAATACATGTTTCAAAAAATAAGAACCAAAAATCTACCCTAGCTCGGTCCAGCTCCACCTCTGAATAACGATAGAATAACGCGCGCCTGCTCCTCGGTCAATAAACTCTGCAATTCGTCGCGAGCGGGAGTCTGAGCGGCATGTGGAGCTGGCGATGTGATCTGCACAGCCGCCGTCGAGGTAGTCGCTTGCGGAGCCGCGGCTGCGGGAGTCTGAGTGGGCGGTGGAGCTACAGGAGCTGTCTGCGGAACCGCAGCCGATGTAGTGGCTTGCGGAGCCGCAGCCGAAGGAGATGCATGTGGAGGCTCGGCCGATCTACCCTGTCGCGTCTGGACATAACGTGTGTAAGAAGCGTGTAAGAACTGTGTATTATTCGAATTCGTATCATTATTAAGTTATTTCGAAACCCTGTTTGGATATGTAGTTTGGAAAAGCGTTGTTTATTTTAATTACATATGTATGTATGATTAATCAAACTTAAGTCTAAAACCAAATAAGCTCAAGCTACGTACTAATTATGGATATATTGATATGTATATAATATGAAATGATATTTTACTATAAAGTAGTATACATACCAGCATCTCCTTCAACTCCTGAACGGTGGCCCTCAAGCTATCCAGTTCCTGATGGACATGCCGGTCACTGGAGATGGAGAAAGTAACCGCCGGGGTGGAGTCCAACCTCATATGGGCCTTGCTAGGGCCCAATCCCCGGCCTCTCTCCCAACCTCCGTGGTGCCCTCCGTGTGCGGCGTCCAGAACTGCGGTCAGCAGCCTCGGATCGTTCTGTCCGGTAAAATCGATCCCCGAGGCCTGGGCCTGCTCAACCACCCGCTCCTACACCCACATTAAGCAGTAAAGTATAAGTATAAAATTTAAACTTGAACCTTCCAAAACTAAAATTTCAAATTTGGGTAGAAAAAATATTAACACTTACGCAGTACTCCTGGGTAGCGACGTCGGGATATCAAAGCTCGCCCGTGGCGGGATCTGTCGAGATGCCGTGGACGGCAAGATATGCGGACAGCACGCTCGGTGTACCACCTGACGCCACGGTCCGAGATGTCTGCAATATTAGAAAGTAACTCTTAATATTAGAAATATTAGAGAATAACTCTTAATATTGCAGAATATTAGAGAATAACTCTTAATTTACCGATAACTCCATGGCTCGAGTAATGTTCCTCGAGCCACCTGTGTAAGTGGGGCGACCCCTCTTCGCCGACTTCCTGTTCTCCGTATTCTGAGCGGCCTGTTTCTGCACAACGCATTAACATTTAGTTTTCTAATTAAGAAACACAAATAAATAAATTATATCATAAATAATGAATTAAATTTAAAATACATACCTGTTTGCGTTGGGAGTCGAAATAAGCGCACAATAGAGGCCATGTCTCTACGTCGACTCTCGCAAATGCCGGAGTAGATAGGAGGGCCGCTCTCTCTGCCTCGGGGGTCGCCATCCACAGGGAGTAGCAGTCGGCCTTCAGCTCATTCCTGTTGTATCGGACCTTGGCCTGCATGTTCTTCATCAGGCCATTGTACAGAGCATGAAGGTCGAGCACCCTCCCCGGGTGATCAGGGTCGGCTACAGGCTGAAAATCGTAATCCAACTGAAAATACAAAAAAAAACATTGTTATTAGATTGCAAGTGTTAATAATAAATATATTGGATAGATTAAATGAAAATATATATTAATACATACCCGAGCCTGATCAAAGAAGAGGGCGAATGAGCGCAGGTGCTGCTCGTCCCACTCAACGTGAAGTGGATAGTTCTTCATAATCCGGCTCTCGTCCCCCAAATACCGGCCGAACCTCTTGGCATGAGGACCGGTATAGAGATAGTCAAGGGTAAAAAATAGGGGGAATGCTGCCTCCCCCCTAACTCTATCAGGCCTCAGCCTATGGGACTGATTCGGGCCTTGAGTCCCCCTCTGGGGATGGAGAGGCCCTGCGTCTGCACGAAATATCAAGACAATTAATAATAAGACAAAGTTGTATTAAGAAATCAAGGTTAAACAAAAATTCAAGTGTGATATATACCTCCGGTGACTAGCGCACGAGCCTGGGCCCGAGCAGCAGCACGAGCGGGACGATAGTTCCTCCGGTGAGGAACAACCGGGGTCCCGAACCCGGACGCATCCCCTCCAACTATAAAATAAACATCGACGCTAAATTTCCATGAAGTTCATATTTATTCTATAGAGCATATGTAAAATGAATAAATATTTTAAATTTATTCATACTAACCTGCAGACGATGCGGAGGGTATGGAAGCGGCAGGAGTGGCCCCTGTGGAAGGTGTGGCCGCACCACCTATAATTAGACAATTAAAAATAGATTATATAAGTAATTGGATGTGTAGATCAATAATATAACGTTCTAAATCAATATGCATGCACTATAGGATATATAAACATATCCGCAGGTGCGGTGGTGTCACCACCTACAGCTAGACAATAATAAAAATTGCTAAGTAAGAGCAAAAGGAATGTGTGTATTTATGATATAGCATTCTAAATCAATATACATACACTATATGATATATAAACATACCTGGAGGAGCGGGGGTGGTCTCTGTCCCAGATGTGGATGCATCACCAACAACTAGACAATTAAACATTGACAATATAAGTAATTTTGACATAAACATGCATGAATATCTGTAATATTACATTCAAAATGGATATGCGTGCAGTATACCTGGAGGTGTGGCCAAATCAACACGGAAGGAGGCATCCGAAGGGGTCTCCGATCTGGGTGCAAGACCAGCCCTCTGAAGCTCCCTACGGAGCTCTCCGGGCGGCAGAACCGCTCTGCCTCTGCCGCGGCTGGAGCTCCTGCCGCCCCTCGCTGCTCCCGACATCGTCGTCAAATCTAGATAAACGATTCGTGGACGCATTAGACAATCATTAAAAGTATTGACTATATATGATCTAGAGCGTAAAATGTCAAGTAATAATATAACATTACTGATAACCTTTTTCGTTTCGTGGGCGCATCATACATATCTACTTGGATTTCATCGTCGATGTCTTCTAACCCACGTAACTTCATGATCGGTCGAAGACAACCCGTCCTTCGAAACAGACGGTCGGAGCACTTTAAGCCTTCTCTCTTCTTCGTCCTCATCGCTGTCCTCGTATTCTGGGACATCGCAGACATCTCTAGGTTTCCATCGGCATACAACACTCCACCCCGGATGCTTCAAACACTGTGAGTAGTATACTTGGAATGCTTGGTTCGGAAAGATAAACAGATCGTCCTGACCGTAAAATCGAAGTGTGTTCACACTGGTCAATCCATATTCATCTTTCCAAGTCCCAAGACTGCTTCTCCACCTGTCCGTATCGGTTCGCGGATCGTACCAAGTACACTGGAATATATAAAAGGGTTCTGATCGTCCGGGATAGTGGATGCCGAGTATACCAGGCTTCTTATCAGAATCTTTCGGCTTATACCTGGCCTCTCCGCATGTTGGACACTCTTTCAAATCTGAATTCTCTTTCCGGTACAACACGCAATTTTTAGGACATGCTTGAATCTTCTCGCACTTTAGACCCAAATCAGACATCATTTTCTGGGCTTCGTACCAGCTTTCGGGCACATTATTTCCCGGAGGCATAGAATCTTTCAAGAACGAAAGAAGCATTGTGAATGACTTGTTGCTCAATCCATTTAGGCACTTAATCTGGAAAAGTTGGACGAACCATGAGAGGGTGGAATACTTCGCATTCTCATAAATTGGTTTCCTAGCATCATTCATGAAATTTTCATATTTATCCGCACGCGGTCCTTGACCGGAAGGAATGCCATCTTCGGTACGAATAGATTCACCTAGGGCAGCCTCTACCATATCCTCCATTTCTTCTGATGGAAATAAATTTCCGTCTCCTGCCGTATTACCGAATTCTTCTTCTCCTGCCGCATTATCGTATTCTCCTTCTTCTTCTACCGCAGTACTGCATTCTTCTCCTTCCCCGTGATATTTCCAACTTGAATAAAGTCTAGTAAACCCATGTTTTACAATATGAAGCTCTGTCAATTCTACCTTCTGCCAGTACTTATTGCCACATCTATCGCACAGACAGAGAATCTTCTCTATTATAATCTTATTATGTGCGCGTGCAAATTCAAGGAAAGCAGCAACTCCTGCGACAAACTTAGGTTGCATACGTTGTTTCCAATCCACATACATCTAGTCCTTAACTCTGACGTACTCATGGGCCATGTTAGACTGAATAACATATAAATTATAGGTTATGCTGACTATATTGAGAAATATAAGAACGGGATAGTTACTGACAAAGGAGAAAATCCGTGTATATGCTTTGTGTGTGCGTTTGTCGTTGAAAAGAATAAATTATCGCACGTTATGTTAACCGATAGACGGGGACTAAGTGGCGCTTTTAGTTTCATATATGAGTATCGATGGGAATATGAAGGTTTCATATTATCATATATTGGTTTTAACCCGAACATCTCGAATCGCTCTCTAATTATGCGTTTGTATGTATGTGTTCCGGCTGTCGGGGGTAGGCTTCTATCCCATTAAGAATGTATAGAGCGAATGCCAATCACTTGTGCTTTCAACCGTTTCGAGTAAATTTCGGCAGCACCTCCCCGCTGTTCTCCGAGTACACTGTAATAGAATAGATAATCATTTCAAAGCTGTGAAACAACGTTGAAATGAACATCTAATCTATCTTTGTACACGGAGAACCAGCGGAAAGGTAACGACGAAATATCTCGAAACGGATGAAAACACAAGTGAATGAAGGCGTTTGCTTTATACATTCTTAACTTGTCCACACGGGACAAATCTATGGGTTACCATACGATTGAATTTTCTCGTCGCGTAGACTATACGACGGTTGTTAGTATCGAGCTATACTGTCCGATATTTAACAACCTTCGTATAGTTCTAGGTCACGACGAGTATCGCACGTATGTTAACCGATAGACGGGGACTAAGTGGCGCTTTTAGTTTCATATACGAGTATCGATGGGAATATGAAGGTTTCATATTATCATCGAGTATCATATATTGGTTTTAACCCGAACATCTCGAATCGCTCTCTAATTATGCGTTTGTTGTGTATTCTTGTTGTATGTATGTGTTCCGGCTGTCGGGGGTAGGCTTCTATCCCATTAAGAATGTATAGAGCGAACGCCCATCACTTGTGCTTTCAACCGTTTCGAGTAAATTTCGGCAGCACCTCCCCGCTGTTCTCCGAGTACACTGTAATAGAATAGATAATCATTTCAAAGCTGTGAAACAACGTTGAAATGAACATCTAATCTATCTTTGTACACGGAGAACCAGCGGAAAGGTACCGACGAAATATATCGAAACGGATGAAAACACAAGTGAATGAAGGCGTTTGCTTTATACATTCTTAACATGTCCACACGGGACAAATCTATGGGTTACCATACGATTGAATTTTCTCGTCGCGTAGACTATTCGACGGTTGTTAGTATCGAGCTATACTGTCCGATATTTAACAACCTTCGTATAGTTCTAGGTCACGACGAGTATCGCACGTATGTTAACCGATAGACGGGGACTAAGTGGCGCTTTTAGTTTCATATACGAGTATCGATGGGAATATGAAGGTTTCATATTATCATCGAGTATCATATATTGGTTTTAACCCGAACATCTCGAATTGCTCTCTAATTATGCGTTTGTTGTGTATTCTTGTTGTATGTGTGTGTTCCGGCTGTCGGGGATAGGCTTCTATCCCATTAAGAATGTATAGAGCGAACGCCCATCACTTGTGCTTTCAACCGTTTCGAGTAAATTTCGACAGCACCTCCCCGCTGTTCTCCGAGTACACTGTAATAGAATAGATAATCATTTCAAAGCTGTGAAACAACGTTGAAATGAACATCTAATCTATCTTTGTACACGGAGAACCAGCGGAAAGGTACCGACGAAATATCTCGAAACGGATGAAAACACAAGTGAATGAAGGCGTTTGCTTTATACATTCTTAACTTGTCCACACGGGACAAATCTATGGGTTACCATACGATTGAATTTTCTCGTCGCGTAGACTATACGACGGTTGTTAATATCGAGCTATACTGTCCGATATTTAACAACCTTCGTATAGTTCTAGGTCACGACGAGCATCACACGTATGTTAACCGATAGACGGGGACTAAGTGGTGCTTTTAGTTTCATATATGAGTATCGATGGGAATATGAAGGTTTCATATTATCATCGAGTATCATATATTGGTTTTAACCTGAATATCTCGAGTCGCTCTCTAATTATGCGTTTGTTGTGCATTCGTGTTGTATGCGTAACATGATTTTAAACCATTGAGATCAAGATTGATAGAACTGATCATCTTACATTGCAATAGCATTCATCAACTAAAAACTATTATTGCAATGGTATTCATCTATAACAATCAACAATTAAAACTACAAATGTAGGATACTGATATCATAAAGCGTTATACGCAACATTGATAGAACTGATAAATAAAAAAACGAAACACAAACCGTATCAAGATTTAACAACTTTGATTATGTCATATACGCGGGCCGATATTTTCATATTAGCCAATAGGCAAAAATAGATTGCGATCTGGATATGGCATATTGGCAGATGTTACCTATATGCATACATGCATGTTGTCTCCCCATTTTTTCATAAATCAAACCAACTACATACATCAAACTAGTCCATGCCACCAATCGGAAACTCCACTATGTCTTTGAATTATTATTTTTCCAAATAGCATTGAGCTCCTATTGACATTGTCCCATCCAACAAATTTATTGTGCTTGCCTCGACCTTCATCTAGCTTTCACATGACATACACATTATATGAGTAATATAGTTATAAATTATGGTATTTTGTTGTCATCAATCCACCTAACCCTAACCCTAAGTTGCTCTCTGAAAGCATATAGAACCATCCCCCCTAGTCAAGCATAGCTTTTTCTGTGCAATTGTTCTCATTCTTAATTTCTCACATTCATTACTCTCTCATTTTCTTGTCAACAAATTTGTTGTGCAATTGTTCTCATTCTTAATTTCTCACATTCATTACTCTTTCATTTTCTTGTTTTTTTCCAACTCCCCATCACTTAACCCCAACCCAGCCCCAGCCCCAGCCCCCAGCCCCCAGCCCAGCCCCAACCTAACCCTAACCCCAGCGCGGCCAGCTAAACCCCAACACCAACCCTAAGGCAAACCCTAACCCCAGCCCCACCCCAGCAGCAGCCGAACCCCAACCCTAACCCTACCCCGACCCCGACCCCGACCGCGACCGCGACCCCTGCCCAACCCCAACTCGCGCGCGCAACCACAGACCCAACCATGAACCCTAAGCCCAAAATAATCCAAAAATTCTTTAATTTACCTCGAGATTTACTCACCTGAACGGCTGCTGCTGGGGCTGTGGCGACGACCTGAACGGCGGTGGCGACGACCTGAACCGCGGTGGCGACGAGAACTGCGGTGGCGACGAAACAGACGGTGGCGACGAGGAGAACGACGGTGGCGACGACGGTGTGGCGATTTGGGGATTTGTTTCGCGCGCGATCGAGAGAGAGAGAGAAAGTGAGCGTAGGCGATCGATCTGGGCTTTTGTTAAATCGATATTTACTTGCCCCTACGGATATACCCGTAGGTCCTTTGTTTGCGGCTCCGTAAGGGCAAACACCAAATTAAGAATTAATATTTTTATTCTTGGACGTCTGTGCCCGTAGGGGCAACCTTTTAGCCCTACGGATTAATCCGTAGGGCCAGGTTAAATCTGCCCCTACGGATTCCAATATCCGTAGGGGCAACCCCCTATTTTACTAGTGTATACTTACAACCTCATTATCAACAATATCTTTTTTCCAACTCCAAAGAGTTAGATGAACTTGTTTGATTCGCTTTTGATTGAGCATCATCCAAAGTCACAATATGCGTCGTTCTCTTAGTATTCTCTTCATTATCGCAAACGGCTTGCTCTCCATAAATGTTTTCCAAATAGCACCACAAATCATGAGCCGTCTTGCAAGAAGAGACTTTGTTAAGCGCATCACTATATAAAGCACAATGCATATATTTAAGAACTTTGAAGTTCGAAACAGAGAAATCTTTTTCACGATTACTTCACATAGATTTAGCACTAGTAGGAGTAGAATAATCACGATCAATAATTAGCCACATATTTCTACCAAGAGACTCAAGAAAACATTGCCATTTTATTTTCCAAATGTCGAAATTCTTTCCATCGAAATGAGAAAGATCAAAAATAGATTCACTTTCGATAAAAGAGCAATTTCGTGAGGAAAATGCCATAGGGACCACTCAAGGATGTAAAGCCTATAAAGATGAGTACCGGGTTCTGATACCAATTGAAATAATCCTAAACAACCAAACACAATTATCAACTCAAAAGCAAGGGATTGGTAGAAAGCATCAATATAGCACGATAAACATAAAGAGAGCAAGATAATCTAGCATGCAATTTCTATCATAAATAAGAAAATAAAGCAAGAGTGAAAGAGAAATTCCAAAAACAATCGCAAACAAAAAGTCTTTTAGAGAGGTTCGGCGTCCAATAACGTCTCGGTCCTTAGTTATCTTTCTTTAAGCTCACAAGCCCGTTCCCTTTAACTTCACGTCTTATCCAAAGACTATATGTCTCCACCGAGACTATAACACGTCACTCGACACAAGAATGACTTTTCTCTTTACACGATGATCTTCTCTCTTCTTACAAAGGCACCCTTGCACTCAAGACTCGTCACACAAAGAAAAGAAAAGGAAACTATAAGCCCAAATACTCTTTCAAGAGTTTCACTCAAAGCTAACAACTAATACTCAATGAGTATAGAATAATCAAATTAAGATTCTTTATATTTTTGAGTGTGTAAGAGAAATAGATAATCAAAATCAAGATTTTTCTCTCACAACAGATGATTAAACACTTTTGAATGTTTCAAAATCTTTTTGCAGGTCTTGGCTGCTCAAAACTCAAGGCAAATCCCAATAAATACCACTCAAGAAAAACTAGTCGTTATAAGTCAAAATAGCCAAAAAGAGCCGTTATCAGACGTCTGAAGTTCAACCAGAAAAACGTCTGAAGAAGAATCAGCAACGGCTATAATAAAGCTTCAGATGTTTGTTTAAAGAAGCTTCAGATGTTGCCCGATAGTTCTTGAAAGAAGACAAAAAAACACAGAAGGCAAACAGATGTTTGAAGAGTGTTTGACGAACGTCTAAGAGAGAAAAAGTTTTCAAATATTTTGAATTGCAGACGTTTGTTGACAATGGTTTCAGACGTTTGTTCCTTAAGAAATTTTAAATCCAAGAAAGCAACTGACTTCTGAACGAAAGAGACACTAATGTCTGAAGAAGAAAATTTTCCAAATAATTTTGAGTTTCAGACGTTTGTCTATAAGATCTTCAAACAAAAATAGTTTCAGACGTTTGTAGTAAAGAACTTCGACGTTTGCCGTGGTTTTCAAAATATGGTCAAAGAAGTTACAGAGAGCAGACATACGCCTGATGAACAAGTGACACACATCTGAAGAAGAAAAGATTTTCAAAGATTTTAATTTTCAGACGTTTGTGCCCAATAGGTTCAGACATTTGTTCCCTCAAAAGTTATAAGGTAATGAAAACACAGAGAACAACCAGATGTCTGAAGAAGTAGAGACATTTGTTTTGTCAAAAGTTTTAAGAAAATAAAAATACAGAGAACAATCAGACGTCTGAAGAAGTATTGACAGACGTTTGTTCTGTCAAAAGTTTTAAGGCAATGAAAACATATAAAGCAATCAGACATTTGTTTCCCAAGGCTTCAGACGTTTGTTCTGTTCTGAAAAATCTGAAATCTGACATTTGCGCAAGTTTCGAAAAACATAAGTGATGTCTGAAGCACAATGGGACTAACGTTTGAAGAAGGATTTTTCAGACAACTATGAACTTGGTTTTGAAAATAATTTTAAACGAAAAGCAACGCAAGTTTTTCACCAAGAGTTTTACAAATAAAACGAAGAGTGTGTGCAAGAACTTAATGTGGTATTTTCCATAGTAACGAGTACTTACATTGTTTCGTAGGTCGATATCGTTCTTTTTCCAATTCTTGAATCTTCCGATATCTCGACACGAGCTCTTGAATTTTCGATTTCTTTAATTTCTTAAATTCTTTTGAATTTGGACTCCTTAGCTTCTTGAAAGTTGAATGTGATCATTGAGGATCTCTAGTCTATTAACCTCCAATCTCCAATAAATTTACCATTTTAGCTCAATATCCTCCATCCTTCATGATAGGCTTATGTCGGTTGATATCCTGAAATTTTTCTCAAAAATGACCAAGTTCATATACAGTGTTATGAAGTATGCAATATGAAAAACATGTATATATCTATTAGTATTGTGTAATATCATCAAAACTAAATAGGAGGATTATGAAAATCTATAAACCATCAATGACTCTTCGATTCTTTATCTATAATTAACAATATTTATTATCTAGTTTGACCAATAATTTGAAGGGTTGTTTCAATAAATATATATATATATATATATATATATAAGAATTAGGCAAACTTTGAGGAATTAATGAAATATGGCCTTTGTGGTTTTACTCTCTTTGTTCTTTGTTCTTTGGTGTGATTGATTAATTTGAAGACAGAGATGGGTCTTCGATTCTGTTGTGCGATTCTATAGATTCGTAGATAACATCGACGATTATCTTTAGTGTTATTCTGAAGACGACAATCGATCCTAACCCATATTCGGGTTCCAGTTCATAACTTTCCGCACCCCCTTGCCGCTCCGGCATCATTGAAGATATTGTGAAGAATACAAAGTTTTTCTTCTTGAAGAGATCTAAATCTAAACCCCACATATTGCCTCATCACACATATTTGTTGAGATACAAATTATTAAGGTGCTATCCTTCATAATTAAACAACTTATCACACAAACACACACATATAAAAGAATATAAAAGAATAATGAAGGAAAAAAGGCCATAGAAGGGAATTTTCTCCTATGGCGTCAATAAAGTACGCTCTTCCTTTTTTTTTCCGACGATCGGCACCCATCATCTTCATCGTTATCATCTAAGATGTGGGTACACCAAATTTCATGTGATTCTACAACTTTTTCACTGTTGATTTAGCAATGTAAAAAGTTCTGTTGTCGGTAAACCGTTAATTTTGAACCCACTAATCAACGGTGAAAAGTTATGGAATCACATGAAATTTGGTGTACCCACATCTTAGACGATAACGATGAAGATGATGAGTGCCGATTGTCGGAAAAAATGAGAGGGACGTACTTTTTTAACACCATAAAAAGAAATTCCCTCCTATGCCATCCCCCACACGTTCTCTCTCTCTCTGTGTATATATATATACACATATACACACTCTCTCTGTGTGTGTGTGTGTATATGACAAATGGCCTTTTATATCAAATAAACACATTGCATAATCACATGTCAGCTAGAATCATCAAATCTTCTTAGTTAATGCCATTATCATCTTTCTTATTTTTCACTCCTCCCCTCTTTCCATTCACGCTCTCACTCCATCAAATCGTGACATTCATGGATTGGTTCACATTCTTTTCACATGACATAGCTATGAAATGTTGTTACACTTCTATCTGCTTGTCGCGACACGGTTAATTCATAACCAAGTAATCCAAAGAAACGGAACAACCATAACAGGCTTGATTATCTTAATCGCGACGTAGAGAAGAAGATATTCCATCCTACTATCTTTATCCCCATTTATCCCCTTGCACAATTCAATCAGAACCATCTCAACTGTTTCTTCTTGGAATGAGAATCATTAAGAGACAAAAGCTTGCTCCTCTTCCATTAATTAATCCTTAGTTGATACCAATAATATTGCCACATGCAATATAATAATAGGGAGTTAGCTGAGACAAAACTAAACACAATTTTCAACTTAGTGACTATCAACGTCACTAGATTAGAAAAATATTTAAGGGGTCCTCTGAGATTGCATGAATAAAATTAAATTATAATTAGGGGAAGCTTGAGTTGATGGCATGTGATATGAGTTGTGAAATAATTTTGACGTTTTGCATGGGGCTCCTTCTATTGTAGCCTATTTGGTTAAGGATATTCTTATTCCTTTCAGTCTTAATCATGTTGGCTCTACAATATATTTATATATTTGTGTTTTTCTTTTTTATTCATTTATAAGTGGACTGGCTGCTGGAATTAAATTAATTAAAATTTGGGACCGACAATTTCAACTATTTTTCTGACATGACTTTTCTTTTGTGTGTGTGGGCACTCACCCGTAAGCCCCAACACAAAGCAAACACCGCACACAACATATCCATACACACCACACACAAGCACGCTACACACACGCGTCTAGAAGACCCATGAATTTGCTCCGAAAGCATTAATTTGTGGCCACTTTTCCTCTTGGGTTTCTGAGTTGGAACCCCGCATTTTTTCTAAGAAGGGAAATATCCATACCAGCCGAGCTAGTGCTTTTTGGTTTTCTGACATGACTTGGATCCAACTTTGATTAATGGATGCTAAGGTTTGTAGCCCTTGACCATTAATTTACCTGTTTAAGGAAATTAACTTGTGGTTTCTTTGTGGCTGACATTTTGAATTTTATTTTTAGATGATATATAGCTGAATCCTTGCATCTTTCATCATAAAGATTAATAATAAATATTACATGTATTTTAGTTTCCTTGTGGTTTAAAATGATGCAACAAGTTCTAAGTATTTTTTTTTAATAAAAAAATATAAATTTATTTAATGTTGTCAAATCATTTACCTCTGATTGATTTAGTTCCGAATAGAAGGAATTCCTCACCAATCAAAATTACAAATGCCTCTCAGTTCTCCAGGTAATTGAAGTTCCAAAATCATAAGTAAAATGACAGTTCATATTACAAACAGGTTAAGCAAGATGATTAGCCGTCTCATTTGCTGCTTAGATAATAGTAGAGTTACACACCTCAAAACAAGAAAGTATAAGCCACAATGTCACCTACCGATTACTCTTAACATTCAAGGGCATGCCACTCGTTTAATAATAACATCAACCAAAAGTTTTTGAGTCCAACTCAATCTCTAACCTTCTACGCGCGTGTTCCGTTGACAACGCACATCACAGCGAGAATAAAAGCATTTTACCTTCAGCCATGCTATTTGACGATCAGTCGGACCTTTGATTGAATAATATTTTTTTTTATTGACCTCCTCCTGTAAGGAGGTCAAATTAAAGTTGCAATTCAAGTGTGTTTTGTTGATTTTTTTTTGGTTCCATCAAGTAAACAAGAACATCGAGTGATGGTTTGGAAAATACCACCAGCCACCTCACCTTGCTAAAATTTCTTTGGAGGCACATCTGACTTGAGCTTTATATATCCAATCTATCATAGGAAAAAGACATTCGATAAATTTTATTTTACTTGCAAACTTCTTCTGACTTTTTCTTAGAGCTGTAATTATGAAGAATCCCTTGTAAAAAGAATTCCACTTCACCAACCTCAGATTCAACATTAAATGGTATATTGTGACAACGATGAGCACGATGAGCTTTCCGAGTCTCCCATATTTATTACATTAATAAGGCATAATTTTCTCCACACATATTGAATAGACACATGAGATGCAAAAAATTTATGAAATGTTTGCTTTATCGAGTCATTTTCATAAAGTTTCACTCAGTCATAAAAAGATGATGTGAGCTCTCTATCTTTTTATCTACACAATAAACACATTGAGAAGCAAGTGGAATATCTTTCATTTTAATTGAATAGTCTGAATTGAATAATCGACAGGAAGACAATCTTTAAGCAATCGGACCCCAAAAAACTAATTTTGGACTGCAAAAAAATGGTTCCAATCTTGATGATGAATAACCATCCCATAAAATAACTTTTTAATTTTTCTGTACTTTCTAAACTTTACCGTATTTTCTTTTCTTTTATGTCGAACCGAGGCTATACATACCATTTAACCCTCATTCTAGATTGAAAATTGAGTTGAGTAAAAGAAAAATGGTTGTGTACATCTATCATCCTCATCTAATTAATTAAATATCCTATTTCATTCCTCTTTCTTATCTCTCTCTATAGATTAGTTTTATATACAGTCATTAATTTCTTTCAGTCCTCGAGCAACAGCTGTAGAGTTCAAATCTTGACCGTGTTTAATTTCATCAGAGATTAGCATGTGTTGAAAAGGGGAAAGAAAAAAGAGATGAATACGAAAAGATAAAGAATAGAGATTGCTATATTACTAGAACTTGCACTTATTAATCTTATTTACAATTTTTTTTTCTTAATTAAGGTACATGAAGTCAACTAGGCAATTCCAATGTACAAGCATGGGACGGGATAATTTACAAGGCGGCAAAAATGATTTATATGGTCAATTAGCACGATTTATTAGTTTCCTAATTAAATTAAAACTACTACAAATATGGGTTTCGGTAATGTGGAAATGGTAACGGCTAAATCCGTTACCATATTTGAGTAACGGTTTCAAGAGATTGAGTAATGGGTTAAACCGTTATCAAATCAAACATTAGACGGCCCCCACAACCCACAGGCATTAAAACACCGAAACCCCAATCCCCCAGCCTCATCCTTTTCCCTCCCTCAAAAAAATCCCCCCACATTTCCCCCAATTTTCTTCCGCCGCTCTCGTCCTCGATGATCAGTTCCTCGACAATCGAAGCCGTGCCTCGCCTCCTCGCTCGTTTCCACATGCCATGCCTCTCGAGTCGACGTCGCCTACGACGCTTGCAACTAGCTCATGCCACTCGAAATCACCACCGAAGCCCTCATCCCTTCCTCGTCTTCGACGATTGAATATTCTTGTCCCCTCCTCGAGCCTCCTCGCCACTGAAGCCCTCGTCCCCGACCTCTTCTTTTTCCCTCCATCCTTGCATCTGTCTCATCGTCGTGCCTCCTTTCTTTCGAGGTTAGTATTTTAATTTGTAAATTTTGTTAATTTTGATTTTAAAAATTTTGTTATTATTGTTGTTGTTGATTAATTTGGTTTAAAATTAGGAATCAACTTGTTTAATTTGTTGTTGTTGTTTCTAGAGTTTGGTTAGGGCCGGTTAGGGTTAGGGGTTAGGATAGTTATGGATTAGGGGGTTAAAGTTAGGGTTTTGGGTTAGGGATATGATTATGGATTGAGTTAGGGTTGAGGGTTAGGGTTAGGGTTAGGGTTTTGGTTGAGGGTTAGGGTTATGGCCGGTTTAGGGTTAGGGTTAGGGTTTGGGTTGGGGGTTAGGGTTAGGATTAGGGATAGGACTAAGTGTTACAGTATTTTGGTGTAAAATTACAACAATAGTAGTTCAGAGCATTTTAGTGAAATTGCAACAATAGTTAAGGGTGTTTTAGTATAAAAATGTAAAATTGAGCAAAAAAGGGGTTTTAAGTAAAATTTTAAGGTAGTTTAGTGGAAAACCAACAATAGCTAGGGTATTTTAGTGAAATTTATAGTAATTTAGATAATTTAAGAAGATGAATTGTTTATTTAAATTTGTTTAGGTAGTTTAGTGAAAAACCAACAACAGTTAAGGGTATTTTAGTGAAAAGCACAAACACACACACACAAACACATACACACATACACATACACACACAAACACACATACGCACAATCACACACACACACACAAGGTCAAACTTAAAATCATCATCATTCTTCTCTACATTGAACTCTTGACTTAGTTCCCGTCTATCGGTTAATATACATTCGATATTCGTCATGACATAAAACTACACGAAGATTGTTAAATATCGGACGACATCGTTCGGTTCTAACAACCGTTGTGTAGTCTATGTAACGAGAATATTCAATCGTATGATAACCGATAGATTTGTCTTGTGTGGATAAATAAGGAATATATAATGCAAACACCTGCATTCACTTATGTATTTCATTCGTATCGAGATATTTCGTCAGTACCTTTCCGCTGGTTCTCCGTGTACAACGATAAAGTAGATGTTCATTTCAATGTTGTTTAATAGCATTGAAATGATCATATTTTCTATTACAGTGTACTCAGAGAACAGCGGGGAAGTGCTGCCGAAATTTTCTCGAAACGGATGAAAACACAAATGAATGGGTGGGATGGGTATTTTACCGCTGACAGCCGCTACCCTCGACATCCAATATAGAACATTTAATATTATCATATTTCATGGAAGAAGAATCCAACTCTCTAATTATGAGCATTTGCCATCGGTTCCTGATAATTTTTATAGCTAAATCGTCAATTGAAAATTAAATTAACCAAGTTGTCAATTAAACCTAGCATTAACGCTTTTTAGTATCCCGTCTATCGTGTATCTTTCAAGAAAACTTAATCCAATGAGTCTTGTCTATAGGAACCTTACTTCTGAAAGTGTTTACTAGCACCGTGACGGGGTTAAAACGGGCATCACATATGCAATTTTCAAAAATTCGTGGTGCTAATGAACACTTACCAAGATCTAACTAGAATATTAGGGTTAACTATGATGATATCACAAAAACTATAAGAAGTGAAAGAGATTATACCATCGTAGATCGAGTCCTTCACTTCACAAGACCCGGGTTGTAGTCGACGCGACTCCACTAGGCTCCACTTGAAGGTTGAACGAACTTTCTCCGATGACCTTCGTGCCGAAGATGATCCACCCGAAGTCCGCCAATCCAAGCTACTGTTCCCGCCAAAATCTGCGGCCAAGAGCTATTGGTTCCTGTTTATGCCAGCTTAAGTTTCGTTTACAGATATGTATGAAACCAGACTCATTCATATACGCACATGCACACATCAGAGGAAAAAACAGGTGTTCAACGACAAAAACAAAGTATTTAATTGAACATTTTATTCTACAGGAAATAGATCACCAACCATGGGATCGAAAGTACAGAGATTCACAAAACTATGGATAAAATTATCTAAATCCCTCTCTGCCTTCTCCACCATGATAAAGCGGCGATCTTCACGAAGAGTAGCTACCCATCGGTCAGCACCGCACCTATCAGCAAAGGCAGACATGATGACCCGCTGAGCCCGTATCCGGCTTAGCAGCCGGACAGAGCGATCCCTCAGAGCTGCGGTGATCAAAAGTGCCTCGTGGAAGCACTCGATCTTGTCTTCCGCGGCGTCGAGCATGGCCGGAGTCATCTCCGCCGGAGGAGGGGGAATATCATTGATCATAGACAAGAAAACCATCCGGAGCCAAATGGAGCCGATGGGGAGAGGAGATCCTATACGAGTCAAGAGCTCGTGCAGCACCGTGTCGCATTGGTCATCTATAAGAGTAGGGTTCACCAAGCGCATAGCAAAACGAGGAACAATTTCCTCAATGAGCACCTCCCATGGCTGACGGCGAGCATGTAGGCGATTATAAGCCATGGCTCTTCTCTGTTAAAATGATTCTCTGAAAATGAGAGAGAAAAGAAGCATTGTTTCAGATTATGAAGGGAGATATTTAAGTCTAGGCACAGAAAATGCTGTGCATGATGGAACTATTTCCAAGCTCTGAGAAAGAGAAGCTTGACTCAGGAAAAGTGGAGAAGGAAGGTGAAAAGACACATTCAGTAATGAAGCAGTACTTCATAGCAGCGCCAGCACTGAGAGTCAAAGACTCTGAGGCAGCGCACCACGTGCAAAGCACGTGAGCACTAGTGCTAAGAGCGCTGCACTCTAAGAAGCACATCATGTGCAAAGCACGTAAGTGCTAGCGCTAAGAGCGCTGCACTCTAAGCAGTGCACCACGTGCAAAGCACGTGAGCACTAGCACTGGAACTAAATGTTCCTCACCGTTGGATCAAAGATCCAACGAACATGATTAAAAATCATCAAGTGACCAGAATACAATTCTGTTAAGGAAACATTCCTCACAATCTTTCCAAATAGGAAAAATTGTGCTCTGAAAATCAGGGCACCGTTGGATCAATGATCCAATGGTGATTAAAAATCACAAAAATACAGAATAAATTATGTGTGGGAAAATATTTCCCAATCTTGTTAAAAACAAGAAGATTGCCTTCCGTAAAACAGAAACCCTAGAATCAAAGATCCAACGGTGGGGAAATCCCCAAATCAATTAGAGAAAAGATCTCTCTAACCGATTCAACAAATCAGCATACCCTATATAAAGGCCCCAAGACTTCAAGTCTCAAATGGAGGAACCCCCTCCCAAGCTTTGAGAAATTTCAAAGAAAAGGTCAAGCTCTGAGAAGAAGAACTTTTCTTCAAGGTAAAAAACCGAGAGATAAAAAAATCTCATCAGAAAAAGAACTTAGTTCTTATGCTAGATTACAGATCTTTAAGAGAAATTGTCGTTCATAAAAGAGATCATAACATCACATTATAAAAAGAAGAGAGAATAATTCAATTCTCTTAGGATCACAGATCCATAAAGGCAAAGTTTTTCACCAAAAACATAAGAGATTGAAATATCTCGTATAAAATAAGAACTTTGTTCTTAGATCCACGAGAAAAAGTCTCTTATAAGAGATAACTTAATTCTCAGAGCCCAAAGCTGCCTAAAAAGAGCCTTAGCGCTCTAATTAAAAGAAGCGCCCCAGCGTTCCAAATCTAGCGCACAGCGCTTCAGAGCCTTAGCGTTCCAAATTTAAAGAAGCGCCCCAGTGCTCCAAATCTAGCGCACAGCGTTGCAGAACCTTAGCGCTCCAAGTTTAAAGATGCCCCCAGCGCTCCAAGTCTGGCGCCAAGCGCGCCACGCGCTCCTCACGTGTGCGCTACTTAACAGAAGCGCTCTGTGCTCATTGTCTGGCGCACAGCGCCAAGCGCGCCACGTGCTCCTCACGTGTGCGCTACTTAAAATAAGCGCTCTGCGCTCATTGGCTGGCGCTCAGCGCCAATCGCACAACGTGCTCCTCATGTGTGCTCTACTTTAACAGAAGCGCTCTGCGCTCATTGTCTGGCGCACAGCGCCAAGCGCGCCACATGCTCCTCACGTGTGCGCTACCTAAACAGAAGCGCTCTGTGCTCATTGACTGACGCTCAGCGCCAAGCGCGCCACGTGCTCTTCACATGTGCGTTGGGAGAACATAAACTGTTCTTTAAATGACAAAGCTCAGAGCCATAATGAATGCTCAGCTTTCAATAAAAGACAAAAAGTTTGTCAGAACTCAAACCAATACTCAGCATTGCTAAATGTTCAACATTTTAACTGAGTGGGTCGAGCCCAAGTTGGCCACAGATCTCTCATTCAGATTAATTGAGCCCATATGCTCATAAATCTTTGATCTTAGTCCCAAATTGGACTACAAATCTCCCAAACAATATTGGTTTAAGGGTACATCTCTTCACTCCTCTGATATTTGTCGTTGTAATCCTTCAACGTCTTCAGAGAGGTGACGGATCCCGACAACCAGACATGCCATGAACTGTAGGGTCCTTAAACTCATGGACTATGACGCCCTTAAACTTTACAGACTATGATGTCTCTAAACTACCATGGACTATGGGGTCCTTAAACACATGGACTGTGATGTCCTTAAACTTTACAGACTATAACGTCTTTAAACTGGACCGCAAAGTCCCTAAACTAAAACAATTGAGCCTAAATGCTCTTTTTTTGGATCTAAATGATCCCATTAAGTTGATCTTAATCTAAAATTAGACTAACGTATCCTTAAAAAATTGTTAAGTTGATCTTAGTCTAAAATTAGACTAACGTATCCTTAACAAACGTTTAAATTGATCTTAGTCTAAAATTAGACTAACGTATCCTTAAACCCAAACCAAAACCCAAATCTAAGAAAATACGGATTTGGACTAATCCACGCCCTATGGACGACAACATAAATTAGTCTCCGTATACAATCCACGGGCAACCACAAATAAAACAAACACACACGACATGTAATGACCATCTGGAGAAGGAGAAACTTGCTATCGCGATGCGGTAGCGTAATTAACTGCAGGGGCTTGCGCCTGCAGGGAAGAGCGTCCCCACAATCAAAAAACCTCTCAAACGAGTGGGAATCTGACGAAGTCTGCTACAACGGCCGCATCCGTTTAAACCTCCGATATACAGTGCTATAAATCAACTTGGCATCTTCGGAAAGGTGGACGGATAAAACCAAATAGCATCTTTCCCTAAATTCAGACAAGACGAACCTACGCGGTCGTGTCTCTATTTTCGGCGGCGACGCCCGGTGGGACCTTTTCCTCTTTCCACTCCACACTTCGTGTGCCGTGTTTTGCGAATGAATCGCGGTTTGCTATGGTTGCCCTTGAATTCGAGATACTAAGATTTGGTGTCTTGCTCCGTGCAGAGAAAATGGCTTCCAACTGCACAAACTGCAACAACTCCCACTCCGTCCTCGCCGGAGGAGTGACCTACGGGCCTCAAGCGGCCTCCCTTTTTACGATACCGGTGGACCAGGTGACGCAAGCCACCACAGGGCTATTCTTTGGGATCATGCTCACACTAATGGGCTTCAATGCCCCATTGCCGTCGTAAGAAGCTCCGAAGAAGTCAGTCTTTGGTCGGCTTACAACTACCGCGGCCCCTCTCAACGGGTCGCCCAAGTCCATTGCTTCAGTTTTCAACAGACTGGGCCAAAGCTCAAGTGGGCTTACGAAGAAGCCCGCGATACCTGAAGCGGCCATCCAAAGCGGATAGTTATTCCTATTCCTCAAATCATCAAAGCGACTTCCCCTGCTAAGGAGTCGGTCTTTGCAAGACTGACCGTTTCAGCTCCCGTTCCAGACGAAGCCATCAAAACTGCTCCCCCTACGCGAAAGTCTGCTTTCGATAGATTGGCCATCCCCACTCAACGGACGTCAGTTTTTAAGAGGCTAACGCCGGCAGCAACCCTCCGCCAGAATAGGAGGCATGACGAAGCCACCCCCATAACTGAGTCGGTCCCGTCAGCACGACATGCTCGCCGTCGTCATTGGCGCCGAGTAAGGAAGGCTGAGGACATCTCTCCTTCTGGACTGACTCCACCAGCTCCGATGGTGGAAATTTATTTTGCTGTTCCAACTGGGAACACCTTTGAACCACTTAGGAGAGTACGCAAGAACTCTCCGAAGACCGTGCTAAAAAGATCTCCTCCACCTATTGAGAACGCTACAAAGGTGAAGCCAGAGCAGCCCCCTCAGTGGCTATCCTCTAAAATTCATAAAGTTTGGCGACAGGTTTAAGACTCGGTGATCAACCAAGACTACTCCCGCCAACCGAAGAAGATGAAAGTTCGGGAAGCGAAGGACCACCCTGTTGTACCATAAAAGGTGCCGTCTACTTGGGTGCCCGCAGCAACGGGCCTCTCAACTTCAACCGCTCACAAAAGGAGAAGGCCGGAGAAGATCCCTGCGCCTGTGACGAATCGCACAGACACTGAATCCAAATGCCCAAAGTCTGGGGGCATGATAATACATACTGTTTATATGGCTTCCGAAAAAGAGGAAAGGCTTGTTTCTACGGGTCACCGACTGCTCACCCGATCAGTGAAAAAGGCTCAGGATCAACAACAGCAAAAGTTCCAGGAGATGCTGACAACTATGGCTGCACTCGCTGGACCAAAAGAAAGTTCGGAAATATCGTCAGAGCAGCGTCAGGAACAGGAAACTGATGCTGATTTCCTCCGAAGAATGCTCGAGAGGAAAGACAAAGAGGCTGTGAAACAGGCGGCCAATATAAAACGAATGACACTTTTATTCCAAGACATGGTCGGGATGATGTTACAGCCAGATCCTCCAGCTGAAGACACTCCGATTGTTCTTGAAGACGACAGAGGGGAGACATCGAACCCTCTTCCAACTCTATCAATGGCCAAAGAGGAGACAATCTCCAAAGCCGCCCTGGATGACTATATAGCTCAACAGATACGAGCTCATCAGGCGAGCGAAGCGGCTAACCAAATCATTAAGACTGGACAACCATATCCGGGTTGGTACGACCAAATAAAGTACCCGCCGGGATATACGATCCCTAAATTCCATGTATATAAGGGGACGGGGAATCCACACCAGCACATTGCTCAATTTAGGGCTTTGTGCGGCAACACCGGAGGTGACGATAAGCTGCTGCTTTGCCAATTCATTGGCAGCTTATCGAAGACAGCTTTTGAATGGTACTCCGAGCTCTCGACGATTCCGTTAAGACATTTGCAGCAATGGAGTTACTGTTCATACAAAGGTTCGCAAGCGCTAGCGAGCGCACCCCGATCACCGCATTAATTAATGCCAGAGTAAAGCTAGGCGAAACATAGGTGCGGTACGCGATACGGTGGCAGAATCTATGGTCGAAGTGCGAGCAGCACATCGAAGAGGCTCCTGCAATAAGCATGTTTGTGGGAACTGTCGATCCGCAGGCGACCATATCCCAATTTATGATGTTCTTCAAGCCGACCACTTTCCAGGCCTTGATCGACAAGCTAGCCCAAATGAACCAGATGGGCCATAGGCCTTCCTCTTCAAAGACGGAGCCTCGGAATGAAAAGGGGAAAGGGAAAGCGACCTTTGTCGCCAATGCTCAGCAACAGCCGAGTGGTCCAAAACCAGCTGATCGCCAAAACGACAGACAACGATTCCTCAACGAAAAATTAAGACGTCCTTACTTATTTCCATGAGAGAAAACGAAGAGACTGTTCGAACTCACGATACGCAATAGGCTCATCAATCTTCCTGATCCGAGACGTCCATTACAGCCCGGTGATCTCAACAATCCTAATTATTTCCCCTATCACCGAGTAATAGGCCATCCAATTAAAGATTGCTTCGTCTTCAAAGGATGGATTGAGGACCAGTACTAACAGGGCAAATTCGTGCTGTCCGAGAATTGGAAAGTAAGCCTGCCCCAGCCGCACGCTCTTAAAAAGGTGGACACACCAGGGGCATCGTGCTCTTTTATAGAAGAAGCTCCATGAGAGGTCGCTCTTTCAACCAAAAACAAAACAAACACACACGACACGAAGTGACCATCTGGAGAAGAAGAAAGTTGGTACCGCGATGCGGTAGTGTAATTAACTGCAGGGGCTTGCGCTTGCAGGGAAGAGCGTCCCCACAATCAAAAACCCTTCAAACGAAGGGGAATCTGACGAAATCTGCTACATCGGCTGCATCCGTCTAAACCTTCGATACACGGTGCCATAAATCAAATAGCATCTGTCCCCAAATTCAGGCAAGACGAACCTACGCGGCTTCGTCTTTGTTTTCGGCGGAGAACAGATTCTGGCACGCCCGGTAGGACTTTGTTAGGGAAATGTTTATTCGTGCTCGTGGATTGTATACAAGGGACAATATTGAGACGCTTGTAGGACAGTCTGGGAAATATGATGGCTTAAGAACAGGTTCAGATCTTTGTAGCTTAAGAATTTTGAATCTTATGAGCCGTGAGGGTCTTATAACAGAGTTCTCCTTACGAGTCGTGAGGATCTCGTAAGTATAATTTCTCTTTAGGAATCGTAGGGATCCCTAAGTGTATTGCTCCCTTGTGAGTCGTAAGGATCTCACGCAGGTATTTTCTTTTTACAGGGTCGAGAGGACCTTACAAGTGTCTTTTAATGAGATTGCGCCCTTTCGGGTTTTCACAAACTCATTGGTAGCCCTGCTGATTTTACTCACGGAGCCCTTTCGGGTTTTCATCCGTGCTCATTTTGCTTGTGGACGTACCATTTTTTCGTCAGCCTTGGGATGCTACGGTCCGTAGTAATTTATATACGTCTTGGTCAGTTGCTAGTTTTAGGACATTACGGTCCATCATTAGTTTAGGGACGTTTCGGTCCGTAGCACGTTTCCGGGGTGAGGTTTCGTCGGATACCACTTACAGAGTTCAGGCTTGGGAAGATAGTGAGCGGACATAGGCATCGTTATCTATCGTTGACATAGGCCGTGTCTCGTCAGGCGTAGTATTTTTTTAAGAATCGGCCGTTTATTGGCCTGAAGGGTCTTTCGCCATGCATATCCATGAGCGAATAAGCCCCATCCTGGTAGACTTTGTCTACGATGTACGAGCCCTCATAGTTCGGCTCGAATTACCCCCGTTTGGCATGATTGGGGATCATAGGTCTCTTGACCACTAGCACGAGTTCGCCTTGGCGGAATGTTCTCGGCCTAGTCAATCTCTCGTATGAGCGCGTCATTTTTGCTTTGTAAGCTTCCAAGTTTTGCTGCGCCATGAGCCGGGTTTCGTCGAGGGCATCAAGTTCCTCAAGCCGAAGATGAGCATTCTCTTCATCTGTTAGCTCGTAATGGACCGCCACTCGTAGAGAGGGTAACTCTATCTCCAAGGGAAGTACTGCTTCAGCGCCGAATACCAATGCATACGGCGTTGTGTTTGTGGCCGTTTTGAACGTAGTTCGATATGCCAAGAGTGCTTCATGCAGTCTCTCGTGCCAGTCCTTTTTATTTTTGGACACCATCTTTTTCACGATCTTCGTCAAGGTCTTGTTGAAAGCCTCAGCCAGACCGTTAGCTCGGGGATTACAGACCAACGAGTATCTCCAGTCTATATTATGTGCTGCGCGAAGCGGCTGATTTTGTGACTTCTGTAGGCCGGTCCGTTATCGGAGATAATCTGTCGCGGAGTGCCGAACCGATAGATGATGTATGTCTTGAAGAAATGGAGGATATTCTCTGTCTTCGCTTCTCTTAGTGGTACTGCTTCTGCCCACTTGGAGAAGTAATCAATTGTCGCCAGTATGAACCGATGTCCTCTGGACGATGCTGGTTCGATGGGCCCGATTATGTCAGTTCCTCACATTTCGAACGGTCAGCTAGCCACCGTTGGATGTAGCTGATTTGGATGCTGGTGGATAAAATCCTCGTGAATCTGGCACGAGTGGCACTGCTTCGCGTATTCGAGGCAGTCTTGGATCATTGTGGGCCAATAGTAGCCCATCCTTTTGATCTTCAGCTTCATCTTTGGCCCAGCTTGATGAGAACCGCAGAGTCCGTCGTGAGTTTCTTGGACGACTCTCCTTGCTTCTTCAGGTCGCAGGCATCTTAGCCATAAAGAATCAAATGATCTCTTATATAGAGTGTCATTGACGAAGGCGAAGGATATAGCTCGTTTCATGCACTGATATCTTGAGGACGCATTTTCAGGTGTTCGACGGGATTTGAAATAGTCTATAAAGACTTATCTCCAATCCTTAGCCTTTTCCTGGTCTTTTATTTGTAGGGCCGTTTGCTCGGTCGCTCCCTTTTCTTCGGACGACTCAGGAGATATTTCTGCCGGTGCAAGAACCCGACGACTCTGTACAACGATCCTTACGTCATCGAGGTTCTCATCGACCAGTTCTTTAGTGAGCTTGGCTAATGCATCCACCTTGCTATTTTCCGCACGCGGTATGCTTTTCAGGGCGTAGGCAGGGATTTGAATCTGCAATTGTTGCACTCTCTTACCGTACTTCACCAACCCTGGTTTGCACGTTTGATAATTGACGTTCACTTGGCTAACGACCAGCTAGGAGTCTCCGTATATGAGGAGGTTTTCGATCCCCACGTCGACAGTGATCTCAACTCCTGCTATCAAAGCTTCATATTCGGCTTCATTGTTTATCCTCGGCTCTGTTAGGGAAAAGGCAAAGTGCATTATCCCTCTTTGTAGAGTCACGAAGATGAGGCCTACCCCAGACTTGATTATGAGGGAGCCGTGCTTTTGCTTCTTCCACTAGTAAAATAGGGGGTTGCCCCTACGGATGAACATATCCGTTGGGGCAGATTTTACTTGGCCCTACGGATTAATCCGTAGGGCTAAAAGGTTGCCTCTACGGGCACAGACGTCCAAGAATAAAAATATTAATTCTTAATTTGGTGTTTGCCCCTACGGAGCCGCAAACAAAGGACCTACGGGTATATCCGTAGGGGCAAGTAAATATCTATTTACCAAAACCCCAGATCGATCGCCTATGCTCACTTTCTCTCTCTCTCTCTCAATCGCGCGCGAGAAAAAACCCCAAATCGCCTCCGTCGTCGCCACCGTCGCCTCCGTCGTCGCCACCGCCGGTTTCGTCGCCACCGTCGTCGCCAGCGCCTGTTTCATCGCCACCGTCGTCGCCACCGCCGGTTTCGTCGCCAAATCGCCACCGTCGTCGCTCCAGCCCACCAGCAGCCGTTCAGGTATAAATCTCGAGGTAAATTAAAGCATTTTTGGATTATTTTGGGCTTAGGGTTCATGGCTGGGTCTGGGTTGCGCGCGCGAGAGTTGGGGTTGGGCAGGGGTCGCGGTGGCGGTCGGGGTCGGGGTCGGGGTAGGGTTAAGGTTGGGGTTCGGCTGCTGCTGGGGTGGGGCTGGGGTTAGGGTTACGGTGGGGCTAGGGTTAGGGTTATGGTGGGGCTGGGGTTAGGGTTACGGTAGTGGGGCTGGGGTTAGGGTTACGGTGGGGCTGGTTGAATGGCTATTCTGATTAGTTGACAAATATAATGTTAATCATAATTTACTCGACACAGATGGTAGAAAATCAGAAAAAGATCAAGAAAAAAATAATCGATTTTGATTTTAACATGCAGGGTGTTGATGCAAGATGTAATATCTAGTAGCAGATGCTAGGTATATAGACTAAAGAATAGTTGTAAATGAACCGCTAGCAAGAAAATCCTATAATTATACATACACATCGCTTGACTCATGAAGCCTGAAGCTCTTTCTTTTGGGGGATAAAACTAGTTATATTCCTGTATTGCCTAGAAATAGCAGTGAGTTGGTTAAAACTTTTCAAACACAACCCCCCACCCCCCAAAAAAAAGAAAGAAAGAAAGGACAAGGAAAAAAAAGAATAGCAACAAGCAATACAAGCTAGCAACCGTAAATAACTGCTGAGATTATGTCTACCTTGGCAATTTGAACAATGATGGTCTTGTCTGGATTGTTAAGATCCACTTTATGGGGGTGAGGAACACATTTTGCAACTGTATTTATGATTTTCATTCTGTCAAGTGTTGAAATAAAAATCAACACTTGACAATCAATCCAAGATGCTCAATAACTTGCTTCAAAACCATAATCTAATCTTGATGATGCTCAATATTAGCGATTTCCATGATCACGACACGTGGCAGATGACGTGTCTCATAACGCTTTATGATATCAGTATCCTATATTTGTAGTTTTAATTGCTGATTGTTATAGATGTATACCATTGCAATAATAGTTTTTGGTTGATGAATGCTATGGCAATGTAGGATGATCAGTTCTATCAATCTTGATCTCAATGGTTTAAAATCATGTTACACATACAACACGAATGCACAACAAACGCATAATTAGAGAGCGACTCGAGATATTCAGGTTAAAACCAATATATGATACTCGATGATAATATGAAACCTTCATATTCCCATCGATACCCATATATGAAACTAAAAGCGCCACTTAGTCCCCGTCTATCGGTTAACATACGTGCGATGCTCGTCGTGACCTAGAACTATACGAAGGTTGTTAAATATCGGACAGTATAGCTCGATACTAACAACCGTCGTATAGTCTACGCGACGAGAAAATTCAATCGTATGGTAACCCATAGATTTGTCCCGTGTGGACAAGTTAAGAATGTATAAAGCAAACGCCTTCATTCACTTGTGTTTTCATCCGTTTCGAGATATTTCGTCGGTATCTTTCCGCTGGTTCTCCGTGTACAAAGATAGATTAGATGTTCATTTCAACGTTGTTTCACAGCTTTGAAATGATTATCTATTCTATTACAGTGTACTCGGAGAACAGCGGGGAGGTGCTGCCGAAATTTACTCGAAACGGTTGAAAGCACAAGTGATGGGCGTTCGCTCTATACATTCTTAATGGGATAGAAGCCTACCCCCGACAGCCGGAACACATACATACAAACACATAATTAGAGAGCGATTCGAGATGTTCGGGTTAAAACCAATATATGATACTCGATGATAATATGAAACCTTCATATTCCCATCGATACCCATATATGAAACTAAAAGCGCCACTTAGTCCCCGTCTATCGGTTAACATACGTGCGATGCTCGTCGTGACCTAGAACTATACGAAGGTTGTTAAATATCAGACAGTATAGCTCGATACTAACAACCGTCGTATAGTCTACGCGACGAGAAAATTCAATCGTATGGTAACCCATAGATTTGTCCCGTGTGGACAAGTTAAGAATGTATAAAGCAAACGCCTTCATTCACTTGTGTTTTCATCCGTTTCGAGATATTTCGTCGGTATCTTTCCGCTGGTTCTCCGTGTACAAAGATAGATTAGATGTTCATTTCAACGTTGTTTCACAGCTTTGAACAAAGATAGATTAGATGTTCATTTCAACGTTGTTTCACAGCTTTGAAATGATTATCTATTCTATTACAGTGTACTCGGAGAACAGCGGGGAGGTGCTGCCGAAATTTACTCGAAACGGTTGAAAGCACAAGTGATGGGCGTTCGCTCTATACATTCTTAATGGGATAGAAGCCTACCCCCGACAGCCGGAACACATACATACAAACGCATAATCAGAGAGCGATTCGAGATGTTCGGGTTAAAACCAATATATGATAATATGAAACCTTCATATTCCCATCGATACCCATATATGAAACTAAAAGCGCCACTTAGTCCCCGTCTATCGGTCAACATAACGTGCGATAATTTATTCTTTTCAACGACAAACGCACACACAAAGCATATACACGGATTTTCTCCTTTGTTAGTAACTATCCCGTTCTTATATTTCTCAATATAGTCAGCATAACCTACAATTTATATGTTATTTAGTCTAACATGGCCCATGAGTACGTCAGAGTTAAGGACTGGATGTATGTGGATTGGAAACAACGTATGCAACCTAAGTTTGTCGCAGGAGTTGCTGCTTTCCTTGAATTTGCACGAGCACATAATAAGATCATAATAGAGAAGATTCTCTGTCCGTGCGATAGATGTGGCAATAAGTACTGGCAGAAGGTAGAATTGGCAGAGCTTCATATTGTAAAACATGGGTTTACTAGACTTTATTCAACTTGGAAATATCACGGGGAAGGAGAAGAATGCAGTACTGCGGTAGAAGAAGAAGGAGAACACGATAATGCGGCAGGAGAAGAAGAATTCGGTAATACGGCAGGATACGGAAATTTATTTCCATCAGAAGAAATGGAGGATATGGTAGAGGCTGCCCTAGGTGAATCTATTCGTACCGAAGATGACATTCCTTCCGGTCTAGGACCGCGTGCGGATAAATATGAAAATTTCATGAATGATGCTAGGAAACCAATTTATGAGAATGCGAAGTATTCCACCCTCTCATGGTTCGTCCAACTTTTCCAAATTAAGTGCCTAAATGGATGGAGCAATAAGTCATTCACAATGCTTCTTTCGTTCTTGAAAGATTCTATGCCTCCGGGAAATAATGTGCCCGAAAGCTGGTACGAAGCCCAGAAAATGATGTCTGATTTGGGTCTAAAGTGCGAGAAGATTCAAGCATGTCCTAAAAATTGCGTGTTGTACCGGAAAGAGAATTCAGATTTGAAAGAGTGTCCAACATGCGGAGAGGCCAGGTATAAGCCGAAAGATTCTGATAAGAAGCCTGATATACCTGTGAAGATAGCACGATATTTTCCCATAACACAGAGGCTACAGAGGCTATTCAGGTGCAAGAAAACAGCCGAGGCAATGATTTGGCATCACCGTGCTCCTCCAAGCGAAAATGGAAAAATGAGCCATCCAAGAGATTCACCGGCATGGAAGGATTTCGATAGGAGGCACGCAATATTCAGTAGCGATCCTCGCAATGTCCGGCTCGGACTGGCTGCCGATGGCTTCTGCCCATTCAACTATATGGCTGGAAGTCACAGTACATGGCCCGTTGTAATGATAATTTATAATCTGTCGCCTTGGTTGGCTATGGACCAATCATACTTTATGATGCCTCTTCTTATCGACGGACCAAACTCACCGGGGAACAATATCGACGTCTATCTCCGACCTCTGATCGAGGAGCTGAAAACTTTGTTCATTGATGGTGTAGAGACATATGATTCAAACACAAATACAACCTTCATACTGCGTGCGGCTTTAATGTGGACAATTAATGACTTTCCTGCGTATGGAATGCTATCAGGTTGGTCCGTACATGGTCACAAAGCATGTCCTCACTGCCATGAACACACAACATCAAAATTTTTGAATTTTAGCAGGAAGGTTTGTTATTGCGGCCATCGACGTTTTCTGCCTCCAGACCACCCCTATAGGTTAGACACGGTTCACTTTGATGGTCATCAGGAGCTTCTTGGGCCTCCATCCCCATTTTCCGGAGAGGACGTGACTGCTAAATGGGATGGTTACAATAAAGTGACCTTCGGGATGGATCCGACGAGACAGGTCAAACCACAATATTGGAACAAGTTAAGCATTTTCTTCGAGCTTCCGTACTGGTCTACAAATTCAGTGCGTCATTGTCTGGACGTCATGCATATAGAGAAGGGAGTATCAGAGCACATACTTAACTTGCTTCTGTGTAAAGACGGGAAATCGAAAGACAACATGAATGCCCGGATGGATTTACAAGAGTGGGGAATAAGAAGTGAACTGCACCCTAAACCGGTAGCGGGTAAACCGGGAAAGTTTGTACTTCCCAATGCCGCTTATCATATGTCACAACCGGAGAAGAAAAGATTCCTGTAGGTGTTGCATGATTTGAAAGTCCCCACAGGTTTCTCAGGATCATTCAGCAAGAAAATAAAAATTGTGAAGGGCAAGATCGATGGGCTGAAAAGTCATGATCACCATGTTATCGTGGAGCACCTTCTTCCATTAGCCCTCAGGACTTCTCTCCCCGACTCGGTTGGTCTAGTAATCAACGACCTATGTTGTTTTTTCAGGGAGTTGTGTGCTAAAACACTGGAGGTTGCGACGCTGGATAAACTAGAAAATTCTATTGCGTTGATACCTTGCAAGTTTGAGCGTATTTTCCCACCGTCATTCTTCGATATCATAATACACTTGACGGTTCATCTTGCAACTGAGGCGAAGTTAGCCGGACCGGTACAATATCGATGGATGTATCCCGTCGAGAGGTACGTGTAATTTTTCGTTTCGCGCAATTTATAAATTTATTTTTGTCCTGTATGCCCGTGTTTATTTATTCAACATATTCTCATTAGGTACCTTTACACTCTTAAGAAGTATATACGCAATAAAAATCGACCAGAGGGTTCTATCATGCAAGGTTATCTTCTTGATGAAGCAACCACATTTTGTTCCCGCTATCTGGACGAGAACATTGAGACAAGGCTTAACCGACCACGAAGAATTCAAGACGGGCCATATGGTAAAGCCGAGTATAAGAGGGTAGACACTATGTTTATCAATAAGATATACCGGTTTATCTTGCTTAATTGCGCATGTCTTGAACAAATTAGAGAGTAAGTTCTTTTGGATTAATTGTTATATCTGTGTTTGTGTGTGTATGAAATGACATAATATTAATGTCACAATTATTTGTCGAAAACAGAACTCATTTTAACGAGGTACGTGAGGGGCATCCTGATTGGAACGAAGAGCGTTTGGAAAAATACCATCAGGATAATTTTTGTGATTGGGTCACAGAGCATGTAAGTTATTCGAATTACATTTTATTGCTATCAGTTTTAATCTAAACTTGTATCGTTATGTATTTATCGTAAAATTTGTTTTGTTAGATCCACGATCCGAACTTGTCTGCATCATTTGAGAGTTATTCTGTAACACCCGAGCCCAATAATACTATTTCTATTACTAATTGAGTGTTATATATTGCTCATCCCAATTATCCTGATTGTTTGGTATTTATTGCTAAATTTTAACCGGTTAAGTCATTTTGGCACATAACAAATTTTAACACCGAAAATGAAATTTAAAATGTCCATGTTGGCCTACTCGTCGCCACTAGTCGCGTGGTAGTGTCCGCGTGTCGAGATTTCTTCCCGTTTGGTTAAACGGGCAAGTTTGGACGGCTACGCGCGCGTGCAAGTGTCCGACTTGGGGGCATGCATTTTAATCATTAAACACCTCTTTTCAAAATTTGGAAACCGCTTAAAATCCTATAATTTGAATTTGGAACATTTGGGCGCAATCCGGGCGCGATTTGGAAATGTTTCATTTAGCGCCAAAGATGCCCGTTTGATTAAATATATTTAAAACTATAATTTATATATTCTGTTACTGTTTAATCGTTAAAATCTTTTATAAAAATCTTTTAATATATTTTTCACCTACCGTACCCTTCCCCAGCCAATCACGAGGGATTTAAATCCCTCGTGGGCCCCGCCTCATCATCATCTCTCTCTCTCTCCGTCTCTCTCTATCTCTCTCTATTCCCTTTCTCTCTCTCTCTCTAACAAACTCTCTCTCTCTCCTCCTATATATATATCACGCAGCCGCCTCCTATTCATCTTCCTCCCCACGAAAAACCCTCGAACCCTATCAAACCCTAGCCGCTCGTCGCCGTCGCCGCCGCAGTCCACGCGCCGACGAGACCACCACCAGCACCCTTGCCTACGCCGCAACCCCGTCCTCCTCCTACCTCCTTCCTCCGTCTCTTTCTGTGCCTGCACCCAACCCCGACGCCATCACCAGCCCCAGACCTCGCCGTCGCCGCAGCCTCCCATCGCCGACGACACCCGAATCCTCCTCCCTTCACCCTCGTCCCGACCTCGTCGTCGTCTTCCTCCTCCCCTCGCCGGACCACCACCAACCCGAGCCCAAAACCCCATCACCTACCCTCTGGTTCACCGGAAAAGGGTCGCCGTCGATCCCCTCGTCGTCGCAAGAACACCAACAGCCACCTCCTCTTCCTCCTGCAACCCAGACCAGGCCAGTACCTCCCCATCATCGCTGCATCACCCGATTCCTCCAAGTCAGCCCTTGTCGCGCCCACTGTTCATCGCCGCCGGCGCCCCATCGCCGTCGAGCCCGTCGTGGTTGCCCTGGTTCTTCCATGTAAGCATCCCTTATCTTTCCTTTTGTGCTAGATCCCCCCCCCGCTGATCTTTGTTACGTATATCATGTTGCTAACTTCGTTGCCGATGACTTTTGCCGGAATCCGGCCGTGCCGTCGTTTGGACCCGACGCTCCAGCGAAGTACCCTGGTCCGTGTGGTCCCGCTGTTCGCTGTTGGGACTCGATCCGTGGCCCGTGCACCCGTCTCGTGTTTTCCGCCGACATTGCATCCGTGCTTTCCGGTTTGCGAAACCGTCGAGGCAAGATTTCTTGCTACATGCTACGTTAAACTAATTAAATGTTTGACTCACAAACTTGCTATATTAACTAGTATTGCTACTTCTCTCATTGGACGAAATATGATGTATATTATAATACTGCCACCTAAATCGTATTTTGCCACCGTAACCTTAATGACAACTACCTGCTAATCATTTTACTATTTAGAGGATAATAGTCGCACACTTATATCTTTATTGCCTGCTGTTATTAATATTGCGCTACACTGTGATTATTGCACCCCAAGGGTGCTTGAACCTGTTAATAAGAGAATACAAAGCATCACTGTGTTTACATGGAATAATATTGTTATTTGATGTCCCTGCTGTTGTCCCTTATTCGTTACTATACCTGTTATCAGCATACATTTGATTGCATTACATATTGACCGATCTTGATACACCTGACACATGTACTGATACACCGGACATGATACCCTGTACATATCGACTCAACCTGTTGAAACGTGACCTGGCCTGTTACCTGATTTCATGCCTAATGCCGACAAACCTGACCATTCCTGCTGTCTATCCAGACAGACCTACTTTTACCTGATTTTGTGTTGGCATTAGTCCTTGACTACTGAATACCTGACCTGACATACATAGCTTGGGGGTATGGAGAAATCAAAGGTGAAACCGACTTGTAACTCAACAGTTCGATACTTGTTCTGATCAGTCTTACGGGCTTGGCCAGCCCCGGAGTGGTGATGCTGACATCACTCGCCCATCTTGCTACCTATTACTGCTTAGCGGCACGTCTCGGATTCAGCCCCGAGGACCTTGACCGTGGTCCCGGGCACGCACGGGATACTATTGAGTTACATCGACGATTCATCAATTGATTTCAAAGACTATAGAGTAGAAACCTGATAGGACAGTCTAGTCACCACTGCACATTGCCCTGCTCTGTTATTTCTTAGTACGGCTTATTCATGTTCATACCTGCATTGCTTATTACCATGTTTATATTATATTATTTTGGTTGACATGACGCGCTGACGTCTGGGTTTTGCATGGCCCAGATTCCTTACCACTGCAGTGACCGAGCAGGAGTACTTCAGCCAGCAGGCTGAACTGTGAGTTCCTTAGGGTTTAGTTTATTTATTTTCATTTCATTTCCAGATGTGAGCCCGCATTATGGGACGTACTGTTTATTTATTGTATTGGATCATTTGCTTCCGCACTCATTGTTTATTGATTCTTGTTATTATGGATTTGGACATGTATTAGATTAGTTTATTATTTTGTTCTTGATATCTCTACAACCGTAATGTGACTGTGGATGGATATTTCCTACCCACAGGTAGCATGGTTGGCTATGTCACGTGCCCAATCTTGCGTACTCTGGGAAGCGGGGCGTGACATGGTTCTTTTGGTATCAGAGACATAGGATAGTCGGGTTGATTCTTTTGTAGTTGGGTATTGTACCCAATACACGAATCACAATACCCGTAATTAGGAAACATGTCCTGCCACCTTGACCGTTTTACCATCCTTGAATCATTCTTCCGGATCATGTCGACATGCAAACTTACTTTGCATTGTCAACTCGAAAACCTAAATTCTTGCTATCTCTAGGACTTAGGCGACTTGGGTGGAGTTAAGTAATTGCGGCTATGATACCGCGGCATAGCTACAATGCAGTACTCTATCTTGGAGTTCTAGCCTTGGTTTATATATTGAATCTATCATCATGCTAATGTTATTAGTTTTGATTTCAGGACCATGGCAGATAAGAATTTCAAGACGTATCAGAGGCGTGTGGATGAAGCCGCCATGTTAGGAGTGATACGTGGGATGTTGGAAAATCAGAAGAGGCAAACTGAGCTGATCCAGCAGCAAGCAGATTCATTTCAGGAGGGTTTGCAGGCCATTCAGCAGTCTGTAAACACCGCTGTAGCGAAGCCAGTTGACCGAGTAGGGACCGTGGCAGACTTCAGACGGTTAGGTCCTACTACTTTCACTGGTCTGGAGGAGCCGTTACCAGCCGAGCAGTGGCTAGTAGACACGGAGAATTTACTGATTGCGGCACAGATCCCAGACGACAAGAGAGTTGATGTGGTGCGCATTCAGCTGGTGGATTACGCCCGAGAGTGGTGGCTTGTGGAGGAGACCCGCTTGTCCAAGCCAATCAGTTGGGCGGATTTCTCTAAAAGTTTCTTGGAGAAGTTCTTCCCGCGGACTGCACGGGAAGAAATGGAAGAGAAATTTATCGGGCTGAGACAAAATGGAGCAGCTGTGGATGTACATGCAGCGGAATGGACGAGACTCAGCCGTTTCGCTGGACCCTTAGTCGCCAAGGAGGCAGACAGGGCGCGAAGGTTCTTGCGCAGTTTGGATGTGGACATCCAGAGGCAGATTGTCTCCCTGGGTTTGACCACTTTCTCACAGGTTCTTACGGCAGCCAGAGAGCAACAGAGTTTATCAGGATCGAAAGGGAACCTTCACCAGACAGCAGTTGCGGCCAGGAAGCCTGCATTTGTACCTAACCGAGATCATGGGCGCAGAGGTATTCCAGTGGACCGTCGAGGTGTAGCGCCAATGAAGAAGCCTGTG
The DNA here is from genome assembly GCA_030015575.1 of Agapanthus africanus. Classification (NCBI taxonomy): domain Eukaryota; kingdom Viridiplantae; phylum Streptophyta; class Magnoliopsida; order Asparagales; family Amaryllidaceae; genus Agapanthus; species Agapanthus africanus. Next base: position 820,575,659 of record CM057339.1, on the reverse strand, counting down.
ATCGTTGATCGAAGGAAGAGCGTGATTTGTGATTACTGCCGATTACCTGGGCACGTGCAGAAGGAGTGTCGAAGGAGACTGGGACTTTGTCTAGTTTGTGGAGCAGCCGATCACGCAGTGGGTGCTTGTCCGTCGAAGATTCGCACGAGAGATGATATACAGAAGCCTCCGCAGAGACCGTTCCAAGGGCAGAAACAGCTGACTCAAGGACCAAATCAGGCTCGAGCTTTCACGTTGACAGCTGAGGAAGCCAAGGCATCAGGAGAAGTGGTTTCAGGTACTTTGCTCGTTCATGGTTTTCCCGCATTGGCATTATTTGATTCCGGAGCATCCCACTGTTTTATGTCATCCAAATTTACAACTACACACTCGATTACCTGTACGACCCTGTCTAGTTTCTGGGACATACACACTGGGAATGGGAAAATCATAGCTAGTAAGGAATGTAGAGATTGTTCAGTTGCTGTTTGCGGACGGGAGCTTTTTGCAGATTTCTTGGTGATAGATACGGGCAGTTATGAAGTAGTCTTGGGAATGGATTTTCTTGGCACTTTCCACGCCCATATTGACTGTAGGGCAAGGAAGGTAATTTTCCAGATTCCCGGACACCCTGAGTTTACCTTCACTGGGGGAAGCAGTTCTGTCGGGCCAGTCGAGTTTAGGGCTAGGCCGACAAACAGTGTTCTTGCAGCAATGGTAGTGGATAGTAATGAAGAGCCGGCAGTTGTTCACGACTTTATTGATGTATTTACAGATATTTCGGGCTTACCGCCGAAGCGAGATGTGGAGTTTGCGATTGACCTTATTCCTGGTGCAGCGCCAGTATCAAAATCTTATTATCCGATGGCACCGGTGGAATTGGAAGAAGTTAAGAAACAAGTTGGTGAATTACTCAAGAAAGGTTGGATTCGAAGCAGCAACTCGCCTTGGGGAGCTCCAGTTCTTTTAGTAAAGAAGAAGGATGGCACGAGAAGGATGTGCATTGATTATCGAGAATTGAATCGAGTGACTATTAAGAACAAGTACCCGATCCCTCGCATTGGAGAACTTTTTGAGCAGCTTAGTGGCGCGAGGGTATTCTCGAAACTGGATTTGCGATCAGGATATCATCAGGTCCGAGTAAAAGCAGAAGACATTTGCAAGACGGCGTTTCGAACTCGATATGGACATTTCGAGTATCTAGTGATGCCCTTCGGAGTGACGAATGCGCCGGCAATATTCATGGATTTGATGAACAGGGTCTTTTCACCATACCTGGACCAGTTTATTGTGGTATTCATTGACGATATTCTGGTATACTCGAAGAGTCCGGAGGAGCATGCTGAGCATTTAAAGATCGCACTGCAGACGCTGAGACAGGAGAAATTATTCGCGAAAATGAGTAAGTGCGAATTCTGGCTGGAAGAAGTGAAGTTTCTGGGGCATGTCGTGTCGGGCGATGGAATCGCAGTCGATCCCGAGAAGATTGCAGCAGTTCGAGATTGGCCTATTCCAAGAAATGTGGCTGAGATAAGAAGTTTCCTTGGTTTGGCCGGATACTACAGGAGATTTGTGGAGAACTTCGCTCGTTTGGCAGAGCCGTTAACTAAGCTTACGCGTAAGGAGGTACCGTTTGTTTGGACGGATAGATGTGCATTGGCCTTCGAGACGTTGAAGCAGAAGTTGATAACCGCCCTGATCCTGACCGTACCAGATAATTCAGGAGGACTAGTGATACACAGCGACGCATCCGGAAAAGGATTGGGATGTGTTCTGATGCAGAATGGGAAAGTCGTCGCTTACGCATCGAGACAACTGAAGACTCATGAGAAGAATTATCCGACTCATGACTTGGAGCTTGCAGCCGTGATCTTCGCCCTGAAGATTTGGAGACACTACCTTTTGGGCGAGAGAGTCGAAGTCTTTACAGATCACAAGAGTTTGAAGTACGTGTTCACTCAGAAAGAGTTGAACATGAGGCAACGCAGATGGTTGGAGCTGATGGCCGACTACGACCTTGACCTTAAGTACCATCCGGGAAAAGTTAATGTCGTGCCGGATGCGCTAAGTCGGTTACCAGCAATTCAGATATTAACTGCACAAAGGGAGATCATTGCGGATTTTCGGAGATTTGACTTGGAGGTTGTGTTACCACGCTACGGGGCAGTTGATGCAATTGCAAGTACAATCGTCCTTAGTTGAGAAGATTAAAGTGGCACAATCGCAGGATCCTAGGCTGCAAAAGTTTCGAGAGCAGGTTGAAGCCGGACTACGAACCGATTTACTGATCCATGAAGACGGTTCGTTGAGATATGGTAGCCGTGTGTGTGTGCCAAAAGGAGATGTGCGTGAAGAGCTTATGAAGGAGGCACACAGTTCAGCTTACTCTGTACATCCAGGAGGGACAAAGATGTACCGAGATATTCGACAGCACTTCTGGTGGGAAGGTATAAAACGGGAAATTGCTCGCTTCGTGGCTAAGTGCTTGGTGTGTCAGCAAGTCAAGGCTTAACACCAAAGGGTTGCTGGTTTGTTGCAACCACTTCCAATTCCTCAGTGGAAGTGGGAACATATAACCATGGATTTCGTGACGGCTCTACCGCGGAGTCTAAAGGGCAACAATGCAGTATGGGTGATTGTCGATCGGTTGACCAAAGCAGCTCACTTTATTACTTTTTGGGTTGGTCAATCGACGGAGACTTTGGCAGAGCGGTACATGCAGGAGATTGTAAGACTGCATGGAGTACCGGTAAGCATCGTGTCCGATCGGGACACTCGGTTCTTGTCGCACTTCTGGAGGAGTTTACAAGAAAGTTTGGGGACTCGATTGAAGTTTAGCACAGCTTATCATCCTCAAACTGATGGACAATCGGAGAGAACGATCCAGACCCTTGAAGATATGTTGAGAGCTTGCATGTTGGACTTCAAAGGTTCTTGGGAGGATCATCTACACCTGGTGGAGTTTTCGTACAACAATAGCTTCCAAGCGACTATTCAGATGGCTCCGTTTGAAGCGTTGTATGGTCGTAAGTGCCGTTCACCGGTTTGTTGGGATGATGTTGGTGAACGAAGGTTACTAGGACCAGATTTGGTGGTACAGACAGTCGAGAAGGTGAATACAATCAGGAAGCATATGAAGGCAGCTCAAGACAGACAGAAAAGTTGGGCCGACACGTCAAGAAGACCTCTAGAGTTCGCCGTGGGTGATTTGGTATTCCTGAAGATATCACCGACTAGAGGGGTGATTCGCTTTGGGAGTCGGGGAAAGCTTAGCCCTCGATTCGTTGGACCCTTCGAGATATCGGAGCGTGTTGGTGAGGTAGCGTACCGTTTGGCGTTACCACAATCATTGGCAGGAGTGCACGATGTGTTTCATGTATCTCAGCTACGGAGGTATGTCCGAGACGAGACTCACGTTTTGGATCATTCGGAATTGACTGTACGGGAGGACCTAACTTTTGAGGAGCGACCGGTTGAAATCAAGGATCGAAGAGAAATGGTTCTTAAGAACAAGGTTATCTCTCTTGTGTTAGTTTCTTGGGGAAATCGATTGCATGGAGAAACCACTTGGGAGCGAGAAGACGAGATCTGGCAGAAATTTCCTCACCTTTTCCTATAGTTAGCTATCTTGTATTCTTGGAATTTCGAGGACGAAATTCTTTTGTAGTTGGGTATGATGTAACACCCGAGCCCAATAATACTATTTTTATTACTAATTGAGTGTTATATATTGCTCATCCCAATTATCCTGATTGTTTGGTGTTTATTGCTAAATTTTAACCGGTTAAGTCATTTTGGCACATAACAAATTTTAACACCGAAAATGAAATTTAAAATGTCCATGTTGGCCTACTCGTCGCCACTAGTCGCGTGGTAGCGTCCGCATGTCGAGATTTCTTCCCGTTTGGTTAAACGGGCAAGTTTGGATGGTAACGCGCGCGTGCAAGTGTCCAACTTGGGGGCATGCATTTTAATCATTAAACACCTCTTTTCAAAATTTGGAAACCGCTTAAAATCCTATAATTTGAATTTGGAACATTTGGGCGCAATCCGGGCGCGATTTGAAAATGTTTCATTTAGCGCCAAAGATGCCCGTCTGATTAAATATATTTAAAACTATAATTTATATATTCTGTTACTGTTTAATCGTTAAAATCTTTTATAAAAATCTTTTAATATATTTTTCACTTACCGTACCCTTCCCCAGCCAATCACGAGGGATTTAAATCCCTCGTGGGCCCCGCCTCATCATCTCTCTCTCTCTCTCTCCGTCTCTCTCTATCTCTCTCTATTCGCTTTCTCTCTCTCTCTAACAAACTCTCTCTCTCCTCCTATATATATATCACGCAGCCGCCTCCTATTCATCTTCCTCCCCACGAAAAACCCTCGAACCCTATCAAACCCTAGCCGCTCGTCGCCGTCGCCGCCGCAGTCCACGCGCCGACGAGACCACCACCAGCACCCTTGCCTACGCCGCAACCCCGTCCTCCTCCTACCTCCTTCCTCCGTCTCTTTCCGCGCCTGCACCCAACCCCGACGCCATCACCAGCCCCAGACCTCACCGTCGCCGCAGCCTCCCATCGCCGACGACACCCGAATCCTCCTCCCTTCACCCTCGTCCCGACCTCGTCGTCGTCTTCCTCCTCCCCTCGCCGGACCACCACCAACCCGAGCCCAAAACCCCATCACCTACCCTCTGGTTCACCGGAAAAGGGTCGCCGTCGATCCCCTCGTCGTCGCAAGAACACCGACAGCCACCTCCTCTTCCTCCTGCAACCCAGACCAGGCCAGTACCTCCCTATCATCGCTGCATCACCCGATCCCTCCAAGTCAGCCCTTGTCGCGCCCACTGTTCATCGCCGCCGGCGCCCCATAGCCGTCGAGCCCGTCGTGGTTGCCCTGGTTCTTCCATGTAAGCATCCCTTATCTTTCCTTTTGTGCTAGATCCCCCCCCCGCTGATCTTTGTTACGTATATCATGTTGCTAACTTCGTTGCCGATGACTTTTGCCGGAATCCGGCCGTGCCGTCGTTTGGACCCGACGCTCCAGCGAAGTACCCTGGTCCGTGTGGTCCCGCTGTTCGCTGTTGGGACTCGATCCGTGGCCCGTGCACCCGTCTCGTGTTTTCCGCCGACATTGCATCCGTGCTTTCCGGTTTGCAAAACCGTCGAGGCAAGATTTCTTGCTACATGCTACGTTAAACTAATTAAATGTTTGACTCACAAACTTGCTATATTAACTAGTATTGCTACTTATCTCATTGGACGAAATATGATGTATATTATAATACTGCCACCTAAATCGTATTTTGCCACCGTAACCTTAATGACAACTACCTGCTAATCATTTTACTATTTAGAGGATAATAGTCGCACACTTATATCTTTATTGCCTGCTGTTATTAATATTGCGCTACACTATGATTATTGCACCCCAAGGGTGCTTGAACCTGTTAATAAGAGAATACAAAGCATCACTGTGTTTACATGGAATAATATTGTTATTTGCTGTCCCTGCTGTTGTCTCTTATTCGTTACTATACCTGTTATCAGCATACATTTGATTGCATTACATATTGACCGATCTTGATACACCTGACACATGTACTGATACACCAGACATGACACCCTGTACATATCGACTCAACCTGTTGAAACGTGACCTGACCTGTTACCTGATTTCATGCCTAATGCCGACAAACCTGACCATTCCTGCTGTCTATCCAGACAGACCTACTTTTACCTGATTTTGTGTTGGCATTAGTCCTTGACTACTGAATACCTGACCTGACATACACAGCTTGGGGGTATGGGGAAATCAAAGGTGAAACCGACTTGTAACTCAACAGTTCGATACTTGTTCTGATCAGTCTTACGGGCTTGGCCAGCCCCGGAGTGGTGATGCTGACATCACTCGCCCATCTTGCTACCTATTACTGCTTAGCGGCACGTCTCGGATTCAGCCCCGAGGACCTTGACCGTGGTCCCGGGCACGCACGGGATACTATTTAGTTACATCGACGATTCATCAATTGATTTCAAAGACTATAGAGTAGAAACCTGATAGGACAGTCTAGTCACCACTGCACATTGCCCTGCTCTGTTATTTCTTAGTACGGCTTATTCATGTTCATACCTGCATTGCTTATTACCATGTTTATATTATATTATTTTGGTTGACATGACGCGCTGACGTCTGGGTTTTGCATGGCCCAGATTCCTTACCACTGCAGTGACCGAGCAGGAGTACTTCAGCCAGCAGGCTGAACTGTGAGTTCCTTAGGGTTTAGTTTATTTATTTTCATTTCATTTCCAGATGTGAGCCCGCATTATGGGACGTACTGTTTATTTATTGTATTGGATCATTTGCTTCCGCACTCATTGTTTATTGATTCTTGTTATTATGGATTTGGACATGTATTAGATTAGTTTATTATTTTGTTCTTGATATCTCTACAACCGTAATGTGACTGTGGATGGATATTTCCTACCCACAGGTAGCATGGTTGGCTATGTCACGTGCCCAATCTTGCGTACTCTGGGAAGCGGGGCGTGACATGGTTCTTTTGGTATCAGAGACATAGGATAGTCGGGTTGATTCTTTTGTAGTTGGGTATTGTACCCAATACACGAATCACAATACCCGTAATTAGGAAACATGTCCTGCCACCTTGACCGTTTTACCATCCTTGAATCATTCTTCCGGATCATGTCGACATGCAAACTTACTTTGCATTGTCAACTCGAAAACCTAAATTCTTGCTATCTCTAGGACTTAGGCGACTTGGGTGGAGTTAAGTAATTGCGGCTATGATACCGCGGCATAGCTACAATGCAGTACTCTATCTTGGAGTTCTAGCCTTGGTTTATATATTGAATCTATCATCATGCTAATGTTATTTGTTTTGATTTCAGGACCATGGCAGATAAGAATTTCAAGACGTATCAGAGGCGTGTGGATGAAGCCGCCATGTTAGGAGTGATACGTGGGATGTTGGAAAATCAGAAGAGGCAAACTGAGCTGATCCAGCAGCAAGCAGATTCATTTCAGGAGGGTTTGCAGGCCATTCAGCAGTCTGTAAACACCGCTGTAGCGAAGCCAGTTGACTGAGTAGGGACCGTGGCAGACTTCAGACGGTTGGGTCCTACTACTTTCACTGGTCTGGAGGAGCCGTTACCAGCCGAGCAGTGGCTAGTAGACACGGAGAATTTACTGATTGCGGCACAGATCCCAGACGACAAGAGAGTTGATGTGGTGCGCATTCAGCTGGTGGATTACGCCCGAGAGTGGTGGCTTGTGGAGGAGACCCGCTTGTCCAAGCCAATCAGTTGGGCGGATTTCTCTAAAAGTTTCTTGGAGAAGTTCTTCGCGACGCCGGACAGCACGGGAAGGAAATTATCGGGCTGAGATTACGAACAAATGGAGCAGCTGTGGATGTACATGCAGTGGAATGGACGAGACTCAGCCGTTTCGCTGGACCCTTAGTCGCCAAGGAGGCAGACAGGGCGCGAAGGTTCTTGCGCAGTTTGGATGTGGACATCCAGAAGCAGATTGTCTCCCTGGGTTTGACCACTTTCTCGCAGGTTCTTACGGCAGCCAGAGAGCAACAGAGTTTATCAGGATCGAAAGGGAACCTTCACCAGACAGCAGTTGCGGCCAGGAAGCCTGCATTTGTACCTAACCGAGATCATGGGCGCAGAGGTATTCCAGTGGACCGTCGAGGTGTAGCGCCAATGAAGAAGCCTGTGATCGTTGATCGAAGGAAGAGTGTGATTTGTGATTACTGCCGATTACCTGGGCACGTGCAGAAGGAGTGTCGAAGGAGACTGGGACTTTGTCTAGTTTGTGGAGCAGCCGATCACGCAGTAGGTGCTTGTCCGTCGAAGATTCGCACGAGAGATGATATACAGAAGCCTCCGCAGAGACCGTTCCAAGGGCAGAAACAGCTGACTCAAGGACCAATCAGGCTCGAGCTTTCACGTTGACAGCTGAGAAAGCCAAGGCATCAGGAGAAGTGGTTTCAGGTACTTTGCTCGTTCATGGTTTTCCCCGCATTGGCATTATTTGATTCCGGAGCATCCCACTGTTTTATGTCATCCAAATTTACAACTACACACTCGATTACCTGTACGACCCTGTCTAGTTTCTGGGACATACACACTGGGAATGGGAAAATCATAGCTAGTAAGGAATGTAGAGATTGTTCAGTTGTTGTTTGCGGACGGGAGCTTTTTGCAGATTTCTTGGTGATAGATACGGGCAGTTATGAAGTAGTCTTGGGAAATGGATTTTCTTGGCACTTTCCACGCCCATATTGACTGTAGGGCAAGGAAGGTAATTTTCCAGATTCCCGGACACCCTGAGTTTACCTTCACTGGGGGAAGCAGTTCTGTCGGGCCAGTCGAGTTTAGGGCTAGGCCGACAAACAGTGTTCTTGCAGCAATGGTAGTGGATAGTAATGAAGAGCCGGCAGTTGTTCGCGACTTTATGGATGTATTTACAGATATTTCGGGCTTACCGCCGAAGCGAGATGTGGAGTTTGCGATTGACCTTATTCCTGGTGCAGCGCCAGTATCAAAATCTTATTATCCGACGGCACCGGTGGAATTGGAAGAAGTTAAGAAACAAGTTTGTGAATTACTCGAGAAAGGTTGGATTCGAAGCAGCAACTCGCCTTGGGGAGCTCCAGTTCTTTTAGTAAAGAAGAAGGATGGCACGAGAAGGATGTGCATTGATTATCGAGAATTGAATCGAGTGACTATTAAGAACAAGTACCCGATCCCTCGCATTGGAGAACTTTTTGAGCAGCTTAGTGGCGCGAGGGTATTCTCGAAACTGGATTTGCGATCAGGATATCATCAGGTCCAAGTAAAAGCAGAAGACATTTGCAAGACGGCGTTTCGAACTCGATATGGACATTTCGAGTATCTAGTGATGCCCTTCGGAGTGACGAATGCGCCGGCAATATTCATGGATTTGATGAACAGGGTCTTTTCACCATACCTGGACCAGTTTATTGTGGTATTCATTGACGATATTCTGGTATACTCGAAGAGTCCGGAGGAGCATGCTGAGCATTTAAAGATCGCACTGCAGACGCTGAGACAGGAGAAATTATTCGCGAAAATGAGTAAGTGCGAATTCTGGCTGGAAGAAGTGAAGTTTTCTGGGGCATGTCGTGTCGGGCGATGGAATCGCAGTCGATCCCGAGAAGATTGCAGCAGTTCGAGATTGGCCTATTCCAAGAAATGTGGCTGAGATAAGAAGTTTCCTTGGTTTGGCCGGATACTACAGGAGATTTGTGGAGAACTTCGCTCGTTTGGCAGAGCCGTTAACTAAGCTTACGCGTAAGGAGGTACCGTTTGTTTGGAACGGATAGATGTGCATTGGCCTTCGAGACGTTGAAGCAGAAGTTGATAACCGCCCCGATCCTGACCGTACCAGATAATTCAGGAGGACTAGTGATACACAGCGACGCATCCGGAAAAGGATTGGGATGTGTTCTGATGCAGAATGGGAAAGTCGTCGCTTACGCATCGAGACAACTGAAGACTCATGAGAAGAATTATCCGACTCATGACTTGTATTTCCGAAGACGTTCATCTTCAGATTGTATTTCCGAAGACGTTGGAACACTATCTTCAGATGCTCCCAATGTTCCTCGTACGATTTACTTTTAACCACGAGGTCGTCGATATAGCATTCGACGATTTCATGTATGAGGTCATCGAAAATCTTCGTCATGGCCCTCTGATAGGTGGCACCGGCGTTCTTCAAGCCGAAAGGCATCACTTTGTAACAGAATATTCCCAGGGGAGTCCGAAAAGCGGTATGCTTCTAATCTTGGAGATGCATCTTTATTTGATTGTACCCCGATGAGCCGTCCATGAAGGAGAAGACTTCGTGAGTGGACGTGTTGTCTATCATCAGCTCGGTAACCTGTACAGGAAAATCATCATTTAGGCAAGCTTTGTTGAGGTCCCAAAACTCTACGCAGATGCGCACCGTCCCATTTTTCTTCATCACTGCGACGATATTGGAAATCCAGTCAGGGTACTGAACCTCTTGGATGAAGCCGGAGTCAATTAGCTTTTTGACCTCGGCGTTGATGCTTATTTCAAGTTCGAGCCGCATTCTTCTCGGTACTTGTTTGACCGGCTTGACGTCCGGAGAAATCGGTAATTTGTGGACGGCTATTTCTGGATCTAGTCCTGGCATTTCGAAATAGTTCCATGCGAAGCAGTCTTTATACTGCATAAGCACGTCTTTGAGTGTAGCTAGCGGTTCTTTAGACAGCAGCTCGCTGACGAACGTAGGCCGTGGGTCGTTTGCCGTCCCCAAGTCAATTTTTCTGAGGTCATCTGCCTAGTATGTATCCCATCTTCCAGTTCTTTTGGTGCCGATGGAAACTCTGAGATCACTTCGTCATCATCGTTTTCAAAGCACCAGGAGAGGTCATCCATATCCTCGGGCACTCTTTCTCCCGACCTCATTATCATGTGATAGGTACGAGATCGCTTCCAAGACCGATGTTGGTCCGGCTCTACTCTCGCTGCATATGTGGCTTTTGGTTCATACTTCTGTGGCGGGGTTACCCTCCAACTGCTGGATAAAGCGAACCTGCATTGCTGATACTGGTCTTCTACCCAGTCTTTGAATGTGAAGCAGTCTACGAGAGGATGTCCTATCGCTCGGTGATAGGAGCAATAATCCGGGTGATGAATCTCGTTTTCTTGCTCAGGGTGTTTGGACTCCGGGAGGGTAATCATCTGATGTTCAATGACAAGATTGAATATCTTTCTTGTCTTGTCTTGGGGAAAAGAATATGCTCGACCCATCTTCTTTATAAGAGATGGATCCCGGCTGCTCAATCTTCGATCACGAGGTTTCTTAGACCCGCTTTGTTGCTGTCGGACATTTTCTCCGTTCTACAGTTTATTTTTACCTCTGCGTCGGGTCTTTTGTATGACGGGCTGGCGACGAAGGTCATCGTCATTCTCCATAGTCTGCTGAAGGAGGCGCTGCGTCCTAGCTTTCTCGTAAATGGCCATTTCGCGGATATGGTCATCCCGGGACTTTTGACTCGCTTCCCTTATTAGCTTTTCCATCTGTTCTTCGAACGACGGACTTCGCACTTTCATGGCGGGACCTTGTTTTTGTTCAGGGTTAGCGTCTTCTAACAGAGCATCTCCTTCTTCATCGAAATCATGTAGAATGTAGCAGCTATGGAATCGCTCCCGTTTCTTGGATTGAACATATCCGAGCCCGATCGTTTCCATTCTCCCGTTGGGCAATTTTCGCTGAGTTCCAGGGACGTTCCAGATCCTGTTGTAGAATTGGGCTTTTCGCGCGGTCTGCTTCAAGGGTACGCCTTGGCATCTCAACAGCCTTTTTAATCCTTCTGTGTAGTATCTGGGCAAACGAATGGGCTGGAGCCTGTCAAGCGTAGAATCGGCACCATGCCGGATCTCTTTCTCCACTTTGGTTTCCGTGGATCGATAAAAGAGGATCGCCTTTTCATCATTTCTCCTGGGAGGGATATAGAACGTCTGCAGTTTTTGCACACTGTAGGTATCAAGTGCGTCGAGCTTTTTGTAATGCTCTTGTGGTACCATGGCGATCTGCAAACTCTAATCATCTCCAATGAAGGATTGCACTGATGGACGAGCCGAGAATACTGCGTTGACCTTGTCTTCAGAGTCACTGCCAAAGACCAGAATGGGGGTAGACGGTCTCGGTTTGTTGTATCGGGGAAGTCCTGAATAGACTATCTATTCCTCCTCCTCGGTATCGCTCCCGAAGACTGGAATGGCGGTGATAGCTTTTTGCTTATTCTCCGGCTTATGGCACCTTTCCGTGTCTTCAAAGTCTGGTAAGAAGTATTTTGCATCTTCATATTTTCGGACTTCATTCATGGAGAATGGGTTTAACTCCCCTGTCACGGACTACATGCCACTGAGATGGAGAAGTTACTCATGAGCATATAAACTACTTCACGTCAAAGTAAGACATAAAGAGATGAAAGGGTGCGGCTCATGGAGCTGAGGGTTTAGAACTATATCCCTTAAGAGTCGAGATTTGAGTCAATGATAAATGACGACGCTTGTGTCCGCTCATTGTCTTCTCAGATCAAGATTCTGAAAATTATATACCAACCCGAAACTGGTCATATGCTATGAATTACTCTGCACTACTTCACCCACGTATATACTTACGTGGAAAAAGTAGTGGGGGGTATTTATTCCCGCCAAAATTTTTGGCAAAGAGCTATTAGTTCCTGTTTATGTCAGCTTAAGTTTCGTTTACAGATATGTGTGAAACCGGGCTTATTCATACACGCACATGCACACATCAGAGGAAAAAACATGTGTTCAACGATAAAAACAAAGCATTTAATTGAACATTTTATTCTACAGGAAACTATGGATAAAATTATCTAAATCCCTCTCTTCCTTCTCCACCATGACAAAGCGGCGATCTTCATAAAGAGTTGCTACCCATCGGTCAGAACCGCACCTATCAGCAAAGGCAAACATGACGACCTGCTGAGTCCGTATCTGGCTTAGCAGCCGGACAGAGCGATCCATCAGAGCTGCGGTGATCAAAAGTTCCTCGTGGAAGCACTCGATCTTGTCTTCCGCGGCGTAGAGTATGGCCGGAGTCATCTCCGCCGGAGTAGGGGGAATATCATTGATCACAGACAATAAAACCATCCGGATCCAAACAGAGCCTATGGAGAGAGGAGATCCTATACGAGTCAAGAGCTCGTGCAACACCGTGTCGCATTGGTCATCCGTAAGAGTAGGGTTCACCAAGCGCGCAGCAAAATGAGGAATAATTTCCTCAATGGGCACCTCCCATAGCTGACGGCGAGCATGTAGGCGATTACAAGCCTTGGCTCTTCTCTGTTAAAATGATTCTCTGAAAATGAGAGAGAAAAGAAGCATTGCTTCAGATTATGAAGAGAGACATTTAAGTCTAGGCACAGAAAATGCTTTGCATGATGGAACTATTTCCAAGCTCTGGGAAAGAGAATCTTGACTCAGGAAAAGTGGAGAAGGAAGGTGAAAAGACACCTTCAGTAATAAAGCAGCACTTCATAGCAGCGCCAGCGCTGAGAGTCAAAGACTCTGAGGTAGCACACCACGTGCAAAGCACGTGAGCACTAGTGCTAAGAGTGTTGCACTCTAAGCAGCGCACCATGTGCAAAGCACGTAAGCGTTAGCGTTAAGAGCGCTGCACTCTAAGCAGTGCACCACGTGCAAAGCACGTGAGCGCTAGTGCTGGAACTAAATGGTCCTCACCGTTGGATCAAAGATCCAACGAACATGATTAAAAATCATTAAGTGACTAGAGTAAAATTCTGTTAAGGAAATATTCCTCACAATCTTTCCAAATAGGAAAGATTGTGCTCTGAAAATCAGGGCACCGTTGGATCAATGATCCAATGGTGATTAAAAATCACTAAAATACAGAATAAATTCTTTATGGGAAAAGATTTTCCAATCTTGTTAAAAACAAGAAGATTGCCTTCTGTAAAACAGAAACCCTAGGATCAAAGATCCAACGGTAAGGAAATTTCCAAATCAATTAGAGAAAAGATCTATCTAACCGATTCAACAAATCAGCCTACCCTATATAAAGGCCCCAAGACTTCAAGTCTCAAATGGAGGAACCCCTCCACAAGCTTTGAGAAATTTCAAAGAAAAGGTCAAGCTCTGAGAAGAAGAACTTTTCTTCAAGGTAAAAAACCGAGAGATAAAAAAATCTCATCAGAAAAAGAACCTAGTTTTTATGCTAGATCACAGATCTTTAAGATAAATTGTCTTTCAAAAAAGAGATCATAATATCTCATTATAAAAAGGGGGGAGAATAATTCAATTCTCTTAGGATCACAGATCCATAAAGGCAAAGCCTTTCACCAAAAACATAAGAGATTGAAATATCTCCTATAAAATAAGAACTTTGTTCTTAGATCCACGAGACAAAGTCTTTTATAAGAGATAATTTAATTCTCAGAGCGCAAAGTTGCCTAAAAAGAGCCTTAGCGCTCTCATTAAAAGAAGCGCCCCAGCGCTCCAAATCTAGCGTACAACGCTGCAAAGCCTTAGCGCTTCAAGTTTAAAGAAGCGCCCAGCACTCCAAATCTAGCGCACAACGCTCCAAATTTAAAGAAGCCTTCAGCGCTCTAAGTCTGGCGCACAGAGCCGCGTGCTCCTCACGTGTGCGCTACTTAACAGAAGCACTCTGCGCTCATTGTCTGGCGCACAGCGCCAAGCGCGTCATGTGCTCCTCACGTGTGCGCTACTTAATAGAAGTGCTCTGCGCTCATTGTCTGGCGCACAGCGCCACGTGCTCCTCATGTGTTCGCTACTTTAACAGAAGCGCTCTGCGCTCATTGTCTGGCGTACAACACCAAGCGCGCCACGTGCTCCTCACGTGTGTGCTACCTAAACAGAAGCGCTCTGCGCTCATTGACTGTCGCTCAGCGCCAAGTGCGCCACGTGCTCCTCACGTGTGCGCTGGGAGAACATAAACTGTGCTTTAAATGACAAAGCCTAAAGCCATAATGAATGCTCAGCATTCAATAAAAGACAAAAAGTTTGTCAGAACTCAAACTAATGCTTAGCATTGCTAAATGTTCAACATTTTAATTGAGTGGGCCGAGCCCAAGTTGGCCACAGATCCCTCATTCAGATTAATTGAGCCCATATGCTTATAAATCTTTGATCTTAGTCCCAAATTGGACTACAGATCTCCCAAACAATATTGGTTCAAGGGTACATCTCTTCACTCCTCTGATATTTGTCGTTGTAATCCTTCAACGTCTTCAGAGAGGTGACGGGTCCCGAAAACTAGACATGCCATGGACTGTGGAGTCCTTAAACTCATGGACTATGACGTCCTTAAACTTTACAGACTATGATGTCTCTAATCTACCATGAACTGTGGGGTCCTTAAACTCATGGACTGTGATGTCCTTAAACTTTACAGACTATGACGTCTTTAAACTGGACTGCAAAGTCCCTAAACTAAAACAATTGAGCCCAAATGCTCTTTTGTTGGATCTAAATGATCTTGTTAAGTTGGTCTTAATCTAAAATTAGACTGACGTATTCTTACAAATTATTAAGTTGATCTTAGTCTAAAATTAGACTAACGTATCCTTAACAAACGTTTAAGTTGATCTTAGTCCAAAATTAGACTAACGTATCCTTAAACCCAAACCAAAACCCAAATCTAAGAAAATATGGATTTGGACTAATCCATGCCCTACGGGCGACAACATAAATTAGTCTCCGTATACAATCCACGGGCAACCACAAATAAAACAAACACACACGACACGAAATGACCATCTGGAGAAAGAGAAAGTTGTTATCGCAATGCGGTAGCGTAATTAACTGCAGGGGCTTGCGTCCGCAGGGAAGAGCGTCCCCACAATAAAAAACCCCTCAAACGAAGGGGAATCTGACAAAGTCTGCTACAACGGCCGCATCCGTTTAAACCTCCGATATACTATGCCATAAATTAACTTGGTATCTTCAGAGAGGTGGACGGATAAAACCAAATAGCATCTGCCCCCAAATTCAGGCAAGACGAATCTATGCGGTCGCGTCTCTGTTTTCGGCGGCGAACAGCTATCTCTTTACTAAACTCTTTAGTGAAGGAAACACACCACACTAAAGTACTAATCTAATGTAGGATGGTGAAGTAGGGGTGTTGTATGCTCACTAGCATTCTCACAAGTTTAATGATTCACATCACATGTGAGGGTTTGAACTTGGAGGTGAGGTGAAGAGGAAAGAGGAGAGTTAGAGGGCAACTCAAGAGAGTAAGCATGAAAAATGATGAAGTCTAAAAACAACCAAGTCATCAAGTGATAGAATGGAAACCCTTTTGTGTTGCATTATTGAAGTATAGATATGTCTCAATTAGAAAAGTTGAGCCATATTTCAATAGTGCACACAAACAAATAAACAATGATAAAAGCCATTCTTCTACCCATGCTCTCATTTTCCACCCCATTTCTATATTTCACAAAAATAGAAAATCATGCCATGCTTCATATTATATATATATATCAAATATATATATATATATCAAATATATATATATATCAAATATATATATATATAAAGAAAGAAAAAGATTTGTGAGCAATAATATTAGTTAATATATAATTATATCAAATATAAATATATATCATATTATTAAATCAACACTTGATTTAATAATCCGGTTATATCACATATAACCGACTAATATCGTTTATCTGTATATCGTATTATCGAATCAACACTTGATTCGATAAACTGGTTATATCATATATAACCTAACCGATAACAAATAACCGCCTGATTAGAATACGGTATCTCATACTCATATTTAATCAGGCCCCCGCACATATCAACATATGTGTCCTACTTCGTTTCGCTTGAACCAGGAAACTTCTGTGTGGGACTCTAAAGACTCGTCAATATGCCAGCAATAGGTGATGATCACGTCAGTCACCCACAAGCCGTCAGCGGTACTAGCTGGATGTAACGGCTACCCAGGTATTGAGCGATTAGAAGATCAACAAGAAAGCTTGTCCAAACTCCCATAAAGCCTATAAGTAACACTTACCGTACAGTTCGGTCTTTTCATCTGATATGTCGCATATCGAGTCTGAGGGTGGTATCGTCAGACCCCAATAACTTGATAAGTCATGCCGATGTAAGGCCTATAATGGTTCGAGAAACTACTGATAACACTTATCAGTAAATCTCATTAACAGCCCTGGCCAGGGTCTTACTGTTATAGCCAATCGAGTATAGCGCAACATCAACTCCCAATACCGGAAGAGACGAAACCCCTCCTATCGCTCATTGCCTCCATATGACTCGGGACTGTACCCAAAATCCACCTGTTTGCACGACTCCTTTGAGCCGTGGTAGGAAGGAAATCAAAGCACAGTAGGAGCCACACAAGACTCTATGATGATCTCGGGTCTACAGACTAACTTGTACCAGTGTCACGAGAGAACTGCCATCTGACGATAGGTATAGTACCATCTAGGAGTTCTCAGCGAGTCCTGTTTGGCGTGTCCATTCTCTAATGAGCACCTGTGTACAATCTTTGATGTCAAACACCAATGGATATGGGATCAACCATCGCCCCATACAGGGTCAAGAAATGTACCTACTAGTCTACTCTGGAATATCGATGCCCTGTCTCGATATTCCATTGACTAGGAACTATTGAAGGATGTGCTTGCAGACTACCCAGGTCCCAGTAGTATGATCCGCATCATAGTCCTGGTTGTCAAGCCTACATCCTTAGGGCTTTATCAACATGTATACGAGAGACGGTATAATAATACCAATGAACATGTTAAGATAAAGGAAACCAGATAGCATACTATCATGTCGAGCAAGAAAGTCTTCCATATATATGTCCAAGCATCCACTATATCATACAATAATGGCCTCTAGGGCATACATATCACTAACAATTTCCCACTTGCACTATGGCCAGTTGTTGTAGTATCTGATACCCAACATCCCAGAAAGTCTCTCGATTAGCATCTGGGGGAGGGCCTTGGTGAGTGGATCCGCTGTGTTATCCTCAATGTCAACTCTCCTGCCCTTGATCTCCCGGAGATCTACTATCTCCCTGATTAGGTGATACCGCCTAAGAATATATCTGGATTGCTGATGGGACCGGTGTTCCTAGGCCAAAACCACAGCTCCATTGTTATCATAATACATAAGTATTGGATGCTCAATGGTAGGAACCACACCGAGTTCAGCTATGAACTTGTTCATCCAGACAGCCTCTTGGGCAGCATCGTTGGTAGCTATATATTCAGCCTCCATCGTCGAGTCTGCTATGGTATCTAGCTTGGAACTCTTCCAACATATCGTCCCTCCACTGAGGGTGAATACAAAACCCAAGACTGACTTACTGGCATCCTTATCACTCTGAAATCTCGAATCGGTAAAGGACTCCACCTGGAGTTCACCATTACCATACACCAAGAACATCTATTTAGTCATTCTCAAATACTTAAGAATATTCTTCATAGCTGTCCAGTATTCCTCCCCTGGATCTGATTGATACCCATTTACTACACCTAGTGAGTAAGCTACATCTAGTCTGGTATATAACATCACATACATGATTGACCCGACTGCCGAAGTATAGGGTATCTCTTGCATGCGAGCCCTCTCCAAATCAGTTTTGGGAGACTTCTGTGTGGAGAGAGTGATTTCTGAACAAGCAGGTACATTACTACGCTTAGAATCTTCCATACTAAACCTCTTTAGTATGGTGTCAGTGTGCCTGGATTGGGGCAATCCCAACATCCGTCTAGATCTATCTCTATAGATCTATATCCCCAGGATGTAGGAGGCATCACTTAGATCTTTCATGGAGAACTTTTATGATAAGAAGAGCTTGATTGAGTGTAGCATAGGAACATCGTTTCCTATCAAGAGTATGTCATCCACGTACAATACGAGGAAGACAACCTTACTCTCTATAACCTTCTTATATATACATGGTTCATCTACATTTTTGATGAAGTCAAACTCTTTGACAGGTTCATCAAAACAGATGTTCCATCTCTGCGATTCCTGCTTTAATTCGTAGATGGATTTAAGCAGCTTGCACATGCTTCCGCTGCTCCAATTGTCTATGAAACCCTCTGGCTGTGTCATGTACACGCTCTCTTCTAAATCACCATTTAGAAAAACAGTTTGGAAGTGCAATTGCCATATTTCGTAGTCATGGTATGTAGAAACGGCAAGCAGGATCCTAATGGATTTAAGTATAACCACTGGAGAAAAGGTTTCATCATAATCGACACATGGTCGTTGACGAAAACCATTTGCTACAAGTCTAGGTTTGAAAGTCTCAACTATTCCATCTACACCAATTATCTTCTCAAGATCCACTTGCTCCCGATGGGTTTTACCCCTTCAGGAGCAACTTTCAAAGTCCATATTTTGTTGGTATACATGGATTCCATCTCAGATCACATAGCTTCCAGCTATTTCACATAGTCTCCACTTATGATGTCCTGCTCGAAACTAGTTGGGTCATCATCTTCCATAATGCAATCCTCGCTCCCACCGTCTATGAGAAAACCGTAGTATCTTTCAGGTGGATAAGGAATCCTACTAGATTTACGGAGTGGGTAAGGTTCGTTGGGGACTATTGAATCCTCCGGTTCCACCAATCGTCAGTAATAGTTTGTGTTGTTGGAACTTCTTCCAGTTCTACCTCATTGCCACTGATTTCTTTCATAAAAAAAATTCCTTTTTCTAAAAATGTGGCATGTCAAGAAACAAACACCTTTTGTTCCTTAGTATGGTAGATGATATTCCCTCGTGTTTGTTTGGGATATCCTACAAACTTGCACAGAACTGACCTTACCTTAAGCTTGTCCGGATTTTGCGTTTTAACATAGGCCGAACAACCCCATATCTTAACTCATTTAAGAGATGGACTCTTCCCATTCCATATCTCATATGAAGTGGTAGGCAACAGATTTGGTCGGAACTCTATTCAATAGGTATGCAGCTATCTTAAGTGCATAACCCCAAAAGGAAATAGGTAACTCAGCATTACTCATCATAGAGCACATCATATCTAATAGGGTACGATTTCTCCACTCCGAAACTCCATTGTGCTTGTGGTGTATACGGAGGAGTAAGATGAGAGAGAATCCCATTCTCTTTTAAGTAGTCTCTGAATTCCGTGCTCAAGTATTCTCCTCCCCGATCATATCGAAGGATATTAATACTTTTACCCGTCTGGTTCTCAACTTTGTACTTATATTCCTTGAATTTCTCAAAAAATTCAGATTTATGTTTCAACAGAAACACATGTCCATATCTTGAGAGATCATCGGTGAATTTAATAAAGTACGAGGAACCATTCCTGGCATGTGTAGATATAGGACCGCATACATCACTATGTATCTGTCCCAAGAGTTCAGTAGCTCTTTCTCCCTATCCAGTAAACGGAGATTTGGTCATCTTTGCATTTGAGACATGACTGACAAGTTTCATAAGATGTAATTTCGAACGGATTCAAATATCCATCATTATGCAACTTAGCCAGTCGTGTCGCATTGATATGACCTAGTCTATAATGCCACAAGAAGACTTCGTTCATTTCTGAACTGTTCTTCTTGTGTGTGTTCTGTATACTTAGAACTGTATTGTGATTTAGAACGTATATACCATTATATAACGTACCATACCCAATCAACACTTGATTTAAGAAAATATTCCTAATATTTTTGATACGAAATAACAGTCGCTCAGAATCACTGTTTTACCACTTGGTAATACAAGATGATATTCGCCAACTATTTTGGTTGCAACAATTGCACCATTCCCTACTACTAGAGATATATCACCCATTCCCATTTCTCTATCTCTCTATAGCCCATGTAACAAATTACATACGTGAGATCCTGATCCGGTATCAAATACCCAGGACGTAGAGTTAACTGAGAAACAGTTCTTGATAACGAACACACCCGAAAACGATGCATTAACATACTTATTCTTCATTTGGGTGGCGTGGGAATCCGGATATTCTTCTATTCCTTGCTCAGACATATGACAATCATAAGATAGAGTGGAACCTAACCCAGTATAACAAGTGGGTTTGGTCAATACATCCATATTATTATGTTGATTAAGGCATGTCATTAGTCGCTACCAGGAGAGAGAGAAGGATAATCACTTTGCGTGCGCTCTTTGCAAGATTAGATTGGTTATTATTTTATCTAATCAGGATGACTCTCACCGTTTTTATCAAATCTTCCTTCAAACCCTAAAAGGTAAGATTACTGTGATTAATTACATTCTACAAGTTTGCCAATCGTTCGGCCAGGCCAGTGTCAGTACTCTGAGAGAGGTTCTCCGTGCTTTCGCACGGACCTAATTAAAATAAACCTCATTTCCCTAGAGGTATAACCCTGTTGACACCTTTCTAGACACCTACAGGATTACCTAATTGTAAAGTGCAAAACTCTCTCAGGAGTAACTCTTACTTGCAGTGGGTATCAGGATCCAACTATCATATAGAAGGTATGTAATCTAAATTTCAACACTTGAAATTCCCGATAATTGTTTTTACCCCTAGCCACTTATGACCTTAACAAGGTCAACAAATCATAAGCGCTAGCCAAGTTCAACCCATCATTTCTTGATTGAATTAAACCCACCCGTACGACCTTTAACATAGTCAACAAAGTCGTATGACTACCCTAATCCAATCGCATCATATGGTTGTAGATAAGTATTAATTAGCTACCGCACACTACGCCTTAACATAATCAACAAACGTAGCACGAATACTAAATAGCACTTATCTGAAATGACGGAGGGCTACAGCTGGTTTTTAAGAAAACCTTTAACATAATGAACTTGATATCGTTGTAGAATCTAGTGATTAAAAAGGGAGTGGTTTAAGCTCCGCTTTTAAAATCGAGTAGTTTTCAAAACCAAACCAAATAGCTTTTACTAGCTTTTGCTAAAGAGGTCACTCCCGGTGAAGGGATCTCGGCTCTTTCCTCATCGAATGAGGTGTTGTATATCCATCAAGGAATACCACTGTGCAAAGTAAGAACTGCAGAAGCTATGATGATAAACCAAGTGGGTTGTAGCATTTACTAGTTTTGCTAAAGAGGTCACTCCCAGTGAAGGGATCTCGGCTTTTTTCTCATCGAATGAGGTGCTGGATATTCATCAAGGAATACCACTATGCAAAGCAAGAACTAGAGCTATCCTTCTTAAAAACTTTTGATTCTACAACATCTTTAGATTTCTTTTCATTTCATTAATCTCATTAATGAAGTCACATCATTTAATATTTCCAAAACATCACAGAAAAAATGAAACGAAAATAGAACGTACGCTTATGCCATCTACATTCGTCACGGGGCCCCGTCTTCACCGGTAGGTTACTTAACTAACGGCAGAGCGGGGGCTGGACTAACGCGGGTGCAAAATATAAGCAACGTTTATTATATATCATATATATAATATAGTATTCGTCTTACGCGGTTATATGATCACACCACAGAACCAAGCAGCAGAAGTCAACATATGAAATATTAGATATATTAGGAGTTCTGTGTTTTAAATTCGGCCAGTAATGAAAAACACGGATTCCATAGTCATGATGAATAGCCTAACCCACATCCCTAGATCCCTACAAGAGCGGCAAGCAACCTTGCCAATTCAAGAGTTAGGAGACCCGGTCTCGACTCCTCGAGATGGTCTCCCACTGGACTCTAGAACCCGGCTACTTGTGTTCCCCGCCTTGGGTCTATCATAATGCGGAAAAGTAAATAATATATATCAGTGGTGATATCATCCTCAACCCGGAAGTGTCCCAATAAAAGAATATTACATACAAATCTTATATGAATGAAAATTGTAAAACTTTCATCTCACATAAAACCCTCGGCTATTCATTCATGACGATCCAATAAAACATATCATAGCAACATATAATATCACATATCATCAACGTAAATAAATATGCGTATTCCGAAAGTCACGAGATCAGGATACCCTACATATTACACTTACAGTCGCAGAAAAGAAATGAAAAACTACGATAATTATAATCCGCATATCCTTAGACATCATAAACCCGTAATATCTCAAATTCCGGATTTCATGCCTAACTTATAAACCTTGCATTTTAGTCTCAAATTGAAAATTCTTTTCAATAAGCTGTCAGATAATTCAATAAGATTCCCGACCAAGTGATCGCGTACTATACGCAATTGCGACGGGATTCTGATCCGAATCAAAACTCCGTGGTAATCGATCAAACGAGACTAAACGGCTAGATTTACAATATACTAACTAGTTTTCACAAAACTGATTATTCCGGATTCTAACAATTGTATCGCATATCATCATCATCTATACGATGCTAAACATTTCGATCGATTTCTCAAACACCCACAAATATCAAAGACCTTAACAACTTGAGCATCATCAAAAACATCCAGAAAGTGCCAAATATAATGGATCAATACAAGAAAAATAATCCCTGAACTCCTCAAAATTGCGGCGGAACCGCGGCCAAACATGGGTTTGGGCCGCGGTTCCGCGGTGCTTTAGAGGAGTTAGGGCTTGAATTTTCTTGGGGATCCATTAAAAAGCTTGCACATTTTTCTACATATTTTTAATCACAAAAATTCCAACTTTTGAAAAATCGACAGAAACTTGCAAAGTCCGGGTCTCGAAAATTCGATCAAACACTTTAACATCGTAAAAACCTTCCCTAATGTTCTAGCTTGGCTCTGATACCATGAAAGTGTTTACTAGCACCGCGATGGGGTTAAAACGGGCATCACACATGCAATTT
This sequence comes from Agapanthus africanus, assembly GCA_030015575.1. Classification (NCBI taxonomy): domain Eukaryota; kingdom Viridiplantae; phylum Streptophyta; class Magnoliopsida; order Asparagales; family Amaryllidaceae; genus Agapanthus; species Agapanthus africanus. Next base: position 820,552,289 of record CM057339.1, on the reverse strand, counting down.
TGAAAAATTCGTGGTGCTAATGATCACTTACCAAGATCTAACTAGAATATTAGGGTTAACTATGATGATATCACAAAAACTTTAAGAAGTGAAAGAGATTATACCCTCTTAGATCGAGTCCTTCATTTCACAAGCTCTTGGTTGTAGTCCACGCGACTCCTCTAGGCTCTACTTGAAGGTTAAACGAACATCTTCTGATGACCTTCGTGCCGAAGATGATCCACCCGATGTCCGTCAATCCAAGCTATCTCTTCACTAAACTCTTTAGTGAAGGAAACACACCACACTAAAGTGCTAATCTAATATGGGATGGTGAAGTAGGGGTGTTGTATGCTCATTAGGGTTCTTACAAGTTCAATGATTCACATCACATGTGAGGGTTTGAACTTGGAGGTGGGGTGAGGAGGAAAGAGGAGAGCTAGAGAGCAACTCAAGAGAGCAAGCATGAAAAATGATGAAGTCTAAAAACAACCAAGTCATCAAGTGATAGAATAGCAACCCTTTTGTGTTGCATTACTTAAATAAAGATATGTCTCAATTATAAAAATTAAGTTATACTTCAATAGGGCACACACACAAATAAATGATGATAAAAGCCATGCTTCTACCTATGCTCTCATTTTCCACCTCATTTCTATTTTCCACAAAAATAGAAAATCTTGCCATGCTTCATATATATATATATATATATATATATATAAAGATTAGTGAGCAATAAAATTAGTTAATATATAATTATATCAAATATAAATATATATCATATTATTAAATCAACACTTGATTTAATAATCCGGTTATATCACATATAACTGACTAATATCATTTATCTGTATATCGCATTATCGAATCAACGCTTGATTCGATAAACTGGTTATATCACATATAACCTAACCGATAACAAATAACTGCCAAATCAGAATACGATATCTTATACTCGTATTTAATGAAGACCCCGCACATATCAACATATGCGTCTTACTTTGTTTCGCTTGAACCAGGAATCTTCTGTGTGGGACTCTAAAGACTCGTCAATAAGCCAGCAGTAGGTGATAATCACATCAGTCACCCACAAGCCGTCAGCGATACTAGCTGGACATAACGGCTACCCAGGTATTGAGCGATTAGAAGATCAACAAGCAAGCTTGTCCAAACTCCCATGAATCCTATAAGTAACACCTACCGTACAGTCTAGTCTCTTCGTCTGATATGTCGCATATCGAGTCTGGGGGTAGTATCGTTAGACCCTAATAACTTGATAAGTCATGCCGATGTAAGGCCTATAACGGTTCGAGAAACTACTGATAACACTTATCAGTAAATCTCATCAATAGCCCTGGCCAGGGACTTACTGTTATAGCCAATCGAGTATAGCGCAATATCAACTCCCAATACCGGGAGAGACGAAACCCCTCCTATCGCTCATTGCCACCATGTGACTCAGGACTGTACCCAAAATCTACATGTTTGCACGACTCCTTTGAGCCATGGTAGGGAGGAAATCAAAGCACAGTAGGAGCCATACAAGACTCTATGACGATCTCAGGTCTACAGACTAACTTGTACCAGTGTCATCCGAGAACTACTATCTGACGATAGGTATAGTACCATCTAGGAGTTCTCGGCAAGTCCTATTTGGTGTACCCATTCTCTAATGAGCAACTGTGTACAATTTTTGATGTCAAACACCAATGGATATGGGATCAACTATTGCCCCATACAGGGTCAAGAAACGTACCTACTAGTCCACTCTGAAATATCGATGCTCTGTCTCGAAATTCCCTCGATTAGGAACTATTGAAGGATGTGCTTGTGGACTACCCAGGTCCCAGTAGTATGATCCGCATCATAGTCCTGATAGTCAAGCCTACATCCTAAGGGCTTTATCAACATGTAGATGAAAGATGATATAATAATACAAGTGATCATATTAAGATAAAGGAAACCAGATAGCATACTATCATGTCGAGTGAGAAAGTACTCCATATATATGTCTAAGCATCCACAATATTATATAATAATAGCCTCTAGGGCATACATATCACTAACAACTTCTTCCGGACTGTTCCAATATAGCATTCCCGTACCTCCATGACAAGAGTTGGATGTATGTCGATGTTCTCTCAAGAGCCAATGAATTTTTCCATAACGGTGTCTACTTTTTCATCGATTTCGCCTACACGTGTCTTAGGTTACTAAAAAAGCACGAAATCTATTGTCCATGCTCTAAGTGTATGAACATGCGATTGCTCAAGAAGTCGGATGTTGAGTTACACATCTTGAAAAACGGTTTCTTTAGAGTAGGAACTTCGTAAAGGAAAAAAGTCGTTCTAACGGAAGATGAGACATGACCAATGCAAGAGACGGAAAATGAATTCATCGAAATAGAAACCACAGAGTGGCAAGGAATAGTAGAAGAGGAGGAGGAAAAGAAATGGCAGTTTGAAGAAGATGAAGTCGTCGAAGAAGATAATGTTATTTTCGCGCCGATCGATGACATGGATGAGCTTATAAATACCGCTGGACTTCCTTATGATACGGAAAGCACCGGACCTTCGTTATTGGAGACGTACAAGGCTGACTATGGAATCCTGCTATATCCAAATTGCAAAGGGTTTTCAAAACTGTTCTTTTTCATACGTCTCTTCCAGATCAAGTACAAGAATAGATAGAGTGACCAGTCTTTTACCGATCACTTAGAATTGTTGAAGGAAGCTTTCCTGATAAAAATGAAGTCCCACCGAGCTGGTACGAGTCGAAAAAGATAATCATAAATATTGGCCTGAAGTATCATAAGATACATGCATGTGAGAATGATTACGTTTTGTTCTGGAATGAACACGCCACACTCAGAAACAGCCCCATGTGCGGGCCAGCCGATTCAAGCCTAAGAAATACTCTCGTTCGAGTGATGTACCCATGAAAATTCTTCGTCATTTTCTTTTAATATCGAGGCTGTAATGGTATTTATGTGTGAGCAGACGGCATCCGAAATACAGTAGCACCATAAAACGCCTCGTGAAGAGGGAAAAAATGAGTCATTCTAGAGATTCGATATCGTGGAAAGTTTTAGATGAAAAACATCATTCATTTAGCCCATACCCTCATAATGTGATGTTGGAATTGCGAGCTACGGTTTCCGTCCATTTGGGATAGTTCGCGGCGGACGTACTCACAGTACTTGGCCCGTTGTGCTGATTATATACAACCTGCCGCCATGGAGGGCTATGAAGCAATTTTATTTTATGTTGGCACTTTTAATCGACGGACTCTTGTCTTCTGGAAAAAATATCAACGTGTACCTTCAACTCTTGATCGATGAGTTAAAGTTGTTGTGGGAACTTGGTGTGAGAACCTATGATGCAGATGGTAATTTTTTTCAGATGCCGGCTGCTTTGTTATGGACTATTAAAGATTTTCCTGCCTACGGCATGCTGTCGGGGTGGACAACTCAAGGTAATTTTGCGTTCCCCTGTTGTCATATTCATACGAGCGTTGTACGCATGAAGTTTAACGCGAAAGAGTCGTTTATGGGCCACCGATATTTCTTGCATATAACTCACAGATTTAAAAAGAATAAAAAATTGTTTAACGGCAAGACGGAGACCGGTAGGCCTCCTAAACTATTGTCCGGTAACGACATATTGCAACAATAGAGAGCTTATCAGAATGTCACATTCGGAAAAAACAAAACAATGATGCAATTCCATACCCAACCGGTTGGATGAAGCTAAGTGGTTTATTTCAACTTTCGTACTGGTCCGATCTACCGCTGCGCCACAATTTAGATGCCATGCATATCGAGAAGGATGTCTCTGAACACGTCATCAATCTTCTGTTGTGTAAGGATGTAAAACGAAGGACAATCTCTACGCCCGTTGTGATTTGACGAATTTAGATGGTTTGTTCATTAAAGAAGAATTACATTCTTGGCCTATGGCTAGTAAACCAGGTTATTATGAGATCCCACCGACAATCTACAATCTGGACAAAGAGGAGAAGCGGCGGTTCCTGCGGGTGTTGAAAGGATTGAAAGTCCACGATGGTTTCTCATCAAATATTTCCAAACAGGTACAAGTAGAAAACGGAAAAATCATACGACTCAAGTGTTGGAGTTGCTTAGCACTTTCATTAGGTTCTAACAAGCATCAAATATGCAATTTTAAAAAATCTAGAGTGCTAATCAACTCGAACCTAGAATCGAACTAGAGGATTAGGGTTTAACTAACAAGTATCACATACTAGTAAGTGTCTAACAATAAGAGAAAAGAAATACAACCTTTTTAGACCTCTCCTCCTTGTCTTTAGCCCCGTGTAGATGTCCTTGACTCCTTGGTTCCACTCGAAGCTTGAACACGTCCGCTTGAAGCCTTCGAAGTCCATGATGATCTATTACGGAGTTCCTTTCACTCAAGCTCCTTGCTTCACTTAACCTAAGTGGAAGTGATGCAAACAACCTATACAAGTAGGCTAGACAAGTATAGATTGATGAAGTGGGTATAATTCTCACGAAAAAACCTTTCTTTTCTTTCTTTTTTACTCACTAGAAAATAGTAGAGAGCTTGGAGAAAGAAGGAGATGGAAATGGCTAAGCTTGAGCTAATGAAAAGATAAGCATAAGAATTATGAGTGAGAGAGAGAGAGTCATAGTCACTCTTAACTAATGACATGGAAAATATCTAGATATTTTAGTGAGTGAGTTAGTGGAGGATTAGAAAATAAACCATGGTTACTAAGATATTTTGAAGAAGTGTGTAGAAGATAAATATCAACCATGGATTTATTATCTAATTTCCATTAACTCAAAAAATAATAAAATATCATAAATGTTTCCAAGTGAGTCTAGTATAGTCATCTCCAATGTATCATCAACCATGACACATGCACACATGTATGTGTGTATATATATCCATATAAGCATACATACATACATGCATACAAATAAAGAAAGGAATTAATAATGAGCTATTGGCCACTTTATATTAAATCAACACTTGATTTAATAATCCGGTCATATCACATATGACCCGACCAATAGAAAACACCAGATTAAAATACGGTATCATATACTCGTATTTAATCAAGCTCCCGCACATATCTCCATATGCGCCCCCACTTCGTTTCGCTTGAGCTCGGAAACCCCTTTATGAGACTTTAAGACTCGTCAATACGCTAGTAGTAGGTAGTGGTCATATCAGATACCCACAAATCGTCAATGGTACTAGCTGCACGTAACAGCTCCCAGGTATTGAGCGAACAGAAGATCAACAAGCGAACTTGTCCAAACTCCCGTAGAGCCAACCAGAAACACTTACTATACAGTTTGGTCTCTTCGTCAGATATGTTACATATCGAGTCTAGGGATGGTATCGTCGACCCCAATAACTCAATAAGTCATGCCGATGTGTGGCCTATAAAAGATCAAGAAACTACTGATAACACTTATCAGTAAATCTCATCAGTTCTGGCCAGGGACTTTCAGTTATAGCCAATCACATATAGCACAACATCAACCCCCAATACCGGGAGAGACGAAACCCCTCCTATCGCTCATTGCCTTCATGTGTCTCGGGACTGTATTCAAAAACCACCTGTTTGCACGACTCAGTAGAGCCGTGGTAGAGTGGAAATCAAAGCACAGTGGGAGAACACACAAGACTCTATGACAATCTCGGGTCTACAGATTAAGCTGTACAAGTGTCACCTGAGAACTGCTATCCAACGATAGATATAATACCATATAGGAGTTCTCGGAGAGTCCGTTCAGTGTACCCAGTCTCCACTGTGCACCCGTATACAATCTTTGATGTCAAACACCAATGGATATGGGATCATCCATCGCCCATCAAATGGGTCAAGAAACATATACGCTAGTCTACTCTGGAACATCGAAGCCCCGTCTCGATACACCCACGACTAGGAACATTTAAGGATACACTTATAGACTAGTCATGCCCCACTAGTATGATCTGCATTATAATCATGGTAGTCAAGTGGATATCCTAAGGGCTTTATCAACATGTATCAAATGAATAGTATATACAATCAAGTGAACATATTAAGATAAAGAGTAACCAGATAGCATACTATCATGTCGAGCGAGAAAGTCCACTCTCTCTCTCTCTCTCTCTCTCTCTCTATATATATATATATATATATATATATATATATATACATATCCAAGAATCCAATATCAAATAATGGCCTCTAGGGCATACATATATCCAACATCAAGAGCCACGACTACCACATATTGATGCAACATCTTCTTCTTTTATTTCTCAAAGTATCGGTAAAATCTGAAATTGGTCTCGTTCTTAACGACTTTTGCACATATTTTCGTCAATTGTGCTCCAAAAACGTGGACGTCAATGAGATTACAGAGCTTGAAAAATATATTCCTTTGATCCTCTGCAAACTCGAAACTATCTTTGCACCTTCCTTTTTCGATATTATTGTTCACCTGTCCGTCCATTTGGAAACCGAGATCAAAATTGGTGATAATATTGGATGTATCCTATCGAGAGGTATGAAAATATTTATTATTAATCATTTAAATTGCAAAATATTATCGTGAATTATTAATTTCTATTATTTTCAACAGATATCTATTAACTTTAAAAAACTATATCCGCAACAAGTATTTCCTTGAAAGTTCGATTGCGGAAGGTCATCTCTCGGAAGAAGTCACGTTTTTCTGTGCTTGTTTCCTGAACGACAATGTCAGGATGAAGTTGAACAAACTGCTGTGTGTTCCTGACAGTCCAATTGGAGCAGGAAGGCTAAAAAACATGTCTTATGATCTCATTGGCGATTTACATGAGTCCATCTTGCTAAATAACGAATGTTTTGGTAAATATGCAGAGTAAGTTTTTCTAATTTCTTCCATTTAAACTGTTTGAAATTAAATATAATCTAACCGATATAACTGTAAATTAACGAACAGAGAGCATAAAACTATACTCAAGAGATCGAATCCTAGGACGTGGTCGGATGATAGAATCGAAAAAGAATATAAGCGCACTTTCGTCACTTGGTGTTGAGAAGAAGTCGACGGACAGATGAATTATGGAGAGCAGATTGATAGAGAGGTTCAGGACCTTTTAATTGGTCTATCGATTGCAGCTATATTTTACAAAGGGTACGGAGTTTTGGCTACAAATTTGAAATCGAAAGGACGGAACGCATTAGAACTATGCAAAATAGCGGTGTCGCAACCTCCTATGACAGAGGAAATCTCTACTACGGTGTTCTTGAGCAGGTTATAACAGTCTCATACATGCATAAGGCAGTCCCCTTTCTTATATTCCAATATAGATGGTATGATACCAAGTCTGAACGGGGTATAAAGGTCGATGAATACAAATTCACTTTGGTAAACACCAAATGGAAAACCTACAAAAAAGATAACTTTATCTTTCCCAAAATGGCAACACAAATATATTATTCTCGGGACTTGGTAAAGGTTGACTGGAGCGTTTGTCGTTGGAAACCAAGAAATTATTATAATGTGCCGACGTTGACTGGCTCTAAAGATAAGAGTGGCGAGGAAGAGGTGATAACACGTCTCGGTTTTTCTATTGAACGTACCAACGATCTAAACTATTCTGCACTGTCCAATACATTAGTAAGACATGACATCGGCCAATGGATTGTCACGGATCAAGATTTTGATAATCCACCTAACGAATTTTCAGCTAATGTACAGAATAAACGTGGTAGGTAATGAAATTGAACTAAATGTTTTAAATTTTATAATGATTATAAGTAAATTTTTAATATTTAAATAAATATATAACGTCTGATGAGAGACCGTGACTCAGATTCCAAACGTCATAAGACAAAAACAACTACACCAGATTGGCGGAAGCTCGGCAGCATCTATCCCTACCTGCGCCCCTGTACGAGCGCCCCAGTAGCCACATCAGCTGTAGCAGATCCGACCAGCGCCACAGGACCCCTAGCACTCCCAGCAGCTGTAGTGCCACAAGACCCGCTGCCTACCCTTATTAGCGGGGTAGCAGATCCTCCTACCCCAGTCACTCCTCCTGTACATGGTGTGTAGTTATCTATTGATTTTTTAGTCATCTATTAAAATAATTCTATCGAACCATCTAACAGTTTATTGTTTGCAGGTCTGCATAGCACTGGCGGGCTGACGTATGTCGCCGGTTCTAGCGACACCTTAGAGACGGTAGGTATAATCGGTGTTGCATGAAGTTTTTAAATAATGATTGTAATTTAAAATTTACAAATGCTATATACATATTCTGAATATTATAATATTGTGTCTGTATATCAATCTTTTTGAAAGCTCCACCAGTGTTATGAGGAGGGGTCCTAATATACCCGCCTGCTCTAAGCCAGGCACAGGCGTTGGTCCATGGACGCTAGAGTGGAACAAGCATGGTGTGTCTGTTGGTGATTACCCAACCAAGTGGGGGGACTACATGGGAGTGGAGATCCATACTTATTATAAGTATCCGCTCCATCAGAGGTGGACCCTACGCGAGACTGAGTTCGTTCGGTATTTTTTTGCGAACGCCACGATATCACATACCCTTTTATACATTGAAATTTCAATCGTTGTTGTATATATTTATTTATTTACTTAAAAAAATTTAATTTCAGGATGAGGTATATTACAGATTTATCTGCGTCACCGACGAGGATGGTGTGCATGTGCCGTTCGATCCAAATCGCGCCATTACCTGGGTCATATCCGAGTGTCAGGTTCTTCAGATGAGATGCCGAAGTGACGTAAAGACGCTTCATTACATTCCCTAGGTCGTGGCGACTGAGGAGGAGCGGGATGTCCTAAGAGAGAATTGACTGCGGTTGATCGCGTATTATGAGCGCGAGGAAGTTCAGGCATAAATTTAATTTTTAAGATTATAGTAATACAGCATGAAATCATATTTTGAATTATATAATATATATTTTTTTTTATAAGATGGTGGCGGTTGGCAACAAGGAGAATCGGAGCAACGGCATCAGAAACCGCGCGGTCTCGATGTAAAGAAGGCGCTCGCAAGTCAACGGTCAGCACCGGCTCGTGATTATTTTGACGTTTAAGAATATATGTTTTCTTTGTCGCAAATTACTTATTAAAATAAATCCTAATTTTATCGTAGAAACGAAAAGAACCTGCCAACTACAATGATACCAATGGATGATCCACGTTATATAGAAGCACGGATGAGTACATGATATGTTTCATATAATTAAGTCGATCATGCATTTTAAGTTAACACGTTTGTGTATTCTTTACAGACCCAATTTCAGGAGAGGATGAACGCCTTAGAATTTGGCTCCGTCGACCCGATTACCGCCATTGTCTCTGTTCTGAATTCGCTGTCCGGCGGGCATCACGCTGGCTTTGAGCGTAGAGTTGGTTCCGGGTCCCGCCGACACTTTACTAGGCGTGTGTCCGTATACGAGTACGCCGTAACCTTGACACGGACGGATGCGGCAGTTGCATCGTAGGAGGAGATCCGTCAGCTCCGCGACCAGGTGGCGCAGCATCGACAGACGCGGGAGCAGCTGCAGAACCTTACGGCGGAGGTCTGGGATCGGAGGCAGTCCCACGCCGCGTCCATCCGCTAGGCCGTACGAGAGGAGTTAGGGAGTTTTTTTTAGGTCACGGGACGATGGATGTGGATCATCCTGTGGATCATAGACTTATTTTTTTTTTTTTTATACAAACATTTGTTTATCGGTTGATTTGGTGATTCTATGAATTGTATATATTTTTTGTTTATTATTTATTACGATTCGATTAATATTACTTGTTGCTTATTATAACTGCGTGATATTTGATATTCTAAATATTATTATCTGTTGCTGTTTGTGATTGAAAATATCGTGCGTGGGACGCAGAATTTTTTGTTTTAAAAAAAATAGTACTTTAGTGGTAATGGTTATAACCGTGACCACTTCTTTATGGTCACGGGCATAACCGTTACCATAAGGGGCATTAGCCAACTGATACCAGAAATACATCAGGTATCAGTTAGCTTAGAAGATATGGTAACGGTGAAAACCGTTATCATATCTTCCTAATTGTAACGATTTAAACATTTACCTTTTCAAATGGTAATCGTTATGACCGTTACCACAGATATGGGTCCCATCCAGGATTGGTTCAATAATCTGAACCAATATTGATAATGCCTCCTTTATGGTAACGTATTAAACCGTTACCATATTTATCTATGGTAACGGTTTAATTCGTTACCGGACCTACGGTTACGAGGTTTTACGTAATGGGTCTGTAACGGTCATAACTGTGACCCAAATGGTTTATGGTAACGGATAAAACCGTTACCCGATGGGAGTACTGTAGTAGTGTAAATTATTGAATATATATGTAGAATTAGTATTTATGTGAAGCTGGTAGGTCTCTGGCAAAATTAGGGTTAGACTTGAAAAAGCATAAAATAAACAATAAATAAGACTGGGGGAAAATAAATTAAAATGTGGTAGACTCTAATTAAGATCTGGGCGCAATGTCTTAAGCCATCAATTTGAAATGCAATATTAACATGTACTCGCTTTTACGGATGACATCTATTACCACCAGATTATATATAATTAATGTTTAATTAGAGTCTTTTGTACGTAGTCTAATGATTAATTAATTATAGGCTTAGAGGCATGTGTGATAATATGTTGCACAACCTACAAGAATCTAGTAAGGACAATGGAAAATGTGCAAAATCCCTTGCAAATGCACATTCGCAAGGGATGATTTAGATATCTCTCAGCAATGTTTCTTTTGCATCTCTTAAATAGCTAACGTGACTATTGCCAAATGATATATACTTGCGAAAATGTTTCTCTCGTTGTGTTTTGGTCCAATTGAATTTACATTTTTTATAATAAATTTCCCTTAGCAATATATATTCTTACCACCTTAGAAATAATTGTTGAGAGAATATTAGTAAGAGGGAATGTTCACTTCTACTAGTGAATTTGTATTAATTCACCTTGAGGCTTAATTATTCAAGCAGGCTAAGTATCTAAGTATCTGTTAAAATATTATGCTGTGTTGATATACAATAATGTTATCACATAACCCAAAAGCTTTAGGATAATTAAAATGATTTTTGACAAGCAACCCGAGTTGCTTTTATACCATGTCAAATATCATTAATTTGCCCTTTTGGGTTATGCGATAACATTACTGTATATCAAAGCAGCCCGGGTTGTTTTGATACCATGTCAATGACCACTTTATCCAAAAGCTTTAGCCGTGGGTTATTTGACATAACAATGCATATCAAGACAACATATTATTTTGACAATATCACATTACGAAATTTTCATTCTAATTATTATCAAATAAGTTCTATTATAACACACAAGTGATAAAAGCAATAGGTGGTACGAACTATGAAATCAACTTCTTCCGTTCCATCATGTTAATAGATAAAATGGTTCCAATCTCTATTAATATTCATTAAAAGTCTAAAAGTTAAAGAAAAGCATATAGTTAATTTTTATGTTAATTTTAAAAAGAACGGTTTAAAAAAGTTTTTTCATAGAATGATTTTCTTATATATAGAGATAACTATGAGTATGATGCAATAGATGCATGTCTCATTACAGGGTTTAACGTTTGACCGCAGCCTAAGACCATGAATGGAGAGTCGACACGTACAAACAAGTGTGTGTGAAGGAAGCTATTTAATTTGATTGTCAACTTAATTTCAATATAAAGCATTAGGTAATATATGAATCAAAGTATATACCAAAATTTAAATTCATGTTCCAAACTAAACTAAGAACTACTAATTGCCTCAATTCCATGGTAACCATGCAAGCAGAATTTGATGCACAGATTTCTACCTCGACTACAAGAATTTTTATCATTATGCTGCAGCGACATCCTGATATCCATTTTAATTTTATGCAATCCTACTACGTCTTCCAGCTCATTGATATGCATGACGAAATGCTACTGTGCTACTTACTGTTATTAAAGATATTCGAAGTTAGATAAGAGTTAGGTCCTTGGAACATGATAGGAGCTAACTAATCTTTTTTCTTGTAAGGAAAACACAAGTATATATATAGGTACTGCACCTAAATTATTCCTCTACTTTTTTCAAATGCAATCTCACTGATATGTTTAGAATTGAATTATGTAACGCATGGCCTCATGATAAAGTTTAGACATTATATATGGATTAATGAGAAAGATATAATTCAAAGATGATATGATTGATCAAGTCAAGGTTGTATACATATGTGTAGTTGCCTTGCTGATGTCAGTGGTGACATTAATTAAGCATGACCATTCTTCAATGTGGTCTTTTTACTGTGATACACTTTGCTTTGAACAATTTGAGTTCTCATGTTTTGTTTTTAGAAGATTACAAATACTTTATTTTTTCCTTAAAGAGGGTAACCTTTTCTGAGTTGGTGTGTTATAGATAGGGTTTGGTTCATATGGTACTGTAGGCTAACTGTGCGTGGGGAGTGAGGGAGGGAGGGAGAGAGAGAGAGAGTGGAGAGCACTCTATTGCAAACCGGTACAACGTTTTTTAAAAACGGGAACTCTCGATCCACGATATATTTGAACGATCCGAACAGTTCAATTTGATCACCATACTTTCAAGTCTACGTGTATGAAAAATCAAAGGATTTGAAGACCTCTAACCAATGCATTAGATGGAGTTTGTGTTGTTATATTGGAAGACGCTCATTTTGCACTCATTCGATGCATGCATTAGAAGTCTTCAAATTCTCTGATTTTTCATACACATACATTTAAGGGTAAGGTAATCAACTTGAACGGTTCGGATCGTTTAAATATGTCGTGAATCAAGAGTTTTCGATTTTAAAAAACGCGGACATCACTCCCCCACTATCTCTATATATATGCATGGGTTGGTGCATGTTCACTGAGATTTAACAAACAGAGTTGGAAACACTATTATATTCCAATGAATACAACTCAAATATATACATATATACAAAGGTACAAGTCAACCATGTGCTAGGTACAAAGCCATGCATACTAGAGTTCTTTAGTGATACCTACCATCTCAACCACTGCTTTGAGTTTTCTTGGGTTAGTTATGTAGTTTGATAGATAATTGCAACTCTTCCTCTCTTGTAGAACATTCCTAATCAATTCATATGCATCATATTGGTTACATATATATGATCATAGTTACCTCACCAAAATTACCCATTAAATTATAATTAATCAAGGATGAGATGTAGCAAGCGTGCGTGAGTATCTTATGTATTAAGCTATTTGATGCATTACGGAATTGATTAGCCAAGCTGACCCAAGGACCTATAGAGCAACTATTATGTATCCCATAAAATAATCACACGGCAAAGTGCATGCAACTGGGAGAAAAATCCTATATGATGCTCTACAACTAAATAGATGATGAATCTAGCTAGAAGCATGTACACAACATGCTACAATTTTTGTTACTATAAAAAACATATAATATAAAGTTTAATTAATGTCAGAACTGAAATACATTTGTTAAGTATAGTAGTATAGCGTAGCTTGACATATATTTCTACTGTATATGCTTTACTTATTTGTCCTTATCCTCAAGGATAAGTCTTACCATTCACCCTCATCTTTAAAGCATAAGCCTTAACCTTATTAATGATAAGCATACTCTTTGTATATAAATATTGAGACGTATTGTATTGTAATCACAATCGGTCAAGAACAATATTATTTCACCCCAAATCTATGGTTCTTAATTAACATGGTAGCATGACATGGGCTCTCCCGATACAGTTTTTGCTGCTCTTATCCAACCTCGTCTTGTTGCACATTAGACTCTATTCAGGAATCTAAGTTATATATCAAGGCCATGAAATATCCAGAATGACAGTAGGTTGTGCAAGAAGAATTGCAGGCTTTTCATGATACTCACACCTGAGATCTCATTCCTACCATCAGGTGTCAAGTCTGTGAACTGCAAGTGAATCTACAAGGTCAAAATCAAGTATGAAGCATCGGTCGAAGGATACAAAGCCAGCCTTATGGCTCATGGGGGTTCTCTCAGGGATACAATATTGATTACGATGAATCTTTACTCCTGTTGCTAAGATTACCTCCATTCGAACACTCATCATAGCTGCTGCTGCTCACAACTGGTCTATATTTCAATTGGATGTTAAGAATGCTTTCCTTAATGATGATCTTTAGGAGAAGATTTATATGCAGCCTCCACCTGGTATTCCTGCTTCTTCTGGTCATGTTTGTTGTCTTTGACGGGCTATTTATAGTCTCAAGAAGGCACCTTGAGTTTGGTTTCATCAAACCCTTCTACATGCTGGCTTTCCCGAAAAGCTTGTTAATTATGCGTTGTTCTATCGATCCTCCTCTAAGGGCTATGCTCTTCTCTTAATTAATCGATATCGATTATATGATCATTATAGGTGATGACCAAGTGACTACCACCTTGCTCAAAAGACATCTTCAACAACAGTTTACGAAGGACCTTAGGTACTTGCGATATTTGTTGGGCATCAAGGTGGCTTACTCCCCTCGTGGCTATCTCTTAGTAGCAATACATTTCCTATCTTCTTGTGCGAGCCACTATCGATGATTCTGCCGTTGATAGTAATACTCCCACTGTCATGCCAATGGAGCTTTATCTGAAACTCTACCTTGCAGATGTAAAGCCTCTACCAAACTCCACTCGGTACTAGGAACTAGTTGATGCCCTTATATATATATCTTTCTTCTACTTGACTGGATATAGAATATGTTATATACATTCTCAATCAGTTCACAGGTGCTCCATCATCGACACATTACACATCACTCATACGTGTAGCCAGTGTCGCACACTCTACTGGATTTGTAGAGAGGCGTAATTTTCAAAAAAAACAATTTTAAGACATGCAACACCGACTATAACCCTAAGAACTATTGTAAGGCCTAGATAACAAAACAAATATAGGTTCTAATCTACTGTGAAAAGATTTATACCTATGTGCTCAAGTTCTTTAGGCCTTCTTAATCCCCTTCTTAAGCTTCTCGTCTGTCAAGATCGAGCTTGATCGTCGGCCTCCTCGTGTCAAAAACGATCCACCAGAGAGTATGGATCAAGCTTCAACCTCAAAAGTGAGGTAACTAAAGCACTCAGTTTGCTAATCTAAGTGATTTAATGGATGTAGAGTGTCTTTATAGGATTAATCTATCTCATAAACCCTAGATTTCTCAACTCGTGAGTGTTAAGGTTTGAGAAAGAAGAAGAGCTCAAAGGAGAGAAGAGAATGCTAAGTGTAGAATCAAGTGAAGAATCGCTATGTCTCAAAAAAATATCAAGCATTTTATTTCCAATATAAATATTGTAACCATGCTTGAATAGTTATCACAAATAAATGAATAAAATAAATAGCCATGTTTCAAACCATACTTTAATACACCTCTTTCCTCCACCTCATTATCTATTTTACACAAATAGATTAACACAAAATGAGCTTTTTTCTAGAAGTATTCTAGTGTAAATACAAGAATACCCTCACCGTATACATACCCGTATTCGTACTACAAAAAATACGAATAACAAGAAATAAAATATTCCAAAAATCTAATACTAGATCATTATTAAATCAATACTTGATTCAATAATGCGGTTTAATCCTAGACTCGCTAGTATTATCTGGCCGAACAAAATCCGTGTTAGCTAATACATGTATATGATCGGAACCCTGCACGTATAACCATACGACCTCTATATCGTTTCGTCTGAACCAGGCAAACTCTCTGTGTGCGATTCTAAAGACCCGACAGTACGCTGGTAGTGGGTTTAACCACAAGCACGTTAATGAACCGTTGGATCAAGCATCCAACGGTGATTAAATATAGAATTAAATTCTATTGGGAAGAATATTTTCTGTTAAACAAAAAGTTAATGGATCAAAGATCGAAAATATTCTCTATATCTTTCTAAACAGAGAAACATTATACTCTGTTAAACTGAACACCCTTGAAATAAAAATCCAATGATGATTAAAATATCACCGCTCGATAGAATTTTATTCTATATATAGGAGAATATCCCTAATCTTGTTAAAAACAAGAATAATATCTTCTGTAAAACAGAAGTCCTTGGATCAAAGATCCAACGTTGGGTAAAATTCTCCAAATCAATTCTGAGACCAATTAAATCAATTGGGATCTCTCAATGAGAGATTTTCTCAGAATTAACAAACTTCTCTACGCTATATAAAAAACTCGAGACTTCAAGTCTCAGAGAGAGAGAGACACACACACACACACACAGAGAGAGAGAGAGAGAACTCCCCAGAGGCTAAAATAAAAAAGAATATCTAGTGAGCTTTTGGGAACAAGAGAATTTAATTCTCAAAGAAAAGACTTGTTTTCTTGAAACACTGGATAAAAAGAAAACACATCTCCTTTGCGTCTCTAAGGGTTTAACCTTTCATATAAGAACTCGGTTCTTTCCTCTGATTGAGATTTGCGGAGGCAAATCTTCCCACAAGTTGAGAATATAATTCTCACCGGGGAGATTTTGCTCTGCAAGATTCAAAACCTGAAGGAAAAGAACTAAGTTACAGTTCTTAGCACTTATATAAAAGAGGGAGGAATAAAACCCAAAGAGCAGTGCCATATTTGGGGTGCCTCACCTGTGTCACGTGAGCACCATAAAATTCTAGTGTTTAACACTAATCCAGTGTCCACGTGAGCGTTGTATTTATCAGTACTTAGCACTGTTGGAGACTCAATCTTAGCCTAAATTGGCTAAGTTTTCCGAGATTAAACCTCTTTGATACTAAAACAACTGAGCCCCTGTGCTCGTGTTTTCCAAAACCGACCTTAGTCTCAAAAATGACTAGTGGTCTCCTATTGATGATATCCCAAATGATACTCATCTTATATCTCCTAAGATAATTTTAGTCTCAAACATGACTAATATTTCTTAGGTCTACAGCAACAGCATCTTTTCCCTCAAATATGGGATTTGGTTTAAGGATACATCTTTTCACACCTTTGATATATGTCGTTGTAATTTCTCAACATCTTCAGAGAGGTGGCGGGTCCCGACGAACAACAACTTCTCTTAATGCACTTCCAAATTAATGTGCATGCCTCAAATCGGATCGTACTCCAAATTGGGTACATTCCATATCAACATCGTTGTTCATCCCGTCACGTAACAAATACACATGAGCGCAAGATGGATAATGGACCGAGACATCCTTAAACTAAAACTTCACCAATAAAATGGTGATCAACGAACCGAAATGTCTTTAAACTAACTGTTGCCTCTAAAATGGTGATAGCGGACCGAGACGTCCTTAAACTAAAATCTCACCTCCAAAATGGTGATCAACGGACCGAGACGTCCTTAAACTAAAATCTCACCTCCAAAATAGTGATCAATGGACCGAAGTGTCCTTAAACTAAAATCTCACCTTCAAAATGGTGATCAATGGATCGAAACGTGCTTAAATTAAAATCTCACCTCGAAAATGGTGATCAACGGACTGAGACGTCCTTAAACTAAAATCTCACCTCCAAAGTGGTGATCAACGGACCGAGATGTCCTTAAACTAGAACACGCGTATCTGAGAGGATGGTAAACAGAGCGTTTATTCCCTGGAGGCTCTCATCGATGATCTTCGCGTTGGTACTTCTACCGCGGCCGAAGAATTCGCTGCTGAAGCCAACGCTTCCTTATCTGTTCTTGCCAATTATCATGACGAAGTATTGGTGCGTGCCTGGGTTGAGTATTGTCTCCAAGTGGTGGCCTGCCTACATGGGCTTGGATGCATACGCCTTCCCTCCGACATCTTGTCCGTAAAAGCGAGCATGCGGGGATGGATCGAACGATGTGCAGCCAAACTTCAGTCATGCGAGAAGAGGCTCAACCGGAAGTTTTCGGCGAGGGAGTTGGCTTCAAACACTTTGGGGGAACTTCAAGCTTAGCTCACTGGCAAGACCACCCGTACGTACGAAATTTGGCGGGTACTTCAAGAGGCTATTATAGAGGCGGCGGCTATTGATAAAGACGTTATTTTTACACGTGAGATGGTTGAAGCCCACAAATTCATCGAGAAAGAGCTTGAGAGTCGGTTTTCTTCATACCAGAATCAACAGACACAGGCAGGGACTCATCTTGCGGCACTGATAGAGCTCGAAGCTGAAGTCCAGCGGAAAAACGACGAACTTGCTGGCTTATTGAACCGTCCGCCGACTTAGACATTTTTGTCGCTGAATATTCTCTTCTTTTTTTGTATTCATTTTGATTCATAAATAAGAGTATCTTGTATTTATTTTGATTCATGAATAAAAAAACATATTTCATTTCATAATAGTGCTTCTCTTTCCTTCGATGTCTTGACTTGGCATAAAATAGTTTATGTACTCATTACGGAGTTTATAAGATTGAGGATATTCTCACATATATAGAATAAAATTCTATCGAGCGGTGACATTTTAATCACCATTGAATTTTTAATCTAAGGGTGCTCAGTTTAACAGAGTATAATCTTTCTCTGTTTAGAAAGATATAGAGAATATTTTGGATCTTTGATCCATTAACTTTCTATTTAACAGAAAATATTATTTCTAATAGAATTTAATTCTATGTTTGATCACCGTTGGATTCTTGATCTAACGGTTCATTAAGTAGAATTTAATTCTACGTAAGGAGGTGTCCTTACGTGTTTAGCATGCGAGGATTTGTTTAGCCTATTTAGTTTAATTGCAGCGTCTATATGCTTTGCATATAGGCGCTCACATGTTTAACACGTGAGGCTTTGTTTAGCCTATCTGTAGTTTAATTGCAGCGCCTATATATTTTGCATATAGCCGCTCACGTGTTTAACACGTGAGGCTTGTTTAGCCTAGTTGTAGTTTAATTGCAACACCTATATGCTTTGCATATAGGCGCTCACGTGTTTAACACGTGAGGCTTGTTTAGCCTAGTTGTAGTTTAATTGCAGCGCCTATATGCTTTGCATATAGACGCTCGCGTGTTTAACACGTGAGGCTTGCTTAGCCTTGTTGTAGTTTAATTACAACGCCTATATGCTTTGCATATAGACGCTCACGTGTTTAACAAGTGAGGCTTGTTTAGCCTAGTTGTAGTTTAATTGCAGCGCTTATATGATTTGCATATAGGTGTTCACGTGTTTAACACGTAAGGCTCGAATAGTGGAGAGTTTCCCCAATGTAATAATGGGACGTAGTGGTCCATTATCACCATTTTTGAGGTGAAGCTTTAGTTTAAGGACATTACAGTCCATTGTCACCATGTTTGAGGCGAAGTTTTTCCGAATACCATTTAGAGTTTTGACTCAGGAAGATAGCGAGCGGACACGAGCGTCGTCATCTATTATTGACCTAAATCGTGACTCGTCAAGCGTGGTATTTCTTGAGGAATCGGTCGTTTATTGGCCGGAAAGGTCTTTTGCCATACATATCCATGAGCAATTAGGACCCACCTTGGTAGACCTTGTCTATAATGTACGGACCTTCATAGTTTGGCTCGAATTTCTCCCGTTTTGCACGATTGGGGATCATAGGTCTTTTGACGACTAGCATGAGTTCGCCTTGGCGGAATGTTCTCGGCCTAGTCAGTTTTTTGTATGAGCGCGTCATCCTTGCCTTGTAAGCTTTTAGGTTTTGTTGCGCCATGAGGTGGGTTTCTTCGAGGGCGTCGAGCTCTTCGAGCCGAAGATGGGCATTTTCGTCATCTGTTAGCTCGTATCGAACTGCTACTCGGAGAGAAGGGAGTTCTATTTCCAAAGGAATGACTGCTTCAGTGCCGAATACCAACACGTATGGTGTTGTATTCGTAACCGTTTTGAACACCGTTCAGTACGCCCAGAGGGCTTCGTGTAGTCTCTCGTGCCAGTCCTTTTATTTCTGGACACCGTTTTCTTTATAATCTTGGTCAATGTATTGTTGAAAACTTCAGTTAGACCGTTGGCATGAGGATTATAGACTGAAGAGTATCTCCAGTCTATTTTATATTGTTCTGTGAAGTGGCTGATTTTATGGCTCCTGTAGGCCGGCCCATTATCCGAGATTATCCGTCGCGGAGGTCGAACCGGTAGATGACATGTGTCTTGAAGAAATGGAGAATATTCTCCGTCTTCATTTTCCTTAGTAGTACTGCTTCTGCCCACTTAGAAAATTAGTCAGTCATTGCCAGTAGTGCAAAGCACTTGGTTCTCGTGCAAAGTACGTGGGTGTCCCCTTTTCCTTTATTGATGATGGAGTACTGTAGTTTCCTCTTTCTTTTACTTGTTTTCCTCTTAAATAAATCACGTGGTAATCACGTGAGAAGGTTTGGTTATTTTTCTTGTTCGTTTGAAGCACTCACGTGGGAAACACGTGAGGTTTCTAAATAGTGCTAAACACCAACGATTTGGCCTTGGAAATCTTGGATCACTATTTTTTTTTATTGAAGAACTAAGTTCTTTATATAGGGTTAAATCTTGATCTTTAGAGGAATTAAATTCCTATGTGTTCCCGTTCTTCTTCTCCCTTTTTTTATGTAACTGGCACAGATAGAGCTCGAAGCCGAAGTCTAGCAGAAAAACGACGAACTTGCTGGCTTATTGAACCGTCCGCCGACTTAGACATTTTTGTCGCTGTATATTCTTCCCTTTTTTATATTTATTTTGATTCATAAATATGGGTATCTTGTATTCATTTTGATTCATGAATAAAAAACATATTTTATTTCATACTAGCGCTTCTCTTTCCTTCTATGTCTTGACTTGGCATAAAATAGTTTATGTACTCATTGCGGAGTTTCTAGTTTATGGAATCATTTCGGAGTTTTTAGTTTATTCACTCATTCCGGAGTCTCTAGTTTATGGACTCATTTCGGAGTTTGTAGTTTATTCACTCATTCCGGAGTCTCTAGTTTATGGACTCATTTCGGAGTTTATTTAGTTTACCTCCCTTGGGTTTATAGGCAAACATGTCCTAACATCATAGATAACCCCTGCTCTTGCGACATAGATCCATTAGGTTTTGTGGTACTAGGATTTTAGTCCGTGGTACCGTCGCGTTGGTTGATGCATTCCCCGATATACAGTCTTTACGCTGCTGTTCGAGTAGCCCCGCGACTGTCGTGTCTCTGATCCTTTCAGGGGCTGGACAAGACGTCTTCAAGTAATCTTCTTAGGGAGTTTGACCGTCGGAAGAGCAAGCGTTAGGAATTTTTCCATGCCGCTTTTTACTTGAGATTAGTCTCAGTTTGGGAGCCCCGATGAGTCATAACCACTCCGCACTGGTGTGGGATGATCTCAGATAGTCTTTTGGGTTTTATTTGAGTTACCGTCAAGATCTTAAAGCTAGGAATTTTGCCTTCGCTTCCTTTTGATTTGACTATTTTGGAGTCTTTATTGACATTACATCTACTGTAACGGGACAAATGTTGAAGTTGTCTCTAGGTTGTATGTGAACCGTCAAGACTTGGAGCTAGGAATTTTGCCATGGCTCCATTTTGTTTCGACCCTGGGGTCCGTTGATTTAAGGACGTCTCAGTCCTACCGGGCGTGCCAGAATCTGTTCATCGCCGGAAGACGGACCGGGACGTTAGGACATCTGGCCTGAATTCTGGGGGCAGATGCTATTTGGATTCATCCGTCCACCTCTCCGAATATGCCAAGTTGATTTATGGCACCGTATATCGGAGGTTTGGACGGATGTGGCCGTTGTAGCAGACTTCATCAGATTTCCTCTCGTTTGCCAGGGGTTTTTGATTATGGGGACGCTCTTCCTTGCAATCGCAAGCCCCTGCAATTAATTACGTTACCACATCACGATAACCACTTTCTCCTTCTTCAGAAGTTCACTTCGTGTCGTGTGTATTTGTTTTATTTTTGGTTGCCCGTGGATTGTATATGGAGACTAATTTATGTCGTCGCTCATAAGGGTGGATTAGTCCAAATCCGTATATTTTTAGATTTGGGTTTGGATTGATTTAAGAATCGTTAATCCGTTTTGAGATCAAAATCAACTTAAATGTATGCGAGCAGTTGGGGCTCAGTTGCTGTTAAGGATACGTTAGTCCAATTTGAGACTAAGATCCACTTAACAAGGTTTTGGGATCATTTTTATTTTAGATCCAACAAAAGAGTATTTGGGCTCTATTGTTTTAGTTTAAGGACGTTTCGGTCCGTTGTTGCCATTTTGGAGGCAACGGTTAGTTTAAGAATATTTGGGTCCATTATTGCCATTTTGGAGGTAACGGTTAGTTTAAGGACATTTCAGTCCATTATCGCCATTTTGGAGGCGAAGTGTTCTAGTTTGAGGACATCTCGGTCTGTTGATCACCACTTTAGTGGTGAGATTTCAGTTTAAGGACGTCTCGGTCCGTTGATCACTATTTTGGAGGTGGGATTTTGGTTTAAGGACGTCTCGGTCCGTTGATCACCATTGTGGAGGTGTGATTTTAATTTAAAGACGTCTTAGTCCGTTGATCACCATTTTAAAAGTGAGATTTTAGTTTAAGGACGTCTCGGTCCATTAATCACCATTTTGGATGTGACATTTTAGTTTAAGGACGTCTCGGTCTGCTGTCACCATTTTAGAGGCAACGATTAGTTTAAGAACATTTTGGTCCGTTGATCACCATTTTGGTGGTGAAGTTTTAGTTTAAGAACGTTTCGGTCAGTTGATCACCATTTTGGAGGTGAGATTTTAGTTTAAGGACGTCTCGGTCCGTTCATCACCATTCTGGAGGTGAGATTTTAGTTTAAGAATGTCTCGGTCCGCTGTCACCATTTTAGAGGCAACGGTTAGTTTAAAGACATTTCGGTCCGTTGATCACCATTTTTGAGGTGAAGTTTTACTTTAAGGATGTCTCGGTCCGTTATCGCCATGTGAAGTCGTCAAAGGTGCTTTGCCTACCAGAAAATCGGCTTTCGAAAGATTGGTCGTTCCCTCTCATCGGACGTCGGTCTTCGACAAGCTGGCACCAGCAGTAGTCCGTAACCAAAGAAGGGGGCACGACGGAGCCGCTTCCACAACTGAGGTGGTCCCATCTGCAAGGTATGCTCGACGTCGCCACTGGTGCCGAGTGAGAAGAGCTGGGGGCAACTCCCCCTACAGATTCACCCCACCAGCTCCAATGGTGGAAGTTGACGTTGTTGTTCCAACTGGGAATAGATTTGAACTGCTTAGGAGGGTGTGAAAGAACTCCCCAACCGCGGTATTAAAGAAATCTCTACTTCCTGCTGAAAACATGACGCAAGCAAAACTGGAGTAGCCCCCTCAACGGCTCTCTTCCCAAATTCACAGGGTCTGGCGGAAAGTCCAGGACTCTGCGGTTCTCATCAGGCCGGGCCAAAGATGAAGCTAAAAATCAAGAAAATGGGTTACTATTTGCCCACAATGATTTAGGACTATCTCGAATATGCGAAGCAATGTCACTCATGCCAAGTTCACAGGGATTTCATCCACCAACATCCAAATTTGCTACACCCAACGGTAGCTAGCTGGCCGTTCAAAATGTGGAGAACCGATATAATCGGCCCCATTGAGACAGCATCATCTAAAGGACACCGGTTCATACTTGCAACGACTGACTACTTTTCTAAGTGGGTGAAAGCAGTACCACTAAGGGAAGTGAAGACGGAGAATATTCTCCATTTATTCAAGACACATGTCATCTACCGGTTCAGCACTCCACGACGGATAATCTCGGATAATGGGCTGGCCTACGGGAGCCATAAAATCAGCCGCTTCGCATAACAGCATAAAATAGACTGGAGATACTTTTCAGTCTATAATTCTCGTGTCAACGGTCTACATGAAGCTTTAAACAATACCTTGACCAAGATTATAAAGAAAACGGTGTCCAGAAACAAAAAGGACTGGCACGATAGACTGCACGAAGCTCTCTGGGCATACCGAACGACGTTCAATTCGGCTACGAATACAACACCATACACGTTGGTATTCAGCACTGAAGCAGTCCTTTCTTTAGAAATAGAACTCCCTTCTCTTCGAGTAGCGGTTCGATATGAGCTAACAGATGATGAAAATACCCATCTTCGGCTTGAGGAGCTCGACGCCCTCGATGAAACTCACCTCATGGCGCAGCAAAACCTAGAAGCTTACAAGGTAAGGATGACGTGCTTATACGAAAAACTGACTAGACCGAGAACATTTCGCCAAGGCGAACTCGTGCTAGTCGTCAAAAGACCTATGATCCCCAATCGTGCAAAACGGTGGAAATTCGAGCCAAACTATGAAGGCACATACATCATAGACAAGGTCTACTAAGGTGGGGCCTATTTGCTCATGGATATGCATGGCGAAAGACCTTTCCGGCCAATAAACGGCCGATTCCTCAAGAAATACCACGCTGGACGAGTCACAACTTAGGTCAATGATAGATGACGACGCTCATGTCCCCTCGCTATCTTCCTGAGTCAAAACTCTAAGTAGTATTCGGAAAAACTTTACCTCAAACATGGCGACAACTGACCGTAATGTCCTTAAACTAAAGCTTCACCTAAAAATGGTGATAATGGACCACTACGTCCTTAAACTGGCAACGAACCGAGATGTCCCTAAACTAACAATGGACCAAAATGTCCCTAAACTAGTGCTCCGCCTCAAACATGGCGCATCGCCCCAAATACGGCGATATGCTCTATTAAGATTTATATTGCAATCAAACCTCCAACGGAGAAGACTGCAATTCATGTCCCATTGGAAAACAGATGAGTAAAAGAAAATCTCACCTCCAAAATCTGTTCACCGCCAGGGAGTGAACTTCTGGAAAGCATATAGGCGGAAGAGATGGTGCTCCTGTAGTACCACTAAGGGAAGTGAAGACGGAGAATATTCTCCATTTCTTCAAGACACATGTCATCTACCGATTTGGCACTCCGCGACGGATAATCTTGGATAATGGGCTGGCTTACAGGAGCCATAAAATCAGCCGCTTCGCAGAACAGTATAAAATGGACTGGAGATACTCTTCAGTCTATAATTCTCGTGCCAACGGTCTAGCTGAAGCTTTCAACAACACATTGACCAAGATTATAAAGAAAATGGTGTCCAGAAACAAAAAGGACTGGCACGAGAGACTGTACGAAGCTATCTGGGTGTACCGAACGACGTTCAAAACGGCTACGAATACAACACCATACGCGTTGGTATTCGACACTGAAGCAGTCCTTCCTTTTGAAATAGAACTCCCTTCTCTCTGAGTAGTGGTTCAATACGAGCTAACAGATGATGAAAATGCCCATCTTCGCCTTAAGGAGCTCGACGCCCTCGATGAAACTCGCCTCATGGCGCAGCAAAACTTAGAAGCTTACAAGGCAAAGATGACGCGCTCATTCGAAAAACTGACTAGGCCGAGAACATTCCACCAAGGCGAACTCGTGCTAGTCGTCAAAAGACCTATAATCCCCAATCGTGCAAAACAGGGGAAATTCGAGCTAAACTATGAAGGCCCATATATCATAGACAAGGTCTACCAAGGTGTGGCCTATTTACTCATGGATATGCATGGCGGAAGACCTTTCCGGCCAATAAACGGCCGATTCTTCATGAAATACCATGCTTGACGAGTCACGACTAACCTGTTCTTAAGCCGTCATATTCCCCAAGTTACCCTACAGGCGGTTCAATATTAGCCATTTGTATACAATCCACGGGCATAAATAAACGATTTCCCCACCAAGTTCCACCAATGATGAGAAATGTTCTCATGTGGTGAACGACACTTGTAACTCCTCTCGACTTATAAAGAGAAAACACTCTTATGAGATCCTTACGACTTATAAGAGAACACATACTTAGGAATCCCCATGACTCCTAAGGAGAAAATACGCCTATGAGATTCTCATGATTCATAAGGAGAAATAACTTTATGAGACCCTTACGGCTCATAAAGTCTGAAAAAGTCTTAGTCAACATGATCCTAACCCTGTTTACTAAGCCATCTTTGTTCAAGTCGACAAAGACAAATGATAATTCTCTCCTGGCAAGGTTCCAGTAGTAGCGATGATGATGCTTAAACATGTATCAAACCCCAAGTCCTCTAGAGGAGTCGAAGCTCAAGTGGGCCCGCAAAAAGGCTCGCGATACCTGAAGGGGTTATCCCAAAACGGATAGTCCTCCCAACTAGCAGGTGAAGTCGTCAAAGGTACTTCGCCTACCAGAAAATCGGCCTTTGAAAGATTAGTTGTTCCCTCTCAACGGACGTCGATCTTCAACAGGCTGGCACCAGCAGCAGCCTCTAATCAAAGAAGGGGGCACAACAGAGCCGCTTCCACAACTGAGGTGGTCCCATCTACAAGGCATGCTCGACGTTGCCACTAGCGCCGAGTGAGAAGAGCTGGGGTCAACTCCCTTTCCGGATTCACCCCACCAACTCCAATGATGGAAGTTGACGCTGCTGTTCCAACCGAGAACATCTTTGAACTGCTTAGGAAGGTGTGAAGAACTCTCCAACCGCGGTGTTTAAGAAATCTCTACTTCTTGCTGAAAACATGACGTGGGTAAAACCAGAGCATTCCCCTACAGCTCTCCTCCCAAATCCACAGGGTCTGGCGAAAAGTCCAGGACTCTGCGGTTCTCATCAGGCCGGGCCAAAGATGAAGCTGAAGAACAAGAAAATGGGTTACTATTGGCCCACAATGATTCAGGACTGTCTCGAATATGCGAAGCAGTGTCACTCGTGCCAAGTTAACGGGGACTTCATCTACCAACATCCAAATCCGCTACACCCAACGGTAGCTAGCTGGCCGTTCAAAATGTGGGGAACCGATATAATCGGCCCCATTGAGCCATCATCGTCTAAAGGACACCGGTTCATACTGGCAACGAATGACTACTTTTCTAAGTGGACGGAAGCAGTACTACTAAGGGAAGTGAAGAAGGAGAATATTCTCCATTTCTTTAAGACACATGTCATCTACCGGTTCGGCACTCCGCGACGGATACTCTCGGATAATGGGCGGGCTACAGGAGCCATAAAATCAGCTTCTTTGCAGAACAACATAAAATAAACTGGAGATACTCTTCATTCTATAATCCTCGTGCGTTCAAGGACGTCTCGGTCCGTTATCCATCTTACGCGCACGCGTATTTGTTACGTGACGGGATGAACAACGATGTTGATATGGAATGTGCCCAATTTGGGGCATGATCCAATTTGAGGCATGCACGTCAATTTGGAAGTGCATTAAGAGAAGTTATTGGTCGTTGGGACCCGCAACCTCTCCGAAGACGTTGAGAAATTATAACGACATATATCATAGGTGTAAAGAGATGTACCCTTAAACCAAATCCCATATTTAAGGGCAAAGATGGTGCTGCTGTAGACCTAAGAAATGTTAATCATGTTTGAGACTAAAATTATCTTAGGAGATATAAGATGAGTATCATTTGGGATATCATCAATGGGAGACCGTTAGTCATTTTTGATACTAAGGTCGGTTTGGGAAAACACGAGCACATGGGCTCGGTTGTTTTAGTATCAAAGAGATCTAACCTCACAAAATTTAGCCAATTTGGGCTAAGATTGAGTCTCCAACAGTGCTAAGCACTAAGGAATACAACGCTCACGTACGTTTCACGTGGACACTGGATTATTGTTAAACACTAGAGTTTTATGGCGCTCACGTGACACACGTGAGACACCCCAAATATGGCACTGCTCTTTGGGTTTTATTCCCCCTCTTTTATATAAGTGTTAAGCACTTGGTTCTCGTGCAAAGCACTTGGTTCTCGTGCAAAGCACGTGGGTGTCCCCTTTTCCTTTATTGATACTGGAGTACAGTAGTTATTCTAAAACCTTGTTAAGTGGATATTAGTCTCAAATTGGACTAACGTATCCTTAACAAAAACCAACCGAGCCCCAACTGCTCGTATACATTTAAGTCGATATTGATCTCAAAACAGATTGACGATCCTTAAATCAACCCAAACCCAAATCTAAAAATATATGGATTTGGACTAATCCACGCCCTACGGGCGACGACATAAATTAGTCTCCGCATACAATCTACGGGCAACCAAAAATAAAACAAATACACACGACACGAAGTGAACTTCTGGAGCAGGAGAAAGTGGTTATCGCGATGCGGTAACGTAATTAACTGCAGGGGCTTGCGCCTGCATGGAAGAGCGTCCCCACAATCAAAAAACCCTCGCAAATGAGGGGGAATCTGACGAAGTCTGCTACAACGGCCGCATCCGTCCAAACCTCCGATATACGGTGCCATAAATCAACTTGGCATCTTCGGAGAGGTGGACGGATAAATCCAAATAGCATCTGTCCCCAGATTCAGGCCAGACGTCTTAACGTCCCGGTCCGTCTCCCGGATGTGAAAATATTCTATTCGACATTCCTTCTCACTCCAGCAGGATGCAGACGCAATGTCAACAAAGACCCCAGGGTCGAAACAAAATGGAGCCATGGCTAAATTCCCAGCTCCAAGTCTTGACGGTTCACATACAAGCTAGAGACAACTTCAACATTCGTCCCGTTACAACAGATGAAATGTCAACAAAGGCTCCAAAATAACCAAATCAAAAGGAAGCGAAGGAAAAATTTCTAGCTTCAGGGTCTTGACGGTTACTCAAATAAAACCCGAAAGACTATCGCAGATCATCCCACACCAGTGTGGAGTGGTTATGACTCATCGGGGCTCCCAAACTGAGCCTAATTTCAAGTAAAAAAGCGGCATGGTAAAATTCATAACGCTTGATCTTCCGATGGTCAAACTTCCTAAGAAGATTATTTGAAGACGTCTTGACCAGCCTCCGAAAGGATCAGAGACACGACAGTCGCGGGGCTACTCGAACAGCAGCGTAAAGACTGCATATCGGGGAATGCATCAGCCAACACGACAGTACCACGGACTAAAACCCTTGAACCAAAAAACCTAACAGACCTCAATCGTAAAGAGCAGGGGTTATCTATGATGTTAGGACATATTTGCCTATAAACCCAAGGGAGGTAAACTAAATAATCTCCGAAATAAATCCATAAACTAGTGACTCTGGAATGAGTGAATAAACAGCATGCGAAACTTTGTTTAGCCTATATGAAATTTAAATGCAGCGCCTATATGCTTTTTATATAGGCGCTCAGGTGTTTAACACATGAGCCTTTGTTTAGCTTATCTGTAGTTTAACTGCAGCGCCTATATGCTTTTCATATAGGCGCTCACGTGTTTAACACGTGACGCTTGTTTATCCCAGTTATAGTTTAATTGCAGCACCTATATGCTTTGCATATAGGCGCTCACTTGTTTAACACGTGAGGCTCGAATAGTGGGGAGTTTCCCCCTTTCTTTCTCTCATCTCTTTCTTTTTTTTTATGAAGGAACAAATACCCCCACAGTGTTGCTCTCACGTGGCTTGCACGTGAGTGCAACGCTGTCCACTTTTGCAGCCGTTGGATTGCTAAGAGGAATGGGGAGATGAACTGCTCCCATCATGTCTTATAAATGCGAGGGCTTGACTCTTGAAATGGCCACTATTTCTTCGTCTTCATCCTTAATCTTTCTCTTGAGAATTTAATTCTCCTTTCAGAGCTTAGCTCTCTGCCCGTTGAAATTTCAGAGTTAAACTCTATTAAAAAGAACTCTTTTGGGTAAAGATCTTGAACGACATTTTTCTCTTAGAAACAAGAAACCTTTTTCTTTAATTTTTTTTTGGATTTTAAATCCACCGTAAGAGCTTTACTCTCTTCTGGAACTGATCTCTTAGAGATCCAAAATGACATAATCTTTTGTGTATGAAACCCCAATATCTTCGAAGATCAGGCGTTTCTCCTCTGATCATTGAGGATCTTTGGAATTTTAATTACATTTCTTCGTTTCCCATCATGGAGGTTTCTGGAATTTAATTCTATTGCTTAAAAGGAATTTGATTTCTCATCAAAGAGCTTAGGTTTGAAAGATCAAGAGGGCATTTTAGGAATTTTATTACCTGGTGTTCTTGAGCATATTTTCATTATAGGGGTTTACCCTTATTTTCACAAATTTGAATCAACGGACCGAAACGTCCTTAAACTAAGATCTCACCTCCAAAATGGTGATCAACGGGCCGAAACGTTCTTAAACTAAAATCACACCTCCAAAACGGTGATCAACGGACCGAGACGTCCTTAAACTAAAATCTCACCTCCAAAGTGGTGATCAACACATGTAACACCCGAGCCCAATACTACTATTTTCTGTTATTGGTTGAGCATTAGATATTACTCATTTCATTTATCTTGCTGGTTTGGGTTTTACTGTAAAAATTTTATCTGGCTAAGTCATTTCTGCATATAACAAATTTTAGCACCTAAAATAAAATTAAAAATATCTATCTGGGCCTACTCGACACCCCTAGCCGCGTGGTAGCGTCCGCGCATCGAGTTCTCGTCCCGTTCGGTGAAACGGGCAAGTTTGGACTGCTACGCGCGCGTACAGGTGTCCGTCTTGGGGGCATGCTTTTTAACCATAAAACATTTCATTTTTAAATTTGGAACACGCTTAAAATCCTATTATTTGAATTTCAAATTTTTGGACCCAACCCGGACGCGATTTGGTAATGTTTCATTTAGCGCCAAAATCCCAAATTAATAAAATATTCGAAACCTTATAATATTCGTATTATAATCTTACCGTTAGCTTTTAGATTCTTAAATCCTTAATATTAAATCTTTTTTTTTAACCATTTAAATCTCTCTGGCCAATCACGGGGCTCTTAACCCCCGTGGGCCCCTCCAATCTCTCTCTTTCTCTTTCCCCCTCTTTAACGTATCCCTCTCTCTCTCTCTCTCTATCTTTCTATATCTCTCTCTCTCTAACTCTCTCTCTCTCTCCTATATATATATTACCTTTCTCCTTCCCCTTCATATATTTTTCCCAGCCACGAGAAAACTGAAACCATCGTGACCTAGCCCTAGCCGCCTCCACCGTCGCCGCCGCAGCTCCGACGCCGGCGCCGGCGCCACCGTCGCCTTCGCCTCTGCCTCCTCGTACCAACCTCGACTTCCCCTCCTTCTCCCCGTGTGCACGTCGCCACCGCAGCAACCCCGGACAATCCCGTGCCTTCTCTGTTCGGCCGGAGACGTCGCCGGCAACCGTCGTCGTCGTCACCCGCGCCACCTTCGGCACCTCCTCATCACCTGCGCACCAGCCCCAACCACCTCCTCTCCATCTCCACTTTCCTTCCCTGTTACATACCCGCAACCCTAGCCCATCGCCTGCAACCTCCTCGCCGGCGCCCCACCGCCGTCGACCCCATCGCTGGCACGCCCTCTGCAACACCAGTAAGCCTTCTCTCCCCTTCCTCCTTCCATTCTCCCTTCGGTATCCCTTGGCCGTGCATTAACTTTTCCGGTTGTTTTGTCGCTGTTCGCCGGAATCCGGCCGTGCCAGTGACGTGTCCTGACGATCCAGCAGAGTGCTCTGACCCGTGAGGTCCCTTGGTTCGTCGTTTGGGTTCAATCCGTGAACCGTGCGTCCGTCGCGAGTTTCCCCGCCGACATTACGTTCCGTTTTTCCCGGTTCGCGACCCGTCGAGGCAAGTATCACTTGCTACATTCTATACTATACAATTATCTATGTTTGACTCATTAAACCTACAAAACTTAACTCGGTATAGTTATTTTCTCATTTGGTTGCAATATGACATATATCATTTTTACAGTTAACATAGAAATTACAGTTTGCCACTTTTAACCTAAGAACCCAGTTTACCTGTTAATCACATTTTACCGTTTAATAGATTGTAGCACTTTCCCATGTAGTTCTATTACATTCGGATATTCATATTCAAAGGCTTGATATAACTGTGTTGCATCATCATTTAATCTGTTGCACCGCGAAGGGTGTTCAAAACCTGTTAATATAATAAAACGGCTGTACTATATTAATGCACTATTGTGATTGAATGATCTGCTTATTGTTGTTTAATTTATTACTTATTTCCTGCTGTTAATCTCCTGTTCGATTATATATCTGTTGTGAGCACACCCACGATATTGTTACATCTTGACTTGACTTTGTCACACATGATATATATTTGATACACATGACATGGTATTGCACCGTTTACTATTGACTTGACCTGTTGTACCATGACCTGACCTGTTACCTGATCTCGTGCCTAATGCCAACAAACCTGACATGTTGTCCTCATGGACCATTCCTGTTGTCTATCCAGACAAACCTGCTGTTACCTGATCCTGTGTTGGCATTAGTTCTTGATTAATGAACACCTGACTCGACACATATAACTTGGGGGTATGGGGAAATCAAAAGTGTAAACTAAAGTGTAACTTAAAAGGGTATTACTTGATCCGTGGTCCCGGGGGGTAACGGGACAGAGCCATTCGTGACTCTTACATTTTCCTGATCCGTGGTCCCGGGGGGTAACGGGACAGAACCACTATTGGTTCACATATTCCTGATCCGTGGTCCCGGGGGGTAACGGGACATATCCTTGAGTTACATGGATGATTACTCAAATTGATTTCAAAGACTTCAGAATAGAAAACCTGATAGAACAGTTTAGTTACCCACTGCACACTACCCTGCACTGCTTGTTTCATACTATCGCTTTATTCATGTTTATTTCTGCATTGCCTATTACACTGTTCATATTATATTACTTGATGACATGACGTGCTGACGTCTGGGTTTTGCATGGCCCAGATTCCGTACCGCTATCGCAGTCCGAGCAGGAGTACTTCAGCCAGCAGGCTGAGCTGTGAGGTGTTAGTATTAGTTAGTTTTTATTTCCTGCATTTATTTCCTGATGTGAGCCCGCATTATGGGACATACTTTTCAGTTATTTGTATTGGATCATTTGCTTCCACATTTATTTATTATTGACTCCTGTTATTCTGGTTTATGGACATGTTTTTAGAAATTTTATCTTGTTCTTGATATCTCTACAGCCGTAATGTGACTGTGGATGGATACTTCCTACCCACAGGTAGCATGGTTGGCTATGTCACGTGCCCAATCTAGCGTACTCTGGAAAGCGGGGCGTGACATGGTTCTTTTGGTATCAAAGCCATAGGTTAGTTGGGTTGATTCTTTTGTAGTTGGGTATTGTACCCAATACACGAATCAGAATACCCGTGTTTAGGAAACATGTCCTATCACCTTGACCGTTTTACCATTCTTGAATCACATTCTTCCTGATTATATCGACGTGCAAACTTACTTTGCATGTCGACTCGAAAACCTGATTTCTTGTTATCCCTAGGACTTAGGCGACTTGGGTGGAGTTAAATAATTGTGGCTATGATACCGCAGCATAGTTACAATGCGGTACTCTATTTAAGTATCTTGGAGTTCTAGCCTTGATCTATATATATCAAATCTATCATCATGCTAATGTTGGGTGTTTTCTTGATTTCAGGAATATGGCAGGTAAGAATTTGAAGACGTACCAGAGGCGTGTGGACGAAGCCGCCATGCTTGGAGTGATAAGGGGAATGCTAGAGAATCAAAAGAGGCAGACCGAGCTAATCCAGCAGCAAGCAGACTCGTTTCAGGAAGGTTTGCAGATCGTTCAGCAGTCTGTGAACAACGTTGGAGCTAAACCAGTTGACCGAGTAGGGACCGTAGAAGATTTCAGACGTTTGGGTCCGTCTACATTTACTGGTTTGGAGGAGCCGTTGCCAGCCGAGCAGTAGCTAGTTGACACGGAGAATTTGTTGATTGCGGCACAGATTCCAGATGACAAAAGAGTTGATGTGATACGCATTCAGTTGGTGGACTACGCCCGAGAATGGTGGCTTGTGGAGGAGACCCGCTTGCCCAAACCGATCAAATGGGCGGATTTTTCTAAGAGTTTCCTGGAGAAGTTCTTCCCGCAAACTGCACGGGAGGAAATGGAAGAGAAGTTTATTGGGCTGAGGCAGAATAGAGCACCCATGGATATGCATGCAGCGGAATGGACGAGACTCGGCAGATTCGCTGGACCTTTAGTTGCCAACGATGCAAACAGGGCACGGAGGTTCATGCGCAGCTTGGATGTGGACATCCAGAGGCAGATTGTCTCCCTGGGTTTGACCACTTTCTCACAGGTTCTTACGGCAGTTCGGGAACTGCAGAGTTTATCTGGGATGAAAGGAAGCTTGCAGCAGACAGCAGTTGCGGCAAGGAAGCCCGCATTTGTATCTAACAGAGCTCATAGTCGCAGAGGTATTCCAGTGGACCGTCGAGGTGTAGCACCCATGAAGAAGCCTGTGATCGTTGATCGAAGAAAGAGCATGATTTGTGACTACTGCCGTTTACCTGGGCACGTGCAGAAGGATTGTCGAAGGAAGCTGGGACTTTGTTTGGTTTGTGGAGCGGCTGATCACGCAGTTGGTGCCTATCCGTCGAAGCTTCGTACGAGGGATGATATTCAGAAGCCTCCACAGAAACCGTTCCAAGGGCAGAGACAGCTGACTCAAGGACCTAATCAGGCTCGAGCTTTTACCTTGACAGCTGAGGAAGCTAAGGCATCAGGAGAAGTGGTTTCAGGTATTCTACTCGTTCATGGTTTTCCCGCAGTGGCATTATTTGATTCTGGTGCATCCCATTGTTTTATGTCATCCAAGTTTATAACTACACACTCGATTGCCTGCACGACCCTGTCTAGTTTCTGGGACATACACACTGGGAATGGAAAAATTGTATCTAGTAGGGAATGTAAAGACTGTACAGTTGTGGTGTGCGGACGGGAGCTTTTTGCAGATTTCTTGGTGATTGATACGGGCAGCTACGAGGTCGTCTTGGGAATGGACTTTCTTGGCACTTTCCACGCTCACATTGACTGTAGGGCAAGGAAGGTAATTTTCCAGATTCCCGGACATACTGAGTTTACCTTCACTGGAGGAAGCAGTTCTGTCGGGCCAGTCGAGTTTAGGGCTAGGCCGACAAATGTTATTCTTGCAGCAATGGAAGTTGATAGTAGTGAAGGGCCGGCGGTTGTTCGCGATTTTATGGATGTGTTTGAAGATATATCAGGTTTACCGCCGAAGCGAGACGTGGAGTTCGCAATTGATCTTATTCCTGGTGCAGCGCCAGTATCTAAAGCGTATTATCCGATGGCACCAGTAGAATTGGAAGAAGTTAAGAAGCAAGTTGCTGAATTGCTTGAGAAGGGTTGGATTCGAAGCAGCAACTCGCCTTGGGGAGCTCCAGTCCTTTTAGTAAAGAAGAAGGATGGCACGAGAAGGATGTGCATCGACTATCGAGAATTAAACCGGGTAACTATCAAGAACAAGTACCCGATCCCTCGCATCGGAGAACTTTTTGAGCAGCTTAGTGGCGCGAGGGTATTCTCGAAGCTGGATTTGCGATCCAGATATCATCAGGTCCGAGTGAAAGCAGAAGATATTTGCAAGACGGCGTTTCGAACTCGGTATGGACATTACGAGTACTTAGTAATGCCCTTCGGGGTAACGAATGCGCCGGCAATACTCATGGATTTAATGAACCGAATCTTTTCACCGTTCTTGGACCAGTTTATTGTAGTATTTATTGACGATATTCTGGTTTACTCGAAGAGTTTTGAGGAGCATGCTGAGCATTTGAAGATCGCACTGCAAACATTGAGACATGAGAAATTGTATGCGAAGATGAGTAAGTGCGAATTTTGGCTGGAAGAAGTGAAGTTTCTGGGGCATGTTGTGTCGGGCGATGGAATCGCCGTCGATCCCGAAAATATTGCAGCAGTAAGAGATTGGCCGATTCCAAAGAATGTAGCTGAGATAAGAAGTTTCCTTGGATTAGCCGGGTACTACAGAAGATTTGTGGAGAACTTCGCTCGTCTGGCAGAACCGTTGACCAAGCTTACGCGCAAGGAGGTACTTTTTGTATGGACGGATAAGTGTGCTTTAGCTTTCGAGACGTTGAAGCAAAATTTGATAACCGCCCCTATTCTGACCGTGCCAGACAATTCCGGAGGATTGGTGATTCACAGCGACGCATCTGGAAAAGGATTGGGATGTGTTTTGATGCAGCATGGGAAAGTTGTAGCGTACGCATCGAGACAATTAAAGACCCATGAGAAGAATTATCCCACTCACGACTTGGAGCTTGCGGCTGTGATCTTCGCTTTGAAGATTTGGAGACACTACCTTTTGGGCGTGAGAGTCGAAGTTTTTACAGATCACAAGAGTTTGAAGTATGTGTTCACTCAGAAGGAGTTGAATATGAGGCAGCGTAGATGGTTGGAGCTGATGGCCGACTACGACCTTGATCTTAAATACCATCCGGGAAGGGTTAACGTCGTGTCGGATGCGCTTAGTCGGTTACCAGCAATTCAGGTGTTAACTACACAGAGGGAGATCATTGCAGATTTTCGAAGATTTGACTTGGAAGTTGTGCTACCGCGTTCTACGGGACAGTTGATGCAGTTGCAGGTACAGTCGTCCTTGGTTGAGAAGATTAAAGCGGCACAATCGCAGGATCCTAGACTGCAAAAGTTTCGAGAGTAGGTTGAAGCCGGACTACGAACAGATTTACTGGTCCACGAGGATGGTTCGTTGAGGTATGGTAGCCGTTTGTGTGTGCCAAAGGGAGATGTTCGTGAAGAGCTTATGAAGGAGGCACACAGTTCAGCTTACTCTGTACATCCAGGAGGCACAAAGATGTACCGAGATATTCGACCGCATTTCTGGTGGGAAGGAATGAAACGGGAGATTGCTCGCTTCGTGGCTAAGTGCTTGGTGTGTCAGCAAGTCAAGACTGAACACCAAAGGGTTGCTGGTTTATTGCAACCACTCCCGATTCCTCAGTGGAAGTGGGAACATATAACCATGGATTTCGTGACGGCTTTACCGCGGAGTCCAAAGGGTAACAATGCAGTATGAGTGATTGTCGATCGGTTGACCAAGGCAGCTCACTTTATCCCTTTCCGGGTTAGTCAATCAACAGAGACTTTGGCAGAACGGTACATGCAGGAGATTGTAAGACTGCATGGCGTACCGGTGAGCATCGTGTCCGATCGGGACACTCGGTTCTTATCACACTTCTGGAGGAGTTTACAGGAAAGTTTGGGGACTCGATTGAAGTTTAGCACAGCTTATCATTCTCAAACTGATGGTCAGTCGGAGAGAACGATCCAAACTCTTGAAGACATGTTGAGAGCATGCATGTTGGACTTCAAAGGTTCATGGGAGGATCACCTACACTTGGTGGAGTTTTCTTACAACAATAGTTTCCAAGCAACTATCCAGATGGCTCTGTTTGAAGCTTTGTATGGTCGTAAGTGCCGTTCACCTGTTTGTTGGGATGATGTTGGTGAACGAAGATTATTGGGACCAGATTTGGTGGTACAGACAGTTGAGAAGGTTAACACAATCAGAAAGCATATGAAGGCAGCTCAAGACAGACAGAAAAGTCGGGCTGACACGTCAAGAAGACCTCTAGAGTTCGCCGTGGGTGATTTGGTATTCTTGAAAATATCACCGACTAGAGGGGTGATTCGTTTTGGGAGTCGAGGAAAGCTTAGTCCTCGATTCGTTGGACCCTTCGAGATATTGGAGCGCGTTGGAGAGGTAACGTACCGTTTGGCGTTACCGCAGTCCTTGGCGGGTGTGCACGATGTGTTTCATGTATCTCAACTACGAAGGTATGTTCAAGATGAAACACACGTCTTGGATCATTCGGAGTTAACTGTACGGGAAGACCTAACTTTTGAGGAGCGACCGGTTGAAATCATGGATCGAAGGGAAAATGTTCTTAAGAACAAGGTTATCCCCCTTATACTCGTTTCTTGGGGTAATCGATCGCATGGAGAGTCCACTTGGGAACGAGAAGATGAGATCCGGCAGAAGTTTCCTCACATTTTCCTGTAGTTTTCTATCTTTGTATTCTTGGAATTTCGAGAACGAAATTCTTTTTGTAGTTGGGTATAATGTAACACCCGAGCCCAATACTACTATTTTCTGTTATTGGTTGAGCATTAGATATTACTCATTTCATTTATCTTGCTGGTTTGGGTCTTACTGTAAAAATTTTATCTGGCTAAGTCATTTCTGCATATAACAAATTTTATCACCTAAAATAAAATTAAAAATATCTATCTGGGCCTACTCGACACCCCTAGCCGCGTGGTAGCGTCCGCGTATCGAGTTCTCGTCCCGTTCGGTGAAACGGGCAAGTTTGGACGGCTACGCGCGCGTACATGTGTCCGTCTTGGGGGCATGCTTTTTAACCATAAAACATTTCATTTTTAAATTTGGAACCCGCTTAAAATCCTATTATTTGAATTTCAAATTTTTGGACCCAATCCGGACACGATTTGGAAATGTTTCATTTAGCGCCAAAATCCCAAATTAATAAAATATTCGAAACCTTATAATATTCGTATTATAATCTTACCGTTAGGTTTTAGATTCTTAAATCCTTAATATTAAATCTTTTTTTTTAACCATTAAAATCTCTCTGGCCAATCACGGGGCTCTTAACCCCCGTGGGCCCCTCCAATCTCTCTCTTTCTCTTTCCCCCTCTCTAACGTATCCCTCTCTCTCTCTCTATCTTTTTATATATCTCTCTCTCTCTAACTCTCTCTCTCTCTCTCTCCCCTATATATATATTACCTTTCTCCTTCCCCTTCATATATTTTTCCCAGCCACGAGAAAACTGAAACCATCGCGACCTAGCCCTGGCCGCCTCCACCGTCGCCGCCGCAGCTCCGACGCCGGCGCCAGCGCCACCGTCGCCCTCGCCTCTGCCTCCTCGTACCAACCTCGACTTCCCCTCCTTCTCCCCGTGTGCACGTCGCCACCGCAGCAACCCCGGACAATCCCGTGCCTTCTCTGTTCGGCCGGAGACGTCGCCGGCAACCGTCGTCGTCGTCACCCGCGCCACCTTCAGCACCTCCTCATCACCTGCGCACCAGCCCCGACCACCTCCTCTCCATCTCCACTTTCCTTCCCTGTTACATACCCGCAACCCTAGCCCATCGCCTGCAACCTCCTCGCCGGCGCCCCACCACCGTTGACCCCATCGCTGGCACGCCCTCTGCAACACCAGTAAGCCTTCTCTCCCCTTCCTCCTTCCATTCTCCCTTCGGTATCCCTTGGCCGTGCATTAACTTTTCCGGTTGTTTTGTCGCTGTTCGCCGGAATCCGGCCGTGCCGGTGACGTGTCCTGACGATCCAGCAGAGTGCTCTGACCCGTGAGGTCCCTTGGTTCGTCGTTTGGGTTCAATCCGTGAACCGTGCGTCCGTCGCGAGTTTCCCCGCCGAC
Organism: Agapanthus africanus; assembly: GCA_030015575.1. Classification (NCBI taxonomy): domain Eukaryota; kingdom Viridiplantae; phylum Streptophyta; class Magnoliopsida; order Asparagales; family Amaryllidaceae; genus Agapanthus; species Agapanthus africanus. The sequence goes on along the minus strand of CM057339.1, from coordinate 820,513,078 downwards.
ATTACGTTCCGTTTTTCCCGGTTCGCGACCCGTCGAGGCAAGTATCACTTGCTACATTCTATACTATACAATTATCTATGTTTGACTCATTAAACCTACAAAACTTAACTCGGTATAGTTATTTTCTCATTTGGTTGCAATATGACATATATCATTTTTACAGTTAACATAGAAATTACAGTTTGCCACTTTTAATCTAAGAACCCAGTTTACCTGTTAATCACATTTTACCGTTTAATAGATTGTAGCACTTTCCTATGTAGTTCTATTACATTCGGATATTCATATTCAAAGGCTTGATATAACTGTATTGCATCATCATTTAATCTGTTGCACCGCGAAGGGTGCTCAAAACCTGTTAATATAATAAAACGGCTGTACTATATTAATGCACTATTGTGATTGAATGATCTGCTTATTGTTGTTTAATTTATTGCTTATTTCCTGCTGTTAATCCCATGTTCGATTATATATCTGTTGTGAGCACACCCACGATATTGTTACATCTTGACTTGACTTTGTCACACATGATATATATTTGATACACCTGACATGGTATTGCACCGTTTACTATTGACTTGACCTGTTGTACCATGACCTGACCTGTTACCTGATCTCGTGCCTAATGCCAACAAACCTGACATGTTGTCCTCATGGACCATTCCTGTTGTCTATCCAGACAAACCTGCTGTTACCTGATCCTGTGTTGGCATTAGTTCTTGATTACTGAACACCTGACTCGACACATATAACTTGGGGGTATGGGGAAATCAAAAGTGTAAACTAAAGTGTAACTTAAAAGGGTATTACTTGATCCGTGGTCCCGGGGGGTAACGGGACAGAACCATTCGTGACTCTTACATTTTCCTGATCCGTGGTCCCGGGGGGTAACGGGACATAACCACTATTGGTTCACATATTCCTGATCCGTGGTCCCGGGGGGTAACGGGACATATCCTTGAGTTACATGGAGGATTACTCAAATTGATTTCAAAGACTTCAGAATAGAAAACCTGATAGAACAGTTTAGTTACCCACTGCACACTACCCTGCACTGCTTGTTTCATACTATTGCTTTATTCATGTTTATTTCTGCATTACCTATTACACTGTTCATATTATATTACTTGATGACATGACGCACTGACGTCTGGGTTTTGCATGGCCCAGATTCTGTACCGCTGTCGCAGTCCGAGCATGAGTACTTCAGCCAGCAGGCTGAGCTGTGAGGTGTTAGTATTAGTTAGTTTTTATTTCCTGTATTTATTTCCTGATGTGAGCCCGCATTATGGGACATACTTTTCAGTTATTTGTATTGGATCATTTGCTTCCGCATTTATTTATTATTGACTCCTGTTATTCTGGTTTATGGACATGTTTTTAGAAAATTTATCTTGTTCTTGATATCTCTACAGCCGTAATGTGACTGTGGATGGATACTTCCTACCCACAGGTAGCATGGTTGGCTATGTCACGTGCCCAATCTAGCGTACTCTGGGAAGCGGGTCGTGACAACACACGTCAGTGGTACTAACTGTATGTAACGGATACCCGGGTACTTATCGAAAAGAAGTCCGATGAGCAAACTCATCTGAACTCCTATTGAGTCTGTCCGTGACAATCTCCGTATAGTCCGGTCTGTTCGTCTGAGAGTATCGCATGCGGGGTCTAAGGGGTGGAAAAACGTCAGACCCCTAATAACCTGGCAAGTCGTGCCGATGTGGTTCAAGACCATCCGAGATCTACCGATCTAACTATCAGTAGTTCTCAATCCATCCTAACCAGGATTTATGGTGTTGGCCAACCGAACACGGCGCGACATCGACTCTCTATACTGGGAGAAACGAATCCCTAACAATCGTTCACTGCCTCCATGTGGTTTGAGACTGTACCTAACTAAAACCTGTTTGCACGACTCGGTAGAGCCGTGGTAGGGTAGTAATCAAAGAACAGTGGGAACTCACACGAGACAAATGACCTCAGGTCAACAGACTATCTGTACCCATGTCACCAAAAAACTGCTATCTGACGATTGATATAATACCATCTAGACAGTTCTCGGCGAGTCCGTCCAGTGTACTCACCCCCAGTGAATACTTATATACGATCTTAGGTGCCAAAGACCAATGGTTGTGGGGCCAACCATCGCCCTTCGTCGGGGGTCTAGAAACGTATATACCAAACTACTCCGGAGTATCGATACCCTGTCTCGATACTCCCGCGACTAGGAATATTTAAGAATGTGCTTATGGACTACCCGGCCCTCACTGTATGATTGCCATCATAACGCTGGTAATCAAACAATAATCCTACAAGTTTTATCAACATATATTAACGATACGTAATAACAAGTAAAATATATACACATGTTAAAATAAAGACAAACCAAATAGCATACTATCATATCGAGCAAAATTATTCGGTACATACATATGCCCACGCATCCACTACACACACACAATAATGACCTCTAGAACATACATATCCAACAACGTGTACTTCTCATGGTACCAAGACACGGTCGCTTATGTTCCTTTATGACTCATCAATCACCCTTCATGCCTATGCTGATGCTAGTTAGGCTGATAATCCTGACACTCATCGCTCCATTACATGCTTCTGTCTTTTCTGGGCTCTACTCTGATTTTCTGGCCCAACAATCGTCAAGTTACGATTTCCTGCTTCAGCACTGAAGCAGAATACTCATCAATGGCCGACATCATTGCTGAACTTAAATGACTTCATAGTTTGTTTGCTGATATGGGTTTCGTCATACTTCCTCGTATTCCTCTCTATTGTGAAAACAAGAACGTGATCCAAATTGCCGAAAATCCAATGTTCCATAAACGAGCCAAACATATTGAGATGGATTGCCATATTGTTGGTCAGGAATACAACTAAGATCAGATTTCACTTCCTTATATTCATTCTAAGACCAAGTGGTTGATTTCTTCACCAAAGCACAAACACATTCACAATTACTATATTTCTTATCCACACTCGCGGTATATGATCCACCGTGAGTTTGGGGAGTTGTTAAGATTAGTTTTAATTAATGATGGTAATTATTATAGTTGTAATTAGGATAGTACTAATTTTATTTATATAGATCTTATCATAAAATAAACCTTCATTATAATACTTTTGTAAATATAATGATAAATTTATAAACTAAAATTGCAAAATCAACCTAGCTAGTAGATGATAGTAAATAAATAGTGAAATGGATAACAAAGAGATTTTCATTTAGAATGCTTGTTGACCTTAAACCATATTGCAACTATTTAAAAACAAAGAGATAGAAATCAACATGATTATAGGGTAGAGCGAAAGGAACTATTTGTTGACCTTATACATTTGAACTAATTAGGCAGAGGGTTAGGTATTTTGTATTCCCAAGTCCTCCATCATTGAAGGATGCATGAAAAGAGATCTCAGTTGAAAATTTTGGTTAAGTTCATCAGTCAGAGATATTAGCTTTTAGAAAGTACTCTCACATATTCGATTTTACAACAGTTGACTTCTCTAAGCTTTAAAAATGTTATTAGGTAGAACAATTTACTGAAATATGCCCTCTCCTTCCCCCCCCCCCCCCCCCCCCCCCCCCGCCTCCCTCTCTCTCTCCCTCTCCCCACACACACAACCCTCATTCATGTTATTTGATGGCTTATGTTGAATTCTATACATATGCCATATTTGACATCTGGATGAAGGACTCAATAAGATTTACCCCATACATATAGTAATTATCTTGATTAGATTAGTAATTAAGTTGTTTGTTGGAGCTCATCTGCGTTCAACTATATTATATTTGGTAATAAATGAAATCTTTTACTCATAGTTGTTAGCACACATTCCAAAATTAATGTAATGGTAAAAAATGGGAAGGATTTGTTTTCAAATCCTTCCGATAGGATATCTTTGTGTGTGTGTATCTATGGGTAAATTTTCAAAAAAAAAAAATCAAGCACTTTTTTCTGTTGCCGAAAACCTCCGGCCTCAAATCAATTGTTAAAAACCCTCCGGAAATTTTTCCTGTAGTATCTATATAGTGACCTGCTATATCTAACTAACTCATACAATCTATTTAGATATCACAGGCAGCGGTTTAGATATCACAATCAACTGTTTAGATATTACTTTCTACCGTTTAGATATCGCAGGAAATTAGATATAACAGACAATTACTAGATATCATGGGTAAGGGGCTTCTTGACAACGAAAAACTTTTTTAGAGGGTTTTTAACTAACATTTTGAGGTCGGAGGGTTTTGACAGCAGGAAAAAAATGCTTGGGGGTTTTGACAATTTACCCATATATATAATGGAAGAAAGGTGTGATAGGATGGAATTTCCTTCTATGGCATAAAGAAATACACCCTCTACGATTTTATCCGATAATCGGTATTCATTATCTTCATCCTTATCATATAAGATGTGGGTACATCAAATTTCATGTGATTTTACCTATTTTTCACCGTTGAATTAGAAATGTAAAAAGTTCTATTGTCGGTAAACCGTTAATTTTGCACCCACGAAATCAAAGATGAAAAGCGGTAGATACGCATAAAATTTGGTGTATCTTCATCTTAGATGATAAGAATGAAGATAATGGGTGTCAATCATTGGAAAAAATGAAGGATGCATTTTTTCGACGCCATAAGAGGAATTCCTCCTATGGCCTCTTTCCTATATTATTCTCTCCACACACACCCCTCCCCCCCCCCTCTCTCTCTCTCTCTCTATATATATATATATATATATATATATATATTGAGAAAACAGAATCTCAGATGCCGCAGAAGGGAATTTTCCTTTTTGGCGTCAAAAAATGTTAAATCTCCACCAATTTTTTCGACCATCGGTATCTACTTCTTCGTGCAAGATATGGATACAAATAATTTAATGTGAATCCAATACCCTTTCATTGTTGATTTCGTGGTTGCAAAATTAACCGTTTTTCGATGGTAAAACATTTTTAGTATTTTTACATCAGAAAATCAGCGGTGAAAGGGTATTGGATTCACATCAAATTTGGTATATGCACATCTTGCACGATAAAGATACAGATAGTGGATGCCGATAGTCAAAAAAATTGGTGGAGCTTTGACTTTTTTTTACGCCATAGATGAAAATTCCCTTCTGTGGCACCCGAGATTTTGTTCTCTCTCTCTCTCTCTCTCTCTCTCTCTATATATATATATATATATATATATATTCGACTAGGATTCTATCGGAAAGATTTGGAAACAAATACTTCACACATGTTCACCATTAAATTAATTTTGGGATTTGTGCATTCAATTATATCATATTTGGTAATAAATAAAAGTTTTAATTCATAATTATTAGCACACATCTTAAAATTAATCTAATGGTGAAAAAAAATAGCAAGGATTTGTTTCTAAATCCATCTGATAGGAGATATCTCTCTCTCTCTCTCTCTCTCTCTATATATATATATATATATATATATATATATATATATATATATATATATATATATATATATATGAGGTCCGGCCATATTCTTTACTTTGAGGTCCAGTTGGCAAACACACAACACGTCGTATTTTTTACCGATCGGTACCGATTATCGTGATCTACACATGTTAGATAGATTATATATCAAATTTTACGAGATTTGGAGACCTCCAACTAATCCATCAAATTGACTCAAAATCGACCGCTTTACGAAGCATGAAAAATAAGATCACTTGATAGATGTGTTACAGGTTTCCAAATCTAATGAAACTTTATATATAATCTATCTAATACAAGTTGATCGAAGTGATCAGTATGTATTGGTGAAAAATACAGAGGGTTGTGTTTATAAGTTTGGTCTCAATAAGAAATGAGAACCGGTATGGTAGTGTGTGTGTGTGTGTGTGTGTGTGTGTGTGTGAACAGAATAATGGAGGAAAGATGCTATAGGAGGATCGAAAAAGCACACCCTCCATCGTGTTTTCCGACGATCGGAATGCATCATTTTTATTGTTATCATCTAAGATGTGGGTACAACAAATCTCATATGATTCTACAACTTTTTTACCGTTGATTTAGCATCTTGTGGTATATGCCCTAGTTCAACATTGTCTAATTAATGTATCATGATAAAACACAATTATAAGAATCTTTCATTTTCATAAAGACATGAATGTTAGACTCATGTATGATGCAAAGATCAGCATGCATGCTCTACTTCTTTTGTTAAATTTTAATTTCCCTTAAATATGATCGATGGATGCATTCATGTGGAAAACCTGATAGATTCATATCAATAATTAACCCAGTTCAATTGCATAATCAAGCAACAATCTACAAAGTAACAACACCAAATATTAACCATTGCAATCTCTGCATTTCATTTCAGAATGCACTTATATTTCTACTGGCAATAAAGTGAAACTCTAAATTAAGCTCACACAACTTATATAGTTAGTGAAAGCGTGATACTACGACAAAATGGTCATATGTTTCTTAAAGAAAACTAACTAGTATAAATTGAGTCACTTGAGCATGCAGTATGTACATTAATGTTGCAGAGAATTACAGCCGGCCGCAAATTAAACTCCAATCTAATATATACGAGCATATCCAAACTGGGAGTGAAAAATACTAGTAGTAGTAGACTACCACCACCAAACTAACCGTTCAATAATTGAAATAATATTAGGAAAATTTCTCACAGAAACAATGTACAGGTTAAGAATTGCTAAAAAGAAAGGAAATATGAAAGATAATTTCCTCAAAGCAACTAACTAAATAAATTAATTAAATTATGCTATTCATTTTACTTCAACAATTATTTCTAATGCATCTAATTAAGTAAATATGACACAAAATAGTTTTCTCTTTTGATTTATGCAAAAGGTGTATAGATTTAGTTTTTGTCAGATACAAGTAACTTCTATTCATTTGAATAAATAAAGCTTACAACTCCTCACCTTTATTATTTTCCATTGGAAAATGCACATTAACAAATCAAACATGCATCTAGATTAGCAAAACTTTCCTTCACATAATCTTGGTCAGAGTTTAGCCTAATTAACATCAAAACATTTCTGGTCATAGCTAGGCAAGAGATTTCAGGCCCTAGCCAAGGTTGTAGGCCTTTTAGATCCCTAGGAAGAAATTAAATGTTTGGGGTCCCTAACATTTTTATACATAGCAATTTGATGGCAAATTGTCAGAGGACTTTCCTAGTATATATATAAAGCCTTCATATGACTTTCTAACCAGGAAACTACCATATATATGCAAGACAAGATAGTGAAAAGGGTTCTCAATTAGCAATGTTCCAAAATCTCATCATATCACATTGAAAACAACCTTAAACGATACTAGGACTGCCCATGGTTTCTGAACAAATCTAATGTACTTGAATTTGATATCAACAAACAGTCCACATTGCTAAAGAAAGAAATGACCATGTTAAAACCAAAAAAGCAATCAAAATTAATTAGAAGATGGCCATAAACACAAAAATTAATAGTATCCAATACTTAAAATTAATCAACAAAGCACACATATACAAAGGGATTGGGTTTATTAGGGTTTTTGTCATAGAAATTCAACACCACCAATGCTTTAACAAATCTACATCTCATCATCACACCCATATACAACAAATAAAACATGTAATAGTAATCACTGTGTGCCAAGGTGCACTTGCTCCTCGAACAAACACGGCGGCATCGTTTGAAAATTCTCTATCATCGGTTGGTTGTTATAAATCAAAGGACTTACCTCGCTCCAATTCGCGTGATCCTCTGATGTACCGGTCTCGTTGCTTCCATAGAAGCAATCTAGCCCTTCTAATTTCACCGAATTGCAGCCGAACAAGTCGTCAAGCTCTGTTGGGTTGAACCCGAATGAACTTGTTTGAGCCGAATTAGGCGTCATTAGATTAGCGGAAGCATCAAACACTTGTTGCGGTGGCACAACGATGTTATCATCGTCGGTCAACCTTCCACCGAGCCTCATTAGTAGCCTTCGGATCGATGAGTGCTCATCGTTGACTCGGTGCTCGGCTTGATTAATTGGGTACATGGGCACATTATTTGGTTGATGATCAGGCCAGTATGTATTAGTACTAACCGCAACATTCGATCCATTCTCCTCCTTAGCTTCTTTATGTTGATTTTTCCGCGGTTTGGCTCCCAAGAGTTTCTTCTTGAGCCTCGTGTTCCAGTAATTCTTGATATCGTTATCTGTTCGTCCTGGCAATTGTGCGGCAATTATAGACCACCTGCATATATACAATAACAAAACCAAGCATCTTACTAATCAACTCAAAGCAAAAATAAATTAAACCAAAATAGATTTAATATTAATATTATCAAATATTAACCTGCTGCCTATGCTGATATAGAGGCTGCAAATGATATTATCTTCTTCTTCTGAAAAACCTCCGTGCTTTAAGTTGGGTCGAAGATAATTCAGCCATCGGAGGCGACAACTCTTGCCACATCTCTTAAGGCCTATCAAATTAAGAGAAAATTACACCACAATTAACCAAAATTAATTAAATAATAATAAAAACAGCTAGCCCATATCTCAAAACCCATAGAGATCTCGGTATTTGAATATGTACCGATCTTTTGAGGCAGAGCGATCCAATTGCCACCGGTGCCATTCTTTTCGATGTAGGATTTGAGCGTAGCATCTTCTTCAGGAGACCATGGGCCTTTCTTGACATTAGCTTTGTCACAGCAAGGAGCTCTCCCCATGATATGTCACTAAAATTTTCTTTTTTCTTTTTTCCTTCTAAGTGTTGGTTTCTTGGAGGCTTAATAAAGATAAGAAAGAGGGATGAGAGTCTTGGATTAGTGTAATTGACTAATTAAAGGGGGAGAGTGGGATTAATTTATAAAAAGAAAAAAAATTGTTTCATGAGCCAAAGACTAGGGTTTCTCTTTGTCCTGCATGGTCTAGAATATGCAAATTTAAAAGTTGTTGCATGTATCAGCAGCTGGGCCCACCACTGTACGTCTTTGTTATTATTATTTTTTTCTTGTATGTGTGTGTAATATGATGTGATATGTTATGTGGTTATTTGTAAAATTGTTATATTTTGCATGCAGATGTATAAATATAATAAAATTAGTTGTCGGTCACAAAGGGGAATGAAAAAGGCCGTGTATACATCTGGGACAGGGTGAGACAGAGAAGCTGGGCATCCATCTGTTAGGGAGAACTAGTCAACTTTTTAAAGTTATCATTCCACGATCTGTCCACCACAAATAATTGGGTCTTTTCTTGTCTATGATAATACAGGTGAATATAGGATAAATATCATCTACATATCTACTTCTATATATATCTCTATATATAATGCAAATATCCTTTAGTTAGAGATCCACCCTTATCACTTTTCCTTGAAAAATAGAAAAAATGAGAAAAATCCTCACCTCTCAAGCACTCCACATCATCTCTCTCACCTCTCAAGCCCTCCACGGCATCTTTCTCTTTCTCCTAAAAAACAATTAATTGTTTATCTAGAACCTTCCATACCATCTCTCAATATATATATATATATATATATATATATATATATATATATATATATATATAAAATGCAAATACCCTTTAGTTGGAGATCCACCCTTATCATTTTTTCATGAAAAATAGAAAAAATGAGAAAAATTCTCACCTCTCAAGCACTCCACATCATCTCTCTCTCTCTTCTAAAAAACAATTAATTGTTTATCTAGAACCTTCCATACCATCTCTCTCAATATATATATATATATATATATATATATATATATATATATATATATATATATATATAATTCTCTATATATAATGCAAATACACATAGTTAGAGGTCCACCTTTCTCCTTTTTTCTAGAAAAATAGAAAAAAGGAGAAAAATACTCACCTCTCAAACCCTCCACATCATCTCCTTCACCTCTTAAGCCATCCACATCATCTTTCTCTCTCCTTCCAAAAAACAATTAATTGTTTATCTAGAATCATCAACATCATCAATCCCTATTTTTTAATAAATAAATAAATAAAACTCTAGAACCCTCCACATCTCTCTCCCTCTCTTTTTCCTTCTCAATTTTTTTAAGCCAACACGTGCAACGCACGTGTATAAATTCTAGTATATAAATGTGTGTGTGTGTATTTTCACACCAAAGTTCGCCTATACGCCAGCCGAACCCAAAAATATACGGCTATACATACACGACTTATTTCTCAACTCAAATCACAGTCATCGTGAGCCCATAATATGAAACGGTTGAAAGAAGAATGTAACGAGAAAGATGCGGCTTGACACATGAATGTGGATAGAGATAGTGGGCCACTGAAGCGCACATCAAGGAGCGAGATGGCCGCCAATTGAACAAGACGTTTTGGGGGTGGGGGTAGGGGGGACCGTGCTAGATTAGGGTATAATCGCTACTCCAAAAAGATAGAAGAACAAAAGACCCTCAATCAATCAAATATCAATTATACCTTAGTCTATCCTAAGAGTAGCTTACTACAATTGACGAGCGCTATTGAAGGTTGTTACGGATGATCGAAATAAATGCAGAAACAAAAATCAAACAAATCGCAGAAAAAATAAAAGATCAACTCAAAGGAACACAGATATTTTACGTGGAACCTAAAACGGGAAAAACCATGGGCACATCGGGAGATCGTTTTCATTAATTCAGATGAGAGAATTTGTATTGAGAATTCATCATAAACTCTCGCTCTTACAGATCTCTCCCCAAAGGGGAGAGAGGGCTCTCACAAATATTAGGGCTATATTGTGGCAGCTCTCTCTTACTCATACAATCCAAGCCCTAGGTCATTGCTCCATATTTATAGCTTATGCAATGATACTTAGAGATAACATTGATTTAATTAGAATTTATTTCTAAATAACCAACTAAATCTTATTTCTAAACAAACAAACAAAATAAATTTAAATATAAATGTAACAGATTTGTTAGGATCCAAGACATCCTAAAAAATCTCCACTTTGGACTGAATCCAATCATATATGAACCGTCCTGCCAAAATCTGTTGTTGCTGATCGCCCTTTAGGGCTTTCTCCATCTATAAACGCTAGCAAGTCTTCAAACGGATTAACCGGTCTTCACTGAATCCACCACCAAACCACTTAAAAAATATGCATGGCACAACTTGATCGGATCTTCATCATGGCTCATCTTCAAGCCTAAACAAAATGACTCATGCCGAGTCCAAAATGGCTCATATCCAAGCCGAAAACTGAAATGAAAATATTGTGTCAACACAACTTTGAAGATGAACATGTCACACTACGATGTGATAAACCAGATCGCAACGAATACGATGGCACATACAACACGCATGGCAACAGAGTCTCAAAGCAAATAACCAAAACCTCGACGACGAAGATCACACTTCAATGTGACAAACAAAATCGTATCGAACACGATAAGGCATGCGCTCTACACGCTAATAGTGCATCGAAGTAAGTAAATAGAAGTATCTAGAAATACGCATGTTCGAACAATCGGCAATTGCTAAATGGAATTCTCTCTAGCTGATTTTACTCGAGCTACTAAATTTATGATTAACAGAAGGATGCGAGATACGAATGACAAATCACCATCTTGACTCACGTAACGCCCTGAATTTCCTGTACAAATTTTTTCTTCTTAAAGTATAGAAAGGAGTTTGCAAGTTTGGGCACAATTTAAAAGTTATACTTGTTTAAGAACAGTAAGAAAACACTTTTAACTCATTGATAAAGCCTTGCACTGCTGTGACGTGACCCCTGTATTCGAATCCCATCAGCCACATATATTTTTTTTGAATTTTTATTTTAAACTTTTTGGAAGCTCAAAAGTTTACACGTGCAATACATGCAAGAAATGAAAAGACAGAAAAAATTAACATGTATAAAATGTTGTGTACACCGCCAGGAACACGTGGCACCAATCCCACCCCCTATCTCCTCTAGATGACCGGCGAGATCGGCCATTTTCCTGGAGCCGAAGGTCCCCCCGTGGGTAAAAGCCACAGTGCTTTGCCCACATGACTCTTGGCCTACCCCCACTACCCCAGTACTGTTTGTTTTTCCTGCATTTATCCAGAGAGTTTAAATTCATGCTTTAATCCTATTTTTAATGCATTTTTAATTCATTCTTCAATTCCAAAACCCTAATTTTACCCTATAAATACAACCCCATACTCTAACCCTCTTTATTCTGAAATCTCTTGTCAAAAATTCTCAAAATTTCCTAAGTCAAAGAAGAGTACAAATGGAGTTAGCCCAAGGTCACTTTCCGGCGACCCGCGACACCACGAAATTACCAATTTCTTCCTATACCTCTCCTCTAATTTTCTAGTAAGTAAGTCACATCTCTCTTCTCCTCTTCCTACATTAAAAAGATCTCTTTTCAAAACATGTCGGTAAATAGAGTTATACCGGCTTTTGTTTCTAAAACTTTGAAAACTACAACTTTTTTGTTAAGAATCACTCATCCATATCACTATACGTTGCTTGTTAGTCATTAATTTATATTTTTGAAACAAGTTTCACCTTAAAACTCCATGTAAAACAACTTTATTTAAGTTTTTACAGTTAAATACCATGAAGTTTATATACAACATCTTTTAATACTTTTGCTTAGTATACCTTTAGAAAACCTCACGAGATAATGATCTACCTCTCACATACATACATCTTGACATAGCACGATTTTCTTGAAACCAATATCTTGTGGCAAAATACGACTTTTCAATAAAATACCCCGAACTATAAAAACCCGTTTTCTTGTAAATAGTATTATTTAAATTCCTTGCGATTATGCCTCTACAACCCATTTTGGGGAACCCGGTGGGGATGGTGCGAATTATCGCACATCCTCTGGACTAATAGGGCGAGATGCAGAGCTCCTCACGGAGCATACGATCTCGATGGAATTTTAATACAATTTTTAAGAAAAACGAGAATTTCTATTTAATAATAAAAACTTATTTTTAATAATTATATAAATATTAGCAAACCACATATTTTAAAGATATTATTAAATTTCATGTTTTCTAAACAAAATAAAAGTATTTCAAGTTTCATGAAAATACCATCAAGAATCAATACAAGTCAAACTTTACACTAAAATATCTCGAACTATTCAAGCTATGAATATTTTCACTAATATACCTCATTCTGTAAAATTCACTTTCATGACAATTCTAAATAACATAAATAAATACTTGAGCTTTATTTTGAAAGTATACTAAGAAATATTTTTCATAAAAATCCCTCAAGTTATATTAAATTACAATAAGGATCCTAATAAATATAGGTTTAAACGGGACCAATTCTCTTGAGCCTCAAGGAGCTGGAGAAAGTGATTGCTTTCCTATTTAAGATAAAAAAAACTAAAACGGGGTTATCAATGGTAATTGTCTTGGAAAAAAACACAAATCCTGCCGTCCATGTGCAGCAGTTACAGATAACACCAAAATCTAATTCAGAATACAAATCTGTTTAAGTGTCTGACTCAATCTGAGTCTCAGTCTAATCTGAATACAATCCAAATATGAATCCAATCATAACCCCAACATGAATCCAATATACCAAACATGAACACTTGAATTTGAACATGAATACCAGAACAATATCAAATATGGAACATAACTTGACTTGACCGAACCATGGCTATATCTTGAACTTGACTACATGACTATTCGTTTACATCCTGATCAGTTTACATGAACAACTTATACCATGTTCGCGGCAAATCTGATAACTACAATCAATACAATATACATTACGGGATTTAACGGGGTAGACTGATACGGAATGTGTTAGAAGTGGAACGAGATGGTCACTAAAAGACACTACATGAACATCCGTGCCGTTGTTCCGTGGTTTTGTTGATGGGGCCTTGTACTTCCTATTACCATAGTCCGCGGAGCAAGTTGGACTCCTCTCGTATACACTGACACCTTCTGTACCAACATACAAATAACTACATTAGCATAACAAACAGATAATTTACCAGTTCTTTTCTCTTTACCTATCTATTACATTCTATCTTTTGGGACTTACCGAGCGCTAGTTCGCTGACGACATTTTTCTCTCTTCTTTCTTTGGAATGTTCATCAGGAGGACCCAACTCTCAGGAGACCGAGCCCAGCCAGGACGATTTGGAGCAGATCACCGAGCAGCATGACTTCTAGGCTTCTATTTGTACTTATTTCTTTTCAGTTCATATGCCTCTATCATTGTACTTTACTTTTTAGTTGTATGTAAAGAATGGTTATCAATAAAAAGTTGTTGTTTTATTACATCTCTTGTCATTCTTGTTTTAATTATTTATATTGCTTATTTACGCTTAGCTTGTTTACTACTGAGTAAATACGTTGCGTGTCTCGTCGCGTCTCCTTACCCGTACACTGGGAAGCGGGATGTGACAGGTTTTGTTGGCGGCCCATGCAGGTCGGTTCTGCATGAAATCTTACCATGCATGTCTATTCTGCACGGAAACCTAAGTAATATAAGACAAGAATTATAAAAATCAGCAACTATACATTCTTTACATTTCAACTCCTTGAATCTATCCTAACCCTTCCTATTCTTTCAAGGTTATGGATCCTTTCAACAACATGAGCACCAACGTGAACATCAACACTCCACCACCTACACTACCATACATTACTGTTGAGGACTTACTGATAAGATCAATGGCATTCCTTGAAACAACCAGGAGTCTAGTTGAAGGACAGCAGGAGTAGGCTGCTTTCCTTCACCAAGGACTGGTTCGCACTAAGGTCGCTTTGAGGGCAGCTCTTGGTTATATCAAAAAGAAGAAAAAGACACCGCCGGCAATGGCTTTCTATTATTGTAAGAAACTCGGACATGAACTAAAGGACTGCAGGCATGCGAACGGCCTGTGCTTAGCTTATGGCATATCCACTCATGCCATCGGAGCTTGCCCGCATCGTAGCACCCAGCTCCTGCACCACCTTCACGAGGACCACCTTTACCTCGTCAGTCCAAAATATACCAGTAGGCACAAAGAAAAGTGCCAGGAGGCCAGAAATCCACAATACCGGTTGGAGAAGCCGAAATAATTGGTCAAATTATCACTAGTAATTCCCAATCCTTTCATCTTTTCAAATCCTTGTATACCTTGTATCTAAAACCAACCCCACACAATTTAAGCCACTAATCCTGCACTTGCACTGTTCGACACTGGAGCATCACCATACTTCATGTCGCAACTTAAGAGAATTTCGTAGACGAAATTCTTTTAAGGAGGGTAAACTATAACGTCTGCAACATGATTGCATTATTTTGAAACTTTTCTAGTCTCAACGTAACACGAAACTACAAACTCTTGATCTTCCTTTGATTTTTGATTATTTCTTAAACCTTATCATCTTGACTCTGATGGTAGGATTTGGGTGATTTAACTGGAGTTATGTGATTGTAACTATGAACTGCAGCATAATTACAATGCGGTACTCTATTTGAGTGACTTAAAATTCTGCCTTTGATTCACTTTCTTCTTAATTTAGTTTTACGTATATTATCACACCATATTTTATTTATTAACTTATATCTCTTCCCATCTGTTCAGCCTTTTCAAAATCATTGCATCCTTTCGTTCTTTCAAATATATTTTACAAGCACTTTCAGTAGTTCTTTTCACCACCATTGTCCTCAAATTTTTCTTGAATCTGTTACAACTTCCTTCTATAAATTTCGATGATGAAATTTTTATAAAGAAGGTAAAATGTAACGACCATGAATTTTCTGTACAAAATTTTTCTTTTTAAAATATAGAAAGGAGTTTGCAAGCCTGGGCACAATTTAAAAGTTATACTTGCTTAAGAACAGCAAGAAAATATTTGTAGTTCATTGGTAAAGCCTTGCACTACTGTGAAGTAGCCCTTGTGTTCGAATTCCATCAGCCACATATATTTTTTCTGAATTTTTATTTTAAACTTTTTGGAAGCCCAAAAGTTTACACGTGCAATATACATAAGAAATGAAAAGACAGAAAAAATAAACATGTGTAAAATGTTGTGTACACCGCTAGGGACACGTGGCCCCAATCCCACCCCTTCTCTCCTCTAGATGACCGGCGAGATCAGCCATTTTCTCGGCACCGACGGTCCCCCGTGGATAAAAGCCCCTGTGTTTTGCCCACATGACTTTTGGCCTATCCCCACTACCCCAGTACTGTTTGTTTTTCCTGCATTTATCCAGAGAGTTTAAATTCACCCTTTAATCCTATTTTTAATGCATTTTTAATTCTCTCTTCAATTCCAAAACCCTAATTGTACCATATAAATATAACCTCATACTCTAATCCTCTTCATTCTGAAATCTCTTATCAAAAATTCTCAAAATTTCCTAAGTTAAAAAAGAGTACAAGTGGAGTTAGCCCAAGGTCAATTTTCGGCGAGGATTCGAGACGTTTCTGGCGACCCCGTGACTTTATGAAACTACCAATTTCTTCCTATACATCTTCTCTAATTTTCTAGCAAGTAAGTCTCATCTCTCTTCTCCTCTTTCTAGATTAAAATGATCTCTTTTCAAAACATGTCGGTAAATGGAGTTATACCGGTTTTTGTTTTTAAAACTTTGAAAACTACAATTTTTTTCTTAAGAATAACTCATCCATATTACTATACTTTGCTTGTTAGTCATTAACTTATATTTTGAAACAAGTTTCACCTTAAAACTTCATGTAAAACAACTTTATTTAAGCTTTTACAGTTAAATACTATGATGTTTGTTGGGGTAAAAATTTACACCCCGATTGACCGAGTCAAAGTCAAGGTCAACACCCAAGCTAGGTGGGCCCAAGCCCAGGTCAAGCGGGCCCATGCCCAAGGCGAGCCCGCGTCCAGCCTTCCCATGCCAACAACGAAATCATGTCATAAATAATTTTTATGTAATTTTTTATGCATGAATGTAAACAAAATGGGCATAAAGCCAATATTTTGTAAGCCCATGGCTTATGTGCAAAAATGAAATGGCACATGAACCATGGAATGGCTAAAATGCCATTTTTGTAAAGCCCAAGGGGCTATATGTAAATATGTAAGCCTATATAAGGCAACATGATGATGAATAAAGCATATACTTTTCATTCTCTCCAAAAAAATTAGATCTGAGATCTTTTCTCCTTCCTCAAGATTCCAAAACCTTCTTCTTTCTCTTGAATTAAATCAAGAGTTTTACTCTTCATTTTCAAAAACAAAATAGTTTTTCACCACCAAACCCACAAAGGGGAACTTGGATCTGTCTTTAGATCCCCAAAACGAGAGATTTTGAGATCACACATTTCTTGATCTTCAAGATCCAGCTAACAGAGGATGAGGAAGAAGAACCCCTTCCATTAACCCTAAAAACACATTTAGGAGTCCAACTCCACTCTGATTTCTCTTCTGAGAATCTTTTTTTGGCTAAAAGCCTCTTTTCCTCGCCGGCACTCAAGCGCAGAGCGCCCACGTGTTGACACGTTGCGTGCTTGCACAACAGCGCCCTGCGCTCGAGCGCAAAGCACCCATATGCCGACACGTGGCGCGCTTGCGCTCAAGCGCACAACGCTCTGGCGCAAGTCGCCCCCGTGCCGACACGTGGTACACTTGCGCTCAAGCGCCCAGCGCTCAAGCGCAAGTCGCCCCCGTGCCGACACGTGGCGCACTTGCGCTCGAGCGTCAGGCGTTGAAGCGCAAAGCGCCCACGTGGCGCGCTTGCGCTACAGCGCCCTGCGCTCAAGCGCAGAGCGCCCACGTGCCGACACATGGCACGCTAGCGCCTGAGCGCACAGCGCCCAAGGCGCTGGCCCCACGCATCCTTTGGATGCGTTTTCCCCCTCTTTTTATGTACATACATATACATATACATATGTATACATATTTGCACACACACGTGCTCCACGACACTGTCCTTGTTAGAAAAAATTTTTCTAACGGGGCGCTGCCCCGTACCCCGCAAGGGGGCTGCTAGCCCCTTTGACCCCCAGCCCGCTATCCGGGTAGCGGGACCTCCGTAAAAACTCTGCGTGGCTCCCGATATATCCAAAACCCCGTTTTAAAACACAACACACGCACACCGCACGTTGAGTTCGCATGACCAGTTTAACCCGTTAATCGGAGGTTCCCTCACCCCAAAGGCGAGGGGTAATTAATGGCAGCTTAGTCCGCGGCTGCCGGAGATTCGGATCCCCACAATCATTAAACCCCGGCCTATCCTAGGCATGGGAAATCTGTAGTACGCCTGATAAGCGCGCGCGTATTCCCATCTCAATGGGGTGACGAAAAACACCCTACAGATTCTGGCACGCCCGGTGGGACCAATCTCTCCTCCCATATTTCGGGTTAAGTATTCATGCGAACTCAATCATTATACATATCTGTATTTATACTAAAATAATGCTCTTTCATGCAGATTTTCAAGCAATCACCTTCTGACGATGTCTCCAAAGATGAACTCAGCTCCCATCTCCTACACGATGGGGATAGACTCTAGGACGGTCCTTCCGGCCAGTCTCGGGCGACAATGGGAGGAACCGCTGCTACCATTCGGCTCTATTATGTTCATGCCAGTTGGCGCCATCCCAGCTCCTCAAGCCCCGGTGGCAGACAAACCGGTCTCGAAAGGCAGGAGACCAAATGTGGTGGTCGCGAGGGCATCTCACCCCAAGCGCAAGTCCGTTTCCGAACGACTCTCCATGGCCCCAGCTGGGGGCAAGGCCATCGGCACCAATAAAGCTACAACGCGTCCCGAGCAAGCTCCAGCGATGCCATTGACCACTGCTCGATCGGGTGTCTTCTCTAATCTCCCCGCCAGTGAGAAAGAGACGACTGGATATGAGGTCCACACTGTTTACATGGTGGGCACGCGCAACAAGAGCAAGGACGGGGCCACTACATCCCAAATCCAATCTGGCGTGAATATGGCTGCCACATCCCAAGGCCAGCCTCCTCTGTAAGGTAATGAAGACCTTCCCAGTGAGGCTGATAAGCAGAAAGACTCTTTGGTCCATGAGAAGTCAGGCTCGGAAAGCGAAGAAGAGCCGACTTTCCGCCCTAGGACCGCGGAGCAAGAGCTGCTTCAAGAGCTCCGAAAGCAGCTCAGAAGCAAAGACAAGGAGATGGCCAAGCTCTACTCAAACATCGACGACTTGACAAATGTCGTCTTACGGCTTACGGCCCAACTTGCCTCTCAGCCGCCCAATCAAGCACAGGGCTCTGCTCATGAACCGGGAAACGTTGACCCGAGACAGCCGGTGCCTATTCCCTCAAATCCAAGGGTGGGCGAGCCGCACGAAAGTCAGTCGTATCCTATCTCGGCAAATGTCTTGGCTACCGATGACAATAGCCCGCTAACTCAAGATCAAATCATGGATTTGGTTACCGACAAAGTCAAAACCTTGGTAGCCGAAGCCGAAGCGCAAAAAGATGTCAGCAGTAGTGGGAGACCATATCCTGCTCAGTATGATCTGGTAGAATTTCTTAGCGGCTATGTCATCCCCAAATTCGGAAGATTCAACGGGACGGGAAATGCGAATCAGCACATCGCCCACTTCAAAGCCTCATGCGGGAATACTGGGGGCAATGATGCGCTTCTCCTCCGCCAGTTCGTTAATAGCCTGACCGATGTTGCTTTTGACTGGTACGCGAGCATACCAGATGGCTCCGTCACAACTTTTGTCTAAATGGAGTCTCTGTTTCGGCAGAGGTTCATGAGCATCAGCGATAAGATTACCATTGCCGAGCTCGTAAGGACCAAGCCCAAGAGCGACGAAAGCAGCACGGATTTTATAACCCGATGGCGTAATCTCTCCGTCAAATGCGAACCGCCGATAGGGCAGGACCAATCTGTCAGTCTCCTTGTCGAAAATCTCAACAACTGGATGACCCCGTTTCTATGTACCGCGGGTCTCAAAACATTCCAAGAGCTGACCAAAAAGGTCCAAACGTTGGAACGCACAAAGTCCGAGTCCGCTCAGGATCTTCAGTTCACAAACAGACCGAAACCTTGGAGGGACGACAACCGAAAAGGCGGAAGTTCTAATATCACCAATTCTCCAAATAAGCAGGGAACGGGCGGAGCAAAAACTGACCAGTCTCGAGAGCCAACTTTGGAGGAAAGAAGAAATAAGGTCTACTCATTCCGAAGGGACAAGGTTCACAAAATTTTTAAAGATGCTCTGAAGAATGGCCTGCGGCTACCAAAACCAAGAAGGCTAAGTGAAGCGAACATGACCAATCATCCTAACTTTTGCCCATACCACCGAGTGCTGGGGAACACTATTGAAGACTGTTGCATCTTCAAGGATTGGGTCGAGAAACAATATAAGGCGGGAGAAATATCATTGTCCCCTGGCGTGTTAACAAACAATCAAGCTGCAACCGCCAACTTCATACATACGGGGACCGATGTCCTTCAGGGACCTGATTCTCTCAAACACCCGCCTTTCTCTGGGAACAGTCGACCACCATGTCATTAAACTGGGAACAGTCGACCTCTAAGTCGTTAAACTGGGAATGTAAAAAAAAAATTTAAAAAAAATGTGTAAATAAAAGAAAAATAAAGAAAAGCCGAAATGATGGGGCAACTCGCAATAAAAATCAGCGAGTAAAATAAAGATGAAAATAAAGCCGAAATGATTGGGCAACCGCGAATAAAAGCCGAAAGGATAGGGCAATCGCGACCTTCGTGATAAGAAAAGCTGAAATGATAGAGCGATCGCGGTAAAACAAAAAAAAAACCAAAAAACAAGGGCGGATGATGAGTTGCTCCTGGCATTATTCCAGTGCAGCAATGCAGACGCCAAACAAAAATCCAAATTCCCAAAATTCTTTCGGCCCTACGGCTAGTCCCCAAATTGACTGCCGTATACAATTCACGGGCTCAAATAATCCTCAGCATACCCATGCCCCACCGCAATCACCAGTCCAGCGGTTGGTCTCCGCCTTTGGAATTATACTCCATTGGGAAGACCCACTCATGTGTCCTGGCACACGTGCTTCAGTGTTAACAACGCTGATGCCGGCCCCTATCCCAAAATTCCAAATCAATCCAATAGACCTCCACATCTTTAAAACTGGAAGCAGATGACCTCTAAGTCGTTAAATTGGAAACAGTAGACCTCTAAGTCTCTAAACTGGAAACAGCAGACCTCTAAATCTTTAAACTGCTAACAGATGACCACCACATCGTTAAACTAGAAACAAATGACCACCAAGTCGTTAAACTGGAAACAGATGACCACCAAGTCGCTAAACTGGAAACAGATGACCACCAAGTCGTTAAACTGGAAACAGATGACCACCACGTCGTTAAACTGGAAACAGATGACCTCTAAGTCGTTAAACTGGAAACATTAGACCACCAAGTCGTTAAACTGGAAACAGATGACCACCACGTCGTTAAACTGGAAACAGATGACCGCTAAGTCGTTAAACTGGGCACCACAGACCCCTAAGTCGTTAAACTGGAAACAGATGACCTCTAAGTCGTTAAACTGGAAACAGTCGACCTCTAAGTCTTTAAACTGGAAACAGATGACCTCTAAGTCGTTAAACTGGAAACAGCAGACCTCTAAGTCTTTAAACTGGAAACAGATGATCACTACATCGTTAAACTGGAAACAGATGACCACTAAGTCGTTAAACTAGAAACAGATGACCTCTAAGTCATTAAACTGGGAATGAGAGAAATCCACTCATATGTCCTCACGATACATGAGGAGAACAAACCTTCGTGGGATCCTTACGACTCATAAAGAAGAAGGGGAAAAAAACACACTTAGGAGTCCTCACGATTCCTGAGGAGAAAATACACCTGCGGGATCCTTACGACCCGCAGGGAGAAAATGCTTTGTGGGACCCTCACGGCCCATAAAATTGAAAAGCCTTAGGTGATAGGGATCTAAACCTGTCTCCTAAGCGATCGCTCCCCAACCCCCAAGTGGCGAATGATGAGTCGCTCCTGGTACCATATTCCAGTGCAGCGATGCAGACGCCAACCAAATCCCAAATCCAAATTCCCAAGTGGCAAATGATGAGTCGCTTCTGGTACTACATTCCAGTGCAGCGATGCAGACGCCAACCAAATTCCAACTCCCATACCCCAACGGCGAATGATGAGTTGCTCCTGGTACTACATTCCAGTGCAGCGATGCAGACGCTAACCAAAATCCAATTCCTCAAAATTCTCCTGGCCCTACGGTCTGGATCATATATCCTGCAAAACCGTATACAATCCACGGGCGTAAAACCAATTCCCAAATCCTCCCGGGGCGAATGATGAGTTGCTCCTGGCATTATTCCAGTACAGCAATGCAGATGCCAAACAAAAAAAAAACCAATTCCCACAAAGACACTCCGTATCGGGGAAACGTCCTACCACAGGCACTCCGTATCGGGGAAACGTCCTACCGCAGGCACTCCGTATCGGGGAAACGTCCTACCACAGGTACTCCGTCTCGGGGATACGCCCTACAACAGGCACTCCGTATCGGGGAAACGTCCTACCACAGGCACTCCATATCGGGGATACGTCCTACCACAGGTACTCCGTCTCGGGGAAACGCCCTACAACAGACACTCCGTATCGGGGAAACGTCCTACCACAGGCACTCCGTATCGGGGAAACGTCCTACCGCAGGCACTCCATTTCGGGGATACGCCCTACAACAGGCACTCCGTATCGGGGAAACGTCCTACCACAGGCACTCCGTCTCGGGGATACGCCCTACAACAGACACTCCGTATCGGGGAAACGTCCTACCACAGGCATTCCGTATCGGGGATACGCCCTACCATAGGCACTCCGTCTCGGGGAAACGCCCTACAACAGGCACCCCGTCTCGGGGAAACGTCTGCCAGCGACACTCCGCGCCGGGGAAAAGTCGATCAGCGACACTCCGTGCCAGGGAAAAGTCAACCCGACACTCCGCGCCGGGGAAAAGTTGATCAGCGACACTCCGTGCCGGGGGAAAGTCAACCCGACACTCTGCGCCGGGGAAACGTCAAGCAGACACTCCGTGCCGGGGACACGTCAGCAAGAGACACTCTACATCGGGGAAACGTCTAACACAGACACTCCGCATCGGGGAAACGTCCAACACAGACACTCCGTCTCGGGGACACGTCAACCAGCCGATACTCCGCCTCGTGGAAATGTCAAGCAGACACTCCGTGCTGGGGGTACATCGCCAGCAGACACTCCATGCCGGGGACACGTCAACCAACAGGCACTCCGCCTCCGGGAAACGTCGGCCAGCGACACTCCGTGCCGGGGACACGTCTACCAGATCTCTCCGAATTAGAGCGTCGACCGTCCACGTCGTAAAAAGGGCAGTGCATCCCAAAAAGTGGGAACCAAAGCAAGTCGTATTCACGTGAAAGAAGATCCATCAATTTCATGCACACGACCCACATGTGCGGTGTGCATTTATTGATGGAGGGCAATTTGTTGGGGTAAAAATTTACACCCCGGTTGACCGAGTCAAAGTCAAGATCAACCCCCAAGCTAGGTAGGCCCAAGCCCAGGTCAAGCGGGCCCATGCCCAAGGCGAGCCCGCGGCCAGCCTTCCCATGCCAACAACGAAATCATGTCATAAATAATTTTTATGTAATTTTTTATGCATGAATGTAAACAAAATGGGCATAAAGCCAATATTTTGTAAGCCCATGGCTTATGTGCAAAAATGAAATGGCACATGAGCCATGGGATGGCTAAAATGCCATTTTTGTAAAGCCCAAGGGGCTATATGTAAATATGTAAGCCTATATAAGGCAACATGATGATGAATAAAGCATATACTTTTCATTCTCTCCAAAAAAATTAGATCTGAGATCTTTTCTCCTTCCTCAAGGTTCCAAAACCTTCTTCTTTCTCTTGAATTAAATCAAGAGTTTTACTCTTCCTTTTCAAAAACAAAATAGTTTTTCACCACCAAACCCACAAAGGGGAACTTGGATCTGTTTTTAGATCCCCAAAAGGAGAGATTTTGAGATCACACATCTCTTGATCTTCAAGATCCAGCTAACAGAGGAGGAGGAAGAAGAACCCCTTCCATTAACCCCAAAAACACATTTAGGAGTCCAACTCCACTCTGATTTCTCTTCCGAGAATCTTTTTTTGGCTAAAAGCCTTTTTTCCTCGCCGGCGCTCAAGCGCAGAGCGCCCACGTGCCGACACGTGGCGCGCTTGCACAACAGCGCCCTGTGCTCGAGCGCAAAGCACCCATATGCCGACACGTGGCACGCTTGTGCTCAAGCGCAAGCGCTCGAGCGCAAGTCGCCCCAGTGCCGACACGTGGCGCGCTTGCGCTCAAGCGCACAGCGCTCTGGCGCAAGTCACCCCCGTGCCGACACGTGGCACACTTGCGCTCAAGCGCCCAGCGCTCAAGCACAAGTCGCCCCCGTGCCGACACGTGGCGCACTTGCGCTCGAGCGTCAGGCGTTGAAGCGCAAAACGCCCACGTGCCGACACGTGGTGCGCTTGCGCTACAGCGCCCTGCGCTCAAGCGCAGAGCGCCCACATGCCGGCACATGGCACACTAGCGCCTGAGCGCACAGCGCCCAAGGCGCTGGCCCCACGCATCCTTTAGATGCCTTTTCCCCCTCTTTTTATGTACATACATATACATATACATATGTATACATATTTGCACACACACGTGCTCTACGACACTGTCCCTGTTAGAAAAAAAATTTCTAACGGGGTGCTGCCCCGCACCCCGCAAGGGGGCTGCTAGCCCCCTTGACCCCCAGCCCGCTATCCGGGTAGCGGGACCCCCGTAAAAACTCTGCGTGGCTCCCGATATATCCAAAACCCCGTTTTAAAACACAACACACGCACACCGCACGTTGAGTTCGCATGACCAGTTTAACCCGTTAATCGGAGGTTCCCTCGCCCCAAAGGCGAGGGGTAATTAACGGCAGCTTAGTCCGCGGCTGCCGGAGATTCGGATCCCCACAATCATTAAACTCCGGCCTACCCTAGGCTGGGGGAATCTGTAGTACGCCTGACAAGTGCGCGCGTATTCCCATCTCAATGGGGTGACGAAAAACACCCTATAATGTTTAAATACGACATCCTTTAATATTTTTGCTTAGCATACCTTTAGAAAACCTTACGAGGTAATGACCTACCTCTCACATACACACATCTTGATATAGCACGATTCTCTTAAACCCATTATCTTGTGGCAAAATACGACTTTTCAGTAAAATACCTCGAACTATAAAAACTTGTTTTCTTATAAGTAGTATTATTTAAATTCCTTGCGATTATACCTCTACAACCCATTTTAGGGAACCCAGTTAGGATGGTGCGGATTATCGCACATCCTCGGGACTAGTAGGGCGAGATGCAGACTACCTCACGGAGCATACGATCTCGATGGAATTTTAATACATTTTTTAAAAAAAATGAGAATTTCTATTTAATAATAAAAACTTGTTTTTAATAATTATATAAATATTAGCAAACCACATATTTTAAAGATATTTAAATTCCATGTTTTCTAAACAAAATAAAAGTATAACAAGTTTCATGAAAATACCATCAAAAATCAATACAAATCAAACTTTACACTAAAATATCTTGAACTATTCAAGCTATGAATATTTTCACTAATATACCTCATTCTTTAAAATTCACTTTCATTACAATTCTAAATAATATAAATAAGTACTTGAGGTTTATTTTGAAAGTATACTAAAAAATATTTTTCATAAAACCCCTCAAGTTATATTAAATTACAATAACGAACCTAGTAAATATAGGTTTAAGCGGAACCAATTCTCTTGAGCCTCAGAGAGCCGGAGAAAATGGGTGCTTGCCTATTTAAGGTAGTAAACTAAAACGGGGTTATCAATGGTAATTATCTTGGATAAAGACACAAATCCTGCCGTTCATGTGCAGCAGTTACCGATAACACCAAAATCTAATTCAGCATCCAAATCTGTTTAAGTGTCTGACTCAATCTGAATCTCAGTCTAATCTGAATACAATCCAAACATGAATCCAATTATAACTCCAATTCCACATGAATCCAATATACCAAACATGAAACACTTGAACTTGAACACATGAATACCAGAACAATATCAAACATGCAATATAACTTGACTTGACCGAACCATGGCTATATCTTGAACTTGACTACATGAGTATCCGTTTACATCTTGATCAGTTTACATGAACAACTTATACCATGGTCTCGGCAAGTCTGATAACTATAATCAATATAATATACATTATGGGGTTTAATGGGGTAGACTGGTACGAAATGCGTTAGAAGTGGAACGAGATGGTCACTAAAAGACACTACATGAACATTCGTGTCGTTGTTCCGTGGTTTTGTTGATGGGGCCTTGTACTTCCTATTACCATAGTCCATAGAGCAAGTTGGACTCCTCTCGTATACACTGACACCTTCTGTACCAAGCTACAAACAACTACGTTAGCATAACAAACAGATAATTTACCAGTTCTTTTCTCTTTACCTATCTGTTACATTCTATCTTTTGGGACTAACCGAGCGCTAGTTCGCTGACGACATTCTTATCTCTTCTTTCTTTAGAATGTTCATTAGGAGGACCTGACTCTCAAGAGACCGAGCCCAGCCAGGACGATTTGGAACAGATCACCGAGCAGCACAACTTCTAGGCTTTTACTTGTACTTATTTCTTTTCAGTTCATATGTCACTATTTAGGCATCGCTTTCCATCATTGTACTTTACTTTTCAGTTGTATGTAAAGAATGATTATCAATAAAAAAATTTGTTGTTTTATTACATCTCTTGTCATTCTTGTGTTATTTATTTATATTGTTTATTTACGCTTAGCGTATTTACTTATGAGTAAATACGTCGTATGTCTCGTCACGTCTCTTTCTCCGTACACTGGAAAGCAGAGCGTGACAACTCATATCCGATCGAGACTAAGATCAACACTGGAAGGAGATAACACCTCGGCAGAAACTTCGGAGATGAAACATATCACATGATTAATATAACAATGCATAATTGCACTCAATGCGGTAAAAGATGCGGCACTGAAAGGGTAAGAAATTCCACCTTCAACCCAAATCCGCATGGTAACAGTGTCTCGAAGTAATAACATGCATCCATGACTTTAACAAAAGTCGATTCGAACTATAAGCACTGAAGTGGGGATATCTGCAGCAGAAGATGGAATTTTTTGAATCCGACTCTATCAATATGTCCAAAACGCCTAAAAACATAAGGTTACATATTTGGATTGTCAAAATCATCCACTGAACGCACGATCCACGGACAAATCAATCTAAGCTTTGATACCGGTTTGTTACGAATGATCGAGATAAATGCGGAAATAAAGATCAAACAAATCGCAGAAAACATAAAAGATTAACGTAAAGGGGCACAGAGATTTTACATGAAAAACCCAAAACAGGAAAAACCACGGGCACGGCGAAGATCGTTTTCATTAATTCATATGAGAGAGTTTACATGAAGAATACAGAATAAACCTTCATTCTCACGGATCTCTTTCCAAAGGGCATATAGGACTCTCATAAATATTAGGGCTATACTGTTGCAGATCTTTCTTACTCGTACAATCCATGCGCTAAGCTATTGCTCCATATTTATAACCTATACAATGATGCTTAGAGATAGCATTGGTTTAATTAGGATTTATTTCTAAATAACTAACTAAATCTTATCTCTAAACAAACAAACAAAATATATTTAAATATAAATATAAAATATTTGTTAGGATTAATTAGGCCCTGCCGGAGTATAGTGCAAACCCTTCGTTGACATGTAACTCCTTTTATTTCGATGGCGTCGGCTAGAGTTGAGACCTTTGCTATGGTTGAATACAAATCTTAATAATATAATTCCATTTTCGGCCGACATAAACAATCTTGTTCTTGCAAAAGTCGAATGTTGGAAGTATAGCATAAATCATGTCGTTCCAAAGATGAGTTTTGGATGTACAATGAGAATATTTGCATTCAGGGTCCGACTCATGTAGGTATAGGGACGTTTAATCTTGAGAGATCATGAGAGGCTTGTTTGGTTTAACTCTAGTGAGCCGATCTCCCAAGTAGTATATATCCTTTTTTTCCAAATATGGATGTTGGTGTACTGCGTGAATAATGTTAGGAGTTCATTAGAACAAGCATCCTTGCTGTGGTCAGTGTTTAACTCTTTGTTTCATAAAGTAGGTTTTAGGTGTTTTGAGTGAAACACTGTGATGATTATTGTTGGCTTCGATACAGTGTGAATCCATTGTTTTCCAAAGTGGATTTTTGGTATCTCGTGTGAAATACTAAGGAATTAGTAGGATAAAACTTTGGCCGACGTCCTATTGGCAGGTTTTTGCATCCCATTTCATGATCTAAGAGCTATAATGTGTAATACGGGTTATGGCTAAGTACTACGTCTTGTAAGCTTGCTTTTGTCATTTCGACTCTTTTATAGCAATGTGTGTAAACCCAATATGTGATAGACCCATTATGAGAATAGCCGTTGTATGCCATGAGCTTTCTTGTAACTACCGTCCTCACGGCCAATGACTTGCAATAAATGATATCAATCTATGTGATGTAATGTTACTAATTTCTTTTCGATTTATTAACTTGCTTGTCATGGTTATAAAACATAATGCTAACCAACTGGTGATAAGTTTTGGAGGTGAGAACTTATTAAGGTAAGCCCCTTCTATTATTTAAACTGACAATATTTTTGGAAGGTATTGTGTTGCTTTAAATATCAATTTGATGAGCGTAAATTGATTTGTTATTAAAAATATTTAGAGCCAACAATATGTGAGAGGGGAGTTCGTCTGAAACTTTCATTTGATATATTTAGGTATGTTAAGATATATATTGTGTATTGGGTTTACGTGTACAGTACGTGCATTACGTATTAGGGTTTACTCTTGTTTTGGGAATATACAGAGACACATTGTATGTTGTATTTTTTGATCAATCAATAATATTTTCTCTTTCCAAACTTCGATTTGTAATATGATATCAGAGCAATATATCGCCATTGATTGATTCTCGCCGGATTTGTCATCGATCTTTTCTTGTGGACATCATATAGCCATCACGAGACCCTATCAATTTCGTCGATACTTTTTTCTTAGACGTCGATGTTTGGGTGTGTGTTTTGGCTGATCTCTTAGTCGTCGTCGATTTGCTTTTGGATCTCATCACCTTCCACTCCAAATCATCGCCATTGATATCAGGATCTTTCTTCTTTATCGTCGCCCTATAAGAGCACCAAAATCGAGTCACCATCAAAGTCACAGCCGTCGAAGATGCCTTGTTTTCCCACGAACTCATCACCGTCGACCTCAACTTCTCACATACTCAGATCCTCACGAAGCCTCCGCCTCCTTAAGATCCAGGCTCAAGTGAACGATGAAGCGGTGGTGTCACGACCCGAAAATATTTGCTCGTGACCGGCACTTAAATCACACCACGTCTACAGACGTAGCGTAATTCAAGTAAACCGAAACCCAGAAATCTAAACCTTTTTAAGAAAATAAAAGAGGTGAAGTTTTGAAATAAAGGTATGATGAAATCAATTGTTTTCTTAAATGCATAGATAATGGAACATGAAAAATGCAAGTGGATATTTATTAGTTGAAAAATATGTTTTGTCTTTTTAAAAATTTGGGCAGCACCTCCCTTGTATATTTTGATCCAAAACCACATATACATAATAATAATAAAGGCATCCCCAAGTGGAAGCTAGTCCTTCGCCAATTGGCGGAATCACAACCACGCAAGACAGAAAAAATAAGTATACAACACCCAACGTCGAAGATCAACGCAAAGGATAAAGAATAAAATAAGACATCAACCCACCAAGCGAACATATAACCCATCGCTCTAAGTCTCGCAACCACAAGTCTTGCTAAGTCGTACTACTTATACAAATACTAGTTTCTGATTGATAGAGTTGACTAGATACAATAGGAATAATAATACAAGAGTGGCACAATCCAATATGTACCACCTACCCAAGCAAATCACCCGAATGCAAACTATGTGCCAGCGATGCCACTACTGATCCATGCGGTCAACCTGCAAGAACTGTGGCACAATGGGGGTGAGTTGCCAACTCGTGAATAGAAAACATTATCAGGTATAAATCGAATAAAAGAACGATTTCTAGGTCAACTATATCATAAAGGTAATACTATGATATCTAGGGTGACCGTATCTGCATATGTGCCAACAATATAATCAATACCTGTAAGCATGTGGATAACATCTACGTGTCCATCAATGACACAATAACATCATGCATGTAAATATCATGAAAGCATATGCATGTAAATATGAGGATATCAATCAACGTGTGTCCATCAACGACATATTAAAATCATGGAACCTGAGTGTCCAACATCGACACTCGAAACATCATGAAACCCGTGTCCAATATCGACACGTAAATCCTCATATCTCGGACTCCGTCGGTCCGGATCGGCCCGTATCATCTCACGACTCCGGTCGGTATCCTCCGGATAATCGCCGAGCCTAAATACTATCACCGGTAGGTAGTGGTCTCTCTGCCAGGCTCATCGTCTACTGCACAACATACCTTTCTTGTCCCGGGGTACCATACCGGGTCCACCATGTACCCGCAAACGGCCTCATCCAGCTCCTCGAATCGGGTATCACATAACTCATAACCGAGAAAAGACATAGTGGACGTCTCGAAATATCAAATCAAGATAAGCCGATTTTTTTTAAAAACAATACATACTTTCTTTTGAAACATAACAACGGTTCTCAAATCCAGAATCTCATGAAAACAGCATCTCAATGCATATAATCGTAAAGCATGATATATACAAACATATAAAAGAAATGTGAGCATATCCGTATATCATGCAACATAGAACAGTGATGTGAACATATCAGTATATCATGCAATATAGAACAGTGATGTGGCAATTCTACTGTGTAAGTGGCATAGCAATTATCGATGATGAAAGTGTGTGAGCCGGCAAATCTGTGTAAGTGTAACTTACGCATCATCGATAATGATGTAGGTGTACTAGCACAGGTATATATAATGCGATGAGAATATCCTGAACGTAGCAGAAAGTAAATCATGAGCACGATGCTATAAGGTATACGTATCTACAACATATCGGAGTCGATGAATCTATCAATCGGCATCCGGCCTCACAACATCACGTACGGTATAATCTATCGTACGGCGGTATTAAACAAGTAGGGATTCTATCAACCTATACAACAATGAGGGTACGGATCTAAAATCTCGTACGACATATCGCTAATTATCCACATAATCACATATATATACCTATATCTCAGGTCATATCCATATCAATCTGATATCAGGGGACCGACAAAGGTATTAATTATCTCATATCGACTCGCATCTGTATAACGACATATCAACCAAGTCATCACATCTCATCGTATACTCTTTTCATCACATCAATCTCTCACATCAAGTCATTTTATTAATCTCATAACAAGCCACTAAAATCTCATACTTACTCTCTTGCAACTACGTATACATATCGTGATTCACATTCACGTTTCATATCCATATATATCAATTCGAGACATCTATTCTATCATATCATGTCACACTATACCATACACTATAATCTTAAGTCGTGGTGTATCTTGTCTCCTATTAATCCTTTAACCATATCCATAAGTTTCTAACATGATTTCCTTAACCATATTCTATATATAACGGTTTCCATTATGATTTGCGGGGGTGCTATACGCCATCCACCCGACTTCCCCCGTAGATATAAATCTACTTATCTGCGGAACTCCTTGTTCAACCGTAATCGATGTATCTCATTGTCTCGGAATCCACGCGAAGGTACCTACAGTAAATACACAATCCCAAATGCTATTAAAATCAACTCCGGAAAACCAATACAGCACACAGTGCCCTCATAGGTTAAAACCTATAGCCTACGCATGCAAAAACAACCAAACAACCATCGTCGTTGACGTACAAACATCCAACGACCTAATACAATATCAAATACCAAAACCAAGAATTCCAATATCGGAAAACATAACCAAAAACACCCCAATATGCTCCCAGATTTTGGCTCAGGTCAATTGGGAGTGAACTAGCAAGTATAGGGGATAAGTTGCAGGGTAAGCAAGCTACAACCAAAATCTCATCCCCAGACCCTTACAGAAAACCGGCGACATCTCCAGATCCGAGCTCACCGGCCATACTAGGAGGAAATAGGCTCGTATTTGGGTTGTGGGTTTCTAGTGGTTAACCTAGGTCACTGGACTTGCTAGATTTTCTCAGAAACTTCCCAGGTTGCTCTAGATTCCCTGTAAGCCATCAAACATCACAAAACCGACACGGGGAAGTTTCTAAGTTCGTATCTTGGGTTCTATTCTCTGTTCTAGGCCACAATATCAATACTAGGATCTTGTAAACAACCACTAAGTATCACAAGTCCACACAACACCCAAACCCTCTCTTGGAATTTCCAAACATCACTGATCTAAACAAGTTTAACTCTAAACTAAACTAGAATGCTAGGAAACTTAAAACTAAACTAAATGAAAGGAGATATACCTTATTTGGCAACTCAAGAATTTTCTTGAGTTGCTCAATGTCTTCAAAATCCAACTTTGATTGGTCTAAAGTGTTGAGGATGAGGTAGGGAACATTTTAATGAAGGGGGTATAGGGTTTTGGTGAAGAAATTGAGATGATACTTGAGGGTAGAAGTGGGAGAGCTTGAGGATGAAGAAGTAGAAGAAAACAATGGGGGAAAATGAATGAGGCAGCCCCCTCTCTCTCCTATCCTCACTCTCTCTTATTCTCATCCCCACACAAGCTCATGCCTTACTCTCTCTCTCTCTCTCTCCAATAATTCACTCCTTTTCCTTTTTCTCTTTTTCTTTTCTCTAAAACCCAAATATCAACAAATACTAATGAAACAATATGCAACCAAATGCAACATGTCATAGTGCACTAACCATAGAATAATGTAGAAACACGGATTTGGCTTAATCGCGATTAGTAGTATACTAATCAATTTTTATCCAAACTGCATATAATTAATTATAAAAATACTAAATCCGATAAATATATTTTTAAATGAATAAATCATTTTAATCTCCAATTATTTCACAAATATTAGTATATATTTATACCATTTTACGAAAACCCCAAATTCGCAAATCGGGTAGTTTTCGCGAAATATATTATTTTAATATTAAATTCCAAAAATAATATTTTATATTTTCTGAAATATTACAATCTTCCCCCCTTAAATAAATTCGGTCCCCGAATTTAAATTTAAACCCTCAAATGATAAAACATTTCAATAATCAGCTCAAATCAACGGGGCTCCAAAATCACAGAAGATACAGAAATACCACAGCGCATCGTGTGCGCCTGAAAACGAGTATGAAACTCAAAATCGTATTCCGTCAAGCGTCACGCAATCATCCGAGTTACAATGGAGATACAGATATCGAAATCCACTACTAAAATCCAATATGCACTAATCAAATACTATAATACGTGTATAGTACGCATCCTTGGAAAA
Organism: Agapanthus africanus; assembly: GCA_030015575.1. Classification (NCBI taxonomy): domain Eukaryota; kingdom Viridiplantae; phylum Streptophyta; class Magnoliopsida; order Asparagales; family Amaryllidaceae; genus Agapanthus; species Agapanthus africanus. The sequence continues at coordinate 820,479,509 of CM057339.1, read as the reverse complement.
ATCTCCTAAAAATGAATAAAACATAGCTGCGTGATGCGTAACTCACGGCACAAGTGACGGACGCTCATTTGTATAGTAAGAAATATATGTTCATATATGTTTTGCTCAAATATACATTCCGTCCTTTTTAAAATATCCCAAAAGGTTTTTCCTTTGTAAACATTCGTGTCACTCATGGACACGTAGAAAATAGCGAGACTATAACTCCTTTTTTTGAAAACCTCTTGCTAAACTTTTAATGCATGCAAAGTACTCAGGTACTGTCCTCAGATCAGTCCTGTTCGGCTTCTATATAGTATAGTGCCCATCATGAAAACAAGGTGCTCAATAGCAAAATCAACCTCAAAAGGCGTATCCAACATCACGTACGTCAGGTGCGCACGAAAATCAAATCCAATACAAGTGCTACAATATGCACAAAAGCAAAACTAAGTGCAACGGGTGTGCACAAAAATATCTGTCCAGTGCAATAGGTGTGCACGACAACAACATCTAGTGCATCTATTGTGCACGAAAATCTCAATCCAGTGCAACTAACATGCACGAATGAAAATCCCAATCGAGTGTATCCGGTGTGCACAAAATCACATCTCATATCATGTGCCCAACATGCGTGAAAGTCCGAATCAAGTGCATCCGTCATGCACAAATGAAATCTAAATCAATTGCATTCAACATGCACGAATAAAATTTCAATCAAGTGCATCCGACATGCACGAATAAAATCTAAGTCAAGTGCATCCGGTGCGCACAAAATCCAATACCAAGCGCCTAATATACGCAAAAATCCAACCCAAGCACGTCAGGTCCATATAAATGCTCAGTGTGGTAAAGCGCACGAAAACGAACATCAAGTGCAAACGCGCACAAAACATAAATCTGGTAAAACAAATGATCAAAAATATAAATCGGGTGCAACCAATGTACAGAGTATAAATCTAGTGCAACTAATGCACGAAATACCCATCCGGTGCAACAAATGCATGAAATGCAAATCTAGTGTAACAAATGCACGAAATACCCATACGGTGCAACAAATGCATGAAATGCAAATCTAATGCACGAAATACGAATCTGGTGCAACAAATGCACAAAATACAAATCTAGTGCAACAAATGCACGAAATACGAATCTGGTATAACAAATGCACGAAATACGAATCTGGTATAACAAATGCACAAAATACAAATCTGGTGCAACAAATACATGAACTGCAAATCTAGTGCAACAAATTCACGAAATATAAATCTGGTGCATCCAATGCACGAAATACAAGTCTGGTGCATCCAATGCACGAAATATAAATCCGGTACGGCCAATGCACAAAATACAAATCCGGCGCATCCAATACATGAAATCTCATCAACAACTCAAATGCGTATAAAAACAACACCTAGTATACCAAGGTGTGTAAAATCATAAGCGTGTGCAACTGCGTGCACAAAACACGTATCAATGCACTACAAGCACATGTGAGCTATACCGAGTGCAAAAATCTGATCGAGTGTGTACCACATGCATAAAATCAAATCAACCGTATGAAATCCATGAAATCATAACCACGTGCTACCATGACACAAAATCGACACCAAGTGCAATAGATATGCATAAATCATAAACCAATACAACGGTGTATAAAGCATATATCAAGTGCAATAACTATGCACAAAATGTAAATACCCCGTAGGTGCAGCCATGGTGCACGAAAACAATAGTATGAAACTCAATCATCAAAACTCGAATCTAAGCGATATAAGCGTGATACTCGGATCATAAACGCAAATCGCAACAAATGATATTGATATACACCTCCTACAATGTCGAAAAATGTCAGTGCGCCCAAAACTGGCAGAGCAAGAACATCCGCTTGCCTCCTTCTCACGGTCTGGCGTCCTCTGTCTCTGGATCCTCATTTTCTCTGTAGATTACCAATCTCGCAATCCATCGGCTCGTCGGCCCGGTCGGGTGTGCTAACAGAAACGATTCCGCTATGGCACTCCGCTGGTCATCTTTCGGCCAATTTGCATGACCACTCGTAAAGCAGCACGTCACTGGCGTCGGCCTATGGCCCTCTGAATACACGTGACACAACTGATTTTCGGTGCAAATCTTATCGCAGCAGTGTCCTGGAAGGAACCTGCTCAAGGTCTCTTCCAATCATGCCTATGTCGAACTATACGGAGGCTGGTACTCTGATATAATCTTTTCTCGTTTTCTGGACATCTGCATTCTCAGCACAGCATTACTTCGGAAACTGGCCGTATTCCAACGCCTCTGTATACATATCCGATCTCTAATCTCAACGGGGAGTAACAACAGCTCGTCGGTATCTCGCACGAACCTCTTGCTCCACTCGTCATTATTATCGTCCACTTCGACATCACATTATGCTATCTGCATACTGCAATTATTCTCGGCTACAGTCAATCTGAAGTCTCTCGCACGGACTCGAAATTACGAACTCGGTATCTTCATCACTCTGTAGAAGATATCTAGACGAACACGTCCTCGGGAACTCGTCCCAACCATTGGAGGAATACTCTATATTCGTCCGCTCTCGATCAACTCACAACGTATCTGGGTGAGGTCCTCTATCCGAAGCTGGTCAACTCACTGATCTCCTATTGGATCATCCAATGAACAACGTCATCTCTGGATCGATCTACTCTAGATCTGAGTAAGATTCTTCACACTAGAAATCTTCAACTCAACTGGGCCTGCATTGGCGTATCAAATCAGACGAATCATCTCAGTCGCTCAACTCTACTCAAGATAGTCTAGCTATTTACTATCGCGTCTGCCTGAAAGCTCCAGTGATCTCAGCTCATAAGGTTTGGAAGTGACATCCAATCAATCTCAGCAACAGCTGGGTCATCTGTCTACAAGGTAGACAATATCACGATCTCTGAGGTAGGCTGTAAGGTTACGTAGCGCGGCAGCAAGGTTTCGGGAGGCATCGTCCATACCATTTTCAAAAATTTGCCGTTCTAAACAATCCTAACTCTAGAATCATAACTAGAGTTTTAAACAAACTAGCAATGTTAACATCTTAACACCTAAGTGAATGCGGAATACAACCTTTGTAGATCGGTCCTTCACTTCTAAAGCTCCATGTAGTAGTCCCTTCATTGCAAGTGGTGAACTTCCGAACTCTAGAAAGGGTTCACATGAAGAAATGAACAAGTTTGCTTAATGTCTTCGAGGCCGAAGATGATCTACGTCGAGGAGACTCAAACTCATGCTACCTCTTCACTAATATGTGAATTAGTGAAGCAAACACCCTAAACTAAATGGATAATATTAGAGGATGATGAAGTTGGAATTGGGCTCTCTTTAGATTTCTTTTTCTCACAATATTTCATCACTTAGAAAAATCTAGCAAGCTTTTTCTCAAATGAGGAAGAAGATGGTGAATAAAAACTCATGAGGTTAGAAATGCAACCATGGTGAGTATATGAGATACACTAACCCTTATAGAGACTAAACCATGGTATAGGGTAATGGTTAGGTTAATAAATATCTTAAGCATGACAAAACAAGTGGACTAAGTCAATGTTCTACAAGTTTCCACTAATCAACCATGACTAATTCCATTTGTTTTGAATTACTTAAAAACAAATAAAACCTCACCTTAACCCTAAGCATGGTGTGAGTCTCATACATCCATGTTGCATGTGTAACCTAGCATGACACACTAATATATATCACATATATATTTTGTGTGCTAAGAAAGAAAACAATACAATTAACATATATCACATATATATTAATGTATCATAAGTGAGAAAAAGAAATGCTTAAGTAAGCTAATATTAGTTAATTTAATTTAATATATCAAATATATAATTCTACATTAAATTATTAAATTAACACTTAATTTAATAATCCGGCTATACCTCATATAACCGACTAATATCATATGTAACAACTTATCGAATCAACACTTGATCCAATAACCTGGCTATATCACATATAACCGACCGATGTCACAAATCGCGAGAATAGAATACGACATCACATGCTCGTATTAATCTCAGTCCCGCACATATCACATATGTGCTCCTACTTCGTTTCGCATGAACCAGGAAACCTCTGTGTAGGACTCTAAAGACTCGTTAATACGCCGGTAGTAGGTAATGATCAAATCAAACACCCACAAGCCGCAAGCAGTCTGCTAAACATAACGGCCACCCGGGTATTGAGCGATCAGAAGATCAACAAGGAAGCCTGCTCATACTCCTGCTAATCTAATCAGTAACACTACCGTACAGTCGGGTCTCTTCGTCTGATATGTCGCATATCACAGCCTGAGGGTGGTATAACGTCAGATCCCAATAGCCTGATAAGTCATACCGATGCAAGGTCCATAATGGTTCGAAGAACTACTGATAACACTTATCAGTAGATCTCAGCAACCTTGGCCAGGGATTTCCTGTTATGGCCAATCGAGTATAGCGCAACATCAACTCCCAATACTGGGAGAGACGAATCCCCTCCTATCGCTCATAGCCTCCATGTAACTCGAGACTGTACCCAAAAACCACATTTTTGCATGATCTCTTGACCGTGGTATGGTGGAAATCAAAGTACAGTGGGAATCACACAAGAGTCTATGACGATCTCGGGTCGACAGACTAACCTGTACCAGTGTCACCAGAGAACTGCTATCCGACGATAGGTATAATACCATCTAAGAGTTCTCGGTGAGTCCGTTCAGTGTACCCAGTCTCCACTGAGCACCCGTATACCTTCTCTGATGTCAAACACCAATGGATGTGGGATCATCCATCGCCCATCATATGGGTCAAGAAGCGCAAACGCTAGTCTACTCTAGAGTATCGTTGCCCTGTCTCGATACTCCCACGACTAGAAACATTTGAAGGATGTAATTACCGACTACCTCTGCCCCACTAGTATGATCCGCATCATAATTTCGGTAGTCAAGTACTCATCTTAACGGCTTTATCAACATGTAATAGAGATACAATAAGCGTACATGTTAAGATAAAGAGCAACCAGATAGCATACTATCATGTCGAGCAAGAAAGTCCTCCCTATATATGTCCAAGCATCTACTACAATATACATCACATGTACAGTAATGGCCTCTAGGGCATACATATAACTAACAGGCTGTATATCAACAGTCCTCTCATAATAGGCAGCCTCTAACAATGGCCCGATCATCCGGTGCAAAACCGAACACTCGCCTCAAACTAGAGGTCACAACACAAATACTAAATCGATACGTTCCCATGTCACCAGAAAACACGATGGTCGGTCATCGTCCATGACGAGCTCGTCCTGACCGCATCACTAGCAGCAGCTCAATCTGCGCTCAAACCATGGTGACAGGAACCTCAAGCATATATCGATGAAAATAGATCAAAAGAATGAAAGGAATCAACAGATCCAGAATGGATACATGATCATAAGGAGTAACGGAATCAATGAGAGTATGATCATGGAAACGAATAGAATCAAGGATCTCAAATGGATGTATGATCAAGGGAATAAAGAGAATCACAAGTCTCAATATATGTACATCCTAAGGTCACTTAAGCGAGTATCATATCGTAAGTATGCCGCGGAACATATGCACGGTACGTCACTCTACTTGAGTTATCTACTCCATCAATCAGGGTCAGCCTATGTAACGAAAGTTTGGGTCTAATACCCCCTGTTCAAGTCTAAGTTCCGTAAGGTCAAGCCTAGGTTCCGAAATAGATCACGCCCTAGAATCTACATAGTCAAATCTAGACTCGAACCAAGGTTAAACATAGCGCTTTGATGCCAACTTTGTCACGACCCGAAAATATTAGCTCGTGACCGGCACTTAAATCACACCACGTCTACAGACGTAACGTAATTCAAGTAAGCGGAAGCCCAGAAATCTAAACCTTTTTAAGAAAATAAAAGAGGTGAAATTTTGAAATAAAGGTATAATGAAATCAATTGTTTACTTAAATGCATAGATGATGGAACAAGAAAAATGCAAGTGGATTTTTATTAGTTGAAAAACATGTTTCGTCTTTTTTAAAAATTTGGGCAGCACCTCCCTTATATATTTTGATCTAAAACTACATATACATAATATCAATAAAGGCATCCCCAAGCGGGAGCTAGCTCTTTGCCAATCGGCAGAATCACAACCACGCAAGACAGAAAAAATAAGTATACGACGCCCAACGACGAAGATCAATACAAAAGATAAAGAATAAAGCAAGATATCAACCCACCAAGCGAACATATAACCCATTGCTCTAAGTATCGCAACCACAAGTCTTGCTAAGTCTTATGATTGATAGAGTTGACTAGATACAATAGGAATAATAATACAAGAGTGGCACGATCCAATATATACCACCTACCCAAGCAAATCACCCGAATGCAAACTGTGTGCCAGCGATGCCGCTGCTGATCCATGCGGTTAATCTGCAAGAACTGTGGCACAACGGGGGTGAGTTGCCAACTCGTGAGTAGAAAACATCATCAGGTAGAAATCGAATAAAGCAACGATTCCTAGGTCAACTATATTATAAAGGTAATACTATGATATCTAGGGTGACCGTATCTGCATATGTGCCAACAATATAATCAATGCCTGTAAGTATGTGGATAACATCTACGTGTCCATCAATGACACAACAACATCATGCATGTAAATATCATGAAAGCATATGCATGTAAATATGAGGATATCAATCAACGTGTGTCCATCAACGACACATCAAAATCATGGAACCTGAGTGTCCAACATCGACACTCGAAATATCATGAAACCCGTATTCAACATCGACACGTAAATCCTCATATCTCGGGCTCCGTCGGTCCAGATCGGCCTATGGGATTCGTCAGTCCGGATCGGCCCGTATCATCTCACGACTCCGGTCGGTATCCTCCGGATAACCGCCGAGCCCAAATACTATCACCGATAGGTAGTGGTCCCTCAACCAGGCTCATCGTCTACTGCACAACATACCTTTCTTGCCCCGGGGTACCATACCGGGTCTACCATGTACCCGCAAATGGCCTCATCCAGCTCCTCGAATCGGATATCACATAACTCATAACCGAGAAAACACATGGTGGACGTCTCGAAATATCATATCAAGAGAAACCGGTTTTCTTTAAAACAATACATGCTTTCTTTTGAAATATAACCATGGTTCTCAAATCCAGAATCTCATAAAAATAGTATCTCAATGCATATAATCGTAAAGCATGATGTATGCAAACATATAACAGAAATATGAGCATATCCGTAAATCATGCAACATAGAACAGTGATGTGAACATATCAGTATATCATGCAACATAGAACAGTGATGTGGCAATTCTACCATGTAAGTGACATAGCAATTATCGATGATGAAAGTGTGTGAGCCGGCAAATCTGTGTAAGTATAACATACCATTATCGATAATGGTGTAGGTGTACTAGCACAGGTACATGTAATGCAGTGAAAATATCCTTAACGTAGCAGAAAGTAAATCGTGAGCGCGATACTGTAAGGTATACGTATCTACAACATATCCGAGTCGGTGAATCTATCAATCGACATCCAGCCTCACAACATCATGTACGGTATAATCCATCGTACGGAGGCATTAAACAAGTAGGGATTCTATCAACTTATACAACAATGAGGGTATGGATCTAAAGTCTCATACGGCATATCACTCATTATCCACATAATCACATATATATACCTATATCTCAGGTCACATCCATATCAATCTGATATCAGGTGACCGACAAACGCAGTGAACTGGTTTTCTGAAAAGGTTGGAAGATCTGGCCAAAGAAGGTGATAGCCCTGTGAATTCATTCCCATGGTTCGATCCTTCCCAGTAAAACGCGGACCGGCATATAGTATAGCTTGACAAAGATCTTTCTTCAAACTGTGCCTACTCGCCTCTCTCTTTGGTATTCCTACGTGCAAGTGAATAACTTTCTCTTGGCTCGGGGACAGATCAGAGCAAGGTTCGGGTAAATAGAACCGATCTATCACAGGAGTGCCGACTGCTGCTACAGTGTTTTAAAAGAACGTTATCGCTATTGTAGGTTTACGAATTGACGAAATGGTGCTTTGTTCACACCCATCTTACCGTTGCTCAATTATCTCATATCGACTCGCATCTGTATAACGACATATCAACCAAGTCATCACATCTCATCGTATACTCTTTTCATCACATCAATCTCTCACATCAAGTCATTTTATTAATCTCATAACAAGCCACTAAAATCTCATACTTACTCTCTTGCAACTACGTATACATATCGTGATTCACATTCATGTTTCATATCCATATATATCAATTCGAGACATCTATTCTATCATATCTTGTCACACTAAATCATACACTATAATCTTAAGTCGTGGTGTATCTTGTCTCCTACTAATCTTTTAACCATATCCATAAGTTTCTAACATAGTTTCCTTAACCATATTCTATATATATATCGGTTTCCATTATGATTTGCGGGGGTGCTATACGCCATCCACCCGACTTCTCCCGTAGATATAAATCTACTCACCTGCGGAACTCCTTGTTCAGCCGTAGTCGGTGTGTCTCGTCGTCTCGGAATCCACGTGAAGTTACTTATAATAAATACACAATCGCAAATGCTATTAAAATCAACTCCGGAAAACCAATACGGCACACGGTGTGCTCATAGGTTAGAACCTATAGCCTACGCATGCAAAAACAACCAAACAACCATCGTCGTTGACGTACAAACATCCAACGAACCAATACAATATCAAATATCAAAACCAAGAATTCCAATATCGGAAAACATAACCAAAAACACCCCAATATACTCCCAGATTTTGGTTCAAATCAATTAGGAATGAACTAGCGAGTACAGGGGATAGGTTACAGGGTAAGCAAGCTACAACCAAAATCTCATCCCCAGACCCTTACAGAAAACCGGCGACATCACCTCCAGATCCGAGCTCGCCGGTCATACTAGGAGTAAATGGGCTCGTATTTGGGTTGTGGATTTCTAGTGGTTAACCTAGGTTACTGGACTTGCTAGATTTTCTCAGAAACTTCCCAGGTTGCTCCAGATTCCCTGTAGGCCATCAAACATCACAAAACCGATACGGGGAAGTTTCTAAGTTCGTATCTTGGGTTCTATTCTCTGTTCTAGAACACAATATGAATACTAGGGTCTTATAAACAGCCACTAAACATCACAAGTCCACACAACACCCAAACCCTCTCTTGGAATTTCCAAACATCACTAATCTAAACAAGTTTAACTCTAAACTAAACTAGGATGCTAGGAAACTTAAAACTAAACTAAAATAAAGGAGATATATCTCATTTGGCAACTCAAACATTTTCTTGAGTTGCTCAATGTCTTCAAAATCCAACTTTGATTGGTCCAAAGTGTTGAGGATGAGGTGGAAATCATTTTTAATGAAGAAAGTATAGGGTTTTGTTGAAGAGATTGAGATGATACTTGAGGGTAGAAGTGGGGAAGCTTAAGGATTAAGAAGTAGAAGAAAACAATGGGGAAAATGAATGAGGCAGCCCTCTCTCTCTCTCCTATCATCACTCTCTCTTATTCTCACCCCCTCACAAGCCCATGCCTCAGTCTCTCTTTCTCCAATAATTCACTCGTTTTCCCTTTTCTCTAAAACCCAAATATCAACAAATACCAATGAAACAATATGCAACCAAATGCAACATGTCATGATGCACTGACCATGGAAAAATGTAGAAATACGGATTTGGCTTAATCGCGATTAGTAGTGCACTAATCAATTTTATCCAAACTGTATATAATTAATTATAAAAATGCCAAATCCAATAAGTATATTTTTAAATGAATAAATCATTTTGATATCTAATTATTTCACAAATATTGGTATATATTTATACCATTTTACGAAAACCCTAAATTCGCAAATCGGGTAGTTTTCGCGAAACATATTATTTTAATATTAAATTCCAAAAATAATATTTTATATTTTCTGAAATGTTACAGATGGATCTAAGGATCTCATCTGTCCCTCTACTAATTCCGCTATGTTTGTGACTCCTGCCGTTACTTTAGTTCTTCCACTGTGAATTTGTTATTCACCCTTCAGCTTTGAAAGGTGACTTATTTTTAAATCTACATATTAATTTGTCAGAAAACCAATACTCTGAAAATACAAATTTGTAAGCCCATACTTATTATAATTCAGATATTTTTTCAATAAGAGGGGATTTACCTTTTCTTAAGCTATATGCAGCCTAAATTTAGTAATTTTATTTATTCAAAATACCATTATTTATAAAATCACAATACTAATTATCAAACTATAACATTGTTTATCAAACCATAACAACATTTATCATAATATAACTATATATATCAAATCATAACAAATTTTATGATACCTTAAAAGAGTATTATTGACATCGATCTTTAGTCACTATTTTACTATTTTATCCTATATAGTTAGGCTTATATGGTGAAAATTCTGATAGGCTCCTTCTTTTATATCTATATTTTTACAGGAAAATATTAAAAATAATTAATGACTTTTTTGTGCTAGCAAGCAAAATTTTTAAAAATCGATTTTTTTTTTGATATTGCAAAAAATTATATTGAAAAACAAAAAAAATATTTTGACATATGTTGAAAATTCGCTATTTTCATATGTTATAGCATATAAAATATTAAAATTTTGAAGAAAACATCAAATTTAAGATTTTTGAAAATTTTGCAATTTTCATATGCTAACATGCATAGTATTAAAAAACATAAGAAAACAAAAAAAAATTGCAATTTTTTTGTGCTATAGCATGTAAATATATATAAAAAAAAAAGAAAACAGAAAATATTCAGAGTTTTGGAAATTTTGCAATATTTGTATGCTAGAGCAACAAAAAATATTGAAGAACCGAAGAAATCGAAAAATTCTTTGAGATTTTTGAGGATATTGCATTTTTCGTATATTATAATAAGAAAAATATTGAAAAAGAAAACGGAAAATTTCGATATCTACGTTTCAACATTCAAAATATTAGAAATTTGAAGAAAACAATCAATTTTTTGGACCTTTTTAAATTTCGTGATTTTTTCGCATGGTCCTGGGGGTTCTCATCTACCCGAAGTCTTAATCACTCGAAACGAAAATTCTTTGTTCTTTTAGATTATTAATAGCAATCGACAACCTTGTCTTCTTTTAGTTCACATCGTTTTTATCTTCTTGATCTCTTGAAGTTCTTCAGAAGTGTGAGCAAGCAAATTATTGGCAAACAGAAAAAACATAAAATTCTGAGAATTTTAAAATTTTATTATTTTCATGTGCTATGTAGCATAAAAAATAATGGAAAATGAAAGATAACAGAAATGCTTTTAGATTTTTGAAATTTTGCAATTTTCACGTGCTATTGCAAGAGTAAAGAAAACATAAATTTTTGGATTTTCATTTGTTACAGCAAGCAAATTATTGAAAAATCAAAGAAAACAGAAGAATTTGGGGGTTTTCAAAATTTCATGATTTTCGTGTGTTATATATCATACAAAAAGTATACAACTGAAGGGAAAAAATTCATATTTTTTCAAAATTTAGTGTTTTTCGTGTGTTATATAAGAAGCAAAATTTTGAAGAATGGAATAAAACAGAAAATTTTGATCCTTTTGAAATGTTCGCGATTTTTGTATGCCATGGCAAGTAAAATATTGAAAACCGAATAAAATGGAAAGTATTGAGATTTTTTAAAATTTCAAGTATTAGTATCATGTAAAATATTGAAAATTTTAAGAAAACTTATATTTTTGAATTTTGTAAAAAAACAAGATTTTAATGTGCATACCATACAAAATATTGAAAATTTGAAGAAAATAAAAAAATTGGGGATTTTTGATAATTTGCGATTGTTCGGTACTATATAACAAGCAGAATATTGAAAAATCAAAGAGCAGGGAGCATTTTAATATTTTTGAAAATTTCATGATTTTCAAAATTTATATCAAGCAAAATATTGAAAAATAAAAAAGTTTGAGTTATTTAAACACACAATTTTCGTGTGTTTATAAATAGAGAAAACATGGCTTGCAGACCCTAAACTGCCCACTCACAGCCCATGATGGGGCCCGAGGGCCAAAGTGCAAAATAGCCAGCGGGCCTACCATGGGCTCTTAGTGGGCACTGTAGTTTGGGCCTGCAGGTCCCGTCTGCTCTTATAAATTTTGTAAATTTGAAAGAAAAAATAATTTTGGGATTTTTATAAATTTCACAATTGTCATGTGTTATAACATACAAAATATTAAATAATCAAAGAAAACAAATAAATTTAAGATTTTCGAAATTTTCATGTTTTTCGCGTGTTGCATGCATAATATTGAAAAAAATGAATAAAACAGAAGAATTTGAGATTTTTGAAAAATTAACGATTTTTGTGTGCTATATAATGGAAATTATTATAAAAAAACCCAGAGAAAACAAAAAATATTTTATTTTTGAAAATTTCATGAAGCATAATATTGGAAAAACGCAGAAAACAGAAATTTTGAGATTTTCAAAATTTCATGTTATCCATGTGATATGTAACGTGTAAAATGTTGAAAATTTTAGAGAACAAAATTTTTGGGATTTTTTTACATTTCAAAATATTGAAAAATGAAAAAATTTAGATTTTTTTAATATTTCGAGATTTTTTATGTTATATAGTAGGAAGAATATTGAAAGGTTTAAGAACAATCTTGAAGTATTTGCAAGTTAATTTTCTATATTTTTTCATATAAAATTTATAAATATAGATATAACTACTTACAAATCATATAACAATAAACTTTTAATATGATTTTTCTTTACTTTGGATTTCGTAGTTAGTCATTAATACACGGGGCCACTGGCTAGTAACATATATAGTTGTTTTCTAAGCAAATATATTGCCGTTTTTCTAAGCAACATTGAAAACTCATGGCAACACTAAAAGAAGAGGGCCATGAAGCCTAAGATAATCATAGAATTGTATATATTGTCTTCTCCCAAAAGGTAATCATAAAAATAAGATGCAGATAGAAAATATATAGATGTTGATGGTTCATTTACTTGTCTCCGCAAAAATGATATATATAAGAAATAAGTTGATTGCGAAGATGTAGATGTGATCAATTCATTTTTTCTTAACCAAGATGTTGCAGGAAACTATACATATATTGCATCATGGGGGTTCATGACATGGGAAGAATGAGCCGGGGGGTTTTGACGAGATTCTTTGGGCCGAGGGTTTTCTGAAAGCGGGGAAATTGGCTTTTTTTGACAATTTAATTGCCCCATATTAAACCAAAAAGACTTTGACAAGTTTTCAACTTAAAGTTGAAGTTGTTCATTTTTCTTCTTTCAACCCAAAATTAAAAAAAGATACAAAGACAAGAAAATTGATAATGGAAAATCCATAGGATTGTCATGGGGAAAAGAGACAATAGTTCTTTGCAAGCAACACATTACTAAATATACAAAGAAAACTCTAGGCCCCCACAAACAGGGTGCATGATTTGCCTTTAAAAATATTTGTTAGGTAACCAAACGTAGAACTTGATGGTCTCTAAACGAAATTTTTAGATGAGAGTCATAGAGTTCTACTCAAATAGTCCCTATATATGAAGTCTATGTGTATTGAGCTTCTCTCAAATTTGGGATAGGCTGGAATGATATATAGAGGCAGATATTTAGGTTTAAAAAAAGTGTTTTTTCCCCTATATTTAGTGGTCTTCCATGTTTGTAATTATCATTATCGACTGCATCTCTTTGTCATGAGTGCTCTATGGCCTAACTGTGAAGTCTATTCTAGTTAAACAAGAGGCCAAACCCCAACTACCATCATGTTACAGCATATTATTGAGAAAGTTGGAAAATGGAAAAACTCGCATCTTTATCAACACAATAAATTGTTGGAGAATGGTTGATTGTTTAGGAATGTTGCATCCTACATCATCAACAATAAGACTGCATGTCGGGTAGGGTTTCACCGAACATTAGGAAGGGTTTGATCGAACCCGGCCCTACCCAATCCGATATTACCAGGTTTTTTCGATATCTTATATCCGTCTGAACGCGGTCGGACGGGTATAAGATTAGATGTGTGAATTATTTTACTTGGGTAGGAATTTAGTACGAAGTCCGCTCCGAATCCTAAACTTGACCCAAACCAAAGCAGTTTCCTATATCTAATTTGACTTTAATTACAACAAGGACATTTATTTTATTTTTTTTAAGAAAACGACATTTAATTCTTATAGCCATAATTATACATAAATTATGTGGTATTTAGTTGGTGAATCTTTAAGTTTATTTGAAATTACCTCAAGTTTTACCATTTGTTGGTGCAAAAAGATACCCGCTTCGGATTTTGTCAGGCCTCGTAGAGTTTTTAGGGAATCACACTGCCCGATCAGCGGGTTGGGGATCAAGGAGACCAGGGTCCCGTTGCAAGGTTCGGGGCACCGTCAAGTTAGAAATTTTTTCTACTACAAGTGCTAGAGTATCCTTAGTGGATAGTCCCACGCGGATACCCCCAGACGAGCAGTCCTAAGCAAATACCTCTAGGTGGGTAGTCCTAAATGGATACCCTTAGACGGATACCCCCAGACAGGTAGTCCAAAGCAAATACCCCAGGCGGCTAGTTCCAAACGGATACCCCTGGACGAATACCCCAAACCGAAATCCCCCAAGCGGGTAGTCCCCAAGCGGATACCCACAAGCAGATATCCTCAAGTGGAAACTCCGAGGAAGGTAGTCCGCAAACGGATACCCCTAGGCAGGTATTCTCAAGTGGATACCATGTTGTGGGTGTTCACTCCCAATGAAGCGATGACGAATACCTCCAAAGAGGTATCCGCAATAGCCTTCTAGGCCATGCCCTAGGAGTAATGGGGTCAGTATTCCTCTCATTCCTTCCCCAACTCATCTGCAAGTACTGAACCAAAGTTGTAACTGTTCCCACCCACTATACAATACTCATTTGTATGGGGAAAAAAGAGTTGCTTCCATTGTGACCATTCATCCCAACTTTTCTTCAAGTCTAGATGCCTTAAGAAGAGAGAAGAAAAGAGACAAGGTGAGAACTTGAAGTGAAGTTCTTCTTCCCCTCCTCCATGGCCCGAAAGGACCACTTAAAGACTTTTAACAAGTTCTCAATACAAGTGTGTTCCTTGTGGCCCTCTTTCAGTTCAAAAACAAAAGAACATGGAATTCTCCATGATTCCAAAGAACAAAAGAGATTTTGAACATAGGGATGATCTTATATTATGGAATAAAATTGCGACATAGGAATTTTATGTCACTTTGAACCATAAACACAGAGGAAACTTTGTGTCTCAAACTTGAGAATGAGGGGAATCCTCATTTCTCTCATATGAACTGAAAATAGGAGAAAACTCTGTTTTTCATGAACAAAACCTGATAATAGAGGAAAATAGGAAGTAAACCTATTTTCTATAACTTGGAACATATGAACATGGGTCATCATCCTATGTTTTGTCCAAATAATCAATTTCAGATACTTTAAATGAAGTATTCGTCACCAAGTCATCAACTTTGGATACCTCATATCCGACCCTATCTGGCTCAAACGGAACCCTAAAAATAGTTTCCGCTTTGCAAGACTAAACCAAATACCTTCGAAAGAAGTATCCTCTTTTCCAACAAACGTGGCTGAGTCTCACAAGGAAGCACCTACCACCACTCTGCAAAGTCGGATACCTCAAAATAGGTATCCGTCCATCATTACAACAGTTGGTCCCGCTTGGACGTACCGGCTCATGTTCTTAACAACATGCTGCTGGGTCCTGTTATCGGAAATGCTGGTTTTGAATGGAATATAGCAAACAAGGGAGAAATGAGAATAGAATTTTATCGGTGAAAGAATACTTTGCTCTAATGAAAAGAAATCCATTTTACAAAGAAATTTGAGAACTACAAAAGTTTACAAAAGCTCTCAAACTCTCACAAAAGCTCGCTATAGCTCACAAGTATTTGAGTTTTTTTGATTACTTGATACTCATCTCAAATGACCCCTAAAGTATTTATAGGGATCTAATGAATGGTTCTAAAACTCTTTTAGAACATCTATAGAACTTCTAGACTGTTTTTAGAAGAAGTTTAGAATTATTCCAAAAACAATTCTAGAAGATGAATAGAACCATTCCAAATTAATTTTTAGAGTTTCTAGACTACTTCTAGAAGAACTCTAGAAATTGGACTTGGGATCTAAAACTTAGGCTTGGGCTTGTGTGATTTTGCATCACAAAAACAACATTCTTCTTCTTGATACAAAATTGCCAAATCTCCAAAGCTTTCTTTTTCTCAGGCGAGTCTAATGACACTATCTTCGCAATCAACAATATGTACATTGTCCAAACAGAGCTTAAACTTGTCCATCTAAATGACCTTGGTCAATGTGTCTGCCGGGTTCTCTTTAGTATCAATTTTTGATAGAACGACCACCTTATCTTCTTCCATTGTGCCAATGAAGTAGTACCTTACATCAAAGTGTCCCATCCTCCCGTAGAAAGTCTGGTTCTTGGCCAGAAAAATAACGCTCGAACCGACCTTCGTAATCTCTTGACTCATGCCCAAATCTTCAAGTAAACCCCGTATCCAGATCGCATCTTTAACTGCTTCAACTGTAGCTATATACTCAGCCTCAGTCGTTAATAATGCGATGACGGTCTGAAGCGTCGACTTCTAAGACACTACGACTATGCCTACTGTAAATATATAGAGCGTCATCGACCTTCGCCAGTCCAAATCACCCGTGAAGTTGGCATCCATATATCCAACTAGGATGCAGTCTTTCACATTGTCTCCTCCGTACTCTAAACCAATAATAGAAGCCCCTTTCAAGTATCGCAGCATCCTCTTTACCGTTTGCCAATGCACTTTGCCAAGGTTCTCCATATATCGACTCATGACCCAAACTGCATGTGCTAGATCTGGGCGAGTGCACACTATCGCATACATGAAAATTCCGACCGCACTCTCATACGGTACTCGAGACATATTCTTTTTCCGCATCTGTACTGAGTGACTGTTTTGGTAACACTTTGAAATGTGCCGCCAACAGAGTGGCTATAGGCTTAGCCTTCTTCATCCCAAATCGAGTGAGGACTTTCTCGATATATTTCTTCTGCGAAAGACCCTGTCATGCCCCGCTTCTCAAAGGAACGGTAACAGGTACGTGACGATGCCTATGAAGTAACTATTTTGAGAAGGTCTTTTCTCGCAATAGATACGTTAAGCGCATATAAGAAACATAAATTAAACAAGAGTAAACAATATAATGAAAATCCAACTTCTATCTATCACATTGAAGGTTCCATAGAGTTTCAACTGATAACAAGATGTCTTAGAACATATACAATAACATAAAGAACCTTTAAACAAGAGGCCTACAGAGATGAAAAGCTGAAAGGAACTAGTCGTCCGCTTGCGATGCAAATTGAGAGTGCTTCTCTTCTATGGGTTCTATCTCCATTGTCTCAATATCATCTGACGAACATTCCAAGAAAAGAAATAAACAGGATGGAATGCCCGTCAGCGAACTTGCGCTCGGTAAGTCCCCAAAAGATGTGTGAATTATATAAATAAAGTGCAAGACAACGCGTAATATAGCATGAATGGAAATCATGAACAAGTAAACAAGTACAACATGATAATGTATATGGCAACTATATGATACATGAGCATGGCGATGTAGTATAGCATGTGTTGGTCGACATAAGCATATAATAAGTGTATATAGTTGTAACATTTCAGAAAATGGAAAATATTATTTTAGAATTTAAAAAATAATATAATGAGTTTTACGGATATAATACCGAGTATGAATTGGAGATTTTGAAAATTGGTATAATTATATACCTCTATTTTATAAAATAATTGAAACTTAAAATGAATTATTAATTATGTGAGTATTTATTTAATTGGACTTTTCTTAAATTAGTATATAATAATATCCATACAAGTTTAATATTAAAGTTAAATTGTGTTTTCCTATTTTGTGCACTGAACCAAGTTTGATTTTTTGTTAAAAATGGTTTAAAGTGCCATGACACATTTTTATGAAAGGGTTAGCATATCATTTGTGTAATATGGTTTTATAAATTCTTTAAAAAAAGAAAAGAAAATAAGAGGAAGAGACAAGGAAGTATGTGAGATATGGGCAAGTGAGAGAGAGAGAGAGAGGAGGTTATGGTTGTCTCAACCATTTGCATTTCTTCATCTCATTTTCATCATCTCTTCTTCTTCTTCCTCTTCTCCTTTTCTTTCTCCACCTCCTCCACCATCATCTACTACCTCAAATATCAATCCAAATCACTTCAAAACACCATAAAACCTTCACAAAAAATGTCCTTATCCTCATCCTAATCATGAATATGTGATCAAGTCTTCACTTTGGGGTTTTTTGCAATCTTGGAACTTTTCTTCATCCCCATTCAGAGGTAAAATACTCTCTTTAATCCAAGTTTTTACAATACTTGTCATGACAACTAGTTTAGAGCTAAAAGGTTTATGTTTCTAAGTTTTGAAAATTCAAAAGTGAGTTTTTTTGATACTATTAGTAGTGGTGGTGTAGGAGAGAGATAATTAGTGATTACCACCTTATTAGTGATAGAAGAGGGTGTTTTAGTGCAAGTATTTTTTATCTACAGAGATATAAAGTTTTGAAACATGAGTTAAGATTTTCAAATATCGATTTTCTTGAGTTTTTGAAGTTCAAATGAAATCTGGGGCAACCAGAGATCTCTGAAAATTATTTAGAGGATACTGTGAGGTGTTTAGACCACCCTCGAAACCCGAGCCCCCAATTCCATAGCAAAACCACAGAAATACCCTTTTGGTCGCAATTGCAGTTGAGCTGTTGAATTAGGGTTTGAATTTTGTTCTGTAACTCACTCATTTGATAACTAAGACTACTTTTATGCTATTTTGCCCCAGATCACCTGAGTAAAAATATGAGAGCATTTTGAGTTGTTTTTGGCAATGTTTTCCGATATTTGAAACTTGGATTTTGGATATCTATGTCTTGACTCAGTCGTTCGACGTTCATACGTCGATGTCGGGGGGTATTTTTTCGTTTTAGCATGCGTTGACTATAAGTTCTAACCTATGTGCACTTCACCCGTCGTATCGGTTTTCATATAGATTTTTATGCGATTTTGTACGGTTTTGTAGGTACAACCGAGGGGACTTCCGAGACGACGAAGAAGGGAAAAGCGTTCGTCAACTTCGACTAGAGTGATGCGTCTGTCGGTGAGTAGCTGTATATCCACAGGAGAAGTCAGGTGGATGGCATATATCACCCCCGCAACTGTAGAGATTAGGATATTATATATATACTAGAATTATATATCTAGTCTAATCATGTGCGATAGTAATACACTTAGTAGACGATTATACCCTTAGTCTCTGTTTTTTGCCATTAGGCTATATACATACATACATACATATATATAAGGATATTTATGATATAAATATACATGATATAGTATGATATGACATGCGACGATATGATATGACATGAGACAATATGATATGAGATAAGACGATATGAGATTGGTGTATGTGACTATAGATCCATATTATATTGATTGGATAATATCGTACGAGAGATATTCCGTACGTGATATGATGAGAATCGATTGCCGACTACGGCCGATATTTATTTCTATTCGAGGAGTCTTGTTAATATTTCAAAGATGAAAAATTATGAGATTTTCAGAGCCATACGTATTTTAAAAACTAACGAATCGTTATGTATTTTCAAATGATAACTTCAAGGGTGCGTTGCGACTTTTCAAATAATATCTATTTCAAAAATATCGCAGTCCCTTATTTCCAAAACAACGTTTCGTACTATTTTAAACTATAACTATATGGCGCATATGTAGATGGATATTTTAATACTTGTTTACGTTACGATTTCATTATTCTGTATATGCTCTCATTTCGATTTCTTATTTCTGCATACGCTCTCGTTTCGATCATTCACGATATATATATATATTACGTTTATACTTTTAGCTCTACTTAGCTTTGTTTGTTAGGACATGCGCACCATTACCGATGACTTACATATTGCACATACACATACTCATATGCTCACACACACATCATCAGTAATTTCCATGTCACGTACATAGATAAAACTCGCTATGTCACCGTATCACTCTATACCCTGTTAGCATTTTAGATTTATGTTAGTATCCAGCGCCACGTACTGTTTCAGATATTGTACTTTCTTTACATTGCTTATATGAACACACTAATATGAACAACTTTCCATGCATTATATTATTATTTTGTACCTTTACATGTTGTTCCATTATTGCCACGTTTTTATGAGATTATGTTTTCATGAGATTTCTGAGATTTGACAAACCGCGGATATGATTTTATAAAACTTATGAATGTTTTAAAAAAACGCAGTTTTCTCTTGATATAATATTTCAGTAATCCACCATGAGTTTTCTCAGTTCTGAGCTATAATTATTATCCAATTCGAGAAGTGAGGAGTCACCGTCTGTGGATATATGGTGGACCCGGTACGGTACCCAAGGGCAAGAAGATCATATAGAAAGGCGTTGAGCCTGCCTGTAACGACTCTGAAATTCCTGTACAAATATAACTTGTTCAAATGTGTAGAAAGGGTATTTCAGCCTGAGTAAGAGTTATAAGTTAATTTTGTTCAATAAAACTAAAAAACATCTTGTAACTCACTAGTTAAGCTCTCTACTGCTGTGTCATAACCTGCGTGTTCGATTCCCATCAGTCCTAATTATTTTTATAATTTTTCTACACGGAGAATTGAAAAGTTTCAGAAAAATCAAACTGGATAAATATGGAGTTAATTACAATTTATACATAGGGCGCGAGTTTCGAAGCACGTGGCCTCTTCTGGGGACCCAGATCCCCGCCACCGGTGGTTGGAATAGCCTCAAATCTTTCCGTGCTTCGCCTGTTCACCTTTTCAGCTCCTCTCTACTCTATTTTCTTGTTTGATTTCCCTAAATTTAACCCAAGACTCTTCAATTTTTCATTAACACCATTTTAAATTCTTTTTAATTCAATTCTTTAATTCACACACATTTATTTATACATTATAAATACCGCCTCATCCCCTAGCTCTCCTTTATTTTGAAAATTTATCAAAATTATCAAAAAAATTCGCTAAGTTTAAGAAGGGTTAAGACAAATCAAGTGGAGTTAGCGATCAAAATTCATTCTATCGAATACCGAAGCCATTCCCGACGATACCGCGATGCCACAAAGACTCTCTCTTTTTTTTTTATCTCTTCTCAACACTCCAAAACCTATAAGTCCCTATTTCTCTCTTTCGTTTCGACTCAAACCGTCTTCTAAAATCATATCGACAAAAGTGGAGTTAATATTGAAATTATTTGTTTTTTAACGTTTAGCATCTTTGATACGTAAAATAAGTCACCCAATTCTCTAACATCACTTCAAAATATTATTCACATTATTTATCTTTTGATATAATTAAAATTTCATACGAAATGAACACATATTGAACTTTTTTATATTAACACCATGAACTTTAAAAAGTAACCTTTTTATCGATACCTAGAAATAAATACCTTTAGAAAACTCACGGGATAATGACCTACCCCATTACATACACTATGGCTTCACATCACGATGTTTTAGGTATATGTTTAAATTGAAGTATACAATTTTCACTTAAATACCATTACTTTTATAAAATGTTTTTATCGCTATTTTTAAATCCTTTGCAATTGTGCCTCTACAACCCTTTTAGGGGAACCCATTTACGGATGGTGCGGGTTATTGCACATTCTTGGAATAGTAAAGTGGGATACATAACTCCTCACGGATAATTCGGTCTCGAAAGGAAATAAAAATATGGTTTAAAGAAATAAAACTTTTTAAAACAAATTAAACTTTGGAAAATTATATAAAATTATGAATCCGTATTTTCAATGAAAATAAATTGTGAAAAATATTTTTAAATGAAAGATTAAAATTTTAATTAAATACCATCAAATTGCCAAAAAGTAGTAGTTTTCAGAAAAATACCATAAACTTTTAAAAGCCAGATTTCATCACTAAATACCACATAAACTAAAATATATTTCTATAAAACTCTTAATATTCTAAATCACCCTTGAGATTTATTTTTAAACAATATTAAAACAATTTTTCATAAACCCCCCCACCCCCCGAGAAATTCAAATACATAATAAACAAACAAGAATAAATTTTTAAGGACTCTAAATTAATATAGATTTAAGCGGTATCATTTCTTTTGAGTCTCAGAGAGCCGAAAAAAGTGAGTGCTTGCCTATCCAGCTTAGACAACACTGCAAATTAATAGAGTTATCAATGACAATCATCTTGGAAAATGACAAAAATCCTGCCGTCCATATGCAGCAGATGTCCGATTATTCCTGAACTTAAGATCTTCAAAATTAAATCTAGTAATATGAAATGTCTATAATTTGAATACAAACTCGAACACAAACTTGAACTTAAGCTCTAAACTCAAACCTAAATATGAACGTTAACTCGAACTCATTCTACTCAAACTAATTTGACTCGACCCGAAATTGCAATTGACATGACTCACATTTTACTTGACTTACTCGAGTATATTTTTTTACTTTTGCAATCTATGGTTTCGATCAAGACATGTTATAATCAACCGAGCAAATCAAATAAAGATATCTAACAGTTATAATATATTATACTCGGGGTGTATGGGATAGTTTCAGGTGTGAATCTAACGGAACTTCAAGAGTCCCATATTAACCTACTCGAATTCTATTTACTCGAATCTCGGTCGGGTCGACTCCTCCACAGCTTGGAGTCCCGATGCTAACACATGAAATGGGCTCATGTTTCCTCTCTCGTGAGGCTCCGCGCTTGAGCTCGTGAATACTTATACGATTGTGTTAACATTCACACTTGGAAATTAACGTTAACATAGTGACCATATAGAGACCTATAGTACATATACCCATGCTCATTTACATATAATTTTACTCGACATATACATTATTTCGTGATTATTCTATACTTTTCACTTTTCACTTTTACTTTATTTTTGGGACTTACCGAGTGCTAGTTCACTGACGAGCATTCCACCCATCTTTGTTTTCTTGGAATGTTCGTCAGATACCGTGGAGACGAAGGAGGTGGACGCAACAGAGGAGGAGTACGACCAGATCGTGGCTCAAGCTTAAACTAGTTATCATTTTCTTTCAGTTTATATATGCCACATGTTTAGGTATTTCTGTTATTGTATTTACTTTTCAGTTGAACTCTTGTATTTGTAAATATTTAAAGTTTGAATGTAAATAAAGATATTTGTTGAAAAATTTTACTGTCTACATTTATTTTTACATTGTGTATTATTGTTTCAATATACTTAGTATATTTATTTAAAGAATAACCTTCTCTGGATAAATATGCCACGGGCTTACCACGTCACCGTTTCCGTCTACTGGGAAGCGGGGCATGACAACTTTTATTGGTGGCCCATGCAGTCCAGTTCTGTATGAAGTCTTAAATAAAAATACTACAAGAATTATTGAGTTCAACAAACATTTACATTTCTTGCATTTCAAATCCTTTGAATCTATCATAACCTGTCTTTTATATCAAGGTGATGGACTTTCCAAACAATACCAGCACTAATGTTAACACTGCACCGCTTACACTACTACCACCACCTATCATTGTAGTGCCTATCAATGAGCAAACAGTACTTTTTGAGGCTATCAAGAGCCTATTGGAGGAACAAAGGGAGAGGACAACCCTCATGCACCAAGGACTTGCTCGCCTTGTGGTGGAAGCATCCGAAGTTAAGCAGTTTCGGGCACTGTACCCAAAGAAATTCTCGGGTAAAGAAAGCCCACTTGAAGCGGAGAAATGGACTCAAGCGATTGAGGATGATTTGGCAGCGGCTCAAATGCCAGATATACCTTGTGTAAGAGTTGCTAAGTTGCAACAGACGGATAATACCAGGATATGGTGGAAGGCAGAGGAGAGCCGTCTCGAACAACCAATAGAGTGGAAAACATTCCGAGACCTCTTCGATGCAAAGTACTTTCCGAAGACTGCCCGTTTTGACATGGAGCAGCAATTCATCAATCTACAGTAACGCTCGATATAGGTCAAGTCTGTAGATGAATATGATACTGAGTTTACCATGCTCAGTTGGTAAGCTACAGTCTCACGTTAAATTTTCCTTCTCACTTAAACACTGCTAATACAAGGTCATAACAGGTTCGCTGTGCACCTCATTCTCACTACTGAGATCCGGGCACGGCGATTCCAGTAAGGGTTGGATCCTGAAATCCTAGCTGCACTCGCTACAGGGGATTTCCCAACCACAAGCTTGCTTTGAAGGCTGCCTGATGCTATGAGACAGTTGTGAAAAAGAAAGGCAGGCCACAGTCAGTCGGCCAGTGTGAACGCCCTTTGCACCAGATCATAGGAGAGGCCTCTTCCATGCCAGCTTTCAACAGACCATCTTGGAGGCCAGAAGGTTCGTTCGCTAACAACAAGCCAGACTTTTGTAACTAGTACAAAAGAATAGGGTATCTAGTGAAGAAATGTCATAGGGCAAACAACTTGTGCTTGATCTGTGGGTCTTCTACTCACACTATCGGAGTATGCCCCCAGAACCGAGGGACTACTAATCCTCTCGCTTGACCGGCGATCCAAGCTTCTCCTACCCGGTTAGCTCTACCAGCTCTAGCTCCCCACACCCAGACCGCTCAACCTCAATACCGAGTGTTTAATCAGGCACAGAGGAATGTGCCACGACGACAGGCATTCACTATGTCTATCGAAAAGGCCGAAGCTACGGGTCAGGTTATCACTGGTAAATCTCTTCCTTATTTCCTTTCAAGTTATTTCAAATCCTAGCCATCTATATTTGTTATACCTAAATCTATCCCACGCGACTTAGGTACAATCTTAGTAGCCACTCTACCTGCACTCATGCTCTTCGACACTGGGGCATCGCACTGATTCATGTCGCAACGGTTCGTAAGAAATCATGCGATCCCAGTTAAGCCGCTCGTATCCAGCTGGAATGTCAGTTCAAGGAACAATGTTCTAAAAGCAACCTTAGGATACGATCTGTGTCCAATGGTCGTCTGCAGTCGAGAATTCTATGCGGACTTCAAGATACTAGACATACCGAATTTTGATATAGTCTTGTGAATAGAATGACTGGGAACTTTCTTCGCTACTATCGACTATCGCCAAAGGAGGGTAGTGTTTGAAATACCAGATCACTCAGTGTTCTATTTCAAAAGCGGAGATCGGACTTTGGAGCCTAGCATCTGCCGAGAAAAACAAAAAAAGGCAGAGATTGCAGCGTTGCAAGTGGAAAGATCGAAGCCAATGGTCGTTAGAGAGTTCGAGGATGTATTCCCTGAAGACATAACCGGTTTGCCTCTCGATCGAGCTCTGGAGTTTGGCATTGATTTACAACTCGGTCCATGACCTGTAATAAAAGCTCCATACCAATTAAGTCCGGAGGGATTGAAGGAGATCCGTATTCTGTTAGACGAACTCCTGAAGAATGGTTAGATCAAACCTAGTACCTCAAGTTGGGGATCTCTGGTGCTGCTGGTGAAGAAGAAGGAAGGGACCTACCGAATGTGCATGGATTATCTAGCACTGAACTGAGTAACGATTAAGAACAAGTATTCACTACCTCGCATCGATGATCTTTTTGATCATTTAAGTGGATCATGTGTTTTCTCAAAATTAGATCTTCGTTCGGGATATCATCAGGTGAAGGTTAAGGAGTTCGACATTCCGAAGACAGCGTTTAGGACTCATTATGGCCATTATGAATATCTCGAAATGCTATTTGGAGTGACTAATGCACCCACCATTTTTATGAATCTGATGAACCAAATTTTCCTAGAGTACTTAGACAGATTTGTTGTTATCTTCATCGACGGCATCCTGGTGTATTCAAAGAATCGGAAAGAACACGCCGAGCACTTACGCATTATTCTGGAGACACTACAGCAGCATCAACTCTATGCTAAATACAGTAAATATGAATTTTGGTTAGACCAAGTCGGATTTCCTGGACACATCGTTTCAGGAGAAGGAATTTTCGTGGATCCAGCTAAGCTGTCAGCTATCAGCGAGTGGCTAACACTAAAAACTGTGAAAGATATTGTTACGCCCCGCTTCCCAAAATACGGAATACGATGGGTTGACAAGGCCAGCCATGCTCCTACGGTCAAGGAAATATCCTGCCGTAGTCACACTTCGGCTTCTAGCTTTACGTGGTAATCAGTAATCAACGCACAGGTAATGAGAAATGCAGTAACTAAACCAAAACAAATACAAAAGAACTAACCCGATGGAGATCAAGAGAGTATGGCTCTGGGTGGCTGATCAAGATGTCCGCGATGTCCTCGAGGTACGTCAGGTCCTGGTCCAAGCTAGATCCACCTCTCACTCTGAGCATGCATACTCAGGTCGTCAGAGCGACACGATAGCAATATATATATATATATATATATATATATATATATATATAACTGGTAACTCGTATAGTAATAATGAATATGTAACAGTAAATCAAGAGAGTAAAGATATGAACATGAAGTAGCCAAAGCGGGTGTCTATTAGAGCAGGTGAAGAGTAAAGCAGTAAAATAGCATGTCAGGTGTGTTGATTCAGTAAGTAATGCATGTCAATGTCACTATCCCTATCAGTCTCTAAGTCTCACTGTACAGGTCACTAAGCCTATCGTCAGTCCAAGTGTGAGAGTCAACCACGCAGGAGTATCCCCCACCCAAGGGTAGGACCTAAGAGCAAGGGACCACGGGCCCGAAACACGCATGGTAATAATCAGTAATATCCCTATATATCTCCATATATGCCGGCATGGGACTCCCGAGATTCTGTTGAACTCACACTCAAACTACCCCACACCCCGTGGTCTACATCAAACGCCAACCATAAACTCAAATACCAGCCGGTCCATGACGAGTCTACGCGAGAGCTGAAGACAGGGTCTCCATCAAGAATGTCTCGACTGATACCCAAGATCAATGGACAGTGTTTGGTGCCTTACCTGTGACACCCATATAAATGCTTCCATAATTGTCCCATACCAATTATAGTCACACTTATACACGTCCCACAGATGTCGACAATGCAATAAATCAATAGGGTCCACTGATTGTGTACAAGTACGTGTCACTTTCACTTATCCATTCATGCTCAAACACTAACGTACTTGCCACAATCACCACTAATACCTAACACTGGGTAATGCACACGATCACTAGGTTACCAATGCACTGACATATATATGACGTGATGAGAACACAGTATTTAAGGCATGATTAAGATGTCATCACTCGGTGTCCTACCACTTGCATAATTCTTCAATAAATCATACATGCACAATTTAGCGAAACAATGAACAGGGGATAAGTAGTAGGTTTTATTATCTAACCATCGAAATTGATTTCACGTTAATCGGGTTTCAGGATCACTAGATATGACCATTTCATTTTAAGCGTTCACTGCTGGAAATCCGGTTTCAGAATCGGAAGTACGTTTTGTAACGCATTTTAATCCCAGTTGGGATCAAAATTTAGTGATGCTACAGTTGAATGAAATTTAGGGCTTTCAATAGGGTTTCCAACACAATAGACGGATTCTCAATCACGTCTCTACGTCAGAAGTTATGCACTGTTCAACACTAGTATATCAATTCTGTTTCCGTTTGGGACTCCTATGCGTCCTGTTCTTTTAAATTGCATTTTAAATAGTAAACGATGATAAAAAGGGGTGAAATCACTTGGGTTATTTAGCTAACAGATTCATCTACAATAAAGTGCAGGGTTCCGCAACATACAAGTTCAGGAGACAAGGTAGTGAGCATTACGAGACAGAAAACAACAACCAGAGCTGCTCTGGACTGCAGTCCAGAGCCGCTCTCCGAACCAATTCTCGTCATAATATCAGTACAGAAATAATTAAGAACTTGCATAGGGTTATAGGTCGTCGAGTCGGATTCGATTTGAGCCCTCGAACGCATCTTTCAATATGTACACAATTAATTGTAATTTAAACAAGTTTCAGGTGCGGGAATTTCCCGGTTTTTACGGGTGTAATTGGGGGTGATCGTTTAAGCCAGTTACAATCGTATTTTCCAGTGAAATCGCACCACAATGTTCATTATCACACGGGCCAGCATATGCAATCATAGTTCCATTAATTTAGTGGAAGGTTTTCTTTCGGGTTTTGCATCGAACGGTTATGTCATATAAGTTTTCGTGAATTGTAAACATGGAATTAATACGATTTTAGTTTGTAACGGAAATAATATAGCATGTAGCAAGTAGGGTACTTGCCTCGGTCGCTTGATATGGAAGCAACACCGCTGCAGGGTTTGTCCCGACACACGGGACGGCGCGACGCTGGATACGGCGCGCGGCGCGAGCGCGGTGCGCGGTGACCCAGTACTGGACGCGGTGGCGATGTAGCGTGATACGGCAGTGGGCATGGTCCTGGCTCGGTGTGTGACACGGCGCGACACGGAACTGGGCCTGGTGATGATGCGAGCGCGACATGGTGCGACACAGAACCTGGTCCGGAGGTGGGTACAACACGACACAGGCGTGTCACGGCAACTGAGCACGAGGCGCGACACGGGAGTGGGTCTGCGGTGACATGGAGACTGGGCACGGGCACGACACGACGAGGCACGAGGAGTGAGTACGGGCCTGACACGGCGGCAACACGGACACGAGCACGACACGTTCCCGACTTGGTAACTTGGCTAGAGCTTGGGCTGCAAGGGATCTCAGACTGCAGTGATCGTTCGGTGATCTCGACGGCGAGCGATCTCCGGCGAGGAGGGTGTGCAGGCGAGGGTTCTGTGCCGGGTCGAAGTTGGGATGGGTTCGTCGGAGGTGAGTGCAGCGGCGATAGGGTGCGCCGGCAAGCAGGTGAGGGGCAGTGGGGAAACTCGGCGAGGGGGTGCAGTGAGGAGGGGGTCGTGGTTGGGGCTTGGAGCCGGTGTACAGGGAGAGAGGGAAGTGCAGTGGGAGAAGGAGAGAGAAGGAGGGGGCTCGGTTTTGAGAAGGGAGACGCGAGGGGGACGAGGCAATCGTAGTTGTCGTCGACGTCGTCGGCGTCGGCGGTGGTGGTGAGGGATGGAGCTGGGAGTGGGGTTCGACTGTCGATGGTGTGATGGAGGAGATTTTGAGAGGGAGAGAGATAGAGAGGTTGGAGGGAGAGAGAGAGAGAGTGAGGAGGAGGAGCCGTTGAGAGGAGCGGGTCTTCGGGGGAGTGCGCGCGTCGTGAGCATGAGCGACGTGGTCGCGAGAAGACGGGGTCGCGACGTGGGGGAAGGAAGCGAGCGGGAAAGAAGGGAGCGTGGGGAAGAAGGAGAGATACGGGTCGGGTCGGGTTAGGAATAAGGGGTTAGGAGGTTTGGGCCGGGCCGGAAGAATGGATTCAAATTAATTGGGAAGCAATTAAATGGAAATAGAGAAGTGGGCCGGGATGGGTAAAAAAAAGGGGAAATAAAGAGAATGGGCTGGGCCGGGGGATTGTTAATGTTTAATTAAATTAATTTATATTGGGCTGGGTTTTAAAATGGGGAGAAATAATTAATGAATTGTGTTTTCTTTATTCGGCTGGGCTGAGGAAATTGGAGCACGGGCTAAGGGAATAAAAGAAATAAGGTTTGGGTTTGGGTTAGGAGCAGGGGCTGGGCCGAGGGTAATAGGGATTTTATTATTTGCTTTGTTATTTTTATTTTGGGCTGGGGTTGGATTAAAAAGGGAAACGGCTTGGAAAAATGGGAAGTAAAAATAAGATGAAATAGGGTTTGGTGTTTAAAGGGTTTAAAGGAAATAAAAATGATTATAAATAAAATAAATAAATTTTGTAAATAATATATTATGAAAAATACGGATAGTGGTGTACAAAAGAACTGGGTATTACAGGTATAAGAAGCTTCTTGGGCTTAGCAGGATATTTGTTTACCGTTGAAAAAAAGACAAACTGGGATTGAACGACTTGCTTGAATTAGGGGCAGATGCTATTTGGACATATCCATCCACCTCTCCGAAGATACCAAGTTGATTTATGGCACCGTTGATTGGAGATTTGGATAGATGCGATCGTTGTAACAGGTTTTATCAGATTCCCCCTCATTTGTGAGGGGTTTTTGATTGTGGGGACGCTCTTTCCTGTAGACGCAAGCCCCTGCAGTTAATTATGTTATTGCATTGCGATAACCACTTTCTCCTACTCCAATAGTTCACTTCGTGTCGTGTGTTTTTTTGTTTGTTAAGGTTACCCATGGATTGTATATGGAGACTAGTTTATGTCGTCGCCCGTAGGGCATGGATTAGTCCAAATTCGTATATTTTATATTTGGCTTTGAACTTAGGTTGTATGTTCCTTTAGTTCAAAAGAATATTTTATTTTATTTAAGGACCATTAATCTGTTTTTAGATTAGGATCAACTTAAATATATGAGCATTTGTGCTCAATTTATTTTAACTAAGAATATATTAGTCTTATTTGAGACTAAGATCAACTTAGAAATATTTTCAGGATCATTAAATTTAGTTAAGATCCAACAACAGAGTATTTGGGCTCAGTTGCAAGCAACCTCAGAATGACTTAGCCAATTTGGGCTTTGATCTGCTCGGTCTTAGGCTTTTTCCCTTTATTCAGAAATGCTAAGCACTTGCTTATAGCTCTGGCGCTCACGTAGGAAGCACGTGAGGCACCCAGACATGGGCGTTGCCCAATCAATACTAAGCACTTAGTCATTTTGGCTAGATATAATGCTCAGCACTTTTATACAGCGCTCACGTATGTTTCACGTGAGGCGCTGAGTCTTCACCTTTGGGCGTTCACGTGGGAAGCACGTAAGGCGCTTGTTTATATCTTTTAAGCGCTCATGTGGGAAGCACATGAGGCGCTGAGCTCCTTTCTTTATTGGGCGCTCACATGGGAAGTACGTGAGGCGCTGAGTTCTTTTCTTTTAGAGATTTAATCTCTGTTAATGACATTTTGACCATTGATGATCATCAAGATCTCTGTTTTGAAGATCTGGGATCAAGTTTTTCTTTGAGAACTAAGTTCTGATGTTTTTTTTATTATAAGAACTAAGTTCTTTGTAGGGTTAACCCCTATTTTCAGAGGAATTAAATTCCTGTAACATGTTTCTTTTCTGTCTCTTTTTTTTATCTAGTTTTTTCTTCTAGATTTTGAGTTTGAAGAATAAAATCTTCCCGATGAGAATTAAATTCTCAACTTATGGGGAGATTTGTTTTACAGATCTTAGGTCCAGAGAAAAAACTAAGTTCTTTTATGAAGGGTGATTGATACGAATTCCGGTGTGTATGTAAAGAAAATGTATAGAAATCACAACCAAAAAATATTTTGACCGCAATCAATAACGGTGTCGATTGTAGCGCGTTAGCGAGTGCGGATCGTCCACAGGGAAAGTGTAATCCGTTCGTATTCGAATTAGATGAATTGAAAATTAAAGAAAAGAAAGAAAAGACAATTCAATTTAAGATTTTAAAGTTGATTTCAAGAATCATCTAGATCTAAATCTAAAATCAAGAAAACATAAAAAATCAAGAATCAAGAATTGATGAAATCAAGAATCGAAGTGAGGCTAGTAGGAATCGATCGAATCTTTAGACGTGATGAAATCTATTGATTACGTATTCTTATCCATTAATGATTTGATACTAGATCGATGACGATTAATCGAGGTTTAAGGATCTTTCAAAGAAACTAGGGTTTCTTCATCTCATCCTTTGTCTTTTTGATGAATCTCATTCAACAAAACTAGCCTCTAGTAAATTCAAGAATCGATCGTGGACCCCTAATTAAGAGCGAACACAATCAAGAAAGCATCGCTCGAAACTAGGTTGCCGATTCTTCAATTTACACCAGTTTACAAAACTTATAGGAATTAAAAATCGTTTCAAGATTTGTCACATCATCATCTATTGATTCTCTTGACTCCTTCACGAGCGGAGTTTTACTCAAACATCACAACAAGACACACAATCAAGAATTGAGATCGAATCATGATGCAAGAATGTAAAGAAAGCAAGATACAGAAATTTCACCTTTATTTATCAACAATTTAGTTACAATTCACTCGATCTACAAGAGGAAAGAACTTGATCGTTGATTTCGGCTTCGCTCGTCTCCTTGAGTCGCGGATCTCCTTGGATCACTTGCTTCGATGAAGTCCGGCGTCTCTTTCTAAAGGATCGAACGCTTCATGCTTGATTTGGTACTTGGAGTTCTTGATTTTTGGCTTTGGATTTTGAATTGGGGATTAGGGTTTACAAGTCGTGTCACTCAACTTGTGTTGGGAATTGATGTAGGAATCAAAAACGAACAACCTTTGAGAAGAAGCTTTAGGGTTCCTTTTATAGCCTTCACTAGCTTTGGCTTCCTTTAGAAGCTAGGTTTAGTTTAGCTTCCCTTGTAAGCTAGGTAGTTAGGTAGAAGCTTCTAGAGGTAGTTAGTTAGGCTTTAGCTTCCTTCATAAGCTTGGAGGTTAGGGAGAAGCTTCTAGGCTTAGGTTGTTAAGTAGCTTGCTTTGGAAGCTTGAACATGATTAGCTTAGACAAGGAGCTTTGCTGATCTGGCAGAAGATTCTGGAGTTCTCTGGAGTTTTGAGTGGCTGAAATGAGTGTATACCTTGAGATAAGAATACTGCAGAAGAAATGAGCTGACGTCATCACTAGGTGGCCGCGGATCCGCCGCGCATGCCATACTCCGGCCGCGGATCCGCGGCCGTTCTGGTGCCTTGGTGCATCAATTTTCTTGCACTGCTTTCTGTTGGTTTTAGGTATATTTCCTGATATATTGAATCTCAAAATTCTTTCTAGATTACTACCAGATCACAGGTCTTGGAGTTGGCGTATTTTTATCAACACTTTTTCACAGATTTGGCTTTTCTCCTGAAATTTCCTGCACAGATTCTCGAAACAAGTGTTGCGCTATACAAAGATGATGCGATGCCATGATAAACACTCAATTTCACTCAAAATATCGGTTTTAGTATACAACACAAGTTATTTGGTATTTTACAGATGTTTTGCTAATATGTGATATATTAATACCGAACACCTTTAGATGAGTGCAAATGGTAGGGAAATTATCGTGTTAAAAATGCAATATTTTCGACTGATCAAATTCCCCCAAACTTATTTTCGGTCGTCTCGAGCGAACTGTTTTATTAAAAAGAGAAGGAGAAAATAAAGAAAGAGAAAAACTAACTAGCACACTTTCGTAGGCAACACGATTGCACTGAGCACGTGCAACAAGCCTTTAAACCTCTAGGTGTCCCTAGTAGGAGGAATGTTGTCTCCTGAGGGTTTTCAGCGGATTGCACCCACAAAATCCAATAATAAAAGGAAGACCATGAATATTACATTTAAAGATAAGAATTGTAAAAGAAAAGCTTTGAAAATTAGAGTTTCCAACTATGCTAACTTTTCGGTTGTCATGAGCCCTATCTTAATAGCCATGAAAAGATGTCAGAAATCACATCATCCCTCAATAAAACATCGTCGTTATTCTTCATTTCTATATTTCTTCCAAACATCGATCATATAACCCTACGTGTGTGTAAAGAACATCCTTACACCCGGAGAATTCAATTCAAGCTATCATACTCTTGTCCATCTACCTCAGTATTTTTTAATTAATGAATATTTAGATGAAGTTGCTCACACATTTTCATGCGACCGTTAATACTTCTTGAGGTACTAACCGACCGATTACTCATGTGCTTGCTTATTTGGTGTATTTCCTCATCTTGCACCACCTAAGGCTTAGCAGTGACTCCTAGACCAGTTGGTCTAAGGCACTAGGTGATGAAGCACCCTCGCTATATTTTTTTTATCGCTGCCTTGGCTATAACAAAATCAGTGTTCATTTTTCTCACCATTTTATATTTTATTCAATTTTTTTATTTCCTTCATACTTTGACTTTTAGACAAGAGCATTTCAAGGTATCCTCTACTATCCCGAGTTTCAAGACGTGTGTAAGTGCGAATAGCAGGGTATCAACGTTCAAATATTTGGCTTTCAGAATAGGAACTATTTTTCAGACTTATTTTTATTCTCAGATTAGTGACTTCTTTTATCTTACTAACCCTTGGGACAACGGCTCATAACTACTTATTATTAGTTCGTTTAAGAAAACTTCTAATTTTCTTGGTTTTCTTAAATTTTTCCAATCTTTTGGATGTAATTTTTCACTATCTAATCTTTTATTATCTTATTTATGTACAAAAAATATTTTTATATTTTTTGAAATTTTTATAAATTTTTTTATAGGTTTTAAAATGTTTTGTGCTTATGCAAAGTATGATGCAAATGATGCGAAAATAAGCACAAACCTCCCTCAAACTTGTTTTCAACGGTGTCCTCACTGTTGCCATCTGCTAAATCTCAAAAACCTGTAAGCTTGGGAGGAAATTTATTAATGGGGGCAACAAATATGATCGTGAAAATCCTCCCCCAAACTTATTTTTGGCTCATCATTTTCAGTAAAAATTTTCTTATCAGGAGCCAGATTATACCCCCCCAAACTTGAGTTAAACCATGTTAAGCTTTGAAAATCACAAGAGGGGGTCAAAAATCATTGGTCGATGCCAAGCTTTGCAAAGACCGAAGGTCAACACCAACCATTCGAAAATTTTATCAATGTAGTGCTTAGGTTGGTGGAAGAAGAAGTGGGGAAAGGGTAAGTGGTGGAATAGAATGTATGTGCGTCTCGTTTTGGAGAGACGATACAGTGAATGTGATGGATTACTCGCATTCTTTTTACAGTCCAGAAGAAGGGGTGGAGGTTCAATTTCATTGTTTTGATGTGGATTCATCTCAACACCCGTGCTTTTCAAAAATGCGAGTTCATCAGCAAAGATCTCCTCAAAAGTCTCATCAATACCCCGAAGAATAATGTCATCACAAAGCGCGAGGTGATCTTCAGACTCTAAAAATAGTTCATAATCAGTGTTTGTTGTTGACCCGGACAACTCGGTGGAAGAGTCCGTATGTGTATGATACATAATTGGGTCAAACAACAACATATGAAAAGAGTCTAGATCAGTATCATGAGGATCGTCACATTCGCTGCTGTCGACATCCATTAAGTCGACAGAACAGACCTGAGCAGTAGGTTCGGAGGGTACACTTCCCAACTTGTAAATGTTCAGCTCTATTGACCTATTCCCGAAGGACAGGATCATAGAGCCATTATGACAGTTGATGATAGCGTTGGAAGTGGCCAAAAAGGGGCGACCTAAAATCACCGGAATTTGATTCCGTGGGTTCGCTACAGGCTGTATATCAATTATAATAAAGTCCACGGGGAATACAAATTCCCCGATTTTTATTAACACATCCTCCAGTTCACCCCTAGGTTTGGTGCTTGATCGGTCAGCCATCTGGAGAGTTATGCTCGAGGGCTTTAACACTCCGATCCCTAACTGCTCGTAGACTGAGAAAGGAAGCAGGTTAACACTTGCGCTGAGGTCTAGTAGAGCACGGTTGATATGTTTTTCCCCGATAGAAATGGAAATAGTAGGATAGCCAGGATCCTTACGTTTCCTCGGTAATTGTTAGGGAAAGGCTGTGTCTACTGTTTTTTCCATGAATATCTTCTTGGGCACTTGAGTCTTCCTCTTTCTAGTGCACAAGTCCTTAAGAGTTTTCGCATAAGCGGGGACTTTTTGGATAGCATATAGAAGAGGGATGTTGATGGTAACCTGTTTCAAGATTTCAGTGATCTTCTCCATTTGTGGACTCAGTGTGTTTCCCCTTAACCGATTCGGGTAAGGAGCTTGAGCAATAAGGTCGGGGTCCAACACTGGAGAAGATCGTGTAGGTGGAAACGATCTAAGAATAGGAGTGGGGATCATTTTCGGTGGACTAGAAGAGGTGGGCTGAGGTGTCGAGCCTTGGGGAAAACGGAGAATAGGCTCGGAAGAAGATGGTGGGGTAGAAGAACTGGGATCAGAATTAGAAGTGGAAGTGGAAGGAAAGGTCTCAGCCGAGGTATCATTGATAGATTTTTCAGTGTCATCAATCTCTTCCCCAACGTGATTGTCAAGCACTCTTCCAGATCTCAACGTGATTGCATTCACATGATGTGAATAGCCAGGATTGGGCAAAAGGTTGAGCTGGAAGTTTCCCTTTCTCTCTTGCACTCATTTCGGCTTTTAATCGTGCAATTTCTTCTTCCATCGATTTTATAGTCTCATTTTGAGAGACAGTATTTCTTTTCATGTCATCGACAGAAGACTTCATTTCAGCCGACACTTGCATGATATTTGTTAGGACCAAATTCATGTATTGTGCAAATGAAGAGGATTCATCAGTCCCGGTCAACTGCAAAGGACTAGACAGTGCAGGTGTGTTGACCGGATTTTGGAAGTTTTGTGCTTGGAAGGGGTATTGACTTAATTGAAGTGGTTGCTGTTGTGGTGGAGGAACCGTTTGGAAATTGTTTTGGGTTGGAACCGTGTTTTAAGATTATGATTGGTTCCAAGCAAAGTTAGGGTGATTCCTCCAACCCTGATTATATGTGGAAGAAAATGGATCGTTCCTAGGTCTTTGAAAGCAGCATTGGTATGCTCATGACCTTAAAACGGAGAATTTAGTGGACATTCTTCCGTCAAATGAGAAGGATCAGAACAGCATCCACATACAGTTTTGGAGAGTGACATTTGATTTAGGACGGCAGCTAAAATTTTTTTTTCCATAGTCTCGAGTTTCTTTTGCATAGCTGCAATGTCAGCTCTAACTCCTATGGAAACATTCGATTGGTTATTGACACCCCTAAACGATTGACTCACACCCTCCCACTATAAAGATTTTTCAACGAAATCTTCTAAGTATTTCCAAGCTTCCCCATTGTCTTTGGTCATAAAATTGCCTTGACACATGTTTTCAAGGCTCTGTTTAGTGGTAGGGTTACTGCCCTCATATATGATTCGGTACAGATCCCATCTAGGGATTCCGTGATGTGGACATTGAACCAACAGATCCTTGAAGCGGTCAAGACATTTTGAAAATGGTTCATTTGGAAGCTGGGTGAATTGATTCATTTCGCTACGGACTCGAGCTGTCTTGTGATTAGGGTAGAATTTCTTAAGGAATGCTGCAACGAATTCTTCCCAATTCGTAAGGGAATGTGCAGTAGTGTTATACAGCCACTTCTCGGCTATATCGCACAAGGTGAATAGGAGAAGACGAAGACGCATAGCATCCACAGAAAGCTGTGAAGTACCCATCATTGCGCATACATTTTCAAATTTTATGATAAAGACATATGCGTCTTCAGACTCGAGACCGTGATATTTGGGTAGAAGGTTGATGTATAGGGGTTTAATCTCAAAATTATCCCCGTTGGCTGGTGGAATGGATAGACAGGTCGAAAGAGGACCTCGTATAGGATAGCACCTCTCCTGGAGAGAGATGCGGGGTGGATTCTGCGCACCAACGGACGGTGGCAGGTTAGTGGTAAAGAAGTTCGATGGAGAATCGTCCATCGATGTGGGTGTGGTGGTGGGTAAAGAAGAAGTAAATGTAGAAATACCGACTTCGGAGTCGATCGGGGGAACGCGGACAAGTCGGGCACTAGAATCCCGTGTCCAGCCTATCTTGCATTAAAAGGGTTTAGTACAAGTGACAGCGTTGATATAATTAGGGGAAATGAATGTGATTGGTGTTTGTTTTGAAAAATATACAGATTTTATGCAAATCACAACAAATGCAACAAGCAACCCTAAATCTAGTGGTCACCTAGATCAAGTCTCTAGACCGCTCCTAACTGCCAAAAGACAAGTCGCATGATCAATCCTCTACTGCCTCTTTGTCTCTCCTGTGGCCAGGTAAGTGTCAGGTAAGTGGGAGGTTCTCCACTACGTAA
Source organism: Agapanthus africanus (assembly GCA_030015575.1). Taxonomy (NCBI): domain Eukaryota; kingdom Viridiplantae; phylum Streptophyta; class Magnoliopsida; order Asparagales; family Amaryllidaceae; genus Agapanthus; species Agapanthus africanus. The sequence goes on along the minus strand of CM057339.1, from coordinate 820,441,512 downwards.
GTAGTGGGCCTAATTAAGTAACCACTTGCCTTAGACACAATTGCCTTAGACACCACAAAAGAAACGCGGATAAGTAATGAATTACCTACGGCCTTCTTCTGTCCTAAGTGAGCGCGACAGTCCTTAGAGTCATGTCTAGATATTTTTTAGTTAATGAGGGTAATGCGGATGCAAGTTTGTGATTTTCGGGGCTTAGGAAGGGTAATGAACTCCCCACCTAATCTGGATTTGGCCGTGCCCCTTAAATTCCGTATTAATATGCAAACAACCAAAAATCAAAACACGCACAATTTTTATTGCTTTTTGCGGCGCTGCGAATTATTTGCAAAGAAACCTGCAGCAAATTTGTTATTGAAGCAGACAGAGAAGGAGATAAGAAAGTGAAGGAGTCACCTGAGAAAAATGGTACAGTAATGCAGCTACCAAGCCGCGGTTCCGCCGCAATGAAGCCCTAATACCGCGGATCCGCCGCGGTTATGAAGAATCACTGCACAAAAAATTTACAGAATGCCTCTGTTCACCTCCTGAGCTCTCTGAAATATTCAGAAAAAAAATTCCCAAGCTCGACAAATTCCAGATTTCCTTGCAACAAATCACAACGAATCGTTTATGGTTTGCACGAATTTTGATCTCAAAATTATGATGGAATAAATTTTTCAACTCAAATTTCAAAAACGAACGAATTAGCGCACTATCCCCGGCAACGGCACCATTTGATTGATATGAATTCCCGTGTGTATGTAAAGAAAATGTATAGAAATCACAACCAAAAAATATTTTGACCGCAATCAATAACGGTGTCGATTGTAGCGCGTTAGCGAGAGAGAATTGTCCACAGGGAAAGTGTAATCCGTTCATATTCGAATTAGATGAATTGAAAATTAAAGAAAAGAAAGAAAAGACAATTCAATTCAAGATTTTAAAGTTGAATTCAAGAATCATCTAGATCTAAATCTAAAATCAAGAAAACATAAAAAATCAAGAATCAAGAATTGATTATTTCCAATCCAATAATCAAGAATTGAAGTGAGGCTCGTAGGAATCGATCGAATCTTTAGACGTGATGAAATCTATTGATTACGTATTCTTATCCATTAATGATTTGATACTAGATCGATGACGATTAATCGATATTTAAGGATCTTTCGAAGAAACTAGGGTTTCTTCATCTCATCCTTTGTTCTTTCGATGAATCTCATTCAACAAAACTAGCCTCTAGTAAATTCAAGAATCGATCGTGGATCCCTAATTAAGAGCGAACACAATCAAGAAATCATCGCTCGAAACTAGGTTGCCGATTCTTCAATTTACACCAGTTTACAAAACTTATAGGAATTAAAAATCGTTTCAAGATTTGTCACATCATCATCTATTGATTCTCTCGACTCCTTCACGAGCGGAGTTTTACTCAAACATCACAACAAGACACACAATCAAGAATTGAGATCGAATCATGATGCAAGAATGTAAAGAAAGCAAGATATAGAAATTTCACCTTTATTTATCAACAATTTAGTTAAAATTCACTCGATCTACAAGAGGAAAGAACTTGATCGTTGATTTCGGCTTCGCTCGTCTCCTTGAGTCGCGGATCTCCTTGGATCACTTGCTCCGATGAAGTCCGGCGTCGCTTTCTAAAGGATCGAAGGCTTCATGCTTGATTTGGTACTCGGAGTTCTTGATTTTTGGCTTTGGATTTTGAATTGGGGATTAGGGTTTACAAGTCATGTCACTCAACTTGTATTAGGAATTGATGTAGGAATCAACAACGAACAACCTTTGAGAAGAAGTTTTAGGGTTCCTTTTATAGCCTTCACTAGATTTGGCTTCCTTTAGAAGCTAGGTTTAGTTTAGCTTCCTTTGTAAGCTAGGTAGTTAGGTAGAAACTTCTAGAGGTAGTTAGTTAGGTTTTAGCTTCCTTCATAAGCTTGGAGGTTAGGGAGAAGCTTCTAGGCTTAGCTTGTTAAGTAGCTTGCTTTGGAAGCTTGAACATGATTAGCTTAGACAAGGAGCTTTGCTGATCTGGCAGAAGATTCTGGAGTTCTCTGGAGTTTTGAGTGGCTTAAATGAGTGTACACCTTGAGATAAGAATACTGCAGAAGAAATGAGCTGACGTCATCACTAGGTGGCCGCGGATCCGCCGTGCATGCCATGCTCCGGCCGCGGATCCGCGGCCGTTCTGGTGCCTTGGTGCATCAATTTTCTTGCACTGCTTTCTGTTGGCTTTAGGTATATTTCCTGATATGTTGAATCTCAAAATTCTTTCTAGATTACTACCAGATCACAGGTCTTGGAGTTGGCGTATTTTTATCAGCACTTTTTCACAGATTTGGCTTTTCTCCTGGAATTTCCTGCACAGATTCTCGAAACAAGTGTTGCGCTATACAAAGATAATGCGATGCCATGATAAACACTCAATTTCCTTCAAAATGTCGGTTTTAGTATACAACACAAGTTATTTGGTATTTTACAGATGTTTTGCTAATATGTGCTATATTAATACCGAACACCTTTAGATGAGTGCAAATGGTAGGGAAATTGTCGTGTTAAAAATGCAATATTTTCGACTGATCAAAGGGTTAAATCCTCATTTAACACAGATATATTTTTATCTCTACTATTTTTTTACCTAGAGTTTGAAAGGAGGAAGATCTTCTTCTTCGAAGAGAATTAAATTCTCTGTTGCGGCTTTCTTTTGTAGAAGCTTATCGAGGGTTCTCTCTATATGTTTCTGTGTGTGTGTATGTATGTAAGACTGGAAGTCTTAAGTCCTTTATATAGGCAAGGCAGATTGTCGATTAGTTTTGAGAAAATCTCTCATTGAGATTCCAATCGATATAATTGGTCTCAAAAATTATTTGGGGAATTTTATCCACCGTTGGATCTTTGATCCAGTGATTTTTGTTTTACAGAATATATTTTCTTGTTTTTAAGAAGATTAAGGATATATTTTCTCATATGTAGAATTTAATTCTATCAAACGGTAAGTTTTAATCACTATTGGATTTTTAATCTAAAGGTTAAGAGTATATCTTTCTCATTTAGAAAAATTAGGGAAATATTCTCATATTAGAATTTGATTCTAACATTGGATTTTTGATCAAACAGAGAATATCTTTCTCATTTAGAAAGATCAGGAAGATATTTTCTCCTAATAGAATCTAATTCTATATTTGATGATTTTTAATCACCATTGGATTTTTAATCCAACGGTTATCTGTTTAACAGAGAATATATTTCTTATTTAGAAAGAATATTTTCCATATTAGAATTCAATTCTTTTATTGGATCGTTGATCCAATAGCTCTCTGTTTAACAGAGAATATCTTTCTCGTTTTAGAAAGATCAGGGGAAGTATTTTTCCCAAAATAAAATTAAATTCTATATAGAATTTAATTCTATCTTAATCTAGTGCTTCAAAAAGTATGTTCTTACGTGTTTAACACGTGACCCCAGTGTGGGTTTTAACCTGATTATATTTAACGCTCATATGCTTTGCATATGAGCGCTCACGTGTTTAACACGTGAGGCAAGTTTGCGCATTTGGTTATTTATTTTCAGCGCTTTTATGCTTTGTATATAAGTGCTCACGTGTTTAACATGTGAGGCCAGTTTGGCTTTTAATTATTTGTTTTCAGCGCTTATATGCTTTGCATATAAGCGCTCATGTGTTTAACACGTGAGGCCAACCTGTGGGAATTCTTTTCCTCTTTCTTTTCTCCCCTTTTTTATAAGGGAACAAATGCCCCCCGGCGTTGCTCTCACATGGCTTGTACGTGAGTCCAATGATGCCAATTTTACCACCATTGGATCACCTAGGGGAATGGGAAGTTGAACCGATCCCATTACGTCCTATAAGTGTGGCCCTTAGCCCTGAAGTGACTACTGTTTCTTTATCTTCTTCATTATGTTTTCCTTTCCTTGAGAATTTAATTCTCGTTTAGAGCTTAGATCTATGGCCTCAAAATTCCTTTGAACAAAATCAACTCTACCAAAATTTTTGGTAAAGACTATGAACAGAGCTTAGTTTTTAAAATCTTTTGGGTGCTTTTTTTATTATAAACCCATTAACATATTTGACAGAGCTTAGCTCTTTTCTTGAATCAATCTCTTGGAGATCTTAAAAAAAAGAACCTTTTTAATATAGATCGTGGATCTTGATATCCATATTAAAGATTTGAGTCAATGGACATTCTTGAGAATCGTTGATTCTCTTCTTAGGGTTTTACCCTATTGTCAATCTTGACAAATGAGGTTTTCAAGAATTTAATTCCATTATTTAACCCATGAGTTTCCCAACATGGGAATTTCTGGGATTTAATCCCATCATTGGGGTAATATGATTGTTTTTTTATTGCAGAGCTTAGCTCTGATTTGATGCTTAGGAATTTCAGGAATTTTATTCTCTTTAATTTCCTCTTACTGTTCTTAGATATTCCTTTTTTTTGTTTTTAGGGCTTTAATTTCCTGTATGATTTGAATTTGTTGTTGTTTTAAAAGAACTCGCTTTTTGGGGATATTAGGAGTTTTAACTCCACTGTTCATTTAATGAGAATCCTTTTTGATTCTCACAATGGGCACATGTCTCATCATTGATGAGCCGCCACTTTGATTTCGTGGCGTCCACTAGCTTTTTAGACTTAGTGATTCTAGCATTTTTTTTATTGCTAACTCTCCACCAGGTTTCTTTTTAGGTACCATGGCTGGTCACTTATATGACATCGAGGAGATTGTCTCCTACGAAGAAATTCACATACAAGGTCTCTTTCAAGGACAGGAGTACACTGATACCCAATGCGATGAGGTGATACATCGCCTCAATGATTACAACAGTCGATTGCTTCCCCACCGCTCTGTCCTTTTGAAGATCATCGTTGGGTCGATCTGGGAGGCTTTGCCCGGACGTTTTGAGGCTATGCCGCTTCAAGCGCTTGATAACGCTGAAGACAAGGTACATTCAGTGTACCTGATGAGGTTGATCTCAAAGAAACGGAGAGATAATCTCATCGCCATCTTGCACCGTGTCTTTCAACAGAAAGCGATAGTATCAGCATACCAGAGGATGGAGGGCATTAGTGGTGACCCTGATGCTTGCATCCGAGAGAAGATGCAAAAAAAGATGGTCGATGAAACTGAACACGCATTGCTCAAACTTTCTTTTGAGTTTGAGAATCCATGTCCGGAGTTCAGCATCTTGCCATTGTAGATCTTGGATGACACATGCCTTTTTTTAACCACCAAGAGTATGTAGTTTCCTCCCTTTTGAATATGAATGAAAAGCATCTTTTCCTTTCATATTTGTACTTCCTTCTCTCTATGCTGAAATTAGTTTATTTACTCATTTCGGTGTATTTAGTTTATTTTTCCTTTGGGTTTGCAGGTGAATTTATCCTAACGCCGAATGTAGATAACCTCCACTCTTTCATGACAGGGGTCTATTAAGTTTGTGGTACTAGGTTTATGTCCTTCATACCGTCGCGTTGGCTGATATATTCTCGATATGCAGTCCCTTAGGTTGCTGCTCGAGTAGCCCCGCACCTGTCATGTCTCTGATCCCTTCTGAAGCTGGACAAGACGTCTTCAAATAATCTTCTCAGGTTGGAATCTCCGTATTACCGTCGGAAGGTCAAGCGTTAGGTATTTGCCATCGCGCTTTTTACTTAAGGTTAGGCTTAGTTTGAAGCCCTGATGAGTCAAAAGCGCACCCTGCTGGAATGAGAAAGAACGTCGAGATGATCTCTAGGCTGTAAATGTTGCCATCGAGATTTGGAGCTAAGATTTTGCCGTCACTCCACTTTTATTTGACCCTTGGGTCCTTGTTGACGATGTGTTTGTACTTTGCTGGAGTAAGAAGGACGTCCAAATAGTTTCTAGATTGTAGATGTGCCATTAAGATCTCGGTTCTTCTTTTGATAAAGTATGGTGGGAAAATATGGTTCTCTTTCTTTTATTTTTACCTATGGATTGTATACAAGAGTCATTATAGACCTACTTGTAGGGATATTTTTATTTTATTTTATTATTTATTTATTTATTTCCGCGATCATCTATCATTCCAGCATTTATATCGCGAAAGTCGTGATTGCCCAATCATTTCGGCTATTTTTCACGGTGCCCAATTATTTCGGTTATGTCATTTTTTTTACTCGCTACTTTTTTTTGCGAGTTGAGATTTGGAATCTGATACCAATTTTGGCATCAACATTGCTACAACTGGAATGTTGTTAGGAGCGAAGCATCATTTTCCTTTGTTGATTTAGACAAAGATGGCTTAGCAAACAGGATTAGGATCCTGTCGACTAAGGTTTTTGACTTTACGAGCCGTAAAGCTCTCATAAAGGTATTTCTCCCTACGAGTCGAGATGATCTCGTAGGCGTATTTTCTCCTTAGGAATCGTGGGGATTCTTAAGTGTGTTTTCTCTTGTAAGTCGTAAGGATCTTACAAGAATGTTTTCTCCTTATAAGTCGAGATGACTTACAAGTAGTTGTTCACCATATCGGGATATTTCTCGCCATTGGTAGGACTTGGTGGAGAATATATTTATTTATACCCGTGGATTGTATACAAGTGTCGATATTGGACCACTTGTAAGGCAGCAAAGTTTTGTAGGGTTTTGATGGCTTAAGAACATGTTTGGATCCATGTAATTTAAGGCTTTTGAATTCTATAAGCCGTGAGGGTCTTTGTTCGGCACGATTTATTATATTTTAATACCACTCATTTCCTATCATTTTGTTAATAAACAATGCTATTTAATCTGTGTCTGCTCATTAGTACAGATTACACAGAAAAAACACTACAGACGGTATGCAACATGCACAGAAACGACGGTTTGTAGCCAAAACTGGAAACATGACAGATTACAGATCAGATCGAATGAGTTTGCAACAAATAAAAGTTGTGTACAAATAATAATTGGTTTTGGTCCAACATGATCATGTGTTAACAAGTGAGAACAAGTTTGGATCATATGCACCAAGGGGGATGAACCATTACCAAGTGGGCTTGAGCCACCATGAGAACAAGTGGGCAAGCACCATCATCATATCATGCAAGTGGGCATGCAAGTGGTTGTGTTATAAGTAGGGATAAAAAGAGTTAATGTGAGGTGTGAACATAAGGTCACTTGTGTTGCGCCACGGCAGCGCCCCGGCCGTCTTACCGAGGCCAAAATGCGGAATCAAAAATTTTCCTTACTTGGAAACTAGCGCTACCGCGGAAAATAAAACCCGGATCGTTAACCATTAACCTATACTAGAAAACAAGAGATGGGAAGAGAAGTATACCAAGTGATCCGAGTCCTCCGGTCTTCTCGTCATCGTCCCGATCTCCCGCGGAAAGTCCTGTCTCCATATCATCGCCTCCTTGCCGAAAAGGGCACCACATCGCCTGTATCTTTTACGGGCTCCCACCTCAATACCGAGGCAACTCGGGCGCGAAGTTGGCTGGCCGACGCGTCCAAGATTTGCTGTAGAATGTGTAGTGTAGAGGCTATGTCTCATTTGGGATTTTGTTGCCTTTGAAGATGATGGAGGAATCAAGATGAGAAAAATGGTGCTTGCATTTTTCTGGCATGAAAATGAGATCAAGAATGCCACACTCTCAAGAATGAAAACCTCTTCTTCTCTTTTCTCAAAATGAAAACCTTCTCTTTCTAGAATGGTGGAGGAAAGAATACATAAGCAAGAGGGAGGTGAGTGTAGGAAAAAGAGAGAGGGTGACCATATCCAAACATCATCATAACAAACTCACATCAACTACTAATCACCTCAAATCAATAAAAAGCAAGTGATGATGATAGATAAGAATGGTATCAAAAGATGCTTTCATAATCAAACCATTTGCATGAAACCCCTCCACAATGTGTTATTTGCAAACTTGCAAATAACACCCTCCATCAGAAAAGTCCGGCCGGGAAAGAACAAAGGAAAACCGGCCGGAACGGAATGCAAACAGGCAACTCCAGAAAACTGGTCCCGTAATAAATTACAGGAAAACCCCGACACTGTGCATACACACCCGCATCTGTATTCCAACCGGATACAAATGCAATGAGACAAAATCTACACAGTACTAAACTAGGATCCGGCTTAAACCGAAGCCGGCTAGTAATATCCGTTCGATCCTGATCCGTGCAATACCGCACGTATCTGATCGAACCCTGCCATATATCCATACGGCCACTAGTACAAACCGTCCGATCCTGATCCGTGCAATACCGCACGTATCTGATCAGACCCTGCCATATCTCCATACGGCCTCTACAGCGTTTCGCCCGAAAGCTTGAGTAACTGAAAGTGTGGTGGACTCTAAAGACTCGTCAATACTATGGCTGTGGATTTAACCACTAGCACGTCAGAGGTATAAGCCAATACGTGACGGGCCACCAGCTATTGACCAAAAGGGACGTCGATGAGCGAACTCATCCTGACACCCTACTGAGCTTGTCAGTGATAATATCCGTACAGTCCGGTCCGTTCGTCTATGAGTATCGCATGGCAGGCCTAGGGGGTTGGTAAAAGTCAGACCCTCAAAAGCGGTACAAGTCGTGTCGGAGCGTAGCCCAGAACACCCTGAGATACTACTGGAATACCTACCAGTAAATCTCCTGCCTCGGCCGAGGGCTTTGTGTAATGGCTCTCCTAGACACAGCGCGACCTCACCCCCAATACCGGGAGAGACGAACCCCTGCAGATCCGCTCACTGCCTCCATGTGGCTCGGGACTGTACCCAACTAAAACCTGTTTGCACGACTCCTTTGAGCCGTGGTAGGGTAGTAATCAAAGCACAGTGGGAACTCACACGAGACAAATGACGATCTCAGGTCGATGAACTAACCTGTACACATGTCACCAGGGAACTGCTATCTGACATCTGGTATAAGACCAACTAGCAGGTTCCCGGCGAGTCCTGTCCGGTGTACTCATAACCCAATGAGCACCTGTATACATCTTAGGTGAACCAACTGACTCCAGTGGCTTGTGAGACCGGCCACCGCCCCTCGTCGGGGTCTCGACTGTATACACTAGTCTACTAATGGAGTATCGATGCCCTGTCTCGAAACTCCTACGACTAGGGACCTTTTAAGGATGTGCTTATAGACCGCCAGCTCTCACGTATATGATCGCCATCATACTGCTGGTAGTCAAGCAAGAATCCTAGGGGCTCTATCAACGTGTAATAGCGACATGTCAGGTCACCTAAAGCAATACACGATGATAAAGATAAACCAGATAGCATACTATCATCTCGAGTAAGACTGTCCTACCGGGATAGGTCCTCCCTCAATCATTGCAATCACGTGCCTGTGATCCAATAATTGACTCTGAGGGCACTATCTCCAACAATCTCCCACTTGCACTCAAGGCTAATTATTGCGATGTCGCATACTCACAGCCCGTGTGATACCGAACACCCAACTCCTCTACTAGTCAGTCTCACAAAGCTCGTTTGCCAAACTATTGCGTTCGAGGAACAGCCTCAGTGAGTGGATCCGCTGTGAAGTTTCTTTCTATGTCTCTCTATATCTCAAGTTCGCAGAGAAAGCCATCTCCCGAAACGAGCAATACCTGTCTTAGAGTATGTCAGGATATCTGATGGGACCTAGCTCATAAATGAACTCCAAATCCAAACTTCTTAGACTGTATCGATAACTGAACTTAATCAGTACCCAGCGCCATGCCTCCCTCAGTATTGCCTTGGACCACCTGTCCAAAATACTGCCCCTCGTCAGGAGGAGAAACTATAACTCTGACAGCCACTCTGCCATCCATGTCACCTTGGAAGCCTGGAATGATAACCATCTCCTAAAAGAGGCTGTTGTTATCACATCCCTAGAACATCAACTTATGTTCTAAAACTGCTTCCGACTGTTTCTTCAGGATTGGATTAATATCAACTTATTGCACCTATTGCAAGAACAACATCTGGTGTGGTACTTGACATCTCATGATTGACTCAATTGCCTAAGCAAGTGATCTACCAATCATGCACATCCCTCTCTACTTTAGTCTATAAGACACCTTTAGAGAGGGTGACTCCATCACCTGCAGGTACACTACCGTGCCAGGAGTCGTCCATTCTAAATACTCTTAGAATGTTGTCAAAGTACCCTGATTGGGAAGCCACCCAAATCTAGATCTAAAACTATAGATCTAGTAACCAGTATGTCTGATATAATATCCAAGTCCTGTGTGGAGAAACTACTGTGTGACAACCAAAGTATAACCGATCGTAGTATAGGAAAATCACTTCCTACTCTGTGTATGTCATCAAATACCAGGACATCACACCCTACTACCTTCTTAACAGATCCATCCCCTATTCTGATGAAGTCAAAACTATGACTGTCACATCAGAAATAGATGATCTATCTCCGCTATATCTGCTTTAGTCTATAAATAGACATAAGCCTGATGTCCACCAATGCTTCCGCTGCTCCCACTGACTACGACAACCCTCTGGCAGAGTCATATAGACGTGCACTTCTGAAGCTAGTTCAGAACGACGCTATACTCATCCTCCTGCCGGGTCTCGCAACCTGGAACAACAGCAATGGCAAGTGTGGGTAAACAAGAACTTCCCTGTCACCGTCCTTGAGGCTACCGGAGCACCTCTCGGGTGCCTGAAGTTACCCACCTTATCTGCGGAGTGGCCAATGGAGTGTCAAGCCAGATTGAATCTTTAGGTTCCTTATCAAATCTTCAGTAATCGTTTGCGGTTCTGGAATCACTTCCAGTTCAACCATACTCCCACTACTGTTTTTGAAAAATCCATTTTTATTAAAACTGTGGCGAGTGTAGAACAATATTACTATTGATCTCCCAGATGGTAGAAAATCAACCCTCGTCATAGCCTGGGTCAACACACAAACAGCCATTACAGAAACGTGCCTTGAGTTGCCCAGTGTCTGGTTTTAATCATAAGCCGGACAACTCCCCGCACCTTAACATCGTTAAGATATGAACTGTTCTATATCCAATATAGAACCAGAGGCACTGATTTAATTGAACCAGATTCAAATCATGCAGCTATCTCCAGTGCATGTCAACTAAATGGAAGGAGGCCAATCAGCGTTGCTCAACTTAGGAATGCTTCCAATTATGAGTAACCTGAAAGAGAAGCAATTTCTCTTTATCATTACTATCAACTGAATACCATACACAAGTATCTACATCTTCGATCACTTTGAAGAATCCCGATACTTGCTACACCTGGTTCTCTACTCTATTCAAATACCTATAACTCCTCAAAACTTAGACCCTGTGTTTCTACAAAACACATGTCTAAGAATTAGAGAAGTTAAAAGTAAACAGAATATAGTATGAGGACCAACCCCTCTGTCCTAATGGACACTGGACAACATACAATACTCTGTATAAGTCCGCTGAGTCTAACAACTCCTTCACTGTGTGTCGTAGGTTGAAAACTGTACTTATGGTTAAGAAGAATTACACCGCTGTTTAATGCTCCTTCCCTAACCATCCACTGATATAGGTAAATGTCATCGACATAATATCAAAAGGTATATCTCACTCTATGAAAATAGATGTACAGATATATCAATTTGAAATTGGTGCACAACAGCGGATATTCAAAACCAAATATTTGCCGACCGGCAAACAGCCCAGATGATCTCCTCAAATATCACCGATTACAACGAATCCCGATATAATGAGGATGATCACCCTATTCCCAATAACTTACTCCCACTCATCATCTGTAAAACCATACAGATGTGAGAATCAAACTTGGTAAATACATACCCTGGAGCAAGTGTCTAATTGGGAAATCAGTTTTCTTTTAACAGTACACAGTGAAACTGAAACATTGAAATGTTTCGATGGGGTATTCTGGTATTCCTAGTAATGCCTCTTCCATTATCCAGATTCACAACTATAACCGTATAATTCTTTGCCACCTCTCCAAATCCCTTTATATGTCTTTAGTCATTACCTTTTGCACACCCCTTTAGGCCAATTGGTTTTCTTCCTTCCCTACCGTTCGGCACCAGCCTATGGTTTGGAAGAAGACTATCCAATAAGCATAATGGGTGTACTGTCCTAATCCTAGGAGCACTCGCAATGCGAGAGAAGGTGAAGATAAAAGACAACCGAATAAACCTTATTCCTATTTCTCCTGGACCAGAATCCATCCCCGAACTGGAACAAGTTCCTTTCGAGTTCGTATATAACCATACGATGGAGTATCCAATAAACTGTGGATCTTCGTAGTGATACGGAGTGTCCTGGAGAAATACAAAGGTGATTCAGGATTGGCGAAGAAATACTTGGTTTGGTCGTGAATATCAGTCGCATTTTACTTTGTCCTCTTACTAATCCCTTGCTTTGTCTTAATCTTAATACCTTCTGCACACCATCGTTATGCTAATTGGTTTTCTTCATTCCCCACTGTTCGGCACCAGCCTAAGGTTTGGAAGAAGACTATCCAATTTGCGTAATAGGTGTGCTATCTCCTAAACCAAGGAGTACTCACAACTTGAGAGAAGGTAAAAGGGAAAAGACAACTGAATAATCCTATCCGTTTTCTCCAGAACCGGAAACCATCCTCGAATTCCTTCGAGTTCGTATATAACCATACGATGGTTTTGTCCAATGGAAGTGGACGTTCGTAGTAATACGGGGTGTCCTGGAGAAAAGGGTAAAAGTAGGAGTGGCAATGAGGTCTGCAACTCTGACAATCCAAAAGCCAGTGTTAAGAAGGTTCGGTCAACTTGGTCACTGAGTCATAGTCCAGGGTCGGGTCAATGGTCGCTGCCAAAGAGAGAGAGAAAAGAAACACTCAGCGTGCACTCTAACCTAGATCAGAATGGTTATCACTTTATCTAATCAGGAAACCTCTCACTGTAACCTCAAATTCTTCCCCAAACCTGAAAGAAGAATTAGTCGGGATCACCCGAGGAGTAAAACAACTCATCAGTGGGAATCGGGATCCAACTATCATCGCATGATAACTTGACGGAATCCACTCAAGTCACCACACTCCAGAAGGTATGCGCATATCTGGCAAGTTTCAGTTCTTTTGAAACTCCCGATGTGATTTTTACCTCTAGGACCCAAGTGACCTTGACACAGTCAACAAATCAAAGAGTCCTAGTCAAGTTCAACCCGTCATTATCCTGGATTGCATTAAACCCACCCGTACGAGCCCTTGACACAGTCAACAAGACCGCACGACTGTCCTAACCAATCCCTTTAATATGCTACAAACAAACACTACTTAGCTACCGCACACTACGCCTTGACACAGTCAACAAACGCAGCACGAATACTAAGTAATACTTGTAAGAAATGACGGAGGGCTACGTCTAGTTTTTGGCGAAAAACTTTCAACGTAATGAACTTGATATCGTTGAAGGAACTGCATAGCCTTTTATAAAAATATAGTGACGAAAAACTTTGCTAAAGAGGTCACTCCCGGTGAAGGGATCTCGGCTCTTTCCCCCTAGAATGAGGTGCAGGATATTCCAACTGAATACCACGATGCAAAGCAAAAGTAATCGGCTATAGTGAAGTTAATGCCCTGACGCAAACTTCTGTCCAAGGGGTCACTCCCGGTGAAGGGATCTCGGCCCTTGCCTCGTCGACTGAGGAGCAGGATATTCCAACTGAATACCACGATGCAAAACAAAAGTGAACGTCCTTGCAATAACAGATTTTTGAAAAATGTTCCAACAACATCAGAATAGGTTTGTTTAGCTTGCATTGATCCGAATCAACGCAGTCCCATCAATTGATCACACCACAAAGAACGAAAATATACTGATGTACGTATATGCCATCCGCATTCGCCACTGGGTCCCGTCATTACCCGTTAGGTTAGCTAACTAACGACAGAGCGGGGACTGGACTAGCGCGGATGTAAAACATATACAACATCTACTAATATATATACCAATATATTATATTTCGCTCATGGCGTGAATAAAATGCAACATCACAGAAATATGCAGCATCACAGAACAATACAGATATCTAGAAGCCCCGGGTTTCACAGAGCCGCTGCTGAAACCCGACGTTCCCCTGGTCGTGTGGATAGCCTGTGCAATGAAAACCTAGACCCCTACGGGCGCGGCAAGTCACCCGCCAAAACCTGAAGCGAGGCAGCCCCCTTCAGCAATGTGAATGGACCACCCAGCACTTCACGGAATCCGGTAACTCAGGCACCCCTCCTGGGTCAACCTGTACCCCCTACGAGTGCGGCGAATAGCCCGCCAATCCTGGAGTGAAGCCCCCTCCGTCCCAATGTCATGAGATGCGGGCTTGTTGCCCTCCAGAACCCGGCTATCCGTGCACCCCACCGCGGGGCAATCCTAGTACAGAAAGTAAAATATACATACAACGGGTACATCGACCGCAACCAGGTCGTGCCCCAAAAGAATAATACAAACAGGCAGTGACGGCAGTCCACATGTCGGACGCTCGCCCCGCAATATCAAATGTACATATAAAACAAAACTGTACTAACATTGCATCCAGGCTATCCCCACGACCGATCCGCAACAACACAGCATAAACATAGAACATCAACGTGAATGTCACGTTCGCAAATCCGTCTAACCGGGCTATAGCAGTTTGACAGGATTTACCGATCGAGTGACATTCACGGTCGCAGATATAATGTAAATACTGTGAAATAATGTGCTTAAAATATCCGATCGATCAAAAATTAACAAGTGGGCCCCCAAGCAATACTGTAGCACTCACAGAAATTTTGGGCCCAATTTTAATATTCCAAAACCCCTACTTTCAGCCCACCAGCCTATGGGAAAATTTTGACGCATTGATCCCTCAAGACGGCGGCGGAACCGCGGCAACAAGGGGGGTTATGCCGCGGTTCCGCGCTTTACCTGAGAGATCAATGTCTCGAATTTTCCCAGAACTCTTAGAACTTCTTGTACATCAGTTTTCTACAACCTGAAAAATTTTTAGAGCCCAGAAAAAATCGACAGAAAACTGATGCATGCAAAACGCGGATTTTGGAATTTTGGACGATCGGATAAGTAAAACGCATTAGAACAAGCTAGGCAAGGTTAATGGCGTGGCTCTGAAAGCATGTTGCGCCACGGCAGCGCCCCGGCCGTCTTACTGAGGCCAAAATGCGGAATCAAAAATTTTCCTTACTTGGAAACTGGCGCTACCGCGGACAATAAAACCCGGATCGTTAACCATTAACCTATACTAGCAAACAAGAGATGGGAAGAGAAGTATACCAAGTGATCCGAGTCCTCCGGTCTTCTCGTCATCGTCCCGATCTCCCGCGGAAAGTCCTGTCTCCATATCATCGCCTCCTTGCCGAAAAGGGCACCACATCGCCTGTATCTTTTACGGGCTCCCACCTCAATACCGAGGCAACTCGGGCGCGAAGTTGGCTGGCCGACACGTCCAAGATTTGCTGTAGAATGTGTAGTGTAGAGGCTATGTCTCATTTGGGATTTTGTTGCCTTTGAAGATGATGGAGGAATCAAGATGAGAAAAATGGTGCTTGCATTTTTCTAGCATGAAAATGAGATCAAGAATGCCAAACTCTCAAGAATGAAAACCTCTTCTTCTCTTTTCTCAAAATGAAAAACTTCTCTTTCTAGAATGGTGGAGGAAAGAATACATAAGCAAGAGGGAGGTGAGTGTAGGAAAAAGAGAGAGGGTGACCATATCCAAATATCATCATAACAAACTCACATCAACTACTAATCACCTCAAATCAATAAAAAGCAAGTGATGATGATAGATAAGAATGGTATCAAAAGATACTTTCATAATCAAACCATTTGCATGAAACCCCTCCATAATGTGTTATTTGCAAACTTGCAAATAACACCCTCCATCAGAAAAGTCCGGCCGGGAAAGAACAAAGGAAAACCGGCCGGAACGGAATGCAAACAGGCAACTCCAGAAAACTGGTCCCGTAATAAATTACAGGAAAACCCCGACACTGTGCATACACACCCGCATCTGTATTCCGGCCGGATACAAATGCAATGAGACAAAATCTACACAGTACTAAACTAGGATCCGGCTTAAACCAAAGCCGGCTAGTAATATCCGTTCGATCCTGATCCGTGCAATACCGCACGTATCTGATCGAACCCTGCCATATATCCATACGGCCACTAGTACAAACCGTCCGATCCTGATCCGTGCAATACCGCACGTATCTGATCAGACCCTGCCATATCTCCATACGGCCTCTACAGCGTTTCGCCCGAAAGCTTGAGTAACTGAAAGTGTGGTGGACTCTAAAGACTCGTCAATACTATGGCTGTGGATTTAACCACTAGCACTTCAGAGGTATAAGTCAATACGTGACGGGCCACCAGCTATTGACCAAAAGGGACGTCGATGAGCGAACTCATCCTGACACCCTACTGAGCCTGTCAGTGACAATATCCGTACAGTCCGGTCCGTTCGTCTATGAGTATCGCATGGCGGGCCTAGGGGGTTGGTAAAAGTCAGACCCCCAAAAGCGGTACAAGTCGTGTCGGAGCGTAGCCCAGAACACCCTGAAATACTACTGGAATACCTACCAGTAAATCTCTTGCCTCGGCCGAAGGCTTTGTGTAATGGCTCTCCTAGACACAGCGCGACCTCACCCTCAATATCGGGAGAGACGAACCCCTGCAGATCCGCTCACTGCCTCCATGTGGCTCGGGACTGTACCCAACTAAAACCTGTTTGCACGACTCCTTTGAGCCGTGGTAGGGTAGTAATCAAAGCACAGTGGGAACTCACACGAGACAAATGACGATCTCAGGTCGATGAACTAACCTGTACACATGTCACCAGGGAACTGCTATCTGACATCTGGTATAAGACCAACTAGCAGGTTCCCGGCGAGTCCTGTCCGGTGTACTCATAACCCAATGAGCACCTGTATACATCTTAGGTGAACCAACTGACACCAGTGGCTTGTGAGACCGGCCACCGCCCCTCGTCGGGGTCTCGACTGTATACACTAGTCTACTAATGGAGTATCGATGCCCTGTCTCGAAACTCCTACGACTAGGGACCTTTTAAGGATGTGCTTATAGACCGCCAGCTCTCACGTATATGATCGCCATCATACTGCTGGTAGTCAAGCAAGAATCCTAGGGGCTCTATCAACGTGTAATAGCGACATGTCAGGTCACCTAAAGCAATACACGATGATAAAGATAAACCAGATAGCATACTATCATCTCGAGTAAGACTGTCCTACCGGGATAGGTCCTCACTCAATCATTGCAATCACGTGCCTGTGATCCAATAATTGACTCTGAGGGCACTATCTCTAACAACTTGATCACTTCCTTCTCTGTTCATTGCTCTAGAATGCATCCAAGTTTTAATTAAATGAATTTGCAACTAATGCTCATATGACCAGAAGACTACAGTGAAAAGGTAAGCCCCAGACTCCAACCCTTGGCCGCAATTTTAATCGTTTTGACCACAATTTGCGGCCAAGTTAGAGCCAAATTGGCTCGTGCAACTTGTGCGGGTCCCTTGTTGTCTTATCAGTCCTGTGTCATATGCAATTTTTGATATTTAGTTGCCTATATATAGCAGGTCTCAGATTAAGTTCTGGGTTGGCTTTTGGAAATGAGAATAGTGTGCAACTCTTGATAGCTTCTTCTTCTTCTCTCTTTGAGCTCTCACTTGAGTGCTCCATTAAGGAGCTTGAAGGTGCCATCTACTTTGTAACTCAAGCCCTCTATTTTTTTAATAAAGAATCTGCACTTTCCTTTTGTTTAAACTCTTGTTCTTGTTCTTATGTTTTATGTTTTTTCTTATCTTTTGTTTTATTTTCTCTTCTAAGTGATGTTTGAGTAACTTTATGGTTGTGGTGATAGTGAGGATGTGAGATGAATGGTGTTGCCTTCCTCATTCCCTTGTAAATGTTTAATGTGTTTAATAGTGATTGTAACTTCAAAATTGCCATGGCATTGGTTTGATATGATATTTTTATTTTATGGTTACTTTGTAATCTCATCATATACCAAACTCTCTCCTAGCTTCCATTGTGCAATGTTAATGTTAGAATCACATTAATGTTAAGATTACTAAGTGTTAGATATGTTATTCTGTTAACAAAGTTGATTGACACCCTTCTCATTTCATATACCCTATACTATCACAACTCACTTAGCAAGATTAATGCTAAACCACTTGCTCTCATATGCTAATTTGTGTATTTGTTGTTGATGTATACTTGCTAACCCTTGTGCTTAGTGTTGATATTTCAAGCATGGACATACAAACGGTAAGTGAGAACAAGATGAATGCGTTTCATATCTTGTGTCAAATATCGACATCTTGATGGTTTGTGCTTCACGAATACCTTGACAAGCCATGATTTACGTCGAAATCAACATAAAGAGGGCTCATGATCAAGAGAGCGTCGAAGAATTTCCCACGATTCAGTCATTCGAACCGAAGCCACGGCCACTTTCCTTAGCTTGTTCTATAATTTCGTATTTTCTTATTTTATTTGTGACAAAACCTAAATTCTTTCTCCTTGAACCTTTAACGACAATCTCTAATCACCAATTCCCTGTGGATAAATCCGTACTTACCGGCTTGCTACAACGCGCTGTGCACTTATGGTTTATAAATTTTAAAACGAGACCGAACTCGCGTGCGCTCTATTTCTAAAACCATTTCTTTCAAAACTATAAAAGCGCGTGCGTGTGAGGTCTCAACAAGTTTTTGGTGCCGTTGCCGGAGAAACGGTAGTCATTAGTGGTTATTATTTCTGGTTCAATTGTATATACATACTAACAAGTTTAACTTTAACTAAAAATTTTCAAAATTAACAAAACTAACTTTTCTAACATTTACTCTCTGTTTTTTTGATCTGCTATCACTCTGTGTTTTATTAAAAAATTTTGCATATAATATTGAGACACTAATAGGACTAGAAGCGCACAGTACAAAATTGGAGCACCAACTCAAAGAGTTGGCCGCCGAAAAAATCACTTTGGCCGCAATTTGTGGCCTCATATACTCCAAGTGTTCTAAAATTTTGGTGTTTGCTTCTTTGACCTATTTTTGATCCATTCTTATATGCAAAATTTCACAATTATGTGTGTACAGCTAAGTGGCCATATATATCGCTTTTTGTTCTAAATATTATATTTTCCGACATTTTCAGATTCAACGGAATTACGAGCAGCAATCGTGCGGAGCGAGGTTCATTTTCGATAACAAGGCGTTAGTGAAGTACAGTGCCCAAGATCCGGGTAGTTTGACCCGCACAAGCGAACACTCAAGTACTCGTGATCACTTCAACGGGGGTTTCTTAACCCAAATCACATCGGTACGTATTTTTGCTAACACCTTTGCTCAAATCCGACACATTCCACTATTCTATCTTCTGCAGGATTCTTCGTAAGATTTGTCACCAATAGAATAGAGAATTAACTCATATTTGTTGCAGCGCTTAAAGCCTAAAAATGAAAAAGAATGTGCTTGATTGTTTGATTGTTTAAATTCTTTTATTGATTGCGTATTTGTATCTTAATACAAATATTAAGGGCACAAGAACCAAACAAAATACGGTAAAAGATTTCATCACATTTTTTCGTGACCCACAAATCACAAAACTGCATTTTTTGCATACCCACAGTAATTTTAAAATCAATTAAAACTCAGACCTTAAGGATTCGCGCTCAATACGACAAGTTAATTGTGTTTAGAACACCGCTTAATATTATATTGTTCAAGAGATGTCTAAGCAAGTGTTCACGGCGCAACCGCCAAAAGAGAAAAGGTTATTCTAATTAAGGAATTTCGCGAACGCGTTGGACAACCTCCCCTTATCTCTGCACTTACCTGGCTTCTTGATTCGTAGGTCTTGAGCTCGTTTCTCGACACAATTTTACTTCAACAATCAGGTTCTTGAGCAGCTCTAGTTGACTTAGCATAACATAGACTGTTAGGGGTGTGATATTCTTTGTATTTTAGATTTTGTGAGTGCTTGTTGATATGGGTGATACACAATTTAACTCAATCCTTATTCTTTTGTTTATACACATACCCAAATCATTAACTAGAATCGACGAACTAGTGAAACATTTAGCTGTAAAGATTTTAGGGAGTAAACACAGTCAAATTGAAACCAATAATGTCAATATGTGTCATCTAGGAAGTCACCTGAGTGATATAAAAGACCAAATTTTTTTGGATGATTTCATAGATGATGATGATGTAATTGAGTTGACTGAGTATTATCTGGACAAACAAGAAAACCCTCCGAGTCAGTCCGACACTAGCCTTCAGGTACCAAATAGGCATCTTATCAGTTGTGATCTTGAGGATAATTTAAATGATATGCTACTTGAAGATGAGATTATTGCACCGACTGATTATATAGAAGAAATTTTAGAGAAGGAAACTTGTGAATTTGACGGGTATGGTTGGGACATATTGTCAGAGAAAACTAAAGATATTTAACCCACGACTTTAGTTTTACCGATTAAAAAAGTGTTTGATGAAACTTTAGAGTGTGAACCTACATTTTTAGATGATATAGACCTACCCATATGTGATGCGGAAGAACTTGTATTGGGAGATGTGAGTCGTGTTAAGGAGAATATGATTGTGGAGGATTATAGAGAGAAAGACAACTTTGAGAAACATTCTTTCATGCCGAGTTTTGAGGAGATATTTGCATATGAACTTGATAATCTTTGTGAATTTAAGTCAGGATCACTTTGGGAACATCCTACGGACATTTCTTTTTCTGAACTTTTTGAGGATGAACTCTAATTTTTTTAAAAACCTGACCTCAAAACTCAACACATGCTTCTTGAACATACAATTCATTCGGGCATCAATTCTTTAACTCCTTCAAAACTTCGTCTTCATATTCAACGTTTTCTGATCCCTACTTTCATGCACCCATACCCTTCACTAACAACTAACCATTCCACTAACATGTATATTTTCTTTTTCTTTTTCATATACGTTTTCTTTTACCAGCCATAGCCTTATATCGACAAAATTTTTGAATGGCTGGTACTAATTTCTGGATTAACGCAGTCTCTTAACTTGTAAATACTGTAATCAGCTCTTAGATTTCCTCTTTTGTAAATAACAACTCACCCCGATGTCTACGTCTAGCAACCAGAGACAGGGGCAACGATGAGAAATTGTAAAACTCAGGTTTGGGGGTGAGTACTCTGTTTACTCATTGCTGCATCATGTGTAAATTCTGCATTGCATCCTTATTAAAAACCCCATAAAAATTTGAAAAATTTTCAAAACATAAAATTTTTATCTTCAAGATAGCTAGCGGGGAAACTTAGACTCGAAGTCTGACGGTTCGATTGATAAGATAGAAACAACTATATCCTTTTCGAGAAATTGAAAACCCGAAAGATAACCTTCCTTTAGGTTTAACCGTAGCTAATATACGTCTTTTATATCACTTTACACGTGTCGTGAATTTTTGAAAATTAGATGAAAAGTTTGAAATGTCTTTAAAACCTTTTGAAAATTGATAAATATCTTTAGGATCAAATAGGTTTGTTCTGAATTAAGTAATTTCAAGAATAGTTCATAAAGTGAAATAGATATGAGGGATATTATGGAAAGTTTTAATGGAAGCTTAAGTCTGAAAAATAAGCCATCTGGAACTTTGTTAGAGTGATTAGACACCTTATCTACATGAACACGTCTTTGGGATTAAAAAGAAAAACTGGCAATATCATCGTTCGCACTGCCTCAGAATATTTTAAAACGCATAAAATGAGTCTTTTGTTTTATGGCCTTGATGACTTGGGCAATTAAGTTCTAGGGGTGTCTCCATACCTCATGCCCTAAAACTATCTGGTTTGGGAGTCATTGACCCAAAACTCGCTAAGTCTCCAATCGCCAAATAAAGCAAGTCAAGCAAGTGTTATCTCCAAGTTAAAAATCCTCATGATTCTTTGTGGGAGAATAATCTTGGCAGGGACTTGAAGTTTTCGCTATGTATGTATGTATGTATGTAAGACTTGAAGTCTCAAGTTAAAAGTCATCATTATGTATGTATGTATGTATGTATGTAAGACTTGAAGTCTCAAGTCTTTTATATAGGAAAGGCAAATTGTTGACTAGTTTTGAGAAAATCTCTCATTGAGAGATTCCAATTAATTTAATTAGTCTCTGTTCCCGCCAAAAAATTTAGCCAAGAGCTACTTGTTCCCTTATAAAAAGAGAGAGAAGAAAGAGGAAAAGAATCCTCATAGTTTGGCATCATGTGTTAAGCACGTGGGCACTTATATGCAAAGAATATAAGCACTGAAAACAAATAACTAAGGGCCAAACTGGTCACATGTGTTAAACACGTGGGCGCTCATATGCAAAGTATATGAGCGCTGAATAAAATAAACCTAAAGGCCAAACTGGCCTTACGGGTTAAACACATGAGCGCTCATATGCAAAACATATAAGCGTTGAACATAAATAACCAAAGGCCAAACAGGCCTCACGTGTTAAACACGTGAGAGCGCATATGCAAAGCATATGAGCGCTGAAAATAAACAGGCTAAAACCCATACTAGGGGTCACATGTTAAGCACGTGAGTTCTCTTACCGCTTTTTTTGGCAGCGCTCACATGCAGAGCATGTAAGCACCCCAATTTAAAATTCTCCTATCTTATAAAATTAAATTCTATTTGGGAAATATTTTTCCTGATCTTTCTAATATGAAAAGATCTTTCTCTAACAGAGAATCTTGGATTTAAAATCCAATGGTGATAAAATATCACCAATTAAACTATCTGATAGAATTAAATTCTATGTGAGAAATATTTCCCTAATTTTCCTCAAACTAGAAAGATCTTCTCTATTAAACAGAGGACCCTTGGATTAAAGATCCAATGGTGATTATCTGATAGAATAAAATTCTATGTTAGGAAAATATTTTCCTAATCTTGTTAAACTAACAAGATATTCATATAACAGAATTAAATTCTATGTTAGGAAAATAGATTCCTAATCTTGTTAAACTAACAAGATATTCATAACATAAAATAAAATTCTAATCTTATTAAACTAACAAGATATTCATATGATAGAATAAAATTCTATCTTAGGAAAATATTTCCTAATGTTATTAAACAAACAAAAAATCATCTCTGTTAAACAGGGAGCCTTTAGATTAAAAATCTAACGGTGAATAAAATTCACTGATTAATCTAAACGATCATTTTGATTGATCATGAAATCAATCATGATCTCTCAATGAGAGATTTTCTCAACGAATTGATTTTTCTCTTCTATTATAAATAGGAGTAAAGAGATTAATCAGAAGAGAAAAAAGAGGAGAAGAGACCCCCCATAAGGTTCTGTAAAAAATACAGAAGGCTCTCCAAAAGCTTCCACAAAGAAAAAAGAACAGAGAATTTAATTCTCAAAAAAAAAAAGATCTTCCTCCTAAAAACCCTAAGTGAAGAAAAAAAAGAGATCAAAATATCCCTTTTACCTATCATATCACATCTAAGAGTTTAACCCTTCTAAAAGATCTTAGTTCTTTCTCTGGATCTGAGATCCACAAGACAAGTCTCCCACAAGTTGAGAATTTAATTCTCATTGGGAAAATCTTATTCTTGAGAATCAAATATTCAGAGAAGAACAAATTTAAACAGAAAGAATATGGAGTCCATAGTACTCCAGGAACTTAGTTTCTTCAAATCAAGAACTTAGTTCTTTAAAAACCCGATCCAAGATCCTCAAAATAGTGATCTTGATGATTGTTAATGGTCAAAATACCATTAACAGACGTTTAGCTTCTCTGAAAATATGAACAGAAAAATATGGATAAAAGAACATGGAGAATATGGTTTTTATAATGCTCCAGGAACTTAGTTCTTTCAAATCAAAAACTTAGTTCTTTAAGAATATGATCCCAGATCTTCAAAATAGTGATTTTGGTGATCGTTAATATTCAAAATACTATCAACAGAGATTTAAGTTCTCTAAAAATATCAACAGAAATTAAATCTCCAAAAAGAACTCAGCGCCTCACGTGAAAAGCACGTGAGCACCCAAGGCCGAGTTATATAGCGCCTCACGTGAAAAACGTGAGCGCATGAAAAAGTTAGTGCTTAGAACTAGTGCAGCGCCAAAACTCAGCGCCTTACGTGAAATACATGTGAACACCCAAAAGAAACCAAAACCTCAGCGCCTCACGTGAAACACACGTGAGCACCACAAAAGACTGGTGCTTAGCACTATTGGAGCGCCTCACATGAAACACACGTGAGTGCCACAAAAGGCTAGTGCTTAGCACCATTATAGTGCCTTACGTGAAATACTGTTTACCGCCGAAAACATAGACGAACCGGGATAGGTCGTCTTGCCCGAATTTAGGGGGCAGATGCTATTTGGATTTATCCGTCCACCTCTCCGAAGATGCCAAGTTGATTTATGGCGCCGTGTATCGAAGGTTTGGACGGATGCGGCCGTTGTAGCAGACTTCGTCAGATTCCCCCTTGTTTGCGAGGGGTATTTGATTGCGGGGGCGCTCTTCCCTGCAAGCGCAAGCTCTTGTAGTTAATTACGTTACCGCACTGCGTTAACCACTTTTTCCTACTCCAGAAGGTCACTTCGTGTCGTGTGTGTTTGTCTTATTTTTGGTTGCCCGTGGATTGTATATGAAGACTAAATTATGTTTTCACCCATAGGGCATGGATTAGTCCAAATCCGTATATTCTTAGATTTGGGTTTGGGTTGATTTAAGGATCGTCAATCTCGTTTGAAATTAAGATCAACTTTAATATTTGTTAAGAATACGTTAGTCTAATTTTAGACTAAGATCTACTCAACAGTATTTTAGGATCATTCAGACCCAACAAAAGAGCATTTGGGCTCTATTGCTTTAGTTTAAGGACGTTTCGGTCCGTTGCTAGTTTAAGGACGTTGCGGTCCGTTGCTAGTTTAAATACGTTGCGGTCCGTTGTCGCCATTTTTGGAAGTGCATCCAAAAGCAGTTGGTTGTCGGGAACCGCCACATCTCTGAAGACATTGAGGAATTACAACGACATGTATCAGAGGTGTAGAGAGATGTATCCTTGAACCAATTCCATCATTAGTCGTATCTTGAGACTAAGATTTCTTCATTAGTTTAGGAAGTCATGAGCATAGAGGCTCGGTCTATTTGGAGATCGAAGATATTTTAATCTCCTCGAAGATGCTTTAATCTCAAGAAGACTTAGCCAACTTGAGGCTGGAGTTGATTTCCTATAGTGTTAAACACTAGTGTATGTTCAACACTCACATGTTCCCACGTGAGGTTCTAAAGCAGTATTAAACACTGAATCCCAGGGGGCACTGATGTGTGGCACGTGAGGCATCTCAAAGTTGGCTCTGTACATTGGGTTCAAGTCCCCGTTTATATATAAGTGTTAAACACTTAATTCTTGTGGCACTCACGTGAGAGCACGTGAGGCGTCCTAAAGTTGGGTACTGCATTTTTGGGTTTTATTTCCCTATTCTTTTATGAGCACTTGGCTCACGTGCGAGCACGTGAGGCGCCCGAAATGGGAATTGTTCTCTGAATTTTATTTCCCTTTTTTTTATAAGTGCTAAGCACTTAATTCATTAATGATCACGTGCAAACATGTGAAGTGCTTTCAAAATGTGAGCACTGCCTTTGGGTTTATTCCCTTTTCTTTTATAAGTGCTAAGCACTTAATTCATTAATGCTCATGTGCAAACACGTGAGGTGCTCTCAAAATGTGAGTGCTGCCTTTGGGTTTATTCCCTTTTCTGTATAAATGCTTGGGGGTCATGTGAGAACACGTGACTGCCCTAGGAGACACTTCCTGTTCTTCTTTTTAGACGCTTGCGTGTGAATCATCAGTCTTTCCCTCTATGTGCATGAAGATCTTGATCTTATATCAATGATGCTGGGATTTGAGTTTAGAGAATTTCATATTTCTTTTTTTATAAGAACTAAATTCTTTTACAGGGTTAAACCCTAGTTTTATCAGAGAAATTAAATTCCTATATACTTTTGTAAGAATTAAATTCTTTGAATTTAGTTCTTTCCTCTATGTTTTGAATCTGCAAAACAGAATCTTCCCGATGAGAATTAAATTCTCAACTTGTGGGGAGATCTGCTTCTGCAGACCTCAACCATAGGAAGAGCTAAGTTCTTGTATGAAGGGTTAAACCCTTAAAGAATAGATAAGATAATATCAGTACTTTATTCTTACCTAGGATTTTTTGTTTAAGAAGGAGATCTTCTTCTTCTAGAGAATTGAATTCTCTTTTTCTCTTTTTTTTAATGTTTCTCTCTCTCTATTCTCTCCTTTTTTTTATTTTTCTCAAAGCTTATAGGGGGTCTCTCCCCTGTAGACTTGAAGTCTTGGTTCCTTTATATAGTAGAGAGAAGTTTGTTGATTAGTTTTAGGAGATCTCTCATTGAGAGATTTCAATTGATTTGGGGGTTTTACTTGCTTTTGGATTTTTGATCCAAGGGTTCTGTCTCACAGAACATATCTTCTTATTTCTTAAATAAGATTAGGAAAATATTTTCCTGTACAGAATTTATTCTGTAGATTGGTGATCTTTAATCACCGTTGGATTTTTAATCCAAGGATACTTGGAAAGATGAAAAATATTTTCCAACTCATGGGATCTTTGATCCGCCAACTTTCTGTTTAACATAAAATATCATTTCCCATTTAAAAGTTCAATAGAATTTAATTCTATCATCATTGGATCTTTGATCCAACGGTTCCTTGTTAAGTAGGGAAGTGGCCTTACGTGTTAAACACATGGGGCTTATTAACTTGGCAATTGTTTTAATTGTTGTGCCTATATGCGTTGCATATAGGCACTCACGTGTTAAACACGTGGGGCTGTTTTAGCCTAGCAATTGTTTTAATTGATGTGCCTATATGCGTTGCATATAGGCACTCACGTGGGGCTGTTTTAGCCTAGCAATTGTTTTAATTGATGTGCCTATATGCGTTGCATATAGGCACTCACGTGTTAAACACGTGGGGCTGTTTTAGCCTAGCAATCGTTTTAATTGTTGTGCCTATCTGCAACGCATATAGGCACTCACGTGTTAAACACGTGGGGCTCTTTGGCGTTGCAATTGTTTTAATTGTTGTGCCTATTTGCGTTGTATATAGGCACTCACGTATTAAACACGTGGGGCTGTTTTAGTCTAGCAATTATTTTAATTTTTGTGCTTATATGCGTTGCATATAGGCACTCACGTGTTAAACACGTGAGGCTCTTTGGCCTTGCAATTGTTTTAATTGCTGTGCCTATATACGTTGCATATAAGCATTCACGTTTTAAACACGTGGGACTCTTTGGCCTTGCAATTGTTTTAATTGCTGTGCCTATATGCGCTGCATATAGGCACTCATGTGTTAAACACGTGGGGCTGTTTTAGTGAGGAGCTTTCCCTCGTCCCTTTTTTATAAGGGAACAAATGCCCCCCAGCGTTGCTCTCACGTAGCTTGCACGTGAGTGCAACGCCGTCTGTCCTCACAGCCGTTGGATTGCCTAGAGGAATGGGAAGATGAACCACTCCCCATCATGTCTTATAAATGTAAGGCTTTTGCATTTGGGAAGCCACTGTTCTTTCATCTTCTTCCTTACTTATCTTCCTTGAGAATTTAATTCTCCTCTTCAGAGCTTAGTTATCTGCTTAGTAGAATCTCAAAGTTAAACTCTGTTAAAAAAATTTCCTTGGTAAGGATCATGAATGGAACCCCCCTTTTTCTGTTCTTTTCATCAAGGATTTTAAATCCGGGGACAGAGAGTTGCTCTTTTCTTAGATTGGTTTCTTAAAGATCCAAATCACACACTTTTTTTGTAGATTCTAAGATATTGAATCAATGGGGATCGTTGATCCTCTTCTTAGGGTTTTACCCTGTCACCGGTCTTTTAAGATCCTTGGAATTTAATTCCATTGTTTAAAAGGAATTTGATTCCTCGCTACAGAGCTTAGCTCTGAAAGATCTAGAGACCCTTTAGGAAATTTATTCCCTGACGTTCTTGGGCATATTTTCATTTTTTGCAGATTTTAATTCGTTGGATATTTTGATAGACCTCATTTTTCTTTGAGGATGTTAAGAGTTGTTTAAATTCCAATGTCCATTTAATGAGAATCCTTTTTGATTCTTGCAATGATTATTTTGCCTCATCATTGGTGAGCCGCTATATTGATTTTGTAGGGTCCATTGGTTGCCCCATGGAAAAAATATCCTGTCGTTTCCTTCTGTTATTATATACATATATGTTTTATTAATGGTTTTTATTTCCCTTTTTTCAGGAAAAATGGCTTCACTTCCCTACTTTCTTTATACTCGCTCAGACGCCGCTTTTTCGCAATCACCGTCGAACGAGGAAGCTATAGCAATGATCAGGGCACATGACAGGGACTATACGAGTCTACTGTTATGGTGGGTTTGGTACGGTCATATCATCCGGGGCCGCCGTAGCTTTACTTGTGAGGTGCCAAGATCCCCTCCGCCCAATATCGCTGACGGAGCGCCCACAAACCGCTTACGCGGTGGAGGCGATTAACTGGACTCCTACAGGCCGGCTTGAGCCGTCAACAACTGGGATACCTAACCAGCCCCTGCTGGCTATAGATATTCTAGGGCACCGCATATGTCAGGGTGAAGCCCGACCATGGAAGCAAGTTTATAAGGTAGGCCATACCCCCCGCCACCCAGTAGGCTATCTTCCCTGGGCTCAATACGTTCTTTCCACCCACCGTGCACGGTTACCGAAGGTTGGGCTGTATTAAGCGGTGTACGCGTCTCTATTTCATTACCAGGCCCCTCACGTCTTGTGGGTTAAAGTTTTTCTGAATCAATGGAATCTTCCCACCGACACCTTCTTGCTAGGGGATCGCGAGGTCTCAATTTCACTGGAAGAGTTCTGTGAGATCTCCGGATTGTCGATCAAGAGAGAGCATTATGAAGAGTTGCTGCCTCCCGATGAGTATGTGTTCGTGACCGTGCCTGCTATGCTTGACGGCCTGACGACTGAAAATGCCGTCCGTCATAAGTACCCAAGTCTAATCAAAACTCTGGGTATTTTTGAGAAACTGTTTGCGACGTCAGAAGGGCAAGGCATCACCTTTGAGACCTTCATTGCCTGCTTTCTCCGTGGAGACGCTTTATCCAAAGAGGCTCCAAAGTTCGCGAACATCGACGACCCTTTTGGGTTTGGGTTGAATAAACTGCCGGCCAAAGAGGAAGATTTGCCGCGGTTCTATATTCCGACCTCGTCGGCCATTTCCTTCGATACGATTGCAGCTCCCGGCAAGGACAAAGAGACCTTCTTTGTTGGCTTCATCAGTCTCTGGATTAGTTGGTCCTCCATACCGACGCATCGACGCTTTATGAGAGCCTCCATCTTCTACCCCGCTCATCGCATAGCTGGGGGGCGCGATTGGCCGTTGGTGTTGCAGGATTGTCACACCTATATCATGGATTAAGCATTGTGGCTGATACTTCGACCCCAGGGGCGGATGTTGTGAATTTCTCCTTCCACTACTTCACGTCGTGGATCGAGATGCATGTATTGGGAGCTTTTGCTGCTCACCGGCGGCCAGATTTTTATGACTCCTATACTTTCCCACGGGTTATGAGGTTGGTGGATGCTTCCACTCCCGATTCGACTCAGCTAGGGGCCCTGTGCATGTTTCTTAACCTATACTCAAACGAGGGCGGGATAGTTTTTAATGACCGAGTCTTATCTGCTCCCGCGGGACTCATTCAGGATCTATTTGATCTGTCAAAGGGTGGAGCGTCATCCCTAAAGCCTAAAGAGATTATGCACCTGTACTCAATTAGGCCGGGCTATTTGGTGTTTCGTCAGAATGACACGGTTATTTTTATGCGGTATAATCCACACCGCTTTGCCCAGCAATTGGGCTATAACCAGGGCATCCCTCTCGAGACGTTTTTAGTTGAGCCCATTTTGTCTTTGGAAGTCACTCGTGACGTCATCCATCATTTTATGCGGCTGAACACCGGCTCCCATTTCAGGATCCCAGAGCCCGACTATCTTCCAAGGTTTATGGTGTCTTTCAAAGGTTGGCATGGCCATCGAGTCAGTCCTGTCATTGCCGAGGAAAGGCGGGTACTCTTCGAATGTAGAGTTCCATCTCTGACCCAAGTCACTAGCGCTCCGTTGCGGCTGCGGTCGGTGGTTCACCCTCCATTAAGAGATAGCGGTCAGGTACTTATCTCCAAAGCCGCCGAAATAGAATCGACCCCTCGTACTGCTGGTATGCCGGTGCGTAATTGTTAGTGTATATGCCCTAGGGGCCATTATTGTATCATACTAGATTGTATATTACTTAATAGAAGCTTGGGATATTCACAGTTATATATACAGTCTTGCTAAAAATGGTAGTATGCTACTTGGTTTGTATCTACTTTAATATGTTTCTTGTAACGTATCACTTATACATATTAGTAGAGCCCATAGGATCTTTGCTTGATTACCAGCGTTGTGATGGCAGTCACACTAGTGGAGGCTGGGTAGTCTGTAAGCAACATCCTATACAGGTCCCTGGTCGTTGGATTATCAAGATAGGGCATCGATATTCCGGAGTAGACTAAGTGTGTACGCTTCTCATCCCAGTTGGGGAGATGGTCTGTCCCACAGCCATCAGTACGTCGTACTGGAGATAGTATACAGGTGCTCGTTAGGTTACGGGTACACCGGACAGGACTCACAGGGGAACTGATTGGTTGGTATTATACCCATCGTCAGTTAACAGTTCCCAGATGACATGAGTACAGCATAGTCCGCAGACTTGACACTGCTACTTCGCCTCGAGTGTGTCCCACTGTTCTTAGATTGCTACCCTACCACGGCTCAAAGGAGTCGTGCAAACAGGTAGCAGTTGGGTGCAGTCCCGAGCACTTGGAAGCAGTAGTGGTTAGATAGGATTCGTCTCTCCTGGTATTGGGAGATGATATCACGCTGTGTCTGAGAGCCATTACGCAAAGTCCCTGGCCAGGGCAAGCGAGATATACTGGTAGGTTCCAGTAGCTTCTCAGGGTGTAATGGGCTTCGCTCCGACACGACTTATATAGCTATTAGGGGACTGACGCTTGCCGCCCCCTAGGCTTGATATGCGATAGTCTTAGACGAACAGACCGGATTGTATGGAGATTGTCACATCAGGCTCAGTGGGAGTTCGGATGATTTTCCTCATCGGCCTTCTTATCGACATCTACCTGGGGACCGTTACGTACAGCTAGTGCCGCTTGCGGTCTGTGGTTAAACCCACTGCCAGCGTAGTGTCGAGTCTTTAAAGTCCCACACAAAGAGTTTCCCTGCTCCAGGCGAAACGATATAGAGGTCGTATGGTTTTGCGACAAGAGTTCGGACGCATACGTGTGTTTACACACGTACGACTTTTCGGACAGTTTTTACTAGCCGGCTTTGGTTTAAGCCAGATTCTAGTATCGGGTTATTGGATTTATACAGTCTAAAGTTTTTCCGTGTTTTCACGGATTGGAGGGGCGTTCTCGTAATTTGTCGGGAAGCTTCTAGAAGAGTGGTGACTCGGGGGGGTAAGGTGGCATTGCATTAAATGAGATTAGTGACTCATTTGTGTGATTCATCCAAGTCATTAATGCATCATAAATGCTTAATGACTCATGGAGATGAATCACTCATAGATATTTATGAAGCATGGTTGTTAATTCTATTTTTTGATTTTTGGATAAATAATAATGCTTCATATATATTATGATAACATCATTATCTCATTTCATTCTCATCTTCACCTTCTCTCTCCTCAAGCTCACTCTCACTTCAAATCCTAACCCTAACCTCTCATGTGTTGAGATCAAGGGTTAGCTAGACTAATACTTTCATAATCTTACTCTATATCCCCTAGGTAGCTTAGATTAGCACTTTAAGTAACCTAGTTATCTCAAGTTTGAGATTTAACTTGGCGTAGGAGCTTTCGGGTGGATCGTCTTTGATTCGAGGAGGTCGTTGAGGTGCCGATATTCCAAGGAGCCTACGAGGAGTGGAGGACCGCGATGAAGACCCGAAAGACTAGTATCGTGAGGTATAACTTCGTATCCGAGTAGTTAAACCTCTAGTGTTTAGTTAGCAACAGTTTAGAAACGATTCATGCGCTCAAGTCCGTGTTACGAAGCTTCGATAATCGTTTTTCATATATTCCGCCTCCCCGCAAGTTCGTGGGATGCGTGACATGGACTTACAGTGGTATCAGAGCCAACTAAACCATTACTAGCTTGTTAGTAAATGATTAGAAGTTCGATCGACAGTTAAACACGAAAACAGAATTTCGAAACCCTATGTTTCTGTTAATTTTAAAAGTGTCTTAAAAATTATTTGACATGCTTTAAAATTCACAGCAGGGTATTTTAAGAATACTGGAAAAAAAACGAGTCAGTGAATCGGCAAAACGGCCGTGGATCCGCGGCAATAGAGAGCTTATGCCGCGGATCCGCCGCCGAGTCAACGCCGAGTTGACTCGTTTGCTCAGTAATTCCTATTTTGTTGTTTTCTGTTTTCTTGTATGTTCTGTTTCTGCCCAGGTTGCCTCTGTACTGACTTGCTTTTGGGGTAGACACGGATAAAGGTGATCGATCGATGTTCTAAGTTAATTGCTAATCGGGTTATTATCTGTAATGTTTTATGTGTTCGTAAACCTCCCCTAACTGCTAGTATGTCGGTTGGCAGGGGGTTGCACATATCTGTGATGTTATTTTTTAACTGTTTGTGTATATAAACTGTATTGGACTGTTGTGATGATTAGCCGAGTTTTGTGATGGGTTATTGTATTAATTCATTCGATGTAATTGTAATAAGTTGTAATATTATTTTGCGAGGCACATCCAGATTGCGGTTGCAGCCACCGTTGTATTATTTCTTTTTACTGTTTTTGCTCCTAGGATAGACCCAAGGTGGGGTACACAAACTACCAGGTATTTTGAAGTGTTGAGGCAGACCGCTTCACTTCTGGTACTTGGCGGGTAGTTTGCCGTACCCATAGGGGTCTAGGGTGGGGTAATGGCTATTCATCACAACTGTGTAATCCGTCTTTCCTTGCAGGCTCAAAAGAAACGCGGATTGCTTACATATCCAATAAAGTTTATCTGTGATCTGGAATGCTTATTATTGCATCTGACGAATGTACAATATCTATATATAATTAGCTATTAGACGTCACTTATGTTTTACACCCGTGCTAGCCCAGCCCCCGCTCTGACGTTAGTTAAGTAACCTAACGGGTGATGACGGGACCCAGTGGCGAAGGCGGATGGCATAAGAGGACGTGGTATTTTCATTGTTTTCTGCAATGATAGGATAAATGATGGGACGCATTATTATAATGCAAAGAAAATAAACCAAAGTTAAATCGTTGGAACAAATTTAAAAGAAACCACTCGGTTATTTTAAAAGAGCAGAATTTTTAATTGCGGAGATTTAACCACTCCTTTTAAAAAGTATCAGGTTCCTTCGATTATATCAAGTTCACTACGTTCACGGTTTTGCCAAAACCATTCGTAGCCCTCCGTCATTTCATTTGGGTATTCAGTAGTATTCAAGCTATGTATATTTGGCCCTTAGTCAAAACATAGTGTTTGGTAGCTGCTGGGGTATTCATTTGTTGCATAGATAGATGCGTTGGTTTGGGACAGTCGTATTACTTTTCTTGGCCCTTAGTCAAGAGTATATACGGATGGGTTCAAATTAACCTGGATAATGACGGGTAGAACTTGACATGTGACTTGTGACATATTTGGCCCTTAGTTAAAGTCATAAGAGCATAGGGCAAAAATCCATATCGGGAGTTTCTAAAGAAACTAAAATTTTCTAGTGTTGCATACCATTTTGGAGTTTGATGAATGTTGGTAGGATTCTTTCAACATTATCATACGATGATATTTTGGATCCCGATCCTACTGTGAGTATATACTACTTATCAGGAGATTCGTCACTAACGATCAATGCTATAAACCAGGTAGGTGCCTAGAAAGGTGTTAGCGGGGTTACGCCCCCAAAGAAAAGAGGTTATTTAATTAAGGAACTTCGCGAAAGCGTTGGAAAACCTCCCTCGAAGTATCGACACTGGCCTGGCTGAACGGTTAAGCAAGTATTGTACGGTGAGAATTGTCCTGGCTAATTCTTCTTTTATGGTTTGAGGAAGGATTCGAGAAACTGTGGGAGCCATCCTATTTAGATAAACTTAAAACCAATCTAAACTTGCAACAGCATCATGCTAAAATATTTTCTTCTCTCTCTCTTAATTGCAGCAACCTTGTGACCACACCTAGGTTACATATAGATAACAAATTGACTGAATCTGACTTATATGACTGGCAAAGGTCTGTCCAGATGTCCAATGCCTATGACAAGCTGGACCACCCTATTACTACTCAAGATCCCGCCGTCCCAGGTCCAGTTTCCACTGTTGCGGATATGGATATCCGTCAGACAAGGGAAAAAGATAAAGCGAAAGCTAAGTGCCTCGTGTTAGCTTCAGTTGATGGTGTATACCAGAAGCAGCACGAGAAGATGGACTTAGTTTCCATCTTTCCCTATAACAAAGATTTATATGGAGAGCAATCTCATATCACTAGATATGAAACCTCGAACGAATTAATTCAAGCGAGGTTGGCTGACGGATCATCTGTAGGGGACAACATCCTTACAATGACTAGTTGTATTGATGAGCTCCAGGACCTGGAGACCACGTTGGAGAACGAGTCAGGTACTGACTTGATTCTACAGTCTCTACCTTCTACCCTGAAGGAAACCAGGGAAGTAGAAGGAAAGAGAAGGGCAAAAGTTTCGGGACTTAATGTAGTAAAAGAGGGTAGTTCCTATTATTATGGGATTGGACATTGGCAGAAAGATTGCAGGCTTTAGAAGCCAGTAACCAGGATATGAAGCATGTTGTGGTTTCAACCTCAAGTGTGTTTGTAATTGAAGACTGTATGTCAATAAACTCTACTTCCTGGGTATTAGATACCGGAGCAGGATCTCATATCTGTAATTCATTACATGCTTTGAGAAACAGTAGAGTTATAAAGGTAGGTGATTGGTCTCTCAGAGTTGCAAACGGAATGACAGTAAACGCTGAATCCGTGGGAGAATATCGCCTAGGTTTGACAAGTGGGCATATATTGATTTTACGTAACTGTTTATATATACCTAGTATGACTTGTAATATTATATCAGTGTCCTCACTTTCGAGAGAGGGATATGATTTTACATTCGAAAGCGATGTAGTTAACATCCACCTAAATCAAGTTCTGATTGGGTCAGGTACATTAGATAACGGTATATACGTATTAAGTCAAGCTCAGGTTTTCAATATCCAGAACACTCATAAAAGAAGGTCTCCAGAGATAAATCAGGCTTTCTTATGGCATTGTAGACTAGGTCACATCAATGAGAGAAGGTTGACTAAGTTACATAGAGAAGGATATTTGAATCCGTTCGAATATCAATCTTATGCTACTTGTGAATCTTGTCTCAAAGGAAAGATGAAAAAGACTCCGTTCACTGGACACGGAGTAAGAGCAAGCGAACTCTTAGGACTCGTATACATGCGCGGTCCAATGTCTACACATGCGCGAGGTGGTTATTCCTATTTCGTTACTTTTACGGATGATTTCTCTAGGTATGGATATGTCTTCTTAATGAAGCATAAATCCGAGGCTTTTGAGAAATTCCAAGAATATAAGAATGAAGTGGAAAAACAAACAGGCAAGAGTATAAAGACACTTAGATCTGATCGAGGTGGTGAATACTTAAGTGCCGAGTTCCTGGGTTACTTAAAAGAGAATGGGATTCTCTCTCAGCTTACTCCTCCATACACACCACAACATAATGGTGTATCGGAAAGGAGAAATCGAACCCTATTGGATATGGTTCGTTCCATGATGAGTAACGCTGAGTTACCGCGATCATTCTGGGGATATGCACTAGAATCAGCTGCATATCTTTTGAACCAGGTTCCCACCAAGACTGTGCCTACCACACCATATCAGATGTGGAGTGGGAAGAAACCCTATCTTCAGTATCTAAAGATTTGGGGATGTCCGTCTTATGTTAAAAAGCAGCATGCGGACAAACTCGAGGCACGATCAGTACTATGTAAGTTTGTGGGATATCCAAAGAACTCCAGGGGATATCTATTCTATTACGCAGAGGAACAAAAGGTTTTTGTTTCTCGTAATACCCATTTTCTAGAATATCAGTTTTTAGAAAAGGAAACTAGTGGGAGCGAAATAGAACTGGAAGAAATTCCAGAAGCACAAACTACTACTGAAAGTTTGGTAGAACCAGAAGTTCAAGAAGAACAGGACATCCCAACGCCACTCCGCAGAAGTAGTAGGCAATCTCATCCGCCCGAGAGATACTACGGTTTTCTCATAGACGGGGATAGAGAGGATTGCACTATTGATTATGATGAGCCTACTAGCTTCCAGCAAGCCATTAAGAGTGGTGACTCAGTAAAATGGCTGGATGCAATGCGGACCGAAATGGAGTCCATGTACATTAACAAAATATGGACTTTGGACATTGCTCCAGATGGGGTAAAACCCGTAGGATGCATATAGATCTTCAAAAAGAAGATTGGTGTAGATAGACAGGTTGAAACCTATAAAGCTAGACTTGTTGCAAAGGGTTTCCGTCAAAGACCTGGTTTGGACTATGACGAAACCTTTTCTCCAGTAGCTATGCTAAAATCCATTAGGGTCCTTCTTGCTATTGCTGCCTTCCACAATTATGAGATCTGGCAGATGGACGTAAAAACGGCCTTTCTAAATAGAAATTTGGAAGAAAGCGTCTATATGGATCTGCCAGAGGGATTCATTCAGAGTGGGAGCAGCGGTAAAGTATGCAAGTTGCTTAAGTCCATTTATAGACTAAAGCAGGCATCACGGAGTTGGAACATCTGTTTTGATGATGCTGTCAAAGAATTCGACTTCATCAAAAATCCAGATGAACCATGCATATACAGTAAGATTGTAGGGAGAGCTGTAGTATTCCTCGTCTTGTACGTGGATGACATTCTCCTAATAGGAAATGATATTCCTATGTTACAGTCAGTCAAAAGATTCTTGTCACATAAATTCTCCATGAAAGACCTGGGTGATGCCACCTACATTCTGGGGATCCGGATCTATCGTGATAGATCAAAGAGGATATTGGGACTTTCGCAGTCCAGGTACATAGACACCATAGTGAAGAGATTCAGTATGGATGATTCTAAGCACGGTAACCTACCGGCTTGTCACGGAATCATCCTCTCCAAAGAGATGTCTCCCAAGACTGATTTGGAAAGGGATCGCATGTCGATTATACCCTACGCTTCTGCGGTAGGCTCTATAATGTATGCGATGTTATGTACCTGACCAGATGTAGCATACGCATTGAGCGTTATAAGCCGGTATCAGGCAAACCCAGGGGAGAAGCACTGGATAGCAGTAAAGAACATTCTCAAGTACCTGAGAAGGACTAAGGAGATGTTCTTGGTGTATGGCGGAAAAGACCTCCAGATGGAGGCCTTTGCCGACTCAGGCTTCCAGAGTGACAAAGATGACTCCAAGTCCATGTCGGGTTATGTCTTTACCCTCAATGGAGGGGCGGTCTGTTGGAAGAGTTCTAAGCAGGAGACCGTTGCTGACTCAACAATGGAAGCAGAGTACATAGCTGCTTGTGATGCCGCAAAAGAAGCAGTCTGGATTAAGAAGTTCCTCACAGAACTTCAGGTGGTTCCTACCAGTGTTGGTCCAATACCTCTGTATTGTGACAACAACGGCGCTATAGCTTTAGCGAAGGAACCCAGGTCCCATCAGAAATCCAGACACATCTTAAGGCGGTATCACCTGATCAGGGAGATCGCAGATCGCCGGGAGATCGAGGTGAAAAGAGTAGAGACAGAGAATAACATTGCTGATCCATTCACAAAGGCCCTTCCTCAGACGCAGTTCGAGAGGCTATTCGAGATGATAGGTCTACGATATGCCAGCTCATGGCCCTAGTGCAAGTGGGAGATTGTTAGTGTATATGCCCTAGGGGCCATTATTGTATCATACTAGATTGTATATTACTTAATGGAAGCTTGGGATATTCACAGTTATATATACAGTCTTGCTAAAAATGGTAGTATGCTAATTGGTTTGTGTCTACTTTAATATGTTTCTTGTAACGTATCACTTATACATATTAGTAGAGCCCATAGGATCTTTGCTGATTACCAACGTTGTGATGGCAGTCATACTAGTGGGGGCTGGGTAGTCTGTAAGCAACATCCTATACAGGTCCCTGGTCGTTGGATTATCAAGATAGGGCATCGATATTCCGGAGTAGACTAAATGTGTATGCTTCTCATCCCAGTTGGGGAGATGGTCTGTCCCACAGCCATTAGTACGTCGTACTGGAGATAGTATACAGGTGCTCATTAGGTTACGGGTACACCAGACAGGACTCGCAGGGGAACTGATTGGTTGGTATTATACCCATCGTCAGTTAACAGTTCCCAGATGACATGAGTACAGCATAGTCCACAGACTTGACACTGCAACTTCGCCTCGAGTGTGTCCCATTGTTCTTAGATTGCTACCCTATCACGGCTCAAAGGAGTCGTGCAAACATGTAGCAGTTGGGTGCAGTCCCGAGCACTTGGAGGCAGTAGTGGTTAGATAGGATTCGTCTCTCCTGGTATTGGGAGATGATATCACGCTGTGTCAGAGAGCCATTACGCAAAGTCCCTGGCCAGGGCAAGCGAGATATACTGGTAGGTTCCAGTAGCTTCTCAGGGTGAAATGGGCTTCGCTCCGACACGACTTATACAGCTATTAGGGGACTGACGCTTGCCGCCCCCTAGGCTTGATATGCGATAGTCTTAGACGAACAGACCGGACTGTATGGAGATTGTCACATCAGGCTCAGTGGGAGTTCGGATGATTTTCCTCATCGGCCTTCTTATCGACATCTACCTGGGGACCGTTAAGTACAGCCAGTGCCGCTTGCGGTCTGTGGTTAAACCCACTGCCAGCGTAGTGTCGAGTCTTCAGAGTCCCACACAGAGAGTTTCCCTGCTCCAGGCGAAACGAGATAGAGGTCGTATGGTTTTGCGACAAGAGTTCGGACGCATACGTGTGTTTACGCACGTACGACTTTTCGGACAGTTTTTACTAGCCGGCTTTGGTTTAAGACAGATTCTAGTATCAGGTTATTGGATTTATACAGTCTAAAGTTTTTCCGTGTTTTCACGGATTGGAGGGGCGTTCTCGTAATTTGTCGGGAAGCTTCTAGAAGAGTGGTGACTTGGGGGAGGTAAGGTGGCATTGCATTAAATGAGATTAGTGACTCATTTGTGTGATTCATCCAAGTCATTAATGCATCGTAAATGCTTAATGACTCATGGAGATGAATCACTCATAGATATTTATGAAGCATGGTTGTTAATTCTATTTTTTGATTTTTGGATAAATAATAATGCTTCATATATATTATGATAACATCATTATCTCATTTCATTCTCATCTTCACCTTCTCTCTCCTCAAGCTCACTCTCTCTTCAAACCCTAACTCTAGCCTCTCATGTGTTGAGATCAAGGGTTAGCTAGACTAATACTTCCATAACCTCACTCTATATCCCCTAGTAGCTTAGATTAGCACTTTAAGCAACCTAGTTATCTCAAGTTTGAGATTTAGCTTGGCGTAGGAGCTTTCGGGTGGATCATATTTGATTCTAGGAAGCCGTTGAGGTGCCGATGTTCCAAGGAGCCTACGAGGAGTGGAGGACCGCGATGAAGACCCGAAGGACTAATATCGTGAGGTATAACTTCGTATCCGAGTAGTTAAACCTCTAGTGTTTAGTTAGCAACGGTTTAGAAACGATTCATATGCTCAAGTCCGTGTTACGAAGCTTTGATAATCGTTTTTCATATATTCCGCCTCCCCGCAAGTTCGTGGGGTGCGTAACATAGACTTACAGTACTATAGCCGAAGCAAAAGCTTCTAATGAAGCACCAGCGGTAGTGTCACTAGTGGCGGCGTCATCAGCGGTGGTGTCGCCAAAGGGGGATACCGGAGGCGAGGTCGGTCAACGTCGCGCTAAGGAGCCGAGGGGGGGGGAAGCATTCATCTGCTAGTGCTAGCACGAATTCTAAGAGGAGGAAGAAATCGATTGCCGGCTTACTCGACACCCTTCTTGAGTCCGAGCAGTTTATTAAGGACAAACCGATCGCTATGGAGGAGTTGGATGCCGGTCTTATCTATCCTGGCTCGTCTGCTGAGGTGGCCGCGCAATTGGCTGAGGCTTTGACGCACTCACAAGATGAGACCGAGAACGTATGCATCCCCAAAAAGCCCTACCCTCCTGTTATATTCTATGACTTCGATCCATCATTACGGCGGGTACATATAGGTCCTTTGTTAATGGAGGAAGAACGGGCTCTCAAACGGACCATAACGGTTGCTTCTGAAGACGAGCTTGCATTAAAGACGGGTAGTCATTCATCTGTGCTTGAACCTCGGCGAGCGTACCTAGCCAGAAAGGAAAAACGTCTCAAAAAAGCCATACTTCAAGCTTCTTGGCATATTGGTATGCATCTTTCTTATGTCCTTCCATTAGCGAATAGTCTGTATTACTTTTATGTCTTCTCATTTTTGTGAAAACTTTCCAGGGACTTCGGCGGCGAAAGAGGATTTGAGTCCAGATTAAGCCATAACTGTGAACTCTACAAATATCTCTCGTGATGCACCAGCAGGTGTAGAGGAGATTATTAAAGCTGCTACTCTTGCTGTGGAGCTTCCGGTGGTAACTTCTATTCCTTCAGTGTCTATTCCACCCTCAGAGGTGACTTCACCAGCCACAGATCCCATAGACATCTCTAGTGATGCACCAAAGGGTATAGAAGAGATTATTGAAGCAATCAATCTTGTCTTGGAGCTCCCAGTGGCGAATTCCATCCCTTCAGTATCTACACATTCAGCAGAGGTGACCTCACCGGCCATAGATCTAATGGATCTCTCTGGTGGCGCCCTGGAGGGTGTGGAAAGGATTGCCGAGACCGATGTCTTCTCCTTGGAGCCTGAAGTGGCGGCTGTTGTTTCTCAATTGGAAGCTGCTGCGCTGGCATATATCCCCAGTGATGTACCTGAGGGTGTGGAGGAGCCTGTCGAAGCTGTTATCCCTCCAGTTCAAGGAGGGTGAAGTATCGAAGGTAAACTTCTACATTTTGTTTTAACGATCCCTCTGTTATCTGAACCCTTTTTTCTTTCAGAATTGTGGAAATTGGCGGCTTCCATCTTGGATCTATCTCCTAGGAAAACCTTCCAGCGTTTGCTTGATATGGCTGACCCACAGGCGATACTCCCGCAAAGCATGGTCCTTTCTTCTGGACAAGGTTGGTGTTCTTTGACACCTTTTGTTTTACTATTATTTTTTATAATGATGCTTGATTGATCTGTTTTTTTGTTTTTATGTGTAGTAGTTAACCGCAATCAATAACGGTGTCGCGTGTAGCTAGACCGAGATAAGTACGAGTCGTCCTCTAGGAAACATTGAATTTTTTAATCTTATTTTAGGCGTGTTGAGAAAGAAAGGATGAAGAATAAAAAAATGGTGGAAATAGTTTCTAGATCTCCGTTAAATACGGATGCAAAATATAGATCTAGATTAACTACGGATGTAAGTTTAATATTACAAGGGGGCTTGTAGGGTTCATTAGGATTTAGTAGTTATGGATGATTAATTAAAAATTACTCTTTTTATCCTTTAATAGATTTAAAACTAGAATAACAGTGATGCATGTAGATTAGGATTTCTGGAGGGAAAAGGGTTCCCACTCTTAACCCATATCTCGACATGGAACTCCGTTCATATCCAGCCATTACCAAAACAATCATTAATCTAATCTCTAATCGCGGTCAAGACTAGCAATGAATTGATAGTGCGCCCGATTAAGATGTTAATGATTCTTTTGATAAAGTTTATAAACTTTATAGGATTTAAAAAGAGTTTAAGGATCTTTATCATCCATTAATCTACCCTAATCCTACGAACCCTAACAAGCGGAGAATTACTCGCGCATTTTGGGATAAGAAGAGATGGAGAGAGAAATCATATTAAAACTACAAAGAAATAGAATAAGAAAAAGAACTACCTTTATTAATCAACCGAATCAATTACACTTTTTTCCCTTAGAAAATGATTACAAATACTAGTTTGCTTCGCGATCTCTTCTAAGGAGGTAGATGAACCGTTGATGATCAGCCTGGATGCGTGAGCCGTCTTGGACTTCGTGATCTCTTCAGCTTGATGATTTTTCCAAGAGGCTCTCGGTCCTTATTTATAGTCCCAGAGCCAGAACCCTAGCTTCCTAATTTGGAAACCATAGGTTAAGATCTTAACAGAGAAATCTCAACTCCCAACTCATCTGGCACGCGGAGGATCCGCGGCCAATGGGTGAGTTTGGTCGTGGATCCGTGGCCTTATGGTGAGTTTGTTGGGTCTTTTCTCTGGGGCTTTGTCCATCTGACACGTGGCGATCTTTTAACATCTTTGGAAACTGAAAATCTTCTCTTCGTCACTGCCAGCCTTGATTTCTTTATATTACTTTCTTAATTAGGCTGGTTTGTTTTACCAACTTTGATTTCCTTGATTTCAGCCCTGCAAATTCTGCACAATAACTCAACAAATAATATTTAGTAGAGTTTGTTATATTGAGATATTAACTTAACCATTAAGAATTGGTCAAAGGTATTTAATAAGGTAAGCATATTTAATTGGGCCAAATCTTACATGGATATTATATGCTTACTTTTTCCTACCAAATGTTAATTATAATATATAAACATATGAAAATAGTATTTTTACAGATAAACCCTCATATGTATCATATATTATAATAAACACCTTTTCTAATATAGAAATAGTAGGAAAAATGTCATATTAAATGTGCAGTTTTATCAACTGAACAAATACCCCCAAACTTATCTTTGATCGTCCCGAGCAAACTAGTTTATTCAAGAGGAGAAAAAGAAAGGAGAAAACTAAGCACACTTTCGTAGGCAACACGATTGCACTGAGCACGTGCAACAAGCTGTTAAATCTCTAGATGTCCCTAGTAGGAGGAGTGTTGTCTCCTGAGGGTTTTCAGCGGATTACACCCACAAAATCCTATAATAAAAGAGAGATGGTGAAATTTACATATAAAGATAAGAACC
Source organism: Agapanthus africanus (assembly GCA_030015575.1). Lineage (NCBI taxonomy): Eukaryota > Viridiplantae > Streptophyta > Magnoliopsida > Asparagales > Amaryllidaceae > Agapanthus > Agapanthus africanus. The sequence continues at coordinate 820,398,296 of CM057339.1, read as the reverse complement.
ATAAAAGAAATACTTTGAAAATTTAGAGTTTCCAACTACACTAGCTTTTCAGTTGTCATGAGCCCTATCTTAATAGTCATGAAAAGATGTTAGAAATCACATCATCCCTCAATAAAACATCGTCTTTATTCTTCATTCCTACCTTTCATCCAAACATCGATCATATACCCCTACGTGTGTGTATAGAACATCCCTACACTCGGAGAATTCAATTCAAGCTATCATACTCTTGTCCATCTATCTCAGTACTTTTTACTTTGATGAATATTTGGTTGGATTTGCTCGCACATTTTTCATGCGACCGTTAATACTTCTTGAGGTACTAACCGACCGATTACTCATTGTTCCCTTCCGAATATAGAGACGCGACCGCGTAGGTTCGTCTTGCCTGAGATTCGGGGCAGATGCTATTTGGTTTTATCCGTCCACCTCTCCGAAGATGCCAAGTTGATTTATGGCACCGTATATCGGAGGTTTAGACGGATGCGGCCGATATAGCAGACTTCGTCAGATTCCCCCTCGCTGGAGGGGTTTTTGATTGTGGGGACGCTCTTCCCTGCAGGCGCAAGCCCCTGCAGTTAATTACGCTACCGCACCACGGTAGCAACTTTCTCCTTCTCCAGAATTTCACTTCGTGTCGTGGGTGTTTGCTTTGTTTGTGGTTGCCCGTGGATTGTATACGGAGACTAATTTATGTCGTCGCCCGTAGGACGTGGATTAGTCCAAATCTGTATTTTCTTAGATTTGGGTTTGGGGTTTTGGTTTAAGGATACGTTAGCCCTATTTAAGGCTAAGATCAACTTAAACTTTTGTTAAGGATACGTTAGCCTAATCTCCAGACTAAGATCAACTTAACGGGATCGTTTGGATCCGACAAGAGAGCAATTGGCTCTATTGTTTAGTTTAATGATATTGCGGTCGATTTCCAGTTTAGGGACATGGTGGTCCATCATTACCATTTGGGGACGAACATTAGTTTAAAAACATTTCGGTCCAACGTTCCCATTTTGGGACGAATATTAGTTTAAGGACATTTCGGTCCAACATTCCCATTTTGGGGACGAATATTAGTTTAAGGACATTTCGGTCCAACGTTCCCGTTGTGGGACGAATATTAGTTTAAGGACGTTTCGGTCCACGAGTTTAAGGACCCCGCAGTCCGTATCGATGTGTGGTTGTCGGGACCCGTCACCTCTCTGAAGACGTTGAAGGATTACAACGACAAATATCAGAGGAGTTCGGAGATGTACCCTTGAACCGGGTGTAAATTGATTTGAGAGAGCAGTCGTGCTCGGTTCAATTTAATTTGAGGACTTACGGCCAGAATTGGGCCAAGTCCAGTTGAAAATGTTCAACGTTTTATCTGCATTTGGCCTGTTAGGCCTTTACTAAGGCTCTGCCCCTGTTTAATAATGCATGGCATTCTGTTTGGTCTATTAGACCTTTATTTGGGCTCTGCCTTTTTTAAATGATGCACAGCATCTGTTTTGGTCTGACAGACCTTTGTTTGGGTTCTGCATTGCATTTTGTTCTGGCTTATTAGGCCTTTTAAATTGGGCTATGTTCCCTTTTTTTTATAATGCAGAGCATTTGTTTTGGTCCATTGGGCCTTTTAATTGGGCCCTGCCCTTTAATAATGCGCTGCATTAATTAGTCTGACAGAGCGCCACGTGGCTTGTCAGGCGCTTCGTGCCAATTGAGAAGCGCAAGGCGCATGTCCATGTGGAGGTGACACATGTCATGCTCTGGTGAGCGCAAGTCTGCTAGCGCAGTGCGCTGCGACAGTGCGCTGCGCTGTTGCGCTGCTGACACGTGGCGTGCTCTGGTGACTTGCGCCAATTTAAGAGAGCAGTGCTCTGTTTTAGAAGCGCATAGCGCAGTCTGTTCTGGGGCCGACACGTGGCGCTCTCTGTTGGCTTACGCCGACCCAAGAGCGCAACTCAGCTGAAGCGTTGATTCCTTTATTTTCATTTTAAATAGAGCCTTGCTCTGATTGGGTGCGCTGCCTTGAGCGCTGCGCTGGCGTGTCAGCTTTTGACACGTGGCGCGTTGCGCGCAGCATAAGAAATCTGAAGCGTTGCTTCAATTTTTGAATTTTTGAAATTCAAACAGAGCTTTGCTCTGATTGGGGAAACAAATGCCACCCCACCGTTGCGCTCACGTGGCCTACACGTGAGTGCAGCGATGGCAAGATCCTGGTCGTTGGATCAACTGAGGAGTTGAAGGGGCGCAAGCGCCTATAAATAGGACCCTTGGCCCTTCACCGATGATCATCATCTTCAAGAATCTTGATTCTCAGAACTTCAGAGCCTTGCCCTTGCTTTCAAGAACTCCAAGAGTTAAACTCTTAAAACTTTTTAGGTAAAAATTTTAATTTAAATTAAATTGAATTAATTTAATTTTAATTGACAGAGCCTTACTCTTATAGATCTTTGATCTAAAGAAAACCCCTTTTGGGTTTTACCAACAGAGCCTTGCTCTCAAGAATCCATAGATCTAAAGAGATCTTGTTTCAGGGTTTTTTTTAACCCATGAATCAGAGCTTTGCTCATGGACAAAATATAGATCTTTTTGATCTAAAGATGAGGAACTCTTAAGAGTTTTCTTGGATCTTCAAGATCCCAAATTTTAATTTAATTTTTTTTTTAAGAATTAATTCTCCTTTGGTGGATTTTTCCATCATTATCACAGAGCTAGGCTCTTTTAAGGAATTTTGTCCCTTTTAGACCAGAGTTTGACAAGTGTCACTCTGTGACAGAGCTTTGCCCTGAAAAAGGAGATTTTCTCCTTGTCTCTGGGGATTTCTCATTAATGAGAATATTCTTTTGGGGATCTCCTCATTAATTGACAGTCCCATCCAATGATGGGACTGTCTTATTAACTGATGAATTGTCATCTAGATTTTGTGGGTCCCCCTTTGGTCCTTTATTTACTGCACTGCAGTATAGTATAAATTTTAAAATACCAAGCGTTGGAATTACGACACTGACGGCTGATTTTTTGTCCCTCCGCGGGAAACATGTCTGCTGACCTGTCATTCCCGTTCGTTCGCTCAGAGGAAGGATTTCCCGAGGTGCCGGTGGACCGGGAGGTGCTCACTCTCATTAAGGCTCATGACCCCGAGCACAAGAACCTTCACCTGTGGGGTAGGTGGTATAACGAAATCATCAAGGGTCGCCGAAGCTTCGGTTCCGCGACGCCGTCTGAGCCCATCTCGTCGATCCCCTATGCGGATGAACCCCCGGTGAAGTATGCCGTGGAGGTCAAGAACTGGAATTCGAAGTATCTTCTCCAGCCTTCGATCGCTGCCATTCCCGTGCAGCCGCCGCCGGCCATGGACATCTTGGGGCGGCGCATATGTCAGGGTGAGGCACGCCCTTGGGAACAGGCTTACAATATTGGATTGACCCCGCGACAACCGGCCGGATATCTGCAGTGGGCCAATATATCCTATCAGCGAAGAGGACGCATCTGATGAAGATCGGTCTGTACTCCGCAATCTACGTCTCGCTGTTTGAGTACCCCGCTCCTCCAACGTGGTGGGTCAAGGCTTTCATCGAACAATGGAACATCCCCACCCACACCTTCCTTATGACGGACAGGGAAGTCTCCATCTCCTTAGAAGAGTTCGTCGAGATCTCGGGCTTGCCGGTGAGGGGGAGCATTACGAGGAGCTGCTTCCTCCTGACGAGTACGTCTTCACCACCAAGCCGCTGGTATTTGACTTGACGCCAGAGAATGCTATTCAGCACCAGTTTCCGGGCATGGTGAAGGTGCTGAACATATACGAAGGTCTCTATCTGGAATCAGGAGTCCGGGGAGTCAGTTTCGCAGATTTTATCGCCCGCTTCTTTCGACCGGAGATTCTATCGGAGCGGAGTGAAAAGTTCGCCAAGCTCGATGACCCTTTCGGCTTCGGCTTAGATCGTCGACCAATATCGAAAGACGATCAAAAGGATTTCTATCTCCCCGACGCCACCATCATGCCCTTATCAGAAATCGCCGCCCCGGGCATTGATGAGGAGACCTTCTTTTTAGGGTTCCTGGGATTGTGGCTGTGCAGCTTCGCGCTCCCCATGCACCCGCGCTACATGCGGCCGTCCGTTTTCTACCCAGCGCATCGGATGGTGGCTGGCCTGCAGTTGTCAATAGGAATCGCCGGGTTGGCTCACCTATATAATGGACTTAGCGTGGCGGCGGACGCTAATGAACCTAGGGTGCAGCCTGCCAATTTCTCGATGCACTACTTCACCTCGTGGATGGAAATGCATGTGCACGGGGTGTTCGGCATCCACAAGTGCCCTTCGTCTTTTGAGAGGTGCAGACTCCCAAGAGTCATGCGGCTGATCAGCGCCTCGATCGTGAATCCGTCTCCGCGGGAGGCTAGGGGGTTGCTCCTTCGTCCACACCTGGTCGGAGCGAAGATTTCTTTCATGGATAAAGTCATAACTATCGGCTCAGAAAACTCCAAGGCGGTGGTGGCGCTGCGTGGCGGCTTCAAGGACGGGGCCTCCGTACTGAAAGCCTGGGAGATTCTTCACATCTACTCCATTCGGTCGAGCTACCTGATGTTCAGGCAGAACGAGATGGCGCTTTTCATGAGGTACAACCCCCACCGGTTCGCCCAGCAATCAAGCTATAACCAGGGGGTCTCGCTGGAGGCGTTTTTGGAAGAGCCCGCGGCCAGCATGGAGGGGATACAGAGCGCGATGCACCATTTTATGCGGCTGAATACGGGCTCCCACTTTTTCATCAGCGAGCCGAGCTGCGTCCCCCGAGTCCTCCACGCGTACGTGGCTTGGTATGCGCATGCAATGGTTTCAGTCATCCGTGAGGAGAAGCGCATGTTGGTTGACCGTAAAGGTGCGCCTCCCGGCGGCGACCGCAAGGCTCCCCTGAAGCCAAGGACCCCTATCGTGCCTCTGCTGAAAGATGCTGGAGCTGGACCACCGCGCGTGTTGAGCCCTCCGTGCGGATTACCTCGTGCTACCGCAGACGTGCCACCAGCGCCCCGTGCTCCAGTGGAAACGGTAAATGTGGTTTCGCCGGAGTCTGGCGTGGGCGCGGATATCAGAACCCGCCGCCCTAAAGTGCCTGCAAAGTGCAAGTTGATCTCGGGTGCACCCGGGGCTCACATGCAGAAGAGGAAGAAGAAGTCGCTCCTCTTTCTCGATGCTATCCTCGGCTTAGAGCCTCAGGCCCCTCTCGCGGAAGGCATAAGTGAGTACGGCAGCAATAAGGGCTTCTCGGTAGATCCAGCAGACACCGATCTGGCGGCCGCTATTGCGGCTTCTGAGCGATCGGCAAGGCTCGAAGCGTGGTTGGCAAAACTTGCTTAGTCAGGTAATCATTGCTTGCACTCTTCGTCATTTCATTGTACTTTTATTATTGTCTTTGACTAATGCTTTTCCCCCTTTTTTAACAGGCGTCACCACTGAAGAAGCTATCACTGCTTCCCTCAAAACTTTCCACGAGGAGGAAAGGAAACGCGCTCTGTTGGGCGCTGGTATGTATCGGCTTGCTGAATCTTTATTTTTTTTATAGCCAATCTAATCTTCTCTTTGTCTCTTTGCAGGGGCCGTGCAAGCCGATGCGGGGACTCTCCCCGGGCCAACTACTGAAGTCCCGGCCTCATCGGGCCGCCGCGAGAAACCCGACTTGAGAAGCCGATGAGAGATGCCTTGAAGACTCTGGAGGAAACTCTATACGAGGACGAAGACGCCTTGATGAAGGAAGCATCGAAGAGGTCTGTCGTGATGGCCCGGGAGGAGAGGAAGCGGTTGAGGCGCGAGGCGAAGGAGCGCAGAGCTGCTTTGGCCGTGGGAGCGGGCCCAAGCACCATTATTCCTGCTGCTTCTCCTTCCGAAGACCCCCCGGTCGTCTTGTCTACCGCTTACAGACAGGCGGCGCGTGCAGCTCGGGAGGCTAACGATCAGTCCATCTCAGGTAGTGTGTCTTTCAAGATTTTGTTGTAAGAATTGTAAACCTATCGGTTCTTATATATCTTGTCCTGCATGGCCAAGTCCAACCGAAGGGGAGGCGGAAACCGTCGAGCCTAAGGGGACAGTGGAGGAGGTACTGGATGAACCCGAGCCGACGGTGGGCGACATAGCCGGGGTTGCCGGGCCCAAGCTAGTGGCTGACGAAACGGTCACGTCCACTATGCCTGAGAAGGTGGCCGATGCCGAGCCCGAGGTAGCGGAGGATGAGACAGCTGCTACAGCCGGGTCTGGGGCAGCAGCGGATGGAGCGCCTGAGACCGATGACCCCGTGGCAACGGTGGACGAGACGGACGCGACTGCTGAGCCCGAGGGAGTAGTGGGTGAGACGGGCATGATTCCTGAGGACGAGCCGGCCGCTCTTTCTCAAGAGTCTGGAAATGCTCCGATCATTGCTCTCCCCGCCTACGGTCTTCCACCGTCTCCTGGCATCGTGAGCATGAAGACGGCCCCCGTAGAGTCTGGTGATGAGGCCACGGGAGGTGGACTCATGTCGATGGAGGAGGGAGACGCCTCCGTTTCGGCTGGCGGCTCATCAGGTAAATTTCGGGTTACCGTCCTTTTTTTTATCTTGCAATCCTTCCTGACAGGTTTATCTTTGTTTTTAACGCAGGTGCGGCCAGTGCTGATGCTCCATTGCTCGAGGGAACACCGTCAGCTACTGCCTTGACGGTGGCCACCTCTCAGCCTTCTCTCGTACCATCGCAAATGCTGGAAGGTATGGATTTACGACCCATCAGTTTCATCTCTCGGCCGTATAATTCATGTATTAACGTTATACTATTGCGTCCTTGCAAGAGTGCTTTTTGATCACCTCTACCAGGTGCTGCACCCACACTTCTCCTTCCTATTGAACCTCGCTTCTTCTAGCGGCGCTGGTGAGTATGATTTTCAATTAATACCCATCCTTTTTCAGTAATGGAATTATTTCTGATTCTTCCCTGCCCTGATTGCAGTGTTACAAATCGAAGAAGGAGATAAGGGATCGGTTGTGCCACCGGTCCTCCCAGCTTTGCCGCCTGCTGCAGCTGGTATAGTAAACTCCCTCATTGATGGCTTTCTTATATTTCTTGAATCGTCATCTGATTGTGTTTTATCTTTTCAGCTGTCGTTCCGTTTCCGACCCTTTTTGAGCCTCACATCATGATGCCGGCAGGCCCCTTCTTGAGACGTCCATCTTCAAAGGGTGCCGCGATGAGCTTGGACATGCTGAGCAGATACGTCGAAGAGCTTGACGCAGACGCTCCCCCATCTGCCGCGGATTTCGCTGCGGAGGTTAACACAATGTTGGCGGCGCTTGTAAATTTTCATAATGAAAGCGTCGTCGAGTTTTGGGTTAATCACTGCAGGGAGATCGAGGCCCGCCTGCATCAGCTAGAGTCTATGCATCCTGCCCCCGAGATCTTGGCCGCGAGCACTCAACGGGCGGCATGGATCGAGCAAAGCGCTTCTTACTTCCGCCATCTCGAACAAGAAGTTACTTCAAGGCGTAAGGAGCGCGGCGAGACTTCAAGCAAATCTGCCTAACTGCATGCTCGGGTGGAGGCAAACGCTGCACAGCTGAAGGTTATCTTTGAAAGCCTTCTGCGATGCCTCTCCGAAGGGTTAACACTGAGGCAGCAGCTTGACGTCGTCTAGCGGGATGCACCAAATCAGGAGGCAGCCCAGCAGGTAGCTGAGGAGCAACTTTCATCCTATCTGCAGCAGCGGGCCCGGGTGGAAGCAGAAGTGGCCGTGGCAGCCACTCAGGAGGAGGCACTGAAGGAAATGCGAGAGCAGCTCGCGGATTTGTTAAAGACACTTCCTTCTCAGTAGCTACTTTTTGTATCATTTGTACTTGTAAATAAAAATGTATTTTTTATTCTTTAACACAATGTATCTTGTACTCAATCAAGTTTATGAATAAAAGATATACACATTCTTTGTAATGTCTTATGTCATTCCTGCGCTTTCTTCCCCCTTTTTTTTTATTATCAGCATGCTGCTTTAGTAAACATGGTTGACAGATAATAGAGCGAGCATCCTGTCTTGGCTTCTTCAAGAGATAGTGATGGCTTAGGAGGCAGGTTTAGATCTGCTGCCTAAGACTTTCCAACTCTATGAGCCGTGAGGGTCTCATAGAGAATTTTCTCCCTACGGATAGAGGGGATCTCGTAGGTGTATTTTCTCCTTAGGAATCGTGAGGATTCCTAAGTGCGTTTTCTCTTGAGAGTCGTAAGGATCTCACAAGAGAATTTACTCCCTTACGGGTCGTGAGGACTCGCAAGTGATGGGTGAAGTTACCCTTATCCGCCTTTCACGGGGTCAGGGGTTTGACTCTCGGTCATTGATGTACTGTCGAGTCATGGAGCTGGGAAATTCGCCGCGGCTCCGCTTCACTGGCGTCGTATATTCCTGTAGAGACACTGATTTCTCTGCGGATCAGCGCGAATTGAGATGCTCTCGTCAAGGACGCTGATTTCCCTGAATCGAGGAGGTTGCCAAGGATACTGATTTCCCTAGGGTTGAGACGAGTCGAGGTATTCCTGCAAAAGACGCTAATTTCTCTGCGGGTCGACGCGGGTCGAGGTGTTCTCGTCAAGGACACTAGTTTCCTTGAGTCGAAGTATTTTGCCGAGGATACTGGTTTCCTCGAGGTTGAAACGAATCGAGGTGTTCCTGCAAAGACGCTAATTTCTCTGCGGGTCGACGCAAATCAAGAAGCTCTCATCAAGGACGCTAGTTTCCCTGAATCGAGGATTTTCCAAGGACACTGATTTCCTCGGAGTTGAAACGAATCGAGGTATTCCTGCAAAGACACAGGTTTCTTTGCGGGCCGACGCGAATCAAGAAGTTCTCGTCAAGGACGCTGATTTCCCTGAATCGAGGTATTGGCCAAGGACACTGATTTCCTCGGAGTTGAAACGAATCGGGGTATTCCTGCAAGGACACTGGTTTCTCTGCAGGCCGACGCGAATCAAGAAGTTCTCGTCAAGGATGCTGATTTCCCTGAATCGAGGTATTGGCCAAGGACACTGATTTCCTTGGAGTTGAGACGAATCGAGGTATTCCTGTAAAGACACTGGTTTCTCTGCGGGTCGACGCGAATCGAGGTGCTCTCGTCAAGGACACTGGTTTCCTTGAATCGAGGAGGTTGCCAAGGACGCTGATTTCCCTGGGGTTGAGACGAATAGAGGTGTTCCTGCAAAGACGCTAATTTCTCTGCGGGTCGACGCGAATCAAGAAGTTCTCATCAAGGACGCTAGTTTCCCTGAGTCGAAGTATTTTGCGGAGGACACTAATTTCCTCGAGGTTGAAACGAATCGAGGTGTTCCTGCAAACACGCTAATTTCTCTGTGGGTCGACGCGAATCAAGAAGCTCTTATCAAGGACGCTAGTTTCCCTGAGTCGAAGTATTTTGTCGAGGACACTAGTTTCCTCGAGGTTGAAACGAATCGAAGTGTTCCTGCAAAGACGCTAATTTCTCTGCGGGTCGACGCGAATCAAGAAGCTCTCATCAAGGACGCTAGTTTCCCTGAGTCGAAGTATTTTGCCGAGGACACTGGTTTCCTCGAGGTTGAAACGAATCGAGGTGTTCTCGCAAAGACGCTAATTTCTCTCCGGGTCGACGCAAATCAAGAAGCTCTCATCAAGGACGCTAGTTTCCCTGAGTCGAAGTATTTTGCCGAGGACACTGGTTTCCTCGAGGTTGAAACGAATCGAGGTGTTCCTGCAAAGACGCTAATTTCTCTGCGGGTCGACGCGAATCAAGAAGCTCTCATCAAGGACGCTAGTTTCCCTGATTCAAAGTATTTTTCCGAGGACACTGGTTTCCTCGAGATTGAAACGAATCGAGGTGTTCCTGCAAAGACGCTAATTTCTCTGCGGGTTGACGCGAATCAAGAAGCTCTCATCAAGGACGCTAGTTTCCCTTGATCGAGGTAATGTGTCTTTCGGGTTTTATGAATTACCGTCAAGACTTGGCTCCGTTCTCAGATGGAGCATGGGGAGGAAAGATGTATTTCCTTCTTTGTTTGTGCCCCTGGATTGTATACAGGGATTGCTATGATATCGCCTGTAGGGCAAAAGTTTCACTCATTTTTTTTATATTATTATTTTATTTCCGCGATGCTCTATCACTTCAGCTTTTATATCGCGAAGGTCGCGATTGCCCAATCATTTCGGATATTTTTCGCGGCGCCCAATCATTTCGGCTATTTATTTTATTTTCACTCGCTGCTTTTTATTGTGAGTTGCCCAATCATTTCGGCTATTTTGCATGCATACATTTTTACTTGCTGCATTTTATTGCAAGTTGCCCCATCATTTCGGCTATTTTGTATGCACATATGGCTCGCTGATTTTTTTATCGTGGGTGTGGAACTTGGAATCTGGTGCCAATCTCAGCATCAGTATCGCTACAACTGGAATACTGCCAGGAGCGAATTATCATTTGCCATGAAAGGACTCGGAATTGATACCGGTTTAGGCATCAGTATCGCTACAACTGGGATATTGCCAGGAGCGAACCATCATTTGCCTCTGTCGATGTCGAACAAAGGTGGCTTAACGAACAGGTTTAGGATGCTGTCGACTAAGGCTTTTGACTTCATGAGCCGTAAGGGTCCCACAAAGGTATTACTCCCTATAAGTCTTGAGGACCTCATAGGTGTGCTTTCTCCTTAGGGATCGTGAGGATTCCTAAGTGTATGTTCCCCTGTAAGTCGTAAGGATCTTACAAAAGGGTTTTCTCCTTATAAGTCGAGAGGACTTACAAGGGTTGTTCACCATATGGACATATCCCTAGTCACAGGTGGGACTCGGTTAGGGAAATGTTTATTCGCGCCCGTGGATTGTATACAAGGGTCAGTATTGAGCCACCTGTAGGGCAATATCGAAGGTTGTGGGAGTTTCTTAAGAACAGGTTAAGGTTTCTGTAACTTAAGACTTTCAAATCTTACGAGCCGTGAGGGTCCCATAAGAGAGTTCTCCTTACGAGTCGTGAGGATCTCGCAAGTGTAATTTCTCCTTAGGAATCGTGAGGATCCCTAAGTGTGTTGCTCCCTTGTGCGTCGTAAGGATCTCATGTAGGTGGTTTCTCCTTACATGGTCGAGAAGACCCTATAAGTGTCTTTTAACGAGGTTGCGCCCTTTCGGGTTTTCACAAACACTCGCCGGTAGCCCTGCTATTTTTACTCACGGAGCCCTTTAGGGTTTTCATCCGTGCCCATTTTGCTTATGGACATACCATTTTTTATTTTTTATTTTTTTATTATTTATTTATTTATTATTATTTTTTTGTATATTTTTTTTATCTCGTCAGCCTGAGGATGCTGCGGTAGTAGTTTAAAGACGTTTCGGCCATCAGCTAGTTTTAGGACGTAGTGGTCCATCGTTAATTTAAGGACGTTTCAGTCCGTTGCTGAAGAAGGCCGGTTACTACTTATAGAGTTTGGGCTTAGGAAGATAGCTAGTGGACATAGTCGTCGTCATCTATCATTGACTTAGGCTGTGACTCATTAAGCGCAGTATTTCTTTAAGAAGCGACCGTTTATTGGCCTGAAAGGCCTTTCACCGTGCATATCCATGAGTAGATAGGCTCCACCCTGGTAGACCTTGTCATGATGTACAGGCCTTCATAGTTCGGCTCGAATTTTCCCCGCTTAGCGCGATTGGGGATCATAGGTCTTTTGACCACTAGCACGAGTTCGCCTCGGCGGAATGTCCTCGGCCTGGTCAATCTTTCATATGAGCGCGTCATCTTTGCTTTATAAGCCTCCAGATTTTGTTGCGCTATGAGCCAGGTTTCATCAAGGGCATCAAGCTCCTCCAGTCGAAGGTGAGCATTTTCTTCGTCCGTCAGCTCGTAATGGACTGCTACTCGTAGAGAAGGTAATTCTATTTCAAGGGGAGTACTGCTTCTGTACCAAAGACTAACGTGTACGACGTTGTGTTCGTGGCCGTCTTGAACGTAGTTCGATACGCCCAGAGAGCTTCTTCCAGTCTCTCATGCCAGTCCTTCTTATTTCGGGACACCGTCTTCTTTATGATCTTCGTCAAGGTCTTGTTAAAAGCCTCAGCTAGACCATTAGCTCGGGGATTATAAACCGAGGAATATCTCCAGTCTATATTGTGTTGTTGCGCGAAGCGGCTGATTTTGTGGCTTCTGTAGGCTAGCCCGTTATCGAAGATGATCCGTCGTGGAGTTCCAAACCGATAAATGACGTGCGTCTTGAAGAAATGGAGGATATTCTCCGTCTTCACTTCCCTCAGCGGTATTGCTTCTGCCCATTTAGAGAAGTAGTCAGTCGTCGCCAAAATGAATCGATGTCCCCTGGACGATGCTGGTTCGATGGGGCCGATTACGTCAGTCCCCCACATTTCGAACGGCCAGCTAGCCACTGTTGGATGTAGAGGATTTGGGTGCTGATGGATAAAGTCCCCATGAATCTGGCATGAGTGGCATTGCTTCGCATATTCGAGGCAGTCCTGAATCATCGTGGGCCAATAGTAGCCCATCCGTTTAATCTTCAACTTCATCTTCGGGCCTGCTTGGTGAGAACCGCAGAGTCCGTCGTGAACTTCCTGAATGACTCTTTTCGCCTCTTCAGGTCCCAGACATCTCAACCACAGAGAATCAAACGACCTCTTATATAGAGTATCATTGAAGAAGGCGAAAGACAGAGCTCGTTTCATAAGCTGATGTCTTGAGGACGCATCTTCAGGCGTTCGACGGGATTTGAAGTAGTCTATAAAGACTTCTCTCCAATTCTCAGCCTTTTCCTGGTCTTTTATTTGCATAGCCATTTGCTCAGTCGCTCCCTTCTCTTCAGATGATTCCGGAGATATTTCCACTGGGGCGAGCACCCGACGTCTTTGTACCACGATTCTGACGTCATCGAGGTTCTCATCAGCCAGTTCCTTAGCGAGCTTGGCTAACGCGTCCGCCTTGCTATTCTCTGCACGCGGTATGTTTTCTAAAGTGTAGGAAGGAATTTGGGTCAACAGTTGTTGCATCTTTTCGCCGTACTTCACCAGTTCTGGCTTGCACGTCTGGTAGTCGCCGTTTACTTGACTAACGACCAGTTGAGAATCTCCATATATGAGGAGGTTTTCAATTCCCATGTCGATGGCGATCTCGAGGCCTGCTATTAAAGCTTCGTATTCGGCTTCATTGTTTGTCCTCGGCTCTGTTAAGGAGAAAGCAAAGCGCATTATCCCTCCTTATGGAGTTACGAAGATGCGGCCTACCCCCGATTTGATTATAGGGATGCTTTGTTTGCGCTTCTTCATGGAAGATGCTCCGTCGAGATAGAGTTCCCATCGGGTATCACTACCGCCGATCGCATCAAACGCATGTTCGTCTGGCAGCTCGCAATTCAAAAAAGAATCGGCAGGTATCGGGTGCTCAGCGAGGAAGTCGGCGATGGCCTGGCCTTTCACTGCCTTGAGAGGCTGGTAGGTTATTGAAAACTCCATTAAGAGCAAGGCCCATTTAGCGAGTCTCCCTGTCAATATGGCATTCGACATTAAATATTTAAGGGGGTCCACCTTCGAAATGAGACGGACTTCATGCGCCAACGCGTAGTGCCTGAGCTTTGTTATCGCGAAGATCAACGGCAGGCAGTGTTTTTCGATGGGAGAGTAGTTGCTTTCTGCCCCCAAGAGAACTCGACTTAAGTAATAAAGAGCTCTTTCTTTCCCTTGGTCATTCTCTTATGCCCATAATGCGCCTAAGGAACCTTCGAGGGCGGTTGTATAAATAATGAGAGGCTTTCCCTTGACCGGAGCAGCCAACACTGGCGGATTCTGCAGGTATTGCTTGATTTCGTCTAGCACGCTCTGGCATTTGTGATCCCAAACGAAGGGGTTCCCTTCTTCATCAGGTGACTGTAAGGGCGGCACTTGCCTAAAAGGTTGGCTATAAATCGCCGGATGTACGCGAGCTTCCCTTGGAGAGACCGCAATTGCTTGAGAGTCCTTTGCGGAGGCATTTCCATGATCGCCTTGATCTTTGATGGATCTATCTCGATACCTCGGTGTCGGACGATGAATCCCAGGAATTTGCCCGAGGAAACTCCGAATCCGCACTTGAGAGGGTTCATCTTCAAGTTATATTGCCGAAGACGTTGAAACACTATATTCAGATGCTCGAGATGTTCCTCGTACGATTTGCTTTTAACCACGAGGTCGTCGATATAGCATTCGACGATTTCGTATATAAGGTCATCGAAGATCTTTGTCATGGCCCTTTGATAGGTGGTACCGGCGTTCTTTAGACCGAAGGGCATCACCTTGTAGCAGAATATACCCAAAGGGGTCCGGAAAGCGGTGTGCTTCTGGTCCTCGGAATGCATCTTTATCTGATTATATCCCGATGAGCCGTCCATGAAGGAGAAAATCTCGTGAGTGGATGTGTTATCTATCATCAGCTTGGTGACTGGCACTGGGAAATCATCTTTCGGGCAGGCTTTATTGAGATCCCGAAAGTCTACACATATGCGCACCGTCCCATTTTTCTTCATCACCGGGACGATGTTAGCGATCCAATCGGGATACTGAACTTCTTGGATGAAGCCGGAGTCGATCAGCTTCTTGACCTCGGCGTTGATGCTCATCTCAAGCTCGAGCCATATTCTTCTCGGTTCTTGTTTGATTGGTTTAACGTCCGGGGATATCGCCAATTTATGCACAGTAATTTCTAAATCTAGTCCTGGCATTTTGGAATAGTTCCATCCGAAGCAATCTTTATGCTGCATAAGCACGTCTTTTAACACAACCACCCTTTTTTCAGATAGCAGCTCGGTGACGAATGTGGGTCGCGGGTCACTTGCCGTTCCCAAGTCAATTTTCTTGAGGCTGTCTGCAGTAGTGTGTATTCCATCTTCCAGCTCTTTCGGCCCTAGCGGAAATTCTGAGATCACCTCGTTATTGCTATTTTCGAAGCACCAGGGAAGGTCATCCATATTCTTGGGCTCTTCTTTTGATATTGTTATCATATGACAGGTATGCACTCGCTTCCAAGATCGATGTAGATCTGGTTCTGCTCTCGTGGTTTTGGGCTCATGTTTCTGTGGCGGTGTTACCCTCCAACTATCAGATAGAGCGAACTTGCCGAGCTGATACTGATCTTCGACCCAATTCTTGAAGGTGGAGAAATCTTCTAGAGGGTGTCCTATTACCCTGTGATAAGAGCAATAGTTCTGGTGTAAGACATCGCCTGCTTTTTCGGGGTGCTTGGGCTCCGGAAGTGTAAGCATTTGGTGCTTTATAGCTAGGTCAAGTATCTTCTTTGTCTTGTCTTGAGGAAAGGAGTATGCTCGACTCATCTTCTTCATAAGGGACAAATTCGGACCGCTCGATTCCCGACTGCGTAGCTTGTTGGTCCCGCTTTGTCGTTGCTGAATTTCCTTTCCTCTTTTTGATTTGTTTCCGTCTTTGCGTCGGGTCTTTTTTACAACAGGTTGACAGAGAGCGGCATTTTCGTCTTTCTTAGCCTGTTGAAGGAGGCGTTGCGTCCTGGTTTTCTCGTAGATGGCCATTTCGCGGTTGTGGTCATCTCGAACTTTTTGACCAGCTTCCCTTATAAGTTTGTTCATTTGTTCTTCAAACGAAGGACAGGGCATTTTTGCATCGGGGACTTTTTCTGGCTCAGGATTAGCATTCTCCCATTGAGCATCCCCTTCTTCATTGAAGTCATGCACAATATAGCAATCGCGGAGTAGCTCCCGCTTTTTGGATCGAACATATCCGAGCCCGATTGCTTCCATTCTCCCGTTATGAAACTTGTGCTGAGTTCCGGGAACATTCCAGATCCTATCATAGAATTTGGCTTTTCGAGCAGTCTGTTTAAAGGGTATCCCTTGGCGCTTCAAGAGTCTCTTTAGTCCGTCCGTGTAGTAACTAGGTAAATGGATGGGCAGGAGCTTGTCAAGCGCAGGATCTGCACCGTGCCAGATTTCTTTTTCTACTCTGGTTTCCCCGGAGCAGTAGAATAGAATCGCCTTTTCACCTTCTCACCTGGGAGGGACATAGAACGTCTGCAGCTCCTCTACACTGTAGGCATCGAGCGCATCCAGTTCTTTATGATGTTTAAGTGGAACCATAGCGACTTGTAAACTTTGCTCCTCATTAGCGAAAGTTTGTATTGAAGACCGAGCGGAGAATACAGCATGGACTTCATCTTCCGAAACGCTGCCAAAGATCAACAGAGGAGCGGACGGTCCCGGTTTGTTGTGTTGGGGTGGCCCGGAATAGACTATCTCTTCGTCCTCCTCGGTATCGCTCCCGAAGACCGGAATGGTGGCGTTAGCTTTGTTCTCCGGCTTTTGACACCTCTCCGTGTCTTCGAAATCCGGTAAGAAGTATTTTGCATCTTCATATTTGCGGACTTCGTTCATCGAGAATGGGTTCAGCTCTCTTGTTACGGTATACTCGAGACCATCCTTAAAATATTTCATACACTGATGCTGTGTAGAAGGGATGATGTTGTACTCGTGTAACCAGGGTCGGCCGAGCAAAGCATTATAGCATGTCTTCGCATCTATGACATGGAATTTAATGTCCGTGACGAGCAGCCCAAAGTGCAACGTCAGTATCACAGACCTGAGAGTCCGTGATGATTGAGAGTCGAACCCGGAGATGATGATCTTGTCCCGAGCGAGGTGCTGGACGCTCATGCAGATTTCCTTCAATACCCGTACATTGAGGAGATTGACGGAAGACCCATTGTCAACCAAGATTTTGCCTATCTTTATATCGTGGCAATATCCTGAGACATAGAGGGGGCGATTGTGTTCGCACGTCCCAAGGAGGAGGTCTTCATCACCGAAAGTGGCATCAGCTGTGTACACTTCTTCCAGCTCGTCCTTCATCTTTTTTTCGGCGAGAAAAGTTTGGAATTGCTCTGGGTCCTGTAGCGCTTTGATCAACGAATCTCTTGCTTCTTTTGATAGTAGAAGGGCGTCAAGAATGCTGAGCTGCGAAGGTAGATTCCTCAAGTGCGCCAGAACGTTGTAGTCCACCTTATTTCTCTTCGGCGGGTCCTTGGCGATTAGCTCTTCCACAACTTGGTCATCCAGGGCGATATCCTCAGAGACCTTCTCTTTTCCCTTATCTTTTTTATTTGAGGGTCCAAGAATCTTTTCGGGTAGCGTACGATTACGCAGCCAGATATTTTCGCAGGCCTTCGGCTCTTCCTCCTTTCCCGATGTGGACTCTTTAAAGAGAGGGCTAAGCTTATTTCCTCGTCAGAGTCGCTCCCGAATGTGAGAACTTGTGCTTCCCCGGCGTTAACCATGCGACAGTCGCCGGTAGTTCTTCTAAGCTCTTCGGTCGTACTTTTCCGCTCTCGACGAGTTTTGCGCTTTTCCCGCTTAAAATGTTGCCGGTGAGCGACATATCCCTGCCACCATTTATTGAAAGCTTTGCACTCTTCGGTGGGGTGCGAAACCTTCAGATGATATAAGCAATAGGAAGGGTGCATTTCCGCTTTGCCGGCAATGTTTCCTTCAGAGGGTGGCAGCTTCATCCCCATCGACATGGCTTTAGCAAACCTCTTCCTCGTCTTGAATTTGATTTTGTCCGCAATGGATGTAATTTGATTTGACGGGAGTGTCTCAACCTTTTCTTCTAATCGCCGGCGCTTGGCCTTTTCAAATAGGAGCGTCTCGCGTTCCCGATCAGCCTTACTTTTCAACAGAGCTTCATTGAGGAATGCATCAATGGTTTCATCTGATGGCCCCAGAAGTTTCGGTTCAGGATCTGCCCCTAGCTTCTCAGTGCAAGGAGTTCTCTCATCGTCCATAAACGAGTGAGAGATCACATGACAACTCGCCACGTATTCCTCGGATTCATCCGACAAGCTCTCCCTCTCATCTTCCTCTTGAAAGACGTGGTTGAGAAACTCCTGGAGTGTGACGGGAGTCCGTGCCTTTTGATTATATTCCTCCAGTGCGTCAATTTGTTTTTGTAAGTCCGTGCGCTTGCCACCAGGCTTCACGGGCTTTTTGGATCTCTTCTTCTTCTTCTTTGAAGATTTCGACGGCTGGGTATGAATGCTTGGGCCATCACCACCGGTCCTTGGAGTTGGGCACGGCTTCAACATCCCTTCAATGATCTGGGGTTCTAGCGGGTTCTTCCACCTGATCGCCGGGCATGTCTTGAGATCATTCAGCATCCTTTTGGTTTTGGCTGATGACACAACCTCCCATGGAGCTTCTTCAATAAGGGAGCATGTTGCCCCCGGCGTATTCACCTTTTTAGAAGTATGAGGTTGCGGCGGGTTCACCTTCCATCTTTCGGATAACACGAACTTGCCTGGCTGATACTGA
Source organism: Agapanthus africanus (assembly GCA_030015575.1). Lineage (NCBI taxonomy): Eukaryota > Viridiplantae > Streptophyta > Magnoliopsida > Asparagales > Amaryllidaceae > Agapanthus > Agapanthus africanus. The sequence continues at coordinate 820,379,986 of CM057339.1, read as the reverse complement.
TCTTCAATCCAGTTTTTGAAGACGTAGCAATCTTTAATCGAATGACCCAATACTCGGTGATTGGGACAGTAATTGGGATCATTGACGTCGTTGGGCTGCGACGGACATCTTGACTCCGGTAGATTAATGAGTCTGTTACGCAATGCCAGTTCAAACAGTCTCATCGTTTTATTCTGAGGAAACGAGTAAGGACGTCCCAGCCTCTCCTCGAGGGACAGGTGTGGACGCATATTGTTTTGACGAACAACCGGCTTCAAGTTGCTCGGCTGTTGTTGAGCATTGGCGACAACAATCGCTTTTCCTTTCCCCTTCTCATTTCGAGAGTCCGGCTTTGGAGGAGACGGTCTATGGCCCATCTGGTCCATTTGAGCTGGCTTGTCGATCAGGGCCTGGAACGTGGTTGGTTTAAAGAATGTCATGAACTGTGAAATAGTTGCATGAGGATCTAAGGTGCCCACGAACATGCCCACCGCTGGCGCTTCTTCGATGCGTTTTTCGCACTTCGACCACAAGTTCCGCCACCGGATCGCATATTGAACCCAGGTTTCGCCCGGCTTCACTCTGGCATTGATCAATGCTGTGATTGGGGTACGTTCGCTGGCGCTCGCGAATCGCTGAGTAAACAACAACTCCATTTCAGCGAAGGTTTTGATGGAGTCGTTCAGAAGCTCGGAGTACCATTCAAACGCCATCTCCGATAAGCTACCGACGAACTGGCGAAGCAACAATATTTCATCACCGCTGGCATTGCCACAAAGAGCCCTGAACTGGGCAACATGTTGATGGGGATTGCCAGTCCCCTTATAGACATGGAATTTCGGTATTGTATAGCCCGGCGGGTACTTGATCTGATCATACCAGCTCGGATATGGTCGCCCCGTTCTGACAACTTGACCGGCTGCCTCCGTTGCCTGATGAACCCATATCTGCTGAGCTATATATTCGTCCAGGTCAGCTTTGGAAATTGTCTCCTCCTTGGCTGTTGACAGCGCCAGTGGAGGATTTGACGTCTCTCCTCTGTCATCTTCAAGGACGATCAGAGGATCTTCGGCAGGAGGATCTTGCTGGATCATCATACCCACCATGTCCTGGAACAGAAGGGTCATTTGTTTTATATTGACTGCTTGTTCTGCAGCCTCTTTGTCCTTCTTTTCCAGTATCCTGCGAAGGAACTCGGTGTCGGTTTCTTACTCCTGGCGTTGATCCGAGGACGCTTCAGGGTTTTCTTTTGGCCCAGTGAGTGCGGCCATCGCATTCATCATTTCTTGGAGCTTCTGCTGCTGCTCCTGAGCTTTAGTCACCGATCGCGTAAGCGGTCTATGACCTGTGGATATACGGCTGTCCTCTTTCCCAGACGCCATGTAGACGGTGTGTACCACAATGCCCCCAGACTTAGGGCGTTTGGGCTCACTACCTTTGACATTGCAGGCGTGGGGACTTTCTCCGGCCTTCTTCTCTTGTGGGCCGTCGAAGTTGAGGGGGCCGTTGCTTTGGGCACCCAGGTGGTCGTCGTCTTTCGTTGCTTGACAGGGGGATTTTCTTCCTGCCGAACTTTCGACTTCTTATGCTGGTGAGAGAAATTCGGATCAACCACTGATTCTCGGACTCGTCGCCAAGTCTTGTAGATCCTGGAGGATGGCCGTTGAGGAGACTGCTCCGGCTTTTCTGGTTCTGCTTCCACGGCGGTCTCTACCGGTGGAGGAGATCTTTTGAGCACGGCGGTAGGAGAGTTCATGCGCACCTTGTTCAGCAGTTCAAAGTTGTTCCCGGTTGGAACAGCAGCATTGACTTCCACCGTTGGGGCTGGTGGAGTTAGCCCAGAGGGGGAGTTGCCCCCAGTCTTCCTTATCCAGCGCCAGTGGCGATGTCGAGCGTGACGGGTTGTTGGGATTGGTTCAGCGATGGCTTCGTCTTGCCCCTTGTTCTGGGGATGGGCTGCTGCCACTGTCAGCCTCTTGAAGATTGACGTTCGTTGAGAAGCTACGTCCAACCGGTCAAAAACAGATTTCTGAGCGGGAGTGGGAACGAGAGCAGTCAGTCTCGCGAAGACCGACCCTCTGGGAGGAGAAGCCGTCTTGACGACTTCAGGAGCAGCTATCTTTTTGGGGATGGCCACTTCAGGTATTATGGGCTTCTTGATAGGCCCTTTGGTGCTCGAGCTCAGCCTGGTGAAGACTGAAGAATTGGACGACCCGTTGAGAGGGGACGGGGGAGTAGCAAGTCGATCGAAGACCGACTTCATTGAAGCTTCCGGTAAGGGCACTGGGACGTTAATGTTCACTGGTGGGAGCATGGTCCCGAAGAACAGACCGGTGGTAGCCTGAGTCACTTGCGCCACAGGCATAGTGAATAGGGAAGCAGCCTGCGGTCCAAAGGCTACACCTCCAGGTGAGGCGGAGCGTCGGTTGCATTTGCATTTGGAGCAGTTTGAACAGTTGGACGCCATTGCTGTTTGATTTCTGCACCAAGCAAGAGACCAAATCTTAGTAACTTGAAACCTAAGGGCAACCATTAACAAACCGCGATTCGCTCGCGAAGACGACACACGAAGTGTGGAGTGGAAAGAGGAAAAGGTCCCACAGGGCGTGCCAGAATTTGTTCCCCTCCGAATACAGAGACGCGGCCGCGTAGGTTCGTCTTGCCTGAGATTCGGGGCAGATGCTATTTGGTTTTATCCGTCCACCTCTCCGAAGATGCCAAGTTGATTTATGGCACCGTATATCGGAGGTTTAGACGGATGCGGCCGATGTAGCAGACTTTGTCAGATTCCCCCTCGCTGGAGGGGTTTTTGATTGTGGAGACGCTCTTCCCTGCAAGCGCAAGCCCCTGCAGTTAATTACGCTACCGCACCGCGGTAGCAACTTTCTCCTTCTCCAGAATTTCACTTCGTGTCGTGGGTGTTTGCTTTGTTTGTGGTTGCCCGTGGATTGTATACGGAGACTAATTTATGTCGTCGCCCGTAGGACGTGGATTAGTCCAAATCCGTATTTTCTTAGATTTGGGTTTGGGGTTTTGGTTTAAGGATACGTTAGCCCAATTTAAAGCTAAGATCAACTTAAACTTTTGTTAAGGATACATTAGCCTAATCTCCAGACTAAGATCAACTTAACGGGATCGTTTGGATCCGACAAGAGAGCAATTGGCTCTATTGTTTAGTTTAATGACATTGCGGTCGATTTCCAGATTAGGGACATGGTGGTCTATGATTCCGATTTAGGGACGAACATTAGTTTAAGGACATTTCGGTCCAACGTTCCCATTTTGGGACGAATATTAGTTTAAGGACGTTTCGGTCCAACATTCCCATTTTGGGGACGAATATTAGTTTAAGGACATTTCGGTCCAACGTTCCCATTTTGGGACGAATATTAGTTTAAGAACGTTTCGGTCCACGAGTTTAAGGACCCCGCAGTCCGTATCGATGTGTGGTTGTCGGGACCCGTCACCTCTCTGAAGACGTTGAAGGATTACAACGACAAATATCAGAGGAGTTCGGAGATGTACCCTTGAACCGAGTGTAAATTGATTTGAGAGAGCAGTCGTGCTCGGTTCAATTTAATTTGAGGACTTACGGCCAGAATTGGGCCAAGTCCAGTTGAAAATGTTCAACGTTTTATCTGCATTTGGCCTGTTAGGCCTTTACTAGGGCTCTGCCCCTGTTTAATAATGCATGGCATTCTGTTTGGTCTATTAGACCTTTATTTGGGCTCTGCCTTTTTTAAATGATGCACAGCATCTGTTTTGGTCTGACAGACCTTTGTTTGGGTTCTGCATTGCATTTTGTTCTGGCCTGTTAGGCCTTTTAAATTGGGCTCTGTTCCCTTTTTTTATAATGCAGAGCATTTGTTTTGGTACATTGGGCCTCTTAATTGGGCCCTGCCCTTTAATAATGCGCTGCATTAATTAGTCTGACAGAGCGCCACGTGGCTTGTCAGGCGCTTCATCCCAATTGAGGAGCGCAAGGCGCAAGTCCATGTGGAGGTGACACGTGTCACGCTCTGGTGAGCGCAAGTCTGCTAGCGCAGTGCGCTACGAAAGTGCGCTGCGCTGTTGCGCTGCTGACACGTGGCGCGCTCTGGTAATTTGCGCCAATTTAAAAGAGCAGTGCTCTGTTTTAGAAGCGCATAGCGCAGTCTGTTCTGGGGCCGACACGTGGCGCTCTCTGGTGGCTTGCGCCAACCCAAGAGCGCAACAGTGCAATTTTTTCAAGTGCAGGGCACTGTTCAATATCTTAATCCAATTTTGGATCAAAGAAGAGAATCTTTTAAGATTCCAGAACCAATGGTTCATCAAAAGGCAATGCCTTTATGTAGATCAGAAAGATCTAATGAAGAAGTAAATTACTTCTTTTTATTAATATTATCATTTTTATTTAAGATCTTTGATCTTGTTCTTAGATCACTGATCTAGTCAGAAGAAAATTCTTCTTTTTCTAAAGGTTTTACCTTTTTCTTTCTTTCTTTCTGAATTCTTCTCAAAGTTCTTAGAAGAGCTCTGTGAATTCTCTGTGTGCTAATCAAAAAATGTCTTTTCGACTTGGAGTCTAGGGGGCTTTTTATAGTGCCATTTGATTTGTTAAATCAGTTAAAGAGATCTTTCTCTGAGTTATTTAGGAATTTTTCCCCACCGTTGGATCTTTGATCCAAGAGCTTCTGTTTTATAGAAGATAATCTTCTTGTTTTAACAAGATCAGAAAAATCTTTCTAGAATTTTAACTCTGTTTTAGTGCTGGCACAGTTGGTGCAAGCGCACCTGCGCCTGACACGTGCCGCGCAGCGCAGAGCGCAGCGCAACTGCGCTGCCACGTGTCGCGCAGCGCAGAGCGCTAGCGCAACTGCGCTGCCACGTATCGCGAAGCGCAGAGCGCAACTCAGCTGAAGCGTTGCTTCCTTTATTTTAATTTTAAATAGTGCCTTACTCTGATTGGGTGCGATGCCTTGGATGCTGCGCTGGCGTGTCAGCTTTTGACACATGGCGCGTTGCGCGCAGCGCAAGGAATCTGAAGCGTTGCTTCAATTTTTGAATTTTTGAAATTGAAACAGGGCTTAGCTCTGATTGGGGAAACACTCATGTGCTTACTGATTAGGTGTATTAGTATTTTCCTCGTCTTGCACCACCTAAGGCTTAGCAGTGACTCTCAGACCAGTTGGTCTAAGGCACTAGGTGATGAAGCACCCTCGCTATAATTTTTTATTGCTGCCTTGGTGATAACAAAACCAGTGTTCATTTTTCTCCACCATTTTATCTTTTATTCATTTTTTTACTTCTTTCATACTCTGGCTTTTAGACAATAGCATTTCAAGGTATCATCTACTATCCCGAGTTTCAAGACGTGTGTAAGTGCGTATAGTAGGGTATCAACATTCAAATTTTGGCTTTCAGAATATGAACTATTTTTCAGACTTATTTTTATCCTCAGATTAGTGACTTCTTTCATCTTACTAACCCTTGGGACAACGGCTCATAACTACTTATTACTAGTTCGTTTAAGAAAACTTCTAATTTTCTTGGTTTTCTTAAATTTTCTAATCTTTTAGATGTAATTTTTCACTATCTACTCTTTTGTTAAAAAAAAATTTGAATGCCCGATGTCAAAGATAATTCAGTGAATACAAACCTCCCCCCAAACCTATTTTCAGCAGTGTCCTCACTGATGTTGTCTTTTAAGAGCATGGACCTGTATACTTGGAGAGAGACAAAAGGGGTAAAATATAGTTAAATGAAAACTACCCCCAAACTTGTTCTTTGGCACGCACAGATATTCAGTTAAGTCCATTTTCACTCACCTCAATTCTTAAAATGAGCAAATGTTACTAAAACATGGAGGTGAGGCGGAGGAAATTCAGTTCTGATAAAGCGGCTCCTGTAAAAACAGGAGCTCCTCCGCTGGGTCAGCAGAGAAATACGGTTTTAATCTATGCCCATTTACTTTAAAAATTGAACCGTTTTTCAAATTTTCAACTTCTACCACCCCGTGCGGGTGTACATACCACACCACAAAAGGTCCTTTCCAACGAGATTTAAGCTTACCCGGATGAAGATGGAGACGGGAATCTTAAAGAATGACTTGTTGCCCCGATGTGAAGGATTTTCTAAAAAGGTTTTTATCGTGGAACACTTTAGTCCTGTTCTTTACTATCACCGCATTATCGTAAGCTTCATCGCGGAGTTCGCTTAGCTCATTCAATTGCAGCTTCCAATAGCTGCTCGCATGATCAAAATCGAAATTAAGCTCTTTAATAGCCCACATTGCTTTATGTTCGATCTCGACAGGAAGGTGGCATCCTTCCCAAACACAAGGCGGTATGGAGACATACCAAGATCAGTCTTATAAGCGGTGCGAAATGCCCAAAGAGCATCCGTCAATTTGGTTGACCAATCTTTACGGTTTTTAGAAACCGTCTTCTCCAAAATTTGCTTGATCTGCCTATTTGAGATCTCAGCTTGCCTGCTTGTTTGGGGATGATAGGGCGTAGAAACCTTGTGAGTGATTGAATATTTCCGCATCAAGGCCTCGAAGGACCGATTACAGAAATGTGTCCCGTTGTCGCTAATTATAGCGCTAGGTGTCCGAATCGCGAAAAGATATTTTCTTTAAGAAACTTAATGACAAATTTGTTGTCATTAGTGCGACACGATATTGCTTCCACCCATTTCGAGACATAATCAACCGCTAACAAGATATATAAATTCCCAAAAGAGTTGGGAAAAGGGCCCATAAAATCAATACCCCAAACATCGAATATTTCCACAACCAATATAGGTTGGAGCGGCATCTCGTTTCTTCGTGAAATCCGACCCAAGTGCTGACATCGCGGATAAGTTTTGCAATGTTCATATGCATCTTTAAATAATGTTGGCCAATAAAAGCCACATTGCAAAACTTTCTCCGCCGTTTTTCGCGGACCAAAATGACCTCCGCATGCCAGATCATGACAAAATGATAACACACTCTTGAATTCATCGTTAGGGGCACACCTGCGAATGATTTGATCGGAACAATACTTAAACAGATAAGGTTCATCCCAGTAAAAGTATTTTACTTGGGATAGAAATCGAAATTTGTCTTGTTTCGACCAATCGCTAGGAATAAGTCTCGTCGCAAGATAGTTCACAATATCCACGAACCAAGGTTCGTAAGATACAGTCAACAGTTGTTCGTTGGGAAATGAGTCATTTATCGGCACGGTCAAAGTTGGCAAAGAAGTGATGCATGAAAGATGGTCGGCTACAATGTTTTCACATCCACTCTTGTCTCGGATGACAAGATCAAATTCTTGTAATAATAGGATCTAACGTATTAGCCTGGCCTTAGCATCCTTCTTCGATAAAAGATGTCGTAGGGCGGAGTGATCAGTGTAAACCACAATTGGCGAGCCAATCAAGTAGGGCCTGAATTTCTCTAATGCAAATTCAACTGCCAAGAGTTCTTTCTCGGTAGTTGTATAATTTATTTGTGCATCATTCAAGATTCTACTTGCATAATAAATTACATGTGGCATCTTATCAATGTGCTGTCCTAAGACCGCACCAATAGCAAAATCTGATGCATCACACATAAGCTCGAACGGGTGGTTCCAATCCGGAGATGATAGAACGGGGGCTGTAGTGAGCGATCCTTTAAGCGATTCAAAAGAAGCCTCACAATCCGAAATGAAGTGAAATGTAGTATCCTTGGCCAATGAAGAGTTAAGGGTCTAGCAATTTTGCTAAAGTCCTTAATGAATCTCCTATAAAATCCTGAATGACCAAGGAAGGATCGTATATCTTTGACGCATTTGGGACGAGGGAGGTTATGGATGACATCAAGTTTTGCTCTGTCAACCTCAATGCCTTTTAGTGAAATTATATGTCCAAGGACAATACCTTCTTGGACCATAAAATGGCATTTTTCCCAATTCAAAGTTAAGTTCTTATCCTTACAGCGGGTAAGAACAGCGTCAAGATTACGAAGGCAGTCCTCAAAGGAGTCCCCAAAAATGGAGAAATCGTCCATAAAAATTTTCAGAAAATTCTCCACCATATCTGAGAATATCCCCATAATACACCGCTGAAATGTAGCGGGAGCGTTGCATAACCCAAAGGGCATGCGTCTATAAGCAAATGTACCAAAAGGAAAAGTAAATGTGGTTTTATCTTGATCCTTTTCGGCGATGGGGACCTGGTTATAGCCAGAGTATCCGTACAAGAAACAATAGTATTCATGTCCAGCTAATCATTCTAACATCTGGTCAAAGAAAGGTAGAAGGAAGTGATCTTTTCTCGTCACGGCATTGAGTTTTCTGTAATCAATACATACGCGCCACCAAGTTTGGGTGCATGTTTGGATTATCTCATTAGCCTCATTAGTTATGACCGTGATGCCAGACTTTTTAGGGACCACATGAATTGGACTTACCCATTAGCTATCAGATATAGGGTAAATTATATCACTATCAAGGCACTTGATGATTTCTTTCTTTACCACCTCCTTCATAATGGGATTTAACCGTCTTTGTGGGTCTCGGGTTGGTTTGGCTTCATCCATCAGATGTATATAATGTTCAACAATTAAGGGACTAATCCCTTTGATGTCAGCAATTGTCTAACCAAATGCTTGCCGATTCGATCTCAACACTGCCAAAAGTGCGTTCTCTTGCTCTAAGGCTAGAGAAGCGGATATAATCACTGGCAAAGTCTCATTCTCACCTAAATATGCATATTTAAGATGAGAAGATAGCGGTTTGAGATCAAGTATCGATGGAGAGATAATAGAAGGTGGAGTAAGGGAATGATATTCGGACTCCTTAAGAGGTTCAAAACTTGCATAGGATATTGACTCTGAAAGTGCTACTGACTTTTGAAATGAGTCAACGGATTCAAACTCAGGGACGGACTCATTGAACATGTCCTCACTATGAAGTTGTGCAAGATCAAACGATATCTCACTAGTGTTGTCGAGATCATTAAAGCAAAGTTCCTCATCCATGCAGCTTTCGGGAGCTATCTCGTGGATGGAATAAACATCAAGAAAATGAGCAGAAGGTTCCGATGGTTGACTTCCTAGCTTGTAAATATTAAGCTCAATTGTCATCTTCCCGAAGGATAAGTTCATAGAACCGTTACGACAATTAATTACAGCGTTGGAAGTTGCTAGGAAGGGTCGACCGAGTATCACCGAGATTTGATTGCGTGGGTTTGCCACAGGCTGTGTATCTAAAACAATAAAGTCCACAGGGAATATGAATTCCCCGACTTTAATTAACACATCCTCTAGTTCACCCCGAGGTTTGGTGATTGCTCGGTCTGCCATCTGGAGAGTACAATAGGCGGGTTTCAACTCTCCAATCCCTAACTGCTCGTATACTGAATAATAAAGCAAGTTAACGCTAGCTCCAAGGTCGAGTAAAGCACGATTAATATTTTTACCCCCAATAGAAATAGAGATGGTAGGACAGCCAGGGTCCTTACGTTTCTTTGGTATTTGCTGAGTAAAAGCTGTGCTAACATTACTCGTCATGAAAACTTTTTTAGGCACTTGAGTTTTTCTCTTCCTAGTGCACAAGTCTTTAAGTATTCTTGCATAAAATGGGACTTGTTGAATAGTATCTAGGAGAGAAATATTTACGTTAACTTGCTTAAACATTTCCACAATTTTCTCTATTTGTGGGTTAGGTCTGTTGGCCCTTAATCTGTTTGGAAATGGAGCTTGATCAATAAGTTTTGGGTCCAACATTTGTGGAGAAAATTATGGGGACAGATTCGATCCCAAAATTGGAGTGGGAATCTTCTTAGATAGATTGGGCGAAGTGTTCGAGCCTTGGGGAAATGGAGAATAGGCTCGGATGAAGGTAGGAGACTGACGACTTAGGGGAAGAAGTAGAAACTGGGGTATCATTGGTGTCACTAACATCATCAAATTGCTCACCTACTTGGTTATTCGGCACTTTTCCCGATCTCAACATAGTAACGGCATTCACATTATGATTTTGTGAGTGGCCAGGATTCGGTAGGGGTTGAGATGGGAGTTTCCCTTTCTCTCTCGCACTCATTACGGTGTTCAACTATGCAAGTTGGTTTTCTATTGATTTAATACTCTCACCGTGGGAGGCGGAATCTTTCTTTATGGAATCAATAGAAGACTTCATATCAGCCGACATATGAAGGGAATGTTTCATAAACAAATCCAAAGTTTGTGCGAGTGAAGAGTTATCAGTACCGGCCAATCGTGGTGCAGAAATGTTGGCTGGATTTTGAAAATTTTGTGACTGAAAGGGGTGCTGACTTTATGGTTGTGGTTGTTGTGGAGGAGGTCTTTGATAATTGCTTTGGAACTGGTTTTGATTTTGGGGTTGGTTTTGGTTCCAAGCAAAGTTAGGATGATTCCTCCATCCTTGATTGTATGTGGAAGAATAAGGATAGTTTCTAGGACGCTGCTGAAAAGCAGCATTAGTTTGCTCGTGACCTTGAAACGATGCATTCATAGGACATTCTTCCGTCAAGTGTGAAGGATCAGAACAGCAACCACACACGGTCTTGGGAAGCATGACCTGATTTAGGGAGACTGATGAGAATTTGTTCTCAATAACGTCGAGTTTCTTCTGCATCGCTGTCATTTCGGCTTTTACTGCTATGGAAACATCGAGCTAATGAATACCTCCCCTAGATGAAGGTGTTCTTACGCTTTCCTACTGCAAAGTGTTTTCAGCGAGGTCTTCCATATACTTCCAAGCTTCACCATCATCTTTAGACATAAAATTGCATTGACACATTGTTTCAAGCATCTGCTTTGTAGCTGGATTAATGCCCTCATATATAATTCGGCATAAATCCCATCTTTATATTCCATGATGAGGACATTGGACAAGCAGATCCTTAAAACGTTCAAAGCACTTCCAAAATGGTTCATTAGGAAGCTGGGTGAACTGGTTGATCTCGCTCCTAATATGGGCGGTCTTATGGTTTAGGTAAAACTTCTTAAGAAATGCTATTACGAATTCATCCCAATTAGTGATAGAGTGTGCGGCGGTATTATAAAGCCATTTTTCTGCCAAGTTGCACAGAGTGAATGGGAGAAGACGCAAACGCATAGCATCCACAGTCAGTTGTAAAGTACCCATCATTGCGCATACGTTTTCGAATTTAGTGATGAAAATGTACGCGTCTTCAGACTCAAGCCTATGAAATTTGGGCAACAGATTGATGTAGTGGGGTTTAATTTCAAAATTATCCCCGTTAGCTGGTGGAATAGATAGACAAGTAGGAAGTGGACCACGGATAGGATTGCATCTCTCTTGGAGAGAGATGCGCGGTGGATTCTGCGCACCTACAGGCGGTGGCAGCGTGGTGTTATAATCTGATGGAGTACCGTCCATCTCGGTCGATGTAGTGTGTGGTGGGGGAAAAGAAGATGAAAAAGAACCGACTTCGGAGTCGATAGCAGGAACGCGGACAAGACGGGCACTAGAATCCCGTGTCTAGCCAAGCATGCACTAAGCGGGTCTAGCGCAAGTGGTAGCGTGTGTGTGATTTAAAATTGGTCTGTTTTGAAAAGTGTGTTGGACTTAGACAAATCACACAAAAATGCACAAACAACCCTAGTACTAAGGTTACCTAGGTCAAGTCTCTAGACCGCTCTTAGACTTCCAAAGGACAAGCCGCAGGATCAATCCTCTACCACCTCTTTACAACCCTTGCGGCCAGGTAAGTGACAAGTAAGTGGGAGGTTCTCCACTACGTAAGTAGTGGGCCTAATTAAGTAACCACTTTCCTTAGACACACTTGTCTAGACACCACAAAAGTAATGCGGATAAGCGATAGATTACCCATGACCTTCCTCTGTCCTTATTGAGTGCGACAGTCCTTAGAGTCTTGTATAGATATTTTTTAAATTAATGTAGGGTTGATGCAGATGCTCGGTTTGTGATTTGTGGGGCTTAGGAAGGGTGATGAAATCCCCACCTAATCTGGATTTGGTCTTTGCCCCTTAAAGTCCGTATTAAAATATGCAAAACAAACCAATCAAAAAACTTTGCAAAAAGATTTTTTTTTGAGCGGCGATATTTTGCAAAGAATCCTGCAGAAAAGATATTTTATTGGATTTGAGAGGAGAGAGAAAAAGTTTAGAATCTTACCAGAGAAGTTTGGAACCCTAGATCCTCTAACCCGCCGCGCTTCCGCCGCGAATGTAGCTCCTTTGCCGCGGTTCCGCTGCAAGAAGGATGAATCAATTGATGAAATTTTCTACCTGGCCTCCTATACTCCTTTGGATCTCCTTGAATGTCTCTGTCTTCCTGTTTCCTCAAGTCTGTGACTCCAGATTTCCTTGCAAAAATTCACACACTTCGTTAAATATACGATTTGCAGTTTTGTTTTAATTATGATATAGATCGTATAAGAATTCAACACAAATAGTAAGAATAAAAATTACGCACGTATGCCCGGCAACGGCGCTATTTGATTGATCTGTTTTTTGTTTTTATGTGTAGTAGTTAACCGCAATCAATAACGGTGTCGCGTGTAACTAGACCGAGATGAGTACGGGTCGTCCTCTGGGAAACGTTGAATCTTTTAATCTTACTTTAGGCGTGTTGAGAAAGAAAGGAGGAAGAATAAAAAAAATGGTGGAAATAGTTTCTAGATCTACTTTAAACACGGATGCAAAATATAGATCTAGATTAACTACGGATGTAAGTTTAATATTACAAAGGGGCTTGTAGGGTTCATTAGGATTTAGTAGTTATGGATGATTAATTAAAGATTACTCTTTTTATCCTTTAATAGATTTAAAACTAGAACGACAGTGATGCATGTAGATTAGGGTTTCTGGAGGGAAAAGGGTTCCCACTCTTAACCCCTATCTCGACATGGAACTCCGTTCATAACTAGCCTTTACCAAAACAATCATTAATCTAATCTCTAATCGCGGTCAAGACTGGCAATGAATTGATAGCGCGCCCGATTAGCATGTTAATGATTCTTTTGATAAAGTTTATAAACTTTATAGGATTTAGAAAGAGTTTAAGGATCTTTATCATCCATTAATCTACCCTAATCTTGCGAACCCTAACAAGCGGAGAATTACTCGCGCATGTTGGGATAAGAAGAGATGGAGAGAGAAATCATATTAAAACTACAAAGAAATAGAATAAGAAAAAGAACTACCTTTATTAATCAACAGAATCAATTACACTTTGTTCCCTTAGAAAATGATTACAAATACTAGTTTGCTTCTCGATCTCTTCTAAGGAGGTAGATAGACCGTTGATGATCAGCCTGGATGCATGAGCCGTCTTGGACTTCGTGATCTCTTCAGCTTGATGATTTTTCCAAGAGGCTCTCGGTCCTTATTTATAGTCCCAGAGCCAGAACCCTAGCTTACTAATTTGGAAACCAGAGGTTAAGATCCTAGCAGAGAAATCTCAACTCCCAACTCATCTTGCATGCGGTGGATCCGCGGCCAATAGGTGGGTTTGGCCATGGATCCGCGGCCTTATGGTGAGTTTGTTGGGTCTTTTCTCTGGGGCTTTGTCCATCTGACACGTGGTGATCTTTTAAAATCTTTGGAAACTGAAAATCTTCTCTTCGTCGCTGCCAGCCTTGATTTCTTTATATTACTTTCTTAATTAGGCAGGTTTGTTTTACCAACTTTGATTTCCTTGATTTCAGCCCTGCAAATTCTGCACAATAACTCAACAAATAATATTTAGTAGTAAGGTAAGCATATTTAATTGAGCCAAATCTTACATGGATATTATATGCTTACTTTTTCCTACCAAATGTTAATTATAATATATAAACACATGAAAATAGTATTTTTACAGATAAACCCTCATATGTATCATATATTATAATAAACACCTTTTCTAATATAGAAATAGTAGGAAAAATGTCATATTAAATGTGCAGTTTTATCAACTGAACAATGCTAATATGCACTCCACAGTTCTGTAAGCTGATGACGAAGTCGAGATCCTTGATGGGCCTAGAGATCTCTCAAACCCCCCTTGCATAACTGTGGGCAAGTAAGGCTTTATCTTTGGCATTATTTTGTCTATCCCATGTTTGTAAATCTCACTGACTGTTCATAAATCTTGACAGCTCTGCCAACCCCAACCCGCTAGAATCTCGGATCCCCATGCCACCAAGCCCTTATGCCCGGCGTGTGTCTGAGAGGATGGCGAAACAAAGCATTTACTCCCTGACGGCTGTCATTGAAGACCTTCGCGCTGGTACCTCTATCACGGCCGAAGAATTTTTTGTCGAAGCCAACGCTTCCTTGTCCGTTCTCGCCACCTATCATGACGAAGCATTGGTGTGTGTCTGGGTTGAGTACTGTCGCCGGGTGGAGGTCTGCCTACACGGGCTTGAGTGCATTCTCCTTCCTTCCGACATCTTAAACGTAAAATAGAGTCTGCGGGGATGGATCGAACGGTGCGCGGCTAATCTACATCCATGCGAGAAGAGGCTCAACCAGAAGTTTTCGTAGAGAGAGCTAGCTTCCAACGCTTTAGGGGAACTTCAGGCTAAGCTTACCGCCAAGACTACCCGCGCATACGAAATTTGGCGGGTGCTTCAAGAAGCTATTATGGAGGTGGTGACACTTGATAAAGCCGTTATCTTTACTCGCGAGATGGTTGAAGCCCATAAAGTCGCCGAAAGGGAGCTTGAGAGTCGGTTTGCTTCATATCAGACTCAGCAGACTCAGACGGGTACCCATCTTGCCGCACTAACGGAGCTTGAAGCCGAGATCCAGCGGAAGAATGACGAACTTACTAGCTTATTGCACCATCCGCCGTCTTAAACTTTTTTTGTCGCTGTATATTCTCCTTCTTCTTTTTTTTGTATTCATTCATGAATAAGAGTATCTTGTATTCATTTTGATTCATGAATAAAAGGCAGATTTTCTTCATTCTGGCGCTTTTCTTTCTTTTGCTATCTTGATTTGGTATAAAGCAGTTTATGAACTCATTGCGGAGTTTGTAGTTTATTCACTCATCCCGGAGTCTCTAGTTTATGAACTCATTTCGGAGCTTGTAATTTATTCACTCATCCCAGAGTCTCTAGTTTATGAACTCATTTTGGAGCTTGTAGTTTTTTTTTCACTCATCCCGGAGTCTCTAGTTTATGAACTCATTTCAGAGCTTGTTTAGTTTACCTCCCTTAGGCTTGTAGGCAAACGGGTCCTAACGTCACAGTTAACCTATGCTCTTTACGATAGAGGTCTGTTAAGGTCTGTGGTATTAAGTTTTTTTTGTCTGTCGTACCGTCGTGTTGGCTGA
Organism: Agapanthus africanus; assembly: GCA_030015575.1. Lineage (NCBI taxonomy): Eukaryota > Viridiplantae > Streptophyta > Magnoliopsida > Asparagales > Amaryllidaceae > Agapanthus > Agapanthus africanus. The sequence goes on along the minus strand of CM057339.1, from coordinate 820,364,726 downwards.
TGCATTCCCCGATATGCAGTCTTGCTGTTCGAGTAGCCCCGCGACTGTCATGTCTCTGATCCCTTCGGGGGCTGGACAAGACGTCTTTAAGTAATCTCCCAGGTCATATTACCGTCGGAAAAGCAAGCGTTAGGGATTTTTCATGTCGCTTTTTACTTGAGGTTAGGTTCAGTTTGAGAGCCCTGATGAGTCATAACCACTCCGTGTTGGAGTGGGATGATCTCCGATAGTCTTTCAGATTTTATTTGAGTTGCCTTCAAGACCCTGAAGCCAGGGATTTTCCTTTGCTTCGTTTGCTGGCATTGCGTCTACTGTAATGAGATGAATGTCGAGGTTGTCTCTAGGTTGTCTAGGAACCGTCGAGGCTTGGAACTAGGGACTTTGCCATGGCTCCATTTGTTTTGACCCTGGGATCGTTTGTTGACGTTGCATCTGCATCCTGCTGGAGTTGAGAAGGAACGCCGCTGTTGATCTCTAGGTTGTCTGTGAACCATCGAGACATGAAACTAGGGACTTTATCATGGCTCTGAGGTAGTCTTTAGGTTGTTGGTGAACCATCGAGGCTTGGAACTAGAGACTTTGCCATGGCTCTGTTGTAGTCTCTAGGTTGTTGGTGAACCGTCGAGACTTGGAACTAAGGACTTTGCCATGGCTCCGAGGTAGTCTTTAGGTTGTTAGTGAACCGTCGACGCTTGGAACTAGGGACTTTTCCATGGCTCCGAGGTAGTCTCTAGGTTGTTGGTGAACCGTCGAGGCTTGGAACTAAGGACTTTTCCATGGCTCCATTGTTTTGACCATGGGGTCTGTTTTTGATGTCACGTCCGCATCCTGCTGGAGTCAGGAGAAACGGCATTGTTGATCTCTAGGCTGTCTGTGAACCGTCGAGATTTGGAACTAGGGACTTTGCCATGGCTCCATTTTGCTGACGTCGCGTCTTCATCCTGTTGGAGTGGAGAAGGAATGTCGGGTCGATCTTCTAGGCTGCAGATGTTGCCATCGAGATCTAACTCTCCCTTTGATAGAGCCGGGTGGGGAAATGTGGTTCCCTTTTTCGTTTATGCCCATGGATTGTATACAGGGGTTGATGTGGACTCTCCTGCAGGGCAAAAGTTTCATCATCATTTTTTTATTTTTTTTCCACGATCCTCTATCATTTCAGCTTTTTTATATCGCGAAAGTCACGATTGCCCAATCATTTCGGCTCTTTATCGCGATGCCTAATCATTTCGGCTATTCTTTTCTTTTTACTCGCTGCTTTTTATTGCGAGTTGACTAAACATTTCGGCTATTTTTATATGCATATATTTCGCTCGCTGATTTTTATTGTGAGTTGCCCCATCATTTCGGCCATTTCATGCATATATTTTGCTTGCTGATTTTTATTGCGAGTATGGAACTTGAGATCTGATACCAATCTTGGTATCAGCACCGCTGCGACTGGAATATTGCCAGGAGCGAATCATCATTTGCCGTAAAAGGACTTAGAATCTGATACCAATTTAGGCATCAGCATCGTTTCCACTGGGATGTTGCCAGGAGCAAATCATCATTTTCCTTTGCTGATTTGAACAAAGGTGGCTTAGCAAACAGGGTTAAGGTTCTGTCGACTAAGGCTTTTTGGCTTTATGAGCCGTAAGGGTCTCATAAAGGTATTTGTCCCTACGAGTCGTGAGGATCTCGTAGGTGTAGGTTCTCCTTAGAAGTCGTGAGGACTCCTAAGTGATATTTTCTCTTGCAAGTCATAAGGATCTTACAAGAGTGTTTTCTCCTTACAAGTCGAGAGGACATATAAGTGCCGTTCACCATATGAGGTCATTCCTCGTCATTGGTGGAATTTAGTGGGGGAAATCATTTATTTGTGCCCGTGGATTGTATATAAGAGCCAATATTGACCGCCTGTAGGACAACTTGGGGAGTGTGATGGCTTAAGAACAGGTTCAAGTCCCTGTATCATAAGGCTTTTGAATCCTATGAGCCGTGAGGGTCTCATAGGGGGGAATTCTCCTTATGAGTCATGAGAATCTCGTAAGTGTAATTTCTCCTTAGGAATCGTGGGGATCCCTAAGTGTGTTGCTCCCTTGTGAGTCGTAAGGATCTCATGCAGGTGTTTTCTCCTCACAAAGTCGAGAGGACCTTGCAGATGTTTTTATTTTAACGAGATTGTGCCATTTCGGGTTCTCACAAACTCGCCGGCAGCCCTGCTGTTTTTACTCGCAGAGCCCTTTCGGGTTTTCATCCGTGCCCATTTCGCTTGTAGGCGTACCGTTTTTTTAACAACGAGGTTGCGCCCTTTCAGGTTTTCACAAGCTCGCCGGTAATCCTGCTATTTTTACTCACGGCGCCCTTTTGGGTTTTCATCCGTGCCCATTTCGCTTGTGGACGTACCGCTTTTTATACCCTTTTGTTTGCCAATAGCACTTAGAGGGGACTTCACCACCGGGGCAGCTGTACAGCCAGCGGGATTTGAGTTGCAGTCCTTGCTGTTGGGACTTGTGGACTTGAATTCCATTATCGCCGTGCTTGAGGCGACGTATTAGTTTAAGGACATTATGATCCATCGTTAGTTTAGGGACATCTTGGTCCATTGTTAGTTTAGGGACATCTCGGTCCAAGGCCAGCTTTGGGGTGAAGTTTTGCCGGATACTACTTATAGAGTTTGGACTCAGAAAGACAGCGATCGGACATGAGAGTCGTCATCTATCATTAACCTGAGCCGTGACTTGTCAAGCATATTATTTCTTAAGGAACCTGCCGTTTATTGGCCGGAAGGGACTTTCGCCATGCATATTCATGAGCAAGTAGGCCCCACCTTGGTAGACCTTGTCTATGATGTACGGGCCTTCATAGTTCAGCTCGAATTTCCCCCGCTTTGCACGGTTGGGGATCATAGGTCTTTTTATGACTAGCACGAGTTCGCCATGGCGGAATGTTCTTGGCCTGGTTAGTCTTTCGTATGATTGCGTCATCCTTGCTTTATAAGCTTCCAGGTTTTGCTTCGCCATGAAATGAGTTTCATTGAGGGCATCGAGCTCCTCAAGCCGAAGATGTGCATTTTCTTCATCCATCAGCTCATATCGAACTGCTACTCGTGGAGAGGGTAGCTCTATCTCCAAGGGAAGTACCGCTTCCGTGCTGAATACCAACACGAATAGCATTGTATTCATGGTCGTTTTTAACGTGGTTCGATACGCCCAGAGAGCTACACGCGGTCTCTCGTTCCAGTCCCTTTTATTTCTGGACACCGTTTTCTTTATGATCTTCGTCAGGGTCTTGTTGAAAGCCTCAGCTAGACCGTTAACTCAGGGATTATAGGCTGAAGAGTATCTCCAATCTATATTATGCTGTTGTGCGAAGCGGCTGATCTTATGGCTCTTGTAGGCCGGCCCGTTATCCGAGATGATTCGTCGCGGAGTGTCGAACCGGTAGATGACATGCGACCTGAAGAAATGGAGGATGTTCTCCGTCTTCACCTCCCTTAGTGGTATTACCTCTGCCCACTTAGAGAAGTAATCGGTTGTTGCCAATATGAACCGATGTCCTTTGGATGATACTGGTTCGATAGGCCCGATTATATCGGTTCCCCACATTTCGAACGGCCAGCTAGCCAATGTTGGGTGTAGCAGATTTGGATGCTGGTGGATGAAGTCCCCGTGAATTTAGCATGAGTGACACTGCTTCGTATATTCGAGGCAGTCCTGACTCATTGTGGGAAAATAGTAACCCATTCTTTTGATCTTCAGTTTCATCTTTGGCCCGGCCGAATGGGAACCGCAAAGTCTGTCGTGAGTTTCTTGGATGACCCTCCTTGCTTCCTTCAGTCCTAAGCATCTTAGCCACAAACTGTCGAATGATCTCGTATATAAAGTATCATTGACGAAGGCGAAGGATCGAGCTCGTTTCATGAGCTGATGTCTTGACGACGCGTCTTCGGGTGTTCGACGGGATTTGAAGTAGTCTATGAAGACTTCTCTCCAATCCTTAGCCTTTTCTTCGTCTTCTATTTGGCAGGCTGCTTGTTTGGTCACTTCCTTTCCTTCAGACGACTCCAGCGATATTTCTGCTGGCGTGAGAATCCGACAGCTTTGCACAATGATTCTTACGTCATCGAGGTTTTCGACGGCCGGTTCTTTAGCGAGTTTGGCTAATGCATCCGCCTTGCTATTCTTTGCACGCGGAATGCTTTTCAGAATGCAAGAGGGGATTTATGTCAACAATTGCCGCACTCTCTCGCTATATTTTACCAACTCTGGTTTGCATGTCTGATAGTCATCATTTACTTGGCTAACGACTAGCTGGGAATCTCCATATATGACGAGGTTTTCGATTCCCGTGTCGACAGCAATCTCAAGACCTGCTATCAAAGCTTCGTACTCAGCCTCATTGTTTGTTCTCATCTCTGTTAATGAAAGGGCGAAACACATTATCCCTCCTTGCGGAGTCACGAAGATAAGGCCCACCCCAGCTTTGATTATGGGAGTGTTGTGCTTTCGCTTCTTCATGGAAGATGCCCTATCAAAGTAAAGTTCCCATCGAGAGTCATTTTCTTCGTCCATTGTGTCGAACGCGTGTTCGTCCGGTAATTCACAATTTAAGGGAGAGTCGGCCGATATTGGATGTTCAGCAAGAAAGTCGGCGATGGCCTGGCCCTTCACTGCCCTAAGGGGTCGATAGATTATCGAGAACTCCATCAAGAGGGAGGCCCATTTGGCAAGCCTTCCCGTTAGTATGGCTCTTGATATCAAATATTTGAGAGGATCCACTTTTGATATAATATGGACCTCATGTGCCAAGGCATAATGCCGAAGCTTCATTATCGAGAAGATCGGTGCCAGGCAATGCTTTTTAATGGGAGAGTAGTTGTTTTCTGCCCCCCGGAGAACTCGACTCAAATAGTAGAGATCTCTCTCCTTCCCCTGGTCGTTCTTCTGTGCCCATAGCACGCCTAAAGAACCTTCAAGGGCTGTTGTGTACCAGATGAGGGGCTTTCCCTTGACCGGAGCGGTCAGTACCGGCGGGTTCAGTAGGTATTGCTTGATTTCGTCCAGTGCACTTTGGCATTTACGATCCCAAACAAACGGGGCCCTCTTCTTCATTAGATGGCTGTTGGGGCGGCATTTTCCGGAGAGGTTGGCTATAAACCATCGGATATACGCGAGATTTCCTTGGAGAGACCGCAATTGTTTGAGAGTTCTTGGCGTGGGCATTTCCACAATCGCTTTGATCTTTGATGGGTCTATTTCGATGCCTCGGTTTCGTACAATGAATCCTAGGAATTTTCCTGAGGAGACTCCAAACTCGCATTTCAGAGGGTTCATCTTCAGATTATATTTCCGAAGACGCTGGAACACTATTTTCAAATGCTCTCAGTGCTCCTCGTACGATTTGCTTTTCACCATGAGGTCTTCGATATAACATTCGACAATTTTGTGTATGAGGTCATCGAAGATCTTCGTCATAGCCCTTTGATAGGTAGCGCATGCGTTCTTCAAGCCGAAGGGCATCACCTTATACCAGAATATGCCAAGCGGAGTTCGGAATGCGGTGTGCTTTTGGTCTTCAGGATGCATTTTTATTTGATTATAGCCTGAAGATCCATCCATGAAGGAGAAGACCTCATGAGTGGACGTGTTATCGATCATCGGCTTGGTAACTGGTACTGGAAAGTCATCCTTCGGACAAGCCTTGTTGAGGTCCCGAAAGTCCATGCAGATGCGCACTGTCCCATTTTTCTTCAACACTGGGACAATATTGGCGATCCAGTTAGGATATTAAACTTCTTGGATGAAACCGAAGTCGATTAGTTTCTTGACTTCGGCATTGATGCTCATCTCGAGTTCAAGCCGCATTCTTCTTGGCGCCTGTTTGACTAGTTTGACATTCGGTGACATCGCCAGTTTATACACAACAATTTCTGGATCTAGTTGTTGGGGTAAAAATTTACACCCCGGTTGACCAAGTCAAAATCAAAGTCAACCCCAAGCCAAGTGGGCCCAAGCCCAGATCCAGTGGGCCCTTGCCCGGGTCGAGCCCGAACATGAAGCGGCCGGCCTCCCCCATGCCAAGATAAAAATTTTGTAATAAATAATTTTGTTGCATTTCTTTTATTTTATTTTATGGATAAATATAAGAAAAATAGGCATAAAGCCAAATTTTTGTAAAGCCCATGGCTTATGTGCAAAAAGAAATGGCACATGATCCATGGGATAGGCAAAATGCCATTTTGTGAAGCCCAAGGGGCTATGTGTAAAGTGTATAGCCTATAAAGGCAAGATAATGAAAATATCTCACAATTTTTTCTCTCTTTCAAATTTTTTTTCAGATCTGAGAACTTTCCTCCCTCTTCAAGGTTCCAAAACCTTCTTTTTCTCTTGAATTAAATCAAGAGTTTTACTCTTCTTTTTATAAAACAAATTAGTTTTTCACCACAAAACCCATAAAGGGGAACTCAGATCTTCCATTAGATCTCAAAAAGAAGAGATTTTTAAAAAATCCCATATCTTTTAATCTTCAAGATCCAGCTAACAGAGGAGGAAGAATAAGAACGTCGCTCATTAAACCCTAAAAAAAAACACACACACTCAGGAGTCCAACTTCTCTCTGATTTCTCTTCTGAGAAATTTTTTTTAGGCTAAAAGCCTATTTTTCTCGTCGGCGCTCAAGCGCAGAGCGCCCGTGTGCCGACACGTGGTGCGCTTGCGCTCTAGCGCTCAGCGCTCGAGCGCAAGTCGCCCCGGTGCCGACACGTGGCGCACTTGCGCTCCAGCGCAAGCGCTCGAGCGCAAGTCGCCCCGGTGCCGACACGTGGCGCGCTTGCGCTCCAGCGCAAGCGCTCCAGCGCAAGCCGCCCCCGTGTCGACACATGGCGCGCTTGCACTCAAGCGCAAGTCGCCCCCGTGCCGACACGTGGCGCACTTGCGCTCAAGCGCCCAGCGCTCAAGCACTGAGCGCCCACGTGCCGACACGTGGCACTCTAGCGCCTGAGCGCACAGCACCTAGGCGCACAGCGCCCAAGGTGCTGCTCCACGCACCCTTTGGATGTCTTTTTTCCCCTTTATTTATATATACATGTATATATATACATATGTATACATATGTACACATACACATAGACATACTCCACGATGCCCCACACCCCGTAAGGGGGCTGCTAGCCCCCTTGACCCCCAGCCCGCTATCCGGGTAGCGGGACCCCCGTAAAAACTCTGCGTGGCTCCCGATATATTTAAACCCTCCTTCCAAAACAAAACACACGTACACTGCACATTGAGTTCGCATGACCAGTTTAACCCGTCAATCGGAGGTTCCCTCGCCCCAAAGACGGGGGGTAATTAACGGCTGCTTAGTCCGCGGCTGCCGGAGATTCGGATCCCCACAATCAATAAACCCTAGCCTACCCTAGGCAGAGGGAATCTGTAGTACGCTTGACAAGCGCGCGCGTATTCCCATCTCAATGGGGTGACGAAAAACACCCTAGAGATTTTGGCACGCCCGGTGGGACCCTTCTCTTATTCCATATTTCGGGTTAAACGTTCATGCGAACTCAATCAATATACATATCGATTGCCTATACTGAAATGATGTTTTCTTTTCGTGCAGCAATCAACTTTCAACGACAATGTCTCCCAAGACGAATTCAACTTCCAAAGCGACCCCGATTCCGTACGTAGTCAAGATCAACGCTCGTGTGGTTCTCCCCGCAAGCCTCAGTTGACAGTGGGAGGAACCGCCCCGCCAGTTTGGCTCCGTCATCATCTACCCTGCCGGAAGCGCTCATCTGGCGGAGATCCCGACGGAACAGGTGGCCAAGCCGGTCTCAAGAGGCAAGAGGCCGAATGTCGTGATCGCCAAGGCACCACAACCGAAACTTAAGACGGTGTCTGAACGATTCTCTGGTGCTTTAGCAGGGGGCAAGAACTCCGGTACAAAGGGCAACATCAAATGTCGTGGACGAGCTCAGGCAATGACTCCAACAAATGCGAAATCGAGCGTATCTCCAAGGCCCTCCATCGCCCGGTCTGCGGCGTCTTCCCAAAGAGCCGAAGTCTGCCAGGCGCTTAGAACAGAAAAGTTAAGGCAGAAGCGGCTCAGGTATCGAGCCAACAAGAGGGCCAGGGCTTCAGCCAAATGGAATCGTCTGAAGTTCCAAGTGCAGGGTTGCCCTGCGACGACGGCTGAGTCGGACGTAAGAATCAGCAATTCCTTCGAGCCTCTGAAGTGGGTTCAGAAAAATGCCATGACCGCCAGAATCAAGAAGACAGCGGTCCGAACAGTACTACAAAGAGACGTGTCCCGGCCCCAACAGAAAAAGTATGACACTGAGTATGACACTGTCTCTTCAAGGGTCTATCAGGTGCTTTGTGCCGCATGAAAGCAGCGGGGCAAATCCAGAAAAGAAGCGCCAGCACCATTCAAGAACCTAGTTAGGCCAGCCGCCTTCAATCGACTACCAGCTACCGAAGCAAGGGGGTCAAGACAGCGATCCGTAAAATCAGCCGCCAATGATAGAAAGACGGTCGGATATATCATCCATACGGTCTATATGGCGGGAGGGCGCCCCAGCGACAACCTTCGCAGCAAAAGCAAGGATGGGGACACCACATCCCAAGCCCAATCTAGCCTGAATGTGGTTGCCGCCGCCCAAGAACAGCCGCCCCCGCTGGATGAAGAAAACCCTCTCGATGAGGATGATAAGCAGAAAGACCCCTCGGTCCAAGCAGAGTCAAGCTCGGACAGTGAGGAAGAGCCAACTTTCCGCCCCAGGACTGCGGAGCAAGAGCTGCTTCAAGAGCTTCGAAAACAGCTCAGGAGCAAAGATAAAGAGATGGCCAAGCTCTATTCGAAGATTGACGACTTAACGAACGTGGTGATGCGGCTTACGGCTCAAATTGCTCGAGCGCCTCCCAATCAGGCACAAGCCGCTACTAATCAGCCGGGTGATGACAATTCGAGGCAGCCAATGCCTGTTCCTTTGGGACCAAGACTAGTCGAGCCGCATGAAAGCCGACCACATTCCGCTACTGGGAACGCCTTGGCCCCAGATAGCACTATCCCGCTAACACAGGATCGGATAATGGATTTGGTCACCAGCAAGGTTAAAATATTGGTGGCCGAAACTGAAGCTCAGAAAGAAATCGGCAGTAGTGGACGGCCATATCCCGCGCAGTACGATCTGATCGAGTTCCCAAGCGGCTACGTCATTCCTAAGTTCGGAAGATTTGATGGAACGGGGAATGCAAATCAGCACATCGCCCAGTTTAAAGCATCGTGCGGAAATACAGGGGGCAATGATGCGCTCCTTCTTCGTCAGTTTGTCAACAGCCTGACCGGTGTCGCTTTTGACTGGTACGCGAGTATACCAGACGGGTCCGTCATTACCTTTGCCCAATTGGAGTCTCTGTTTCGGCAAAGGTTCATGAGCGTCAGTGATAAAATCTCCATAGCCGATCTTGTGAGGACCAAGCCGGGGAAGAATGAAAGCAACACTGACTTTATCGCCCGATGGCGTAATCTCACGGTCAAGTGCGAACCGCTGCTGGAGCAGGACCAGTCCGTCAGCTTTCTCATTGGGAACCTCAGCAATTGGATGGTCCCATTCTTTTGTACAGCGGGCCTCAAGACATTTCAGGAGCTAACCAAGAAAGTCCAAATGCTGGAATGCTCGAAGCAAGAGTCCCCGCCGGATTCTCAGAGAGAGAAAATTTGGAAAAGCAAGCGGGACGACAACCGTAGAAGCGGGAGTTCCAGCAGTACCAATGTCTTCAATGCGTCCGTCAATGAAGAAAAGCGAAGGGCGGCCGAATCCAAAACTAACCGGTCTCGAAAGCCATTGCTGGGAGGAGATGGGCCTTCCCTAGAGGAGAAAAAGAACAAGGTTTACTCTTTCAGAAGGGACAAGGTCCGCAAGATATTTAAAGATGCCTTGAACAACGGCCTACAATTGCCGGAGTCGAAAAGACCCCAAGAAGCAAAAATGACCAACAATCCCCTGTATTGCCCATACCACCGAGTAGTGAGCCATGCGATCGAGGATTGTTATATCTTCAAAGACTGGGTCGAGAAGCAGTACAAGGCTGGAGAGATCGAGCTGTCCAAAAGTGTGTTGGTAAACAATCAAGTTGCAACCACCTTTATACAGGCAGAAGCTGAAGCCTTCTGGGAGCAGACAGCCGAACCCGCTGCCCTGAGAAATGAGACCGACTCGCCGCAGCCTCCTTGGAGTAAGCACATATCTAATAAGACGAAGAATATGTTAAAGCTACTTCGGAAAGAGCCCAGGACGGAATGGGAAGGGCAGAAGAAGCCTACCAGTCCAGCTGCCAATGCGGCTCCATCAGGCTCAAAATCCAAAAAGCTCAAGAAGAAGAAAAGCGCAGCTCGGAGCGAAAAGGAGTCTGCAGGGAGATCGACCATTCAAAAATATATCGATTCCCTCGAAAAATATGAACAGAAGGAAAGAACTCTGATTCAGTTGAAGGAGTTCCTCCCTGTACGAGCGGCTGAAATTCTGGAGGAGTTAGAAGAAGACTCCAATGAAGAGATCCCTATAGTGACCTGCTACGCCATCCATCTGGGCAGCGACTCTGAGGAGGATCTCTGTTTTCCCGAAGAGGATGAGGAGCTCACCACAAAGGCCAATCAAATCCAGCTCAGAAGTGGCAGGGCTCTACCGCCAAATCAGGGCAACGACCCAAAAGGGAAGGAAAAACAGGTGGCTAATGAGGAAGATGACAGAGAACCGGCTGATGAAAACATAAGTCCTTCCTCGGTGGACTATAATGTCTTGGCCCATCTCCGGAAGCTTCCGTCTCTCCTGAGCATCTACGACGCCTTGATCCTATCTAAGGAGCTTAGAGATGTTCTCATTTATGCTCTACAAAACCCCGAGCGGTATCAGGCTCACTTTGCAGAAATTAATATGAAAGAAGCCCAGCACGCTTTGCATGCTGCCGCAGTCACATTTAAGGATGAAGACTTGCTACTGGGAACGGCTGAGCATAATCGGCCGCTTTACGTGACCGGGTACAGCGACGGAGATCGAATTAATCGCATATTGATTGATCCAGGGTCCTCGGTGAACATCATGAACTTGCGAACTCTGAAGAGTTTGTCAATGGACGTCCGACACCTGTCAAGGGAAAGGATTGTCATTCAAGGCTTCAACTAAAATTGCCAGCAAGTTCTGGGGTCTATAGCTTTGCCAATCAAATTCGGGGATCTACAAACTGAAGCTAAGATATACGTGATAAACGCCGACACGTCTTATAAGATTCTCTTGGGGCGGCCGTGGCTCCACGATTACGGCATCATTCCGTCAACTCTCCATCAATGCATGAAGTATACTAAAAATGGCGAAGAAAGACGCATTGACGGAGACATCCAGTCGTTCGGTGTGCATGAAGTCCGATATGAAGATTCTCGGTACTTTATGAACCACCAAAATGCTAAGCCACAACTGACTAAGGATAGACCGGACCCAAGACTCAAAAGCAAATCTGTGCCGGCTGTCACTTTCAAAAGCAAAAATGCCCAAGTGCGCCCGCATTTCGGTAGCGACACCGATGAGTCCAACGCTGGAAGCCCGTCCTTCCGTAAAACTCGCCCTCATTTCGGCAGCGATACGACGAATATGTTACTGAAGGCCCATCTAGCAGCAAAGTCCGCCCTCATCTTGGCAGTGACACTGAAGAGTCAGAAGAAGAGGACCTGCCGTGCAACAGCTGTACAGATTGGCCCCTCATGCAGCAGGAGAAACTACGAGAGACCTTCAAAGTCGCAGAAGGGTCCCTGGCCATCACAAGGGTGCCGGGACGGATGTGCAAAGAGCTCGACGCATTGTCAGTCTCTACCGTGGACCAGCTGAAAACTTTCTACGTGCCCGGGAGGAAAAATGGACAGAAGGGCATCCTGTTTTATGGGTCAAACCCCATTGTGCACCAGGACGATTTGTCTGTCGCGTGCCTTCCATATAAGAGAGGCATAAGAGCCATCCTCAATCCCAGATACTATGCGCCCGAGATGCGAGAATACTTTAAAAAGTGCGGATGCCGATTATATCAAATGGAGTCCGAAGCAAAGTTTTACGAAAGGCTATGGTATCCACCTCAGGTCCGAGCACTCATCGATGGAAGAATTCCAGATAGGCGGGGCATAGGCTACGTTCAACCTGATTCCAAAGCGTGCTACATGATCCATGTTGGTGAGGCCAGCGAAAGATCAAATGATGATGACGAAATAGCCGAGCCAGAAGAAGCTCCTCAAGAGCTCGAAGATGGAAGACAAGCAACCTTTGATGAGCTAACCGAGATTGACTTAGGAACGCCCGATAATCTAAGACCGACCTACATTAGCTCACTCTTGCCGGAGGAAATGAAAGAGCAGATAATTGCCCTGCTGCATGAGTTCGTCGACTGCTTCGCGTGGACATACAAAGAAATGCCAGGCCTTTCCCCTGAAGTGGCCATGCATAAGCTGGCTATATCTCCTGATGCTAAGCCAGTCAAACAAGCTCCTCGAAGAATGAGAAGGGAATTGGAAGAAAAGGTCATCGAGGAAACCAAGAAACTCATCGATGCCGGCTTCATCAGGGAAGAGAAATATGCAGACTGGATCGCATGCATAGTCCCAGTGAAGAAGAAAAATGGGCAGATCCGAGTTTGTGTCGATTTCAGGGACCTCAACAAGGCATGTCCTAAAGACGACTTCCCGCTACCGGTCATGGAAATGATGGTCGATGACACCTCAAATTACGAGCTGTTCACCTTTATGGATGGCTCGTCTGGATATAATCAGATCAAGATGTCGCCTGAGGATGAGAAGCACACAGCATTCCGAACCCCGATCGGAATATACTGCTACAAGGTGATGCCGTTCGGACTGAAGAACGCAGGTGCTACGTACCAAAGGGCAATGACCAATATCTTTGATGACCTAATTCATAAAGTCGTTGAATGCTATGTTGATGATCTGGTCATCAAGACTAAAACCAAGGCAGATCATATCCAAGATCTTAGGATCGTTCTCACCAGACTGAGGGAATACGATCGGAAGATGAATCCTCTGAAATGCGCTTTTGGCGTGTCATCGGGAAAATTCCTGGGCTTCATAGTCCGACATCGAGGGATCGAAGTTGACCCATCAAAGATAAAGGCCATCATGGAGATGCCCCCTCTGAAGAGTCTGACGCAGCTAAGATCTTTTCAAGGCAAGCTTGTTTATATACGGAGGTTTACCTCAAATTTATCGAGGAGATGTAGGCCCTTCTCAAAGCTCATGAAGAAAGGAGCTGCTTTTATCTGGGTCGCCAAATGTCAAGCAGCGTTCGAAAGCATCAAACAATACTTGTTGCACCCTCCAATGCTGGCCGCTCCGATTCCAAATAAACCGCTGATTCTCTATACTGCCGTGCTGGATGAGTCACTCGGTGCGCTCCTTGCCCAGAATAACGAGGAGGGAAAAGAAAATGCCCTCTACTACCTCAGTCGAACTCTAGTCGGGGCGGAACACAACTATTCCCCAATCGAAAAGCAATGCCTGGCTCTGATATTTGCAGTGAAGAAGCTGAGGCACTATCTGCTTGCTCATCGGGTTATGCTGATCTCCAAGGTCGACCCGCTCAAACACTTGATGACCAGAGCGAGCCTAGCCGGCAGAATGGCAAGATGGGCTATCATGTTAGTTGAGTTTGACATAGTTTATACTCCTCAGAAAGCAGTGAAAGGGCAAGCTCTTGCATACTTCCTCGCCGCTCATCCTATACCAGAAGGGTCGCCGCTAAATTGTGAGTTACCCGACGAACAAGTGCTGCACCTCGAGGGAGATGAGCCATGTTGGGAGCTCTACTTCGATGGGGCCTCATCGATAAGGACCTCCAGTAAATCAAGCGTCCCGGAGATAAAAGCAGGGATAGGATTAGTGTTCATCACACCATCAATGGGAACCCTACGGCGTTCTTTCGCTCTCACCGAGCCTCGGACAAACAATGAAGCTGAGTACGAAGCTCTGATAGCTGGTTTGGAGCTCGCCATAGAAATGGAAATCCGTTGGCTACGAGTTTACGGTGACTCCCAGCTCGTCGTCAACCAAGTAAGCGGTGATTATAAAATATACAAACCCGAGTTAGCTCGGTACAGAGGCCGAGTGGTGGAACTCATGAAACGGTTCACTCACATTGAACTAATGAGAGTCCCTAGAGCGTTGAATGGAAAGGCTGATGTACTCGCTCTCTTAGCCAAGGAGCTGGCCGATCCTGACATGGACGAAATTCTGATCACAGTCAGGAGCCGACAAATTCTACCCCCAGTCTCTCTACGAGAAGAGGAAAGCGCGGAACAGAAGAGCAGTCCTGCCGAAGAAGCTTCGATCATCCAAGACGAGCCCGATTGGAGAGAACCCTTCATAGAGTACCTCCGATACGACAAGCTGCCCGAAGAAAAATCTGCGAGGATTCAGCTGAAGAAAAGAGCTCTCTGATACGTGTTTGTAAATGACACATTATACCGCAGGTCATATGACCAACTCGGGCTCAGGTGTCTGTCATTGGCCAAAGCCCAAAAGGTCATGAAAGATGTTCACTCGGGCGTTTGCGGTGCTCACCAATCTGGCCCCAAGATGCGACTTCAAATCAAACGGCTTGGGTATTATTGGCCCACCATGATACGGGATTACGGAGAACATGCAAAGAAATGTCAGATCTGCCAAATCCATGGTGATTTCATTCACAAGTATCCCAATCCGTTGCATCCTACGGTGGCGTCGTGGCCCTTCGAAGTTTGGGGCACCGACATTGTTGGCCCAATTGATCCTCCGTCATCTAAAGGCCACGGTTCATACTGGCCGCGACAGATTACTTCTCCAGATGGGCTGAAGCTGTCCCGCTAAAAGAAGTCAAGACAAAAGATATTCTGACATTCTTCCAGCATAATATTCTATACCGCTTCGGTACACCAAGAAGAATCATTTCTGACAATGGGCCCTCTTTCAAGAGCTTCAATGTCTCAAGGTTCGCTACTCAGCATAAGATAGACTGGAGATATTCCTCCATCTATAATCCAAGAGCCAATGGGCTAGCCGAAGCCTTCAATAAGACTCTATGCAAGCTCCTGAGGAAAAATGCTTCAGCCAACAAGAGAGACTGGAATCTCAAACTTCACGAGGCATTGTGGGCATATCGTACCACGCACCGTACTCCAACTCAGTCCACTCCATACTCATTGCTCTTCGGAGTGGAGGCGGTCCTCCCCCTCGAAGTCGAAGTTCCAAGCTTAAGAATGGCCGTTCAGCACGAGTTGACGGAGGAGGAAAACGTGCTCCTTCGACTTGAAGAGCTCGATGCCCTCGAAGAAAAGAGGCTCGCGGTGCAGCAAAATCTGGAGCTATACTGAGCCCAAATGTCACGGGCCTATGACAAGATAACCCGTCTCCGTGCTTTCAAGAAAGGTGAATTGGTGTTGGTCCTCAAAAGACCGATCATCTCCAATCGACATGCCAAGGAAAAATTCGAGCCAAACTGGGAAGGACCATACGTCATCGAGAAAGTGTTCGACGGAGGATCCTACCAACTAATAAGTGCCGAGGGAGAAAGACCCATGCCACCCATCAATGGCCGATATCTCAAGAAATACTACACGTGAATGCTCCAAGTCGCAGGAGAATTGAGTACATCAGCCCTACGGTCTGGATCATACATCCTGCAAAACCGTATACAATCCACGGGCGTAAATGACCCCTATCTCTCCCAAATCCTGCCAGTGAGACTACTTTTAAAGTCCCGCCAGCGGCAAAAAAAAGAGAAAAAGAGAAAAAAAATAAAAGAAATAAAAAAATAAACGGTATGTCTACAAGCAAAACGAGCACGGATGAAAACCCGAAAGGGCTCCGTGAGTAAAAACAGCAGGACTACCGGCGAGTCTGTGAAAACCCGAAAGGGCGCAAACTCGTGAAAAAAGATGAAATACACTCGCAAAGTCCTCTCGACCTTGTGAGGAGAAAACCCCTGCGTGAGATCCGTACGACTCACAAGGAGCAACACACTTAGGAATCCTCACGATTCCTAAGGAGAAAATACACCTGCGGGATCCTTACAACTCGTAGGGAGAAAATGCTTTTATGGGACCCTCACGGCCCATAAAATTGAAAAGCCTTAGGTGATAGGGACCCAAACCTGTCTCCTAAGCCATCGTTCCCCAACGAGCAACGGCAAATGATGAGTCGCTCTGGCATTTCGCTTCAGTGTTAGCGGTGCTGATGCTGACCAAAAACCCGAATCCCAAGTCCTCCCGGGGCAAATGATGAGTTGCTCCTGGCATTATTCCAGTGCAGCAATACTGATGCCAAACAAGATCCAAATTCCAAGTCCCCAAGTGGCGAATGATGAGTCGCTCCTGGTACCATATTCCAGTGTAGCGATACAGATGCCAACCAAATTCCAACCCCCATACCCTAACGGCGAATGATGAGTCGCTCCTGGTACCATATTCCAGTGCAACGATGCAGACGCCAACCAAATTCCAACTCACATACCCCAATGGTGAATGATGAGTCGCTCCTGGTACCATATTCCAGTGCAGCGATGCAGATGCCAACAAAATCTTGAAATTTCTCCGGCCTTACAGTCTGGATCATACATCCTGCAAAACCGTATACAATCCACGGGCGTAAAACAATCCCAATCTCTCCCAAGTCCTGCCAGTGAGACTACTTTTAAAGTCCCACCAGCGGCAAAAAAAAAGAGAAAAAGAGAAGAAAAAAATAAATAAAATAAAATAAAAAAAAAAAATAAACGGTATGTCCACAAGCAAAACGGGCACGGATGAAAACCCGAAAGGGCTCCGTGAGAAAAAACAGCAGGACTGCCGGCGAGTTTGTGAAAACCCGAAAGGGCACAAACTCGTGAAAAGGAGATGAAATGTACTCTCAAAGTCCTCTCGACTTTGAGAGGAGAAAATTCCCGCGTGAGATCCTTACGACTCACAAAGGAGCAACACACTTAGGAGTACCCATGACTCCTAAGGAGAAAATACACCTACGAGATCCTTTCGACTCGTAGGGAGAAAGTACTTTTATGGGACCCTTACGGCCCATAAAATTGAAAAGCCTTAGGTGATAAGGATCTAAACCTGTCTCCTAAGCCATTAATTCCCAAATCCTCTCAGGGCAAATGATGAGTTGCTCCTGGCATTATTCCAGTGCAGCAATGCAGATGCCAAACGGAAAAAAAAAAAACCAATCCCCAAATCCTCTCAAAGACAAATGATGATTCACTCCTGGTACTATATTCCAGTGTAGCGGTGCTGATGTCAACCCAAATCACTTCAAATCAGCAAAACGACCAATGACCTCCTTGGCAGAATCAAATTCCACCTCGAAATTTAGTCAACTTCATCCCTGACACCGCAAGAAGCGGAGCAAGTCAAATCCAACACCGACCGTCCAAGTCGCAAAAAGGGCAGAACGACCGTCCAAGTCGCAAAAAGGGCAGAACCGATCGTCCACGTCGCTAAAAGGGCAGTACCAACCGTCCAAGTCGCAAAAAGGGCAGAACCGACCGTCCAAGTCGCAAAAAGGGCAGAACCGACCGTCCACGTCACTAAAAGGTCAGTACCGACCGTCCACGTCGCAAAAAGGGCAGTACCGACCGTCCAAGTCGCAAAAAGGGCAGAACCGACCGTCCACGTCGCTAAAAGAGCAGTACCGACCGTCCAAGTCGCAAAAAGGGCAGAACCGACCGTCCACGTCGCTAAAATGGCAGCACCGACCGTCCACATCGCTAAAATGGCAGCATCGACCGTCCAAGTCTCAAAAAGGGCAGAACCGACCGTCCACGTCGCTAAAATGGCAGCATCGACCGTCCACGTCGCTAAAATGGCAGCACCGACCGTCCACGTCGCTAAAAGGGCAGCAACGACCGTCCAAGTCGCAAAAAGGGCAGAACTGACCGTCCAAGTCGCAAAAATGGCAGCACCGACCGTCCACTTCGCTAAAATGGCAGCACCGACCGTCCACGTCGCTAAAATGGCAGCATCGACCGTCCAAGTCGCTAAAAGGGCAGAATCGACCGTCCACGTCGCTAAAAGGGCAGCACCGACCATCCAAGTTGCAAAAAAGGCAGTATCGACCGTCCAAGTCGCTAAAAGGGCAGCATCGACCGTCCAAGTCGCAAAAAGGGCAGCATTGACCGTCCATGTCGTAAAAAGGGCAGCGCAGGATTCCTACAAAGCGGGAACCAGATTACTCCGGGCCAGGGAAACGTCTATCATGGACACTCCGTCTCGGAGACATGTCAAGCAACGGTCCATGTCGTAAAAAGGGGCAGTGCCAACTCCCTAAAAAGCGGGTACCAAATCAGGTCGCCTCCAAGTAAAAGAAGATCCATCAATTTCATGCACACGACCGACATATGTGGTGTGCATTTATTGATGGGTGGCAATTTGTTAGGGTAAAATTTACACCCCGGTTGACCAAGTCAAAATCAAAGTCAACCCCAAGCCAAGTGGGCCCAAGCCCAGATCCAGTGGGCCCATGCCCGGATCGAGCCCGAACATGAAACGGCTGTTCATACGATAATATTGCATTATTATATTCTCCATTCTTATTCTTTTTATAAATAAACAGGTGCTTTTGACGCATGTCTGCTACATATTACAGGTTACAGGTTCGTGGATCTAAAACAGTGAAAACGATGTAAAGACGATGAAAAAGTGGACTTTGACCAACAAACAGAAGACTCTTGATTAAGCCTGCATCAAAGATAAAATTCACAAAGTACAAGGCAATGCAAGGTCCAAGATTACAAAGTGAACGGTTAAAAGTCCACCGCAATTATTCACTGGAGATCTGGAAGAAACATAGAAGCTATTTTAATAAAGAACCAAATAATAAGGAAGCCCAAAGATCCAAGGCCCAATACTTTCTTTTAATAAAAGACAGAGACATAAAATTTTACCAAAGCTTGAAGTCTACTTTGACTAGGTCTTCCTAAGGATATTTTGGTAAATGTAGACATGCAAATCAATTGTAACCTAGGGTTTCTATCTCCTATAAATAGAAGCCCAAATCATTGTATTCTTTTCATGCCTCCTTTTAATAATAAATTTTAGAATTCTTTTGGAGAGCATCGGTGTTTCTTTTCAATTCATGAATTCAGATCTGACAACCCTGTGTTAATGATTGGAGAGATGCATCTGTAAGTAGATTTAATTCCTTGCTCTAGTTTAGATTTCAATTCTTGCCCTAGGTAATTTTTATTCTCTGCCCTAGATAAATATTTTTCAATTCCCTAATGAGTGAGTAGTTTTCTCGCTTGTTAGGGTTAGGAATGGGGAAGGATTTGAGAGACGAAGATCTCCCATCTCTTTTCTTTGCCAATCTTTTATGAAAATTAGAACTCCATGCATACCTTCTTATTCCGCTCCCTACGGCACTCTACCCACGAGGTAACGGTGATTCCGTAGTCTAAAGGCCCGGATTTTAAGGTTTTCCATGGAGGTTAGGGTGAAGATTAAGAAAGGAAGGACAAGAATCTAGAGGAAGAATCAATCTTCCCAATCATCCTAATCCCCTTTGTTAAGATTTACCATAACACTAATATGATATCTTTAATTAAAGGCAATGGAAAAAGATGTAGATCTTTGTTTACCAAATTTTCCCTAAACCTAATCCTAGCAAGTTTCTAATCCTAGTATCATACAACTTCAATTTTTAGATTTAATAATCAATCCGAACACCCTTCGGAATTAACTCGTTAGCGCGGTTAGAAAATTCACAACATCCCTGTGGACCGACCCGTACTCACCGGCTAGCTGCAAAGCGACGCCGTTCTTGATTGCGGTTACAAATATTTTTGATCTATCTTTTAGAAAGCGCAAGCACGCTAAATCAATCAATCAACGGCCGGCCTCCCCCTATGCCAAGATAAAAATTTTGTAATAAATAATTTTGTTGCATTTCTTTTATTTTATTTTATGGATAAATGTAAGAAAAATAGGCATAAAGCCAAATTTTTGTAAAGCCCATGGCTTATGTGCAAAAAGAAATGGCACATGAGCCATGGGATAGGCAAAATGCCATTTTGTGAAGCCCAAGGGGCTATGTGTAAATTGTATAGCCTATAAAGGCAAGATAATGAAAATATCTCACAATTTTTTCTCTCTCTCAAATTTTTTTTCAGATCTGAGAACTTTCCTCCCTCTTCAAGGTTCCAAAACCTTCTTTTTCTCTTGAATTAAATCAAGAGTTTTACTCTTCTTTTTATAAAACAAATTAGTTTTTCACCACAAAACCCATAAAGGGGAACTCAGATCTTCCATTAGATCTCAAAAGGAAGAGATTTTTAAAAAATCCCATATCTCTTGATCTTCAAGATCCAGCTAACAGAGGAGGAAGAAGAAGAACATCGCTCATTAAACCCAAAAAAAAAAACACACACACACTCAGGAGTCCAACTCCTCTCTGATTTCTCTTCTAAGAAATTTTTTTTAGGCTAAAAGCCTATTTTTCTCACCGGCGCTCAAGCGCAGAGCGCCCGCGTGCCGACACATGGCGCGCTCGAGCGCAAGTTGCCCCCGTGCCGACACGTGGCGCGCTTGCGCTCAATCGCCCAGCGCTGAGCGCCCACGTGGCACTCTAGCGCCTGAGCGCACAGCACCTAGGCATACAGCGCCCAAGGTGCTGCTCCACGCATCCTTTGGATGTCTTTTTCCCCCTTTATTTATATATACATGTATATATATACATATGTATACATATGTACACATACACATACTCCTTGACGCTGTCCCTGTTAGAAAAAAATTTCTAACGGGACGCTGCCCCGCACCCCGCAAGGGGGCTGCTAGCCCCCTTGACCCCCAGCCCGCTATCCGGGTAGCGGGACCCCCGTAAAAACTCTGCGTGGCTCCCGATATATTTAAACCCTCCCTCCAAAACAAAACACACATACACTGCATATTGAGTTCGCATGACCAGTTTAACCCGTCAATCGGAGGTTCTCTCGCCCCGAAGGCGGGGGGTAATTAACGGCAGCTTAGTCTACGGCTGCCGGAGATTCGGATCTCCACAATCAATAAACCCTGGCCTACCCTAGGCAGGGGGAATCTGTAGTACGCCTGACAAGCGCGCGCGTATTCCCATCTCAATGGGGTGACAAAAAACACCCTACACTAGTCCCGGCATCTTGGAATAGTTTAACGCGAAGCAGTCTTTATACTACATAAGCACGTCCTATAGCGTGGTCATCTGCTTTTCAGACAGCAGCTCACTGAAGAACGTTGGCCTCGGCTCGTTTTCCGTTCCAAAGTTGATTTTTCTCAGGTTGTCTGTTGTGGTGTGTATCACATCTTCCAGCTCTTTTGGCACCGGTGGAAATTCTAAAACCACCTCGTCCTCATCCTCATTTGTGAAGCACCGGGAGAGGTTGTCCATATTCCCGTGCTCTCCTTCTTTTGATAGTGTCATCACGTGGCAGGTACGAGCTCGTTTCCAAACTCGATGCTGATCTAGACTTTCCCTCGCAGTGTAGGTTGCTCTTGGCCCATGCTTTCGTGGTGGGGCTACCCTCCAACTGTAAGATAGAGCAAACATGCCTTGTTGATACTGGTTTTCGACCCAGTCTTTGAAGGTGAAGCAGTTTTCAAGCGGATGTCCTATTGCTCGGTGGTAGGAGCAATAATTTGGATGATGGACCTCGTTTACTTGTTCAGGATGCCTGGCCTCCGGGAGTGTCATCATTTGATGCTTCATGAAAAGGTTGAATATTTTCCTTGTCTTGTCTTGGGGGAAAGAGTATTCTCGACCTATCTTCTTCATAAAAAACAGATTCCAGCTGACTTTTTCTCGATCGCGTGGCTTCTTGAATCCGCTTCACTGTTTTCGAGCATCCTTCTCGTTCTTCACCTTGTTGTTGCGTTTGTGTCGGGCCTTTTCCTTGCCACGAGAGTGCATAACGAGCTAAGGGTGAAGGGCATCGTTGTCTTCTCTTTCCACAGACTGCTGAGCGAGACGCCGCGTCCTGGTTCTCTCGTAAATGGCCATTTCACGGCTGTGGTCATCCCGAACCTTTTGATCGGCTTCTCTCATTAGCTTGTCAATTTGTTCTTCGAATGACGGACTTAGTATTCTTACGGCAGGATCTTGCTATGGTTCGATATCAGCGCTATCTGGAAATGCATTCGCTTATCTACCAGAGTTATTTATGACATGGCAACCATGGAATCGTTCTCGTTTCTTGGATCGAACGTATCCAAACCCAGTCGTCTCCATCCTCCCGTTGGGCATCTTTCGCTGAGTCCGAGGAACGTCCCAAATCTTATTGTAGAACTGGGCTTGTCGAGCGGTTTGTTTGAAAGGTACACCTTGGCATTTTAATAACCTCTTTAATCCCTCAACGTAATATCTGGGCAGACGGATCAGTTGAAGCCTGTCAAGCGTAAGTTCGGCACCATGCCAGACTTTCTTTTCCACTCTGGTCTCCGTAGAATGATAGAAGAGGATCACCTGTTCACCTCTTCTCCTGGGAGGGACATAGAATGTCTGCAGCTCTTGCACGCCGTATGTATCGAGCACATCAAGTTCCCTGTAATGCCGCTGCGGAACCATGGTAATTTGTAAACTCTAATCAGCTCCAGTGAAGGTTTACATTGACGGGCGGACGAAGAACACTGCGTTGGTCTCATTCTCAGAGTCACCGCTGAAGACCAAAATAGGGATAAATGGTCTGGGCCTGTTACCTTGGGATTGCCCCGAGTAGACTATCTCTTCATCTTCTTCGGTATCGCTCCCAAAGACCAGGATAGTGGCGACGGCTTTTTGTTGGTTCTCCGGTTTACAACAACTTTCTGTGTCTTCGAAGTCTGGTAGGAAGTACTTGGCGTCTTCATATTTGCGGACTTCATTTATGGAGAATGGGTTTAGCTCCCCTTTAACTGTGCACTCGAGGCCATCTTTGAAGTACTTCATACAGCGGTGTTGTGTAGAAGAGATGATGTTGTACTCATGTAACCAAGGACGTCCGAGCATAGCGTTATAGCAAGTCTTGGCGTCAATGACAAGAAATTTGATGTCGGTGATGAGCATCCTAAAGAATAATGTAAATATCACGGACCCAAGCATCCGTGATGACTGAGAGTCGAACCCGAAGATGGTAATTTTGTCCCGAGCCAAGTGCTGAACGTTCATACAGATCTCCTCCAGCACCTTCACGTTGACTAGGTTGATATAGGACCTGTTGTCGACCAGGATCTTCCCTATCTTAATGTCGTGGCAGTACCCGGTGACATATAGAGGGCGGTTGTGCTCGCACGTTCCGAGGAGGAGATCTTCATCGCCGAATGTGATATCGGCTGTATGAACCTCTGCCGGCTCGTCCTTCATCTTTTCTTCCGCAAAGAAAGCTTGGAACTAATCAGGATCTTGCAGTGCCTTGATTAGAAAATCTTGGGCCTCTTTGGACAGGAGGAGAGCATCCAGTATCCTCAGTTGTGAAGGTATCTTCCTCAGGTGTGCCAGGACATTGTAATCTACCTTGTTTTTCTTAGGCGGATCCATGGCCGCGAGCTCTTCAACGACTCTATCATCGAGGGCAATTTCTTCAGGGACTTTTTCCTTCGCCTTGTCTCTTTTGTTCGAACCTTTGTTTGTAGGCTCGAGGTTCTTCTCAGGCAGCGTGCGGTTACGTAGCTGAATGTTCTCGCATTTCTTCGCCTCTTCTTCTTTTCCAGAGGTGGATTCTTTGAAAAGAGGGCCGAGGGTTATTTCTTCCTCAGAATCACTCCCGAATGTGAGAACTTGAGTTTTCCCTTTTGTCGAACTGGTATCAACCATATAACAATTGCCAGTCATTTTTCCACGCTCATCTGTCGCGCTTCTTTATTGTCGACGGGTTTTATGCTTAATCCGCTTGAAGTGTTGTAGGTGAGCAACATATCCTTGCCACCACTTATTGAAGGCATTGCACTCTTCGGTGGGTGGTGTGACCCTCCGATGGTATAAGCAATAGTTCGGATGTACATCCGCTTTATCGTGGTACGTACTCCCGGGAGTATTTCCTTTGAAAGATGGCAGCTTCATTCCCATTGACAGGGTTTTGGCGAACCGTTTCCCCGTCTTAAACCTGCTTTTGTCTGCCACGGGTGTGCTTCGATCTGGTTGGAGTACTTTGTGACTCTTCCTCGCCGCAGCTTCTTCATTCTGACGCCGACGCTTGGCCTTTTCGTATATGGCCGTTTCACGCTCTCGGTTAGCTTTGCTCTTTTGAAGAGCTTCGTTCAGCAGCCTGTCAGTCAGGTCATCTAACGGCTCCAGGGATTTTTGCACCAGTCTTTCCCCAAGCTTTTCTGCGTCGTTTTCTGACTCTAAGGGGGTCTCTTCGTTTTTTAACGACGAATGAGAAACCATGTGGCAACTCGCTACATAATCCTCGGGTTCTTCTGATAAGTCATTTCCCTTATCAATGTCACTGTCTCTGTTCTCGAGGATATGGTTGAGAAAATCTTCAATAGTGACTGGGGTTTGCACCTTCTGGTTGCACTCCTCCAGCGCGTCAATGTACTTTTACAGGTCCGTACGCTTGTTATCAGGATGTACGGGTTTCTTGGTCTTCTTCTTTTTCTTCGAAGACTTTGAAGCCTTGACCTGGGTGTTTTGCCCATCGTTACCAGCTTTCGGTGTTGAGAGCGGTTTAAGCATCCCCTCAATGATTTCGGGCTCTAGCGGGCTTTTCCATTTGATAGCCGGACATGCTTGAAGATCTCTCAGCATTCTTTTAGTTTTAGCTGAAAGGACAACTTCCCACGGAGTTTCTTCTATAAACGAGCATGATGCCCCTGGCATGTCCACCTTTTTAGGAGCATGCTTCTGCGGCGGGTTCACCCTCCAGTTTTCGGACAGCACAAACTTGCCTTGTTGGTACTGATCCTCGACCCAATTTTTGAAAATGTAGCAATCCTCAATTGAGTGGCCCAATACTCTGTGGTAGGAGCAGTAGTTAGGACTATTGATGTCACCAGGCTGCAGTGGGCATCTCGAATCCGGCAGAGTGATAAGTCTGTTGCACACTGCTAGTTCAAACAGTCTCCTCGTTTTATCCCGGGAAAATGAGTAAGGACGTCCTAGCTTCTCTTCGAAGGATCGGCAAGGGCGTGTGTCATTTTGGTGAGCAACCGATTTCGGGTCAGTTGGTTGTTGTTGAGTGTTGGCAACGAAGGTCACTTTCCCTTTGCCATTTTCATTCCGGGGATCTTTTTTTGAAGAGGACGGCCTATGGCCTATCCGGTCCATTTGAGCCAGCCTGTCGATCAAGGCCTGGAAGATGGTCGGCTTGAAGAACATCATAAATTGGGATATAGTCGTCTAAGGATCGAGGGTCCCTACGAACATGCCCACGGTAGGAGCATCTTCTATACGTTGTTCGCATTTTAACCATAGATTCCTCCATCGAATTATGTATTGAACCTAGGTATCTCCTGGCTTCACCCTAGTATTGAGTAATGCTGTGATCGGGGTGCACTCGCGAACCGCTGTGTGAAAAGTAATTCCATCTCCGTGAATTTTTTGACAGAGTCATTTGGGAGCTCGGAGTACCATTCAAATGTCGTCTCCGACAACCTGCCAACAAACTAGCGAAGCAACAGTTTGTCGTCGCCTCCAGTATTACCGCACAAAGCTCTGAATTGAGTAATGTGCTGGTGTGGATTGCCCGTCCCCTTATACATATGGAACTTAGGGATCGTATATCCTGGCGGATACTTGATTTGATCGTACCAGCCTGGATAAGGTCGTCCAGTTCTGACGACTTGGCCAGCCGCTTCACTCACTTGATGAGCTCGTATTTGTTGAGCTATGTAGTCATCAAAGGCAGCCTTAGAGATTGTCTCTTCCTGGGCTGCTGAGACAGCCGGAGGAGAGTTTGACATTTCCCCTCTGTCGTCTTCGATGATTATCGGAGGGTCTTCGGCTGGAGGTTCCGGCTGGATCAACATCCCAACCATGTCTTGGAATAGAAGCGCCATCTGCTTTATTTTAGCGGCCTGTTCCGCGGCCTCCTTATCCTTCCTTTCTAGCACCCTCCGCAGGAACTCGGTGTCAATCTCTTATTCTTGGCGTTGCTCAGATGTTGATTCCAGGCTTTCTTTCTGCCCGGTGAGTGCTGACATTTTCATCGGCATTTCTTAGAGCTTTTTTTGCTATTCCTGAGCATTTGTCAATGACCGAGTGAGTGGTCGATGACCTACGGAAGTGTGGCTTTCCTCTTTCCCAGAAGCCATGTACACCGTGTGCACGATCATGCCCCCAGACTTGGGGCGTTTGGGTCCAGTGCCTTTGGAATTTGCGGCCAGTGGTGGGAGATTCTCAGGCCTTCTATTTTTGTGGGTGGCCGGAGTTAGTGGGGCTGTTGCAACAGGCACCCATGTGGACAAAGCCTTCCGTTGTATAGCGGAGGGATGGTCCTCCTCCTGCCGAGGCTTCTTTTTCTCTAGTCGGCGAGAGTATTTTTTGTCAATTACAGAGTCTTGGACTTTCCGCCAGACCCTGTGGATTTTAGAGGATAGCCGCTGAGGGGGTTGCTCTGGCTTTTCCTGCATCATGTTTTTAGCAGGCGGGGGAGACTTCTTCAATATAGCACTTGGGGAGTTCTTTCGCACCCTCCTGAGCGGATCGAAGTTGTTCCCAGTTGGAACAGCAGCGTCAATTTCCACCATTGGAGCTAGTGGGGTAAGTCCAGAGGGGGAACTATCCCCAGCTTTCCTCACTCGGCGCCTGTGGCGACGTCGAGCATGTCTTGCAGACAGGATTACTTCAGTTGTGGAAGCGGCTTCGTTATGCCCCCTGCTCTGATGAAGGGCTACTGCTGGTGCCAGCCTGTTGAAGACTGATGTCCGTTGAGAGGGGACGGTCAATCTTTCGAAGGCTGACCTTTCGGTAGGGGAAGCAGTCTTGATGACTTCGCTGGAAGCAGGAATTGGAATGGCCAATCTTGTGAAGACCGATCCTTTAGCAGGAGAAGCCCCGTCGATGACTTTATCAGCCAGAGCTGGAACGGCTATCCATTTCGGGATAACCCCTTCAGGTATTGCAACCCTCTTTGCGGGCCCACTTGAGCTATGGCTCAGCTTGTTGAATACTGAGGCGTTAGAATTGGACGACCCGTTGAGAGGGGCCGTGGAGATTGTAAGTCGATCGAAGACCGACTTCTTGGGAGCTTCTTGTGGTGGCACTGGGGCACTAAAGCTTGCTGGCGGGATCATTATCCCAAAGAACAGTCTAGTGGTGGCTTGAGTCACCTGCTCCATTGTCATTGCAAAGATGGAGGCCGCTTGGGGCCTATAAGTCGCTCCTCCATTTAGGGTGGAGCGAGAGTTGTTGTTGCAGGTGCAGTTGGAAGCTATCGATTTCTCTTCTCTTCTGCATAGGAGAAAGATACCAAATCTTAGTATCTCGAATCCAGGGGCAATCATAGTAAACCGCAATTTGTTCACGAACACGATACACTAAGTGTGGAGTGGAAAGAGGAAAAGTTCCCACCGGGCATGCCGGAATCTGTTTACAGCCGAAACAGAAACGAACCGGGATAGGTCGTCTTTCCTGAATTTAGGGGGCAGATGCTATTTGGATTTATCCATCCACCTCTCCGAAAATGCCAAGTTGATTTATGGCGCCGTGTATTGGAGGTTTGGACGGATGCAGCCGTTGTAGCAGACTTCGTCAGATTCCCCCTCGTTTGCAAGGGGTTTTTGATTGTGGGGACGCTCTTCCCTACAGGCGTAGGCCCCTGTAGTTAATTACGTTACCGTATTGCGGTAACCACTTTCTCCTACTCCAGAAGGTCACTTCGTGTCGTGTGTGTTTGTCTTATTTTTGGTTGCCCGTGGATTGTATACGGAGACTAATTTATGTTGTCGCCCGTAGGGCGTGAATTAGTCCAAATCTGTATATTCTTAGATTTGGATTTGGGTTAATTTAAGGATCGTTAATCTCGTTTGAGATTAAGATCAACTTTAATATTTGTTGAGGATATGTTAGTCTAATTTTAGACTAAGATCTACTCAACAGGATTTTGGGAACATTCAGACCCAACAAAAGATAGGCTCTATTGCTTTAGTTTAAGGACGTTTCGGTCCGTTGCTAGTTTAAGGACGTTGCGGTCCATAGCTAGTTTAAGGACGTTACGGTCCGTTGTCGCCATTTTGGGAAGTGCATCTAAAAGCAGTTGGTTGTTGGGACCCGCCACCTCTCTGAAGACGTTGAGGAATTACAACGACATATATCAGAGGTGTAGATAGATGTATCCTTGAACTAATTCCATCGTTAGTCGTATCTTGAGACTATGATTTCTTCATTAGTTTGGGAAGTCATGAGCATAGAGGCTCGGTCTATTTGGAGATCAAAAATGTTTTAATCTCATCGAAGATGCTTTAATCTCAGGAAGACTTAGCCAACTTGAGGCTGGAGTTGATTTCTCATAGTGTTAAACATTAGTGTATGTTCAGCACTCACATGTTCCCACGTGAGGTTCTAATGCAGTGTTAAACACTGAATCCCAGGGAGCGCTCATGTGTGGCACATGAGGCATCTCAAAGTTGGCTCTGTACATTGGGTTCAAGTCTCCGTTTATATATAAGTGTTAAACACTTAATTCTTGTGGCACTCACGTGAGAGCACGTGAGGCGCCCTAAAGTTGGGTAATGCCTTTTTGGGTTTTATTTCCCTCTTCTTTTATGAGCACTTGGCTCACGTGCGAGCACGTGAGGCGCCCGAAATGGGAATTGTTCTCTGAATTTTATTTCTCTTTCTTTTATAAGTGCTAAGCACTTAATTCATTAATGATCACATGCAAACACGTGAAGTGCTTTCACAATGCAAGCGCTGCCTTTGGGTTTATTCCCTTTTCTTTTATAAGTGCTAAGTACTTAATTCATTAATGCTCATGTGCAAACACGTGAGGTGGTCTTTAAATGCGGCGCTGCCTTTAGGTTTATTCCTTTTTCAGTATAAATGCTTGGGGCTCACGTGGGAACACGTGACTGTCGTAGGAGGCACTTCTTGTTCTTCTTTTTAGACGCTTGCATATGAATAATCAGTTCTTTCCTCTATGTGCATGAAGATCTTGATCTTATATCAATGATGCTGGGATTTGAGTTTAGAGAATTTCAAGTTTCTTGTTTTATAAGAACTAAATTCTTTTACAGGGTTAAACCCTAGTTTTATCAGAGGAATTAAATTCCTATTTACTTTTGTAAGAATTAAATTCATTGAACTTAGATCTTTCTCCTAAATTTTGAATCTGCATAACAGAATCTCCCCAATAAGAATTAAATTCTCAACTTGTGGGGAGATCTGCTTCTGCAGATCTCAACCAGAGAAAGAACTAAGTTCTTGTATGAAGGGTTAAACCCTTAAAGAAGAGATAAAATAATCTCTGTACTTTCTTCTTACCTATGTTTTTAGTTTAAGAAGGGGATCTTCTTCTTCTAGAGAATTGAATTCTCTTTTTCTCTTCTTTTGTTTTATGTTTCTCTCTCTGTTCTCTCCTTTTTTTATTTTTCTCAAAGCTTATGAGGGGTCTCTCCTCTGTAGACTTGAAGTCTTGGGTCCTTTATATAGTAGAGAGAAGTTTGTTGATTAGTTTTAGGAGATCTCTCATTGAGAGATTTCAATTAATTTGGGGGTTTTACCCGCTGTTGGATCTTTGATCCAAGGGTTCTGTCTCACAGAACATATATTCTTGTTTCTTAAACAAGATTAGGAATTTTTTTCCTGTACAGAATTTATTCTGTAGATTAGTGATCTTTAATCACCATTGGATTTTTAATCTAAGGGTACTTGGAGAGATGAAAAATATTTTCTGACTCATGGGATCTTTGATCCGCCAACTTTCTGTTTAACAGAAAATATCATTTCCCATTTAAAAGTTTAATAGAATTTAATTCTATCATCATTGGATCTTTGATCCAACGGTTCCTTGTTAATTAGGGAAGTGCCCTCACGTGTTAAACACGTGGGGCTTATTAACTTGGCAATTGTCTTAATTGTTGTGCCTATATGCATTGCATATAGGCACTCACGTATTAAACACGTGGGGCTGTTTTATCCTAGCAATCGTTTTAATTGTTGTGCCTATATGCGTTGCATATAGGCACTCACGTATTAAACACGTGGGGCTCTTTGGCCTTTCAATTGTTTTAATTGCTGTGCCTATATGCGTTGCATATAGGCACTCACGTGTTAAATATGTGGGGCTATTTTAGCCTAGCAATTGTTTTAATTGTTGTGCCTATATGTGTTGCATATAGGCACTCACTTGTTAAACACGTGGGGCTCTTTGGCCTTGCAATTGTTTTAATTGTTGTGCCTATATGCGTTGCATACAGGCATTCACGTGTTAAACACGTGGGGATTTTTGGCCTTGCAATTGTATTAATTTTTGTGCCTATATGCGTTGCATATAGGCATTCACGTGTTAAACACGTGGGGCTCTTTGGCCTTGCAATTGTTTTAATTGCTGTGCCTATATGCGCTGCATATAGGCACTCACGTGTTAAACGCGTGGGGCTGTTTTAGTGAGGAACTTTCCCTCATCCCTTTTTTATAAGGGAACAAACACATATGAGCGCTATATGCAACTGAGTGATTAGCACTGCCAGGCAGTACAGAAATCCAGTCTTAGCCTAAATTGGCTAAGTTTCATGAGGTTAAACCTCTTTGATTCTTCAAGCGAGCCCATATGCTCGCGGTTTCTAAACTGATCTTAGTCTCAAACATGACTAATGATCTCTCATTGATGATATCCAAAATGATATTCATCCCAAATCTCCTAAGGTAATTTTAGTCTCAAATAATACTAATGATTCTTAGATGATCCACCATAATCTTTCCCTCAAACATGGGATTTGGTTCAAGGGTACATCTCTTCACACCTCTGATATATGTCGTTGAAATTCTTCAACATTTTCAGGAAGGTGGCGGGTCCCGACAACCAACAACTCTTTTCTCGTCCCAACTTGATGTAAAATTTCATCAAGACAAAGAATGATACATCCCACATTGATACACTTCTAAATTGACGTGCACACCTTAAATTGGATCATACCCCAAATTGGGCGTATTTCTTATCACCGTCGTTCACTCCGCCACGTAACAAATACATGTGCGTGCAAGATGGATAATGGACCGAAATGACCTTAAACTAACATTCGTCCCCAAAATGGGAATGTTGGACCGAAATTTCCTTAAACTAACATTCGCCCCTAAAATGGGAATGTTGGACCGAGATGACCCTAAATTAGCGCGTCGCCCCAAATACGGCGATAATGGACCGGAATGTCCTTAAACTAACATTCATCCCCGAAACAGGAATGGAACGAAATATCCTTAAACTAACATTCGTCTCCAAAACGGGAATGTTGGACCGAAATGTCCTTAAACTAATGCTCATTCCCAAAATGGGAATGTTGGACCGAAACGTCCTTAAACTAATATTCTCCCCAAACACAGGGACATATAGTGGGAACTCCCCATAAGCTTTTGCAAAAAAAGAGACGGAAGGTTCTAAAAAACGACTGAGAATTTAATTTTCAAAAGAAGAAAAAAGATCTCCCCCTTCAAAACTCTAGGTAAAGAAAAAGGGAGAGAATAAAAGTATCCTCGTTGCCTAGTATAATGGAAACAAGGGTTTAACCCTTCACACAAGAACTTAGTTCTTCCTCTGGTTTGAGATTTGCAAAAAAAATCTCCCCACAAGTTAAGAATTTAATTCTCATCGGGGAGATTCTGTTCTTCAGACTCAAAACTTAGGAGAAAAGAACTAGGTTAGAAAGAAAAAGAAAAAGAACATGTATTCTGGGAATTTAATTCCTCCGAAATTAGGGTTTAACCCTACACAAAGAACTTAGTTCTTATAAAAATAAAAGAAAAACTTAGTTCTCCAATTAAAAAAATGATGATGATCCAAGATCTTCAAAACAGAAATCTTGATGATCATCAATGACTAAAATATCATTAACAGAGATTAATATCTCTAAAAACGAGAAGAACTTGGCGTTTCACGTGAAACACACGTGAGTAAAATTAATGCTTAGCATTATTATAATGCCCCACGTGTTCCCAACGTGAGTTCTTAAAGCAAACAAAAGAAAAAACTAAAACGCCTCACGTGCTTTCTACGTGAGCGTCCAAAGGGCGAAGAAAAACTCCTTTGTGTTGATTAGGCAGCCACCAAATAAAACAGCCCAGCACCCCAAAAATAAATCAGTCGCGTGAAATACACGTGAAACATTCTTGGAAATCCAAAATCTGGCGCCTCACATATTTCACACGTAAGCACCAGAGATCTAGCCAAGTGTTTAGCACTTCTGTCTAAAAACGGGGGTGAACAAACAAAACCCAAAGTCAATGCTCAGAACCTCACATGTTTCCCACGTGAGTTCCATGCAAAGTGCTTAGCACTCCATATTCTGTCAAAATGACTAAAGTGTTTAGCACTGATTGGACAGCGCCTATATTTGAGCGCCTCACATGTTTCATACGTGAGCGCCAGAGAAAATTAGTGATAAGCACTATAGTAGCGCCTCACGTGAAAAATACGTGAGCGCCAGAAAAGATCAGTGCTCAGCACCATTCCAGCGCCCCAAGTGAAATACATGTGAGCATTGCATATCTTAGTGCTTAGTACTGTTAGATAGTATAGAAACCTAATTTCGGCCCAAATTGGCTAAGTCCATGAGGTTAAACCTCTTTGATTTTAAATCAACCGAGCCCATATTTCCAAACTGATTTTAGTCTCAAATATGACTAATGACCTCTCATTGATGATATCCAAAATGATATTCATCCCATATCTCCAAAAGTAATCTTAGTCTCAAATATGACTAACGATTCCTAGGTCCAACACAACCCCTCCTTTCCTCAAATACGGGATTTAGTTCAAGGGTACATCTTTCCACACCTCTGATATATGTCATTGTAATTCCTCAACGTCTTCAGAGAGGTGGTGGATCCCGATAACCAACAACTCCTTTCATCCTATATTGATGCACTTCCAAATTGACGTGCACACCTCAAATCGGATCGCACCCCAAATTTGACGCATTCCATGTCACCATCGGTTACTCCGCCACGTAACAAATACACGTGCGCACAAGATGGATAATGGACCGAAATATTCTTAAATTAACATTCGTCCCTAAAATGGGAATGTTGGACCGAAATGTCCTTAAACTAACACTCGTCCCTAAAATGGGAATGTTGGACCGAAATGTCCTTAAACTAACATTCGTCCCTAAAATGGGAATGTTGGACCGAGATGTCCCTAAACTAGCGCGTCGTCCCAAACACGGAAGTAATGGACCGTGATATCCTTAAACTAAAATAATTGATCCCATATGCTCTTTTGTTTCTAAGTTGATCTTAGTCTCAAGTATTACTAATGATCCTTAGATCAAACTCAAATATCTTATGAACGGATGGACCTCATTTATATGAGATCTGAGTCCTAAGTTTCCGTTGGCAAACCAAGCTACCAACGTGGACCCTGTCAAGCAAATCCTTGACCCAAACCCAAACCCAAAATATATGGATTTGGACAATGTCACGCCCTACGGACGACGACATAAACTCGTCTCCGTATACAATCCATGGGCAACCAAAATAAACAAAAAAAACACACGACACGAAGTGAACTGTTGGAGAAGGAGAAAGTGGTTATCGCAATGCGATAACGTAATTAATTACAGGGGGTTACGCCTGCAGAGAAGAGCGTCCCCACAATCAAAAACCCCTCGCAAATGAGGGAGAATCTGATGAAGTCTGCTACAACGGTCGTATCTATCCAAACCTCCGATATATGGTACCATAAATCAACTCAGTATTTTCGGAGAGGTGGATGGATAAATCCAAATAGTATATGCCCCCAAATTCAGGCTAGACATCCTAATGTCTCGATCCGGTCTTTCGACGGTGAAAAGTCTTAAAGATTATTTTGGGAATTTTATCCTCCATTAGATTTTTGATCCAGTGATTTCTAGTTTACAGAATATATTTTCTTGTTTTTAACAAGATTAAGGATATATTTTCCCATAAATAGAATTTAATTCTATCAAACGGTAATTTTTAATCACCATTGGATTTTTAATCCAAGGGTTAAGAGTATATCTTTCTCGCTTAGAAAGATTAGGGAAATATTTTCTCATATTAGAATTTGATTCTAACATTGGATCTTTGATCCAGCAGAGAATATCTTTCTCATTTAGAAAAATCAAGGAGATATTTTCCCCTAACAGAATTTAATTCTATATTTGATGATTTTTAATCACTATTGGATTTTTAATCCAACGGTTCTCTGTTTAACAGAAAATATCTTTCTTATTTAGAAAGAATATTTTCCATATTAGAATTCAATTCTGTTATTGGATCTTTGATCCAACAGTTTTCTGTAACAGAGAATATCTTTCTTATTATAGAATGATCAGGGGAAGTAGTTTTCCTAAAATAGAATTCAATTCTATATAGAATTTAATTCCATCTGAAGCTAGTGCTTCAAAAATTATGTTCTCACGTGTTTAACACACGACCCCAGTGTAGGTTTTAACCTGTTTATATTTAGCACTCATATGCTTTCTATATGAGCGCTCACGTATTTAACACATGAGGCTAGTTTGCGCATTTAGTTATTTATTTTCAGCACTTATATGCCTTGCACGCTCACGTGTTTAACACATGAGGCCAGTTTGGTCTTTAGTTATTTGTTTTCAGCGCTTATATTCTTTGCATATAAGTACTCACGTGTTTAACACGTGAGGCCAAGCTGTGGGAATTATTTTCGTCTTTGTTTTCTCCCCCATTTTTATAAGGGAAAAACATTACAGACGATTCATCCTATGATTTTCAAAGATCGCGGCACCTCTGACCAAGCTTACACAGAAAGATGAAGCATTCATGTGGTTAGAAGCATGTGAGAAGGCTTTTGCAGAACTCAAGACGAGATTAACCTCTGCACATATTTTCGTAATACCAAATCGATCTGGTGGATTCGATATACATTGTGATGCGTCCGGTAAGAGATTAAGATGTGTTCTACATCATTATGGAAAGGCTGTGGCTTTTGCATTAAGACAATTAAAGGTTTATGAGCGCAACTATCCAACACATGACTTGAAATTGACAGCCGTGGCCTTCGCACTCATGATTTGGCGTCACTACCTTTTGGGAGAGCGAGTGGATATTTATACTGACCATAAGAGTTTGAAGTATGTATTTACTCAGAAGAAACTCAATATGCGGTAGAGAAGATGGTTAGAGCTCATGGCAGATTTCGACATCAACCTACAATGTCATCCTGGAAAGATGAATGTAGTTCCCGATGCACTTAGTCGTCAACCATTAGCAATGAATCTCACCGCCTAGTGGAAGTTACAGTAAGAACTGTACGGATTTATGGTTTAAGTAGTTGTGCCAGATAACGTCTCATCTTTGATGAACTTACAAGTTCAGTCCACTCTTGTTAATCAGATCAAGGCAGCTCAAGTAAATGATATTGTTCATCTCAGAAAACTACATTTTAATACCACTCATTCATTATCTATTTTTTGTATATATCGATACTATTAATCAGTGTCTGCTCAGTAAATACATATTGCAGGTATCTGTGACACAATACTGGAAACACGCTCAAAATCACGGATATAACGTTTGTGAGCCAACACTGCAACCGGAACTGCAAACCGATCGATAACCAAAGAGTTCTTTTACAAATAAATGTATGCACACAATTTTGGTCCAACACAATACAAGTGTGCACATGCTCTTTGGCACATAGACCATGGTGAGGCTGCCCATGGCACAAGTGGGCACATGAGAGATGATGTGTGATAAATGCTAAAAGTTTTGAAGTAATATAAAGTATCAAGTTTCCCTCCAAGACTACTGAGTATAATCTAAGCTGATATGAAGAAATCAAACAATACTAGTGGAATTGTCGAGAGAACACAAGACCACCACACCAACACGATCCAGATTGCTCGGATTGAACCCTGCGAGACTCCTACAAAAACCGGCCCCACCGATTTTATTAGCTCAAAATGACCCTAATTTTCTTCTGACTTTTCCTTACTGTCACATCAACTTATTTGTATTGTTTGTTTAATCTTATTTTTGGCCTATAAATACAGATCAGAGAGCAAAGGAAAGGGTCTCATATTTTATATACCATACCATACTTGATACTTTGTTTCTCTTTTCTCTTTTGTTTTAGTTCTTGTACATAGCTAGTTTCCCTTAAGCTCTTTGCCTTCTCTTGGTCTTGCAATCTCTTTATTGAGCTTGCAAGTTTAAGTTTTGGTTATTGAATTCAAGGGTTGTACCATCATTGAAGTTAATAAAGCTTTCATTTTTGGGTTCTTAGTATTGTCTATTTTTCTTACTTACTTGCATTTCATTACTTGCCATTTACTTACTTGCTATTTTATTACTTGCCATTTACTTACTTGCAATGTTGTTCTATTCTTTTCTTTGTATCATTTCTTTTGCTCTTTCTTTTTGTTGTTTTGATATTTGTGAATATTGGCGTTGTTAGGAAAAAGAATAGTTGTGTAAGTTAAGGTTTTCGTTTCTCATTTACTTTGTCCGATATTTTCCAATTGAACTCCGCCCAAATCTTACGCAAGCGCTCCGTTAGGTATCCTACCCTACCAAGGTATCGGTGATTTCTAACCGCGACCGGTTGCGTTCATTTTGGCCGAAGGCGAAAACCAAGAGACAAGAATGGATGGACAAGGGTCAATAAGCCGGATTTCACTAATACCGTGCTTAAGTATCCTAATCCGCGTTGTTGCCGATTGCTCTAGCTTCAATAGTCAAGTTCGGCATAAAGAATTGAGTACAGACTTCACTAACTTACACTATCCTATCTAATCCTAACAACTTATAATATATACACTTAGGTTAGAAATGAACATTTTGACCCGCGCATTCATACGTGATAACAAGAACGTAGAACGCTCCGACTCCCTGCGGTCGACCCATACTCATCGCGGCTAGCTACATGCAACGCCGTCTTGATTGCGGTTAACTTTAGAACTTTAAATACGACACGCTAAAAGCGTGCAAAATCAAATGGCGTCGTTGCCGGGGAAACGGTAACGTTTTTATTCTTATTATTTCGGGTTAATCTTGTTTATACATCTAACACTATTCTAAAAACAAAACTAAAAAATCAAAAAACCAACAAAAATTAACTTTCCTAACCTTTTTGCTCTCTGGATTTTTGACCTGCAAGCACTCTGGAACTAAACAGAGAAGTTAAACAATAACATTGAGACACTAGTATAACACTAAGACACCAGAAAAAATTTGGAGCCCCAATTCATTAAAGAGCCCGGCGACATCCTTAAAAATTCCGGCGTCGCCGGCCTGTCTCCTCATTTTGCTACCAAAATTTCTTCTGTGCTCCAGTGTTCTAATTTTGTCCTAATTTTACTACTTGATTTTTATAATTTTAGGTGTGTAGGAGTTTGGGGATTCATATCGCTTTTTCGCACTAAAAATCCATTTTCCCGACATTTGTAGACTTAGATGGATTTGCGAACTGCGATCGTGTGGAGCAAAATGTACATTCAAAGATAAGGTGATTGTGAAGTACAGTGCCAAAGATCCGGGTAGTTTTACCCGCGCAAGCGAACTTTTCAAGATAGCCGGATTCAACTCAACGAGGGTTTCCTAACCCGAAAACTTATCGGTACGTATTTCCTAACACCTTCTTTCTCAAATCCGACGCATCCAATATTCTATCTTTGCAGGATTCTTTGCAAGTTCGCTGTCAAACGCTAAAATTTACTAACCCGTATTTGTTGCGGTTCCGTGATTAAACATAAAAATCGATTGCTTTAGGTTTTTAACAACATTTTCATTGATTTGCGTATTGCATCCATTAATACGGACTTAAGGGCAAGCGAACCCCACAACATACGGTAAAGGATTTCATCACCTTTTCCGTGGCCCACAAATCACGAAATTGAGTATAACGTATACCCGCACAAATTTTAAAAGAAACTAGACTTTAAAGCCTTGAAAGACTTCACGCTCATTAGGAGAAATTAACTGTGTTTAGAACACCGCATAACGGTATATCATTCACGGGGTGTTTAGGAAAGTGTTCATGGCGAAACCGCCAAAAGAGAAAGGGTTATCTAATTAAGGACCTTCGTGGAAGCGTTGGAAAACCTCTCATTATCTCTGCACTTACCTGGCCTTGTGATCATATATCTTGAGCCCGTTTCTCGACACAGTTTTACTTCAACAATCAAGTTCTAGAGCTAGTTGACCTAGGTGAACCCTAGACCGATTAGGTGTGTGGTATTGTGTCGTGATTATTGTGTGTATATTTCATACTTTTGTTGATAACTAACATAAAACAAATAAAAAAACTCACATTCTTCTTCTTCCCTTTTTCTTCTTCTCTTCGTATCATGGGTACCCGACATAAACCAACTCTTGCCGAACTTTGGTACTCATAACCAGACATTACTTCATACGGTTCTTGCTTTGGTCGAACTTCGAACGATCCCTCCATATCCAAACTTTCTTTGAAAGATCGGATAAACGCGTCTAGGACAAATAATTGGACTCCGCAATCCACTTTGTATCAACCGTTTCAACCTCCGCCACCTTCTTACGTTGATACCCCTTTTGAGAGTCCTGTTGTAACTCCAAGACCAATGTCCATTCTGAACGTATTGAATAATCCCGTAGCCAATTTTTCACTCCTTTCAACACTTCCAATTCTTTTGATCAACAATTCCATTCACCTCCTTATCATAACGTTGATCTTTTTCCTGTCCAACCATTCGATTCTAACCAATCCTACCCGACTTTTACACCCTCACTAGACATGTCTTCTGAACAACCCTTTGGGACAAATTGAGAATTTGAGTAGTGAGAGTGAGCGGTACATCCTTCAAAATCAAACTTACCCGTTGCAAATAGAATTCCACAACTCCGGTTTCGAAAGTATATCTAGTATCCCGAATGATTAACCAATTGAAGATAGAATGTTTAATGAGTTGTGCGACTTTGTAGTGTTTGATTTACCCGATTGTGAAAGGTCCATTTCAAGTGAAACCAATCCCAATCCTTTTGATCTCTACACCTCCACTCTAGAGCCAAAATTGAATGAAATCCATGCTTTTGATGAGGTGTCTGAGAAATTTGATTTTCACTTGATTGAGGATGTCGACGCTAGGAATATTTTGGATGATGAACCCACAGTTTTGGTTGAGTATTTCTCACCAATTCATCATGTCCTTTCACTTCCATGTGGACATCATCCCGAGTCATTAATTGTTTTTCCCGAACTTCATACACGTCTAGATATTGATGATAAATGGATGGATGAGATAATTTTTGAGGAAAATTGTAACACCCGAGCCCAATGCTACTAATTTCAGTTACCGTTTGAACGTAGTTTCATTTATCTTGCTTGATTGTTACTTATTGTAATTTTATCCCGACAATTCAATTCTGCATATAACAAATTATGGCACCTAAAATAAAATTAAAAATATTCATCTTGGCCTGCTTGACACCCCTAGCCCTGTTGTAGCGTCCGTGCATCGTGTTCTCGTCCCGTTCAGTGAAACGGACGAGTTTGGACGGCTACGCGCACGTACGTGTGTCCGTTTTGGGGGTATACTTTTTGATTGTAAAATACTTCATTTTCACTTTTGGATCCTGCATAAAATTTTATTATTTCAATTTCAAATTTTTGGACCCGACCCGGGCGCGATTTGAAAATGTTTTACTTTGCGCCAAAATCCCAAATTTTAATATTTTTAAACCATCGTATATTTAAATTTTTAACCGCCTAAAATATTTTATAACCTTACAATATTCTTTTATTTCTAAAATCTTTCACAAAAATTTCATTTCACACCAATCAGCTTCCTCCTTTAAAAACCGTGGGCCCCATATATCTCTCCCTCTCTCTCTCCTCTCTCTCCCCCGTCTCTTTATATCTTTCCTCTCTCTATCTCTATTCTCTCTCTCTCGCTTTCTCTCTCTCCCCATATATCTCTCTCTCTCTCCCTCATATCTCTCTCTCTCTCCCACCTATATATTCTTTTTCCTCCATCACGCGAACCCAACCCCATGCAACCCTAGCCACCTCCCCCTTCGCCGCTGCAGCCCCAACGCCGACGCCATCACCACCGGGCTCGTCGTCTCCTCGCCCTCGACCGAGCCACTCCACCTCCTCGCCTCCGTTCCTCTCCCGTGACCGCCTCGCCTCAAACCCATCGTTCTCGCCTCCTCAACCTTCGCCGTGTCACATTCGCTGCCACCTCCGTCCCGACCTCGTTTCCCCTTCGACCACCATCCTCCTCTTCTCAACCACAGATCCAAAACCCTGCACCCAGCTTCGCCGACCGAGCCTGCACACCCCCGACCAGGCCCGTGCACCCCCTGCACAAAGTTGCACCGCCGGAAGTCGCTGCCGACGACCCATCTCCGTGCCCCTGGCCCTCGCGCACACCCTTCCGTGAGCTAGCATCCCCTCCTCTTTTCCTTTCTTCTTTTCCTTCTCTGTTAATATTTTCTTGATATGCAGGTTTCTTTCGCTGTCGACGTAGGCCACAGCCGGAGCTCCGTCAACGTGGTCGACCGTCACCACCCTTCACACAGATCCTCGTGAGCCCTCCCTTCTCCATCCTCCTTCCCTTCTTCTTCGCTTTCTTTTCTTTTCTTGTTGCAATTCTTGACGTTCGCTGTTTTTGGGTTCGCCGGAATCCGGTGATGCCGGCGACGTGTCCCGACATTCCAGCGTGGTACCCCGACCCGTGTGGTTCCACTGTTCATCGTTTGGGTTCATTCCGTGAACCGTGCGCCCGTCGCGAGTTTTCCCCGCCGACGTTTTCCGTTTTCCCGATTCGCGACCCGTCGAGGCAAGTACCCCTTGCTACATGCTAAACAATATTTACATATACTTGATGACACCCTAAAACCTGCAATTTAACTTTGGTGTTATAATTTCCCATTTTTTTCGTGTTCAAGATTGTTATATATCATTTATCTTTCAAACTTGGAACCTATATATGTAGATATCATTGCATCGATGAAGTCTTAACTTGGTAACAAGATTAAACGGCTATAATTGTCTTACTGCATTCTCATAATGTTGAAATCATCTCTGTGACACAATTGATAACTGTATTGCAAATTGAATGAATCTGCCTATTGCTTAATTCATTGCTTAGATCAACTTGTTAACCATACTTGATTATGTAACTGAGTATGAGCACACCCATGATATTGTTTACATCTTGACCTGACTTGCTACATACATATTGATTTACTCGACATGGTACCGTATACTGCTTGACTTGACCTGATGTACCATGACCTGACCCGTCACCTAATCTTGTGTCTAATGCCAACAAACCTGACATGTAGTCCTCATGGACCGTTCCTGTTGTCTATCCAGACAAGCCTGTTTACCTGATCCTGTGTTGGCATTAATTTCTTGATTTCGGGATACCTGACTTGAATTACACTTATAACTTGGGGGTATGGGGAAATCAAAGGTGAAACCTGACTTGTAACTCAACAGTTCACTACCTGTTCTGATCTGTACACATTCCTGTTTGGTGCCTAGCGGCATGTCTCGGTTTCAGCCGAGAATATTGAGGTCGTGGTCCCGGGTATGTACGGGATACTATTGAGTGTACACATTCCTGTTTGGTGCCTAGTGACATGTCTCGGTTTCAGCCGAGAATATTGAGGCCGTGGTCCCGGGTATGTACGGGATACTATTGAGTGTACACATTCCTGTTTGGTGCCTAGCGGCATGTCTCGGTTTCAGCCGAGAATATTGAGGCCGTGGTCCCGGGTATGTACGGGATACTATTGAGTTACATCGATAATTCATCAATTTGGTTTCAAAGACTTTAGAATAGAAAACCTGATAGAACAGTCCAGTTTACCCACTGCACACTACCCTGCACTGCTCTGATTCATATTATTGTTACCCTTGCTTTATTCATGTTTATATTCGCATTGCCTGTTTATTATGTTACTACTTGATGATTTGACGCGCTGACGTCTGGGTTTTGCATGGCCCAGATTCTGTACCGCTGTCGCAGTCCGAGCAGGAGTACTTCAGCCGACAGGCTGAGCTGTGAGTGTCAGCAGTAGTTAGTTTTCCTTCCTGCATTTTTTTCCTGATGTGAGCCCGCATTATGGGACATACATTCCAGTTATTTTGTATTGGATCTTTCGCTTCCGCATTTTTATTATTCTTGACTCAGATTATCCTGGATTATGGACATGTTTAGATAGTTTTATTTTGTTCTTGATATCTCTACAGCCGTAATGTGACTGTGGATGGATACTTCCTACCCACAGGTAGCATGGTTGGCTATGTCACGTGCCCATTTTAGCGTACTCTGGGAAGCGGGGCATGACATGGTTCTTTTGGTATCAGAGCCATAAGATAGTCGGGTTGATTCTTTTGTAGTTGGGTATTGTACCCAATACACGAATCAGAATACTCGTGTTTAGGAAACATGTCCTGCCACCTTGCCGTTTTACCATTCTTGAATCGCATTCTTCCTGATTATATCTTTTACGATGTGCAAACTTCCTTTGCATATCGACTCGAAACTTGATTCCTTGTTATCTCTAGGACTTAGGCGATTTGGGTGGAGTTATGTAATTATGGCTATGATATCGCGGCATAGTTACAATGAGGCACTCTATTTAAGTATCTTGGAGTTCTAGCCTTGATCTATATTCAGAAGCTATCAGCATGATAATGTTGGGTGTTTTGATTTCAGGAATATGGCAGGTAAGAAATTGAAGACGTACCAAAGGCGTGTGGACGAAGCCGCCATGCTTGGAGTGATAAGAGGAATGCTGGAGAATCAAAAGAAACAGACCGAGCTGAAGCCGGCGTCTGCACTGAACCAAACGTCCGTACATAGAAGTGTTCCGGTGAACAGACGCAGCATAGCACCAATGAAGAAAACAATTGTGGTTGATCGGAAGTGGAGCGTGATTTGTAACTACTTCCATGTACACGGACATGTGCAAAGGGATTGTCGAAGGAAGCTGGGACTCTGTTTTGTTTATAGGGCGGCAGATCACGCCGTTAGTGCTTGTCCGTCGAACTTCGTACGAGGGATGATTTTCAGAAGCCTCCGCAGAGACCGTTCCAAGGACAGAAACAGCTGACTCAAGGACCTAATCAGGCTAGAGCTTTTACCTTGACAGCTGAAGAAGCTAAGGCGTCAGGGAAAGTTGTTTCAGGTACTCTACTCGTTCGTGGTTATCCCGCATTAGCGTTATTTGATTCTGGTGCATCCCATTGTTTTATGTCATCCAAATTTATAACTACACACTCGATTGACTACACGACCCTGTCTAGTTTCTGGGGCATACACACTGGGAATAAAAAAATCATAGCTAGTAGAGAATGTAAAGATTGTACAGTTGTTGTGTGCGGACGGGAGCTTTTTGCAGAATTCTTGGTGATTGATACGGGCAGCTACGAGGTCGTCTTGGGAATGGATTTTCTTGGAACTTTCCACGCTCACATTGATTGTAGGGCAAGGAAGGTAATTTTCCAGATTCCCGGACATCCCGAGTTTAGCTTCACTGGAGGAAGCAGTTCTGTCAGGCCAGTCGAGTTTAGGGCTAGGCCGACAAACAGTATTCTTGCAGCAATGGAAGTTGATAAAAGTGAAGAGCCGGCTGTTGTTCGTGATTTTATGGACGTGTTTGAAGATATATTGGGATTACCGCCGAAGCGAGACGTGGAGTTCGCAATTGATCTTATTCCTGGTGCAGCGCCGGTATCCAAAGCGTATTATCCAATGGCACCAGTAGAGTTGGAAGAAGTCAAGAAACAGGTTGATGATTTGCTTGAGAAGGGTTGGATTCGAAGCAGTAACTCACCTTGGGGAGCTCCAGTTCTTCTAGTAAAGAAGAAGGACGGCACAAGAAGGATGTGCATCGACTATCGGGAATTAAACCGGGTGACTATTAAGAACAAGTACCCGATCTCTCGCATTGGCGAACTTTTCGAGCAGCTTAGTGGCGCGAGGGTATTCTCG
The DNA here is from genome assembly GCA_030015575.1 of Agapanthus africanus. Classification (NCBI taxonomy): domain Eukaryota; kingdom Viridiplantae; phylum Streptophyta; class Magnoliopsida; order Asparagales; family Amaryllidaceae; genus Agapanthus; species Agapanthus africanus. Next base: position 820,320,642 of record CM057339.1, on the reverse strand, counting down.
AAACTGGATTTGCGATCCGGATATCATCAGGTCCGAGTAAAGCGGAAGATATTTGCAAGACAGCGTTCCGGACTCGGTATGGACATTACGAATACTTAGTGATTCCCTTCGGAGTAACGAATGCGCCGGCAGTATTCATAGACTTGATGAACCGAATCTTTTCACCATTCTTGGATCAATTTATTATGGTATTCATTGACGATATTCTGGTTTATTCGAAGAGTTTTGAGGAGCATGCTGAACATTTGAAGATCGCACTGCAAACGTTGAGACAAGAGAAGTTATATGCGAAGATGAGTAAGTGCGAGTTTTGGCTCGAGGAAGTAAAGTTTTTACGGCATGTTGTGTCTGGCGATGGAATCGCCGTCGATCCAGAAAAGATTGCAGCAGTTCGAGATTGGCCGATTCCAAAGAATGTTGCGGAGATAAGAAGTTTTCTTGGACTCGCCGGATATTACAGAAGATTTGTGGAGAACTTTGCTAGTCTGGCGGAGCCGTTAACCAAGCTTACGCGCAAGGAGGTACCTTTTGTATGGACGGACAAATGTGCGTTAGCTTTTGAGACGTTGAAACAGAAGTTGATAACCACCCCTATTCTGACCGTGCCAGACAATTCCGGAGGATTGGTGATTCACAGCGACGCATCTGGGAAAGGATTGGGATGTGTTTTGATGCAGCATGGGAAGGTTGTAGCGTACGCATCGAGACAGTTGAAGATCCATGAGAAGAATTACCCAACTCATGACTTGGAACTTACGGCTGTGATTTTCGCTTTGAAGATTTGGAGACACTACCTTTTGGGCGAAAGGGTCGAAGTTTTCACTGATCATAAGACCTTGAAGTATGTGTTCACGCAGAAGGAGCTTAATATGAGGCAGCGTAGATGGTTGGAGCTGATGGCTGACTACGATCTTGATCTTAAGTACCATCCGGGGAAGGTTAATGTCATGCCGGATGCGCTTAGTCGGTTACCAGCAATTCAGGTGTTAACTACGCAGAAGGAACTCGTTGAGGATTTTCGAAGATTTGACTTGGAGGTTGTGCTACCGCATTCTACGGGACAGTTGATGCATCTGTAAGTACATTCATCGTTGATCGAGAATATTAAAGCAGCACAATCTCAAGACCCTAGACTACAAAAGTTTCGAGAACAGGTTGAAGCCGGACTACGAATAGATTTATTGATCCACGAAGATGGTTCGTTGAGGTATGGTAGCCGATTGTGTGTGCCAAAGGGAGATATCCGCGAAGAGCTTATGAAGGAGGCACACAGTTCAGCTTATTCTGTACATCCAGGAGGCACAAAGATGTACCGAGATATTCGACAGCATTTCTGGTGGGAAGGCATGAAACGGGAGATTGCTCGCTTTGTGGTGAAGTGTTTGGTGTGTCAGCAAGTTAAGGCTGAACATCAAAGGGTTGCTGGTTTATTGCAACCACTTCCGATTCCTCAGTGGAAGTGGGAACATATAACCATGAATTTTGTGACGGCTTTACCACGGAGTCCAAAAGGTAACAATGCTGTATGGGTGATTGTTGATCGGTTGACGAAGACAGCTCCCTTCATTCCTTTCTGGGTTGGTCAATCAACAGAGACTTTGGCAGAGCGGTACATGCAAGAGATTGTAAGATTGCATGGAGTACCCGTGAGCATTGTGTCCGATCGGGACACTCGGTTCTTATCACACTTCTGGAGGAGTTTACAGGAAAGTTGGGGACTCGATTGAAGTTTAGCACAGCTTATCATCCTCAAACTGATGGTCAGTCGGAGAGAACAATCCAAACTCTTGAGGATATGTTGAGAGCATGCATGTTGGACTTCAAGGGGTCTTGGGAGGATCATCTGCATTTGGTGGAGTTTTCTTACAACAACAGTTTTCAGGCAACTATCCAGATGGCTCCATTTGAAGCTTTGTATGGTCGTAAATGCCGTTCACCTGTTTGTTAGGACGATGTCGGTGAACGGAGATTGTTGGGACCAGATTTGGTTGTGCAGACAGTTGAGAAGGTTAACATTATCAGAAATCATATGAAGGCAGCACAAGACCGACAGAAGAGTTGGGCAGACACGTCAAGAAGACCTCTAGAGTTCGCCATGGGTGATTTGGTATTCTTGAAGATATCACCGACTAGAGGGGTGATTCGTTTTGGGAGTCGAGAAAAGCTTAGTCCTCGTTTCGTTGGACCCTTTGAGATCTTGGAGCGTGTTAGTGAGGTGGCGTTACCGCAGTCCTTGGCAAATGTGCATGATGTGTTTCATGTATCTCAACTCCGTAGGTATGTTCGAGATAAAACGCATGTATTGGATCATTCGGAGCTAACAGTACGAGAAGACTTGACTTTTGAGGAGCGACCGATTGAAATCGTGGATCGAAGGGAAAAGGTTCTTAAGAACAAGGTGATCCCTCTTGTGCTTGTTTCTTGGGGTAATCACTCGCATGAAGAGTCCACTTGGGAACGAGAAGATGAAATCCGGCAGAAGTTTCCTCACCTTTTCTTGTAGTTATCTGTCTTTGTATTCTTGGAATTTCGAGGACGAAATTCTTTTTGTAGTTGGGTATAATGTAACACCCGAGCCCAATGCTACTAATTTCAGTTACCGTTTGAACGTAGTTTCATTTATCTTGCTTGATTGTTACTTATTGTAATTTTATCCCGACAATTCAATTCTGCATATAACAAATTATGGCACCTAAAATAAAATTAAAAATATTCATCTTGGCCTGCTTGACACCCTTAGCCCTGTTGTAGCGTCCATGCATCGTGTTCTCGTCCCGTTCAGTGAAACGGGCAAGTTTGGACGGCTACGCGCACGTACGTGTGTCCGTTTTGGGGGTATGCTTTTTGATTGTAAAATACTTCATTTTCACTTTTGGATCCCGCCTAAAATTTTATTATTTCAATTTCAAATTTTTGGACCCGACCCGGGCGCGATTTGAAAATGTTTTACTTTGCGCCAAAATCCCAAATTTTAATATTTTTAAACCATCGTATATTTAAATTTTTAACCGCCTAAAATATTTTATAACCTTACAATATTCTTTTATTTCTAAAATCTTTCACAAAAATTTCCTTTCACACCAATCAGCTTCCTCCTTTAAAAACCGTGGGCCCCATATATCTCTCCCTCTCTCTCTCCTCTCTCTCCTCCGTCTTTCTATATCTCTCCTCTCTCTATCTCTCTTCTCTCTCTCTCGCTTTCTCTCTCCCCCCATATATCACTCTCTCTCTCTCCCGTATCTCTCTCTCTCCCCCATATCTCTCTTTCTCTCCCACCTATATATTCTTTTTCCTCCATCACGCAAACCCAACCCCATGCAACCCTAGCCACCTCCCCCTTCGCCGCTGCAGCCCCAACGCCGACGCCATCACCACCGGGCTCTTCGTCTCCTCGCCCTCGACCGAGCCACTCCACCTCCTCGCCTCCGTTCCTCTCCCGTGACCGCCTCGCCTCAAACCCATCGTCCTCGCCTCCTCAACCTTCGCCGTGTCACCTTCGCTGCCACCTCCGTCCCGACCTCGTTTCCCCCTTCGACCACCATCCTCCTCTTCTCAACCACAGACCAAAACCCTGCACCCAGCTTCGACGACCGAGCCTGCATACCCCCGACCAGGCCCGCGCACCCCCTGCATAAAGTTGCACCGCCGGAAGTCGCTGCCGACAACCCGTCTCCGTGCCCCTGGCCCTCGCGCACACCCTTCCGTGAGCTAGCATCCCCTCCTCTTTTCCTTTCTTCTTTTCCTTCTCTGTTAATATTTTCTTGATATGCAGGTTTCTTTCGCTGTCGACGTAGGCCACCGCCGGAGCTCCGTCGACGTGGTCGACCGTCACCACACTTCACACAGATCCTTATGAGCCCTCCCTTCTCCATCCTCCTTCCCTTCTTCTTCGCTTTCTTTTCTTTTCTTGTTGCAATTCTTGACGTTCGCTGTTTTTGGGTTCGCCAGAATCCGGTGATGCCGGCGACGTGTCCCGACATTCCAGCGTGGTACCCCGACCCGTGTGGTTCCACTGTTCGTCGTTTGGGTTCATTCCGTGAACCGTGCGCCTGTCGCGAGTTTTCCCGACCGACGTTTTACGTTCCGTTTTCCCGATTCGCGACCCGTCGAGGCAAGTACCCCTTGCTACATGCTAAACAATATTTACATATACTTGATGACATCCTAAAACCTGCAATTTAACTTTGGTATTATAATTTCCTATTTTTTTCGTGTTCAAGATTGTTATATATCATTTATCTTTCAAACTTGGAACCTATATATGTAGATATCATTGCATCCATGAAGTCTTAACTTGGTAACAAAATTAAATGGCTATAATTGTCTTACTGCATTCTCATAATGTCGAAATCATCTCTGTGACACAATTGATAACTGTATTGCAAATTGAATGAATTTGCCTATTGCTTAATTCATTGCTTAGATCATCTTGTTAACCATGCTTGATTATGTAACTGAGTATGAGCACACCCATGATATTGTTTACATCTTGACCTGACTTGCTACATACATATTGATTTACCCGACATAGTTCCGTATACTGCTTGACTTGACCTGATGTACCATGACCTGACCCGTCACCTGATCTTGTGTCTAATGCCAACAAACCTGACATGTAGTCCTCATGGACCGTTCCTGTTGTCTATCCAGACAAGCCTGTTTACCTGATCCTGTGTTGGCATTAGTTTCTTGATTTCGGGATACCTGAATTGACTTACACTTATAACTTAGGGGTATGGGAAAATCAAAGGTGAAACCTGACTTGTAACTCAACAGTTCACTACCTGTTCTGATCTGTACACATTCCTGTTTGGTGCCTAGCGGCATGTCTCGGTTTCAGCCGAGAATATTGAGGCCATGGTTCCGGGTATGTACGGGATACTATTGAGTGTACACATTCCTGTTTGGTGCCTAGCGGCATGTCTCGGTTTCAGCCGAGAATATTGAGGCCGTGGTCTCGGGTATGTACGGGATACTATTGAGTGTACACATTCCTGTTTGGTGCCTAGCGGCATGTCTCGGTTTCAGCCGAGAATATTGAAGCCGTGGTCCCGGGTATGTACGGGATACTATTGAGTGTACACATTCATGTTTGGTGCCTAGCGGCATGTCTCGGTTTCAGCCGAGAATATTGAGGTCGTGGTCCCGGGTATGTACGGGATACTATTGAGTTACATCGATGATTCATCAATTTGGTTTCAAAGACTTTAGAATAGAAAACCTGATAGAACAGTCCAGTTTACCCACTGCACACTACCCTGCACTGCTCTGATTCATATTATTGTTACCCTTGCTTTATTCATGTTTATATTCGCATTGCCTGTTTATTATGTTACTACTTGATGATTTGACGCGCTGACGTCTGGGTTTTGCATGGCCCAGATTTTGTACCGCTGTCGCAGTCCGAGCAGGAGTACTTCAGCCGACAGGCTGAGCTGTGAGTGTCAGCAGTAGTTAGTTTTCCTTCCTGCATTAATTTCCTGATGTGAGCCCGCATTATGGGACATACATTCCAGTTATTTTGTATTGGATCTTTCGCTTCCGCATTTTTATTATTCTTGACTCAGATTATCCTGGATTATGGACATGTTTAGATAGTTTTATTTTGTTCTTGATATCTCTACAGCCGTAATGTGACTGTGGATGGATACTTCCTACCCACAGGTAGCATGGTTGGCTATGTCACGTGCCCATTTTAGCGTACTCTGGGAAGCGGGGCGTGACAAAAATATTGAGGATATTTTTTAGGATGAACCAGTTTTACTTGATTAGTCGGATTTTCCAATTCATCTTATCCCTTTCATTGACTGTGTACACCCTCCTAAATCTTCAACCGATCCCATTCCTCAATCACCTCCCTCTATCGTTCCTACTTCGCAAGACACCGTATCACTTTCATTTCCTGTGTCTGGTTTACCATGTTCGGTCTACCCATGTTTTCTCACGAATCTTGAGAGATTTGACCCCATTTCTCGACGGGTTAATAGATTAGTACAATCGCTTTTTACACATCGGTCATTACAATTCATACTAATTTATTCACTCCATTTTCACCCTCAAGTTTGTACTCCAATTCTTTTTCCCTTCCGCCATTCTTCTCCTCATATACCGGGACCATGGACCGCTTCCATCCCCATACGGTCTCGCATATTCTCTATTTCTTTCCTCTCCACATTCTTTCACCAGCTCGGGCCTTATCCCGATAAAAATTTTGAATGGTTGGTGTTAACTTTTGGCCTGTGTAAGGCCTTGTATAGTTTGAAACTGTTCCCTCCCCTAATCTTGAACTTCAACGCTTAACAGTGGCAACATTGTTTCACTTAAGTTTGGGGGGGATTTTTTTGTGTATATATTTTTTTTGGTTTGCTTTTTGTTTTGTATAAAAAAATTGTAGGGAGCGCCGACAATTTTGACACTCTTGGTGTAGCCTGACAGTGAGGGCACTGTCAAGTTTAAGTTTGGGGGTGTGCTCGGTAAGCTTTTCTACCTTCGCATTCATGTGTATATTTTGCATTTGCATTCTTATTTTAAAACCCATAAAAATCAAAAAAAATTACAAAAATATAAAAACTTTGTCGTCAAGTTAGCTAATAGGGTAACTTAGATTTTTATTCCGAAAGTTTAGTTGATACGTTAGAAATAACTAAATTCTAGGCTTAGAAATTGAAAACCCTAAAAATAACCCTCTTTCTGTTTAACCTTGGTAATTATACGTCCTTGCAGTTTTTTTTATAGAAGTATGTAATCTTGAGTTCAATTCTTGAGTTAAGTCAAGATGAAAGGAAAGTATTGAAAGCTTTACTGAAAGATAAGTCTAAAAAATAGTTTCTATTCTTGAGTCCAAATTTAGAAAGTATATACCTTACAAACTGCACATACACGCACCTTGAAACTTGGGATAGTAGAGAATACCTAGAAATACTCTTACCTGAAAACCTAGTATAAAAGAAAAAACGGTATTTAAAGATAACCACTAAAAAGAGCATCATTGAAAAATATATCCGGTCTTGAAAAAGAAAAATAAAGAAAAGAATAAATAAATAAAGTCAAAGACCTGGAAACTACTATTTACGTTTTAAGCTCACACATTCAGTAATCGGCTGTTAGTGCCTCAAGAAGCATTAATAGTCGCATGAAAGGTGTGTGAGCAAAACCGTCCATCATTAACGAAAATAAGTAGTATTAGGTATTAGGGCAAGGGTACTCTAGCTTGAAATGAATTCTAAAGTGTAAGGGTGAAATTTTACACACACGTAGGGGTATACAATCGATGTTTGGAGGAAAGATAGGAATAAAGAATAAGACTTATGTTTTCCGTAAAGATGATAAAAATCCCTGATTAGAGACCGCACTTTAGAAGGAAAACTCAAGAGATACCGAGATCTTTCTAAACTGTAAAAACGTATAGGATCTGAGGTTGAATAAATAGGAGGCGTGAAACATAGGGGTTGAATATTTCTAATTTAGGATAATAGAATTTCTAACCTAGATACTAAACTGTAGGAGTAGAATCGACGTTAACTTGTGAAACTAGCTTGACGGGATTTTGTGGGTGTAATCCGCTGAAAACCCTCAGGAGACAACACTCCTCCTACTAGGGACACCTAGAGGTTTAATGGCTTGTTGCACGAGCTCAGTGCAATCGTGTTCCCTGCGAAAGTGAGGCTAGGATTTTGTTTTGCTTGGGACGAGCAAAAGATAAATTTGGGGGTATTTGTTCATCTCAGAAAACTGCATTTTAATACCACTCATTCATTATCTATTTTTGTATATATCGATACTATTAACCAGTGTCTTCTCAGTAAATACAGATTGCATGTATCCGTGACACAATACTGTAAACACACTCAAAATCACGGATATAACATTTGTGAGCCAACACTTTAACCGGAACTGCAAATCGATCGATAACCAAAGAGTTCTTTTACAAATAAATATGTGCACACAATTTCGGTCCAACACAATACAAGTGTGCACATGCTCTTAGCACATGAACCATGATGGGGCTGCCCATGACACAAGTGGGCACATGAGAAGTGGTGTGTGATAAATGCTAAAAGTTTTGATGTGATATAAAGTATCAAGTTTCCCTCCAAGACTACTGAGTATAATCTAAGCTGATATGAAGAAATCAAACAATACCAGTGGAATTGTCAAGAGAACACAAGACCACCACACTAACACGAGCCAGATTGCTCGGATTGAACCCGGCGAGACTCCCAAAAAAACCGCCCCCGCCGATTTTATTAGCTCAAAATGACCCTAATTTTCTTCTGGCTTTCCCTTACTGTCACATCAAATTATTTGTATTGTTTGTTTAATCTTATTTTTTGCCTATAAATACAGATCAGTGAGCAAGGGAAGGGGTCTCATATTTTATATACCATACCATACTTGATACTTTGTTTCTCTTTTCTCTTTTGTTTTAGTTCTTGTACATAGCTAGTTTCCCTTGAGCTCTTTACCTTCTCTTGATCTTACAACCTCTTCATTGAGCTTGCAAGTTCAAGTTTTGATTATTGAATTCAAGGGTTGTATCATCATTGAGGTTAATAAAGCTTTCATTTTTAGGTTCTTAGTATTGTCTATCTCTCTTACTTACTTGCATTTCATTACTTTCTATTTACTTACTTGCTATTTCATTACTTGCCATTTACTTACTTGCAATGTTGTTCTATTCTTTTCTTTGTATCATTTCTTTTGCTCTTTCTTTTTGTTGTTTTAATGTTTGTGAATATTGGTGTTTTTAGGAAAAAGAATGGTTGTGTAAGTTAAGGTTTTCGTTTCACATTTCATTTGTCCGATATTTTCCAATTCAACTCTGCCCAAACCTTACGCAAGCACTTCGTTAGGCACCCTACCCTACCAAGGTATCGGTGATCCCTAACCGCGACCGGTTGCGTTCGGTTTGGCCGAAGGAGAAAGCCAAGAGACAAGAACGGACAGACAAGGGTCAATAAGTCGGATTTCACTAATACCGTGCTTAAGTACCCTAATCCACGTTGTTTCCGATTGATCTAGCTTCAATAGTCAAATTCGGCACAAAGGATTGAGTACGGACTTCACTAACTTACACTATCCTATCTAATCCTAACAACTTATAATATATACACTTAGGTTAGAAACGAACATTTTGACCCGCGTATTAACTCGTGATAATAAGAACGTAGAACGCTTCGTCTCCCTGCGGACGACCCGTACTCATCGCGGTTAGCTACACGCGACATCGTCTTGATTGCGGTTAACTTTAGAACTTTAAATACGACACGCCAAAAGCGTGCAAAATCAGATGCCAAGCTACAAAAGATCCGAGAACAAGTAGAAAGTGGTCTTCGAACCGACTTCATCATTCATGAAGATGGATCCCTACGGTATGGGAGCCGTTTATGCATGCCAGTCAGCCCTATTCGAGAAGAGTTGATAAAAAAAGCTCGCAGCTCTCTTTATTCTGTACACCCCGGCGGCATGAAGATGTACAAGGATCTACGGCAACACTATTGGTGGCATGGAATGAAGCGAGAAGTAGAAAGGAGCATAGAAAAGTGCTTAATCTGTCAGCAAGTGAAAGCTGAATATCACAGAACGGCTGGTCTACTTCAGCCGTTACCAATTCCAGAATGGAAAAGGCAGCACATTACCATAGACTTCATGACTGCTCTCCCACGCAGCACGAAGGGTAACGACGCAGTTTGGGTTATTGTAGGTCGGCTCACTTCATCCCATTCAGAGTTGGCCAATCAACCGAGACGTTGGCAAGAAAGTACATGGAGTAGATCGTGAGATTACATGTGGTACCTGTTTGCATCGTCTCTGACCGTGATATTAGATTCAAATCTCAGTTTTGGCAGAGTCTTCAAGTCAGCCTAGAAATGAGCCTGAATTTCAACACGGCATATCATCCCCAAACAGACGGACAGTCTGAGTGAACAGTTCAGATCCTAGAAGATATGGTAAGAGCCTGTATACTAGATTTCGGAGGTTCGTGGGAAGATCACCTACACCTTGTGGAGTTTTCATATAACAATAGTTACCTGGCAAACATTGGGATGGCACCTTTCGCAGCCCTCTACGGACGTAAGTGTCGTTCCCCGCTGAGTTGGGACGAAGTTTGAGACCATGAACTCCTTGGACCAGAGATGATGGTGACAACTGTGGATGTAGTTCGCACGATCAAGGAGAAGATGTGCATAGCTCAGGACCGACAAAAGTATTGGGCAGATGCAAAGCGTCGACACTTGGAGTTCTAACCCGGAGAGCATGTGTTTCTGAAGATCTCTCCGAACATAGGAGTGATATGTTTTAGCAAACAAGGTAAATTTAGTTAAAGGTACATCGGACCGTTTGACATACTCGAAGGAGTTGGAGAAGTGGCGTACTGCTAGGCACTACCACCCTTATTGGAAGGAGTGCACAATATGTTCCACATATCCCAGCTACGATGATATGTGACCAACCCCAGCCACATACTTGATCACTCAGAGCTCACTGTATAGACCGATCTAACTTGTGAACAGCAACTAGTTGAGATCTTGGATCGAAAGGTGAAGACATTACGGAACAAGGAGGTGAACTTGGTCCGAGTGATGTGGAGAAGGAATTCGCTGGAAGAATCAACCTAGGAGAAAGAAGACGATATGCGTACACAATACCCTCATCTATTTGAAGTTTAGTACTTTGTATAAATTTTGAGGACGAAATTTTTATAAGGAGGGTAGAACGTAACGACTCTGAAATCCCTGTACAAATGTATATAAAGGGTATTTCAGCCTAATTAGGAGTTATAAGTTAATTTTGTTCAATAAAAGTAAGAAACAACTTGTAGCTCACTAGTTAAGCATCTCTACTGTTGTGCCATAGCCTGAGTGTTCGAATCCCATCAGTCCCAATTATTTTTTAAAATTTTTCTTTTTAATTTTTCAGAAGCCCAAGAGTTGCACGTGCAATACACGGAATATCGAAAAGTTTTAGAAAAATCAAACTGGATAAATACGGAGTTAATTACAATTTATACACAGGGCATGAGTTTCGAAGAACGTGGCCTCTTCTGGGCCTCCAGATCCTCGCCACCGGCAATTGGAATAGCCCCAAATTTTTCGGTGCTTCGCCCGTGCACCCCTTCAGCTCCCCTTTACTCCATTTTCTTGTTTGATTTCTCTGAATTTAACCAGAGAAGCTTCAATTCTTCATTAACATTATTTTAAATTCTTTTTAATTCAATTCTTTAATTCACACACCTTCATTTCTATACTATAAATACCACCCTATCCCTTAGCTCTCCCTTATTCTGAAAATTTATCAAAATTCTTTTAAAAAAATTTTAAGTTCAAGAGGGGTTATTACTAGTCAAGTGGAGTTAGCGATCAAAACTCGTTCCATCAAAGACCGAAGCCATTCCTGACGATACCGCAACGCCACGAAGACTCTCTCTTTTTCCTCCCTTCTTAACGCTCCAAAATCCGTAAGTCCTTATTTCTCTCTTTCGTTTTGACTCAAACCGCCTTCTTAAATCATATCGACAAAATATTATTTGTTTTTAAAACATTTAGCATCTTTGGTAGGTCAAATAAGTCACCCAATCCTCTAACATCACTTCAAAATATTATTCACATTATTTACCTTTTGATATAATTAAAATTTCATACGAAATAAACACATATTGAACTTTTTCATATAAATACCACGAACTTTGAAAAGTAACCTTTTTATCGATACCTAGAAATAAATACCTCTAGAAAACTCATGGGGTAATGACCTACCGCATCATACTATGGCTTCATAGCTCGTTATTTTAGGTGTATTTTTAAATTGAAGTATACAATTTCCATTAAAATACCATTACTTTTATAAAATATTTTTATCGCTATTTTTAAATCTTTTGCAATTGCGCCACTAAAACCCTTTTAGGGGAACCAATTTACGTATGGTGCGCATTATCGTACGTCCTTGGGATAGTAGAGTGAGATACAGAACTCCTCACGGAAAATTCGGTCTTGAAAGGAAATAAAAATACGGTTTAAAAAAATACGACTTTTAAAAAAAAATTAAACTTTGTAAAATTATAAAATTATGAATCCGTATTTTCAATGAAAATAAATTGTGAAAAATATATTTTTAAATGTAAGATTAAAATTTTAATAAATTACCATCAAATTTCCAAAAAGTTATAGTTTTCAGAAAAATACCATAAACTTTAAAAGCTAGGTTTCCATCACTAAAATACCACCTAAACTAAAATACATTTATATAAAACTTTTAATATTCTAAATCACCCTCGAGATTTATTTTTAAACAATATTAAAATAATTTTTCATAAAACCCCCTTGAGAAATGCAAATACATAATAAATAAACAAGAATAAATTTTTAAGGTCTCTAGATTAATATAGATTTAAGCGGTATCATTTCTCTTGAGACTCGGGAAACTGGAGAAATTGAGTGCCTGCCTATCCAGGTTAGACAACACTGGAAATTAATGGAGTTATTAATGTCAATCGTTTTGGACACAAATCCTGCCGTCCATGTGCGGAGGATATCCAATTATTTCTGAACTTAAGATCTTCAAAATTAAATCTAGTAATATGAAATGTCTATAATTCAAATACAAACTCGAACCCAAACTTGAACTTAAACTCCAACTCTAATCCAAACTCGAACCTAAACTTGAACGTTAACTCAAACTCATTCAACTCGAACTAACTTGACTCGACCCGAGATTGCAATTGACATGACTCGCATTTTACTTGACTTACTCGACTATATTTTTTACTTTTGCAATCTATAGTTTCGATCAAGACATATTTTAATCGACCGAGCAAATCAACTAATGATATCTAGCAGTTATAATATTTTATACTCGGGGTGTATGGGATAGTTTCAGGTGTGAATCCAACGGAACTTCAGGAGTTCCGTATTAATCTACTCGAATTCTATTTACTAGAATCTCAGTCGGGTTGACTCCTCCACAGCTTGGAGTCCTGATGCTAACACGTGAAATGGGCCCATGTTTCCTTGCTCCTGGGGCCCCACTCCTGAGCTCGTGAATACTTCTACGGTTGTGTTAATATTCACACTTGGAACTTAACGTTAACATAGTGATCATATAGAGACTTATAGTACATATACCCATGTTCATTTACATATACTTTTACTCAACATATACATTACTTCATGATTATTCTATACTTATCACTTTTCACTTTTACTCTACCTTTGGGACTTATCGAGCACTAGTTCACTGACGGGCATTCCACCCACCTTTATTTTCCTAAAATGTTCGTCAGATACCATGGAGACGGGGGAGGTGGACGCAACAGAGGAGAAGTACGATCAGATCGCGGCTCAGGTTTAGACTAGTTATCTTTTTCTTTCAGTTTATGTATGCCACCTGTTTAGGCATTTCTGTTGTTGTATTTACTTTTCAGTTGAACTCTTGTATCTGTAAATATTTCAAGTTTGAATGTAAATAAAAATATTTGTTGAAAAACTTTACGGTCTCCATTTATTCTTGTATTGTGTATTATTATTTCAATACGCTTAGTATATTTATTTAGGGAATAATCTTCTCTGGATAAATATGTCGCGGGCTTACCACGTTATTGTTTCCATCTACTGGGAAGCGGGGCGTGACACTGGTTAGGAACACTACTTACCGGTGATAGTACGGGACTCGGCGGATATCCGGAGGATACCGATTGAAGTGATATCATACAGATGGATATGAGGGTCGATCCTAGTGACGACGCCTGAGATATGAGGATTTTACATGTCGATACTGGACACGGGATTTATGAGGATTTCGAGTGTCGATACTGGACACTCAGTGTTTTATGATGATTTCGAGTGACATTGATGGACACTCATTGAATTATATATATATATATATATATATATATATATATATATAAACATGCTATGGATGACATGTTACCACATATTGATATAGACACGTTATAATGCGTGCGCGCACACACACATACACTCGTACACATTAGTTACCACATAGTATGATATTATTATGCAGTATGACCTAGGTAGATTGTTATGCATTCGATTTCTACCTGATAATGTTTTCTACTCACGAGTTGGCAACTCATCCACGTTGTACCATAATTTTCTTATAGAACCGACCGCTCGAATCAGTAACGGCTTACTGGCATACTTCTTCTTCATGTGATTGCTTGGTAGGTGGGCTACATTACAGATCATAACCGCTGCTTGTATATTTTTATTCATTTATAATCTAGTTAAAAACTCCATCAACCAGACCTGTATATTTGTGAACTTAGAGACCAGATTTGTATATTTTTTCGGACTTAGAATTGTATGTTATATTCTTTTGTTGAGTTGGGTATAGTTGATTTGATATCGTTTGGTACTTTCTCTACTTTTTCTTGCGTTGATTTTCGCTTTGGACGTCGTATTTATATTGCGTGGTTGTAATTCCACCGATTGGCGATGAGTTAGCTCCCGATTGAGGATGCCAACATTATATATGTATATGTTTTGGTTTTTATCAAAATTTACAAAGGAGGTGCTGCCAAATTTCAAATGACGAAAACATTTTCAAACTTCAGTGTACAATCCACTTGTATTTCTATAAACTTTACTTATACTTTAAAAAAAAGAAACTTGATTTTATTAATAACCATTTTCAAAAACTTCACCTCCGCTATTTACTTTAAAAAGGTTTAGATTCCTGATTTTCGGCTTACTTGGATTACAGTGGGGTCCTATAGATTTCACGTGATTCAAGTGCCGGTCACGTGCCATTTTCGGGTCGTGACAACAGTGAACATGAAGTGAATGTCAAAGTGTCCTAAAAGGTCTCTATAAGCGTAATCTAAGCTAACGTCACTTCGAGTGTGAGCGTCAACTACCATAGGAGTATTCTCAAACCCAAGGGATAGAGCCCCAGGGATAAGCAAACATGGGCCCGAATCAAGAGTTAGTAATGTACCATTTCAGCCTGGTACCACAGCAACATGAATGTACCGTTTCAGCCCGGTACCACAATAACATAAATGTTAGTAATGGGACTTCTGAGATTCCGTTGATCGAACTCACAACTCAAACTACCCAACACCCCGCGTATGTTAAACTATGAATAATGATACAAGTGTTACACGAATCCATGAATACATTAAGGGTTACAAGTTCATGTCAATTTCAAGTATTCATATCAAGTTCAAGTATTCATGTCAAGTCATTACGTATTCGTGGTTTCGAGTCAAGCATGCAATGGGTTTTATCACACAAGTCATGTAGATATAATAAATAAGCAGTCTCAACATGAAATGAGATAAGTATATTATTCAAGTCAATGTTCAAAATAGCGATAGAGTGTTGCGTAGCGTTCCACTACTAAATAGCGAAAAACGCAAAAAGCATAGCGCAGAGCGTAAACTACATGAATTATTAATTATTACTATGATCATCTCATTTACAATAAATTATATTATTATAAAGATATAAAATTGGCTTGAGAACATAGAACAATAAGTAATATAACAATATTTTTTACAGTTGTAGTTTCTCTGCTCCCCAAAATTCCCAAAAAAACAATATTTTCAAAATTTTCAATCCTTGAGTTCATATATATGATTCATACTAGTACTAAACCTATCGAAATCAATTAAATAATCTATGTTTGAGAAACATGTCTATTAAATATGATTTCAAATTGAGAGCTTAGAATTTTAATGAAACTATCTTTATATAGTTTAGGATTAGATACTAAAATCTTAAGAACTTCAGTAGAAAATCTTATAAAAAAATAGCGTATGTATATTGTAGCGTATACTATTTGTTAAAAAGCGTAAGCTATTTGAAGAAAAAACGTAAGCTGCTTTGTATTTGAGCTTTTTTCCAAAGTTACGTAGCGAATAGACTAAGCCATGCTACATAGCGCAAAATGGAAAGCTATGTAGCTAGCTATTTGAAACATTGATTCAAGTTATGACCAAAAACAATGATGTGAATAAGTGTTATGTACGACTAATTACTTAAGTCAATCAAATTCGGACTATAAACAAAAAATATAGCTATTAGTGTTATGAAAATGTGAGTTCAAGTCTCACCTAAATATGACCACTGGTTTGCGAGATATGTCCATTTTTGTATCATCGTGCAGAACAGATCAGAATCTGTCCAGCACCGACACACATTTTTAAAACATAGTGTGAGTTATTTTTCGTAAGTTTTCAGGTTTCGAAAATTATTAGAAACTTGTAGATATTTTGGTTTACTTATCCAAACAACTAATTTCTGCGCAATTTGGATTCCTGAAACTCAAGCTATGGTCATATTAACATCAGGGTTTAAAACAAAAATTCTAATTTTTGCACAACAACTATGTGTTGTCTTGCAGAGCATATATAGGATCATTCTATACATTTCTGGGTCACCAAATATATAGGAAAGTTACAGGTCTATAAATTATGTATTTATACATCTAAAGTTTGTCACAAACTGATATCGGGGGTTCGAGCTATGTCATATTTAAAAAATTGTGTGCGAATCATGACAGTTTCTGTCTAGTTTCGTCTATTAATTTTATAACGCAGTTTTCTATTAATTACGTCAATTTTCAGGAATTCGGTATAACTAAGAAATCTAGAACTTTCGATCTATATGTCCAAAAAAATTGAGTTTTCTCAAGTTGGACATCAGTAGACCGAGTTACGTGTCCTCGCAGATGACCGATAAAAGCAGTTTTCTGCATTTAAAAAATGTTAATAAAAAGACATCGTAAATCCTAAATCGTTGTGTGATTCGATCTGAAATTTTTACTGTAAATCTAAAGTTCTACTAATATATAATCTAATCTTCCTATAATGTCCAGAAGTCAAGATTGATTTTCTAAAAATTATTTCGAAGATAAAGGTGTTGTTATAGTCGTATTTGTAGAAAGATTGAAACCATGGTATTTATTTGTATTTTTTCTTTTATGCAAAATTAAATAAAATTAATTAAAATTTCAGCGACAAATAAAATGAGTTAAAAAAACAATATTACTTAACATATAATTAACTATTGTATGCGAGAATTTAAACTAAACATAGGTTCTTTATATCAAATATTTTAACTTACCAAAAATTACTCTATCGTAAGACTAATCGGAGCAAAAACAAGTATCGGCATCAACGAAGACATGACAAAAGAAGGGAGATTCAACAAGAAAGAAAGAGATGGTGACTTACTCACGGTGTGAGTCAGTATAACAACCGGCTCACCGTTTTCTATATCCTAACGATGGGAAGCAACTCTAGCGGCTACGAGACCCAAAAGAGACGAAATAGAAGAAAAGGAAGTTATGAGTTTTATCCATTGATTTTCCGAATTTGTGTGGAGAATTGAAGACGAGGAAGAAGAAAGAAAATGAATATATAAAAGGGGATTCATGTTCACCGTAATTCTTCATAATAATCTAATTTATTATGAATAAATTTTAGGAGTTAAAAGGAAGAGAAAATGAAAAGTAATTTGTAGGTTATGAAAGAGTTTTTAAAAATTGATAAAAAAATTGTAAGACTGGAGGTTCGAACATGTAGCCAACGAAATAACAGTGCAATGACTTAACCAATGTGCTACAAGTTATTTCTTGCATATATCCAACAAATATTAAATATATGCCAGATTTTCAGAGGAAAACGGTGTTTTATTAAAAAAAGATAATACGAAAGTATAGGAATTTTGGGGTCGTTACAGGCACAATTCTCTTCTCTTTCTATCCCTGAAAATCTCTATACCAAGGATTTTCTTCGCAGCTCCAAAATCATTCATCTAGAACTCTCGACCCAGCTGTTACTTCAATTTGTCAAGCCCTGATTTGCTTTTGGAGGCGATCAACATGTCGTCGAAATATAGAAGGAAATATATCAACATACCATCATCAAGCATCTTGAAGTATACGCACAGGTCTTGCAAACTCCTTTTGAACTCGATCATCACTATGAAGTGGTAAGATCGCTTATACTATTGCATTGGGGATTGCCTCAATCCGTACAATGATTTTTTAAGCTTGCATATATGACCTACTTTACCTTCGACTATAAATCTTTCGATCTGGTGCATATAGATATCTTCTTCCAAATCTCCATGCAAGAACATGGTCTTGACATCAAGCTGCTGCAACTCCATATCGTAAATGACCACTATAGCTAAAAGAATACATATCGAAGTATGTCTTACCACTGGGGAGAAAATCTCATTAAAAGTCTACTCCTTCCTTTTGAGCATACCCTTTAGCCACAAGTGTTGCTTTATATCGGATACCGTAATCTTCTAAAGACCTTCCTTTAGCTTGAAGACCCACTTGCTCCTATGACGCGTTTGCCTTTTGGCAACGGTACTAAATCTCATGTATTGTTCCTTTGAAGAGATTTGATTGATCGTTAGAAAGTGTGTTTGTAAATACCACAATCAAAACGGTTTCACTAGTAGCTATCCGTGATGAGTACAGGTCGTTCGCAGAGAAACGTGAACCCTTTTCTTACTTTAGACGAGTTGATAGACGATAGGGTGATTGGTTATAGATCTATTTTAATATATGGATGTAAAATTTATAAAGAAAAGGCTTGTAAGGTTCGTATAACTTAGTAGTAATGGATGACTAATTAAAAATGACTCCTTTTATCTTTTAATAATTTAAAACTAAATCGATAGTGATGAATGTAGATTAGGGTTTCTTAGAAGAAACTAGGGTTTCCCCACTATTAACCCTTGTATTTGCATTGATCTTTATTCATGTCTAGCCCTTAATAAAATAAGTGTTAAACCAATCTCAAATCGTGGTCGTGACTATCAATAAATTGGTAGCACGTCGGATAAGGAGGTTAACATTTGTTTTGCTAAAGTTTATAGACCTTAAAATGTATAAAAGAATTTAAATGATTTTCTCATCCATTGTTCTACCCTAGCCTACAAACCCTAGTAAGTTAGGAATTACTCACTCATAATTTGAGATTTAGAAGATTGAAGAATGAAAACATGATTAAGATGCAGAAATTAAATGCAGAAATTAAATACGGAAATTAAATGCAGAAATTAAATACGGAAATTAAATGCAAAAAGAATTAAAAACAACTACCTTTATTATTCAACTATTGCATTTACAAATCCTAAGAAAGTAGAATACAAGAACCCTAGGTTTTGCTCTCGCTCTCTCTCTCTCTTGTTAGAAGTAGATGACTAGTTGAAGATCACTTAGATACGTGGATCTCTTGGATCTCTTGATATCTTCGGTGATGATCTTTGATGTAAAACTCTCGGTCCTATATATAGTCCCAGAAACTAGAAACCCTAGATTCCATAAGTGAGGATATACAGCTAAAATCCAAACCACAAAATCTCAAATCCTACGGCCATAGATCCGCCGCGGAACCACCGCAACTCCCTCTCTTTGGCCGCGGATCCGCCGCAGTGTAGTAGGATCAGGTTTGGGGATTTTTTCTGGTGTTTTGTATTGTCATGTTGAGATCCTCTAGATGTCTATATTCTGCAAATCACACTCTGAGTCTCTGCCATTGCTAAATCTTACGATTTGCTTCTATACTTTAGCAAATTTGATTCTGACATCCCGATTTAGCTCGGATCTCTTGGATTTCAGGACCTGAGTTGATATATGCACAATATCTCAAATCAAAGTGTTTAGTAGCATTTGGTATTTTTGAGATATTATCCTAATCATTTTATATGATATTAGATCTTAAGAATATTGATTAGAGATATTTGATATGATATGCATATTTTAATTTTATTTAAATATTAAATGCATGTATTATCCCTCATTAAGTTAATTAAAATGTAGAAACATGTGATAATAAACTTTTTACATATAAACCCTCATATGTTCTATAATTACAATAAACACCTTTTAGTACGTAACAATAATAGGGAAAATGTTCATTCAAATGTGCAATATTTTAGACTAATCAATACCCCCAAACTTAACTTTGATCGTCCCGAGCAAACTAGTTAAAGAGAAAAAGAAAAAGAAAAAAACTAACTAGCACACTTTCGTAGGCAACACGATTGCACTTAGCATGTGCAACAAGCCTTTAAATCTCTAGGTGTCCCTAGTAGGAGGAGTGTTGTTTCCTGAAGGTTTTCAGCGGATTACACCCACAAAATCCCATAATAAAAGAAAGAAGATGAAAGTTACATAAAAAAATAAGGAACATATAAACGAAAGAACTTGAAAATAAGAGTTTCAAACTACGCTAACTTTTTAGTTGCCATAAGCCCTTCTTAATGGTCTTAAAAATATGTCAGAAATCACTTTATCTCTCAATAAAATATCATCTTTAGCCTTCCTCCCTACCTTTCTTCCAAATATCGATCATATATCCCTATGTGTGTGTAAAAGACATCTCTACACTTAAAGAATTCAATTCAAGTTATCATACTCTTATCCATCTTTCTTAGTACTTTTTAGTCGGTGAATTTTTTAGATGGAATTGCTCATACATTCTTCATGCGACCGTTAATATTTCTTGAGGTGCTAACCAACCGATTACCAAATGTGCTCACTCTTTTAGGTGTAATTAGCGATATCCTAGTCTTTCAATACCTAAAGCTTAGCAATGACTCCTAAACCAGTTGGTCTAAGACACTAGGTGATAAAGCACCCTCGCTATATTTTTTATGCTGCCTTAAATAATTACAAAGCCAGTGTTCATTTTTCTTCACCATATATATATTTTTTTTCTTCACACTAAGGCTTTTTAGACAAGAGCATTTCAAGGTATCCTCTACCATCTCAAGTTTCAAGATGTGTGCAAGTGCATATAGTAGGGTATCAACGTTCGGATATTTGGACTTAAGAATAGGGACAATTTTTCAGATTTATTTCTATCCTCAGATTAGTAATTTCTTTCATCTTACTAACCCTTGGGACAACAGCTCATGACTACCTATTACTAGCTTCGTTTTAAAATATCTAATTTTCCTACTTTTCTTAAATTTCTTCCTATCTTTCATATGTATTTTTAACATTCTAACTTTTATTATAAAAAATTTGTGCTTTTATCTAGTATAATGCAAAATGATGTGTGAATTAGCGCAAACCTTTCCCAAACTTATTTGCAGCAGTGTCTTCACTGATGTCATCTTTTAAGCTCAAAACATGTACACTTGGGAGGAAAAGTTCTTAATAATTAGTAAAGGGGGACAAAAAGTCAATGACAATGAAATCCTCCCCCAAACTTGTTTTTGGCTCATACTCGTGTAAAAATTTATTTTTCTTTCAAGAGCCAAAATATTTTTCTCCCCCTCCAAACTTTAGTGAAACAGTATTAAGCATTTAAAATTATAAGAGGGGGTAAAGTTATTGGTCTATATAAAACTTTGCAAAGACCAAAATTCAATACCAACCATTCAAATATTTTATTAATATAACAACACAGTTGGTAGAAGATCATAGATGTGAAGAAGTGGGGGGATAAGAGGCATAATCGATCGGGTTTACGACTCGGTTGGTAGAGACGAAACAGTGATGGTGGATGAAAACGCGAATGTGAAAGACAATGAGTAGGTGGAATATTCGATTTCTCGTACTTGATAAGAAGAAAGGATGGCAATTCAACTTCTTTGGATGGAGGTTGATTCATCACAACATCCATGTCTTCTAGGAATGCAATTTCTTCGCCGAAAATGTCTTCAAAACTTCCATCAATATTCCGAATGATAATCTCATCAGAAAGGAAGTTATGATACTCAGATAGCTCGACTAAATCATTCGACAAGTCAAAGGATTCGGATTTGGGTGTGAACTTGTCGACAGAAGGGTCTTCACTTGTATAATAAATAACAGGATCAAACACTGATGCACTAGTGGCATTGAGATCAGTATCGTGAAGCTCCTCAAATTCGCAACTGTCGGAAGCTATCTTCTCGACAGAACATACATCAACTATATGAGCATAGGGTTCGGAGGGTTGACTACCTAACTTGTAGTTATTGAGCTCAATTGTCATCTTCCCAAAGGACAGGTTCATTGAACCGTTACGACAATTGATTACAGCATTGGAAGTTGCTAGAAAAGATCGACCTAGAATCACCAGAATTTGGTTTCGTGGGTTTGCTACAGGCTGCGTATCTATAACTATAAAGTCCATAGGGAATATAAATTCCCCGACTTTAATCAACACATCCTCTAGCTCACCCCTAGGTTGGGTGATAGATCGATCGGCCATCTGGAAAGTGCAGTGCGCAGGTTTCAACTCTCCTATACCTAATTGCTCATAAACAGAATACGGAAGCAAATTAACACTAGCACCTAAATCGAGTATAGCACGATTGATAGTTTTATTACCCCCAATAGTTATAGATTTTGTAGGACAACCAGGGTCCTTACGTTTCATGGGCACCAATTAGGTAAGAGAATTGCTCATATTACTCGCTAAGAAAAAAAATTAGGCACTTGAATTTTCCTTTTCCTAGTGCACATGTCTTTTAAAATTTTTGCATGGTAAGGAACTTGTTTGATAGCGTCTAGGAGAGAAATATTTATGTTAACTTGCTTAAAAATTTCCACAATCTTCTCCATTTGGGGATATGGTCTGGTGGCCCTTAACCTGTTTGGGAAAGGAGCTTTATCAATAAGGGTTTGGTCCAACTTTTGAGAAGAAGTTTGTGGAAATGGAATGGATCCCAAAATTAAATTTAGGATGGTCGTCGATGGTAATTCCTTCAAGGAAGTGGGCTGAGAGTTCGAGCCTAGTGGAAAACGGAGAATAGGCTCGGAAAAAGATGGTGGACTAGACGAAATAGGAGTAGAAGTAGTAGCTGGGGTATCATCAATATCATCATCAACTTATTCGCCAACTTTTTTCTTCAGCACTCTTTTCGATCTCAACGTGGTTACGGCACTCACATTATGATTTTGAAGGATGAGATTTGCACTGTGTGAGTGGCTGGGATTTGGTAGAGGTTGAGATGGAAGTTTCTCTCTCTCTCTCTCTTACTCATAGTGGCATTTAACTATGCAAGTTGTGCTTCGATTGATTTTATGCTTTCACCGTGGGAAGCAGTGTGTTGCACTAACGGTTTGGACAGAATACGTTAAATTAGCCGTCATTTGCGTGGATTGTTTAATGAACGTTTCTAAATTTCATTCGAGTGTAGAGTTTTATCGGTACCCGGCCGTTGGGAAAAAATCATTAGAAGGTGCAAAGTTGTTAGCCGTATTTTGAAAAGATTGTGGTTGAAAGGGGTGCTGACTTTGTTGTGGTGGCTGCTGTTGCTGTGGGGGGAGGCCTTTGATAGTTTCTTGGGAACTGGTTTTGATTTTGAGTTTAGTTTTGGTTCCAAGAAAAATTAGGATGATTCCTCCATCCTGATTGTATGTGGTAGAATAAGGATCGTTTCTAGATCGTTGCTGAAAAGCAGCATTAGTTTGTTCTTGACCTTGAAACGGAGGATTTAAAGAACATTCTTCCGTTAAATGTGATAGGTCAGAACAGCAATCACACACGGTTTTGGGGAGCGTAACTTGGTTTAGGGAAGCTGACAAAAAAATTTTTTCTATAGCTTTGAGTTTCTTTTGTATCGCTACTATTTCGACTTTTATTGCGGTGGAAATATCAAGCTGATGAATACCTGCCCTAGATGAAGATGGAGTTGGTCTAACGCTTTCCCACTGTAAGGTTTGTTCAGTGAGATCTTCCAGGAATTGCCAAGCTTTGCCATCGTCTTTAGATATGAAATGACATTGACAAATGGTTTTCTAGCATCTGTTTTGTCGCTGGATTAATACCCTCATATATAATTCAACAAAGTTGCCATCTATCGATTCCGTGATGAGGGCATTGGACAAGAAGATCTTTAAACCGTTCAAAGCATTTCCAAAATGGTTCATTGGGAAGTTGGGTAAACTGGTTAATCTCGCTTCGAACATGGGCGGTTTTGTACTGAGGATAGAATTTCTTAAGGAATGCTGCAATGAATTCATCCCATTTGGCTATAGAATGTACGGCAGTGCTATAAAGCCATTTTTCTACTAGATCGCATAAGGTAAAAGGGAGAAGACGTAATCGCATAGCATCCCCTGAAAGTTGGGTTATGCTCATCATTGCACATACGTTCTCGAATTTGGTTATGAAAACGTATGCGTCTTTGGATTCAAGCCCGTGAAATTTGGGCAACAAGTTGATGAACTGAGGTTTAATTTGAAATTATCCCCATTGGCTGGAGGAAGAGATAGACAAGTAGTAAAGGGCCCACGCACAAGGTAGCATCTTTCTTAGAGAAGATGCGAGGTGGATTCTGCGGATGTACGGGTGGTGGCAGGGTGGTATCGTTAAATCCCGATGGAGATCCGTCCATTTCGGGAGATTTAGTGGGTGGAGGGAAATAGAAGATGAAAAAGTACCGACTTCGGAGTCGATAGCAAAAACACGGACTAGACGGGCACTAGAATCTCGTGTCCAGTCGATCATGCACTAAACGGGTTTAGCGCACGTGGCAGCGTGTGTGAGAACGATTTTAAAAAGGTTTGTTTAGAAAAAGTGTCGGACTTGAGGCTAGACTCAACAAATCACAAAATGCACAATCAATCTCTAAAACTAGGGTCACCTAGGTCAAGTCATTAGACCGCTCCTAGACTTCCAAAGGACAAGTCGCAGGATCAATCCTCTACCACCTCTTTATCACTCTTGTGGCCAGGTAAGTTCCAGGTAAGTGGGAGGTATCCGCTATACGAATCACCGAAATAGTGGGACCTAATTAAGTAACCACGTTTTCTTAGTCACACTTGCCTAAACACCACAAGAGAAATGCGGATAAGTGATAGATTGCCCACGACCTTCCTCTGTCCTAATTGAGCGTGACGGTCCTTAGAGCCTTGGTCTAGATATTTTTTAATTAATGTAAGGTGAAAGTATGCTCGTTTTGTGATTTGTGGGGCCTAAGAAGGGTGATGAAATCCCCACTTAATCTGAATTTGGGTTATTGCCCCTTAATGTCCGGTTAAGATATGCACAAACAAACCAATATCAAAACACGCAAAAAGATTTTTAAACGGCAATATTTTACAAAGAATCCTGCAGGAAAGATCAGATTATTGGATCTTAGAGGAGAGAGAAAGATATGAAAAAAATTACCTGAGGATTTTGGGGGCCCAACTCCACCAGAGCGCCGCGGTTCCGCAGCAAAACCACCAAAGTCGCTGTGGTTCCGCTGCAAGTTTGTGTGATCTTCTGTTATTTTTTCTTCAATGCCCTCCTCTTCTCCTCTGGGATATGTTGAAAGTCTCTAAATCTCTGTTTTCCTGTTCTAGTTACTCCAGATTCCCTTACAAAACTCGCACAATAATCGTTAGATACACAAGATGCGGTTTTGTTTATTTATGTTATGGATTTAATAAGAATTCAACCTAAATAGCAAGAAAAAAATTACGACCGTTTCCCCGGCAACGGCTCCATTTTATTGATCGTTAGAAAGTGTGTGTGTAAATACCGCAATCAAGACGGTGTCGCTAGTAGCTATCCGTGATGAGTACTGGTCGTCCGCAGGGAAACGTGAACCATTTTCTTGCTTTAGACGAGTTGATAGACGATAGGGTGATTGGTTGTAGATCTATTTTAATATGGATGTAAAATTTATAAAGAAAAGGATTGTAAGATTCATAGGACTTAGTAGTAATGGATGACTAATTAAAAATGACTATTTTTATCTTTTAATAGTTTAAAACTAGATCGATAGTGATGAATGTAGATTAGGGTTTCTTGGAAGAAACTAGGGTTTCCCCACTATTAACCCTTGTCTTTGCATTGATCTCTATTCATGTCTAGCCGTTAACAAAACAAGTGTTAAACCAATCTCAAATTGTGATCGTGACTATCAATAAATTGGTAGCACGCACGATAAGGAGGTTAACATTTATTTTGCTAAAGTTTATAGACCTTAAAATGAATAAAAAAAAGTTAAATGATTTTCTCATCCATTGTTCTACCCTAGCTTGCAAACCTTAACAAGCTAGGAATTATTCACTCATGATTTGAGATTTAGAAGAAAGATTGAAAAAAGAAAACATGATTAAGATGCAGAAATTAAGTGTGGAAATTAAATGCAAAAAGAATTAAAAACTACTAGCTTTATTATTCAACTATTGCATTTACAAATCCTTAGAAAGTAGAATACAAGAACCTTAGTTTTTGCTCTCTCTCTCTCTCTCTTGTTGGAAGTAGATGACTAGTTGAAGATCACTCGGATACGTGGATCTCTTGATCTATTCGGTGATGATCTTTGATGTGAAGCTCTCGGTCGTATATATAGTCTCAGAAACTAGAAACCCTAGATTTCATAAGTGAGGATATGCAGCTAAAATCCAAACCACAAAATCTCAAATCCTACAGCCATAGATCCGCCGTGGAACCGCTGCAACTCCCTCTCTTTGGCCGTGGATCCGCCGCAGTGTAATAGGATCAGGCTTGAGGATTTTTTCTTGTGGTTTGTATTGTCATGTTGAGATCCTCTAGATGTCTATATTCTGCAAATCATACTCTGAGTCTCTGTCGTTGCTAAATCTTACGATTTGCTTCCATATTTTGGCATATTTGATTCTGACATTCCGATTTAGCTCGGATCTCTTGGATTTCTAGACCTGAGTTGATATCTACCCAATATCTCAAATCAAAGTGTTTAGTAGCATTTGGTAATTTTTGAGATATTATCCTAACCATTTTATATGATATTAGATCTTAAGAATATTGATTAGAGATATTTGATATGATATGCATATTTTAATTTCATTTAAATATTACATGCATGTATTATCCCTCATTGTGTTAATTAAAATGTAGAAATATATGATAATAAACTTTTTACACATAAATCCTTATATGTTCTATAATTACAATAAACACCTTTTAGTACGTAACAATAATAGGAAAAATGCTCATTCAAATGTGCAATATTTTAGACTAATTAAGATTCCATCTCTTCCTCCATAACGAGTCTCCATTTTGTAAAGTCTTGTAACTTGGTAGCCTTTTTGTAAGAGAGTGATTCTTTATTTTCAATAGTCAGGGCATATGCTGTCATGTCTTCAAAACCGTAATCCACCAATCTCCATACCGATCTGGTGGACGCTTATCTCGTTGTGGCCTATGTTGTACCTGCTGAACTGCTGAAGGCCCTGGCTCCACCTGCTGAACTGGCTACTCCTGAGTTCGAGTTTGCGGTACCTCATCTCTAACACCATGGACTGGAACCTTCGCCGCCACCTGATCATGTGATTTCGTTGTCCTCTCACCATCTTTACTTTTAACCTAATTGTTGAGCATCGCAGATTCATCAAAGGTCGCGCAGCTGCTGATTACGACTTTACTAGTTTCAGGACACCACAACCTGTAACCCTTTACTCCATCTTTATAACCAAGGAAGATATACTTCCTTGCTCTCGGATCAATCTTATTGTTCTTCTCGTGAACGTAAGTTGGGCACCCAAACTCTCGGAATATCGAGTAGTCAGCAGCTTTTCCAGTCCATTCTTCCTCGGGAGTCTTCAAAGCTATCGCCGATGATGGCGACCTGTTGATGAGGTAAGCGGCGGAAGTTATAGCCTCAGCCCAAAACTCCTTTGGAAGTCCTGTAATCCGTAAGCATCGCGTTTTTTCCAACGTCTGATTAATGCGCTCTGCAACACCATTTGATTGTGGATCTCCGGGTATGGTGTAGTGGCGTACAATACTCTTAGATTTGCAGAACCTTTTGAATTCATCAGAGGTGTACTCACCGCCATTATCGGACCTTACGATCTTCATGGACTTTTCAGTCTGCTTTTCAGCTATAGCTTTCCAAAACTTGAAATTCTCAAATACTTCAAATTTAGCATTCATTAAATATATCCAAGGCTTCTATGAGAAGTCATCGATGAAAGATACAAAGTACCTAACTCCTCTACGAGAAGGAATCATGTCGTTCCCCACACATCGGTATGAATATAATCCATGATACCTTTGGTATCATGTATGCATGTGCCGAACTTCACCCGATATTGATTTCCAAACACACACACTCTTCACAGATGTCTAACTTCTCAAAATTTACACCTCTAATCAAACGTCTTTTGTGGAGCACTTCCAGATTCCGTTCACCCATATAGCCAAGTCGCAAATGCCATAACCGTAACGAATCTAGATCTTTATTGGAAGATGTAAATGAGGACTCACCTGTGATAGTGTGTCAAAGATGTAGATATAAGTTACCGGCCTTCCTTCCTTTCATTGTGACCATGGATTCTCGAAGGATCTTCATAGTACCACTCTCGATCACAGCCTTGCAACCAAACGAATCCAGAGCACCCAAGGATATGAGATTCTTCTTCAGATTCGGCATATACCTGACGTCTGTCAATGTCCTTTCAATCGCACCATGCATCTTGATTCGGACCATCCCTATCCTAATGACTTTACACATCGCATCATTGCCCATGAGAACCGATCCACCATCAATGTCACGATATGTCGCAAAGTGACTATGGTTTGGGGTCATATGATAGGAACATCCTGAATCTGGGATCCACGAGCTTTGCACATCGGCAGATGTGCAAATAGCGAGTACTGAATCGTCAATGCCGTAATCTGAGTCTCTTCCGCAACACCTGTGGTGTTCGAAGTCTTCTTCTTCTCCTTATCTTTCAGCTGAGGGCAATCCTTCTTCCAGTGCTCCTTTTTTATTGCAATAGTGGCACTTGTCATCTCTAAGGTTTCTCGATTTTGATCTTCTCCTAGATTTATCTCTGGAAGCTCTACCGTCATGTCTAAGTGAGCGTCCTTTAACAAGCAATCCATCTTCCTACTTTTTCATGATCCGATGACACCTTCTCTCGGAGCTCTTCTGAGTGCAGCCTGGCTTTCACATCTTGCAGTGAAAGGGTGTCTCATCCATATACTATACTTTTAACAAACTAACCATATGATAGAGTCAGCGAGCACAGGAGAATCATGGCTTGATCCTCATCTTCAATTTTCACATCGATATTCTTCAAATCCATTATGATCCTACTGAGCTCATCCAAATGGTTTTTGATAGATGTACCTTTTTTCATCCAAAAAGTATATAGATGTTGTTTTAGGTATAACCGATTTGTGAGAGACTTCTTCATATAGAGCGACTCCAACTTCTTCTATAACTTGGACGCGGTCTTTTCTTCAGCAACCTCACTCAGCACCTTGTCGATTGGATCGCACTATAGGTTTTCATCTCCATCTTCTCTTTCGTCTCCGGTGTAGTCTCCTTCGGGAGTTTATCTGGCTCGAACACGATCTTCTACATGCTTTGCTGCTTCAAAAGGGTGATCTTGTACACATCTTGATCCTCCAGAGGCTGAAGCTGTTCGGCCATCGAATTTCTCCACCTTGAAACTCGTCGATGCCATATTCCTAAATCAAATCCAGAACCGAACCTAGCACTGATACCAGTTGTTAGCGGAAATTCCGGTTTTGGATGGAATATAGAAAACAAGGGAGAAATGAGAAGATAATTTTATCAGCACAAGAATATTTTTCACTAATTAAGAAAGAGCTATTTTATAAAGAAATTTGAGAACTACAAAATCTTACAAGAGCTCTTAAACTCTCAATCTCTCACAAAAGCTCGCTATATCTCATAAGTGTTTGAGTTTGCTTGATTACTTGATACCCATCTCAAATGACCCCTAAGGTATTTATAGGGATCCAATGAATGATTCTAGAAAGCTTTTAGAATATCTTTAGAACTTGTAGACTATTTCTAGAAGGAGTCTAGAGTTGTTCCAAAAAAAATTCTAGAAGATGTATAGAACTATTCCAAATTAATTTCTAGAATTTCTAGAGTACTTATAGAAGAATTCTAGAAATTGGACTTGGGCTCTAAAATTTGGGCTTGGGTTTATGTGATTTTGCATCACAAAAACACAGGTCCCACGCGGAGGCATCCGCCCACGCTCAAATAACATAAGGCTTGGGTCCTGAAAAGGGAAGAACCCGCCCAAACCTTGTCTTCATACTAAAATTGACACTAAACACTCTTATACTTTGACTATTTACCCTATAAACAAGATTTCGGTGCGGTTAGTCTTGCTTCACTACAATTTAAGATTGTTGAACTGTTGTAATCTAAAATTGTATCAGAAGATAATATAACATGATAATTCTTAATAAAAAATTTTGAATTTTTTATATTACATCTCTTTTACAAGTACTCTTTATGATCTCTCTCTCTCTCTCTCTCTTCATGTGATGTGATTTTGCATCACAAAAACGTAGGTCCCACACGGAGGTATCTGCCCATGCTCAAATAACATAAGGCTTGGGTCCTGAAAAAGGAGGAACCCGCCCAAGCCTTGTCTTAATACCAAAATTGACACTGAACACTCTCATACTTTGACTATTTACCATATAATCAAGATTTTGGCGCGGTTAGTCTCACTTCACTACAATTTAAGATTATAGAACTGTTGTAATCAAAAACTGTATCAGAAGATAATATAACATGATAATTCTTACTTCAAAAATTGAATTTTTTATATTACATCTCTTTTACAAGTAAGCTTTATGATCTCTTTTTCTATCTCTCTCTATCTTTTCATGCGATGTGATTCAGACCAACTCAACAAAATATCTCATCTAGGCTTAGCTTAAGGAAATAGGACGTATAGACAGTAAACGTTTACGCTTTTCATAAGTCTTAAACCGCGGAGCCTTCTGGTCAACATTCAAAAACCAACCATAAAACTTTGTTTTGTTGTAGCCTTACCTATTTCAAACCTTAGTTCGTTATAGGTTGTTCTAAAAAAAGTTAAACACCATTTTAAGAATTTAATAATTTATGATGGGCAAAACCTGAAAAAACCAACATGCCTGACTAAGCTTGAAATCCATCCAAACCTATCCAAAACCCCAATTTGTGGGTTTGGGTATAGCACATGGTAAACTCGTTAGGTTTGGATGGGTTTTAGTTTGGACTTTTAAATTTCGGGCTGGGTATAATAATTTTCAAAAACTTGCCCGATTTGACTAGTTTTCACCCCTTATCAGCAACAACAACAAATCCTTTATTCCACATTTTAAAGTCAACTATATGAATTGTTTCTACCATTGTGCTTCTCTGTTAAGGATCATTCATCCATGTTTATGTTCTTAAGTTTCCTCGAATCATTAGCTACAATATTGTCATTTTTTCTAACTGGACTATTTATTGTTCTTAGTTACGCATATCTAAACCATCTCAATCAATTTTCACATCCTTTGTCGAAGCAGCCTCCAATTTATTCTGAATACACTTGTTGCTTATCCTGTACGAGAGTATCACCATTTATCAATTTCGGCAATCTAATTTCAACTCCCACTTAATTTTTTGGACAAAGTTGTTTCCTAAATGTTCAATATTGTGATCTATAAAGCAAATCTTACGACCATTGTCATGACCCAAATTGGCACGTGACCGGTCCTTAAATCACATGACATCTAAAGATGTCGACGCGATCCAAGTAAGTCAAAAACCAAGATCTAAACCTTTTTAAAGAATAAAGGAAGTGAAGTTTTAAAAAGGCATTTAACATGAAACACAATTTCTCTTACAAGTATTGGTTGTTTAGAAGCATAAGTCAAGTGTTTTGAAATAAAGTTGAAAAAAATTTCGTTATTTAAAATTTCGGCAGCACCTCCTTTGTAATTTTTTTTGATGAAACAAGTACATAAACAAAAAATATAACGGCATCCCCACTTGGGAGCTATCTCGGCGCCAAACGGCAGAATCACAATCACACAGTTATATATGATGCTCAAAGGCGAAGGATCACAAACAAATATATATAAATAAACTGCGTAAGTAAAGCTGACTAGTCGACTCTATCTGAGTTCGACCCAAAATAACATACATAAAGTCACAACTCGATCTAAGTCAAAAGAATATACAAGTGGTCTGATGGAGTAACACTAGATATAAGGTACAACATATACAAAAGAGGCGGTTACTATGCGTGTAACCTACCTAGGAAAAATATGCGATGAATTCCAAGGTATGTGTTCGTGACGCCGCTAAGTGTCCGTGTGGTCCGTCCTGCAAGAAGCTAAGGCACAACGATGGTGAGTTGCTAACTCAGTGAATAAAAGTATACATCACAAGATACGATATGATATGCGTAGCAATGAATGCAAGTGCGATATAAATGAAGTCACATAAGAAGAATATCAATCATCCTCAAAATTCTCATCAAACTCGTGTCCATCATCGACACTAGAAATCTAGATATCGTACGCACCGTCTAACCGATCGGTCCTCTCCTGATATCAACTCAACCACGGTCGGAATCCTCCGGATATCCGCCCCGCTCCAATATCACCTCCAATATCGATCATCCTCGCCAAGCTACCTACCCGTACCTCCCTATGGTCTTCCTGCCCCTCGGAGTCATACCGGGTCCACCATATATCCGTAATCGATTATCCCTTCTTTCGATTCGGATATCTCATCATGAAAACCAAAACTCATGGCGGACGTCAAATCATCATATCACGAGAAAACCGCACTTTTGAAAACACAATTCATTTTATAAAAGATACCCGATGTTTCTCAAATCCATAGAAATATCAAATTTATGATATCAACAGAGAATGATTCATTCACGCAACATTTGGCAACTATAACATGTAATTAAACGGATTATATCATTCGAATAATGGAACATGGTAAATAACAAGTAATATTATCATGAAACATGGTAATACAGTTAAACATCACAATTCTACATGTCATGGCAGTACTAATGATGTATAGTGTAGCATACGAGTCTGTAAACTGTGCAACATGGAATCATTAGTATTGTGCTTGTGTTCTATCTAATGTATCTATTCTAATAAATATGATTATACACTAAGGATGGAATGGTACTCAATGTAATGCATATAACATGGAAATGTGGTTACATATCGCAACTAGTATTTAAAAATCGATACGAAATTTTATAAAGTTTCTGGTAGTCGAGGGTGCTATACGCCATCCGCCCGAGTTCCCACTTGTAAATGTTCCCTTACTCACATAATATCAATACGTGCTAGACGAAACTTGCGAATGCCTTTCCCTTCTTCGCCGTGTCGGACGTCTCCACGACCGATTCTATACATTAAACCAAGCGCATAAATAAAAATCGAATGCAAGCGTTACTGCATTTCTAACGCACAATGATTAGAACATAAGATCAACGTATTTTAACGCGTGCTATCCATATCGAACTACCCCCGGAAATAACGAAAATCAAAACTTAAGTTTTTAATAGGTAAAACCTTAAACATCAATAGGATAAGTGTTCCAGATTTTCATGCAATTAACCTGGAACAAAATTAAGTAACAATTAACCTGGAACAAAATTAAGTACACAATAGTCTAGTTTAGGATTTCAAGGAGCTACTGTAAAAAAAAAACCCAGACCCCCACTCCAACTTTCAACCGCAAATTGCGACTAATTCGAATAAATTTGCGGCCAAGATGGGTCTAGATGGGTACGGGCTTTGGGTGTGGTCTCTAGTTGTGCTCACCATCTCAGAAAACTTTTAAAAAAATTTCAGAGTTCACTAGCTATAGAAGATAACAATAGAGAATCATAAACACTAAAGACTTGGTTCAAAACTTAGTTTACAAGTACTAAAACACTTCTATTTTCCACTAACTAGAAGAAATTATACCTCAAACCACAAAAACTAAGCAAGATAAGAACACTATAAGAGTAAAAATAGGATTTTTACCTCCTAGATAATATTGAGAGGGATCCAAGCTTTAGTGGTATCAAAATGAAGATCTTTGAAGTGACAAAGACCTAACTTGGTGTCATGATCATTCTACAAGAAGAAATCCTCAAGAACCATGAAGATTTAAGATGGAGGAAGCTAGAGAAAGGGTGAAGGAGAGTTTAGAAAATCCTAAGTGTTTGTGAAAAGAGTGAGAGGAAAACCATGACATATATGTTAAATAGAATATTGCTAAATATTTGTATCGTGAGATGTGATGAGAGTGATCTATATCATAAGTTAACATATTCCCTTCTTACCATTTTCCAAAATAAAAAGACTTAACCAATTCAAATGAGAACAACATAATTTTTTTCCATGACACATGAAAATAATAGATTTTGAAAAAAGATAAATGTTGTCTTATGATTTAAAAATTCATTTTATTATTAAATAAATGCAAAATAAATACTTTAAATTTTTATTACAATATCCCCCTTAAGAAAATTCGACCCCGAATTAAAAATCTAACTATGCATACCTTCGAAGAGATGGGGAAATTTCTTCCGCGTCTCATCCTCGACTTCCCAGATGACCTCCTCGCTGTTCGGTCCACGCCATAACACCTTTACAGAAGGGAGTACCCTAGATAGCAACTTCTTCACCTGCCGGTCAAGAATGAAAGTCTACCCTAGCACCACCACTGGGTTTTCACAAGCATCTAGCATGCTAATTTAAAATTTTGGGGTGCTAAGCTAAACTATGATCTGCATCATAGTCCTGGTAGTCAAGCAAACATCCTAAAGGCTTTATCAACATGTATCAGAGAGATAGTATAATAATACAAGTGTATATGTTAAGATAAAGAGCAACCAGATCGCATACTATCATTTCAAGCAAGAAAGCCCTCTATATATATGTCCAAGCATCCACTATATCATACATTAATGGCCTCTAGGGCATACATATTTCTAACAATCTCCCACTTGCACTAAGGCCAATAGTTGTAGTATCTCATACCTAACATCCCAAAAATTCTCTCAAACTGCGTCTGGGGGAGGGCCTTCGTGAGTGGATCCGCTATGCTGTGTCAACTCTTCTGACCTCAATCTCCCGTCGATCTACTGTCTCCCAGATCAGGTGATACCGCCTAAGAATATGTCTAGATCTCTGATGGGACCGGGGTTCCTTGGTCAAAGCCACAGCTCCATTGTTATCACAATACACGGGTATTGGATGCTCAATGGATGGAACCACACCAAGTTCAGCTATGAACTTCTTCATCCAGACAGTCTTTTTGGCAGCATCGTTGGCAGCGATGGATTCAGCCTCCATCGTCGAGTCTGCTATGGTATCTTGCTTGGAACTCTTCCAACATATCTCCCCTCCGTTGAGGGTGAAGACAAAACCCAAGACCGACTTATTGTCGTCCTTATCACTCTGGAAGCTCGAATCGGTAAAGGAATCTACCTGGAGTTCATCGTTGCCATACACCAAGAACATTTCTTTAGTCCTTCTCAAGTACTTAAGAATGTTCTTCACAGCTGTCCAGTGCTATTCCCTATGATCTGATTGATACCTACTTACTACACCTAGTGAGTAAGCTACATCCAGTTTGGTACATAATATCGCATACATGATAAACCCGACTGTCGAAGCATAGGGTATCCCTTGCGTGTGAGCCCTCTCCAAATCAGTCTTGGGAGTCATCTCTTTGGAGAGAGTGATTCCTGAACAAGAGGGTAAATTACCACGCTTAGAATCTTCCATACTAAACCTCTTTAGTATGGTGTCTATGTACCTGGATTGGGACAATCCCAACATCCGCTTAGACCTATATCTATAGATCTTAATCTCCGGGATGTATGAGGCATCACCTAGATCTTTCATGGAAAACTTTTGTGATAAGAAGAGCTTGACCGACTGTAGCATAGGAATATCATTTCCTATCAAGAGTATGTCATCAACGTATAATACGGGGAAGACAACCTTACTCTCTACAACCTTCTTGTATATACATGGTTCATCTACATTTTTGATGAAGTCAAACTCTTTGATAGCTTCATAAAAATAGATGTTCCAGCTCCACGATGCCTGCTTTAATCCGTAGATTGATTTAAGCATCTTGCGCACGCTTCCGCTACTCCCACTGTCTACGAAGCCCTCTGGCCGTGTCATGTACACGCGCTCTTCTAAATCACCATTTAGAAAAGCGGTCTTGACGTCCATCTACCAGATTTCGTAGTCATGGTATGCAGCAATGGCAAGTAAGATCCTGATGAACTTAAGCATGGCGACAGGAGAAAATGTTTCATCATAGTCGACACCTGGTCATTGACGAAAACCTTTTGCTACAAGTCTAGCTTTGAAGGTCTCAACATTTCCATCTACACCAATTTTCTTCTTAAAGATCCACTTGCTCCCGATGGGTTTTATCCCTTCAGGAGAAACTTCCAAAGTCCATACTTTGTTGGTGTACATGGATTCCATCTCAGATCGTATAGCATCCAGTCATTTCACAGAGTCTCCACTTGTGATAGTCTACTCGAAACTAGTTGGGTCATCATCTTCCATGATGCAATCCTCGCTCCCACCGTCTAAAAGAAAACCTTAGTATCTCTCAGGTGGATGAGGAACCCTACTGGATCTGCGGAGTGGCTGAGGTTCGTCGGGGATTATTGGATCCTCCGGTTCTATCAAATCATCAGTTGTAGTTTGTGTAGTTGGAACTTCTTCCAGCTCTACCTTATTACCACTAATTTCTTTCACAAGAAATTCCTTTTATAAAAAGGTGGCATATTGAGAAACAAACACATTTTGTTCCTCAGTGTGGTAGAAGATATATCCATATTAATTTTGATGGAACTTGATTCAATAGGTATACAGCTGTCTCAAATGCATAACCCCAAAAGGAAAAAGGTATGCAGCTGTCTCAACCTTTCCATCTACCTTATTACCACAGATTTTGATGGAACTTGATTCAATAGGTATGTAGCTGTCTTAAGTCCATAACCCCAAAAGAAAATAGGTAACTCAGTATTACTCATCATAGAGCGCACCATATCTAATAGGGTGAGATTCCTCCACTCCGATACTCCGTTGTGCTGTGGTGTATACGGAGGAGTAAGCTGAGAGAGAATCCTATTCTCTTTTAAGTCTCGGAATTCCGTGCTCAAGTATTCTCTTCTCGATCAGATCGAAGGACTTTAACACTTTTACCCGTTTGGTTCTCTACTTCGCACTTATATTCCTTGAATTTCTCAAAATATTCAGATTTGTGTTTCATCAGGAATACATGTCCGTATTTTGAGAGATCATCGATGAATATAATGAAATATGAGAAACCATTCCTAATATGTGTAGACATAGGACCGCATACATCACTATGTATCAGTCACAAGAGTTCAGTAGCCCTTTCTCCGTGTCCAGTAAACGGAGTTTTGGTCATTTTGCCTTTGAGACATGACTGGCAAGTTTCATAAGATGTAAATTCAAACGGATTTAAATATGCTTCTTTATGCAACTTAGCTAGTCTTGTCGCATTGATATGACCTAGTCTACAATGCTACAAGAAGGTTTTGTTCATTTCTGAACTTTTCCTCTTGTGTGTGTTTTGTATGTTTAGAACTGTAGTTTGATTTAGAACGTATATACCGTTACACAGCATACCAAACCTAATCAACACATGATTTAAGAAAATATTCATAACATTTTTCTCTAATACAAAGTTATATCCTTCTTTATCTAATAAAGAAATTGATATTATATTGCACATCATTTTTGGTACGTATTAACAGATCATTGTATTACCATTAGGTAATACTAAGTGACATTCGCCAACTGATTTGGCTACAACAATTGCACCATTCCCTATTACTAGAGACTTATCATCCTTTCCCAGTTCTCTAATTCTCCTTAACCCATGTAACAAATTACATACGTGGGATTCTGATCCGGTATCTAATACCCAGGACGTAGAGCATACTGAGAAATAGTTCTCGGTAACGAACACATCCGAAGAAGAAGTATCATTATGCTCTTTCTTCATTCGGGTTGCGTGGGAATCCTGATATTCCCCTATTCCTTGCTCAGGCTTATAACAATCATAAGAAAAAGCGGAACCAATGTTTCCCAGCTCAATATAACAAGCGGGTTCAGTCAATATATCCATATTATTATCTTGATTAAGGCGTGTCATGGTCGCTACCTGGAAAGAGTGAAGAAAACGCTTTAGCGTGCACTCTTTGCAAGATTAGATTGGTTATTATCTTATTTAATCAGGATGGCTCCCACTGTTTTTATCAAATTTTCCTTCAAACCATAAAAGGTAAGATTAGCCGGGATTAATTACACCGTATAAGTTCGCCAATCGGTCAGCCAGGCAGGTATTGGTACTTCGATAGAGTCTCCCCATACTTTCGCATGGAACTAATTAAATAACCTCGTTTCCGCAGAGGCATAACCCTGTTAACACCTTTCTTAGACACCTACTAGATCAGCTAATAGTAAAGTGGAAAACTCTCTCAGGAGTAACTCTTACTCGCAGTGGGTATCGGGATCCAACTATCTCATAGAAGGTATGCAATCTCATTGCAAATTTCAATACTTTAAATACCCAATATCTGTTTTTACCCCTAACGACTTATGACCTTGGTTATGGTCAACAAATCATAAGCGCTAGCCAAATTCGACCCATCATTTCGTGATTGAATTAAACGCACCCATACGACCCTTAACAAGGTCAACAAAGTCGTACGACTACCATATACCAATCGCATCACATGCGGCAGATAAGCATTAATCAGCTACCGCACACTACGCCTTGACAAGGTCAACAAACGCAGCACGAATATAAAATAGCACTTATATAAAATGACGGAGGGCTACGCTGGTTTTTAAGAAAACCTTTAATGTAATGAACTTGATATCGTTGTAGAATTTTGTGATTTGAAAAAGGAGTGATTTTAAGCTCCGCTTTTAAAATCGAGTAGTTTTCAAAACAACCGAATGAATTATAGCATTTGCTATTTTTGCTAAAGAGGTCACTCCCGGCGAAGAGATCTCGGCTCTTTCCTCATCGAATGAGGTGTTGGATATTCATCACCCAATCATTCATTGATTGATGAAAGGTAGCTTTAGCCATTGATTGAAGCGGTAGAAGCTAGTACCACTATGCAAAGCAAGAACTAGAAAAGCTATCAAAACAAAAATCGAGTGGGTTGTAGCATTTGTTAGTTTTACTAAAGAGGTCACTCCCAGTGAAGGGATCTCGGCTCTTTCCTTGTCGATTGAGGTGATAGATATTCATCAAGGAATACCACTATGCACAGAAGGAATTAGAGCTGCCTTTTTGAAAATTTTGATTCTACAAGATTTTTAGGTTTCTTTTCTTTCCATTAATCTCATTAATGAAGTCTCATCATTTATATTTCCCTAAACATCACAGAAAATAAACGAAAATAGAACGTACGCGTATGACATCCGCATTCGCCATGGGGCTCCGTCATGCACCGTTAATTTACTTAACTAACGGCAGAGTAGGGGCTGGACTAGCGTGGGTGCAAAACATAAGCAACGTTTATTATATATCATATATATATAATATAGCATTCGTCTCACGCAGTTATATGATCACATCACAGAACCAAGCAGCAGAAGTCAACATATGAATTATTGGATATACTAAGAGGTCTGTGTTTTAAATTCAGCCAGTAATGAAAAACACGGATTCCACGGTCGTGATGAATAGCCAAACCCACATCTCTAGACCCCTAAGAGAGCGGCAAGAAACCCTGCCAATTCAAGAGTTAGGAGACCCGGTCTCGACTCCTCGAGATGGCCTCCCACTAGACTCTAGAACCCGGTTACTTGTGTTCCCCGCCTTGGGTCTATCCTAATGCGGAAAAATAAATAATATACATCAATGGTGACATCATCCTCAACCCGGAAGTGTTCCAATAAAAGAATATTACATACAACTTTTACATTAATGAAAATTGAAAAACTCTCATCTCACGCAAAAACCCCCGGCTATTCAATCACGACGATCCAACATAACATATCACAGCAACACATAAATATCTCATGTCATCAACGTAAGTAAATATGTGTATCCCAAATGTCATTGCATATAAAACGAGATCGGGGATACCCCACATATTACACTTACAGTCGCAGAAAAGAAATGAAAAACTACAATATTTAGAATCCGCATTTTCCTTAGATATCATAAACCCGGAATATCTCATATTCCGAATTTCATGCCTAACCTATAAAGCTTGCATTTTAGTCTCAAATTGAAAACTCTTTTCAATAAGCAGTCGGATAATTCAACAAAATTCCTGACTTGGTGTTCGTGTACTATACGCGATTGCGACGGAGTTTTGATCCGAATCAAAACCCTGTGGCAATCGATCAACCGAGACTAAAATGCTAGATTTATAATTACAAACTAGTTTTCACAAAACTAATTATTGTGGATTCTAAAAATTGTATCACATATCATAAATATCTATACGACGTTAAACATTTCGATCGATTTATAAAATACCCACAAATCCCAGAGATCTCAAAAACTTGAGTCTCACTAAAAATATCCAGAAAGTGCCAAATATGTCAATGGAGCAGCACAAGAAGAAAGAACCCTTAACACCACAAACATGCGGCGGAACCGTGGCCAAAACGGGGTTTAGGCCGCGGTTCCGCGGCGCTTTGAAGGTGTTGGAGTCTCGAACTTCTTGTGGCTCCATTAAATACCCTGCACAATTTTCTGCATATTTTTAATCTCGAAAATTTTAACTTTTGAAAAAATGGACAGAAACTTGGAAAATCCGGCTTCGAAAATTTAATCGAACACTTTAACGTCGTAAAGACTTTCCCTAATATTCTATCTTGGCTCTAATACCATGAAAATCTACCCTAGCACCACCACTGGGTTTTCACAAGCATCTAGCATGCTAATTTAAAAAATTAGGGTGCTAAGCTAAACTATCCTAGAATCCTAACTAGATAATTAGGATTTTAGCATGATATAACAAAACTTTATACTAAGAGATGGAGGCAACAACCTTTGTAGACCGTATCCTTCTCTTCTAAAGCTCTGGGTTGTAGTCTCTACGACTCCTCGTAGCTCCACTTGAAAGTTGAACGAACTTGCTTCAATGACCTTCGTGCCGAAAATGATCCATCCGAAGCTCCTTTAATCCAAGCTACCTCTTGATTAAACTTTTTTTTGTGAAGCAAACACCCTAGTTTAAAGTGCTAATCTAAACTAGGATGATGAAGTAGGGGTTCTAAGCTCACTTAGGTTTATCTTAAGCCATATGGTTCACATCATATGTAAGGGTTTATGGCTTAAGCATGAGGAGGAAGAAGATGGAGAGAACTGGATAGTGTATGCAAATGAGCTAAAAAAAATCAACAAGTGAATCATGGCATAAGTAAAAGCCCTCACTTATTGAAGCATGAATTATTATCAAATAATAATTCACAACCATACTTCAATAGTGATGGAAAAAATGATAAACAAATAAACAAGCCATGTCTCACCCATACCACAAATATCTCCCATTTCTCATCTTTTATTTCTATTTTCTAAAAATAGAAAATCCATGTCATGCTTCATTATATATATATATATATATAAAGAAAAGAAAATAATTAGTGAGCTAATAATATTAGTTAATATATAATTATATCAAATATAAATATATATCATATTATTAAATCAACACTTGATTTAATAATCCGGTTATATCACATATAACCGATTAATATTATTTATCTGTATATCACATTATCAAATCAACACTTGATTCGATAATCTGGTTATATCACATATAACCTAATCGATATCAAAAAACAGCTAGATTAGAATACGGTAACATATGCTCGTATTT
The DNA here is from genome assembly GCA_030015575.1 of Agapanthus africanus. Classification (NCBI taxonomy): domain Eukaryota; kingdom Viridiplantae; phylum Streptophyta; class Magnoliopsida; order Asparagales; family Amaryllidaceae; genus Agapanthus; species Agapanthus africanus. Next base: position 820,279,038 of record CM057339.1, on the reverse strand, counting down.
AATCTGGCCCCCCGCACATATCAGCATATGTGCCCTACTTCATTTCGCTTGAACTATGAAGCTTCTATATGGGACTCTAAAGACTCATCAATACGCCAGCAGTAGGTAATGATCACATCAGTCACCCACAAGCCGTCAGTGGTACTAGCTGGACATAACAGCTACCCAGATATTGAGCGATTAGAAGATCAACAAGTAAGCTTGTCCAAACTCCCATGAAGCCTATAAGTAACATATACCGTACAGTCTGGTCTCTTCGTCTGATATGTCCCATATCGAGTCTAGGGGTGGTATCGTCAGACCCCAGTAACTTGATAAGTCATGCCGATGTATGGCTCATAACGGTTCGAGAAACTACTGATAACTCTTACCAGTAAATCTCATCAGCCCTGACCAGGGACTTACTGTTATAGCCAATCAAGCATAGTGCAACATCAACTTCCAATACCGAGAGAAACGAAACCCCTCCTGTCACTCACTACTTCCATATGAATCGGGACTGTACCCAAAATCCACCTGTTTGCATGACTCCTTTGAGCCATGGTAGGAAAGAAATCAAAGCACAGTAGGAACCACACAAGACACTATGATGATCTCGGGTCTACAGACTAACATGTACCAGTGTCACCAGAAAACTGCTATCTGACGATAGGTAAATTACCATCTAGGAGTTCTCGGCGAGTCATGTTCAGTGTACCCATTCTCTAATGAGCACATGTGTACAATCTTTGATGTCAAACATCAATGGTTATGGGATCTACTATCGCCCCCTACAGGGTCAAGAAACGTACACATTAGTCTACTCTGGAATATCGATACCCTGTCTCGATACTCCCTCGACTAGGAACTGTTAAAGGATGTGCTTGTGGACTACACAAGTCCTACTAGTGTGATCAGTATCATAGTCCTGGTAGTCAAGCAAACATCCTAAGGGCTTTATCAACATGTATCAGAGAGATAGTATAATAATACAAGTGTACATGTTAAGATAAAGAGCAACCAGATAGTATACTATCATGTCGAGCAAAAAAGTCCTTTATATATATGTCCAAGCATCCACCATATCATGCAATAATGGCCTTTATGGCATACATATTCCTAACACATTCTACAAGAAGAAATCCTCAAGAACCATGATGATTTAAGACGGAGGAGGCTAGGTTAGAGAAAGGGTGAAGGAGAGTTTAGAAAATCTTAAGTGTTTGTGAAGAGAGAGAGAGAGAAAAACCATGACATATATGTTAAATAGAATATTGCTAGATATTTGTATGGTGAGATGTGATGAGAGTGAGGTATATCATAGCTTAACATATTCCCTTCTTACCATTTTCCAAAATAAAAGGACTTAACCAATTCAAATGATAACAACATAATTTTTTTCCATAACACATGAAAATAATAGATTTTGAAAAAAGATAAATATTGTCTCACAGTTTAAAAATTCATTTTATTATTAAATAAATGCAAAATAAATACTTTAAATTTTTACGAAATGTTACAATATCCCCCCTTAAGAAAATTCGGTCCCCGAATTAAAAATCTAACTATGCATACCTTCGAAGAGATGGGGAAATTTCTTCCGCGTCTAATCTTCGACTTCCCAGATGACCTCCTCGCTGTTCGGTCCACACCACAACACGTTTACAGAAAGGAGTACCCTAGATAGCAACTTCTTCACCTGCCGATCAAGAATGGACACCGGCTGCTCAGTGTAAGATAGATCGCACTCCAGCTGAACAGTCTGATACTGAATAGCGTGAGAAGGATCGTGAATGTACTTGCGGAGCATGGACACATGAAACACAGAGTGCACATCTGAAAAACTGGGTGGGAGCACTAAACGATACGTTGTAGTACCCACCCTCTCAAGAATATCGAAGGGTCCAATATATCTGGACTGGGACTGAGCTTTCCCTTTTTCCCAAATTGCATTACACCCTTCATCAGAGAAACCCGAAGAAACACATGGTCACCCACAGCAAACTCAAGTCTGCGGCGAGGAAGATCAACATAATACTTCTGCCTGCTCTGAGCGGTCCTCATCCTATCACGTATCAACTAAATCTTCTCGGTAGTCTCCTGAATCAACTGAGCCCTAGGAGGCTGCTCTCTCTAAGCTCAGTCCAAAAAACCCGCCACCGACACTTCCTCTCATATAATGCCTCAAAAGGTGCCATCTAAATCGTCTCCTGAAAGCTATTATTATAGAAGAACTCAATCAAGGGCAAGTGACGATCCCAACTGCCACCCAAATCTAGCGAATAAGCTCGGAGCATATTCTTAAGAGTCTGAATAGTACACTCAGACTGACCATCGGTCTGTGAGTGGAAGGCAGTACTGAAACTCAAGTGAGTACCTAATACATCCTGAAGCTTCTGCCAGAGACGATTGGTAAACTGCGTGCCTCTATCAGAAATGATATGGGTAGGAATGTCATGCAACCACACAATCTCATCAATATAAATCTGAGCATACTGAGCATATCCGAAAGTGGTCTTCACCGGAAGGAAATGAGCCATTTTCGTCAACCGATCCACAATCACCCAAATGGAGCATACCCTCTGCTGGACCTAGGTAGACCCACAACGAAATCCGTGGAAATCTACTCCTATTTTCACTACGAAACAGGTAAGGGCTGCACCTCTCCTGCCGGCCTCTGATGCTCGTCCTTGACTTACTGACAAGTTAGGCATCTCGAAACGAAATCAAACACATCCCATTTCATCCCTTCCCACCAGTACACGTTTCGCAAATCATGATACATTTTGGTAGACCCCGAATGAACGTTGTAAGTAGACTGATGTGCCTCCTCTAAGATTTCACACCTCAGCCCATCAGAGTCAGGCACACACAAACGGATCCCAAACCGCAACACCCCCTCGCTGTCGATCACAAACTCAGAGTCTCTCCTCTGCCGAACCTGCTTCAAAATCTCAGATATGCGGGTACCCTCGGACTGTGCCTCCCTGATATGATCGAGCAACAGCGAACGAGCATGAACATAAGCAAATTGTCCACCAATGGATGTAAACTCGAACCGTATGCCACCGTCGCATAAAATCTGCCAATCCGCGGTCGACTGTCTCTGGACTGTGCCTAAATGAGACAAGCTAACCCCAGGCCTCCGACTCGAAGCATTTGCCACTACATTCGGTTTGCCTGGATGATAAAGAATCTCATAATCATAGTCCTTCACAAGCTCCATCCAGTGACGTTGCCTTAAGTTCAGATCCCACTGCTGAAATATGTATCTCACTCTTATGATCTGTAAAGAGCTGGAACGACTCTCTGTACAAATAATGTCTCCAAATTTTAAGCGCAAAGACCACTATGGCCATCTTAAAATCATGGGCAGGGTAGTTCTACTCATGTTTCTTCAACTGCCGAGAAGCATAAGCAATAACTCTGCCGTGCTGCATCAATACGCAACCTAAACCCACACGAGACGCATCGCAATACACAATGAAACAGCTTGAGCCTGACGGCAAGGATAAAACTGGCGCGGTCGTCATACGAGTCTTCAGCTGTAGGAAACTCTACTCACACTCATCAGTCCACAGAAATGGAACTCCCTTTCGGGTCAGACCGGTCATAGGTGTAGCAATATGAGAGAAATCCTGCACGAAGCAATGGTAATAACCTGCCAAGCCCAAAAAGCTATGAATCTCAATCACTGAAATGGGTCTGGGCCAATGCTGCACCTCCTTAATCTTCTTCGGATCAACCTGCATCCCGTCTCTCGTAATGATATGACCCAAGAACTCCACACTATCAAGCCAGAAAGCGCACTTCGAGAATTTTGCATAAAGCCGATACTCTCGCAAAGTCTGTAACGCAATCCTAAAGTGCTGCTCGTGATCCTCTCGACTCCTAGAGTAGACTAAGATATTGTCTATGAAAACGATGATAAACTGGTCGAGAAACGGCTTGAAGATCCGGTTCATCAGATCCATGAACGCAGCTGGGCCATTGGTGATCCCAAACGACATCACCAAGAACTCGTAATGCCCATAGCGCGTCCGAAAAGCAGTCTTCGGAATGTCATCATTCCGAACCCGCAACTGGTGATACCCTGATCTTAAATCAATTTTTGAGAAATATCCTGCTCCCTACAGCTAATCGAACAAATCATCAATGTAAGGTAATTGATACCTATTCCACACCGTAACTCAGTTCAACTGACGATAATCGATACACAATCTCATGCTGCCGTCCTTCTTCTTAACGAACAGGACATAAGCTACCCATGGCGATATACTCGGATGAACAAGTCCTCTATCAAGCAACTCCTGTAACTGATTCTTGAGCCACTTGAATTCCGTCAGGGCCATCCGATAGGGCGGTATAGAAATAGACTCCACGCCGGGATCAGGTCAATGCAGAACTCAATATCGTGCTCTGGCGGCAATCCTGGTAGCTCATCCGGGAACACATCGGGAAACTCTTGCACGATCAGAATCTGGTCCAACAGGACCTCTGCGACTCCAATATTCCGAATAAACGCTAAGAACCCACAACGTCCCTTTCTCAAAAGCCGACTAGCACGTAGTGCAGAAATCAGATTGGCAGGAGTGGCACTGCAATACCCCTGTACAATTATAACTGGCTCACCATGAAAACAAAATCCGACCTTCTTCCTGCAGCAATCAACATACGTGTGACAAGCGGCCAGCCAATCCATGCCAAGAAAGACGTTGAAATTTAACATATTAAGAAGAATCAGATCGACCAACGAATCTCTATCACTAATCTATACAGAACATGACCCAAATACGTGTCGTGCTACGAAAGACTCTCCGACTGGAGTAACCGCAACTAAAGGTAGGTCCAAGAACGATGAATTTCTACCCAGTATCGGTGCAAAGTGTGAGGATACATACGAGTGCGTAGAACCAGGATCGAACAAAATATGTGCATCAAAAGAACACACTAGAAAAGTACCTGTAACTACTGCATTGGATGCCTGGGAATCCTGGGGAGTCAAGGCAAAAACCCTAGCCTAACCTCCACCTCCTCCCTAGGGTCTTCTACCTCTGTCCCAAAGTCCCCTCTGTGCATGACCACAAACACCACAACCTCTAGGAGCAAATGTCTGATGCGGAGTAGTGACTGGTGGAGGAAGTAAGGCTATCGGAGGATGAGGTGGGGGGTAAAGCGGTCTGAAAACTCATGGTCCCACCCTAACGTCTCGTGGGACGGTCCCTGTAGAAATGATTTGGACTCCAGCAGCTAAAACATATCGACGGTGACCTCTGCCCCTCAGGATACGAGCTATACATCAGCCCTGGGTCTAACCTCTGCCGCCGCCATATCCTGGAATGAATCCGCCATGACCTCTATGTCCGGAAAATGGAACACTGGAATGAACTCTCTTCGGTTCGATAACAACCATCGTCTCATTCAGACGCTCCTCCACTCGTATCGCTGTGTCCATAGCCTCGGCATATGTAGTGAAGTGCTGGGCGCTAAGAGAAAAGAACGGCTGGGTATCAAAACTCTTTACATATCTCTTCACTATGGGCTCCTTGGTGGGAACCAAGTACGGAGCATAGCATGACAGCTGGGTAACTGCAAGTCGAAATCGGCTATGGACATACTCGCTGGTTTGTGCAATGCCTCAAAACTATGAGCTCTGGCATCTCTCACACTCTGCGGAAGGAACTAGGCTAAGAAGAACTCGGAGAACTCTGCCTATGTCATCGGAGGAAGATCTGATGCTTGACATTTTTCGATCGACTCGCGCCAAGTCTGGAAAAGTCCCTCTAACCGAAAACTAATCAAATCTACTGACCTCTCATCTGAGCACCTCAAGAACTTATTGATCCTAGCCATCCTATCAAGGAATGAATAGGGATCCTCTGCTACATCTGCCCCTGTGAACACCGGAGGTTTCAGCCTCATAAACTCTGAAAGCGATACCTCCATAACTCATGTGACAACAGGTGCGACTGTCCGAACGGGAGGTACAACGGGCTCTAAAATAGGCGGTAAATCATCTTGCCTCTGAATCCGGGTGGCCTCAGCCAACTGCCCCATCATCTACTGTAAGCCCAACATGCCCTCCTCCAGTCTAGTCATCCGATCGGGAAGAAGAGGATCGACACGTCCCTGTGACATCGGGATGCCCTACTGATCAGTCCCTATCATTGACGGATCTACCCTAGCTGCATCCCTCGCTGCGGCTCTCTTAGCCCGCGTGGCCATGGCAACTGGAACAAGAAAACGAAAGTTGGTAAGATGTAACAACGGGAACAAAGGATGCAGAAAGTCAAGAAAATAGTTAACAAGACATAAATCCTAAGGTCACTTAAGCAGAGTATCATATCGTAAATATGCCGCGGAACATACGTACAATGCGTTACTCTACTTGAGTTACTTACTTCATCATACCAAGGTCAACCTATGTAATGAAAGTTCGGGTCTAATACCCCCAAAGTCAAGTCTAAGTTCCATAAGGTTAAGCCTAAGTTCCGAAAATATTTACCCTAGACTTTACATAGTCAAACCTAAGACTCGACAAAGCTTAAACCTAGAGCATTGATACCAACTTTGTCATGACCTAAATTGACACGTGATTGGCACTTAGATCACGTGACGTCAAAAGATGTCGACGCAACCCAAGTAAACCAAAAATCAAGATCTAAACCTTTTTAAAGAATAAATGAGGTGAAGTTTTAAAAAGGTATTTAATATGAAACACAATTTCTTTTACAAGGATTGGTTGTTTAAAAGTATAAGTCAAGTGTTTTGAAATAGGGTTGAAAATATTTCTGTTATTTGAAATTTCGGCAGCACTTCCTTTGTAATTTTTTTTGATGAAACAAGTACATAAACAAATAATAAACGACATCCCCACATGGGAGCTATCTTAACGCCAAATGGAGGAATCACAACCATGCAATTATATACGACGCTCGAAAGCAAAGAATCACAAACAAATATATATAAATAAACTGCGTAAGTAAAGCAAACTAGTCGACTCTATCCGAGTTCGACCCAAAAAATATACATAAAGTCACAACTCAATCTAAATCAGAAGAATATACACGTGGTCTGATGGAGTAATACTAGATACAAGGTACAACATATACAAAAGAGGCGGTTACTATGCGTGTAATCCACCTAAGCAAAATATGCGATGAATCCCAAGGTATGTGTTCGTAACGCCGCTAAGTGTCCGTGCAGTCCGTCCTACAAGAAACTAAGGCACAATGGGGGTGAGTTGCCAACTCAGTGAATAGAACTATACATCACAAGATATAATATGATACGCATAGTAATGAATGTAAGTGCAATATAAATGAAGTCACATAAGAAAAATATCAATCATCCTCAAAATCCTCATCAAACTCGTGTTCATCATCGACACAAGAAATCTAGATATCGTAGGCACCGTCTAACCGATTGGTCCTCTCCTGATATCAACTCAGCCACGGTCGGAATTCTCCGGATATCCGCCGCACTCCAATGTCACCTCCGGTATCAATCATCCTTAACAGGCTCTCCATACCTCCCTACGGTCTTCCTGCCCCTCGGAGTCGTACTGGGTCCACCATGTATCCGTAATCGGTTAACCCCTCTCTCGATTCTCATATCTCATCATGAAAACCAAAACTCATGGTGGACGCAAAATTATCATATCACGAGAAAACCGCACTTTTGAAAACATAATCCGTTTTATAAAATATACCCATGGTTTCTCGAATTCATAGAAACATCAAATCTATGATATCAATAGAGAATGATTCATTCATGCAATAGTTAGCAACCATAACATGTAATTAAACGAACTATAGCATTCGAATAATAGAACATGGTAAATAGCAAGTAATATTATCATGAAACATGGTAATACAGTTAAACATAACAATTCTACGTGTCATGGTTGTACTAATGATGTGTAGTGTAGCATGCGAGTCTGTGAACTGTACAATATGGAATCATTAGTATTGTGCTTGTGTTCTATCTAATATATCTATTCTAACAAGTATGATTATACACTTAGGATGGTATGGTACTCAATATAATGCATATGACATAGAAATGTAGTTACGTACCGTTACTGGTATTTAAAAACCGATACGGAATTTTATAAAGTTTCTGTTGGTCGGGGATGCTATACGCCATTCGTCCGAGTTTCCAGTTATAAATGTCCCCCAACTCACCTAATATCAATACGTGCTAAGACGAAACTTGCAAATGCCTTCCCTTCTTCGCCGCGTCAAACGTCTCCGTGACTGATCCTATACATTAAACCAAGCACATAAATAAAAATCGAACGCAAACGTTACAACACTTCTAACGCACAAAGACTAGAACATAAGATCGACGTATTTAAACGCGTGCTATCCATATCGAACTGCCCCCTGGAAATAACAAAAAATCAAAACTTAAGTTTTCAAAACCTAAAATCTTAAACTTTCATAAGATATGTGTTCCAGATTTTCATACAATTAACCTTGGACAAAATTAAGTATACAACAGTCTAGTTCAGGATGTCAATGAGCTACTGTAAAAGCCCCAGACCCCAACTCCAACTTTCAACCACAAATTGTGGCTAATTCAAATAAATTTGCGGTCAAGATGGGTCCAGATGGGTATGAGCTTGGAGTGTGATCTCTAGCTGTGCTCACCATCTCAGAAAACTCTTAGAAAAATTTTCAGAGCTCACTAGCTATAGCAGATAACAATAGAGAACCACAAACACTAAAAACTTAGTTCAAAACTTCAAAACTTAGTTTACAAGTACTAAAACACTTCTATTTTTCCTAAACTAAAAGAAATTATACCAACCACAAAATCTAAGCGAGATGAGAACACCATAAGAGTAAAAATAGAATTTTTATCTCCTAAAGAATATTGAGAAGGAACCAAACTTTAGTGGTATCAAAATGAAGATCTTTAAAGTGATAATGACACTACTACAAATAAGGGTTGCCCCTACGGATTTATCCGTAGGGGCAACCCACTGTAGGGTTCCTAGGCACACTAATGAGGTCTCACAAGGTATCAACCATGCCAATTTCAAATTTTATAAGTGCCGAGAAACCCTAATACGGATCGTTAACTAGATATATAGGCGACAAATGCAACTAGTTAACAATTTAACTAAAAGAACAGAAATACAACCTTTGTAGATCCGGTCCTCCACCTCTATAGCTCCGCAATGAAGTCTCCTCGCTGTCCAAATGGAAACCCGGGCTCTAGCGTCGGCTTCATCGGAGAAATGGGCGGGCAAGATCGTCGGCTTCGTGCCGAAAATGATCTACGTCGAGGCATCACAAGATCAAGCTCCCACTTCACCAAGTCATGAAACTTGTGAAGAGAACACCCTATACTACTTGGCAAGAGGTAGAGGATGAAGAAATAGGAGGTGGGTTCACTTTAGAATTGGATTTCTCACTCATTTTCTCAAGTTGCCATTGAAGGAGGCAAGCTTCTCTTTGAAGAAGAAGAAGAAGATGATGAAAAATGTTATGATAAGTATATTATAAAAAGAAAATAAAATGTATACTTATCATAATCCAACCATGGTCAAGTGTAGAGAATAAACTAGGGTTAGGTCAATGGTTAGGGTTAAGCATGAAGACAAAAATGGTGACTTAGTCAAAGCTTCATGAAGCTTCAACATGCATCCAAAGAAAGCCACCATTTTTCTTTTCTTTTGCCAAAAGGAAATAAATAAATAAATCAATAAATAAATAAGAAAACAAAACTCTAACCATTCATATAACCATGGTTTAATCTTTACACAAACCCAAGTAAACATGTATCATCAAACATGATACAAACTTGTGCACAAAAAATATATCACATATACAATGTGCACAAACAAGTGAGAAAAACCATTTAAAGTGAACCAATACTAGTTAATGCAAAGTAATATATCAAATATATAATTATGCATTAAATCATTAAATCAACACTTGATTCAATGATCCGGTCATGTCGCACACAACCGACTAGTATACAATGTATCGTTTTATCGAATCAATCCTTGATTCGATAACTAGGCTATATCGCATATAACCATTCGACACATTCATCGCGAGAATGAAATACGGTATCACATACTCGCATTATTCTCGGTCCCGCACATATCTCATATGCGCTCCTATTTTGTTTCGCTTGAGCCAGGAAACCTCTGTGTAGGACTCTAAAGACTCATCAATACGCCGGCAGCAGGTGATGATCATATCAAACACCCACAAGCCGCAAGCGGTCTGCTAAACGTAACGGCCACCCGGGTATTGAGCGATCAGAAGATCGACGAGCAAGCCCGCTCATACTCCTGTGAATCCAACCAGTAACACTTACCGTACAGTCCGGTCTGATCGTCTGATATGTCGCATATCTCGCCTAGGGGTGGTAAACGTCAGACCCCAATAGCTCGATAAGTCGTGTCGATATGAGGTCTATAACAGTTCGAGAAACTACAGGTAACACTTACCAGTAAATCTCAGCAACCCTGGCCAGGGATTTCCGGTTATAGCCAATCGAACACAGCGCAACATCAACCCCCTATACCGGGAGAGACGAATCCCCTCCTATCGCTCATTGCCTCCATGTGACTCGGGACTGTACCCAAAAACCACCGTTTTGCACGCCTTCTTGGACGTGGTAAGATGGAAATTAAAGCACAGTGGGAACCACACAAGACTCTATGACGATCTCGGGTCAACAGACTACTCTGTACCAGTGTCACCAGAGAACTGCCATCTGACGTAAGGTATAATACCATCTGGGAGTTCTCGGCGAGTCCGTCCAGTGTACCCAGTCTCCACTGAGCACCCGTATATCATCTCTGATGTCAAACACCAATGGATATGGGATCATCCATCGCCTATCTGTATGGGTCGAGAAGGTATACGCTAGTCTACTCTGGTATATCGATGCCCCGTCTCGATACACCCACGACTAGGGACTTTGAAGGATGTACTTATGGACTACCATGTCCCCACTAGTATGATCCGCATCATAGTCCAGGTAGTCAAGTACACATCCTAAGGGCTTTACGAACATATAACAGAGAGACAATCAGTGTACACGTTAAGGTAAAGATCAACCAGATAGCATACTATCATGTCGAGCAAAAAAGTCCTCCCTATATATGTCCAAGCATCCACTACAATATACATCCGATGTATAGTAATGGCCTCTAGGGCATACATATAACTAACAATCTCCCACTTGCACTAGGGCCATCTGATAGCAGTGGTTGAAGTATCTCATACTCAACCATCCTATAATAGTCTCTCTCTGGGAAAAGGCCTTTGTGAGTGGATCCGCCGTGTTGTCCTCCGAGTCTACTCTCCTAACCTCGATCACCCTGGAGATCAACTATCTCCATGATCAGGTGACACTGCCGTAGAATATGTCTGGATCACTGATGGGATCAGCGTTCCTTGGCATAAGCCACAACTCCATTGTCACACAATGGGAGGAACTAAGTTCATCTCATGAACAAATATACACCCAGACTTCTTCTTTGGTAGCATCTCAAATAGCGATGTATCCAGCCTTTAACGTCTAGTATGCCACGGTATCTAGCTTGGAACTCTTCCAACATACCGCCCCTTTACTGAGGGTAAAGACAATGCCTGTGACTGACTTTCAGTCGTCCTTATCACTCTGGAACCCTTCCAGTGATTCTCCCCAGGATCTGATGATACCATCTCACTACAACTAGTGAGAATCCTAACATCCAATTAGATCTATCTCATAGATCCAAAACCCAGGATTTAGGAGGTATCACTTTGATCCTATATGGAGAATCAATGTGATAAGCGGAGATTGATCGAGCGTAGCATAGGAAACTCCTTCCCTATCAAGAGTATATTATCCACGTACTCTACGAGGATCATTACTATACTCCCTACTACCTTTTTGTTTATACAAGGTTCATCTACCATTTTGATGATGTCAAACTCTTTGACTAACACATCAAAACAGATGTTCCAACTCCGCGATACCTGCTTTATTCTATAAAGCATCTTGTACACGTTTCCGCTGCTCCCACTGTCTACGAAGCCCTCTGGCTGTGTACTTATAGACGTTCTCTTCTAAAACATCATTTAGAAAAGCAGTCATGGCACCCAACCGCCAGATATCGTATTCATGGTATGTAGCCGTGGCAAGTAGGATCTGGATGGACTTAAGCATAGCCACTTGAAAAGGTTTCATCATTAGCCACGCCTGGTCGATGACGAAAAGCTTTAACAAGTCTAGCTTTGAAAGTCTCAACTTTTCCATTTACACCAAGTAATCTTCTCAAGATTTACTTGCTCCTGATGGGGATTTAACCCTTCAGATATAGCAACCAAAGTCCATACTTTGTTGGTGTACAAGGATTCCATCTCAGATCGCTAAGCATCCAGCCATTCTTATAGAGTCTCACTCCTGATGTCCAGCTCGAAACTAGTTGGGTCATCATCTCATGATGCAATCCTTGCTCCCACTGTCATAGAGAAATAGAAGTATCTCTCAGGTGGGTGAGAAAACCTACTAGATCGGCGGAGAGGCTGAGGTTCGTTGGTAACTATTGAATCTTTTGGTTCTATCAAATTATCAGCCGCAGTTTGTATAGCTGGAACATTTTCAGTTCTACATTACAGACCTTGCCTCGAGCTTGTCCGGATTTTGCTTTTAGACATAGGCCAGACAACCCCAAATCTTAACTAGCTTAAGACATGGGCTCTTCCCATTCCATATCACATATGAAGTGGTAAGCAACTGATTTGATTTGAACCCTATTCAATAGGTATGCTGCTTCTCAAGCGCATAACTCCCAAAAAAGAAACAGGTAACTCAGTAGTACTCATCATAGAGCACACCTTATCATATAGGGTGAGATTGTTCCGCCCCGATATACCATCGTGCTATGGTGTATACGGAGGAGTAATGCTGAGAGAGAATCTCATTCTCCTTTAGAATAGTCCAGGAATTCCGTGCTCAAGTATTCTCCTCCCTGATCACATCAAAGGACATAATACTTATACCCTTATTGGTTCCCTACTTCTAGCTTATATTCTGTGAATATCTCAAAAGGTTCGGACTTGTGTTTCAACAAGAACATATGTCTGAATCTAAAGAGATTATCAGAGAATTTAATGAAGTACAAAGAACCGGTCTTGGTATGTATAGACAGGGGACCTTACATACATCAACATGTATCATCCCAAGAGTTTACTAACTCTTTCTCTGTTTCCAATAAACAGAGCTGTGGTCATCTTATCTCTGTGACATGACTGGCAAGTTTCACAAGATGTAAATTCAAACTGATTTAAATATGCATCTAAATGTAACTTCAGCTAGTCGGGTCGCATTGATATGACCTAGTCTACAATACCTCAAGAAGGATTCATTCATTTCTGAACTCTTCCTCTTGTCTGTGTTCCATATACTAAGAACTGTAGTTTGATTTAGAACAACAATGCTTTTAGATAACGTGCCTGAACCGATCAACTTTTGATATAGGAAATGTTCAAAACATTATCCATCAATACAAAATTTTATCATTTCTTTACTAATAAAGAGATAGATATGATTTTGTATATCAAGATCGGTATCTAATAGCATTTGTTCAGAATCAATGTATTTGGAATACAGGGTGACAGTGACCAACAGACTTGGCTGCAACACTTGCCCCGTTTTCTGCCTCATGAAACTTATCACCCGTTCTCAGTTCTCTACCTAGCTGTAGCCCTATGTAACAGATTACATATCTGGGATCCTGATCTGGTATCACATACCCAGGACGTAGAGGATACAGAGAAACAGTTCTTTGTAATGAACATACCCGAAGATGATGCATCAGCATGCACTCTCTTCGTTTGGGCGGCGCGGGAATTCTGGTAATCCCCAATTTCCTACTCTGTCTTATAACAATTATAAGTGGGAGCGGGACCAACGTTCCCCAGCTCAGTATAATAAGCGGGTTCGGTCAATATTCCGTATTATTATCTTGATTAAGGCATGATATGGTCGCTACCTGGAGAGAGAGAGAAGAAAACACTCAGCGTGCGCTCTTTGCAAGAATAGATTGGTTATTATTTTATCTAATCAGGATGGCTCCCACTGTTTTTATCAAATCTTCCTTCAAACCCTAAAAGGAAAGACTAGCCGGGATTAATTACACGCTACAAGTTCGCCAATCTTTCAGCCAGGCCAGTGTCGGTACTTTGAGGGAGGTCCCCCGTGCTTTCGCACGAACCTAATTAATGTAAACCTCGTTTTCCCAGAGGCGTAATCTCGTTAACACCTTTCTAGACACCTACTTGATCGGCTAATTGTAATGTATAAAACTCTCCCAGGAGTAACTCTTACTCGCAGTGGGTATCGGGATCCAACTATCTCATAGAAGGTATGCAATCTCATTGCAAATTTCAACACTTGAAATTCCCGATAATTTTGCCCCTAGCACCCTATGACCTTGACGGAGGTCAACAAACCATAGGCTACTAGTCAAGTTCAACCCGTCATTTCTTGATCGAATTAAACCCACCCGCACGACCCTTGACGGAGGTCAACAAGGCCGCACGACTACCCTAATCCAATCTGCATCATATGCATAAGCAGATAAATACTAGTTAGCTACCGCACACTACGCCTTGACGGAGGTCAACAAACGTAGCACGAATACTAAATAGGACTTATCTGAAATGATGGAGGGCTACGACAGGTTTTTCTGAAAACCTATTGCGTAATGAACTTGATATCGTTGTAGAATCAAATGATTTTAAAATGGAGTGCTTTTGAGGCTTTTCTAGTTTTGCTAAAGGGGTCACTCCCGGTGAAGGGATCATCGGCCCTTTCCTCGTCGAATGAGGTGCGGGATATATCATATATATCACTGTGCAAAGCAAAAACTCTTAAAAGCAATCAAAAGACAAACCGAGGGTTGTAGCATCGGCCAGTTATTGCTAAAGGAGTCACTCCCTGTGAAGGGATCTCGGTCCTTTCCTCATCGTATAAGGTGCAGGATATATCACATATACCGCTGTGCAAAGCAAGAACTGTAGCTGCCTGTTTTATTTTTGAAATTCGATTCTACAACATCTTAGGTTTCTTTTATTTCATTAATCTCATTAATGAAGTCCCATCATTTAAGTTACCTAAACATCACAGATAAATACGACGTACACTTATGCCATCCGCATTCGCCTCGATGTCCTCTCGTGCACCGTTAGGTTAGGTGACTAACGGCAGAGCGGGGCAGGGCTAGCGCGGGTGTAAAACATAAGTAACGCCTATATAATATATCATATATACTATATACAGTATCCATCAGAGAACATCACATGATCACATCACAGATATCGCAGCAGAAGAATCATATGAAATATTGGATATACTAGGACGTCCGTGTTTTCAATACGAGCCAGTATAAAACACGGATTCCACGGTCGTGATGAACAGCCAAACCCACACCCCTAGACCCCTACGAGAGCGGCAAGCAACCCTACCAATTCTAGGGTTAGGAGACCCGGACTCGACTCCTCGAGTTGGTCTCCCACTGGACCCCAGAACCCGGTTACTTGTGCTCCCCTCCTTGGGTCTATCCTAGTGCGGAAAAGTAAATAATATACAAACGGTGACATCTTCCGCAACCTGGAAGTGCCCCAATAAAAGAATATTACATACAAGTTTTTACATGAATGAAAATGAAAAACACTCATCTCACATAAAAAAACCCCGGCTATTCAAACACGACGATCCAATATAACATATCCAGCAACACATAACATCACATGTCATCAACGTAAGTAAATATGCGCATCCCAATTGTCGTTGACATATAGCAACGAAACCGGCGATATCACATATTACACTTACGGTCACAGAAAAGAAAGTGTAAAACTACAACAGTTGGAATCCGCAATCTGCATAGACATCGCATGCCTAATCAAATGAATTCCTTAGACATCGCATGCCTAACAATTATAAACCCCGCATTTTAGTCTCATTATCGAAAACACTTTTCAATATCAAGTCGGGCAATTCAACAAGATTCCCGACATTTTGATCGAATGCTCGTCGCAAACTTTAGTAGGCGGCCGCACCCCCGATACCGTCGACGAAGTGCACCAAGGCGGAACACCGCTGCCGCGAGCACCCGAACGGATGCTTTCGGCGACGGGGTTCTCCTACAGTCACTTGGTTGGGGCTATGGAGCGAGGCTGTCTATTAAGTTTACCCGACGAGTATCCGCGTACGCTACGTGATTGCGACGGACTTTTGATCACATCAAAATTCCGTGGCAACCGATCAAGTGAGACTAAAGTGCTATGTTTATAACATTCATTCAGTTATCTCATAACTACTTGTGAATTCCAATTATTGTATCCCATTCCAGATAAATAGAAAATGTTAAACTTTCCGATCGAACATTCAAACACCCAAGTTTTCCCGAAACAGCTCAACACATGAAACAAGTTTAAAAACATCCAGTTCATGCCTCAGTACTAATGGTCCAGCCGTAGAAGGGTCAA
Source organism: Agapanthus africanus (assembly GCA_030015575.1). Taxonomy (NCBI): domain Eukaryota; kingdom Viridiplantae; phylum Streptophyta; class Magnoliopsida; order Asparagales; family Amaryllidaceae; genus Agapanthus; species Agapanthus africanus. The sequence goes on along the minus strand of CM057339.1, from coordinate 820,262,548 downwards.
GCCAACGCCTCACATGTGGCACGCCGTACTGCCCCAAACCCGAAGGTTCAAAGGGCAGTTCAAGACGGTCACATAATCGAGTTAAGGTTTGTTGTCTTCTAGAGGGACCATCGCGTTACTTGCACTACTTAGAACGTCATTAAACTACGGAAAGATCCAACACTTGGAAATTTTCCGGCAGGGGAAAAAGTGGGTATTTATATCCAGTCGAACATTTTAACAGTTTCTAAAATATCCGGAAAAACATAAACGAAGTTAAATTATCCGATCAAATTAACGAATCCCCAATAAAACCCTAGAAAACTCAACACTTGAGTGGAATTAAAAAATTCACATAAAAAATTGCCAAGAAAGGACCTAAGAATAAATATATGAAATTTGAGGGACTAAGTCCAAATTTGGGCCGCGGAAGCGCCGCCAAACCCCTGGTTTGGCCGCGGTTCCGCGGTCTAATTATGGAATTAGGAGCCCAAACTTCACAGTAATTCTTAGTTTTTCCTGCTTATTTTTCTGCATATTTTTAATTCAAAAAATTCAACAGTTTTGAAAAATGTACAGAGAGCATTTTGAGAATAGGGTTTCGGTTCGATCGGACTTCAAACCCCGTCTACGCTTCGCCTAAGGCTCTAGCTAGGCTCTGATACCACTGTAGGTCAGGCAGCCACCCCATCCAATGGGGTCGCCGTGGCACCAACGGGTCCCTCAGCCGCTACTTTTTACGCATGCCCCCTCGCGAGGACTACAACCTGCCGGAACACCTTCCGGTCTCGGGACACCCTGGGGGTAAGAGCCTATGCTTCGCCACACTGTCACACAGTGAGAACCCCCCATAGGTCGACATCCAATGCCTAGTAGCTCTGATACCACTGTAGGGTTCCTAGGCACACTAATGAGGTCTCACAAGGTATCAACCATGCCAATTTCAAATTTTACAAGTGCCGAGAAACCCTAATACGGATCGTTAACTAGATATATAGGCGACAAATGCAACTAGTTAACAATTTAACTAAAAGAACGGAAATACAACCTTTGTAGATCCGGTCCTCCACCTCCATAGCTCCGCAATGAAGTCTCCTCGCTGTCCAAATGGAAATCCGGGCTCTAGCGTCGGCTTCATCGGAGAAATGGGCGGGCAAGGTCGTCGGCTTCGTGCCGAAAATGATCTACGTCGAGGCATCACAAGATCAAGCTCCCACTTCACCAAGTCATGAAACTTGTGAAGAGAACACCCTATACTACTTGGCAAGAGGTAGAGGATGAAGAAATAGGAGGTGGGTTCACTTTAGAATTGGATTTCTCACTCATTTTCTCAAGTTGCCATTGAAGGAGGCAAGCTTCTCTTTGAAGAAGAAGAAGATGATGATGAAAAATGTTATGATAAGTATATTATAAAAAGAAAATAAAATGTATACTTATCATAATCCAACCATGGTCAAGTGTAGAGAATAAACTAGAGTTAGGTCAATGGTTAGGGTTAAGCATGAATACAAAAATGGTGACTTGGTCAAAGCTTCATGAAGCTTCAACATGCATCCAAAGAAAGCCACCATTTTTCTTTTCTTTTGCCAAAAAGAAATAAATAAATAAATCAATAAATAAATAAGAAAACAAAACCCTAACCATTCATATAACCATGGTTTAATCTTTACACAAACCCAAGTAAACATGTATCATCAAACATGATACAAACTTGTGCACAAAAAATATATCACATATACAATGTGCACAAACAAGTGAGAAAAACCATTTAAAGTGAACCAATACTACTTAATGCAAAGTAATATATCAAATATATAATTATGCATTAAATCATTAAATCAACACTTGATTCAATGATCCGGTCATGTCGCACACAACCGACTAGTATACAATGTATCGTTTTATCGAATCAATCCTTGATTCGATAACTAGGTTATATCGCATATAACCATTCGACACATTCATCGCGAGAATGAAATACGGTATCACATACTCGCATTATTCTCGGTCCCGCACATATCTCATATGCGCTCCTATTTTGTTTCGCTTGAGCCAGGAAACCTCTGTGTAGAACTCTAAAGACTCGTCAATACGCCGGCAGCAGGTGATGATCATATCAAACACCCACAAGCCGCAAGCGGTCTGCTAAACGTAACGGCCACCCGGGTATTGAGCGATCAGAAGATCGACGAGCAAGCCCGCTCATACTCCTGTGAATCCAACCAGTAACACTTACCGAACAGTCCGGTCTGATCGTCTGATATGTCGCATATCTCGCCTAGGGGTGGTAAACGTCAGACCCCAATAGCTCGATAAGTCGTGTCGATATGAAGTCTATAACAGTTCGAGAAACTACAGGTAACACTTACCAGTAAATCTCAGCAACCCTGGCCAGGGATTTCCGGTTATAGCCAATCAAACACAGCGCAACATCAACCCCCTATACCGGGAGAGACGAATCCCCTCCTATCGCTCATTGCCTCCATGTGACTCGGGACTGTACCCAAAAACCACCGTTTTGCACGCCCTCTTGGACGTGGTAAGATGGAAATCAAAGCACAGTGGGAACCACACAAGACTCTATGACGATCTCGGGTCAACAGACTACTCTGTACCAGTGTCACCAGAGAACTGCCATCTGACGTAAGGTATAATACCATCTGGGAGTTCTCGGCGAGTCCGTCCAGTGTACCCAGTCTCCACTGAGCACCCGTATATTATCTCTGATGTCAAACACCAATGGATATGGGATCATCCATCGCCCATCTGTATGGGTCGAGAAGGTATACGCTAGTCTACTCTGGTATATCGATGCCCCGTCTCGATACACCCACGACTAGGGACTTTGAAAGATGTACTTATGGACTACCATATCCCCACTAGTATGATCCGCATCATAGTCCAGGTAGCCAAGTACACATCCTAAGGGCTTTACCAACATGTAACAGAGAGACAATCAGTGTACACGTTAAGGTAAAGATCAACCAGATAGCATACTATCATGTCGAGCAAGAAAGTCCTCCCTATATATGTCCAAGCATCCACTACAATATACATCCGATGTATAGTAATGGCCTCTAGGGCATACATATAACTAACACCCACTGCCCCTACGGATATATGCGTAGGGGCGAAAAAATACCCCGTAGGTGCAAAGGCCGCAGGTGCAAGTTGAGGCCCTGAACTTGCCCCTACGGATTTATGTGTAGGTCCTGTTGCCCCTACGGATTAAGCCGTAGGGTATAAGATTTTATATTATTTACGGGTTTTTTTTTATATTACTTGTACCTACGGATATATCCATAGGTCCATGTACTACCCCCTACGGATATATGCGTAGGTACCTTTCCGTAGGGGCAAAATATCAGGATTCCTGATATTTGGCCCCTACGGATAACGCCGTAGGGGAGAGCAGTGGCCCCTACGGATATGTCCGTAGGGACATTCCCAACCCCCTGGCACTGAGATCAGGGGGGAAATATCAGTTACTACTGATATTTTGCCCCTACGGATATATCCGTAGGGGCAACATATATACCTACGGATTAATCCGTAGGTACATATTGTCTGTATTTTTTTTTTTAAAATAGGCTGCTTGATTTTTTCCCGCCCTGTGCACAATAATATATACATCAATCAAATCATATATTGCGGTATTCATAATCACATCTCACGCACATATATAATATACAAAAGAAACCCAAAAACTGAATATGATATAAATACAAACCAATATCAATATCGTTTCAAAATGTAGTACAGTGTGTATGATATAAATAAATACATGTTTCAAAAAATAAAAACCAAAAATCTACCCTAGCTCGGTCCAGCTCCACCTCTGAATAACGATAGAATAACGCGCGCCTGCTCCTCGGTCAATAAACTCTGCAATTCGTCGCGAGCGGGAGTCTGAGCGGCATGTGGAGCTGGCGATGTGGTCTGCGCATCCGCCGTCGAGGTAGTCGCTTGGGAGTCTGAGTGGGCGGTGGAGCTACAGGAGCTGTCTGTGGAACCGCAGCCGATGTAGTGGCTTGCGGAGCCGCAGCCGAAGGAGATGCATGTGGAGGCTCGGCCGATCTACCCTGTCGCGTCTGGACATAACGTGTGTAAGAAGCGTGTAAGAACTGTGTATTATTCGAATTCGTATCATTATTAAGTTATTTCGAAACCCTGTTTGGATATCTAGTTTGGAAAAGCGTTGTTTATTTTAATTACATATGTATGTATGATTAATCAAACTTAAGTCTAAAACCAAATAAGCTCAAGCTACGTACTAATTATGGATATGTTGATATGTATATAATATGAAATGATATTTTACTATAAAGTAGTATACATACCAGCATCTCCTTCAACTCCTGAACGGTGGCTCTCAAGCTATCCAGTTCCTGATGGACATGTCGGTCACTGGAGACGGAGGAAGTAACCGCCGGGGTGGAGTCCAACCTCATATGGGCCCTGCTAGGGCCCAATCCCCGGCCTCTCTCCCAACCTCCATTGTGCCCTCCGTGTGCGACGTCCAGAACTGGGGTCAGCAGCCTCGGATCGTTCTGTCCGGTAAAATCGATCCCCGAGGCTTGGGCCTGCTCAACCACCCGCTCCTACACCCACATTAAGCAGTAAAGTATAAGTATAAAATTTAAACTTGAACCTTCCAAAACTAAAATTTCAAATTTGGGTAGAAAAAATATTAACACTTACGTAGTACTCCTGGGTAGCGACGTCGGGATATCGAAGCTCGCCCGTGGCGGGATCTGTCGAGGTGCCGTGGACGGCAAGATATGCGGACAGCACGCTCGGTGTACCACCTGACGCCACGGTCCGAGATGTCTGCAATATTAGAAAGTAACTCTTAATATTAGAAATATTAGAGAATAACTCTTAATATTGCAGAATATTAGAGAATAACTCTTAATTTACCGATAACTCCATGGCTCGAGTAATGTTCCTCGAGCCACCTGTGTAAGTGGGGCGACCCCTCTTCGCCGACTTCCTGTTCTCCGTATTCTGAGCGGCCTATTTCTGCACAACGCATTAACATTTAGTTTTCTAATTAAGAAACACAAAGAAATAAATTATATCATAAATAATGAATTAAATTTAAAATACATACCTGTTTGCGTTGGGAGTCGAAATAAGCGCACAATAGAGGCTATGTCTCTACGTCGACTCTCGCAAACGCCGGAGTAGATAGGAGGGCCGCTCTCTCTGCCTCGGGGGTTGCCATCCACAGGGAGTAGCAGTCGGCCTTCATCTCATTCCTGTTGTATCGGACCTTGGCCTGCATGTTCTTCATCAGGCCATTGTACAGAGCATGAAGGTCGAGCACCCTCCCCGGGTGATCAGGGTCGGCTACAGGCTGAAAATCGTAATCCAACTGAAAATACAAAAAAAAACATTGTTATTAGATTGCAAGTGTTAATAATAAATATATTGGATAGATCAAATGAAAATATATATTAATACATACCCGAGCCTGATCAAAGAAGAGGGCGAATGAGCGCTGGTGCTGCTCGCCCCACTCAACGTGAAGTGGATAGTTCTTCACGATCCGGCGCTCGTCCCCCAAATACCGGCCGAACCTCTCGGCATGAGGACAGGTATAGCGATAGTCAAGGGTAAAAAAAAAGGTGGAATGCTGCCTCCCCCCTAGCTCTATCAGGCCTCAGCCTATGGGACTGATTCGGGCCTCGAGTTCCCCTTTGGGGATGGGGAGGCCCTGCGTCTGCACGAAATATCAAGACAATCAATAATAAGACAAAGTTGTATTAAAAAATCAAGGTTAAACAAAAATTCAAGTGTGATATATACCTCCGGTGACTAGCGCACGAGCCTGGGCCCGGACAGCAGCACGAGCGGGACGATAGTTCCTCCGGTGAGGAACAACCGGGGTCCCGGACCCGGACGCATCCCCTCCAACTATAAAATAAACATCGACGCTAAATTTCCATGAAGTTCATATTTATTCAATAGAGCATATGTAAAATGAATAAATATTTTAAATCTATTCATACTAACCTGCAGACGATGCGGAGGGTATGGAAGCGGCAGGAGTGGCCCCTGTGGAAGGTGTGGACGCACCACCTATAATTAGACGATTAAAAATAGATTATATAAGTAATTGCAAAAAGAATGTGTAGATCAATAATATAACGTTCTAAATCAATATGCATGCACTATAGGATATATAAACATACCCGCAGGTGCGGTGGTGTCACCACCTACAGCTAAACAATAATAAAAATTGCTAAGTAAGAGCAAAAGGAATGTGTGTATTTATGATATAGCATTCTAAATCAATATACATACACTATATGATATATAAACATACCTGGAGGAGCGGGGGTGGCCTCTGTCCCAGATGTGGACGCATCACCAACAACTAGACAATCAAACATTGACAGTATAAGTAATTTTGACATAAACATGCATGAATATCTGTAATATTGCATTCAAAATGGATATGCGTGCAGTATACCTGGAGGTGTGGCAAAATCCACACGGAAGGAGGCATCCGAAGGGGTCTCCGATCTGGGTGCAAGACCGGCCCTCTGAAGCTCCCTACGGAGCTCTCCGGGCGGCAAAACTGCTCTGCCTCTACCTCTGCCTCTGCCGCGGCTGGAGCTCCTGCCGCCCCTCGCTGCTCCCGATATCGTCATCAAATCTAGATAAACGGTTCGTGGACGCATTAGACAATCATTAAAAGTATTGACTATATATGATCTAGAGCGTAAAATGTGAAGTAATAATATAACATTACTGATAACCTTTTTCGTTTCGTGGGCGCATCATACATATCTACTTGGATTTCATCGTCGATGTCATTTCTAACCCGCGTAACTTCATGATCGGTCGAAGACAACCCGTCCTTCGAAACAGACGGTCGGAGCACTTTAAGCCTTCTCTCTTCTTCGTCCTCATCGCTGTCCTCGTATTCTGGGACATCGTAGACATCTCTGGGTTTCCATCGGCATACAACACTCCACCCCGGATGCTTCAAACACTGTGAGTAGTATACTTGGAACGCTTGGTTCGGAAAGATAAACGGATCGTCCTGACCGTAAAATCGAAGTGTGTTCACACTGTTCAATCCATATTCATCTCTCCAAGTCCCAAGACTGCTTCTCCACCTGTCCGTATCGGTTCGCGGATCGTACCAAGTACACTGGAATATATAAAAGGGTTCTGATCGTCCGGGATAGTGGATGCCGAGTATACAATTTAAGTACCCATAGTAAATCACACCGTCCGATCTTACCGTCGCAATCCCACTATTCTGAGTGGTTCTAGATGTTTCTATGTCCTTAACTTCGAATTTGTATCCAAGGACACCAAATCCTTTGTAATATGCAACCTCCATACTAGGAAATTGAGCTAAACATCTTGAATCACTCTCAAATGATGCAGACAAGTTCGGATCGTGGATCTAACAAAACAAATTTTACGACAAAATACATAACGATACAAGTTTAGATTAAAACTGATAGCAATAAAATGTTATTCGAATAACTTACATGATCTGTGACCCAATCACAAAAATTATCCTGATGGTATTTTTCCAAACGTTCTTCGTTCCAATCAGGATGCCCCTCACGTACCTCGATAAAATGAGTTCTGTTTTCGATAAGTAATTGTGACATTAATATTATGTCATTTCATATACACACAAACACAGATATAACAATTAATCCAAAAGAACTTACTCTCTAATTTGTTCAAGATATATGCAATTAAGCAAGATAAACCGGTATATCTTGTTGATAAACATAGTGTCTACCCTCTTATACTCGGCTTTACCATATGGCCCGTCTTGAATTCTTCGTGGTCGGTTAAGCCTTGTCTCAATGTTCTCGTCCAGATAGCGGGAACAAAATGTGGTTGCTTCATCAAGAAAATAACCTTCCATGATAGAACCCTCTGGTCGATTTTTATTGCGTATATACTTCTTAAGAGTGTAGAGGTACCTAATGAGAATATGTTGAATAAATAAATACGGGTATACATGACAACAATAAATTTATAAATTGCGCGAAACGAAAAATTACACGTACCTCTCGACGGGATACATCCATCGATATTGTACTGGTCCGGCTAACTTCGCCTCAGTTGCAAGATGAACCGTCAAGTGTATTATGATATCGAAAAATGACGGTGGGAAAATACGCTCAAACTTGCAAAGTATCAACGTAATAGAATTTTCTAGTTTATCCAGCGTCGCAACCTCCAGTGTTTTAGCACACAACTCCCTAAAATAACAACATAGGTCGTTAATTACTAGACCAACCGAGTCGGGGAGAGAAGTCCTGAGGGCTAATGGAAGAAAGTGCTCCACGATAACATGGTGATCATGACTTTTCAGCCCATCGATCTTGCCCTTCACAATTTTTATTTTCTTGCTGAATGATCCTGAGAAACCTGTGGGGACTTTCAAATCATGCAACACCTGCAGGAATCTTTTCTTCTCCGGTTGTGACATATGATAAGCGGCATTGGGAAGTACAAACTTGCCCGGTTTACCCGCTACCGGTCTAGGGTGCAATTCACTTCTTATTCCCCACTCTTATAGATCCATCCGAGCATTCATGTTGTCTTTCGATTTCCCGTCTTTACACAGAAGCAAGTTAAGTATGTGCTCTGATACTCCCTTCTCTATATGCATGATGTCCAGACAATGACGCACTGAATTTGTAGACCAGTACGGAAGCTCGAAGAAAATGCTTAACTTGTTCCAATATTGTGGTTTGACCTGTTTCGTCGGATCCATCCCGAAGGTCACGTTATTGTAACCATCCCATTTAGCAGTCACGTCCTCTCCGGATAATGGGGATGAAGGTCCAAGAAGCTCCTGATGACCATCAAAGTGAACCATGTCTAACCTATAGGGGTGGTCTGGAGGCAGAAAACGTCGATGGCCGCAATAACAAACCTTCCTGCTAAAATTCAAAAATTTTGATGTTGTGTGTTTATGGCAATGAGGACATGCTTTGTAACCATGTACGGACCAACCTGATAGCATTCCATACGCAGGAAAGTCATTAATTGTCCACATTAAAGCCGCACGCAGTATGAAGGTTGTATTTGTGTTTGAATCATATGTCTCTACACCATCAATGAACAAAGTTTTCAGCTCCTCGATCAGAGGTCGGAGATAGACGTCGATATTGTTCCCCGGTGAGTTTGGTCCGTCGATAAGAAGAGGCATCATAAAGTATGATTGGTCCATAGCCAACCAAGGCGACAGATTATAAATTATCATTACAACGGGCCATGTACTGTGACTTCCAGCCATATAGTTGAATGGGCAGAAGCCATCGGTAGCCAGTCCGAACCGGACATTGCGAGGATCGCTACTGAATATTGCGTGCCTCCTATCGAAATCCTTCCATGCCAGTGAATCTCTTGGATGGCTCATTTTTCCATTTTCGCTTGGAGGAGCACGGTGATGCCAAATCATTGCCTCGGCTGTTTTCTTGCACCTGAATAGCCTCTGTAGCCTCTGTGTTATGCGAAAATATCGTGCTATCTTCACAGGTATACCAGGCTTCTTATCAGAATCTTTCGGCTTATACCTGGCATCTCCGCATGTTGGACACTCTTTCAAATCTGAATTCTCTTTCCGGTACAACACGCAATTTTTAGGACATGCTTGAATCTTCTCGCACTTTAGACCCAAATCAGACATCATTTTCTGGGCTTCGTACCAGCTTTCGGGCACATTATTTCCCGGAGGCATAGAATCTTTCAAGAACGAAAGAAGCATTGTGAATGACTTGTTGCTCCATCCATTTAGGCACTTAATCTGGAAAAGTTGGACGAACCATGAGAGGGTGGAATACTTCGCATTCTCATAAATTGGTTTCCTAGCATCATTCATGAAATTTTCATATTTATCCGCACGCGGTCCTTGACCGGAAGGAATGTCATCTTCGGTACGAATAAATTCACCTAGGGCAGCCTCTACCATATCCTCCATTTCTTCTGATGGAAATAAATTTCCGTCTCCTGCCGTATTACCGAATTCTTCTTCTTCTCCTGCCGCATTATCGTGTTCTCCTTCTTCTTCTACCGCAGTACTGCATTCTTCTCCTTCCCCGTGATATTTCCAAGTTGAATAAAATCTAGTAAACCCATGTTTTACAATATGAAGCTCTGCCAATTCTACCTTCTGCCAGTACTTATTGCCACATCTATCGCACGGACAGAGAATCTTCTCTATTATGATCTTATTATGTGCGCGTGCAAATTCAAGGAAAGCAGCAACTCCTGCGACAAACTTAGGTTGCATACATTGTTTCCAATCCACATACATCCAGTCCTTAACTCTGACATACTCATGGGCCATGTTAGACTGAATAACATATAAATTGTAGGTTATGCTGACTATATTGAGAAATATAAGAACGGGATAGTTACTGACAAAGGAGAAAATCCGTGTATATGCTTTGTGTGTGCGTTTGTCGTTGAAAAGAATAAATTATCGCACGTTATGTTAACCGATAGACGGGGACTAAGTGGCGCTTTTAGTTTCATATATGAGTATCGATGGGAATATGAAGGTTTCATATTATCATATATTGGTTTTAACCCGAACATCTCGAATCGCTCTCTAATTATGCGTTTGTATGTATGTGTTCCGGCTGTCGGGGGTAGGCTTCTATCCCATTAAGAATGTATAGAGCGAACGCCCATCACTTGTGCTTTCAACCATTTGGAGTAAATTTCGGCAGCACCTCCCCGCTGTTCTCCGAGTACACTGTAATAGAATAGATAATCATTTCAAAGCTGTGAAACAACGTTGAAATGAACATCTAATCTATCTTTGTACACGGAGAACTAGCGGAAAGGTACCGACGAAATATCTCGAAACGGATGAAAACACAAGTGAATGAAGGCGTTTGCTTTATACATTCTTAAGTTGTCCATACGGGACAAATCTATGGGTTACCATACGATTGAATTTTCTCGTCGCGTAGACTATACGACGGTTGTTAGTATCGAGCTATACTGTCCGATATTTAGCAACCTTCGTATAGTTCTAGATCACGACGAGCATCGCACGTATGTTAACCGATAGACGGGGACTAAGTGGCGCTTTTAGTTTCATATATGAGTATCGATGGGAATATGAAGGTTTCATATTATCATCAAGTATCATATATTGGTTTTAACCCGAACATCTCGAATCGCTCTCTAATTATGCGTTTGTTGTGTATTCTTGTTGTATGTGTGTGTTCCGGCTGTCGGGGGTAGGCTTCTATCCCATTAAGAATGTATAGAGCGAACGCCCATCACTTGTGCTTTCAACCGTTTCGAGTAAATTTCGGCAGCACCTCCCCGCTGTTCTCCGAGTACACTGTAATAGAATGGATAATCATTTCAAAGCTGTGAAACAACATTGAAATGAACATCTAATCTATCTTTGTACACGGAGAACCAGCGGAAAGGTGCCGACGAAATATCTCGAAACGGATGAAAACACAAGTGAATGAAGGCGTTTGCTTTATACATTCTTAACTTGTCCACACGGGACAAATCTATGGGTTACCATACGATTGAATTTTCTCGTCGCGTAGACTATACGACGGTTGTTAGTATCGAGCTATACTGTCCGATATTTAACAACCTTCGTATAGTTCTAGGTCACGACGAGCATCGCACGTATGTTAACCGATAGACGGGGACTAAATGGCGCTTTTAGTTTCATATATGAGTATCGATGTGAATATGAAGGTTTCATATTATCATCGAGTATCATATATTGGTTTTAACCCGAACATCTCGAATCGCTCTCTAATTATGCGTTTGTTGTGTATTCTTGTTGTATGTGTGTGTTCCGACTGTCGGGGGTAGGCTTCTATCCCATTAAGAATGTATAGAGCGAACGCCCATCACTTGTGCTTTCAACCATTTCGAGTAAATTTCGGCAGCACCTCCCCGCTGTTCTCCGAGTACACTGTAATAGAATAGATAATCATTTCAAAGCTGTGAAACAACGTTGAAATGAACATCTAATCTATCTTTGTACACGGAGAACCAGCGGAAAGGTACCAACGAAATATCTCGAAACGGATGAAAACACAAGTGAATGAAGGCGTTTGCTTTATACATTCTTAACTTGTCCACACGGGGCAAATCTATGGGTTACCATACGATTGAATTTTCTCGTCGCGTAGACTATACGACGGTTGTTAGTATCGAGCTATACTGTCCGATATTTAACAACCTTCGTATAGTTCTAGGTCACGACGAGCATCGCACGTATGTTAACCGATAGACGGGGACTAAGTGGCGCTTTTTGTTTCATATATGAGTATCGATGGGAATATGAAGGTTTCATATTATCATCGAGTATCATATATTGGTTTTAACCTGAATATCTCGAGTCGCTCTCTAATTATGCGTTTGTTGTGCATTCGTGTTGTATGTGTAACATGATTTTAAACCATTGAGATCAAGATTGATAGAACTGATCATCCTACATTGCAATAGTATTCATCAACCAAAAACTATTATTGCAATGGTATTCATCTATAACAATCAACAATTAAAACTACAAATGTAGGATACTGATATCATAAAGCGTTATACGTAACATTGATAGAACTGATAAATAAAAAAACGAAACACAAACCGTATCAAGATTTAACAACTTTGATTATGTCATATACGCGGGCCGATATTTTCATATTAGCCAATAGGCAAAAATAGATTGCGGTCTGTGTAAGTGCACGGCGGCGCCCCGGCCTCCATCCGGAGGCCAAATACGGAAGCGATGGTTAACTTTAATTTTTCTTGAACCGGCACCACCGCGCACTAAAACCCGGATCGTACCATTAACTAGTCCTAGCTAACTACTAGATGGGGAAGAGAGATATACCGAGCGATCCGAGTCCTCCGGTCTTCTCGTCGTCGTCCCGATCTCCAACGGAATGTCCGGTCTCCACCTCCTCGCCGGAAAGGGCACCACGTCGCCGGCTTCTTTTACGGGCTCCCACCTCTATACCGAGGCAACTCGGGCACGAAGTTGGCGAGCCGACGTGCCCAAGCTTTGCTGTAGGATACGTGTAGAACCATGTCTCATTTTGGGGTTCATGGAGGTTGCCATTTTTGGTGGAGGGATGATACATGGAATTTTTGTGGAGCTATATGATTTTTCCAAAGCCAAAAGAAATGAAATCCCCTTGCACAAAATTGGGACAGCCCCGTTGGAGCTTGGCCGGCCATGGCTATGGGAGAGGAGAGAATGAGAGAGAGTGAGGGAGTGAAAAAGGATAGCCACACCAAAAATAAGCAAGTGAAAGGAAAATGGTTATCATATTCAACCATCATCAAAAGCATGATGACTCCAAAGTCAAGCAATGATCACTAACAAATCCACACTCCACCAACTAATCAACAACCATGATTGCTACAAAAAGTCAAGCAATCATGAACCATGGAAGGTCAAAGGATGGGGCTCCATCATGAAACCATCATGACACAAAAGTATGCAAAGAACACCTTCCACAAATGCTTATTTGCACAAATGCAAATAAGCGCTCCTCCACCAAACTTCGGCCATTGAAAGATACAAAGAAATATGGCCGAAACGGAAAACAAACTGGCAACTCCAGAAAACTGGTCCCGTAATAAATTATAGGAACACCCCGATACTGTGTATACACACCCGCATTTGTATTCCGACCGAAATACAAATGTAATGAGACAAAATCTACACTGTACTATACTAGGATCCGGCTTAAACCAAAGTCGGCCAGTAATATCCGTTCGATCCTGATCCGTGCAATACCGCACGTATCTGATCGAACCCTGCCATATATCCATACGGCCTCTAGTACTAACTGTCCGATCCTGATCCGTGCAATACCGCACGTATCTGATCGGACCCTGCCATATCTCCATACGGCCTCTACAGCTTTTCGCCCGAAAACTTGAGCAACTGAATGTGGGGGACTCTAAAGACTCGTCAACACCTCGGTTGTGGATTTAACCACTAGCACGTCAGAGGTATAAGCCAATACGTAACGGGCTACCAGGTATTGACCAAAAGGGACGTCGATGAGCGAACTCATCCTGACACCCTACTGAGCCTGTCAGTGACAATATCCGTACAGTCCGGTCCGTTCGTCTATGAGCATCGCATGGCGGGCCTAGGGGGTTGGTAAAAGTCAGACCCCCAAAAGCGGTACAAGTCGTGTCGAAGTGTAGCACAGAACACCCTGAGATACTACTGGATACCTATCAGTAAATCTCCTGCCACGGCCGAGGGCTTCGTGTAATGGCTCTCCTAGACACAGCGCGACCTCACCCCCAATACCGGGAGAGACGAACCCCTGAAGATCCGCTCACTACCTCCATGTGGCTCGGGACTGTACCCAACTAAAACCTGTTTGCACGTCTCCTTTGAGCGTGGTAGGGTAGTAATCAAAGTACAGTGGGAACTCACACGAGACAAATGACGATCCCCAGGTCGATGAACTAACCTGTACACATGTCACCAGGGAACTGCTATCTGACGTCAGGTATAAGACCAACTAGCATGTTCCCGACGAGTCCTGTCCGGTGTACTCATAACCCAATGAGCACCTGTATACATCTTAGGTGAACCAACTGACACCAGTGGCTTGTGAGACCGGCCACCGCCCCTCGTCGGGGTCTCGACTGTATACACTAGTCTACTCTGGAGTATCGATGCCCTGTCTCGAAACTCCTACGACTAGGGACCTTTTAAGGATGTGCTTATAGACTACCAGCTCCTACGTATATGATCGCCCTCATACTGCTGGCAGTCAAGCAAGAATCCTAGGGGCTCTATCAACGTGTAATAGCGACATGTCAGGTCACCTAAAACAGTACACGATGATAAAGATAAACCAGATAGCATACTATCATCTCAAGTAAGACTGTCCTACTGGGACAGGTCCTCCCTCAATCATTGCAATCACGTGCTTGTGATCCAATAATTGACTCTGAGGGCACTATCTCCAACAATCTCCCACTTGCACTCAAGGCTAATTATTGTGATGTCGCATACTCACAGCCCGTGTGATACCGAACACCCAACTCCTCTACTAGTCAGTCTCACAAAGCTCGTTTGCGAAACTATTGCGTTCGAGGAATTGCCTCAGTGAGTGGATCCGCTTGGATGTTTCTTTCTATGTCTCTCTATATCTCAAGTTCGCGGAGAAAGCCATCTCCCGAAATGAGCAATACCTATCTTAGAATGTGTCTGGATATCTGATGGGACCTAGCTCATAAATGAACTCCAAATCCAAACTTCTTAGACTGTATCAACAACTGAACTTAATCAGTATCCTGCACCATGCCTCCCTCAGTATTGCCTTGGACCATCTGTCCAAAATACTGCCCTTCGTCAGAAGGAAAAACTATAACTCCGACAATCTCCTTGTCGTCCATGTCACCTTGGAAGCCTGGAATGATAACTGTCTCCCGAATGAGGCTGTCGTTATCATATCCCTAGAACATCCACTTATGTTCTAAAACTGCTTCCGACTGTTTCTCCAGGATTGGATCAATGTCAACTTATTGCATCTAGTGCAAGAACAACATCTGGTGTGGTACTTGACATCTCATGATTGACTCAATTGCCTGAGCAAGTGATCTGCCAATCATGCACATCATCTCCCCTTTAGTCTGTAAGACACCTTTAGAGAGGGTGACTCCATTACCTGCAGGTACACTACCGTGTCTGGAGTCGTCCATTCTAAATACTCTTAGAATGCTGTCTAAGTATCCTGATTGGGAAACCACCCAAATCTAGATCTAAAACAATAGATCTAGTAACCAGTATGTCTGATATAATGTCCAAATCCGATGTGGAGAAACCACTGTATGACGACCAAAGTATAACCGATCGTAGTATAGGAATATCACTTCCTACTCTGTGTATGTCATCCAAATGCCATGACATCACACCCTACTACCTTCTCAACAGATCCATCCTCTATTCTGATGAAGCCAAACCTATGACTGTCACATCAGAAATTGATGATCTATCTCCGCTATATCTGCTTTAGTCTATAAATAGACATAAGCCACTTGTCCACCAATGCTTCCGCTGCTCCCACTGACTACGACAACCCTCTGGCAGAGTCATATACACGTACACTTCTAAAACTAGTTTAGAACGACGCTATACTCATCCTCCTGCCGGGTCTCACAGTTTGGAACAACAGCAATGGTAAGTGTGGGTAAACAAGAACTTCCCTGTCACCGTCCTTGAGGCTACCGGAGTACCTCTCGGGTGCCTGAAGTTACCCACCTTATCTGCGGAGTGGCCAATGGAATGTCAAACCAGATTGAATCTTTAGGTTCCTATCAAATCTTCATTAATCGTTTGCGGTTCTGGAATCACTTCCAGTTCTACCATACTCCCACTACTGTTTTCTGAAGAAAAAAATCCATTTTTATTAAAACTGTGGCGAGTCTAGAACAATATCACTATTGATCTTCCAGATGGTAGAAAGTCAACCCGCATCATAGCCTGGGTCAACCCACAAACAGCCATTACAGAAACGTGCCTAGAGTTATCCAGAGTCTGGTTTTAATCATAAGCCAAACAACTCCCCGTACCTTAACAACGTTAAGATATGAACTGATCTATATCCAATATAGAACCAGAGGCACTGATTTAATTTAACCAGATTCAAATCATGTAGCTATCTCCAGTGCATGTCAACTAAATGGAAGGAGGCCGATCAGCGTTACTCAACTTAGGAATGCTTCCAATTATGAGTAACCTGAAAGAGAAGTAAGTTCTCTTTATCATTACTATCAACTGAATACCATACACAAGTATCTACATCTTCGATCACCTTGAAGAATCCCGATACTTGCAATCTGGTTGTCTACTTTATTCAAATACCTATAACTTCTCATAATTCGGACCCTGTGTTTCTACGAAACACCTGTCTAAAAACTAGAGAAGTCATAAGTAAACCGAATATAGTACGAGGACCAACCCCTCTGTCCTGATGGACCCTGAACAACATACAATACTCTGTATAAGTCCATTGAGTCTGATAACTCATTCACTGTGTGTCGTAGGTTGAAAACTGTACTTATGGTTAAGAAGAATTACACCGCAGTTTAATGCTCCTTACCTAACCATCCACTGATATAGGTAAATGTTATAGACATAATTTCAAAAAGGTATATCTCACTCTATGAAAATAGACGTACAAATATATCAATTTGAAATTGGTGCACAACAGCGGATATTCAAAACCAAATATTTGTCGACCGGCAAACAACCCAGGTGACTTCCTCAAATATCACCGATTGCAACGAATCCCGATATAATGAGGATGATCACCTAATTCCCACTAACCTACTCCCACTCATCATCTGTAAAACCATACAGATGTGAGAATCATACCTGGTAAATACATTCCCTGGAGTAAGGACAAATTGGGAAATCAGTTTTCCTTTAACAGTACACAGTGAAACTGAAACATTGAAATATTTCGATGGGGTATCCGGTATTCTTAGTAATGCCTCTTCCAGATTCACGACTGTAACCGTATAATTCTTTGCCACCTCTCCAAATCCCTTTATATGTCTTTAGTCATTACCTTCTGCACACCCCTTAGGCCAAATGGTTTTCTTCCTTCCCTACCGTTCGGCACCAGCCTATGGTTGGGAAGAAGACTATCCAATAAGCATAATGGGTGTACTGTCCTAATCCCAGGAGCACTCGCAATGCGAGAGAAGGTGAAGATAAAAGACAACCGAATAAACCTTATTCATATTTCTCCTGAACCAGAATCCATCCCCGAACTGGAACAAGTTCCTTTCGAGTTCGTATATAACCATACGATGGAGTATCCAATAAACTGTGGATCTTCGTAGTGATACGGAGTGTCCTGGAGAAATACAAAGGTGAAGTGGGAGTGGTAATGAAATACCTGGTTTGGTCGTGAATATCAGTTGCAATTTACTTTGCCCTCTTACTAATCCCTTGCTTTGTCTTAACTTAATACCTTCTGTACACCATCGTTAGGCTAATTGGTTTTCTTCATTCCCTACCGGTCGGCACCTGCCTATGGTTTGGAATAAGACTATCCAATTTACGTAATAGGTGTACTATCTCCTAAACCAAGGAGTACTCACAACTCGAGAGAAGGTAAAATGAAAAGACAACTGAATAATCCTATCTGTTTTCTCCAGAACCTGAAACCATCCTCAAATAAATCCCTTCGAGTTCGTATATAACCATACGATGGTTTTGTCCAATGGAAGTGGACGTTCGTAGTAATACGGGGTGTCCTGGAGAAAAGGGTAAAAGTAGGAGTGGCAATAAGGTTTGCAACTCTGACAATCCAAAAGCCAGTGTTAAGAAGGTTCGGTCAACTTTGATCACTGAGTCATAGTCTTAGGGTCGGGACAATGGTCGCTGCCAAAGAGAGAGAGAAAAGAAACACTCAGCATGCACTCTATCCTAGATCAGAATGGTTACCAATTTATCTAATCTGGAAACCTCCCACTGTACCGTCAAATTCTCCTCCAAACCTGAAAGAAGAATTAGTCGGGATCACCCGAGGAGTAAACCAACTCATCAGTGGGAATCGGGATCTAACTATCACCGCATGATAACGTGACGGAATCCGCTCACGCTATCACACTCCAGAAGGTATGCGCATATCTGGCAAATTTCAGTTTCTTTAGAAACTCCCGATGTGATTTCTGCCCCATGCTCTTATGACCTTGACTTTGGCCAACATATCATAAGTCACATGTCAAGTTCTACCCGTCATTCTCCAGGTTAATTTGAATCCACCCGTACCTACCCTTGACTTTGGCCAAAATGGCAGTACGACTGTCCCAAACCAACGCATCTATCTATGCTGCATATGAATACCCCAATAGCTACCAATCACTGTGCCTTGACTTTGGCCAACATACACAGCTTGAATACTATTGACCACCCATATGAAACGACGGAGGGCTACGAATGGTTTCTGGCGAAAACCTTTAATGTAATGAACTTGATATCGTTGAAGGAACGGATAGCTTTTATAAAAATATAGTGACGAAAACCATTGCTAAAGAGGTCACTCCTGGTGAAGGGATCTCGGCTCTTTCCCCGTAGAATGAGGTGCAGGATATTCCAACTGAATACCACGATGCAAAGCAAAAGTAATCGGCTATAGTGAAGTTAATGCCATGACGCAAACTTCTGTCCAAGGGGTCACTCCCGGTGAAGGGATCTCGGCCCTTGCCTCGTCGACTGAGGAGCAGGATATTCCAACTGAATACCACGATGCAAAACAAAAGTGAACGTCCTTGCAATAACAGCTTTTTGAAAAGTGTTCCAACAACATCAGAATAGGTTTGTTTTTAACTTGCATTGATCCGAATCAACGCAGTCCCATCAATTGATCACACCACAAAAAACGAAAATATACCGATGTACGTATATGCCATCCGCATTCGCCACTGGGTCCCGTCATTACCCGTTAGGTTAGCTAACTAACGACAGAGCGGGGACTGGACTAGCGCGGATGCAAAACATATACAACATCTACTAATATATATACCAATATATTATATTCGCTCAAGGCGTGATAAAATGCAACATCACAGAAATGTACAGCATCACAGAATAATACAGATATCTGGGATCTCCGGGTTTCACAGAACCACTGAAACCCGACGTTCCCCTGGTCGTGTGGATAGCCTGTGCAATGAAATCCTAGACCCCTACGGGCGCGGCAAGTTACCCGCCAAAACCTGAAGCGAGGCAGCCCCCTTCAGCAACGTGAATGGACCACCCAGCACTTCACGGAATCCGGTAACTTGGGCACCCCTCCTGGGTCAACCTGTACCCCCTACGAGTGCGGCAAATAGCCCGCCAATTCTAGAGTAAAGCCCCCTCCATCTCAATGCCATGAGATGCGGGCTTGTTGCCCTCTAGAACCCGGCTATCCGTGCACCCCTCCGCGGGGCAATCCTAGTACAGAAAGTAAAATATACATACAACGGGTACAACGACCGCAACCTGGCCGTGCCCCAAAATAATAATACAAACAGGCAGTGACGGCAGTCCACATGTCGGACGCTCGCCCCGCAATGTCAAATGTACATAATACAACAAAACTGTACTAGTATTGCATCCAGGCTATCCCCCACGACCGATCCGCAACATCACAGCATAACACAGAACATCAACGTGAAAGTCACGTTCGCAAATCCGTCTAACCGGGCTATAGCAGTTAGACAGGATTTACCGATCAAGTGACATTCACGGTCGCAGATATAATGTAAATACTGTGAACTAATGTGTTTAAAATATCCGATCGATCAAAATTATAACAAGTGGGCCCCAAGCATTACTGTAGCAACTAAAGAAATTCTGGGCCCAAAATTAATATTCCAGAAACCACATTTTCAACTCAGGAACATTCTGCAAAAGTTTGGGGGACTGAACAGTTCAAGTCGCGGTGGAACCGCGGCCCAAGCATGGGTTTGGCCGCGGTTCCGCGGTGGTTTGGACTGTTCACGAGCCCAAATTTTCACAGAACTTTTAAAATTCCCTGCACATCATTCTGAGACAACCTGAAAAATTTTTGGACTTCAAAAAATTTCGACAGAAACTGATGTGAAGAAAAATACGGTTTTTGGAAAATTGTTCGATCGGAAATGTAAAACACATTAGACAAAGCTAGACTATGTTAATGGCGAGGCTCTGATACCACTGTAAGTGCACGGCGGCGCCCCGGCCTCCATCCCGAGGCCAAATGCGGAAGCGATGGTTAACTTTAATTTTTCTTGAACCGGCACCACCGCGCACTAAAACCCGGATCGTACCATTAACTAGTCCTAGCTAATTACTAGATGGGGAAGAGAGATATACCGAGCGATCCGAGTCCTCCGGTCTTCTCGTCGTCGTCCCGATCTCCCGCGGAATGTCCGGTCTCCACCTCCTCGCCGGAAAGGGCACCACGTCGCCGGCTTCTTTTACGGGCTCCCACCTCTATACCGAGGCAACTCGGGCACGAAGTTGGCGAGCCGACGTGCCCAAGGTTTGCTGTAGGATACGTGTAGAACCATGTCTCATTTTGGGGTTCATGGAGGTTGCCATTTTTGGTGGAGGGATGATACATGGAATTTTTGTGGAGCTATATGATTTTTCCAAAGCCAAAAGAGATGAAATCCCCTTGCACAAAATTGGGACAGCCCCCTTGGAGCTTGGCCGGCCATGGCTATGGGAGAGGAGAGAATGAGAGAGAGTGAGGGAGTGAAAAAGGATAGCCACACCAAAAATAAGCAAGTGAAAGGAAAATGGTTATCATATTCAAACATCATCAAAAGCATGATGACTCCAAAGTAAAGCAATGATCACTAACAAATCCACACTCCACCAACTAATCAACAACTATGATTGCTACAAAAAGTCAAGCAATTATGAACCATGGAAGGTCAAAGGATGGGGCTCCATCATGAAACCATCATGACACAAAAGTATGCAAAGAACACCTTCCACAAATGCTTATTTGCACAAATGCAAATAAGCCCTCCTCCACCAAACTTCGGGCATTGAAAGATACAAAGAAATATGGCCGAAACGGAAAACAAACTGGCAACTCCAGAAAACTGGTCCCGTAATAAATTACAGGAAAACCCCGATACTGTGTATACACACCCGCATTTGTATTCCGACCGAAATACAAATGTAACGAGACAAAATCTACACTGTACTATACTAGGATCCGGCTTAAACCAAAGCCGGCCAGTAATATCCGTTCGATCCTGATCCGTGCAATACCGCACGTATCTGATCGAACCCTGCCATATATCCATACGGCCTCTAGTACTAACTGTCCGATCCTGATCCGTGCAATACCGCACGTATCTGATCGGACCCTGCCATATCTCCATACGGCCTCTACAGCTTTTCGCCCGAAAACTTGAACAACTGAATGTGGGGGACTCTAAAGACTGATCAACACCTCGGTTGTGGATTTAACCACTAGCACGTCAGAGGTATAAGCCAATACGTAACGGGCTACCAGGTATTGACCAAAAGGGACATCGATGAGCGAACTCATCCTGACACCCTACTGAGCCTGTCAGTGACAATATCCGTACAGTCCGGTCCGTTCGTCTATGAGCATCGCATGGCGGGCCTAGGGGGTTGGTAAAAGTCAGACCCCCAAAAGCGGTACAAGTCGTGTCGGAGTGTAGCCCAGAACACCCTGAGATACTACTGAAATACCTACCAGTAAATCTCCTGTCTCGGCCGAGGGCTTCGTGTAATGGCTCTCCTAGACACAGCGCGACCTCACCCCCAATACCGGGAGAGACGAACCCCTGAAGATCCGCTCACTGCCTCCATATGGCTCGGGACTGTACCCAACTAAAACCTGTTTGCACGTCTCCTTTGAGCGTGGTAGGGTAGTAATCAAAGTACAGTGGGAACTCACACGAGACAAATGACGATCCCCAGGTCGATGAACTAATCTGTACACATGTCACCAGGGAACTGCTATCTGACGTCAGGTATAAGACCAACTAGCATGTTCCCGGCGAGTCCTGTCCGGTGTACTCATAACCCAATGAGCACCTGTATACATCTTAGGTGAACCAACTGACACCAGTGGCTTGTGAGACCGGCCACCGCCCCTCGTCGGGGTCTCGACTGTATACACTAGTCTACTCTGGAGTATCGATACCCTGTCTCGAAACTCCCACGACTAGGGACCTTTTAAGGATGTGCTTATAGACTACCAGCTCCCACGTATATGATCGCCCTCATACTGCTGGCAGTCAAGCAAGAATCATAGGGGCTCTATCAACGTGTAATAGCAACATGTTAGGTCACCTAAAACAGTATACGATGATAAAGATAAACCAGATAGCATACTATCATCTCAAGTAAGACTGTCCTACTGGGACAGGTCCTCCCTCAATCATTGCAATCACGTGCCTGTGATCCAATAATTGACTCTGAGGGCACTATCTCCAACAGTCTGGATATGGCATATTGGCAGATGTTACCTATATGCATACATGCATGTTGTCTCCCCATTTTTTCATAAATCAAACCAAGTACATACATCAAACTAGTCCATGCCACCAATCGGAAACTCCACTATGTCTTTGAATTATTATTTTTCCAAATAGCATTGAGCTCCTATTGACATTGTCCCATCCAACAAATTTGTTGTGCTTGCCTCGACCTTCATCTAGCTTTCACATGCCATACACATTAGATGAGTAATATAGTTATAAATTATGGTATTTTGTTGTCATCAATCCACCTAACCCTAACCCTAAGTTGCTCTCTGAAAGCACATAGAACCATCCCCCCTAGTCAAGCTTAGCTTTTTCTGTGCAATTGTTCTCATTCTTAATTTCTCACATTCATTACTCTCTCATTTTCTTGTCAACAAATTTGTTGTGCAATTGTTCGCATTCTTAATTTCTCACATTCATTACTCTTTCATTTTCTTGTTTTTTTCCAACTCCCCACCACTTAACCCCAACCCAGCCCCAGCCCCAGCCCCAGCCCCCAGCCCCAGCCCAGCCCAGCCCCAACCTAACCCTAACCCCAGCACGGCCAGCTAAACCCCAACACCAACCCTAAGGAAAACCTTAACCCCAGCCCCACCCCAGCAGCAGCCGAACCCCAACCCTAACCCTAACCCCGACCCCGACCCCGACCACGACCGCGACCCCTGCCGAACCCCAACTCGCGCGCGCAACCCCAGACCCAGCCATGAACCCTAAGCCCAAAATAATCAAAAAATTCTTTAATTTACCTCAAGATTTACTCACCTGAACGGCTGCTGCTGGGGCTGGGGCGACGACCTGAACGGCGGTGGCGACGACCTGAACCGCGGTGGCGACGAGAATGGCGGTGGCGATGAGAACGGCGGTGGTGACGAGGAGAACGACGGTGGCGACGACGGCGTGGCGATTTGGGGATTTTTTTCGCGCGCGATCGAGAGAGAGAGAGAGAAAGTGAGCGTAGGCGATCGATCTGTGCTTTTGTTAAATCGATATTTAGTTGCCCCTACGGATATACCCGTAGGTCCTTTGTTTGTGGCTCCGTAGGGGGCAAACACCAAATTAAGAATTAATATTTTTATTCTTAGACGTCTGTGCCCATAGGGGCAACCTTTTAGCCCTACGGATTAATCCGTAGGGCCAAGTTAAATCTGCCCCTACGGATTCCAATATCCGTAGGGGCAACCCCCTATTTTACTAGTGTGACCTAACTTGGTGTCATGATCATTCTAAAAAAAGAAATGCTCAAGAACCATGAAGATTTAACATGGAAAAGGCAAGGTTAGAGAAAGGGTGAAGGAGAGTTCAGAAAATCCCAAGTATTTGTGAAGAGAGTGAGAGGATAACCATGACATATATGCTAAATAGATTATTGCTTGATATTTGTATGGTGAGATGCAGTAAGAGTGAGGTTTATCATAGCTTAACATATTCCCTTCTTACCATTTTCCAAAATAAAGAGACTTAACCAATTCAAATGAGAATAACATAATTTTTTTCCATGACATATGAAAATAATAGATTTTGAAAAAAGATAAATGTTATCTCACATTTAAAAATTCATTTTATTATTAAATAAATACTTTAAATTTTTACGAAATGTTAGAGTTGAATAGGAATTTCCTTTCATTTTTAAATGTATTCTATGATCGCATAGCAATCGGCAAGTACTTCTCGCTTCAACCATTACACATATGTAATGAGAATAATAATGACAAAAACATAAACTAAGTAACGAAAACTATTGTAGCATGACTGAGGTTGCCAGCCGAGGTTCTACTTGAATTTCTAATTTTGATAAATTTTCATTCTAAATTTTGCGGAGCCATGTCGTATAAATGTTCCATGTTTAAACGAAGATTTTAATCAATTAGCGTATAATTTGATTTTAATTGGAAAGAAGTTCTAATTAGACAAAAGAAATTGCCATATGTACACCTACTAAGAACTAGCTAGCTGTAATTTCAAATAAATATATCATACATAAAAATGACATTTAACTATTCCACAAACTTTTTACCCAACTGTCAGAAGAGTTTCATTGTGTCACGTTACCTTCGTCACAATTTGACTTGATCCTTTTAGGGAGCTTTCCCATGAAAATTCTGCTCAATCTATCTAAGGGTTCTTGTGGATTAATATAGCTAAAAAAAATTCATGCATATCTAGCTTTTGGTGTCGATTTTATTACTCTAATTAGTGGGATTTGCATTATTTTTGTGGATTTGCTACTGTTTGAGATACATATGATCGGCTGTTTGATTGAATTTAGTTTCCTTCAATTTTGACCCTACTAATAATAGAATGCTGAAACTATTAACTCAGTTGGTATGATACTATCTATCTTGGGAAAAATCCGGGGTTCGATCCCCAGGACGGGGAATGGCCACAATTTAACGCTTTTGAGGAAAATTCATGGATCCAAAGAGTGTGTGAGTGTGCTATGTGCTTGTGCATCAATCCCAGAACAGGAAGTGGCCACGACCATTCATAAAGCGTTACAAAATGTTCTATTGGTGGTAAATTGTTAATTTTGCAATCATCCATGCAAGGACGAATAATATCAAAATGACAAGAAAATTGATAGATATATATTTAAGGACATGAGTTCAACAAAGCCGGAGGAAATCGCTGAAAATATTGATGGATTGTTGAGTTGAGTTTTAGAAACGCTGCAATGGAAGATTTCCTACCGTGTCACGGTATACTCGGTTTTCTCATACATATGTAAACTCTTGAGCTTAGGGGCCCTTAACAACTCTCCTAAGCAATTTCCTACGCAATAGAGAGGGGTGGAGACACAGAGAGAGGGTATCCAAGACTCCGACCAAAATCTTAAAGACTTTTAATAAAGGGTGGGCAGCTAGCTAGCTGGTCTAATGGATACCATAAGATGAGAACAAGCCAAATGATTGAGGGTTTTGGCTGGAAATTTTGTGGTTGATGAATACAAACTCTAAAGGAGCCCATAAGATGCTTAGTTAATTTGTGACACAAAAATCATAGGTTTAAATAAATTTCTAACAAATACTGTATATTTAGATTGACAAGTGGGAACCCCAGCGGAAATCTTAGAATTCCGTTACAGATTTATCATATTTAACATAATACAGATAAAATTCTGGCTTAATTGCCAATAACTACTCTTTCGGCAACAAAGGACCAAAATGATTCAAAATTAGGAAAAGCTACAATGACTAAGGATGACTAGTTAGCCCAAGTCAGCATCATTATTAAGTTACCACATCATAAAACTAAATCAAAAAAAAAAAACTAAGGAAGTTAACGATTATAAACAATCCAAGTTGGCTTCGTATCCGTATCCGATTTTTATCATATACAGATAGTAATTTTCATTTCAGTTAACTATACATGTCTGTATCCGCATCCGCTAGAAAAAGAGAGAACTGTTAATGAAAAAATCTAAGGAATTGTTTCCATGGCCTTAAAATTGCTGGTCACCTATATTTTGCGCTACACAACAAATCCCTTGAAGCACGGAATCCTTGTTCCGCCAACTCTTATACTTTTATACGGTAGATATGTAATTCATATTCATCATATTAGATATAATTATATATATATTGGTATCCATTGACTTGCACTGTATTATATAGTTAAAGAGATTCCAACATACAAGCAAGCATCTTGAGGATGGATGCCATTTTACTCTCATCATTAACTAAAATAAATTTCATTACATCTTTTCTTTTTTCCAAAACCTATATACATGCATACGAGGATCAAATTGATAATGACTGTAATAGAAAAATATGATATAAATATGACAGAAAACATACGCTGATATAATAAGGATTCTAGACAAAATGTCAATGGAGCTTTATAAAAATGGAATTGCTCCCTTAGAATTCCAAATTAATCATCCTATATCAATTTAATAAAATTCGGTTACAATATCTGAATATCTATCATATGAAATCATGTATTCGGAAAAAAAATAGAAACTAAAGAACAGTACAAAAAACCAGTTCCAAAATTAGTAAGCCAGATGGTACTGTAGCTAGCACAACAACTGAACCTTTTATCCCAAGCATATGGGGTAGGCTACATGAACCAACATAGAATCACGCCGGGTCCAGCACATGAATCCTCCGCCTCCACTCACTCCTATCGAACAATATACTTTCATTGAGTCCTTTGGCAACCATATCGTTTCGTATCACCGCCAACCATGTTTTCTTCGGTCTCCCTTTTGCCATTTTGCCATTTCCCATATCGAGAGTATCTATTCGTCGAACCGATGCTTCCATATGTCTGCGTCGCACATGACCAAACCATCTTAGCCGGTTTTCCCGCATCTTCTCCTCCACAGATGCTACACCAACTTTTGCACGAATATCCTCATTTCGCACCTTATCTTTTCTAGTGTTACCGCACATCCAACGAAGCATGCGCATCTCCGCTACGTGCATCTTCTATGTATGATGTTTCTTAGGAGCCCGGCATTCTGTACCATATAATAAGGCAGACCGAATAGCGCTCCGATAAAACTTCCCTTTCAATTTTAACGGAAAGTTAAGATCACACAAAATCCCTGTTGCAATCCTCCATTTCAACCAACCAGCTTGGATCCGTTGATTAACATAACTATCGATCTCCCCATTCTTTTGGATGATGGAACCTAGATATCTAAACTGGTCGCTCGGTGATATCTCTTGCCCTTCCAATGTTATACCAATATGGTTTTGACTTCTCTGATTACTGAATTTGCAATGCATATATGTGTAGCGCCTTGAAAATTCGTTTTGGTGTTTTCCTAAAAATCGGTGAAAATTCGGTATTTTTCCGAAAACCGTTTTTTTTGTTATTTTGCAGTTTAGGGCTAATTATACCTAAAATGGATAGATAATTGCTCGTTTTTAGTAGCTAATGAGTTACTTATTAAATTTTGGGCATTTAAAATTTTTTCCCTATTTTTTAATTTTTTAATATTATTTTAAGCCGGTAAGAAAATACATTAAATTAGCGATAAATACAATTTTTTCCGGGCTAATTTTAATCTTTAAAATTATATTAATTAAAATCTAGTTGTAACATAAATTTTTAGTATTTTATTTTGATTTTTAACTAATTTTTATTATAGAAAACGAAATTTATTGAATTTAAGCTTAAACTTGCAATTTTGGACTTGTAGGGGGTCTTTTTGCATAAAAAAAAATTTTGTGCACTCCCTCTCACTTCTCCCTCACCCTAGGCCGGCCATTTCCAGCAGCACATGGGGAAAAAAAAATTCCATGCTCTTTGACTTGTGTTTTTGTGTGGAAATGAGGTTTTTTTTAAAGGTTTTTGAATTGTTAAATGGGATATGGTGCTTTGACTTTGGGGGAGTTTGACTAGAGACTTTTTTCCACACCCACACCACTCCCCTCTCCCTCATTTCTGTCCAGAAAATCAGCAGCTCCCCCCCTTCATTTTCCTCTCTATTTTGTTCACAAATTCATCTCAAAAACCATCAAAAATCAACAAATCCTTTACAATTTCAAAGCAAAACCTTATTCCCTCTCTTCTCAAACCCAAATTGGCTCAAATCTTGGAGAAAGATGGCATCTTGGGAGGCTTTAGCAACATAGGGTTTGAACTTTTGAGGTATAACTTCTAATCAAATGGTTACATTGTAGTTAAAGTATGCTAATTAGAACTTTGAAAATTGTTTTAGTGTTAATTTTAGTGTTAATTGCATACTAGTTTTTTAAAGTTTGTGGTTTGAAATTAATTTAGGGTTTAGATCACCATTAAGAGATTAATTAAGCTATTTTGTTATCTAGTTATTTTGTTAGCTTAATCTAAGTGGTTAAATTGCTAATTGGGCTAAAATCTAGTGTTAATTTAGTGTTAGATTCTAATCTAGTTTTTAAAGGTTTATGGTTAGAGTTAAACTAGGGTTTTTAGGAACCATTATTTAGTTAATTAAAGCTAATTAGATATCTAGTTAAATACTAAACCAATCTTTAAGGTTACTTTGCTTAAGTGGCTTCATATTATGCTAATCTATGTTAAGCTTGTGTGAAATTTTCATTAAGATTGCTAATTACCAAATTCAAGAAGAGGTTTGTGTATGGAATGTGGGTTTTGTAGCATGGTAAATAAGTTAAAATTTGTGTTTTTGGTGGCTAACTAGTTGTGTGGATTGGATGGTTGTGTTGGACCGTGATAACTTTGTCGCTATTGTCGATGTTTGCACCTAATTGCTATTCTAGCGTACTAGTTTTTACTAAAATGTTGTGATGAATTAATTGCGATGTCTTGATGACATTTTTAGTGTATCCTATGACATTTAGGATGCGTGTGTGCGGATTTTTGAGTGGTCGGGTTTTAGTTTTGCCGGGCGACCAAATCGGCGATTTTTGGCAGTTTTTGCGATTTTCGCGTATGTTCCGCGCACCTTGTGCACGTTGTACCTAGCTAGTGAACATTAGTATTTTCATTTGGGTTTTGCGTCAGTCTTGATAGGTAACCTTATGTTTGGTATTGATGTAAATTCCAGGTTCGGTCGCGGAGACGTCAGACGCGGCACGAAAGGGGAAAGCGGTGATTGGACACAGCTAGCTAGGGATTCCGGTGAGTAGATGTAACATCTACGGGGGACTATCGTTGGATGGCGCAAGCCGCCCGATAGTTTTAGTAACTTAAAAGATTCCTAGTAATGTTAGTAATTAGGAGTGTAATACTTGTATGATTATTTGCTACATTCATGCCCTATATTGACATACCTATACGAAACCATTTTATAGGACACCTGCACCATTGCCAGGGTTTTTATATGCAGCACGAGCACTATTCATGCTTACACACACACCCTGGTAATTGCCATGCCACCACACTAGATAACCTTTAAATTGAAACCTTTTACTAATTGATACTTAAACTTGTGCTATTGCCTTTAATTCCTTAAAATGAAATCGTAGGATTGCTATTCATGTGCATGTACTTCATCATATTATTTGTTCATGCCTAATCTATTAATCACACATCGCAACTTGATTATTGATACCATATGCATTCATTATCATTGACATATGCACTTATGAGGATTTCTTGAGATTTTATGATATTTCTGGACTTCGGGGAAAAACCGCAAAATTTCTAAACTTATTATATTTTTAAAATATGTAAATTGCGGTTTTCTAGTGATGTAAGTGTCGTCCACCATGAGTTTGCTGTGGTTTTCGAGACCCGTTTCGAGGAGTTGGATGAACCGTCTCGGGTACATGGTGGGCCCGGTAGGGTACCCCGGGGCAAGAAGCTCGTGGTGCTGATGATGAGCCTGGCAGGGGACGGATTACCTACCGGTGACTTCATTGGGCACGGCGGATATCCAGAGGATACCGACCGGGGCCGCGAGAGGATGAGATATTGATATTGAGATGGGTCAGCCGGATGGCTGAGGCCAGAGACACTATGACATGGATTTATGAGATTTGAGACAGCTTTTAGGTGTCGTTGCTGGACACCGGTTCTCGTCGATTCTTTGAGTATTATGCTGGCATTCTAAAAGAGTTTCAAAAACAAAAAGAGATAAAATGTTTCTTATATATACCTATTGAGACCTCAGATATTCATGTTGCATACATATTAGTACACTGATGTTGTATACACACCTGCTAGTGCATCCAGTCATACCTGTATTTTAGATGCTAGGATGCTTGTGTGCATGCATACGATAGCCTTTGTAGATGTTATTTATTACTCACGAGTTGGCAACTCACCCCCGTTTTGCCACAGCCTTTTGCAAGTCCCCTCCGTCAGTACAGTAGCGGCGGGCGCACTTGTTCTTTTGCCTCCTTTGCCTGGACTCGAGATTTTGCTCTTAGGTGGGTTATATCATTATTTTTGTACCACCTTGTATATTCTTTGTATCTAGTGCACTCCATCTACTGTATCTACCAGTATTATTGTATATTGACCTAGAGATGAGACTGTGAGGTTTGTGGACTTTTATGCTGTATTTTGGGGTCGAGCTCACTTGAGTCGACATGCTGTTTTTCTTATGCTTCATTATGATTATTTCGCATGTTGTTGCTTTATTTTGCGTGGGATTTGTGACCGCCTTGTGGCGAAGAGCTAGCTCCCGCTTGGGGATGCCTTATTTGTTGGATTCATATATATTTTTGTTGTACCCATTTTGGGGGCCAGTATTTACAAAGGAGACTCTGCCGAAATTTTCGGAAAAATTGATATTGTTTTCAAAAAGGGTTTTATATGACTTATTGATAAACTTGTTTCCAATTGATTGGGTTCTCTTCACTCTTTTGCTTATTTGGTTTGGTTTTCTGGGCTTTGGCTTACTTATTTTACGGACGTCTTTAGACGTTTCGTAAACTTAAGTGCCAGTCACGTTCCGTACCCTGCGGGTCGTGACAAAGTTGATATCAGAGCGATAGGTTTTACCTTTTTGAGTGTAGGATGACCCTTGGTAGATGGAGTAAGTGACTTAAGCAGGGTAACGTAGCGTGCGTATGTCCGCGGCATACTTGCGATACGGTACTCCGCCTAAGTGACTTTAGGATACTTGCTTGAAATTCCTTCTTCAATTCCGTGTATCCTATGATTCTATTGCACTGTTCTTATTATCCGTTTTCCTGTAACAGCCACTATGCCGCCGAAAGCTACGAGGGCACAGAGGGCTGCCGCCAGAGACGAGATTCGAGCTGGCTCGTCCGAGACTAGGACTGAGCAGGGTGGTATGCCTACGCCGCAGGGACAGACCGATCCACCTTCCCCAGGCCGTATGGATAGGCTCGAGACTGGTATGGCGGAGTTGCGACAGATGATGGGGGGTATGCAGGAGCTACGTCAGATGGTAGGATCCCTAGTTGCAGCCAGTCGTACACCGAGGCCGGATGACGCACCTACTACATCACAGACGACCATGATACCTGCTCCTACTACTACCACCGTGGCCATTCCGGTTTCACTACAAGATTTCATGAGGCTGAGACCTCCAGTATTCACCGGCACCGAGGCAGCGGAGGACCCACAGACGTTCCTTGACAGTTTAGCCAGGATCTGCCGTTCGCTGAGATGTTCGGATGATCGATGGGTAGAGCTTGCGAGTTTCCGACTAGAGGGTCTCGTGCAGACATGGTGGGAGTCAATCTTGAGAGGTCGAGCTGCAGGTCTGCCGCCTATGACTTGGGTCGAGTTTACAGCGGTCTTTCTAGCCCGTTTCCTTCCAGAGAGCGTTCGTGACGCCAGAGCTCGTAGCTTCGAGGCCTTAGTCAAGACACCTGGGATGACGGTGTCTGAGTATGACATCCAGTTTACACAGTTATCCCGATATGCTCAGTATTTGGTGGATACCGAGGAGAAGATGGTGAAGAGGTTCGTACAGGGACTTGATGCCCAACTATACCTTGCCATTGGCGCCCAGCACTACGACACTTATTCAGCTGCTATGGATACGGCATTGCGGATGGAGGCACGCATATCACAGACTTCGGCCATTTCTGGGCCGAAGAGGATTCGCACCGATGTACCGTCTCAGAGGCAACGCGCCAGATTCTTTCCGAGAGATAGGCTTGGCAGAGGATTTGGGCGGGGACAGTTATATGGTTCTTATCCCCAGGGGCAGCAGCCGTCGCCAGGGTGTTTTGGGTGCGGGAGTTTGCACCATCTTGTCAGAGACTGTCCGGCGAGACGACAGGGAGCAGCGACAGTTCCGTATGTGACCCTACCACCATCGCCACCCCCTCCACAGAGAGCCCTACTTCCTACCACAGCCGATGCTCCACGCCAGTTAGGTGCACCCAGAGGCCGTGGACGCGGCGGTCCTGTTCAGAGAGGACGAGGAGGCAGAGGCCGAGGTCGAGGTCAGCCCACTATCGGTGGAGGACAGGCCAGAGTATTTGCTTTGACACCGCAGGATGCGCAGGCATCCAATGCCGTTGTGACAGGTACCTTGCCAGTTTGTTCCTTCGACGCACGGGTATTATTCGACCCAGGTTCCACACATTCGTACGTATCTACATACTTTGCACCGATGTTGGGCCGTGAGTCGTCGTCGTTAGATCATCCGCTTGTTGTTAGTACTCCGGTAGGCGAGTCGTTTGTCGCTCGTTTTGTTTTTCGTTTGTGTTCCGTTCGTATCGGGGAGAGGGATTCATCGGTTGATTTGATTCTCCTCGATATGTTGGACTTTGATGTGCTTCTGGGCATGGATTGGCTAGCCACTTGTTATGCTTCGGTGGACTGCCGTGAGAAGGCAGTCAGATTTAGCTTTCCGGGAGAGCCAGTCCTTGTTATTCAGGGAGACCGCAGCGTCACCCTTCCCAGCTTGATTTCGTCTCTTCGCGCTGGTCAGCTCTTGCGGAAGGGATGTCAGGGATTCTTAGCGTATATTTGTGATACTCGAGCTGCAGAGGTTCCGTTAGACCGAGTCCCGGTAGTTTGTGAGTTCCCTGATGTTTTCCCTGATGAGCTACCTGGGCTACCGCCTGAGCGCGATGTTAAGTTCTGCATTGATTTGATTCCCGGCTCGGGGCCTATTTCTATACCGCCTTATCGGATGGCCCCGGCAGAGCTTCGAGAGCTGAAGGATCAGTTGCAGGATTTGTTAGATAAGGGGCTTATTCGACCGAGTGTTTCTCCGTAGGGTGCTCCGGTCCTGTTTGTCAAGAAGAAGGATGGAAGTTTGCGCTTATGTATCGACTACCGCCAGCTGAACAAAGTTACGCATTGATGATTTGTTCGACCAGCTTCAGGGTGCGGGGTATTTTTCGAGGATCGACTTGCGATCAGGATACCATCAGCTGCGAGTTCGACAGGAGGATATACCGAGGACAGCTTTCCGCACGCGCTATGGCCACTACGAGTTTTTGGTGATGTCGTTCGGACTCACCAACGCCCCAGCAGCATTCATGGATTTGATGAACCGTACATTCAGGCCGTATCTTGACTTGTTCATCATCGTGTTTATCGACGATATCTTAGTGTACTCCCGGAGCAGAGAGGAGCACGAGCAACACTTGCGGATTACGTTACAGACTCTGAGGGAGCACCAGCCGTTCGCAAAGTTCTCCAAGTGTGCATTCTGGCTGGACAGCGTCGGATTCTTGGGTCACGTGGTTACGAGAGACGGCATTTGTGTGGACCCGAAGAAAGTTGAGGTTGTTCAGCAGTGGCCCCGACCTACATCGGTTACTGAGATCCATAGTTTTCTAGGCCTGGCAGGCTACTACAGGCGTTTTGTTCAGGACTTCTCCCGTATAGCTACACCTTTGACCGGTTTGACCCGGAAGGGAGTTCCTTTCGTTTGGACAGAGGAGTGCGAGCACAGTTTTCAGCAGCTACGGACTTGTTTGACTACGGCGCCGGTATTATCTTTGCCTTCGGGATCAGGCGGATTTGTGGTCTACTGTGATGCTTCGCGAGTGGGATTAGAATGCGTATTGATGCAGCATGGCCGGGTGATCGCTTATGCTTCTCGGCAGTTGAAGAAGCATGAACAGAACTACCCCACTCATGATTTGGAGATGGCTGCAGTGGTCTTTGCACTGAAGATTTGGCGACATTACCTATACGGCGAGTCGTGTCAGATATTCACCGATCACAAGAGCTTAAAGTACATATTTCAGCAGCGAGACCTGAACCTCAGACAGCGTCGTTGGATGGAGTTGGTAAAAGACTACGACTGCGAGATCTCATATCACCCAGGCAAGGCGAATGTGGTGGCAGATGCGTTGAGTAGGAGGCCCGGGGGTAGTCTATCCTTTTTGCGCGCAGTGCAGAGGCAGTCGTCAGCAGATTGGCAGATGTTATGCGACAGCCGAGTTGAGTTCGAGTTCACTCAGACAGGGGGACAGCTCGCGCATGTTCGTGCACGCCCACAGTTGCTTGACCGTATATATGAGGCACAGCGCAGTGACGACCGTTGCTCAGAGATCATGGCACAGATGGGACAGGGCAGATTTTCCGAGTTCGTGATTGACGATCAGGGGATTTTACGATATGGATCTAGACTGTGCGTACCAGATGCTGATGGATTGCGGCGCGACATTCTTGAGGAGGCACACCGATCAGTGTCCACCCCGGTTCCACCAAGATGTACCATGATATGATAGAGACCTACTGGTGGGACGGGATGAAGAGGGACATTGCGGAGTTCGTTTCGAGATGCCTGACTTGTCAGCAAGTCAAGGCCGAGCACCAGAGGACCGCAGGAGAGCTACAGCCGTTACCCATTCCAGAGTGGAAATGGGAGCAGATTTCGATGGACTTCGTTGTGGGTCTACCCAGGACCAGTCGAGAGTACGACTCCATCTGGGTAATCGTGGATAGATTGACGAAAGCGGCTCACTTCCTACCAGTGAAGACCACTTTCAGCTTCGCTCAGTATGCTCAGCTCTATATTGACGAGATCGTGCGACTACATGGCGTACCGACTTGTATCGTGTCAGATCGAGGCACTCAGTTTACCAGCCGACTATGGCAGAGACTCCAGGAGGCTTTGGGCACTCGTTTGAGCTTCAGCACAGCATTTCATCCGCAGACCGACGGACAGTCAGAGCGGACCATTCAGACTCTCGAGGACATGCTCAGAGCGTGCGTTTTAGACTTTGGTGGTAGCTGGGATCGTCATTTACCTCTAGTGGAGTTCTCCTACAACAACAGCTTCCAGGATACTATTCAGATGGCACCTTTCGAGGCATTGTATGGGAGGAGATGCAGATCGCCCGTCTGTTGGACAGAGCTCAGCGAGAGCAGCATTTTGGGGCCGCAGCTTGTTGAGGAGACGACAGCGAAGATACAGTTGATTCGAGACCGGATGAGGGCAGCTCAGAGCAGACAGAAATCCTATGCAGACAGGCGCCGTCGCAGATTAGAGTTCGCAGTTGGCGACCATGTTTTTCTGAGAGTCTCTCCGATGAAGGGCGTGATGCGTTTTGGGCGAAAGGGGAAGCTTAGCCCTAGATTCGTAGGTCCCTTCGAGATCCTCGAGCATGTCGGCGCTGTTGCATATCGTTTGGCTCTTCCTCCCAGCTTTCCCGATGTTCACCCCGTCTTCCATGTTTCGATGCTCCGCAAGTACCTTCACGACCCTTCGCATGCGATTCAGCACCCGACAGTCCAGCTAGAGCGCGACCTTTCTTTTGCAGAGCAGCCGGTGGCCATCCTGGATCGGCAGGTGAAGAAGTTGAGGTCGAAGATTATACCAACCGTCAAGGTCCTTTGGCGTAGCCCGAGCAGCGAGGAGGTTACCTGGGAGACCGAGGGCGAGATGAGGAAGAAGTATCCCCATCTCTTTGAAGGTACGCGTAGTTATATTTTTAAATTCGGGGACCGAATTTCTTTAAGGGGGGAAGATTGTAGCGCCTTGAAAATTCGTTTTGGTGTTTTCCTGAAAATCGGTGAAAATTCGGTATTTTTCCGAAAACCGTCTTTTTTGTTATTTTGCAGTTTATGGCTAATTATACCTAAAATGGATAGGTAATTGCTTGTTTTTAGTAGCTAATGAGTTACTTATTAAATTTTGGGCATTTAAAAAAATTTCCCCATTTTTCAATTTTTTAATATTATTTTAAGCCGGTAAGAAAATACATTAAATTAGCGATAAATACAAATTTTTCCGGGCTAATTTTAATCTTTAAAATTATGTTAATTAAAATCTAGTTGTAACATAAATTTTTAGTATTTTATTTTGATTTTTAACTAATTTTTATTATAGAAAACGAAATTTATTGAATTTAAACTTAAACTTGCAATTTTGGACTTGTAGGGGGTCTTTTTGCATAAAAAAAATTTTTGTGCACTCCCTCTCACTTCTCCCTCACCCTAGGCCGGCCATTTCCAGCAGCACATGGGGAAAAAAAATTCCATGCTCTTTGACTTGTGTTTTTGTGTGGAAATGAGGTTTTTTTTAAAGGTTTTTGAATTGTTAAATGGGGTATGGTGCTTTGACTTTGGGGGAGTTTGACTAGAGACTTTTTCCCACACCCACACCACTCCCCTCTCCCTCATTTCTGTCCAGAAAATCAGTAGCTCCCCCCCTTCATTTTCCTCTCTATTTTGTTCACAAATTCATCTCAAAAACCATCAAAAATCAACAAATCCTTTACAATTTCAAAGCAAAACCTTATTCCCTCTCTTCTCAAACCCAAATTGGCTCAAATCTTGGAGAAAGATGGCATCTTGGGAGGCTTTAGCAACATAGGGTTTGAACTTTTGAGGTATAACTTCTAATCAAATGGTTACATTGTAGTTAAAGTATGCTAATTAGAACTTTGAAAATTGTTTTAGTGTTAATTTTAGTGTTAATTGCATACTAGTTTTTTAAAGTTTGTGGTTTGAAATTAATTTAGGGTTTAGATCACCATTAAGAGATTAATTAAGCTATTTTGTTATCTAGTTATTTTGTTAGCTTAATCTAAGTGGTTAAATTGCTAATTGGACTAAAATCTAGTGTTAATTTAGTGTTAGATTCTAATCTAGTTTTTAAAGGTTTATGGTTAGAGTTAAACTAGGGTTTTTAGGAACCATTATTTAGTTAATTAAAGCTAATTAGATATCTAGTTAAATACTAAACCAATCTTTAAGGTTACTTTGCTTAAGTGACTTCATATTATGCTAATCTATGTTAAGCTTGTGTGAAATTTTCATTAAGATTGCTAATTACCAAATTCAAGAAGAGGTTTGTGTATGGAATGTGGGTTTTGTAGCATGGTAAATAAGTTAAAATTTGTGTTTTTGGTGGCTAACTAGTTGTGTGGATTGGATGGTTGTGTTGGACCGTGATAACTTTGTCGCTATTGTCGATGTTTGCACCTAATTGCTATTCTAGCTTACTAGTTTTTACTAAAATGTTGTGATGAATTAATTGCGATGTCTTGATGACATTTTTAGCGTATCCTATGACATTTAGGATGCGTGTGTGCGGATTTTTGAGTGGTCGGGTTTTAGTTTTGCCGGGCGACCAAATCGGCGATTTTTGGCAGTTTTTGCGATTTTCGCGTATGTTCCGCGCACCTTGTGCACGTTGTACCTAGCTAGTGAACATTAGTATTTTCGTTTGGGTTTTGCGTCAGTCTTGATAGGTAACCTTATGTTTGGTATTGATGTAAATTCCAGGTTCGGTCGCGGAGACGTCAGACGCGGCACGAAAGGGGAAAGCGGTGATTGGACACAGCTAGCTAGGGATTCCGGTGAGTAGATGTAACATCTACGGGGGACTATCGTTGGATGGCGCAAGCCGCCCGATAGTTTTAGTAACTTAAAAGATTCCTAGTAATGTTAGTAATTAGGGGTGTAATACTTGTATGATTATTTGCTACATTCATGCCCTATATTGACATACCTATACGAAACCATTTTATAGGACACCTGCACCATTGCCAGGGTTTTTATATGCAGCACGAGCACTATTCATGCTTACACACACACCCTGGTAATTGCCATGCCACCACACTAGATAACCTTTAAATTGAAACCTTTTACTAATTGATACTTAAACTTGTGCTATTGCCTTTAATTCCTTAAAATGAAATCGTAGGATTGCTATTCATGTGCATGTACTTCATCATATTATTTGTTCATGCCTAATCTATTAATCACACATCGCAACTTGATTATTGATACCATATGCATTCATTATCATTGACATATGCACTTATGAGGATTTCTTGAGATATTATGATATTTCTGGATTTCGGGGAAAAACCGCAAAATTTCTAAACTTATTATATTTTTAAAATATGTAAATTGCGGTTTTCTAGTGATGTAAGTGTCGTCCACCATGAGTTTGCTGTGGTTTTCGAGACCCGTTTCGAGGAGTTGGATGAACCGTCTCGGGTATATGGTGGGCCCGGTAGGGTATCCCGGGGCAAGAAGCTCGTGGTGCTGACGATGAGCCTGGCAGGGGACGGATTACCTACCGGTGACTTCATTGGGCACGGCGGATATCCAGAGGATACCGACCGGGGCCGCGAGAGGATGAGATATTGATATTGAGATGGGTCAGCCGGATGGCTGAGGCCAGAGACACTATGACATGGATTTATGAGATTTGAGACAGCTTTTAGGTGTCGTTGCTGGACACCGGTTCTCGTCGATTCTTTGAGTATTATGCTGGCATTCTAAAAGAGTTTCAAAAACAA
Source organism: Agapanthus africanus (assembly GCA_030015575.1). Classification (NCBI taxonomy): domain Eukaryota; kingdom Viridiplantae; phylum Streptophyta; class Magnoliopsida; order Asparagales; family Amaryllidaceae; genus Agapanthus; species Agapanthus africanus. The sequence continues at coordinate 820,223,429 of CM057339.1, read as the reverse complement.
AAAGAGATAAAATGTTTCTTATATATACCTATTGAGACCTCAGATATTCATGTTGCATACATATTAGTACACTGATGGTGTATACACACCTGCTAGTGCATCCAGTCATACATGTATTTTAGATGCTAGGATGCTTGTGTGCATGCATACAATAGCCTTTGTAGATGTTATTTATTACTCACGAGTTGCCAACTCACCCCCGTTGTGCCACAGCCTTTTGCAGGTCCGCTCCGTCAGTACAGTAGCGGCGGGCGCACTTGTTCTTTTGCCTCCTTTGCCTGGACTCGAGGTTTTGCTCTTAGGTGGGTTATATCATTATTTTTGTACCACCTTGTATATTCTTTGTATCTAGTGCACTCCATCTACTGTATCTACCAGTATTATTGTATATTGACCTAGAGATGAGACTGTGAGGTTTGTGGACTTTTATGCTGTATTTTGGGGTCGAGCTCACTTGAGTCGACATGCTGTTTTTCTTATGCTTCATTATGATTATTTCGCATGTTGTTGCTTTATTTTGCGTGGAATTTGTGACCGCCTTGTGGCGAAGAGCCAGCTCCCGCTTGGGGATGCCTTATTTGTTGGATTCATATATATTTTTGTTGTACCCATTTTGGGGGCCAGTATTTACAAAGGAGACTGCCGAAATTTTCGGAAAAATTGATATTGTTTTCAAAAAGGGTTTTATATTACTTATTGATAAATTTGTTTCCAATTGATTGGGTTCTCTTCACTCTTTTGCTTATTTGGTTTGGTTTTCTGGGCTTTGTCTTACTTATTTTACAGACGTCTTTAGACGTTTCGTAAACTTAAGTGCCAGTCACGTTCCGTACCCTGCGGGTCGTGACAATATGCTGTCTTGGACCTGCTCAATCTGAATTCCCGAGATTCCAATGTTTGCCTCCATAATTCCAATTTGGCATTAACACCTGCTTTCGTCTCATTAACTAGAACAATATCATCAGCGAATAGCATAAACCAAGTTACCCAATCTTGGATAGTCCTAGTAAGCTCATCCATCACGATGGTAAACAGGAATGGACTTAATCCAGATCCTTGATGTAAGCCAATTGTAATCGGAAAATCACTCGTTAAGCCGTCGCAAGTTCTGACATTTGCCACTACTCCATCGTACATATCTTTGATTATGTCAATATACTTGACGGGGACCCCCTTCTTCATCATTATCCCCCATAATACCTCTCTAGGTACCTTGTCGTACGCTTTTTCTAAATCAATAAATATCATATGCAAATCACTTCTCTCTCGAAAACGCTCGACAAGTTGACGAAGCAAATGAATAGCCTCTGTCGTCGATCGTCCAGACATGAACCCAAACTGGTTCTCTGTTATCTTAATATCCTTCCTTAGCCTGTGTTCAATCACTCTCTCCTAAAGTTTCATGGTATGACACATAAGTTTTATTCCACGGTAGTTTGAGCAACTTTGAATGTCACCCTTGTTCTTATAGATAGGTACAAGGATACTTTTCCTCCATTCATTTGGCATCTTTTTTGTCTGCCAAATTTTATTAAACAGATCTGTCAGCCATTTAACGCCTATTTCTCTTAAGCATATCCAAATCTCGATAGGAATCCCGTCAAGACCAACCGTTTTTCTTAAACTCATTCTGTTCAAAGCTTCTTTAACCTCAAGTAGTCTTATTTTATGCATGAAATCACGGTTTATATCTTGAGATTGAATGACAAGTCCATCCAAATTCTTAATAAATCTCTCATTGAACAATTTGTCAAAATAATCTCTCCATCTTTCCTTGATATCCTCATCTCGAACTAAAATTTTCTGATTTTCATTTTTGACACACTTCACCACACATAAGTCTCTAGTCTTCCTTTTCCGTATCCGAGCAATCCGGTATATATCATTTTTAGCCTCTTTAGTGTCTAATTTCTCGTACACCTCCTTGTAGACCTTTGATTTAGCTTCCCGAACAGCTTTCTTAACTTCCCTTTTAGCCATTTTATGCTTCTCAAATCTCTCCACATCTCTACTTTTCTTCAAATCTTTATAAGAATCCCTTTTAATTTTAATAGCAGCTTTTACTTCTTCATTCCACCATGATATATCATTAGATGGTGGAGCACCACCTCTCGACTCACCAAGTAGATCTCTAGCTACTTTCTTGATACAACTAGCCATTTTGTTCAATATTCTGTCTGAATTATCTTCCAACTGCCAATCCGCTTCTTAGACTACACGATCTATAAAAGCCTTTTGGTTACCTTCTTTCAATCGCCACCATTTAATTTTAGGCTCTACCTTACGTCTAATTTTCCTAGATCCTCTTCTAAATCGAAAATCTAGAACTAAAAGTCTATATTGAGTGGTTACACTCTCACATGGCACTACCTTACAGTCGATACAACCACCTCTATCTATTCTTCTCGTCGGAAAAAAGTCTATTTGACTAGCACTTGATCCGCTCCTAAAAGTGATAAGGTGAGACTCTCTTTTCCTAAACCGGGTGTTCGCTAAGATCAAGTCATAAAATAAGGCAAAATCAAGAATCGGGTCACCTACTTCATTCCTTTGTCCAAAACCAAAACCTCCATGGATAGTATCAAACCCACTACGACTAGTACCTACATGTCCATTAAGATCACCACCAATAAATAACTTCTCTCCACTCGGTATACTTTACACCATCTCGTCTAAACCCTCCCAGAATAGACGTTTACTGGCGTCATCAAGACCTATCTGCGGTGCATAGGCACTAATAACATTTTAGTTAGCAAAAGTATAAATCTTCTAAGGATCATCTGATGATCACTTCTAACTACATCTAATAAGAAAATTTGATGTAATGACATAAATGGACGACTATCAACTTTATAAAAGGGTAATCAGTCGAAAAGCAGCTTTCACAATGATTCTAGACTTCTAGTTAATGCATCAACTTTCACAAGCACCATCAGCTCTATATATTAATATGCAGGTTAATGTAACCATATGATTCACATTGCATATGTAATATGTTAAATGAAGTGTGTTGAATGCAAAAGTTAATAACAATACATAGGAAGCAAGCAAGGGAGGAGGTTGGTGATGAAAGAATGTCCATTAGAGTAGTGGACCATCCACGGAATAGGACTGTAGATTAAAAACAAAAGGTTTAGAAGGCTGTTCCTTTTACTGATATGCAGCAACTGATTCTGCTCTTGTTTTCTCTGCTATAACAAAATATTCTAGCTGCACCTTTTTCGCTAAAGCCCTCTATAAACACCTGTTCTCTCACAAAAACAAACAAACACTACTCATGACGATAGCGATTTTATTGACAACAATACACTACCAAACTTATTGTTGCCAATAAATAGTGAAAAAGTAAAATCAAATACAAGTTGGACTTGTATCAGGTCCATAGAAACATCCTCAAGAAAATATACAATCCTGGTTTCCCTTTTGCTTGAAATATTTGAAGCTTCAGTTAATGAAGTATCTGGGCATTGAGAATTCTAAACACTCTGGTAGGAATCCTAGTGCAAGGTAAGCGGGGATTAAGACTAAGATCGATTATTATTTCAATTATCAAGCATAAAAGACATGAAGCAACATTATGGAAAAGCATGAAATATTAATAAATTATTCTCAGAAATCAAAAGAAATTTTGTGATGATCATACCTATAATGAACTCGGTTTGTCAAAATAAAAACTTTGGAATTGTCACACTGCATGCTTTGCATGATATCTGGGCATGATATCTGGGAGAAACGATGGCAAACAACCTATCCATTAAAGCAAATAATTTAGTTGCAGCATATCAGGGCATTCATAAGATCTCTTCTGTTAGACTTGCATTATCCAAACTTGTACTAAATCTGAGAATACAAACCCATAAAATTCAGCTACTGTACGTTCAAGTGAATGAAATCAACACTAGGTAGTAATTGTTACATGAGTACTGGAAAATTAACATAATTAGACAACTATTCACATATCGAATCGACGACGAAAAGGCAAACGGAGAAGATTTGGGACAGGGAAAACCACCCTAAAACGTTCAGTTCCCTCATTCTTCATTGTTACTGTATCAAAGCAAATGAGAACAGTTAGAAACACGTCCCAAATTGCCAAAAAATAGTGTAACCGTGTGTAGAGGATGAGTGAATTCACCATGTAAGATAAGTAATAAGATACCGTGCAAGCAATCTTGAGTAGTTAATCATCTAGTAAAAACCATATCTTCTATAACCTGGACACTTTATTTCCTCTGCTTTATCGCCTTCTTCCACATCAACTTCATTGATGGCTACCAGCAAAAAAAAGGAGGAGGATACATAAATTAGCAAGGAATTGTTACTCCTTAATATACGTCTTAGAAATAAATTGTGAAGGCTAAAACAAGATAAATATCTCCTATTAATAGAGTTTCAAATGCAACTTCTGGGCGCACGAATATTTGATCTGCAAATGCAACAGACCAATATAAATATTTACAGTTGGTAAGCAATTAACAAGGACGGTTTAGAATTTATGATACAAAGACCGAGTACCCAGTTTCAAAGACTCTGAAATGTATCTTAAAAGGCTGTCCCCAGTTTCTCGTTCTTATGTCTTTTGCATTTCTTCATAACGTGAATAAACAACAATATAGCAATACCAACAATAGAAGCATTTTTCCGATCGTGTGGCCTTATGACTTTCATTATTAAGAAATCTGCACTGTAATGACGGCACATTCTGTGAAATCAGGTGAATTGGAAACATTGGAATTCCATTTCTATTAGCAGTGCAGCCAATGCACTCCTTTTAGCATCCTAAAGTCTGGAAAATCATACCAACAGGCCAAGTTCATCATCCAAGCACAAAGTAAAACTTGCAAACTAAATGAATATGCTTCAATAATAAACTTACCTTCGCCAAAATTTGATTCTAGTTGTTCGGGCATGTTAGGTGCTATTTTAGAAGTTAGCCGATATACATTATTACATTGTAGTTCACAACCCTACTGCAGAAGCGTTAAACTAAAATGATACTACATGCTAGCAAAGCACCTGGTTTAAGGAGGTACAGAGATCAAATCTCATCCAAGTGGTACAATGTTCAAATCTCATCATGGGAAAATATTTATTTACCCGGTTTTGTTTTGCCTTTACAAGCAAGTATTTCCACCGAAGGTCTTTCAGGCAGGGGAGGGGGGGTGTTGGGGTTGTTCAGTGTCACGTAAGCTTTATATCCAGTGTTAGCCCGAAATCCCAACAACATAATCTTTTAGGTTAAATGATTCTCAACAACGTGGATTGATAACAACTTAAGTATAGGCTGCATAATCAAACTACCTTCAGCAATATTACATTGTGGATTTAATAAAACAAATAAGCATAGCTACCTGATTGGAGACTTTTATTCCACAGTAGCACTTGGATTCTGCCTTGCTTTCTTTTGGTGCTCTTGATTAAGCTCAAGTTCAAGATGAACATGGGATAATGAGTCATTTAGTCTCTTTCTTCCGATTCCCAACATAGATTCACCATTTACATTAGAGCTAGACTGTTCTTTGCTTGCATCAATAGTACCATTGTCTTTTAACACAGTTATTACCTTATCTGCAGAACTTTTATGTTCTATTTCTGGTATACTTTCAACATATTTATCCAGTGAGGTTTTTCTTTGTACAGTTCTTTCGGAATTGCCAACACCTTTTATAGGAGAATGCCTGAATATTGCGCTCGCATATTTCTTAACCAAGGACATGGTAGCTGATACAGGAGGTGACGCGTTATCCAATGGTTTCTTCAGAAGCAACTCCAATTCAGAACCATTGTCTGCAGGAAGCTTCTGCTCATAATGAACATCTATAAGTTGTGCACCTACACTTGCATTTAAGCATTTTTTGAGAGGAAGCTTCAGCTTACTTGACTGTAGTTGCTGAGAATGGGTCTCAAGCATAACCCTGTTTTCTAATTCGATATCCAACTGCTCCAATTTTTTCAGAAGTTGGATCTTTTGATAAATCTCTTCACGGTCAGCATGCAATAACTCCCTCTGTTTCTGAAGCTTTTCCCGCTGGATGCTAAGCATTTCAATTGAACTCTTTATCTCAGACCACTCTCTCTCCCTTTGCTCACGATCCAGAGCAATCTCCATTCTCTCATTGTCAAGCCTTTTCAATTCAGATACAACATGTTCTAGCTGCTTAGCTATCAATTCTTTCTGAGAATTTATATGTTGCAGTTCCTTGATCTTTTGTTGTTCGAAAGCTTCTTCCTTTTCTCTTAAATAAGTTTCTATTTCCTCCCTCCTTTTCTCAATACAGTTTTGTAGCTCCTTCCTCTGAATATGGATGTCTTTTACAAAATCTTCTCTCTCTCTCTGAATCTTGATGACCCTATCAGCATGCTCTCGTTCCATCTTACTCATGAACTCTTCCCTTTCACGCGACAAGGACTCTGCCTCAGTCTTAAACTGATTACGCAAGTTATCCTTCTCCAACCTTATGCTATCATATTCGTTTTTAAGGTATACGGAAATAGCTTTTCTCTCTTCAGCAATGCGATCTGCTTCTTTTTGTAGTTCATCTCTTTTCTCATCAATCAGCTCCCACTCAGTTTCGAATTTTTCCTTTTCTAGTCTCAACTTATCAGCTTCTGCATCAAGTTCCATCTTTTTAGATCGAAAGGTATCGATCTCCTCCTTGAGCCTGGTTTCCAAAACAAGCAGTTTGTTTCTCTCATGAATACTGAATTTGAGTTTCTCTTGTTCATGTACAATTGCTTTCTTCTGGTCTTCAAGAGAACCTTTAAGTTTCTCAAGTTCTACTTGCATTTTCTTCAATTCTTCTCTTTCCTCTTGCACATTCAACATCCCCAATTCTGCTGCTTTTTCAGCGGATTCTAGATTTTTCTCCTTCTTGCTGATCAATTTCATTTTGTTTGCTAGATCTTCTTGATTCTCAGCTAAGTCCTTTAGTTTAACCTCAATAGAATTCTCTTTTTCCTTAATAAGGTTCTCTCTCTGAATAAATTCAGACTCTCTGTTCTCATAAGCTATTTTTCTCGCCTCCATTTCATCTTCAAACAATTTTCGCCTTTCCGCTACCTCAGCTTCAAATTCAAGCCTTTTCTTTTCCAAAGAGGATTGATGTTCAGCAGCAAGTCTTTGGATGTCATCCTGCAGTCACCCAAAATAACAGAATGATGCTCGATGAATTCAGTAAAATTTGGTTATCAGACTTGACTTATGACCAGAATATACAAAAGAGGATGTAAAAGCAACCCCACATATTCTTTGCTTAAAATCTTTTCTTGTAAAGTGACTAACTCGCGTTCTCTCCTGTCAAGCTGAGATACTCTTTGGATGACAGCCTGCAAAAATAGAGTAAGAAATCTACTGTTGCTGTATTGAGTAAAGAATCGCACAAGGGAAAATATGTATATAAGGTGACACCTTATAAATCACCTACTTAACAGGGCCAAAAAATCACATGGTGATCCACACAATTTATTATGTTCGCCGATCACTTTGCCATCAACATACAGGGCTTGGATATCACAAGGAATAGGACAGATCAGCCATTGCATTGACAATCATGTGATTTTTTGGCCAACTCCTATGACAAATTAACGAAGATGTTTTTTTTAAACAACATCAAACAGAAAATGACTATGCAAACCTCCTCTCTATTTGCAAAAGCAGCCATATCAAGGTCTAACTTAGACTTCTTCTCTTCAAGGGTTCTCCATTCTTCTTCTAATTTCAATTTTCCTTCATCCAGTTCTTTCTGAAAGTGATCCAAATCCTTCAATCTGCCATAGATGTAATCCTCTCTTTGATTCAGTAAGGTTTGCCCCTCCAGTAGTCTCTCCTGCTCCTGATGCAAAATTTTCTGGCTATCATATAAAGACTGTCTTTGAAGGCCGAGTTCTTTTTCTTTAGCATCGCATCTATCCAAAAGAGGAAAGGAAAAAAAGAACCATCACATCAGTAAAATAATAGGAAATAATGCAAGTAGTAGCATTAAAACCAAGCATCAGTTAAATATAGTACATATGAGTGGGTAGAAAAGAGCAATGCCTGTATAAAGTAAGCACTTTAAGTAAATAGTTAAGGAGAAGGAAAGAAAAAATATGAAAAGTAAAATCAGCGAGACAAAATAAAATTGATGAATAAGATTCTTCGTGAAACGTAGCACTCTGCAACACAGTAACAGAAGTATTACTGAGTTATTCTCTAAGAGATTATAATGATTGCTAATCATTATATTATAAGCAAACTAGAGTTGAAGTAAACAATATATCAGGACAAAAGTATCAAAATATGAAAACATACTCAGACTGAAAAGAAGTACGACGTCTCCTAAGTTCGTCTTCACGAGCTACAACATCTTGCAGGTTCCTTTCTGCATTACTACGACAACGACTTGCCTCAGCATGCAATGATTCTGCTAAATGCAGCTTGCTTTCAGCCTCTTCAAACTTCTTTTGAGCAGATTCCATCATTTTATGAGCTTCCGCCAACTTGCTTTCGTATGCAAGCTTTGTTTCAGCTGATTCAGCACGCATGTCATGCAAGGCCTTCTCTATCTGTAAAAGCAAATTAATTTATAATGATAAGTAGTAAGTGTATAATTAGCAACACTACCAATAGTAGATTAAGTTATTGTGCCCATTTTTGGATTACTTGAGAAATACTGATCATCATCCTTCCCAACTTTATTTAAAAGCCAACAGTAGCTATGGTTCTCGCTCCATAGAAACTTACACTTACCTCACCAGACAAGCCACATTTTCATCATTCAGTGAATGCCAACTCAAACCCTCTCGATAACCAGGGCTTTCCTCTCCACATGAACAGACAATTCAACCCCGTTCTATCTTTTCTTTTAAATATAACAACAATCCCAAAAATACAAATAAAGATTTTAAGTTAGGAAGCAGATTATCCCTTGAGGTATGGAAGATCTATTTTGAAAATAAGCAACCAACTGAAACCCTCATCAATATTGTACTTATGAATTATGATAAAGAATGACAGAAGGAAATTCTTTAAGAAAGTACTTGTTTGAGTATATATACTCGTCAATTGAAAGGAAGCACCCACAGTTTATTCACAAAACACACACACGCAAACGCCCTCCCCCACCCAAATGTACACGCGAACACAAACATGCTTGAAACTAAAAAATTGAGGATAACTGTTATCTATACAGGTTTGTTCACGATGTCAACACAAAATAAAGAATGACTATTTCAGCATAAACTGAAGGCAATCTGAAGTTTTAAACATCTTCTGAAGCCAGATGTAGAAAAAGATTTGAAACAGATTATACATCAGTTTCCAAAGAACTTTCTTACAAGTAAGTTTAGGTTACGATTTACCTTGTAACGGCCCACAACCTTGGGTTTACTTGTGATATTTCTCTTCGGATGTTAAATACCATCAGATAAGAAACATTTTATTGGCAGTGGAATCACATCACATAATGGCAGGGTACCATTCCACAATCTATTAAATCTTCAACTAATTTGACAGGGGCAGCTAAAACTCTTCGCAATAATCAATAGATATAACCCCTTTGCTATTTACTGGTTATCGGTATATGGGCATGGATGTTTTTGTCTGGACTTCTTGTATGGGCTACTGGATTTATGGTCTTAATTTACTTGCAGGTTGTCGATAGAAAATCTTCACAAATTAATGAAGAGTGTCAAAGGCATTACAAAGAACATAATGGATGTTAAATACAATTGAACCCACATACAAACTGTTCTTACAAAAATAGTAATAATCAGGCAGAGTATATGTACAATTACAGAGAGTTCAAGATGTGCATGTGTGAATTAAAGTCAAATATGCACCCTACCCAAAGCCTAAGTGTTTCATTATTTTAATGAACATATCTATCACACAGACACAAACAAACAGAATACTATGTGAGAAATGGAATTGGACATTTAGCATACACAGAGTCCATGCACTGCAAATGTATGGAAATCAAAATTGAAACGGATATGAAACTAAACATTCAACTGTTTAAATAAGGTAGTCTTACGTTTGCAACACACTCTTTCTCAATGGCCAAAGCCCTTCTAAGATTCTCATCTTGTTTCCTTGTTTCAGCTAACGCAGACAAATGTGCAACCTGATCGCGTTTATATATAACTTCAGCCAAGTCAGCAGATGCTTTCACTTGTTCATATTTGGACATCCATTCTTTCTTTTCTAATATAAGAAGCCCCATGTTGTATTGATATTCATAAAGCTGCATTAGCGGAAAGGAATTCATTTAATAACAATAAAACAGTAAACAATTTTATTTAAGCTGATTGATGAAGAGCTATAACATGGAACATCCAAAGACCTGAATTATGCAAACTGCCCAAAATATACGATAGTCATTTATCACGATATTGAAAATATGCAACAAAGAAAAAATTTGAATGATTTTAAACATAAATTATAAGCACTGATTTGACATCACACACTGAGACCAACCTAATATGACAACAAAAAAGAAAAAATGATTGTTATGTGCAAAATCTAGAGAAATATTTAAAGCACGAAAGAAGTTGGATGAAATATCTATGTTACAAGCAATTCTGTATGGTCTTAAAGACACAGGAGAAAAAATTTAAGATTAGAGTTTGACTTTGAGACTATTTACCTTATGCTATAATACTTAATAATCTTATAGAGCAGCATACTCATGCTCAGATTGTTAACTACAGAATCTGTCCATGGAAAGAGGAAATGATGGAGATGCAAGCAAAAGATTCTTACAATTTGTCTCAGTTTCCACTATCATAAATTATTTGCCATGTGGTTTTGGTTAAGGAAGTGATTGTATGAATACATTCTCTCTTACACAAAAGCACTATAATTTATATGCGCAATGAATTAAGTAGCATGAATTAGAATATAATTTGATGGAATTAATAACTATAATTTTAAAAAAATTCATGTAATATATAACTTGACAAGAATTAATAAATGCACAATTATAGATATAATAGTTGGAGATTGTTGGAATGGTTTAGACTATATTGTTATTAGGGTACATCGTACCATAATGCTTGAGCATCAAGTAATTGTAATCTCTATATAACGAGACCTTTGATCACATAATAAAATCTCTCTTTCTCCTCTCTTTTAAACTTTAGCATGGTATTAGAGCGGATGTCCTGAACCCGAATCCTCTCTTATCCAAAAAAAAACTACTTGATGCCTCCTCCTTCAGCCCTCCCGCCGACGCAGCTCCCTCATCCCTCGCAGATCTCCCTCGCTCCCTCCCAAGGCCTCGCCTCCCTTGTCCTTCGCTCCCTCGCAGATCTCCACATCGCCTCGCTCCTAGGGCCGCCCTCGCCCTCGATCCCATCAAATCTCCTCGTCCCTCGCCCTTGTCCTCGATCGATCAGATCTTCTCGTCCCTCGCCCTCGTCCTCGATCGATCAGATCTCTCTTCGCCACGATTGATTGATCGATCAGATCTCGTTGCATTGATCGCCTCGCCTCGATCAATCCCGAGATTGCCTCGCCTCGCTTATAAAGTCTATCCTAGCACCACCATGAGGTTGTAGTAGCATCAAGCATACCAAATTTTAAATTTTTTAGGTGCTGAGTTAGACTAACAAGATCTCTACTAGAAGATTAGGGTTTAAAACTATGATGATATGAAAACTAAAGAGAAGGGAAGGAGGTTATACCCTCGTAGATCGAATCCTTCGCTTCACTAGCTCCGGGTTGTGGTCCACGCGACTCCACTAGGCTCCACTTCGAGTTGAATGAACCTCCTCATAGATCTTCGCGCCGAAGACGATCCATCTGAAGTCCCTCTAGCTCAAGCTATCTCTACACTAAACTCTTTAGTGTAGGAAACACACTACACTTGATTGTTAATCAAGTGTAGGATGGTGAAGTAGGGGTGTTGGTTTGCTCACTAATATGTTCAAAACTCCATGATTCACATCACATATGAAGGGTTGAAGTTTTGAAGCAACTAGAGGAAGAAGAGGAAGAGAGCAAGAGAGTGTGAGCTCAAGAATGGCTGTGTGTCAAAAAATAGAATGAATCATGGCTCAACTTGAAAACCCCTCACTTATTCAAGCATCCATTATTTTTCAAATTGAAAAATAGAGCCATGCTTGAATAGTGAGTCAAGAGGAAATAAAATATAGTAAAAAGCCATACATCATCCATACTCTCTGTCTTCTCTTTTTCCACCTCATATTTCCATGTTCCAAAAATAGAAATTACAACCATGCTTCTTAATATATATATATATATATATATATATATAAAGCAATTAGTGAGCTATATTAGTTAATATATAATTATATCAAATATAATATATATCACATTATTAAATTAACACTTGATTTAATAATCCGGTTATATCACATATAACCGACTAATATCATTTATCTGTATATCACATTATCAAATCAACACTTGATTCGATAATCCGGTTATATCACATATAACCTTACCGACATCAGATAACTGCCAGATTACAATACGGTATCATATACACGTATTTAATCAGGCCAACGCACATATCACATATGTGCCCTACTTCTTTTCGTTTGAGCCAGGAAACTTCTGTGTTGGACTCTAAAGACTCGTCAATACGCCAGCAGTAGGTGATGATCACATCAGTCATCTACAAGCCGTCAGCGATACTAGCTAGACGTAGCGGCTACCCGGGTATTGAGCTATATAAAGATCAACAAGCAAGCTCATCCATACTCTCCATAAAGCCTATCAGTAACACTACCGTACAGTTCGATCTCTTCATCTGATATGTCGCATATCATGTCTAGGGGTGGTAAACGTCAGACCCCAGTAACGTGATAAGTCATGCCGATGTCTGGCCTATAACGGTTCGAGAAACTACTGATAACTCTTATCATTAAATCTCAGCAGCAGCCCTGGACAGAGACTTCCAGTTATAGCCAATCGAGCACAGCGCAACATCAACCCCTAATACCGGGAGAGACGAAACCCCTCCTATAGCTCATTGCCTCCATATGACTCGAAACTGTACCCAAAATCCACCTGTTTGCACGTCTCCTTTGAGCGTGGTAAGAAGAAAATCAAGGCACGGTAGGAGCCACACAAGACTCTACGACGATCTCGGATCTACAGACTAACCTGTATCAGTGTCACCAGAGGACTGCTATCTGACGATAGATATACTACCAACTAGGAGTCCTCGGCGAGTCATGTTCGGTGTACCCATTCTCCAATGAGCACATATGTACAATCTTTGATGTCACACACCAATGATTGTGGGATCAACCATCGCCCTCTACTCTGGAATATCGATGCCCTTATCTCGATATTCCTTCGACTATGAACTATTTAAAGGATGTACTTTTGAACCACTCTGGCCCCACTAGTATGATCTCATCATAATCCTTGTAGTCAAGTACATATCCTAAGGGCTTTATCAACATGTGAGAGAAAGACAGCAAAGAATATCAGTCAACATGTTAAGATAAAGAGTAACCAGATAGCATACTATCATTTCGAGCAAGAAAGCCCTCTATATATATGTCCAAGAATCCACTATAATATATATCAATATACAATAATGGCCTCTAAGGCATACATATTCCTAACAATCTCCCACTTGCACTAAGACCATGTGTTGTATCTCATACCCAACATCCCAAAAAGTCTCTCAAACTGCATCTGGAGGAGGGCCTTCGTGAGTGGATCCACTACGTTGTCCTTCGTGTCGACTCTCCTGACCTCGATCTTCCGGCGATTTACTATCTTCCTGATCAGGTGATACTGCCTAAGAATATGTCTGGATCTCTGATGGGAGCTGGGTTTCTTGGCCAAAGCCACAACTCCATTATTATCACAATACACAGGTATTGGATGCTCAATGGATGGAACCACACCAAGCTCGGCAATGAACTTCTTCATCCAGACAGCCTATTTTGCAGCATCGTTGGCAACGATATATTCAGCGTCCATCGTCGAGTCTGCTATGGTGTCTTGCTTGAAACTCTTCCAACACACCGCCCCTCCGTTAAGGGTAAAGACAAAACCCGAAACCGACTTACTGTCGTCCTTATTCTGGAAGCTCAAATCGATAAAGGACTCCACCTGAAGTTCACCGTTACCATACACCAAGAACATTTCTTTAGTCATTCTCAAGAACTTAAGAATGTTCTTCACAGCCGTCCAGTGTTTCTCCCCAGGATCTGATTGATACCTGGTCACTACACCTAGTGAGTAAGCTACATCCGGTTTGGTACACAACATCGCATACATGATTGAGCCGACTGCCGAAACATAGGGTATCCCTTGCATGCGAGCTCTCTCCAAATCAGTCTTAAGAGACATCTCTTTGGAAAGAGTGATTCCTGAGCATGTAGGTAAATTACCTCGCTTGGAATATTCTATACTAAACAACTTTAGTATGATATCTATGTACCTGGATTGGGACAATCCTAACGTCTGTTTAGATCTATCTCTATAGATTTTATCCCCAGGATATAGGAGGCATCACCTAGATCTTTCATGGAGAACTTATGTGATAAGAAGAGCTTGACCGAGTGTAGCATAGGAATATCGTTTCCTATCAAGAGTATGCCATCCACGTACAATACGAGGAAGACCACCTTACTCTCTACAGCCTTCTTATATATATAAGGTTCATCTACATTTTTGATGAAGTCAAACTCTTTGACATCTTCATCAAAACAGATGTTCCAGCTCCGCGATACCTTCTTTAATCCGTAGATGGATATAAACAGCTTGCACACCTTTTCGCTGCTCCCACTATCTACAAAACCCTCTGGCTGTGTCATGTACACGCTCTCTTCTAAATCACCATTTAGAAAAGCGGTCTTGACGTCCATCTGCCAGATTTCGTAGTCATGGTATACAGCAATGGCAAGTATGATCATGATGGACTTAAGCATAGCGACAGGAGAAAAGATTTCATCATAGTCGACGCCAGGTCGTTAACGAAAACCTTTTGCTATAAATCTTTGCTATAAATCTAGCTTTGAAAGTCTCAACTTTTCCATTTACACCAATCTTCTTTTTGAAGATCCACTTACTCCCAATGGATTTTACCCCCTTCCAAAATCTATAATTTGTTGGTGTACATGGATTCCATCTCGGATCGCATAGCATCCAGCCATTTCACAGTCTCCACTTGTGATGGCCTGCTCGAAACTAGTTGGGTCATTATCTTCCATGATGCAATCCTCGCTCCCACCGTCTACGAGAAAACCGTAGTATCTCTCAGGTGGATGAGAAACCCTACTAGATTTGCGGAGTGGCTGAGATTCGTTAGGTACTATTGGATCCTCTGGTTCCACCAAATCGTCGGTAATAGTTTGTGTAGCTGGAACTACTTCCAGTTATATCTCATTGCCAATAATATCTTTCACAAAAAATTCCTTTTCCAAAAATGTGGCATGTCGAGAAACACTTTTTGTTCCTCGGTGTGGTAGAAGATATACCCTCGCGAATTTTTGGAATATCCTACAAACTTGCACAGAATTGACATTACCTCAAGCTTTTCCGGATTTTGTGTTTTAACATAAGCCGGACAACCCCTTATCTTAATAAAATTAAGACATGGTCTCTTCCCTTTCCATATCTCGTATGAAATGGTAGGTACAGATTTGGTGGGAACCATGTTCAATAGGCGTGCGGCTGTCTCAAGCGCATAACCCCAAAAGGAAATAGGTAACTCGACATTACTCATCATAGAGCGCATCATATCTAATAGGGTGTGATTCCTCCGCTCCGAAACTCCATTGTGTTGTGGTGTATACGGAGGAGTAAGCTGAGAGAGAATCTCATTCTCTTTTAAATAATCCCGAAATTCCGTGCTCAAGTATTCTCCTCCCCGATCAGATCGAAGGATTTTAATACTTCTACCCGTTTGGTTTTCTACTTCGCGCTTATATTTCTTGAATTTCTCAAAAGCTTCAGATTTGTATTTCAACAGGAACACGTGTCCGTATCTTAAGAGATCATCGATGAATGTAATAAAGTACGAGTAACCATTCCTGGCATGTGTAGAGATAGGACCGCATACATCACTATGTATTAGTCTCAAAAGTTCAGTAGCTCTTTCTCCGTATCCAGTAAACGGAGTTTTGGTCATTTTACTTTTGAGACACGACTGGCAAGTTTCATAAGATGTAAATTCGAATGGATTCAAATATCCATCTTTATGTAACTAAGCTAGTCTTGTCGCATTGATATGACCTAGTCTACAGTATCACAAGAAAGCTTCGTTCATTTCTGAACTTTTCCTCTTGTTTGTGTTCTGTATGTTCAGAATTGTATTTTGATTTAGAACGTATATACCGTTACATAACGTACCAAATCTAATCAACACTTGATTTTGGAAAATGTTCATAACATTATCCTCTAATATGAAATTATATCCTTCTTCAGATAGCAAAGAAACCGATATAATATTACACATCATTTTTGGTACGTAATAACAGTAGTTCGGAACCAATGTAATGCAAGATGATATTCGCCAGCTATCTTGGCTGCAACAATTGCATCATTCCCTACTGTTAGAGATTTATCACATTTTCCCAGTTCTCTACCTTTCTTTAGCCCATATAACAAATTACATACGTGGGATCCGGATCCGGTATCCAATACTCAGGGCGTAGAACAAACTGAGAAACAGTTCTCGGTAACGAACAAACCCAAAGAAGATGCATCAACATGTTGTTTCTTCGTACGAGTAGCGCGGGAATCCTGATATTCCCCTATTCGTATGGAACCAACGTTTCCCGGCTTAGTATAATAAGCGGGTTCGGTCAATACATTCATATTATTATCTTGATTAAGACGTGACATTGGTTGCTGCGTGGAGAGAGAAGGAAACGTATTAGCGTGCGCTCTTTGCAAGATTAGATTGGTTATTATCTTATCTAATCAGAATGGCTCCCACTGTTTTTATCAAATCTTCCTTCAAACCATAAAAGGTAATATTAGCCGGGATTAATTACACCCTACAGTTTCGCCAATCGTTCGGCCAGGCAGGTATCGGTACTCTAAGTGAGGTTCCCCGTGCTTTCGCACGGACCTAATTAAAATAAACCTCATTTCCCTATAGGCATAACCCGGTTGACGCATTTCTAGACACCTACTGGATTAGCTAATTGCAAAGTGCAAAACTCTCTCAGAAGCAACTCTTAGTCGCAGTGGATATCGGGATCCAACTATCATATAGAAGGTATGCATTCTCATTGCAAATTTCAACATTTGAAATTCCCGATAATATTTTTACACCTAACGTCCTATGACCTTAACGAAGGCCAACAAACCATAGGACGCTAGTCAAGTTCAACCCATTCATTTCTTGATTGAATTAAACCAACCCGCACGACCTTTGACGAAGGCCAACAAAGTCACACGACTACCCTAATCCAATCGCATCACATGCTGCAGGTAAATACTGATCAGCTACCGCACACTACGCCTCGACAAAGGCCAACAAACATGGCACGAATACTAAATAGTACTTATCTGAAATGACGGAGGGCTACGCAGGTTTTTAAGAAACCCATAAGCGTAATGAACTTGATATCGTTGTAGAATCTAGTGATTTTGAAAATGGGTGTTTTTAGGTTTTTGCTAGTTTCGCTAAAAAGGCCACTCCCGGTGAAGGGATCTCGACTCTTTCCTTATCGAATAAGATGCTGGATATTCATCAAGAAGGGATCTCGGCTCTTTCCTCATCGAATGAGGTGCTGGATATTCATCAAGGAATACCACTATGCAAAGCAAAACTAGAGCTGCCTTGTTTAAAAATTTGATTTTACAACATTTTTAGGTTTCTTTCCTTTCATTAATCTCATTAATGAAGTCCCGTCATTTAATGTTTCCTAAACATTACAGAAAAATGAAACGAAAATAGAACGTACGCTTATTCCATCCGCATTCGCCACGGGGCCCCGTCGTGTACCGTTGGGTTACTTAACAAACGGCAGAGCGAAGGCTGGACTAGCGCGGGCGCAAAACATAAGCAACGTTTATTATATATCATATATATAAATATAATATTCGTCTAACGCGGTTATATGATCACAACACAGAACCTAGCAGCAGAAACAACATATGAAATATTGGATATAGTAGGATTTCCGTATTTTAAATTTAGCCAATAATGTAAAACACGGATTCCACGATCATGATGAATAGCCAAACCCACATCCCTAGACCCATACAAGAGCGGCAAGTAACCCTACCAATTCTCAACTCCTTGTGATGGTCTCCCACTGGACTCTAGAACCCGGTTACTTATGCTCCCCGCCTTGGGTCTATTCTAATGCGGAAAAGTAAATAATATGCATCAATGGTGACATCATCCTCAACCCGGAAGTGCCCCAATAAAAGAATAGAATGAAAATAAAAACTCTCATCTCACATAAATCCCCGACTATTCATTCATGACGATCCAATAAATCATATCACCAGCAACACATAACATCTCATGTCATCAACGTAAATAAATATGCGTATTCAGAAATTCGTTGACATATAGCAACAAGATCGGGATACCCCACATATTACACTTACGGTCGCAGAAAAGAAATGGAAAACTACAATAATTAGAATCCGTATATCCTTAGGCATCATAAACCCGGAATATGTCATATTCCGGATTTCATACCTAACCTATCAACCTTGTATTTTAGTCTCAAATTGAAAACATTTTTCAATTACTTTAGTCGGGTAATTCAACAGGATTCCCAACTATCTTATCGAATACTCGTCGGAAACTTTAGCAGATGGTCGCACCCCTGATGCCGTCGACAAAGTGCACTAAAGCGGAACACCGTAGCCGCAAGCACCCAAGTGGGTGCTTTTGGCAACGGGATTCTCCTAAAGTCACTTGGTCGGGCTATGGGGGGTGGTTGTCTACTAGAGTTACCCGGCGAGTGTTCGCGTACAATACGCGATTTCGACGGAGTTTTGATTGATCAAAATCAAAACTCCGTGGCAACCGATTAACCGAGACTAAAATATTAGATTTACATTATACTAACTAGTTTTCACAAAACTAATTAATCCGGATTCTAACAATTGTATCATATATCATCAAGATCTATACAACGTTAAACTTTTCAATCGATTTAGCAAACACCCACAAAATCCAGAGACCTCAACTTGAGAATCATTAAAAATACCCAGAGAGTGCAAAACCTACAAATGGAGCAGCACAGAAAAGATAAACCGATGACACCATAAATGTGCAGCGAAACTGCGGCCAAACAGGGGTATGGGCCACGGTTCCACTGTCGTTTAGGGGAGTTAAGGGTTCAAATTTTCCAAGGCTCCATAAAAAACCCTGCACGATTTTTTGGATATTTTTATTCACCAAAATTCCAACTTTTGAAAAATTTAACAGAAACATCAAAATATTGCGGGTTTCGAAACCGATCGAACACTTTAACATGGTAAAGACCTACCCAAATGTTCTAATTTGGCTCTGATACCATGAAAGTCTACCCTAACACCACCATGAGGTTTTAGTAGCATCAAACATGCCAAATTTTAAAAAAATTTAGGTGCTAAGTTAGACTAACAAGATCTTTACTAGAAAATTAAGGTTTAAAACTATGATGATATGAAAACTAAAGAGAAGGGAAAGAGGTTATACCCTCGTAGATCGAGTCCTTCGCTTCACTAGCTCCGGGTTGTGGTCCACTAGGCCCCACTTCGAGCTATATGAACCTCCTCGTAAATCTTCGCGCCGAAGACGGCCCATCCGAATTCTCTCTAGCTCAAGCTACCTCTACACTAAATTTTTTAGTGTAGGAAACACACTACACTTGATTGCTAATCAAGTGTAAGATGATGAAGTAGGGGTGTTGGTTTGCTCACTAATATGTTCAAAACTCCATGATTCACATCATATGTGAGGAATTGGAGTTTTGAAGCAACAAGAGGAAGAAGAGAAAGAGAGTGAGCTCAAGAATGGCTAAGTGTCAAAAAATAGAATGAATCATGGCTCAACTTGAAAACCCCTCACTTATTCAAGCATCCATTATTTTTCAAATTGAAAAATAGAGCCATGCTTGAATAATGAGTCTAGAGAAAATAAAATATAGTAAAAAGCCATACTCCATCCACACTCTCCATGTCTTTCTCTTTTTCCACCTCATATTTCCATTTTCCAAAAATAGAAATTACAACCATGCTTCTTATATATTCTTATATATATATATATATATATATATATATATAAAGCAATTAGTGAGCTAATAATATTAGTTAATATATAATTATATCAAATATAATATATCTCACATTATTAAATCAACACTTGATTTAATAATCCGGTTATATCACATATAACCGACTAATATCATTTATCTGTATATCACATTATTAAATCAACACTTGATTCGATAATTTGGTTATATCACATATAACCTGACCGACATCAGATAACTGCCAAATTACAATATGGTATCACATACACGTATTTAATCAGGCGCACGCACATATCATATATGTGCCCTACTTCGTTTCGTTTGAACCAAAAAACTTCTATGTTGGACTCTAAAGACACATCAATACGTAAGCAGTAGGTGATGATAGCCGTCAGCGGTACTAACTGGACGTAGCGGCTACCCGGATAATGAGCGATATAAAGATCAACAAGCAAGCTCGTCCATAATCTCCATGAAACCTATCGGTAATACTACCGTAAAGTCCGGTCTCTTCATCTGATATATCATGTCTAGGGGTGGTAAATTTCAGGCCCCAGTAACGTGATAAATCATGCTGATGTCTGGCCTATAACGGTTCGAGAAACTACTGATAACTCTTATCAGTAAATCTCAGCAGCAGCCCTGGCCAGGAACTTACAGTTATAGCCAATCGAACGCAACATCAACCCCCAATACCGGGAGAGACGAAACCCCTCTTATCGCTCATTGCCTCCATGTGACTCAGGACAGTACCCAAAATCCACCTGTTTGCACGTCTCCTTTGAGCGTGGTAGGGAGGAAATCAACGCACGATGGGAGCCACATAAGACTATGACGATCTCGGTCTACAGTCTAACTTGTATCAGTGTCACCAGAGAACTGCTATCTGACGATAGGTATACTATCAACTAGGAGTTCTTGGCGAGTTCTGTTCGGTGTACCCATTTTCCGATGAGCACATGTGTACAATCTTTGATGTCACACACCAATGGTTGTGGGATCAACCATCGCCCTCTAAGGAACAAGAAACGTACACACTAGTCTACTCTGAAATATCGATGCTCTTGTCTCGATATCCCCTCGACTAGGAACTGTTTAAAAGATGTATTTTTAGACCACCCTAGCCCCACTAGTATGATCTCATCATAATCCTAGTAGTCAAATACATATCCTAAGGGATTTATCAACATGTGAGAGAAAGACAGTAAAGAATACTAGTCAACATGTTAAGATAAAGAATAACCAGATAGCATACTATCATGTCGAGCAAGAAAGTCCTCTATATATATGTCCAAGCATCCACTATAATATACATCAATGTACAATAATGGCCTCTAGGGCATACATCTTCCTAACAATTTGATCCCCTCGCCTTGCTTCCTTCAGCCCTCCAGACGCCCTCGCCTCCTCCACGCCTCGATGCGCCTCTCGACGCCCTCCTCTGAAGCCGCAACCCTCCTCAACGCCATCGCCCCTGGAGATGCACCTCAAGTTAAAAAAATCTTTTTTTCCGATCTATAATGATCGAGAATTGAATTGAGTAATAAAAACTTAGTATTTTTCTCTCGCTATTTATGTGCTAGATCTACACTTTCTATTACTTGCTCTATTTGCATACGATATTCAATATGACGGACAACAAGATCGATCCTCGTGGGCGTGGTTCCCTTTCTTGCTCTCATTGCAGTCGTACCTACCATACAGATCAATTCCAGTGGGAGACACATGGCCAGTATTTTAAAAGCGGAGCGGTCAAGGAGCCAAAACGCTTAAGCGCCGCTTAAACGCTTAAGCAGCCACTTAAACGCTTAAGCGGACGCTCAGAAATCAGAACAGTGGTGTTTTATCAATATTCTTTTTCTTGTCAATAAATAATGATTCTCATTATATTCTAACTATTTTTATGTTGCTTTTGTACTAGCAAATGCCTAGATTTAACCCAAAATTTAACAAATTTGCTTAGACGATATATTATTTGCTAAAATATGCTAAAATAATTCAATATAAAATTGAAATTTTCTTAGAATTTATTAGCTTATATAATGCTTATAAGCTTTTCGATGCCCAGTATCAAGCATCATAACTCAAATCAAGAAAAATACTTACCAAATTATTTATAAAAATATCTAAAAGATTGTAGCTCGTAACCAGATAGAGTCGATCGAATTGGAATTTCAAAATCGAAATTCAAAAAATGCTAGAAATCGAAATAGAAAACTAAAAAATTACTCGAAACCGATTTAGACCTCGACTTCTTGAAGTTAATAAACCTAAAATTTTGGAGTTTTGAAACCCAAATCTTGAGGAGTCTCAAAGCCGGTTCGACAATATGGGATTTATCGAGTCGAGCAAGAAGAATAGAAACGTGGAAAAAAAAGATGGAATGTTATATTAATTAGTATTTGTGTATTCTTACTGCAATATCATTACTTATATATCCTTTATAAACACTTATAAGGTGTACACATCAATAAAATAGGTTATACAATATCACCCGCTTAAGCGGAGCGCCGAAACCCGCTCGGCCGCTTAAGCGACCGCTTTTTAAAACACTGTACATGGCTATCCAGATTAGACTCCTACCACTCGACAGAGTATGGCTTCTCCATCTACAGCGACCCAACCGCCAGCATCATCATCCTCGCAGATCTCTCCTGAAGACTTACATCACCTGCAACATATTTTCTCTCATATCTCTACTACCAACTTAACCACGTCGGGTATATCTTTACTATCTCAGTGAAACCCTTGGGTCCTTGACTCCGGAGCTTCTGATCACATGACTCATACTCCTAATTTTGTGTCTCCCATTTCGCATAAATTCATTTTCATTGCCGATAGGGATGCCCTTCCTGTTTATAGTTGTACCGATATTGATGTGATATCTTCCTTACCGTTTAAAAATGTTGTAATTGTTCCCTTTCTTTAGTACAAATCTTTTATTTGTTCGTCACCTTACCAATGATTTCAACTGTTCAATAATTTTCTCTTTTAAATACTTTGTGATTCATAACAACCAGACGAAAAAACATATTGATGAGGGTAAAGAAATTAATGGCCTGTACTACTTGGATTTACCACCTTTCGCATTTGCTATTGTTTCTACCATTTGCTGGTATCGACGTCTTGGACATCCACCCCTTCCTATAATACGTAATATGTTACATGATTTCTCTTTATATGATTTTTCATGCCAGTCATATATTTTGGGGAAATATTTTCATTCCTCTTTTCCTTCGGTTAATAACCGTAGTTCTTCAATATTTGTGTTAATCCATTCTGACATTTGGGGTCCTTACCAATATACTAACATATTTTGCTATAAATATTTTGTCATCTTTATTGATGATCACTCTAGAATGACATGGTTGCTTCTTTTATGTGATCGATTCGTAATACCACATGTTTAAAGCATATATTAATGAAATGGTTAATCAGTTTAATACGTCTACTAAAAAATTGATAATGCAAAAAATACATGAATTGTATTTTTCAAACTTTTTGTCAATCCCGTGGGATTATTCATCAAATTTCCTACTCATACACAACACAACAAAATGGCATTGCTAAAACAAAAAACAGTCACTTGCTTGACGTAGCTCGGTCTATTATGCTTAACATGCATGTCCCAAAAAGCCTTTGGAATTTTGACTTACTGCATGTTTTTTTTATTAATCGCATGCCTTCCATGATTCTTCAAAACCAAACACCGTTCCCTATTTTATTTCCCGACCAAGACCTTGTTCCCCTTCTTCCTAAAGAATTTGAGTTTGTTTGCTACGTTCATAATCATTGATTAACTCACGATAAATTGGATCCTAAGGCTGTCAAACATATATTTGTTGGTTATTCTGGGACTCAAAAAGGATACGTTTGCTTGCTTCTTTCTGCATCCACTGTCGTAGTCTCTCGGGATGTCACCTTTCTTAAGAATCAGCTCTTTTACCCCTCAGCGGAAAGTCCTTATGCAACACCGCTACCACCACCACTTGCTATACCTCCAGATGACCAACCAATTCAAACTGAATCTACTACAGTCGAAATTACTCATCCTCCTCTGATTACGCATGTCTATAGTCGTCGAAAAACGGCAGTGATAGAATTCAACGGCACATACTGAAGCTCCTCCCTGTATACAGCCGGAAGTTGACGAGCCTTCACCTCTCCCTCCTTCTGACGGTTTGTCTGACGACTTACCAATTGCTCTTCGCAAAGGTAAACGGACATGCTCTACTTCTCATCCTCTTGCTTCAATTATCTCATATCGTCTTACTCCGACTCTATATCAGTTTGTTTCTTCATTGTCTGTTGTTTCCCATTTTAACTCTATTTAGGAAGCTATGAGTCATCAGGTTAGCATAAAGCTATGACGGAAGAGTTGCAGGTACTGAGGTCTAATCACACTTGGGATCTGGTCAGCCTACCTTCACAGAAAAAGATGATTGATTGCCGGTGGGACTTTACTATCAAATATAATCCTGATGGCAGTGTTTCTTGTTTAAAAGCTCGTCTTGTTGCTAAAAGTTATACTCAGCAATACAATGTAGACTATACTGAGATTTTTTCTCCAGTGACCAAACTCATTACTGTTCACATCTTGATCTCTCTTGCGGTTACTCGCGATTGGACTCTACACCAGCTAGACGTCAAGAATGCCTTCCTCAATGGCGATCTTTCCAAGACGATTTATATGCAGCGGCCTCCTGGCTTTAAGCGTTAAGGGGAGTCTTGTATGTCATCTTAAAAAATCTATCTATGGGCTAAAACAATCTCCTCGAGCATGGCTCGATAAATTCAGTATGGTCCTAAAAAGATAAATTTCACAAGAAGCCCGGCAAATCCATCTGTTTTTACACATAGCAGGAAAGAAAGAATGGTTATTCTCCTTATTTATGTTGATGACATAATCATCACGAGAGATGATTCTGAAGGTATGTCTAAGGTCAAAACTCATTTGGCCTCACATTTTCATAACAAAAATCTTTGTGCTCTACGATACTTTTCATGGTATAGAGTTGTCTCGAAATAAAAGATCACTATTTCTCTCAGAGAGAAAGTATACTCTTGATCTTCTCAAAGAAACAGGATTTCTTAGCCGTCGCCCTGCTGATACTCCCATGGATACAGCAGTAAAGCTCTATCGCGTTAGCTCTATCGCGTTAGCTCACCTGATGACCGGCCACTTTCCGATTCAGGTCGGTATCGACGATTAGTTGGGAAGCCGATATATCTCACGATTACTCGTCCAGACATATCCTTTGCAGTCAGCACAGTGAGCCAGTTTATGCAAGCGCCCTTATTTTCCCACCTTCGGGTCGTTGAGCGCATTCTCCGCTATTTGAAACGTGCACATGGACAAGGTCTTCTCTATAAACGATGTTCTAATATGTCTCTTGTAGCCTATGTTGATACTGATTTTGCTGAATCTGTGGATGACTGTCGCTCCACAAGTGGATTTTGAGTTTTCTTTGCGGGGAACCTAGTTACCTGACGTAGCAGGAAGCAACATGTTGCACGCTTATCAGCCGAGGCTGAATATAGGGCTGTGGCCCATGCCGTTTCAGAATTAGCGTGGCTCTTCATATTGCTTCAAGATCTCGGTGTTAGTTCTACAACACCAGTATCCTTGTTCTGTGACAATAAAACTGCAATTCATATTTCAGAAATTCCAGTGTTTCACGAACGCACAAAACATATTGAAGTAGATTGCCACTTTATCCGGGAGAAAGTTGTTAAAAAGAAGGTCAATCTCCATCATGTTTCTACTCATGCATAGATTGCTGATATTTTGACGAAACCTTTTCCAAAACTCACATTCATTCATCTATTGTCCAAGCTATGCATCACTGATATCTATATTGCAGCTTGAAGGGGGTATTGGAATAGTTTACACTATATTGTTATTAGAGTACACCCTACTATAATGCTTGTACATCAAATAATTGTAATCTCTATATAAAGAGACCTTTGGTCGTATAATAAAATCTCTCTTTCACCTCTTTTAAACTTTAAGAGAGATAAATAACCAGAATTGTCCGAGTAAACGAGCAAAACTAAGAGAATAGAAAAAGAAACTTAGAAGCAAAATGCCAAGAAAGCTCAACGTTATAAAATAACCACACTAAATGGTGTCTTACAATTGTAAAGGTTTTTCAATGCATAGAAAAATTGTACACTCTGCTTGAACTAGAAGTATAAGCATGAGGTGGCTCTTCTAACTCTCATTGAGCCACACAATTACTAGAGTGCATCAATTTTTATTTCGGTATATGAAGAAAAAAAATGATTTAGTAAATAATCAAAATATATGACTCATTCACAATCTCTTCTTAAAATTAAGGTGTTAGCATCACTAAGAGATCTATCATAGTGTAAACTAACAAAATTGTAGCAGCCTGCATTTGCAAATGAGGGCTAGATATTGTATTTTGATGCAGTAAATGGAACATTGTAGTTGTCCAAAAAATAGATATGAGGATGTTGTTCTATATGCATCTTTTTGTGTCGTCTTTTAGCAAATGTGATCCTTGGGAAGTTAGATTTTAAAATCTAACAGGTATCATATAATAAATCAGCCAAAGGAGGTATAAGTATAACACAACGCTACATATTGTGTATAAATTTTTGGGAGCATTAGTGGAGTCACCGGAGAAAATGTGCAATGTTGGACATAATTAGCAAGCATACCGTGTAAAATGAGAACTAAACGGTAAACTAATGCAATAAAGGATTTAACATATGCGCTCCAATGCTTTAAAAAATTTACATATTTCTCCTTGCACTATGCACTTGCACTGCCTCATATTTCTAACTCAATTCGCAGAGTACCCATCTGTTAGAATGCAAAGAATCGGTTTATAGAGTATAATTGAATAGGATGCCCTTTAGGTGACAGCTGGGAAGCCGCATTAACTACCTAGAAGCACTTCCCTTCTAATTAAATAATTATTAAAAACTTTATAGTTTTTAACTATTATTTAAAACTACCGTTAGAATTAAGCTTTATCATATCAACTTAAAGCTCTTTTGCTATTGTTGAAGTTCTTCTTTTTGTATAAAAAAATACTAACCGCTAACCTATTTAAAAAGAATTTCTTAAAAATATGGCTCGAGGAAAAATTTGATTCTCTGGTGTCCATCTCCACAGCAAAAAAAAGCCCAACGTTATATTTATCTCTATGGTCAGCCTCCTTATATGCCGTGATGTCCTAAATTTCATTAATATGGAGGACAAGTGAATAAAACAGTTTATAAAGTTCAATAGGAGTGAGTGGAGATGAAGGATCCATGTGCTCAACCCAGCATGATTCTCGACCCAGCATGATTCTCATGTTCGTTCATGTAGCATACCCCATATGCTTGGAATAAACGCTCAGTTGTTGTATAAAGTTCTACCTATTATAATAAAATTTTCATTAAATTTGAAGGATCGTATTTAAAGATTAAGTTAGATAGACTTAAATAAACACCCTATCTAAGAGAACAGTCATGCATCAAACATTAAAAATTATTCTCCACAGCAAAATTGACTTCCCAATTTCTTGTCATTTCTCTCCTTTCATTTTCCATTTAATTGAACAGTCGTGCAATTAGATTCCTTCCAGCTAACCACTGGCTGACCTCACCGTATTGTGGTATAACATATGACGTTATGTTAAAGATTTACTTTAATTCGCTTATATCACTATAAGTGGCTCAACCAAAACCCATCTTGTAACTACAATAATATAAAAAAAATTAAGTTAATTATTGCGAATTAATAACTATTTTTTCTCTCGACTGACCTAAAAACCTTTTAGTGCACCATTATTTACAGTCAACTGCCATTTGATCACAAACATGAATTGGTTAAAGGCAAAATTTAGCCGCAACCAATTTATACATATAAGGGTGGACCCACATTCACTTGGGAGAGGGCATGTGACCCTCTGCAATTTCTACAAACAAAAGCACCACTAGTATTAACCCAAACCGGTTCCACCTCATGTGACCCTTGAAATGAAATAAAAACTCTACCAATAAAAAATCAAGCATCCATTTTCTTTCTAGCTATGAAATTTTGCTTGCCCTCATCCCATGTCCTCATGTTTACATCAAGTACCAATCAAACCCTACAAATATTTTTGTTCTTTCTATTGTCCTTTTTCTATCTGCGGACTTAGCCACCACGGGAGTTTGCCGAGGCACCAACCCCATTTCCTACATTTTCTTTTTTCATGTTCCATATTATTTCATAATAATACTTAAATTTCATGTTTTTGTGCTGCAATCATGTTAAGTATATTGCAGACTTTTCAAATTTTACAAGTTTACAATAAGAGGTTTTTAGGAATGGATTATGATAATTTAGGAATGTATTTATATGTGTTTATGAGGATAAATCGTCGTGTAGTTTACTGTTAAATTTTTGACGATTATATTGCAATTTTAAAATTGCATAGCATTAATTTAAGGTACAATTGAAGGTTCTTAAAAAATTTTAGAGATAAATTGAAATTTGTGTTACGTGCTTTAAATTTTGAGGTTTTAAATCTTCTATACTTTAATTTATGATTTTTATATGTTTTACTAAAAAATTTTAATGAATCTTGGAATTTTTGTGCCCCCTCTAAGCAAATTTTTTGGGTCCGCCACTGCATATAAGATATCATTTTTGCAAATGAAGTTCATGATACCTTAATTTATGTACTCCGTGTCATGATTGAACTTACATATACTGATACTATTGTTTTGAAATTTTGTGTAAAGCGTTTTTGAGTTCAGAAATTTTTAACACAACCGGTCTTCAAGTTTTTCACTACAAATTGATGAGAAAGTTCATTCTCGATTATTGCTCAAAAATATTTTAGTTACTTCAATGTGGAATTAACAAAGGGAAAGGTATAAGGAATGGCCTTCCTCATCTTATTCCTAGCCAAAATATCAATCAACACAAACTCTTCATTATCTCGGATTAGAATTATTAATTCTTTATAAGATAGCCAAGCCATCCTCTCGTCACTAATAACATCCAGAAAGAACATCTAAATCTTATAATATCATATCATTATAATATGTGAGGATTCATCAAATTTGTGAAAACATGAGTATATGAACTCCTTGCAAAATATACTAATATGCAATGCCATCACATTTTTAATTATACAACAACTGAGCCTTTTATCCCAAGCATATGGGGTAGGCTACATGAACCAACATGAGAATCACGCCGGGTCCAACACATGAGTCCTCCGCCTCCACTCACTTCGATCGAACAATATACTTTCATTGAGGCCTTTGGCAACCATATCTTTTTGTATTACCTCCATCCATATTTTCTTCGGTCTGCCTTTCGCACTTTTGACATTTCCTATATCGAGAGTATCCACTCGTCGAACCGGTACTTCCATAGATCTGTGTCGCACATGACCAAACCATCTTAACCGGTTTTCGGCATCTTCTCCTCCACATGTGCTACACTAACTTTTGCATAAATATCCTCATTTCGCACTTTATCTTTTCTAGTGTTACCATGTATCCAACGAAGTATGCGCATCTCCGCTACGTACATCTTCTGTGTATGATGCTTTTTAGGAGCCCAGCATTCTGTACCATATAATAAGAGATGCCGAATAGCGCACCGATAAAACTTCCCTTTCAACCTTAACGAAAAATTACGATCGCACAAAATCCCTATTGCACTTCTCGATTTTCAACCAACCAGTTTGGATCCTTGATTAACATCACTATCGATCTTCCCATCTTTTTGGATGATGGAATATCTCTTGCTCTTCTATTGTTATACCAATATGATCTCGACTTCTCTGTTTGCTAAATTTGCAATGCATATATGATGTCTTGGACCTGCTAAATCTGAACAGCCGAAATTCCAACGTTTGCCCAACTCCAATTTGGTATTAACCGCTGCTTTCGTCTCATTTACAAAAACAATATCATCAGCGAATAGCATACACCGAGACACCTCATCTTGGTTAGTTCTAGTAAGCCCATCCATCACGATGGTAAACAGGAATGGACTTAATGCAGATCCTTAATGTAAGTCAATTGTAATCGAAAAATCACTCGTTAGACCGCCACAAGTTCTGGCATTTGCCACTACTCCATCGTGCATGTCCTTGATTATGTCAATGTACTTGACGAGGACCCCCTTCTTCATCATCGTCCCCCATAATACATCTCTAGATACCTTGTCGTATGCTTTCTCTAAATCAATAAATATCATATGCAAATCTCTTCTTATCTCTCGAAAACGCTCAATAAGTTGGCGAAGAAAAGGAATAGTCTCTATCGTCGATCGTTCAGACATGAACCCAAACTGGTTCTTTGTTATCTTAACATCTTTCCTTAGCATGTGTTCAATCACTCTCTCCCAAAACTTCATGGTTTGACACATAGTTTTATTCCACGGTAGCTTGAGCAACTTTGAATGTCACTCTTGTTCCTGTAGATAAATACATGGGTACTTTTCCTCCACTTATTTGACATCTTTTTGGTATGCCAAATCTTATTAAACAGATATGTCGTCTATTTCTCCTAAGTACCTCCAAATCTCGATAAAAATCCCCTCTGGACCAACCGCTTTTCTTGATCTCATTCTCTTTAAAGCCTCTTTAATCTCAGGTATTCTTATTTTACGCATGAAATCGCGTTTATATCTTGAGATTGAATGACAAGTCCATCCAAATTCTTAGTAAAATTCTCATTGAACAATTTGTCAAAATAATCTCTCCACATTTTCTTGATATCCTCATCTCAAACTAAGACCTTCTGATCTTTATTTTTGACACACTTCACCGCACATAAGTCTCTGGTCTTTCCTTTTCTGCATCCGAGCAATCCAGTATATATCATTTTCAGCCTCCTTAGCGTCCAACTTTTCGTACACCTCCTTGTAGACCTTAGCTTTAGCTTCCCGAACAGCTTTCTTAACTTTTTTTAGTCATTTTATACTTCTCAAATCTCTCTGCATCTCTGTTTTTCTTTAAATTTTTATAAGAATCTCTCTTGATTTTAATAGCAGTATTTACCTTTTCGTTCCACCATGATGTGTCCTTAGATGGTAGAGCACCACATCTCGACTCATCAAGTCGATCTCTAGCTGCCCTCTTGATACAACTAGTCATCTTGTTTTATGTCATGTCTGAATCATTTTCAGACTGCCAATCTGTCTTTTGAACTACACGATCTATAAAAACCTTTTGGTTACCTTCCTTCAGTCGCCACCACTTAATTCTAAACTCTACCTTACGTCTAGTCTTCCTAGATCCTCTTCTAAATCGAAAATTTTGAACTAAAAATCTATGTTGAATAGTTACACTCTCACCTGGCACTACCTTACAGTCGATACAATCTCTATCTATCTTTCTTATCAGAAAAAGTCTATTTGACTTGCACTTGATCCGCTTCTAAAGGTGATAAGGTAAGACTCTTTTTTCCTAAACCAAGTATTTGCTAAGATCAAGTCATAAGATAAGACAAAATCTAAATTCGAGCTATCTGCTTCATTCCTAATTCCAAAATACAACCTAATAAACTTAAGTAAATTATTAAGAAGATACCAACTCAAATCTCAATGATTAACACAAGGGCCTATTTAGCATTGAATTTAGAATCGATGTTAACTTTAATAGATGTATGAGTTGTGTAAACTAGAATACAGATGCCTAATTCCACTTCAAAATTTCTTTAGTGTATTTTTATGGAATTATATTTAACTCGGTGAAGGTTGATTTATTTTCTTTCTTTCAAGTTTAAGTAAACGAGGTAAAAGTAGATAATTTGGTTATTTCAATTTTTTGGTCCTATTTGGCTTTGGAATGAAGATGAATACAAATTTGTGAAGTTTTCTTAACTCTAGTATTTAAATTATATTATATTCGACATTGTTTATGAAATTAAAAAATAGTTAAAGTTATCTAACTATTTGTATCAACTTTTTTCCTTGAATGCTAGTGTGTTAATATCTTGTTCGAGGTGCTTAAGCATATTTTGGATACAAAACGCTTCGACTCAGCCCACTAACACGTCTAGGACCACTCTTTTATTCCTTAAAAAGGGAATATTTTAAAAGATAAATAGATTGAACTAGCTAGTATTACCATCATATTTACTATATAACATCACATTATGCGCTTACTAAACTACTTATATCTAAAATTGTGTTAACGTGAGAATATTTAGCAAAATATTGAGCCTAATTGATTTCACCATTCTTCTGCAGTGAGCTAGTGATATTCAATCCACCTTTTTTCTATTTACCATCTTCCCTTTTCCTACATTCCGTTATTCATCTCTTACTTGTTGCCAACAACTTCGAGGACTTTTCAAGCCTCGATTACTCCAATTGACAAGTAATTCGTTTTTACTTATTTTGTTGTTTTTCTTCTCTCATTCTTATGTTTTCCTTGATAGAAAATTCTAGCGATAGTATAATTTTTCTTGCCATTATTAGTTGTTTTACATATTTGAAGCTACCCACTTGGTCATTTACAAATGAAGAAACATAAAAATCTAGAAAATGATAACATTATATTGATTATTAAACAATCAACATCCAATAGGAGGCAACTAAACAACAAGTGAATTGGAAGATTGGGAATTATGAATCTTCTTAAGCGATGGGGACCATGCGGCTTTGATTTTTCTCACTTTTAAAAATTTGCTTACTACAGAGCATGCTTGTAACAGAACTCTCCTTTCTTTTCTCCTTCCTCTTCTCATCGCTCCTGTGTAACAGTTTAAAACTTCAAATAGTTCCTGCATTGTACCCAACCTCTTCCCTGTCTCCAAAAAGGCCCCTTTATACCCTACTTTTACCCTTTCCACCGGCTGAATAGGTTCTTCTTCTTATACCCACATTTCTCATTAGTGTCTCTCATTGGCTCAATGTGTTCCAACCATGTGTTAATGAAATAACTCCTTATAACTAAAGACAGGGAAGGTATCAAATTGGACTTACAATCCTCACATCTTGTACAAATTCAAAGCAAGATCTATGTTTATTAATTATGTTACTTTGCTACCTGGAAATAGATTGAAGGGATCAGGTTAGACGAAAACTATAGTCAATTGGTTGATGGTTTGCTGCAGCAATTGTTTCCAGTTCATGATTTTTCCTTTTTAGGAAGAAATCAACTTCGAGCCTGAGATTGAGATAGAACCGTTCATAACTAATTCCAAACAAGGTAAATTTCAGAATCGAAGCTAAATTTAGATAATTCTACAAAAACTCAGTTCATTAAGCGTGATGATGACGAAAAATACAATCAAGAAAACAGAAGAAACCTCGGATTCCATCCTGGTGATGTACGCAACGAGAGCGGCCTTGTCCCTTCGCTTGACCGTCTCTTCATCGAACCCCGCCTCCTTCAACCGCTTCCATATCGCCTCGTCTTTAGATATACTCCCGCCATTCGCCGTGTTCGAAGCTCCCAGAACCCTAGACCCCGGCGATCTTACGGCGACTGGCGTCGCCGGCGATGACCTAAGCCTCGGGCTCGCCATTGGAAACCCTAGATCGCTCTCGCAGTAGAAAGAAAGAAACAAGAAAGGAAAAAGGAGTGAGCTCGAAAAGACGCCTATTTTTGTCTTTTATAATTAATGTTTTTTTTAAAGAAAAAGAAAAATGAGATTCTCTTCGACGATGGAGCTTAAGATACACCACAGCCCGTGTGCTTACCTCCCCCTTTGTTAGGTAAAGTTACTTCCCGAGTGGTGAGGGCATTATTCTCCGTTTTGTAATTTTTTTTGGAAAATTCAATCCAACTCCCTGGCCTTGAAAAGTAATAAGAAAAACACCCCGGCCAAAAAGATATCAATGAAAAACTCCCTAAATCCAAAAAGTTATAAGTTTAAGTCTCTATAGTACAACCAACAAGATTTTATATATATTACCCTTGTAAATTTCTGGCAGATAATTGCTGTATTTAGTAGGTAAACTGCTACATTAAGTGCTAGACTTAGCATATAAATGTTACATTTATCAGATGCAGTCGTTTACATTAACTGCTACACTTAGCAGATAACTACTATATTTATCAGATGTAGCGGTTTACCTGTTAAATGTAGCAGTTATCTTTCAGAACTTAACAAGGATAATATTGGAATGTTAAAAATTAAAAAGCGGTCGGTTGTATTATAAAAACTTAAACATAAAACTTTTTGGATCTACGGAGTTTTTTATTAGGATTTTTTGTCTATGGAGTTTTTGTTTCTAAACTCAGGGAGTTAGACCGTTTTTCCCTTTTTTTTCATTTACATGTTTTTCTTTCTCTTTCTTTTTAAACTCGATGGTAAGCCAAACACACGCATACACTGTAAGAAATGGGGGAAATTTCGACGGCCATTTATTTGTAACTTATTTCGACGGCGATCGATCATCGAAATAAGTGACAAAAAGTTGAAATTTTGTTGACTTCGGTCAACAATTATTTTGACGGATCTATCGCGTCGAAAAAAATGTTGTCCAAAGTCAACAGAATAACCCCGTGACCCTCCCTCCAAACTTTCCCAATCTCTTTTTTAATTTCCTTGACCAAATTATTTCCCCTCCCTTCCCAAATTTTTTTCCCACCTCCGATTCGATCTCAGATCCGGTTTCCCACCTCCGCTCTCATAGCACGCTCTGCTCAGAGCACCTCCGATCTCCGTTTACCATCCCAACCCTCTACCTCCAACGATCTCCTCCGAACCCTCTACCTCTAACGCCTCCACCCATCCGAGCCGGCTCCCGATCCGCCTTCTCCACCACCACTTCGCCTCCAGCCCCTCCTCTCTTAGTCCCGGCCTCCGCTCTACCGCCTTCGACGTCAAAATCCGTGAGTAGTCATATTAATTTAGTTAATTTGTTGGGTTTTGTTAAAATTAAATAATTCTATGGTTAGTGTTTGGATTAATTTGAGGCTTAGTGTCAATTTTAGGTTTAGGGGATGGATTAATTATAAGGTTAGAGTTAGGGTTAGGATTAATTTTAGGGTTAGGGTTAATAATTTGTTGATTTTAATTAATTTTATGGTTAGCGTTATGGTTATTTTTATTTAGGTTTAGGGGTAATTTCAGGATTATGGTTAATTTTAAGATAATTTATGTGTGTGTGCGCACGCTTGTTTGTGTGCGCGCATTTCTTGGTTAATTTTAGGTTTAGGATTTGGGTTAGGTTGTTAATTTTAGTTAATTATAATTAGGAGTGTGTGTGTGTGTATTATTTATAGAGATGTATAGCATATGTAACTAAAAATTTGTGTGATTGTAGGTTTGACGTCGGCGTGATTGCTCATGTTTCTTCGCATTCTATATACGCCAGTTTTCGGTACACAACTTTATCACTTTTAATTCTTAAATGCTAAAATTAGCCTAAGTCACCATTCCTAAATTAAGTCACCAATTAAATATTAATTAAACCGAAAATATAGATACGTGACATGCCATAAATCAATTAGCTTTATATATACTAAAGTTAGCCTAAAAACATGTGTTTGTGTGTGTGTGAGAGAGAGAGTGTGTGTGTGAAGCTTATCTTTATGTAATTTTCGTTGTATGGATGTGTGTTTATTTTAATGAATGCAGATGGTTCGTTAATAATATCAATTGTTTGAGAACTTACCATTCAAAGTGAAAATTCCAAAACTTAAAAAAAAAATAGTTAAATAACCGACGATACTGAAACGATAACCATCAAAACCAATCTAATTAAGTGCATGATACTCGATGATGAAAAAGTAAACCGATACATATCGTCATCGAGCATCTCACATTGAAAAAATATCACGACTTAGAACCCGTCTATCAGTTATATGCGTACGGTTTTTTTCGTGATATAAAACTACGCGTGCGTTGTCAACCTCGAATGTTAATCGTTTTTCGTTGACAACCATCTCGTAGTTTATGCGACGAGAATACTAGTCGTACTATAACCGATAGATTTGTCCCGTTTTAGACAAGTTAAGAATGTATAACGTATACACTTCTCTGCATACTTATGCTTTTCATTCATTTCGAGATGAGTTTCGTCGGTACCTTTCCGCTGGTTCTCCGTGTACAAATACAGTTGAGATGATCATCTCAATACTGATAGTATTGAGATATTTATCTCTTCTATTGCAGTGTACTTGGAGAACAGCGTGGAGGTGCTGCCAAAATTTTCTCGAAGCGAATGAAATCATAAGTTCAGAGAGTGTATGCATTATACATTCTTAATGAGATAGAAGCCTTACCCTCGACAGCCGTTATCCATTGACATCCAAGATAGAAGCGTTAATATTATTTCCAGTCATGATAAATCACTCAAATGTATTTCCGAGACACTGTTGTCGTTATCTTCTTTGTTTATAACCATCTCGTTCTTAGCTTTCTCACTACAGGTTAGAATTGTTAATATCGTGTATGATTTTAAAATGTTTGTTATGATATAATAATTAATTATGAACTGTATTAGGTTTTACATATCGGACAAGAATGGATAAGACTTGGATAAATAAGAACAAGTTTGGCTCTGAATTTAAAATCGGTGTAGAAGAGTTTATGCAATTCTCATCAAGAGTGGGTGGTAGTCGGATCTCCTGTCCCTGTAGGAAATGTTGTAATGGTAGAGGTGATAGTCGAGGGGCGGTTCGACTGCATATACTTGCTAATGGATTCTACGAAGGTTACACTATCTAGCACTTGCATGGAAAGGTTGTAGACTATAGAATTGAAGCACATTGTCTGTTACCGCCGCCTATGAGAACCCCATCAACCACCGGTTTAAATGATATAATGGACGAGCTATATGATGGCATGAACAATGATACCCCTACGGATGATGCGGTTCCAGATTCCGAATCTGCTAGTTTTTTTAACTATATGGAGGATGCTAAGAAACCACTTTACGAGGGTGCAAAAATGACGAAGTTGGATTGGATAGTTCATACGTTTCATCTTAAATGCAAAAGTTTATGGAGCAATAAGTCAGTCGATGACTTTCTAAAGATAGAGAAGGAGGCTTACCCGAATTCCGATCTCCTTGTAAATTTTTAAGAGATGAAGAAGATTATTGCCGACATCGGTTTCAGTTATCAAAAAATCGATGAATTTCCAAATGACTGCATGTTATTCACGACAGATAATGACAGGAACTTAAATAAGTTGTAGAACTTGTGGAGAATCAAGGTGGATATTACCTAAAAGGCCGTCGAGGGACGAGGAGTCAATTCTGAAAATTCCTATGAAGGTGTTGCGTTTTTTCTATTAAGAAAAGACTACAGAGATTATTTCTGTCGTCTAAAACCACCGAACATATGACATGGCATGCAGATGGTCACAGGAAGAATAGAGTCTTATGGTATCCCGCTGATGGTGAAGAGTAGCAAAGATTTGACGCTCAATTTCCCCGTTCGTTGCGGAAGCTCGTAATGTGAGACTTGGATTATCGGTTGATGGATTGAAATCATTTAAAGGAGGTGTATCTCACAGTGTATGGCCCGTTACACTAGAAGTTTATAACCTCCCGCCGTGGATGAGTATGAAACAATCTTACATCCAAATGCCTCTGTTGATCCCTAGAAGCAAATCTCCTAGTTTTGATATCGATATTTATTTGAAGCCGTTGATAGATGAGTTGAATGAGCTGTATGAGACCGGCATCGTTGCTTATGATGTCCACAGAAAGGAGAGATTCACACTGTGTGTGGCGTTGCTTTGAATAATAAACGATTTCCTGGCATATGTCATGTTGTCGGAATGGAGTACGAAAGGTCATCGTGCTTGCCCCTGTTGTCAAGATAATACCGTCTGTGAAACGCCAGTAAATCGGATTTTTTGTTACACTAGACATCGTCGTTGGCTGGATGTTGATCATCCTTATCGATACAATGGAATCAAGTTCAATGGTGAGCAAGAGAATCGGCCCCCTCCTCCTAAGCCAAATGGAATAAAGGTGTTTGTGGACGTAGAGCACATCAATTTTGTTTTTGTTAAGAAATATAAGCATACTATTCCGAATGATATATCAAATAACTGGAGAAAGAGATCTATATTATATGATCTGTCGTATTGGCATTTTCTTAATCTTCGCCATAACTTGGACGTCATACACATCGAGATGCACGTCTGCGAGCTCTTGCTGGGTACCTTGTTGAATACCAAATTCAAGAACATAGACACATTAGCGATACGACAATGGTTTCTATAAAGAATTTGCGGCCAGAATTGCATCTAACTCCGAAAGAGAATGGTAAATGGGCTATTGCACCAGCAAAACACACGCTATCCGATAATGAGAAACTGATTTTCTTTAAGGTACTTAAATAAGTAAAGGTACCGGATGCATATTCTGCGAATATTAGTAAATGCGTAAACTTGAAAAAGAAAACTCTCGTCGGCCTGAAAAGTCACGACTGTCATGTGATCATGCTTTGCACGTGAGACGCTACCATATTATATGGCCTATAGCGCTCACGTGCCTTGCACGCGGACGCTGCCATATTATATGGCCTTAGTGTTCACATGCTTTATATGTGAGCCGCCGCCATATTTTATGGCCTATAGCGCTCACGTGCCTTGCATGCGGACGCTGCCATATTATATGGCCTTAGCGTTCACATGCTTTGCACGTGGGCGCCGCTCACATGCATTGCACATGAGGCACTGCTGTGTATTTTTTAGGAGGGAACACTTCCAAAATATTAATTTAATAATATTTTGATATGTGTATGGTAAAAATCTGAACCATTAGATTAAAACTTAACATGTTGAACCTGCTCTCTTCTCTGCAGTAATAAACAAACTCACCTCTGCGCCCACCTCTCCTACGTCACCGTCGAGCCTCAGAGGGCGTGAACTCCAGCCCGCGATGAGCTCCACATAGATCACCTCTGCAAGAAGCACGGCTACAAGTTCGAACCCAAAAGCCCTTAAGAATTAGCACCCATGGAGCTCATTCACTCATAAGGAAAATCTATCAGGATTTCCTGCGATCTCCTACGATCCGAAGAATTCGAGATCTTCAACCAAAACTTGAAGGCAGATCAGGTATGGATCACTATCCTTCAAAGTTCGAGGGTTTTTGGTGTTTCCTAGTTGAAAACCTGGTGGATGATCGTCGATAACGGATGGTAAGAAGAGGAAGTCGGGGTGTGGATAAGCCTCATTCTAGTTCTATTAGAAATGGCACTAGACATTTCCCTTCGGAATTAGAGATCCGCTTCTCTAATTCCTCCTTTTAGAACTAGGGTTCCACCCTAGTTCTTGATCCAAAACAAGCCAAATACAGAGGAAAATCTGTCATCTTTTTAGGATCTTGTTGTATTTTGGTGTTGTCTTCTCCTTTAGTTATGTCTATAGGAAGTATGAAGGCATCGGATCCTGTCAGCAATATGGCTCTTTCTGACAATACGACTACGGCTACCAAAATAGTTCTTCATAGGCATGAAGCGCCCCATTCTTGTCGTACTGGTAAGGAGCCGGTCAATGATAATTCTGGCAAGGATATGCGTACCAATAACACAATTCTACCCAAAGGTAATGTCTAGTCTAAGGGTGGATCTTCTCAAAAGATGCACTGGGAAATGTTTCATGTCCTTGATGAAGAGATCGGGAATTTGAAAGTAGTATTTAACAATAAAGTCTTGTTCACCGACGAGGTTCTTCAAGAGGCACGATAGCCATGGTAACTTTCCTTTGTCGAAAAACCATTAGGGCGCCGATTTCCCCCAGAATTTCTTAAGGTAGAATTGTAACAACTCCATTTTTAATGTACAAAGAATTGATTTAAATTCAATGTATACTTGGAGTATTTATTGCAGCTGATATCTCTTTAAGTATTTATTTCACTCCATAATAACAAGAAGGAGCTTGTAGCTCATTGGTAATACCTTGCACCGCTGAACCAAGCCACCAGAGTTCAAATCCCATGTCCCACATTAATTTTTTATATTTATTTTGTTTTAAATTTTTGGAAAGTCAACAGTAAAAAGGCCATAACTCCCAAAATATGTACTGAAAAACAAAAAGTAAATATACCAAATTGTACCCCCGAAGAATCCCCGGCCATTGGACCCCTGAGTCGGCCCGACTCGGCGCCGCCTGCCGGCGACTCGGCCGACTCGGTCCGGCGCCGCCGGCCGGACTTTGCCGGACAGCTGAGTCACCAACAGAGAAAAGTTGGGTCTTGACCTGGTCCACCCTCCTGCATACTCTAAATGCTTGGATCGGTTATTATTTGGCCAATAAATCCCTTTTACTCCTATATTTAATGAATTTTTAATGATTTTGTATATTTTTTATAATTTTTTTATTAAAAACCCTAACCCTATATAAACCCCCATATCCTCTACCCTCTCACCCTACATTCCTAAGTCCACTCTCTAAAAATTTCAAGAGAACTTGGTACGTCGGAAAACGAGCGAAAGGCGAAGCGCTGCCGAAATCGACGGCGAAATCCCGGCGATCGTACTAGGACCTCTTCATGACGTTTCGACGCACCGACAAACCCACTACCTCCCTCTCACTCTCTAGCGTTGTCCAAACCGGTAAGTCCCTCTTTTCTACCTTTCTATTCTTTCATAAAATACGACCTTTTAAAACCCGACGGAAATCGGAACAAACCGATTTCCGATTCGGTTTTTCTATCAAAACTCACTTATCACTAATTCCATAATGCTTAAATATATTCATGTTGACTACTAACCACTTAAAATCAATTTGGATAAAGTTTCTCACATGAAATGATAACTTTTGTAATATACCGTATTTTTGCATTTAAATACCACCATATTTAGTTTATCACATTTAACCATTTAATATTGCTATACCTTAAAATAGATCACGAGGTAATGACCTACCTCCACACACAAGCAAATACAACCCTAATTGATATCATCAAAACTTAGAATACGATAATACAAGATTTTACATTAAAATACCATTTTCTTTATAAACCTTTTCTAAAAGTTCTAAGTTGTATACAATTTTAATGCAATATCTTTTAATAGGAAATACGATAAGTTGGGACATCGATCGTTTATCTAAACCTGACTTTGTGGTGTCTAGGCAAGTGTGTCTAAGACGAGTGGTTACTTAATTAGAACCACTACTTGTAGTGGAGAGCCTCCCACTCACCTGGCACTTACCTGGCCGCAATTGGCGGTGAAGAGGCGATTTGAGGCTTCTAATGACTTGTCGTTTAGACCATTTAGGAATAGGCTAGTTGGCTTAAGAAACCCTAGAATCTAAAATCCGGAAATTTACACCCTTTTACAAATAAATACCTTATTTTTATAAAACCGTTTTCTAAATGATTAGTATTTATTAAATCTTTGCAAAGCGCCACTACAACCCATCTTTGGGGAACTCGTTAGGGATAGTATGGTTTATCGTGCACCCTCGGACTTAGTAGTACGAGATTCAGACCTCCGCAAGGAGCATTCGGTCTCGAAAGGTTTAGAATACGACATTTATGAAAAATGAGATTTTTGGAAAATAAAATATTTATTAAAAATTATTCTTGTATAAACATATGTATATTTATCATTTAAACACCTATTTTATTATAAGATAAAGTTTCCACATTTTCCTAAAAAAAATTACAAGATTAAAAGTTACATTAAAATACCATGAATTTCAAATAAATCAATTTTACAAATTAATACCTTTATTTATGTAATTAGGTTATTTTCACTAGAAATAAGACAAAATAAAATCACACTCATTATAATCATAAAGACGAACAATAAATACTTGAGGTGTATCTTGAAAACTATACAAAAGTATTTTTACATAAAACCCCCTTAAGTTTTATAAATTACAATAAGGACCCTAACAATTATAGAACTTCGACTTACATTTCTTTTAGTCTGACTCGGGTTTGAGTCTGATTATTTCTGACTTGAATATGATTCAAGTCAATCTACATTCTTTAATATTCCAACTCAATATGAACACATGAATCCCAGAATCCAGTTAACAATCTATACAACTTGACTGAATCAAACAATGAATATATATCCATTATTCCGTTTACCTGATTATGCAGTTACAACCTGTTTACTGATATTATGGTTTTGGTCGATCATCCAACTTATACAATACAATACAACAATACTATCAAAACACTACGGGGTTTAAGGGGTAGATTGGTACGGCAGGTGTTAAAGGTGGCACGAGGTGGTCAGATTAAGACACCTAACCTATATTCCGTTGCTGTTGTACCGTGGCTTAACGGTTCCTTGTACATTCCGTTTGCCCTCGTCTCTAGCATATAGAGACCCCTCTCGTATACACTGGCATCCTTCTGTACCAAGCTACAAACAACAGCGTTAACACAATATTCTACAATAATTTACAATCTCTTTAGAAAATACTCTTATTCTGTCTTTTCTAATTCTTCTTTATCTTTGGGACTTACCGAGCGACCTGTTCGCTGACGACATTCTATTTCTTTTTTCTTTGAATATCGTCAGGTGCTTTGGACCCAGCAGAGATCGAGCCCACCGGTGAAGACTTGGAGCAGTTTCACGAAGACCCCGAGCTCTAGATATTGTACCTTGTTCTATTCAGTATTTTCATTTCCTGTTATGCCACTGTTTAGGCATCGCTTTTCATTTCAGTTATATTTACTTTTCATGCATTGTACAAAAGAATGTTATTAATAAAGCTGCTGTTATTTCTAAATCTCTTGTCTCTTGTGATTTACTTTTATATTGCTTAGATACGCTTAGCGTATGTACTTCTGAGTACATACGCAGCGGACCTCGTCGCGTCTCCTTCGCCGTACACCGGGAAGCGGGGCATGACAGGTTTTGTTGATGGCCCATGCAGGTCAGAGCTGTATGAATCCCTGTCATGCAGTTCTGGTCTGCGTGAACAACCTAAGCAATATAACACAAGAACCAGCAACTAAAACATTCTTTACAATTCATGTTTCTTGAATCTTACAAATTTCTATTCCTTGAATCTTATCATTTCATTTATTTGAATCTGTCCTAACCCAAATTTTTTCTTCAAGGTTATGGATTCCCCGAACAACACCAGCACCAATGTCAATAACACACCTCCAGCACTACCTCTCGCACCAGCTGTTCCTGCACCATCCACCGAGCAAACAGTACCACTTGAGGCGATTCGCAGCCTTCTTGAGGGACATCAACAACTACTGAACCATCCTGAAACCG
This sequence comes from Agapanthus africanus, assembly GCA_030015575.1. NCBI lineage: Eukaryota > Viridiplantae > Streptophyta > Magnoliopsida > Asparagales > Amaryllidaceae > Agapanthus > Agapanthus africanus. Next base: position 820,180,104 of record CM057339.1, on the reverse strand, counting down.
ACGCACCGGGAGTAAAGCAATTCAGGGCTTTACATCCCAAGCAGTTCTCTGGTAAAGGAAGCCCTCTTGAAGCTGAAGAATGGGCACAAGGTATTGATGACGATCTGGCAGCAGCTCAAGTGCCAGACATCGCTTGGGTCCGTGTGGCGAAACTACAGCTCACGGACAATGCTCGCAACTGGTGGAAGGCGGAAGAAAGCCGTCTGGTACAGCCGATTGAATGGAAGACTTTTCGTGAGAAGTTCGACGCGAAATACTTCCCTGTGACTGCCAACTTTGCCATGGAGCGGCAGTTTATTCATCTACAATAGGGTTCAATGTGGGACAAATCAGTAGATGAATACGACGCTGAATTCACCATATTAAGCCGGTAAGATATGTCACAATAGTTCAATTTTTAAATATCACATACTACACAGCTAACACAATCTTTAAGCAGATTCGCGGCACACTTGATACCGACGGACGAGATCAGAGCTCGTCGCTTTCACCAAGGACTGGACACGGAGATTCAGGCTGCTCTAGCCACAGGAAAAATTTTGACTCATGAGGATGCTCTGGAAGCTGCCCGCAGTTATGAGGCAGTGATAAAAGCAAGGGGCAGACCTCAGTCTGCAGGAGTCAAGCGCCCTGCCAATCAGATGGCAGGTGGAGCCTCGTCTAGGCCACCTTTCGTGCCAAGGCGACCCGGAGTACCAACCCATCGTCCCAGCCCAGCCTTTTGCACCTACTGCAAGAGAACTGGACATATGATGAAGGACTGCCGTCGAGCCAACCGCCTTTGCTTAGTTTGCGGCTCAGCTACTCACGATATTGGGTCTTTTCCCCAAAGACAGAACCCAGTTACTGCACCCAGGCCAGCAATTACTTATCCGCAGCGACCAGCTCTTCAGGCACCTGCTCCCAGACCTGCACTACCTGCACCACCCAGAGGACCGCAAGCTGCACCACCTCCTCGTCAGTTCCATCAAGCTCAAAGGAATGTTCCGAGGAATGCTCCTCAGGCCAGGAAGAATGTACCAAGGCGCCAGGCTTTCACGATGTCCGTGGAAGAAACTGAGGCCACTGGCTAAGTCATCACTGGTAAACTTTTCTTTTCAAACTTTGTTTTTCTATCCTGCTACTTAGCTACATATTTTCCTATACCTAAAACAAATCCCACATACCTTAGGTACAATCTTAGTATCCTCAATCCCTGCACTTGCACTGTTTGATACTGGAGCATCACATTGCTTTATGTCACAACGGTTTGTCCGAACCCATGCGATTCCAGTTTCACCGCTTGTATCCGGCTGGAATGTCAGTTCCGGAAATGGCGTTCTAAAGGCAACTATGGGATACATCATGTGTCCAGTCGTCGTCTGCAGTCGAGAGTTTTATGCTGACTTCAAAGTGCTGGACATACCGAACTTCGATGTGGTTCTAGGAATGGATTGGCTTGGAACTTTTTATGCTACCATAGACTGTCGTCAAAGGAGGGTAGTATTCGAGATCCCAGACTATCCGGTCTTCTATTTCAAAAGCGGAGACCGTACACTGGAGCCAAGTACCTACAAAGCGAAGCCAAGAGAAGCAGTAGTTGCAGCAGCTCAAGCAGAGGAAGAATCAAGACCAGATGTGGTTCGAGAGTTCGACGATGTATTTCCTGACGATATATCAGGTTTGCCTCCCGATCGAGCTCTTGAATTCAGTATTGATTTAGTACCAGGAGCACAACCGGTGATCAAAGCACCCTATCGTTTAAGTCCGGAAGGTTTGAAGGAAGTCCTAACACAGTTGGACGAATTACTGGAGAAAGGATGGATTCGTCCCAGCACTTCAAGTTGGGGATCACCTGTATTACTTGTGAAGAAGAAGGAAGGTTCATACAGAATGTGCATCGATTACAGAGCCTTGAACGAAGTCACTATAAAGAACAAGTATCCACTCCCGCGCATCGATGATTTATTCGATCAGTTAAGTGGATCTTGTGTTTTCTCTAAACTAGATCTTCGTTCAGGTTATCATCAAGTGAAGGTCAAGGAAGCTGATATTCACAAAACAGCTTTCAGAACTCTCTATGGACATTACGAATTTCTAGTGATGCCATTTGGAGTGACCAACGCACTGGCAATATTCGTGAACCTTATGAATCAAGTTTTCCGAGAGTACTTAGACAGGTTTGTTGTCATCTTCATCGACGACATCCTGGTATATTCTAAGAGTCGGAAAGAGCATGCAGAACACCTACGGATTGTCCTGGAAACTCTTCGTCAACATCAGCTTTATGCCAAGTACAGCAAGTGCGAGTTTTGGTTAAAGCAAGTTGGTTTTCTTGGACATATCGTATCAGGAGAAGGAATCTCTGTGGATCCAGCGAAAGTTTTAGCAGTTAGCGAATGGCCTACACCAAAGTCAGTGAAGGATATTCGAAGTTTCTTAGGTTTAGCTGGATATTACAGGAGGTTTATTGAAGGCTTTTCGAAGATAGCAACACCCCTGACCAAGCTCACACATAAAGATGATGAATTTGTGTGGTCAGAAGCATGCGAACAAGCTTTCGTAGAACTCAAGTCAAGGTTGACATCAGCACATATTCTCGTCATACCGGATCAATCTGGAGGATTCGAACTGCATTGCGATGCATCTGGTAAGGGATTAGGCTGTGTTCTACATCAGCACGGTAAGGTTGTGGCTTATGCTTCAAGACAGCTGAAGATTCACGAGCGCAATTATCCGACGCATGATTTGGAGTTGGCAGCCGTCATCTTTGTTCTCAAGATTTGGCGTCATTACCTACTTGGTGAACGAAGTGAACATCTACACAGATCATAAGAGCCTGAAGTACGTGTTTACTCAGAAGGAGTTGAATATGCGGCAGAGAAGATGGTTAGAACTCATGGCGGACTTTGACATCAACTTGCAATATCACTCAGGGAAGGTGAATGTAGTACCTGATGCTCTTAGTCGCCAACCATTAGCAATGAATCTCACCGCTCAGTGGAAGCTTCAATAAGACTTGCATCAGATGGAGATTGAAGTAGTCATGCCAGGCAATGCTTCAAGTTTGATGAATCTACAAGTTCAATCAACCATTGTCAATCAGATCAAAGCAGCTCAAGCAAGTGATGCTAAGTTGCAAAGGATCAGAGAACAAGTGGAGAATGGACTCAGAACAGACTTCATCATCCACGAAGACGGATCTTTGAGATACGGCAGCAGATTGTGTGTACCAAAACGTCCTGTTCGGGAAGAGTTAATGAAAGAAGCCCACAACTCTCCCTACTCAGTACATCCTGGAGGTACCAAAATATACAAAGATCTACGTCAGAATTATTGGTGGCATGGAATGAAGCGTGAAGTAGCCAGAAGCGTCGCAAAATACTTGGTGTGTCAGCAAGTAAAGGCTGAACATCACAAGACTGCTGGATTACTTCAACCGTTACCAATCCCAGAATGGAAGTGGCAACACATCACGATGGACTTTGTGACTGCTCTTCCTCGTAGCACAAAGGGTAGCGATGCCATATGGGTCATTGTGGATCGACTCACAAAGTCGGCTCATTTCATCCCATTTCGAGTTGGCCAATCAACTGAGACACTAGCAAAGAAGTACATGGAGGTAATAATCTAATTTAGATTTAAAACTCTTCATAATGTATTATCTCAGATACCCATGAACTCATACAGGAAATTGTGAGACTCCATGGAGTACCGGTCTGCATTGTCTCCGATCGTGACACCAGGTTCCGATCGCAATTTTGGCAGAGTCTGCAAGCAAGCTTGGGAACAAGTTTGAACTTCAGCACGGCTTATCATCCACAAATAGATGGTCAGTCGGAACGAACTATTCAGATCTTGGAGGATATGCTCAGAGCATGTATGTTAGACTTCAAAGGATCGTGGGAAGATCACCTACATCTTGTGGAGTTTTCGTACAACAACAGCTACCAAGCAAGCATAGGAATGGCACCTTTTGCAGCATTGTATGGAAGGAAGTGTCGTTCGCCATTAAGTTGGGACGACATCGGAGATAGGGAACTTCTTGGACCAGAGATGATAGTAGCGACTGTTGATGTGGTTCGTACTATCAGGGAAAGAATGCGCATAGCCCAAGATCGACAGAAACACTGGGCTGATGCAAAGAGACGACATTTGGAGTTCCAGCCAGGAGATCACGTATTCCTGAAGATATCTCTGAACCGCGGAGTGATCCGATTTGGAAGACGGGGAAAGTTGAGTCCGAGATACATTGGACCGTTTGACATACTCGAACGAGTCGGTGAAGTGGCATACCGTTTAGCGCTTCCACCTTCATTGGAAGGAGTGCATAATGTGTTCCATATATCCCAACTCAGAAAGTATATGAGTGACCCCAGCCATGTTCTCGATCATTCCGAGCTCACTATACAGCCCGACTTGTCTTGTGAGCAACAGCCCGTGGAGATCCTGGACAGGAAGGTGAAGACACTTCGGAACAAGGAAGTTAACTTGGTTCGAGTGATGTGGAGGAAAGACACTCCAGGAGAGTCCACTTGGGAAAGGGAGGATGAAATGCGTACTAGATATCCACACCTCTTTATAAACTAGTCCTCAAATGAAAGTTGTAAATTTCGAGGACGAAATTTTTATAAGGAGGGTAGACTGTAACAACTCTATTTTTAATGTACAAAGAATTGATTTAAATTCAATGTATACTTGGAGTATTTATTGCAGCTGATATCTCTTTAAGTATTTATTTCACTCCATAATTACAAGAAGGAGCTTGTAGCTCATTGGTAATACCTTGCACTGCTGAACCAAGCCACCAGAGTTCAAATCTTATGCCCCACATTATTTTTTTTAATATTTATTTTGTTTTAAATTTTTGGAAAGTCAACAGTAAAAAGGCCATAACTCCCAAAATATGTACTGGACAACAAAAAGTAAATATACTAAATTGTACCTCCGAAGAATCCCCGGCCATTGGACCCCTGACTCGGCCCGACTCGGCGCCGCCGGCCGCCGGCAGGACTTGGCCGGACAGCTGAGTCACCAACAGAGAAAAGTTGGGTCTTGACCTGGTCCACCCTCCTGCATACTCTAAATGCTTGGATCGGTTATCATTTGGCCAATAAATCCCTTTTACTCCTATATTTAATGAATTTTTAATGATTTTGTATATTTTTTATAATTTTTTTATTAAAAACCCTAACCCTAGCCTAACCCTATATAAACCCCTATACCCTCTACCCTCTCACCCTACATTCCTAAGTCCACTCTCTAAAAATTTCAAGAGAACTTGGTACGTCGGAAAACGAGCGAAAGGCGAAGCGCTGCCGAAATCGACGGCGAAATCCCGGCGATCGTACTAGGACCTCTTCACGACGTTTCGACGCACCGACAAACCCACTACCTCCCTCTCACTCTCTAGCGTTGTCCAAACCGGTAAGTCCCTCTTTTCTACCTTTCTATTCTTTCATAAAATACGACTTTTTAAAACCCGACGGAAATCGGAACAAACCGATTTCCGATTCGGTTTTTCTATCAAAACTCACTTATCACTAATTCCATAATGCTTAAACATATTCATGTTGACTACTAATCACTTAAAAATCAATTTGGATAAAGTTTTTCACATGAAATGATAACTTTTGCAATATACCGTATTTTTGCATTTAAATACCACCATGTTTAGTTTATCACATTTAACCCTTTAACATTGCTATACCTTAAAGTAGATCACGAGGTAATGACCTACCTCCACACACACGCAAATACAACCCTAATTGATATCATCAAAACTTAGAATACAATAATACAAGATTTTACATTAAAATACCATTTTCTTTATAAATCTTTTCTAAAAGTTCTAAGTTGTATACAATTTTAATGCAATATCTTTTAATAGGAAATACGATAAGTTGGGACATCGATCGTTTATCTAAACCTGACTTTGTGGTGTCTAGGCAAGTGTGTCTAAGGCGAGTGGTTACTTAATTAGGACCACTACTTGTAGTGGAGAGCCTCCCACTCACCTGGCACTTACCTGGCCGCAATTGGCGGTGAAGAGGCGATTTAAGGCTTCTAATGACTTGTCGTTTAGACCATTTAGGAATAGGCTAGTTGGCTTAGGAAACTCTAGAATCTAAAATACGGAAATTTACACCCTTTTACAAATAAATACCTTATTTTTATAAAACCGTTTTCTAAATGATTAGTATTTATTAAATCTTTGCAAAGCGCCACTACAACCCACCTTTGGGAAACTCGTTAGGGATAGTACGGTTTATCGTGCACCCTCGGACTTAGTAGTGCGAGATTCAGACCTCCGCAAGGAGCATTCGGTCTCGAAAGGTTTAGAATACGACATTTATGAAAAATGAGATTTTTGGAAAATAAAATATTTATTAAAAATTATTCTTGTATAAACATATGTATATTTATCATTTAAACACCTATTTTATTATAAGATAAAGTTTCCACCTTTTCCTAAAAAAAAATTACAAGATTAAAAGTTACATTAAAATACCATGAATTTCAAATAAATCAATTTTACAAATTAATACCTTTATTTATGTAATTAGGTTATTTTCACTAGAAATAAGACAAAATAAAATCACACTCATTATAATCATAAAGACGAACAATAAATACTTGAGGTGTATCTTGAAAACTATACAAAAGTATTTTTACATAAAACTCCCTCAAGTTTTATAAATTACAATAAGGACCCTAACAATTATAGAACTTCGACTTATATTTCTTTTAGTCTGACTCGGGTTTGAGTCTGATTATTTCTGACTTGAATATGATTCAAGTAAATCTATATTCTTTAATATTCCAACTCAATATGAACACATGAATCCCAGAATCCAGTTAACAATCTATACAACTTGACTGAATCAAACAATGGATATACATCCATTATTCCGTTTACCTGATTATGCAGTTACAACCTGTTTACTGATATCATGGTTTTGGTCGGTCATCCAACTTACACAATACAATACAACAATACTATCAAAACACTACGGGGTTTAAGGGGTAGATTGGTACGGCAGGTGTTAAAGGTGGCACGAGGTGGTCAGATTAAGACACCTAACCTATATTCCGTTGCGTTGTACCGTGGCTTAACGATTCTTTGTACATTCCGTTTGCCCTGGTCTCTAGCATATAGAGACCTCTCTCGTATACACTGGCATCCTTCTGTACCAAGCTACAAACAACAGCGTTAACACAATATTCTACAATAATTTACAATCTCTTTAGAAAATACTCTTATTCTGTCTTTTCTAATTCTTCTTTATCTTTGGGACTTACCGAGTGACCTGTTCGCTGACGACATTCTATTTCTTTCTTTTTTGAATGTCGCCAGGTGCTTTGGACCCAGTAGAGATCGAGCCCACCGGTGAAGACTTGGAGCAGTTTCACGAAGACCCCGAGCTCTAGATATTGTACCTTGTTCTATTCAGTATTTTCATTTCTTGCTGTGCCACTGTTTAGGCATCGCTTTTCATTTCAGTTGTATTTACTTTTCATGCATTGTACAAAAGAATGTTATTAATAAAGTTGGTGTTATTTCTATATCTCTTGTCTCTTGTGATTTACTTTTATATTGCTTAGATACGCTTAGCGTATGTACTTCTGAGTACATACGTAGCGGACCTCGTCGCGTCTCCTTCGCCGTACACCGGGAAGTGGGGCGTGACAAGAATTGCATAAAAAGCGGCGGCTGGTGAACGGCTTTCACTTTGTCTCTTTAGATGACGCCTTCTTCATTGTGCATTTTGACAGTGAAGCGGACATGAAATGGGTCCGGTCTAATGGCCCGTGGATTATCGGTGGTCAACTGTTGGCTTTAGAATATCAGAGGCCGAACTTTTGACCCTCCAAATCGGTTATTTCGAAAGTGGTTTTATGGTTACGATTGCCTAAACTTCCGGTACAATATTGTAACAGACTGTTGCTCCTTCAGGCTGCAACAGCAACTGGTACCCCTCTCCTACTGGATGAGCGCACAAGCACTGTCAAGTTCTGAGGGTGGGGACAAAGCTTCGTATGCTCGTGTTTGTGTTCAGATTGATATCAACCGAGGAGTTTGGGTTGGGGATGAAAAGTCGGGTTTCTAGCGAATATTTGTCTTTGAGAACATTAGCGTCCTTTGTTACCGGTGTGGCAGACTGAGCCATAAGGATGTTGTCTGTGCTTATGCTGTGCGTACTCAGCCGAATACGACTCCTAATCAACCGGATGACAACCCTATGAATTCCGATGAGAACCTGTCTGGGAATGAAAATCAAGGGCCTGACTTAAAGATGCTAGTTGTGGATGTTGATGAATAGAAGAGTGACATGCCAATAATTTCTGTCATGCCCCACCCTCAACACAGACGGTATTGCCCGCTTTGGCCGAAACCATACGGTTTTATCCTTTGGGGCGAACCGGACCCGACCGGGGGCCACTTCCTAGGAGGTCACAAATTCCAGAATTTCCCTGGCTGGAGCACACTTAACTACGGAGTTCCCAAACTCCTATAGTTCCGGTTCACTTAAAAAGCACCTCTGTATTGAAGAATGGTTTAATTCCATTTATAGTACAGATCTGCTCTCTTTCAGAATGTATTTCATGGACCGATCTCATTGTTCTAGAGTATGTCCCACGGGCTCGTGGCCCCCGCCCCTTGGCATGCCACTTTGTTCCGTATAGCACTTTGTACCGAGAGCAAGGACCAGGTCCCGACATTTCTCACGACCCACCTCCAACACAGACGGTATTGTCCGCTCTGGACGAAACTGCACGGTTTTGTCTTTCGGAGCGAACCGGACCCGACCAAAGGTCGGGTTTCTAGCAAAAAATTGTCTTTGAGAACATTAGCGTCCTTTGTTACCGGTGTGGCAGACTGAGCCATAAGGATGCTGCCTGTGCTTATGCTGTGCATACTCAGCCGAATGCGACTCCTAATCAACCGAATGACCACCCTATGAATTCCGATGAGAACCTGTCTGGGAATGAAAATCAAGGGCCTGACTCAAAGATGCTAGTTGTGGATGTTGATGAATAGAAGAGTGATGTGCAATAATTTCTGTCATGCCCCACCCTTAACACAGACGGTATTTCCCGCTCTGGCCGAAACCACACGGTTTTGTCCTTTGGGACGAACCGGACCCGACCAGGGGCCACTTCCCAAGAGGTCACAAATTCCAGAATTTCCCTGGATGGAGCACACTTAATTACGGAGTTCCCAAGCTCCTATAGTTCCGGTTCACTTAAAAAGCACCTCTGCATTGAAGAGTGGTATCATTCCATTTATAGTACAGATCCGCTCTCTTTCGGAATGTATTTCAGGGACCGATCTCATTGTTCTAGAGTATGTCCTACGGACTCATGGCCCCCGCCCCTTGGCATGCTACTTTGTTCCGTGTGGCACTTTGTACCTAGAGCAAGGACCAGGGCCCGGCATCTCTCACGACCCACCTCCAACACAGATGGTATTGTCCGCTCTGGACGAAACTGCACGGTTTTGTCTTTCGGAGTGAACCAGACCCGACCAGGGGCCACTTCCCAGGAGGTCACCCATCCTAGAATTTCTTTGGCTCGAGCATGCTTAACCGCGGAGTTCTCAAGATCCTGTAATGTCGGTTCACTTAAAAGGCGCATCTGCATTGAACAGTGGTATCATTCCATTTGTAGTACAGATCTGCTCTCTTTCAAAATGTGTTTCAGGGACCGATTCCATTATTTTAGAGTAGGTCCCACGAATTCAAGAGGTGGCCCATGCCTCTTTGTGTGGCACTTTGTTCTGTATAGCACTTTGTTCCGGGAGCAACGACCGCGACCGACATCCTCCCCACCTTAGAACAATAGCTCGTCCTCGAACCACAGACCTACTACTGAGAGACTAGCACTGATATTATTCTGTCATGACCCACCCCCAACACGGTATTGTCTGCTTTGGCCGAAACCGCATGGTTTTGTCCTTCGGAGCAAACCGGAACCAATCAGGGGCTACTTCCTAAAAGGTCACCCATCCCAGAATTTCCCTGCCTCGAGCACGCTTAACTATGGAGTTCTCAAACTCCTGTAGTGCCGGTTCACTTAAAAGGCGTCTCTGCATTGAAGAGTGGTATTATTTCATTTATAGTACTGATCTTCCCTCTTTCGGAATGTGTTTCAGGGACCAATCTCATTGTTCTAAAGTAGGCCCCACGGACTCAAGAGGTGGCCCCCGCCCCTTGGCGTGGCACTTTGTTCCGTATGACATTTTGTTTTGGGAGCAAGGACTGAGGCCCGATAGTTTCAAGCCAGGCGGAACCTGATTTGTCCGTCCAGGCGAGGGTGATGTCTTCACATGATGGTAGGGTTTATAGACCGTGGTTACTTTTTCAAGGGATGTGCAAGGGCAATGAGTTGCGTGCTACCACTCATCAGGCTCCTGTACAGGGTGCTCCTACTGTTTCTAAGCCGCAGCCAGTTAGAGCCAGTCGTGTGGAGAGGCTTTCCGCTTATCATGGCACCCCTCCTACGCGCTATGAATGGAAAGTGGTTGACCAATATTCTCGTAAGAAATCAAAGAAGCTGGCTAGTGGTGCAGTAGATGGAAGGGTATCGGTCACTACGGTTGATGGTACGGGATCGCGACTCCACGTCCTATCACAAAACGAGGAGATTATTAGGGAGGAAATTATCAGGTCGTCAGAATTGACTCCATGTACCGTATATAAACCGCACCAGGGTAACGTGGAGAATAACTCACTCGCATCGGATATGAATGCTTCGATGGATTGTGCTCTAGTCACCATTGCACTCACGGATCGAAATTCAAGGAGGAATACTCCTAAGAAGGTTGCGCTCTCGCGTCGCAATAAAATAAAACTGGATGATCAACTGGGATCGAAATCAACTCCGGCTGTGGGAAAGTTTGGGTTTGTTGAGCAAGATTTTGCTATAGCCCCAGTGACTGTCACATGGCCTTCATCATCTATTGGTATCAACTAAGTTGCAGAGCTTGGTTCGCTTTTCAGAATAATGGTGTCTCTCCCTCTAAAAAAGTTTCTAAGCAATAGAGTGTAATACCCCAGGGAAGTTCTGGGATGAGTGACCTCCTGAGAAGTGGCCCCTGGTCGGGTCCAGTTCGTCCTGAAGGACAAAACCGTGCGGCTTCGGCCAGAGCGGACAATACTCTCTGTATTGAGGGTGGGTCGTGACAGAATGGTATCAGAGCCATGTTGTAGATTGAGATTACAGTTCCTAACTAGGGCTTGCCAATTTAAGCCACCTTTTTCGGTTTAGATTGTAAACTTGTTATCCTTGACCTTGATTCATATAGTGTATTCTACTACCTATTTTTACTCCATTCGCTAGAGTTTTGGGTAACTTGGTAGAGTTATGTGGTTGTAATTATGAACTGCAGTATAGTTACAATACTGTACTCTGTTTGAGGAACTTAGGATTCTGCCTTCGATTCCTTCCTCGATTGAATATTACTGTATCGCATAATCTTGTTTTGATCATCAAATCTCTATCTGGTATATCTTATATCCTTTTGATAGATTAGTGACTGCATTTCTCATTACCTGTGCGTTGATTACTGATTACCACGTAATGCTAGAAGCCAAAGTGTGACTACGACAGGATGTTTCCTCGACCGTAGGAGCATGGCTGGCCTTGTCAACCCATCGTATTCCGTATTTTGGGAAGCGGGGCATGACATGGTTTTGTTGGTATCCGAGCTGGTTCCTCAATAGTAGGTCTGTGGTTCGAGGATGAACCATTGTTCTAAGTGGGGGAGAATGTAATACCCCAGGTATTATCCGGTATACCCATTTATACCAGATAAGTATGAGGATCCACTGTAAAACAATGGGGAATCTTCGGAATACATTCCGAAAGAGGACAGATCTGTACTATAAATGGAATGATACCGCTCTTCAATACATAGGCGCCTTTTAAGTGAACTGGCACTACAGGAGCTTGAGAACTCCGTAGTTAAGCGTGCTTGAGCCAGGGAAGTTCTAGGATGGGTGACCTCCTGGGAAGTGGCCCCTGGTCGGGTCCAGTTCATCCCGAAGGACAAAACCGTGCGGTTTCGACCAGAGCAGACAATACTCTCTGTATTGAGGGTGGATCGTGACATAGAGTATGCACCACAAGACTAAACTTGCTACAAATGGGTTTGAATGCAGAAAGATTCTTCTTCTTCAATCCCTATCTGTTGATGTGGTGGATGACACAAACATCTTTGATCCAACCCTCATTGACGAGAATAAATGCGCGCGAACGGCTACCAGCTCATCGCTGATTGGTGTAATTTATTGCACATTTTTATATCACATTTATCGTTTACATTTTATATTTTATGCTATTTTGGGTGTTCTTGTCATTAAATACAGATTGCAGGACTTAATTGCAAAAGAACGGAAATGCGCGCTAAAGTGAAGATCACGTGCGTAGAATGTGCTTCATGAAGATAATCAGAAAAACTGAAGAGCAATTATCACAATTGAAACAAACTTTGGGGATAATCAGAAATAACAGGAGACACAACAAATTGCTTATGTGTGTGCGATGGAAATCAATTCAGAGCTAAATAAAAAATCGGGAATCAATTAGTAGTTTTAGAACAAACTTTGGAAATCTAGAGATCGAGCCAAATATCAACAAAGAAGTAAAATTTCCCCATGAGCCAAAAAGTCATCCGAATCCATCCCAAGGCCCATTTCGGCCGAAATTTATCAGACTGGGAAGTTGGGATTTTGGGCGACGGTTTGTAATTTTAGTTATTCTGTATAGTTTGTTCTAAGTCTCACAAAAGAGTATATAAACTCCTGTATAGTTTAGAGTTTAAATCATCTCTCTCTCGGCAATAAACTTTAGGGTTTTCTTTTGAGAGATTAACTACTTGTAAGTTCTCTATTTTTTAAAATAAAGATATTTAGTTTCTTTTTAACCATGCTTGGCTAAACTTTGCATCTAGGGTTTTGATTTGTGTTCTATTGTGGTGGGTATTTCAAATGTTCTTTTATTCTTGCTTTAATATGAATATATATTCTGATCTATGTTATTCTCTCTTTGTTCTTAATCTAAAAAATCTAATTTTTATAATGAAAAGTTGACGCCTTTAAGTAAGAATTAGAGATAGATAAGAAACCTAGAAACTAATTAGGTTCATGATAGTTGACGCCTAAAAATCTAATTTGGGATGGTAGAGATAATTATAAATCATAGATATTCAAATTAGTTATTAATTTGATTTAGGAGAAAACCTAAAATATAGTAGTTATAGCTTCTAAACCTACAAATCCACATAGACGGTTAAACCTAGGTTAAATCTAGTAAATTAGAATTAGGGTTTTAATTAAATCTAAATGATATAATATAATTGATGGGATAAGATTAAATCAAATACTTTATTCTATACTTTTATGTTATTAATAGATCGTTAATTAAACTTAGGAAAAAGAATAGAGTTTTATCATATAAACCACCACATTAAAAAAGCAATTCAAAAACCCTAGATCTTCTTTTTATTATTCAAGCCAACTTTTTTAATTACTTGTTTTTTTAGTTCTTAATCTAAATCAACTATCTTATAAACTTGACTATAGAATTAATTAAATTCACCTCTCTGTAGATCGACCCTCAAGTATTACGATTGCACCACCGTATACTTGCGGTTTAATTTGGAGAACTATAAGAATCCTATCAAGTTTTTGGCGCCGTTGTCGGAAATCGAACCCGGGTCACCCGCGTGACAGGCGGGAATACTCACCACTATACTACAATAAAGTGAGCTAGGCACCTAAGAAAAAGAATCAATGGATAATATGGAAATGCGGATTGGTCAGCTAGTTGCAACATTAGGAGAACGTGAGATAGACACTTTACTTAGTCAACCTGTTACAAATCCTGCTCAAATGAATGTTATAACCACGTTGAGATTGGAAAAACGGGTTGATAACTAGGTTAAAATGCCGGATAATTCTGTTGAGATACCGGCTGATGAGGAGCAACAGACTCCCGATATTCCTACACATCAATTCCTACACCCACACCCACATTACATCCATCTTCTATAGATACCCCTCTTGAGTCTAGAGCATCATATCCAAAGCGTTTAAAGGCCAAGAAGCAAGATGCTAAAGTGGCGAAGATGATGGACACATTTAAACAAGTCATGGTCAACAAACTTCTCCCAGACATGATTGACCAAATTCCATCCTATGCTAAATTTCTTAAAGACCTGTGCACTAAAAAGAGGTAAACACAAGTTTCTAAGAAGGTCTTTCTAGCTGGTAATGTTAGTGATGTCCTATGTATTGTAATGCCCATAAAGTATAAGGACCCCGGTTGTCCTACAATTTCTTGCATCATCGGAGTTACAGTCATTAATAGAGCTTTACTTAATCTAGACGCTAGTGTAAACCTTCTACCTTTTTCAATCTATACACAGCTAGGATTGGGAGATCTTCAACCTACGAAGGTTACTTTACGGTTGGTCGACCGATCCATTAAGACACCGAAGGGTGAGAAAATCTATTAAGACACCGAAGGGTGAGATCAAGGATGTGTTACTTAAAATAGGGAAATTTATATTCCATGTGGATTTTATTGTTTTAGAAACACAACCTGTCAAAAACCTTAGAAATCAAATTCCGGTGATCCTAGGTTGACCATTCTTAGCCACCTCAAATGCATTGATCAATTGTCGCAATAGTTCTATGCAGCTTTCCTTTGGAAACCTTAAAATTGAATTAAATATTTTTAACTTAGGAAGCCAACAAAGCAACATGTATGATTAGAATCGTAAAGTTCATTTAATTAAAGAAGTTTCTCACGATGAAATAGGTAATTTTGAGAATGGTGGGTTGAAAGAGCTAAAAGAAACGACTAGAGAGGATGTATTTAATAGTGATGACGATGAGAGCGATTCTTCATTTGTTGATACACATGATCAACTTAATGATACTTATCCTAGTTTTCATTATCAACTTAATACAGTAATGTCTCGAAATATATTCCTTGAAAACCAAATTTTGTTGTTAGCAAAAGGAGAAAAAGGAATTGACTTCTTTTAATAAATCTTTGAAAAACGAAAAAAAGAACTTGATTTTATCTTGCAATTCTTTGAAAGAAGAAAATAATAGTTTTATTGAAATTTTTACTAGCGAAAATGATGTTTTGATTGATAGATTAGAAAAAGAGAAAAACGATTTTCTTTCATAAATTGATAAATTAGAGGAGGAGAAAATTGAATTTCTTTCAAAACTTGATATTCAATCAAAAACTATAAATACTTTACAAATTGAAAATGAAGATTCGATTTTGTTATGGGATGTTTTGAGAAATAATGATGAAAAGTTGATTTCAACTTTTAAAAGCGAAATTGATTCTTTAAAATTATTCTATAATTCTCAAGACGCATTGATAAAGGAAAATATTGATCCTTTCCTAAACAAAGAGAAAAACTTTTTAAATAAATATGATTTTGATGTTAAAACTTCAAATTTTCAAAAACCCTTTTCATCTAAGTTTGTCAGCCGCTATTCTGATCATAAATCTAGTTCCATGGGTACATCTAATCACTTGTCACTATTATGGTGCATGTTTACCACTGAAAACAGAGACGAACCGGGATAGGCCACTTTGTATCATGTCATGTTTTTTTTGTTTTGGTTGCCCATGGATTGTATACAAAGACTAGTGTATGTCATCGCTGTTCATTACAGAAAACTGCATTTTGATACCTCTCATTAATTATCTATTTTGTTATATATCGGTACTATTAATCAGTGTCTGCTCAGTAATTACAGATTACATATATTCATGATAAAATACTGGAAACAAACTCAATATCACGGATATAGTGTTTGGGAGCCGACACTGCAATCAGAACAGAAAACCGACCGATATTCAAAGAGCTCTTTTGCAATAAATGTGTGCACACAATTTTGGTCCAACACAACACAAGTGTGCACATAGCTCTTTGATGACTTAGACTACGGTGGGGCTGCCCATGGCACAAGTAGGCACATATGGGTGTGATGGGTGATAAATGCAAAAAGTTTTGATGTGATATAAAGCATCAAATTTCCCTCCATATTTCTGAATGCAAACCAGGTTTAAATAGATAAATCAAACAACATCAGAGTGATATTGGAGAGCACACAAGTCCACCATACCAAGACGAGCCTCATTGCTCGGATCCTGACCGGCGAAACCCTCCCAAAATCCGGCGCCACCGGTCCCCTTTCTCCAAATAATCCCATTTTTCTTCTGGTCATTTATTAGGGTCACATCAGTCTATCTATATTGTTTGTTTATTCTGAAGTTGAGCCTATAAATACCAGAACAGATCATGAGCAAGGGACCATAGATAGATGCATGTATATTCCATAGTTTTCATTTTGTTTTAGTTTTGGTTTAGCTTGAGAGTTGTGTGGGATTTAACTTGGTTTCTTCCTCTTCTTCCCTCTTGAAGTTTTCTCTTGAGATTTTCATTATGGAGCTTGAACAAGTTACCAATATCTTGTATCTCAACTTCATCAAGTGTTAATTAATATTGTTATTGCTTTGTTTACTTGTTTCTTGCTTTCTTTTGCTATTGTTATGTGTAACTAATCTTTCTTTGGTTGTGGTGATGGTGAGTAAATGAGATGAAAGATTTTGCCTTCCTCCTCCTCTTGTTTGTGTTTAATATACTTAATATGATTCTAACTTAAAGATTGTTTATGTATTGATGTGATATGATATTTTGAAACCATGGTTACTTTGTAACCTCTTCATACACCATATTCACTCCCTTTCCCCATTTCACATGTTTTAGTTAAAATCAATTTAGTGTTAAGTTTGCTAAGTTTGGATACGGTATTTTATGACCAAGTTCTTGACAAACCCTCGGTTTTCATATACCTTATACCATCACAAACACTTAGCAAAGTTAACACTAAAACTAATTGCTCTTACTCACTAATTTATGTTTTTGATGTTGTCGTATGCTTGCTAACCGTTGTGCTTAGTGTTGATACCTCAAGTCTGGACATACAGACGGTAAGTGAACAATACGGACTCGTTTCGTGTTTTGCGTCAAATATCGGTATTTTGATGATTTGTGCTTTGCAACCGTCTTGACAAATCATGCTTCACGCCAGGTTCGACACAAGGACGGGCAACTCATGAGCAAGGGAGCGTCGAAGGAATCGTCGCGATTCGACCATCCGAGCCAAAACTACGGCCATTTCTTTCTTAACTTGTTTTCTTTATTTTCGTGTTTTATATTTTTGTGGCAAACCAACCAATTCATTATTTGTTGAACTTTAAGCAACAAAACCTAATACACAATTCCCTGCGAATCGACCCGCACTTGCGGCTCGCTACAACGCACCGTGCACTTGTGATTTATAAATTTTAAAACGATACCGAGCTCGCGTGCGCATTATTTCCTTAAAACGATTCCATTTTCTAAACATACGCGTTTGCGCGCGCGGGTGAAGTTCCAACGGTCGCCCGTAGGGCACGGATTAGTTCAAATCCGTATATTAAATTTAGGGTTTTGAACTTAGGACGCAGATCTCATATAAATGGGGTTCATCAGTTCATGAGATATTTTATTTTATTTAAGGACCGTTAATCTGATTTTATATTAAGATCAACTTAAATATATGAGCATATAGGCTCAATTTATTTTAACCAAGGATACATTAGTCTTATATGAGAATAAGAATAACTTAGAAGTATGGTTAATGATCATTAAATTTTGTTAAGATCCATCAACAGAGCATATGGGCTCGGCTGCAATGAACAATATGGGTTAATTTCAAAGACTTAGCCAAATTTGGGCTCAATCTTGGGCTTTTTCATCATCTAGCAGTGCTAAGCACTTTGTTTTTTGACTATGGATATAATATTCAAATTTTTCTCTGGTGCTTACGTGGGTATCACGTGAGGCGTTCAGACTTAGGCGTTGCCCTATCAGTGCTAAGCACTTAAACATTTTGAATATATAGTGCAAAGAACTTTTATACAGCGCTCACGTGGGTATCTTGTGAGGCGCTCCGGTTTGACAATTTTCAAACACTCACGTGGGTAGCATGTGAGGCGCCAAATCTTTACTTATGGGTGCTCAAGTCGCTCACGTGTGAGGCACGTGAGGCGCTGGGTTTTTATTTATGGGCGCTCACGTGTGAGGCACGTGAGGCGCTGCGTTTTTATTTATGGGCGCTCACGTGTGAGGCACGTGAGGTGCTGAGTTTTTATTTATGATCGCTCATGTGGGTATTACGTGAGGTGCTGAGTCTTTAGAGATTTAACCTCTGGTTAATTTTTTTGAAAGAAGTTAAACTTCTATTAATGGAGTTTTGGCCATTAATGATCACCAAGATCTCTATTTTTGAAGATCTGGTATCAGATTTTTGAGAACTAAGTTTTTCCGTTCTTTTTTTATGAGAACTAAATTCTTTGAAGGGCTGAACCCCGTTTTAGAGGAATTAAATTCCTGGAATATTCATTCCATTTCTTTCCTTCATGTTTCTTCTTTCATCATTGTTTTTTCAATCTTGTTCTCCTCTGAATCTCCGATTCTCAAGAATAAGATCTTCCCGATGAGAATTAAATTCTCAACTTATGAAAGACTTATCTTGCGGATCTTAGATTCAGAGAAAGAACTAAGTTCTTTTTTAGAGGTTTAATCCCTTATATATATATGATAGGTAAATGAGATATTTTGATCTCTTTACTTTCTTTATCTAGAGTTTTTTGAAGGAGGAGGACAATCTTTCTTCGAAAAGAGAATCAAATTCTCTGTTGTAACTTTTTATCACCTTATGGGGTTGATTCTGTCTGTGGCACTTGAAGTCTCGGGTCCTTTATATAGGTGAAGAAAAATTATTGATTAGTTTGAGAAAATATCTCATTAAGATATATCAATTGATTTAATTGATCTTAAAGATCGCCTGGGAAATTTTGTTCACCGTGGATCTTTGATCCGGTGACTTTTATTTATCAGAAAATATTTTATGTTTATTTGAGCAATATTAGGAAAATATTTTCCTAATAAAGTATTTGATTTTGTCTCTCGATTTGGTATGTGATATTATAATCACCGTTGGATAAGGTTTATCTGTTTAACAGAGAAAATCTTTCTAGTTTTTAGAAAGATCAGGGGGAAGTATTTCCCAAATAGAATTTAATTCTATCTGAAGCTAGTACTTCAATTTTATGCGCTCACGTGGGTTTCACGTGAGGGCTATCATACATAAACGATAGCAGCGTTCTCGTGCTTTACATGTGAGCGCTCTTGTGTTTAACACGTGGAGCTGGTTTTTTGGGTTTTAATTGATTTGTATTCAGCGCTTACATGCTTTGCATATAACGCTCACATGTTTAACATGTGAAGCTTTACATCACAGGATTTAATCTTTATTGAAGCCGGAGGTCACACGCTTTGCATGTGAGCGCTCACGTGCTTTGCACACGGGAGGCTACTTCATAGGATTTAATCCTCCTTGATGCTGACGGTCACATGCTTTGCATATGAGCGCTCACGTGCTTTGCATATATGAAGGTTTTGTTTCCTTTTCTCGTTCTTATCTTTTTTTTATAAGGGAACAAATGCCCCCAGCGTTGCTCTCATGTGCCTTGCACGTCAGTGCAACGGTGTTACCCTTACAGTCGTTAGATCATCTAGAAGAATAGGAATCTGAACCAATCCCATCATGCCCTATAAATATAGCCTTTGGCTCTGAAGTGACCACTGTTTCTTCATCTTCCTCATTGAGTTTCTTTGAGAATTTAATTTTCGCTCAGAGCTTATCTGCCCTCAAAAATTCCTTTGAACAGAGTCGACTCTGCCAAAATTTTTGGTAAGGATCTTCTTCAGCAGAGCTCAGCTCTTATATTTAGGACATTTTCGGATTTTAAATCCATTAAAATATTTGATAGAGATTGGCTCTTTTCCTGGAACCGATCTTTTGGAGATCTTAAAAAAAGTTTTTTATGAAGATCATGGATCTTGATGTCCCGATCGAGGGTTTGAATCAATGGACATTCTTGAGACCATCGTTGATTTTCTCTTTAGGGATTTATCCCGTTGTCAATCTTGACATTGTAGGAATTTCTGGAATTTAATTCCATTGTTTAAACTTGCCATTATTTTCTTGGTTGCAGATCTTTGCTCTGATTTGACGTTGTGAAGGTTTTCCATATTAGGAATTTTGGGAATTTTATTCCATTAACTTTCTCCCCCAGTTATTGAATGTTTTCCTCTTTAGGGTTTTCAAGGTTTTAATCCTCCTTTCTGGATTTGAAAATTTTTCTAAAAAGGGACCCACTTTTTGGGATATTGGGAGTTTAACTCTACCGCTTATTTAATGAGAATCCTTTTTGATTCTTACAATGGGCACACGTTCTAATTATTAATGAGCCGCCCGTAGTTCCATAGAATGAACTCATGTCCATTGGCTGACGCTTCTTTTGTCCTTTTTAGGTACAATGTCTAGTCGCTTGTATGACATCGAGGAGACTGTTTCCTACGAAGAGATTCACATTCAAGGTCGTCTTCAAGGCCAAGAATATACTGCCGCCCAATGCGACGATGTGATACGTCGTTTCCATGATCACAACGGTCGATTGCTCTCCCGTCGCTTCGCTTTTTTGAAGATCGTCGTTGGGTCGATCTGGGAAGCTTTACCTAGGCGTCTTGAGGCTATGCCGCTCCAGGCACTCGATGACGCTGAAAACAAGGTCCATTCAGTATATCTGATGGGTCTGATCCTAAAGAAACGGAGAGATGGTCTCGTCACTATCTTGCACCGCGTCTTCCAACAAAAAACAATAGTATAATCGTACCATAGGATGGAGGATATCAGCGGTGACCCTGAAGCTTGCATCCGAGAGAAGATGCATAAGAAGATGGTCGATGAAACTGAATGTGCTTTGCTCAAACTTGCTTTTGAGTTTGAGGATCCGTGTTCGGAATTTAGCGTCTTGCCACTGTAGATCCTGGATGATGCGGTTTTTTTGCGCTAAGAGTATGTAGTTCCTTTTTTGAAATATGAATGAAAAGCATTTTTTCCTTTCACACCTACACTTTTCTTTTCTTTTCTTACTAAAATTAGTTTATTTACTCGTTCCGGAGCGTTCAATTCATCTCACCCTTAGGTAAAGACAAACTCAGCTTAACGTCAATCGTGCAAAACGCCTGTTGATATAGGAGTCTGTTAAGTTTGTGACACTGGGTTAAGTCATTCGCTCCGTCGCGTTGGCTGATATATCCTCGATATGCAATCTCTTGAGTTGCGGCTTCAGTATCAACACGTCTGTCGTGTCTCTGATCCCTTCTGAGGCTGGACAAGATGTCTTTAAGTAATCTTCTTAGGTTGGAATATCCATATTACTATCGGAAGATCAAGCGTTAGGTATTGTCGTGGCGCTTTACTTGAGGTTAGGATTGATTTTAAGCCCCGATGAGTCATAACCGTACCCTTCTGGGGTGGGATGACATCCAATGGTTTTTAGGCTTGCCGTCAAGACCCGAAGTTAGGCATATGCCGACACTTCACTTTTGCTTTGGTGTCATACCGATTCTTCGCTGAAGTAAGGTAAGCATCCGAATGATCTCTATGATGTATGTATCGCCATCGAGATCTGAAACTAGGAATATGACATTGCTCTGATTTTATCTGACAGTTGCGCCCGCACCCTGTTGGAATGAGAAGAAACGTCGAGATAGTTTTTAGGCTATAGATGTACCGTCAAAACTTGTTTCTTTTTTTTAGCGAAGCGTGGTAGGAAAATATAGTTCTCTTTCTCTCATTTGTGCTCATAGATTGTATACAAGAGTCGTTGTGGATCTACATGCAGGGTAGAATTTTTTTATTTTATTATATTTTTTTTATTTCCGCGATACTCTATCTTTTCAGCATTTTTTTATATCACGAAATTCGCGATCGCCTAATCATTTCGGCTATTTTATTCGCGGTGCCCAATCATTTCGGCTATATATATTTTTTGTTTTTACTCGCTGTTTTTTATTGCGGGGTGCCCAAACATTTCAGCTATTTCATATGCATATTTTTGTTCGTTGATTTTTATTGCGAGCTGCCCCATCATTTCGGCCATTTCATATGCATTTTTTTTTGCTTGCTGATTTTGGTGTGAGTCGGGGAATTGGGTCCTAATGCCAATCTTGGCATCAGCATCGCTGCAACTGAAATATTGCCATGAGCGAATCATCATTTGCCTATGTTGATTTGAACAAAGGTGACTTAGCAAACAGGGTTAGGATCCTGTCGACTAAGGCTTTTGACTTTATGAGCCGTAAAGGTCTCATAAAGGTCTTTCTCCCTATGCATCGTGAAGATCTCAAATGTGTATTTTTCTCCTTAGGTGTCGTGGGGACTCCTAAGTGTATATTACTCCTGTAAGTCGTAAGGCTTTTGCAGGAATACTTTCTCCTTGCCAGTGAAGGGGACTTGCAAGTGTCGTTCACCCTGTCGAGCAATATTTCTTGTTTTTTTTGTAGGACTTGATCGAGAATATATTTATTTACGCTCGTGGATTGTATGCAAGGGTCAATATTGGACCGTTTGTAGGGCATAAATTTATGGGGTTTTGATGGCTTAAGAACAGGTTTAGATCTCTGTAACTTAAGGCTTTCTGAATCCCGTAAGCCGTCAGGGTCTTATAGAGGATATATTCTCTTTACAAGTCGTGAGGATCTCATAAGTGTATTTTCTTCTTAGGAATCATATGGGTTCCTAAGTGTGTTGCTCCTTTGTAAGACGTAAGGATCTCATGCATGTGTTTTCTCCTTACAAAGTTGTGAGAACTTTGCAAGTACATCTTTTCTTTTCTTTTAACGAGTTTGCACCTTCTTGGGTTTTCACAAGCTCACCGTCCTGCTATTTTTACTTACGGTGTCCTTTTGGGTTTTCATCCGTGCTCATTTCGCTTGTGGACATACCTTTCTTTTTATATTTTTTAAGCATCCTGTAAAATAACGCACTAACAGTTGTAGATCACGACATTCTTCGAAAGAACGCATTGTATGTGACCTGGGAAGGATGTGAATTATTTTATACCCGTGGATTGTATACGGTGCTCGATATGGAGACCCACCGTAGGGCAATATATTAGTTTAAGGACATTACGGTCCAATATTAGTTTAGGGACGTTTTCGGTCCAACATTAGTTTAGGGACGTTTCAGTACAACATTCCCGTATTTGGGACAATATTAGTTTAAGGAATCTCGGTCCAACATTCTCATGTTTGGGACGAATATCATTTGGCACCACTTTCAGAGTTTTGACTCAGAAAGATAGCGAGCGGACACAAGCGTCGTCATCTATCATTGACCTAAATCGTGACTCTTCAGGCATAATACTTTTTGAGAAATCGACCATTTATTGGCCGGAATGGCCTTTCGCCATGCATATCCATGAGTAGATAAGCTCCACTTTAGTAGACCTTATTTATGATATACAAGCCTTCATAGTTTAGCTCGAACTTCCCCCATTTTACATGATTGGGAATCATTGGTCTCTTGACAACCAGCACGAGTTCACCTTGGTGGAACGTTCTCGGCCTGATCAGTCTTTCATATGACCGTGTCATCCTTGCCTTATAAGCCTCCAGGTTTTGCTATGCTATAAGGCGGGTTTCGTCGAGAGCATCGAGTTCCTCGAGCCTAAGATGAGAATTTTCTTCATCCGTCAGCTCGTATTAAACTTCTGCTCGTAGTGAGGGGAGCTCTATCTCCAGTGGGAGTATTGCTTCGGCGCCAAACACCAATACGTATGGTGTTGTCTTTGTAGCCATCTTGAACGTTGTTCGGTACGCCCAAAGAGCTTCATGCAGCCTCTCACGCTAGTCCTTTTTGTTTCTGGACACCATCTTTTTTATAATCTTGGTCAAGATCTTGTTGAATGCTTCAGCTAGACCATTGGCCCGAGAATTATAAACCGAGGAGTATATCCAGTCTATCTTGTACTCCTGTGCGAAGCGACTTATTTTATGGCTTCTATAGGCAGGTCCATTATCCGAGATTATCCGTCGCAGAGTTCTGAACCGGTAGATGACATGGGTTTTGAAGAAGTGGAGGATATTCTCTGTCTTCACCTCCCTTAGCTGTACCGCTTCTGCCCACTTAGAAAAGTAATCGGTTGTTGCTAGTATAAACCGATGTCCCCTAGATGACGCTGGTTTGATAGGACCGATTATATCGATTCCCCACATCTAAAACGGCCAGCTGGCCATTGTCGGATGTAGCGGGTTCGGATGTTGATGTATGAAGTCCCCGTATATTTGGCACGAGTGACACTGCTTCACATATTCGAAGCAGTCCTGAAACATCGCGGGCGAGTAATAGCCCATCCTTTTTATCTTCAGCTTTATTTTTGGTCCTACTTGATGGGAGCCGCAAAGTCCGTCGTGTACTGCTTGGACGACTTTCTTTGCTTCCTTCGACCCTAGGCATCTTAACCATACAAAGTCGAAGGATCTTTTGTATAGAGTGTCATTAACGAAGGCGAATGACATAGCTCGTTTCATGAGCTGATGTCTAGATGACGCGTCTTCACGAGTGATTTGGGACTTAAAGTAGTCTATGAAGACTTCTCTCCATTCTTTGACCTCTTATCCGTTCTCTATTTGGAGAACTTTTCGTTCGGTCGTTTCCTTTTTCTGGAATAGTTCTATCAGATCTTCCGAATGTATATCTGCAGGTTCTAGGATCCTGCGGCTTTGAACAATGATCCTTACGCCATCGAGGTCTTCATCGGCCAATTCTTTAGCCAACTTGGCTAACGCATCCGCCTTACTGTTTTCCGCTCACAGTACACTTACCAGGCTATAAGAAAGGATTTGGGTCAACAGCTGCTGCACTCTTTCACCATACATTATTAGTTCTGGCTTGCATATCTTGTAGTCACCATTTACCTGATTGACAATCAGCTGAGAATCTCCATATATGAGGAGGTCCTTGATTCTCATATCGATAATGATCTCAAGACGGCTATCAAAGCTTCATATTCTGCTTCATTATTGGTCCTGGGTTCCGTCAAGGAGTGAGCATAACACAATATTCCTCCTTGCGGGGTCACAAAGATAAGACCCATCCCAATTTAATTATGGGAGTGTTACTCTTTCGCCGCTTCATGGATGATGATCCATCAAAGTAGTGCTCCCATTGTGACTCATTTTCCTCTTTCTCCTCTTCGACTGCGTCGAACGCGTGTTCATCTGGCAGCACGCAGTTTAGAGAAGAATTGGCTGGTATCGGATGTTCCGCAAGGAAGTCGGCGATGGCTTGTCCTTTCACCATTTTGAGGGACCGATATGTCACCGAGAATTGCATCAACAATAGGGCCCATTTGGCAAGCTTTCTTGTTAGTATGGCCTTTGACATCAGATACTTAAGAGGATCTACCTTTGATATGAGATGAACCTCATGCGCCAAGCCATAGTGTCTGAACTTTGTTATTGCGAAGATCAGCACTATGCAGTGCTTTTTGATGGGGGAATAGTTGTTTTCATCCCCTAGGAGAACCCGACTTAGATAGTATAGAGCCTTTTCCTTGATCGTTCTCTTGTGCCTATAGTGCGCCTAGAGAACCTTCAAGGGTCATTGTATATAGGATAAGAGGTTTTCCCTTAACTGGAGCGGCTAATACCGGTGGATTTTGCAGGTATTGTTTGATTTCGTTCAATGCATTTTGGCATTTCTGACCCAGACGAACGGGGTCCCTTTCTTCATTAGATGGTTATAGGGACGGCATTTTCCGTAGAGCTTGGTTATGAACCGCCGGATATACGCGAGCTTTCCTTAGAGAGATCGCAGTTGTTTGAGGGTTTGGGCGAGGGCATTTCCATAATCACCTTGATTTTTTAAGGATCAATTTCGATACCTCGGTGATGGATGATGAAGCATAGGAATTTTCTTGAGGAGACTCCAAACACGCACTTTAGAGGGTTCACCTTCAGATTATACTTCTGAAGACACTCGAACATGACCTTTAGATGCTCCCAGTGTTCCTCATGAGATTTTCTTTTGACCACGTGGTCGTCGATATAACATTCGACGATCTTGTGTATAAGGTCATCGAATATCTTTGTCACGGCTCTATGGTATGTAGCTCCGGCGTTTTTCCGGCATCACCTTGTAACAAAATACGCCCAATAGAGTTCGCAAGGCGGTATACTTCTGGTTCTCAGGATCCATTTTTATTTGGTTGTATCCTGAAGATCCATCTATGAAGGAGAAGACCTCGTGGGTGGATGTGTTATCGATCATCAGTTCGGTAACGGGCACTGGGAAGTAATCCTTTGGGCATGCCTTATTGAGGCACCGAAAGTCCACGCAAATGCGGACTGCCCCATTCTTTTGTTAGTTATATGTATGCCCTAGAGGCCATTACTGTACATATGATGTATATTGTAGTGGATGCTTGGACATATATAGGGATGACTTTCTTGCTTGACATGATAATATGCTATCAGGTTGCTCTTTATCTTAACATGTACACTTATTGTCTCTCTATTACTGTTGATAAAGCCCTTAGGATTAGTACCTGACTACCAGATTATGATGCAGATTATACTAGTGGGGACAGAGTAGTCGGTAAGTACATCCTTCAAATGTTCCTTGTCGTGGGTGTATCGAGACAGAGCATCGATATACCAGAGTAGACTAGCGTATAGCTTTTCGACCCATACAGATGGGCAATGGATGATCCCATATCCATTGGTGTTTGAAATCAGAGATAGTATACGGGTGCTCAGTGGAGACTGAGTACACTGGACGGACTCGCCGAGAACTCCTAGATGGTATTATACCTCACGTCAGATGGCAGTTCTTTGGTGACACTGGTACATGTTAGTCTGTAGACCCGAGATCGTCATAGAGTCTTGTGTGATTCCCACTGTGCTTTGATTTCCACCTTACCACGTTCAAGAGAACGTGCAAAACAGTGGCTTTTGGGTACAGTCCCGAATCACATAGAGGCAATGAGCGATAGGAGGGGTTTCGTCTCTTCCGGTATTGGGAGTTGATACTGCGCTGTGCTCGATTGGCTGTAACAGGAAGTCCCTGGCCAGGGGTGCTTCAGAGATTTACTGGTAAGTGTTATCAGTAGTTTCTCGACCCGTTATGAGCCTCATATCGGCATGACTTATCGAGTTACTGGGGTATGACATTTACCACCCCTAGACGAGATATGCTACATATCAGACAAAGTGACCGGACTGTACGGTAGTGTTACTGATTGGATTCGTAGGAGTATGAGCAGTCATGCTTGTTGGTCTTCTGATCGCTCAATACCCGGGTGGCCGTTACGTTTAGCAGACCGCTTGCGGCTTGTGGGTGTTTGATATGATCATCACCTACTGCCGGCGTATTGACGAGTGTTTAGAGTTCTACATAGAGGTTTCCTGGCTTAAGCGAAACGGAGTAGGAGCGCATATGGGATATGTGCGGGACCAAGATTAATACGATATGTGATACCGTATTCTATTCTCGCGATATGTGATATCGGTCGGTTATATATGATATAGCCGGGTTATCAGATCAAGTGTTGATTCGATAAGTTGTTACATTTGATATTAGTCGGTTATATGTAATATAGCCGGATTATTAAATCAAGTGTTGATTTAATGATTTAATGTATAATTATATATTTGATATATTAAATTACATTAACTAATATTAATTCACTTAAGATTTCTTTTTTCACTTAGTATGTGCACATTGTATATATGTGATATATGCAAGTGTACATTATTTTGTGTCATGCTTGATGATACATGGACATGGGTGTTTGTATGAGTTACACCATGCTAGGGATTATCTAGGGTTTTATTTATTTAAAGTTATACTAAAATTAGTTGGACTTTGTCATGACACAAAGCTTGTAGAAGTTTATGGATGCATCGACTTAGTCTTCTATTTTTGTTTAGCTTAAGATATTTATAAACCCAACCACCATAGCTAGCCATGGTTAACTCTCTACAAGGGTTAGTGTGTGTCATATACTCACCATGGTTTATTTTCTCACCTCATGAGTTCATTCTCCTTTATTCATTGTTCATCTTCTTCTTCATTGAGAAAAGCTTGCCAGCTTTTAGATAAGTGAGAAAATAACGTGAGAAAATGATTTCTAAAGTGAACAAAATTCTTACTTCATCATCCTCTACTACTTACCATTTAGTATAGGGTGTTTGCTTCACTAATTCTACATTTAGTGAAGGGGTAGCTTGGGTTAGTGTCTCCTCGACGTAGATCATCTTCGGTCTCGAAGACTTCGAAGCAAGCTTGTTCTATTCTTCTTGTGGAGCCTTTCTAGAGCCTGGAGTTCATGATCGCAGCGAAGGGACGACTATACGGAGCTAATGAAGTGAAGGACCGGCCTACAAAGCTTGTATATCTTGTTCACTTCTTATTCAAAGTTGTTTGCTTTTCGATTCGTCGCTTTTTCTAGTATACGATTCTTTGTTAGGGTTAGCTAGAACGGCTAAAATTTTAATATGGCATGGAAGATGCCTCCCGAAATCTTGCTGCCCTGCTAGGCAACCCTGCAGTGGTATCAGAGCCATGCTAGAAAATTAGACGGATTTTGTTAAGATTATGAAACCGAAATACTCCGAAACTTGCAACGCCAAAAACTAGTTTCTGTCGATTTTAAAATGTCTTCAAATTTTTTTTTAAACAATTGTAGAATGTTGTATGGGATGCAACATGAACACACTACAAAATTTAGCCCCTCTCCTCAGAAAATGGTCAGCCACATGCCTAGGTTTTCCGGCCTGCTCGGTTTTTTAGTGCTGGAATGGGCTGCATTTTTTGTTGTATTCCAGTGACTTGGTTTTGGTGTTTCAGGTGTTGTTTGTTTTTGCTAATTTTGCATGCGATATAATCTTACACTATAAGCAATTGTCAGTGTTTCGTATTCATAGTTTTAACAATGTTTCGGGTTGTTGCATGTTGTTTAGGCGAAATTAAAAAGTTCGATCGAATGTCAAAAACCTATTTTTCCAAGTTTAACGTATTCGAAAAATCATGCAAGTAATTATGTGAACCCTCTAGAAGAATGAAACCCTAACTTGACTTTTTGGATCGCGGAACCGCGGTCATACCCTAGGGTTTGCCCCAGTTCCGTGGCGACATGAGTGAGGCTTGAGTCTGCCCTTCTACGGCTGGTGCATAAGTACTGTAGCATGTTCTGGGTATTATTAAACTGTGATCTAGTGTTGAGCTCTCGAGGAATTGTGGAACTTTGATGAATCGATCGAAAAGTTTAACGTCGTCCGGGTATCATATGATGGGATACAATACTTGGAATCCACAAATAGTTATGAGATAACTAGTTTGAATTTTATAAATCTAGCAGTTTAGTCTCATTTGATCGGTTGCCACGGGATTTTCATGTTGATCAAAAGTCCGTCGCAATCACGTAGCGTATGCGGACACTCGCCAGGTAACATTATTAGATAGCTACGCCCTATAGCCCCAACCGAGTGACTGTAGGAGAACCCCGTTGCTAAAAGCATCCATTCGGATGCTCGCGGCCGCGGTGTTCCGTCTTAGTGCACTTCGTCGACAGCATCGGGGGGTGCGGCCGTCTACTTAAGTTTCCGACGAGAATTCGATCAGGCTATCGGGAATCTTGTTGAATTGCCCGACTAGATATTGAAAAGTGTTTTCGAGATCGAGACTAAAATACGGGGTTTATAATTGTTAGGCATGCGATGTCTAAGGAATTCATTTGGTTAGGCATGAAATCCAAAGTATGTGATGCATTGGGTTTATGATGTCTAAGGTGGTTGCGGATTCCAATTGTTGTAGTTTTTCACTTTCTTTTCTGCGACCGTAAGTATAATATGTGGTGTATCGCCGGTTTCGGTGCTATATGTCAACGACAACTGGGATACGCATATTTACTTACGTTGATGACATGTGATGTTATGTGTTACTGTGATATGTTGTATTGGATCGTCATGTTTTGAATAGCCTGGGGTTTTATGTGAGATGAGATTTTTTTTATTTTCATTCATGTAAAATTCATTCTATGTAATATTCTTTTATTGGGACATTTCCGGGTTAAAGAAGATGTCACCGTTGATGTATATTATTTACTTTTCCGCATTAGGATAGACCCAAGGCGGGGAGCACAAGTAACCGGGTTCTAGGGTACAGTGGGAGACCATCTCGAGGAGTCGAGACCGGGTCTCCTAACTCTGGAATTGGTAGGGTTTCTTGCCGCTCTTGTAGGGGTCTAGGGATGTGGGTTTGTCTATTCATCACGACCGTGGAATCCGTGTTTTATATAGGCTTAATTTAAAACACGGAAATCCTAGTATATCCAATATTTCATATGTTATCTTCTGCTGCTCTGTGATGTGATCACTGTAATATGTTCAGACAAATGCTTATATTATATATATATATATATGATATATATTATATATTGTTGCTTTCGTTTCATATGTAATGCTTAGGAAGCATAATTTGATGGGACTTTATTAATGAGATTAATGAAATAAAAGAAACTTAAAAGATGTTGTAGAAACTTGTTTTAAAAACTGGTAGCTCTAGTTCTTACTTTGCATAGCGGTATTCCTTGTAGAATATCCAACACCTTATTCGATAAGGAAAGAGCCGAGATCTCTTCACCGGGAGTGACCTCTTTAGCGAAACTGGCAGATGCTACAACCCACTCGGTTTGTCTTTTGATTACTTTTATAGTTTTTGCTTTGCATAGTGGTATTTGTGAAATATCCTGCACCTTATTCGATAAGGAAAGAGCCAAGATCCTTTCACTGGGAGTGACCTCTTTAGCAAAACCAGTAAAAACCTCAAAAACACTCCTTTACAAAATCACTCGATTCTACAACGAGATCAAGTTCATTACGCAAAGGGTTTTCTTAAAAACTTGTCGTAGCCCTCCGTCATTTCAGATAAGTGCTTCATAGTATTCGTGCTACGTTTGTTAGCTTTCGTCAAGGTGTAGTGTGCGGTAGCTATTTATGCTTATCTGCAAAAGCATATGATGCGATTGAGTTAGGGTAGTCATGCGACTTTGTTGGCTTTCATCAAGGGTCGTGCGGGTGAGTTTAATTCAATCAAGAAATGTACAGGTTGAACTTGACTAGCGTCCTATGGTTTGTTGGCTTTCGTCAAGGTCATATGATGCTAGGGAAAAATATTATTAGGAATTTCAAGCGTTGAAATTTGCAATGAGATTGCATATCTTCTATGAGATAGTTGGATCCCGATACCCACTGCGAGTAAGAGTTACTCCTGGGAGAGTTTTACACATTACAATTAGCCGATCAAGTAGGTGTCTAGAAAGGTGTTAACGGGGTTACACCCCTAGAAAAATGAGGTTTATTTTAATTAGATTCGTGCGAAAGCACGGGGAACCACCCTCAAAGTACCGGTACTGGCCTGGCTGAAAGATTGACGAACTTGTAGGGTGTAATTAATCCTAGCTAGTCTTTCTTTTTAGGGTTTGAAGGAAGATTTGACTAAAATAGTGAGAGCCATCCTGATTAGATAAAATAATAACCAATCTAATCTTGTAAAAGCATACGCTGAGTGTTTTCTTCTCTCTCTCTCTCCAGGTAGCGACCATATCACGCCTTAATCAAGATAATAATATGGATGTATTGACCGAACCCGCTTGTTATACTGAGCTGGGGAACGTTGGTCCCGCTCCAACTTATAATTGTTATAAGACTGAGCAGGAAATAGGAGAATACCCGGATTCCCGTGCCGCCCAAAGAAAGAAAGTGCATGTTGATGCATCTTCTTCGGGTATGTTCATTACCAAGAACTGTTTCTGAGTATTCTCTACGTCCTGAGTATGAGATACCGGATCATGATCACATATATATAATCTGTTACATGGGCTACAGATAGGTAGAGAGCTGGGAATGGGTGATAAATTTCAAGAGTTGGAAACGGTGCAAGTGTTTCAGCCAAAGCAGTTGGCAGTTATAACACTATATTACTAAATACATTGATTCTGAACGAATATTATTAAATACCGAACCTGATATACAATATCATATCAGTCTTTTTATTTAGTAAAGAAGGATATAATTTTGTATTGTTGGATAATATTTTGAACATTTCCTATATCAATGATCGGTTCAGGCACGTTATCTAAAAGCATATACGTTCCAAATCAAACCACAGTTCTTAAAGTACAGAACACACACAAGAGGAAGAGTTTAGAAATGAATGAATCCTTCTTAAGGCATTGTAGACTAGGTCATATCAATGCGACACAACTAGCTAAGTTATATTTAGATGCATATTTAAATTAGTTTGAATTTACATCTTGTGAAACTTGCCAGTTATGTCACAAAGATAAGATGACCAAAGCTCTGTTTATTGGAAACAGAGAAAGAGTTAGTGAACTCTTGGGATTGATATATGATGATGTATGTAGGTCCCCTGTCTACACATGCCAGGACTGGTTCTTTGTACTTCATTACATTCACTGATGATCTCTCAAGATTCGCACATGTGTTCCTGTTGAAACACAAGTCTGAAACTTTTGAGAAATTCAAAGAATATAAGTCATAAGTAGAGAACCAAAACGGGTATAAGTATTATGTCCTTTGATGTGATCAGGGAGGAGAATACTTGAGCACGGAGTTCCTGGACTATTCTAAAGGAGAATGAGATTCTCTCTCAGCATTACTCCTCCGTATACACCACAACACGTAGGTGTATCGGGGTGGAGCAATCACACCCTATATAATATGGTGCGCTCTATGATGAGTACTACTGAGTTGCCTATTTCCTTTTGGGAGTTATGTGCTTGAGAAGCTGCATACCTATTGAATAGGGTTCCAACTAAATCGGGTGCCTACCACTCCATATGCGATATGGTATGGGAAGAGCCCATCTCTTAAGTAAGTTAAGATTGGGGTTGTCCGGCCTATGTCAAAAGCAAAATCCGGACAAGTTCGAGGCAAGGTCAGTTCTATGGAAGTTTGTTGGGTATCCCAAGCATTCGCAAGGGAATATCTTCTACCGCAACGAGGAACAAAATGTGTTTTATTTCTCGGCATGCTACCTTTTTAGAAAAGGAATTTATTTCGGAAACAAATTTATGGTCATGAGGTAGAACTGGAAGGAGTTCCAACTATACAAACTACAGCTGATGATTTGGTAGAACCGGAGGATTTAATAGTTCCCAACGAATTTCAGCCTCTCCGCCGATCTAGTAGGGTTCCTCACCCACCTGAGAGATATTTCAGCTTTCTCTATGACAGTGGGAGCAAGGATTGCATCATGAGATGATGACTCAACTAGTTTCGAGCAGGCCATCTGGAGTGGGGACTCTGTGAGAATGGCTGGATGCCATGCGACCTGAGATGTAATCTATGTACACCAACAAAGTATGGACTTTGGTTGCTTTATCTGAAGGGTTAAATCCCCATCAGGAGCAAGTATATTTTGAGAAGATTACTTGGTGTACATGGAAAGGTTGAGACTTTCAAAACTAGACTTATTGCAAAAGGTTCTCGTCATCGACCAGGTGTGGATAATGATGAAACCTTTTTCTAGTGCCTATGCTTAAGTCCATCCGGATCCTACTTGCCATTGCTACATACCATGACTACGATATCTGGCGGTTGGGTGTCATGACTGCTTTTCTAAATAGTGATTTAGAAGAGAGCGTCTATAAGTACACGGCTAGAGGGCTTCGTAGACAGTGAGAGCAGCGGAAACGTGTGCAAGTTGCTTTATGGGATAAAACAAGTATCGCGGAGTTGGAACATCTGTTTTGATATGATAGTCAAAGCGTTTGACTTCATCAAAATAGTAGATGAATCTTATATATACAAAAAGGTAGTAGGGAGTATGGTGGTAATCCTCGTATTGTATGTGGATGACATACTCTTGATAGGAATGGAGTTTCCTATGCTACACTCGGTCAATCTCCTCTTATCACAAGGATTCTCCATATAGGATCAATGTGATACCTCCTAAATCCTGGGTTTTGGATCTATGAGATAGATCTAAGTGGATGTTAGGATTTTCACTAGGTGTAGTGAGATAGTATCAGTCGATCCTGGGGAGAATCACTGGATAGCTTCCAGGGCGGTAAGGACGACTGAATGTCAGTCATAGGCATTATCTTTACCCTCAGTAGAGGGACGGTATGTTGGAAGAGTTCCAAGTTAGATACCGTGGAAAACTAGACGATAAAGGCTGGAGACATTGCTACCAAGGATACTGCCAAAGAGGTAGTCTGGATGTATATAAGTTCATGAGATGAACTTCGTTCCTACCATTGTGTGACAATGGAGTTGTGGCTTAGGCCTAGGAACCCCTGTCCCATCAGTGATCCAGACATATTCTAAGGCAGTATCACCTGATCTTAGAGATGGTTGATCTCCAGGGAGATCGAGGTTAGGAATGTAGACACAGAGGACAACACGGCGGATCCACTCACAAAGGCCTTTTCCCAAAAGAGACTTTTATGGGATGGTTGTGTATGAGATACTACAACCACTGCTGATTGTTGGGTATTGGATACTACGACAGATGGCCCTAGTGCAAGTGGGAGATTGTTAGTTATATGTATGCCCTAGAGGCCATTACTGTACATATGATATATATTGTAGTGGATGCTTGGACATATATAGGGATCACTTTATTGCTCGACATGATAGTATGATATCAGGTTGCTCTTTATCTTAACATGTACACTTATTGTCTCTCTATTACATGCTGATAAACCCCTTAGGATTAGTACTTGACTACCAGGATTATGATGCAGATCATACTAGTGGGGACAGAGTAGTCGGTAAGTACATCCTTCAAATGTTCCTAGTCGTGGGTGTATCGAGACAGGGCATCGATATACCAGAGTAGACTAGCGTATAGCTTCTCGACCCATACAGATGGGCGATGGATGATCCCTTATCCATTGGTGTTTGACATCAGAGATAGTATACGGGTGCTCAGTGGAGAATGAGTACACTGGACGGACTCGCCGAGAACTCTCAGATGGTATTATACCTCACGTCAGATGGCAGTTCTCTGGCGCCACTGGTATAGGTTAGTCTGTAGACCCGAGATCGTCATAAAGTCTTGTGTGATTCCCACTGTGCTTTGATTTCCACCATACCACATTTAAGAGAATGTGCAAAACGGTGGCTTTTGAGTACAGTCCCGAATCACATGGAGGTAATGAGCGATAGGAGGGATTTCGTCTCTCCCGGTATTGGGAGTTGATGTTGCACTGTGCTCGATTGGCTGTAACAGGAAGTCCCTGGCCAGGGCTGCTTTAGAGATATACTGGTAAGTGTTATCAGTAGTTTCTCGACCCGTTATGAGCCTCATATTGACACGACTTATCGAGTTACTGGGATCTGACGTTTACCGCCCCTAGACGAGATATGCGACATATCAGACGAAGAGACCGGACTGTACGATAGTGTTACTGATTGGATTCGTAGGAGCATGAGCAGGCATGCTTGTTGATCTTCTGATCGCTCAATACCCGGGTGGCCGTTACGTTTAGCAGACCGCTTGCGGCTTGTTGGTGTTTGATATGATCATTACCGACTGCCGGCATATTGATGAGTCTTTAGAGTCTTACACAGAGGTTTCCTGGCTCAAGCGAAATGGAGTAGGAGCACATATAGGATATGTGTGGGACCAAGATTAATACGATATGTGATACCGTGTTCTATTCTCTAGATATGTGATATCGGTCAGTTATATATGATATAGCCGGGTTATCGGATCAAGTGTTGATTCGATAAGTTGTTACATTTGATATTAGTCAGTTATATGTAATATAGCCGGATTATTAAATCAAGTGTTGATTTAATGATTTAATGTATAATTATATATTTGATATATTAAATTACATTAACTAATATTAATTCACTTAAGATTTCTTTTCTCACTTGGTTTGTGCACATTGTATATATGTGATATACGCAAGTGTACATTATTTTGTGTCATGCTTGATGATATATGGACATGGGTGTGTGTATGACTTACACCATGCTAGGGAATTATCTAAGGTTTTATTTATTTAAAGTTATTCTAAAATTAGTTGGACTTTGTCATGACACAAAGCTTATAGAAGCTTATGGATGCATTGACTTAGTCTTCTATTTTTGTTTAGCTTAAGATATTTATAAATCCAACCATAATAGCGCGCCATGGTTAACTCTCTACAAGGGTTAGTGTGTGTCATATACTCACCATGGTTTATTTTCTCACCCCATGAGTTCATTCTCTCTTGTTCATTGTTCATCTTCTTCTTCATTGAGAAAAACTTGTTAGCTTTTAGATAAGTGAGAAAATAATGTGAGAAAATGATTTCTAAAGTGAACAAAATTCCTACTTCATCATCCTCTACTACTTGCCATTTAGTATAGGGCGTTTGCTTCACTAATTCTACATTTAGTGAAGGGGTAGCTTAGGTTAGAGTCTCCTCGACGTAGATCATCTTCGGCCTCGAAGACTTCGAAGCAAGCTTGTTCTATTCTTCTTGTGGAGCCTCTCTAGAGCCTGGAGTTCATGACCGCAGTGAAGGGACGACTAGACGGAGCTAATGAAGTGAAGGACCGGTCTACAATGGTTTTATATCTTATTCACTTCTTATGCAAAGTTGTTTGCTTTTTGATTCATCGCTTTTTCTAGTATACGATTCTTTGTTAGGGTTAGTTAGAACGGCTAAAATTTTAATATGGTATCGAAGATGCCTCTCGAAACCTTGCTGCCGTGCTAGGCAACCCTGCATCTTTTTCATTACCGGAACGATATTAGCGATCTAGTCGGGATATTGAACCTCTTGGATGAAGTCGGAGTTGATTAATTTCTTGACTTCGGCGTTGATACTCATCTCAAGTTCAAGCCGCATCCTTCTTGGCATCTGTTTGACTGGCTTTATGTCTGGCGATATGGCCAAGTTGTGTACCGCTACCTCTGGATCTAAACCCGGCATTTCGAAGTAGTTCCAAGCGAAGCGGTCTTTGTACTGCATGAGCACATCTTTCAACGTGGCTACCTATTTTTTAAATAGCAGTTCACTGACAAATGTCAGGCTCGGATCATCCTCCGTTTCCAAGTTGATTTTACTTAGGTTGTCCGTCGTGGTATGTATTCCATCTTCCAGCTCTTTTGGTGCCGGTGGAAATTCTGAGATCTCCTCATCATTGTCTTCGTTTGTTGAGCATCCGAAAAGGTCAATCATATTCTCGTCCCCTCCCTCTTTTAAGAGTTTTATCATATGACAGGTACGCGTCCACTTCCATTTTCGTGGTCGAGCCGGTCCCATCCTGAAGTATAGGTCTTCTTTGGCTCGTAATTTTGCGGCGGGCTTATCCTTTAGCTGTCGGATAATATAAACCTGCCTTGTTGATATTGGTCCTCGACCCAGTTCTTAAACGTGAAGCAGTCTTCAAGGGGGTGACCTACTGCTCGGTGATAGGAGCAATAATCCGGGTGATGAATTTCATTCATCTATTCGGGATGCCGAGACTCCGGAAGCGTCATCATTTTGTGCTTCATGACAAGGCTGAAGATCTTTCCTGTCTTGTTTCGAGGAAATGAGTATTTCCGACCCGTCTTCTTTATGAGGGATGGGCTGAGAGTGAACTTTCCTCGCTTAGAAGGCGTCCTGGACTTGCTTTGTTGTCCTAGAGCATTGCTCACGATTGCTGCCTCCTTCCCGTCTTTGTTTCAGAATTTTCCTTTTTCACGGGAGTACACCGTGGACCGTGGATGGAGAGTATCGTTATCTACTCCTTCCACTGATTGCTGGCTGAGATGCCGTGTCTTGGCCTTTTCGTATATGGCCAATTCACGACTGTAGTTATCTCGGCTAGCTTTACAATCTTCTTTTATTAACTTGTTAATTTGCTGTCCGAACGACGGACTTAAGTTTCTTCGAGCAAGACTTTTCTCCTGTTCAGCAGCATGGTGTTTACCGCTGAAAACATAGACGAATTGGGATTGAACATCTTGCCTGAATTTGGGGGTGGATGCTATTTGGACATATCCATCCACCTCTCTGAAGATACCAAGTTAATTTATGGCACCGTATATCGGAGGTTTGGATAGATGCGACTGATGTAGCATACTTTATCAGATTCCCCCTCATTTGTGAGGGGTTTTTGATTGTGGGGACGCTCTTCCCTGCAGGCGCAAACCCTTGTAGTTAATTACGATAACCACTTTCTCCTACTCCAGTAGTTCACTTCATATCGTGTTATGTTTTATTTATTTTGGTTGCCCGTGAATTGTATACGGAGACTATTTATGTCGTCGCCCGTAGGGCACGGATTAATCCAAATCCATATATATTTTGGGTTTGAACTCAGGTTGTTTGTTCCTTTAGTTCAAATTATATTTTATTTTATTTAAGGACCGTTAATATGTTTTTCAGATTAAGATCAACTTAAATATACGAGCATTTGGGCTCAATTTATTTTAACTAAGGATACGTTAGTCTTATTTGAGTCTAAGATCAACTTAGCAACATTTTAAGGATCATTAAATTTTAGTTAAGATCCAACAACAGAGCATTTGGGCTCGGCTGCAAGAAATTTCAGAGATTTAGCCAATTTGGGCTTGGTCTACTCGGTCTTGGGTTTTCCTTTTTTTTATTAAGAAGTGCTAAGCACTTATTTGTGGCTCTGGCGTTCACATAGGAAATACGTGAGGCACTCAGACATGGGCGCTGCCCAATCAGTGCTAAGCACTTAGTCATTTTGACTGAATATAGAGTGCTAAACACTTTGTATGGCGCTCACGTGGGGAGCACGTGAGGTGCTGAGCATTTATTTTGGGCGCTCACATGTGGAGCATGTGAGGCGCTGGGTCTTTGTTTTGGGCGCTCACGTAGGAAGCACGTGAGGCGCCGAGCTCCTTTTGTTCGGTGCTCACGTGGGAAGCACGTGAGGCGCCGAGTCTTTTGTTTTGGGCGCTCACGTAGAAAGCACGTGGGGCACCGAGTTCCATTTAAGGGAATCTTTTGGGCGCTCACGTGTGTTTCACGTGAGGCGCTAGGTCCTTTTCTTTTTAGAGATTGAATCTCTGTTAATGGCATTTTGGCCATTAATGATCACCATGAAAGTATATCTTAGCACCTCTACTAGGTTTCAATGAGCATCAAGTATGCAATTTTAAAAATTTAGAGGTCTAAGTATACTAAACAAGAATCGAACTAGAGAATTAGGGTTTCAAAGTTAGTAAACTATATTCTAAACTAAGTGAAAAGAGTCTACAACCTTTGTAGTCTAGTCCTTCACTTCTAAAGTTCTAAGTAGTAGTCTCTAGAACTCTTCTTTGACTCCACTTGAAGAATGGAATGGGCCTGCTTATAGTCTTCGTCGTCGAAGTTGATCCACCTTGAGGCAACTCACATTCAAGCTCACACTTCACTAATCAAGATACTAGTGAAGTTAAAAACCTATACTAATGGGCTAGAGTAATGTAGGTTGATGAAGTAGGAATTTTGCTCACAAAAAATATTTCTTTCTCTTTTCTTTTTCTCACCCTAGAAAATCTAGTGAAGATATGAAGATGAAGATGAACTTGGATGAGTGTGAACCATAAGCTCAAAAGATAAGATCAAAGATGAGATAAGATGAGACTAATAAATATCTATGAATAATCTAGGAATCGAAGATGAGTAATGGCTTCTCAATGCTTCTCCAAGCATCTAAAGTCATGACTCATTCTTTATTTCTTTTAATTCACAAATGTTTATCATTATCTTACTCAAATGTGGTTCTCATACATTCTAGTTCTATGTATCATCAACCATGATACAAATGCATATATATATATATATATATATATATATATATATATATATATAAAGAGAAGAAAATCTTAAGTAGTGAGCTATATATTAATTTATATATATATATATATATCAAATTATTAAATCAACACTTGATTCAATAATCCGGTTATATCATATATAACCCGGCTAATATCAAATATATATATATATATATATATATATATATATATGTATGTATATCAAATTATTAAATCAACACTTGATTCGATAATCCGGTTATATCACATATAACCGGCTAATATTTAATATTAGTTTATATATATATATATATCAAATTATTAAATCAACACTTGATTCAATAATCCGGTTATATCATATATAACCCGGCTAATATCAAATATATAAACATATGTATGTATTTATGTATGTATGTGTGTGTGTGTGTGTGTGTGTGTGTGTATCAAATCATTGAATCAACCCTTGATTCAATAATTCGGTTATATTATATATAACTCGGTTGATATCAAATATCGCTAGATTAGAATACGGTATCATATACTCGTATTTAATCAAGCTCCCGCACATATCTGCATACGTTCCGTACTTCATTTCGCTTGAGCTAGGAAACTTCTATGTGGGACTCCAAAGACTCGTCAATACGCCAGCAGTAGGTAATGATCACATCAGATACCCACAAGCCATCAGCGGTACTAACTGGACGTAACGACTACCCAGGCATTGAACGAATAGAATATCAACATGAAAACTTTTCCAAACTCCCGTAGAGCCTATAAGCAACACTTACCATACAGTCCGGTCTCTTCGTGTGATATGTTGTATATCGAGTCTAGGGGGTGTGGAATTGTCAGACCCCAATAACTCGATAAGTTATGTCGATGTGTGGCCTATAACCTTTCGAGAAACCATTGATAACACTTACCAGTAAATCTCATCAGCCCTGCCCAGGGACTTGTTGTTATAGCCAATCGAGCATAGCGCAACATTAGCTCCTAATATCGGGAGGGACGAAACCCCTCCTATCGCTCACTGCCTCTATATGACTCGGGACTGTACCCAAAAACCACCTGTTTGCACGACTCATTTGAGCCGTGGTAGGGAGGAAATCAAAGTACAGTGGGAACCACACAAGACACTATGACGATCTCGGGTTTACAGACTAACCTGTATAAGTGTCACCAGAGAACTGCTATTTGACGATAGGTATGGTACCATCTAGGAGTTCTTGGTGAGTCATGTTCACTCCAATGAGCACCTGTGTACAATCTTTGATGTTAAACACCAACGGCTGTAGGATCAACCATCGCTCCATACAGGGTCAAGAAATGTACACACCAGTCTACTATGAAATATCGATGCCTTGCCTCGATACTCCCTCGACTAGGAACCGTTAAAGAATGTGCTTGTGGACTACATAAGCCCCACTAGTATGATCTGCATCATAGTTCTAGTAGTCAAGCTAACATCCTAAGGGTTTTATCAACATGTATTAATGAGATAGTAAACTAAAACAAGTGCATATGTTAAGATAAAGAGCAACCAAATAACATACTATCATGTTAAGCAAAAAAGTCCTCTCTATATATGTCCAAGCATCCACTATAATATACAATAATGGTCTATAGGGCATACATATTCCTAACACACCAAGATCTATGTTTTGAAGATCTGGGATCGTTTTTATTGGAAAACTAAGTTCTTCTGTTTCTTTTATAAGAACTAAGTTCTTTTATGTAGGGTTAAACCCTATTTGCAAAGGAATTAAATTCCTAAAACATACGTTCTCTTCTATCCTTTTCTTTTAATCTAGTTTTTTCTCCTAAATTTTGAGTTTGAACAACATAATCTCCCCGATGAGAATTAAATTCTCAACTTATGCGGAGATTTTCTTTGCATATCTCAGATCAGAGGAAGAACTAAGTTCTTTTTATGAAGGGTTAAACCCTTGTTTTCTTTATACTAGGCAAAGGAGATGCATTAAATCTCTGTTTTTTTCCCCTTTACCTAGGGTTTGGAATGAGCAAGGATCTTCTTCTTTGAGAGGAGAATTGAATTCTCAGTTTTATGGTTTTTGTTCTTTTTTTTTAGAAGTTTGGGGGTCGATCTTCTATATGAGACTTGAAGTCTCAGATCCTTTATATAGGAAAGGCAAATTGTTAATTAGTTTAAGAAAATCTCTTATTTGAGAGATACCAATTGATTTAATTGGTCTCAAAGATTATTTGGGGGATTTTATCCACAGTTGGATTTTTGATCCAGTGAATTTCTATTTTACAGAATATATATTCTTGTTTTTAACAAGATTAGGGAAATATTTTCCCATAAATATAATTTAATTCTATCAAACGGTGATTTTAATCACCATTGGATTTTTTAATCCAAAAGTTCATAATTTATTTTTCTCATTTGGAAAGATTAGGGAAATATTTTCCATATTAGAATTTGATTCTATTATTGGATGTTTGATCCAACAACTCTCTGTTTAACAGAGATCTTTTTTATTTAGGGAAATATTTTCCAAATAGAATTTAATTCTATCATTTGATGATTTTTTAGTCACCATTGGATTTTGGATCCAACGGCTCTGTTTAACAGAGAATATCCCCAGTTTTAGGGAAATATTCTCCATGTAAAATTTAATTCTACTCTCTTTAATTTGGGCGCTGACGCTCACATGCTATGCACGTGGGCGCTGCCTAAGAATTTAATTATTATGGAATCAGGCATCACGTGCTTTGTACATCGGCGCTCACGTGAGCTTCACGTGAGGCGCCGCTATAGGATTTAATCTTATTAGGGGCCAGCGCTGGCGCTCATGTGGGGAGCACGTGAGGCGCTGCCTTATTGTGTTTAATTAATAAAGGAATAAATGCCCCCCACCATTGTTCTCACGTGGCTTATAAGTGAGTGCAACGGTGTCAATTTTATCACCGTTGGATCACCTAGGAGAGTTGAACCGATCCCCCCACGTCTTATAAATGGGGCCTTTGTCCCTTGAAATGACTGTTGTCTCTTCATCTCCTTCCCTGAGCCTTCTTTTTCTTTTGAGATTTTAATTCTCGTTCCAGAGCTTAGATCTATGTCCTCAAGAACTCCTTTGAACAGAGTAGACTCTGCCAAATTTTTTTGTGAGGACTATAAACATAGCTTAGTTCTTAATATCTTTTGGATGTATTTTTTTCTTTCGGATTTTAAACCAATTATTATAATTGGCAGAGCTTAGCTCTTTTCTTGAAACGATCTCTTGGAGATCTTAAAAAAAGAATTTTTTTATGTAGATCGTGGATCTTGATATCCATATTAAGGGTTTAAGTCAATGGGCATTCTTGAGAATCTTTGATTCTATTCTTAGGGTTTTACCCTATTGTTAATTTTGACATTAGAGGTTTTCTGGAATTTGATTCCATCAATTAACCCATGAGTTTCCCAATATGGGGATTTCGGGGATTTAGTCCCATAATTAGGGTAATTTAATTCCATTTTTTTGTAGAGCTTAGCTCTGGTTTGATCCTCTAGAAACTTTGGGAATTTTATTTCCTTTACCGTTCTTGGAAATTTCCATTTTAGGATTTTAATACCCATTTCACAGATTTGAATCTGCTGTTGTTTAAAAGAACCCGCTTTTCGGGGAATATTGTGAGTTTTAACTCTACTGTTCATTTAATGAGAATCCTTTTTGATTCTCACAATGGGCACATGTCTCATCATTGACGAGCCGCCACTTTGATTTCTTGGGGCCCACTAGTTTTTTAAAGTTTAGTGATGCTAGCGTTTGTTAGGTACCATGGCTTCGCGTTCCTTTTTTCCCTACGTTCGCTCGGAGAGTGCTTTTGCTGACGCACCTACTAATCGTGAGGTCCTTGCTTTAATTCGGGACTACGATCCGGAACGGAAATCTTTTCATCTGTGTGGAGCGGGGTATAGCTACATCATCAGGGGCCGGCGCAGCTTTACTTGCGAGGTGCCAT
Source organism: Agapanthus africanus (assembly GCA_030015575.1). Taxonomy (NCBI): domain Eukaryota; kingdom Viridiplantae; phylum Streptophyta; class Magnoliopsida; order Asparagales; family Amaryllidaceae; genus Agapanthus; species Agapanthus africanus. Next base: position 820,136,374 of record CM057339.1, on the reverse strand, counting down.
CAGAACCGATCCCCTCGATTCAGTACACTAACCCTCCGCCGATTTCTTATATGGTGGAAGAGATTAATTGGACTCTAAATGGTCATCTTCTGCCATCTATGGTATCGATACCAGTCCAACCGCCGATGGCCCTAGATATTTTGGGGCATCGTATATGTCAAGGAGAGGCACGACCGTGGGGTCATGTTTATACCTTAGGAGTGACCTCTCGACATTTGGCAGGTATCTCATTTGGGCCCGCTACATCTTATCTGCCAAGAAATCGTTGTTACTGCGGGTTGGGCTATACCCGATGATTTATGCATCTCTATTCTATTACCACACTCCTCACGTGTGGTGGGTTAAATTCTTTTTGGAACAGTAGAATATCCTGACCCATACGTTTCTGCTATCGGATCGGGAAGTATCGATTTTGTTGGAGGAATTTGAAGATATTTCTGGATTACCCATCATGGAGAGCACTATGAGGAGATACTTCCACCCGATGAGTATATCTTTGCCACCGAATCGATCATCATTAGTGTTACTCCAGAGAATGCTATTCGGCACAAGTTTTCAAGTCTAATTAAGGTGTTGAATATTTACGAGAGCCTGTTTTTGGAGTCTGGAGGGGTTGGCTTTGCAGAGTTTGTAGCCCGTTTCCTTCGCCCAAAAGTTTTGTCGAAGAAAGATGCAAATTTTGCCAAACTTGATGATCCATTTGGGTTTGGTTCGGACAAGCTGCCTACTGCCGATGCAGATCTAAAGCAGTTTTTTATTCCTGACACCCTCGTCATTTCTTTTATAGAAATTGCTGCCCCGGATATTGATGAGGAAACATTTCTCGTGGGCTTTATTGGCTTATGTCTTAGCTGGTTTGCACTCCCGATGCATCATCGGTACATGAGACCGTCCGTCTTCTACCTAGTTCATCGTATTGTGGTAGGAACGTGTATGGCCGTTGGAGCTGCGGGATTAGCTCATTTGTATACGGCTTGAGCATGGCGGCTGACACCACCTAACCGGGTGTGGGGCCCGTGAAACTCCCTCTCCATTATTTAACATCATGAGTAGAGATGCATGTATTGGGTGCCTTCGGCGTGCATAAGAGATCCAAATTTTATGAGGGGTATAATTTTCCCCGGGTTATGTAGTTGGTCAACGCTTCCTCTCCCGATCCAACACAGTGGGCAGCTCAACGGTTGCTTTTGCGTCCGTGCATGGTTGGGGATAGCATGACTTTTGTTGATAGGGTCTTGACTATTAGCAAAGAATCCTCCAAAGTGGTCCGGCCGCTTCACGACATGTTCAAGGATGGGGTTTCTGCTTTGAAGGCCAGGAAAATTGTACATCTGTACTCTATCAGGCCGGGGTTCTTAATATTAAGGAAATATGCCTCAGTGCTGTTCATGAGGTATAACCCGCATCGTTTTGCTCAACAATTAGGCTATGACCAGGGTGTTCCCCTCGAGGCGTTTCTTGTCAATCCGATTGCTTCTGAGGAGACCGTTCGCAATGTGGTCCACCATTTTATGCGATTGAACACGAGATCTTACTTCCTGATGGCTGAACTAGGTCATATTCCAAGGGCCTTAAACGCCTATGTAGCCTGGTATCAACATGCGATGGGCGCTGTTATCAAAGAAGAGAGGTGGATGCTCCTTGATCATAAGGATTCCGTTCCAGCTAGCAACCTCGCGGTCCCGCTGAAACGGCATGCATCTGTCCTTCCCTGAGAGAGGGCGATGCAGTAGTAGCTCCGCATGTTTTTCCGACGGTGTCGACGGCTAAGCCATGACCCGATGTGATGTCTGCAACGCTTCTCGAATCAGAAATTGGCTCGTACATCGGAACACGCCGCCCCAAGATGCCAACAAAAAAATCTCTTATCGTCGGGAGTTGCTCTTTGTTCGCAGAATAAAAAGAAATCCATGTTTTCGGCTGATATCATCTTTGGTCAAAAGCCTCATGCTCCCTATAGTGATGGCCTATCAGAGTACGGGACCAATGACGATCTTTTTCGTCCTGAAGCTTCTATCGATAAGAACGCGGCGACTGATCTCCAGGCCGCTCTTCAGGCTTCGGAACGATTGGCCCGTGAGCAAGCAGCGCTTACTGCCCTTGCAGCATCGGGTACACATCATCTATACTCTTTGTACATCTTAGAGTAAAATGTTATTCTGCTTTATTTAACACTTTTTTCTTAACATGCATCTCCATTAAAGAGGCTTTTCGGGCATCCATTAAAACATAAGAGGAAGAGGAGAGGTTTCGTGCTTCTATGGGCCTTGGTATGATTTATTTTATGTGCTTTAGAATATTTAGCTCATTTTGCCCATACCTTGACTCCTTTCTTTTCATTATAGGATCCTATGTAACTAGCGCTATTTTGAGTGAGATGCCATCTTTAGGTGTTAGTATAGAGGATATTCCTCATTCGACGACCCTTGCAGAATCTTCAAAGCTTCCGACTATTACTCAGGCCACCTCTGCACCGCTATGGGAAGCGTCGTTAAAGCAGCCGATGACAGATACTGTAGCAAATCCTGAGGCTGAGTCTGATTCAGATGAAGATCTTCCTCTGTCGGTTGATCTGGAGTGATCCCTTCATACGGCCAAAGATGAGGAGAAACATCGAAGGCATATAGCAAGGGGGCATCGGGCTTGCCTAGCCACTGGTGCCGGCTCAAATGAAATGCGAAACCTTAGTGGTTGCATGGATGATATCCCCCTTGCCTTGTCAACTGCTCACAGGCACATCGCACGCGCGGCTCGCGTGGAGGCGGAACGTTTGGTTCTAGGGAAAAGATGCCTGATATTTCGATAAAACATGGTAGGATTTTACCTATTTTCCCAGTTTCCTTAAGTAGCATCTTATTCGAATTTTAACATTCCCCTTTTTAATGGTGTGCAGGGATAAGTTCAAACACTGGGGTTGTAGATGAGATGGCGGCATTCGGAGATTCTGGGATGGAGGGCCTTCATCTTGAGTCTAATATTGCTCCAACTGCTACTCCTTCTCCCGGTGGATCCCCAGTATCGACGAGTAATGCTAGCATAGAGACAACCCTTATTGATTCGGGAGATGAGGGCACAGACTCTGAAGCCGTCTCCTCTGTGGTGGTGGAAGTCGAAGAAGCTGTCGTGATCAGTGATGCTCCAGATACAATCATGGTTCCCGCACCGTCGATTCTCATGAAATCTGTAGGTACCTTCCATGCTATTACTTTCAAGTCCTCATTTCTTCTAGACATATTTGCTAACGTTTTCTTTATTTCTGATATAGGCATGGCAAACCCTGGCGATCTGCTGATTGAAGAACCCCCGTTAGCTAGCACCATGACCATTGTCGCTCTACCTATCCCTTTTATACTTCCCCGAGTCTCCTCGGGCTTAGCGATGGAAGGTAATTTTTTTATTTCAGCATTGATATTACTCCTTATATTAATTGCTTGACGTATATTGTCACAATCTTGCAGGAGCGCTTTTTAACCATCTGTGTCAAGCGTTAGCTTCGCACTTCGCCCTCCAATTGGGACCTGTCCCTCCTTCTGGCGTTGGTTTGTATATCTCTCATTTCTGATCTCAACTTTCTACAAGTATTCCTTCCTTAAAAGAATTTTCCTGTATTGACCACAGTTTTACGGCTCGAAAGAGAAGACAAGGAAATGGTTGATCCCTCCATGCTCCCAGATTTGCCGCTTCCAACTATTGGTAGGTTAGATCTTATTTTTTTTTATTTAAACAGAGATCTGACCCATCTTTATCTGTAGCAGCTCTGCTAGTTTCAATTCCCGTTGAATCCCGTATAGATATGCCCGCTGGACCCTTCGCTAAACGTCAATCTTCTAGAGGTGAGGAAAATAGCAGTCGTATGCTGAGTGAATTTATTGAAGATCTTAATGTCGAGGATTTCAATTCTGCTGGGGACTTCATGGATGAAGTCAACCCTATACTGGCGACTCTTGTGACTTTCCATAACGAAGACTTCGTCCGCATCTGGCTTGATTATTGTAAGCAAATTGAAGCTTGCCTCTATGAAATCGAGCGCAAACATCTTACGCCTTAGGCCTTATCCTCAAAAGCTCAATTGACCGTGCGAATCGAACAATGTGCCGCTCTCATTCACTACTACGAGCAGAAGCTGGTCCTGAAGCAGAAGGAGTATGAAACGACTTTTAGAGAGTCAAGACAATTGCGTGCTCAGGTAGAGCTAATGCTGCGCAGCTCCAGTTCATCTTTGAAAACCTTCAACGGTTCATTTTCAAAGGAATGATGCTGAAGCTGGACCTTGATTTTACAGAGCGAGGAATGCGGGGTTACGAAGTTGCTAAACAGAAGATTTCTGAGAAGCTTACTTTGTTCTTGCAACAACAGGTTCAAATCGAAGTGCTGCTAGCCACAATAGTGGAACGCGAGAATGAGCTCCAGCAGGAGAATGAGCAGGTCACCGTTTTACTAAAAACGCCGCCTTCTTAAAGATCACAATTGTATCCCTTTTTCCTCATAAATTGTATCTTTCAAACACTTTGATTCATGAATAAAAATATATATTGTTCTTTTTATTCGCATGCACCTTTCCATTTCTTGATGTCTTGTTCCTGCGCGAAGTAGTTTATGTACTTATTTCGGAGTTTATAGTTTATTCACTCATTTCGGAGTCTCTAGTTTATTCACTCATTTTGGAGTATTTCTAGTTTGCCTCCCTTAGGTTTACATGCAAACTTGCCCTAACGTTGGATGTATATAACCCCCATTCTTTTATGACAGGGGTCCGTTAGGTTTGCGGTACTAGATTTAAGTCCATCGTACCGTCGCGTTGGCTGATGTATTTCTCGATATGCAGTTCCTTAGGTTGCTGTTCGAGTAGCCTCGCGACTGTCGTGTCTCTAATCCCTTCTGAGGCTGGACAAGACGTCTTCAAGTAATCTTCTTAGGTTGGAGTATCTGTATTACCGTCGGAAGAACAAGCGTTAGGTATTTGCTGTGGTGCTTTTTACTTAAGATTAGGCTTAATTTGAAGGCCCGATGAATCATAACTAGACCCTTCTAGGGTGGGATGATCCCCAATGGTCTTTAAGCCTTGTATGTATTGCCGTCAAGACCTGAAATTAGGAATATGCCGTCACTTCGTTTTTGCTTTGATGATGTCGTGCAGATTCTTTGCTGAAGTATGGCAGAAATCCGTATGACCTTTATGCTGTATGTATTGCAATTGAAATCTGGATCTAGGAATATGCCATTGCTCCAATTTCATTTGATAGTTGCGTCCGCACTTTGCTGAAATGAGGAGGAATGTCGAAATGATCTCTGGGTTGTAGATGTTGCCATCGAGATTTGGAGTTAGGAGATTGCTGGCACTTTACTTTTATTTGACCCTTGGGTCCTTGGTGACATCACGTCTGTACTTTGCTGAAGGAGGAAGGACGTCTAAATAGTTTCTAGGCTGTAGATGTGCTATCAAAACTCGGTTCTTCTTTTGAAGAAGCATGGTGGGAAATTATGGTTCTTTTTCTTTCATTTATGCCATGGATCATATACAAGAGTCAATATGGACCTACTTGCAGGGCAGAAAGTTTTTATTTTATTTTATTTTTTATTTATTTCCGCGATGCTCTATCTTTTCAGTTATTTATATCGCGAAAGTCGCGATTGCCTAATCATTTCGGTTGTTTTTCGAGGTGTCCAATCATTTCGGCTATGTCATTTTTATTTTTTACTTGCTATTTTTATTGCAATTTTGGAATCCGATACCAATCTTGGTATTAGCTTCAACTGGAATATTGGTAAGAGTGAATCATCATTTGCCTTTATTGATTTGAACAAAGGAGGTTTAGCAAGCAGGGTTAGGATCCTGTCGACGACTTTTTGGCTTTATAAACCATAAGGGTCTCATAAAGGTATTTCTCCCTACAAGTCATGAGGATCTTGTAGGTGTATTTTCTTCTTAGGAGTCATGGGGATTCTTAAGTGTGTTTTCTCTTATAAGTCGTAAGGATCTTACAAGAGTGTTTTCTCCTTATAAGTCGAGAGGACTTACAAGTGCCATTCACCATATGGGGATATTTCTCGTCATTGGTGGAACTTGGTAGGGAATATATTTATTTATGCTTGTGGATTGTATACAAGAACCAATATTGAACCACTTGTAGGGCGGAAAAGTTTTGTAGGGTTTTGGTGGATTAAGAACAGGTTCAGGTTCCTTTATCTTAAGACTTTTGAATTCTATAAACCGTGAGGGTTTATAGAAGGTATATTTTCCTTACGGGTCGTGAGGATCTCATAAGTGCATTTTCTCCTTAGAAATTGTATGGATTTCTAAGTGTGTTTCTCCTTTGCAAGTCGTAAGGATCTCACGCAGGTGAATTCTCCTTCCAAAGTCATGAGGACTTTGGAAGTGCGTTTTTTAATGAGTTTACATCCTTTCGGGTTTTCACAAGTTCCCCGGTAGCCCTGCTATTCTTACTTATAGCGCCCTTTCGGGTTTTCATCCGTGTCCATTTCACTTATGGACATACCTTTTTTTAGGCGACCCGTCAAGTAATGCATAATTAGCTGTAGGCCCCGACCTTTTTCGAAGGACTGCATCATGTGAGACATGGGAGAGTTATGAATCGTTTATGCCCGTGGATTGTATACAGTAATCAATACGGGGATCCACTGTAGGGCTAAATATATTAGTTTAAGAACATGACGGTCCATTATTGCCGTATTTTGGGGCGAGTTTTTAGTTTAAGGACTTTTTGGTCCATTATCGCTGTATTTTGGGGTGGATATTAGTTTAAGGACATTTCTGTAAGTCGATATCACACACCCCACAAAGTTTGTGGAGAGGCAGAATTTACAAAAAACGATTTTAAGACAAGTAACATCGACTAAACATCCAAGATCATTCAGAAATCTTAACTAGCTAAACACAAAGAGGTTCTAAACTACTATGATAGTGGTTTATACCTTTAAGATACAAGTCCTTCGGGTGTTCTTCTCCTCTTCCTTTGCTCCTAGAAGGTACAAATCGCGCTTGATCGTCGGCCTACTCGTGTCAAAGACGATCCATCCGAGAGTCTATGGTTCAAGCTCTAACTTCAAGAGTAAGGTAACTAAAGTACCTTGTTTGCTGATCAAGGTAGCTTAGGAAATATAAAGAGTTAATTGGACTATTTTATCTCCAAGAACCCTATGATTCACAATATATGTGAGGGTTAGAGTTTGAGGAAGAAGAAGGAGAGGAAAATGGAGAGAGAATGTAAAGTGTAGAATGAAGTCTAGAATGAGCAAGTGAAGAATGGCTAAGTCCTTTTCCAATAATCAAGAATGCAATATTTTTCCATAGAAAAATACAACCATGCTTGAATAGTAAGGGCAAATGAATAAACTAAAGAATTAGCCATGCTTCAAACCATGCCACAAATATCTCCATTTTCCACCTCATTATCTATTTACCAAAAATAGATATAACCAAAATGAGGTGTCCCCTTCTAGAAGCATATATTGTAAAATTACAATAATGCCTTCACCGTATATATATACCTGTATTTGTACTGTAAAAAATACGAATACCAAGAGATAAAGATAATCCAATAATATAATACTAGAATGCGGCTTAATCCTAAGCCCACTAGTATTATCCATTCGAACAACATCCGTATAGCTAGTACACGTATATGATCGGAACCCTGCACGTAAAACCATACGACCTCTACATCGTTTTGCCTGAACCAGAGAAAGCCTCTATGTAGGACTCTAAAAACTCGACAGTACGCTGGCAGTGGGTTTAACCACAAGTCCGTCAGTGGCACTAGTTGTACATAACGGCTACTCAGGTACCTGTCGAAAAGAAGCCCGACGAGAAAACTCATCCGAACCCCTACTGATCCTGTTCATGACAATCTCTATACAGTCCGGTCTGTTCGTCTAAGAGTATCGCATGCCGGGTCTAGGAGGTGGATCACGTCAGACCCCTAATAACCTGATAAGTCATGCTGATGTGGCTCAAGACCATCCGAGAATCTACCGCGCTCCCACTTATCTCCTTTTAAAAAAATTGAGTTTCCATGAAGCGAGCATGATGAGAAACAAAATCTTTTTGTTCCTCAGCGTAATAGAAATAATACCCCTTAGAATTCTTGGGGTATCTCACAAACTTACATAATACTGAACATGCCTCGAGCTTGTGCACATGAACCTTTTTGATAAAAGCAAGACAACCCCATATCTTAAGATAATTAAGACAGGATTTCTTCCCACTCCATATTTCATATGGAGTGGTAGGCACAGACTTAGTTAGAACCTTATTCAATATGTATACAGCAGATTCTAGTGTATAACCCTAAAAGGAGGTTGGCAACTTAGCATTACTCATCATGGAACGCACCATATCAAGAAGGGTGCGATTCCATTTTTCTGATATACCGTTGTGTTGTGGTGTGTACAGAGGAGTAATATGAGAGAGAATTCCATTCTCTTTTAGATATTCCAGGAACTTGGCACTTAAGTGTTCACCACCCTGATCAGATCAGAGCATTTTGATACTTTTGCAGGTTTGCTTTTTCGCTTCATTCTTATACTCCTGGAATTTCTCAAAGGCCTCGGATTTATGTTTTATCAAGAATACATGTCCATACCTTGAGAAATCATCGGTGAAAATAATGAAGTAGGAATAGCACTTCTTGCATGTGTAGATATTGGCCCACACACATCACTGTGTATGAGTCCCAGGAACTCAGTAGCTCTTTCACCGTGTTCAGTGAATGGAGTTTTTATCATCTTTCCTCTGATACATGATTGACAAGTTGCATATGATTGATACTCAAACGGATCTAAATATTTTTCTTTATGTAACTTAGTCAGTCGTGTTTCATTGATATGACCAAGTCTACAATGCCATAAGAAAGCTTGGTTTGATTCTGAAGTCTTTCTTTTAAGTGTGCTTTGGACGTTGAAAACTTGATGTTGATTGAGAATGTATATTCCGTTATTAAGTGTACCCGACCCAATCATTTCATGATTTAGGTGAATATTTATGACATTACTTTCAAGTGCAAAATTATACCCTTCATTTGATAACAAAGATACAGATATAATATTACACATTATACTGAGCACACAAAAGCAGTTACGCAATAACAAAATATGTCCACTCGCCAATCCTAGGTGATATTCTCCTACTGCAACAGCATCCACACAGGTTCTGTTGCTAACTCTGAGGGTCATATCACCTTTCTTCAAAACTCTACGACTTCTCAGCGCCTGCAATGAATTACAGATGTGAGATCCTGATCCGGTATCCAATACCCAGGAAGTAGAGTTTATAAAGAAACAATTTTCAATCACAAACACACCTGAAACCGAAACCATAACCTGCTTTGTGTCCTGATTCTTGGCTTTTAGGGCCCGGCAATCTTTCTTTCAATGTCCCTTTTTCTGACAATAGAAACATTCTTCTTTTGTAGCTTCTCCCCTTTCCTTTTCCTTTCTCTTTCCCTGCACCTTCTGCACATCTCCTATCGGTTTGGTGGGGGCCTTCTTCTTTTTCCCCTTGACCTTAGCCTTGGATCTAGTAGAAGAAAATTCCCTAATAAACAGAGTGGGTGTTTCCTTGGATTTTTTCAAGGTGCCTTTTGCCACCCTTAACATGTTGAGGACTTCAGGAAGTGAAACTTTCAGTTTTTGCATATTGAAATTCAATATGAATTGGGCATAGGCGGAAGGAAGGGACTGTAGAATCAAGTCGGTGTACAACTTATTCTCCAACGTAGTTCCCAGATCCGCGAGCACTTCTATGAGTGTAATCATCTTTAGGACGTGGTCCCCAACAGACGATTCGACAGCCAACCTAGCTTGAAATAATTTCTTCGAGGTCTCATATCTTACGATATGAGATTGCTCTTCATATAAATCTTTGGTATGGAGGAAGATGGAAGCAAAGTCCATCTTCTCATGCCGCCTCTGATGTCCATTATCTATGGAGGCCAGCATGAGGCACTTGGCTTTCGCGCAGTCAAGATCCCAGGTCTTACAGACTTCAATGTCTGTGATCGAGGATCATGGACCAGGAACATGGGCTTTAGTCGTGAGGACGCATACAACCTTATCATATGTAAATGCCATATGTACGATCCTCAGGTAGTCTTTATAATTTGCCCCAGCGAGTTTATTTTTATCTAGTATTATCTTAAATCCAGTCATGGTCGCTGCAATTAGGAGAGAGAGAAAAGAAACACTCAGCATATGCTCTTGCAAGTTTAGATTGGTTATTAGTTTATCTAAATAGGATGGCTCCCACTGTTTCCTCAAATTCTCCTTAAAACCCTAAAAGAAGAATTAGTCAGGATTAATCGCACCCTACAAGTTCGCTTTATCTTTCGGCCAGGCCAGTGTTGGTACTTCGGAGGGAGGTGCCCCATGGTTTCGCATGGATCTAATTAAATAATCTCATTTTCCCATAGGCGTAGCCCCATTAACACCTTTCTAGACACCTACTTGATTAGCTAATTGCAAAGTGAAAAATTCTCCCGAAGAGTAGCGGATACTCACAGTAGGATTGGGACCCAACTATCATTATGTGATAATTTTGAAGGAAGCCTACCAAAAATACCACACTCCAGAAGGTATGCAACACTAGCAAGTTTCCTGTATGTTTGAAACTCTCGATGTGGTTTTTGCCCCGAGCAGTTATAACCTTGAAGAATGTCAAAACATTATAAGTCGCAAGTCAAGTTCAATCCGTCATTATCTTGATTAATCTAGACCCATTCGTACAAGTCCTTGACGAAGGTCAAAACAGCTGTACGCCTGTCCTAGATTAATACATCTATCTATGCTATAGATAAGCACCCACTAGCTACCAAACACTATACTTTGGCGAAGATCAAAACACATAGCATGAATACTAGTAGATACCTATCTGAAATGACGGAGGGCTACAACTGGTTTTGGCGAAAACCGTTAACGCAATGAACTTGATATGGTCGAAGGAACCAAAAAGCTTTTGAAAAGGAGTGGTTTAAGCTCCGCCTTTAAAAGTTGTTTTTGAAGAAAACCGAGTGGTTTTGCAATTGTTCTAATGACGTCAGATTTTAGGTTTATTACTTCGCATTAATCAATATTAATGCGGTCCCATCAATTAACCTTATCACACCACAAAAAGAACGAAAATAGAATGTACGTATATGCCACCCGTATTTGCCACGGGGTTCCGTTATGCACCGTTAGGTTACTTAACTAACGGCAGATCGGGGGCTGGACTAGCGCGGATGCAAAACATATACAATATTTATTTATACACACACACACACACATATATATACATATATATATATATATATATATATATATATCCATCACAGGCATAATAAGCACCATCATAGAAAACTAGTAAGCAACAAGAATAGCGGATAATTTTGGAGCCCTGAGTTTCATTTGAGCCATAAATGAAACCCGACGTTCCCTGTCGTGTGGATAGCCTGTGCAATGAAGAACCAAGACCCTTATGAGCGCGGCAAGCTACCCGCCAATTCCGGAAGCGAGGCAACCCCAATCAACAAAGTGAATAGGCCATCCAGCGCTTCACGGGGTCCGGTAACTTGTGCACCCTACCGTGGGTCATCCCATACCCCCTATGAGTGTGGCGAGTAGCCCGCCAATTCTAGAGTAAGGCACCCCGGTCTCAACACCATGAGATGGGACCCCGTTGCCCTCTAGAATCCGGCTACTTGAGCACTCCTCCGCGGGGTAATTCTAGAACAGAAAAAGAAAAATATAAACAACGGTGACATCGACCTCAACCCGGCCGTACCCCGATAAAAGAATATACAAACGGACGGAAACAGCAGTCCACATGTCGGACGTTCGCCCCACAATAATGAATATACATATGAATCAACACTGTACTACAACCATTGCATAATAGGCCATCCACCACGACAAATTATCCATAATAACAGCGCAACACAGAACATCAACGCGAATATCATTTTCGTAAACTCGTTTGATTTTACATATAGCAATCAGTCGGGTTATACCGCTAAATGATATTTGTGGCCGCAAAAACAAATACACAGATAAGCAAGAATTTAGAATTTCGATCGATTAAAACTTTCCGCATATACCCCATATACAAACCAGTACACATACAAATCTAGGCAAAAAATAAATGTACCAAAAATCACATTTCCATGAATTTGAACCCCAGAAAAATATTTAGAGCACCTTAGCACCAATTAGGCCGCGGATTCGCGACCAAATGACCTATTTGGCCGCGGATTAGCGGTCTAATTGGGAGCTTATGTGCTCAAATTTTTTTCTTGGTTCTAGAAAAACCTGCACATAATTTTAAGATCACTGAAAATATTTTTTGAACAACTTTAAAAATCGAACAACAAGCTAGTAATGGAGATGCAATTCGGGTAATTTCTGTCGATCGAAGTTCTAAATACGTGCTAACTAGCTAGTTAACGTTTAAGTAGGCTCTCATACCACTGTAAGTTGATGTCACACACCCTACAAAATTTATGGAGAGGTGGAATTTACAAAAAACGATTTAAAGACAAGTAACATCGACTAAACTTCTAAGATCATTCAAAAACTTAACTAGCCAAACACAAAGAGGTTCTAAACTACTATGATAGTGGTTTATACCTCTAAGATACAAGTCTTTCGGGACTTCTTCTCCTCTTCCTTAGCTCCTAGAAGGTACGGATCGCGCTTCATCGTCGGCCTCCTCGTGTAAAAAATGATCCACCCGAGAGTTAATGGTTCAAACTCTAACCTCAAGAGTGAGGTAACTAAAATACCTAGTTTGCTAATCTATGTAGCTTAGGAGATGTCGAGAGTTAATTGGACTATTTTATCTCAAAAAACCCTAGGATTCACAACACATGTGAGAGTTAGGGTTTGAGGAAGAAGAAGGAGAGGAAAATGGAGAGAGAATGCAAAGTGTAGAATGAAGACTAGAATGAGCAAGTGAAGAATGGCTAAGTCTTTTTCCAATAATCAAGCATGCAATATTTTTCCATAGAAAAATGCAACCATGCTTGAATAGTAAGGGCAAATGAATAAACTAAAGAATTAGCCATGCTTCAAACCAAGCCACAAATATCTCCATTTTCCACCTCATTATCTATTTTACCAAAAATAGATATAACCAAAATGAGGAGTCCCCTTCTAGAAGCATATCTTGTAAAATTACAAGAATGCCCTCACCGTATATACATACCCGTATTCTTACTGCAAAAAATACGAATACCAAGAGATAAAAATAATCTAATAATATAATACTAGAATGCGGCTTAATCCCACTATTTTTATCCGCACGAACAACATCCGTGTAGCTAGTACACATATCTGATCGGAACCCTGTACGTAAAACCATACGACATCTACATCGTTTCGTCTGAACCAGGGAAACCCTCTATGTAGGACTCTAAAGATTTGACAGTATGCTGGTAGTGGGTTTAACCACAAGTCTGTCAGTGGCACTAGTCATACATAATGGCTACCCAGGTACCTGTCGAAAAGAAGGCCGATGACCAAACTCATCCGAACCCCTACTGAGCCTGTCTATGACAATCTCCGTACAGTTCGGTCTGTTCGTCTAAGAGTATCGCATGCCGGGTCTAGGGGGTAGATTGTTAGTAGATGTTGCACACCACCATAACTTTTATGGGGAGGCGGAATTAGCAAACAATAATTTTGAAGCATGCAACATCAACTTTTACTCTCGGATCTTATACTAAACCATAACTAGTAACCCTATCTAGGAGTTTAGCTACTATGATAGGGATTATACCTTCTTGAACCGGTCCTTCGGGTCTTCTTTCCGCCGCGTTTCTGAGCTTCTTGAGTGTTTGAGACGATCTCCGGTCACCGCTAAGCCATAGATGATCCACCCGAGAGCTTTGGATCAAGCTTCAACCTCCACTAAAGAGATAACTAAGAAGTCAAGCATGCTAAGAGAGACTACTTAGATGATGTAGAGAATATCTAAAGAATTATTTGATCTCAATACCCTATGAATCACAACTCATATGAAGGGTTAGGGTTGAGCAAGAGAGGAGGAGATAATTTGGAGAGAGAATGTGAGAGTAAGAATGAGCGAGGTCAAGCATGAACGAAATGATATGGCTAAGGTTTGAATTATTGAAACATGGATCATTTTTCTCAAAAATAATCAACCATGCTTCAATAATAGATCCAAATGAATATAATAATCCCTAGCCATGCATTCATCCATGCTTGGAAAAGTCTCCAAATTCCACCTCATTTATTTTATTTTCCAAAATAGAAAATCCATATATGAGGTGTCTCCTTCTAGAAACCTTTTCTTGTACAATTACAAGAATGCCCCTTGCCGTATACCATATAAATATACCCGTATTCGTATTCCGAAAAATACGAATACAATGAGATACCAATAATCCAATAATATAATACCGGTATCCGTCTTAAACCAAAGCCTACCAGTATTATCCTTCCGAACATCATTCGTGTAGCCAGTACACGTATATAATCGAAACCCTACCGTAATACCTTACGACCTCTACATCGTTTCACCTGAACCAGGGAAACCCTCCATGTGGGACTCTAAAGACTCGACAGTATGCTGGCAGTGGGTTTAAACATAAGCCCATCAGCGGCACCAGCTGTGTAGAACGGCTACCCGGGTACATGTCGAAAAGGTGGCCAATGAGCGAACTCATCCCAACCCCAACGAGCCTATAATTAACACTTACCGTACAGTCCAGTCTCTTCGTCTGATATGTTGCATATCGAGTCTAGGGGTGGTAAACGTCAGACCCCAGTAACTTGACAACTCATGACGATGTATGGCTCATAATGGTGTGAGAAACTACTGATAATTCTTAACAGTAAATCTCAACAACCTTGGTCAGGGATTTGCTGTTTAGCCAATCGAGCATAGCGCAACATCAACTCCCTATACCGGGAGAGACGAAACCCCTCCTATCGCTCACCGCCTCCATGTGATTCGGGACTGTACACAAAATCCACCTGTTTGCACGACTCTGATGAGCCGTGGTAGGGAAGAAATCAAAGCACAGTAGGAACCACACAAGGCACTATGACGGTCTCGGGTCTACAGACTAACCTGTACAAGTGCCACCAGAGAACTGCTATCTGACGATAGGTATAATACCATCTAGGAGTTCTCGACGAGTCCTGTTCGATGTACCCATTCTCTAATGAGCACCTGTGTACAATCTTTGATGTCAAACACCAATGATTGTGGGATCAACCATCTCCCCCATACAGGGTCAAGAAACGTACACACTAGTCTACTCTGGTAATATCGATGCCCTATCTCGATATTCCCTTGACTAGGAACTATTAAAGGATATGCTTGCGGACTACACAAGCCCCACTAGTATGATCTACATCATAGTCCTGGTAGTCAATCAAAGATCTTAAGGGCTTTATCAACATGTATATAAGATATGAAATACTAAGTAAAATACATCACATGTTAAGATAAAGAGAAACCAAATAGTGTACTATCATATTGAGCAAGATTGTTTCTGTACATACATATCCCTAGCATTATATACAATAAAAGCCTCTAGGGCATACATATCCAACAATCTTCCATTTGCACTAAGGCCTGTAATTGGCGCAATAAGTACCCAATGTTTGCACTATAGCCAGTTGCTAGCGTACCGCATGCCTAATATCTCGAACTGTCTCTCAAACTAGACTTGAGGGATGACCTTGGTGAATGGATCTGCTGTGTTATCTTTTGTGTTCACTCTCCGCACCTCGATCTCCTAGCGATCCACTATCTCCTTGATCAAGTGATACCGTCTCAAGATATGCCTGGATTTCTGATGGTACCGCGGTTCCTTTGCTAAAGCCATGGCTCCATTGTTATCGCAATATAAAGGTATTGGATTAGCAATGGATAGAACCACCTGGAGTTCAGAAACGAACATCCTCATCCAGACTGCTTCTTTTGCGGCATCATTAGTAGCAATATACTCGGCTTCTATCATAGAGTTAGCGACGGTATCTTGCTTGGAACTCTTCCAACATACCGTCCCTCCATTAAGGGTAAATACAAAACCCGAGATGGACTTGCTGTCATCCTTATTGCTCTGGAAACTGGAATTGGTAAAGGCCTCCATTTGGAGATCTCTATTACCATACACCAAGAACATTTCTTTAGTCCTTCGTAAGTACTTAAGAATATTCTTCACAGCTGTCCAGTGTTTCTCCCCTGGATTGGATTGATACCTGCTTACTACACTCAATGCGTAAGCTACATCTGGACGAGTACATAACATCGCATATATTATAGATCCTACCGCCGAAGCGTAGGGTATAATGCTCATGTGAGCCCCCTCTTTATCAGTCTTTGGAGACATCTCTTTGGAGAGGGTGACCCGTGACAAGCGGGTAAATTACCTCACTTAGAATCTTCCATACTAAAGCTCTTTAGTACGGTGTCTATGTATCTTGATTGGGACAATCCCAACAATCTCTTAGATCTATCTCTATTGATCTTAATACTTAGGATGTACGAGGCATCACCCAGGTCCTTCATGGAGAACCTTTGCGATAAGATTAGTTTGACCGATTGTAGTATAGGAATGTCATTTCCTATCAAGAGAATATCATCCACGTACAATACGAGGAATATGACTGTACTCCCTACAATCATTTTATAAATGCAAGGTTCATCTACATTTTTGATAAAATCAAACTCTTTGATTGTATCATCAAAGCAGATGTTCCAACTCCGTGATGCCTGCTTTAATTCATAAATGGATTTAAGCAACTTTCATTTCTTTTCGCTGCTCCCACTATCAATGAAGTCCTCTGGCCGATCCATAAAAATGCATTCTTCTAAATCATCATTTAGAAATGTTATTTTAATGTCCATCTGCCAGATTTCATAGTCGTAGTAAGCGGCAATAGCAAGAAGGATTCAAATGGATTTAAGCATTGCAACTGGAGAGAAAGTCTCATCATAGTCCAATCCTGGTCTTTGACAAAATCCTTTCACCACAAGCCTAGCTTTATAGGTCTCTACCTGTCCATCCACACCAATCTTTTTCTTAAAGATCCACTTGCACCCTATAGGTTTTACTCCAGAAGGTGCAACCTCCAAAGTCCATACTTTATTGGTGTGCATGGATTCCATTTCGGATCGCATGGTATCCAACCATTTCACTGAGTTACTACTCGTGATAGCTTGCTGAAAACTAGTAGGATCATCATCATCTATGATACAATCTTCTCTATCACCATCAATTAGAAAACCATGGTATCTATCCGGTGGGCGAGAAGTTCTACTAGATCTACGGAGTGACTGAGGCTCGTTGGGTTCTATATAAACTTCAGGTTCAACCAAATCATCAGTATTTGTTTGTGGCTCTAAAATTTCTTCCAGTTCTACCGCATTGCCAATAGTATCAATTGTAAAAAAATTCATTTTCTAAAAATGTGTCATATTGAGAAACAAACACTCTTTGTTCCTCCTTATGATAGAAAAGATACCCATATGAATGTTTGGGATACCCCACAAATTTACACAAAACCGATCGTGTCTCGAATTTGTCCGGATTCTGCTTTTTAACATAAGCAGGACAACCCCATATCCTAACTCGTTTAAGAGATGGTCACTTCCCATACCATATTTTATATGGAGTGGTAGGCACGGTTTTGGTTAGAACCCTGTTTAATAGATATATTTCAGTTTCCAATGGATGCCCCCACAACGAAAGTGGTAACTCAGCATCACTCATCATTGAACATACCATATCTAATAGGGTACGATTTCTCCGTTCTGACACACCGTTGTACTGTGGTGTGTACGGAGGAGCGAGTTGAGAGAGAATCCCATTCTCTTTTAGGAAATCTAGAAACTCTGTACTTAGGTACTCCCCTTCTCGATCTGATCGAAGTTTCTTGATACTCAATCCAGTTTGTTTTTCTAATTCATGTTTATACTCCTTGAATTTTTCGAAATCTTCAGACTTATGTTTCAACAAGAACACATGTCCAAATCTTGAGAAATCATCACTAAAAGTTATGAAGTATGAAAAATTATTTCTTGCATGTGTAGACATTGGTCTACATCCATCACTATGTATGTGGCCTAAGAGTTTAGTAGCTCTCTCTCCGTGTCCAGTAAACGGAGTTTTGGTCATTTTACATTTGTGCAAGACTGACAAGTCGCATAAGATTTATATTAAAACGGATTTAAATATCCATATTTATGTAGCTTGGTTAGTCTTGTTTCGTTAATATGACCAAGTCTACAATACCAAATGAAAGCTTCATTTATTTCTGAAATCTTCTTTTTGTTTGTGTATTGTATGTTAAAAACTGTGTTGATTCAGGACGTAGATTTCGTTATTTAATATACCATACCCAATCTACCGTTGATTTAGGTTAATGTTCATAACATTACTTCGTAACACAAAATTATATCTTTCATTGTCCAAAAGAGATACAGATATTATGTTACACAACATAGATGGCACAAAATAACATGGGTTCAAAACCAATATACATCCTGAAGGCAAACCAAGGTGATACTCTCCCACTGATACAGCATGTACATTCGAATCATTCCAAACACGGAGAATGTGCACCTTTCTTCAAAACCTTGCTATTTCTCAATCTCTGCACATAATTGCAAATATGAGATCCTGACCCGGTATCTAATACCCAGGAGCAGAGTTTATTGGAAAATAGTTTTCGGTAACAAACACACCTGAAGCGGAAGCATCAGCATGCTTCTTCTTCTTGAGATCAGCAAGGTACCCAACACAGTTTCTCTTCCAGTGCCCAGTTTTGTGGCAGTAGAAACATTCCCCCTTTCCTGATGCCGCAGCCCCTGATTTGTCTTTCCCCTGTGCCTTTTTGACTCCGCCTCTCAGTTTGATCGGGTTCTTCTTCTTCTTTCCCTTAGCCTTAGTTTTTGGTACGGAAGAGGAAGATGGTCCAGCAACTAGAGAGGGGGTTTTCACTACTTTTAGTGTGCTCTCTGTACTTCTCAACATATTGAGAAGTTCAGGTAGTGATCTCTCCAAATTATGCATATTGAAGTTTACTATGAACTGAGTATAGGCAGGGGAGAGACTATAGAACTATATCAACATATTGTTCATTTTCCATCATCCATCCCAGGCCCTCTAGTTCTTCAATAAGACATATCATCTTCAGCACATGATCACCTACAGATGTACCATCAGCCATCCTCATATGAAAGAACTTTCTTGAGGCTTCGTAGCGAAGAGTATGAGATTGCTCCCCATACAACTCCTTTGTATGTGAAAGGTTACACTAGCGCCCCTGGCCATCTACCGTGGTCGATATGCGGAACAATTTTTTTTCTTGGATGTTTAAACTGGCGCTAGAATTACCGTTACACTGGATCTGCCAATAAGCAAACAAAGAGAAGCTATCTACTATGATCGGAGTTTATACCTAAAGAACCAAGTCCTTTGGGTCTTCATTCCTCTCCTTTAGCTTCTCAAATGATGTACGGATTGCGCTTGATTGACGGCCTTCTCACGTCAAAGATTATCCACCCGAGAGTGCCTACTTGAGCTCCTACCTCTAAACCGAGGTAACTAGGTTACTTTGAATGCCAATCTAAGTAGCCTAGATTATGTAGAGAGTGATGATGGATTAATTAGTCTCAAGAACCCTAGATTTCTTAACACATGAGACAATTAGGGTTTGAGATAGAAGAAGATGAAGCTTGGAGGAGATGAGAGTGTAGTGAGCATGATAGAAATGAAGAATGGCTAAGTGTTTTTAATAATGATGCAAACACAAAATATCTCCACAAAATATCAACCATCGAATAGTAAACCATGACTTACTACATGAGTCATACAAATAGCCATGCTTCATTTAATGAAATATAACACCCCATCTCTCCTCCTCATTAACCATTTAACTAAATGGTTAAAACAAATAATGAGGTGTCTTCTTCGAGAAGCACCTTGAACAATTACAAGAATGCCCCTCATCGTATATACATACCCGTATCCGTATTCCGAATAAATACGAATACAATGAGACAAAATAATCCAAGAATATAATACTAGGATCCGGTTTAAACCAAAGCCCGCTAGTATTATCCGCCTGAACATCATACGTGCACAAGTACACATATGTGATCGAACCCTGCTGTAAAACCATACGGCCTCTACATCGTTTCGCCCGGAGCAGGGAAACCCTCTGTGTGGGACTCTAAAGAATCAACAGTATTCTGGCAGTGGGTTTAACCATAAGCACGTCTGTAACACCCGGCCCCTTTTATACCAAAGTCCAAATTTTGTTACTTTAGAATTCCATTTATTCTATTTACAATTTTATGTGTTTTATTTAGAAAATTATTTATTTATTAAAACCACTTCTTTAAACCCCAATCCTTATTTCCCTTCTAATTAAACAAAATTTTTCCCTTACTAACTTAAAGAGCCCAATCCCTTACCCAAACCCGGCCCCCCTTTCTTTCCACCAATTTTTCCTTCATTCCTCAGCCTTAGGCTACCCGAGCCTACCTCCTCTTTTCTTTTATTAAAGGAAATCCTTTACTTGGCCCGGCCCATTCTACTTCAGCCCAGCCCGCCTCCTCAGCGACCCGATCCGCTCCTGTTCATCCTCCCCCTCCAACGGCTCTTTTCCTTTCCCCGCGCGCGATCCGCCTTCTCCGCCGTGCCTCGCGCCCACGCCCACGCCCCCGCTCCTGCCGTTACACCCACGACTTCAACCCCATTCTCTTCCCTCACACCCCATCTCTCTTCTCTGCCTTTTGAGAAATCCCTCATCTCTCTTCCCCATCTCATTTTTCGCTCACTCCTTCCCATGTCGCGCACCCACGCCTCGCCGTTACCCCACGTCGCCGACGACCCCGGTCACGTCTCCAACTCCCCTCGTCTCTCTCCCTTTCCAACTCACTCCTCACCTCCTCTCTACATCCATCGGGCCCTCCCAACTCCCAGCCTCACTGATCCCACAACCCATTGCCACCTCCACCGCCGGCTTTCATCCCACCACTTCGCTCGACCCACGACGACGACAGCCACTCATTCACCCGTCTTTTCTCATCAACGCCCTCGTCTCCTCACCACCTTCCCTCTCCCTTCTCTGCCACCATCACCCAGCACCCAAACCCACAGCCGAGCTCGAACCCCTGCACCCGAGCTCGACATCCCCTGCGCCGACGACCGGTGGGCTCCTCGTCTCGTTGTCGACATCCATCGCATCTCGTCGACCCCATCATCATCATCCTCTTCGCCCTCATCTCACTGTCTCTCTCTCTCTCTCCTCCTCACTGTCCCTCTCTCTCTCCCTGCATCTCTCTCTCACTCTGTTCCCCTCTCCTTCTCTCTCTCAGCTCTCTCGCTCTCAGTCTCTTTCTCTCTCTCTCTCTCTCCTTCTCTCTCTCGGCTCTCATCTCTCAATCTCTCTCTCTTTCAGTACTCTCTCTCTCTCTCTCTCCTACTCACTGTCTCTCTCTCTCCTTGCATCTCATCTCTCTAAATTTCTCTCTCACAACTCTCTCTCCCTATATCACTTTCCCTCTCTTGAACCCACATCCCGAACACCTCACTGGAACCCCGCCAGCAACCACCCTCGTCCCCACGAGCCGAGTCGTGATCACCGCAAACCATTCAAGCTTTGGCATTTCATCGAGCACTTTTCATACGTCGTCGATCCCTGCTGTCTCGGTCGTCGCCACTGCTGCCGTACAACCCCGAGACGTCCCCAGGCAAGTATTTTACTTGCTTACATGCTATTTACCTAAATTACGATCTTTAATTACATATATCATAAAGTTGCAAGTTTAGATTAATTATGTGCCATACCTGTTCGACGCGTGTTCCCAAACAAAATACTTTTCTAAATTGACGGAACTGGATTAATTACTGTGGCCCTTGCTATGATGAATACCTTGTGCAAGTTTCGCTGGAAAATATGACCGTTAACGACTAAAACAACTACCCCCAAGTTTAATCGTAAAACTGTACTTTTATTGTACCTGAAAACCGTTAAATTCACCATAAATTATATACACACTAGAATAGTGCGTTCGAAGGCTCAAATCGAAGCCAACTCGACGAACTTTAACCCTATACTAGTTTCCAGATATTCCTGTACTTAAACTGTGACGATAATTGGATCGGAGTGTGACTCTGGACTGCAGTCCAGAGCGACTCCAATCGTTGGTTGCTGTTCCGTATCGGGTACCACAAGATTTCCATGACTCATAGGTTGCGGAACTCTACTGTTTATTGTATATGAATCTGTTAGCTAGACAACACAATTGGTTTCATTCTGTTTCGTTACCGTCTGATATTTAATCTGTAATTTAATAGATCGGGACGTATAACAGTCCCAGCAGAATCAGAACTGACATATTGGTATTGAATAGTGTATATCTCCTGATGTACAGACGCGATCGAAGATCCGTCTATTGCGTTGAAAACCTTACTGAAAACCCTAGATTTCATTCAACTGTGGAGTCGCTAAAATCTGATCCCAACTGGGATTAAAATGTGTTGCGAAACGGACTTCTGATTCTGAAACCGGATTTCCAGCCGCGAGCGCTTAAAATGAAATGGTTATAATTAAGGATCCTGGAACCCGATTGGCTTGAAACTAAATTCGATGGAAGGACAACTGAACATACTAATTATTACCTGTTTATCGTTTCGCTAAACTATATACGTACGTTTCATGATAAATCGTGCAAGTGATAGAACACCATTTTTATGACACTTTAATCATGCTTCATATACTGTTTACGTATCATATCATACCCATATCATCGCAGTGATTACCTAGTGATATCGTGCATTTACCCAGTGTTAGATTTTAGTGATGATTGTGGCAAGTACGTCAGTGTTTGTGTATCCGTGAATAAGTGAAAGTGATACGTACTTGTGCATAATCAGTGACCCTATTATTCTTTTGCATTGTCGACGTCTGTGGGATGCGTGTACGTGTGACTATAAGTGGTATGGGACACTTATGGAAGCGCTTGCACGGGTGTCACAGATAAGGCACCAGACACTGCCATTTATCTTAGGTATTAGTCGGGACATGCTTGATGGAGGTCCTGCCTCCAGTTCTCGCGCAGACTTATCACGGATCGATTAGTATTTAGGGTTATGGTTAGCGTTTGATGTAGACCACGGGGTGTGGGGTAGTTTAAGTGTGAGTTCAACAGAATCTCGGGAGTCCCATACCGGCTTATATATTTAGGGAGATATATGGAGATTTACAGGGTATGTGATATTCACCGTGATATACATGTTACATGTTGGGCCCGTGGTCCCTTGCCCTTGGGTTCTACTCTTGGGTGGAGGACACTCGCGAGTGATTGACTCTCACACTTGGACTGACGATAGGCTTAGTGACCTGTACAGTGAGACTTAGAGACTGATAGGGATACTGGCATTTATATACCCTATATACTGTGTTGACATACGTGGCATATCGTTCTACTGCTATTACTGTTCCGCTGCATTGGTTACTGCCTGTTCATACCTACATCATTCTGATTTACTGCTACATATATCTGTTATCACTGTTAGAATTGTCATATGATTTTATGTATAATATTGCTATTGTGTCGCTCTGACGACCTGAGTATGCATGCTCAGTGTGAGGAGAAGATTTAGCCTGGACCAGAACTAGACGTGCATCACAGACTTCTTGACTTGCCATTCCGAGTTACATTCGTTTGTTTCCCATCAGGTCAGTTTATATTATTGTTCCTTTCAGTTACTGCATTTCTCATTACCTGCGCATCATTTACTGTTTACCATGAAAAACTAGAAGCCGAAGTGTGACTACGGCAGGACATTTCCTTGACCGTAGGAGCATGGCTGGCCTTGTCTACCCCTCGTATTCCGTATTTTGGGAAGCGGGGCGTGACAACGTCAGTGGCACTAGCTGTATATAATGGCTACCCAGATACATGTCGAAAAGGAAGGCCGACGAGCAAACTTGTCCGAACTCCTAACTGAGCCTATCCGTGACAATATCCGTATAGTCCGGTCTCTTCGTCTAAGAGTATCGCATACCGGATCTAGGGGTGGTAAACGTTAGACCCTAATAACCCGATAATTCATGTTGATGCGGCTCAGGACCAATTCGGGAAACTACTGATCAACCTATCAGTAAATCCCAACTGCCTTGGCCAAGGTTTTATGGTCCTAGCCAATCGAACACAGTGCGATATCAACTCCCAATACCGGGAGAGACGAATCCCTGACAATCACTCACTGCCTCCATGTGGCTCGGGACCGTACCCAACCAAAACCTGTTTGCACGACTCAGTAGAGCCGTGGTAAGGTAGTGATCAAAGCACAGTGGGAACTTACACGAGACAAATGATGACCTCAGGTCCAAAGACTAATCTGTACACATGTCACATGAGAACCGCTATTTGACGATAGGTATAATACCATCTAGAGGTTCTCAGCAAGTCCGTCCAGTGTACTCACCCCCAGTGAGCACCTGTATACAATCTTAGTTGATCACACCAGTGGTTATGGAACTAACCACCGCCCCTCGTCGGGGTCTCGAAACGTATACGCAAGTCTACTCTGGAGTATCGATACTCCCGCGACTTGGGACTTTTAAGGATGTGCTTATAGACTACCCAGCTCCCACAAGTATGATTGCCATTATAACGCTGGTAGTCAAGCAAGATCCTATGGGTTTTATCAACATGTGGTCGACATATATAACATATGCACATGTTAAGATAAAGAAAAACCATAATAGTATACTACTGTATCGAGTCTTTATCAATATGTGAAGCTGGATAAAACATCAATAGAAACAAATACACATATACTGATAAAGACAACTCAAATAATATATTATATAACTGAACAAGATCGTCCTGTACATACATATCCCCACCATTCATATGTATACATATACAATAATGGCCTCTAGGGCATACATATCCAACAATTCTCCTACTTGCACTAAAGGCCAGTAATTGGCGTACCGAATACACAAAGTCTGCACTAAGGCCAGCTGCTGGCATACCGCATACCCAACATCTCAAAAAGGCGCTCGAACTGCGCTTGAGGGATGGCTTTCGTAAATGGATCCGCTGTGTTCTCTTTTGTATCCACTTTCCGGACCTCGATCTCCTGGCGATCTATGATCTCCCTGATCAGGGATACCGCCTTAAGATGTGTCTGGATTTATGATGGGACCTTGGTTCCTTCCCTAAAGCTATAGCCCCATTGTTATCACAATACAGAGGTATTAGATCAACAATGGACGGAACTACCTGTAGTTCAGTGATGAACTTCTTCATCCAGACCGCTTCTTTTGCGGCATCGTTCGCAGCAATGTATTTAGCCTCCATCGTCGAGTCTGCGATGGTATCCTATTTGGAACTCCTCCAACATGCCGTCCCTCCGTTGAGGGTAAACACAAAACCTGAGACAGACTTGCTGTCATCCTTGTCACTCTGGAAGCTTGAATCAGTAAAGGAATCAACCTTCAGGTCTCCATTACCGTAAACCAAGAACATCTCCTTAGTCCTTCTCAGGTACTTGAGAATGTTCTTCACTGCTATCCAGTGGTTCTTACCTGGGTTCGACTGATACCGGCTCACCATGCTTAGCGTGTAAGCTACATCTGGTCTTGTACATAGTATCGCATACATTATAGATCTTACCGCCGAAGCGTAGGGTATAATGCTCATGCGAACCCTCTCCTCATCAGTCTTGGAAGACATCTCTTTGGAGAGGGTGATTCCGTGAAATGCGGGTATATTACCGCGCTTGGAATCTTCCATACTAAATCTCTTTAGTATGGTCTCTATGTACCTGGACTGCGAAAGTCCCAGTAATCTCTTGGATCTATCTCTGTAGATATTGATCCCCAGAATGTACGAGGCATCACTCAGGTCCTTCATGGAGAACCTTTATGATAAGAACAACTTGAACGATTGTAGCATAGGAATATCATTTCCTATCAAAAGAATGCCGTCCACGTACAAGACTAGGAATACGACAGTTCGTCCTACAATCTTCTTATAAATGCACGGCTCATCCTCATTCTTGATGAAGTCAAATTCCTTGACTGTTTCATCAAAACAGATGTTCCAACTCCGCGATGCCTGCTTTAATCCATAAATGGATTTGAGCAACTTGCACACTTTCCCGCTGCTCCCACTGTCTACAAAACCTTCTGGCTGATCCATATAAATGCACTCTTCCAAACTTCCGTTTAGGAAAGCCGTTTTTACATCCATTTGCCAGATTTCATAGTCATAGAAGGCAGCAATGGCAAGTAAGATCCGAATGGATTTGAGCATAGCTATTGGAGAAAATTTTTCGTCATAGTCCAATCCTGGTCTTCGACAAAAACCTTTTGTAACAAGTCTAGCCTTATAGGTTTCTACCTGCCCATCGACATCAATCTTCTTCTTGTAGATCCACTTGCATCCAACGAGTTTTACCCTAGGTGGAACAATTTCCAGGGTTCACACTTTATTGGCGTACATGGACTCCATTTCGGATTGCATAGCATCCAGCCACTTATCACAGTCCCTACTGATAATGGCCTGCCTGAAACTAGTAGGATCATCTTCTTCCAAGATGCAATCCTCTCGATCCTGGTCTATGAGAAAACCGTAGTATCTCTCGGGCGGATGAGAAATCCTACTAGATCTGCGGAGTGGCTGAGTTTCGTCGGGTATTACTGATTCTAGGGGTTCTACCAAATCTTCTGTTACAGTTTGTGGTTCGTGAATTTCTTCCAGTTCTACCGTACTCCCACTAATTTCTTTTGCAAGAAATTCCCTTTCCAAAAAGGTAGCGTGACGAGATACAAACACCTTCTGTTCCTCAGTGTTGTAGAACAGATATCCCTTAGAATGCTTAGGGTATCCCACAAACTTGCACAATACAGACCCTGCCTCGAGTTTATCTGGATTTTGCTTTTTGACAAAAGCAGGACACCCCCATATCTTAATGTAATTAAGACATGGTTTCTTCCCACTCCATATTTCATATAGGGTGGTAGGCACTGATTTGGACGGTGCTCTATTCAATATGAATGTAGCTGATTCAAGAGCAATCCCCCAGAAAGAAAGAGGCAACTCAGCATTACTCATCATGGAGCGAACCATGTCTAATAGGGTACGGTTTCTTCGCTCCAATACACCGTTGTGCTGTCGTGTATATGGAGGAGTAAGCCGAGAGAGAATACCATTCTCTTTTAGAAAAACCTGGAATTCCATACTTAAGTACTCCCTTCCTCTATCAGATCGGAGGATCTTGATACTTTTGTCTATCTGGTTCTCTACTTCGTTTCTGAATTCTTTGAATTTATCAAAAACTTCAGATTTGTGTTTCATAAGATACACATATCCGAATCTAGAGAGATCGTCAGTGAATGTGATGAAGTACTAGAACCCACCCCATGCATGTATAGACATTGGACCACATACATCACTGTGTATGAGTCCCAAGAGCTTTCCTGCTCTTTCTCCGTGTCCGGTGAACGGAGATTTGGTCATCTTTCCTTTGAGACAAGATTGACAAGTTTCATAAGATGAAAATTCGAACGTATTCAAATATCCATCCTTATGTAATTTACTCAATCTTTTCTCTCTGATATGACCAAGTCTACAATGCCACAAGTAGGATTCGTTCTCTTCTGAACTCTTCCTCTTGCATGTGCTTCGTATGTTGAAAACTGCATTTTGATTTAGAACATAAATATCATTAAACAGTGTACCTTCTGTAACCAATACCTTATCAAGGTAAATGTTCATGATATTTCTATCAAGAACAAAGTTATATCCATCTTTATCAAGTAAAGAAACTGATATGATGTTGCAAACCATGAAAGGTACATAGTAGCAATTTTTTAAAATCATAGTATTGCCATTTGGAAACACTAGGTGATATTCACCGATGGTTGCAGCATTAACTTGTGCTCCGTTCCCTACTCTGAGGGACATATCACCAGATCCAACTATCCCACTTTTTCTTAGTCCCTGCAATAAATTACAGATATGAGATCCTGATCCGGTATCTAGTACCCAAAAGGTAGGATTAGCCGAAAAACAGTTTTCAATTACGAGAACACCTGAAGAAGATGCAATAGTATGCTTCTTCTTCGTTGGGGTCATCAAGGAATTCATTCTATCCTCTTTCCTCTGCTTATACTCATAAGTTAGAGCCAAATCGACGTTCCCCAGCCCTGAATAAGAATTCAGATCGGTCAAGTGATACATTTTATTATCTTAATTAGGGTGTGAAATGGTTGCTACCTGGAGAGAGAGAGAAAAGAAACACTTAGCGTGCGCTCTTGCAAGATTAGATTGGTTATTAGTTTATCTAATCAGGATTGTTTACCGCCGGAAACCGGGAAAGACTGACGTCTTGCCTGAATCTGGGGGCAGATGCTATTTGGTTTTATCCGTCCACCTCTCCGAAGATGCCAAGTTGATTTATGGCACCGTGTATCGGAGGTTTAGACGGATGCGGCAGATGTAGCAGACTTCGTCAGATTCCCCCTTGCTTGAGGGGTTTTTGATTGTGGGGACGCTCTTCCCTGCAGGCGCAAGCCCCTGCAGTTAATTACGTTACCGCATCGCGGTAACAACTTTCTCCTTCTCCAGAATTTCACTTCATGTCGTGGGTGTTTGTTTTGTTTGTGGTTGCCCGTGGATTGTATACGGAGACTAATTTATGTCATCACTCGTAGGACGTGGATTAGTCCAAATCCGTATTTTCTTAGATTTGGGTTTGGTGTTTTAGTTTAAGGATACGTTAGCCAATTGAGGCTAAGATCAACTTAAACGTTCGTTAAGGATACGTTAGTCTGATTTGAGACTAAGATCAACTTAACAGAAGAGCATTTAGGGGCTCTATTGTTCCAGTTTAGGGACGTAGTAGTCCATTTAATATATGGCCGTCGGGACCCGTCACCTCTTTGACGACGTTGAAGGATTACAACGACAGGTGTCAGAGGAGTTTGGAGATGTACCCTTGGACCAAAGTTGATGAGGGGATATGTAGCCCAGTTTGAATGTTTAAGGATACGTTAGCCAGATTTGAGGCTAAGATCAACTTAAACGGGATCGTTTAGATCCGACAAAAGAGCATTTTAGGGGCTCTATTGTTCCAGTTTAGGGACGTAGTGGTCCATAGGTAGTTTAAGGACATTGCGGTCCATTTCTAGTTTAGGGACATGATGGTCTATGTTCCCATTTTGGGGACGGATATTAGTTTAAGGACGCATTAGTCCATGGGTTTAAGGACCCCACAGTCCGTATCTTGGTTTAAGGACGCATAAGTCCATAGGTTGGTTTAAGGACGCATAAGTCCGTGAGTTTAAGGATGCATTAGTCCGTGAGTTTAAGGACCTCACAGTCCGTATTTTGGTTTAAGGACACATAAGTCCGTGAGTTTAAGGACGCATTAGTCCGTAAGTTTAAGGACCTCACAGTCCGTATTTT
This sequence comes from Agapanthus africanus, assembly GCA_030015575.1. Classification (NCBI taxonomy): domain Eukaryota; kingdom Viridiplantae; phylum Streptophyta; class Magnoliopsida; order Asparagales; family Amaryllidaceae; genus Agapanthus; species Agapanthus africanus. Next base: position 820,106,907 of record CM057339.1, on the reverse strand, counting down.
GGTTTAAGGACGCATAAGTCCGTGAGTTTATGTAACCCTTCGAAAATCGTTTAGGCAGTTTTTCGGTAATCGGCAAATTTTTCGGCTTTTTCCGTAAAAAGTCAAAATTGATATTTTTCATTGTAGACCTAATTATACAAAATTTAGATAAGATATTACTATAATTTTGTCACTAAAATCTCACTTATAATTATCTAGTTAAATAAAAAAAAATCCTCCGAAATCCACAAAAATTCACACTTTTCTTCTCTAATTCAAATCTAAACCCTATTCCATTCCTTCTCAACCCCAAATTGGACTAATACAAGGAGAAAAGAGGCATCTTTAGAGGCTAATTGCAAGAGGATCATAACTTGGAAGGTATAAATCCTAAACTAGTTGTTAAATTTGTAGTTTAAATAAGCTAGATTAGTATTTTGAAGTATTAATTTAGTGTAAATCTTTGTTCATGAAAAATCAAGAGAAAGTTTTGATTTTTAAAAATTAGGGTTTGTAGAATAATGGTTGGATTATGTTAGGGATGGTTATCTAATTGATTAGAATGGTTAATGGTGTAATTATATGCTTGTTAAATCGACAAATATCGATGTTTGCATTGAATCGGCGTTGAATTCGCTTACTAGATTTTTGTAGAAAATAGAATGCGGTCAATTTGCGTTAGGTTAGCAATATTATTAGCTTCGTATAGGATTATTAGAATGCGCAAACGCGTGTTTCGTCTAGTCGGGTTGTAGTTTTGCCGATTTCCCCGAAATGACGATTCTAGTTAAAGGATTGCGATTTTCGTGCGTTTTTCCGCGCACCGAGTGCATGCTATGATTATTTTGAGAGCGTGGATAATTGTATGTTGTGACTTGCATTGTGTTAGGTTTTGTAATCTTATGCTTGGTATTGTGCAAATATAGGATCGGTCGGGGAAACTTCGGATACGGCGCGAAAAGGCAAAGCGGTGGCCGGGTCAGATTAGCGGGGATTTCAGGTGAGTAGATGTATTCATCTATGGGGGAATCGTCTGGATGGCGCGAGGCGCCCCCCTAGTTAGGATTACCCTACTTTATGCAAGATTATATTGTTAGTTAGCTTATCCATTCATGTACACTGCATACCCTTATAGCGAACAGTATGTTAAATTGCATGGACATTCATCTCTACCTATGCGATATCATTTCGTAGGACACGAACACCTTAACATTGGCATCTGTTGCACGCGCACTATTCATGTGACACACACGCCTTTGGTAATTGACATGCCACGTGCACGATAGAACCTGTTTATCTTAATATCGTCACCTGCATTCATACTTGATATATGAAACTGCATCGCATGCACATATCTCGCATCATCATCATATTTACATAGAACTCTAGCCAAAATTCACATCATACACATTGATATCATAGACATTTATCATACATATAACATGTGGACATTATGATTTTCTTGAGGATTTCAGTTTTGCTGCGATTTCTGGATTTTTGGGGAAAACCGCAAGAATTTAACAAAACCTTATATTTATCATTTTCAAAACAAAGTTGCGGTTTTTTCGTGATGTATGTGTCGTCCACCATGAGTTTTCATGTTTTCTGTTGGATTTCGAGACCCGATTCGAGGAGTGGATGAACCGTCTCGGGTACATGGTGGGCCCGGTATGGTACCCCGGGGCAAGAAGATCGAGTTGTAGACGATGAGCCTGGCAGGGGAAGACTACCTACCGGTGATGTCTGGCGCGGCGGATATTCGGAGGATACCGACCGTTGTCGTGAGATTTATGATATGGGCCGATCCGGACTGACGGAGCCCGATATTGAGACAGATGTGATTCCTATTTGGTGTCGATGCTTGACACGGGTTTTCAGAGGATTTCTTGATGATATTTAGCTATTATGCAGACATTCATTTTCTAAAAGTTAAGAATGCAGTAACATTAACATTTAAAACACTTAAAGAGTTAGAAAAGATATTGCATACATGTGCATGCATACTAGAGTTATTATATCACATATGGACATACATGTTGTTCCGCATTGCGTGCATTCTTACGATTGCCTTACTAGATGTTATATTCTACTCACGAGCTGGCAACTCACCCCCGTTGTGCCACAGTGTCTTGCAGGTCGGACCCGTCAGTCTTGTAGCGGCGGGCTATCTGGTCATCAGTTCCTTTTGCTCAGACTCGCGACATCGCCCGTAGGTGGGTTGCGAGTATACTTTATTCCTTTTTGCTTTATCATTGTATCTAGTATTCTCCATCTACCACTTGTATTGTATATGCGACCTAGTGATGAGACTGAGAGATTTGTATATTTGTGGTTTCTTTTGGGTCGAGCTCACTTGAGCCGACGTGTGTTTTCTGGTATTTGCATCTCTTTTATGCTCTTCTCTTGATATAACTATTATATTGCATGTGGTTGTGATCCGCCTTGGGCGAAGAGCTAGCTCCCGCTTGGGGATGCCATTTTTATGATTACAGGTTTATTATCTTGTTGTACCCATTTTGGGGGATAGAAAATACAGGGGAGACTCTGCCGAAATTTTCGGGAATTTTTGATGTTTTTAAAAAGGGATTCTATGCAACTTAATTGATTTAAAAAACCGTTTTCATTTAAGGTTTTCCTTCACTCTCTTTTGATTTTGGGTTAGATTTCTGGGCTTTGGCTGACTTAGGTTACGGTACGCCTTTAGACGTCTCGTAATCTAAGTGCCAGTCACGTTCCGTACTTTCGGGTCGTGACAAAGTTGGTATCAGAGCGTAGGTTTTACCTTTCTGAGTGTAGGACGACCTTGGTAGATGGAGTAGGTGACTTAAGCAGAGTGGCGTAGCGTGGGTATGATCCGCGGCATACTTACGATACGGTACTCCGCCTAAGTGACCTTAGGACATAATTGCTTGTATTTCCTTTCGTGATTCCTTGCATTCCTTGATCCAATTGCAATGTCCTTATCAGTTCTATTTCTTATTCCAGCTTCGATGCCGCCAAAGACTACGAGAGCTCAGCGGGCTGCCGCTAGGGATGAGATTCGGGCGGGCCCGTCTGAGGCGAGGATCGAGCGGGAGGATACGCCTACCCCTCAGGGTCATACTGATCCGCCTTATCCAGACCGTATTGCCAGATTAGAGGCCGGCATGCAAGAGTTGCGGCAGATGATGGGATCTTTAGTTGAGTCCAGCCGGGCACAGAGATCCGAGGACGTTCCTTCCACCGCACAGACCACGATCGTACCTGCTGCACAGATGGTCACTCCTGCTGCTACTACGGAGACTATCCCTGTTTCACTACAGGAGTTCATGAGATTGAGACCTCCAGCTTTTACCGGTACAGATGCGACAGAGGACCCACATGCATTTCTCGATAGGATGGCACGGATTGGCCGTTCGTTGAGGTGTTCTGAGGATAGATTGGTGGAGTTTGCGAGTTTTCGTCTGGAGGGTCTTGCCCAGACATGGTACGACTCAGTAGAGAGAGGCCAAGCTGCAGGTCTGCCTTCTATGACCTGGGATGAGTTTACAGCTGCATTTCTTGCCCGTTTTCTTTCGGAGAGTGTTCGAGATGCTCGAGCCCGTAGTTTTGAGTCTTTGCGCAAGACTCCGGGGATGACAGTGTCGGAGTATGATATACAGTTTACCCAGTTGTCTCGATATGCTCCGTACCTAGTCGACACAGAAGAGAAGAGGATAAAGAGGTTTGTACGAGGGCTTGATACACAGCTATTCCTTGCCATCGGCACCCAGCACTTTGATACATACGCAGCCGCGATGGACGCAGCCTTACTTTTGGAGGAGCGTATTTCTGAGACTCCGGTCGTTTCTGGGCCGAAGAGGATCCGTACTGATACGCCAGCTCAGCGGCAGATGGGCAGACATCGTGATAGATTATTTCCGGGAGATGGCGGAGGCAGAGGATTGAGACGAGGTCAGTTATTTGGTTCATATCCACAGACCCAGCAGTCGTCTCCAAGATGTTTTCGGTGCGGGAGTCAGTATCACCGTGTCAGAGACTGTACCATGGGACGTCCGGGCGCGGCGACAGTCCCGCATGTGACTTTACCACCTTCACCACCATCGCAGAGAGCTTTACTTCCTACTCCTGATGATGCTTCACGCCAGCCAGATGCTTCTAGAGGCCGTGGGCGTGGCGGTCCGGTTCCGTGAGGACGAGGCGACAGAGGCAGAGGCAGAGGCCGAGGTAGAGGCAAAGGACAGCCAGCTATTAGTGGTGGACAGGCCCGAGTGTTCGCGTTGACTCCTCAGGATGCACAGGCATCCAATGCCGACGTGACAGGTACTCTGCCAGTATGTTCTTTTGATGCACGGGTATTATTTGATCCAGGCTCCACACATTCCTATGTTTCCACATATTTTGCACCGAGGTTGGGCCGAGAGTCATCTCCGTTAGATCAGCCGCTTGTCGTTATTACCCCGGTAGGCGAGTCTTTTGTTGCCCGTTTTGTATACCGATCTTGTTCCGTTCGTATCGGGGAGAGAGATTCTTCAGTAGATTTGATTCTCCTCGATATGCTTGACTTTGACGTTCTTCTTGGTATGGACTGGCTAGCCACCTGTTATGCATCTGTGGACTGCCGTGAAAAAGCAGTCAGATTCAGTTTTCCTGGTGAGCCGGTTCTTATTATTCAGGGAGATCGTAGCGCTACCCTTCCCAGCTTGATTTCATCTCTTCGCGCTGGTCAGCTCTTAAGGAAAGGGTGTCAGGGATTCTTAGCCTATGTTTGTGATACTCGCTCCACAGAGGTTCCGTTGGACCAGGTCCCTGTTGTGAGAGAGTTTCCTGATGTATTCCCTGATGAGCTGCCTGGTCTGCCACCAGAGCGCGAGATTGAGTTCTGTATTGACTTGATCCCTGGCACGGGGCCTATTTCTATACCTCCTTATCGGATGGCCCCGGCGGAGCTGAGAGAGCTAAAGGATCAGTTACAGGACTTGCTGGACAAAGGGCTTATCCGACCGAGTGTGTCACCTTGGGGCGCTCCCGTCTTGTTTGTTAAGAAGAAGGACGGAAGTATGCGTTTATGCATTGATTATCGTCAGCTGAACCGAGTTACTGTGCGGAACAGGTATCCCCTACCCCGCATTGATGACTTATTCGATCAGCTCCAGGGTGCAGGGTTTTTCTCGAAGGTTGATTTACGGTCAGGTTATCACCAGTTGCTAGTTCGGAAGGAGGATATTCCGAAGACCGCTTTCCGTACTCGATATGGTCATTACGAGTTCTTGGTGATGTCGTTCGGGCTCACCAATGCCCCGGCAGCTTTTATGGATTTGATGAACCGCGTATTCAGGCCGTATCTTGATCAGTTCATCATTGTGTTCATTGACGACATCTTGGTTTATTCTCGGAGCCGGGAGGAGCATGAGCAGCACTTACGTATCACATTACAGACTTTGAGGGAGCATCAGCTGTTCGCCAAATTCTCCAAGTGCGCATTCTGGCTAGACAGTGTCGATTTCTTGGGTCATGTGGTGACGAGAGATGGTATTTGCGTGGACCCGAAGAAGATCGAGGCAGTTCAGCGTTGGCCTAGACCGGTATCAGTTACAGAGGTTCGTAGCTTTCTAGGTCTGGCCGGCTATTATCGACGTTTTGTCCAGGATTTCTCCCGCATTGCTGCACCGTTGACCGGGTTGACCCGGAAGGGGATTCCTTTTGATTGGACCCAGGCATATGAGGATAGCTTCCAGCAGTTGAAGACTCGTCTGACTACTGCTCCAGTGTTAGCATTGCCTTCAGGATCAGGCGGGTTCGTGGTATATTGTGATGCTTCTAGAGTAGGGCTGGGCTGTGTATTGATGCATCACGACAGAGTTATCGCGTATGCTTCTCGGCAGCTGAGGAAACACGAGCAGAACTACCCCACCCATGATTTAGAGATGGCTGCAGTGGTGTTTGCACTCAAGATCTGGAGACATTACCTATACGGTGAGTCGTGCCAGATATACACTGACCACAAGAGTTTGAAGTATATCTTCCAGCAGCGAGACCTGAACCTGAGACAGCGCCGTTGGATGGAGTTGGTGAAAGATTATGACTGCGAGATTCTATACCATCCGAGCAAGGTGAATGTGGTGGCAGATGCTTTGAGTAGGAGGCCCGGAGGTAGCTTATCTTGTTTGAGCGCAGTACAGATGCAGTCGACGGCGGATTGGCAGGTTTTATGTTATAGCAGAGTGCAGTTCGAGTTTACTCCTACAGGGGGACAGCTAGCCCATTTCAGAGCACGCCCACAGTTACTTGACCGTATCCACGAGGCACAGTCCGGCGATGCCCGTACATTAGAGATTATTGAGCAGATTCGACAGGGCAGAGTTTCTGAGTTCGTGATTGATGATCAGGGGATACTTCGATATGGGACTCGACTGTGCGTGCCAGATTTAGAGGGACTGAGGCGTGATATTCTCGAGGAGGCACATAGATCAGTATACAGTGTGCATCCAGGTTCCACCAAGATGTACCGTGATTTGAGAGAGGTTTACTGGTGGGACGGGATGAAGAAGGATATTACAGACTTTGTGTCGAGATGCCTGACTTGTCAGCAAGTCAAGGCTGAGCACCAGAGGCCAGCCGGCGAGTTACAGCCTTTGCCCATCCCTGAGTGGAAGTGGGAGCAGGTCTCCATGGACTTCGTTGTGGGTCTACCCAGGACCAGTCGAGGGTATGACTCTATTTGGGTGATTGTGGATCGACTGACGAAAGCAGCTCACTTTCTGCCAGTAAAGACCACTTTTGGATTTTCTCAGTACGCCCAGGTTTATATTGATGAGATAGTGCGACTGCATGGCGTTCCGACTTGCATCGTGTCCGACCGTGGCACCCAGTTTACCAGCCGATTGTGGCAGAAACTCCAGGAAGCTTTGGGCACCCGATTGAGTTTTAGCACAGCCTTTCATCCGCAGACTGACGGTCAGTCGGAGCGTACTATTCAGACTCTTGAGGACATGCTCAGAGCTTGTGTTTTAGATTTTGGTGGTAGCTGGGATCGTCATTTGCCTCTGATCGAGTTTTCCTACAATAATAGCTTCCAGGAGACGATTCAGATGGCACCTTTCGAGGCTTTATATGGGAGGAGATGTCGATCGCCTGTATGTTGGACAGAGCTCAGAGAGAGCAGTATTTTGGGGCCTCAGATCGTACAGGAGACGACCGAGAAGATACAGCTGATTCGGGACAGGATGAGAGAGGCACAGAGCAGGCAGAAATCATATGCTGACAGGCGTCGTCGCCGACTCGAGTTCGCTGTTGGCGATCATGTTTTCCTGAAGGTCTCTCCGATGAAGGGTGTGATGAGATTTGGGCAGAAAGGGAAACTGAGTCCTAGATATGTTGGTCCTTTCGAGATCCTAGAGCTTGTTGGTCCAGTCGCTTATCGGTTAGCTCTTCCGCCCAGCTTCCCCGATGTTCACCCCGTATTCCATGTCTCGATGCTCCGCAAGTAACTTCATGATCCTTCCCAGGCGATTCAGCACCAGACGATCCAGTTAGAGCGTGACCTTTCTTTCACCGAGCAGCCGGTTGTCATCTTGGATCGGCAGGTAAAGAAATTGAGGTCGAAGGTCATACCGTCTGTCAAGGTTCTTTGGCGTGGCCCGAACAGCGAGGAGGTCACCTGGGAGACCGAGGTCGAGATGAGGAAGAGATATCCCCATCTTTTTGAAGGTACGCGTAGTTAAATTCTAAATTCGGGGACCGAATTTCTTTAAGGGGGGAAGATTGTAACCCTTCGAAAATCGTTTAGGCAGTTTTTCGGTAATCGGCAATTTTTTCGGCTTTTTCCGTAAAAAGTCAAAATTGATATTTTTCATTGTAGACCTAATTATACAAAATTTAGATAAGATATTACTATAATTTTGTCACTAAAATGTCACTTATAATTATCTAGTTAAATAAATTTTTTTTTTCGTAATTAATTAATTTTTTATTATTTTAAGCCTTTTTAAATACATTTAATTAGGGATAAATACAAATTTAATTAGGTAAATTTCTTAATTAGGAGTCTTTATAAGCTAAAATATGGTGTTAATAAAATTATATCATGTCTTGCAAACTTTTAGATTTTTGGTGGGAAAATTATGAAAAAAATGGCTTAAAAATGGGTTTTTTTGGTAAAAAGTTGATGTAACATTCATTAATTGATCTTTGAAGAAGCTTTTTGTGTAGAATTTTCCACACAATTCTCTCTCACTCTCCTCCTCCACCTCCTGGTCGTGCTACCTGCAGCAAACCCCCTCCCATTTCCCCCATTTTGTTTAGCTCAAAATTCTTGCAAAAAATCCTCCGAAATCCACAAAAATTCACACTTTTCTTCTCTAATTCAAATCTAAACCCTATTCCATTCCTTCTCAACCCCAAATTGGACTAATACAAGGAGAAAAGAGGCATCTTTAGAGGCTAATTGCAAGAGGATCATAACTTGGAAGGTATAAATCCTAAACTAGTTGTTAAATTTGTAGTTTAAATAAGCTAGATTAGTATTTTGAAGTATTAATTTAGTGTAAATCTTTGTTCATGAAAAATCAAGAGAAGGTTTTGATTTTTAAAAATTAGGGTTTGTAGAATAATGGTTGGATTATGTTAGGGATGGTTATCTAATTGATTAGAATGGTTAATGGTGTAATTATATGCTTGTTAAATCGACAAATATCGATGTTTGCATTGAATCGGCGTTGAATTCGCTTACTAGATTTTTGTAGAAAATAGAATGCGGTCAATTTGCGTTAGGTTAGCAATATTATTAGCTTCGTATAGGATTATTAGAATGCGCAAACGCGTGTTTCGTCTAGTCGGGTTGTAGTTTTGCCGATTTCCCCGAAATGACGATTCTAGTTAAAGGATTGCGATTTTCGTGCGTTTTTCCGCGCACCGAGTGCATGCTATGATTATTTTGAGAGCGTGGATAATTGTATGTTGTGACTTGCATTGTGTTAGGTTTTGTAATCTTATGCTTGGTATTGTGCAAATATAGGATCGGTCGGGGAAACTTCGGATACGGCGCGAAAAGGCAAAGCGGTGGCCGGGTCAGATTAGCGGGGATTTCAGGTGAGTAGATGTATTCATCTATGGGGGAATCGTCTGGATGGCGCGAGGCGCCCCCCTAGTTAGGATTACCCTACTTTATGCAAGATTATATTGTTAGTTAGCTTATCCATTCATGTACACTGCATACCCTTATAGCGAACAGTATGTTAAATTGCATGGACATTCATCTCTACCTATGCGATATCATTTCGTAGGACACGAACACCTTACCATTGGCATCTGTTGCACGTGCACTATTCATGTGACACACACGCCTTTGGTAATTGACATGCCACGTGCACGATAGAACCTGTTTATCTTAATATCGTCACCTGCATTCATACTTGATATATGAAACTGCATCGCATGCACATATCTCGCATCATCATCATATTTACATAGAACTCTAGCCAAAATTCACATCATACACATTGATATCATAGACATTTATCATACATATAACATGTGGACATTATGATTTTCTTGAGGATTTCAGTTTTGCTGCGATTTCTGGATTTTTGGGGAAAACCGCAAGAATTTAACAAAACCTTATATTTATCATTTTCAAAACAAAGTTGCGATTTTCTCGTGATGTATGTGTCGTCCACCATGAGTTTTCATGTTTTCTGTTGGATTTCGAGACCCGATTCGAGGAGTGGATGAACCGTCTCGGGTACATGGTGGGCCCGGTATGGTACCCCGGGGCAAGAAGATCGAGTTGTAGACGATGAGCCTGGCAGGGGAAGACTACCTACCGGTGATGTCTGGCGCGGCGGATATTCGGAGGATACCGACCGTTGTCGTGAGATTTATGATATGGGCCGATCCGGACTGACGGAGCCCGATATTGAGACAGATGTGATTCCTATTTGGTGTCGATGCTTGACACGGGTTTTCAGAGGATTTCTTGATGATATTTAGCTATTATGCAGACATTCATTTTCTAAAAGTTAAGAATGCAGTAACATTAACATTTAAAACACTTAAAGAGTTAGAAAAGATATTGCATACATGTGCATGCATACTAGAGTTATTATATCACATATGGACATACATGTTGTTCCGCATTGCGTGCATTCTTACGATTGCCTTACTAGATATTATATTCTACTCACGAGCTGGCAACTCATCCCCGTTGTGCCACAGTGTCTTGCAGGTCGGACCCGTCAGTCTTGTAGCGGCGGGCTATCTGGTCATCAGTTCCTTTTGCTCAGACTCGCGACATCGCCCGTAGGTGGGTTGCGAGTATACTTTATTCCTTTTTGCTTTATCATTGTATCTAGTATTCTCCATCTACCACTTGTATTGTATATGCGACCTAGTGATGAGACTGAGAGATTTGTATATTTGTGGTTTCTTTTGGGTCGAGCTCACTTGAGCCGACGTGTGTTTTCTGGTATTTGCATCTCTTTTATGCTCTTCTCTTGATATTACTATTATATTGCATGTGGTTGTGATCCTCCTTGGGCGAAGAGCTAGCTCCCGCTTGGGGATGCCATTTTTATGATTACAGATTTATTATCTTGTTGTACCCATTTTGGGGGATAGAAAATACAGGGGAGATTCTGCCGAAATTTTCGGGAATTTTTGATGTTTTTAAAAAGGGATTCTATGCAACTTAATTGATTTAAAAAACCGTTTTCATTTAAGGTTTTCCTTCACTCTCTTTTGATTTTGGGTTAGATTTCTGGGCTTTGGCTGACTTAGGTTACGGTACGCCTTTAGACGTCTCGTAATCTAAGTGCCAGTCACGTTCCGTACTTTCGGGTCGTGACAGTTTAAGGACGCATTAGTCCATGAGTTTAAGAACCTCACAGTCTGTATGAATGTGTTTAAGGACGCATTAGTCTATTAGTTTAAGGACGCATAAGTCCGTGAGTTTAAGGACCTCACAGGTCCGTGAGTTTAAGGACCTCACAGTCCGTATGGATGTGTTTAAGGACGCATTAGTCTATTAGTATAAGGACGCATTAGTTCATAAGGATGTGTTTAAGGACGCATTAGTCCATTAGTTTAAGGACGCATTAGTCCGTGAGTTTAGGGACCCCACAGTCCGTATGGTTGTGTTTAAGGACGCATTAGTCCATTAGTTTAAGGACGCATAAGTCCGTGAGTTTAAGAACCTCACAGTCTGTATTTTTGGTTTAAGGACGCTTTAGTCCATGAGTTTAAGGACCCCACAGTCCGTATCGATGTGTGGTTGTCGGGACCCGTCACCTCTCTGACGTCGTTGAAGGATTACAACGATATGTGTCAGAGGAGTTCGGAGATGTACCCTTGAACCGGATGTAAATTGATTTAAGAGAGCAGTCTTGCTCAGTCAATTTAATTTGAGAACTTACTGCCATGATTGGGCTAAGTCCAGTTGAGAATGTTCAACGCCTTTATCTTTGGCCTATTAGGCCTGTGCTAGGGCTTTGCCCCTGTTTAATAATGCACTGCATTTCATTCTGGCCTGTTAGGCCCTTTTGATTTGGGCTCTGTCCCTTTATAAATGATGCAGAGCATCTGTTTGGGCTCTGCCCTTCTTTAAAATAATGCATTGCATTTAATTTGGCCTGTTAGGCCTTTTTTAATTGGGCTTGGCCCTTCTGTAAATAATGCAGTGCATTAATTACTTGACAGTGGCTTGCCAGGCGCTTTGCGCTAATTATTGAGCACAAGCGCATGTGGAGGTGACACGTGTCACGCTCTGGTGAGCGCAAGCGCAGTGCGCTGCGTTGTTGCGCTGCTGACACGTGGCGCGCTCTGGTGGGTTGTGCCAACTTTAAAGAGCAATACTCTATTTTTAAAAGCGCACAGCGCAAGTGGTTATGGTGCTGACATGTGGCACTCTCTGGTGGTTTGCGCCAACACAGGAGCGCAACAGTGCAGTTTTGCAAGTGCAGGGCACTGTTTTAATAACTTAATCCAATTTTGGATTTAAGAGAGGAATCTTTAAGATTCCAGAACCAATGGTTCATAAAAAAGTGCAAGGCACTGTTATTATTTATTTATTTATTTTTATTGAAGATCATTGATCTTGTTCTTAGATCAATGATCTTTTCAGTAGAAGTTCTTCTTTTTAAAAGGTTTACCTTTCTTTTTCCTTTTTGAATTCTTCTTAAACTTTTTTTAAGAGCTCTGTGAATTCTCTCTCTGTTTCTCTGTTTTCTCTCTGTCTCTCTGTATGTTTTAGAATTGGGGTCTAGGGGCCTTTATATAGTTCCCATTAATTTGTTAAATTAGTTAACGAGATCATTCTCTGAGTGATTTAGGGATTTTTCCCTACCGTTGGATCTTTGATCCAAGGGCTTCTGTTTTACAGAAGGCAATCTTCTTGTTTTTAACAAGAACAGAAAGATCTTACTGGAATTTCAATTCTGTTTGGCGCAAACGCACCTGCGCTTGACACGTGTCGCGCAGCGCAACTGCGCTGACACGTGTCGCTCAGCGCAGAGCGCAGCACAACTGAAGCGTTGCTTCTTTTGTTTTTTAATTTAAGTAGAGCCTTGCTCTAATTGGGTGCGCTGCCTTGGGCGCTGCGCTGGCGTATCAGTTTTTGACACGTGGCGCGTTGCGCGCAGCACAAGGAATTTGAAGCGTTGCTTTAATTTTTGAATTTTTGAAATTCAAACAGAGCTTTGCTCTGATTGGGGGAATCAGAAGCGTTGCTTCAGTTCCTGTCTTGGAATTTGAACAGAGCCTTACTCTGATTGGGGTAAACAAATGCCCCCCACCGTTGCGCTTACGTGGCCCCAAAACGTGAGCGCAACGGTGACAGAATTCCAACCGTTGCGGTAACTTTTGGAAGTTGAAAGGGCATTTGATGCCTATAAATAGGACCTTTGGTCCTCAACAGATGATTATCATCTTTAAGATTTTTACTTTCAAAACTTCAGAGCCTTGCTCTTGCCTTAAAGAACTCCCAGAGTTAGATTTTCTTTAAAAGAAACTTTTTAGGTAAAAATTAATCTTGAATTAAATTAATTTTAATTAATAGATCCTTGCTCTCATAGATCTTTTAATCTAAAGAAAACCCCTTTGGGATTTCACCAATAGAGCCTTGCTCTCAAGAATCTGTTTCAGGGTTTCTTAACCCGTGAACAGAGCTTTGCTCTTTGGCAAAACATAGATCTTTTTGATCTAAAAAAATGATGAACTCTTAAGAGTTTGAATATGGATAATGAAGATTAAAAATGGAGTTTTGTCTTTAATGGATTATATCATCTTTTAATAGTAAGGCTCTCAGAGTTCTCGGGGAATTTCTTTAAATTCTCCTCATAACTGATTTTGACAGGTGTCACTCCGGTCTGCAGAGCATTGCTCTCGGGGAGTTTAACTTCCTGTCTCTTTTTATTGCTAATCCTCCATTGATGTTTCCTTCAGGCATTATGGCGGTGCATCTATACAGTCTGCACGAATTCATCACCTACGAGGATATCCGCATACAGGGCCGTCAACAAAACCAAGAGTTTACAGATGCCCAGTGTGCGGAGGTTATGGGTCGCTTGAACGCACGCGTTGGTTGGCTGCTCCCCCGCCGTTCTGCTCTCTTGAAAGTCGTGCTAGGAGCAATTTGGAGAGCACTCCCGGGGTTCTACGAGGCCATGCCGCTTAACGTGCTGGATGATGCCGAGAACAAGGTGCATTCAGTGTACCTGTCGGGGCTGATCTCGAAGAAACGGCGGGATAGCCTCATCGACATTCTGCATCAAGTTTTTCAGCAGACGATGATAATCGCTGCTTATCGAAGGATAGGGGGCCTTGCCGAAGATCTTGACACACGTGAGCGCGAGAGGCTGCGCACGAGAATAATCAGAAAGGCCAGAAGAACTCTAGATGGCCTTATTTTTGAATTCCTTAATCCATGCCCTGAGGTTATACCATTGTAATCATTTGAATAATGTTTTTGCTTATTTCTTTATGATTGTAAGACCCTTTTCAATATGAATGGAAACTTTTTTTTTTATTTCAGCTTATCCTATTTCTCGTTCTGAGTCTTTTGCACATGCATGAATGAGTGTCTCGAATATTTGATCAAACGCAAATCGGACGTTCTTTCTGTCAATTTCTTCTTTCTGCTATTATCAGCATGTTATCTCAGTAAGCATGGTTGGCAGCTGATAGAGCAAGCATTCTGTGTTGGTTTCTTCAAGATTTAGCCATGGCTTAGGCCGCAGGTTCAAATCTGATGCCTAAGACTTTTCAACTCTATGAGCTGTGAGGGTCTCATAGAGACTTTTCTCTCTACGGATCGAGAGGATCTCGTAGGTGGATTTTCTCCTTAGGAATCGTGAGGATTCCTAAGTGCGTTTTCTCTTATAAGTTGTAAGGATCTTATAAGAGAATTTTCCCTCTTACGAGTTGAGAGAACCCGAAAGCGGTTGTTTCCCTCTTTGTCGAGTTTCGACTTTGGAGAGTGAGACCCGTGGATAGTATGCAAGAGACCGTTTTAGGCCGACTTGCAGGGTCCCAGTGCTTAGGAAACAAGTTTTTTAATCCCTGCTGCCTAAGGCTTTATCTTGCAAGTTGAGACGAATAGGGAAGTCCTCGCGAAGACACTAATTTCCTCACGAGTTGAGACGAATCGAGCAGTTCTCGTCAAGGACACTAATTTCCCTAAGTTGAAGTATTTTGTCGAGGACACTGGTTTCCTCGAGGTTGAAACGAATAGAAGTGCTCCCGCAAAGACACTGGTTTCTCTGTGGGTCGACGCGGATCAGGAAGCTCTTATCTAGGACGCTAGTTTCCCTGAGTTGAGGAGGTTGCCAAGGACACTGATTTTCCTGGAGTTGAAACGAATCAAAGTATTCCTGCAAAGACACTGATTTCTTTGTCGGTCGACGCGAATCAAGATGTTCTTGTCAAGGACACTGGTTTCCCTGAGTCGAAGTATTTTGCCGAGGACGCTGGTTTCCTCGAAGTTAAAACGAATCGGAGTATTCCTGCGGAGACACTAGTTTCTCTGCGGGCCGACGCGAATCAAGAAGCTCTCATCAAGGACGCTAGTTTCCCTGAATTGAGGTATTTGCCAAGGACACTGATTTCCCCGAAGTTGAAACGAATCGGAGTATTCCTACGGAGACACTGGTTTCTCTGCGGGCCGATGCGAATCAAGAAGCTCTCATCAAGGACGCTAGTTTCCCTGAATTGAGGTATTTGCCAAGGACACTGATTTCCCTGGGGTTGAAACAAATCGATGTATTCCTGCAAAGACGCTAGTTTCTCTGCGGGTCGACGCGAATCAAGATGTTCTCATCAAGGACACTGGTTTCCTTGAGTCGAAGTATTTTGCCGAAGACACTGGTTTCCTCGGGGTTGAAACGAATCGGGGTATTCCTGCAAAGACGCTAGTTTCTCTGCGGGCCGACGCGAATCGAGGTGGTCTCGTCAAGGACACTGGTTTCCCTGAATCGAGGATGCTGCCAAGGACACTGATTTCCCTGGGGTTGAAACGAATCGGGGTATTCCTGCAAAGACGCTGGTTTCTTTGCGGGCCGACGCGAATCGAGGTGGTCTCGTCAAGAACACTGGTTTCCCTGAGTCGAGGATGCTGCCAAGGACACTGATTTCCCTGGGGTTGAGATGATCTCTGGTGGTCTTTCAGGTTTTATATGAGTTACCGTCAAAACCGTGAAGTTAGAAATTTGATCTTTGCTTTGTTTGCTGGCACTTGCGTCTGTTGTATTGAGACAAATGCCACGGTTGTCTCTAGGTTGTTAGTGAACCGTCGAGATTTGGCTTCGCTTCCTGGCGGAGCCTGTTGGGAAGGTATGGTTCCCTCTTTGTTTGTGCCTTTGTATTGTATACAGGGATCAATGTGATCTCACCTGTAGGGCGAAAAATTTCATTCATTTTTATTATTATTGTTTTATTTCCGCGATGCTCTATCATTTCAGTTTTATATCGCGAAAATCGCGATTGCCCCATTATTTCGGCTATTTTTCGCGGTGCCCAATCATTTCGGCTGTTTATTTTATTTTTACTCATTGCTTTTTATTGCGAGTTGCCCAATCATTTCGGCTATTTTGTATGCATACGTTTTTACTTGCTGCTTTTTATTGCAAGTTGCCCCATCATTTCGGCTATTTCGTATGCATGCGCGGCTTGCTGGCTTTTCACCATAAGCATGGAATTAGACACCGATTTCGGTATCAGCACGCTGCAACTGGGATATTGCCAGGAGCGAATCATTATTTGCCTCTGTCGATATTGAACAAAGGTGGCTTAGCGAACAGGGTTAGGGTCCTGTCGACTAAGGCTTTTGACTTCATGAGCCGTAAGGGTCTCACAAAGGTATTTCTCCCTACAAGCCGTGAGGATCTTGTAGGTGTATTTTCTCCTTAGGAATCGTGAGTATTCATAAGTGCATGTTCCTCTGTAAGTCGTAAGGATTCTACAAGAGGGTTTTTCTCCTTGTAAGTTGAGAAGACTTACAAGGGTTGTTCATCGTGCGAACATATCCCTAGTCACGGATGGGACTTGGTTAGGGAAATGTTTATTCGCGCCCGTGGATTGTATACAAGGGTCAGTATGAGCCGCTTGTAGGGCAATATCGAAGGTTGTGGAGGTTGCTTAAGCACAGGTTTAGGTTTCTGTAACTTAAGACTTTCAAATCTTATGAGCCATGAGGGTTCTATAAGAGAGTTCTCCTTACGAGTCGTGAGGATCTCGCAAGTGTATTTTCTCCTTAGGAATGTGAGGATCCCTAAGTGTGTTGCTCCCTTGTGAGTCGTAAGGATCTCACGCGGGTGGTTTCTCCTTACAAGGTCGAGAGGACCCTGTAAGTGTCTTTTAACGAGGTTGCGCCCTTCCGGGTTTTCACAAACACTCGCCGGTAGCCATGCTGTTTTTACTCACGGAGCCCTTTCGGGTTTTCATCCGTGCCCATTTTGCTTATGGACATACCGTTTTTTTTTATTATTTCTTTTTTATTCTCTTTTTCCTAACGAGGTTGCGCCCTTTCAGGTTTTCACAAACACTCGCCGGTAGCCCTGCTGTTTTTACTCACGGAGCCCTTTCGGGTTTTCATCCGTGCCCATTTTACTTATGGACATACCGTTTATTATTTATTTATTTATTTTTATTTTTTTATATATCGGCTTTGGGATGTTGCAATCCACCGTAGTTTATCGACATCTCGGTCAACAGCTAGTTTTAGGACGTAGTGGTCCGTCATTAGTTTAAGGACGTAGTGGTCCGTCATTAGTTTAAGGACGTTTCAGTCCGTTATTAGTTTAAGGACGTTTCGGTCCGCCATTAGTTTAAGGACGTTTCGGTCCGTCATTAGTTTAAGGACGTTTCGGTCCGCTCAGGAGAAGGCCGGCTACTACTCATAGAGTTTGGGCTTAGGAAGATAGCGAGCGGACATAGTCGTCGTCATCTATCATTGACCTAGGCTGTGACTCGTTAGGCGTAGTATTTCTTCAGGAAGCGACCGTTTATTGGCCTGAAAGGCCTTTCACCGTGCATATCCATGAGTAGATAGGCTCCACCCTGGTAGACCTTGTCTATGATGTACGGGCCTTTATAGTTCGGCTCGAATTTTCCCCGCTTGGCGCGATTGGGAATCATAGGTCTTTTGACCACTAGCACGAGTTCGCCTTGGCGGAATGTCCTCGGCCGGGTTAATCTTTCATATGAGCGCGTCATCTTTGCTTTATAAGCCTCCAGATTTTGTTGCGCTATGAGCCGGGTTTCATCAAGGGCATCAAGCTCTTCAAGCCGAAGGTGAGCATTTTCTTTGTCCGTTAGCTCGTAATGGACTGCCACTCGTAGAGAGGGTAACTCTATCTCGAGGGGGAGTACTGCTTCTGTACCGAACACTAACGCATACGGCGTCGTGTTCGTGGCCGTCTTGAATGTAGTTCGATACGCCCAGAGAGCTTCTTGCAGTCTTTCATGCCAGTCCTTCTTATTTCGGGACACTGTCTTCTTCACGATCTTCGTCAAGGTCTTGTTGAAGGCCTCAGCTAGACCGTTAGCTCGCGGATTATAAACTGAGGAATATCTCCAGTCTATATTATGCTGTTGTGCGAAGCGACTGATCTTGTGGCTTCTGTAGGCTGGCCCGTTATCGGAGATGATCCGTCGCGGCATTCCAAACCGATAAATGACGTGCGTCTTGAAGAAATGGAGGATATTCTCCGTCTTCACTTCCCTCAGCGGTACTGCTTCTGCCCATTTGGAGAAGTAGTCAGTCGTTGCCAAGATGAAACGATGTCCTCTAGACGATGCTGGTTCGATGGGGCCGACTATGTCAGTTCCCCACATTTCGAACGGCCAGCTAGCCATCGTTGGATGTAGTGGATTTGGATGCTGATGGATGAAGTCCCCATGAATTTGGCATGAGTGGCACTACTTCGCATACTCAAGGCAGTCCTGAATCATCGTGGGCCAATAGTAGCCCATCCGTTTGATCTTCAACTTCATCTTCGGGCCCGCTTGGTGAGAACCACAGAGTCCGTCATGAACTTCCTGAACGACTCTTTTCGCTTCGTCAGGTCCCAGGCATCTCAACCACAGAGAATCAAACGACCTCTTATACAGAGTATCATTGACGAAGGAGAAAGACAGAGCTCGTTTCATAAGCTGATGTCTTGAGGACGCATCTTCGGGCGTTCGACGGTATTTGAAATAGTCTATAAAGACTTCTCTCCAATCCTCAGCATTTTCCCAGTCTTTTATTTGCAGGGTCGTCTGCTCAGTCGCTCCCTTTCCTTCGGATGATTCCGAAGATATTTCTGCTGGGGCAAGCACCCGACGGCTTTGTACCACGATTCTTACGTCATCGAGATTCTCGTCAGCCAGTTCTTTAGCGAGCTTGGCTAATGCGTCCGCTTTGCTATTTTCTACACGCGGTATGCTTTCTAGCATGTAGGAGGGGATTTGAGTCAGCAGTTGCTGTACTCTCTCGCCATATTTCACCAGCTCTGGTTTGCACTTTTGATAGTCGCCGTTTACTTGACTAACGACCAGTTGGGAATCTCTGTATATGAGGAGGTTTTCAATTCCCATGTCGATGGCGATCTCGAGGCCTGCCATCAAAGCTTCATACCCGGCTTCATTGTTTGTCCTCAGCTCTGTTAAGGAGAAAGCGAAGCGCATTATCCCTCCTTGTGGAGTTACGAAGATGAGGCCCACCCCTGATTTGATTATAGGGGTGTTTTGTTTGCGCTTCTTCATGGAAGACACTCCATCAAAATAGAGTTCCCATCGGGTATCACTACCGTCGATCGCATCAAACGCGTGTTCATCT
Organism: Agapanthus africanus; assembly: GCA_030015575.1. Lineage (NCBI taxonomy): Eukaryota > Viridiplantae > Streptophyta > Magnoliopsida > Asparagales > Amaryllidaceae > Agapanthus > Agapanthus africanus. The sequence goes on along the minus strand of CM057339.1, from coordinate 820,087,640 downwards.
GACAGCTCGCAATTCAGAGGGGAATCGGCCGGTATCGGATTCTCACCGAGGAAGTCGGCGATGGCCTGGCCTTTCACTGCCTTAAGAGGCTAATAGGTTATCGAAAACTCCATTAAGATCAAGGCCCATTTAGCGAGTCTCCCTGTCAATATGGCCTTCGACATCAGATATTTGAGAGGGTCCACCTTCAAAATGAGACGGACTTCATGCGCCAACGTATAGTGCCTGAGCTTTGTTATCGCGAAGATCAACGCCAGGCAGTGTTTTTCGATGGGGGAGTAGTTGCTTTCTGCCCCCAGTAGAACTCGGCTCAAATAGTAGAGGGCTCGTTCTTTCCCTTGGTCGTTCTCCTGTGCCCATAATGCGCCTAAGGAACCTTCGAGGGCTGTTGTATACAGAATGAGAGGCTTTCCCTTGACCGGATCGGCCAGTACTGGCGGATTTTGCAGGTATTGCTTGATTTCGTCTAGCGCGCTCTAGCATTTATGATCCCAGACGAACGGGGTTCCCTTCTTCATCAGGTGACTATAAGGACGGCACTTGCCTGAAAGGTTGGCTATAAATCGCCGGATGTACGCGAGCTTCCCTTGGAGAGACCGCAATTGCTTGAGAGTCCTTGGCGGAGGCATTTCCATGATCGCCTTAATCTTCGACGGATCTATCTCAATACCTCGGTGTCGGACGACGAATCCCAGGAATTTTCCCGAGGAAACTCCAAATGCGCACTTGAGAGGATTCATCTTCAAGTTGTATCGTCGAAGGCGTTGAAATACGGTCTTGAGATGCTCGAGATGTTCCTCGTACGATTTGCTTTTCACCACGAAGTCGTCGATATAGCATTCGACGATTTCATGTATAAGGTCATCGAAGATCTTCATCATGGCCCTCTGATAAGTAGCACCGGCGTTCTTTAGACCGAAGGCCATCACTTTATAACAGAATATTCCCAGAGGAGTCTGAAAAGCGGTGTGCTTCTGGTCTTCGGGATGCATCTTGATATGATTATATCCTGATGAACCGTCCATGAAGGAGAAAACCTCATGAGTGGACGTATTGTCTATCATCAGTTCAGTGACTGGCACTGGGAAATCGTCCTTCGGGCAAGCTTTATTGAGATCCCGGAAGTCCACGCATATGCGCACCGTCCCATTTTTCTTCATCACTGGGACAATGTTGGCGATCCAGTCGGGATATTGAACCTCCTGGATAAAGCCAGAGTCGATTAGCTTCTTGAACTCGGCATTGATACTCATCTCAAGCTCGAGCCGCATTCTTCTTGGCAGTTGTTTGACCGGCTTGACGTCCGGAGATATCGCCAATTTATGCACAGCAATTTCTGGATCTAGTCCCGGCATTTCGGAATAGTTCCATGCGAAGCAATCTCTATGCTGCATAAGCACGTCTTTTAACGCAGCCACCCTTTCTTCAGATAGCAGCTCGCTGACGAATGTCGGTCGCGGGTCATTTGCTGTCCCCAACTCAATTTTTTTGAGGTTATCTGCGGTAGTATGTATTCCATCCTCCAGCTCTTTCGGTGCTGGTGGAAATTCTGAGATCACCCCATCGTTGCTGTTTTCGAAGCACCAGGGAAGGTCATCCATGTTCTCGGGCTCTTCTTTTGATATTGTTATCATGTGACAAGTACGAATTCGCTTCCAAGACCAATGTGGAGATGGTTCTGCTCTCGTGGCTTTGGGTTCGTGCTTCTGTGGTGGCGTTACCCTCCAGTTGTCAGACAGAGCGAACTTGCCGAGCTGATATTGATCTTTGACCCAATTCTTAAAGGTGAAGCAGTCTTCGAGAGGGTGTCCTATTACTCGGTGATAGGAGCAATAGTTTGGGTGTGAGACTTCGTCTGCTTGTTCGGGGTGTTTAGACTCCGGCAGTGTAAGCATATGATATTTTAGAGCTTGGTCAAGTATCTTCTTTGTCTTGTCTCGAGGAAAAGAGTATGCTCGACCCATTTTCCTCATGAGGGATTGATCAGAACCGCTCGATTCCCTCTTGCGTGGCTTCTTAGTCCCGCTTTGTTGCTGTTGAGAGCCTTTTTCGCATTTCGACTTATTTCCGCCTCTGCGTCGAGCCTTTTTTATAATAGGTTGACAGGGAGTGGCATTTTCATCTTTCACGGCCTGTTGGAGGAGGCGTTGCGTTTTGGCTTTCTCGTAGATGGCCATCTCACGGTTGTGGTCGTCTCTGACTTTTTGGCCAGCTTCCCTTATAAGCTTGTCCATTTGTTCTTCGAACGACGGACTGGGCATTTTTGCATCAGGAACTTTTGCTGGTTCAGGATTAGCGTCCTCCCATTGAGCATCCGCTTCTTCATTGAAGTCAAGCACGACGTAGCAATCATGGAGTAGCTCTCGTTTCTTGGACCGAATGTAACCAAGCCCGCTTGTTTCCATTCTCCCATTAGGCAACTTGTGCCGAGTCCCGAGAACGTTCCAGACCCTGTCATAGAATTTGGCTTTTCGAACGGTCTGTTTGAAGGATATGCCCTGGCGCTTCAGCAACCTCTTCAAGCCTTCTGTATAATATCTGGGCAGACGGATGGGCTGAAGCCTGTCAAGCGTAGGATCCATACCGTGCCAGGTTTCTTTCTCTACTTTGGTTTCTTCAGAGCGGTAGAATAGAATTGCCTTTTCACCTGGGAGGGACATAGAACGTCTGCAGCTCCTCTACACTGTAGGTATCGAGCGCATCCAGTTCTTTATAATGTTTAAGCGGCACCATGGCGACTTGCAAACTTTGCTCTTCATCAGCGGACGTTCGTATTGAAGGCCGAGCAGAGAATACAGCATGGACCTCATCTTCCGAGTCACTACCAAAGATCAACGTAGGAGAAAATGGTCCCGGCTTGTTGTATTGAGGCGGACCCGAATAAACTATCTCCTCTTCCTTCTCGGTATCACTGCCGAAGACAGGGATGGTGGCGTTAGCTTTGTTCTCCGGCTTGTGACACCTCTCCGTGTATTCGAAATCCGGTAAAAAGTATTTGGCATCTTCATATTTGCGGACCTCGTTCACGAAGAACGGGTTCAGTTCTCTCGTCACGGTATACTCGAGACCATCCCTAAAATATTTCATACACTGATGCTGTGTAGAAGGGATGATGTTGTACTCGTGTAACCATGGTCGGCCGAGCAGAGCATTGTAGCATGTCTTGGCGTCTATGACGTAGAATTTAATGTCCGTGACGAGTAGCCCAAAGCGTAGCGTTAGTATCACAGACCCAAGAGTTCTTGATGATTGGGAGTCGAACTCGGAGATGGTGATCTTATCCCGAGCAAGGTGCTGGACGCTCATGCAGATTTCCTTTAACACCCGCACATTGAGGAGATTAACGGAAGATCCGTTGTCGACCGGGATTTTGCCTATCTTTATATCGTGGCAGTATCCTGAGACATAAAGGGGGCGATTGTGTTCGCACGTCCCAAGGAGAAGGTCTTCATCACCAAAAGTGACATCGGCCGTGTGCACTTCCTCCAATTCATCCTTCATCTTTTCTTCGGCCAGGAAAGCTTGGAATTGCTCCGGCTCCTGTAGTGCCTTGATTAACGAATCTCTCGCCTCTTTTGATAGTAAAAGGGCGTCAAGAATGCTGAGCTGCGAGGGTAGCTTCCTCAGATGCGCTAGAACGTTGTAATCCACCTTATTTTTCTTCGGCGGGTCCTTGGCAGTTAGCTCTTCCATGACTTGGTCATCTTGGGCAATGTCCTCAGACACCTTTTCTTTCCTTTTATCTTTCTTGTTTGAGGGTCCGAGATTCTTTTCGGGTAGCGTCCGATTACGCAGCCGGATATTTTCACAGTCTTTCTGCTCTTCTTCTTTTCCCGAGGTGGACTCTCTAAAGAGGGGGCTAAGAGCCAGCTCCTCATCAGAATCGCTCCCGAAGGTGAGCACTTGTGATCCCCCGGCGTTAACCATGCGACAATTGCCGGTAGTTCTGTTAAGCCCCTCGGTTGTATTTTTCCGCTCCCGACGAGTTTTGCGCTTCTCCCGCTTAAAATGTTGTCGGTGAGCAACATATCCCTGCCACCATCCATTGAAAGTTTTGTACTTTTCGGTGGGGTGCGAAATCTTTCGATGATACAAGCAGTAGGAAGGGTGCATTTCCGCTTCGCCAGTAATGCTTCCTTCAGAAGATGGTAGCTTCATACCCATAGATATGGCCTTAGCAAACCTTTTCTTCGTCTTGAGTTTGCTTTTATCTGCGGTGGACGTACTTTGCTCCAGCGGGAGTATCCCAACTGCTTCGTCAAGTCGCTGGCATTTGGCCCTTTCAAATATGACCGCCTCGCGTTCCCGATCTGCTTTACTTTTCTACAGAGCTTCGTTGAGGAATGCGTCAATTGTTTCATCCGATGGCCCTAGAATTTCCGGTTCAAGATCTGCCTCCGGCTTTTCAGCACAAAGAGTTTCCTCATCATCTGTAAACGAATGAGAGATCATATGACAGCTCACCACGTATTATTTGGATTCATCCGACGAACTTTCTCCCTCATTTTCCTCTTGAAAGACGTGGTTGAGGAACTCTTGGAGTGTAATGGGAGTCCGTGCTTTCTGGTTGTATTCCTCTAGCGCGTCAATTTGTTTTTGTAAGTCCGTGCGCTTGTCGCCAGGCTTCACAGGCTTCTTGGCTTTCTTCTTCTTCTTCTTTGAAGATTTTGACGGCTGGTTGTGAGTGCTTGGGCCACCACCATCGGTCTTTGGAGTTGGACGCGGCTTCAACATCCCTTCAATGATCTGAGGTTCCAACGGGTTCTTCCACCTAATCGCTGGGCATGTTTGAAGATCGTTTAGCATCCTCTTTGTCTTGGCTGATAGTACAATCTCCCAAGGAGCTTCTTCAACGAGAGAGCACGTTGCCCCTGGCGTATTCACTCTTTTAGGGGCATGAGGCTGCGGCAGATTCACCTTCCATCTGTCGGACAATGCGAATTTGCCCTGTTGGTACTGGTCCTCAATCCAATTTTTAAAGACGTAGCAATCTTCGATCGGATGACCCAGTACTCGATGATAGGGACAGTAGTTGGGATTGTTGACATCATTTGGCTGCGACGGACGTCTTGGATCTGGCAGATTTATGAGTCGGTTGCGCAATGCCAGCTCAAACAGTCTTCTCGTTTTATCTCGAGAAAACGAGTAAGGACGTCCAAGCCTTTCCTCAAGGGGCGTACGCGGACGCATATTATTTTGACGGACAGCCGGTTTCAAGTTGCTCGGCTATTGTTGAGCATTAGCGACAACGATCGCTTTTCCCTTCCCCTTCTCGTTTCGAGAGTCCGACTTTGGAGGGGGCGGTCTATGGTCCATATGGTCTATTTGGGCCAGTTTGTCGATTAGGGCCTGGAAGGTAGTGGCCTTGAAGAACATCATAAATTAGGATATGGTCGATTGCGGATCGAGGGTTCCCACAAACATGCCCACTGCGATTATCTGATCACGGGAAAAAAATACGACATACGAAGTGTGGAGTGGAAAGAGGAAAAGGTCCCACCGGGCGTGCCAGAATCTGTTTACCACCGGAAACCGGGAAAGACCGACGTCTTGCCTGAATCTGGGGGCAGATGCTATTTGGTTTTATCCGTCCACCTCTCCGAAGATGCCAAGTTGATTTATGGCATCGTGTATCGGAGGTTTAGACGGATGCGGTCGATGTAGCAGACTTCGTCAGATTCCCCCTCGCTTGAGGGGTTTTTAATTGTGGGGACGCTCTTCCCTGCAGGCGCAAGCCCCTGCAGTTAATTACGTTACCGCATCGCGGTAACAACTTTCTCCTTCTCCAGAATTTCACTTCATGTCGTGGGTGTTTGTTTTGTTTGTGGTTGACCGTAGATTGTACACGGAGACTAATTTATGTCATCACCCGTAGGACGTGGATTAGTCCAAATCCGTATTTTCTTAGATTTGGGTTTGGTGTTTTAGTTTAAGAATACGTTAGCCATATTGAGGCTAAGATCAACTTAAACGTTCGTTAAGGATACGTTAGTCTGATTTGAGACTAAGATCAACTTAACGGAAGAGCATTTAGGGGCTCTATTGTTCCAGTTTAGGGATGTAGTGGTCCATAGGTAGTTTAAGAACATTGCAGTCCATTGCTAGTTTAGGGACATGATGTTCCATATTCCCGTTTTGGGGACGGATATTAGTTTAAGGACGCATTATTCCATGGGTTTAAGGACCCCACAGTCCGTATGTTGGTTTAAGGACGCATAAGTCCATAGGTTGTTTTAAGGACGCATAAGTCCGTGAGTTTAAGGACGCATTAGTCCGTGAGTTTAAGGACCTCACAGTCCGTATTTTGGTTTAAGGACGCATAAGTCCGTGAGTTTAAGGACGCATTAGTCTATGAGTTTAAGGACCTCGCAGTCCGTATGAATGTGTTTAAGGACGCATTAGTCCATTAGTTTAAGGACGCATAAGTCCGTGAGTTTAAGAACCTCACAGTCCGTATCGATGTGTTTAAGGACGCATTAGTCCATTAGTTTAAGGACGCATTAGTCCATAAGGATGTGTTTAAGGACGTATTAGTCCATTAGTTTAAGGACGCATTAATCCGTGAGTTTAGGGACCCCACAGTCCGTATGGATGTGTTTAAGGACGCATTAGTCCATTAGTTTAAGGACGCATAAGTCCGTGAGTTTAAGGACCTCACAGTCTGTATTTTTGGTTTAAGGACGCTTTAGTCCATGAGTTTAAGGACCCCACAGTCCGTATCGATGTGTGGTTGTCGGGACCCGTCACCTCTCTGACGTCGTTGAAGGATTACAACGATAGGTGTCAGAGGAGTTCGGAGATGTACCCTTGAACCAGATGTAAATTGATTTAAGAGAGCAGTCTTGCTCATTCAATTTAATTTGAGGACTTACGGCCATGATTGGGCTAAGTCCAGTTGAGAATGTTCAACGTCTTTATCTTTGGCCTATTAGGCTTGTGCTAGGGCTTTACCCCTGTTTAATAATGCACTGCATTTCACTTTTGATTTGGGCTCTGTCCCTTTATAAATGATGCAGAGCATCTGTTTGGGCTCTGCCCTTCTTTAAAATAATGCATTGCATTTAATTTGGCCTGTTAGGCCTTTTTTAATTGGGCTTGGCCCTTCTGTAAATAATGCAGTGCATTAATTACTTGATAGTGGCTTGTCAGGCGCTTTGCGCCAATTATTGAGCGCAAGCGCATGTGGAGGTGACACGTGTCATGCTCTGGTGAGCGCAAGCGCAGTGCGCTGCGCTGTTGCGCTGCTGACACGTGGCGCGCTCTGTGGGTTGTGCCAAGTTTAAAGAGCAATGCTCTATTTTTAAAAGCGCACAGCGTAAGTGGTTATGGTGCTGACACGTGACGCTCTCTGGTGGCTTGCGCTAACCCAGGAGCGCAACAGTGCAGTTTTGCAAGTGCAGGGCACTGTTTTAATAACTTAATCCAATTTTGGATTTAAGAGAGGAATCTTTAAGATTCCAGAACCAATGGTTCATAAAAAAGTGCAAGGCACTGTTATCATTTATTTCTTTTTTTTATTGAAGATCATTGATCTTTTTGTTAGATCAATGATCTTTTCAGAAGAAGTTCTTCTTTTTAAAAGGTTTACCTTTCTTTTTCCTTTTTGAATTCTTCTTAAACTTTTTTTTAAGAGCTCTGTGAATTCTCTCTCTGTTTCTCTGTTTTCTCTCCGTCTCTGTGTGTGTTTTAGAATTGGGGTCTAGGGGGCCTTTATATAGTGCCCATTAATTTGTTAAATTAGTTAACGAGATCATTCTCTGAGTGATTTAGGGATTTTTTTCCTACCGTTGGATCTTTGATCTAAGAGCTTCTGTTTTACAGAAGGCAATCTTCTTGTTTTTAACAAGAACAGAAATATCTTACTGGAATTTCAATTCTGTTTGGCGCAAACGCACCTGCGCTTGACACGTGTCGCGCAGCGCAGAGCGCAGCGCAACTGCACTGACACGTGTCGCGCAGTGCAGAGCGCAGCACAACTGAAGCGTTGCTTCTTTTGTTTTTTAATTTAAGTAGAGCTTTGCTCTGATTGGGTGCGCTGCCTTGGGTGCTGCGCTGGTGTATTAGTTTTTGACACGTGGCGCATTGCGCGCAGCGCAAGAAATTTGAAGCGTTGCTTCAATTTTTGAATTTTTGAAATTCAAACAGAGCTTTGCTCTGATTGGGGGAATCAGAAGCGTTGCTTCAGTTCCCGCCTTGGAATTTGAACAGAGCCTTACTCTGATTGGGGTAAACAAGGATGGCTCCCACTGTTTCCTCAAATTCTTCTTCAAACCCTAAAAGAAGAACTAGTCAGGATTAATCGCATGTCACAATACTTGCTTAACCTTTCGGCCATGCTAGTGTTGGTATTTCGAGGGAGGTTTTCCAACACTTTCGCGAAGTTCCTTAATTATATAACATCTTTTCCCTAGAGGCGTAGCCCCGCTAACACCGTTCTAGACACTTACTTGGTTTATAGTATTGATTGTTAAGTATAATAATCTCCCAAGAGTAATCCTATTCATCAGTGGGATCGGGATCCAACTATCTTTGTGTGATGACCTAGATGGAATCCACTCTAGTCACCACACTCCAGAAAGTATGTTAAATCTGCAAGTTTCCTGTATATTTGAAACTCCTGATATGGTTTTTGCCCCAAGCGCTTATGACCTTGACTTTGGCCAACAAATCATAACACGCAAGTCAAGTTCTACCCGTCATTGTCCTGATTGATTTTGACTCATCTGTACATACCCTTGACTTTGGCCAACAAGATGGCACGACTGTCCTAAACCAATGCATCTATCTCTGCTATGGATAAGCAACATACAATTACCATTCACGATGCCTTGACTTTAGCCAACAACACCGCATGAATACTATGTGCTTTTTATCCGAAATGACGGAGGGCTACGGTTAGGTTTTTGGCGAAAAACCCGTTAACGTAATGAACTTGATATCGTTGAAGGAACTTGATAGCTTTGAAAAGGAGTGGTTTAAGCTCCGCTTTTAAAAACTGCTGGTTTTGAAGAAAACCGAGTAATCTATAGTATAAACTTTTGCTCAAGAGGTCACTTCCCGTGAAGGGATCTCGGCTCTTGCCTCGTGGAATGAGGTGCGGGATATTCATAGCCGAATACCACTATGCAAAGCGAAAGAATATAACTATAGTTTTTTGAAATCTGTTCCAACAACATCTTTTTAGGTTTCTTATCTTGCATTGATCAAAATTAATGCGATCCCATCAATTAATCCTATCACACCAGAAAAGAATGAAAAATACAATATACGTATATGCCACCTGCATTCGCTACTGGGCCCCGTCATCACTCGTTAAGTTACTTAACTAACGACAGCGCGAGGGCTAGACTAGCGCGGGTGCAAAACATATACAACATTTACTACTATATATAAATATATATAACATTCGTCCCAGGAATGATATAAACAACATCACAGAATAGCGATAAGCATCACAGAATCATACGGATAATCTGGGAGCCCTGGATTTCCTTTGAGCCGCAAGTGAAACTCGACGTTCCCCTGTCGTGTGGATGGCCTGTGCAATGTAAAACCTGGACCCCTACGAGCGCGACAAGTTACCCGCCAATCCCAGAAGTGAGGCAACCCCAATAAACAAAGTTAATGGGCCACCCAGCACTTCACGGAATCCAGTAACTTGGGCGCCCCTCCTTGGGTCAACCTATACCCCGTACGAGTGCGGCAAATAGCCCGCCAATTCTAGAGTGAAGCCCCCTCTGTATCAACGCCATGAGACGTGGGCTCGTTGCTTTCTAGAACCCATCAATTCGTGCACTCCACCGCGGGGTAATCCTAGTACAGAAATGAAAAAATATATACAGTGGTGATATCGACCTCAACCCGGCCGTGCCCTAATAAATGAATATACAATAAGGCAGAAATGACAGTCCTCATGTCGGACGATCGCCCCGCAATAATGAATATACAAATGAATCAAAACTGTACTACAAACATTGCACAATATGCTATCTATCACGACAATCCGACAATATCATATCAAAGATATCACATCTAATACCACAGATAAACTAGATGCGTGCAACATCTTTTAATCGACGTATAGTGATTAGAAGAAGTTAAACAACACATGTACGCATCACAGAAGCAAGTATAGCAAACTACGACATTAGAATTCCGTACGCGATTAGCAAACTAAACCAATTTCCAAAACATGAAAAATCTAGTGAGCTAAAGTTCCAAAAACCAACGTTTTAAGCCAATTCGGGAGTCGAAACGAACTCGAAACCTACCCGAATCTTCGCGAGAGTGAAGGAGGCAAAATTAACTGTCGACTGGAGGGCCTAGGGGGTACCTACTGGCGGGGGCCACCTCAAAGTGGCCTCCACAAGTTGGCAGACCCGAGAGCACCCAGATGGGGTGCTCTCGGGTCACCACCCCCAAGTCCACCTTATGGTGGTCTTGGGGGGTGGGCCCGGCCTTTGGTCCCCCTAGGTATCCTCGGGGTGCCCATGCTCCACCCCGCGGCATCTCAGTTCAAACCGTGAGCCCGCGCGGTGTGCAAACAACTCAAAACATCAGTTTTTGGAACTGTTTTTGTCGGCAGTTCGTGCGCGACAAAAACGACGGATTTCTAACATCGCTACGAGTTATCTAAGGCTTATGGAGTGGCTCTGATACAATGAAAGGTTGCACTAGCGCCCTTGGCCATCTACCGTGGCCGATATGCGGAACAATTTTTTTTCTTGGATGTTTAAACTGGCGCTAGAATAACCGTTACACATGATCTACCATAAACCCTAGATAAGCAAACAAAAAGAAGATGTCTACTATGATCGGAGTTTATACCTAAAGAACCAAGTCCTTCGGGTCTTCATTCCTCCCCTTTAGCTCCTCAAAGGATGTACAGATCACGCTTGATTGACGGCCTCCTCACGTCAAAGATGATCCACCCGAGAGTGCCTACTTGAGCTCCTACCTCTAAACCGAGGTAACTAGGTTACTTAGAATGCCAATCTAAGTAGCCTAGATTATGTAGAGAGTGATGATGGATTAATTAGTCTCAAGAACCCTAGGTTTCTCAACACATGAGACAATTAGGGTTTGAGGTGGAAGAAGATGAAGCTTGGAGGAGATGAGTGTGTAGCGAGCATGATAGAAATGAAGAATGGCTAAGTGTTTTCAATAATGATGCAAACACAAAATATCTCCATAAAATATCAACCATGGAAGAATAGTAAACCATGACGCACTACATGAGTCACACAAATAGCCATGCTTCATTTAATGAAATATAACACCTCATCTCTCCATCTCATTAACCATTTAACTAAATGGTTAAAACAAATAATGAGGTGCCATCTTCTAGAAGCACCTTGCACAATTACAAGAATGCCCCTCACCGTATATATGTACCCGTATCCATATTCTGAATAAATATGAATACAATGAGACAAAATAATCCAAGAATATAATACTAGGATCCGGCTTAAACCAAAGCCCGCTAGTATTATCCACCCGAACATCATACGTGCACAAGTACACGTATGTGATCGAACCCTACCGTAAAACCATACGGCCTCTACATCGTTTTGCCCGAAGAAGGGTAACCCTCTGTGTGGGACTCTAAAGACTCAACAGTACTCTGGCAGTGGGTTTAACCCCAAGCATGTCAGCGGCACTAGCTGTACGTAACGGCTACCCAGGAACCTGTCGAAAAGGAAGGCCGACGAGCAAACTTGTCCGAACTCCTAACTGAGCCTATCCGTGACAATATCCGTACAGTCCGGTCTCTTTGTCTAAGAGTATCGCATACCAGATCTAGGGGTGGTAAATGTCAGACCCTAATAACTCGATAATTCGTGCTGATGCGGCTTAGGACCAATCCAGGAAAATACTGATCAACCTATCAGTAAATCCCAACTGCCTTGGCCAAGGTCTTATGGTCCTAGCCAATCGAACACAGTGCGATATTAACTCCTAATACCGGGAGAGACGAATCCCTTACAATCACTCACTGCCTCCATGTGGCTGGGGACTGTACCCAACCAAAACCTGTTTGCATGATTCAGTAGAGCCGTGGTAGGGTAGTGATCAAAGCACAGTGGGAACTTACACGAGACAAATGATGACCTCAGGTCCAAAGACTAACCTGTACACATGTCACATTAGAACCGCTATTTGACGATAGGTATAATACCATCTAGAGGTTCTCAGTGAGTCTGTCTAGTGTACTCACCCACAGTGAGCACCCGTATACAATCTTAAGTAATCACACCAATGGTTGTGGGACCAACCACCGTCCATCGTCGGGGTCTCAAAACGTATACGCAAGTATACTCTGGAGTATCGATGCCCGATCTCGATACTCCCGCGACTTGGGACTTTTAAGGATGTGCTTATAGACTACACAGCTCCTACAAATATGATCGCCATCATAACGCTGGTAGTCAAGTAAGATCCTACGGGATTTATCAACATGTGGTCGATATATATAACATATGCATATGTTAAGATAAAGACAAACCATAATAGTATACTACTGTATCGAGTCTTTATCAATATGTGCAAGTGGGATAAAACATCAATAGAAACAAATACACATATGCTGATAAAGACAACTCAAATAATATACTATATAACTGAGCAAGATCGTCCTTTACATACATATCCACAGCATCCATATGTATACATATACAATAATAGCCTTTAGGGCATACATATCCAACAGTATGGAGAAAGATCGATTGCACATCCATTTTCTCATGCTGCTTCTGATGTTCAATGTCCATTGAAGCAAGCACGGGGCATTTGGCTGTGGCACAATCAATATCCCATATTTTGCGAATTTTCTTATCCGCAATAGAGGAATCAGGTCCTGAGAGGGGAGGAGCTAGAGTAGTAAGGACATATGCCACCTTATCAAAAGCAAGGGCAATATTTACGTTCCTCAGTCAGTCTTTATAATTAGGTCCTGTGAGTTTATTTTTGTCTAGTAGAAGCTTAAGTCCCGACATTGGTTATTTGCCATTAGGAGAGAGAAAAGAAAACACTCAGCAAAAGCTCTTGCATGATTAGATTGGTTATTAATCTTATATAATCGATGTCTCCCACTGCTTTTTATCAAATTTTCCTTCAAATCTTAAAAAGAAAATTAGCCAAGATTAATTACATTCTATAAGTTCGGTAACCGGTCAGGCATGCCAGTGTTGGTACTCCGAGGGAGGTTCCCCGTTCTTTCGCACGAACCTAATTAAAATAAACCTCATTTCCCTAGAGGCATAACCCCATTGACACCTTTCTAGACGCATACTGGATTAGCTAATTGTAAAGTGTAAAACTCTCATGGGAGTAACTATTACTTACAGTGGGATCGGGATCCAACTATCAAATAGAAGGTATGTAATCTCATTGCAAATTTCAACTCTTGAAATTCCCGATATGGTTTTTACCCCTAGCATCTTATGACCTTGACTATGGTCAACAAATCATACGTGCTAGTCAAGTTCTACCCGTCATTTCATGATCGATTTAGACCCACTTGTATGACCCTTAAGAATGTTCAACAAAGTCATACGAATGACCTAATCGATCGCATCATATGCTTTATAGGAAGACATCATTTAGCTACCGTACACTACGCCTTAACTATAGTCAACAAATGTAGCAAGAATACTAAGTACTCTGCTTCCTAAAACGGCGGAGGGTTACGAATTGTTTTGATGAAAACCTTCAACGTAATGAACTTGATATCGTTGTAGAATCTAGCGATTTGAAAAGGAGTGGTTTAACCTCCGCTTTTAAAATCGAGTAGTTTTCAAAAACCGAGTAGCTTTTGCTAACTTTTGCTAAAGTGGTCACTCCCGGTGAAGGGATCTCGGCTCTTTCCTCATCGAATGAAGTGCTGGATATTCATCAAGGAATATCACTATGCAAAGCAAGAACTAGAGAAGCTAATCATGATAAACCGAGTGGGTTATAGCATTTGCTAGTTTTGCTAAAGATGTCACTCCCGTTGAAGGGATCCCGGCTCTTTCCTCATCGAATGAGGTGCTGGATATTCATCAGGGAATACCACTATGCAAAGAAATAACTAGAGCTACCTTTTGAAAAATTTTGATTCTACAATATCTTTAGGTTTCTTTTCTTAACATTAATCTCATCAATATTTTTCCCCCCAACCAGAGCAAAGCTCTATTTTGAATTTCAAAATTCAAAAATTGAAGCAACGCTTCAGGTCCCGTGCGCTGCGCGCTGCGTGTCAAGCGCAGACGCGCTAGCGCCAGGTGCGCTGCGCCCTAGGCAGCGCACCCCCAATCAGAGCAAAGCTCTGTTTCAAAATTCAAAATTTAAAAGTTGAAGCAACGCTTCAGATCCAGCGCTCTGCGCAGCGCTAGCGCAGTTGCGCTGCGCGCCACGTGTCAAACACGGGAGCGCTAGCGCAGTTGCGCTGCGCGCCACGTGTCAAACACGGGTGCGCTAGCGCAGTTGCGCTGCGCTCTGCGCTGCACGCCACGTGTCGAACGTAGGTGTGCTGGCGCAAGGTGCGCCAGCGCTGGAATTAAAAATTCCACCACCGTCAGATCAAAAGATCTACTAATAATAAATTATTAATTAATTAGAACTAAAGTTCTGTTATGGAAAGATTTTTCAATCTTATTAAAATAAGAAGATTATCTTCTGTAAAACAGAAGCCTTAGGATCAAAGATCCAACGATGGGAAATATTCCCAAATCAATCAGAGAAAGATCTCTTGAAACTGATTTAACAAATCATTTGGCCCTATATAAAGGACCCTAGACTTCAAGTCTAAAAGATAGAAAAATGAGAGAGAAAAACCCTCTGCAAAAGAAGAGAAAACTCTTAGAAAAAATGGAAGATTTTTCTTCATCTTCAAGATAAAAAAAACAACTATGTTCTTGAATAATAGAGATGAAACCATCTCGTAAAGAGAAGAACCATCTTCTAAAAAGATCAGAGATCTATGAAAAAGACCAAGGTCTTTAATAAAAAAGAAAAGATCAAAAGGATCTAATCATAAAAAGACTAAAAGAAGTATTTTACTTCATTCATAGATCTTTTGATCTATAAAGGCAGAGCCTTTTATAAAAACAAGAACTTTTGTTCTTGGATCTTGAGGAAAAAAGCCTCCTTTGAAGAACATAAATTTGTTCTTAAAGTTAATCAAATGCGCTTTGCGCTATTGAAAAGTGCCTTGCACTCATGAATTGCGCCCTTGCGCTCATTAGACCGGCGCTCAACGCCAAAACCTGCCACGTGTCAACCAAAAACACAATCTGCGCTTTGCGCTTCTGAAACAGCGCACTGTGCTCATGGGCTGGCGCTTAGCGCCAAGCGCGCTACGTGTCACTCGCTGGCGCACCAACAGACTAGCGCAAAGCGCTCATAAATTAAAAGCACAATGCGCTAACAAACTAGCGCTTAGCGCTAAGCGCGACACGTGTCCTCTTCGTGTGCGCTACCTGACAGAAGCGCAGTGTGCTCTTTGACTGGCGCAAAGCGCCCGGCGCGCCACGTGGCGCATTGTCAGAATACAGTTTGTTCTGAAGAAGATAAAAAATGTCAGAGCCCAATGCCTAGCATTATTAAAAGGGCTGCGCCCAAATAAAGGCTTAATAGCCAGAACAAAAATAAAATGTTAAACATTTTTAATTGGACTTAGCCCAATTCTGGCCATAAGTCCTCAACTTATCTTGAATTGAGCACATCTGCTCTTTCAACCAACTCACCTTGGTTCAAGGGTACATCTCTTCACTCCTTTGATATTTGTCATTGTAATTCCTCAACGTCTTCAAAGAGGCGACGGGTCCCGACAACCACACATTTCTAGGACTGTGAGGTCCTTAAACTCACGAACTATGATGTCCTTAACCTCGACCGTGATGTCTTTAAACTAACATCGGACTGTGAGGTCCTTAAACTCACGGACTATGATGTCCTTAACCTTGACCGTGATGTCTTTAAACTAACATCGGACTGTGACGTCCTTAAACTCACGGACTATGATGTCCTTAACCTTGATCGTGATGTCTTTAAACTAACATCGGACTGTGAGGTCCTTAAACTCACGGACTATGATGTCCTTAATCTCGACCGTGATGTCTTAAAGCTAACATTGGACTGTGGGGTCCTTAAACCCATGGACTATGATATCCTTAACCTTGACCGTGATGTCTTAAAACTAACATTGGACCGAGATGTCCTTAAACTAACATTGGACCGTAATGTCCTTAAACTAATTGACCGCAATGTCATTAAACTAAACAATAGAGCCCAAATGCTCTCTTGTCGGATCTAAACGATCCCGTTAAGTTGATCTTAGTCTAAAATTAGACTAACGCATCCTTAACAAACGTTTAAGTTGATCTTAGTCTCAAATGAGGCTAACGTATCCTTAAACCCAAACCCCTAAACCCAAATCTAAGAAAGATACGGATTTGGACTAATTCATGTCCTACGGGCGACAACATAAATTAGTCTCCGCATACAATCCACGGGCAACCCAAAACAAAACAAACACACACGACACGAAGTGACCATCTGGAGAAGGAGAAAGTTGTTACCGCGATGCGGTAGCGTAATTAACTGCAGGGGCTTACGCCTGCAGGGAAGAGCGTCCCCACAATCAAAACCCCCTTAAACGAGGGGGAATATGACGAAGTCTGCTACATCGGCCGCATCCGTTTAAACCTTCGATACATGGTGCCATAAATCAACTTGGCATCTTCGGAGAGGTGGACGGATAGCACCAATTAGCATCTGCCCCTAATTTCAGGCAAGAAAATCCCCATGCCTGTGACAAATATCAAAGGCACTGAGCCCAAACGCCTAAGTCTGGGGGCATGGTGGTGCATACCGTCTACATGGCATCCGGGAAAGAGGATAGCCGCGCTTCTACGGGCCACCGACCACTCACCCGATCCATCACGAGAGCTCAGGAACAGCAGCAGCAGAAACTTCAGAAGATGCTGACTGCGATGGCCGCACTCACCGAGCCAAAAGAAAGCCTGGAGGCATCATCAGAACAGCGTCACGAACAAGAAACTGATGCTGACTTCCTTCGCAGAGTACTCGAAAAGAAGGACAAAGAAGCCGCGGAGCAAGCGGCTAACATAAAGCGAATGACACTTTTCTTCCAAGACATGGTGGGCATGATGATCCAGCCGGATCCCTCAGCCGAAGATCCTCCAGTAATAATTGAAGATGACAGAGGAGAAACATCGAATCCTCTGCCGGCTCTGTCAACAGCCAAGGAGGAGACAATTTCTAAAGCTGCCCTGGATGACTATATTGCTCAGCAAATAAGAGTTCACCAGGCAAATGAAGTAGCTGGCCAAGTTGTCAAAACTGGGCGACCGTATCCAGGCTGGTATGATCAGATAAAGTACCTACCGGGATAAATGATCCCCAAATTCTACATATACAAGGGGACAGGCAATCCCCACCAGCACGTCGCCCTGTTTAGAGCTCTGTGCGGCAACACCGGGGGCGATGATAAGCTTTTGCTCCGTCAATTTGTCGGCAGCTTGTCAGAGACGACGTTTGAGTGGTACTCCGAACTTCCAAACGACTCCGTCAAAACTTTTGCAGAAATGGAGTTGTTGTTCACCCAGCGATTCGTAAGTGCTAGTGAACGCACCCCAATAACGGTATTGATCAATGTCAGGGTGAAGCCAGGCGAGACGTAGCTTCAGTAAAAAATCTGATGGCGAAATTTGTGGTCAAAGTGCGAACAGCGCATCGAAGAAGCACCAGCAGTGGGCATGTTCGTGGGCACCCTAGACCCTCATGCAACTATTGTTAGTTATATGTATGCCCTAGAGGCCATTACTATACATAGGATGTATATTATAGTGGATGCTGGGACATATATAGTGAGGACTTTCTTGCTTGACATGATAGTATGCTATCTGGTTGCTCTTTACCTTAACGTGTATACTGATTGTCTCTCTGTTACATGTTGGTAAAGCCCCTAGGATGTGTACTTGACTACCTGGACTATGATGCGGATCATACTAGTGGGGACATGGTAGTCCATAAGTACATCCTTCAAAGTCCCTAGTCGTGGGTGTATCGAGACGGGGCATCGATATACCAGAGTAGACTAGCGTATACCTTCTCGACCCATACAGATGGGCGATGGATGATCCCATATCCATTGGTGTTTGACATCAGAGATGATATACGGGTGCTCAGTAGAGACTGGGTACACTGGACGGACTCGCCGAGAACTCCCAGATGGTATTATACCTTACGTCAGATGGCAGTTCTCTGGTGACACTGGTACAGAGTAGTCTGTTGACCCGAGATCGTCATAGAGTCTTGTGTGGTTCCCACTGTGCTTTGATTTCCATCTTACCACGTCCAAGAGGACGTGCAAAACGGTGGTTTTTGGGTACAGTCCCGAATCACATGGAGACAATGAGCGATAGGAGGGGATTCGTCTCTCCCGGTATAGGGGGTTGATGTTGCGCTGTGTTCGATTGGCTATAACCGGAAATCCCTGGCCAGGGTTGCTGAGATTTACTGGTAAGTGTTACCAGTAGTTTCTCGAATTGTTATAGACCTCATATCGACACGACTTATCGAGCTATTGGGGTCTGACGTTAACCACCCCTAGGCGAGATATGCGACATATCAGACGATCAGACCGGACTGTACGGTAGTGTTACTGGTTGGATTCACTGGAGTGTGAGCGGGTTTGCTCGTCGATCTTCTGATCGCTCAATACCCGGGTGGCCGTTACGTTTAGCAGACCGCTTGCGGCTTGTGGGTGTTTGATATGATCATCACCTGCTGCCGGCGTATTGACGAGTCTTTAGAGTCCTACACAGAGGTTTCCTGGCTCAAGCGAAACGAAATAGGAGCGCATATGAGATATGTGCGGGACCGAGAATAATGCGTGTATGTGATACCGTATTTCATTCTCGCGATGAATGTGTCGAATGGTTATATGCGATATAACCTAGTTATCGAATCGAGGGTTGATTCGATAAGCCGATACATTGGATACTAGTCGGTTATATGCGATATGACCGGATCGTTAAATCAAGTGTTAATTTAATGATTTAATGCATAATTATATATTTGATATATTACTTTGCGTTAACTAGTATTGGTTCACTTTAAATGGATTTTCTCACTTGATTTGTGCACATTGTATATGTGATATACTTTTGTACACATGATTGTATCATGTTTGATGATGCATGCTAGTTTGGGTTTGTGTAAAGAATTAAACCATGGTTACTTAAGTGGTTAGGGTTTCATTTCCTTTTCTCATTTATTTATTTCATTTATTCATTTTGGAAATAAATAAATAAGCATAAAGAGAAAATGGTGGCTAATTTTGTTTCATATTGAAGCTTCTTGAAGACTTTGACCAAGTGACCATTTTGTCTCATGCTTAACCCTAACCATTCCATTTAACCATGATTAACTCTCTACACTAAACCATGGTTTGAATATGATAAGGTTTGATTTTCTTTTCCTTTTTTGAATTAACACTTATCATATTCTTCATCTTCTTCTTCTTCTTCACTTCAAGAAAAAGCTTGAAAGCTTTAATGGCAAAGTGAGAAAAAGAGTGAGAAATCCAATTCTAAAGTCTACCCACTTCCTATTTCTTCATCCTCTACCTCTTGCCAAGTAGTAGAGTGTGTTTTCTTCACAAGTTTCTTGACTTGGTGAAGTTGGAGCTTGATCTAGCGATGCCTCGACGTAGATCATCTTCGGCATGGACATCGATGACCTAGCTCGCCATTTCTCCGACGAAGCCGACGCTAGAGCCCGGGAATTCATTTGGACAGCGAGGGGACTTCGTTGCGGAGCTATGGAGGTGGAGCACCAGATCTACAAAGGTTGTATTTCCGTATACTTGTAGTTAAGTGTTAACTAGGTTTTTGTTTCGCCTAGAATTCTAGCCAACGATCCGTAGTTTAGGGTTTCTCGGCACTGTAAAATTTAAAATTGGCATGGTTGATGCCTTGTGAGACCTCTTGAGAGTGCCTAGGAACCCTACAGTGGTATCAGAGCCAAGCTAGAGCCTTAGGCGAAGTCTAGACGGAATTTGAAATCCGAACGAACCCGAAACCCATTTCCAAAACGGCTCTCTGGACTTTTTTCAAAAACAGGGATTTTTGTGAATTAAAAATTGCCAAAAAAATTCAGCAGGGAATCCTATGAGTTACTGTGAAGCACGTGACTCTAAATCGATCAAAGAGCCGCGGAACCGCGGCCCCACCATGGGTTTCGCGGCGGTTCCGCGGCCATGTTGGTGATTTAGGTCACGTGTCTTGCACAGTATTTCTTGTGTCAAAGAGCTGAGTTTTCTGGGAATTTTTAATATTTATTCAAGAGTTGAATTTTCTGGGGTTGTTTTGGGGATTCGGTGTTTCGATCGGAGTATCAAATTTTGTCTATGTGGCTTTCCGGATAATTTTAGAATATGTTAAAAAGTTCGACCGGATATAAATACCCAATTTTTCCCCTGTCGGGAAATTTCCAAGTGTTGGATTTTTCCGTAGTTTAACGACGTTCTAAGTAGTGCAAGTAACGCGATGGACCCTCTAGAAGACAACAAACCTTAACTCGATTATGTGACCGTCTTGAACTGCCCTTTGAACCTTCGGGTTTGGGGCAGTACGGCGTGCCACATGTGAGGCGTTGGCTTGACCCTTCTACGGCTGGACCGTCGGTACTGAGGCACGAACTGAATGTTGTTAGACTTATTTCATGTGTTGATCTGTATCGGGAAAAATTGGGTGTTCGATTGTTCGATCGGAAAGTTTGACATTTTCTATTTATCCGGAATGGGATACAATAATTGGAATTCACAAGAAGTTATGAGATAACTGAATGAATGTTATGAACATAGCAGTTTAGTCTCATTTGATCGGTTGCCACGGAATTTTGATGTGATCAAAAGTCCGTCGCAATCACGTAGCGTACGCGGATACTCGCCGGGTAAACTTAATAGACAGCTTCACTCCATAGTCTCGACCAAGTGACTGTAGGAGAACCCCGTCGCCGAAAGCATCCGTTCGGGTGCTCGCGGCAGCGGTGTTCCGCCTTGGTGCACTTCGTCGACGGTATCGGGGGTGCAGCCGTCTACTGAAGTTTGCGACGAGCATTCGATCAGGATGTCGGGAATCTTGTTGAATTACCCGACTTGATATTGAAAAGTGTTTTCGATAATGAGACTAAAATGCGGGGTTTATAATTGTTAGGCATGCGATGTCTAAGTAATTCATTTGATTAGGCATGCGATGTCTAAAGAGATTGCGGATTCCAACTGTTGTAGTTTTACACTTTCTTTTCTGTGACCGTAAGTGTAATATGTGATATCGCCGGTTTCGTTGCTATATGTCAACGACAATTGGGATGGACATATTTACTTACGTCGATGACATGTGATGTTATGTGTTGCTGGATATGTTATATTGGATCGTCGTGTTTGAATAGCCGGGGTTTTTTTTATGTGAGATGAGTGTTTTTTCATTTTCATTCATGTAAAAACTTGTATGTAATATTCTTTTATTGGGGCACTTCCAGGTTGTGGAAGTTGTCACCTTTTGTATATTATTTACTTTTCCGCACTAGGATAGACCCAAGGAGGAGGAGCACAAGTAACCGGGTTCTGGAGTCCAGTGGGAGACCAACTCGAGGAGTCGAGTCCGGGTCTCCTAACTCTAGAATTGGTAGGGTTGCTTGCCGCTCTCGTAGGGGTCTAGGGGTGTGGGTTTGGCTATTCATCGCGACCGTGGAATCCGTGTTTTATACTGGCTCGTATTGAAAACACGGACGTCCTAGTATATCCAATATTTCATATGATTCTTCTGCTGCGATATCTGTGATGTGATCATGTGATGTTCTGTGATGGATACAGTATATAGTATATATGATATATTATATAGGCGTTACTTATGTTTTACACCCGCGCTAGCCCTGCCCCGCTCTGCCGTTAGTTACCTAACCTAACGGTGCACGAGGGGACATCGAGGCGAATGCGGATGGCATAAGTGTACGTCGTATTTATCTGTGATGTTTAGGTAACTTAAATGATGGGACTTCATTAATGTGATTAATGAAAGTAAAAGAAACCTAAGATGATGTAGAATCGAATTTCAAAATTAAAACAGGTAGCTACAGTTCTTGCTTTGCACAGCGGTATATGTGATATATCCTGCACCTTATTCGATGAGGAAAGGACCGAGATCCCTTTACCGGGAGTGACTCCTTTAGCAATAACTGGCAGATGCTACACACTCGGTTTGTCTTCTGATTGCTTTTAAGAGTTTTGCTTTGCACAGTGATATATATGATATATCCTGCACCTCATTCGACGAGGAAAGTACCGACGATCCCTTCACCGGGAGTGACTCCTTTAGCAAAACTAGAAAAGCCTCAAAAGCACTCCATTTTAAAATCATTTGATTCTACAACGATATCAAGTTCATTACGCAATAGGTTTTCAGAAAAACCTGTCGTAGCCCTCCGTCATTTCAGATAAGTCCTATTTAGTATTCGTGCTACGTTTGTTGACCTCCGTCAAGGCGTAGTGTGCGGTAGCTAACTAGTATTTATCTGCTTATGCATATGATGCAGATTGGATTAGGGTAGTCGTGCGGCCTTGTTGACCTCCGTCAAGGGTCGTGCGGGTGGGTTTAATTCGATCAAGAAATGACGGGCTGAACTTGACTAGTAGCCTATGGTTTGTTGACCTCCGTCAAGGTCATAGGACGCTAGGGGTAAAATATTATCGGGAATTTCAAGTGTTGAAATTTGCAATAAGATTGCATACCTTCTATGAGATAGTTGGATCCCGATACCCGCTGCGAGTAAGAGTTACTCCTGGAAGAGTTTTACATATTACAATTAGCCGATCAAGTAGGTGTCTAGAAAGGTGTCAACGGGGTTACGCCTCTGGGAAAACGAGGTTTACATTAATTAGGTTCGTGCGAAAGCACGGGGGACCTCCCTCAAAGTACCGACACTGGCCTGGCTGAAAGATTGGCGAACTTGTAGTGTGTAATTAATCCCGGCTAGTCTTTCCTTTTAGGGTTTGAAGGAAGATTTGATAAAAAGCAGTGGGAGCCATCCTGATTAGATAAAATAAAAACCAATCTATTCTTGCAAGAGCATACGCTGAGTGTTTTCTTCTTTCTCTCTCCAGGTAGCGACCATATCACGCCTTAATCAAGATAATAATACGGATTATTGACCGAACCCGCTTATTATACTGAGCTGGGGAACGTTGGTCCCACTCCAACTTATAATTGTTATAAGACAGAGCAGGAAATTGGGGATTACCATAATTCCCGTGCCGCCCAAACGAAGAGAGTGCATGCTGATGCATCATCTTCGGGTGTGTTCATTACAAAGAACTGTTTCTCTGTATCCTCTACGTCCTGGGTATGTGATACCAGATCAGGATCCCAGATATGTAATCTGTTACATAGGGCTACAGAAAGATAGAGAACTGAGGACGGGTGATAAGTTTCATGAGGCAGAAAACGGGGCAAGAGTTGCAGCCAAGTCTGTTGGTCACTGTCACCCTGTATTACGAATACATTGATTCTGAACAAATGTTATTAGATACCGAACCTGATATACAAAATCATATCTATCTCTTTATTAGTAAAGAAATGATAAAATTTTGTATAGTTGGATAATGTTTTGATCATTTCCTATATCAAAAGTTGATCGGTTCAGGCACGTTATCTAAAAGTATTGACGTTCTAAATCAAACTACAGTTCTTTAGTATACAGAACACACATAAGAGGAAGAGTTCAGAAATGAACGAATCCTTCTTGAGGTATTGTAGACTAGGTCATATCAATGCGACCCGACTGGCTGAGTTACATTTAGATGCATATTTAAATCAGTTTGAATTTACATCTTGTGAAACTCGCCAGTCATGTCACAAAGATAAGATGACCACAGCTCTGTTTATTGGAAACAGAGAAAGAGTTAGTGAACTCTTGGGATGATACATGTTGATGTATGTAGGTCCCCAGTCTACAAATGCCAGGACTGGTTCTTTATACTTCATTATATTCTCTGATAATCTCTCAAGATTCAGACATATGTTCCTGTTAAAACATGAGTCCGAGCCTTTTGAGATATTCACAGAATATAAGCGAGAAGTAGAGAACCAAAATACGGGTATAAGTATTATGTCCTATGATGAGATCAGGGAGGAGAATACTTGTGCATGGAATTCCTGGACTATTCTAAAGGAGAATGATATTCTCTCTCAGCATTACTCCTCCGTATACACCACAGTACGTCGGTGTATCGGGGCGGAGCAGATGCACCCTATATGATATGGTGTGCTCTATGATGAGTACTACTGAGTTTCCTATTTCCTTTTTGGGAGTTATGCGCTTGAGAAGCTGCATACCTATTGAATAGGGTTCAAATCAAATCAGTTGCCTACCGCTCCATATGAGATATGGTATGGGAAGAGCCCATGTCTTAAGCTAGTTAAGATTTGGGATTGTCCGGCCTATGTCTAAAAGCAAAATCCGGACAAGCTCAAGGCAAGGTCTGTTATGTAGAACTGGAAATGTTCCAGCTATACAGACTGCAGCTGATGATTTGATAGAACCAAAGGATTCAGTAGATTCCAACGAACCTCAGCCTCTCCGCCGATCTAGTAGGGTTCCTCACCCACCTGAAAGATACTTCTGTTTCTCTATGACAGTGGGAGCGAGGATTGCATCATGAGATAATGACCCAACTAGTTTCGAGCTGGCCATCAGGAGTGTGACTCTGTAAGAATGGCTGGATGCTTATCGATCTGAGATGGAATCCTTATACACCAACAAAGTATGGACTTTAGTTGCTATATCTGAAGGGTTAAATCCCCATCAGGAGCAAGTATATCTTGAGAAGATTACTTGGTGTAGATGGAAAAGTTGAGACTTTCAAAGCTAGACTTGTTAAAAGTTTGCATCATTGACCAGGTGTGGATAATGATGAAACCTTTTCAAGTAGCTATGCTTAAGTCCATCCAGATCCTACTTGTCACGGCTACATACCATGACTATGATATCTGGTGGTTGGGTGTCATGACTGCTTTTCTAAATGATGTTTTAGAAGAGTGCGTCTATAAGTACACAGCCAGAGGGCTTCGTAGACAGTGGGAGCAGCGGAAACGTGTGCAGGATGCTTTATTTGATAAAGCAGGCATCACGGAGTTGGAACATCTGTTTTGATGAATTAATCAAAGAAGTTGACATCATCAAATGGTAGATGAACCTTGTATAAACAAAAAGGTAGTAGGGAGTATGGTGACGATCCTCGTAGAGTACGTGGATGACATACTCTTGATAAGAAAAGAGTTTCTTATGCTACGCTCGGTCAATCTCCGCTTATCACTAGGATTCTCCATATAGGATCAAAGTGATACCTACTAAATCCTGGATTTTGGATCTATGAGATAGATTTAATTGGATGTTAGGATTCTCACTAGTTGTAGTGAGATGATATCAATTGATCCTGGGGAGAATCGCTGGAAGTGTTCCAGAGTGATAAGAACGACTGAATGTCAGTCACAGGCATTGTCTATACCCTCAGTAAAGGGACGGTATGTTGGAAGAGTTCCAAGCTAGATACCGTGACATACTAGACGATAAAGGCAGGATACATCGCTACTTAAGATACTACCAAAGAGGCAGTCTGGATGTATATTTGTTCATGAGATGAACTTAGTTCCTCCCATTGTGTGACAATGGAGTTTTGGCTTATGCCAAGGAACGCCGGTCCCATCAGTGATCCAGACATATTCTAAGGCAGTATCACCTGATCATGGAGATAGTTGATCTCTAAGGGATCGAGGTGAGGAGAGTAGACTCAGAGGACAACACAGCGGATCCACTCACAAAGGCCTGTTCCCAGAGAGAGACTTTTATGGGATGGTTGAGTATGAGATACTGCAGCCACTGCTACAGATGGCCCTAGTGCAAGTGGGAGATTGTTAGTTATATGTATGCCCTAGAGGCCATTACTATACATAGGATGTATATTGTAGTGGATGCTGGGACATATATAGTGAGGACTTTCTTGCTCGACATGATAGTCTGCTATCTGGTTGCTCTTTACCTTAACGTGTATACTGATTGTATCTCTGTTACATGTTGGTAAAGCCCTTAGGATGTGTACTTGACTACCTGGACTATGATGCGGATCATACTAGTGGGGACATGGTAGTCCATAAGTACATCCTTCAAAGTTCCTAGTCGTGGGTGTATCGAGACGGGGCATCGATATACCAGAGTAGACTAGCGTATACCTTCTCGACCCATACAGATGGGCGATGGATGATCCCATATCCATTGGTGTTTGACATCAGAGATGATATACGGATGCTCAGTAGAGACTGGGTACACTGGACGGACTCACCGAGAACTCCCAGATGGTATTATACCTTACGTCAGATGGCAGTTCTCTGGTGACACTGGTACAGAGTAGTCTGTTGACCCGAGATCGTTATAGAGTCTTGTGTGGTTCCCACTGTGCTTTGATTTCCATCTTACCATGTCCAAGAGGGCATGCAAAACGGTGGTTTTTGGGTACAGTCCCGAATCACATGGAGACAATGAGCGATAGGAGGGGATTCGTCTCTCCCGGTATAGGGGGTTGATGTTGCGCTGTGTTCGATTGGCTATAACCGGAAATCCCTGGCCAGGGTTGCTGAGATTTACTGGTAAGTGTTACCAGTAGTTTCTCGAATTGTTATAGACCTCATATCGACACGACTTATCGAGCTATTGGGGTCTGACGTTAACCACCCCTAGGCGAGATATGCGACATATCAGACGATCAGACCGGACTGTACGGTAGTGTTACTGGTTGGATTCCCTGGAGTGTGAGCGGGTTTGCTCGTCGATCTTCTGATCGCTCAATACCCGGGTGGCCGTTACGTTTAGCAGACCGCTTGCGGCTTGTGGGTGTTTGATATGATCATCACCTGCTGCCGGCGTATTGACGAGTCTTTAGAGTCCTACACAGAGGTTTCCTGGCTCAAGCGAAACGAAATAGGAGCGCATATGAGATATGTGCGGGACCGAGAATAATGCGTGTATGTGATACCGTATTTCATTCTCGCGATGAATGTGTCGAATGGTTATATGCGATATAGCCTAGTTATCGAATCGAGGGTTAATTCGATAAGCCGATACATTGGATACTAGTCGGTTATATGCGATATGACCGGATCGTTAAATCAAGTGTTAATTTAATGATTTAATGCATAATTATATATTTGATATATTACTTTGCGTTAACTAGTATTGGTTCACTTTAAATGGATTTTCTCACTTGATTTGTGCACATTGTATATGTGATATACTTTTGTACACATGATTGTATCATGTTTGATGATGCATGCTAGTTTGGGTTTGTGTAAAGAATTAAACCATGGTTACTTAAGTGGTTAGGGTTTCATTTCCTTTTTTCATTTATTTATTTCATTTATTCATTTTGGAAATAAATAAATAAGCATAAAGAGAAAATGGTGGCTAATTTTGTTTCATATTGAAGCTTCTTGAAGACTTTGACCAAGTGACCATTTTGTCTCATGCTTAACCCTAACCATTCCATTTAACCATGATTAACTCTCTACACTAAACCATGGTTTGAATATGATAAGGTTTGATTTTCTTTTCCTTTTTTGAATTAACACTTATCATATTCTTCATCTTCTTCTTCTTCTTCACTTCAAGAAAAAGCTTGAAAGCTTTAATGGCAAAGTGAGAAAAAGAGTGAGAAATCCAATTCTAAAGTCTACCCACTTCCTATTTCTTCATCCTCTACCTCTTGCCAAGTAGTAGAGTGTGTTTTCTTCACAAGTTTCTTGACTTGGTGAAGTTGGAGCTTGATCTAGCGATGCCTCGACGTATATCATCTTCGGCATGGACATCGACGACCTAGCTCGCCATTTCTCCGACAAAGCCGACGCTAGAGCCCGGGAATTCATTTGGACAGCGAGGGGACTTCGTTGCGGAGCTATGGAGGTGGAGCACCGGATCTACAAAGGTTGTATTTCCGTTTACTTGTAGTTAAGTGTTAACTAGGTTTTTGTTTCGCCTAGAATTCTAGCCAACGATCCGTAGTTTAGGGTTTCTCGCACCGTAAAATTTGAAATTGGTATGGTTGATGCCTTGTGAGACCTCTTGAGAGTGCCTAGGAACCCTACAACTATTTCACAGTTCATGATGTTCTTCAAACCGACCACATTCCATACTTTAATCGACAAGCTAGCCCAGATGGATCAGATGGGTCATAGACCGTCTCCTCCGAAGCCGGAGCCGCGGAACGAAAAGGGTAAAGGGAAGGCAACCTTCGTTGCGAATACCTAACAGCAGCCCAGTGCTCCCAGACTAACGGATCAATTGGAGGAGAGACGGCGCTATTACAATGAGAAAATGAAGCGCCCTTACTCATTTCCGCGGGATAAAACGAAGAGGCTGTTTGAGCTGGCGATGCGCAACAGGCTTATCAATTTGCCGAATCCAAGGCGACCATTGCAACCCAGCGAAGTGAATAATCCCAATTATTGCCCTTACCACCAAACGGTAAGCTATCCGATCGAAGATTTCTTCGTCTTTAAGGGATGGATCGAGGATCAGTACCTACAAGGTAAGTTTGCGCTGTCAGAGAAGTGGAAAGTAAACCCACCACAGCCGCACACTCCTAAGAAGACGGATACACCGGGGGTAACGTGCTCTTTTATTGAAGAAGCTCCATGGGAGGTGGCTCTTTCGGGCAAAACCAAAAGGATGCTGAATGATCTCCAGATATGCCCAGCAATCAGGTGGAAGAACCCGCTGGAGCCTCAGATCATCGAAGGGATGCTGAAGCCGCGCCCAATTCCAAGGATTGGTGGTGATGGCCAAAGTGCTCACACCCAGCCGTCAAAATCTTCGAAAAAGAAGAAGAAATCCAAAAAGCCCATGAAGCCTGGCGACAAGCGCACGGACCTGCAAAAACGGATCGACGCACTGGAAGAGTATAACCAGAAGGCGCGAACTCCAATCACGCTCCAGGAATTCCCCGGCCACGTCCTTGAAGATGGAGATGATAAAGAAGACTCGTCGGATGAATCTGAGGATTACGTAGCAAGTTGTCATGTGATCTCTCACTCGTTAATAGACGATGAAGAAGCTCCTTGCACCGAGAGACTGGGGGAAGGTCCTGAACCGGAACTTCCAGGGTTATCAGACGAAATGATCGACGCATTCCTAAACGAAGCTCTACTGAAAAGTAAAGCTGATCGAGAGCGTGAGATGGCCATATTTGAAAAGGCAAAACGACGGCGACTGGACGAAAAAGTCGAGACACGCCCGCCGAATCAAAGGACATCCGTCTCGGATAAAAACAAGTTCAAGACGAGGAAAAGGTTTGCTAAAGCCATATCAATGGAGATGAAGCTACCACCCTCCGAAGAAAACATTCTTGATGAAGCAGAAATGCATCCTAACTACTGCTTATATCATCAGAAGATTGCGCACCCCACCGAAGAGTGCAAAGCTTTTAAAAGATGGTGGCAGGGATATGTTGCTCATCGGCAACATTTTAAGCGGATGAAACGCAAAATTCGTCGGGGGTAAAGGAATACGACCGAGGAGCACAAAAGAACCACCGGCAACTGTCGCATGGTTAACGCCGGGGGATCGCAGGTTCTCACCTTTGGAAGCGACTCTGACGAAGAAATGACTCTTGGCCCTCTCTTCAAAGAGTCCACCTTGGGCAAAATGGAGGAACCAAAGACCTGTGAAAACATTCAGCTACGCAATCGTACGTTGCCCGAAAAGAATCTTGGGCCCTCGAACAGTGGGTCGAATAGAAAAGATAAGGGAAAAGAAAAGGTCTTTGAGGATATCACCCTAGATGACCAAGTCATAAAAGAACTGACCGCCAAGGACCCTCCAAAGAAGAGTAAGGTGGACTATAACGTTCTGGCGCACTTGAGGAAATTACCCTCACAGCTCAGCATTCTCGACGCCCTTTTACTATCAAAAGAAGCAAGAGATTCATTGATCAAGGTGCTACAAGAGCCAGAGCAATTCCAAGCTTTTCTCGCCGAAGAAAAGATGAAGGACGAGCTGGAGGAAGTACACACAGCCGATATCACCTTCGGCGATGAAGACCTCCTCCTTGGGACGTGCGAGCACAACCGTCCCCTTTATGTCTCAGGATACTGCCACGATATAAAGATAGGCAAAATCCTGGTCGACAATGGATCCTCCGTCAATCTCCTCTACGTGCGAGTTTTGAAGGAAATCTGCATGAGCGTTCAGCACCTCGTTCTTGATAAAATCACCATCTCCGGCTTCGATTCCCAGTCATCACGGACCCTTAGGTCTGTGATACCGACGCTGCGCTTCGGACTACTCGTCACAGATATTAAATTTCACGTCATCGATGCCAAGACATGCAATAATGCTTTGCTTGGTCGGCCTTGGTTACATGAGTACAATATCATCCCTTCTACACAGCATCAGTGAATGAAATACTTCAAGGATGGTCTCGAGTATACCGTAACAGGAGAGCTGAACCCATTCTCCGTAAACGAAGTCCGAAAGTACGAAGATGCAAAATACTTCTCACCAGACTTTGAAGACACAGAGAGATGTCATAAACCGGAGAACAAAGCTATCACCACCATTCCGATCTTCGGGAGTGATACTGAGGAAGAGGAAGGGATAGTTTATTCAGGGCCACCCCAGTACAACAAGCCGGGACCGTCCACTCCTATGCTTATCTTCGGCAGCGACTCAGAAGATGAGGTCAACGCCATATTCTCTGCTCGGCCTTCAATACAAACATTCGCTGATAAAGAGCAAAGTCTGCAAGTTGCCATGGTGCCACCCAAGCATCATAAAGAACTAGACGCGCTTGATACCTACAGTGTGGAAGAGCTGCAGACGTTCTATGTCCCTCCTAGGCGAGAAGGTGAAAAGGCGATCCTATTCTACCGATCCGGGGAAACCAAAGTGGAGAAAGAAATCTGGCACGACGCGGATTCTACACTTGACAGGCTCCAGCCCATCCGTTTGCCTAGATATTACACGAGTGGACTAAAAAGGCTGTTAAGGCGCCAAGGCGTACCTTTCAAACAGACCGCTCGAAAAGCTAAGTTCTATGACAGGATCTGGAACGTTCCCGGAACTCAATGCAAGTTGCCCAATGGGAGAATGGAAACGATCGGGCTTGGATATGTTCGGTCCATGAAACGGGAGCAATCCTGCGACTGCTACGTCATACAAGACTTTGATGAAGAAGGGGATGCTCAGTGGGAGAATGCTAACCCTGAACCAGAAAGAACCCCCGACGTGAAAATGCCCAGTCCGTCGTTCGAAGAACAAATGGACAAGCTTATAAGGGAAGCTGGTCAAAAGGTTCGAGACGACCACAATCGTGAAATGGCCATCTACGAGAAAGTCAGGACGCAACGCCTTCTTCAACAGGCTGCGAAAGATGAAAATGCTCCTCCCTGTCAACCCGTCATACAAAAGGCCCGACGCAGAGGCAAAAATAAATCAAAGAGCGGGAATAGTGTTCGAGAGCGACAAAGTGGGACCAAGAAGCCACGCGATTAGGAATCGAGTAATCCATATTCGTCCCTTATAAAGAAGATGAGTCGAGCATATTCTTTCCCTCAGAACAAAACACGGAAAATACTTGATCTCGCCATAAGACATCAAATGATTACACTTCCGGAGTCTAAACACCCCGAGCAAGCCAATGAGATCTCTCACCCAAACTATTGCTCTTATCACCGAGCGATAGGACATCCTCTCGAAGACTGCTTCACTTTCAAGAATTGGGTCGAAGACCAATATCATCTTGGCAAATTCGCTCTATCCAGCAGCTGGAGTGTAACCCCACCACAGAAGCATGAACCCAAAGCCGCGCATATAGTGAGAATAGAACCAGATCAACGTCGGTCTTGGAAGCGAGCTCGTACTTGTCATATGATAACGCTATCAAAAGAAGAGCCCGAGAATATGGATGACATCCCCTGGTGCTTCGAAAACAATGATGACGAGGTAATCTCAGAATTTCCACTGGCACCGAAAGAGTTGGAGGATGGAATACATACTACTGCAGATAACCTCAAGAAAATCGATTTGGGGACGGCAAGTGACCCGCGGCCGACATTCGTTAGTGAGTTGCTGTCTGAAGAAAGGGTGGCTACACTAAAAGACGTGCTTATACAGCATAGGGACTGCTTCGCATGGAACTATTCCGAGATGCCAGGACTAGATCCAGAGATTGCTGTCCACAAACTGGCAATATCCCCAGACGTCAAGCCAATCAAACAAGCGCCGAGAAGAATGCGGCTCGAGCTTGAGATGAGTATCAACGCCGAGGTTAAGAAGTTAATCGACTCCGGCTTCGTCCAAGAAGTTCAGTATCCTGATTGGATCGCCAACATCGTCTCGGTGATGAAGAAAAATGGGATAGTGCGCATATATGTGGACTTTCGGGATCTCAATAAAGCCTGCCCGAAAGACGACTTCCCAGTACCGGTTACCGAGCTGATGATAGACAATACGTCCACCCACGAGGTTTTCTCCTTCATGGATGGATCGTCAGGATACAATCAGATAAAAATGCATCCCGAGGACCAGAAGCACACCGCTTTCTGGACCCCTTTGGGTATATTCTGCTACAAGGTGATGCCCTTCGGTTTAAAGAACACCGGCGCTACCTACCAGAGGGTCATGACGAAGATCTTCGATGACCTCATACATGAAATCGTCGAATGCTACATCGACGACCTCGTGGTTAAAAGCAAATCATATAAGGAACATCTCGAGCATCTGAAGATCGTATTTCAACGCCTTCGGCAATACAACTTGAAGATGAACCCTCTCAAATGCGCATTTGGAGTTTCCTCAGGCAAATTCCTAGGATTCATCGTCCGAAATCGAGGTATCGAGATAGATCTGTCAAAGATCAAGGCAATTATGGAGATGCCCCCACCAAGGACTCTCAAGTAATTGCGGCCTCTCCAAGGAAAGCTCGCGTATATTCGGCGATTTATAGCCAATCTCTCAGGCAAGTGCCATTCTTACAGCCACCTAATGAAGAAGGGAACCCCTTTCG
This sequence comes from Agapanthus africanus, assembly GCA_030015575.1. Lineage (NCBI taxonomy): Eukaryota > Viridiplantae > Streptophyta > Magnoliopsida > Asparagales > Amaryllidaceae > Agapanthus > Agapanthus africanus. The sequence continues at coordinate 820,054,519 of CM057339.1, read as the reverse complement.
TCTGGGATCGCAAATGTCAAGACGCACTGGATGAAATCAAGCAATACCTGCAGAATCCGCCAGTGCTGGCTGCTCCGGTCAAGGGAAAACCTCTCATTCTTTATACAATAGCCCTTGAAGGTTCCTTAGGCGCATTATGGGCATAAGAGAACGACCAGTGGAAGGAAAGAGCCCTCTACTATTTGAGTCGAGTTCTGCTGGGGGCAGAAAGCAATTATTCTCCCATTGAAAAACACTGTCTGGCATTGATCTTCGCAATAATGAAGCTCATGCACTATGCGTTGGTGCATGAAGTTCGTCTCATATCGAAGGTGGATCCTCTCAAATATTTGATGTCAAAAGCCATATTGACGGGACGGCTCACTAAATGGGCCTTGCTCTTGATAGAGTTCTCAATAACTTATCAGCCTCTTAAGGCAGTGAAAGGCCAGGTCATCACCGACTTCCTCGCTGATCATCCGATACCTGCCGACTCTCCCTTGAATTGCGAACTGCCAGACTAACATGCGTTTGACACGATCGATGGAAGCGATACCCGGTGGGAACTTTACTTCGATGGAGCATCTTCGATGAAGAAGTGTAAACAAAACGCCCCCATAATCAAATCGGGGGTAGGCCTCATCTTCGTAACTCCACAAGGAGGGATAATGCGCTTTGCCTTCTCCTTAACAAAGCCGAGGACAAACAATGAAGCCGAGTGTGAAGCTTTGATAGCAGGTCTTGAGGTCTCTATTGACATGGGAATTGAAAACCTCCTCATATACGGAGACTCCTGTTCATATCAGATTTTTGCATTTTCATACCGCCCAATTTTTATCACATTTGCATATCCGTAGATACTCTTGAGCCGTGTTTGCTAGTCAATTGCAGGATACAGGTTCTCGGTTCTAAAACGGTGAAATTCATGGAAAACACGGAAAAATCCGGGTTCCTGCCAACCACAGATAAAACACGGTCTATGCTCGTCATCCGTATGTTGCCAGATATCAATAGGAAGACAAAAGATCAAATCAATGTCATTCTCATGCACAAGGCTCAATGGTAGCACAAAATCCAAGAGATCTACGCGGAGCTCGAGGCAATCATGACAAAATCTTGACAAAAAGTCCACCTTTCCCTCAACAGAAATTCTGGAAGAAATATGGAAGTATTTTCAGAAAATATATGAACCAGAATGAAGCACACAGCAGATCAGGCCACCACAAAAAAGCACGAAGCCCAATTCCTCTAATGGGCCGCGGATCCGCGGCCAAAGGTGGGTCCAGGCCACGGATCCGCGGCCATTATGGCGCCAAAGACAGAAGTGTTTCAGGGGTGTTTTTGTCTTTTCATATGGGTTCTGGTGGTTGCCCTAGGTTTTCAGTTTTTGGTCTATAAATAGCCCAGAAGTTTGTGAAGGAAAGGGTCCAATTCTTGTATTTCTTTTTACTAGGTTGTAGTTACATGTTCTTCTTCCTCTTCTCACCTCTTCTCCATTAAACTTGTAAGTGAGCTTTTGAGTGAAGAGTGATGAATAAAGAAGACCATTTTATTATCATGCTTGTCTTCTTATCTTTATGCTTGTTGTAATTTTAATTCGTTAAGTAGTTGTTGTTATTTCCTTGTTGTTTATTTCTTCTCTCTTTTTCTTTATCATTCATACGACAATGATACTTACGCTTGATCCTCGCCAAGGTGAGGTCGCAAATAGTTAGTCGTATTCTTCTAGTCTCCTTCTTTCTATCTTCCTCTTTTGTTTGTTTTATTTTCCCGTGTGATGAAGTGTGAGTAGTTTTATACTTGTTAGGGTAGGATAAGGGAAGTTTGAGAGAAGGAAATCTCTCTCACTCTTTCCTTGCCCAACAACTTAAATCGACTCCCGTTAATTGAACCACAATCCGCTCCTTACGGCACCCTATCCTACATGATAGCGGTGATTCCGTAGTGAGACCGGTTGTGGTTGAATTAACCGGAGGTTATGGATAAGAGCCAAGAACGGACGGACAAGCACCAAAAGGAAGGACTATGCGTTGGAAAGCCTAGCTTATACTCGCAAGTTCCTTCCTAGTCGTGCTAATCCCCGTTGTTGCCGATTACCGTAACACTGATATTAAGTGGGGCAACGAAAGATGTGGAGACTCCTAACTCAAACTAACCTAATCCTAACCCTAACAAGCTCTCTTTAAATATCAACTTAACACTTAGATAGTTACAAACAAAATCTGAACAACCGGACTTAACTCGTCGAAAAACACATAGAAAAAGATTCCCATCTCCCTGCGGACGACCCGTACTCAACCGGCTAGCTACATGCGAAACCGTCTTGATTGCGGTATTTAAACTTAAACTTGAACACGCACGTATCCTAACAATCAAATGGCGCCGTTGCCGGGGAGACGGTAGTTTGTTTCTTTGTGAAATTTTGGGTTAATTTGTAAGTATAACTCTAACCGAAAAACAAAAAAAAAAATATATATACTTTGTAAAAAAATCATCTTGTTATTTTTGATTAGCTTTTGTGCAAGTGTGCAGGAAAATACAAGGTTCGAGTTCCGTGGCCAAGACGTTGAAAATACGGAGTTCAAGTACAGTGCCAAAGACGTGGGAAGATAGACCCACATTTCGCGGCTACACCGCGACGGACAAAACGAAGCATACGGTCTACTGTCAAGATCTGGAGCAGTTACAGTGAGCAAATAAAAATTCAGAAGTTCCAGACAAGCAGAGGAGACCCATACCAGCACCCACAGAAAAAATGAAGGCCCAATCTCTCCTTCCTGCCGCGGATCCGCGGCAACAGAGGGCTTAGGCCGCGGATCCGCGGCCACTTGGTGGCTTCAGGGGTGCAATTTCTTTCTGGTGAGTCTCTCTCTTCTCTCCACTCCTCTGAACTCCATTGAACTGTGTTTTCTGCAGCCTTCTTTGCGCAAACTCTTCTCCCCCTTCCAATAAACTGTTCTTGTGCAGGATTCTTTGCGCCGCAAATAAAAATTGTTTGCAGTTGATTTGTTACTGTTTTGCATTCTTTAATACGGACTTAAGGGGCTTGAAACCAATCCAGATTGGGTGGGGATTTCATCACCCTTCCCAGGACCCCGGAAATCACTAAAGCATATGCATTGTCCATTGTAAATTAAAAAAATACTAGACTTCAGCCCTAAGGACTTCGCGCTCATTAGGAGAAGATAAACCTTGTTTAGAACCTCGCTTAACCGTATATTGTTTACGGGGTGTCTAGGAAAGTGTTAAAGGCGCAACCACCGAAAGAGAAAGGGTTATTTAATTAAGGAACTTCGCGAAAGCGTTGGACAACCTCCCCTTATCTCTGCACTTACCTGGCCTCGTGATCAGTGTATTTTTAAGCCCGTTTCTCGACATTGTTTAACTTCGACAATCAAGTTCAGGAGCAGGTCTAGTAGACCTAGGTTACCCTAGATCTAGGAGTGATTGTGCATATCTTGTTTGTGATTTCTTAAGCCGTATTTCCGTACATATTTCTATAAATCTCTTTCTAAAAAGGAAAAAAAAAAGAAAAAATCAAAAACTTTTATAAAAACTTGCCCTTTTGTCGCCAAATCCATTTTCACCCACCACCCATCGCCTTTCTCAATTGACGTTTTCTTACCCTCACCTTCTCCGCTTTGACTATACTAAACTCGTTTAGTGTATGTCCACTTGGACTCGGGACACTAGCGCCCGTCTAGTTCGCGTTACGTTAGTCGCGACCGACTACGCGATCGACTCCGAAGTCGATACTCCGTCCACTCCTCTTTCACCCCTTCCTTTGCCGGCCAACTCCGACGTTGACCGGAATTCTGTTCATACATCTTCACCTTCACCTTCACCTTCACCAACCTCTTCTTCCGCGATGTCGGGATTTAATCCGAACATCTCTTTGACCACCCCTGGATTGGCTCCACCTCCTACGGAGACCAATCTCCCACCACCTCCGCCTGTTGTAGCGCCGCAGCGAATCGCGCTCCAGGATCGTTTCTATCCCACCCGTTCTGCACTTCCTACCTGCCTTTCTCTTCCTCCGGCCAATGGGGACAACTTTGAAATTAAGCCCCATTTCATCAACATGCTTCCACGTTTTCATGGGCTTGAATCTGAAGATGCCTATATCTTCATCAAAAAATTTCAAAATGTCTGTGCCATGATGAAAACAACCCAGCTGTCGGACGATGCTATACGTCTACGGGTCATTCCGTTCACTTTATGCGATCTCGCTGAAAAATGGCTGTATAGCACCGCTTCCCACTCAATCACCAGCTGGGACGAGTTTGTTAAAGCGTTTCTGAAAAAATTCTATCCAAATCACAAGACCGCAAGAATTCGAAATGAGATCAACCAATTCTCCCAGCTTCCTTCTGAACCCTTCTGGAAGTGCTTTGACCGGTACAAAGACCTTCTTGTTCAGTGTCCTCACCATGGTATAGAGAAATGGCAACTCTGCCAAACCTTATACGAGGGACTGAACCCAGCAACGAAGCAGTTGCTGGAAACCATCTGTCAGGGCCACTTCCTATCCAAATCTGACGAGGAAGCGTGGCAGTTCTTTGACGATCTTGCGGAGCAAACGCTACAGTGGGAGAGCACCAGACCGACTTCTTCTTCTTCTACTTCCACTTCTACCGGTCAGTCTAGGGTAGGAATCCACCAACTCGATGTCTCTATTGCGATGAAAGCTGAAATGGCTGCAATAATACGAAAGCTTGAAGCGATAGAGAGCAAATTTTCTGCTCCTGCCCCCACACCTGTTCTCCCCCTTCGTACCATCTGCGCTTGTTGTTCCGATCCTTCCCACTTGACCGAAGAGTGTCCTTACAATCCACCCTCGCAAGGACAGGATCATGTTAATGCTGCCTTCCAGCAAAGACCGAGCAATGATCCATACTCTTCCACCTACAATCCCGGTTGGAGGAACCACCCCAATTTCGCCTGGAATCAGAATCAGAATCAATTCCAGGGCAACAATTTCCAAAGGGCCCCTCCGCCGCAACAACAAGCGCAACAACAAACTCAGTATCAGCAGCCTTTCCAACCCCAACCTTACCAAAACCAGACGAACAACTTTGCACCCAACAACTCTTTTCCACCAAACAACTTTGTTCCGTCGAACAACGATAAGGTTTCCTCGCTCGAGCGAAGTCTGGAGGCATTTGTTAAACAATCGACTCAATCCACCGCCAACATCCAGTCTTCGATTCAATCTTTAGTGCAACACACTGCCGCACACGGGCAAAGCATCAAGACCATCGAGGCCCAGATTGCACAGCTGAACGCGGCCTTGAGCGAGCGAGAGAAGGGGAAGCTCCCGTCCCAGCCACTTCCAAATCCCGGTCACCCACATAATGCACATGTTGCTCTTGAACAACAAAACCATAATGTGAGTGCCGTGACCACACTGAGATCGGGGAGGATGCTGCAAAACAACATTGGCAAACAGATCAACGATGACGCCCCGGCCGCTGCTGCTTCTTCTTCATCTCCTTCTTCTTCTTCGTCTTCTGAGCCTATTCTCCATTCTTTAACAGGCTCTCCTTCCTCTTCTTCTGCTCTGAACGGACCCACTTCTCACTCCACGAAAACACCTATTCTGGGATCCGTTCCAACTCCAAAATCTCCTCCTCCAGCATTAGACTCAACCAATTTTCAAAATGTTCCATTTCCAAACCGGTTGAGGTCTAACAAACAAAATCCACAAATGGAGAAGATTTTGGAGTTATTCAAGCAAGTTAACATTAACATTCCTCTTTTAGATGCTGTCCAACAAGTCCCGTCTTACGCGAAAATCTTAAAGGACTTGTGCACGAAAAAGAGGAAGTCTCAGGTACCCAAGAAAGTTTTCTTGGCTAGTGCTGTGAGTGATGCCCTTACCCAATCTTTACCACAAAAACGGAAGGACCCTGGCTGTCCTACGATTTCAATTACTATTGGGGATAAGAACATCAACCGCGCACTATTAGATCTTGGTGCCAGTGTTAACTTGCTTCCGTATTCAGTATACGAGCAATTAGGCGTCGGAGAGTTGAAACCCACACACTGCACTCTCCAAATGGCCGACCGATCGATCACCCACCCTAGGGGTGAGCTAGAGGATGTGTTGATAAGAGTCGGGGACTTCATATTCCCCGTTGACTTCATTGTATTAGATACACAGCCTGTAGCTAACCCCCGGAATCAAATTCCGGTGATACTCGGTCGCCCATTTCTCGCAACCTCAAATGCTGTGATCAATTGTCGCAATGGTTCGATGAACCTCTCTTTTGGAAATATGACAATTGAACTCAACATTTTTAGGTTAGGGAATCAGCCCGCCGAACCTAATGCTCATATACTGGATGTCTGCTCGATCCAGGAGATCACCCCCGAAGAGTGTGAATTCGAGGAGTTTCTGTTTGAACACGATAATCTTGACGCCACTAGTGCGTTTCTCTTCGAACCTGCTGCTGCTTCTGCGCCCGACAACGACTACGAGTGTTTCACGTTTTCAAACGATCTTAACTGCGCACAACCCGAGTTTGAATCCTTCGACTTTCCGGATGAGTTACCTGAACCATCCAACTCGGTTGCTTACACTCGCTTTGAACCTTTGCTGGAGTCCTTTGAGTTCGAGACCTTTGCACCCGTCTTGCCTTCCATCATTTCACCTCCAACGCTCGAACTCAAGCCGTTGCCGTCTTACCTTAAGTACGCTTACTTAGGTGAAAACGAGACCCTTCCTGTCATCATCTCGGCTTCTCTAGCTTCCGAGCAAGAGAAAGCCCTTCTCGCGGTCTTGCACAGCAACAGGCAAGATTTTGGCTGGTCCATGGCGGACATCAAAGGGATTAGTCCCCTCATCGTTGAGCATCACATTCATCTGATGGATGATGCCAAACCAGCCCGGGATCCACAAAGACGTCTTAATCCAGTCATGAAGGAGGCTGTGAAGAAGGAGATCGTCAAATGTCTGGATAGTGGTATCATTTACCCTATCTCTGATAGCCAGTGGGTTAGCCCCATTCATGTTGTCCCCAAGAAGTCGGGCATCACGGTCATAACCAACGAGGCGAATGAGTTAATCCCTACTCGCACCCAAACTGGGTGGCGGGTTTGCATTGATTACAGAAAACTCAACGCCGCAACACGGAAAGACCACTTTCCGCTACCTTTCATTGACCAAATGCTTGAACGATTGGCCGGACATGAGTACTATTGCTTTCTAGATGGCTACTCTGGCTATAATCAAATTCCCATCGCCGAAAAAGACCAGGACAAGACCACTTTCACTTGTCCTTTCGGCACGTTTGCATATCGACGCATGCCCTTTGGGTTATGCAATGCGCCCGCTACCTTCCAGCGGTGTATGATGGGAATTTTCTCGGACATGGTCGAAAAATTTCTGGAGATTTTCATGGATGACTTCTCCATCTTCGGCGACTCCTTTGACGAGTGTTTGCTGCATCTTGACGCTGTCCTTACCCGATGTAAGGACAAGAATCTCACTTTGAACTGGGAGAAATGCCACTTCATGGTACGCGAAGGTATTGTCTTAGGACATATCATCTCGCAAAATGGCATAGAGGTTGACAAAGCAAAGATTGAGGTCATTTCCAATCTGCCTCCTCCCCGATGCGTCAGAGATATCCGAGCCTTCCTTGGCCATGCCAGTTTCTATAGACGGTTTATCAAGGACTTTAGCAAGATTGCTAGGCCCTTGACGCTTTTGCTGGCCAAGGATACACCTTTCGACTTCAACTTGAGCTGTGTGACTGCATTCGAGTCACTGAAACGCTCTCTCACTTCTGCTCCCGTTCTTTCTTCTCCTGACTGGACGCACCCATTCGAGATTATGTGCGATGCATCCGACTTTGCCATCGGTGCTGTCCTTGGACAACACATCAACAAGATGCCGCACGTAATCTATTACGCGAGCCGAACCCTGAACGACGCCCAACTCAATTATACAACAACTGAGAAGGAATTCTTAGCTGTTGTATTTGCCTTAGAAAAGTTCAGGCCCTACCTCATCGGCTCTCCAGTCATTGTCTACACGGACCATTCAGCTCTGCGCCATCTTTTTGCGAAGAAAGATGCCAAATCTCGGTTAATACGTTAGATCCTTTTGCTTCAAGAGTTTGACCTTGTCATTAAGGACAAACGAGGATGTGAAAACGTAGTTGCCGACCATCTCTCATGACTTCCTTCTTCGCCTTCGCTTCCAATTCCGATCAACGACGTTTTCCCGGATGAACAACTCTTGACAGTATCGTGCGAACCCTGGTTCGCAGATATTGTGAACTATTTGGCCACGGGATTACTACCGACTGAATGGTCGAGTCAGGACAGACTTCGCTTCTTATCCCAAGTAAAACACTTTTACTGGGACGAACCTTATCCGTTCAAGTACTGTCCCGACCAGATTATTCGTCGGTGTATCCCTGACGATGAATTCAAGAGTGTGCTGTCATTTTGCCACGATCAAGCGTGTGGCGGGCATTTTGGGCCCAGAAAGACAGCTGAGAAGATCTTGCAATGTGGTTTCTACTGGCCACAACTTTTCAAAGACGCTCACGACTATTGCAAGACTTGCTCCCGGTGCCAACACATGGGCCGGATATCCCGGAGGAACGAGATGCCGCTCCAACCGATCTTGGTTGTGGAGATTTTCGATGTTTGGGGGATAGACTTCATGGGGCCGTTTCCCAGCTCTTTTGGGAACTTGTACATCCTTCTAGCTGTTGATTACATCTCTAAATGGGTCGAGGCTGTGCCCAGCCGGACTAATGACAACAAGGTTGTCGTTAGGTTCCTTAAAGAAAACATTTTCTCACGGTTTGGGCACCCCCGAGCGATCATTAGCGACAATGGAAGTCATTTCTGCAATAGGACTTTCGAGGCCTTGATGCGGAAATACTCCATTAATCATAAGCTTTCTACGCCCTACCACCCCCAAACCTGCGGGCAGGCCGAAGTTTCAAATCGGCAAATCAAGCAGATACTGGAGAAGACGGTTTCCAAGAACCGTAAGGATTGGTCTCTGAAACTCACCGATGCCCTTTGGGCATTTAGAACCGCTTATAAGACCGACCTTGGCATGTCTCCCTATCGGCTTGTGTACGGAAAAGCCTGCCACCTTCCTGTCGAAATCGAGCATCGCGCATTTTGGGCGATAAAGGAGCTGAATCTGTCTCTTGAGGATGCGGGCAGCCATCGGAAGCTGCAGTTGAACGAACTGAACGAGCTTAGGGATGAGGCTTACGATAACGCGGTTGTCGTTAAAAATCGAACGAAGGTGTTTCACGATAAACACCTTTTGCGCAAAACCTTCGTATCTGGTCAGCAGGTACTGCTTTACGACACCCGACTTCATTTCCATCCAGGAAAGCTCAGATGTCGCTGGAAAGGGCCGTATTTTGTGCGGAATGTGTATCCGCAGGGCGCTCTGGATTTGGAAAATCCAAAGGACGGTTCACTCTTCAAAGTAAACGGACACCGATGCAAACCATACCTTAGTGCCGAACCAACAGAGGAGCTCCTGTTCTTACAGGAGCCGGTTTACCCTGAATGATCTTCCTCTGCCTACCTCCAAACTTCGGTTATCCAGCCAAGAACAGTGGACACTGTTCCAAATAAGTTTGGGGGTATGTACAAACCATTTTGTATATATTTGTGTATATTCTTTTTCCTTTAAAAACAAAAACAAATAAAAATTTGTGTTTCGCTAACCGACAATTTTGACCCTTCCAACTGCTCTCTTCATGCTATGACAGTGAGGACACTGTCCAGTTTAAGTTTGGGGGTACGCTCGGTACGCATTTCTTACCTTCGCATTCATATGTATATTTTGCATCTGCATATTAATATCCATAAAATCCATAAAAATTTGAAAATTTTCTAAAAAAATATAAATTTTTTTTTTGTCAAGTTAGCTTGTGGAAGAACTCTGATTCGACATTCGACGGTTTTTGTTTGAAAAAATAGGAATAACTAGATCTTATGTTTGGATTTTGAAAACCTGAAAGATAACTCTCCTTTGAAGTTAACTATAGCTGATATACGTCTTTACATCACACTACACGTGTCGTAAGATTTTGGGAATTAGATGACAAGTCTTTCATGTTTAAACTTTTAAACAGATAAATGATTTTCTGAGGATCAAATAGGTTTGTTCTGAAATAAGTAATGTCAAGAATAGTTTATGAAGTAAAGCGAATATGAAGGAATGTTATTGATGCCGTAATTGGAGCTAAGTCAGAAAAATAACCCATCTAAAACTTGATTGGAATGATTACACACCAAACCCACCAAACACGTCTTTTATCCAAAAAATATTTGAGCTACCGGTTATATCTCCGTTCGTATTAAATCATCTGATTTTCACGACAAACTGTCTTTTGTTTTTGGACCTAGGTAACTTGAGTAATTAAGTCCGCTGGGGTGTTTCTACACCTAATGCCCTAAAACCAACTGGTTTGGGTGCATTGGCCCAAAGCTCGCTAAGAAGCCTAGAAAGTCCAGTTTAAAACAAAGTCAAGCAAGTGTTCTCTCCGAGTTAAAATTCCTAACGGTTCTTTGTGTGAGAATAATCTTGATAAAAGATAGGCTTTTAAAAAAATTTTTAACGGAGATATGAAGGTTTTATTCTATGATAAAGACTATTGCACGTTCACAGAGGTGTGTATGAAATGAAAACAAGTTAAAAGGTGGAGTGAAAAATACGACTTAGTTTCCTGTTAAGGAAGATAGAAATTCTGAAGTTGAAACCTTACTGAAAAACGAAACTTGAAAAATGCTTAACTCTTTATAAAACTTATGTGATCCTTTTCAAATTGTTATCTGGGCTTTATTGTGCGACATGATGACTTTAATCGATCCTTCTGGAACTTCACGACACTATTTGCACTGCACGTAAAGACATATGAAATCTGTAGTTAAATAAGAAGCGAGGTGTGAAAAATAAAGGTTCGATCGTCTGGACTTAGGATTATAGAATTGTTATTTTCTAAAAACAAAACTTTAGGGTTTGAAACTTAGTCATTTTTACAAACCAACTTGACCGGATTTTGTGGGTAGTATCCGCTGAAAACCCTCAGGAGACAACACTCCTCCTACTAGGGACACCTAGAGGTTTAACGGCTTGTTGCACATGCTCAGTGCAATCACGTTCCCTGCGAAAGTGAGGTTAGGAAATTTTTTGTGAATAAATAGGCTTTGCTCGGGACGAGCAAATGATAAGTTTGGGGGTATTTGTTCATATCAGATTTTTGCATTTTCATACCGCCCAATTTTTATCACATTTGCATATCCGTAGATACTCTTGAGCCGTGTTTGCTAGTCAATTGCAGGATACAGGTTCTCGGTTCTAAAACGGTGAAATTCATGGAAAACACGGAAAAATCCGGGTTCCTGCCAACCACAGATAAAAACATGATCTATGCTCGTCATCCGTATGTTGCCAGATATCAATAGGAAGACAAAAGATCAAATCAATGTCATTCTCATGCACAAGGCTCAATGGTAGCACAAAATCCAAGAGATCTACGCGGAGCTCGAGGCAATCATGACAAAATCTTGACAAAAAGTCCACCTTTCCCTCAACAGAAATTCTGGAAGAAATATGGAAGTATTTTCAGAAAATATATGAACCAGAATGAAGCACACAGCAGATCAGGCCACCACAAAAAAGCACGAAGCCCAATTCCTCTAATGGGCCGCGGATCCGCGGCCAAAGGTGGGTCCAGGCCGCGGATCCGCGGCCATTATGGCGCCAAAGACAGAAGTGTTTCAGGGGTGTTTTTGTCTTTTCATATTGGTTCTGGTGGTTGCCCTAGGTTTTCAGTTTTTGGCCTATAAATAGCCCAGAAGTTTGTGAAGGAAAGGGTCCAATTCTTGTATTTCTTTTTGCTAGGTTGTAGTTACATGTTCTTCTTCCTCTTCTCACCTCTTCTCCATTAAACTTGTAAGTGAGCTTTTGAGTGAAGAGTGATGAATAAAGAAGACCATTTTATTATCATACTTGTCTCCTTATCTTTATGCTTGTTGTAATTTTAATTCGTTAAGTAGTTGTTGTTATTTCCTTGTTGTTTATTTCTTCTCTCTTTTTCTTTATCATTCATACGACAATGATACTTACGCTTGATCCTCGCCAAGGTGAGGTCGCAAATAGTTAGTCGTATTCTTCTAGTCTCCTTCTTTCTATCTTCCTCTTTTGTTTGTTTTATTTTCCCGTGTGATGAAGTGTGAGTAGTTTTATACTTGTTAGGGTAGGATAAGGGAAGTTTGAGAGAAGGAAATCTCTCTCACTCTTTCCTTGCCCAACAACTTAAATCGACTCCCGTTAATTGAACCACAATCCGCTCCTTACGGCACCCTATCCTACATGATAGCGGTGATTCCGTAGTGAGACCGGTTGTGGTTGAATTAACCGGAGGTTATGGATAAGAGCCAAGAACGGACGGACAAGCACCAAAAGGAAGGACTATGCGTTGGAAAGCCTAGCTTATACTCGCAAGTTCCTTCCTAGTCGTGCTAATCCCCGTTGTTGCCGATTACCGTAACACTGATATTAAGTGGGGCAACGAAAGATGTGGAGACTCCTAACTCAAACTAACCTAATCCTAACCCTAACAAGCTCTCTTTAAATATCAACTTAACACTTAGATAGTTACAAACAAAATCTGAACAACCGGACTTAACTCGTCGAAAAACACATAGAAAAAGATTCCCATCTCCCTGCGGACGACCCGTACTCAACCGGCTAGCTACATGCGAAACCGTCTTGATTGCGGTATTTAAACTTAAACTTGAACACGCACGTATCCTAACAATCAACTCCCAACTGGTCGTTAGTCAAATAAACGGCGACTACCAAACGTGCAAGCCAGAGTTGGTGAAGTACGGCGAGAGAGTACAACAACTTCTGACCCAAATTCCTTCCTACACCTTGGAAAGCATACCGCGCGCGGAAAATAGCAAAGCGGATGCATTAGCTAAGCTCGCTAAAGAATTGGCCGACGAGAACCTCGATGACGTCAGGATCATTGTACAGAGCCGTCGGGTTCTTGCACCGGCGGAAATATCTCCGGAGTCGGACGAGGAAAAGGGAGCGACCGAGCAAATGGCTCTGCAAGTAAAAGACCAGGAGAAGGCTAAGGATTAGAGAGAATTATTTATAGATTACTTCAAATCCCATCGAATACCTGAAGACGCGTCCTCAAAACATCAGCTCATGAAGCGAGCCTTATCTTTTGGCTTCGTCAATGATACTCTGTACAAGAGGTCGTTTGATTCCCTGTGGTTAAGATGCTTGGGACCCGAAGAAGCAAAAAGAGTCGTCCAAGAAACTCACGACGGACTCTGCGGTTCTCACCAAGCAGGCCCGAAGATGAAGTTGAAGATTAAACGGATGGGCTACTATTGGCCCACGATGATCCAAGACTGTCTCGAATACGCGAAGCAATGTCACTCATGCCAGATCCATCTGGACTTTATCCATCAGCACCCAAATCCACTACACCCGACGATGGCTAGCTGGCCGTTTGAAATGTGGGAAATGTTTCCCCCAATCAGAGCAAAGCTCTGTTCAAATTCCAAGACTAGAAATGAAGCGACACTTCTACTTCCCCCCAATCAGAGCAGAGCTCTGTTTAGAAATTTAAGAGTCAAAATTGAAGCAACGCTTCAAATCCTGCGCTCTGCGCTGCGCGTCACGTGTCTAACACAGGCGCGCTGGCGCAGTTGCGCTGCTCGCCACGTGTCTGACACTGGTGCGCTAGCGCAGTTGCATTGCGCTCTGCGCTGCGCGCCGCGTGTCGAGCGCGAGTGCGCTAGCGTAAGACGTGCTGCGCGCCACGTGTCAAAACACGAATGCGCTAACGCTAGCGCAATTGCGCTAGCGCTAGCGCAATTGCGCTGCACCCCAAGTTAGAGCAAAGCTCTGTTTCCAAGATTGAAAAGCGAAGCAACACTTCATGATTATGCAGCGCATAAATATCTCACAAAGGAATAACAAAGAATTAAAAAACAAGAGAACACTTAACAGATAATAAAATACTAAATTAAAGCATCTTATTATTATTATTATTGTTATTACATTTAAAAAATATCACCAAACAAGGGATCAGTGGCACAAGGGTGAACAAAACAATAAACAAAGTTTTCTAGCTCCCTCGCCGCCTCCTCCGGCACATCAAAATGGCGATTTTCACGAGGAGTGGCTCCCCACCGATTGGCGCCGTGTTCATCCGCAAAAGCAGACATGATAGCCCGCCGGGCTCTTATCTGGCTTAACAAGTGAACCGAGCAGTCTTTCAGAGCCTGAGTGATCAGGCACGCTTCATGGAAACACTCGAGCTTGTCTTCAGCCGCATCGAGTATCGCCAGGGTCATCTCCGCTGGGTGAAGGGGGGATGTCATCAAGCACGGAAAGAAGAATCATTCGGAGCCAGATGGATCCCATTGGAAGAGGGGACCCCTTACGGATCACAAGTTCATACTTCACCGCATCGCACTCGGCATCCGTGAGAGAAGGATCCACCAAGCGCACAGCAAACCAAGGAACAATGTCCTTAATGGGCACTTCCCACGGCTGTCTACGAGCATGAGGGCGGTTACAAGCCATAGTTGAGAAAGTTCTTTGGGGATGAGAAAAGGAAGAAGCTTTTCTTCGAGTTATAAAGACGAAGCACATAAAATTTTGTGCACAATGGAACTATTTCCAAAATTGGGAAATGAAAGATTCTCGGGAATATAAGTTTGATTTAAAAAGGAAGGTGAAAAGACACCTCTATTGAAGCAACACTTCAGATCCAGCGCTCTGCTGAAGCAACGCTTCAGATCCAGCGCTCTGCGCGCTGTGCGCCATGTGGCAAACACGAGTGCGCTAGCGCAGTTGCGCTGTGCTATGCGCTGCGCGCCACGTGTCTAAATTGGGTGCACCAGCGCTGGAATTAAAATTCCCACCGTTGGATCAAAGGATCTAATAATGATGATAAATCATTAATTAACCAGAATTAAATTCTGTTAAGGAAAGATTTCTCAAAATCTTCCCAAACAACAAGATTGTGCTTTAAGCACCGCTGGATCAATGATCCAATGGTAAATAATAAATTACCAAAAACAGAACAAATCCTGCATAGAAAGATTTTTCCAATCTTATTGAAAAACATGAAGATTATCTTCTGTCAAACAGAAGCCTTTGGATCAAAGATCCAATGGTGGGAAATATTCCCAAATCAATCAGAGAAAGATCTCTTCAACTGATTTAACAAATTATTTGGCCCTATATAAAGGACCTTAGACTTCAAGTCTAAGAGAGACAGAACAGAAAAAGAAGAAACCCTCTGCAAACTTTGAGAAAAACTCAAAAAGAAAAAGAAAGGTAAAGAATTGTTTCTTGAAAAACAGAGATGAAAACATCTCGTAAAAAGAAGAAACGTCTTCTAAAAAGATCTTAGATCTATAAAAAAGACCGAGGTCTTTGAATAAAAAGAAAAGATCAAGATCTAATCATAAAAAAGAAGAAGTATTTTTACTTCACAGATCTTCTGATCTATAAAGGCAGAGCCTTTCATAAGAATAAGAACTTAGTTCTTGAATCTTGAAGCAAAACCTCTTTTAAGAAGAACATAAACTTGTTCTTTAATCTTAACTTGATCGAAATGCGCTTTGCGCTATTGGATAAGTGCTTTGCAGTCATGAACTGCGCCCTTGCGCTCCTTGGACTGGCGCTCAGCGCCATAACATACCACGTGTCAACCATAGACATGATCTGCGCTTTGCGCTCCTGAAAACAGCGCACTGCGCTCTTGAGTTGGCGCTCAGCGCCAAGCACGCCACGTGTCACTCACTGGCGCACCCATAAACTAGCGCAGCGCGCTCATAAATTAAAAGCACAGTGCACTAACAAACTAGCACTTAGCGCTAAGCGACACGTGTTCTCTTCGTGTGCGCTAACCGACAGAAGCGCAATGCGCTCTTTGACTGGCGCAAAGCACCTAGTGTAGGGTTTCTAGGCACGCTAATGAGGTCTCACAAGGCATCAACCATGCCAATTTCAAATTTTAGGGGTGCCGAGAAACCCTAATACGGATCGTTGGCTAGAAGTTTAGGCGAAACTACGAGCTAGTTAACAACTTAACTAAAGTGTAACGGAAATACAACCTTTGTAGATCCGGTTCTCCACCTCCTAGGCTCCGTGATGACGTCTCCTCGCTGTCCAAATCGAATCCATGACTCTTGCATCGGCTTCATCGGAGAAAAAGCGGGCTAGGTCATCGACGACGATGCCGAAGATGATCTACGTCGAGGCATCACTAGATCAAGCTCCACCTTCACAAAGCCATGAAAACTTGTGAAGGAAACATCCTATACTACTTGGCAAGAGGTAGAGGATGAAGAAATAGGAGGTGGGTTCACTTTAGAATTGGATTTCTCACTCATATGCTCAACTTGCCATTGATGAAGACAAGCTTCTTCATTTGTTGAAGATGAAGAAGAAGAAGAAGATAATATGATAGAAAAAATATGATAAGTATATTTAAAAAGAAAAACAATATGATACTTATCATAATTCAACCATGGTTTAGTGTAGAGATTTAACTAAGGTTAGATGAATGGTTAGGGTTAGACATGAGACAAGAATGGTGGACTTGTTCAAAGCTTCAAGAAGCTTCAACAAAAAACAAACTAAGCCACCATTTCTTTTTCTCTTTATCTTTTCCAAAACAATAATAAATGGATAAATAAATAAGAGAAAAGAAACCCTAACCATTCACTAAACATGGTTTAATCTTTACAAAAACCCAAATGAGCAAGTATCATCAAACATGATACAATCTTGTGCACAAAAATATATCATATACACAATGTGCACTTTAAGTGAGAAAATCCTTTTAAAGTGAACCAATGCTAGTTAATGCAAAGTAATATATCAAATATATAATTATGCATTAAATCATTAAATCAATACTTGATTTAACGATCCGGTCATATCGTATATAACCGACTAATATCTAATGTATCATCTTATCGAAACAATCCTTGATTCGATAACTAGGTTATATCGCATACAACCTTTCGACACATTCATCGCGAGAATGGAATACGGTATCACATACACGCATTATTCTCGGTCCCGCACATATCTCATATGCGCTCCTATTTCGTTTCGCTTGAGCCAGGAAACCTCTGTGTAGGACTCTAAAGACTCGTCAATACGCCGGTAGCAGATGATGATCATATCAAGCACCCACAAGCCGCAAGCGGTCTGCTAAACGTAACGGCCACCCGGGTATTGAGCGATCAGAAGATCGACGAGCAAGCCTGCTCACACTCCTGTGAATCCAACCAGTAACACTTACCGTACAGTCCGGTCTCGTCGTCTGATATGTCGCATATCTCGCCTAGGGGTGGTAAACGTCAGACCCCAATAGCTTGATAAGTCGTGTCGATATGAGGCCTATAACAGTTCGAGAAACTACTGATAACACTTATCAGTAAATCTCAGCAACCCTGGCCAGGGATTTCCGGTTATAGCTAATCGAACACAGCGCAACATCAACTCCCCATACCGGGAGAGACGAATCCCCTCCTATCGCTCATTGCCTCCATGTGATTCGGGACTGTACCCAAAAACCACCGTTTTGCACGCCCTCTTGGACGTGGTAAGGTGGAAATCAAAGCACAGTGGGAACCACACAAGACTCTATAACGATCTCGGGTCAACAGACTACTCTGTACCAGTGTCACCAGAGAACTGCCATCTGACGTAAGGTATAATACCATCTGGGAGTTCTCGGCGAGTCCGTCCAGTGTACCCAGTCTCCACTGAGCACCCGTATATCATCTCTGATGTCAAACACCAATGGATATGGGATCATCCATCGCCCATCTATATGGGTCGAGAAGGTATACGCTAGTCTAATCTGGTATATCGATGCCCCGTCTCGATACACCCACGACTAGGGACTTTGAAGGATGTATTTATGGACTACCATGTCCCCACTAGTATGATCCGCATCATAGTCCAGGTAGTCAAGTACACATCCTAAGGGCTTTACCAATATGTAACAGAGAGACAATCAGTGTACATGTTAAGGTAAAGAGTAACCAGATATCATACTATCATGTCGAGCAAGAAAGTCCTCCCTATATATGTCCTAGCATCCACTACAATATACATCCAATGTACAGTAATGGCCTCTAGGGCATACATATAACTAACAATCTCCCACTTACACTAGGGCCATCTGATAGCAGTGGTTGTAGTATCTCATACTCAACCATCCCATAATAGTCTCTCTCTGGGAAAAGGCCTTTGTGAGTGGATCCGCCGTGTTGTCCTCTGAGTCTACTCTCCTAAGCTCGATCTCCTTGGAGATCAACCATCTCCATGATCAGGTGATACTGCCTTAGAATATGTCTGGATCACTGATGGGACGGACGTTCCTTGGCATAAGCCACAACTCCATTGTCACACAATGGGAGGAACTAAATTCATCTCATGAACAAATATACATCCAGACTGCCTCTTTGGTAGCATCTTAAGTAGCGATGTATCGAGCCTTTATCGTCTAGTATGCCACGACATCTAGCTTGGAACTCTTCCAACATACCGTCCCTTTACTGAGGGTAAAGACAATGCCTGTGACTGACTTTCAGTCGTCCTTATCACCCTAGAACCCTTCCAGTGATTCTCCCCAGGATCGGTTGATACCATCTCACTACAACTAGTGAGAATCCTAACATCCAATTAGATCTATCTCATAGATCCAAAACCCAGGATTTAGGAGGTATCACTTTGATCCTATATGGAGAATCCTTGTGATAAGCGGAGATTGACCGGGCGTAGCATAGGAAACTCCTTCCCTATCAAGAACATGTCATCCACGTACTCTACGAGGATCGTCACTATACTCCCTACTACCTTTTTGTTTATACAAGGTTCATCTACCATTTTGATGATGTCAAACTCTTTGACTAACACATCAAAACAGATGTTCCAATTCCGCGATACCTGCTTTATCCTATAAAGCATCTTGTACACGTTTCCGCTACTCCCACTGTCTACGAAGCCCTCTGGCTGTGTACTTATAGACGTTCTCTTCTAAAACATCATTTAGAAAAGCAGTCATGGCACCCAACCGCCAGATATCGTAGTCATGGTATGTAGCCGTGGCAAGTAGGATCTGGATGGACTTAAACATAGCCACTTAAAAGGTTTCATCATAATCCATGCCTGGTCGATGACGAAGAGCTTTAACAAGTCTAGCTTTGAAAGTCTCAACTTTTCCATCTACACCAAGTAATCTTCTCAAGATATACTTGCTCCTGACGGGGATTTAACCCTTCAGATATAGCAACCAAAGTCCATACTTTGTCGGTGTATAAGGATTCCATCTCAGATCGCTAAGCATCCAGCCATTCTTACAGAGTCCCTACTCTCGATGGCCTGCTTGAAACTAGTTGGGTCATCATCTCATGATGCATTCCTCGCTCCCACCGTCATCGAGAAACCGAGGTATCTCTCAGGCGGATGAGGAACCCTACTAGATCGGCGGAGAGGCTGAGGTTCGTCGGGAACTATTGAATCCTTTGGTTCTGTCAAATCATCAGCTGCAGTTTTGTATAGCTGGAACATTTCCAGTTCTACATAACAGATCTTGCCTCGAGCTTGTCCGGATTTTGCTTTTAGACATAGGCCAGACAACCCCAAATCTTAACCATCTTAAGATATGGGCTCTTCCCTTTCCATATCACATATGAAGCGGTAGGCAACTGATTTGATTGGAACCCTATTCAATAGGTATGCAGCTTCTCAAGTGCATAACCCCCAAAAGGAAATAGGAAACTCGGTAGTACTTATCATAGAGCACACCATATCACATAGGGTGAAATTGCTCCGCCCCAATATACCATCGTGCCATGGTGTATACGGAGGAGTAATGCTGAGAGAGAATCTCATTCTCCTTTAGAATAGTCCAAGAATTTCGTGCTCAAGTATTCTCCTCCTTGATCTCATCAAAGGACATAATACTTATACCCGTATTGGTTCTCTACTTCTAACTTATATTCTGTGAATATCTCAAAAGGTTCTGACTTGTGTTTCAACAGGAACATATGTCTGAATCAAAAGAGATCATCAGAGAATTTAATGAAGTATAAAGAACCGGTCTTGGCAAGTGTAGACAGGGGACCTACATACATCAACATGTATCATCCCAAGAGTTCATTAACTCTTTCTCTGTTTCCAGTAAACAGAGCTATGGTCATCTTATCTTTGTGACATGACTGGCAAGTTCCACAAGATGTAAATTCAAACTGATTTAAATATGCATCTACATGTAACTTCAGCTAGTCGGGTCGCATTGATATGACCTAGTCTACAATGCCTCAAGAAGGATTCGTTCATTTCTGAACTCTTCCTCTAGTGTGTGTTCCGTATACTAAAGAACTGTAGTTTGATTTAGAACATCAATGCTTTTAGATAATGTGCCTGAACCGATCAAGTTTTGATATAGGAAATGTTCAAAACATTATCCATCTATACAAAATTTTATCATTTCTTTACTAATAAAGAGATAGATATGATTTTGTATATCAGGTTCGGTATCTAATAACATTCGTTCAGAATCAATGTATTTGGAATACTGGGTGACAGTGACCAACAGACTTGGCTGCAACACTTGCCCCGTTTTCTGCCTCATAAAACTTATCACCCTTTCTCAGTTCTCTATCTTTCTGTAGCCCTATGTAACAGATTACATATCTGGGATCTTGATCCGGTATCATATACCCAGGATGCAGAGGATACTGAGAAACAGTTCTTTGTAACGAACACACCCGAAGATGATGCATCAGCATGCACTCTCTTCGTTTGGACGGCACGGGAAATCTGGTATTCCCCAATTTCCTGCTCTATCTTATAACAATTATAAGTTGGAGCGGGACCAACGTTCCCCAGCTCAGTATAACAAGCGGGTTCGGTCAATATTCCGTATTATTATCTTGATTAAGGCGTGATATGGTCGCTACCTAGAGAGAGAGAGAAGAAAACACTCAGCGTGCGCTCTTGCAAGAATAGATTGGTTATGTTTTATCTAATCAGGATGGCTCCCACTACTTTTTATCAAATCTTCCTTCAAACCCTAAAAGGAAAGACTAGCCGGGATTAATTACAAACTACAAGTTCGCCAATCTTTCAGCCAGGCCAGTGTCGGTACTTTGAGGGAGGTCCCCCGTGCTTTCGCACGAACCTAATTAATGTAAACCTCGTTTTCCCTGAGGCGTAACCTCGTTAACACCTTTCTAGACACCTACTTGATCGGCTAATTGTAATGTGTAAAACTCTCCCAGGAGTAACTCTTACTCGCAGCGGGTATCGGGATCCAACTATCTCATAGAAGGTATGCAATCTCATTGCAAATTTCAACACTTGAAATTCCCGATAATATTTTGCCCCAAACGATTTATGACCTTGACAAGGTCAACAAACCATAGACCGCAAGTCAAGTTCAACCCGTCATTTCTTGATTGAATCAAACCCACCCGCACGACCCTTGACAAGGTCAACAAGGCCGCACGACTACCCTAACCCAATCTGCATCATATGCATAAGCAGATAAATACTGGTTAGCTACCGCACACTGCGCCTTGACAAGGTCAACAAACGCAGCACGAATACTAAACAGGACTTATCTGAAATGACGGAGGGCTACGACAGGTTTTTCTGAAAACCAATTGCGTAATGAACTTGATATCGTTGTAGGATCGAATGAATTTTGAAATGGAGTGTTTTTTGAGGCTTTTCTAGTTTTGCTAAAGGAGTCACTCCCGGTGAAGGGATCGTCGGTCCTTTCCTCGTCGAATGAGGTGCGGGATATATCATATATATCACTGTGCAAAGCAAAAACACTTAAAAGCAATCAAAAGACAAACCGAGTGTGTAGCATCTGCCAGTTATTGCTAAAGGAGTCACTCCCTGTGAAGGGATCTCGGTCCTTTCCTCATCGAATAAGGTGCAGGATATATCATATATACCTCTGTGCAAAGCAAGAACTGTAGCTACCCTTTTTATTTTGAAATTCGATTCTACAACATCTCTAGGTTTCTTTTTATTTCATTAATCACATTAATGAAGTCCCATCATTTAAGTACCTAAACATCACAGATAAATACGACGTACACTTATGCCATCCGCATTCGCCTCGATGTCCCTTCGTGCACCGTTAGGTTAGGTAACTAACGGCAGAGCGGGACAGGGCTAGCGCGGGTGTAAAACATAAGTAACGTCTATATAATATATCATATATACTATATACAGTATCTATCACAGAATATCACATGATCACATCACAGATATCGCAGCAGAAGAAACATATGAAATATTGGATATACTAGGACGTCCGTGTTTTCAATACGAGCCAGTATAAAACACGGATTCCACGGTCGTGATGAATAGCCAAACCCATACCCGTAGACCCCTACGAGAGCGGCAAGCAACCCTACCAATTCTAGAGTTAGGAGACCCGGACTCGACTCCTTGAGTTGGTCTCCCACTGGACTCCAGAACCCGGTTACTTGTGCTCCCCTCCTTGGGTCTATCCTAGTGCGGAAAAGTAAATAATATACAAAAGGTGACATCTTCCGCAACCTGGAAGTGCCCCAATAAAAGAATATTACATACAAGTTTTTACATGAATGAAAATGAAAAACACTCATCTCACATAAAAACCCCCGGCTATTCAAACACGACGATCCAATATAACATATCCAGCAACACATAACATCACATGTCATCAACGTAAGTAAATATGCACATCCCAATTGTCGTTGACATATAGCAACGAAACCGGCGATATCACATATTACACTTACGGTCACAGAAAAGAAAGTGTAAAACTACAACAGTTGGAATCCGCAATCTCTTTAGACATCGCATGCCTAGCAAAATGAATTCCTTAGACATTGCATGCCTAACAATTATAAACCCCGCATTTTAGTCTCATTATCGAAAACACTTTTCAATATCAAGTCGGGCAATTCAACAAGATTCCCGACATCCTGATCGAATGCTCGTCGCAAACTTTAGTAGGCAGCCGCACCCCCGACGCCGTCGACGAAGTGCACCAAGGCGGAACACCGCTGCCGCGAGCACCCGAACGGATGCTTTCGGCGACGGGGTTCTCCTACAGTCAGTTGGTCGGAGCTATGGAGTGAGGCTGTCTATTAAGTTTACCCGGCGAGTATCCGCGTACGCTACGTGATTGCGACGGACTTTTGATCACATCAAAATTCAGTGGCAACCGATCAAGTGAGACTAAACTGCTATGTTTATAACATTCATTCAGTTATCTCATAACTTATTGTGAATTCCAATTATTGTATCCCATTCCGGATAAATAGAAAATGTTAAACTTTCCGATCGAACAATCGAACACCCAAGTTTTTCCAAAACAGATCAACGCATGAAATAGGTTTTAAAACATTCAGTTCATGCCTCAGTACCAACGGTCCAGCCGTAGAGGGGTCAAGCCAACGCCTCACATGTGGCACGCCGTACTGTCCCAAACCCGAAGGTTCAAAGGGCAGTTCAAGACGGTCACATAATCGAGTTAAGGTTTGTTGTCTTCTAGAGGGACCATCGCGTTACTTGCACTACTTAGAACGTCTTTAAACCACGGAAAAATCCAACACTTGGAAATTTTCCGGCAGGGGAAAGAGTGGGTATTTATATCCGGTCGAACTTTTTAACATATTCTAAAATATCTGGAAAGCCACATAGACAAAATCTGATAATCCGATCGAACAATCGAATCCCCAAAACAACCCCAGAAAACTCAACTCTTGAGTGCAGATTAAAACTTCCCAGAGAACAGAGGAAACAGATACGGGCATTACTGTATCAAAACAAATCCCCAATCAGCACAAACGGCCGCAGAACCGCCGCAAAAGGAGGCTATTGCCGCGGTTCCGCGGTGCTACAGTAGAATTAGGGTTTCGTTTTCTGCAGTAATCCTTATAATTTCCTGCTCTATTTTCTGCGAATTTTTAATAGACAAAAATCCAAATTTTTAGAAAATTTCCAAAGAGCATTTTTTATTAGGGTTTCGGGTTCGTTCGGATTTCAAATGTCGTCTACGCATCGTTTAAGGCTCTAGCTAGGCTCTGATACCACTGTAGGGTTCCTAGGCACGCTATTGAGGTCTCACAAGACATCAACCATGCCAATTTCAAATTTTAGGGGTGCCGAGAAACCCTAATACGGATCGTTGGCTAGAAGTTTAGGCGAAACTACGAGCTAGTTAACAACTTAACTAAAGTGTAACGGAAATACAACCTTTGTAGATCCGGTTCTCCACCTCCTAGGCTCCGTGATGATGTATCCTCGCTGTCCAAATCGAATCCATGACTCTTGCATCGGCTTCATCGGAGAAAAAGCGGGCTAGGTCATCGACGACGATGCCGAAGATGATCTACGTCGAGGCATCACTAGATCAAGCTCCACCTTCACAAAGCCATGAAAACTTGTGAAGGAAACACCCTATACTACTTGGCAAGAGGTAGAGGATGAAGAAATAGGAGGTGGGTTCACTTTAGAATTGGATTTCTCACTCATATGCTCAACTTGCCATTGATGAAGACAAGCTTCTTCATTTGTTGAAGATGAAGAAGAAGAAGAAGATAATATGATAGAAAAAATATGATAAGTATATTTAAAAAGAAAAACAATATGATACTTATCATAATTCAACCATGGTTTAGTGTAGAGATTTAACTAAGGTTAGATGAATGGTTAGGGTTAGACATGAGACAAGAATGGTGGACTTGTTCAAAGCTTCAAGAAGCTTCAACAAAAAACAAACTAAGCCACCATTTCTTTTTCTCTTTATCTTTTCCAAAACAATAATAAATGGATAAATAAATAAGAGAAAAGAAACCCTAACCATTCACTAAACATGGTTTAATCTTTACACAAACCCAAACGAGCAAGTATCATCAAACATGATACAATCTTGTGCACAAAAATATATCATATACACAATGTGCACTTTAAGTGAGAAAATCCTTTTAAAGTGAACCAATACTAGTTAATGCAAAGTAATATATCAAATATATAATTATGCATTAAATCATTAAATCAATACTTGATTTAACGATCCGGTCATATCGCATATAACCGACTAATATCTAATGTATCATCTTATCGAAACAATCCTTGATTCGATAACTAGGTTATATCGCATACAACCTTTCGACACATTCATCGCGAGAATGGAATACGGTATCACATACACGCATTATTCTCGGTCCCGCACATATCTCATATGCGCTCCTATTTCGTTTCGCTTGAGCCAGGAAACCTCTGTGTAGGACTCTAAAGACTCGTCAATACGCCGGTAGCAGATGATGATCATATCAAGCATCCACAAGCCGCAAGCGGTCTGCTAAACGTAACGGCCACCCGGGTATTGAGCGATCAGAAGATCGACGAGCAAGCCCGCTCACATTCCTGTGAATCCAACCAGTAACACTTACCGTACAGTCCGGTCTCGTCGTCTGATATGTCGCATATCTCGCCTAGGGGTGGTAAACGTCAGACCCCAATAGCTTGATAAGTCGTGTCGATATGAGGCCTATAACAGTTCGAGAAACTACTGATAACACTTACCAGTAAATCTCAGCAACCCTGGCCAGGGATTTCCGGTTATAGCCAATCGAACACAGCGCAACATCAACTCCCCATACCGGGAGAGACGAATCCCCTCCTATCGCTCATTGCCTCCATGTGATTCGGGACTGTACCCAAAAACCACCGTTTTGCACGCCCTCTTGGACGTGGTAAGGTGGAAATCAAAGCACAGTGGGAACCACACAAGACTCTATGACGATCTCGGGTCAACAGACTACTCTGTACCAGTGTCACCAGAGAACTGCCATCTGACGTAAGGTATAATACCATCTGGGAGTTCTCGGCGAGTCCGTCCAGTGTACCCAGTCTCCACTGAGCACCCGTATATCATCTCTGATGTCAAACACCAATGGATATGGGATCATCCATCGCCCATCTATATGGGTCGAGAAGGTATACGCTAGTCTAATCTGGTATATCGATGCCCCGTCTCGATACACCCACGACTAGGGACTTTGAAGGATGTACTTATGGACTACCATGTCCCCACTAGTATGATCCGTATCATAGTCCAGGTAGTCAAGTACACATCCTAAGGGCTTTACCAATATGTAACAGAGAGACAATCTATGTACATGTTAAGGTAAAGAGTAACCAGATAGCATACTATCATGTCGAGCAAGAAAGTCCTCCCTATATATGTCCCAGCATCCACTACAATATACATCCAATGTACAGTAATGGCCTCTAGGGCATACATATAACTAACACCTAGTGCACCATGTGGCGCGCTGTCAGAACATACTTTGTTCTGATAAATGCTATGCATTTAATACCAGACAAAATGTCAGAGCCCAAGGCTTGGCATTATTAAAAGGGCAAAGCACCAACAAAGGCCTAACAGGCAGAACAAAAATAAAAATGTTAAAACATTTTTAACTGGACTTAGCCCAATTCTGGCCATAAGTCCTCAATTTAAATTGAACTGAGCTCATCTACTTTTTCAATCAATTTACACCCGGTTCAAGAGTACATCTCTTTACTCCTCTGATATCTGTCGTTGTAATCTCTCAACGTCGTCAGAGAGGTAACGGGTCCCGACAACCACACATTACTATGGACTGTGGAGTCCTTAAATCCACGGACTATGATGTCCTTAACCTCGACCGTGATGTCTTAAAACTAATATCGGACTGTGGAGTCCTTAAATCTACGGACTATGATGTCCTTAACCTCGACCGTGATGTCTTAAAACTAATATCGGACTATGGAGTCCTTAAATCCACGGACTATGATGTCCTTAACCTTGACCGTGATGTCTTAAAACTAATATCAGACCATGGAGTCCTTAAATCCACGGACTATGATGTCCTTAACCTCGACCGTGATGTCTTAAAACTAACACCGGACTGTGAGGTCCTAAAACTCACGAACTATGATGTCCTTAACTGTAAGTGCACGGCGGCGGCCCGGCCTCCATCCCGAGGCCAAATGCGGAAGCGATGGATAACTTTAAATTTTTCTTGACCGGCACCACCGCGCACTAAATCCCGGATCGAACCGTTAACTAGTCTTAGCTAACTACAAGAAGGGGAAGAGAGATATACCGACTGATCCGTGTCCTCCAGTCTTCTCGTCGTCGTCCCGATCTCCCGCGGAATGTCCGGTCTCCACCTCGTCGCCGGAAGGGCACCACGTCGTCGGCTTCTTTTACGGGCTCCCACCTCTATACCGAGGCAACTCGGGCACGAAGTTGGCGAGCCGACGTGCCCAAGGTTTGCTGTAGAATGTGTGTAGAACTCATGTCTCATTTTGGGGTAGTGGAGGTTGCCATTTGGTGGAGGAAAATGATATGTGGAATTTTGTAGATGAACTTGGGGATTTTTAACCATCAAGAGAACCAAAAATCCCCACTAAAAAATTGGGCAGCCCCCTCTCAAGTGGCCGGCCTTGGCATGGGAGTGGAGAGAAAATGAGAGTGGGAGAGAGTGTATGGATGATGGAACTACAATAATAATGCAAGAGAGAAAAGGTCATCATATGAAGAAATGATCACAAAGAAACTCCAACACTCAAACTACCATCATCAACAACTATGATTGCTCACAAAGTCAAGCAATCATGAACTCAAGAAAGTCAAGGAATGGTCCTCCATCATGAGACCATCATGACACAAAGATATGCAAAGAACACCCTCCACAAAAACTTATTTGCACAAATGCAAATAAGCCCTCCTCCACCAAACTTCGGCCATTGAAAGATGCAAATGAAAATGTCCGAAACGGAAAGCAAACTGGCAACTCCGGAAAACTGATCCCGTAATAAATTACAGGAAAACCCCGATACTGTGTATACACACCCGCATCTGTATTCCGACCGAAATACAAATGCAATGAGACAAAACACTGTACTATACTAGGATCCGGCTTAAACCAAAGCCGGCTAGTAATATCCGTTCGATCCTGATCCGTGCAATACCGCACGTATCTGATCGAACTCTGCCATATCTCCATACGGCCTCTACAGCGTTTCGCCCGAAAACTTGAGCAACAGAATGTGGGGGACTCTAAAGACTCGTAAACACCTTGGTTGTGGATTTAACCACTAGCACGTCAGAGGTATAAGCCAATACGTAACGGGCTACCAGGTATTGACCAAAAGGGACGTCGATGAGCGAACTCATCCTGACACCCTACTGAGCCTGTCAGTGACAATATCCGTACAGTCCGATCCGTTCGTCTATGAGCATCGTATGGCGGGCCTAGGGGGTTGGTAAAAGTCAGACCCCCAAAAGCGGTACAAGTCGTGTCGGAGTGTAGCCCAGAACACCCTGAGATACTACTGGAATACCAACCGGTAAATCTCCTGCCTCGGCCGAGGGCTTCGTGTAATGGCTCTCCTAGACACAGCGCGACCTCACCCCCAATACCGGGAGAGACGAACCCCTGAAGATCCGCTCACTGCCTCCATGTGGCTCGGGACTGTACCCAACTAAAACCTGTTTGCACGTCTCCTTTGAGCGTGGTAGGGTAGTAATCAAAGTACAGTGGGAACTCACACGAGACAAATGACGATCCTCAGGTCGATGAACTAACCTGTACACATGTCACCAGGGAACTGCCATCTGACGTCAGGTATAAGACCAACTAGCATGTTCCCGGCGAGTCCTGTCCGGTGTACTCATAACCCAATGAGCACCTGTATACATCTTAGGTGAACCAACTGACACCAGTGGCTTGTGAGACCGGCCACCGCCCCTCGTCGGGGTCTCGACTGTATACACTAGTCTACTCTGGAGTATCGATGTCTTATCTCGAAACTCCCACGACTAGGGACCTTTTAAGGATGTGCTTATAGACTACCAGCTCCCACGTATATGATCGCCCTCATACTGCTGGCAGTCAAACAAGAATCCTAGGGGCTCTATCAACGTGTAATAGCGACATGTCAGGTCACCTAAAGCAATACACGTTGATAAAGATAAACCAGATAGCATACTATCATCTCGAGTAAGACTGTCCTACTGGGACAGGTCCTCCCTCAATCATTGCAATCACGTGCCTGTGATCCAATAATTGACTCTGAGGGCACTATCTCCAACAATCTCCCACTTGCACTCAAGGCTAATTATTGCGATGTCGCATACTCACAGCCCGTGTGATACCGAACACCCAACTCCTCTACTAGTCAGTCTCACAAAGCTCTTTTGCGAAACTATTGCGTTCGAGGAATAGCCTCAGTGAGTGGATTCGCTTTGAAGTTTCTTTCTATGTCTCTCTATCTCAAGTTCACGGAGAAAGCCATCTCCCGAAATGAGCAATACCTGTCTTAGAATTTCTGGATGTCTGATGGGACCTAGCTCATAATGAACTCCAAATCCAAACTTCTTAGACTGTATCGTCAACTGAACTTAATCAGTATACTGCGCCATCCCTCCCTCAGTATTTCCTTGGACCACCTGTCCAAAATACTGCCCCTCGTCAGAAGGAAAACTTTAACTCTGACAACTTCCTTGTTGTCTAGGTCACCTTGGAAGCCTGGAATGATAACTGTCTCCCGAAAGAGGCTGTCGTTATCATATCCCTAGAACATCCACTTATGTTCTAAAACTGCTTCCGACTGTTTCTCCAGGATTGGATCAATGTTAACTTATTGCATCTAGTGCAAGAACAACATCTGGTGTGGTACTTGACATCTCATGATTGACTCAATTGCCTGAGCAAGTGATCTGCCAATCATGCACATCCCTCTCCACTTTAGTCTATAAGACACCTTTAGAGAGGGTGACTCTCTTACCTGCAGGTACACTACCATGCCTGGAGTCGTCCATTCTAAATACTCTTAGAACGCTGTCTAAGTACCATGATTGGGAAACCACCCAAATCTAGATCTAAAACCATAGATCTAGTAACCAGTATGTCTGATATAATGTCCAAGTCCCATGTGGAGAAACTACTGTGTGACGACCAAAGTATAACCGATTGTAGTATAGGAATATCACTTCCTACTCTGTGTATGTTATCCAAATACCAGGACATCACACCCTACTACCTTCTCAACAGATCCATCCCCTATTCTGATGAAGTCAAACCTATGACTGTCACATCAGAAATAGATGATCTATCTCCGCTACATGTGCTTTAGTCTATAAATAGACATAAGCCACCTGTCCACCAATGCTTCCGCTGCTCCCACTGACTACGACAACCCTCTGGTAGAGTCATATAAACGTACACTTCTAAAGCAAGTTTAGAACGATGCTATACTCATCCTCCTGCCGGGTCTCACAGTCTGGAACAACAGCAATGGCAAGTGTGGGTAAAGAAGAACTTCCCTGTCACCGTCCTTGAGGCTACCGGAGTACCTCTCGGGTGCCTGAAGTTACCCACCATATCGGCGGAGTGGCCAATCGAATGTCAAACCAGATTGAATCTTTAGGTTCCTATCAAATCTTCAGTAATCGTTTGTGGTTGTGGAATCACTTCCAGTTCTACCATACTCCCACTGCTGTTTTATGAAAAATCCATTTTATTTAAAACTGTGGCGAGTCTAGAACAATATCGCTATTGTTCTTCCAGATGGTAGAAAGTCAACCCTCGTCATAGCCTGGGTCAATCCACAAATAGCCATTACAAAAAAACGTGCATTGAGTTGTCTAGTGTCTGGTTTTAATCATAAGCCGGACATCTCCCCGTACCTTAACATCGTTAAGATATGAACTGTTCTATATCCAATATAGGACCAGAGGCACCGATTTAATTGAACCAGATTCAAATCATGCAGCTCTCTCCAGTGCATGTCAACTAAATGGAAGGAGGCCGATCAGCGTTACTCAACTTAGGAATGCTTCCAATTATGAGTAACCTGAAAGAGAAGCAAGTTCTCTTAACCATTACTATCAACTGAATACCATACACAAGTATCTATATCTTCGATCACTTTGAAGAATCCCGATACTTGCAATACCTGGTTCTCTACTTTATTCAAATACCTATAACTTCTCCAAATTCGGACCCTGTGTTTCCACGAAACACCTGTCTAAAAACTAGAGAAGTCATAAGTAAACTGAATATAGTACGAGGACCAACCTCTCTGTCCTGATGGACCCTGGACAACATACAATACTCTGTATAAGTCCCTTGAGTCTGATATCTCATTCCTTGTGTGTCGTAGGTTGAAAACTGTACTTTTGGTTAAGAAGAATTACACCGCTGTTTAATACTCCTTACCTAACCATCCACTGATATAGGTAAATGTCACAGACATAATTTCAAAGAGGTATATCTCACTCTATGAAAATAGACGTACAGATATATCAATTTGAAATTGGTGCATAACAGCGGATATTCAAAACCAAATATTTGCCGACCGGCAAACAACCCAGGTGACTTCCTCAAATATCACCGATTACAACGAATCCCGATATAACGAGGATGATCATCCAATTCCCAATAACTTACTCCTACTCAACATCTGTAAAACGATACAGATGTGAGAATCATACCTGGTAAATACATACCCTGGAGTAAGTATCTAATCGGGAAATCAGTTTTCCTTTAACAGTATACAGTGAAACTGAAACATTGAAATGTTTCGTAGGGGTATCCTGGTATTCCTAGTAATGCCTCTCCCAGATTCACAACTGTAACCGTATAATTCTTTGCCACCTCTCCAAATCCCTTTATATGTCTTTAGTCATTACCTTCTGCACACCCCTTAGGCCAAATGGTTTTCTTCCTTCCCTACCGTTCGGCACCAGCCTATGGTTTGGAAGAAGACTATCCAATAAGCATAATGGGTGTACTGTCCTAATCCTAGGAGCACTCGCAATGCGAGAGAAGGTGAAGATAAAAGACAACCTGAATAAACCTTATTCCTATTTCTCCTGAACCAGAATCTATCCCCGAACTGGAACAAGTTCCTTTCGAGTTCGTATATAACCATACGATGGAGTATCCAATAAACTGTGGATCTTCGTAGTGATACGGAGTGTCCTGGAGAAATACAAAGGTGATTTTAGGATTGGCGAAGAAATACTTGGTTTGGTCGTGAATATCAGTCGCAATTTACTTTGCCCTCTTACTAATCCCTTGCTTTGTCTTAACTTAATACCTTCTGCACACCATCGTTATGCTAATTGGTTTTCTTCATTCCCCACCGTTCGGCACCTGCCTAAGGTTTGGAAGAAGACTATCCAATTTGCGTAATAGGTGTACTATCTCCTAAACCAAGGAGTACTCGCAGCCTGAGAGAAGGTAAAAGGAAAAGACAACTGAATAGTCCTATTCGTTTCCTCCAGAACCGGAAACCATCCTCGAATAAATCCCTTCGAGTTCGTATATAACCATACGATGGTTTTGTCCAATGGAAGTGGACGTTCGTAGTAATACGGGGTGTCCTGGAGAAAAGGGTAAAAGTAGGAGTGGCAATGAGGTCTGCAACTCTGACAATCCAAAAGCCAGTGTTAAAGAAGGTTCGGTCAATTTTGGTCTCTGAGTCATAGTCTTAGGGTCGGGTCAATGGTCGCTGCCAAAGAGAGAGAGAAAAGAAACACTCAGCGTGCATTCTAACCTAGATCAGAATGGTTACCAATTTATCTAATCTGGAAACCTCCCACTGTACCGTCAAATTCTCCTCCAAACCTGAAAGAAGAATTAGTCGGGATTACCCGAGGAGTAAACCAACTCATCAGTAGGAATCGGGATCCAACTATCATCACATGATAACATGACGGAATCCGCTCATGGTATCACACTCCATAAGGTATGCGCATATCTAGCAAGTTTCAGTTCTTTTGAAACTCCCGATGTGGATTTTTGCCCCATGCTCTTATGACCTTGACTTTGGCCAACAAATCATAAGTCACATGTCAAGTTCTACCCGTCATTCTCAGGTTAATTTGAGCCCACCCGCACAAGCCCTTGACTTTGGCCAACAAGGCTGTACGACTGCCCCAAACTAACGCATTTATCTATGCTGCATATGAATACCCCAATAGCTACCAAACACTGTGCCTTGACTTTGGCCAACAAACACAACTTGAATACTATTGACCACCCATATGAAACGACGGAGGGCTACGAATGGTTTCTGGCGAAAACCTTTAACGTAAAGAACTTGATATCGTTGAAGGAACGGATAGCTTTTAAAAATATAGTGACGAAAACCTTTGCTAAAGAGGTCACTCCCGGTGAAGGGATCTCGGCTCTTTCCCCGTAGAATGAGGTGCAGGATATTCCAACTGAATACCACGGTGCAAAGCAAAAGTAATCGGCTATAGTGAAGTCATTGCCCTGATGCAAACTTCTGTCCAAGGGGTCACTCCCGGTGAAGGGATCTCGGCCCTTGCCTCGTCGACTGAGGAGCAGGATATTCCAACTGAATACCACGATGCAAAACAAAAGTGAACGTCCTTGCAAATAACAGCCTTTTGAAAAGTGTTCCAACAACATCAGATTAGGTTTGTTTTACTTGCATTGATCCGAATCAACGCAGTCCCATCAATTGATCACACCACAAAGAACGAAAATATACTGATGTACGTATATGCCATCCGCATTCGCCACTGGGTCCCGTCATTACCCGTTAGGTTAGCTAACTAACGACAGAGCGGGGACTGGACTAGCGTGGATGCAAAACATATACAACATCTACTAATATATATACCAATATATTATATTTCGCTCAAGGCGTGATAAAATGCAACATCACAGAAATGTACAGCATCACAGAACAATACAGATATCTGGGATCCCCGGGTTTCACAGAGCCACTACTGAAACCCGACGTTCCCCTGGTCGTGTGGATAGCCTGTGCAATGAAAATCCTAGACCCCTACGGACGCGGCAAGTTACCCGCCAAAACCTGAAGCGAGGCAGCCCCCTTCAGCAACGTGAATGGACCACCCAGCACTTCACGGAATCCGGTAACTTGGGCACCCCTCCTGGGTCAACCTGTACCCCCTACGAGTGCGGCGAATAGCCCGCCAATTCTAGAGTAAAGCCCCCTCCGTCTCAATGCCATGAGATGCGGGCTTGTTGCCCTCCAGAACACGGCTATCCATGCACCCCTCCGCGGGGTAATCCTAGTACAGAAAGTAAAATATACATACAACGGGTACATCGACCGCAATCTTGTCGTGCCCCAAAATAATAATACAAACAGGCAGTGACGGCAGTCCACATGTCGGACGCTCGCCCCGCAATATCAAATGTACATAATACAACAAAAACTATACTAGCATTGCATCCAGGCTATCCCCACGACCAATCCGCAACATCACAGCAATACACAGAACATCAACGTGAAAGTCACGTTCGCAAATCCGTCTAACCGGGCTATAGCAGTTAGACTGGATTTACCGATCAAGTGACATTCACGGTCGCAGATATAATGTAAATACTGTGAAATAATGTGTTTAAAATATCCGATCGATCAAAATTTACCAAGTGGGCCCCCAAGTACCACTGTAGCACATAAAGAAATCTGGGCCCAGAAATTAATATTCCAAAAACCCTATTTTCCAGTCCAAGCCCCTCTGTAAAAAATTGGTCCAGTGAGGAGGCTAAACGGCGGTGGAACCGCGGCCCAAGCATGGCTTTGGCCGCGGTTCCGCGGTGATATAGTGTGATCACCCGACCAAATTTTCACAGAGTTCTTAGAATTCCCTGCACAGTATTCTGGGACTACCTGAAAAAATTTTCGAGACAAAAAAATTTCGACAGAAAACTGTTGTTTTGAAAAACACGGTTTTGGAATATTTGTTCGATCGGAAGTGAAAAACACATTAGACAAAGCTAGACTAGGTTAATGGCGAGGCTCTGATACCACTGTAAGTGCACGGCGGCGCCCCGGCCTACATCCCGAGGCCAAATGCGGAAGCGATGGATAACTTTAAATTTTTCTTAACCGGCACCACCGCGCACTAAATCCCGGATCGAACCATTAACTAGTCCTAGCTAACTACAAGAAGGGGAAGAGAGATATACCGACTGATCCGTGTCCTCCGGTCTTCTCGTCGTCGTCCCGATCTCCCGCGGAATGTCCGGTCTCCACCTCGTCGCCGGAAGGGCACCACGTCGCCGGCTTCTTTTACGGGCTCCCACCTCTATACCGAGGCAACTCGGGCACGAAGTTGGCGAGCCGACGTGCCCAAGGTTTGCTGTAGAATGTGTGTAGAACTCATGTCTCATTTTGGGGTAGTAGGGGTTGCCATTTGGTGGAGGAAAATGATATGTGGAATTTTGTAGATGAACTTGGGGATTTTTAACCATCAAGAGAACCAAAAATCCCCACTACAAAATTGGGCAGCCCCCTCTCAAGTGGCCGGCCTTGGCATGGGAGTGGAGAGAAAATGAGAGTGGGAGAGAGTGTGTGGATGATGGAACCACAATAATAATGCAAGAGAGAAAAGGTCATCATATGAAGAAATGATCACAAAGAAACTCCAACACTCAAACTACCATCATCAACAACCATGATTGCTCACAAAGTCAAGCAATCATGAACTCAAGAAAGTCAAGGAATGGTCCTCCATCATGAGATCATCATGACACAAAGATATGCAAAGAACACCCTCCACAAAAACTCATTTGCACAAATGCAAATAAGCCCTCCTCCACCAAACTTCGGCCATTGAAAGATGCAAATGAAAATGTCCGAAACGGAAAGCAAACTGGCAACTCCGGAAAACTGGTCCCGTAATAAATTACAGGAAAACCCCGATACTGTGTATACACACCCGCATCTGTAGTCCGACCGAAATACAAATGCAATGAGACAAAATCTACACTGTACTATACTAGGATCCGGCTTAAACCAAAGCCGGCTAGTAATATCCGTTCGATCCTGATCCGTGCAATACCGCACGTATCTGATCGAACCCTGCCATATCTCCATACGGCCTCTACAGCGTTTCGCCCGAAAACTTGAGCAACAGAATGTGGGGGACTCTAAAGACTCGTCAACACTTTGGTTGTGGATTTAACCACTAGCACGTCAGAGGTATAAGCCAATACGTAACGGGCTACCAGGTATTGACCAAAAGGGACGTCGATGAGCGAACTCATCCTGACACCCTACTGAGCCTGTCAGTGACAATATCCGTACAGTCCGGTCCGTTCGTCTATGAGCATCGCATGGCGGGCCTAGGGGGTTGGTAAAAGTCAGACCCCCAAAAGCGGTACAAGTCGTGTCGGAGTGTAGCCCAGAACACCCTGAGATACTACTGGAATACCTACCAGTAAATCTCCTGCCTCGGCCGAGGGCTTCGTGTAATGGCTCTCCTAGACACAGCGCGACCTCACCCCCAATACCGGGAGAGACGAACCCCTGAAGATCCGCTCACTGCCTCCATATGGCTCGGGACTGTACCCAACTAAAACCTGTTTGCACGTCTCCTTTGAGCATGGTAGGGTAGTAATCAAAGTACAGTGGGAACTCACACGAGACAAATGACGATCCTCAGGTCGATGAACTAACCTGTACACATGTCATCAGGGAACTGCCATCTGACGTCAGGTATAAGACCAACTAGCATGTTCCCGGCGAGTCCTGTCCGGTGTACTCATAACCCAATGAGCACCTGTATACATCTTAGGTGAACCAACTGACACCAGTGGCTTGTGAGACTGGCCACCGCCCCTCGTCGGGATCTCGACTGTATACACTAGTCTACTCTGGAGTATCGATGCCCTATCTCGAAACTCCCACGACTAGGGACCTTTTAAGGATGTGCTTATAGACTACCAGCTCCCACGTATATGATCGCCCTCATACTGCTGGCAGTCAAGCAAGAATCCTAGGGGCTCTATCAACGCGTAATAGCGACATGTCAGGTCATCTAAAGCAGTACACGATGATAAAGATAAACCAGATAGCATACTATCATCTCGAGTAAGACTGTCCTACTGGGACAGGTCCTCCCTCAATCATTGCAATCACGTGCCTGTGATCCAATAATTGACTCTGAGGGCACTATCTCCAACATTAACCTCGACCGTGATGTCTTAAAACTAACAATGGACCGTAATGTCCTTAAACTAATTATCGACCGCAACGTCATTAAACTAATTATCGACCGCAACGTCATTAAACTAAACAATAGAGCCCAATTGCTCTCATGTTGGATCTAAACGATCCCGTTAAGTTGATCTTAATCGAGAATTTGACTAACGTGTCCTTAACAAACGTTCAAGTTGATCTTAGCCTCAAACAAGGATAACGTATCCTTAAACACAACCCCCCCAAACCCAAACCTAAGAAAGATACGGATTTGGACTAATCCACGTCCTACGGGTGACAACATAACTTAGTCTCCGTATACAATCCACGGGCAACCGAACACAAAACAAACACCCACGACACGAAGTGACCATCTGGGGAAGGAGAAAGTTGTTACCGCGATGCGGTAGCGTAATTAACTGCAGGGGCTTGCGCCTGTAGGGAAGAGCGTCCCCACAATCAAAAACCCCTCAGACGTGGGGGAATCTGACGAAGTCTGCTACGTCGGCCGCATCCGTCTAAACCTTCGATACATGGTGCCATAAATCAACTTGGCATCTTCGGAGAGGTGGACGGATAGCACCAATTAGCATCTGCCCCGAATTTCAGGCGAGACGGACCTGCGTAGTCGCGTCTTCGTGATTCGGAGGGGAACAGATTCTGGAACGCCCGATGGGACCTTTTCCTCTTTCCACTCCACACTTCATGTGTCGTGTTCGCGAACCTATCACGGTTTTCCAACGGTTGCCCTTGGGTTTCGAGTTACTAAGATTTGGTTTCTTGCTTGGCGCAGAAAGAAAAACAGCAATGGCATCTACTTGCGTAAAGTGCTCCAACTGCAGCTGCAACCCACGTCCTGCTTCAACTGGGGGCATAATCTACGGGCCCCAAGCGGCTTCCCTGTTCACGATGCCCGTAGAGCAGGTCACCCAAGCCACCATAGGGTTGTTTTTCGGGACCATGCTCCCACCAACGAGCATCACCGCTCCCATGCCCGTACCAGAAGCTCCCAAGAAGTCGGTCTTCGATCGACTTAGAGCTACTGCGGCCCCTCTCAACGGGTCGTCCAGCACCGGCACCTCGGTTTTCTCCAGATTGGGCTAAAGTTCAGGTGGGCCCAGGATGAAGCCTGCACCTCAAGAAAAGGTTATTCCGAAAAGAGTGACCAACCCTGCTCCCGAAGTCGTCAAGGCGGCTTCTCCAACCAAAGGGTCAGTTTTTACAAGACTGGCTGTTTCGGCTCCCGCTACGGCTCCTGTCCCTGCTCAGAAGTCTGTTTTCAACCGATTGGACATTGCTTCTCAAAGGACATCAGTCTTCAACAGGCTGACACCAGCAACAGCCCCTCACCTGAACAGGGGGCAAAACAAGGCCATCCCCATCACTGAGCCAACTCCATCAGCTCGACGCGCTCGACGTTGCCACTGGCGCCGGGTAAGAAAGGCCGGGGGCAACTCCCCCTCTGGGCTGACTCCACCAGCTCGAACGGCAGAAATTAATGCTGCTGTTCCAACCGGGAACAGCTTTGAGCTGCTGAATAAGGTGCGTAGGAACTCTCCTACCGCCGTACTGAAAAGATCTCCTCCTCCGGTGGAGAATGTTGCGGAAACAAAGCCAGAACAGTCCCCTCAGCGGCTGTTCTCCAAGATCTACAAAGTCCGGCGTCAAGTCCAAGACTCGGTGATTGATCCAAATTTCTCCCGCCAACAGAAAAGGGTAAAGGTTCAACAAGAAGGAAGCCATCTTGCCAAGCCACGGAAAGCTATCTGGGTGCCCACTGCGACGGCCCCCTCAACTTCAACCGCTCATAAGAAAAGAAGACCGGAGAAGATCCCCGTGCCTGCGACAAATGTCAAAGGCACTGAGCCCAAACGCCCTAAGTCTGGGGGCATGGTGGTGCATACCGTCTACATAACATTTGGAAAAGAGGATAGCTGTACTTCTACGGGCCACCGACCACTCACCCGATCCATCACAAGAGCTCAGGAACAGCAACAGCAGAAGCTTCAGGAGATGCTGACCGCAATGGCCGAACTCACCGGGCCAAAAGAAAGCCCGGAGGCGTCATCAGAACAACGTCACGAACACGAGACTGATGCTGAATTTCTTCGGAGAATGCTCGAAAAGAAGGACAAGGAGGCTGCGGAACAAGCGGCCAATATAAAGCAAATGGCTCTTCTGTTCCAAGACATGGTGGGTATGATGATCCAGCAGGACCCTCTAGCTGAAGATCCTCCGATTATCCTCGAAGGCGACAGAGGAGAAACATCAAATCCACCTCCAGCTCTTTCAGCAGCCAAGGAGGAAACAATCTCTAAAGCTGCCCTGGATGATTATATTGCTCAACAAATACGAGTTCACCAGGCAAATGAAGCGGCTGGCCAGGTCGTGAAGACTGGGCGACCATATCCGGGCTGGTATGACCAGATAAAATACCCGCCGGGATACACAATCCCCAAGTTCCATGTGTACAAGGGGACGGGCAATCCCCACCAGCACGTCGCCCAGTTCAGAGCTCTGTGCGGCAACACCGGGGGCGATGATAAGCTTTTGCTCCGCCAATTCATCGGCAGCTTATCAGAGACGGCGTTTGAGTGGTACTCCGAACTCCCAAATGACTCCGTCAAAACTTTCGCAGAAATGGAGTTGTTGTTCACCCAGCGATTCGCAAGTGCCAGTGAACGCACCCCAATAACGACATTGATCAATGCAAGGGTGAAGCCGTGCGAAACTTGGGTTCAATACGCAATCCGATGGCGAAATCTGTGGTCAAAGTGCGAACAGTGCATCGAAGAAGCACCAGTGGTGGGCATGTTCGTGGGCACCCTAGACCCTCATGCAACTATTTCACAGTTCATGATGTTCTTTAAACCGACCACGTTCCAGGCTTTAATCGATAAGCTAGCCCAGATGGATCAGATGGGTCACAGACCGTCTCCCCCAAAGCCGGAACTGCGGAACGACAAGGGTAAAAGGAAGGCGACCTTCGTTGCGAACACCCAACAACACCCCAGTGCTCCAAAGCTAGCGGATTAACTGGAGGAGAGACGGCGCTATTACAATGAGAAAATGAAGCGTCCTGACTCATTCCCACGGGATAAAACGAAGAGGCTGTTCGAGCTGGCGGTGCGCAACAGGCTTATCAACTTGCCAAATCCAAGGCGTCCACCGCAACCCAGCGAAGTGAATAATCCCAAATATTGCCCTTACCACCAAACGGTAAGTCACCCGATCGAGGATTGCTTCGTCTTTAAGGGATGGATCAAGGATCAATACCTACAAGGCAAGTTTGCGCTGTCCGAGAAGTGGAAAGTAAACCCACCACAACCGCACACTCCTAAGAAGACGGACACACTGGGGGCAACGTGCTCTTTTGTTGAGGAAGCTCCATGGGAGGTGGCTCTTTCGGCCAAAACCAAAAGGATGCTGAATGATCTCCAAACATGCCCGGCGATCAGGTGGAAGAACCCGCTGGAACCCCAGATCATCGAAGGGATGCTGAAGCCGCACCCAACTCCAAAGATTGGTGGTGATAGCCAAAGCGTTCATGTCCAGCCGTCGAAATCTTCGAAAAAGAAGAAGAAATCCAAAAAGCCCGTGAAGCCCGGCGACAAGCGCACGGACTTACAGAAGCAGATTGACGCGTTGGAAGAGTATAACCAGAAGGCGCGGACTCCAATCACGCTCCAAGAGTTCCTCGGCCACGTTTTTGAAGACGGAGATGATGGAGAAGAATCGTCGGACGAATCTGAGGATTACGTAGCAAGTTGCCATGTGATCTCTCATTCATCGCTAGACGATGAAGAGGCTCCTTGCATAAAGAGACTGGGGGCAGGTCCCGATACGGAACTTCTATGGCCGTCAGACAAAATGATCGACGCCTTCCTGAATGAGATTCATCGGAAAAGTAAAGCCAATCGGGAGCGTGAGATGGCCATATTTGAAAGGGCCCAACGCCGGCGACTAGACGAAAGAGTTGAGACACTCCCGCCGAATTAAGGGACATCCGTCGTGAATAAAAACAAGTTCAAAACGAGGAAAATGTTTGCTAAAACCATATCAATGGGGATGAAGCTACCACCCTCCGAAGGAAACACTCCCGGTGAAGCAAAGATGCATCCTGGCTACTGCTTATATCATCGAAAGATTTCGCACCCTACCAAAGAGTGCGACGCTTTTAAAAGATGGTGGCAGGGATATGTTGCTCACCGGCAACATTTTAAGCGGATGAAACGCAAAACTTGTCGGGAGCAGAGAAGTACGACCGAGGAGCATAATAGAACTACCGGTAACTGTCGCACGGTCAACGCCGGAGGATCACAGGTTCTCACTTTTGGGAGCGACTCTGACGAGGAAATGGCTCTGGGCCCTCTCTTTAAAGAATCCACCTTGGAGAAAGAGGAAGAATCGAAGGCCTGTGAAAATATTCAGCTGCGCAACCGTACGCTTCCAGAAAAGAATCTCGGACCTACGAATAGAAAAGATAAGGGAAAAGAAAAGGTCTCTGAGGATATCGCTCTGGATGACCAAGACATGAAAGAGCTGACTGCCAAGGACCCGCCAAAGAAGAACAAGGTGGACTACAACATTCTGGCACACTTGAGGAAGTTACCCTCGCAGCTCAGCGTTCTCG
Source organism: Agapanthus africanus (assembly GCA_030015575.1). Lineage (NCBI taxonomy): Eukaryota > Viridiplantae > Streptophyta > Magnoliopsida > Asparagales > Amaryllidaceae > Agapanthus > Agapanthus africanus. Next base: position 820,012,787 of record CM057339.1, on the reverse strand, counting down.
ACGCCCTTTTACTATCCAAAGAAGCGAGAGATTCCTGATCAAGGCGCTATAAGAACCAGAGCAACTCCAAGCTTTTCTCGCCGAAGAAAAGATGAAGGACGAGCTGGAGGAAGTACACACAGCCGATATCGCCTTCGGCGACGAAGAACTCCTCCTTGGGACGTGCGAGCACAACCGTCCCCTCTATGTCTCAGGGTACTGCCACGATATAAAGATAGGCAAAATCCTGGTCGACAATGGGTCTTCCGTCAGTCTCCTCAACGTGCGAGTGTTGAAGGAAATCTGCATGAGCGTCCAGCATCTCGCTTGTGATAAAATCACCATCTCCGGTTTTGACTCCCAATCATCACGGACTCTCGGGTCTGTGATACTGACGCTGCGCTTCGGGCTGCTTGTCACGGATATTAAATTTCATTTCATTGATGCCAAGACATGCTATAACGCTTTGCTTGGCCGGCCTTGGTTACACGAGTACAACATCATCCCTTCTACACAACATCAATGTATGAAATACTTTAAGGATGGTCTCGAGTATACCGTAACAGGAGAGCTGAATCCATTCTCCGTAAATAAAGTCCGCAAGTACGAAGATGCAAAATACTTTTTTCCAGATTTCGAGGACACGGAGAGATGTCGCAAACCGGAGAACAAAGCTATCACCACCATTCCTGTCTTCGGGAGTGATACTGAGGAAGAGGAAGAGATAGTTTATTCCGGTCCACCCCAGTACAACAAGCCGGGACCATCCGCTCCTATGTTGATCTTTGGCAGTGACTCGGAAGATGAGGTCCATGCTATATTCTCCGCTCGGCCATAAATACAAACGTTCGCTGATGAAGAGCAAAGTTTGCAAGTTGCCATGGTTCCGCCCAAACATCATAAAGAACTAGACGCGCTTGATACCTACAGTGTGGAAGAGCTGCAGACGTTCTATGTCCCTCGCAGGCGAGAAGGCGAACAGGCAATCCTATTCGACCGCTCCGGGGAAACCAAAGTGGAGAAAGAAGTTTGGCAGGGCGCGGATTCTACACTTGACAGGCTCCAGCCCATCCGTCTGTCTAGATATTACACAGAAGGCTTGAAAAGGCTATTGAAGCGCCAAGGGATACCCTTCAAACAGACCGCTTGGAAAGCTAAGTTCTATGACAGGATCTGGAACGTTCCCGGAACTCAGCGCAAGTTGCCCAACGGGAGAATGGAAGCGATCGGGCTTGGATATGTTCGGTCCAAGAAACGGCAGCTACTCCGCGACTGCTATGTCGTACATGACTTTGATGAAGAAGGAGATGCTCGATGGGAGAATGCTAACCCTGAACCAGAAAGAGCCCCCGACGTGAAAATGCCCAGTCCGTCGTTCGAAGAACAAATGGACAAGCTTATAAGGGAAGCTGGTCAAAAAGTTTGAGACGACCATAATCGCGAAATGGCCATCTACGAGAATGCCAGGACGCACCGCCTTCTTCAACAGGCTGCGAAAGATGAAAATGCCCCTCCCTGTCAACCTGTTGTACAAAAGGCTCAACACAGAGGCATAAACAAACCAAAGAACGGAAAAGGCGTTCGACATCGACAAAGTGGGACCAAGAAGTCACGCGAACGGGAATCGAGCGGTCCAGATTTGTCCCTTATGAAGAGGATGAGTCGAGCATACTCTTTTCCTCAAGACAAGACAAAGAAGATACTTGATCTTGCCATAAGACATCAAATGCTTACACTTCCGGAGTCCAAATACCCTGAGCAAGCTAATGAGGTCTCTCATCCAGACTATTGCTCTTATCACCGATCAATAGGACACCCGCTCGAAGACTGCTTCACCTTCAAGAACTGGGTCGAAGATCAATATCAGCTTGGTAATTTCGCTCTATCCGACAGTTGGAGGATAACTCCGCCGCAGAAGCATGAACCAAAAGCCACGAGAGTAGAACCAGATCCACATCGGTCTTGGAAGCGAGCTCGTACTTGTCATATGATAACACTATTAAAAGAAGAGCCTGAGAATATGGATGACCTCCCTCGGTACTTCGAAAACAATGATGATGAGGTGATCTCAGAGTTTCCACCGGCACCGAAAGAGTTGGAAGATGTAATACACACTACTGCAGATAACCTCAAGAAAATTGATTTGGGGACGACAAGTGACCCGCGACCGACATTCGTCAGTGAGCTATTGTCTGAAGAGAGGGTGGCTACGCTGAAGGACGTGCTCCTGCAGCATAGAGATTGCTTTGCATGAAACTATTCCGAAATGCCAGGACTAGATCCAAAGGTTGCTGTCCACAAATTGGCAATATCCCCAGACGTCAAGCCAATCAAACAAGCACTGAGAAGAATGCGGCTCGAGCTTGAGATGAGTATCAACGCTGAGGTCAAGAAGTTAATTGACTCTGGCTTCATCCAAGAAGTTCAATATCCTGATTGGATCGCCAACATCGTCCCGGTGATGAAGAAAAATGGGACAGTGCGCATATGTGTGGACTTTCGGGATCTCAATAAAGCCTGCCCGAAAGACGACTTCCCAGTACCGGTCACTGAGCTGATGATAGATAACACGTCCACTCATGAAGTTTTCTTCTTCATGGACGGCTCATCAGGATATAATCAGATAAAGATGCATCCCGAAGACCAGAAGCGCACCGCTTTCCGGACCCCTTTGGGGATATTCTGCTACAAAGTGATGCCCTTCAGTTTAAAGAACGCCGGCGCCACCTACCAGAGGGCCATGACGAAGATCTTCATGACCTCATACATGAAATTGTCGAATACTACATCGACGACCTCGTGGTTAAAAGCAAATCATATGAAGAACATCTCGAGCATCTGAAGATCGTATTTCAACGCCTTCGGCAATACAACTTGAAGATGAACCCTCTCAAATGCGCGTTCGGGGTGTCCTCGGGTAAAATCCTAGGATTCATCATCCGACACCGAGGTATCGAGATAGATCCGTCAAAGATCAAGGCGATCATGGAAATGCCCCCGCCAAGGACTCTCAAGCAATTGCGGTCTCTCCAAGGGAAGCTCGCGTATATCCGGCGATTTATAGCCAATCTCTCTGGCAAGTGCCGTCCGTACAGTCATTTGATGAAGAAGGGAACCCCGTTCGTTTGGGATCACAAATGCCAAGGCGCGCTGGACGAAATCAAGCAGTATCTGCAGAACCCGCCAGTGCTGGCCGCTTCGGTCAAGGGACAGCCCCTTATTCTTTATACAACAGCCTTCGAAGGTTCCTTAGGCGCATTATGGGCACAAGAGAACGACCAAGGGAAAGAAAGAGCTCTCTACTACCCTAGTCGAGTTCTCCTGGGGGCAGAAAGCAATTATTCTCCCCTCGAAAAACACTGCCTGGCGCTGATCTTCGCGATAACAAAGCTCAGGCAGTATGCGTTGGCATATGAAGTCCGTCTCATATTGAAGGTGGATCCCCTCAAATATTTGATGTCAAAGGACATACTGACAGGGCGACTCGCTAAATGGGCTTTGCTCTTAATGGAGTTCGCAATAACTTATCAGCCTCTTAAGGCAGTGAAAGGCCAGGCCATCGCCGACTTCTTCGCTGAGCATCCGATACCGGCCGATTCTCCCTTGAACTGCGAATTTCTAGACGAACATGCGTTTGACACGATCGACAGAAGTGACACCCAATGGGAAATTTACTTCGATGGAGCGTCTTCCATGAAGAAGCGCAAGCAAAGCACCCCCATAATCAAATCAGGGGTAGGCCTCATTTTCGTGACTCCACAATGAGGGATAATGCATTTTGCCTTCTCCTTAACAGAGCCGAAGACGAACAACGAAGCCGAGTATGAAGCTTTGATAGCAAGTCTCGAGATCTCCATCGACATGGGAATTGAAAACCTTCTCATATACGGAGACTCCCAACTGGTCGTTAGTCAAGTAAATGGTGACTACCAAACATGCAAACCAGAGTTGGTGAAGTACGGCGAGAGAGTGCAGCAATTGCTGACCCAAATTCCTTCCTACACCCTCGAAAGCATACCGCGTGCGGAAAATAGCAAAGCGGATGCATTAGCCAAGCTCGCTAAAGAATTGGCCGATGAGAACCTCGATGACGTAAGAATCATGGTACAAAGCCGTCGGGTCCTCGCACCGGCAGAAATATCTCCGGAGTCGTCCGAGGAAAAGGGAGCGACCGAGAAAATGGCTCTACAAGTGAAAGACCAAGAAAAGGTTGAGGATTGGAGAGAAGTCTTTTTAGACTACTTCAAATCCCTTCGAACGCCTGAAGATGCGTCCTCAAAACACCAGCTCATGAAGCGAGCCCTATCTTTTGCCTTCGTCAATGATACTCTGTACAAGAGGTCATTCGATTCTCTATGGTTGAGATGTCTGGGACCTGAAGAAGCAAAGAGAGTCGTTCAGGAAGTTCACGACGGGCTCTGCGGTTCTCACCAAGATGGCCTTAAGATGAAGTTGAAGATTAAACGAATGGGCTACTATTGGCCCACGATGATCCAGGACTGCCTCGAGTATGCGAAGCAATGCCACTCATGCCAGATTCATGGGGACTCTATCCATCAGCATCCAAATCCATTACACTCGACAGTGGCTAGCTGGCCATTCGAAATGTGGGGAACTGATATAATCGGCCCCATCGAACCGGCATCGTCCCGAGGACATCGATTCATTTTGGCGACGACTGACTACTTCTCCAAATGGGCAGAAGCGGTACCACTGAGGGAAGTGAAGACGGATAATATCCTCCATTTCTTCAAGACACACGTCATTTATCGGTTTGGAACTCCGAGACGGATCATCTCCGATAACGGGCCAGCCTACAGAAGCCACAAGATCAGCCGCTTCGCACAACAACACAACATAGACTGGAGAAACTCCTCAGTTTATAATCCCTGATCTAACGGTCTAGCTGAGGCTTTCAACAAGACCTTGACAAAGATAGTGAAGAAGACGGTGTCTCAAAATAAGAAGGATTGGCACGAGAGACTGCATGAGGCTCTCTAGGCATACCGAAGTACGTTCAAAACGGCCACGAACACAACTCCATACACATTGGTATTCGGTACAGTAGCGGTACTCCCCCTCGAGATAGAGTTACCCTCTCTACGAGTGGCAGTTCATTACGAGCTAACGGACGAAGAGAACGCTCACCTTCGACTCGAGGAGCTCGATGCTCTTGATGAAACCCGGCTCATAGCGCAACAAAATCTGGAGGCTTATAAAGCAAAGATGACGCATTCATACGAAAGGTTGACTAGGCCGAGGACATTCCGCCAGGGTGAACTCGTACTAGTGGTCAAAAGACCTATGATCCCCAATCGTGCTAAGTGGGGGAAATTTGAGCCGAACTATGAAGGCCCATATATCATAGACAAGGTCTACCAGGGTGGAGCCTATCTACTCATGGACATGCATGGCGAAAGGCCCTTCAGGCCAATAAATGGTCGCTTTCTGAAGAAATACTACGCCTGACGAGTCACGGCCTAGGTCAATGATAGATGACGATGACTATGTCCGCTCGCTATCTTCCTAAGCCTAAACTCTATAAGTAGTAACCGGCTTACTTAACAGCGGACCGAAACGTCCTTAAACTAACAGCGGACTGAAATGTCCTTAAACTAACAACGGACCACTATGTCCTAAAACTAGTTGTTGACCGAGATGTCGATAAACTACGATGGATTGCAGTATCCCAAAGCTAAAATAAAAAAAAAAGAAACAAAAATAAAACAAAAATAAAACGGTATGTCCATAAGCAAAATGGGCACGGATGAAAACCCGAAAGGGCTCCGTGAGTAAAAACAGCAGGGCTACCAGCGGGTGTTTGTGAAAACCTGAAAGGGCGCAACCTCGTTAAAAGACACTTACTGGGTCCTCTCGACCTGTGAGGAGAAACCACCTGCGTAAGATCTTTACGACTCACAAGGGAGCAACACACTTAGGAATCCTCACGATTCCTAAGGAGAAATTACACTTGCGAGATCCTCACGACTCGTAAGGAGAATCCTCTTATGGGACCCTCACGGCTCATAAGATTCAAAAGTCATAAGTTACAGAGACCTGAATCTGTTCTTAAGCAGCCCCCCACAACCTCCACTACTGCCCTACAAGCGGCTCAATGTTGACCCTTGTATACAATCCATGGGCGCGAATAAACATTTCCCTAACAAAGTCCGATCCGTGACTAGGGATATATCCATATGGTGAACAACCTTTGTAAGTCCTCTTGACTTATAAGAAGAAAACCCTCCCGTAAGATCCTTATGACTTACAGGAGAACATGCACTTAGGAATCCTCATGACTCCTAAGGAGAAAACAAACCTACGATATCCTCACGACTTATAGGGAGAAATACCTTTGTGAGACCCTTACGGCTCATAAAGTCAAAAGCCTTAGTCGACAGGATCCTAACCCTGTTCGCTAAGCCACCTTTGTTCGATATCGACAGAGGCAAATGATGATCCGCTCCTGGCAATATCCCAGTTGTAGCGGTGCTGATGCCGAAATCGGTATCTAATCCTAAGCTTGTAGCAAAAAGACAGCAAGCCACACATGCATACGATATAGCCGAAATGATGGGGCAACTTGCAACAAAATCAGCAAGTAAAAATGTATGCATGCAAAATAGCCGAAATGATTGGGCACCGCGAAAAATAGCCGAAATGATGGGGCAATCGCGACCTTCGCGATATAAAAGCTGAAATGATAGAGTATCGCGGAAAGAAATAAAATAAAAATAAAAATGAAATTTATGCCCTACAGGTGATATTACATCAATCCCTGTATACAATCCAGGGGCGCAAACAAAGATACAATCCAGGGGCGCAAACAAAGAAGGAATCACACTCCTCCTCCCCAGATTTCATCAGAAGAAGAAGCCAAATCTCGATGGGTCACAGATAGCCTAGAGATCATCTCAACATTTGTCTCAGCAGACACAACATCAAGCAAAGCGGAAGAGAGCAACTCCCAGTTCCATGACTCGGCGGTGTACAGATGACCGAGAGTCAAATCCCAACTCCATGAAATGCGGATATAATCAATAAATTTCCTGGTTACGTAGAACGTGGATAACATCACTTCTGACCCCGTGGAAAACGTCCAGAGCGGAGCCTAGTCCTCCCCGAACACGGCAGTGAACCCATGGGAAGCATCTAGAGCAAAATTCCTGGTCACGTGGAACACGGATAACGTCACTCCTGACCCCGTAGAAAACGTCCAGAGCGGAGCCTAGTCCTCGCCGAACACGACAGTGAATCCATAGGAAGCATCTAGTGCAAAATTCCTGGTCACGTGGAACGCAGATAACGTCACTCCTGACCCCGTGGAAAATGTCCAGAGCGGATCCTGGTCCTCGCAGAGCACGGCAGTGAACCCGTGTGAAGCATCCAGAGCGGAGCCTGGTCTTCTCCGAACACGGCAGTGAACCCGTGGGAAGCATCCAGAGAAAAATTCCTGGTCACGTGGAACGCGGATAACGTCACTCCTGACCCCATGAAAAATGTCCAGAGCGGATCCTGGTCCTCTCAGAGCACGGCAGTGAACCCGTATGAAGCATCCAGAGCGGAGCCTAGTCTTCGCCGAACACGGCAGTGAACCCGTGGGAAGCATCTAGAGCAAAATTTCTGGTCACATGGAACGTGGATAACGTCACTCCTGACCCCGTGGAAAACGTCCAGAGCGGATCCTGGTCCTCGCAGAGCACGGTAGTGAACCCGTGTGAAGCATCCAGAGCGGAGCTTAGTCCTCACCGAACACGGCAGTGAACCCGTGGGAAGCATCTAGAGCAAAATTCCTGGTTACGTGGAACGCGGATAACGTCACTTCTGACCCCGTGGAAAACGTCCAGAGCGGATCCTGGTCCTCTCAGAGCACGGCAGTGAACCCGTATGAAGCATCCAGAGCGGATCCTGGTCCTCGCCGAACACGGCAGTGAACCCGTAGGAAGCATCCAGAGCAAAATTCCTGGTCACGTGGAACACGGATAACGTCACTCCTGACCCCATGGAAAACGTCCAGAGCGGATCCTGGTCCTCGCCGAGCACGGCAGTGAACCCGTGCGAAGCATCCAGAGCGGAGCCTGGTCCTCGCCGAACACGGCAGTGAACCCGTGGGAAGCATCCAGAGCAAACATCGGACTGTGAGGTCCTTAAACTCACGGACTATGATGTCCTTAACCTCGACCGCAATGTCTTAAAACTAACAATCAACCGCAATAATTTTAAACTAATTTTACCTCGGTTCAAGGGTACATCTCTTCACTCCTTTGATATTTGTCGTTGTAATTCCTCAATGTCTTCAAAGAGGTGACGGGTCCCAACAACCACACATTTCACGGACTGTAGAGTCCTTAAATCCATGGACTATGATGTCCTTAACCTCGACCATGATTTCTTAAAACTAACATCGGACTGTGGAGTCCTTAAATCCACGGACTATGATGTCCTTAACCTCGACCGTGATGTCTTAAAACTAACAACAGACTGTGGAGTCCTTAAATCCACGGACTATGATGTCCTTAACCTCGAACGTGATGTCTTAAAACTAACATCGGACTGTGGAGTCCTTAAATCCACGGACTATGATGTCCTTAACCTCGACAGTGATGTCTTAAAACTAACAACGGACTGTGGAGTCCTTAAATCCACGGACTATGACGTCCTTAACCTCGACCGTGATGTCTTAAAACTAACATTGGACTGTGAGGTCCTTAAACTCATGGACTATGATGTCCTTAACCTCGACCTTGATGTCTTAAAACTAACATTGGACTGTGAGGTCCTTAAACTCATAGACTATAATGTCCTTAACCTCGACCGTGATGTCTTAAAACTAACATTGGACTGTGAGGTCCTTAAACTCACGGACTATGATGTCCTTAACCTCGACCGCGATGTCTTTAAACTATGGTATCCTGGAAAACGTCCAGAGCGGAGCCTGGTCCTGCCAAACCCGGCAGTGAACCCGTGGGAAGCATCCAGAGCAACCCCTGACTTCATGAAATGCGGATAAGGACAACTTCACCCATCACTTGCGGGTCCTCACGACTCGTAAGGAAGTAAATTCTCTTGTGAGATCCTTACGGCTCTCAAGAGAAAACGCCCTTGGGAATCCTCACGATTCTTAAGGAAAAATTACACCTACGGGATCCTCTCGACCCGTAGGGAGAAAATTCTTTATGAGACCCTCACGGCTCATAAAGTTGAAAAGTCTTAGGTCACAGATCTTAACCTTGTTTTCTATGCCATCACCACTCTACAAAGAATCCAAGACTGACAGTTATATACTTGCTAAATTCACATGGCAACAATACAGCAAAGAGGAGAAGGCAGCAAGGAGAATATCTGATCTGCATTTAATTAAGCGTTCGAGGCACACCCCATCCATGCGTTTGCAAAAAGATTCAGAACGTGAAATAAAACACGCTAAAACGAGAAATTTGCCATTCGTATTGCAAAAAGGTTCTTACAATTATGAAAGCAATGAACAAAGATATTACTAAAGTGATTACAAAGGCAAAACCTCAAATCCAGGAGATGGATTGAGGAACTCAAAAGTGACCTTGTCCAGAATTTTCCAAGCCTGGCGAACCATCCTAGTGTGCTTTCTTTCGCGATCACGAGCGTCGGGATCCCTACGGATGTCCTCTACCCTCCGATAGGCAGCAAGTATGGCAGACTGTTGAAAAACCTGGTGCAGGAGATCGAAAAGATTGTCTCGCCGTCTCTTCGAGATTAGGTTCAACAGATACACCGAGTGCACCTTATCTTCAGCGGCATCCAATGCTCTAAGTGGCACGCTGGTACAGAATAGAGGGAGCGCTTCCCAGATCGCTCCCATAATAAGCTTCAGAAGAGGGGAACGCCGAGAAAGCAGTTGACCATTATATGCGTCAAAGCGACTCATAGTTTCGCCACACTCGGCGTTTGTGAATTCGCGATTCTGAGAACGGCCGAGTCGGCGGATGCCTCCGTAAGAGATAGTCTCTTCGAGATCATACATGTGAGCGTCCATTACTCCTGTGACAGAAAATCAGCAAAGATCAGCAGACAGACGGAATAAGCAATTTCTTATTCAAAATAGGCACATGGAGTTAAACTCCTCGAGAGAAATGCTCTGCAGACAGGAGTGACACCTGTCAAAATCAGTTATGAAGGGAAGTTCAAGAAGGCCCCCGAGAACATTGAGAGCTTTGCTTTAAAAAGATGATATAATTCATTAAAAATAAAATTCCATCTTAAATCTTCAAGAATCCATGAAAAACTCTCAAGAGTTCTTCTATATGATTTGAAAGGAGCAAAGCTCCGTTAATGAATTAAGAGATCACAAGAAAAATCCTTTAAGAGAGAGCAGAGCTCTATTAATAGAACCCTAATAGGGTTCTCTTTAGTTCCATGTAGATCTTTTTAGACCTATGGAGCAAAGCTCTGCTAAATAAAGCCCTAAGTGGGTTTTCTTTAGATCAAAGATCTATAAAGAGCAAAGCTCTGTTAATGGGTAAAACCCTGGTTTATTAAAAGTTTTAAACTATACCTAAGTTTTGGAAGAGTTTTACTCTTGAAAAGTTCTTAAAACTGAAGAGCAGCGCTCTGAATAAGAGAAAATTCTCAAGAAAAAGGATGAAAATCATCAAAGGGACCAAAGGTCCTATTTATAGGCATTGAGAGCTGCTTCAACTCCCCAAGAGTTTATCCAACGACTGAGATGCTACCACCGCCGCACTTACGTTTGGGGCCACGTAAGCGCAACGGTGGGGGGTATTTGTTTCCCCCAATTAGAGCAAAACTCTGTTCAAATTCCAAGACTGGAAATGAAGCGACACTTCTACTTCCCCCCAATCAAAGCAAAGCTCTGTTTAGAAATTTAAGAGTCAAAATTTAAGCAACGCTTCAAATCCTGCGCTCTGCGCTGCGCGCCACGTGTCTGACACAGGCGCGCTGGCGCAGTTGCGCTGCGCGTTACGCTGCTCGCCACGTGTCTGACACTGGCGCGCTGGCGCAGTTGCGCTGCGCGCCACGTGTCGAGTGCGAGTGCGCTAGAGCAAGACGCGCTGCGCGCCACGTGTCAAAACATGAATGCGCTAGTGCTAGCGCAATTGCGCTGCGCACCCCAAGTTAGAGCAAAACTCTGTTTCCAAGATTGAAAAGCGAAGCAACGCTTCATGATTGTGCAGCGCATAAACATCTCACAAAGGAATAACAAAGAATTAAAAAACAAGAGAACACTTAAGAGATAATAAAATACTAAATTAAAGCATCTTTTTATTATTATTGTTGTTATTACATTTAAAAAAGATCACCAAATAAGGGATCAGTGGCACAAGGGTGAACAAAACAATAAACAAAGTTTTCTAGTCCCCTCGCCTCCTCCTCCAGCACATCAAAACGGCGATTTTCACGAGGAGTGGCTCCCCACCGATTGGCACCGTGTTCATCCACAAAAGCAGAAATGATAGCCCGCCGGGCTCTTATCTGGCTCAACAAGTGAACCGAGCAGTCTTTCAGAGCCTGCGTGATCAGGCATGCCTCATGGAAACACTCAAGCTTGTCTTCAGCCGCATTGAGTATCGCCAGGGTCATCTCCGCTGGGTGAGGGGGATGTCAAGCACGACAAGAAGAATCATCCGGAGCCAGATGGATCCCATTGGAAGAGGGGACCCTTTAAGGATCACAAGTTCATACTTCACCGCATCGCACTCGGCATCCGTGAGAGAAGGATCCACCAAGCGCGCAGCAAACCAAGGAACAATGTCCTCAATGGGCACTTCCCACGGCTGTCTAAGAGCATGAGGGCGGTTACAAGCCATAGTTGAGAAAGTTCTTTAGGGATGAGAAAAGGAAGAAGTTTTGCTTCGAGTCATACAGACGAAGCACATAAAATTTTATGCACAATGGAACTATTTCCAAAATTGGGAAATGAAAGATTCTCGGGAATATAAGTTTGACTTAAAAAGGAAGGTGAAAAGACACCTCTATTGAAGCAACGCATCAGATCCAGCGCTCTGCTGAAGCAACGCTTCAGATCCAGCGCTCTGCGCGCTGCGCGCCACGTGGCAAACACGAGTGCGCTAGCGCAGTTGCGCTGCGCTATGCGCTGCGCGCCACGTGTCCAAATTGGGTGCGCCAGCGCTGGAATTAAAATTCCCACCGTTGGATCAAAGGATCCAATAATGATGATAAATCATTAATTAACCAGAATTAAATTCTGTTAAGGAAAGATTTCTTAAAATCTTCCTAAACAACAAGATTGTGCTTTAAGCACCGCTGGATCAATGATCCAATGGTAAATAATAAATTACAAAAAAACAGAACAAATCCTGCATAGAAAGATTTTTCCAATCTTATTGAAAAACAAGAAGATTATCTTCTGTCAAACAGAAGCCTTAGGATCAAAGATCCAATGGTGGGAAATATTCCCAAATCAATCAGAGAAAGATCTCTTCAACTGATTTAACAAATCATTTGGCCCTATATAAAAGACCCTAGACTTCAAGTCTAAGAGAGACAGAACAGAAAAAGAAGAAACCCTCTACAAATTTTGAGAAAAACTCAAAAAGAAAAAGAAAGGTAAAGAATTGTTTCTTGAAAAACAGAGCTGAAAACATCTCGTAAAAAGAAGAAACGTCTTCTAAAAAGATCTTAGATCTATAAAAAAGACCGAGGTCTTTGAATAAAAAGAAAAGATCTAATCATAAAAAAAAAGTATTTTTACTTCACAGATCTTCTGATCTATAAAGGCAGAGCCTTTCATATGAATAAGAACTTAGTTCTTGAATTTTGAGGCAAAACCTCTTTTAAGAAGAACATAAACTTGTTCTTTAATCTTAACATGATCAAAATGCGCTTTGCGCTATTGAAAAGTGCTTTGTACTCATGAACTGCGCCCTTGCGCTGCTTGGACTGGCGCTCAGCGCCATAACATGCCACGTGTCAACCATGGACATGATCTGCGCTTTGCGCTCCTGAAAATAGTGCACTGCGCTCTTGGGTTGGCGCTCAGTGCCAACCACGCCACGTGTCACTCACTGGCGCACCCATAAACTAGCGCATCGCGCTCATAAATTAAAAGCACAGTGCACTAACAAACTAGCACTTAGCGCTAAGCGACACGTGTCCTCTTCGTGTGCACTAACCGACAGAAGCGCAATGCGCTCTTTGACTGGCGCAAAGCACCTAGTGCGCCACGTGGCGCGCTATCAGAACATACTTTGTTCTGATAAATGCTATGCATTTAATACCAGACAAAATGTCAGAGCCCAATGCTTAGCATTATTAAAAGGGCAAAGCACAAACAAAGGCCTAACAGGCGAACAAAAATAAAAATGTTAAACATTTTTAACTGGACTTAGCCCAATTCTGGTCATAAGTCCTCAATTTAAATTGAACTGAGCTCATCCGCTCTTCCAATCAATTTACACCCGGTTCGAGGGTACATCTCTTTACTCCTCTGATATCTGTCGTTGTAATCCCTCAACGTCATCAGAAAGTTAACGGGTCCCGACAACCACACATTACTATGGACTGTGGAGTCCTTAAATCCACGGACTATGATGTCCTTAACCTCGACCGTGATGTCTTCGGAGAGGTGGACGGATAGCACCAATTAGCATCTGCCCCGAATTTCAGGCAAGACGGACCTGCGCGGTCGCGTCTCCGTGATTTGGAGGGGAACAGGGAATTGACATAATCGGCCCCATCGAGCCAACATCGTCCAGAGGACATCGATTCATTTTGGCGACAACTGATTACTTCTCTAAATGGGCAGAAGCAGTACCACTGAGGGAAGTGAAGGCGGAGAATATCCTCCATTTCTTCAAAACACACGTCATTTATCGGTTTGGAACTCCGAGACGGATCATCTCCGATAACGGGCCAGCCTACAGAAGCCACAAGATCAGCCGCTTCGCACAACAACATAACATAGACTGGAGATATTCATCGGTCTACAATCCCCGAGCTAACGGTCTAGTTGAGGCTTTTAACAAGACCTTGACGAAGATCATAAAAAGGACGGTGTCGCGAAATAAGAAGGACTGGCATGAACGACTGCACGAAGCTCTCTGGGCATATCGAACTGCGTTCAAAACGGCCACGAACACTACGCCGTACGCATTGGTATTCGGTACAGAGGCGGTACTCCCCCTCGAGATAGAGCTACCCTCTCTATGAGTGGCAGTTCATTATGAGCTAACAGATGAAGAGAATGCTCACCTTCGCCTCGAGAAGCTCGATGCCCTTGATGAAACCTGGCTCATAGCGCAACAAAATCTAGAGGCTTATAAAGCTAAGATGACGCGCTCACATGAAAGATTGACCAGGCCGAGGACATTCCGCCAAGGCGAACTCATGCTAGTGGTCAAAAGACCTATGATCCCCAATCGTGCTAAACGAGGGAAATTCGAGCCAAAGTATGAAGGCCCGTACATCATAGACAAAGTCTACCAGGACGGAGCCTATCTACTCATGGACATGCATGGCGAAAGGCCCTTCAGGCCAATAAATGGTCGCTTCCTGAAGAAATACTACGCCTAACGAGTTACGGCCTAGGTCAATGATAGATGACGACGACTATGTCCGCTCGCTATCTTCCTAATCCTAAACTCTGTAAGTAGTAACCGGCTTCCTTAACAGCGGACCGAAACGTCCTTAAACCAACATCGGACCGAAACGTCCTTAAACCAACATCGGACCGAAACGTCCTTAAACTAACATCGGACCGAAACGTCTTTAAATTAACATCGGAACGAAACGTCCTTAAACTAACAATGCACCGAAACGTCCTTAAACTAACGACGGACCGGAACGTCCTTAAACTAACAACGGACCACTATGTCCTAAAACTAGCCGTTGACCGAAACGTCGATAAACTACTGTGGATTATAGCATCCCAAGGCTGATATAAAAAAAAAGAGAGAAAAAAAAGAAAACGGTATATCCATAAGCAAAATGGGCACGGATGAAAACCCGAAAGGGCTCCGTGAGTAAAAACAGCAGGGCTACCGACGAGTTTTGTGAAAACCCAAAAGGGCACAATCTCGTTAGAATAAAAAAAAAGAAAACGGTATGTCCATAAGCAAAATGGGCACGGATGAAAACCCGAAAGGGCTCCGTGAGTAAAAACAGCAAGGCTACCGGCGAGTGTTTGTGAAAACCCGAAAGGGCGCAATCTCGTTAAAAGACACTTGCAAGGTCCTCTCGACTTTGTAAGGAGAAACCACCTGCGTGAGATCCTTACGACTCACAAGGGAGGAACACAATTAGGAATCCTCACGATTCCTAAGGAGAAATTACACTTGCGAGATCCTCACGACTCGTAAGGAGAACCTTCTTATGAGACCCTCATGGCTCATAAGATTTGAAAGTCTTAAGCTCCAGGGATCTGAACCTGTTCTTAAGCAGCCCCCACAACCTCCACTAATGCCCTACAAGCGGCTCAATGCTGACCCTTATATACAATCCACGGGTGCGAATAAACATCTCCCTAACAAAGTCCCATCCGTGACTAGGGATATGCCTATGCGATGAACACCCTTTGTAAGCCCTCTCGACTTATAAGGAGAAAGCACTCTTGTAAGATCCTTACGACTTACGAGAAGCCATACACTTAGGAGTCCTCACGACTCCTAAGGAGAAAATGCACCTACAGGATCCTCACGACTTGTAGGGAGAAATACCTTTTTGAGACCCTTACGGCTCATGAAGTCAAAAGCCTTAGTCGATGGGATCTTAACCCTGTTTACTAAGCCACCTTTGTCCGATGTCGACAGAGGCAAATGATGATTCGCTCCTAGAAATATCCCAGTTGTAACGATACTGATGCCAACATCGGTGTCTGTTCCCCTCCGAAAGGCGGCCAAGACTGAATGTCTTGCCTGAGATTCGGGGCAGATGCTATTTGGTTTTATCCGTCCACCTCTCCGAAGATGCCAAGTTGATTTATGGCACCGTGTATCGGAGGTTTAGATCGATGCGGCCGATGTAGCAGACTTTGTCAGATTCCCCCTCTCTTGAGGGGTTTTTGATTGTGGGGACGCTCTTCCCTGCAGGCGCAAGCCCCTGCAGTTAATTACGCTACCGCATCGCGGTAACAACTTTCTCCTTCTCCAGAATTTCACTTCGTGTCGTGTGTGTTTGTTTTGTTTGTGGTTGCCCGTGGATTGTATACGGAGACTGAGTAATGCCGTCGCCCGTAGGACGTGGATTAGTCCAAATCCGTATTTATTTAGATTTGGGTTTGGTGTTTTTAGTTTAAGGATGCATTAGTCGCATTGCGGCTAAGATCAACTTAAACGTTCGTTAAGGATACGATAGTCCTGTTTAAGACTAAGATCAACTTAACGTGATAATCCATTTAATATCTGGCCATCGGGACTCGTCATCTCTCTAACGTCGTTGAAGGATTACAACGGCAGATGTCAGAGGAGTTCAGAGATGTACCCTTGAACCAAGGCTGATTTGGAGTTTTATAGTCCGTTTGAATGTTTAAGGATACGTTAGCCGTGTTTGGGGGCTAAGATCAACTTAAACGGGATCGTTTAGATCCGGCAAAAGAGCGTTTGGAGGCTCTATTGTTCTAGTTTAGGGACGTAGTGGTCCATAGGTAGTTTAGGGACATTGCGGTCCATATTCCAGTTTAGGGACGTGGTGGTCCGCATTCCAGTTTAGGGACGTGGTGGTCCGCTATTAGTTTAAGGACGTTCCGGTCCAATATTAGTTTAAGGACGTTCCGGTCCAATATCAGTTTAAGGACGTTACGGTCCACGAGTTTAAGGACCCCGCAGTCCATATTGATGTGTGGTCGTTAGGACCCGTCACCTCTCTGACGTCGTTGAAGGATTACAACGATGGGTGTCAGAGGAGTTCGGAGATGTACCCTCGAACCGGAGGTAAATTGATTTAAGAGAGCAATTTTGCTCAGGCAATTTAATTTGAGGACTTACGGCCAAAATTGGGCTAAGTCCAGTTTCAACATCTTTTGTCTTTGGCCTGTGCTAGGGCTTTGCCCCTTTTTAGTAATGCACTGCATTATTCTTATTTTGGTTGGGCTCTGCCCTTTTATAAATGATGCAGAGCATCTGTTTTGTTTGGGCTCTGCCCCTTTTTAAAAATGCATAGCATTTTTATTAGGCCTGTTAGGCCTTTTAATTGGGCTCTGTCCCTTTTCTTTAATAATGCAGAGCATTAAATACTCTGACAGTGCCCCACGTGGCTTGTCAGGCGTTTTGCGCCAAGTAATGAGCGCAAACTCATATGGTGGTGACACGTGTCACGCTCTGGTAAGCGCAAGCGCAACAGCGCAGTGCGCTATGCTAGTGCGCTGCGCTGTTGCGCTGTTGACACGTGGCGCGCTCTGGTGAGTTGCGCCAATTCCAGAGAGTAAAACTCTATTTTAAGAGCGCGTAGCGCAAGTTGTTCTGTAGCTGACACGTGGCGCTCTCTCAAGAGCGCAACAGCGCAGTTTGGAAGTGCAAAGCACTAAGAATCTTTTAGATTCAAGAACGGAAGTGCAAAGCACTATTTGATTTCTTGATCTAATTTAGATCAAAGAAAAATAAGTTTTTTCTTTTTGTTTCAAGAACCAGAGGTTCATAAAAGTGCAAAGCACTATACTTTTTTTATTTTGTTGTTTTCTTGGTTTTTAAAGAACCAGTGGTTCATAAGAAGTGTAGAGCACTGTTTATTATGTAAAGAACATTGATCTGGTTTTTAAATCGATGATTTATTAAAAGAGATTTCTTTTCTCTCGTGAAGGTTTTTACCTTTTTCTTTGAAATTTTCTCAGATTTCTCTCTGTTGGAGATAGTGCCCTCAGAGTCAATTATTGGATCACAGGCACGTGATTGCAATGATTGAGGGATGACCTATCCCGGTAGGACAGTCTTACTCAAGATGATAGTATGCTATCTGGTTTACCTTTATCATCGTGTACTGCTTTAGGTGACCTGACAGGTCGCTATTACACGTTGATAGAGCCCATAGGATTCTTGCTTGACGGCCAGCAGTATGAGGGCGATCATATAAGTGAGAGCTGGAGTCTATAAGCACATCCTTAAAAGGTCCCTTGTCGTGGGAGTTTCGAGACAGGGCATCGATACTCCAGAGTAGACTAGTGTATACAGTCGAGACCCCGACGAGGGGCGGTGGCCGGTCTCACAAGCCACTGGTGTCAGTTGGTTCACCTAAGATGTATACAGGTGCTCATTGGATTATGAGTACACCGGACAGGACTCGCCGGGAACATGCTAGTTGGTCTTATACCTGACGTCAGATAGCAGTTCCCAGGTGACATGTGTACAGGTTAGTTCATCGACCTGGGGATCGTCATTTGTCTCGTGTGAGTTCCCACTGTGCTTTGATTACTACCCTACCACGGCTCAAAGGAGTCGTGCAAACAGGTTTTAGTTGGGTACAGTCCCGAGCCACATGGAGGTAGTGAGCGGATCTTCAGGGGTTTCGTCTCTCCCGGTATTGGGGGTGAGGTCGCGCTGTGTCTAGGAGAGCCATTACACGAAGTCCTTGGCCAAGGCAGGAGATTTACTGGTAGGTATCCCGGTAGTATCTCAGGGTGTTCTGGGCTACACTCCGACACGACTTGTACCGCTTTTGGAGGTCTGACTTTTACCCACCCCCTAGGCCCGACATGCGATGCTCATAGACGAACGGACCGGACTGTACGGATATTGTCACTGACAGGCTCAGTAGGGGTGTCAGGATGAGTTCGCTCATCGACGTCCCTTTTAGTCAATAGCTGGTGGCCCGTTACGTATTGGCTTATACCTCTGACGTGCTAGTGGTTAAATCCACAGCCATAGTATTGACGAGTCTTTAGAGTCCACCACACATTCAGTTACTCAGCTTTCGGGCGAAACGCTGTAGAGGCCGTATGGAGATATGGCAGGGTCCGATCAGATACGTGCGGTATTGCACGGATCAGGATCGGACGGTTTGTACTAGAGGCCGTATAGATATATGGCAGGGTTCGGTCAGATACGTGCGGTATTGCACGGATCAGGATCGAACGGATATTACTAGCCGGCTTTGGTTTAAGCCGGATCCTAGTTTAGTACAGTGTAGATTTTGTCTCTTTGCATTTGTATCCGGACGGAATACAGATGCGGGTGTGTATGCACAGTATCGGGGTTTTCCTGTAATTTATTACGGGACCAGTTTTCTGGAGTTGCCAGTTTGCATTCCGTTCCGGTCGGTTTTCCTTTGTTCTTTCCCGGCCGGACTTTTCCGATGGAGGGGGTTATTTGCAAGTTTGCAAATAACACTTTGTGGAGGGTTTTATTGCAAAAGTATTGATTATGATATCTTTCATCCATGATGCATTATTGTGAAGTGAAAGGATTTGATTTGGATGTGAGTTTTGTGATCATTATGTTCTTGGATGTGGTCACCATTGCTTTTCTCCTACCATCACCTCCCTTCATGTTTTTTGATTCATTCCTCCACCCTTCTCACAATGAGATGGCCGGCCACATTTAGATGAGGGAAAATGAGAGAGTTTTTTTTTTGGTTGTTGCATTTTTATCTTCTCATTTTGCTTGCTAAAAATGGATAGCATCATTTCCCTCAAAGTTCATTCTTCCTTCACCTCCATCAATGGCAACATAACCCCAAAGTGAGACATGCACTCTACACTACATTCTACAGCAAATCTTGGGTGCGTCGGCTTGCCAACTTCGCGCCCGAGTTGCCTCGGTATTGAGGTGGGAGCCCGTATAAGTACCCGGCTTCGTGGTGCCCTTTCCGACGAGGAGGAGACGGACGGAGATCCCGCGAGGAGATCGGAGTGGAGATGAAGACCGGAGGACTCGGATCAGTCGGTATATCTCTAACCCTTCTTGTAGTTAGCTTAGACTAGTTAATGGCCCGATCCGGGTATTTAGTGCGCGGTGGTGCCGGTTTGCTAAGTTCGCAAAATTAAAGTTTATCACCGTTTCCGCATTTGGCCGTCGGATTGACGGCCGGGGCGCCGCCGTGCACTTACAGTGGTATCAGAGCCTCGCCATTAACTTCGTCTAGCTTCGTTTGATGTGTTTTGCATTTCCGATCGACCAAAATTCCAAAACTTGCATTTTCCTTCACATCAGTTTCTGTTGAATTTGTTTGAAGTCTAAAAATTTTTTAGTTGGTCTCAGAATGATGTGCAGGGAGTTCTAAGAACTCTGGGAAAATTCGAGACAATGATCCCTCATCTCGAGCGCGGAACCGCGGCAAAACCCCCCTTGTTGCCGCGGTTCCGCCGCATGTTGGTGGGATCAATGCTTCGAAATTCTCCAGTGGGCTTCTGGGCTGTAATTAGGGGTTTTGGAATATTAAAATTGGGCCCAGAATTTCTGTGAGTGCTACAGTATTGCTTGGGGGCCCACTTGTTAATTTTTGATCGATCGGATATTTTAAACACATTATTTCACAGTATTTACATTATATCTGCGACCGTGAATGTCACTCGATCGGTAAATCCGGTCTAACTGCTATAGCCCGATTAGACGGATTTGCGAACGTGACTTTCACGTTGATGTTCTGTGTTTTGCTGTGATGTTGCGGATCGGTCGTGGAGGATAGCCTGGATGCAATGCTAGTACAGTTTTGTTGTATTATGTACATTTGATATTGCGGGGCGAGCGTCCGACATGTGGACTGCCGTCACTGCCTGTTTGTATTATTCTTTTGGGGCACGACCTGGTTGCGGTCGATGTACCCGTTGTATGTATATTTTACTTTCTGTACTAGGATTACCTCGCGGAGGGGTGCACGGATAGCCGGGTTCTAGAGGGCAACAAGCCCGCATCTCATGGCATTGGGACGGAGGGGGCTTCGCTATAGAATTGGCGGGCTATTCGCCGCACTCGTAGGGGGTACAGGTTGACCCAGGAGGGGTGCCCAAGTTACCGGATTCCGTGAAGTGCTGGGTGGTCCATTCACGGTGCTGAAGGGGGCTGCCTCGCTTCAGGTTTTGGCGGGTGACTTGCCGCGCCCGTAGGGGTCTAGGATTTCATTGCACAGGCTATCCACACGACCAGGGGAACGTCGGGTTTCAGTAGTGGCTCTGTGAAACCCGGGGATCCCAGATATCTGTATTGTTCTGTGATGCTGTACATTTCTGTGATGTTGCATTTTATTCACGCCTTGAGCGAAATACTATATATTGGTATATATATTAGTAGATGTTGTATATGTTTTTCATCCGCGCTAGTCCAGTCCCCGCTCTGCCGTTAGTTAGCTAACCTAACGGGTGATGACGGGACCCAGTGGCGAATGCGGATGGCATATACGTACGTCAGTATATTTTCGTTCTTTGTGGTGTGATCAATTGATGGGACTGCATTGATTCGGATCAATGCAAGATAAACAAACCTATTCTGATGTTGTTGGAACACTTTTCAAAAAGCTGTTATTGCAAGGACGTTCATTTTTGTTTTGCATCGTGGTATTCATTTGGAATATCTTGCTCCTCAGTCGACGAGGCAAGGGCCGAGATCCCTTCACCGGGAGTGACCCCTTGGACAGAAGTTTGCGTCAGGGCATTAACTTCACTATAGCCGATTACTTTTGCTTTGCACAGTGATATTCGGTTATGAATATCCAGCACCCCATTTTACGGGGAAAGAGCCGAGATCCCTTCACCGGGAGTGACCTCTTTAGTAAAGGTTTTCGTCACTATATTTTCTAAAAAGCTATCCGTTCCTTCAACGAGATCAAGTTCATTACGTTAAAGGTTTTCGCTAGAAACCATTCGTAGCCCTCCGTCGTTTCATATGGGTAGTCAATAGTATTCAAGCTGTGTTTGTTGGCCAAAGTCAAGGCACAGTGTTTGGTAGCTGTTGGTTATTCATATGCAGCATAGATAGATGCGTTGGTTTGGGACAGTCGTACTACCTTGTTGGCCAAAGTCAAGGGTATGTACGGGTGGGTTCAAATTAACCTGGAGAATGACGGGTAGAACTTGACATGTGACTTATGATTTGTTGGCCAAAGTCAAGGTCATAAGAGCATGGGGTAAAAATCCACATCGGGAGTTTCAAAAGAACTGAAACTTGCCAGATATGCGCATACCTTCTGGAGTGTGATGACGTGAGCGGATTCCGTCACGTTATCATGCGGTGATAGTTGGATCCTGATTCCCACTGATGAGTTGGTTTACTCCTCGGGTGACCCCGACTAATTCTTCTTTCAGGTTTGGAGGAGAATTTGAGGTACAGTGGGAGGTTTCCTGATTAGATAAATTGGTAACCATTCTGATCTAGGATAGAGTGCACGCTGAGTATTTCTTTTCTCTCTCTCTGGCAGCGACCATTGACCCGACCCTAGACTATGACTCAGTGACCAAGTTGACCGAACCTTCTTAACACTGGCTTTTGGATTGTCAGAGTTGCAGACCTCATTGCCACTCCTACTTTTACCCTTTTTCTCCAGGACACCCCGTATTACTGCGAACATCCACTTCCATTGGACAAAACCATCGTATGGTTATATACGAACTCGAAGGAATTTATTCGAGGATGGTTTCCGGTTCTGGAGAAAACGGATAGGATTATTCAGTTGTCTTTTCCCTTTTACCTTCTCTCAAGTTGTGAGTACTCCTTGGTTTAGGAGATAGTACACCTATTATGCAAATTGGATAGTCTTCTTCCAAACCTTAGGCTGGTGCCGACCGGTAGGGAATGAAGAAAACCAATTAGCCTAAACAGGTGTGCAGAAGGTATTAAGATTAAGACAAAGCAAGGGATTAGTAAGAGGGCAAAGTAAATTGCGACTGATATTCACGACCAAACCAAGTATTTCTTCGCCAATCCTAAATCACCTTTGAATTTCTCCAGGACACTCCGTATCACTACGAAGATCCACAGTTTAATGGATACTCCATCGTATGGTTATATACGAACTCGAAAGGAACTTGTTCCAGTTCGGGGATGGATTCTGGTCCAGGAGAAATAGGAATAAGGTCTATTCGGTTGTCTTTTATCTTCACCTTCTCTCGCATTGCGAGTGCTCCTAGGACTAGGACAGTACACCCATTATGCTTATTGGATAGTCTTCTTTCAAACCATAGGCTGGTGCCGAACGGTAGGGAAGGAAGAAAACCAATTGGCCTAAAGGGGTGTGCAGAAGGTAACGACTAAAGACATATAAAGGGATTTGGAGAGGTGGCAAAGAATTATGCGGTTATAGTTGTGAATCTGGATAATGGTAGAGGCATTACTAGGAATACCAGGATACCCCATCGAAACATTTTACTGTTTCAGTTCACTGTGTACTGTTAAAAGAAAACTGATTTCCCGATTAGATACTTACTCCAGGGCATGTATTTACCAGGTATGATTCTCACATCTGTATGGTTTTACAGATGATGAGTAGGAGTAAGTTATTGGGAATTGGGTGATCATCCTCATTATATCGGGATTCGTTGTAATCGGTGATATTTGAGGAGATCACCTGGGCTGTTTGCCGGTCGGCAAATATTTGGTTTTGAATATCCGCTGTTGTGCACCAATTTCAAATTGATATATCTGTACGTCTATTTTCATAGAGTGAGATATACCTTTTTGATATTATGTCGATGACATTTACCTATATCAGTGGATGTTTGGGTAAGGAGCATTAAACAGCGGTGTAATTCTTCTTGACCATAAGTACAGTTTTCAACCTACGACACACAGTGAAAGAGTTGTTAGACTCGGCGGACTTATACAGAGTATTGTATGTTGTCCAGTGTCCATTAGGACAAAGGGGTTGGTCCTCATACTATATTCTGTTTACTTTTAATTTCTCTAGTTCTTAGACATGTGTTTCGTAGAAACACAGGGTCTAAGTTTTGAGGAGTTATAGGTATTTGAATAGAGTAGAGAACCAGGTGTAGCAAGTATCGGGATTCTTCAAGGTGATCGAAGATGTAGATACTTGTGTATGGTATTCAGTTGATAGTAATGATAAAGAGAAATTGCTTCTCTTTCAGGTTACTCATAATTGGAAGCATTCCTAAGTTGAGTAACGCTGATCGGCCTCCTTCCATTTAGTTGACATGCACTGGAGATAGCTGCATGATTTGAATCTGGTTCAATTAAATCAGTGCCTCTGGTTCTATATTGGATATAGTACAGTTCATATCTTAACATTGTTAAGGTACGGGGAGTTGTCCGGCTTATGATTAAAACCAGACTCTGGATAACTCAAGGCACGTTTCTGTAATGGCTGTTTGTGGGTTGACCCAGGCTATGACGAGGGTTGATTTTCTACCACAAGAAAGATCAATAGTGATATTGTTCTTGACTCGCCACAGTTTTAATAAAAATGGATTTTTCAAAAAAAACAGTAGTGGGAGTATGGTAGAACTGGAAGGGATTCCAGAACCGCAAACGATTACTGAAGATTTGATAAGGAACCTAAAGATTCAATCTGTTTTGATATTCCATTGGCCACTCCGCAGATAAGGTGGGTAACTTCAGGCACCCGAGAGGTACTCCGGTAGCCTCAAGGACGGTGACAGGGAAGTTCTTGTTTACCCACACTTGCCATTGTTGTTGTTCCAGGCTGCGAGACCCGGCAGGAGGATGAGTATAGCGTCGTTCTGAACTAGCTTCAGAAGTGTACGTCTATATGACTCTGCCAGAGGGTTGTCGTAGTCAGTGGGAGCAGCGGAAGCATTGGTGGACGTCGGGCTTAGGTCTATTTATAGACTAAAGCAGATATAGCGGAGATAGATCATCTATTTCTGATGTGACAGTCATGGGTTTGACGTCATTAGAATAGGGGATGGATCTGTTGAGAAGGTAGTAGGAAGTGATATTCCTATACTACGATCGGTTATATTTTGGTCGTCACACAGTGGTTTCTCCACATGGGACTTGGACATTATATCAGACATACTGGTTACTAGATCTATGGTTTTAGATCTAGATTTGGGTGGTTTCCCAATCAGGGTACTTCGACAACATTCTAAGAGTATTTAGAATGAACGACTCCTGGCACGGTAGTGTACCTGCAGGCAATGGAGTCACCCTCTCTAAAGGTGTCTTATAGACTAAAGTAGAGAGGGATGTGCATGATTGGCAGATCACTTGCTTAGGCAATTGAGTCAATCATGAGATGTCAAGTACCACACCAGATGTTGTTCTTGCACTAGATGCAATAAGTTGATATTGATCCAATCCTGGAGGAACAGTCGGAAGCAGTTTTAGAACATAAGTGAATGTTCTAGGGATATGATAACGGCTGCCTCCTTTGGGAGACAGTTATCATTCCAGGCTTCCAAGGTGACATGGACGACAAGGAGGATGTCAGAGTTATAGTTTTCCCTCTGACGAGGGGCAGTATTTTGGACAGGTGATCCAAGGCAATACTGAGGGAGGCATGGCGCAGGATACTGATTAAGTTCAGTTGACGATACAGTCTAAGAAGTTTGGATTTGGAGTTCACTTATGAGCTAGGTCCCATCAGACATCCAGACATTCTAAGACAGGTATTGCTCATTTCGGGAGATGGCTTTCTCCGCGAACTTGAGATATAGAGAGACATAGAAAGAAACATCTAGGCGGATCCACTCACTGAGGCTATTCCTCGAACGCAATAGTCTCACAAACGAGCTTTGTGAGACTGACTAGTAGAGGAGTTGGGTGTTCGGTATCACACGGGCTGTGAGTATGCGACATCGCAATAATTAGCCTCGAGTGCAAGTGGGAGATTGTTGGAGATAGTGCCCTCAGAGTCAATTATTGGATCACAGGCACGTGATTGCAATGATTGAGGGAGGACCTATCCTGGTAGGACAGTCTTACTCAAGATGATAGTATGCTATCTGGTTTACCTTTATCATCGTGTACTGCTTTAGGTGACCTGACAGGTCGCTATTACACGTTGATAGAGCCCATAGGATTCTTACTTGATGGCCAGCAGTATGAGGGCGATCATATAAGTGAGAGCTGGAGTCTATAAGCACATCCTTAAAAGGTCCCTAGTCGTGGGAGTTTCGAGACAGGGCATCGATACTCCAGAGTAGAGTAGTGTATACAGTCGAGACCCCGACGAGGGGCGGTGGCCGGTCTCACAAGCCACTGGTGTCAGTTGGTTCACCTAAGATGTATACAGGTGCTCATTGGATTATGAGTAAACCGGACAGGACTCGCCGGGAACATGCTAGTTGGTCTTATACCTGACGTCAGATAGCAGTTCCCAGGTGACATGTGTACAGGTTAGTTCATCGACCTGGGGATCGTCATTTGTCTCGTGTGAGTTCCCACTGTGCTTTGATTACTACGCTACCACGGCTCAAAGGAGTCGTGCAAACAGGTTTTAGTTGGGTACAGTCCCGAGCCACATGGAGGTAGTGAGCGGATCTTCGGGGGTTTCGTCTCTCCCGGTATTGGGGGTGAGGTCGCGCTGTGTCTAGGAGAGCCATTACACGAAGTCCTTGGCCAAGGCAGGAGATTTACTGGTAGGTATCCCAGTAGTATCTCAGGGTGTTCTGGGCTACACTCCGACACGACTTGTACCGCTTTTGGGGGTCTGACTTTTACCCACCCCCTAGGCCCGACATGCGATGCTCATAGACGAACGGACCGGACTGTACGGATATTGTCACTGACAGGCTCAGTAGGGGTGTCAGGATGAGTTCGCTCATCGACGTCCCTTTTAGTCAATAGCTGGTGGCCCGTTACGTATTGGCTTATACCTCTGACGTGCTAGTGGTTAAATCCACAGCCATAGTATTGACGAGTCTTTAGAGTCCACCACACATTCAGTTACTCAGCTTTCGGGCGAAACGCTGTAGAGGCCGTATGGAGATATGGCAGGGTCCGATCAGATACGTGCGGTATTGCACGGATCAGGATCGGACGGTTTGTACTAGAGGCCGTATAGATATATGGCAGGGTTCGGTCAGATACGTGCGGTATTGCACGGATCAGGATCGAACGGATATTACTAGCCGGCTTTGGTTTAAGCCGGATCCTAGTTTAGTACAGTGTAGATTTTATCTCTTTGCATTTGTATCCGGACGGAATACAGATGCGGGTGTGTATGCACAGTATCGGGGTTTTCCTGTAATTTATTACGGGACCAGTTTTCTGGAGTTGCCAGTTTGCATTCCGTTCCGGTCGGTTTTCCTTTGTTCTTTCCCGGCCGGACTTTTCCGATGGAGGGGGTTATTTGCAAGTTTGCAAATAACACTTTGTGGAGGGTTTTATTGCAAAAGTATTGATTATGATATCTTTCATCCATGATGCATTTATTGTGAAGTGAAAGGATTTGATTTGGATGTGAGTTTTGTGATCATTATGTTCTTGGATGTGGTCACCATTGCTTTTCTCCTACCATCACCTCCCTTCATGTTTTTTGATTCATTCCTCCACCCTTCTCACAATGAGATGGCCGGCCACATTTAGATGAGGGAAAATGAGAGAGTTTTTTTTTGGTTGTTGCATTTTTATCTTCTCATTTTGCTTGCTAAAAATGGATAGCATCATTTCCCTCAAAGTTCATTCTTCCTTCACCTCCATCAATGGCAACATAACCCCAAAGTGAGACATGCACTCTACACTACATTCTACAGCAAATCTTGGGCGCGTCGGCTTACCAACTTCGCGCCCGAGTTGCCTCGGTATTGAGGTGGGAGCCCGTATAAGTACCCGGCTTCGTGGTGCCCTTTCCGACGATGAGGAGACGGACGGAGATCCCGCGAGGAGATCGGAGTGGAGATGAAGACCGGAGGACTCGGATC
Source organism: Agapanthus africanus (assembly GCA_030015575.1). Lineage (NCBI taxonomy): Eukaryota > Viridiplantae > Streptophyta > Magnoliopsida > Asparagales > Amaryllidaceae > Agapanthus > Agapanthus africanus. The sequence goes on along the minus strand of CM057339.1, from coordinate 819,985,090 downwards.
AGTCGGTATATCTCTAACCCTTCTTGTAGTTAGCTTAGACTAGTTAATGGCCCGATCCGGGTATTTAGTGCGCGGTGGTGCCGGTTTGCTAAGTTCGCAAAATTAAAGTTTATCACCGTTTCCGCATTTGGCCGTCGGATTGACGGCCGGGGCGCCGCCGTGCACTTACACTCTCTCTGTTTGAAGCTCTTGACTTTTTTCAAGAAAAATGTTGATGCCTATGAATTGAGGTCTGGGGTCTCTTTTATAGTGCCCATAAATTAGTTAATTTTGTTGAAGAGATCTTTCTCTGAGTGATTTGGGGAGTTTTCCCCACCGTTGGATCTTTGATCCAAGGGCTTCTGTTTTACAGAAGAAAATCTTCTTGTTTTAAAAAGAACAGAAAGATTTCTTTAAAATCTTTATTCTGTTTTGGCGCAAATGCTCCAGCGCTGACACGTGTCGCGCAGCGCACAGCGCAGCGCAACTGCGCTAGCGCATCTGCGCTGACACGTGTCGCGCATATCACAGCGCAGCATCTGTGCTGACACGTGTCGCGCAGCGCACAGCGCTGCGCAACTGCGCTAGCGCATCTGCGCTGACACGTGTCACGCAGCGCAGTGCCTGCACAGCTGAAGCGTTGCTTTCATTAATTTTGCTTAAAATAGAGCTTTGCTCTGATTGGGCGCGCCTTCTTGGGCGCTGCGCTGACGTATCAGCGCCTGACATGTGGCGCGTTGCGTCCGAGATTTGAAGTGTTGCTTCAGAATTTTGAATTTTGAATTTCAACAGAGCTTTGCTCTGATTAGGCGAAACAAATGCCCCCCACCGTTGCGCTCACGTGGCGCACACGTGAGTGCAGCGGTGGCAAACTCCTGATCGTTGGATCAAGAGGTGAGCTCAAGGGGCGCAAGCGCCTTATAAATAGGACCTCTGGCCCTTAGAAAAATCTTACCGTTTTAAGATTTTTGATTTCAACAGAGCTTTGCTCTTGCTTAAGAACTTCAGAGCTTTGCTCATTCCCAAAGTTAGAAACTTTAGGTAAAAATTAATTTAAATCAAATTAATTTAAATTAATTTTAACCAAAGAGCTATGCTCTCACAGATCTTTTGATCTAAAGAGATCCCTATTGGGGTTTCATAAACTGAGCTTTGCTCTCAAAACTTATAGATCTACAGGGATCTTGTTCATGGGTTTTAACCCATGAACAGAGCTTTGCTCATAGATCTAAAAATAGCTTTTTTAGATTTGAAAAATGTAGAGTCTTTTTATAAATTTTTCAAGATTCCAATTTTTTTTTTAATTCTTTTAAGTGTAAAAAAAGTTTTCTGATGGGCCTTTTCCATTATTACCACAGAGCCATGCTCTTTTAAGAAATCTTATTTCCCTGAGACCAGAGTTTGACAAGTGTCACTCTGTGACAGAGCTTTGCTCTGAAAGAGAAGATTTTCTCCTTGTCTCTAGGGATTCTTCCCCCCTTTTTAAATAGGAATGCTTTCCTGGGGACCAACTGACAATCTCATCCAATGATGAGGTTGTCTTATTAACTGACATATTGTCATCCAGATTTTGTGGGTCCCCCTTTGGTCTCCTACTCACTGCACTGCTGTGTGGTGTAATTAATTAATTTAAATTTAATTAATGCATTTTCTTTTTTTAGACACCAAACGTTGGAATTACAATACTAACGGCTAAATCGTTCTTTTTGCAGCGATCATGTCTCTAAACACTTCATTCCCGTTCGTCCGCTCGGAGGAGGGATTTCCCGAGGCGCCCTCGGACCGTGAAGTCCTGACCATGATTAGAGAATACGACCCGGAGTACAAGAATCTTCACCTTTGGGGGTCCTGGTATAACTAGATCATTATGGGTCGACGCAGCTTCACATGCGCAGTGCCGTCTGAACCCATCACGGCGATTCATTATGCTACCCAACCCTCGGTGCAGTATGCCGTGGAGTTGGTGGATTGGACATCGAAGGGCTTTCTACATCCCGCTATAGATCGATACCGGTTCAGCGTCCTATGGTTTTGGACATCCTAGGGCGCCGTATCTGTCAGGGTGAAGCACGACCTTGGGGGCAATCGTATAACCTTGGTCTGATCCCCCGCCACCCGATTGGCTATCTGCCGTGGGCCCGGTACATCCTATCGACGAAGAAGTCGCAGTTGATAAGATTAGGACTGTACACCGCGGTCTACGTCTCTCTTTTCCAGTATCCCACGCTCCCCACCTGGTGGTTCAAAGCTTTCTTGGAGCAATGGAATATTCCTACCCACACTTTCCTTGCCATGGATCGGGAAGTGTCAATCTCCTTGGAGGAGTTCGCGGAGGTATCCGGTTTACCAGTGATGGGGGAACATTATGAGGAGCTGCTCCCGACAGATGTGTACGTCTTTGGTGCTAGGCCGATGGTAAGGGGGGTCACACTGGAGAATGCCGTTCAACATCAATTCCCAAACTTGATTAAAGTGTTGAACATATATGAGTCCCTCTTCGTCGAACATGGGGGTCGGGGAGTTAACTTTGAGGACTTCATTGCTCGTTTCCTTCATCCAAGCGTCATCTCGTCGGAAGCTGCCAAGTTCGCCACCCTGGATGACCCTTTCGGTCTAGGTGTGGACAATCTACCGGAGAAGGATATAGATCAAAAGGGTTTTTTTCTTCCGGACTTCCCTACTATGTCATTTGCAGAAATTGCGGCCCCTGGAATGGATGAGGAGGCCTTTTTCTTAGGATTTCTTGGATTGTGGCTGAGCTGGTTTGCGATCCCAATGCACTCTCATCGGATGCGACCCTCTTTCTTTTACCCAGCCCACCGGATGGTCATCGGGGTAAAGGTAGCTGTTGGGATTGCTGGCTTGACGCACTTATACCATGGCCTCAGTCGAGCAGCGGATGCTAATGAGCCCGGGGTACTGCATGTGGTCTACCCGATGCATTACTTTGCATCGTGGCTCGAGCTACACACAGCGGGTGTCTTCCGCATGCATAAAAGGCCCTCGTTCTTTGACAAGTGCGGTTTTCCTCGCATTATACAGCTGATCGGCGCATCAATTGTAACCCCATCACCGCGGAACGCCAGGGGCTTACTCCTTCGCCCTCACACCGTTGGAGCCGGTATGTCCTTTGTCGATAAGGTATTGACCATTGGAAAGGTGTCTACCACTGTGACGCGGCCATTACAAGATGTCTTTAAGGATGGAGCCTCAGTTTTGATGGCTCGGGAGACCCTTCACTTATATTCCATTAGACCGGGTTTCTTAGTCTTTAGGCAGAATGGTGTGGCAATTTTTATGAGGTACAACCCGTATCGTTTTGCTCAACAACTGGGCTACGATCAAGGGGTCCCCTTGGAAGCCTTCTTGCTGGAACCCACTGCCACTGAAGAAGGGATGGAGAACGCACTGCACCATTTCATGCGCCTGAATACGAGTTCTCATTTTTTTATCAATGCGCCGGCTTACGCTCCGAGACTCCTCAATGTGTACAAAGACTGGTACAATCATGCAACAGGAGCAGTTATAAAGGAGGAAAGGCGACTGTTGGTCGATCGTAAAGGTGTGCCTCCAGGTACCGATCGCAACGCTCCTTTGGTCCCGAGGACCCCAGTAGTTGGCCCTTTAAAAGAGGTCAGAACCGGACCATCACGTGCGCGAAGTCCTCCACGTGGCTTGTACCTCCCTGATGTCGTAGATGCACCTGCAGCGCCCCGTGCTCCAGTGGAGACAGTGGTTGTATCCTCGCCGGAGTCTGGCGTGGGTGCGGACATCGGGACCCGTCGTCCCAAGGTGGCTGCTAAACGGAAGTCGATCTCACGTGAGCCTAGGGGCGGAGGGCAGAAGAAAAAGAAATCGCTCTTCGCTGCAGATGTCGTGTTCGGCTAGGAACCCCATGCTCCCTACGCCGAGGGCCTAATAGAATATGGGACTAACGAGGGATTAATCATGCCGCCGCCGGACGACACAGACTTGGAAGCCGCTCTCGAAACCTCAGCGTGGTTGGCGAAGCGTGACGCGTGGCTGGCTAAGCTTGCGCAATCAGGTAACTGCTAGTCACATTTTCTTTATTGCAACATATCTTTCTTATTGTTTTTGAGCAATGCTTTTCTTTCCTTTCTTCCAACAGGCATCACTGATGAGGAAGCCATTGCCGCTTCACTCAAGACCTTCCAGGAGGAAGAACGCCTTAGAGCATCTTTAGGCTTTAGTAAGTCTCTATTCATCAAGTTTTCATCTCCCTTGTGTTATGGTCAATCTAATCTCTCCCTTTTTATTGTAGAAACCTCAATGCCGTTCCCACGAAGCGACACAAATGTTCCGCCAGCCGCCGATGTTCCCGCTTCCTCTGGGCCACCGCAGGAAGTTCGTCTTGAAGAGTCGATGAAAGATGCCTTAAAGGATCTGGAGGCATCCCTGAACGAGGATGACGACGCCTTGAAAGAAGCATCATGAAGGTCCATCGTGACAGCCCGGGAGGAAAGGAAGCGGCTGAGGCGTGAGGCGAAGGCGTGCAGGGCTGCCTTGGCTGTAGGAGCGGGCCCCAGCACCGTCCCTCGCGCTGACACTCCATCCGAAGAGCCCCCTGTCGCCCTATCCACTGCCCGTAGAGAGGCGGCGCGCACAGTTCGGAGCGCAAACGGTAAATCCGCTTCAGGTAATATTTCTCTCAGAGTGTTTGTTATAAGGATTTTAATGCCATTGGTCCTTAAATTTCTTATCTTGCAGGGCCAAGTCCGATCGAGGGGGAGGCGGAAACCGTTGATCCTAAGGAGACAAAGGAGGCAGCTCCTACCGAGCCTGAGCCGACGGTGGGCAACGTCGCCGAAGCTTCGGGGCCCGAGATGGAGGTTGAGGGGTCTGCAGCTGAGAGGGTCATTGATGCCCAGCCTGAAGTGGCGGCAGATGAAATGATCATTACAACTGAACCGAGGGTGTTGGCGGACGAGGCTCTTGAGGCCGGCGACCTCGTGGTGACGGTGGATGAGCCGATGGAGATGGCGGAGCCTGAAGAAGTAGCGGGTGAGATGGGTACGGCTCTTGGGGAAGAGTCAGCCGCTTCTTTCCAAGAATCCGGCAACGCTCCAATCATTGCCCTCGCTGCTTACGATCTCCTGCCGTCTCCTGGTCGCGCTAGCACCACGACGGCCCCCATTGAGTCAGGCGATAAGGCCACGGGCGGTGGTCTCATGTCGATAGAGGAGGGAATCGCCTCCGTTTCAGCTGGGAGCTCCTCAGGTAAACCCCAAGTTGCTGTTTTTCGTTACTTTGCTTTACAATCTTTCTGACAAATTTACCTTTTTGTAACGCAGGTGCAGCCAGCGCCGATGCCCCACTGCTCGAGGGAGCGCCTTCAACGACTGCCTTGGTGGTGGTCACCTCTCGACCCTCTCTCATACCCTCGAAGATGTTGGAAGGTATGGGTTTGCAAATTATTAATCTTATCTTCCAGACGCATAATTTGTGTACTAAAGTTATACTGTTGTGTCTTTCAGGAGTGATTTTTGACCATCTTTATCAAGTGTTGCTCCCACACTTCTCCTTCCCATCTGAATTCGCCTACCCCTCTGGTAGCGCTGGTGAGTACCGTTCCCGATTGATATCTTTGTTTTTTTTAGTGGTAGAATTATTTCTAACTCTCTCTTGTCCTGACCGCAGTGTTACAAATTGAAGGGGGAGAAGAAAGATCGGTTGTGCCACCGGCCCTTCCGGCCTTGCCACCTGCTTCAACCGGTATAGTAAACTATCTTATCAATGACTTTCTCCGCATCTATTGAATCATCATCTAATCACATTTTGTCCTTTTCAGCTATCGTTCCAGTCTCGGTGCCTTTCGAGTCTCGCATTACAATACCGGGCGACCCTTCCCAGAGACGTCCGTCCTCAAAAGGTGCGGCGAATAGTCTGCGCATGTTGAGCGACTACATCGAGGAACTCGACGTCGAGGCTCCTACATCTGCTGAGGACTTCGCTACGACGGTTAACCCGATGTTGTTGATATTTGCCACCTTCCATGACGAGGGCAATGTCACCTCTTGGGTTAACTATTGTCGGGAGATTGAGGCTCGCCTTCATCAGCTGGAGTCGATGCGCCTATCCCCTGAGACTTTGGCCGTGAGCACTCAACGGGGAGCATGGCTCGAGCAAAGCACTTCTCATTTCCGTCATTTGGAACAAGAAGCAGCTTTGAGGCTAAAGGAGTGCCAAGAATCTTCAAGCGAAACTGCTCGCCTGCGTGCTGAAGTTGAGGCAAACGCCGCTGAGGTAAAGGCCGTCTTCGAGGGCCTTCTGGAGCGCATATCAAATGGGCTGAGACTGAAGCGGGCACTTGATGTCGCCGAGCATGACACTCCAGGCCGTGAAGCTGCTCATCAGGCCGTCTGGGATCAGCTTGCATCTGTCGCACAGCAACGGGCCCAAGTAGAGACGGAGTTGGCAGTGGTGGCCAACCAGGAAAAGGCATGGAAGGAAGTGTACGAACAACTGATAAAGCTACTTAAGACGCTTCCTTCCCAATAGCTGCCTTTGTATCAATGTATTTGTAAAATTTTCCTTTTAAATAATATGTATCCATTCTTTATTCTTTTGTACGATTCATCTTATATTTGATTGAAGTCAATGAATAAAGATACACATTTTCTTTTTGCAATGTCTTGTACTATCTCTTGGCTTTCTCCCTTTGTATCATGATGTTTTCGATGAACCTAATTGGTCGATAACTTAATTTCTCCAAGAGATAGCGATGGCTTAGGCCGCAGGTTCAAATCTGCCGCCTAAGACTTTTCAACTCTATGAGCCGTGAGGGTCTCATAGAGACTTTTCTCCCTACGGATCGAGTAGATCTCGTAGGTGGGTTTTCTCCTTAGGAATCGTGAGGATTCCTAAGTGTGGTTTTCTCTTATAAGTCGTAAGGATCCTATAAGAGAATTTTCCCTCTTACGAGTCGAGAGGGTTCGTAAGCGGTTGTTTCCCTCCTCGTCGAAACTCGACTTTGGAGAGTGAGACCCGTGAATAGTATACAAGAGACCATTTTGGATTGACTTGCAGGGTCCCATTGTTCAGGAAGCAAGCTTTTTAGTCTCTGCTGCATGAGGCTTCATTTTGCAAGTTAAGACGAATCGGGAATTTTCCCGTGGAGACGCTAGTTTCTCTGCGAGCCGACGCGAATCAGGAGGCTCTTGTCAAGGAGTGTTTGTATCCGTGAGTCGAGGAATTTTGCTAGGGATTATTTTTTTCCCAAGCGCCAAGGATTATTTGTTTCCTTGGGGTTTGAAACGAGTCGAGAATTTCCCACGGAGGCACTGGTGGCTCTGCGAGTCGACGCGGATCAGGAAGCTCTCGTCAAGGAGTGTTTGTATCCGTGAGTCGAGGAGTTTTCTAGGGATTATTTGTTTCCCAAGCGCCAAGGATTATTTGTTTCCTTAGGGTTTGAAACGAGTCGAGAATTTCCCACGGAGGCACTGGTGGCTCTGTGAGTCGACGCGGATCAGGAGGCTCTCGTTAAGGAGTGTTTGTATCCGTGAGTCGAGGAATTTGCTAGGGATTATTTGTTTCCCAAGCGCCAAGGATTATTTGTTTCCTTGGGGTTTGAAACGAGTCGAGAATTTCCCACGGAGGCACTGGTGGCTCTGCGAGTCGACGCGGATCAGGAGGCTCTCGTCAAGGAGTGTTTGTATCCGTGAGTCAAGGAATTTGCTAGGGATTATTTGTTTCCCAAGCGCCAAGGATTATTTGTTTCCTTGGGGTTTGAAACGAGTCGAGAATTTCCCACGGAGGCACTGGTGGCTCTGCGAGTCGACGCGGATCAGGAGGCTCTCGTCAAGAAGTGTTTGTATCCGTGAGTCGAGGTATCTGCTGAAGACACTGGTTTCTTCAGAGTTGGACTGAACCGTCGAGATTTGGCTTCGTCTTCTGGCGGAGCCTGTTGGGAAAGTACGGTTCCCTTTTTGTTTACGCCCTTGGATTGTATACAGGGATCGATGTGATCTTAACTGTAGGGCCAAAGTTTTATCATCTTCCTTTTTTTGTTTTATTTCTGCGATGCTCTATCATTTCAGCTTTTATATCGTGAAGGTCGCGATTGCCCAATCATTTCGGTTATTTTTCGCGGTGCCCAATCATTTCGGCTATTTATTTTATTTTTACTCGCTGCTTTTTATTGCGAGTTGCCCAATCATTTCGGCTATTTTGCATGCATACCTTTTTACTTGCTACTTTTTATTGCAAGTTGCCCAATCATTTCGGCTATTTTGTATGCATGTGCGGCTTACTGGCTTTCCGCCGTAAACCTGGAATTAGACACCGATTTCGGCATCAGCACCGCTACAACTGGGATATTGCCAGGAGCGAATCATCATCTGCCTCTGTCGATGTTGAACAAAGGTGGCTTAGCGACCATGGTTAGGGTCCTGTCGTCTAAGGCTTTTAACTTCATGAGCCGTAAGGGTCTCACAAAGGTATTTCTCCCTACAAGTCGTGAGGATCTTGTAGGTGTATTTTCTCCTTAGGAATCGTGAGGATTCCTAAGTGTATGTTCCTCTGTAAGTCGTAAGGATCCTACAAGAGGGTTTTCTCCTTGTAAGTCGAGAGGACTTATAAGGGTTGTTTACCATGCGAACATATCCCCAGTCTCGGATGAGACTTGATTAGGGAAATGTTTATTCGCGCCCGTGGATTATATACAAGGGTCAGTATTGAGCCACTTGTAGGGCAATATCGAAAGTTGTGGGGGTTGCTTAAGCACAGGTTTAGGTCTCTGTAACTCAAGACTTTCAACTCTTATGAGCCGTGAGGGTCCCATAAGAGAGTTCTCCTTACGAGTCGTGAGGATCTCGCAGGTGTATTTTCTCCTTAGGAATCATGGGGATCCCTAAGTGTGTTGCTCCCTTGTGAGTCGTAAGGATCTCACGCGGGTGGTTTCTCCCTACAAGGTCGAGAGGATCTTGTAAGTGTTCTTTAACGAGGTTGCGGCCTTTCAGGTTTTCACAAACACTCGCCGGTAGTCCTGCTGTTTTTACTCACGGAGCCCTTTCGGGTTTTCATCCGCGCCCATTTTGCTTATGGACATACCGTTTTTTTTTATTCTTTTTATTTATATATATATATATTTTTTACGAGGTCGCGCCCTTTCGGGTTTTCACGAACACTCGCCGGTAGCCCTGCTGTTTTTACTCACGGAGCCCTTTCGGGTTATCATCCGTGCCCTTTTTGCTTATGGACATACCGTCTTTATTTATTATATATTTTTTTATTTGTATATTTTTTTTATTCATCTCGTCAGCCTAAGGATGCTGCGGTATTAGTTTAAGGACGTTTCGGTCCGCTATTAGTTTAAGGACATTTCGGTCCGACATGGAGAAGGCTGGCTACTGCTTATAAAGCTTGAGCTTAGGAAGATAGCGAGCGGACATAGTCGTCGTCATCTATCATTGACCTAGGCTGTGGCTCATTAAGCGTAGTATCTCTTTAGGAAGCGACCGTTTATTGTCCTGAAAGGCCTTTCACCGTGCATGTCCATGAGTAGATAGGCCCCACCCTGGTAGACCTTATCTATGATGTATGGGCCTTCATAGCTTGGCTCGAATTTTCCTCGCTTGGCGCGATTGGGAATCATAGGCCTTTTGACCACTAGCACAAGTTCGCCTTGGCGGAATGTCCTCGGTCGGGTCAATCTTTCATATGAGCGCGTCATCTTTGCTTTATAAGCTTCCAGATTTTGCTGTGCTATAGCCGGGTTTCATCAAGGGCGTCAAGCTCCTTAAGCCGAAGGTGAGCATTTTCTTCGTCCGTTAGCTCTTAGTGGACTGCCACTCGTAGAGAGGGTAATTATATCTCGAGAGGGAGTACTGCTTCTGTACCGAATACCAACGCATATGGCGTTGCGTTCGTGGCCGTTTTAAACGTAGTTCGATACGCCCAGAGAGCTTCTTGCAGTCTTTCGTGCCAGTCTTTCTTATTTCATGACACCGTTTTCTTCATGATCTTCATCAAGGTCTTGTTGAAGGCTTCAGCTAGACCGTTAGCTTGCGGATTATAAACTGAGGAATATCTCCAGTCTATATTATGCTGTTGCGTGAAGCGACTGATTTTGTGGCTTCTGTAGGCTGGCCCGTTATCGGAGATGATTCGTCTTGGCGTTTCAAACCGATATATAACATGCGTCTTGAAGAAATGGAGGATATTATCCGTCTTTACTTCCCTCAGCGGTACCGCTTCTGTCCACTTAGAGAAGTAGTCAGTCGTCGCTAGGATGAAATGATGTCCTCTAGACGATGCTGGTTCGATAGGGCCGACTATATCAGTCCCCCACATTTCGAATGGCCAGCTAGCCACCGTTGGATGTAGTGGATTCGGATGCTGATGGATGAAGTCCCCATGAATTTGGCATGAATGGCATTGCTTCGCATATTCGAGGCAGTCATGGATCATTGTGGGCCAATAGTAGCCCATCCGTTTGATCTTCAACTTCATCTTTGGGCCCGCTTGGTGAGAACCGCAGAGTCCGTCGTGAACTTCCTGGACGACTCTTTTCGCTTCGTCAGGTCCTAGACATCTCACTCACAGAGAATCAAACGACCTCTTGTACAGAGTATCATTGACAAAGGCGAAAGACAGAGCTCGTTTCATAAGCTGATGTCTTGTGGACGCTTCTTCAGGCATTCGGTGGGACCTAAAGTAGTCTATGAAGACTTCTCTCCAATCCTCGGCCTTTTCCCGGTCTTTTACTTGCAGGGTTGTTTGCTCAGTCGCTCCCTTCTCTTCGGATGATTCTGGAGATATTTCTGCTGGGGAAAGCACTAGACGGCTTTGTACCATGATTCTAACGTCATCGAGATTCTCGTCAGCCAGTTCTTTAGCAAGTTTGGCCAATGCGTCTGCTTTGCTGTTTTCCGTGTGCGGTATGTTCTCCAAAGTATAAGAGGGAATTTGTGTCAACAATTGTTGCACCTTTTCGCCGTACCTCACCAACTCCGATTTGCATGTTTGGTAGTCGCCGTTTACTTGACTAACGACCAGCTGGGAGTCTCCGTATATGAGGAGGTTTTCAATTCCCATGTCGATGGCGATCTCAAGGCCTGCTATCAGAGCTTCGTATTCGGCTTCATTGTTTGTCCTCGGCTCTGTTAGGGAGAAAGCAAAGCGTATTATCCCTCCTTGTCGAGTTACAAAGATGAGCCATACGCCCGATTTGATTATAGGAGTGCTTTGTTTGCGCTTCTTCATGGAAGATGCGCCATCGAAATAAAGCTCCCATCGAGTATCATCACCGTCGACCGCATCAAACGCATGTTCGTCTGGAAGATCGCAGTTTAAAGGGGAGTCGGCCGGTATCGGGTGCTCAGCGAGGAAATCGGCGATGGCCTGACCTTTCACTGCCTTGAGAGGTTGATACGTTATCGAGAACTCCATCAAGAGCAGGGCCCATTTAGCGAGTCGACCTGTCAATATGGCCTGTGACATTAGATATTTAAGAGGGTCCACCTTCGAAATGAGACGGACCTCATGTGCTAATGCGTAATGTCTGAGCTTTATTATCGCAAAGATTAACGCTAGGCAGTGTTTTTCAATGGGGGAGTAGTTGCTTTCTGCCCCCAATAGAACTCGACTTAAGTAGTAGAGTGCTCTTTCTTTCCCTTGGTCGTTCTCTTGTGCCCATAATGCGCCTAAAGAACCTTCGAGGGCGGTTGTATAAAGAATGAGAGGCTTTCTCTTAACCGGAGCAGCCAACACCGGCGGGTTCTGCAGGTATTGCTTGATCTCGTCTAGCGCGCCTTGGCATTTTTGGTCCCAGATGAACGGGGTTCCCTTCTTCATCAGGTGGCTGTAAGGACGGCACTTGCCAGAGAGGTTGGCTATAAATCGCCGAATATATGCGAGCTTTCCTTGGAGAGATCGCAACTGTTTGAGAGTCCTCGGCGGAGGCATTTCCATGATCGCCTTGATCTTGGACGGATCTATTTCGATACCCCGGTGTCGGACGATGAATCTTAAAAATTTGCCCGAGGAAACTCCGAATGCACACTTAAGAGGGTTCGTCTTCAAGTTGTATTGTTGAAGGCGTTGAAATACGGTCTTCAAATGTTCGAGATGTTCCTCATATGATTTGCTTTTACCACGAGATCGTCAATATAGCATTCGACGATTTCGTGTATAAGGTCATCGAAGATCTTCGTCATGGCCCTCTGATAAGTAGCACCGGCGTTCTTTAAACCGAAGGGCATCACTTTATAACAGAATATACCTAGAGGGGTCCTGAAGGCCGTGTGCTTCTGATCTTCGGGATGCATCTTTATCTGATTATACCCTGACGAGCCGTCCATAAAGGAGAAAACCTCATGAGTGGACGTGTTGTCTATCATCAGTTCGGTGACTGGCACCGGGAAATCATCCTTCGGGCAGGCTTTGTTGAGATCCCGGAAGTCCACACATATGCGCACCGTCCCATTTTTCTTCATCAACGGGACGATATTAGCGATCCATTCAGGATATTGAACCTCCTGAATAAAGCCAGAGTCGATTAACTTTTTGACCTCAGCGTTGATGCTCATCTCAAGCTCGAGTCGCATTCTTCTCTGCGCCTGTTTTACCGGTTTGACGTCCGGAGATATTGCCAACCTATGCACAGCAATTTCTGGATCTAGTCCCGGCATTTCGGAATAGTTCCATGCGAAGCAATCTTTGTGCTGTACAAGGACGTCTTTTAAAGCAGTCACCCTTTCTTCAGATAGCAGCTCACTGACAAACGTCGGCCGTGGGTCATCAGCTGTCCCCAACTCGATTTTCTTGAGGTTATCTGCGGTGGAATGTATTCCATCCTCCAATTCTTTCGGAGCTGGCGGAAATTCTGAGATCATCTCCTCATTGCTGTTTTCGAAGCACCAGGGAAGGCTGTCCATGTTCTCGGGCTCTTCTTTTGATATTGTTATCATGTGACAAGTGCGAATCCGCTTCCAATCCCAATGTGGAGTTGGTTCTATTCTTGTGGCTTTGGGTTCGTGCTTCTGTGGCAGCTCTACCCTCCAGTTGTCAGACAGAGCGAATTTGCCGAGATGATACTGATCTTCAACCCAATTCTTGAAGGTGAAGCAGTCTTCGAGAGGGTGCCCTATTACTCGATGGTAAGAGCAATAGTTTGGGTCAGAGACTTCGCTTGCTTGTTCGGGGTGCTTGGATTCCGGCAGTGTGAGCATCTGATGTTTTAGAGCAAGCTCAAGTATCTTCTTCGTCTTGTCCTGAGGAAACGAGTATGCTTGACCCAATTTCTTCATGAGGGACAGATCAATAACGCTCGATTCCCGTTTGCGTGGCTTCTTAGCCCCGCTTTGTTGCTGCTGAGCGTCTTTTTGGCCTTTCGATTTGTTTCCGCCTCTGCGTCGAGCCTTTTTTATAACAGGTTGGTAAGGGGCGGCATTTTCATCTTTGACGGCCTGTTGAAGGAGGCGTTGCGTTTTGGCCTTTTCGTAGATGGTCATCTCGCGGTTGTGATCATCTCGGACTTTTTGACCAGCTTTCTTTATAAGTTTGTCCATTTGTTCCTCGAACGACGGACTGGGCTCCTGTGCATCTGGAATTTTCACTGGCTTAGGATTAGCGTCCTCCCATTGAGCATCCGCTTCTTCATCAAGGTCATACACGACATAACAGCCGGGTAGTAACTCTCGTTTCTTTGACCGGATGTATCCAAGCCCTTTTGTTTCCATTCTCCCGTTAGGCAATTTGCGTTGAGTCCCGGGGATGTTCCAGACCCTGTCATAGAATTTGGCCTTTCTAACGGTCTGTTTGAAGGGTATCCCCTGGTATTTTAGCAGCTTTTTCAAACTTTCCGTATAATATCTGGGGAGACGGATAGGCTGAAGCCTGTCCAACGTAGGATCCGCCCCGTGCCAGACTTCTTTCTCCGCTTTGTTTTCTTCAGAGCGGTAAAATAGAATTGCTTTTTCGCTTTCTCGTTTGGGAGGGATATAGAATGTCCGCAGCTCTTCTACACTGTAGATATTAAGTGCATCCAGTTCTTTATGATGTTCAGGCGGCACCATGGCGACTTGTAGACTTTGCTCTTCGTCAGCGGACATTTGTATTAAAGGTCGAGTAGAGAATACGGCATGGACTTCATCTTCCGAGTCGCTGCCAAAGATCAATGTAGGAGCCGATGGTCCCGGCTTGTTGTGTTAGGGCGGATCTGAATAAACTATCTCCTCTTCCTCCTCAGTATCACTGTCGAAGACAGGGATGGTAGCGTTAGTTTTATTCTCCGGCTTGTGACACTTCTCTGTGTCTTCGAAATCCGGTAAGAAGTATTTGGCGTCTTTATATTTGCGGACCTCGTTCACAGAGAACGGGTTCAGTTCTCCCGTCACGGTATACTCGAAACCATCCTTAAAATACTTCATACACTGATGTTGTGTAGAAGGGATGATGTTGTACTCGTGTAACCATGGTCGGCCGAGCAAACCGTTGTAGCATGTCTTGGCGTCTATGACGTGGAACTTAATGTCCATGACGAGTAGCCCGAAGCGTAGCGTCAGTATCACAGATCCAAGAGTCTTTGACGATTGAGAGTCGAACCCGGAGATGGTGATCTTGTCCCGAGCAAGGTGTTGGACGCTCATGCAGATTTCCTTCAACACCCGGACGTTGAGTAGGTTAACAGACGACCCGTTATCGATCAGGATTTTGCCTATCTTTATATCATGGCAGTATCCCGAGACATAGAGAGGGCGATTGTGTTCGCACGTCCCAAGTAGAAGGTCTTCATCGCCAAAAGTGACATCGGCCGTGTGCACTTCCTCCAATTCATCCTTCATCTTTTCCTCGGCCAAGCATGCTTGGAATTGTTCCGGGTCTTGGAGCGCCTTAATCAACGAATCTCTCGCCTCTTTTGATAGCAAAAGGGCGTTAAGAATGCTGAGCTGTGAGGGCAGCTTCCTCAGATGTGCTAAGACGTTGTAATCCACCTTATTCTTCTTTGGTGGGTCTTTGGCAGCTAGCTCTTCCACCACTTGGTCATCTAAGACGATATCTTCAGAGACCTTTTTTTTCCCTTTATCTTTCCTGTTCGAGGGTCCGAAGTTCTTTTCGGGCAGCGTGCGATTACGTAGCTGGATATTCTCGCAAACCTTTAGTTCTTCTTCTTTTCTCGAAGCGGACTCTCTAAAGAGAGGGGCAAGTTCTAGCTCTTCATCAGAATCACTCCCGAATGTAGGCACTTGTGATCTACCGGTGTTAATCATGCAACAATCGCCAGCAGTTCTTTTAAGCCCTTCGGTCGTATTTCTTTGCTCCCGACGAGTTTTACGCTTTTCCCGCTTAAAGCGTTGTCGATGAGCAACATATCCTTGCCACCATCTATCGAAAGCTTTGCACTCTTGAGTGGGGTGCGAAATCTTTTGATGATATAAGCGATAAGACGAGTGCATTTTCGTTTCACCGGTAATTTCTTCTTCGGAGGCTGGTAGCTTCATGCCCATTGATATGGCCTTAGCAAACTTCTTTCTCATCTTGAATTGGCTTTTGTCGGTAGCGGAGGTGTTTAGCTCCACCGGGATCGTTTCAGCTCCTTCATCAAGTCGCTGACGCTTGGCCCTTTCAAATATAGCCGCCCCGTGCTCCCGATCAGCTTTACTTTTCAACCGAGCTTCATTAAGGAATGCGTCGATTACTTCATCTGGTGGCCCCAGGACTTTTGGTTCAGGATCTGCCCCCAGCTTTTCTGTGCAAGGAGTCTCCTCATCGTTCGTGATCGAATGGGAAATCATATGACAGCTCGCCACATATTCCTCAGATTCATCTGATGAACTTTCTCCCTCATCTTTTTCTTGAAAAACGTGATTGAGGAACTCTTGGAGCGTAATGGGAGTCCGCGCCTTTTGGTTGTATTCTTCCAACGCGTTAATTTGCTTTTGTAAGTCCGTGCGTTTGCCGCCAGGCTTCACGGGCTTCTTAGATTTCTTCTTCTTCTTTTTCGAAGATTTTGACGGCTGGCTGCAAGTGCTTGAACTGCCACCATCGGTCTTTGGAGTTGGACGTGGTTTCAACATCCCTTCAATGACCTGCGGTTCCAACGGGTTCTTCCACTTGATCGCTGGACATGTCTAAAGATCGTTTAGCATCCTCTTTGTCTTGGCTGATAATACAACCTCCCAAGGAACTTCTTCAATGACGGAGCATGTTGCCCCCGGCGTATTCGTCCCCTTAGAGGTGTGGGGCCGCGGAGGATTCACCTTCCATTTGTCAGATAACGCGAACTTGCCCTGTCGGTACTGATTTTCAAGCCAATTCTTGAAAACGTAGCAATCTTCGATCGGATGGCCTAGTACTCGATGATAAGGACAGTAGTTGGGCTCGTTGACGTCATTTGGTTGCAACGGATGTTTTGGATCCGGCAGATTTATGAGTCTGTTGCGCAACGCCAGCTCGAATAACCTCCTCATTTTATCGCGGGGAAAGGAATAAGGACGTCCCATCCTATCCTCAAGGGGCACGTAAGGGCGCATATTATTTTGACGAGCAACCAGCTTCGAGTCGCTCGGTTGTTGTTGAGCATTAGCGACGACGATTGCTTTTCCTTTCCCTTTGTCATTTCAGAAGTCCGGCCTTGGAAGAGGGGGTTTATGGCCCATTTGATCCATTTGCGCTAGTTTGTCAATCAAGGCCTGGAAGGTAGTTGGCTTGAAAAACATCATAAATTGTGAGATGGTTGCTTGTGGATCAAGGGTTCCCACAAACATACCCACTGCGGGAGCTTCTTCAATGCGCTGCTCACACTTCGACCATAAGTTCCGCCATCGTATAGCGTACTGAACCAACGTCTCGCCGGGTTTTACCCTGGCGTTAATCAGTGCTGTCATCAGGGTACGTTCACTGGCGCTTACAAAACGCTGAGTAAACAACAGCTCCATCTCCGCGAAGGTTTTAATAGAGTCGTTCGGGAGCTCAGAGTACCATTCAAACGCCGTATCTGATAAGCTTCCAACAAACTGGCGAAGCAACAGTTTGTCATCACCGCCGGTGTTGCCGCAGAGTGCCCTGAACTGGGCAACATGCTGGTGCGGATTGCCCGTCCCCTTGTAGACATGGAACTTGGGAATTGTGTAACCGGGTGGGTACTTGATTTGATCGTACCAACTTGGATATGGCCGCCCCATTTTTACGACCTGACTGGCCGCTTCGGTTGCATGATGAACCCGTATTTGCTGGGCGATGTACTCATCCAAATCAGCTTTGGAGATTGTATCTTCTTTAGCTGCTGACAGAGCTGGCGGAGGATTCGACGTCTCTCCCCTATCGTCTTCAAGGATGATCGGGGGATCTTCAGCAGGTGGATCTTGTTGAATCATCATACCCACCATATCCTGGAACAGGAGGGCCATTTTCTTTATGTCGGCTGCCTGCTCCGCAGCTTCTTTATCCTTCTTCTCCAGTACGCGACGAAGGAATTCAGCGTCCGTTTCTTGTTCTTGACGCTCGTCCGAGGACGTTTCAGGGGTTTCTTTTGGCCCTGTAATTGCGGCCATAGCGTTCATCATTTCTTGGAGCTTCTGCTGCTGCTCCTGAGCCTTGGTCACTGACCTCGTGTGCGGTCTATGACCTGTTGATATGCGGCTATCTTCTTTTCCCGATGCCATGTAAATCGTATGAACTGTTATGCCCCCTGACTTGGGGCGTTTAGGTTCACCATTTTTAACTTTTGCCGCTGACGCGGGAGTTTTCTCTGGCCTTCTTCTTTTGTGGGCCGTTGAGGTTGAAGGAACCGTTGAAGGGGGCAGCCTTGCAGCTGCTGTCCCCTGCTGTTTAATAGGATGGTCTTTTTCTTTTTGCACTTTCGCCTTCTTTTGTCGACGAGAGTGATCTGGGTCGATCACTGAGTCTTGAACCCTTCGCCAAACCTTGTATATTCTTGAGGACAGCCGTTGAGGGGGCTGTTCTTGCTTTGTTTCTGGGACTCTCTCCGCAGGCGGAGGAGATCTTTTCAGTGTAGCGGTTGGAGCATTCTTCTGTACCCTCCTCAGCAGTTCAAAACTATTCCCAGTTGGAACAGCAGCGTTGACTTCCACCACTGGAGCCGGTGGAGTTAGCCCTGAGGGGGAATTGCCCCCTGCCTTCCTCACTCGTCGCCAATGGCGACGTCGAGCATGACGAGCCGTTGGGACTGGCTCGGAGATAAAGACAGCTTCTTTTTGCCCCCTGCTTGAATGAGGCGTCGCTGGTGTTAACCTCTTAAAGAATGAGGTTGTCTTTTGAGGGGTGATATTCAATCTATCGAAGACGGATCCTTGAGCAGGGGCAGGAATCGTCAGTCTTGAAAAGACTGACTCTTTGACAGGGGAAGCCGCCTTGACGACTTCTGGAGCAGTAGTCATTGCCTTCCTTGGGACAGCCAATTTAAAGTTCTGATCCAGCCTGGCGAAAACCGAAGCTGTTGGTTTGGCAGTGGGTGACCCGTTGACAGGGGCCGTCGCAGCAGTGAGTCGGTCGAAGACCGACTTCTTGTTTACCTCCGATGCAGGCATCGGCATAGAGAAGCTTGTAGGTGGGATCATGGTCCCGAAGAACAGGCCAGTGGTGGCTTGGGTCACCTGGTCTACTGGCAGAGTGAGGAAGGAAGCCGCTTGGGGCCCATATGCTACACCTCCGGGGGAGGTGGAGCGTCCGTTGCAGTGGCACTTCGAGCAGTTGGTGCAATTAGAGGCCATTGAGTCTTAGGTTCTGCGCCAGGCAAAAGACCAAATCTTAGTAACTTGAAATCCGAAGGCAACCATTAACAAACCGCGACTGGTTCGCGAAGACGACATACGAAGTTTGGAGTGGAAAGAGGAAAAGGTCCCACCGGGCGTGCCAGAATCTGTTCCCCTCAGAAAGGCGGCCAAGACTGAACGTATTGCCTGAGATTCGGGGCAGATTATATTTGGTTTTATCCGTCCACCTCTCCGAAGATGCCAAGTTGATTTATGGCACCGTGTATCGGAGGTTTAGACGGATGCGGCCGATGTAGCAGACTTCGTCAGATTCCTCCTCGCTTGAGGGGTTTTTGATTGTGGGGATGCTCTTCCCTGCAGGCGCAAGCCCCTGCAGTTAATTACGCTACCGCATCGCGGTAACAACTTTCTCCTTCTCCAGAATTTCACTTCGTGTCGTGTGTGTTTTTTTTGTTTGTGGTTGCCCGTGGATTGTATACGGAGACTGAGTAATGCCGTCGCCCGTAGGACGTGGATTAGTCCAAATCCGTATTTACTTAGATTTGGGTTTGGTGTTTTTAGTTTAAGGATGCATTAGTCGCGTTGCGGCTAAGATCAACTTAAACGTTCGTTAAGGATACGATAGTCCTGTTTAAGACTAAGATCAACTTAACGTGATAATCCATTTAATATCTGGCCATCTGATTTTCATGTCAAAAACTATTTCTATTACCGCAATCAAGAACGGCGTCGCATGAAGCTAGCCGTTGAGTACGGGTCGGTCCACAGGGATTTTGTGAATTTCCGATTCGTTCTTACGAGTTAATTCCGAAGGGTGTTCGGATTAATTATTAAATCTAAAAATCTAATTAATCTAGGGCAATTATCTAGATCTACTCTTGCTAGGGCTAGGTTTAGGGATGGTTTGGAAATGCAATTAATTCTCAACGCTTTCTATACCCGAATGAAGATCTGTGAGGAGTTATGGTAATTATCAATAAAGGGGATTAGATCCATTCGGGAAGGTGTTCCTTCCTCTAGGTTCTTGTCCTTCCTTTAGAGATCCTTACCCTAACCTCCATAGAAAACGCGCGCAACCGGGCTTTTACACTACGGTGTCATCGTTACCTCGAGGGGTAGGATGCCATAGGGCGCGGTGTGTGCGTGTATGCATGGAGTCCTATTGTAAATATTTGGTGGGTAAGAAAGGGATGAGAGATCTCATCTCTCAAAATCCTTCCCCAAAGCAAAACCCTAAACAAGTTCCTAGGGCATGAAATTAAATCTACCTAGGGCAAAGAATTAAAATCTACACTAGGGTGAGAAATTAAATCTACTTACAGATGTATCCCTCCAATCATCCATGCAGGGTTGTCAGATCTGAATTTCTGAATTAAAGAGAGGCACCGATGCTCTCCAAAAGATTTCTGAATTTTTATTAAAAGGAGGCATGAAGAGTTACAATGATTAGAGTTCCTATTTATAAAGAATAGGAAACCCTAGGGTTACATTTGTTTCGCATGTCTGAAATTACAAAAATACCCTTATGAAGACCAGTCAACGACGCCCCTTTATTTTTCTAAAAAAATTACTTTTTAAATCCTTTAAACTGCCGCGGAACCGCGGCCCGAGGCTTAGTTTGGCCGCGGTTCCGCGGCCAAACAGTGGAATTGGCTCTCTGGATTTTTAGGGCTGGCTCAGTGCAACATGCGTCAAAAGCACCCGTTTATTTGTAAAATATATAAGAATGGGGAATATAATAATGCAATATTATGGTGTGAACAAATACCCCCAAACTTATCTTTTGCTCGTCCTCGAGCAAACTTATTTTTATTCACTAAAATCCTAACCACACTTTCGCAGGGAAACGCGATTGCACTGAGCGCGTGCAACAAGCCGTTAAACCTCTAGGTGTCCCTAGTAGGAGGGGTGTTGTCTCCTGAGGGTTTTCAGCGGATTACACCCACAAAATCCTATCAACTCGGCCCATTGACTTTTGTTTTCCAATTAGGTTTTCTAACAAGAAATTCTATTACCTTTTGACTCGCAAATTATCCACCCATATTCTTCACACTTCCTCATTATTTAACTTAAGATTATATATGTTATGTAGACCTACTTAGCTTTCGGCATTTCTTAAGTTTTCTTCTAAAGTTCCATCTCCACTTAGGAATTTCTATCAACCCTACTAAAGATACAAGTTTTATTCTTCATTCCTTTCTCTCATCTAAACTCTAATCATATATCCCAACGTGTGTGTATAGATCACCCCTACACTTGAAAATTCAAATCAAGCAATCGTACTCTCGTCCATTGTCCAAAGCACTTATTGATTAGTGAATTTTTAATTGAATTTTGCTTCCACATCCTTCATGCGACCGTTAATACTTCTTGAGGTACCAACGACCGATTACAAAATGTGTTTGCACATTAAAACGTACTTCCTAGTTTTGTAACACCCAAGGCTTTAGCAGTGACTCCCAAACCAGTTGGTCTAAGGCACTAGGTGATGAAGCACCCTCGCTAAATATTTTTCTATTTTTACAGCCTTAAGTAATCACAAAAACCAGTGTTCATTTTTTTTTCTTTATTCACACTTATATATTTTTTTTGTTTCATTTTCTTCGTACTAAGGACTTTAGACAAGAGCATTTCAAGGTCTCCTCTACTATTCCAAGTTTCAAGGTGCGTGATTGTGCAATTTTGTAGGGTATACGTTTTCAGAATCTAGACTTAAGTTAGGAACTATTTTTCAAACTTATACTCTAATAAGAACATCAATACTCTTCCCTCATTTTGACTTAGCCCAAGAAGTGAACCCAAAATTTGCCTATTTCTAAATAAACTACAAGGCATATACTTTCTACCGTTAAACTTTAAGGAAGGTTATTTTTAGGGTTTTTAATTTACTAAGTCTAAGATCTAGTTTTTCCTAACTAATTAACCTATTTGTCAAACTCTAGTCAATTAGCCAAAATTGAATACAATAATTTTTATAATTTTTAAAATTTTTCATTTTTTATGGGTTTTCAAATAAGTATGCAAATGCAAAAATATGTACAAATGAATGCGAAAGAAGAAGACGTACCGAGCATACCCCCAAATTTGAACTTGACAGTGTCCTCACTGTCATACTAAACCAAGAGGGTCAAAATGTCGGCACTCCCCTGTTTATTTATTTATAATTTTTTTTGTTTTTATTTTTTGAATTTTTTTTATTTATTATAAAAAGAAAACAAAAAAAAATATATATATGTACATATATACAAAGGTCCCCCCCAAACTTAAGCTTGGCCTTACACAAGCCAAAGATTAGCACCAACCATTCAAAAATCTTATCATGGTAAAGGTATAGTCGGTGCAAGAATGGGGTGTGGAGGAAAGAAATGAGAAACACGCGAGACCGTGTGGAAAGAAGAATGGTAGAATATGGTCTCGGTGGGGGAGAAGAAGGGCAGAAAGGAGAAAGAAGAGTCGCGCGATCTTGAGGGTATAAATCGAGTGAATAAATTAGCGCAATATGTGATGACCGATGTGTTATAAACGATTGCGCTAACCTATCCACCCGTCGGGAAATGGGGTCAAATCCCTCAAGATTCGCAAGAAAACATGGATACGCCGAACTTGGTATAGGAGATGAAAGCGTAACAGTCATTTGTTCGGTCGGAACAATGGGAAAGACGAAAGGGAGTGAATTAGGGATAGTTTCTTTCTCACCGTAGTAAACTGTTTCGAACTTGAAAGATTCCATTAATGGTTTGAAACTACTATAATCAACCGAGTCTGATAGCTCATCTGAAAATGTAAAGGACTCAAACTCGGGCGGTAAGTCATCAACATCGTCCGAAAAAGTGAAACACTCGTAAGTGTTATCATCTGTGAGAATAGTATCGGATTCAAAGGAAAATCTTTCAAGCTCACAGTCTTCAAGCGGGGTCGGAACGATGGGAAGGGGGAGGGTGATATAACAGTCAAAGGTTCAGGAGGATGAATTGGAAAATCAGACACATCAAATAAAAATGATTCAACCTCAATATTATCCTCAAGACTCTCCTCAATACTATCCTCAATATTTAATTCATCCATGCCATTATCATCAAAATCTAGACGCATATGAGATTCGGAAGAAACATTTAATAACTCAGGATGATGATTTGAACATAAAATTTCAATTAAATCGACAGGTTCATCATCCGAAATAGTCCCGGCATCTATATCCTCACTCAAGTGAAAATCAATTTCTTTAGACACCTCATCAACAGCATGGATATTTATCAATGTAGGTTCTAGAGTGGAGGTGTAAAGATCGAAAGGATTAGGTGCGGTTTCACTCGAAAGGGGTTCCTCACAATTTGCCAAATCAAGCACTACAAAGTCGCACAACTCATCCTTTTGGACACATGTCTGAAAATTGGAGTTGTTGGATTCAATTGGGTATGGGTAGGTTTGATTTGGAAATCCTCTCACATTCTCTCTCTGTCCAACCGCCTCCTCATACATCGGAAAATTTGGAGCTAGTTGGAAACTAGCTACCGGTTCACTCGGTTGCATAAGGGCGGCTATGGACGCTTCCACATTCCTCACCATTTTGTTTGTTGCAACAATATAAGCCTCCAACGACTCTTCCAAACTAGACTTGGGTGGTGAGGGGGTTTCGGTAAAAGATTCAAAATTGTTTGGATATGTGAAACTTCCAAAAGGCTGTGTAGAAACAGGGTCTAGCGACGGTGGGAAAGTCGGGTAAGACTGGTAGGAAGTGGGTGGTTGGGCAGGGGTAGAGTCAACATATGGATAAAAAGGTGAATAGTCGTGTTGATCCCTAGAACTGGATGAGTGGAGAGGGGTGAAAGATCGACTGCGAGATTGAGCAATATGCTCAGCAATGGACATCGGCCTAGGAGTGACAGAAGGACTTGAAGAAGTGGTATCAACATATGTAGGTGGTAAAGGTTGACTCGGTTGACACAAAGTAAGTTGAAAAGTCAAACTATTTCTCCTAGACGCCTCTATGTGATCTTTCAAAGATTTTTTAGGCATGGAGGGATTGTTTTTAAATTGACCGAACAAATTAACATATGACGCAAAATTAGGTTCGGGATACCAAAGTTCGGCTAAAGATTTATTATGTGGGGTACCCATGTTGTAAGAAGAGGGAAAGAAGGAAAGTTTATTGTGGTGCAAGGATTTATTTGTGGCTAAAAAACTTTGCAAGTTTCTATCAAAATTTTCCTTATTCGTTTTTTTATTCTTTTTCTCTTTATTAGGAAAATTTTGTTGCAAAAAGATTTTTAACACAAGATATGCAACAGCAAAATATTACTTGCAATCTAATTTCATTTTAAGCAAGGCACAAAAATCCTGCACAAGATCGTTATTTGGAAGGGTAAAAAAATTTTGAGCGTAAAGAAATCCTGCAGGCAAATTTACAGAAGATATATCAAAATTTGCAGAGGAGGAGAGAGAAAAGTCACAGAAATTTGCAGTGGCAGAACTGTTTTCTGTTTTTTTTTTATCGCGCTCTGCCTTTTTTTCCAAGCGCTGAATCGACCAAGCCGCGGCGGTTCCGCGGCCGCAAGGGGGCTGGCGCGGCGGTTCCGCCGCGCTTTGGTCGGTTCGGCAAGTTTTTTTTTTTTTTTAGGAACAGATCACCACGGTTAACTTGTAGACTCGGTCCTCCAAATTTCTTCTGTTCCTCGGTTGTTGTAATCTTCTGTTGTTCCGATCTGTTTTTTCTTGTTTTGATCTCTGTAAATTTCTAGATCCGAATTTGATCCTGCAAAAATTCACAAAAAAACAAAGTATCCCTTCCAAAAATAACAAAAAATATATATTTATATTTTTTTTGATTTTCTGATTTTCATGATTTTTTTTTAAAATTTTGATTAACCCGAAATCGCAAAAAGGAAATAGCACGCCATCCCAGGCAACGGCGCCATTTGATTTTCATGTCAAAAACTATTTCTATTACCGCAATCAAGAACGGCGTCGCATGAAGCTAGCCGGTGAGTACGGGTCGGTCCACAGGGATTTTGTGAATTTTCGATTCGTTCTTACGAATTAATTCCGAAGGGTGTTCGGATTAATTATTAAATCTAAAAATCTAATTAATCTAGGGCAATTATCTAGATCTACTCTTGCTAGGGCTAGATTTAGGGATGGTTTGGAAATGCAATTAATTCTCAACGCTTTCTATACCCGAATGAAGATCAGTGAGGAGTTATGGTAATTATCAATAAAGGGGATTAGATCCATTCGGGAAGGTGTTCCTTCCTCTAGGTTCTTGTCCTTCCTTTAGAGATCCTTACCCTAACCTCCATAGAAAACGCGCGCAACCGGGCTTTTACACTACGGTGTCATCGTTACCTCGAGGGGTAGGATGCCGTAGGGCGCGGTGTGTGCGTGTATGCATGGAGTCCTATTGTAAATATTTGGTGGGTAAGAAAGGGATGAGAGATCTCATCTCTCAAAATCCTTCCCCAAAGCAAAACCCTAAACAAGTTCCTAGGGCATGAAATTAAATCTACCTAGGGCAAAGAATTAAAATCTACACCAGGGCGAGAAATTAAATCTACTTACAGATGCATCCCTCCAATCATCCATGCAGGGTTGTCAGATCTGAATTTCTGAATTAAAGAGAGGCACCGATGCTCTCCAAAAGATTTCTGAATTTTTATTAAAAGGAGGCATGAAGAGTTACAATGATTAGAGTTCCTATTTATAAAGAATAGGAAACCCTAGGGTTACATTTGTTTCGCATGTCTGAAATTACAAAAATACCCTTATGAAGACCAGTCAACGCCGCCCCTTTATTTTTCTAAAAAAATTACTTTTTAAATCCTTTAAACTGCCGCGGAACATCGGCCCGAGGCGTGGTTTGGCCGCGGTTCCGTGGCCAAACAGTGGAATTGGCTCTCTGGATTTTTAGGGCTGGCTCTGGTACTTTTTATCTTCTTATTTCTTTATGTCTTTTCTCAATTTAGCTTCTGGTTCTTCTCCAGATCTTCCAGTGAATACTTGTAGTGAACTTTAACCCTTCGCTTTGAGTCGATGTCTTGAATCTTGCTTTATGAATTGTTCCTTATGTCGACTTGATCAAGAGTCTTCTGTTTGTTGATCAAAATCCACTTTTGCATTGTCTTTTCATTATTTTCACTGTTTTCTGTCCAAGAACCTGTAACCTGTAACATGTAGCAGACATGCGTCAAAAGCACCCGTTTATTTGTAAAATATATAAGAATGGGGAATATAATAATGCAATATTATGGTGTGAACACCATCGGGACTCGTCACCTCTCTAACGTCGTTGAAGGATTACAACGGCAGATGTCAGAGGAGTTCAGAGATGTACCCTTGAACTAAGACTGATTTGGAGTTTTATAGTCCGTTTGAATGTTTAAGGATACGTTAGCCATGTTTGGGGGCTAAGATCAACTTAAACGGGATCGTTTAGATCCGGCAAAAGAGCGTTTGGAGGCTCTATTGTTCTAGTTTAGGGACGTAGTGGTCCATAGGTAGTTTAGGGACATTGCGGTCCATATTCCAGTTTAGGGACGTGGTGGTCCGCATTCCAGTTTTGGGACGTGGTGGTCTATATTCCAGTTTAGGGACGTGGTGGTCCGCTATTAGTTTAAGGACGTTCCGGTCCAATATTAGTTTAAGGACGTTACGGTCCACGAGTTTAAGGTCCCCGCAGTCCATATTGATGTGTGGTCGTTGGGACCCGTCACCTCTCTGACGTCGTTGAAGGATTACAATGATGGGTGTCAGAGGAGTTCGGAGATGTACCCTCGAACCGGAGGTAAATTGATTTAAGAGAGAAATTTTGCTCAGTCAATTTAATTTGAGGACTTACGGCCAAAATTGGGCTAAGTCCAGTTTCAACATCTTTTGTCTTTGGCCTGTGCTAGGGCTTTGCCCCTTTTTAGTAATGCACTGCATTATTCTTGTTTTGGTTGGGCTCTGCCCTTTTATAAATGATGCAGAGCATCTGTTTTGTTTGGGCTCTGCCCCTTTTTAAAAATGCATAGCATTTTTTATTAGGCCTGTTAGGCCTTTTAATTGGGCTCTGTCCCTTTTCTTTAATAATGCAGAGCATTAAATACTCTGACAGTGCCCCACGTGGCTTGTCAGGCGTTTTGCGCCAAGTAATGAGCGCAAACTCATATGGTGGTGACACGTGTCACGCTCTGGTAAGCGCAAGCGCAACAGCGCAGTACGCTACGCTAGTGCGCTGCGCTGTTGCGCTGCTGACACGTGGCGCGATCTGGTGAGTTGCGCCAATTCCAGAGAGCAAAGCTCTATTTTAAGAGCGCGTAGCGCAAGTTGTTCTGTAGCTGACACGTGGCGCTCTCTCAAGAGCGCAACAGCGCAGTTTGGAAGTGTAAAGCACTAAGAATCTTTTAGATTCAAGAACGGAAGTGCAAAGTGCTATTTGATTTCTTGATCTAATTTAGATCAAAGAAAAATAAGTTTTTTCTTTTTGTTTCAAGAACCAGAGGTTCATAAAAGTGCAAAGCACTATACTTTTTTTATTTTGTTGTTTTCTTGTTTTTTAAAGAACCAGTGGTTCATAAGAAGTGCAGAGCACTGTTTATTATGTAAAGAACATTGATCTGGTTTTTAGATCGATGATTTATTAAAAGAGATTTCTTTTCTCTCGTGAAGGTTTTTACCTTTTTCTTTGAAATTTTCTCAGATTTCTCTCTCTGTTTGAAGCTCTTGACTTTTTTCAAGAAAAATGTTGATGCCTTTGAATTGAGGTCTGGGGTCTCTTTTATAGTGCCCATAAATTAGTTAATTTTGTTGAAGAGATCTTTCTCTGAGTGATTTGGGGAGTTTTCCCCACCGTTGGATCTTTGATCCAAGGGCTTCTGTTTTACAGAAGAAAATCTTCTTGTTTTAACAAGAACAGAAAGATTTCTTTAAAATCTTTATTCTGTTTTGGCGCAATTGCTCCAGCGCGTGACACGTGTCGCGTAGCGCACAGCGCAGCGCAACTGCGCTAGCGCAACTGCGCTGACACGTGTCGCGCAGCGCAAAGCGCAGCGCAACTGCGCTAGCGCGTGCATCTGCGCTGACACGTGTCGCGCAGCGCAGCGCCTGCGCAGCTGAAGCGTTGCTTTCTTTAATTTTGCTTAAAATAGAGCTTTGCTCTGATTGGGCGCGCCTTCTTGGGCGCTGCGCTGACGTATCAGCGCCTGACATGTGGCGCGTTGCGCCCGAGATTTGAAGCGTTGCTTCAGAATTTTGAATTTTGAATTTCAACAGAGCTTTGCTCTGATTGGGCGAAACAGTGTCTAATCCCAAGCTTGCAGCGAAAAGCCAGCAAGCCATACATGCATACGAAATAGCCGAAATGATGGGGCAACTTGCAACAAAATCAACAAGTAAAAAAATGTATGCATGCAAAATAGCCGAAATGATTGGGCAACTCGCAATAAAAAGGAGCGAGTAAAAATAAAACAAATAGCCGAAATGGTTGGGTACCGCGAACAAAATAGCCGAAATGATTGGGCAATCGCGACCTTCACGATATAAAAGCTGAAATGATAGAGTATCGCGGAAAGAAATTTAAAAAAATATATGATAAAAAAATGAAGTTTTTGCCCTACAGGTGATATCAAATCAATCCCTGTATACAATCCGGGGGCGCAAACAAAGAAGGAATCATGCCTTTCTTCCCCAGGTTTCACCAGAAGAAGAAGCCAAATCTCAACGGCTCACAGATAGCCTGGAGATCATCTCAACATTCGTCTTATTACAACGGACACAACATCAAGCAAAGCGGAACAGCGGCAACTCTCAGTTCCATGACTCGGCGGTGTACAGATGACCGAGAGTCAAACTCCGACTCCGTGAAATGCGGATAAAGTCAACACTTCCTAGTCACGTGGAACGCGGATAATGTCAACTCTGACCCCGTGTGAAGCATCCAGAGCGGAGCCTGGTCCTCGCCAAACACGGCAGTGAACCCGTAGGAAGCATCCAGAGCAAAATTCCTGGCTACGTGGAACGCGGCTTATGTCAATCCTGATCCCGTGGAAACGTCCAGAGCGGATCCTGGTCCTCGCAGAGCACGGCAATGTGTAAGTCCATGTCACGCACCCTACGAACTTGCGGGGAGGCGGAATATATGAAAAACGATTATCAAAGCTTCGTAACACGGACTTGAGCGTATGAATCGTTTCTAAACCGTTACTAGCAAACTACGAAAGGTTTAACTACTCGGATTCAAAGTTATACCTCACGTTACTTGTCCTTCGGGTCTTCATCGCGGTCTTCCACTCCTCGTAGGCTTCTTGGAACATCGGCACCTCAATGGCCTCCTCGAATCAAAGATGATCCACCCGAGAGCTCCTACGCCAAGCTTTATCTCTAACTTGAGATAACTAGGTTGCTTAAAGTGCTAATCTAAGCTACCTAGGGGATATAGAGTGAGCTTATGGATGTATTAGTCTAGCTAACCCTTGATCTCAACACATGAGAGGTTAGGGTTAGGGTTTCAAGAATGAGAGAGCTTGAGGAGAGAGAAGGTGATGATGAGAATGGTATTGAAAAATGAACTCATTAGAATATATCAACCATAAAAATTTATCAAATAAATAATATATATGATTAATCATCATGGTTGATGCATTCACCTTGTGTGATTCATCTCATGAGTCATTAGCTTCATAAATGAAGCATTAACTCCATGGATGAATCATACAAATGAGTCATTAAGCAATAAATGCTTATGCCACCTTAACCCCCAAGTCACCATGCTTCTA
This sequence comes from Agapanthus africanus, assembly GCA_030015575.1. Taxonomy (NCBI): domain Eukaryota; kingdom Viridiplantae; phylum Streptophyta; class Magnoliopsida; order Asparagales; family Amaryllidaceae; genus Agapanthus; species Agapanthus africanus. Next base: position 819,955,668 of record CM057339.1, on the reverse strand, counting down.
GAAGCTTCCCGAAAAATTACGAGAACGCCCCTCCAATCCGTGAAAATACGGAAAAACTTTAGACTGTATAAATCCAATAACCTGATACTAGAATCTGGTTTAAACCAAAGCCGGCTAGTAAAAGCTGTCCGAACGCCGTACGTGCGTTTAAACACGTATGCGTCCGAACCCTTGTCGTAAAACCATACGACCTCTATATCGTTTCGCCTAGAGTAGGGAAACTCTCTGTGTAGGACTCTAAAGACTTGACACTACGCTGGCAGTGGGTTTAACCACAGACCGCAAGCGGCACTAGCTGTACGTAACGGTCCCCAGGTAGATATCGATAAGAAGGCCGACGAGGAAAACCATCCGAACTCCTACTGAGCCTGAAGTGACAATCTCCGTACAGTCCGGTCTGTTCGTCTAAGACTATCGCATATCGAGCCTATAGGGCGGCAAGCGTCAGTCCCCTAATAGCTGTATAAGTCGTGTCGGAGCGTAGCCCATTACACCCTGGGAAACTACTGGAACCTACCAGTAAATCTCGCTTGCCCTGGCCAGGGACTTTGCATAATGGCTCTCTGACACAGCGCGATATCAAGTCCCAATACCGGGAGAGACGAATCCTATCTAACCACCATTGCCTCCAAGTGCTCGGGACTGCACCCAACTGCTACCTGTTTGCACGACTCCTTTGAGCCGTGGTAGGGTAGTAATCTAAGATCAGTGGGACACACTCGAGGCGAAGTAGCAGTGTCAAGTCTGCGGACTATGCTGTACTCATGTCACCTGGGAACTGTTTAACTGACGATGGGTATAATACCAACCAACAGTTCCCCTGCGAGTCATGTCCGGTGTACCCGTAACGTAACGAGTACCTGTATACTATCTCCAGTACAACGTACTGATGGCTGTGGGACAGACCATCTCCCCAACTGGGATGAGAAGCGTACACACTTAGTCTACTCCGGAACATCGATGCCCTATCTCGATAATCCAATGACCAGGGACCTGTATAGGATGTTGCTTACAGACTACCCAGCCCCCACTAGTATGACTGCCATCACAACGCTGGTAATCAAGCAAAGATCCTATGGGCTCTACTAATATGTATAAGTGATACGTTACAAGAAACATATTAAAGTAGACACAAACCAAGTAGCATCCTACCATTTTTAGTAAGACTGTTATATACAACTGTGAATATCCCAAGCTTCCATTAAGTAATATACAACCTAGTATAATACAATAATGGCCCCTAGGGCATATACACTAACAATCTCCCACTTGCACTAGGGCTATGAGCTGGTATATCGTAGACCTATCATCTCGAATAGCTTCTCGAATTGCGTCTGAGGAATGGCCTTTGTGAATGGATCAGCAATGTTATTCTCCGTCTTTACTCTCTTCACTTCGATCTCCCGGCGATCAACGATCTCCCTGATCAGGTGATACCGCCTTAAGATGTGTCTGGACTTCTGATCGGACCTGGGTTCCTTCGCTAAAGCTATAGCGCCGTTGTTGTCACAATACAGAGGTATTGGATCAACACTGGTAGGAACCACCTGAAGTTCTGTGAGGAACTTTTTCATCCAGACAGCTTCTTTTGCGGCATCGCAAGCAGCTATGTACTCCGCTTCCATTGTTAAGTCAGCAACGGTCTCCTGCTTGGAACTCTTCCAACAGACCGCCCCTCCATTGAGCGTAAAGACATAACCCGACATGTACTTGGAGTCATCCTTGTCACTCTGGAAGCCGGAGTCGGCAAAGGCCTCCATCTGGAGTTCTTTTCCGCCATACACCAAGAACATCTCCTTAGTCCTTCTAAGGTATTTGAGAATGTTCTTTACTGCTATCCAATGTTTCTCCCCTGGGTTTGCCTGATACCGGCTTATTACGCTCAATGCGTATGCTACATCTGGTCTGGTATATAACATTGTATACATTATAGAGCCTACCGCAGAAGCGTAGGGTATAATCGACATGCGATCCCTTTCCAAATCAGTCTTGGGAGACATCTCTTTGGAGAAGGTGATTCCGTGATAAGCCGGTAGGTTACCGCGCTTAGAATCATCCATACTGAATCTCTTCACTATGGTGTCTATGTACCTGGACTGCGAAAGTCCCAACATCCTCTTTGATCTATCACGATAGATTCGGATCCCCAGAATGTAGGTGGTATCACCCAGGTCTTTCATGGAGAATTTATGTGACAAGAATCTTTTGACTGACTGTAACATAGGAATATCATTTCCTATTAGGAGAATGTCATCCACGTACAAGACGAGGAATACTATAGCTCTCCCTACAATCTTACTGTATATGCAAGGTTCATCTGGATTTTTGATAAAGTTAAATTCTTTGACAGCATCATCAAAACAGATGTTCCAACTCCGTGATGCCTGCTTTAGTCCATAAATGGACTTAAGCAACTTGCATACTTTACCATTGCTCCCACTCTGAATGAATCCCTTTGGTTGATCCATATAGACGCTATCTTCCAAATTTCCATTTAGAAAAGCCGTCTTTACGTCCATCTGCTAGATCTCATAATCGTGGAAGGCAGCAATAGCAAGAAGGACCCGAATGGATTTAAGCATAGCTACTGGAGAAAAGGTTTCGTCATAGTCCAAACCAGGTCTTTGACGGAAACCCTTTGCAACCAGTCTAGCCTTGTATGTTTCAACCTGTCTATCTATACCAATCTTCTTTTTGAAAATCCATTTGCATCCTACGGGTTTACCCCATCTGGAGCAATGTCCAAAGTCCATACTTTGTTAGTGTACATGGACTCCATTTCGGTCCGCATTGCATCCAGCCATTTTACTGAGTCACCGCTCTGAATGGCTTGCTGGAAGCTAGTAGGCTCATCATAGTCAATAGTGCAATCCTCTCTATCCCCGTCTATGAGAAAACCGTAATATCTCTCGGGCGGATGAGATTGCCTACTACTCCTACGGAGTAGCGTCGGGATGTCCTGTTCTTCTGAACCTTCTGGTTCTTCCAAACTTTCAGTAATAGCTTGTGGTTCTGGAATTTCTTCCAGTTCTACTACGCTCCCACTTGTTCCTTTTTCTAAAAATTGATGTTCCAGAAAGTGGGCATGATGAGAAACAAAAACCTTTTGTTCCTCTGCGTAATAGAAATAATATCCTTTGCAATTCTTCGGATATCCCACAAACTTACACTGTACTGATCGTGCCTCGAGCTTGTCCACATGCTGCTTTTTTACAAAAGCTGGACATCCCCATGTCTTAAAATGTTTTAGATAGGGTTTGGTCCCACTCCACATCTGATATGGTGTGGTAGGCACAGTCTTGGTAGGAACTTGGTTCAAAAGATATGCAGCTGATTCTAGTGCATATCCCCAAAATGATCGCGGTAACTCAGCGTTACTCATCATGGAATGAACCAAATCCAATAGGGTTCGATTCCTCCTTTCTGATACACCGTTGTGTTGTGGTGTGTATGGAGGAGTAAGCTGAGAGAGAATTCCATTCTCTTTTAAGTAACCCAGGAACTCGGCACTTAAGTATTCACCACCTCGATTAGATCTCAGTGTCTTTATACTCTTGCCTGTTTGTCTTTGCACTTCATTCTTGTATTCTTGGAATTTCTCAAAGGCCTCGGATTTGTGCTTCATTAAGAAGACATATCCATACCTAGAGAAATCATCCGTAAAAGTAATGAAGTAGGAATAACCACCTCGCGCATGTGTAAATATTGGACCACACACGTCACTGTGTATGAGTCCTAAGAGCTCGCTTGCTCTTACTCCGTGTCCAGTAAACGGAGTTTTTGTCATCTTTCCTTTGAGACAAGATTCACAAGTAGCATAAGATTGATATTCGAACGGATTCAAATATCCTTCTCTATGTAACTTAGTCAACCTTCTCTCATTGATATGACCAAGTCTACAATGCCACAAGAAAGCCTGATTTATTTCCGGAGACTTTCTTTTAAGTGTGTTCTGGATATTGAAAATCTGAGCTTGATTTAATACGTATATCCCATTTTTTAATGTACCTGACCCAATCATAACTTGATTTAGGTGGATGTAAACTACATCACTTACGAATGTAAAATCATATCCTTCTTTAGAAAGTAAGGATACAGATATGATATTACAAGTCGTACCTGGTACATAAAAACAGTTACGCAGAATCAATATCTGCCCAGTTGTCAGTCCAAGATGATATTCCCCTACGGATTCAGCATTCATGCTCATTCCGTTAGCAACCGTGAGGGTCATGTCACCTATCCTAATAACCCTACGGTTTCTCAGAGCCTGTAAAGAATTACAGATGTGAGTTCCTGACCCGGTATCCAATACCCACGAAGTAGGGTTAACTGACATACAGTTCTCTATTACAAACACACCCGAAGTCGAAGCCACAACATGTTTCGTATCCTGGCTACTGGCTTCAAAAGCCCTGCAATCTTTCTGCCTATGCCCAATCCCATAACAATAGGAACGTCCCTCTTTTACTATATCCAGTCCCGAAACTTTTGCCCTTCTCTTTCCTTCTACTTCCCTGGTTTCCTTCAGGGTAGAAGGTAGAGACTGTAGAATCAGGTCAGTATCTGACCCGTTCTCCGACGTGGTCTTCAGGTCCGTGAGCTCAACAATATAGCTAGTCATTGTAAGGACGTTATCCCCTACAGATGACCCGTCAGCTAATCTCGCTTGAATTAATTCGTTCGAGGTTTCATATCTTGTGATATGAGATTGCTCTCCATATAAATCTTTGTTATGGAGAAAGATGAAAACTAAGTCCATCTTCTCGTGCTGCTTCTGGAATACACCATCAACTGAAGCTAATATGAGGCACTTAGTTTTCGCTTTATCTTTTTCCCTTGTCTGACGGATATCCATATCCGCGACAGTGGAAACTGGACCTGGGACGGCGGGATCTTGAGTAGTAATAGGGTGGTCCAGCTTGTCATAGGCAATGGACATCTGGACAGACCTTTGCCAGTCATATAAGTTAGATTCAGTCAATTTGTTATCTAGATGTAACCTATGTGTGGTCACAAGGTCGCTGCAATTTAAGAGAGAGAAGAAAATACTATTAGCATGATGCTCTTGCAAGTTTAGAGTGGTTTAATTTATCTAAACAGGATGGCTCCCACTGTTTCTCGAATCCCTCCTCAAACCATAAAAGAAGAATTAGCTAGGACTATTCTTACCGTACAATTCTTGCTTAACCGTTCAGCCAGGTCAGTGTCGATACTTCGAGAGAGGTTTTCCAACGTTTTCGTGAAGTTCCTTAATTAAATAACCTCTTTTCTATAGGGGCGTAGCCCCGCTGACACCTTTCTAGGCACCTACTTGGTTTATAGCATTGATCGTTAAGTGACGAATCTCCTGATAAGTAGTATATACTTACAGTAAGATCGGGATCCAAAATATCATCGTATGATAATGTTGAAGGAATCCTACTAACATTCATCAAACTCCAAAATTGTATGCTCTTACTGCAAATTTCAGTTTCTTTAGAAATTCCCGATATAAATTTTTGCTCCATGCTCTTATGACCTTGACTAAGGGCCAAAATGTCATAAGTCACATGTCAAGTTCTACCTGTCATTATCCAGGTTAATTTGAACCCACCCGTATATACTCTTGACTAAGGGCCAAGAAAAGTAATACAACTGTCCCAAACCAACGCATCTATCTATGCAACAAATGAATACCCCAGCAGCTACCAAACACTATGCCTTGACTAAGGGCCAAAATACATAGCTTGATTACTACTGAATACCCAAATGAAATGACGGAGGGCTATGAATGGTTTTGGCAAAACCGTGAACGTAGTGAACTTGATATAATAGAAGGAACCTGATACTTTTTAAATGGAGTGGTTAAAGCTCCGCAATTAAAAAATCTGATCTTTTTAAAATAACCGAGTGGTTTCTTTTAAATTTGTTCCAACGATTGAACTTTGGTTTATTTTCTTTGCATTATAATAATGCGTCCCATCATTTATCCTATCATTGCAGAAAACAACGAAAATACCACGTCCTCTTATGCCATCCGCATTCGCCACGGGGTCCCGTCATCACCCGTTAGGTTACTTAACTAACGACAGAGCGGGGGCTGGGCTAGCGCGGGTGTAAAACATAAGTGACGTCTAATAGCTATCATATATAGATATTGTACATTCGTCAGACGCAATAATAAGCATTCCAGATCACTGATGAACTTTATTGGATTTACCAGTAATCCGCATTTGCTTTGAGCCTGCAATAAAAGACGGATTACACAGTTGTGATGAATAGCCATTACCCCACCCTAGACCTCTACGGGTACGGCAAACTACCCGCTAAGTACCCGAAATGAAGCGGTCTCCCTCAACAAAGTGAGTAGGCCACTAAACACTTCAAAGTACCCGGTAGTTTATGTACACCGCCTTGGGTCTATCCTAGGAGCAAAAAACAGTAAAAAGAAATAATACAACGGTGGCTACAACCGCAACCTGGATGTGCCCCGCAAAAGAATATTACATTATATTACAATTACATTGAATGAATGAATATTAAACCCATCTCAAACCCCGGCTAATCATCACAACATTCCAATCAAGTCCATATACACAAACAGTAAATATTACAGAAATGTGCAACCCCCTGCCAACCGACATACTAGCAGTTAGGGGAGGTTTACGAACATATTAAACATTACAGATAATAACCCGATTAGCAATTAGTTTAGAACATCGATCGACTACCTTTATCCGTGTCTACCCCAAAAGCAAACCTGTACTGAAGTAACCTGGGTAGAAACAGAACATACAGGAAACCAAAACACCAATAAATATGAATAACAGAGCAAATCCGAGTCAACTCGGCGTTGACTTGGCGGCGGATCCGCGGCCAAAACCACCTTCTTGCCGCGGATCCGCGGCCGTATTGCCGAGTTACTGGCTTGTATTTTCCCAGTATTCTTATAATACCCTGCTGTGAATTTTAAAGCATATCAAATAATTTTTGTGAAATGTTTAAAATTAACAGAAACTGTTAAGGGGTTAGGGTTTTGTTTTCGTGTTTTCCGTCGATCGAATTTCTAATTAGTTGCTAACAAGCTAGTAATGGTTTAGTTGGCTCTGATACCATTGTAAGTCCATGTCACGCACCCCACGAACTTGCGGGGAGGCGGAATATATGAAAAACGATTATCAAAGTTTCGTAACACGGACTTGAGCGTATGAATCGTTTCTAAACCGTTACTAGAAAATTACGAAAGGTTTAACTACTCGGATTCGAAGTTATACCTCATGTTACTTATCCTTCGGGTCTTCATCGCGGTCCTCCACTCCTCGTAGGCTCCTTGGAACATCGGCACCTCAACAGCCTCCTCGAATCAAAGATGATCCACCCGAGAGCTCCTACGCCAAGCTTTATCTCTAACTTGAGATAACTAGGTTGCTCAAAGTGCTAATCTAAGCTACCTAGGGGATATAGAGTGAGGTTATGGATGTATTAGTCTAGCTAACCCTTGATCTCAACACATGAGAGGTTAGGGTTAGGGTTTCAAGAATGAGAGAGCTTGAGGAGAGAGAAGGTGATGATGAGAATGATATTGAAAAATGAACTCATTAGAATATATCAACCATAACAATTTATCAAATAAATAATATATATGATTAATCATCATGGTTGATGCATTCACCTTGTGTGATTCATCTCATGAGTCATTAGCATCATAAATGAAGCATTAACTCCATGGATGAATCATACAGATGAGTCATTAAGCAATAAATGCTTATGCCACCTTAACCCCCAAGTCACCATGCTTCTAGAAGCTTCCCGGAAAATTACGAGAACGCCCCTCCAATCCGTGAAAACACGGAAAAACTTTAGACTGTATAAATCCAATAACCTGATACTAGAATCTGGCTTAAACCAAAACCGGCTAGTAAAAACTGTCCGAACGCCATACGTGCGTTTAAACACGTATGCGTCCGAACCCTTGTCGTAAAACCATATGACCTCTATATCGTTTCGCCTGGAGCAGGGAAACTCTCTGTGTGGGACTCTAAAGACTCGACACTACGCTGGCAGTGGGTTTAACCACAGACCGCAAGCGGCACTAGCTGTACGTAACGGTCCCCAGGTAGATGTCGATAAGAAGGCCGATGAGGAAAACCATCCGAACTCCTACTGAGGCTGATGTGACAATCTCCGTACAGTCTGGTCTGTTCGTCTAAGACTATTGCATATCGAGCCTATGGGGCGGCAAGCGTCAGTCCCCTAATAGCTGTATAAGTCGTGTCGGAGCGTAGCCCATTACACCCTGAGAAACTACTGGAACCTACCAGTAAATCTCGCTTGCCCTGGCCAGGGACTTTGCGTAATGGCTCTCTGACACAGCGCGATATCAACTCCCAATACCGGGAGAGACAAATCCTATCTAACCACCACTGCCTCCAAGTGCTCGGGACTGCACCCAACTGCTACCTGTTTGCACGACTCCTTTGAGCCGTGGTAGGATAGTAATCTAAGAACAGTGGGACACACTCGAGGCGAAGTAGCAGTGTCAAGTCTGCGGACTATGCTGTACTCATGTCACCTGGGAACTGTTTAACTGACGATGGGTATAATACCAACCAACAGTTCCCGTGCGAGTCATGTCCGGTGTACCCGTAACGTAACGAGCACCTGTGTACTATCTTCAGTACAATGTACTGATGGCTGTGGGACAGACCATCTCCCCAACTGGGATGAGAATCGTACACACTTAGTCTACTCCGGAATATCGATGCCCTATCTCGATAATCCAAAGACCAGGGACCTGTATAGGATGTTAGTTACAGACTACCCTGCCCCCACTAGTGTGACTGCCATCACAACGCTGGTAATCGAGCAAAGATCCTATGGGCTCTACTAATATGTATAAGTGATACGTTATAAGAAACATATTAAAGTAGACACAAACCAAGTAGCATACTACCATTTTTAGCAAGACTGTTATATACAACTGTGAATATGCCAAGCTTCTATTAAGTAATATACAACCTAGTATGATACAATAATGGCCCCTAGGGCATATACACTAACACAATGACCCCGTATGAAGCATCCAGAGCGGAGCTTGGTCCTCGCCAAACACGGCAGTGAACCCGTGGGAAGAATCCAGAGCAAAATTCCTGGCTACGTGAAACGCGGATTATGTCACTCCTGATCCAGTAGGAAACGTCCAGAGCGGATCCTGGTTCTCGCAGAGCATGGCAATGACCCCGTGCGAAGCATCCAGAGCGGAGCCTGGTCCTCGCCAAACACGACAGTGAACCCGTGGGAAGCATCCAGAGCAAAATTCCTGGCTACGTGAAACGGGGATTATGTCACTCCTGACCCCGTGGGAAACGTACAGAGCAGATCTTGGTCCTCACAGAGCTAGATAATGACCCCGTGTGAAGCATCCTGAGCGGAGCTTGGTCCTCGCCAAACACGGCAGAGAACCCGTGGGATGCATCCAGAGAAAATTTCCTGGCTACGTGGAACGCGGCTTATGTCAATCCTGACCCCGTGGGAAACGTCCAGAGCGGATCCTGGTCCTCGCAGAGCATGGCAATGACCCCATGTGAAGCATCCAGAGCGGAGCCTGGTCCTCGCCGAATACGGTAGTGAACCCGTGGGAAGCATCCAGAGCAAAATTCCTGGCTACGTGAAACGCGGATTATGTCACTCCTGACCCCGTGGAAAACGTCCAGAGCAGATCCTGGTCCTCGCAGAGCACAGCAATGACCCCGTGCGAAGCATCCAGAGCGGAGCCTGGTCCTCGCCGAACACGGCAGTGAACCCGTGGGAAGCATTCAGAGCAAAATTCCTGGTCACGTGGAACGTGGATTATGTCACTTCTGACCCCGTGGAAAACGTCCAGGGCGGATCCTGGTCCTTGCAGAGCACGGCAGTGAACTCGTGTGAAGCATCCACAGCGGAGCCTGGTCCTCGCCGAACACGAAAGTAAACCCGTGGGAAGCATCCAGAGCAAAAAAATTGGACTGTGAGGTCCTTAAACTCACGGACTATGATGTCCTTAACCTCGACCGTGATGTCTTAAAACTAACATTGGACTGTGGGGTCCTTAAACCCATGGACTATGATGTCCTTAACCTCGACCGTAATGTCTTAAAACTAACATCGGACTGTGGGGTCCTTAAACCCGTGGACTATGATGTCCTTAACCTCGACCGTGATGTCTTAAAACTAACATTGGACTGTGAGGTCCTTAAATCCATGGACTATGATGTCCTTAACCTCGACCGTGATGTCTTAAAACTAACAACGGACTATAGGGTCCTTAAATCCTCGGACTATGATGTCCTTAACCTTGACCGTGAGGTCTTTAAACTACGGTATCCTGGAAAACGCCCAGACCGGAGTCTGGTCCTCACAGAACACGGCAGTGAACCTGTGGGAAGCATCCAGGGCAATTTCTGATTCCGTGAAATGCGGATGATGATAACCTCACCCATCACTTGCGGGTCCTCACGACTCGTAAGAGAGCAAGTTCGCTTGTGAGATCCTTACGACTCGCAAGAGAAAAACACACTTAGGAATCCTCACGATTCTTAAGGAGAAATTACACCTACAGGATCCTCTCGACCGGTAGGGAGAAAATTCTTTATGAGACCCTCACGGATCATAAAGTTGAAAATTCTTAGGTGATAGATCCTAACCCTATTTTCTAAGCCATCACTACCTTACAAAGAATCTAAGATTGACAGCTATATGCTATCTACAGACCGCACTTACTAAAATCACATGGCAACAACACAGCAAAGAGAAGAAAGCAACAGTATAATAAAAAATGTGTCTTTATTCATGAACTCAATTGAATACAAGATACGTCATATAAAAGAATAAAAAAATGGATACATATTATTCAAATATTACAAGTGTATAATTGCTACAAAGGCAGCTACTGAGATGGAAGCGTTTTCAACAAGTCCGTAAGCTGCTCTCGCACTTCTTTAAGTGCCTTCTCATGATCAGCCGCCGTGGCCAGCTCTGCTTCGATTCGAGTCCTTTGTTGCAAGCAGGATGAAATCTTCTCATCGATTTCCCGTTGGGAAGCTTCGCGACTCTACGTAACCCACTCGATAGAGTCGAGCTTCCGTCTCAATACAAGCCCATCCGAGATACATCGCTGCAAGGTGTCAAAGACAGCTCTCAGTTGTGCGGTGTTCGCTTCGACCTGGGAACGCAATTGGATAGACTCAGCGGAAGCCTCCTCGCATTCCTTCCGCCTCAAGGTCACTTCTTGTTCGAAATGGCGGAGGAAGGACGCACTCTGCTTGACCCATGCGGCCCGCTGGGAGTTCAAAGCTTGAGTCTCAGGGGCAAGACGCATAAGTTCAAGCTGATGCAGACAGGTCTCGATCTTCCTGCAGTGATCAACCCAAGACTCGACGACGCCTTCATTATGGAAATTTACAAGCGTCGCCAGCCTCGGATTGACCTCAGCAGCGAAATCTGCGGCATATGTAGGAGCCTCCACGTCAAGCTCCTCGACGTATTCGCTCAGCATACGCAGACTCGTCACAGCACCCTTTGAGGATGGGCGCCTGGAGAAGGGGCCTGCCGGCATCATAATGCGAGATTCGAAATAGGCCGGAGTTGAAACGACCGCTGCAAAACAAATCACAATCAGATGACGGATCAAGAAATATAAGAGATTCATGAAAAATGGGATTTACTATACCAACTGCAGCGGGTGGCAAAGCCGGGAGGACCAGTGGCGCAACTGATCTCTTATCTCCTCCTTCAATCTGTAGTACTGCAATCAAGGCAAAGAAGAATCAGGAATGATTTCATTGTCGGAAAAAGAAAGAGCATTAATTGAAAGCTGTATTCACCAGCGCCACTGGATGAAGCAATCTCCGACGGGAAGGAGAAGTGGGGATGCAACACCTGGTACAGGTGGTCAAAAAGGACTCCTGCCAAAAAAACGCGATAATGCAACGTCAGTACGTAGGTTATACAACTTAAAAAAAATAAGACCGATGAGTCACCAATTCGCACCTTCCAACATCTGAGCTGGTATGAGAGAGGGTAGAGGAGATGCCACCGTCAGGGCGGTAGATGATGGTGCTGCCTCGGCTAGTGCGTCATCAGCACTAGCCTCACCTGCATTAGAAATAAGATAAACCCTGTCAGGAAAGATTGCAGAATAAAAAGAAGGGCGGTGACCTAAATTTTACCTGATGAGTCACCAGCCAGAGCCGTGATGAGGGCGTCACTTGATACAACGGCGGCGTCTTCCTCCTCTATCGGGGTGGTCTCGCTTCCTGTCGCCTCATCCCCTGACTCTACGAGAGCCGTCGTCACGCTCGCGACACCAGGAGACGACAGAGAACCGTAGGCGGGAAGAGCGATGATCGGAGCTGTAGCGTTTGGAAAATCGTTTCGGTGAAATTTCGAAAAAAATCGGTAAAATAAGGGGGTTTTCTGTAAAAAGTCAAAATACAAATATCTTATTATAAAAATTAAATATACATATTCTAGCTATGTAATTGCTATTATTTGGTGTTTATTGAGCCGCTGGTAAAATTTCAAATTTTCTGAAAAAAATATTATTTTATTATTATTTAAGCCGTCACTAATACATTTAATTAGGGAAAATTACAAATTGGAATGAGTTGAAACAAATTTTGTGCATCATAAAACATTAAATAAAATTTTATCATGTGGTTTTTGGAACGAAATCATTTGCCAAAACGGTTTAGAAATTATTGAAGAAAAAAGGCTTTTTTTTAGCGTAAATGGATGTTTGGGGTATTGTATTTATCATTTTTCATCACCCCACACCCGTACCCACACCCCCACACCCCCACTTACTCCCCCCATGGCTGAATTCAGCAGCCCCCTCTCTTGTCCCCACTTGGTTTTCAAAGGAAAAGAAATAAAAGAAAAGAATAGAAAATGGATAAAGTAGTTAGACTTTTGACTTTGCTTGACCTTGACTTTGTCCCCCCCCCCATTTTCTCTACCTCCCTCTCTCTCCTCACACCCATTTCTGGACGAAATTCCCTGCATCCCACAGCAGCAGCCCCCCCTCCAATTTCCCCTCTCTTTTCTCTTCAAAACTTCATGAAAAATTGCTTCTAAATCCATCAAAAAAATCCCAAAACCCAAATCCGACTCCTACCCATTTTAGCTTAATCCGTATAGCATGGATCCTTGTGAAAAGAGAGCATTTTGGGAGGCCATGGATGCTTGTGGACCTTCATATATTTTTGGGTATAATTCTAAAACTTTTTGCTTAAATTGTTACTTGTTTCTTAAAGCTAATTTAAATTAAGTGTTAACTTGGATATGTGAGTTTAATTGCAAGTTTTGGATTTCAAGTTAGGGTTTGTTGTGGAAATGAGTTGTGTTTGATTGTGCATGGTTTAGTGAAGTGGTTTAACATAATTAGTTTTGTAGAAAACTAATCTAGTTGTTAATTACAAGTTGTTACTTGAAAAATTGTGTTAATTTGCTAATTGCTTACTAGGTTTTTGAAATTTGTTAAATTCTTGGGATTAAAAATGTGATTAGGGTTTTCTTGGCTTCATTAACTTTATTAAGTGTGGTTTAATGCTTTGGATCATGCAAATCTAAGCTAGATTGTAGTTTGTGCATTTTTGCTTTGAAATTGTTAAAAAAGGGTATTTTTGTAAACTAGAATATTAGGATTTTTGGAATTTAATGAGATTAAATTCCGGAAATTGTTTATACGACTTATTTAAGATATTTAATAAGTATATTGGCCGCTACTTTCATTTAAACATCATGTTTTGTACAAAAACGGCGAATTGTGCTTGCTAGATTTTCGGAAAAATGACTTTTTAAGTGAAAATGGGGTTTTTGTGAGTTTTAACCTAGTTTATATTAAAATTAGTGTTCGTGAATGTGCAAATGAGTGTGATTGGATTTTTCTCGATGGTTTGACGTTTGTACATCGACATCGAGGGTTGGTTTTACTATTCTTGTATGCGTAGGCGATAGGTTTGGACCTATGCGTGATACGCGTGCCGATTTGATTTTCGTATGCCGTTTCGATCTCGAATTTAGTTTTAATGCGATATGGTGCGTTATGATATGTAGGTACCCCCCACATGGACTTCGAGACGATAAGCAAGCGCGTGGCGACGTCGGCACCGACGAGCGAGGACCAGGTGAGTAGATTTATATCTACGGGGAGAAGTCGGGTGGATGGCGTATAGCACCCCCGCAGTTCGTGGTGATGTATACGAATACGTATACACACATATATATATATTTTGACTATAATTTGTTTGATATTATCGATGATATAGATATTTGGTGTTCTTGGATGATTTAGTGTCGCGAAACCCTAGAGTAGTGGTCGCACCACACATGCACACACACACCCATACTTGCATACTTTCTTCTTTCATTTGCGCTTACGGGGTTATATAGTTATGTGTTCACATGGGTATGGGACTATGTGTTCACATACGGATTGAAGATGATAGTACTTGGGATTTATGATGAGTCGATGAGATTTGATTTGAGGCCGTGAGATCGGTGATATAGCAGGGTTCGTATCTTAGATACGACATGACGTTGTAGCGGGTCCTTGACGTAGTGTTTCACACACGTCCATGCATACGTAGGCGGTATCAGTATGGTACTAGACGTAGATCAGTACCCCGATCATGATATTTGATAAAGAGGATACCAGGTGAATAGTATGATGAATGTGATATTGACCCGTACCCAGATTGGGATGCCGTACGACGGATTTACGTACAAGCTATATTGATGATTGATCCGCACTCTTGACTTGGGATGCCTGATTATAGATATGGTATCGGATATGATATTATTGAGGCGAGATCACCGACTATACATATACAGGTATGTATATGTATCGACTCAGATGATAGGCGGTTTCCTTACCTGTAGTTCAGCTTGTAGTTCAGCCGTATAGTTTAGTGTAGTTGTTAGATTAGATTAGACTTCTTACCTATTTCAAAACTAACGAATCGTGGGCATTTTTAAAGACAGCTCAAGGGAATCTACGGATATTTCAAAAACGACGTATCTTTTCATAAAAAAAAACACCGTAGCCCCTATTTTCAAAACCCCATGATTCGTGTTATTTCAAAAGGCACCATTTGTAGGACTTATATTAGATTATTGCAGATTAGTTATCGTTGTGTCTAGTATTCAGCTCCCGCACATTATTGTTGTTCGCTCTGCCTTGCATATTTATTTTGCTGCATATTCCATTATTGATATCATGCTGTTAGGACACCAGCACCATTACCGATGATGCGTATGTACCACGTACACCTACTTGCCGGCTCACACACATCTTCATCGGTAATTGCCATGTCACGTACACTTTAGAGAATATAATTGCTTGACTTAGATTGTTAGCTAGTAGTGTTGACATGATATTAGTGTACTTCCCTTATATGCCATATTAGACATTGTAGTTATTACCTACCACTTCATGCATACTGTTATTCAGTTGTTCATGCCTAGTTCATTATCATTGACATATGCACTTGTGATGATTTCTTGAGATTTATGATATTTCTGGATTTCGGGGAAAGCCGCAAAATTTACAACTTATGATCTTTTAAAATATAAAATGTTGCGGTTTTCTAGTGATGTAAAGTGTCGTCCACCATGAGTTTGCTGTGGTTTTGGAGATCCGTGTCGAGGAGTGGAGGAACCGTCACGGGTACATGGTGGGCCCGGTATGGTACCCCGGGGCAAGAGGAATGTGGTGTTGACGTTGAGCCTGGCTGGGGAGCACTACCTACCGGTGATATTACCCGACGCGTCGGATATCCGGAGGATACCGTCGTGGTCTTGAGATGGATGGTAGGGGCCGGTCTGGACTGACGGCGCCCTAGATATTGAGATTGAGACATTGATATTTCGAGACAGTGAGATTTATGTTTTGTGTCGATGCTAGACACTGTTGATACTGATTTTAATTATGATACCTCAGTTTAAAATATGAAGGAAATCTCACTAATTTATGAAAACAGTTTCTTCATTTACATGTATTCTGTTTTCATGCATTCATACCTCATTCATATGATATATTGCTACCTGAGGCACTGACACGGGCACATGAGTTTACACTCGGGTTAGATATTTACCCTAGCCATTGTTATAGGCTGCATGTTATATATATTTGAGGATATATTATGATCATTGACCTAGGATTGCGTTATTTATGCGATTTCTGTGCGTAGATGTTTTTCTATTCACGAGTTGGCAACTCACCCCCGTTGTGCCCCAGTTTCTTGCAGGTTGCCGTACAGGTTCATTACGGCTTTGAGGGCATAGTTTCATTCGGGTGATTTGCTAGTAGGTGGGTTTACTTGTATCATACCCCCATTATTTATCTTGTATATCATTATTCTGTTGTATCTAGAATTCCATCAACCAAACATGTATTTATTGAGATAGAGACCAGTGTTGGTTATTCTTTCGACCTTAGAGTCGCTCGTTATTTTTCTGGTGGTTTTGAGTTTCCTTTTGAGTTTTGATCCTCGCCGTTGGCGTTGTATATTATATTGTTTGTGTGGTTGTGACCGTCGATTGACGAAGAGCTAGCTCCCGCTTGGGGATGCCCTTTTCTTGATTTCGTATACTATTCATGTTGTATCCCGTTTGGGGGCCAGTATTTACAAAGGAGACTCTGCCGAAATTTTCAGTAAATTTTTGATGTTTTAAAAACCGCATAATTCGGCTTATGCTATTGAAATTACTTGCTTTAAGTTGTTTTTCCTGCACTCTACTATTTTCTTGGTTTGGATTTCTGGGTTTTCGGTTTACTTAGATTACGTACGCCTCGAGACGTTCGTAGTTTAAGTGCCGGTCATGTTCCGTACTTTCGGGTCGTGACAGGAGCGGTGCCCGACTCTTGAGAAAGAGCGGCCATCTCGGGCCCAGCAATTGTACCCATTTCACTCGCCACCACCTCGGGCTCAGCGATTGCAGTCATCCCATCCATCGCTGCCTTAGGCTCGGACGTGGTAGTCGTCTCACCTACCGCCACTTCGGGCTCGGCAGTGGTAGCTATTTCGGGCATAGCGATCGTGACTGTCCGTCAGCTACTATCTCGGGCCCAGCAATTACGGCCGCATCGCGTACCGTCGCCCCGGGTTCAGCAGCTACCTTCTCTACCGCCCCCCAGGCTCAGCGGTCGCCGCCACTTCTTCAGTAAGGCTCGGCCCTGCAGGACAAGATATATAAGAACTGATAGTTTAAAACTTTGACAGCGAAGCCTCAAAGCACATTACCTGGGGTTGATTTACCGTTGGCTTCTCGAGACGCACGGGCCGCCCGTCTGTAAGCTATAGACAAAGCAACCGGAAACTCCTCTGAAGGAGTAGCAGCAGGGGTAACGACGCTTGAACCTGCTCCCGCAGCTAAAGCAGCACTACGCTCCCTTGCTGCGCGCCTCAGGCGCTTCCTTTCCTCCCGAGCCGTCAAAATAAACCTTTTAGAAGCCTCCTTCAACAGGATATCGTCGTTCGCATTCAGGGTTACCTCTGGAGCCGTCAAGGCTTCCGTTATCAGTTTTTTAAGTAAGGCCTCTTACGGCAGTGCCGAAGAGGCCGGGACTTCGGTAGCTGGCCCAGGGAGAATTTCCGCATCAGCTTGCGGGATAGACATTGTGGTCCCTGCGATAAGATAAAGAAAGGGTCAGATTACTCATAAGAAACGGGAGCAGAAACATGGCGAGCCGAAATCTACCAAGGCCTAAGGATGCTCGAAGCCGTTCCTCTTCTTCAAAAGTCTTGAGAGAAGCAGCGAGACCTTCTTCGGTAGAAATGCCTATTAAAGAAGGAAAAGCGTTAGTCAAAAAACAATGATAGAAGTATGATGCAATGGCGAAAAATACAACTAATGATTATCTGATCGCGCGAGGTTAGCCAACCCCTCTTCGCGTCTTGCCAATCGCTCGGAAGCTGCGATGGTAGCCGCCAGATCAGTATCATCTGGCGGCATGAATAAGCCCTCATTTGTCCCATACTCGCTCAAGCCCTCACTATAAGGAGCATGAGGCTCCTGACCAAATACGACATCGGCAGAGAAGAGCGACTTCTTTTTCTTCTTCTATGAGCGAGCTCCGATCGCAGCCAACACCAGCTTGCACTTAGTGACCACCTTGGGACGGCGAGTCCCGATATCCGAGCCTATGCCGGATTCGGGAGAGGGTACATTCACCGTCTCTGCGCGAGCACAAGACACCGATGGCGCATCCACCATCTCCACAGAATCACGGGGCAATCCGCACGTCGGGCTTAGCACACGTGGAGGCTCAACTGCAACAGCCTCTCTTAGCGGAGGGGGCAAGGTGATCCGTCGCCTTAGAGGGACATTGCGATCGCTGGCAGGGGGCGCACTCTTACGATCGAGCAACTGCCGCCTCTCCTCCCTGATGACAGCACCTATCGCGTGCTGATACCAAGCCCCGTATACGTTAAGGGCCCTCGGGATATAACTTGGCTCTCTAATGAAGAAGTGGGAGCCCGTATTCAAGCACATAAAGTGATGCAGCGCATCCCGTATTCCCTCTCTGGTGGCAGCGGGTTCTTCCAAAAACGCCTCCAGTGGGACCCCCTGGTTATAACTTAGCTGCTGGGCAAAATGATGGGGGCTGTATCTCATAAAAAGTGCCGCATTATTTTGCCTGAATACGAGGAAGCCCGGCCTGATGGAGTATAGATGTAGAATTTCCCGAGCTTTCAACACGGAGGCCCCGTCCTTAAAATTTTCGCGCAATGCCAGCACCGTCTTGGAAGTTTCCTGGCCGATTGTTATTTGTCCGTGAAAGAGATACTAGCCCCGACCGTGCACGGACGAAGAAGCAAGCCCCTAGCTTCCTGCTGAGACGGATTCACGATAGACGCATCAACCAGTCGCATAATTCGCGGGAGCTTGCACTTCTCGTAAAATGAGGGTCTTTTATGAATGCCAAATACCCCGAGCATGTGCATTTCCATCCACGAAGTAAGGTAGTGCATCGGGAAGTTGGCAGCTTGCACCCCCGGTTCAGTTGTATCCGCCGCCACGCTAAGACCATGGTACAGGTGGGCTAGCCCGGCAATCCTGATGACCACTTGTATTCCGGCCACCATTCGATGTGCTGGGTAGAAGACGGACGGCCTCATATAGCGAGAGTGAATGGGGAGCGCGAACCAACACAACCATAGCCCGAGAAACCCGAGAAAGAAAGTTTCCTCGTCAATGCCCGGAGCGGCGATTTCTGACAGAGGGATGATCGCGGCATCGGGAAGATAAAAGCCCTTCTGATCATCTTCCAGTGCTGGTCGACGGTCCAAGCCAAAGTCGAAGGGATCGTCGAGCTTGGCAAATTTTTTGCCTCGTTGCGATAGAATCTCCGGACGAAGAAACCGGGCAATGAAGTCTGCGAAGCTGACCCCCCAACCTCCGGATTCCAAGAAGAGGCTCTCGTACATGTTCAGCACCTTTATCAGACTAGGAAACTAGTGCTGAATAGCGTTCTCCGGCGTTAGGCCCATCACCACCGGCTTGGTGGCAAATACGTATTCATCCGGAGGAAGCAGCTCCTCATAGTGCTCCCCCCTCACCGGCAGACCGAAAATCTCAGCAAATTCTTTTAAGAAGATGGAGACTTCACTGTCCAGTAGAAGAAAGGTATGGGTTGGGATGTTCCATTGCTCCAGGAACGCCTTAATCCATCATGTCGAAGGAGCAGAATATTGGAACATCGAAGCATAAACCTCAGGGTATAGACCGATCTTCAGCAGGTGCGTCTTCTTCGCTGACAAAATATACCCGGCCCACTGCAAATACCCGGCCGAATGTCGGGGGGTCAACCCGATGTTGTAGGGTTGTCCCCAAGGGCGCGACTTGTCCTGGCATATGCACCACCCTAAAGTATCCAAAGCCGCCGGCAGCTGCATGGGTATGGCGGCAATCGAAGGTTGGAGAAGACCCTCTGAAGTCCATTTGATAACCTCCATGGCATAGTTCACTGGGGGTGCATCTGCATACGAAATCGATGAGATCGGATCCGACGACGTCGCATAAGAGAAGCTTCGACGACATTTGATTATCTATTCGTACCACCTACCCCACAAGTGAAGGTTTTTATGTTCCGGGTCATAGTCTCTGATGAGCGCAAGAACCTCCCGGTCCACAGGTGCCTCAGGGAAACCTCCCTCTGAACGGAAAAACGGGAAAGAGAGATCGGAAGACATGTCGCCTGCAGGAAAGAACAGAATTCGATTGTCAGTACTATAATTTAATTTCAAAATTCTGACACTCGGCACTTTAAAATCTGTACCACACTGCAGTGCAGTGGAAAGGGGACCCAAGGGGGACCCACAAAATCCAGATGACAATGCATCAATTAATAAAACAGCCTCA
Source organism: Agapanthus africanus (assembly GCA_030015575.1). Classification (NCBI taxonomy): domain Eukaryota; kingdom Viridiplantae; phylum Streptophyta; class Magnoliopsida; order Asparagales; family Amaryllidaceae; genus Agapanthus; species Agapanthus africanus. The sequence goes on along the minus strand of CM057339.1, from coordinate 819,935,283 downwards.
TCATTGGATGAGACTGTCAATTAATGAGAAAATCCTCAAGGAATATTCTCATTGAATGAGAAATCCCTCGAGAAAAGGAGAAAATCTCCCTTTGAGAGCAAAGCTCTATAACAGAGTGACACTTGTCAAACTCTGGTCATGAAGGAATAAAATTCCTTAAAGAGCCCAGCTTTGTAATGATGATGGAAAATCCATCAAAGATTAATTAAAATTAATTCTTGAGAATTAAAAATTCTGGGATCTTCAAGATCCATGAAAAAACTCTTAAGAGTTCTTCATCAAAAGATTGAAAGATCTACATATTATCAAAAGAGCAAAGCTCTGATGCATGGGATAAGAAACCCCAAGAAAAGATCTATTTAGATCTATGGATTCTTGAGAGCAAGGCTCTGTTTATGAAACCCTAAAGGGGTTTTCTTTAGATCAAGGATCTATGGAGAGCAAGGCTCTGTTAATGGGTAAAAACCCTAATTTATTAAAATTAATTTAATTTTACCTAAGTTTGGTAGAGTTCTAACTCTTGAAAGTTCTTGAACAGAAGAGCAAGGCTCTGAGTAAAAATTCTTGAGAAGAAGATGATAATCATCTGAGGACCAAAGGTCCTATTTATAGGCACTGAACCGCCTCTTCAACTTCTGAGTTGATCCAAGGGCTCGGATGTTACCACCGCTGCACTTACGTGTGCGCCACGTGAGTGAAACGGTGGGGGGCATTTGTTCCCCCAATCAGAGCAAAGCTATGTTTTGAATTTCAAAATTCAAAAATTGAAGCAACGCTTCAGGTCCCGTGCGCTGCGCGCTGAGTGCCACGTGTCAAGCGCAGACGCGCGAGCGCCAGGTGCGCTGCGCCCTAGGCAGCGCACCCCCAATCAGAGCAAAACTCTATTTCAAAATTCAAAATTTAAAAATTGAAGCAACGCTTCAGATCCAGCGCTCTGCGCTGCGCGCCACGTGTCAAACATAGGAGCGCTAGCGTAGTTGCGCTGCGCGCTGCGCTGCGCGCCGCGTGTCTAACACAGGCGCGCTAGCACAGGTGCGCTAGCACAGTTGCGCTGCGCTCTGCGCTGCGCGCCACGTGTCAAACACGAGTGCGCTAGTGCAGTTGCGCTGCGCTGCACGCCACGTGTCGAACGTAGGTGCGCTGGCGCAAGGTGCGCCAGCGCTGGAATTAAAAATTCCCCCACCGTCAGATCAAAAGATCTACTAATAATAAATTATTAATTAATTAGAACTAAAGTTCTGTTATGGAAGGATTTTTCAATCTTATTAAAATAAGAAAATTATCTTCTGTAAAACAGAAGCCTTAGGATCAAAGATCCAACGGTGGGAAATATTCCCAAATCACAGAGAAAGATCTCTTGAAACCGATTTAACAAATCATTTGGCCCTATATAAAGGACCCTAGACTTTAAGTCTAAAAGATAGAAAAAAAGAGAGAGAGAAACCCTCTGCAAAAGAAGAGAAAACTCTTAGAAAAAAGGAAGATTTTTCTTCATCTTCAAGGTACAAAAAAGAACTATGTTCTTGAATAATAGAGATGAAACCATCTCGTAAAGAGAAGAACCATCTTCTAAAAAGATCAGAGATCTAAGAAAAAGATCAAGGTCTTTAATAAAAAAGAAAAGATCAAAAAGATCAAATCATAAAAAGACTAAAAGAAGCATTTTACTTCATTCACAGATCTTTTGATCTATAAAGGCAGAGCCTTTTATAAAAAAAGAACTTTTGTTCTTGGATCTTGAGGAAAAAAGCCTCTTTTGAAGAACATAAATTTGTTCTTAAAGTTAATCAAATGCGCTTTGCGCTATTGAAAAGTGCCTTGCACTCATGAATTGCGCCCTTGCGCTCATTGGACCGGCGCTCAACGCCAAAACCTGCCATGTGTCAACCAAAAACACAATCTGCGCTTTGCTCTTCTGAAACAGCGCACGGCACTCATGTGCTAGCGCTTAGCGCCAAGCGCACCACGTGTCACTCGCTGGCGCACCAACAGACTAGCGCAAAGCGCTCATAAATTAAAAGTGCAATGCGCTAACAAACTAGCGCTTAGCGCTAAGCGCGACACGTGTCCTCTTCATGTGCGCTAGCTGACAGAAGCGCAATGCGCTCTTTGACTGGCGCAAAGCGCCTGGCGTGCCACGTGGCGCATTGTCAGAACACAGTTTGTTCTGATGAAGAAAAAAAATGTCAGAGCCCAATACCTAGCATTATTAAAAGGGCTGAGCCCAAATAAAGGCTTAATAGCCAGAACAAAAATAAAATGTTAAACATTTTTAATTGGACTTAGCTCAATTCTGGCCATAAGTCCACAACTTATCTTGAATTGAGCACATCTGCTCTTTCAACCAACTCACCTTGGTTCAAGAATACATCTCTTCACTCCTTTGATATTTGTCGTTGTAATTCCTCAACGTCTTCAAAGAGGTGATGGGTCCCGACAACCACACATTCCTCGGACTGTGAGGTCCTTAAACTCTCGGACTATGATGTCCTTAACCTCGACCGTGATATCTTTAAACTAACATCGGACTGTGAGGTCCTTAAACTCACGGAATATGATGTCCTTAACCTTGACCGTGATGTCTTTAAACTAACATCAGACTGTGAGGTCCTTAAACTCACGGACTATGATGTCCTTAACCTTGACCGTGATGTCTTCAAACTAACATCGGACTGTGAGGTCCTTAAACTCATGGACTATGATGTCCTTAACCTCGACCGTGATGTCTTAAAACTAACATTGGACTGTGGGGTCCTTAAACCCATGGACTATGATGTCCTTAACCTTGACCGTGATGTCTTAAAACTAACATTGGACCGAGATGTCCTTAAACTAACATTGGACCGTAATGTCCTTAAACTAATCGACCGCAATGTCATTAAACTAAACAATAGAGCCTAAACACTCTCTTGTCGGATCTAAACGATCCCATTAAGTTGATCTTAGTCTAAAATTAGACTAACGCATCCTTAACAAACGTTTAAGTTGATCTTAGTCTCAAATGAGGCTAACATATGCTTAAACCCAAACCCCCAAACCCAAATCTAAGAAAGATACGGATTTGGACTAATCCACGTCCTACGGGCGACAACATAAATTAGTCTCCGTATACAATCCACGGGCAACCCAAAACAAAACAAACACACACAACACGAAGTGACCATCTGGAGAAGGAGAAAGTTGTTACTGCGATGCGGTAGCGTAATTAACTGCAGGGGCTTGCGCCTGTAGAGAAGAGCGTCCCCACAATCAAAACCCCCTCAAATGAGGGGGAATCTGACGAAGTCTGCAACATCGGCCGCATCCGTTTAAACCTTCGATACATGGTGCCATAAATCAACTTGGCATCTTCGGAGAGGTGGACGGATAGCACCAATTACCATCTGCCCCGAATTTTAGGCAAGACGGACCTACGCGGTCGCGTCTCTGTGTTCGGAGGGGAACAAATATTTTCCCATCATTTAACCTTATCATTGCAGAAAAAGAAACGAAAATAGAATGTACGCTTATGCCATCCGCATTCACCACGGGGCCCCGTCAAACACCATTAGGTTACTTAACTAACGACAGAGAGAGGGTTGGAATAGCGCGGGTGCAAAACATAAGCAACGTTTAATATATATATATATATATATATATATATATATATATATATAGCCATTCGTCTCACGCAATAATAAACATTTCAGATCACAGATGAATACATTCGATATACTAGGAATTCCGTGTTTCGTTTAAGCCCTGAACGAAAGACGGATTTCACGGTCGTGATGAATAGCCAAATCCCACTCTAGACCCCTACGGGTGCGGCAAACTATCCGCCAAATTCTCTAAGTGAAGCAACCCCCCTCAATAACATGAGTAGGCCACTCAGCACTTCGAGAACCCGGTAGTTTGTGCACCCTATCTTGGGTCTATCCTAGGAGAAAAAATAGTAAAAGAAATAATACAACGGTGGTTACAACCTCAACCCGGATGTGCCCCGTAAAAATAATATTACAACACTTTTACAAATTACAAGAATGAAAGAAAAGAAAACACTCTTCTCACATCCCCCGGCTATTCATCCACGACGATCCAACACATTCATATACACATACCATCACATGATACATTTATGTACAACCCCCACTAATCGTCGTATAGCAATTAGTGGACGTTTCATAACACATATCAAATTGAAAACGGATAAACGACGTTAAATATTGGACTTCGAAACACTCCGGATTTCCCTAACACTTAGATTACATAACATGCAATCTGGAAACAAATAAACAATACCATAAAATCTAAAACCAAGTGATCAGAACACACTAAAAATTCCAAGCCCAAATGTCTACAGTAGACCGGCGAGGTCGGGAATTTTGAGGTTTTCCTCGACGAGATTTTTGAATTTTGGGCTCGTTTTTCTAGGGTGTTCTAGTTATCCCATAACAAGTCTTCTGCACATGTTTAAAAAATTTCCAAAAGGCATTTAAAAATTTCCAGAAACTTGGTTTTTGATTTTACGGTTTCGGAGTTGTTTCGTGTTCGAAACTTTAAATATCGTCTAAAATACTAGTTTTGGTTTAATTAGGCTCTGATACCATGTTAGTAGATGTTGCACACCATCACAACTCTTGTAGGGAGGCGGACTTAGCAAACAATAATTTTGAAGCATGCAACATCAACTTTTACTCCCGGATATTATACTAAACCATAACTAGTAACCCTATCTAGGAGTTTTAGCTACTATGATAGGGATTATGCCTTCTTGAACCGGTCCTTCATGTCTTCTTTCCGCTGCGTTTCTGAGCTCCTTGAGTGTTTGAGACGATCTTGATCTCCGGTCACCGCTAATCCATAGATTATCCACCCGAGAGTTTTGGATCAAGTTTCAACCTCCACTAAAGAGGTAACTAAGAAGTCAAGCTTGCTTAGAGAGACTACTTAGATGATGTAGAGAATATCTAGAGGATTATTTGATCTCAATACCCTATGAATCACAACTCATGTGAAGGGTTAGGGTTGAGCTAGAGAGGAGGAGATAATTTGGAGAGAGAATGTGAGAGTGAGAATGAGCTAGGTCAAGCATGAACCAAATGATATGGCTAAAGTTTGAATTATTGAAGTATGGATTATTTTTCTCAAAATAATCAACCATGCTTCAATAGTAGATCCAAATGAATATAATAATCCTTAGCCATGCTTTCATCCATGCTTGGAAAAATCTCCAAATTCCACCTCATTTATTTTATTTTCCAAAATCGAAAATCCATATATGAGGTGTCTCCTTCTAGAAGCCTTTTCTTGTACAATTACAAGAATGCCCCTTGCCGTATACCGTATAAATATACTCGTATTCGTATTCCGAAAAATACGAATACAATAAGATACCAATAATCCAATAATATAATACTGGTATCCGGCTTAAACCAAAGCCTACTAGTATTATCTTTCCGAATATCATTCGTGTAGCCAGTACGCGTATATGATCGAAACCCTGCTGTAACATCTTACTGCCTCTACATCGTTTCTCCTGAACCAGGAAAACTCTCTGTGTGGGACTCTAAAGACTCAACAGTACGCTGACAGTGGGTTTAACCACAAGCCCGTCAGCGGCACTAGCTGTGCGTAACGGCTACCCAGGTACATGTCGAAAAGGTGATCGATGAGCGAACTCATCCCAACCCAACGAGCCTATAAGTAACACTTACCGTACAGTCCGGTCTCATCGTCTGATATGTCGCATATCGAGTCTAGGGGTGGTAAACGTTAGACCCCAGTAACTTGATAAGTCATGCCGATGTGTGGCTAATAACGGTTCGGGAAACTACTGATAACACTTATCAGTAAATCTCAACAATCCTGGTCAGGAATTTGTTGTTATAGCCAATCGAGCATAGCGCAACATTAACTCCCTATACCGGGAGAGACGAAACTCCTCCTATCTCTCACCTCCTTCATGTGATTCGAGACTGTACCTCTAACAACTTCAATTTCAATACACAATTTTTTTAAAAGTTAATGTACAAATGAAGTATTTGCAATTCTGTGAACACTATAAGTATTTGTTTTACTTTTGAACAACAAGAAAGCACTTGTAGCTCATTGGTAAAGCCTTGCACTGCTGTGACATAGCCCCTGTGTTCGAATCCCCCCATCCACATTATCTTTTTATTAAATTTTCTTTTAATCTTTTAGAAGCCCAAGGGTTTCACATGCAGTACACGTAAGATGATAAGTTACAAAATAATCAAACATGTACACGAGGGTATATGAATTATGATGGATACGTGGCCAAATCTGCACCCTCCACCGCCGGTTTTACACCGGCGATGGAAGCTGTGCAGACCAGCACCGCGGCCCCCCTCCCCCCCCGTAGAGGATGCTCACCATCTTTTCACCCGAGCACCCTTTGGCCTACCCCACTTCTACCATGTTGTTTGAATACTCTGCATTCATACAGAGAACAATAAAACACCCTTTAATCCAATTTTTAATGCAAATATTAATGCATTTTTTAACCCTCTATACCATGATTTTCCCTATAAATACCATACTACATTTTACACATCCTCACTCAGAAATTCCCTGCCAAAACTCTAAAAAATTCTCAAGTCCTTATAGTGTGCAAATGGAGTTAGCAAAAGGCAAGATTCCGATGACGTTTCGAATTGATTCCGGTGACGAAACGACGCTCTGACGCTTCCCTAGTCTTCTCCTACCTCTCTTCTTTCTCAATAGCCAGCAATTCCCCTCTCCCCCTCACTTCTTCTACTCTAAAAAGCTTCATTTCTAAAACCTGAAGGAAGCGGAGTTAATCCGACTTCCGATTCATTTTTCTTTAAAATTCTATTTTTCTTAATCAATAAAATACCATACTCTCATATAATCTTTAACAAAAATTAACAAACACATTAAAACAAGTTTCATCTCGAAAGAATCATTTATGCAACTTTTATCGTATTTTTACGGTAAAATACCACATATTTTAGTTTCGACATAAATCAACATAATACTTGTATTATTTTTAGATAACTCACAAGGTAATGACATACCTCATCATAGCACACATCTTTGACATAGCACGATGAAAGTTTGGGACATTAATTATGGGATAATACGACATTACAAAAAAATACCATCAAACATACAAAACCATCTCTTTAAAAAGTGTATTAATCAATTCCGTGCAATTGAGCCTCTACAACCCACTTTTAGGGACCCCGTTCGGGATGGTGCAGGTTATCGCACATCCTTAGGCCTAGTAGACCAAGATGCAGAGCTCCAAAAGGAGTATTCGATCTCGATGGAATTTTAATGCATTTTTCTCCGAAAGGAGCATTCGATCTCGATGGAATTTTAATGCATTTTTCTTTAGAAAATGAGATTTCTACAAAAATAAATAAAATTTATTTATATATATATATAACTATTATCAAAATATCTATTTTAATTATATTATATAAATATTCTAAATCAAAAGAATCACCAGTACATGAAAATACCACCCAAATACAAAACAATTCCAATATTTCAATAAAATACTATATACAATGAAAACTAGGTTCCACTCACTAAAAATTTCACTTTTATAAAATATACATCTATGAAAACTCTAAAGACGATAATTAGATACTTGAGGTGTATTTTGAAAACATATCAAAAACTATTTTTACAATAAGGACCCTAGTAAATATAAGTTTAAGCGGGACCAATTCTCTTGAGCCTCAGGGAGCCGGAGAATGTTGGTAGTTGCCTATCTAAGGTAAACAATCTAACAAACGGTGTTATCAATATGGTAATTGTCTTGAAAAAAGACACAAATCTTGCCGTCCATGTGCAGCAGTTACCGATAACATCAAAATTAATTCAGGATTTCAAGTTATTTTCAAAGTGTCTGACTCAGACCGAGTCTTAATCTAATCAATCTGACTTGAATATGATTTAAGTATAAACTACAACACAACATGAATCCATGAATTCGTCTATTCAATCTATATCAATCTATATTGACCAAACCGAACCATGGATATACCCCATCTACAGGACTCTTCATTTATATCCATTCTGTTTACAGATATCATGGTTTCGGCAAGTCATCAATCTATATAACAAAACAATACAATCAATACAAAAAGCATCACGGGGTTTATAAAGGGTAGATTGGTACGGAATGTGTTAGAAGTGGCACGAGACCGTAACCTTAATACACCTAACCTGAATATCCATTGCCGTTGTACCGTGGCTAAACGGTTCCTTGTGCTCCGTATACCTTAGTCTCCGGAATAGTGGGACTTCTCTCATATACACTGGCATATTCTGTACTAAGCTACAAAGAACTGCGTTAACAATATAATCAAACATTACTAGTCTTATTCTCTTTTTATCTATTCTATCTCTACTCATCTTTGGGACTTACCGAGCGATTGTTCGCTAATGACATTCCTTTTTTCTTTCTGTGGAATGTTGTCAGGTGATTCGGACGCATTAGAGACCGAGCCCAGCTGAGGATTTGGAGCAGTTTTCTTTTGACCCAGAGCTTTAGATACTTATACATATTTATTTCATTTTAGTTATACCATTGTTTAGGCATCGCTTTCTATTCATGTATTTACATTTCAGTTGTACCTGTAAAAGAATGTTTAATAAATAAAGTTGCTGTTCATTTACATTCCTGTCTCTTGTATACTTTACTTTATATTGCTTAGTTATTCTTAGAGTATTTACTTTTGAGTAAATACGTAGCGGGCCTCACCGTGTCTCCTCCCCGTACACCGGGAAGCGGGGCGTGACAGGTTTTGTTGGCAGCCCATGAAGGTCAGCTCTGTATGGACATGCAGGTCTGTTCTGCATGAACATGCGGGTCCAATCTGCATGAAGCCCTAAGCAATATAACACAAGAATCAACAACTAAAAACATTCTTTACAATTCATATTCCTTGAATCTTACAATTTCATATATTTTGAATCTGTCTTAACCCTATTTTTCTTTCAAGATTATGGATTTCCAAAACAACACCAGTACCAATTTCAACAACACACCACCACCTCTACCGCTTACACCTACCGTCGCTGCTCCAATCAATAAGCAAACAGTACTGCTTGAGGCGATCCGCAGCTTCCTAGAAGGACAGTAGCAGCAGACCGCTATTCTAATGCACCGTTCAGAAGCGGAAGCACCTGGGGTAAAGCAATTCCGGGCTTTACACCCCAAGCAATTCTCGGGAAAAGAGAGCCCTCTAGAAGCTGAAGAGTAGGCTCAAAGCATTGAAGATGATCTGGCAGCGGCATAAGTGCCAGAGATCGCTTGGCTTCGGGTTGCAAAGCTGCAGCTCACTGACAATGCACGAGTCTGGTGGAAGGCGGAAGAAAACCGTCTTGACCAACCGATCGAATGGAGGACTTTTCGCGACATGTTCGACGTAAAATACTTCCCCAAGACTGCTCGATTCAACACGGAGCAGCAATTTATCCATCTACAATAGGGTTCGATGTGGACCAAGTCCGTAGATGAATATGACGCTGGGTTTATCATACTCAGTAGGTAAGATATGTCTCAATATTCGATTTTCAATTATCACATATTACACAGCTAACACAAGACCTTAACAGGTTCACGGCACATTTGATACCAATTGCTGAGATCAGATCCAGAAGATTTCAGCAAGGGTTAGATTCGGAAATCCAAGCTGCTTTAGCTACAAGGGATTTTCCAACTCAGGAGTTGGCCCTGAAAGCTGCCCGCCGATATGAGGGGCAGACCTCAATCTACCGGGATGAAGCGCTCTGCTACTCAAATGGCAGGAGGAGCCTCTTCAAGGCCACAATTTGTACCCAGGAGACTGGGAGTACCGAACAACCGGCCCAACCCATCCTTTTGTACCTACTGCAGGAGAGATGGGCATTTGGCGAAAGACTGCCGGCGTGTAAATCACCTTTGCTTAGTCTGCGGCTCAGCTACTCATGACATTGGGTCTTGTCCTCGTAGACACAACCTAAATGCTGCACCCAGGTCAGCAATCACTTATCAGCAGCACCCAGCCATCCGGCACCTGCTTCACGACTCGCACTACCTGCTCTACCTCCTCGTGGATCGACTGCACCTCCTCCTCGTCAGTTCCATCAAGCGCAATGGAACGTACCTCAAGTACAACGGAACGGACAGAGGAATGCTCCTCCAGCAAGGAGGAATATACCAAGGCGACAGGCTTTCACAATGACTGTGGAAGAAGCTGAAGCCACCGGCCAAGTCATCACTGGTAACACTTTCCTTTCAAACTTTCTTTCAGTCTATATACGTTCTTATATATCCTTTTCTTATACCTAAAACCTATCCCGCATAACTTAGGTACGATCTTAGTAACCTCACTTCCTGCATTAGCACTCTTCGATACTCGAGCATCTCGTTTCTTTATGTCGCAACGGTTTGTCGGAACTCATGCGATTCCAGTCAAACCTCTCGTATCCAGCTGGAATGTCAGTTCAGAGAACGGCGTTCTAAAAGCAGTAATGGGATACGACCTGTGTCCAGTGGTCGTCTGCAGCAGAGAATTCTATGCTGACTTCAAGGTGCTGGACACACCAAATTTCGATGTCGTTTTGGGTATGGATTGGCTCGGAACTTTTTATGCTACCATCGAATGTCGTCACAGGAGGGTGGTGTTCGATATTCCAGAACATCTGGTCTTTTATTTCAAAAGTGGAGACCGTACCCTGGAGCCAAGCACATACAAGGCAAAACCAAAGAAGGCAGTGATTGCAGCACTTCAAGCGGAGAAAGGATTGAAGCCAGAAATAGTTCGAGAGTTCGACGATGTATTCCTGAAGACATATTAGGTTTGCCACCCGATCGAGCTCTTGAATTCAGCATTGATTTAGTACCTGGAGCACAACCGGTGATTAAAGCACCGTATCGGTTAAGCCCTGAAGGTTTGAAGGAGGTTTGTACTCAGTTGGATAAATTATTGGCGAAAGGATGGATTCGTCCCATCACTTCAAGTTGGGGATCTTCAGTTCTACTTGTGAAGAAGAAAGAAGGTCCATATCGAATGTGCATTGATTATAGAGCTTTGAACGATGTAACTATAAAGAACAAGTATCCACTCCCGTGCATCGACGATTTATTCGATCAGCTAAGTGGATCTTGCGTTTTCTCCAAGTTAGATCTTCTTTCGGGTTATCATCAGGTGAAGGTCAAAGAATCTGATATCCATAAGACGGCATTCAAAACTCGCTATGGACATTACGAATTTCTTGTGATGCCATTTGGAGTGACCAACGCACCGGCTATATTCATGAACCTAATTAATCAAGTTTTCCGAGAGTACCTAGACAGGTTTGTTGTCATCTTCATCAACGATATCCTGGTGTATTCTAAGAGTCGGAAAGAACATGCTGAGCACCTACGATTTGTCCTGGAAACTCTACGACAGCATCAACTCTACGCCAAGTATAGCAAGTGCGAGTTTTGGCTAGATCAAATCGGTTTTCTCGGACATATTGTATCAGGCGATAGAATCTCTGTGGATCCAGCTAAACTATCAGTAGTAAGCGAATGGCCGACACCGAAATCAGTGAAGGACATTCGAAGATTCTTAGGTTGAGCAGGATATTACAGAAGGTTCATTGAAGGATTTTCGAAGATTGCAACACCACTGACCAAGCTCACACGTAAAGATGAAGAATTCGTGTGGTCAGAAGCATGCGAACGAGCTTTCGTAGAACTCAAGTCAAGATTGATATCAGCACCTATTCTCGTTATACCGGACTAATCTGGAGGTTTTGAAGTGCATTGCGATGTATTCGGTAAGGGATTAGGATGTGTTCTACATCAGCACGGTAAAGTTGTAGCTTATGCTTCAAGACAGCTGAAGATTCATGAGCGCAATTATCCGACGCATAATTTGGAGTAGGCAGCCGTTATCTTTGCTCTCAAGATTTGGCGCGATTATCTTCTTGGTGAACGAGTGGACCTATACATGGACCAAAAAAGTCTTAAATATATGTTTACTCAGAAAGAGTTGAATATACAGCAGAGAAGATGGTTAGAACTTATGGCGGACTTCGATATCAACTTACAATATCATCTAGAGAAGATGAATGTAGTACCTGATGCCCTTAGTCGCCAACCATTAGCATTGAATCTCACCGCGCAGTGGAACCTTCAACAAGATTTACATCAAATAGAGATTGAAGTGATCATGCCAGGTAACGCTTCAACTTTGATGAACTTACAAGTTTAATCTACCATTGTCAATCAGATCAAAGCAGCTCAAGCAAGTGATGCTAAAATGCAAAAGATCAGAGAACATGTAGAAAGTGGATTTCGAACAGACTTCATCATCCATAAAGACGGATCTTTGAGATACGGCAGTAGATTTTGTATACCAAAAGGTTCTGTGCGAGATGAGTTGATGAAAGAATCTCACAGCTCTCCTTATTCAGTACACCCTGGAGGTACAAAGATGTACAAAGATCTGCGTCAGAATTACTGGTGGCATGGAATGAAGCGTGAAGTAGCCAGAAGTGTCGCTAAATACTTGGTGTGTCAGCAAGTAAAGACTGAATATCACAGGACAGCCGGTTTACTTCAACCGTTACCTATCCCAGAATGGAAGTGGCAACACATCACAATGAATTTCATGACTGCACTTCCTCGCAGCACGAAAGGTAATGATGCAGTATGGGTTATTGTGGATCGACTCACAAAGTCGGCTCACTTCATCCTATTTCAAGTTGGCCAATCTACTGAGACACCAGTAAAGAAGTACATGGAGGTAAGAATCTAAGTAAGATTTAAACTCTTCAAAAATATACTATCTCCGATACCCATGAACTCATGCAGGAAATCGTGAGATTACATGGAGTACCGGTTTGCATTGTCTCCGATCGTGACACTAAATTCAGATCACAATTTTGGCAAAGTCTGCAAGCTAGCTTGGGTACAAGTCTGAACTTCAGCATAGCTTATCATCCATAAACAGATGGTCAGTCTGAGCGAACTATTAAGAACTTAGAAGATATGCTAAGAGCGTGTATGCTAAATTTCGGAGGATCGTGGAAGGACCACCTATATCTTGTGGAGTTTTCATACAACAACAGCTACCAAGCAAGTATAGGAATGGCACATTTTGCAGCGCTATATGGAAGGAGGTGTCGATCTCCATTAAGTTGGAACGACATCGGAGATAGAGAACTCCTTGGACCTGAGATGATAGTAGCAACTGTCGACGTGGTTCGTACTATCAGGGAAAGAATGCGCATAGCCCAAGATCGACAGAAGCACTGGGCTGATGCAAAGCGCCGTCACTTAGAGTTTCAACTGGGAGAACATGTATTTATGAAGATATCTCCGAACCGTGGAGTGATTCGTTTTGGAAGACGCGGTAAGCTTAGTCCGAGGTATATTGGACCGTTCGACATACTCGAACGAGTCGGTGAAGTGGTATATCGCTTGGCACTTCCACCTTCATTGGAAGGAGTGCACAATGTGTTCCATATATCCCAACTCAGAAGGTATGTGAGTGACCCCAGTCATATTCTTGATCACTCCGAGCTCACTGTACAGCCAGACTTATCTTATGAGTGACAACCTGTTGAGATCCTGGATAGAAAGGTGAAGTCACTTCGGAACAAGAAAGTCAACTTGATTCGAGTGATGTAGAGAAAAGATTCACTAGGAGAATCGACATGGGAACGTGAGGACGACATGCGTGTAAGATACCCTCATTTATTTGTAAACTAGTCCTTAAAAATAAATTGTAAATTTCGAGGACGAAATTTTTAAGGAGGGTAGATTGTAACAACTCCAATTTCAATGTACAGAATTTTTTTTAAAAGTTAATGTACAAATTGAGTATTTGCAATCCTGTGAACACTATAAGTATTTGTTTTACTTTTGAACAGCAAGAAAGCACTTGTAGCTCATTGGTAAAGCCTTGCACTGCTGTGACATAGCCCCTGTGTTCGAATCCCCCCGGCCACATTATCTTTTTATTAAATTTTCTTTTAATCTTTTAGAAGCCCAAGGGTTTGCACGTGCACTACACGTAAGATGATAAGTTACAGAATAATCAAACATGTGCACGAGGGTATATGAATCGTGAGGGACACGTGGCCAAATCTGCACCCTCCAACACCGGTTTTAGACCGGCGACACAAGCTGTGGAGACCGGCACCGCCGGGCCCCCCATAGGGGATGCTCCACATCTTTTCACCCGAGCACCCCTTAGCCTATCCCACTTCTCCCATATTGTTTGAATACTCTGCATTCATACAGAGAACAATAAAACACCCTTTAATCTAATTTTTAATGCAAATTTTAATGCATTCTTTAACCCTCCAAACCCTAATTTTTCCTATAAATACTACACTCCATTTTACACATCCTCACTTTGAAATTCCCTGTCAAAACTCTCAAAAATTCTCAAGTCCTTATAGTGTGCAAGTGGAGTTAGCAAAGGGCAAAATTCCGACGACGTTTCGAGGTGATTCCGGCGACGAAACGACGCCCCAATGCTTCCCTAGTCTTCTCCTATCTCTCTTCTTTCTCAATATCCAGTAAGTCCCCTTTCTCCCTCTCTTCTTCTACTCTGAAAAGTTTCATTTATAAAACCCGACGGAAGCGGAGTTACTTCGACTTCCGATTCGTTTTTCTTTAAAATTCTATTTTTCTTAATCAATAAAATACCAAACTCTCATATAATCTTTAACAAACATTAACAAACATATTAAAACAAGTTTCATCTCAAAAGAATCATTTATGCAACTTTTATCGTATTTTTACGGTAAAATACCACATACTTTAGTTTCGACATAAATCAACATAATACTTGTATTACCTTTAGATAACTCACAAGGTAATGACCTACCTCATCACAACACACATCTTTGACATATCACGATGAAAGTTTGGGACATTAATTATGGGATAATACGACATTACAAATAAATACCATCAAACTTGCAAAACCATTTCTTTAAAAAGTGTATTAATCAATTCCTTACAATTGCGCCTCTACAACCCAATTTTAGGGACCCCGTTCGGAATGGTGTGGGTTATCGCACATCCTCGGGCTTAGTAGAGTGAGACGCAGACCTCCGAAAGAAGCATTCGATCTCGATGGAATTTTAATGCATTTTTCTTTAGAAAATGAGATTTCTACAAAAATAAATAAAATTTATTTATATATATATATATAACTATTATCAAAATATCTATTTTAATTATATTATATAAATATTCCAAGTTTTCTAAATCAAAGGAATCACCATTACATGAAAATACCATCCAAATACAAAACAATTCTAATATTTCAATAAAATACCATATACAATGAAAACTAGGTTCTACTCATTAGAAATTTCACTTTTATAAAATATACATCTATGAAAACCCTAAAGATGATAATTAAATACTTGAGGTGTATTTTGAAAACATATCAAAAACTATTTTTACATAAAAACCCCTCAAGTTATACTAAATTATAATAAGGACCCTAGTAAATATAGATTTAAGCGGGACCAATTCTCTTGAGCCGGAGAATGTGGGTGCTTGTCTATCTAAGGTAGACAATCTAACCAACGGTGTTATCAACATGGTAATTGTCTTGGAAAAAGACACAAATCCTGCCGTTCATGTGCAGTAGTTACCGATAACATCAAAACTAATTCAGGATTTCAAGTTCTTTTCAAAGTGTCTGACTCTGAGTCTCAATCTAATCAATCTGACTTGAATATGATTCAAGTATAAACTACAATACAACATGAATCCATGAATCTATCTATTCAATCTATATGAATCTATATTGACTGAATCGAACAATGGATATACCCCGTCTACATGACTCTCCATTTATATCCATTCTATTTACTGATATCATGGTTTCGGCAAGTCATCCATCTATATAACAAAATAAATAATCAATACAAAAGACATCGCGGGGTTTATAACGGGTAGATTGGTACGGAATGTGTTAGAAGTGGCACGAAACTGTAACCTTAATACACCTAACCTGAATATCCATTGCCGTTGTACCGTGGATAAACGGTTCCTTGTGCTCCGTATACCTTAGTCTCCAGAATAGTGGGACTCCTCTCATATACACTGCCATATTCCGTACTAAGCTACAAACAACTGCGTTAACAATATAATCAAACATTACTAGTCTTATTCTCTTTCTGTCTATTCTATCTCTACTCATTTTGGGGACTTACCGAGCGATTGTTCGCTGACGACATTACTTTCTTCTTTCTTTGGAATATTGTCAGATGATTCGGATGGATTAGAGACCGAGCCCAGCACTGAGGATTTGGAGCAGTTTGCTTTTGACCCGGAGCATTAGGCACTTGTACATATTTATTTCATTTCAGTTATGCCATCGTTTAGGCATCGCTTTCTATTCATGTATTTACATTTCAGTTGTACCTGTAAAAGAATGTTTAATAAATAAAGTTTCTGTTCATTTACATTCCTATCACTTGTGTACTTTACTTTATATTGCTTAGTTACGCTTAGCGTGTTTACTTCTGAGTAAATACGTAGCGGGCTTCGCCGCGTCTCCTCCCCATACACCGGGAAACGCGGCGTGACAGTACCCAAAATCTACCTGTTTGCACGAAACTGATGAGCCGTAGTAGGGAGGAAATCAAAGCACAGTGGGAACCATACAAGACACTATGATGATCTCGGGTCTACAGACTAACCTATATAAGTGTCACCAGAGAACTGCTATCTGACGATAGGTATGATACCGTCTAGGAGTTCTCGACGAGTCCTGTTCGGTGTACCCATTCTCTAATGAGCACTTGTGTACAATCTTTGATGTCAAACACCAATGATTGTGGGATCAACCATCGCCTCCATACAGGGTCAGGAAACGTACACAATAGTCTACTCTGGTAATATTGATGCTCTGTCTCGGTATTCTCTTGACTAGAAACTATTAAAGGATATGCTTGCGGACTACACAAGCCCCACTAGTATGATTTACATCATAGTCTTGATAGTCAAGCAAAGATCCTAAGGGCTTATCAACATGTATACATGATATGAAATACTAAGTAAAACACATCACATGTTAAGATAAAGAGAAACCAAATAGCGTACTATCATATTGAGCAAGATTATTTCTGTACATACATATCTCTAGCATCCTATATAGTAAAGGTTTCTAGGGCATACATATCTAACAATCTCCCACTTGCACTAAGGCCTGTAATTGGCTCAATAAGTACCCAATGTCTGCACTATAACCAGTTGCTGGCGTACCACATGCCCAACATCTCAAACTGGACTTGAGGGATGGCCTTGGTGAATGGATTTGCTGTGTTGTCCTTTGTGTCCACTCTCCGCACCTCGATCTCCTGGCGATCCACTATCTTCCTGATCAAGTGATACCGCCTCAAGATATGTTTGGATTTCTGATGGGACCGCGGTTCCTTTGCCAAAGACATGGCTCCATTGTTATCGCAATACAAAGGTATTGGATTAGCAATGGATGGAGTCACTTGAAGTTCAGAAACGAACTTCCTCATCCAGACTGATTCTTTTGCGGCATCATTAGTAGCAATATACTCAGCTTCAATCGTAGAGTCGGCGACGGTTTGTTGCTTGGAACTCTTCCAACATACCGCCCCTCCATTAAGGGTAAATACAAAACTCGAGATGGACTTGCTGTCATTCTTATCGCTCTAGAAACTTGAATCGGTAAAGGCCTCCATTTGGAGATCTCCGTTACCATACACCAAGAACATTCTTTAGTCCTTCCTAAGTACTTAAGAATGTTCTTCACAGCAGTCCAGTGTTTCTCCCCTGGATTAGATTGATATCTGCTTACTACACTCAGTGCATAAGCTATATCTGGGCGAGTACATAACATCGCATACATTATAGATCCTACCGCCGAAGCGTAGGGTATAATGCTCATGCGAGCGCTCTCTTCATCAGTCTTTGGAGACATCTCTTTGGAGAGGGTGATCCCGTGACAAGCGGGTAAATTACCTTGCTTGGAATCTTCCATACTAAACCTCTTTAGTACGGTGTCTATGTATCTTGATTGGGACAATCCTAACAATCTCTTAGATCTATCTCTATAGATCTTAATGCCTAGAATGTACGAGACATCACCCAGGTCCTTCATGGAGAACCTTTGTGATAAGAATAGTTTGACCGATTGTAGTATAGGAACGTCATTTCCTATTAAGAGAATGTCATCCAAGTACAATATGAGGAATGTGACTGTATTCCCTACAATCTTTTTATAAATGCAAGGTTCATCTACATTTTTGATAAAATCAAACTCTTTGATTGTATCATCAAAGCATATGTTCCAACTCCGTGATGCCTGCTTTAATCCATAAATGGATTTAAGCAACTTGCATTTCTTTTTGCTGCTCCCACTATCAATGAAGCCCTCCGGCTGATCCATAAAAACGCATTCTTCCAAATCACTATTTAGAAATGCTGTTTTAACGTCTTTCTGCCAGATTTCATAGTCGTAGTAAGCAGCAATAACAAGAATGATTCGAATGGATTTAAGCATTGCAATTGGAGAGAAAGTCTCATCATAGTCCAATCCTGGTTTTTGACGAAATCCTTTCGCTACAAGCCTAGCTTTATAGGTCTCTACCTGTCCATCCACTCCAATCTTTTTTATTAAAGATCCACTTGCACCTTATGGGTTTTACTCCAGAAGGTGCAACCTCCAAATTCCATACTTTGTTGGTGTGTATGGATTCCATTTCGGATCGTATGGCATCCAGCCATTTCACCGAGTCACTACTCGTGATAGCTTGCTGAAAAATAGTAGGATCATCATCATCTATGATGCAATCTTCTCTATCACCATCAATTAGAAAGCCATAGTATCGATCCGGTGGGCGAGAAGTTCTACTATATCTACGGAGTGACTGAGGCTCGTTGGGTTCTATTGAAACTTCAGGTTCAACCAAATCGTCAGTATTTGTTTGTGGCTCTAAAATTTCTTCCAGTTCTACCGCATTGCCAATATTAGCATTTGTAAAAAATTCATTTTCTAAAAATATGGTATATTGAGAAACAAACACTCTTTGTTACTCCTTGTGATAGAAAAGATACCTATATGAATGTTTGGGATGCCCCACAAATTTACACAAAACCGATCGTGTTTCGAGTTTGTCCAGATTCTGCTTTTTAACATAAGTTGGACAACCCCATATCCTAACTCGTTTAAGAGATGGTCTCTTCCCATACCATATCTCATATAGAGTGGTAGGCACAGTTTTGGTCGAAACTCTGTTTAATAGATATATTGTAGTCTCCAATGCATGCCCCCAGAACGAAAGTGGTAACTCAGTATCACTAATCTTTGAACATACCGTATCTAATAGGGTACGATTTCACTGTTCTGACACACCGTTGTGCTGTGGTGTGTACGGAGGAGTGAGCTGAAAGAGAATCCCATTCTCTTTCAGGAAACCTAAAAACTCTGTACTTAGGTACTCTCCTCCTCAATCTGATTGAAGTTTCTTGATAAGCAATCCAGTTTGTTTTTCTACTTCAAGTTTAAACTCCTTGAATTTTTCGAAAGCTTCAGACTTATGTTTCAATAAGAACACGTGTCCAAATCTCGAGAAATCATCAGTAAAAGTTATGAAGTATGAAAAACCACTTCTTGCATGTGTAGACATTGATCCACATACATCACTATGTATAAGGCCTAAGAGTTCAGTAGCTCTCTCTCCGTGTCCAAAAAACGGGATTTTGGTCATTTTACCTTTTATGCAAGACTGACAAGTCGCATAAGATTTATATTTAAACGTATTTAAATATCCATCTTTATGTAACTTGGTTAGTCTTGTTTCATTAATATGACCAAGTCTACAATGCCAAATGAAAGCTTCATTTATCTCTGAAATCTTTCTTTTGTTTGTGTGTTGTATGTTAAAAACTGTGTGTTGATTTAGGATGTAGATTCCGTTATTTAATGTACCATACACAATCAACTGTTGATTTAGATTAATGTTCATAACATTACTTTGTAACACAAAATTATATCTTTTGTTGTCCAAAAGAGATACAGATATTATGTTACACAACATAGATGGCACAAAATAATACGGGTTCAAAACCAATATACACCCTGAAGGCAACCCCAGAAGATACTCTCCCACGGATACAACATGAACATTCGATCCATTTCCAACACGGAGAGTATGGTCAACTTTCTTCAAAACCTTGCTATTTTTCAATCACTGCACACAATTGTAGATATGAGATCCTGACTCGGTATCTATTACCCAGGAAGCAGAGTTTATTGAAAAACAGTTTTCGGTAACAAACACACCTGAAGAGGAAGTATCGGCATGCTTCTTCTTCTTGAGATCAGCGATGTATCCAACGCAGTTTCTCTTCCAGAGCCTAGTCTTGTGGCAGTAGAAGCATTCTTTTTTTCCAGATGTCGCAGCCCACGATTTGTCTTTCCCCTGTGTCTTTTTGACTCCGCCTCTCGGTTTGATGGATTTCTTCTTCTTCTTCTTTCTTTTAGCCTTAGCTTTTGGGACGGAAGAGAAAGATGGTCCAGCAACTAGAGAGAGAGTTTTCACTACTTTTAGTGTGCTCTCTGCACTTCTCAACATATTGAGAAGTTCAGATAGTGATCTCTCCAAATTATGTATATTGAAGTTCACTATGAACTGAGTTAGGCAGGGGGAGACTGGAGAACTATGTCAACATATTGTTCATTTTCCATCATCCATCCCATGTCCTTTAGTTGTTTAATAAGACCTATCATCTTTAGCACACGATCACCTACAGATGTACCGGCAGACATCCTCATCGGAAACAACTTTCTTGAGGCTTCGTAGCAAAGAGCACGAGATTGCTCTTCATATAACTCCTTTGTATGGAGAAAGATGGATTGCAAATCTATCTTCTCATGCTTCTTATGATGTTCGTTGTCCATTAAAGCAAGCGCGAGGTATTTGTCTATGGCACAATCAATATCCCAGGTCTTGCGGATTTCCGTATCCTCAATAGAGGAATCAGGGCCTGGGAGGGAAGGGGCTAGAGCAGTAAGGATGTATGCAACCTTATCATAAGTAAGGGCAATCATCACATTCCTCAGCCAGTTTTTATAATTAGGTCCTGTGGGTTTATTTTTGTCTAATAGAAGCTTAAGTCCCGACATTAGTTATCTTCCATTAGGAGAGAGAAAAGAAAACACTCAGCAAAAGCTCTTACATAATTAGATTGGTTATTAATCTTATCTAATCGATGCCTCCCACTGCTTTTTATCAAATTTTCCTTCAAATGTTAAAAAGAAAATTAGCCAGGATTAATTACATTCTACAAGTTCGCTAACCGGTCAGCCAGGTCAGTGTCGGTACTCCGAGGTGTTAGTTATATGTATGCCCTAGAGGCCATTACTGTACATGAGATATATATTGTAGTGGATGCTGGGACATATATAGGTAGGACTTTCTTGCTCGACATGATAGTACGCTATCTGGTTGCTCTTTATCTTAACATGTATACTTATTGTCTCTCTGTTATATATTGATAAAGCCCTTAGGATGTGTACTAGACTTCCAGGACTATGATGTAGATCATACTAGTGGGGCCTGGGTAGTCAATGAGTACATCCTTCAATGTTCCTAGTCGTAGGAATATCGAGACGGGGCATCGATATTCCAGAGTAGACTAGCGTATATCTTCTCGACCCATGTGATGGGCGATGGATGATCCCATATCCATTGGTGTTTGACATCAGAGATGGTATGCGGGTGCTCAGTGGAGACTGGGTACACTGAACGGACTCGCCGAGAACTCCCAGATGGTATTATACCTCACGTCAGATGGCAATTCTGTGGTGACACTGGTACAGCTTAGTCTGTTGACCCGAGATCGTCATAGAGTCTTGTGTGTCTCCCACTGTGCTTTGATTTCCACCCTACCACGGCTCTACTGATTCGTGCAAACAGGTGGTTTTTAGGTACAGTCCCGATTCACATGGAGGCAATGAGCGATAGAAGGGGATTCGTCTCTCCCGGTATTGGGGGTTGATGTTGCGCTATGCTCGACTGGCCATAACTGGAAATCCCTGGCCAGGGTTGCAGTGATTTACTGGTAAGTGTTATCAGTAGTTTCACGCTTGTTGTGGACTTTACATCGGCATGACTTATCAAGCTGCTGGGGTCTGACGTTTACCACCCCTAGACGAGATATGCGACATATCAGACGAACAGACCGAACTGTGCGGTAAGTGTTACTGATTGGATTCGCAGGAGTGTGAGCAGGCTTGCTTATTGATCTTCTGATCGCTCAATACCCGGGTGGCCATTACGTTTAGCATACTGCTTGCGGCTTGTGGGTGTTTGATATGATCATCACCTACTACCGGCGTATTGACGAGTCTTTAGAGTCCTACACAGGGGTTTCTTGGCTCAAGCGAAATGGAGTAGGAGTGCATATGTGATATGTGCGGGACCGAGATTGATACGATATGAGATACCGTATTCTATTCTCGCGATTTGTGACATTGATCGGTTGTATGCGATATAGCCGGGTTATCGGATCAAGTGTTGATTCGATAAGTTGTTACTTTTTCTATTAGTCGGTTATAGCCGGATTATTAAATCAAGAGTTGATTTAATAATTTAATGTATAATTATATATTTGATATATTACATTACATTAACTAGTATTAGCTCACTTAAGATTTATTTTCTCACTAGTTTGTGCATAAGTGTATATGTGATATATATTTATGTACATATGTTTGTGTCATACTTGATGATACACACAAGATAGGTGTATGAGACTTGTACCAAGATTAAGTTTAAGATTAGGGTTATTGTTTTATCTTAAGATTTAACAAAAGAGTTGAACTTAATCAAAGTTATCAAGCTTGAAGAAGCTTGGAGAAACTTTGACAAAGTCTACTCTTTTGTCATTTCTCTTGATATTCTTTAACCTAACCCTTAACTTAATACCTTGGTCAATTCTCTATATGAGTTAAGCATGATAGCTTAACTCACCCATGGTTACATTATTGAGGGGATGAATTCATATGATGATTATTCTTTCTTCTTCTTCTTCATCAAGCTCCATGAAAAGCTTGCTAGCTCTAATGGTGCCATGAGAAAAAGTGTGAGAAAATCAATTCTAAAGTGAGCCCACTTCCTATTTCTTCATCCTCTACTACTTGCCATGTAGTATAGGGTGTTCTCTTCACAAAGTTCATAAGAATAGCTTGAGTTAGTGTCTCCCCGACGTAGATCATCTTCGGCCTCGAAGTCAACGACCTAGCCCGCTCATTTCTCCGAGGAAACCATCACTCGAGTCTGGGATCTCGATGATCGCAGCGAAGGGACGTCAACACGGAGCTTTAGAAGTGAAAGACCGGATCTACAAAGGTTGTAATCCCTTTTCACTTAGTGTTAAAATGTTTAACTTGCTAGTTTTCGCATAATCTCTAGTATACGATCTTGGTTAGTGGTATACGGCATGGCTATTTTTTTGAATCGGGCATGGTTGGTGCCTTGTAGAACCTTGTTAGAGTGCCTAGGAACCCTACAGTGGTCTCAGAGCCAAGCTAGAGCTTTAGGCGAAGTCTAGTCGAAGTTAGAAGTCCGATCGAACCCGGATAACCCCGATTAACCCTTCTCTGGAAATTTTCTGAAATTGTGATTTTTTCGGTATTAAAAATGCTCAAGAAAATCAGCAGGGTTTTCTAGGAATTACTGTGCAGCACGTCCCCCAATTCAATCAATGCGCCGCGGAACCGCGGCCGTAACATGGCTTGCGCGGCGGTTCCGCGGCCTAACTGTAGCAACAGGGACAGTGCTTTGCACAGTAATAACCGTAGTTACTTCCTGATTCTTCTGAGAATTTTTAATTTGTACTCGTGTGTTGAGTTTTCTGGGTTGTATTGGGGACTCAAAAGATTCGATCGGATAATTTAACTTCGTCTAAGTTTTTCCGGGTAATTTTAGAAAGTGTTAAAAAGTTCGACCGGATATCAATAACTTACTTTTTCCCCTGCCGGAAAATTTCCAAGTGTTGGATTTTTTCCGTAGTTTAAGAACGTTCTAAATTGTGCAAGTAACGCGATGGACCCTCTAGAAGACAACAAACCTTAAATCGATTATGTGACCGTCTTGAACTGCCTTTTGAACCTTAGGGTTTGGGGCAGTACGGCGTTGCCACATGTGAGGCGTTGGCTTGACCCTTCTACGGCTGGACCGTTGGTACTGTGGCATGAAATGGATGTTTTAAAACTTATTTCAAGTATTGAGCTATTTGGGAAAACTTGGGTGTTTGATTATTCGATCGGAAAGTTTAACATTGTCTATTTATCTGGAATGTGATACAATATTTGGAATCCACAAGTAGTTATGAGATAACTAATTTGAATGTTATAGACATAACAGTTTAGTCTCATTTGATCGGTTGCCACGGGATTTTGATGTGATCAAAAGTCCGTCGCAATCACGTAGCGTACGCGGATACTCGCCGGGTAAACTTAATAGACAGCCACGCCCCATAGCCCCGACCAAGTGACTGTAGGAGAACTCCATCGCCAAAAGTATCTGTTCGGGTGCTCGCGGCAGCGGTGTTCCGCCTTAGTGCACTTCGTCGACGGCATCCGGGGGTGCGGCCATCTACTAAAAGTTTGCGACAAGCATTCGATCAGGATGTCGGGAATCTTGTTGAATGGCCCGACTGATTATTGAAAAGAGTTTTCGATAATGAGACTAAAATGCGGGGTTTATAACTGTTAGGCATGCGATGTCTAAGGAATTCATATAGTTAGGCATGCGATGTCTAAGGAAATTGCGGATTCCAACTGTTGTAGTTTTACACTTTCTTTTGTAGGGTTCCTAGGCACTCTCAAGAGGTCTCACAAGGCATCAACCATGCCAATTTCAAAATTTACGGTGCCGAGAAACCCTAGACTACGGATCGTTAACTAGAAATCTAGGCGACCAAAGCAACTAGTTTACAACTAAACTAAAAGAACGGAAATACAACCTTTGTAGATCCGGTCCTCCACCTCCATAGCTCCGCAATGAAGTCTCCTCGCTGTCCAAATGGAAACCCGGGCTCTAGCGTCGGCTTCATCGGAGAAATGGGCGGGCAAGGTCGTCGGCTTCGTGCCGAAGATGATCTATGTCGAAGCATCGCTAGATCAAGCTCCAACTTCACCAAGTCATGAAACTTGTGAAGAAAACACACTCTACTACTTGGCAAGAGGTAGAGGATGAAGAAATAGGAAGTGGGTA
Organism: Agapanthus africanus; assembly: GCA_030015575.1. Taxonomy (NCBI): domain Eukaryota; kingdom Viridiplantae; phylum Streptophyta; class Magnoliopsida; order Asparagales; family Amaryllidaceae; genus Agapanthus; species Agapanthus africanus. The sequence continues at coordinate 819,910,035 of CM057339.1, read as the reverse complement.
GACTTTAGAATTGGATTTCTCACTCATTTTCATCAATCACCATTGATGAAGTCAAGGTTTCTTCAAGTAGAAGATGATAATATTATGATAAGTTATTTGAAAATAGAAAAGAAAAGCAATACTTATCATAATAAAACCATGGTTAGGTGTAGAGAATTAACTAGGATTAGTGAATGGTTGGGTTAAGACATGAAGACAAAATGGTCACTTTAGTCAAACCTTCATGAAGCTTCAACAAGCTTCATCCTTTAAAGCAACCATTTTCTCTTTTTCTTTTGTCAAAACAAAATAAATAAATGAATAAATAAATCAAATGAAACCATAACCATTAACTAACCATGATTTAATCACACACTTAACCAAGTTAACATGTATCATCAAACATGATACAATCAAGTGCACAAAAGTATATCACATATACAACTTGTGAACTTCAAGTGAGAAAATCCTTTTAAAGTGAACCAATACTAGTTAATGTAAAGTAATATATCAAATATATAATTATACATTAAATCATTAAATCAACACTTGATTCAATGATCCGGTCATGTCGAACATAACCGACCAGTATTCAATGTATCGACTTATCGAATCAACGCTTGAATCGATAACTAGGTTATATCGCATACAACCATTCGATACATTCATCCCGAGAATAGAATACGGTATCATATACACGCATTATTCTCGGTCCCGCACATATCTCATATGCGCTCCTATTTCGTTTCGCTTGAGCCAGGAAACCTCTGTGTAGGACTCTAAAGACTCTTCAATACGCCGGCAGCAGGTGATGATCATATCAAACACCCACAAGCCGCAAGCGGTCTGCTAAACGTAACGGCCACCCGAGTATTGAGCGATCAGAAGATCGACGAGCAAGCCCGCTCACACTCCAGTGAATCCAACCAGTAACACTTACCGTACAGTCCGGTCTGATCGTCTGATATGTCGCATATCTCGTCTAGGGGTGGTAAACGTCAGACCCCAATAGCTCGATAAGTCGTGTCGATATGAGGTCTATAACAATTCGAGAAACTACTGGTAACACTTACCAGTAAATCTCAGCAACCCTGGCCAGGGATTTCCGGTTATAGCCAATCGAACACAGCGCAACATCAACTCCCTATACCGGGAGAGACGAATCCCCTCCTATCGCTCATTGCCTCCATGTGACTCGGGACTGTACCCAAAAACCACCGCTTTGCACGCCCTCTTGGACGTGGTAAGATGGAAATCAAAGCACAGTGGGAACCACACAAGACTCTATGACGATCTCGGGTCAACAGACTACTCTGTACCAGTGTCACCAGAGAACTGCCATCTGACGTAAGGTATAATACCATCTGGGAGTTCTCGGCGAGTCCGTCCAGTGTACCCAGTCTCCACTGAGCACCCGTATATCATCTCTGATGTCAAACACCAATGGATATGGGATCATCCATCGCCCATCTGTATGGGTCGAGAAGGTATACGCTAGTTTACTCTGGTATATCGATGCCCCGTCTCGATACACCCACGACTAGGGACTTTGAAGGATGTACTTATGGACTACCATGTCCCCACTAGTATGATCCGCATCATAGTCCAGGTAGTCAAGTACACATCCTAAGGGCTTTACCAACATGTATCAGAGAGACAATCAATGTACACGTTAAGGTAAAGAGCAACCAGATAGCATACTATCATTTCGAGCAAGAAAGTCCTCCCTACATATGTCCTAGCATCCACTACAATATACATCTTATGTATAGTAATGGCCTCTAGGGCATACATATAACTAACAATCTCCCACTTGCACTAGGGCCATCTGATAGCAGTGGTTGTAGTATCTCATACTCAACCATCCCATAAAAGTCTCTCTCTGGGAAAAGGCCTTTGTGAGTGGATCCGCCGTGTTGTCCTTTGAGTCTACTCTCCTAACCTTGATCACCCTGGAGATCAACCATCTCCATGATCAGGTGATGCTGCCTTAGAATATGTCTGGATCACTGATGGGACCGGCGTTCCTTGGCATAAGCCACAACTCCATTGTCACACAATGGGAGGAACATAGTTCATCTCATGAACCAATACACACCCAAACATCCTCTTTGGTAGCATCTTAAGTAGCGATGCATCCAGCCTTAATCGTCTAGTATGCCACGGTATCTAGCTTGGAACTCTTCCAACATACCGTCCCTTTACTGAGGGTAAAGACAATGCCTGTGACTGACTTTCAGTCGTCCTAATCACTCTGGAACCTTTCCAGTGATTCTACCCAGAATCAATTGATACCATCTCACTATAACTAGTGAGAATCCTAACATCCAATTAGATCTATCTCATAGATCCAAAACCCAGGATTTAGGGGGTATCACTTTGATCCTATATGGAGAATCATTGTGATAAGCGGAGATTGATCGAGCGTAGCATAGGAAACTCCTTCCTTATCAAGAGTATGTCATCCACGTACTCTACGAGGATCATCACCATACTCCCTACTACCCTTTTTGTCTATACAAGGTTCATCTACCAATTTGATGATATCAAACTCTTTGACTAACACATCAAAACAGATGTTCCAACTCCGCGATACCTGCTTTATCCTATAAAGCATCTTGTACACGTTTCCGCTGCTCCCACTGTCTACGAAGCCCTCTGGCTGTGTACTTATAGACGTCTTCTTCTAAAACATCATTTAGAAAAGCAGTCATGGCACCCAACCGCCAGATATCGTAGTCATGGTATGTAGCCGTGGCAAGTAGGATCTGAATGGACTTAAGCATAGCTACTTGAAAAGGTTTCATCATTATCCACGCCTGGTCGATGACAAAAAGCTTTAACAAGTCTAGCTTTGAAAGTCTCAACTTTTCCATCTACACCAAGTAATCTTCTCAAGATATACTTGCTCCTGATGGAGATTTAACCCTTCAGATATTGCAACCAAAGTCCATACTTTGTTGGTGTACATGGATTCCATCTCAGATCGCTAAGCATCCAGCCATTCTTACAGAGTCCCTACTCTCGATGGCCTGCTCGAAGCTAGTTGGGTCATCATCCCATGATGCAATCCTCGCTCCCACTGTCATAGAGAAACCGAAATATCTCTCAGGTGGGTGAGGAACCCTACTAGATCGGCGGAGAGGCTGAGGTTCGTTGGTATCTACTGAATCCTTTGGTTCTACCAAATCATCTGCTGTAGTTTGTATAGCTGGAACCTTTCCAGTTGTACATTACAGACCTTGCCTCGAGTTTGTCCGGATTTTGCTTTTAGACATAGGCCGGACAACCCCAAATCTTAACTAACTTAAGATATGGGCTCTTCCCTTTCCATATCACATATGAAGTGGTAGGCAACTGATTTGATTCGAACCTAATTCAATAGGTATGCAGCTTCTCAAGTGCATAACTCCCAAAAAGGAAATAGGAAATTCAGTAGTACTCATCATAGAGCACACCATATCACATAGGGTGCTATTGCTCCGCCCCGATATACCATCGTGCTATGGTGTATACGGAGGAGTAATGCTGAGAGAGAATCTCATTCTTCATTGGAATAATCCAAGATTTCCGTGCTCAAGTATTCTCCTCCTTGAACTCATCAAAGGACATAATACTTATACCCGTTTTGGTTCCTTACTTCTAACTTATATTCTGTGAATATCTCAAAAGGTTCGGACTTGTGTTTCAACAGGAACATATGTCTGAATCTTGAGAGATCATCAGAGAATGTAATGAAGTCCAAAGAACCGGTCTTGGTATGTGTAGACAGGGGACCTACATACATCAACATGTATCATTCCAAGAGTTCACTAACTCTTTCTCTGTTTCTAGTAAACGGAGTTATGGTCATCTTATCTCTGTGACATGACTGGCAAGTTTCACAAGATGTAAATTCAAACTGATTTAAATATGCATCTACATGTAACTTCAGCTAGTCGGGTCGCATTGATATGACCTAGTCTACAATGCCTCAAGTAGGATTCGTTCATTTCTGAACTCTTCCTCTTGTGTGTGTTCCGTATACTAAAGAACTGTGGTTTGATTTAGAACATCAATGCTTTTAGATAACGTGCCTGAACTGATCAACTTTTGATATAGGAAATGTTCAAAACATTATCCAACTATACAAAATTTTATCATTTCTTTACTAATAAAGAGATTGATATGATTTTGTATATCAGGTTCGGTATCTAATAACATTTGTTCAGAATCAATGTATTTGGAATACAGGGTGACAGTGACCAACAGACTTGGCTGCAACACTTGCCCCGTTTTCTGCCTCATGAAACTTATCACCCGTTCTCAGTTCTCTACCTTTCTGTAGCCCTATGTAACAGATTACATATCTGGGATCCTGATCTGGTATCACATACCCAGGACGTAAAGAATACTGAGAAACAGTTCTGTATAATGAACACACCCGAAGATGATGCATCAGTATGCACTGTCTTCGTTTGGGTGGCACGGGAATTCTGGTAATCCCCTATTTCCTGCTCTGTCTTATAACAATTATAAGTTGGAGCGGGACCAACGTTCCCCAGCTCAGTATAACAAGCGGGTTCGGTCAAAAATCCGTATTATTATCTTGATTAAGACGTGATATGGTCACTACCTGGAGAGAGAGAGAGAAGAAAACACTCAGCGTGCGCTCTTGCAAGAATAGATTGGTTATTATTTTATCTAATCAGGATGGCTCCCGCTGCTTTTTATCAAATCTTCCTTCAAACCCTAAAAGGAAAGACTAGCCGGGATTAATTACACACTACAAGTTCGCCAATCTTTCAGCCAGGCCAGTGTCGGTACTTTGAGGGAGGTCCCCCGTGCTTTCGCACGAACCTAATTAATGTAAACCTCGTTTTCCCAGAGGCGTAACCTCATTAACACCTTTCTAGACACCTACTTGATCGGCTAATTGTAATGTGTAAAACTCTCCCAGGAGTAACAATTACTCGCAGCGGGTATCGGGATCCAACTATCTCATAGAAGATATGCAATCTCATTGCAAATTTCAACACTTGAAATTCCCGATAATATTTTTCCCCTAGTGTTCTATGACCTTGACGAATGCCAAACAACCCATAGTCCGCTAGTCAAGTTCAACCCGTACATTTCTTGATCGAATTAAACCCACCCGCACGACCCTTGACGAATGCCAAACAACGCCGTACGAATACCCTAATCCAATCGCATCATATGCTCAAACAGATAAATACTAGTTAGCTACCGTACACTACGCCTTGACGAATGCCAAACTACCGCAGCACGAATACTAACTAGTACATATCTGAAATGACGGAAGGCTACGACAGGTTTTTCTGAAAACCTATTGCGTAATGAACTTGATATCGTTGTAGGATCGAATGATTTTTAAAATGGAGTGCTTTCGAGGCTTTTCTAGTTTTGCTAAAGGAGTCACTCCCGGTGAAGGGATCGTCGATCCTTTCCTCGTCGAATGAGGTGCGGGATATATCATATATATCACTGTGCAAAGCAAAAACTCTTAAAAGCAATCAAAAGACAAACCGAGTGTGTAGCATCTGCCAGTTATTGCTAAAGGAGTCACTCCCGGTGAAGGGATCTCGTGTAAGTGCACGGCGGCGCCCCGGCCGTCAAACCGACGGCCAAATGCGGAAGCGGTGAATAACTTTAATTTTCTTGAACTGGCAAACCGCCGCGCACTAATACCCGGATCGAACCATTAACTAGTCCTAGCTATCTACAAGAAAGGGAATAGAGATATACCGACGATCCAAGTCCTCCGGTCTTCTCGTCATCGTCCCGATCTCCTGCGGAATGTCCCGTCTCCTCCTCGTCGCCGGAAGTGCACCACATCGCCTACTTTGTTTACGGGCTCCCACCTCAATGCCGAGGCAACTCGGGCACGAAGCCGGCTACTCGACGTGCCCAAGGTTTGCTGTAGAATGTGTAGTAGAGGATTGTGTCTCATTTGGGGTTCATGGAGGTGCCTTTTGGTGGAGGGATGATACAAGGATTATGTGGAGGAACTTGTAGGCTTTTGGAGCATGAAATGAACAAGATTTCCACCCTCAAAAAACTTGGACAGCCCTTCCAAGGGGAAGGCCGGCCATGACATAAAAGAGAGGAGAGAATGAGAGTGTCATATGCAAGATAATGAGAGAGCCATCCAAAAAATACCAAAGGGAGAGAGAGAGAAGACTATCATGCAAAAGGAAATGATCACCAAATCAAAACCCACACTCAACCACCTACCACCAACCTCATCATCAACAACCATGATGATATACAAAGTCAAGCAATCATGAGTTTATGAAGTCAAATGATGGGACAAGTATCATGACATGATAATATGCAAAGACCCCCTCCACAAATGCTTATTTGCAACAATGCAAATAAGCCCTCCTCCACCAATCTTCGGCCAATGAACGGAACAATGGAAATTAGCCGAAACGGAAAGCAAACTGGCAACTCCAAAAAACTGGTCCCGTAATAAATTACAGGAAAACCCCGATACTGTGCATACACACCCGCATCTGTATTTCGACCGAAATACAAATGCAATGAGACAAAATCTACACTGTACTATACTAGGATCCGGCTTATACCAAAACCGGCTAGTAATATCCGTTCGATCCTGATCCGTGCAATACCGCACGTATCTGATCAAACCCTGCCATATATGCATACGGCCTATAGTACAGACTGTCCGATCCTGATCCGTGCAATACCGCACGTTTCTGATCGGACCTTGCCATATCTCCATACGGCCTCTACAACTTTCGCCCGAAAGCTGAGTAACTGAATGTGGGGGACTCTAAAGACTCGTCAACACCTTGGTTGTGGATTTAACCACTAGCACGTCAGAGGTATAAGCCAATACGTGACGGGCTACCAGGTACTGACTAAAAGGGACGTCTGTGAGCGAACTTAGCCCGACAACCCTACTGAGCCTGTCAGTGACAATATCCGTACAGTCCGGTCCGTTCGTCTATGAGTATCGCATGGCGGGCCTAGGGGGTTGGTAAAAGTCAGACCCCCAAAAGCGGTACAAGTCGTGTCGGAGTGTAGCCCAGAACACCCTGAGATACTACTGGAATACCTACCAGTAAATCTCCTTGCCTTGGCCAAGGACTCTGTGTAATGGCTCTCCTAGACACAGCACGACCTCACCCCCAATACCGGGAGAGACGAACCCCTGAAGATACGCTCACTGCCTCCATGTGGCTCGGGACTGTACCCAACTAAAACCTGTTTGCACGACTCCTTTGAGCCGTGGTAGGGTAGTAATCAAAGTACAGTGGAAACTCACACGAGACAAATGACGATCCCCAGGTCGATGAACTAACCTGCACACATGTCACCAGGGAACTGCCATCTGACGTCTGGTATATGACCAACTAGCATGTTCCCGGCGAGTCCTGTCCGGTGTACTCATAACCCAATGAGCACCTGTATACATCTTAGGTGATCCAACTGACACCAGCGGCTTGTGAGACCGGCCACCGCCCCTCGTCGGAGTCTCGACTGTATACACTAGTCTACTAATGGAGTATCGATGCCCGGTCTCGAAACTCCCACGACTAGGGACCTTTTAAGGATATGCTTATAGACCCCAGCTCCCACTTATATGATCACCCTCATACTGCTGGTGGTCAAGCAAGAATCCTAGGGGCTCTATCAACGTGTAATAGCGACGTGTCAGGTCACCTAAAGCAGTACACGATGATAAAGGTAAACCAGATAGCATACTATCATCTCGAGTAAGACTGTCCTACCGGGATAGGTCCTCCCTCAATCATTACAATCACGTACCTGTGACCTAATAATTGACTCTGAGGGCACTATCTCCAACAATCTCCCACTTGCACTCAAGGCTAATTATTGCGATGTCGCATACTCACAGCCCGTGTGATACCGAACATCCAACTCCTCTACTAGTCAGTCTCACAAAGCTCGTTTGCGGAACTATTGCGTTCGAGGAATAGCCTCAGTGAGTGGATCCGCTTAGTTGTTTCTTTCTATGTCTCTCTATATCTCAAGTTCGCGGAGAAAACCATCTCCCGAAAAGAGCAATACCTGTCTCAGAATATGTCTGGATGTCTGATGGGACATAGCTCATAAATGAACTCCAAATCCAAACTTCTTAGACTGTATCGTCAACTGAACTTAATCAGTATCCTGCGCCATGCCACCCTCAGTATTGCCTTGGACCACCTGTCCAAAATACTGCCCCTCATCAGAAGGAAAACTATAACTCTGACAACCTCCTTGTCGTCCATGTCACCTTGGAAGCCTGGAATGATAACTGTTTCCCGAATGAGGCTGTCGTTATCATATCCCTAGAACATCCACTTATGTTCTAAAACTGTTTCCGACTGTTTCTCCAGGATTGGATTAATGTCAACTTATTGCATCTAGTGCAAGAACAATGTCTGGTGTGGTACTTGACATCTCATGATTGACTCAATCGCCTGAGCAAGTGATCTGCCAATCATGCACATCCCTCTCCCCTTTAGTCTGTAAGACACCTTTAGAGAGGGTGACTCCATTACCTGCAGGTACACTACCGTGCCAGGAGTCGTCCATTCTAAATACTCTTAGAATGCTGTCTAAGTGCCCAGATTGGGAAACCACCCAAATCTAGATCTAAAACCATAGATCTAGTAACCAGTTTGTCTGATATAAAATCCATTTCCTTTGTGGAGAAACAACTGTGTGACGACCAAAGTATAACCGATCGTAGTGTAGGAGTTTCTTTTCCTACTCTGTGTATATCATCCAAATACCAGGATATCACACCCTACTACCTTCTCAACTGATCCATCCCCTATTCTGATGAAGTCAAACCCATGACTGTCACGTCAGAAATAGATGATCTATCTCCGCTACATCTGCTCTAGTCTATAAATAGACATAAGCAACCTGTCCACCAATGCTTCCGCTGCTCCCACTGACTACGACAACCCTCTGGCAGAGTCATATAGACGTACACTTCTAAAACTGGTTTAGAACGATGCTATACTCATCCTCCCGCCGGGTCTCGTAACCTGGAACAACAGCAATGGCAATTGTGGGTAAACAAGAACTTCCCTGTCACCGTCCTTGAGGCTACCGTAGTGCCTCTCGGGTGCCTGAAGTTACCCACCTTATCTGCGGAGTGGCCAATGGAATGTCAATCCAGATTGAATCTTTAGGTTCCTTATCAAATCTTCAGTAATCGTTTGTGGTTCTGGAATCACTTCCAGTTCTACCATACTCCCACTACTGTTTTCTGAAAAAATCCATTTTTAATAAAACTGTGGCGAGTCTAGAACAATATCGCTATTGTTCATCCAGATGGTAGAAAGTCAACCCTCGTCATGCCCTGGGTCAACCCACAAACAGCCATTACAGAAACGTGCCTTGAGTTGTCCAGTGTCTGGTTTTAATCATAAACCGGACAACTCCCCATACCTTAACATCGTTAAGATATGAACTGTTCTATATCCAATATAGAAACAGAGGCACTGATTTAATTGAACCAGATCCAAATCATGCAACTGTCTCCAGTGCATGTCAACTAAATGGAAGGAGGCGGATCAGCGTTACTCAACTTAGGAATGCTTCCAATTATGAGTAACCTGAAAGAGAAGCAAGATCTCTTAATCATTACTATCAACTGAATACCAAATACAAGTATCTACATCTTCGATCACTTTGAAGAATCCCGATACTTGCTACACCTGGTTCTCTACTCCATTCAAATACCTATAACTTCTCAAAATTCGGACCCTGTGTTTCCTACGAAACACCTGTCTAAAAACTAGAGAAGTCATAAGTAAACCGAATATAGTACGAGGACCAACCCCTCTGTCCTGATGGACCCTGGACAACATACAATACTCTGCATAAGTCCCTTGAGTCTGATAACTCATTCACTGTGTGTCGTAGGTTGAAAACTGTACTTATGGTTAAGAAGAATTACACCGCTGTTCAATGCTCCTTACCTAACCATCCACTGATATAGGTAAATGTCATAGACATAATTTCAAAAAGGTACATCTCACTCTATGAAAATAGACGTACAGATATATCAATTTGAAATTGGTGCATAACAGCGGATATTCAAAACCAAATATTTGCCAACCGGCAAACAGCCCAGGTGATTTCCTCAAATATCACCGATTACAACGAATCCCGATATAATGAGGATAATCACCCAATTCCCAATAACTTACCCCCACTCATCATCTGTAAAACCATACAGATGTGAGAATCGTATCTGGTAAATACATATCCTGGAGTAAGTATCTAATCGGGAAATCAGTTTTCTATTAACAGTACACAGTGAAACTGAAACATTGAAATGTTTCGATGGGGTATTCTGGTATTCCTAGTAATGCCTCTTCCAGATTCACGACTGTAACCGTATAATTCTTTGCCACCTCTCCAAATCCCTTCATATGTCTTTAGTCTTTACCTTCTGTACACCCCTTTAGGCCAAATGGTTTTCTTCATTCCCTACCGTTCGGCACCAGCCTATGGTTTGGAAGAAGACTATCCAATAAGCATAATGGGTGTAATGTCCCAATCCTAGGAACACTCGCAATGCGAGAGAAGGTGAAGATAAAAGACACCTGAATAATTTTTATTCCTATTTCTCCTGAACCAGAATCCATCCCCGAACTGGAACAAGTTCCTTTCGAGTTCGTATATAACCATACGATGGAGTATCCAAATAAACTATGGATCTTCGTAGCGATACGGAGTGTCCTGGAGAAATACAAAGGTGATGTGGGAGTGGTAACGAAATATTTGGTTTGGTCGTGAATATCTGTTGCAATTTACTTTGCCCTCTTACTAATCCCTTGCTTTGTCTTAACTTAATACCTTCTGCACACCACCGTTATGCTAATTGGTTTCCTTCATTCCCTACCGGTCGGTACCTGCCTATGGTTTGGAAGAAGACTATCCAATTTGCGTAATAGGTGTACTATCTCCTAAACCAAGGAGTACTCACAACTTGAGAGAAGGTAAAAGGAAAAGACAACTGAATAATCCTATCCGTTTTCTCCAGAACCTGAAACCATCCTCGAATAAATTCTTTCGAGTTTGTATCTAACCATACGATGGTTTTGTCCAATGGAAGTGGACGTTCGTAGTAATACGGGGTGTCCTGGAGAAAAGGGTAAAAGTAGGAGTGGCAATGAGGTTTGCAACTCTGACAATCCAAAAGCCAGTGTTAAAGAAGGTTCGGTCAACTTGGTCATTGAGTCAAAGTCTTAGGGTCGGGTCAATGGTCGCTGCCAAAGAGAGAGAGAGAAAAGAAACACTCAGCGTGCACTCTAACCTAGATCAGAATGGTCACCAATTTATATAATCTGGAATCGTCCCACTGTACCTCAAATTCTCCTCCAAACCTGAAAGAAGAATTAGTCGGGGTCACCCGAGGAGTAAACTAACTCATCAGTGGGAATCGGGATCCAACTATCATCGCATGACAACGTGACAGAATCCGCTCACGGTATCACACTCCAGAAGGTATGCGCATATCTGGCAAGTTTCTGTTCTTTTGAAACTCCCGATGTGATTTCTGCCCCATGCTCTTATGACCTTGACTTTGGCCAACAAATCATAAGTCACATGTCAAGTTCTACCCGTCATTCTCCAGGTTGATTCGAATCCACCCGCACAAGCCCTTGACTTTGGCCAACAAGGCTATACGACTGTTCCAAACCAACGCATCTATCTATGCTGCATATGAATAACCAACAGCTACCAAACACTGTGCCTTGACTTTGGCCAACAAATACAGCTTGAATACTATTGACTACCCATATGAAACGACGGAGGGCTACGAATGGTTTCTGGCGAAAACCTTTAACGTAATGAACTTGATATCGTTGAAGGAACGGATAGCTTTTAAAAATATAGTGACGAAAACCTTCGCTAAAGAGGTCACTCCCGGTGAAGGGATCTCGGCTCTTTCCCCGTAGAATGGGGTGCAGGATATTCCAACTGAATACCACGGTGCAAAGCAAAAAGCAATCGGCTATAGTGAAGTTAATGCCCTGACGCAAACTTTTGTCCAAGGGGTCACTCCCGGTGAAGGGATCTCGGCCCTTGCCTCGTCGACTGAGGAGCAGGATATTCCAAATGAATACCACGATGCAAAACAAAAGTGAACGTCCTTACAATAACAGCTTTTTGAAAAAGTGTTCCAACAACATCAGATTAGGTTTGTTTTTAACTTGCATTGATCCGAATCAATGCAGTCCCATCAATTGATCACACCACAAAGAACGAAAATATACTGATGTACGTATATGCCATCCGCATTCGCCACTGGGTCCCGTCATTACCCGTTAGGTTAGCTAACTAACGACAGAGCGGGGACTGGACTAGCGCGGATGTAAAACATATACAACATCTACTAATATATATACCAATATATTATATTTCGCTCAAGGCGTGAATAAAATGCAAAATCACAGAAATGTACAGCATCACAGAAACAATACAGATATCTGGGATCCCCGGGTTTCACAGAGCCGCTGAAACCCGACGTTCCCCTGGTCGTGTGGATAGCCTATGCAATGAAATCCTAGACCCCTACGGGCGCGGCAAGTCACCCGCCAAAACCTGAAGCGAGGCAGCCCCCTTCAGCGCCGTGAATGGACCACCCAGCACTTCACGGAATCCGGTAACTTGGGCACCCCTCCTGGGTCAACCTGTACCCCCTACGAGTGCGGCGAATAGCCCGCCAATCCTAGAGTGAAGCCCCCTCCGTCTCAATGCCATGAGATGCGGGCTTGTTGCCCTCCAGAACCCGGCTATCCGTGCACCCCTCCGCGGGGCAATCCTAGTACAGAAAGTAAAATATACATACAACGGGTACATCGACCGCAACCAGGTCGTGCCCCAAAATAATAATACAAACAGGCAGTGACGGCAGTCCACATGTCGGACGCTCGCCCCGCAAAAACAAATGTACATAATACAACAGCACACAGTACTAGCATTGCATCCAGGCTATCCCCCACGACCGATCCGCAACATCACAGCAAAAACAAAACATCAACGTGAAAGTCACGTTCGCAAATCCGTCTAACCGGGCTATAGCAGTTAGACCGGATTTACCGATCGAGTGACATTCACGGTCGCAGATATAATGTAAATACTGTGAAAAATGTGTTTAAAATTTTCCGATTGACCAAAAATTAACAAGTGGGCCCCCAAACCAATACTGCAGCACTCACAGAAAAACTGGGCCCAATTTTAATATTCCAAAACCCATATTTTAAGCCCACAAGCCCACTGGAAAAAATTGATGAACTGAAGTCTTATTCCTGCGGCGGAAGCACGGCCAATGAGGGGCTTAGGCCGCCCTTCCGCGGTCGTACGGAATCATCACTTCACCAAAATTTTGCAGTATTCTTAGAACTCTCTGCACATCACTCTGAGACAACCTGAAAAATTTTTGGACTCAAAAAAAATTCGACAGAAACTGATGTGCATGAAAAATGCGGTTTCGGGATTTTGTTCGATCGGAAACGTAAAACACATTACACCAAGCTAGACTACGTTAATGGCGAGGCTCTGATACCACTGTAAGTGCACGGCGGCGCCCCGGCCGTCAAACCGACGGCCAAATGCGGAAGCGGTGAATAACTTTAATTTTCTTGAACTGGCAAACCGCCGCGCACTAATACCCGGATCGAACCATTAACTAGTCCTAGCTATCTACAAGAAAGGGAATAGAGATATACCGACGATCCAAGTCCTCCGGTCTTCTCGTCATCGTCCCGATCTCCTGCGGAATGTCCCGTCTCCTCCTCGTCGCCGGAAGTGCACCACATCGCCTACTTTGTTTACGGGCTCCCACCTCAATGCCGAGGCAACTCGGGCACGAAGCCGGCTACTCGACGTGCCCAAGGTTTGCTGTAGAATGTGTAGTAGAGGATTGTGTCTCATTTGGGGTTCATGGAGGTGCCTTTTGGTGGAGGGATGATACAAGGATTATGTGGAGGAACTTGTAGGCTTTTGGAGCATGAAATGAACAAGATTTCCACCCTCAAAAAACTTGGACAGCCCTTCCAAGGGGAAGGCCGGCCATGACATAAAAGAGAGGAGAGAATGAGAGTGTCATATGCAAGATAATGAGAGAGCCATCCAAAAAATACCAAAGGGAGAGAGAGAGAAGACTATCATGCAAAAGGAAATGATCACCAAATCAAAACCCACACTCAACCACCTACCACCAACCTCATCATCAACAACCATGATGATATACAAAGTCAAGCAATCATGAGTTTATGAAGTCAAATGATGGGACAAGTATCATGACATGATAATATGCAAAGACCCCCTCCACAAATGCTTATTTGCAACAATGCAAATAAGCCCTCCTCCACCAATCTTCGGCCAATGAACGGAACAATGGAAATTGGCCGAAACGGAAAGCAAACTGGCAACTCCAAAAAACTGGTCCCGTAATAAATTACAGGAAAACCCCGATACTGTGCATACACACCCGCATCTGTATTTCGACCGAAATACAAATGCAATGAGACAAAATCTACACTGTACTATACTAGGATCCGGCTTATACCAAAACCGGCTAGTAATATCCGTTCGATCCTGATCCGTGCAATACCACACGTATCTGATCAAACCCTGCCATATATGCATACGGCCTATAGTACAGACTGTCCGATCTTGATCCGTGCAATACCGCACGTATCTGATCGGACCTTGCCATATCTCCATACGGCCTCTACAACTTTCGCCCGAAAGCTGAGTAACTGAATGTGGGGGACTCTAAAGACTCGTCAACACCTTGGTTGTGGATTTAACCACTAGCACGTCAGAGGTATAAGCCAATACGTGACGGGCTACCAGGTACTGACTAAAAGGGACGTCTGTGAGCGAACTTAGCCCGACAACCCTACTGAGCCTGTCAGTGACAATATCCGTACAGTCCGGTCCGTTCGTCTATGAGTATCGCATGGCGGGCCTAGGGGGTTGGTAAAAGTCAGACCCCCAAAAGCGGTACAAGTCGTGTCGGAGTGTAGCCCAGAACACCTTGAGATACTACTGGAATACCTACCAGTAAATCTCCTTGCCTTGGCCAAGGACTTTGTGTAATGGCTCTCCTAGACACAGCACGACCTCACCCCCAATACCGGGAGAGACGAACCCCTGAAGATACGCTCACTGCCTCCATGTGGCTCGGGACTGTACCCAACTAAAACCTGTTTGCACGACTCCTTTGAGCCGTGGTAGGGTAGTAATCAAAGTACAGTGGGAACTCACACGAGACAAATGACGATCCCCAGGTCGATGAACTAACCTGCACACATGTCACCAGGGAACTGCCATCTGACGTCTGGTATATGACCAACTAGCATGTTCCCGGCGAGTCCTGTCCGGTGTACTCATAACCCAATGAGCACCTGTATACATCTTAGGTGATCCAACTGACACCAGTGGCTTGTGAGACCAGCCACCGCCCCTCGTCGGAGTCTCGACTGTATACACTAGTCTACTAATGGAGTATCGATGCCCGGTCTCGAAACTCCCACGACTAGGGACCTTTTAAGGATATGCTTATAGACCCCAGCTCCCACTTATATGATCGCCCTCATACTGCTGGTGGTCAAGCAAGAATCCTAGGGGCTCTATCAACGTGTAATAGCGACGTGTCAGGTCACCTAAAGCAGTACACGATGATAAAGGTAAACCAAATAGCATACTATCATCTCGAGTAAGACTGTCCTACCGGGATAGGTCCTCCCTCAATCATTACAATCACATACCTGTGACCTAATAATTGACTCTGAGGGCACTATCTCCAACATCTCGGTCCTTTCCTCATCGAATAAGGTGCAGGATATATCACATATACCGCTGTGCAAAGCAAGAACTGTAGCTACCTGTTTTATTTTGAAATTCGATTCTACAACATCTTTAGGTTTCTTTTATTTCATTAATCACATTAATGAAGTCCCATCATTTAAGTACCTAAACATCACAGATAAATACGACGTACACTTATGCCATCCGCATTCGCCTCGATGTCCCCTCGTGCACCGTTAGGTTAGGTAACTAACGGCAGAGCGGGACAGGGCTAGCGCGGGTGTAAAACATAAGTAACGTCTATATAATATATCATATATACTATATACTGTATCCATCACAGAACATATCACAAGATCACATCACAGATATCGCAGCAGAAGAATCATATGAAATATTGGATATACTAGGACGTCCGTGTTTTCAATACGAGCCAGTATAAAACACGGATTCCACGGTCGTGATGAATAGCCAAACCCACACCCCTAGACCCCTATGAGAGCGGCAAGCAACCCTACCAATTCTGGAGTTAGGAGACCCGGACTCGACCCCTCGAGTTGGTCTCCCACTGGACTCCAGAACCCGGTTACTTGTGCCCTCCTCCTTGGGTCTATCCTAGTGCGGAAAAGTAAATAATATACAAACGGTGACATCTTCCGCAACCTGGAAGTGTCCCAATAAAAGAATATTACATACAAGTTTTTACATGAATGAAAATGAAAAACACCCATCTCACATAAAAACCCCCGGCTATTCAAACACGACGATCCAATATAACATATCCAGCAACACATAACATCACATGTCATCAACGTAAGTAAATATGCGCATTCCAATTGTCGTTGACATATAGCAATGAAACCGGCGATATCACATATTACACTTACGGTCACAGAAAAGAAAGTGTAAAACTACAACAGTTGGAATCCGCAATCTGCATAGACATCGCATGCCTAATCAACTGAATTCCTTAGACATCACATGTCTAACAATTATAAACCCCGCATTTTAGTCTTATTATCGAAAACTCTTTTCAATATCAAGCCGGGCAATTCAACAAGATTCCCGATATCCTGATCGAATGCTCGTCGCAAACTTCAGTAGACGGCTGCACCCCTGATACCGTCGACGAAGTGAACCAAGGCGGAACACCGCTGCCGCGAGCACCCGAACGGATGCTTTCGGCGACGGGGTTCTCCTACAGTCACTTGGTCGGGGCTATGGAGTGAGGCTGTCTATTAAGTTTACCCGGCGAGTATCCGCGTACACTACGTGATTGCGACGGACTTTTGATCACATCAAAATTCCGTGGCAACCGATCAAGTGAGACTAAAGTGCTATGTTTATAACATTCATTCAGTTATCTCATAACTACTTGTGAATTCCAATTGTTGTATCACATTCCGGATAAATAGAAAATGTTAAACTTTTCGATCAAACAGTCGAACACCCAAGTTTTCCTGATATAGATCGACACATGAAATAAGTCTAACAACATTCAGTTCGTGCCTCAGTACCAACGGTCCAGCCGTAGAAGGGTCAAGCCAATGCCTCACATGTGGCATGCCGTACTGCCCCAAACCCTAAGGTTCAAAGGGCAGTTCAAGACGGTCACATAATCGAGTTAAGGTTTGTTGTCTTCTAGAGGGACCATCGCGTTACTTGCACTACTTAGAATGTCTTTAAACCACGGAAAAATCTAGAACTGGAAATTTCCCGACAGGGGAAAAGTTGGGTATTTTTATCCGGTCGAACTTTTTAACATATTCAAAAATTATCCGGAAAAACAAATAGACAAAGTTTGACAATCCGATCGAATAATCGAATCCCTAAAACAACCCCAAAAAAAAATTCAACTCTTGAATAAATATTAAAAATTCCCAGAAAATCCAGCATAATAAAATAGGAATTACTGTGCAACAAAGGGAAGGTGACGTCATCACCTAGCCGCGGAACCGCCGCATAAGGTAGGCTTATGCCGCTGTTCCGCCGCTCATTAGAGGGATCATGAGAAAATTTTTGTGCCGTAATTCTTAGAATTCCCTGCTGAATTTTTTAAGCATTTTTAATCTGGAAAAAAACCCAGTTTTTAGAAAAAGTCCAGAGAGCGGGTCGGATTAGGGTTTCGGGGTTTGTTCGGATTTGAAACTTCGTCTACGCTTCGCCTAAGGCTCTAGCTAGGCTCTGATACCACTGTAGGGTTCCTAGGCACTCTCAAGAGGTCTCACAAGGCATCAACCATGCCAATTTCAAAATTTACGGTGCCGAGAAACCCTAGACTACGGATCGTTAACTAGAAATCTAGGCGACCAAAGCAACTAGTTTACAACTAAACTAAAAGAACGGAAATACAACCTTTGTAGATCCGGTCCTCCACCTCCATAGCTCCGCAATGAAGTCTCCTCGCTGTCCAAATGGAAACCCGGGCTCTAGCGTCGGCTTCATCGGAGAAATGGGCGGGCAAGGTCGTCGGCTTCGTGCCGAAGATGATCTACGTCGAAGCATCGCTAGATCAAGCTCCAACTTCACCAAGTCATGAAACTTGTGAAGAAAACACACTCTACTACTTGGCAAGAGGTAGAGGATGAAGAAATAGGAAGTGGGTAGACTTTAGAATTGGATTTCTCACTCATTTTCATCAATCACCATTGATGAAGTCAAGGTTTCTTCAAGTAGAAGATGATAATATTATGATAAGTTATTTGAAAATAGAAAAGAAAAGCAATACTTATCATAATAAAACCATGGTTAGGTGTAGAGAATTAACTAGGATTAGTGAATGGTTGGGTTAAGACATGAAGACAAAATGGTCACTTTAGTCAAACCTTCATGAAGCTTCAACAAGCTTCATCCTTTAAAGCAACCATTTTCTCTTTTTCTTTTGTCAAAACAAAATAAATAAATGAATAAATAAATCAAATGAAACCATAACCATTAACTAACCATGATTTAATCACACACTTAACCAAGTTAACATGTATCATCAAACATGATACAATCAAGTGCACAAAAGTATATCACATATACAACTTGTGAACTTCAAGTGAGAAAATCCTTTTAAAGTGAACCAATACTAGTTAATGTAAAGTAATATATCAAATATATAATTATACATTAAATCATTAAATCAACACTTGATTCAATGATCCGGTCATGTCGAACATAACCGACCAGTATTCAATGTATCGACTTATCGAATCAACGCTTGAATCGATAACTAGGTTATATCGCATACAACCATTCGATACATTCATCCCGAGAATAGAATACGGTATCATATACATGCATTATTCTTGGTCCCGCACATATCTCATATGCGCTCCTATTTCGTTTCGCTTGAGCCAGGAAACCTCTGTGTAGGACTCTAAAGACTCGTCAATACGCCGGCAGCAGGCGATGATCATATCAAACACCCACAAGCCGCAAGCGGTCTGCTAAACGTAACGGCCACCCGGGTATTGAGCGATCAGAAGATCGACGAGCAAGCCCACTCACACTCCAGTGAATCCAACCAGTAACACTTACCGTACAGTCCGGTCTGATCGTCTGATATGTCGCATATCTCGCCTAGGGGTGGTAAACGTCAGACCCCAATAGCTTGATAAGTCGTGTCGATATGAGGTCTATAACAATTCGAGAAACTACTGGTAACATCTTTTCTGCGACCGTAAGTGTAATATGTGATATCGCCGGTTTCGTTGCTATACATCAACGACAATTGGGATACGCATATTTACTTACGTTGATGATATGTGATATTATGTGTTGCTGGATATGTTATATTGGATCGTCGTGTTTGAATAGCCGGGGGTTTGTATGTGAGATGAGTGTTTTTCTTTTTCATTCATGTAAAATTCATTGTATATAATATTCTTTTATTGGGGCACTTCCGGGCTGAGGATGATGTCACCATTGTATATTATTTACTTTTCCGCATTAGGATAGACCTAGGAGGGGAGCACAAGTAACCGGGTTCTAGGGTCCAGTGGGAAACTATCTCGAGGAGTCGAGTCCGGGTCTCCTAACTCTAGGATTGGTAGGGTTGCTTGCCGCTCTCGTAGGGGTCTAGGGGTGTGGGATTGGCTATTCATCACGACCATAGAATCCGTGTTTTATAGGGGCTCAAAATAAAATACGGACGTCCTAGTATATCCAATATTTCATATGTTATTTTCTGCTGTGTTATCTGTGATGTGATCATGTGATATGTTCAGATAAATACTGTATATAGTATATATGATATATTATATAGACGTTGCTTATGTTTTACACCCGCACTAGCCCTGCCCCGCTATACCGTTAGTTACCTAACCTAACAGTGCATGACGGGACATCGAGACGAATGCGGATGGCATAAGCGTACGTTGTATTTATCTGTGATGTTTAGGTGGACTTAAATGATGGGACATTCATTAATGAGATTAATGAAAGAAAATAAACCTAAAATGATGTTGTGGAATCGAATTTCAAAATTCGGGTAGCTCTAGTTGTTGCTTTGCATAGTGGTATTCCTTGTAGAACATCCAGCACCTTATTCGATAAGGAAAGAGCCGAGATCCCTTCACCGGGAGTGACCTCTTTAGCAATAACTAGCAGATGTTACAACCTTTGGTTTGTCTTTTGACTGCTTTTCTAGTTCTTGCTTTGCATAGTGGTAATGTGAATATCCTGCACCTCATTCGACGAGGAAAGAGCCGAGATCCCTTCACCGGGAGTAACCTCTTTAGCGAAACTAGTAAAAGCCTCAAAAACTCTCCATTTAAAAACCATTTGATTCTGCAGCGAGATCAAGTTCAAAGCGTTAAAGGTTTTCTTAAAAACCATCCGCAACCCTCCGTCATTTTAGGAAGTAGAGTACTTAGTATTCGTGCTGTGTTTGTTGACCATAGTGAAGGCACAGTGTACGGTAGCTAAGTGATGTCTTCCTACATAGCATATGATGCGATTAGTTAGGACAGTCGCGTGACTTTGTTAACCTTAGTTAAGGGTCATGTGGGTGGGTCTAATTAATCACAAAATGGTAGAACTTGACTAGTGCTTATGATTTGTTGACCATAGTTAAGGTCATAAGTGCTAGGGGTAAAAACCTTTATCGGGAGTTTCAAGTGTTGAAATTTGCAATGAGATTGCATACCTTCTATGAGATAGTTGGATCCCGATACCCACTGCGAGTAATTGTTACTCCTGGGAGAGTTTTGCACTTTACAATTAGCCGATCAAGTAGGTGTCTAGAAAGGTGTCAACGGGGTTACGCCCCTGGGAAAATGAGGTTTATTTTAATTATGTCTGTGCGAAAGCACGGGGAACCTCCCTCAAAGTACCGGCACTGGCCTGGCCGAAAGATTGGAGAACTTGTAGAGTGTAATTAATCCCGGCTAGTCTTTCCTTTTAGAGTTTGAAGGAAGATTTGATAAAAACAGTGGGAGCCATCCTGATTAGATAAACTATATAACCAATCTAATCTTACAAGAGCGCACGCAGAGTGTTTTCTTCTCTCTCTCTCCAGGTAGCGACCATGTCACGCCTTAATCAAGATAATAATATGGATGTATTGACCGAACTCACTTGTTATACTGAGCTGGGGAACGTTGGTCCCGCTCCAACTTATAATTCTTATAAGACCGAGCAGGAAATTGGGGAATACCAGATTTCCCATGCCGCCCAAACGAAGAAAGTTCATGATGATGCATCTTTTTCGGGTATGTTTATTACATAGAACTGTTTCTCAGTATCCTTTATGTCCTGGGTATGAGATACCGGATCAGGATCTCGCATAGGTAATCTGTTACATGGGCTACAGAAAGGTAGAGAACTGAGAACGGGTGATTAGTTTCATGAGACAGAAAACGGTGCAAGTGTTGCAGCCAAGTCTGTTGGTCACTATCACCCTGTATTACCAGAATACATTGATTCTGAACGAATGTTATTAGATACCAAACCTGATATAAAACATCATATCAGTCTCTTTATTAGTAAAGAAAGGATATAATTTTGTATTGTTGGATAATGTTTTGAACATTTCCTATATCAAGAGTTGATCGGTTCAGGCACGTTATCTAAAAGCATTGACGCTCTAAATCAAACTACAGTTCTTAGTATACAGAACACACACGAGAGGAAGAGTTCAGAAATGAACGAATCCTTCTTGAGGCATTGTAGACTAGGTCATATCAATGCGACCCGACTAGCTAAGTTACATTTAGATGCATATTTAAATTAGTTTGAATTTACATCTTATGAAACTTGCTGGTCATGTCACAGAGATAAGATGACCGTAGCTCTGTTTACTGGAAACAGAGAAAGAGATTAGTGAACTCTTGGGACTGATACATAGTTATGTATGAAGGTCCCCAGTCTACATATGCCAGGACTGATTCTTTGTACTTCCTTACATTCACTGATGATCTCTCAAGATTCGGACACATGTTCCTGTTGAAACACAAGTCCGAAACTTTTAAGATAATCACTGAATATAAGTTAGAAGTAGAGAATCAATAACGGGTATAAGTATTATGTCCTTTGATCTGATCAGGGAGGAGAATACTTGAGCACGGAATTCCTGAACTATTATAAAGGAGAATGAGATTCTCTCTCAGTATTACTCCTCCGTATACACCACAGCACGTCGGTGTATCGGGGCGGAGCAATCACACCCTATGAGATATGGTGCGCTCTATGATGAGTACTACTGAGTTTCCTATTTCCTTTTAGGAGTTATGCACTTGAGAAGCTGCATACCTATTGAATAGGATTCCAATCAAATCCATTGCCTACCACTTCATATGTGATATGGAATGGGAAGAGCCCATATCTTAAGTTTGTTAAGATTTAGGGTTGTCCAGCCTATGTCTAAAAGCAAAATCCGGACAAGCTCGAGGCAAAGTCAGTTCTGTAGAAGTTTGTTGGATATCCCAAGTATTCGCAAAGGAATATCTTCTACCTAACAGAGGAACAAAATATGTTTTGTTTCTCAACATACCACCTTTGTGAAAGGGAATTTCTTATGAAGAAATTAGTGGTTATGAGGTAGAACTGGAAAGAGTTCCATCTATACAAACTACAGCAGATGATTTGGTAGAACCAAAGGATTCAATAGGTTCCGACGAACCTCAGCCTCTCCGTCGATCTAGCAGGGTTCCTCATCCGCCTGAGAGATACTTCGGTTTCTCGATGACAGTGGGAGCGAGGATTGCATCATGAGATGATGACCCAACTAGTTTTGAGCAGGCCATCAAGAGTGGGACTCTGTAAGAATGGCTGGATGCTTAGCGATCTGAGATGGAATCCATGTACACCAACAAAGTATGGACTTTGGTTGCTATATCTGAAGGGTTAAATCCCCATCAGGAGCAAGTATATATTGAGAAGATTACTTGGTGTAGATGGAAAAGTTGATACTTTCAAAGCTAGACTTGTTAAAGGTTTTCGTCATCGACCTGGCGTGGATAATGATGAAACCTTTTCCAGTGGCTGTGCTTAAGTCCATCTGGATCCTACTTGCCATTGCTGTATACCATGACCGTGATATCTGGTGGTTGGGTGTCATGACTGCTTTTCTAAATATTGATTTAGAAGAGAGCATCTATAAGTACACAGCCAGAGGGCTTCGTAGACAGTGGAAGCAGCGAAAACGTGTGCAAGATTCTTTGTGTGACAAAGCAGGCATCGCGGAGTTGGAACATCTGTTTTGATGTGGTAGTCAAAGAGTTTGACTTCATCAAAGTGGTAGATGAACCTTGTATATACAAAAAGGCAGTAGAGAGTAAGGTGCACATCCTCGTATTGTACGTGGACGACACACCCTTGATAGGAAAAGAGTTTCCTATGCTACGCACGGTCAATCTCCTCTTATCACAAGGATTCTCCAAATAGGATAAAGGTGATACCTCCTAAATCCTGGGTTTTGGATCTATGAGATAGATCTAAATGGATATTAGGATTCTCACTAGGTGTAGTGAGATGGTATCAGTCGATCCTGGGGAGAATCACTGGACAGATTCCAGGGTGGTAAGGTTGACTGAATGTCAGTCACATGCATTGTCTTTACCCTCAGTGGAGGGACGGTATGTTGGAAGAGTTCCAAGCTAGATACCGTGGCAGACTAGACGATAAAGGTTGGTGACATCGCTATCAAAGATACTACCAAAGAGGCAGTTTGGATGTATATTAGTTCATGAGATGAACTAGGTTCCTACCATTGTGTGACAATGGAAGTGTGGTTTTGACCCAGGAACCACGGTCCCATCAGTGACCCAGACATATTCCAAGGCAGTATCACCTGATCATGGAGATAGTTGATCTCCAGGGTGATCGAGGTTAAGAGAGTAGACTTAGAGGACAACACGGCGGATCCACTCACAAAGGCCTTTTCCCAGAGAGAGACTTTTATGGGATGGTTGAGTATGAGATACTGCAACCACTGCTACAGATGGCCCTAGTGCAAGTAGGAGATTGTTAGTTATATGTATGCCCTAGAGGCCATTACTGTACATGAGATGTATATTGTAGTGGATGCTGGGATATTTATAGGTAGGACTTTCTTGCTCGACATGATAGTACGCTATCTGGTTGCTCTTTATCTTAACATGTATACTTATTGTCACTCTGTTACATGTTGATAAAGCCCTTAGGATGTATACTCGACTTCCAGGACTATGATATAGATCATACTAGTGGGGCCTGTGTAGTCAATGAGTACATCCTTCAATGTTCTTAGTCGTGGGAATATCGAGACGGGACATCGATATTCCAGAGTAGACTAGCATATATCTTCTCGACCCATGTGATGGGCGATGGATGATCCCATATCCATTGGTGTTTGACATCAGAGAAGGTATGCGGGTGCTCAGTGGAGACTGGGTACACTGAACGGACTCGCCGAGAACTCCCAGATGGTATTATACCTCACGTCAGATGGCAGTTCTCTGGTGACAGTGGTACAGCTTAGTCTGTTGACCCAAGATCGTCATAGAGTCTTGTGTATCTCCCACTGTGCTTTGATTTCCACCCTACCACGTCTCTACTGAGTCGTGCAAACAGGTGGTTTTTGGGTACAGTCCCGATTCACATGGAGGCAATGAGCGATAGAAGGGGATTCGTCTCTCCCGGTATTGGGGGTTGATGTTGCGCTATGCTCGACTGGCCATAACTGGAAATCCCTAGCCAGGGTTGCAGTGATTTACTGGTAAGTGTTATCAGTAGTTTCACGCTTGTTGTGGACCTTACATCGGCATGACTTATCAAGCTGCTGTGGTCTGACGTTTACCACCCCTAGGCGAGATATGCGACATATCAGACGAATAGACCGGACTGTGCGGTAAGTGTTACTGATTGGATTCGCAGGAGTGTGAGCAGGCTTTCTTGTTGATCTTCTGATCTCTCAATACCCGGGTGGCCGTTACATTTAGCAGACCGCTTGCGGCTTGTGGGTGTTTGATATGATCATCACCTACTGCCGGCGTATTGACGAGTCTTTAGAGTCCTACACAGGGGTTTCCTGGCTCAAGCGAAACGGAGTAGGAGCGTATATGTGATATGTGCGGGACCGAGATTGATACGATATGAGATACCGTATTCTATTCTCGCGATTTGTGACATTGATCGGTTGTATGCGATATAGCCGGGTTATCGGATCAAGTGTTGATTCGATAAGTTGTTACTTTTTATATTAGTCGGTTATAGCTGGATTATTAAATCAAGAGTTGATTTAATAATTTAATGTATAATTATATATTTGATATATTACATTACATTAACTAGTATTAGCTCACTTAAGATTTATTTTCTCACTAGTTTGTGCATAAGTGTATATGTGATATATATTTGTGTACATATGTTTGTGTCATACTTGATGATACACACAAGATGGGTGTATGAGACTTGTACCAAGATTAAGTTTAAGATTAGGGTTATTGTTTTATCTTAAGATTTAACAAAAGAGTTGAACTTAGTCAAAGTTATCAAGCTTGAAGAAGCTTGGAGAAATTTTGACAAAGTCCACTCTTTTGTCATTTCTCTTGATATTCTTTAACCTAACCCTTAACCTAATACCTTGGTCAATTCTCTACATGAGTTAAGCATGATAGCTTAACTCACCCATGGTTACATTATTGAGGGGATGGATTCATATGATGATTATTCTTTCTTCTTCTTCTTCTTTATCAAGCTCCATGAAAAGCTCGCTAGCTCTAATGGTGCCATGAGAAAAAGTGTGAGAAAATCAATTCTAAAGTGAGCCCACTTCCTACTTCTTCATCCTCTACTGCTTGCCATGTAGTATAGGGTGTTCTCTTCACAAAGTTCATGACCAAGTGAAGGAATAGCTTGAGTTAGTGTCTCCCCGACGTAGATCATCTTCGGTCTCGAAGTCAACGACCTAGCCCGCTCATTTCTCCGAGGAAACCATCACTCGAGTCCGAGATCTCGATGATCGCAGCGAAGGGACGTCAACAGGGAGCTTTAGAAGTGAAGGACCGAATCTACAAAGGTTGTAATCCCTTTTCACTTAGTGTTAAAATGTTTAACTTGCTAGTTTTCGCATAATCTCTAGTATACGATCTTGGTTAGGGTTGTTCGGCACAGCTATTTTTTTGAATCGGGCATGGTTGATGCCTTGTAGAACCTTGTTAGAGTGCCTAGAATCCCTGCATAAGGGAGGTTCCCCATGCTTTCGCACGGACTTAATTAAAATAAACCTCGTTTCCCTAGAAGCATAACCCCATTGACACCTTTCTAGACACCTACTGTATTAGCTAATTGTAAAGTGTAAAACTCTCCTGGGAGTAACTATTACTCACAGTGGGATCGAGATCCAACTATCAAATAGAAGGTATGCAATCTCATTGCAAATTTCAACTCTTGAAATTCCCGATATGGTTTTTACCACTAGCATCTTATGACTTTAACTATGGTCAACAAATCATAAGTGCTAGTTAAGTTCTACCCGTCATTTCATGATTGATTTAGACCTATTCGTATGACCCTTAACTATGGTTAACAAAGTCGTACGAATGTCTGAATCGATCGCATCATATGCTTTTATAGGAAGACATCAATTAGCTACCGTACACTACTCCTTAACTATAGTCAACAAACGTAGCACGAATACTAAATACGCTGCTTCCTAAAATGGCGGAGGGTTACGAATGGTTTTGATGAAAACTATCAACGTAATGAACTTGATATCGTTGTAGAATCTAGTGATTGAAAAAGGAGTGGTTTAAGCTCCGCTTTTAAAATCGAGGAGTTTTAAAAACCGAGTAGCTTTTGCTAAAGAGGTCGCTCCCGGTGAAGGGATCTCGGCTCATTCCTCATCGAATGAGGTGTTGGATATTCATCAAGAAATACCACTATGCAAAGCAAGAACTAGAGAAGCTAATCATGATAAACCGAGTGGGTTGTAGCATTTGCTAGTTTTTCTAAAGAGGTCACTCTCGGTGAAGGGATCTCGGCACTTTCCTCGTCGAATGAGGTGCTGGATATTCATCAAGGAATACCACTATGCAAAGCAATAACTAGAGCTACCATTTTGAAAATTTTTGATTCTAGAACATCTTTAGGTTTCTTTTCTTAACATTAATCTCATCAATGTTTTCCCATCATTTAACCTTATCATTGCAGAAAAAGAAACGAAAATAGAATGTACGCTTATGCCATCCACATTCGCCATGGGGCCCCGTCATATACCGTTAGGTTTCTTAACTAACGGCAGAGCGGGGGCTGGACTAGCGCGGGTGCAAAACATAAGCAACATTTAATATATACTATATATATATATAGCTATTCGTCTCACGCAATAGTAAACATTTCAGATCATAGATGAATACATTGGATATACTAGGAATTATGTGTTTTGTTTAAGTCCTGAACGAAAGACGGATTCCACGGTCATGATGAATAGCCAAACCCCACCCTAGACCCCTACGGGTGCGGCAAACTACCCGCCAAATTCTCGAAGTGAACCAACCCCCCTCAATAACATGAGTAGGACACTCAGCACTTCGAGAACCCGGTAGTTTGTGCACCCTACCTTCGGTCTATCTTAGGAGTAAAAACAGTAAAAGAAATAATACAACGGTGGTTACAATCTCAACCCGGATGTGCCCCGCAAAAATAATATTACAACACTTTTACAAATTACAAGAATGAAAGAAAAGAAAACACTCTTCTCACATCCCCCGGGTATTCATCCACGACGATCTAACACATTCATATACACATACCATCACATGAAACATATATGTGCACCCCCACTAATCGTCGTATAGCAATTAGTGGACGTTTCATAACACATATCAAACTGAAAACGGATAAACGACGTTAAATATTCGACTTCGAAACACTTCGAATTTCCCTAACACTTAGATTACATCACATGCAATCTGGAAACAAATAAACAGTACCATAAAATCTAAAACCAAGTGATCAGAACACACTAAAAATTCTAAGCCCAAATGTCTGCAGTAGACCAGTGAGGCCAGGAATTTTGAGGTTTTCGCCGGCGATATTTTGGAATTTTGGGCTCGTTTTTCTAGGGTGTTCTAGTTATCTCATAATAAGCCTTCTGCACATGTTTAAAAAAATTTTAGAAGAAATTTAAAAATTTCCATAAACTTGGTTTTTTGTTTTACGGGTTTGGAGTTGTTTCGTGTTCGAAACTTTAAACATCGTCTAAAATACTAGTTTTGGTTTAGTTAGGCTCTGATACCATATTAGTAAATGTTGCACACCACCATAACTCCTGTGGGGAGGCGGAATTAGCAAACAATAAACATCGACTTTTACTCTCGGATCTTATACTAAAACATAACTAGTAACCCTATCTAGGAGTTTTATCTACTATGATAGGGATTATACCTTCTTGAACCGGTCCTTCGGGTCTTCTTTCCGCCGCGTTTCTGAGCTCCTTGAGTGTTTGAGACGATCTCGATCTCCGATCACCGCTAAGCCATAGATGATCCACCCGAGAGCTTTGGATCAAGCTTCAATCTCCACTAAAGAGGTAACTAAGAAGTCAAGCTTGCTAAGAGAGACTCTTAGATGATATAGAGATATCTAGAGGATTATTTGATCTCAATACCCTATGAATCATAACTCATGTGAAGGGTTAGGTGTAGGGTGTTTTTTGTCACTCCATTGAGATAGGAATACGCGCGGCTTGGCAGGCGTACTACAGATTCCTCCTGCCTAGGGTAGGCTGGGGTTTATTTATTGTGGGGATCCGAATCTCCGGCAGTCGCGGACTAAGCTGACGTTAATTACCCCTCGCCTTTAGAGCGAGGGAACCTCCGTTTGACGGGTCAAACAGGTCATGCGAACTCAATGTGAAGTGTGCGTATGTGTGTCTTGAGGGGTTTTGGATATATCGGGGTCCCTACAGAGTTTTACGGGGGTCCCGCGATCCGGATAGCGGGCTGGGGGTTAAGAGGGCTAGCAGCTCCCTTACGGGATGTGGGGCAACGCCCCGTTAGAAATTTTTTTCTAACGGGGGAAGTATTTTTAGTGTGGAGTGTATATAAAATGAGGGGGAAGCGTCTTAAAGACGCGTGCATGGCACGTGGGCGCTGGGCGCCTATGGGTCACGTGCCTTGCACGTAGGCACTGGTGCCCGCGGGTCACGTGCCTGGCGCGTGAGCGCTTGGCGCCCACGGGTCACGTACCTGGCACGTGGGTGCTGGGCGCTAGTGGGTCACATATGCAGCACGCGATTGCTGGGCGCCAGCGGGTCATGTGCGCTGCACGCGACCGCTGGGTGCTGAGCGCCCGCGGGTCGCGTGAGGCGCATGTGGGCGCCTAGCGTCCGCGAGCCACGTGCCTTGCACGCGCCCACGGGTCACTTGCGCTGCACGCAACCGCTGGGCACTGATCTCCCTCGAGTCGCGTAAGGCGCACGTGGGCGCTTTATCGCCCGCGGGTAACGTTCCCTGTACGCGACCGCTGGGTGCCCACGGGTCACGTGCGTGGCACGCGACCGCTGGGCACCCGTGGGTTATGTACACGGCACGTGACCGCTGGGAACACCAAAGAAAAAGGGGCTTAGCCCCTGGGTTAGGAATTAAACTCCCAAGGGATTTTGAGTGGAGTTAAACTCTAAAAGATTTAGATTTGGAGTTAAACTCCTAAATGATCTGGAATAGGAGTTAAACTCCTTTGAGGATTAGGGTCTTGGAGCTGAACTCCCCAAAGATCTTCAGAGGTGATCAAAGAGGACCCTTCTCTTCTCTCTTTATCCCTGAAGCTTCTTTTGAGCCTTGGATCTGTTCAAGGTTGGATTTTTGGAGATGAGTCTCCTTCTTCCTCCTCTTGATCGGCTGGATCTTGGAGAAAAGGGGGCGGGACTTAAAAGTCTTCCCTTTTCGAGATCTGATTGAAGATCCGAGCTCCCCTTCAAGGGTTTTGTGGTGAAAAACTATTTCTTTTTGGAAAAAGGAAGAGTTAAACTCTTGATTTAATTTAAAAAGGGGGAAGGTTTTAGAACCTTGAGAAAGGAGAAGGAGGCACAAACCCTAGAATTTTTTAGAATGGAAAAAGTTCTTTTTTTATTTCATCATCATGTTGCGTCTTATAGGCTAACAAATTTACATATAGCCCCTTGGGCTTTACAAAATGGCATTTTGCCCATCTCATACCTCATGTGCTCATTTCTTTTGCACATGAGCCATGAGCTTTACAAAAATTTGGCTTTACTCCCATTTTTCTTACATTTGTCCATAAAAATTACATCAAAAATTATTTATTACATGATTTTTATTTTGGCATTGGGGAGGCCAGCCGCTTCATGTTCGGGCTTGACTCGGGCATGAGCCCACTTGACCTGGGCTTGAGCCCAATTGGCTTGGGGTTGACTTTGACTTGGTCAACCAGGGTGTAATTTTTGACCCCAACATTATTGAGCTAGAGAGGAGAAGATAATTTGGAGAGAGAATGCGAGAGTGAGAATGAGCCAGGTCAAGCATGAACCAAATGATATGGCTAAGGTTTGAAATATTGAAGCATGGATTATTTTTCTCAAAAATAAACAACCATGCTTCAATAGTAGATCCAAATGAATATAATAATCCTTAGCCACGCTTTCATCCATACTTGGAAAAGTCTCCAAATTCCACCTCATTTATTTTATTTTCCAAAATAGAAAATGTATATATGAGGTGTCTCCTTTTAGAAGCCTTTTCTTGTACAATTACAAGAATGCCTCTTGCCGTATACCATTTAAATATACCCGTATTCGTATTCCGAAAAATACGAATACAATTAGATACCAATAATCCAATAATATAATACTGGTATCCGGCTTAAACCAAAGCCTACCGGTATTATCCTTCCAAACATCATTCGTGTATCCAGTACACGTATATGATCGAAACCCTGCCGTAACACCTTACGGCCTCTACATCGTTTAGCTTGAACCAGAGAAACCCTCTGTGTGGGACTTTAAAGACTCAACAGTACACTTGCAGTGGGTTTAACCACAAGCCCGTCAGCGGCACTAGCAGTGCGTAACCGCTACCCAAGTACATGTCGAAAAGGTGGTCGATGAGCGAACTCATCCCAACCCCAATGAGCATGTAAATAACACTTACCGTACAGTCCGGTCTTTTCTTCTGATATGTCGCATATCGAGTCTAGGGGTGGTAAACGTCAGACCCCAGTAACTTGATAAGTCATGCTGAAGTGCGGCTCATAACGGTTCAAGAAACAACTGATAACTCTTATCAGTAAATCTCAACAACCCTGACCAGGGATTTGCTGTTATAGTCAATCGAGCATAGCGCAACATCAACTTTCTATACCGGGAGAGACGAAACCCCTCTTATCGCTCACCGCCTTCATGTGATTCGGGACTGTACCCAAAATCCACCTTTTGCACGACTCTGATGAGCTATGGTAGGGAAGAAATCAAAGCACAGTGGGAACCACACAAGACACTATGACGATCTCGGGTCTACAGACTAACCCGTACAAGTGTCACCAGAGAACTGCTATCTGACGATAGGTATGATACCATTTAAGAGTTCTCGGCGAGTCTTGTTCAGTGTACCCATTCTCTAATGAGCTCTTATGTACAATCTTTGATATCAAACACAATGATTGTGGGATCAACCATCGACCCCATACAGGGTCAAGAAACTTACACACTAGTCTATTCTGGTAATATCGATGCCCTGTCTCGATATTCCCTAGACTAAGAATTATTAAAGGATATGATTGCGGACTACACAAGCTCCATTAGTATGATCTACATCATAGTCCTGGTAATCAAGCAAAGATCCTAAGGGTTTTATCAACATGTATACAAGATATGAAATACTAAGTAAAACACATCACATGTTAAGATAAAGAGAAACCAAATAGCGTACTATCATATTGAGCAAGATAATTTCTGTACATACATATCCCTCGCATCCTATACAATAAAGGCCTCTAGGGCATACATATCCAATAGTTGATTCTCCCGACGAATCCCTTCTCCGCATTACTCGAACCAAGTTTACCTCCTTATTTCGTAATGTCTTCACCTTTCGATCCAAGATCTCAATTGATTGCTGCTCGCAAGTTAAATCGACCTGTACTGTGAGCTCTGAGTGATCAAGTATATGGCTGGGGTCGCTCATATATCGCCGTAGTTGGGATATGTGGAACACATTGTGCACTCTTTGTTAGGAATATGTAAGCCCTAGAGGCCATTATTGTTGATATAATGGATGCTTGGACATATATATAGAGGACTTTTTTGCTCAACATGATAGTATGCTATCTGGTTACCTTTATCTTAACATGTAGACTGGTATTTTTACTGTCTGTCTCTTGTATGTTGATAAAGCCCTTAGGATATGTACTTGACTACCAGGATTATGATGGCCAGGGTGGTCTAAAAGTACATCCTTTAACAATTTCTAGTCGAGGGGATATCGAGACAGGACATCGATATTCCAGAGCAGACTAATGTGTACGTTTCTTGTCCCTTGGAGGGCGATGGTTGATCCCACAAAAATTGGGGTGTGACATCAAAGATTGTACACGGGTGCTCATTAGAGAATGGGTTCACCAAACGGACTTGCCAAGGACTCCTAGTTGGTAGTATACCTATCGTCAGATAGCAGTTTTCTGGTGACACTGGTACATGTTAGTCTGGAGACCCGAGATCGTCATAGTGTCTTGTGTGGCTCCTACCGTGCTTTGATTTCCTCCCTACCACGCTCAAGAAGAGTTGTGCAAACAGGTGTATTTTGGGTACAGTCCCGAGTCACATGGAGGCAATAAGCGATAGGAGGGGTTTCGTCTCTCCCGGTATTGGGGATTGATGTTGCGCTATGCTCGATTGGCTATAACTGGAAGTCCCTGGCTAGGGCTGCTGCTGAGATTTACTGATCAGGGTTATCAGTAGTTTCTCGAACCATTATAGGCCAGACATCGGCATGACTTATCACATTACTGGGGTCTGACGTTTACCACCCGTAGACATGAAATGCGACATATCAAACGAAAAGACCGGACTGTACGGTGGTGTTAATGATAGACTTCATAGAGAGTATGGACAATCTTGCTTGTTGATCTTCATATCGCTCAATACCCGGGTAGCCGTTACGTCCAGATAGTATCGCTGACGGCTTGTAGGTGACTGATATGATCATCACCTACTGCTGGCGTATTGACGAGTCTTTAGAGTCCCACACAGAAGTTTCCTGGTTCAAGCGAAATGAGGTTGGGCACATATGTGATATATGTGTGGGTCTGATTAAATACGTATATGTGATACCGTATTGTAATCTGGCAGTAATCTGTTACCAAGTTAGGTTATATGTGATATAACCAGATTATCGAATCAAGGGATGATTTGATAATGTGATACACAGATAAATGATATTAGTCGGTCATATGTGATATAACCGGATTATTAAATCAAGTGTTGATTTAATAATGTGATAAACATTATATTTGATATAATTATATCTTAACTAATATCATTAGCTCACTAATTATTCTTCATAATATATATATATATATTAATATATGTGATATATATATATATAGATATAGATATATATATATATATATATATATGAAGCATGGTGTATTTTCTATTTTTGAGAAAAATAGAAAAGGGGTGGAAAATGAGGAAGTATGGTGAGGCAAGGCATTTTTCTTTTGTTTATTCATCTTGACTCACTATTCAAGCATGGTTGCAATTTTATATTGCAATTATCTCCATGCTTAAATGAGTGAGGGTCAAGGGGTTTCCATTCTTCACCTCATTCCAACACTTAGCCATTTTTCAAGTGTTGCTCTTATATGCTCTCTAGCTTCCTTTTTCTTCCTCTTCATCATGGTTCAAGCTTCAACCCTCATATGTGATGTGAACCATGAAGTTTGAACACAAATTTGTGAGCTTTCAACACCCCTACTTCACCATCCTTCACTTAACTAGCGATCAAGTGTAGCATGTTTCTCACACTAAAAGAGTTTAGTGTAGAGGTAGCTTGAGCTAGAGGGACCTTGCATGGACCATCTTGGACCATCTTCGGCATGAAGGTCATCGGAGGAAGCTCGTCCAAACACTCAAGTGGAGCCAAGTGGAGTCGCGTTGACTACTACACGGAGCTTATGAAGTGAAGGACTCGATCTACGAGGGTATAACCATCTTCACTTCTTATAGTTTAGTAGATATCAAACCTAAAACCCTAATCATCTAGTTAACAATCTAAGTTAGTGTTAGTTAGCACCCCAAAATGTTTAAAATTGGCATGCTTGATATTACAAAAACCCAGTGGTAGTGCTAGCGTACACTTTCATGGTATCAGAGCTAAAACTAGAAGATTAGACGATATTAATAGAAACACGAAACCGAAATAATTCCGAAACTGTAACTCGAAACCCCAAGTTTCTTTCGAATTTTAAATGGCCTCTGAAATTTTTTTAAACAACTGCAGAATCTTACATTTGATGTAATTAGAACACCCTACGAAAACGAACCCTAAATGTCAAAAAGTGACTGGCGAAAATTGTCAAAAAACCGGCCTGGACGGTTTTTGCATCATGTTGGGGTTTGGATTTTATATGGTGTTCTTATCTGTTGATTTTGAGGTTTCAGGTATTGTTTGATTGGCCCAGTTTGCATGTGATGTTAACAGTTCAATTGGGGGTAATATGGAGTGTTTCGTATTCGTAATTTAACGTCGTTTCGGGTATAGTTTGATATTTGATGCAGTAGTTAGGATCCATATTAAATTAGTTTTGTGAAAACTAGTTAATGATTATAAATCTAGCGTTTTAGTCTCGGTAGATCGATTGCCACGAGGTTTCGATTCAGATCGAAACTCCGTCGCAATCGCGTATCGTACAAGAATACTCGCCGAATAACTGTACTAGGTAGCCACATCCTATTGCCCTAACCAAGTGACTATAGGAGAACCTCATTGCCAATAGCATCCACTTGGGTGCTTGCGGCCATGGTGTTTCGCCTAAGTGCACTTGGTCGACGGCATCGGGGTGTGGCCATCTACTATAGTTTCCGACGCGTATTCGATCGGGTAGTCGGGAATCTTGTTGAATTACCCGACTAAATTATTGAAAAGAATTTTTGATATGAGACTAAAATGCGGGGTTTATAGGGTTAGGCATGAAATTCGGAATATGAGATATTCCGGGTTTATGATGTCTTAGGATATGCGGATTCTAATTATTGCAGTTTTACATTTCTTTTCTGCGACCGTAAGTGTAATATGTGGGGTATCCCAAATCTCGTTGCTATATGTTAATAGAATTTGGGATACGCGTATTTACTTACATTGATGATATGTGATATTATGTGTTGATGTGATATGTTTTATTGGATCGTCGTGATTGAATAGCCGGGGGTTTTATGTGAGATGAGAGTTTTTTTATTTCATTCACGTAAAATCTGTATGTAATATTCTTTTATTGGGGCACATCCAGATTGAGGATGATTTCACCACTGATGTATATTATTTACTTTTCCGCATTAGGATAGACCTAAGGCGGGGAGCACAAGTAACCGGGTTCTAGAGTCCGGTGGGAGACCATCTCAAGGAGTTGAGACCGGGTCTCCTAACTTTAGAATTGGTAGGGTTACTTGCCGCTCTCGTAGGGGTCTAGAGATGTGGGTTTGTCTATTCATCACGACCATGGAATCCGTGTTTTACATTATTGGCTAACTTTGAAACACGGAAATCCTAGTATATCCAATATTTCGTATGTTGCTTCTGCTGCTTCGTTCTGTGATGTGATCATATAACTGCGTGAGACGAATGCTATATTATATATATGATATATAATAAACGTTGCTTATGTTTTGCATCTACGTTAGTCCAGCCCCCGCTTTGCCGGTAGTTAAGTAACCTAACAGTGAAGACGGTCCCCAGTGGCGAATGCGGATGGCATAAGCGTACGTTCTATTTTCGTTTCATTTTTTTGTGATGTTTAGGAAATATTAAATGATGGGACTTCATTAATGAGATTAATGAAAAGAAAGAAATCTAAAGATGTTGTAGAATTAAATTTTTAAACAAGGTAGCTTTAGTTTTGCTTTGCAAAGCGGTATTTCTTGATGAATATCCAGCACCTTATTCGATGACGAAAGAACCGAGATCCCTTCACTGGGAATGACCACTTTAGCGAAACTAGCAAATCCTACAACCTACTCAGTTTTTTCTTTTGATTGCTTCTCTAGTTCTTGCTTTGCATAGTGGTATTCCTTGTGTTAGTGATATATGCCCAAGAGGCCATTATTGTATCATACTGGTATGTATATTATTTAATGGAAGCTTGGGATATTCACAGTTGTATTGACAGTCTTGCTCAAAATGGTAGTTTGCTACTTGGTTTGTTTCTACTTTAATATGTGCATGTGTTTCTTTTAGCATATCGCTTATCCATATTAGTAGAGCCCTTAGGATCTTTGCTTGATTACCAGCGTTGTGATAGCAGTAACACTAGTGGGGGCTGGATAGTCTATAAGCACATCCTATACCGGTCCCTAGTCGTAGGATTATCGAGACGGGGCATCGATACTCCGGAGTAGACTAGTGTATACGCTTCTCATCCCAGCATGGAAAATGGTCTGTCCCACAGCCATTAGTACGTCGTACTAGAGATAGTATGCAGGTGCTCATTAGGTTATGAGTACACTGGACAGGACTCGTCGGGAATTGTTGGTGGGTATTATACCTATCGTCGGGTAGCAGTTCCCAAGTGACATGAGTACAGCTTAGTCCGTCGACTTGATACCGCTACTTCGCCTCGAGTGTGTTCCCACTGTACTTTGATTACTAACCTACCATGGCTCAAAGGAGTGGTGCAAACAGGTAGTAGTTGGGTGAGTCCCGAAGCACTTGGAGGCAGTGGCAGTTAGATAGGATTCGTCTCTCCCGGTACTGGGGGTTGATATCGCGCTGTGTTTGGAGAGCCATTACACAGTCCCTGGCCAGGGCAAGCGGGATTTCACGGTATGTATTCCAGTAGTTTCTCAGGGTGTTTTGGGCTGCACTCCGACACGACTTATTGCGCTATTAGGGGTTTGACGATTACCGCTGTAGGTCCATGCTACCTCTCCCGGTACTTTCGGGAATGCGGAATTTGGTAAAAAACGATTTTACGGAGGTGGTAACATGGACCTAAAACCCGGATCTTGGTTAAACATCTATCTAGCAACCTAACTACGAGTTTCTAGCTACTCGGTTAGGGGGTTATACCTTGCTTGTCTTGAACTCCTTCGTCTTCAAACTCCGATGGTGGTCCGGATTGGCTTCTTCCCGTCGTCTCCGTACGCCGAAGATAGATCCACCTGAAAGCTCCAACCTTTGGCTCCTTCTTCGTTCTTTGAAGAAACTAGTTCACTCGGCTTGCTAAACCTTGTGAACTAGAATGAGTAGAGAATAGTTTGTGTGGGATTTTATCTATGGTTCTTGATTCTCAACTCATGAGACAAGAGAACCATAGATTAAAGAGAGGGAAAAAGAGCAAGAGGGTGAGAGCAAAACAAGAGAGCTCAAGAACAAGAGAGAGAATGAGCAAGAAAGAATGAGCAACTCTTTTGACTCTCACCCTCTCATAATCCAAAGTCATGATAACTCATCATACTAATCAAGTGTTATGTGATGGTTGAAGCAACCATAACCATATCATTTCATGCACTCATTTTGCACAAATGAGCAAGCAAGCAAAAATCTTTGCCATAAAATGATGGCTATGGTTATCATGATGGTCAACTAGTCAAGCCTAGTCAACCGGTCAACAAAGTCAACAAGTCAACAAAGTCAACAAGTCAACAAAAGTCAACAAGTGAACAAAGTCAACAAAAGTCAACAACCATGTCACCATAATACTTAATTAATATAACAGTTAATCACATATCATATTCTCATTAGGGTTGAGCAAAAAGTCAAATAGTCAACGGTCAACTGTCAACAACCCTAATGAGAATCCGCTGCCTCTGTCTCCCTGTCAACTGTGCATACGCACCCGCATCCGCGTTCCGAGGAACACGAATGCACGCTGGATAAATCCAATCCCAAAAGGTACACTAGGATCTGGCTTAAACCAAAGCCCGCTAGTGCAGACTGTCCGGACACTGTACGTGCACAAGTGCACGGATGTGACCAAACCCTGTCGCAAAACCATGCGACCTGTCGCAATACCATGCGACCTCTACTCTTTTGCCTAAAGGCGAAAAGCTTTCTGTGTGGGACTCTAAAGACTCGACACTACGCTGGCAGTGGGTTTAACCACAGACCGCAAGCGGCACTAGCTGTGCGTAACGGTCCCCAGGTAATGCCGACA
Organism: Agapanthus africanus; assembly: GCA_030015575.1. Classification (NCBI taxonomy): domain Eukaryota; kingdom Viridiplantae; phylum Streptophyta; class Magnoliopsida; order Asparagales; family Amaryllidaceae; genus Agapanthus; species Agapanthus africanus. The sequence goes on along the minus strand of CM057339.1, from coordinate 819,871,443 downwards.
AGAAGACCGACGAGGCGAAACCCATCTGAACTCCTACTGAGCCTGAGTGTGACATTCTCCGTACAGTCCGGTCTGTTCGTCTGATACATCGCATGGCGGGCATAGGGGGCGGTGAACGTCAGTCCCCCAATAGCGGTACAAGTCGTGCCGGAGCGAAGCCCAAAACACCCTGAGATAACACTGGAAGCCTACCAGTATATCTCGTTTTCCCTGGCCAGGGACTACTCGTGTAATGGCTCTCCTAGAAACAGCGCGATGTCAACCCCCAATACCGGGAGAGACGAATCCTGTCTAACTGTCACTGCTTCCAAGTGCTTCGGGACTGCACCCAACCACTACCTGTTTGCACGACTCCTTTGAGCCGTGGTAGGGTAGTGATCAAAGTACAGTGGGAACACACTCGAGGCGAAGTGACAGTGTCAAGTCAGCGGACTAAGTTGTACTCATGTCACGTGGGAACTGATAACTGACGATAGGCATAATACCAACTAGTCAGTTCCCGACGAGTCCTGTCCAGTGTACCCGTAACCTAACGAGCACCCGCATACTATCTCAAGTACGACGTACTGACGGCTGTGGGACAGACCGTCTCCCACACTGGGATGAGAAGCGCATGCGCTGGTCTACTCCGGAGTATCGATGCCCTGTCTCGATAGTCCTGCGACCAGGGACCTGCATAAGGATGTGCTTATAGATTACCCAGCCCCACTAGTGTGACGGCCATCACATCGCTGGTAATCAAGCAAAGATCCTAAGGGCTCCACTAATGTGTATAGGCGATATACAAAAATAAACACATGTACACATTGAAGTAGAAACAAACCAAGTAGCATACTACTATTTTGAGCAAGATTGTATATACAAGGTGAATATCCCAAGCTTCCATTAAGTAATATACAAACTAGTATGATACAGTAATGGCCTCTAGGGCATATACACTAACAATCTCCCACTTCCACTAAGGCCATGTACTGGCGTATCGAAGACCTATCATCTCGATCAGCCGCTCGAACTGAGTCTGGGGCAGGGCCTTGGTGAATGGATCTGCAGTGTTATCTTCTGAAGCGACTCTCCGAACCTCGATCTCCTGGCGATCTACGATCTCCCTGATCAGGTGATACCGCCTCAAGATGTGCCTGGATCTCTGATGGGACCTGGGTTCCTTCGCTAAAGCTATAGCCCCGTTGTTGTCGCAATACAGAGGTATTGGATCAACAATGGACGGAACCACCTGAAGTTCTTTCAAGAACTTCCTCATCCAGACAGCTTCTTTTGCGGCATCAGATGCAGCGATGTATTCCGCTTCCATCGTCGAGTCTGCAACGGTTTCTTGTTTGGAACTCTTCCAACACACCGCCCCTCCATTGAGGATGAAGACAAAACCCGACATGGACTTGGAATCATCCTTGTCACTCTGGAAGCTGGAGTCAGCAAAGGCCTCGATCTGGAGGTCTTTTCCGCCATACACCAAGAACATCTCCTTAGTCCTTCTCAGGTACTTGAGAATGTTCTTTACCGCTATCCAGTGTTTCTCCCCAGGGTTTGACTGATACCGGCTTACCACACTCAGTGCATAAGCTACATCCGGTCTGGTACACAACATCGCATATATTATAGAGCCTACCGCAGAAGCGTAGGGTATAATAGACATGCGATCCCTCTCCAAATCAGTCTTGGGAGACATCTCTTTAGAGAGGGTGATCCCGTGACAAGCCGGTAGGTTACCGCGCTTGGAATCTTCCATACTGAATCTTTTCAGCACGGTGTCGATGTACCTGGACTGAGAAAGTCCCAATATCCTCTTGGATCTGTCACGGTAGATCCGGATACCCAGAATGTATGAGGCATCACCCAGGTCTTTCATGGAGAACCTGTGTGACAAGAACCCCTTGACAGATTGTAGCATAGGAATGTCATTTCCTATTAAGAGAATGTCATCCACGTATAAAACGAGGAATACTACAGTTCTCGCTACAAATCTACTATAGATGCATGGTTCATCTGGATTTTTGATAAAGCCAAATTCTTTGACCGTCTCATCAAAGAAGATGTTCCAACTCCGCGATGCCTGCTTCAGTCCATAGATGGACTTAAGCAACTTGCACACCTTTCCGCTGCTCCCACTCTGAATGAAACCCTCTGGTTGGTCCATATAGACACACTCCTCTAAATTTCCATTTAGAAAAGCGGTCTTTACGTCCATTTGCCAAATCTCATAATCGTGGAAGGAAGCAATGGCAAGAAGGATCCGAATGGATTTCAGCATGGCTACTGGAGAAAAGGTTTCGTCGTAGTCCAAGCCAGGTCTTTGACGAAAACCCTTTGCTACCAGCCTAGCTTTATAGGTCTCAACCTGTCCATCTACACCAATCTTCCTTTTGAAGATCCACTTGCATCCTACGGGTTTTACCCCGTCTGGAGCAATGTCCAACGTCCATACCTTGTTGGTGTACATGGACTCCATTTCGGTCCGCATTGCATCCAGCCATTTCACTGAGTCAACGCTCTGAACGGCCTGCTGGAAGCTAGTAGGCTCATCATAATCTATGATGCAATCTTCTCTATCCCCGTCTATGAGAAAACCGTAGTATCTCTCGGGCGGATGAGTCTGCCTACTACTCCTGCCGAGCGGCGGAGGAATGTCCTGTTCTGTTGAACCCTCTGGTTCCACTAAGCTTTCAGTAACAGTCTGTGGTTCTGGAACTTCTTCCAGTTCTACTGCGCTCCCACTAATTTCCTTTTCTAAGAACTGGTGTTCTAGAAAGTGGGCATGACGAGAAACAAGAACCTTTTGTTCCTCTTCGCAGTAGAAGAAATATCCCTTGGAATTCTTTGGATATCCCACAAACTTGCACAGTACTGAGCGTGCCTCGAGCTTGTCCGCATGCTGCTTTTTGACAAAAGCTGGACTTCCCCATGTCTTAATGTGATTAAGATGGGGCATCTTCCCACACCACATCTCAAATGGTGTGGTAGGCACAGTCTTAGTGGGAACTCGGTTCAGAAGGTATGCGGCTGATTCTAGCGCATATCCCCAGAATGATCGCGGTAACTCAGCGTTACTCATCATGGACCGCACCATATCCAATAGGGTGCGGTTCCGTCTCTCCGATACACCGTTATGTTGCGGGGTGTATGGAGGAGTAAGCTGAGAGAGAATTCCGTTCTCTCTTAAATAGTCCAGGAATTCGGCACTTAAGTATTCTCCACCTCGATCCGATCTTAGAATCTTAATACTTTTGCCGGTCTGTTTCTCTACTTCATTCTTATACTCCTGGAATTTTCCAAAGGCTTCGGACTTATGTTTCATTAAGAAGACATAACCGTACCTTGAGAAGTCATCCGTAAAAGTAATGAAGTAAGAATAGCCGCTTCGCGCATGTGTAGACATTGGACCGCACACGTCACTGTGTATGAGTCCCGAGAGCTCGCTCGCTCTTACTCCATATCCAGTAAACGGAGTCTTTGTCATCTTTCCTTTGAGACAGGATTGACAAGTGGCATACGACTGATATTCGAACGCATTCAAATACCCTTCTGTATGTAACTTCGTCAACCTTCTCTCATTGAAGTGACCCAGTCTACAATGCCACAAGAAAGTCTGATTTATTTCTGGAGACTTTCTTTTGTGTGTATTCTGGACATTGAAAATCTGTGGTTGGTTCAATACGTATATACCATTACTCAATGTACCTGACCCAATCAGAACTTGATTAAGGTGAATGTTTACAACATTACTTACAAACGCAAATTCATAACCTTCTTTAGAAACTAAAGATACAGAAATGATATTACAAGTTGCGTTGGGTACAAAAAAGCAATTACGCAAAACCAAAACATGTCCATCTGACATTCCCAGGTGATAGTCCCCCACGGCTTTAGCATCCATTCTAGCTCCGTTCGCAACTCTGAGGGTCATGTCACCTGCTTTCAAAACCCTACGGTTTCTCAACGCCTGCAAAGAATTACAGATATGAGATCCTGATCCGGTATCCAATACCCAGGAAGTAGAGTTTATTGAAAGACAGTTTTCAATAACATACACACCTGAAGCTGAAGCTGCAACTTGCTTCAATTCCTGTGTCCTGGCTTTCCAAGCCCTGCAATCATTCTTCCAGTGACCTTTCTTATGACAATAGAAGCATTCTTCCTTATCCACAAGCTTCCCCGCTTTCTTTGTTGCTTTAGCTTTTCCCTTCGTATCCACTTTACTAACACCGCCCCTTGGTTTGGCGGGGGCTTTCTTCTTCTTTCCCTTGGCTTTCGCCTTGGACCTAGAAGAAGATGATCCTCCTACAAATAAAGTGGATGTTTCCCTACCTTTCTGTAGGGTGCCCTCTGCGCTCCTCAGCATGTTGAGGAGCTCTGAAAGTTCAACCTCTTTTTCTTGTAAGTTGAAGTTCAGTATGAACTGGGCGTAAGTGGAAGGAAGGGACTGGAGAACTATGTCCATATAGAGTTCACTCTCCAATGTGGTCCCTAGGTCCGCGAGCTCCTTAATGTAGCTGATCATCTTTAGCACATGCTCGGCTACTGATGATCCGACGGCTATCTTTGTCGAGAATAACTTTTTCGACGCTTCGTATCTTGCGATACGAGATTGCTCTCCATACAGTTCTTTTGTATGGAGAAATATGGATTCAAGGTCAATATTCTCGTGCCTCCTCTGATGTTCGTTGTCCATCGAGGCAAGTACGAGGCACTTGGCCTTTGCGCTATCAATCTCCCAAGTCTTGCGGATTTCCTTATCCGCGATGCTGAAAGTGGGACCAGGGGCAGGGGGAGCTTTGGTGGTAAGAAGATACCCCAGCTTGTCGTTAGTGATTGCCATTTTGACATTCCTGAGCCAATCTTTGTAGTTTGGCCCTGTCAGTATGTTTTTATCTAGAAGTAACTTAAGTCCAGTCATGTCGATTGGTCGCTGCAATTAGGAGAGAGAAGAAGAAACACTCAGCATGATGCTCTTGCAAGTTTAGAGTGGTTTTTAGTTTGTCTAAACAGGATGGCTCCCACTGTTTCTCGAATCCCTCCTCAAACCATAAAGGAAGAATTAGCCGGGATCAATCCCACCGCACAATACTTGCTTAACCGTTCAGCCAGGCCGGTGTCGGTACTTCGAGGGAGGTTTTCCAACACTTTCGCGAAGTTCCTTAATTATAGAACCTCTTTTCCCTGGGGGCGTAGCCCCGCTAACACCTTTCTAGGCACCTACTAGGTTTATAGCATTGATCGTTTAGTGAGAAATTTCCCGAGGAGTAGCATATACTCACAGTAGGATCGGGATCCAAATATCATCGCGTGACGAAACTGAAGGAATCCTACCAGAATCATCACACTCTAAATGGTATGCAAATCTAGCAAGTTTCAGTACTTATGAAACTCCCGATGTGGATTTTAGCCCCATGCTCTTATGACCTTGACTTTGGCCAAAATATCATAAGTCACGTGTCAAGTTCTACCCGTCATTATCCAGGTTAATTTGGATCCATCCGTACCTACCCTTGACTTTGGCCAAAATGGTAGTACGACTGTCCCAAACCAACGCATCTATCTATGCTACACATGAACACCCAATAGCTACCAATCACTGTGCCTTGACTTTGGCCAACATACACAGCTTGAATACTATTGACTATTCATGTGAAACGACGGAGGGCTACGGATGGTTTTGGCAAAACCGTGAACGTAGTGAACTTGATTTGGTCGATGGAACGAGATAGCTTTTAAAAGGAGTGGCTCAAGCTCCGCATTTAAAAGTTGGTTTTGAAAAGAACCGAGTGGTTTTTCGAAAGTGTTCCAACGACTTTAACTTGGTTTATTATCTTGCATTAGTTCTTTTAATGCGTGATATTCTTGCATTAGTTCTTTTAATGCGTCCCATCATTTAATCCTACCATTGCAGAAAACAACCAAAATATGACGTACGCTTATGCCATTCGCATTCGCCACTGGGCCCCGTCATTACCCGTTAGGTTACTTAACTAACGACAGAGCGGGGGCTGGGCTAGCGCGTCTGTAAAACATAAGCAACGCCTAAATAATATCATATATAGATATACTGCAATGATAAACATTTCAGATCACAGATGAATACATTGGATATACTAGGAAACTGTAATTCGTACGAGCCTGTAACAAAAGACAGATTACACGGTCGCGGTGAATAGCCAATACCCCACCCAAGACCCCTACGGGTGCGGCAAACTACCCGCCAAGTACCCGAAGCGTAGCAACCTCCCTCATCTCCATGAGTAGGCCACTCGACACTTCGGCATACCCGGTAGTTTGTGCACCCCCTCCATGGGTCTATCCTAGGAGCAAAAACAGTAAAAAGAAATTATACAATGACGGCTACAACCCCGACCCGGTTGTGCGGCCATACAAATAATTATTACATCAATTTACAAATTTACATGAATTGAAAGAAAAGAAAACTCCCGTCTCACAACCCCCGGCTATTCACCCGCGACAATCCAACATATTCATATACACATTCCAGCAAAATTACAGATCACAGATTTGTATAACCCCTACTAATCGACATATAGCGATTAGTAGACGTTCAATACCAATATCACATTACAGAAAAACCCGTTAGCTTAAGTCTTTTAGAAGTTCGATAAAAAATACGGATTTTCAGGACCCCAAAATAAAATTTTCGTTCTGGAAAATCTGGGTTGAAAATACATGTACCAAAATTCCCAAAATACCCCCAGAAGCACACTGTAGCAAAGAAACACCAGAGAGGGGGCAAGGAGGCCGCGGAACCGCGGCAATAGCAAGCTATTGCCGCGTTTCCGCGGTCTTTTAGGGGGATCTCTTGGTCATTTTTCTACAGTGGCTTTTAAAAACCCTGAGCCGATTTTAGGTGTTAAAATAATCAACTTTTGAACAGTAAAAAAATCGACAGAAACTCGAATTTTTTTGGGGTTCGTTTTCGGGAATTTTTCTTTGATCGATCTTCTAGTTACTTGCTAACATGTTAGATAGAGTTTAACTAGGCTCTGATACCACTGTAGGTCCATGCTACCTCTCCCGGTACTTTCGGGAATGCGGAATTTGGTAAAAAACGATTTTACGGAGGTGGTAACATGGACCTAAAACCCGGATCTTGGTTAAACATCTATCTAGCAACCTAACTACGAGTTTCTAGCTACTCGGTTAGGGGGTTATACCTTGCTTGTCTTGAACTCCTTCGTCTTCAAACTCCGATGGTGGTCCGGATTGGCTTCTTCCCGTAGTCTCCGTACGCCGAAGATAGATCCACCTGAAAGCTCCAACCCTTGGCTCCTTCTTCGTTCTTTGAAGAAACTAGTTCACTCGGTTTGCTAAACCTTGTAAACTAGAATGAGTAGAGAATAGTTTGTGTGGGATTTTATCTATGGTTCTTGATTCTCAACTCATGAGACAAGAGAACCATAGATTAAAGAGAGGGAAAAAGAGCAAGAGGGTGAGAGCAAAACAAGAGAGCTCAAGAACAAGAGAGAGAATAAGCAAGAAAGAATGAGCAACTCTTTTGACTCTCACCCTCTCATAATCCAAAGTCATGATAACTCATCATACTAATCAAGTGTTATGTGATGGTTGAAGCAACCATAACCATATCATTTCATGCACTCATTTGCACAAATGAGCAAGCAAGCAAAAGTCTTTGCCATGAAATGATGGCTATGGTTATCATGATGGTCAACTAGTCAAGCCTAGTCAACCGGTCAACAAAGTCAACAAGTCAACAAAAGTCAACAAGTCAATAAAGTCAACAAGTCAACAAAAGTCAACAAGTCAACAAAGTCAACAAAAGTCAACAACCATGTCACCATAATACTTAATTAATATAACAGTTAATCACATATCATATTCTCATTAGGGTTGAGCAAAAAGTCAAATAGTCAACGGTCAACTGTCAACAACCCTAATGAGAATCCGCTGCCTCTGTCTCCCTGTCAATTGTGCATACGCACCCGCATCCGCGTTCCGAGGAACACGAATGCACGCTGGATAAATCCAATCCCAAAAGGTACACTAGGATCTGGCTTAAACCAAAGCCCGCTAGTGCAGACTGTCCGGACACTGTACGTGCACAAGTGCACGGATGTGACCAAACCCTGTCGCAAAACCATGCGACCTGTCGCAATACCATGCGACCTCTACTCTTTTGCCTAAAGGCGAAAAGCTTTCTGTGTGGGACTCTAAAGACTCGACACTACGGTGGCAGTGGGTTTAACCACAGACCGCAAGCGGCACTAGCTGTGCGTAACGGTCCCCAGGTAATGCCGACAAGAAGACCGACGAGGCGAAACCCATCTGAACTCCTACTGAGCCTGAGTGTGACATTCTCCGTACAGTCCGGTCTGTTCGTCTGATACATCGCATGGCGGGCATAGGGGGCGGTGAACGTCAGTCCCCCAATAGCGGTACAAGTCGTGCCGGAGCGAAGCCCAAAACACCCTGAGATAACACTGGAAGCCTACCAGTATATCTCGTTTGCCCTGGCCAGGGACTACTCGTGTAATGGCTCTCCTAGACACAGCGCGATGTCAACCCCCAATACCGGGAGAGACGAATCCTGTCTAACCGTCACTGCCTCCAAGTGCTTCGGGACTGCACCCAACCACTACCTGTTTGCATGACTCCTTTGAGCCGTGGTAGGGTAGTGATCAAAGTACAGTGGGAACACACTCGAGGCGAAGTGACAGTGTCAAGTCAGCGGACTAAGTTGTACTCATGTCACCTGGGAACTGATAACTGACGATAGGCATAATACCAACTAGTCAGTTCCCGACGAGTCCTGTCCAGTGTACTCGTAACCTAACGAGCACCCGCATACTTTCTCAAGTACGACGTACTGACGGCTGTGGGACAGACCGTCTCCCACACTGGGATGAGAAGCGCATGCGCTGGTCTACTCCGGAGTATCGATGCCCTGTCTCGATAGTCCTGCAACCAGGGACCTGCATAAGGATGTGCTTATAGATTACCCAGCCCCACTAGTGTGACGGCCATCACATCGCTGGTAATCAAGCAGAGATCCTAAGGGCTCCACTAATGTGTATAGGCGATATACAAAAATAAACACATGTACACATTGAAGTAGAAACAAACCAAGTAGCATACTACTATTTTAAGCAAGATTGTATATACAAGGTGAATATCCTAAGCTTCCATTAAGTAATATACAAACTAGTATGATACAGTAATGGCCTCTAGGGCATATACACTAACAACCGCCCCCATGCCCGATATGCGATACTCTTATATGAATAGACTGGACTGTTAGTTATATGTATGCCCTAGAGGCCATTACTGTACATACGATATATATTGTAGTGGATGCTTGGACATATATAGGGAGGGCTTTCTTGCTCGACATGATAGTACGCTATCTAGTTACCCTTTATCTTAACATGTACTCTGATTGTCTCTATGTTACATGTTGATAAAGCCCTTATGATATGTACTCGACTACTGGGACTATGAGATCATACTAGTGGGGCCACGGTAGTCCGAGTATATCCTATAACTGTTCTTAGTCGAGGGTGTATCGAGACAGGGCATCGATGCACCAGAGTAGACTAGCGTATACGCATCTTGACCCATATGATGGGCGATGGATGATCCCATATCCATCGATGTTTGACATCAAGGATGGTGTACGGGTGCTCAGTAGAGACTGGGTACACTGGACGGACTCGTCGAGAACTCCCAGATGGTATTATACCTCACGTCAGATGGCAGTTCTCAAGTGACACTGGTACAGAGTAGTCTGTTGACCCGAGATCGTCATAGAGTCTTGTGTGATTCCCACTGTGCTTTGATTTCCATCATACCACGTCCAAGAGGGCGTGCAAAAAGGTGGCTTTTGGGTACAGTCCCGAATCACATGGAGGCAATGAGCGATAGGAGAGGATTCGTCTCTTCCGGTATAGGGAGTTGATGTTGTGCTGTGTTCGATTGGCTATAACCAGAAATCCCTGGCCAGGGTTGCTGAGATTTACTGGTAAGTGTTATCAGTAGTTTCTCAAACTGTTATAGACCTCATATCGACATGACTTATCGAGCTACTGGGGTCTGACGTTTACCACCCCTAGGCGAGATATGCGACATATCAGACGACGAGACCGGACTGTACGGGAGTGTTACTCATTGGATTCACAGGAGAATGTACAGGCTTGCTTGTTGATCTTCTGAGCGCTCAATACCTGGGTGGCTGTTACATTTAGCTGACCGCATGCAGATTGTGGGTGTTTGATATGATCATCACCTACTGCCAGCATATTGACGATTCTTTAGAGTCCTACATAGAGGTTTCTTGGCTCAGGCAAAACGGAGTAGGAGCACATATGTGATATGTGCGGGACCGAGGATAATGCGGTATATGATACCGTATTGGATTCTCGCGATATGAGATATCGGCCGGGTATATGTGATATAGCCGGTCATCGTATTAGTCGGTTATTTGTGAAATAGCCGGATTATCGGATCAAGTGTTGATTCGATAATTTAATGTATAATAATATATATGATATATTAAATTACATTAACTAATATTAGCTCACTAAAAGATTCATTTTCTCACGAGATAATACATTGATATATATGCGATATATGTTAATTGTATTATTTTCTATTGTTACAAAATATATTGTATATGTGATATATAATATTGTAACATATTAGGGTTACAAATTTAACAATGGATTAGGGTTTAAACTTGGTTAGGGTTTGGATTAGGGTTAACTTTTGCATGAAGCTTCCATGAAGCTTCATGAAGCTTTGACTTTGTGGTTGCTTGATATTTTTATGAGATATTATGTTTACCCAATCCAAACCATTAACTATAGTTAACTCTCTACAAGGGTTAACTCTTTCATGCTTAACCCTTGGTTAGATTTGTAACCACTACAATAATTCATTGTTCATCACAAAAGGATTAAGTTATCATCTTCATTCTTCTTCTTCTTGCTTGAGTTTCCTTTTGAAAAAGCTTTCTTTTGTGATGAAAGTGAGTGAGAAAAAGATTATAAATGAGAGAGAAAATCCTACTTCATCATCCTCATCTATCCTTGCCATTTAGATGAGGGTGTTCACTTCATTTAGTAAGTGTTAGCTTGTGTTAATGAAATTTCAAGGTAGATCATCTATGTTATCGAAGATCGGAAGCAAGGTTGCATCATTCTCTTCGTGAAGCCTCTCGAGAGTCCAGAACACGATGATCGCAGCGAAGGGACCTCAACACGGAGCTTTAGAAGTGAAGGACTGGATCTATAAAGGTTGTAATCCCTTTCACTTAGTGTTAAAGAGTTTAACATGCTTGTTTTCGCTAAACCCTAGTTTAAAGATCCGGCTTCGGGTTGTTCGGCACGGCTAAAATTTTAATCGGGCATGGTTGATGCCTCGTAGACCCTTGTGCGCGTGCCTAGCATCCCTACAGTGGTATCAGAGCCAAGTTAGAGCTTTAGACGAAGTCTAGACGATGTTTAAAGTCCGATCGAACCCGAAAACCCCGATGTTTACCCTTCTCTGTACATTTTTCAAAAATGTGGTTTTTTATGAATTAAAAATGCTAAGAAAAATAAGCAGGAAAAACTAAGAATTACTGTGAAGTACGGCCCTCTAATTCGCAAATGTGACCGCGGAACCGCGGCCAAACCAAGGGTTTGGCGGCGGTTCCGCCGCCCAAATTGTGACTTAGTCCCTGAAATTTCATGTAATTATTCTTAGGTCCTTTCTTGTTATTTGTTTATGGGAATTTTTTAATTCCACTCAAGTGTTGAGTTTTCTAGGGTTGTATCGGGAAATCTTTGATTCGATCAGATAATTTAACTTTATTTAGTTTTGTCCAGATAATTTTTAGAAACTGTTAAAAAGTTCGAACGGAAATCAATAACTCACTTTTTCCCCTGTCGGAAAATTTTTCAAAAGTTGGATTTTTTCTCGAGTTTAAGAACGTTCTAAGTCGTGCAAGTAACGCGGTGGACCCTCTAGAAGACAACAAACCTTAACTCGATTATGTGACCGTCTTGAACTGCCTCTAAACCTTAGAGTTTGGGGCAGTACGGCGTGCCACATGTGAGGCGTTGGCTTGACCCTTCTACGGATGGACCATTGTTACTGTGGCATGTGATGGATGTTTTTAAACTGATTTCAAGTGTTGAGATATATTGGGAAAATCTTGGGTGTTTGATTATTCGATCGGAAAGTTTAACATTGTCTATTTATCTGGAATGTGATACAATATTTGGAATCCATAGGAAGTTATGAGATAACTAATTTGAATGTTATAAACATAGCAGTTTAGTCTCAGATGATCGGTTGCCACGGAATTTTGATGTGATCAAAAGTCCGTCGCAATCACGTAGCATACGTGGATACTCGTCGGGTAAACTTAATAGACAGCCATGCCCCATAGCCCCGACCAAGTGACTGTAGGAGAACCCCGTCGCCAAAAGCATCCGTTCGGGTGCTCGCGGCAGCGGTGTTCCGCCTTAGTGCACTTCGTCGACGGCATCCGGGGGTGCGGCCTTCTAGTAAAGTTTGCGACGAGCATTCGATCAGGATGTCGGGAATCTTGTTGAATTGCCCGACTTGATATTGAAAAGAGTTTTCGATAATGAGACTAAAATGCGGGGTTTATAATTGTTAGGCATGCGATGTCTAAGGAATTCATTTGGTTGGGCATGTGATGTCTAAAGTGGTTGCGGATTCCAACTGTTGTAGTTTTACACTTTCTTTTCTGTGACCGTAAGCGTAGTATGTGGTGTATCGCTGGCTTCGTTGCTATATATCAACGACAATCGGGATACGCATACTTGCTTACGTTGATGATATGAGATATTATGTGTTGCTGTGATATGTTTTATTGGATCGTCGCGTTCTGAATATCCGGGGGTTTTATGTGAGATGAGATTTTTTCTTTTTCATTCATGTAAAATTCATTTGTATGTAATATTCTTTTATTGGGGCACTTCCAGGATGAGGATGATGTCACCATTGTATATTATTTACTTTTCCGCATTAGGTAGACCCAAGGCGGGGAGCATAAGTAACCGGGTTCTAGGGTCTAGTGGGAGACCATCTCGAGGAGTCGAGACCGGGTCTCCTAACCCTAGAATTGGCAGTGTTGCTTGCCGCTCTCGTAGGGGTCTAGGGATGTGGGTTTGGCTATTCATCGCGACCGTGGAATCCGTGTTTTATACAGGCTCGTATTAAAAACACGGACGTCCTAGTATATCCAATATTTCATATATGTTCTTCTGCTGCAATGTTCTGTGATGAGATCATATTACTGCCTGAGACGAATGTTTATATTATATATATGAGATATATGTTATATTGCAGATTTCGTTTCAAATATAATGCTTGTGAAGCATAATAAAATGGGACTTCATTAATATGATTAATGAAAGAAAAGAAACCTAAAAGATGTTGTGGAATCGAATTTTCAAAAATAGGTAGCTACGGTTCTTGCTTTGCATCGCGGTGTTCCTTGTAGAACATCCTGCACCTTATTCGATAAGGAAATGGCCGAGATCCCTTCACCGGGAGTGACCCCTTTAGCAATAACTGGCAGATGCTACACCCCTCGGTTTGTCTTTTGATTGCTTTTGGAGTTTTTGCTTTGCATAGTGGTATATATGATATACCCTGCACCTTATTCGATGAGGAAAGGGCCGACGATCTCTTCACCGGGAATGACCCCTTTAGCAAAACTAGAAAAGCCTAAAAAACACTCCATTTAAAATCACTCGATTCTACAACGATATAAAGTTCATTGCGCAAAAGGTTTTCTTAAAAACCTGTCGTAGCCCTCCGTCATTTCAGATAAGTAGTATTTAGTATTCGTGCTGAGTTTGTTGACTCAGTCAAGGTGTAGTGTGCGGTAGCTGATTGGTGCTTATCTGCAAAGCATATGATGCGATTGGATTAGGGTAGTTGTGCGGCCTTGTTGATTCAGTCAAGGGTCGTGCGGGTGGGTTTAATTCAATCGGGAAATGACGGGTTGAACTTTACTTGCGGTCTATGGTTTGTTGACTCAGTCAAGGTCATAGATCGCTTGGGGCAAAATATTATTGGGAATTTCAAGTGTTGAAATTTGCAATGAGATTGCATACCTTCTATGAGATAGTAGGATCCCGATACCCGCTGCGAGTAAGAGTTACTCTTGGGAGAGTTTTACACATTACAATTAGCCGATCAAGTAGGTGTCTAGAAAGGTGTCAATGGGGTTACGCCTCTGGGAAAACAAGGTTTACTTTAATTAGGTTCGTGCGAAAGCACGGGGGACCTCCCTCAAAGTACCGACACTGGCCTAGCTGAAAGATTGGCGAACTTGTAGCGTGTAATTAATCTCGGCTAGTCTTTCCTTTTAGGGTTTGAAGGAAGATTTGATTAAAACAGTGGGAGACATCCTGATTAGATATATTAGATAACCAATCTAATCTTGCAAGAGTATACGCTGAGTGTTTTCTTCTCTCTCTCTCTCCAGGTAGCGACCATATCACGCCTTAATCAAGATAATAAAACGGATATATTGACCGAACCCGCTTGTTATACTGAGCTGGGAAACCTTGGTCCCGCTCCAACTTATAATTGTTATAAGACAGAGCAGGAAATTGGGGAATACCAGATTTCCCGTGCCGCCCAAACGAAAAAAGTGCATGCTGATACATCTTCTTCGGGTATGTTCATTACAGAGAACTGTTTCTCAATATCCTTTACGTCCTGGGTATGAGATACCGGATCAGGATCCCGCATATGTAATCTGTTACATGGGCTACTGATAGGTAGAGAACTGAGAACGGGTGATAAGTTTCATGAGACAGAAAACGGTGCAAATGTTGCAGCCAAGTCTGTTGGTCACTATCACCCTGTATTACCAGAATACATTGATTCTGAACAAATGTTATTAGATACCGAATTTGATATACAATATCATATCAGTCTCTTTATTAGTAAAGAAATGATATAATTTTGTATTGTTGGATAATGTTTTGAACATTTCCTATATCAAGAGTTGATCGGTTCAGGCACGTTATCTAAAAACATTGATGTTCTAAATCAAACTACAGTTCTTAGTATACAGAACACACACAAGAGGAAGAGTTCATAAATGAACGAATCCTTCTTGAGGCATTGTAGACTAGGTCATATCAATTCGACACGACTAGCTAAGTTACATTTAGATGCATATTTAAATCTGTTTGAATTTACATCTTGTGAAACTTGCCGGTCTTGTCACAAAGATAAGATGACCATAGCTCTGTTTATTGGAAACAGAGAAAGGGTTAGTGAACTCTTGGGATTGATACATGATGATGTATGTAAAGTCCCCTGTCTACACATGCTAAGACCGGTTCTTTGTACTTCATTACATTCTCTGATGATCTCTCTAGATTCAGACATATGTTCCTGTTTAAACACAAGTCCGAACCTTTTGAGATATTCACGGAATATAAGTTAGAAGTAGAGAACCAAAATACGGGTATAAGTATTATGTCTTTTGATGGGATCAAGGAGGAGAATACTTGAGCACGGAATTCCTGGACTATTCTAAAGGAGAATGAGATTCTCTCTCAGCATTACTCCTCCGTATACACCACAGTAAGTCTGTGTATCGGGGAGGAGCAATAGCACCCTATGTGATATGGTGTGCTCTATGATGAGTACTACTGAGTTTCCTATTTCCTTTTGGGAGTTATGCGCTTGAGAAGATGCATACCTATTGAATAGGGTTCAAATTAAATCAGTTGCCTACCACTTCATATGTGATATGAAAAGGAAAGAGCCCATATCTTAAGTTGGTTAAGATTTAGGGTTGTCCGGCCTATGTCTAAAAGCAAAACCCGGATAAGCTCGAGGCAAGTTCTTTTATGTAGAACTGGAAGGGTTCCAGTTATACAAACTGCAGCTGATGATTTGGTAGAACCAAAGGATTCAATAGTTTCCAACGAACCTCAGCCTCTCCGCCGATCCAGTAGGGTTCCTCACCCACCTGAAAGATACTTCGGTTTCTCTATGACAGTGGGAGTGAGGATTGCATCATGAGATGATGACCCAACTAGTTTCGGGCTGGCCATCAGGAGTAGGACTCTGTAAGAATGGTTAGATGCTTATCGATCTGAGATGGAATCCTTATACACCAACAAAGTATGGACTTTGGTTGCTTTATCTGAAGGGTTAAATCCCCATCAGGAGCAAGTATATCTTGAGAAGATTACTTGGTGTACATGGAAAAGTTAAGACTTTCAAAGCTATACTTAAGTCCATCTAGATCCTACTTGCCACGGCTACATACCACGACTACGATATCTGGCGGTTGGGTGTCATGACTGCTTTTCTAAATGATGTTTTAGTAGAGAGCGTCTATAAGTACACAGGCAGAGGGCTTCGTAGATAGTGGGAGCAGCGGAAACGTGTGCAAGATACTTTATAGGATAAAGCAGGCATCGCGGAGTTGGAACATCTGTTTTGATGTGGTAGTCAAAGAGTTTGACTTCATCAAAATGGTAGATGAACCTTGTATATACAAAAAGGTAGTAGGGAGTATGGTGGTGATCCTCGTAGAGTACGTGGATGACAAACTCTTGATAGGGAAGGAGTTTCCTATGCTACACTTGGTTAATCTCCGCTTATCACAAGGATTCTCCATATAGGATCAAGGTGATACCTCCTAAATCCTGAGTTTTGGATCTATAAGATAGATCTAATTGGATGTTAGGATACTCACTAGTTGTAGTGAGATGGTATCAAACAATCCTGGGGAGAACCACTGGAAAGGTTCCAGGATGATAAGGACGACTGAATGTCAGTCGCAGGCATTATCTTTACCCTCAGTGGAGGGACGGTATGTTGGAAGAGTTCCAAGCTAGATACCGTGACTTACTAGACGATTAAAGGCAAGATACATCGTTACCAAAGATGCTACCAAAGAGGCAGTCTGGATATATATAAGTTCATGAGATGAACTTCGTTCCTACCATTGTGTAACAATGGAGTTGTGGCTTTAGCCAAGGAACTACCATCCCATCAGAAATCCAGATATAATTCTTAGGCAGTATCACCTAATCATGGAGATGGTTGATCTCCAGGGAGATCGAGGTTAGGAGAGTAGACACAGAGGACAACAGCGCGGATCCACTCACAAAGGTCTTTTTCCCAGTAGAGACTTTTATGGGATGGTTGAGTATGAGATACTTCAACCACAGCTAATTGTTGGGTTTGTGATACCACAACAGATGCCCTAGTGCAAGTGGGAGATTGTTAGTTATATGTATGCCCTAGAGGTCATTACTGTACATACGATGTATATTGTAGTGGATGCTTGGACATATATAGGGAGGACTTTCTTGCCCGACATGATAGTACGTTATCTGGTTACCCTTTATCTTAACATGTACTCTGATTGTCTCTATGTTACATGTTGATAAAGCCCTTATGATATGTACTCGACTACTGGGACTATGATGAGATCATACTAGTGGGGACACGGTAGTCGACGAGTACATCCTATAACTGTTCCTAGTCGAGAGTGTATCGAGACAGGGCATCGATGCACCAGAGTAGACTAGCGTATATGCATCTTGACCCATATGATGGGTGATGGATGATCCCATATCCATCGGTGTTTGACATCAAGGATGGTGTACGGGTGCTCAGTGGAGACTGGGTACACTGGACAAACTCGCCGAGAACTCCCAGACGGTATTATACCTCACGTCAGATGGCAGTTCTCCGGTGACACTGGTACGGAGTAGTCTGTTGACCCGAGATCGTCATAGAGTCTTGTGTGATTGCCACTTTTCTTTGATTTCCATCATACCACGTCCAAGAGGGTGTGCAAAAAGGTGGCTTTTGGGTACAGTCCCGAATCACATGGAGGCAATGAGCGATAGGAGGGGATTCGTCTCTCCCGGTATAGGGAGTTGATGTTGTGCTGTATTCGATTGGCTATAACCAGAAATCCCTGGCCAGGGTTGCTGAGATTTACTGGTAAGTGTTATCAGTAGTTTCTCGAACTGTTATAAACCTCATATCGACACGACTTATCGAGCTACTGGGGTCTGACGTTTACCACCCCTAGGCGAGATATGCGACATATCAGACGACGAGACCGGACTGTACGGGAGTGTTACTGATTGGATTCACAGGAGAATGTACAGGCTTGGTTGTTGATCTTCTGAGCGCTCAATACCTGGACGGCTGTTACGTTTAGCTGACCGCTTGCATCTTGTGGGTGTTTCATATGATCATCACCTACTGCCAGCGTATTGACGATTCTTTAGAGTCCTACATAGAGGTTTCTTGGCTCAGGCAAAACGGAGTAGGAGCACATATGTAATATGTGCGGGACCGAGGATAATGCGGTATATGATACCGTATTGGATTCTCGCGATATGAGATATCGGCCGGGTATATGTGATATAGCGGGTCATCGTATTAGTCGGTTATTTATGAAATAGCCAGATTATCGGATCAAGTGTTGATTCGATAATTTAATGTATAATAATATATATGATATATTAAATTACATTAACTAATATTAGCTCACTAAAAGATTCATTTTCTCACAGGATAATACATTGATATATGTGCGATATATGTTAATTGTATTATTTTCTATTGTTACAAAATATATTGTATATGTGATATATAATATTGTAACATGTTAGGATTACAAATTTAACAATGGATTAGGGTTTAAACTTGGTTAGGGTTTGGATTAGGGTTAACTTTTGCATGAAGCTTCCATGAAGCTTCATGAAGCTTTGACTTTGTGGTTGCTTGATATTTTTGTGAGATATTATGTTAACCCAATCCAAACCATTAACTATAGTTAACTCTCTACAAGGGTTAACTCTTTCATGCTTAACCCTTGGTTAGATTTGTAACCACTACGATAATTCATTGTTCATCACAAAAGGATTAAGTTATCATCTTCATTCTTCTTCTTCTTGCTTGAGTTTCCTTTTGAAAAAGCTTTCTTTTGTGATGAAAGTGAGTGAGAAAAAGATTATAAATGAGAGCAAAAATCCTACTTCATCATCCTCATCTATCCTTGCCATTTAGATGAGGGTGTTTACTTCATTTAGTAAGTGTTACCTTGTGTTAATGAAACTTCAAGGTAGATCATCTATGTTATCGAAGATCGGAAGCAAGGTTGCTTCATTCTCTTCGTGAAGCCTCTCGAGAGTCCAGAACACGATGATCGCAGCGAAGGGACCTCAACACGGAGGTTTAGAATTGAAGGACCGGATCTACAAAGGTTGTAATCCCTTTCACTTAGTGTTAAAGAGTTTAGCATGCTTGTTTTCGCCTAAACCCTAGTTTAAAGATCCGTCTTCGGGTTGTTCGGCACGGCTAAAATTTTAATCGGGCATGGTTGATGCCTCGTAGAACCTTGTGCGCGTGCCTAGCATCCCTACATGGACTGTACGGAGATTGTCACATACAGGCTCAGTAGGAGTTCAGATGAGTTTGCTCATCGGCCTTCTCATCGACAGATACCTGGGTAGCCTTACGTGCAGCTAGTACTGCTTGCGGCTTGTGGTTAAACCCACTGCCATCGTACTGTCGAGTCTTTAGAGTCCCATATAGAGAGTTTCCCTGCATCGGACAAAAGATGTAGAGTCCGTATGGTTTTACGGCAGGATTTCGATCACTTATGTGTACTTGTGCACGTATGATGATTGGGCGGATAATACTAGTGGGTTTTGGTTTAAGCCGGATCCTAGTATTATATTGATGGATTGTTTTCGTCTCATTGTATTCGTATTCTTTGTAATACGAATGCGGGTATGTATATACGGATGTGGGGCGTTCTCGTAATTACTCGGGAAAGCTTCTAGAAGGAGAAAACTCCAATTAGGGTTTTGATTTTATCTTATAGTTAAAACCTAATTTGGGTGGAGGAAAATCAAGTGGAGATATTTGTTGGATGGGTATAAGTCATCACTTAAAAAAAGAGATATTTTTGAACCATGGTTGAGTTTTGTACGATATTTATCTCAACAAATATCTACCTATTCATCACAAATGATTCATGCTCACTCCAAGCTCATCTCCACTCTCATTTTCCTCAAGTATCCTTCTTCTTCCTCACAACCCTAAAAGTCTCATGAGTTGAGTAACCTAGGATTCCAAGAGACAAACTAATTCATATTCACACTCTACATCACCTAGGCCTTTTAGTTTAGCAAGCTGGTTGCCCTAGTTACCTCGGATTTGAGGTCGGAGCTCGGACTATAGACTATCGGGTGGATCTTCTTTGACTCAAGGAAGCCAACGAGGAAACTTTGATCCGTTACGATCCTCAGAGCCTATGATGATGAGGAGGAAAGCGATTAAAAGACCCAAAGGATTTGGTTTCGTGAGGTATAACTTTCATCCGAGTAGTTAAACCTTACACAGTATTTTGTTAGCTAGGGTTTAGCATCGATCCTGGAGTTCAAGTCCGTGTTGCGAGCTTTGAAAAATCATTTTTTGAAAATTCCGCCTCCCCGCGGACATGCGGGGTATGAGACATGGACTTACACCTTGATGAATATCCAGCACCTCATTCGATGTGGAAAGAGCTGAGATCCCTTCACCGGGAGTGACCTCTTTAGCGAAACTTGTAAAAGCCTCAAAAACAATCCTTTTCAAAAATCACTATATTCTAAAACGATATCAAGTTCATTACGCTCATGGTTTTAAAAATCTTCTTAGCCCTCCGTCATTTCATATAAGTACTATTTTAGTATTCGTGCTACGTTTGTTGGCCTTCGTCAAGGCGTAATGTGCGGTAGCTGATTAATGTTTATCTGCCCGCATGTGATGCGATTGGATTAGGGTAGTCATGCGACTTTGTTGGCCTTCGTCAAGGGTCGTGCAGGTGGGTTTAATTCAATCAAGAAATGAACAGGTTGAAAAAAGGTTTCAATATTTCATTCCTTCGCCTTCGTCAAGGTCATAAGAAGCTAGGGGTAAAAACAATTATCGGGAATTTCAAGTGTTGAAATCGCAATGAGATTGCATACCTTCTATATGATAGTTGGATTCTGATACCCACAGCGAGTAAAAGTTACTCCTAGGAGAGTTTTGCACTTTACAATTAGCTAATCTAGTTGGTTTCTAGAAAGGTATCACCGGGGTTATGCCTCTAGGGAAACGATGTTTATTTAATTAGGTCCGTATGAAAGCACGGGGAACCTCCCTCGGAGTACCGACACTGGCCTGGCTGACCGGTTAGCGAACTTATAGAATGTAATTAATCCCGGCTACTCTTACCTTTTATGGTTTGAAGGAAGATTTGATAAAAACAGTGGGAGCCAACCTGATTAAATAAAATAATAACCAATCTAATCTTGCAGAGAGCGCAAGCAAAGTGATTATCTTCTCTTTCTCCTGGTAGTGACCAATGACATAACTTAATCAAGATAATAATTTGGATGTATTGACCGAACCTACTTATTATACTGGGCTAGGTTCCACTCTATCTTATGATTGTCATAAGTCTGAGCAAGAAATAGGGAAATATCCGGATTCCCATGCCACCCAAACGAAGAATAAGCATGTTGATGCATCGTCTTTGGGTGTGTTTGTTACCAAGAACTGTTTCTCAGTTTGCTCTATGTCCGGGGTATTTGATACCTGATCAGGATCCCACGTATGTAATTTGTTGCATGGGCTAAAGAAAGGTAGAGAACCGGGAAAGGGTGATATGTCTCTAGTAGTAAGGAATGGTGCAATTGTTGCAGCCAAAGTAGTTGGCAAATATCACCTAGTGATACCAACTGGTAATACGATGATTCTGAGCAACTGTTGTTTCGTACCAAAAATATTGTGAATATTTTCCTAATCAAATGTTGATTCGGTTTGGTACGATGTATAACAGTATATAAGTTCTAAATCACAACACAGTTCTAAACGTACAAAACACACACAAGAAGAACAGTTCAGAAATGAACGAAGTCTTCTTATGGCATTGTAGACTAGGTCATATCAATGCGACAAGACTAGCTAAAGTTACATAAGGATGCATATTTGAATCCGTTCGAATTTACATATTATGAAACTTTCCAGTCATGCCTCAAAGACTAGGTGACCAAATCTCCGTTTACTGGAAACGGAGAAAGAACTACTGAACTCTTGGACAGATACACAGTGATGTATGTGATCCTATGTCTACATATACCAGGAATGGTTCATCGTACTTTATTACATTCACCGATGATCTCTCAAGATACGGACATGTGTTCCTGTTGAAACACAAATCTGAATCTTTTGAGAAATTCAAGAAATATAAGTACGAAGTTGAGAACCAAATGGGTAAAAGTATTAAATCCTTCGATATGATCGGGGAAGAGAATACTTGAGCACGGAATTCCGAGACTATTTAAAAGGGAATGAGATTCTCTCTCATCTTACACCTCCGTATACACCACAGCACAACGGTATATAGGGGTGGAGGAATCGCACCCTATTAGATATGGTGCGCTCTATGATGAGTACTGCTGAGTTACCTATTTCCTTTTGGGGATATGCACTTGAGATAGCTGCATACCTATTGAATAGAGTTCCGACCAAATCCGTTGCCTGCCACTCCATATGAGATATGGAATGGGAAAAGACCATCTCTTAAACAAGTTAAGATATGGGGTTGTCCGGTCTATATTGAAAAGTAAAATCCAGACAAGCTCAAAGCAAGGTCAGTTCTGTGCAATTTTGTAAGATATCTCAAACATTCGCGAGGGTATATCTTCTATCACACCGATGGACAAAAGGTGTTTATTTCTCGACATGCCACCTTTTTAGAAAAGGAATTTCTTGTGAAAGAAATTAGTGGCAATGTGGTAGAACTGGAAGAAGTTCCAGCAACACAAACTATAACTAACGATTTGATGGAACCGGAGGATTCAATAGTCCCCGACGAACCGTAGCCACTCCGCAGATCTAGTAGGGTTCCTCATCCACCTAAGAGTTACTACGGTTTTCTCATAGACGGTGGAAGTGAGGATTGCATCATGGAAGATGATGAACCAACTAGTTTCATGCAGGCCATCACGAGTGGGGACTTTGTGAAATGGCTGGATGCTATGCGATCTGAGATGGAATCCATATACACCAACAAAGTGTTGACTTTGGATGTTGCTCCTAAAAAGGTAAAACCCATCGGGAACAAGTGGATCTTTGAGAAAGATCATTTGGTGTAGATGGAAAAGTTGAGACTTTCAAAGCTAGACTTGTAGCAAAACGTTTTCGTTAACGACCTGGTGTCGACAATGATGAAACCTTTTCTCCTGTCGCTATGCTTAAGTCCATCAGGATCCTACTTGCCGTTGCTGCATACCATAACTACAAAATCTGGCAGACTGCACGTGAAAACCACTTTTCTAAATCGTGATTTAGAAGAGAGCATGTATATGACACTGCCAGAGAGCTTCGTAGACAGTGGGAGCAGCAGAAGCGTGTGCAAGCTGCTTAAATCCATCTACGGATTAAAGCAGGCATCACGGAGATAGAACATCTGTTTTGATGAAGCTATCAAAGGGTTTGACTTCATCAAAAAGGTAGATGAACCATGTATATATAAGAAGTTATAGAGAGTAAGGTTGTCTTCCTCATATTGTACGCGGATGACATACTCTTGATAGGAAACGATGTTCCTATGCTACACTCGGTCAAGCTCCTCTTATCACACATGTTCTCCGTGAAAGATCTAACTGATGCCTCCTACATCCTGGGGATATAGATCTATAGAGATAGATCTAAACGGATTTGGGATTGTCCTAATCCAGGTACATAGACACCATACTAAAGAGGTTTACTATGGAAGATTCTAAGCGTGGTAATATACCCGCTTGTTTAGGAATCACTCTCTCCAAAGAGATGTCTCCTAAGACTGATTTGGAGAGGGCTAGCATATAAGGGATACCCTATGCTTCGGCAGTTAGGTCAATCGTGTATGCGATGTTATGTACCAGACCAGATATAGTTTACTCACTAGGCGTAGTGAGTAGGTATCAATCAGATCCAGGGGAGAAACACTGGTGAGCTGTGAAGAACATTCTTAAGTACTTGAGAAGCACTAAAGAGATGTTCTTGGTGTATAGTAACGGTGAACTCCAAGTGGAGTCCTTTACTGATTCGAGCTTCTAGAGTGATAAGGACGACTGAAAGTCAGTCTCGGGTTTTGTTTTCACCCTCAATGGAGGGACAGTATGTTGGAAGGGTTCCAAACTATATACTGCAGCAGACTCGTTGATAGAGGCTGATTACATCGCTACCAACGATACTGCCAAAGAGACTGTCGGATGAATAAAGTTCATAAGATGGAATTGGTTCCTACCATTGAGCATCCAATACCTGTGTATTGTGATACCAATGGAGTTGTGGCTTTGGTCTAAGAACTCCGGTCCCATCAGCGATCCAGACATATTCTTAAACGGTATCACGTGATCAGGGAGATAGTTGATCTCCGGGAGATCGAGGTCAGGAGAGTTGACATAGAGGATAACACAGCAGATCCACTCACCGAGGCCCTCCCCCAGATGCTATTTGAGAGACTTTTAGGATATTGGGTATGAGATACTACAACAACTGGCCTTAGTGAAAGTAGGAGATTGTTAGGAATATGTATGCCCTAGAGGCCATTATTGTTGATATAATGGATGCTTAGATATATATATAGAGGACATTCTTGCTCAACATGATAGTATGCTATCTGGTTACCTTTATCTTAACATATAGACTGGTATTTTTACTGTCTGTCTCTTGCATGTTGATAAAGCCCTTAGAATATGTACTTGACTACCAGGATTATGATGAGATCATACTAGTGAGGCCAGGGTGGTCCAAAAGTACATCCTTTAACAGTTCCTAGTCGAGGGGATATCGAGACAGGGTATCGATATTCCAGAGTAGACTAGTGTGTACATTTCTTGTCCCTTGGAGGGCGATGGTTGATCCCACAACCATTGGTGTATGACATCAAAGATTGTACAGATGTGCTCATTAGAGAATGGGTACACCGAACGGACTCGCCGAGGACTCCCAGTTCGTAGTATACCTATCGTCAGATAGCAGTTCTCTGGTGACACTGGTACATGTTAGTCTGTAGACCCGAGATCGTCATAGAGTCTTGTGTGGCTCCCACTGTGCTTTGATTTCCTCCTTACCACGCTCAAGAGGTGTTGTGCAGACAGGTGGATTTTGGGTACAGTCCTGAGTCACATGGAGGCAATGAGCGATATGAGGGGTTTCGTCTCTCTCGGTATTGGGGGTTGATGTTGCTCTATGCTCGATTGGCTATAACTCGAAGTCCCTGGCCAGGGCTGCTGCTGAGATTTACTGATAAGAGTTATCAGTAGTTTCTCGAACCGTTATAGGCCAGACATCGGTATGACTTATCACGTTACTGAGGTTTGACGTTTACCACCCCTAGACATGATATACGACATATCAGACGAAGAGACCGAACTGTACAGTAGTGTTACTGATAGGCTTCATGGAGAGTATGGACAAGCTTGCTTGTTGATCTTCATATCGCTCAATACCCGGATAGCCATTACGTCCAGTTAGTACCGCTGACGGCTTGTAGGTGACTGATATGATCATCACCTACTGCTGGCGTATTGACGAGTCTTTAGAGTCCCACACAGAAGTTTCCTGGTTCAAGCGAAATAAGGTAGGGAACATATGTGATATGTGCGTAGGCCTGATTAAATACGTATATGTGATACCGTATTATAATCTGGCAGTTATCTGTTATCAAGTTATGTTATATGTGATATAACCCAAATCAAGTATTGATTTGATAATGTGATACACAGATAAATGATATTAGTCGGTCATATATGATATAACCGAATTATTAAATCAAGTGTTGATTTAATAATGTGATATACATTATATTTGATATAATTATATCTTAACTAATATCATTAGCTCACTAATTATTCTTCATAATATATATATATATATTAATATATGTGATATATATATATATATATATATATATATATATATTAATATATGTGAAGCATGGTGTATTTTCTATTTTTGAGAAAAATAGAAAAAGAGGTCGAAAATGAGGAAGCATGGTGAGGCATGGCATTTTTCTTTTGTTTATTCATTTTGACTCACTATTCAGGCATGGTTGCAATTTTATATTGCAATTATCTTCATGCTTGAATGAATGAGGGTCAAGGGGTTGCCATTCTTCACTTCATTCCAACACTTAGCCATTTTTCAAGTGTTTCTCTCATATGCTCTCTAGCTTCCTTCTTCTTCCTCTTTATCATGGTTCAAGCTTCAACCCTCACATGTGATGTGAACCATGAAGCTTGAACACAAATTTGTGAGCTTTCAAAACCCCTACTTCACCATCCTACACTTGACTAGCGATCAAGTGTAGCGTGTTTCTCACACTAAAAGAGTTTAGTGTTGAGCTAGCTTGAGCTAGAAGGACTTTGCGTGGATCATCTTCGGCACGAAGGTCGTTGGAGGAAGTTCGTCCAAACACTCAAGTGGAGCATAGTGGAGTCGCGTGGACTACTACACGGAGCTTATGAAGTGAAGGACTCGATCTACGAGGGTATAACCATCTTCACTTCTTATAGTTTAGTAGATATCAAACCTAATACCCTAATCATCTAGTTAACGATCTAGTTAGTGTTAGTTAGCACCACAAAATTTTTAAAATTGGCATGCTTGATGCTACAAAAACCCAGTGGTGGTGCTAGCGTACACTTTCACTATTTTCAAGGAGGGTGGTAGTGCCAAGTGGTATGTCACTTCTCCAACTCGTTCAAGCATGTCGAACGGTCCGATATACCTTGGACTGAGTTTACTTCTCTTGCCAAAATGTATCACTCATCTGTTCGGCGAGATCTTCAGAAACACATGCTCTCTGGGTTGGAACTCTAATTGTCGATGCTTTGTATCTGTCCAGTGTTTCTGTCGGTCCTGAGGTATGCGCATCTTTTCCCTGATTGTGCAAACTACATCCACTGTTGCTATGATCATCTCTGGCCTAAGGATTTCACGGTATCCAACGCCGTCCCAACTCAGCGTGGAATGACACTTACGTCTATGGTGTTGGAGATAGTGCCCTCAGAGTCAATTATTGGATCACAGGCACGTGATTGCAATGATTGATGGATGACCTATTCCGGTAGGACAGTCTTACTCAAGATGATAGTATGCTATCTGGTTTACCTTTATCATCGTGTACTGCTTTAGGTGACCTTACAGGTCACTATTGCACGTTGATAGAGCCCCTAGGATTCTTGCTTGACTGCCAGCAGTATGAGGGCGATCATATACGTGGAGGCTGGTACTCTATAAGCACATCCTTAAAAGGTCCCTAGTCGAGGGAGTTTCGAGACAGGGCATCGATACTCCAGAGTAGACTAGTGTATACAGTCGAGACCCCGACGAGGGGCGGTGGCCGGTCTCACAAGCCACTGGTGTCAGTTGGTTCACCTAAGATGTATACAGGTGCTCATTGGGTTATGAGTACACCGGACAGGACTCGCCGGGAACATGCTAGTTGGTCTTATACCTGACGTCAGATAGCAGTTCCCTGGTGACATGTGTACAGGTTAGTTCATCGACCTGAGGATCGTCATTTGTCTCGTATGAGTTCCCACTGTACTTTGATTACTACCCTACCACGCTCAAAGGAGACGTGCAAACAGGTTTTAGTTGGGTACAGTCCCGAGCCACATGGAGGCAGTGAGCGGATCTTCAGGGGTTCGTCTCTCCCGGTATTGGGGGTGAGGTCGCGCTGTGTCTAGGATAGCCATTACACGAAGTCCTTGGCCAAGGCAGGAGATTTACTGGTAGGTATTCCAGCAGTATCTCAGGGTGTTCTGAGCTACACTCCGACACGACTTGTACCGCTTTTGGGGGTCTGACTTTTACCAACCCCCTAGGCCCGCCATGCGATGCTCATAGACGAACGGACCGGACTGCACGGATATTGTCACTGACAGGCTCAGTAGGGTGTCAGGATGAGTTCGCTCATCGACGTCCCTTTTGGTCAATAGCTGGTAGCCCGTCACGTATGGCTAATACCTCTGACGTGCTAGTGGTTAAATTCACAGCCATAGTATTGACGAGTCTTTAGAGTCCCCCACAGACAGTTGCTCAAGTTTTGGGCGAAACGCTGTAGAGGCCGTATGGAGATATGGCAGGGTTCGATCAGATACGTGCGGTATTGCACGGATAAGGATCGGACGGATAATACTAGCGGGCTTTGGTTTAAGCCGGATCCTAGTATTGTACAGTGTAGATTTTGTCTCATTGCATTTGTATTTCGGTCGGAATACAAATGCGGGTATGTATATACAGTAGCGGGGTTTTCCTGTAATTTATTACGGGATCGGTTTTTTTGGAGTTGCCAGTTTGTTTTCCGTTTCGGCCAATTTTCTTTGTATCTTTCATTGGCTGAAGATTGGTGGAGGAGGGCTTATTTGCATTTTTGCAAATTAGCATTTGTGGAGGGTGGTCTTTATATATTGTTGCTTCATGATAGCTCTTGTTTGACCTTGACTTTCTTGACTTCATCATTGCTTGACTTTGGGTTCATGATGGTTGATTTGGAGTGTTGAACTTGGTTTGTGATCATGGTTGATCATGATAACCTTTTCTCACTCTTGCATTATTGTATGGCTCCCTCATTTTTTTCTCCTTTCTCCTTTTTGATTTCCTTATGAGCCATGGCCGGCCAAGATGGGGAGGGGCTGTCCCAAATATTTGCAGTGGGGTTTTCATCTCTTTTGGCTTGTAAAAAACCCCTTAGCTCATCTCCAAAGTATAGAACATCTCATACCTCCACCAAAAGGCAACTTCTAGTAACCCCATGAGACATAGAGTTCCACACTTATTCTACAACAAATCTTGGGCACGTCGACTCGCCAACTTCGTGCCCGAGTTGCCTCGGTCTAGAGGTGGGAGCCCGTAAAAGAAGCCGGCGACGTGGTGCCCTTCCGGCGACGTGGTGGAGACCGGAGATTCCGCGGGGAGATCGGGACGACGGCGAGAAGACCGAAGGACACGGATCGCTCGGTATATCTCTCTATCCCTTTCTTTAGATAGCTAGGACTAGATTAATGGCCCGATCCGGGTTTATAGTGCGCGGTGGTGCCGATTTTAAAAGTTTAAAGTAAATCATCGCTTCCGCATTCCGGCGTCGGATTGACGGCCGGGGCGCCGCCGTGCACTTACAGTGGTATCAGAGCCTCGCCATTAACCTAGTCTAGCTTTGTCTAATGTGTTTACATTTCCGATCGAACAAATTCCAAAAACCGCGTTTTCATGTGCATCAGTTTCTGTCGAATTTTTTTTTGCTCCAAAAATTTTTCAGTACGTTGTGGAAACATGTGTAGGGAATTCTAAGCAGTCTGAGAAAAATTGGTTGCGTGACATCACCATAGCACCACGGAACCGCGGCCAAACCCACGCATTGGCCGCGGTTCCGCCGCAGGTTTGACTGTTCATTGGACCAAATTTTCACAGAGAGCTTATGACTTGAAAATAAGAGTTTTGGAACATTCTTTTTGGGCCCAGATTTTCTATGAGTGCTACAGTAGTGCTTGGGGCCCACTTGGGTAAATTTGATCGATTGAATATTTTAAACACATTAGTTCACAGTATTTACATTATATCTGCGACCGTGAATGTCACTCGATCGGTAAATCCTGTCTAACCGCTATAGCCCGGTTAGACGGATTTGCGAACGTGACATTCATGTTGATGTTCTGTGTTGTGCTGTGATGTTGCGGATTGGTCGTGGGGGATAGCCTGGATGCAATACTAGTACAGTTTTTGTTGTATTATGTACATTTGATATTGCGGGGCGAGCGTCCGACATGTGGACTGCCGTCACTGCTTGATTGTATATTATTCTTTTGGGGCACGACCGGGTCGAGGTCGATGTACCCGTTGTATGTATATTTTACTTTCTGTACTAGGATTACCCCAAGGAGGGGTGCACGGATAACCGGGTTCTATAGGGCAACAAGCCCGCATCTCATGGCATTGAGACGGAGGGGGCTTTACTCTAGAATTGGCGGGCTATTCGCCGCACTCGTAGGGGGTATAGGTTGACCCAGGAGGGGTGCCCAAGTTACCGGATTCCGTAAAGTGCTGGGTGGTCCATTCACGTTGCTGAAGGGGGCTGCCTCGCTTCAGGTTTTGGCGGGTAACTTGCCGCGCTCGTAGGGGTCTAGGATTTTATTGCACAGGCTATCCATATGACCAGGGGAACGTCGGGTTTCAGTAGCGACTCTGTGAAACCTGGGGATCCCAGATATATGTACTGTTCTGTGATTCTTATTACATTTCTGTGATGTTGCATTTTATCACGCCTTCAGCGAAATATTATATATTGATATATATACTAGTAGATGTTGTATATGTTTTGCATCCGCGCTAGTCCAGTCCCCGCTCTGTCGTTAGTTAAGTAACCTAACGGGTAATGACGGGACCCAGTGGCGAATGCGGATGGCATATACGTACATCATTATTTTCGTTCTTTATTGGTGTGATCAATTGATGGGACTGCGTTGATTCGGATCAATGCAAATTAAACAAACCTATTCTGATGTTGTTGGAACACTTTTCAAAAAGCTGTTATTGCAAGGACGTTCTCTTTTGTTTTGCATCGTGGTATTCAGTTGGAATATCCCGCTCCTCAGTCGACGAGGCAAGGGCCTAGATCCCTTCACCGGGAGTGACCCCTTGGATAAAAGGTTTGCGTCAGGGCAATAACTACACTATAGCTGATTACTTTTGCTTTGCATCGTAGTATTCAGTTGGAATATCCTGCACCTCATTCTACGGGGAAAGAGCCGAGATCCCTTCACCGGGAGTGACCTCTTTAGCAATGGTTTTCACCACTATATTTTCATAAAAGCTATCCAGTTCCTTCAACGATATCAAGTTCATTACATTAAAGGTTTTCGCCAGAAACCATTCGTAGCCCTCCGTCGTTTCATATGGGTGGTCAACAGTATTCAAGCTGTGTATGTTGGCCAAAGTCAAGGCACAGTGATTGGTAGCTATTGGGTATTCTTATGCAGCATAGATAGATGCGTTGGTTTGGGGCAGTCGTACTACTGTTTTGGCCAAAGTCAAGGGTATATACGGGTGAGCTCAAATTAACCTGGAGAATGACGGGTAGAACTTGACATGTGACTTATGATATGTTGGCCAAAGTCAAGGTCATAAGAGCATGGGGCAGAAATCACATCGGGAGTTTCTAAAGAAACTGAAACTTTCCAGATATGCGCATACCTTCTGGAGTGTGATGACGTGAGCGGATTCCGTCATGTTATCATGCGATGATAGTTGGATCCCGATTCCCACTGATGAGTTAGTTTACTCCTCGGGTGATCCCGACTAATTCTTCTTTCAGGTTTGGAGGAGAATTTGACGGTATAGTGGGAGGTTTCCAGATTAGATAAATTGGTAACCATTCTAATCTAGGTTAGAGTGCACGCTGAGTGTTTCTTTTCTCTCTCTCTTTGGCAGCGACCATTGACCCGACCCTAAGACTATGAATCAGTGACCAAAATTAACCGAACCTTCTTAACACTGGCTTTTGGATTGTCAGAGTTGCAAACCTCATTGCCACTCCTACTTTTACCCTTTTCTCCAGGACACCCCGTATTACTACGAACGTCCACTTCCATTGGACAAAACCATCGTATGGTTATATACGAACTCGAAGGAATTTATTCGAGGATGGTTTCCGGTTCTGGAGAAAACGAATAGGACTATTCAGTTGTCTTTTCCTTTTACCTTCTCTCAGGTTGAGAGTACTCCTTGGTTTAGGAGATAGTACACGTATTACGCAAATTGGATAGTCTTCTTCCAAACCTTAGGCTGGTGCCGAACGGTGGGGAATGAAGAAAACCAATTAGCATAATGATGGTGTACAGAAGGTATTAAGTAAAGACATAACAAGGGATTAGTAAGTGAGCAAAGTAAATTGCGACTGCTATTCACGACCAAACCAAGTATTTATTCGCCAATCCTAAATCACCTTTGTATTTCTCCAGAACACTCCGTATCACTACGAAAATCCACAGTTTATTGGATACTCCATCGTATGGTTATATACGAACTCGAAAGGAACTTGTTCCAGTTCGGGGATGGATTCTGGTTCAGGAGAAATAGGAATAAGGTTTATTCGGTTGTCGTTTATCTTCACCTTCTCTCGCATTACGAGTGTTCCTAGGATTAGGACAGTACACCCATTATGCTTATTGGATAGTCTTCTTCCAAACCATAGGCTGGTGCCGAACGGTAGGGAAGGAAGAAAACCATTTGGCCTAAAGGGGTGTACAGAAGGTAATGACTAAAGACATAGAAAGGGATTTGGAAAGATGGCAAAGAATTACACGGTTACAGTTGTGAATCTGGATAATAGAAGAGGCATTGCTAGGAATACCAGGATACCCCTACGAAACATTTTAATGTTTCAGTTTCACTGTGTACTGTTAAAAGAAAACTGATTTCCCGATCGGTCCTTGCTCCAGGGTATGTATTTACCAGGTAAGATTCTCACATCTGTATGGTTTTACAGATGATGAGTGGGAGTAAGTTATTGGGAATTATGTGATTGTCCTCATTATATCGGAATTCGCTGTAATTGGTGATATTTGAGGAAATCACCTGGGCAGTTTGCCGGTCGGCAAATATTTGGTTTTGAATATCCGCTGTCATGCACCAATTTCAAATTGATATATCTGTACGTCTATTTTCATAGAGTGAGATATACCTTTTTGAAATTATGTCTACGACATTTACCTATATCAGTGGATGGTTAGGTAAGAAGCATTAAACAGCGGTGTAATTCTTCTTAACCATAAGTACAGTTTTCAACCTGCGACACACAGAGAGTGAGTTATTAGACTCAAGGGACTTGTACAGAGTATTGTATGTTGTCCAGCGTCCATTAGGACAGAGAGGTTGGTCCTCGTACTATATTCGGTTTACTTATGACTTCTCTAGTTTTTAGACAGGTGTTTCGTAGAAACACAGGGTCCGAACTTTGAGAAGTTATAGGTATAAGAATAGAGTAGAGAACCAGGTGTTGCAAGTATCGGGATTCTTCAAGGTGATCGAAGATGTAGATACTTGTGTAGGGTATTCAGTTGATAATAATGATTAAGAGAACTTGCTTCTCTTTCAGGTTGCTCATAAGTGGAAGTATTCCTAAGTTGAGTAACGCTGATCGGCCTCCTTCCATTTAGTTGACATGCACTGGAGACAGCTGCATGATTTGAATCAGGTTCAATTAAATCAGTGCCTCTGGTTCTATATTGGATATAGAACAGTTCATATCTTAACGATGTTAAGGTAAGGGGAGTTGTCCGGCTTATGATTAAAACCAGACACTGGACAACTCTAGGCACGTTTCTGTAATGACTGTTTGTGGGTTGACCCAGGCTATGACGAGGGTTGACTTTCTACCATCTGGAAGATCAATAGTGATATTGTTCTAGACTCGCCACAGTTTTAATAAAAATGGATTTTTTCAGAAAACAGTAGTGGGAGTATGGTAGAACTGAAAGTGATTCCAGAACCACAAATGATTACTGAAGATTTGAAAGGAACCTAAAGATTCAATCTGGTTTGACATTCCATTGGCCACTCCGCAGATAAGGTGGGTAACTTCAGGCACCCGAGAGGTACTCCGGTAGCCTCAAGGACGGTGACAGGGAAGTTCTTGTTTACCCAGACTTGCCATTGCTGTTGTTCCAGACTGTAAGACCCGGCAGGAGGATGAGTATAGCGTCGTTCTAAACTAGCTTTAGAAGTGTACGTATATATGACTCTACCAGAGGGTTGTCGTAGTCAGTGGGAGCAGCGGAAGCATTGGTGGACAAGTGGCTTATGTCTATTTATAGACTAAAGCAGATATAGCGGGGATAGATCATCAATTTCTGATGTGACAGTCATAGGTTTGACTTCATCAGAATAGGGGATGGATCTGTTGAGAAAGTAGTAGGGTGTGATGTCATGGTATTTGGATGACATACACAGAGTAGGAAGTGATATTCCTATACTACGATTGGTTATACTTTGGTCGTCACACAGTGGTTTCTCCACATGGGACTTGGACATTATATTAGACATACTGGTTACTAGATCTATGGTTTTAGATCTAGATTTGGGTGGTTTCCCAATTAAGGGTACTTAGACAGCATTCTAAGAGTATTTAGAATGGACGACTCCTGGCACGGTAGTGTACCTGCAGGTGATGGAGTCACCCTCTCTAAAGGTGTCTTACAGACTAAAGGGGAGAGGGATGTGCATGATTGGCAGATCACTTGCTTAGGCAATTGAGTCAATCATGAGATGTCAAGTACCACACCAGATGTTGTTTTTTGCAGTAGATGCAATAAGTTGATATTGATCCAATCCTGAAGAGACGGTCGGAAGCAGTTTTAGAACATAAGTGGATGTTCTAGGGATATGATAACGACAGTCTCATTCGGGAGACAGTTATCATTCCAGGCTTCCAAGGTGACCTGGACGACAAGGAGGTTGTCAGAGTTATAGTTTTTCCCTCTGACGAGGGACGGTATTATGGACAGGTGGTCCAGGAGGATACTGAGGGAGGCATGGCGCAGGATACTGATTAAGTTCAGTTGACGATACAGTCTAAGAAGTTTGGATTTGGAGTTCATTTATGAGCTAGGTCCCATCAGACATCCAGACACATTCTAAGACAGGTATTGCTCATTTCGAGAGATGGGTTTCTCCGCGAACTTGAGATTAAGAGAGACATAGAAAGAAACATCATAGCGGATCCACTCACTGAGGCTATTCCTCGAACGCAATAGTTTCGCAAACGAGCTTTGTGAGACTGACTAGTAGAGGAGTTGGGTGTTTGGTATCACACGGGCTGTGAGTATGCGACATTGCAATAATTAGCCTTGAGTGCAAGCGGGAGATTGTTGGAGATAGTGCCCTCAGAGTCAATTATTGGATCACAGGCACGTGATTGCAATGATTGAGGGAGGACCTATTCCGGTAGGACAGTCTTACTCAAGATGATAGTATGCTATCTGGTTTACCTTTATCATCGTGTACTGCTTTAGGTGACCTTACAGGTCACTATTGCACGTTGATAGAGCCCCTAGGATTCTTGCTTGACTGCCAGCAGTATGAGGGCGATTATATACGTGGGAGCTGGTAGTCTATAAGCACATCCTTAAAAGGTCCCTAGTCGAGGGAGTTTCGAGACAGGGCATCGATACTCCAGAGTAGACTAGTGTATACAGTCGAGACCCCGACGAGGGGCGGTGGCCGGTCTCACAAGCCACTGGTGTCAGTTGGTTCACCTAAGATGTATACAGGTGCTCATTGGGTTATGAGGACACCGGACAGGACTCGCCGGGAACATGCTAGTTGGTCTTATACCTGACGTCAGATAGCAGTTCCCTGGTGACATGTGTACAGGTTAGTTCATCGACCTGAGGATCGTCATTTGTCTCGTGTGAGTTCCCACTGTACTTTGATTACTACCCTACCACGCTCAAAGGAGACGTGCAAACAGGTTTTAGTTGGGTACAGTCCCGAGCCACATGGAGGCAGTGAGCGGATCTTCAGGGGTTCGTCTCTCCCGGTATTGGGGGTGAGGTCGCGCTGTGTCTAGGAGAGCCATTACACGAAGTCCTTGGCCAAGGCAGGAGATTTACTGGTAGGTATTCCAGTAGTATCTCAGGGTGTTCTGAGCTACACTCCGACACGACTTGTACCGCTTTTGGGGGTCTGACTTTTACCAACCCCCTAGGCCCGCCATACGATGCTCATAGACGAACGGACCGGACTGCACGGATATTGTCACTGACAGGCTCAGTAGGGTGTCAGGATGAGTTCGCTCATCGACGTCCCTTTTGGTCAATAGCTGGTAGCCCATCACGTATGGCTAATACCTCTGACGTGCTAGTGGTTAAATCCACAGCCATAGTATTGACGAGTCTTTAGAGTCCCCCACAGACAGTTGCTCAAGTTTCGGGCGAAACGCTGTAGAGGTCGTATGGAGATATGGCAGGGTTCGATCAGATACGTGTGGTATTGCATGGATCAGGATCGGACGTATAATACTAGCGGGCTTTGGTTTAAGCCGGATCCTAGTATTGTACAGTGTAGATTTTGTCTCATTGCATTTGTATTTCGGTCGGAATACAAATGCGGGTATGTATATACAGTAGCGGGGTTTTCCTGTAATTTATTACGGGATCGGTTTTTTTGGAGTTGCCAGTTTGTTTTCCGTTTCGGCCAATTTTCTTTGTATCTTTCATTGGCTGAAGATTGGTGGAGGAGAGCTTATTTGCATTTGTGCAAATTAGCATTTGTGGAGGGTGGTCTTTGCATATTGTTGCTTCATGATAGCTCTTGTTTGACCATGACTTTCTTGACTTTATCATTGCTTGACTTTGGGTTCATGATGGTTGATTTGGAGTGTTGAACTTGGTTTGTGATCATGGTTGATCATGATAACCTTTTCTCACTCTTGCATTATTGTGTGGCTCCCTCATTTTTTTCTCCTCTCTCCTTTTTGATTTCCTTATGAGCCATGGCCGGCCAAGATGGGGAGGGGCTGTCCCAAATATTTGGAGTGGGGTTTTCATCTCTTTTGGCTTGTAAAAAACCCCTTAGCTCATCTCCAAAGTATAGAACATCTCATACCTCCACCAAAAGGCAACTTCAAGTAACCCTATGAGACATAGAATTCCACACTTATTCTACAGCAAATCTTGGGCACGTCGACTCGCCAACTTCATGCCCGAGTTGCCTCGGTCTAGAGGTGGGAGCCCGTAAAAGAAGCCGGCGACGTGGTGCCCTTCCGGCGACGTGGTGGAGACCGGAGATTCCGCGGGAAGATCGGGACGACGACGAGAAGACCGAAGGACACGGATCGCTCGGTATATCTCTCTATCCCTTTCTTTAGATAGCTAGGACTAGATTAATGGCCCGATCCGGGTTTATAGTGCGCGGTGGTGCCGGTTTTAAAAGTTTAATGTAAATCATCGCTTCCGCATTCCGGCGTTGGATTGACAGCCGGGGCGCCGCCGTGCACTTACACATAGAGTGCTGCGAAAGGTGCCATCCTAATACTTGCATGGTAGTTGTTGTTATATGAAAACTCTACAAGGTGTAGGTGATCTTCCCATGAACCTCTGAACTCTAGCATACAAGCTCTCAGCATATCTTCAAGGATCTGAATTATTCACTTGGACCATCCGTCTATTTGGGGATGATACGCTGTGCTGAAATTCAGACTTGTTTCCATGCTAGTTTGAAGACTCTGCCAAAATTGGGATCGGAATCTAGTATCTCGATCGGAGATGATGCAGACAGGTACCCCATGCAATCTCACTATCTTCTGTATGAGTTTATGAGTATCAAGACAAGTATGGTACATCTTGAAGGTTTAAATCTTACTTTAGATTTTTTACTCACCTCCATGTCCTTTCTTGCCAACGTCTCGGTTGATTGGCCAACTCTGAATGGAATAAAGTGAGCCGACTTTATGAGTCAATCCATAATAACCCAAACTGCATCGTTACCCTTCGTACTGCGAGGGAGTGCGGTCACGAAGTACATGGTAATGTGCTGCCATTTCCATTACGGGGTTTGTAACGGCTGAAATAGACCAGTGGTTCGATGATGTTCAGCCTTCACTTGCTGACATGTTAAGCACTTTAGTATGCTCCTTGCTACTTCTCGCTTCATTCCATGCCATCGGTAGTGTTGCCGTAGATCTTTGTATATCTTCGTGTCGCCGGGGTGTACAGAATACGGAAAGCTATGAGCTTCTTTTATCAACTCTTCTCGAACATGGACGACCGGCACGCATAAAAGACTCCTATACCGTAAGGATCCATCTTCGTGGATGGTGAAGTCGGTTCGAAGACCACTTTCTACTTGTTCTCAGATCTTTTGTAGCTTAGCATTATTTGCTTGAGCTGCCTTAATCTGATTGATAAGAGTGGACTGGTCTAGTAAGTTCATCAAAGATGAGGCGTTACCTGACACGATTACTTTAATCTCCAATCCATGCAGTTCTTGCTGTAGTCTCCACTGGGCAGTAAGGTTCATTGCTAATGGATGGCGACTAAGTGTATTGGAAACTACGTTCATCTTTTTAGGATGATACTGCAGGTTGATGTCGATGTCTGCCATGAGCTTTAGCCATCTTCTCTGCCGTATGTTGAGTTCTTTTTGAATAAATATATACTTCAAACTCTTGTGATCGGTGTATATATCCACTCGCTTTCCCAAAAGATAGTGGCGCCAAATCTTGAGTGCGAAGACCACGACTGCCAATTCCAGATCATGTGTTGGATAGTTGCGCTATTGTCTTGATGCAAAAGTCACAACCTTTCCATGCTGATGCAGAACACATCTTAATCCCTTACCGGACGTATCACAATATACATCGAATCTGCCAGATCAATCCGGAATTACGAGGATAGGTGCAGAAGTTAACCTCGACTTGAGTTCTATAAAAGCCTTCTCACATGCTTCTGACCACACGAATACTTCATTTTTATGTGTAAGCTTGGTCAGGGGTGCTGCGATATTTGAAAATCCTTCGATGAATCATCTGTAATATCCTGCTAAGCCCAAAAAGCTTCTTATATCCTTCACCGTCTTTGGTGTCGGCCACTCGCTGACAGCTGACACCTTAGTTGGATCCATAGAAATTCCTTCGCCTGAAGAATGGACCGACCGAGATTACCGGCCCGAAGGACCCCTTTCGGAACACTATTAGCAGGCTCACTGGCTCCGTTGGCTTATTGATCCGAGAAAGAGAAGGGCGAAGATAGATGCTAGCATCCCGTTCGATCATTACCTTGTTGTCTTGAAAAAAAAGGTAAGTGCTAAGATATGTCAAACCCCTATTGTTTGATCTAATATTGACTGGGGACTATATTCCATCAAACTCCTATTTTGTAGCCTAATAGGACGTACTTTAGGGTAGCAATCAGAGACTAGTTCTTTGATTGGTCATTTATTGGTCTAGCCAAAATTCACATTTGCTGTACTTAGCGTAGTGTTGATGTTGTCGTAGTGTCTCCAAAATAAGGCGTAAGTGCTCGGCGTGCTCTTTCCGATTCTTTGAATACACCAGAATGTCGTCGATGAAGATAAAAACAAACATGTCTATGTACTCTTGGAAAACTTAGTTCATCAGATTCATAAAAATGGCTGGTGCATTGGTCACTCCAAATGGCATTACGAGATATTCATAATGGCCATAAAGAGTCATGAACGTCGTCTTCTGAATGTCAGATTCCTTGACCTTCACCTGATGATATCCTGAGCGAAGATCTAATTTTGAGAAAACACAAGATCCACTTAGCTAATCGAAAAGGTCATCGATGCGAGGTAGTGGATACTTGTTTTTAATCGTTACTTCGTTTAGTGCTCGATAATCCATGCACATTAGGTAAGTACCTTCCTTCTTCTTCACTAGTAACACCAGTGATTCCCAACTTGAAGTACTGGGTTTGATCCAACCTTTCTTCAGGAGTTCGTCCAACTGAATTCGAATCTCCTTCAATCCCTTCGGATTTAATTGGTATGGAGATTTTATTACAGGTTGCGCACCGGGTTATAAATCAATGACAAACTCTAGAGCTCGATCGAGAAGCAAACATGTTATGTCTTCAAGAAATACATCCTTGAACTCTCTAACGACTTCTGCCTTCGATCCTTCCGCTTGCAATGCTGCAATCTATGTCTTCTTTGGTTTTTCTCGGTAGATGTTAGGCTCCAAAGTCCGGTCTCCGCTTTTGAAATAGAACACTAGGTGATATGGTATTTCAAACACTACCCTCCTTTGGCGATAGTCGATGGTAGCGAAGAAAGTTCCCAGCCAGTCCATTCCCAAGACCAAGTCAAAATTCGGTATGTCCAGCACATTGAAGTTCGCATAGAATTCTCGACTGCAGACGACCACTGGACACAGATCGTATCCCAAGGTTTATTTTAGAATGTCGTTCCCTGAACTGATATTCCAGCTGGATATGAGCGGCTTAACTGGGATCGTATAAGTTCTTATGAACCATTGCGACATGAAGCAATGTGATGCCCCAGTGTTGAAGAGCATGAGTGTAGGGTGGCTACTAAGATTGTACCTAAGTCGCATGGCATAGATTTAGGTATAACAAATATAGATGGTTAGGAATAGAAATATCTTGAAAGGAAATAAGAAAGAGATTTATCGGTGATAATCTGACTAGTAGTTTCGGCTTCTTCGACCGACATAGTGAATGCCTGGTGTCGTGGCACGTTCCTCTGTTCCTGGTAAAACACTCGGCGTTGAGGTTGAGAGGTCTGGGTGTGGGGAGTTGGAGCTGGAAAAGCTAACCGGGTAAGAGGAGCTTGGATTGCTGGTTTAGCAGGAGGGTTATTAGTCCCTCGGTTCTGAGGGCATGCTCTGATAGTGTGAGTAGAAGACCCAAAAATCAAGTACAAGTTGTTTGCCTTTCGACAGTTCTTCACTAGATGCCCTTTTCTTTTGCAGCAGTTGCAAAAGTCTAGCTTGTTGTTGGCGAACGAACCTCTTGGCCTCCAAGATGGTCCGTTGAAAGTTGGCCTAGAAGAGACCCCTCTTGTGATCTAGTGCAACGGGCGTTTCACACCGGCCGACTGCGGCCTGCTCTTCTTCTTCACAACTGCCTCATAGCGTAGGGCAGCCTTCAAAGCAAGATCGTGGGTTAGGAAATCCCCTGTAGCGAGTGCAGCTTGGATTTCAAGGTCTAACCCCTGCTAGAATCGTCATGCCCGGATCTCAGCAGCGGGAATGAGGTGTGCAGTGAACCTGTTACGACCTTATGTTAGCATTGTTTAAGTAAGATAGGAAAATTTAATTTGAGACTATAGCTTACCTGCTGAGCATGGTAAACTCAGCATCATATTCGTCCACAGACTTGACCCACATCGAGCCTTACTGTAGATGGATGAATTGCTGCTCCATGTCAAAGCGGGCAGTCTCCGAAAAGTTTATTGCATCAAAGAGGTCTCGGAATATTTTCCACACTATTGGTTGTTTGAGACAGATCTCCTCTTCCTTCCATCATATCCTGGAATTATACGTCAGTTACAACTTAGCAACCCTTACCTAAGCTATATCTGGCACTTGAGCCGCTACCAGATCATCTTCAATCGCTCGAGCCCATTCTTCCGCTTCAAGTGAGCTCACTTTACTCGAGAAGTTTTTTGGGTGCAATGCCCGAAACTGCTCAACTCCGGCTGCCTCCTGATTGATCTCAAAAACTATCTAATAACCGCAATCAAGAACGGCGTCGCTTGGTAGCTAGCCGGTGAGTACGGGTCGGTCCACAGGGATTTTGTGAATTTCCTAATCGCTCTAACGAGTTAATTCCGATAGGAGCCGGATTGATTATTAAATCTAAAAACTAAATTAATCTATATCTAAGTCTTGCTAGGGTTAGGTCTAGGTTAAGTTTGGAAAGTCTATAAATCTCACCGCTTTCTATACCCATATAAAGATCTAATTAGGTGTTATGGTAATTATTAATAAAAGGGATTAGAATCACCGGGAATATGTTTTTTTCCTCTAGTTTCTTGTCCTTCCTTTATCAATCCTTACCCTAACCTCCATGGAAAACATCAAAACCGGGCCTTTATACTACGGTATCACCGCTACCTCGAGGGATAGGGTGCCGTAGGGAGCCGTATGTGCATGTACGCATAGAATCCTATGAAAATATATGATGGGCAAGAAAGGGGATGAGAGATTTTCGTCTCTCAAACCTTTCCCAGATCTAACCCTAACAAGCGAGGAGACCACTCACTCATTAGGGAATTAAAATAGATTTATCTAGGGCAGCGAATAAAAGATTAACTAGGGCAAGGAATTAAATTTATGTAGGGCAAGAATAGAAAATTAGGGCAGAAAATAAAGAACTTACAAAAAATGATGCTCTCCAAAAAAATGCTGAAATTTATTAATGAAGGGAGGCATGAGAAAATACAATGATTTAGGCTTCTATTTATAGGAGATAGAAACCCTAGGTTACAATTGATTCGCACGTCTGCATTTACAAAAATACCCTAGAAAGACTATTCAGCGCAGCCTCCACATTTTGGTAAAAACAATATTCTCTCCGGGCTTTATACAGCCGTGGAACCGCGGCCTGGGTAGGGGTTGGGCCGCGGTTCCGCAGTCCAATAGTGGCATTGAAGTCTGAAACTTTCTGGGCTGACTCAAGGATTTTTGGGCTTCATCATTCTTTGGTTCTTTTATCAAAATGGCTTCTCTAGTACTTCCAGATCTCCAGTGAACATTTGCAGTGGACTTTTAACCGTTCGCTTTGTACTCTTGGACTTTGCGTTGCCTTGTACTGATCTTTTGTGTAGGCTTGATTAAGATCCTTCTATTTATTGGTCAAAGTCCCTCTTTTGTGTCGTCTTTTGTGTCGTCTTTTGTCTTTTTCACTGTTTTTGCTTCAAGAACCTGTAACATGTACTATGTAGCAGACATGGGTCAAAAGCACCTGTTTTATTGTAAAATGCATAAGAATGGGGAATGTAATAATGCAATATTATGATATGAACAAATACCCCCAAACTTATCTTTGCTCGTCCTCGAGCAAACTTATTATTTTTTTTATTCTCGATAAAAACCTAACCGCACTTTCGCAGGGAAACGCGATTGCACTGAGCACGTGCAACAAGCCGTTAAACCTCTAGATGTCTTTAGTAGGAGGAGTGTTGTCTCCTGAGGGTTTTCAGCGGATACTACCCACAAAATCCTATCAATTCGGCTTTTCGACTTTTGTTCTCCAATTAGGTTTTCTAACAAGGAATTCTATTATCGTCGACTCATAAATCATCCACCCATATTCTTCACACTTCCTCATCATTTAACTTAATATTATATATATTCTGTAGACTTACTTAGCTTTCGGCATCTCTTAAGTTTTCCTTCTAGGGTTCCATCTCCATTTAGGAATTTTTATCAACTCTATTAAAGATACAAGTTCTATTCTTCACTCCTTTCTTTCATCTAAATTCCAATCACATACCCCTACGTGTGTGTATAAATCACCCCTACACTTGGAAATTCAAATCAAGCAATCATACTCTTGTCTTTTTGTCCAAAGCACTTATTAATTGGTGAATTTTTAAATGAATTTTGCTTACACATCCTTCATGCGACCGTTAATACTTCTTGAGGTACCAACGACCGATTACAAGATGTGTTTGCACATTAAAGCGTAATTCCTAGTCTTGCAACACCCAAGGTTTTAGCAGTGACTCCCAAACCAGTTGGTCTAAGGCACTAGGTGATGAAGCACCCTCGCTAAATATTTTTCTATTTTTACAGCCTTAAGTAATCACAAAAACCAGTGTTCATTTTTTTTTCTTTATTCACTTTTTTTTTCTTTTATTTTCTTCGTACTAAAGACTTTAGACAAGAGCATTTCAAGGTCTTCTCTACTATTCCAAGTTTCAAGGTGCGTGTTAGTGCAATTTGTAGGGTATACATTTTCAGAATCTAGACTTAAGCTTGGAATTATTTTTCAAACTTATACTCTAATAAAAGTATCAATACTTTTCCCTTGTTTTGACTTATCCCAAGAATTGAACTCAAAATTTGTCTATTTCTAAATAAACTACAAAGACATACACTTTCTACCGTTAAACTTTAAGGAAGGTTATTTTTAGGGTTTTTAATTTACTAAGTCTAAGATTTAGTTGTTCCTAGCTAAGTAACCTATTTGTCAAACTTAAGTCAAATAAGGCCAAAATTGAATACATTAATTTTTATAATTTTTGAGATTTTTCAATTTTTATGGGTTTTCAAATAAATATGCAAATGCAAAAATATATACATATGAATGCGAAGGAAGAAGACGTACCGAGCATACCCCCAAACTTAAACTTGACAGTGTCCTCACTGTCATGCTACATCAAGAGGGTCAAAATTGTCGGCACTCCCCTGTTTATTTATTTATAAATTTTTTTTATTTTTTTTATTTTTATAGAAAGAGAAAACAAAAAGTATATATACATATATACAACAAGGTTCCCCCCAAACTTAAACTTAGCCTTGTACAAGCCAAAGGT
This sequence comes from Agapanthus africanus, assembly GCA_030015575.1. NCBI lineage: Eukaryota > Viridiplantae > Streptophyta > Magnoliopsida > Asparagales > Amaryllidaceae > Agapanthus > Agapanthus africanus. The sequence continues at coordinate 819,827,334 of CM057339.1, read as the reverse complement.
TAGCACCAACCATTCAAAAATCTTATCGTGGTAATGGTCGAGTTGGTGAAAGAATGGAGTGGAAAGAAAAGAGATGAGAAGCACACAAGACCGTGTGAAGGTAGAAACGGGATACGGTCTCGGTGGGGGAGAAGAATGGCGGAAAAGAGAAAGAAGTGGAGTACGATCTTGAGGGTGTAAATCGAGTGAATAAATTAGCGCAATTTGTGATGACCGATGTGTTAAAAGCAATTGTGCTAACCTATCAACCCGTCGAGAAATGGGGTCAAATCTCTCAAGATTCATAAGAAGGCATGGGTACGCCGAACTTGGTATTGGAGACGAAAGCGTAACGGTCTCTTGTACGGTCGGAACGATAGGAAGGACGAAAGGGAGTGAATTAGGGATAGTCTCATTCTCACCGTAGTAAACTGTCTCGAACTTGAAAGATTCCATCAATGGTTCGAAACGACTGTAAGCAACCGAGTCTGATGGTTCAACTAACTCATCTGAAAATTCAAAGGACTCAAACTCGGGCGGTGAGTCTGCAACATCGTCCGAAAAAGTGAAGCACTCGTAAGTGTTATCGGCTGTGAGAACTGTGTCAGATTCAAAGGAAAAATTTTCAAGCTCACAGTCCTCAAGCGTGATCTTTTGCGTGGTCGGAATGATGGAAAGGAGGGAGGGTGATATAACAGTTAAAGGTTCAGGAGGATGAATTGGAAAATCCGACACATCAAACAAAAATGGTTCAATCTCAATATTATCCTCAATACTCTCCTCAATACTATCCTCAATACTCTCCTCAATACTATCCTCATAATTCTCCTCAATATTTAGCTCATCCATGCCATTATCATCAAAATCAAGACGCATATGAAGTTCGGGAGAAACAATTAATGACTCGGGATGATGAATTGGACATAAAATTTCAATCAAATTGACAGGTTCATCATCTAAAATATTCCCGGCGTCTATATCCTCAATCAAGTGAAAATCAATTTTTTCTGACACCTCATCAAAAGCATGGATCTTTATCGATTTAGGTTCTAGAGTGTAGGTGCAGAGATCAAAGGTATTAGTGATGGTTTCACTCGAAAGGGTTCCTCATAATCTGGCAAATCAAGCACTACAAAGTCGCACAACTCATCATTTTGGACATATGTTTGAAAATTGGAGTTGTTGGATTCAATTGGGTATGGGTAGGTTTGATTTGGAAATTCTCTCAAATTCGCACTCTGTCCAACCGCCTCCTCATACGTTGGAAAATTTGAAGCTAGTTGGAAACTAATTGCCGGTTCACTAGGTTGCATAAGGGCGGTAATGGACGCATCCACATTCCTAATCATTTTGTTTGTTGCTGCAATGTACGCCTCCAACGACTGTTCCAAACTGGACATGGGTTGTAGAGGGGTTTCGGTAAAAGATTCAAAACTGTTTGGATACGTGAAACTCCCAAATGTCTGTGTAGAAGCAATATCTAGTGAAGGTGGGAAGGTCGGGTAGGACTGGTAGGAATTGGATGGTTGGACAGGAGTAGGGTCAACAGTTGGATAAAAAGGTGAATGGACTTGTTGACCCGTAGAACTAAATGTGTGGAGAGGAGTGAAAGATCGGCTACGAGATTGAGCAATATGCTCAGCAATGGACATCGGCTTAGGAGTTACAACATGACTCGAAAAAGTGGTATCAACGTACGAAGGTGGTGAAGGTTGACATGGTTGACACAAAGTGGGTTGCAAAGTCGAGCTGTTTCTCCTAGACGCTTCTATTTGATCTTTCAAAGAAAAATTTTGGCATGGAGGGATTTTCTTTAAATCGACCGAAACAATTGACGTACGAGGCAAAGTTAGGTTCGGGATACCAAAGTTCGGCAAGAGATTTATGATGTGGGGTACCCATGATAGAAGAAAGAGAAAAGAAAGAAGGTAGGTGGTGCAAGGATTTCTGAGCGGCAAAATTTTGCAAGTTTTTATAAAAGATTTTTCCTTTTTCCTTTTTTTTTATTTGTTTGGAACTTTTTGCAAACAAGATTTTCGATAAAGGGCTAAGACACACTTTCGATCAACCAAAAATGAATAATCAGGCCCAGATCTAGGGTCACCTAGGTCAGCTAGACAGCTCCTAACTGTTCCAAAGGGCTAGAAATAGGACCTCAAACCGCCTCTTCACCGCCAATTGCGGCCAGGTAAGTGCCAGGTGAGTGGGAGGCTCCCCGCTACAAGTAGCGGTCCTAATTAAGTAACCACTTGCCTTAGACACACTTGCCTAGACACCGCAAAATCAGGTTAGGATAAACAGCCGATGCCTATAACTAGTCCTCTGTCCTATTGAGCTCGAAGTCCTTAGGGCTAAGTCTAGTATTTTTTAATTAATAGATGGTCAATGCATATGCCTTATGTGATTTCTGGGGTCCTGGGAAGGGTGATGAAATCCCCACCCAATCTGAATTGGTCTCAAGCCCCTTAAAGTCCGATTAAAGATATGCAAAACAGTATATCACTTGCAATCAAATCTATTTTTATTTTATGCGCGGCGCAAAGAATCCTGCACAAGATTTGTTATTTGGGAAGAGAAAGATTTTTAAAGCGCACAGAATCCTGCAGGAGATTTTTCAGAAGATATATTAGAGATTTGCAGAGGAGGGGATCAGAAGACTTACAGTTTTTTTTAAACCGCGCTTCAGCCTTTTTTGGGGAATCGATCCGTCACCTCCACCGCGGAACCGCCGCGAATAGCCCCTCCGACCGCGGATCCGCCGCCGGTTGGTCGCTTCGGCAGGGTTTTTTTTTCACCAGATCTCCGCGGTTTTTCTTGTTGACTCGGTCCTCCAAATTTCTTCTGTTATCTATTGTGATATTCCTCTATTTTTTCGGATTTGATATTTGCTGTTTTGATCTCTGGAGATTTCCAGATCCGAACTTGTTTGTAGATCCTATAAAATTCTCACAAAAATACCCTTTCCAAAGATAACAGATAATATATTTTTATATTTTTTTGTGATTTTTCAGATTTTTCAGATTTTTTTAATTTAGATTAACCCGAAATTGCAAAAAGGAAATAACAAGCCATCCCCGGCAATGGCGCCATTTGATTGATCTCAAAAACTATCTAATAACCGCAATCAAGAACGGCGTCGCTTGGTAGCTAACCGGTGAGTACGGGTCGGTCCACAGGGATTTTGTGAATTTCCTAATCGCTCTAACGAGTTAATTCCGATGGGAGCCGGATTGATTATTAAATCTAAAAACTAAATTAATCTATATCTAAGTCTTGCTAGGGTTAGGTCTAGGTTAAATTTGGAAAGTCAATAAATCTCACCGCTTTCTATACCCATATGAAGATCTAATTAGGTGGTATGGTAATTATTAATAAAAGGGATTAGAATCATCGGGAAGATGTTTTCTTCCTCTAGTTTCTTGTCCTTCCTTTATCAATCCTTACCCTAATCTCCATGGAAAACATCACAATCGGGCCTTTATACTACGGTATCACCGCTACCTCGAGGGATAGGGTGCCGTAGGGAGCGGTATGTGCATGTATGCATAGAGTCCTATGAAAATATATGATGGACAAGAAAGGGGATGAGAGATCTTCGTCTCTCAATCCTTCCCCAGATCTAACCCTAACAAGCGAGGAGACTACTCACTCATTAGGGAATTAAAATACATTTATCTAGGGCAGAGAATAAAAGATTAACTAGGGCAAGGAATTAAATTTATGTAGGACAAGAATAGAAAATTATGGCAGAAAATAAAGAACTTACAAAAAATGATGCTCTCCAAAAGAATGCTGAAATTTATTAATGAAGGGAGGCATGAGAAAATACAATGATTTAGGCTTCTATTTATAGGAGATAGAAAGCCTAGGTTACAATTGATTTGCACGTCTGCATTTACAAAAATACCCTAGAAAGACTATTCAGCGCAGCCTCCACATTTTGGTAAAAACAATATTCTCTCCGGGCTTTATACGGCCGCGGAACCGCGGCCTGGGTAGGGGTTGGGCCGCGGTTCCGCGGCCCAATAGTGGCATTGAAGTCTGAAACTTTCTGGGCTGACTCAGGGATTTTTGGGCTTCATTATTCTTTGGTTCTTTTATCAAAATGGCTTCTCTAGTACTTCCAGATCTCCAGTGAACATTTGCAGTGGATTTTTAACCGTTCGCTTTGTACTCTTGGACCTTGCGTTGCCTTGTACTGATCTTTTGTGCATGCTTGATTAAGATCCTTCTATTTGTTGGTCAAAGTCCCTCTTTTGTGTCGTCTTTTGTCTTTTTCACTGTTTTTGCTTCAAGAACCTGTAACCTATACTATGTAGCAGACATGGATCAAAAGCACCCGTTTTATTGTAAAATGCATAAGAATGGAGAATGTAATAATGCAATATTATGATATGAACACCTCCGCCTTAGGGCGAGCAAGACCTTGGTGAATGAGGGTTGTCTGCTCCCTCTGTCCCTCCAATAGGCTCTTGATAGACTCAAGAAGTATCATTTTCTTATTGATAGGCACTGCAATGGTAGGTGGTGGTGGTAGTATAGGCGGTGGAGTGTTGTCGTTGACGTTGGTCCTGATATTGTTCGGAGAGTCCATCGCCTTGATATAAATGATAGGTTAGGATAAATTCAAGGAATTTGAAATATAATGAATGTAAATGTTTGTTGAATTCATTAATTCTTGTGGTATATTATTTACGACTTCATGCAAAACTGACCTGTATGAGCCACCAAAAAATCCCGTCACGCCCCACTTCCAAGTAGACGGAAACGGTGACGTGGCAAGCCCACAATATATTTATCCAGAAAAAATCATTCTCTAAATAAATATACTAAGCATATTGAAACAATAATACACAATGTAAGAATAAGTGATGACGGTAAAATTTTTCAACAAAAATCTTTATTTACATTCAAACTTGAAATATTTACAGATATAAGAGTTCAACTGAAAAGTAAATACAATAACAGAAATGCCTAAACAGGTGGCATACATAAACTGAAAGAAAAGGATAACTAGTTTAAGCCTGAGCCGTGATCTGGTCATAATCCTCCTCTGTTGCATCCACATCCCCCGTCTCCACGGTATCTGGCGAACATTTCAAGAAAACAAAGACGGGTGGAATGCCCGTCAGCGAACTAGCGCTCGGTAAGTCCCAAAAATAGAGTAAAAGTGAAAGTGATAAGTATAGAATAATTATGAAGTAATGTATATGTCGAGAAAAAGTATATATATATATATATATATATAAAGGAACATAGTTATATATACTATAGGTCTCTATATGGTCACTATGTTAACGTTAAGTTCCAAGTGTAAATGTCAACGCAACCGTAGAAATATTCACGAGCTCAACAGTGAGGCCCTAGGAGTAAGGAAACACATGTCTATTTCATGTGTTAGTATCGGGATTCCAAGCAATAGAGGAGTCGACCCGACTAAGATTTGAGTAAAAGAATTCGAGTAGGTTAATACGAGACTCCTGACGTTCCGTTGGATTCACACCTAAAACTATGCTATACACCCCGAATAATATATATTATAACTATTAGATATCTTTAGCTGATTGCTTGGTTTATTATAACATGTCTTGATCGAAACCATAGATTGCAAAAGCGGATAAATGTAGTCGAGCAAGTCAAGTAGAATGCGAGTCATGACAATTGCAATCCTGGGTCGAATCAAATTAGTTCAGGTAGAATGAGTTCGAGTTAAAGTTCAATTTTGGGTTCGAGTTTGAGTTTAAAGTCAAGAATAGGTTTGAGTTGGTATTCGAGTTATAAACATTTCTTGTAAATGGATTTAACTCTTGAAATTCTTAAGTTCAGGAGTAGTCGGACATCTGCTGCACATGGACATCAGAATTTATGTCTTTTTCCAAAACAATTGCCATTGATACCCCGTTAAGTTGCAGTGATGTCTAACCTGAGTAGGCAAGCACTCACTTTCTCCGGCTTCCTGGGGCTCAAGAGAAATGATACCGCTTAAACTTATTTTAATCCATTGACCTTAAGAATTTATTCAAGTTTGTTTACATTGTTTGCATATTTCGAAGGGTTTTATGAAAAATATTTTAATATTGTAAAAATAAACCTTAAGGGTGATTTAGAATATTAAGAATTTTTATGAAAATGTATTTTAGTTTTAATGATATTTTAGTGATAAAACCTAACTTTTAAAAATTTATGGTATTTTTATGAAAACTACTGCTTTTGGAAATTTGATGGTATTTTATTAAAGTTTTAATCTTTCATTTTAAAAGATAATTGTTACAATTTGTTTTTATTGAAAATATGGATTCATAATTTTATATAAATTTTCGAAACTTTAATTTGTTTCAAAAAGTCGTTTTTCTTTAAAAATCGTATTTTTATTTCCTTTCGAGACCGAATTCTCTATGAGTAGTTTTGTATCTCACTCTACTATCCCAAGAACGTGCGATAAGCCGCACCATCCGTAAATGGGTTTCCCTAAAAGGGTTGTAGAGGCGCAACTGTAAAGGTCTTAAAAATATCGATAAAAAACAATTTTTTGGTAAAAGCATTGGTATTTTATTGTAAACAGTATTCTTTAAATTAAACATATATCCAAAAATTTCGTGCTATAAAACCATTGTGTATGTGATGGGGTAGGTCGTTACCCCATGAATTATCTATAGATATATGCTAGTTATCGATTAAAGGGTTGCATTTAAGGTTTATGGTATTTATATGAAAAAATTAGTTATATATTTATTTCACGTGAAATTCTAATTACATGAAAAGCTAAAACATATGAATAATATGTTAAGCTGATATTAGAGATTTAGAGTGAAATTTTAACATAGCAAAGATGACAAAAGTTTGTTCTAAAAAAAATAATACGAGTTAACTCCACTTTGTCGATATTTTTAGAATGCGATTTGGATCAAAATGAAAGAGAAGAATAGGGATTTACGGTTTTAGAGCGTTGATAGGAGAGGAAAAGAGAGGAAGAAGGGGAGGGGTCTTGTGGAGTCGTAGAACCGTCGATTAGTCGCTCCGGTCGTCGAAATTGAATCGCTACTGCTCTTGACTTGCTTAACTACACTTGTACTTAAAAAATTTTAGAGAATTTTTGCTATGGATTTCAGAATGGAAGAAAGCTAAGGGATAAGTTGTATTTATAGTGAAATTTAGAATATGGGAATTAAAAATTTGAATTAAAATGTAGTTAATGGGGATTGAAGTGTTTCTGGATGAATGCAGAGTAATCAGAAAATGGGGTAGTGGGAAGTCAAAGAGACGCGTGAGCGAAGCACGGAAAAATTTGAGGGTATCAAGATCGCCGGTGGCAAGGATCTGGCCGCCAGAAATGGGCTACGTGTCTCGAAGTTCGTGTCTTGTGTATTATTCTGTCTTTAACTCCTCATTTTCCCCGTTTGATTTTTCTGCGGCAGTTTAAAAGCTTAATCAGTGAGTTACAAGTTGTTTCTTGATTTTATCGAACAACATTAACTTATAATTTCTAGTCATGCTGAAATATGCTTTCTATACATTTGAACAAATTATATTTATACATGGATTTCAGACTCCTTAAACTTTTCACTCTTTCTCTCGGCCAATGCTCTGTTGATTTATAATTGGCGTAGGGAAACAAAATGTCTCAAAATTCAATATCAAAATTCAATAGTCTTATTTTAGTCTATGTTGAATTTTATCTCCAGACGTTTAATTTACGCAGCCGCCTGCGTTATTGAAGGCACCATTCTTCAATAGATTTTGGCTGCTTTTGAAAGGTTATGATATGAAAAACCTTCCGTCTGATTTGGCCACTGTCTTCATATGGCAAAGTCATGAAATCCCATGTGACCGCTATTTTCGTGGGCCCCATACGCATGTTTTTACGTCCACATTTCAACACTTTCCATGTTATTACGTCCACATTCTCATTAGGAAATTTCTTCTAATTAGTTATAGAAACACTTCTTAAAGATTGCAAGCAATCAATAATTTGAAATATTTTTATTTGCATTATCACCTATAAATACCCCCATGACCTACAAGTTCATGCATCTCTTCACACCAAGAAATTGAAGGGGGAAAAAAAGGGTTCATCAAACATGTCTCTAACTCTCCTCTTTTTCATGGTGATTTCCATAGCTCGATTCGGTAACGCGCAAAACTCTCCACAAGATTTTGTCGATGCCCATAACTCTGCACGTGCTGCGGTAGGCGTGGGGCCTGTGTCATGGAATAGCGACGTCGCCGCCTATGCACAGAACTATGCAAATCAAAGGATAAGTGATTGCCAGCTCGTCCATTCAGGCGGCCCCTATGGAGAGAACCTCTTTTGGGGCATGGGCGCCGACTTCAGTGCAACTGATGCTGTGAATTCTTGGGTGTCCGAGAAGCAATACTACGATTATAACACTAATACCTGTGCTTCCGGCCAAGTTTGTGGTCACTATACTCAAGTTGTGTGGGCCAACTCTGTGAACATCGGATGTGCACGTGTGACATGCAATAGCGGCGCAATCTTCATCATTTGCAGCTATAGTCCTCGGGGAAATTACGAGGGGCAGCGTCCATACTAGTTCATGCGTATAATACATAATGTTTATGTATTTGGAGAATGATATGATGAAGTATAGTTGCGAACGCTTGTTTCTTATGCAAGTGATATCGATTTAGTTTCTATGTGCATTGTCGCCGAATAAATTGTATCATGTATTTGAATAATCTGTAATTTTCATGCATCCCAATATTTTATGGTAATAAGATGAAGGATGTACAATGAATTAATAAGTCTAATGTGAACTTTCAATTTATAAACCAAGTGACCTTCTAGTAATTAGTTGCAGAATTGGATATCTAAATGGTTGCGCTGGGCAAAAATTTAGTTAAATGAAACCATGATATGTACTTCTCATGATATCTAGTATTCAGTGATTAGAATTTATGGTACCGACCTTATATACATCCCCCTTAAATTAGAGATAATTAAACGAGAATAGTGAAGAAAGTAGGCCTAGGAGCCCTTTTCGTTGGATGACATTAAAAAATACATCATTTATGTTTTTTTCCTACGATCGATACACCAAATTTCATATGATTTCATCATATTTTCACCGTTGAATTAACAATGTAAAATATTATATTGTCAGTAAACCGTTAATTTTGCATTTACTAATTCAACGATATAAAATGGTAGAACCATATGAAATTTGGTGTATCAACATTTTACATGATAAAAGATGATGATGTAGGGTACCGATCGTCGAAAAAATTTGTAAATGGTGTATCTTTTCGATACCCTAGATAGAAATTTCCTTTTAGGACGTCTTTCCTCTGTTATTCCCTTGAATGAATACCCCTTGCACTTTTTATATATGTATATATGCTTTATATTCTCTTTCTGATTATTAATGAATACCCCTGTACTTTTTACATGTATATATGCCTCAGATTAACTTTTTCTGATAATTATGGAGAAACTCATGTTTGTTGCTATATTTTTCTATGCCCATAGCCGATGCAAACGGAGGGTTTCGTAACCAAAACCTTCCACCATTTTCAAATGGGAGATGTCATTACCGTTTGAGCAAAGTCTCTTTGACGCTGCTATTTGTTCAAAACTCAACATTAAGAGATTTTAGTGGTAAAATTTACTTGATTATCACTTAAGGTAAAATTATTGAATATCGGTTTTCTAAACTTGTTTAACCTTTTAACTTTTTTTCTAAAGGGATTAAAGAACATGAGGTTTGGTAAATATAAATATTATGTAAACTTTATCTAGCAGACCTATAGCTAGGTTTCAAATGAGCTATGGGCGTTAGGGTAGGTAGAAGGAATAGAAAAAAATGCAGCCGTATTAAAAGTTACAACTATATATAAATTCTTTATAAAATTATCACACGCATGGTATCTATATATTAGAGTGGTACAAAATTTTTTTATCTTCATGTACCATAACTTAATTTTTCTGTTTCCATTTGGGATATGATGTACATTTAAATAACTCACCTGGGCATGCATGGGTCAAGGTGAAGAGGTCTCGGCTAGGCTAGTGACCCAATTTTTTGTGTTTGTTATTTTATAAAGTTAAGGCTAAGTATTCGGTTTTTCAACAATCTTTAATCTTATACATAGGGGGAGTTAGATATGGCATCTTTCGAGAATCTTAACCATCTTTAGTTGTCTTACATTAATGCTGAAAAGAATTTGGATTCTCATCAAATTTGATATATCCACATATTGCATGATGAAGATGGAGATTATAGATGCCGATTGTCGAAAAAATTGTTGGAGTGCTGATATTTTCGGCGCCATAAAAAGAAACTTTTTTTTTTTATGGTATTAGAGATTCCGTTTTCTCATATTTATATACCAACTAATGCATAAGCTAATGCCATAACAAATGTGATGGTATTGTTGCTTATTTAAATGTGCTATAAGCCCATCACTTCAAAAACCTGAGCACGTCTTACAATTTAGAATTTTATTTCAGATTGCTCTTACAATTTTGACACTTGATTAATTTGAAGAAAGAATGTTAGTGATATGTTCTTTCATTATTTATACATTTGATAAAATTGAAGAAAGAAAAATTTCTCAAGAGAACAGGTAATGAAATACATTTATGTAGAAGTCAACAAACCTATTTGTTTTTTGTAACATGACCTTCAAAAACCTGGTAAGACATGTAGACCCCGGGCATTATGCGTGGTGTATCCACTGGTGATGGAGCTCCCGATCCTTCAGATGTTGTCTACCTTTGATCTGTCACGAGCGGTGATGGATGACTGAGATTGTATTTAAGGGTTGCCTCTTGATATGTGTGGATCTCAGTGGGTTTAATTTGGAATGAAGCCGAGCTATCTGCAAGGAAGTCCCGGGGTGGTTGTACCACCGTGGACCCTTTGACGATCAAATTAATCGAGATATTTGGACAGAGTAGCGGCCTGTTAGAGTAAAATTGTCTTACCTGAGTCGTCTGAGAGGGGGTTTATATAGTGGCAGCCATGGGCTGGCGGACGCGAGATTTACGCCGGCCGTTACGCCCTTGGAGCCGCGTCTGCGGGAGTGGCCGGATCCTCCGTTAATGGAGAGATACGCCTGTTAACGGGGGAACGCGATGGCGTGGGACGCGGGATCGTGGGGTGGCGGATATGTCGCGTATGGCGAGATTCGTGGAGCCATGTCCGGGACACTTACGATATGCACTCTGGGTCGGTCGATGAGACCAAGAAAGCTGAGCTCGGCGGGAGGCTCGGAGGCGAGCGGGAGGCCAAGCAAGCTTGGTTCTGTGATAGCTCGGAGGCGAGCTAGGAGACAGGAGGGCTCGAAAACGAGCCAATGGTTGTTTGTAAGACGGGCATAAGAGTGGTCTAGAAGGCCACCGAAGGTCGGGAACATCTTCGGGAGGAAGGCCCGGGATACGCCTTCAATGTACCGTTCTTACTTCTTTCTCGTAAGCCTTGCGACACGTCATCTGCCACGTGTCGTGATCTGAGGAGTTCTCAGTATTGAGCATCATCATTAGCCCCCACTCTCGGACCGACCTATTTATGGGTCGGGTCGAGAGTGGTCGGATCGGTCACCTGGGCCAAGTTCTTGGTTGGCGAATTTGTCGGCACAGATTTCTGGGTAGTTAGTCGTATTTTCCGATGATGTCAGCGGATCAGAGAAGAGACTGTGCATTAAAGGGGAAGCGCCGATTCGATCGTACGTCCGTTGAGGCACCAGGCCACGTGCCCGACGCTGGTTGGCTGACATGACGGGCCGCCGGTGTCCTTGGCGCTTGACAGGACGCGTCCAATGCTCTTGTGACACGTGGAAGGTTGACGGCCGTCGAACGCGAAGCGTCTATTTTGGCGGGAGTCGATCGGCGCCGTTTGATGCTCTTGCCGAATGCTATAAATAGAGGTGGGACCCCCCAGGGTCCACACCTCGCTATAATTTCCTCATCGCTGTGTGTGTTAGCTCGGCGCTCTTCCCTTTAGGTCGGATTTCTCATTCCTTTTTCTCGGAGGACTCTTCCATTGCTCAGGTTAGATGTCTTCTTCTGGAGAGTCTGTTGAAATAGTTGAGGTAAAGTCTAGGGAGTCTTCTACCGCTTCTTCCTCTGCCTCGTTTGAGTCGGAATCCTCCCGGGGAGTTAGGGTTAGTCATGCCACCTGGGGTCGCGCGGCGGGGACGGTCCTCAAAGAACGTGTCAGGAGTGTCTGTGACGTGCCTTCCCTCCTGAGGCATGTGAACGAGCTCACCACAATCCGGGCTTGCTTCCACATCCCCCCCGGCTACTCGCTTCGCTTGGCCGGAGAGGGAGAGAGGGCAGACCAGGTACGGGGCAAGAAGATTGCCTTGTACTTGGAAACCTTTTGGGCCGAAATGCGTTTTCCCTTCTCCCCCTAGGTTAGTGCGGCACTGCGTTACTTTCAATTAGCCCCGGGCCAGCTAGTGCCGAACTCGTAGAGGATTCTCCTCGGGTTCCTGGTCCGGCTGAGACTGCAGGAGATCCTTTTTAGTCTGAATCTTCTCCTTTTCTCCCTCTGCTACAAAAATCACCCCGGTACTCGTAGGGACGAGCCTAGCTGGGTATACGTTTCTTTTAGAAAACACAGAGGAGGGACGACCGGGTCGGGGGTTATAGCAGTCCTTTTTCTATTCATGAATGGAAGGAGAAGTTCTTGTTTGTCGGGTCACCCGAGGGTGAGGATTGGCCTGTGCCTATCCAGTGGCACAAGGCCAACTGTCCACGGGTGAGGCGGTCGTCCGATCCCGATGCGATGGCAGTATCGGTGTGGGATCCCGTCCATCGGGCCGATGTGTTGCTGTCCGAGCAAGCCCTCGGTTGGGCCAGGCTCAGCCCCGCTCAGTTTGCGGGTAAGTTAGGAGCTTAGGCGATCTGTTTAGACTTGTGTATTCTTCTATTCTTTCTGCCCTTGGTAACCCCCTCTTTGTATTTTCTCCTTTTTTTGCAGAACCGATGGACCGATCTAAATTTTAGGCCACCATGGCCGAGAAGAAAGGGAGGAAAGCCGGAGGCGCAGGCCCGTCACGCCCCGCTGCGAGCCCGGCCCCATCGGCGGCCACTTCGGCTAGGCGTGCTCTGGAGACCAGCCTCGGGGAGAGCCGCAAACACGCTCTGGAACAGGAACCCCAGGTCCTGGAGTTGGCGAATGAGGCTTACCCTCCTGTGGCCCCCCTTAAGCGGCGTAAGAGGACGGCGTCCCGAGCCCCATCTTCCCCTATCTTCGTGCAGGAAGAGGATCTTCGCTACGAGGTGCCCTTGGGGATTTCTGTCGCCGATAGCTTGCTCTCCGAGATGGAGCGGTCGGCTGGGGGCAGAATCCCCTGGGGGACCCTCAAGGCCCAAATCGAGACCATAGCTCAGGAGGCCGTGCAGGTTACTGTCCGCCTCCCGTTCGGGTTTTCATTAAGCCTTTTTTGTTTGCAGGATCGGATACCATTTTAACCCCTCCTTTCGTTTTCCTCAGGTCCTCCAGCGCTGCACCCTCGTCGTTAACATGGAGCACGAGGAAATCTCCCCGGTGTTGCAGATAGCGGGCGAGTCTTCCTCGCGGGAGGAGAGCCTGAGCAGGGAGTCAGGCGAGGGAGAGGATCGTCGCCCTCGAAGACCGGGTGGCTGCCGAGGAGGGGGTGAACGCCAACTGCCGGAAGACTATCTGGGTTTTGATGGAGTCCAACAAGGTCGCTGAGGCCAAGTTGGAGGATACCAGGGTGTTCGCCGCCACTCTAAAGAAGACGCGGGACACCCTCAAGAGGGAAAACGAGACGATGAAGGAAGGAATGAGACGTGCAGACCTCCGGGCTGCGAAGGCGGTGGAGAGCTAGAAGACGTCAGACCAATTCTACGCCGACCTCGCGGAAGCCTCGGACCTCGTCTGGCATGATGCCCTCGACGCCGTCAAGGCGCCGATGCCGGAGTTTTCCGACGGTAAGCTCCAGCTCGAGTATCCCCTCGAGGGTGAGACGCAGGGGGATGCCGCCGGAAGCGCCGCCAGTGGGAAGGCCCCCGGTAGGGGCGTTGGGGAGAAGGCGATCACCCCGGCTTCCAGTGTCGAAGCTCCTGCTGTGGGCGCCGACCCTCAGGCCGCCACCCCGGCTTTCGACGCTGCCGCTGAGCATGTCGAGGTTCTCCCCAGCCCCGAGGCCTGAATCTCCTTGCCTTCTTTTTTGTTTTTTTTTTGTTTTCATCTTGGAATTTTGTAAGCCTTCGGGCGATTTTGTAAGGCCGAGGAGCCCACAATACCGTTGTAAAAACTCCCAAGTTATGAATAATGCCCTTTTGTAGAAATTTGTGTCGCAATGTTTTCATTTCGTGGTAATGTCTTCATTTTGCTCGCCTGATGAACGCTAGGTCGGCGGCAGGTCCTTTAGTTGGCAATCGCTTGTCGAGTTAAATCCAATTATTTGAAGTGTACAAAGGCCGATGTAAGATCGGTGTCCTTGTGGCCCCGAAGTTGAGGTGGCGATCGCTTGTTGAAGGTACGTCTGCTGGCACCTACGAGTAGAAAGGTGTAGGTCTGCCCATTCCCTCGAGTTGGACCGGCGTTTGCCGAGGTTGAAGGCTTCTGACCTTTAGCGCAGTAGGGCACGGAGTTACCCGTTAAGGCTAGACCGAGCAGAGGAGTTGCTAGGTGGCCTCTAGAGGAGGGCTTCGATCCTTAGCATAGATGGGTAAGAATTTGCCCACTAAGGATTGACCGAGCAGTGAAGCTGCTCGGTGGCCTCTTGGTAAGGGCTTCGATTCTTGGCGTCGGTGGGTAGTAAACTGCCAGCCATGAATTGATCAAGCAGGGTAGCTGCTCGGTGGCCTCTTGGTGAAGGCTTTGATCCTTAGTTTAGATGGATAAGAAGTTACCCACTAAGGATTGACCGAGCAGGGTAGCTGCTCGGTGACCTCTTGAGGAGGGCTTCGATCCTTGGCGTTGATGGATAGTAAACTACCAGCCATGGATTGACCGAGCAAGGTAGCTGCTCGGTGGCCTCTTGGCGAGGGCTTTGATCCTTGGCGTCAGTGGGTAGTAAACTACTAGCAATGGATTGACCGAACAGGGTAGCTGCGTGGTGGACTCTTGGTGAGGGCTTTGATCCTTAGTGTAGAAGGATAAAAAGTTACCCACTAAGGATGGACCGAGCAGGGAAGCTGCTCGGTGGCCTCTTAGCGAGGGCTTTGATTCTTAGCGTAGATGGGTAAGAAGTTACCCGCTAAGGATGGACCGAGCAGTGAAGTTGCTCGGTGGTTCTTGGTGAGGGCTTCGATCCGTGGCGTCGGTGGGTAGTAAACTACAAGCCATGGATTGACCGAACAGGGTAGCTTCTCGGTGGCCTCTTGGCGAGGGCTTCAATCCTTGGCATCGGTGGGTAGTAAACTACCAGCCATGGATTGACCGAGCAGGGTAGCTGCTCAGTGGCCTCTTGGTGAGGGCTTTGACCCTTAGTGTAGATAGGTAAGAAGTTACCCACTAAGGATTGACCGAGCAGGGTAGCTGCTCGGTGGCCTCTTGAGGAGGGTTTCGATTCTTGGCATCGGTGGGTAGTAAACTACCAGCCATGGATTGACCGAGCAGGGTATCTTCTCTATGGCCTCTTGGTGAGGGCTTTGATCCATAGTGTAGATGGGTAAGAAGTTACCCACTAAGGATGGACCGAGTAGGGTAGCTGCTCGGTGGCCTCTTGATGAGGGTTTTAATCCTTGGCGTCGGTGGGTAGTAAACTACCAGCCATAGATAGACCGAGCAGGGATGCTGCTCGGTTTTGCGAGGCGTTGCCCGACCTTCCTGGGTGTGTGAATATCGGGAAGAGTGACCGTCGTGGGCGGCACGTGGCAGACATGCATAGGTGAGGCGAGGCATTCTAAAATCCGTGTCGTTCCGACTTTGACACGCCGAGAAATATGGGATGCCCGCCACATGGCGGTACGGTATTTGAATAATTGAGCGAACCCTGGATTCGCGCCCATGCGCACGCAAATTTGGACCCTTGGGGATTCTGTGGATGCTATAAATAGAGAAGGAGATGCCAACTTTTCAGCGTTGCTTTTTCGAGATGGCCAGCGTATCTATGCGATCAAAGAGATCATTACTCCTGATGACATCTATCTATACGACCAGTCTGTTTCCGAGGAGAGATACCGAGGAGTGGTCCAGCGCTTCGAGGATCACATCGGCCGTCTACTTCCTCGTCGGTCGCCTCTCCTCCAATTGCCAAGGTACGCAATTTGGAGGATGTCCCCGGGATTGTACCACCCCCACTCTGAGGAGATGAGGCGCTTGATAAAGTGTGCACGATCTACGTCATCGGCCTCATCTCAACGGCCAGACATGAACGATCTGTGGCCCTCATTTTGGAGTGCTTCCAAAAGAGGCAGATCGTGAGCCAAGGCTCAGCTAGTGGAGCGCCCGGCCCTTCCGTGGCATCCCGGGTTCGCGTGCAGTATCAGCGGGAGCGGGCTGCAGAGGCCAGGGCTCGGCTGGCGGAGATCTCCTCGGAGTATCACCAGGAGTACTTCCTTGACCCCTTTCCCCCTCTGTTGTAATAATTTTTTTTGTAAGGCTGAGGAGCCCACAATACTCTATAAATAAATAAAGTTCTCCTTTTTGCGATACTCTATTGTTTCCTTCTTATTATTAAAAAAGAACTTAGAAAAATTTACATCGCTTTTGTGAAAGAAGAAACATATATTCATAGATATTCCTTCAAAGGTACAACTTTAGCTTCTCGGCATTGTAAGGCCGCGGAAATTTGCGACCCGTTGCATCTTGTAAGCGATAAACCCCATCGGGCAAGATTCTGGAGACGAGGAAGGGGTCGTCCTACTTCAGAGAAAACTTATGCAATTTTCCCTGATCAACAAACTCGTTCCACCTTAGGACCAAATCCCCGGTCTTGAAGGCACGATGCTTGACCCGAGCGTTGTAGTAGCGGGCAGTTTGCTGTTGGTAAGCGGCGGCACTGATCTGTGCCCGGTCCCGCTTTTCCAATAAGACGTCCAAATTAGTCCGGAGGGCCGAGATATTTGCTTCTTCGTCGAAGTGCTTGACCCTGTAACTGGGCAGCCCGATCTCTGCTTGGACCATCTCTTTGGTGCCGTAGCAGAGGCTGAAGGGGGTCTCTCCAGTGATGGCCTTCTTCGATGTGCGCAAGGCCCATAAGACCCAGGGTAATTCGTCGACCCAACAGACATGTCGTCCTTCCAGGCAAGCTCGAAGTCCTCGAATGACATCCCTGTTAGCGACTTCGTCCTGCTCGTTGCACTGGGGGTGCGCGACTGCGGTGAACTTCATCAGTATATGGTATTCGTTGCAGAATCCTTTAACTCTTTCATTTTTGAAATTCTTCCTGTGGTCGGTGAGGACACATCTCGGGATCCCGAACCGGAATATAATGTTGTTCTGCAGGAACTTGATGGTCGTGGGAGCGTCCGGTTTTCTGATGGGGACAGCCTCGATCTACTTTGTAAAGTAGTCCACCGCGACGAGGATGTATTTGTGCCCGCCCGCACCTATAAGGAGTTGGCCTATCATGTCCATCCCCCACTGGGAAAACGACCATGGGGAGGTCAGGGTAGTCAGCTTGGTAGCCGGAAGGCGGGGTATGCTGCCGTGGAGTTGTCAACTCTTGCACCTTCTGACGAGCTTCTGAGCGTCATGATAGGTGGTCGGCCAATAGTACCCTTGGAGGAGCGTCTTATGGACTAAAGTGCGAGCCCCTTGATGTGCTCCGCCGAACCCTTCATGGACCTCATGGAGGACATAGTCGGCTTCGTGGGGGTCAACGCACCGAAGCAGGGGTTGAGTGAAGGATTTCTTGTAGAGGTTCCCATTGCTCTAGACGAAATGGTGGGATTTGGCTCAGAGACGGCGGGCCTCCCCATGATCTCCGGGGAGCATACCCTCCTTCAGGAATTCCACGATGGGCTTCCTCCAATCTTGGTCCTCTTCCCGGGCCATGAAAACTTAGAGCGATGTTGTTCTATCTTCCACACTGGGCCGTGGCAAGACCTCGAAGAGGATATTTCTCTTGTTGTTGGCCGTATAGGAGGAAGCTAGCTTGCTTAGGGCGTCGGCCTGGGCGTTTAGGTGCCGGGGGATCTGCTCTACTTGAACTTCGTCGAAGTCCTTTCTTAGCCTTCTTACCTCGGCTAAGTACTTCACCATCAGGGGCTCCCGTGCTTCGAAACGGCCGGTCACTTGGCCGACGACCAGAGCGGAGGCGCTAGGGATTCGGATCGTCTTCAGCCCTACTCCGGAGGCGATCCGCAGTCTAGCGAGCAGAGCCTCGTATTCTGCCGCGTTGTTTGAGGCTTTGAACCCGAGCTTCAAAGAATACTCCATCTCTACCTTATTCGGGCCCCGAATGATGAGGCCGACACCATAGCCTTCCTCGGTTAATAACCCGTCGACGTAAAGGACCCAATCAGGGACGGAGTCGGGCCTCTCTTCGATCGAAGGTTGAGATTCGGGGGCCGGCACGGCCACGACCTCCTTGTTGGGGATAGTACATTCGACGACAAAATCGGCCAGGAGTTGTGCCTTGATGGTCTGCCTCGGGAAGTACTTGATGTCGAATTGGGATAACTCCCACCTCTACTTCTCCAAACAACCAGAAGACTCGGAGGAGGCGAGAATGGCCCCTAAAGGGTGCTCGGTGAGGACGAGGATGGTGTGCGCTTGGAAATAGTGCCGTAGTTGGATGTAAGTTGGATGCAAGTAGCCTGTCCAGCTCGCCCTCGATCGCTTTCTGCTAGATTGGAGCGAAGCTTCGTTTCTTCTGCTGCACGGGTCAGACCGCCGGGTCGACCCCAAGCTTATGTGATATCACTTTAGGGTTGATCCCGGACATGTCGGAGGGCGCCCTGGTAAACACGTCTGAGTTCCTTCTGAGGAAGTGGACCAGGTCGTCGTGTCGGTCCCCTGTTAAGAGTGACCCGATTTGGATGGTTCGTTCATTGTCTCCCTCGATGAGGGGAACCTCTGTTAGCGGCTCTACCGGGGCTCCTAGGATCTTTTTATGCTCGTTTCGAGTATCCAAAGACACCTCCGAAATCATCCGTGCTTTCAAGGTCATCATTTCTTTCTTCGGGCATAGATGTCGCTATGAAGCAAATCTTCGCGGTTTGCTAGTTCCCGTTGGCCCGACCTATCCAGCCTTGGTCGAGTGGAAACTTGATTGCGAGGTGGTGGGTCGATATCTAGGCCCGGAGGGAATTTAGAGTCGGGCGTCCCAGGAGGATATTGTAGGCCGATGGAATTCTGGCGACGATGAACTCCACAGGCATAGTACGCGTGCGGTCTGCCTGCTTGATGTTAAGCAGGAGGGTTACCATCCCTTCTACCAGGATGGAGTGGTTGGTGAACCCCGATAGGATGTGGACGGTCGGCCTCAGGTCCGATGGGGTAGTCCCCATACGTAGGAAGCAGTCGTAGAAGAGGCTGTCTTCCGAGCTTCCCGAGTCGACCAATATCCTTTCCACTTCGTAACGGTGGACTCATGCTGTAATCACCAGGGGGTCGTTGTGAGGTAGGGATATCCCGTGGAGGTCATCGTCAGTAAAGATGATGGGCTCAGCGTCTTTGACCCTCTTCCTGGGTTGGCAACTAGTCCCTTCGACCGACAAGGGGCGCCATGTCTCGTTGGCCCCAGGTGCACCCTCCGCTGATACGACCATGATTTGGCCGATCGTCAACTCGCCGGGAGGGGGATGGTGCTCTTGCTCTCGGTTGGCTTGTCGCTTGTCCCGCAAGTATCTTGCCAAGTGTCCTGAGAGAATCAACTCCTCGATGTAGTCGCGGAGCTGTTTGCAGTTCTCGGTGGGGTGTCCTTGCGACCTGTGGAAGGCGTAATAAGGGCCTCGAGTATGTTTAGCCACCTGATTGATCAAAGAATTGTTGACTGCAATCAAGAACGGCGTCGCTTGGTAGCTAGCCGGTGAGTACGGGTCGGTCCACAGGGATTTTGTGTATTCTCGATTTGTTCTAACAAGTTAATTCCGATTGTTGTCAGATTGATTAAATCTAAAAACTAAGGTTAATCTAGACTAGAATTAAAATCTTGCTAGGGTTAGCTTTAGGTTAAGTTTGGAAAGTCAATATTCCTCACCGCTTTCTATACCCTAATTAAGATTTATGAGGTGTTATGGTAATAATTAATAAAGTGAATTAGTACCATCGGAAAGAAACGATATTTCTTCCTCTAGGTTCTTGTCCTTCCTTTCTTAATTCTTACCCTAACCTCCATGGAAAACATACGCAACCGGTCTTTTAAACTACAGTATCACCGCTATCTCGTGAGATAGGGTGCCGTAGGGAGCGGTGTGTGTACGTGTGCATGGAGTCCTATAAAAAGATGTGATGGGCAAGAAAGGGGTGAGAGATCTTCATCGCTCAAACCTCTCCTATTCCTAACCCTAACAAGTGAGGAATTACTCACTCATTAGGGAATTGAAAAACATGTTCTAAACTAATTAACTATGGCAGATAATGAAATCTATACTAGGGCAGATAATAAAAGTTATACTAGGGCAGATAATAAAATTAACTAGGGAAATCAAAAGAAAACTTACTCTAATTTTTATTTGATGCTCTCTTCCAACATTTACAGGATCTGAATTTTGATAAATACAATGAGACACAAGAAGAGGCATAACCTAAAAAAGGTTTTAGGGTTTCTATTTATAGAACATAGAAACCCTAGGGTTACAATCGATTCATATCTGCAATTACAAATATGCCCCTAAGAAGACTAGTCAAAGCACCGACGCACCGCCAGAATTCGCACCGACCCGGGCTCAACACAGCCGCGGAACCGCGGCTAAGACACATGTTTGGCCGCGGATCCGCAGCCATATGGGGGCATCTTGGGCTACAATCTTTAGGGGTTCTTTCTGTTGCTTTTGGCTCCTTATTTCTTCACATGGTTTCTCAGATTTTCTTCTAGTTTTCTTCCAGATTTCCACAGTGAATAATGTCGTAGACTTTACCGCTTGCTTCGTGTCGAAGTCTTGAACCTTGCACTGCCTTTGTACTTTGTGAACTTGTTTATTGATCTTCGTTTATTCTCCAAACTGTAGGCTTGATTAAGATTCTTCCATTTGTTGGTCGTAGTCTCACTTTTGTATCGTCTTTTCATCATTTTCACTGTTTTTATTCCGAGAATCTGTAACCTGCAACTATATAGCAGACATGGATCAAACGCACCTGTTTATTTGTAAAATGAATAAGAATGGGGAATATAATAATGCAAAATTATGATATGAACAAATACCCCCAAACTTATCTTTTGCTCGTCCTCGAGCAAACCTAGTTTTATTCTTGAAAAAGATCTAGCCTCATTTTCGCAAGGAAACGCGATTGCACTGGGCTTATGCAACAAGCCGTTAAACCTCTAGGTGTCCCTAGTAGGAGGAGTGTTGTCTCCTGAGGGTTTTCAGCGGATACTACCCACAAAATCTTATCAATTCGGCCCATTAATTTTTATTTTCCAATTAGGTTTTCCAACAAGGAATTCTATTATCTTCGACTCATAAATTATCCACCCGTATTTTTCACGCTTCTTTATTATTTAACTTAAGATTATATATGTTCTGTAGACTTACTTGGCTTTTAGCATCTTTTAAGTTTTCCTTCTAGGGTTCTATCTCAACTTAGGAATTTTTATCATCTCTATTAAAAATATAAGTCCTATTCTTCATTCTTATCTTTTATCTAAATCCCAATCATATACCCTTACGTGTGTGTATCTATTACCACTACACTCGGAAATTCAAATCAAGCTATTATACTCTTGTCCATCGTCCAAAGTACTTTTCAATTGGTGAATTTTTAGATGAAATTGCTCACACATTATTCATGCGACCGTTAATACTTCTTGAGGTACCAACGACCGATTACAAAATGTGTTTGCATATTAAAGCGAAATTCCTAGTCTTGTAACACCTAAGGCTTTAGCAATGACTCCCAAACCAGTTGGTCTAAGGCACCAGGTGATGAAGCACCCTCGCTAAATATTTTTTCTATTTTTGCATCCTTAAGTAATTACAAAAACCAGTGTTCATTTTTTCTTTATTCACGCTTGTATTTTTATTTTATTTTTCTTCGTACTAAGGACTTTAGACAAGAGCATTTCAAGGCCTCTTCTACTATTCCAAGTTTCAAGGTTCATGTTTGTGCAATTTGTAGGGTATATATTTTCAGAATTTAGACTTAAGCTTAGGAATTATTTTTCAAATTTATATTTTAATAAAAATATCAATAATTTTCCCTTGTTTAACTTAGCCCAAGAAGTCAACTCGAAATTTGCCTATTTCTAAATAAACTACAAAGACATATACTTTATACCGTTAAATTTTAAGAAATGTTATTTTTAGGGTTTTCAATTCACTAAGTTTTGGATATAGTTTTTCCTAGCTAGTTAACCGTCTTGTCAAACTTAAGTCAATTATAGCCAAAATTGAATATTTCAATTTTTATAATTTTTTCAAATTTTCAATTTTATGGGTTTTAAAATAAGTATGCAAATGCAAAAATATACACATGAATACGAAGGAAGAAGGCTTACCGAGCACACCCCCAAACTTAAACTTGACAGTGTCCTCACTGTCATGCTATACCAAGAGGGTCAAAATGTCGGCACTTCCCTGTTTATTTATTAAATTTTTTTATTTTTTATTGTTAAAAGAAAAACAAAAATATATATATACAACAAGGTTCCCCCAAACTTAAGTGAAACAGTGTTTCCACTGTTTTAAGCGTTTAAAATTCAGAGTTAGGGAGGAGAAAAATCAAACTATACAAGGCCTTACACAGGCCAAAGGTTAGCACCAACCATTCAAAAATTTTATCGTTATAATGGTAGGGTTGGTGGAAGAATGGAGTGTAGAGAAAGGAGTTGAGAAACACACGAGACCGTATGGAAAGAAGGGTGGAATATGGTTTCGGTATATTCGAAGAGGAATGGCGGAAGAGAGAAAGAAGTGTAGTACGAACATAAGGGTGTAAATTTAGTGAATAAATTAGCACAAATTGTGATGACCGATGTGTTAAAAGCGATTGTGCTAATCTATTAACCCGTCGAGAAATGGGGTCAAATCCCTCAAGATTCGCAAGAAAACATGGGTACGTTGAACTTGGTAAACCATCCATTGAAAATGGAAGCGCGACGGATTCTTGCACGGTCGAAGCGATGGAAAGGACGAAGGGGAGTGATTTAGGGATAATGTTATTCTCACCGAAGTAAACTGTCTCGAACTCGAAGGATTCCATCAATGGTTCGAAATGACTGTAAGGAACCGAGTCTGATGGTTCAACCAACTCATCTGAAAATTCAAAGAACTCAAACTCCGGCGGTGAGTCTTCAAAATCGTTCGAAAAAGTGAAACACTCGTAATCATTATCGGTTGTGAGAACAGTGTCAGATTCAAAGAGGAACGCACTAGTGGCGTCCAAACTTCTGTGATCGAATAGAAAATTTTCAAGCTCACAGTCCTCCTGTGTGATTTCTTGCGTGGTCGGAACGATGGAAAGGAGGGGGGTGATTTAGGAAGTATAACAGTTAAAGGTTCAGGAGGATGAATTGGAAAATCCGACTCATCAAACAAAAATGGTTCATCCTCAATACTATCCTCAATACTCTCCTCATAATTCTCTTCAAAAGTTATCTCATCCATGTAATTATCATCAAAATCAAGACGCATATGAAGTTCGGGAGAAACATTTAATAACTCGGGATGATGAGTTGGAGAGAAAATTTTAGTCAAATCTACGGGTTCATCATCCAAAATATTCCCGGCGTCAATATTCTCGATCAAGTGAAAATTAATTCTCTCAGACACCTAATCAAAAGCATGGATGCTTATCAATTCAGGTTCTAGATTGGAGGTGTAGAGGTCAAAAGGATTGGTGATGGTTTCACTCGAAAGGGACCCTTCACAATCTGGTAAATCAAGCACTACAAAGTCGCACAACTCAATAAACGTTTTATTTTCAACTGGTGAATCATTTGGAACACTTGTTTGAAAAATAGAGTTGTGGGATTCAATTGGTGATAGGTAGGTTTGATTTGGAAGTGTGTACAGCTCACTCTCACCACTCAAATTCTCACTCTGTCCAACTGCCTCATCATACATTGAAAAATTTGGAGCTAGTTGAAAACTAGCTACTGGTTCACTAGGTTGTCTTGATGAATTAAGGGCGGCAATGGACGCATCCAAATTCCTCATCTGTTGGTTTGTCGCTATAATATAAGCTTCCAACGACTGTTCCAGACTAGACATGGGTTGTGAAGGGGTTTCAGTAAAAGATTCAAAATTGTTTGGATACGTGAAACTCCCAAATGGTTGTGTAGAAGCAATGTCTAGGGAAGGTGCGACTGTTGGGTAAGATAGATAGGAATTGAATGGTTGGACAGGAGTAGGATCAACATTTGGATAAAAAGGTGAATGTACTTGTTGATCACAAGAATTGGAAGTGTTGAAAGGATTGAAAGATCGGTTACGAGAATATTCAATATGTTCAGCGATAGACATGGGTTTCGGAGTTACAACAGAACTCGAAAAAGGAGTATCAACGTAAGAAGGTGGTGAGGGTTGAAATGGTTGATACAAAGTGGATTGCGGAGTCGAACTGTTTCTCCTAGACGCTTCTATTCGATCTTTTAAAGAAATTTTGGGCATGGAGGGGTCGTCCGTAATTCGACCAAAACAATTCGCGTATGAATCAATGTTTGGATGAGGGTACCAAAGTTCGGCAAGAGTTTTGGGAGGTGGGGTACCCATGATGTAAGAAAGGAGAAGAAAAAGAATGTGGGTGGAAGTGAGGTGCATGGGTTTCTTAACGACAAGTTGCAAGTTTTTTGTAAAAAGTTTTTCTTTATTCTTTTTGTGTTTTTTTATAAGGAGCTTTTTCTAAAAAGATTTTCGATAAAAGGCTTAGACACACGTTCAATCAACCACAAATGCACAATCAGGCCTAGATCTAGGGTCACCTAGGTCAGCTAGAAAGCACCTAACTGTTCCAAAGGGTAAGAAGTAGGACCTCAAACCGCCTCTTCACCGCTAATTGTGGCCAGGGAAGCACAAATAGAGAAAGGAGGGATCCGCTCACGAATCACCGTGAGACGGGCCTTTTAAAATTACCTTTCACTACCTGTCTAGCCTAGGCACCACAAAATTAGGTTAGGATCAACGGTCGATGCCTACAAGTATTCCTTTGTCCTATTGAGCGCAAAGTCCTTAGGGCTGAGTCTAATCTTTTTTAATTAGATTGATGGTCAATGCAATATGCCTTATGTGATTTTTGGGGTCCTGGAAAGGGTAATGAAATCCCCACCCAATCTGGATTAGTGTTCAAGCTCTTTAATGTCAATTTAAATATGCAAAGCAGTAAACCCAATCACTTGCAAACAATTTTTTTTTTAGCGCGGCGCAAAGAATCCTGCACAAGATCAAGTTATTGAGAAGGGGAGAAATTTTTGGCACAAAGAATCCTGCAGGCAAATTTTACAGAGGAGATATCAGGGGGTTCAAGAAGGAGAAAATAAGCTTACAGAGGAGATTCCACCAGCTGACGTCACCAAGGCACGGCGGAAGCGCGGCCAGAAGTGGGTTGCGGCGGCGGAAACGCGGTTGTTTCGACGGTTCGGTTCTCGAGATTTCTTCTGTTCCTCTGTTATGATTTTCCTCTGTTGTTCAGATCCAGTGTTTTCTGTTTAGATTTGTGGATTTTTCCAGATCTGAATTCGTTCGCCGGTCCTGCAAAATTCAAACGAAAATACCCTTCACAAAATAACAAGATGATAAAAAAAAATTTATATATTTTTTATTTTTCAGTTTTTATGATTTTTCAATTTTATATTAACCCGAAATTACCAAAAGAAAATAACAACGCCATTCCCGGCAACGGCGCCATTTGATTGATCAAAGAATTGTTAACCGCAATCTAGAACGGCGTCGCTTGGTAGCTAGCCGGTGAGTACGGGTCGGTCCACAGGGATTTTGTGTATTCTCGATTTGTTCTAACGAGTTAATTTCGATTGTTGTCGGATTGATTAAATCTAAAAATTAAGGTTAATCTAGACTAGAATTAAAATCTTGGTAGGGTTAGGTTTAGGTTAAGTTTGGAAAGTCAATATTCCTCACCGCTTTCTATGGCCTAATTAAGATCTATGAGGTGTTATGGTAATAATTAATAAAGTGGATTAGTACCATCGGGAAGAAACAATATTTCTTCCTCTAGGTTCTTGTCCTTCCTTTCTTAATTCTTACCCTAACCTCCATGGAAAACATACGCAACCGGTCTTTTATACTACGGTATCATCTCTACCTCGTGGGATAGGGTGTCGTAGGGAGCGGTGTGTGTACGTATGCATGGAGTCCTATAAAAAGACGTGATGGGCAAGAAAGGGATGAGAGATCTTCATCTCTCAAACCTCTCCTATTCCTAACCATAACAAGTGAGGAATTACTCACTCATTAGGAAATTGAAAAACATGTTCTAAACTAATTAACTAGGGCAGATAATGAAATCTATACTAGAGAAGATAATAAAAATTACAATAGTGCAGATAATAAAATTAACTACGGAAATGAAAAGAAAACTTACTCTAATTTTTATTTGATGCTCTCTTCCAACATTTACAGGATCTGAATTTTGATAAATACAATGAGGCACAAGAAGAGGCATAACCTAAAAAGGGTTTTAGGGTTTCTATTTATAGAACATAGAAACCCTAGGGTTACAATCGATTCACATCTGCAATTACAAATATGCCCCTAAGAAGACTAGTCAAAGCACCGACGCACCGCCAGAATTCGCACCGACCCGGGCTCAACACGGCCGCGGAACCGCGGCCAAGACCCATGTTTGGCCGCGGATCCGCGGCCATATGCAGCATCTTGGGCTGCAATCTTTAGGGGTTCTTTCTGTTGCTTTTGGCTCCTTGTTTCTTCACTTGGTTTCTCAGATTTTCTTCTAGTTTTCTTCCAGATTTCCACAGTGAATAATGTCGTGGACTTTACCGCTTGCTTCGTGTCAAAGTCTTGAACCTTGCGCTGCCTTTTTACTTTGTGAACTTGTTCATTGATCTTCGTTTATTCTCCAAACTGTAGGCTTGATTAAGATTATTCCATTTGTTGGTCGTAGTCTCACTTTTGTATCGTCTTTTCATCATTTTCACTGTTTTTATTCCGAGAACCTGTAACCTGCAACTATGTAGCAGACATGGATCAAACGCACCTATTTATTTGTAAAATGAATAAGAATGGGGAATATAATAATGCAAAATTATGATATGAACACCACCCTATTTGCGACCGGGGGGAGTTTGAAGAATCTCTCGCCCTTTGCCTCTTCCAATAGCTCTGCCTGGGAGATGTTGAGCTGGGTATACTCCTAGAACTTTGGGGAGTAGGGCTTTGGCCGCTCAATCTTCCTTTTATCCTCTTTTGCCGTCCTCTTCTGATCGGTCTGGTCTGTTCGAGGTAGGTTCGCGTTCACCTCGGACTTAAGCCGGATCTCTCGTTTGTTCCAGGCTTTTATCTCGGCAATGGTCTTAGGTTGAGCTAATGCAAAGGAGAGGAGCCACTCCTTGTTCCTAAGACCCGACCTAAGGGCGGTGATGACCGTCTCGTCCTGGTGCTCTGGGACCTCAAGGAGAGCGTTGTAGAAGCGGGTGACGTATCCTTTGAAGGATTCCTTCTCCCCGCACTTTATAATGAAGAGATGATCGATGGTCCGCTTCTGCCGTCAATTCCCGACGAAGTGGTCGAGGAACTGGGTGGCCAACTCATCGAAGGTAGAGATGGAGCGTGGCGTGAGTCCTTGGAACCAGTCTCGTCCAGAGCGGATGAGAGTGGCAGGGAATGCACGACATTATGCGGCGTCGGAGTTGTCCTGTAAGCACATCCCTGCCGTGAACGCATCCAAATGGTCTTTTGGGTTGGACTTTCCATCGAAGAGGGATACCTTCAGGGGTTTGTTCCTGGAGGAGACGTAGACAGCGAGCAGCTCTTCAGTGAAGGGCCTCGTAAGCGAGTCAGCGGCATATCTTGCCCCGTCGCTTGAAGGACGACTCTCCCGATGTATACCCTCGATCTTCTTTTCGAGGGCATCAAGTCGGTCGTGGTATCCCGATGATTCGGCATACTCGGATTTATGGCCTTGCTGCTGGCGGCCTGCGCCTGGCAGCGGTTCCGGCTCCGTTCTATGAGGTTCCATAGGTTCCCTGGCGAGGTTATCCTTGAGCTACTGTGGTGATTCCCGTTCGCGCGATCCTATCGTGGAAGAGGGCGCCGGCCATGCCCGGGAGCAGGCGAGCTGACCGACACCTCCTCGGGAGGGACAGGAGCACGATAGGCCTTAGGGCGGGATGCTCTTTCATGAGTCCTCGGCATGGAGCTGTGAGGCGCCCAGCGGGTCATTGAGTTGGTCGCCATAGGGGATCTATGGCCGCCAAAAATAGCGAGGCACTGCTCAGTCGCGCCAGAGTGGGCAGTGTCTTCTCCCTCTCGGTGGAGGTCTCGGTCCCGAAGTGGGGGAACGGCGACCTGTGTGGCTTGCCTAGCAGTCTCGACATGGACGAGGCCATCTACTATGGACGCGAGCCTGTCGATCCGTGCAGATAAGGCATGGACGACATTCGGGGGAGGAGGAGATCCGTCCGCACCCCTGTTGTGAGGAGGGCGGCAGCTAGTGCTTGGATCGTCGCGGTGATCGCTCGCCATAACTTCGAGATCGGAAGATTAACTTGAGTGGAATTTTCGACTTCCCATAGACGGCGCCAACTGATGGAGCTCTTGATCTCCTTCAGATGCTGTCTTCCTTTAATCTGTCACGAGCGGTGATGGATGGTTGAGATTGGATTTGAGGGTTTCCTCTTGATGCGTGTGGATCTCAGTGGGCTTGATTTGGAATGAAGCCAAGCTACCAGCAAGAAAGTCCCAGGGTGGTTGTACCACTGTGGACCCTCCGACGATCAAGTTAGTCGAGGTATTTGGGCAGAGTAGCGGCCTATTAGAGTAAAATTGCCTTATCTGAGTCGTCTGAAAGGGGGTTTATATAGTGACAGCCATAAGCTGGCGGGCGCGAGATTTACGCCGGCCGTTATGCCCTTGGAGCCGCGTCTGCGCGAATGGCGGGATCCTCCGTTAATGGCGCGATATGCCCGTTAATGGGAGAACGCGATAGCGTAGGATGCGGGATCGTGGGGCGGCGGATATCTCGTGTATGGCGAGATTCGCGGAGCCATATCCGGGACGCTTATGATATGCGCTCTAGGTCGGTCGATGAGATCGAGGAAGCTGTCCTCGGCAGGAGGCTCGGAGGCGAGTGGGAGGCCGAGCAAGCTTGGTTCTGTGATAAATCGGAAGCGAGCTAGGAGGGCTGAGGGAGCTAAGCATGCATGAGGGCTCGGAGATGAGCCAATGGTTGTTTTTATCTTTTGGATATAAGTGCCCTCAAGTCAATTATTATAATTGAAGGAGAACCTATACGAGAGAACAATCTTACTCAAAATGATAGTATGCTATCTGATTTGTCTTTATCTTTCTTGTGATGTGTTTTATTCATTATCACGTATTGTTTAGCTATGAGATAAAGCCTTAGGATTTTGCTTGACTACCAGGACGATGATAGAGATCATACTAGTGGGGCCTGGATAGTCTATAAACACATACTTAAATGTCTCTAGTCGTAAGAGTATCGAGACTGGGTATCAGTACTCCAGTTTAGACTAGTGTGTACGTTTCCAAAACCAGTTGGAGGGCGATAGCTGATCCTGCAGCTATTGGTGTTTAACATTGAGGATTGTATACAAGTGTTCATTGGATGAGTTACACTAGACGGACTCACCGAGAACTCCTAGTTGGTAATATACCAATGTCAGGTAGCAGTTCTCTGGTGATATGAGTACAGGGTAGTCCTTAGGACTTAAGATCGCCATGTATGTTCCCACTATACTTAGACTCTACCCTACCACGGCTCAAAAGAGTTGTGCAAACAGGTTTTTGTTGGGTATAGTCCCGAAGCACGTGGAGGCAATGAGCGGTCGAGAGGATTCGTCTCTCTCGGTATATGGAATTGATGTCGCGCTGTGCAGAACATGACTACAACTACAAGTCGATGCCATCGCAGTGGAGATAAACTGATAAGTGTTATTAGTTGTATGTTGGTTATGAGTTCTCTGTCGCACGACTTATTGAGTTATTGGGAACATATTCCAAACTCTGAACCAGATATGCGATACTCTTAAACGAAGAGACCGAACTATACGGTAATGTCACTGATAGACTTTGCAGGGTTCAGATGAGCTTGCTTGTTGACATTCTTTCGTTCAATACCTGAGTAGCCGTTACGTGTAGCTAGTACCGCTGACGTGTTTGTGAGCTATGGATATGATCCCTACCTACTGCCAGAGTATTGTCGAGTCTTTAAAGTCTCACACAGAGATTTTCCAGCACATGCGAAACGATGTAGGGCACGTATAGGGATACGTGCACGAGTTCGATTAAACACGTGTATTTGATACACATACTTTAATCGAGTGCTTATTGATATTAGCCGGTATATATATGATATAGTTAGATTATTAAATTAAGTGTTAATTTAATAATTAAATATATATTTATATATTGATATATTAACTAATATCATGCCCACTTAATATTTTTTTCTCTTTAATAATATTTATATTTGATATAAATATTGTGACATGTATTTTGATACAAAAGTGATGGGAGTTGAGAATTATATGAAAGAATGAGAATGAGTCATGGATTTAAAATGGTTGTAGAATTCATAAGATGTATATTTTTTATGACTCTTTAGTTATGACCCATTCTTGTTTTGTTCTCATTTTTTTAGCCATGTTAATCTTTTTCTTCAATCTCATCTCCTCCGTGGTTCTCTCTTGATTTTTTTCAAGTGAGAAATGGAGAAAAAAAATTAAGTGAGCTAATTATTCTACATCTCCTACTATTCATTCTTAGCAAGTTTAATTAGTGGGTTACTTCATTTTGATAAGATCAATTTGAAGCTAAAACTTGTATTGGAGTTATCTCAAGGTGGATCATCTTCGGCGAGGAGATCATCGAACAAACTTGTTCCAGATTTCGTGGAGACTAGCCAGAATCCAAGAAGAGGTGACTAACGCGCTATAAAGGCTGTAGTCCGCCAACTCTAGTTTTTTAGCTTACTAGTTTAGTTGCAAGTTTAGTTCTTTATTCTTTATCCTATATTATCTCTTCCGCCATGTTATAAATCTTATTGTAGAGAGCATAGTGAACTTACAGTGGTATCACAGCCGGTGCAAAGATTACAACTTGTCTTTGTGACATTGGAATTCATGAAACCCAAATTTGAACAAAACCGGTTTTAAATTTTTGCATGAATAGCTCTCATTTTTTACTTTTGCCGGAGCCATCAGATTCTTAGTTCGGACCAAGTGTTTAGAGTAGGCTCACAATAATCCAAACCCACCCAATTTGAGCTTGATTCCGCCCCGATTCGGGGCCGAACCGAGGCCGATTCAGCCCCGCATCGGGGCCTGAATCAGCCACTGGACCAGCCCCGATTTAGGGTTGTTCCAGGGCTAATTCAGCCCTGATGCGGGGCTGATCCCGCCCCTGATTCGATCCCATTTCGGGGCCGAATCAAGGCTCATATAGTGTGGGGGGTGTTATGGGGTTGTCGGGGTTCGATTTCACACAAAAACGAGGGGATTTTTGTTGCCGGGATGAACTTGAAATTCAGGTTTTGGAATTTCAAGTTTGTGATCTCGCGGTTTATGAATTCTAATGTTATGGTTCGAATCAACTAAATCAAAGTGTTTGATTTAGTCGGCTCGAACACGGATAAAATAAGGATATGCGTTAGTTAATATCGCCTAATTTCTATATGATCAATTAAACGAGATTGCGTATTTGTTATTAAGATAATGGTATGGATGGAATGTGTTTGGATTGTCGCGAAATGAATAGCCCCCGTATGGAAGTGTGATGTTGCGATAAGTGTTATTTCCATTCATGCTTATAGCCATATTGTATTATTATTTGTTCGGGACGAGCTCCAACTTGTGGCCTCCGTTTCCGCTATATTTATATTCTTTGTTTCAGGACTTAGTGGTTCACATGTGGTCGTAGTCACCGCTTAATGTATTATTATTTGTCGGGACACGATCATGTTGCGATCGTTGTTTTCGTTGTATAATACAGGTTTAGAATTACCCCGTAGAGAAGCGCACGAGCAACCGGGTTCTAGATTGCAGCGGGTGGCCATCTCGAGTAGTTGAGATCGGGTCACTCGAGTCTAGGATTAGCCGGTTGCTTGTCACGCTTGTAGGGGTATAGTATAGACCCGGGGAGGAGTGCTCAAGTCACCGGATTCGGGAAAGTGTCGGGTGGCCGCCTCATGATGATGATGTAGGGTTGCCTCATTTCTTAGGTTGCCTGGTAGCTTGCCACACTCGTTGGGGTCTACTTTTAGCTGCGCATGGGCTATTCATACGACTGGAGAATGTCGCATTTCGTTTGTGACTCGAGTGAAAAGAGGGATTTCTAGGTGATCCGACCATTCCTATTCTGTAATGTTCATTACTTATTTGTGATATGTTTACCTACCTATGATGATATTTATCGCTTAGTTGTAATGATGATTATCTGCCTGCGATGTTTTATATGATGATATATTGATATATGTGATATATTAGATATATATAATATATAAATAAATGCTATATACGTTTTGCACCCGCGCTAGCCCTGCCCCCGTCCTGCCGTAAGTTAAGTAACCTTACGATGAAGATCCGGGGCCCCGTTGCAAATGCGGATAGCGTATATGTGCATTCTATTTTCTTTTCATGCTTTTCTACGATTGTATGAGAAGATGCTAGGTAATGTGATTATCTATTTAATGGGATCGCGTTGATTCGGAGTAATGCAAAGATAATTGATTGTATTATTTTCTTGATTGGATGTAAAAGTATCGAATCAAATGGTCCCCGGCAACGGCGCCATTTGATTGAAACGAATTCTTGATGTGTAGTATAAAATTGTAAAGAAATCACAACCAAAAATAATTTGACCGCAATCAACTACGGTGTCGGATGTAGATTGTTAGTGAGTGCGGATCGTCCACAGGGAAAGTGTAATCGTTCGTGTTTAGAATTAGATGAGTTGAAACTTTAAAGAAAAGAAAACAAAACAATTCAAGATTTAAAGTTGAAGTTCAAGAATGAGAAAAATCTAGATCTAAGAAAGCATTAAAAGATAGAATCAAGAATTGATCGTTTGTTGATTTTTCCAAACCAAATCTCAAGAATCGAAATGAGGCTCGTAGGAATCGATCGGATCTATAGATGTGATGTAATCTTAGAATTACGTATTCTTATCCTTCGATGAATTGATACTAGATCGATGATGATCGATGAGAATTAGAGACTTCTTGTGAAACTAAGGTTTCATCTTATCTCTTGTTCTTTCATTGATATCATTCATATTCTAGCCTCTAGTAAATTCAAGAAACGATCGTAGATCCCTAATTTCGAGCGATCACAATCAAGAAAGCATCGCTACGAAACTAGGTCATCGATTCTTGAACTTGCTAGGGTTTACAAAACTCGTAGGACTTAAAATCGTATTAAGATTTGTTACATCATCATTCTACAATCGTCTCGACTCCTTTACGAGCGGAGTTTTACTCAAACATCACAACAAGAACAACAATTACAAATTGAGATCTAATCATGATGCAAGAATTAAAAGAAAGCAAGATTAAAGAATTTCACCTTTTATTTATATCAACAATTTCATTACATTCGCTCAAGAACTACAAGAGGAAGAATTCGATCGTCGACTTGGCTTCGCTCATCTCCGTGGATCGCGGATCGGCTTGGATCACTTGCCCGATTGAAGATTGGCTCGGCTCTTAAAAGGTTGAAGGCTTCTCACTTGATTTGGTACTCAAGATCTTTGGATTTGGAGCGGAATTAGGGTTAGGGTTTCGCACAAGCCTTGTCACGAGACTTGTGGAAGAAAATGATGAAAGAATGAACCAATGGTTATTGATTAGCCTTTAACCCTAGATCTAGTGCTCTATTTATAGATAACTAACCCTAGATCTAGGATTTCAAATTCTAACTTTCCCTCCAAAAGTTTGTTGGGGGAAATTCAAATTTCCCTCCAAAAGTTAGTTAGGGGAGAAGGTTCTAGATGTAATTAGTTAGGAGGAGCTTCTAGAATAGGATTAATT
Organism: Agapanthus africanus; assembly: GCA_030015575.1. Taxonomy (NCBI): domain Eukaryota; kingdom Viridiplantae; phylum Streptophyta; class Magnoliopsida; order Asparagales; family Amaryllidaceae; genus Agapanthus; species Agapanthus africanus. The sequence continues at coordinate 819,793,129 of CM057339.1, read as the reverse complement.
TAGGAGCTTAATTAGGATTAGCCTTCTTAATCTTCATTTCTGATCTGTAGTAGCTTCGAGAGAATTCTTGACTTTGAAGTGTCAGAAAGCAATGTGGGACCAGAGCTGAGGATTTTGCCCAAAACATTTCCTGCTGACGTGGCAGAACCGCGGCGCTTCCGCCGCAGATAAGGGGTTTAGGCCGCGGAAGGGCGGCGCTCTTGGGGCCTTGGGACTTGTGCTTTCAGTGGGTTGTTGGGTCTGATGTATGGACCTCTTTTTGATATATAGAATTGTATTTCTCCCTCTGAAATGCTACCAGATCTGAAATGATTTAGCTGGCGTAATGTTGATCAGCTTTTTGGTTTTTCTTCCGTATTTCCTGCACATACTCAAAACAAGTGTTGCGCAAATACAGAAATGATGCGATGCCATGAAATGCGGTTAATTTCCTTTAAAGTGTCGGTTTAAAAGTCTACTACATGAAATCTCATATTTTGTGACAGATTTGTTAATATGTAGAATATGAATGCTGAACACTTCTATATGTATGCAAATGTTAAGGAAATTGCCGGCTAAAATATACAATATTTTCGACTGATCAAATACCCCCAAACTTAATTTCGATCGTCTCGAGCGAATGTTTTATTAAAAAGAGAAGGAGAAAATAAAGAAAGAGAAAAACTAACTAGCACACTTTCGTAGGCAACACGATTGCACTGAGCACGTGCAACAAGCCTTTAAACCTCTAGGTGTCCCTAGTAGGAGGAGTGTTGTCTCCTGAGGGTTTTCAGCGGATTGCACCCACAAAATCCAATAATAAAAGAAAGATCATGAATATTACATTTAAAGAAAAGAATTGTAGAAGAAAAGCTTTGAAAATTAGGGTTTCCAACTAAGCTAGCTTTTCGGTTGTCATGAGCCCTATCTTAATGGTCATGAAAAGATGTCAGATATCACGTCCTCCCTCAATAAAACATCGTCTTATTCTTCATTCCTATCTTTATTCCAAACATCGATCATATCACCCTGCGTGTGTGTAAAGACATCCCTACACCCGGAGAATTCAATTCAAGCTATCATACCCTTGCCCATCGGCCTCAGTACTTCTTGGCAAACGAGATTGCTTACACACTTTCATGCGACCGTCAATACTTCTTGAGGTACTAACCGACCGATTACTAATGTGCTTGCATGCTTGGTGTATTTTCCTCGTCTTGCACCACCTCAGGCATAGCAGTGACTCCCAGACCAGTTGACCTTGGGGCACTAGGTGAAGAAGCACCCTTTTGCTATATATTTTTATTGCCCTCGGTGATAACAAAACCAGTATCCATTTTTCTCACCACTTTAAAACACATATTTTTTTTTTCCATACTTTTGGCTTTAAGACAAGAGCATTTCAAGGTATCCTCTACTATCCCAGGCTTCAAGACGTGTGTAAGTGCGAATAGCAGGGTAGCCACGTTCAAAATGTTTGGCTTCCAGAATAGAAACTATTTTTCAGACTTATTTTTATCCTCAGATTAGTGACGTCCTTCATCTTACTAACCCTTGGGACAACGGCTCATAACTACTTATTACTAGTTCGTATAAGAAAACTTCTAATTTTCTTAGTTTTCTTACATTTTTCTAATCTCATGGATGTAACTTTTCATTATCTAAACTTTCATTATCTTATTTATGTACAAAAAATATTTTTAAATTTTTGAAAATTTTTAAATTTTTATAGGTTTTCAAAAAAAAATGTTTTGTGCTTATGCAAATGATATGCAAATGATGCGAAAATAGGCACAAACCTCCCCCAAACTTGTTTTCAACAATGTCCTCACTGTTGCCTTCTGCTAAATCTACAAAACCTGTAAGTCTGGGAGGAATTTATTAGTGGGGGCAAAATATTTAAGTGAAGAACCTCCCCCAAACTTATTTTTGGCTCAAAATTTTGTACAAATTTTATTTTCAAGAGCCCGATTAAATGTCCCCCCCCAAACTTGAGTTATGCAATGTTAAGCTTTGAAAATCACAAGTGGGGGTCAAAAATCATTGGTCGATGCCAAGCTTTGCAAAGACCGAAGGTTAACACCAACCATTCAAAATTTTTATCAATGCAGTGCTCGGGTTGGTGGAAGAAGAAGTGTGGAAAGGTTAAGTGGTGGAATAGAATGTGTGTGCGTCTCATTTTGGAGAGACGATGCAGTGAATATGATGGATAACTCGCATTCTTTTTACAGTTCAGCAGAAGGGGCGGAGGTTCAATTTCAGTGATTGGAAGATGATTCATCTCAACACCCGTGTTATTCAAAAATGCGAGTTCATCAGCGAAGATCTCCTCAAAAGTTCCATCTATACCCCGAGAAATAATGTCATCACAAAGTACGGGGTGATCTTCAGACTCTAAGAACAGTTCATAATCGGTGTTAATTGTTGACCCGGACATCTCGGTGGAAGAGTCCGTATGTGTATGATACATAGTTGGGTCAAACAACAACGTATGAAAAGAGTCAAGATCGATATCAGGAGGATCATCAAATTCGCTGCTGTCGACATCCATTAAGTCGACAGAACAGACCTGAGCAGTAGGTTCGGAGGGTACACTTCCCAACTTGTAAATGTTTAGGTCTATTGACCTATTCCCGAAAGATAGGGTCATAGAACCGTTACGACAGTTGATAATAGCATTGGAAGTGGCCAAAAAAAGGGCGACCTAAAATCACCGGAATTTGATTCCGTGGGTTCGCTACAGGCTGTGTATCAATTACAATAAAATCTACCGGGAATATAAATTCTCCGATTTTTATTAACACATCCTCCAGTTCACCCCTAGGTTTGGTGATAGATCGGTCAGCCATCTGGAGAGTGCAATTGGTTGGCTTCAACTCTCCAATACCTAGTTGCTCATAAACAGAATATGGAAGCAAGTTAACACTAGCGCCAAGGTCTAGTAGAGCACGGTTAATGTGTTTTTCCCCGATAGAAACGGAAATAGTAGGATATCCAGGATCCTTACGTTTCCTCGGTAATTGTTGGGGGAAAGCCGTGTCTATTGTTTTTTCCATAAAAATCTTCTTGGGCACTTGAGTCTTCCTCTTCCTAGTGCACAAGTTCTTAAGAGTTTTCGCATAAGACGGAACTTGTTGGATGGCATCTAGGAGAGGGATGTTGGTGTTTACTTGCTTAAAAATGTTCATGATCTTCTCCATATGTGGACTCGGTGTGTTAGCCCTTAACCGATTAGGATAAGGTGCTTTGGCAATAAGCGCTGGGTCCATCATAGGAGAAGGAAGTGGGTGTGGAACCGATCCCAGAATAGAAGTGGGGATCGTCCGTGGAGGGGTAAAAGAGGTGGGCTGAAGTGGCGAGCCTTTTGGGAAACGAAGAATAGGCTCGGAAGAAGGTGGTGGGGTAGAAGAACTGGGGTCAGAATTAGAAGTGTGTGTGTGAGGAAAGGTCTCAGCCGGGGTGTTATTGATTGATTTATCAGTATCATCAAACTCTTCCCCAAGGTGAGTGTCAAGCACTCTTCCAGATCTCAACGTGATTGTATCCACATCATGTAAATAGCTAGAATTGGGTAAAGGTTGAGCTGGAAGTTTCCCTTTCTCTCTTGCACTCATTTCAGCTTTTAAACGTGCAATTTCTTCTTCCATCGATTTAATACTCTCGCTTTGGGACGCAGAGTTTTTCTTTATATAATCGACAGAAGACTTCATTTCAGCCGAAACTTGCATGATATTTGTTAAGACCAAATTCATGCATTGTGCAATTGAATAGGATTCATCCGTTCCGGTCAACTGCAAAGGACTAGATGGTGCAAAAGTGTTGACCGGATTTTGAAAATTTTGTGCTTGAAAGGGGTGCTGACTCAATTGTGGTGGTTGCTGTTGTGGTGGAGGGGCCCCTTGGAAATTGTTTTGGGTTGGAACCGTGTTTTGAAATTGTGATTGGTTCCAATCAAAGTTAGGGTGATTCCTCCAACCCTGATCATATGTAGAGGAAGATGGATTGTTTCTAGGTCTTTGAAATGCGGCATTGGTATGCTCATGACCTTGAAATGGACATTCTTCCGTCAAGTGAGACGGATCAGAACAACAGCCACATACAGTTTTGGAGAGTGACATTTGACTTAGGGCGGCTAAAAATTTGTTTTCCATAGTCTCAAGTTTCTTTTGTATAGCCGAAATGTCAGCTCTAACTCCTATGGAAATATCATTGCCATCCCTAGATGATTGACTCACACCCTCCCACTGTAAAGATTTTTCAGCGAAATCTTCTAAAAAGTTCCAGGCTTCCCTATCATCTTTGGTCATAAAATTGCCTTGACACATGGATTCAAGGGTCTGTCTTGTGTAAGGAGTAATGCCCTCATAAATGATTCGGCACAGATCCCATCTCGGGATGCCGTGATGTGGACATTGGACTAACAGATCCTTGAAGCGGTCAAGACATTTTGAAAATGTTTCATTCGGAAGCTGGGTGAATTGATAGATTTCGCTACGGACTCGAGCTGTCTTTTGATGTGGGTAGAATTTCTTAAGGAATGCTTTGACGAATTCGTCCCAATTTGAAATGGACTGTGCGGTAGTGTTATATAGCCACTTCTCGGCTAAATCGCACAAGGTAAATGGGAGAAGACGTAGACGGAAAGCATCCACAGAAAGCTGTGAAGTACCCATCATTGCGCATACATTTTCAAATTTCGTGATAAACACGTATGCGTCTTCAGACTCGAGACCATGAAATTTTGGTAGAAGGTTGATGTATTGGGGTTTTATTTGAAAATTTTCCCCGTTGGCTGGTGGTGTGGAAAGACAGGTGGAAAGTGGGCCTCGTGTAGGATAACATCTCTCTTGGAGAGAAATGCGAGGTGGATTCTGCGCACCAACGGACGGCGGCAGAGTAGTGAAAAAGAAGTTCGATGGAGGTGGATCCATCGATGTGGGTGTGGTGGTGGGTAAAAGAAAGGTAAGTGTAGAAATACCGACTTTTGGGTCGATGAGGGAAACGCGGACTAACGGGCACTAGAAACCCGTGTCCAGCCTATCTTGCACTAAAAAGGGTTAGTACAAGTGGCAGCGTGAATTTATAATTAGGGGAAATGAAGAATGCGGTGTTTGTTTTAAAAAGATACGGATTTTTGAAAATATGATGCAACAAAACAAATGCAGCACACAAAACCCTAATTCTATTGGTCACCTAGGTCAAACTCTAGACCGCTCCTAACTGCCAAAAGACAAGTCGCAGGATAAATCCTCCACTGCCTCTTTGTCCCCCTGTGGCCGGATAAGTGCCAGGTAAGTGGGAAGGAACCACCACTACAGTGGGCCTAATTAATAACCACTAGCCTTAGACACACTCGCCTTAGGCACCACAAGAAAACGCGGATAAGCAATGAATTACCCACGGCCTTCTCTTGTCCTAAATGAGCGCGACGGTCCTTAGAGTCATCTATAGATTTCTTTTAATTAATGAGGGTCAATGCGGATGCAAGTTTTGCGATTTTCGGGGCCTAGGAAGGGTAATGAAATCCCCACCTAATTTGGATTTGGTCGTGCCCCTTAAATTTCCGTATTAATATGCAACAACCACAAGAATCAAAAACACGCACAAATTTATTTTGCTTTTGCGGCACTGCGATTTATTTGCAAAGAATCCTGCACAAAATATTAGTTGGAGCAGAGAAAGGAGAAGATAAGAAAGTGAAGGACTTACAGAGAAAGATTTATGCAGTGAGGAGATAAACCAGCGGCGGATCCGCCGCGGATGATGGGCTTTAGCCGCGGAAGGGCGGTTGTTTGTTGGGATCAGTGCACAAAAATTTGTGCACAAGCTCCTGTTCACCTACACAGCTCTCTGGAATGCTCAGAAAAATTTTTCTCCAGCTCCAATGATTCCAGATTTTCTCGCAACAAATCACAACAACACGTATTAGTGTTTGCACGAGTTTAGATCTAAAAATTATGATGAAATAAATTGTTCGACTCAAATTTCAAAAATACGAACTATTAGCGCACTATCCCCGGCAACGGCGCCATTTGATTGTAATGTATTTCCGATTGTGTTTATCAAATCAAATAGTCCTCGGCAACGGCGCCATTTGATTGTATTATTTTCTTGATTGGATGTAAAAGTATCGAATCAAATGGTCCCCGGCAACGGCGCCATTTGATTGAAACGAATTCTTGATGTGTAGTATAAAATTGTAAAGAAATCACAACCAAAAATAATTTGACCGCAATCAACTACGGTGTCGGATGTAGATTGTTAGTGAGTGCGGATCGTCCACAGGGAAAGTGTAATCGTTCGTGTTTAGAATTAGATGAGTTGAAACTTTAAAGAAAAGAAAACAAAACAATTCAAGATTTAAAGTTGAAGTTCAAGAATGAGAAAAATCTAGATCTAAGAAAGCATTAAAAGATAGAATCAAGAATTGATCGTTTGTTGATTTTTCCAAACCAAATCTCAAGAATCGAAATGAGGCTCGTAGGAATCGATCGGATCTATAGATGTGATGTAATCTTAGAATTACGTATTCTTATCCTTCGATGAATTGATACTAGATCGATGATGATCGATGAGAATTAGAGACTTCTTGTGAAACTAAGGTTTCATCTTATCTCTTGTTCTTTCATTGATATCATTCATATTCTAGCCTCTAGTAAATTCAAGAAACGATCGTAGATCCCTAATTTCGAGCGATCACAATCAAGAAAGCATCGCTACGAAACTAGGTCATCGATTCTTGAACTTGCTAGGGTTTACAAAACTCGTAGGACTTAAAATCGTATTAAGATTTGTTACATCATCATTCTACAATCGTCTCGACTCCTTTACGAGCGGAGTTTTACTCAAACATCACAACAAGAACAACAATTACAAATTGAGATCTAATCATGATGCAAGAATTAAAAGAAAGCAAGATTAAAGAATTTCACCTTTTATTTATATCAACAATTTCATTACATTCGCTCAAGAACTACAAGAGGAAGAATTCGATCGTCGACTTGGCTTCGCTCATCTCCGTGGATCGCGGATCGGCTTGGATCACTTGCCCGATTGAAGATTGGCTCGGCTCCTAAAAGGTTGAAGGCTTCTCACTTGATTTGGTACTCAAGATCTTTGGATTTGGAGCGGAATTAGGGTTAGGGTTTCGCACAAGCCTTGTCACGAGACTTGTGGAAGAAAATGATGAAAGAATGAACCAATGGTTATTGATTAGCCTTTAACCCTAGATCTAGTGCTCTATTTATAGATAACTAACCCTAGATCTAGGATTTCAAATTCTAACTTTCCCTCCAAAAGTTTGTTGGGGGAAATTCAAATTTCCCTCCAAAAGTTAGTTAGGGGAGAAGGTTCTAGATGTAATTAGTTAGGAGGAGCTTCTAGAATAGGATTAATTTAGGAGCTTAATTAGGATTAGCCTTCTTAATCTTCATTTATGATCTGTAGTAGCTTCGAGAGAATTCTTGACTTTGAAGTGTCAGAAAGCAATGTGGGACCAGAGCTGAGGATTTTGCCCAAAACATTTCCTGCTGACGTGGCAGAACCGCGGCGCTTCCGCCGCAGATAAGGGGTTTAGGCCGCGGAAGGGCGGCGCTCTTGGGGCCTTGGGACTTGTGCTTTCAGTGGGTTGTTGGGTCTGATGTATGGACCTCTTTTTGATATATAGAATTGTATTTCTCCCTCTGAAATGCTACCAGATCTGAAATGATTTAGCTGGCGTAATGTTGATCAGCTTTTTGGTTTTTCTTCCGTATTTCCTGCACATACTCAAAACAAGAGTTGCGCAAATACAGAAATGATGCGATGCCATGAAATGCGGTTAATTTCCTTTAAAGTGTCGGTTTAAAAGTCTACTACATGAAATCTCATATTTTGTGACAGATTTGTTAATATGTAGAATATGAATGCTGAACACTTCTATGTGTATGCAAATGTTAAGGAAATTGCCGGCTAAAATATACAATATTTTCGACTGATCAATAATAAAGCAAAAACACGTTGTAGAAACCAAATATCAGATATCGTGGTGTTATAGTTGAATCTTTTGCTTTATACAGAGATATTCGGTTAGGAATATCCTACACCTCATTCCATAAGGAAAGAGCCTAGATCCCTTCACAGGGAGTGACCTCTTTGGCATAAAATTGTGTTACTATAAATTTTCAAATTGTATAGCCGTAGTCTTTTATTTTGCATCGAGATATTTAGTTAGGAATATCCTGCACCTCATTCGATGAGGGAAGAGCCTTGATCCCTTCACCGGGAGTTCACTCTTAAGAAAAAGTTTATATTACTATAAATTTGCAAACCGCTCGGTTCCTATTATGAGATTAAGTTCATTACGTTAAAGGTTTTCTTTAAAACCAGCTGTAGCCCTCTGTCCTTTCAGAAATTAGAATACTTAGTATTCATGTTGTGTTTGTCGACCTTTTGCCGAGGCTAGTGTATGGTGGCTAAGTGATGTCTTCCTGCATGCATACGATGCGATCGGTTAGGACAGTCATACGACTTTGTTGATCTTTGCCAAGGGTTATGCGGGTAAGTCTAATTTGATCATGAAATGACGAGTTGAACTTGACTTGTGACTTATGTTTTGTTGACCTTTGCCAAGGCCATAAGCCGCTTGGGGTAAAACCAAAATCGGGAGTTTCAAGTGTTGAAGTTTGCAATGAGATTGCATATTTTCTATGGATTAGGATGACTTGTTGACCTCTCTTTACCGCCAAAAACAGAGATGAACTGGGATGGATCGTCTTGCCTGAATTTGGGGGCAGATACTATTTGGATTTATCCATCCACCTCTCCGAAGATACCAAGTTAATTTATGGCACCGTATATAGGAGGTTTGGACGGATGCGGCCGTTGTAGTAGACTTCATCAGATTCCCCCTAGTTTTATGAGGGATTTTTGATTGTAGGGACGCTCTTCCCTGCAAGCGCAAGCCCCTGCAATTAATTACGTTATCGCGTTGCGATAACCAGTTTCTCCTTCTCCAATAGTTCACTTCGTATCGTGTGTGTTTTTGTTTGTTTAGGTTTCCTGTGGATTGTATACGAAGACTAGTTTATGTCGTCGCCCGTAGGGCGCAGATCAGTCCAAATCCATATATTTTAGATTTGGGTTTGATTTATTTAAGGACCGTTAATCCGGTTTGAGATTAAGATCGACTTAAAGTATATGAGCATTTGGGCCCAATTATTTTTGTTTAAGGACCTCACACATGGAGTTTAAGAACATTTCGGTCCCACATTCCCGTTTTGGGGACGGATGTTAGTTTAAGGACATTTCGGTCCAACATTCCCGTTTTGGGGATGGATGTTAGTTTAAGGGCATTTCCGTCCATTATTGCCATGTTTGAGGCGAATATTAGTTTAGGGACATTTCGATCCATTATTCATCTTGCGTGCACGTGTATTTGTTACGTGACAGAGTGAACGATGGTGACATAGAATGCACCCAATTTAGGACGTGATCTGATTTGAGGTGTGCACGTCAATTTGGAAATGCATCAATGTGATGAAAGAAGTTGTTGGGACCCGCCACCTCTCTGAAGACGTTGAGAAACTACAACGACATATATCAGAGGTGTGGAGAGATATACCCTTAAACCAAATCCCGTATTTAAGGGAAAAGATTGTGGTGGACCTAAGAATCTTTAGTCATATTTGAGACTAAGATTACCTTAGGAGATATAGGGTGAATATCATTTGGATATAATCAATGGGAGATCATTAGTCATGTTTGAGACTAAGATCAGTTTGGGAATCAGGAGCAATATGGGCTCGATTGATTTAAAATCAAAAGGGTTTAAACTCAAAAATTTTAGCCCATTTGGGCTATGATTGGGTTTCTATACTACCCAGTAGTGTTAAACACAAAACAATGCTCGCGTGTGTTTCACATGAGGCGCTGTAATAGTGCTGAGCACTAGTTTTTTTGGCGCTCACGTATTTTTCACGTGAGGCGCTGAATATTGATTTCTGGTTTTGTTTATTCCCTCCCTTTTCCATTATTTCCCCCCTTTTCCATACAGAAGTGTTAAGCACTTGGCTAGAGCTTTGGCGCTCACGTGTGAAGCACGTGAGGCACTCAGCCTCTCTCTTTCTGTTAATAATGGTTTCTTTATTTTTGGACGCTCACGTGGGAAGCACATGAGGCGTTCTAGTTTTTCTTTTGTTTTCTTTAAGCACTCACGTAGGAAACACGTGAGGCACTATAATAGTGCTAATTTGTAAAACGCCAAGTTCTTTTTTTAGAGATATTAATCTCTGCTAATGACATTTTAGTCATTGATGATCACCAAGATGTCTGTTTTGAGGATCTTGGATCATCAATTTCTTTTTCATTGGAGAACTAAGTTCTTTTTTTATTTTTATAAGAATTGGGTTCTTTATATAGGGTTTAACCCCTAATTTCGGGGGAATTAAATTCCCAGAACATATGTTCTTTTTTCTTTTCTTATTTTTCTTTTCTTTTTTGACCTATTTCTTTTCCTTAAGTTTTGAGTCTGAAGAACAGAATCTCCCCGATGAGAATTAACTTCTCAACTTGTGGGGAGATTTTCATTTGCAAATCTCAAACCAAAGAAAGAACTAAGTTCTTGTATGAAGGGTTAAACCCTTATATCTATTATACTATGTGAGAGTGATATTTTTAATCTTTCCTTTATTTATTTACCTAGAGTATTTTTAAGGAGGAAGGTCTTCTTTCTTTAAGAATTAAATTCTCTGTTCTCTCAAGAGCTCACTATATTTTTTGGCATGAGCTTAAATAGGGTTTTTTTATCGCTTTTTTTTCTATGTGAGACTTGAAGTCTCAGGTCCTTTGTATAGTGAAGGCAAGTTTGTTAATTAATTTTGAGAAAATCTCTTATTGAGAGATTACAATTGATTTCATTGGACTCAAAATTGATTTGGGGAATTTTACCCACTGTTGGTTCTTTGATCCAAGGACTTCTGTTTTACAGAATATATTTTCTTATTTTTCATAAGATTGAAAGAATATTCTCCCATATATAGAATAAACTTCTATTGAACGGTGAAATTTTATCGCCGTTGGATTTTTAATCCAAGGATGCTTGGTTTAACAGAGTACAATCTTTCTTTGTTTAAAAAGATATGGGAAATATTTTCCACCTCATTGGATCTTTGATCCCCCAACTTTCTGTTTAACAGAAAATATCCTTTCCAATTGAATTTAATTCTATACTTAATCACCATTGGATCTTTGTTCCAACGGCTCCTTATTTAACAGAAAAGATCTTTCTCGGGTAGAATTTTATTCTACGTAAGGAGGTGCCCTCAACATGTGAGGCTTATTTAGTTTTTCTAATTTGGTGCCCATATGCCTTGCATATGGGCGCTCACGTGTTTAACACGTGAGGTTTATTTAGCCTATCGGTTGTCTGATTGTAGTACCTATATGCTTTGCGTATGGGCGCTCACGTGTTTAATACGTGAGGCTTATTTAATCTATCAGTTGTCTGATTGCAGTGCCTATATGCTTTGCATATAGGCGCTCACGTGTTTAACACGTGAGGCGTATTTAGCCTATCAGTTGTTTGATTACAGCGCCACGTGAGGTTTATTTAGCTTATCAGTTGTTTGATTGCAGCGTTTGCATATAGGCGCTCACGTGTATAACACGTGAGGCTTGAGTTGTGGGGAATTTTCTCCCCCTTTTTCTTTTTTTATATGAGGGAACAAATGCCTACCAGCGTTGTTCTCACGTGGGTAGCATGTGAGTGCAACGCTGCCCATCTTTATCACCGTTGGATTGCCTAGGGGAATGAGAAGCCGAACCATTTCCCATCACGTCTTATAAATGGGGCTTTTGGCCCTTAAGATGACCACTATTTTTTCATCTTCTTCCTTAATTCTTTGCTTGAGAATTTAATTCTCCTTTCAGAGCTTAGCTCTCTGCCCATAGAACTTCAGAGTTAAACTCTGCAAAAACTCTTCTTAGTAAGGATTATGAACGTGATTCATTTCTTAGAAAACCCTTTTTTGTTCGTGCCTTGGATTTTAAATCCATCAACAGAGCTTTGCTCTTCTCTAGGACTGATCTTAGAGATCTAAAAAAAACTCTTCTCTCTTTTTTAAAAGTAGACTCTGGGGTCTTGAATCAATGAGGATGGTTAGTTTTTCTCTTAGGGTTTTATCCTATCACAGATTTTTGGAATTTAATTCCATTTACTTTGTTTCCTACTATAAGGATTTCTGGGATTTAATCTCATTATTGGAGGAATTTAATTTCATTGTCTTACAGAGCTTAGTTATGAGAGATTTTAGCACTTTTGGGAGTTTTATTTCCCCTTCTTTTCTTAAGCATTTTCCTTCTTAGGGTTTTAATACTCTTTTTACAGATTTGAATCTGATGTTTATTTTTAGCAAAACTTTCTTTTCGAGGATGTTGAGAGTTTTTTTCTATAACTCTGATGTTTATTTAATGAGAATCCTTTTGGATTCTTACAATGATCATCTTGCCTCATCATTGGCGAGCCGCTATTTTGATTTCGTGGGGCCCGCTGGCTTTGTAGTTAGTAGTCCCATGAAACAAACTCACACTTTTTATTAATGGGTTTTTTTAAATTATTTTTTTATAGGTACAATGGCCTCACTTCTTTACTTCCCTTACACACGCTCGGCGGTGGCTTTCCCGCAGTCGCCATTAGACGAGAAAGTTATGGCAATGATTAGGGAGCATGATAGGGACAATAAGAGCATTTTCCTATAGGGAGTTCGGTACGGTCACATCATCAGGGGCCGCTGTAGTTTTACATGCAAAGTACCAATAAAACCCATCCGCCCAATGTCATTTACGGAGCGTCTGCGTACTGCTTATGCAGTAGAGGCTGCTAATTGGACCCCCGAGGGCTGGTTTGAGCCATCAACGACAGGGATATCCAATCAACCCATGATGGCTATCGATATTTTGGGACGCCGCATATGTCAGGGTGATGCTCGACCCTAGGGGCAGGCTATAAGATAGGTGTTACCTAGCACCATCCAGTGGGCTACCTTTCCTGGGTTCGGTACATCCTCTCCTCCCAACGCTCACGGTTGCAGAAAGTTAGGCTGTATCAAGCGGTGTATGCGTCGCTGTTCTACTACCATGCTCCCCACGTCTGGTGGATCAAGGCTTTTTTGAACCAGTGGAATCTTCCAACGAATACGTTTCTGGTAGAGGATCGTGAAGTTTCTATTTCACTGGAGGAGTTCCGAGAAATTTCAGGACTGCCGATTAGGGGAGAGCACTACAAAGAATTATTACCCCCCGATGAGTATATATTTGCTATAGTGCCAGCCATGCTTGAAGGCTTGACGACCGAGAATGCTGTTCGGCACAAGCTTCCAGGTCTAATCAAGGCCTTGGGCATTTTTGAGAGACTGTTCGTAGCATCGGAAGGTCAAGGTGTCACTTTTGACGCCTTCATCGCTTGCTTTCTCCGTAAAGACGTTCTATCCAAGAAATCTCCGAAATTCGCGAAGGTCGAGGCTCCCTTCGGATTTGGCTTAGAGAAATTGCTGGCCAAACAAGAAGACCTGCCGCAGTTTTACATTCCAAATTCGTCAACTGTGACCTTTGACACAATCGCTGCTCCTGGAATAGACGAAGAAACATTCATTATAGGCTTCATCAGTCTCTGGCTTAGCTGGTTCGCTATGCCGATGCACCATCGTTTTATGAGAGCTCTCGTCTTCTATCCTGCCTATCACATAGCCGAAGGAGTGAGACTAGCCGTTGGCGTTGCAGGGTTATCACATCTATACCATGGTGTAAGTACTGCCACCAACACTTCAAACCTAGGTGCAGACACCGTGAATTTCTCCCTCCACTACTTCATGTCGTGGATCGAGATGCACGTGTTAGACGCATTTGCTGTGCATCGACGGTCTGATTTCTATGAGACATACACCTTCCCGTGAGTCATGAGGTTGGTTGACGCTTCCGCTCCTGATCCGACTCGGTTAAGGGCTTTGAGCGTATTGCTTAAACTGTATTCAAATGAAGGCGGGATGGTTTTCAGTGATAGAGTCCTTTCTGCGCCAGCGGGTCCCATTCAACAGTTATTCGATTTGTCGAAGGATGGGTCTCCAGCTTTAAAACACAAAGAAGCCATGCATTTATATTTGATCAGGCTGGGGTACTTAGTGTTCCACGTAAATGACATTGCTCTCTTCATGCGGTATAATCCGCATCGCTTCGCCCAGCAGCTAGGTTATAACCCGAGCGTCCCCTTCGAAGCCTTTTTAGTTGAGCCTACTCTCTCGCTAGAGGCTTCCCGCGACGTTATCCATCATTTCATACGGTTAAATACTGGCTCCCTCTTCATGATCCCCGAGCCCGACTACCTTCCAAGGCCCGTGGGACGCTTCAAGGGCTGGTATCGCCATCGGGTTAGTCTCCTCATCTCAGAGGAGAGACGGGTGCTCTTCAAGTGTAAAGCATCTGCTCCATCTCAAGCTGTCAGCGCCCCGTTGCGGCCACGGTCGGTTGTTCGCCCTCATTTGAGGGACATCGGTCCAGTGCTCATTCCTAAAACCGCCCGAGTAGCATCAATTCCCCGTACTATTGGTATGCCGGTTCACACTTGAGCCGGGGCAGAGACTACTGATAAAGTACTAGCAGTGGCGTCACCAAAGGCGGATACCGAAGGCTAGATTGGGCAGCATCGTGCAAAAGTGCCGAAGAGGAGAAAGCGCTTCTCTACCAGTCCTAGCTTAGGCCCTAAAAGGAGGAAGAAGTTGGCCGCCTGTTTACTTGATGCTTTGTTCGAGTCTGAGCCTCTTATTCATGATGAGCCGTTATCTACGCACGAACCGGACGACGGTCTCCTCTTTCCTTGCACATCCGCCAAGAAGGCTCTCAGTTGGCCGAGGCTTTGAAGCGTTCACAGGATGAAGCCGAAAACGTGCGCCCTAAGAAGGGAAGCTTTCCCCTATTAAATTCCGGTATATTGACCCGACGCCTGCTAGGTTACCAGTAGTTCGTTTAACGCCGGAAGAAGAACGGGCTCTCAAACAACCAATATCGGCCGCTGCTAAAGATGATGCTGCCCTGAAGGCGAGCAAGGATTTACCTTTGATCAAAGGTCGACGAGCACGATTAAACAGAAAAGAGCAGCGGCTCGAGAAGGCTCTACTTCTGGCTCCCTAGCGTATCGGTATATATCTTTTACGTCCCTCCCAGTAAACAATTTATATTGCTTTCATATCTTATTCGTTTTTACACATTTTTCTTTTGTAGGGCCTTCTATGGCAGGTGTAGCTTTGAGTCCAGATCGCACCTTAGAGCCTCTGGTGACGGCCTTTATTCCTTTAGCGGAGGTCGCCGGACTGGCCGTAGATTCTGTAAATATTTTCAGTGACGCACCGGAGGGTATAGAGGAGATCATTGAAGCTGCCATTCCACCAGTCCAGAATGGACGAGGTATCAAAGGTAATCATATATATATATTTTTGCTTAACGACCCTTCCATATGTCTGATCCTTTCTTTCTCTCAGAATTGCGGGAGTTGACGTCTTCTATTGTAGATCATTCTCCGGAAGAAACTTTCCTGCGTCTACTTAATATGGCACAGCCGCATGCGGTACCCCCCCAGTGCATCGTTCTTTCCTCCGGCCAAGGTTGGTATTCCTTTGCCTTTCGTATCATATTTTCATAATGATGCTGATGTGTCCTTTTTTTTTATTTTAAGCCATAGTCCTACAGGCCGATGACGAAGTTGAAGTTCTTGATGGGCTTGGGGACTTCTCAGATCCGCTTTCTGTGGCTATAGGTAAGTGACGCTTTAGCCCTGGTATTCTTCTACTTATTCTCTGTTCGGAAAAGTGACTAACCATACATGTATCTTTACAGTTTTGCCAACCCTGACTCCGCTAGAGTCTCGTATTAGCATGACGCCGGGCCCTTATACCAGATGTGTATCTGAAAGTATGGAAAAACATAGCATTCATTCACTGGCAACTCTCATTGAAGATCTTCGCGCTGGCACTTCTGTCATGGCTGAGGAATTTGTTGTTGAAGCCAATACTTCTTTGTCCGTTCTCACTACCTACCATGACGAGGCACTGGTACGTACTTGGGTTGACTATTGCCGTTAAGTGGAGGCTTCCCTACATGGGGTTGAATGCGTGCGCCCTCCCTTTGATATCTTATCTGTAAAGGCCAGGTTGCATGGACGGATCGATCGGTGTGCGGCCAACCTCCAGTCTTGTGAGAAAAAGCTCAACCATAAGTTTTCGGAAAGGGAGTTGGCTTCAAAAGCTTTGGGGGAACTTCAAGTCCAGCTCACAACTAAGACTACTCGGGCCTATGAAATCTGGCGGGTCCTTCAGGAGGCAATTACGGAGGTGGTGGCTCTTGATAAAGCTGTCATTTTCACACGCGAAATGATTGAGACCCACAAGACTGCCGAGAAAGAGCTTGAGAATCGGTTTTCTTCTTACTAACAACAACAGGCACAAGGACTCAACTTGCGTCTTTGCTAGAGTTTGGGGTGGAAGTCCGGCGGAAAAATGATGATCTAGCTGTCCTATTGAACCGCCCACCGTCTTAAAATTTTTTGTCGCTGTATATCTTTTTTTTTATCTTGTATCCATTTTGATTTATGAATAAAGGACATATTTTATTACATGTTTGCACCTCTCTATCCTTTGATGTCCTGATTTGGCGTAAAGTAGTTTATATACTCATTTCGGGGTTTTGTAGTTTATTCACTCGTTTCGGAGTCTCTAGTTTATATACTCATCTCGGAGTTTGTAGTTTATTCAATCATTTTGGGGTCTCTAGTTTATGTACTCATTTCGGAGTCTCTAGTTTATGTACTTATTTCGGAGTGTTTTTAGTTTACCTCCCTTGGGTTTACAGGCAAACTTGTCCTAACATTATATGCATATAACCCTCATTCTTTACGAAAGAGGTCCGTTAGATTTATGGTACTAGGGTTTTAGTCCGTGGTACCGTCACGTTGGCTGATGTATTCCTCGACATGCAGTCTTCAAGATGTTATTCGAGTAGCCCCGCGACTGTTGTTTCTCTGATCCCTTCGGAGCTGGACAAGATATCTTCAAGTAATCTGCTTAGGTCATATTACCGTCGGGAGGGCAAGCGTTAGGAATTTTCCATGCCACTTTTTACTTGAGGTTAGGCTCAATTTGGAGCCTCGATGAGTCATAACCGCTCCGCGCTGGAATGGGATGATCTCCGATAGTCTTTTAGGCTTTATATGACTTGCCGTCGAGACCCAAAGCTGGGAATATTCCGTCACTTCATTTTTGTTTTGACGATGTCGTGCCGATTCTTTGTTGAAGTAGGGTAAACATCTATAGGAACTCTATGCTGCGTGTGTTGCAGTTGAAGTCTGGAGCTAGGAATATACCATTGCTCCAATTTCATTTGATAGCTGCGTTCGCATCCTGCTGCAATGAGGTGGAACGCCGAGATAGTCTTTAAATTGTATATGTACCGTCAAGACTTGGAGCTAGGATTTTACTGTTACTCCTTTTTGATTTGACCCTTAGGTCGTTGATAACGTTGTGTCTACATCCTGCTGGCATGAGAAGCACCTTGAGCTGGAGTTAGGGTTTTTCCGTCACTCCTTTTTGATTTGGCTCCTTGGAGCCTTTGTTGACGTCACGTCTGCACCGAGAAGGAACGTCGAGCTAGAGCTAGGATTTTCTATTACCCCTTTTTTGTTTGACCCTTGGGTCTTTAATGACGTTGCGTCAAAATCCTACTGGCATGCAAAGCACATCGAGCTAGAGTTAGGGTTTTTCCGTTACTTCTTTTTTATTTGGCTCCTTGGAGCCTTTGTTGATGTCGCGTCTGCACCAAGAAGGAATGTCGAGTTGGAGTTAGGATTTTGTCATTAACTCTTTTTTGTTTGACCCTTGGGTCTTTGATGACGCTGCGTCCATATCCTGCTGGCATGCGAAGCACGTTGAGCTGGAGTTAGGGTTTTGCCGTCACTCCTTTTTGATTTGGCTCCTTAGAACCTTTGTTAACAGCGCGTCTGCACCAAGAAGGAAAGTCAAGCTGGAATTGGGATTTTGCCGTCACTCCTTTTTGATTTGGCTCCTTGGAGCCTTCGTTGATGTCTCGTCTGCACCGAGAAGGAACGTCGGGATGACCTCTAGGCTATACATGTTGTCATTAAGATCTGGCTCTCCCTTTGACGGAGCCTGGTGGAAAAATATGGTTCTCTTTCTTTCATTTGTTCCCATAGATTGTATACAGGGGTCGGTGTGGACCTACTTACAGGGTAGAAAAGTTTCATTTTCATCATTTTTTTTATTTCTTCCAGCGATGCTCTATCCTTTCAGCTTTTTATATAGCGAAAGTCGCGATTGCCCAATCATTTTAGCTATTTATCACGGTTCCCAATCATTTCGGTTGTTTCATATACATATATTTTTTTGCTCGCTGATTTTTATTGCGAGTTGCCCTATCATTTCGGCTATTTCATATGCATATATTTTTTGCTCACTGATTTTTTTTGCGAGTCGGGGACTTGGGTCCTGATACCCATTATGGTATCAGTATCGCTGCAACTAGAATATTGCTAGGAGCGAATCATCATTTGTCTTTGTTGATTTCAACAAAGGTGGCTTAACAAACAGGGTTAGGATCCTGTCAACTAAGGTTTTTGTCTTTATGAGCCGTAAGGGTCTCATAAGGGTATTTCTCCTTACGGGTCGTGAGGATCTCGTATGTGTATTTTCTCTTTAGGAATCGTGGGGAACCTTAAGTGTGTTTTCTCTTATAAGTCGTAAGTATCTTACAAGAGTATTTTCTCCTTACAAGTCGAGAGGACTCATAAGTGTTGTTCACCATATGGGGGATATTTCTCGCCATTGGTGGAACTCGGTGGGAGAGTATTTATTTATGCCCGTGGATTGTATACAAGAGTCGATGTTGGACCACCTGTAGGGCAACTTGGGGGATATGACGGCTGGAGAACAGGTTTAGATCCCTGTAGCTTAAGACTTTTGAATCCTATGAGCCGTGAGGGTCTCATAGGGGGAATTCTCCTTACGAGTCATGAGGATCCCGTAAGTGTCATTTCTCCTTGGGAATCGTGAGGATTCCTAAGTGTGATGTCCCTTTATGAGTCGTAAGGATCTCACACCGGTATTTTCTCCTTACAAGGTCAAGAGGACCTTGCAAGTGCACAACTTTTTTATTTTACGAGTTTGCGCCCTTTTTGAGTTTTCACAAGCTCGCCGGCAGTCCTGCTGTTTTTACTCACGGCGCCCTTTCAGGTTTTCATCCGTGCCCATTTTGCTTGTGGACATACCGTTTTTTTAACGAAACTCTCGAAAGCAGCTTCATCGTAGGTGACCCATCTGTTTGCCGGTGGGATTTGGGGATGGCTTCATCGCTGGAGTAGCTATGCAGCCGGTAGGACTTGAGTTGCAACTCTTGCCGTTGAGACTTCGATTGCAATATAGATCTTAAGTGAGCATATCACCGTATTTGGGATGTATGCTAGTTTAGGGACATTTTGGTCCAATATCTCCGTTTTTGACACGACGCGCCGTATTTGAGGCGACACATTAGTTTAGATATGTTTCGGTCCAATATCACCATGTTTGAGGCGGGTTGCTAGTTTAAGGACATCTCGGTCTGTCGTCGCCATGTTTGAGGCGAATAATTAGTTTAAGGACTTCTCGGTCTATTGCCGCCATGTTTGAGGCGAATAATTAGTTTAAGGACTTCTCGGTCCGTTTTAAGTTTAAGAACATCTCGGGCCGTTATCGCCATGTTTGAGGTGGATAATTAGTTTAAGGACTTCTCGGTCCGTCGCCGCCATGTTTGAGGCGAATAATTAGTTTAAGGACTTCTCGGTTCGTTTCTCCCATGTTTGAGGCGAATAATTAGTTTAAGGACACCGTTTTCTTTATAATCTTTGTCAAGGTCTTATTGAAAGCTTCAGCTAGACCGTTGGCCCGAGAATTATAGACTGAAATGTATCTCCAATCTATTTTATGCTGCTGTGCGAAGCGACTGATTTTATGACTTCTATAGGTTGGTCCAATATCCGAGATTATCCGTCGCGGAGTGCCGAACCGATAGATGACATGTATCTTGAAGAAATGGAAAATATTCTCCGTCTTCGCTTCTCTTAATGGTACTGCTTCTGCCCACTTGGAGAAGTAGTCAGTCGTTGCCAATATGAATCCATGTCGTTTGGAGGATGCCGGTTCGATGGAGCCGATTATATCGGTTCCCAACATTTCGAACGGCCAGCTAGCCACTGTTAGGTGTAGCGAATTTGGATGTTGGTGGATGAAGTCCCTTGAATTTGGCACGAGTGACACTGCTTCGCATAGTCGAGACAGTCTTGAATCATTGTGGGCCAATAATAACCCATTCTTTTTATCTTCAGCTTCATCTTTGGCCCGGCTTGATGAGAACCGCAAAGTTCGTCATGAGTTTCTTGAACGACTTTCTTTGCTTCCTCTGGCCCCAGGCATCTTAGCCATAGACAGTTGAAAGATCTCTTATATAGAGTATCATTGACGAAGGCGAAAGACAAAGCTCATTTCATGAGCTGATGTCTGGACGATACATTTTCGGGTGTTCGTCGAGATTTGAAGTAGTCTATGAAGACTTCTCTCTAGTCGATGACATTTTCTTCGTCCTTTATTTGAAGGGCTACTTGCTCGGTCGCTTCTTTTCCTTCGGATGGCTCTATTAGGTCTTCCGAAAATACATCTATCGGCCTGAGAACCCTGCAGCTTTGCACGATGATCCTTACGTCATCGAGGTCTTCATCGGCCAGTTCTTTAGCCAATTTGGCTAATGCATCCGCTTTGCTGTTTTCTGAATGTGATATACTCACTAGGATGTATGAAGGGATTTGGGTGAGCAGTTGCTGCACTCTTTTGCCATACTTTATCAGCTCTGGCTTGTATGTCTGATAGTCACCATTTACTTGACTAACGATCAGCTGGGAGTCTCCATATATGAGGAGAACTTTGATTCCCATGTCGATAGCGATCTCTAGACCAGCGATCAAAGTATCATATTCAGCTTCGTTGTTAGTCCTCGGCTCTGTTAGAGAAAAGGCGTAACGCATTATCCTTCCTTATGGAGTCACGAAGATAAGGCCCACCCCGGCTTTTATTATGGGGGTATTTTGCTTTCGCCGTTTCATGGAAGATACTCCATCGAAGTAGAGTTCCCAATAGGACTCATTTTCTTCTTTGGTTGTATTGAACGCGTGTTCGTTTGGCAGCTCGCAATTTAAGGAGGAGTCATCCGGTATCGGATGCTCCGCGAGAAAGTCGGCGATGGCCTGCCCTTTTACAGCTTTGAGGGTATGGTACGTTATCGAAAACTCCATCAGGAGAAGGGCCCATTTGGCAAGCCTTCCTGTTAGTATAACTCTTGACATTAGATATTTGAGAGGATCCACCTTTGATATTAGATGGACCTCATGTGCTAAGGCGTAATACCTGAGCTTTGTTATGCCGGCGATATGGCCAATTTATGGACTGCCACTTTTGGATCTAGACCCGACATTTCGGAGTAGTTCCATGCGAAGAAGTCTTTATACTGCATGAGCATGACCTTTAACGTGGCTACCTGTTTTTCAGATAGTAGCTCATTGACGAATGTCGGCCTCGGATCATTTTCCGTTCCTAAGTCGAATTTTCTTAGGTTGTCCGCCGTAGTGTGTATCCCATCTTCCAGCTCTTTTGGTGCAGGTGGAAACTCTGAGATTATCTCTTCCTCGTCTTCATTTGCTGTGACGCCCCGCTACCCAGTATACGGAGGCAAGGGCGCGGCAGGCACACGACATATTTACTAAGAAATAAATACGTTACGCGTAAATAAGCAATATATATAAAATGTACAAAAATATGATAAGAGATATAAATGAACAACAACTTTTTTATTTACATTCATTTTTACAATACATTGCTTTGAAAAGGAAAGTACAATGGTAAAAGCAATACCTAAACAGTGGTATGTGAAATGAAAAGTAAGTACAAGTAAACTAGTAGTCTGGCCGTGCCTCAATCTGCTCCAAGAACTCTTAGCTGGGTTCGGTCTCCTAAAGGTCCTGTTCTCCTGATGAACATTCTAAAGAGATAAAAATAGATAGGAATGTCGTCAGCGAACTAGCACTCGGTAAGTCCCAAAAGAAGTAAAGAAAGGAATAGTACATGTAATGTGGAAGGTGTTGTGGTCAAAATTTGCACCCCGGTTGCCCGAGTCAAAGTCAAGGTCAACCCCAAGCCAGGTGGGCCCAAGCCCAGGTCACGCGGGCCCATGCCCAAGTCGAGCCTGCGGCCAGCCTCCTCCATGCCAAAATATAGATCATGTAATAAATAATTTTTATGTAATTTTTTATGCATGAATGTATGCAAAATGGGCATAAAGCCAAATTTTTGTAAGCCCGTGGCTTATGTGCAAAAAGAAATGGCACATGAGCCATGGGATGGGAAAAATGCCATTTTGCAAAGCCCAAGGGGCTATATGTAAATATGTAAGCCTATATAAGGCAACATGATGATGAATAAAGTAACACTTTTTCATTCCACTCAAAAATCTAGGGTTTATGCCTCTTTCCCCTTTCTGAAAGTTCTAAACCTTTTTCTTTCTTTAGAAATTAAATCAAGAGTTTTACTCTTCCTTTTCCAAAACTAAATAGTTTTTCACCACAAAACCCACAAAGGGGAACTTGGATCTACCATTAGATCTCAAAAAGGGGAGATTTTTAAGTCTCACTCTTTTTTTTTCAAGATCCGGCCAAACGACAGGGAGAAGAAGGAGACCCATCTCCACAAACCCCACTTTGGGAATTCTCTAGGGCTCAAGGGGTGCACCCCCTTCATCAGCTTCAAAACATCCTAGGAGTTTAACTCCTCACACACACATACACACAGAATAATAAGTGCTCCTTTCTGGGAGTACAACACCCATTGCAGGGACCAAGTCCCTTTTGCTGCTCGAGCGCCCACGTGTTGACACGTGGCGCGGTAGTGCTCTTGCGCTCAGAGAGCGCCCACGTGCTGACACGTGGTGCGCTAGCGCGCAAAGCGCTAGCGCTCTTGCGCCCAAAGCGCTAGCTCCCTTGCGCCCACATGGTGACACGCGGTGTGCTAGCGCTCAAAGCGCTAGCACTCTTACGCTCAGAGCGCTAGCGCCCGAGCACCCACGTGCTGACTCGTGGTGCGCTAGCGCTCTTGCGCTCAGAGTGCTAGCGCCCAGAGTGCTAGCGCCCGAGTGCCCACGTGCTGACACGTGGTGCGCTAGCACTCAAAACGCTGGCGCTGGCCCCACGCATCCTTTGGATGCCTTTCCCCCCTTTTTTAATATATACATACATACATATATATATATACATACATACATACATACATACATACATATGTATACGTATACACACACACATACTCTACAACGCTATCCCTCCCCCGTAAAAACTCTGCGTGGCTCCCGATATATCCAAAACCCCTCCAAAACACGACACTGCACATTGAGTTCGTATGACCAGTTTAACCCGTTAATCGGAGGTTCCCTCGCCCCAAAAACAAGGGGTAATTAACGGCAGCTTAGTCCGTGGCTGCCGGAGATTCGGATCCCCACAATCAATAAACCCCGGCCTACCCTAGGCAGGGGGAATCTGTAGTGCGCCTGACAAGCGCGCGCGTATTCCCATCTCAATGGGGTGGCGAAAAACACCCTACAGATTCTGGCACGCCTGGTGGGACCAATCTCTCCTTCCATATTTCGGGTTAAGCTTCATGCGAACTCAATTGATATGCATATCAATTGCCTGTACTAAAATCATGTTTTTTTTTGTTTTTTATGCAGGTTAACGTTCTCCAATTGCAATCTTCGGACGCAGCAAAGATGTCTCCAAGGATCAGCTCAGCTCTCAGCACGGCTCCCGTCTCCTACACAATGAAGATAGACTCCAGGACGGTCCTCCCGACAAGTCTTGGGCGACAATGGGAGGAGAAGCCGCTACCATTTGGCTCTATCATGTTCGTGTCAGGTAACGCCGTCCCAGCTCCTCAAGCCCCGGTGACAGACAAGCCGGTCTCGAGAGGCAAGAGGCCAAATGTGGTGGTCTCAAAGGCACCCCAACTCAAACGCAAGTCGATGTTTGAACGACTCTCCTTGGCCTCGGCTGGGGGCAAGGCCATCAACACCAACAAAGCAACAAGGCATCTCGAGCAAGCTCCGGCGGTGCCCCTGACAACTGCTCGATCGGGTGTCTTCTCTAAGCTCCCCGCTAATCGACTCACGGTGGCTTCCCAGGAAACAGATGCCCGCCAAGCCTTTGAAATTGAGAAGCTAAGGCAGAAAAAGCTCAGATATAGAGCCAACAAAAAGGCTAGGGCTCCTGCTAGGCTGAACCTTATGAGGTTCGAAGAATAGGGTTGCCCCGCCAAAGATGAGGGGATGGCTGAATGTGTTATCCACACCGTCTACATGGTGGGCACGCGTCCCAGCGACAACCTTTGCAGCAAAAGCAAGGATGGGGCCACCACATCTCAAATCCAACCTGGTGTGAATATAGCTGTCACTTTTCAAGACCAACATCCTCCGGAGGGTGATGAAAATCCTCCCAGTGAGGCTGATAGGCAGAGAGAGCCCTCAATTCATGAGGAGTCGAGCTCGGAAAGCGAAGATGAGCCAACTTTCCATCCTAAGACCGCAGAGCAGCAACTTCTCCAAGAGTTTCAAAAACAGCTCAGAAGCAAAGACAAGGAGATGGCCAAGCTCTACTCAAATATCGACGACTTGACAAATGTCGTCTTACGGCTTACGGCCCAACTTGCCTCTCAGCCGCCCAATCAGGCACAGGGCTCTCATGAACCGGGAAACGGTGTCTCGAAGCAGCCGACGCCTGTTCCCTCAAATCCAAAAGTGGGCGGACCGCATGAAAATCAGTCGCATCCTATCTCGGGAAATGTCTTGGCTGCCGATGACAGCAGCCCGCTAACTCAAGATCAAATTATGGATTTGGTTGCCAGCAATGTCAAAACATTGGTGGCCGAAGTCGAAGCGCAAAAAGATATCAGCAGTAGTGGGAGGCCATATCCTGCTCAGTATGATCTGGTAGAATTTACTAGCGGCTATGTCATCCCTAAATTCGGAAGATTCGATGGGACGGGAAATGCGAATTAGCACATTGCCCACTTTAAAGCCTCATACGGGAATACTGGGGGAAATGACGCGCTTCTCCTCCGCCAGTTCGTTAATAGCTTGACGATATTGCTTTCGACTGGTACGCGAGCATACCGGATTGCTCCGTTACTACTTTCGTCCAAATGGAATCTTTGTTTCGACAAAGGTTCATGAGCGTCAGCGATAAGATCACCATTGCTGAGCTCATAAGGACCAAGCCCAAGAACAACGAAAGCAGCACGGATTTTATAACCCGATGGTGAAATCTCTCCGTCAAATGTGAGCCGCCGATAGAGTAGGACCAATCTGTCAGTCTCCTTGTCGGGAATCTCAACAATTGGATGGCACCGATTCTATACACCGCGGTCTCAAAACATTCCAAGAGCTGACCAGGAAAGTTCAGATGCTGGAGCGCTCAAAGCAGGAGTCCTCCTCAGA
Organism: Agapanthus africanus; assembly: GCA_030015575.1. NCBI lineage: Eukaryota > Viridiplantae > Streptophyta > Magnoliopsida > Asparagales > Amaryllidaceae > Agapanthus > Agapanthus africanus. The sequence continues at coordinate 819,767,557 of CM057339.1, read as the reverse complement.
TTCCCAAAATAATAATAGGTCCTGGAGGAACCGAAAGGACGATAATCGCAAAGGCGGAAATTCCGACGATTCAGAATCCTTTAACACTTCGGCTAACCGAAATAAGCAAGGGATGAGCGGGCCCAATGCCAACTAGCCTCGGAAGTCAGTGTCTGGAGAGGGAGGAGAATCTCCACTGAAAGAGACACCGGACAAGGTCTATTCCTTCAGAAGGGACAAAATCCGTAAAATATTCAAAGACGCCCTGAGGAACGGTCTACAGCTGCCAGAGTCAAAAAGACCGCAGGAAGCGAATAGGACCGACGACCCTAAATACTGCCCCTATCACAGAGTGATAGGTCATGCCATTGAGGACTGCTTTGTCTTCAAATATTGGGTCGAAAAGCAATACAAGGCAGGAGAGATAGAACTGTCTAAGGGCGTGTTAACAAACAGTTCTACTGCGACCGCCGATTTCATACAAACGGAGACCGAAGTTCTTCGTAAAACTGATTCTCTCAGACATGTGCCTTTCTCTGAAAACAATTGACCACCATGTCATTAAACTGGGAACAGTCGACCTCTAAGTCGTTAAACTGGGAATGTAAAAAAATTGTGTAAATAAAAAAAAGGGAATGTGTAAATAAATAAATAAAAGATAAAGCCAAAATGATGGGGCAACCGCGAATAAATAGCCGGAATGATAGGGCAATCGCGACCTTCGCGATAAGAAAAGCTGAAATGATAGAGCAATCGCGGTAAAACAAAAACAAACAAAACAAAGGTGAATGATGAGTCGCTCCTGGTACCATATTCCAGTGCAGCGATGCAGACGCTAACCAAAATCCAATTTCTCAAAATTCTCTCGGCCCTACGGTTAGTCCTCAAATTGACTGCCGTATATAATCCACGGGCTCAAATAATTCTCACCATGCCCATGCCCAACTGCAATCACCAGTCCTGCGGCTGGTCTCCGCCCTTGGAATTATGGTCCATTGGGAAGACCCACTCATGTGTCCTCATGATACATGAGGAGAACAATCCTTCATGGGATCCTTACGACTCAGAAAGGAAAAGCACACTTAGGAGTCCTCACGACTCCTAAGGAGAAAATACACCTGCGGGGTCCTTACGACTCGTAGGGAGAAAATGCTTTTATGGGACCCTCGCGGCACATAAAATTGAAAAGCCTTAGGCGATAGGGATCTAAACCTATCTTCTAAGCCATCGATCCCCAATCCCTAAGTGGCGAATGATGAGTCGCTCCTGGTACCATATTCCAGTGCAGCGATGCAGACGCCAACCAAATTTTAAAACCCATACCCCAATGGCGAATGATGAGTCGCTCCAGGTACCATATTCCAGTGCAGCGATGCAGACGCCAACCAAATTTTAAAACCCATACCCCAACGGCGAATGATGAGTCGCTCCTGGTACCATATTCCAGTGCAGCGATGCAGACGTCATCAAAGTCCTGAAATTTTTCCGGCCCTACGGTCTGGATCATACATCCTGCAAAACCGTATACAATCCACGGGTGTAAAAACAATCCCAATCTCTCCCGAGTCCTACCGGTGAGACCACATTCAAAGTCCCACCAAAAATAAAAAAAAATGGTATGTCCACAAGCAAGATGGGCACGGATAAAAACCCGAAAGGGCTCCGTGAGTAAAAACAGCAGGACTGCTGGCAAGTTTATGAAAACCCGAAAGGGCGCAAACTCGTAAAAAAAAAAGAGATGAAATGCACTCGCGAAGTCCTCTTGACTTTGTGAGGAGAAAATTCCTGCGTGAGATCCTTACGACTCACAAAGGAGCAACACACTTGGGGGTCCTCACGACTCCTAAGAAGAAAATACACCTACGGGATCTTTACGACCCGTAGGGAGAAAATGCTTTGTGAGACCTTCATGGCTCACAAAATTGAAAATTCTTAGGTGATAGGGACATAAAACCTATCTCCTAAGCCATCGCTTCCTGATAAGCAAGCGCAAATGATGATTCGCTCCTAGTACCATATTCCAGTGTAGCGATACTGATGCCAAGCAAAAACCAATTCCCAAATCCTCCTGGAGCAAATGATGAGTTGCTCCTGGTATTATTCCAGTGCAACAATGCAGATGCAAAGCCAAAACCAATTCCCAAACCCTCTCATGGCAAATGATGATTCGCTTCTGGTACCATATTCCAGTATATCGATGCTGATGTCAACCCAAATCAAATCAAACCAACAACCTCTACGGCGGAATCATGCTCCGTCCCAGAATTTCCCCCACGTCACAATCAAGCTTCGCCTCGGGATATCTACCTTCCCTGCCGGAATTATGCTCCGCTTTGGAATCAAATCAACCAACCAGCTCTGCATCGGAATCATACTTCGTCTCAGAGTGTACCCCGCGTCGAAATCAAGCTTCGCCTCGGTGTATCTGCCTTCCCTGTCGGAATTATGCTTCGGCTCGGAATCAACCAACAAGCTCTGCGTCGGAATCATGCTTCGTCTCAGAGTGCACCCCGTGTCGAAATCATGCTCCGCCTCGGTGTATCTTCCTTCCCTGTCGAAATTATGCTTCCTCTCGGAATCAAGTCAGCCAACAAGCTCTGTGCCTGAATCATGCTCCGTCTTAGATTGTACCCCGTGTCAAAATCATGCTTCGCCTCGGAGTATTTGACTTCCCTGTCGGAATTATGCTTCACCTGGGAATCAACTTCTTCATCGAAATTATGCTTCGGCCAGAATGTCTGCCGCTCATCAGAATAATACTCCGATCCCTGGAATCATACTCCGCCCTTCGAAATGATGCTCTGATCCCTTTGGAATCATTCTCCGGTCTTCGGAATGATACTCCGATCCCCTGGAATCATGCTCCGCTCATCGGAATAATGCTTCGATCCTTGGAATCATGCTCCGCTCTTCGGAATGATACTCCGATCCCCTGGAATCATGCTCCGCTCATCGGAATGATGCTCTGATCCCTGGAATCATGCTCCGCTCTTCAGAATGATGCTCCGATCACCTGGAATCATGCTCCGCTCATCGGAATCATACTCTGATCCCTTGAATCATGCTCCGCTCTTCGAAATGATGCTCCGATCCATGGAATTATGCTCCGCAAATCGGAATGATGCTCCGGTCCCCGGGAATCATGCTCCCCGAGGGATACTCCGATCCCTGGAATCATGCTCCGCCCTTCGGAATGATGCTCCGATCCTTTTGGAATCATGCTCCGCTCTTCGGAATGATGCTCCGATCCCCTGGAATTATGCTCCGCTCATCGGAATAATACTCCGATCCCTGGAATCATGCTCCGCTCTTCGGAATGATGCTCCGATCTCGTGGAATCATGCTCCGCTCATCGGAATGATGCTCCGATCCTTGGAATCATGCTCCGCTCTTCGGAATGATGCTTCGATCACATGGAATCATGCTCCGCTCATCGGAATCATACTCCGATCCCTGGAATCATGTTCCGCTCTTCGGAATGATGCTCCGATTCTTGGAATTATGCTCCACAAATCGGAATGATGCTCCGATCCCCGGGAATCATGCTCCCCGAGGGATACTCCGACCCTAGAATTATGCTCCGCGAATCAGAATGATGCTCTGGTTCCCAGGAATCATGCTCCCCGGGATGATGCTCCGCCCCCGGAATGATGTTCCACCTCGAAGTTCAGCTTCAAGATCCATCAATTTCATGCACACAACTCAAATGTGCGTTGTGCATTTATTGATGGGGGGCACTTTGTTGGGGTCAAAATTTGCATCCTGGTTGACCGAGTCAAAGTCAAGGTCAACCCCAAGCCAGGTGGGCCCAAGCCCAGGTCACGCGGGCCCATGTCCAAGTCGAGCCCGCGGCCAGCCTCCTCCATGCCAAAATATAGATCATGTAATAAATAATTTTTATGTAATTTTTTATGCATGAATGTATGCAAAATGGGCATAAAGCCAAATTTTTGTAAGCCCGTGGCTTATGTGCAAAAAGAAATGGCACATAAGCCATGGGATGGGCAAAATGCCATTTTGCAAAGCCCAAGAGGCTATATGTAAATATGTAAGCCTTTATAAGGCAACATGATGATGAATAAAGTAACACTTTTTCATTCCCCTCAAAAATCTAGGGTTTGTGCCTCTTTCCCCTTTCTGAAGGTTCTAAACCTTCTTCTTTCTTTTGAAATTAAATCAAGAGTTTTACTCTTTCTTTTCCAAAACTAAATAGTTTTTCACCACAAAACCCACAAAGAGGAACTTGGATCTACCATTAGATCTCAAAAAGGGGAGATTTTTAAGTCTCACCCTCTTTTTTTCAAGATCCGGCCAAACGACAGGAAGAAGAAGGAGACCCATCTCCAGAAACCCCACTTTGGGAAAGAACTAGGGCTCAAGGGGAGCACCCCCCTTCATCAGCTTCAAAACATCCTAGGAGTTTAACTCCTCATATATATATATACATACATACATACATACATACATATACACAGAATAATAAGTGCTCCTTTCTGGGAGTACAACTCCCATTGCAGAGACCAAGTCTCTTTTGCTGCTCGAGCGCCCACGTGCTGACACGTGGCGCACTACCACTCTTGCGCTCAGAGCGCTAGCGCCCAAAGCGCTAGCGCCTGAGCGCCCACGTGCTGACACGTGGTGCGCTAGCGCTCAAAGCGCTAACGCTCTTGCGCTCAGAGCGCTAGCGTTCAAAGCGCTAGTGCCCGAGCGCCCACATGGTGACACGTGGTGCGCTAGCGCTCAAAGCGCTAGTGCCCAAAGCGCTAGCGCCCGAGTGCCCACGTGCTAAGCGCTAGCGCTCTTGCGCTCAGAGCGCTAGCCCCCAAAGCACTAGCGCCCGAACGCCCACGTGCTGACACGTGGTGCGCTAGCGCTCAAAGCGCTAGCGCTCTTACGCTCAGAGCGCTAGCACCCGAGCGCCCACGTGCTGACACATGGTGCGCTAGCGCTCAGAGCGCTAGCGCCCGAGCGCCCACGTGGTGTGCTAGCGCTCTTACGCTCAGAGGGCTAGTGCCCAAAGCGCTAGTGCCCGAGCGCCCACGTGCTGACACGTGATGCGCTAGCGCTCAAAGCGCTAGAGCTCTTGCGCTCAGAACGCTAGCGCCCAAAGCGCTAACGCCCGAGCGCCCACGTGCTGACACATGGTGCGCTGGCGCTCAAAGCGCTGGCGCTGGCCCTACGCATCCTTTGGATGTCTTTTCCCCCTTCATTTTATATATATATATACATACATATATATATATACACACATACATATGTATACGTATATACACACACACACACACACACTCTACAACGCTAGCCTTCCCCATAAAATATTTGGGCCGGGGCGCTGCTCTGCACCACACAAGGGGGCTGCTAGCCCCCTTGACCCCCAGCCCGCTATCCGGGTAGCGGGACCCCCGTAAAAACTCTGCGTGGCTCCCGATATATCCAAAACCCCTCCAAAACACGACACTGCACATTGAGTTCGCATGACCAGGATAACTCGTTAATCGGAGGTTCCCTCGCCCCAAAGGCGAGGGGTAATTAACGGCAGCTTAGTCCGCGGCTGCCAGAGATTCGGATCCCCACAATCAATAAACCCCGGCCTACCCGAGGCAGGGGGAATCTGTAGTGCGCCTGACAAGCGCGCGCATATTCCCATCTCAATGGGGTAACGAAAAACACCCTACAGAAGGAACTGTTAAGTTGTATATGTATCAGTTTGTTATTCTAACGTAGTTGTTTGTAGCTTGATACAGAAGGTATCTGTGTATACAAGATGAGTCCAACTTGCTCCGTGGGCTATGGTAACCCGTAGTACAAGGCCCCGTCAAAACCCACGGGACAACGGCACAGGATATTCAGGTAAGTTTTTTTTAGTGACCATCTCGTTTCACTTCTAATACATTCCGTACCAGTCTATCTCGTTAAACCCCATAATGTATATTATATAGATTGTAGTTATCAGACTTGTCGAGACCATAGATACAAGTTGTTCATGTAATCAGGTTCAGGATGTATCAAGCGGTCATGTAATCAAGTCAAGATATACCAATTGTTCGGTCAAGTCAAGTCATATTGCATGTTGATGTTGTTCTTGTATTCAGGTTCAGGTTCAAGTATTCATGTTTGGTATATTGGATTCGTGTTGAATTGGATTTATGTTTGGATTGGTTTCAAATTAGACTTAGACTCAGATTGAGTCAGACACTTTAAAACATATTTTGGATCCTGAATTAAGTTCGGGTGTTATCGGTAACTGCTGCACATGGACGGCAGGATTTGTGTATTTTTCCAAGACAAATACCATTGATAAATCCATTTTAGTTTTCTACCTTAAATAGGCAAGCACTCAATTTCTCCGGCTCCGTGAGGCTCAAGAGAATTGATCCCGCTTATACCTATATTTACTAAGGTTCTTAATATAATTTTATATAACTCGAGGGGGTTTTATGAAAAATATTTTTAATATATAGTTCCAAAAATAACATCAAGAAATTATTTATGTTATTTAGGGTTTTCATGGATGTGAATTTTAAAGAGTGAGGTATATTAGTGAATATTTACATAACTTGAATAATTCAAGACATTTTAGTGTAAAACTTGTCTTGTATTCATACTTGATGGTATTTTAGTGAAACTTGTCATTCTTTATTTTTAGAAAAAAAACATGGAATTTTATTATAACCTGAAAATATTTGGTTTGATAATATTTATATAATTATAAAAATTAATTTTTTTATTAAGTAGAAAATCTAGTTTTTCTTTAAAATTGTATTAAAAATCTTTCGAGACCGAATGCTCCGTGAGGAGGTCTGCATCTCGCTCTACTAGCCCGAGGATGTGCGATAATCCGTATCATCAAATAACGGGTTCCCCAAAATAAGTTGTAGAGGCATAATCGTAAAGAGTTTAATAATACTATTTAAAAGAAAACTGTTTTTATAGTACATGGTATTTTAATGAAATGTTGTAATCGCCACAAAAAATATGTTTCAAAGAGTATCGTGCTATATAAACATATGTATGTGAGGGGTAGGTCATAATCCCGTGAAGTTTTCTAGAGGTATGATTAAATAAAGCAATAAAATATGGTAGATACAAAGTTCATGGTATTTAAATGTAAAAGTTAATTTAAAGTTATCTAGCATGATTTATTTGAGTGAAAATTATTTCTAAATATTAGATTCATGGTTTTAACTATAGGGTAAGAGTTTGAATGAAAGTGATGGAAGAAATAATAACTTATTTAGGCTTTAGAATGAGATGTAAGTAGTAACTCCACTTACCGACGTGTTTTGAAAAAAGAACTTTTAAAGAAGAAAGAGTATAATGAGGAGTGAGACTGACTAGTTAGAAGGGTAGGAAAGAGTTAGAAGGAGATGTAGTTGCCTTCGTGGCGTCGTGGGGTCGCCGGAATTGCTTTGTTTCCTCACCGGAAATTGGTCTTGGGCTAACTCCACTTCTACTCCACTTGTACTTAAGAAATTTGATAATTTTGGTTAGAGATTTCAGAATGAGGAGGTGCTAGGGTATGGTGTTGTATTTGTAGTGTGGAATTAGTATTTTGGAATTGACAGAATGAATTAAAATGCATTAAAATTTGATTTAAAGATGAAATTGAAGTCTCTATTTAAATTCAGAGAAATCAAACAGTGCAGGGGTAATGGGGGTAAGCCAAAGGTTTTGTGTGAAGAACACGGGGACCATCCCTTACGGGGGGGCCGTCGGTGCCGGCCTTAGAGCCGATCTCGCCGGCTATTTGGTGGGTAGGGGCCGGTGGATCTCAGCCACGTGTCCTACTCGCTGTTAATAACATTGTGCACATGTTTATTTTCCCTGACTTTTCATTTTTATGTGCAGTGCACGTGTAAACTTTTGGGCTTCCAAGAAGTTTAAAATAAAAATCAGAAAAAATATAATGTGCTTGATGGGATCGAACACAGGGGCTAAGTCACAGCAGTGCAAGACTTCACTAGTGAGCTACAAGTTATTTCTTGCCGTTCTTAAACAATAATAACTTTTAAATTGTACTCAGGCTTGTAAACACCTTTCTGTACATTAACTTAAAAAATTTTGTACAGTAAAATCAGAGTCGTTACATTCTACCTTATAAAAATTTCATCCTCAAAATTTACAATTACATAAGAACTAGTTTACAAATAAGAAAGGGAATCTTGCACGCAAGTCATCTTCTCGTTCCCACATTGATTCTCCCGGCGAATCTTTTCTCCACATCATTCGGACCAAGTTTACTTCCTTATTCCGTAGTGTCTTCACCATTCTGTCCAGAATCTCAACGGGTTGTTGCTCACAAGATAGGTCTGTCTGTACATTGAGCTCGGAGTGGTCAAGGATGTGGCTGGGGTCGCTTACATATCTTCAAAGCTGGGATATGTGGAACACGTTGTGCACTCCTTCCAATGAGGGTGGTAGTGCTAAACTATATGCCACTTCTTCGACTCATCCGACTATGTCAAACGGTCCTATATATCTCGGACTGAGCTTACCCCTCTTTCCAAAGCGAATTACTCCTCGGTTTGGAGAGATCTTTAAGAAAACATGATTTCCAGGTTGGAACTCCAGGTGTCGGTGCTTTGCACCGGCCCAATACTTCTGTCGGTCCAGGGCTATTGTTCATATCAGAATATTGCATTATTATATCGCCCATTCTTAATCAAATTACAAATAAATAGGTGCTTTTGATCCATGTCTGCTAAATAGTTGCAGGTTACAGGTTCACAGATCATTACAGTGAAATTCATGAAAAGCCACTATAAATGTGAGACTACGACCAACAATAGATGAATCCGGATGATACCGCCTACCAGTTAAAGGAACAAATAAAAATCATAAGAACAGTTCAATGCATAAAGTACATGGGCAGCACAGGATTAAAGACTTCAACACGAAGCTCACGGCCAAAAGTCCACAACATTCTACACTGTGGAAATCTGGAAGAAAATAGAAGATACTCTGAGAAACCAAGTAAAGAAAACAGAAGATAAAAGAAACACAGAGAAACCCTGAAGAGATGGGCCCAAGAACCCACCAAATGGCCGCGGCACCGCGGCCAAACAGGCCTTTCTGCCGCAGTTCCACTGCCATAATATGCACATGTCGGTGGGGTGTCTGTGCTTTGACTCGGTCTTTGGGGTTGTTTTATAATTTCATGTATGGATCAGAATATAAACCTAGAGTTTTTCCTATCTATAAATAGGAGGGCTCAAGGCCTCTTTTTGGTGTGCCTCTTTGGAGGATACCTCCTTTTATTTTTCTAGATTAAATTTTATTCCATTGTAATCGTTGAAGAGGTGTCAATAAAAGTAAGTTTTTTTTATTTTGCTATTTTCCATTTGAATCTAATTTCTGCAATTTTATTATCTGTCTTTTATTATCAGCAAATTAGGTCATTAATTTAAAACTATAAAAATAAATTTTGTCGCAACTTTCCTAATGAGTGAGTAGTTCCACACTTGTTAGGGTTAAAATTTGGTAGGTTTGAGAGATGGAAATCTCTCACTCCTTTCTTACCCATATAATATTTTAATTAGGACTCTATTTGAATCAAACACACACCGCTCACTACGGCACCCTATCCTACGAGATAGCGGTGATTCCCTAGTTAGACCGGTTGTGGTTGATTTACATAGAGGTTAGGGCTAAGAGCTAAGAAAGGACGGACAAGGACCAAAAGGAAGAAACAAAGTTTCTTCCTAGTCGTGTTAATCCCCTTTGTTGACTATTATCCTAACACCTATGTTCTTAATTAAGGCAAAGCAAGCAGTGAGTAGAGTTATTTTTCCAAACTAACCTAATCCTAACCCTAGCAAGGTTTTAAATCAAATTAATTTCAATCTTAGATTTTTAAATCAAAACCTACCAAAAATAGGACTTAACTCATAAGAACTTAAAGAAAGAACACGTTTTCCCTGTGGACCGACCCGTACTCAACCGGCTAGCTACCAAGCGACACCGTTATTGATTGTGGTATTTTCTTAATTTTGATTCTAAAACGAATGCACGCAAAAGACAACCAAACGAATAGCGCCGTTGCCAGGGAGACGGTAGTCTCTTTCTTTGTGTAATTTCGGGTTAATAATAAAAAAAATTATAAAAATTGAAAAAAATTTAAAACAATAAATAAATAAATAAAATAAAAATAAAAATCATCTTGTTCTTTTTGAAAGGTTTTTGTGCAAGTGTGCAGGCTTGGAGCAAATTCTGTTTCAGATCTAGAGCAAACCCAGTGAATAAATCAAGAAACGGAGGATCTGAACAGACAGAGGAGAACCATAACAGCAAATAGGAAAATTTTGGAGATCCAAACCAACCAAACTGCCGCGGAAACGCGGCATAAGAAGGAGTTTGACCACGGTTCCGTGGTCAACTGCTGACGTCCGCACCCCAAAATTTCTCTGTGAGTATTTTTGTCTTCTCTCCTACCCCCTGAGCCCCACTGAAAATTTTTCCTGCAGGGTTCTTTGCGCAAAATCTTTCTCCCTCTCCAACAAATTGATTTTGTGCAGAATTCTTTGCGCTGCAAAAAAAAAATTTTTTGCAAGTGTTTTTGGTGTGTTAACTACTTTGCATAATTAATACGGACTTTTAAGGGCTTATAACACCAATCAAGATTGGGCGGGGATCATTACCCTTCCTAAGACCCCAGAAATCACAAAAAGCATATGCATCAATCTTGAGCTAATTAAAAAATATCTAGACTTAGCCAATTAAGGACTGTCGCGCTCATTAGGACAAAGGAAGGTTGTGGGCATTCAGTCGTTTATCTAAACCTGATTTTGTGGTGCCTAGGCTAGACAAGTGAGAAAGGTAACTTTAAAAGGCCCGTCTCACGGTGATTCGTGAGCGGAACCCTCCTTTCTTCATTTGTGCTTACCTGGCCACAATTGACGGTGAAAAGGCGATTTGAGAGATATCTCACAACTTGTCACTTTGGAACAGTTAGGAGTAGTCTAGTTGACTTAGGAGACCCTAGCTCTAGGTTTGATTGTGCATGTTTAAACTGTGGTTGTTTGAAATTGTGCCGTATGTCCGTACACATTCTTGCAAAAAATCTTTCTAAAAAAACACTTTCAAAAATTTCAAAACTCCAAAAACAAACAAAAAATAAAAAATAATAAAAATTGAAAAAAAAAATTCACATTCTTTTCCTTTCTCTCATCACATCATGGGTACCCCACCTCGCAGAACTCTTGCCGAACTTTGGTACTCTCAACCAGATATTACTTCCTACGCTTCTTATTTTGGTCGAATTTCGAACAACCCCTCCATGCCCAAAATTTCTTTGAAAGATCAAATAGACGCGTCTAGAACAACCAGTTGGACTCCGCAATCCACCTTATATCAACCATTTCAATTTTCACCACCTTCTTACGTTGATACCCCTTTTTCGAGTCCTGTTGTAACTCCGAAACCCATGTCTATTGCTGAACATATTGAACAATCTCGTAACCGATTTTTCACTCCTTTCACCACTGCGAATTCTTTGGATCAACAATTCCATTCACCTTCTTATCCAAATATTGATCCTACTCCTGCCTAACAATTCAATTCCTACCAGTCCTACCCGACTTTTGCACCTTCTCTAGACATTGTTTCTACACAGCCATTTGGGAGTTTCATGTATCCAAACAACTTTGAATATTTTACTGAAACCCCATCACAACCCATGTCTAGTCTGGAACAGTCGTTGGAAAATTTTATGGTAGCGTCATGCCAACAGATGAGAGATTTGAATACGTCCATGGCCGCCCTTATACAACCTAGTGACCCGGTAGCTAGTTTCCAACTAGCTCCAAATTTTCCAATGTATTGTTCCCGCAAAAATTTTGGCTCAAAACCCGCTCCCAATAATAACAATAAAATAAAATAAAATAATAATAAAAACTCCACATGAAAAGAATGTAACAAATGCCTCAAAGCCAAGAGTTAAAACGTTGTGAAGCAACGCTTCAGATTCTATGTGCTGCGCGCTGCGTGTCAAACGTAGACGCGCTAGCGCCATGTGCGCTGCGCCCTAGGCAGCGCACCCCCAATCAGAGCAAAGCTCTGTTTTAAAATTCAAAATTTAAAAGTTGAAGCAACGCTTCAGATCCAGCGCTCTGCGCTGCGCGCCACGTGTTAGACACGGGTGCGCTAGCGCAGTTGCGCTGCGCTCTGAGCAGCGCACCACGTGCAAAGCACGGGTGCGCCAGCGCTGGAACCTAAAAGCTCCCCAACCGTCAGATCAAAGATCTAATAATAATGATAAATCATTAATTAATAAGAAACTAAATTCTGTTAAGGAAAGATTCCTCAAAATCTTTCCAAATAACAAGATTGTGCTCTGTAAATCAGGGCACCGTTGGATCAATGATCCAATGGTAAATAAAAATTACCAAAAGACGGAATAAATTTTGTATGGAAAGATCTTTCCAATCTTGTTAAAAACAAGAAGATTGCCTTCTGTAAAACAGAAGCCCTAGGATCAAAGATCCAACAGGGGGAAATATTCCCAAATCAATCAGAGAAAGATCTCTTCAACTGATTTAACAAATCATTTGGCCCTATATAAAGGACCCTAGACTTCAAGTCTAAAACACACACATATACAGAAGAGAGAATACACAAAAAGAAAAAGAAAAACCCTCTGCAAAAAGAAGAGGAAGCTCTTAGAAAGAAGAAGATTTTTTTCATCTTCAAGGTAAAAAGAACTGTGTTCTTAAAAAACAGAGATGAAAACATCTCGTAAAAAGAAGAAACGTCTTCTAAAAAGATCTTAGATCTATAAAAAAGACCAAGGTCTCTGATTAAAAAAGAAAAGATCAAGATCTAATCATAAAAAGAAGTATTTTTACTTCACAGAACTTCCGATCTATAAAGGCAGAGCCTTTTATAAGAATAAGAACTTAGTTCTTGAATCTTGAGGCAAAGCCTCCTTTAAGAAGAACGTAAAACTTGTTCTTTAATCTTAAATTGATCAAAATGTGCTTTGCGCTATTGGAAAGTGTTTTGCACTCATGAACTGCGCCCTTGCGCTCCTTGGACTGGCGCTCGGCGCCATAACATGCCACGTGTCAACCATAGACACGATCTGCACTTTGCGCTTCTAAAAATAGCGCACTGTGCTTCTGGGTTGGCGCTCAGCGCCAAGCGCGCCACGTGTCACTCACTGGCGCACCCATAAACTAGCGTAGCGCGCTCATAAATTAAAAGCGCAGTGCGCTAACAAATTAGTGCTTAGCACTAAGCGACACGTGTCCTCCTCGTGTGCGCTAACCGACAGAAGCGCAATGCGCTCTTTGACTGGCGCAAAGCACCTAGTGCATCACGTGGCGCTCTGTCAAAATGTATCTTATTCTGATAAATGCTGTGCATTCAGTATAAGACAAGAAATGTCAGAGCCCAATGCTTGGTATTATTAAAAGGGCAGAGCCCAAACAAAGGCCTAACAGGCAGAACAAAAATAGAATGTTCAACATTCTCTTAACTGGACTTAGCCCAATTCTGACCACAAGTTCTCAATTTAAATTGAACTGAGCTCATCTGCTCTTCCAATCAATTTACACCCGGTTCGAGGGTACATCTCTTCACTCCTCTGATATCTGTCGTTGTAATCCTTCAACGTCGTCAGAGAGGTGACGGGTCCCGACAACCATATATTCTACGGACCGTGGGGTCCTTAAACTCATGAACTATGATATCCTTAACCTCGACCGTGATGTCTTAAAACTAACGACGGACTATAGGGTCCTTAAATTCATAAACTATGATGTCCTTAACCTCGACCGTGATGTCTTAAAACTAATGACGGACTGTGGGGTCCTTAAACTCATGGACTATGATGTCCTTAACCTCGACCGTGATGTCTTAAAACTAACATCAGACTGTGAGGTCCTTAAACTCATGGACTATGATGTCCTTAACCTCGACCGTGATGTCTTAAAACTAACGACGGACTGTGGGGTCCTTAAACTCATGGACTATGATGTCCTTAACCTTGACCGTGATGTCTTAAAACTAACGACGGACTGTGGGGTCCTTAAACTCATGGACTATGATGTCCTTAACCTCGACCGTGATGTCTTAAAACTAACGACGGACTGTGAGGTCCTTAAACTCAAGGACTATGATGTCCTTAACCTCGACTGTGATGTCTTAAAACTAACATCGGACTATGAGGTCCTTAAACTCATGGACTATGATGTCCTTAACCTCGACCATGATGTCTTAAAACTAACATCGGACTGTGGAGTCCTTAAATCCACGGACTATGATGTCCTTAACCTCGACCGCGATGTCTTAAAACTAACGTTGGACCGAGATGTCCTTAAACTAACAATGGACCGTAATGTCCTTAAACTAATTATCGACCGCAATATCACTAAACTAAACAATAGAGACCAATTGCTCTCTTGTTGGATCTAAACGATCCCGTTAAGTTGATCTTAGTCTAAAATTAGACTAACGTATCCTTAACAAACGTTTAAGTCGATCTTAGTCTCAAATGAGACTAACATATCCTTAAACCAAAACCCCCCAAACCCAAATCTAAGAAAGATACGGATTTGGACTAGTCCATGCCCTACGGGCGACAACATAACTTAGTCTCCGTATACAATCCACGGGCAACCAAACACAAAACAAACACCCATGACACGAAGTGACCATATGGAGAAGGAGAAAGTTGTTACCGCAATGCGGTAGCGTAATTAACTACAGGGGCTTGTGCCTGCAGGGAAGAGCGTCCCTACAATCAAAAACCCCTCAAGCGAGAGGGAATCTGACGAAGTCTGCTATATCGGCCACATCCGTTTAAACCTTCGATACACGGTGCCATAAATCAACTTGGCATCTTCGGAGAGGTGGACGGATAGCACCAATTAGCATCTGCCCCCAGATTCAGGGGAGACGTCCAGTCTTCCCGGCTTCCGGCGGTGAACAGATTCCGGTGCGCCCGGTGGGACCTTTTTCTCTTTCCACTCCACACTTCGTGTGTCGTGTCCGCGAACCAATCGCGGTTTGCTAATGGTTGCCCGTGGGTTTCAAGGTACTAAGATTTGGCGTTTTTCTTGGTGAAGAAAGCAAAGGATCAATGGCGTTCACCTGCTCAAAGTGTTCCACATGCAACTGCATCCCACGTCCTGCCTCAATTGGGGGTATATCTTATGGGCCCCAGGCAGCTTCCCTGTTCACAATGCCCGTGGAACAGGTTACTCAAGCCCACAGGGTTGTTTTTCGGGACCATGCTCCCGCCAGCAAGCTTCACCGTTCCCGTGCCAGTACCAGAAGCTCCCAAGAAGTCGGTCTTTGATCGGCTTACAGCTGCTGCGGCCCCTCTCAACGGGTCGTCCGGCACCGGCGCCTCGGTCTTCTCCAGATTGGGCCAAAATTCCTGTGGGCCTACAATGAAGCTTGCAATCCCAGAGAAGGTTATTCCGAAGAGAGTAACCAACCCTGCTCCCGAAGTCGTCAAGGAGGCTTCTCCTGCCAAGGGGTCGGTCTGTACAAGACGGACCGTCCTAACTCCCACTCCCGCTCCTGCTATTCAAAGGACATCAGTCTTTAACAGTCTAACGCCAGCAACAGCCCCTCACCTGAACAGGGGGTAAGACAAAACCATCCCCATCGCCGAACCAACACCGTCAGCTCGATACGCTCGATGTCGCCACTGGCGCCGAGTAAGGAAGGATGGGGGCAACTCCCCCTCTGGGCTAACTCCACCGGCTCCAACGGTGGAAATTAATGCTGCTGTGCCAACCGAGAACAGCTTTGAGCTGCTGAACAAAGTGCGCAGGAATTCTCCTACCGCCATACTGAAAAGATCTCCTCCGGTGGAAAATGTTGCGGAAGCAAAACCAGAACAGTCCCCTCAGCGGCTGTCCTCCAAGATCTACAAAGTCTGGCGGCAGGTCCGGAACTAAGTGGTTGATCAAGATTACCCTCGCCGACAAAAAAGGGCGAAGGTTCAATAAGAAGAAAGCCATCCTGTCAAGCCACGAAAAGCTATCCAGGTGCCCACCGCGACGGCCCCCTCAACTTCGACCGCTCATAAGAAGAGAAGGCCGGAAAAGATCCCCGTGCCTACGACAAATGTCAAAGGCACCGAGCTCAAACGCCCTAAGTCTAGGGGCATGGTGGTGCATACTATTTACATGGCATCCGGGAAGGAGGATAGCCGCGCTTCTACGGGCCACCGACCACTCACCCGATCCATCACAAGAGCTCAAGAACAGCAACAACAGAAGCTTCAGGAGATGCTGACTGCCATGGCCGCACTCACCGGGCCAAAAGAAAGCCCGGAGGCGTCATCGGAACAACGTCACGAACACGAGACTGATGCTGAATTCCTTCGGAGAATGCTCGAAAAGAAGGACAAGGAGGCTGCGGAACAAGCGTCCAATATAAAGCAAATGGCTCTTCTGTTCCAAGACATGGTGGGTATGATGATCCAGCAGGACCCTCCAGCTGAAGATCCTCCGATTATCCTTGAAGATGACAGAGGAGAAACGTCGAATCCCCTGCCGGCTCTTTCAGCAGCCAAGAAGGAAACCATTTCTAAGGCCGCCCTGGATGATTATATTGCTCAACAAATATGAGTTCACCAGGAAAATGAAGCGGCCGGCCAAGTCGTCAAAACTAGGCGACCATATCCGGGTTGGTATGATCAGATAAAATACCCGCCAGGCTATACGATCCCGAAATTCCACGTGTACAAGGGGACGGGCAATCCCCACCAGCACGTCGCCCAGTTCAGAGCTCTGTGCGGCAACACCGGGGACGATGATAAACTCTTGCTCCGCCAATTCATTGGCAGCTTATCGGAAACGGCGTTCGAGTGGTACTCCGAACTTCCAAATGACTCTGTCAAAACTTTCGCGGAAATGGTGTTGTTGTTCACTTAGCGATTCACAAGTGCTAGTGAACGCACCCCAATAACGGCATTGATCAATGCCAGGGTGAAGCCGGGCGAGACGTGGGTTCAGTACGCAATCCGATGGCGGAACCTGTGGTCAAAATGCGAACAGCGTATCGAAGAAGCACCAGCGGTGGACATGTTCATGGGCACCCTAGACTCTCATGCAACTATTTCACAGTTCATGATATTCTTCAAACCGACCACGTTCCAGGCCTTAATCGATAAGTTGGCCCAGATGGATCAGATGGGTCATAGACCGTCTCCCCCGAAACCGAAACCGCGGAACGAAAAGGGTAAAGGGATGGCGATCTTCGTTGCAAACACCCAACAGCAGCCCAGTGCCCCAAAGCTAGCGGATCAACTGGAGGAGAGACGGCGCTATTACAATGAGAAAATGAAGCGTCCTTACTCATTCCCATGGGACAAAACGAAGAGGCTGTTTGAGCTGGCTATGCACAACAGGCTTATCAATTTGCCGAATCCAATGCGACCACCGCAACCCAACGAAGTGAATAATCCCAATTATTTCCCTTACCACCAAACGGTAAGCCACCCGATCGAGGATTGCTTCGTCTTTAAGGGATGGATCGAGGATCAGTACCTACAAGGCAAGTTTGCATTGTCTGCGAAGTGGAAAGTAAACCCACCATAACCGCACACTCCTAAGAAGACAGACACACCGGGGGCAACATGCTCTTTTGTTGAGGAAGGTCCATGGGAGGTGGCTCTTTCAGCCAAAACCGAAAAGATGCTGAATGATCTCCAGACATGCCCGGCAATCAGGTGGAAGAATCCGCTGGAACCCCAGATCGTCGAAGGAACGCTAAAACCGCGCCCAACTCTAAGAATCAGTGGTGATAACCAAAGTGTCCGCACCCAACCGTCGAAATCTTCGAAAAAGGAGAAGAAATCCAAAAAGCCCGTGAAGCCTGGCGACAAGCGCACGGACCTACAGAAACAGATCAACGCGCTGGAAAAGTATAATCAGAAGGCGCGGACTCCAATCACGCTCCAAGAATTTCTCGGCCACGTCCTTGAAGACGGAGATGATGGAGAAGACTCGGCGGACGAATCTGAGGATTACATAGCAAGTTGCCATATGATCTCTCATTTATCGACAGGTAATGGAGAACCTCCTTGCATAAAGAAACTGAGGGACAAATCCCGAACCGGAGCTTCCAGGGCCATCAGATGAAATGATCGACGCATTCCTAAACGAAGCTCTTTCGAAGACCAAAGCTGATCGAGAGCGTGAGATGGCCATATTTGAGAAAGCCAAACGCCGGCGGCTGGACGAAAGAGTTAAAACACTCCCGCCAGATCAAAGTACATCTGTCGCAGATAAAAACAAGTTCAAGATGAGGAAAAAGTTTGCGAAATCCATATCAATGGGGATGAAGCTGCCATCCTCCGAAGCGAACACTCTTGGTGAGAGAGAAACACATCCTAGCTACCGTCTATATCATCGAAAGATTTCGCACCTCACCGAAGAGTGCAACGCTTTACAAGATGGTGGCAGGGTTATGTTGCTCACCGGCAGTATTCCAAGCGGATGAAACGCAAAACTCGTCAGGAGCAGAGAAGTACGATCGAAGAGCATAAAGGAACTACCAGCAACTGTCGCGTAGTCAACGCTGGGGGATCGCAAGTCCTCACCTTCGGAAGTGACTCCGACGAAGAGATGACTCTTTGCCCTCTTTTCAAAGAATCTACCTCGGGGAAAGAGGAAGAACCGAAGACCTGCGAAAACATTCAGCTACGCAATCGTACGCTACCCGAAAAGAATCTTGGGCCCTCGAATAGTGGGTCAAACAGGAAAGATAAAGGAAAAGAAAAGGTCTCTGAAGATATCGCCTTAGATGACCAAGTCATGAAAGAGCTGACCGCTAAGGACCCGCCAAAGAAAAGTAAGGTGGACTACAACGTTCTGGCACACCTAAGGAAGTTACCTTCGCAGCTCAGCATTCTCGATGCCCTTTTACTATCAAAAGAAGCAAAAGATTCATTGATCAAGACACTACAATAGCCAGAGCAATTCCAAGCTTTCCTCGCTGAAGAGAAAATGAAGGATGAGCTGGAGGAAGTACACACAGCCGATACCAGCTTCGGTGATGAAGACCTCCTCCTTGGGACGTGCGAGCACAACCGTCCCCTCTATGTCTCAGGGTACTGCCACGATATAAGGATAGGCAAAATCCTGGTCGACAATGGGTCCTCCGTCAATCTCCTCAACGTGTGAGTGTTTAAAGAAATCTGCATGAGTGTTCAACACCTCGCTCGGGATAAGATCACCAACTCCGGGTTCGACTCTCAGTCATCGCGGACTATCGGGTCTGTGATATTGACATTACGATTTGGGCTACTTGTCATGGACATTAAATTTCATGTCATTGACGCCAAGACATGCTATAACACGTTGCTCGGCCAGCCTTGGTTACACGAGTACAACATCATCCCGTCTACACAATATCAGTGTATGAAATACTTTAAGGATGGTCTCGAGTATACCGTAACAGGAGAGCTGAATCCATTCTCCATGAACGAAGTCCGCAAGTACGAAGATGCAAAATACTTTTTGCCAGATTTTGAGGACACGGAGAGATGTCACAAACCGGAGAACAAAGCTATCACCACCATTCCTGTCTTCGGGAGTGATACTGAGGAAGAGGAAGAGATAGTTTTCCTTGAGATAGAGTTACCCTCTCTACGAATGGCAGTCCATTATGAGCTAACGGACGAAGAGAATGCTCACCTTCGCCTTAAGGAGCTCGATGCCCTTGATGAAACCCGGCTCATAGCGCAGCAAAATCTCGAAGCTTATAAAGCAAAGATGACGCGCTCATATGAAAGATTGACCAGGCCGAGGACATTCCGCTAAGGAGAACTTGTGCTAGTGGTCAAAAGACCTATGATCCCCAATCGTGCCAAGCGGGGGAAATTCGAGCCGAACTATGAAGGCCCGTACATCATAGACAAGGTCTACCAGGGTAGGGTTTATCTACTCATGGACATGCATGGTGAAAGACCTTTCAGGCCAATAAATGGTCGCTTCCTGAAGAAGTACTACGCTTGATGAGTCACGGCTTAGATCAATGATAGACGACGACGACTATGTCCGCTCGCAATCTTCTTAAGCCCAAACTCTATAAGTAGTAGCAGGCT
Organism: Agapanthus africanus; assembly: GCA_030015575.1. Classification (NCBI taxonomy): domain Eukaryota; kingdom Viridiplantae; phylum Streptophyta; class Magnoliopsida; order Asparagales; family Amaryllidaceae; genus Agapanthus; species Agapanthus africanus. Next base: position 819,747,513 of record CM057339.1, on the reverse strand, counting down.
TTCTTTTGGACCGAGACGTCCTTAAACTAATAGTGGGCCGAAACGTCCTTAAACTAACAGCGGACCAAAACGTCCTTAAACTAATGACGGACCGAAACGTCCTTAAAACTAACAATGGACCACTATGTCCTAAAACTAGCTGTTGACTGAGATGTCGATAAACTACGGTGGATTGTGTTAGTTATATGTATGCCCTAGAGGCCGTTACTGTGCATTGGATGTATATTGTAATGGATGCTGGGACATATATAGGCATGACTTTCTTGCTCGACATGATAGTACGCTATCTGGTTGCTCTTTATCTTAACATGTATACTTTCTGTCTCTTTGTTACATGTTGATAAAGCCCTTAGGATGTGTACTCGACTTCCAGGATTGTGATGCAAATCATACTAGTGGGGCCTGGGTAGACCATGAGTACATCCTTCAATGTTCCTAGTCGTGGGAATATCGAGACGGGGCATCGATATTCCAGAGTAGACTAGCGTATATCTTCTCGACCCATGTGATGGGCGATGGATGATCCCATATCCATTGGTGTTTGACATCAGAGATGGTATGCGGGTGCTCAGTGGAGACTGGGTACACTGAACGGACTCGCCGAGAACTCCCAGATGGTATTATACCTCACGTCAGATGGCAGTTCTCTGGTGACACTGATACAGCTTAGTCTGTTGACCCGAGATCGTCATAGAGTCTTGTGTGTCTCCCACTATGCTTTGATTTCCACCCTACCACGGCTCTACTGAGTCGTGCAAACAGGTGGTTTTTTGGGTACAGTCCCGATTCACATGGAGGCAATGAGCGATAGGAGGGGATTCGTCTCTCCCGGTATTGGGGGATGATGTTGCACTATGCTCGACTGGCCATAACAGGAAATCCCTGGCCAGGGTTGCAGTGATATACTGGTAAGAGTTATCAGTAGTTTCACGAATGTTATGGACCTTACGTCGGCATGACTTATCAAGCTACCGGGGTCTGACGTTTACCACCCCTAGGCGAGATATGCGACATATCAGACGAACAGACCGGACTGTACGGTAAGTGTTACTGGTTGGATTCACAGGAGTGTGAGCGGGCTTGCTCGTCGATCTTCTGATCGCTCAAAACCCGGGTGGCCGTTACGTTTGGCAGACCGCTTGCGGCTTGTGGGTGCTTGATATGATCATCATCTGCTGCCGGCGTATTGACGAGTCTTTAGAGTCCTACACAGAGGTTTCCTGGCTCAAGCGAAACGAAATAGGAGCGCATATGAGATATGTGCGGGACCGAGAATAATGCGTGTATGTGATACCGTATTCCATTCTCGCGATGAATGTATCGATTGGTTGTATGCGATATAACCTAGTTATCGAATCGAAGATTGATTCGATAAGTCGATACATTGGATACTAGTCGGTTATATGCGACATGACCGGATCATTGAATCAAGTGTTGATTTAATGATTTAATTTATAATTATATATTTGATATATTACTTTGCATTAACTAGTATTTGTTCACTTTAAATGGATTTTCTCACTTGAAGTACACAAGTTGTATATGTGATATACTTTTGTGCACTTGTTTGTATCATGTTTGATAATACATGCTAACTTGAGTTTGTGTGTATGATTAAACCATGGTTATATGAATGGTTAGGGTTTTGTTTACTTATTCATTTATTTATTTTGTTTATTTATTTTGGAAAAGATAAATAGAAATGGTGGCTTTCTTTGTTTCTTTCATGAAGCTTCATGAAGTGTTGAAAGCTTGACCATTTTGTTTGCTTCCCTTAACCTAACCATTCACCTAACCCTAGTCTAGTCTCTACACTTAACCATGGTTGGTATATGATAAGTGTTCATTTTATTTTCTATTTTGAATAATACTTATCATATTCCTTCTTCTTCTTCATCTTCTTCATCTTCAACAATGAAGCAACCTTGCAACCATCAATGGCAACTTGAGAAAAAGAGTGAGAAATCCAATTCTAAAGTGAACCCACTTCCTATTTCTTCATCCTCTACCACTTGCCAAGTAGTATAGGGTGTTTTCTTCACAAGTTTCATGGCTTGGTGAAGTTGGAGCTTGATCTAGTGTTGCCTCGACGTAGATCATCTTCGGCATCGAAGTCGACGACCTAGCCCGCCCATTTCTCCGATGAAGCCGATGCTAGAGTCCGGGATTCGATATGGACAGCGGAGGGACGTCATCACGGAGCCTAGGAGGTGGAGGACCGGATCTACAAAGGTTGTAGCCACTTTCCTTTAGCAATAAATTCGTTTACTTGCTTACATCGCCTATAAATCTAGTTAACGATCCGTATTAGGGTTTGTAGGCACATGAAATTTTTAGAATTGGGCATGTTTGATCACTTGTGAGACCTCATGGGTGTGCCTAGGAAACCAACAGTGGTATCAGAGCCTAGCTAGAGCCTTAGGCAATGCGTAAATGGAGTTAGAAGTCCGATCGAACCGAAACCCTAATTCAAAATGGCTCTCTGTACATTTTTCAAAAACAGGGTTTTTTCCAGATTAAAAATATGCAGAAAAATCAGAAGGATTTTGTAAGAGTTACTGTGAAATTCGATCGCCTAATTCCATCAAACCGCCGCGGTTTCGAGGCACGAGCATGGCTCGTGCGGCTGTTCCGCGGCCGTACGGTCTCCTTGTTCAATGAATTTTACACAGTAATTCCTATTTTCCAGTGCTGGTTTTCCTGGGAATTTTCAATATGAACTCAAGAGTTGAGTTTTCTGGGTTGTATTGGGAGTTCGTAGATTCGATCGGATTGTCAAACTTTGTAAATGTGTTTTTCCGGGTAATTTTAGAGTATGTTAAAAAGTTCGACCGGATATAAATACCCACTCTTTCCCCTGCCGGGAAATTTCCAGTTGTTGGACTTTTTCGTAGTTTAATGACATTCTAAGTAGTGCAAGTAACGCGATGGTCCCTCTAGAAGACAACAAACCTTAACTCGATTATGTGACCGTCTTGAACTGCCCTTTGAACCTTCGGGTTTGGGGCAGTACGGCGTGCCACATGTAAGGCGTTGGCTTGACTCTTCTACGGCTGGACCGTTGGTACTGAGGCATGAACTGAATATTTTTAAACTTATTTCATGTGTTGAGCTGTATCGGGAAAACTTGGGTGTTCGATTGTTCGATCGGAAAGTTTAAGATTTTCTATCTTATCCGTAATGTGATACAACATTTGGAATTCACAAGTAGTTATGAGATAACTGAATGAATGTTATAAACATAGCAGTTTAGTCTCGATTGATCGGTTGCCACCGAATTTTGATGTGATCAAAAGTCCGTCGCAATCACGTAGCGTACGTGGATACTCGCCGGGTAAACTTAATAGACAGCCTCACCCCATAGCCCCGACCAAGTGACTGTAGGAGAACCCCATCGCCGAAAGCATCTGTTCGGGTGCTCGCGGCAGCGTTGTTCCGCCTTGGTGCACTTCGTCAACGGCGTCGGGGGTGCGACCGCCTACTAAAGTTTGCGACGAGTATCCGATCAGAATGTCGGGAATCCTGTTGAATTCCCCGACTTGATATTGAAAAGTGTTTACGATAATAAGACTAAAATGCGGGGTTTATAATTGTTAGGCATGCGATGTCTAAGTATTTCATTTGATTAGGCATGCGATGTCTAAAGAGGTTGCGGATTCCAACTGTTGTAGTTTTACACTTTCTTTTCTGTGACCGTAAGTGTAATATGTGATATCGCCGGTTTCGTTGCTATATGTCAACGACAATTGGGATGCGCATATTTACTTACGTTGATAACATGTAATGTTATGTGTTTCTGGATATGTTATATTGGATCGTCGTGTTCGAATAGCCGGGGGTTTTTATGTGAGATTAGTGTTTTTTCATTTTCGTTCATTTAAAAACTTGTATGTAATATTCTTTTATTGGGGCACTTCCAGGTTGCGGATGATGTCACCATTTGTATATTATTTACTTTTCCGCATTAGGATAGACCAAAGGAGGGGAGCACAAGTAACCGGGTTCTGGGGTCCAGTGGGAGACCATCTCGAGGAGTCAAGTCCGGGTCTCTGTTCACATCATAATATTGCAATTCATACGCCCCATTTTTGTGCAATTTATAAGTAAACAGGTGCTTTTGACGATCGTTTGTTACATGATACAGGATACAGACTTTTGAAGCAAATACAGTGAAAAAGACAAAGTTGATACAGGAAATGGACTTTTGACCAACCAGCACACGGATCCTACTCAAGCCGAGACGAACGTCAAGAGAAACGGTCAAAAAGAGCCTTACAAGTTTCACTGAGAATCTGGAGAATACTAGAAAGCCCAACAGAGAAACGAACAGTGAAAACAGAGAGCCCAAGAGAAGAACAACCAAGCACAGAAAGCTGGTGGGCCAAGCCCACTAAATGGCCGCGGTTCCGCGGCCAAATGCATGTCTCTGCCGCGGAACCGCGGCCATATGGTGCCCGTGTTGGCACCGACTTCTTGTGTCGGTGTGTCGTTTCATTGTTGGGATTTTTAGGGGTTAAATCAGTAAATTCATGTCTACGAGAGTCTGTAACCCTAGCTTCACTAGTTACTTATAAATTGTAATCTAGATCTTAAAAATTGTATGCCTCTTTATAATCAATAAAAGTGAGATTTGTTGAAGAATTCAGAGCATCATCTCTTCTTGTAAGTCTTTAGTTTTATTTAATTCTTGCCTTAGCATAATCTTTTACTTGCCCTAGTTATTTAATTTTTGCTCTAGTGTAATCCTCCTTAATTGCACCAAGTAGTTAACCTTTAAAACATAAACATAAAAATGTCTCTTTGCAATAATTCCCTAATGTGCGAGTAAAAATTCTCGCTCGTTAGGGTTAGGAACAAGGGAGTGAGTGAGAGACGGATGTCTCTCACCTCTTTCAATGTCAACTTATTTTTAAACGAAACCTTCATGCACACATATACGATCCGCCCCCTACGGCACCCTACCTATAAGGTAACGGTGTTCCGTAGTATAAAAGGCCGGACTTATATGATGTCCATGAAGCTCACATCAATGAATAAGAAAAGACGGACAAGGATCTAGAGGAAGAAACTTTGTTTCTTCCCGATCATCCTAATCCCTTTTCCTATTGATTGTTGTGACTTTCCTAAAAGCTTAAATCACGACATTGAAAGAGGTGAACACACTGATCTCAACACACCTACCTTCGACCTAACCCTAATGAGTTCCTTCTCATCACATAAATTCGTCTTAAACTCAATCGATAAAAAACCAACAACGATTTGAATCAACTCGTTATAACACAAAAATCAGAAATTAACCATCCCTGCGGATCGACCCGTATTCACCGGCTAGCTGCGAACCGACGCCGTTTCTGATTACGGTAAACTACAAATTTTTGGATTAATCAGTCTCCTAACCCTAGAATTGGTAGGGTTGCTTGCCGCTCTCGTAGGGGTCTAGAGGTGTGGGATTGGCTATTCATCACGACCGTGGAATCCGTGTTTTATACTGGCTCGTATTAAAAACACGGACGTCCTAGTATATCCAATATTTTATATGATACTTTCTGCTGCGTTATCTGTGATGTGATCATGTGATTTGTTCAGATAGATATTTTATATATTGTATATATGATATATTATATAGACGTTGCTTATGTTTTACACCCGCGCTAGCCCTGCCTTACTCTGGCATTAGTTACCTAACCTAACGGTGCAGACGGGACATCGAGGCGAATGCGGATGGCATAAGCGTACGTTATATTTATCTGTGATGTTTAGGTGGACTTAAATGATGGGATATTCACTAATGAGATTAATGAAAGAAAATAAACCTAATTGATGTTGTGGAATCGAATTTCAAAAATAAAACAGGTAGTTACAGTTCTTTCTTTGCATCGTGGTGTTCATTGTAGAACATCCTGCACCTTATTCGATGAGGAAAGGACCGAGATGCCTTCACCGGGAGTGACTCCTTTAGCAATAACTGGCAAATGCTACACACTCGGTTTGTCTTTTGATCGCTTCTATAGTTTCTGCTTTGCACAGTGATATATATGATATATCCCGCACCTCATTCGACGAGGAAAGGGCCGACGACCCTTCGCCAGGAGTGACCCCTTTAGCAAAACTAAAAAAGCCTCAAAAACATTCCATTTAAAAACCATTTGATTCCGCAATGAGATCAAGTTCAAAGTGTTAAAGGTTTTCATAAAAACCATTCGCAACCCTCCGTCCTTTTAGGAAGTAGAGTACTTAGTATTCGTGCTGTGTTTGTTGACCTTAGTTAAGGCACAGTGTACGGTAGCTAAGTGATGTCTTCCTACACCGCATATGATGCGATTAGTTAGGACAGTCGCGTGACTTTGTTGACCTTAGTTAAGGGTCATGTGGATGGGTCTAATTAATCACGAAATGACGGGTAGAACTTGACTAGTACTTATGATTTGTTGACCATAGTTAAGGTCATAAGTGCTAGGGGTAAAAATCTTTATCGGGAGTTTCAAGTGTTGAAATTTGCAATGAGATTGCATACCTTCTATGTGATAGTTGGATCCCGATACCCACTGCGAGTAATTGTTACTCCTGGGAGAGTTTTGCACTTTGCAATTAGCCGATCAAGTAGGTGTCTAGAAAGGTGTCAACGGGGTTATGCCTCTGGGAAAATGAGGTTTACTGTAATTAGGTCCGTGCGAAAGTACGGGGAACCTCCCTCAAAGTACCGACACTGGCCTGGCTGAAAGATTGACGAACTTATAGAGTGTAATTAATCCCGGCTAGTCTTTCCTTTTAAGGTTTGAAGGAAAATTTGATAAAAACAGTGGGAGCCATCCTGATTAGATAAAATATATAACCAATCTAATCTTGCAAGAGCGCACGCAGAGTGTTTTCTTCTCTCTCTCTCCAGGTAGCGACCATATCACACCTTAATCAAGATAATAATATGGATATTTTGACCGAACCTGCTTGTTATACTGAGCTGGGGAACGTTGGTCCCGCTCCAACTTATAATTGTTATAAGGCAGAGCAGGAAATATGGGAATACCAGAATTCCTATGCCGCCCAAACAAAGAAAGTGCATATGATGCATCTCCTTCGGGTGTGTTTATTACAAATAACTATTTCTCAGTATCCTTTGCATCCTGGGTATTTGATACTGGATCAGGAAACCAGATATGTAATCAGTTACATAGGGCTACAAAAAGGTAGAAAAACTGAGATCGGGTGATAAGTTTCATGAGACAGAAAACGGGGCAAGTGTTGCAGCCAAGTCTGTTGGTCACTGTCACCCTGTATTACCAATACATTGATTCTGAATAAATGCTATTAGATACCGAACCTGATATACAAAATCATATCAGTCTCTTTATTAGTAAAGAAATGATAAAATTTTGTATTGTTGGATAATGTTTTGAACATTTCCTATATCAAAAGTTGATTGGTTCAGGCACGTTATCTAAAAGCATTGATGTTCTAAATCAAACTACAGTTCCTACTATACAGAACACACACAAGAGGAAGAGTTCAGAAATAAACGAATCATTCTTGAGGCATTGTAGACTAGGTCATATCAATGCGACCTAACTGGCTGAAGTTATATTTTAGATGCATATTTAAATCAGTTTGAATTTACATCTTGTGAAACTTGCCAGTCATGTCACAAAGATAAGATGACCATAGCTCTGTTTATTGGAAACAGAGAAAGAGTTAGTGAACTCTTGGGACTGATACATGATGATGCATGTAAGGTCTCCTGTCTACAAATGCCAGGACCGGTTCTTTATACTTCATTACGTTCTCTGATGATCTCTCAAGATTCAGACATATGTTCCTGTTGAAACATAGGCCCGAAGCTTTTGAGATATTCATAGAATATAAGTTAGAAGTAGAGAACCAAAAACCGGGTATAAGTATTATATCCGATGATGAGATCAGGGAGGAGAATACTTGTGCATGGAATTCCTGGACTGTTCTAAAGGAGAATGAGATTCTCTCTCCGTATTACTCCTGTGAATACACCACAGCACAACGGTGTATCAGTGCAGAGCAATCGCACAATATTAGATATGGTGTGCTCTAGGATGAGTATTACTGAGTTACCTATTTCCTTTTGGAAGTTATGCACTTGAGAAGTTGCATACCTATTAAATAGGGTTCCGATCAAATCAGATGCCTACCATTTCATATGAGATATGGAAAGGGAAGAGCCCATCTCTTAAGTCAGTTAAGATTTGGGATTGTTTGGCCTATGTCTAAAGCAAAATCCGGACAAGATCGAGGTAAGGTCAGCTCTGTAGAACTGGAAAGGTTCCAGCTATACAAACTGCAGTAGATGATTTGGTAGAACCAAAGGATTCAATAGCAACCAACGAACCTCAGCCTCTCCACCGATCTAGTAGGGTTCCTCACCCACCTGAGAGATACTTCGGTTTCTCTATGACAGTGGAAGCGAGGATTGCATCATGAGATGATGACCCAACTAGTTTCGGGCTGGACATCAGGAGTAGGACTCTGTAAGAATGGCTGGATGCTTAGCGATCTGAGATGGAATCCTTATACACCAACAAAGTATGGACTTTGGATGCTTTATCTGAAGGGTTAAATCCCCATCAGGAGCAAGTATATCTTGAGAAGATTACTTGGTGTAGATGGAAAAGTTAAGACTTTCAAAGCTAGACTTGTTGAAGCTTTTCGTCATCAACCAGGCGTGGATAGTGATGAAACCTTTTCCGAGTGACTATGCTTAAGTCCATCCGGATCCTACTTAACATTGCTATATACCATGACTGTGATATCTGGTGGTTGGGTGCCATGACTGCTTTTCTAAATACTGATTTAGAAGAGAACGTCTAAAAGAACACAGCCAGAGGGCTTCGTAAACAGTGGGAGCAGCGGAAACGTGTGCAAGTTACTTTACAGAATAAAGCAGGCATCGCGGAATTGGAACGTCTGTTTTGATGTGATAGTCAAAGTGTTTGACTTCATCAAAATGGTAGACGAACCTTGTATATACAAAAAGGTAGTAGAGAGTAAGGTGGTCATCCTCGTATTGTACGTAGACAACATACTCTTGATAGGAAAAGAGTTTCCTATGCTACGCACGGTCAATCTCCTCTTATCACATGGATTCTCCATATAGGATCAAAGTGATACCTCCTAAAATCCTGGGTTTAGGATCTATGAGATAGATCTAGATGGATGTTAGGATTCTCACTAGTTGTAGTGAGATGGTATCAATCGATCCTGGGGAGAATCACTGAAAGGGTTCCAGGGTGATAAAGACGACTGAATGTCAGTCACAGGCATTGTCTTCACCCTCAGTAGAGGGACGGTATGTTGGAAGAGTTCCAAGCTAGATACCGTGGCAAACTAGACGATAAAGGCTGGTAACATCGCTATTAAAGATACTACCAAAGAGTCAGTTTGGGTGTATATTGGTTCATAAGATGAACTAGGTTCCTACCATTGTACGACAATGGAAGTGTGGTTTTGGCCCAGGAACCCTGGTCCCATCAGTGACCCAGACATATTCTGAGGCAGCATCACCTGATCATGGAGATAGATGATCTCCAGGGTGATCGAGGTTAGGAGAGAAGACTCTGAGGACAACACGGCGGATCCACTCACAAAGGCTTTTTCCCAGAGAGAGACTTATATGGGATGGTTGAGTATGTGATACTGCAACCACTGCTACAGATGGCCCTAGTGCAAGTGGGAGATTGTTAGTTATATGTATGCCCTAGAGGCCATTACTGTGCATTGGATGTATATTGTAATGGATGCTGGGACATATATAGGCATGACTTTCTTGCTCGACATGATAGTACGCTATCTGGTTGCTCTTTATCTTAACATGTATACTTTCTGTCTCTCTGTTACATGTTGATAAAGCCCTTAGGATGTGTACTCGACTTCCAGGACTGTGATGCAGATCATACTAATGGGGCCTGGGTAGTCCATGAGTACATCCTTCAATGTTCCTAGTCGTGGGAATATCGAGACGGGGCATCGATATTCCTGAGTAGACTAGCTTATATCTTCTCGACCTATGTGATGGGCGATGGATGATCCCATATCCATTGGTGTTTGACATCAGAGATGGTATGCGGGTGCTCAGTGGAGACTGAGTACACTGAACGGACTCGCCGAGAACTCCCAGATGGTATTATACCTCACGTCAGATGGCAGTTCTCTGGTGACACTGGTACAGCTTAGTCTGTTGACCCGAGATCGTCATAGAGTCTTGTGTGTCTCCCACTGTGCTTTGATTTCCACCCTACCACGGCTCTACTGAGTCGTGCAAACAGGTGGTTTTTTGGGTACGGTCCCGATTCACATGGAGGCAATGAGCGATAGGAGGGGATTCGTCTCTCCCGGTATTGGGGGTTGATGTTGCGCTATGCTCGACTGGCCATAACAGGAAATCCCTGGCCAGGGTTGCAGTGATATACTGGTAAGAGTTATCAGTAGTTTCACGAATGTTATGGACCTTACGTCGGCATGACTTATCAAGCTACTGGGGTCTGACGTTTACCACCCCTAGGCGAGATATGCGACATATCAGACGAACAGACCGGACTGTACGGTAAGTGTTACTGGTTGGATTCACAGGAGTGTGAGCGGGCTTGCTCGTCGATCTTTTGATCGCTCAAAACCCGGGTGGCCGTTACGTTTGGCAGACCGCTTGCGGCTTGTGGGTGCTTGATATGATCATCATCTGCTGCCGGCGTATTGACGAGTCTTTAGAGTCCTACACAGAGGTTTCCTGGCTCAAGCGAAACGAAATAGGAGCGCATATGAGATATGTGCGGGACCGAGAATAATGCGTGTATGTGATACCGTATTCCATTCTCGCGATGAATGTATCGATTGGTTGTATGCGATATAACCTAGTTATCGAATCGAAGATTGATTCGATAAGTCGATACATTGGATACTAGTCGGTTATATGCGACATGACCGGATCATTGAATCAAGTGTTGATTTAATGATTTAATTTATAATTATATATTTGATATATTACTTTGCATTAACTAGTATTTGTTCACTTTAAATGGATTTTCTCACTTGAAGTACACAAGTTGTATATGTGATATACTTTTGTGCACTTGTTTGTATCATGTTTGATAATACATGCTAACTTGAGTTTGTGTGTATGATTAAACCATGGTTATATGAATGGTTAGGGTTTTGTTTACTTATTCATTTATTTATTTTGTTTATTTATTTTGGAAAAGATAAATAGAAATGGTGGCTTTCTTTGTTTCTTTCATGAAGCTTCATGAAGTGTTGAAAGCTTGACCATTTTGTTTGCTTCCCTTAACCTAACCATTCACCTAACCCTAGTCTAGTCTCTACACTTAACCATGGTTGGTATATGATAAGTGTTCATTTTATTTTCTATTTTGAATAATACTTATCATATTCCTTCTTCTTCTTCATCTTCTTCATCTTCAACAATGAAGCAACCTTGCAACCATCAATGGCAACTTGAGAAAAAGAGTGAGAAATCCAATTCTAAAGTGAACCCACTTCCTATTTCTTCATCCTCTACCACTTGCCAAGTAGTATAGGGTGTTTTCTTCACAAGTTTCATGGCTTGGTGAAGTTGGAGCTTGATCTAGTGTTGCCTCGACGTAGATCATCTTCGGCATCGAAGTCGACGACCTAGCCCGCCCATTTCTCCGATGAAGCCGATGCTAGAGTCCGGGATTCGATATGGACAGCGGAGGGACGTCATCACGGAGCCTAGGAGGTGGAGGACCGGATCTACAAAGGTTGTAGCCACTTTCCTTTAGCAATAAATTCGTTTACTTGCTTACATCGCCTATAAATCTAGTTAACGATCCGTATTAGGGTTTGTAGGCACATGAAATTTTTAGAATTGGGCATGTTTGATCACTTGTGAGACCTCATGGGTGTGCCTAGGAAACCTACAGATTGCAGCATCCCGAAGCTGATACAAAAAAATAGAATAAAAAAAAAGAGAAAACGGTATGTCCATAAGCAAAATGGGCACGTATGAAAACCCGAAAGGGCTCCGTGAGTAAAAACAGCAGGGCTACCGGCGGGTCTTGTGAAAACCTGAAAGGGCGCAACCTCGTTAGAAAAAAAAAGAATAATAACAAAAAAAGAAAATGGTATGTCCATAAGCAAAATGGGCACGGATGAAAACCCGAAAGGGCTCCGTGAGTAAAAACCGTAGGGCTACCGGCGAGTGTTTGTGAAAACCCGAAAGGGCGTAACCTCGTTAAAAGACACTTGCAAGGTCCTCTCGATCTTGTAAGGAGAAACCACCTGCGTGAGATCCTTACGACTCACAAGGGAGCAACACACTTAGGAATCCTCACGATTCCTAAGGAGAAATTACACTTGCGAGATCCCCACGACTCGTAAGGAAAATCCTCTTATGAGACTCTCATGGCTCATAAGATTTGAAAGTCTTAAGCTACAGGGATCTGAACCTGTTCTTAAGCAGCCCCCACAACCTCCACTACTGTCCTACAAGCGGCTCAATGTCGACCCTTGTATACAATCCATGGGCGCGAATAAACATTTCCCTAATGAAGTCCCATTCGTGACTAGGGATATGTCTATATTGTGAACAACCCTTGTAAGTCCTCTCGATTTATAAGAAGAAAACCCTCTTGGAAGATCCTTACGACTTATAGGAGAACATACACTTAGGAGTCCTCACGACTCTTAAGGAGAAAACGCACCTACGAGATCCTCACGACTTGTAGGGAGAAATACCTTCATGAGACCCTTACGGCTCATGAAGTCAAAAGCCATAGTCGACAGGATCCTAATCCTGTTTACTAAGCCACCTTTGTTCGACATCGACAGAGGCAAATGATGATTCGCTCCTGGCAATATCCCAGTAGTAGCGGTGCTGATGCTGAAATCAGTGTCTAATTCCAAGCTTGCAGCGAAAAGCCAGCAAGCCACACATGCATACGAAATAGCCGAAATGATGGGGCAACTTGCAGACAAAATCAGCAAGTAAAAATATATGCATGCAAAATAGCCGAAATGATTGGGCAGCTCGCAATAAAAACAGCGAGTAAAAATAAAAAAATATAGCCGAAATGATTGGGCACCACGAAAAATAGCCGAAATGATTGGGCAATCACGACCTTCGCGATATAAAAGCTAAAATGATAGAGCATCGCAGAAAGAAATAAAAAAATGAATGAAATTTATGCCCTACAGGTGATATCATATCAATCCCTGTATACAATCCAGGGGCGCACACAAAGAAGGAATCACACTCCTCCTCCCCGGGTTTCATCAGAAGAAGAAGCCAACCCTCGACGGCTCACAGATAACCTGGAGATCATCTCGACATTCGTCTCATTACAACAGACACAACATCAAGCAAAGCGGAACAGCGGCAACTCCCAGTTCTATGACTCGGCGGTGTACAGATGACCGAGAGTCAAACTCCGACTCCGTGAAATGCGGATAAAGTTAACCCTTCCTGCCTACGTGGAACGCGGATTATGTTACTCCTGACCCCGTGGGAAACGTCCAGAGCGGATCCTAGTCCTCGCAGAGCACGGCAATAACCCCGTGTGGAGCATCCAGAGCAGAGTTTGGTCCTCGCCGAACACGGCAGTGAACCCATGGAAAGCATCCAGAGAAAAATTCCTGGCTATGTGGAACGCGGATCATGTCACTCCTGACCCCGTGGAAAACGTCCAGAGAGGATCCTGATCCTCGCAGAGCACGACAATGAACCCGTGTGAAGCATCCAGAGCGGAGCCTAGTCCTCGCCAAGCACGGCAGTGAACTCGTGGGAAGCATCTAGAGAAAAATTCCTGGCTACGTGGAACGCGGATTATGTCACTTCTGACCCCGTGGAAAATGTCCAGAGTGGATCCTGGTCCTCGCAAAGCACGGCAGTGAACCCATGTGAAGCATCCAGAGCGGAGCCTAGTCCTCGCCGAACACGGCAGTGAACCCATGGGAAGCACCTAGAGCAAAATTCCTGGCTACGTGGAACGCGGATCATGTCACTTCTGACCCCGTGGAAAACGTCCAGAGCGGATCCTGGTCCTCGCAGAGCACGGCAGTGAACCTATGTGAAGCATTCAGAGCGGAGCCAAGTCCTCGCCAAACACGTCAGTGAACCCGTGGGAAGCATCTAGAGCAAAATTCCTGGCTACGTGGAACGCGGATTATGTCACTTCTGACCCCGTGGAAAACGTCCAGAGCAGATCCTGGTCCTCGCAGAGCACGGCAGTGAACCCGTGTGAAGCATCAGAGCGAAGTCTGGTCCTTACCGAACACGGCAGTGAACCCGTGGGAAGCATCCAGAGCAAAATTCTTGCCTACATGGAACGCGGATTATGTCACTTCTGACCCCGTGGAAAACGTCCAGAGCGGATCCTGGTCCTCACAGAGCACGGCAGTGAACCCGTGTGAAGCATCCAGAGCGGAGCCTGGTCCTCGCCGAGCACGGCAGTGAACCCGTATGAAGTATCCAGAGCAAACATTGGACTTTGGAGTCCTTAAATCCACGGACTATGATGTCCTTAACCTCGACCGTGATGTCTTAAAACTAACATCGGACTGTGGAGTCCTTAAATCCACGGACTATGATGTCCTTAATCTCAACCGTGATGTCTTAAAACTAACAATCAACCGTAATGATTTTAAGCTAATTTCACCTTGGTTCAAGGGTACATCTCGTCATTCCTTTGATTTTTGTCGTTGTAATTCCTCAACGTCTTCAAAGAGGTGATGGGTCCCGACAACCACACGGACTATGATATCCTTAACCTCGACCGTAATATCTTAAAACTAACATCGGACTGTGGAGTCCTTAAATCTACGGACTATGATGTCCTTAACCTCGACCGTGATGTCTTAAAACTAACATCGGACTGTGGAGTCCTTAAATCCACGGACTATGATGTCCTTAACCTCGACCGTGATGTCTTAAAACTAACAATGGACCGTAATGTCTTTAAACTAATTTTACCTTGGTTCAAGGGTACATCTCTTCACTCCTTTGATATTTGTCGTTGTAATTCCTCAACGTCTTCAAAGAGGTGACGGGTCCCGACAGCCACACATTTCACGGACTGTGAGGTCCTTAAACTTATGGACTATGATGTCCTTAACCTCGACCATGATGTCTTAAAACTAATATCGAACTGTGAGGTCCTTAAACTCATGGACTATGATGTCCTTAACCTCGACCGCGATGTCTTAAAACTAACATCGGACTGTGAGGTCCTTAAACTCATGAACTATGATGTCCTTAACCTCGACCGTGATGTCTTAAAACTAACATTGGACTGTGAGGTCCTTAAACTCATGGACTATGATGTCCTTAACCTCGACCGTGATGTCTTAAAACTAACATTGGACTGTGAGGTCCTTAAACTCATGGACTAAGATGTCCTTAACCTAGACCGCGATGTTTTTAAATTACGGTATCCTGGAAAACTTCCAGAGTGGAGCCTGGTTCTCGCCAAACATGGCAGTGAACCCGTGGGAAGCATCCAGAGCAACCCTTAACTCTGTGAAATGCGGATAAGGACAACTTCACCCATCACTTGCGGGTCCCCGTGACTCGTGGGAGAGTAAATTCTCTTGTGAGATCCTTACGACTCTAAAGAGAAAATACGCACTTAGGAATCCTCACGATTCCTAAGGAGAAATTACACCTACGGGATCCTCACGACTCATAGGGAGAAAGAGTCTTTATAAGTCCCTCACGGCTCATAAAGTTAAAAAGTCTTAGGTAGCAGATCCTAACCCTGTCTCCTAAGCCATCACCGCCCTACAAAGAGGTCAAGATGGATTATCAATAGGCCACATTCCCCGAAGTCAAATATTGACAAGGAGGGAAACAATCACTTATGAGTCCTCTCGACTTGTAAGGGAGAAAATTCTCTTGTGAGATCCTTACGACTCTCAAGAGAAAACGCACTTAGGAGTCCTCATGACCCCTATAGAGAAAATAAACCTGCGGGATCCTCTCGACCTGTAAGGAGAAAAAACCTTTTTGAGATCCTTACGGCTCATGAAGATAAAAAAGTCTTAAGCTACAAGGACCCTAAACTTGTACGCTAAGCCCTCAATTCCATGGCCATGCATAACTCTGCACTACTTCACCCACGCACATACTTACGTGGGCAAAATAGTGGAGGGCATTTGTTCCCACCAAAATTTTGGCTCGAAACCCGCTCCCAATAATAACAATAAAATAAAATAAAATAAAATAATAATAAAAACTCCACATGAAAAGAATGTAACAAATGCCTCAAAGCCAAGAGTTAAAACGTTGTGAAGCATCGTTTCAGATTCTGTGTACTGCGCGCAGCGTGCCACGTGTCAAACGTAGACGCGCTAGCGCCAAGTGCGCTGCGCCCTAGGCAGCGCACCCCCAATCAGAGCAAAGCTCTGTTTTAAAATTCAAAATTTAAAAGTTGAAGCAACGCTTCAGATCCAACACTCTGCGCTGCGCGCCACGTGTCAAACACGGGTGCGCTAGCATAGTTGCGCTGCGCTCTGCGCTGCGTGCCACGTGTCAAACATGGGTGCGCTAGCAAAGTTGCGCTGCGTGCCACGTGTCAGACACAGGTGCGCTAGCGCAGTTGCGCTGTGCTCTGAGTAGCGCACCACGTGCAAAGCACGGGTGCGCCAGCGCTGGAACCTAAAAGCTCCCCAACCGTCAGATCAAAGATTTAATAATAATGATAAATCATTAATTAATCAGAAACTAAATTCTGTTAAGGAAAGATTCCTCAAAATCTTTCTAAATAATAAGATTGTGCTCTGTAAATCAGGGCACCGTTTGATCAGTGATCCAATGGTAAATAAAAATTACCAAAAGACAGAATAAATTCTGTATGGAAAGATCTTTCCAATCTTGTTAAAAACAAGAAGATTGCCTTCTGTAAAACAGAAGCTCTAGGATCAAAGATCCAACGGGGGGAAAATATTCCAAAATCAATCAGAGAAAGATCTCTTCAACTGATTTAATAAATCATTTGGCCCTATATATAGGACCTTAGACTTCAAGTTTAAAACACACACATATACAGAAGAGAGAATACACAAAAAAAAGAAAAGAAAAACCCTCTGCAAAAAGAAGAGGAAGCTCTTAGAAAGAAGAAGATTTTTTTTCATCTTCAAGGTAAAAAGAACTGTGTTCTTGAAAAACAGAGATGAAAACATCTCGTAAAAAGAAGAAACGTCTTCTAAAAAGATCTTAGATCTATAAAAAATACCAAGGTCTATGATTAAAAAAGAAAAGATCAAGATCTAATCATAAAAAGAAGTATTTTTACTTCACAGAACTTCCGATCTATAAAGGCAGAGCCTTTTATAAGAATAAGAACTTAGTTCTTGAATCTTGAGGCAAAGCCTCCTTTAAGAAGAACGTAAAACTTGTTCTTTAATCTTAAATTGATCAAAATGCGCTTTGCGATATTGGAAAGTACTTTTCACTCATGAACTGCGCCCTTGCGCTACTTGGACTGGCGCTCAGCGCCATAACATGCCACGTGTCAACCATAGACACGATCTGCGCTTTGCGCTTCTGAAAACAGCACACTACGCTTCTGGGTTGGCGCTCAGCGCCAAGCGCGCCACGTGTCACTCACTGGCGCACCAATAAACTAGCGCAGCGCGCTCATAAATTAAAAGCGCAGTGCGCTAACAAATTAGCGCTTAGCGCTAAGCAACACATGTCCTCCTCGTGTGCGCTAACCGACAGAAGCGCAATGCGCTCTTTGACTGGCGCAAAGCACCTAGTGCACCATGTGGCGCTCTGTCAGAACGTACCTTAATCTGATAAATGTTGTGCATTCAGTATAAGACATGAAATGTCAGAGCCCAATGCTTGGCATTATTAAAAGGGCAGAGCCCAAACAAAGGCCTAACAGGCAGAACAAAAATAGAATGTTCAACATTCTTTTAACTGGACTTAGCCCAATTCTGACCATAAGTCCTCAATTTAAATTGAACGGAGCTCATCTGCTCTTCCAATCAATTTACACCCGATTCGAGGGTACATCTTTTCACTCCTCTGATATCTATCGTTGTAATCCTTCAACGTCATCAGAGAGGTGGCGGGTCCCGACAACCATATATTCTACGGACTGTGGGGTCCTTAAACTCATGGACTATGATGTCCTTAACCTCGACCGTGATGTCTTAAAACTAATGACGGACTGTGGGGCCCTTAAACTCATGGACTATGATGTCCTTAACCTCGACCGTGATGTCTTAAAACTAATGACGGACTGTGGGGTCCTTAAACTCATGGACTATGATGTCCTTAATCTCGACCGTGATGTCTTAAAACTAACATCGGACTGTGAGATCCTTAAATTCATGGACTATGATGTTCTTAACCTCGACCGTGATGTCTTAAAACTAACGACGAACTGTGGGGTCCTTAAACTCATGGACTATGATGTCCTTAACCTCGACCGTAATGTCTTAAAACTAACGACGGATTGTAGGGTCCTTAAACTCATGGACTATGATGTCCTTAACCTCGACCGTGATGTCTTAAAACTAACGACGGACTGTAGGGTCCTTAAACTTATAGACTATGATGTCCTTAACCTCGACCGTGATGTCTTAAAACTAACGACGGACTGTGGGATCCTTAAACTCATGGACTATGATGTCCTTAATCTCGACCGTGATATCTTAAAACTAACGACGGACTGTGGGGTCCTTAAACTCAAGGACTATGATGTCCCTAACCTCGACCGTGATGTCTTAAAACTAACATCGGACTGTGAGGTCCTTAAATTCATGGACTATGATGTCCTTAACCTCGACCGTGATGTTTTAAAACTAACATCGGACTGTAGAGTCCTTAAATCCACGGACTATGATGTCCTTAACCTCGACCGCGATGTCTTAAAACTAACATTGGACCGAGATGTTCTTAAACTAACAATGGACCGTAATGTCCTTAAACTAATTATCAACCGCAATGTCACTAAACTAAACAATAGAGACCAATTGCTCTCTTGTTGGATCTAAACGATCCCGTTAAGTTGATCTTAGTCTAAAATTAGACTAACGTATCCTTAACAAACGTTTAAGTCGATCTTAGTCTCAAATGAGGCTAACGTATCCTTAAACCCAAACCCCCCAAACCCAAATCTAAGAAAGATATGGATTTGGACTAGTCCACGTCCTACGGGCGACAACATAACTTAGTCTCCATATACAATCCACGGGCAACCAAACACAAAACAAACACCCACGACACGAAGTGACCATATGGAGAAGGAGAAGTTGTTACCGCGATGCGGTAGCGTAATTAACTGCAGGGGCTTGCGCCTGCAGGGAAGAGCGTCCCCACAATCAAAAACCCCTCAAGCGAGGGGGAATCTGACGAAGTCTGCTACATCGGCCGCATCCGTTTAAACCTTCGATACACGGTGCCATAAATCAACTTGGCATCTTCGGAGAAATGGACGGATAGCACCAATTAGCATCTACCCCCAGATTCAGGAGAGACGTCCAGTCTTCCCGGCTCCCGGCGGTGAACATGTATGATGAGGCGGTTGGAAAGATTGATAATTTGAGTGAAGAGAGTGAGCTGTGCACCCTTCCAAATCAAACCTATCCCCAATTGAATCCCACAATTCCGGTTTTAAATGTCTATCAAGTGTTCCAAATGATTCACCAGTTAAAAATAAAACGTTTAATAAGTTGTGCGACTTTATAGTGTTTGATTTACCTAATTGTGAAGTGTCCCTTTCGAGTGAAACTATCACCAATCCTTTTGACCTCTACACCTCCACTCTAGAACTTGAATTGATTAATATCCATGCTTTTGATGAGGTGTCTGAAAAAATTGATTTTCACTTGATTGAGGATATAGACGCTGGGAATATTTTGGATGAGGAACCCACAGATTTGGATGAGTTTCTCTCTCCAATTCATCATCCCGAGTCATTAACTATTTTTCCCGAACTTCATATGCGTCTTGAATTTGATGAGAATTGTATGGATAAGCTAAATTTTGAGGAGAGTATTGCGTAAATTATTGAGGATGAAGCAGTTTTACTTGAGGAGTCGGATTTTCCAATTCATTCTATCCCTTTCATTGACTGCGCACACCCTCCTGAATCTTTAACCAATACCCTTCCTCAATCACTTCCCTCCATCCTCGCTCCGACCTTGCAAGAAACCGTTACACTTCCATTTCCAATGTCTGGTTTACCAAGTTCGACGTACCCATGTTTTCTCACGAATCTTGAGGGATTTGACCTCATTTCTCAGTGGGTTGATAGATTAGCATAATCTCTTTTTACACATCAGTCATTATAAATTGTGCTAATTTATACACTCTATCACCACCCTCAAGTTTGTATTCAACTTCTTTCTCCCACTTTCTCAGGTTCTTCTTCTATTCTTCCTATAATTTCAGTGAGTGTTGATGAATCACAATCCGATAATTCAAGTTTGATCATTCCAGAAAGCCAACTTGATTTAGATACTTTTGAAAATGAGGTAGATGAGTTTTTCGAGTCTCTTACCTCCATAATTTTTGACAAATCAAGTATGATAAATTCTGACACAAAACTTACTGACAGTAAAATGTTCAATTATATCGATGAGAGTTTTGAAGAACTTTTCACTGACGAACTTGCATTCCTAAACAAAAAGGATTTTGTGATTAATCAACCTCCACCTATAGAAGTTGAACCACCACCCTTTCTTCTTATAAAATACGAGAATGCCAATATTCCACTCATTTCTGATCATTCACATTCTCGTTTTTATTTATCACCTCTTATCTCCTCACATTCACGTTCACGCAAACCCTTTCCATACCACCACTTATCACTTCCCCACTTCTTCTTGGCTCTATATAACATGTTCTTCCACCGACTTATACGTTACATTGATAAATTTTTCAAATGGTTGGTGTTGACTTTTGGTCTTTGCAAACCTTGGTATTGACCTATAACTTTGAACCCCCTCTTTAAAAGCTTAACATTGTTTAACTCAAGTTTGGGGGGGGGGTATAATTTGGCTCTTGAAAATAATTTTTTCTAACTCAAAGTGGTGAGCCAAAAATAAGTTTGGGGAAGATTTTCACAATCATATTTCATGTCCCTGATAATAAATTTTTCCTCCCAAGTTTACAAGTTTATGAGATTTTAAAAAATGGCAACAGTGGAAACAATGTTTCACTTAAGTTTGGAGGGAACCTTTTTGTGTATATATATTTTGTTTTCTTTTTCTGTTAATAATAAAATTTAAAATTTAAAATAAAAAAAAAAAGCAGTGACGACAATTTTGACCCTTTTGGTGTAGCTTGACAATGAAGGCACTGTCAAGTTTAAGTTTGGGGGTGTGCTCGGTAAGCTTTCTTCCTTCGCATTCATATGTATATTTTTGCATTTGCATACTTATTTTAATACCCATAAAAATTGAAAAATTTTAAAAAATTATAAAAATTGAAATGTTCAATTTTGGCCATATTTGACTTAAGTTTAACATGACGGTTGACTAGTTAGGAAAAACTAGATCCTAAACTTAGTAAATTAAAAATCCTAAAAATAACCTTTCTTAAAGTTTAACTGTAGAAAATATACGTCCTTGTAGTTTATTTAGAAATAGGCAAATTTTGAGTTCAGTTCTAGGGCTAAGTCAAAATAAGAGAAGAGTATTGAAATTTTTATTTGAAGTGTAAGTCTAAAATATAAATTTTGAACCTTTAGTCTAAATCCTGAAAATATATGCCCTACTACATGCACATACACGCACCTTGAAACTTGGAATAGTAGAGAATATCTTGAAATGCTCTTGTCTAAAATCCTTAGTATGAATAAAAATAAAATAAAAGTATGATAGGTGATTAAAGAGATTAAAAAAATGAACACTGGTTTTGTAATTACTTAAGGCAGCATAAATAAAAAAATATAGCAAGGGTGCTTTATCACCTAGTGCCTTAGACCAACTGGTTTGGGAGTCACTGCTAAGCCTTAGGTATTGCAAGACGAGGAATTACGCCTAAATGCGCAAGCGCATTTTGTAATCGGTCGTTTAGTACCTCAAGAAGTATTAACGGTCTCATGAAGAATGTGCGAGCAATTTCATCTATAATTCACCAACTAAAAGTATTTTGGAAGATGGACAAGAGTATGATAGCTAGAATTGAATTTCCAAGTGTAGGGGTGATACATACACACACGTAGGGTTACATGATTGGGGTTTGGATGAGAGATAGGAATGAAAAATAGGCCTTATATCTTCAATAAAGATGATAAAAATTCTTGAGTGGAGATTGCACCTTAGAAGGAAAATTCAAAAGATATTGAAAGCTGAATAAATTTGCAGAACATATACGATCTTAAGTTAAATGATAAGTGAGTGTGAAAAATATAGCTTGATGATTTCTAAGTTGAAGATAATAGAATTTCTTGCTAGAATACTGATTTGAAGAATTAGAGTCAACATGCCAAATTGATAGGATTTTGTGGATAGTATCCGCTGAAAACCCTCAGGAGACAAACTCCTCCTACTAGGGACACCTAGAGGTTTAATGGCTTGTTGCACGAGCTCAGTGCAATCGCGATTCCCTGCGAAAGTGAGGTTAGGATTTTGTTGAGAATCAAAATGGCTTTACTCGGGACGAGCAAAAGATAAGTTTGGGGGTATTTGTTCATATCAGAATATTACATTATTATATCGCCCATTGTTAATCATATTACAAATAAATAGGTGCTTTTGATCCATGTCTGCTAAATAGTTGCAGGTTACAGGTTCTCAGATCATTACAGTGAAATTCATGAAAAGCCGCTACAAATGTGAGATTACGACCAACAATAGATGAATCCGGATGATGCCGCCTACCAGTTAATGGAACAAATAAAAATCATGAGAACAGTTCAATGCACAAAGTACAAGGGCAGCACAAGATTAAAGACTTCAACACGAAGCTCACGGCAAAAAGTCCACAACATTCTGCAGTATGGAAATCTGGAAGAAAATAGAAGATACTCTGAGAAACCAAGTAAAGAAAATAGAAGATAAAAGCAATACAGAGAAACCCTGAAGAGATGGGCCCAAGAACCCACCAAATGGCCGCGGAACCGCGGCCAAACAGGCCTTTCTGCCGCAGTTCCGTGGCCATAATATGCACGTGTCGGTGGGGTGTTAGTGCTTAGACTCGGTTTTTGGGGTTGTTTTGTAATTTCATGTATGGATCAGAATGTAAACCTAGGGTTTTTCCTATCTATAAATAGGAGGGCTCAAGGCCTCATTTTGGTGTGCCTCTTTGGAGGATGCCTCTTTTTATTTTTCTAGATTAAATTTTATTCCATTGTAATCGTTGAAGAGGTGTCAATAAAAGTAAGTTTTTTTTATCTTGCAATTTTCCATTTGAATTTAATTTCTGCAATTTTATTATCTGTCTTTTATTATCAGCAAATTAGGTCATTAATTTAAAACTATAAAAATGAATTTTGTCGCAACTTACCTAATGAGTGAGTAGTTCCTCACTTGTTAGGGTTAGGATTGGGTAGATTGGGTAGGTTTGAGAGATGGAAATCTCTCACTCCTTTCTTGCCCATATAATATTTTAATTAGGACTCTATTTGAATCAAACACACACCGCTCACTACGGCACCCTATCCTACGAGATAGCGGTGATTCCCTAGTTAGACCGGTTGTGGTTGATTTACATCAAGGTTAGGGCTAAGAGTTAAGAAAGGACGGACAAGGACCAAAAGGAAGAAACGAAGTTTCTTCCTAGTCGTGCTAATCCCCTTTGTTGACTATTACCCTAATACCTATATTCTTAATTAAGTTTAAGGAAGCAGTGAGTAGAGTTATTTTTCCAAACTAACCTAATCTTAACCCTAGCAAGGTTTTAAATCAAATTAATTTCAATCTTAGATTTTTAAATCAAAACCTACCAAAAATAGAACTTAACTCGTGAGAACTTAAAGAAAGAACACGTTTTTCCTGTGGACCGACCCGTACTCAACCGGCTAGCTACCAAGCGACACCGTTATTGATTGCGGTATATTCTTAATTTTGATTCTAAAATGCATGCACGCAAAAGACAACCAATTAGCTATGCGCATTCTTTCCCTGATCATACGAACTACATCCACAGTTGCCACGATCATCTCTGGTCCAAAGAGTTCATGATCTCCGATGTCGTCCCAACATAATGGTGAACGACACTTCCTTCCATAGAGAGCTGCAAATGGTGTCATTCTAATACTCACCTGATAACTGTTGTTGTATGAAAACTCCACAAGGTGTAGGTGATCTTCCAACGAACCTCCGAAGTCTAACATACATGCTCTTAGCATTTCTTCTAGAATCTGAATTTTTCACTCAGACTGTCCATCTGTTTTTGGATGGTAAGCTGTGCTGATGTTTAGACTCGTTCCCAGGCTAGATTGCAGACTCTGCCAAAACTATGATCGAAATCTAGTGTCACGATCGGAGACGATGCAAACTGGTACTCCATGTAATCTCACGATCTCCTGCATGAGTTCATGGGTATCAAAAATAGTACATCTTGAGGTTAAATCTTACTTTAGATTCATGCTTACCTCCATGTACTTCTTTGCTAATGTCTCGGTAGATTGGCCAACTCGAAATGGGATGAAATGTGCCGACTTGGTGAGTCGATCCACAATAACCCATACTGCGTCGTTACCCTTCGTGCTGCGAGGAAGTGCAGTCACGAAGTCCATGGTAATGTGCTGCCATTTCCATTCTGGGATTGGTAACTGTTGAAGTAGACCAGCGGTTCTGTGATATTCAGCCTTCACTTGCTGACACACCAAACACTTGGCTACGTTTCTGGCTACTTCTCACTTCATTCCATACCACCAGTAATGTTGTCGTAGATCTTTGTACATCTTTGTACCACCAGGGTGTACTGAGTACGGAGAGATGTGAGCTTCTTTCACCAACTCTTCCCGAACAGAATATTGTGGTACACACAATCGACTTCCGTATCTCAAAGATCTGTCTTCGTGGATGATGAAATCTGTTCGAAGTCCACTTTCTACTTGTTCTTGTTTCTTTTGCAGCTAGAAATCATTTGCTTGAGCTGCTTTGATCTGATTGACAATCGTAAACTGAACTTGTAAACTCATCAAATACAAAGCGTTACCTGGCATAACCACTTCTATCTCCATTCCGTGCAATTCTTGCTGTAGCTTCCACTGAGCAGTGAGATTCATTGCTAGTGGCTGATGGATAAGCGCATCAGGAACTACATTAACCTTCCCTGGATGATACTGTAGGTTGATATCGAAGTCCGCCTGAGTTCTAGCCATCTTCTATGCCACATGTTTAACTCCTTCTGAGTAAATACATATTTTAGACTCTTGTGGTCAGTGTATATATCCACCCGTTCTCCAAGAAGATAATGGCGCCAAATCTTAAGTGCAAAGATAACGGCTGCCAACTCCAGATCATGTGTTGGATAGTTGCGCTCATGAACTTTCAGCTGTCTTAATGCAAAAGCTACAACCTTTCCATGCTGGTGTAGAACACATCATAATCCCTTACCGGATGCATCGCAATGCACAACGAAACCTCCAGATTGATCCAGTATTACGAGAATAGGAGCTGATGTCAATCTTGACTTGAGTTCTACAAAAGCTTGTTCACATGCTTCTGACCACACGAACGCTTCATCTTTACGTGTGAGCTTGGTTAGGGATGCTGCAATATTCGAGAAACCTTCAATGAATTTTCGGTAGTATCCTGCTAATCCCAAGAAACTTCGAATATTCTTCACCGTCTTTGGTGTCGACTTTTCGCTCACAACCGATGCCTTAGCTAGATCTATTGAGATTCCTTCGCCTGAAACGATATGTCCGAGAAATCCGAATTGATCTAGCTAAAATTCGCACTTGCTGTACTTAGCATATAATTGATGTTGTCGCAATGTCTCCAGGACAATCCGTAAGTGCTCGGCGTGCTTTTTCCGACTCTTTAAATACACCAGGATATCGTCGATGAAATTAACAACAAGTTTGTGTAGGTACTCTCAGAAAACTTGGTTCATCAGATTCATGAATATAGATAGTGCATTGGTCACTCCAAATGGCATCACAAGATATTCGTAATGACCATAGCGAGTCCTGAATGCCGTCTTCGGAATATTAAACTCCTTGATCTTCACCTGATGATAACCCGAATGAAGATCTAGTTTTGAGAAAATGCAAGACCCACTTAGCTGATCGAAAAAATTGTCAATGCGAGATAGTGGATACTTGTTTTTTATCGTCACTTCGTTCAGAGCTCGGTAGTCTACACACATTCTGTATGAACCTTCTTTCTTCTTCACAAGCAAAACTGGAGATCTCCAACTTGAAGTACTAGGATGAATCCATCCTTTCTTCAGAAGTTCGTCCAATTGAGTACGTATCTCCTTCAATCCTTCTGGACTTAACCGGTATGGAGCTTTGATCACCGGTTGCGCACCAGGTATTAAGTCAATGCTAAATTCAAGAGCTCGATCGGGAGGCAAACCTGAGATGTCTTAAGGAAATACATCTTCGAACTATTGAACTACCTCTGGCTTTTCTTCTTCCGCCTGTAGTGTTGCAACCACTGCCTTCTTTAGTTTAGCTTTATAGGTGCTAGGCTCCAGGGTACGGTCTCCACTCTTGAAATAAAAGACCGAATGATCTGGTATCTCGAATACTACCCTCCTTTGATGACATTCGATGGTAGCGAAGAAAGTTCCCAGCCATTCCAGACCCAAGACTATGTCAAAGTTCGGTATGTCCAGCACCTTGAAGTCCGTATAAAATTCTCTACTGCAGACGACCACTGGACATAGATCGTATCCTATAGTTGCCTTTAGAATGTCGTTCCCTGAACTGACATTCCAGCTGGATACAAGGAGTTTAACCGGAATCGCATGAGTTCGAACGAATCGTTGCGACATAATGCAATGTGATGCTCCAGTGTCAAAAAGTGCTAAGGCAGGTAAAGAGGCTACTAAGATTGTACCTAAGTTGTTGGGATATGTTTAGGTATAGAAAAATATTGATGTGTAAGGATTGAAAAGTTTTGAAAGGTTGAGATTTACCAGTGATAACTTGGCCAGTGGCTTCAGCTTTTTCCACAGTCATTATGAAAGCCTGACGCCTGGGTACATTCTTCCTTACTGGAGGCACATTCCTCTGTTCCTGAGGCACGTTCCTTTTCCCTTGAGGCATGTTCCTCTGTACCTGATGAAATTGACGAGGAGGCTGTGCAAGAGGTCCATGAAGGAAGTGAAGCGGGTAAAGCAAGACGAGGTGCAGGTACCTGGATAGCCGGTCGCTACGGAAAAGTGATGGCTAGTCTGTGTGCTGGAGCTGGGTTGCATCTATGAGGATATGCTCCAATGTCATGAGTGGATGTGCCACAAACTAAGCACAGACCATTTGCATGCCTGCAATCCTTCACCAGGTGTCCATTCCACTTGCAGTAGAAGTAAAAGTCTGGAGTGGGCTGGTTAAATGGTACTCCCGGTCTCCTGGGTGCAAAAGTTGGCCTGGAAGAGGCTCCATCTGCCATCTGGGTGGCAGGGCGCTTCACACCGGCAGTCTAAGGTCTGCCCTTCTTCTTCACCACTGCCTCATAGTAGCGGGCAACCTTCAGAGAAAGATCGTGGGTTGGGAAATCCCATGTATCAAGTGCATCTTAGATCTCCAGGTCCAACCCTTGCTGAAATCGTCGTGCCCGAATCTCAGTAGTCGGGATAAGGTGTGCCGCGAACCTGTTACGGTCTTGTATTAGCAGTGTAATATATGATATCAGGAATTTTGAATTCTGAGATAATATCTTACCTGCTAAGCATGGTAAACTCAGCATCGTACTCATCCATAGATTTGCTCCACATCGAGCCTTGCTGTAAGTGGATGAACTGTTATTCCATATCGAAACGGACAGTCTCAGGGAAATATTTCACGTCGAACATATCGCAAAATGTTCTCCATTCAATTGGTTGGACGAGACGGCTTTCTTCAGCCTTCCACTATACTCTGGTGTTGTCAGTGAGTTGCAGCTTCGCAACTCTCACCCAAACATCTCTGGCACTTGTGCTGCTGCCAAGTCATCTTCAATGGGCTGAGCCTATTCCTCTGCCTCCAGTAGGCTCTATTTTCTTGAGAAATGTTTCGGATGTAGTGCCCATAATTGTTTGAATCCGGGTGACTCGGCTTCAGAGCGGTGCAAGAAGATAGCAGTCTGCTGCTGCTGACTCTCCAAGAGGCTCTTGATTGCCTCAATCAGTACCGTTTTGTCACGCCCCGCTTCCCAATATACGGGGAAGTAGACGTGGCGAGGCCGCAACGTATTTACTCATAAGTAAACACGCTAAGCGTAAATAAGCAATATAAAAGTAAAACATAAGAGAGACAAGAGATGTAATGAAACAACAATATTTTATTGATAATCATTCTTTACATACAACTGGAAAGTGAAATACAATAATGGAAAACAATGCCTAAACAATGACATATGAACTGAAAGAAAAGTAAGTACAAGTAGGAATTAGAACTCTGGCTCTTCAGCAAACTGCTCCAAATATTCCTGGCTGGGCTCGATCTCCAACCAGTCGGGTCCTCCTGACAACATTCCAAAGAAAGAAGAAATAAGAATGTCGTCAGCGAACAATCGCTCGGTAAGTCCCAAGAGAGATAAGAATAGATAAAGTAATGAATTGTGTCTGGTAAATTATCTGTTTTATTTATACTAATTTAGTTGTTTGTAGTTTGGTACAGAATACATCAGTGTATACGAGAGGAGTCCAACTATTCCATGGACTAAGGTATACGGAGCATAAGGAACCGTTAAGCCACGGAACAACAACACGAATATTCAGGTTAGGTGTATTATGGTTACAGTCTCGTGCTATTTCTAATACATTCCGTAACAATCTACCTCGTTAAAACCCCGTAATGCATATTGTATTGATTATAATGATATAAGTTGTTCATGTAAACGGATCGGATATAAACAGATAGTCATGTAGTCAAGTTCAAAATATATCCATGGTTCGGTCCAGTCGAGTCATGTTGCATGTTCATGTTCAAGTGTTTATGTATATTGAATTTATGTTGGAAAGGATATAGTTGGATTCAAATTGTATTGTATTCAGATTATACTGCGACTCAGATTGAGTCAGACACTTAAACATATTTGAGTCCTGAATTAGATTTAGGAGTTATCGGTAACTGCTGCACATGGACGGTAGGATTTGTATCTTTTTCCAAGATAATTACCGTTGATAACTCCATTATAGTTTTTTTTATCTTAAATAGGCAAGCACTCTCATTCTCCTGCTCCCTGAGGCTCAAGGGAACGAATTCCGCTTTAAACCTATATTTACTAAGGTCCTTATTGTAATTTAATATAACTTAAGGGGGTTTTATGAAAAATATTTTATATTATACTTTCAAAATAAACCTCAAGTAATTATTTATCGTATTTATGATTTTCATGGGTGTGAATTTTAACAGTGAGGTATTCTAGTGAATAAATACCCAGCTTGAATAATACATGGTATTTTTGTGTAAATATGACTTGTATAGATTCTTGTTGGTATTTTCATGAAAATTGTGATTCTTTTCTTTTGTTAATAAAAACATGGAATTTATTAGATATTTAAAATAGATGGTTTGATAATATTTATATATAATTATTAAAAATAGAATTTATTTATTAAATAGAAAATCAAGTTTTTCTTAAAAATTGCATTAAGAATTCCATCGAGATCGGATGCTCCGTGAGGAGTCTGCATCTCGCTCTACTAGTCCCGAGGATATGCGATAATCCACACCATCCCGATCGGGTTCCCCAAAATGGGTTGTAGAGGCATAATTGTAAGGAATGTGAATAGTACAATTTAAAGAATACGGTTTTAATAATAGTTTATAGTATTTTGATGTAAAAGTCGTATTGTCACAAAATTGTTGTTCAAAGTAAATCTTGTTATGTCAAGATGCATATTTGTGAGAGGTAGGTCATTACCTTGTGTGATTTTCTAAAGGTAATACAAACAAAAAGTATTAAAATACGACATATGTAAAGTATGTGGTATTTAAACGAAAATGTGTAATAAAAGTTACATAGCATGGTATTTTAAGATGAAACTTGTTCTCAAAGCTTGTTTCAAGATTACTAAATAAGATTTAATGAAATGGTTGTTTGGTTATTAAGAGATATTGTGTTTTATAACAAGTTTAGAATCAGACGTCGGAATAACTCCACTTCCAACGAGTTTTGAAAAGAGAACTTTTTAGGTTATGAAGAGAGAAGAAAAGAGAGGACTTACAAGTTGGAATGAGAGAGGGGAGGTTGAGGAAGGATTTGAAAGTTTTATGGAGTCGCGGGGTCGCCGGAATCGTCTCGAATCGTCGCCGGAACTTGACCTTGGGCTAACTCCACCTGTACTCTTCTTTGACTTGGAAAATTTTGAAGATTTTGAACAATAGATTTCAGAATAGAGAGGGCTAGGATATGATGTTCTATTTATAGGGTAGGATTAGGGTTTTGAGAATTAAAAAGAGAATTAAAATGTATTAAAGTTTGGATTAATGCATCATTTCTCTGTTAAATTTTCAGAAAATCAAGCAGTACTGGGGTTAAGGGGGAGGCCAAAGGAATAGGGTTCAAATTTTGGGAGAATTCCCGATGGTTGAGCCCGGCGCCGCCGACCCATAGGAAGATCTCGCCTGCCATCTTTGGGCTTTGGGTTATGAGATTCATGCCACGTCTCTAGATCGGTTCATATAACATTCAGCACATGTTTGTTTTTATCAGACTTTTCATTTTACGTGTATTGCACGTGTAAACTTTTGGGCTTCTAAAAGTTTAAAAGAAAAATCAATAAAAATAATATGGGGCTGATGGGATTCGAACACAAGGGCTATGTCACAGCAGTGCAAGACTTTACCAATGAGCTACAAGTGCTTTCTTGCTGTTCATAAACAAATTAAATTTATAATTTGTGATCAGGCTTGCAAACTCCTTTCTGTACATTGAAAAGAATTTTTTTTTACAGAAAATTTAAGGTCGTTACACGTTTGCTCGCTGCTAGGAGCTGCAACGGTAGATGGTGGTGGTAGAGTGGGCAGTGGGGTGTTGCCATTCACATTGGTGCTGGTGTTATTGGGAGAATCCATGACCTGGATAGAAAAATAAAGGTTTAGAATTGATTCAAGGAATTTGAAATATAAAGAATGTATAGTTTCTGATTCTTATAATTCTTGTGATATATTGCTTAAGACTTCATGCAGAACTGACCTGCATGGGCCATCAACAAAATCTGTTACACCCCGCTTCCCGGTGTACGGAGGCGGAGATGCGGCAAGCACGCGACGTATTTACTAAGAAATAAATACGTTAAGCGTAAATAAGCAATATATATAAAACGCAAAAGAATATGACAAGAGATATAAATGAACGACAAATTTTTTATTTAAATTCATCTTTACAATACATTGCTTTGAAAAGGAAAGTACAATGGTAAAAGCAATGCCTAAATAGTTGAAAATGAAATGAAAAGTAAGTACAAGTAAACTAGTAGTCTAACTGTGCCTCAATTTGCTCCAAGAACTCTTGGATGGGTTCGGTTTCCTGAAGGTCCTGTCCTCCTGACGAACATTCCAAAGAGAGAAAAATAGATAGGAATGTCGTCAGCGCACTAATGCTCGGTAAATCCCAAAAGAAGTAAAGGATGGAATGGTACAAGTAATGTGGAAGGAACTGTTAAGTTGTACAGGTATCAGTTTGTTATTCTAAAGTAGTTGTTTGTAGCTTGATACAGAAGGTATCAGTGTATACGAGAGGAGTCCAACTTGCTCCGTGGACTATACTAACCCGTAGTACAAGGCCCTATCAAAACTCACGGGACAACGGCACAGGATATTCAGGTAAGTGTCTTTTAGTGACCATTTAGTTCCACTTCTAATACATTCCGTACCAGTCTATCCCGTTAAACCCCGTAATGTATATTATACAGATTGTAGTTATCAGACTTGCCGAAACCATGGATACAAGTTGTTCATGTAATCAGGTTCAGGATGTATCAAGTAGTCATGTAATCAAGTCAAGATATACCCATTGTTCGGTCAAGTCAAGTCATCTTGCATGTTGATATTGTTCTGGTATTCAAGTTCAGGTTCAAGTATTCATATTTGGTATATTGGATTCATGTTGAATTGGATTTATGTTTGGATTGGTTTCAGATTATACTTAGACTCAGATTGAGTCAGAAACTTTAAAACAGATTTGGATCCTGAATTAAGTTCGGGTGTTATCGGTAACTGCTGCACATGGACGACAGGATTTGTGTATTTTTCCAAGACAATTACCATTGATAATTCCGTTTTAGTTTTCTACCTTAAATAGGCAAGCACTCAATTTCTTCGGCTCCCCGAGGCTCAAGAGAATTGATCCCACTTTAACCTATATTGGCTAGAGATTTTAGAATGAGGAGGGGTTAGGGTATGGTGTTGTATTTATAGTGTGGAATTATAGTTTTGGAATTGAAAGAATGAATTAAAATGCATTAAAGTTTGATTTAAAGATGGAATTGAAGTCTTTGTTTAAATTCAGAGAAATCAAACAGTGCAGGGGTAATGGGGGTAGGCCAAAGGTTTTGTGTGCAGAACATGGGGACCATTCCCTACGGGGGGCCCGTCAGTGCCGGCACTAGAGCCAATCTCGCCGGCCATTTGGTAGGTAGGGGCCGGTGGATCTTGGCCACGTGTCCTACTCGCTGTTAATAATATTGTGCACATGTTTATTTTCCCTGACTTTTCATTTTTATGTGCAGTGCACGTGTAAACTTTTGGGCTTCCAAAAATTTTTAAATAAAAATCAGGAAAAATATAATGTGCCTGATGGGAATCGAATACAGGGGCTACGTCACAGCAGTGCAAGGCTTTACCAGTGACCTACAAGTTGATTCTTGCTGTTCTTAAACAATAATAACTTTTAAATTGTACTCAGGCTTGTAAACTCCTTTCTGTATATTAATTTAAAATTTTTCGTACAGTAAAATCAAAGTCGTTACATTTGCGAAGCACCTGTAAAAGTCATTCATAGTCACGTACCTTCCTCCTTCTGATATATGGCAGGTACGAGTTCGCTTCCCTTTTCGCGATTGAACTGGCCCTATCCTAATGGGTTAGGTCATTTTTGCCTCATGTCTTTGTGGCGGGGTTACCCTCCAGCTGTCAGACAAAGCGAACTTGCCTTTTCGATACTGGTCTTCTACCTAGTCTTTGAAGGTGAAGCAGTCTTCAAGAGGATGACCCACTGCTCGGTGGTAGGAGCAATAATCCGGATGATAGACCTTGTTTATTTGTTTGGGGTACCAAGATTCCGGAAGCGTTATCATCTGGTGCTTCATGACAAGGTTGAATATTTTCCTTGTCTTGTCTTGGGGGAAAGAGTACTCCCGACCCATCTTCTTTGTAAAGGATGGGCTCCAATCTATTTTTTATCGATTGCACAGTGTCTTGGATCCGCTTTGTTTTCTCTAAACGTCGTTTACGTTCATTGCCATATCTTTGCTTCTATTTCGAGGTTTCCCTGTTTTGGGAGAACATATAGCGGGCCGGGGACAAAAAGCATTATAATCTTCCTTTTCCGCAGACTGGTGATTGAGGCGTTGCATCCTGGATTTTTCATAGATAGCCATTTCTCGATTGTGGTCATCGCGACTCTTTTGACAGGCTTGTTTTATTACTCTATCGATTTGTTCTTCGAGCGACGGACTCAACGTTCTTAGAACGGGATTTCGCTCTGTTTCAACGTCATGGCCATTTGGAGAAGCGTCTTTCGCTTCACTTGAGTTGTTTATGACATAGCAGGTATGGTATTGCTCCCATTTCCCAGATCGAATGTATCCGAGCCCAGTTGTCTCCATCTTCCTGTTAGGCATCTTATGCTGGGTCCCAGGAATCTCCCAAATCTTTTTGTAGAATTGAGCTTGTCGAACAGTTTGTTCTACGGGTATGTCTTAGCACCTTAACAACCTTTTCAATCCTTCCGTATAGTATCTTGGAAGACGGATTGGTTGAAGCCTATCAAGTGTAAAATCGGCACCATGCAAGACTTCTTTTACTACTTTGGTCTCCGAAAATTGGTAGAAGAGGATCGCCTTTTCATCTCTTCACCTGAGAGGGACATAGAAAGTCTGTAGTTCTTGTATACTGTCTGTATCGAGCGTATCAAGTTCTTTGTAATGCCAAGGCGGAGCCATAGTGATTTTTAGTCTTTAATCTGCTCCAGCGAGGGTTTGCACTGACGGGCAAATGGAGAACAGTGCGTTGGTCTCGTCTTCTGAGTCGCTGCCAAAAACCAAAATATGGGTAGAAGATCTGAGCTTGTCTTTCTGGGGATGCCCCGAGTAGACTATTTTTTTTATCTTCCTCGGTATTGCTCCCAAAGATCGGGGAAGTGGCGACGGACTTCTGTTTATCCTCCGGCTTATGACACCTTTACGTATCTTTGAAATCTGGTAGGAAGTACTTTGCGTCTTCATATTTCCGGACTTCGCTTACGAAGAACGGATTTAGCTCTCCCATGATGGTGTACTCTGAGCCATCTTTGTAATACTTCATAAACTGATGTTGTGTAGAAGGAATGACGTTGTACTCTTGTAACCAAGGCCTTCCGAGCAAAGCGTAGTAGCAAGTCTTGGCGTCAATGACATGAAATTTAATGTCAGTGACGAGCAGCCCAAAGCGTAGCGTCAGTATTACGGATACAAGTGTCCGTGAAAACTGTGAGTCAAACCCGGAAATGGAAATTTTGTCTCGGATAAGATGCTGAACGTCCATGCAAATTTCCCTTAGCACCTTCACGTTAAGAAGGTTGACGGGGGATCCGTTATCGATAAGGATTTTCCCTATGTTGATTTCGTGGCTGTGCCCGGTGATGTATAACAGGCGATTATGTTCGCACGTACTGAGAAGGAGATCTTTATCGCTGAATGTAATGTCAGCCATGTGGACCTCCGCCAGCTCGTCCTTCATCTTCTCTTCTACGAAGAAAGCTTGGAACTGATCGGGCTCTTATAATTCCTTGATCAGAGACTCTCGTGCCTCTTTGGACAGGAGGAGAAAGCTTGGAACTGATCGGGCTCTTATAATTCCTTGATCAGAGACTCCCGTGCCTCTTTGGACAGGAGGAGAGCATCCAATATGCTTAGTTGTGAGGGTATTTTCCTCAGATGTGCTAGAACATTGCAATCCACCTTATTTTTCTTAGGCGGGTCCTTTGCTATGAGCTTTTTGACAACTCCATTATCGAGGGCAATTCCCTCAGAGATTTTCTCTTTCCTGTTGTCTTTTCTGTTCAAACTTTTGTTTGTGGGTCCGAGATTCTTTTTATGCAGTATGTAGTTACGCAGCTGAATATTCTCGCAGTACTTCTCCTCCTCTTCTTTTTCGGAGGTAGAGTCTTCAAAGAGAGGGATAAGGGGTATTTCGTCTTAAGAATCACTCCCGAAAGTAAGAACTTAGGGTTTTTCCCCTTCCGGACTCGTATCAACCATATGACAGTTGCCAGTTATTTTTTCATGCGCATCTGTCGCACTTTTTGGCCGTCGACGAGCTTCGCGCTTCATCCTCATGAAATGTTTTTTATGGGCAACGTATCCTTACCACCACTTCTTAAAGGCACTGCATTCTTCGGTGGGATGGCTGACCCTCCTATGATATAGGCAGTAGTTTGGACGTGAATCCTCTTCGTTGAGGCATATGACCCTAGGTGTGTTTCTTATGAGAGGTGGCAGTTTTATCCCCATTGACAGGGCTTTGGCGAACCCCTTATCTGTCTTGATCCTGCTTTTATTTGTAGCAGGTGTGCTTTGGTTTGGTGGGAGTATTTTATGACCCGTCCTTGCCACAGCTTCTTTACCCTGACGCTTAGCCCTTTCATATATGGTTGTCTCGTGTTCTCGATCAGCTTTAATTTTTTGAAAAGTTTCGTTTAACAGCTTATCAATCGGGTCTTCTTCTGGCAGTTCCGGGAATTTTAGCGCAGAATCTGCCCCAGTTCCTCTGCGTTGTTTTCTGATGCTGAGAGAGCTTCTTCGTCAATTAACAACTAATGGGAGACCATGTGGCAACTTGCTACATGGTCTTCGGTATCTTCTGATGAGTCATTTCCATCATCGTCGTCACTGTCTTCGTTCTCAAGGATATGCTTGAGGAAATCTTCGAGCTTGACCGGTGTCCGTGCCTTTTTGTTGTACTCCTCCAACGCATCAATGTATTTATGTAGGTCCGTGCGTTTGTCATCATACTCAACAGGATGCACATGCTTCTTGGTCTTCTTCTTTTTCCTAGAAGACTTCGAAGGCTCGACTTGGGGGTTTTGCCCTTTGTCAACAACTTTCGGTACGGAACGCGGTTTTAGCATCCCTTCGATGATTTTAGGTTCAAGTGGGCTTTTCAACCTGACTGCTGGATATTCCTGTAGATCCTTCAGCATTCTTTTGGTTTTAGCTGAGAGAACGACTTCCCATAGAGTCTTCTCCACAAGTGAGCATGATGCCCCCGGCGCATCCACCTTTTTGGGAGTATGCTTCCGTGGTGGATTTACCCTCCAGTTCTCAGACAACGCGAATTTCCCCTGTTGATACTGGTCCTCGACCTAGTTCTTGAAGACGTAGAAGTCTTCAACTGGGTGGCTCACCATTCAAAGATAGGCGCAGTAGATGGGGTTATTGACGTTGCCGGGTTGCGATAGACGTCGTGGATCTGGCAACGTGATAAGTTTAATACGCATTACCAATTCAAACAGTTTCCTCGTCTTGTCGCGAGGGAATGAGTAAGCACGTCCTAGTCTTTCCTCTAAGGATAGGTACAGACGCACGTTGTTTTGGCGAGTAGCCGGTTTTGGGTCACTCGGTTGTTGTTGAGTATTGGCAACGAATGTCGCTTTCCCTTTACCCTTGTTATTTCGAGGGTCCTTGTTTGAGGAGGAAGGTCCGTGGCCATCTGATCCATTTGAGCCAGTTTATCTATCAGAGCCTGGAAGGTTATGGGCTTGAAGAATGCCATGAATTGGGATACGGTCGTTTGAGGATCAAGAGTCCCGATGAACATGCCTACGGCGGGAGATTCTTCAATGCGTTGTTCGCTCTTTGACAATAAGTTCCACCACCGAATAGCGTATTGGACCCAAGTTTCTCCTAGTTTTACCCTGGCATTGATTAATATCGTAATCGAGGTGCGCTAGATTGCGCTGGCGAACCGCTGGGTGAATAGCAGTTCCATCTCTGTGAATGTTTTCACGGAGTCATTTTGGAGATCGGAGTACCATTCAAAGGCCGTCTCTGATAGGCTGCCAACGAACTGGCGAAACAACAGTTTGTCATCGTCTCCAGTGTTGCCGCACAGAACTCTGAACTGCGCGATGTGCTGGTGTGGGTTTCCTGTCCCTTTGTACACATGGAACTTGGGGATCATGTATCCCGGCGGGTATTTGATTTGGTCATACCAGCCTGGATACGACCGCCCAGTTCTGAAGATTTAGCCAGCCGCTTCATTAGCTTGATGAGCTCTTATTTGTTGAGCCATATAATTATCAAGAGCAGCCTTGGAGAATGTTTCCTCCTTGGTTGTTGATAAAGCTAGAAGAGGGTTTGAGTTTCCCCTATGTCGTCTTCGATGATTATCGGCGGCTCCTCCACTGGGGGTTCTGGCTGAATCATCATTCCAACCATATCCTAGAACAAGAGCGCCGTCTGCATTACGTCGGCGGCTTTCTCAGCAGCTTATTTGTCTTTTCTTTCAAGCACCTTTCGTAGGAACTCTGTATCGGTCTCCTGCTCTTGACGCTGCTCGGCCCCTATATCCGGACTTTCTTTTTGTCCGGTGAGTGCTGCCATTTTGGTCAGCATTTCTTGAAGCTTTTGTTGTTGCTCCTGAGCTTTTGTCAGCGACCAAGTTTGCGGTTGGTGACTCACGGAAGCACGGTTTACTTCTTTCCCCGAAGCCACGTAGACCGTATGTACAATCATGCCCCCAGATTTGGGGCGTTTGGGTCCATCACTTTTGGAATTTGCCGCAGAAGATGGGATTTTCTCCGGCCTCATCCTTTTGTGGGAGGTCGAAGTTGAAGGAGCCGTTACGACATGCACCTTTGTACAAGAAGTCCCCTGTTGTATGGCAGAGGATTGGTCTTTTT
Organism: Agapanthus africanus; assembly: GCA_030015575.1. Classification (NCBI taxonomy): domain Eukaryota; kingdom Viridiplantae; phylum Streptophyta; class Magnoliopsida; order Asparagales; family Amaryllidaceae; genus Agapanthus; species Agapanthus africanus. The sequence continues at coordinate 819,709,350 of CM057339.1, read as the reverse complement.
CTTACCGAGCCTTCAGTTTCTTTGGTCGACGAGAATAGTTTTTATCGATCACAGAGTCTTGGACTTTTTTCCAGACCCTGTGAATTTACGAGGAGAGCCATTGACGGGGCTGCTCCGTCCTTTCCTGCATTGTGACTTCTGCAGGCGGGAGCAATTTCTTTAGCACCGTCGTTGGAGAGTTCTTGCGTACCCTCCTGAGTAGGTCAAAGCTGTTCCTGATTGGAACAGCAGCGTCAACTTCCATCACTGGAGCTGGTGGGGTGAGTCTAGAGGGGGAGTTGCCCCAGCTTTTCTTACTTGGCGCCAGTGACGACGTCGAGCGTGTCTTGCAAACGGGACCGCCTCAGTTTTTGAAGCGGCTTCGTTGTGCCCCCGGCTTTGGTGAGGGGTTGCTGTTGGTGTCAGCCTGTTGAAGACTGACGTCCTGATTGGAGTTTAAGTAGACACGGCCAGCCTTTCAAAAACTGATCATCTGACGGGTGAAGCACTTTTGACGGCTTCGTTTGCAGCAGGAATTAGGAGGGCTATCCGTTTTGGGGTAACCCCTTCAGGTATCACGGGCTTCTTTGCGGGCCCGTTTGTGCTTTGGCTCAGCTTGTTGAAGACCGGGATGTCGGTTTTGGACGGCTCGTTGAGAGGAGCCATTGCGATTGCTAATCGATCAAAGACCAACATTTTCGGATCTTCTCCTTGCGGCGCAGAGGCAACGAAACATACAGGTGGGAGCATGGTCCCGAAGAACAATCCGGTAGTGGCTTGTGTGACCTGCCCTACCGGCATTGAGAAAATAGAGGCCGCAGTTAATTATGTTATCGCGTTGCGATAACCACTTTCTCCTTCTTCAACAGTTCACTTCGTGTCGTGTATGTTTTTATTTGTTTTGGTTGCCCGTGGATTGTATACGGAGTCTAGTTTATGTCGTCGCCCATAGGGCGCAGATGAGTCCAAATCCGTATATTTTAGATTTGAGTTTGATTTATTTAAAGATCATCAATCTGGTTTGAGATTAAGATCGACTTAAAGTATATAAGCCTTTGGGCCCAATTATTTTAGTTTAACAACCTCACATATGGAGTTTAACGATATTTCAGTCCCACATTTCCATTTTGGGGACGAATGTTAGTTTAAGGACAATTCGGTCCAACATTCCCGTTTTGGGGATAGATGTTAGTTTAAGGACATTTCGGTCCATTATTGCCATATTTGAGGCGAATATTAATTTAGGAACATTTCGGTCCATTATTCATCTTGTGCACACGTGTATTTATTACGTGATAGAATGGATAATGGTGACATGGAATGCGTCCAATTTGGGGCACGATCCGATTTGAGATGTGCATGTCAGTTTGGAAATGCATCAATGTGATGAAAGAAGTTGTTGGGAGCCGCCACCTCTCTGAAGACGTTGAGAAATTACGACATATATCATAGGTATGGAGAGATGTACACTTAATCCAAATCCCGTATTTGAGGGAAAAGATTGTGGTGGACCTAAGAATCTTTAGTCATATTTGAGATTAAGATTACCTTAGGAGATATAGGGTGAATATCATTTTGGATATCATCAATGGGAAATCATTAGTTATGTTTGAGACTAAGATTAGTTTGGGAATCAGGAGCAATATGGGCTCGATTGATTTAAAATCAAAAAGGTTTAACCTCAGAAAATTTAGCCCATTGGGCTATGATTGGGTTTCTATACTATCAAGTAGTGTTAAACACTAATATATACAATGCTCACATGTGTTTCACGTGGGGCGCTGTAATAGTGCTGAGCGCTAGTTTTTTTGGCGCTCACGTGTTTTTCACGTGAGGCGCTGAATATTGATTTCGGGTTTTATTTATTCCCCCTATTTTTTCCATACAGAAGTGCTAAGCACTTGGCTAGAGCTCTGGCGCTCACGTGTGAAGTACGTGAGGCACTTAGCCTCTCTCTTTCTGTTAACAATGAGTTTTCTTTGTTTTTGGAGGCTCACGTGGGAAGCACATGAGGCGTTTTAGTTTTTCTTTTATTTGCCTTAAGCACTCATGTGGGAAACACGTGAGGCACTATAATAGTGCTAATTTGTGAAACGCCAAGTTCTTTTTTTAGAGATATTAATCTCTGTTAATGACATTTTAGTCATTGATGATCATCAAGATTTTTGTTTTGAGGTTCTTGGATCATTATTTTCTTTTTGATTGGAGAACTAAGTTCTTCTTTTATTTTTATAAGAACTAAGTTCTTTATATAGGGTTTAAACCCTAATTTCGGGAGAATTAAATTCCTGGAACATATGTTCTTTTTCCTTTTCTTTCTTTTTCTTTTTCTTTCCCCTAAGTTTTGAGTCTAAAGAACAGAATCTCCCCGATGAGAATTAAATTCTCAACTTGTTGTGAGATTTGTTTTTGCAAATCTCAAACCATAGGAAGAACTAAGTTCCTGTATGAAAGGGTAAACTCTTATATCCATTATACTAGGTGAGAGGTATACTTTTAATCTTTCATTTTTTTTTATTTACCAAGAGTATTTTTAAGGAGAAAGGTCTTCTTTCTTTGAGAATTAAATTCTCTGTTCTCTCAAGAGCTCGCTGTATTTTTTGGCAGGAGCTTATAGGGGTTTTTTTTATCTTGTTTTTTTATGTGAGACTTGAAGTCTCGGGTCCTTTATATAGTGAAGACAATTTTTTTAATTAATTTTGAGAAAATCTCTCATTGAGAAATTCCAATTGATTTCATTGGACTCAAAATTGATTTGGGGAATTTTACCCACCGTTGGTTCTTTGATCCAAGGACTTCTGTTGTACATAATATATTTTCTTGTTTTTCACAAGATTGAGAGAATATTCTCCCATATATAGAATAAAATTCTATTGAACTGTGATATTTTATCACCATTAGATTTTTAATCTAAGAGTGCTTGGTTTAACAGAGTACAATCTTTCTTTGTTTAGAAAGATATGGGAAATATTTTCCAGCTCATTGGATTTTTGATCCACCAACTTTCGGTTTAACAGAAAATATCCTTCCCAATAGAATTTAATTCTATGCTTAATCACCATTGGATCTTTCCAACGGTTTCTTGTTTAACAGAGAGGATCTTTCTCGAGTAGAATTTAATTCTTCGTAAGGCGGTGCCCTCACGTGAGGCTTATTTAATTTTGTTTATTTGGCACCCATAAGTTAGCCTATCAGTTGTCTGATTGCAGCGCCTATATGCTTTGCATATAGGCGCTCACGTGTTTAATACATGAGGTTTATTTAGTCAATCAGTTGTCTGATTGCAGCGCTTATATGCTTTGCATATAAGCGCTCACGTGTTTAACACTTAAGGCTTATTTAGGTTATCAGTTGTCTGATTGCAGCACTTATATGCTTTGCATATAGGCACTCACGTATTTAACACGTGAGGCTTGAGTTGTGGGGAATTTTCTCCCCTTTTCCCCTTTTTATATGAGGGAACAACCTCTATCAAAGTTACCCCATCATGATAGATTGGATCCCGATTCCTACTGTAAGTAATAGTTACTTTCGGGACATGATCCCGGCTAATTCTCCTTTTAGGATTTGAAGGAGAATTTGACGGAATAGTGGGAGCCATCCTGATTAAATAAATATACCAATCTAATCTTGATAGAGTGCATGACGAGTGTTTCTTTTCTCTCTCTGCCAGCGACCTGCGACCTAAGACTGTCCTTAAACTAAAAACTCGTAAACCATGTTAACCGAACCTTGTTTACAATCAACGGCATTGGAATGTCATGATTGCCCTGTTTTCATGACATAGTCACATATATCCTTACCCCTTCCACTTCCTCTTTTGCTTCCTCCAGAACGCTCTGTATCCGATACAGAGATCCATATTGCTTGGAAGGCCATCGTATAGTTGGATACGAACTCGAAAAAATTGTTTTAGTTGAGAATGGTCGCAGGTTCAAGAGAAAGTGAATTGTATATGATACAATTCATTTATCTCCCATCTTCATCTTATCTCAAGTTTGAGAGCTCCTTAAATAAGGAGTATATACCAGTTACTCTTTTTGGATAATCTTCTTCCAATTTCGATGCTGGAACTAAAATGAAGGATAAGAAGAAAACCAACTGGCATAAGTTCGGTATACACATGATAAGAAAGAGAGACATCCAAAAGGGGTTGAATTGAGCGGAAAGGAAATGCAACTACTGTTATGAACCTGGACAGTGAAAGAGGCATTACTAGGAATACACGGCCACTCCTTGAAACATTTTGATGTTTCATGCTTTCTATGTTATTGTAATCGAAAACTGTTTTCCAATTAATTCTGACTCCTGGGTATATAAATATCGGATTAACATCCCACATCTGTAAATTGTTACAGATGCTGAGAAAGATTAGATTATTGGAAATGTGATTTGATCCTCAATGTCGGATATTGAAGCAATTGTTGCTATTGCGGAAATCGCCTAGTTTTGTCTTTTGGCAAACTTTTGAATTTGAATATCCGTTATTATACACCAACTTTTAAAAACTGTTATATCTGTCTCTTTATTTGTAAAGTGGGATATAAATTTTCAAAAATTATGTTTTGAATATTTGCCATTTATCATTTGATGATTGGGTAAGGTGTATTAAATAACGGGATATATATTCTTAACCAAAATACAGTTTTCAAATTACAACATACAGAGTATGAGTTGGTGAACTCATAGTAATGTATGTTGTCCAATGTCCGCAAGGACAAGGGGTTGATACTCAAACTTCGTTCCATTTTCCTATGAGTTCTCTGGTTTTAGACACGCATTCTTGTTGAAATGCTAAGTTCAAAGATTTTGAGAAGTTCATAAGATATAGAAATAAAATAGAAACCAAACATTGAAAGTATCAAGATTCTTAAAAGTGTTCAAAGATGTGGATACTTATGCTAGGTATTCCGTAGTAATATAATCGAGAATTTGATTCTCTTTCAAATTGCTCATCCACGGGTGCACTCTATGATGAGTAATACTGAATTGCCTTTTTCAATTAAGAGATGCACTAGAAATAGATGTATATTAATTGATACTGGTTCCACCTAAATCAGTGCCTCAAATTCTATATGTGATATAGAATGGGTTATCATCTTAAAATTGTTAAGATGTTAAGTTGTCTGGCTTATGCTTAAAACCAGAATCTGGATAAACTCAAGGCACGTTTTGGTAATGGCAGTTTGTGAGTTATCCCAGGTATTGACGAGGGTTTAACATTCTACTATTTGCAAGATCAAAAGTTGTTTTTTCTCGACATGCCGCCTTTTTAAAAAAGGAATTTTTTGCAAAAGAAATTAATGGGAGTTTGGTAGAACTGGAAGTGATTCCAAAACCATAAACGATTACTGAAGATTTAATAGGACCTGAAAATTCAATTGACCCTGACAAAACTTAGCCACTCCGCAGATTTGGTATGTGATCTCATCCACCTCAGAGGTACTACAGTTTCCTTGTTGACGGTAACAAGGAGACTTACATCATGTGCTGATGACCCTACTAGTTATCAGCAGGCCATGGGAAGTGTTGACTTCCGACTGATGGCTGGATGCTAAGTTATCCAAGTTGGACTCCATGTACTGCAACAAAGTGTAGACTTTGTTGGATGCTCCTGAAGGGGTAAAATCCATTGGGAGCAGGTAAATCTTTTGAGATCGGTGCAAATAGTAAGGCACTAACCTGATAAGGCTAGACTTGTAGTAAAAGGTTTTCATCAAATACCCGTTGTGGATTGTGATGAAACTATTACTTCAGTGTCGATACGGATATAACTTTCTACTGTTGTTTTTCATGACTGTGATATCTGGGAGATGGATGACTATAACGTTTTTCTAAATTGGATTTAAAAGTGTACGTGCATATGACTCTACCAGAAAATTATCTTAGTTAGTAGGAGCAGCGGTAAGTGTGCAAGTTGCTTAAGTCTATTTTTAAACTAAAGCAGGCATAGCAGAAATGGATCATCTGTTTTGATGCCATGTTCAAACTGTTTGACTTCATCAAAATAAGAGATGAACCTGATATTTGTAAGAAGATAGTAGGGAGTGTTGCCAGATTCCTCATATGGCATGTGGATGACATATTCATAATAGGAAATGATGTTCCTATACTGCAAATCGGTAAAATAATAGTGGTCACATGTGTTTCTCCATATAGGATATTGATATCAGTCCATTCCTGGAGAAACATAGGGTAGCAGTGAAGAGCATTTGATGTTCTTGGAATATGGTAATGGCAGCATCCTGAAAGAGGTAGTTACCGATTCTTGCTTCGCAAGTAACATGCGAGACAGAGCGTCTGTCGTGAGTTATACAGGTTATCTTCTTTTGAGGAGCAGTATTTTGGAAAAAGTCCTAAATGGGATACTGAGGTAGTCGTGGTGCTGAATGCTGATTGTGAATCAGCAAAAGCATACCGCCTGAGAATTCACTAGATAAAATTGTTCATTTATAGACATGATCCCATCGTCTATCCGGATAAATACTAAAGCAGGTATCGCTCAGTTCGGGAGATATTTGATCTCCGCGAAGTTGAGATCCAGGGAGAAACAGAGAGATGCGATGTGCCGGGTCCACTCATTGAGGCTAGTTCTCGAACATAGTTTATGAAACTGTTAGTATAGAAGTTGGGTATGTGATACTGCAATAATTGACCTTAAGTGCAAATAGGAGATTGTTGGATATAGGTGCTCTCAATTCAATTATTATAATTAAAGGAGAACCTATATGAGAGAACAATCTTACTCGAAATGATAGTATACTATCTGATTTGTCTTTATCTTTCATGTGATGTGTTTTATTCATAATCACGTATCGTTTAGATATGAGATAAAGCCTTAGAATTTTTCTTGACTACCAGGACGATGATGGAGAACATACTAGCGAGGCTTAGATAGTCGATATGCATATACTTAAATGTCTCTAGTCGTAAGAGTATCGAGACTGGGTATCGGTACTCCAGTTTAGACTAGTGTGTACATTTCTTGACCCGGTTGGAGCGCGATAGCTGATCCTGTAGCTATTGGTGTTTGACATCGAGGATTTTATACAGGTGCTCATTGGATGAGTTACACTAGAAGAACTCACCGAGAACTCCTAGTTGGTAATATACCAATGTCAGGTAGCAGTTCTCTGGTGACATGAGTACAGGATAGTCCCTAGGACCTGAGATCGCCATAATGTCTCATGTGTGTTTCCACTGTACTTAGACTTCTACCCAACCAAAGCTCAAAAGAGTCGTGTAAACAGGTTTTTGTTGGGTATAGTCCCGAAGCACGTGGAGGCAATGGGTGATCGAGGGGATTCGTCTCTCTCAGTATAGGGAGTTGATTTCGCGTTGTGCATGACATGATGACAACCACAAGTCGATGGCCATAACAGTGGAGATAAACTGATAAGTGTTATTAGTTGTATCTCCGGTTGGTTATGAGTCTTTTGTCGTACATCTTATCAAGTTATTAGGATCTGACAGATTCCAAACCCTAGACCCGATATGTAGTACTCTTATACGAAGAGACCAGACTGTACGGTAATGTCACCGATAGATTTTGTAGGGTTCAGATGAGCTTGCTCATTGACCTTCTTTCGTTCAATACCTGGATAGCCGTTACGTGCAGCTAGTACCACATACGTGCTTGTAGGCTATGGATATGATCCTAACCTACTGTCGGCGTATTTTCGAGTGTTTAGAGTCTCACACAGAGATTTTTCAGCACATGCGAAACAATGTAGGGCACGTATAGGGATATAAGCAGAAGTTTGATTAAACACATGTATTTGATAAAAATATTTTAATCGGATGTTTATTAATATTATCTAGTATATATATGATATAGCCGGATTATTAAATCAAGTGTTGATTTAATAATTAAATATATATTTATATATTGATATATTTATATATTAACTAATATCATATTCACTTAATTATCTTTTTCTTCTCTTTAATAATATTTATATTAATATAAATATTGTGACATGTATATTGATACATAAGTGATAGAAGTATAAGAATTATATGGAAGAATGAGAATGAGTTATGGATTTAAGATGGTTGTAGAATTCATGAGGTGTGTTTTTTTTGATGACTCACTAGTTATGACCCATTCTTGTTTTGTTCTCATTTTTTTAGCCATGCTTATCTTCTTGTTCAATCCCATCTCTTCCATGGCTCTCTCTTGATTTTTTTCAAGTGAGGAATGGAAAAAGAAAAAAGAAAAATTAAGTGAGATAATTATTCTACATCTCCTACTAATCATTCTTAGCAAGTTTAATTAGTGGGTTACTTCATTTTGATGAGATCAATTTGAAACTAAAACTTGTGTTGGAGTTATCTCAATGTGGATCATCTTTGGTGAGGAGATCATCGAGCAAGTTTGTTCCGGACTTCATGGAGACTAACCGGAATATAAGGAGAGGTGGCTAACGCGCTACTATAGTTGTAGTCCGCTAACTCTAGTTTTTTAGGTTACTAGTTTAGCTGCAAGTTTAGTTCTTTGTTCTTGATCCTATGTTTACTTGTAATTGTTCTCTAGATTTTTTAAATTATCGCTTCCGCCATATTATAAATCCTATTATAGAGAGGATAGTGAACTTACAGTATCAGTAAGGGGGTGTTAGTCAATTGGAACTAATGGGTGGAACTGGAACATATTGGAATAATAAAACTAATGGTGTTAGTCAATTGGAACTGTAACTAAAAGTTCTATTTTTTGTGTTGATCATAGAACTGGAACAGATGGATCAAAAGTTCTAATTTTTGTTCAACTATATAAAACTCTCCAACTCCTCTCCTTAAAATTATCCTAACTATTTTTGTTGAACTTGATCATCAAATCAGAAATCTTTCTTTCCACACTTTTTACACGTTATTTTTTTTCTTCTTGGTCTCTCTCTCTCTCTCTCTCTCTCTCTCTCTCTCTCTGATTTCTCTTTTTCTCTTCTTCAAGTCAAAGAATATCACATATCAAAAGTAAACCCTAAAATTTAAAATTTATATCTTTTCATAATTTATTTTAGTTTTTTACATCATGAGATCTATTCCTACAACTTATATGGATTAACTATTTTTATATGTTTATTGAATATGTAATTCAATTTTTTGTATAATTTCTTTTTTCAATATGATAAACCCTAATTTTGAGAAAGTTTATTTAAAAAGGTAAACCTAATATTCAACTTGTTGAAATTATTGAGAAATACTTCAGGATGCAGACATCTGGATGTGCACAGAAGAGTATGCAGAACACCGGAGCAACGGCAAACGTCTGAAGACCAGTGAGGCAGACGTCTGCAGAAGCCGTGAAGCCCAATCCAGAGTGTAGGCAGACGTCTCCCCAAGTGTGGTCAAACATCTGGCCGAGGTGCTAAAGAGATACAGAGTCGGGACAGACGTCTGCCCAAGGGTGGGTCAGACGTCTGTCGTCGGTGAATCTACTATGAATCAAATATTTCGATATTGTGATTTATCTCTATTTATTATAGGATTAAGGTTTGCCTATATAAGGGGACCTCTCATATGTATTCTTAACAGCCAAATTTAATAAAGAGAGGGATCATTGTATTGAGAGGGTGAAAGCTAGGGTTTGTGACATCTAGAGAAATTTGTGAGAAATCTCTTAGGGTTATTCGGTGTACTTGATTCAACAATTATAGTAGACATTGCAGATTTTGCTCTGCTGAGGAATAGCCATACGGTGGGTGAACCTCGTTAACAAATCCATCATCTCGTTGATTCTTATTTACTTATTCTCACATCGTTATTAATTTATCTTTTCGTTGTTAATTGTGTGATTGGTTGTTGATTGCGTGATTTGGTTTGTCATGAGCATTGTTCCGTGGAACGACTTTCTCTTCCAACAACTGGTATCGGAGCGTGGTTAAGAAAACTAGGGTTCTTCAATTCCATGATCTATGTTAACGATGGGTAACGACGCCTATGTCCTCTTCCCAACTTTCTTAGATCGTTGTTTTGAAGGCGTTGGTTCAGATCAAGGGAGAAGTTGTATTTTTTTCGACGTTAGACGAAAAGATAGCAGAGGATAAAATAAGGATAAAAAAATTTAATGATCACAATCATAGTTGGTGGCGCATGCAGATAGATGACTACCTATACGAAAAGGACTTGTATCTTCCGTTGCTAGGAGAAAAACCCGAGAAGATGACCAATGAGATGTGGAACCTTTTAGATAGGAAAGCCCTGGCGACGATCAGATTATCGTTGACTCCGCAGGTGGCCTTTAACATCTCAAAGGAGAAAACAACTATGGTGCTAATTGTTGGGTTACGGCAGCGTCCCGACCATCAAACCGTGGTAATATGCGGAACAAAAATTTTCTAAACTGGCGCTACCATTACCCGATGCCCAATCTACCCTAAACTCTATACTAGCAAGCATATATAAAAAAGTTAGAATGGTTATACCGAGTTGATCAGTGTCTTTCGGTGTTCAACCATCTTCCTAAGCTCCTAGTGGTCGTCTGGATCGAGTTTGGTTGCCGGTCTTCCTATATCTACGATGATCCACCTGAGGGAAACGACTCAAGCTCCAGCCTCGCCAAGCGAGGCAACCGACGCTCCAAGGTTGCTAGCAATGGAGAGTGGAGGTGTAGGAATGTGTCACTATAGTTTTCCTCTCATCACAATGCTCAAAAGAGCAACTCAAGAAGCTGATGGAGGTGAGAAAACATGTGGCATGAGCAACTCAAGAATGGCTAAGTGTTTTCTCCAAGTGAGAATGAATGAATGAAGCAAGTGAAGAAAGAATGAAGTTAAGAAAAATGAGCCAAAGCCCACTCCAAAAAAATGTGGCTCCCTCTCTCTCTCTCTCTCAATCATACACAAAAAATATCTCATTTCATTTTTGAATAAAATAAAACATGCCATACCTCTCTACATGCTTAGCAATGTACATACCACCTCACCCTCTCCACCTTATTTCCCAAAATGATTTTCCAAAACGAAAAATCAATTAATGAGGTGTCATATCTTCTAGAAACTATCTTGTATAAATACGGAATACTTCTCGGTACACGTATTGAAATATATATATATGCATATTCGTACAAAAATACGAATAGCCAAGAGAGAAAATGAATAGTGAACAATAATACTAGAATACATATATATAAATTATCAAATCAAAACCTGATTTAATAATCCGGCTTAATCCTAAACCGCTAGTATTATCAACCGTCCGATTATAGCCTGTGCAGCCTGTACATATATTTAATCAGACACATGTATGTACCAACATACGTCACCTACACCATATCGCCGTGTTCATATCAGAATTTTGCGTTATTATATCACCCATTCTTAATCATATTACATATAAATAGGTGCTTTTGATCCATGTCAGCTAAATAGTTGTAGGTTACAGGTTCTCAGAACATTACAGTGAAATTTATGAAAAGACGCTACAAATGTGACACTACGACCAACAATAAATGAATCCGTATGATACCGCCTACCAGTTCAAGGAACAAATGAAGATCAGTAGGCAGTTTTATGCACAAAGCACAAGGGCAGCACAAGATTCAAGACTTCAACGCGAAGTTCACGGTAAAAGTCCACATCATCTGCATTGTTGGAAATCTGGAAGAAAATAGAAGAGATTCTGAGGAACCAAGTGAAGAAATCAGAAGTTAAAAGCAACATGAAGCAACCCTGAGAAGTTGAACCTATGATCCCACCAATTGGCCGCGGAACCGCCGCCAAACATGCCTTTCCGCCGCGGAACCACGGCCATATAGTGCACATGTCGGTGCATGTGTCGGTAGGTATCAGTGCTTTGACCCGGCTTTCTTAGGGTAGTCTTGTAAATTCAAGTGTGGATCAGAATGTAACTTAGGGTTTTTTCCTATCTATAAATAGAAAAATCAAAAGCCAAATGAAGTTACGTCTCTCTTTACTTTTATGCCTCTTTTTAATTCTTCGATTTAAAATTTTAATTCAATTGTAATCGTTGAGAGGTCATCAATAAAATTAATCCTTTTTATTTTTATCTTGCATTTTTTTCTGCAATTTATTATCTACTATTTTTATTTTGTTATTTTATTATCTGCAATTTAGGTCAATAAACGAAATTATAAAAAAGAATTTTATCGCCACTTTCCTAATGAGTGAATAATTCCTCACTTATTAGAGTTAGGATAGGGAAGGTTTGAGAGAAGGAAATCTCTTTCACTCCTTTCTTTGCCCATATAATTTTAAAATACGGACTCTATTTAATTCAACCACACTCCGCTCACTACGGCACCCTATCCTACATGATAGCGGTGATTCCCTAGTCAGACCAGTTGTTGTTTATTAACTGAAGGTTAGGGATAAGAGTTGAGAACGGATGGACAATGACCAAAAAGAAGAAACTAAGTTTCTTCCTAGTCATGCTAATCCCTGTTGTTAACTATTACCCTAACACATATATTCTTAACTAGGGCATTGATAGAAGTGAGAAGAATTCTTAATTCGAACTAACCTAATCCTAACCCTAGCAAGACTTTAAATCAATTTAATCTCATTCTTAGATTTTAAAACAAAACCTACCAAAAATAGGACTTAACTCGTTAGAACTTAAAGAAAAGAACACCATTTCCCTGTGAATCGACTCGTACTCAACCGGCTAGCTATCAAGCGACACCGTCTTGATTGCGGTATTCTTAAATTAAAAACACACTCTATACAACAGACAATCAAATGGCGCCGTTGCCGGGGAAACGGTAGTTTATTTCCTTTTGTAATTTCGGGTTAATTAAATAAAAAATATAAAAATTGAAAAAATAAAAAATACATAAAAAAATCATCTTGTTATTTTTGATTGGTTTTGTATGAATTGTACAGGAAAAGAAGATGGACTGATTCAGATTTGGAGCAAGCCCAGTGAATAAATTAAGAAACAGAAGATCTGAACAGACAGAGGAGAACCATAACAGCACATAGAAAAATTTTGAAGGCCTAAACCAACTGAATCACCGCGAAACAGCGACTAAAGCAGGAGTTTGACCGCGGAACCGCGGTCAAACAGGTGACGTCATCGTTCTGAAAACTCTTTATGAGTATATTTTTTCTCCTCCTACCCCCTGAACTCCACCGAAAAATTTTCCTGCAGGTATTCTTTGCACAGCAATTCTTCTCCCTCTCCAATAAATCATTTTTGTGCAGGATTCTTTGCGCCGCAAATAAAAAGAAAAAAATTTGGCAAGTATTTTAGATTTTGTGTGTTACTACTTTGCATATTTAAAACGGAATCTAAGGGGCTCTAACACCAATTAAGATTGGGTGGGGATTTCATTACACTTTCTAAGACCCCAGAAATCACTAAAAGCATATGTATCAACCTTGAGCTAATTAAAAAATATCTAGACTCAGCCAATTAAGGACTGCCGCGCTCATTAGGACAGAGGAAGGTTGTGGGCATTCAGTCGTTTATCTAAACCTGATTTTGTGGTGCCTAGGCTAGACAAGTGAGAAAGGTAAGTTTAAATGGCCCGTCTCACGGTAATTCGTGAGCGGAACCCTCCTTTCTTTATTTGTGCTTACCTGGCCACAATTGGCGATGAAGAGGCGATTTGAGGGATATCACACAACTTGTCGCTTTAGACCAGTTAGGAGCAGTCTAGTTGACTTAGGAGACCTTAGCTCTCGACTTGATTGTGTGTGCTTAAATTGTGACTGTTTGAAAGTGTGTCGTAGTTCCATACAAAATTTTTTTTTTGCAAAACTCTTTATAAAAAATATTTAAAAAACACAAAACAAAATTTTTACAAAAACTTGCCATTTGTCGCTAGAATTCCATTGCGCCCAACCTTCATTCACATTTCCCCATTGACGTTTTCTTACCCTCACATTCTACGTTTTGACTACACTACAACTCGTTTAGTGTATATCCGGTTGGACTAGAAACACTAGCGCCCGCTTAGTCCGTGTCTCGTTAGTCGCTACTGACGACGCGTTCGACTCAAAAGTCGAAACTCCCTCCACTTCTTTTTCATCCTTACCTTCATTTTCACTTTCATCATCTTTTAAAGAGATGTCAGGATTCAATCCTAACAACCCTTTACCTACCTCGGGACTGATTCCACCTCAACTGGGTGCGAATAACCTGCAACAACCTCCTATTGAAGCGCCACAGCGAATCGCGCTCCAGGATCGTTTCTATCCCACCCGCTCCGCACTTCCTACTTTTCTTTCACTCCCGTCGGTTAATGGGGATAATTTCGAAATTAAGCCCCACTTCATCAATATGTTGCCCAAATTTCACGGGCTGGAATCCGAAGATGCCTATATCTTCATTAACAAGTTCCAGAATGTTTGTGCAATGATGAAGACCACCCAACTGTCCGATGATGCATAAGGCTACGAGTCATTCCTTTCACATTATGTGACCTAGTTGAAAAGTAGCTATATAGTACAACATCGCATTCCATAAACAGTTGGGAAGAGTTTGTTAAGGCATTTCTTAAAAAGTTTTACCTACATCACAAAACCGCGAGAATTCATAATGAAATTAACCAATTTTCCAGCTTCCTTCCGAACCTTTTTGGAAGTGTTTCGAATGATTCAAAGTCCTTCTTATTCAGCGCCCTCATCACGGTATTGAGAGATGGCAACTTTGCCAGACCTTATATGAAGGACTGAACCCAGCAACTAAGCAATTGCTGGAAACCATTTGTCAAGGTCACTTCCTTACCAAATCTGACGAGGAAGCTTGGCAATTTCTCGACGATCTTGCTGAACAAACGCTTCAGTGGGAAAGCACTAGACAGACCACTTCATCCATTTCCTCCGGTCAGTCTAGGGCAGGCGTTCATCAACTTGATATGTCAATTGCAATGAAAACCGAAATGGCAGCAATTACACGAAAACTAGAAGCAATTGAGAGCAAATTCTCATCGCCTTCTCCTACCTCTGCTTTACCCCCTCGCACTATATGCGCTTGTTGTTCGGATCTATCCCACTTGACCGAAGAGTGTCCTTACAACCCACCTGCTCAAGGACAGGATCAAGTCAATGCTGCCTTTGAGCAAAGACAAAGAAATGATCCATACTCTTCAACTTACAATCCTAGTCGGAGGAACCACCCCAATTTTGCTTGGGAGCAAAATCAACAACAATTCCAAGGCAACAACAATTTCCAGAGGCCTCCTCCTCAACAACAAGCTCCTCAACAAACTCAATATCAGCAACCCTTCTAACCCCAACCTTATCAAAATCAAATGAACAATTTTGCACCTAACAACTCTTTTCCTCAAAACACTTTTGTTCCACCAAATAACGTTAAGGTTTCCTCGCTAGAACGAAGTCTGGAGGCATTTTTAAAACAATCAACTCAATCCTCAGCCGACATCCAGTCTTCCATTCAGTCTTTGGTGCAACACACTGCATCACATGGGCAAAGCATCAAAACCATTGAAGCCCAGATTGCACAACTGAATGCTGCTTTAAGCCAGCGAGAGAAGGGGAAGCTTCCATCTCAACCACTGCCAAATCCTGGTCACCCACAAAATGCACATGTTGCTCTTGAACAACAAAACCATAATATGAGTGTCGTGATTACATTGAGATCTGGAAGGATGTTGCACAACAATGTTGGCATTGATGATAACACCCCGGCCGCCGCTTCTTCTTCTTCTTCTTCGTCTTCAGAGCCTGTTCTCCATTCTTCACAAGGCTCTATTTCTTCTAGTGCTCCGAATGGACCCACATCTCACTCCACGAAAACACCAGCACTAGGATCCATTCCAACTCCACAATCTCCTCCACAAGCATTGGACTCAACCAATTTTCAAAATATTCCATTTCCAAACAGGTTGAGATCCAATAAACAAAATCCACAAATGGAGAAGATTGTGGTGTTATTTAAACAAGTTAGCATTAATATTCCCCTCTTGGATACAATCCAACAAGTCCCTTCTTACGCAAAAATCTTGAAGGACTTATGCACCAAGAAGAGAAAATCACAGGTACCTAAGAAAGTTTTCTTGGCTAGTGCAGTAAGTGATGCTCTTACCCAACCTTTACCTTAAAAACAAAACGACCTTGGCTGTCCTACAATTTCAATAACTATTGGGGATAAGAACATCAATCGCGCACTATTGGATCTTGGTGCCAGTGTTAACCTGCTTCCTTATTCAGTATATGAACAATTAGGCGTTGGAGAGCTGAAACCCACACATTGTACTCTCCAAATGGCCGACCGATCCATCACCCATTCTAAGGGTGAGTTAGAGGATGTGTTGATTAAAGTAGGGGACTTTATATTCCCTGTTGATTTTATTATTCTTGATACACAGCCTATAGCTAACCCCCGGAGTCAAATTCCGGTGATATTCGGTCGTCCATTCCTTGCAACTTCTAATGCGGTGATCAATTGTCGAAATGGTTCGATGAACCTATCTTTTGGAAACATGACAATTGAACTCAACATTTTTAAATTGGGGAATCAGCCCTCCGAACCTAATGCTAATATACTTGATTTTTGCTCGATCTAAGAGATCACCCAGGAGGACTGTAAGCTCGAAAAATTTCTGTTCGAGCACAACAATTTTGACGCCACTAGTGCGTTCCTCCTTGAATCTGATACTGCTTTCACGCCGGATAATGACTACGAGTGTTTCACTTTCTCAAACGATCTTGACCAATCACTGCCCGAGTTTGAATCCTTTGAATTTTCGGATGAGTTAGCTGAACCATCCGACTCGGTTGCTTACACTCGTTTTGAACCTCTGTTGGAATCCTTCGAGTTTGAGACAATTTCACCAATTTTACCTTCAATTGTTTCGCCTCCAACACTCAAACTCAAGCTATTGCCGTCTCACCTTAAATATGCTTACTTAGGTGAGAATGAGACCCTTCCTGTTATCATCTCGGCTTCTCTAGCCCCAGAGCAAAAGAAAGCCCTTTTGACGGTTTTGCACAGCAATCGGCAAGCTTTTGGCTGGACTATGGCGGACATCAAGGGGATTAGTCCCCTAATTGTTGAACATCATATTTATATGATAGATGATGCCAAGCCAGCAAGGGATCCACAGAGATGACTCAACCCAGTCATGAAGGAGGCTGTTAAAAAGGAGATCGTAAAATGTCTTGATAGTGGTATCATTTACCCTATCTCTGATAGCCAGTGAGTTAACCCCATTCACGTTGTCCCAAAGAAATCGGGCATAACGGTCATAACTAATGAGTCGAATGAGTTAATACCTACTCGCACCCAAACTGGGTGGCGAGTATGCATCGATTATAGAAAACTCAACGCCGCGACACGGAAAAACCACTTTCCATTACCTTTCATTGACCAAATGCTAAAACGATTGGCTGGGCATGAATACTATTGCTTTTTGGATGGCTACTCCGACTATAATCAAATTCCCATCACCGAAAAAGATCAAGACAAGACCACATTCACTCGTCCTTTCGATACGTTTGCTTACCGTCGCATGCCCTTTGGGTTATGCAATGCGCCCGCTGCCTTCCAGTGGTGTATGATGGGTATTTTTTCAGACATGGTGGAAAAATTCTTGGAGATCTTGATGGATGATTTCTCCATTTTCGGCGACTTCTTTGATGAGTGTTTGCTACATCTTGACGCAGTCCTTACCCGGTGTAAGGATAAGAATCTTATTTTAAATTGGGAGAAGTGCCACTTCATGGTACGAGAAGGTATTGTCTTAGGACATATCATCTCGCAAAATGACATTGAGGTAGATAAAGCTAAGATTGAAGTCATTTCCAATCTCCCTCCTTCCAAATGCGTCTGAGACATTCGAGCCTTCCTTGGCCATGCCGGTTTCTATAGACGATTCATCAAGGATTTTAGCAAGATAGCTAGACCCTTGACTCTTTTGTTGGCCAAGGACACCACATTTGATTTCGACTCGAGCTGTATGAAGGCGTTCGAATCATTGAAAAACTCACTTACTTCTGCTCCCATTCTTTCGTCTACTGACTGGACGCATCCATTTGAAATTATGTGCGATACATCTGATTTTGCCATTGGTGCTGTCCTTAGACAGCACATTGAGAAGATGTCGCATGTAATTTATTATGCTAGCCGAACCTTGAACGAGGCCCAATTAAATTACACAACAACCGAGAAGGAAATCTTAGCTGTTGTGTTTGCATTAGAAAAGTTCAAGCCCTACTTAATCGGCTCTCCACTCATCGTATACACTGATCATTCAGCTCTTCGCAATCTTTTTACGAAGAAGGACGCTAAATCTCGGCTGATACATTAGATCCTCTTACTACAAGAGTTTGACCTTGTCATCAAAGACAAAAGAGGATGCGAAAACGTAGTCGCCGACCATCTTTCACGCCTCCCTTCTTCACCGACGCTTCAATTTTCCATAAAAGACGTTTTTCCATATGAGCAGCTCTTGACTGTATCATGCGAACCTTGGTTTGCAGATATTGTGAATTATTTGGCCACCGGACTTATACCAAATGAATGGTCGAATCAGGACAGACTCCGATTCCTATCCTAGGTTAAACATTTTTACTGGGATGAACCTTAACTATTCAAATATTGTCCCGACCAAATTCGTCGGTGTGTCCCCGACAATGAATTTAAGAGCGTGCTATCATTCTGCCACGATCAAGCTTGTGGCGGGCATTTTGGCCCTAAAAAGACAGCCGAAAAGATCTTGCAGTGTGGCTTCTACTGGCCACAGCTTTTTAAAGACGCACATGATTACTGCAAGACATGCTCTTGGTGCCAATACTTGGGCCAGATATCTAGGAAACGAAATGCCGCTCCAACCAATATTGGTTATGGAAATTTTTGATGTTTGGGGTTTATGAGACCGTTTCCTAATTCTTTTGGGAACGTGTATATTCTCCTCGCTGTTGATTATGTTTCCAAGTAGGTCGAGGCTATGCCCAGCCGGACTAATGACAACAAGATTGTCGTTAGATTTCTCAAAGAAAACATTTTCTCTCGGTTTGGGCACCCCCGCACAATCATCAGCGATAATGGAACTCGTTTCTGTAATAGGACTTTCGAGTCCTTAATGTGGAAATATTCCATTAATCACAAGCTGTCAACGCCTTATCATCTCCAAACATGTGGGCAAGCTGAGATTTCAAATCGGCAAATTAAACAGATATTGGAGAAAACGGTTTCCAAAAACCGTAAAGATTGGTCTCTAAAACTTAATGATGCCTTTTGGGCATTTCGAACTGCCTATAAGACTGATCTTGGCATGTCTCTGTATAGGCTTGTTTATGGAAAGGCTTGCCACCTTCCAGTTGAAATTGAGCATCGAGCATTTTGGGCAATAAAAGAGTTGAATCTATCTCTCGGAGATGCGGGCAGCCATAGAAAGCTGCAATTAAATGAATTGAACGAGTTTCGGGATAAAGCTTACAAGAACGCGGTAGTCGTCAAAAACAGAACGAAGGTGTTTCACGATAAACACCTTATGCGTAAAATATTCAAATCTGGTCAACAGGTTTTACTTTACGATACCCGATTACATTTCCATCCAGGCAAGCTTAGATCTCGATGGAAAGGGCCATTTTTGGTACGCACTGTATATCCGCACGGTGCAGTCGATTTAGAAAATCCTAAGGACGGTTCAATATTCAAAGTGAACGGACATAGACTTAAACCGTTTCTTACCGCGGACCCTTCGGAGGAACTCCTACTGTTGCAAGAGCCGAATTACATTGACTAATCTTCTTCCATCTACCACAAATTTCGGTTATCCAGCCATAAACAGTGGAAACACTGTTTCAAATAAGTTTGGGGGTATGTCACACTTTTAATTATATAAAAACAAAATGAAAAAAATGAAAAAAAAATTCCTATTTTTGGGGGTATTTTTGTAAAATTTCAATTTTAATAAATAAAAATAAAATAAAATAAAAATTTTATTTATAAATAAATTCCTCTTTTTTAGAGATCCTTTTTGCAAATAACTAAAACACCCCCTATAAATATAACCCGACCCCTCTCTGTATTTTTCATAACCCTAATTTCCACTCTCTAAAAACCCTAGCCGCCGTTGCAATTTCTGCACAGAGATCACCTCCAGCCGCCGCCCAACCGCCGCAATTGCCTGCATCTGGCCGCGCTTCTGAAGCTGCTTAGCCTCATCACTCTCTGAAAACTTCAGAGGAGGTTTGCACTTCCTTTCCCTCTCTGTTAAAATTAAAAAAATTCAATTTACTCTCTGTGATGGCACCAACTCTACAGTTTGAGAGGGACTTTTCCTGAATCTTTGCACACACGGTCTTTGGAAGTTACTTCGGTGAAGAGATCCGAAGGCGCGGATGGAATTTTTTACTATTTAACCATCCGAATGCCTTCGCGCTTCCGGATCTCGTCACCCGATTTTACGAGTGCATGGAGGATGGTTGCCTCTCACAACACGGTTATATTAGGTTGATTTAGGGGGTTAGGGAAATAATAATAGATAGAGACTTCATCCATGAAGTCACCTAAATACCTAGACTACCTATTCATGATCAACCCCTCCGTTTCGAAGACTACCTACCCTTGATGGGTAACGATTGTTCGAGGGAGCCATGCAAGGGCATCCAGGCTAGAACTCTTTTTGCAAATGTATTAACTGTGTGCCGTTGGGCATAAAATAATATTTTTGGTAGTTCGCACAATACGACATTTTTCACACCATCCCTTCATATTGTGCACACTTTGATGACTAGAAACCCCAGCTATGATATGTGCACGGTATTACTTCACTCGATTGGTGCGGGCAAGAGGGCTGCTAATTATCCATACCCTATATTGGTGACACAACTGTGTCTCCATTTCCTCCCTGTGGAGGAATTTGAATTTTATATGCATGGAGGAATCCCTATTAGACCTCTTCTTGAGGGCTTATCCACGTCCTACACACGCTTACATGATATATGGTCGCGTACCGAGCCGGCCGAGAACGTACCGGCCAAGACACCCAACTCCAGCTCGACGGCGAGCGAGGAAGAGGTTACCCCCGCAGCACAAGACTTAGGAGAGCCAATAAGTGGATAGACAGATTGATAGGGATGGTGACCAACCTGGATCAGCGACTCACAGGTTTGGAGCATGGCATGACAACCCTGCTGGCAAGAGAGTTACGGTCCCGCTCAAGATCAAGGGGACGGCGAGGCCATGAGCAGTGAGGACACTGTTTTTCATAAGTTTGGGGGTGGAAGTGGTTTGTAAATAGGCATTGCATTTGCATATTTTTATTTTTTGTACATATTTGTTTTTTTTCTTTGCATATTTAATTCCACATTGCATCTTTATAAAAAATTAAAAAAATAAAAAAAAATAAAAAAATTATATATATAAAAAAAATCAAATAAAAAATAGAAAAATTATAAAAATTGAAAAATTCAATTTTGGTCATATTTGACTTAAGTTCAACATGACGGTTGAATAGTAGGGAAAAACTAGATCCTAAACTTAGTAAATTAAAAACTTTAAAAGTAACCTTTCTTAAAATTTAACTGTAGAAAATATATGTCCTTATAGTTTATTTAGAAATAGCTAAATTTTGAGTTCAGTTCTTGAGCTAAGTCAAAATGAGGGAATAGTATTGAAATTTTTATTTGAAGTGTAAGTCTGAAAAATAATTCTGAACCTTAAGTCTAAATTCTGAAAATACATACCCTACAACTTGCACATACACGCACCTTGAGACTTGGGATAGTAGAGGATACCTTAAAATGCTCTTGTCTAAAATTCTTAATATGAAGGAAAATAAAATAAAAGTACAAGTGTGAATAAAGAGATAAAAAAATGAACACTGGTTTTTGTAATTACTTAAGGCTGCATAAATAAAAAAATATAGCGAGAGTGCTTTATCACCTGGTGCCTTAGACCAACTGGTTTGGGAGTCACTGCTAAGCCTTAGGTATTACAAGACGAGGAATTACGCCAAAATGCGCAAGCACATTTTGTAATCGGTCGTTTAGTATCTCAAGAAGTATTAACGGTCGCATGAAGAATGTGTGAGCAATTTCATCTAAAATTCGCCAACTAAAAGTACTTTGGACGATGGACAAAAGTATGATAGCTTGAATTGAATTTCCAAGTATAGGGGTGATAATTATACACATGTATGGGTATATGATTGGGATTTGGATGAGAGATAGGAATGAAAGATAGGCCTTATATCTTCAATAAAGATGATAAAAATTCTTGAGTTGAGATTGAATCTTAGAAGGAAAATTCAAAAGATGCTGAAAGCTTAATAAATTTGCAGAACATATACGATCTTAAGTTAAATGAAAAGGAAGTGTGAAAAAATATGGGTTGATAATTTCTAGGTTGAAGGTAATAGAATTTCTTGCTAAAATACCGAATTGAAGAATGAAAATCAACAGGCCAAATTGATCGGATTTTGTGGGTAGTATCCGCTGAAAACCCTCAGGAGACAACACTCCTCCTACTAGGGACACCTAGAGATTTAACGGCTTGTTGCACGAGCTCAGTGCAATCGCGTTCCCTGCGAAAATGAGGTTAGGATTTTTCGAGAATAAAATTAGCATTGCTCGGGACGAGCAAAAGATAAGTTTGGGGGTATTTGTTCATATCAGAATTTTGCATTATTATATCACCCATTCTTAATCATATTATATATAAATAGATGCTTTTGATCCATGTCTGCTAAATAGTTGCAGGTTACAGGTTCTCAGAACATTACAGTGAAATTTATGAAAAGACACTACAAATATGAGACTACGACCAACAATAGATGAATCCGTATGATGCCGCCTACCAGTTCAAGGAACAAATGAAGATCAGTAGACAGTTCTATGCAAAAAGCACAAGGGCAGCACAAGATTCAAGACTTCAACGCGAAGCTCATGGTAAAAGTCCACATCATCTGCACTATTGGAAATCTGGAAGAAAATAGAAGAGATTCTGAGGAACCAAGTGAAGAAATCAGAAGTTAAAAGCAACATGAAACAACTCTGAGAAGTTGAACCCATGATCCCACCAATTGGCGGCGGAACCGCGGCCAAACATGCCTTTCCGCCGCAGAACCGAGGACATATAGTGCACATGTCGGTGGGTGTCGGTGCTTTGACCCGGCTTTCTTAGGGTAGTCTTGTAAATTCAAGTGTGGATCAGAATGTAACCTAGGGTTTTTTCCTATCTATAAATAGAAAAGCCAAAAGCCAAATGAAGGCATGCCTCTCTTTACTTTTATGCCTCTTTTTAATTCTTAGATTTAAAATTTTAATTCAGTTGTAATCGTTGAGAGGTCATCAATAAAAGTAAGCCTTTTTATTTTTATCTTGCATTTTTTTCCTGCAACTTATTATCTGCTATTTTTATTTTGTTCTTTTATTATCTGCAATTTAGGTCATTAAACAAAATTATAAAAATGAATTTTATCGTCACTTTCCTAATGAGTGAGTAATTCCTCACTTGTTAGGGTTAGGATAGGGAAGGTTTGAGAAAAGAAAATCTCTCTCACTCCTTCTTTGCCCATATAATTTTAAAATACGGACTCTATTTAATTCAACCACACTCCGCTCACTACGGCACCCTATCCTACATGATAGCGGTGATTCCCTAGTTAGACCGGTTGTGGTTTAATTAACTGGAGGTTAGGGATAAGAGTTGAGAACGGACGGATAAGGACCAAAAGGAAGAAACTAAGTTTTTCCTAGTCGTGCTAATCCCCGTTGTTAATTATTACCCTAACACCTATATTCTTAACTAGGGCTTTGATAGAAGTGAGAAGAATCCATAATTCGAACTAACCTAATCCTAACCCTAGCAAGACTTTAAATCAATTTAATCTCATTCTTAGATTTTAAAACAAAACCTACCAAAAATAGGACTTAACTCGTTAGAACTTAGAGAAAAGAACATCATTTCCCTGTGGATCGACTCGTACTCAACCGGCTAATTACCAAACGACACCGTCTTGATTGCGGTATTCTTAAATTTAAAATGCACATACAAAACCTTCAACAATCACGCCTGAACCGTGAAAACCCTCTGTGTGGGACTCTAAAGACTCGTCAATACGCTGGCAGTGGGTTTAATCACAAGCACGTCAGCGGCACTAGTTGTACGTAACGGCTATCCAGGTATTGAGCGAAAGGAAAGCCGACGAGCAAACTCATCCTGAACCCCTACTGAGCCTATCAGTAACAATATCTGTATAATCCGGTCCGTTCATCTATGAGTATCGCATAACGAGTCTAGGGGTGGATAAAGTTAGACCCCTAATAACGCGAT
Source organism: Agapanthus africanus (assembly GCA_030015575.1). Classification (NCBI taxonomy): domain Eukaryota; kingdom Viridiplantae; phylum Streptophyta; class Magnoliopsida; order Asparagales; family Amaryllidaceae; genus Agapanthus; species Agapanthus africanus. The sequence goes on along the minus strand of CM057339.1, from coordinate 819,685,161 downwards.
AATTCGTGTCGGTATAAAACCCATCATGATTCATCAAATAAAAGTAGTAGTTTAGTAGTAACCGCAATCAATAATGGTGTCGCTTGTAGCAAGCGTTAGTGAGCACGGGTCGTCCTCTAGGATTCGAGGAATTCGTAAATTCTTGCTTTAATTAAGTCGAAAGAAATAGTAAAGAAATTCAAGAAATATTGTTTCAAGATTTGATTGAAGTAATAGTTTCAAGAAATTCAAGAAATTGTTTTCAAGAAAGGAAATCAAGAAAATATTCAAGATCTAATTATCAAGAAAATATGTAGAATGCTTGTAGGATTCGATCGGATTTAGAAGCCATGGATGACTAATAAAGTTAACTCATCTTTTCTATTGACAGTTTAACGCTAGATTGATGGCGATGGATGCGGATTAGGGTTTTTTGGAAGAAACTAGGGTTTCTTCACTATAGTCCCTTGTCCTTTCATTGATCTCATTCATTTTCTAGCCCTTCACAAAAAGATCGTCAATTTTATCTCACATCGGGATCAAGATAATCAATAATTTTATATCGTACCCAATGAAGATGTTAACGATTCTTTTGCGAAGGTTTGTAAACTTCATAAGACTAAAAAAAGGATAGAATTCTATCATCCATCGATCTACCCTAATCCTACGAATCCTATCAAGTGGAGATTTACTCGCGCATCATGAAAATCGAAGAAAGATTAGAAAAAGAACTCATAATGCTGAATTTTAAAAGAAAGCGAAATTGAAACTAATTATCACTTTTATTATTCAACTTCAAATTACAACTTCTTCAATCCGAGATTACAAGAATAATTGTTCTCGATCACTCCCTTGAAGAGGTAATTTTGCCGTCGATCTTCACGTCGCTCGATCACCGTGAGTCTTGACCTGTCATGGATCGCTTGCTCGTTGATGATGATCGGTTTCGTGTAAAGGATCTTTTGTTGAATTGCTTGATGAACTTCTCGATGATTCTTGATCTTGAATCTTGGATATTGGTCTTGGATTTGTGTTGAATTGGATGAAGTTTGGGATCTAAATTGGCAACTAATTAGGAACACTTTTCAATATAGCTTTAGGTCCTTTTTATAGCCCCTAATCAAGCTTCCCCAACAAACTAAATTATTACAAAGAAGCTTCTAGAACAAGCTAGGTTATTACAAAGAAACTTTCCTAACTAGCTAGGTTGTTACAAAGAAGTTTCTAGAACAAGCTAAGTTGTTATAAAAAAGCGTTCTCAACAAATTAGGTTATTACAAAGAAGCTTTCTCAACAAGCTAGGTTGTTACAAAGAAACTTCTAGAACAACCTAGGTTGTTACAAAGAAACTTTTCTAACAAGCTAGATTGTTACAAAGAAGCTTTCCTAACAAGCTGGGTTGTTACAAAGAAGCTTCCAGAGAACTCCCGAACCCCAAGTCTCTGAATTAGCCACGGATCCACGGCGACTCAGTCTGACTCGGCCGCGGTTCCGCGACCGATTGGTGAGCCCGTTGCTTCAAACTTCTGTGGTATTATTCTGTTGATCTCTGAGTCTTTATGTGATATCTGGAATCTTCTTATCTCTTCTGAATTTCTGCCAGTATTTGATTCTTCGACTTTCTTGTATTTTATCGGCAGATTCCTGATTCCCAATATCTGACCTGAGCTAATCTTGCACAAGATCTTAATGAACAATGTGAGATACAAAATATTATGCGTAAAAATATTAAACATATAATTTTATTCATAATGTTGATTATAATATATAACACATGGTAAATGATATTTTGCAGATGAACTTCTAATATGTGTTATATTTATAGCAAATACCTTTAGATGATTAAGAAAAGTAAGGAAATTGTTATTTTAAAAGTGCACTATTTTCGACTGAACACATCACCACATGAGAAACTACCGATCCTAGATTAGTAATTCTCGACTACCTTGGCCAAGGATTTCTAGAGATGGACACCCATGCACTGCGCAACATCAACCCCCAATACCGGGAGAGACGAATCCCCGACAATCCGCTCACTGCCTCCATGTGGCTCGGGACTGTACCCAACTAAAATCTGTTTGCACGACTCCTTTGAGCCGTGGTAGGGTAGTAATCAAAGCACAGTGGGAACTCACACGAGATAAATGATGATCTCAGGTCGACAGACTAACCTGTACACATGTCACCTAGGAACTGCTATCTGACAATAGGTATAGTACCAACTAGCAGGTTCCCGGCGAGTCCGTCCAGTGTACTCATAACCCAATAAGCACCTGTATACTATCTTAGGTGAACAAACTAACACCAATGGCTTGTGAGACCTGGCCACCACCCCTTTGTGGAGTCTCAATCAGTATACACTAGTATACACTAGTCTACTCTGGAGTATCGATGCCCAGTCTCGAAACTCCCACGATTAGGGACATTTAAGGATGTTCTTATAGACCACCAGCTGCCACGTATATGATCGCCATCATAATGCTGGTAGCCAAGAAAGAATCCTATGGGCTTTATCAACATGTAATAGTGATGATAAAGACAAACCAGATAGTATACTATCATCTCGAGTAAGACTGTTCTACCAGTATAGGTCCTCCCTCAATCATCATAATCACCTGCCTGCGACTATGATAATTGCCTTGAGGGCACTATAGCCAACAATTTTCCAATTGCACTTAAGACCAATTATTGCGGTGTCGCATACTCACAGATTGTGTGATACCGATCACCCAACTTCTCTACTAAGCAGTTTCGCAAAGTTCGTTTGTGAAACTATTGTGTTCGAGAAATAGCCTCAGTGAGTAGATCCGCTCCAGTGTTTCTATCTTTATCTCTCTATATCTCAACTTCACGGAGAATAACCATCTCCCGAAATAAGCAATACCTTGTCTTAGAATTTGTCTGGATATCTGATGGGACCCAGTTCACAAATGAACTCCAAATCCAGCAAACATCTTAGACTGTATCATCCACTGAATTTAATCAGTATCCTGCACCATGCCTTCCTTAATATCCGCTTGGATCACCGTTCCAACATACTGTCCCTCAGAAGAGGGAAAAACAATAACTCAGACAGCCACTCTATCATCCTGGTCACCTTGGAAGCTTGAAATGATAATCGTCTCCTGAAGAGGCTGCCGTTACCATATCCCTAGAACATCCATTTATGTTCATAAACTGCTTCCCTATATTTCTCCAGGATTGGATTAATATATGTTTATTGCAGCTAGTGCAGAACAATAACAGGTGTGGTACTTGACATTTCATGATTAACTCAATTGCCTATGCAAGTGATATGCTAATCATGCAGATCCCTCTCTGCTTTACTCTGTAAGATACCTTTAGAGAGGGTGACTCCATCACCTGCAGGTACACTACCATGCCAGGGGTCGTCCATTCTAAAATACTTTAGAATAGTGTCAAGTACCCAAATTAGGACACTTCCCAAATCTAGATTTAAACCATAGATCTAGTAACCAGAAACCCTAATATTATATCCATATCCTATGTGGAGAAAACAACTGTGTGACAATCATAGTATAACTGATCGTAGTATAGGAATTTCACTTCCTATAAAGTGCATGTCATCCCAAATACCAGGACATCACATCCTACTACCTTTTTACCAGATCCATCTCCTATTCTGATGAAGTCAAAGCCTATGACTGTCACATCAAAAATAGATGATCTATTTCCACTATACCTGCTTTAGTCTATAAATAGACATAAGCTACTTGTCCACTATACTTCCGCTGCTTCCACTGACTACAACAACCCTCTGGCAGAGTCATATACGCGTGCACTTCTAAAGCTAATTTAGAACGACGCTATACCCATCCTCCTGCCGGGTCTTATAGTCTAGAACAGCAGCAATTGCAAGTCTAGGTAAACAAGAACCTCCCTGTCACCGTCTCTGAGATGACCGAAGTACCTCTCGGGTGCCTGAGGTTACCCACCAAATCTACAGAGTGGCTAATGGAACATCGAAACCAATTGAATCCTCAGGTTCTATTAAATCTTCAGTGATCGTTTGTGGTTCTGGAATCACTTCCAATTCTACCATACTCCCACTACTGTTTTCTGAAAAATCCATTTTACTAAAACTGTGGCGAGTCTAAAACAATATTACTATTGATCTTCCTGATGGTAGAAAGTTAACCCTCGTCAAAGCCCGGGATAACCCACAAACTGCCATTAGTGAAACATGCCTTGAGTTTGTCCAGATTCTGGATTTAAGCATCAGCCGGACAACTCCTTATAGGTAAATGTCACAGACATAATTTTAAAAAGTTATATCTCACTTTATAAAATAAACGTACAGATATATCAGTTTGAAATTGGTGCATAACAACGGATATTCATAACCAAATATTTGTCGTCAGGCAAAACCCAGATGATTTCCTCAAATATCACCAATTACAACGAATTCCGATATAATGAGAATCTAATCACCCAATTCCCAATATCTTACTCCCACTCACCATCTGTAACACCATACAGATGTGAGAAACTGATCTGATAAATACATACTCTGGAATTAGATTCCAATTTGGGAAAACAGTTTTTAATTAACATCGCACAGTCGGACTGAAACATGAAAATGTTTCGAAGGGGTTAAACCAGTATTCCTAGTAATGCCTCTTCCACTATCCTGATTCATGATAGTAACCATATACTTACCTACCCTCACTTCAATCCCTTTATTATATCTTTACTTATTACCTTCTGTACACCTTCTTTAGGCTAATTGGTTTTCTTCCTTCCCTACCCTTCGGCACCAGCCAAAGGTTTGGAAGAAAACTATCCAATAAGCGTAATAGGTGTACACTCCTTATGCCAAGAGCCCTCACAACCTGAGAGAAGGTAATGGGAAAAGACATCTGAATAATCCTATTCTATTTCTCCTGAACCGGAAACCATTCTCGAATATGGAACGAATTCCTTCGAGTTCGTATATAACTATACGATGGCATGTCCAAGAATTATGAACGTTCGTAGTGATACGAAGTGTTCTGGAGAAATCCAAAGTGGATGTGGGAATGGCAGGGGTATACACAGTTTTGTCGTGAATGATAGCAGTCGCAATTTTCTTTGCCGTTATTCTAATCCCTTTATATGTCTTTACTTATTACCTTCTGTACACTACCTTTAGGCTAATTTGGCTTTCTTCTTTCCCCACCTTTCGGCACCTGCCTATGGTCTGAAGGAAGACTATCCAATAAGCTCAATAGGTGTATCCTCTCCTAATCCTAAGAGTCCTCACAATCTGAAAGAAGGTAAAGGGAAAAGATAACCGAATAATCCTATTCAATCTCTCCAGAAACAGAATCCGTCTTCGAATTTGGAACAAGTTTCTTCGAGTTCGTATGTAACTATACGATAGATTTATCCAATAGGAGTGGATGTTCGTAGTGATACAGGGTGTTCTGGAGAAATGCAAATGTGATATAGAAGTAGCAAGGATATATACGACACCGTGACATTCCAAAAGTCAAAGTGTTTTAAGAAGGTTCGGTTAACTGGGTTCATGAGTTTTAGTTTAGGGCGGGTCATGGTCGCTACCACAGAGAGAGAGAAAAGAAATACTCAGCGTGCACTCTAACCTATATCAGAATGGTTAATCACTTTATCTAATCAGGATGTCTCCCACTGTTTCCTCGAATTCTCCTCCAAACCCAAAAGGAGAATTAGTCGGGATCATCTAAAATCACCCGAGGAGTAATTCTACTCATCAGTGGGAATCGGGATCCAACTATCATCGTATTAACTTGATTGAAGCCTCTCAAATCACCACACTCCTGAAGGTATGCGCACGCCTGGCATATTTCCTGTATGTTTGAAACTCCTGATGTGATTTTTACCCCATGCTCTTATGACCTTGACGAAGGCCAACAAATCATAAGTCACATGTCAAGTTCTACCCGTCATTGTCCAGGTTAATTTGAACCCACCCGTACATACCCTTGACGAAGGCCAACAAAGTAGTATGACTATCCCAAACTAACGCATCTATCTATGCAACAGAAAAGTAACAAATAGCTACCATACACTATGTCTTGACGAAGACCAACAAATATAGCATGAATACTAAGTGCTACCCGTCTGAAATGACGGAAGGCTGATTGAACCATTTTCTGACGTGTATATGTAAAAAGTAACGACAATCAAAAAATTATATTGACCGCAATCAAACCACGGTGTCGGATGTAGTTAATGAATGAGTGCGGATCGTCCACAGGGATTGTGCAATTCAATTGTATTTTGATACGTTTGAAATGAAATGTTAAACAACAATAAACGAAAACATGATTCAAGATGTGATTTGTATTCGAGTGTCACTATCCTTTACTCAAGAATCAAGAAACTATAAACAATCAAGAATCGGTTGTTTTGATAATATTTCCAATCAACAATCAAGAATATAAGAGAGGCTCGTAGGAGTCGATCGGATCTTTAGACGTGATGTAATCTAAAGGGTTTCGTGTTCTTGTCCTTCGAAGAATTGATACTAGATCAATGGTGATCGACGAGAGTTAGGGTTTTCTTGATGAAATTAGGGTTTCATCTCTTAACCCTTATTCTTTCGAGGATACCATTTATATTCTAGCCTCTAGCAATTCCAAGAAACGATCGGAACTCCCCAATCTCGAGCGATGTCGATCAAGAAAGCATCGCAACGAATTGGGTCGTCGATGCTTGAACTTGCTAGGGTTTACAAACTCGTGGGATTCAAGAATCGATTACAAATTTGTTACATAATCATACTAAAGATCGTTTCGACTCCCCGACGAGCGGAGTTTTATTCACACATCACCACAAAGACAATATTCAAGAATAGGAATGATAACATGATGCGGAATTTAAAGAAAACAAGATAAAAGAATATCACCTTTTATTTAATCAACAATTTCAATACATTCTTTCAAGAATCTACAAGAAGAAGAAATCGATCGTTGACTCGGCTTCGCTCGTCTCCGTGGATCGTGGATCTACTTTGATCTCTTGCCCGATTGAAGATCGGCTCGGCTCATAAAAGGGTTGAAGGCATCTTGCTTGGCTTGCACTCAAGATCTTGAATTGTGGTTGGATTTAGGGTTAGGGTTTCCTACAAGCTCTCTCACTAAACTTGAGGAAGAGGGGATGAAGAAAGAGATTAATTTTCTAAACTTCAATCAAGGTTGAATCATTCTCAAATGATGAGCCTAGGGTCATATTTATAGACTCCCAAACCCTAGGTTAGATTTGAATTAGAACTTTCCCTCCCAAAGTTTGTTGAAGGGTTTCTAGAAGGAGTTTGTTAGGAGTTAGCTTAGGGTTTAAGCTAGGGTTTAGGGAAAGTTCTAGAAAGATTAGGCTAGTTTGGGTGTTTGCTGATCTGGAGGAAGTATCTGGGATATTCTGGAAGTTTGTGAGCATTTCTGAGCAGTGGGAACTGAAACAGGAGTTTTGGTGAAATTTGAGGAGCTGAGTTACTGGGCCCGCCGCGCAACCGCCGCACAATGTGCCTATATGCCGCGCTTCCGCTGCTTGGTACTTCTGTTTGGGATTTTCTCTGATGTTTAGAATTTCAGTTTCCCTTCTGTGTTGATACCAGATTTGAGTTGAGTGAGTTTACGAGCAATTGTAATGGTCGAGCGATGTAATGATCGAGCAAGCATCTCTTTTCCTGCATAGACTTCGAAACAGGGGTTGCAAGATATGGAAAATATGCTATGTAATGTAATGCAGTCAATTTCCCTAGAAATGCCGGTTTTAAGGTCGAATACATGTAATCTGATATTTTGCGACCGATTTGCTAATATGTGAATTATGAATACCGTACACTTCTATATGGATGCAAATGATAAGGAAATTGCCGGTTAAAATATGCAATATTTTCGACTGATCAAATACCCCCAAACTTAATTTCGATCGTCTCGAGAGAATGTTTTATTAAAAAGAGAGAAGGAGAAAATAAAGAAAGAGAAAAACTAACTAGCACACTTTCGTAGGCAACACGATTGCACTGAGCATGTGCAACAAGCCTTTAAACCTCTAGGTGTCCCTAGTAGGAGGAGTGTTGTCTCCTGAGGGTTTTCAGCGGATTGCACCCACAAAATCCAATAATAAAAGCAAGATCATGAATATTACATTTAAAGAAGAGAATTGTAAAAGAAAAGCTTTGAAAATTATGGTTTCCAACTAAGCTAGCTTTTCGGTTGTCATGAGCCCTATCTTAATGATCATGAAAAGATGTCAGAAATCACGTCCTCCCTCAATAAAACATCGTCTTATTCTTCATTCCTATCTGTATTCCAAACATCGATCATATAACCCTGCGTGTGTGTAAAGACATCCCTACACCCGGAGAATTCAATTCAAGCTATCATACTCTTGCCCTTCAGCCTCAGTACTTTTTAATTAATGAATATTTAGATGAGATTGCTCACACACTTTCATGCGACCGTTAATACTTCTTGAGGTACTAACCGACCGATTACTCCTGTGCTTGCTTACTTGGTGTATTTTCCTCGTCTTGCACCACCTCAGACATAGCAGTGACTCCCAGACCAGTTGGCCTTAGGGCACTAGGTGAAGAAGCACCCTCGCTATACATTTTTCTTGCCTTTGGTGATAACAAAACCAGTGTTCATTTTTCTCACCACTTTATATTTTCTTTATTCATTTTTTTTTTCTTTTTATTTCCTTCATACTTTTGGCTTTAAGACAAGAGCATTTCAAGGTATCCTCTACTATCCCAGGCTTCAAGACGTGTGTAAGTGCGAATAGCAGGGTAGCAACGTTCAAAATGTTTGGCTTCCAGAATAGAAACTATTTTTCAGACTTATTTTTATCCTCAGATTAGTGACGTCCTTCATCTTACTAACCCTTGGGACAACGGCTCATAACTACTTATTACTAGTTCGTATAAGAAAACTTCTAATTTTCTTAGTTTTCTAAAATTTTTCTAATCTCATGGATGCAATTTTTCACTATCTAAACTTTCATTATCTTATTTATATACAAAAAAGGTGTAAATATTAAAATTATTTTTATATTTGAAAATTTTTAAATTTTTATGGGTTTTGAAAATTTTTCAATTTTTATAGATTTTTAAAAGAAATGTTTTGTGCTTATGCAGATGATATGCAAATGATGCGAAAATAAGCACAAACCTCCCCCAAACTTGTTTTCAACAGTGTCCTCACTGTTGCCGACAGCTATACCTACAAAAATCTGTAAATCTGGGGGGAATTATTAGTGGGGGCAAAATATATAAGTGAAGAACTTCCCCCAAACTTGTTTTTCACACACCTTCATTCAAAAGATGATGCAATGATATACAGGATATGAAGGTGAGACGGAGGAATTTTAATCCAAATAAACTGGCTCTTGTAAGAACAAGAGCTCCTCCGTGGGGTCAGTGGAAAAATACGGCTTTAGTCTATGTCCATTTACTTTGAAAATTGTGCCGTTTTTAACATTTTCTACTTCTACTGCCCCGTGCGGGAATACAGACCGCACAACAAAAGGTCCCTTCCAACGAGATCGGAGCTTACCCGCATGAAGGTGTAAACGTGAATCATAAAGAAGGACTTGTTGACCAGGTAAAAATGTTTTCCTTAAAATGCTTTTATCATGAAAAACCTTAGTCCTATTCTTTGTGATTACAGCATTATCATAAGCTTCATCGCGGAGTTCGCTTAGCTCGTTAAGTTGCAGCTTCCGAAAGTTGCAAGCAAGGTTTAGATTAAAATTTATTTCCTTTATAGCCCACAATGCTTTATGTTCTATCTCAACAGGTAGATGACATGCTTTTCCAAACACTATCCTATATGGAGACATTCCTAGGTCGGTCTTATATGCAGTCCTGAATGCCCAAAGAGCATCCGTCAATTTGGTCGACCAGTCTTTTCTATTTTTAGCAACAGTTTTCTCCAGGATAAGTTTGATTTGTCTGTTTGAGATCTCAGCCTGCCCGCTTGTTTGGGGATGATAGGGTGTAGAAAGACGGTGGTTGATTGAGTATTTTCGCATCAGAGTCTCGAAAGATCTGTTGCAGAAGTGTGTCCCATTATCGCTAATGATAGCGCGTGGGTGTCCAAATCGCGAAAAGATATTCTCTTTTAAGAACTTAATGACAACTTTCCTGTCATTAGTGCGACATGGAATGGCTTCTACCCACTTGGAGACATAATCAACTGCCAGCAAAATGTACAGATTCCCAAAGGAGTTGGGAAAAGGACCCATAAAATCAATGCCCCAAACATCAAACATTTCAACAACCAGAATGGGTTGCTGAGGCATTTCATTCCTCTGGGATATTCTACCCGTATACTGACATTGTGTACAGGTTTTGCAATACTCAAATGCGTCCTTGAATAAGGTCGGCCAATAAAATCCACATTGCAAAACCTTTTCCGCTGTCTTTCTAGGACCAAAGTGACCCCCACAAGCCTGATCATGACAAAATGAAAGAACACTCTTGAACTCTTCATTTGGGACGCACCGGCGAATGATCTGATCAGGACAATATTTAAACAAATAGGGCTCGTCCCAGTAAAAGTGTTTTACTTGGGAAAGAAAACGATATTTGTCCTGTTTTGACCAATCGCTCGGTATAAGTCCCGTGGCATGATAGTTCACAATATCCCTGAACCATGGTTCAGCGGATATGCTCAAGAGTTGTTCATCAGGGAATGAATCATTGATCGGCAGGGTCACAGGGGAAGAAACGATGCGTGAAAGGTGGTCAGCTACTACGTTTTCACATCCTTTCTTATCTTTGATAACAAGATCAAATTCTTGTAACAGTAGGATCCAACGTATTAGTCGACCTTTTGCATCTTTCTTCGCCAGAAGATGTTTCAAAGCGGAATGGTCAGTATATACAACTATAGGTGAGCCGATTAAGTAAGGCCTGAATTTTTCCAATGCAAATACAACCGCTAAAAGCTCTTTCTCGGTGGTTGTATAATTGATTTGCGCATCATTCAGGGTCTTACTAGCATAGTAAATCACGTGTGGCATCTTATCGATGTGCTGTCCTAAGACTGCACCTACTGCAAAATCAGATGCGTCACACATCAGCTCAAAGGGGTAGTCCCAATTTGGTGATGATAAAACGGGGGCTGTGGTGAGTGAGTGTTTAAGTGAGTCGAAAGCTGTCTCGCAATCCGAGTCAAAGTGGAAGGTCGTATCCTTGGCCAGGAGTAGTGTTAAAGGTCTAGCAATTTTGCTAAAGTCTTTTATGAATCTCCTATAAAAGCCTGCATGGCCAAGGAAAGAGCGAATATCTTTGACGCTTTTGGGATGAGGCAGGTTTTGAATGACATCTACTTTAGCTCTGTCAACCTCAATGCCTTTCTGTGAAATGACATGTCCAAGGACTATTCCTTCTTGGACCATAAAGTGGCATTTTTCCCAGTTTAATGTCAAGTTCTTCTCTTTGCAACGAGTAAGAACAGCGTCTAGATTCGCTAGGCAATCAGAAAAAGAGTCTCCAAAAATCGAGAAGTCGTCCATAAAGATCTCCAAAAAATTCTCTACCATATCAGAGAATATCCCCATCATACACCGCTGAAAGGTAGCGGGAGCATTGCATAACCCAAAGGGCATGCGACTGTAAGCAAAGGTACCAAAAGGACAAGTAAAAGTGGTTTTATCTTGATCCTTTTTGGCGATGGGGACCTGATTGTAGCCTGAGTAACCGTCCATAAAACAATAAAACTCTCGTCCCGCTAAGCGTTCCAGCATTTGATCAATAAATGGTAGAGGAAAATGATCTTTCCTCGTAGCAGCGTTGAGTTTTCTATAATCGATGCATACACGCCACCCAGTTTGGGCGCGTGTCTGAATCAACTCATTCGCTTCATTTGTGATAACTGTGATGCCGGATTTCTTAGGAACGACATGTATAGGACTCACCCACTGGCTATCGGAGATGGGGTAGATAATACCACTATCTAAGCACTTGACGATTTCTTTCATGACAGCTTCCTTCATGACGGGATTCAACCGTCTCTGTGGTTCTCGGGTCGGTCTGGCATCATCCATCACATGTATATGATGTTCAACTATCAAGGGACTAATCCCTTTGATGTCCGCCATACTCCAACCAAACGCCTCTTTATTAGATTTCAATACCGATAAAAGGGCATTCTCTTGCTCTGATGCAAGAGAAGCGGAAATGATAACCGGTAATGACTCGTTCTCACCAAGATATGCATATTTCAGGTGAGAAGGTAAAACTTTGAGATCTAACTCAGGCGGAGAAATGATAGAAGGAAGGGTCATAGATTGATTTTTGGATCTACAAAGAAGCTCAGAGCCTGTGAAAGATACAGACTCGGGTGGAGAAAAGTCAGAAGTGCAGGACTCATGTGTAGCTAAAGTGTCCTCACTAAGATCTTGTGCTAAGTCAAACAGAGATGTGCTAGTGTCATCGAGATCAGTAAAGCAAAAATCCTCAGCTCCACAACTATCGGGAGCGATCTCATGGACAGAGCACACATCTAAAATATGAGCAGAGGGTTCTGACGGCTGACTTCCAACTTTATAGATATTTAGTTCAATGGTCATATTTCCAAATGATAAATTCATTGAACCATTTCTACAGTTTATAACAGCGTTGGAAGTGGCAAGGAAAGGACGACCTAGAATCACCGGAATTTGGCCCCGGGGGTTTGCTACAGGATGTGTGTCGAGCACAATGAAGTCTACGGGGAAAACAAATTCCCCGACCTTTATCAGCACATCCTCTAATTCACCCCTTGGTTTGGTGATAGATCGGTCTGCCATCTGGAGAGTGCAATGAGCAGGTTTCAGCTCTCCAATCCCTAATTGCTCATAGACAGAATAAGGTAACAGGTTAACACTCGCGCCAAGGTCTAACAGAGCACGATTTATGTTTTTACCCCCAATCGAAATCGAAATTGTAGGACAACCTGGGTCCTTTCTTTTCTTTGGAAGCTGGGGTATAAAAGCAGTGCTAATGTTATTAGACATAAAGACCTTCTTCGGCACTTGGGTCTTCCTCTTCCTAGTGCACAAGTCCTTTAGAATCTTCGCATAAGCGGGGACTTGCTGAATCGCATCTAAGAGAGGGATATTGATGTTAACCTGTTTGAACATCTCTAAAATTTTCTCCATATGAGGACTCGTTCTATTAGCCCTTAGCCGGTTCGGGTAAGGTGCTTTCGCAATAAGCGCGGGGTCCATCACAGGAGAAGGAAAGGGGGGTAGACGAGGTCCCAAAGGAGGTGTGGGGACCGTCTGTGGAGAACTATAAGGGTTGGGTGAAGGTGTTGAGCCTAAGGGGAAATGGAGAATAGGCTCGTGCGAAGGTGGTTTGGTAGAAGAAGAAGGATCAGAAGGTGAAGTGTGTGTATGTGGGAAAGACTCAGCCGGGGCGTTGATATGATTTTCAGTATCATCAATACCTTCCCCGACATGATTGTTCAGCACTCTTCCCGATCTCAACGTGGTAATGGCATTTACATTGTAATGCCCAGGATTCTGTAGGGGTTGAGAGGGAAGTTTCCCTTTCTCTCTCGCACTCATTTCGGCTTTTAAGCGTGCGATTTCAGCTTCCATCGTGCGAATACTCTCAGCTTGGGATGCTGAGTTTTTCTTTATTTCACTGACGGAAGATCTAACCTCAGTCGAAACATCCATGAAATTTGATAAAAGTGATTTCATGGTTTGAGTGAATTGAGAGAACTCGTCAGAACAGGGCTGCATAGGATTAGACTGTGCAGGAGTGTTGCCCTGATTTTGGAAATTTTGTGACGGGTAGGGGTGCTGAGTGAGTTGTAGGGGTTGCTGTTGTGGTGGAGGAAGAGCCCGTTGAAATTGATTCGTGTTTGGAACCGTGTTTTGAGATTGTGATTGGTTCCAAGCAAAATTCGGGTGGTTCCTCCAACCCTGATTGTAACTGGAAGAATATGGATTGTTTCGAGGTCGTTGAAATGCGGCATTAGAATGCTCGTGACCTTGAAACGCAGAGTTTAATGGACATTCTTCCGTTAAATGTGACGGATCAGAACAGCACCCGCAAACAGTTTTGGGGAGCGACATTGGGTTTAGGGAGGCTGCTGCAAATTTGTGTTCCATAGCGTCGAGCTTCTTTTGCATTGCTGCCATTTCAGCTCGGACACCTATGGACACATCTATTTGGTGTACGCCACCCCTATTCAATGGTTGTGTTCCACTCTCCCAAATTAGTGACTTTTCAGCGAACTCTTCTAAGTATCGCCAGGCTTCCCCGTCATCTTTGGTCATAAAAGTACATTGACACATGTTTTCAAGGCTCTGTTTAGTGCTAGGGTTACTACCCTCATATATGATTCGGCAAAGCTCCCATCTCGGGATGCCGTGATGAGGACATTGAACCAATAGATCCTTGAAACGTTCAAAGTATTTTGAAAATGGTTCGGCAGGGAGCTGGGCAAATTGGTTCAGTTCGCTACGGATTCGAGCCGTCTTTTGGACTGGGTAAAATTTCTTAAGGAATGCAGCGACAAATTCTTCCCAATTCGTAATAGAGTGTGCGGTGGTGTTATATAGCCACTTCTCGGCTATATCGCACAAAGTAAATGGAAGAAGTCGTAGACGCATCGCATCCACTGAAAGTTGAGACGTACCCATCATTGCGCATACGTTTTCAAATTTGGTAATGAAAACGTAAGCGTCCTCGGTCTCGAGTCCGTGGTATTTGGGTAAAAGATTGATATACTGGGGCTTAATCTCAAAATTATCCCCATTGGCTGGTGGTGTGGATAAGCAGGTCGAAAGTGGACCTCTATGTGGATAACATCTTTCCTGGAGAGAAATGTGGGGTGGAGTAGGATTCTGCGCACCAACGGACGGTGGCAGATTAGGGTTAAAGAAGTTTGATGGATTCGGATCCATCGGTGTGGGTGTGGTAGTAGGTAAAGAAAAGGTAAATGGAGAATTACCGACTTCGGAGTCGATAGGAGGTACGCGGACTAAACGGGCACTAGAATCCCGTGTCCAGCCTATCTTGTACTAAAAAGGGTTAGTACAAGTGGCAGCGTTGACTTATAATTAGGGGTAAAATGAATGCGGTGCTTGCTTTAAAAAGGGACGGATTTTGAAAAAATGATGCGACAAAACAAATGCAGCACACAAACCCTAGAATCTAATGGTCACCTAGGTCCGATCTCTAGACCGCTCCTAACTGCCAAAAGACAAGCCGCAGGATAGAATCCTCCACTGCCTCTTTGTCCTCCTGTGGCCGGATAAGTGCCAGGTAAGTGGGAAGGAACCACCACTACAGTGGACCTAATTAATAACCACTAGCCTTAGACACACTCGCCTTAGGCACCACAAGAAAACGCGGATAAGCAATGAATTACCCACGACCTTCTCTTGTCCTATTGAGCGCGACAGTCCTTAGAGTCTTCTCTAGATTTCTTTTAGTTAATGGGGGTAATGCGGATGCAAGTTTGACGATTTTCGGGGCCTAGGAAGGGTAATGAAATCCCCACCTAATTTGGATTTGGCCGTGCCCCTTAAATTTCCGTATTAGAATGCAAACAACCAAGAAATCAAAATCACACACAATTTTATTTTTGCTTTTGCGCGCTGCGATTTATTTGCAAAGAATCCTGCAGCAAAGGGTTAATTGGAGCTAAAAAGGGTGAGAGGAGAGAGACAGAAATCACCTGCAGAAAAATACCACAGAGAACTCCCAATACTGCGGCGCTTCCGCCGCAAAATGCATGTATATGCGGCTCTTCCGCGGCTGGATGATGGGAACAGTGTACAAGTTTTCTTCAGCAAGCTCCTGTTGCTGTCTATAGCTCTCTGGTATATTCAAACAAATTTTTCCACAGAACAGAATGCTCCAGATCACCTTGCAATCAAATCACAACACACGTGTAAGAGTTTGTACGAATTTTGAATTCAAGAAGTAGAACGTAATAATTCTTTCACTTCAAACTATAAATGCAAATGAATTAGCGCGATCCCCGGCAACGGCGCCATTTTGATTGAACCATTTTCTGACGTGTATATGTAAAAAGTAACGACAATCAAAAAATTATATTGACCGCAATCAAACCACGGTGTCGGATGTAGTTAATGAATGAGTGCGGATCGTCCACAGGGATTGTGCAATTCAATTGTATTTTGATACGTTTGAAATGAAATGTTAAACAACAATAAACGAAAACATGATTCAAGATGTGATTTGTATTCGAGTGTCACTATCCTTTACTCAAGAATCAAGAAACTATAAACAATCAAGAATCGGTTGTTTTGATAATATTTCCAATCAACAATCAAGAATATAAGAGAGGCTCGTAGGAGTCGATCGGATCTTTAGACGTGATGTAATCTAAAGGGTTTCGTGTTCTTGTCCTTCGAAGAATTGATACTAGATCAATGGTGATCGACGAGAGTTAGGGTTTTCTTGATGAAATTAGGGTTTCATCTCTTAACCCTTATTCTTTCGAGGATACCATTTATATTCTAGCCTCTAGCAATTCCAAGAAACGATCGGAACTCCCCAATCTCGAGCGATGTCGATCAAGAAAGCATCGCAACGAATTGGGTCGTCGATGCTTGAACTTGCTAGGGTTTACAAACTCGTGGGATTCAAGAATCGATTACAAATTTGTTACATAATCATACTAAAGATCGTTTCGACTCCCCGACGAGCGGAGTTTTATTCACACATCACCACAAAGACAATATTCAAGAATAGGAATGATAACATGATGCGGAATTTAAAGAAAACAAGATAAAAGAATATCACCTTTTATTTAATCAACAATTTCAATACATTCTTTCAAGAATCTACAAGAAGAAGAAATCGATCGTTGACTCGGCTTCGCTCGTCTCCGTGGATCGTGGATCTACTTTGATCTCTTGCCCGATTGAAGATCGGCTCGGCTCATAAAAGGGTTGAAGGCATCTTGCTTGGTTTGCACTCAAGATCTTGAATTGTGGTTGGATTTAGGGTTAGGGTTTCCTACAAGCTCTCTCACTAAACTTGAGGAAGAGGGGATGAAGAAAGAGATTAATTTTCTAAACTTCAATCAAGGTTGAATCATTCTCAAATGATGAGCCTAGGGTCATATTTATAGACTCCCAAACCCTAGGTTAGATTTGAATTAGAACTTTCCCTCCCAAAGTTTGTTGAAGGGTTTCTAGAAGGAGTTTGTTAGGAGTTAGCTTAGGGTTTAAGCTAGGGTTTAGGGAAAGTTCTAGAAAGATTAGGCTAGTTTGGGTGTTTGCTGATCTGGAGGAAGTATCTGGGATATTCTGGAAGTTTGTGAGCATTTCTGAGCAGTGGGAACTGAAACAGGAGTTTTGGTGAAATTTGAGGAGCTGAGTTACTGGGCCCGCCGCGCAACCGCCGCACAATGTGCCTATATGCCGTGCTTCCGCTGTTTGGTACTTCTGTTTGGGATTTTCTCTGATGTTTAGAATTTCAGTTTCCCTTCTGTGTTGATACCAGATTTGAGTTGAGTGAGTTTACGAGCAATTGTAATGGTCGAGCGATGTAATGATCGAGCAAGCATCTCTTTTCCTGCATAGACTTCGAAACAGGGGTTGCAAGATATGGAAAATATGCTATGTAATGTAATGCAGTCAATTTCCCTAGAAATGCCGGTTTTAAGGTCGAATACATGTAATCTGATATTTTGCGACCGATTTGCTAATATGTGAATTATGAATACCGTACACTTCTATATGGATGCAAATGATAAGGAAATTGCCGGTTAAAATATGCAATATTTTCGACTGATCAAAGGCTACTAATGGTTTTTGGCGAAAAACCTTTAACGTAATGAACTTGATATCGTTGAAGGAACTGGATAGCTTTTTAAATATATAGTGGCGAAAACTTTCACTAAAGAGGTCAATCCCTATGAAGGGATCTCGGCTCTTTCCTCGTCGAATGAGGTGCAGGATATTCCTAATTGAATACCACGATGCAAAGCAAAAGGAAACAACTATAGTCAAGTTATTACGATGATGCAAACTTTTGCTCAAGGGGTCACTCCCGATGAAGGGATCTCGGCCCTTGCCTCGTCGATTGAGGTGCTGGATATTCATAACCGAATACCACTGTGCAAAGCAAAAGAAAATGTCTGTAATGTCAAAGTTTAAAAAATTGGTTCCAACAACATTATATAGGTTTGTTTTATCCTTGCAATGATAAAAATCAACGCAGTCACATCAATTAATCACACCAGAAAAGAACGAAAATATGATGTACGTATATACCATCCACATTCGCCACTGGGTCCCGTCATCCCGCGTTAGGTTACTTAACTAACGACAAAGCGGGGACTGGACTAGCGCGGGTGCAAAACATATACAACATCTACTAGTATATATATAAATATATATAACAATCGTCCTAGGCATGATATAAAACAACATCACAGAAGCAACACAGAATGGTGGATAATCTTGAAGCCCCGGTTTTCACTTGATCCGCAAATGAGACCCGACGTTCCCTGTCGTGTGGATAGCCTATGCAATGAAACCTAGACCCCTACGAGTGAGGCAAGTTACCCGCCAAAACCAGAAGTGAGGAAACCCCCTTCAACAACGTGAATGGGCCACCTAACACTTCACGGAATCCGGTAACTTGGGCACCCCTCCGTGGGTCATACCTATACCCCCTACGAGTGTGGCGAATAGCCCGCCAATTCTAAAGTAAGCTCCCCTCCGTCTCAACGCCATGAGATGAGGACCCGTTGCCATCTAGAACTCGTCTATTCGTGCACTCCACCGCGGGGTAATCCTAGTACAGAAAAAAAATAATATGTACAAGGGTGACATCGACCTCAACCCGGTCGTAACCCAAATAATATACAAACTAGCAGTGACGGCAGTCCACATGTCGGATGCTCGCCCCGCAATATCAAATGCACAAATGAAACTAAACAGTACTAACATTACACCCAAGCTATCCACCACAACGATCCAACCACAACACAACACAACACAGAACATCAACGTGAATGTCACGTTCGCAAACTCGTCTAAAAGAACATATAGCAATTAGACGAGTTATACAGCTCTAATGACATTCACGGTCGCGGATAGTAATGCATGTACTGATAATCATTTAAACAGTGCTAAATTTTCAACTTCGAAACACCCCGAATTTCCCCTGAACAATAGATCCAAAATGGGCAAAACTAGCAATACCACTGAACCACCAGAGACCAGACCACACACAAAATACGAAGTCTTAATTCCCTAATAGAGCCAGCCAGCTCGGAATTTTGAGCAATGTGCTCTGGTGAAAACAGGTGAAATGGGTTCGTATTTGGTGTGTGCTCTTGTGGTCATACAAATAGCCTTCTGCAGTTGCAAAAATTTTTTTTGAAGACTCTGAAATTTCGACAGAAACTAAAATGTGCAGTGCATTGTTTTAGGATTGTTTCGATTTTTATACTTTAACAATGTCTAAAACTGCTAGTAAGGGGTTTATGGGTTGGCTCTGATACTATGTTGGGTTACGGCAGCATCCCGACCATCAAACCGTGGCCAAATGTGGAACAAAAATTTTCTAAACTGGCGCTACCATTACCCGATACCCGGATCTACCCTAAACCCTATACTAGCAAGCATATATAAAAAAGTTAGAATGGTTATACCGAGTTGATACGTATCGTTCGGTCTTCAACCATCTTTCTAAGCTCCTAGTGGTCATCTGGATCGAGTTTGGTTGCCATTCTTCCTCCATCTACAATGATCCACCTGAGGGAAACGACGCAAGCTCCAGTCTCGCCAAGCGAGGCAACCGACGCTCCAAGGTTGCTAGCAATGGAGAGTGGAGGTATAGGAATGTGTCACTATAATTTTCCTCTCATCACAATGCTCAAAAGAGCAACTCAAGAAGCTGAAGGAGGTGAGGAAACATGTGGCATGAGCAACTCAAGAATGGCTAAGTGTTTTCTCCAAGTAAGAATGAATGAATGAAGCAAGTGTCATGAAGCAAGTGAAGAAAGCATGAAGTCAAGAAAAATGAGCCAAAGCCCACTCCAAAAAATGTGGCTGCCTCTCTCTCTCTCAATCATACACAAAAAATATCTCATTTCATTTTTGAATAAAATAAAACATGCCATACCTCTCTACATGCTTAGTAATATACATGCCACCTCACCCCCTCCACCTCATTTCGCAAAATGATTTTCCAAAAAGAAAAATCAATTAATGAGGTGTCATATCTTCTAAAAACTATCCTGTATAAATACGGAATGCTTCTCGGTACACGTATTGAAATATATATATACGCGTATTCATACAAAAATACGAATAGCCAAGAAAGAAAATGAATAGTGAACAATAATACTAGAATACATATATATAAATTATTAAATCAAAACCTGATTTAATAATCCGGCTTAATCCTAAACCGCTAGTATTATACCTATTGTCAGATAACCCAATAAGCACCTGTATACTATCTTAGGTGAACAAAGTAACACCAATGGCTTATGAGACCTGCCCACCGCCCATCATCGGGGTCTCGATCAGTATACACTAGTCTACTCTGAAGTATCGATGCCCAGTCTCGAAACTCCCACGACTAGGGACATTTAAGGATGTGCTTATAAACCACCAACTCCCATGTATATGATCGCCATCATAATACTAGTAGTCAAGCAAGAATCCTATGGGCTCTATCAACATGTAATAATGATAATAAAGAAAAACCAGATAGCATACTATTATTTCGAGTAAGACTGTTCTACCGGTATAAGTTCTCCCTCAATCATCATAATCACCTGCCTGCGACTATGATAATTGCCTTGAGGGCACTATTGCCAACACTAATGACAATGTTAGCGAACTTATATGAGAAGCCTTCAACATCAAAGAAGATATTTTTTATGAAGAAACTTTTCGATATGAAGATGATTAAGAGTAGTTCGGCGACAGAACACTTGAATGAGTTCAACAGCAGGACAAGCTAGTTAGAATCCGTCTCGATCATATTTGAAGACGAGATTCAGGTCCTGTTATTCCTCTGTTTGTTGCCGGAGAGTTGGGAGAAGCTAGTTATGCCGGTTAGCAACTCTATCTCAAGGAATCTCACGTTTAATGATGTGGTGCTACATATTAAATGATGAGATACGGAGAAAGGCTGTGAGTGGGAGTTCGGGAACTTCTGCATGGTGGAGAATTGCAGTAGAACGATGGGAAGGGGAAAGGGAAAGAAGGGTAAATCTAAAATCCGAGGAAAATCTCAAGGAAAAATCCAAGACGCGTGTTGGAATTGTGGGAAGAAGGGTCACAGAAAAAGTGACAGCAAATCTCAAAAAAAAAAGGGTCAGATGAGAAGGTGGATGAAAAGGAAGCGAATGTGGTGTCTACAAAAAAATTAGGAGAGCAAGGTTTTTGTTTATTGGCAAGCGAGAACACAAAGGCGAATGCTTGGTTCCTAAATTCGGGCATATATTTTCATTGCATTTCGGGTCGGCATCACTTCAACGAGTATGTTCAAGGTGATCTTGGA
This sequence comes from Agapanthus africanus, assembly GCA_030015575.1. Classification (NCBI taxonomy): domain Eukaryota; kingdom Viridiplantae; phylum Streptophyta; class Magnoliopsida; order Asparagales; family Amaryllidaceae; genus Agapanthus; species Agapanthus africanus. The sequence goes on along the minus strand of CM057339.1, from coordinate 819,663,689 downwards.
CATGTGACGGTGGGAAACGGTCGGCAGTGTAAGATCGTTGGCAAAGGGACAATTATCTTGCAACCGTCAGGAGGAGGTCAAATAAAGATGAAGAACGTGAGACACATTCCAGATTTGAAGAAAAGCTTAATTTCTACAAGTTAGCTGGACAACGAAGATTATATGACGGTGTTTGGGAATTCTCAATGGAAGACTTCTAAAGGATCGTTGGTGGTTTCAAGGAACAAGTTGAGTGGTTCATTGTATTTCTTCAGTGGGAGCAGTGAAGCTTTGGTTGCATTAACGAAGGGTTTGGAGATAGATTCGGAGACTTCGTTGTAACACAAACAATTGGGGTACCTCAGCGAGAAGAACATGAAAATTCTTCAGGATAGGGGGCTTCTTCAGGGCTGAAAAAGGTAGAGTTAAGAATTTGCGAGAGCTGCATTTGTGGGAAGCAAAGCGTGCTCAGATTTCATATTGGAGGCATAGCTAAAAGACCAAGAAGCTGGAGATGGTGCATACGAACGTATGGGGTCCGGCCTTGGTGGAGTCTTATGGAGGTAATCGGTATTTCGTGACGTTTATCAATGATGCACGCCGGAAAGCATGGATGTATGCGATGAAGAAGAAATCCGATGTGTTTGGTATTTTCAAACATTGGATTGCACAGGTTAAGAACCAAACAGGGGCTAAGGTAAAATGCCTTAAGTCCGATAATGGAGGGGAATACTGCACATAGGAGTTCAAGCCATTTTGCTTATAAAAGGGTATTCATTGGTTGAAGACGGTACCGGAGACGCCGCAGCAGAATGGCATCGCTGAAAGAATGAACAGGATGATCCTAGAGCGAGTGCGAAGCATGACCTTGGATGCGGATGTGCAAAGTTCCTATGAGCAGCAGCTGTCGATACTGCTGTGTACTTGATCAACAGAACCCTTACAAGTGCGCTTGATGGAGGAATTCCAGAAGAAATTTGGTCAGGTAAACCGGTTAATTACGCGCAGCTAAAAGTATTTGGTTGTATTGCATATTCTTTGGTTGATAAGGTAGAAATGAGTAAGCTTGAGTCTAAGTCTAGGAAGTGTGCTTTCATCGGGTATGGTGGAGAAGAGTTCGGATTTTGGCTGTGGGATTACACAAGTAAGAAAATAATACGAAACCAGAACGTTGTCTTTGATGAGCGGCATTTGTACAAAGGAGAGAAACAAGCCAAAGATGGTCCAGTATCGGAGTTCTTCGAGTTGGACGGAACTCAAGAGAGCATTCAGGTACCTACAGGTGGAGATCAGAATGTGGAGGAAGCTATAATGCAGGATCAGGTTTAAGAACAGGATGGTGACCATATTCAGTAACTAGATATACCAGTTCTGAGGAGATCTAAGCGAGATAGGCGACTACCTGAAAGACTTATGACCGACTTCGTTTTGTACACAGATTCGGTGGAGCCTGAATCCCTTAAAGAAGCAACAAGCAATGGTGCTAGCAAGCAGTGGGAGGAAGCTATGAACGAGAAGATGGATTCTTTGAAGAAGAAACGTATGTGCGATCTAGTGAAGCTACTCAAGGGTCGGAAAGTGTTGCTAAACAGATGGGTATATAGTATTTAAGATGTGGCTGATGGTGTGAAGCAGTACAAGGCTCGCTTGGTAATCAAGGGTTACGCGCAAAACCAAGGTATTAACTATCAAGAAATATTTTCCACATTGGTGAAGATGACATCTATTCGGATAATCGTTAATATCGTGGCGGTGGAGGATTTGCACTTAGAGCAGCTGGATGTCAAAACTGTGTTCCTTCATAGAGATTTGGAGGAGGAGATCTATATGATGCAGCCACCGGGATACGGGATGAAGGGAAAAGAGAATATGGTATGTAAACTGCGAAAAATCTTTTATAGCCTCAAGCAAGCTCCAGGCAGTGGTATCTCAAATTCGACCAGTTTATGTTGAAGACGGAATTTGTACGCTGTGAATCAGACCATTGCGTGTCCGTTCAAACTTTGAAGGATGGAGACTACATCATTCTATCACTGTACGTGAATGATATGTTGTCAGTGGGTCCGAATTTCGAGAAAATTTAAAATTTGAAGAAGATGATGGCTGAGAAATTCTCTATGAAGGATATGGGAGAAGCCAAGTAAATCCTGAGCATGAAGATCGTGAGAGATAGGAAGCAGCAGAAGCTGTGGTTATCGTTAAGGGATTACATCGAGAAGGTTTTGAAGCGGTTCAATATGGACAAGTCGAAGCTGGTGAGTGTGCCCGTAGCGAAGCACTTCAAACACAGTAAGGAGTTGTGCATGAAAACTCAAGAGTAGAAAGATGAAATGGCAAGTATACCGTATGCATCTACGGTCGGGAGTTTGATATATGCGATGGTGAGTACGAGACCAGATATTGCACATACAGTGGGAGTTGTTAGCAAGTATATGCAAAACCCGGGGAAGGAGTATTGGAATGCGGTGAACTGGATATTGAGGTATCTAAGGGGTATGTCAAGTCACTGCTTATGTTTCGGGGATGACTATCTAAAGGTGCAAGTTTACGTTGATGCGGACTACTCGGGTGATCGAGATAGCAGGAAGAGCACAATGGGGTATGTATTTACGGTTGGGGGAACAGCGGTGAGTTGGGTCTCTCAATTGCAAAAGATAGAGGCATTGTCGACTACGGAGGCTGAATTCATGGCGATCACGGAATCCAGTAAGGAGATGATATGGTTGCAAGGGTTACTTGAAGAATTAGGAAAGAAGCAAGACTTCAATACCTTGTGGAGTACAACCAAAGTACGAAACATTTGGCGAAGAACACGGCTTATCACTCGAGGATGAAGAACATTAAGATGTAGTATCATTTCATTTGCATTGCGGTGGAAGAAAGCGAGTTGTCATTGCAAAAGATCGCGGGAGAAAAGAATCCGGCGGATATGTTCACCAAAGTCGTAAACAGAGACAAGCCGGTGCTATCTTGCAGGTTGGTGAAGCTCTCCATGAAAATCTAATGAGGAGAGAGTAGAGTAGAGTCGTGTGAAGTCTACTGGCGTTCGGAATCTAGCCTGAAGTATCTCCAAGTGGGAGATTGTTGAAATTATGAAGAAATACTCCGGGTCAGACGTCTGATGAAGAGAGAGGCAGACGTCTAGATGTGCACAGAAGAGCATGTCAGAACATCAGAGCAACAACATACATCTGAAGGCCGGCGAGGCAGACGTCTGTAAAAGCCACGAAGCCCAATCCAGAGCGCAGGCAAATGTCTGCCCAAGTGTGGGCCAAACATCTGGCCAAGACACTGAAGAGATATAAACTCGGGACATACGTCTGCCCAAGTGTAGGCCAGACGACTTTCGTCGGTGATTCTGCTGCGAATCAAATATTTTTATGCTATGATTTATCTCTATTTATTATAGGATTAGGGTTTTGCTATATAAGTGGACCTCTCATATGTATTCTTAAGCCAAATTTAATAGAGAAAGAGATCATTGTATTGAGAGGGCGACAGTTAGGGTTTGTGAAATTAGAGAGATTTGTAAGAAATCTCCTAGGGATACTTGGTATACTTGATTCAATAATTATAGTAGACATTGCAGATTCCGTTCTGCCGGGGACTAGTCATACTGTGGGTGAACCTCGTTAACAAATCTCCCATCTCTTTGATTCTTATTTACTTATTCCTGCATCGTTATTAATTTATCTTTTCATTATTAATTGCGTGATTGGTTGTTGATTACGTGATTTGGTTTGTCGCGGGTATTATTCCATAGAACGACTTTCCCTCCCAACACAACTTACATAATCGAAAATCATAAAAATTTAGAAAATTGTATACTTTATTTTCATTATACTCTAATTTGTAATCTGAGGCACAAATTTATTTTATGCCTAATCAATTTGTATTTCCAAGAATATAATACCAATATAATTTTTATTGCTAATTATTAATTTAAACTATTTATAAAAGTGTCATTTTAACCAATTGTGATATATAAACTAATAAAATATAAATACTAACTAATTAAGTTTACTAGAAAATAGTGTAAATAAATAAAACAGAATGTCACATAAAATGGAAATAGGATGCAGACATAAAAATGTAACACTTTATGACGTATATAAAATAAAATGAAATGATGATGCAAAAGTAAAAAATTACATTAAAGGTTTAGATTTCAATTCTAGTTGTTCCAAAATCTTTTAAGAAAAAGTCTCAATTCCAATGAAAACCCAAAAAAAATCAATCTTTTAAAAGTACCAGTTCTATTTGAAAGTTCCATTTGAATAACAAGGCCTATGAGTACTGATAGATCCAAACCTTACATATTTTGCTGTTTATCATGAGATGAACATTATTAACTAAGCCCTAAAAAAAGCAATCAAGCACACATATTATAGGCTTTATTCATAAAACATATATAATTTAAAGGGGATAATGGATGTAAGGTATGGTTTAACTAAGTTACCTGAGCTATGTGAGAGGAGTACATATCTTAGGTAACTTAGCTAAGACATACCTTAGCTCCAGCTAACCTCTAATTTCAAACAACACAATTTTTCATCATTTATATCACACGCACACGGAAACACACATACTATAACATATCATTTAAGTATACATATACATGATCACATACGAAAGCACTAAAGACGTTATCCACACACGTTTCCCGGCTGAGAATATTCACATATTATGTAAATCGCACCTCCGTCATATCGGAATCGTGCATACCCAATCCTGACAGACATAGCCCAGACCACCTGAATATAGTTCCCGCACTAGCAGCCGGAGTTGCAGGTGTTGCTTCCATAGTGGTCGTACTGCCTCTCAGAAACCTACGAACGCACGGCGTCTTTTGCAATGTAGCTGGGGCCGCTGCCCCAGAATAGATTCTCCCCATAGGGGCCACCAGAGTCTTTCAATGGTCGGTAATCCACTACTACAATAAGGGGTTGCCCCTACGACTTTATCCGTAGGGCTACGGATATCTTTGTAGAGGCTAGAAAATTCTCCGTGGGTGCAATCGCCGCAAGTGCAAGTCTTCGCCCTGAATATGCCCCTACGGAGTAAAAATTGCCCCTACGGTTTCATGCGTAAGGGACTATGTACCTACGGTGTATTCCGTAAGGACAAAATATTTATTTAATTTAGTGGTTTATAAAATAAAATACTTGCCCTTCCGGTGCTATCCGTAGGGGCAACTTCCAGCCCCTACGGAGTTAGCCGTAGGTCTACATATAAGCCCCTATGGGTGTATCCGTAAGGGCACATTTAACTCCTGTTACTGATCCATAGGGGCAAAATGTCAGTTATCCAGCCCCTACGGAGTTAGCCGTAGGTCTACATATAAGCCCTTACGGATACACCCGTAGGGGCACGTGTAAATCCTGTTACTGAATCCATAGGGGCAAAATGTCAATTATCCTGATATTTTGTCCTTACAGATAAATATGTAGGGGAAAATATTGGACCTACTGATTAATCCGTAGGTGCAACTGATGGCCCTACAGATTAATCCGTAGGGACATAATCTCAGGGTTTTTTTTTAAAAAGGCTTCATGTTTTTAACCCGTCCTGTGCACAATGATATATACATCATACGATATCAGGATAAATATAATAGAAATAGACATAATACAGAAATATTCATAATCAACCATGTCACGCATAATATATAATAGAAATAGACACACAGAATATGATATCAAGATAAATCATCGTTCATAAACAACCACCAACCATTATCGTCCAAAATTTATACAATATATATCAGATAAGTATATACATTCTAAAAATTATAAATAAAACTACTCTAGCTCGGTTCAACTCCTCCACCTCTGATAATCCACGTAATCTGGCGCATTTGCTCCTCGGTGCAGCCCTGAGTTGTCAAAAACTCGACCAATGAAGGAGCGGACTGTGCAGGAGTCTGAGCGGGCTGTGGAGCTACAGGAGTGGTCTGCGCAACCGCAGCCGAGGTAGTGGCTTGTGGAGCCGCAGCCGAAAGAGATGCATGTGGATCCGCAGCCGAAGTACCCTGTCGCATCTGTTCAATTTTGTGTGTAATAAATGAGTAAGAACTGTGTATTAGTCGAATTAGTTTCATTATCAGGTTATTGCGAAACCCCAATCTAAGATTTATCAAAGTTAAGTCTACAACCAAATAAGCTCAGGCTACTAATATTGGATATGTTACTATCTATAATATGATATAATATTTTACTATTAAGTAGTATACATACCATCATCTCCGTCAACTTCTGGACAGTGGTCTTCAAGATGGCAACATCTTGCTCTAGACGTTGCTCACGAGGGGTAAGGGAAGTAATCGCCGGAGTAGAGTCCAACTTTATATGGGCCCTGCTAGGACCCAGTCCCAGGCCTCTCTCCCAACCTCCGTGGTGTCCTCCGTGTGCGGCGTCTAGAACTGGGGTCAGCAGCATCAGATCGTTCTGTCCAGTAAAATCGATCCCCTATGCCTCCACCTGCTCCACCACCCGCTCCTACACCCACATTAACCATTAAAATATAAGTATATCATTTAAATTTGAACTTTTCAAAACAAAAATTTCAAACCTGTTAGAATAAATATTAACACTTACGCAATACTCCTGGGTGGGGAATCGAAGCTCGCCCGTAGAAGGATCTGTCGAGGTGCCGTGGACGGCAAGATACGTGGACAACACACTCGGTGAACCACCCTGTGCTAGGGTCTGAGCTCTCTGTAATTCGCAAAAAAATTACATATATTATAAAATAACTCTTAATATTACATTATATCACAGTAGGTCTATTGTAATTTATCGATAACTACATGGCACGAGTAATATTCCTCGAGTCACCTGTATAAGCGGGGCGACCCCTCTTCGCCGACTTCCTATTCTCTTTATTTTGATCGGCCTGTTTCTGCACATCACATTCAAATTTAGTTTTCTAATTAAGCAACACAAAAAAATAAATTATATAGTAAACAATGAATTACATTTAAAATACAAACCTGTTTGCGCTGAGAGTCGAAATATTGGCACAAGAGAGGCCATGTATCTACATCGACTTTCGCAAAGACCGGAGTATATAGGAGAGCCGCTCTCTCTGCCTCGGGGGTCGTCATCCATAGGGAATAGCAGTCGATCTTCAGCTCGTTCCTATTGTATCGGACCTTTGATTGCATGTTCTTCATCAGGCCATGGTACAGAGCGTGAAGATCGAGCACTCTCTCAGGGTGATCAGGGTCGGGTACAGGCTGAAAGTCGTAATCCAGCTGCAAATACAAAAAAACAATGTTATTAAATTGCAAGTGTTAAATAATAATAAATATATTGGGTAAGTCAAATGAAACTATATATTAATACCCGAGCCTGATCCCAGAAGAGGGCAAATGAGCACCGGTGCTGATCGCCCCACTCAACGTGAAGTGGATACTTCTTCACGAGGCGGCTCTCATCCCCCATATACTGGCCGAACCTCTCGGCATAATCGCCAGTATAGCGATAATCAGGAGTAAAGAAGAGGGGGAATGCTGCCTCCCCCTAGCTCTCGGGCCTCTGCCTGTGGGACTGATTCGGGCCTCGAGTCCCCCTCTCGGGATAGGGATGCCCTGCATCTACAAGAAATACCAAGACAATCAATATTAAGATAAAGTGGTATTAAGAAATCAAGATTTAACGAAAATTGAAGTGTGATATATACCTCCAGCAACAGAAGCACGAGCCTGGGCCCGGGCAGCAGCACGAGCGAGACGATAGTTCCTCTAGTGACCCGGACATGGACGCATCTCCAACTAGAAAATAAACATCAATAAAATTACATGAGGTTCATGTGTATTCTTAAAGGATATGTAAAATGAATAAATATTTTATATTTATTCATATAAACCTGCAGACTGAGCGGGGGGTATGGAAGTGACGGGAGTGACCCCTGCACCAGACGTAGATGCACCACCTATAATTAGACAATCAAACTATATAAGTAATTGAAAAAAGAATGTGTATATCAATAATATAACATTCTAAATCAACATGTATACACTATAGGATATATAAATATACCCGCAGGTGCGGTGGTGGCCTCTGCTCGAGATGTGGAGGCACCACCTACAGCCCGAGTTGTAAGTACGTAAGAGCAAAAAGAATGTATGTATATTTATGATATAGCATTCTAAATCAATATACATGCACTGTATGATATATAAACATACCTGGAGGTGCGGGAGTGGCCTCTGTCCCTGATGTGGACGCACCACCAACAGCTAGACAATTAAACATTGACTATGTAAGTAATTTTGACATGAATATGCATGTATATCTATAATATTACATTCAAAATGAATATGTGTGCAATATACCTGGAGGTGTGGCAAAGTCCACATGGAAGGAGGCATCCGAAGGGGTCTCCGATCGGGGTACAAGACCGGCCCTCTGAAGCTCCCTACGCAGCTCTCTGGGCGGCAGAACCGCTCTGCCTCTGCCTCTGTCGGTGCCGCGGCTGGAGCTCTTGTCATCCCTCGCTGCTCCCGTCATCGTCATCAAATCTAGATAAAACAGTTTATAGACGTATTAGAAAATCATTACATATGCATGCTATATATGTATAGATCGTAAAATGTGAAGTAATAATATAACATTATTGATAACCTTTTTCGTTTTGTGGACGCATTAAACATATCTACTTGGATTTCATCATCGATATCATTTCTAACCCACGTAACTTCATGATCAGCTCAAGATAACCCGTCTTTCGAAACAGACGGTCAGAGCACTCTAAGTCTTCTCTCTTCTTCATCCTCATCGCTATTCTCGAATTCTAGGACATCATAAATATTCCTGGGTTTCCAACGGCATACGATACTCTATTCCGGATGCTTCAAACACTGTGAGTAGTATACTTGGAACGCTTGGTTTGGAAAGATAAATGGATCGTCCTGACCGTAAAATCGAAGTGTGTTCACACTGGTCAATCCATATTCATCTTTCCAAGTCTCGAGATTGCTTCTCCACTTATCCGTATCGGTTCGTGTATCGTACCAAGTATACTGAAATATATAAAACGGCTCTGATCATCCGGGATATTGGATGCCAAGTATATAATTTAAGTATCCATAATAAATCACATTATTCGATCCTACCGTCGCAATCCCACTATTCTGAGTGGTTCTAGATATTTTTATATCCTTAACTTCGAATTTGTATCCAAGGACATTGAATCATTTATAATATGCAACCTCCATACTAGGAAACTGAGCTAAACATCTTGAATCACTCTCAAATGATGCAGACAAGTTCGGATCGTGGATCTAACAAAACAAATTTTACGACAAATTCATAACGATATAAGCTTAGATTAAAACTGATAGCAATAACATGTTATTCGAATAACTTACATGATCTGCAACCCAATCGCAAAAATTATCCTGATGATATTTTTCCAATCGTTCATCGTTCCAATCAGGATGCCCCTCACGTACCTCGTTAAAATGAATTCTGTTCTCGGCAATAAATTATGACATTAATATTATATCATTTCATACACACACAAACACAAATATAACAATTAATCCAAAAAACTTACTCTTTAATTTTTTCAAGACATGCACTATTTAGGAGGACAAACCGGTATATCTTGTTGATAAACATAATATCTACCCTCTTATAATCGGCTTTACCATATGGCCCGTCTTGAATTCTTCAAGGCCGGTTAAGTCTTATCTCAAAGTTCTCGTCCAGATAGCGGAAACAAAATATAGTTGCTTCATCTAGAAAATAACCTTGCATGATAGAACCCTCTGGTCGATTTCTATTGCGTATATACTTTTTTAGAGTGTAGAGGTGCCTAAAGAAAAATATGTTAAATAAATAAATACGGGCATACAAGACAACAATAATTTTACAAGCGCGAAACAAAAAATTCCACGTACCTCTCGACGGGATACATCCATCGATATTGTACCGGTCCGGCTAACTTAGCCTCAGTTGCAAGATGAACCATCAGGTGTATTATGATATCGAAGAATGACTGTGGGAAAATGCGGTCAAACTTACAAAGGATCAACGAAATAGAATTTTCTAGTTTCTCCAGCGTCACAACATCCAGTGTTTTAGCGTATAATTCTCTGAAAAAACAACATAGGTCATTGAATACTAGACCAACCGATTCGGGAAGGGAAGTCCTGAGGGCTAATAGGAGAAGGTGCTTCATAATAACATGGTGATCATGACTTTTCAGCCCGTCGATCTTGCCTTTCACAATTTTTATCTTCTTGCTGAATGATCCTGAGAAATCTGTGGGAACTTTCAAATCATGCAACACCTGCAGGAATGTTTTCTTCTCCGGTTGTGACATATGATACGCGGCATTGGGAAGTACAAACTTACCTGGTTTACCCGCTATCGGTTTATAATACAATTCACTTCTAATTTCTCAGTCTTGTAGATCCATCCGAGCAGTGAGCTTGTCTTTCGATTTCCCGTCTTTACAAAGAAACGGGTTGAATATGTGCTCGGATACTCCCTTTTCTATGTGCATGACGTCCAGAGAATGACGCACTAAATTTGTTGTACGGAAGCTCGAAGAAAATACTTAATTTGTTCCAGAATGGTGGTTTGACCTATTTTGTCGGATTCATCCCGAAGGTCACATTATTGTAACCATCCCACTGAGCAGTCACCTCCTCTCCGGACAATGGGGCTGGAGGTCTAAGAAGCTCCTGATGATCATCAAAATGAACAGCATCTAACCTGTAGGGGTAGTCTAGAGGCAGGAAACGTCGATGGCCACAATAACAAACCTTCCTGCTAAAATTCAAGAATTTCGGTGTTGTATGTTGATGGCAATAAGAACATGCTTTGTGACCATGTACGGACCAACCTGATAGCATTCCATACGCAGGAAAGTCATTAATTGTCTACATCAAAGCAGCACGCAGTATGAATGTTGTATTTGTGTTTGCATCGTAAGTCTCTAAACCATCAATGAATAAAGATTTTAACTCCTCGATCAGAGGTCGGAGATAGACGTCAATATTGTTTCCCGGTGAGTTTGGTCCATCGATAAGAAGAGGCATCATAAAGTATGATTGGTCCATAGCAAACCAAGGCGACAGATTATAAACTATCATTACAACGGGCCATGTGCTGTGGCTTCCAGCCATATAGTTGAATAGGCAGAATCCATCACTAGCGATTCCCAGCCTGACATTGCAAGGATCGCTACTGAATATTTCGTGCCTCCTATCGAAATCCTTCCATGCCGGTGAATCTCTTGGATGACTCATTTTTCCATCTTCACTTGGAGGAGAACGGTGATGCCAAATCTTTGTCTCGGGTGTTTTCCTGCACTTGAATAGCCTCTGCAGTCTCTGTGTTATGGAAAAGTATCGTGCTATCTTGACAGGTATATCGGGCTTCTTATCAGAATCTTTCGGCTTATACCTGGCCTCTCCGCATGTTGGACACTCTTTCAAATCTGAATTCTCTTTCTGATACAATACGCAATTTTTAGGACATGCTTGAATCTTCTCACACTTCAGATCTAAATCAGACATCATTTTCTGGGCTCCGTACCAGCTGTCGGGCACGTTATTTCCCGAGGGTATAGAATCTTTCAAGAACGAAAGAAGGATTGTGAATGACTTGTTGCTCCATCCATTTAGGCACTTAATCTGGAAAAGTTGGACGAATCATGAGAGGGTGGAATACTTTGCATTTCATAAATTGGTTTTCTAGCATCATTCATGAAATTTTCATACTTATCCGCACACGGTCCTTGACCGGAAGGAATGTCATTTTCGGTACGAATAGATTCACCTAGGGCAGCCTCTACCACATCCTCCATTTCTTCTCCTGGAAAGAAATTACTGTCTTCTTCTTCTGCCGCATTACCGTCTTCTCCTTCTACCGCATTACCGTCTTCTCCTTCTTCTTCTGTCGCGTTACTGTCTTCTTCTCTTTTCCCGTGATATAGCCAAGTTGTATAAAATCTAGTAAAACCATGTTTAACGATATGAAGCTCTGCAAATTCTACCTTCTGCCAGTACTTATTCCCACATCTATCGCACGGGCAGAGAACCTTCTCTATTACGATCATATTATGTGCGAGTTCAAATTCAATAAAAGTAGCAACTCCTGCGACAAACTTAGGTTATACGTTGTTGCCAATCCACATACATCCAGTCCTTTAACTCTGATATACTCATGGGCCATGTTTGACTGTATAACATATAAATTGTAGGTTATGATAACTATATTGAGAAATTTAAGAACGGGATGGTTACTGACAAAGGAAAAAAATCCGTTTATATGCTTTGTGTGTGAGTTTGTCGTTGAAAAGAATAAATTATCGATAATCAAAGTTAGATTTGAGAATACCCATGTATGAGTTGTATTCTATATATGTGTGTTTCAATTTATGATTTCGCCTAACTGTAGGGTTGTTAATGTGTATGTGTTGTGTGTGCGTTTGTTGTGTATTCGTGTTGTATGTGTGTGTTTCGGCTGTCGATGGTAAGGCTTCTATCCCATTAAGAATGTATACAGCAGACACTCATTCGCTTGTGCTTTCAACTGTTTCGAGTAAATTTCGGCAGCACCTCCCCACTGTTCTCCGAGTACACTGTGATAGAATAGATAATCATTTCAAAGCTGTGAAACAACGTTGAAATGAACATCTAATCTATCTTTGTACATGGAGAACCAGCGGAAAGTACCGACGAAATAACTCGAAACGGATGAAAACACAAGTGAATGCAAGTGTTTACTTTATACATTCCTAACTTGTCCACACTGGACAAATCTATCAGTTATCATACGATTGATCTTCTCGTTACATAGACTATACGACAGTTGTCAGTACCGAACTATACCGTCCGATATTTAACAATCTTCGTATAGTTCTATATCATGACGAATATCGAACGTATGTTAACCGATAGACGGGAACTAAGTCACGCTTTAATTTTCATATATCAGTATCGATGAGAATATGGAAGTTTCATATTATAATCGAGTATCATATATTGGTTTTAACTTGAACATTTAACTTGAATAGATTTTACGTTTACGTTTCGTTATTAATGGTTCGAAGTTTTTAGTTTAGGGTAAACTTTTCTTGCGTTTACAGTAAACTTGTACGTTTACGTTATTATCGAGTATCCTACTGAATGAACTAGTGCACCCTAAACCTGAACCCTAAATAAACCAAATTAACCTAATTAACCATAATCGTTACCCTAACACAAATTATCCCTAATTAACCCTAACTTAACCCAATATACCAAAATTAACCTAATTAACCCTAATCAACCCAAACCTAACCCAATTTACCCAAATTAACCCTAATCAACACCCTAACCCTTTCAAATTATCAATAATTAACCTAAATTAACCCTAGCCTCTAGTTAATCCAAATTAACCCTAACCTCTAACCCTAAACCTGAACCAAACCCTAACTATAACCCTAACCCTAGCCCAAGTCTTACCCTGACCCTAACCCTAACCCTAACCCTAACTAATTAACCCTAACCCTAACCGACCCTAACCTTAACCCTAACCCTACCCTCAAGTGAACCCTAACCAACCCTACCCTTAAGTGAACCCTAACCCTCCCCTTAACCGAACCCTGAACCCTAACCCTAGCCCAAGTGGCAACCCAATAATCAACAAAAACAGAAATAAAAGCATAATTAAAAGTAAAACTATGAAATTTACTAATCTGTAACTAGGCTGGCGATGGAGAAGACCGGAGACGGTCGATGACGCAATCGGCGACGAGTCGCGGACGGTGGCGACGAGAAAGTCGACGAGGAAGTCGACGGTGATGTCGGGGGCGACGAGCCGCGCGCGGTAGGGCGGGTGGCGACGAGCCGCCCGCGGTGGCGACGAGCCGCCCGCGGTGGCGACGAGAGGCGCGCACGGGAGATCGAGTGATGAGAGAGTATTTTTTTTTGATCGAGGACTTTTCTGTATTTATTTTCTTATTAATAGTCCATATACATGCCCCTACGGATTCAACCATAGATCCTTTTTTTACGGTTTCGTAGGGCTAAATAACAAATTACGTTTTAATATTTTTAAATTAATTCGTATGGCACCGTAAGGACAATCATGGGGACCTGCGGATTAATCCGTAGGGCAAACTTTTATTGCCTCCACGGATAACTATATCCGTAGAGGCAACCCCTTATTGTAGTAGTGATCGCCGGTCTGTTTGCTCGCGTAGTCTCGGGCATAGGACGCAAGGGTCGTGCCCCGGCGCACTGGGCCAACGCCTACCAACCTACCTGCAGAGTTGTGGGCGTCGACAAAGTCTTGTGGGGGAGTTTTGGGCAGTGGTGATTCCAATCGTGCCTAAAACTATGACAAAAAAGGAGAGCTAAAGCTCTGCCAGATGACTCCATTTTAATTTGCTTAATAAACTGTTGCTCAAATCAAATCTTTGGGATAGAATATAATATGATTTTCGTTGGGGTTTTACAGCACATAACGTGGTGGGAACACGAGCCTTTTGAGAGGTTCTAAATTGATTGTTTTGTTGCTTAAATTAAAATTTTGAGATTAGGGTTGTGTGTAAATGGATAATGACGGTAGATTGATAATTGATTAATGATATAATTAAGTTGAAACATTTTATCTATGAACAACACTCAATTGCTCAGAAAGTTTCCGACTACTACGTATGTACTGCTACAGGTTACAAATACTAGTATTTTTGCACGTGCAATGCACGTGTGTGTATTTTAAACAATATTTATACCGAAGACCGAAGGGTGTGTAAATTTTTTTACCCTGCACGTTACATGAAAATTTCTAAAGATATCTACAGTTTTTTTGAATTTAAATGAAATAAATGTGGTTAATGTTAATATTAGAGTTGAGAAATTTATCGATCGTACAAAATCAATTATCTTAGGGTTTATGTAAGAATTTACAAGGCATATCTCTTTTTGGGGCTTTAGAGCATGAGAGAGAATGTGTAATTATTGAGAGAGACGGGGGATAGTTGACTTTTCATTTTTTTTTCTTTTTTTATTTTGTGAAGGATGGGATGGACATATCCGATACTTAATTTTGACTATTGGAATTTTTTTATTTTTTCTATTTTTTATTTTGTTGATTAATGACATCGAGTTCTAGTTATAATAATAGATATATAAAGTGTCATGGTAACATCCAACAGGTACTATATCAAAGAAGAAGGGAAGGAAGAAAAATAAGCTCAAGTGGTACTTGCACCATTTAAAACAATCGAAACCCCATTCAAGATAGATGAAATAGATGAAAAAAATCAATCGGCACTCTTCTTGCCATATCTGCGGATTATATTGGATAGGCACTATCTGTGGATTATATTGGATAGGCACTTATTATGCAGTATAATTTTTGAACTTTGGCATTGTGGGGATACGTTGATGGCACACTGATATGTCCTTCTACCACCACTATTTTCTCTATGCCTCTGAGTCTTTCCGATCACTCCAGTTTTCCATCAATACTTCAGGCGTCTACATTCTTACTCGTAATCGGTGAACTCACATCGATCAACAAATTATGGAGCATATTGTATGTTTGGTTTGGACTCCCATTCGTCTGTCTAATGGTCGCTTGAATACCTCTCGTCAGCAGTGGATATTGCTCTTGGCTGCATGTTCATTCAAACAGGTGCTGCTCATGAGTACTAGCTGCATCAGGCCCTTCAAGATGCTCGACTGGAAGATCATTCTATTTAGTGTAAGTCAATGTCGCACATCCCGTGGGTCCGCGGGGATGCAGAATTTGCAAAAAATGATTTTTCTATACTTCGCAACACTGACTAAACTCCAGTATCTTAACTTGAACCTTAACTAACTAACTACTTGAGGTTTAACTACTATGTATAAGTGGTATACCTGTGTGTATTAGTCCTTCGGGTCTTCTAGTCCTTCTCTCCTTGGCTCCTAGAAGATCGGATCAAGGTTGCAAGGTCGGCCTCCTCGCGATAAAGACGATCCACCCGAGAGTATGTGCTTTGGATTCCAACCTCTAAACCGAGATTACTAGGGCACCTAGTTTGCTAAACTAAATGGCCTAGAGAATGTAGAGTGTGAAAATGGATTAGTTTGTTTCTAACTACCCTAGGTTTCTCATCTCATGAGACAATTAGGGTTAGAGAAAGAAGAAGAAGCTTGAGAAAGTGAGAGTGTAATGATAAGCATAATAGACTGAAGATGGCTTAGTGTGATGACTATCAAGCATACCCAAAATATCTCACAAAAATATCACTAAAATATCTAAGAGCCACCTTGCCTCATGAGTCACCAAGTAGCCATACTTCATTTAATGAAAACCAACACCGCATACCTCCACCTCATTTATCTTTTAACCAAAAGATTAGAACACAAATGAGGTGTCTCCTTCTAGAAGTATTCTTGAGTAAATTACAGGAATACCTCTCACCGTATATACATACCCATATCCGTATTCCGAGGAATACAAATACAAAAGAGATGAAAATAATCCAACAATATAATATTAGGACCCGGATTAAACCAAAACCCACTAGTATTATCCGTCCGAACATCATACGGGCACAAGTAAACATAAGTGATCGAACCCTGTCGTAAAACTATACGACCTCTACATCGTTTCGCCTGAAGCAAGGAAACCCTCTGTGTGGGACTCTAAAGACTCGACAGTACGCTGGCAGTGGGTTTAACCATAAGCACGTCAGGGGTACTAGCTGCACGTAACGGCTACCCAGGTATCTGTCGATAAGAAGGCCAATGAGCAAACTCATCCGAACTCCTACTGAGCCTGTCTGTGACAATCTCTGTACAGTCCGGTCTGTTCGTCTAAGAGTATCGTATATCGAGCATAAGGGCAGTAGCCATCAGACCCCTAATAGCACAATAAGTCGTGCCGGAGTAGAGCCCAGAACATCCTAAGAAACTACTGGAGTACCTACCAGTAAATCCCGCTTGCCCTGACTAGGGACTTTGTGTAATGGCTTTTCGAACACAGTGCGATATCAACCCCCAATACCGAGAGAGACGAATCCTATCTAACTGCTACTGCCTCCAAGTGCTTCGGGACTGCACCCAACTACTACCTGTTTGCACTACTCTTTTGAGCTGTAGTATGGTAGCAATCAAAGAATAGTGGGAACACACTCGAAGCGAATAAGCGATGTGAAGTCAACGGACTATGCTGTACTCATATCACTTGGAAACTACTACCTGACGATAGGTATAGTACCAACCAGCAGTTCCCCATGAGTCATGTCCAGTGTAACTCATAACCCAATGAGCACTTGCATACTATCTTCAGTACGACGTACTAATGGCTGTGGGACAGACCATCTCCCCTGCTGGGATAAGAAGCGTATACACTAGTCTACTCAGGAGTATCGATACCCTGTCTCGATAATCCTACGACTAGGGACCTGTATAAGGATGTGCTTATAGATTACCCAGCCCCCATTAGTGTGACTGTCATCACAACGCTGGTAGTCAAGCAAAGATCCTAAGAGTTTTATCAATATGTATTAGCGATACGTTAAAAGAAATATATACACATATTAGATAGAATCAAATCAAGTAGCATACTGCCATATTAAGCAAGAGTGTTACAATATTTGTGTATATCTCAAACTTCCAAAATGTAATATACAAACTAGTACTATATAATAATGGCCTTTAGAGAATATATCACTAACAATTTTCCACTTGCACTAAGGCCATGTATTGGTATATCGCAGACCTATCATCTCGATTAGCCTCTCGAGCTGCGTCTGAGGGATGGCCTTTGTGAGTGGATCTCAGTGTTGTTCTCCATGTCAACTCTCCGCACCTCGATCTCCCGGCGATCAACGATCTCCCTGATCAAGTGGTACCGCCTCAAGATATTTCTGGACTTCTGATGGGACCTGGGTTCCTTTGCTAAAGCTATACCCTCGTTGTTGTCATAATACAGAGGTATTAGATCAACAATAGATGGAACCACCTGAAGTTCTGTTAAGAACTTCCTAATCCAGACTGCTTCTTTTGCGGCGTCACAAGCAGCAATATACTCCGCTTCCATTGTCGAATCAGCAACGGTGTCCTGCTTGGAGCTCTTCCAACAGACCGCCCCTCCATTGAGGTAAAGATATAACCTGACATGGACTTAGAGTCATCCTTGTCACTCTGGAAGCTGGAGTCAGCAAAGGCCTCGATCTGGAGGTCTTTTCCGCCGTACACCAAGAATATCTCCTTAGTCATTTTCAGGTACTTGAGAATGTTCTTTACTGCTATCCAGTGCTTCTCCCTAGGGTTTGACTGATATCGGCTCACTACGCTTAGTGCGTAAGCAACATCTGGTTTGGTACACAACATCGCATACATTATAGAGCCTACCGCAGAAGCGTAGGGTATAGTTGACATGCGATCCCTTTCCAAATCAGTTTTGGGAGATATTTCTTTAGAGAGGGTGATTTCGTGACAAGCCGGTAGATTACCGCGCTTTGAATCCTCCATACCGAATCTTTTCAGTATGGTGTCGATATACCTGGACTGTGAAAGTCCCAACATCCTCTTAGATCTATCACGATAGATCTGGATCCCCAGAATGTAGAGGCATCACCCAGGTCTTTCATGGAGAACCTTTGTGACAAGGATCCTTTGACTGATTGTAGTATAAGAATGTCATTTCCTATCAAGAGAATGGCATCCACGTACAAGACGAGGAATACCACAGTTCTCGCTACAATCTTACTATAGATGCATGGTTCATATGGATTTTTGATAAAGTCAAATTCTTTGACCGTCTCATCAAAACAGATGTTCCAACTCCGCGACGCCTGCTTTAATCCATAAATGGATTTAAGCAACTTGCACACTTTCCCGCTGCTCCCACTCTGAATGAAACTCTCTGGCTGATCCATATAGACGCACTCTTCAAGTTTCCATTTAGAAAAGCGGTCTTTACGTCCATCTGCCAAATCTCATAATCATGGAAGGCAGCAATGGTAAGAAGGATCCGAATGGATTTGAGAATAGCCACTGGAGAAAATGTTTTATCATAGTAGAAACCAGGTCTTTGACGAAAACCTTTTGCAACAAGTCTAGCCTTATAGGTTTCAACCTGTCCATCTACACCAATCTTCTTTCTGAATATCCATTTGCAGCCTACGGGTTTTACCCCTTCTGGAGAAATATCCAAAGTCCATACTTTGTTGGTGTACATGGACTCCATTTCGGTCCGTATTGCATCCAGCCATTTTACCGAGTTTCTACTCTAAATGGCTTGCTGGAAGCTAGTTGGCTCATCATCGTCGATGATGCAATCCTCTCTATCCTCATCTATGAGAAAACCGTAGTATCTCTCGGCCGGATGAGACTGCCTACTAGTCCTACGGAGTGGCACGGGGATATCCTGCTCTTTTGAAACTTTTGGTTCCATCGTACTTTCAGTAATAGCTTGTAGTTCTGGAATTTCTTCCAGTTCTATTGCGCTTCCACTAATCTCTTTTTCTCAAAATTGATTTTCTAAAAAGTGGGCATGCCAAGAAACAAAGACATTTTGTTCCTCTGCGTAATAGAAAAGATAGCCCCTGGAGTTCTTTGGGTATCCCACAAACTTACACAGTACTGAGCGTGCCTCGAGTTTGTCCGCATGCTGCTTTTTGACAAAAGCTAGACATCCCCATATCTTCAGATACTGAAAATATGATTTCTTTCCACTCCACATCTGATATGGTGTGGTAGGCACAGGCTTGGTAGGAATTTTGTTCAAAAGATATGTTGTTAATTCTAGTGCATACCCCCAGAAGGATCACGGTAACTCAGCGTTACACATCATGGAACGTATCATATCTAATAGGGTTCGATTCCGTCTCTCCGACACACCGTTGTGTTGTGTTGTGTATGGAGGAGTAAGCTGAAAGATAATTCCATTCTCATTTAAGTAATCCAGGAACTCGGCACTTAAGTATTCACCACCTCGATCAGATCTCAGTGTCTTGGTACTTTTGTCGGTTTGTTTTTCTACTTCATTCTTATATTCCTGGAATTTCTCAAAGGCCTCGGATTTATATTTCATCAAGAATACATGTCCATACCTTAAGAAATCATCCGTAAAAGTAATGAAATAGGAATAACCATTTCTTTCATGTGTAAACATTGGACCACACACGTCGCTGTATATGAGTCCCAAGAGCTTGCTCGTTCTTACTCGGTATCCAGTGAACGGAGTCTTTATCATCTTTTCTTTGAGACATGATTGACAAGTTACATAAGACTGATATTCGAACGGATCCAAATATCCCCCTTTATGTAACTTGGTCAACCGTGTTTCATTGATCTGACCCAGTCTACAATGTCATAAGAAAACTTGATTTAATTCTGGAGACTTTCTTTTGTGTGTGTTCTGGATGTTAAAAACTTGACGTTGGTTTAATACGTATATACCGTTATTTAGTGTACCCGACCCAATCAAACCATGATTAAGGTGTATGTTTACGACATCGCTTACAAATATAAAATTATCACTTTCTTTAGATAACAAAGATTCCGAAATGATATTACAAGTCAAACTAGGTACACAAAAACAGTTGCGCAAAACCAAAATATGTCCACTTATCAATCCTAAGTGATATTCCCCTACGGACACAGCATCCACACTCGCTCCGTTAGCAACCCTGAGGGTCATATCACCCGTCTTCAGAACTCTACGATTTCTCAGTGCCTGCAATGAATTACAGATATGAGATCCTAATCCGGTATTCAATACCCAGGAAGTAGAGTTGATTGATAGACTGTTTTCAATCACAAACACACCTGAATACGAAACCACAACTTGCTTCGAATCATGGTTCTTGGCTTTCCAAGCCCTGCAGTCCTTCTTCCAATGGCCCTTCTTATAACAGTAGAAGCATTCTTCCTTCCCTACTGTCGGCTCCCTAACTTATGCCTTGTCCCTTCCCTCTACCTTACTAACACCGTCTTTCGGTTTAGTAAGGGCCTTCTTCTTCTTTCCCTTGACTTTCGTCTTGGATTTAGAAGAGGAAGATTCACCAATAAGTAGAGCAGGTGTCACCCTGGATTTCTGCAGGGTACCCTCAGCGTTTCTCAATATGTTAAGGAGTTCTGGAAGTGTAACTTCCTTCCCTTGAATGTTAAAATTCAAGATAAACTAGGCATAGGTAGAAGGGAGTGACTGTAGAATCAAGTCTGTGTACAACTCGTTCTTCAACGTGTTCCCCAGGTCCGTGAGCTCCTCAATGTAGCTGATTATCTTAAGGATGTGATCCTCTACAGATGACCCGATAGCCAATCTCGCTTGAAATAATTTCTTCGAGGTCTCGTATCTTGCGATACGAGATTGCTCTCCATATAAATCCTTGGTATAGGGGAAGATGGAAGCAAGGTCCATATTCTCGTGCCGCTTCTGGTGTTCATTATCCATAGAGGCTAGCACGAAACACTTAGCTTTCGCACTGTCAATTTCCCGGGTCTTACGGATCTCTTTATCCGCGACGCTAGAATCTGGACCTGAGACGGGGGGGGGGGGCTTTAGTAGTAAGGAGATAGCCCAGTTTGTCATATGTTAAGGCCATCTAGACATTCCTGAGCTAATCTTTATAATTTGGCCCCGTCAATATATTTTTATCTAATAATAACTTAAGGCCGGTCATCTTGGTCACTACAATTAGGAGAGAGAGAAGAAACACTTAGCATGATAGTCTTGCAAGTTTAGATTAGTTTTTAGTTTATCTAAACAGGATGGCTTCCACTGTTTCTCGAATCCTTCCTCAAACTATAAAAGAAGAATTAGTCAGGATTAATCTCATCATACAATTCTTGCTTAACCTTTCGGCCAGGCTAGTGTTGGTACTTCGAGAGAGCTTTTACAACGCTTTCGCGAAGTTCCTTAATTAAATAACCTCTTTTCCCTGGAGGCGTAGCCCGCTAACACCGTTCTAAACACCTACTTGGTTTATGCATTGATCATTAAGTGAAAAATCTCCCGAGGAGTAGCGGATACTCACAATAAGATCGGGATCCAAATATCATTGTGTGACAACCTTGAAGAAATCCTACCAAAATCATCACACTCCAAATGGTATGCAATACTAGCAGGTTTCAATTTCCTTAGAAACTCCCGATGTGGATTTTTGCCCCATACTCTTATAACCTTGATGAAGGCCAACATATCATAAGTCACATGTCAAGTTCTACCCGTCGTTGTTCAGGTTAATTTGAATACACCCGTACATACCCTTGACGAAGGCTTAAATAGTAGTACGACTGTCCCAAACCAACACATCTATCTATACTACAGATGAATATTCAGCAGCTACCAATCACTATGCCTTGGCGAAAGTCAAAATACATAGCTTTGTAGGGTGTTTTTCATCACCCCATTGAGATGGGAATACGCGTCGCTTGTCAGGCGTACTACAGATTCCCCCTACCTAAGCTAAGCCGAGGTTTATTAATTGTGGGGATCCGAATTTCCGGCAGCCGCGGACTAAGCTGCCGTTAATTACCCCTCGTCTTTGGAGCGAAGGAAGCTCCGATTGACGGGTCAACTAATCATGCGAACTCAGTGTGCAGTGTGCGTGTGTTGTGTTTTGAAAGGGTTTTGGATATATCGGGGCCTCACAGAGTTTACGGGGGTCCCGCTACCCGGGTAGCGAGCTGGGGGTCAAGGGGGTAGCAGCCCCTTTGCGGAGTACGGGGCAGCGCCCCGTTAGAAAAATTTTCCTAATGGGGGACGTGTTTCTGGTGTGGAGTGCATAGAAAATGAAGGGCGAGGAGCGTCTTAAAGACACGTGCATGGCACATGGATGCTGGGTGCCCATGGGTCACGTGCGCAGCATGCGACCGCTCGGCGCTAGCGGGTCACGTGAGCTGCACGCGATTGCTGGACGCTGAGCCCCCGCAGGTCGCGTGAGGCGCACGTGGGCGCTTACTACCCGCGGGTCACGTTCCCTGCACGCGACCGCTGGGCACCAGCGGGTCACGTGTGCAGCACGCGACCGCTGGGAGCCAGCGGGTCATGTGAGCTGCACGCGACCGCTGGACGCTGAGCGCCCGTGGGTTGCGTGAGGCGCACGTGGGCGCTTGGTGCCCGCGGGTCACGTGCTCTGCATGCGACCATTGGGCGCCTACGGGTCACGTGCACGGCACGTGACCGCTAAGCGCCCGTGGGTCACGTGCGTAGCACGCGACCGCTGGAAACACCAGCGGGAAAGGCGCTTAGCCTCTGGGTTAGGAGTTGAACTCCCAAAGGGTTTTGGAGTTGAACTTCTAACATGGATTATGTATAAATTTGGAGCTAAACTCTTAAAAAGGGGTTTGATCTATGGAGTTAAACTCTAACAGATCTTGAATGGAGTTAAACTCCTAGAGATTTTTGGATCTTCTTTTGAGCCTCGGATCTTCCCGGAATGGGATTTTTGGAGATGGGTATCTTTCTTCTTCCTCTCTGTTGGCTAGATCTTAAAGAAAAGAGTGGTGAAACTCAAAAATCTCCCCTTTTGGGGATTTGATGAAAGATCCGAGTTCTTTTTTTAAGGGTTTTATGGCAAAAAACAGTTTCTTTTTGGAAAAAGAGGGATTGAACTCTTGATTTAATTCAAAAAAAAAGAAAGAAGGTTTAAAACCTTGAGGAAGGAGAAGGAGGCACAAACCCTAGAATTTTGAGAGAGAGAAAAAAAGTTGTTGAGATATTTTCATTATCTTTGACTTTATAGGCTACACACTTTACATATAGCCCCTTGGGCTTTGCCAAATGGCACTTGTGCCACCCCATGCCTTATATGCTTGTTTTTTTTTGCACATAAGCAATGGGGTTTACAAAATTTCAGCTGTCTGCCCATTTACATACATTTATTTCTAAAAAAAGAATTACATTAAACTAATTTAAGGCTTCATTCCTTTTGTCATGGGGCCGGTCCCTTCCATGCTCGGTTCTGACCTGGGCTTGGGCCCACTTGGCTTGGAGTTGACTTTGATTTTAACTTGGTCAACCAGGGTGTAAATTTTGACCCCAACAAGCTTGAATACTATTGAATACCCATCTGAAATGACGGAGGGCTACGAATGGTCTTGGCGAAACCATGAACGTAATGAACTTGATATAATCGAAGGAACTATGATAGCTTTTAAAAGGAGTGGTTTAAGCTCCGCATTTAAAAGTTGCTTTTTTTTAAAAACCGAGTGGTTTTTGAAGCTGTTCCAACAATTCAGCTTTGATTTGTTTGCTTTGCATTAATCAATTAATGCAGTCCCATCATTTTACTTACCATTGCAGAAAGAAACGAAAATACAACGTACGCTTATGCCATCCGCATTCTCCACAGGGTCCCGTCATACACCGTTGGGTTACTTAACTAACGGTAGAGCGGGGACAGGACTAGCGTGGGTGCAAAACATAAGCAACGTCTATTATATAGCATATATAAATATCTATTCGTCTCATGCAATAATAGGCATTCCAGATCACAGATGAACATATTGAATATATTAGGAATTCTGCGTTTCGTTTAAGCCCATGACGAAAGACGATTCCACGGTCGTGATGAATAACCAAACCCCACCCTAGACCCCTACGTGTGCGGCAAACTACCCGCCAAATTCCCGAAGTGAAGCAACCTCCCTCAGTAAAATAAGTAAGCCACTCGGCACTTCAAGAACCCCGTAGTTTGTGCACCCCACCTTGGGTCTATCTTAGGAGCAAAAAAAAAGTAAATGAAATAATACAACGGCGGTTACAACCTCAACCCGGATGTGCCCCGCAAAATAATATTACATCACTTTACAAATTTATATCGAATGAAAGAAAGAAAATTCTCTTCTCACATCCCCCGGCTATTCATCCATGACGATCCAATACTCCATATCCACAAACCAACATAACATCACAGATATGTGCAACCTACACTATTCGACGTATAGTGATTAGCAGACGTTTCGAAACACATATATAAACTGAAACAAGCAAATGACGTTAAAACTGCGACTTCGAAATATTCCGTGTTGTCACAACAGAAAGATAACAGTACATGCAATCTTAGCAAAATCAAACAACACCTGAAACCTAAATTCCAAGATTCCAGAACACAGAACGAAACACGACACCAAACACCATGGTGGGGCCGGCTAGGTCGGGAAAATGGAGCATGTGGCCGGCCATACTTTGGTGTTTTTGCCTCGTTTTTCTTCCGTGTTCATACAATAACATGAAGAGCACTCTGCAATTGTTTAAAAGAAATTTAGAGCCTCCGAAAAATTTGACAGAAACTTGGATTCTAGATTTCATGTTTCGGAGTTATTTCAGTTTAGTAGTTTTACACTTCGTCTAATCTGCTAGTTAAGCTTTAGTAGGCTCTGATAAGTCGATGTCGCGCACCCCGCGGGTCCGCGGGGAGGCGGAATTTGCAAAAAACGATTTTTCTATACTTCGCAAGACCGACTAAACTCCAGGATCTTAATTTGAACCTTAACTAACTACTTGAGGTTTAACTACTATGTATAAGTGTTATACCTCCGTGTACTAGTCCTTCGGGTCTTCTAGTCCTTCTCTCCTTGGCTCCTAGAAGATCGGATCAAGGTTGCAAGGTCGGCCTCCTCGCAACAAAAATGATTCACCCGAGAGTATATGCTTTGGATTCCAACCTCTAAACCAAGGTTACTAGGGCACCTAGTTTGCTAAACTAGATAGCCTAGAGAATGTAGAGAGTGAAGATGGATTGGTTTGTCTCTAAATACCCTAGGTTTCTCAACTCACGAGACAATTGGGGTTAGAGGAAGAAGAAGAAGTTTGAGGAAGTGAGAGTGTAATGATAAGCATAATAGAATGAAGATGGCTTAGTGTGATGACTATCAAGCATGCCCAAAATATCTAAGTGCTACCTTGCCTCGTGAGTCAACAAGTAGCCATGCTTCATTTAATGAAAACCTACACCTCATACCTCCACCTCATTTATCTTTTAATCAAAAGATTAAAACACAAATGAGGTGTCTCTTTCTAAAAGTATACTTGAGTAAATTACAAGAATACTCATCACCGTATATACATAACCGTATTCGTATTCCAAGTAATACGAATACAAAAGAGACGAAAATAATCCAACAATATAATAGTAGGATTCGGCTTAAACCAAATTCCACTAGTATTATCCGTCTGAACATCATACATGCACAAGTACACATATGTGATCGAACCCTGTCGTAAAACCATATGACCTCTACATCGTTTCGCCCGAAGCAGGAAAACCCTCTGAGTGAAACTTTAAAAGCTCGACAGTACGCTGGTAGTGGGTGTAACCACAAGCACATCAGCTGTACTAGTTGCACGTAACGGCTACCCATGTATCTGTCGATAAGAAGGCCGATGAGCAAACTCATCTGAACTCCTACTGAGCCTGTCTGTGACAATCTCTGTACAATCCGGTCTGTTCGTCTAATAGTATCGCATATCGGGCCTAGGGGGCGGTCGTCAAACCCCTAATAGTGCAATAAGTCGTACCGGAGTAGAGCCCAGAACACCCTGAGAAACTAATGGAGTACATACCAGTAAATCTCGCTTGCCCTGGCCAGCGACTTTGTGTAATGGCTTTCCGAACACAGCGCCATATCAACCCCCAATACTGGGAGAGACGAATCCTATATAACTGCCACTGCATCCAAGTAATTCGGGACTGCACCCAACTACTACATGTTTGCACGACTCCTTTGAGCCGTGGTAGGGTAGTAATCAAAGAACAGTGGGAACACACTCAAGGCGAAGTAGAGATATCAAGTCAACGGACTATACTGTACTCATGTCATCTGGGAACTGCTACCTGATGATAGGTATAGTACCAACCAGCAGTTCCCCACGAGTCCTGTCCAGTGCAACTCATAACCCAATGAGCACCTGCATACTATCTTCAGTATGACGTACTAATGGCTATGAGATAGGCCATCTCCCCTGCTGGGACGAGAAACGTATACACTAGTCTAATCTGGAGTATCGATACCCTACCTCGATAATCCTACTACTAGGGACGTGCATAAGGATGTGCCTATAGACAACCCAGCCCCCCACTAGTGTGACTGCCATCACAACGCTGGTAGTCAAGCAAACATCCTAAGAGCTCTATTAATATGTATTAACGATACGTTAAAAGAAAAATATACACATATTAGATAGAATCAAATCAAGTAGCATACTACCATATTGAGCAAGACTGTTACAATATCTGTGTATATTCCAAACTTCCAAAATATAATTTACAAACTAGTACTATATAATAATGGTCTCTAGAGCATATATTACTAACATTTAGAATGTTCATTCTCTCCTACCAAATTACTGGGAGGAATTACACTTGATGGAGGTTCCGCTTCCAGCATCATTGGAAGATTTTGTTACCGAGTACTACAAGCAATGTGATCATCGGCATCTGTTTTATTTTACCATGTGTCTTCACCGGGAGTTTGAAGGACTGTGCAAACAGATTCTTCGCCGTGTACCTTTACTTAGTCTAGAGGATGCAGTTGCCGAGTTCATCTCTAAAAAGACCCGTCTTCAGAGGTTGGCGTCTATTGATACTCATGGTATCAGATCTAGGTTGAGCACTTGTAAATTTAAGTACTTAATAGCACTATCTGATAGAGAGTCGTCTACGTGTCTTTAATAGATTAGCTTCTTTGTACCGTTCATCTTTGAGAGATCCGTATGCTTGTCTTTAAAAGATGCCTTTATATGAATTGTAAGTTCAACATGACAACAACGTTGTACGTGAGCGGGAGTGTTGTGATGTGTTTGGAAACAGTCCTACATTGGAAAAAATATGAGAGATACATGAGTATAAGATATAAGATGTGACAACCCACCATAACACTTGAGTCTTTTGGATGGAACATGTTTATGTTGAAAACCAGTGTGTGCCCTCATATATAAATAAGTATATAACCGGTCTCCTTGTTTGTGTATATTAAAAATTCAACAGAAAAGTTAATATTGAAAAACTAATTTTGAGATCGATAGATAGAGTTAGGAAAAGATGGGACCAAGAAATGATAACCTTACTGAATGAATATAACACTGTTAACTAACTAATGGCATGGTTCGCAATGATGCAATAGCATGGTATACTAATTCTTAACACATTTTGATGATTTTTAGCATGTCACCGAGAAATTTGGTCGAAACCTTACATTTTATCCAAAAATCATAACATATTTCATTGAGGTTATAGGTAGAACTGGTATTTTTGAGAAAAAAATATCAATAAGTCTTATTATTTTGTAAGAAAAGTTTTATTGGGCCTACAGCTTTCCTATATTTTTAGTACTTGCAAGCGTCCCTATGCCATGTACGAGCCTGAGGTGTTGTCAAAAAATATGCTATCGCTTAGATGACCGAATTGTAACTAACTTTATTGCAGGCAAAATTTTCAAATTTAACCTAAATTCTCTTGGAACAATTTAGAAATTTTTTTCATTCGCTCTCAAAATAATAATATAAAAGTATCCGTCTTTATACATTTCTACATATTGCATGCATACAACGGATGAGAAATTGTTCAAAAATTCCAGGCAATATCATTGATTGCATTTGAAATTTGGAAAGATTTTCTCCGGAATCTTTCTGTCGTCATCACTGATTACTGTCGACCTCTATCCTCTTTCAGATGATGATTATCTTCATATAATCATGTACTCTTCTCTTATTAATTTTCATATTATATAATTCAGCTCACTGCTTTTAATATATATTTCAGAAATGTATAGCCTTATTGCTAGCCGATCTATAAAACTATTCATATCCATATTTGCATCCCCAACGACCACATAATACGAATATGGTAATATCTACATCTGATCTATATCCAATCGATGAAAACGTATATAAAAATAATAGTGAAAGTGTTAATTGCAATTTTTCAAAAGACATCTGAGCCTCATATAATTTTTCATGTATGTACATATGCAAAGTAATAGTGGTTGGATATAT
The DNA here is from genome assembly GCA_030015575.1 of Agapanthus africanus. Taxonomy (NCBI): domain Eukaryota; kingdom Viridiplantae; phylum Streptophyta; class Magnoliopsida; order Asparagales; family Amaryllidaceae; genus Agapanthus; species Agapanthus africanus. The sequence continues at coordinate 819,634,761 of CM057339.1, read as the reverse complement.
CCGATCGATGAGAACGTATACAAAGTAACAGTGAAATTGTTGATCTCAAATTTTCAAAATACATTTGAGGCTCATTTAATTTTCTATGCATGTATATATACAAAGTAATATTGGACGGGTTGATAGCAATTTTCAAAAGATATCAAAAATCTTATCTACCAACTGAGAATCTCAGTTGGTACAAATTTTCTCTTCAACGTGCGAGATCACAAGTTCGATCTCTGAAAAGAGTAAATTTCAAAACAAAATAAAAGACCTTATCTAATTTTTCATCCACACGTGTCAAGAGAAAAGATACTTTCCATAGATATTCCGATACATTCTAGATTGAATAGTGATAAGTCGTATGAAAATAAATACAAATAACTCATTCAAAAACATATTGCGAATTTAAAAATAAACTCAGAATGTGCAAATATTAATTAAAATCATAGGAGATGGGGGATCAATTTCTCGCAAAGAAGGATTTCCTTAATTTCCAGGGTTGGACTCTAATTTTTAATGCATGTTTGAAAAAAAAACCTTGATAAGGGAATATTTCAACACATAACTTTATATAAGGAGAATAATGAAAAAAAAGGCCCTCTGAGCCTTTTTCGTTAAGCGGCGTTAAAAATCTATAGCATTTACCATTTTATTCTACGATTGACACACATCATCATCATTTTTATCATATAGGATTTTGATACATCAAATTTCATATAATTCTACCACTTTTCCACCATTGAATTAGCAATGTAAAAAATTCTATTGTCGATAAACCGTTAATTTTGCACAACCATTTTATTCGATGATCGGCACCCATTATCATCATTTTTATCATATTAGATTTCGATACACCAAATTTGATATGATGCTACCATTTTTCCACCGTTGAATTAGCAATGTAAAAAGTTCTATTGTTGGTAAACTGTTAATTTTGCACTCATTAAATCGACGGTGAAAAAGTGGTAGAATCATATAAAATGCGGTGTATCCATGTCTTAGATGATAAAAATAAGGATGATAAGTGCCGATCGGTGAAAAAATACCGCGGAGCGTATTTTTTTTCGATGCCGGAGGAGGAAATTGCCCCTATGGGTACTTTCCTCAGTTATTCTCTTGTATAAGATACAAGATAAATAGATTGAGTGTTTTCAAAATATTGAAAATACATAGGTTCAGAGCAAAGCATCTTCTAAACGCGAATCTGGAAATAAAATTCCCTTAGTTTTAATGTTTGTCCAGCTGCCTCACACTTGGCTATTTTGATTTTAGGCTTAAATTCAAAGAACAATCAAATAAATTTTCTGACTATCAAAAATTCCCAAAATTATAAGAATCTGCCAAGGTTAACGGTCATGTCTAACTGTGCAGTAAAATAACCATTTTAACTTTTTAAATTAAATTAGATAATTATTAATTATTATTAATTAATTTACACACTAGCGTGGAAGGAGATGGTCGACGGTGGCAGTGAAGGAGGAGGGGAAGAAGGGGCTACGGTGGCGGCGGCAATAGAGACGGGCCTCTGGCGGTGGTTAGGGTCAGAACTTGGGTTGGCAAATGGAAGTATGAGAAGAAGAGGAAGATGACGACGGCGACGACACGGGGAGACGGCTAGAACATTGGCGGCAAGGTGACTAGGAAGGCATCGACGGCGAAAGAGAGGGACGGGCGACGGGATGGTTAGGGTTAGGGTTAAGATTTAGGGTAGAAGGAAAAGATGATGAATGGGATGTCTGGAAGATCTAAGGCGGTGAAGGCGAGGTAGTTTGGACGACGGTGACGAGAAGGCTAGGTTGGCGGAGTTAGAGATCATATCACTGACAATATTGATGAGTGGAATTGAGGAAGGCGATGATGATGAAGAGAATGAGGGTTTCGTCGAGGAGGCTAAGTGGGGGGAGATGGTCGGCATGGCGGCGACGACGACATCGGAGAAAGAAGACACTGATTGTGCCGGCGGTTAGGTTAGGGTCAGGGTTAGAGATGGGATGGAGAAGAATGGTAGTTTTTGGGTTTTTGTTACTTTTTTACGATGTTGCAATTTAATTAACAGTCTTAATGTGGCGATGACATGGCACCGTAAGGGCTGAGGTGTCACGATTAAAACTTCAATGCAAGAAAGGACAAAGAACAATAATGTATGAGTTGTATTCGATCTTCTCTAACATGGCACGGTGAGCTTCGAAGGGATCACACAAGCCAAATGTCGAACAAGTGGTACGGCGCAGCAGAAAATCACATAATCGCTTGCAAACGAAGACAATAAAAAGATATACCCAGGTTCGGTGCAGCTGCACCTAATTCTACCTTCTCAACAAGAGTTTTCCACTAGAGTAAGAATTATACGAGATTACAACCTCTTCGATCACCGTCTAATACAAATAAATATCTTTCTCTAGAACCCAACCTTTCTCTCTCTCTCTCTCTCTCAACATCGGCTATTCAATTTTGGCCGCAGCCCCAAGAACCTCTCGGTTTTTAAGGCTTTGGTTGGTTTTTTGGATTGATGAAAACCTTATGCTTTAATTAATATATATAGATCAGGAGAGAGAATAATATATCAATATTTTAGTAGGGGCATACGTGCAGATGATGTCATATGACATCTAATTTGAAAAATAAAATTGATGTGCGGATATACAAAATTTAGCGTAACGGCAGGTGTAGTGTATATAATTAAATTGAAAAGATATAAATGATAAAAGTATTTATTAATTAATTAATCTAAAAATTTTAATTATTATTTTTACTATATTATTATCTTAGTATATTTGATAGAAATTGAGAAATTAGTTTTAGTTTTTAAACTATTTTTTCAGAAAATTGTCATTTTGAGAATCAATTTGACATATATGATATGACCTTCTGCTTGTGAAATTTGTCATCATAAGAATAAAGAATATCTTTTCTTATTTTTTATTTTTTTGAAAAAGTTTTTTGTGAACATAGATTTTAGATTCCTTATAACCATTAAGGTTTTATAGCCATAATAATCTTTTAAAATATTTTTTTAGTTAAAACCGGTTTTTATAACTATCCAGTTATTGATTCCAGAGATTTTTTTTTTCTTTTTTTCAAAAATATATTTAATTCAAATTAAATATGAGAGCGTCAGGTTTCTATTATATTAGTAGAGATTAACGGTTTGAAAGGAAGGGTAAGATAGAGTAATAACATACTGTATATGTTTCAATAAGTGGATATATAATATATATGTTATCTTCTCCTAACAAAACCACTGATTTATTTATGTTTTCACAGCTACCCAAATATTTTTTTTCAAACTCATATCATATTATATATATTATATATGAGAATAATGGAGGAATTAGGCCATAGGAGGGAATTCTCTCCTATGGCGTCGAAAAAATATGCTTTCCATCGTGTTTTCCGACGATCGGAATCCATCATCTTCATCATTATCATCTAAGATGTGGGTACGCCAAATTTTATGTGATTCTACAACATTTTCATTGTTGATTTAGCAATGTAAAAAGCTCTATTGTCGGTAAACCGTTAATTTTGAACCCACTAATTCAACGGTGAAAAAGTTGTAGAATCACATGAAACTTGGCGTACCCACATCTTAGATGATAACGATGAAGATGATGGGTGCCGATCATCGGAAAACACGATAAAGATTGTATTTTTTCGACGCCATAGAAGGAAATTCCCTTCCCATTATTCTCATTATATATACACATACGCATAGCAAACGTATAATTATCAATATTTTTCGGTCCTTTGTCCCCGCCCATGCGGTGGCCAGTTATACAAGCCGAGGTACAATTTCTATTCATATTATCCAGTAGGGAAAATATTACACTGTTATTTAAGAACTATTTTAGTATTTTCAAACAGTCAAATAAAAAAACTACCATATTCTTTTGAGGCATGCTCATTGCTACACGCGTGAGCGAGAAATAGCTTCACCTTGAATGGCTAATAAGCATTAATCCTTAAGAAAAGAGATAACTAGCTTGTAATTAGATAAACTAGTAACATGCACGCCTGCGATGGGATTTTTTTTTTATCTCGTGTCATGATTACTTGATGGTCTTTAGTTCAACGACTTTTTGACTAAGTTTGTTCATTTCCCCAAAAAAAAATTTGTATTAAAATTTGCTGAAGGGTATGAGGGTAGTTATATGTATATGACAGAATGACACGTCTTGCTCTAAAATCCTTACATGGATTTTTCTACTTTTCAATCATTTATATAATGAAAAAATGATAAATTTTTTAGTCATGCTCCTATGACTTTTGGTTATGATAGCAAAGATAAAGATAATCTATTTTGAGCAAGTCAAATAACAATAAAATCTTTGACATGCCATATATCATCCGTAAAACCTTTAAGTTATCCAAGTTTCTCTCGTGAGCTAATTTTTGGTAGATGCACTCCTTAACAATAAAAATAGTCCTTATTCCAACTTTAATGGCGCAAAAATGAAGTCCAGTTTTGGTTTTGTTGAGAAATAAAAGATTTTATGCAGTGTGATGGACTGAATAAAGTGACTTTGAAAAAAAGGAAAAAGAAGTTAAGATAAGAGAATAAGAGAGAGAGAAACTATTATGATTTTCTATTTCATAAACCCATGTAAGTTAAGCTATTCCAACTTGAGTTAAGTTGACATGCCAAGCTAACCTAGGTGAATTTTGGGTAATGGTAACGTTTTGAGAGTTTTTTTGGATTTGTATATTTTGGCGGTGATTTTTAGATAATTTATATGTTTTGAGATGATATATGGAATATCCAAATTTAAGGGATGATATTTAAAAATAATTAAACTGTTGGGGCGACATACAAATGGGAAAAAAACCCAGTAATTAATTGATCTGACTCCGCAACGTCGAATACTCCCCAAAAAACTATGTCGACGCCCACGACAATACCCGCGAACACGAAGGTGTCCTGCCAGTGTTCTGGGACAACAAACTCTCATCCTATGCCCAATGCTACGCGCACAAACAGCACGGCGGCTGCCTGCAACTAAAGAAATCGCACGGACCTTACGGAGAGAACATATTTTGGGGCAAAGGGACACATTATACTATGTAGGATGCCATGGATCGCAAAAGAAGTACTACGACTATAAAAACTAGGTGTATGCATGGAGAGAACTGCCAGAGCTATACTCAAGTGGTTTGGGGTAAAACTAAGAAGATCGGGTACGCGGAAGTCGAATGTGATCATAGGGGTGCAGTTTACATTGTTTGTGAGTATTTTCCACCTGGGAACATGCATGGGATGTTGTAATTTCTATACTCATGATCCTCGAAGCGATCACAAACCCTACCAAAAGTCGTAGCAGAAAATTTATCAGGATCACGTGATTTGAATCTACTTGAAAAAGAATTACCGAACAACTATCAAAAAACACTACAAGTTATCAAAAGCATACACCAAAAAACATAAACACGAGATTTACCCAAGTTCGGCGCAACTGCACCTAATCCTGTAAACCGACGATGAAAGCTTCCATTATCAAGAAAGAATTATACGATAACACCCCTCCTGATCAATGCCCAATATAAGAAATCTTCTAAACCCTCACGGAAGCCTCTATCTTCTATCCCTTACTATTGGTTTTTACCGCCGCCCTTTTTAATTATGGAGAAACATTGGCAATACAAACCCCTAGGCTATTGGATTTTTATTTATAGCCTATGTGTTGATTAGAGATAAGACCATGCTTTTAAACATTAGACTCATCTTAAAATCTTACCCAAAACTGATCTGGATCCGCGCTTAAACCGAGGCAAAAATGCTTAACTTACCGGCTTGAAATTCTATCATAATCTATCCAAGAGACGAACATTTTGGGCTCACTTGTTTGACACTAGTAACTAGATATTGGGAGTCCCACCATTTTATCTCTTAGATAGATTGTGTTAGGAATTCAAGCCGGTAGCTAAAGTATTACTCAACCCACGCCCGCAACCCGCTTTAGCCCCCATGCCCGCGGACCAGTCTCCGTGCGCCACGTCAGCACTCCCGCAAGTGGAGATGCGACACGTGGCCGGCCGCTCAAGAATGAGTGTACGTGAGCGTTCACGTGGGCTCCGTGGGCTGCTCGGTTTTGGGCTTCAAACTTTGGGCTTCTTCTGGGCTCTATTCCGGGCTTTTAAATCAAAAAACAACATGGGAAGCACCCTTAAAATTAACTAGATTGGTTGATTTGCCGTTGCCTGCGGCGAAACTTATATAATGTTACGGTAGTTTGAGAATAAGGTTGTGTGCACATGGGAACCGAGCCGAGCTTGAACGAGCCAGCCCTTGTCTAAGCTCGGTTCGGCTTAGTTTATGCTAGTTCAAATTCGGTTCAAGTTCGTCTTGAGCTGAGCAGGTCTGGCTCATGTCCAGCTCGTTAGCTTACCGAGCCTTAAACTAGCCAAAGTCGAGTTCGGATGCATCTTCTATTCGGTGATATCTGAAAGTAAAACGACAAAGAGGCGTTTGGTGGAGGCTGAGTATAGGTCAATGGCCATTACAGATGTTTCAGAAGAAAACATGAAAGTATTTTGTAAGATATTAAACCGGGGAAAACAATCATAGAGACTATGACCTAAAGCTTTAAGATATGGAAAAATTAAATTAAAATAAAATAAAATCTAGAGAATGGAATGGATCTAAATGCCGGGTTTTATATTCACCACAGTTTCATTTTATATACCGTCCTATAATTGAATTATGTGTCTTGAGAGATGTATAAAATTTGCTCTATATTACATATTATTGTTTTTTTCCAAACCGTGTAATCGAGCCAAACTCGAGTCAATACCGAACGAGTCTGGATGAGCCCGAGTTCGTCTCGTTTAATAAACGAGACATGCTTTCTGGCTCATGTTCAGCTCATTAATTAATGAACCGAGCTTGAATGAGCTGATACCGAGCTAAACCCTAATCGAACCCGAACTGGTTCGTTCAATTACCATCCCTAGTCGTGTGCAAGGATGATGACGCTGTATGCATGTGTGTGTTGTGTGTGTGTTTGGGTGGGTGGTGGGGGGGTGGGGAGGGGGAGGGGAGGGGTTATGATATGAATAAAACGAGTTTGTGTTGTTGTATCCTAATGAGCACAAGGTGATGAAAACACATAAATAATTTTTTTCCAGCAATTTGTTGCTATTGTGTGCGAGCCTGTTATATATATATATATATATATATATATATATATATATATATATAGAATCGACATCATGCATAACGTGGGGTATCAAAATTCTTCCTATGAAAATCAATGATGAAAAGCTAAAAATTATAAAAGTAACTTCAACAATACAATTTTTATCTAATATTTTACCGACACTGCTATGCTAGGTTCTTATTTTTATGCAGTAGAAAACTTGGAATGAATTGTGGCTTGATAACCGCGGTTGGTAAAATTACAAAACACTAAAAAAAGCTTTATGGTCGACTCTAATACGTAACATCAGACACAAGTAGCCATGATTTAAGATCCTAGTTTATCATATGATCAATCTTTGATCCAAAATGATCAACTTCGATCTCAAATTATTATCAGAGTACTAAAATTTTAAATCTTGATCGTCGATGATAAAATGATTGCCCAAGTAATGTTGTAGATGTGACCAAATGTAGGATTGGTTTTGCTAACTTATGTAAATTATTTATTTAAAATGTATTTAGAAAGATTGTGCTCCAAAGATCCTATTTTACCGAGTGCTAAACAAATTACATTTACTTTTACTAAGGCTTTAGCAAAATTCACTCTAAGTGTCATTGACAACAACATGTTAGGTTCCTCTTCAATTAATGAATTATGAAATCATATGAGCCCATTGATGAGAGAAGGGATTGCCATTCATTTTTATGTCAATCCATTCATCTTCAGATCTTGTTTGTGTATTAAATATGGACCTATTCCTCAAGAAGCCCGTGCTGGCTGTTTTAAATTACCTCCATGATCATAGGTGAAGCTTTTCTATAAGTAATTCTCGTCTAGCGCATTTAGAGTAGAAATATATTATTTACTGTCCATGATGTGATATATAAGAGCAGAAACAGATTATTTCAGATATATATATATATATATATATATATATGAACGGTTATGGTTTGGTAACATAAAAAGAACAACCTTAAATATCGGAATTGATTTTTAAATATTATATATTTCCAATCTCAACCTTCCTTATATCACAAAATGGAGGATATTGGATAACATGTTTCTTGCATGAAGTGTCAAATGATAATTCTATACGGTATATACGCTGTATCATTAACCCAAATAGATTTTCTAAAATATCGCATTTGACATTTTTTGGCGAAAACAAATTGTCCATTGTCCAAAATGTAACACCCGGGTCCTTAAGATTTTGCAATATCCTTTAAAATATGATTTTATTCTTCTTTCAATCTTAGCCATTATTGAAAACCTCAAATGTGAATTCTACTGGATTCTTAACTAATGCTAACTAGAAAATATATTTGATCAATGATTTCACGTGTATATCCATTTTTATATATTACCCACATTTATCATTAACTACTTATTTTAAATTTCTAGAGTTCAAATCAAAAAAAAAAGTTTTTAAATCACCACTGTCTGTTCTCTTTAGTAGAAACCGGTTATCCTGGTATTATCTTTTGTTCATAACGACATCGCAAATAATGTTAACTATGGGTGACGTAAATGGTTTTGAGCAGGCCTTACAAATTATTTATAATAGAATTTTTCAAAAGAGAACAAGCTTAATTATAACAAGATAACCATTTTTGGAACTTGTCAAAAACCTAAACAACAGACAATTTTACAGGGGGTAAATTTTTTCTATAAATAGCATCGGGAGCTGATGATGCTCAATATTGGCGATGCGAGATTAGGACGCGTGGCGAATGACATGTCCCAAGATCCGGAAGGAAGGGCCCACAGAGGCCGACCGGGCCACCCTTGTACCCGACCCGCAAGCACAAGTTGGCCCTTCTCGGGCCCCCCTGCAAATTTGCCTCCTCGGCCCCTCAGCACACCCCGGGCTGCCACAGGACCAAAACTCCTCAGCCCTCTTGCTCGGTTCCGAGCTCCCCAGCCGAGGCCGTCTTCCTCGGCCCCTCCGACCGACCAACTCCACCACTCGCAGGCGTAACCTCCGCTCCGCAAATCTCGCCACGCGCAGATTCTCCGCTAGCAACGTCCCACGTTCCACGCCATCCCGATCCCCATTAATGGGCGATCCGCTCTTCACGCGGACATGACGTCGGGAGCGTAACGGCTGGTGAGACTCTCGCGCCTACTGCTGTGTGCCGCCGCCGCTATATAAACACCCATCGCAGAGGGGTCAAGTAAACCATTTTTATTCCACTTAGCCGTTACTCTGCTTGGATCTAGTACTAACTTGATCGTCGGAGGGTCCTCGGTGGTACCAAACCACCCCGGGGCTTCTTTGTAGGTACTCGGCGCAAAACCCCTCAAATCACCAATCTCATCAAAACCCATTGAGATCCACACGCAACAGAAGCTCATCACCAAGATCCACCAGGAGATCAACGGAAGACAACATCTGACGGAGACCCGAAAAGGACCTCCATCAGTTGGCGCCGTCTGTGGGAACATAAACTCCACAAAATCAAAGTTGGTCTTCCGATCTTCGTCCGCATGGCGAGCAACCATCCTGAAGATCCCGGTACCAGCCGCCGCCTTCCCCTCACCGAAGGCGTGGATGAGCCTCCTCCAGCGACCATCATCAACGCCCTCGCCAGCCGGATAGATCGGCTACAGTCCCTCGTGGAGGCGCTCGTCCGCGTCCAAGCGGCCGGGCCTGGGCCCCAGATCGCCGCTCCACCGCCTCCAGAAGACTCTTCCCCCGTCGGGACGGCTGACCACCAGCAGGCTACGACTCCTGGCTACAGATCTCTCGGGCTAGTATTCCCTGAGGCCTGCTGGGCGCCCCATGGCTCCACACCAAGGTCCGTCGCCAAAACGCCTCACCTCGAGCCTTCTCACGGCCCTTATCCCCTTGAGGAGATGTCAGTCACCTCGCCTGTTCACAGGCATGGTCGAAACCACTTCCCTCGGCGGGGCCGCACAGAAGGGGTTCACCTCGGCGGCTCGAGAGCCACTTCGCCCAGAGATCTGAGGCACCTCATCGAGAGGAACCGAGGCCGCTCCCAGACACAGGTCACCCGCAGCAGAGGCCAGGGATCCCAAGGCGCCGATTCCTCGGGATACCACGGTTGATTCGACTCTCTCGAGAAGAAGATCGAGGGCATGCGCCGGGAGGCTCACCTCTCGAGCGACGGGGTTAAGTACGCCTCCAATTCGCTCACAAAGCCGTTCACCGAGGAATTGCTCGCCGTCCATGTCTCTTCGCGCAACAAGCTTCCAAAGGTCTCTCTGTTCGACGGGAAAACCGACCCGAAGGACCATTTGGACGCTTTCATCGCGGGGATGAGCTTCCAGGACCACTCCGACGCCGCCCAGTGTAGGGCCTTCCCGGCCACCCTCATCCGCGCAGGTCGGGACTGGTTCCGGGGGCTCGAGCCCCACTCAATCTCGACCTTCGACGAGCTGGCTACTCAGTTCCTCGGCCACTTCGTTGGGAACCGTCGGCAGAAGCGCACGGTCGACTACCTCTTCACGGTTAAGAGTGGGGACAAGGAGACGTTCAAGGCCTATATCACCCGCTTCTACAACGCCCTTCTCGAGGTCCTCGAGCATCGGGACGAGACCGTCATCACGGCGCTCAGATCTGGTTTGAGGCATAAGGAGTGGTTACGCTCCTTTGCGTTGGCACAACCTAAGACTATGGCCGAGATCAAGGCGTGGACCGAGCGCGAGATTCAGCTGGAATCCGAGGTGAACGCAAACTTCCTCCGAGCAGAACGATCCGACCAGAAGAAGAGGGCTCGGGAGAAGAGGCCGGAGCGTCAGCAGCCCTATCACCCGAAGTTCCAGGAGTATACCCCACTCAACGTCTCCCTCGCAGTATTGCTAGAGGAGGCCCAGAACGAGGGGGTCTTCAAGTTCCCTCCAATCCCGCGTCAGGCCGCGAAGCGAACCCGGGGACCTTACCGCGCTTTCCACCGGACACTGGGCCACGTCACGGAGGATTGCAAGAAACTCAGGGACTACATCGAAGAGCTCATCTGATCGGGACACCTCGCCGCATACTTGAGGGACAAACGGCAGGCCGACCGCGAGCAGGAGCAGCATCACCCTCCCGCTGACTTGACCATCGGTCAGTTCATGCTCGTTTCGGCAGACAGCGAGCACGGAACTCAGGGAGCCCCATACCCTGTGCCAAGCACGGAGGCCAACAATCCTCCAGGGAGCTCGGGCCGAGCCAATAAGGTCGTCTACTAGCATGTACTTTTCTTTTAGGGCAATGTAAACTCTTCATAGGGTCTGTTGTTAATTTAATAAAGATCAATGGAACATTGCGAAAAAGAAGGAAAAACCTTGTTTATTCAAAAGGTATTATGGGCTCCTCAGCCATACATGCAAAAAGGAAAAGGAAATTACAACAGTGGGGGAAGAGGGTGCAGGTAGCACTGTTCATGATACTCGGTAAAGATCTCCGCCAACCGGGGCCTCGCGAGGTCCAGCCTCTGCCCCCGGTTCCCCCCGCGCGCGTTGATCCCGAGCCTCAGCTCGTAGCACTCGCGAACGAGCGCCTCTGAGCGAGCCAGCCGGTTCGCGGAGATCAGGCCGAAGCACCTCAGAGACCGCAGCTTGCCCACAGCCTCATCATAAAGCTGCTCGGACAGGGGGTTGTAAAGCCCCGGCGACGCCCTCCAGATGGAGTACATCAGCAGCTGCAGCAGGGAGGAGCGTCGGGGGAGCAGCCGGCCGAAGTGGTCTTCGATGCTCCCATAGACCAACTGCACCGTGTCCTCGGTGCAGTTCTGGTCGTAGAGGTATACGTCTTCGAAACGGATGATATCGGGGATAGTAAAGGGGAAGTCTTGCATCCTCAACGATCTGTTTATGAAGAATAAAAGGACCAGTTCTCTTTCAGCCTTATATAGCCCACTGCGCCCCAAAAGAACTCAACAGTCGCCCGCCTTCGCCCAAAAATTCGCTGCCACGCGGCGATCAACGAGCCTTCCCTGAGGGAATTAAAACGACGCGACCCTGGCGCTTCGCCTCCCCCCCATATTCAACGCGCATGCTGCGCGCAGCGATCACCGCGACCGTTCCTATTCCCCATACCTGCGACTGGATGGTCGGGCGAAACCTCATGAAGAATCAGCCGAGCAGCTACCCTGCTCGGGTATCCCTGGCGGGTAGCTTCCCTACCGCAATGCCAGGGACCAGAAAGTCCTCTTTAGAGGCATCTCAGCAGCTTCCCTGCTCGGCTATCCCTGGCGGGTAGCTTCCCTACTGCAATGCCAGGGATCAGAAAGCCCTCCCAGAGGCAGTTGAGCCCGAGGACCCTTCGCTCGGCTATCCTTCAGGATAAAAGCCCTTGCCAAGAGGCACCGGGCAGTAACCCTTCCCGGCCAAAGGTCCTTGGTAGGTTCTTACAGCCCCTCCCGCGCTAAGGATCAAAGTCCCGCCAGAGGCAGTCGAGTCCTTGCTCGGCTATCCCCGGCTGGTAGCTTCCTACCATAACCAACAGGGATCAAAGTCCTCGCCAAGAGGCACTGGGCGGTAACCCCGCCCGGTCCCCATCCTGAAGGATCAAAGCCCTCCCAAGAGGCAACCGAGCAGCTGCCCTGCTCGGTCAACTCCGGCTGGTAGCTCCTTACCCACGACGCCAGGGATCAAAGCCCTCACAAGAGGCACCCGAGCGGCTACCCCGCTCGTTCATCCCAGGCTGGTAGTTGCCTACCCATGACGCCAAAGATCAAAGCCCTCGCCAAGAGGCAACCGCGCAGCTTCACTGCCCGGTCATCCTTAGTGGGCTTCTTACAGCCCCTCCAACGCTAAGGATCAAAGCCCTCGCAAGAGGCAGCCGAGTAGCTACCCTGCTCGGTCGTCTCTGGCGGGTAGCCTCCCTATCGCAATGCCAGGGACCAGAAAGTCCTCCTCAGAGGCAGCTCGGCAGCTTCCCTGCTCGTCTATCCCTGGCGGGTGTTCCCCTCCGAACGGCGGCGACGACGTGAAGACGTCTTGCCTGAGATTCGGGGCAGATGCTATTTGGTTTTATCCGTCCACCTCTCCGAAGATGCTAAGTTGATTTTTGGCACCGTGTATCAGAGGTTTAGACGGATACGACCGATGTTGCAGACTTCGTCAGATTCCCTCTCGCTTGAGAGGTTTTTGATTGTGGGGACGCTCTTCCCTGCAGGCGCAAGCCCCTGCAGTTAATTACGCTACCGCATCACGGTAAGACCTTTCTCCTTCTCCAGAATTTCACTTCGTGTCGTGTGTGTTTGTTTTGTTTGTGGTTGCCCGTGGATTGTATACGGAGACTAAGTTATGCTGTCACCCGTAGGACGTGGATTAGTCCAAATCCGTATTTACTTAGATTTGGGTTTGGTGTTTTAGTTTAAGGATACGTTAGCCGCATTGAGGCTAAGATCAATTTAAACGTTCGTTAAGGATACGTTAGTCTGATTTGAGACTAAGATCAACTTAACGGGATCATTTAGATCCAACAAAAGAGCAATTGGCTCTATTGTTTAGTTTTATGACGTTGCGGTCAATTTCCAGTTTAGGGACATGGTGGTCCATTGAATTTATGGCCGTCGGGACCCGTCACCTCTCTGACGTCGTTGAAGGATTACAACGATAGGTGTCAGAGAAGTTCAGAGATGTACCCTTGAACCAGGTGTAAATTGATTTAAGAGAGCAGCCGTGTTCAGTCAATTTCATTTGAGGACTTATGGCCATGATTGGGCTAAGTCCAGTTGAAGATATTCAACGTTTTTCTTGCATTAGGGCTATTAGACCTTAATTAGGGCTCAGCCCCTGGACTGTATTTTATTCTGGCCTGTTAGGCCTTTTAAGTTGGGCTCTGTCCTTTTTTTTATAATGCAGAGCATTTGTTTTGGTCCATTGGGCCTTTTAAATGGGCTCTGCCTTTTAATAATGCGCTGCATTAATTAATCTGACAGAGCGCCACGTGGCTTGTCAGACGCTTTGCGCTGGTTGAGGAGCGCAAGGCACAAGTCCATATGGAGGTAACACGTGTCACGCTCTGGTGAGCGCAAGCGCAGTGCGCTGCGCCAGTGCGCTGCGCCAGTGCGCTGCGCTGTTGCGCTTCTGACATGTGGCGCGCTCTGGTGGGTTGCGCCAATTCATGAGAGCAGTACTCTATTTTAACAGCGCATAGCGCAGATCACTCTGGAGCTAACACGTGGCGCTCCCTGATGGCTTGCGCCAACCCAGGAGCGCAACAGTGCAGATTTACAAGTGCAGGGCACCGTTTTATTATTTTGATCAATTTTAGATCAAAGAAAACAAATTTTCTTGTTTTCAAAGAACCAGTGGTTCATCAAAAGGCAATGCCTTTGTTGTTTATTATATTTTTTAGTGAAGATCCTTGATCTTGTTCTTAGATCAATGATCTTTTCAGAAGAAATTCTTCTTTTTTATTCAAAGGGTTTACCTTTTTCTCTGTTTGAGTTCTTCTCAAAATTTTCTTTAGAGGAGTTCTCTCTGTGTTGTTGATCCTTTTGAGTTGGGGTCTAGGGGCCTTTTTATAGTGCCATTTGGTTTGTTAAATTAGTTAAAGAGATTTTTCTCTGAGTGATTTAGGGATTTTTCCCCACCGTTGGATTTTTGATCCAAGGGCTTCTGTTTTACAGAAGACAATCTTTTTGTTTTTAATAAGATTGAGAAAGAACTTTCCAGAATTTTTCTGTTTGGCGCAAGCGCACCTACGCTTGATACGTGTCGCGCAGCGCAACCGCGCTAGCGCATCTGGCGCGCAGCGCAGAGCGCAGCGCAACTGCGCTGCCACGTGGCGCGCAGCGCAGAGCGTAAATCAGCTGAAGCGTTGCTTCATTTAATAGAGCCTTGCTCTTGATTGAGTGCGCTGCCTTGGGCGCTGCGCTCCGTGCGCTGGCGTGTCTGATTTTGACACGTGGCGCTCTGCGCGCAGCGTAGAGGATCTGAAGCGTTGCTTCATTTATTTTAATTTTAATTTTCAAAACAGAGCTTTGCTCTGATTGAGGGAAACAGAAGCGTTGCTTCGTTTCCCGCCTTGGAATTTGAACAGAGCTTTGCTCTGATTGGGGTAAACAAATGCTCCCCCACCGTTGTGCTTACGTGGCCCCCAAACGTGAGCGCAGCGGTGGCAGAATTCCAACCGTCGCGGCAACTTTTGGAAGTTGAAAGGGCATTTGATGCTTATAAATAGGACCTTTGGTCCATTAGATGATTTTCATTTCTTCATAGGAATTTTATTCAGAGCTCTGCTCTTTTGTTTAAGCACTTTTAAAAGTTCGAACTTTAGGTAAAACTTAATTTGGATTAAATTAAATCAATTTTAAGAGCCTCGCTCTCAATAGATCCCTGATCTAAAGAAGACCCATTTAGGGTTTCACTTAGCAGAGCTTTGCTCTAAAGGGGTCTAAGGAGAACTAAGGAGAATCCTATTAGGGTTCCATTAATAGAGCTTTGCTCTCTAAAAGATTTTCCTTGTGTTTTCTCATTTCATTAATGGAGCTTTGCTCCTTCCAAATCATATAAAAGAACTCTTAGGAGTTTTTCATTGATCTTGGAGTTTAAAGATGGTATTTTATTTCTCGGTGCATTATATCGCTTTGCTTAATCAGTCTTTCTGATAATTTTGTTGGTTCTCTTTCACAGAAACAATGGACGCCCACATGTACGATCTTGACGAGATCATCTCTTACGGGGACATCCGCCGACTTGGCCGTTCTCAAAATCGAGAGTTCACAAATGCGGAGTGTGCTGAAATCATGAGCCGCTTCGACGGATATAACGGTCAACTGCTTCCCCGACGTTCCTCTCTCCTGAAGCTTATCGTGGGAGCTATCTGGGAAGCGCTTCCCCTATTTTGTTCTGGCATGCCGCTTGGGGCGTTGGATGCCGCCGAGGATAAGGTGCACTCGGTGTACCTGATGAACTTAATCTCGAAGAGACGGCGAGACAATCTTGTCGATCTCCTGCACCAGGCCTTCCAACAGTCCGCCATACTTGCTGTTTATTGGAGGGAGGAGGACATCCGTGGGGACCCCGATGCTTGTGGTCGCGAAAGAAAGCACACTAGGATGGTTCGCCAGGCTTGGAAAATCTTAGATAAGGTTGTTAGGTCCACGTTACCTCTCCCGGTACTTTCGGGGTTGCGGAAACGGTAAAACGAAAATTTTTCTTGACTAGGTAACATGGACCGTACAATACGGATCTTGACTAAACTACACACTAGCAACCTAACTAGAGAATTATCTACTCGGTTAGGGGTTATACCTCAACTTGAACTCCTTCTCTTGGACTCCTTGTAGTGGTCGGATGGTTCTTCTCCTCGTCGCCTTCACTTATCGAAGATGGATCCACCTAAGGGTCTCTACCTTGAGCTTCTTTCTCGAACTTGAGAAAACTAAAGTATCCGGCTTGCTAGACCTTCTACCTTAGAGTGAGTAGTGAGTGGCTTTGGGTGTTTTTATCTCTAAGGAGATGTTTCTCAACTCATGAGAATGTTTCTCCTTGAACTAGAGGAGGAGGAAGAAGAAGAGATGAGAGAGAATGGTTATGAGAGAATGAGATAGCTTTTTTACAACCATAACAATATATGTGAATTAATCAAATTAATAATTTTAATCAAATGAAAAAGTTGATGGTTGGTTTGATGAGACCATTATCATTTCACATTAAATGGTTTTTTCAAAGATAAAAGAGCATCTTTGAAATGTAATGATGATGGTCAATGTTTCAACCATGGTCAACTAGTCAACCTTGGTCAACAAGTCAACAACCCTAACCATGACACAATTTCATTTAATTAATATTATTAATCGATATTTCACATATTCATTAGGGTTTGGAAAAGACAACTGTCAACTGTGCATACACACCCGTTCCGAAATCCTAATGAAAATCATCTTCCTCCGCCTCAATCAACTGTGCATACACACCCGCATTCGTGTTCCGAGGAACACGAATACAACGAGATAAAAATAACCCCAAAACATGTACTAGGATCCGGCTCAAACCAGAGCCCGCTAGTAATGACTGCCCGGACACCAAACGTGCACAAGTGCGCGGATGTGAACGAACCCCGTCGCAAAACCATGCGACCTCTACTCAGTTTTGCCCAAAGGCGAATAACCCTCTGTGTGGGACTCTAAAGACTCGACACTACGCTGGCAGTGGGTCCAACCACAGACCGCAAGCGGCACTAGCTGTGCGTAACGGCCCCCAGGTAGATGCCGATAAGAAGACGGACGAGGTGAAACCCATCAGAACTCCTACTGAGCCTGTATGTGACAATCTCCGTACAGTTCGGTCTGTTCTTCTGAGAACATCGCATGGCGGGCCTAGAGGGGTGGTAAACGTCAGTCCCCTAATAGCGGTACAAGTCGTGTCGGATTGTAGCCCAGAACACCCTGAGATATCACTGGAAACCTACCAGTATATCTCGCTAGCCCTGGACAGGGACTTTGTGTAATGGCTCTCCTAGACACAGCGCGATATCAACCCGCAATACCGGGAGAGACGAATCCTGTCTAACCGTCACTGCCTCCGAGTGTTTCGGGACTGCACCCAACTACTACCTGTTTGCACGACTCAGTAGAGCCGTGGTAGGGTAGTAATCAAAGAGCAGTGGGAACACACTCGAGGCGAAGTGACAGTGTAGTCAGTGGACTAAGCTATACTCATGTCACCTGGGAACTGTTAACTGACGATAGGTATAATACCAACCAACAGTTCCCGACGAGTCCTGTCCAGTGTACTCGTCACCTAACGAGCACCTGCATACTATCTCCAGTACGACGTACTGATGGCTGTGGGACAGACCATCTCCCCTGCTGGGAAGAGAAGCGTATGCACCAGTCTACTCTGGAGTATCGATGCCCTGTCTCGATAATCCTACGACTAGGGACCAGAATAAGGATGTACTTATAGACTACCCAGCCCCCACTAGTGTGATCGCCATCACAACGCCGGTAGTCAAGCAAAGATCCTAAGGGCTCCATCAATATGTTTTAGCGATATGTTAAAAGAAACATATACACATATTAAGATAGAAACAAACCAAGTAGCATACTACTATATCGAGCAAGACTGTCGTAAAACCGTATATATATCCCAAGCTTCCAAAATATATTATACAAACTAGTACTATACAATAATGGCCTCTAGGGCATACATATCTAACAATCTCCCACTTGCACTAAAGGCCAGTAATTGGTGTACCGCATACCCAACGTCTGCACTAGGGCCAGCAGCTGGCGTACCGCATACCCAATAGCTCAAAAAGTCGCTCGAACTGTGTTTGAGGGAGGGCCTTTGTGAATGGATCCGCCGTGTTGTCTTTTGTGTCCACTCTCCGTACCTCGATCTCCTGGCGATCTATGATCTCCCTGATCAGGTGATACCGCCTTAAGATATGTCTGGATTTCTGATGGGACCTTGGTTCCTTTGCTAAAGCTATAGCCCCATTGTTATCGCAATACAAAGGTATTGGGTCAACAATGGACGGAACCACCTGAAGTTCATTAATGAACTTCTTCATCCAGACCGCCTCTTTTGCGGCATCGCTTGCAGCAATGTATTCAGCCTCCATCGTCGAGTCTGCGACGGTATCCTGTTTGGAACTCCTCCAACATACCGCCCCTCCGTTGAGGGTAAACACAAAACCCGAGACAGACTTGCTGTCATCTTTGTCACTCTGGAAGCTTGAATCGGTAAAGGACTCGACCCTGAGGTCTCCATTACCGTAAACCAGGAACATCTCCTTAGTCCTTCTAAGGTACTTGAGAATGTTCTTCACTGCCGTCGAGTGGTCCTCACCTGGGTCTGACTGATACCGGCTCACCACGCTCAGCGCGTAAGCTACATCTGGTCTTGTACATAGCATCGCATACATTATAGATCCTACCGCCGAAGCGTAGGGTATAGTGCTCATGCAAACCCTCTCCTCGTCAGTCTTAGGAGACATCTTCTTGGAGAGGGTAATTCCATGCAATGCGGGTATGTTACCGCACTTGGAATCCTCCATACTAAATCTCTTTAGTACGGTCTCTATGTACCTGGACTGCGAAAGTCCCAGTAGTCTCTTAGATCTATCTCTGTAGATCTTGATCACCAGAATGTACGAGGCATCACCCAGGTCCTTCATGGAGAACCGTTATGAAAAAAATAGCTTGACCGATTGTAGCATAGGAATGTCATTTCCTATCAAAAGAATGTCGTCCACGTACAAGACTAGGAACACGACAGTTCGTCCTACAATCTTCTTATAGACACAAGGTTCATCTTCGTTCTTGATGAAATCAAATTCCTTGATTGCCTCATCAAAACAGATGTTCCAGCTCTGCGATGCCTGCTTTAATCCATAAATGGATTTAAGCAACTTGCACATCTTTCCGCTGCTCCCACTGTCTACGAAACCTTCTGGCTGATCTATGTAAACGCACTCTTCCAAACAGTCGTTTAGAAAAGCCGTTTTAACGTCCATCTGCCAGATTTCATAGTCATGAAAGGCAGCAATGGCAAGTAGGATTCGAATGGATTTGAGCATAGCCACCGGAGAAAAAGTTTCGTCATAGTCCACACCAGGTCTTTGACGAAAACCTTTTGCAACGAGTCTAGCCTTATAGGTTTCCACCTGCCCATCTACACCAAGTTTCCTTTCGTAGATCCATTTGCATCCAACGGGTTTTACCCCAGGTGGAGCAATATCCAAGGTCCACACTTTATTGGCGTACATGGACTCCATTTCGGATTGCTTTGCTTCCTGCCACTTATCAGAGTCCCTACTGATAATGGCCTGCCTGAAACTGGTAGGGTCATCTTCTTCCATGATGCAATCCTCTCGATCCCCGTCAAAGAGAAAACAATAGTATCTCTCGAGTGGATGAGAAATCCTACCAGATCTGCGGAGTGGCTGAGGTTCGTCTGGGGTTATTGAATCCAGTGGTTCCTCCAAATTTTCAGTTACTTTTTGTGGTCGCTGAATTTCTTCCAGTTCTACCGAACTCCCACTAGTTTCTTTTGCAAGAAACCCCCTTTCTAAAAAGGCAGCGTGTCGAGATACAAACACTTTCTGTTTCTCAGTGTGGTAGAACAGATATCCTAGTGAGTCTTTAGGATATCCCACAAATTTACACAGAACTGACCGTGCCTCTAGCTTGTCCGGTTTCTGTGTTTTCACATAGGCCGGACAACCCCATATCTTAAATCGCTTAAGATACGGATTTCTTCCACTCCATATTTCATATGGAGTCTTAGGCACAGATTTGGATGGAACGTAATTCAGTAGGTATGCCGCTGTCTGAAGCGCATGTCCCCAAAATGAAAGAGGCAACTCAGCACTACTCATCATGGAGCGAACCATATCCAATAGGGTACGATTCCTCCGCTCCGATACACCGTTGTGCTGTGGTGTATAGGGAGGAGTAAGCTGAGAGAGAATACCATTCTCTTTTAAGTAATCTAGGAATTCCGTGCTTAAGTACTCCCCTCCTCTATCAGACCGGAGGATCTTGATACTTTTGCTAGTCTGGTTCTCTACTTCGTTTCTGAATTCCTTAAATTTCTCAAAAGCATCAGATTTGTGTTTCATGAGATACACATATCCGAATCTAGAGAGATCGTAAGTGAATGTGATGAAGTATGAGAACCCACCCCTTGCATGTATAGACATCGGACCACATACATCACTATGTATGAGTCCCAAGAGCTCTGTTGCTCTTTCTCCATGTTCGGTGAACGGAGATTTGGTCATCTTCCCTTTGAGACAAGACTGACAAGTTTCATAAGATGAAAACTCGAACGTATTCAAGAGTCCATCTTTATGCAACTTACTTCGTCTTTTCTCTCCGATATGACCAAGTCTACAATGCCATAAGTAGGATTCATTCGTATCTGAATTCTTCCTCTTGCGTGTGTTTTGTACATTGAGAACTGTATTCTGATTTAGAACGTAGATACCATTACACAGTGTACCTTCTGCAACCAGTACCTTATGAAGGTAAATGTTCATGATGTTTCTATCAAGAACAAAGTTATATCCTTCTTTATCGAGTAAAGAAACTGATATGATGTTGCAAACCATGGAAGGTACATAGTAGCAATCGTTCAAAATCATAGTATTGCCATTTGGCAACACTAGGTGATATTCACCGACGGCTGCAGCATTAACTTGTGCTCCGTTCGCTACTCTGAGCGACATATCACCAGGTACAACTTTCCTACTTTTTCTCAGTCCCTGCAATAAATTACAGATATGAGATCCTGATCCGGTATCAAGTACCCAGGAGGTAGGGCTGACCGTAAAGCAGTTCCCAATTACAAGAACACCTGAAGTAGATGCAAAACCATGCTTCTTCTTCAACTGGGTATCCTTGGAATCCATACAATCCTCTTTCCCTTGCTCAAACTCATGACTGTTGTCACAAGTTAGAGCCGAACCAACGTTCCCCAGCCCCGAATAAGAATTCGGACCGGTCAAGCGATACATTTTATTATCTTGATTAGAGCGTGAAATGGTTGCTACCTGGAGAGAGAGAAAAGAAAACACTCAGCGTGCGCTCTTGCAAGATTAGATTGGTTTATTAGTTTATCTAACCAGGATGGCTCCCACTGTTTCCTCAAATTCTTCTTCAAACCTTAAAAGAAGAACTAGTCAGGATTAATCGCACGTCACAATACTTGCTTAACCTTTCAGCCAGGCTGGTGTTGGTACTTCGAGGGAGGTTTTCCAATGCTTTCGCGAAGTTCCTTAATTAAATAACCTCTTTTCCCTGGAGGCGTATCCCCGCTAACACCGTTCTAGACACCTACTTAGTTTATAGCATTGATTATTAAGTGAAATAATCTCCCGAGAGTAATCCAACTCATCAGTGGGATCGGGATCCAACTATCATTGTGCGATGACCTAGATGGAATCCACTCTAGTCACCACACTTCAGAAGGTATGCTAAATCTGCAAGTTTCAGTTTCTTTAAAAACTCCCGATGTGGATTTTTGCCCCTAGGACCCAAGTGACCTTGACGGAGTCAACAAATCAAAGAGTCCTAGTCAAGTTCAACCCGTCATTATCTGGATTGCATTAAACCCACCCGCATAACCCTTGACGGAGTCAACAAGGTTATACGACTGTCCTAACCAATCCCATATCCTGCTACAAACAAGCAGCACTCAGCTACCGTACACTACGCCTTGACGGAGTCAACAAACGCAGCACGAATACTAAGTGTTACTTGTAAGAAATGACGGAGGGCTACGGCTGGGTTTTTGGCGAAAAAACCCGTTAACGTAATGAACTTGATATCGTTGAAGGAACATGATTGCCCTTTTGAAAATATAGTGGCGAAAACTTTTGCTAAAGAGGTCACTCCCTGTGAAGAGATCTCGGCTCTTTTCTCGTCGAATGAGGTGCAGGATATTCTAAACTGAATACCTTGATGCAAAGCAAGAAGAATCGACTATAGTGAAGTTATTACCCTGACCCAAACTCTTGTCCAAGGGGTCACTCCCGATGAAGGGATCTCGGCCCTTGCCTCGTCGAATAAGGTGCTGGGCATTCATAACCGAATACCTCTGTGCAAAACAAAAGTGAACGTCCTTGCAATAACAGCTTTTTGAAAATTGTTCCAACAACGTCTTTTAGGTTTATTTTCTTGCATTAATTTAATGTGTCCCATCAATTATTCCTACCATTGCAGAAAACAACGAAAATATGACGTACGCTTATGCCATCCGCATTCGCCACGGGGTCCCGTCATCACCCGTTAGGTTACTTAACTAACGACAGAGCGGGGGCTGGACTAGCGCGGATGCAAAACATAAGCAATGCCTAAATAGATATCATATATAGATATATACACATTCGTCAGATGCAATGATAGCCATTCCAGATCACAGATGAACACATTGGATATACTAGGAATCTGCATTCCGTTCGAGCCTGCAACGAAATACAGATTACACGGTCGCGATGAATAGCCAAATACCCCACCCTAGACCCCTACGGGTGCGGCAAACTACCCGCCAAGTACCCGAAGTGAAGCAACCTCCTTCAATAACGTGAGTAGGCCACTCGGCACTTCGAGATACCCAGTAGTTTGTGCACCCCACCTTGGGTCTATCCTAGGAGCAAAAACAGTAAAAAGAAATTATACAATGACGGCTACAACCTCATCCCGGATGTGCGGCCATATAAATAATATTACATCAATTTACATATTACATGAATTGAAAGATAAAGAAAACTCTCATCTCACAACCCCCCGGCTATTCATCCGCGACAATCCAACGAATTCATATACACAAACCATCAATATTACAGATCACAGATATGTATAACCCCCACTTATCGACGTATAGCGATTAGCAGACGTTCAATACATATATCACATTACAGATACAACCATTAGCCAAAGTTTACAGAAAATCGACCAAAATACGGATTTGTAACCACCCCAAAATCAAATTTGTTCTCTGGAAATTCTGGGAAGAAACAAACCATCTCAAAAATCACAAAACACCACCAGAAGTAAACTGCAGGAGAAACGATCCACGGCCGAGTCAACTCGGCCGCGGAACCGCGGTGAGTTGGTCGGTTCGCTGGATCGTTTTTCTTACCTGTTCATAAAAAAGCCTGAGCCGATTTTTAGTACATGATTTATTATTTTTAGAGCAGAAATAAAAATCGGCATAAACTAGGATTTTTCTGGGTGTTTTGCGGTTTTTCGTCCGGTCGAAATTCTAAATACTTTGCTAACATGCTAGGGTGTGTTTAGTTAGGCTCTGATACCACTGTTAGGTCCACGTTACCTCTCCCGGTACTTTCGGGGTTGCGGAAACGGTAAAACGAAAATTTTTCTTGACTAGGTAACATGGACCGTACAATACGGATCTTGGCTAAACTACACACTAGCAACCTAACTAGAGAATTATCTACTCGGTTAGGGGTTATACCTCAACTTGAACTCCTTCTCTTGGACTCCTTGTAGTGGTCGGATGGTTCTTCTCCTCGTCGCCTTCACTTGTCGCAGATGGATCCACCTGAGGGTCTCTACCTTGAGCTTCTTTCTCGAACTTGAGAAAACTAAAGTATCCGGCTTGTTAGACCTTCTACCTTAGAGTGAGTAGTGAGTGGCTTTGGGTGTTTTTATCTCTAAGGAGATGTTTCTCAACTCATGAGAATGTTTCTCCTTGAACTAGAGGAGGAGGAAGAAGAAGAGATGAGAGAGAATGGTTATGAGAGAATGAGATAGCTTTTTTACAACCATAACAATATATGTGAATTAATCAAATTAATAATTTTAATCAAATGAAAAAGTTGATGGTTGGTTTGATGAGACCATTATCATTTCACATTAAATGGTTTTTGCAAAGATCAAAGAGCATCTTTGAAATGTAATGATGATGGTCAATGTTTCAACCATGGTCAACTAGTCAACCTTGGTCAACAAGTCAACAAACCTAACCATGACATAATTTCATTTAATTAATATTATTAATCGATATTTCATATATTCATTAGGGTTTGGAAAAAGACAACTGTCAACTGTGCATACACACCCGTTCCGAAACCCTAATGAAAATCCTCTTCCTCCGCCTCAATCAACTGTGCATACACACCCGCATTTGTGTTCCGAGGAACACGAATACAACGAGATAAAAATAACCCCAAAACATGTACTAGGATCCGTCTCAAACCAGAGCCCGCTAGTAATGACTGCCGGGACGCCAAATGTGCACAAGTGCGCGGATGTGAACGAACCCCGTCGCAAAACCATGCGACCTCTACTCAGTTTTGCCCAAAGGCGAATAACCCTCTGTGTGGGACTCTAAAGACTCGACACTACGCTGGCAGTGGATCCAACCATAGACCGCAAGCAGCACTAGCTGTGCGTAACGGCCCCCAGGTAGATGCCGATAAGAAGACGGACGAGGTGAAACCCATCAGAACTCCTACTGAGCCTGTATGTGACAATCTCCGTACAGTCCAGTCTGTTCGTCTGAGAACATCGCATGGCGGGCTTAGGGGGGTGGTAAACGTCAGTCCCCTAATAGCGGTACAAGTCGTGTCGGAGTGTAGCCCAGAACACCCTGAGATATCACTGGAAACCTACCAGTATATCTCGCTAGCCCTGGCCAGGGACTTTGTGTAATGGCTCTCCTAGACACAACACGATATCAACCCCCAATACTGGGAGAGACGAATCCTGTCTAACCGTCACTGCCTCCGAGTGTTTCGGGACTGCACCCAACTACTACCTGTTTGCACGACTCAGTAGAGCCGTGGTAAGGTAGTAATCAAAGAACAGTGGGAACACACTCGAGGCGAAGTAACAGTGTCAAGTCAGCGGACTAAGCTGTACTCATGTCACCTGGGAACTGTTAACTGACGATAGGTATAATACCAACCAACAGTTCCCGACGAGTCCTGTCCAGTGTACTCGTCACCTAACGTGCACCTGCATACTATCTCCAGTACGACGTACTGATGGCTGTGGGACAGACCATCTCCCCTGCTGGGAAGAGAAGCGTATGCACCAGTCTACTCTGGAGTATCGATGCCCTGTCTCGATAATCCTACGACTAGGGACCAGAATAAGGATGTGCTTATAGACTACCCAGCCCCCACTAGTGTGATCGCCATCACAACGCCGGTAGTCAAGCAAAGATCCTAAGGGCTCCATCAATATGTTTTAGCGATATGTTAAAAGAAACATATACACATATTAAGATAGAAACATACCAAGTAGCATACTACTATATCGAGCAAGACTGTCGTAAAACCGTATATATATCCCAAGCTTCCAAAATGTATTATACAAACTAGTACTATACAATAATGGCCTCTAGGGCATACATATCTAACAAAGGTTACTTTCGAGTTCCTTAATCCATGTCCTGGGTCTGAGGTTATACCGTTATAAACATTTCAATAATGTTGTTATTTATTTCTTTATGATTGTAAAAGCCCTTTGAAATATGAATGGAAAATTTTTATTTCAGCTTGTCTTATTTCTCATTCTGAGTCTTTTGCGCACACATGAATGGATGTGTCTCGAACGCTTGATCAAATGCAAATCGAATGTCCTTTCTGTCGCTTCCCTCTTTCTTTTATTATCAGTATACTGCTTTAGTAAACATGGTTGATAGGTGATAGAGCGAGCATCCTGTATTGGCTTCTTCAAAAGGCAGCGATGGCTTAGGCCGCAGGTTCAAATCTCTTGCCTAAGACTTTTCAACTCTATGAGCCGTGAGGGTCTCATAGAGACTTTTCTCCCTACGGATTGTGAGGATCTCGTAGGTAGATTTTCTCCTTAGGAATCGTGAGGATTCCTAAGTGCGTTTTCTCTTATAACTCGTAAGGATCTTATAAGAGAATTTTCCCTCTTACGAGTCGAGAGGACCTGTAAGCGGTTGTTTCCCTCCTTGTCGAGATTCGAGTTTGGAGAGTGAGACCCGTGAATCGTATGCAAGAGACCGTTTTGGGCCAACTTGCAGGGTCCCAGTGCTTAGGGAACAAGTTTTTTAATCCTTACTGCCTAAGGCTTTTTCTTACGAGTCGAGCCGCATCGAGAAGTTCTCGCAAAGACATCAATTTCTTCACAAGTCGAGACGAATCGAACATTTCTCGCAAGAATATCCTAACGTCACAGTTAACCTCTGCTCTTTACGACAGAAGTCCGTTAGGGTCTGTGGTACTTAGGGTTTTGGCCGTCGTACCGTCGCATCAGCTGATATATTCCTCGATAGGTAATTGTGCTGTTCGAGTAGCCCTGCGATTACCGTGTCTCTGATCCCTTTGGGGGCTGGACAAGACGTCTTCAAGCAATCTTCCTAGGCAGTTTGACCGTCGGAAGAGCAAGCATTAGGAATTTGCCATGCCGCTTTTTACTTGAGGTTAGGCTCATTTTGGAGAGCCCCGATGAGTCATAACCACTCCGCGCTGGTGTAGGATGATCTCCGATTGTCTTTTAGGTTTTATGTGAGTTGCCGTCAACACCCTGAAGCTAGGAATTTGGCCTTTGCTTCATTTGCTGGCATCGCGTCTGCTGTATCGAGACGAATGTCGCGGTTGTCTCTAGGTTGCTGGTGAACCGTCGAGGTTTGGAACTAGGAATTTTTCCGTGGCTCCGTTAGTTTGATTGTCGCGTCTGATCCCTGCTGGAGGAAGAACGCTGGGGTGACATCTCGTCTGCTGTATCGAGACGAATGTTGAGATGGAGCCGGGATTTTGCCGTGGCTCCGTTTGTTTGATTGTCGCGTCTGATCCCTGCTGGAGGAAGAACGCTGAGGTGACAACTCGTCTGCTGTATCGAGACGAATGTTGAGGTGGAGCCGGGATTTTTCCGTGGTTCCGCTTTGTTTCGACCGTAAGGACTTTTGTTGACGTTGCATCTGCATTCTGCTGGACTGCGAAGGAACGCCGTTGTTGACATCTCGTCTGCTGTATCGAGACGAATGCTGGGTGGAGCTGGGATTTTGCCGTCGCTCCGCTTTGTTTCGACCGTAAGGACTTTTGTTGACGTTGCATCTGCATTCTGCTGGACTGCGAAGGAACGCTGTTGTTGACATCTCGTCTGCTGTATCGAGACGAATGCTGAGGTGGAGCTGGGATTTTGCCGTCGCTCCGCTTTGTTTCGACCGTAAGGACTTTTGTTGACGTTGCATCTGCATTCTGCTGGACTGCGAAGGAACGCCGTTGTTGACATCTCGTCTTCTGTATCGAGACGAATGTTGAGGTAGAGCTGGGATTTTGCCATCGCTCCGCTTTGTTTCGACCGTGAGGTCTTTTGTTGACGTTGCATCTGTGTCTTGCTGGACTGCGAAGGAACGCCGTCGTTGACATCTCGCCTGCTGTAATGAGACAAATGCTGAGGTGGAGCTGGAATTTTGCCGTCGCTCCGCTTTGTTTCGACCGTGAGGTCTTTTGTTAACGTTGCATCTGTGTCCTGCTGGACTGCGAAGGAACGCCGTTTTTGACATTGCGTCTGCTGTAACGAGACGAATATCGAAGTGGTGATCGTTCCGCACTGGTGTGGGATGATCTCCAGTTGTCTTTTAGGCTTTATATGACTCGCCGTTAAGACCTTGAAGCTAGGAATTTGGCCTTCGCTTCGTTTGCTTCGTTTGTTGACAATGTGTCTGCAATATTGCGACAGATGTCGAGATTGTCTCTAGGTTGTCTATGAACCGTCGAGATTTGGCTTCGCTTTCTGATGGAGCCTGTTGGGAAGGTATGGTTCCCTTTTTGTCTGTGCCCTTGGATTGTATACAGGGATCGATGTGATCACACCTGTAGTGCAAAAGTTTCATTCATTTTTTTTATTATTATTTTCTTTCCGCGATGCTCTATCATTTCAGCTTTTATATCGCGAAGGTCGCGATTGCCCAATCATTTCGGCTATTTTTCGCGGTGCCCAATCATTTCGGCTATTTATTTTATTTTTACTCGCTGCTTTTTATTGCGAGTTGCCCAATCATTTCGGCTATTTATTTTATTTTTACTCGCTGCTTTTTATTGCGAGTTGCCCAATCATTTCGGCTAATTCTTATACATTTTTAGCTCGCTGATTTTTATCGCGAGTGTGGAACTTGGAACTTGGTGCCAATCTCAGCAACAGCATCGCTACAACTGGAATATTACCGGGAGCGAATCATCATTTGCCATGGAAAGACTCGAAATTTGATACCGTTTTAGGCATCAGCATCGCTACAACTGGGATGTTGCCAGGAGCGAATCATCATTTGCCTCTGTCGATGTCGAACAAAGGTGGCTTAGCGGACAGGGTTAGGATCCCGTCGACTAAGGCTTTTGACTTCATGAGCCGTAAGAGTCTCACAAAGGTATTTCTCCTTACAAGTCGTGAGGA
Source organism: Agapanthus africanus (assembly GCA_030015575.1). Taxonomy (NCBI): domain Eukaryota; kingdom Viridiplantae; phylum Streptophyta; class Magnoliopsida; order Asparagales; family Amaryllidaceae; genus Agapanthus; species Agapanthus africanus. The sequence goes on along the minus strand of CM057339.1, from coordinate 819,605,834 downwards.
TCTCGTAGGTGTGTTTTCTCCTTAGGGATCGTGAGGATTCCTAAGTGCATGTCCCTCTGTGATTCGTAAGGATCTTACAAAAGGGTTTTCTCCTTATAAGTCGAGAGGACTTACAAGGGTTGTTTACCATATGGACATATCCCTAGTCACGGGTGTGACTTGGTAAGGGAAATGTTTGTTCGCGCCCGTGGATTGTATACAAGGGTCAGTATTGAGCCACTTGTAGGGCAATGGCGGAAGGTTGTGGGAGTTGCTTAAGAACAGGTTCAGGTCTCTGTAACTTAAGACTTTCAAATCTTATGAGCCGTTAGGGTCCCATAAGAGAGTTCTCCTTACGAGTCGTGAGGATCCCGCAAGTGTATTTTCTCCTTAAGAATCGTGAGGATGCCTAAGTGTGTTGCTCCCTTGTGAGTCGTAAGGATCTCACGCGGGTGATTTCTCCTTACAGGGTCGAGAGGATCCTGTAGGTGTCCTTTAACGAGGTTGCGCCCTTTTGGGTTTTCACAAACACTCGCCGGTAGCCCTGCTGTTTTTACTCATGGAGCCCTTTCGGGTTTTCATCCGTGCCCATTTCGCTTATGGACATACCGTCTTTTTTTTTCTTTTTTTTTAATGAGGTCGCGCCCTTTCGGGTTTTCACGAACACTCGCCGGTAGCCCTGCTGTTTTTACTCACGGAGCCCTTTTGGGTTTTCCCCCGTGCCCATTTTGCTTATGGACATACCGTTTTTTATATATATATTTTTATATTTATTTTTTTTATCACGCCAGCCTGAGGATGCCGCGGTAGTAGTTTAAAGACGTTTCAGTCATTTGCAAGTTTTAGGACATCGCGGTCCATCATTAGTTTAAGGACGTTTCGGTCCACCATTAGTTTAAGGACGTTTCGGTCCTTCATTAGTTTAAGGACGTTTCGGTCCGCCGTTAGTTTAAGGACGTTACGGTCCGCTGTCGCCGTATTTGAGGCGAATCTCTAGTTTACTGACTTTTCGGTCTATGGGGTTTTCTCTATGACTGAGCATGATGACCCCGGCGTATCCATCTTTCTCGGAGCGTGTGGTTGTGGCGGGTTCACCCTCCAGTTTTCGGAGATGAAGAACTTGCCTTGTTGGTATTGGTCTTCAACCCAGTTTTTGAAGACGTAGCAATCCTCGATCAGGTGACTTACCGTTTGGTGGTAAGGGCAATAATTGAGATCGTTAACATCGCCTGGCCGCAACGGGCGTTTTGGACTCGGCAGATTGATGAGTCTGTCGTGCACTACCAACTCGAACAGTCTCCTTGTTTTATCTTGAGGAAACGAGTAAGGACGTTTCAACTTTTCATGGAGGGGTTGTCACTTGTTGTTTCAGTAAACAACCGGTCTAGGGCCACTCAATTGCTGTTGAGTGTTGGCTACGAGGGTTGTTTTTCCCTTCCCTTTATCCTTTCTGCTCGATCCTTTGTTTGCGGGGCTGAGATTTTTTCCGAGTAGCGTGTGATTGCACGGCTGAACGTTCTCGCAACTCCTCAATTCTTTCATTTTTGAAATGGATTCCTTGAGGAGAGGGTTGAGGGCAGCTTCCTCGTCAGAGTCGCTTCCAAAGGTGATAATTTTCGATCCCTTGGAGTCGGCTATATGACAGTCGTCGGCGGCTCTTTTGCGTTCATCTATCACATTTTTCTGATGTCTACGAGCTTCACACTTTGTCCTGTTGAAGTGTTGCTTTTGAATGACGTATCCTTGCCACCAACACTTAAAGGAGTCACAGTCTTCGGTAGGATGTATGATCTTCTGATGATATAAGCAGAAGTTAGGATGCATCTCTACTCCACCGAGAGTATTTTCTTCAGAGGTTGGTAGCTTCATTCCCACTGATAGGGCTTTGGCGAACCTCTTTCTCGTCTTGAATTTGTTTTTATTTGCAGCGGATGACTTTTGATTTGACGGAACTGCCTCAACTCTTTGGTCTAATAGTGGGTGTTTGGCTCCTTCCAGTATGGCCATCCCATGCTCTTGATTGGCTTTAACTTTCAGACGAATCTCATTCAGGAAGGCATCGATCAACTCGTCTGATGGCTGCGGAATTTCTGGTTCAGGGTTCGCCCTCGGTTTCTCGGTGCAAGGAGCATCTTTATCATCCACCAATGAGTGAGAGATCACATGACAAGTCATTATGCAGTCTTCGGATTCACCTGATGAGTCTTCTCCATCGTTTTCGTCCTCGACAAAAGAACAAGTTGCCCCCGGCGTGTCCGTCTTCTTTGGAGAGTGCGGCTGTGGTGGGTTCACCTTCCAGCTTTCAGACAGCGCGAACTTGCCTTGTAGGTACTGATCCTCGATCCATCCCTTAAAGACGAAACAATTCTCGATCGGGTGACTTACCGTTTGGTGGTAAGGGCAATAATTGGGATTATTAAGATCGCCTGGCTGCGACAGACGCTTTGGACTCGGCAGATTGATGAGTCTGTTGCGCACTGCCAGCTCGAACAGTCTTCTCGTTTTATTCTGAGGAAATGAGTAAGGACGTCCTAGTCTTTCCTCGAAGGATGGGCGTGGACGCACGCTATTTTGGCGAACGACCGGCTTTGAGTTGCTCGGCTGTTGTTGAGCATTGGCGACGACGATCGCTTTCCTTTTTCCTTTCTCATTTCGAGAATCTGGTTTTGGAGGAGAAGGTCCATGGCCCATCTGGTCCATTTGGGCTAACTTGTCGATCAAGGCCTGGAAGGTGGTCGGCCTGAAGAACATCATGAATTGCAAGATGGTCGCTTGCGGATCAAGGGTACTTACAAACATGCCTACTGCAGGAGCCTCTTCTATGCGTTGTTCGCATTTCGACCATAGGTTCCGCCATCGTGTTGCGTATTGGACCCACGTTTCGCCGGGCCTTATCCTGGCATTTATCAGTGCTGTTATCGGGGTGCGTTCACTAGCACTCGCGAATCTTTGTGTAAATAGTAGCTCCATCTCCGCAAATGTTTTGACAGAGTCGTTAGGTAGCTCTGAATACCATTCAAAGGCTATTTCTGCTAAGCTGCCGACGAATTGGCGAAGCAACAATTTATCATCGCCTCCAGTATTGCCGCATAAGGCCCTGAATTGAGCGACATGCTGATGCAGATTCCCTGTCCCTTTATATACGTGGAACTTAGGGATCGTATATCCCGGCGGGTAACTGATTTGGTCATACCAGCCCGGGTATGGTCGCCCCGTTTTTACGACCTGACCGACTGCTTCAGTCGCCTGATGAACCCGGATCTGCTGAGCTATATATTCGTCCAGGTTAGCCTTGGAGATTGCCTCCTCCTTGGCTGTTGACAAAGCCAGTGGAGGATTTGACGTTTCTCCCCTATCGTCTTCAAGGACGATCGGGGGATCTTCAGCTGGAGGATCTTGTTGGATCATCATTCCCACCATGTCCTGGAATAGGAGGGCCATTCGCTTTATGTTGGCTGTTTGTTCAGCAGCCTCTTTATCCTTCTTCTCCAATATCCGGCGAAGGAATTCAGTGTCAGTTTCTTGCTCCTGGCGTTCATCCGAGGACGCTTCGGGACTTTCTTTTGGCCCAGTGAGTGCATCCATCGCGTTCATCATTTCCTGGAGCTTTTGTTGTTGCTCCTGAGCTTTGGTCACTGACCGTGTAAGCAGTCTATGACCTGTAGATGCACGGCTGTCCTCTTTTCCCGACGCCATGTATACTGTATGAACTATTATGCCCCCGGACTTAGGGCGTTTAGGTTCACCGCCTTTGGCATTTGCCGTGGGCGCGGGGATTATCTCCGGCCTTCTTCTTTTGTGGGCCATTGAAGTTGAAGGGGCCGTTGTAGTGGGCACCCTGGCGGTTGTTGTCCTTTGCTGTTTAATAGGACGGTCCTTTTCTTCTTGCACCTTCGCCTTTTTCTGTTGACGAGAATGATCTGGGTCAATTACGGAGTCTTGAACCCTTCGCCAAACTTTATAAATTTTGGAGGATAGCCGCTGAGGGGGCTGCTCCAGCTTAATTTCCGTAACTCTCTCCGCAGGTGGAGGAGATCTTTTCAGTATGGCGGTCGGAGAGTTCTTGCGCACTCTCCTTAGTGGTTCAAACCTGTTCCCAGTTGGAACAGCAGCATTAACTTCCACCACTGGAGCAGGTGGAGTTAGCCCTAAAGGGGAGTTGCCCCCGGCCTTCCTTACTCGTCGCCAATGGCGACGTCGAGCATGACGAGCCGTTGGGACTGGCTCAGCGATAGAGACAGCTTCTTTTTGCCCCCTGTCTGAATGAGGTGCTGCCGGTGTCAGCCTCTTAAAGACTGATGTTGTCTTTTGAGTGTCGATATCCAATCTGTCAAAGACAGATCCTCGAGCAGGGGCAGGAGCCGGAATAGACAGCCTTGAAAAGACTGACTCTTTGACAGGAGAAGCCGCCTTGACGACTTCTGGAGCAGCGGTTGTTGCCTTCCTCGGAACAGCCACTTTAGAGTTCATGGGCTTCCTGGCCGGCCCATCAGAGTTCTGATCCAGCCTGGCAAAGGCAGAGGCTATTGATTTGATATTGGACGACCCGTTGGCAGGGGCCGTTATAGCAGTGAGCCGATCGAAAACCGACCTCTTGTTCGCTTCTGGTGCGGGCATTGGCATGGTGAAGCTTGCCGGCGGGATCATGGTCTCGAAAAACAGGCCGGTGGTGGCCTGGGTCACCTGTTCTACCGGCATGGCCAGGATGGAGGCCGCTTGAGGCCCATATGCTACACCTCCAGGTGAGGTGGAGCGTTGGTTGCATTGGCACTTCGAGCAATTCGAGCAGTTAGAGGCCATTGATGCTTGATTTCTGCGCTAGGCAAAAGACCAAATCTTAGTAACTTGAAACCCAAAGGCAACCATTAACAAACCGCGATTCGTTTGCGAAGACGACACACGAAGTGTGGAGTGGAAAGAGGAAAAGGTCCCACCGGGCGTGCCAGAATCTGTTCCCCTCCGAACGGCGGCGACGACGTGAAGACGTCTTGCCTGAGATTCGGGGCAGATGCTATTTGGTTTTATCCATCCACCTCTCCGAAGATGCCAAGTTGATTTATGGCACCGTGTATCGGAGGTTTAGACGGATGCGACCGATGTAGCAGACTTCGTCAGATTCCCCCTCGCTTGAGGGGTTTTTGATTGTGGGGACGCTCTTCCCTGCAGGCGCAAGCCCCTGCAGTTAATTACGCTACCGCATCGTGGTAACAACTTTCTCCTTCTCCAGAATTTCACTTCGTGTCGTGTGTGTTTGTTTTGTTTGTGGTTGCCCGTGGATTGTATACGGAGACTAAGTTATGCCGTCGCCCGTAGGACGTGGATTAGTCCAAATCTATATTTACTTAGATTTGGGTTTGGTGTTTTAGTTTAAGGATACGTTAGCCGCATTGAGGCTAAGATCAACTTAAACGTTCGTTAAGGATACGTTAGTCTGATATGAGACTAAGATCAACTTAACGGGATCGTTTAGATCCAACAAAAGAGCAATTGGCTCTATTGTTTAGTTTTATGACGTTGCGGTCAATTTCCAGTTTAGGGACATGGTGGTCCATTGAATTTATGGCCGTCGGGACCCGTCACCTCTTTGACGTCGTTGAAGCATTACAACGATAGGTGTCAGAGGAGTTCAGAGATGTACCCTTGAACCAGGTGTAAATTGATTTAAGAGAGCAGCCGTGTTCAGTCAATTTTATTTGAGGACTTATGGCCATGATTGGGCTAAGTCAGTTGAAGATATTCAACGTTTTTCTTGCATTAGGCCTATTAGACCTTAATTAGGGCTCTGCCCCTGGACTGTATTTTATTCTGTCTTGTTAGGCCTTTTAAGTTGGGCTCTGTCCCTTTTTTTATAATGCAGAGCATTTGTTTTGGTCCATTGGGCCTTTTAAATGGGCTCTGCCTTTTAATAATGCGCTGCATTAATTAATCTGACAGAGCGCCACGTGGCTTGTCAGGCGCTTTGCGCTGGTTGAGGAGCGCAAGGCGCAAGTCCATATGGAGGTGACACGTGTCACGCTCTGGTGAGCGCAAGCGCAGTGCGCTGCGCTGTTGTGCTTCTGACACGTGGTGCGCTCTGGTGGATTGCGCCAATTCATGAGAGCAGTGCTCTATTTTAACAGCGCATAGCGCAGATCACTTTGGAGCTGGCACGTGGCGCTCCCTGGTGGCTTGCGCCAACCCAGGAGCGCAACAGTGCAGATTTACAAGTGCAGGGCACCGTTTTATTATTTTGATCAATTTTAGATCAAAGAAAATAAATTTTCTTGTTTTCAAAGAACCAGTGGTTCATCAAAAGGCAATGCCTTTGTTGTTTATTATATTTTTTATTGAAGATCCTTGATCTTGTTCTTAGATCAATGATCTTTTCAGAAGAAATTCTTCTTTTTTATTCAAAGGGTTTATCTTTTTCTCTGTTTGAGTTCTTCTTAAAATTTTCTTTAGAGGAGTTCTCTCTGTGTTGTTGATCCTTTTGAGTTGGGGTCTAGGGGCCTTTTTATAGTGCCATTTGGTTTGTTAAATTAGTTAAAGAGATTTTTCTCTGAGTGATTTGGGGATTTTTCCCTACCGTTGGATCTTTGATCCAAGAGCTTCTGTTTTACAGAAGACAATCTTCTTGTTTTTAACAAGATTGAGAAAGATCTTTCCAGAATTTTTCTGTTTGGCGCAAGCGCACCTACGCTTGACACGTGTCGCCCAGCGCAGAGCGTAACGCAACTACGCTAGAGCATCTGCGCAGCCACGTGGCGCGCAGCGCAGAGCGCAGCGCAACTGCGCTGCCACGTGGCGCGCAGCGCTGAGCGCAAGTCAGCTGAAGCGTTGCTTCATTTAATAGAGCCTTGCTCTTGATTGAGTGCACTGCCTTGGGCGCTGTGCTCCCTGCGCTGGCGTGTCTTATTTTGACACGTGGCGCTCTGCGCGTAGCGCAGTGGATCTGAAGCGTTGCTTCATTTATTTTAATTTTAATTTTCAAAACAGAGCTTTGCTCTGGTTGGGGGAAACAGAAACGTTGCTTCGTTTCCCGCCTTGGAATTTGAACAGAGCTTTGCTCAAATTGGGGTAAACAGCGGGTAGCTTCCCTAGCGCAACGCCAGGAATCAGAAAGCCCTCCCAGAGGCAGTCGGGCCTGAGGATCCCTCGCTCGGCTATCCGTCAAGACAAAAGCCCTCACCAAGAGGCACCGGGCAGAAACCCTGCCCGGCCAAGGGTCCTTGGCAGGCTTCCTATAGCCCCTCCCGCACTAAGGACCAAAGTCCTCCCAGAGGCAGTCGATTCCTTGCTCGGCTATCCCCGGCTGGTAGCTTCCTACCACAACCGTCCTGAAGGATCAAAGCCCTCGCAAGAGGCAACCGAGCAGCTACCCTGCTCGGTCATCTCCGGCTAGTGATCGATGTTTGTATTGCCAGAAGTCAAAAGATGGCACCCCCCATGGGGCCACCGAGCAGCCTCCCACTCACGCTCGGCACAAATACGGCGAACAGCGCTCTTCCCGTCACCCGCAGAGGATCCGGGACCCCAGCGAGGGGCATCAAGTCTATCCAGGTCTAAACGATCTCCCCTCGACTTCGGGGCCCATGGGGATATCTCCTCGGCAACGCTTGGCATGCTCGTCGGCAAGTGATCGGATACCTCCTCGGCAACGCTTGGCATGCTCGTCGGCAAGTGATCGGATACCTCCTCGGCAACGCTTGGCATGCTCGTCGGCAAGTGATCGAAATCAACTCGATGGACGATCGCTAGACAGATGGACAACCTGACATGAAAACACAACGGTGCAAGCAGAGATATCTTATGAGAATTCTTCACAAACAGATGATAGAGCGCGATTCGATGAAACCAAAGGAAAATTTTATTACTTCCAAAGACAAAGGCTTTACAAAGGGTATTTTTTGGGCTCCCCAGCCTTACAAAATTCCAAAAACAAAGAAATAAAAGGAGGAAGACGGGAGCTCTAGACCTCGGGGCCAGGTGCGACCTCGGGGTCCTCGACATCCACCACGTGACGTGCGGGGTCCTCGGTGGTGTCAGGACCCGCGGGGTACGGAACGTGACTGGCACTTAAGTTACGAAACGTCTCAAGGCGTCCGTAAAATAAGTAAGCCAAGCCCAGCAATCCAAAACCAAATAAGCAGTAGAGTGAAGGAAAACCAATCAATTGAAAGCGAATTTATCAAATAAGTCATATCAAGCCTTTTAAAAAGCAACATCGATTTTTCCGAAAATTTCGGCAGAGTCTCCTTTGTAAAACGGACCCCCAAACGGGTACAAAACAGGAGTATAATGAATAACATGAAGTATGGCATCCCCAAGCGGGAGTAGCTCTTCGCCACAAGGCGGTCACAAATCCCACGCAATGTAAAATAGCAATGTGCATGAATAAACATAAGAAGCACAAGTAAAATATCATGTCGACTCAAGTGAGCTCGACCCCAAAATACAGCATAAAGAGTCCACAAATCTCACAGTCTCGTCTCTAGATCAATATATAACAATATAAATAACAGGTACAGCTGATACAGTAGATGGAGTACTCTAGATACAATGAATATACAAGGTGGTACAAAATAATAACACAACCCACCTATGAGCAAAAGCCTCGAGTCCAGGCAAAAGAGACAAAAGAAGCTGGTACGCCCGCCGCTACTGTGCTGACGGAACGGACCTGCAAGAAGGCTGTGGCACAACGGGGGTGAGTTGCCAACTCGTGAGTAATAAATAACATCTATAGAGGCTATCGCAAGCATGCACACAAGCATCCTAGCATCTATAATACAGGTATGGCAGGATATACTAGCAGGTATGTATGTAATATGAGTGAACTGGCAGGTATGTATGCAATATGAATCAACTCGTGATCTGCATGTGTAAGTATAAGAAATCATATTTTTCCCTTTAGGAATCTCTTTTGAAATATCAGTACAATACCAATAGAATCAGCAAGAATCTGTGTCCAGCATCGACACCTCAAAACTGTCTCAATTTTATATATCCATATTATAGTATCTCTGGCCTCAGCCATCCGGCTGACCCATCTCAATATCCATATCTCAACATCTCGTGGCCACGGTCGGTATCCTCTGGATATCCACCGTGCCAAAAAAAAGTCACCGGTAGGTAGTCCATCCCCTGCCAGGCTCATCGTCTCTACTCGAACTTCTTGCCCCGGGGTACCTTACCGGGCCCACCATGTACCCGAGACGGTTCATCCAACTCCTCGAAACGGGTCTCGAAAACCATAGCAAACTCATGGTGGACGACACTTACATCACTAGAAAACCGCAATTTGCATATTTTAAAAAAAGTAATAAGTTTAGAAATTTTGCGGCTTTCCTCCGAAATTCAGAAATATCATAAAATCTCAAGAAATCATCATGAGTGCATATGTCAATGATAATGAATGCATATGGTATCAATGTTCAAGTTACAATGTATGATTAATAAAGTAGGCATGAACAAATGATATAATGATATACATGCACATGAATAGCAATTCTACAATTTTATTTTAAGGATTTATTGCAATAGTATAGGTTTAAGTATCAAATATGGTGACAATATTCTAGATTATAAGTTATCTAGTGTCGTGGCATGACAATTACCAGGGCATGTGTGTACGCATGAATAGTGCTCGTGCTACATATAAAAACCCTGGCAATGGTGCAGGTGTCCTATAGAATGGGTTCGCATATGTATGTCAATATAAAGCATGGATGTAGCAAATAATCATGCAAGTATTACACCCCTAATTACTAACATAACCAGGAATCTTTTTAAATTACTAAAACTATCGGGCGACTTGCGCCATCCAAACGATAGTCCCCCGTAGATATTACATCTACTCACCCGTAATCTCGCGCTAGGTGTGTCCGACCACCTGCTTTCCTTTCTCCGCGGCGCTCGAAGTTCCCGCCGGCAAACTTAGAATTTACAAAAAGTCACACACATAAAGCAAATCCTGCAAAAACGCGATATAGCGATCAAAAGAATAACTCGTGTGTGAAACTAAACGCGCGTGCACTCGATACGTCGCGACGTGCGTAAACTCACCAGAAACCAACCCGACACGCTGTGTTGCGCCGCGCACCACAGAACCACACAGATCACACACGTGTCGCACAAGTTTAAAAACATCGAAAAAGGGTTTAATGCTCCAGATTTTGACTCGAGTCAAAACAGCAAAAGTTGCACATACCAAAAACCCTAGCTACCCAGCAGACACCTACAGGCAAAACCCCAGCACCCAAGCCCACCTTCTGGCCGCAAATTGCGGCCAGATCTAATAAATCTGTGGCCGTGAAGGGGAGGGGGGTCCCTGTGCTTTGTGTGTGTGTCTGACATGGTCACCATGCTACAGTTTTCACAACTTTTACCTGAAAGGCCCGGGTCAAGAGCAGATCCCAAAAAGGCTTAAAATCCAATTTAAACGCTAAATGACACCAAATCGAAACAATCTGGTATTTTGTGAAATCTGGGACAAATCTTGGGTTAACTAGTCTTAACAGCACTTAGTAAGGCTACGCTAACCATCACAGCCATCACTTTGCCAAATCTCACCTAATTTACCCAAAACTAGCACTAAAACACATAATAAACACTAAACTAAACTAAATAACCATAACTTAGCAATAGAAGTCAAGTTAAGGGATTATACCTCTAGAGATCCTAAGATGTAGGAGAAGAGAAGAAGGAGAAGTGTGTTGCTGCTGCTGGAGTGCTGCTGCTACTGCTGAACTGCTGCTGTTGTTGCTGTTGCAGCTGCTGCTGATGCTGATGCTGCTGAACTGCTGCTGTTTTTGTTGCTATTGCTGCTGCTGCCAAGGTTGCTGCTGTGTTTGTTGTTTTTGTGTGTGTGAGAGTGAGAGGGAAAGATGTGAGTATGAGAGAAAATACAAGGGTTAAGGAAATAAAGCAAAGAGAGTCAACCCCTCACCCTCTTTCTTCATTAAATGCAAGGCATGCCCAAGCCATCATGGCCTAACCCTCTCACCTACCTACTAGTCAACCCCTAACTAATTCAAATTTTAAAACTAAAACCCTTAATTAAAAACAATTTAACTTAACTAAAAAGATTAACCCACCTTGCTTATCTAAACATGGTTAAGCCCTAGACTTAACCCGAGTTAACATGCACAAGTGTGTGCAGTCCAGATAAACTTTTAATAAAATATTCATAAAACCAGATAAAATATTTAAAAGCCGTTTTGGTAAACTTTTTACCAAAAACCCCACATTAAAACACAATTACCACTAACCACATTCTAAGGTGTTACAGGTGGTTTCCTTGTCAGGAACCTCTTCCCCCAGCTCATCGGCGTCCGCGAGGGGGAATTCGGCCTGGAGATCTCCGTCGGCAAACTCCGGCATCGAGGGCCTCGTGCCAGATGCGGGTCGTAGCCACGGCCAGGTCATCATAGAAGTCCTTCGGTTCGGCCGACTTGGCCGCCTCGGCCGCCGCCCCAAGCTCCTTCTGGAGGGTCTTCACCGTCCTCTTCAGGTTGTTGGCAAGCACCTGAGCATCCCCGAGCTTGGCCTCGGCAGTTACGACAGCCTCGCGGTACTGGGCTACCTCTCGTTTCCCGGCCTCCACCTCGCCTTCCAAGGCGGCAACCCTCGCCGTCACCGCCTCCAGCTCCCGCCTGGAGCTCTCTTCCAGCGAGGCGAGCCGGCCCGCAGCCTCCAGCGCCGGGGCTACCACCTCGGCTTCCATACGCAAGGCAAGGGCAACGTGCTGAAGAACCTGGGAGATACGAAAGAGATCAGAAAGATGAAGGAGGCACCGAATCTCACAATGAACCAAACACTTACCTGCACGGACTCCTGGACGATGGACGCCAGCTGAGCCCTGGAGGTCCCTCCGGGAACTCTACCCCCGGCCGAGGCCTTTATCTCATGCAGAAGGCTATCCGCAACGGATAGCCCCGATGGCACCGCGAACCGGAGGCCCCCTTCCTCCACAATGATCGGCGAGGACCGGCCCCGGGAAGGTCTCTGGGAACTCTTCTTGAGCGGCTCCGAGGGAGAGCCGATCTCCTCCTCCGAGACCGGGTCCTCCAGAACCAGGGCCCACTTCCGGCCCGACACTCTGCTGGGACCCGGGGCGGGATCCGCCCCCGAACGCTCGCGGGACACCACCACCGGAGCAGTAGGAGCCGGGGCGGGCTTCGTGCGAGAAGAGCTGGCGCCCCAGCCTTCATAACCTTCCTCGGCTGGCGCATGGAGGCTTTAAGCGAGTCGAAGTCCATGGATCCTACACAAAACAAATACCCAACAAGTCAGCGACACGAGCAAAACACAAGCCAAAAAGCAAGCCTAACTTACCGACGAACTCAACGGGGCTGAGCCCGGCCTAGCTCAGGACCCTCTCAGATAGCAGCACGTCAGGTCGGGGGATGGGCTCCTACGACGCCACTCTCACCGCAGCGGGGTCATTGGACTGGTTCCCCGACAAACATTTCTCCCTCGACCACTTGGTAGGCACGGGCCAGTCCTCGCCCTCAGGAGGGGAAACGAAGAAAAAAATCTTCTTCCAATCATGAATAGAAGAGGGTAAGGCCACGACCCCGGTCCCGGCAGCGCCCCCGGGCCGCTTTCTAAAAGAGAGATAGACCCATCTCGGGTCGTCCGCTCGACCACCACGGTGACTTTTGAAGACGAGAGAAGACTCGAGAAGGGAGAGGCTGAAGGGAACCGCCTGTAACTTCAGGCGGATCAGGAACCCGAGGAGGATTCTCCACGAGTTCGGCACTAACTGGCCGGGGGACAAAACGAAAAAATTCAGCGCTGCGACGACCTCGGGAGAGAAGGACAGGCGCATTCCGCCCTAAAAAGCTTCCAAATATAAGGCGATCTTCCTGCCCCGTACTTGATCCGCCCTCTCTCCCTCTTTGGTCAGTCGGAGCGTGTAACGCGAGGGGATGTGAAAGCGAGCCCGAGCATTGGCGAGCTCGTCCACATGCCTCACCCAACACGAGGAGCCGGGGGCCGCATCTGCCGCCTCCTCCCTGGGGGCTGCCCTCACCGCACAATCCCGGGGAGAGGATCCGACCCCTGCTGCCCGGGGGGACTCATACACAACTAAAAGGTCCCTAGAATCTACTCCTACAACATCTACTGTGTAAATCCCCGTTTCCTTCAATAAAAATCTTTCTATATTTTTCCCAAGTCCCCGATTGTTTCCCCATTTGTCCTCGTGATTTTTGTAGGTTTTTGGTTGCTCAAGTTTTACTAATTGTTTTTCCAAAACCAATTAAAATCAAAACAAAACAAATTAATTTCCCTTTAAAATAAACCCAGCCCAACTGAAAATTAAAACAAAATATTTTTTTCAATTCCCAGGCCCAACATCCCCTCAGCCCAAAGAAAATTAAATTAAATTAAAACATTTAATTAACCCTTCGGCCTAGCCCATTCCCGCTTAACCCAGACCCGACCCGTTTAAACCCTTCTTCTCCCCTAGTTATAAAAACTTTCCTGCTCTTTTTCCTTGACTCCCCGTCGCGAACCCACGTCCCCCTCGCGCCCACGTCGCCCGCGCCGTGCCCCACGACCTCGAACACGATTCCTCACCCTCTCCTCGTCTCTAACTCTCTCTCCCATCAAGAACCGAGTCTCAAATCTCTCTCTCTACAGAAAACTCCCACACCCACTGCACTTCGCTCAACTCCCTCCGACGACGACGAAGCTCCTCCGACCTCCTCCTTCATCACCGAGCACCTTAACCTCCTCCTAAATCCCTCACCCTCACCTCAACAACCGCTGCCCCTCAACCGAGCACCCCTCACTCGAGCTCCAACTCCCTCTGCACCCATCTCGGCCACTCCCTTGCACTCGACGCCGGCGAGCCCCCACTGCACCAGAAACACCTCAGTTGACACCTCTTCACCCCAGCAGCATCACCATCTCTTCCAAACCCGAGCCCCACTGCCCCCTCTTTCTCTCTCTCCAAAACCCACCTCTCTACCTCCACTGTGCACATCGCCGAAGCGATACCGCCGACCATCGTCGACCCCAGTGCACTCGCAGAGATCCACAGCACCACTCTCCGCCTCCAGTGACCACGAGTCGTCCTCCGGGCAACTCCGACGATGAACCCGAACGCGAGCCGAGGCCGTGAACCCTAGCCGCGCCGTTCGTCGCGCGTCCGTGTCGTTGCCGCTGCTGTGCGTCGCCAAAACGTCTCCAGGCAAGTACCTTACTTGCTACATGCTAGATTATTTCCGTTACAAACCAAAACCGTATTAATTCCATATTTGCGATTCATAAAAACTTAAACGACATAAGTGTTTGATGCAAGATCCAAATGAAAACCTTCATTTAATTTGACGAAACTCAATTGCATATTCTGGTCCGTGTGGCAATGAGCACTGTATAGAAATTTTACTGGAAAATACAATTGTTAATGGCTTAAACGAACACCCCCAATTACACCCGTAAAAACTGGGAATTTCCCGCACCTGAAATTTGTTAAAATCACAATTAATTGTGTATATATTGAAATGATGCGTTCGAGGGCTCAAATCGAATCCGACTCGACGACCTGTAACCCTATGCAAGTTCTTAATTGTTTCTGTACTGAAATTATGACGATAATTGGTTCGGAGAGCGGCTCTGGACTGCAGTCTAGAGCAACTCTAGTTATTGTTTTCTGTCTCGTAATGTTTACTACCTTGCTTCCTGAACACGTATGTTGTGGAACCCTACACCTTATTGAAGATGAATCTATTAGATAAATAACGCAAGTGATTTCACCCCATTTTATCGTCGTTTACTATTTAAACTGCAATTTAAAAGAACATGACGTATAACAGTCCCAAACAGAAACAGAATTGATATACTAGTGTTGAACAGTGCATAACTTCTGACGTACAGATGAGATTGAGAATCCGTATGTTGCGTTGAAAACCTTACTGAAAACCCTAATTTTCATTCAACTGTAGTGTCGCTAAATTCTGATCCCAACTGGGTCAAAATTGTGTCGCGAAACGGACGTTCAGTTCAGAAACTGAATTTCCTGCAGCGAGCACTTAAATTGAAACGGCTGTAACTTGAATACCAGAAACCCGATTGTACTGAAACTAATTTTTCTGAACTGCCGACAGAGTGTTCTTATTATCTTATTTGTATTATTTCGCTGAATTCTGAACATATGAATTACTGCAATTTTTGTAAGCTCATGACGTGCATATTCGTTCATATTACACATGACTTGTTAACGGCATAAATACACATATCTTACCCAATTGCCATATACATAGTGTTAGTGCGTGTTAGTATTCAGTGGAAATTGCATTATCGTGCGTGAATAATATTGGTTTAGGAGTGTCAAGTACACCAATGGAAAGTGAATGATTCGTGACAGTGATTAATACAGTGAACAGTGACAAAACCGTGCTATTGGTGTATACTTGTACACGACTAAATCATAATCGTCAATAGTGTAAACCTGGGGAAAAAGGGGAAATCGAAGTGGAAAGAGTATCGTATTTAGCGGGACCGTGTTTTAGAGGATGATCATTCGAACAATGATTCTTATATATATTAGGTAGGATCTAATGATCCGGCTGACAGGGTTATGTCCCGGGCGTGTGGGCCGTTATCTCGGGTATGTATGAGATGTTGGAGATAGTGCCCTTAGAGTCAATTATTGGATCACAGGCACATGATTGGAATGATTGAGTGAGGACCTATACCGGTAGGACAGTCTTACTCAAGATGATAGTATGCTATCTGATTTATCTTTATCATCGTGTACTGCTTTAGATGACCTTACAGGTCACTATTGCACGTTGACAGAGCCCTTAGGATTCTTGCTTGACTGCCAGCAGTATGATGGTGATCATATACGTGGGAGCTGGGGTCTATAAGCGCATCCTTAAATGGTCCCTAGTCGTGGGAGTTTCGAGACAGGGTATCGATACTCCAGAGTAGACTAGTGTATACAGTCGAGACCCCGACGAGGGACGGTGGCCGGTCTCACAAGCCATTGGTGTCAGTTGGTTCACCTAAGATATATACAGGTGCTCATTGGGTTATGAGTACACCGGACATGACTCGCCGGGAACATGCTAGTTGGTATTATACCTGACGTCAGATAGCAGTTCCCTGGTGACATGTGTACAGGTTAGTTCATCGACCTGAGATCGTCATTTGTCTCGTGTGAGTTCCCACTGTGCTTTGATTACTACCCTACCACGGCTCAAAGGAGTCGTGCAAACAGGTTTTAGTTGGGTACAGTCCCGAGCCACATGGAGGCAGTGAGCGGATCTGCAGGGGTTCGTCTCTCCCGGTATTGAGGGTGAGGTCGCGCTGTGTCTAGGAGAGCCATTACACAAAGCCCTCGGCCGAGGCAGGAGATTTACTGGCAGGTATTCCAGTATTATCTCAGGGTGTTCTGGGCTACACTCCGACACGACTTGTACCGCTTTTGGGGGTCTGATTTTTACCAACCCCCTAGGCTCGCCATGCGATGCTCATAGACGAATGGACCGGACTGTACATATATTGTCACTGACAGGCTCAGTAGGGTGTCAGGATGAGTTCGCTCATCGACGTCCCTTTTGGTCAATACCTGGTAGCCCGTTACGTATGGCTAATACCTCTGATGTGCTAGTGGTTAAATCCACAGCCAAAGGTATTGACGAGTCTTTAGTGTCCCCCACAGACAGTTTCTCAAGTTTCGGGCGAAACGCTGTAGAGGCCGTATGGAGATATAGCAGGGTTCGATCTTATACGTGTGATGATCGGACGGATAATACTAGCGGGCTTTGGTTTAAGCCGGATCCTAGTATTGTACAGTGTAGATTTTGTCTCTTTGCATTTGTATTCGGTCGAAATACAAATGCGGGTATGTATATACGGTCGCGGGGTTTTCCTGTAATTTATTACGGGATCAGTTTTTTTGAAGTTGCCAGTTTGCATTCCGTTTCGGCCAGTTTTCCTATGTTCTTTCATGGCCGGATTTTTCTGATGGAGGGGCTAATTTGCAAATGTGTGCAAATTAGCAATTGTGGAGGGTTTTATGTGGCATTTGGATTATGATAATAATAGCATCTTTGCCTTTTCTTTTTCCATCATGGTTTGCTTTAATGAGATTGGATTTGTATTTGAAATTGGTGTGACCTTTTACCCTCTTTTTCATCACCTTTTCTTAAGCTCACCCTTGCTCTTGATATGCTTACCTCCCTCCTCCCATTAAGGGGCCGGCCACACAATTTGTGAGTGAGAGAGATTTATTTTTGTGAGTGGGAAATTTCATCATCTCATATTTAGCTTGCTACAAAATTCCCAAGTTCATTTTACAAGTTCATTCCACCGCCATCAAATGGCAACTTCAAACCCCAAGAGACAAACCATCCTACACTTCGCCTACAGTATTCTTGGACACGTCGACTCGCCTACTTCGTGCCCGAGTTGCCTCAGTCCAGAGGTGGAAGCCCGTAAAAGAACCCGGCGATGTGGTGCCCTTTCCGACGAGGAGGTGAAGACCGCAGATTCCACGAGGAGATCGGGACCGAGGCCGAAGACCGAAGGACACGGATCGCTCGGTATAGCATTCTATCCCTTCTCTAGATAGCTAGCATTAAGTTAATGGTTCGATCCGGGTTTTAAGTTTGCGGTAGCGCCGGTTTTAAAGTCAAGAAAATTTTGTTTCCATATTTTGGCCTCGGATAGACGGCCGGGGCGCTACCGTAGCCTTACATGGTATCAGAGCTACGCCATTAACCTAGTCTAGCTTGCTCTAACGTGTTTACAAGTTCGATCGAACGAAAATTCCAAAAACCGCATTTTCAAAGTTCAGTTTTCTGTCGAATTGTTTTTGGCTCGAAAAATTATTTGGAGTGTTGCAGAAATACATGCAGGGAATTTTAAGAATTCTGTGAAAAAATGGTACTGAGATACTGTAGTATGGCCGCGGAACCGCGGCCAAACCCCTGTTCTGGCCGCGGTTCCGCCGCTGTATCGTGTAATCACCATACCAATTTTCTACAGAGCTCTTTAAATTTGGTTTTGGGGTTTTTGGTATATTCTGTTTGGGCCCAGATTTATTTTGAGTGCTACAGTTGTGCTTGGGGCCCACTTCGGGAATTTTTGTCGATGGAAAATTTTAAACATGTTAGTTCACAGTATTTACATTATATCCGCGACCGTGAATGTCATTTGATCGGTAAATCCTGTCTAACTGCTATAGCTCTTTTAGACGGATTTGCGAACATGACATTCACGTTGATGTTCTGTGTTGTGCTGTGATATTGCGGATTTGTCGTGGTGGATAGCCTGGATGCAGTGTTAGTACAGTTTGGTTTATTATGTACATTTGATATTGCGGGGCGAGCGCCCGACATGTGGACTGCCGTCACTGCCTGTTTGTATATTATTCTTTTGGGGCACGACCTGGCTGAGATCGATGTACCCGTTGTATGTATATTTTACTTTCTGTACTAGGATTACCCTGCGGAGGGGTGCACGGATAGCCGGGTTCTAGAGGGTAACGGGCCCGCATCTCATGGCGTTGAGACGGAGGGGGCTTCACTCTAGAATTGGCGGGCTATTCACCGCACTAGTAGGGGGTACAGGTTGACCCAAGGAGGGGTGCCCAAGTTACCGGATTCCGTGAAGTGCTGGGTGGTCCATTCACGTTGTTGAAGGGGGCTGCCTCGCTTCAGGTTTTGGCGGGTAACTTGCCGCGCCCGTAGGGGTCTAGGATTTCATTGCACAGGCTATCCACACGACCAGGGGAACGTCGGGTTTCAGTAGCGGCTCTATGTAACCCGGGGATCCCAGATATCTGTATTGTTCCGTGATGCTTACTACATTTCTGTGATGTTGCATTTTATCACGCCTTGAGCGAATATTATATATTGATATATATACTAGTAGATGTTGTATATGTTTTGCATCCGCACTAGTCCAGTCCCCGCTCTGTCGTTAGTTAAGTAACCTAACGGGTGATGACGAGACCCAGTGGCGAATGCGGATGTCATATACGTACATCGTATTTTCGTTCTTTTGTGGTGTGATCAATTGATGGGATTGCATTGATTTGGATCAATGCAAGCTAAACAAACCTATTCTGATGTTGTTGGAACAATTTTTCAAAAAAAGCTGTTATTGCAAGAACGTTCTCCTTTGTTTTGCACAGTGGTATTCGGTTATGAATATCCATCACTTCAGTCGACGAAGCAAGGGCCGAGATCCTTTCACCAGGAGTGACCCTTTGGACAGAAGTTTGCGTCAGGGTACACTACTACAAATAAGGGTTGCCCCTACGGATTTATCGGCAGGGGCAACCCACTGCCCCTACGGATATATACGTAGGGGCGAAAAAAGACCCCGTAGGTGCAAAGGCCGCAGGTGCAAGTTGAGGCCCTGAACGTGCCCCTACGGACAAATTTAAGCCCCTACGGATATATCAGTAGGTGTTATAGCCCCTACGGAGTACCCCGTAGGGGTAATAAAATCATATATGTAATTTTTTTTTTTGAATATATTGTATATACCCGTAGGTCCCTTTTATATCCCTACGGATATATCCGTAGGGGATATAAAGTAGTTCCTACGGTTAAGTCCGTAGGGGCTTATCCCAACACCCTGGACTGATATCAGGTGGGAAAATATCAGGAAACCTGATATTTTCCCCTACGGATAAATTCGTAGGGGATAAACACTGGCCCCTACGGACATATCCGTAGGGACAACCCCAACACCCTGCACTGATATCAGGTGGGAAAATATCAGGTTTCCTGATAGTTTGCCCCTACGGATATACCCGTAGGGTTAGGGTATGTACCTGTGGCTTAATCCGTAGGTACATATTGTCTGTATTTTTTTTTAAAAAATGGGCTGCCAGATTTTTTGCCGCCCTGTGCACAATACTATATACATCAATCAAATCATATATTGCAGTATTCATAATCACATCTCACGCATATATATAATATACAAAAGAAACCCAAAAACTGAATATGATATAAATACAAACCAATATCAATATCGTTTCAAAATGTAGTACAATGTGATATAAATAAATACATGTTTCAAAAAATAAGAACCAAAAAGCTACCCTAGTTCGGTCCAGCTCCACCTCCGAATAACGTTCGAATAACTCGCGCCTGCTCCTCGGTAAATACACTCTCCAATGCTACATATAAGGGAGTCTGAGCGGCATGTGGAGCTGGCGATGTGGTCTGCGCAGCCGCCGTCGAGGTAGTCGCTTGCGGAGCCGCGGCTGCGGGAGTCTGAGTGGGCGGTGGAGCTACAGGAGCTGTCTGCGGAACCGCAGCCGATGTAGTGGCTTGCGGAGCCGCAGCCGAAGGAGATGCATGTGGAGGCTCGGCCGATCTACCCTGTCGCGTCTGGACATAACGTGTGTAAGAAGCGTGTAAGAACTGTGTATTATTCGAATTCGTTTCATTATTAAGTTATTTCGAAACCCTGTTTGGATATCTAGTTTGGAAAAGCGTTGTTTATTTTAATTACATATGTATGTATGATTAATCAGACTTAAGTCTAAAACCAAATAAGCTCAACCTACGTACTAATTATGGATATGTTGATATGTATATAATATGAAATGATATTTTACTATAAAGTAGTATACATACCAGCATCTCCTTCAACTCCTGAACGGTGGCCCTCAAGCTATCCAGTTCCTGATGGACATGCCGGCCACTGGAGACGGAGGAAGTAACCGCCGGGGTGGAGTCCAACCTCATATGGGCCCTGCTAGGGCCCAATCCCCGGCCTCTCTCCCAACCTCCGTGGTGCCCTCCGTGTGCGGCGTCCAGAACTGGGGTCAGCAGCCTCGGATCGTTCTGTCCGGTAAAATCGATCCCCGAGGCCTGGGCCTGCTCAACCACCCGCTCCTACACCCACATTAAGCAGTAAAGTATAAGTATAAAATTTAAACTTGAACCTTCCAAAACTAAAATTTCAAATTTGGGTAGAAAAAATATTAACACTTACGCAGTACTCCTGGGTAGCGACGTCGGGACATCGAAGCTCGCCCGTGGCGGGATCTGTCGAGGTGCCGTGGACGGCAAGATATGCGGACAGCACGCTCGGTGTACCACCTGACGCCACGGTCCGAGATGTCTGCAATATTAGAAAGTAACTCTTAATATTAGAAATATTAGAGAATAACTCTTAATATTGCAGAATATTAGAGAATAACTCTTAATTTACCGATAACTCCATGGCTCGAGTAATGTTCCTCGAGACACCTGTGTAAGTGGGGCGACCCCTCTTCGCCGACTTTCTGTTCTCCGTATTCTGAGCGGCCTGTTTCTGCACAACGCATTAACATTTAGTTTTCTAATTAAGAAACACAAAGAAATAAATTATATCATAAATAATGAATTAAATTTAAAATACATACTTGTTTGCGTTCGGAGTCGAAATAAGCGCACAATAGAGGCCATGTCTCTACGTCGACTCTCGCAAACGCCGGAGTAGATAGGAGGGCCGCTCTCTCTGCCTCGGGGGTCGCTATCCACAGGGAGTAGCAGTCGGCCTTCAGCTCATTCCTGTTGTATCGGACCTTGGCCTGCATGTTCTTCATCAGGCCATTGTACAGAGCATGAAGGTCGAGCACCCTCCCCGAGTGATCAGGGTCAGCTACAGGCTGAAAATCGTAATCCAACTGAAAATACAAAAAAAAACATTGTTATTAGATTGCAAGTGTTAATAATAAATATATTGGATAGATCAAATGAAAATATATATTAATACATACCCGAGCCTGTTCAAAGAAGAAGGCGAATGAGCGCTGGTGCTGCTCGCCCCACTCAACGTGAAGTGGATAGTTCTTCACGATCCGGCTCTCGTCCCCCAATACCGGCCGAACCTCTCGGCATGAGGACCGGTATAGCGATAGTCAAGGGTAAAAAATAGGGGGAATGCTGCCTCCCCCCTAGCTCTATTAGGCCTCAGCCTATGGGACTGATTCGGGCCTCGAGTCCCCCTCTGGGGATGGAGAGGCCCTGCGTCTGCACGAAATATGAAGACAATCAATAATAAGACAAAGTTGTATTAAGAAATCAAGGTTAAACAAAAATTCAAGTGTGATATATACCTCCGGTGAATAACGCACGAGCCTGGGCCCGAGCAGCAGCACGAGCGGGACGATAGTTCCTCCGGTGAGGAACAACCGGGGTCCCGGACCCGGACGCATCCCCTCCAACTATAAAATAAACATCGACGCTAAATCTCCATGAAGTTCATATTTATTCTATAGAGCATATGTAAAATAAATAAATATTTTAAATTTATTCATACTAACCTGCAGACGATGCGGAGGGTACGGAAGCGGCAGGAGTGGCCCCTGTGGAAGGTGTGGACGCACCATCTATAATTAGACAATTAAAAATAGATTTTATAAGTAATTGCAAAAAGAATGTGTAGATCAATAATATAACGTTCTAAATCAATATGCATGAACTATAGGACATATAAACATACCCGCAGGTGCGGTGGTGTCACCACCTACAGCTAGACAATAATAAAAATTGCTAAGTAAGAGCAAAAGGAATGTGTATATTTATGATATAGCATTCTAAATCAATATACATACACTATATGATATATAAACATACCTGGAGGAGCGGGGGTGGCCTCTGTCCCAGATGTGGACGCAGGACCAACAACTAGACAATTAAAAATAGATTTGATAAGTAATTGCAAAAAGAATGTGTAGATCAATAATATAACGTTCTAAATCAATATGCATGCACTATAGGACATATAAACATACCCGCAGGTGCGGTGGTGTCACCACCTACAGCTAGACAATAATAAAAATTGCTAAGTAAGAGCAAAAGGAATGTGTATATTTATGATATAGCATTCTAAATCAATATACATACACTATATGATATATAAACATACCTGGAGGAGCGGGGGTGGCCTCTGTCCCAGATGTGGACGCAGGACCAACAACTAGACAATCAAACATTGACAATATAAGTAATTTTGACATAAACAGGCATGAATATCTGTAATATTAAATTGAAAATGGATATGCGTGCAGTATACCTGGAGGTGTGGCAAAATCCACACGGAAGGAGGCATCCGAAGGGGTCTCCGATCTGGGTGCAAGACCGGCCCTCTGAAGCTCCCTACGGAGCTCTCCGGGCGGCAGAACCGCTCTTCTTCTGCCTCTGCCTCTGCCGCGGCTGGAGCTCCTGCCGCCCCTCGCTGCTCCCGACATCGTCATCCAATCTAGATAAACGGTTCGTGGACGCATTAGACAATCATTAAAAGTATTGACTATATATGATCTAGAGCGTAAAATGTGAAGTAATAATATAACATTACTGATAACCTTTTTCGTTTCGTGGGCGCATCATACATATCTACTTAGATTTCATCGTCGATGTCATTTCTAACCCACGTAACTTCATGATCGGTCGAAGACAACCCGTCCTTCGAAACAGACGGTCGGAGCACTTTAAGCCTTCTCTCTTCTTCGTCCTCATCGCTGTCCTCGTATTCTGGGACATCGTAGACATCTCTAGGTTTCCATCGGCATACAACACTCTACCCCGGATGCTTCAAACACTGTGAGTAGTATACTTGGAACGCTTGGTTCGGAAAGATAAACGGATCGTCTTGACCGTAAAATCGAAGTGTGTTCACACTGGTCAATCCATATTCATCTTTCCAAGTCCCAAGACTGCTTCTCCACCTGTCTGTATCGGTTCGCGGATCGTACCAAGTACAGTGGAATATATAAAAGGGTTTTGATCGTCCGGGATAGTGGATGCCGAGTATACAATTTAAGTACCCATAGTAAATCACACCGTTCGATCCTACCGTCGCAATACCACTATTCTGAGTGATTCTAGATGTTTCTATGTCCTTAACTTCGAATTTGTATCCAAGGACACCAAATCCTTTGTAATGTGCAACCTCCATACCAGGAAATTGAGCTAAACATCTTGAATCACTCTCAAATGATGCAGACAAGTTCGGATCGTGGATCTAACAAAACAAATTTTACGATAAATACATAACGATACAAGTTTAGATTAAAACTGATAGCAATAAAATGTAATTCGAATAACTTACATGCTCTGTGACTCAATCACAAAAATTATCCTGATGGTATTTTTCCAAACGCTCTTCGTTCCAATCAGGATGCCCCTCACGTACCTCGTTAAAATGAGTTCTGTTTTCGACAAATAATTGTGACATTAATAATATGTCATTTCATACACACACAAACACAGATATAACAATTAATCCAAAAGAACTTACTCTCTAATTTGTTCAAGACATTCGCAATTAAGCAAGATAAACCGGTATATCTTGTTGATAAACATAGTGTCTACCCTCTTATACTCGGCTTTACCATATGGCCCGTCTTGAATTCTTCGTGGTCGGTTAAGCCTTGTCTCAATGTTCTCGTCCAGATAGCGGGAACAAAATGTGGTTGCTTCATCAAGAAGATAACCTTGCATGATAGAACCCTCTGGTCGATTTTTATTGCGTATATACTTCTTAAGAGTGTAAAGGTACCTAATGAGAATATGTTGAATAAATAAACACGGGCATACATAACAAAAATAAATTTATAAATTGCGCGAAACGAAAAATTACACGTACCTCTCGACGGGATACATCCATCGATATTGTACCGGTCCGGCTAACTTCGCCTCAGTTGCAAGATGAACCGTCAAGTGTATTATGATATCGAAGAATGACGGTGGGAAAATACGCTCAAACTTGCAAAGTATCAACGCAATAAAATTTTCTAGTTTATCCAGCGTCGCAACCTCCAGCGTTTTAGCACACAACTCCCTGAAAAAACAACATAGGTCGTTGATTACTAGACCAACCGAGTCGGGGAGAGAAGTCCTGAGGGCTAATGGAAGAAGGTGCTCCACGATAACATGGTGGTCATGACTTTTCAGCCCATCGATCTTGCCCTTCACAATTTTTATTTTCTTGCTGAATGATCCTGAGAAACCTGTGGGGACTTTCAAATCATGCAACACCTGCAGGAATCTTTTCTTCTCCGGTTGTGACATATGATAAGCGGCATTGGGAAGTACAAACTTGCCCGGTTTACCCGCTACCGGTTTAGGGTGCAGTTCACTTCTTATTCCCCACTCTTGTAGATCCATCCGGGCATTCATGTTGTCTTTCGATTTCCCGTCTTTACACAGAAGCAAGTTAAGTATGTGCTCTGATACTCCCTTCTCTATATGCATGACGTCCAGACAATGACGCACTGAATTTGTAGACCAGTACGGAAGCTCGAAGAAAATGCTTAACTTGTTCCAATATTGTGGTTTGACCTGTCTCGTCGGATCCATCCCGAAGGTTACGTTATTGTAACCATCCCATTTAGCAGTCACGTCCTCTCCGGACAATGGGGATGGAGGCCCAAGAAGCTCCTGATGACCATCAAAGTGAACCGTGTCTAACCTGTAGGGGTGGTCTGGAGGCAGAAAACGTCGATGGCCGCAATAACAAACCTTCCTGCTAAAATTCAAAAATTTTGATGTTGTGTGTTCATGGCAATGAGGACATGCTTTGTGACCATGTACGGACCAACCTGAAAGCATTCCATATGCAGGAAAGTCATTAATTGTCCACATTAAAGCCGCACGCAGTATGAAGGTTGTATTTGTGTTTGAATCATATGTCTCTACACCATCAATAAACAAAGTTTTCAGCTCCTCAATCAGAGGTCGGAGATAGACGTCGATATTGTTCCCCGGTGAGTTTGGTCCGTCGATAAGAAGAGGCATCATAAAGTATGATTGGTCCATAGCCAACCAAGGCGACAGATTATAAATTATCATTACAACGGGCCATGTACTGTGACTTCCAGCCATATAGTTGAATGGGCAGAAGCCATCGGCAGCCAGTCCGAGCCGGACATTGCGGGGATCGCTACTGAATATTGTGTGCCTCCTATCGAAATCCTTCCATGCCGGTGAATCTCTTGGATGGCTCATTTTTCCATTTTCGCTTGGAGGAGCACGATGATGCCAAATCATTGCCTCGGCTGTTTTCTTGCACCTGAATAGCCTCTGTAGCCTCTGTGTTATGGGAAAATATCGTGCTATCTTCACAGGTATATCAGGCTTCTTATCAGAATCTTTCGGCTTATACCTGGCCTCTCCGTATGTTGGACACTCTTTCAAATCTGAATTCTCTTTCCGGTACAACACGCAATTTTTAGGACATGCTTGAATCTTCTCGCACTTTAGACCCAAATCAGACATCATTTTCTGGGCTTCGTACCAGCTTTCGGGCACATTATTTCCCGGAGGCATAGAATCTTTCAAGAACGAAAGAAGCATTGTGAATGACTTGTTGCTCCATCCATTTAGGCACTTAATTTGGAAAAGTTGGACGAACCATGAGAGGGTGGAATACTTCGCATTCTCATAAATTGGTTTCCTAGCATCATTCATGAAATTTTCATATTTATCCGCACGCGGTCCTTGACCGGAAGGAATGTCATCTTCGGTACGAATAGATTCACCTAGGGCAGCCTCTACCATATCCTCCATTTCTTCTGATGGAAATAAATTTCCTTATCCTGCCGTATTACCGAATTCTTCTTCTTCTCCTGCCGTATTATCGTGTTCTCCTTCTTCTACCGCAGTACTGCATTCTTCTCCTTCCCGTGATATTTCCAAATTGAATAAAGTCTAGTAAACCCATGTTTTACAATATGAAGCTCTGCCAATTCTACCTTCTGCCAGTACTTATTGCCACATCTATCGCACGGACATAGAATCTTCTCTATTATGATCTTATTATGTGCTCGTGCAAATTCAAGGAAAGCAGCAACCCCTGCGACAAACTTAGGTTGCATACGTTGTTTCCAATCCACATACATCCAGTCCTTAACTCTGACGTACTCATGGGCCATGTTAGACTGAATAACATATAAATTGTAGGTTATGCTGACTATATTGAGAAATATAAGAACGGGATAGTTACTGACAAAGGAGAAAATCCATGTATATGCTTTGTGTGTGCGTTTGTCGTTGAAAAGAATAAATTATCGCACGTTATGTTGACCGATAGACGGGGACTAAGTGGCGCTTTTAATTAGTTTCATATATGGGTATCGATGGGAATATGAAGGTTTCATATTATCATATATTGGTTTTAACCCGAACATCTCGAGTCGCTCTCTGATTATGCGTTTGTATGTATGTGTTCCGGCTGTCGGGGGTAGGCTTCTATCCCATTAAGAATGTATAGAGCGAACGCCCATCACTTGTGCTTTCAACCGTTTCGAGTAAATTTCGGCAGCACCTCCCCGCTGTTCTCCGAGTACACTGTAATAGAATAGATAATCATTTCAAAGCTGTGAAACAACGTTGAAATGAACATCTAATCTATCTTTGTACACGGAGAACCAGCGGAAAGGTACCGACGAAATATCTCGAAACGGATGAAAACACAAGTGAATGAAGGCGTTTGCTTTATACATTCTTAACTTGTCCACACGGGACAAATCTATGGGTTACCATACGATTGAATTTTCTCGTCGCGCAGACTATACGACGGTTGTTAGTATCGAGCTATACTGTCCGATATTTAACAACCTTCGTATAGTTCTAGGTCACGACGAGCATCGCACGTATGTTAACCGATAGACGGGGACTAAGTGGCGCTTTAGTTTCATATACGGGTATCGATGGGAATATGAAGGTTTCATATCATCATCGAGTATCATATATTGGTTTTAACCCGAACATCTCGAGTCGCTCTCTGATTATGCGTTTGTATGTATGTGTTCCGGCTGTCGGGGGTAGGCTTCTATCCCATTAAGAATGTATAGAGCGAACGCCCATCACTTGTGCTTTCAACCGTTTCGAGTAAATTTCGGCAGCACCTCCCCGCTGTTCTCCGAGTACACTGTAATAGAATAGATAATCATTTCAAAGCTGTGAAACAACGTTGAAATGAACATCTAATCTATCTTTGTACACGGAGAACCAGCGGAAAGGTACCGACGAAATATCTCGAAACGGATGAAAACACAAGTGAATGAAGGCGTTTGCTTTATACATTCTTAACTTGTCCACACGGGACAAATCTATGGGTTACCATACGATTGAATTTTCTCGTCGCGCAGACTATACGACGGTTGTTAGTATCGAGCTATACTGTCCGATATTTAACAACCTTCGTATAGTTCTAGGTCACGACGAGCATCGCACGTATGTTAACCGATAGACGGGGACTAAGTGGCGCTTTAGTTTCATATACGGGTATCGATGGGAATATGAAGGTTTCATATCATCATCGAGTATCATATATTGGTTTTAACCCGAACATCTCGAGTCGCTCTCTAATTATGCGTTTGTATGTATGTGTTCCGGCTGTCGGGGGTAGGATTCTATCCCATTAAGAAAAAATGGAGTGTATTTCGCTGTGAGAGACTCTTCAAAGAAATGGAGGAAGAAGCACTAAAGAAAAAAGAGAGAAAAATAAGAATATAAAGTTGAAACTAAACTTGAGCTATCCGCTGAAATCATAAAGCATAAGAAAGTTGATTGAGTCTTGATCTATTGCTCTTTCTTTGCATTATCTCGTATGTCCATTTATAGATTTTAATGCCACATGAGATGTAATCAGTCAGCTCCCTATGGTTGTATTAATGTCAGCTCTTACACAATATGGGTATCTGCCTTACGATTAAGACAACTATGGAATATGTTAATTTAAAATGTAAGGCTAGCTTTCTATGTATTCTGAGGGACTGCTTGCATAGAACTTAGCTTGATCCTCTCAATTATTACACATGCTGTCATGCATGGAATATGCTGACATGCCTCTTCTGAGGGACTGCTTGCATGGAATATGCTGACATGCCTCTCATAACCCTAACCCCAGCCCCACAGTAACCCTAACCCTAGCCCCAACCCTAACCCCAGCCCACCGTAACCCTACCCCAGCCCCACAGTAACCCTAACCCTAGCCCCAACCCTAACCCCAGCCCACCGTAACCCTACCCCAGCCCCACAGTAACCCTAACCCCAGCCCCACCGTAACCCTAACCCCAGCCCCACCACAGCAGCAGCCGAACCCCAACCCTAACCCTACCCCGACCCCGACCCCGACCCCGACCGCCACCGCGCCCCTGCCCAAACCTAACTCTCGCGCGCGCAACCCAGACCCAGCCATGAATAATCCAAAAATGCTTTAATTTACCTCGAGATTTATACCTGAACGGGTGCGCTGGTTACTTGGAGCGACGACGGCGTCGAATTGGCGAAGAAACCAGCGGTGGCGACGACGGTGGCGACGAAACCGGCGGTGGCGACGAGGATGGCGACGAAATCGGCGGTGGCGACGACGGTGGCGACTTTGCCCAACGACGGTGGCGACGCGACGGTGGCGATTTAGGGTTTTTCGCGCGCGTTTGAGGGAGAGAGAGAAAATGAGCGTAGGCTTTTCGATCTGGCTTTGTTTTAAATCGATATTTACTTGCCCCTACGGATATATCCGTAGGTCCTTTGTTTGCGCCACCGTAGGGGCAAACACCAAATTAAGAATTAAATTTTTTATTCTTGAACGTCAGTGCCCGTAGGGGCAACCCTTTAGCCCTACGGACTAATCCGTAGGGCCAAGTAAAATCTGCCCCAACGGATAATTCCATCCGTAGGGGCAACCCCCTATTTTACTAGTGGTAATAACTTCACCATAACCGATTAATTTTTGCTTTGCATCGTGGTATTCAGTTGGAATATCCTGCACCTCATTCTACGGGGAAAGAGCCGAGATCCCTTCACCAGGAGTGACCTCTTTAGCAAAGGTTTTCGTCACTATATTTTTATAAAAAGCTATGCAGTTCCTTCAACGATATCAAGTTCATTACGTTAAAAGTTTTTCGCCAAAAACTATACGTAGCCCTCCGTCATTTCTTACAAATATTACTTAGTATTCGTACTGCGTTTGTTGACTGTGTCAAGGCATAGTGTACGGTAGCTAAGTAGTGTTCGTTTGTGGCATATTAATGGGATTGGTTAGGACAGTCGTACGGCCTTGTTGACATTTGTCAAGGGCTCGTACGGGTGGGTTTAATACAATCCAGAATAATGACGGGTTGAAATTGACTAAGACTCTTTGATTTGTTGACTGTGTCAAGGTCACTTGGGTCCTAGGGGTAAAAATCACATCGGGAGTTTCTAAAGAAACTGAAACTTGCCAGATATGCGCATACCTTCTGGAGTGTGATAACGTGAGTGGATTACGTCACATTATCATGCGATGATAGTTGGATCCCGATTCCCACTGATGAGTTGGTTTACTCTTCGGGTGAACCCGACTAATTCTTCTTTCAGGTTTGGAGGAGAATTTGAGGTTACAGTGGGAGGTTTCCTGATTAGATAAAGTGATAACCATTCTGATCTAGGTTAGAGTGCACGCTGAGTGTTTCTTTTCTCTCTCTCTTTGGCAGCGACTATGACCCGACCCATGACTATGACTCAATGACCAAGTTGACCGAACCTTCTTAAACACTGGCTTTTGGATTGTCAGAGTTGCATACCTCATTGCCACTCCTACTTTTACCCTTTTCTCCAGGACACCCCGTATTACTACGAACGTCCACTTCCATTGGATAAAACCATCGTATGGTTATATACGAACTCGAAGGAATTTATTCGAGGATGGTTTCCGGTTCTGGAGAAAACGAATAGGACTATTCAGTTGTCTTTTCCTTTTACCTTCTCTCAGGTTGCGAGTGCTCCTTGGATTAGGACAATACACCTATTACGCTTATTGGATAGTCTTCTTCCAAACCATAGGCAGGTGTCGACCGGTAGGGAATGAAGAAAACCAATTAGCCTAACGATGGTGTACAGAAGGTATTATGTAAAGACAAATAAAGGGATTAGTAAGAGGGCAAAGTAAACTACGACTGCTATTCACAACCAAACCAAGTATTTCATTACCACTCACATTTCACCTTTGTATTTCTCCAGAACACTCCGTATCACTACGAAGATCCACAGTTATTTGGATACTCCATCGTATGGTTATATACGAACTCGAAGGAACTTGTTCCAGTTCGGGGATGGATTCTGGTTCAGGAGAAATAGGAATAAGGTTTATTCAGTTGTCTTTTATCTTTACCTTCTCTCGCATTGTGAGTGCTCCTAGGATTAGGACAATACACCCATTATGCTTATTGGATAGTCTTCTTTCAAACCATAGGCTGGTGCCGAATGGTAGGGAAGGAAGAAAACCATTTTGCCTAAAGGGGTGTACAGAAGGTAATGACTAAAGACATATAAAGGGATTTGAAGAGATGGCAAAGAAATATACGGTTACAGTTGTGAATCTGATAATGGAAGAGGTATTACTAGGAATACCCGGATACCCCTTCGAAACATTTATATGTTTCTGTTTCACTGTGTACTGTTAAAAGAAAACTGATTTCCCAATTAGACACTTGCTCCAGGGTATGTATTTACCAGGTTTGATTCTCACATCTGTATGGTTTTACAGATGATGAGTGGGAGTAAGTTATTGGGAATTGGGTGATCATCCTCATTATATCGGGATTCGTTGTAATTGGTGATATTTGAGGAGATCGCCTGAGTTGTTTGCCGGACGGCAAATATTTGGTTTTGAATATCCGTTGTTATGCACCAATTTCAAATTGATATATCTGTACGTTTATTTTTATAAAATGAGATATAACTTTTTGAAATTATGTCTATGACATTTACCTATATCAGTGGATGGTTAGGTAAGGAGCATTAAACATCGGTGTAATTCTTCATAACCATAGTACAGTTTTCAACCTACGACACACAGGGAATGAGTTATTAGACTCAGGGGACTTATACAAAGTATTGTATATTGTCCAGTGTCCATTAGGACATAGGGGTTGGTCCTCGTACTATATTCGGTTTACTTGTGACTTCTCTAGTTCTTAGACATGTGTTTCGTAGAAACACAAGGTCTGAGTTTTGAGAAGTTATAGGTATAAGAATAAAGTAGAGAACCAGGTGTTGCAAGTATCGGGATTCTTCAAGGTGATCGAAGATATAGATACTTGTGTATGGTATTCAGTTAATAGTAATGATTAAGAGAACTTGCTTCTCTTTCAGGTTACTCATAATTGGAAGTACTTCTAAGTTGAGTAATGCTGATCGGCCTCTCTCTATTTAGTTGACATGCACTGGAGACAGCTGCATGATTTGAATCTGGTTCCAATTAAATCAGTGCCTCTGTTTCTATATTGGATATAGAATAGTTCGTATCTTAACGATGTTAAGGTACGGGGAGTTGTCCAGCTTATGCTTAAAACCAGACACTGGACAACTCAAGGCACGTTTCTGTAATGGCTGTTTGTGGGTTGACCCGGGCTATGACGAGGGTTGACTTTCTACCATCTGGAAGATCAATAGCGATATTGTTCTAGACTCGCCACAGTTTTAATAAAAATGGATTTTTTCAGAAAACAGTAGTGGGAGTATGGTAGAACTGGAAGTGATTCCAGAACCGCAAACGATTACTGAAAATTTGATAGGAACCTAAAGATTCAATCTGTATTGATATTCCATTGGCCACTCCGCAGATATGGTGGGTAACCTCAGGCACCCGAGAGGTACTCCGGTAGCCTCAAGGACGGTGGCAGGGAGGTTCTTGTTTACCCAGACTTGCCATTGCTGTTGTTCCAGGCTATGAGACCCGGCAGGAGGATGAGTATAGCGTCGTTCTGAACTGGCTTTAGAAGTGCATGTGTATATGACTCTGCGAGAGGGTTGTCGTAGTCAGTGGGAGCAGCGGAAGTATAGTGGACAAGTGGCTTATGTCTATTTATGGACTAAAGCAGATATAGCAGAGATAGATCATCTATTTCTGATGTCACAGTCATAGGTTTGACATCATTAGAATAGGGGTTGGATCTGTTAAGAAGGTAGTAGGGTGTGATGTCCTGGTATTTGGATGACATACACAGAGTAGGAAGTGAAATTCCTATACTACGGTCGGTTATACTTTGGTTTTCACACAGTGGTTTCTCCACATAGGATATTAATCTAGTCCTGGAGAAACGATCGGAAGCAGTTTTAGAACATAAGTGGATGTTCTAGGGATATGATAACGGCATCCTCCTTCGGGAGACAGTTATCACTCCAGGCTTCCAAGGTGACCTGGATGACAGAGTGTCTGTCAGAGTTATAGTTTTCCCTCTGACGAGGGGCAGTATTTTGGACAGGTGGTGTAACGTTTTAAAAATCGTTTCGGTGAAATTTCAGAAAATCGGTAAAATAAGGGGGTTTTCTGTAAAAAGCCAAAATACAAATATCTTTATTATAAAATTAAATATACATATTCTAGCTATGAAATTGCTAGTATTTGGTGTTTATTGAGCCACTGGTGAAATTTCAAATTTTCTGAAAATTTTCCGAAATTAATTATTTTAATATTATTTTAAGTCGTCACTAATGCATTTAATTAGGGAAAATTACAAATTAGAATGGGTTGAAAAAATTTTTATGCATCATAACACATTAAAAAAAATTTTATCATGTGGTTTTTGAAATGAAATGGTTTGCCAAAACGGTTTGGAAAATATCGAAGAAAAAGGCTTTTTTTCGGTGAAATTAGTGTTAATGGAAATTGGGGCATAACCTTTATCTTTTTCCCTAGCCCACACACCCACACCTCACCCTCTCTTTCCCACCCCAAGTGGCCGGCCCCCCTGATCATCCCAACATCTTGGGCCTCTCATCTCACTAAAGCAAGGAAAAGAAAGGAATTAAGGAATTTAAAATGAAATGAGGTGGGTGCTTTATTTCCCTAGTTGACTTGGACTTTTCCCCACCTCAATCTCTCTCCTCCCTCACCCGCCCTACCTGGCCGAGCCCCACTTTCCTGCAACAGCCCCCCCATTTCCCCTTCTCTTTTCTCTTCAAAATCCATCTAAAATGCTTCCAAATCCACAAAAAAATCAAGCTAAAATCAAAATCTAATCCCTACCCATTTTTACTTTACCATTCTAGTATGGATCTAGGGGACAAGATGGCAAATTGGAGAGCTAGATTTCAAGTTGGATCAATGGGTGGTGAGGTATAAAAATCTTAACCTTTTTGTTAAATTGTTGGTTATTGCTTTAATCTAACTTATTTAGGAAATGAATTGTGATTCTAATTGAAAGATTGGGTTTTCAAGAGAAGGATTAAATTATAGTTAGGGTTTTTGTTGTGTGATTATGCTTGCAAGGTGGAATTCATCATGTTGTGAAATGTGAAACATAACCAAGATTGTTAGTTGCAAATTGTTAAGTTGGAATTGTAATAATTATGCTAATTTGCTAACTAGGTTTTTAAAATTGGTTTAATAATTGAGATTAAAAATGTAATTAGGTTTTTTATGACTTCATTAGCATTATAAAATGTAGTTTAATACTTTAGTTCATGAAAATCCAAGCCAAATTGTTGTTTGTGTATTTTTGCTATCTCTACTACAAATAAGGGTTGCCCCTACGGATATATGCGTAGGGGCGAAAAAATACCCCGTAGGTGCAAAGGCCGCAGGTGCAAGTTGAAGCCCTGAACTTGCCCCTACGGGCAAATTCTTGCCCCTACGGGCAAATTCTTGCCCCTACGGGCAAATTCTTGCCCCTACGGATTTCTGTGTAGGTCTTGTTGCCCCTACGGAGTAATCCGTAGGGTAAATTTTTTTATATAATTTACGGTTTTTTAATATATTACATGTACCTACAGGCATAA
Source organism: Agapanthus africanus (assembly GCA_030015575.1). NCBI lineage: Eukaryota > Viridiplantae > Streptophyta > Magnoliopsida > Asparagales > Amaryllidaceae > Agapanthus > Agapanthus africanus. The sequence continues at coordinate 819,571,137 of CM057339.1, read as the reverse complement.
CCGTAGGTCCATTTACTACCTCCTATGGATATATACGTAGGTGCCTATCCGTAGGGGCAAAATATCGGGATTCCTAATATTTTGCCCCTACGGATAACCCCGTAGGGGCGAGGCAATGGCCCCTACGGATATGTCCGTAGGGGCACTCCCAACCCCCCGGTACTGAGATCACGGGGGAAATATCAGTTACTGCTGATATTTTGCCCCTACGGATATAGCCATAGGGGCAACATGGGTACCTACGGATTAATCCGTAGGTACACATTATCTGTATTTTTTTTTAAAAAATGGGATGCTTGATTTTTTTCCCGCCCTGTGCACAATACTATATACATCAATCAAATATAAAATTAATCATCACACAACATATATCGCAGTATTCATAATCACATCTAGCGCATATATATAATATACAAAAGAAACCCAAAAACTGAATATGATATAAATATAAACCAATATCAATATCGTTTCAAAATGTAGTACAATGTGTATGATATAAATAAATACATGTTTCAAAAAATAAGAACTAAAAAGCTACCCTAGTTCGGTCCAGCTCCACCTCTGAATAACGATAGAATAACGCGCCCCTGCTCCTCGGTCAATAAACTCTGCAATTCGGCGCGAGCGGGAGTCTGAGCGGCATGTGGAGCTGGCGATGTGGTCTGTGCAGCCGCCGTCGAGGTAGTCACTTGCGGAGCCGCGACTGCGGGAGTCTGAGTGGGCGGTGGAGCTACAGGAGCTGTCTGCGGAACCGCAGCCGATGTAGTGGCTTGCGGAGCCGCAGCCGAAGGAGATGCATGTGGAGGCTCGGCCGATGTACCCTGTCGCGTCTGGACCTAACGTGTGTAATAAGCGTGTAAGAACTGTGTATTATTCGAATTCGTATCATTATTAAGTTATTTCAAAACCCTGTTTGGATATCTAGTTTGTTGTTTATTTTAATTACATCTGTATGTATGATTAATCAAACTTAAGTCTAAAACCAAATAAGCTCAAGCTACATACTAATTATGGATATGTTGATATCTATATAATATGACATGATATTTTACTATAAAGCAGTATACATACCAGCATCTCCTTCAACTCCTGAACGGTGGCCCTCAAGCTCTCCAGTTCCTGATGGACACGTCGGTCACTGGAGACGGAGGAAGTAACCGCCGGAGTGGAGTCCAACCTCATATGGGCCCTGCTAGGGCCCAGTCACCGGCCTCTCTCCCAACCTCCGTTGTGCCCTCCGTGTGCAGCGTCCAGAACTGGGGTCAGCAGCCTCAGATCGCTCTGTCCGGTAAAATCGATCCCTAAGGCCTGGGCCTGCTCAACCACCCGCTCCTACACCCACATTAAGCAGTAAAGTATAAGTATAAAATTTAAACTTGAACCTTCCAAAACTAAAATTTCAAATTTGGTTAGAAAAAATATTAACACTTACGCAGTACTCCTGGGTAGCGACGTCGGGATATCGAAGCTCGCCCGTGGCGGGATCTGTCGAGGTGCCGTGGACGGCAAGATATGCGGACACCACGCTCGGTGTACCACCTGACGCCACGGTCCGAGATGTCTGCAATATTAGAAAGTAACTCTTAATATTACAAATATTAGAAAATAACTCTTAATATTGCAGAATATCACAAAGGTCGGTCTATTGTAATTTACCGATAACTCCATGGCTCGAGTAATGTTCCTTGAGCCACCTGTGTAAGTGGGGCGACCCCTCTTCGCCGACTTCCTGTTCTCTGTATTCTGAGCGGCCTGTTTCTGCACAACGCATTAACATTTAGTTTTCTAATTAAGAAACACAAAGAAATAAATTATATCATAAATAATGAATTACATTTAAAATACATACCTGTTTGCGTTGGGAGTCGAAATAAGCGCACAATAGAGGCCATGTCTCTACGTCGACTCTCGCAAACACCGGAGTAGATAGGAGGGCCGCTCTCTCTGCCTCGGGGGTCGCTATCCATAGGGAGTAGCAGTCGGCCTTCAGCTCATTCCTGTTGTATCGGACCTTGGCCTGCATGTTCTTCATCAGGCCATTGTACAGAGCATGAAGGTCGAGCACCCTCCCCGGGTGATCATGGTCGGCTACAGGCTGAAAATCGTAATCCAACTGAAAATACAAAAAAAAACATTGTTATTAGATTGCAAGTGTTAATAATAAATATATTGGATAGATCAAATGAAAATATATATTAATACATACCCGAGCCTGATCAAAGAAGAGGGCGAATGAGTGCTGGTGCTGCTCGCCCCAACGTGAAGTGGATAGTTCTTCACGAGCCGGCTCTCGTCCCCCAAATACCGGCCGAACCTCTCGGCATGAGGACCGGTATAGCGATAGTCAAGGGTAAAAAAAGGGGGAAATGCTGCCTCCCCCCTCGCTCTATCAGGCCTCAGCCTATGGGACTGATTCGGGCCTTGAGTCCACCTTTGGGGATGGGGAGGCCCAGCGTCTGCACGGAATATCAAGACAATCAATAATAAGACATAGTTGTATTAAGAAATCAAGGTTATACGAAAATTCAAGTGTGATATATACCTCCGGTGACTATCGCACGAGCCTGGGCCCGGGCAGCAGCACGAGCGGGACGATAGTTCCTCCGGTGAGGAACAACCGGGGTCCCGGATGCGGACGCATCCTTTCCAACTAGAAAATAAACATCGACGCTAAATTTCCATGAAGTTCATATTTATTCTATAGAGCATATGTAAAATGAATAAATATTTTAAATTTATTCATACTAACCTGCAGACGATGCGGAGGGTATGGAACTGGCAGGAGTGGCCCCTGCGGAAGATGTGGACGCACCACCTATAATTAAACAATTAAAAATAGATTATATAAGTAATTGCAAAAAGAATGTGTAGATCAATAATATAACGTTCTAAATCAATATGCATGCACTATAGGATATATAAACATACCCGCAGGTGCGGTGGTGTCACCACCTACAGCTAGACAATAATAAAAATTGCTAAGTAAGAGCAAAAGGAATGTGTGTATTTATGATATAGCATTCTAAATCAATATACATACACTATATGATATATAAACATACCTGGAGGAGCGGGGGTGGCCTCTGTCCCAGATGTGGACGCATCACCAACAACTAGACAATCAAACATTGACAATATAAGTAATTTTGACATAAATAGGCATGAATATCTGTAATTTTACATTCAAAATGGATATGCGTGCAGTATACCTGGAGATGTGGCAAAATCCACACGGAAGGAGGTATCCGAAGGGGTCTCCGATCTGGGTGCAAGACCGGCCCTCTGAAGCTCCCTACGGAGCTCTCCGGGCGGCAGAACCGCTCTGCCTCTGCCTCTGCCTCTGCCGCGGCTGGAGCTCCTGCCGCCCCTCGCTGCTCCCGACATCGTCATCAATCTAGATAAACGGTTCGTGGACGCATTAGACAATCATTAAAAGTATTGACTATATATGTATAGAGCATAAAATGTGAAGTAATAATATAACATTACTGATAACCTTTTTCGTTTTGTGGGCGCATTATACATATCTACTTGGATTTCATCGTCGATGTCATTTCTAACCCACGTAACTTCATGATCGGTCGAAGACAACCCGTCCTTCGCAACAGACGGTCGGAGCACTTTAAGCCTTCTCTCTTCTTCGTCCTCATCGCTGTCCTCGTATTCTGGGACATCGTACACATCTCTGGGTTTCCATCGGCATACAACACTCTACCCCGGATGCTTCAAACACTGTGAGTAGTATACTTGGAACGCTTGGTTCGGAAAGATAAACGGATCGTCCTGACCGTAAAATCGAAGTGTGTTCACACTGGTCAATCCATATTCATCTTTCCAAGTCCCAAGACTGCTTCTCCACCTGTCCGTATCGGTTCGCGGATCGTACCAAGTACACTGGAATATATAAAAGGGTTCTGATCGTCCGGGATAGTGGATGCCGAGTATACAATTTAAGTACCCATAGTAAATCACACCGTCCGATCCTACCGTCGCAATCCCACTATTCTGAGTGGTTCTAGATGTTTCTATGTCCTTAACTTCGAATTTGTATCCAAGGAAACCAAATCCTTTGTAATATGCAACCTCCATACTAGGAAATTGAGCTAAACATCTTGAATCACTCTCAAATGATGCAGACAAGTTCGGATCGTGGATCTAACAAAACAAATTTTACGACAAATACATAACGATACAAGTTTAGATTAAAACTGATAGCAATAAAATGTTATTCGAATAACTTACATGATCTGTGACCCAATCACAAAAATTATCCTGATGGTATTTTTCCAAACGTTCTTCGTTCCAATCAGGATGCCCCTCACGTACCTCGTTAAAATGAATTCTGTTTTCGACAAATAATTGTGACATTAATATTATATCATTTCATACACACACAAACACAGATATAACAATTAATCCAAAAGAACTTACTCTCTAATTTGTTCAAGACATGCGCAATTAAGCAAGATAAACCGGTATATCTTGTTGATAAACATAGTGTCTACCCTCTTATACTCGGCTTTACCATATGGCCCGTCTTGAATTCTTCGTGGTCGGTTAAGCCTTGTCTCAATGTTCTCGTCCAGATAGCGGGAACAAAATGTGGTTGCTTCATCAAGAAGATAACCTTGCATGATGGAACCCTCTGGTCGATTTTTATTGCGTATATACTTCTTAAGAGTGTAGAGGTACCTAATGAGAATATGTTGAATAAATAAATACGGGCATACAGGACAACAATAAATTTATAAATTGCGCGAAACGAAAAATTACACGTACCTCTCGACGGAATACATCCATTGATATTGTACCGGTCCGGCTAACTTCGCCTCAGTTGCAAGATGAACCGTCAAGTGTATTATGATATTGAAGAATGACGGTGGGAAAATACGCTCAAACTTGCAAAGTATCAACGCAACAGAATTTTCTAGTTTATCCAGCGTCGCAACCTCCAGTGTTTTAGCACACAACTCCCTGAAAAAACAACATAGGTCGTTGATTACTAGACCAACCGAGTCGGGGAGAGAAGTCCTGAGGGCTAATGGAAGAAGGTGCTCCACGATAACATGGTGATCATGACTTTTCAGCCCATCGATCTTGCCCTTCACAATTTTTATTTTCTTGCTGAATGATCCTGAGAAACCTGTGGGGACTTTCAAATCATGCAACACCTGCAGGAATCTTTTCTTCTCCGGTTGTGACATATGATAAGCGGCATTGGGAAGTACAAACTTGCCCGGTTTACCCGCTACCGGTCTAGGGTGCAATTCACTTCTTATTCCCCACTCTTGTAGATCCATCCGAGCATTTATGTTGTCTTTCGATTTCCCGTCTTTACAAAGAAGAAAGTTAAGTATGTGCTCTGATACTCCCTTCTCTATATGCAAGATGTTCAGACAATGATGCACTGAATTTGTAGACCAGTACAGAAGCTCGAAGAAAATGCTTAACTTGTTCCAATATTGTGGTTTGACCTGTTTCGTCGGATCCATCCCGAAGATCACGTTATTGTAACCATCCGATTTAGCAGTCACGTCCTCTCCGGACAATGGGGATGGAGGTCCAAGAAGCTCCTGATGACCATCAAAGTGAACCGTATCTAACCTATAGGGGTGGTCTGGAGGCAGAAAACGTCGATGGCCACAATAACAAACCTTCCTGCTAAAATTCAAGAATTTTGATGTTGTGTGTTCATGGCAATGAGGACATGCTTTGCAACCATGTACGGACCAACCTGATAGCATTCCATACGCAGGAAAGTCATTAATTGTCCATATTAAAGCCGCACGCAGTATGAAGGTTGTATTTGTGTTTGAATCATATGTCTATACACCATCAATGAACAAAGATTTCAACTCCTCGATCAGAGGTCAGAGATAGACGTCGATATTGTTCCCCGGTGAGTTTGGTCCGTCGATAAGAAGAGGCATCATAAAGTATGATTGGTCCATAGCCAACCAAGGCGACAGATTATAAATTATCATTACAACGGGCCATGTGCTGTGACTTCCAGCATATAGTTGAATGGGCAGAAGCCATCAGTAGCCAGTCCGAGCCGGATATTGCGAGGATCGCTACTGAATATTGCGTGCCTCCTATCGAAATCCTTCCATGCCGGTGAATCTCTTGGATGGCTCATTTTTCCATTTTCGCTTGGAGGAGCACGGTGATGCCAAATCATTGCCTCGGCTGTTTTCTTGCACCTGAATAGCCTCTGTAGCCTCTGTGTTATGGGAAAGTATCGTGCTATCTTCACAGGTATATCAGGCTTCTTATCAGAATCTTTCGGCTTATACCTGGCCTCTCCGCATGTTGGACATTCTTTCAAATCTGGATTCTCTTTCCGGTACAACACGCAATTTTTAGGACATGCTTGAATCTTCTCGCACTTTAGACCCAAATCAGATATCATCTTCTGGGCTTCGTAGCAGCTTTCGGGCACATTATTTCCCGGAGGCATAGAATCTTTCAAGAACGAAAGAAGCATTGTGAATGACTTGTTACTCCATCCATTTAGGCACTTAATCTGGAAAAGTTGGACGAACCATGAGAGGGTGGAATACTTTGCATTCTTATAAATTGGTTTCCTAGCATCATTCATGAAATTTTTATATTTATCTGCACGCGGTCCTTGACCGGAAGGAATGTCATCTTCGATACGAATAGATTCACCTAGGGCAGCCTCTACCATATCCTCCATTTCTTCTGATGGAAATAAATTTCCGTCTCCTGCCGCATTACCGAATTTTTCTTCTTCTCCTGCCGCATTATCGTGTTCTCCTTCTTCTTCTGCCGCAGTACTGCATTCTTCTCCTTCCCCGTGATATTTCTAAGTTGTATAAAGTCTAGTAAACCCATGTTTTACAATATGAAGCTCTGCCAATTCTACCTTCTGTCAGTACTTATTGCCACATCTATCGCATGGACAGAGAATCTTCTCTATTATGATCTTATTATGTGCGCGTGCAAATTCAAGGAAAGCAGCAACTCCTGCGACAAACTTAGGTTGCATACGTTGTTTCCAATCCACATACATCCAGTCCTTAACTCTGACGTACTCATGGGCCATGTTAGACTGTATAACATATAAATTGTAGGTTATGCTGACTATATTGAGAAATATAAGAACGGGATAGTTACTGACAAAGGAGAAAATCCGTGTATATGCTTTGTGTGTGCGTTTGTCGTTGAAAAAAATAATTTATCGCACGTATGTTAACCGATAGACGGGGACTAAATGGCGTTTTTAGTTTCATATATGAGTATCGATGAGAATATGAAGGTTTCATATTATCATATATTGGTTTTAACCCGAACATCTTGAATCGCTCTCTAATTATGCGTTTATTGTGTATTCTTGTTGTATGTGTGTGTTCCGGCTGTCGGGGGTAGGCATCTATCCCATTAAGAATGTATAGAGCGAATGCCCATCACTTGTGCTTTCAACCGTTTCGAGTAAATTTCGGCAGCACCTCCCCGCTGTTCTCCGAGTATACTGTAATAGAATAGATAATCATTTCAAAGCCGTGAAACAACGTTGAAATGAACATCTAATCTATCTTTGTACACGGAGAACCAGTGGAAGGTACCGACGAAATATCTCGAAACGGATGAAAACACAAGTGAATGAAGGCGTTTGCTTTATACATTCTTAACTTGTCCACATGGGACAAATCTATGTGTTACCATACGATTGAATTTTCTCGTCGCGTAGACTATACGACGGTTGCTAGTATCGAGCTATACTGTCCGATATTTAACAACCTTCGTATAGTTCTAGATCACGACGAGCATCGCACGTATGTTAACCGATAGACGGGGACTAAGTGGCGCTTTTAGTTTCATATATGAGTATTGATGAGAATATGAAGCTTTCATTTTATCATCGAATATCATATATTGGTTTTAACCCGAACATCTCGAATCGCTCTCTAATTATGCGTTTGTTGTGTATTCTTGTTGTATGTGTGTGTTCTGGCTGTCGGGGGTAGGCTTCTATCCCATTAAGAATGTATAGAGCGAACGCCCATCACTTGTGCTTTCAACCGTTTCGAGTAAATTTCGGCAGCACTTTCCCGCTGTTCTCCGAGTACACTGTAATAGAATAGATAATCATTTCAAAGCCATGAAACAACGTTGAAATGAACATCTAATCTATCTTTGTACACGGAGAACCAGTGGAAGGTACTGACGAAATATCTCGAAACGGATGAAAACACAAGTGAATGAAGGCGTTTGCTTTATACATTCTTAACTTGTTCACACGGGATAAATCTATGGGTTACCATACGATTGAATTTTCTCGTCGCGTAGACTATACGACGGTTGTTAGTATCGAGCTATACTGTCCGATATTTAACAACCTTCGTATAGTTCTAGATCACGATGAGCATCGCACGTATGTTAACCGATAGACGGGGACTAAGTGGCGCTTTTAGTTTCATATATGAGTATCGATGAGAATATGAAGGTTTCATATTATCATCGAATATCATATATTGGTTTTAACCCGAACATCTCGAATCTCTCTCTAATTATGCGTTTGTTGTGTATTCTTGTTGTATGTGTGTGTTCCGGCTGTCGGGGGTAGGCTTCTATCCCATTAAGAATGTATAGAGCGAACGCTCATCACTTGTGCTTTCAACCGTTTCGAGTAAATTTCGGCAGTACCTCCCCGCTGTTCTCCGAGTACACTGTAATAGAATAGATAATCATTTCAAAGCCGTGAAACAACGTTGAAATGAACATCTAATCTATCTTTGTACACGGAGAACCAGCGGAAAGGTACCGACGAAATATCTCGAAACGGATGAAAACACAAGTGAATGAAGGCGTTTGCTTTATACATTCTTAACTTGTCCACACGGGACAAATCTATGGGTTACCATACGATTGAATTTTCTCGTCGCGTAGACTATACGACGGTTGTTAGTATTGAGCTATACCGTCCGATATTTAACAACCTTCGTATAGTTCTAGGTCACGACGAGTATCGCACGTATGTTAACCGATAGACGGGGACTAAGTGGCGCTTTTAGTTTCATATATGAGTATCGATGAGAATATGAAGGTTTCATATTATCATCGAATATCATATATTGATTATAACTTGAAAAACGTGCCGTTGAAACAAATTATTGTTCTCCACCTTGCACTCTCTTAACAATGGTACATGCATTAAACATGTAAGAGCTATCTATAACAACTCTAAAATTTCACCTGTTGGGTTCAACAAAAAGGTTTTTGATATAACTAACACAATCTTCCTCAATTTTTCCATTGAATCGATGTGAAATTAATAGTGTCCATATGACACAATGGATATATTTTCTACACAAAAGAAAAAAGGAAAACAATAGTAAAGCAATTGTAATTCTATCAAGTATCCAAACTGAAAAAGAATAATTAGCAAACTAAAAATTAATCACTAATGAAAAACAAACAAAAGTGCTTATTATTATACTTCAGAGGTTATAAGTGCTTGACCCCCATAGTACATAGGCTGTATCGGCAATTAACCCTTTTCTATATACTTGGGTGTATAGAATTTCTAAAAGTTACACACGGTTTTTCTAAATCCAATTCTTTCCTTTCACTACAAAACCCTTTATATTTTCTAATAGGTACCAAGAACTTTCAAAGTTTTTGGATATGCACAAAAAGAAAGTATCGCCAATAAGATTGACATAACCCAAATGACTTTGACCCATTACATATAAATGTCATGGTCTTTCAATATTTTTCAAACAAATACCATAGACTTTGTTTGTTACAAATAAATATCATGAAGTTTTAACGTTTTCACATAATTTCCATAGACTTTGTTGTTTACAAATACATACCATTGACTTCCAACGTTTTCCAGATAAATACCATGAACTTTGTTGTTTACAAATAAATACATGAACTTTCAGCGTTTTTTAGATAAATCCCATAGACTTTCATGGACATTTTTCTCATATAAAAACCATGGACTGTGTTATTCACAAATAAACAGTATCGACTTTCACTATTTTCCAGATCAATCCCCTAAAATTTCACCTTTTTAACCCTAACCCAGTCCCAGCCGAACCCCAACCCAACACCAAACCCTAACCCGGCCTAACCCTAACCCCAACCCAGCCCCAGCCGAACCCCAACCCAACACCAAACCCTAACCCGGCCTAACCCTAACCCCAACCCAGACCCAGCCGAACCCCAACCTAACACCAAACCCTAACCCGGCCTAACCCTAACCCCAACCCAGCCCCAGCCGAACCCCAACCCTAACACCAAACCCCAACCGAACCCTAACCCTAACCCCAACACCAGCCGAACCCCAACCGATCGAACCCACACCCTAACCCTAATCCTAACCCTAACCACAACCGATACCTAATCCTAACCCTCATCGCTACCCTAACATCATTAAAATAATGTTTAACTAACCTATAGGCGACGACGGAGACGCAATCGGCGACGACGAGGGCGGTGGCGACAACGAGAACGGAGGGCGGTGGCGACGACGAGATCACTGCAGGCGGTGGCGACGACGATTTGGCTTGGATTCGGCGACGACGAGATCACTGCAGGGCGGTGGAGACGACGATCTCGGTTTGGGGATTTGGATTCGCGCGAACGATAAAGAGAATAAGAAATAATCAGCGTAGGGATCGATCACTTAAATCCCTATTTATATGCCCCTACGGATATACCCGTAGGTGTTTGGTTTGCGGCTCCGTAGGGGCAAACAACACTTTAAGATTTAATAATTTTTAAATAAATATTGAAGGACCGTAGGGGAAACCGATTGGCCCTACGGATTAATCCGTAGGGCCAAACTTTATCTGCCCCTACGGATGTTGTTATCCGTAGGGGAAACCCCTTATTTTACTAGTGTATAAAATTGTTAAAATTGGGTATTTTGTAAACTAGAATTTTGGGGTTTATGGAATTTAATGAGATTAAATTATGAGAATTGTTTTTATGACTTATTTAAGATATTTAATAAGTATTATGGCCGCTAGATTTGTTTAAACGTCGAGTTTTGTACTAAAACGGGTAATTTTTGCTTGCTAGATTTTCGGAAAATGGCTTTTAAGGTGAATTTGGGGTTTTTGTGAATTCTAACCTATTTTATATTATAATTAGTGTTCGTGAATGCGCAAATGAGAGTGTTTGGATTTTTCTCGATGGTTTGAAGTCTGTACATCGACATCGAGGGTTGGTTTGGCTATTCTTGCCTGCGTAGGCGATAGGTTTTGACCTATGCGTGATACGCGTGCCGATTTGATTTTCGTATGCCGTTTCAATTTCGAATTTGGTTTTAATGCGATACGGTGCGTTATGATATGTAGGTACCCCATGTGGACTTCGAGACGACAAGCAAACGCGTGGCGACGTCGGCACCGGCGAGCGAGGACCAGGTGAGTAGATTTATATCTACGGGGAGAAGTCGGGTGGATGGCGTATAGCACCCCCGCAGTTCGTGGTGATGTAAACGAATGCGTATACACACATATATTGATTATATATTGTTTGAGGTTATTGATGTTAAATATGTATATTTGGTGTGCTTGGATGATTTAGTGTCGCGAAACCCTAGAGTAGTGGTCACACCACACATGCACACACACACCCATACTTGCATTCATTCTTCTTTCATATGTGCTTATATGGGATTTTATATAGTTGTGTGTTCACATGGGTATTGGACTATGTGTTCATATACTGGATTTGAGATGAGTCGATGAGATTTGAGTTGAGGCCGTGAGATTGGTGATATGGAAGGATTCGTACTTGAGATACGTCCTGATGTTATAGCGGATCTTTGGATGACAATGCCATGTGAATAGTGATATTAGTATTGTACTAGACGTAGGTCAGTACCCCAGATGATGATCTTGATAAAGAGGAGACCAGATGAACAGTGTGATGAGTATGATATTGACCCGTACCCAGATTTGGGAATGCCGTACGACGGATTTACGTACGAGCTATATATTGATGATTGATCCGCACTCTTGACTTAGGATGTCTGATTATAGATGTAGTATCGGATAGAATATTATTGAGGCGGGATCACCGACTAATATATATACAGGTATATATACGTATCGACTCAGATGTTAGGCGGTTTCTTTACCTGTAGTTCAGCTTGTTAGTTCAGCCGTATAGTTTAGTGTAGTTGTTAGACTAGATTAGACTCCTACCTATTTCAAAACTAACGAATCGTGGGTATTTTAAAAGACAGGTCAAAGGATTCTACGGATATTTCAAAAGATGTAACTTTTCGTAAAAACACCGTAAGCCTTATTTTCAAAACACCGCGATTCGTGTTATTTAAAAATGCACTATTGTAGGACTTATATTAGGTTAATACAGTTTAGTTATCGTTGTGTCTAGTATTCAGCTCCCGCATATTATTGCTGTTGCTCCGCATTGCATACTTATTGTAATTCATATTTCATTATTGATATCATGCTGTTAGGACACTATCACCATTACCGATGACGCGTATGTACCATGTACACTTACTTGCCGGCTCACACACATCTTCATCGGTAATTGCCATGTCACGTACACTTAGAAAATACTATTACATTGACATAGCCTGTTAGCTAATAGTTTAGACATGATATCAGTGTACTTGCCTTATATGTTAGTTTAGACATTGTAGTTATTATCTGCTACTTCATGCATACTGTTATTCATTGTTATGCCGCATTCATGGATTCTCATGCATATATTCACTATTTTACGTGCTATTGAGCTTTTGGATTCGGATTTCCATGAGATTTTCTGGATTTGGGGGAAAACCGCAAAACTTATACAAACTTCTTCTCTCTCTTTTTAAATGAAAAGTGCGGTTTTCCCATGATGTATGAGTCGTCCACCATGAGTTTGCTGATAGATTTCGAGACCCGATTCGAGGAGTTGGATGAACCGTTTCGGGTACATGGTGGACCCGGTAAGGTACCCCGGGGCAAGAAGGTCGTGTTGCTGACGTTGAGCCTGGCAGGGGAGCACTACCTACCGGTGATTTTACCCGACGCGTCGGATATCCGGAGGATACCGTCGTGGTCTTGAGATGGATGGTAGGGGCCGGTTTGGACTGACGGCGCCCTAGGTATTGTGATTGAGACATTGAGATTTTGAGATATTGAGGTACATAGATTGTGATACAGAGATATCGAGATATTTGGACACTTGTTTTGTGTCGATGCTGGGCACTGTTTTATACTGATTTCAGTTATGGTACCTCATTTTTAAAATACAGAAATCTCACTGATTTATGAAAGCAGTTTTCTTCAGTACATGCATTCTGTCATCCATGTGATACGTTGCTACCTGAGGCACTGACACGGGCACATGGGATTACACTTGGGTTAGATATTTACCTTAGCCATGGTTATGGGTTGCTGGTTATATATTTGAGGATTATATATTATGATCGTATGACCTAGGATTGCGTCATACATGCGATTTCTATTCGTAGATGTTTTTCTATTCACGAGTTGGTAACTCACCCCCGTTTTGCCCCAGTTTCTTGCAGGTTTGCCGTACAGGTTTCATTACGGCTTTGCGGACACAGTTTCGTTCGGGTGACTTGCTAGTAGGTGGGTTTATTGGTATCGTACCCATCATATTATCTTGTATAATATTATTCTGTTGTATCTAGTAAATTCCATCAACCAAACATGTATTTATTTTGCGATAGAGACCAGTGATGTTATTCTTTCGACTTTAGAGTCGCGCGTTATATCTCTGTGGATTTCTTGTGGTTTTGAGTTTCTTTTTGAGTTTTGATCCTCGCCCTTGGCGTTGTATATTATATTACTTGTGTGGTTGTGACCGTCGATTGACGAAGAGCTAGCTCCCGCTTGGGGATGCCTTTTATTGACTTCGTATACTATTCATGTTGTATCCCGTTTGGGGGCCAATATTTACAAAGGAGATTCTGCCGAAATTTTCAAGAAATATTTGATGTTTTTAAAAACGCATAATTCGGCTTATGCTAATAAAACTACTTGATTTAAATTGGTTTTTCCTTCACTCTACTACTTTTCTTGGTTTGGATTTCTTGGTTTTCGGCTTACTTAGATTACGTACGCCTCGAGACGTTTCGTAGTTTAAGTGCCGGTCATGTTCCGTACTTTCGGGACGTGACAAGGTTGGTATCAGAGCGTTAGGTTTTACCTTCGGAGCGTAGGATGACCCTTGGTTGATGGAATAGGTGACTAAAGTAGAGTGACGTACCGTGGGTATGTTCCGCGGCATACTTACGATACGCTACTCCACTTAAGAAGCCTTAGGATGTACATTTCTTTGTTCAGTATTATATTCATTCCTGATTTAGCCTCATCGGTATCAGTTATGGTTTTGCTGCCACGATTACGGGCAGGGAGAGCTACGGCTAGAGTTGCGGTCAGCACGAGCTCGTTACGGATGAGGACTGACCAGGGCGTAATTCCGGCGACACACAATTGCAGAGACGTGTCTTTTTATTGTGTTTTCGCGCCACGAGCGTTTGATGGATCGCCGTATGAGATTACTCGGATGTGCAGATCAGCACCAGAGGATTGAGCCAATGATAGAGGCCAGCCAGATTTTGATGACCGTTGGCGTATTGCTTATTCATGATGATTGAGGCACTGTTCAGCGTGCAGACGAGCGAGCCAGTTATTGCTGCGAACGACGAGATATCGTCATAGATGTTGGAGCTATTGCAGTACGAGTTGTACTGAGAGATGATAGAAGGTCGCTAGTCACCCGAGGATGAATGACTAGGACATGTGGTTCGTTCGCCTACCCCGATGCGAGGTCTTCAGATAGATTGATTCTAGCTAGAGACGACTTCACGCAGAGACGTTGAGAGTTGACAGAGACGATCGAATGTCAGAAACCTATTATTCCAAGTTTAAAGTATTCGGAAAGACATGTAGGCAATTCTATGGACCCTCTAGAAGAATGAAATCCTAACTCGACTTAATGACCGTGTGAAAGCCTTTGGACCTTAGGGTTTGCGGCAGTTCCGCGACGCCATTAGTGAGGCTTGGGTTTGCCTTCTACTGCTGGACCATCGATGCTATGGTACGTACTCGATACTGTTAAACTGTACCAAGATGTTGAGCTCTTGGGGGATTATGAGGTTTTGAAGAATCGATCGGATAGTTCGACTTCATTCGGATGCTAGGTGGTGAGATGCATTTCTTGGGAGACTCCAGATACGAGGATAGCCGTTGGAGCTCAGTCCATGCAGCCACGACGAGACGAGTCCGAAGCAGTCGACATTAGAGAAAGTGGAGTAAGTGGTTCGTACGAGATCTTGATGAGGCGAAGTTCCACTCCGCCGACATCAGAGATGCGATACGCATGCCGAGGCATTATACTTGGATATAGCTTCCAGAAGGAGTCGCGATGAGTATGCAGCCGTTTCGGAACAAGAACAGATCTAGTAAGGGACGATGACTTCCGGACAGTTCGGCAGAGACGAGATTTGGGAGAGATCTCGACAGGACCTTTCTGGAATGAATTCCGAGAAAACTTGGACCCAGGAGTGGTCATGTTACGCACACCGGCAGGCCAGAGTTCAGGATCGTCGACGAGACATGCTATGAGTAACCACGAAAGTTGGCCAGAGATTCTTGGAGAATGTGCTTGAGCGGGACTATTCCGCCATATTTGATTTCGGTATTTTGGACGATCTATTCGCATGACTGATTTTGATGATTGAGTTTCATGATATTTGTTTTCATGTACCATGGTTGCACCTACTGAGTATTTACAATTTTTGCACGGTTGTTGCACTTGATATCATTTTCGTGTCTTGGTTTCGCATGTTTATGATTTTATGGGTTTCATACAGTTGAGTTGATTTTGTGCGTATGTACGCACACGATTTGGTTTTTGCACTCGGTATAGTTCATATATGCTTGCAGTGCAGTGTTACGTATGTTGTGCATTTAGATGCACTGGACTTCGATTTCGATTGTGATGTTCGATATTTGTTTTGTGCACCTTATGCACCTGATTGGATTTTGCGCATATTCGGCGCTTGATATTGGATTTCATGATTTCGTGCACGATGGATGCACCTGATTTGGATTTTCGCGCATGTTGGGCGTATGTTTTGAGGTGCGATTTTGGTGCACACCAGATGCACTAAATCGAGATTCTTCGTGCATGTCAGATGCACTTGATTTTGCTGTTAGGCACCCACGTTGCCTATGACAGATGTTTCGTGCACACCTGATGCACTTAGATCTTGTTTCTGTGCACATGTTGGCACATATATGGATTTTGATTTCCGTGCGCACCAGACACACGTAGTATTCGTATGCATATTTTGGGATTGATTTCTTATAGAGCAGTACGATTTTATAATATTTGTTATGTGTTTTCGTACTGAGCATGACTAGTCAGAGGACAGTACCTGAATGTATTTTGCATGCATTAATAGCTATCGAAGGTTATTCCGAAAAGCGAGCTATAGTCTCAGTATTTATCTACGTGTCTGATATGACACGAAACGTTTAAAATAAGGAAACCCTTCTAAATTGTTTCCAAAGCGGCGGAACGTACAGTTCAAACAAAAGGTATATATGTATATGATTATTTTCGTATGATAGACGTCCGCCACTGTGCAGTGTTATGCGCATTGCACAGCGACTTTAAGAGATTTGGTATGCATTCCCTTTAGATATTTACATATATAGATTTGATATTTACGTGTATAGTTTCGAGTTATATCATATTGGTTTTGTATTGGATTGACATTTGTGTCTTTACCATGACTCCGATGATTGCGGGATGCTTGACGGAGTTTTGATTTTGAGTTATATGCTCATTTTTCATGCGCATGCGCTGCGCTACGATTTGTTTTATGTATTTACGATTTCGGAGCCCCGACGACTTGATGGTTTTGCTTAGGTGTTTTAGTATTTGGGGGGAGTTTTAATATAAATTCGGGGACCGAATTTCTTTAAGGGGGGGAAGATTGTAACGTTTTGAAAATCGTTTCGGTGAAATTTCAGAAAATCGGTAAAATAAGGGGTTTTCTGTAAAAAGTCAAAATACAAATATCTTTATTATAAAATTAAATATACATATTCTAGTTATGAAATTGCTAGTATTTGGTGTTTATTGAGCCACTGGTGAAATTTCAAATTTTCTGAAAATTTTCCGAAATTAATTATTTTAATATTATTTTAAGCCGTCACTAATGCATTTAATTAGGGAAAATTACAAATTAAAATGGGTTGAAACAAATTTTGTGCATCATAACACATTAAACAAAATTTTATCATGTGGTTTTTGAAATGAAATGGTTTGCCAAAACGGTTTGGAAAATATCGAAGAAAAAGGCTTTTTTCGGTGAAATTAGTGTTAATGGAAATTGGGGCATAACCTTTATCTTTTTCCCTAGCCCACACACCCACACCTCACTCTCTCTTTCCCACCCCAAGTGGCCGGCCCCCCTGATCATCCCAACATCTTGGGCCTCTCATCTCACTAAAGCAAGGAAAAGAAATGAATTAAGGAATTTAAAATGAAATGAGGTGGGTGCTTTATTTCCCTAGTTGACTTGGACTTTTCCCCACCTCAATCTCTCTCCTCCCTCACCCCCCCTACCTGGCCGAGCCCCACTTTCCTGCAACAGCCCCCCCATTTCCCCTTCTCTTTTCTCTTCAAAATCCATCTAAAATACTTCCAAATCTACAAAAAAATCAAGCTAAAATCAAAATCTAATCCCTACCCATTTTTACTTTACCATTCTAGTATGGATCTAGGGGACAAGATGGCAAATTGGAGGGCTAGATTTCAAGTTGGATCAATGGGTGGTGAGGTATAAAAATCTTAACTTTTTTGTTAAATTGTTGGTTATTGCTTTAATCTAACTTATTTAGGAAATGAATTGTGATTCTAATTGAAAGATTGGGTTTTCAAAAGAAGGATTAAATTATAGTTAGGGTTTTTGTTGTGTGATTATGGTTGCAAGGTGGAATTCATCATGTTGTGAAATGTGAAACATAACCAAGATTGTTAGTTGCAATTGTTAAGTTGGAATTGTAATAATTATGCTAATTTGCTAACTAGGTTTTTAAAATTGGTTTAATAATTGAGATTAAAAATGTAATTAGGTTTTTTATGACTTCATTAGCATTATAAAATGTAGTTTAATACTTTAGTTCATGAAAATCCAAGCTAAATTGTTGTTTGTGTATTTTTGCTATAAAATTGTTAAAATTGGGTATTTTGTAAACTAGAATTTTGGGGTTTATGGAATTTAATGAGATTAAATTATGGGAATTGTTTTTATGACTTATTTAAGATATTTAATATGTATTATGGCCGCTAGATTTGTTTAAACGTCGAGTTTTGTACTAAAACGGGTAATTTTTGCTTGCTAGATTTTCAGAAAAATGGCTTTTAAGGTGAATTTGGGGTTTTTGTGAATTCTAACCTATTTTATATTATAATTAGTGTTCGTGAATACGCAAATGAGAGTGTTTGGGTTTTTCTCGATGGTTTGAAATTTGTACATCGACATCGAGGGTTGGTTTGGCTATTCTTGCCTGCGTAGGCGATAGGTTTTGACCTATGCGTGATACGCGTGCCGATTTGATTTTCGTATGCCATTTCGATTTCGAATTTGGTTTTAATGCGATACGGTGTGTTATGATATGTAGGTACCCCATGTGGATTTCGAGACGACAAGCAAGCGCGTGGCGACGTCGGCACCGGCGAGCGAGGACCAGGTGAGTAGATTTATATCTACGGGGAGAAGTCGGGTGGATGGCGTATAGCACCCCCGCAGTTCGTGGTGATGTAAACGAATGCGTATACACACATATATTGATTATATATTGTTTGAGATTATTGATGTTAAATATGGATATTTGGTGTGCTTGGATGATTTAGTGTCGCGAAACCCTAGAGTAGTGGTCACACCACACATGCACACACACACCCATACATGCATTCATTCTTCTTTCATATGCGCTTATATGGGATTTTATATAGTTATGTGTTCACATGGGTATGGGACTATGTGTTCATATACTGGATTTGAGATGAGTCGATGAGATTTGAGTTGAGGCCGTGAGATCGGTGATATGGCAGGATTCGTACTTGAGATACGTCCTGATGTTATAGCGGATCTTTGGATGACAATGCCATGTGAATAGTGATATTAGTATTGTACTAGATGTAGGTCAGTACCCCAGATGATGATCTTGATAAAGAGGAGACCAGATGAACAGTGTGATGAGTATGATATTGACCCGTACCCAGATTTGGGGATGCCGTACGACGGATTTACGTACGAGCTATATATTGATAATTGATCCGCACTCTTGACTTGGGATGTCTGATTATAGATGTAGTATCGGATATGATATTATTGAGGCGGGATCACCGACTAATATATATACAGGTATGTATACGTATCGACTCAGATGTTAGGCGGTTTCTTTACCTGTAGTTCAGCTTGTTAGTTCAGCCGTATAGTTTAGTGTAGTTGTTAGACTAGATTAGACTCCTACCTATTTCAAAACTAACGAATCGTGGGTATTTTAAAAGACAGGTCAAGGGATTCTACGGATATTTCAAAAGATGTAACTTTTCTTAAAAACACCGTAGCCCTTATTTTCAAAACACCGCGATTCGTGTTATTTAAAAAGGCACTATTGTAGGACTTATATTAGGTTAATGCAGTTTAGTTATCGTTGTGTCTAGTATTCAGCTCCCGCATATTATTGCTGTTGCTCCGCATCGCATACTTATTGTAATTCATATTTCATTATTGATATCATGCTGTTAGGACACTATCACCATTACCGATGACGCGTATGTACCACGTACACTTACTTGCCGGCTCACACACATCTTCATCGGTAATTGCCATGTCACGTACATTTAGAAAATACTATTACAATGACATAGCCTGTTAGCTAATAGTTTAGACATGATATTAGTGTACTTGCCTTATATGTTAGTTTAGACATTGTAGTTATTACTTGCTACTTCATGCATACTGTTATTCATTGTTATGCCGCATTCATGGATTCTCATGCATATATTCACTATTTTACGTGCTATTAAGCTTTTGGATTCGGATTTCAATGAGATTTTCTGGATTTGGGGGGAAAACCGCAAAACTTATACAAACTTCTTCTCTCTCTTTTTAAATGAAAAGTGCGGTTTTCCCATGATGTATGAGTCGTCCACCATGAGTTTGCTGATGGATTTCGAGATCCAATTCGAGGAGTTGGATGAACCGTTTCGGGTACATGGTGGACCCGGTAAGGTACCCCGGGGCAAGAAGGTCGTGTTGCTGACGTTGAGCCTGGCAGGGGAGCACTACCTACCGGTGATTTTACCCGACGCGTCGGATATCCGGAGGATACCGTCGTGGTCTTGAGATGGATGGTAGGGGCCGGTCTGGACTGACGGCGCCCTAGGTATTGTGATTGAGACATTGAGATTTTGAGATATTGTGGTACAGAGATTGTGATACAGAGATATCGAGATATTTGGACACTTGTTTTGTGTCGATACTGGGCACTGTTTTATGCTGATTTCAGTTATGGTACCTCATTTTTAAAATACAGAATTCTCACTGATTTATGAAAGCAGTTTTTTTCAGTACATGCATTCTGTTTCGTGCATTCATACATCATCCATGTGATACGTTGCTACCTGAGGCACTGACACGGGCACATGGGATTACACTTGGGTTAGATATTTACCCTAACCATGGTTATGGGTTGCTGGTTATATATTTGAGGATTATATATTATGATCGTATGACCTAAGATTGCGTCATACATGCGATTTCTATTCGTAGATGTTTTTCTATTCACGAGTTGGCAACTCACTCCCGTTGTGCCCCAGTTTCTTGCAGGTTTGCCGTACAGTTTTCATTACGGCTTTGCGGGCACCGTTTCGTTCAGGTGACTTGCTACTAGGTGGGTTTATTGGTATCGTACCCATCATATTACCTTGTATAATATTATTCTGTTGTATCTAGTAAATTCCATCAACCAAACATATATTTATTTTGAGATAGAGACCAGTGATGTTATTCTTTCGACCTCAGAGTCGTGTGTTATATCTCTGTGGATTTCTTGTGGTTTTGAGTTTCTTTTTGAGTTTTGATCCTCGCCCTTAGAGTTGTATATTATATTACTTGTGTGGTTGTGACCGTCGATTGACGAAGAGCTAGCTCTCGCTTGGGGATGCCTTTTATTGACTTCGTATACTATTCATGTTGTATCCCATTTGGGGGCCAATATTTACAAAGGAGACTCTGCCGAAATTTTCAAGAAATATTTGATGTTTTTAAAAACGTATAATTCGGCTTATGCTAATAAAACTACTTGATTTAAATTGGTTTTTCCTTCACTCTACTACTTTTCTTGGTTTGGATTTCTGGGTTTTCGGCTTACTTAGATTACGTACGCCTCGAGACGTTTCGTAGTTTAAGTGCCGGTCATGTTCCGTACTTTCGGGACATGACAGGTGGTCCAAGCGGATACTGAGGGAGGCATGGCGTAGGATACTGATTAAGTTCAGTTGACGATACAGTCTAAGAAGTTTGGATTTGGAGTTCATTTATGAACTAGGTCCCATCAGATATCCAGACACATTCTAAGACAGGTATTGCTCATTTCGGGAGATGGCTTTCTCCGCGAACTTGAGATAAAGAGAGACATAGAAAGAAATATCTGAGCGGATCCACTCACTGAGGCTATTCCTCGAACGCAATAGTTTCGCAAACGGGTTTTGTGAGACTGATTAGTAGAGGAATTGGGTGTTCGGTATCACACGGGCTGTGAGTATGCGACATCGCAATAATTAGCCTTGAGTGCAAGTGGGAGATTGTTTGAGATAGTGCCCTCGGAGTCGATTAGTGGATCACAGGCACGTGATTGCAATGATTGAGTGAGGACCTATACCGGTAGGACAGTCTTACTCAAGATGATAGTATGCTATATGGTTTATCTTTATCATCGTGTACTGCTTTAGGTGACCTTACATGTCACTATTGCACGTTGATAGAGCTCTTAGGATTCTTGCTTGACTGCCAGCAGTATGATGGCGATCATATACGTGGGAGCTGGGGTCTATAAGCGCATCCTTAAATGGTCCCTAGTCGTGGGAGTTTCGAGACAGGGCATCGATACTCCATAGTAGACTAGTGTATACAGTCGAGACCCCGACGAGGGGCGGTGGCCGGTCTCACAAGCCATTGGTGTCAGTTGGTTCACCTAAGATGTATACACGTGCTCATTGGGTTATGAGTACACCGGACAGGACTCCCCGGGAACATGCTAGTTAGTATTATACCTGACGTCAGATAGCAGTTCCCTGGTGACATGTGTACAGGTTAGTTCATCGACCTGAGATCGTCATTTGTCTCGTGCGAGTTCCCACTGTGCTTTGATTACTGCCCTACCACGGCTCAAAAGAGTCATGCAAACAGGTTTTAGTTGGGTACAGTCCCAAGCCACATAGAGGCAGTGAGCAGATCTGCAGGGGTTCGTCTCTCCCGTTATTGGGGGTGAGGTCGCGCTGTGTCTAGGAGAGCCATTACACAAAGCCCTCGGCCGAGGCAGGAGATTTACTGGTAGGTATTCCAGTAGTATCTCAGGGTGTTCTGGGCTACACTCCGACACGACTTGTACCGCTTTTGGGGGTCTGACTTTTACCAACCCCCTAGGCCCGCCATGCGATGCTCATAGACGAACGGACCGGACTGTACGGATATTGTCACTGATAGGCTCAGTAGGGTGTCAGGATGAGTTCGCTCATCGACGTCCCTTTTGGTCAATACCTGGTAGCCCGTTACGTATGGCTAATACCTCTGACGTGCTAGTGGTTAAATCCACAGCCAAAGGTATTGACGAGTCTTTAGAGTCCCCCACAGACAGTTTCTCAAGTTTCGGGCGAAACGCTGTAGAGGCCGTATGGAGATATGGCAGGGTTCGATCATATATGTGCGGTATTGCACGGATCATGATCGGACGGATAATACTAGCGGGCTTTGGTTTAAGCCGGATCCTAGTATTGTACAGTATAGATTTTGTCTCTTTGCATTTGTATTCGGTCGGAATACAAATGCGGGTATGTATATACGGTCGCGGGGTTTTCCTGTAATTTTTTACGGGATCATTTTTTTTGAAGTTGCCAGTTCGCATTCCGTTTCGGCCAGTTTTCCTTTGTTCTTTCATGGCCGGATTTTTCTGATGGAGGGGCTAATTTGCAAATGTGTGCAAATTAGCAATTGTGGAGGGTTTTATGTGGCATTTGGATTATGATAATAATAGCATCTTTGCTTTTTCTTTTTCCATCATGGTTTGCTTTAATGAGATTGGATTTGTATTTGAAATTGGTGTGACCTTTTTCCCTCTTTTTCATCACCTTTTCTTAAGCTCACCCTTGCTCTTGATATGCTTACTTTCCTTCTCCCATTAAAGGGCCGGCCACACAATTTGTGAGTGAGAGAGATTCATTTTTGTGAGTGGGAAATTTCATCATCTCATATTTAGCTTGCTACAAAATTCCCAAGTTTATTCCACCTTCATCAAATGGAAACTTCAAACCCCAAGAGACAAACCATCCTACACTTCGCCTACAGTATTCTTGGACACGTCGACTCGCCAACTTCGTGCCCGAGTTGCCTCAGTCCATAGATGAAAGCCCGTAAAAGAACCCGGCGATGTGGTGCCCTTTCCGACGAGGAGGTGAACACCGGAGATTCCGCGAGGAGATCGGGACGGAGGCTGAAGACCGAAGGACACGGATCGCTCGGTATAGCATTCTATCTCTTCTCTAGATAGCTAGCATTGGGTTAATGGTTCGATCCGGATTTTAAGTTTGCGGTAGCGCCGGTTTTAAAGTCAAGAAAATTTTGTTTCCGCATTTTGGCCTCGGATAGACGGCCGGAGCGCTACTGTAGCCTTACACGAGACTCCTGTTAAACATGATCCTCCTTTCCACTATACGATTTCAAATATGACCTAGAGACCGATAGGAACACAGATCATACTTTGCATCATTTAGTGACATAGCGATTATCAGCATTTTACTTTCACTGTTATTATCGTATTTGCATGTTTCATATCATTAATATAAAAATTGCTATTACGTCGCTCTGACGACCTGAGTGTGCATGCTCAGACCTCGAGGAAGAACCAGCGCAGGAGTCGGATTTACCTTTCGAGCTGACGGAGATCTAGTCTAGAGTACCTTTTTCTTCATTTCTGTTTTCCCTAGAGATCTTGTATTCGAACTCGGTTAGTAGTTCTTTCCTGTTTATTTGTGAATTGTGAACAATGAAAATTTGATGTAATAATTTAGTGATGTATTTCCTTTACTGCTGTGCTTTGTTTACTGATTACCATGTAATGCTAGAAGCCAAAGTGTGACTACGGCGGGATTATTCTTTGACCGTAGGAGCATGGCTGGCCTAGTCATCCCTTGTTTTCCGTATTTTGGGAAGCGGGGCGTGACATGGTTTTTGTTGGTATCAGAGCCAGGTTTAGTAATAAGGGATAACATTAACTACACTGTATTACATGATTTTCGCTTCACTATTCCTGATTTTCATCCTTGAATCTAATTATACCCTTTTGAATCTTCCAGCGATATGACGTCCCCGAACGACCACTCCTCGGACTTAAGTTCTCAGGATCGCACGGAAAGAATACTTAGTGCACTGACCTCTCTCGCTGAAGTTCAGGAGAGGAAGACGGACTTACTCGCCGAGGGACTCAGGGCTATTACTGCTGCAGGAGGATCCTCCGCACTCATTACCGCCTCCGAGGGCACTGCTCTACCAGCTTACTCTACCAGGGCTGGCACCGTGTCAGATTTCCGGAGGCTGCATTCAGCTGCATTTACAGGACTAGCCGAACCACTAGAGGCCGAGCAATGGATAGTGAACATGGAGAACTTACTGACGGCCGCCAGGGTACCAGATAAAGATAGGATGAATGTGATAAAGATCCAGTTGGAAGATGAAGCCCGTACTTGGTGGACAGTTGAAGAAAGCAGGCTAGAGATGCCAATTGAATGGAGAAAATTTAAGGAGTGCTTCCTGGACCATTATTTCCCTTCCACTGCCAAGGCAGAGATGGAAAAAAGATTCATTTTACTGAAGCAGAATGGCCGCCCCATGGACGTATATGCGGCAGAGTTCAACCGTCTGAGCCGATTTGCTCCATACATGGTCGCTTCAGAGGGCACCAGAGCCAGACGCTTCTTGCAGGGACTTGATTTCGAGCTGCAGCAGTTGATCGCATCACTGGAGTTGCAGACTTTTGCACAGGTACACAATGCGGCGAGAATTCAGGAGCAATTGATCAACAAGTTCAAGAAGACCCCAGTCGTTCCAGCACGTACCCATGCACCTTCCCGAGGAGCCATACCGGTTCATAGGTCTGGAACGACACAGATGAAGCGTCCGTTCGTGCCCCAACATCGCCCCCAGAGACAGAACGTAGTTTGCGGCTACTGCAATAGAGATGGGCATACCCAGAAGGACTGTCGCCGCGCCAAGGGTCAGTGCTTGATTTGCGGATCCAGTCAGCACAGGATTAGCGGTTGCCCCGAGCGAGTAGAGATACAGGAAGGTTCTGGACCGCAGCAGCAGAGACCACAGGAGCAGAGGCAACCCTATACAGGTTGCGGTCAGGGACGGGCTTTCACCTTGACCGCCGAGCAGGCAGAGGCTTCAGGGGAAGTTGTCACAGGTACTTTACTCGTACATTCCTTGCCAGCTAGAGTACTATTTGATTCTGGAGTATCGCACTGCTTCATATCTGAGCATTTCATTGATATACACTCCATACCACATGAACCACTAACCAAGGGCTGGGAGATACATACGGGTAATGGCATTATAATGTCTAGTCGAGAATGTAGATCATGTCTGGTTGTAGTGTGTGGCAGGGAATTCTATGCGAATTTCCTCTTGATCGGGACGGGCAGTTATGATGCAATTCTCGGTATGGATTGGATGAGTACCTTCCATGCAGTTATTGATTGCCGAGCAAGGAACGTGATCTTCTGCATTCCCAACCATCCGGAGTTTATTTTCAAAGGCGGAAGCGAATCTTTGGAGCCAGCTAAGTATAGAGCCAAGCCAAAAGAGCTGACCACTATGGAGATTGATGAGAGCGCAGCCCCAGAGATTGTTCGAGACTTTCTGGACGTGTTTCCTGAAGATCTACCAGGTCTACCACCTCCACGCGTCTTGGAGTTCTCAATCGATTTGACTCCAGGTACAGCACCAGTTTCCAAGGTCCTCGGTGGTACCAAACCACCCCGGGACTTCTTTGTAGGTATTCGGCGCTAAACCCCTCAAATCATCAATCTCATCAAAACCCATTGAGATCCACACGCAACAGAAGATCATCACCAAGATCCACCGGGAGATCAACGGAAGACAACATCTGACGGAGACCCGAAAAAGACCTCCATCAGGCGCGCTAAATGGAGTACTCATCGCTACTAACTCCACTCCTCATTCTTATCACAATTTTCGTGGCTGAAATCCAATACTCTGCTGTGACTTACGCTAAGACTACGTCAGAGCCCATAACTACTATACCGACAGGAGGGCGTCCCGCCTGTGTACTGGGACGTGAAACTCGTGTCCTACGCCCGATGCTACGCGAACCAACAACATGGTGATTGTCTACCTCTTGAAGGTTCAGGTGGGCCCTACGGAGAGAACATATTTTGGGGCAAGGGAAAAAGTTACACGGCATACGATGCCGTGGATGCATGGATGTCTGAGTAGTAGTAATAACTATGAGGATAACATCTGTGCTAATGGAGTTTTGTGAAGGCTACATTCAGGTGGTTTGGGGTAGAACTAAAAGGATTGGATATGCTCGTGTTTTGTGTTATGGAGGTGCAGTTTATATGATTTGTGAGTATTAATTCCGTCTGCAATCAAGGGGAAGAGGCCGTACTGATTTGGTTCTGATCAGTTGTCGAGTTCAGAATATGTAATAAATATGATATGAATAAGATGGATAAGGAAAATTTTCTCTAGAATCATCATTTGATGTTTTAATGCACAAATTGGTTATCCACGTAATTTATAAATCCATTTGCTAGATCAAAATTAGTATTGATCACTAATAAGAGATCTTATATATCCCCACCAAAGAATAATTCATTGCTCGTATAATAAAACCTTATATCATGCGATTAGCAAAAAATCTTTATATGTTTGGCTGTTCTAAATTATAATATAGGTATTTGAAAGGATTAGATAAGATATTTCGTAAGTTACACTAAAATAATACCTCAAACTTTTCCTAATTTTTAGATAAATACCATAATCTTTATAAATTATTTTAAGACAACATAAACTGCCTAGTTGCATTAAAATGCCATTTATTAGTTGTTATCTTTCCAAAATTCCCTATATAACATTGTGAGAATTTACTAAAAGCTAGTAATTTCTGGCTTTGCATTTGAAATTATTTTCCTTCTATTTTTCATATATGAAGTGGCCGGGGTGCAAAAAAGAGGACACAAGGGGGACAAAGCAAGGGCCCCACCAAAAGATATGCGGGCGATTAGCTGCTAAAATGATTTGGACCGCATTCGCATGTGAAGTCGTATCGACAAACTAAACTTGTATTAAGTTTTTTTCGATTACATGTGTGACTCACAAAAGGTTGATGGCAAGAATTTCGTTCCAATTCCAAAATGAAAGGTGGCTTGTTTGATTCCCCTAACATGCCAAAAGGAAAGGCAATGATTAGAATTATTTTAGATGGCTTATTAGAATTGAGCTTCAAAATATATAGTCTATGATAGTTTAGGTAGTCTATTATGAAAGTGTTTAACTTAACATGGCCTTTTTGCCCATACGTGTGCCCTTGGTGGGCGAGCGGGCATGAGAACCAAGCACGGCCCAAGATAGGGCCGGCTAGGGTTATCGCAGACCCTAACTTGGTCTCCAGGTCTCCAAGTCTCCCGTCTCTCTATGTATATGCATATATTCTCTTGTGTGAGAGATCTCTACTATTATAACCACAAAACTTGAGGGTATCCAAATTGATTTTAATTTGATACCCTAACTTAGCCTCAAACAACACCACATCACCAGTAAAAAAATTAATGTAGAATTTTCTTTAATAATTACAATCATCAATTATAACTATATAATCATTTTTACCGATTTTAAATAACCATATAAGTTAATCTTCTCAATTTTTTAAAATTCAAATTAAAAATATTAAACATAATTTTTATTTGAATACTTGCCTCTCACGTGCAAGATTCTAGTAACATTAATGATGAGAAATGAAGCCGCCGCCTCCTCATGTGTTAAGAGTAGTAGTGGGGTTTCTCGATTAACATCGCAGTTATTCCTGGGGCTAGTGAAGATGCCAAGAGATTCATCGGTAAAAAACGGTTATTCGATCAAACGATTTCCTATATTAGGTGATGTATCTTATTTATTTATATTCCGCAACTATCCAAAGCCGGACAGAAGGATGGGGTTACGTAGGGGTTAGTAACACTACTACAAATAAGGGTTGCCCCTACGGATTTATCCGTAGGGGCAACTCACTGCCCCTACGGATATATGCGTAGGGGCTAAAAAAATACCCCGTATGTGCAAAGGCCGCAGGTGCAAGTTGAAGCCCTGAACTTACCCCTACGGGCAAATTATTGCCCCTACGGATTTATGTGTAGGTCCTGTTGCCCCTACGGAATAGGCCGTAGGGTAAAAAAAGTTATATTATTTACGTTTTTTTTTAATATATTGAATGTACCTACGGACATAACCGTAGGTCCATGCTATAACCCCTACGGATATCTGCGTAGGTACCTACCCGTAGGGGCCAAATATCAAGAATAACACCGTAGGGGCTAGGCTGTGGCCCCTACGGATATATCCGTAGGGGCACTCTCAACCCCTGGTACTGAGATCAGGGGGAAATATCAGTTACTCCTGATATTGTGCCCCTACGGGTATAACCGTAGGGGCAACATGGGTATCTACGGATTAATCCGTAGGTACACATTATCTGTATTTTTTTTAAAAAATGGGCTGCTTGATTTTTTCCCGCCCTGTGCACAATAATATATACATCAATCAAATATAAAATTAATCATCACACAACATATATCGCAGTATTCATAATCACATCTCACGCATATAATATACAAAAGAAACCAAAAAACTGAATATGATATAAATATAAACCAAAATCAATATGCCCAAAATGTTTCGAAATGTAGTACAATATGTATCATATAAATAAATACATGTTTCAAAAAATAAGAATAAAAAAGCTAGCCTAGCTCGGTCCAGCTCCACCTCTGATAAACGCTAGAATCTTGCGCCTACCCCACCGCGTCTGGACCTAACGTGTGCAATAAGCGTGTAAGAACTGTGTATTATTCGAATTCTTATCATTATCAAGTTATTTCGAAACCCCATTTGGATATCTAGTTTAGAAAACCGTAGTTTATTTTAATTAGATATGTACATGTATGATTAATCAAACCTAAGTCTACAACCAAATAAGCTCAGGCTACGTACTGATATTGGATATGTTGATATCTATAATATGACATGATATTTTACTATTAAGTAGTATACATACCAGCATCTCCTTCAACTTCTGAACGGTGGCCTTCAAGCTCTCCAGTTCCTGCTGGATACGTCGCTCACTGGAGACGGAGGAAGTAACCGCCGGGGTGGAGTCCAACCTCATATGGGCCCTGCTAGAGCCCAGTCCTCGGCCTCTCTCCCAACCTCCGTCGTGCCGTCCGTGTGCGGCGTCCAGGACTGGGGTCAGCAGCCTCGAATGCTGCATTCCCCCTAGCAACTGTCAGAACATTATATTTAGCACATACTGGTCTATAAAATTGACAAGAAATACCAAAATCAACAAATTCAAAGCCTTACCTACAGAGATAGAAGATGTGCTCCTCTGGTATCTGCATGTATCAAAATTTGAATAATATTAATTAATTTCAGTACATACATATTAACAAGGTAAACTCGCATATAGCGCTGCTTACACATAAGACAGGGAGTGAACAAGCTCTTGTAGATCATCAGGCGCAAATCTAATCTCATCAAGCAGCCCATGATAATGAGTTGGACGACTAAACAAGGTCCACGACTTACAATCATTCCCGCATGCGAGCACATATAAAAATCATAGTTTGTAGGATGACAAATTTTATTGTCAACTACTGTCACCACCTACAGCTAGACAATAATAAAAATTACTAAGTAAGAGCAAAAAGAATGTGTGTATATTTATGATATAGCATTCTAAATCAATATACATGCCCTATATGATATATAAACATACCTGGAGGAACGGAAGTGGCCTCTGTCCCTGATATGGACGCATCACCAACAACTAGACAATCAAAC
Source organism: Agapanthus africanus (assembly GCA_030015575.1). Taxonomy (NCBI): domain Eukaryota; kingdom Viridiplantae; phylum Streptophyta; class Magnoliopsida; order Asparagales; family Amaryllidaceae; genus Agapanthus; species Agapanthus africanus. Next base: position 819,540,725 of record CM057339.1, on the reverse strand, counting down.
ATTGACAATAAAAGTAATTTTGACATAAACAGGCATGAATATCTATAATATTACATTCAAAATGGATTTTAGAGAGCGCACCTGTAGTGAGAAGTGAAAAAAGTATCACCCAATAAGGGTGTAATTTACAGAATCAGTTGAAACTCTTGAAAGTCATAGAAGAACCTGACCTGCACAAATCTGATGTATGTTTTCCATTGGACACTAAGAAGTCTCTAAAGGGAAAAGCCAATGTGAAAGCCATCATTAGTTCATATCAGAAGATTGATACTGAAACAGAGAACAATAAATGTCATTTTCTTCTTCTTCTGCCACATTACTATCTTCTCCTTCTTCTTCTGCCACATTACTGTCTTCTCCTTCTTATTATGTGCGCGTGCAAATTCAATGACTATATTGAGAATATGGATTAATAGTGGGTAGGAAAAGTATTTCTCAAATGGCTTTTGCATCTAAAAACCATAAACTACTAAGTAATAGCATATATAATTTTTTTAGTATAAAGATTGTTATTTTAAGTTTTCCCTTATAATGATATGATCTAACTGCCTTTATAAACTACAAGTGTACAGAAAATTATGATAAGAAACCATAAGAAAGGGTCGTAGCCATGCATAACCTTGAATCTACATACCAAATCATGCACAAGCATGCAATTATTGTCACCTTACCTTGGAATATAAAATATCTTGGAAGACTATAAGCGAGCATTTAAATCTTGATAACTTTTGACTTCAACATATATTTTTCTCAAGTACCATGAAATATACTTCCTCCGTATAAACCGTTTTCAGGAAGATGGATTAACAATGACAAATTATCCATTGTGGCTCACTAGGTTGGCATTTTCTCTTCTATTGACCATCTTACTAATCTGCTTGGTAAATTTATTCGGAACCGGCTGCGAATCATTAAAAGACATGCATAAGAAAGAAAGCTAAAATACAGATATATAGCATACCGATACATCGAAACTTTAAAGTTGCGATGACAATCCAGAGATATTTATTTCTACACACGTGGTGCGCGTGCGAATGCGTCAGGCATCATGGACAAATATTTGAGAACATGGAAAGTATTATTAGTATAAAGTAATTAAAGATTTTAAACACCTTGGGTAGATATTTTCTTAGTTGATGCAATCATATCATGAGAACTAATTTGATGTATCGGTATGTTATATATCTATATTTGAGCTTTCTTTTTTATGCATGCCATATAATGATTCGCAGCCGGTTCCGAATAAATTTACCAAGCAGATTAACAAGATGGTTAAGAGAAGAGAAAAGGCTAACCTAGTGAGCCACAATGGCAAAATATGGCATGTTGATCTTCACATCGAGAACAAAGTTGCTTCCATGAGTGTATATAATGTATAAACAAAAGGTAATTGGAATCCTGAAGCCCCATGAAATGCATAAATATGATGCTTCAACAGTATGTGCGCTACATCAGTCATCAAACAATATGCTTAGTGAATGCTCTAGCCTAACTCTGGCTTCTTCAACTTGGCAGATATTCAGGTGACAACTTAATACTTAGTTTGTAAATGAAGAAGTAATACATTGATTTAGAGAAAATCGATGTAATATTACTATTGAGTGATAACAATCAAGCCAGAGAATCGTGACAGAAAAAAGTTTTCTTGAATTAGACAATCAGGTATATAGCTTCTTGAAGATGATTGGGAAATACTTGTGCTTAATGAATACCAAATTCCCTATGCCTACATGACTGGTATAACAGCTCCTTGTATAAATTTATGGAATCAAGGGGAAAAGAAAGTTCCAGGTATCTCTGCTCTTAACCCATGTGGCATTCGAGATGGAAAATGCCATTTGACCAAACCATTAGGCCTGTCCTCTCTATTCATATAGGCCTCCCACCAAGTGGCTAGTTGTTAGGTAGATATGAAACATCTTAATTTTACCTTGCTTGTTGGGTTGTATCGTTTAGATAAATGTTCATTATTCAATTTCACCTTACAGACGATGCGGTTCTTCAAAAAGGAAAGTTGTGGCATGAACTTCTCCGACAGGAATATGTTAAAAGAAGAGAAATGTCATAAATGATAACACAAGGTAGTTGGTAACATGCCAATGAACATTTATTAAGATAATCAGTATAGAGCATATGTAAAATGAATAAATATTTTATATTTATCCATACTAACCTACAGACGATGCGGAGGGTACGGAAGTGGCAGGAGTAGCCCCTGCGTCAGACGTAGACGCACCATCTATAATTTAGACATTTAAAAATAGATTATATAAGTAATTGCAAAAAGAATGTGTAGATCAATAATATAACATTCTAAATCAACATGCATGCACTATAGGATATATAAACATACCCGCAGGTGCGGTGGTGTCACCACCTACAGCTAGACAATAATAAAAATTACTATCTAAGTAAGAGCAAAAGGAATGTGTGTATATTTATGATATAACATTCTAAATCAATATACATGCACTATATGATATATAAACATACCTGGAGGAGCGGAAATGGCCTCTGTCCCTGATATGGACGCATCATCAACAACTAGACAATCAAACATTGACAATATAAGTAATTTTGACATAAAAAAGCATGAATATCTATAATATTACATTCAAAATGGATATGCGTGTAATATACCTGGAAATGTGGCAAAGTCCATACGGAAGGAGGCATCCGAAGGGGTCTCCGATCTGGGTGCAAGACCGGCCCTCTGAAGCTCCCTACGCAGCTCTCTGGGCGGCTTAACCGCTCTGCCTCTGCCGGTGCCGCGGCTAGAGCTCCCGTCACCCCTCACTGCTCCCGTCATCGTCATCAAATCTAGTCCTGCATATTCTCCTATAAGAAATCCTTGAAACTCCTATAAGAAACCTTGGAACTTCAGCCTCACAAAGAGCTTCTTTGACTACACATGTATAAAGATTCCTCCAATAGGATGTTCCACAAAGACAACGAAAAGGAGAGAAATGACATGAAGTACCTTGATATAGGTAGGAGATGATATGAAGCAAGATGACATAAATGAGAAAAGAGAGCGGTCATAAGTGAAAAAAAATTAAATGAAACATAGTGCGGGAAAAGGTATTTTGGAGAAAGAAAATTAAAGTTTTTGATATCCGTATCTAGTTATTACTATTTCGGAAAGCTACTATAAAATCAGTAATTCCTTTGTTACAGTCAATTTCATAAACAAAATTTGGATAATGATCTTACAGTTTTTCGTGAAGTTTATTTTATTTGTTAATTTAATTAGAAATCAATCTGCCCTGTATAGATTATTCCTGTTCCATAAGAAGGTTCCTTCCTTTTATATGCAAATAAGGTCTGGTAATAAACAGTAAGATTCTAATTAAAACCAGACTTGCAATACATCTTTAAAAGTAGACAGTACGCTGGATGTTAACGGGCAACAAAGCATGATATACTTAGACTACACATCCTATTTGACTAGCAACAGATAAATGAACGTCACGTAACATTCAAAAAGGCAACTCTCTGACCAATAGGAATTAGAAAAGTATGCAGCCCCACTCATTAATCTACAATCAACATAACTAATCAAGATATCATACAGTACAATGCTTTTTCAAATAACATTTCCATCAAGTGACATAGATTTTAGCTGAAACTTGGACCTTGAATAATGAGACAAATAGACAGATAAACAAACCAAAAGAAGAAAGTCTAGCACATCTCACAAGTATGATTTAGTATTGTATAAGCATATTATATGAAACATTAACAAAGAGATTATACTTTTAGGAGTTATGTAGTAGGTGGAGGTGTATAAATTTTGGGGGAGATGCGGGATCATTGTATGATCCATTCATGATAAATCTTGGCCTCTAGGTGGTCGTTGACTGAACCTATTCTCCTTCCTATTTAGATAGTCTTCGCTTAAAAATAGGCATTTCTACTAAAGAATTTTAAACAAATTATCAGAATTCTACTTCCATACTGTGAAGTTTGTTTGGACTACACACTCAAGAGAACATTTAAAACTCCCCATCCTCGGAGATGATGTCCAGATGACTGCATTGCCATAAAAGTAATCAAATCATTTTGGATCCTTACTCTAAAATGATTATACTTGCTTATCTTAAGATTTTAATACCCAGCCTAACCCCAACCCTAACCCTAACCCCAACCGCAACCCCCTGCCGAACCCCAACCCCAACCGCAACCCCATCCCCAACCGCAACCCTAACCCTAACGCTAACCCCAACGGATGCCTCATCGGTACCCAAACCATGAATCCTAGCCCTAAAATAATCAAATATTTGTTTAATTTAAGATGTCCTAACCTGTGCAGTGAAGGCGTCGACAATCGATCGGAGGCGACGACGAAAGGAGGCGACGACAAAATCGGAGATGAGGAAAGCCCAGGCGGTGGCGACGACGAATCGGCCAGCGCTGGCGACGACGAGAACGACGACGAAACATAGACGATCGGCGGGAACGAGGGTTTGGCGATTTTGGGTTCGCGCGCGATAGGAAAATAATTTTTAGGTAATGAGCGTAGGGATCGATCCGTGCCCTTTTAATTAAATCTCTATTTAGATACCCCTACGGATAAGTCCGTAGGTTCTTGGTTTGCGGCTCCGTAGGGGCAAACAACAATTTACGATTTAGTATTTTTTAAATTAATTTGTAAGGACCGTAGGGGCAACCTTTTGGACCTACGGACTAATCCGTAGGGCCAAACTAAATCTGCCCGTACGGATTCCGTTATTCGTTGGGGCAACCCCCTATTTTAGTAGTGTAAAAGCCAATCGAGGATTAGACGTCCGAAGCCTATAAGTCCGATTGGATGAAGGTGGCCCGATGGAGGACCAGGCGTCCAAAAACTTATAGTCCGATTTGACTAAAGATAACCCGATGGAGGACCAGGCGTTTGAGGACTTGTAGTCCGATTTGACGAAAGGTAGCCTGATGGAAGACTTGGGTATTAAGACTTGTAGTCCGATTTGATGAAGGGTGACACGATTCAGGACTAGACACCGTTGGAAAACTTGAAGTCTAATCCGGTGAAAGGAGACCCTATCGAGGACTAGGGCTCCGAAGACTTAGAGTCCGATCCGGTGAAAGGTGGGGCCCGATTGAGAACTTAGAGCCCAACCAGGCAAAGAAGGAACACGGTCATGAAAAAAATGAAGATTTTAACATACATGATGCTATATGGTGGAGAAGGCTCGCCGAAGAGAAACCATAGGAATAACAGAGATGCTAGAGAATCGGAATTGTCAAGGGTTAAGAAGTGTACCAAAACATTTTTTGGAGAACAGCTTTTGGTGTTCGAAGGTGTTTGATGTAATTTTTTTTTATCTTATAGTTTCTTCAAATCATCTTTTAATAAATATGGAGTACTTGTCTTCGTTTAATCAAGGGAAAAAGGCTTATGGCAGAGGGCATAATGATATGCTAATAAGAGCGAACTTAGAGAGGGTAATGTTAACAGGAGATCACAACTTATCTAGAGGACATACCAAAGATATATAGGGGTGAACATGAATCTAGTTACTGATTAGTGTGTCCAAACACAAGCCCATATGATGCCTCATCCCAAAAGCCATCCTAATAATTCAATAAGTGGGGGCCTTCTTTCTCCCTACTTTCAGAAAAGTCGGTGGCTTAATGATGGAAACAAGGTATAAAAATGCATCCTTTTAAGCTTAGTCATACCTTAATCATTTAAGAAATCATTGTCCAAACATATGCTTACATATTGGCAGCAGGATAAAACAAGATATACGGTGAAAGGTCCTACCATGGTGGGTTTTTTGACTTGTATTTTGTTCTATGGGGTTTTGGGTTTGGTTTGGTATTTTTTTTGGATCCATATATGTATGGTTGTTTTGATTAGGGTAGTTTGGTAATTTTGTGTTTGGCAGGATCTTGAACTCATTTAAATATTGTTTTGGGGTATAGTGATGAGAGGTTTTTTCAATTTGTGTGTGGTGGCTAAGCGGGAGAGGGTTTTGGGAGAGACGGTTATAACCTATTTTTGGTGAGAAGTGAGTTTCTTTGTGATTCTCGTCTCTCTTTAAAAATTTTTTCTTGCAATCGTGTTATCGAAGTCTCTTTATCTGCTATCAGAGCCATGTCTCGATCGAGTTGGTTTGTGAATTTTTTTGGGGATTTTTTTTGTGTGTTTCAATAGCGAGTACTTAGGGTACACGTATGGTGGTTCAAAAGGCTCAAGTTATTCGGTAGAACTATTTAATGGCATCAATGATTTTATCTTATGGCAACAACGGACGAGGAATATTTTGAATCGAGAAGGATTAGTGAAGGATTTGAAACCGAAATCAAACAAGCCGGAGAAAATGACAAATGAAGCATGGGAAGAATTGCGAGACATGCATCAATGATTTTATCTTATGGCAACAACGGACGAGGAATATTTTGAATCGAGAAGGATTAGTGAAGGATTTGAAACCGAAATCAAACAAGCCGGAGAAAATGACAAATGAAGCATGGGAAGAATTGCGAGACATGGCAAATAGTACGATCCAAATTTACTTAGAGAATAACACTCTCTGTGAGGTTATTGGGTTAACGGATCTAGCGGAGGTTTGGGCTAAATTAGAGAACATGTACAAATCTAAATCTTTAACAAATTGTCACGTCCCGCTTCTCAAGATACGTAAACACGGCGCGCGACAGAGCTAACCATGCTACCTGTGGTTATGAATTATCTCTCCACAGTCATATTATGGCTGTCTATCGGATATCAAGAATAGTAAAATAAAATCTAAGTAACACATGTCCATCTGCCACAATAAATAAAATCAAGAAATGTATATAGCGGAAACGAATCAAGATCCAATAAACAATAGTATCTGAATCACGTCCCAATATGGGCTCACATCAATAGAAATAAAACTGCGAAATTAAATAAACTAAGAGTCTTTAAATTAAATAGCTAGCTCCTCATTACTCGGATTGATTGTTAAAGTACTCCTAATCCGCCTGCGATAAAGGTAGAGCAACTGGACCATACAAAACCCAGAAGTCAGTGCGTTATAATATCAAAAGAATTGTAATAACCAGGATAAGATGATATGATTAAATAAGAATGTAAATAATAATCACATGTATAAAACCATGAGGTATATGTATGTGATGTGTATCCTGAAATCTGTGCTTCTAAATTATCTTTTCTACAAGTCTTTGAAATCAATTTAATAGAATCGTCAATATAACTCAATAGTATCACGTGCGTGCCCGGAACCACGGTCAAGATTCTCGGGCTGAATCCAAGACGTGCCGCTAAGCGGTAAACATGTAACATGTACAGATACATGATGTCAGCAGCATCATTCCGGAGCTGGCCGAGCCCGAAGAGACTGATCGGTATAAGTATCGAACTGTTGAGTTACAATTCAGGTTTCATTATTGATTTCCTCTTACCCCCAAGGTTTTGTATTCAAGTCGGGTATTGATGATATACATCTAATGCCAACACAGGATCAAGCAGGTACATGTCTTGTCTGTATAGACAACAAGTCACGTCCATCAGGACAACAATCAGGATTGTTGGTATTAGCAATAAGATCCAAGTAACAAGTCTATGAACATGCCATGTACTGTATATTAACCAAAATAGATACTAATGTAAAACTGTAATCAATATCGAAACACAACGAATGCCAGGATGCATATGTATCTATCTGTAATAACCGTTATACGTCCATTACCATATGTGATGCAATCTAGATAACATATTGAACTGATATAGCAGTATGATAATATCGTGATGTTCCGACATGCAACTAGATGAACTATTATCAGTACGGATTTAGACGAATACTATAAAACTGTAAATCGGTAATCTCTGCCAAATAGTAAAACAAATATACTATAATTTATCAAATAAATATTGATATAATAAAATAGCATGTTGCAAGTTTAAAACTTGCCTGATCGGATCTCACATCGAGATACAGATGTCATGTTCATACGTCGAAATAAAGTCACGACGCAAAACTTACGCACGCAGGACTGGACCTGGTTGAGCATCTGCGTGACGTGGTGACAGGCTAGGCGACGATGGCGGTTGGGTCGTCTGAATCATCGACGACGTGTGCTGTAAGTCCGCGGCGGCACCCCGGCCGTCGATCCGACGCCGGAAACGCGGAAACAAAAACTTTGCAAACTAGCAAACCGGCACCACCGCGCACTTTTCACCCGGATCGGGCCATTAACCTACCAACTAGCAAAGTAAAATACGAGTAGAGAAGTATACCAAGCGATCCGTGTCCTTCGGTCTTCGTCTCCACTCGAATCTCTCGCGGAAACTCCGTCCATCACCTCCTCGTCGGAAAGGGCACCACGTAGCCGGAATCTTTTACGGGCTCCCACCTCTTGACCGAGGCAACTCGGGCGCGAAGTTGGCTAGCCGACGCGTCCAAGATGTGCTGTAGAATAGTGTATGAAACTTGTCTCTTGGGGTTTAATTGCCATTGATAATGTGGAGGAGAAAGAACAACCCTTTTGAAGTGAAGAATGGTGCTCTCATATTTTAGCAAAGAATAAGAAAATGAGATCAAAATGATTTTTCCTCACCCCCTCACCCTCAAAGTGGCCGGCCCTCACTCAAGAATGGAGGGGAAAAAAATGCAAGAGCAAAACACATGAAGAAAATGGTGTGTATAAAAAGGAATATATGTCACAACCATTTTCCCATCTCATCATATCAAAGCACCATCATATGAAAAGCAATGAGTAAGACTAGAATGGAATCTCATCATGAAGCTACCTTTTTACAAGAAAGCCCTCCACAAATAAGTTATTTGCACTCTTGCAAATAACCCCCTCCAACGGAAAGTCCGGCCGTGAAGGAATAAAAGAAAACCGGCCGGAACGGAATGCAAACTGGCAACTTCAGAAAACTGATCCCGTAATAAATTACAGGAAAACCCCGCTACTGCAAATACATGCCCGCATTTGTATTCCCACTGAACACAAATGCAAAGAGACAAAACTACACTGTCTAATACTAGGATCCGGCTTAAGCCAAAGCCGGCTAGTAAAATCCGTCCGATCATGATCCGTGCAATATCGCACGTATCTGATCGAACCCTGCCATATCTCCATACGGTCTCTGCAGTGTTTCGCCCGAAACCTGAGTAACTGTGTGTGGTGGACTCTAAAGACTCGTCAATACTATGGCTGTGGATTTAACCACTAGCACGTCAGAGGTATCAGCCATACGTGACGGGCCACCAGCTACTGACTAAAAGGGACGTCGATGAGCGAACTCATCCTGACACCCTACTGAGCCTGTCAGTGACAATATCCGTACAGTCCAGTCCGTTCGTCTATGAGCATCGCATGGCGGGCCTAGGGGGTTGGTAAAAGTCAGACCCCCAATAGCGGTACAAGTCGTGTCGGAGTGTAGCCCAGAACACCCTGAGATACTACTGGAATACCTACCAGCAAATCTCCTGCCTTGGCCAAGGACTTTTCATGTTCTGGCTCTCTTAGACACAGCGCGACCTCACCCCAATACCGGGAGAGACGAACCCCTGCAGATCCGCTCACTGCCTCCATGTGGCTCGGGACTGTACCCAACTAAAACCTGTTTGCACGACTCCTTTGAGCCGTGGTAGGGTAGTAATCAAAGCACAGTGGGAACTCACACGAGACAAATGACGATCTCAGGTCAATGAACTAACCTGTACACATGTCACCAGGGAACTGCTATCTGACATCTGGTATAATCCCAACTAGCAGGTTCCCAGCGAGTCCTGTCCGGTGTACTCATAACCCAATGAGCACCTGTATACATCTTAGGTGAACCAACTGACACTAGTGGCTTGTGAGACCGGCCACCGCCCCTTGTCGGGGTCTCGACTGTATACACTAGTCTACTCTGGAGAATCGATGCCCTGTCTCGAAACTCCTACGACTAGGGACCTTTTAAGGATGTGCTTATAGACTCCAGCTCTCACGTATATGATCGCCCTCATACTGCTGGAAGTCAAGCAAGAATCCTAGGGGCTCTATCAACGTGTAATAGCGACTCGTAAGGTCACCTAAAGCAGTACACGATGATAAAGATAAATCAGATAGCATACTATCATCTTGAGTAAGACTGTCCTACCGGGATAGGTCCTCCCTCAATCATTGCAATCATGTGCCTGTGATCCAATAATTGACTCTGAGGGCACTATCTCCAACAATCTCCGACTTGCACTCAAGGCTAATTATTGCGATGTCGCATACTCACAGCCCGTGTGATACCGAACACCCAACTCCTCTACTAGTCAGTCTCACAAAGCTCGTTTGCGAAACTATTGCGTTCGAGGAATAGCCTCAGTGAGTGGATCCGCTCTGGTGTTTCTTTCTATGTCTCTCTATATCTCAAGTTCGTGGAGAAAGCTATCTCCCGAAATGAGCAATACCTGTCTTAGAATGTCTGGATGTCTGATGGGACCTAGCTCATAAATGAACTCCAAATCCAAACTTCTTAGACTGTATCGTCAACTGAACTTAATCAGTATCCTGCGCCATGCCTTCCCTCAGTATCCACCTGGACCAACTGTCCAAAATACTGCCCCTCGTCAGAGGGAAAAACTATAACTCGACAGCCACTCTGCCATCCAGGTCATCTTGGAAGCCTGGAATGATAACCGTCTCCTAAAGGAGGCTGCCGTTATCAATTCCTTAGAACATCAACTTATGTTCTAAAACTGCTTCCGATTGTGACGACCAAAGTATAACCGATCGTAGTATAGGAATATTACTTCCTACTCTGTGTATGTCATCAAAAACCAGGACATCACACCCTACTACCTTCTTAACAGATCCATCCCCTATTCTGATGAAGTCAAACCTATGACTGTCACATCAGAAATAGATGATCTATCTCCGCTATATCTGCTTTAGTCTATAAATAGACATAAGCCTGATGTCCACCAATGCTTCCGCTGCTCCCACTGACTACGACAACCCTCTGGCAGAGTCATATAGACGTATACTTCTAAAGCTAGTTCAGAACGACGCTATACTCATCCTCCTGCCGGGTCTCACAGTCTGGAACAACAGCAATGGCAAGTCTGGGTAAATAAGAACCTCCCTGTCACCGTCCTTGAGTATACCGAAGTACCTCTCGGGTGCCTGAGGTTACCCACCATATCTGCGGAGTGGCCAATGGAATGTCAAACCAGATTGAATCTTTAGGTTCTTATCAAATCTTCAGTAATCGTTTGCGGTTCTGGAATCACTTCCAGTTCTACCATACTCCCACTACTGTTTTCTAAAAAAGTCTATTTTTATTAAAACTGTGGCGAGTCAAGAACAATATCACTATTGATCTTCCAGATGGTAGAAAGTCAACCCTCGTCATAGCCCGGGTCAACCCACAAACAGCCATTACAGAAACGTGCCTTGAGTTATCCGGATTCTGGTTTTAAGCATAAGCCGGACAACTCCCCGTATCTTAACAAAGTTAAGATATGAACTGTTCTATATCCAATATAGAAATAGAGGCACTGATTTAATTGAACCAGATTCAAATCATGCAGCTGTCTCCAGTGCATGTCAAGTAAATGGAAGGAGGCCGATCAGCGTTACTTAACTTAGGAATACTTCCAATTATGAGTAACCTGAAAGAGAAGCAAGTTCTCTTAATCATTACTATCAACTGAATACCACACACAAGTATCTACATCTTCGATCACCTTGAAGAATCCCGATACTTGCAGTACCTGGTTCTCTACTTTATTCTTATACCTATAACTCCTCAAAACTTAGACCTTGCATTTCTACGAAACACATGTCTAAGAACTAGAGAAGTCATTAGTAAACAGAATATAGTACGAGGACCTACCCCTTTGTCCTAATGGACACTGGACAACATACAATACTCTGTGTAAGTCCCCTGAGTCAAATAATGCATTCACTGTGTGTCGTAGGTTGAAAACTGTACTTATGGTTAAGAAGAATTACACCGCTGTTTAATGTTCCTTACCTAACCATCCACTGATATAGGTAAATGTCATAGATATAATTTCAAAAAGGTATATCTCACTCTATAAAAAATAGACGTACAGATATATCAATTTGAAATTGGTGCATAACAGCGGATATTCAAAACCATATATTTGCCGTCCGGCAAACAACCCAGGTGACTTCCTCAAATATCACCAATTACAACGAATCCCGATATAATGAGGATGATCACCTAATTCCCAATAACTTACTCCCACTCATCATCTGTAATACCATACAGATGTGAGAATCATACCTGGTAAATACATACCCTGGAGCAAGTGTCAAATTGGGAAATCAGTTTTCTTTTAACAGTACACAGTGAAACTGAAACATTTAAATGTTTCGATGGGGTATCCTGGTATTCCTAGTAATGCCTCTTCCATTATCCAGATTCACAACTATAACCGTATAATTCTTTGCCATCTTTCCAAATCCCTTTATATGTCTTTAGTCATTACCTTCTGCACACCCCTTTAGGCCAAATGGTTTTCTTCCTTCCCTTCCGTTCGGCACCAGCCTATGGTTTGGAAGAAGACTATCCAATAAGCATAATGGGTGTACTGTCCTAATCCTAGGAACACTCGCAATGCGAGAGAAGGTGAAGATAAAAGACAACCGAATAAACCTTATTCCTATTTCTCCTGAACCAGGATCCATCCCCGAACTGGAACAAGTTCCTTTCGAGTTCGTATATAACCATACGATGGATTATCCAATAAACTTAGGATCTTCGTAGTGATACGGAGTGTCCTGGAGAAATACAAAGGTGATTTAGGATTGGCGAAGAAATACTTGGTTCGGTCGTGAATAGCAGTCGCAATTTACTTTGCCCTCCTTCTAATCCCTTTCTTTGTCTTAACTTAATACCTTCTGTACACCGTTTAGGCTAATTGGTTTTCTTCATTCCCCACCAGTCGGCACCTGCCTATGGTTTGGAAGAAGACTATCCAATTTGCGTAATAGGTGTACTATTCCTAAACTAAGGAGTACTCGCAACCTGAGAGAAGGTAAAAGGAAAAGACAACTGAATAGTCCTATTCGTTTTCTCCAGAACCAGAAACCATCCTCGAATTCCTTCGAGTTCGTATATAACCATACGATGGTTTTGTCCAATGGAAGTGGACGTTCGTAGTAATACGGGGTGTCCCGGAGAAAAAGGTAAAAGTAGGAGTGGCAATGAGGTTTGCAACTCTGACAATCCAAAAGCCAGTGTTAAGAAGGTTCGGTCAACTTGGTCACTGGGTCATAGTCTAGGGTCGGGTCAATGGTCGCTGCCAAAGAGAGAGAGAAAAGAAACACTCAGCGTGCACTCTAACCTAGATCAGAATGGTTATCACTTTATCTAATCTGGAAACCTTCCACTGTAACGTCAAATTCTTTCCCAAACCTGAAAGAAGAATTAGCCGGGATCACCCGAGGAGTAAACCAACTCATCAGTGGGAATCGGGATCCAATTATCATCGCATGATAACATGACGGAATCCGCTCACGCTATCACACTCCAGAAGGTATGCGCATATCTGGCAAGTTTCAGTTCTTTTGAAACTCCCGATGTGGATTTTTGCCCCATGCTCTTATGACCTTGACGAAGGCCAACAAATCATAAGTCACATGTCAAGTTCTACCCGTTATTGTCCAGGTTAATTTGAACCCACCCGTACATACCCTTGACTTTGGCCAAAATGGCAGTACGACTGTCCCAAACCAACGCATCTATCTATGCTGCATATGAATACCCAACAGCTACCAAACACTGTGCCTTGACTTTGGCCAACATACACAGCTTGAATACTATTGACTATCCATATGAAACGACGGAGGGCTACGAATGGTTTCTGGCGAAAACCTTTAACGTAATGAACTTGATATCGTTGAAGGAACGGATAGCTTTTTAAAAAAATATAGTGACGAAAACCTTTGCTAAAGAGGTCACTCCCGGTGAAGGGATCTCGGCTCTTTCCCCGTAGTATGAGGTGCAGGATATTCCAACTGAATACCACGATGCAAAGCAAAGGCAATCGGCTATAGTGAAGTTATTGCCCTGACGCAAACTTCTGTCCAAGGGGCCACTCCCGGTGAAGGGATCTCGGCCCTTGCCTCGTCGACTGAGGAGCAGGATATTCCAACTGAATACCACGATGCAAAACAAAAGTGAACGTCCTTACAATAACAGCTTTTTGAAAAATTGTTCCAACAACATCAGAATAGGTTTGTTAATCTTGCATTGATCCGAATCAACGCAGTCCTATCAAATGATCACACCAATAAAGAACGAAAATATACTGATGTACGTATATGCCATCCGCATTCGTCACTGGGTCCCGTCATCACCCGTTAGGTTAGCTAACTAACGACAGAGCGGGGACTGGACTAGCGCGGATGCAAAACATATACAACATCTACTAGTATATATAATATATAATTTTCGCTCAAGGCGTGATAAAAATGCAGCAGCACAGAAAAGTACAGCAACACAGATCAATACAGATATCTGGGATCCCCGGGTTTCATAGAGCCGCTACTGAAACCCGACGTTCCCCTGGTCGTGTGGATAGCCTGTGCAATGAAATCCTAGACCCCTATGGGCGCGGCAAGTCACCCGCCAAAACCTGAAGCGAGGCAGCCCCCTTCAGCAACGTGAATGGACCACCCAGCACTTCACGGAATCCGGTAACTTGGGCATCCCTCCTGGGTCAATCCCATACCCCCTACGAGTGCGGCGAATATCCCGCCAATTCTAGAGTAAAGCCCTCTCCGTCTCAACGCCATAAGATGCGGGCTCGTTGCCCTCTAGAACCCGGCTATCCGTGCACCCCTCCGCGGGGTAATCCTAGTACAGAAAGTAAAATATACATACAACGGGTACATCGACCGCAACCTGGTCGTGCCCCAAAAGAATAATACAATCAGGCAGTGACGGCAGTCCACATGTCGGACGCTCGTCCCGCAATATCAAATGTACATATAAAACAAAACTGTACTAACATTGCATCCAGGCTATCCCCCACGACCGATCCGCAACATCACAGCACAACACAGAACATCAACGTGAATGTCACGTTCGCAAATCCGTCTAACCGGGCTATAGCAGTTAGACAGGATTTACCGATCAAGTGACATTCACGGTCGCAGATATAATGTAAATACTGTGAACTAATGTGTTTAAACTTTTCGATCGATCAAATTTATCGATGTGGGCCCCAAGCAGTACTGTAGCACTTACAGAAAATCTGGGCCCAAAAATAATATCCCAAAACCCCTATTTCCAAGTCCAAAGCCTACTGGGAAATTTTGGAGCAATGAGAACACCTTCCCGCCGCGGAACCGCGGCCAAACCAGGGGTTTGGCCGCGTTTCCGCGGCCGTACTAAGCGATCACTGCATCAAATTTTACCAGAATTCTTAGAATTTCCTGCTTGTGTTTCTGCAATGACCTGAAAAATTTTTGGAGCAGAAAAAATTTCGACAGAAAACACAATGCATTGAAAATACGGTTTTTGAGGATTTTTGTTCGATCGAGTTCTAAACATACTAGAGCAAGCTAGGCATGGTTAATGGCGTGGCTCTGATACCAATGTAAGTCCGCGGCGGCGCCCCGGCCGTCGATCCGACGCCGGAAACGCGGAAACAAAAACTTTGCAAACTAGCAAACCGGCACCACCGCGCACTTTTCACCCGGATCGGGCCATTAACCTAGCAACTAGCAAAGTAAAATACGAGTAGAGAAGTATACCAAGCGATCCGTGTCCTTCGGTCTTCGTCTCCATTCGAATCTCTCGCGGAAACTCCGTCCATCACCTCCTCGTCGGAAAGGGCACCACGTAGCCGGAATCTTTTATGGGCTCCGACCTCTTGACCGAGGCAACTCGGACGCGAAGTTGGCTAGCCGACGCGTCCAAGATGTGCTGTAGAATAGTGTATGAAACTTGTCTCTTGGGGTTTAGTTGCCATTGATAATGTGGAGGAGAAAGAACAACCCTTTTGAAGTGAAGAATGGTGCTCTCATATTTTAGCAAAGAATAAGAAAATGAGATCAAAATGATTTTTCCTCACCCCCTCACCCTCAAAGTGGCCGGCCCTCACTCAAGAATGGAGGGGAAAAAAATGCAAGAGCAAAACACATGAAGAAAATGGTGTGTATAAAAAGGAATATATGTCACAACCAGTTTCCCATCTCATCATATCAAAGCACCATCATATGAAAAGCAATGAGTAAGACTAGAATGGAATCTCATCATGAAGCTAACTTTTTACAAGAAAGCCCTCCACAAATAAGTTATTTGCACTCTTGCAAATAACCCCCTCCAACGGAAAGTCCGGCCGTGAAGGAATAAAAGAAAACCGGCCAGAACGGAATGCAAACTGGCAACTTCAGAAAACTGATCCCGTAATAAATTACAGGAAAACCCCGCTACTGCAAATACATGCCCGCATTTGTATTCCCACTGAACACAAATGCAAAGAGACAAAACTACACTGTCTAATACTAGGATCCGGCTTAAGCCAAAGCCGGCTAGTAAAATCCGTCCGATCACGATCCGTGCAATACCGCACGTATCTGATCGAACCCTGCCATATCTCCATACGGCCTCTACAGCGTTTCGCCCGAAACCTGAGTAACTGTGTGTGGTGGACTCTAAAGACTCGTCAATACTATGGCTGTGGATTTAACCACTAGCACGTCAGAGGTATCAGCCATACGTGACGGGCCACCAGCTACTGACTAAAAGGGACGTCGATGAGCGAACTCATCCTGACACCCTACTGAGCCTGTCAGTGACAATATCCGTACAGTCCGGTCTGTTCGTCTATGAGCATCGCATGGCGGGCCTAGGGGGTTAGTAAAAGTCAGACCCCCAATAGTGGTACAAGTCGTGTCGGAGTGTAGCCCAGAACACCCTGAGATACTACTGGAATACCTACCAGCAAATCTCCTGCCTTGGCCAAGGACTTTTCATGTTCTGGCTCTCCTAGACACAGCGCGACCTCACCCCCAATACCGGGAGAGACGAACCCCTGCAGATCCGCTCACTGCCTCCATGTGGCTCGGGACTGTACCCAACTAAAACCTGTTTGCATGACTCCTTTGAGCCGTGGTAGGGTAGTAATCAAAGCACAGTGGGAACTCACACGAGACAAATGACGATCTCAGGTCGATGAACTAACCTGTACACATGTCACCAGGGAACTGCTATTTGACGTCTGGTATAATCCCAACTAGCAGGTTCCCAGCGAGTCCTGTCCGGTGTACTCATAACCCAATGAGCACCTGTATACATCTTAGGTGAACCAACTGACACCAGTGGCTTGTGAGACCAGCCACCGCCCCTTGTCGGGGTCTCGACTGTATACACTAGTCTACTCTGGAGAATCGATGCCCTGTCTCGAAACTCCCACGACTAGGGACCTTTTAAGGATGTGCTTATAGACTCCAGCTCTCACGTATATGATCGCCCTCATACTGCTGGAAGTCAAGCAAGAATCCTAGAGGCTCTATCAACGTGTAATAGCGACTCGTAAGGTCACCTAAAGCAGTACACGATGATAAAGACAAACCAGATAGCATACTATCATCTTGAGTAAGACTGTCCTACCGGGATAGGTCCTCCCTCAATCATTGCAATCACGTGCCTGTGATCCAATAATTGACTCTGAGGGCACTATCTCCAACAATTGCAACTCCGGGGAGACGATCGGGGATCAAGAAAAGAAAAGAAAGAAGAAGAAGAAGAGGTGTCTCTGGACTTGGCGAGGACAGAGGGTATGGTGGCGACGAGGTGAAGTCGTCGGCGGCGAGTGGCGCGGGCGTTCACGGGTGAGGACGTGAAGAAGAACGAGAGAGAGAGAGGGTGAGATTTAGTTTTATAATAGGTTTTATAATAATTATATTATATATAATATATATTAGAAAGAAATATAGAAACATAGAGAGAGATAGAGGAGAGATTTAGATTTATATTAATTAATATTATATATATATAATATTTAGTAAATATTATTATATATAAAATATATACATAGTTAGATTCTAAAGATAATACCGGATCTTTTCAAATATTACCCGTATCTATTCAAAAATATAGTTTTTCAATATGGAGAATATACGTAAGAATCTAAACCATGCGATATCTTGTCAATAAAAACCTATACCCCCAAATATGATTCTACGTAAATATACGTAGCGATCACAAATGAGTCTGTTTAACAATTAGGATATGAATCATGATATATTGGCACAACTATATGATATGGGGTACTATGACATTCAATGCTAGATAAAAAAATATGTTATTTGATTTTATTTTGTATTATAAAAGATATTTAGAGTCTAAAATATATTATATATGTATATAAAATCTAGATTTGCATGGATCCTCTGTATTAGCGAATATTTGATATAATCTTGAACCATGATGAGTTTCAAACATTCGGATCGAGTCGGATAATAACCACAACTACCAATTGCACTATCCGCAACCCAAAATAACAATAGTCAAGAATTATGTCGTAAGATTTGAAATACCCCAAAAATATATAGTATCACAGTGCTAGGGTGTTGTATTATACCAGATTACAAAAGAATTTTGTCCTCAAAATTCCCGGAATAAGAAAAGACAAGAAAATACGGATCTAAGAAAAGAGGTGTGGAAACTTCTGTCGGATCTCGTCTTCACGTTCTCAAGTAGATTCTCCATGCGAACGATTTCCTCAAGAAACAAGTACTAGTGGGATAACTTTATTCTTGAGAACCTTTTCTCATCGATCCACAATCGTCATTGGTCGCTCTTCATATGTTAAATCTTTCCCTACTGTCAGTTCCGAGTGATCTAGGACACGCGTCTCATTTCGAACATGTTTGTGGAGTTGATATACATGAAACACGCCGTGAACACCCGTCAAGGATGGTGGTAAAGCCAATCGATAAGCTAACTCTCCAACACGCTCGATAATACTGAAAGGCCCCATGAATCGAGAACTAAACTTGTCTCGACTACCAAATCGGATCACTTCCCTGGTCGGTGATATTTTAAAGAATACAAGATCACTGTAGGGTGTTTTTTGTCACCCCATTGAGATGGGAATACACGTCGCTTGTCAAGCGTACTACAGATTCCCCTTGGTTAGGATAGATATGGGTTTATTGATTGTGGGGATCCGAATCTCCGGCAGCCGCGGACTAAGTTGCTGTTAATTACCCCTCGCCTTTTGAGAGAAGGAACCTCCGATTGACGGGTCAACCAAGTCATGCGAACTCAATGTACAATGTTGTGTTTTGAAGGGGTTTTGGATATACCGGGGGCCCCGCAGAATTTACGGGGGTTCCGCTACCCGGATAGTAGGCTGGGGGTCAAAGGGGCTAGCAGCACCCTTGTGGGGAGTGGGGCAGCGCCCCGTTAAAATTTTTTTCTAACGGGGACGGTGTTGTGGAGTGTGTGTGTGTGTGTGTATATATATATATATATATATATATATATATATAAAAGAAGAATAGCGTCTAAAGGACGCATGGGCGCTGGGAGCCTGCGCCCCACGTGCTTGGCACGCGGGCGCTGAGCGCCGGCACCCCACGTGCTTGGCACGCGGACGTTGGGCGCCGGCGTCCGCGTGCCAAGGCATTGGGCACCGGCGTCCGCGTGCCAAGGCACTGGGCGCTGGTGCCCCACGTGCTTGGCACGCGGGCACTGGGCGTCAGCAGGAAAAGGGATTTGGTCTCTGCACTGGGAGTTGTGCTTCTAATTTGACTTTGTTTACCGCCGAAAACGGGAGACGGGACCGCATAGACCGTCTTGCCTGAATTTTGGGGCATATGCTATTTGGTTTTATCTATCTACCTCTCCGAAGATGCTAAGTTGATTTATTGCACCATGTATCAAAGGTTTAAACAAATGCGGCCGTTGTAGCAGATTTCGTCCGATTCCCCCTCGTTGTGAGGGTTTTTTGATTGTGGGGGCGCTCTTCCCTGCAGGCGCAAGCCCCTGCAGTTAATTACGTTACCGCGTAGCGATAACCACTTTCTCCTACTCCAGAAGGTCACTTCGTGTCGTATTTGTTTGTTTTATTTTTGGTTGCCCGTGGATTGTATACGGAGACCAATTCGTGTTGTCGCCCGTTGGGAGTGGATTAGTCCAAATCCGTATTTTCCTAGATTTGGGTTTGTTTGATTTAAGGATCGTTAATCTCGTTTGAGGTTAAGATCAACTTAAATGTTTGTTAAGGATACATTAGTCTAATTTTAGACTAAGATCTACTTAACAAGGTTTTAGGATCATTTAGATCCAACGAAAGAGCGTTTGAGCTCTATTATTTTAGTTTAAGAACGTTGCGGTCTATAGATCATCATTTTCTGAGGTGAGGGTTTAGTTTAAGGACGTTGCGGTCCGTAGTAGTTTAAGAACGTTGCGGTCCGTTATTAGTTTAAGGACTTTGCGGTCTATTATTGATGGTTGTCGGGACCTGCCACCTCTCTGAAGACGTTGAAAAATTACAACGATATATATCAGAGATATGAAGAGATGTACCCTTGAACCAATGAATGTTCATCAGGGACTTGGTAGTCCTGTTTGGAGCTAAGGCCAACTTAGAAGAAGACATATGAGCTCGGTCAATTTGGGGTTTGGCCAACTTTGGGCTAAGCCCACTTGATTACTTATTTAGGCTTGATTCCCTTTCTATATCAGCACTGCTGAGCATTGACTTGGGTTCCGACACCCCTTTTTCTTTTTGTCTTATTTATATTCTTTTATATGGATTGTCAAACAATTTATGGCGCCCACGTGCAGAGCACGTGAGGCGCTCGGCGCTGAGTACCAAACTTTGAGTGCTAGGCGCTTCTTATTAAATAGCGTCCACGTGAGGAGCACGTGGAGCGTTCGGCGCTGAGCGCCAGACTTTAAGTGCTAGGCGCTTCTTATTAAATAGAGTCCACGTGAGGGGCACGTAGAGCGCTCGGCGCTGAGCGCCAGATTTTGAGTGCTAGGTGCTTCTTATTAAATAGTGCCCACGTGAGAAGCATGTGGAGCACTCGGCGCTGAGCGCCAGACTTTGAGTGCTAAGCACTGTGTTTTCTGTTCTGCTCAATTCAATTCTCCGAGAATTAGATTCTCACTTGTGAAAGACTTGTCTTATAGATCTGAGATCTGGAAAAAGAACTAAGTTCTTCCGATGTGAGAGTTAAACTCTCAGATATGGAGAAGATGCTATGATCTCTCTTATTTTTATTTACCTTGAGGAGAAATCGTTCTCGTCTTGAAATTTGAAGTTCAGGGGGGGTGGGGGGTTCTTCTATACAAGACTTGAAGTCTTGGGTCCTTTATATAGTGGAGGCTGATTTGTTGATTCAGTTAAGGAAATCTCTCATTGAGAGATTTCTTAATTGATTTGATGATTTATCTACCGTTGGATCTTTGATCCAAGGACTTCTGTTTTACAGAAATTATTTTTCTTATTTTTAACCTGATTGGGAAAATATTTTCCATACAGAGCTTATTCTGTAATTTGGTGATTTTTAATCACCCTTGGATCTTTGATCCAACGGTGCTCTGTTTTACAGAGCATAATCTTTCTTGTTCAGAAAGATTGGGAAATATTTTCCCGTACAGAGCTTATTCTATAGCTTGGTGATTTTTATTCACCATTGGATCTTTGATCCAGCGGTGCTCTGTTTTACAGAACATAATCTTTCCTGTGTAGAAATATTTGAGGGGTATTTGTAACAACTCCAATTTTAGTGTACATAAAATTCATTTAAAATCGGTATATACTTGGGGTATTTACAATTCCTGTGAGCACTATAAGTATTTGATTTACTTTTTAATAGCAAGAAGGAGCTTGTAGCTCATTGGTAAGAGCTTGCACTGCTGAACCAAAGCACCAGAGTTCAAATCCCATTAGCTACATTATGTTTTAATTAATTTTCTTTTAACTTTTTAGAAGCCCAAGAGTCTACACGTGCATAACTCGTAAAAACCAAAAGTCACATATAAAACAAACTGACCCAGAAGATAGACCAAGAGGCATAGGACACGTGGCGACGAGCTCGGCCCTGACTCAGCCGACTCGGCCGCCGCCGCCGGCCGATTCACCTTGGATCGTTGATCTCCCTTCATGACTTCTGTTTTTTTGTCTTCTTGAAACCCCTGTCATGTTTAAATACCCTGCACATTTACAGAGTCAATAAAAACACCTATTTACTCTATTTTAGATACAATTTTCATACAACCTTTCATCTACCCTAAACCCTAGATTACCCTATAAATACCACTCCAAATCACACCCCCTCACTCATAAACTCTATCCAAACTCTCAAGAAAAAAATCTCTAAACTTTTGTGTACAAGTGGAGTTAGCGAAGGGTGAAACTTCGGCGAACTTCCGACGACGACCCTAGGAGCTTCCGGCGACGAAACGACGCACCGAAACCTACTTCCACCCCCTTCCTATTTTCTAAGCTAAATTCCAGTAAGTCCCTCCTCCCTCTTCTCCTTTCTATTCATAAAACTCGTATTTCTAAAACCCGAAGCGGAGTTAATCCGACTTCCGATTCGGTTTTCTTTAAAAAGTTTCAATTTTCTTAAATACAACTTACCAAACCCTCACATCTTGACTAATAAACATTAACAAAACATCATGAACAAGTTTCATAGCAAAATATTTCATATTGCAATTTTTATCGTAATTTTTCAGTAAAATACCATATAGTTTAGTTTTAACATTAAACATCATATTTCTTGCTATACCTTTAAATAGATCACGAGGTAATGACCTACCTCTGCACAACACTCATATGCAACATAGCATGATACTTTTCGGGAACATAGAATACGGGAACATGCAATTTTACACATAAATACCTTTTACTATTAAAACCTTTTTCTATAAGATTATGTATTTAAACAAATCTTTGTAAGGCGTCGCTGCAACCCATTTTGGAAAATCCGTTCGGGATGGTGCGGATTATCGCACATTCTCGGGATTAGTAGTGCGAGATGCAGACCTTCGCAAGGAGCATTCGGTCTCGAAAGATTTAAAAATACAAACATCTTAAGAAAATGAGATTTCTAGAAAAATAATAAATTAAATTATTTTTATAAATAAATATATATATATATATATATATATATATATATATCTGTGTGTGTGTGTGTGTGTGTGTGTGTCATCAAAATATCTATTTTTGATATAGTATAAATATTCCAACTTTTCTATATAAAAAAGAACCACTTTACATGAAAATACCATACAATTCCATACAAGTTCAATACTTTACAATTAAATACTATATATTATGAAATTATGTTTTACTTACTAGAAATTTCATATATATAAAATCTAGATATATGAAAACTCTAAAGACGATAATTAAATACTTGAGGTGTATTTTGATAAGTATACAAAAATTATTTTTATATAAAACCTCCTCATGTTCTATAAATTACCCTAAGGACCCTAGTAAACATAGGTTTAAGCGGGACCAGTCTCTTGAGCCTCAGGGAGCTGGAGATATGGGTGCTTGCCTATTTAAGGTAGACAACTTAACAAACGGTGTTATCAACATGGTAATCGTCTTTGAAAAAGACACAAATCCTGCCGTCCATGTGCAGCGGTTACCGATAACACTAAAACCTAATTCAGGACTTCAATTTATTTTCTAATTGTTCCGACTCAGACTGAGTTTCATTATAAATAATATGACTTGAATATGATTCAAGTACAAACTACAATTCAATATGAATCCATGAATCCATATAAACAATCTCTTCAATTTGTATTGACTGAACCGAACCATAGATATACTTCCATCTACATGATTCTCCAGTTACATCCATTTACTGATATCATGGTTTCGGCAAGTCATCCATCTGTGCAATCTATAATACAAGACAATACAATACAAATAATACAATCAAGACATCGCGGGGTTTAAGGGGTAGATTGGTACGGAAGGTGTTAGAAATGGCACAGGACTGCAAGATTTAAGACACCTAACCTGTATTCCGTTGCTGTTATACCGTGGCATTAACGGTTCCTTGTACATTCTGTTCACCTTAGTCTCTGGTCTACTGAGACTCCTCTCGTATACACTGGCATCCTTCTGTACCAAGCTACAAACAATAGCGTTAATCAATAATACAACTTTAAAAGCTACATTCTCTCTCTCTACTCTATTTCTCCCTTATCTTTGGGACTTACTGAGCGATTGTTCGCTGACTACATTCCTTCTCTTTTTTCTTTGGAATGTTGTCAGGTGTTTCGAATCTTCAGGAAATCGAGCCTACCAACGAGGACTTGGAGGAGCTAGCCTACGACCCAGAGCTTTAGATTCATTCTACACATTTCATTTCAGTACTTTCCATTTCTATTTTGCCATTGTTTAGGAATTGCTTTCATTCAGATGTATTTACTTTTCCATGCAATGTACAAAACAATGTTAATAAATAAAGTTGTTGTTCATTACATTTGTCTTTTGTGTATATTTCTTTTATATTGCTTAGTTACGCTTAGCGTATTTACTTCTGAGTAAATACGTAGCGGCCTCGTCGTGTCCCCATTCGCCGTACACCGGGAAGCGGGGTGTGACAGGTTTTGTTGGTGGCCCATGCAGGTCAGAACCGTATGGAACCCTATCATGCAGTTCAGTTCTGCGTGGACAACCTAAGCAATATAACAAAATAACTAGCAACTAAAACATTATTTACAATTCATATTCCTTGAATCTTATCATTTCATAAACTTTGAATCTGTTCTAACCCAAATTTTTCTTCATGGTTATGGATTCTCCGAACAACACCAGCACTAATGTCAACAACATACCTCCACCACTATCACTCACACCTGTCGTTCCTGCTCCGATCAACGAGCAGACGGTTCTACTTGAGGCAATCAGTAGCCTCCTAGAAGGACAGCACAGCAGACTGCTCTTTTAATAAACCGTCCAGAGGTAGAAGCACCTGGGGTGAAGCAATTCAGAGCTCTGCACCCAAGCAATTCTCAGGAAAAGAGAGCTCTCTAGAAGCTGAGAAATGGGCTCAGAGCATTGAAGATGATCTGGAAGCAGCACAAGTGCCAGAGATAGCTTGGGTCCGATTTGCGAAGCTACAACTCACGGACAATGCACGGGTTTTGTGGAAGGCGGAAGAAAGCTGTCTTGATCAACCTATCGAATAGAAGACTTTGCGCGACATGTTCGATGCAAAGTACTTCCCTGAGACTGCCAGGATCGACATGGAACAACGGTTTTCCATCTGCAACAAGGTTTAATATGGACCAAGTCAGTAGATGAATATGATGCCGAGTTCACCATGCTCAGTCGGTAAGATATGTCTTAATAATTCGATTTTTTCAATATATCACATACTACACAGCTAACACAATACTTTAACAGATTTGCGGCACACCTGATACCGACGGATGAGATCAGAGCCCGTCGATTTCAACAAGGTTTAGATTCGGAGATCCAGGTTGCACTGGCCACAGGAGATTTTCCGACTCATGAATCGGCTCTGAAAGATGCCCGCCGTTATGAGGCAGTGGTAAAGATGAGGGGCAGAGCTCAATCTACCAAAGTTAAGCGTCCTGCCAACCAGATGGTAGGAGGAGCCTCATCAAGGCCACCTTTTGTGCCAAGGAGACCGGGAGTACCGAACAACAGGCTCAGCCCACCCTTTTGTACCTACTGCAAGAGAGTTAGACATATGATGAAAGACTGCCGGCGAGCCAACCGTCTTTGCTTAGTCTGCGGCTCAGCTACTCATGATATTGGGACTTGTCCTTAAAGACACAACTCAATTGCTGCACCCAGGCCAACAATCACTTACTAGTAGAGACCAGCCCTTCAGGCACCTGCTCTAAGACTAGCTCTCCCTGCTCCACCACCTAGAGGACCATCGACTGCACCTCCTCCTTGTCAGTTCCATCAAGCTCAACGAAACGTTCCGAGGAATGCTCCTCCGGCCAGGAGAAATGTACCACGGCAACATGCTTTCACGATGACCATGGAAGAAACTGAGGCCACTGGCCAAGTCATCACTGGTAACCCTTTCTTCTCAATCTTTTCTTTCAGTCTTAACACCTACCTACAAATTTTTCCTATACCTAAAACATATCCCACATACCTTAGGTACAATCCTAGTAGCTTCACTCCCTGCACTAGCACTCTTCGATACTGGAGTATCTCATTGCTTTATGTCGCAACGGTTCGTCCGAACTCATGCGATTCCAGTCACACCACTTGTATCCAGCTGGAATGTCAGTTCAGGAAATAGTGTTCTAAAGGCAACAATGGGATACAGCTTGTGTCCAGTAGTCATCTGCAGTAGAGAATTCTATGCTGACTTCAAGGTACTGGACATACCGAACTTCGATGTGGTTCTAGGTATGGATTGACTTGGAACCTTCTATGCTACCATCGACTGTCGTCAAAGGAGGGTAGTATTCGAGATTCCAGACCATCCGGTCTTCTATTTAAAAAGTGGAGACCATACTCTGGAGCCAAGTACCTACAAGGTAAAACCAAAGAAGGCAGTGATTGCAGCAACTTAAGCGAAGGAAGGATCAAAGCCAGAAGTGGTTCGAGAGTTCAACGATGTATTTCCTGATGTTATATCAGGTTTGCCTCCCGATTGAGCTCTTGAATTCAGCATTGATTTAGTACCAGGAGCACAACCGGTGATCAAAACACCTTATCGATTAAGTCCGGAAGGTTTGAAGGAAGTCCGAACTCAGTTGGATGAATTATTGGCGAAATGATGGATTCATCCTAGCACTTCAAGTTGGGGATCACCAGTATTGCTTGTGAAGAAGAAGGAAGGTTCATACAGAATGTGCATTGATTATAGAGCCTTGAACGAAGTAACGATAAAGAACAAGTATCCGCTACCGTGTATCGATGATTTATTCGATCAGCTAAGTGGATCTTGTGTTTTCTCCAAATTAGATCTTCGTTAAGGTTATCATCAGGTGAAGGTCAAGGAAGCTGATATTCATAAAACGGCTTTCAGAACTCGCTATGGTCATTACGAATTTCTAGTGATGCCATTTGGAGTGACCAGCGCGCCAGCAATATTCATGAACCTGATGAATCAAGTTTTCCGGGAGTACTTAGACTGGTTTGTTGTCATCTTCATTGACGACATCCTGGTGTATTCTAAGAGTCGGAAAGAACACACCGAACACCTACGAATTGTCCTGGAAACTTTACGACAACATCAATTATATGCCAAGTACAGCAAGTACGAGTTTTGGCTAGATCAAGTTGGTTTTCTTGGACATATCGTATCAGGCAAAGGAATCTCTGTGGATCCAGCGAAAGTTTCAGCAGTAAGCGAATGACCGACACCAAAGTCAGTGAAGGACATTCGGAGTTTCTTGGGTTTAGCTGGATATTA
This sequence comes from Agapanthus africanus, assembly GCA_030015575.1. Taxonomy (NCBI): domain Eukaryota; kingdom Viridiplantae; phylum Streptophyta; class Magnoliopsida; order Asparagales; family Amaryllidaceae; genus Agapanthus; species Agapanthus africanus. Next base: position 819,513,344 of record CM057339.1, on the reverse strand, counting down.
CAGAAGGTTCATTGAAGGCTTTTCAAAGAAAGCAATACCCCTGACCAAGCTCACACGTAAAGATGAAGACTTTATGTGGTCAGAAGCATGCGAACAAGCTTTCGTAGAACTCAAGTCAAGGTTGACATCAGCGCCTATTCTCGTTATACCGGACCAATCTGGAGATTTCGAGTTGCATTGTGATGCATCCGGTAAGGGATTAGGATGTGTTCTACATCAGCACGGTAAGGTTGTGGCTTATGCTTCAAGACAGCTGAAGATTCATGAGCGCAATTATCCGCCGCATGATTTGGAATTGGCTACCGTTATCTTTGCTCTTAAGATTTGGCGCCATTATCTTCTTGGTGAGTGAGTGAACATATACACAAATCACAAGAGTCTGAAATATGTGTTTACGCAGAAGGAGCTTAATATGCGGTAGAGACGATGGTTAGAACTCATGGCGGATTTTGACATCAACCTGTAATATCACCCAGGGAAGGTGAATGTAGTTCCAAATGCTCTTAGTCGCCATCCATTAGCAATGCTTCTCACCGCTCAGTGGAAGCTTCAACAAGATGTACATTAGATGGAGATTGAAGTAGTCATGCCAGGTAACGCTTCAAGTTTGATGAATTTACAAGTTCAATCTACCATTATCAATCACATCAAAGAAGCTCAAGTAAGTGATGCTAAGTTGCAAAAGATTAGAGAACAAGTAGAGAATGGACTCAGAACAGATTTCATCATCTATGAAGACGGATCTTTGAGATACGGCAGCAGATTGTGTGTACCAAAAGGTTCTGTTCGGGAAAAGTTAATAAAAGAAGCTCACAGCTCTCCCTACTCAGTACGCCCTGGAGGTACAAAGATGTACAAAGATCTACGTCAAAATTACTGGTGGCATGGAATGAAGTGTGAAGTAGCCAGAAGCGTCGCTAATTGCTTGGTGTGTCTGCAAGTAAAGGCTGAATATCACAGGATTGCTGGATTACTTCAACCATTACCGATCCCAGAATGGAAGTGGCAACACATCACAATGGATTTTGTGACTGCACTTCCTCGCAGCACAAAGGGTAATGATGCAGTATGGGTTATTGTGGATCGACTCACAAGTTGGCTCACTTCATCCCATTTCGGGTTGGTCAATTAACTGAGACATTAGCAAAGAAGTACATGGAGGTAAAAATCTAAGAAAGATTTAAGCTCTTCAAATATGTACTATCTCTGATACCCATGAAATCAAACAGGAAATTGTGCGACTTCATGGATTACCGGTCTGCATTGTCTCCGATCGTGACACCAGGTTCCGATCACAATTTTGGCAGAGTCTGCAAGCAAGCTTGGGAACAAGTCTGAACTTCAGCACAGCTTATCATCCACAAACGGATGGTTATTCTGAGCGAACTATTCAGATCATGGAGGATATGCTCAGAGCGTGTATGTTAGATTTCGGAGAACCGTGGGAAGATCACCAACATCTTGTGGAGTTTTCATACAACAACAGCTACCAAGCAAGTATTGGAATGGCACCTTTTGCAGCGCTCTATGGAAGAAAGTGTTGATCCCCATTAAGTTGGGACGACATCGGAGATAGAGAACTCCTTGGACTTGAGATAATAGTAGCAACTGTTGATGCGGTTCGTACTATCAGAGAAAGGATGCACATAGCCCAAGATCGACAGAAGCACTAGGATGATACAAAGCGACGTCACTTGGAGTTTCAACCAGGAGATCACGTATTCTTAAAGATATCTCCAAACCGCGGAGTGATTCGATTTGGAAGACGGGATAAGCTATGTCCGAGATACATTGGACCGTTCGACATACTCGAACGAGTTGGTGAAGTGGCATACCGCTTGGCACTTCTACCCTCATTAGAAGGAGTGCACCATGTGTTCCATATATCCCAACTCAGAAGGTATGTGAGTGATACCAGCCATGTTCTCGATCATTCCGAGCTCACTGTACAGCCCGACTTATCTTGTGAGCAACAACCTGTTAAGATCCTGGATAAGAAAGTGAAGTCACTTCGGAACAAGGAAGTCAAGTTGGTTCGAGTGATGTGGAAAAAAGACACTCCAGGAGAATCGACATGGGAAAGGGAAGATGAGATGCGTGCAAGATATCCTCAGCTATTTGTAAACTAGTCCTTACAATAAATTGTAAATTTTGAGGAGGAAATTTTTGTACGAAGGGTAGACTGTAACAACTCCAATTTTAGTGTATATAAAATTCATTTAAAATTGATGTATACTTGGGGTATTTACAATTTCTATGAGTACTATAAGTATTTGATTTACATTTTAATAGCAAGATGGAGCTTGTAGCTCATTGGTAAGACCTTGCACTGCTGAACCAAAGCACCAGAGTTCAAATCCCATTAGCCACATTATTTTTTAATTAATTTTCTTTTAACATTTTAGAAGCCCAAGAGTCTACATATGCATAACTCGTAAAATCCAAAAGTCACATATAAAACAAACTGACCCAGGAGATAGACCAAGAGGTATAGGACACGTGGCGACGAGCCCGGCCCTGACTCGGCCAGATCAGGTCGGTGACTCGGCCGCCACCGCCGGCCGATTCATCTCGGATCGCCGATCTCCCTTCATGACTTCTATGTCTTTTTGTCTTCTTCAAACCCCTGTCATGTTTAAATACCTTGCACATTTATAGAGTCAATAAAAACACCTATTTACTCTATTTTAAATACAATTTTTAATACAATTTTCATACAAGCTTTCATCTACCCTAAACCCTAGATTACCCTATAAATACCACTCCAAATCACACCCCCTCACTCATAAACTCTATCCAAACTCTCAAGAAAAAATCTCTAAACTTTTGTGTACAAGTGGAGTTAGCGAAGGGTGAAACTTCGGCGAACTTCCGACGACGACCCTAGGAGCTTCCGGCGACGAAACGACGCACCGGAACCTACTTCCACCCCCTTCCTATTTTCTAAGCTAAATTCCAGTAAGTCCCTCCTCCCTCTTCTCCTTTCTATTCATAAAACTCGTATTTCTAAAACCCGACGGAAGCGGAGTTAATCCGACTTCCGATTCGGTTTTCTTTAAAAAGTTCCAATTTTCTTAAATACAACATACCAAACCCTCACATCTTGACTATTAAATATTAACAAAACATCATGAACAAGTTTCATAGTAAAATATTTCATATTGCAATTTTTATCGTAATTTTTCAGTAAAATACCAAATAGTTTAGTTTTGACATTAAACATCATATTTCTTGCTATACCTTTAAATAGATCACGAGGTAATGACCTACTTCCGCACAACACTCATATGCAACATAGCACGATCCCTTTCGGGAACATAGAATACGGGAACATGCAATTTTACACATAAATACCTTTTACTATTAAAACCTTTTTCTATAAGATTATGTATTTAAACAAATCTTTGCAAGGCGCCGCTACAACCCATTTTGGGGAACCCATTCGGGATGGTGCGGATTATCGCACATCCTCGGGCTTAGTAGTGCGAGATGCAGACCTCCGCAAGGAGCATTCGATCTCGAAAGATTTAAAAATACAAACATCTTAAGAAAATGAGATTTCTAGAAAAATAATAAATTAAATTATATATATATATATGTATGTATGTATCATCAAAATATCTATTTTTGATATAGTATAAATATTCCAATTTTTCTAAATAAAAAAGAACCACTTTATATGAAAATACCATGCAATTCTATACAAGTTCAATACTTTACAATTAAATACCATATATTATGAAATTAGGTTTTACTCACTATAAATGTCACATATATAAAATCTACATCTATGAAAACTCTAAAGACGATAATTAAATACTTGAGGTGTATTTTGATAAGTATACAAAAATTATTTTTACATAAAATCCTATCAAGTTCTATAAATTAATCTAAGGACCCTAGTAAACACAGGTTTAAGCGGGACCAGTATCTTGAGCCTCAGGGGGCCGGAGATATGGGTGCTTGCCTATTTAAGGTTGACAACTTAACAAACAGTGTTATTAACACGGTAATCGTCTTTGAAAAAGACACAGATCCTGCCATCCATGTGCAGCGGTTACCGATAACACCAAAACCTAATTCAGGACTTCAATTTATTTTCTAATTATTCTGACTCAGACTAAGTCTCATTATAAATAATCTGACTTGAATATGATTCAAGTACAAACTACAATTCAATATGAATCCATGAATCCATATAAACAATATGTTCAATCTATTCAATTTGTATTGACTGAACCGAACCATGGATATACTTCCATCTACATGATTCTCCAGTTACATCCATTTACTGATATCATGGTTTCGGCAAGTCATCCATCTGTGCAATCTATAATATAAGACAATACAATTTACAATACAATACAAACAATACAATCAAGACATCGCGGGGTTTAAGGGGTAGATTGGTATGGAAGGTGTTAGAAGTAGCACGAGACTGCAAGATTTAAGACACCTAACCTGTATTCCGTTGCTGTTGTACCGTAGCATTAATGGTTCCTTGTACATTCCGTTCACCTTAGTCTCTGGTCTACTGAGACTCCTCTATTATACACTGGTATCCTTCTATACCAAGCTACAAATAACAGCGTTAATCATATAATACAACTTTAAAAGCTACATTCTCTCTCTGTCTACTTTACTTCTCCCTTATCTTTGGGACTTACCGAGCGATTGTTCGTTGACGACATTCCTTCTCTTTCTTCTTTGGAAAGTTGTCAGGTGTTTCGGACCTTCAGGAGAACGAGCCTACTAGCAAGGACTTGGAGCAGCTAACCTACGACCCATAGCTTTAGATTCATTGTACACATTTTATTTCAGTACTTTCCATTTCTGTTCTGCCATTATTTAGGCATTGCTTTCATTCAGATGTATTTACTTTTCCATGTATTGTACAAAAGAATGTTAATAAATAAAGTTGATGTTAATTACATTTGTGTCTTGTGTATATTTCTTTTATATTTCTTAGTTACGCTTAGCGTATTTACTTCTGAGTAAATACGTAGCGGCCTCGTCGCGTCCCCATTCACCGTACACCGGGAAGCGGGGTGTGACAGTATTTCCTCAATCAGAATTTAATTTTGTGCTTTGATGATTTATCATCTCCGTTGGATCTTTGATCCAACGGCAAAGAACTTTTAGTTCTGGCGCCAGCGCCCTCGTGCGAGGCACGTGAGGCGCTGCCTCAGAGTTTTTAACTCTGGGCGCTGGCGCTCTCGTGCTTTGCACGTGAGGCGCTGCCTCAGTTAAAATTTTGAACAGAGCCTTGCTCTCTTATTGGGGGAAACAAATGCCCCCCACCGTTGTGCTCACATGGCCATACGTGAGTGCGGCGGTAACAACCTTTCCACCATTGGTTAATCTTGGAAGTAGGGCCTTTGGCCCTTAGTATGACTTCTGTTCATCTTCCTCCTTTCTTGTTTTTTGAGAATTTAATTCTCCCTTCAGAGCTTAGATCTCTGCCCAAGAAAATTCCTTTTAAAATCAGAATTCTGCCCAAATTAGATAAGGATCGAACCTATTAACAGAGTTTTGCTCTTCTCAAATCATAGATCTTAAAATGGATTTTTAGGGTTACTTAACCAATTAATTAGAACATTGTTCATCTCTATGATGAACTCTTAGAGTTCGTTTTATAGATCTTAAAGATCTTGGAGTTTTTTACTCTGCAAAAAGTTTTGCTTTTTTCTGAAGCCCATCTCTTAGAGATCCACAGACATGATATTGGAGTAGTAAACCTCAATGTCTTGGGCATTTCACTCTGATTCATGATGATTAATAGGGGTTTTATTTTCCATTTCCTTATTATGGGGGTTTCTGGAATTTAATTCCATCGCATAAAAGAAATTTAATTCCTTACCGAAGAGCTTAGCTCTGAAAGATCAAAGAGCCCTTCAGGAATTTCATTCCCCGGTGTTATTGAGAATTTTCATAAGTTTGCACAATTTTAAATTTGTTGGATGTTCTAACAGAACTTGTTTTCTCTACAGGGAAGTCAAGAGTTGTTTAAACTCCCGTGTCTGTTCAATGATAATTTTCTTGATCAGTTCGATCACTAAACTTTCACTGAATTTTCTTTTCAGATACTATGGTCGTTCATCTGTATGATCTCGACGAAATTATTTCTTATGAAGACATTCGTGTCCAAGGCCGCTGCCAAAACCAGGAGTTTACAAACGCCAAATGTGCTGAGGTTATGCTTCGCTTCGACGAGTACAACGGTCGACTACTTCCCCGTCGTTCCGTTCTTTTGAAGATCATCATGGGAGAGATTTGGGAAGCACTTCCTAGATTTTACGAGGCCATGCCACTTAATGCACTTGATGATGCCGAAAACAAGGTGCACTCAGTATATCTGATGGGCCTGATCTCGAAAAGGCGGCAAGATAATCTTGTTGATATCTTCCATCAAGTTTTCCAACAGACGACGATAATCTCTGCCTACCAGAGGACGGATGACATCAGCGAGGATCCTGACGCTTGCATTCATGAGAAGGTGCACACGAAAATGGTCAGAAAAGATAGAAGCATTTTAGAAGGCCTCGCTTTCGAATTCCTTGATACATGTCCCGGATTTAGTGTTTTGCCATTGTAGACATTTTCTTTTGTTTTTGTATGAGTTCTTAGAGTTTGAATGACAAAACTTTCTTCCTCTCTTTTTGTACACATATTCTGCATGAAGTGTCATTATACCGTTGTGGGTGTAGGGTTCCCTAGGCCGGCAGCAAGGTTTCGGGAGGCATCGTCCATGCCGTTTTCAAAATTTTGCCATTCTAAAGAACCCTATCCTAGAATCTTTAACTAGAGTTTTAAACAAACAAGCAATGTTAACATCTTAACATCTAAGTGAATGAGGAATACAACCTTTGGAGACCGGTCCTTCACTTCTAAAGCTCCATGTAGTAGTTCCTTCACTCCAAGTAGTGAACATCCGAACTCTAGTAAGGCTTCACATGAAAAAATGAACAAGTTTGCTCGAAGTCTTCGAGACCGAAGATGATCTACGTCGAGGAGACTCAAGCTCATGCTATCTCTTCACTAATGGTAGGTTAGTGAAGCAAACACCCTAAACTAAATGGCTAATAGCAGAGGATGATGAAGTAAGAAATGGGCTCTCTTTAGTTTTCTTTTTCTCACAATATTTTCTCACCTTAGAAAAAGCTAGCAACCTTTTCTCTCATGAGGAAGAAGATGCTCAAGTGAATAATGAGAATCAACTCATGAGGTGAGAATGGAAACCATGGGTGAGTTAGTGTCATACAATAACTCATGTAGAGAATAAACCAAGGGTTACAATAATGGTTAGATTAATAAATATTTACAAGTAAAACAAAACTAGTGGACTAAATCAAAGATGCTACAAGTTTCTCCAAGCTTCCAAGCATGTGACTAATTACCATTAATTTTGATTAACTTTAAATAAATAAAACCATTCCATTATTATAAGCATGGTGTAAGTCTCATACATCCATGTCACATGTGGCATCCAGCATGACACAAAAGCTGTACATTAATATATATCACATATATACTAAGTGTACATAAGTGAGAGAAAGAAATGTTTAAGTGAGCTAATATTAGTTAATGTAAATTAATATATCACATATATAATTATATATTAAATTATTAAATCAACACTTGATTTAATAATCCGGCTATATCACATACAACCGACTAATATCAAATGTAATAATCCATCGAATCAACACTTGATCCGATAACTCGGCTATATCACATATAACCGACCGATATTACATATCGCGAGAATAGAATGTGGTATCACATACGTGCATTAATCTCGGTCCCGCACATATCACATATGTGCTCCTACTTCGTTTCGCATGAACCAGGAAACCTCTTTGCAGGACTCTAAAGACCCGTCAATACGCCGGCAGTAGGTGATGATCATATCAAACACCCATAAACCGCAAGCGGTCTGCTAAACATAACGGCCACCCGGATATTGAGCGATCAGAAGATCAACAAGCAAGCTTGCTCATACTCCTGCGAATCTAATCAGTAACACTATCGTACAGTCCGGTCTCTTCGTCAGATATGTCGCATATCTCGCCTGGGGGTGGTAAACGTCAGACCCTAATAGCTTGATAAGTCATGCCGATGTGAGGCTCATAACGGGTCGAGAAACTACTGATAACACTTACCGGTAAATATCATAAACAGCCCTGGTCAGGGACTTCCTGTTATGGCCAATCGAGCACAGCGCAACATCAATCCCCAATACCGGGAGAGACGAAATCCCCTGCTATCGCTCATTTCCTCCATGTGACTCGGGACTGTACCTAAAAACCACCGTTTTGCACGTTCTCTTGAACGTGGTAAGGTGGAAATCAAAGCACAATGGGAATCACACAAGACTCTATGACGATCTCGGGTCGACAGACTAACCTATACCAGTGTCACCAGAGAACCGCCATTTGACGTGAGGTATAATATCATCTAGGAGTTCTCGGCAAGTCCGTCCAGTGTACCCAGTCTCCACTGAGCACCCGTATACCATCTCTGATGTCAAACACCAATGGATATAGGATCATCCATCGCCCATCTACATGGGTCGAGAAGCTATTCGCTAGTCTACTATGGTATATTGATGCCCCGTTTCGATACACCCACGACTAGGGACATTAAAGGATGTACTCACAGACTACCATTGTCCCACTAGTATGATCTGCATCATAATCCAGGTAGTCAAGTGTAGGGTTCCTAGGCCCTCTAATGAGGTCTCACAAGGCATCAACCATGCCAATTTCAAATTTTACAAGTGCCGAGAAACCCTAATACGGATCGTTAACTAGATTTTAGGCGAAACAATGAAACTAGTTTACAACTAAACTAAAAGAACGGAAATACAACCTTTGTAGATCCGTTTCTCCACCTCCATAGCTCCATGATGAAGTCCTCTCCGCTGTCCAAATCGAACCATGACTCTTGCATCGGCTTCATCGGAGAAAAAGCGGGCTAGGTCATCGACGACGATGCCGAAGATGATCTACGTCGAGGCATCACTAGATCAAACTCCACCTTCACCAAGCCATGAAAACTTGTGAAGGAAACACACCATATAATAACCAATCTGATCTTGCAAGAGCGCACGCAGAGTGTTTTCTTCTCTCTCTCTCCTGGTAGCGATCATATCACGCCTTAATCATAATAAATCAATTCTTATCATATCATGAACCATGGTCAAGTGTAGAGAACTAATCATGGTTGAGTGGAATGGTTAAGGTTAAGCATGAGACAAAATGGTCACTTGGTCAAAGCTTCATGAAGCTTCAACAAGCTTCATGAAAGAAAACAAAGAAAGAAACCATTTTGCTTATCTTTTATCCATTTCTCCAAAAAGAATAGATAAATAAATAAATGAATAAGTAAAAACAAAACCCTAACCATTACACAACCATGGTTTAATCTTTACACTTAGCCAAGTAAACATGTATCATCAAACATGATACAATCAAGTGCACAAAAGTATATCACATATACAACTTGTGCAATGCAAGTGAGAAATCCATTTAAAGTGAACCAATACTAGTTAATGCAAAATAATATATCAAATATATAATTATGCATTAAATCATTAAATCAACACTTGATTTAACGATCCGATCATATCGCATATAACCGACTAATATGCAATGTATCAACTTATCGAATCAATCCTTGATTCGATAACTAGGTTATATCGCATACAACCATTCGATACATTCATCGCGAGAATAGAATACGGTATCACATACACGCATTATTCTCGGTCCCGCACATATCTCATATGCGCTCCTATTTCGTTTCGCTTGAGCCAGGAAACCTCTGTGTAGGACTCTAAAGACTCGTCAATACGCCGGCAGCAGATGATGATCATATCAAGCACCCACAAGCCGCAAGCGGTCTGCTAAACGTAACGGCCACCCGGGTATTGAGCGATCAGAAGATCGACGAGCAAGCCCGCTCACACTCCTGTGAATCCAACCAGTAACACTTACTGTACAGTCCGGTCTGATCGTCTGATATGTCGCATATCTCGCCTAGGGGTGGTAAACGTCAGACCCCAATAGCTCGATAAGTCGTGTCGATATGAGGTCTATAACAATTCGAGAAACTACAGGTAACACTTACCAGTAAATCTCAGCAACCCTGGCCAGGGATTTCCTGTTATAGCCAATCGAACACAGCGCAACATCAACTCCCTATACCGGGAGAGACGAATCCCCTCCTATCGCTCATTGCCTCCATGTGATTCGGGACTGTACCCAAAAACCACCGTTTTGCACGCCCTCTTGGACGTGGTAAGATGGAAATCAAAGCACAGTGTGAATCACACAAGACTCTATGACGATCTCGGGTCAACAGACTACTCTGTACCAGTGTCACCAGAGAACTGCCATCTGACGTAAGGTATAATACCATCTGGGAGTTCTCGGCGAGTCCGTCCAGTGTACCCAGTCTCCACTAAGCACCCGTATATCATCTCTGATGTCAAACACCAATGGATATGGGATCATCCATCGCCCATCTGTATGGGTCGAGAAGGTATACGCTAGTCTACTCTGGTATATCGATGCCCCGTCTCGATACACCCACGACTAGGGACCTTGAAGGATGTACTTATGGACTACCATGTCCCCACTAGTATGATCCGCATCATAGTCCAGGTAGTCAAGCACACATCCTAAGGGCTTTACCAACATGTAACAGAGAGACAATCAGTGTACACGTTAAGGTAAAGAGCAACCAGATAGCATACTATCATGTCGAGCAAGAAAGTCCTCCCTATATATGTCCCGGCATCCACTACAATATACATCCAATGTACAGTAATGGCCTCTAGGGCATACATATAACTAACAATCTCCCACTTGCACTAGGGTCATCTGATAGCAGTGGTTGTAGTATCTCATACTCAACCATCCCATAAAAGTCTCTCTCTGGGAAAAGGCCTTTGTGAGTGGATCCGCCGTGTTGTCCTCTGAGTCTACTCTCCAAACCTCGATCACCCTGGAGATCAACTATCTCCATGATCAGGTAATACTGCCTTAGAATATGTCTAGATCACTGATGGGACGGACGTTCCTTGGCATAAGCCACATCTCCATTGTCACACAATGGGAGGAACTAAGTTTATCTCATGAACAAATATACATCCAGACTGCCTCTTTGGTAGCATCATAAGCAGCGATGTATCTTGCCTTTAATCGTCGAGTTAGCCACGGTATTTAGCTTAGAACTCTTCCAACATACCGTCCCTCTTGTGAGGGTAAAGACAAAGCCTGTGACTGACATTCAGTCGTCCTTATCACCCTGGAACACTTCCAGTGATTCTCCCCAGGACCAATTGATACCATCTCACTGCAACTAGTGAGAATCCTAACATCCAATTAGATCTATCTCATAGATCCAAAACCCAGGATTTAGGAGGTATCACTTTGATCCTTTATGGAGAATCATTGTGATAAGCGGAAATTGATCGAGCGTAGCATAGGAAACTCCTTTCCTATTAAGAGTATGTCATCCACGTACTCTACGAGGATCATCACCATACTCCCAACTACCATTTTGTATATACAAGGTTCATCTACCATTTTGATGACGTCAAACTTTTTGACTACTACATCAAAACAGATGTTCCAACTCCGCGATACCTGCTTTATCCTATAAAGTATCTTGTACACGTTTCCGCTGCTCCCACTATCTACGAAGCCCTCTGGCTGTGTACTTATAGACGTTCTCTTCTAAAACTTCATTTAGAAAAGCAGTCATGGCACCCAACCGCCAGATATCATAGTCATGGTATGTAGCCGTGGCAAGTAGGATCTGGATGGACTTAAGCATAGCCACTTGAAAAGGTTTCATCATTATCCACGCCTGGTCGATGACGAAAACCATTAACAAGTCTAGCTTTGAAAGTCTCAACTTTTCCATCTACACCAAGTAATCTTCTCAAGATATACTTGCTCCTGATGGGGATTTAACCTTTCAGATATAGCAACCAAAGTCCATACTTTGTTAGTGTACATGGATTCCATCTCAGATCACTAAGCATCCAGCCATTCTTACAGAGTCTTACTCCTGATGGCCAGCTCGAAACTAGTTGGGTCATCATCTCATGATGCAATCCTCGCTCCCACTGTCATCGAGAAACCGAAGTATCTCTCAGGCGGATGAGGAACCTTACTAGATCGGCGGAGAGGCTGAGGTTCGTTGGTAATCTACTGAATTCTTTGGTTCTACCAAATCATCTGCTGTAGTTTATATAGATGGAACCTTTCCAGTTCTATATAACAGACCTTGCCTCGAGCTTGTCCGGATTTTGCTTTTAGACATAGGCCGGACAACCCTAAATCTTAACTAGCTTAAGACATGGGCTCTTCCCATACCATATCTCATATGGAGTGGTAGGCAACTGATTTGATTCGAACCCTTTTCAATAGGTATGCAGCTTCTCAAGTGCATAACTCCCAAAAGGAAATAGGTAACTCAGTAGTACTCGTCATAGAGCACACCATATCACATAGGGTGCTATTGCTCCGCCCCGATATACCATCGTGCTATGGTGTATACGGAGGAGTAATGCTGAGAGAGAATCTCATTCTCCTTTAGAATAATCCAGGATTTCCGTGCTCAAGTATTCTCCTCCTCGATCACATCAAAGGACATAATACTTATACCCGTATTTTGGTTCTCTACTTCTAACTTACATTCTGTGAATATCTCAAAAGGTTCGGTCTTGTGTTTCAACAGGAACATATGACTGAATCTTGAGAGATTATCAGAGAATGCAACGAAGTACAAAGAACCGGTCTTGGCATGTGTAGACAGGGGACCTACATACATCAACATGTATCATCCCAAGAGTTCACTATCTCTTTCTCTGTTTCCAGTAAACAGAGCTATGGTCATCTTATCTTTGTGACATGACCGGCAAGTTTCACAAAATGTAAATTCAAGCTAATTTAAATATGCATCGAAATGTAACTTCAGCCAATCGGGTCGCAATGATATGACCTAGTCTACAATGCCTCAAGAAGGATTCGTTCATTTCTGAACTCTTCCTCTTGTGTGTGTTCCGTGTACTAAGAACTGTAGTTTGATTTAGAACATCAATGCTTTTAGATAACGTGCCTGAACCGATCAACTTTTGATATAGGAAATGTTCAAAACATTATCCAACAATACAAAATTTTATCATTTCTTTACTAATAAAGAGAGTGATATGATTTTGTATATCAGGTTCGGTATCTAATAACATTCGTTCAGAATCAATGTATTGGTAATACAGGGTGACAGTGACCAACAGACTTGGCTGCAACACTTGCCCCGTTTTCTGTCTCATGAAACTTATCACCCGTTCTCAGTTTTTCTACCTTTTTGTAGCCCTATGTAACAGATTACATATCTGGGATCCTGATCCGGTATCATATACCAAGGATGCGGAGGATACTGAGAAACAGTTCTATATAATGAACACACCCGAAGATGATGCATCAGCATGCACTCTCTTTGTTTGGGCGGCACGGGAATTCTGGTATTCCCCAATTTCCTGCTCTGTCTTATAACAATTATAAGTTGGAGCGGGACCAACGTTCCCCAGCTCAGTATAACAAGCGGGTTCGGTCAATATCCGTATTATTATTTTATCTAATCAGGATGGCTCCCACAGCTTTTTATCAAATCTTCCTTCAAACCCTAAAAGGAAAGACTAGCCGGGATTAATTACACACTATAAGTTCGCCAATCTTTCAGCCAGGCCAGTGTCGGTACTTTGAGGGAGGTCCCCCGTGCTTTCGCACGAACCTAATTAATGTAAACCTCGTTTTTCCAGAGGCGTAACCCCGTTGACACCTTTCTAGACACCTACTTGATCGGCTAATTGTAATGTGTAAAACTCTCCCAGGAGTAACAATTACTCGCAGTGGGTATCGGGATCCAACTATCTCATAGAAGGTATGCAATCTCATTGCAAATTTCAACACTTGAAATTCCCGATAATATTTTGCCCCTAGCAGCTATATGACCTTAACATAGTCAACAAATCATAAGTGCTAGTCAAGTTCGACCCGTCATTTCCCGATTGAATTAAACCCACCCGCACGACCCTTAACATAGTCAACAAAGTCGCACGACTACCCTAATCCAATCGCATCATATGCTTATGCAGATAAGCACTAATCAGCTACCGCACACTACGCCTTAACATAGTCAACAAACGTAGCACGAATACTAACTAGTACTTATCTGAAATGACGGAGGGCTACGACAGGTTTTTCTGAAAACCTATTGCGTAATGAACTTGATATCGTTGTAGAATCAAATGATTTTAAAATGGAGTGCTTTTGAGGCTTTTCTAGTTTTGCTAAAGGAGTCACTCCCGGTGAAGGGATCGTCGGTCCTTTCCTCGTCGAATGAGGTGCGGGATATATCATATATATCACTGTGCAAAGCAAAAACACTTAAAAGCAATCAAAAGACAAACCGAGTGTGTAGCATCTGCCAGTTATTGCTAAAGGAGTCATTCCCGGTGAAGGGATCTCGGTCCTTTCCTCATCGAATAAGGTGCAGGATATATCACATATACCGCTGTGCAAAGCAAGAACTGTAGCTACCTGTTTTATTTTTAGAAATTCGATTCTACAACATCTTAGGTTTCTTTTATTTCATTAATCACATTAATGAAGTCCCATCATTTAAGTACCTAAACATCACAGATAAATACGACGTACACTTATGCCATCCGCATTCGCCTCGATGTCCCCTCGTGCACCGTTAGGTTAGGTAACTAACGACAGAGCAGGGCAGGGCTAGCGCGGGTGTAAAACATAAGTAACATCTATATATAATATATCATATATACTATATACAGTATCCATCACAGAACATCACATGATCACATCACAGATATCGCAGCAGAAGAAACATATGAAATATTGGATATACTAGGACGTCCGTGTTTTCAATACGAGCCAGTATAAAACACGGATTCCACGGTCGTGATGAATAGCCAAACCCACACCCTTAGACCCCTACGAGAGCGGCAAGCAACCCTACCAATTCTAGAGTTAGGAGACCCGGACTCGACTCCTCGAGTTGGTCTCCCACTGGACTCCAGAACCCGGTTACTTGTGCCCTCCTCCTTGGGTCTATCCTAGTGCGGAAAAGTAAATAATACACAAAAGGTGACATCTTCCGCAACCTGGAAGTGCCCCAATAAAAGAATATTACATACAAGTTTTTTACATGAATGAAAATGAAAAACACTCATCTCACATAAAAACGCCCCGGCTATTCAAACACGACGATCCAATATAACATATCCAGCAACACATAACATCACATGTCATCAACGTAAGTAAATATGCGCATCCCAATTGTCGTTGACATATAGCAACGAAACCGGCGATATCACATATTACACTTACGGTTATAGAAAAGAAAGTGTAAAACTACAACAGTTGGAATCCGCAACCTCCTCAGACATCGCATGCCTGACCAAATGAATTCCTTAGACATCGCATGCCTAACAATTATAAACCCCGCATTTTAGTCTTATTTATCGAAAACTCTTTTCAATATCAAGTCGGGCAATTCAGCAAGATTCCCGACATCCTGATCGAATGCTCGTCGCAAACTTTAGTAGGAGGCCGCACCCCTGACGCCGTCGACAGAGTGCACCAAGGCGGAACACCGCTGCCGCGAGCACCCGAACGGATGCTTTCGGCGACGGGGTTCTCCTACAGTCACTTGGTCGAGGCTTTGGAGTGAGGCTGTCTATTAAGTTTACCCGGCGAGTATCCGCGTACGCTACGTGATTGCGACGGACTTTTGATCGCATCAAAATTCCGTGGCAACCGATCAAGTGAGACTAAACTGCTATGTTTATAACATTCATTCAGTTATCTCATAACTTCTTGTGAATTCCAATTATTGTATCCCATTCCGGATAAAATAGAAAATGTTAAACTTTCCGATCGAACATTCAAACACCCAAGTTTTCCCGATACAGATCAACACATGAAACAAGTCTAAAAACATTCAGTTCGTGCCTCAGTACCAACGGTCCAGCCGTAGAAGGGTCAAGCCAACGCCTCACATATGGCACGCCGTACTGCCCCAAACCCTAAGGTTCAAAGGGCAGTTCAAGACGGTCACATAATCGAGTTAAGGTTTGTTGTCTTCTAGAGGGTCCATTGCGTTACTTGCACTACTTAGAACGTCTTTAAACCACGGAAAAATCCAACACTTGGAAATTTTCCGGCAGGGGAAAAGTTGGGTATTTATATCCGGTCGAACTTTTTAACATATTCAAAAATCATCCGGAAAGCCACATAGACAAAATCTGATGCTCCGATCGAAACACCGAATCCCCAAAACAAGCCCAGAAAATTCAACTCTTGAATAAATATTAAAAATTCCCAGAAAATCCAGCACCTGAAATCATGAATTACTGTGCAAAAAGTATTGGACAATTTAATAATACTGCCGCGGAACCGCCGCAGAAGCCATGCTTCTGCCGCGGTTCCGCCGCACAGTTGATGAATTGGCCCACCGAATTTCACAGTAATTCTAATAGGACCATGCTGAATTTTTTAGCAATTTTTAATGTGGAAAAATCCCAGTTTTTAGAAAAAGTCCAGAGAGCATGTTTCGGGTTAGGGTTTTGGTTCGATCGGACTTCAAACTCCGTCTACGCATCGTCTAAGGCTCTAGCTAGGCTCTGATACCACTGTAGGGTTCCTAGGCACTCTAATGAGGTCTCACAAGGCATCAACCATGCCAATTTCAAATTTTACAAGTGCCGAGAAACCCTAATACGGATCGTTAACTAGATTTTAGGCGAAACAATGAAACTAGTTTACAACTAAACTAAAAGAACGGAAATACAACCTTTGTAGATCCGTTTCTCCACCTCCATAGCTCCATGATGAAGTCCTCTCCGTTGTCCAAATCGAACCATGACTCTTGCATCGGCTTCATCGGAGAAAAAGCGGGCTAGGTCATCGACGACGATGCCGAAGATGATCTACGTCGAGGCATCACTAGATCAAGCTCCACCTTCACCAAGCCATGAAAACTTGTGAAGGAAACACCCTATACTACTTGGCAAGAGGTAGAGGATGAAGAAATAGGAAGTGGGTTCACTTTAGAATTGGATTTCTCACTCATTTTCTCAAGTTGCCATTGATGGAGGCAAGCTTCTTCTTGTGAAGAAGAAGAAGAAGAAGAAGATGAAGATAATATGATAAACCTTTTTTCTAAATAGAAAATAAATCAATTCTTATCATATCATGAACCATGGTCAAGTGTAGAGAACTAATCATGGTTGAGTGGAATGGTTAGGGTTAATCATGAGACAAAATGGTCACTTGGTCAAAGCTTCATGAAGCTTCAACAAGCTTCATGAAAGAAAACAAAGAAAGAAACCATTTTTCTTATCTTTTATCCATTTCTCCAAAAAGAATAGATAAATAAATAAATGAATAAGTAAAAACAAAACCCTAACCATTACACAACCATGGTTTAATCTTTACACTTAGCCAAGTAAACATGTATCATCAAACATGATACAATCAAGTGCACAAAAGTATATCACATATACAACTTGTGCAATGCAAGTGAGAAAATCCATTTAAAGTGAACCAATACTAGTTAATGCAAAGTAATATATCAAATATATAATTATGCATTAAATCATTAAATCAACACTTGATTTAACGATCCGATCATATCGCATATAACCGACTAATATGCAATGTATCGACTTATCGAATCAATCCTTGATTCGATAACTAGGTTATATCGCATACAACCATTCGATACATTCATCGCGAGAATAGAATACGGTATCACATACACGCATTATTCTCGGTCCCGCACATATCTCATATGCGCTCCTATTTCGTTTCGCTTGAGCCAGGAAACCTCTGTGTAGGACTCTAAAGACTCGTCAATACGCCGGCAGCAGATGATGATCATATCAAGCACCCACAAGCCGCAAGCGGTCTGCTAAACGTAACGGCCACCCGGGTATTGAGCAATCAGAAGATCGACGAGCAAGCCCGCTCACACTCCTGTGAATCCAACCAGTAACACTTACCGTACAGTCCGGTCTGATCGTCTGATATGTCGCATATCTCGCCTAGGGGTGGTAAACGTCAGACCCCAATAGCTCGTTAAGTCGTGTCGATATGAGGTCTATAACAATTCGAGAAACTACAGGTAACACTTACCAGTAAATCTCAGCAACCCTGGCCAGGGATTTCCTGTTATAGCCAATCGAACACAGCGTAACATCAACTCCCTATACCGGGAGAGACGAATCCCCTCCTATCGCTCATTGCCTCCATGTGATTCGGGACTGTACCCAAAAACCACCGTTTTGCACGCCCTCTTGGACATGGTAAGATGGAAATCAAAGCACAGTGGGAATCACACAAGACTCTATGACGATCTCGGGTCAACAGACTACTCTGTACCAGTGTCACCAGAGAACTGCCATCTGACGTAAGGTATAATACCATCTGGGAGTTCTCGGCGAGTCCGTCCAGTGTACCCAGTCTCCACTAAGCACCCGTATATCATCTCTGATGTCAAACACCAATGGATATGGGATCATCCATCGCCCATCTGTATGGGTCGAGAAGGTATACGCTAGTCTACTCTGATATATCGATGCCCCGTCTCGATACACCCATGACTAGGGACCTTGAAGGATGTACTTATGGACTACCATGTCCCCACTAGTATGATCCGCATCATAGTCCAGGTAGTCAAGCACACATCCTAAGGGCTTTACCAACATGTAACAGAGAGACAATCAGTGTACACGTTAAGGTAAAGAGCAACCAGATAGCATACTATCATGTCGAGCAAGAAAGTCCTCCCTATATATGTCCCAGCATCCACTACAATATACATCCAATGTACAGTAATGGCCTCTAGGGCATACATATAACTAACATCAAGTACACATCCTAAGGGTTTTATCAACATGTAACAGAGAGACATCAGTGTACATGTTAAGATAAAGAGTAATCAGATAGCATACTATCATGTCGAGCAAGAAAGTCCTCCCTATGTATGTCCAAGCATCCACTATAATATACATCATATGTACAATAATGGCCTCTAGAGCATACATATAACTAATAATCTCCCACTTGCACTAGGGTCATCATATAGCAGTGGTTGTAGTATCCCATACTCAACCATCCCATAAAAGTCTCTCATGGAAAAAGGCCTTTGTGAGTGGATCCGCTGTGTTTTCCTCTGAGTCTACTCTCCTTACTTCAATCCCTTGGAGATCAACCATCTCCCTGATCAGATGATACTGTCCTCAGAATATGTCTGGATCGCTGATGGGACCGGTGTTCCTAGGCCAAAACCACAACTCCATTGTTGTCATAATAACACTTATTGGACGCTCAATGGTATGAACCTTTTTCATCTCATGAACAAGTAATGCCCAGACAACCACTTTGGCAGTATCGTTGGTAGCGATGTATTCAGCCTTTATCGTCTAGTATGCTACGGTATCTAGCTTGGAACTCTTCCAATATACCGTCCCTCCACTGAGAGTAAAGACAATTCCTGTGACTGACTTTCAGTCGAACTTATCACTCTGGAAGCTGGAACCAAGAACTTTCTTTTAGTTCCTCTCAAGTACTTAAGAATGTCCTCCACAGCTTTCCAGTGATTCTCCCAAGATCTGATTGATTCCTGATCACTACACCTAGTGAGTCATTTACATCTGGTCTGGTACATAATATCGCATACTCTGATAGAGCCTATTGCCGAAGCATAGGTTATTCCTTATACGCGAGCTCTTTCCAAATCAGTCTCGAAAGACATCTTTTTGGAGAGAGTGATTCCTTGGATAGTGGGTGAACCATCACGCTTAGAATCCTCCGTACTAAACCCCTTTAGTATGGTGTTAATGTACCTGGATTTGGGACACTCCCAACATCCATTTAGATCTATCACCATAGATTATAATCCATAAGATGTAGTAGGTATCATCCAAATCTTCCAGTGAGAATCCTCATGATAAGAGGAGCTTGACCGAGTGTAGCATAGGAAACCATTTCCTATCAAGAGTATGTTATCTACGTACATTAAGTGTAAGATAACCTCACTCTCTACAACCTTCTTGTATATACAAGGTTCATCTACCATTTTGATGAAGTTAAACTCTTTGACTGCCACATCAAAACAGATGTTCCATCTCCGCGATGCTTGCATTGATCTTGATGGCCTTAAGCATAGGTTTGAAAGTCTCAACTTTTCCATCTATACCAAGAATTTTCTCAAGATCCATTTGCTCCTAATGGGTTTTACCCTTTCAGGTGCAACATGCAAAGTCATATTTTGTTGGTGTACATGGATTCCATCTTTGATCGCATAACATCCAGAATTTTCACAGAGTCGCCACTCGTGATGGCCTTCCTGAACCTAGTTGGGCCATCATCTACCATGATGCATTCCTCGCTCCCACTGTCACTGAGAAGACCGTAGTATCTCTCAAGTGGATGAGGAACCCGCCAAATTCGGCGGAGTGGCTGAGATCCATCGGGAACTATTGAATCCTCCGGTTCTACCAAATCGTCAGCTGTAGTTTGTATAGTTGGAACTCCTTCCAATTCTACCTCATATCCACTAATTTCTTCACAAGAAATTCCTTTTCTAAAAAGGTTGCATTTCGAGAAACAAAACACTTTTTCCTCCTCGGTGCGGTAGAAGATATTCCCTTGCTTGGGATATCGAATAAACTTCCACAGAACTGACCTTGCCTCGAGCTTGTCCGAATTTTGCTTTTAGACATAGGCCGGATAACCCCAAATCTTAACTTACTTAAGAGATGGGCTTTTCCCATGCCATATCGCATATGGAGTGGTAGGCACCCGATTTAGTTGGAACCCAATTCAATAGGTATGCAGCTTCTCAAGTGCATAATTCCAAAGGAAATAGGCAACTCAGTAGTACTCATCATAGAGCGCACCATATCTAATAGGGTGTGATTGCTCCGTCCCGATACACCGTTGTGCTGTGGTGTATACGGAGGAGTAATGCTGAGAGAGAATCTCATTCTCCTTTCGAATAGTCCAGGAATTCCATGCTCAAGTATTCTCCTCCCTGATCATATCAAAGAACATAATACTTATACCCGTTTTGGTTCTTTACTTCAGACTTATATTCTTTGAATTTCTCAAAACCTTCAGACTTGTGTTTCAACAGGAACATATGTACGAATCTTAAGAGATCATCAGTGAATGTAATGAAGTACAAAGAACCAGTCCTGGCATGTGTAGATAAGAGACCTACATACATCATCATGTATCAATCCCAAGAGTTCACTAACTCTTTCTCTGTTTCCAGTAAACGGAGCTATGGTCATTTTATCTTTGTGACATGACTGGCAAGTTTCACAAGATGTAAATTCAAACAAATTTAAATATGCATCTTAATGTAACTTAGCTAGTCGGGTCGCATTGGTATGACCTAGTCTACAACGCCTCAAGAAGGATTCGTTCATTTCTGAACTCTTGCTCTTGTGTGTGTTCTGTACGTTGAGAACTGTAGTTTGATTTAGAATGCCTATGTTTTTAGATAACGTGCCTGAACCGATCAATTCTTGATATAGGAAATGTTTAAAACATTATCCACCAATACAGAATTACATCATTGTTTAACTTATTAAAGAAACCGATGTAATGTTGTATATCAGGTTAAGTACGTAATAATATTCATTCAGAATCAATGTATTAATATAAGGTGATATTTGCCAACTGATTTGGCTGCAACACTTGCAACATTCTCTACACTTAGAGACATATCAACCATTCCCAGTTCTCTACCTATCTGTAGCCCATGTAACATATTACATATGTGGGATCCTGATCCGGTATCACATACCCAGGACGTAGAGGATACTGAAAAACAGTTCTTGGAAACGAAAACACCCGAAGAATATGCATCAATATGCACTTTCTTCGATTGGGTGGCATGGGAATCCGGATATTCCCCTATTTCCTACTCGGACTTATAACAATTATAAAATAGAGCGGAACCAACGTTCCCTAGCACAGTATAATAAGCAGGTTCAGTTAATGCATCCATATTATTATCTTGATTAAGGCGTGACATGGTCGTTACCAGGAGAGAGAGAGAGAGAGAGAGAGAGAAGAAAACACTCTGCGTACGCTCTTGCAAGATCAGATTGGTTATTATTTTATCTAATCAGGATGGCTCCCACTGTTTTTATCAAATCTTTCTTCAAACCCTAAAAGGTAAGACTAACCGGGATTAATTACACCCTACAAGTTTGCCAATCTTTCAGCCAGGCCAGTGCCGGTAATTTGAGGGAGGTTCCTCTTGCTTTCGCACGGACCCAATTAAAATAAACCTCGTTTTCCAAGGGGCGTAACCCCGTTAACACCTTTCTAGACACCTACTTGATCGGCTAATTGTAAATTGCAAAACTCTCCCAGGAGCAACTCTTACTCGCAGTGGGTATAGGGATCCAACTATCTCATAGAAGGTATGCAATCTCATTGCAAATTTCAACACTTGAAATTCCCGATAATTTTGCCCCGAGCGATCTATGATCTTGACAAGGTCAACAAACCTTAGACCGCAAGTCAAGTTTAACCCGTTATTTTTTAATTGAATTAAACCCACCCGCACAACCCTTGACAAGGTCAACAAGGTCGCACGACTACCCTAATCCAATCGCATCATATGCTAGCAGATAATCACTAATCAGCTACCGCACACTACGCCTTGACAAGGTCAACAAACGCAGCACGAATACTAAATAATACTTATCTGAAATGACGGAGGGTTATGACAGGTTTTTAAGAAAACCTTTTGCGTAATGAACTTGATATCGTTGTAGAATCAAATGATTTAAAATGGAGTGTTTTTGAGGCTTTTGCTAGCTTCGCTAAAGAGGTCACTCCTGGTGAAGGGATCTCGGCTCTTTCCTTGTCGAATGAGGTACAGGATATTCACAATACCACTATGCAAAGCAAGAACTAGAAAAGCAGTCAAAAGACGAAACCGAAGGTTGTAGTATCTGCCAGTTATCGCTAAAGAGGTCACTCCCGGTGAAGGGATCTCGGCTCTTTCCTTATCGAATAAGGTGCTGGATATTCTAAGCAAGAACTAGAGCTACCTGTTTTTGAAAATTCGATTCCACAACATCTTTAGGTTTATTTTCTTTCATTAATCTCATTAATGAATGTCCTATCATTTAAGTTATCTAAGCATCACAGATAAATACAACGTACGTTTATGCCATCCGCATTCGGCTCGATGTCCCGTCATTTACCGTTAGGTTAGGTAACTAACGGCAGAGCGGGGCAGGGCTAGCGCGGGTGTAAAACATATGCAACGTCTATATAATATATCGCATATACTATATACAGTATCTATCTCAACATATCAAGTGATCACATCACAAAATATCGCAGCAGAAATCAACATATAAAATATTGGATATACTAGGATTTCCGGGTTTTATATTAAGCCTGTATAAAACACGGATTCCACGGTCGTGATGAATAGCCAAACCCACATCCCTAGACCCCTATGAGAGTGGCAAGCAACCCTACCAATTCTAGAGTTAGGACCTGGACTCGACTCCTCGAGATGGTCTCCCACTGTTCTCTAGAACCCGGTTACTTGTGCTCCCATCCTTGGGTCTATCTTAATACGGAAAAGTAAATAATATACATCAACGGTGACATCTTCCTCAACCAGGAAGTGCCCCAATAAAAGAATATTAAATATAAGTTTTTACATGAATGAAAATGAAAAACTCTCATCTCACATAAAATCCCCCAGCTATTCAAACATGACGATCCAATATAACATATCACAGCAACACATAACATCACATGTCATCAACGTAAGTAAATATGCATATCCCAATTGTCATTGACGTATAGCAACGAAACCGGTGATACACCACATATTACACTTACGGTCGCAGAAAAGAAAGTGAAAAACTACAACAATTGGAATCGTCACAGCCCTTAGGCATCATAAATCCGGAATATCACATATTCCGGATTTCATGCCTAACAATGCAAATCTTAAATTTAGGTCTCAACTATGAAAACACTTTTCAAAAGAAGTCGGGTAATTCAACAAGATTTCACCCGAGACCGAAATGTTAAACTTGCATGCAACTAAATAGATTCCAATTATTGTATCACAATCACAGATAGGTAGACGAAGTTAAACTTTTCGATCGAATATGCAAGCACCCAAAATTTCCCAACAAGCTCAACATTTGAGCGGAGTTCAAAAAGTTCCTAGAAACTGCCACAGTCCTATGAACCATCCGTAGAAGGGCCGACCCATGCCTCACTCATGTCGCCACGGAACTGTGGCAAATCCTAGAGTATGACCGCGGTTCCACGATACAAAAAAGTCGAGTTTGGGTATCGTTCTTCTAGAGGGTCCACAGAATCGCTTGCATGAGTTCTGAAAATTTTAAACTCGGAAAAATCCAACTCTTGGAAAATTTCAGTGAGGGAAAATATAGGTTATTGATATCCGTTCAAACTTTTTAATATCGTCTAAATAACCCGAATACATGTTAGAATTACAACTTCGAAACACTCCGAATTGCCTTTGCAGAAAGTTAACATCACATGCATTTTCTGAAAAAACAAACAACACCTGAAATACCAAAACCCAGAGACTGGAACACTATGAAAATTTGAAGCCAAAACACTAAAAACGGGCCGAGCTCACTGGTTTTAGAGCCTATGTGGCCGGCTAAAACATGCCCAAATTGCTTCAAATTTTTACAGTGTTCATGTTATATCTCATACAATATTCTGTAGTTGTTTAAAAATTTTTTAGAGGACTTTTTAAAATCGACAGAGACTGGGTATTCGCGTATCAAGTTTCAGAGTCATTTCGGTTTCGTAATCCAACAAACATCGTCTAATATTTTAGTATGGCTCTGATACCACTGCAGGGTTCCCTAGGTCGGCAGCAAGGTTTTGGGAGGTATCGCCCATGGCGTTTTCAAAATTTTGCCGTTCTAAAGAACCCTATCCTAGAATCTTTAACTAGAGTTTTAAACAAACAACCAATGTTAACATCTTAACATCTAAGTGAATGAGGAATACAACCTTTGCAGACTGCTCCTTCACTTCTAAACCTCCATGTAGTAGTCCTTTCGCCCCAAGTAGTGAACACCCGAACTCTAGTAAGGCTTCACATGAAGAAATGAACAAGCTTGCTCGAAGTCTTCGAGGCCGAAGATGATCTACGTCGAGAAGACTCAAGCTCATGCTAGCTCTTCACTAATGGTAGGTTAGTGAAGCAAACACCCTAAACTAAATGGCTAATAGTAGAGGATGATGAAGTAAGAAATGGGCTCTCTTTAGTTTTCTTTTTCTCACAATATTTTCTTACCTTAGAAAAAGCTAGCAACCTTTTCTCTCATGAGGAAGAAGAAGCTCAAGTGAATAATGAGAATCAACTCATGAGGTGAGAATGGAAACCATGGGTGAGTTAGTGTCATACAATAACTCATGTAGAGAATAAACCATGGGTTACAATAATGGTTAGGTTAATAAATATTTACAAGTAAAACAAAACTAGTGGACTAAGTCAAAGATGCTACAAGTTTCTCCAAGCTTCCAAGCATGTGACTAATTACCATTAATTTTGATTAACTTTAAATAAATAAAACCATTCCATTATTATAAGAATGGTGTAAGTCTCATACATCCATGTCACAAGTGGCATCCAGCATGACACAAAAGCTGTACATTAATATATATCACATATATACTAAGTGTACATAAGTGAGAAAAAGAAATGTTTAAGTGAGCTAATATTAGTTAATGTAAATTAATATATCACATATATAATTATACATTAAATTATTAAATCAATACTTGATTTAATAATCCGACTATATCACATACAACCGACTAATATCAAATGTAACAATCCATCGAATCAACACTTGATCCGATAATCCGGCTATATCATATATAACCGACCGATATCACATATCGCTAGAACAGAATGCGGTATCACATACGCGCATTAATCTCGGTCCCGCACATATCACATATGTGCTCTTACTTCGTTTCGCATGAACCAGAAAACCTCTTTGTAGGACTCTAAAGACTCGTCATTACACCGGCAGTAGGTGATGATCATATCAAACACCCACAAGCCGCAAGCGGTCTGCTAAACGTAATGGCCACCCGGCTATTGAGCGATCAGAAAATCAACAAGAAAGACTGCTCATACTCCCGTGAATCTAATCAGTAACACTACCGTAGAGTATGGTCTCTTTGTCAGATATGTCGCATATCTCGGCTGGGGGTGGTAAACGTCAGACCCCAATAGCTTGATAAGTCATGCCGATGTGAGGCTCATAACGGATCGAGAAACTACTGATAACACTTACCAGTAAATATCATAAACAGCCCTGGTCAGGGACTTCCTATTATGGCCAATCGAGCACAGCGCAACATCTACCCCTAATACCGGGAGAGACGAAATCCTCTCATATTGCTCATTACCTCCATGTGACTTAGGACTGTACCCAAAACTATCGTTTTCCATGTTCTCTTGAACATGGTAAGGTGGAAATCAAATCACAATGGGAATCACACAAGACTCTATGACGATCTCGGGTCGATAGACTAACCTGTACCAGTGTCACCAGAGAACCGCCATCTGACGTGAGGTATAATACCATCTAGGAATTCTCGGCGAGTCCGTCCAGTGTACCCAGTCTCCACTGAGCACCCGTATACCATCTCTGATGTCAAACACCAATGGATATGGGATCATCCATCGCCCATCTACATGGGTCGAGAAGCTATACGCTAGTCTACTCTAGTATATCGATGCCCCGTTTCGATACACCCATGACCAGGGACATTAATGGATGTACTCACAGACTACCATTGTCCCACTAGTATGATCCGCATCATAATCCAGGTAGTCAAGTACACATCCTAAGGGCTTTATCAACATGTAACAGAGAGATAATCAGTGTACATGTTAAGATAAAGAGTAACCAGATAGCATACTATCATGTCGAGCAAGAAAGTCCTCCCTATGTATGTCCAAGCATCCACTATAATATACATCATATGTACAATAATAGCCTTTAGGGCATACATATAACTAACAGTTGGAATTCACGTGTTTTGCGCATGAGGCACAGTTGGGGATTTTAATCCTGGATTAGCGCCGGCGCTCACGTGTTATGCACATGCGGTGCCGTTTTAGTTTTTAAAAGGATCGACGTAGGTGCTCACGTGCCATGCGCGTGAGGTTCTGTTGATGAGGTCGTTTCATCTCCCTACTCTGATTCCAATGAGTCACCTTTCTCATTTCCCATGCTCTTCCCTTTTTCTAGGCCTTGGGAATAGTTCCACCATGCACAGCATTTTTTGTGCATAGCATTGAATGTTTCCCTTTATAACCTGAAGCCGTGCCTTTCTTCCTCTCTAAAGAGAAAACCATTTAGACCTTAGGGTGATCATTTTGAGAAACAAACCAAAGGTTATGGCTTGCAGCCGCCCCCACGCTTGTCAGCAACCATGGGAGGTGCCCATTAAGGAGATTATTCCTCGCTTTGCCGCACAGCTAGTAGACCCCCTTTTTACCGACGCTCAGTGTGACGTGGTGATGTATGAGCTCCTGACTCGTAGGGGCTTTCCTCTTCCTATGGTCTCCATTTGGCTCCGGATGATCTTTCTATCCGTGCTTGCCGATATCCCCCTCATCCGGCAGAGATGACTCCGGCGATTCTTGATACGGCAGAGGACAAAATTGAGTGTTTTCATGAGGCGCACTTAATTACCCAGCCTCTGAAGGATTGTTCGGTTCATTTATTGAGTCAAATAAGAGCTCAGTGGGCCATCATGCTTGCTTTTGCTGATGAGCACGGTGCTAACCGGTGGGGAGCAACTCCTCGCGAAAACCGCCGCTTCGACGTATTGGAGAAGGCAGAGAGGGAATTAGGGAACTTTGTTTTTTGTTTTGTTAACCCATGTATCTCTGATCCCATATTTGGTGATCTCTTTCCTGTAGAGTAGTATATTTAAATCGATGTATTTCTTTTATTATTGACTGTTGAATGCTTTCTATTGAATCTTTCTGTTCGTCATATATTCATACGTGCATCCTACCTGTGTATATGAGCTCTACACTTTACCCTTAGAAATTTTCTTTAAGTGCAAGCGCTATTGTCATGTCATTGGCATGTGACTTTAGCAAATGTGGCTTGTAGATGGTAGATAACGGTTCATCTTGAACTCCTTGTAGGGTAACGATGGCTTAGGAAATAGGTCCAGATCTGCCGCCAAAGTCTTTTCAACTTAATAAGCCATGAGGGTCTCATAAAGACGTTTCTCCCAACGAGTCGAGAGGATCTCGTAGGTGTAATTTCTCCTTAGGGGTCGTGAGGACTCCTAAGTGCATTTTCTCTTGAGAGTCGTAAGGATCTCATAAGAGAGTTTTCTTTTTACGGGTTGAGAGGTTTGCGCTGGGACACTGATCTCTATGGGGGTTGAGATGAATCGAGAGATTATTGGTTGACTTGATTCTGAGATGGAGCATTGCTCCGGCGGGGAGGTCATTGGTTGACTTGTTTCCGAGACGGAGCATTGCTTCGGCGGAGAGGTCATTGGTTGACTTGTTTCCGAGACGGAGCGTTGCTTCGGCGGGGAGGTCATTGGATGACTTGTTTCCGAGACGGAGCGTTGCTCCGGCGGGGAGGTCACTGGCTGAATTGTTCCCGAGACGGAGCGTTGCTCCGGCGGGGAGGTCATTGGCTGACTTGTTTCCGAGACGGAGAGTTGCTCTGGTGGGGAGGTCATTGGCTGACTTGTTTCCGAGAAGGAGAGTTGCTCTGGCGGGGAGGTCATTGGCTGACTTGTTTCCGAGACGGAACGTTGCTCTGGTGGGGAGGTCATTGGTTGACTTGCTCAGCTTTCTGCGGTGTCGGGAAGGAACGCCGTGTCGATCTTCTAGGATGTAGATGCTGCCGTCGAGATCTGACTCCCCCTTTGACAGAGTTTGTTGGGAAATGTGGTTCTCTTTTCGTTTATTCCCATGGATTGTATACAGGGGTCAATATGGACTCGCCTGTAGGGAAAAAGTTTCATTTTTTCATTTTTTTATTTCTTTCCGTGATACTCTATCATTTCAGTATTTTATATCGCGAAAGTCGCGATTGCCCAATCATTTCGGCTATTTTTCGCTTTACTCGCTGCTTTTTATTGCGAGTTGCCCAATCATTTCGGCTATTTTTATATGTCTCTTTGGCTCGCTGATTTTGTTGCGAGTATGGACTTGAGATCTGCTGCCAATCTTAGCATCGGCATCGCTGCGACTGGAATATGACCAGGAGCGAATCATCATTTTCCGTGAAAGGACCTAGAATTTGATACCAATTTAGGCATCAGCATCGCTGCCACTGGGACATTGCCAGGAGCGAATCATCATTTGCCTTTGTCGGTTCGAACAAAGGTGGCTTAGCAAACAGGGTTAGGATCCTGTCGACTAAGGCTTTTGACTTCATGAGCCGTAAGGGTCTCATAAAGGTATTTCTCCCTACGAGTCGTGAGGATCTCGTAGGTGTAATTTCTCCTTAGGGGTCATGAGGACTCCTAAGTGCGTTTTCTCCCTTGTGAGTCGTAAGGATCTCACATGGGTATTTTCTTCTTATAAGGCCGAGAGGACCTTGCAAGTGCATAGGAAATTTTTTTTACGAGTCTGCGCCCTTTTGGGTTTTCACAAACTCGCCGGTAGCCCTGCTGTTTTTACTCACGGAGCCCTTTCGGGTTTTCATCCGTGCCCATTTTGCTTATGGATGTACCATTTTTTTTGCCGCGTTAGCCTAAGGATGCTGCGGTTCATAGTAGTTTAAAGACGTTACGGTCCATAGCTAGTTTAGGGAAGTTTCGGTCCGTTGTTAGTTTAGGGATGTTTCGGTCCGTTGTTTTCCGTGTTTGAGATGGGGTATCGTTTGATACTACTTTTAGAGTCTTGACTCAAGAAGATAGTAAGCGGACATAGGCGTCGTCATCTATCATTGACCTGAGTCGTGACTCGTCATGTATAGTACTTTTTCAAGAATCGGCCGTTTATTAGCCGAAAGGGTCTTTCGCCATGCATATCCATAAGCAAGTAAGGCCCCACCTTGGTAGACTTTGTCTATGATGTACGAGCCCTCATAGTTTGGCTCGAATTTCCCCCATTTCGCACGATTGGGGATCATAAGTCTTTTGACAACTAGCACGAGTTCGCCTTGGCGGAATGTTCTCGGCCTAGTCAATCTTTCGTACGAGTGTGTCATCTTTGCTTTGTAAGCCTCCAAGTTTTGCTACGCCATGAGACGATGTTCCCTGCCATAACACGGAGACACGACCGCGCGGGTCCGTCTCGCCTGAGTTTCGGGGCAGATGCTAATTGGTGCTATCCATCCACCTCTCCGAAGATGCCAAGTTGATTTATGACACCATGTATCGAAGGTTTAAACAGATGCGGCCGATATAACAGACTTCGTCAGATTCCCCCTCATTTGAGGGGTTTTTGATTGTGGGGACGCTCTTCCCTGCAGGCGTAAGCCCCTGCAGTTAATTATGCTACTGCATCGCGGTAACCACTTTCTCCTTCTCCAGATGGTCACTTCGTGTCGTGGGTGTTTGTTTTGTTTTGGGTTGCCCGTGGATTGTATACGGAGATTAACTTATGTTGTCACCCCTAGGGCGTGGATTTGTCCAAATCCGTATCTTC
Organism: Agapanthus africanus; assembly: GCA_030015575.1. Classification (NCBI taxonomy): domain Eukaryota; kingdom Viridiplantae; phylum Streptophyta; class Magnoliopsida; order Asparagales; family Amaryllidaceae; genus Agapanthus; species Agapanthus africanus. Next base: position 819,482,543 of record CM057339.1, on the reverse strand, counting down.
TTAGATTTGGGTTTGGGGGTTGGGTTTAAGAATACGTTAGCCTCATTTGAGACTAAGATCAACTTAAACGTTTGTTAAGGATACGTTAGTCTAATTTTAGACTAAGATCAACTTAACAGTTTTTTAAGGATACGTTAGTCTAATTTTAGACTAAGATCAGCTTAACGAGATCGTTTAGATCCAACAAAAGAGCATTTGGGCTCTATTGTTTACTTTAGGGACATTGCGGTCGATTAGTTTAAGGACATTACGGTCCAATGTTAGTTTAAGGACATTTCGGTCCAAGGTTAAGGACATCATAGTCCGTGAGTTTAAAGACTTCACAGTCAAGGTTAAGGACATCATAGTCTGTGAGTTTAAAGACCTCACAGTCAAGGTTAAGGACATCATAGTCCGTGAGTTTAAAGACCTCACAGTCAAGGTTAAGGACATCATAGTCCATGGGCTTAAGGACCCCACAGTCCATGAAATGTATGGATGTCGGGACCTGTCACCTTTCTGAAGACATTGAAGGATTACAACGACAAATATCAGAGGAGTTCAGAGATGCATCCTTAAACCGATGTGGGTTGAAAGACCTGTAGTCCAATTGGGACTAAGATCTGTGATTTATGAGCATATGAACTCAATTAATCTGAATTGAGGACTTATGGCCGATTTGGGCTAAGTCCATTCAATTACAATGTTCAACATTTGTTTTTTGAGTTGGTAGATGTTTGTTTGAGCCCAATCCCTTTAAAAATGCTAAGCATTGGTTTGGTCTCCGACAATGTTTTGTCTTTAGTTGAATGCTGTGCATTTATCATAGCTCCAGGCTTATTCAAAGAACAGTTTATGTTCTGTCCAAGTGCACATAAAAGCATGTGGTGCACTTGGCACTAGCGCCAGTCGATAAGCGCAGTGCGCTATGGTTAAAGCGCTAATGCGCTTAGCGCTTTGCGCCAGATATGAAGCGCTAATGCGCTTAGCGCTAAATGAAGAGCGCTGATGCGCTTAGCGCTTTGGGCTAGATGGAGAGCGCTGATGCGCTATAGTTGAAGCATTGAGGCGTTTGGCACTGATGCCATATAATGAGAGCAAAGCGCTTTTAGTAATGCAGCGCACACGTGAGGACCACGTGGCGCGCTTAGCACTGGGCACTAGCCTATGAGCGCAGTGCGCTGTGTTTGAAGCGCTATGGCGCTGCAGCGCTTTGCGCTAGATGAAGAGCACTAAGGCACTTTTAAATTAGGAGTGGCTCTTCTTAGGTTAACTTTGCGCTCTGAAGATTATCTTTTCTTTGATAAGAGACTTTGGTTCAAAATTATAAGAACAAAGTTCTTAGTTTATAGGAGATATTTCAATCTCTTTTTGATGAAAGGCTTTGCCTTTATGGATCTTTGATCCTAAGAGAATTGAATAATTCTCCCCCCTTTATAATGAGATGTTCATAATCTCTTTTGTGAAAGACAATTTGTCTTATAGATCTATAATCTGTGAAAGAAGTAAATACTTCTTTTTACATTGAGACGATTTCGCCTTTCTATTCTTTTTTACCTTGAAAAGAATTGTCTTCTTTTGCCGAGAGCTTCTTCTTCTTCTTGAGATTTTCTCAAAGTTTATGAGGGGGGGGGGGTTCCTCTCTTTTTTTCTTGAAGTCTCGGGGCCTTTATATAGGGCAAGATGGTCTGTTCAATCGGTTAAGGAGATCTTTTCTCCAATTGATTTGGGAATTTTCCCACCTTCAGATCTTTGATCCAAGGGCTTTTGATTTACCGAAGATAATCTTCTTGTTTTTTTACCAAGATTGGGAAATCTTTCCCCCTTATAGAATTTGTTCTGTATTTTAGTGATTTTTAATCACCATTAGACCATTGATCCAACGGTGTTCTAAATTCAGGGCACAATCTTTTCTGTTTGGAAAGATTCAACAGAATTTTATTCTTGTTAATTGATGATTTAATCATATCCGTTGGATATTTGATCCAACGGTGAGGAACATTTAGTTCCAGCGCTAGTGCTTATGCGCTCTGCCCATGGTGCGCAGCGCTCTTAGCGCTAGCGCACACGTGCTTTGCACGTGGTGCGCTACTTGGAGCACAGCGCATCTAGCGCTAGCGCCTATGCGCTTTGCACGGGGTGCGCTAGTTGTAGCGCAGCGCTTTCATAAAAGCACAACGTTAATTCAAATTTTGAATTCTGAACAGAGCTTTTCTCTAATTGGGGAAACAAATGCCCCCCACCGTTGCGCTCACGGGGCTGACATGTGGGTACAGCGGTGGCAGCATCTCCACTCTTGGATCAACCGAGGAATTGAAACGGCACTTAGTGCCTATAAATAGGACCCTTGGCCCTTGAGATGACTTATGTTCATCTTCAATCCTTCTTGAAAATTTATTTTCTCCTTCAGAGTGCAGCTCTTCCTCTTAAGAATTTTCTTAAGGACAGAACTCTGTCAGATTTTTTAGGTAAAAGATTAAATCTTTTTGAAACATCTTTTAGGGTTTCACCCATTAACAGAGCCTTGCTCTTCATAGATCTATGATCTAAAGAAAATCCTTTTTAGGGTTTTATTAACAAAGCTTTGCTCTCTTGGAATCACAAATCTAAAAGGATCTTGCTTATGATTTCTTAATCCATTAATGGAGCTTTGCTCCTTTCAGATCATATAGAAGAACTCTTAAGAGTTTGTTCATGGATCTTGAAAATCAAATTAAAATTTTATTTTTGATGAATTATTCCATCATCTTCTCAAAGCAAGGCTCTTAGGATTTTCTTGAGGAATTTAATCCCTTCATCATTAAACTTTGACAGATGTCTGTCTAGTGAAGAGCGCTGCTCTCAATGGGAGTTTTACTCCTCTGCCCGAGAGATTTCTCATTTAATGAGAATTTCTTGAGGATTTCTTTATTTAATGACAGCCTCATCAAATGATGAGGCTGTTTTATTAATAATGAACCGTCATCTAGATTTTGTGGGTCGCTTTTGGTCCCTTTTGACTGCATTGCAGTGCGGTACGGATTTATAGTACCTAGTGATAGAATTTAATTTATAGCATTGGTGGATGAAAATTCGTTCTTTTCTGCGCAGGCACTATGTCTTTCGACACTTCCTTCCCGTTCATTCGCTCAGAAGACGGATTCTCTGAAGCACCCGTAGACCGAGAGGTATTTGCGCTGATCAAAGACCATGACCCGGAGCACAAGAGTCTTCATTTATGGGGTAAATGGTATGATCAAATTATCATGGGCCGACAGAGCTTTTCCTGTGCGACACCCTCGAAGCCTATTTCGGCGATCGCTTATGCAGATGCACCTCCGATAAATTATGCAGTGGAGGAGGTCAACTGGACTTCAGAGGGTCTCCTTCGGCCTTCTATGGCCGCAATACCCGTGTAGCCGCTGGTGGCCTTAGACACTCTAGGACGGCGCATATGTCAGGGCGAGTCGCGCCCTTAGGGATAGCTCTACAACATCGGACTAACTCCCCGTCAATTGGCCGGATACTTGCAGTGGGCTCGGTATATTTTATCGGCGAAGAAATCACAGTTGCTGAAGCTCGGATTGTATCCCGCCGTTTACGCTTCTTTGTTTCAATATTCCACACCTCCTACATGGTGGGTCAGGGCATTTCTGGAGCAGTGAAACATTCCGACCCACACCTTCCTCCTATCAGATCGAGAAATCTCCATTTCTTTGGAGGAATTTGCAGAGGTCTCGGGTTTACCCGTTAGGGGAGAACATTATGAGGAATTGCTTCCCCCGGATGAGTATATTTTCGCCACCAAATCAGTGGTAATGGATCTTATGTAAGTGCACGGCGGCGCCCCGGCCGTCAATCCGACGGCCAAATGCGGAAGCGGTGATAAACTTTAATTTTTCTTGGACTGGCAAACCGCCGCGCACTAAAACCCGGATCGAACCACTAACTAGTCCTAGCTAACAATAAGATGGGAAAGAGATATACCGACGATCCAAGTCCTCCGGTCTTCTCATCATCGTCCCGATCTCCTGCGGAATGTCCCGTCTCCTCCTCGTCGCCGGAAGTGCACCACATCGCCTACTTCTTTTACGGGCTCCCACCTCAATACCGAGGCAACTCGGGCACGAAGCCGGCTACTCGACGTGCCCAAGGTTCGCTGTAGAATATGTAGTCCTCAAGTCTCACTTTGGGGTTCAAGGAGATGCCATTTTAGGTGGAGGGATGATACAAGAACAATGTGGAGGAACTTGGGGATTTTTCTAACATCAAGAGAGCAAAAATCCCCACTACAAAAATGGGCAACCCCTTCTCCAAGCTTGGCCGGCCATAACTAGAGGGGGAGGAGAGAATGAGAGTGAAGATGGTGTATCAAAAGATAATCAACCTCATAATGCAAGAGAGAGAGGGAGAAAAACTATCATGCAAAAAACATGATAACAAACTAAAACCAACACTCCACAACCATATCATAACCCATCATCAAGCATGATGACTTCAAAAAGTCAAGCCATCATGAAGAAGTCAAGAAGTCAAGGTCAATGGATGGTGCACCATGAAAGCCATCATGATGCAACAAGATGCAAAGAACCCCCTCCACTAATGCCTATTTGCAACAATGCAAATAAACCCTCCTCCACCAATCTTCGGCCAATGAACGGAATAATGGAAATCGGCCGAAACGGAAAGCAAACTGGCAACTCCAGAAAACTGGTCCCGTAATAAATTACAGGAAAACCCCGATACTGTGCATACACACCCGCATCTGTATTTCGACCGAAATACAAATTCAAGGAGACAAAATCTACACTGTACTATACTAGGATCCGGCTTATACCAAAGCCGGCTAGTAATATCCATTCGATCCTGATCCGTGCAATACCGCACGTATCTGATCGAACCCTGCCATATAACCATACGGCCTATAGTACAGACTGTCCGATCCTGATCCGTGCAATACCGCACGTATCTGATCGGACCCGGCCATATCTCCATACGGCCTCTACAACCTTTCGCCCGAAAGCTGAGTAACTGAATGTGGGAGACTCTAAAGACTCATCAACACCTTGGTTGTGGATTTAACCACTAGCACGTTAGAGGTATAAGCCAATACATAACGGGCTACCAGGTATTGACCAAAAGGGACGTCTGTGAGCGAACTCAGCCTGACTCCCTACTGAGCCTGTCAGTGACAATATCCGTACAGTCCGGTCCGTTCGTCTATGAGCATCGCATGGCGGGCCTAGGGGGTTGGTAAAAGTCAGACCCCCAAAAGCGGTACAAGTCGTGTCGGAGTGAAGCCCAGAACACCCTGAGATACTACTGGAATACCTACCAGTAAATCTCCTTGCCTCGGCCGAGGGCTTCGTGTAATGGCTCTCCTAGACACAGCACGACCTCACCCCCAATACCGGGAGAGACGAACCCCTGAAGATACGCTCACTGCCTCCATGTGGCTCGGGACTGTACCCAACTAAAACCTGTTTGCACGACTCCTTTGAGCCGTGGTAGGGTAGTAATCAAAGTACAGTGGGAACTCACACAAGACAAATGACGATCCCCAGGTCGATGAACTAACCTGTACACATGTCACCAGGGAACTGCCATCTGACGTCTGGTATATGACCAACTGGCATGTTCCCGGCGAGTCCTGTCCGGTATACTCATAACCCAATGAGCACCTGTATACATCTTAGGTGAACCAACTGACACCAGTGGCTTGTGAGACCGGCCACTGCCCCTCGTCGGGGTCTCGACTGTATACACTAGTCTACTATGGAGAATCGATGCCCTGTCTCGAAACTCTCACGACTAGGGACCTTTTAAGGATATGCTTATAGACCCCCAGCTCCCACTTATATGATCGCCCTCATACTGCTGGTGGTCAAGCAAGAATCCTAGGGGCTCTATCAACGTGTAATAGCGACGTGTCAGGTCACTTAAAACAGTACACGATGATAAAGGTAAACCAGATAGCATACTATCATCTCGAGTAAGACTGTCCTACCGGGATAGGTCCTCCATCAATCATTACAATCACGTACCGTGACCTAATAATTGACTCTGAGGGCACTATCTCCAACATCTTACTCCCGAGAACGCTATTCAACACCAATTTCCGAGTTTGATAAAGGTGTTGAATATCTATGAGAACCTCTCTCTTGTATCCGAAGGTCATGGAGTTAATTTTATGTCTTTTATCGCTGATTTTCTTCGTCCAGAAGTATTGAAGGAAGAAGTTGAGAAATTCGCCAGTCTTGACGACCCCTTCGGCTTAGGTTTGGGCAACCTGCCGGCGGCGGAGACGGATCAGAAGAGCTTCTTTCTACCCAATACCCCGGTCATCCCTTTTGCAGAGTTGGCGGCTCCTGGGATTGACGAAGAAACGTTCTTTTTAGGGTTTCTTGGGTTATGGCTGAGTTGGTTTGCGCTTCCCATGCACCCTCGCCGTATAAGGCCGTCCGTCTTCTATCCTACACATCGGATAGTTGCTGGGATATAAGTGGCTGTAGGGATCGCTGGGTTAGCCTATGTGTATCACGGCCTCAACTTGGCAGCGGATACCACTGAGCCAGGGGTGCAGTCGGTAAATTTTCCGATGCATTATTTCACGTCATGGCTCGAGTTACACGCGCTAGGCGTCTTTGGCATCCCCAAGAGGCCGGGGTTTTATGACAGGTGCAGGTTCTCTCAGATCATGCGACTGGTCGGCGCTTCTATTGTGACTCCAACTCAACGGGAAGCTATAGGCTTGCTTCTTCGCCGACGCACGATTGGAGCTGGCATGTCTTTTACTGATAAAGTTTTGACTATCGGCCAGGAATTGGGGAAGACGGTGCTGCCATTGCAGGATATATTTAAAGATGGGGCCTCCGTCTTGAAAGCTCGGGAGATTCTTCATCTGTACTTTATCCGACCGGGCTTTCTCGTATTTAAGGTGAATGACTCGGCTTTATTTATGAGGTATAACCCATATCGCTTTGCTCAGCAGTTAGGCTACAATTAGGGAGTCCGACTCGAGGCTTTCTTGGCAGAACTGGCTACCACTGAAGAGGGTACTTGGAGCGCACTGCATCATTTTATGCGCCTAAACATAGGGTCTAACTTCTTCATCAGCAAACCGAGTTGTGTTCCGCAAGCCCTGAACGTGTATGTGGCGTGGTACCAACATTCGATGGGCGCCGTCATTAGGGAGGAAAAATGATTGCTACTAGATCGCAAGGGCGCAGTGCCGGTTGGTGCTCGAAATGTTCCTCTGAAGCGACGGAACATTGTTCATCCTCCCTTGAGAGAGGTCACTGCAGTTGAGCCTTCACACGTGCTAAGCCCTATGCATGGGTTGCCCCCATCCAGTGCGCCTGAAAAAGAGGTGGCTGCTGCGTACCCCGAGTCGGACGTAGGAAAAGAAATTGGGACTCGCCGTCTAAAGGTGCCTACCAAACGCAAATTCATGTTATCGGCCACCGGTGCTCGTCCTCAGAAGAAAAAGAAACAAGTACTTTATTTGGACACCATATTAGGCTCGACGTCCCTTGCTCCGTCTAGTGAAGGCTTGAGCGAATATGGGACCAATGAGGGTTTATTCGGGACGCTCGATGATACCGATTTGGTGGCTGCCATCGAAGCTTCCAAACAGTCAGCCATCCTCGAAAAAGAATTGGCCGCCCTTGCTCAGTCAGGTATACTTCACCCTTATCTCTCCACTGTTCATTTCACTTTTTTTATCATGCTTTGACTGACGCCTGCTGTTTTAATAGGTGCCTCCACAGAAGAAGCCATTGCTGCTTCGCTTAAAACCTTCGGAGAGGAGGAAAGGCTTCGTGCCTCATTGCCAACAGAGGCTTTACTTGAACGACCGATGACGGATACTGTAACGGTTCCGGAGGTAAAACCTAGCTCTGATGATAATATCCCCTTGGCGGAGGTCCTGAAGAAGTGTTCCCTCCCTGTCAAAACCGAGAAGCAGCTTAAAAAGCGGGCGGCAAGGGGAAGGAAGCGATCTTCTACAGTCACTAGCTCTGGGCCAAAGCGGGGGAAGAAGACTGTTACTAGTCCGCCGGAAGACAGTCTTCTTTTTCCTAGTTCATCTGCCGAGGAAGCCGCACAATTGGCTGAGGCTATAAGACGCTCATAGGATGAATCCGAGAATGTAAGGATCCCGAAGAGGCCTTATCCTACCGTTATCTTTTACGAAGATCCTCCATCGATATGGCGGATATTCATAGGTCCTTTGGAAGAAGGGGGCGAGAGAGCCCTTAAGCAGGCTGTCTCAGCCGACGCTGAAGATGCACTTTCGTTGTGGACCGGTGGCCACGAGTCTACCCTCGAACCTCGGCGAGCATACCTCCTGAGGAAGGAACGTTGGCTTGAACAGGCCATACTAGAAGCTCCTTTGCGCATTGGTACACTTATATATCCTTTTGTAGTATTTTGCACTGCTTATATATATATACATATCTTTATTCTCGTGCTAACTTTGCAGGGACTTCGCTGATGGCAGAGGATCTGAGTCCAAGTCGCACCCTGACTATGGATTCTGTAAATATCCCTGATGAGACACTCGTAGGTGTGGAGGGGATTGCCACGGTTGCCATTCCTGCTGTAGAGCTTCCACTGACGGCCTCCGTTCCTTCCACGCCCGTTGGCCCTGAAGAGGCACCTTTACCCGTCGTAGATTTAATGGACCTTTCCGGTGACAGCATAGAGGAGGTGGAATAAGTGGTTGAGATTACCGTTCCCGAAGTGGCTGCTGTGCCTCAACCAGCAAATGTTTCCAGTGATGTGCCTGATGGTACGGAGGAGGCTGCTGAGGCTGCTATCTCTCCTGTTCAAAGCGGGAGGAGTATCGAAGGTATTATCCTATACTTTGTTTTAAACGATATTTCGATTATCTGAACCTTCCTTGTCTTTTTCAGAACTATGAGGCTTGGCGGCGTCCATTGCTGGCCTGTCTCCCAGGAAATCTTTCCAGCGTCTGCTGGAACTGGCTGCTCCACAGGCGATATCCCCTCAGCGTATCATTCTATCTTCCGGACAAGGTTAGCATTGTTCGCTCCTTTCTGTTAGTGTATATGCCCTAGAGGCCATTACTGTATCATACTAGTTTGTATATTACTTGATGGAAGCTTAGGATATTCACCTTGTATTGACAATCTTGCTCAAAATAGTTGTATGCTACTTGGTTTGTTTCTGCTTTAATGTGTGCATGTGTTTCTTTTAGCATATCGCCTTTACACATTAGTGGAGCCCTTAGGATCTTTGCTTGATTACCAGCGTTGTGATGGCAGTCACACTCATGGGGCTGGGTAATCCACAAGCACATCCTTATGCAGGTCCCTAGTCGTAGGACTATCGAGACAGGGCATCGATACTCCGGAGTAGACTAGCGTATGCGCTTCTCATCCCAGCTTGGGAGACGGTCTGTCCCACAGCCGTCAGTACGTCGTACTTGGGATAGTATGCAGGTGCTCGTTATGTTACGAGTACACTGGACAGGACTCGTCGGGAACTGTTGGTTGGTATTATACCTATCGTCAGTTATCAGTTCCCAGGTGACATGAGTACAGCTTAGTCCGTTGACTTGACACTGTCACTTCGTCTTGAGTGTGTTCCCACTGTACTTTGATTACTACCCTACCACGGCTCAAAGGAGTCGTGCAAACAGGTAGTTTTTGGGTGCAGTCCCGAAGCACTTGGAGGCAGTGACGGTTAGACAGGATTCGTCTCTCCCGGTATTGGAGGTTGATATCGCGCTGTGTCTAGGAGAGCCATTACACAAAGTCCTTGGCCAGGGCAAGCGAGATAGACTGGTAGGTTTCCAGTGTTATCTCAGGTGTTCTGGGCTACACTCCGGCACGACTTATACCGCTATTAGGGGACTGACGTTTACCGCCCCCTAGGCCCGCCATGCGATGTTCTTAGACGAACAGACCGGACTGTACGGAGACTGTCACATTCAGGCTCAGTAGGAGTTCAGATGGGTTTACCTCGTCAGTCTTCTTATCGGCATCTACCTGGGGACCGTTACGTACAGCTAGTGCCGCTTGCGGTCTGTGGTTAAACCCACTGCCAGCGTAGTGTCGAGTCTTTAGAGTCCCACACAGAGGGCTATTCGCCTTTAGGCAAAACTGAGTAGAGGTCGCATGGTTTTGCGACAGGGTTCGTTCACATCCGCGCACTTGTGCACGTTTGGTGTCCGGGCAGTCATTACTAGCGGGCTCTGGTTTGAGCCGGATCCTAGTACATGTTTTGGGGTTAGTTTTATCTCATTGTATTCGTGTTCCTCGGAACACGAATGCGGGTGTGTATGCACAGTTGATTGAGGCGGAGGAAGAGGATTTTCATTAGGGTTTTGGAACGGGTGTGTATGCACAGTTGACAGTTTTCTTTTTCCAAACCCTAATGGACATGTGAAATATCAATTAATAATATTAATTAAATGAAATTGTGTCATGGTTAGGGTTATTGACTTGTTGACCTTGGTTGACTTGTTGACCATGGTTGAAACATTGACCATCATCATTACACTCCAAAGATGCTCTTTGATCTTTGCAAAAACATTTAATGTGATATGATAATGGTCTCATCAAACCAACCATCACCTTTTTCATTTGGATTAATATTATTAATTAGATAATTCACATATATTCTTGTTATGGTTGTAAAACTATTCTAATTTTATCATTCTCATTCTCTCTCATCCTCTTCCTCTCTCTCTAGCTCTCCCCTCTCATGAGTTGAGAACCATTTGAGCTTGAGATAAAACCTTCAAAATTACACTCTACTCTTTCTAAGGTCCTAGGTTTAGCACACCAAGCACCTTAGTTACTTCTAGTTTGAGGTTGGAGCCAAAGGTAGAGGCCCTCGGGTGGATCTTCCTTCGGCAAGAGAAGGCGACAAGGAGAACCCGTTCTTTCACTCCAAGGAGCAAGAAGAGAAGGACTTGAAGACCTAGGTATAATCCCTTTTCCGAGTAGCTAACTCTTTTAGCTTGTTAGTTAGTTTTGTTTAGCAAAGATCCCTCCTTTAGCATAGTCCATGTTGCCTAGTGTTGTAAAAATCCGATTTTTCATAACGTTTCCGCCTCCCCGCAAGCACCGGGGTAGGCAACGTGGACTTACACTTTCCCGGTATTGTTACTTCTTCATATAACAATGTTCATGTCTTCTGTAGTTCTGGAAGCTGATGATGAGGTTGAGGTCCTCGATGGGCCTGGGGATCTTCCAGACTCTCCTTGTATAAACGTGGGTAAGTAAAGTTCCGACGCCTTTGCATCTGTCCTCTGTTTGCAACCTTCGCTGATCATTTATCAATCTTTAACAGCTCTGCCTACTTTTACCCCGCTGGAGACTCGCATTCTCATGCCGTCTGGCCCTTATGCGCTGCGTGCATCCGAACGAACGGCCAAGTTAAGCCTTCACTCTTTGTTAGCATTGATCGAAGACCTTCGTGTTGGTAGCTCGCTTACGGCCGGAGAATTTGCTGCTGAAGCCAACAGTTCTTTCCCCTTTCTTGCCACTTATCACAGTGAAGCATTGGTGCAAGTCTAGGTCGAATTCTGTCATCGAGTGGAGGCTTGCTTGTATAGTCTTGAATGCGCACCTTCCTTCGGAGGTGGTGGCTGCGAAGACAAGCTTGCAGGGGATGATTAAGCGGTACGCCGCTAATACGCTTTCCTGTGAAAAGAGGCTCCGCCGAAAGTTCTCAGAGAGGAAGCTAGCTTCAACCGCGCTCGGGGAGCTTCAAGCCGAATTTACAGCTAAGACCACCCACGCATATGAACTTTGGCAGGAGCTTCAAGCCGCAATCAAGGACGTGGTGGTTGTTGATAAAGCTGTTATCTTTACCCGGACGATGGTTGATGCTCATAAAGCTACTGAGCAGGAGCTTGAAGGCCGGCTTGCCTCGCATTAGGCCCAACAGTCGGAAGCGGAGGCCCATCTCGCAGCCATAATCAATTTTGAAGCAGAGACCTAAGAAAGGAAGGATGAACTGATGAACCTTTTGAATCATCCGCCAGTTTGAAAGATGTATTATATTATTTTTTTAATTCTTTCTTATACATGTTCTTAACTGAAAATATATTCTTGATTCTTTCATAAATTGTACTTTGTATTCATTTTGATTCATGAATAAAAAGACATATTATATTTTTTTTTATGGTGATGTGTTCATTTTAAGATATGCATTTCGTTGATAGTTTATTTAAATCTCTTTGCAAGACTGTGCCCTTCCTTTTCAAGTTAAGATATTTGTGATTTGATTTATCCCCGAAACGGAGTATTGCTCTATGATGGAGAAGTAATGAATTAATGTATATATATTTTTTAAGACGAAGCATTGCTCTGGTTAAGAGGGTCATGAGTTGATATTTTTCCGTGTCGGAGCTTTGCTTGACGACAGGGAGTATCGGAGCATTGCTCAACGACAAGGGGAGTTATGAGTTATCATGTATCTAAGTCGAGGCTTTTCCTGACGATAAGGAAATGTCGGAGCATTGTTCGATGACAGGGGGATGATATGTGTCCAAGTCGAAGCTTTGCTTAACGACGAGGAGGTGTTGGAGCATTGCTCGACGACAGGGGTTGACATGTGTCCAAGTCGAAGCTTTGCTTAACGGTGAGGAGGTGTCGGAGCATTGCTCGACGACAGGGGTTGACATAAGGTCCAAGTCGAAGCTTTGCTCAATGACGAGGAAGTGTCGGAGCCTTTCTCTACGACAAAGGTTGACATAAGCCATACGGGGTTAAGATTGACATTAGCCATATGGTGTCAGGGGTTGACTTTATCCGCATTTCACGGGGTCAAGGGTTGCTCTGGATGCTTCCCACGGGGTCGGTTTGACATAGCCGTGTTCTGCGAGGACCAGGCTCCGCTCTGGACATTTCGCACGGGTCAGGATTGACTTATGCCGTGTTCCACGTGACCAGGAATTTGCTCTGGATGCTTCCCACAGGGTCGGTTTGACATAGCCGTGTTCTGCGAGGACCAGGATCCGCTCTGGATGTTTCCCACGGGGTCAGAATTGACATAGGCCGTGTTCCACATGACCAGGAATTTGCTCTGGATGCTTCCCATGGGGTCGGTTTGACATAGCCATGTTCTGCGAGGACCAGGATCCGCTCTGGACGTTTTCCACGGGGTCAGGATTGACATAGGCCGTGTTCCTTGTGACCAGGAATTTGCTCTGGATGCTTCCCATGGGGTCGGTTTGATATAGCCGTGTTTTGCGAGGACTAGGATCCGCTCTGGACATTTTCCACGGGGTCAGGATTGACATAGGCCGTGTTCCACGTGACCAGGAATTTGCTTTGGATGCTTCCCATGGAGTCAGGATTGATATAGCCGTGTTCTGCGAGGACCAGGATCCGCTCTGGACGTTTCCCATGGGGTTAGGATTGACATAGGCCGTGTTCCACGTGACCAGGAATTTGCTCTGGATGCTTCCCACGGGTTAAGATTGACATAGGCCGTGTTCTGTGAGGACCAGGATCCACTCTGGACGTTTCCCACGGGGTCAGAATTGACATAGGCTGTATTCCACATGACCAGGAATTTGCTCTGGATGCTTCCCACGGGGTCGGTTTGACATAGCCGTGTTCTGCGAGGACCAGGCTCCGCTCTGGACGTTTCCTACGGGGTCAGGATTGATATAGGCCGTGTTCCACATGACCAGGAATTTGCTCTGGATGCTTCCCACGGGGTCAGGATTGACATAGCCGTGTTCTGCGAGGACCAGGATCCGCTCTGGACGTTTCCCACGGGGTCAGGATTGACATAGGCCGTGTTCCACATGACCAGGAATTTACTCTGGATGCTTCCTACGGGGTCTGATTGACATAGCCGTGTTCTGCGAGGACCAGGCTCCGCTCTGGATGTTTCCCACGAGGTCAGGATTGACATAGGCCGTGTTCCACGTGACTAGGAATTTGCTCTGGATGCTTCCCACGGGGTCAGGATTGACATAGGCCGTATTCTGCGAGGACCAGGATCCGCTCTGGATGTTTCCCACGGGATCAGGATTGACATAGGCCATGTTCTGCAAGGACCAGGATCTGCTCTGGACGTTTCCCATGGGTCAGGATTGACATAGGCCGTGTTCCACGTGACCAGGAATTTGTTTTGGATGCTTCCCACGGGGTCTGGTTGACATAGCCGTGTTCCGCGAGGACCAGGCTCCGCTCTGGATGTTTCCCACGGGCTCAGGATTGACTTAGGCCGTGTTCCACATGACCAGGAATTTGCTCTGGATGCTTCCCACGGGGTAGGTTTGACATAGCCGTGTTCTGCGAGAACTAGGCTCCGCTCTGGACGCTTCCCACGGGTCAGGATTGACATAGGCCGTGTTCCACGTGACCAGGAATTTGCTCTGGATGCTTCCCACGGGGTCTGATTGACATAGCCGTGTTCTGCGAGGATCAAGATCCGCTCTCGACGTTTTCCACGGGGTCAGGATTGACATAGGCCGTGTTCCACGTGACTAGGAATTTGCTCTGGATGCTTCCACGGGGTCGGTTTGACATAGCCGTGTTCTGCGAGGACCAGGCTCCGCTATGGACGTTTCCCACGGGGTCAGGATTGACATAGGCCGCGTTCCGCAAGGACCAGGATCCGCTCTGGACACTTCCCACGGGGTCAAGATTGACATAAGCCGTGTTCCACGAAACCAGGATTTGCTCTGGATGCTTCGCACGGGATCAGGATTGACATAAGCAGTATTCCACAAGGACCAGGTTCTGCTCTAGATGCTTCCTACGGGGTTAGGATTGACATAAGTCGTGTTCCACGTGACCAGGATGGGTTGACTCTTGGTTGTCTGTGCATCGTCGAGTCATGGAACTGGAAACTTCGCCGCAGCTCCGATTTGTTGATGTTGCGTCTGTTGCAATGAGACGAATGTTGAGATGATCTCTAGGCTGTCTATGAACCGTCGAGACTTGGCTTTCTTTCGGATGGAGCCTGGGGGGAAGGTATGGCTCCCTTTTTGTTTTGTGCTCCTGGATTGTATACAGGGATCGATGTAATCTCACCTGTAGGGAAAAAGTTTCATTTTATATATTTTTCTTTTTAGCGATGCTCTATCATTTCAGCTTTTATATCGCGAAAGTCGCGATTGCCCAATCATTTCGGCTATTTTTCGCGGTGCCCAATCATTTCGGCTATTTGTTTTATTTTTACTCGCTGCTTTTTATCGCGATTTGCCCAATCATTTCGGCTATTTTGCATGCATACACTTTTACTTGTTGATTTTGTCGCAAGTTGCCCCATCATTTCGGCTATTTCGTATTCATGTGTGGCTCGCTGGCTTTTCGCTGTGAATTTTGGGATTTGACACCGATTTCGGCATCAATATCGCTATAACTGGGATATTGCTAGGAGCGAATCATCATTTGCTTTCGTCGATGTCGAACAAAGGTGGCTTAGTAGACAGGGTTAGGATCTTGTCGACTAAGGCTTTTGACTTTATGAGCCGTAAGGGTCTCATAAAGGTATTTCTCCCTATGAGTCGTGGGGATCTCATAGGTGCGTTTTCTCCTTAGGGATCGTGAGGATTCCTAAGTGCGTGGTCTCTTATAAGTCGTAAGGATCTTACAAGAGTGTTTTCTCCTTGCAAGTCGAGAGAACCTACAAGTGTTTGTTCACCGTGTGAGTATATCCCTAGTCACAAATGGGACTTTGTTAGGGAAATGTTTATTCGCGCCTGTAGATTGTATACAAGGGTCAGTATTGAACCGCTTGTAGAGCAGTATTGGAGGTTGTGATGGCTGCTTAAGAACAGGTTCAGATCCCTGTAGCTTAAGGCTTTTTAATCCTATGAGCCATAAGGGTCTCATAGGAGGGTTCTCTTTATGAGTCGTGAGGATTCTGCAAGTGTAATTTCTCCTTAGGAATTGTGGGGATCCCTAAGTGTGTTGCTCCCTTGTGAGTCGTAAGGATCTCACACAGGTGGTTTCTCCTCACAAGGTCGAGAGGACCTTGCAAGTGTCTTTTGACGAGATTGCGTCCTTTCGGGTTTTCACAAAACTCGCCGGTAGCCCTGCTGTTTTTACTCACGGAGCCTTTTCGGGTTTTCATCCGTGCCCATTTTGCTTATGGACATACCGTTTTCTTCTTTTTTTTGTGTCAGCCTTAGGATGCTGCGGTCCGTAGTAGTTTATCGACGTCTCAGTCAACAACCAGTTTTAGAAAATAGTGGCCCGTCCTTAGTTTAAGGACGTTCCGGTCCGATGCCAATTTTAGGGCATGGTGGTCCATCGTTAGTTTAAGGACATTTCGGTCCGTTGCCAGTTTTAGGACATAGTGGTCCATCGTTAGTTTAAGGACGTTTCGGTCCGAGAAAAGGAAGCCAGCTACTACTTACAGAGTTTAGGCTTAGGAAGATAGAGAGCGGACATAGGCGTCGTCATCTATCGTTCACCTAGGCCGTGCCTCGTCAGGCGTAGTATTTCTTTAGGAAGCGACCGTTTATTGGCCTGAAAGGTCTTTCACCATGCATGTCCATGAGTAGATATGCTCCACCCTGGTAAACTTTGTCTATGATATACGGGCCTTTATAGTTCGGCTTGAATTTCTCCCGTTTGGCACGATTAGGGATCATAGGTCTTTTGACCACTAGCACGAGTTCGCCTTGGCGGAATGTTCTCGGCCTAGTCAATCTCTCATATGAGCGCGTCATCTTTGCTTTATAAGCCTCCAGATTTTGTTGCGCTATGAGCCGGGTTTCATCAAGGGCATCGAGCTCCTCAAGCCGAAAGTGAGCATTTTCTTCGTCTGTTAGCTTGTAGTGAATGGCCACTCGTAGAGAGGGTAACTCTATCTCGAGAAGGAGTACCGCTTCTGTGCCGAATACCAAAGCATACAGCGTTGTGTTTGTGGCCGTTTTGAACGTAGTTCGATACTCCCAAGGAGCTTCATGCAGTCTCTCATGCCAGTCCTTCTTATTTTGAGACACCGTCTTTTTCACGATCTTTGTCAAGGTCTTATTGAAAGCCTCAGCTAGACCGTTAGCTCGAGGATTATAGACTGAAGAGTATCTCTAGTCTATATTATGCTGTTGTGCGAAGCGGCTGATCTTGTGGCTTCTGTAGGCTGGCCCGTTATCGGAGATGATCCGTCGCGGAGTTCCAAACAGATAAATGACGTGCGCCTTGAAGAAATGGAGGATATTCTCCATCTTCACTTCTCTCAGCGGTACTGCTTCTGCCCATTTGGAGAAGTAATCAGTTGTCGCCAAAATGAATCGATGTCCTCTGGAAGATGCTGGTTCGATAGGGTCGATTATGTCAGTTCCCCACATTTCAAACGGCCAGCTAGCCACCATTGGATGTAGTGGATTTGGATGCTGATGAATAAAGTCCCCATGAATCTGGCACGAGTGGCATTGCTTCGCGTATTCGAGGCAGTCCTGGATCATCGTGGGCCAATAATAGCCCATCATTTTGATCTTCAGCTTCATCTTCGGGCCGGCTTGGTGAGAACCGCAGAGTCCATTGTGAGTTTCTTGGACGACTCTCTTTGCCTCTTCAGGTCCCAGGCATCTTAGCCACAGAGAGTCAAACGATCTCTTATACAGAGTATCATTGACGAATGCAAAAGAAAGAGCTCGTTTTATGAGCTGATGTCTTGAGGATGCATCTTCAGGTGTTCGACGGGATTTGAAGTAATCTATAAAGATTTCTCTCCAATCCCTAGCCTTTTCCTGGTCTTTTATTTGCAGAGTCGTTTGCTCGGTCGCTCCCTTTTCTTCGGACAACTCTGGAGATATTTCCGCCGGTGCAAGAACCCGACGGCTTTGTACCACGATTCTTACGTCATCGAGGTTCTCGTCGGCCAATTCTTTAGCAAGCTTGGCTAACGCATCCACCTTGCTATTTTCCGCACGTGGTATGCTTTCCAAGGTGTAGGAAGGAATTTGAGTCAGCAGTTGCTGTACTCTCTCGCCGTACTTCACCAACTCTAGCTTGCACGTTTGATAGTTGCCGTTTACTTGACTAACGACCGGTTGGGAGTCTCCGTATATGAGAAGGTTTTCAATTCCCATGTCGATAGCGATCTTGAGACCTGCTATCAAAGCTTCATATTCGGCTTCATTCTTCGTTCTCGGCTCTGTTAAGGAGAAGGCAAAGCGCATTATCCATCCTTGTGGAGTCACGAAGATGAGACCTACCCCTGATTGATTATGGGGGTGCTTTGTTTGCGCTTCTTCATGGAAGATGCTCCATCGAAGTAGAGTTCCCATTGGGTATCATTCTCTCTTCTCTCCCCGTCGATTGTGTCAAACGCGTGCTCGTCTGGCAATTCACAGTTCAAGGGAGATTCGGCAGGTATCAGATGCTCAGCGAGGAAGTCGACGATGGCCTGGCCTTTCACTGCCTTGAGGGGGCGATAAGTTATTGAGAACTCCATCAAGAACAAGGCCCATTTAGCGAGCCGTCCCGTTAATATGGCTTTTGACATCAAGTATTTGAGAGGATCCACTTTTGATATGAGATGGACCTCATGTGCCAATGCGTAATGTCTGAGCTTCGTTTCCACGAAGATCAACGCTAGGCAGTGTTTTTCGATGGGGGAGTAGTTTCTTTCTTCCCCCAGGAGAACTCGACTCAGATAGTAGAGGGCTCTTTCTTTCCCTTGATCGTTCTCTTGTGCTCACAGCGCGCCTAAAGAACCTTCGAGGGTTGTTGTGTACAGGATGAGAGGTTTTCTTTTAACGGGAGCGGCCAGTACTGGCTGATTCTGGAGGTATTGCTTGATTTCGTCCAGTGCGCTTTGGCATTTGTGATCCCAGACGAAAGGAGTCCCTTTCTTCATTAGGTGACTGTAAGGGCGGCACTTGCCGGAGAGATTGGCTATGAACCGCCAGATATACGCGAGCTTTCCTTGGAGAGACCGCAGTTGCTTGAGAGTCTTTGGCGGGGGCATCTCCATGATCGCCTTGATCTTCGACGGGTCTATCTCGATGCTTCGATGTCGTACGATGAATTGTAGGAATTTGCCCGAGGAAACTATGAACGCGCATTTGAGAGGGTTCATCTTCAAGTTGTATTTCCAAAGGAACTGAAACACGATCTTCAGATGTTCTAAATGTTCATCGTATGATTTGCTTTTAACCATGAGGTCGTCGATATAGCATTCGACGATTTCATGTATGAGGTCATCGAAAATTTTCGTCATGGCCCTCTGACAGGTGGCACCGGTGTTTTTAGACCGAAAGACATCACCTTGTAGCAGAATATACCCAAAAAGGTCCGGGGTATGCTTCTGGTCCTCGGGATACATCTTTATCTGATTGTATCCCGATGATCCGTCCATGAAGGAGAAGACTTCGTGAGTGGACGTATTATCTATCATCAGCTCGGTGACCGGTACTGGGAAGTCGTCCTTCGGGCAGGCTTTATTGAGATCCCGAAAGTCCACACATTTGCGCACCGTCATATTTTTCTTCATCACTGGGACGATGTTGGCGATCCAGTCAGGATACTGAACTTCTTGGATGAAGATGGAGTCGATTAGCTTCTTGACCTCGGCGTTGATGCTCATCTCAAGCTCGAGCCGTATTCTTCTCGGTGCTTGTTTGATCGGCTTGACGTCCGGGGATATTGCCAATTTGTGTACAGCAATCTCTAGATCTAGTCCTGGCATCTCGGAATAGTTCCATGCGAAGCAATCTTTGTACTGCATGAGCACGTCCTTTAGCGTAGCCACCCTTTCTTCAGACAACAGCTCACTGATGAATGTCGGCCGCGGGTCACTTGCCGTCCCCAAATCAATTTTCTTGAGGTTATTTGCAGTAGTATGTATTCCATCTTCCAGCTCTTTTGGCGCCGGTGGAAACTCTGAGATTACCTCGTCATCATCGTTTTTGAAGCACCAGGGAAGGTCGTCCATATTCTCGGGTTCTTTTTCTGACAGCGTTATCATATGACAGGTACGGGATCGCTTCCAAGACCGACATTGATCCGGCTCTGCTTTCGTGGCTTTCGGTTCATACTTCTGCGGTGGGGTTACCCTCCAACTGCTGGATAAAGCGAATCTGCCAAGTTGATACTGGTCTTCAACCTAGTTTTTGAATGTAAAGCAGTCTTCGAGGGGATGTCCTATTTCCCGGTGATAGGAGCAATAATCCGGGTGAGAGACCTCGCCTGCTTGCTCGGGGTGCTTGGACTCCGGGAGGGTAATCATCTAATGTTTTATGACAAGATCGAGTATCTTCTGGGTCTTGTCTTGGAGAAAAGAATACGCTCGACCCATCTTCTTTATAAGAGACGAGTCCAGGCTGCTCGATTCTCGACCGTGGGGCTTCTTGGTCCCGCTTTGTCGCTGTCGAACACTTTTTCCGCTCTTTGATTTATTTTTGCCTCTGCGTCGGGCCTTTTGTATGACGGGTTGACGAGGAAAAGCATTTTCATTTTTCGCAGCTTGCTGGAGGAGGCGTTGCGTTCTGGCTTTCTCGTAGATGGCCATTTCGTGATTATGGTCTTCTCGAACCTTTTGACCCACTTCCCTTTTAAGCTTGTCCATCTGTTCTTCGAACGATGGACTTAGCATCTTCACGGTGGGACCTCGTTTTGGTTCAGGGTTAGCATCATCCCACAGAGCATCTCCTTCCTCATCGAAGTCATGTATGACATAGCAGTCGCAGAATAGCTCCCGTTTCTTGGATTGAACATATCCAAGCCTGATCGTTTCCATTCTCCCGTTGGGCAACTTTCGTTGAGTTCCGGGGACGTTCCAGATCCTGTTATAGAATCGTGCTTGTCGAACAGTTTGCTTAAGGGGTACACCTTGGCGTCTCAAGAGCCTTTTCAAGCCTTCTGTGTAATATCTAGGCAGACAGATGGGCTGGAGCTTGTCAACTATAGAATCGGCACCATGCCAAATTTCTTTTTCCATTTTGGTCTCCGTTGATTGATAAAAGAGGATCGCCTTTTCATCTCTTCGCCTGGGAGGGACGTAGAACGTCCGCAGTTCCTGCATATTATAGATATCAAGTGCGTCGAGCTCTTTGTAATGCTCTTGTAGAACAATGGCAATTTGCAAACTCCGATAATCGCTAGCGAGGGCTTGCACTGATGGCCGAGTGGAAAATACAGCGTTGACCTCATCTTCCGAGTCGCTGCCGAAGATCAACATTGGGATGGACGGTCCCGGCTTGTTGCATTGGGGCGGCCTTGAATAAACTATTTCTTCTTCCTCCTCGGTATCACTCCCGAAGACCGGAATAGTGGTGATAGCTTTGTTCTTGTCCTCCAGTTTGCGACATCTTTCTGTGTCTTCGAAATCTGGCAGGAAGTACTTGGCATCCTCATATTTGCGGACTTTGTTCATGGAGAATGGGTTTAGTTCCCCTGTCGCAGTATACTCGAGACCATCCTTGAAATACTTCATACACTGATATTGTGTAGAAGGGATGATGTTGTACTCGTGTAACCAAGGCTGGCCGAGTAAAGCGTTGTAGCAAGTCTTGGCGTCGATGACGTGAAATTTAATGTCCGTGACGAGCAGCCTAAAGCGCAGCGTCAGTATTACAGACCCAAGTGTCCGTGATGACTGGGAGTCAAATCCGGAGATGGTGATTTTATCACGAGCGAGGTGCTGAACGCTCATGCAGATTTCCTTCAACACTCTCACGTTGAGGAGATTGACGGAAGACCCATTGTCAACCAGGATTTTGCCTATCTTGATATCATGACAGTATCCGGAGACATAAAGGGGACGGTTATGCTCGCATGTCCCAAGGAGGAGATCTTCATCGCCGAAGGTGATATCCGCTGTGTGCACTTCTTCCAGCTCATCCTTCATCTTTTCTTCGGTGAGGAAAGCTTGGAATTGCTCTGGCTCTTGTAGTGCATTGATCAAAGAATCTTTCGCTTCTTTTGATAGCAGAAGGGCGTCAAGAATGCTTAGCTGCAAAGGTAGTTTTCTCAAGTGTGCCAGAACGTTGTAGTCCACCTTACTTTTCTTTAGCGGGTCCTTGGCTGTCAGCTCTTCGACGGATTGGTCATCAAGGATGATATCCTCAGGGACCTTTTCTTTCCCTTTATCTCTTCTATTTGACCCACTATTCGAGGGCCCAAGATTCTTTTCGGGCAGCGTACGATTGCGCAGCTGAATATTTTCATTGGTCTTCGGTTCTTCCTCTTTTCCCGAGGTGGACTCTTTAAAGAGATGGCTAAGAGTCATTTCTTCGTCAGAGTGGCTCCCGAAGGTGAGAACTTGCGATCCCCCAGCGTCGACCATGTGACACTTGCCGGTAGTTCTTTTATGCTCCTCGGTCGTATTTCTTTGCTCCCGACGAGTTTTGCGTTTCATCCGCTTGAAATGTTGCCGGTGAGCAACATATCCATGCCACCATCTTTTAAAAGCGTTGCACTCTTCGGTGGGGTGCGCAATCTTTCGATGATATAGTCAGTAGCTAGGATGTATTTCCGCTTCACCAAGAGTGTTTCCTTCGGAGGGTGGCAGCTTCATTCCCATCGATATGGCTTTGGCGAACCTCTTCCTCGTCTTGAACCTGCTTTTATTTGCGGTGGACGTACTTTGATCTGGTGGTGGTGTTCCAACCCCTTCGTCCAGTCGCTGACGTTTGGCTTTTTCAAATATGGCCATTTCACGCTCTCGAGCAGCTTTGCTTTTAAGAAGAGCTTCGTCCAGGAATGCATCAATCATTTCGTCTGATGGCCCTAGAAATTCCGGCTTAGGATCTGCCCCCAGTTTCTCTGTGTAAGGAGCTTCTTCATCGTCTATCGATGAGTGAGAGATCACATGGCAACTTGCTACATAATCCTCAGATTCATCCGACGAGTCTTCTCCATTGTCATCATCTCCGTCCTCAAGGATGCGGCTGAGAAATTCTTGGAGTGTGACCGGAGCCCGCGCTTTTTGATTATATTCTTCCAGCGCGTCGATATATTTTTGCAGGTCCGTGTGCTTGCCACTAAGCTTCACGGGCTTCTTGGATCTCTTCTTCTTCTTCGAAGACTTTGACGGCTGGGTGTGAGCGCCTTGGCTATCACCACCAATTTTTAGAGTTTGGCGTGGTTTCAGCATTCCCTCGATGATCTTGGGTTCTAGTGGATTCTTCCACCTGATCGCCGGGCATGCGTGGAGATCCTTCAGCATTCTTTTAGTCTTGGCTGAAAGAACGACCTCCCATGGAGCTTCTTCTACGAAGAAACATGATGCCCCCAGTGTGTCCGACTTCTTGGGAGCATGTGGCTGTAGCGGGTTCACCTTCCAATTCTCAGACATGGCAAATTTGCCCTGTTGGTATTGATCTTCGATCCATCCTTTAAAGACGAAGCAATCTTCAATTGGATGGCTTACCGTTTGATGGTAGGGGCAATAATTGGGACTATTAGCCTCACCAGGTTGCAACGGTCATTTTGGATTCGGCAGATTGATGATCCTGTTGCGCACCGCCAGCTCAAAAAATCTCCTCATTTTGTCCCGGGGAAATGAATAAGGGCGTTTCATCTTCTCATTATAGAATTGCCGCCTCTCGTCTAGGCGATCAGTTAGTTTTGGGGCACTGGGTTGCTGTTGAGTATTCGCGACGAAGGTCGCCTTCCCTTTACCCTTTTCGTTCCACGGTTCCGGCTTTGAAGGAGACGGTCTATGACCCATCTGGTCCATTTGGGCCAGTTTATCGATCAAGGCCTGGAACATGGTTGGCTTGAAGAACATCATGAATTGGGAAATAGTCGCTTGAGGGTCAAGAGTGCCCACGAACATGCCCACAGCCGGCGCTTCTTCGATGCGCTGCTCACATTTTGACCATAAATTCCGCCATCGTATTGCGTATTGTACCCACGTTTCACCTGGCTTCACCCTGGCATTGATCAATGCCGTTATTGGGGTGCGTTCACTTGCACTCGCGAAACGCTGGGTGAATAGTAGCTCCGTTTCTGCAAAAGTTTTGAGGAGTCGTTCGGGAGTTCAGAGTACCATTCGAATGCTGTCCCCGACAAGCTACCGACGAACTGACGAAGTAGAAGTTTATCGTCGCCTCCGGTGTTTACACATAGAGCCCTGAACTGGGAAACATGCTGATGCGGATTTCCCATCCCCTTATTTACGTTGAATTTGGGGATTGTGTATCCCGGCGGGTACCTTATTTGGTCATACCAGCCCGGATAGGGTCGCCTAGTCTTAACGACTTGTCCAGCTGCTTCGTTCGCCTGGTGAACCCGTATTTGCGGAGCATTGTAATCATCTAGAGTGGCCTTGGAGATAGTCTCCTCCTTGGCTGCTGAAAGAGCCGGAGGAGGGTTCGATGTCTTCCCTCTGTCGTCTTCAAAGATGATCGGGGGGTCTTCAGCTGGAGGTTCCAGCTGTAACATCATCCCGGCCATGTCTTGAAACAAAAGAGCCATTCGTTTGATGTTGGTTGCCTGTTCCGCGGTCTCTTTTTCTTTCCTCTCGAGCATTCTTCAGAGGAACTCGTGTTCCCCGCCGAAGGACGCGACTAGGACATTGGGACGTCTGGCCTGAAATTTGAGGGCAGATGCTAATTGGTGCTATCCGTCCACCTCTCCGAAGATGCCAAGTTGATTTATGGCACTGTGTATCGAAGGTTTAAACGGATGCGGCTGATGTAGCAGACTTCGTCAGATTCCCCCTCGTTTGAGGGGTTTTTGATTGTGGGGACGCTCTTTCCTGCAGGCGCAAGCCCTTGCAGTTAATTACGCTACCGCATCGCGGTAACAACTTTCTCCTTCTCCAGATGGTCACTTCATGTCGTGGGTGTTTGTTTTGTTTGTGGTTCCCCGTGGATTGTATACGGAGACTAATTTATGTTGTCGCCCGTAGAGCGTGGATTAGTCCAAATCCGTATCTTCTTAGATTTGGGTTTGGGGGTTGGGTTTAAGCATACGTTAGTCTCATTTGAGACTAAGATCAACTTAAACGTTTGTTAAGGATACGTTAGTCCACTTTTAGACTAAGATCAACTTAACGAGATCATTTAGATCCAACAAGAGAGCATTTGGGAGCTCTATTGTTTAGTTTAGGGACATTGCGGTCGATTAGTTTAAGGACATTACGGTCCAATGTTAGTTTAAGGACATTACGGTCCAGGTTAAGGACATCGTAGTCCGTGGGTTTAAAGGGACCCCACAGTCCGAGGTTAGGACATCGTAGTCCATGAGTTTAAGGACTCCACAGTCCAGGTTAAGGACATCGGAGTCCGTGAGTTTAAGGACCCCACAGTCCGAGGTTAGGGACATCGTAGTCCATGAGTTTAAGGACCCCACAGTCCGTAGTTTAAAAACGTCATAGTCTATAAAGTTTAAGGACATCATGGTCCATGAGTTTAAGGACCCCACAGTCCGTGAAATGTGTAGTTGTCGGGACCCGTCATCTCTCTGAATACGTTGAAGGGTTACAATGACAGATATCAGAGGAGTAAAGAGATGTACCCTCGAACCGGTGTAAGTTGGTCGAAAGATCTGTAGTCCAATTTGGGACTAAGATCTGTTAAATATTTATGAGCAGACGGGATCAATTAAATATAAGTTGAGAACTTATGGCCAATATTGGGCTAAGTCCAATAAACATTTTGTTTATTCTGGCTATTGAGCCTTTATTTGGGCTTGGCCCTTTTAATAATGCTGAGCATTAGATCTTGACACCTTTTTTGTCTTGTATTGAATGCAGAGCATTCATCAGAACCATTTATGTTCTGTCAGCGCAACACGTGGCACGCCAGGCGCTTTGCGCCAGTTAAAGAGAGCAGTGCGTTTCTGCCAAGTAGCGCACACGAGAAGGACACGTGTCGCACTTGGCGCTAAGCGCCAGATGATGGGCGTATTGCGCCAGTTTATGAGCGCTAAGCGCTAGTCCATAAGCGCATTGCGCTATCAATTTAGTGGCTCACTTGTGAGTGACACGTGGCGCACTTGGCGCTGAGCGCCAGCCCATGAGCGCAGTGCGCTATTTCAGAAGCGCAAAGCGCAAGTTGCACACGTGACGTATTTTGGTGCTGAGCACCGGTCCAGAGGGCGCATAAGCGTTGTTCTAGAGCGCAAGGCGCATTTCAATAGCGCAAAGCGCATTTGATCAATTTTTATGATCTGTGAACAAATTTATTTTCTTTTAAAAGAGACTTTGTCTCAAGATTCAAGAACAACGGTTCTTATTTTGAAAGGGCTTTGCCTTTATAGATCAATGATCTGTGTGAAGAATATGTTCTTCTTTTATTTTGTGATGAGATCTTTTGATTTTTTTTATGGAAGACTTTTGTCTTTGTAGATCTATGATCTGTTAAGAAGATAATTCTTCTTTTTATGAGATGATTTCATCTCTGTGTTCATTGTTCATGATCTTTACCTTGAAGAAATAATCTTCTTTCAAGAGCTTGTTCTCTTTCTTTGAATTTTTCAAAGTTTATGGGGGGAGGGGTTTTCTATATCAGACTTGAAGTCTTGGGGCCTTTATATAGGGTAAGTTGATTTGTTAAATCAGTTAAAGAGATCTTTCTCTGATTGATTTGGGGATGTTTCCCACCGTTGGATCTTTGATCCTAGGGCTTCTGTTTTACGGAAGGCAATCTTCTTGTTTTAAACAAGATTGGAAAATCTTTCCATAACAGAATTTTAATTCTGATTAATTAATGATTTATCATTATTATTAGATCTTTTGATCTAATGGTGGGGAATTTTATATTTCCAGCGCGAGTGATCCCGTGCTTTGCACGTGGTGCGTTATTCAGAGCGCAGCGCACCTTGCGCTAGCGCACCTGTGTTTGACACGTGGTGCGCTGCTCAGAGCGCAGTGCGCTAGCGCACTCATGTTTGACACGTGGCGTGCAGCGCACCTAGCGCTAGCGCACACATGTGCACTGCCTAGGGCGCAGCGCACCTGGCGCTAGCGCATCTGTGTTTGACACTTGGCGCGCAGCGCGCTTAGCGCTGGATCTGAAGCGTTTCTTCAATTTTTTTTGAAATTCAAATTTCAAACAAAGCTTTGCTCTGATTGGGGGAAACAAATGCCTCCCTACCGTTGCGCTCACGTGGCCCACATGTGAGTGCAACGGTGGCAACATCTGCGCGCTTGGATCAACTCAGAAGTCGAAGAGGCGTTTTAATGCCTATAAATAGGACCTTTGGTCCTTTAGATGATTTTCATCTTCTTGTTTATTTTTTCTAAGAATTTTATTCTCTCACAGAGCATAGCTCTCCATCTTAAGAAATTTAAGAGTCAAAATTCTGCCAAAATTTTAGGTAAAAATTAACTCTTTTAATAAACTAGGGTTTTACCCATTAACAAAGCCTTGCTCTTCATAGATTCTAGATCTAAAGAAAACCCTTTTAGGGTTTCATTAACAGAGCTTTGCTCTCCTAAACCCATAGATCTAAAGAGATCTTTTCTTGGGGTTTCTTGGCCCATGAATAGAGCTCTGCTCTTTTGATAATATGTAGATTTTTTTAATCTCTTGTGAAGAACTCTTAAGAGTTTGTTCATGGATTTTGAAGATCCCAGAAATTTTTTAATTCATAAAAATTGATTTTAATTAATTCTTTTCTGATGGATTTTTCCATCATCATTACAGAGCCAGACTCTTAAGAAATTTTATTCCTTCATGATCAGAGTTTGACAAGTGTCACTCTGTCATAGAGCATTGCTCTCAAAGGGAGATTTTCTCCTTTTCCTGAGGGATCTCTCATTTAATGAGAATTTTCTTGAGGATTTCCTCATTTAATTAACAGTCTCATCCAATGATGAGGCTGTTTTATTAATTATTAATTGATGAATTGTCATCCAGATTTTGTGGGCCCCCTTTGGTCCCTCTCCACTGCATTGCAGTGTGGTACAAATTTTAAAATACCAAGTGTCAGAATTTAAAATTAAACTATAGCACTGACAGTTGACTTCTGTCCCTTTTTTGCGCAGGCGACATGTCTTTTGATCCCTTTTTCTCGTTTGGTCGTTTAGAAGGAGGATTCCCTGGAGCACCTGTAGACCGGGAAGTCCTACTTTGATCAGGGATCATGATCCAGAATATAAGAATATTCACCTTTGGGGGACATAGTATAACCAGATTATTAAGGTTCGGCAAAGCTTTTCGTGCGCGGTACCCTCAGAGCCCATCATGGCGATCCATTACGCCGACCCGCCCCCGGTGAACTATACCGTGGAAGAAATGAACTGGACTTCGGGTGGTCTTCTCCAGCCTGCTATGGCTTCGATACCCGTTCAGCCTCCTATGGCTTTGGATACCTTGGAACGACGTATTTTTCAAGGTGAGGCGCGACCGTGGGGATAACCATATATGATTGGCCTGATTCCTCATCATCTGACTGGTTATCTGCAGTGGGCTCGCTACATTCTGTCAGCGAAGAAGTCGCAGTTGTTGAGGCTTGGGTTGTATCCCGCCATTTACACTTCTCTCTTCCAGTATCTTATGCTTCCTGCCTGGTGGGTTAAGGCCTTTTTGGAGCAGTGGAATATTCCTACCTACACCTTCCTTTCGCTGGACCGAGAAGTATCAATCTCCTCAGAGGAATTTGCAGAAGTTTCTGGCTTACCGGTCATAGGGGAGCATTACGAGGAACTGCTTCCTACGGATGAATACATTTTTGGTGCCAAGCCGGTGATGACAGGCATTACCCCGGTGAATGCCGTTCAACACCAATTTCTTAGTTTGATCAAAGTGTTGAATATTTATGAGGGCCTTTTCCTCGAATCTGGGAGCCGCGGGGTTAATTTCGAGGATTTCATTGCTCGTTTTCTTCATCCGGAAGTCCTCTCGAAGGAGGTTGCTAAATTCGCCATGCTCGACGACCCTTTCGGCTTTGGTTTAAACAACCTATCAACGGCGGATGTAGATCAGAAAAGTTTCTTCCTTCCCAACACTCCAGTTGTTCCTTTTGCAGAGATCGCAGTCCCTGGGATTGATGAGGAAACATTTTTCTTGGGATTTCTTGGGCTATGGTTGAGCTGGTTCGCGCTCCCGATGCACCTTCGCCGTATGAGGCCGTCTGTCTTTTACCCGGCTCACCGAATGATTATTGGGCTGAAAGTGGCTGTCGGGGTTACCGGTTTAGCCCATTTGTATTACGACCTTAGTCAAGCGGCGAATACTACTGAACCCGAAGTGCAACATGTGAACTTCTCGATGCATTACTTCATGTCATGGCTCGAGCTACATGCACTAGGCGTTTTTGGTATCCATAAAAGGCCTTCATTTTATGACAGGTGCAGCTTCCCCCGGATTATGCGATTAGTCGGCGCATCTATTGTAAATCTGTCACCGCGGGAAGCTAGAGGTTTGCTCTTTCGTCCTCGCACGGTTGGAGACGGTATGATCTTCACCGACAAGATTTTAACCATCGGAAAAGAGTCCGCCACAACGGTGCATCCATTGCGGGACATTTTTAAAGATGGAGCCTCAGTTTTGAAAGCTCAGGAGATCCTCCATTTATATTCTATCAGACCGGGCTTCCTAGTGTTTAGGGAAAATGATGCGGCGTTATTCATGAGATACAATCCGTATCGTTTTTCCCAACAATTGAGCTATAATCAAGGAGTTCCGCTGGAGGCTTTCTTGCTAGAACCCACTGCCACTGAAGAAGGGATGCGAAACGCGCTTCATCATTTCATGCGCTTGAACACGGGGTCCAATTTCTTTATCAGCGAACCGAGCTGTGTCCCGAAGGTCCTTAATGTGTACGTGACGTGGTACCAGCATTCAATGTGCGCCGTCATTAAGGAAGAGAAGCGGCTGCTGCTCGATCGCAAAGGTGCACCCCCTGCCGGCGATCGTAACGTCCCTTTGAAGCGACGGACCACTGTCCCCCCTCCGCTAAGAGAGGTGTTCATATCAGATTTTTGCATTTTTATACCGCCCAATTTTTATCATATTGCTTATCGGTAGGTACTCTTTAGCCGTGTTTGCTAGTCAATTGCAGGATACAGGTTCTCGGCTCTAAACGATGAAATTCATGGAAAAGCATGACAAATTCCGGATTCCTGCCAAACACAGATAAAACACGGGCCTCCGCTCTCTATCCGTATGTTGCCACACACCAGTTTAAGAGACAAAATGGCAAATCGATTGTCATCTTCATGCACAAACCACAATGGCAACACCAAGTCCAAGAAATCTACGCGGAGCTCAAGAAAATCATGACAAAAAGATCCATATCCAATCACCTTTTGATCAGCAGAAATTCTGGAAAATTCGTGAAGATATTCTGAGAAAAAACATATACCAGAATAAAGGGCACAACAAATCAGGGAGTACCACCAAAAATGAAGGCACAATCCATCTAAACGGCCGCGGTTCCGCGGCATTAGCAGGCTTAGACCGCGGAACCGCGGCCGTACGGTCTCTTCAGAGTGAAATATTTTAGGGGCAGTTTTGTCATTCTATGTGGAGCCCGATTCTTGCCCTAGGTTTCCAGTTCCCTGCCTATAAATAGTCCAGAACTTGCCAAAGCCAAGGGTGCTTAATCTTGTATTTTAGGTTTTAGAATACTTGTTGTTCTTCTTCCTCTTCTCATCTCTTCTCCATTAAAACTTGTAGTGAGCTTTTGTGAGTGAAGAATGATGAATAAAGAAGTTCTTTTTACTTATCATGCTTGTCTTGTTTTTTAGTTAAATTATTATTGCTTGTAATTTTCATTTGTTAATTTAGTTGTTGTTATTTGTGTTT
Source organism: Agapanthus africanus (assembly GCA_030015575.1). Taxonomy (NCBI): domain Eukaryota; kingdom Viridiplantae; phylum Streptophyta; class Magnoliopsida; order Asparagales; family Amaryllidaceae; genus Agapanthus; species Agapanthus africanus. The sequence continues at coordinate 819,451,930 of CM057339.1, read as the reverse complement.
GTTTCTTTCTTGTTCTCTTTTCCTTTATCTTTAAACAACCATGATGCTTACGCTAGATCCTTGCCGAGGTGAGGTCGCAAATAGCTAGTTGTTATCTTCTAATCTCCTTCTTTCTATCTTCTTCCTTTGTTTTATTTTTTGTTCTTCTTGTAATGGGTGAGTAGTTTCCATACTTGTTAGGGTAGGATAAGGGAAGTTTGAGAGAAGGAAATCTCTCTCACTCTTTCCTTGCCCAACATCTTAAATCGACTCCCGTTAATTGAACCACAATCCGCTCCCTACGGCACCCTATCCTACATGATAGCGGTGATTCCGAAGTGAGACCGGTTGTGGTTGAATTAACCGAAGGTTATGGCTAAGAGCCAAGAACGGACGGACAAGCACCAAAAGGAAGAACTTAAGCGTTGGAAAGCCTAGCTTATACTCGCAAGTTCCTTTCTAGTCGTGCTAATCTCCGTTGTTGCTGATTACCGTAACACCGATATTAAGAGTGGCAACGAAAGAAGTGAGCGACTTCTAACTCAAACTAACCTAATCCTAACTCTAGCAAGCTCTCTTTACATATCATTTTAACACTTAGTTAATCACAAACAAATCTGGACTTTTGGACTTAACTCGTTAAAGCACATAGAAAAAGATTCCTATCTCCCTGCGGACGACCCGTACTCAACCGGCTAGATACAAGCGAAACCGTTTTGATTGCGGTAATTAACTAAACTTGAACACGCAGAAATCCTAACAATCAAGAGGCTGCCGTGATCGAAGTCCCGCACGACAGGCCTGAGCTACTGCTGCCCCGTGCTCCCGTGGAGACAGTGAATATGCTACCGGCGCCCCGTGGTCGCGTGGAGACAGTGAACGTAGCTTCCCCGGAGTCTGGCGTGGGTTCAGATATTGGGACTCGTCGTCCCAAAGTTCCCACCAAGCGTAAACTCATGCTTGGGGCGACTGGAGCTCGCTCGCAGAAGAGGAAGAAGAAGTCGATCCTCTCTGTCGACGTTGTACTTGGCCAGGAGCCTCACGCTCCTTACGGGGAGGGCCTGAGCGAGTATGGGACAAACGAAGGTTTATTCATGCCTCCGGATGATACTGATCTGGTGGCTGCCATTGCAGCTTCTGAGCAATTGGCAAGCCATGAAGCGGGACTGGCTATCCTCGCGCGATCAGGTATCTATTAACTGTATCTTTCGTCATTGCATCATATTTCTATCATTATGTTTTGATTAACACTTTTCCTTCTTTAACAGGCATTTCCACCGAAGAAGCTCTCGCAGCTTCTCTCAAGACTTTTGAGGAAGAGGAAAGACTTCAAGCGTCCTTAGGCATCGGTATGCTTCGGTTCACCGTGTTCCTGCTCTCGTTTCTTATGGGTAATCTGACCCCCTTTTTTTTATCACAGGAACTACCTCTACTCATGTTATCCCTGAGCATAGCACCGACTTTGCAGGGCGGTGCGGAGACGCTCCCCGGGTCGGCTATCTCAGTTCCGCCGGCATTGCTGAAAGAAGCTTCACTTAAGCAACCGATGATGGATGCCATAACGGCTCCATAGGTAAATATTAGTGCAGACGAGGATGTCCTGTTGATGGAGGCTTCCAGAAGATCCACTCTCACGGCCCGAGCAGAAAGGAAGCGCAGAATGCGCGCGGCAAGGGAGCGTAGTGCTGCCTTGGCCACGGATGCAGGTTCGAGCACCGCTACCCCTGCCCCTACTCCTTCAGAGGATGCCCCGGCTGCCTTGTCCATCGCCCATAGACAGGCAACACGTGCGGCTCGGAAAGTAATCGGAAGACCAACTCAAGGTAACATGACATTGGGTTCTGTTGTCAAAGTTTTAACTTTCAGTTCTCATATATCCTATCTTGCAGGGCCGAGTCTTACCGAAGAAGTGGCGGCAACCACTGAGCCTTGGGTAGCGGTAGAGGAGGTAGCCATGATCGCCGAACCTGAGGCAGCGGTAGGCGAGATGGTTACAATCGCCGAGCTCGAGGTAGCGATGTGCGAGATGGCGGCAACCATTGAGCCTGAAGTGGCCACTCTTTCTCAAGAGCCGGGCACCGCCCCAATTGTTACTCTTTCCCCTTACGGCTCCTTACCATTGCTGGGCGCTGCGAGTATCATGACGATTCTCGTAGAGTCGGGGGATGAAGCCACGGGCGGCGAAACCATTCCGATGGAGGAGGGTGAAGCAGTCAGTGCATCAAGTGATACCTTTGTCACGGTTCCGACCGGCGACTCACCAGGTAGACTTTGGGTCATTGCTTTTCTTTTTATTCTGCAATCCTTTTCAATCTTTCCTGACAGTATTTATCTCGTTTCTAATACAGGCGTGGCGAGCGTTGAGGTTGCGCTACTCGAGGCAGCGCCATCAGTTACCGCTTTGACAGTGACCACTCCTCTACCTTCTCTCATACCATCTCAGATGTTGGAAGGTGCGGATTTGTGACCCATCAGTTTTATTTCTAGGCTGTATAATTTATGTACTGACATTGCATTACTGCATCCTTGCAGGAGTCCTTTTTGATCACCTGTATGAGGTGCTGCACCCATACTTCTCTTTCCAGTCAGAGATTAGTCCGCCTGCTAGTGTCGGTGAGTATCTTTTCTAAACGACATCCTTTCTTTAACGTGCAGTCACATTATTGCTAATTCTTCTTTGTATTGCTTGTAGCCTTACAAATTGAAGGAGGGGACGAGGGTATCGTTGCGCCACCAGTACTCCCAGCTCTGCCCCCTGTTGCAGCCGGTATAGTGGACTCTATTGTTCGTGTATTTTCTTTATTTCTTGAGCCGACATCTGACTATGATTTATTTTGCAGCAATCACGTCAACTCTAGCTCTGTTCGAGTCTCGCATCATACTGCCAGCCGGCCCCTTTTCTCGACGTGCATCCTCGAAAGGCGCCGTGAATATTTTGTGCATGTTGAGCGACTATATTGAGGAGCTTGACGTGGAGACTCCTACATTCGCTGTGGATTTTGTCGCGGAGGTTAACCCTATGCTAGCGATGCTCATGAACTTTCATAGTGAGGGCGTCGTTGAGTCTTGGGTTAATCACTGCAGGAAAATTGAGGCTTGCCTGCATGAGCTCGAGGTCGGACGTCCTGCTCCAGAGGTCCTGGCTGTGAACACTCAACGGGCTGCGTGGGTCGAGCATAGAACTTCTTACTTCCTCCATCTTGAACAAGAAGTGGCCTTGAAGCATAAGGAATGTGAAGAAACTTCAAGCGAATCTGCCCGACTGCATGCTCAGGTTGATGCGAATGCTGCACAGTTGAAAGTTATCTTTGAAGGCCTTCTGCGATGCATCTCTGACAGGTTAACACTGAGGCAGAAGCTCGACGTCGTCGAGCGGGATGCACAAAATCGTGAGGCAGCTCAGTGGGCCGTCGTAGAACAACTTTCGTCTTACTTGCAGCAACGAGCCTAAGTCGAAGCAGAGTTGGCCGCGGCAGCTGATCAAGAAAAGGGGCCGAGGGAAGTGCGCGAGCGGCTGATCGGACTATTGAAAGCGCTTCCCTCTCCATAATTGTTTTGTACCATTTGTAATTTTGAATAAAATATATCCATTTTTTATTCTTCCATTTGATGTATTTTGTACCCAATTGAATTCATGAATAAAAGATACATTTCTTTCGCACTATCTTGTGTTATTTCTTGCTTTCTTGTCCTTTCTGTTTTTCCGGCATGTTACCTTAGTAAGCGTAGCCTGTAGAAGACAGAGTGCATTTTGTCTTGAATTCTTTCAGAGGTAGTGACGGCTTAGGAAGCAGGTTCAGATCTGCTACCTAAGACTTTTCAACTTTATGAGTCGTGAGGGTCTCATAATGACTTTTCTCCTTGCGAGTCGAGAGGATCTCGTAGGTGTATTTTCTCCTTAGGAATCGTGAGTATTCCTAAGCGCGTTTTCCCTTATAAGTCGTAAGGATCTTATAAGAGAGTTTTCTTCCTTACGAATCGAGAGGACTCGTAAGTGTTTAATGAGATTGAAATTATCCGCATTTCATGGCATCAGAAGTTGCTTCGGGCGTTTCCCACGGGGTCAAGGTTAACTTTGGCCGTGTTGCGCGGGGTCGTTGAATGACGTATTTCCGGGGCGGGGTCATGTAGATGACGTATTTCCGCGACGGGGTCATATGGATGACGTATTTCCGAGACGGGGTCCTGTGGATGACGTATTTCCATGATGGGGTCATATGGATGACGTATTTCTGAGACGGCGTCATGTGGATGACATATTTCCACGACGGGGTCATGTGGATGACGTGTTTCCGCGACGGGGTTATGTGGATGACGTGTTTCCGTGACGGGGTCATGTGCGTCGTGGTCATGTGCGTCGTGGTCATGTGGATGACGTATTTCCGAGACGGGGTCATGTGGATGACGTATTTCCGCGACAGGGTCATTTGGATGACGTGTTTCCGCGACGGGGTCATGTAGATGACGTATTTCCGAGACGGGGTCATGTGGATGACGTGTTTCCGCGACGGGGTCATGTGGATGACGTATTTCTGCGATGGAGTCATTTGGATGACGTATTTCCGAGACGGGGTCATGTGGATGACGTGTTTCCGCGACGGGGTCATGTGGATGACGTATTTCTGAGACGGGGTCATGTGGATGACGTGTTTCCGCGATGGGGTCATGTGGATGACGCGTTTCCGCGACGGGGTCATGTGGATGACGTATTTCCGTGACGGGGTTATTTGGATGACGTATTTCCGAGACGGGGTCATTTGGATGACGTATTTCTGCGACGGGGTCATGTGGATGACGTATTTTCACGATGGGGTCATGTGGATGACGTATTTCCGCGACGGGGTCATTTGGATGACGTATTTCCGAGACGGGGTCATGTGGATGACGTGTTTCCATGACGGGGTCATGTGGATGACGTATTTCCGAGACAGGGTCATGTGGATGACGTATTTCCGCGACAGGGTCATGTGGATGACATATTTCCGCGACGGGGTCATGTGGATGACGTATTTCCGAGACGGGGTCATGTGGATGATGTATTTCCGCGACGGTGTCATGTGGATGACGTATTTCCGCGATGGTGTCATGTGGATGACGTATTTCCATGACGGGGTCATTTGAATGACGTATTTTCGAGACGGGGTCATTTGGATGACGTATTTCCGCGACGGGGTCATGTGGATGAAGTATTTGCGTGACGGGGTCATGTGGATGACGTATTTCCGTGACGGGGTCATGTGGATGACGTTGTGTCTGTTGTAATGAGACGAATATCGAAGTGGTCTCTAGGTTGTCTGTGAACCATCGAGATTTGGACTAGGGGTTTTTCTGTAGCTCCAGGGTTGATTGGAGTGTCTGAATCTTGCTGGAATGGAGAGGAACGCTGTTGATCATCTCTAGGCTATCCCTGAACCATCGAGATTTGGCTTCGTTTTCCGATAGAGCCTGGGGGGGAAGGTGTGATTCCTCCTTTGTTTGTGCCCCTGGATTGTATACAAGGATTGATGTGATATCACCTGTAGGGCATAAATTTCATTTTTCTTTATTTCTTTCCGCGATACTCTATCATTTCAGCTTTTATATCACAAAGGTCGCGATTGCCCAATCATTTTGGCTATTCTTCACGGTGCCCAATCATTTCGGCTATTTATTTTATTTTTACTCGGCGCTTTTTATTGTGAGTTGCCCAATCATTTCGGCTTTTTTGCATGCATACATTTTTACTTGCTGATTTTGTTGCAAGTTGTCCCATCATTTCGGCTATTTCGTATGCATGTGTGGCTCGCCAGCTTCTTTGCTGGAAGCTTGGAATTAGACACCGATTTCGGCATCAGCACCGCTACAACTGGAATATTGCCAGGAGCGAATCATCATTTGCCTCTATCGATGTCGAACAAAGGCGGCTTAGTAAACAGGGTTAAGATCCTGTCGACTAAGGCTTTTGACTTCATGAGCCGTAAGGGTTTCATAAAGGTATTTCTCCCTGCGAGTCGTGAGGATCTCGTAGGTGTGTTTTCTCCTTAGGAATCGTGAGGATTCCTAAGTGCATGGTCTCTTATAAGTCGTAAGGATCTTATAAGAGCGCTTTCTCTTTATAAGTCGAGAGGACTTACAAGGGCTGTTCACTGTGCGAACATATCCCTAGTCACGGATGGGACTTTGTTAGGGAAATGTTTATTCGCGCCCGTGGATTGTATACAAGGGTCAATATTGAGCCGTTTGTAGGGAAAAATTGGAGGTTGTGGTGGCCGCTTAAGAACAGGTTCAGATTCCTGTAGCTTAAGACTTTTGAATCTTATAAGCCGTGAGGGTCCCATAAGAGGGTTCTCCTTACGAGTCGTGAGGATCTCGCAAGTGTAATTTCTCTTTAGGAATCGTGGGGATCCCTAAGTGTGTTGCTCCCTTGTGAGTCGTAAGGATCTTACGCAGGTGGTTTCTCCTCACAAGGTCTAGGGACCTTGCAAGTGTGTTTTAACGAGATTGCGCCCTTTCGGGTTTTCACAAAACTCGCCGGTAGCCCTGCTGTTTTTACTCACGGAGCCCTTTCGGGTTTTCATCCGTGCCCTTTTGCTTATGGACATACCGTTTTTCTTTTTTTTATTCTCTCTCTTTTTTTTATTCTTTTCTCTTTTTTTTTGTGTCATCCTTGGGATGCTGCAGTCTACAGTAGTTTATCGACGTCTCGGTCAACAGCTAGTTTTAGGACGTAGTGGTCTGGTGTTAGTTTAAGGACGTTTCGGTCCGTTGTTAGTTTAAGGATGTTTCGGTCCATTGTTCGGCTACTACTTATAGAGTTTGGGATTAGGAAAATAGCGAGCGGACATAGTCGTCGTCATCTATCATTGACCTAGGCCGTGACTCGTCAGGCGTAGTATTTCTTTAGGAAGCGACCATTTATTGGCCTGAAGGGCCTTTCGCCATGCATGTCCATGAGTAGATAAGCCCCACCCTGGTAGACCTTGTCTATGACATACGGGCCTTCATAGTTCGGCTCGAATTTCCCCCGCTTGGCGCGATTAGGGATCATAGGTCTTTTGACCACTAGCACGAGCTCGCCTTGGCGGAATGTCCTCGGCCTAGTCAATCTTTCGTATGAGCGCGTCATCTTTTCTTTATAAGCCTCCAGATTTTGTTGTGCTATGAGCCGGGTTTCGTCAAGGGCATCGAGCTCCTCAAGCCGAAGGTGAGCATTCTCTTCGTCCGTTAGCTCGTAGTGAACCTCCACTCGTAGAGAGGGTAACTTTATCTCGAGGGGGAGTACCGTCTCTGTACCGAATACCAATGCGTACGACGTTGTGTTCGTGGCTGTTTTGAACGTAGTTCGATACGCCCAGAGAGCTTCATGCAGTCTCTCATGCCAGTCCTTCTTATTTCGAGACACCGTGTTTTTCACGATCTTCGTCAAGGTCATGTTAAACGCCTCAGCTAGACCGTTAGGTCGGGGATTATAGACTGAAGAGTATCTCCAGTCTATATTATGCTGTTGTGCGAAGCGGCTGATCTTGTGGCTTCTGTAGGCTGGCCCGTTATCGGAGATTATCCGTCGCGGAGTTCCAAACGGATAAATGACGTGCGTCTTGAAGAAATGGAGGATATTCTACATGTTCACTTCCCTCAGCGGTACTGCTTCTGCCCACTTGGAGAAGTAATCAGTTGTCACCCAAATGAATCGATGTCCTCTGGACGATACTGGTTCGATGGGGCCGATTATGTCAGTCCCCCACATTTCAAACGGCCAGCCAGTTACTGTTGGATGTAGTGGATTTGGATGCTGATGGATAAAGTCTCCATGAATCTGGCACGAATGGCACTGCTTCGCGTATTCGAGGCATCTTGGATCATTGTGGGCCAATAATAACCCATCCGTTTGATCTCCAGCTTCATCTTCGGCCCGGCTTGGTGAGAACCGCAGAGTCCGTCATGAGTTTCTTGGACGACTCTCTTTGCCTCTTCAGGTCCCAGGAAACTTAACCACAGAGAATCAAATGATCTCTTATACAGAGTATCATTGACGAAAGCAAAAGACAGAGCAAGTTTCATAAGCTGATGTCTTGAGGATGCATCTTCAGGTGTTCGACGGGATTTGAAGTAGTCTATAAAGACATCTCTCCAATCGGTAACCTTTTCCTGGTCTTTTATTTGCAGAGTCATTTGCTCGGTCGCTCCTTTTTCTTCGGACGACTCCGGAGATATTTCTGCTAGTGCAAGAACCCGACGGCTCTGCACAACGATCCTCACGTCATCGAGGTTCTCGTCGGCCAGTTCTTTAGCGAGCTTGGCTAATGCATCCGCTTTGCTATTTTCCGCGCGCGGTATGCTTTCTAGGGTGTAGGAAGGAATTTAAGTCAGCAGTTACTGTACTCTCTCACCGTACTTCACCAACTCTGGCTTGCACGTTTGGTAGTCGCCGTTTATTTGACTAACGACCAGTTCGGAGTCTCCGTATATGAGGGGGTTTTCAATTCCCATGTCGATAGCGATCTCAAGACCTGCTATCAAAACTTCATATTCGGCCTCATTGTTCGTTCTCGGCTCTATCAAGGAGAAGGCGAAGCGCACTATCCCTCCTTGTGGAGTCACGAAGATGAGGCCTACCCCTGATTTGATTATAGGGGTGCTTTGTTTGAGCTTCTTCATGGAAGATGCTCCATCGAAGTAAAGTTCCCATTGGGTATCATTCTTTCTTCTCTCCCCATTGATTGTGTCAAACGCATGTTCGTCCAGCAGTTCACAGTTCAAGGGAGAGTCGGCAGGTATTGGATGCTCAGCGAGGAAGTCAGCGACGGCCTGGCCTTTCACTGCCTTATGAGGCTGATAAGTTATCGAGAACTCCATCAAGAGCAAGGCCCACTTAGCGAGCCGCCCTGTTAATATGGCCTTCGACATCAAATATTTGAGAGGATCCACCTTCGATATGAGATGGACCTCATGTGCCAACGCGTAGTGTCTGAGCTTCGTTATTGCGAAGATCAACGCCAGGCAGTGTTTTTCAATGGGAGAGTAATTGCTTTCTGCCCCCAGTAGAACTCGACTCAGATAGTAGAGAGCTCTTTCTTTCCCTTGGTCAATTTCTTGTGCCCACAGCGCGCCGAAAGAACCTTTAAGGGCTGTTGTGTACAGGATGAGAGGTTTTCCTTTAACGGGAGCGGCCAGCACTGGCGGATTCTGCAGGTATTGCTTGATTTCGTCCAGTGCGCTTTGGCATTTGTGATCCCAGACGAATGGGGCTCCCTTCTTCATCAGGTGACTGTAAGGACGGCACTTGCCTGAGAGATTGGCTATAAATCGCCGGATATACGTGAGCTTCCCTTGGAGAGACCGCAATTGCTTGAGAGTCTTTGACGGAGGTATTTCCATAATCGCCTTGATCTTTGATGGATTTATCTCGATGCCTCGATGTCGGACGATGAATACTAGGAATTTGCCCGAGGTAACTCCGAACGTGCATTTGAGAGGGTTCATCTTCAAGTTGTATTGCCGGAGGCGCTGAAACATGATCTTCAGATGCTCTAAATGTTCCTCGTATGATTTGCTTTTTACTACGAGGTCGTCGATATAGGATTCGACGATTTCATGTATGAGGTCATCGAAAATCTTCGTCATGGCCCTCTGATAGGTGGCACCGGCGTTCTTTAGACCGAAGGGCATCATCTTGTAGCAGAATATGCCCAAAGGAGTCCAGAAAGTGGTATGCTTCTGGTCCTCGGGATGCATCTTTATCTGATTGTATCCTGACAAGCCGTCTATGAAGGAGAAAACTTCATGAGTGGACGTATTGTCTATCATCAGCTCGATGACCGGTATTGGGTAGTCGTCTTTCGGGCAGGCTTTATTGAGATCCCGAAAGTCCACACATATACGTACCGTCCCATTCTTTTTCATCACCAGGACTATGCTGGCGATCCAATCAGGATATTGAACCTCTTGGATGAAGCCGGAGTCGATTAGCTTTTTGACCTCGGCGTTGATGCTCATCTCAAGCTCGAGCCGCATTCTTCTCGGCACTTGTTTGATCGGCTTAACGTCTGGAGATATCGCCAATTTGTGCACAGCAATCTCTGGATCTAGTCCTGGCATCTCGGAATAGTTCCATACGAAGCAATCTTTATGCTACATGAGCACGTCCTTTAGCGTAGCCACCCTTTCTTCAGACAACAGCTCATTGACGAACGTCGGCCGCGGGTCACGTGCTGTCCCCAAATCAATTTCTTGAGGTTATCTGCAGTTGTATGTATCCCATCTTCCAGCACCTTTGGTGCCGGTGGAAACTCTGAAATTACCTCGTTATCATCGTTTTTGAAGCACTGGGTGAGATCATCCATATTCTCGGGCTCTTCTTCTGACAACATTATCATATGACAAGTACGAGATCGCTTCCGAGACCGATGTTGATCTGGTTCTACTCTGGCGGCTTTGGGTTCATGCTTCTGCGGCGGGATTACCCTCCAGCTGCTGGATAAAGCGAACCTGCCTTGCTGATACTGGTCTTCTACCCAGTCTTTAAATATGAAGTAGTCTTCGAGAGGATGTCCTATTGCCCTGTGATAGGAGCAATATTCCGGGTGAGAGACTTTGCCTGCTTGCTCGGGGTGCTTGGACTCCGGGAGTGTCATCATTTGATGTTTTATGACAAGATCGAATATCTTCCTTATCTTGTCTTGGGGAAAAGAATATGCTCGACTCATCTTTTTCATAAGAGACGAATCCGGACTGCTTGATTCTTGATCGCGTGGCTTCTTGGACCCCTTTGTCGCTGTCAAACGCCTTTCCCGATTTTTGATTTGTTTCTGCCTCTGCGTCGGGCCTTTTGTACAACGGGTTGATAAGGAGGAGCATTTTCATTTTCCACAGCCTGTTGAAGGAGGCGTTGCATCCTGGATTTCTCGTAGATGGCCATTTCGCGATTATGGTCGCCTCGTACCTTTTTGACCTGCGTCCCTTATAAGCTTGTCCATTTGTTCTTCGAACGACGGACTGGGCATTTTCACGGCGGGAGCTCTTTCTGGTTCAGGGTTAGCATCTTCCCACAGAGCATCTCCTTCTTCATCAAAGTCATGTATGACGTAGCAGTCGTGGAGTAGCTCCCGTTTCTTGGATTGAACATACCCAAGTCCAGTCGTTTCCATTCTCTCGTTGGGCAACTTTCGTTGAGTTTCGGGAACGTTCCAGATCCTGTTATAAAACCGTGCTTGTCGCGTAGTTTGCTTAAGGGGTACACCTTGGCGTCTCAAGAGTCGCTTTAGTCCGTCTGTGTAATATCTGGGAAAACGGATGGGCTGGAGCCTGTCAAGTGTAGAATCCGCGCCATGCCAGATTTCTTTCTCTACTTTGGTTTCCTCGGATCGGTATAATAGGATTGCCTTTTCACCATTTTGCCCGGGAGGGACATAGAATGTCTGCAGTTCTTCCACACTGTAGGTATCAAGCGCGTCTAGTTCTTTATGATGTTTGGGCGGAACCATGGCCACTTGCAAACTTTGATCTCCATCAGGAAAGGTTTGTATTGATGGCCGAGCAGAGAATACGGCATTGACCTCATCTTCCGAATCGCTGCCGAAGATCAACATAGGAGTGGACGGTCCCGGCTCGTTGCACTGGGGCGGACCTGAGTAAACTATCTCTTCTTCCTCCTCGGTATCACTCCCGAAGACCGGAATAGTGGTGATAGCTTTGTTCTTTGGTTTGTGACATCTTTCCGTGTCCTCGAAATCCGGTAAGAAGTATTTTGCATCTTCGTACTTTCGGACTTCATTCACGGAGAATGGGTTCAACTCCCTTGTTACGGTATACTCGAGACCATCCTTGAAACACTTCATACACTGATGTTGTGTAGAAGGGATAATGTTGTACTCGTGTAACCAAGGCCTGCCGAGCAAAGCATTGTAGCATGTCTTGGCGTCAATGACGTGAAACTTAATGTCCGTGACAAGCAGCCCAAAGCGTAGTGTCAATATTACAGATCCGAGCGTCCGTGATGACTGTGAGTCAAACCCGGAGATGGTGATTTTATCACGAGTGAGGTGTTGAACACTCATGCAGATTTCCTTTAGCACCCTTATGTTAAGGAGATTGACGGAGGAACCATTGTCGACCAGGATTTTACCTATCTTGATGTCATGACAGTATCCGGAGACATATAGGGGACGGCTGTGCTCGCATGTCCCAAGAAGGAGATTTTCATTGCCGAAGGTGATATCGGCTGTGTTCACTTCTTCCAGCCCGTCCTTCATCTTTTCTTCGGCGAGGAAAGCTTGGAATTGCTCGGGCTCTTGTATTACCTTGATCAAAGAATCTCTTGCTTCTTTGGATAACAGAAGGGCGTCGAGAATGCTTAACTGTGAAGGTAGCTTTCTCAAGTGTGCTAGAACGTTGTAGTCCACCCTACTTTTCTCTGGTGGGTCCTTGGCTGTCATCTTTTCGACGGCTTGGTCATCAAGGATGATATCCTCAGGGACTTTTTCTTTTCCCTTATCTTTTCTATTTGACCCACTGTTTGAGGGCCCAAGATTCTTTTCGGGCAGCGTACGATTGCGCAACTGAATATTTTCACAGGTCTTCGGTTCTTCCTCTTTTCCCAAGGTGGACTCCTTAAAGAGAGGGCTAAGAGTCATTTCTTCGTCAGAGTCGCTCCCGAAGGTGAGAACTTGGGATCCCCCGGCGTTGACCATGCGACAGTTGCCGGTAGTTCTTTTACGTTGCTCGGGCGTACTTCTTTTCTCCCGATGAGTTTTGCATTTCATCCGCTTAAAATGTTGCCGGTGAGCAACATATCCGTGCCACTATCTTTTAAAAGCGTTGCACTCTTCGGTAGGGTGCGCAATCTTTCGATGATATAAGCAGTAGCTAGGATGCATTTCCGCTTCACCAAGAACGTTTCCTTCGGAGGGTGGCAGCTTCATTCCCATTGATATGGTTTTGGCGAACCTCTTCCTCGTCTTGAACCTGTTTTTATTTGCGACGGATATACTTTGATCTGGCGGGAGTGTTTCAACCCTTTCGTCCAGTAGCCGGCGTTTGGCCTTTTCAAATATAGCCATCTCACGCCCCGATCAGCTTTACTTTTCGAAAGAGCTTCATTCAGGAATTCATCAATCATTTCGTCTGATGGCCCTAGAAGTTCCGGCTCAGGATCTGCCCCCAGTTTCTCTGTGTAAGGAGCTTCCTCATTATCTATTGACGAGTGAGAGATCGCAGGGTAGCTTGTTACGTAATCTTTAGATTCATCCGACGAGTCTTCTCCATCATCTCCGTCCTTAAGAACATGGCTGAGAAACTCTTGGAGTGTGACTGGAGTCCGCGCCTTCTGGCTATACTCTTCCAGCGCGTCAATCTGCTTTTGCAGGTCCGTGCGCTTGTCACCAGGCTTCACGGGCTTCTTGGATTTTTTCTTCTTCTTCAAAGATTTCGATGGCTGGGTGTGAGTGCTTTGGCTATCACCACCGATCTTTGGAGTTGGACGCGGTTTTAACATTCCTTCGATGATCTCGGGTTCGAGTGGATTTTTCCACCTGATCGCCGAGCATGTTTGGAGATCCTTCAGCATTCTTTTCGTCTTGGCTGAAAGAGCGACCTCCCATGGAGCTTCTTCTACGAAAGAGCATGATGCCCCCGGTGTATCCGTCTTCTTGGGAGTGTGTGGCCGAGGCGGGTTCACCTTCCAATTCTCAGATAATACGAATTTGCCCTGCTGGTACTGATCTTCTATCCAGCTTTTGAAGATGTAACAATTCTCGATCGGATGGCCCAACATTCGGTGATAAGGGCAATAGTTAGGATTGCTAATGTCGCCTGGTTGCGCTGGGCGTCTTGGCTCCGAAAGAGTGATGAGCTTGTTGCGTAGTGCTAGCTCGAATAACCTCTTCGTCTTGTCTCGAGGGAACGAGTAAGGGCGTCTCATTTTATCTCCAAGAGATCGAGTTCTATCATTTTGGCGATCAACTGGTCTTAGACCACTGAGCTGCTGTTGAGCGTTCGCGATGACGGTTGGTTTCCCCTTTCCCTTCTCGTTCCACGGTTCTGGCTTTGGAGGAGACGGTCTATGATCCATCTGGTCCATTTAGGCCAGTTTGTCGATCAAGGCTTGGAACGTGGTCGGCTTGAAGAACATCATGAATTGGGAAATAGTTGCATGAGGGTCCAGAGTGCCCACGAACATGCCCACCGCCGGCGCTTCTTCGATACGCTGTTCGCATTTTGACCACAGATTCCGCCATCGTATTGTGTATTGAACCCATGTTTCACCTGGCTTCACCCTGGCATTGATCAATGCCATTATTGGGGTGCGTTCACTAGCACTCACGAATCGCTGGGTGAATAATAGCTCCATTTTTGCGAAAGTCTTGACGGAGTCGTTTGGAAGTTCAGAGTACCACTCGAATTCCGTCTCCGACAAGCTGCCGACGAATTGGCGAAGTAGCAATTTATCATCACCTCCGGTGTTGCCACATAGAGCCCTGAACTGGGCGACATGCTGGTGGGGATTGCCCGTCCCCTTGTATACATGAAATTTAGGGATCGTATATCCTGGCGGGTATTTTATTTGGTCATACCAGCCTGGATATGGTCGCCCAGTTTTAACAACCTGGCCGGCTGCTTCATTCTCCTGGTGATCTCGTATTTGCTGAGCAATGTAGTCGTCCAGAGCGGCCTTGGAAATGGTTTCCTCTTTGGCTGTTGAAAGAGACGGAGGAGGATTCGACGCCTCCCCTCTGTCGTCTTCAATGATGATCGGAGGGTCTTCAACTGGAGGTTCTGGCTGTAACATCATTCCAGCCATGTCTTGGGATAAGAGAGCTATTCGTTTTATATTGGCTGCCTGCTCCACAGCCTCTTTTTCTTTCCTCTCGAGCATTCTTCGGAGGAACTTGGTGTCAGTTTCTTGTTCCTGACGCTGCTCCGAGGTCTCTGGATTTTCTTTCGGCTCAGTGAGTGCGGCCATTGCGGTCAGCATCTCCTGAAGCTTCTGCTGCTGCTGTTCTTGAGCCTTCGTTATTGACCGAGTAATTGGTCGATGACCCGAGGAAGCACGGCTTTCCTCTTTTCCAGAAGCCATATAAACGGTATGCACCATTATGCCCCCAGACTTGGGGCGTTTGGGCTCAGCGTCTTTGTAGTCTGCTGTAGTTACAGGGGCTTTCTCTGGCTTCCTTCTCTTTTGAGCAGTTGAAGTCGAGGGGGCCGTTGTACCGGGCACATAGGTAGTTGTCTTCCTTTGTGGCTTGACAGGACGGTTCTCTTCCTGCTGAACCTTCACCTTTTTCTGTCGGCAAGAGTAATCTTGATCCATTACTGAGTCCTGAACCTGTCGCCAGACTTTGTAAATTTTGGAGGACAGCCGCTGAGGGGGCTGCTCCGGCCTTGTTTCTGTAACATTCTCCATGGGTGGAGGAGATCTTTTCAGTACGGCGGTAGGTGAATCCTGCGCACCATGTTAAGCAGCTTGAAGCTGTTCCCGGTTGAACAGCAGCATTGACTTCCACCGTTGGGGTTGGTGGAGTTAGCCCGGAGGGGGAGTTGCCCCTAGCCTTCCTTACTCGGCGCCAGTGGCGACGTCGAGCGTGTCGAGCCGTTGGGATTGTTTTAGTTTTACGGGTGACTTCGTCATGCCCCCTGTTCTGGTGAGGCGCTGCTGGTACCATCCTCTTGAAGACCGACGTCCGTTGAGCAACAGTATCCAGTCTGTCAAAGACAGACCTTTGAGCAGGAACGGGAGCCGGAGTGGTCAGCTTCGTAAAGACTGATCCCTTGACGGGAGAAGCTTCTTTACTGACCTCGAGAGCTGGAATGGCTATCCGTTTTGGGATGGCCGCTTCAGGCATCGTGGGCTTCTTGACGGGCCTATTGGAGTTCAGGTTCAGCCTATCGAAGACTGATACTGTTGGCTTGACATCGGACGACCCGTTGAGAGGGGCCGTGGTAGTAGTGAGCCGATCAAAGACCGACTTCTTTTGCACTTCTTGCGGCAGCGGGATATTAATGTTCACTGGTGGGAGCATGGTCCCGAAGAACAAAACGGTGGTAGCCTGCGTCACCTGCTCTATCGGCATTGTGAACAGAGAGGCCGCATGGGGCCCGTAAGCTATACCTCCAGATGAGGCGGAACGTGAGTTGCAGTTGCAGCGGGAACACTTCGTGCAAGTAGACGCCATTGATCTTTCATTTTCTGCACCAAGCAAGACACCAAATCTTAGTACCTCAAACCCAAGGGCAACCATTAGAGAACCGCGATTCGTTCGCGAACACGACACACGAAGTGTAGAGTGGAAAGAGGAAAAGGTCACTACGGGCGTTCCAGAATCTGTTCCCCGCCGAAGGACGCGACCGGGACGTTGGGACGTCTGGCCTGAAATTCGAGGGCAGATGCTAATTGGTGCTATCCGTCCACCTCTCCGAAGATGCCAAGTTGATTTATGGCACCGTGTATCGAAGGTTTAAACGGATGCGGCCGATGTAGCAGACTTCGTCAGATTCCCCCTCGTTTGAGTGGTTTTTGATTGTGGGGACGCTCTTCCCTGCAGGCGCAAGCCCCTGCAGTTAATTACGCTACCGCATCGCGGTAACAACTTCCTCCTTCTCTAGATGGTCACTTTGTGTCATGGGTGTTTGTTTTGTTTGTGGTTGCCCGTGGATTGTATACGGAGACTAATTTATGTTGTCGCCCGTAGGGCGTAGATTAGTCCAAATCCGTATCTTCTTAGATTTGGGTTTGGGGGTTGGGTTTAAGGATACGTTAGTCTCACTTGAGACTAAGATCAACTTAAACGTTTGTTAAGGATACGTTAGTCCACTTTTAGACTAAGATCAACTTAACGGGATCATTTAGATCCAACAAGAGAGCATTTGGGGGCTGTATTGTTTAGTTTACGGACATTTCGGTCGATTAGTTTAAGGACATTACGGTCCAATGTTAGTTTAAGGACATTACGGTCCAGGTTAAGGACATCATAGTCCGTGGGTTTAAAGGGACCCTACAGTCCGAGGTTAGGGACATCGTAGTCCATGAGTTTAAGGACTCCACAGTCCAGGTTAAGGACATCGTAGTCCGTGAGTTTAAGGACCCCACAGTCCGAGGTTAGGGACATCGTAGTCCATGAGTTTAAGGACCCCACAGTCCGTAGTTTAAAGACGTCATAGTCTATAAAGTTTAAGGACATCATGGTACATGAGTTTAAGGACCCTACAGTCCGTGAAATGTGTGGTTGTCGGGACCCGTCACCTCTCTGAAGACGTTGAAGGATTACAACGACAGATATCAGAGGAGTAAAGAGATGTACCCTCGAACCGGTGTAAGTTGGTCGAAAGATCTGTAGTCCAATTTGGGACTAAGATCTGTTAAATATTTATGAGCAGACGGGCTCAATTAAATATAAGTTAAGGACTTATGGCCAATATTGGGCTAAGTCCAATAAACATTTTGTTTATTCTGGTTATTGAGCCTTTATTTGGGCTTGGCCCTTTTAATAATGCCGAGCATTAGATCTTGACACCTTTTTTTGTCTTGTATTGAATGTAAAGCATTCATCAGAACCATTTATGTTCTGTCCGCGCAACACGTGGCGTGCCAGGCGCTTTGCGTCAGTTAAAGGGCGCAGTGCGCTTCTGCCAAGTAGCACACACGAGAAGGACACGTGTCGCACTTGGCACTAAGTGCCAGATGATGGGCGTATTGCGCCAGTTTATGAGCGCTAAGCGCTAGTCCATGAGCGCATTGCGCTATCAATTTAGTGGCGCACTTGTGAGTGACACGTGGCGCGCTTGGCGCTGAGCGCCAGCCCATGAGTGCAGTGCGATATTTCAGAAGCGCAAAGCGCAAGTTGCACACGTGGCGCATTTTGGTGCTGAGCACCGGTCCAGATAGCGCAAAAGCGCTGTTCAAGAGCGCAAGGCGCATTCTAATAGTGCAAAGCGCATTTCAATAGCGCAAAGCGCATTTGATCAATTTTTATGATCCGTGAACAAATTTATGTTCTTTTAAAAGAGATTTTGTCTCAAGATTCAAGAACAACAGTTCTTATTTTGAAAGGGCTTTGCCTTTATAGATCAATGATCTGTGTGAAGAATATGTTCTTCTTTTATTATGTGATGAGATCTTTTAATCTTTTTTATGAAAGACTTTTGTCTTTGTAGATCTATGATCTGTTAAGAAGATATTTCTTCTTTTTATGAGTTGATTTCATCTCTGTGTTCACTGTTCATGATCTTTACCTTGAAGAAATAATCTTCTTTCAAGAGCTTGCTCTCTTTCTTTGAATTTTTCAAAGTTTATGGTTTTTTTTTTCTATATCAGACTTGAAGTCTTGGGGCCTTTATATAGGGCAAGTTGATTTGTTAAATCAGTTAAAGGGATCTTTCTCTGATTGATTTGGGGATATTTCCCACCGTCTTCACTTCTCTTAGCGGTACTGCTTTTTCCCATTTAGAGTGTTGGATATAGTGCCCTCAAAGTCAATTATTGGATCGCAGGCACGTGATTGCAATGATTGAGGGAGGACCTATGCCGGTAGGACGGTCTTACTCGAGATGATAGTATGCTATCTGGTTTATCTGTATCATTGTGTACATGCTTAGGTGACCTTACAGATCACTATTACACGTTGATAGAGCCCTTAGGATTCTTTCTTGACTACCAGCAGTATGATGGCGATCATATACGTGAGAGTTGGGTAGTCTATAAGCACATCCTTAAAGTGGTCCCTAGTCGCGGGAGTTTCGAGACTGGGCATCGACACTCCATTAGTAGACTAGTGTATACAGTCGAGACCCCGACGAGGGGGGGTGGTCGGTCTCACAAGCCATTGGTGTCAGTTGGATCACCTAAGATGTATACAGGTGCTCATTGGGTTATGAGTACACCGGACAGGACTCGCCGGGAACATGCTAGTTGGTATTATACCTGACGTCAGATAGCAGTTCCCTGGTGACATGTGTACAGGTTAGTTCATCGACCTGAGATTGTCATTTGTCTCGTGTGAGTTCCCACTGTACTTTGATTACTACCCTACCACGGCTCAAAGGAGTCGTGCAAACAGGTTTTAGTTGGGTACAGTCCCGAGCCATATGGAGGCAGTGAGCGGATCGGTAGGGGTTTCGTCTCTCACGGTATTGGGGGTGAGATCGCGCTGTGTTTAGGAGAGCCATTACACGAAGTCCTTGAAGGGTTACCCTAGTGCCCCGGCCAACTTCCGTGGCCCAAATGCAGAACAAAATTTTTCCAACGAACAAAAACTTGGCACTAGTTTAACTCTAAACCTGGATCTTTCCATAAAACTAACTAGCTACACTTAAAGAGCTATCTATTATGATGAGGAATTCTTACCAAACGAACCAAGTCTTTCGGTCTTCGTTCTTCATCATTAGCTCCTACTAGCTACCTTGAACCTGATTGATCTTCTTTCCTTGCTCCGTCGGTCCTCCGGGATCGAGCTTGTTCTCCGGCCTTCCTTGGTCCTTGATGATCCACCCGGGGAATATGATCCATGGCTCTAGCTCTTTGCTAAGTGTCAAAAGAGCAACTAGAGAACTTGGGATGCTAATCCAAGTAATCTATGATGTAGTTTGGATGTCTAAGTGTTTGCTATCTCTTTTCTAACCTCTTCACTTGTTTCTCAACTCATGAGAATGTTAGTGAAGAGGAAGAAGATGAAGGTGGAGGAAAGCAAGAGGAGGGAGGAACTTGAGAGAAAATGGGAGCTCAAGAAATTATGAAGCATGAAGTGAGAGAAAATCACACACCTTAGTTTTGTGTATGAATTCTTTCAATAAACAATTAACAACCATGCTTCAATAGTAACTCCAAATGAATTATAAATTCATTTATGAATTATTAAAGCATGGTCATCACCATTCCTCCCATACCTTTTACTTTACACCTCATTTCCAATTATTAAATAAAAGGAAAATATATAATGAGGTGGCCACCTTCTACAAGGAAATATGTAGTAAATACGGATTTCAGTCTACTGTACATATATACCGGCAATCAGATAAAAATCCGAATGCCCAAAAGAGATAGAATAACACGAAGAACGTAATACTAGAATATATATATTGAAATACATATACGTAAATTATTAAATCAATACCTGATTTAATAATCCGGCTCAAACCCGAGCCGGCTAGTATTACAAACTGTCCGATCAAAAATCCGAGTACCAAGTTCATCAATCGATCGAACCCTGCACGTATCCAATACGGCTACTACATCGTTTTGCCTGGATCAGGGAAACCCTCTGTGTGGGACTCTAAAAACTCGACAGTACTCTGGCAGTGGGTTTAACCACAAGCACGTCAGCGGCACTAGCTGTACGTAACGGCTACCCAGGTACCTGTCGAAAAGGAAGGCCGACGAGCAAGCTCATCCGAGCTCTTACTGAGCCTATCCGTGACAATATCCGTACAGTCCGGTCTCTTCGTCAAAGAGTATCGCATACCGGGTCTAGGGGGTGGTGAACGTCAGACCCTAACAACCTGATAAGTCGTGCCGATGTGGCTCAGGACCAATCCGGGAAAACTACTGATCAACCTATCAGTAAATACCAAGTGCCTTGGCCAAGGTCTTATGGTCCTGACCAATCGAATCACAGTGCGATATCGACTCCCTATACCGGGAGAGACGAATCCCCGACAATCGCTCACTGCCTCCATATGGCTCGGGACTGAACCCAACCAAAACCTGTTTGCACGACTCAGTAGAGCCGTGGTAGGGTAGTGATCAAAGTTCAGTGGGAACTCACACGAGACAAATGCCGATCTCGGGTCCAAAGACTAACCGGTACACATGTCACCTGAGAACTTCCATCTGACGATAGGTATAGTACCACATGGAAGTTCTCGGCGAGTCCGTCCAGTATACTCACATCCAGTGAGCACCTGTATACGATCTTAGGTGCATCAGACCAATGGCTACGGGACCAACCATCCCCCAACGGGGCTAGAAACGTACACACCAGTCTACTCTGGAGTATCTGTGCCCAGTCTCGATACTCATACGACTAGGGACCATTTAAGGATGTGCTTATGGACTACCCTGCTCCCACAAGTATGATCGCCATCACAACGCAGGTAGTCAAGCAAGATCCTAGGGGCTTTATCAACATGTAACCGCAATATGTAATAACGAGTATGACATATGCCATGTTAAGATAAAGACAAACCACAATAGTATACTACCGTATCGAGTCTTTATCCATATGTGAAAACCAGATATAACAACAATATAAATAAATACACATATCCCGATAAAGACAAGTCAAATAATATACTATAAAACTGAGAAAGATTGTTCTGTACATACATATCCCTAGTATCCGTATGTATACATATACAATACTGGCCTCTAGGGCATATACATCCAACAGTCCTTGGCCAAGGCAAGAGATTTACTGGTAGGTATTCCAGTAGAATCTCAGGGTGTTCTGGGCTACACTCCGACATGACTTGTACCGCTTTTGGGGGTCAGACTTTTACCAACCCCTAGGCCCGACATGCAATACTCATAGACGAACGGACCGGACTGTACGGATATTGTCACTGACAGGCTTAGTAGGGTGTCAGGATGAGTTCGCTCATCAACCTTCCTTTTGGTCAATACCTGGTAGCCCGTTATGTACAGCTAGTACCACTGACGTGCTAGTGGTTAAATCCACAGCCAAAGTATTGACGAGTCTTTAGAGTTCCCCACACACAGTTTCTCAAGTTTCGGGCGAAACGTTGTAGAGGCCGTATGGTATTATGGCAGGGTTCGATCATATACGTGCAGTCGTGCACGGATCATGATCGGGCGGATCATACTAGTGGGTTTTGGTTTAAGCCGGATCCTAGTATTAGATTTGTTGGATTACTTTAGTCTCATAGCATTTGCATTCAGTCGGAATGCGGATGCAGGTATGTATATACAGGTGAGGGGTATTCTTGTGATCCATCACGAGTTTACTTTAGATGATGCCATTCTTTTTATTGTTGCAAATATTTGGATTAATGTTTGCTTGTGGAAATTGTGAGTGGAATTCATCATGAGGTGCATTAAATGTGGCATATGCAATCTAGTGACTCATGGTATCATTATTTGTGCAAATGTCACATTTTATGATTGATTATTGTGTTGATATGATGCTTGGAGAGAGAGAGAGAGGGTAGCCATGCTAGGCTTGGGGTTGCTCTTGATTTATTCTAGCACTCTCATTTTTCTTCATCTCAACATAATAACAAAAGGCTCTCCATTCTTCTTCTTGCTCACAAGTTCCACCATTGGCATCATCTTCTACCTCCACTCTAACCATCTCATGTGTTGAGAATCCTAGAGTGTCAAGAGACAAACTTATCACACACATTCTCTACTTCACCTTGGACATGTCGGCTAGCAACCTTCGTGTCCGAGTTGCTTCGGTTCGAAGCGGGAGCCCGTAAAAGGATTCATAGATGTGGTGCCCTTTCCGACGAGGAGACCGGAGATCAAGCGAGATCGGAGATGCCGCAAGGAGCTAAAGACGGTGGCTAAAGACCGAAGGACACGGATCGATCGGTATAGCTTTTCTAACCCTCTTTAGATTGCTAGTTTAATGTAAATGGTTCGATCCGGGATTAAAGTCTGCGTTAGCGCTAGTTTCAAGTTTATGAAAAGTTTTTGTTTCCGCATTTGGCCTCGGATTGACGGCCGGGACGCTACCGTAGACTTACATGGTATCAGAGCCACTCCATTAACCTTTACTTGCTTGTTCTAACATGTTTAATACATCGATCGATCAAAATTTCCGAAACCGAATTTCAATTTTCTGAGTTTCTGTCGAAATTTTTTTGTGGTTGAAAAATTATTTTGGGTATGTCAGAAAATCAGGCAAGCTTTTTTAAGATCTCTGTAGAAATTTGGTAGCGTGAGTCCACAGTAATGCCACCGAACCGCGGCAATACCCACTGTTCCCGCCAAAAATTTCTGCGCAGAAGAGTCCAAGGTATCAAATGGCAGCGATACGCTTAAGGAAATGCGAACCAGTATCTTCCGGCCTGTATTTTGATAAACTCCCGAAGGAGGAACTATTAAATTCTGATGGTATTGGAAGCATCTCGAAAAACCCTTCGATTTGATATATTATGGGCTTCAAAATTCATCCGGGATCAAAAGTTATGAGCAAATATGCTATGCATTGTTCCCTGATTAAAAATCGGGAATTACCTCAATGAGGTATCACGTGCTCACACGTGATCAATGGTCACGTGTTGACACGTGATAGTTAAAAACAGAAATAAAAACAAACGGCAGAAGAAGGACCCTATTGGGGGTCACGTGCTCACACGTGACCAAGGGTCACGTGCCAGCACGTGACTGGCTTTGAAAGCCCCACAGTTTAAAAGAATTTAATTCTAAAAGTCAGAAAATACCTCAACGAGGTATCACGTGCTTACACGTGACCAATGGTCACGTGTTGACATGTAATGGTTAAAACAACAACATAAACAAGCGGCTGTTAAAGGAACCAATTGGGGGGGTTAAGGGTCACGTGCCAGCACATGACAGGCTTTAAAAGCCTTACAGTTTAGTAAAATTAAAATTCTAAATTTCTCTAAAATCTTTCCAAATAGAATTAAAATTCTAAATTTCTCTAAATCATTCCAAATGGAAAAGGATTATGGGGACCGTTGGATTAAAAATCCAACGGTGAATAAAATTCACTGAATGATCTAAAGGATCATATTAATCATGAAAACAAATCAAATCATTCAATGAAAGATTTGCTAAACAAATTGATTCTTTTCCTTCTCCTATAAATAGGAGCCAAGAGAAGAGAAGGGGGGAGAGAATTTGGAGAGAGAAAACTTTGGAGAGAATTCTGGGATCTTGAAATTGCAGAAAGAAAAGAAATGAGAACTTAATTCTCAACAAAGAAAACCCTAGGTGAGAAAAGGGAAAAAGATCAACTTCAAAAAGAGAATTTAATTTTCAAAATTTAAGAGTTTAACTCTTCTGCAAATAAAGAACTTAGTTCTTCTTCTGGTTGAAGATCTGTACAGAGCACATCTCTCCATACGATGAGAATTTAATTCTCATCGGGTTGAGATCCTGCCATGCAGATCCTAAACTTAGAAGGGGAATTGAGTTTTGAGAATTTAATTCTCCCAAAATAGAACTAGGGTCTAACTCTAATTGAGAATTTAATTCTCTCAAATCCACAGGAATTTAATTCCTCTAAAAAAATGGAACTAGGGTTTAACCCTAATTAAGAATTTAATTCTTTTACATATATGGGAATTTAATTCCTCTAAAAAGAAATCGGGGTTTAACCCTACTTAAGAATTTAATTCTTGCACAATAAGAATTTAATTCCTCCAAAGTCATAATTAGGGTTTAACCCTACAAATTTAATTCTTAAAAATAACAGAGAACTCAAAAGATCTCCATGCATGCAAAAGACTAAGGTCACGTGTCCCCACGTGACCCCTGAAGAGATCCTCAGAAATAAGAACGAATTAAATTTGAGGCAATGCCTCACGTATTCCCACGTGACCTCCTAAACGACGAGAATTAAAGAAAAAGAAATGTTGGCTCTGGGTGCTCTCACGTGTTACCATGTGACCCCTAATAAATGCTTTAACAAATCAGTGCATGAATGCTTATCACGTGTCAACACGTGATGGCCAGAAAGTCAAAAAGTGTTTAACACTTGTTTGCAGAACAAAATAAAGGGGATCTGGCCCCACTTTTTGATGCCATCACGTGTCCACACGTGACCCCTCTTTCTTTAGTGTTTAACACTAATTTGGGGACTATATTTCCAGTGTTTAACACTGATTGTTTCTAGTGTTTAACACTAAATTGAAGATTATATTTCCAGTGTTTAACACTGATTGTCATTTAGTGTTTAATACTAATCTGAGAGTTCTACCTCCAGTGTTTAACACTGTTGTTCTCTAGTGTTTAACACTATTTTTAGCCAAATTGGCTAGTTCTCCAGAGGCAAAAGTCCCTCCTCCAAATGAATCTCAAAATTTAGGAAATCAAAGACAAAATGTTGTCAGAGCTCCTCCCCCCAAACCTCTGTCTAGCACTGCTGAATGATGATGGGCTGAACCCAGACAAATGTCTAATGGCCCAAAGGGCCAATATTTTAAATATAATTGGACTTAGCCCAAACTGGCCATAAGTCCTCAAATCATCTTGAACTGAGCACATCTGCTCTTTCAACCAACTCATTGGTTCAAAGGTACATCTCTGAACTCCTCTGATATTTGTCGTTGTAATCCTTCAATGTCTTCAGAGAGGTCATGCGTCCCGACAGCCATACATTTTATGGACCACTATGTCCTTAAACTGGTATTGGACCACTATGTCCCTAAACTGGAACATGGACCCCCATGTCCCTAAACTGGCAATGGACCACTATGTCCATAAACTGGAACAATAGAGCCCCAAATGCTCTTTTGTCGGATCTAAACGATCCCGTTTAAGTTGATCTTAGCCTCAAATATGGCTAACGTATCCTTAAACGTTCAAACAGACTTTAGTCCCAAATTGGACTATAGATCCCCCAATCAACTTTAGTTCAAGGGTACATCTCTGAACTCCTCTGATATCTGTCGTTGTAATCCGTCAACGTCGTCAGAGAGGTGACGGGTCCCGACAACCACACATTGATACAGACTAATGCGTCCTTAAACTCACGGACTAGTGCGTCCTTAAACTCACGGACTAATGCGTCCTTAAACCAGTATTCGTCCCCAAAATGGGAATGATGGACCACTATGTCCCTAAACTGGAACAATAGAGCCCAAATGCTCTTTTGTCGGATCTAAACGATCCCGTTAAGTTGATCTTAGTCTCAAATTAGACTAACGTATCCTTAACAAATGTTTAAGTTGATCTTAGCCTCAAATAGGGCTAACGTATCTTTAAACCCTCAAACAGACTTTAGTCCCAAATTGGACTATAGATCTCCTAACCAACTTTGGTTCAAGGGTGCATATCTGAACTCCTCTGATATCTGTCGTTGTAATCCTTCAACGTCGTCAGAGAGGTGACGGGTCCCGACGGCCATACATTCAATGGACCACTATGTCCCTAAACTGGAACAATAGAGCCCCTAAATGCTCTTTTGTCGGATCCAAACGATCCCGTTAAGTTGATCTTAGTCTCAAATTGGACTAACGTATCCTTAATAAATGTTTAAGTTGATCTTAGCCTCAAATATGGCTAACGTATTCTTAAACCAAAATCCCAAACCCAAATCTAAGAAAATACGGATTTGGACTAATCCACGTCCTACCGGCGACGACACAAATTAGTCTCCGTATATAATCTACGGGCAACCACAAACAAAACAAACACCCACGACACGAAGTGAAATTATGGAGAAGGAGAAAGTTGTTACCGCGACGCGGTAGGGTAATTAACTGTAGGGGCTTGCGCCTGCAGGGAAGAGCATCCCCACAATCAAAAACCCCTCAAGCGAGGGGGAATCTGACGAAGTCTGCTACATCGGCCGCATCCGTCTAAACCTCCGATACACGGTGCCATAAATCAACTTGGGATCTTCGGAGAGGTGGACGGATAAAACCAAATAGTATCTGCCCCGAATCTCAGGCAAGACGTCCATGTCTTGGCCGCCATTCGGAGGGGAACAGATTCTGGCACGCCCGGTGGGACCTTTTCCTCTTTCCACTCCACACTTCGTGTGTCGTATTTGCGAACGAATCGCGGTTTGCTGTGGTTGCCTGTGGATTCGAGGTACTAATATTTGGTGTCTTGCTCCGTGCAGAAAACAGAAGATTAATGGCTTCAAACTGCACTGCCTGCAACTGCAACTCTCGCTCCGTCCTTGCTGGAGGAGTGACTTATGGGCCCCAAGCGGCCTCCCTTTTTAAGATGCCAGTGGAGCAGGTAACTCAAGCTACCACTGGACTATTCTTCAGGACCATGCTCCCACCACTGAACTTCAATGCCCCAATAACGTTACAAGAAGCCCCAAAGAAGTCGGTCTTTGATCGACTTACCACTGCTGCGGCCCCTCTCAACGGGTCGCCCAACTCCAATACTTCAGTTTTCAACAGACTGAGCCAGAACGTCTATAAGCCCGCGATACCCGAAGCTGCCATCCCAAAGTGGATAGCCACCCCGGCTCAAGCGGACGAAATCATTGGAAAGGCTCCTCCTTCTAAGAAGTCAGTTTTTACAGGGCTGGCCATTCCGGTTGTTGCTCCAGGCGAAGTCCTCAAAGCTGCTTCCCCTGCCCAGAGACCTGTCTTTGACAGATTAGACATCGCTTCTCAACGGGTGTCAGTCTTCGATAGGCTAGCACCAATAACAGTCTCTCCTCAAAGCAGGGGGCATGACGACGTTACCCTTATAGACGAAACAACTCCATCCGCACGACACGCTCGATGTCGTCACTGGAACCGAGTAAGGAAGGCTGGGGGCAACTCCCCCTCTGGGATAACTCCGCAAGCTCCAGCGGTGGGGATCGATGCTGCTGTTCCAACCGGGAACAGCTTTGAATTGCTGAACACGGTGCGCAGAAACTCTCTTACTACGGTGCTGAAGCGAACTCCTTCACCTGTGGAGAATACTCTAGAGAAGAAGCTAGAGCAGCCCTCTCAACGGCTGTCCTCTAAAATTTACAAGGTCTGGCGACAGGTCCAAGAGTCGGTGATTGATGAAAACTATCTCCGCCGACAGAAAAAGATTGAAGGTTCGGCAGGAGAAGGATTACTCCGTCAAGCCACAAAAAGCAACAGCTACTTGGGTTCCCACTACAACGGCCCCCTCAACTGCAACCACTCAAAAGAAAAGGAGACCGCAAAAAGCCCCTGTGAGCATGGAGAACCGAAAAAGCGCTGAACTCAAACACCCCAAGTCTGGGGGCATAGTGGTGCATACTGTTTATATGGCGTCCGGGAAAGAGGACAGCCGTACATCTACAGGTCATAGACCGCTTACGCGATCGGTGACTAAAGCTCAGGAGCAGCAGCAGAAGCTCCAAGAAATGATGAATGCGATGGCCGCACTCACTGGGCCAAAAGAAAGCCCAGAAGTGTCCTTGGATCAGCGCCAGTAGCAAGAAACTGACATTGAATTCCTTCGTAGGATACTTGAAAAGAAGGACAAAGAGGCTGCAGAACAAGCAGCCAATATAAAGCGAATGGCCCTTCTGTTCTAGGATATGGTGGGTATGATAATCCAGCAGGATCCCCCGACGGAAGATCCTCTGATTGTCCTCGAAGATGACAGAGGGGAAACGTCAAATCTACCTCCGGCTCTTTCAACAGCTAAAGAAGAAACGATCTCCAAAGCTGCCCTGGATGACTACATTGCTCAACAAATACAAGTTCACCAGGAAAATGAAGCAGCCGGTCAAATTGTTAGAACCGAACGATCCTATCCAAGCTGGTATGACCAAATCAGTTACCCGCCGGGATATACGATCCCTAAGTTCCACGTATATAAAGGGACAGGGAATCCACATCAGCATGTCGCTCAATTCAGGGCCTTATGCGGTAACACTGGAGGCGATGACAAATTGTTGTTTCGCCAATTCGTCGGCAGCTTAGCAGAA
Source organism: Agapanthus africanus (assembly GCA_030015575.1). Lineage (NCBI taxonomy): Eukaryota > Viridiplantae > Streptophyta > Magnoliopsida > Asparagales > Amaryllidaceae > Agapanthus > Agapanthus africanus. The sequence continues at coordinate 819,423,413 of CM057339.1, read as the reverse complement.
ACGGCCTTCGAGTGGTATTCGGAGCTACCTAACGACTCTGTCAAAACATTTGCGGAGATGGAGCTACTGTTCACACAAAGATTCACGAGTGCTAGTGAACGCACCCCGATAACAGCACCGATCAACGCCAGGATAAGGCCAGGCAAAACGTGGGTTCAATACGCAACACGATGGCGGAATCTGTGGTCGAAATGCGAACAGCGGATCGAAGAAGCATCTTCGGTAGGCATGTTCATGGGCACTCTTGATCCGCAAGCAACCATCTCGCAATTCATGATGTTCTTCAAACCGACCACGTTCCAGGCCTTAATTGATAAGCTAGCCCAGATGGATCAGATGGGACATAAACCGTCTCCTCCAAAGCCAGACTCTCGAACTGAGAAAGGGAAAGCGATCATTGTTGCCAATACTCAACAACAGCCGATCAACATAAAGCCGGTTGTCCGTCGGAACAATATGCGTCCACGCCCATCCCTTGAGGTAAGACTAGGACGTCCTTACTCGTTTCCTCAGAATAAAACAAGGAGAATGTTCGAGCTGGCAGTGCGCAACAGACTCATAAATTTGCCGAATCCAAAACGTCCATTGCAGCCAGGTGATGTCAACGATCCTAATTACTGCCCTTACTACCAAGCGGTAAGCCATCTAATCGAAGATTGCTTCGTCTTTAAGGGATGGATCGAGGATCAGTACCAACAGGGAAAGTTCGCATTATCCGAAAACTGAAAGGTGAACCCGCCACAGCCTCATGCTCCTAAAAAGGTGGACACGTCGGGGGCATCGTGCTCTTTTGTTGAAGAGGTCCTATGGGAGGTGGCCCTTTCGGCCAAAACCAAAAAGATGCTGAATGATCTCCGGACATGTCCGGCGATCAGGTGGAAGATTCCGCTAGAACCACAGATCGTCGAGGGAATCCTGAAACCGTGCCCAACTACAAAATCCGTTGGTAATGGGCAAAACACCCGGACGCAGCCGTCAAAGTCTTCGAAGAAGAAGGAGAAGACCTAAAAGCCCGTGAAGTTAGATGACAAGCGCACGGATCTGCAAAAACATGTTGACGTACTGGAAGAAAATAATCAGAAGGCGCGGACCCAGTCACACTCCAAGAATTTCTTACCCACGTCCTTGCGGACAAAGATGATGAAAATGGAGAAGACTCGTCGGATGAGTCTGAGGATTATGTGGCAAGGTGTCATGTGATCTCTCACTCGTTAATAAACGGTGAAGAAGCTTTGGACGCAAAGAAACTGGGGGCAAATCCCGAGCCGGAACTTCTAGGGCCATCAGACGAAACAATTGACGCATTCCTGAACGAAGCCCGTCTAAAAAGCAAAGCTGATCGGGAGCGCGAGATGGCCATATTTGAAAAGGCCAAACGCCGGCGACTGGATAAAATGGTCGAAACACTCCCTCCAGGTCAAAGTACATCCACCGCAAATGAAAGCAGGATCAAGACAAGGAAACGATTCGCCAAAGCCATATCGATGGGGATGAGGCCGCCCTCTTTCAGAGAAAATTCTCCTGGTGATATACATCTTGATGAAGCGGACGTACATCCTAACTTCTGCTTATATCATCAGAAAATCGCACATCCTACTGAAGACTGCAACTCCTTTAAGTGTTGGTGGCAAGGGTATGTCGCTCACAGGCAACACTTCAACAGGACAAAGTGATTGTTAGAATTAAAGTTTACCGCAATCAAGACGGTGTCGCTATGCAGCTAGCCGGTTGAGCACGGGTCGGTCCACAGGGAGATGGTGGTATTTTACCTTCTTGTCTTAGACGAGTCAATAAAGAATTTGTGTATGTTTGTTTCTAACCTATGTGTTTATTTGCAAGTATAAAGTTGTTAAGAAAAGATACGAGATTATAAGCTAAAAAAATCCGTACTCGAAACCTTTGAGCCGAGTCTTGACCAATTGAAGCTAAGGCAATCGGCAACAACGTGGATTAGGGGATTTAAGCGCGGTATTCGTGGAATACGGCTTATTTACCCTTGTCCTTCCGTTCTTGTCTCTTGCTTTCGCCTCCGGCCAAACCGAACGCAACCGGTCGCGGTTAGGAATCACCGTTACCTTGTCAGGGTAGGGTGCCTAACGGAGCGCTTGCGTATGGTTTGGGCGGAGTTCAATGGAAAATAACGGGAAAAGGAAAAGAGAAAAGAAAATCTTTAACTTATAATGTCGTATTTCTTCTTAACAATAATAATTACATTCATTCACAAAATGAACAAAAGAGAGTAAAAGAAAAGAACAAAGAAAAGAAAAGATTACAAGTAATTAAAGTGCATGAAATAAATTGCAAGTAATTAAAGACAAGGTAATAAAATGCAAGTAATAAAAAAGCAAATAAAAAGAACAAGAAAGTAATTACAAGAACATAGAACTCAAGACAAGCATGTGATCAATAGCCAACCCTTAAACTTGCAAGCTCAATCAAGAGGTTGCAAGATCAAGGGAAGGGTAGAGAACGCATGTGAAATGAAGAACTAGTCCCGTGAGAAAATACGACCCTTGAGATTAATAACTAACCCTTAACCATTCAAGCTCAATGAAGAGGTTGAATGATCAAGAGAAAGCAAGAATCTCAAGGGGAAGAAGAAACAAAAGAGAATGATACAAAACCCTCATCTTCATTAATCTCCCACTCAAAAAGCTCTCACTACAATTTTCATGGAAAAAGAATGAAGAAGAAGAAGAAAAAGAACTAAAACTACAAAAGAAAGAGGAACAAAAGAATGACAAAGAAAAAATGGTCCTTGGCTTTGGCAAGTTCTGCTGTATTTATAGGCAGGGAGTTGAAGTTCTAGGGCAACCAGCAGAGCATAAATGAAGTACCCAAAACACCCCTGAAACACGACAGTGAGTGGGCCCCACATGGCCGCGGAACCGCGGCCAAGACCCCCCTTTGGCCGCGGTTCCGCGGCCCTTTAGAGGTGTTGGGAAATGGGCTTTTTGGTGGTGGCCTGGTTTAGTGTCCCCTGTTGTCTGGTACATGTAGTTTCTGAAAATACTTTCACATTTCTTCCAGAATTTCTGTTGAGGAAATGTGGACTTTTTGTCAAGATTTGGAATGATTGCCTCGAGCTCCGCGTAGATTTCTTGGAACTTGTTGCTGCCATTGAGCCTTGTGCATGAATGTGACATTGATTTGACATTTTGTCTTCCTAAACTGGTATCTGGCAACATACGGATGACGAGCGGAGACCGTGTTTTCTCAGTGGTTGGCAGGAACCCGGATTTTGTCGTGTTTTCCATGAATTTACCGTTTTAGAACCGAGAACCTGTATCCTGCAAATATATAACAAACACGGATTAAAAGTACCTACCTATAAACAACCGAGCGTAAGAATGGGCGGTATAAAATGCAGTATTTTGTGATGAACAAATACCCCCAAACTTAACTTTTGCTCGTCCCGAGCAAAACCAATTATTCACAAAAATAAAATGATAACCGCACTTTCGCAGGGAACGCGATTGCACTGAGCATGTGCAACAAGCCGTTAAATCTCTAGGTGTCCCTAGTAGGAGGAGTGTTGTCTCCTGAGGGTTTTCAGCGGATACTACCCACAAAATCCGGTCAAGCTAGTTTTGTAAAATAACTAAGATTCAAGCCCCTAAAGTTTTGTTTCAGAAAATAACAATTCTATAATCCTAAGTTTAGACTATCGAACCTTTAGTTTTCACACCTCGCTTCTTATTTAACTACAGGTTTTATATGTCTTTACGTGTAGTGCAAATAGTGTCGTTAAGTTTCAGAAAGGTCGATTAAAGTCATCATGTCGCACAATAAAGCCCAGATAACAATTTTAAAAGGATCACATAAGTTTTATAAAGAGTTAAGCATTTTTCAAGTTTCGTTTTCCAGTAAGGTTTCAACTTCAGAATTTCTATCTTCCCTAACAGGAAACTAGGTCTTATTCTTCACTCCACCTTTTTCTTGTTTTCATTTCATACACACCTCTGTGAACGTGCAACAGTCTTTATCATAGAATAAAACCTTCATATCTCCGTTAAAATTTTTATAAAAGCCTGTCTTTTATCAAGATTATTCTCACACAAAGAACCGTTAGGAATTTTAACTCGGAGAGAACACTTGCTTGACTTTGTTTTAAAACTGGACTTTCTAGGCTTCTTAGCGAGCTTTGGGCCAATGCACCCAAACCAGTTGGTTTTAGGGCATTAGGTGTAGAAACACCCCAGCGGACTTAATTACTCAAGTTACCTAGGTCCAGAAAACAAAAGACAGTTTTGTCGTGAAAATCAGATGATTTAATACGAACGGAGGTATAACCGGTAGTTCAAATATTTTTTTGGATAAAAGACGTGTTTAGTGGGTTTGGTGTGTAATCATTCCAATCAAGTTTTAGATGGGTTATTTTTCAGACTTAGCTCCAATTACGGCATCAATAACATTCCTTCATATTCGCTTTACTTCATAAACTATTCTTGACATTACTTATTTCAGAACAAACCTATTTGATCCTCAGAAAATCATTTATCTGTTTAAAAGTTTAAACATGAAAGACTTGTCATCTAATTCCCAAAATTCACGACACGTGTAGTGTGATGTAAAGACGTATATCAGCTATAGTTAACTTCAAAGGAGAGTTATCTTTCAGGTTTTCAAAATCTAAACATAAGATTTAGTTATTCCTATTTTTTCAAACAAAAACCGTCGAATGTTGAATCAGAGTTCTTCCACAATCTAACTTGACAAAAAAGTTTTTATATTTTTAGAAAATTTTTAGATTTTTATGGATTTTATGGATATTAATATGCAGATACAAAATATACATATGAATGCGAAGGAAGAAAGCTTACCGAGCACACCCCCAAACTTAAACTTGACAGTGCCCTCACTTCCGGCTATACCAAGAGGGTCAAAATTGTCGGCGCTCCCCCTAAAAACAAATTATATACAAAAAGAAAAACCAAAAATATATACAAAAAAGGTGTTCCCCCCAAACTTAAGTAAAATAGTGTTTCCACTGTTAAGCGTTGAAGTTCAGGTTTAGGGGGGAAAGAACAGTATCAAGCTATACAAGGCCTTACACAGGCCAAAAGTTAGTACCAACCATTCAAAGATTTTATCTCGATAAAGCATTGGCTGGTGAAAGAAGGCGTAGAGAAAAGAGATGGAGAATACGCGAGACCGTATGGAGATAGAAGTGGTATACGGTCTCGGTATATGAGAGGAAGAAGAATGGCGGAAGGGAAAAAGAAGTGGAATACGAACTTGAGGGTGCAAATGGAGTAAATAGATTAGCACAATTTGTGATGACCGATGTGTGAAAAGTGATTGAGCTAATATATTTACTCGTCGAGAAATTGGGTCGAATCCCTCAAGATTCGTAAGAAACCATGGGTACGCCGAACTTGGTAGACCAGACATACGAAATGAAAGTGAGATGGGTTCTTGCAAGGTCGGAACGATGGAAAGGGTGGGGGGAAGTGAGTGAGGAAGGTTATCGGTTAAAGGTTCAGGAGGGTGTACACAGTCAGTGGGAGGGATAGGATGAATTGGAAAATCCGACTCATCAATTGAAACTGTTTCATCCTCAGTACTATCCTCAATATTCTCCTCAAAATTTATCTCATCCATGCAATTTTCAACAAAATCAAGACGCATATGGGGTTCGGGAAAAACATTTAATGACTCGGGATGATGTTTTGAAGAGACAAACTCAGCGAAATCTACAGGTTCATCATCCAAAATATCCCCAGCGTTAATATCCTCAATCAAGTGAAAATCAAGATTCTCTGACACCTCATCAAAAGCATGGATATTAATCGATTCTGGTTCTAAGATATAGGTGTAGAGGTCAAAAGGATTCGGTATGGTTTCACTTGGAAGGGACCCTTCACAATCGGGCAAATCAAACACTACGAAGTCGCACAACTCATTCATCATGCTATCTTCAATTGATAAATCATGTGGGATACTCGATAGATTTTCAAAACAGGAGTTGTGGGATTCAATTTGGGACGGGTAGGTTTGATTTGGAAGGGGGTACATCTCACTCTCTCCACTCAAATTCACAGCCTGTCCTGCCGCCTCATCATACATTGAAAAAGTTGGAGCTAGTTGAAAACTAGCTACCGGGTCAGTAGGTTGTATGAGAGCGGCCATGGACGCATTCAACTCCATCATCTGTTGGCTTGACACTACCCTAAAGTCTTCCAACGACTGTTCCAGACTAGACAAGGGTTGTGAAGGGATTTCAGTAAAAGATTCAAAGTTGTTTGGATACTGAAAACTCCCAAATGGCGGTTCTGATACAATGTCTAGGGAAGGTGTAAAAGTTGGGTAGAACTGGTAGGAATTGAATGGCTGGACAGGAGTGGGATCAACATTGGAATAAGAAGGTGAATGGAATTGTTGATCCCAAGAATTTATAGTGGTGAAAGGAGTGAAAGATCGGCTACGAGATTGTTCAATACGTTCAGCAATAGACATAGGTCTCGGGGTTACAACTGGATTTTCAAAAGGGGTATCAACACAAGAAGGTGTGAATGTTTGAAACGGTTGATACGAAGTGGATTGCGGGGTCCAGTTGTTCGTCCTAGACGCGTCTATCCGATCTTTCAAAGAAATTTTTGGCATGGATGGATCGTTCGAAGTTCGACCAAAACAAGAACCGTAGGAAGTAATGTCTGGTTGTGGGTACCAAAGTTCGGCAAGAGTTTTTCGAGGTGGGGTACCCATGATATGAAGAGAGAGAAAGAAAGGTAGAGAAAAGGACGGGAAAAAGAATGTGAATTTTTTTTTTGAATATTAACAAAAGAATGAAATATACACAAAAAAGAATATTGACAAAAACAATCACGACACAAAAATACCACACACCTAATCGTTCTAGGGTTCACCTAGGTCAACTAGACCTGCTCCAGAACTTGATTGTCGAAGTAAAACTGTGTCGAGAAACAGGCTCAAGATACACTGATCACGAGGCCAGGTAAGTGCAGAGATAAGGGGAGGTTTTCCAACGCTTTCGCGAAGTTCCTTAATTAAATAACCCTTTCTCTTTTGGCGGTTTCGCCGTTAACACTTTCCTAGACACCCCGTAAACAATATACCGTTAAGCAAGGTTCTAAATACAGTTAACTTCTCCTAGTGAGCGCGAAGTCCTTAAGGCTTAAAGTCTAGTTTCTTTTAAATTTTGTGCGGGTAAACGTTATGCTCAAGTTCGTGATTTGTGGGCCACGGAAAAGGTGATGAAATCCTTTACCGTATATTGTGGGGTTCGCTTGCCCTTAAGTCCGTATTAATGTATGCAATGCGCAATTCAAAAAATTCTATAAAGAATCAAACAATCGTTTTTTAGTTTAAGCGCGGCGCTGCAACAAATACGGGTTAGTCAATTTTTAGCGTTTGCTAGCGAACTTGCAAAGAATCCTGCAAAGAATAGTATATTGGATGCGTCGGATTTGAGAAGAAGGTGTTAGTAAAGTACGTACCGTTAAGTTTTGGGTTAGGAAACCCCCGTTGAATCAAATCCGGTAAGCTTGAAAAGTTCGCTTGCGCGGGTCAAACTACCCGGATCTTTGGCACTGTACTTGCAATCACCTTAGCCTTGAATGTACACTTTGCTCCCCACAATCGCAGTTTGCAAATCTGCAAAAATCTGCACTCTTGCCCACAAAAATGATCAAAAAAACAAAAAGAATATTTTTTTTTTCGTTTTTTTTTATAAATATATACAAAAAGAATATTAACCCGAATAACAAGAAAGAAAATACGCTACCGTCTCCCCGGCAACGGCGCCATTTGATTGTTAGAATTAAAGTTTACCGCAATCAAGACGGTGTCGCTATGCAGCTAGCCGGTTGAGCACGGGTCGGTCCACAGGGAGATGGTGGTATTTTACCTTCTTGTCTTAGACGAGTCAATAAAGAATTTGTGTATGTTTGTTTCTAACCTATGTGTTTATTTGCAAGTATAAAGTTGTTAAGAAAAGATACGAGATTATAAGCTAAAGAAATCCGTACTCGAAACCTTTGAGCCGAGTCTTGACCAATTGAAGCTAAGGCAATCGGCAACAACGTGGATTAGGGGATTTAAGCGCGGTATTCGTGGAATACGGCTTATTTACCCTTGTCCTTCCGTTCTTGTCTCTTGCTTTCGCCTCCGGCCAAACCGAACGCAACCGGTCGCGGTTAGGAATCACCGTTACCTTGTCAGGGTAGGGTGCCTAACGGAGCGCTTGCGTATGGTTTGGGCGGAGTTCAATGGAAAATAACGGGAAAAGGAAAAGAGAAAAGAAAATCTTTAACTTATAATGTCGTATTTCTTCTTAACAATAATAATTACATTCATTCACAAAATGAACAAAAGAGAGCAAAAGAAAAGAACAAAGAAAAGAAAAGATTACAAGTAATTAAAGTGCATGAAATAAATTGCAAGTAATTAAAGACAAGGTAATAAAATGCAAGTAACAAAAAAGCAAATAAAAAGAACAAGAAAGTAATTACAAGAACATAGAACTCAAGACAAGCATGTGATCAATAGCCAACCCTTAAACTTGCAAGCTCAATCAAGAGGTTGCAAGATCAAGGGAAGGGTAGAGAACGCATGTGAAATGAAGAACTAGTCCCGTGAGAAAATACGACCCTTGAGATTAATAACTAACCCTTAACCATTCAAGCTCAATGAAGAGGTTGAATGATCAAGAGAAAGCAAGAATCTCAAGGGGAAGAAGAAACAAAAGAGAATGATACAAAACCCTCATCTTCATTAATCTCCCACTCAAAAAGCTCTCACTACAATTTTCATGGAAAAAGAATGAAGAAGAAGAAGAAAAAGAACTAAAACTACAAAAGAAAGAGGAACAAAAGAATGACAAAGAAAAAATGGTCCTTGGCTTTGGCAAGTTCTGCTGTATTTATAGGCAGGGAGTTGAAGTTCTAGGGCAACCAGCAGAGCATAAATGAAGTACCCAAAACACCCCTGAAACACGACAGTGAGTGGGCCCCACATGGCCGCGGAACCGCGGCTAAGACCCCCCTTTGGCCGCGGTTCCGCGGCCCTTTAGAGGTGTTGGGAAATGGGCTTTTTGGTGGTGGCCTGGTTTGGTGTCCCCTGTTGTCTGGTACATGTAGTTTCTGAAAATACTTTCACATTTCTTCCAGAATTTCTGTTGAGGAAAGGTGGACTTTTTGTCAAGATTTGGAATGATTGCCTCGAGCTCCGCGTAGATTTCTTGGAACTTGTTGTTGCCATTGAGCCTTGTGCATGAAGGTGACATTGATTTGACATTTTGTCTTCCTAAACTGGTATCTGGCAACATACGGATGACGGGCGGAGACCGTGTTTTCTCAGTGGTTGGCAGGAACCCGGATTTTGTCGTGTTTTCCATGAATTTACCGTTTTAGAACCGAGAACCTGTATCCTGCAAATATATAACAAACACGGATTAAAAGTACCTACCTATAAACAACCGAGCGTAAGAATGGGCGGTATAAAATGCAGTATTCTGTGATGAACACAAAGCGTGAAGCCCGTAGACAGCGGAAAAATGCGACAAATGAGCGTAAAAGAATTGCCGGTAATTGTCATAGGGTTGATCCCAGGGAATCGCGAGTTCTCACCTTCGGGAGCGACTCCGACGAAAAAGTAGCCCTCGGCCCTCTCTTCGAGGAATCCATCTCTAAAACGAAAGAATTGAGTAGTTGCGAGAACATTCAGCCGTGCAATCGCACGCTACCCGGAAAGAATCTCGGACCCGCAAACAAGGGATAGAATAAAAAGGATAAAGGGAAAGGAAAAACGGCCTTCATCGCCAACGCTCAACAACAATTGAGTGACCCTAGACCAGTTGTTCGCCAAAGCAACAAGCGGCAACCCCTCTATGAAAAGTTAAAACGTCCTTACTCATTTCCCTGGGATGAAACAAGGAGGCTGTTCGAACTAGCAGTGCGCAACAGGCTTATCACTCTACCGGAGCCGAAACACCAGCTGCAACTGAATAATGCCAACAATTCTAATTACTGCCCTTACCACCAACTATTGGGCCATCCGATCGATAACTGCTACATTTTCAAAAACTGGGTTGAAGACCGGTACCAATAGGGCAAGTTCGCGCTGTCCGAAAACTGGAAGGTGACCCCGCCACAACCACATGCTCTGAAAAAGATAGACACGCCGGGGGCATCATGCTCATTCATAGAGAAAGCCCAACAGACCACTATGTCCTAAAACTGGATAATAGACCGAAACGTTGTTAAACTAACAATGGACCACTATGTCCTAAAACTGGATAATAGACCGAAACGTCGTTAAACTAACAATGGACCGCAATGTCCTAAAACTTGCAAATGATCGAAATGTCTTTAAACTACTACCGCATCATCCTCAGGCTGACGTGGTAAAAAAAAACGGTATGTTCATAAGCAAAATGGGCACGGATGAAAACCCGAAAGGGCTCCGTGAGTAAAAACAGCAGGGCTACCGGCGAGTGTTCGTGAAAACCCGAAAGGGCGCGACCTCGTTAGAAAAAAGAATAAAGAAAAAAAAATAATGAAAAAGAACGGTGTGTCCATAAGCAAAAGGGGCACGGATGAAAACCCGAAAGGGCTCCGTGAGTAAAAACAGCAGGACTACCGGCGAGTGTTTGTGAAAACCTGAAAGGGCACAACCTCGTTAAAAGACACTTACAAGGTCCTCTCGACCTTGTAAGGAGAAACCACCTGCGTGAGATCCTTATGACTCACAGGGAAGCAACACACTTAGGGATCTTCACGATTCCTAAGGAGAAATTACACTTGCGAGATCCTCATGACTCGTAAGGAGAACTCTCTTATGGGACCCTCACGGCTCATAAGATTTGAAAGTCTTAAGTTACAGAAACCTTAACCTGTTCTTAAGCAACCCCCACAACCTTCGATATTGCCATACAAGCGGTTCAATACTGACCCTTGTATACAATCCACGGGCGCGAATAAACATTTTCCTAACCAAGTCCCACCCATGACTGGGGATATGTCCATACGGTGAACAACCCTTGTAAGTCCTCTCGACTTATAAGGAGAAAACCCTTTTGTAAGATCCTTACGACTTACAGGGGAACATACACTTAGGAATCCTCACGATCCCTAAGGAGAAAACACACCTACGAGATCCTCACGACTTGTAGGGAGAAATACCTTTGTGAGACCCTTACGGCTCATGAAGTCAAAAGCCTTAGTCGACGGGATCCTAACCCTATTCGCTAAGCCACCTTTGTTCAACATCGACAGAGGCAAATGCTGATTCGCTCCTGGTAATGTCCCAGTTGTAGCGATGCTGATGCCTAAACCGGTATCAAATTCCAAATCCTTTCATGGCAAATGATGATTCGCTCCTGCCAATATTCCAGTTGTAGCGATGCTGATGCTGAGATTGGCACCAGATTCCAAGTTCCACACTCGCAAAAAAAAAAGAGCGAGCCATACGTGCATACGAAATAGCCGAAATGATGGGGCAACTTGCAGTAAAAATCAGCAAGTGAAAAAAAAAATGTATGCATCCAAAACAGCCGAAATGATTGGGCAACTCGCAATAAAAAGCAGCGAGTAAAAAGAAAAATAGCCGAAATGATTGGGAAACTCGCAATAAAAAGCAGCGAGTAAAAAGGAAAATAGCCGAAATGATTGGGCACCGTGAAAAATAGCCGAAATAATTGGGCAATCGCGATTTTCGCGATATAAAAAGCTGAAATGATAGAGCATCGCGGAAAGAATAAAAAAAATGATGAAAGAATGAAATTTTTTGCCCTACAGGTGAGATCACATCGATCCCTGTATACAATCCAGGGGCACAAACAAAAAGGGAACCATACCTTCCCAACAGGCTTCATTAGAAAGCAAAGCCAAATCTCGACGGTTCATAGACAACCTAGAGACAACCTCGACATTTGTCGCAATATTGCAGACACAATATCAACAAACGAAGCAAAGGAAGATCCCTAGCTTCAGGGTCTCAACGTCGATATCGACAACTTAGAGATCACCAGTGGCGTTTCTCCTCACTCCAACCAGATGCAAACGTGACGTCAACAACCGACCTCAGAGTCGCAACGAAGCGGAGCCATGGTAAAGTCCCTAGTTCCAAATCTCAATGGCCACATCTGCAGCCTAGAGACCAACAACGGTGTGCCTCCTCATTCTAGCATGACACAGATGTTACACCATCAAACGGAGCGACGGAAAAATCCCAACTCCACCTCAGCATTCATCTCGATACAGCAGACGAGATGTCAACAATGGCGTTCCTTCGTAGTCCAGCAGGATGCAGATGCAACGTCAACAAAAGACCTCACGGTCGAAACAAAGCGGAGCGACGGCAAAATCCCAGCTCCACCTCAGCATTCGTCTCGATACAGCAGACGAGATGTCAACAATGGTGTTCCTTCGCAGTCCAACAGGATGCAGATGAAACGTCAACAAAAGACCTCACGGTCGAAACAAAGCGGAGGGCCGGCAAAATCCCAGCTCTACCTCAGCATTCGTCTCGATACAGCTGACGAGATGTCAATAATGGCGTTCCTTCGCAGTCCAATAGGATGCAGATGCAACGTCAACAAAAGACCTCACGGTCGAAACAAAGCGGAGCGAAGGCAAAATCCCAGCTCCACCTCAGCATTCGTCTCGATACAGCAGACTAGATGTCAACAATGGCGTTCCTTCGCAGTCCAACAGGATGCAGATGCAACGTCAACAAAAGACCTCACGGTCGAAACAAAGCGGAGCGACGGCAAAATCCCAGCTCCACCTCAGCATTCGTCTCGATACAGCAGACGAGATGTCAACAATGGCGTTCCTTCGCAGTCCAACAGGATGCAGAAGCAACGTCAACAAAAGACCTCATGGTCGAAATAAAGCGGAGTGACGGCAAAATCCCAGCTCCACCTCAGTATTCGTCTCGTTACAGCAGATGCAATACCAACAACGGCGTTCCTTCGTAGTCCAGCAGGATGTAGATGCAACGTCAACAAAAGACCCCATGGTCGAAACAAAGCGGAGTGACGGAAAAATCCTAGCTCCACCTCGACGATCGTCTCGATACAGCAGATGAAATGTCACCCCAGCGTTCTTCCCCCAGCAGGATTCGGACGCGCCAAAGCAAATGAAGCAAAAGGCCAAATTCCTAGCTTCAGGGTCTTGACGGCAAGTCATATAAAGCCTGAAAGACATTCAGAGATCAGCTCGCACCAATACGGAGTGGTCACCACCTCGACATTCGTCTTGATACAACAGATGAAATGTCACCACAGCGTTCTTCCCCCAGCAGGATTCGGACGCGCCAAAGCAAATGAAGCAAAAGGCCAAATTCCTAGCTTCAGGGTCTTGACGGCAAGTCATATAAAGCCTGAAATACATTCGGAGATCATCTCGCACCAATGCGGAGCGGTCACCACCTCGACGTTCGTCTCGATACAGTAGACGCGATGTCACCACAGCGTTCTTCCCCCAGCCGGATTCGGAAGCGCCAAAGCAAATGAAGCAAAAGGCCAAATTCCTAGCTTCAGGGTCATGACGGCAACTCATATAAAGCCTGAAAGACAATCGGAGATCATCTCGCACCAGCACGGAGTGGTCACCACCTCGACGTTCATCTCGATACAGCAGATGAAATGTCACCACAGCGTTCTTCCCCCAGCAGGATTCGGTCGCGCCGAAGCAAATGAAGCAAAAGGCCAAATTCCTAGCTTCAGAGTCTTGACGGCAACTCATATAAAGCCTGAAAGACAATCGGAGATCATCTCGCACCAGCACAGAGTGGTCACCACCTCGACGTTTGTCTCGATACAGCAGACGAGATATCACTACGGCATCCTTCCTCCAACAGGATCCGGACACGCCAAAGCAAACGAAACAAAGGCCAAATTCCTAGCTTCAGGGTCTTGAAGGCAAGTCATATAAAGACTGAAAGACAATCGGAGATTATCTCGCACCAGTGCGGAGTGGTCACCACCTCGACGTTCGTCTCGACACAGCAGACGCAACATCACCAAAAGGAGCCACGGCAAAATCCCTAGTTCCAAACCTCGACGGTTCACCAGCATCCAAGAGACAACCACGACATTCGTCTCGATACAGCAGACCAATGCAAGCAAACGAAGCAAAGCCCAAATTCCTAGCTTCAGGGTCTTAACGACAAGTCATATAAAGCCTGAAAGACAATCGGAGATTATCTCGCACCAGTGCGGAGTGCTCACCACCTCGACGTTCGTCTCGACACAGCAGACGCAAGATCACCAAAAGGAGTCACGACAAAATCCCTGGTTCCAAACCTCGACGGTTCGCCAGCAACCTAGAGACAACCGCGGCATTCGTCTCGATACAGCAGACGCGATGCCAGCGAACGAAGCAAAGGCCAAATTCCTAGCTTCAGGGTCTTAACGGCAAGTCATATAAATTCTGAAAGACGGAGATCATCCTACACCAGCGCGGAGTGGTTATGACTCATCGAGGCTCTCCAAAATGAGCCTAACCTCAAGTAAAAAGCGGCATGGCAAAATTCCTAACGCTTGCTCTTCCGACGGTCAAACTGCCTAGAAGGATTGCTTGAAGACGTCTTGTCCAGCCCTAGAAGGGATCGGAGACACGACAATCGCAAGGCTACTTGAACAGCAAAACTGCCAATCGAGGAATACATCAGCCGATGCGGCGGTACGACGGACAAAACCCTAAGTACCACAGACCCTAACGGACCTCTGTCGTAAAGAGCAGAGGTTAACTGTGACGTTAGGATATTCTTGCGAGAAATGCCCGATTCATCTCGACTCGTAAGGAAAAGCCTTAGGCAGCGGGGATTAAAAAACCTGTTTCCTAAGCACTGGGACCCTGCAAGTCGATCCAAAACAGTCTCTTGCATACTATCCACCGGTCACACTCTACAAATTCGAATCTCGACAAAGAGGGAAACAACCGCTTACGGGTCCTCTCGACTCGTAAGACGGAAAATTCTCTTATAAGATCCTTACGACTTATAAGAGAAAACACACTTAGGATTCCTCACGGCCCCTAAGAAGAAAATACACCTACGAGATCCTCTCGATCCGTAGGGAGAAAAGTCTTTGTGAGACCTTCGCGGCTCATAAAGTTGAAAAGTCTTAGGCTACAAGGACCCTAAACTTGTCTCCTAAGCCCTCAATTCCATGGCTACTCATAACTTTACACTACTTCACCCACGTATATACTAACGTGGGTAAAGTAGTGGGGGGCATTTGTTCCCGCCAAAAATTTCTGCGCAGAAGAGTCCAAGGTATCAAATGGCAGCGATACGCTTAAGGAAATGAGAACCAGTATCTTCCGGCCTATATTTTGATAAACTTCCGAAGGAGGAACTACTAAATTCTGATGGTATTGGAAGCATCTCGAAAAACCCTTCGATTTGATATATTATGGGCTTCATAATTCATCCGGGATCAAAAGTTATGAGCAAATATGCTATGCACTGTTCCCTGATTAAAAATCGGGAATTACCTCAATGAGGTATCACGTGCTCACACGTGATCAATGGTCACGTGTTGACACGTGATAGTTAAAACAGAAATAAAAACAAACGGCTAAAGAAGGACCCAATTGGGGGTCACGTGCTCACACGTGACCAAGGGTCACGTGCCAGCACGTGACTAGCTTTGAAAGCCTCACAGTTTAAAAGAATTTAATTCTAAAAGTCAGAAAATACCTCAACGAGGTATCACGTGCTTACACGTGACCAATGGTCACGTGTTGACATGTAATGGTTAAAACAACAACATAAGCAAGCGGCTGTTAAAGGAACCAATTGCAGGGTCAAGGGTCACGTGCCAGCACGTGACAGGCATTAAAAGCCTTACAGTTTAATTTTATTAAAATTCTAAATTTCTCTAAAATCTTTCCAAATAGAATTAAAATTCTAAATTTCTCTAAATCATTCCAAATGGAAAAGGATTATGGGGACCGTTGGATTAAAAATCCAATGGTGATTAAAGATCACCAATTTATGGAAAGATTTGATACAAGGACAGATTTCCCTAAAATCTCACCAGAAATAACAAACATAATATCTTTGGATTTAAAATCCAATGGTGAATAAAATTCACTGAATGATCTAAAGGATCATATTAATCATGAAAACAAATCAAATTTTTCAATGAAATATTTGCTAAACAAATTGATTCTTTTCCTCCTCTTATAAATAGGAGCCAAGAGAAGAGAAGGGGGGAGAGAATTTGGAGAGAATTCTGGGATCTTGAAATTGCAGAGAGAAAAGAAAGGAGAATTTAATTCTCAACAAAGAAAACCCTAGGTGAGAAAAGGGAAAAAGATCAACTTCAAAAAGAGAATTTAATTCTCAAAATTTAAAAGTTTAACTCTTCTGCTAATAAAGAACTTAGTTCTTCTTCTTGTTGAAGATCTGTACAGAGCACATCTCCCCATAGGATGAGAATTTAATTCTCATCGGGTTGAGATCCTGCCATGCAGATCCTAAACTTAGAAGGGGAATTGAGTTTTGAGAATTTAATTCTCCCAAAACAGAACTAGGGTCTAACCCTAATTGAGAATTTAATTCTCTCAAATCCACAGGAATTTAATTCCTCTAAAAAATGGAACTAGGGTTTAACCCTAATCAAGAATTTAATTCTTTTACATATATGGGAATTTAATTCCTCTAAAAAGAAATCGGGGTTTAACCCTACTTAAGAATTTAATTCTTGCAAATTAAGAATTTAATTCCTCCAAAGTCATAATTAGGGTTTAACCCTACAAATTTAATTCTTAAAAATAACAGAGAACTCAAAAGATCTCCATGCATGCAAAAGACTAAGGTCACGTGTCCCCACGTGACCCATGAAGAGATCCCCGGAAATAAGAAGGAATTAACTTTGAGGCAATGCCTCACGTGTTCCCACGTGACCTCCTAAACGACGAGAATTAAAGCAAAGGAAATGTTGGCTCTGGGCGCTCTCATGTGTTACCATGTGACCCCTAATAAATGCCTTAACAAATCAGTGCATGAATGCTTATCACGTGCCAACACGTGATGGCCAGAAAGTCAAAAAGTGTTTAACACTTGTTTGCAGAACAAAATAAAGGGGATCTGGCCCCACTTTTTGATGCCATCACGTGTCCACACGTGACCCCTCTTTCTTTAGTGTTTAACACTAATTTGGAGACTATATTTCCAGTGTTTAACACTGATTGTTTATAGTGTTTAACACTAAATTGAAGATTATATTTCCAGTGTTTAACACTGATTGTCTTTTAGTGTTTAACACTAATCTGAGAGTTCTACTTCCAGTGTTTAACACTGTTGTTCTCTAGTGTTTAACACTATTTTTAGCCAAATTGGCTAGTTCTCCAGAGGCAAAAGTCCCTCCTCCAAATGAATCTCAAAATTTAGGAAATCAAAGACAAAATGTTGTCAGAGCCCCCCCTCAAACCTCTGTTTAGCACTGCTGAATGATGATGGGCTGAACCCAGACAAATGTCTAATGGCCCAAAGGGCCAATATTTTTAACATAATTGGACTTAGCCCAAACTGGCCATAAGTCCTCAAATCATCTTGAACTGAGCGCATCTGCTCTTTCAACCAACTCATTGGTTCAAAGGTACATCTCTGAACTCCTCTGATATTTGTCGTTGTAATCCTTCAACGTCTTCAGAGAGGTGATGGGTCCCGACAGCCATACATTTTATGGACCACTATGTCCTTAAACTGGTCTTGGACCACTATATCCCTAAGCTGGAACATGGACCCCCATGTCCCTAAACTGGCAATAGACCACTATGTCCCTAAACTGGAACAATAGAGCCCCAAATGCTCTTTTGTCAGATCTAAACGATCCCGTTTAAGTTGATCTTGGTCTCAAATATGGCTAACGTATCCTTAAACCTTCAAACAGACTTTAGTCCCAAATTGGACTATAGATCCCCTAATCAACTTTGGTTTAAGGGTACATCTCTGAACTCCTCTGATATCTGTCGTTGTAATCCTTCAACGTCGTCAGAGAGGTGACGGGTCCCGACAACCACACATTGATACGAACTAATGCGTCCTTAAACTCACGGACTAATGCGTCCTTAAGACTAATGCGTCCTTAAACTCACGGACCAATGCGTCCTTAAACTCACGGACTAATGCGTCCTTAAACCAGTATTCTTCCCCAAAATAGGAATGATGGACCACTATGTCCCTAAATTGGAACAATAGAGCCCAAATGCTCTTTTGTCGGATCTAAACGATCCCGTTAAGTTGATCTTAGTCTCAAATTAGACTAACGTATCCTTAACAAATGTTTAAGTTGATCTTAGCCTCAAATAGGGCTAACGTATCTTTAAACCCTCAAATAGACTTTAGTCCCAAATTGGACTATAGATCTCCTAACCAACTTTGGTTCAAGGGTACATCTCTGAACTCCTCTGATATCTGTCATTGTAATCCTTCAACGTCGTCAGAGAGGTGACGGGTCCTGACGACCACACATTCAATGGACCACTATATCCCTAAACTAGAACAATAGAGCCCCTAAATGCTCTTTTGTCGGATCTAAACGATCCCGTTAAGTTGATCTTAGTCTAAAATTGGACTAACGTATCCTTAATATTTAAGTTGATCTTAGCCTCAAATATGGCTAACGTATCCTTAAACCAAAACCCCAAACCCAAATCTAAGAAAATACGGATTTGGACTAATCCACGTCCTACGGGCGACGACACAAATTAGTCTCCGTATACAATCCACGGGCAACCACAAACAAAACAAACACCCACGACACGAAGTGAAATTATGGAGAAGAAGAAAGTTGTTACCGCGACGCGGTAGCGTAATTAACTGCAGGGGCTTGCGCCCGCAGGGAAGAGCGTCCCCACAATCAAAAACCCCTCAAGCGAGGGGGAATCTGACTAAGTCTGCTACATCGGCCGCATCCGTCTAAACCTCCGATACACGGTGCCATAAATCAACTTGGTATCTTCGGAGAGGTAGACGGATAAAACCAAATAGCATCTACCCCGAATCTCAGGCAAGACGTCCATGTCTTGGCCGCCATTCGGAGGGGAACACCCACGTTTTGGCCACGGTTCCACCGCAGTTATATGGCTTCAGTGCACCATTTTTCTTGTGCTGGTCTTTTCTGTGGAATTGCGGTTTCTGGATTATTTTGTTTGGGCCCAGATTTGTTACATTACTAGATTTGTGCTTGGGGCCCACTTCGGGAAATTTTGTCGATCGAAATTTTAAATAAGTTAGTTCGCGGTATTTATATTACTATCTGTGACCGTGAATGTCATTCGTGCGGTAAATCTTGTCTAATTGCTATAGCTCTTTTAGACAGATTTGTGAACGTGACATTCGTGTTGATATTCTGTGTTGTGCTGTGTTGCTGCGGATTTGTCGTGGTGGATAGCTTGGTGCAATGTTAGTACAGTTTAGTTTTATTTGTACATTTGATATTGCGGGGCGAGCGTCCGACGTGTGGACTGCCGTCACTGCCTGTTTGTATATTATTCTTTTGGGGCACGACCGGGTTGAGGTCGATGTACCCGTTGTACATATTTTTATTTTCTGTACTAGGATTGCCCCGCGGTGGAGTGCACGGATAGCCGGGTTCTAGAGGGCAACGAGCCCGCATCTCATAGCTTTGAGATGGAAGGGGCTTTACTCTAGAATTGGCGGGCTATTCGCCGCACTCGTAGGGGGTATAGGTTGACCCAAGGAGGGGTGCTCAAGTTACCGGATTCCGTGAAGTGCTGGGTGACCCATTCACTTTGTTGAAAGAGGCTGCCTCTCTTCTGGTTTTGGCGGGTAACTTGCCGTGCCCGTATGGGTCTAGGATTTCATTGAACAGGCTATCCACACGACCAGGGGAACGTCGGGTTTCAGTTGCGGTTCAAAGGAAACCCGGGGATCCCAGATTATCTCTATTGTTCTGTGATGCTTATTACATTTCTGTAATGTTGCATTTATCACGCCATGAGCGATTATTATATATTGATATATATACTAGTAGATATTGTATATGTTTTACATCCGCGCTAGTCCTGTCCCCACTCTGTCATTAGTTAAGTAACCTAACGGGTGATGACGGGACCCAGTGGTGAATGCGGATGGCATATACGTACATCATATTTTCGTTCTTTATTGGTGTGATCAATTGATGGGACAACATTGATTCGGATCAATGCAAGCTAAACAAACCTGTTTGATGTTGTTGGAACAATTTTTCAAAAAGCTGTTATTACAAGGACGTTCTCTTTTGTTTTGCATAGTGGTATTCAGTTATGAATATCCAGCACCTCAGTCGACGAGGCAAGGGCCGAGATCCCTTCACCGGGAGTGACCCCTTGGGCAGAAGTTTGCATCAGGGTAATAACTTCACTATAGTCGATTACCTTTTGCTTTGCATCGTGGTATTCAGTTGGAATATCCTGCACCTCATTCTACGGGGAAAGAGCCGAGATCCCTTCACCGGGAGTGACCTCTTTAGCAAAGGTTTTCGCCACTATATTTTTGTAAAAAGCTATCCTGTTCCTTCAATGATATCAAGTTCATTACGTTAAAGGTTTTTCGCCAAAAACCATTTTTAGCCCTCCGTCATTTCAGACGGGTAGCACTTAGTATTCATACTATGTTTGTTAGCCTTCGTCATGGCATAGTGTATGGTAGCTATTTGTTATTTTTCTACTGCATAGATAAATGCGTTGGTTTGGGACAGTCGTACTACTATTTTGGCCTTCATGAAGGGTATGTATGAGTGGGTTCAAATTAACCTGGATAATGACGGGTAGAACTTGACATGTGACTTATGATATGTTGGCCTTCGTCAAGGTCATAAGAGCATGGGGTAAAAATCACATCGGCAGTTTCTAAAGAAACTGAAACCTGCCAGGGATGCGCATACCTTCTGGAGTGTGATAACGTGAGTGGATTCCATCACGTTATCATGCGATGATAGTTGGATCCCGATTCCCACTGATGAGTTGGTTTACTTCTCGGGTGATCTCGACTAATTCTTCTTTTAGGTTTGGAGGAGAATTTGAGGTTACAGTGGGAGGTTTCCTGATTAGATAAAGTAATAACCATTCTGATCTAGATTAGAGTGCACGCAGAGTGTTTCTTTTCTCTTTCTCTTTGGCAGCGACCATGGCCCGACCCTAGACTATGACTCAGTGACCAAGTTAACCAAACCTTCTTAAAACACTGGCTTTTGGATTGTCAGAGTTGCATACCTCATTACCACTCCTACTTTTACCCTTTTCTCCAGAACACCCTGTATTACTACGAACATCCACTTCCATTGGATAAAACCATCGTATGGTTATATACGAACTCGAAGGAACTTGTTCCAGATTCGAGAATGGTTTCCGGTTCTGAAGAAAATGAATAGGACTATTTAGTTGTCTTTTCCATTTACCTTCTCTCAGGTTGCGAGTACTCCTTGCATTAGGACGGTGCACCTATTACGCTAATTGGATAGTTTTCTTCCAAACCATAGGCAGGTGCCGAACGGTGGGGAATAAAGAAAACCGATTAGCCTAAGTAAGGTGTACAGAAGGTAATAAGTAAAGACAAATAAAGGGATTAGAAAGAGGGCAAAGTAAATTGTGACTGCTATTCACGACCAAACCAAGTATTTCATCGCCACTCCTACTTCACTTTTGTATTTCTCCAGGACACCCCGTATCACTACGAAGATCCACAATTATTTGGATAATCCATCGTATGGTTATATACGAACTCGAAGGAACTTGTTCCAGTTTGGGGATAGATTCTGGTTCAGGAGAAATAGGAATAAGATTTATTCAGTTGTCTTTTATCTTTACCTTCTCTCGCATTATGAGTGCTCCTCGGATTGGGAAAGTACAACTATTATGCTTATTGGATAGTCTTCTTCCAAACCATAGGCTGGTGCCAAACAGTAGGGAAGGAAGAAAATCATTTGGCCTAAAGGTGGTGTACAGAAGGTAATGACTAAAGACATATAAAGGGATTTGGAGAGATGGCAGAGAAATATACGGTTACAGTCATGAATCTGGATAATGGAAGAGGCATTACTAGGAATACCAGGATACCCCTTCGAAACATTTTCATGTTTCGGTTTCACTGTGTATTGTTAAAAGAAAACTGATTTCCCAATTAGCCCTTACTCCAGGGTATGTATTTACCAGGTTTGATTCTCACATCTGTATGGTTTTACAGATGATGAGTGGGAGTAAGTCATTGAGAATTAGGTGATCATCCTCATTATATCGGGATTTGTTCTAATTGGTGATATTTGAGGAAATCGCCTGGGTTATTGCCGGACGGCAAATATTTGGTTTTGAATATCCGTTGTTATGCACCAATTTCAAATTGATATATCTGTACGTTTATTTTTATAAAGTGAGATATAATCTTTTGAAATTATGTCCATGACATTTATCTATATCAGTTGATGGTTAGGTAAGGAGCATTTAACAGCGGTGTAATTCTTCATAACCATAGTACAGTTTTCAACCTACGACGCACAGTGTTTGAGTTATTCAACTCAGCGGACTTATACAAAGTATTGTATGTTGTCCAGTGTCCATTAGGACAGAGGGGTTGGTCCTCGTACTATATTCTGTTTACTTGTGATTTCTCTAGTTTTTAGACAAGCGTTTTGTAGAAATGCAAGGTCTAAGTTTTGAGAAGTTATAGGTATAAGAATAAAGTAGAGAACCATGTGTTGCAAGTTTTAGGATTCTTCAAGGTGATCAAACATGTAGATACTTGTATTTGGTATTCAGTTGATAGTAATGGTTTTCAGAAACTTGTTTCTCTTTTAGGTTACTCATATCTGGATGCATTCCTAAGTTGAGTAACGCTGATCGGCCTCCTTCCATTTAGTTGACATGCACTGAAGACAGCTGCATGATTTAAATCTGGTTCCAATTAAATCAGTGCCTCTGTTTCTATATTGTATATAGAATGTATCATATCTTAACGATGTTAAGGTATATGGAGTTGTCCGGCTTATGCTTAAAACCAGACTCTGGATAACTCAAGGCATGTTTCTGTAATGGCTGTTTGTGGGTTGACCCGGGTTATGACGAGGGTTGACTTTCTACCATCTGGAAGATCAATAGTGATATTGTTCTTGACTCACTACAGTTTTGATAAAAATGGATTTTTTCAGAAAACAGTAGTGGGAGTATGGTAGAACTGGAAGTGATTCCAGAACCATAAACGATTACTGAAAATTTGATAAGAACCTAAAGATTCAATCAGGTTTGACATTCTATTGGCCACTCCACAGATATGGTGGGTAACCTCAGGAACTCGAGAGGTACTCCGGTAGCCTCAAGGACGGTGACCAGGAGGTTCTTGTTTACCCAGACTTTCCATTGCTGTTGTTCCAGACTGTGAGACCCGGCAGGAGGATGAGTATAGCGTCGTTCTAAACTAGCTTTAGAAGTGCACGTGTATATGAATCTGTCAGAGAGTTGTCGTAGTCAGTGGGAGCAGAAGAAGCATAGTGGACAAGTAGCTTATGTCTATTTATAGACTAAAGAAGATATAGCGGAGATAGATCATCTATTTCTGATGTAACAGTCATAGGTTTGACTTCATCAGAAAAGGAGATGGATCTGTTAAGAAGGTAGTAGGATGTGATGTCCTGGTATTTGGATGACATACACAGAGTAGGAAGTGAAATTCCTATACTACGATCGGTTATACTTTGGTTGTCACACAGTGGATTCTTCACATAGGGCTTGGATATTATATCAGACATTCTGATTACTAGATCTTGGATATTATATCAGATATTATATCAGTTGGGTAGTCTATAAGCACATCCTTAAAGTGGTCCCTAGTCGTGGGAGTTTTGAGACTGGGCATCGACACTCCATTAGTAGACTAGTGTATACAGTCGAGACCCCGACGAGGGGCGGTGGCCGGTTTCACAAGCCATTGGTGTCAGTTGGATCACTTAAGATGTATACAGGTGCTCATTGGTTTATGAGTACACCGGACAGGACTCGCCGGGAACATACTAGTTGGTATTATACCTGACGTCAGATAGAAGTTCCCTGGTGACATGTGTACAGGTTAGTTTATCGACTTGAGATCGTCATTTATCTCGTGTAAGTTTCCACTGTGCTTTGATTACTACCCTACCACAGCTCAAAGGTGTCGTGCAAACAGGTTTTAGTTGGGTACAGTCCCGAGCCACATGGAGGTAGTGAGCGGATCAGCAGGGGTTTCGTCTCTCCCGGTATTGGGGATGAGATCGCGCTGTGTCTAGGAGAGCCATTACACGAAATCCTTGGCCAAGGCAGGAGATTTACTGGTAGGTATTCCAGTAGTATCTCAGGGTGTTCTGGGCTACACTCCGACACGACTTGTACCGCTTTTGGGGGTCTGAGTTTTACCAACCCCCTAGGCCCGACATTCGATACTCATAGACGAACGGACCGGACTGTACGGATATTGTCACTGACAGGCTCAGTAGGGTGTCAGGATGAGTTCGCTCATCGACTTCCCTTTTGGTCAATACCTGGTAGCCCGTTACGTACAGCTAGTACCACTGATGTGCTAGTGGTTAAATCCACAGCTAAAGTATTGACGAGTCTTTCGAGTCCCCCACAGACAGTTTCTCAAGTTTCGGGCGAAACGTTCTAAAGGCCGTATGGTATTATGGCAGGGTTCGATCATATACGTGCAGTCATGCACGGATCATGATCGGGCGGATCATACTAGTGGGCTTTGGTTTAAGCCAGATCCTAGTATTAGATTTGTTGGATTACTTTAGTCTCATCGCATTTGCATTCAGTCGGAATGCGGATGCATGTATGTATATACAGGTGAGGGGTATTCTTATGATCCGTCACGAGTTTACTTTAGATGATGCCGTTCTTTTTATTGTTGCAAACATTTGGATTAATGTTTGCTTGTAGAAATTGTGAGTAGAATTCATCATGAGGTGCATTAAATGTGGCATATGCAATCTAGTGACTCATGGTATCATTATTTGTGCAAATGTCACATTTTAGGATTGATTATTGTGTTGATATGATGCTTGGAGAGAGAGAGAGGGCAGCCATGTTAGGCTTGGGGTTGCTCTTGATTTATTCTAGCACTCTCATTTTTCTTCATCTCAACATAATAACAAAAGGCTCTCCATTTTATTTCTTCTTCTTGCTCACAAGTTCCACCATTGGCATCATCTTCTACCTCCACTCTAATCATCTCATGTGTTGAGAATCCTAGAGTGTCAAGAGACAAAGTTATC
Organism: Agapanthus africanus; assembly: GCA_030015575.1. Taxonomy (NCBI): domain Eukaryota; kingdom Viridiplantae; phylum Streptophyta; class Magnoliopsida; order Asparagales; family Amaryllidaceae; genus Agapanthus; species Agapanthus africanus. The sequence continues at coordinate 819,398,191 of CM057339.1, read as the reverse complement.
ACACATATTCTCTACTTCACCTTGGACACGTCAGCTAGTAAACTTCATGTCGAGTTGCTTCGGTTCGAAGTGGGAGCTCGTAAAAGGATTCATAGATGTGGTGTCCTTTTCGACGAGGAGACCGGAGATCGAGCGAGATTGGAGATGCCGCAAGGAGCTAAAGACGGTGGCTAAAGACCGAAGGACACGATCGATCGGTATAGCTTTTCTAACCCTCTTTAGATTGCTAGTTTAATGTTAATGGTTCGATTCGGGATTAAAGTCTGCGTTAGCGCCAGTTTCAAGTTTATGAAAAGTTTTTGTTTCCGTATTTGGCCTTGTATTGACGGCCGGGGCGCTACCGTAGACTTACATAGAGAAGTAATCAATTGTCGCCAATATGAACCGATGTCCTTTGGACGACGCTGGTTCGATAGGCCCAATTATGTCGGTTCCCCACATTTCGAATGGCCAGCTAGCCACAGTTGGGTGTAGAGGATTTGGATGCTGGTGGATAAAGTCCCCTTGAATTTGGCACGAGTGACACTGCTTCGTGTATTCGAGGCAGTCCTGAATCATCGTGGGCCAATAGTAGCCCATCCTTTTGATTTTCAGCTTCATCTTTAGCCCGGCTTGATGAGAACCGCAGAGTCCGTCGTGAGTTTCTTGGACAAATCTCCTTGCTTCTTCCGGTCCCAGGCAACTCAGCCACAGAGAGTCGAATGATCTCTTATATAGAGTATCATTGACGAAGGCGAAAGACATAGCTCGTTTCTTGAGCTGATGTCTTGAGGATGCATCTTCCGGTGTTTGACGGGATTTGAAGTAGTCTATAAAGACTTCTTTCCAATCTTTAGCATTTTCTTGGTCCTCTATTTGTAGGGATGTTTGCTTGGTCGCTTCCTTTTCTTCAGACGACTCCGGAGATATTTCTGCTGGTGCAAGAACCCGACGGCTTTGTATAATGATTCTTATGTCATTGAAGTTTTCGTCAGCCAGTTCTTTAGCGAGTTTGGCTAATGCATCTGCTTTGCTATTTTCTGTACGTGGTATGCTTTTTAGGGCGTAGGAAGGGATTTGAGTCAGCAACTGTTGCACTCTTTTGCCATATTTTACCAAATCTGGCTTGTACGTCTGATAGTCACCGTTTACTTGGCTAACAACCAGCTGGGAGTTTCCGTATATGAGGAGGTTTTCGATTCCAATGTTGACAGCGATCTCAAGACCTGCTATCAAAGCCTCATATTCCGCTTTGTTGTTTGTTCTTGGCTCCGTTAAGAAAAAAGCAAAGCGCATTATCCCTCCTTGCGGAGTTACGAAGATAAGTCCTACCCCAGATTTGATTATGGGGGTGTTATGCTATCGCTTCTTCACGGAAGATGCTCCGTCGAAATAGAGTTCCCATCGGGTATCACTCCCTCCATTCTCCCCGTTGATCGTGTCAAAGGCGTGCTCGTCTGGTAATTCGCAATTTAGGGGTGAATCAGCAGGTATCAGATGCTCAGCAAGGAAGTCGGCAATGGCCTTGCCTTTCACTGCCTTGAGAGGTCGGTATGTTATCGAGAATTCCATTAAGAGTAGGGCCCATTTAGCGAGCCGTCCTGTTAGTTTGGCTCTTGACTTCAAATATTTGAGAGGATCTGCCTTTGATATGAGATGGACCTTATGCGCCAAAGCATAATGCCAAAGCTTCGTTATAGCGAAGATTAATGCCAGGCAGTGTTTTTCGATAGGGGAGTAGTTTTTTTCTGCCCTCAGGAGAACTCGACTCAAATAGTAGAGGGCTCTCTCCTTCCCTTGGTCGTTCTCCTGTGCCCATAGTGTGCCTAAGGAACCCTCAAGGGTGGTTCTGTACAGGATGAGGGGCTTTCTCTTCACCGCAGCGGTCAATACCGGCGGATTCTGCAGGTATTGCTTGATTTCGTCCAGTGCACTCTGGCATTTACGATCCCAAATGAACGGGGTTCCCTTCTTCATCAGGTGACTGTAGGGACGGTATTTTCCGGAGAGGTTGGCTATGAACCGTCGGATATACGCGAGCTTCCCTTGTAGAGACCGCAATTGTTTTAAAGTTCTTGGAGTGAGCATTTCCATAATCGCCTTCATCTTTGATGGATCTATTTCAATGCCCCGGTGTCGTATGATGAACCCTACAAATTTGCCTGAGGAGACTCCGAATGCGCATTTCAGAGGGTTCATATTTAGGTTATACTTATGTAGACGTTGGAACACTATTTTCAAATGCCCCAAGTGTTCCTCGTACGATTTGCTTTTCACTACGAGGTCGTCGATGTAACATTTGACAATCTTATGTATAAGGTCATCGAAGATCTTCGTCATGGCCCTCTGATAGGCAGCGCCTGCATTCTTCAGACCGAAAAGCATTACTTTATAGCAAAATATGCCCAGAGGAGTCTGGAAAGCGGTATGCTTTTGATCTTCGGGATGCATCTTTATTTGATTGTACCCTGATGATCCGTCCATGAAGGAGAAGACTTCATAGGTGGATGTGTTATCGATCATCAACACGGTGACAGGCACTAGGAAGTTATCTTTCGGGCAAGCTTTGTTGAGATCCCGAAAATCTACGCAGATGCGTACTGTCCCATTTTTCTTCATCACTGGGACAATGTTGGCGATCCAGTCGGGGTATTGAACTTCTTGGATGAAACCAGAGTCGATTAGCTTCTTGACTTCGGCGTTGATACTCATTTCAAGTTCGACCCGCATTCTTCTTGGTGCTTGTTTGACTGGCTTGACGTCCGGAGATATTGCCAATTTATGCACAACTATTTCTGGATCTAGTCCCGGCATCTCCGAGTAGTTCCATGCGAAGCAGTCTTTATATTGCATGAGCACATCTTTTAGCGCAGCCACCTGCTCTTTAGACAGCAGCTCACTGACGAACGTTGTTCGCGGGTCGTTTGCCGTCCCCAAGTCAATTTTTCTCAGGTTATCCGCAGTAGTGTGTATTCTATCTTCCAACTCTTTTGGTGCCGGTGGAAATTCTAAGATCAACTCATCTTCATCCTCATTTTCGAAGCACCAGGAGAGGTCACCCATACTCTCGTGCACTCCTTCTTCCGACAGCGTTATCACTCGACAGGTACAAGATCGTTTCCAAGACCGATGTTGATTTGGTTCCACTCTTGCTATATACGTTGCTTTTGGCACATGCTTTTGTGGTAGGGCTACCCTCCAACTGTTGGATAGAGCAAACCTGCCTTGCTGATGTTGGTCTTCAACCCAGTTTTTGAAGATGAAGCAGTCTTCAAGAGGATGTCCTATCGCTCGGTGATAGGAGCAATAATCCGGGTAATGAATCTCGTATGCTTGATCGGGGTGCCGAGACTCCGGTAATGTCATCATTTGATGTTTCATGACAAGGTCGAATATCTTCCTTGTCTTGTCTTGAGGGAAGGAATATTCCTGATCCATCTTCTTCATCAGCGATGGATTTCAGCTGACCTTTTCTTGATCGCGTGGCCTTTTGGATCCGTTTTGCCGTTGTCGAACGTTTTTTCCGTTCTTTAACTTGTTTTTGCCTCCGTGTCGGGCCTTTTTCTTATCTTAGGAATGTATGGCGGGCTGACGGTGAAGGGCATTGTCATCATCCGTAGCCTGCTGAAGGAGGCGTTGAGTCTTGGCTTTCTCGTAAATGGCCATTTCACAGCTGTGCTCATTCCAAACCTTCTGACTCGCTTCCCTTACTAGCTTGTCCATCTGTTCATCAAACAAAGGACTTGGCATTTTTATGGCAGGACCTCATTCTGGTTCAATGTCAGCGTCTTTTAAAAGAGCGTCCCCTTCTTCATCGAGGTCATTTATGACATTGCAGCCATGTAATTGCTCCCGTTTCTTGGACTGGACATATCCAAGCCCAATCATTTCCATTTTTCCGTTGGGCAATTTTCGTTGAGTTCCGGGGACGTTCCAAATCCTGTTGCAAAACTGAGCCTGTCGAGCGCGAAATCGACACTATGCCAGACTTCTCTTGCGACTTTAGTCTCTATGGATCGATAGAATAGGATTGCCTTCTCACCTCTTCGCCTGGGCGGGACGTAGAATGTCTGCATCTCTTGCACACTATAATTCTCAAGTGCATCAAGCTCTTTGTAGTGCTACCGCCGAACCATGGCGATTTGCAAACTCTGATCATCTCCAGTAAGGACCTGCATTGATGGACGGACCGAGAACACCGCGTTGACTTCGTCTTCAGAGTCACTGCCAAAGACCAGAATAGGGGTCGATGGTCCTGGCCTGTTGCATTGGGGTGGCCCCGAATAGACCATCTCTTCTTCCTCCTCAGTATCGCTCCTGAAGACCGGGATAGTGGCGATAGCTTTTTGTTTGTTCTCCGGTTTATGACATCTTTCCGTGTCTTCGAAGTCTGGTAGGAAGTACTTGGCATCTTCGTATTTGCGGACTTCATTTACGGAGAATGGGTTTAGTTCCCCCGTTACTGTGTACTCGAGACAATCTTTGAAATACTTCATACACCGATGTTGTGTAGAAGGGATGATGTTGTACTCGTGTAAGCAAGGCCTGCCGAGCAAAGCGTTGTAGCAGGTCTTGGCGTCAATGACGTGAAATTTGATGTCAGTGATGAGCAGCCCAAAGCGTAACGTCAGTATTATAGACCCAAGCATCCGTGATGACTGGGAGTCGAACCCGGAGATGGTGATTTTATCCCGAGTGAGGTGCTAAACACTCATGCAGATTTCTTTTAGCACCCTCACATTTAGGAGGTTGACAGAGGACCCGTTGTCAACTAAGATCATCCCTATCTTGAGGTCGTTGTTGAAGTCGAAAATTGCACCCCGGTTGACCGAGTCAAAGTCATGGTCAACCCCAAGCCAGGTGGGCCCAAGCCCAGGTCAAGAGGGCCCATGCCCAGGTCGAGTCCGAACATGAAGCGGCCGGTCCTCCCCCATGCCAAAATAAAATCATGTAATAAATAATTTTTATGTAATTTTTTATGCATGAATGTAAACAAAATGGGCATAAAGCCAAATTTTTTGTAAGCCCATGGCTTATGTGCAAAAAGAAATGGCACATGAGCCATGGGATGGGCAAAACGCCATTTTGTAAAGCCCAAGGGGCTATATGTAAATATGTAAGCCTATATAAGGCAAAATAATAATGAATAAAAAAATACTTTTCATTCCCCCAAAAAAAATTAGAGTTTGTGCCTCTTTCCCTTTTCTGAAGGTTCTAAACCTTCTTCTTTCTTTTGAATTAAATCAAGAGTTTTACTCTTCCTTTTCCAAAACTAAATAGTTTTTCACCACAAAACCCACAAAGGGGAACTTGGATCTACCATTAGATCTCAAAAGGGAGATTTTTAAGTCTCACCTCCTTTTTTCCAAAATCCGGCCAAACGACAGGAAGAAGAAGGAGACCCATCTCCAGAAACCCCACTTTGGGGAAGAACTAGGGCTCAAGAGGAGAAGCCCTTCATCAGCTTCAAAACATCTTAGGAGTTTAACTCCTCATATATATATATATATATATATATATACAGAATAATAAGTGCTCCTTTCTGGGAGTACAACTCTTATTGCAGGGACCAAGTCCTTTTTTGCTGCTCGAGCACCCACGTGCTGACACGTGGTGCGCTAGCGCTCTTGCGCCCAAAACGCTAGCGCTCGAGCGCCCGCGTGCTGACATGTGGCGCGCTAGCGCTCATAGCGCTAGCGCCCAAAGCGCTAACGCTCGAGCGCCCACGTGTTGACACGTGGCGCGCTAGCGCTCTTGCACTCAGAGTGCAAGCGCCCGAGCGCCCACGTTTTGACATGTGGCGCGCTAGCGTTCAGTGCGCTAGCGCTATTGCGCTTATAGCGCTAGCGCCCGAGCGCCCACGTGCTGACACGTGGCGTGCTAGCGCTCTTACGCTCAGAGCGCTAGCGCCTAAAGCGTTAGCGCCCTAGCGCCCACATGCTGACACGTGGCACGCTAGCGCTCAGTGCGCTAGCGCCCGAGCGCCGACGTGCTGACACGTAGTGCGCTAGCGCTGGCCCCACGCATCCTTTGGATGCCTTTTCCCCTTTTTTTTTTATACATATACATATATATATACATATGTATACATATGTACACACACACATACTCCAAGACACTGTTCCTGTTAGAAAAAAATTTCTAACGGGGTGCTGCCCCGCACCCCGTAAGGGGGCTGCTAGCCCTCTTGACCCCCAGCCCGCTATCCGGGTAGCGGGACCCCCGTAAAAACTCTACGGGGCCCCCGATATATGAAAAACCCCTTTCAAAACACAACACTGCACGTTGAGTTCGCATGACCAGTTTAACCCGTCAATCGGAGGTTCCCTCGCTCCAAAGGCGAGGGGTAATTAACGGCAGCTTAGTCCGCGGCTGCCGGAGATTCGGATCCCCACGATCAATAAACCCCAGCCTACCCTAGGCAGGGGGAATCTGTAATGCGCCTGACAAGCGCGCGCGTATTCCCATCTCAATGGGGTGACGAAAAACACCCTACAGATTCTGGCACGCCCGGTGGGACATATCTCTCCTCCCATATTTCGGGTCAAACGTTCATGCGAACTCAATCAATATACATATCTATATTTATACTAAAATAATGCCCTTTCATGCAGGGTTTTCAAGCAATCACTTCTCAACGATGTCTCCAAAGATGAACTCAGCTTCTATCTCATACACGATGAAGATGGACTCCAGGACGGTCCTCCCGGCCAGTCTTGGGCGACAGTGGGAGGAGCCGCTGCTACAGTTCGGCTCAATTCTGTTCGTGCCAGCGAACGCCATTCCATCTCCCTAAGCTCTAGCAACAGACAGACCGGTCTCGAAAGGCAGGAGACCAAATGTGGTGATCTCGAGGGCGCCCCAACCCAAACGCAAGTCGGTGTCTGAACGACTTTCCTTGGCCCCAGCTGAGGGAAAGGCCTTCAACACCCACAAAGCAACAAGGCATCTCGGGCAAGCTCCAGCGGCGCCCTTGACAATCGTTCGGTTAGGTATTTTCTCAAAGCTCCCCATCACTCGTCTTATGGCGGCTTCCCGAAAAGCAGAAGCCTGCCAGGTGCTCAAGGCAGAGAAGCTGAGGCAGAAGCGGCTCAGACACAGGGCCAACAAAAGGGCCAGGGCTCCGGCCATGTTAAAATTCATGAATTTCCAAAGCCCAGATCGCTCCACAAAACCAGCTGCCAGTGATGAAAGGACGGCAGAATGTGTTATCCACACTGTCTACATGGTAGGCGTGTTAGTTATATGTATGCCCTAGAGGCCATTACTATACATAGGATGTATATTGTAGTGGATGCTTGGACATATATAGGGAGAACTTTCTTGCTCGACATGATAGTATGCTATCTGGTTGATCTTTACCTTAACGTGTACACTGATTGTCTCTCTGTTACATGTTGGTAAAGCCCTTAGGATGTGTACTTGACTACCTGGACTACGATGCGGATCATACTAGTGGGGACATGGTAGTCCATAAGTACATCCTTCAAGGTCCCTAGTCATGGGTATATCGAGACGGGGCATCGATATACCAGTGTAGACTAGCGTATACCTTCTCGACCCATACAGATGGGCGATGGATGATCCCATATCCATTGGTGTTTGACATCAGAGATGATGTACGGGTGCTCAGTGGAGACTGGGTACACTGGACGGACTCGCCGAGAACTCCCAGATGGTATTATACCTTACGTCAGATGGCAGTTCTCTGGTGACACTGGTACAGGGTAGTCTGTTGATCCGAGATCGTCATAGAGTCTTGTGTGATTCCCACTGTGCTCTGATACCACTGTAGGGTTCCTAGGCATGCTAATGAGGTCTCACAAGGCATCAACCATGCCAATTTCAAAGTTTACGGGTGCCGAGAAACCCTAATACGGATCGTTAACTAGAATTTTAGGCGATAAATGAAACTAGTTAACAACTTAACTAAAAGAAAGAGGCTACAACCTTTGTAGATCCGGTCCTCCACCTCCACGGCTCCGTGATGAAGTCCCCTCACTGTCCAAATCGAAACCCGGGCTCTAGCGTCGGCTTCATCGGAGAAATGGGCGGGCTAGGTCATCGACTACGATGCCGAAGATGATCTACGTCGAGGTATCACAAGATCAAGCTCCCACTTCACCAAGTCATGAAACTTGTGAAGAGAACACCCTATACTACTTGGCAAGTGGTAGAGGATGAAGAAATAGGAAGTGGGTTCACTTTAGAATTGGATTTCTCACTCATTTCATCAAATCACCATTGATGGAATCAAGCTTCTTCTTGAAGAAGAAGAAGAAGAAGAAAAAAAAATGTTATGATAAGTATATATCAAAAGGAAATTAAAATGAATACTTATCATAATCCAACCATGGTCAAGTGTAGAGAATAAACTAGGGTTAGGTCAATGGTTAGGGTTAAGCATGAAGACAAAAATGGTGACTTAGTCAAAGCTTCATGAAGCTTCAACATGCATCCAAAGAAAGCCACCATTTTTCTTTTCTTTTGCCAAAAAGAAATAAATAAATAAATGAATAAATAGATATGAAAAACAAAACCCTAACCATTTAAATAACCATGGTTTAATCTTTACACAAACTCAAGTAAGCATGTATCATCAAACATGATACAATCAAGTGCACAAAAGTATATCACATATACAACTTGTGAACTTCAAGTGAGAAAATCCATTTAAAGTGAACCAATACTAGTTAATGCAAAGTAATATATCAAATATTCGGTGTTCCGCCTTGGTGCACTTCGTCGACGGCGTCGGGTGTGCGGCCGCCTACTGAAGTTTGCGACGAGCATTCGATCAGGATGTCGGGAATCTTGTTGAATTGCCCGACTTGATATTGAAAAGAGTTTTCGATTTTGAGACTAAAATGCGGGGTTTATAATTGTTAGGCATGCGATGTCTAAGGAATTCATTTGGTCAGGCATGCGATGTCTGAGGAGGTTGCGGATTCCAACTGTTGTAGTTTTACACTTTCTTTTCTGTGACCGTAAGTGTAATATGTGATATCGCCGGTTTCGTTGCTATATGTCAACGACAATTGGGATGCACATATTTACTTACGTTGATGACATGTGATGTTATGTGTTGCTGGATATGTTATATTGGATCGTCGTGTTTGAATAGTCGGGGTTTTTTTATGTGAGATGAGTGTTTTTCATTTTCATTCATGTAAAAACTTGTATATAATATTCTTTCATTGGGGCACTTCCAGGTTGCGGAAGATGTCACCTTTTGTATATTATTTACTTTTCCGCACTAGGATAGACCCAAGGAGGGGAGCCCAAGTGACCGGGTTCTAGGGTCCAGTGGGAGACCAACTCGAGGAGTCGAGTCCGGGTCTCCTAACTCTAGAATTGGTAGGGTTGCTTGCCGCTCTCGTAGGGGTCTAGGGGTGTGGGTTTGGCTATTCATCACGACCGTGGAATCCGTGTTTTATACTGGCTCGTATTGAAAACACGGACGTCCTAGTATATCCAATATTTCATTTGATTCTTCTGCTGCAATATCTGTGATGTGATCATGTGATGTTCTGTGATAAATACTGTATATAGTATATATGATATATTATATAGGCGTTACTTATGTTTTACACCCGCGCTAGCCCTGCCCCACTCTGTCGTTAGTTACCTAACCTAACGGTGCACGAGGGGACATCGAGGCGAATGCGGATGGCATAAGTGTACGTCGTATTTATCTGTGATGTTTAGGTACTTAAATGATGGGACTTCATTAATGAGATTAATGAAATAAAAGAAACCTAAGATGTTGTAGAATCGAATTTCAAAAATAAAACAGGTAGCTACAGTTCTTGCTTTGCACAGCGGTATATATGATATATCCTGCACCTTATTCGATAAGGAAAGGACCGAGATCCCTTCACCGGGAGTGACTCCTTTAGCAATAACTGGCAGATGCTACACACTCGGTTTGTCTTTTGATTGCTTTTAAGAGTTTTTGCTTTGCACAGTGATATATATGATATATCCCGCACCTCATTCGACGAGGAAAGGACCGACGATCCTTTCACCGGGAGTGACTCCTTTAGCAAAACTAGAAAAGCCTAAAAAATGCTCCATTTTAAAATCATTTGATTCTACAACGATATAAAGTTCATTACGCAAAAGGTTTTTCTTAAAAACCTGTCGTAGCCCTCCGTCATTTCAGATAGGTAATAGTTAGTAATCGTGCTGCGTTTGTTGACTCAGTCAAGGCGTAGTGTGCGGTAGCTGATTAGTGCTTATCTGCAAAGCATATGATGCGATTGGATTAGGGTAGTCGTGCGGCCTTGTTGACTCAGTCAAGGGTCGTGCGGGTGGGTTTAATTCAATCGAGAAATGACGGGTTGAACTTTACTTGCGGTCTATGGTTTGTTGACTCAGTCAAGGTCATAGATCGCATGGGGCAAAATATTATCGGGAATTTCAAGTGTTGAAATTTGCAATGAGATTGCATACCTTCTATGAGATAGTTGGATCCCGATACCCGCTGCGAGTAAGAGTTACTCCTGGGAGAGTTTTATACATTACAATTAGCCGATCAAGTAGGTGTCTAGAAAGGTGTTAACGGGGTTACGCTTCTGGGAAAACGAGGTTTACTGTAATTAGGTTCGTGCGAAAGCACGGGGGACCTCCCTCAAAGTACCGACACTGGCCTGGCTGAAAGATTGGCGAACTTGTAGTGTGTAATTAATCCCGGCTAGTCTTTCCTTTTAGGGTTTGAAGGAAGATTTGATAAAAAGCAGTGGGAGCCATCCTGATTAGATAAAATAATAACCAATCTATTCTTGCAAGAGCGCACGCTGAGTGTTTTCTTCTCCCTCTCTCCAGGTAGCGACCATATCACGCCTTAATCAAGATAATAATACGGAATATTGACCGAACCCGCTTGTTATACTGAGCTGGGGAACGTTGGTCCCGCTCCAACTTATAATTCATATAAGACAGAGCAGGAAATAAGGGAATACCAGATTTCCCGTGCCGCCCAAACGAAGAAAGTGCATATGATGCATCTCCTTCGGGTGTGTTCATTACAAAGAACTGTTTCTCAGTATCCTCCGCATCCTGGGTATATGATACCGGATCAGGATCCCAGATATGTAATCCGTTACATAGGGCTACAAAAGGGTAGAAAACTGAGAACGGGTGATGAGTTTCATGAGACAGAAAACGGGGCAAGTGTTGCAGCCAAGTCTGTTGGTCACTGTCACCCTGTATTACCAATACATTGATTCTGAACAAAAGCTATTAGATACCGAACCTGATATACAAAATCATATCAGTCTCTTTATTAGTAAAGAAAGGATATAATTTTGTATTGCTGGATAATGTTTTGAACATTTCCTATATCAAAAGTTGATCGGTTCAGGCACGTTATCTAAAAGCATTGATGTTCTAAATCAAACTACAGTTCTTTAGTATACTGAACACACAAAAGAGGAAGAGTTCAGAAATGAACGAATCCTTCTTGAGGCATTGTAGACTAGGTCATATCAATGCGACCCGACTAGCTGAAGTTACATGAAGATGCATATTTAAATCAGTTTGAATCTACATCTTGTGAAACTTGCCAGTCATGTCACAGAGATATAATGACACCAGCTCTGTTTATTGGAAACAGAGAAAGAGTTAGTGAACTCTTGGGATAATACATGTTGATGTATGAAGGTCCCCTGTCTACACATGCCAAGACCAGTTCTTTGTACTTCATTACATTCTCTGATGATCTCTCAAGATTCAGACATATGTTCCTGTTGAAACACAAGTCCGAACCTTTTGAGATATTCACGAAATATAAGTTAGAAGTAGAGAACCAATATACGGGTATAAGTATTATGTCCTTTGATGAGATCAAGGAGGAGAATACTTATGCATAGAATTCCTGGACTATTCTAAAAGAGAATGAGATTCTCTCTCAGCATTACTCCTCCGTATACACCATAGCACGATGGTATATTGGGGCGGAGCAATCACACCCTACATGATAAGGTGTGCTCTGTGACGAGTACTACTGAGTTACCTATTTCCTTCTGGGAGTTATGCACTTGAGAAGCTGCATACCTATTGAATATGGTTCAAATCAAATCAGTTGCCTACCACTTCATATGTGATATGGAAAGGGAAGAGCCCATATCTTAAGTTCGTTAAGATTTGGGGTTGTCCGGCCTATGTCTAAAAGTAAAATCCGGACAAGCTCGAGGCAAGGTCAGTTATGTAGAACTGGAAATGTTCCATCCATACAAACTGCAGCTGATGATTTGATAGAACCAAAGGATTCAGTAGATTCCAACGAACCTCAGCCTCTCCGCCGATCTAGTAGGGTTCCTCACCCACCTGAGAGATACTTCGGTTTCTCTATGACAGTAGGAGCGAGGATTGCATCATGAGATGATAACCCAACTAGTTTTGAGCTGGCCATCAGGAGTGGGACTCTGTAAGAATGGCTGGATGCTTAGCGATCTGAGATGGAATCCATGTACACCAACAAAGTATGGACTTTGGTTGCTATATCTGAAGGGTTAAATCCCCATCAGGAGCAAGTATATCTTGAGAAGATTACTTGGTGTAGATGGAAAAGTTGAGACTTTCAAAGCTAGACTTGTTAATGGTTTTCGTCATCGACCAGGCGTGGATAATGATGAAACCTTTTCAAGTGGCTATGCTTAAGTCCATCCAGATCCTACTTGCCACGGCTACATACCATGACTACGATATCTGGCGGTTGGGTGCCGTGACTGCTTTTCTAAATGATGTTTTAGAAGAGAACGTGTATAAGTACACAGCCAGAGGGCTTCGTAGACAGTAGGAGCAGCAGAAACGTGTACAAGATGCTTTATGGGATAAAGCAGGTATCGCAGAGTTGGAACATCTGTTTTGATGTAGTAGTCAAACAGTTTGACATCATCAAAATGGTAGATGAACCTTGTATATACAAAAAGGTAGTAGGGAGTATGGTGATGATCCTCGTAGAGTACGTGGATGACATACTCTTGATAGGGAAGGAGTTTCCTATGCTACGCTCGATCAATCTCCGCTTATCATAATGATTCTCCATACAGGATCAAAATGATACCTCCTAAATCCTGGGTTTTGGATCTATGAGATAGATCTAATTGGATGTTAGGATTCTCACTAGTTGTAGTGAGATGGTATCAATTGGTCCTGGGGAGAATCACTGGAAGTGTTCCAGGGTGATAAGGACGACTGAATGTCAGTCACAGGCTTTGTCTTTACCCTCAAAAGAGGGACGGTATGTTGGAAGAGTTCCAAGCTAAATACCGTGGATAACTAGACGATTAAAGGCAAGATACATCGCTGCTTATGATGCTACCAAAGAGGCAGTCTGGATGTATATTTGTTCATGAGATGAACTTAATTCCTCCCATTGTGTGACAATGGAGATGTGGCTTATGCCAAGGAACGTCCGTCCCATCAGTGATCCAGACATATTCTAAGGCAGTATCACCTGATCATGGAGATGGTTGATCTCCTAGGGGATCAAGGTAAGGAGAGCAGACTCAGAGGACAACACGGCGGATCCACTCACGAAAGGCCTTTTCCCAGAGAGAGGCTTTTATGGGATGGTTGAGTATGAGATACTGCAACCACTGCTATCAGATGGCCCTAGTGCAAGTGGGAGATTGTTAGTTATATGTATGCCCTAGAGGCCATTACTATACATAGGATGTATATTGTAGTGGATGCTTGGACATATATAGGGAGGACTTTCTTGCTCGACATGATAGTATGCTATCTGGTTGATCTTTACCTTAACGTGTACACTGATTGTCTCTCTGTTACATGTTGGTAAAGCCCTTAGGATGTGTACTTGACTACCTGGACTATGATGCGGATCATACTAGAGGGGACATGGTAGTCCATAAGTACATCCTTCAAGGTCCCTAGTCGTGGGTATATCGAGACGGGGCATCGATATACCAGTGTAGACTAGCGTATACCTTCTCGACCCATACAGATAGGCGATGGATGATCCCATATCCATTGGTGTTTGACATCAGAGATGATGTACGGGTGCTCAGTGGAGACTGGGTACACTGGACGGACTCGCCGAAAACTCCCAGATGGTATTATACCTTACGTCAGATGGCAGTTCTCTGGTGACACTGGTACAGAGTAGTCTGTTGACCCGAGATCGTCATAGAGTCTTGTGTGATTCCCACTGTGCTTTGATTTCCACCTTACCATGTCCAAGAGGGCGTGCAAAACGGTGGTTTTTGGGTACAGTCCCGAATCACATAGAGGCAATGAGCGATAGGAGGGGATTCGTCTTTCCCGGTATAGGGAGTTGATGTTGCGCTGTGTTCGATTGGCTATAACCGGAAATCCCTGGCCAGGGTTGCTGAGATTTACTGGTAAGTGTTACCAGTAGTTTCTCGAATTGTTATAGACCTCATATCGATACGACTTATCGAGCTATTGGGGTCTGACGTTTACCACCCCTAGGCAAGATATGCGACATATCAGACGAACAGACCGGACTGTACGGTAAGTGTTACTGGTTGGATTCACAGTAGTGTGAGCGGACTTGCTCGTCGATCTTCTGATCGCTCAATACCCGGGTGGCCGTTACGTTTAGCAGACCGCTTGCGGCTTGTGGGTGCTTGATATGATCATCATCTGCTACCGGCGTATTGACGAGTCTTTAGAGTCCTACACAGAGGTTTCCTGGCTCAAGCGAAACGAAATAGGAGCGCATATGAGATATATGCGGGACCGAGAATAATGCGTGTATGTGATACCGTATTTCATTCTCGCGAGGAATGTGTCGAATGGTTGTATGCGATATAACCTAGTTATCGAATCAAGGATTGATTCGATAAATCGATACATTGTATACTAGTCGGTTGTGTGCGACATGACCGGATCATTGAATCAAGTGTTGATTTAATGATTTAATGCATAATTATATATTTGATATATTAATTTGCATTAACTAGTATTGGTTCACTTTAAATGGATTTTCTCACTTGAAGTTCACAAGTTGTATATGTGATATACTTTTGTGCACTTGATTGTATCATGTTTGATGATACATGCTTACTTGAGTTTGTGTAAAGATTAAACCATGGTTATTTAAATGGTTAGGGTTTTGTTTTTCATATCTATTTATTCATTTATTTATTTATTTCTTTTTGGAAAAAGAAAAGAAAAATGGTGGCTTTCTTTGGATGCATGTTGAAGCTTCATGAAGCTTTGACTAAGTCACCATTTTTGTCTTCATGCTTAACCCTAACCATTGACCTAACCCTAGTTTATTCTCTACACTTGACCATGGTTGGATTATGATAAGAATTCATTTTAATTTCTTTTTGATATATACTTATCATAACATTTTTTTTTATCTTCTTCTTCTTCTTCTTCAAGAAGAAGCTTGATTCCATCAATGGTGATTTGATGAAATGAGTGAGAAATCCAATTCTAAAGTGAACCCACTTCCTATTTCTTCATCCTCTACCACTTGCCAAGTAGTATAGGGTGTTCTCTTCACAAGTTTCATGACTTGGTGAAGTGGGAGCTTGATCTTGTGATGCCTCGACGTAGATCATCTTCGGCATCGTAGTCGATGACCTAGCCCGCCCATTTCTCCGATGAAGCCGACGCTAGAGCCCGGGTTTCGATTTGGACAGTGAGGGGACTTCATCACGGAGCCGTGGAGGTGGAGGACCGGATCTACAAAGGTTGTAGCCTCTTTCTTTTAGTTAAGTTGTTAACTAGTTTCATTTATCGCCTAAAATTCTAGTTAACGATCCGTATTAGGGTTTCTCGGCACCCGTAAACTTTGAAATTGGCATGGTTGATGCCTTGTGAGACCTCATTAGCGTGCCTAGGAACCCTACAAGGCGTGCGTCCCAGTGACAACCTTCGCAGCAGGGATGGGGCCACCACATCTCAAATCCAATCTGGTTTGAATGTGGCTGTCACTTCCCAAGACCAGCATCCTCCAGAGGGTGATGAAAATCCTCCCAATGAGGATGATAGGCAGAAAGACCCCTCAGTCCATGTAGAGTCAAGCTCGGACAGCGAGGAAGAGCCGACTTTCCACCCCAGGACCGCGGAGCAAGAGCTGCTTCAATAGCTCCGAAAGCAACTCAGAAACAAAGACAAGGAGATGGCCAAGCTCTACTCAAAAATTGACGACTTGACAAACGTCGTCTTACAGCTCACGGCCCAACTTGCCTCTCAGCCGCCTAATCAAGCATGGGGCTCTGCTCATGAACCGGGAAACGGTGTCCCGAGACAGCCGACGCCTATTCCCTCAAATCCAAAGGTGGGCAGACCGCACGAAAGCCAGTCGCATCCTGTCTCAGGAAATGTCTTGGCGGCTGATGACAGCAACCCGCTAACTCAAGACCAAATCATGGATTTGGTTGCCAGCAAAGTCAAAACATTGGTAGCCGAAACCGGAGAGCAAAAAGATGCCAGCAGTAGCGGGAGACCATATCCTGCTCGGTACGATCTTGTGGAGTTTCCCACTGGCTATGTCATCCCCAAATTTGAAATGTTCGATGGGACGGGAAATGCGAACCGGAACATTGCCCAATTTAAAACATCATGCGCAAATACTGGGGCAATGATGCGCTCCTTCTCCGTCAGTTTGTTAATAGCTTGACGGATGTTGCTTTCGATTGGTATGCAAGCATACCAAATGACTCGATCACGAAGTTCGCTCAAATAGAATCCATGTTCAAGCAAAGGTTCATGAGTGTCAGTGATAAAATCACCATTGCCGACTTCGTAAGGACCGAGCCAAAGAACAACGAAAGCAACATGGATTTTATAGTCCGATGGCGCAATCTCTCTGTCAAATGTGAACCGCCATTGGAGCAAGACCAACCCGTCAGTCTTCTTATTGAAAATCTGAAGGACTGGATGAAACCTTTCCTGTGCACCGCAGGCCTTAAAACATTCCAAGAGCTGACCAAAAAGGTCCAAATGTTGGAACGCTCAAAACCCGAGTCCACTCAGGATCTTCAGTTCACAAACAGACCGAAACCTTGGAGGGATGACAACCGAAAGGGCGGGAGTTCTAATAGCACCGATTCTCTAAATAAGCAGAGAGCGGGGGGAGCAAAAACTAACAAATCTCGAGAGCCAACTTTGGAGGAAAGAAGAAATAAGATCTACTCTTTCGGAAGGGACAAGGTCCGCAAAATTTTTAAAGATGCTCTGAAGAATGGCCTGCGGCTACCAGAACCAAAAAGGCTAAGTGAAGCGAACATGACTGATCATCCTAACTTTTGCCCATACCACCGAGTGCCGTGGCACACTATTGAAGACTGTTGCATCTTCAAGGATTGGGTCGAGAAACAATACAAGGCGGGAGAAATATTATTGTCCCCTGGTGTGTTAACAAACAGTCCAGCTGCGACCGCCAAGTGTTAGTTGTATGTATGCCCTAGAGGCCAGTATTGTACAGATGATGTATATTATATTGGATGCTTGGACATATATAGAGATGACTTTCTTGCTCGATATGATAGTATGCTATCTGGTTGCTCTTTATCTTAACATGTACACTAGTCTCTTTAAACTGTCTTATAGTTACATGTTGATAAAGCCCTTAGGATGTGTACTTGACTACCTGGACTATGATGCAGATCATACTAGTGGGGACATGGTAGTCCATAAGTACATCCTTCAAGGTCCCTAGTCGTGGGTGTATCGAGACGGGGCATCGATATACCAGTGTAGACTAGCGTATACGCTTCTCGACCCATGAGATGGGCGATGGATGATCCCATATCCATTGGTGTTTGACATCAGAGATGGTGTACGGGTGCTCAGTGGTGACTGGGTACACTGGACGGACTCACCGAGAACTCCCAGATGGTATTATACCTCACGTCAGATGGCAGTTCTCAGGTGACACTTGTACAGGTTAGTCTGTAGACCCGAGATCGTCATAGAGTCTTGTGTGATTCCTACTGTGCTTTGATCTCCACCTTACCACGTCCATGAGGGCGTGCAAAATGGTGGTCTTTGGGTACAGTCCCGAGTCACATGGAGGCAATGAGCGATAGGAGGGGTTTCGTCTCTCCCGGTATTGGGGTTGATGTTGCGCTGTGCTCGATTGGCTGTAACAGGGAAGTCCTTGGCCAGGGCTGATCAGAGATTTGCTGGTAAGTGTTACCAGTAGTTTCTCGACCCGTTATGAGCCTCACATCGGCACGACTTATCGGTTACTGGGGTCTGACGTTTACCACCCCTAGACTTGATATGCGACATATCAGACGAACAGACCGGACTGTACGGTAAGTGTTACTGGTTGGATTCACAAGAGTGTGAGCGGGCTAGCTCGTCGATCTTCTGATCGCTCAATACCCGGGTGGCCGTTACGTTTAGCAGACCGCTTGCGGCTTGTGGGTGCTTGATATGATCATCATCTGCTACCGGCGTATTGACGAGTCTTTAGAGTCCTACACAGAGGTTTCCTGGCTCAAGCGAAACGAAATAGGAGCGCATATGAGATATGTGCAGGACCGAGAATAATGCGTGTATGTGATACCGTATTCCATTCTCGCGATGAATGTATCGATTGGTTATATGTGATATAACCTAGATATCGAATCAAGGATTGATTCGATAAGCCGATACATAGGATACTAGTCGGTTATATGCGATATGACCGGATCGTTAAATCAAGTGTTGATTTAATGATTTAATGTATAATTATATATTTGATATATTGCTTTGCATTAACTAGTATTGGTTCACTTTAAATGGATTTTCTCACTTGATGTGCAAGTTGTATATGTGATATACTTTTGTGCACATGTTTGTATCATGTTTGATGATACTTGCTCATTTGGTTAAGTGTAAAGAATTAAACCTTGGTTAAGTAAATGGTTAGGGTTTTTATTTATTCATTCATTTATCTTTTTAATATGGATTAAAAAGAAATTGCAAAAGAAAACAAAGTGGTTGCTTTCATTCTTGAAGCTTGTTGAAGCTTCATGAAGCTTTGACCAAAGTAACCATTTTGTCTTCATGCTTAACCCTAACCATTCATTTAACCTTAGTCAATTCTCTACACCTAACCATGGTTCCTATTATGATAAGTATTCATTTCTTTTGCATTTTAATTAACTTATCATAATCATCATCATCTTCTTCTTCTTCTTGAGTTCAAGAAAAAGCTTGCCACCATTAATGGCATCTTGAGTAAACAAGTGAGAAATCCAATTCTAAAGTGAACCCACCTCCTATTTCTTCACCCTCTACCTCTTGCCAAGTAGTATAGGGTGTTTTCTTCACAAGTTTCACAACTTGGTGAAGTCGGAGCTTGATCTTGTGAAGCCTCGATGTAGATCATCTTCGGCATCGTAGCCGACGACTATTCCGCTCATTTCTCCGATGAAGCCGATGCTAGGGTCCGAGATCCGACTTGGACAGCGGGAGGAAGTCAACTTGGAGCCAAGAAAGTGGAGAACCGGATCTACAAAGGTTGTAGCTTCTCACTTTTAGTTAAGATGTTAACTAGTTTCCTTTTTCGCCTAAAATTCTAGTCGACGATCCGTATTAGGGTTTCTCGACACTCATAAAATTTGAAATTGGCATGGTTGATGCCTTGTGAGACCTCTATAGTGTGCCTAGGAACCCTACACCAAGTTCATACAAACGGAGACTGGAGTTCTTCGTGAAACCGATTCTCTCAACCATGTGCCTTTCTCTGAAAACAGTCGACCACCACGTCATTAAACTGGGAACAGTCGACCTCTAAGTTGTTAAACTGGGAATGTAAAAAAAATGTATATATATATATGTAAATAAACAAAAAATGTGTAAATAAAAGAAATGTAAAGAAAAGCCGAAATGATGGGGCAACTCGCAATAAAAATCAGCGAGAAAAAATAAAGATGAAAATAAAGCCGAAATGATGGGGCAACCGCGAATAAAAGCCGAAATGATAGGGCAATCGCGATATTCGTGATAAGAAAAGATGAAATGATAGAGCAATCGCGGTAAAAAAAAACAACGGCGAATGATGAATCGCTCCTGGTACCATATTCCAGTGTAGCGATGCAGACGCCAACCAAAATCCAGTTTCCCAAAATTCTTACGGCCCTACGGCCAGTCCCCAAATTGACTACCGTATACAATCCATGGGCTCAAATAATTCTCATCACACTCATGCCCCACTTCAATCACCAGTTACGAGGCTGGTCTCCGCTTTTAGAATTATGCTCCATTGAGAAGACCCACTCATGTGTCCTCACAATACATGAGGAGAACACCTACGAGATCCTTACGACTCGCGAAGGAAAAGCACACTTAGGAGTCCCCACGACTCCTAAGGAGAAAGTACACCTACGAGATCCTTATGACTCACAGGGAGAAAATGCTTTTATGGGACCCTTACGGCCCATAAAATTGAAAAGCCTTAGGTGATAGGGATCTAAACCTGTCTCCTAAGCCATCGCTCCCCAATCCCCAAGTGGCGAATGATGAGTCGC
This sequence comes from Agapanthus africanus, assembly GCA_030015575.1. NCBI lineage: Eukaryota > Viridiplantae > Streptophyta > Magnoliopsida > Asparagales > Amaryllidaceae > Agapanthus > Agapanthus africanus. The sequence goes on along the minus strand of CM057339.1, from coordinate 819,377,741 downwards.
TCCTGATACCATATTCCAGTGCAGCGATGCAGATGCCAACCAAATTCCAAATCCCAAAACGGTGAATGATGAGTCGCTCCTGGTACCGTATTCCAGTGCAACGATGTAAACGCCAACCAAATTCCAACTTCCATACCCCAATGGCGAATGATGAGTCGCTCCTGGTACCATATTCCAGTGCAGCGATGCAGACGCCAACAATGTCCCGAAATGTTTCTGGCTCTACGGTCTGGATCATACATCCTGCAAAACTGTATACAATCCACGGTCGTAAAACAACCCCAATCTCTCCCAAGTCCTACCGGTGAGACCACATTCAAAGTCCCACCAAAAATAAATAAAAAATAAATAAAAAAATGGTATGTCCACAAGCAAAATGGGCACGGATGAAAACCCGAAAGGGCTCCGTGAGTAAAAACAGCAGGACTGCCGGTGAGTTTGTGAAAACCCGAATGGGCGCAAACTCATGAAAAAGAGATGAAATATACTCACAAAGTCCTCTCGACTTTGTGAGGAGAAAATCCCCGCGTGAGATCCTTACGACTCACAAAGGAGAAACACCCTTAGGAGTTCCCACGACTCCTAAGGAGAAAATACACCTGCGAGACCCTTTCGACTCGTAGGGAGAAAATGCTTTTATGGGACCCTTACGGCCTATAAAATTGAAAAGTCTTAGGTGATAGGGATCTAAACCTGTCTTCTAAGCCACCAATTCCCAAATCCTCCCGGGGCAAATGATGAGTTGCTCCTGGCATTATTCCAGTGCAGCAATGCAGATGCCAAATAAAAACCAATTCCCAAATCCTCTCGGGGCAAATGATGAGTTGCTCCTGGTATTATTCCAGTGCAGCAATGCAGATGCCAAACAAAAACCAATTCCCAAATCCTCTCGGGGCAAATGATGAGTTGCTCCTGGCATTATTCCGGTGCAGCAATGCAGATGCCAAACAAAAAAAAAATCAATTCCTAAATCCTCTCAAAGACAGATGATGATTCGCTCCTGGTAACATATTCCAGTATAGAGATGCTGATGTCAACCCAAATCAAATCAAACCAACAACCTCTGCGGCTGAATCATGCTCCATCCCAGAATATACCCCGTGTCAAAATCATGCTTCGCTTTAGGCGTATCTGCCTTCCATGTCGGAATTATGTTTCGACTCGGAATCGACAACGACACTCCGTGCCGGGGACACATCAACAAGCGACACTCTGCATTAGGGAAACGTCCAACAAAGACACTCCGCATCAGGGAAACGTCCAACAACGACACTCCGTGCCGGGGAAACATCAAGCAAACACTCTGTGCCGGGGAAACGTCCGACAGTGACACTCTGCATCGGGGAAACGTCCAATACAGACACTCCGCATCAGGGAAACGTCCGACAGTGACACTCTGCATCGGGGAAACGTCCAACACAGACACTCCGCATCAGGAAAACGTCAGACAACGACACTCCGTGCCGGGGAAACGTCAAGCAGACACTCCGTGCCGGGGACACGTCAACAAGCGACACTCTGCATCGGGGAAACGTCCAACATAAACACTCCGCATCAGGGAAACGTCCAACAACGACACTCCGTGCCGGGGAAACGTCAAGCAGACACTCCGTGCCGGGGACACGTCAACCAGCGACACACCGTACCGGGGAAACGTCAAGCAGACACTCCGTGCCGGGGACACGTCAACCAGCGACACACCGTACCGGGGAAACGTCAAGCAGACACTCCGTGCCGGGGACACGTCAACCAGCGACACTCTGCATTGGGGAAACGTCCAACACAGACACTACGCATCCGGGAAGCGTCCAACAGCGACACTTCGTGCCGGGGAAACGCCAAGCAGACACTCCGTGTCGGGGACACGTCAACCAGCGATACTCTGCATCTGGGAAACGTCCAACAGCGACACTCCGGGCCAGGGAAACGTCTACCACGGACACTCCGTCTCGGAGACGCGTCAAGCGTCGACCGTCCATGTCATAAAAAGTGTAGTGCAGGCTTCCTACAAAGCAGGAACCAGATCACTCCGGACCAGGGAAACGTCTACCACGGACACTCCGTCTCGGAGACGCGTCAAGCGTCGACCGTCCATGTCGTAAAAAGGGCAGTGCATCCCAAAAAGTGGGAACCAAAGCAAGTCGCCTCCATGTGAAAGAAGATCCATCAATTTCATGCACACGACTCACATATGTGGTGTGCATTTATCGATGGGGGGCACTTTGTTGAAGTCAAAAATTGCACCCCGGTTGACCGAGTCAACGTCATGGTCAACCCCAAGCCAGGTGAGACCAAGCCCAGGTCAAGCGGGCCCATGCCCAGGTCGAGTCCGAACATGAAGCGGCCGGCCCTCCCCCATGCCAAAATGAAATCATGTAATAAATAATTTTTATGTAACTTTTTATGTATGAATGTAAACAAAATGGGCATATAGCCAAATTTTTTGTAAGCCCATGGCTTATGTGCAAAAAGAAATGGCACATGAGCCATGGGATGGGCAAAACGCCATTTTGTAAAGCCCAAGGGGCTATATGTAAATATGTAAGCCTATATAAGGCAACATGATGATGAATAAAAAAATACTTTTCATCCCCCCCAAAAAAATTTGGGTTTGTGCCTCTTTCCCTTTTCTGAAGGAACCTTCTTCTTTCTTTTGAATTAAATCAAGAGTATTACTCTTCCTTTTCCAAAACTAAATAGTTTTTCACCACAAAACCCACAAAGGGGAACTTGGATGTACTATTAGATCTCAAAAAGGGGAGATTTTTAAGTCTCACCCCCTTTTTTCCAAAATCCGGCCGAACGACAGGAAGAAGGAGACCCATCTCCAGAAACCCCACTTTGGGGAAGAACTAGGGCTCAAGAGGAGAAGCCCTTCATCAGCTTCAAAACATCTTAGGAGTTTAACTCCTCATATATATATATATATAAACATATATATACAGAATAATAAGTGCTCCTTTCTGGGAGTACAACTCCCATTGCAGGGACCAAGTCCCTTTTTGCTGCTCGAGCGTCCACGTACTGACACGTGGTGCGCTAGCGCTCTTGCGCTCAGAGCGCTAGCGCTCGAGCGTCCACGTGGTGACACGTGACGCGCTAGCACCCAAAGCGCTAGCGCTCGAGCGCCCACGTGTTGACACGTGGCGCGCTAGCGCTCTTGCACTCAGAGTGCTAGCGCCCAAAGTACTAGCGCCCGAGTGCCCACGTGCTGACACATGGCGCGCTAGCGCTCAGTGCGCTACCGCTCTTGCGCTCAGAGCGCTAGCGCCCGAGCGTCCACGTGCTGACACGTGGCACTCTTGCGCTTAGAGCGCTAGCGCCCACATGCTGACACGTGGCGCGCTAGCGCCCGAGCGCCCACGTGCTGACACGTGGTGCGCTAGCGCTCAAAGCGCTAGCGCTGGCCCCATGCATCCTTTGGATGCCTTTTCCTCTTTTTTTTTTTTTTATATATATACATATATATATATATATATATACATATGTACACACACATACTCCACGACACTGTCCCTGTTAGAAAAAAATTTCTAACGGGGCGCTGCCCCGCACCCCGCAAGGGGGCTGCTAGCCCCCTTGACCCCCAGCCCGCTATCCGGATAGCGGGACCCCCGTAAAAACTCTGCGGGGCCCTCGATATATCCAAAACCCCTTTCAAAACACAACAGTGCACGTTGAGTTCGCATGACCAGTTTTACCCGTCAATCGGAGGTTCCCTCGCTCCAAAGGCGAGGGGTAATTAACGGCAGCTTAGTCCGCGGCTGACGGAGATTCGGATCCCCACGATCAATAAACCCCAGCCTACCCTAGGCAGGGGGAATCTATAATGCGCCTGACAAACGCGCGCGTATTCCCATCTCAATAGGGGGACGAAAAACACCCTACAGTCATGGCAGTACCCGGTGACATACAGGGGATGGTTGTGTTCGCATGTTCCGAGGAGGAGATCTTCATCGCCGAAAGTGATTTCAGCTGTATGCGCTTCTTCCAGCTCGTCCTTCATCTTTTCTTCGGAAAGGAAAGCTTGAAACTGTTCGGGCTCTTATAATGCCCTGATCAGAGAATCTCGTGCCTCTTTAGACAACAGAAGGGCATGCAAAACGTTTAGCTGTGAGGGTATCTTTCTCAGGTGTGCCAGGACATTGTAATCTACTTTGTTTTTCTTAGACGGGTCCTTGGTTGCAAGCTCTTCGACGACTCGGTTATCGAGGGCGATATCCTCAGGGACTTTTTCATTCCCTTTATCCTTTTGTTCGATCCCTTATTTGTAGGTCCGAGATTCTTTTCGAGCAATGTACGATTACGCAGCTGAATGTTTTTACAGTTCTTTATCTCTTCCTCTTTTCCTGAGGTGGATTCCTTGAAGAGAGGGCCGAGGGCTACTTCTTCATCAGAATCGCTTCCGAAGGTGAGAACTTGCGATCCTCTGGTATCAACCATGTGGCAATTGCCGGCAGTTCTTTTGTGCTCATCCGTCGTGCTTCTCAGCTTCCGACGAGTTTTGCGTTTCATTCGCTTGAAATGTTGTCGGTGAGCAACGTATCCTTGCCACCACTTTTTAAAGGCCATGCATTCTTCGGTAGGGTGTGCAATCCTCTGGTGGTATAAGCAGTAGTTAGGATGTACATACGCTTCGTCAAGGTGTATACCGACAGGAGTATTTCCTTTGAAAGATGGCAGCTTCATCCCTATTGACAGGGCTTTAGCAAACCGTTTCCTTGTCTTAAGCCTGTTTTTGTCTGCCGCGGGCGTGCTCTGATCTGGTTGGAGTGCTTTGCGACTCATCCCTACCATGACTTCTTCAACTTGATGCCGACGCCTGGCCCTTTCGAATACGGCCATTTCACGCTCTTGATCAGCTTTGCTCTTGTGACGGGCTTCGTTCAGCAGCATGTCAATCATCTCGTCTGACGGTTCCAAGGATTTTGGCACCGTTTCTGCCCCCAGCTCTTCTATATTATCTTTTGACGCCGAGTGGGCTTCTTCTTCATTTATTGGTGAATGGGAGATTATATAACAACTTACCACATAATTCTCGGGTTCTTCTGACGAGTCTTCTCCATCATCATTGTCATTATCTCCGCCCTTAAGGATATGGTTAAGAAACTCTTAGAGTATGATCGGGGTTCATGCCTTCTGGTTATATTCCTCCAGCGCGTCAATATTCTTTTGTAGGTCCGTGCGTTTTTCCTCAGACTGCGCGGGCTTTCTGGTCTTCTTCTTCTTCGAAAACTTCGACGGCTGGGCCTGGGTGTTTTACCCATCATTACCAATCCTCGGTGTTGGGTGCGGTTTTAGCATCTCCTCAATAATCTCGGGCTCTAGCGGGCTTTTCCACCTGATTGCCGGGTATGCTTGAAGATCCTTTAGCATTCTCTTAGTCTTTTCCGAAAGAACAACTTCCCATGGAGCTTCCTCTAAAAATGAGCATGATGCCCCCGGTCTATCCACCTTTTCAGGAGCGTGCGGTTGTGGCAGGTTTACCCTCCAGTTTTCAGACAAAGCGAACCTGCCCTGTTGGCACTAGTCCTCGACTCGGTTTTTGAAGGCGAAGCAATCTTCGATTGGGTGGCCCACTATTCGGTGGTAGGGGCAGTAATTAGGATTGTTGACGTCGTCCGGTTGTAGTGGGCGTCTCTGACCTGGTAGAGTGATAAGCCTGTTGCGCACCACTAGTTCGAACAGTCTTCTCAGTTTATCCTGAGAGAATGAGTAAGGACGTCTCAGCTTTTCTCTGAGTGATCACTGTTTATCGTTTTGGTGAACAGCTGGTTTCGGATCTCTCGTCTGTTGCTGGGCGTTGGCGACGAAGGTAGCTTTCCCTTTGCTCTTTTCATTTCGAAACTCCGTTTTTGAGGAGGACGGTCTATGGCCCATCTGGTCCATTTAGGCCAGCTTGTCGATTAAGGCTTGGAAAGTGGTCGGCTTGAAGAACATCATAAATTGGGATATAGTCACCTGCGGGTCAAGTGTCCCTACAAACATGCCCACAGCAGGAGCTTCTTCTATGCGTTGTTCGCATTTCGACCATAGGTTCCGCCACCGAATTGCATACTGAACCCATATCTCTCCTGGCTTCACCCTGGCATTGATCAATGCCGTGATCGGGGTGCATTCGCTGGCGCTTGCGAAACACTGGGTGAATAGCAACTCCATTTCTGTGAATGTTTTGAAGGAGTCATTCGGAAGCTCCGAGTACCATTCAAATGCCGTCTCCGCTAAGCTGCCGACGAACTAGCGAAGTAGCAATCTGTCGTCACTTCCTTTATTGCTGCATAGAGCCCTGAACTGAGCGACTTGCTGATGGGGATTTCCTGTCCCCTTATACACAAGAAATTTAGGGATCGTATATCCCCACGGATACTTAATTTGATCGTACCAGCTTGGATAGGGTCGCCCAGTTCTGACGACTTGGCCAGCGGCTTCGCTTGCCCGATTAGCTCGTATTTGTTGATCTATGTAGTCATCAAGCGCAGCTTTCAAGATCGTCCCCTCCCTTGCTGCTGATAAAGCCGGAAGAGGGTTTGATGTCTCCCTTCTGTCGTCTTCAAGGATTATTAGGGGATCTTTGGCTGGAGGGTCCGGCTGGATCATTATGCCCACCATATCTTGGAACAGGAGTGCCATTTGTTTTATATTAGTCGCTTGTTCCACGGCCTCTTTATCTTTTTTCTTGAGCATCCTTCGTAGGAACTCGGCGTTGCTCCGACGACGCTTCTGGGCTTTCTTTCTGCCCAGTAAGTGCGGCCATCTTTGTCAGCATCTCTTGGAGTTTCTATTGTTGCTCCTGAGCCTTTGTTACGGACCATGTAAGTGGTCGATGACCCCCAGAAGCACGGCTTTCATCTATTCCGAAAGCCATGTAGATGGTGTGCACTACCATGCCCCCAGACTTGGGGCATTTGGATCCATCACACTCAGAATTTGTTGGTAGTGGTGGTTGGTTCTCTGGCCTTCTCCTTTTATGGACTTTCGAGATTGAGGGGGCTATTGCAGACGATACTTTCCATGGTATGATGGAGGGATGATCCTACTTTTGCTGGACCTTCATTTTCTTCTGTCGGTGGGAGTAGTCATTGTCGATCACAGAGTCCTAGACTCTCTGCCAGACCTTGTGGATTTTGGAGGACAGCCGCTGAGGGGGCTGCTCCGGCTTCGCTTTAGTAACGTTTTCAACGGGTGGAGGAGATCTTTTTAGTACGACAATAAGAGAGTTCTTGCGTACCCTCCTGAGCGGTTCAAAGCTGTTCCCAGTTGGAACAGCAACATCAACTTCCACCATTGGAGCTGGTGGGGTAAGTCCAGAAGGGGAAATGCCCCCAGCTTTCCTCACTTGGCGCCAGTGACGACGTCGAGCATGTCGCGTAGCCGGGATTACTTCTATCATTGGAGTAGCTTCGTTATGCCCCCTGCTTTGAGGAGAGGCTGTTATTAGCGCCAGCCTGTCAAAGACTGACATCCGCTGGGAAGGAGTGGTCAACCTGTCGAAGGCCGACTTTGGAGTAGGAGAAGTAGTTTGGACAACTTCACCTGCAGCAGGAGTTGGGATAGCCTTCTACGGTATTGCGAGCCTCTTTGTGGGCCCATTTGAGCTTAGGCTCAGCCTGTTGAAGACTGAGGCAGTAGACTTAGACGACCAGTTGAGAGGGGCCACGGTAGTGGCAAGCCGATCGAAGACCGACTTCTTTGGAGCTTCCTGTGACGGCATTGAAGCTTTGAAGCTTATCGGTGGGAGCATGGTCCTGAAGAACAATCCAGTGGTGGCATGTGTCACATGTTCCATCGGCATTGCGAAGATGGAAGCCGCTTGGGGTCAGTAAGTTACTCTTCCAGACGGGGCGGAGTGGGAGTTGTTGCTGCAGTTGGTACAGCTGGAAGCCATTGATGTCATCTTCCCTTCTGCATAGGAGCAAGAAACCAAATCTTAGTACCTTGAATCCAGGGGCAACCATATTAAACCGCGATTTGTTCACGAACACGACACACGAAGTGTGGAGTGGAAAGAGAAAAAGGTCCCACCGGGCGTGCCAGAATCTGTTTACCGCCGAAAACGGGAGACGGGACTGCGTAGGCCGTCTTTCCTGAATTTGGGGGCAGATGCTATTTGGTTTTATCTGTACACCTCTCCGAAGATGCCAAGTTGATTTATGGCACCATGTATCGAAGGTTTAAACAGATGCGGCCGTTGTAGCAGACTTCGTCAGATTCCCCCTCGTTGTGAAGGGTTTTTGATTGTGGGGACGCTCTTCAAACCCCTGCAGTTAATTACGTTACCGCGTAGTGATAACCACTTTCTCCTGCTCCAGAAGGTCACTACGAGTCCTGTGTGTTTGTTTTATTTTTGGTTGCCCGTGGATTGTATATGGAGACCAATTCGTGTTGTCGCCCGTAGGGCGTGGATTAGTCCAAATCTGTATTTTCTTAGATTTGGGTTTGTTTGATTTAAGGATCGTTAATCTCGTTTGAGGTTAAGATCAACTTAAATGTTTGTTAAGGATACATTAGTCTAATTTTAGACTAAGATCTACTTAACAAGGGTTTATGATCATTTAGATTCAACGAAAGAGCGTTTGGGCTCTATTATTTTAGTTTAAGGACATTGCGGTCCATAGATCACCATTTTTTGAGGTGAGGATTTAGTTTAAGAACGTTGCAGTCCGTAGTAGTTTAAGCACGTTGTGGTCCGTTATTAGTTTAAGGATGTTGCGGTCCATTATTGATGGTTGTCGGTGTTAGTTATGTATATGCCCCAGAGGCCATTGTTGTACATATGATGTATATTATAATGGATGCTTGGATATATATAGAGAGGAATTTCTTGCTCGTCATGATAGTATACTATTTGGTTTCACTTTATCTTAACATGTTGACTTGTATATGTTTACTGTCTTACTCTCACATGTTGATAAAGCCCTTAGGATCTGTACTCGACTACTGGGACTATGATGAGATCATACTAGTGGGGCCACGGTAGTCGATGGGTACATCCTATAACTGTTCCTTGTCGAGACAGGGCATCGATACACCAGAGTAGACTAGCATATACGCATCTTGACCCATATGATGGGCGATGGATGATCCCATATCCATCGGTGTTTGACATCAAGGATGGTGTACGGGTGCTCAGTGGAGACTGGGTACACTGGACAGACTCGTCGAGAACTCCCAGATAGTGATATACCACACGTCAGATGGCAGTTCTCCGGTGACACTGGTACAGGGTAGTCTGTTGATCCGAGATCGTCATAGAGTCTTGTGTGATTCCCACTGTGCTTTGATTTCCACCTTACCGCGTCCAAGAGGGCGTGCAAAACGGTGGCTTTTGGGTGCAGTCCCGAATCACATAGAGGCAATGAGCGATAGGAGGGGATTCGTCTCTCCCGGTATAGGGAGTTGATGTTGTGCTGTGTTCGATTGGTTATAACTGGAAGTCCCTAGCCAGGGCTGATATAGAGATTTACTGGTAAGTGTTACCAGTAGTTTCTCGACCCTTTATGAGCCTCGCATCGACACGACTTATCGGTTACTGGGGTCTGACGTAAACCACCCCTAGACTTGATATGCGACATATCAGACGAAGAGACCGGACTGTACGGGAGTGTTACTGATTGGATTCATAGGAGAACGGACAGGCTAGCTTGTTGATCTTTTGATCGCTCAATACCTGGGTGGCTGTTACGTTTAGATGACCGCTTGCAGGTTATGGGTGTTTGATATGATCATCACCTGCTACCGGCGTATTGACGATTCTTTAGAGTCCTACACAGAGGTTTCTTGACTTTGGCAAAACGGAGTAGGGGCACATATGTGATATGTGCAGGATCGAGGATAATGCGATATGAGATACCGTATTATATTCTCGTGATATTTAGATATGAGCCGGGTCATCGGATCAAGTGTTGATTCGATGAATCGGTACATGATATATTAGTCGGTTATATTCGATATAGCCGGATTGTCGGATCAAGTGTTGATTCGATGATTTAAAGTATAATAATATATATGATATATTGTATTACATTATCTAATATTGGCTCCCTTTATTATTTCATTTTCTCACCGGGTAATACATTAATATATATGCGATATATGTTAGTTGTATTATTTTCTTTTGTTATAAATATATAATATATATGTGATATATATTATTGTAACATGATATGATTAATGATGAAACATATTTAGTGGAGATTAAACAAGGTTAGGGTTTGATTTGGGTTAGTTTCTTCTTGCACCTTCTAGAAGGAATTTCTTTTGTCATGGTTAAGATATTATTGTTGATATTTTCTCATGACTCATTCTTTAACCCAACCAAACTCTAACCCTAGTTAATTCTCTACAAAGGTTATCCTTGTCATCCTTGACCATGGTTCCATGATTAATCATATATTCATTTCATTATTCATCACAAAAGGATTATGCATTATTTTCTTCTTCATCTTCAACCTTGAGCTTTGAGAAAGCTTACTATGTTTTCCTTTTGTGATATTTTCATGTGAGAATTTGATATAAAAAGAAAGCATAAATACTACTCCATCATCCTCATCTAGTCTATCCGATTAGATTAGGGTGTTCACCTCATTAGAGTGACAGAGCTTGAGTTATAGCAATTTCGACGTAGATCATCGGAGAAAAGGAACACTACAAGCTAGCATGGATCGTTCGAGTCGTGGAGCCTCTCTTGAGTCCGGGAGATCGTGGATCGCAGCGAAGCGACTTCTACTCGGAGCTTATGAAGCGAAGGAGTGGACTACAAAGGTTGTAATCCCTCACACTTAGTTGTAAAGATGTTTACTTGCATGTTAAACCCTAATAATCTAGCAAAGATCCCGGCTTTGGGTTGTTCGGCACGTATAAAATTTTATTCGGGCATTGTTGATGCCTTATGAACCCTCACAAGAGTGCCTAGGAACCCTACAGTGGTATCAGAGCCTAGCTAGAGCATTAGGCGACATGTATACGAAGTTAAAACTCCGAACGAACCCCGAAACGTCAAAATGAACCCCTCTCTGGACAATTTTTAAAACCGTGATTTTTTCTGAATTAAAAATACCTAAAAATATCAGCAGGTAATTTTAAGTATAACTGTGAAAAACGATGACGTAAGACGTACGGACTCCGTGGAACCGCGGCCATACCTTGCTTGGGCCGCGGATCCACGGCCGTACAGTGGAGTTTGACTTTTTGTTTTGCACAGTAATGCCCGTAGCTGTTTGTGTATATTTCTGGGTATTTTTAATAAGACTCAAGTGTTGAGTGTTCTGGGGATTATTTTGTATTCTTTGATTCGATCGGAATATTTAATTTTGTTGTGTTTTTCCGGATATTTAGAAAATGTTAAAATGTTCGAACGGATATCATTAACTCATTTTTTCCCGGCACGAAAAACTTTCAAGTGTTGAATTTTTCTCGGGTTTAAATCTTTCGGAAAAATATGCAAGTAACGCGGCGGTCCCTCTAGAAGAACACAAACCTTAACTCGACTATGTGACCGTTTGAACTGCCTCTAAACCTTAGGGTTTGGGGTAGTACGGCGTGCCACATGTGAGGCGTTGGCTTGACCCTTCTACGGCTGGACCATCGGTACTGTGACATATACTGGGATTATTTGAACTCCGCTCAAGTGTTGAGCTATTTACGAAATCTTAGGTATTTGATTATCCGATCGGAAAGTTTAATACTGTCTATTTATCTAGAATGTGATACAATATGTGGAATTCATATAGTTAGGCATGAAATACGAAGTATGTGATATTTCGGATTTACGATATCTAAAGTGATTGTGGATTCCAAATGTTGTAGTTTTACAATTTCTTTTCTGTGACCGTAAGTGTAGTATGTAGTTGTATTGCCGGTTTTCGTTGCTATACATCAACGACGATCGGTGTATGCATACTTACTTACGTTGATGATATGTGATATTATGTGTTGCTGTGATATGTTATATTGGATCGTCGTGTTCTGAATAGCCGGGGTTTTTATGTGAGATGATGGTTTTTATTTTCATTCATGTAAAATTCATTTGTATGTAATATTCTTTTATTGGGGCACTTCCGGGCTGAGGATGATGTCACCAGTGTATATTATTTACTTTTCCGCATTAGGTAGACCCAAGGAAGGGAGCACAAGTAACCAGGTTCTAGGGTCCAGTGGGAGGCCATCTTGAGGAGTAGAGACCGGGTCTCCTAACCTTAGAATTGGCAGTGTTAATTGCCGCTCTCGTAGGGGTCTAGGGATGTGGGTTTGGCTATTCATCACGACCATGGAATCCGTGTTTTATACCGGCTCGTATTAAAACACGGACATTCTAGTATATCCAATATTTCATATATGTTCTTCTGCTGCAATGTTCTGTGATGAGATCATATTACTGCCTGAGACAAATGCTTATACTATATATATATGCTGATATATAAATATTACTGCTTTCGTTTCTTCTGTGATGCTTAGGAAGCATAAGCTGATGGGATTTATTAATGAGATTAATAAAAAGAAAAGAAACCTAAAAGATGTTGTAGAATCAAAACTTTATAAAAAGGGTAGCTACAGTTTTGCTTTGCACAACGGTATATGCGATATATCTTGCACCTTATTCGATGAGGAAAGAGCCGAGATCCCTTCACCGGGAGTGTCCTCTTTAGCGAAGCTGGCAGATGCTACAAACTCGCAGTTTAGTTTTTGACAGCTTATATAGTTCTTGCTTTGCATAGCGGTATATATGATATATCCTGCACCTTATTCGATGGGGAAAGAGCCGAAATCCCTTCACCGGGAGTGACCTCTTTAGCGAAACTAGAAGCCTAAAAAACACTCCTTTTCAAAATCACTTGTTTCTACAATGATATCAAGTTCATTACGCTCATGGTTTTCCGAAAAACCTGCATAGCCCTCCGACATTTCAGATAGGTAATACTTAGTATTCGTGCTGCGTTTGTTGGCTTTCGTCAAAGCGTAGTGTGCGGTAGCTAACTATTACTTATCTGCAACATATGATGAGATTGGGTTAGGGTAGTGATTTAAAAGAGATTTTACGATCACCAAAAATATTTTACCGCAATCAGAAACGGCGTCGCTTTGCAGCTAACCGGTGAATACGGGTCGGTCCACAGGAATGTGTAATATTCCTAAGTGTTCTTACGAGCTGATTCCAATGGTTTTTTGGTCTTTTGATTGAATCTAAAAAAAACTAAGTTGTACGATGATCAAGAGACTTGCTAGGATTAGGTCTAAGGTGAGTTTGATAAGATTAATATTAACACATCTTTCAAGGCCCTCGATTAAATCTTTTTAGAAGTTATAACAATTATTAGTAAAGGGGATTAGGATAATTGGGAAGAAACGAAGTTTTCATCCTCTAGATCCTTGTCCGTCCTTTTCTACTAATTGTTCTAACCTTCATGGAAGTCATGCATGTCTGGTCCTTTATACCACGGTTTCACCGTTACCTCGTGGGTAGGGTGCTGTAGGGAGCGGATCATGCATGCGTGCATGAAGTTCTAGTTATTACAAATTATTGGGCTTGAAAGAGATGAGAGATATTCATCTCTCAATCTCTCCTTTATTCCTAACCCTAACAAGAGAGGAAATTACTCGCTCATTAGGGGATCTTTTAAAAATAACATTTTAAAATAACTTACCTACTGCAGTTTAAGAAAGACTACACTAGATTAAACTAGGGCAATGGAAGGATTTATCTAAGGCAAGAATTAAATTAGAAAGCTAGGGCAAGAAATTAATTTTAAACTAAGGCAGAAAAATTAAATTAACTTACAAGAAATGATGCTCTTCAATCCTCAAAAGAATCTGAATTTTTATTAATTGAAAAGAGGCATTCCTATTACTGTATTTTGATTACATATTTATAAGTAAATAGGAAAATTTAGGGTTACAGGATTCGCACATGTGCGATTACAAAAATACCCCCGAAAAATCCCAACCTACGCACCGACGCCAACTTCCTGCGCCGACACGTGCAATAAATGGACGCGGAACAGCGGCTCCAGCCTAGGTTTGGCCGCGGTTCCGCGGCCAAACTAGGGAATTGTGCTCTGGTTTTTCTGGTGCTGTCTTCTGTTGACTCTTGGTTCCTGTTTATATATGTTCTTTTTCAATTGGGCTTCTAGGCATTCTCCGGGTCTCTAGTGAACATTGTATCGGACTTTTATCGTTGCTTCGTGACGAAATCCTGAACCTTGCGCTGTTTTGTAATGATCTCTGTGTAGGCTTGATCAAGATCCTCTGATTATTGGTCAAAGTCTTACTTTTGCATTATCTTATATCTTTTTCACTGCTTTCGCTCCAAGAGTCTGTAACCTGTAATATGTAACAAACATGCGTCAAAAGTACATGTTTATTTATAAAACGAATAAAATGGTGAATAAAATAATGCAATATTATAGTATGAACAAATACCCCCAAACTAATCTTTTGCTCGTCCTCGAGCAAACTTATTATTTTATTCTCGATAAAACCTAACCGCACTTTCGCAGGGAAACGCGATTGCACTGAGCACGTGCAACAAGCCGTTAAACCTCTAGGTGTCCCTAGTAGGAGGAGTGTTGTCTCCTGAGGGTTTTCATCGGATTACACCTACAAAATCCTATCAATTTGGCTTTTCGACTTCAATTCTCCAATTAGGTTTTCTAACAAGGAATTCTATTATCATTGACTCGTAGATTATCCACCCATATTTTTCACTTCCTCATTATTTAACTTAAGAATATATATTTCCTATAGACTTACTTAGCTTTCAGCATTTCCCAAGTTTTCCTTCTAAGGTTCCATCTCCATTTAGGAATTTTTCTATCAATTCTACTAAAGATACAAGTTCTATTCTTCATTCCTTTCTCTTATCTCAACTCTAATCATATATCCCCACGTGTGTGTATAAATCACCCCTACACTTGGAAATTCAAATCAAGCAATCATACTCTTCTCCGTTGTCCAAAGTATTAACTGGTGAATTCTTAATGAATCTTTGCTTACACATCCTTCATGCGACTGTTAATACTTCTTGAGGTACCAACAACCGATTACAAGATATGTTTGCACTTTAAAGCGTAATTCCTAGTCTTGCAACACCCAAGGCTTTTAGCAGTGACTCCCAAACCAGTTGGTCAAGGCACTAGGTGATGAAGCACCCTCGCTAAATATTTTTTCTATTTTTTGCAGCCTTAAGTAATCACAAAGACCAGTGTTCATTTTTTCTTTATTCACATTTTTTTTCTCTTCGTACTAAGGACTTTTAGACAAGAGCATTTCAAGGTCTCTTCTACTATTCTAAGTTTCAAAGTGCGTGATTGTGCAATTTGTAGGGTATACATTTTCAGAATCTAGACTTAAGCTAGGAATTATTTTTCAAACTTATACTCTAATAAGAATATCAATATTCTTCCTTTATTTCAACTTAGCCCAAAAAGTGAACTCAAAATTTGCCTATTTCTAAATAAACTACACAGACATATACTTTCTACCGTTAATCTTTAAAGAAGGTTATTTTTAGGGTTTTAATTTACTAAGTCTAAGATCTAGCTGTTCTTAGCCAGTTAACCTATTTGTTAAACTCAAGTTAAATATGGCCAAAATTGAATACAATAATTTTTATAATTTTTTAAAATTTTCAATTTTTTATGGGTTTTCAAATAAATATGTCAATGCAAAAGTATGTAAAAATGAATGCGAAGAAAGAAAACGTACCGAGCATACCCCCAAACTTAAACTTGACAGTGTCCTCACTGTCATGCTGCACCAAGAGGGTCAAAATGTCGACACTCCCCTGTTTATTTATTTTTCAATTTTTTTTTATTGTTAAAAGAAAAACAAAAATATATACAGAAAGGCCCCCCCAAACTTCAATGAAACAATGTTAGACATTACTGCCAGACTTTGCACAGACCAAACATCAACACCAACCAGTCGAAAACTTTATCTGTAAAGAGTGTCGGTTGGTGGAAGAACATGTTGTACCGATCCAAAAAGAATTGGGGAAGATAGGAGTGATGGTAGGGAAAGTGTGGAAGTGAATAGATATGATGTGGTGATGAATCAAAACGAGAATGAGAATGATCAGCAGTCAGTGGAATATTGGCATTCTCATAACTTATTAAAAGAAATGGGGGTGGTTCAACTTCTAAAAGAGGAGGTTGACTCACCACAATACCCCCAAAATGTTTCTGTGGGTCCTTTATTGACTTGGCATCATCCATCAATTGCATATGATATTCAATTTTGAGGGAACTAATCTCCTCGATGTCCGCCATAGTCCAACCGAAAACTTGCCGCCTATCTTGTAAGACCTTTAAAATAGCGTTCTCTTGCTCGAAGGCTAGAGAGGCTGATATTATAATGGGAAAGGTCTCATTCTCACCTATGTAAGCATATTTAAGGTGAGACGGGAAGGACATGAGTTCGAGTTTCGGAGGCGAAAGAATCATTGCGGAATCTACCTCGAACTCAAAGGATTCCAACACAGGTTCGAAATCACTGCAAACAACCGATTCGGATGGTTCAACTAACTCATCCAAAAATTCAAAAGACTCATATTCGGGCTGTGAGTCGTCATCATCCGAAAAAGTGAAACTTTCATAATCAATATCGGTTGTGTCAACTGTGGTAGGCTTAAGGAGAGACGCACTAGTGGCGTCAAAACTGTTCTCATCAAACAAGAATCTTTCCAACTCGCAGTCCTCCTGCGTGATTTCGTGAATAGAGCAAACTTCTCGTGTACTAGTATTAGGCACGGGGGGTAGACTTCCTAACTTGTAAATATTGAACTCACTAGACGTCTTCCCGAAGGATAGAGTCATGGAGCCATTGCGACAGTTTATTACAGCATTGGAAGTGGCCAAAAATGGTCGACCGAGGATCACCGGAATTTGGTTCCGTGAGTTAGCAACAGGTTGTGTGTCCATAACAATAAAATCAACTGGGAATATGAACTCCCCAACTTTGATCAACACATCCTCTAACTCACCCTTTGGATGGGTGATTGATCGATCAGCCATTTGGAGAGTACAGTGAGTGGGCTTAAGCTCTCCAATGCCTAATTACTCGTACACAGAAAAAGGTAGCAAATTGACACTAGCACCAAGATCTAGTAGTGCTTTATTGATGTTCTTGTCCCCAATTTTTATCGAAATAGTAGGACAACCGGGGTCCTTTTGCTTTTGGGGTAAGGAATTGACAAGAGCATCGCTAATAGCACTAGCCATAAAAACTTTCTTTGGTACTTGTGACTTCCTCTTTTTGGTGCATAAGTCCTTTAAGATTTTTGCATATGAAGGAACTTGTTGGATTGCATCCAAAAGAGGGATATTTATGCTAACCTGCTTGAACAGCTCAACAATCTTCTCCATTTGTGGAGTTGGTTTATTTGATCTCAACCGATTTGGAAAAGGAACATTTTGAAAGGTCGTTGAGTCCAATTTTTGTGGATCAGATTGTTGAGCTGGAACGGAACCCCGTGTAGATGTGTTCGTGTTGTGAGAAGTGGGTCCGTTCGAGCTAGAAGAAGTAAAGCCGTGTGAAGGATGGAGAATAGGCTCTAACGAAGAAGAAGAAGGTGAAGAAGAACCACCGGCAGGGGTGTCATCGTGAATACCCACATTGTTTTGCAACATTTTTCCCGATCTCAACATGGTCACAGCGTTTACGTTATGAGTTTGCTGTTGATTTGCAGTATGTACGTGACCGGGATTGGGCAGTGGTTGAGATGGGAGCTTTCCTTTTTCTCGCTCGCTCAATACTGCATTGAGTTGTATAATTTGTGCCTCAATAGATTTGATGCTTTGATCGTGTGAGGAACTGTTTTGCACCAAAGATTGAATAGAAGTCTCTAGTCTTGCTGTAGACTGTGTAGATTGCTTTAGGAATGCATCTAGACTTCTTTCGAGCGAACTAACCTAGTTATTATTAGGTTGAACAAAATTATTTGGCGGGTAAGAAGTGTTAGGCACAAAATTGTTCATCTGATTATGGTAAGGTTGTTGTTGAAAAGGTTGCTGTTGAAATTGAGTTTGTGGAGGTGCTTGTTGTTGTGGAGGAGGCCCTTGAAAATTGTTATTTCCTTGGAATTTTTGATTTTGGTTCCAAGCGAAATTTGGGTGACTCCTCCACCCCGGATTATATGTAGAAGAGTATGGATCGTTTCTTTGTCGTTGCTAAAAGGCAGCATTGACTTAATCATGTCCTTGAGTAGATGCATTGTAAGGACACTCTTCGGTTAAGTATGATGGAGCCGAACAACAAGCACACACAGTTCGTGTTGGAGATAGTGCCCTCAGAGTCAATTATTGGATCACAGGCACGTGATTGCAATGATTGAGGGAGGACCTATCCCGGGACGACAGTCTTACTCGAGATGATAGTTTGCTATCTGGTTTACCTTTATCATCGTGTACTGCTTCAGGTGACCTTACATGTCACTATTACACGTTGATAGAGCCCATAGGATTCTTGCTTGACGGCCAGCAGTATGTGGGCGATCATATACGTGGGAGCTGGTAGTCTATAAGCATATCCTTAAAAGGTCCCTAGTCGTAGGAGTTTCGAGACAGGGCATCGATTCTCCAGAATAGACTAGTGTATACAGTCGAGACCCCGACGAGGGGCGGTGGCCGGTCTCACAAGCCACTGGTGTCAGTTGGTTCACCTAAGATGTATACAGGTGCTCATTGGGTTATGAGTATACCGGACAGGACTCGCCGGGAACATGCTAGTTGGTCTTATACCTGACGTCAGATAGCAGTTCCCAGGTGACATGTGTACAGGTTAGTTCATCGACCTGGGGATCGTCATTTGTCTCGTGTGAGTTCCCACTGTACTTTGATTACTACCCTACCACGGCTCAAAGGAGTCGTGCAAACAGGTTTTAGTTGGGTACAGTCCCGAGCCACATGGAGGCAGTGAGCGGATCTTCGGGGGTTCGTCTCTCCCGGTATTGGGGGTGAGGTCGCGCTGTGTCTAGGAGAGCCATTACACGAAGTCCTTGGCCAAGGCAGGAGATTTACTGGTAGGTATTCCAGTAGTATCTCAGGGTGTTCTGGGCTACACTCCGACACGACTTGTACCGCTTTTAGGGGTCTGACTTTTACCAACCCCCTAGGCCCGACATGCGATGCTCATAGACGAACGGACCGGACTGTATGGATATTGTCACTGACAGGCTCAGTAGGGTGTCAGGATGAGTTCGCTCATCGACGTCCCTTTTAGTCAATAGCTGGTGGCCCGTTACGTATTGGCTTATACCTCTGACGTGCTAGTGGTTAAATCCACAACCATTGTATTGACGAGTCTTTAGAGTCCACCACACATTCAGTTACTCAGCTTTCGGGCGAAACGCTGTAGAGACCGTATGGAGATATGGCAGGGTCCGATCAGATACGTGCGGTATTGCACGGATCAGGATCGGACGGTTTGTACTAGTGGCCGTATGGTTATATGGCAGGGTTCGATCAGATACGTGCGGTATTGTACGGATCAGGATCGGACGGATATTACTAGCCGGCTTTGGTTTAAGCCGGATCCTAGTATAGTACAGTGTAGTTTTGTCTCATTGCATTTGTATCCGGACGGAATACAGATGCGGGTGTGTATGCACAGTATCGGGGTTTTCCTGTAATTTATTACGGGACCAGTTTTCTGGAGTTGCCAGTTTGCATTCCGTTCCGGCCGGTTTTCCTTTGTTCTTTCCCGGCCGGACTTTTCCGATGGAGGGTGTTATTTGCAAGTTTGCAAATAACACATTGTGGAGGGGTTTCTTGCAAATGTATTAATTATGAAAGCATCTTTTGATACCATTCTTTTCTATCATCATCACTTGCTTTTTGGTGATTTGAGGTGATTAGAGGTTGATGTGAATTTGTTATGATGATGTTTTGGATGTGGTCACCACTTGTGCTCCTACCATCACCTCCCTTCATGCTTCATATTCTTTCCTCCACCATTTTCTAAGAGAAGAAGTTTTTTCATACTTGAGAGAAGAAGAAGAGAGGATCATTTTCAAGAGGGAAAATTTGTTCATCTCATTTCATGCTAGAAAAATGCAAGCACCCTTTTTTTTATCTTGATTCCTCCATCATCTTCAAAGGCAACAAACCCCAAATGAGACATAAGCTCTACACTACACTTTCTACAGCAAATCTTGGACGCGTCGACTCGCCAGCTTCGCGCCCGAGTTGCCTCGGTATTGAGGTGGGAGCCCGTAAAAGATGTAGGCGATGTGGTGCCCTTCCGGCGAAGAGGCGACAACGAGGAGATGACGGACGAAGCATCCGCGGGAGATCGGAGTGGAGACGAAGACCGAAGGACTCGGATCATTCGGTATATCTCTTCCCCTATCTTATAGTTAGCTTAGACTTGTTAATGGCTCGATCCGGGGTTTAGTGCGCGGTGGTGCCGGTTTGCAAAGTTCGCAAAATTAAAGTTTATCACCGCTTCCGCATTTGGCCGTCGGATTGACGGCCGGGGCGCCGCCGTGCACTTACAGTGGTATCAGAGTCTCGCCATTAACTTCGTCTAGCTTCGTTTGATGTGTTTTGCATTTCCGATCGACCAAAATTCCAAAACTTGCATTTTCCTTCACATCAGTTTCTGTTGAAATTTTTTGAAGTCTAAAAATTTTTCAGGTTGTCTCAGAATGATGTGCAGAGAGTTCTAAGAACACTGGGAAAATTCGACAACATGATCCCTCTTCAAGAGCGCGGATCCGCGGCCATTAACCTTTACTAGGCCGCGGATCCGCTGCAATAATGAGAGATCATGTGATCGTTTTTTTGCAGTGGGCTTGTGGGCTAAAAATTGGGGTTTTGGAATATTAAAATTGGGCCCAGAATTTCTGTTAGTGCTACAGTATTGCTTGGGGGCCCACTTGTTATTTTTTGATCGATCGGATATTTTAAACACATTATTTCACAGTATTTACATTATATCTGCGACCGTGAATGTCACTCGATCGGTAAATCCGGTCTAACTGCTATAGCCCGGTTAGACGGATTTGCGAACGTGACTTTCACGTTGATGTTCTGTGTTTTGCTGTGATGTTGCGGATCGGTCGTAGGGATAGCCTGGATGCAATGCTAGTACAGTCTCTGTTGTATTATGTACATTTGATATTGCGGGGCGAGCGTCCGACATGTGGACTGCCGTCACTGCCTGTTTGTATTATTCTTTTGGGGCACGACCTGGTTGCGGTCGATGTACCCGTTGTATGTATATTTTACTTTCTGTACTAGGGTTACCCCACGGAGGGGTGCACGGATAGCCGGGTTCTGGAGGGCAACAAGCCCGCATGTCAGGGCATTGAGACGAAGGGGGCTTCAGTCTGGAATTGGCGGGCTATTCGCCGCACTCGTAGGGGGTACAGGTTGACCCAGGAGGGGTGCCCAAGTTACCGGATTCAGTGAAGTGCTGGGTGGTCCATTCACGGCGCTGAAGGGGGCTGCCTCGCTTCAGGTTTTGGCGGGTGACTTGCCGCGCCCGTAGGGGTCTAGGATTTCATTGCACAGGCTATCCACACGACCAGGGGAACGTCGGGTTTCAGTAGTGGCTCTGTGAAACCCGGGGATCCCAGATATCTGTATTGTTCTGTGATGCTGTACATTTCTGTGATGTTGCATTTTATTCACGTCTTGAGCGAAATACTATATATTGGTATATATATTAGTAGATGTTGTATATGTTTTTCATCCGCGCTAGTCCAGTCCCCGCTCTGCCGTTAGTTAGCTAACCTAACAGGTGATGACGGGACCCAGTGGCGAATGCGGATGGCATATACGTACGTCAGTATATTTTCGTTCTTTGTGGTGTGATCAATTGATGGGACTGCGTTGATTCGGATCAATGCAAGTTAATACAAACCTATTCTGATGTTGTTGGAACACTTTTCAAAAAGCTGTTATTGCAAGGACGTTCACTTTTGTTTTGCATCGTGGTATTCATTTGGAATATCCTGCTCCTCAGTCGACGAGGCAAGGGCCGAGATCCCTTCACCGGGAGTGACCCCTTGGACAAAAGTTTGCGTCAGGGCATTAACTTCACTATAGCCGATTACTTTTGCTTTGCACAGTGATATTCGGTTATGAGTATCCAGCACCCCATTCTACGGGGAAAGAGCCGAGATCCCTTCACCGGGAGTGACCTCTTTAGTAAAGGTTTTCGTCACTATATTTTCTAAAAAGCTATCCGTTCCTTCAACGAGATCAAGTTCATTACGTTAAAGGTTTTCGCCAGAAACCATTCGTAGCCCTCCGTCGTTTCATATGGGTAGTCAATAGTATTCAAGCTGTGTTTGTTGGCCAAAGTCAAGGCACAGTGTTTGGTAGCTGTTGGTTATTCATATGCAGCATAGATAGATGCGTTGGTTTGGGACAGTCGTACTACCTTGTTGGCCAAAGTCAAGGGTATGTACGGGTGGGTTCAAATTAACCTGGAGAATGACGGGTAGAACTTGACATGTGACTTATGATTTGTTGGCCAAAGTCAAGGTCATAAGAGCATGGGGTAAAAATCACATCGGGAGTTTCAAAAGAACTGAAACTTGCCAGATATGCGCATACCTTCTGGAGTGTGATACCGTGAGCGGATTCCGTCAGGTTATCATGCGATGATAGTTGGATCCCGATTCCCACTGATGAGTTGGTTTACTCCTCGGGTGTTCCCGACTAATTCTTCTTTTAGGTTTGGAGGAGAATTTGAGGTACAGTGGGAGGTTTCCTGATTAGATAAATTGGTAATCATTCTGATCTAGGGTAGAGTGCACGCTGAGTGTTTCTTTTCTCTCTCTCTCTTGGCAGCGACCATTGACCCGACCCTAAGACTATGACTCAGAGACCAAGTTGACCGAACCTTCTTAACACTGGCTTTTGGATTGTCAGAGTTGCAGACCTCATTGCCACTCCTACTTTTACCCTTTTCTCCAGGACACCCCGTATTACTACGAACGTTCACTTCCATTGGACAAAACCATCGTATGGTTATATACGAACTCGAAGGAATTTATTCGAGGATGGTTTCAGGTTCTGGAGAAAACGGATAGGACTATTCAGTTGTCTTTTCCTTTTACCTTCTCTCAGGTTGCGAGTACTCCTTGGTTTAGGAGATAGTACACCTATTACGCAAATTGGATGGTCTTCTTCCAAACCTTAGGCTGGTGCCGACCGGTAGGGAATGAAGAAAACCAATTAGCATAACGATGGTGTGCAGAAGGTATTAAGATTAAGACAAAGCAAGGGATTAGTAAGAGGGCAAAGTAAATTGCGACTGATATTCACGACCAAACCAAGTTTTTCTTCGCCAATCCTAAATCACCTTTGTATTTCTCCAGGACACTCCGTATCACTACGAAGATCCACAGTTTATTGGATACTCCATCGTATGGTTATATACGAACTCGAAAGGAACTTGTTCCAGTTCGGGGATGGATTTTGGTCCAGGAGAAATAGGAATAAGGTTTATTCGGTTGTCTTTTATCTTCACCTTCTCTCGCATTGCGAGTGCTCCTAGGACTAGGACAGTACACCCATTATGCTTATTGGATAGTCTTCTTCCAAACCATAGGCTGGTGCTTAACGGTAGGGAAGGAAGAAAACCATTTGGCCTAAGGGGTGTGCAGAAGGTAACGACTAAAGACATATAAAGGGATTTGGAGAGGTGGCGAAGAATTATGCGGTTATAATTATGAATCTGGATAATGGTAGAGGCATTGCTAGGAATACCAGGATACCCCATCGAAACATTTCAATGTTTCAGTTCACTGTGTACTGTTAAAAGAAAACTGATTTCCCGATTAGATACTTACTCCAGGGTATGTATTTACCAGGTATGATTCTCACATCTGTATGGTTTTACAGATGATGAGTGGGAGTAAGTTATTGGGAATTGGGTGATCATCCTCATTATATCGGGATTCGTTGTAATCGGTGATATTTGAGGAGATCACCTGGGCTGTTTGCCGGTCGGCAAATATTTGGTTTTGAATATCCGCTGTTGTGCACCAATTTCAAATTGATATGTCTGTACGTCTATTTTCATAGAGTGAGATATACCTTTTGATATTATGTCGATGACATTTACCTATATCAGTGGATGGTTAGGTAAGGAGCATTAAACAGCGGTGTAATTCTTCTTAACCATAAGTACAGTTTTCAACCTACGACACACAGTGAAAGAGTTGTTAGACTCGGCGGACTTATACAGAGTATTGTATGTTGTCCAGTGTCCATTAGGAAAGAGGGGTTGGTCCTCATACTATATTCTATTTACTTTTAACTTCTCTAGTTCTTAGACATGTGTTTCGTAGAAACACAGGGTCTAAGTTTTGAGGAGTTATAGGTATTTGAATAGAGTAGAGAACCAGGTGTAGCAAGTATCGGGATTCTTCAAAGTGATCGAAGATGTAGATACTTGTGTATGGTATTCAGTTGATAGTAATGATAAAGAAAAATTGCTTCTCTTTCAGGTTACTTATAATTGGAAGCATTCCTAAGTTGAGTAACGCTGATCGGCCTCTCTCCATTTAGTTGACATGCACTGGAGACAGCTGCATGATTTGAATCTGGTTCAATTAAATCAGTGCCTCTGGATCTATATTGGATATAGTACAGTTCATATCTTAACATTGTTAAGGTACGGGGAGTTGTCCGGCTTATGATTAAAACCAGACTCTGGATAACTCAAGGCACGTTTCTGTAATGGCTGTTTGTGGGTTGACCCAGGCTATGACGAGGGTTGACTTTCTACCATCTGGCAGATCAATAGAAGTATTGTTCTAGACTCGCCACAGTTTTATTAAAAATGGATTTTTTCAAAAAAGGAGTATGGTAGAACTGGAAGTGATTCCAGAACCGCAAACGATTACTGAAGATTTGATAAGGAACCTAAAGATTCAATCTGATTTGACATTCCATTGGCCACTCCGCAGATAAGGTGGGTAACTTCAGGCACCCGAGAGGCACTCCGGTAGCCTCAAGGACGGTGACAGGGAAGTTCTTGTTTACCCACACTTGCCATTGTTGTTGTTCCAGGCTGCGAGACCCGGCAGGAGGATGAGTATAGCGTCGTTCTAAACTAGCTTTAGAAGTGCACATCTATATGACTCTGCCAGAGGGTTTTCATAGTCAGTGGGAGCAGCGGAAGCATTGGTGGACATCAGGCTTATGTCTATTTATAGACTAAAGCAGATATAGCGGAGATAGATCATCTATTTCTGATGTGACAGTCATAGGTTTAACGTCATCAGAATAGGGGATGGATCTGTTGAGAAGGTAGTAGGGTGTGATATCCGGGTTTTAGATGACATACACAAAGTAGGAAGTGACATTCCTATACTACGATCGGTTATACTTTGGTCGTCACCCAGTGGTTTCTCCACAAAGGACTTGAATATTATATCAGACATACTGGTTACTAGATCTATGGTTTTAGGTCTAGATTTGGGTGGTTTCCCAATCAGGGTACTTTGACAGCATTCTATGAGTATTTAGAATGGAAGACTCCTGGCACGGTAGTGTACGTGCAGGTGATGGAGTCACCCTCTCTAAAGGTGTCTTCTAGACTAAAATAGAGAGGGATATGCATGATTGGCAGATCACTTGCTTAGGCAATTGAGTCAATCATGAGATGTCAAGTACCACACCAGATGTTGTTCTTGCACTAGATGCAATAA
This sequence comes from Agapanthus africanus, assembly GCA_030015575.1. Classification (NCBI taxonomy): domain Eukaryota; kingdom Viridiplantae; phylum Streptophyta; class Magnoliopsida; order Asparagales; family Amaryllidaceae; genus Agapanthus; species Agapanthus africanus. The sequence goes on along the minus strand of CM057339.1, from coordinate 819,352,078 downwards.
GTTGACATTGATCCAATCCTGGAGAAACAGTCGGAAGCAGTTTTAGAACATAAGTGGATGTTCTAGGGATATGATAACGACAGCCTCATCGGGGGACAGTTATCATTCCAGGCTTCCAAGGTGACCTGGACGACAAGGAGGTTGTCAGAGTTATAGTTTTCCTTCTGACGAGGGGCAGTATTCTGGACAGATGGTCCAAGACAATACTGAGGGAGGCATGGCGCAGGATACTGATTAAGTTCAGTTGACGATACAGTCTAAGAAGTTTGGATTTGGAGTTCATTTATGAGCTCGGTCCCATCAGACATCCAGACACTCTAAGACAGGTATTGCTCATTTCGGGAGATGGCTTTCTCCGCGAACTAGAGATATAGAGAGACATAGAAAGAAACATCTAGGCGGATCCACTCACTGAGGCTATTCCCCGAACGCAATAGTTTCGCAAACAGGCTTTGTGCGACTGACTAGTAGAGGAGTTGGGTGTTCGGTATCACACGGGCTGTGAGTATGCGACATCACAATAATTAGCCTTGAGTGCAAGTGGGAGATTATTGGAGATAGTGCCCTCAGAGTCAATTATTGGATCACAGGCACGTGATTGCAATGATTGAGGGAGGACCTATCCCGGGACGACAGTCTTACTCGAGATGATAGTTTGCTATCTGGTTTACCTTTATCATCGTGTACTGCTTCAGGTGACCTTACATGTCACTATTACACGTTGATAGAGCCCATAGGATTCTTGCTTGACGGCCAGCAGTATGAGGGCGATCATATACGTGGGAGCTGGTAGTCTATAAGCATATCCTTAAAAGGTCCCTAGTCGTAGGAGTTTCGAGACAGGGCATCGATTCTCCAGAGTAGACTAGTGTATACAGTCGAGACCCCGACGAGGGGCGGTGGCCGGTCTCATAAGCCACTGGTGTCAGTTGGTTCACCTAAGATGTATGCAGGTGCTCATTGGGTTATGAGTACACCGGACAGGACTCGCCGGGAACATGCTAGTTGGTCTTATACCTGACGTCAGATAGCAGTTCCCAGGTGACATGTGTACATGTTAGTTCATCGACCTGGGGATCGTCATTTGTCTCGTGTGAGTTCCCACTGTACTTTGATTACTACCCTACCACGGCTCAAAGGAGTCGTGCAAACAGGTTTTAGTTGGGTACAGTCCCGAGCCACATGGAGGCAGTGAGCGGATCTTCGGGGGTTCGTCTCTCCCGGTATTGGGGTTGAGGTCGCGCTGTGTCTAGGAGAGCCATTACACGAAGTCCTTGGCCAAGGCAGGAGATTTACTGGTAGGTATTCCAGTAGTATCTCAGGGTGTTCTGGGCTACACTCCGACACGACTTGTACCGCTTTTGGGGGTCTGACTTTTATCAACCCCCTAGGCCCGACATGCGATGCTCATAGACGAACGGACCGGACTGTACGGATATTGTCACTGACAGGCTCAGTAGGGTGTCAGGATGAGTTCGCTCATCGACGTCCCTTTTAGTCAATAGCTGGTGGCCCGTTACGTATTGGCTTATACCTCTGACGTGCTAGTGGTTAAATCCACAACCATTGTATTGACGAGTCTTTAGAGTCCACCACACATTCAGTTACTCAGCTTTCGGGCGAAACGCTGTAGAGGCCGTATGGAGATATGGCAGGGTCCGATCAGATACGTGCGGTATTGCACGGATCAGGATCGGACGGTTTGTACTAGTGGCCGTATGGTTATATGGCAGGGTTCGATCAGATACGTGCGGTATTGTACGGATCAGGATCGGACGGATATTACTAGCCGGCTTTGGTTTAAGCCGGATCCTAGTATAGTACAGTGTAGTTTTGTCTCATTGCATTTGTATCCGGACGGAATACAGATGCGGGTGTGTATGCACAGTATCGGGGTTTTCCTGTAATTTATTACGGGACCAGTTTTCTGGAGTTGCCAGTTTGCATTCCGTTCCGGCCGGTTTTCCTTTGTTCTTTCCCGGCCGGACTTTTCCGATGGAGGGTGTTATTTGCAAGTTTGCAAATAACACATTGTGGAGGGGTTTCTTGCAAATGTATTAATTATGAAAGCATCTTTTGATACCATTCTTTTCTATCATCATCACTTGCTTTTTGGTGATTTGAGGTGATTAGAGGTTGATGTGAATTTGTTATGATGATGTTTTGGATGTGGTCACCACTTGTGCTCCTACCATCACCTCCCTTCATGCTTCATATTCTTTCCTCCACCATTTTCTAAGAGAAGAAGTTTTTTCATACTTGAGAGAAGAAGAAGAGAGGATCATTTTCAAGAGGGAAAATTTGTTCATCTCATTTCATGCTAGAAAAATGCAAGCACCATTTTTTTTATCTTGATTCCTCCATCATCTTCAAAGGCAACAAACCCCAAATGAGACATAAGCTCTACACTACATTTTCTACAGCAAATCTTGGACGCGTCGACTCGCCAGCTTCGCGCCCGAGTTGCCTCGGTATTGAGGTGGGAGCCCGTAAAAGATGTAGGCGATGTGGTGCCCTTCCGGCGAAGAGGCGACAACGAGGAGATGACGGACGAAGCATCCGCGGGAGATTGGAGTGGAGACGAAGACCGAAGGACTCGGATCATTCGGTATATCTCTTCCCCTATCTTATAGTTAGCTTAGACTTGTTAATGGCCCGATCCGGGGTTTAGTGCGCGGTGGTGCCGGTTTGCAAAGTTCGCAAAATTAAAGTTTATCACCGCTTTCGCATTTGGCCGTCGGATTGACGGCCGGGACGCCGCCGTGCACTTACAGTTCGTGGAGGCATAACAGGGGCAGGAGAAGGCGACGAGATTTTGGTCTCAATCGCTTCTAGCTTTTTAGTAAGAGCGGCCATCTCGGCCTTCATAGCAATTGACATCTCTACTTGATGTATTTCTGCCCTAGATTGACCACTAGAAGAAGATGATGTGGTCTTGGAGCTCTCCCACTGAATTGTTTGTTCACTAAGATCCTCAAGAAACTGCCACGCTTCCTCACTAGATTTAGAGAGAAAGTGACCTTGACAGATGGTTTCTAGCAACTGCTTCGTTGCCGAGTTCAATCCCTCGTATAATGTTTGGCAAAGTTGCCAACTTTCGATCCCATGATGAGGGCATTGAACGAGTAGGTCTTTAAATCTTTCAAAACACTTCCAAAATGGTTCGGAAGGAAGTTATGAAAATTGTATAATCTCATTGCGGATTCTAGCAGTTTTGTGATGAGGATAGAACTTCTTAAGAAAAGCCTTCACAAACTCTTCCTAATTTCTAATGGAATGTGATGCTGTGCTGTATAGCCACTTCTCGGCTATGTCACATAAGGTGAAAGGAATGACCCTTAGCCTTATAGCGTCTTCACTTAATTGGGTTGTTTTCATCATAGCGCAAATGTTTTGGAATTTATTGATAAAGATATAAGCATCTTCAGATTCCAAACCATGAAATTTTGCAGCATATTGATGAAATGTGGTTTTATTTCAAAATTGTCCCCATTTGCCGGTGGGGGTGAAAGACAGGTAGGTAAAGAAGTGCGGACAGGGTAAAAAAGATCCTGGAGCGCAACTCGTGCGGACGCTTCAACAGGCGGTTGGTTCGGGTTATTCGCACCTAACGGAGGTGGAATCATTCCCATCGGTAAGGTATTGTTCGGGTTGAATCCCGACATGCCTTCGGAAGAAGAATTTGAAGGTGTAGGTAAGAAAGTGGGTGGAATTTCGACTTCGGTGTCGAAGGGTTCGTCAGTCGGTACCAACGAAACACGGACTAATCGGACGCTAGGGTCCCTAGTCCAAAATGACATACACTAAAAGGGTAGTGTAGTCAGAAAAAAAAATGAAAGACAGAATGTGGAGGTAAGATAACGTCAATGAGAGGAAGTGGTGTAAGTGAGGTGCAAGTTTTCCTTAGCGACAAGTTGCAAGTTTTGAAAAGATTTTCTCTTTTTTTCATTTTTTTATGTGAGAATTTTGCAAAAATATTTTTGAAAAGAGACTTTTGACACAAATGCACTCAACCACACATGTACAATCAGGCCTAGATCTAGGGTCAACTAGGTCAGCTAGACAGCTCCTAACTTTTCCAAAAGGCTAGATAGGACCTCAAACCACCTCTTCACCGCCAATTGCGGCCAGGTAAGTGCCAGGTAAGTGGGAAGGAACCACAGTAGTGGGCCTAATTAAAAACCACTAGCCTTTGACACACTTGCCTAGACACCGCAAAGTCAGGTTAGGATAAACGGCTGATGCCTATACTAGTCCTCTGTCCTAATGAGCGCGACGTCCTTAGGGCTGAGTCTAATATTTTTTAATTTAAGAGTGGTCAATGCAAATGCTTTAAAGTAATTTCTGGGGTCCTGGGAAGGGTAATGAAATCCCCACCCAATCTGAGTTTGGTCAATAGCCCCTTAAAGTCCAATTAATATATGAAAAACATTAAATTCACTTGCAATCAATTTTTAAGCGCGGCGCAAAGAAACCTGCAAAAAATCTGTTATTGAGAAGGGGGAAGAAGATTTTTTTTTGCGCAAAGAAATCCTGCAGGAAATTTCTCAAAAAGATATATGGGGATTGAGAGAGGAGGAAAAGAGGAACAAACCGACAAATTTCCACGCGATGAAGCCACGTGTCCGCCGCGTTTCCGCGGTTCTAAGCGCAATTATGCCGCGGTTTCGCGGTGGAAAGAGGAGATCAGGTCCTCAGAAAACTGGTACGGCTCTGTTGTGGAATTTCCCCTCCGATCTGATGTGACTTCTTCTGTTTTGCCCTCTGTAAATTTCCAGATCCGAGATTCTTTGCTGTTCCTGCAAAATTCAAAAGATAAACCCTTCAAACAATAATAAAAATTGAAAACTTTTTGTGCTTTTTATATTTTCATATTTTTATGATTTTTAAAATTTATATCAACCCGAAATCACAAAATGGAAATTTTTACGCCATCCCCGGCAACGGCGCCATTTGATTTAAAAAAGATTTTACGATCACCAAAAATATTTTACCGCAATCAGAAATGGCGTCGCTTTGCAGCTAGCCGGTGAATACGGGTCGGTCCACAGGGATGTGTAATATTCCTAAGTGTTCTTACGACCTGATTCCAATGGTTGTTTGGTCTTTTGATTGAATCTAAAAAAAACTAAGTTGTACGATGATCAAGAGACTTGCTAGGATTAGGTCTAAGGTGAGTTTGATAAGATTAATATTAACACCTCTTTCAAGGCCCTCGATTAAATCTTTTTAGAAGTTATAACAATTATTAGTAAAGGGGATTAGGATGATTGGGAAGAAACGAAGTTTTCTTCCTCTAGATCCTTGTCCGTCCTTTTCTACTAATTGTTCTAACCTTCATGGAAGTCATGCATGTCCGGTCCTTTATACTACGGTTTCACCGTTACCTCGTGGGTAGGGTGCCGTAGGGAGCGGATCATGCATGCGTGCATGAAGTTCTAGTTATTACAAATTATTGGGCTTGAAAGAGATGAGAGATATTCATCTCTCAATCCCTCCCTTATTTCTAACCCTAACAAGCGAGAAAATTACTCGCTCATTAGGGGATCTTTTAAAAATAACATTTTAAAATAACTTACCTACTGCAGTTTAAGAAAGACTACACTAGATTAAACTAGGGCAATGGAAGGATTTATCTAAGGCAAGAATTAAATTAGAAAGTTAGGGTAAGAAATTAATTTTAAACTAAGGCAGAAAAATTAAATTAACTTACAAGAAATGATGCACTTCAATCCTCAAAAGAATCTGAATTTTTATTAATTGAAAAGAGGAATTCCTATTACAGTATTTTGATTACATATTTATAAGTAAATAGGAAAATTTAAGGTTACAGGATTCGCACATGTGCGATTACAAAAATACCCCCGAAAAATCCCAACCTACGCACCGACACCAACTTCCTGCGCCGACACGTGCAATAAATGGCCGCGGAACCGCGGCTCCAGCCTAGGTTTGGCCGCGGTTCCGCGGCCAAACTAGGGAATTATGCTCTGGTTTTTCTGGTGCTGTCTTCTGTTGACTCTTGGTTCCTGTTTATATATGTTCTTTTTCAATTGGGCTTCTAGGCATTCTCCAGGTCTCTAGTGAACATTGTATCGGACTTTTATCGTTGCTTCGTGACGAAATCCTGAACCTTGCGCTGTTTTGTAATGATCTCTATGTAGGCTTGATCAAGATCCTCTGATTATTGGTCAAAGTCTCACTTTTGCTTTATCTTATATCTTTTTCACTGCTTTCGCTCCAAGAGTCTGTAACCTGTAATATGTAACAAACATGCGTCAAAAGTACCTGTTTATTTATAAAACGAATAAAATGGGGAATAAAATAATGCAATATTATAGTATGAATAGGTAGTTGTGCGGCTTTGTTGGCTTTCGTCAAGGGACGTACGACTGGGTTTAATTCAATCAAGAAATGTACGGGTTGAACTTGACTAGCGCACTATGGTTTGTTGGCATTCGTCAAGGTCATAGCACGTTAGGGGTAAAAGCATTATCGGGAATTTCAAGTGTTGAAATTTGCAATGAGATTGCATACCTTCTATGAGTTAGATGGATCCTGATACCCACCACGAGTAAGAGTTACTCCTGGGAGAGTTTTACACAGGACAATTAGCCGATCAAGTAGGTGTCTAGAAAGGTGTTAACGGGGTTATGCCTCTAGGAAAACGAGGTTTATTTTAATTAGGTCCGTGCGAGAGCACGGGGAACCTCCCTCAAGTACCGACACTGATCTGGCTGAAAGATTGACGAAATTGTAGGGTGTAATTAATCCCGGCTAATCTTAACTTTCAGGGTTTGAAGGAAGATTTGATAAAAACAGTAGGAGACATCCTGATTAGATAAGATAATAACCAATCTAATCTTGCAAGAGCATACGCTAAAGTGTTTCCTTCTCTCTCTCTCCAGGTAGCGAGCATGTCAGGACTTAATCAAGATAATAATATGGATGTATTGACTGAACCCGATTATTATACTGAGCAAGGGAACGCTGGTCCCGTTCTTTCTTATAAGAGTTATAAGACTAAACAAGAAACAGGAGAATATCTGGATTCTCACGCCACCCAAACAAAGAACAAGCATGTTGATGCATCTTCTTCGGGTGTGTTAGTTATTGAGAATTGTTTCTCAGTTCACCCTACGTCCTGGGTATTAGATACCGGATCGGGATCCCATATATGTAAATTGTTACATGGGCTACGGAAAGGTAGAGAACTGGGAAAAGGTGATCATTCCGTTCAAGTAGGGAATGGTGCAAGTATTGTAGCCAAAGCAGTTGCGAATATCACCTGGTATTACCAAGTCGTAATACACTGATTTTAAATGAGTGCTATTATATACCGAACATGATGTGCAACATTATATCAGTTTCTTTATTAAGTAAAGAAGGGTATAATTTTGTAATACAGGATAATATTATGAACATCTTCCTAAATCAAAAGTTGATTGCATCAGGCTCGTTACATAATGGCATATTCATTCTCAATCAAAATACAGTTCTCAATATACAAAACACACATAAGAGGAAGAGTTCAGAAATGAACGAATCCTTCTTGTGGCATTGTAGACTTGGTCATATCAATGCGACATGACTAGCTAAGTTACATAAAGATGGATATTTGAATCCGTTCGAATTATCATCTTATGATACTTGCCATTCATGTCTCAAAGGTAAAATGACCAAAACACCGTTTAGTGGACACGGAGAAAGAGTTACGGAACTCTTAGGACTGGTACATAGTGATGTATGCGGTCCTATGTCTACGCATGCCAGGAACGGTTCTTCCTACTTCATTACATTCACTGACGATCTCTCTAGATACGGACATGTGTTCCTGATGAAACACAAGTCTGAAGCTTTTGAGAAATTCAGAGAATATAAGCACGAAGTAGAGAACCAAACGGGGAAAAGTATTAAGATCCTTCGATCTGATCGAGGAGGAGAATACTTGAGCAATGATTTTCTGGATTATCTAAAAGAGAATGGGATTCTCTCTCAGCTTACTCCTCCTTATACACCACAGCACAACGGTGTATCGGAACGGAGGAATCGCACCCTATTAGATATGGTGCGCTCTATGATGAGCGAAGCTGAGTTACCTATTTCCTTCTAGGGGTATGCGATTGAGACAGCCATACACCTATTGAATATGGTTCCTACCAAATCAGTGCCTACCACTCCATATGAGATATGGAAGGGAAGAGACCATCTCTTAAGTATGTTAAGATATGGGGTTGTCCGGCCTATGTCAAAAGGCTAAATCCGGACAAACTCGAGGCAAGGTCTATCCTATGTAAGTTTGTAGGATATCCTAAGAACTCACAAGGGTATATCTTCTACCACACCGAGGAACAAAAGGTATTTGTTTCTCGACATGCCACCTTTTTAGAAAAGGAATTTCTTGCGAAAGAAATTTGTGGCGAGGAGGTAGAACTGGAAGATGTTCCAGCAACACAAACTATAACAGAAAACTTGGTAGAACCAGAGGATTCAGTAATACCCGACGAACCCCAGCCTCTCCACCGATCTAGTGGGGTTTCTCATCCACCTGAGAGATACTACGGTTTTCTCATTGATGGTGGGAGCGAGGATTGCATCATGGAAGATGATGACCCGACTAGTTTTGAGCAGGCCATCACGAGTGGTGACTCTGTGAAATGGCTGGATGCAATGTGATCTGAGATGGAATCCATGTACACCAACAAAGTATGGACTTTGGAATATGCTCCTGAAGGGGTAAAACCCATTGGGAGCAAGTGGATCTTTAAAAAGAAAATTGGTGTAGATGAAAAGGTTGAGACTTTCAAAGCTAGACTTGTTGCAAAGGGTTTTCGCCAACGACCAGGTGTGGATTATGACAAAACCTTTTCTCCAGTGGCTATGCTTAAGTCCATCCAGATCTTACTTGCCATTGCTGCATACCATGACTACGAAATCTGGCAAATGGATGTTAAGACCGCTTTTCTAAACGGTGATTTAGAAGAGTGCGTATACATGACTCAGCCAGAGGGCTTCGTAGATAGTGGGAGCAGCGGAAAAGTGTGCAAATTGCTTAAATCCAACTATGGGTTAAAGCAAGCATCGCGGAGTTGGAACATCTATTTTGATGTTGTAGTCAAAGAGTTTGACTTCATCAAAAATATAGATGAACCTTGTATCTATAAGAAGGAAGAAGAGAGTAAGGTTGTCTTCCTCGTATTGTACGTCGATGACATACTCTTAATAGGAAATGATATTCCTATGCTGCAATCAGTCAAGCTCTTCTTATCACAAAGATTCTCAATAAAAGATCTAGGTGATGCCTCCTGCATACTGGGAATAATGATCTATAGAGATAGATCTAAACGGATACTGGGATTGTCCCAATCCAGGTACATTGACACCATACTAAAGAGGTTTAATATGAAAGAATCCAAGCGTGGGAACCTACCCACGATCTCTGGACTCACTCTCTCCAAAGAGATGTCTCCCAAGACTGATTTGGAGGAGCTCGCATGCAAGGGATACCCTATGCTTCGGCAGTAGGTTCTATCATGTATGCGATGCTATGTACCAGACCCGATGTAGCATACTCACTAAGTATAGTGAGTAGGTATCAAGCAGATCCTGGAGAGAGTCACCGGACAGCTGTGAAGAACATTCTCAAGTACTTGCGAAGGACTAAGGAGATGTTCTTGGTGTATGGTAACTGAAAACTCCAGGTGGAGTCCTTTACCGATTCTAGCTTCCAAAGTGATAAGGACGACTCTAAGTCGCACTCGGGATTTGTCTTTACCCTCAATGGAGGGGCGGTATGTTGGATGAGTTCCAAACAGGATACCGTTGCAGACTCAACGATGGAGGCTGAATACATCGCTGCCAACGATGCTGCCAAAGAGGCTGTCTGGATAAAGAAGTTCATTAGTGAACTTAGTATGGTTCCATCCATTGAACATCCAATACCTCTATATTGCGATAACAACGGAGCTGTGGCTTTAGCCAAGGAACCTAGGTCCCAACAAAAGTCCAGACATATTCTGAGGCGGTATCCCCTCATCAGGGAGATAGTTGATCGCCGGAAGATCGAGGTCAGGAGAGTAGATACGAAGGACAACACTGCGGATCTACTCACGAAGGCTATTCCCCAGATACAGTTTGAGAGATTATTCGGGATACTAGGTATGAGATACTACAACAGCTGGCCTTAGTGTAAGTGGGAGATTGTTAGTTATGTATATACCCTAGAGGCCATTGTCGTACATATGATGTATATTATAATGGATGCTTGGATATATATAGAGAGGACTTTCTTGCTCGTCATGATAGTATGCTATTTGGTTTCACTTTATCTTAACATGTTGACTTGTATATGTTTACTGTCTTACTCTCACATGTTGATAAAGCCCTTAGGATCTGTACTCGACTACTGGGACTATGATGAGATCATACTAGTAGGGCCACGGTAGTCGATGAGTACATCCTATAACTGTTCCTAGTCGAGGGTGTGTCGAGACAGGGCATCGATACACCAGAGTAGACTAGCGTATACGCATCTTGACCTATATGATGGGCGATGGATGATCCCATATCCATCGGTGTTTGACATCAAGGATGGTGTACGGGTGCTCAATGGAGACTGGGTACACTGGACAGACTCGCCGAGAACTCCCAGATGGTGATATACCACACGTCAGATGGCTGTTCTCCGGTGACACTGGTACAGGATAGTCTGTAGACTCGAGATCGTCATAGAGTCTTGTGTGATTCCCACTGTGCTTTGATTTCCACCTTACCACGTCCAAGAGGGCGTGCAAAACGGTGGCTTTTGGGTGCAGTCCCGAATCACATGGAGGCAATGAGCGATAGGAGAGGATTCGCCTCTCCCGGTATAGGGAGTTGATGTTGTGCTGTGTTCGATTGGCTATAACTGGAAGTCCCTGACCAGGGCTAATATAAAGATTTACTGGTAAGTGTTACCAGTATTTTCTCGACCCGTTATGAGCCTCGCATCGACACGACTTATCGGTTACTGGGGTCTGACGTAAACCACCCCTAGACTTGATATGCGACATATCAGACGAAGACACCGGACTGTACGGGAGTGTTACTGATTGGATTCATAGGAGAACTGACAGGCTAGCTTGTTGATCTTCTGATCGCTCAATACCTGGGTGGCTGTTACGTTTAGCTGACCGCTTGCAGCTTGTGGGTGTTTGATATGATCATCACCTGCTATCGGCGTATTGACGATTCTTTAGAGTCCTACACAGAGGTTTCTTGACTCAGGAAAAATGGAGTAGGGGCACATATGTGATATGTGCAGGACCGAGGATAATGCAATATGAGATACTGTATTATATTCTCGCGGTATTTAGATATGAGCCGGGTCATCGGATCAAGTGTTGATTCGATGAATCGGTACATGATATATTAGTAGGTTATATTCGATATAGCCGGATTGTCGGATCAAGTGTTGATTCGATGATTTAATGTATAATAATATATATGATATATTGTATTACATTATCTAATATTGGCTCGCCTTATATTTCATTTTCTCACTGGGTAATACATTAATATATATGCGATATATGTTAATTGTATTATTTTCTTTTGTTACAAATATATAATATATATGTGATATATATTATTGTAACATGATATAATTAATGATGAAGCATGTTTAGTGGAGATTAAACAAGGTTAGGGTTTGATTTGGGTTAGTTTCTTCTTGCACCTTCTAGAAGGAATTTCTTTTGTCATGGTTAAGATATTATTGTTGATATTTTCTCATGACTCATTCTTTAACCCAACCAAACCCTAGCCCTAGTTAATTCTCTACAAAGGTTATCCTTGTCATCCTTGACCATGGTTCCATGATTAATTTTATATTCATTTCATTATTTATCACAAAAGGATTATGCATTATTTTCTTCTTCATCTTCAACCTTGAGCTTTGAGAAAGCTTACTAGGTTTTCCTTTTGTGATGTTTTCATGTGAGAATTTGATATAAAAAGAAAGCATAAATACTACTCCATCATCCTCATCTAATCTATCCGATTAGATTAGGGTGTTCACCTCATTAGAGTGACAGAGCTTGAGTTATAGCAACTTCGACGTAGATCATCGGAGAAAAGGAACACTACAAGCTAGCATGGATCGTTCGAGTCGTGGAGCCTCTCTTGAGTCCGGGAGATCGTGGATCGCGGCGAAGAGACTTCTACTCGGAGCTTATGAAGCGAAGGAGTGGACTACAAAGGTTGTAATCCCTCACACTTAGTTGTAAAGATGTTTACTTGCATGTTAAACCCTAATAATCTAGTAAAGATCCCGGCTTTGGGTTGTTCGGCACGTCTGAAATTTTATTTGGGCATGGTTGATGCCTTATGAACCCTCACAAGAGTGCCTAGGAACCCTACAGTCGGGACCCGCCACCTCTCTGATGACGTTGAAGAATTACAACGACATATATCAGAGGTATGAAGAGATATACCCTTGAACCAATGAATGTTCATCAGGGACTTGGTAGTCCTGTTTGGAGCTAAGGCTAATTTAGAAGAAGACATATGGGCTCAGTCAATTTGGGGTTTGGCCAACCTTGGGCTCAACCTACTTGATTACTTATTTGGGCTTGATCCCATTTTTATATCAGTAATGTTGAGCATTGACTTGGGTTCTGACACCCCTTTTTCTTTTTGTCTTCTTTATATTCTTTTATATGGATTGTTAAAAAATTTATAGCGCCCACGTGCAGAGCACGTGAGACGCTCGGCGCTGAGCACCAAACTTTGAGTGCTAGATGCTTCTTATTAAATAGTGCCCACGTGAGGAGCACGTGGAGCGCTCGGCGCTGAGCGCCAAATTTTGAGTGTTAGGCGCTTCTTATTAAAGAGTGTCCACGTAGGAGCATGTGGAGCGCTCTGTTAGTGTATATGCCCTAGAGACCATTACTGTATCATACTAGTATGTATATTACTTGATGGAAGCTTGGGATATTCACAGTTGTACAGACAATCTTGCTCAATATAGTAGTATGCTACTTGGTTTGTCTCTGCTTTAATGTGTACATGTGTGTTTCTTTATTATATCACCTATACGCATTAGTAGAGCCCTTAGGATCTTTGCTTGATTACCGGCGTTGTGATGGCGATCACACTCGTGGGGGCTGGGTAATCCATAAGCACATCCTTATACACGTCCCTAGTCGTGGGATTATCGAGATAGGGTATCGATACTCCGGAGTAGACTAGCGTATGCGCTTCTCATCCCAGCACGGGAGACGGTCTGTCCCACAGCCGTCAGTACGTCGTACTTGAGATAGTATGCGGGTGCTCGTTAGGTTACGAGTACACTGGACAGGACTCGTCGGGAACTGATGGTTGGTATTATACCTATCGTCAGTTATCAGTTCCCAGGTGACATGAGTACAGCTTAGTCCGCTGACTTGACACTGTCACTTCGCCTCGAGTGTGTTCCCACTGTTCTTTGATTACTACCTTACCACGGCTCTACTGAGTCGTGCAAACAGGTAGTAGTTGGGTGCAGTCCCGAAGCACTTGGAGGCAGTGACGGTTAGACAGGATTCGTCTCTCCCGGTATTGGGGGTTGACATCGCGCTGTGTCTAGGAGAGCCATTACACGAGTAGTCCCTAGCCAGAGCAAGCGAGATATACTGGTAGGTTTCCAGTGTTATCTCAGGGTGTTCTGGGCTTCACTCTGACATGACTTGTACCGCTATTAGGGGACTGACGTTTACCGCCCCCTAGGCCCGCCATGCTATGTATCAGACGAACAGACCGGACTGTACGGAGATTGTCACATACAGGCTCAGTAGGAGTTCGGATGGGTTTACCTCATCGGCCTTCTTATCGACATCTACCTGGGGACCGTTACGTACAGCTAGTGCGGCTTGCGGTCTGTGGTTAAACCCACTGCCAGCGTAGTGTCGAGTCTTTAGAGTCCCACACAGAGAGTTTCCCTGCACTGAGCGAAACGTGTAGAGGCCGTATGGTTTTACGGCAGGGCTACGATCACTTACGTACACTTGTGTACGTATGCTGTTCGGGCAGGCAATACTAGTGGGCTTTGGTTTAAGCCAGATCCTAGTATTGCACAGATGGATTTGTTTTGTCTTTTGTGCATCCGCATTCTACAGAAAGCGGATGCGGGTGTGTATGCACAGTTTTGAGGAGAGATGAAGGAGGAGGCGCCCCATTAGGGTTTTGGTAGTTGGTTCGGCCAAAACTGTAATGTGACACACTCATTAGGGTTTTGACAGTTCGTTTGGTCAAAACCGTTATGAGCCGGAGACATTGTTTACTAATCCATTTAGTGATGGATTTGTGATGGCTAATTGCATTGACCATTTGACCACTTGGATCTCTCTTGACTTTGTTGACCCGTTGACCGTGTTGACCATTGACCTTCAAGAGAGATCCACACTCTTCTTTCATTTTCTTTTTATTTCTTGTGTTCTGATAATGGTCAATTCAATGTGCCATCAACTTCTATCATGATAGGATTAGTAATGATGATTTTGTGTATTATTGGAACCATGGTTCATTTCTTTTGGTTTAATCTTTTCATTATTCTCTTCTCATTCTCTCTCTTGAAGTGAGAAGAAAAAGAAAAGCTCCATGGTTGCTAAGTTTCTCCTTCTTCTTCCTCCTCTTGATTTCATCTTTTGATCTCATGTGTTGAGAGAAAAAGATCCCACAAAAACAAACACATCCATACATCTCCTCTACACAACCTAGGGCTTCTAGATTAGCAATCTCTTTGCCCTAGTTACCTCGGCTCGAGGTGGAGCTCGGTGTACATCTCCCGGGTGGATCGTCTTCGACTCAAGGAGGCCGCGGAGGTGACCAAAGTCCGGATCAAGCCTCGGAGCAAGCAAGGAGAAGAACAACAAGAAGAGAAGGAGTACAAGTTGAGGTATAACCCCTAACCGAGTAGATAAATCTCTAGTTAGGATGCTAGTGTATTGTTTAGTAAAGATCCGGCTTTTACGGTCCATGTTACCATGTTCAGAAAATTTTTGTTTTACCGTTTCCGCAACCCCGAAAGTACCAGGAGAGGTAACGTGGACCTAACAGTGGTATCAGAGCCTAACTAAACACACCCTAGCATGTTAGCAAAGTGTTTAGAATTTCGACCGGACGAAAAACCGCAAAACACCCCGGATATTTCAAGTTTCTGCCGTTTTTTTTCTGTTCAAAAATTAATAAATCATACACTAAAAATCGGCTCAGGCTTTTCTTAGAACAGGCAAGAAAAATGATCGCACGAGTCGACCAACTCACCGCGTTTCCGCGGCCGAGTTGACTCGGCCGTGGATCATTTTTGTTGCAGTTTGTTTCTGGTGAGTTTTTGGGATTTTTGGTATATGACTTTTCTGCCCAAATTTTCCAGAAAGCAAAATTTGTTTTTGGGGCTAAAAAATCCGTATTTTTGGTCGATGTTCTATAGACTTTGGCTAATGGTTATATCTGTAATGTTATATGTGTATTGAACGTCTACTAATCGCTATACGTCGATTAGTGGGGGTTATACATATCTGTGATCTGTGTTGTTGATGGTATGTGTATATGAACTCGTTGGATTGTCGCGGATGAATAGCCGGGGTGGATGTGAGATGAGAGTTTCTTTTTCTTTCATTCATGTAATAAATTTATAAATTGATGTAATATTATTTGTATGGCCGCACAACCGGGTCGGGGTTGTAGCCGTCATTGTATAATTCTTTTTACTGTTTTTGCTCCTAGGATAGACCCATGGAGGGGGTGCACAAACTACCGGGTATCTCGAAGTGCCGAGTGGCCTACTCACGGCGTTGAGGGAGGTTGCTTCGCTTCGAGTACTTGGCGGGTAGTTTGCCGCACCCGTAGGGGTCTTGGGTGGGGTATTGTCTATTCATCGCGACCGTGTAATCCGCTTTTCGTTGCAGGCTCGAACGAATCGCGGGTTCCTAGTATATCCAAAGTGTTCATCTGTGATCTGGATTAGCTATCATTGCTATATATCTATATATAATAACTATTTAGGCGTTGCTTATGTTTTTCAGCCGTGCTAGCCCAGCCCCCGCTCTGTCGTTAGTTAAGTAACCTAACGGGTGATGACGGGCCCTGTGGCGAATGCAAATGGCATAAGCGTACGTCATATTTTGGTTGTTTTCTGCAATGGTAGGATTTAAATGATGGGACGCATTAAAAGAACTAATGCAAGAAAATAAACCTAAAAGACGTTGTTGGAACAATTTTTCAAAAAAAGCTGTTATTGCAAGGACGTTCACTTTTGTTTTGCATCGAGGTATTCGGTTATGAATGCCCAGCACCTCATTCGACGAGGCAAGGGCCGAGATCCCCTCATCGGGAGTGACCCCTTGGACAAAAGTTTGCGTCAGAGTAATAACTTCACTATAGTCGATTAATTCTTGCTTTGCATCGAGGTATTCAATTTGGAATATCCTGCACCTCATTCGACGAGGAAAGAGCCGAGATCCCTTCACAGGGAGTGACCTCTTTAGCAAAAGTTTTTCGCCACTATATTTTCAAAAAGTGTATCACGTTCCTTCAACGATATCAAGTTCATTACGTTGACGGGTTTTCGCCAAAACCCAGCCGTAGCCCTCCGTCATTTCTTATAAGTTATACTTAGTATTCGTGCTGCGTTTGTTGACTGTGTCAAGGCGCAGTGAGCGGTAGCTGAGTATTGCTTATCTGCTGGATACAATGTGATTGGTTAGGACAGTCGTGTAACCTTGTTGACCGTGTCAAGGGTTATGCGGGTGGGTTTAATGCAATCAAGATAATGACGGGTTGAACTTGAGTAGGACCCTTTGATTTGTTGACTGTGTCAAGGTCATTTGGGTCCTAGGGGCAAAAACCACATCGGGAGTTTCAAAAGTACTGAAACTTGCTAGTGTTGCATACCATTTGGAGTGTGATGATTCTGGTAGGATTCCTTCAGTTTTGTCACGCGATGATATTTGGATCCCGATCCTACTGTGAGTATATGCTACTCCTCGGGAACTTTCTCGCTTAACGATCAATGCTATAAACCAAGTAGGTGTCTAGAAAGGTGTTAGCGGGGCTACGCCCACAGGGAAAAGAGGTTACTTAATTAAGGAACTTCGCGAAAGCGTTGGAAAACCTCCCTCGAAGTACCGACACTGGCCTGGCTGAACGGTTAAGCAAGTATTTTACGGTGAGATTGATCCCGACTAATTCTTCCTTTATGGTTTGAGGAGGGATTCGAGAGACAGTGGGAGCCATCCTGTTTAGATAAATTAAAAACCAATCTAAACTTGCAAGAGCGCACGCTAAGTGTTTCTTTTCTCTCTCTCCAGGTAGCAACCATTTCACGCCCTAATCAAGATAATAAAATGTATCGCTTGACCGATCCGAATTCTTATTCGGGGCTGGGGAACGTTGGTTCGGCTCTAACTTGTGACAACAGTTATAAATATGAGCAAGGGAAAGGGGATTGTATGGATTCCAAGGATACCCAGTTGAAGAAGAAGCATGGTTTTGCATCTACTTCAGGTGTTCTTGTAATTGAGAACTGTTTTACGGTCAGCCCTACCTCCTGGGTACTTGATACCGGATCAGGATCTCATATCTGTAATTTATTGCAGGGACTGAGAAAAAGTAGGAAAGTTGCATCGGGTGATATGTCGCTCAGAGAAGCGAACGGAGCACAAGTTAATGCGGCAGCCGTCGGTGAATATCACCTAGTATTGCCAAATGGCAAGACTATGATTTTGAACGATTGCTACTATGTACCTTCCATGGTTTGCAACATCATATCAGTTTCTTTACTCGATAAAGATGGATATAACTTTGTTCTTGATAGAAATATCATGAACATTTACCTTCATAAGGTACTGGTTGCAGAGGGTATACTGTGTAATGGTATCTACGTTCTAAATCAGAATACAGTTCTCAATATACAAAACACACGCAAGAGGAAGAATTCAGATACGAATGAATCCTACTTGTGGCATTGTAGACTTGGTCATATCGGAGAGAAAAGACTGAGTAAGTTGCATAAAGATGGACTCTTGAATACGTTCGAGTTTTCATCCTATGAAACTTGTCAGTCTTGTCTCAAAGGGAAGATGACCAAATCTCCGTTCACCGGACATGGAGAAAGAGCAGCAGAGCTCTTGGGACTCGTACATAGTGACGTATGTGGTCCGATGTCTATACATGCAAGGGGTGGGTTCTCGTACTTCATCACATTCACTGACGATCTCTCTAGGTTCGGATATGTGTATCTGATGAAACACAAATCTGAAGCTTTTGAGAAATTCAAGGAATTCAGAAACGAAGTAGAGAACCAGACTGGCAAAAGTATCAAGATCCTCCGGTCTGACAGGGGAGGGGAGTACTTAAGCACGGAATTCCTAAATTACTTAAAAGAGAATGGCATTCTCTCTCAGCTCACTCCTCTTTATACACCACAGCACAACGGTGTTTCGGAGCGTAGGAATCGTACCCTTTTGGATATGGTTCGCTCCATGATGGGTAGTGCTGAGTTGCCTCTTTCATTCTGGGGATATGCACTTCAAACTGCAGCACATTTATTGAATCAAGTTCCATCCAAATCCGTGCCTAAGACTCCGTATGAAATATGGAGTGGTAAAAGTTTGTATCTTAAACGTATTAAGATTTGGGGTTGCCCAGCTTATGTCAAAAAGCAGAACCCAGACAAACTTGAGGCACAGGCAGTTTTGTGTAAGTTTGTGGGATGTCCAAAAGATTCAAGTGGGTAGCTGTTCTACCATGCATAGGAACAGAAGATAATTGTTTCAAGAAATGCCACATTTTTGGAAAAAGAATTTCTTGTTAAAAATATTAGTGGCAGCACGGTAGAACTGGATGAAATTCCAGAAACACAAGCTTTAACAAAAGATTTGGTGGAACCGCTAGATTCAGTTACAACCAACGAACCTCAGCCACTCCGCAGATCTGGTAGGATTTCTCATCCGCCCGAGAGATACTACGGTTTTCTCATAGACGGGGATCGAGAGGATTGCATCTTGGAAGAAGATGACCCTACCAGTTTCAGGCAGGCCATTATCAGTAGGGACTCTGATAAATGGCAGGAAGCAATGAAATCCGAAATGGAGTCCATGTACGCCAATAAAGTGTGGACCTTGGATATTGCTCCACCTGGGGTAAAACCCGTTGGATGCAAATGGATCTACAAAAGGAAACTTGGTGTAGATGGGCAGGTGGAAACCTATAAAGCTAGACTCGTTGCAAAAGGTTTTCGTCAAAGACCTGGTTTGGACTATGATGAAACTTTTTCTCCGGTGGCTATGCTCAAATCCATTCGGATCCTACTTGCCATTGCTGCCTTCCATGACTATGAAATCTGGCAGATGGATGTTAAAACGGCTTTCCTAAACGGTTGTTTGGAAGAGTGCGTTTACATGGATCAACCAGAAGGTTTCGTAGACAGTGGGAGCAGCGGGAAGGTGTGCAATTTGCTTAAATCCATTTATGGATTAAAGCAGGCATCGCGGAGCTG
The DNA here is from genome assembly GCA_030015575.1 of Agapanthus africanus. Lineage (NCBI taxonomy): Eukaryota > Viridiplantae > Streptophyta > Magnoliopsida > Asparagales > Amaryllidaceae > Agapanthus > Agapanthus africanus. The sequence goes on along the minus strand of CM057339.1, from coordinate 819,332,562 downwards.
TAACATCCGTTTTGATGAGGCAATCAAGGAATTTGATTTCATCAAGAACGAAGATGAACCCTGTGTTTATAAGAAGATTGTAGGACGAACTATCGTGTTCCTAGTCTTGTACGTGGACGACATTCTTTTGATAGGAAATGACATTCCTATGCTACAATCGGTCAAGCTATTTTTGTCACAAAGGTTCTCCATGAAGGACCTGGGTGATGCCTCGTACATTCTGGGGATCAAGATCTATAGAGATAGATCCAAGAGACTACTGGGACTTTCGCAGTCCAGGTACATAGAGACCGTACTAAAGAGATTTAGTATGGAGGATTCCAAGCGCGGTAGCATACCCGCATTGCACGGAATTACCCTCTCCAAGAAGATGTCTCCTAAGACTGATGAGGAAAGGGTTCGCATGAGCACTATACCCTACGCTTCGGCGGTAGGATCTATAATGTATGCGATGCTATGTACAAGACCAGATGTAGCTTACGCGCTGAGCGCGGTAAGCCGGTATCAGTCAGACCTAGGTGAGGACCACTGGACAGCAGTGAAGAACATTCTCAAGTACCTGAGAAGGACTAAGGAGATGTTCCTGGTTTACGGTAATGGAGACCTCAGGGTCGAGTCCTTTACCGATTCAAGCTTCCAGAGTGACAAAGATGACAGCAAGTCTGTCTCGGGTTTTGTGTTTACCCTCAACGGAGGGGCGGTATGTTGGAGGAGTTCCAAACAGGATACCGTCACAGACTCGACGATGGAGGCTGAATACATTGCTGCAAGCGATGCCGCAAAAGAGGCGGTCTGGATGAAGAAGTTCATTAGTGAACTTCAGGTGGTTCCGTCCATTGTTGACCCAATACCTTTGTATTGCGACAACAATGGGGCTATAGCTTTAGCGAAGGAACCAAGGTCCCATCAGAAATCCAGGCATATCTTAAGGCGGTATCACCTGATCAGGGAGATCATTGATCGCCAGGAAATCGAGGTGCGGAGAGTGGACACAAAGGACAACACAACGGACCCATTCACGAAGGCCTTACCCCAGACTCAGTTCGAGCGGCTGATCGAGATGATAGGTCTTCGATACGCCAGTACATGGCCTTAGTGCAAGTGGGAGATTGTTAGTGTATATGCCCAAGAGGCCATTACTGTATCATACTAGTATGTATATTACTTGATGGAAGCTTGGGATATTCACAGTTGTACAGACAATCTTGCACAATATAGTAGTATGCTACTTGGTTTGTCTCTGCTTTAATGTGTACATGTGTGTTTCTTTATTATATCACCTATACGCATTAGTAGAGCCCCTAGGATCTTTGCTTGATTACCGGCGTTGTGATGGCGATCACACTCGTGGGGGCTGGGTAATCCACAAGCACATCCTTATACACGTCCCTAGTCATGGGATTATCGAGATAGGGCATCGATACTCCGGAGTAGACTAGCGTATGCGCTTCTCATCCCAGCACGGGAGACGGTCTGTCCCACAGCCGTCAGTACGTCGTACTTGAGATAGTATGCGGGTGCTCGTTAGGTTACGAGTACACTGGACAGGACTCGTCGGGAACTGATGGTTGGTATTATACCTATCGTCAGTTATCAGTTCCCAGGTGACATGAGTACAGCTTAGTCCGCTGACTTGACACTGTCACTTCGCCTCGAGTGTGTTCCCACTGTTCTTTGATTACTATCCTACCATGGCTCTACTGAGTCGTGCAAACAGGTAGTAGTTGGGTGCAGTCCCGAAGCACTTGGAGGCAGTGACGGTTAGACAGGATTCGTCTCTCCCGGTATTGGGGGTTGACATCGCACTGTGTCTAGGAGAGCCATTACACGAGTAGTCCCTGGCCAGGGCAAGCGAGATATACTGGTAGGTTTCCAGTGTTATCTCAGGGTGTTCTGGGCTTCACTCCGACACGACTTGTACCGCTATTAGGGGACTGACGTTTACTGCCCCTCTAGGCCTGCCATGCGATGTATCAGACGAACAGACCGGACTGTACGGAGATTGTCACATACAGGCTCAGTAGGAGTTCGGATGGGTTTACCTCATTGGCCTTCTTATCGACATCTACCTGGGGACCGTTACGTACAGCTAGTGCCGCTTGCGGTCTGTGGTTAAACCCACTTCCAGCGTAGTGTCGAGTCTTTAGAGTCTCACATAGAGAGTTTCCCTGCACTGAGCGAAACGTGTAGAGGCCGTATGGTTTTACGGCAGGGCTACGATCACTTACGTACACTTGTGTGCGTATGCTGTTCGGGCAGGCAATACTAGTGGGCTTTGGTTTAAGCCAGATCCTAGTATTGCACAGATGGATTTGTTTTGTCTTCTGTGCATCCGCATTCTACAGAAAGCGGATGCGGGTGTGTGTGCACAGTTTTGAGGAGAGATGAAGGAGGAGGCGCCCCATTAGGGTTTTGGCAGTTGGTTCGGCCAAAACCGTAATGTGACACACTCATTAGGGTTTTGACAGTTCGTTTGGTCAAAACCGTTATGAGCCGGAGACATTGTTTACTAATCCTTTTAGTGATAGATTTGTGATGGCTAATTGCATTGACCATTTGACCACTTGGATCTCTCTTGACTTTGTTGACCCGTTGACCGTGTTGACCATTGACCTTCAAGAGAGATCCACACTCTTCTTTCATTTTCTTTTTATTTCTTGTGTTATGATAATGGTCAATTCAATATGCCATCAACTTCTATCATGATAGGATTAGTAATGATGATTTTGTGTATTATTGGAACCATGGTTCATTTCTTTTGGTTTAATCTTTTCATTATTCTCTTCTCATTCTCTCTCTTGAAGTGAGAAGAAAAAGAAAATCTCCATGGTTGCTAAGTTTCTCCTTCTTCTTTCTCCTCTTGATCTCATCTTTTGATCTCATGTGTTGAGAGAAAAAGATCCCACAAAGACAAACACATCCATACATCTCCTCTACACAACCTAGGGCTTCTAGATTAGCAATCTCTTTGCCCTAGTTACCTCGGCTTGAGGTGGAGCTCGGTGTACATCTCTCGGGTGGATCGTCTTCGACTCAAGGAGGCCGCGGAGGTGACCAAAGTCTGGATCAAGCCTCGGAGCAAGCAAGGAGAAGAACAACAAGAAGAGAAGGAGTACAAGTTGAGGTATAACCCCTAACCGAGTAGATAAATCTCTAGTTAGGATGCTAGTGTATTGTTTAGTAAAGATCCGGCTTTTACGGTCCATGTTACCATGTTCAGAAAATTTTTGTTTTACCGTTTCCGCAACCCCGAAAGTATCGGGAGAGGTAACGTGGACCTAACACGCTCGGCACTGAGCGCCAAACTTTGAGTGCTAGGCGTTTCTTCTTAAATAGCGCCCACGTGAGGAGCACGTGGAGCGCTCGGCGCTGAGCGCCAGACATTGAGTGCTAAGTACTGAGTTTTCTGTTCTGCTCAATTCAATTATCTGAGAATTAGATTCTCACTTATGAAAGATTTTGTTTTATAGATCTGAGATCTGGAAAAAGAACTAAGTTCTTCCGATGTGAGAGTTAAACTCTTAGAAATGGAGGAGATACTATGATCTCTCTTATTTTTATTTACCTTGAGGAGAAATCGTTCTCGTCTTGAAGTTTGAAGTTTATGGGGGGGGTTCTTCTCTACAAGACTTGAAGTCTTGGGTCTTTTATATAGTGGAGGCTGATTTGTTGATTCAGTTAAAGAAATCTCTCATTGAGAGATTTCTTAATCGATTTGGGGATTTTATCCACCGTTGGATCTTTAATCTAAGGACTTCTATTTTACAGAAAATATTTTTCTTGTTTTTAACAAGATTGGGAAAATATTTTACATACAGAGCTTATTCTGTAATTTGGTGATTTTTAATCACCATTGGATCTTTGAACCAACGGTGCTATATTTTACAGAGCATAATCTTTCTTGTTCAGAAAGATTGGGACAATATTTTCCCCTACAGAGTTTATTCTGTAGCTTGGTGATTTTTAATCACCATTGGATTTTTGATCCAACGGTGCTTTGTTTTACAGAACATAATCTTTCTTGTTTAGAAAGATTTGAGGGGTATTTCCTCAATCAGAATTTAATTCTGTGCTTTGATGATTTATCATCTCCGTTGGATCTTTGATCCAATGGCAGAGAACTTTTAGTTCTGACGCCAGCGCATTGATCCAATGGCAGAGAACTTTTAGTTCTGGCGCCAGCGCCCTCGTGCGGGGCACGTGAGGCGCTGCCTCAGAGTTTTTAACTCTGAGCACTGGCGCTTTCGTGCTTTGCATGTGAGGCGCTGTCTCAGTTCAAATTTTGAATAAAGTCTTACTCTTTTATTGGGGGGAAACATACTTCTGCAGTTGAACTCATGACAAAGAGGACAAGGGGGGCTTAGCTCCTGCACTGGGAGTTATACTCCCAAAAAGAAAGATTTATTATTTTATATATATTTTTTAAGAAGTTAAACTCCTATGATATTTTTGGAGCTGATGAAAAGGGATCCTTTCTTCTCCCTTAAGCCCTAGATCTTCCCCAAAGTGGGGTTTTTGGAGGTGGGTCTCCTTTTTCCTCCTCTCTATTGGCTAGATCTTGGAGAAAAGATGGTGAGATTTTAAAAATCTCCCCTTTTGGAGATTTGATGGAAGATCCGCATTCCTCTTCAAGGGTTTTGTGGTGAAAAACTATTTCTTTTTGGAAAAGGATGAGTGGAACTCTTGATTTAATTCAAAAAAGGGAAGAAGGTTTAGAACCTTGAGCAAGGAGAAGGAGGCAAAAAAACCTAATTTTTGGGGAGAATGAATTATTCTCTCATTTCATCATCATTTTGCCTTTTATAGGCTTAGCAATTTACATATAGCCCCTTGGGCTTTACTAAATGGCATTTTGCCCATCCCATGCCTCATGTGCTCATTTCTTTTGCACATGAGCCATGGGCTTTACAAAAATTTGGCTTTATGCCCGTTTTTTCTTACATTCATTTATGAAAATTATATCAAAATTATTTATTATATAATTTTCTTTTTGGCATGGGGAGGCTGGTCGTGGGGCTCGACTTGGGCATGGGCCAACTTGGCCTGGGCTTCGGGTTGACTTTGACTTTGACTTGGTCAACCGAGGTGTAATTTTTGACCCCAACAATCACCAACTGCGAACTCCAGAGGTCTTCGTCCAGTATCAGCCCAACTTTTCTGCCAATCTTGTACCATCTTCATATGATTTCGGATCACGTTAACTTTCTTCACCGTTTGCACAATAAGATCCGGTTCCAATAATCTTCTTTCTCCAATATCGTCCCAAAAGATAGGCGAGCGACACGACCGTACAATGCTTCGAATGGAGCCATCTATATAGTCGCCTGAAAACTGTTATTTTAAGAAAACTCCACTAAGTGCAAATGATCCTTCCATGAACCCTTAAAGTCTAACATGCATGCTCTCAACATTCTTCAAGAGTTTGGATCGTTCTTTCAGACTGGCCGTCTGTCTGAGAATGATAGGCTGTGCTAAATTTCAAGCGAGTCCCCAAACTTTTCTGTAGACTCCTCCAAAAGTATGATAAAAATCGAGTATTACGATCGGAAACGATGCTCACGGGTACCCCATGCAATCTCATAATCTCCTGCATGTACCGCTCTGCCAAAGCCGCCGTCGACTGACCAACTCGAAACGGTATAAAATAAGCTGCCTTGGTCAATCGATCAACAATCACCCAAACTGCATTATTGCCTTTTGAACTCCATGGTAAAGATGTCACGAAATCCATGGTTATATGTTCCTACTTCCATTGAGGAATCAGAAGTGGTTACAACAAATCAGCTACCCTTTGATATTCAGCCTTGACTTGCTGACACACCAAGCACTTCGATATATAACGAGCAATCTCCCTTTTTATACCTTCCCACTAGAAATGATGTCGTAAGTCTCGGTACATCTTCGTGCCTCCCAGATGTATGGATTACGCGGAACTATGAGCCTCCTTCATGAACATCTCATTTAGGCACGCATAAACGACACCCATATCATAAAGAACCATTTTCATGAATTAACAGATCCGTTCGAAGTCCCGCTTCTACTTGTTTTCGAAACTTCTGCAATTTTGGATCGTGCGACTATACTGCTTTTATATTATCGATCAAGAATGAATGTACTTGTAACTGCATCAACTGTCCCGAAGAATTTGGTAGTACGATCTCCAATTCAAATCTCTGAAAATCAGCTATAATCTCCTTTTGTGCAGTCACATCCGTATTTCTAGCAACCAACTTAGAGCATCCGACACTACATTAACTTTCCCCGGATGGTATTTTAGATCAAGATCATAGTCAACCGTCAGCTCTAACCATCTACGTTGCCTCATATTGAGCTCTTTCTGTGTGAACACATATTTTAGGCTTTTATGATCGGTAAATACTTCTACCCTTTCTCCCAATAAGTAATGTCTCCAAATCTTCAGAGCGAAGATCTCTGCTGTTAACTCCAGATCATGAGTTGAGTAGTTCTTCTCATGAGTATTCAATTGTCTCGACACATAAGGTGTGACCTTCCCATGCTGCATTAGAACATATCCCAAGCCTTTTCCAGATGCGTCGCTGTGAATAACTAACCCTACAGAACCATCTGGCACTATCAAAATAGGAGCGGTGGTCAATCTTTACTTCAACGCTTCAGACGCTGATGCACACTTCTCAGTCCATATGAATAGTACCTCCTTTCGTATTAGCTTGGTCAATGGTTCTGCAATTCGAGCGAAGTTCTCCACAATTATTCTATAGTATCCGGCAAGCCCAAGAAAACTTCTGATCTCCCCTACGTTCTTTGGAATTAGCCAATCATAAACAGCTGCAATCTTTTCAGGGTTAACAACAATTCCATCTCCGGATACGACATGACCCAAGAACTTCACTTCTTCGAGCAAAAACTCGCACTTGCTTATCTTAGCATATAACTTTTCTCGTCTCAACGTTTGCAGTGCGATCCTTAAGTATTCTGCATGCTCTTCTTTGCTCCTCGAATAGACCAGAATATCATCAATAAACACCATTACGAACTAGTCCAAGTATGGTGAAAAGTTTCGGTTCATCAAGTCTATAAATATTGCCGGTGCGTTAGTAACTCCAAATGGCATCACTAAGTACTCGTAATGCCCATATCAAGTTTAGAATGTTGTCTTCTGATTTCACTCAAACTTGATGATTTCCGGATCGCAAATCCAACTTCGAGAATACCCTCACGCCACTGAGTTGATCGAATAATTTGCCGATGCGGGAGATTTGGTACTTATTCTTAATAGTCACTCGATTTAATTTTCGATAATTAATGCACATCCGTCGTGTGCCATCCTTCTTCTTGACTAGAAGAACTGGAGCTCCCCATAGTGAACCGCCGCTACGAATCTAATCCTTCTCTAGTAACTCGGCAACTTGTTTCTTTACCTCTTCCAGTTCCACCGGCGCCATTAGATAATAAGCCTTTGAAATCGGCGCTGCTCCAGGAATAAGATCAATCGCGAACTCCACATCTCGTTTTGGCGGTAAACGCGAGATGTTCTTGAACACATCCATGAAACCCCGAACTGCTATCAGCGCTTCATCTGCAACTTGTTTACGAACTTCACCTTTCAGTAAACGGTTTCCTTCATCATGAATTTGCAAGTTTGTTCTAAGACTTGTGGGTTATTAGCCAACCACACTTCCGTTGTGTCACTCTGATAAATTGAGGCGGCTTTGTTAGAACTTCAATAAAATATCTTACATCTGATCGACCTTGAAGCAGTCTGTACCATCTCCCGCTGGGGTTGATCTCGAACTACTGCAATCATCATATGCTCTCATGTGTTTCTCCTTGTTCTTCGAAACACAGACGGACTGATCACTACGGGACAATAGGAAAGATATAACGCGGTTGTTGGATTCAAGTTCTTGATAAGGCATAAATTCGTAAGCAATGAAACCGAGAGAAACAAAGTAGTACAATGAACATAAGTTAAGAAAAAGAATCGAAATAGGATTCTAGGTTACCAAAATGGAGTACCATATTGTAACCATGCCGCGGTACATAGTTACAATTATATAACTCCATTCAAGTTGTCCAAATCCTACTATCAGAATCTAAAAAATAAGAAGGGAGAAACAATAAGGAATTGGGAGGATTCCAAGTTGAGACGTAAAGTTATTTCCATATCGTCAAGATACAAGAGTTAAGGAAAATATAAGATTCAAGAATTTGAATGACAAGACAATAATGTGGCAAGACATGTTCCTAATTCCGGATTTCCTGGTTAGTGTATTAGGTTCAATACCCAACTACAAAAAGAATCAAACCCGACTAGCCCTAAATTCTATGGCTATGATACTAAACAAACTATGTCACGCCCCGCTTCCTAAGATACGTAAACACGGTGCGCAATAGAGCCAACCATGTTACCTGTGGTTAGGAATCATCCCTCCACAGTCACATTACAGCTGTCTATCGGATATCAGGAACAGTAAATAAAATTTAGCTAACACATATCCATCTGTTACAATAAATAAAATCAAGAAATGCAAATAGCGGAAATGAATCGAGATCCAATAAACAATAGTATCTGAATCATGTCCCAATATGGGCTCACATCAATAGAAATAAAACTGCAGAATTAAATAAACTAAGAGTCTCTAAACTAAATAGCCAGCTCCTCATTGCTCGGCTTGATTGCTAAAGTACTCCGATCTGCCTGCGATAAAGGTAGAGGAACTGGGCCATGCGAAACCCAGACGTCAGTGCGTCATAATATCAAAAGAATGGTAATAACCAGGATAGGATGATATGATTATGTAGGGTTCCTAGGCACCCTAATGAGGTCTCACAAGGCATCAACCATGCCAATTTCAAAAAATCTAGGTGCCGAGAAACCCGACTACGGACCGTTGGCTAGAAATCTAGGCGAAAAGCAAACTAGTTAACACTTAACTATAAGATAACGGAAATACAACCTTTGTAGATCCGGTGCTCCACCTCCATAGCTCCGCAATGAAGTCCTCTCGCTGTCCAAAACAAATTCTGGGCTCTAGCGTCGGCTTCATCGGAGAATAGGTGAGCTAGGTCGTCGATGTCCATGCCGAAGATGATCTACGTCGAAGCATCGCTAGATCAAGCTCTCACTTCACCAAGTCAAGAAACTTGTGAAGAAAACACACTCTACTACTTGGCAAGAGGTAGAGGATGAAGAAATAGGAAGTGGGTAGACTTTAGAATTGGATTTCTCACTTGTTTTCATCAATCACCATTGATGAAGCAAGCTTCTTCAAGTGAAGAAGATGAAGAAGAAGAAGATGAATAATATGATAAGTATTTTTCAAAAAGGAAATAATAAGAATACTTATCATAATGTAACCATGGTAATGTGTAGAGAGTTAATCATGGTTGAATGGAATGGTTAGGGTTAAGCATGAGACAAAATGGTCACTTGGTCAAAGTCTTCATGAAGCTTCAACAAGCTTCCAAAGAAAGCCACCATTTTGCATTATGCTTATCATTTTCCAAAATGAATAAACAAATAAATAAATAGATATGAAAATGAAAACCCTAACCATTACATAACCATGGTTTAAACTTTACACAAAACACAAGTTAGCATGTATCATTAAACATGATACAAACAAGTGTACAAAATCATATCGCATATGTAATGCGCACATCCGAGTGAGAAAATCCATCTTAAGTGAACCAATACTAGTTAATGCAAAGTAATATATCAAATATATAATTATGCATTAAATCATTAAATCAACACTTGATTTAACGATCCGGTCATGACGCACACAACCGACTGGTATCATTAGTAACAACTTATCGAATCAACACTTGATCCGATAACCCGGCTATATCGCATATAACCGATCAATGTCACATCGCGAGAATCGAACACAGTATCACATACTGGTATTTGTTCCCCTCCGAAAGACGGCGCACAAGACTGCGATGTCTTGGCACTGAGATTCGGGGCAGATGCTAATTGGTGCTATCCGTTCACCTCTCCGAAGATGCCAAGTTGATTTATGGCACCATGTATCGAAGGTTTAAACGGATGCGTCCGATGTAGCAGACTTCGTCAGATTCCCCCTCGCTTGAGGGGTTTTTGATTGTGGGGACGCTCTTCCCTGCAGGCGCAAGCCCCTGCAGTTAATTACGCTACCGCATTGCGGTAACAACTTTCTCCTTCTCCAGCTGGTCACTTCGTGTCGTGGGTGTTTGTTTTGTGTTTTGTTGCCCGTGGATTGTTTACGGAGACTGAGTTATGTCGTCGCCCGTAGGGCGTGGACTAGTCCAAATCCGTATTATCTTAGATTTGGGTTTGGGGGTTTGGTTTGAGGATACGTCAGCCATACTTGAGGCTAAGATCAACTCAAACGTTTGTTAAGGATACGTTAGTCTAACTTTGTGACTAAGATCAACTTAACGGGATCGTTTAGATCCGATAAAGGAGTGTTTGGGCTCCATTGTTCCAGTTTAGGGACCTAGAGGTCCAACGTATGTATGGCCGTCAGGACCCGTCACCTCTCTGACGACGTTGAAGAATTACAACGACGGATGTCAGAGGAGTTCAGAGATGTACCCTTGAGCCAGAGTTGGGGGGATTTATAGTCCACTCTGTTTGAAGGTTTAAGGATACGTTAGCCATCTTTGAGGCTAAGATCAACTTAAACGGGACCGTTTAGATCCGACAAAAGAGCATGCGGGGCTCTATTGTTCTAGTTTAAGGACATTGCGGTCCATGGGTAGTTTAAGGACATTGCGGTCCACTGTTAGTTTTAAGACATCTCGGTCAAGGTTAAGGACGTCGTAGTCCATGGGTTTAAGGACCCCACAGTCCGTTGTTAGTTTTAAGACATCTCGGTCAAGGTTAAGGACGTCGTAGTCCATGGGTTTAAGGACCCCACAGTCCATTATGTGCTCTGGATGCTTCACACGGGTTCACTGCCGTGCTCTGCGAGGACCAGGCTCCGCTCTGGACGTTTCCCACGGGGTCAAAGAGTGACATTATCCGCGTTCCACGTAACCAGGAATTTTGCATTAAACACGGGTTTAAGGACCCCACAGTCCGTATCAATGTGTGGTCGTCGGGACCCGTCACCTCTTTGAAGACATTGAGGGATTACAATGTCAAGTATCAAAGGAGTGAAGAGATGTACCCTAGAACCGGAGTGGATTAAATAGTCCTTGGCCCAATTTGAGATCAAGACGAATTAATTATGTTATGAGACCATTGGCCCAGTTAATCACAAATTGAGGACTTATGGCCATCTTGGGCTAAGTCCAATCAGGAGAAGCTTTGCCTCTATCCATTTAGGCCAATTGGGCCAAAGCCTAGTGTTAAACACTATAGAGCAGTTAGTGTTGAACACTGGGAATGAGGTTGACAAGTTAGTGTTTAACACTAAGAGATAATTGGTGTTAAACACCAGCAACAAGGCTTTTCAAATTAGTGTTAAACACTAAAACAGATCAGTGTTGAACACTGCAGATGAAGCTTTTTAATTAGTGTTGAACACTAAGGCCCAACAGTGTTTCAACACTGGGTTCGAGAGTTTTAACTTAGTGTTAAACACTAAGGTAAGAGGGGTCACGTGGCAACACGTGAGAGCGCCCTCCCTTCATGTATTCTGCTGAGATTATCGCGTCTTTTAGAGCGTCACGTGCCATCACGTGATAGGCATTCAAACGCTCATATGTTAAAGCTTCTGCCGGGGGTCACGTGGGTCACGTGGGGTGCTGCCTCAAAGGGGCTTTCTGTAGATCTCTTGGGGGGGTCACGTGGTAACACGTGACCCTGCCTCTATGTATTTTGTTTAGAGGCTTTGTTAATCTTTTTTCAGGAATTAAATTCCTCAAGCTTTAAATTTCAGAGAAATTAAATTCCTACTTCCTTTTGAAGGTTTATATTCTGAATAGAGTTGGACTCTGAATCTTCCGTAGGAATTAAATTCCTCGCATATGTGAAGGACTGAATAGGGTTAAACCCTAATAAAAGCTTTTAAGGAATTGAATTCCCATTCCCTGTTAAATGATGATTAAGGGAATTAAATTCCCGTTGTTTCAACAGAACTAAGTTCTTAATTAGGGTTAAACCCTGTTTCTTTTGTTCTGAAGGAATTAAATTCCCATGATATAGGGTCAAGCCCTAATTTTATTTTAAAGGAATTAAATTCCTATAGTTCTGTGAGAATTAAATTCTCATGCTTGCATTCCCTCTCTATGTTTTGGATCTGCATGGCAGGATCTCGACCCATTGAGAATTAAATTCTCAACCTTAAGGGGAGATGTGCACTTTGCAGATCCTCTATCAAAGAGAGAAGAAATATATTCTTCTGTTTTTATGTATCAGAGTTAAACTCTGTTGAGAATTAAATTCTCTTCTTCTTTCAAGGAGCTTTTCCCTTTCTTACCTAGGGTTTTTGCAGAAGATCCAAGTTTCTCCAAGTATCGAAGCTCTCTTCTTTTTCTTTTTCTCTCCCTGTCTCTGTATGTATCTCTCTATCTCTCGGCTCCTATTTATAGGAGAAGCAGCCGAATCAATCAGTTTTTGATGAATCTTTATGAGAGATTTGATTTGCATCCATCATTCGTTTTGGACCTTTGGATTATTAGGTGAATTTTATTCACCATTGGATTTCAAATCCAGGGATTCTCCTTTGTTGTTTCGGTTAGATTTAAAGGGGAAATCTTTCCAAACCCGAGATTTTCCCATAGATAGATGATATTTCATCACCTCTGAATCTTTAATTTGATTGGTTCCAGATAGCCGCTTTCCTTTGGAAAGATTTGAATTTCTTTCAGAATTTAATTCTGTTGACAAAATGGGCTTTGAAAGCCGGTCACGTGTGACCACGTGACCCATGGTCACGTGTGAGCACGTGACCCCCTTTGGAATGAGCCTTTTCCTTTCTTTTGCGCTCTGTCTTCTGATCGTTGCTTAAACGTCACGTGCCACCACGTGACTCCTGGTCACGTGTGAGCACGTGACCCTTGTTTGAACTCTCTTTCCTTGGTTCATCTGGAGAACGAGTCTGCTGCTTTGAACGTCACGTGCCAACACGTGACCCTGGTCACGTGGAAGCACGTGACCTCTTCTGAAGCCTTTTCCTTGACTTGATCAGGGAACTGGTGTGCCTTTGACGCTTGCATTTAAATGTCACGTGTCGCCACGTGACCCTGGTCACGTGGGAGCACGTGACTCTTTCTGAAGCCCCTTCTTTGATGTAGTTGGAAAACTGAACTTGACTTGATGATGCTTTTAGGTGTCACGTGCCAACACGTGACCGCTAGTCACGTGTAAGCACGTGACCCTTTTCTGAAGCTTTTCCCAGAAGCTTTCCTGATTTTAAATCAGGAAACAAATGCCCCCACAGCGTTGTTCTCACGTGTCTGCACGTGAGTGCAACGCTGTCACCTTTTGTGACCGTTGGATTCCTCTAGGGATCTGGGGAGACGAAACGTTTTCATTGCCTTCTATAAATACCTCTGTCTCTTCATAGGAGCCTTCACTTTTGCTCATCTTCTTCTTCTGAGAACTTCTTCTTCGAGAATTTAATTCTCGCTTTCAGAGCTTAGTTCTCTGTTTTGAAACAGTCTGCAGAGTTTAACTCTGTTCGAAAAGAATCCTTTTCTTCAGGTAATGTTCTTGGACAACGATGGACCTTCACATTTCTCTGGATTTTAAATCCAAAACAAGGGTTTTTACCCTTTTTTCTACATATTCTTCATAAGAACATGAAACCGCTTAACCTTCAAACTGTAGATCTTTTAGGGTTTAGATGATCCTTGGGGAGATGATGATGGCGTTTCAGATCCATGGAATTTAATTCCATCCAAAAATGTTTCTGGGAATTTAATTCCCTTTTCTTAATAAGGAATTTAATTCCAATGAAGGACTTGATTTCTTCACACGGAGGCTTCCTGAGGTCTCTTGGCCCTAGGTTGTTCTTCCTGCAATTAATGCAATGGGTAGTTTTCTAATGAATCTCATGACCTTTATTTCAGGTATCATGGATGCCCATCTGTATGGTCTTGACGAGATCATTTCCTATGGGAATATTCGTGCACTGGGCCGCAGTCAGAACCAGGAGTTCACCGATGCTCAATGTGCCGAGATCATGAGCCGTTTTAATGAGTACGACCATCGGCTACTCCCCCGTCGCTCTTCTCTTCTGAGGCTGATCGTGCTGGCGATCAGGGAGGCTCTCCCTCTGTTCTGTGCTGGTGTGCCGCTTGGGGCATTGGACGCCGCCGAGGATAAAGTACACTCGGTGTATCTGATGCACTTGATCTCAAAGAGAAGGCGGGATAATCTCATTGATCTCCTGCATCAGATGTTCCAGCAGTCGGCCATACTTGCCGCCTATCGGAGGGTGGAGGACATTCGTGAGGACCCCGATGCTTGTGATCGTGAGAGGAAGCATACTCGGGAGGTTCGAAATGCTTGGAAAATCTTGGATAAAGTTAATTTTGAGTTTCTCAACCCATGTCCCGCATCTGAAGTTTTACCGTTGTAAATGTGTCCTCTGTGTTTTGTATGAACCTCTTGAAGTATGAGTGACAATTGTTATTATGTCTTTCTATGTTTGCATGTCTTTTCTCTGGGATTTTATCATTTTGCCACTGTTGTTGTTGGTGCTTTCAATATGCAGGGTGCTACTCCATTTTTTTTTTAGTGTACATCAGGTTTAGTCCCCACGTAGCCTGCACGTGAGGTCCCTTGATGTGGCTGTTCACAAAATCTTCTCATGCCCTATTTTCAGTGCACAATATTGGACGCAGAAAAAAGGGCCTTGGAAATAGTTCCATCTCCTTGATTTTCGATGCCTTTCCTTTTTTTTGGGCCTTGGAAATAATTTCACCATGCAAGATTTTCCGCGCACAACACTTAATGCACTTCTTTATATATGAGGCTATAGCTTTCTTTTCCCTTCACAAAGAGATTTATATTATTATTATTATTATTATTTTTTAATCTTGGTGTAACTTGTCTTGAGAAACAAACGAGCGCCATGGCCTGCAATCGCCCTCATGCTCGTCGACAGCCATGGGAAGTTCCTATTGAGGAGATGATCCCCCGCTTTGCTGCTCGGTTGGTGGATCCCCTCCTTACCGACAACGAATGCGACTCAGCCATGCATGAACTCTCGATCCGTAGGGGGTCCCCCCTCCCGATGGGTTCTCTCTAGCTCCGGATGATCCTCACGGCCGTGCTGGCCGACATCCCTCCTCACCCGGCGGAGATGACCCTGGCGATGCTCGACGCGGCAGAAGAAAAGCTCGAGGGTTTTCATGAAGCGTGCCTGATTACTCAGGCTTTGAAGGATTGCTCAATTTATCTGCTGAGCCAGATAAGAGCCCGACGGGCTGTTATGTCTGCCTTTGCGGACGAACACGGCGCCAATTGATGGGGAGCGACTCCTCGTGAGAATCGTCGCTTTGACGTGCTGGAGAAAGCAGAGAGAGAGATGGAGAATTTTGTCCTCTGCTTCATTAACCCTTGTGCCGTAGATCCCGTGTTTGGTGACCTTTTCCGTTAGCGTAGAACATTTTTAAATTAATCCCTCCTTTTTTACGCTTTGTGCCGAAATTCCATGTAGGCTTGATGCTAGTATGTATGTTTCCGCTTGCATAAATAAACTTTGTATTCTTCTCATGAGAACTTTCTTTAATTGCAAATGCTACCATCACTTTCCTGCGCATCAGACCTTTTTAGGCATTATGAATGTTCATGCGATTGCGAATGCTATCATTATTTATTTATTTATTTATTTATTTGAATACTTATATGATTGCGAACGAGTGCTTGAAATGTGTCGGAAACCTTTCTTGTCGCCTTTCACGTCAGGTGATGTGAGCGCGTTTTAGATCGATTATTCCCGTCGACTGGAAGCCCATTTATACGGTCTTGTAAATGTCTTGTTTCTAGGGCCGCGGTCACGAAAGCGAGCTTACGTGGCCTGATAGAGCGACACGTAGCGAACATATTGTTGTGCGAGAAAAGGGCTCGGCCGCAAATTTTCGGAGAGGGGATTGGCTTCTAAGGCGTTGAGCGAGCTTCAGGCCAGCCTCACAGCCAAAGTCAACAAAGCGTATAAACTCTGGCGGGTGCTTCAGGAGTCCATAAGAGAGGTGGTGGCTCTCGATAAAGCTGCCATGTTCACTCGTGAGAGGGTCGAGGCTCATAAGGCCACTGAGAAAGAGCTTGAAGCCCGGCTCGCTTCGTATCAGGCTCAACAAGCTCAGGCGGAGGCTCGTCTTTTGGAGATCTTGCGTCATGAAGCCGTGGTCCAGCAAAAGCAGGATGAGCTGACCAAGCTGCTGAATCGCCCGCCGGCTTGAAACATTTGTATCTTTTTCTTCCTTTTTGTACATACTCATGGATGAGAGTATTTTCTTTTTGTTTCTTTCATGAATTGTACTTTGCACCCATTTTGGTTTATGAATAAAAGATACACTTTTCTTCTCAATGATGTGTCCTCTTTTCATCGAATGTATTCTGCGGATATTCTACCTCGATCTTCTTGCAGGACAGCGATGGCTCAGGATTCAGGGCTAAGATCTGCTTCCTAAGGCTCTTGCATTTTACGAGCCGTGAGGGTCTCATAAAGGGTTTTTCTCCCTACAGGTCGAGAGGATCCCATAGGTGTGAGTTCTTCTTAAAGATCATGAAGATCCTTAAGCGGGTTTTCCCTTGAGAGTCGTAAGGATCTCACAAGAGAGTTTTTCTTCCTTACAGGTCGTGAGGGCCTGCAAGTGTTGGATGCGGTCACCCTTGTCCGTGTTTTACGGAGTCGGGAGTTTCTCAAGGTATCGTAGTTTAAAGACGTCACGGTCAAGGTTAAGGACCTCATAGTCCGTGGATTTAAGGACTCCACAGTCCGCTGTTAGTTTTAAGACATCACGGTCAAGGTTAAGGACCTCATAGTCCGTGGATTTAGGGACTCCACAGTCCGCTGTTAGTTTTAAGACATCACGGTCAAGGTTAAGGACCTCATAGTCCGTGGATTTAGGGACTCCACAGTCCGGTGTTTGGTTGCAGGGACCCGTCACCTCTTTGAAGACGTTGAGGAATTACAACGCCGGGCATCAAAGGAGTGAAGAGATGTACCCTTAGGCCAAGGCAGAATCCGTAGGGAATCGGGGTGGTTGATCGTTAGTTTTAAGACATCACGGTCGAGGTTAAGGACGTCATAGTCCGTGGATTTTAAGGACTCCACAGTCCGGTATTTGCTCTGGATGCTTCACACGGGTTCACTGCCGCGATTGGCGAGGACCAGGCTCCGCTCTGGACGTTTTCCACAGGGTCAAAGAGTGACATTATCCGCGTTCCACGTAACCAGGAATTTTGCACTAGATGCTTCACACGGGTTCACTGCCGCGTTAGGCGAGGACTAGGCTCCGCTCTGGATGCTTCGGACGGGTTCACTGCCATGCTCTGCGAGGACCAGGATCCACTCTGGACGTTTTCCACGGGGTCAAAGAGTGACATTATCCACGTTCCACGTGACCAGGAATTTTGCACTAGATGCTTCATACGGGTTCACTGCCGCGTTAGGCGAGGACTAGGCTCCGCTCTGGATGCTTCGCACGGGTTCACTGCCATGCTCTGCGATGACCAGGATCCGTTCTGGACGTTTTCCACGGGGTCAAAGAGTGACATTATCCGCGTTCCACGTGACCAGGAATTTTGCACTAGATGCTTCACACGGGTTCACTGCCGCGTTAGGCGAGGACTAGGCTCCGCTCTGGATGCTTTGCACGGGTTCACTGCCATGCTCTGCGAGGACCAGGATCCTCTCTGGACGTTTTCCACGGGGTCAAAGAGTGACGTTATCCGCGTTCCACGTAACCAGGAATTTTGCTGAATATATCCGCATTTCACGGAATGGAGGTTTGACTCTTGGTGATATGTATATCGCCGAGCCATGGAACTGGGGGTTGCCGCTGTTCCGTTTCGCTTGATGTTGTGTCTGCTGTTACGAAACGAGTGTTGGGATGATCTCTAGGTCGCTTGTGGCCCGTCGAGATTTAGCTTCGTTCTTTGGTGAAACCTGGGGGAGGGAGGTACGTTCCCTTCTTTGTTTGCGCCCCTGGATTGTATACAGGGATAGATGTAACATTACCTGTAGGGCGAAGATTTCATTCTTTCATCATTTTTTTTTATTCTTTCCGCGATGCTCTATCATTTCTGCTTTTTATATCGCGAAAATCGCGATTGCCCAATCATTTCGGCTATTTTTCGCGGTGCCTAATCATTTCGGCTATTTATTTTATTTTTACTCGCTGCTTTTTATTGCGAGCTGCCCAATCATTTCGGCTGTTTTTTATGCCTTCGTTCTCACTTGCTGCTTTTTATTGCAAGTTGCCCCATCATTTCGGCTATTTTGTAGGCATGTGTGGCTTGCGAGCTTTTTCGCCGCAAGCTCGGATTTTGGACACCTATTTCGGCATCAGCATCGCTGCAACTGGGATGTTGCCAGGAGCGAATCATCATTTGCCATGAAAGAACTTGGGATTTGATACCGGTTTAGGCATCAGCATCGCTGCAACTGGAATATTGCCAGGAGCGAATCATCATCTGCCTCTGTCGATGTTGAACAAAGGTGGCTTAGCGAACAGGGTTAAGGTCCTGTCGGCTAAGGCTTTTGACTTCATGAGCCGTAAGGGTCTCACAAAGGTATTTCTCCCTACAAGTCGTGAGGATCTTGCAGGTGTATTTTCTCCTTAGGGATCGTGAGGATTCCTAAGTGTATGTCCCTCTGTAAGTCGTAAGGATCCTACAAGAGGGTTTTCTCCTTATGGGTCGAGAGGACCTACAAGGGTTGGACCTTGCTGGGGAAATGTTTATTCGCGCCCGTGGATTGTATACAAGGGTCAGTATTGAGCCTCTTGTAGGGCAGTATCGAAGGTTGTGGAGGATTTGGTTAAGAACAGGTTTAGGTTTCTGTAATTCAAGACTTTCAAATCTCATGAGCCGTGAGGGTCCCACAAGAGAATTCTCCTTACGAGTCGTAAGGATCTCGCAAGTGTATTTTCTCCTTAGGAATCGTGAGGATCCCTAAGTGTGCTGCTCCTTTGTGAGTCGTAAGGATCTCACGCAGGTGGTTTCTCCTTATAAGGTCGAGAGGACTCTGTAAGTGTTCTTTAACGAGGTTGCGCCCTTTCGGGTTTTCACAAACACTCGCCGGTAGTCCTGCTGTTCTTAATCACGGAGCCCTTTCGGGTTTTCATCCGTGCCAATTTTGCTTATAGACATACCGTTTTTTTTATTCTTTTTCACTTTTTTTTTACAAGGTCGCGCCCTCTCGGGTTTTCACGAACACTTGCCGGCAGCCCTGCTGTTTTTACTCACGGAGCCCTTTCGGGTTTTCATCCGTGCCCACTTTGCTTATGGACATACCGTTTTTTTTTTTTTTTTTTATCTTCTTCTTTTTTTTTTATCCATCTCGTCAGCCTACGGATGCTGCGGTAGTAGTTTTAGGGACGTCTCGGTCCGTTGTTAGTTTAAGGACGTTTCGGTCCGTCGATAGTTTAAGGACGTTTCGGTCCGTCGATAGTTTAAGGACGTTTCGGTCCGTCGATAGTTTAAGGACGTTTCGGTCCGTCGATATGGGAAGGCTGGCTGCTGCTTGCAAAGTCTGAGCCTAGGAAGATAGTGAGCGGACATAGTCGTCGTCATCTATCATTGACCCAGGCTGTGGCTTATTAAGTATAGTACTTCTTTAAGAAGCGGCCGTTTATTGGCCTGAAAGGCCTTTCGCCGTGCATGTCCACGAGTAGGTAGGCTCCACCCTGGTAGACCTTGTCTATGATGTACGGGCCTTCATAGTTTGGCTCAAATTTTCCTCGCTTGGCACGATTGGGGATCATAGGTCTTTTGACCACCAGTACAAGTTCGCCTTGGCGGAATGTCCTCGGCCTGGTCAATCTTTCGTACGAGCGCGTCATCTTTGCTTTGTAGGCCTCTAGATGTTGTTGCGCTATGAGCCGGGTTTCGTCGAGGGCATCAAGCTCCTCAAGCCGAAGGTGAGCATTTTCTTCGTTCGTCAGCTCGTGGTGGACTGCTACCCGTGGAGAGGGTAACTCTATCTCAAGGGGGAGCACCGCTTCCGTCCCAAATACCAACGCGTACGGCGTTGTGTTTGTGGCCGACTTGAATGTAGTTCGATAAGCCCAAAGGGCTTCTTGCAGCCTTTCGTGCCAGTCTCTCCTATTCCTGGAAACGATCTTTTTTATGATCTTCGTCAAGGTCTTATTGAAGGCCTCGGCCAGACCGTTAGCTCGTGGATTGTAAACCGAAGAATATCTCCAGTCTATATTGTGCTGCTGTGCGAAGCGGCTAATCTTATGGCTTCGGTAGGCCGGCCCATTATCGGAGATAATCCGCCGTGGAGTTCCGAACCGATAGATGACGTGCGTCTTGAAGAAATGGAGGATATTCTCCGTCTTCACTTCCCTCAGTGGTACTGCTTCTGCCCATTTGGAGAAGTAATCAGTTGTCGCCAGGATAAAACGGTGTCCCCGGGATGATGCTGGCTCAATGGGGCCGACTATGTCAGTCCCCCACATTTCAAATGGCCAACTAGCCAGCGTCGGGTGCAATGGATTCGGATGTTGGTGGATGAAGTCTCCATGAATCTGGCATGAGTGGCATTGCTTCGCATACTCGAGGCAGTCCTGGATCATCGTGGGCCAGTAGTAACCCATCCGTTTAATTTTTAACTTCATCTTTGGGCCTGCTTGGTGAGAACCGCAAAGCCCATCATGAACTTCCTGAATGACTCTTTCTGCTTCGTCAGGTCCTAAGCATCTCAGCCATAGAGAATCAAACGATCTTTTGTATAGAATATCGTTGACAAAAGCGAAAGATAAAGCTCGTTTCATGAGCTGATGTCTTGAGGACGCTTCTTCGGGCATTCGGTGGGACTTAAAGTAGTCTATGAAGACTTCCCTCCAGTCTTCGGCCTTCTCATGGTCTTTTATTTGTAGGGTCGTCTGCTCAGTCGTTCCCTTTTCTTCGCATGATTCCGGAGATATTTCTGCCGGGGCGAGCACTCAACGGCTTTGTATCACGATTCTGACGTCATCGAGGTTCTCGTCAGCCAGTTCTTTAGCAAGTTTAGCCAACGCGTCTGCTTTGCTGTTTTCCGCGCGCGGTATGTTCTCCAAAGTATAGGAGGGAATTTGTGTCAATAGTTGTTTCACCCTTTCGCTGTACTTCACCAACTCCGGCTTGCACGTTTGGTAGTCACCATTTACTTGACTAACGACCAGCTGAGAATCCCCGTATATAAGGAGGTCTTCAATTCCCATGTCGATGGCGATCTCGAGGCCTGCTATCAGAGCTTCGTATTCGGCTTCATTGTTTGTCCTCGGTTCTGTTAAGGAGAAGGCGAAGCGCATTATCCCTCCTTGTGGAGTTGCAAAGATGAGACCTATCCCTGATTTGATCATTGGGAAACCTTGTTTCTGTTTCTTTATGGAGGATGCTCCATCGAAATAGAGTTCCCATCGGGCGCTTCCGCCGCTAATCGCATCAAATGCATGCTCGTCCGGCAAATCACAGTTCAGAGGAGAATCGGCCGGTATCGGGTGCTCGGCGAGGAAGTCGGCAATGGCCTGGCCTTTCACTGCCTTGAGAGGTTGATACGTTATCGAGAACTCCATCAAGAGCAGGGCCCACTTAGCGAGTCGTCCCGTCAATATGGCTTTCGACATCAGATATTTGATAGGGTCCACCTTCGAAATAAGACGGACTTCATGTGCTAATGCGTAATGTCTAAGCTTTGTTATTGCGAAGATCAACGCCAGGCAGTGCTTTTCAATGGGGGAATAGTTGCTTTCTGCCCCCAGCAGCACTCGACTTAAGTAGTAAAGTGCTCTTTCTTTCCCCTGATCGTTCTCTTGTGCCCATAATGCGCCCAAGGAACCTTCGAGGGCGGCCGTGTAAAGAATGAGAGGCTTTCCCTTCACTGGAGCAGCCAACACTGGAGGGTTCTGCAGGTACTGCTTGATCTCGTCTAGTGCACCTTGACATTTGTGATCCCAAACGAATGGAGTTCCCTTTTTCATCAGGTGGCTGTAAGGACGGCATTTGCCCGAAAGATTAGCGATAAACCGCCGGATGTATGCGAGCTTCCCTTGGAGAGACCGCAACTGCTTGAGGGTTCTTGGCGGAGGCATTTCCATGATCGCCTTAATCTTTGACGGATTTATTTCAATACCTCGGTGTCGAACGATGAATCCCAGAAATTTGCCCGAGGAGACTTCAAACGTGCATTTGAGAGGATTCATTTTCAAATTATATTGCCGAAGGCGTTGAAATACAGTCTCCAGATGCTTTAAATGCTCCTCGTATGACATGCTCTTTATTACGAGGTCATCGATATAGCACTCGACGATGTCATGTATGAGGTCATCGAAGATTTTTGTCATGGCCCTTTGATAGGTAGCGCCAGCGTTCTTTAGACCAAAGGGCATAACCCTGTAGCAGAATATACCTAAAGGGGTCCGGAAAGCGGTGTGCTTCTGGTCTTCGGGATGCATTTTTATCTGATTGTATCCTGATGAACCGTCCATAAAGGAGAAAACCTCGTGAGTGGACGTGTTATCTATCATTAGCTCGGTTACCGGCACCGGGAAATCATCCTTTGGACAGGCTTTATTGAGATCCCTGAAATCCACGCATATGCGTACCGTCCCATTCTTCTTCATTACCGGGACGATATTGGCGATCCAATCGGGGTATTGGACTTCTTGGATAAATCCAGAATCGATCAACTTCTTGACTTCGGCGTTGATGCTCATTTCAAGCTCGAGTCGCATCCTCCTTGGCGCCTGCTTGACTGGCTTGATATCTGGGGATATTGCTAATCTATGCACAGCAATCTCCGGATCCAATCCTGGCATCTCGGAGTAGTTCCACGCGAAGCAATCTTTATGCCGTAGAAGCACGTTCTTTAACGCAGCCACCTTTTCTTCGGATAATAGCTCGCTGACAAATGTCGGTCACGGGTCGTCTGCCGATCCCAACTCAATCTTCTTGAGGTTATCTGCAGTAGTATGTATACCATCTTCCAGTTCTTTCGGAGCGGGCGGAAATTCCGAGATCACCTCATCATCGCTGTTCTCAAAGCACCGGTAAAGGTCATCTACGTTCTCGGGCTCTTCTCCTAATATCGTAATCGTATAACAAGTGCGAACCCGCTCCCTGGACTGAGGTGGACCCGGTTCTGCTCTTGCGGCCTTGGGCTCATGCTTTTGCGGTGGCATCACATTCCAACCGTCGGATAAAGCGAATCTGCCCCGTCGGTACTGGTCCTCGACCCAGTTCTTGAAGGTGAAGCAGTCTTCGGTAGGATGTCCTATGGCTCGGTGATAAGAGCAATAACTCGGATGAGAAGCCTTGCTAGCTTGCTCAGGATGTCTAGACTCTGGAAGCGTGATCATTTGATGTTTTATGGCGAGGTTAAGTAACCTCCCCGTTTTGTCTCGGGGGAAGGAGTACGCTCGACTCATCTTCTTCATGAGGGACAAACCCGAGCCGCTTCTTGATTTATTTCCGTCTCTGCGTCGGGCCTTTCGTACAATGGATTGAAGAGGATAAGCGTCTTTGTCTTTTGCAGCACGTTGAGATAGACGTTGCGTCCTGGCCTTCTCGTAGATGGCCATTTCGCGGTTGTGGTCTTCCCGAGCTTCCTGACCCATTTTCCTGATAGGCTTGCCCATTCGTTCTTCAAACGACGGACTCGGCGCTTTAATCGCGGGGTCTAGTTTTGATGGGGGGTTGGCATCTCCTGACAGGGCGTCCTCCTCTTCGTCAAAAGTATATATAGCGTAGCTATTGTGAGCCCGTTCCCGTTTTCCGGCTCTTGCGTATCCAAGCCCGAGTGTTTCCATCTTCCCGTTGGGCAATTTGTGTTGAGTCCCGGGGACATCCCAAATCCTGTTGTAGAACCGCGCCTGCCGAACGGTCTGTTCTAAAGGTACTCCTTGGCGCTTCAATAGCTTCTTTAATCCATTTGTATAGTATCTGGGCAGACGGATGGGTTGGAGCCTGTCAAGTGTAGCATCCGTGCCATGCCAGATCTCTTTCTCTATTTTCGACTCTGAGGATCGGTAGAATAGGATCACCTTCTCGCCCCTTCGCCTGGGAGGGACGTAAAATGTTTGCAGGTCCTGTACATTGTGAGCCTGAAGCGCGTCGAGATCCTTGTAGTGTTCTCGCGGTACCATGGTGATTTGCAAACTATGGTCATCGCCAGGGGGTGCTTGTATTGACAGCCGATTGGAGAACACAGCATTAACTTCATCTTCTGAATCACTTCCGAAGACCAACACGGGGGCGGGCGTCCCCAGGTTGTTGCGTTGAGATGGCCCTGCATAAACTATCTCTTCCTCTTCTTCGGTATCGCTCCCGAAAATCGGGATGGTGGCGGCGGTTTTGTTCCCCGGATTGCGACTCCTTTCTGTATCCTCGAAATCTGGCAAAAAGTACTTCGCATCTTCGTATTTGCGGACTTCGTTCACGGAAAATGGGTTTAACTCACCTGTTACGGTATACTCGAAACCATCCTTAAAGTACTTCATACACTGATGTTGTGTAGAAGGGATGATATTGTACTCGTGTAGCCAAGGACGGCCGAGTAAGGCGTTGTAGCAGGTCTTGGCGTCAATGACATGGAATTTGATGTCTGTGACGAGAATTCCAAAGCGTAATGTTAATATCACAGATCCGAGAGTCCGTGACGATTGTGAATCGAAACCGGAGATAGTGATTTTGTCACGAGCGAGGTGTTGCACGCTCATGCAGATTTCCTTCAACACCCGAACATTAAGGAGGTTGACGGAGGATCCATTATCCACCAGGATCTTGCCTATCTTGATATCATGGCAGTATCCGGAGACGTATAGGGGACGGTTGTGGTCGCACGTCCCGAGAAGGAGGTCTTCATCACCGAAAGTGATGTCGGCTGTATGCACTTCCTCCAGTTCATCCTTCATCTTTTCAGTGGCGAGGAAGGCTTGGAATTGCTCAGGTTCTTGTAACGCCTTAATTAGTGAGTCTCGCGCTTCTTTTGATAATAGGAGGGCATCGAGAATGCTAAGCTGAGAAGGTAGCTTCCTTAGGTGCGCGAGGATGTTATAGTCCACTTTACTCTTCCTAGAAGGGTCTTTGGCAGCCAGCTCTCTCATGACTTGGTCATCTAAAGTGATATCTTCAGTGACCTTTTCCTTTCCCTTATCCCTTCTATTCCCGGGCCCGAGATTCTTTTCTGGGAGTGTGCGATTGCGCAGCTGAATGTTCTCGCAGGCCTCCGATTCTTCTTCTTTCCCCAAAACGGATTCTTTAAAGAGAGGGCCCAGAGCCATTTCTTCGTCAGAGTCGCTCCCAAAGGTGAGAACTTGTGACCCCCTGGCGTTAACCATGTAACAGTTGCCAGTCGTTCTGTTGTGCCCATCGACAGTACTTCTTCGCTCCCGACGGATCCTGCGTTTCATGCGCTTAACATGTTGCCGACGAGCGACATATCCTTGCCACCATATCTTAAAGGCGTCGCACTCCTCCGTGGGGTGTGAGATTTTCCGGTGATATGCGCAATAATCAGGGTTCCTCTCCACCCCATCGTGTGTGTTTCCTTCCGAGGGCGGTAGCTTCATCCCCAGTGACATGGCTTTAGCAAACCTTTTTCTCGTCTTGAATATCTTCTTGTTTACTTCGGATGCCTTTCGCTCTGGTAGTTCAACTCTTTCGTTCAGCTGCCCGCATTTGGCTCCTTCAGATGTGGCCATCTCACGCTCCTGGTCCGCTTTACATTTTAGACGAATCTCGTCTAGAAAAGCGTCGATCATTTCATCTGTTGGCCATGCACGCTCTGGTACAGGCTCTGTCTCCAACTTTTCAATGCCAGGAGTTTTCCCATCATCGGTAAACGAGTGGGAGATTACGTTACAACTCGCCACATATCCTTCGGATTCATCCGACGAGCTTTCTCCATCATCTTCTTCTTGAAAGATGTGGTTGAGGAACTCTTGCAGTGTGACAGGGGTTCGCGCCTTTTGATTGTACTCTTCCAATGCGTCGATTTGCTTCTACAAGTTCGTGTGTTCGTTTTCAAGCTTCACGGGCTTCTTGGATTTCCTCTTCTTTTTCTTCGAGGATTTTGACGGTTGGGCGTGAGTATTTGGGCCATTATCGCGAGTCTTCGTAGTTGGGCGGGGCTTCAACATCCCTTTGATAATTTGAGGTTCAAGAGGGTCCTTCCATTCGATCGCAGGGCACGCATGAAGGTCTCTGAGCATTCTTCTGGTTTTAGTTGATAGCACGACCTCCCATGGAGCTTCTTCAATAAAAGAACATGTTGCCCCCGGTGTATCCGCTTTCCTAGGAGCATGCGGCTGTGGGGGGTTCACCTTCCACTTTTCGGACAGTACAAACTTCCCCTGGAGGTACTGGTCTTCAATCCATCCTTTGAAGACGAAGCAATCTTCAATCGGATGGCCTACCGTTTGATGGTAAGGGCAATAGTTAGGGTTATTCACTTCGGTGGGTTGCGGCGGTCGTCTTGGATTTGGCAAGTTTATAAGTCTGTTGCGTATTGCCAGCTCGAATAGCCGTTTCGTCTTGTCCCGTGGGAACGAGTAGGGACGCTTCATCTTCTCATTATAATACCGACGTCTTTCCTCCAGTTGATCTGCCGGTTTCGGGGTGTTAGGTTGCTGTTGGGCATTCGCAACAAAGGTTGCTCTTCCTTTACCCTTGTCATTCCGAGGTTCCGACTTCGGGGTAGGTGGTCTATGACCCATCTGGTCCATCTGAGCCAACTTGTCGATCAAAGCCTGGAATGTGGTTGGCTTAAAGAACATCATAAACTGGGAAATAGTTGCGTGAGGGTCTAGAGTTCCCACGAACATGCCCATCGCAGGTGCTTCCTCAATGCGTTGCTCACATCTCGACCACAAGTTCCGCCAGCGTATAGCGTACTGGACCCAGGTTTCGCCCGGTTTTACCCTGGCATTAATAAGTGCAGTTATTGGAGTGCGTTCGCTGGCACTTGCAAATCGCTGAGTGAACAACAACTCCATTTCAGCGAACGTTTTGATAGAATCGTTCGGGAGTTCCGAATACCATTCGAACACTGTTTCTGATAAGCTACCCACGAACTGGCGGAGCAACAATTTATCATCACCGCCGGTGTTACCGCAGAGGGCCCGGAATTGGGCGACATGCTGATGGGGATTGCCGGTCCCCTTATACACGTGGAATTTTGGTATTGTATAGCCTTGCGGGTATTTGATTTGGTCGTACCAGCTCGGATACGGCCGCCCCGTTTTCACGACTTGACCAGCTGCCTCAGTCGCGTGATGAACCCGGATTTGCTGGGCTATATAGTCGGCCAAGTCAGCCTAAGAGATTGCCTCCTCCTTGGCCGTTGAGAGGGCTGGTGGTGGATTTGACGTTTCTCCTCGGTCGTCTTCAAGAACGATTGGGGGATCCTCGGCGGGTAAGTTCTGCTGGATCATCATTCCTATCACATCTTGGAAGAGAAGGCCCATCCGTTGTATATTGGCCGCTTGTTCAGCAGCCTCTTTATCCCTTTTCTCCAGTGTCCGGCGAAGGAATTCAGCATCGGTTTCTTCCTCCCGGCGTGCGTCTGAGGACGTTTCTGGGTTTTCTTTTGGCCCGGTGAGCGCGGCCATAGCATTCATCATTTCTTGAAGCTTTTGTTGCTGCTCCTGGGCCTTCGTCACGGATCGGGTTAGCGGTCGGTGGCCCGTAGAAGTGCGGCTTTCCTCTTTTCCAGAGGCCATGTAAACAGTGTGCACCACCATGCCCCCAGACTTAGGGCGTCTGGGCTCAGTGCTTTTAGCCGTCGTTGTATGCTGTGGGGTCTTCTCTGGCCTCCTCCTTTTATGAGCCATGGAGGTTGAGGGGGCCGTTGAGGTGGGCGTCCAGACAGCCTTTTGGGGTTTAGCCTGGTGACCAGCTTCCGGTTGGATTTTCAGCTTCTTGTGCTGGCGGGAGAAGTTTGGATCGATGATCGAGTTTCGGGCCTGCCGCCAAACCTTATAGATTTTGGAAGACAGCCGTTGAGGAGATCGGGGTTGTTCGGGTTTTATTTCGACAACCTTTTTTAATGAGGGAGGAGACCTCTTCAGCACTGCCGTAGGAGAATTCCTTCGCACCTTATTTAGCATTTCAAAGCTGTTCCCAGTTGGAACAGCAGCATTAACCTCTGCCACCGGGGCCGATGGAGTCCACCCGGAGGGGAAGTTGCCCCCAGCCTTCCTTACTCGGCGCCAGTGGCGACGTCGAGCGTGTCGAGCGGACGGTGTAGGGTCAGCGGTAAGAATGGTTTCGTCTTGCCCCCTGTCTGGGTGGGGGGTCGCAGTTGGTATTATCCTGTCAAAGACCGATGTCCTTTGGGCAGTAGGAGCGGGAGCTGAAGCCGTTAATCTTGTAAAGACCGACCTTTTGGCTGGAGAGGCTGCCTTGACGACTTTGGGGGCAGGAGCGGCCACCTTCTTAGAAGCAGCCTTCTCTGAGATTGTAGGTCCCATGATGGGTTCGCAGGATTTCTGGCCCAATCTAGAGAAGACCGAGGCGTTGACGTTGGGCGACTCGTTGGGAGGAGCCGCGGCAGGGGTAAGACGATCAAAGACCGACTTCTTGAGAGCTTCCGTTGTCAGTGCTGGAGCGGTGAAGTTTTTCGGTGGGAGCATGGTCCCAAAGAACAATCCTGTGGTGGCGCGAGTGACCTGTTCCACGGGCATTGTGAATAGCGAAGCAGCTTGGGGTCCGTAGGCTATACCTCCTGGCGAGGCAGAGCATTGGTTGCAATTGCAGTCTGAGCAGTTGGAGAATTTCATGGAAGTAGAAGCCATCGATCCTTTGCTTTCTGCAATAAGCAAGACGCCAATTCTTAGTATCTTGAAACCCAAGGGCAACCATTGGCGAACCGCGATTGGTTCGCGAGTCACGACACACGAAGTGTGGAGTGGAAAGAGGAAAAGGTCCCACCGGGCGTGCCAGAATCTGTTCCCCTCCGAAAGACGGCGCACAAGACTGCGATGTCTTGGCACTGAGATTCGGCGCAGATGCTAATTGGTGTTATCCGTTCACCTCTCCAAAGATGCCAAGTTGATTTATGGCACCATGTATCGATGGTTTAAACGGATGCGTCCGATGTAGCAGACTTCGTCAGATTCCCCCTCGCTTGAGGGGTTTTTGATTGTGGGGACACTCTTCCCTGCAGGCGCAAGCCCCTGCAGTTAATTACGCTACCGCATTGCGGTAACAACTTTCTCCTTCTCCAGCTGGTCACTTCGTGTCGTGGGTGTTTGTTTTGTGTTTTGTTGCCCGTGGATTGTTTACGGAGACTGAGTTATGTCGTCGCCCGTAGGGCGTGGACTAGTCCAAATCCGTATTATCTTAGATTTGGGTTTGGGGGTTTGGTTTGAGGATACGTCAGCCATACTTGAGGCTAAGATCAACTCAAACGTTTGTTAAGGATACGTTAGTCTAACTTTGTGACTAAGATCAACTTAACGGGATCGTTTAGATCCGATAAAGGAGTGTTTGGGCTCCATTGTTCCAGTTTAGGGACTTAGAGGTCCAACGTATGTATGGCCGTCAGGACCCGTCACCTCTCTGACGACGTTGAAGAATTACAACGACGGATGTCATAGGAGTTCAGAGATGTACCCTTGAGCCAGAGTTGGGGGGATTTATAGTCCACTCTGTTTGAAGGTTTAAGGATACGTTAGCCATCTTTGAGGCTAAGATCAACTTAAACGGGACCGTTTAGATCTGACAAAAGAGCATGCGGGGCTCTATTGTTCTAGTTTAAGGACATTGCGGTCCATGGGTAGTTTAAGGACATTGCGGTCCACTGTTAGTTTTAAGACATCTCGGTCAAGGTTAAGGACGTCGTAGTCCATGGGTTTAAGGACCCCACAGTCCGTTGTTAGTTTTAAGACATCTCGGTCAAGGTTAAGGACGTCGTAGTCCATGGGTTTAAGGACCCCACAGTCCATTATGTGCTCTGGATGCTTCACACGGGTTCACTGCCGTGCTCTGCGAGGACCAGGCTCCGCTCTGGACGTTTCCCACGGGGTCAAAGAGTGACATTATCCGCGTTCCACGTAACCAGGAATTTTGCATTAAACACGGGTTTAAGGACCCCACAGTCCGTATCAATGTGTGGTCGTCGGGACCCGTCACCTCTTTGAAGACATTGAGGGATTACAATGTTAAGTATCAAAGGAGTGAAGAGATGTACCCTAGAACCGGAGTGGATTAAATAGTCCTTGGCCCAATTTGGGATCAAGACGAATTAATTATGTTATGAGCCCATTGGCCCAGTTAATCACAAATTGAGGACTTATGGCCATCTTGGGCTAAGTCCAATCAGGAGAAGCTTTGCCTCTATCCATTTAGGCCAATTGGGCCAAAGCCTAGTGTTAAACACTATAGAGCAGTTAGTGTTGAACACTGGGAATGAGGTTGACAAGTTAGTGTTTAACACTAAGAGATAATTGGTGTTAAACACCAGCAACAAGGCTTTTCAAATTAGTGTTAAACACTAAAACAGATCAGTGTTGAACACTGCAGATGAAGCTTTTTAATTAGTGTTGAACACTAAGGCCCAACAGTGTTTTAACACTGGGTTCGAGAGTTTTAACTTAGTGTTAAACACTAAGGAAAGAGGGGTCACGTGGCAACACGTGAGAGCGCCCTCGCTTCATGTATTCTGCTGAGATTATCGCGTCTTTTAGAGCGTCACGTGCCATCACGTGATAGGCATTCAAACGCTCATATGTTAAAGCTTCTGCCGGGGGTCACGTGGGTCACGTGGGGTGCTGCCTCAAAGGGGCTTTCTGTAGATCTCTTGGGGGGGTCACGTGGTAACACGTGACCCTGCCTCTATGTATTTTGTTTAGAGGCTTTGTTAATCTTTTTTCAGGAATTAAATTCCTCAAGCTTTAAATTTCAGAGGAATTAAATTCCTACTTCCTTTTGAAGGTTTATATTCTGAATAGAGTTGGACTCTGAATCTTCCGTAGGAATTAAATTCCTCGCATATGTGAAGACTGAATAGGGTTAAACCCTAATAAAAGCTTTTAAGGAATTGAATTTCCATTCCCTGTTAAATGATGATTAAGGGAATTAAATTCCCGTTGTTTCAACAGAACTAAGTTCTTAATTAGGGTTAAACCCTGTTTCTTTTGTTCTGAAGGAATTAAATTCCCATGATACAGGGTCAAGCCCTAATTTTATTTTAAAGGAATTAAATTCCTATAGTTCTGTGAGAATTAAATTCTCATGCTTGCATTCCCTCTCTATGTTTTGGATCTGCATGGCAGGATCTCGACCCATTGAGAATTAAATTCTCAACCTTAAGGGGAGATGTGCACTTTGCAGATCCTCTATCAAAGAGAGAAGAAATATATTCTTCTGTTTTTATGTATCAGAGTTAAACTCTGTTGAGAATTAAATTCTCTTCTTCTTTCAAGGAGTTTTCCCTTTCTTACCTAGGGTTTTTGCAGAAGATCCAAGTTTCTCCAAGTATCGAAGCTCTCTTCTTTTTCTTTCTCTCCCTGTCTCTGTATGTATCTCTCTATCTCTCGGCTCCTATTTATAGGAGAAGCAGCCGAATCAATCAGTTTTTGATGAATCTTTATGAGAGATTTGATTTGCATCCATCATTCGTTTTGGACCTTTGGATTATTAGGTGAATTTTATTCACCATTGGATTTCAAATCCAGGGATTCTCCTTTGTTGTATCGGTTAGATTTAAAGGGGAAATCTTTCCAAACCCGAGATTTTCCCATAGATAGATGATATTTCATCACCTCTGAATCTTTAATTTGATTGGTTCCAGATAGCCGCTTTCCTTTGGAAAGATTTGAATTTCTTTCAGAATTTAATTCTGTTGACAAAATGGGCTTTGAAAGCCGGTCACGTGTGACCACGTGACCCATGGTCACATGTGAGCACGTGACCCCCTTTGGAATGAGCCTTTTCCTTTCTTTTGCGCTCTGTCTTCTGATCGTTGCTTAAACGTCACGTGCCACCACGTGACTCCTGGTCACGTGTGAGCACGTGACCCTTGTTTGAACTCTCTTTCCTTGATTCATCTGGAGAACGAGTCTGCTGCTTTGAACGTCACGTGCCAACACGTGACCCTGGTCACGTGGAAGCACGTGACCTCATCTGAAGCCTTTTCCTTGACTTGATCAGGGAACTGGTGTGCCTTTGACGCTTGCATTTAAATGTCACGTGTCGCCACGTGACCCTGGTCACGTGGGAGCACGTGACTCTTTCTGAAGCCCCTTCTTTGATGTAGTTGGAAAACTGAACTTGACTTGATGATGCTTTTAGGTGTCACGTGCCAACACGTGACCGCTAGTCACGTGTAAGCACGTGACCCTTTTCTGAAGCTTTTCCCAGAAGCTTTCCTGATTTTAAATCAGGAAACAGTATTATTCTCGGTCCCGCACATATCTCATATGCGCTCCTATTTCGTTTCGCTTGAGCCAGGAAACCTCTGTGTAGGACTCTAAAGACTCGTCAATACGCCGGCAGCAGATGATGATCATATCAAACACCCACAAGCCGCAAGCGGTCTGCTAAACGTAACGGCCACCCGGGTATTGAGCGATCTGAAGATCGACGAGCAAGCCCGCTCACACTCCAGTGAATCCAACCAGTAACACTACCGTACAGTCCGGTCTGATCGTCTGATATGTCGCATATCTCGCCTAGGGGTGGTAAACGTCAGACCCCAATAGCTCGATAAGTCGTGTCGATATGAGGTCTATAACAATTCGAGATACTGCTGGTAACACTTACCAGTAAATCTCAGCAACCCTGGCCAGGGATTTCCTGTTATAGCCAATCGAACACAGCGCAACATCAACCCCCTATACCGGGAGAGACGAATCCCCTCCTATCGCTCATTGCCTCCATGTGACTCGGGACTGTACCCAAAAACCACCGTTTTGCACGCCCTCTTGGACGTGGTAAGATGGAAATCAAAGCACAGTGGGAACCACACAAGACTCTATGACGATCTCGGGTCAACAGACTACTCTGTACCAGTGTCACCAGAGAACTGCCATCTGACGTGAGGTATAATACCATCTGGGAGTTCTCGGCGAGTCCGTCCAGTGTACCCAGTCTCCACTGAGCACCCGTATAACATCTCTGATGTCAAACACCAATGGATATGGGATCATCCATCGCCCATCTGTATGGGTCGAGAAGGTACACGCTAGTCTACTCTGGTATATCGATGCCCCGTCTCGATACACCCTCGACTAGGGACTTTGAAGGATGTACTTATGGACTACCATGTCCCCACTAGTATGATCCGCATCATAGTCCAGGTAGTCAAGTACAGATCCTAAGGGCTTTACCAACATGTAACAGGGAGACAATCAGTGTACACGTTAAGGTAAAGAGCAACCAGATAGCATACTATCATGTCGAGCAAGAAAGTCCTCCCTATATATGTCCCAGCATCCACTACAATATACATCCTATGTATAGTATTAGCCTCTAGGGCATATATATAACTAACAGATTAAACAAGAATGTAAATAATAATCGCAGGTATAAAAAATGAGGTATATGCATGTGATGTGTATCCTGAAATCTGTGTTTCTAAGTTATCTATACTACAAGTCTTTGAAATCAATTTAATGGAATCGTCGATGTAACTCAATAGTATCCCGTACGTGCCAGGGACCACGGTCAAGATTCTCGGGCTGAATCCGAGACGTCCCGCTAAGCAGTAAACAGGTAAAATGTACAGATGAATGATGTCAGCAGTATCATTCCAGGGCTGGCCGTGCCCGTAGAGACTGATCGGTATAAGTATCGAACTGTTGAATTACAAATCAGGTTTCATTATTGATTTCTCCTTACTCCCAAGGTTTTTGTATTCAAGTCGGGTATTAATGATATACATTTAATGCCACCACAGGATCAAGCAGGTACATGTCTTGTCTATATAGACAACAAATCACATCCATTAGGACAACAATCAGGATTGTTGGTATTAGCAATAAAATCCAAGTAATAAGTCTGTGAACATGCCATGTACTGTATATTAACCAAAATAGATACCAATGTAAAATAGTAATCAATATGGAAATACAACAAATACCAATATGCATATGTATCTATCTGTAATAACCGTTATACGTCCATTACCATATGTGTTGCAATCTAGATAATATATTGAACTTATATAGTAGTATGATAATATCATGATATTCCGACATGCAACTAGATGAACAATTATCAGTACGGATGCAGATGGATGCTATAAAACTGTAAATCGGTAATCTCTGCTGAATAGTAAAACACATGTACTATAATTTATTAAATAAATATTGATATAATAAAATAGCATGTTGTAAGTTTAGAACTTGCCTGATCGGATCTTACGTCAAGATACGGATGTCACGTTCTGACGTCCAAATAATGTCACGACGCAAAACTTACGCACACAGGACTGGACCTGGCTGAGCAGCTGTGTGACGTGGTGACAGGGCTAGACGACGACGGTGGCTGGGTCGTCTGGATCGTCGGCGACATGCGCAACTCCAGTGAGATGATCAGGGATCAAGAAAAGAAAAGAAAGAAGAAGAAGAAGAGGGGGTGATGCTGGTTTACTGGGTTCTCTAGACTTGGCGAGGACAGAGGGGATGGTGGCGACAAGGTGAAGTCATCGACGGCGTGGGGCGTTGTGTGGGTTAGGGTTTGCGTTCGTGGGTGAGGACGTGAAGAAGAATGAGGAAGAGAGAGAGAAGGTGAGGTTTAGTTTTATAATAGGTTTTTTAATAATTATATTATATATATATATATATATATATATATATATATATATTAGAGAGAGAGAGAGAAAAGAGAGAGAGAGATTTATATTAATTAATATATTATATATATACTATATATAAAAGTTAGTATATATTATTATATATAAAATATATATATAGTTAGATTCTACGGATAATACCGGATCTCTTCAAATATTATTCGTATCCATTCAAAAATCTAGTTTTTTCAATATGGAGAATATACGTAAGAATCTAAACCATGATGCGATATCCCCTCAATAAAATCCTATACCTCCAAATATGAATCTACGTAAATATAAGTAGCGATCACAAATGAATCTGTTTAACAATTAGGATATGAATCATGATATATGGGCACAACCACATGATATGGGGTATTATGACATGCAAGGCTATATAAGAAAATATGTTATTTGATTTTGTTTTGTATTATAAAAGATATTTAGAGTCTAAAATATATTATATATGTATATAAAATCTAGATTTGTATAGATCCTCTGTACTAGCGAATGTTTGATGTAATCTTGAACCATGATGGGTTTCAAACATACGGGTCGGGTAGGATAATAACCACAACTACCAATTGCACTATCCGCAACCCAAAACAACAATAGTTAAGAATTATGCCGCAAAATTTGAAATACCCCAAAAATATATAGTATCACAGTGCTAGGGTGTTACACAAATCGATTAATTTTAAAGAAAAAGTTATATGGTCTTAAGTTGGAGGAGCGAACAAATCTCGAGTCGCACATAAATGAGTTTGATAGGCTTGTAACTGAATTATTGTCCTTAGATGTTAAAATTGATGAAGAGGATGATGGCTTGTGGATTTTCATAATTCTACTATTTAGTTTTGATGAGATTACACAATGTTAATAGATATATATATATGTGTATTTCATATTGCATATTTCATAACACTGTATATGAGCTTGGTCGTGTTTGAGAAAGAATTCAGGATATCAACCGACATAAGCCTACGATCGAGGATGGGGGAAATTGAGTTAAAACGGAAAATCTATTGGAGATTAGAGAATAATGGACTAGAGCTATTCAATGATCACATTCAAGCTTAAGAAGATAAGGAGCCAAATGTCCAACTTTAACGAATCGAAGAAATCGAAGAAATTAAGAGCTTGAGCTACAAATGTATTCTCTAGAAAATCGATGTAAATACTTCGTAGTTTTTTAGACTTGCAAGAAAAGCTCAAACACATACACTATTGCATGCATGAAATCTTTGGGCAAAACTTGGCAAAGTTTTTCATTCAAAATGTTTTTAATTTCAAGTTCAAAATTTTCTGTCCATTCTTTCTTCAGACGTCTGTCCAAGTCTTATTCAGACGTCTATACACTATTATAAAATATGCACAAATTTTGAAATATCAGTTTTTTAGTTCAGAACAAACGTCTGAAGCTTACCAAAACAAACGTCTGAAGCTTACCAAAACAAACGTCTGGTTGTTCTCTGGATTTTCATTTACTTTAAACTTTTGACAGAACAAACGTCTGCCAATACTTCTTCAGACATCTGTTTGTTCTCTGTGTTTTCATTACCTTAAAAATTTTCATAGAACAAACGTCTGTCAAAACTTCTTCAGACGTCATTTTGTTCCTTGTATTTTCATTACCTGAAAACTTTTTGAGGGAACAAACGTTTGAACTTGTTTGGCACAAACGTTTGAAGGTTAAAATCTTTGAAAATCTTTTCTTCTTCAAACGTGTGTCACTTGTTTTTCAGATTTCTGTCAATTCTATGTAATTTCATTGGCCATATTTTGAAAACCACGGCAAACGTCTGAAACTCATGACGACTGACGTTTGAAGATATTTTTGTTTGAAAAATATTACTGTTACGTGCATTTAATGTTATAACGGCTAGTTTTATTTTGCCTTCAGACGTCTATCTTCTTGGCCTTTAGACGTCTATTCTTCTGCTTGATGCGTAATAATGCATGTACTTGAATGTTTTTTGTGTGGGGTTTAAAAGAGATTCTTGTGTAGTTATTGCACAACAACTATTCTGAAAAATTGCATTCATTCTCTGAATTCATAGTCACCCACCAAAAGAAAAAGGAAACATTTGAGCTTTAATTGCAAATCAATTACTCCATTGAAGTATTCTAGAGCTTGAATTGTAAACTCTTGGAAGAATATCTTGGATTGTAATCTTTTTCTTTTTCTCTTTTTGTGTATAATCTCTTGAGTGCAGGACAGTTCTTGTAAGTTAGGAGAAGTTTTGTGAAGAGAGTCACTCGTGTGATGAGTGACGTGTTGTTGCAGGAGTGCAACGTGTTTGTTTTGGTGGAGACATGATTAAGTGGAACGGGCTCGTATGCCTAAAGAAAGAGGACCAGGAGATCTCCCGAATCTCTCTAAATCGCCTGTGTTTGTGTTTTGTTTCTCTCTTGCCACCTCTTACTTGCTAATTATTTTGTGCTATAATTGTGTTTCTTTTTATCTTGCAAGTAGAATTTTTAATTTGCGGGTATTGTTAGTATAATTCTATTCACCTCCCTCTACGATTATTTCAATTGATATCAGAGCAAGATGCTCTTATTTGTTAGGTTTAAAACCCTGGAGAGATCCTATGGCTTCTTCTTCTTCTTCACATAGTGAGGGACAATCCCAATCCATCACTTAATCTCTATATTTTGATAGAATTAATTTTACCATTTGGAATGTTAAGATGAAGTCCTTTCTACAACCACAAAGTAGAGACGCGTGGAGATATACCTTTTTGCAGGAATATGAGTTACCCACCATCGATGAGGATAGTTGGAGTGTAGTAGATAAAGAGGCTTATGAAACTAATCACTAAGCCAAGTTTGCTTTCTCTTCTTGTCTCAGCAAAAATAATTTGGCTCGTGTTATAAAATATAAAAGTGCTTTTGCTATGTGGAAAATTTTATTGGTTGCTCATGAAGGGAGTTCGAATATTAAGAGGGCTAAAATTAATCTTTTGAAAATGGAGTATGAAAATTTTCAAATGTTGCCCGATGAAAATATTGATGATATGATTAGTCGTTTTATTTGCATCAATAATTCTTTTGACTCTTTGTTAGATGATCCCATGAAGAATGAGGAAAAGGTGAGTAAGCTATTTCGATCACTTACCAAGAAATGACAAATAAAGACGACTACACTCAAGGAGATAGCCGACATTGAGGTCATGTCTTTTGAAGAGTTTCAAGGAAATCTCAAGACCTATGAGATTGAACTCAAAACTTACGACCTAGAAGATGAAAAAGTGGAGAAGAAAGACAAGCTAAAGAACATAGCTTTCAAGGCTATATCCAAATCCAAAGCTCCATCCAAATAAAGCGAAGAAGACAAACTTAGTGGAGATAATGAGGATATCGCTCTTATAACAAGGCAATTCAACAAATTTTTCAAGCTTCAAAGAAATTTGAAAAGAAGAAACTTTCCAAGAGATCGTCCTTACAATAACAACAACAAGGGAATTGGTCCTTACTTTAAGTGTAGGAATTCAGGACATCTAATTTCCGTTTGTCCACTCAATAATGAAATGGAGGCTCCACATCGACCAAATCGAAAAGCCTTCAATGTAAAAACATGGGATGAGTCGGAAAGGAGCGATAATGATGATCGACCGTCTGATCAAGAGATAGAAAATATGTGCTATATGGCACATGAGAATGAGATAATAGATGATCCAAACTCGTCAAATTTTGAAGAGCTTCTTGAAACTTTTGAATCCTTATATGATGTCTATTTTACTCTTCGAACTAAGTATTCCATTGCCAAAAGGAAAATTACTTATCTTGAAAATGAAAGTTCTTCTATTAAATCTTGTGGATGTGAGAGTTTAAAATTTGGGAATGAAAATCTTTTGTCTAAAATTTCTTCTTTAAATAGTTCTATCAAAAATGCTAATTTTAGAAATGAGAGACCCACCTCCACTTTTACTTCTTTCAAGTGCAAATATGATTTTTTGACTATCACTCATAATGCTATGTTTTTTGATGTTGATAAAATGAAGATTAAGATTATTGATTTTGATGTCATTCTTCACAAGTTTGCCACCGGTAAAATTTCTCTTGATAACATGGTAGGCAATTTAAATATTTCCAATAAGAAGAATAGAATTCGGTTTCAACATGCATCGTTTTCTTATGCTGGTAACTCCAAACCAACATATGATAAGGCTTCCTTTAAGACTACTTTTGTTAAGGCTATTTCTTCGCATACATTTACTTCTTATGATCATGCTCCTATATCATATGATCGTATTGATAGATTTGTTCATACTCTAAGTTTTAGAAAATTCTTTGCTTGAAATACTCATATTAAGACTCCTATTTCACATCATCATTATGCCAAACACACACATGCACATACACATTCTAGAACTAGTAATGTTTTGTATAACTATTGTGGCCATATTGGGTATATCTCTTACCATTGCATGCAAAACTAGATCTTCTAAGAATTTGATTTGGGTTCTAAAGAACATAGTCACATAATTCGTGAATAATTTGGCGAATTCGCGAATAATTCGCGAATTTTTGATCGGTCGATTAATTCTTCGATTTAATCGTCACTAGCGAACGTTTTGAATAATTCGCGAATTATTCGCGAATAATTCAAATAAATAGCGAATAATTCACAAAAACAGCGAATAATTCGCAATATCAAAACCCAGACCATATATTAATTTCTTGCTCGAAATCCTTTGCGAACATTTCCCGAATACTTGTCGAATCTTTTCCGAATACCTGCCGATTTTTTCTGAATACTTTCCCGAATTCGAATTTTCGAACTCGCCGAGTAATTCCCAAACGACAAATTTGTGATTATGCTAAAGACTAAACCCCGTGCACTTTAATTTTTTAAATAACTTCTAGAATTATTGTGAATCATTTGAAAACAAATTAACCACTCCCAACATGTAAGTTAATCTTCTCTAATTTTTTTTATAATTCAAATTAAAAAATTAAACATAATTTTTATTTGAACACGTGCATCGCACGTGCAAGATCCTAGTAAGATTAATGATGAAAAATTTAGCTTCCTCCTCCTCATGTGTTAGACCAAAACCCTAAACAACTTTTCTCCTCTAAATCTCCTTAGTTGTGTGTTGTGGTAGTAGTGGGGTTTCTCGATTAACATCGTAGTTATTCATGGGGCTAGTGAAGATCAAGATGTGTAGAGATTCTTCCGGGGTAAAAAACAGTAATCCGATCAAACGATTTTCTATACTAGGTGGTGTATCTTATTTATTTATATTCCGCAACTATCCAAAGCCGGACAGAAGGATGGGGTTACATAGGGGTTAGTAAAAACCGATTGACAATTAGACGTCCGAAGACTATAAGTGCGATTGGATAAAGGTGGCCCGATGGAGGACTAGGCGTCCGAAAACTTATAGTCCGATTTGACTAAAGATAGCCCGATGGAGGATTAGGTGTTTGAAGACTTGTAGTCCGATTTGACGAAAGGTAGCCCGATGGAGGACTAGGCTATGAAGACTTGTAGTCTGATTTGATGAAGGGTGGCACGATTCAGGACTAGACACTGTTGGAAAACTTGAAGTCCAATCCGGTGAAAGGAGATCCTATCGAGGACTAGGCCTCCGAAGACTTAGAGTTCGATTAGGTGAAAGGCAGGCCCCGATTGAGGACTTAGGGCTCGTTTGAGGACTTAGAGCCCGACCCGGCAAAAAAGGAACACGATCATGAAAAAATGAAGATTTTAAACAATGATGCTATGTGGTGGAGAAGGCTCCCCAAGAGAAACCACAGGAATAACAAAGATGCCAGAGAATCGGAATCATCAAGCGTTAAGAAGCCTACCAAAATATTTTTTGGAGAAAAGCTTTTGGTGCTGGGTGGTTGTGTTTGATGTAATTTTTTTTAATCTTATAGTTTCATCAAATCATCTTTTAATAAGTATGGAGTACGTACGTGCTTGTCTTTGTTTAATCAGAGGGAAAAAAGCTTATGGCAGAGGGCATAATGATATGCTAATAAGAGCGAACTTAGAGATGGTAATGTTAACAGGAGATCATAACTTATCTAGAGGACATACCAAAAATAATGGAATATACAGGAGTGAATATGAATCTAGTAGTGATTAGTGTGTCCAAACACAAGCCCATATGATGCCTCATCCCAAAAGCCACCCTCAAAAATCAATAAGTGGGGGCCTTCTTTCTCCCTACTTTTAGAAAAGTCGGTGGCTTAATGATGAAAACAAGGTATAAAAATGCATCCTTTTAAGCTTAGTCATACCATAATCATTTAAGAAATCATTGTCCAAACATATGCTTACATATTGGCAGAAGGATAAAACAAGATATACAGTGAAAGGTACAGCCATGCTGGGTTTTTTGACTTGTATTTTGTTCTATGGCGTTTTGGGTTTGGTTTGATATTTTTTTTGATCCGTATATGCATGGTTGCTTTGATCAGGATAGTTTGGTAATTTTATGTTTGGCGGGATCTTGGACTCATATAAATATTGTTCCAGGGTTTAGTGATGAGAGAGAGATTGTTTCAATTTGTGTGTGGTAGCCAAGTGGAAGAGGGTTTTAGGAGAGAAGGTTATAACCTATTTTTGGTAAGAAGTTAGTTTCTCTGTGATTCTTGTCTCTTTTTAAAAAAATAATTCTTGCAATTGTGTTATCGAAATCTTTTTATCTGCTATCAGTGCCAGGTCTCGATCGAGTTGATTTGTGAATTTTTTTTAGGGATCTTGTTTGTGTGTTTCAATGGCGAGTACTTAGGGTACACGTATAGTGGTTCAAATGGCTTGAGTTTTTCGGTAGAACTATTTAATGTCATCAATGATTTTACCTTATGGCAACAATGGGTGAGGAATATTTTGACTCGAGAAGGATTAGTGAAGGATTTGAAATCGAAATCAAACAAGCCGGAGAAAATGACAAATGAAGCATGTGAAGAATTGCGAGACATGGAAAATAGTACTATACGAAGAATAACACTCTTCGTGAGGTTATTGGGTTAACGGATCCAACGGAGATTTGGGCTAAATTAGAGAACATGTCTAAATCTTTTAACAAATCGATTAATTTTAAAGAAAAAGTTGGGTCTCAAGTTGGAGGAGTGAACAAATCTTGAGTCGCACATAGATGAGTTTGATAGGGTTATAACCGAATTATCTTCCTCAGATGTTAAAATTGATAAAGAGGATGATGGCTTGTGGATTTTCATAATCCTACTATTTAGTTTTGATGATATTACTCAATATTAATAGATATATACATGTGTTTCATATTGCATATTTCATAACACCGTATATGAGCATGATCGTGTTTGAGAAAGAATTCAGGATATCAACCGACACAAGCCTACGATAGAGGATGGAGGAAATTGAGCTAAAACGGCAAATCTGTTGGAGATTGGAGGATAATGGACTAGAGCTCCTCAATGATCACATTCAAGCTCAAGAAGATAAGGAGCCAAATGTCCAAGTTTTAAGAATTCAAGAATCGAAGAAATCAAGAGTTTGAGTTACAAGTGTATTCTTTAGAAAATTGATGTAAGTAGTTCGTGCTTTATGAGATTAGCATGAAAAGCTCAATCACATACACTATTTGATGTATGAAATCTTTGGGCAATAACTTGGCAAAGTTTTTCATTCAAAACGTTTTTCGATTTCAAGTTCAAAATATTTTGTGCATTCCTTCTTCAAACGTCTGTCTAAGTCTTATTCAGCCATCTGTACACTATTGCAAAACATGCACAAGTTTTGAATATCAGTTTCTTATTTCAGAACAAACATCTGAAGCTTACCAGAACAAACGTCTGGTTATTCTCTGGATTTTCATTTTCTTTAAACTTTTGATAGAACAAACGTCTGTGAATACTTCTTAAGACGTTTGTTTATTCTCTGTGTTTTCATTACCTTAAAACTTTTCATAGAACAAACGTCTGTCAAAACTTATTCAGATGTCTATTTGTTCTCTATATTTTCATTGCCTTAAAACTTTTTGAGCGAACAAACGTCTGAACCTTTCTGGCATAAATGTCTGAAGGTTAAAATCTTTGAAAATCTTTTCTTCTTCAGACGTGTGTCACTTGTTCTTCAGACGTCTGTCTATTCTCAGTACTTTCATTGGCCATATTTTGAAAACCACGGCAAACGTCTGAAGCTCATGACGAAAGACGTTTGAAAAATATTTCCGTTTGAAAAATATTTCCGTTATGTGCATTTAATACTATAACAGCTAGTTTTATTTTGCCTTTAGACTTCTATCCTCTTGGCTTTCAGACGTCTGTTCTTCTGCATGAGGCGTAATATATGCATGTACTTGAATGTTTTTTGTGTGGGTTTTTAAAAAGACTTTTGTGTAATTATTGTACAACAACTATTCTGAAAAATTTCGTTCATTCTCTGTGTTCATTTTCACCAACCAAAAAAAAAACACTTGAACTTTAATTGTAAATCAAATACTCCATTGAAATATTCTAGAACTTGAATTATAAACTCTTGAGAGAGTATCTTGGATTGCAATCTTCTTCTTCTCTCTTTGTATGGAATCTCTTGAGTGCAAGAGAGTTCTTGTAGGTGAGGAGAAGTCTTGTGAAGTGAGTCACTCGTGTGTCGAGTGACGTGTTTTTGCGGGAGTGCAATGTGTTTGTCTCAGTGGAGACGTGATTAAGTGGAATGGGCTCGTACGCCTAAAGAAAGAGGATTAGGAGATTTCCCGAATCTCTCTAAATCGCTTGTGTTTACGTTTTGTTTCTCTTTTGCCATCGCTTACTCGCTTATTATTTTTTTTTCTATAATTTTGTTTTTTTTCCTGCAAGTAGAATTTTTAATTTGTAGGTATTGTTAGTATAATCCTATTCACCCTCTAGGTTTATTTCAAAGGATATGGCATTGGTTTTGTTAGCATCACTGACTTCCTCATTTGATCAAATCATGACTACTCTTATGTTTGGAAAGGATACATTACGTATTGATGATGTGATTTCTGCTTTGTTGATTAATGAGTCTCGAAGGAAAAATCGTAGCGATGGATTGTCTGGAGAGAGCAGTGTCTTTGTTACCACTGACGGAGGTCAGAGTTGATATGTTAGAGGACAGGAGAGTTTTGCGCATAAAGGAAAATTTTAGCCGAGGGAATGCAGGCCACCTACATGCTGGAGTTGTAATAAGATAGGTCACATATGGAGATTTTTCCCGATATAAAGGAGAACCAGAAGAAAGAGCGCCATCAGAGAATCAGACGACGTTTTATTGGCTGCATCTTGTGCCGAGAGAAAATCAGATTCGTTCTTAGATTCTGGGTGTTCTTTTCACATGTTCTCATTGAGAGAGCAGTTTGACACCTATCAGGCATGTGATGAGGGTACGGTCAAAATGGAAAATGGTGCTAAGAGTAGAATTATTGGGATCGGATCAATTCGTATACGTATGTTTGATGGAGTTGTGCAGAAGATTACTAGGGTTAGGCATGTACCTGATCTTAGAAAGAATCTTATCTCTTTGGGGGCGTTGGACTCCAGAGGTTATAGATGCTCAATTCAAGGTGAAGGTATCAGGGTGTCCAAAGAGAAACGAGTTGTGCTGCATAGAAAGATGATGCGTGGGTTATACCAGCTTGTAGGTAGTGTTGTGAAAAGTGTAGATGATCTTCTAGGTAGTGGTGGATTGGTGGATACACATTCAATTATGCAGCAATGAGAATTTTTTTGTGTTTTGGATGGTGAGCGAGTTATAGTAGAGATTCAAAATCCAAGTCAAGGTGAAGATTGTTGGGGTTTTTTGACTTGTATTTTGTTCTGTCTGGTTTTAGGTTTGGGTTTGGTTAGGTATTTGTTTTGGATCTATATATGTATGGTTGCTTTGATTAGGGTAGTTTGATAATTTTGTGTTTGGTAGGATCTTGGATTCATATAAATATTGGTTTAGGGTTTACTGATGAGAGAGAGGTTTTTTCGATTTGTGTGTGGTGTCTAAGAGGGAGAGGGTTTTGGGAGAGAAGGTTATAACCTTTTTTTATGAGAAGTAAGTTTCTTTGTGATTCTTGTGCCTCTCTTTTAATTTCTTTCCTTGTAATTGTGTTATCGAAATCTCTTTATACCTGTTGGCATTCGGGTTTGGGTTATTCGTTCGACT
Organism: Agapanthus africanus; assembly: GCA_030015575.1. NCBI lineage: Eukaryota > Viridiplantae > Streptophyta > Magnoliopsida > Asparagales > Amaryllidaceae > Agapanthus > Agapanthus africanus. Next base: position 819,287,595 of record CM057339.1, on the reverse strand, counting down.
CGACTCGAAACCCGTCTAATCAAGTGGACTAGGGTTTTAATCATAGCCGTCGATTTAAAACCCCTTGCTTTATATATAGATGTGCAAGGCTAGGATTAAATAATGGGAATACATATTTTTATTAGGGGTTCACATGTGTTGTGATAGCCTCCTTATATTCTAGAGAGAACTTCACCTAGTCCAAGAGAGTTCTTTCTCCTCCCTTTTGCAAAGATTCTATAGTAGCTACCGTGGAGAAGGAGACCTTTCTGTTTAACGTGTGATTGCCCTCCGCTGATCATCATCATCAAAAGAAGGAGACAATATCAGATCAAAGGCATCATCGATTAGGGGATTTCAACCCTGCTAAGGTACATGAGATCCCATCGCCGTGTAGATCGTTGGTTAATTATACGCTTCCGCTTATGTCTCTTTGTGATGGAATTACATTCGTTGCGAGATGATCCATGATTTTGTGTCGTATTTAGTATAAACCTTCATTGGTATCAGAGCCATGATTATGCTCTTGCTCTTGATCTATTTTGTTTCTTTTTTTTAGATCAAAATATATGTTGTGTCATGCATTAAAAATTGAATCTTCTTGGATCCAATTTTCTTATTATACTAATATGTTAGATTTTGACTATTAGGGTTTCTAGATCCATATAGTATATTGCATTGTAAAATTAATAGTTTTCTTATAGTAGATCGGTAATTGAACCAAATTGGGTTGATTGAATTAAATTTAGTTTGTTTTAATTTAATTTAATGCGTTAGAATTAAATTTATTTTTGCATAGACGGCGTCGTGACAAAAGTTTGATAGCAGCCGTCACCAATTTTTTCATGAACCTGATCCTAAATTTGTGGATTTTAAGATTTAGCGATTTTTAAAAGGATGTGTTATTTAAAATATTACTTAGTGATAAGATCTTTTTTGGGTTTTATTTGTTAAAACTAAAAGATTTGCAAAATCTAATTTTTTGTGGATTTTCGGAATTTATTTTATTTTTCCTTTTTCTGGATTTTTTTTTAAAAAAGGAATCTAAAATTATTTTTTTTAAAAAAATTTGAGCCGGAGCCACTGCCGGCAATTTGAGCCGCGGTTCAATCGGAGCCGACGGCTCGAGCCAGGCCGAATCCGCTGCTCGAGCCGAGTCGGGCCCTGAGCTGGATGCTAAGGCCTAGGCTTGGGCCCAATAATTCTGGGCCCCAGGCATGTTGATATTTTTTTTCTTCTTTTTCTTTTTTTATTTAAAAAATCATTTTATTTTCCGAAAGTTTCAGAAAAATCCAGAAAATTAGAGAAAAATATTTTGAAGCCACAAATTTTTTAAATGGGTGTTGAGCACAAGTTTTGGTTATTGGGGACCGTGCAAAATACTTCTAACGTAATGAAAATTAACCCAAAAGGAATTCGAATTGCATCGAGATAGTTAGGCTCAGTGGGAGCATTTAAAAATGCAATGCCCATCCGAGAAAATTCCATTCTTAGTTTGTTTTAGGGTGATGATATTGTGAAATAATTAGAGTTAGGTTAATCTGCTAATTATTTGTTGATTGCGAAATATCTGAATATTTCAAGTGGTAGATTTTGGGTGATTTAAGGAGTTAGATGAAATGAACCATTTATGAACCACCTTAGAGATCGAGACTTCATAATATGGATAATAATAGGACATTTTTTTATTTTTATTCCTTAAGGATTGTGGTGCTAGAATTGCTTAGTGGCCCTCTCTCTATTTTATAGGAATAAATTTTGTCGCTATGATCTTTCATATATGAGGTTAAATGTTGTTAATATACTTCATTATATATGTTCATATAATCTTAATGCATCCATAATTCTAATGTCGTAAAATAATAGATGGAACACAAATCTATTATTGCTGATTTGAAAAAAGACAACAGGGTCAATAGTGAAAAATTCGACATTTGGAGTCGAAAAATATCGTTCTTATTGAACGAGATTGATGTTTTGGATTACACGATGGTCGAGATAGTTGAGCCGCAAAAGGATGAGCGCAATACCTCCCAATGATTCATGCACTTCTTTGGTAGTTGGACAACTACCGGATGACTGATAGTTGTGACATTGAGACCCATCTTGCGCTGATAGGGTTAATGTTCAAAAGATTGATGATTGTTGGCTCTTCGATTTGGAATGAACAACAGATCTATGCGGTGATTCAAGCACTGCCGGATTCTTGGGAGCCTTTAAAAGTTTACCTAACTCAAGAAATACAAACTGTAAACATGTTTAAGGATCTTAGAATAAGGATAAGACTTGAGGCCTTTCGTAGGGCGGAACAAGTGAGCTTGATGACTAGGGTCATTAAAGCTCCTAAACACAAGATATATAGGTCTACTTGGCGCGAATCGTCTCCCAATAAAATGGCAAGTAGTGAATTGCAGAGACTAAAAGGAAACTGACGCAGTAAGAATAGGCAGTCCAAAATTAGATGTCAATGTTGTTGCAAGAGTGGACATTTCACGCATGATTGCGGCGAACCTAAGAAGGAATGGTTCCTTTCTCAGTCCATTCTAGCATGTTTTTCTAGTAGTGCTTTAGTGGCAAAACCTTCTTTCTGTTGTCAGACTTATATCTTTAGGATATTCCATTATTCTGCTTATTGTTTGTAACATCCTAGTATGGTTATACAATAATAATTGGTATTTAAATTGTGTTTTATATTTTATCTATTTGGGTTGCGATCGATTCGAATATTAGAGCTAGTTATTCGACCTGACCCGCATGTCTGAAACCCATTATGTTGCTAGATTGTATCTAATATTTACCGATAAACCGAATCCATGAGAATTACACACACACACACACACACACACACACACACACATATATACAATATCTAGTTTATATGCACATATTTTTTTGGTAACCACAAATTAAGGATAATCTATTTTGGTTACCTGTGGCTACCTGCCATCTGATGGTTAAAGCATCCCATATCGTATTTTGGCTTTTATCCATTACATTTAAATCTCGTGATATCTAGATACTAGATACTCATTAGATTTTAGATATATTTATATCCATTACATTTAAATCTTGTATTTTGGTTTAAAAGATTACGTATAAGTATTATTTTTCAAAATATATATTTGATGAGATTTTGGTACAGATTGGATGTAGTTTGATATTATTTATAACCTTAAAACTTATAATATAATATATATACATATTATACTATATTTATAATACAAAATAAACCTCTCTCCCCGCCTCATCTCCCTTGTCTTCTTTTTCTTTTTTTTCCCGAGCCCTAAAAATCCCTTGCACCTACCTTCGACGTCGCCTTCGACCACCATCACCCAGCGCCCTAACCTCACCGTCGTCACCTCTAATCCCTAGCAGTCTTCGTCATTGTCTCCATCGTTGCCGCCGAACTCCAACCCATGCCATCAACCTCTGAGCGTAGCCTCCACCTTGTCTCCATCGTCACCTCATCACTTAACCCGAACCCATCATCGCAATCCCATAACACTCCATCGCCGAGACCCCACACCGAGATCCAACTCCAGCTACCGCCTCAAGCACTGCCACCACCATCATCTTCATCAACCCATTCCTCTTTCTCCATAAACTCGAGACCACCATCACCCCTAGTCATCGCCACACGACACTAGTGCCATCTTCTCCCTCAACCACAACCCTCAGAACCCTAGAAACCGGCCATCTCCATATTCTTCTTCTTTGTTCTCTCTTCAACCCTAAAACTCACCGGCAGCCACTTCATCGCTGCACCATCGCCGGAGCACACCCATCATCTCAACCCCATGACACTCCATCGTTTCTGTCGAACCTAACCGAGCACTATCAAGGACGAAAGATCCCCTAGCCTCGCCGAAGTCCAAGATTCTATCTTGCATCGCTTTGCATTTATGTACCGTGTCTTCGTGTTGTTTCCATGCACGAGTTCGTCTCCGTGATCGCGATCGAGGCAAGTTTTAACTTGCAACATGCTAGTTTACATGTACTAGTTTATACATATTTATGATATATACATATAGTTACTATATCGCAAAGTATTACCAATATACAGTTTTATAGAAACAACCCGTAATTTTATTAATTAGTTAACATTAGCACGTGTATAGTTACAATTTATAAATTGATGCAAAATTACATCTATTAGTAGAATTTATGAACTATTCTAATTGATTAATTGAAGAGTAGGAATAGATACAGTTTGATTTATAATGATGAACAAACGTAAAACGTTATTATTAATATGGTAGATCTATTATACCATAAATAAATAATCATATTTTACAATTTAAACAGTATGCATTAGTTATTTTGCACAGTGGTTTAAATAAATTGTTCATTGATATTCCTTGATTATGATACTCCTGATAATGCTAGTTATTATGATTGGTTTGTGCAAGTAAATGTTTCACCTGGTTAGTACACAATACCTGACATGCTTGTGACCTACTACTATTGCTATATTGCTTATACCTGTTACCTATATTGGTTACAGATGCCAACAATATTGACTTGTTTTTCTGATTGGCCAGACTTATTGTCTTAATAGACAAGACCTACCTACGATTGTTCCTGTGTTGGTATTAGATAGACAATTTATTGATACCTGACTAGAATATGAAACCTAGGGAAAATAGGAAATCAAGAATGAAACCCGATTTGTAACTCAACAGTTCACTACTTTCCAAAGACTGATCAGTCGATACGAGCTTCGGGCTCCGGAATGATGATGCTGACATCATTCATCTGTACATGACATTGTTTTACTGCTAGCGGCATGTCTCGGATTCAGCCCCGAGAATCATGACCATGGTCCCGGGTACGCACGGGATACTATTGAGTTACGATGAGTATTACATTAATTGGTTTCAAATACTGTTAGGATAGAAAACCTAGAAACACAAACTTTAGGATACATGTGAGATACCTATAGCCTGCTGTTATATCACCCATGATTATTTGTTTATAATTATACATTATTTTGCACATAACACCCTATATAGTACATTGCTCAGTTATTATTATTATAATATTTATGACGCACCGACGTCTGGGTTTTGCATTGCCCAGTTCCTTCCACCTTACCGCAGGAAGATCGAGAATATTTTGACAAGCAAGCTGAGCAGTGAGGAACTTTGCTGATTAGTTTAGCGATGTTTAGTTTTACTTTATTATCTAGTTATGGTTTAACGTTGTGATCCCATAAGGGACGTAGCTAGGATATTATTTTGTTGGATTCTTATTCGTTTCCGTTATTTTCTTGTTATTATTTTATTGTGGCAGTTAGACATTTGTTAGTTAGATTTTTATTTACTGTTCTTGATATCTGATTGACAGTCGTAATATGACTATGGAAGCATTTTTCCTCACTATAGGAAGTATGGTTGGTTTTGTCACGTACCGTATTTATGGATTTTGGGATGCGGGGGGTGACAAGGTTTTGTTGGTATCAGAGCATAGATTTTAGGTTAGCTAGGTTTAGTTTCTTTTGTAATTGGATATTATACCCAATACATTGACTTGAAAACCCAGAATTTTAGGAACATGTCCATCACATTATTGTCTTGCTATTCAAATTCCTGAATCATATCTTTCCCTTAAACTCTTTTATCTCGACGATATGGAAATGACATTGCATCTCAGCTTTGAATCCTTTGGTTCCTTATTGTTTCTCCCATCTTATTCCTTTGATTCTGATACTAGAATTTAGACAATTTGAATGGAGTTATATGATTGTAACTATGTACCGCGGCATGGTTACAATACGGTACTCTATTTGGGTAATCTAGAGTCCAATTTCGATTCCTTTTCTTGACTTATGTCCATTGTTCCCCTCCGAAACACGGAGACGCGACCACGCAGGTCCGTCTTGCCTGAATTTTGGGGCAGATGCTAGTTGGTGCTATCCGTCCACCTCTTCGAAGATGCCTAGTTGATTTATGGCATCGTGTATCGAAGGTTTAAACGGATGCGGCCGATATAGCAGACTTCATCAGATTCCCCCTCATTGAGGAGTTTTTGATTGTGGGGACGCTCTTCCCTGCAGACGCAAGCCTCTGCAGTTAATTACGCTACCGCATCGCGGTAACCACTTTCTCCTTCAACAGATGGTCACTTCGTGTCGTGGGTGTTTGTTTTTGTTTTTGGTTTCCCTTGGATTGTATACGGAGACTAATTTATGTTGTCGCCCGTAGGGCGCGGATGAATCAAAATCCGTATATTTTTAGATTTGGGTTTTGGGTTGGGTTTAAGGATACATTAGTCTCATTTGAGATTAAGATCAACTTAAACGTTTGTTAAGGATACGTTAGTCTAATTTTAGACTAAAATCAACTTAACAGGATCATTTAGATCCAACAAAAGAGCATTTGGGCTCTATTGTTTAGTTTAGGGATATTGCGGTCGATTACCAGTTTAAGGACATGGTGGTCCAATGTTAGTTTAAGGACATCTCGGTCCATTAGTTTAGGGACATCTCGGTCCAAGGTTAAGGACATTATAGTCCATGGGTTTAAGGACCCCACAGTCCGAGGTTAAGAAAATCATAGTCCATGGATTTTAAAGGACCCCAAAGTCCGAGGTTAAAGACGTCATAGTCTATGAATTATATATGGTTGCCGGGACCCGTCACCTCTCTGAAGACGTTGAAGGATTACAACGACAAATATCAGAGGAGTAAAGAGATATACCTTTAAACCGATATGGGTTGAGAGACCTGTAGTCCAATTGGGACTAAGATCTGTTAAAATATTTATGAGCAGACGGGCTCAATTGATATGAGTTGAGGACTTATGGCCAATCTTGGGCTCAGTCCAATCAAGTTAAAATGTTTTAACATTTATTTTGGGCTGTTGAGCTTTTATTTGGGCTTAGCCCTTTTAACAATGCTGAGCATTGATTTATATCCTGACAATATTTTTGTCTTTTATTGAATGCTGATCATTCAATCATAGCTCTGGGGTTTATTAAAGAACAGTTTATGTTCTATCAGCGCAGCACATGGTGCGCTTGGCGCTTTGCGCCAGTCAAAGAGCGCAGTGCGCTTCAGCCAAGTAGCGCACACGTGAGGGACACGTGTTACGCTTGGCGCTAAGCGCCAGATGATGGACGCATGGTGCCAGTTTATGAGCGCAGAGTGCTAGTTCATGAGCGCATTGCGCTATTAGTTTAGTGGCGCACACGCAAGGGACACGTGGTGCGCTTGGCGCTGAGTGCCAGTCCATAATCGCCGTGCACTACATTTGGAGCGCTAAGGCTCTTCTGTTAAGTAACGCACACGTGAAGAGCACGTGTTGCGCTTAGCGCTGTGCGCCAGTCTTAAACGCAGAGCGCTATCTTATGAGCGCAAACGCTAACTGATCAACTTTTGATCCCAAAAGAGACTTTGTCTCAAGATTCTAAGAACAAGGGTTCTTATTTTTATAGGAGATGCTTGAATCTCTTGTATTGATGAAAGGCTTTTCCTTTATGGATCTATAATCCTTAAGAGAGTTGAATTATTCTTGCCCCCCTCTGTTTACAATGAGATGTTCATGATCTCTTCTTGTAAAAGACAATTTGTTTTATAGATGTGAGAAGAGTTATGTTATTCTTTTTATTTTATGACGAGATCTTTTGATCTCTTTGTAAAAGACCTCGGTCTTATAGATCTATGATTTTTTAAAGAAGTGAGTTCTTCTTTCAATTATGAGATAATTTCATCTCTCTGTTCATCATCGTTTTACCTTGAAGAAAAGAAGTTCTTCTATCGAGAGTTTAGCTCTTCTTCCTGAGATTTTTCTCAAAGCTTATGGGGGGTTCCTCTCTATATTTCTCTCCCTTTCTTTTTTTTTTGAGACTTGAAGTCTAGGGGCCTCTTTATAGGGCAAGCTGATCAGTTCAATAAATTAGGGAGATCTTTTCTCCAATTGATTTGGGGAATTTCCTATCGTTAGATCTTTGATCCAAGAGCTTCTGATTTACAGAAGGTAATCTTCTTGTTTTTAACAAGATTGGGAAATCTTTTCCATACAAAATTAATTCTATATTTTGGTAATTTTTAATCACCACTGGATCATTGATCCAATGGTTCTCTGATTTACAGAGCACAATCTTGTTGTTTGGAAAGATTTTGAGGAATCTTTCCTTAATAGAATTTAATTCTGATTAATTAATGATTCATCATTATTATTGGATCTTAGATCTGTCGGTGGGGAGCTTTTAGTTCCAGCGCTAGCGCACCCATTTTTTACACGTGGTGTGCTGCTTAGAGCGCAACGCGCTTAGCGCTAGCGCACCGTGCTTTTCACGTGGTGCGTTGCTTAGAGCGCATCGCACCTAGCGCTAGCGCACACGTGCTTTGCACGTGGTGCACTATTTATGGCGCAGCGCACTTGGCGCTGCATCTGAAGCGTTGTTTCATTTCAAAATTTGAATTTTGAACAAAGCTTTGCTCTAATTGGGGGAAACAAATGCCCCCTACCGTTGCGCTCACGTGGCCCACATGTAAGTGCAGTGGTGGCAGCATCTGCGCCCTTGGATTAACTCAGAAGTTGAAACGACACTCAGCGCATATAAATAGGACCCTTGGCCCTTAGGATGATTTCTGTTCATCTTTTTCCTTCTGAGAATTATTATTCTCTTGCAGAGCATAGCTCTTTGGCTTAAGAACTTCCTTAAGGACAGAAATCTGTCAAAATTTTTACGTAAAAATTAAATCTTTTAAAGAACTTTTTAATAATCTAGGGTTTCACCCATTAACAGAGCTTTGCTCTCCATACATCTTTGATCTAAAGAAAACCCTTTTAGGTTTTCATCAACGGAGCTTTGCTCTCTTGAACCCATCGATCTAAAGAGATCTTTTCTTGGGGTTTCTTAGCCCATGAACAGAGCTTTGCTCATAAAGAACTATTAGATTTTGTTCATAGATCTTAAAGATCTCAGAATTTTTCATTCATATATAAAAATTGATTTCAATTTTTCTGATGGATTATTCCATCATTTTTCCAGAGTAAGGCTCTTGAGGAATTTTTATTCCTTCATCATTAGAGTTTGACAGATGTCACTCTGTCACAGAGCACTGCTCTCAAGGGGAGATTTACTCCTTGGCTCGAGAAACCTTTTTATTAAATGCGAAATCCTTTTTAGGATTCCTTTCTTAATTACACAGAATTAAATTCATTGGGGGATTTAATTAGCACTTATTTCCTCCTTGGGGATATCAAGAGTTATTTAAACCCTGTGTCTGTTTCAATAAGCTTTTTCTTAGTCAGTCTGTCCACTAACTCTTACTGATTTTCCTTTTTAGACGTTATGGATGCTCATATGTATGATTTTATGAGATTATTTCTTATGGCGACATTCACGCACTCGGTCGTTCTCATAACCAAGAATTCACAAACGCCCAGTGTACTAAAATTATGGGTCACTTTGATGTATACAATGGTCGACTGCTTTCTCGTCGTTCCTCTCTCTTGAAGCTTATTGTGGGAGTGATCTGGGGAGCACTTCCTCTATTCTATACCGACATGCTGCTTAAGGCATTGGACGACGCCGAAGATAAGGTGCACTCGGTATATCTGATGGGCTTAATCTTAAAGAAAAGGCGAGACAACCTTGTTGATATCCTTCATCAAGATTTTCAGCAAGTGGCGATACTCGCTGTCTATCGAAGGGTGGAGGACATCAGTGGGGATCCTGACGCTTGTGATCGTGAAAGGATGCACATAAAGATGGTCCGAGAGGCCCGAAAAATTCTGGATGGCCTCACTTTTGAATTTCTCAATCCATGTCCTGGATTCGATGTCGTGCCTTTGTAAACATTCTAATTATGTTTTTGTTTACTGTTTTCCTCAGTGTAGGCATTTTCTGAAGTATGAATAGAAAGCTTTTTCATTTCCATGTGTTTATTTTATACGTCAAACTTTTTCGCGCATGCATGAATGGGTATGCCTTGAACACTTAACTGAATGTAAATCATATGTGCTCTTCACTGTCGCTTTCTTCTTTTTTCTTTATTGCCAGCATGTTACTTTAGTAAGCATAGCCTGTAGATGATAGAGAACATTCCATCTTGAATTCTTCGAAAGGTAGTGATGGTTTAGGAAACAGGCTCAGATCTACTGCCTAAGGCTTTTCAACTTTATGAGCTGTGAGGGTCTCATAAAGACTTTTCTCCCTACGAGTCATGAGGATTCCTAAGTGTGTTTTCTCTTAAGAGTCGTAAGGATCTCACAAGAGAATTTTCTTCCTTACAAGTCGAGAGGACCCGTAAGTGATTGATGGTGTTGACATTATCCGCATTTCACGGAGTCAGGAGTTGCTCTGGGCGTTTCCCACGGGGTCAAGATTGACTTTAGCCGTGTTCCACAGGACTAGGATTTGCTCTGGACGCTTTCCATGGGGTCAAGATTGACTTTAGCCGTGTTCCGCAAGGACCAGGTTCCGCTCTAGACATTTCCCACGGGGTCAGGATTGACATAGGCCGTGTTCTGCAAGGACCAGGTTCCGCTCTGGACGCTTTCCACGGGGTCAGGATTGACATAGGCCGTGTTCCGTAAGGACCAGGTTCCGCTCTGGACGCTTCCTACGGGGTTAGATTGACATAAGCCATGTTCCACAAAACCAGGATTTTCTCTGGATGCTTTCTACAGGGTCAGGATTAACATAGCCATGTTCTGCGAGGACCATGATCTGCTCTGGACGTTTCCCACGGGGTCAGGATTGACATAGGCCGTGTTCCACGAAACCAGGATTTTCTCTGGACGTTTCTCACAGGGTCAGGATTGACATAGGCCGTGTTCCACGAAGCCAGGATTTTCTCTGGATGCTTCCCACGGGGTCAGGATTGATATAGCCGTGTTCTGCGAGGACCAGGATCCGCTCTGGACATTTCCTACGGGGTCAGGATTGACATAGGCCGTGTTCCACGAAGCCAGGATTTTCTTTGGATGCTTCCCACGGTGTCAGGATTGACATAGGACGTGTTCCACGAAACCAGGATTTTCTCTGGATGCTTCCCACGGGGTCAGGATTGACATATCCGTGTTCTGTGAGGACCAGGATTCGCTGTGGACGTTTCCCATAGGGTCAGGATTGACATAGGCCATGTTCCACTAGACCAGGATTTGCTCTGGATGCTTCCCACGAGATCAGGATTGACATAACCGTGTTCTGCGAGGACCAGGATCTGCTCTGGACGTTCCCCACGGGGTCAGGATTGACATAGGCCGTGTTCTACTAGGCCAGGATTTGCTCTGGATGCTTTCCATGGGGTCAGGATTGACATAGCTGTGTTCTGCGAGGACCAGGATCCGCTCTGGACATTTCCTACGGGGTCAGGATTGATATAGGCCGTGTTCCACTAGACCAGGAAGGGTTGACTTTATCCGCATTTCATGGAGTCGGGGGTTGACTCTCGGTTGTCTGTGCATCGCCGAGTCATGGAACTGGGAGTTGCCGCTGTTTCGTTTTGCTGATGTTGCATCTGTGGTAGTGAGACGAATGTTGAGATGATCTCCAGGCTGTCTGTGAACCGTCGAGACTTGGCTCTTTTTCGGATGGAGCCTAGGGGGGAAGGTGTGTTTCCTTCTTTGTTTGTGCCCCTGGATTGTATACAGGGATCGATGTGATCTCACCTGTAGGGCAAAAGTTTCATTTTATATATTTTTCTTTCCGCGATGCTCTATCATTTCAGCTTTTATATCGCGAAAGTCGCGATTGCCCAATCATTTTGGCTATTTATCGCGGTGCCCAATCATTTCGGCTATTTGTTTTTATTTACTCGCTGCTTTTTATTGCGAGTTGCCCAATCATTTCGGCTATTTTGTATGCATACATCTTTACTTGCTGATTTTGTTGCAAGTTGCCCCATCATTTCGGCTATTTCGTATGCATTTGTGATTTGTTGGTTTTTCGCCGTGAGTTTGGGATTTGATACCGACTGAGGCATCAGCATCGCTACAACTGGGATATTGGCAGGAGCGAATCATCATTTGCCTTCCTCAATGTTGAACAAAGGTGGCTTAGTAGACAGGGTTAGGATCCTGTCGACCAAGGCTTTTGACTTCATGAGCCGTAAGGGTCTCATAAAGGTATTTCTCCCTATGAGTCGTGAGGATCTCGTAGGTGCGTTTTCTCCTTAAGAATCATGAGGATTGCTAATTGTATGGTCTCTTATAAGTCGTAAGGATCTTACAAGAGTGCTTTCTCCTTATAAGTTGAGAGGACTTACAAGGGCTGTTCACCACGTGAGCATATCCCTAGTCGCTGAAGGGACTTTGTTAGGGAAATGTTTATTCGTACCCGTGGATTGTATACAAGGGTCAATACTTAACCACTTGTAGGGAAAAATTGGAGGTTGTGGTGGCTTAAGAACAGGTTCAGATCCCTGTAACTTAAGGCTTTTGAATCCTATGAGCCGTGAGGGTCTCAAAGGGGAATTCTCCTTAAGAATCGTGAGGATCTCGTAAGTGTAATTTCTCCTTAAGAATCGTGGGGATCCCTAAGTGTGTTGCTCTCTTATGAGTCGTAAGGATCTCACGCAGGTGGTTTCTCCTCACAAGGTTTAGAGGGCCTTACAAGTGTCTTTTAATGAGATTGCGCCCTTTCGGGTTTTCACAAAACTCGCCGGTAGCCCTGCTGTTTTTACTCACAGAGCCCTTTCGGGTTTTCATTCGTGCCCATCTTGCTTATAGACATACCGTTTTTTTTAACACCACGTCAACCTGGGGATGGCGCGGGTTGGTAGTAGTTTAACGATGTTTCGGTCAATAGTCAGTTTTAGGACATAGTGGTCCATCGTTAGTTTAAGGATGTTTCGGTCCGTTAGTTTTAGGACATTTCGGTCTGTCGTTAGTTTAAGGACATTTCGGTCTGTTGTTAGTTTTAGGACATTTCGATCCGTTGTTAGTTTTGGGACATTTCAGTCCGATGTTAGTTTAAGGACATTTCGGTCCATTGTTAGTTTTAGGACATTTCGGTCCGATGTTAGTTTAAGGACATTTCGGTCCGTTGTTAGTTTTAGGACATTTCGGTCCGATGTTAGTTTAAGGACATTTCGGTCCGCAAGCCGGCTACTACTTATAGAGTTTAGGCTTAGGAAGATAGCGAGCGGACATAGACGTCATCATCTATCGTTGACATAGGCCGTGACTCGTCAGGCGTAGTATTTTTTTAGGAAGCGACCGTTTACTGGCCTGAAAGGTCTTTCACCATGCATGTCCATGAGTAGTAGGCTCCACCCTGGTAAACTTTGTCTATGATATACGGGCCTTCATAGTTCGGCTCGAATTTCCCTGCTTGGCACGATTGGGGATCATAAGTCTTTTGACCACTAGCACGAGTTCACGTTGGCGGAATGTTCTCGGCCTAGTCAATATTTCATATGAGCGCGTCATCTTTGCTTTATAAGCCTCCAGATTTTGTTGCGCCATGAGACGAGTTTCATCAAGGGCATCTAGCTCCTCAAGCTGAAAGTGAGCATTTTCTTCGTCTGTTAGCTCGTAATGAACTGTCATTCGTAGAGAGGGTAACTCTATCTCGAGGGGGAGTACCGCTTCTGTGCCGAATACCAATGTATACGGTGTTGTGTTCGTGGCTGTTTTGAACGTAGTTCGATACGCCGAGAGAGCTTCATGCAGTCTTTCGTGCCAGTCCCTCTTATTTCGAGACACCGTCTTTTTCACGATTTTCGTCAAGGTCTTGTTGGAAAGCCTCAGCTAGACCGTTAGCTCGGGGATTATAGGCCGAAGAGTATCTCCAGTCTATGTTATGTTGTTGTGCGAAGCGGCTGATCTTGTGGCTTCTATAGGCTGGCCCGTTATCGGAGTTAATCCGTCGCGGAGTGCCGAACCGGTAAATGACGTATGTCTTGAAGAAATGGAGAATATTCTCCGTCTTCACTTCTCTTAGAGGTATTGCTTCCGCCCACTTGGAGAAGTAATCGGTTGTTGCCAGTATGAACCGATGTCCTCTGGACGATGTTGGTTCGATGGGCCCAATTATGTCAGTTCCCCACATTTCGAACGGCCAGCTAGCCACCGTTGGATGTAATGGATTTGGATGTTGATGGATAAAGTCCCCGTGAATCTGGCACGAGTGACATTGCGTTGCGTATTCAAGGAAGTCTTGGATCATCGTGGGCCAATAATAGTCCATCCTTTTGATCTTTAGTTTCATCTTTGGGCCGATTTGGTGAGAACCGCATAGTCCGTCGTGAGTTTCTTGGATGACTCTCCTTACCTCTTCAAGTCCCAGGCATCTCAGCTATAAAGAGTTAAACGATCTCTTATACATAGTATCATTGACGAATGCAAAAGAAAGAGCTCGTTTCATGAGCTGATGTCTCGAGGATGTATCTTCAGGTGTTCGACGGGATTTGAAGTAGTCTATAAAGACTTCCCTCCAATCCTTAGCCTTTTCCCGGTCTTTTATTTGTAGGGCCGTTTGCTCGGTCGCTCCTTTTTCTTCAGACGCCTCTGGAGATATTTCTGCCGGTGCAAGAACCCGACGGCTTTGCACAACGATCCTCACGTCATCGAGGTTCTCGTCGGCCAGTTCTTTAGCGAGCTTGGCTAGTGCATCCGCCTTGCTATTCTCCGCACGCAGTATGCTTTCCAAGATGTAGGAAGGAATTTGAGTCAGCAGTTGCTGCACTCTTTCGCCGTACTTCATCAGCTCTGGCTTGCATGTTTGATAGTTGCTATTTACTTGACTAACGATCAGCTGGGAGTCTCCGTAAATGAGGAGGTCCTCAATTCCCATGTTGATGGCGATCTCAAGATCTGCTATCAAAGCTTTATATTCAGCTTCATTGTTCGTCCTTGGCTCTGTTAAGGAGAAGGCAAAGCGCATTATCCGTCCTTGTGGAGTCACGAAGATGAGGCCTACCCCTGATTTGATCATGGGGGTGTTTTGTTTGCGCTTCTTCATGGAAGATGCTCCATCGAAATAGAGTTCCCACCGGGTATCATTCTCTCTTCTTTCCCCATCGATCGTGTCAAATGCGTGCTCGTCGGGCAGTTCGCGATTCAAAGGAGAATCGGCAGGTATCGGATGCTCAGTGTCACGTCCCGCTTCCTAAAATACGGAATACGAGGGGTTGACAAGGCCAGCCATGCTCCTACGGTCAAGGAAACATCCTTCCGTAGTCACACTTCGGCTTCTAGCTTTACATGTTAATCAGTAAATAATGCGCAGGTAATGAGAAATGCAGTAACTGGAACGAAACAGTATAAAGAACTGACCTGATGGGAAACAAAAGGTATAACCCTGGATAGCTAATCAAGATGTCCGTGATATGCGTCTGGTCCTGGTCCAGGCTAAATCTTCTCCTCACACTGAGCATGCATACTCAGGTCGTCAGAGCGACACAATAGCAGTATAATATATAAATTCATGTGACAATTCTAACAGTGATAATAGATATACATATCAGTAAATCAATGACGGTATAGGTATGAACATGCAGTAATCAATGCAGCGGAACAGTAAAAACAGTAAAATGATATGCCACGTATGTCAACACAGTAAGTATGTATATCGATGCTATCATCCCTATTAGTCTCTAAGTCTCGCTGTACAGGTCACTAAACCTATCGTCAGTCTAAGTGTGAGAGTCAACCACTCGCGAGTGTCCTCCACCCAAGGGTAGAACCCAAGGGCAAGGGACCACGGGCCCAACATATAACTCACGGTAATAATCATGTATCCTGTAAATCTCCATATATCTCCATATATATAAGCCGGCATGGGACTCCCGAGATTCTGTTGAACTCACACTCAAACTACCCCACACCCCGCGGTCTACATCAAACGCTAACCATAACCCTAAATACCAATCGGTCGGTGACAAGTCTGCGCGAGAACTGGAGGCGGGACCTTCATCAAGCACGTCCCGACTAATACCTAAGATAAATGGCAGTGTCTGGTGCCTTATCTGTGACACCCATGCAAGAGCTTCCATAAGTGTCCCATACCACTTATAGTCACACGTACATGCGTCCCACAGACGTCGACAATGCAATAGAATAATAAGGTTCATGATTGTGTACAAGTACGTGTCACTTTCACTTATTCACTGATACACGAACACTAACGTACTTGCCACAATCATCACTAATACCTAACACTGGGTAATGCACATTATCACTAAGTTATCAATGCAGTGACATATGTATGATAGGATGCGTAAACAGTATGTAAAGCATGATTAGGATGTCATGAATCAGTAATCTACCACTTGCAATATTTATCATACATCAAACGTGTACAGTTTAGCGAAACGATAAAAAGGTAATAATTAGTATGTTCAGTTATCTATCCAACGAATTTAGTTTCATGTCAATCGGGTTCCAGGATCACTAATTATAGCCATTTCATTTTAAGCGTTCATGGTTGGAAATCCGGTTTCAGAATCAGAAGTCTGTTTCGCAACGCATTTTAATCCAAGTTGGGGTCATAATTTAGCAACTCTACAGTTGAATGAAATCTAGGGTTTTCAGTAAGGTTTTCAACGCAGCAGACGGATCTTCAATCGCGTCTGTACGTCAGGAGATATACACTGTTCAATACTAGTATATCAATTCTGATTCTGTTGGGACTGTTATACGTCCCCATATTTTAAATTGCAGATTAAATATCAAACGATAACGGAACAGGATGAAACCACTTGTGTTGTCTAGCTAACAGATTCACCTATAATAAACAGAGGAGTTATGCAACCTACGAGTTAAGGAAACAGGGTGGTACCCATTACGGGACAGTAAACAACAACTGGAGTCGCTCTGGACTGCAGTCCAGAGTCGCACTCCGGTCCAAATATTGATACAGTTTGAGTACAGAAACCATTTGAAACTTGCATAGGGTTAAAGTTCGTCGAGTCAGATTCGATTTAAGCTCTCGAACGCATCATTCCAATATGTGTATAATTTATGGAGATTTTAACGGTTTTCAGGTACTAGGAAATTCCAGTTTTACGAGTAAACTTGGGGGTAGTCGTTTTAGTCGTTAATTGTCATATCTTCCAATGAAATTCACACACTAGATTCACCTCTATGCGGGCCAAACTATACCAATGAGTTCCGTCAAATTAGGTGAGTATTCCCATTGAGGTTATGCATCAAACAGTTGCATAGTATAATTTATCGAGGATATTTAGTATGGAATTTATAAAATTATAGTTCGTAACTAATACAAATTAGCATGTAGCAAGTATAAAACTTGCCTGAAGGCGCACGGCAGTGGCATGGCAACAGTGGTGATCTACGACAACGCAAACGGCACGATCACGACGCAAGCGTGGCTAGACACGACACGGCAACCCGACCTCGGCTCAAGCTTGGCACGGTCTTGACGGCTTGGCAGCTGGTGGCGAAGGGAGGTGGTGAAGCGATCGACTATGGAGTTGTGAGAGATAGAGAGATTGAGAGGGGCAAAGAGAGAGTGAGTGATATATATAGAGAGAGAGAGAGTAAGAAAGAGAGACAGAGAGAGCTAGGAAAGGGAGAGAAAGAGAGAGCCAGAGAGTGAGAAAGAGAGATCAAGAGAGAGAGATTTAGAGAGATATAGAGTGAGAGAGAGAGAGAGAGTGTGTGAGAAAGGAGAGAAACAGAACAGAGAGAGAACGAGAGAGAGAGAAAGTATAACATAGAGAGAGAGGGAAGTGAGAAGTTGCAGAGAGGGGGAGAGAGAGGAGTTGCAGTGAGAGTTGAGAGAGGTGAGGAGGTGATTGTAGGGAGTCGTGGTCGAAGGTGGAGGTGGTCGCGACAATGGTCGTGGACGGCCGGCGAAAGGAGGGGGAAGGTTTGCGGTGATGGGAGCTTGGGTGAAGTGGCGTGGGGGTAGAGGAAAGAGCTGCAGTGACGAGGGGGACCGACGAGGTGGCCGGAGGCGTAGGATGATGGCGACAGAGGAGGCGGGGTGATGGTGATGAGGGGTGCAGGTTCTTGGGTTCGTTACGGGGTCGGCAGCGTGGAGGAGGGAGAGGGAAGTGAGGTGATGGTCGAGGAGGGGAGGTGATGATGGAAGTGTGCTCGGGGAGTGAGGTAGAGACGACGAGGGTTGAGCGTCGTGGGTGTAACGGCGCTCGAGCGTGGCCGACAAGAGCGCGGGCGTGGGTTACAGCGAAGGAATGGGTCACGAGCTGGGGAAAAGGAAAGTATCTGTTGGGGGAGATGGGGGTGTAGAAGGCGGGTCGGGTCGAGGAAGCGGGCGCGGGTGAAGTGGCTCTGAGAGGGGACTGGGCCGGGGAGTTGGGCCAGAGGGTTTAGAAATGAGAAAAAATTGGGATGGGCTGGGTTTAGAGGGAAAAAGAAATTTGGTTATTAGAAGGGTATGGGCTTGGGGGAATAAACCAAAAATAAATAAGAAAGGAAAGGCCGGGCTTGTGGAGATTTGATAAAGAAAAGTAATGGGCTGGGTTAAAATAAATTCCCTTTTATTTGTTTGCTTGGGCTGAGAAGATTGGCCGGTGAAATTAAGTGTTTGGGCTGAGGAAATAAAATATAGTTTGGGTTTGGGTTTAAAAAGGAGTTTTAAAATAAATAAACTAATAATTAATTATAAATAAAGTAAAATCTTATAAGTTAACGAGAAACACAAATATTGGTCTAAAGAGGGCTGGGTGTTACATCATATCACCCTTATAAAAATTTCGTCCTCGAAATTTAAAATAATGATAAGTTATACAAACATAGGCGAAAGCTATTATATTGCAAACTAACACATAAAGATTTACTAGAAATATGTGGACGAAGGAATTTGAAGGTATAAATATGTAAGAACAGCATATAAAAAGGTAGGTCTAAATAGGTATAAGGCAGGAATAACTATAGGGGCAACTACATGTATATAAGAATAGCAATAACAACAATAACGAACAATGATATTCGAGGCGTACTCGATAAAAATCGAAACTCAAATATGTGTACGTATAAGTATATCAAAGGTAGCACGGCAGAAATAATGAGTATAAGGCAAAATCATCTATAATAGTAAACATGGGCACAACACCCGAAGATAAAGTAACGATAATAAAGTAATGAAAGATTTGTCGGTAGGTTAAAATAGTTTAGGATAAGATATCAATCAAATAACTTAGAAACTCCATAGTGAAAATAAGGAACGTGGAACACAAATGTGCGCGGTATAAGGTTGCGCTATTGAAAAATAAGGATAATAGTAGTGTGCTTTAAATACATGAAATTAAGTGGTCAATAACCCGCACTCTTCAACAAATACAAGATAATGAAAACCAAATTTCGAATAATAAAGTCCCTAAATATATATAGGGTAAAAGGAAAACACAAAATGTATAGGGCTAGCTAGGGTAATGATTACAAGGAAGTGTGGCTCAATCAGAAGATCGGAGTGTGACGGCTTTAGACTGAGAGTTGAAGAGATTGGGATCGGGTCAGCACAGGGAGTAAGGGTGAGCAACAAGGGACTACAAGGGAAAAGTATGGGGAGGATAACGGTCGATACATCATACGAATCAAAAATTTGAAGGGTTAGCGAACTCGGAGATTTCACAAAAAAAAAAATTCTCCTCGCAGAAGGAATCTCAAACGAGGCACAGACGAAGGGTGAAGGGTGGACCTCAAAAGATCGGGTGTGGTACTGGTTAATCTGAGTGAGGGTTAAGACAATGTAAGGAGTAGGGGTGGACAGATCTCAGTAGGAAAAATAATTGTATAGAAGAAATAATCGAGCAGCAAGTGAATTAAGAAGATCAAAAGATTAGCGAATTCAGCAATTTATTCCATTCCAGAAGATTCTAAACAAAGTATTCTCAAAAACGAAAGGTGGCCCTAAACTATACACAGATTCATTTGGCCAGATAAGACAACAGCAAAAAAATATAATCCCGTCAGTCGCGGTTGTGGAGATTCAGCAGGTTGCGGTAGGCTCGCGCACTCAGGTAGGGACGTCCGTTTCCATATCGACTCGCAGGGATCGCCATTGGGAGTTCTTCCACAGCAGGGTCTTGATCTTCTGGTCCTTCTCCCTCGGCTGGAGCTTCTTCATCGAGGTCTGATTCCATGTGATTCTCTTCTCCTGGATTCTCTTCCATGGGGTTTTCCTCCACTGGATTTTCTTCTATCGGGTCTTTCTCGGGATCTTCCTCCATCGGGTTCTCTTCAGGGTCTCCTTCCTCTTCGTCGGAATCGTCTAACATGTCGAACTCTGGGGTGGCTGCTCCTTCGTCTTCGGAATCACTGTTTCCGAAAATAACCTGGGGACCGTTGATCTCATCGTTAGAACTCATCAGCGTGTGGTCTAAGGAAACGCATGACTGTGCATCCTCATCCAAATGCGGCGCTGCTCCAGGGTGGGCCATGGCCTGAAAGAAAGAGTCATGATTAGACAGTGAAATACATCAAGAGAATAGCTCAGGGTACGAAGCATAGGAAAATATACGGTGGCAAGAACCGAAAAATCAGGATAGAAACGCTGTGATAATGAATAGTATGAATAAGGGGAAGGACAAGCGAATGATACATATATTACGATTCAAAGTTTTTATTTCATTCAACTAAAAGTTCGACGGATACAAGATTTCAAATGGAATGAAATGTTTATAAGAGAATGATAACATTACTACTGAAAGTAGAAAACATGAAAAATTCTTCTTTGACTACTAGACCACTTCATTCTCGTCACGCGAGTTGAATCCTGGGCTGGGTCCGCCTTACCCTCGAAGTTCGAACTACGCCATAATCATCACTTGGCAGAAGTGGGGAGTGTGGACGATTCTCCTCCCTGTAGCTCCTTCCATTCTGGGCAACCGTTGATGAGATGTTCATTGGATCCGCAAATCAGACATTTCCCTTGGGCGCAGCGACAATCCCTCTGAAGATGTCCTGGCCTCCTACAGTACCCACAACATTGGGTCTTATGCTACTTCTGTCGCGGGGAAACAAAATGGCGCTTCATCTTCTTCTCTTTTCCTCGTCTAACGGGGATCCCTTTATGATTGGAGACTCCCGCTGGTGCCTGATTCACCTGCCTTCTCAGTCCTTCAGCTAAAAAGTCGTTCGTCCGCTCCTGGGTTTCCTTCAGACCTTGCAGTACACTCAGAATCTCAACGGTCTGAATCTGGGGAGTGGAGACAGAGGAAGAGTCGTTGGAAGACATGATCCTGAAACAATAATTTTAAGGATAAAATAAGGCACAAGCTATAATAATCAAAATATAATATGGATTGGGCAAAGATTCAAGAATATCAGATGTGATGAAATTCATTACAAGTGGAAAATCACTGTATGACTCTAAGTCACTTAAACAGAGTATGGTAAGATGTAGTTCACAATTACAACCACGAAACTTTGCCAAGTCATCTGAAACCCTAGCGAATGGATATCAGAACACACAGTGGGGATATGGATCAAGAATAACAAGTTTACAACCTAGACCAATAGATGCCTTAAATTGTCAAGCCATATACGGAAAACTGCAATCCCAATCGAAGCAAAACCTGGGCTTTGATACCAACTAAACCATGTCACGCCCCGCTTCCCAAAATACGGAATACGAGGGGTTGACAAGGCCAGCCATGCTCCTACGGTCAAGGAAACATCCTGCCGTAGTCACACTTCGGCTTCTAGCTTTACATAGTAATCAGTAAATAATGCGCAGGTAATGAGAAATGCAGTAACTGGAACGAAACAGTATAAAGAACTGACCTGATGGGAAACAAAAGGTATAACCCTGGATAGCTAATCAAGATGTCCGTGATATGCGTCTGGTCCTGGTCTAGGCTAAATCTTCTCCTCACACTGAGCATGCATACTCAGGTCGTCAGAGCAACACAATAGCAGTATAATATATAAATTCATGTGACAATTCTAACAGTGATAATAGATATACATATCAGTAAATCAATGACGGTATAGGTATGAACATGCAGTAATCAATGCAGCGGAACAGTAAAAGCACTAAAATGATATGCCACGTATATCAACACAGTAAGTATGTATATCGATGCTATCATCCCTATTAGTCTCTAAGTCTCACTGTACAGGTCACTAAACCTATCGTCAGTCTAAGTGTGAGAGTCAACCACTCGCGAGTGTCCTCCACCCAAGGGTAGAACCCAAGGGCAAGGGACCACGGGCCCAACATATAACTCACGGTAATAATCATGTACCCTGTAAATCTTCATATATCTCCATATATATAAGCCGGCATGGGACTCCCGAGATTCTGTTGAACTCACACTCAAACTACTCCACACCCCGCGGTCTACATCAAACGCTAACCATAACCCTAAATACCAATCGGTCGGTGACAAGTCTGCACGAGAACTGGAGGCGGGACCTCCATCAAGCACGTCCCGACTAATACCTAAGATAAATGGCAGTGTCTGGTGCCTTATCTGTGACACCCATGCAAGAGCTACCATAAGTGTCCCATACCACTTATAGTCACACGTACATGCGTCCCACAGACGTCGACAATGCAATAGAATAATAAGGTTCATGATTGTGTACAAGTACGTGTCACTTTCACTTATTCACTGATACACGAACACTAACGTACATACCACAATCATCACTAATACCTAACACTGGGTAATGCACATTATCACTAAGTTATCAATGCAGTGACATATGTATGATAGGATGCGTAAACAGTATGTAAAGCATGATTAGGATGTCATGAATCAGTAATCTACCACTTGCAATATTTATCATACATCAAACGTGTACAGTTTAGCGAAATGATAAACAGGTAATAATTAGTATGTTCAGTTATCTATCCAACGAATTTAGTTTCATGCCAATCGGGTTCCAGGATCACTAATTATAGCCATTTCATTTTAAGCGTTCACGGCTGGAAATCCGGTTTCAGAATCGGAAGTCCGTTTCGCAAAGCATTTTAATCCAAGTTGGGGTCATAATTTAGCAACTCTACAGTTGAATGAAATCTAGGGTTTTCAGTAAGGTTTTCAACGCAACAGACGGATCTTCAATCGCGTCTGTACGTCAGGAGATATACACTGTTCAATACTAGTATATCAATTCTGATTCTGTTGGGACTGTTATACGTCCCCATATTTTAAATTGCAGATTAAATATCAAACGATAACGGAACAGGATGAAACCACTTGTGTTGTCTAGCTAACAGATTCACCTATAATAAACAGAGGAGTTATGCAACCTACGAGTTAAGGAAACAGGGTGGTACCCATTACGGGACAGTAAACAACAACTGGAGTCGCTCTGGACTGCAGTCCAGAGTCGCACTCCGGTCCAAATATTGACACAGTTTGAGTACAAAAACCATTTGAAACTTGCATAGGGTTAAATTTCGTCGAGTCAGCTTCGATTTAAGCCCTCGAACGTATCATTCCAATAGGTGTATAATTTATGACGATTTTAACGGTTTTCAGGTATAAGGAAATTCCAGTTTTACGAGTAAACTTGGGGGTAGTCGTTTTAGTCGTTAATGGTCATATCTTCCAATGAAATTCACACACTAGATTCACCTCTATGCGGGCCAAACTATACCAATGAGTTCCTTCAAATTAGGTGAGTATTCCCATTGAGGTCATGCATCAAACAATTGCATAGTATAATTTATTGAGGATATTTAATATGGAATTTATAAAATTATAGTTCGTAACTAATACAAATTAGCATGTAGCAAGTATAAAACTTGCCTGAAGGCGCACGGCAGTGGCACGGAAACAGTGGTGATCTACGACAACGGAAACGGCACGATCACGACGCAAGCGTGGCTAGACACGACACGGCAACCCGACCTCGGCTCAAGCTTGGCACGGTCTTGACGGCTTGGCAGCTGGTGGCGAAGGGAGGTGGTGAAGCGATCGACTATGGAGTTGTGAGAGATAGAGAGATTGAGAAGGGCAGAGAGAGAGAGTGTGTGATATATATATATATATATATATATAGAGAGAGAGAGAGAGAGTAAGAAAAAGAGACAGAGAGAGCTAGGAGAGGGAGAGAAAGAGAGAGCCAGCGAGTGAGAAAGAGAGATCAAGAGAGAAGGATTTAGAGAGATATAGAGTGAGAGAGAGAGAGAGAGAGTGTGTGTGAGAAAGGAGAGAAACAGAACAGAGAGAGAACGAGAGAGAGAGAAAGTATAACAGGGAGAGAGAGAGAGGGAAGTGAGAAGTTGCAGAGAGGGGGAGAGAGAGGAGTTGCAGTGAGAGTCGAGAGAGGTGAGGAGGTGATTGTAGGGAGTCGTGGTCGAAGGTGGAGGTGGTCGCGACAACGGTCATGGACGGCCGGTGAAAGGAGGGTGAAGGTTTGCGGTGATGGGAGCTTGGGTGAAGTGGCGTGGGGGTAGAGGAAAGAGCTGCAATGAAGAGGGGGACCGACGAGGTGGCCGGCGGCGTGGGGTGATGGCGACAGATGAGGCGGGGTGATGGTGATGAGGGGTGCAGGTTCTTGGGTTCGTTACGAGGTCGGCAGCGTGGAGGAGGGAGAGGGAAGTGAGGTGATGGTCGAGGAGGGGAGGTGATGATGGAAGTGTGCTCGGGGAGTGAGGTAGAGACGACGAGGGTTGCGCGTCGTGGGTGTAACGGCGCTCGAGCGTGGCCGACAAGAGCGCGGGCGTGGGAGGAGGAGGCGGCGTGGGTTACGGCGAATGAATGGGTCGCGAGCGGGGGAAAAGGAAAGTATCCGTTGGGAGAGATGGGGGTGTAGAAGGCGGGTCGGGTCGAGGAAGCGGGCACGGGTGAAGCGGCTTGGAGAGGGGACTGGGCCGGGGAGTTGGGCAAGAGGGTTTAAAAATGAGAAAAATTTGGGATGGGCTGGGTTTAGAGGGAAAAAGAAATTTGGTTATTAGAAGGGTATGGGCTTGGGGGAATAAACCAAAAATAAATAAGAAAGGAAAGGCCGGGCTTGTGGAGATTTGATAAAGAAAAGTAATGGGCTGGGTTAAAATAAATTCCCTTTTATTTGTTTGCTTGGGCTGAGAAGATTGGCCGGTGAAATTAAGTGTTTGGACTGAGGAAATAAAATATAGTTTGGGTTTGGGTTTAAAAAGGAGTTTTAAAATAAATAAACTAATAATTAATTATAAATAAAGTAAAATCTTATAAGTTAACGAGAAACACAAATATTGGTCTAAAGAGGGCTGGGTGTTACACTCAGCGATGAAGTCAGCAATGGCATGGCCTTTCACTGCCTTGAGGGGACGATAAGTTATCGAGAACTCCATAAAGAGCAGTGCCCATTTAGAGGGCCGTCCCGTTAATATAGCCTTTGACATAAAATATTTGAGAGGATCCACCTTTGATATAAGGTGGACCTCATGTGCCAAGGCATAGTGTCTGAGCTTCGTTATCGTGAAGATCAACGCCAAGCATTGTTTTTCAATGGGGGAGTAATTGCTTTCTGCCCCCAAGAGAACTCGACTTAAATAGTAGAGGGCTCTCTCCTTCACTTGATCATTTTCTTGTGCCCATAATGCGCCTAAGGAGCCTTCGAGGGCTGTTGTATACAGGACGAGAGGTTTTCTCTTGACTGGAGCAGTTAACACCGGCGGATTCTGCTGGTATTGCTTAATTTCGTCCAGTACGCTTTGGCATTTGCGATCCCAGATGAACGGAGTCCCCTTCTTCATTAGGTGACTGTAGGGGCGACACTTGCCAGAGAGGTTAGCTATGAACCGCCGGATATATGCGAGCTTTCCTTGGAGAAACTGCAGCTGCTTGAGAGTTCTTGGCGGAGGCATTTCCATAATCGCCTTGACCTTTGATGGGTCTATCTCGATGCCTCGGTGTCAGACGACGAATCCTAGAAACTTGCCTGAGGAAACTCCGAATGCGCATTTGAGAGGGTTCATCTTCAAGTTGTATTTCCGAAGGCGCTGAAACACGATCTTTAGATGCTCTAAATGTTCCTTGTATGATTTGCTTTTAACTACGAGGTCGTCGATATAGCATAAGACGATTTCATGTATGAGGTCATCGAAAATCTTCGTCATGGCCCTCTAATAGGTGGCACCGGCGTTCTTTAGACCGAAAGGCATCACCTTATAGTAGAATATGCCCAAAGGAGTCCGGAAATCGGTATGCTTCTGGTCTTCGGGATGCATTTTTATCTGATTGTATCCCAATGAGCCGTCCATGAAGGAGAAAACTTCATGAGTGGACGTATTATGTATCATCAGCTCGGTGACCGGTACTGGAAAGTCATCCTTTGGGCAAGCTTTGTTGAGATCCCGGAAGTCTACGCATATGCGCACCGTCCCATTTTTCTTCATCACCGGGACGATGTTGGCGATCCAGCCAGGATACTGAACCTCTTGGATGAAGCCGGAGTCGATTAGCCTTTTGACTTCGGCATTGATACTTATCTCAAGCTCGAGCCGCATTCTTCTCGGTGTTTGTTTGATCGGCTTGATGTCTGCAGATATCGCCAACTTGTGCACAGAAATCTCTGGATCTAGTCCCGGCATATCGGAATAGTTCCATGCGAAGCAATCTTTATACTGTCTGAGCACGTCTTTTAGCGTAGCCACCCTTTCTTCAGACAACAGCTCACTGACGAATGTCGGCCGCGGGTCACTTGCCGTCCCCAAGTCAATTTTCTTGAGATTATCTGCAGTAGTATGTATCCCATCTTCCAGCTCTTTTGGTGCCGGTGGAAACTCTGAGATCACTTCGTCATCATTGTTTTCGAAGCACCATGGGAGGTCATCCATATTCTCGGATCCTTCTTCTGACAACGTTATCACGTGACAGGTGCGAGATCGCTTCCAAGACCGATGTTGATCCGGCTCTACTCTCGAGGATTTCGGTTCATGCTTCTGCGGCGGGATTACCCTCCAACTGCTGGATAAAGTGAACTTGCCTTGTTGATACTGGTCTTCTACCCAGTCTTTGAATGTGAAGCAGTCTTCGAGGGGATGTCCTATCGCTCGATGATTGGAGCAATATTCTGGGTGAGAGAGCTCGCCTGCTTGCTCGGGGTGCTTAGACTCCGGGAGTGTCATCATCTGATGTTTTATGACAAGATCGAATATCTTCTTCGTCTTGTCTTAGGAAAAAGAATACGCTCGACCCATCTTCTTTAGAAGAGATGAATCCTGGTTGCTCGACTCTCGCTCGCGTGGCTTCTTAGACCCGCTTTGTCGCTGCCGAACGCTTTTTCCGTTCTTGGGTCTATATCTGCCTCCGTGTCGGGTCTTTTGTATGACGGGGTGGCGACGAAGGGCATCGTCATTTTTCGTAGCCTGCTGAAGGAGGCGCTGCGTTCTGGCTTTCTCGTAGATGTCCATTTCGCGATTATGGTCGTCTCGAACCTTTTAACCCGCTTCCCTTATAAGCTTGTCCATTTGTTCTTCGAACGACGGGCTTGGCATTTTCACGACGGGTGCTCGTTTTAGTTCAGGATTAGCATCCTCCCACTGAGCATCTCCTTCTTCATCAAAATAATGTATGACGTAACAACCGC
This sequence comes from Agapanthus africanus, assembly GCA_030015575.1. Lineage (NCBI taxonomy): Eukaryota > Viridiplantae > Streptophyta > Magnoliopsida > Asparagales > Amaryllidaceae > Agapanthus > Agapanthus africanus. The sequence goes on along the minus strand of CM057339.1, from coordinate 819,260,200 downwards.
GGAATTGCTCTCGTTCCTTGGATTGAACATATCCAAGCCTGATCGTTTCCATTCTCCCGTTAGGCAGTTTTCCCTGAGTTCCGGGGATATTCCAGATCCTGTTGTAGAACTGAGCTTGTCGAGCAGTCTGTTTGAAGGGTATGCCTTGGCGCCTCAACAGTCTTTTAATCCGTCTGTGTAGTATCTGGGCAAACGGATGGGCTGGAGTCTGTCAAGCGTAGAGTCCGCACCATGCCAAATTTCTTTCTCTACTTTGGTTTCCCCGGATCGGTAGAATAGAATCGCCTTCTCACCTTTTCGCCTGGGGAGGCATAGAATGTCTTCAGCTCTTGCACACTATAAGTTTCAAGTGCATCGAGCTCTTTGTAATACTCTTGCGGAACCATGGCAACTTGCAAACTTTGATCTTCATTAGCGAAGGCTTGTATCAATGGCCGAGCAGAGAATACGACATTGACCTCATCTTCCAAATCGCTGCCGAAGACCAGAATAGGGGTGGACGGTCCCGGCTTGTTGCATTGGGGCGGCCCTGAATAAACTATCTTTTCTTCTTCTTCGGTATCGCTCCCAGAGATCGGAATAGTGGTAATAGCTTTGTTGTTCGGTTTGTGGCATCTTTCCGTGTCTTCGAAATCTGGCAGGAAGTACTTGGCATCCTCATAATTGCGGACTTCGTTCACGGAGAATAGGTTTAGTTCCCCTGTCACAGTGTACTCAAGACCGTCTTTGAAGTACATCATACATTGATGCAGTGTAGAAGAGATAATGTTGTACTCGTGTAACCAAGGCCGGCTGAGCAAAGCGTTGTAGCAGGTCTTGGCGTCAATGACATAAATTTGATGTCTGTGATGAGCAGTCCAAAGCGTAACGTCAATATCACAGACCCAGCGTCCGTGATGACCGGGAGTCGAACTTGGAGATGGTGATTTTATCACGAGCGAGGTGTTAAACACACATGCAGATTTCCTTCAACACTTTTACATTGAGGAGATTGACGGAAGACCCATTGTCAACCAGGATCTTGTCTATCTTGATATAATAATAGTATTCAGAGACATAAAGGGGATGGTTATGCTCGCACGTCCTGAGGAGGAGATCTTCATCGCCGAAGCTGATATCGGCCGTTGTTCCCGCCAAAATTTTGGCTCGAAACCCGCTTCCGTATAAAATAATAACAATAAAATAAAAAATAAAAAATAAATAATTAAATAAATAATAATAATAATAATAAAGGAGAAAATCTCCCTTTCAGAGCAAAGCTCTGTTTGAATTTCAAAATTCAAAATTGAAGCAACACTTCAGATCACTTTCGCTCTGTGCTGCACGTGTTAGCGCAGTTGCGCTAGCGCAGTTGCGCTGCGCTCTGCGCTGCGCGACACGTGTCAGCGCAGTGGCGCTGCGCTCTGCGCTGCGCTCTGCGCTGCGCGACACGTGTCAAGCGCAGCTGCGCTTGAGCCAACTGCGCCAGCACTAAAATTTAAATAATAAATTATTTAATTAATCAGAATTAAAATTCTAGAAAGATCTTTCCAATCTTGTTAAAACAAGAAGATTATCTTCTGTAAATAGAAGCCTTAGGATCAAAGATCCAACGGTGGAAAATATTCCAAAATCAATCAGAGAAAGATCTCTCTAACCAATTCAACAAATCATTTGGCCCTATATAAAAAACCCTAGACTTCAAGTCTAAAACACACACAGAGAGATACATGATATACAGAACTCCTCTAAAAACTTTGAGAAAAACTCAAAGAGAAGAAAAAGGTAAACCTTTGAAAAAAAGAAGAATTTTTTCTAAAAAGATCAAAGATCTAAGAACAAGATCAAGATCTTCATTACAAAAAAGAAAAAAGATCAAGATCCAATCACAAAAAATTAAAAGAAGTAATTTACTTCATTATTAGATCTTTGGATCTATATAAAGGCACAGCCTTTTGATGAACCATTGGTTCTTAAATCTTGAGGTAGAACCTCTTTAGAACAAGAAGAACTTGTTTCTTTGATCTAAAATAGATCAAGATGCGCTCTGCGCTATTGAACAGTGCCTTGCACTTCTAAAATGAGCATTGTGTTCTTGGATTGGCGCAAGTCACCAGAGCGCGCCACGTGTCGGCAGCGCACTAGCGCAGCGCACTGGCGCAGCGCATTGCGCTAACAGACTTGTGCTTACCAGAGCGTGACACGTGTCACCTCCACATGCGCTGGCGCCTTGCACTCTTTAATTGGCGCAGAGCGCCTGACAGGCCACGTGGCGCACTGTAAGGCCATTAAATGCTCTGCATTATTAAAAAGGGCAGAGCCCAATTAAAGGTCTAATTGACCAAAGATAAATGCTATGCATTATTAAACAAGGGAAGAGCTCAATTAAGAAGCCTAACAGGCCTAATATAAATGCCATGCATTTAAATAAAGAGCCCAATGCCATGCATTATAAAAGGGCTGAGCCCCAAATAAAGGCTCAAACAGCCAGAACAACAAAATGTTCAACTCATATCAACCGAGCCCATATGCTCACAAACCTTCAAACAGACTTTAGTCCCAAATTGGACTATGGATCTCCCAACCAACTTTGGTTCAAGGGTACATCTCTGAACTGCTCTGATATCTGTCATTGTAATCCTTTAACGTCTTCAGAGAGGTGACGGGTCCCGACGGCCATACATTCAATGGACCACTATGTCCCTAAACTAGAACAATAGAGCGCCCAAATGCTCCTTTGTCGGATCTAAACGATCCTGTTAAGCTGATCTTAGTCTCAAATTAGACTAACGTATCCTTAACAAACGTTTAAGTTGATCATAGCCTCAAATATGGCTATCGTATCCTTAAACCAAAACCCCAAACCCAAATCTAAGAAAATACGGATTTGGACTAATCCACGTCCTACGGACGACAACATAATTTAGTCTCCGTATACAATCCACGGGCAACCACAAAAAAAAAAACACCCACGACACGAAGTGACCAGCTGGAGATGGAGAAAATTGTTACCGCGATGCGGTAGCGTAATTAACTGCAGGGGCTTGCGCCTGCAGGGAAGAGCGTCCCCACAATCAAAAACCCCTCAGACGAGGGGGAATCTGACGAAGTCTGCTACATCGGTCGCATCCGTTTAAACCTTCGATACATGGTGCCATAAATCAACTAGGCATTTTCGGAGAGGTGGACGGATAAAACCAAATAGCATCTGCCCCAAATTTCAGGCAAGACGTCCACCGCGTCTCCGCCGCGTCCTTCAGAAGGGAACAGATTCTGGCACGCCCGGTGGGACCTCTTTCTCTTTCCACTCCACACTTCGTGTGTCGTGTTCGCGAACGAATCACGGTTTGCTGTGGTTGCCTGTGGATTTAAGGTACTTAGATTTGGTGTCTTGCTCCGTGCAGAAAACAGAATATCAATGGCTTCAAAATGCACTACCTGCAACTGCAACTCTCACTCCGTCCTTGCTGGAGGAGTGACTTACGGGCCCCAAGCGGCCTCCCTTTTCAAGGTGCCAGTGGAAGAGGTGACTCAGGCCACCACTGGACTATTCTTCGGGACTATGCTACCACCGATGAGCTTCAATGCCCCAATGTTGTCGCGAGAAGCTCAAAAAAAGTTGGTTTTTGATTGGCTTACAACTACCGCAGCCCCTCTCAACGAGTCGCCCAAGTCCAATGCCTCAGCTTTCAGCAAACTGGACAAAAACTCATGTGGGCCCATGAAGAAGCCTGCAAGAAAAGGTTGTTCCGAAGAGGGTAGCCATCCCTGCTCCTGAAGTCGTCAAGGCGGCTTCTCCTGCCAAAGGGTCGGTCTTCACAAGACTGACTATTCCGGCTCCCGTTCCAGCTCGAAGGTCTGTCTTTGACAGATTGGATACCGCTACTCAAAAGACGTCAGTCTTCAAGAGATTGGCACCAGCAGCGCCTCATCTGGATAGGGGGCAAGACAAAGCCATCCCCATCGCTGAACCAACACCGTTCGCTCGACACGCTCGACGTCGCCACTGGCGCCGAGTAAGGAAGGCTGGGGGCAACTCCCCCTCTGGGATAACTCCGCCAGCTCCGATGGTGGAATTCAATGCTGCTGTTCCGACCGGGAATAGCTTTGAACCGCTAAGAAGGGTGCGCAAAAACTCGCCAACTGCCGTATTGAAAAGATCTTCTACACCTGTGGATAATGCCCCAAAGGTGAAGCTGGAGCAGCCCCCTCAACGGTTGTCTTCTGAAATTTACAAGGTCTGGCGTCAAGTCCAAGACTCCGTAATGGATCAAGACTATCTCCGCTGACAGAAAAAGATGAAGGTTCGGCAGGAGAAGGACTACTCTGTCAAGCCAGAAAAAGCAACAGCTACTTGGGTGCCCACTACAACGGCCCCCTCAACTTCGACCATTCATAAAAAGAGAAGGCCGGAAAAGTTCCCTGTGCCCATGAAGAATGTCAAAGGCACTGAACCCAAACGCCCAAAGTCTGGGGGCATGGTGGTCCATACTATTTATATGGCTTCCGGAAAGGAGGAAAGCCGTGCTTCGACGGGTCACCGACCGCTCACTCGATCCGTGACCAAAGCCCAGGAGCAACAGCAGAAGCTTCAAGAGATGATGACTGCGATGACCGCACTCACCGGGACAAAAGAAAGCCCGGAAACATCATCAGAACAGCGTCATGAACAGGAAACTGACGTTGACTTTCTACGCAGAGTCCTCAAAAAGAAGGACAGAGAGGCAGCAGAACAAACTGCCAACATAAAACAAATGGCGCTCCTCTTCCAAGATATGGTAGGGATGATGTTACCGCCGGATTCTCCAGCTGAAGACCCTCCAATCATTGTTGGAGGCGACGGAGGGGAGACATCTAATCCTCCTCCGGCCCTTTCAGCAGCCAAGGAGGAAACCATTTCCAAAGCTGCACTAGATGACTATATAGCTCAGCAGCTACGAGTTCATCAGGCGAATGAAGCGGCCGGTCAAGTTGTCAAAACGGGGCGACCATATCCGAGCTGGTATGATCAGATCAAATACCCGCCGGGCTACACGATCCCAAAATTCCATGTCTATAAGGGGATAGGCAATCCCCATCAACATGTTGCCCAGTTCAGGGCTCTTTCTGGCAACACCGGCGGCGATGATAAGCTCCTGCTTCACCAATTCATCGGCAGCTTATCGGAGACGGCGTTTGAATGGTACTCCGAGCTTCCGAACGACTCCGTCAAAACTTTCGCTGAAATGGAGTTGTTGTTTACCCAGCGTTTCGCAAGCGCCAGCGAGCGTACTCCAATAACAGCTTTGATCAATGCAAGAGTAAAGCCAGGAGAAACTTGGGTTCAATATGCAATCCGATGGCGGAACTTGTGGTCGAAGTGCGAACAACGCATCGAAGAAGCACCTGCAGTAGGCATGTTTGTGGGCACTCTTGATCCGCAAGCGACCATCTCACAATTTATGATGTTCTTCAAGCCAACTACCTTCCAGGCCTTGATTGACAAGCTGTCCCAAATGGACCAGATGGGCCATAGGCCTTCCTCTTCAAAGACAGAGCCTTGGAATGAGAAAGGAAAAGGGAAAGCGATCGTCGTCGCCAATACTCAACAACAACCGAGCAACTCAAAACCGGTTGTTCGCTAAAACAACGTGCGTCCACGCCCATCCCTCGAGGAGAAACTGGGATGTCCTTACTCATTTCCTCAGAATAAAACAAGGAGACTGTTCGAGCTGGCAGTGCGCAACAGACTCATCGATCTGCCGAGTCCAAAACGTCCGTTGCAGCCAGGCAATGCCAACGATCTTAATTACCGCCCTTACCACCAAGCGGTAAGCCATCCAATCGAAAATTGCTTCGTTTTCAAAGGCTGGATTAAGGACCAATACCAACAAGGCAAGTTCGCATTATACGAAAACTGGAAGGTGAACCCGCCACAACCTCATGCTCCTAAAAAGGTGGACACGCCGGGGGCATCGTGCTCTTTTATAAAAGAAACTCCATGGGAGATCGCTCTTTCGGCTAAAACTAAAAGAATGCTGAAGGATCTCCAAACGTGCCCGGTAATCAGGTGGAAAAATCCACTGGAACCCAAGGTCGTAGAAGGGATGCTAAAGCCGCACCCAACTCTAAAGATCAGTGGTGATAGCCAAAGCTCGCACACCCAGCCGTCGAAATCTTCGAAAAAGAAGAAGAAATCAAAAAAGCCGGTGAAGCCTGGCGACAAGCGCACGGACCTACAGAAATAAATCGACGCGTTGGAAGAGTATAACCAGAAGGCGCGGACTCCAATCACGCTCCAAGAATTCCTTGGCCACGTCCTTGAAGACGGAGATGACGGAAAAGAATCGTCAGACGAATCCGAGGATCACGTGGCAAGTTGCCATGTGATCTCTCATTCGTCGATAGACAGTGAAGAAACTCCTGACGCAGGGAAACCGGGGGCAAATCCTGAGCCTGAACTTCTAGAACCATCAGACGAAGTGATTGATGCATTCATAAATGAAGCCCGTCTTAAAAGCAAAGCTGATCGGAAGCGTGAGATGGCCATATTTGAAAAAGCCAAATGCCGACGACTGGATGAAAAGGTCGAGGCACCCCAACCGGAGCAAAGCATCCCTATCGCTAGAAAAAGCAAGCTTAAAGTAAGGAAATGATTCGCTATGGCCCTGGCAATAGGAATGAAGTTGCCCTCTTTCAAAGGAAATTCCCCTAGCAATATACGTCTTGATGAAGCGGAAATACATCCTAACTTCTGCCTATACCATCAGAGGATTGCACACTCCACCGAGGAGTGCATATCCTTTAAAAACTGGTGGCAGGGATATGTTGCCCATCGACGACACGTTCAACGAGTAAAGCGCAAGGATCGTCGGGAACAGAAAAGCACGACAGATGAGAGTGAAAGAGCTGCTGGCAACTGTCACATAGCCGACACCAAGGGATCGCAAGTTATCACCTTTGGAAGCGACTCTGACGAAAAATCGCCCTCAGCCTTCTCTTCAAGGAATCCACCTCCGACAAAAACATGCGAAGATTTGCGGCAAAATCTAGCTGCGTAATCGCATTCAGGCTGATGACCGAAACGTCTTTAAACTACTACCAACCCGAGGCATCCCTAGGCCGACGTGTTAAAAAAAAGGGGGGGTACGTCCACAAGCAAGAAGGGCACGGATGAAAACCCGAAAGGGCTCCGTGAGTAAAAACAGCAGGACTACCGACGATGTTTGTGAAAACCCGAAAGGTCGCAGACTCGTAAAAAAAACGGTATGTCTATAAGCAAAAAGGGCACGGATGAAAACCCGAAAGGGCTCCGTGAGTAAAAACAGCAGGGCTACCGGCGAGTTTTGTGAAAACCCGAAAGGGCACAATCTCGTTAAAAGACACTAGCAAGGTCCTCTCGACTTTGTAAGGAGAAACCACCCGCGTGAGATCCTTACGACTCACAAGGGAGCAACACACCTAGGGATCCCTACGATTTCTAAGGAGAAATTACCGAGATCCTCACGACTCGTAAGGAGTACCCTCTTATGGGACCCTCACGGCTCATTAGATTTGAAAGTCTTAAGCTACAGAGGCCTGAACCTGTTCTTAAGCAACCCCCACAACCTCCGATACTGCCCTACAAGCGGCTCAATGTTGACCCTTGTATACAATCCACGGGTAAGAATGAACATTTCCCTAACAGAGTCCTACCAGCGACTAGGGATATGCTCACACGGTGAACAAACACTTATAAGTCCTCTCGACTTATAAGGAGAAACCACTTTTGTAAGATCTTTACGACTTATAAAAGAACACACGCTTAGGAATCCTCACGATTCCTAAGAAGAAAACGCACCTACGAGATCCTCACGACTCATAGGGAGAAATACCTTTATGAGACCCTTACGGCTCATGAAGTCAAAAGCCTTAGTCGACGGGATCCTAACCCTGTTTGCTAAGCCACCTTTGTTTGACATCGACAGAGGCAAATGATGATTCACTCCTGGCAATATCCCAGTTGTAGCGATGCTGATGCCTAAATCAGTTTCAAATTCCAAGTCCTTTCATGACAAATGATGATTCGCTCCTGGCAATATTCCAGTCGCAGTGATGCTGATGCTGAGATTGGCACCAGATTCCAAGTTCCACACCCACGATAAAAAAATCAGCGAGCCAAAAATGCATATGAAATAGCCGAAATGATGGGGCAACTTGCAACGAAATCAGCAAGTAAAAATGTATGCATACAAAAATAGCCGAAATGATTGGGCAACTCGCAATAAAAAACAGCGAGTAAAAAAATAAAACAAATAGCCGAAATGATTGGGCAACTCGCAATAAAAAGCAGCGAGTAAAAATAAAAAAAATAGCCGAAATGATTGGGCAACTCGCAATAAAAAGCAGCGAGTAAAAATAAAACAAATAGCCGAAATGATTGGGCACCGCGAAAAATAGCCGAAATGATTGGGCAATCGCGACCTTCGCGATATAAAAGCTGAAATGATAGAGCATCGCAGGAAGAAATAAAAAAAAAACAAAAACAACAAAATTATGAAAGAATGAAACTTTTGCCCTACAGGTGAGATCACATCGATTCCTGTATACAATCCAGGGGCATAAACAAAGAGGGAACCATACCTTCCCAACAGGCTCTATTAGAAAGCGAAGCCAAATCTCGACGGTTCATAGACAACCTAGAGACAACCTCGATATTTATCGCAATATTGCAGACACAATGTCAACAAATGAAGCAAAGGAAGATCCCTAGCTTTAGGGTCTCGACATCAATATCGACAACTTAGAGATCACCAACGACGTTTCTCTTCACTCCAACCAGATGCAGACGTGACGTCAACAACCGACCTCAGAGTCGCAACGAAACAGAACCATGGCAAAGTCCCTAGTTCCAAATCTTAACGGCAATATCTACAGCCTAAGAATCAGCAACGGCGTTACTTCACAGTCCAGCAGGATGCAGATGCAACGTCAACGAAAGACCCCATGGTCAGCAAAGCGGAGTGACGGCAAAATCCCAACTCCACCTCAGCATTCTTCTCATTACAGCAGACGCAATGTCAACAACGGCGTTCCTTTGCAGTTCAACAGGATGTAGATGCAACGTCAACGAAAGACCCTATGGTCAGCAAAGCGAAGTGACGGCAAAATCCCAACTCCACCTCAGCATTCGTCTCGTTACAGCAGACGGAATGTCAACAACAGCGTTCCTTCGCAGTCCAACAGGATATAGATGCAATGTCAACGAAAGACCCCATGGTCAGCAAAGCGGAGTGACAGAAAAATCCCAGCTCCACCTTAGCATTCGTCTCGTTACAGCAGACGCAATGTCAACAACGACATTCCTTCGCAGTCCAGCAGGATATGGATGCAACATCAATGAAAGACCCCATGGTCAGCAAAGCGGAGTGACGGCAAAATCCCAGCTCCACCTCAGCATTCGTATCGATACAGCAGACGCGAAGGAATTTGGCCAGCGCGGAGTGGTCACCACCTCGACGTTCATCTCGATATAGCAGATGAGATGTCACCCCAGCGTTCTTCCTCTAGCAGGATTCGGACGTGACAAAGCAATTGGAGCGAAGGCCAAATTCCTAGCTTCACGGTCTTGACGGTAACTCATATAAAACCTGAAAGACCGTCGGAGATCATCTCACACCAGCGCGGAGTGGTCACCACCTCGACGTTCATCGCGATACAGCAGACGAGATATCACCCCAGCGTTTTTCCTCTAGCAGGATTCAGACGCGACAATCAAACAATGGAGCCACGGCAAAATCCCTAGTTCCAAACTTCGACGGTTCACCAACAACCTAAAGACAACCGCGACATTCGTCTCGATATAGCGGACGCAATGCCAGCAAACGAAGTGAAGGACAAATTCCGAGCTTCAGGGTCTTGACAGCAACTCATATAAAACCTGAAAGACTATCGGAGATCATCCCACACCAGCGCGGAGTGGTTATGACTCATCGGGGGCTCTCCAAAATGAGCCTAACCTCAAGTAAAAAGCGGCATGGCAAAATTCCTAACGCTTGCTCTTCCGACGGTCAAACTGCCTAGGAGGATTGCTTGAAGATATCTTGTCCAGCCCCCGAAGGGATCAGAGATATGACAGTCGCAAGGCTACTCAAACAACAAGATTGCCTATCAAGGGATACATCAGCCAACACGACGGTACGACGGACAAAACCCTAAGTACCACAGACCCTAACGGACCTGTGTCGTAAAGAGCAGAGGTTAACTGTGACGTTAGGATATTCTTGCGAGAAATGCTCGATTCGTCTCGACTCGTGAGGTAAAGCCTTAGGCAGCGGGGATTAAAAAAAAACCTGTTTCCTAAGCACTGGGGTCCTACAAGTCGGTCCAAAACGGACTCTTGCATACTATTCACGGACCACACTCTCCAAAGTCGAATCTCGACAAGGAGGGAAACAACCACTTACGAGTCCTCTCGACTTGTAAGAGGGAAAATTCTCTTGTGAGATCCTTACGACTCTTAAGAGAAAACACACTTAGGAGTCCTCACGACCCCTAAGGAGAAAATACACCTGCGGAATCCTCTCGACTTGTAGGGAGAAAAGTCTTAATGACACCCTCACGGTTCATAAAGTTGGAAAAGTCTTAGGCTACAAGGACCCTAAACTTGTCTCCTAAGCCCTCAATTCGGTGACCATGCATAACTCTGCACTACTTCATCCACGTACATACCTAAGTGGGCAAAGTAGTGGGGGGCATTTGTTCCCGCCAAAATTTTGGCTCAAAACCCGCTTCCGTATAAAATAATAACAATAAAATAAATAAATAAATAAATAAATAAATAATAATAATAATAATAAAAGAGAAAATCTCCCTTTCAGAGCAAAGCTCTGTTTGAATTTCAAAATTCAAAATTGAAGCAACGCTTCAGATCACTTGTGCTCTGCGCTGCGCGACACGTGTAAGCGCAGTTGCGCTGCGCGACACGTGTTAGCGCAGTTGCGCTGCGCTCTGCGCTGCGCGACACGTGTCAAGCGCAGGTGCGCTTGTGCCAACTACGCTAGCACTAAAATTTAAATAATAAATTATTTAATTAATCAGAATTAAAATTCTAGAAAGATCTTTCCAATCTTGTTAAAAACAAGAAGATTATCTTCTGTAAAACAGAAGCCTTAGGATCAAAAATCCAACGGTGGGAAATATTCCCAAATCAATCAGAGAAAGATCTCTCTAACCAATTCAACAAATCATTTGGCCCAATATAAAGGACTCAAGACTTCAAGTCTAAAACACACACAGAGAGAGATACAAGATATACAGAACTCCTCTAAAAACTTTGAGAAAAACTCAAATCGAAGAAAAAGGTAAACCTTTGAAAAAAACAAGAATTTCTTCTAAAAATATCAAAGATCTAAGAACAAGATCAAGATCTTCATTACAAAAAAGAAAAAAGATCAAGATCCAATCACAAAAAATTAAAATAAGTAATTTACTTAATTATTAGATCTTTTGATCTATATAAAGGCACAGTCTTTTGATGAACCATTGGTTCTTAAATTTTGAGGTAGAACCTCTTTAGAACAAGAAGAACTTGTTTCTTTGATCTAAAATAGATCAAGATGCGCTCTGCGCTATTAAACAGTGCCTTGCACTTCTAAAATGAGCACTGCGCTCTTGGATTGGCGCAAGTCACCAGAGCGCGCCACGTGTCAGCAGCGCACTAGCGCAGCGCACTGGCGCAGCGCATTGCGCTAACAGACTTGCGCTCACCAGAGCGTGACACGTGTCACCTCCACATGTGCTGGCGCCTTGCGCTCTTTAATTGGCGCAGAGCGCCTGACAGGCCACGTGGCGCACTGTCAGGCCATTAAATGCTCTGCATTATTAAAAAGGGCAGAGCCCAATTAAAGATTTAATAGACCAAAGATAAATGCTATGCATTATTAAACAAGGGCAGAGCCCAATTAAGAAGCCTAACAGGCCTAATATAAATGCCATGCATTTAAATAAAGAGCCTAATGCCATGCATTATAAAAGGGTTGAGCCCCAAATAAAGGCTCAAACAACCAGAACAACAAATTGTTCAACTCATATCAACCGAGCCCATATGCTCACAAACCTTCAAACAGACTTTAGTTCCAAATTGGACTATGGATCTCCCAACCAACTTTGGTTCAAGGGTACATCTCTGAACTCCTCTGATATCTGTCGTTGTAATCTTTCAATGTCTTCAGAGAGGTGACGGGTCCCGACGGCCATACATTCAATGGACCACTATGTCTCTAAACTAGAACAATAGAGCCCCCAAATACTCCTTTGTCGGATCTAAACGATCCTGTTAAGCTGATCTTAGTCTCAAATTAGACTAACGTATCCTTAACAAACGTTTAAGTTGATCCTACCCTCAAATATGGCTAACGTATCCTTAAACCAAAACCCCAAACCCAAATTTAAGAAAATACGGATTTGGACTAATCCACGTCCTACGGACGACAACATAAATTAGTCTCCGTATGCAATCCACGGGTAACCACAAACAAAACAAACACCCACGACACGAAGTGACCAGCTGGAGAAGGAGAAAGTTGTTACCGCGATGCGGTAGCGTAATTAATTGCAGGGGCTTGCGCCTGCAGGGAAGAGCATCCCCACAATCAAAAACCCCTCAGACGAGGGGGAATCTGACGAAGTCTGCTACATCGGCCGCATCCGTTTAAACCTTCGATACATGGTGCCATAAATCAACTTGGCATTTTCGGAGAGGTGGACGGATAAAACCAAATAGCATCTTCCCCGAATTTCAGGCAAGATGTACATCGCATCTCCTGCGCGTCCTTCGGAGGGGAACAGCTGTGTGTACTTCTTCCAACTCGTCCTTCATATTTTCTTCGGCGAGGAAAGCTTGGAATTGTTCGGGCTCTTGTAACGCCCTGATCAGAGAATCTCTCGCCTCCTTTGATAACAAGAGTGCATCGAGAATGCTTAGCTGCGAGGGTATTTTCCTCAAGTGCGCCAGAATGTTGTAGTCCACCTTACTTTTCTTTGGCGGGTCCTTAGCTGTCAGCTCTTCAACGACTTGATCATCGAGAGTGATATCTTCAGGTACCTTTTCTTTCCCCTTATCCTTTTTATTCGATCCCTTGTTTGTGGGTCCGAGATTCTTCTCAGGTAATGTGCGATTGTGCAGTTGAATGTTCTCGCAGGTCTTCATTTTTTCCGTTTCGGATGTGGTTTCTTTGAAGAGAGGGCCAAAGGCTATTTCTTCGTCAGAATCGCTCCTGAAGGTAAGAACTTGCGATCCCCCAGCGTCGACCATGTGACAGTTGCCGGTAGTTCTTTTACGCTCCTCGGTCGTATTTCTTTGCTTCCGACGAGTTTTGTGTTTCATCTGTTTGAAATGTTGTCGGTGAGCAACATATCTCTACCACCAGCTTTTAAAAGCGTGCACTCCTCGGTGGGGTGCGCAATCTTTCGATGATATAAGCAGTAGCTAGGATGCACATCCTCTTCATCAAGAGTGTTTCCTTCAGAGGGTGGCAACTTCATTCCCATCGATATGGCTTTGGCGAACTTTTTCCTCGTCTTAAACCTGCTTTTATTTTCGGCGGATGTACTTTGATCTGGTGAGAGTGTTTTGACCCTTTCGTCCAGTCGCCGGCGTTTGGCCTTTTCAAATATGGCCATCTCGTGCTTCCGATCAGCTTTGCTTTTCAGAAGAGCTTCGTTCAGGAATGCGTCAATCATTTCGTCTGATGGCCCTAGAAGTTCCGGCTCAGGGTCTGCCCCTAGTTTCTCTGCATAAAGAGCTTCTTCATCATTTATTGACGAGTGAGAAATCACATGGAATCTTGCCACATAATCCTCAGATTCATCCGACGTGTCTTCTCCATTGTCGTCATTTCCGTCCTCAAGGACGTGGCTGAGAAACTTTTGAAGTGTAACCGGGGTTCGCGTCTTCTGGTTATATTCTTCCAGCGCATCGATATGTTTTTGCAGGTCCGAGCGCTTGTCACCAGGCTTCACGGGCTTTTTGGTCATCTTTTTCTTTTTCGAAGACTTCGATGGCTAGGTGTGGGCGCTTTGACTATCAGCACCAATTTTTGGAGTTGGGCGCGGTTTCAGCATTCCCTCGATGATCTCGGGTTCCAGTGGATTTTCCCACCTGATCGCCGGGCATGATTGGAGATCCTTTAGCATTCTTTTTGTTTTGGCTGAAAGAGTGACCTCCCATGGAGCCTCTTCTACAAAGAGCATGATTCCCCTGGTGTGTCCGTCTTTTTGGGAGCATGCGGCTGCGGCGAGCTTACTTTCCAATTCTCGGACAGTGTGAACTTGCCTTGTTGGTATTGGTCTTCGATCCATCCTTTAAAGACGAAGCAATCTTCGATTGGATGGCTTACCGCTTGATGGTAGGGGCAATAATTGGGACCATTAGCCTCATCGAGTTGCGGTGGGCATTTTGGATTCGGCAAATTAATGAGCCTGTTGCGCACAGCTAGCTCAAACAACCTCATCGTTTTGTCCCGTGGGAACGAATAAGGGCTCTTTATTTTCTCATTATAGTATCGCCGTCTCTCGTCCAGTCGATCCGTTAATTTTGGACCACTGGGCTGCTGTTGAGCATTGGCGACGAATGTCGCTTTCCCTTTCCCTTTTTCATTCCGCGGCTCCGGCTTTGAAGAGGAAGGCTTGTGGCCCATCTGGTCCATTTGGGCTAGCCTATCAATCAAGGACTGGAAAGTGGTCGGCTTGAAAACCATCATAAATTGGGAGATGGTCGCCTGTGGATCAAGAGTACCCACGAACATGCCCACTGCAGGTGCTTCCTCGATGCGCTGCTCGTACTTTGACCATAGATTCCGCCATCGTATTGCGTATTGCACCCACGTTTCACCTGGCTTCACCCTGGCGTTAATCAATGCTGTGATCGGGGTGCGCTCGCTAGCACTTGCGAAACGCTGGGTAAACAGCAGCTCCATTTCTACAAATGTCTTGACAGAGTCGTTCGGAAGTTCAGAGTACCATTCGAACGCCGTGTCCGACAAGCTGCCGACAAATTTGCGGAGCAGAAGTTTATCATCACCTCCAGTGTTGCTGCACAAGGCTCTGAATTGAGCGACGTGCTGATGCAGATTTCCCGTCCCCTTATATACGTGGAATTTGGGGATCGTATATCCTGGTGGATACTTGATCTTATCGTACCATCCTGGATATGGTCGTCTAGTCTTAACAATCTGCCCAGCCGTTTCGTTCGCATGATGAGCTCGTATTTTCTGAGCGATGTAATCATCCAGAGTGGCCTTGGAGATGGTCTCCTCCTTGGCTGCTGAAAGAGCTGGAGGAGGGTTCGATGTCTCCCTTCTGTCGTCTTCAATGATAATCAGGGGGTCTTCAGCTGGAGGTTCCGGCTGTAACATCATCCCGGCCATGTCTTGGAACAGAAGAGCCATTCGTTTTATGTTGGCCGCCTGTTCCGCGGCCTCTTTTTCTTTCCTCTCGAGCATTCTTCGGAGGAATTCAGCATCGGTTTCTTATTCCCGACGCTGCTCTGAGGTCTCTGGATTTTCTTTCGGCCCAGTGAGTGCGGCCATTGCAGTCAACATCTCCTGAAGTTTTTGCTGCTGTTGCTCCTGAGCCTTTGTTATCGATCGGGTAAGCGGTCGATGAGCCCTAGAAGCACGGCTTTCCTCTTTTCCAGAAGCCATATAAACGGTATGTGTTACCATGCCCCCAGACTTCGGGCGTTTAGATTCAGCGTCTTTGCGGTTCGCCGCGGTCACGGGGGTTTTCTCCGGCCTCCTTCTCTTGTGAGCGGTTGAAGTTGAGGGAGCCGTTGCAGCGAGCACCCAGACGGATGACATCTTCTGTGGTACCACGGGATGGCTCTCTTCTTGCCGAGCTTTAATCTTCTTTGGTCGGCAAGAGTAGTCTTGGTCAATAACCGATTCCTGGACCTATCGCCAGATTTTGTAAATTTTGGAGGACAGCCGCTGAGGGGGCTGCTCCGGCTTCTTTTCCGTAGCATTCTCCATAGGTGGAGGA
Source organism: Agapanthus africanus (assembly GCA_030015575.1). Classification (NCBI taxonomy): domain Eukaryota; kingdom Viridiplantae; phylum Streptophyta; class Magnoliopsida; order Asparagales; family Amaryllidaceae; genus Agapanthus; species Agapanthus africanus. The sequence continues at coordinate 819,244,222 of CM057339.1, read as the reverse complement.
GATATTTTCAGCATGGCAGTTAGAGAGTTCTTGCGGACCCTCCTAAGCGGTTCGAAGCTGTTGCCAGTTGGAACAACAACATCGATTTCCGCCATGGGAGCTGGCGGAGTCATTCCATAAGGGGAGCTGCCCCCAGCCTTCCTTACTCGGCGCCAGTGACGACAGCGAGCATGTCGTACGGATGGAGTTGGTTCAGCTATAGTGGTGACTCACTCATGCCCCCTGTGTTGGTCAGAAGTTGTCGTTGTCAGCTTATTGAAGACTGATGTCCGCTGAGCAGCAATGTCCAATCTGTCAAAGACAGACCTCCGGGTATGGGAAGCAGCTTTGAGGACTTCGCTTGGAGCGGGAGCCGGAACGGCCAGCCTTGTAAAGACTGACTTCTTGGCAAAAGAAGCCTCTCTGATAATTTCGTCCGCCTGAGCCGGGATGGCTATCCCCTTTGGGATGATTGCTTCAGGTATCGTGGGCTTGTTGGCGTTCTGGCCCAGATTGTTGAAAACTGAGGCAGTGGAGTTGGGCGACACGTTGAGAGGGGCCGCTGCAGCGGTAAGTCGATCAAAGACCGACTTCTTTGGGGCTTCTTGTGACAGCAGCGGGGCATTGAAGCTCATCGGTGGGATCATGGTCCCAAAGAACATCCCAGTGGTGGCTTGAGTTACTTTCTCCACTGGCATCTTGAACAGGGAGACTGCTTGAGGCCCGTAGGTTACACCTTCGGATGAGGTAGAACGGGAGTTGCAGTTGCAGCTGGAGCAGTTAGAGGCCATTTCTTTTTGTTTTCTGCACGAGTGCAAAACCAAATCTTAGTACATCGAACGCAAGGGCAACCATATTAAACCGCGATTCGTTCGCGAACACGACACACGAAGTGTGGAGTGGAAAGATGGAAGAGGTCCCACCGGGTGTGCCAGAATCTGTTCCCCACCGAAACACGGAGACGCGACCGCGCATGTCCGTCTTGCCTGAATTTCGGGGCAGATGCTAATTGGTGCTATCCGTCCACCTCTTCGAAGATGCCAAGTTGATTTATGGCATCGTGTATCAAAGGTTTAAACGGATGCGGCCGATATAGCAGATTTCATCAGATTCTCCCTTATTGAAGGGTTTTTAATTGTGGGGACGCTCTTCCCTGCAGGCGCAAGCCCCTGCAGTTAATTACGCTACCGCATCGCGGTAACCACTTTCTCCTTCTCCAGATGGTCACTTCGTGTCGGGGGTGTTTGTTTTTGTTTTTGGTTGCCCGTGGATTGTATACGGAGACTAATTTATGTTGTCGCCCGTAGGGTGCGGATTAGTCCAAATCCGTATTTTCTTATATTTGGTTTTTGGGTTGGATTTAAGGATACATTAGTCTCATTTGAGACTAAGATCAACTTAAACGTTTGTTAAGGATACGTTAGTATAATTTTAGACTAAGATCAACTTAACAGGATCATTTAGATCCAACAAAAGAGCATTTGGGCTTTATTGTTTAGTTTAGGGACATTGCGGTCGATTACCAGTTAAGGACATGGTGGTCCAATATTAGTTTAAGGATATCTTGGTCCAATGTTAGTTTAAGGACATCTCGGTCCATTAGTTTAGGACATTACGGTCCAAGGTTAAGGACATCATAGTCCATGGGTTTAAGGACCCCACAGTCCGTGGTTAAGGACATCATAGTCCGTGGGTTTTAAAGGACTCCACAGTCCGAGATTAAAGACGTCATAGTCTATGAAATGTATGGTTGTCGGGACCCGTCACCTCTCTGAAGACGTTGAAGGATTACAACGACAAATATCAGAGGAGTAAAGAGGTGCACCCTTAAATCGATGTGGGTTGAGAGACCTGTAGTTCAATTGGGATTAAGATCTGTTAAAATATTTATGAGCAGACGAGCTCAATTGATATGAGTTGAGGACTTATGGCCAATCTTGGGCTCAGTCCAATCAAGTTAAAATGTTTTAACATTTATTTTGGGTTGTTGAGGTTTTATTTGGGCTTAGCCCTTTTAACAATGCTGGGCGTTGATTTGTATCCTGACAATATTTTTGTCTTTTATTGAATGCTGAGCATTCAATCATAGCTTTGGGGTTTATTAAAGAACAGTTTATGTTCTGTCAGCGCAGCACATGGTGCGCTTGGCGCTTTGCGCCAGTCAAAGAGCGCAGTGCGCTTCTGCCAAGTAGCGCACACGTGAGGGACACGTGTTACGCTTGGCGCTAAGCCCCAGATGATGGGCGCATGGTGCCAGTTTATGAGCGCAGAGCGCTAGTTCATGAGCACATTGCGCTATTAGTTTAGTGGCGCACACGTAAGGGACACATGGTGCCCTTGGCGCTGAGCGCCAGTCCATAATCGCAGTGCACTATATTTAGAGCGCTAAGGCTCTTCTGTTAAGTAGCGCACACGTGAGGAGAACGTGTTGCGCTTGGCGCTGTGCGCCAGTCTTAAACGCAGAGCGCTATCTTATGAGTGCAAACGCTAACTGATCTACTTTTGATCCCAAAAGAGACTTTGTCTCAAGATTCTAAGAACAAGGGTTCTTATTTTTATAGGAGATGCTTCAATCTCTTGTATTGATGAAAGGCTTTGCCTTTATGGATCTATGATCCTTAAGAGAGTTAAATTATTCTTTCCCTCCTGTTTACAATGAGATGTTCATGATCTCTTCTTGTAAAAGACAATTTGTCTTATATATGTGAGAAGAGTTATGTTCTTATTTTTATTTTAGGATGAGATCTTTTGATCTCTTTGTAAAAGATCTCGGTCTTATAGATCTATGATCTTTTAAAGAAGTGAGTTCTTCTTTCAATTATGAGATAATTTCATCTCTCTGTTCATCATCGTTTTACCTTGAAGAAAAGAAGTTCTTTTATCGAGAGCTTAGCTCTTCTTCCTGAGATTTTTCTCAAAACTTATGGGGGGTTCCTCTCTATATTTCTCTCTTTCGTTTTTTTTTTAGACTTGAAGTCTAGGGGCCTCTTTATAGGGCAAGCTGATCATTTCAATAAGTTAGGGAGATCTTTTCTACAATTGATTTAGGGAATTTCCCATCGTTGGATCTTTGATCCAAGGGCTTCTGATTTACAGAAGGTAATCTTCTTGTTATTAACAAGATTGGGAAATCTTTTCCATACAGAATTTATTCTATATTTTGGTGATTTTTAATCACCACTGGATCATTGATCCAACGGTGCTCTGATTTACAGAGCACAATCTTATTGTTTGGAAAGATTTTGAGGAATCTTTCTTTAACAGAATTTAATTCTGATTAATTAATGATTCATCATTATTATTGAATCTTAGATCTGTTGGTGGGGAGCTTTTAGTTCTAGCGCTAGCGCACCTTTGCTTTACACATGGTGCGCTGTTTAGAACGCAGCGCGCTTAGCGCTAGCGTACCGTGCTTTTTACGTGGTGCGCTGCTTAGAGCGCAGCGCACGTAGCGCTAGTGCACACGTGCTTTATACGTGGTGCGCTGCTTAGAGCGCAGCGCACCTAGCGCTAGCGCACACGTGCTTTGCACATGGTGCGCTGTTTATGGCGCAGCGCACTTGGCGCTGCATCTGAAGCGTTGCTTCATTTCAAAATTTGAATTTTGAACAGAGCTTTGCTCTGATTGGGGGAAACATCCATTGTACTACTTTGTCTTCTCTCGGTATCATCACTTACAAGTTTATGTCTTATCATGAACTTGAATCCAACAATGACATTATATCTTTCCTCTTGTCCCGTAGGAACCAATCCGTTTGCATTTCGAAAAATAAGGAGGAACACATCAGAGCATATGATGATTGCATTAGTTCGAGATTGACCCCAGCACGTGCTGGTACAGACCGTTTCAAGGCCGATCAGATGTATGATGTTGATTGAAAAAGTTCTGACAGACTCGCCTCAGTTTATCAGAATAGCTCAGGGAAAGTGTGGTTGGCCGATAACCCACAAGTCTTAGAACAGAATTGTAATTTCATGATGAGGGGAACCGTTGGGTGTGTACTGAAAGGTGAAGTTCGTGAACAGGTTACAAATGAAGCACCGATAGTTGTTCGGGAATTCATGGAGGTATTCAAGGAAATCTCGGGTGTATTGTCTAAACGAGATGTGGAGTCCGCGATTGATTTTATTCTAGGAGTAATGCCAATTTCAAAGGTTTATTATCTGACGTCACCGGTAGAACTGGAGGAAGTAAAGAGACAAGTTTCTGAGTTATTAGAGAAAGGTTGGATTCGCAGCAGTTGTTCACTTTGGGGAGCTCCAGTTCTATTAGTCAAGAAGAAAGTTGGCACGCGGAGAATATGCATCGATTATCGAGAGCTAAATCGGGTGACCATCAAGAACAAGTACCCAATTCCTTGCATTAGCGAATTATTCGATCCACTCAGTGGCGCGAGAATATTATCGAAGCTGGATTTGTGATAAGGGATCACAAAGTTTGGATGAAACCAGAAGACATTTGCGAGACAGTGTTCCGAACTCGATATGGGTATTACGAGTATTTACTTATGCCATCTGGAGTTACTAACGCACCGGCGATATTTATGGACTTGATGAACTGGATCTTTTCACCATTTCTAGATCAGTTAGTGGTGGTATTCATTGATGATATTTTGGTCTATTCGAGGAGTAAAGAAGTGCATGAAGAGCACTTGAGAATCATACTGCAGACGTAGAGACAAGAAAAGTTATATGATAAGATGAGTAAGTGCGAGTTTTGGCTTGAAGAAGTGAAGTTCTTGGGTCATGTTGTATCCGGAGATGGAATTGCAGTTGACAAAGATTGCAGTTGTTCATGATTAGCCAATTCCAAAGAATGTGGGGGAGATCAGAAGTTTTCTTGGACTTGCTGGATACTATAGAAGGTTTGTGGAGAACTTCGCTCGGATAGCAGATGCTTTGACCAAGTTAACACGAAAGGAGATATTTTTTTTGGACCGAGAAGTGTGCGTTAGCTTTTGAAGCGCTAAAACAAAGATTGACAACCGCTCCTATTCTAACAGTACCAGATAGTTCCGAAGAATTAGTTATTCACAGTGATGTATCTGGAAAAGGTTTGGGATGTTTTTTGATGCAGTATGGGAAGGTTGTAGCCTATGCGTCGAGGCAGTTGAAGACCCATGAGAAAAACTACCCAACTCATGACTTGGAGCTAGCAGTAGTTATTTTTGCACCGAAGATTCGGAGACAATACGTATTAGGAGAAAGGGGTAGAGGTGTTTACTGATCATAAGAGCCTAAAGTACGTGTTCAAACAGAAAGAGCTCAACATGAGACATCGTAGATGGTTGGAGCTGATGGCTGACTATGATCTTGATCTAAAGTACTATACGGGGAAAGTTAATGTAGTACCGGATGTTTTAAGGCTGTTGCCAGCAATACAGATGTTGACTGCACAGAAAGAGATTATAATAGATTTTTAGAGATTCAAGTTAGAGCCGATACTACCAGATTTTTCAGGACAGTTGTTGCATTTGCAAGTACAATCATCCTTGATTGATAGTATTAAGGCAACACAGTCGTATGATCCTAGATTACAGAAATTTTGAGGACAAGTGGAAGCGGGATTTCGAACAGATTTATTAGTTCATGAAAATGGTTCACTAAGATATAGAAGTCGTTTGTGTGTTCCTAAAGGAGATGTTCGTGAAGATCATGAAGGAAGCTCATAACTTCGCATATTCTGTACATCCAGGTGGCACGAAAATGCATAGAGATTTGCAACAACAATTTTGGTGGGAAGGCATGAAAAGAAAGATTGCTCATTACGTGTCGAGATGCTTGGTGTGTTAGCAAGTCAAGGATGAACATCAAAGGGTAGTTAGTTTGTTGCAACCACTTCCAATTTCTCAGTGGAAGTGGGAATATATAACCATAGATTTCATGAAAGCCTTACCACGGAGTCTAAAGAGCAATAACGCAGTTTGGATGATTATCGATTAACTGACCAAGACATCTCATTTCATACCATTTCGAGTTAGACAGTCGACGGAGGCTTTAGCTGAGAGGTACATGCCGGAGATTGTGAGATGGAATGGAGTACCGGTGAGTATCGTCTCTGATAGTGACACTCGGTTCCTATCACACTTTTGGAGAAGTTTATAAGAAAGTTTAGGAACTCGCTTGAAATTTAGTACGGCTTATTATCCTTAGACAGATGGACAGTCCGATAGAATGATCCAGGCTCTTGAAGATATGTTGAGAGCTTACGTATTAGACTTCAAGGGTTCGTGGTGAAAGTGTATGTTACCACCAACACTTGGTTTTACTAGCATCAAGCATGCCATTTAAAAATTTTTGGGGTGCTAATTAACACTTAACAAGATCTTTAGCTAGATGATTAGGGTTTAAGCTAGATATCATAAAAACTAAGCTAAGAGAATGAGGGCTACAACCTTTGTAGACCGTGTCCTTCTCTTCAAATGATCCGGTTTGTAGTCCACGCGACTCCACTAGGTTCCTCTTGAAGTTTGAACAAGCCTCCTCTGTGATTTTCGTGCCGAAGATGATCCACCCGAAGTCCCTCTAGTTTAAGCTACCTCTTCACTAAACACTCTTTAGTAAAGGCAACACCCTAAGCTAAAATGCTAATCTAGTTTAGGTTGGTGAAGTAGATGTTCTATTTGCTCACTAGGATACTCACAAGCTCAATGATTCACATCACATGTAAGGGTTTGAGCTTGGAGGTGGAGGTGTGGAAAATGTAGAGAGTAAGAGAGAGCAAGAGCTCAAGAAAAATGGCTAACGCAAAAAATGTGTAGAATGGAAACTCATAGCTTACACATTATTGAAGCATGGAATAAAAAAAATTCAATACAAAAATGCACCATACTTCAGTAGTGCAAACAAATGAGTAAAAAGATATAAAAACCCATTCCTTGAACCATACCACAAATATCTCTCCAATTTCCACCTTTTATTTCTATTTTCCAAAAATAGAAATTCAAGCATGCTTCATTTAATAATATGTGTGTGTGTGTATCAAATATATATTAATAAAGAAATTAGTGAGCTAATAATATTGGTTAATATATAATTATATCAAATATAAATATATATCAAATTATTAAATCAACAATTGATTTAATAATCCGGTTATATCACATATAACCGACCAATATCATTTATCTGTGTATCACATTATCAAATCAACACTTGATTCGATAATCCGGTTATATCACATATAACCTAATCGATACAAAATAACTGCCAGATTAGAATACTCTATCACATGCACGCATCAAATCAGGCCCCCGCACATATTAATATATGTACCCTACTTCGTTTCGCTTGAACCAGGAAAGTTCTGTGTAGGACTCTAAAGACTCGTTAATACGCCAGCAGTAGGTGATGATCACATCAGTCACCTATAAGCCGTCAGCGGTACTAGCTGGAAATAACGGCTGCCCAGGTATTGAGCGATTAGAAGATCAACAAGAAAGCTTGTCCAAAATCTCAATAAGCCTCTAAGTAACACTACCGTACAGTCCGGTCTCTTCGTCTAATATGTCGCATATCGAGTCTAGGGGTGGTAACGTCAGAACTCAGTAACTTGATAAGTTATGCCGATGTATGGCTCATAATGGTTTGAGAAACTACTGGTAACTCTTACCAGTAAATCTCATTAGCAGCCCTGGCTAGAGACTTCCAGTTATAGCCAATCGAGCATAGCGCAACATCAACTTCCAATACCGGGAGAGACGAAACCCCTTCTATCGCTCACTGCCTCCATGTGACTCAGGATTGTACCCAAAATCCACCTATTTGCACGACTCCTTTGAGCCGTGGTAGAGAGGAAATAAAAACACAGTGGGAGCCATACATGACTCTATGACGATCTCGGGTTTATAGACTAACCTGTACCAGTGTCACCAGAGAACTGCTATCTGACGATAGGTAAAGTACCAACTAGGAGTTCTTGGCGAGTCCTGTTCGGTGTACCTATTCTCCAATGAGCATCTGTGTACAATCTTTGATGTCATACACCAATTGTTATGGGATCAACCATCGCCCTCAACAAGGGCAAGAAACGTACACACTAGTCTACTCTGGAATATCGATGCCCTGTCTCTATATCCCCTCGACTAAGAACTATTAAAGGGTATGCTTGTGGACTACACAAGTCCCAGTAGTATGATTCGCATCATAGTCCTCGTAGTCAAGCTAACATCCTAAGGGCTTTATTAATATGTATCAGAGAGACAGTATAATAATACTAAATGTACATGTTAAGATAAAGTGCAACCAGATAGCATACTATCATGTCGAGCAAAAATTTCCTCTATATATAGGTCCAAGCATCCACTGTATCATACAACAATGGCCTCTAGGGCATACATATTCTTAACACGTGGGAGGATCATTTGTATTTAGTGGAGTTTTCATACAATAACAGTTTTCAGGCGACTATACAGATGGCTCCATTCGAAGCGTTGTACGGTCGTAAGTGTCGCTCGCCTGTTTGTTGGGAGGCTATTGGAGAAAGAAGATTTTCGGGACCGGAACTCATTGTGCAAAGTTAACTTGATTCGTAATCATATGAAGGTGGCACAAGATCGACAGAAAATTTGGGCTGATGCTGGAAGAAGACCTTTGGAGTTTTCTGTTGGTGATCTTGTGTATGTGAAGATATCACTGACTAGAGGAGTAATCCGATTTGGTAGTTGAGGCTATCTTAGTCCTCGATTTGTGGAGCCTTTCGATATCATTGAGCGTGTTGAAGAGGTAGCTTATTGATTGGCTTTACCGCCATCTATGACGGGTGTTTATGATGTGTTTCATGTATCTTAAGTCCGCAAATATGTTCGAGATGATACGCACGTTCTAGATAACTCAGAACTGACTGTAAGAGAGGATTTGACTTATGAAGAGCAACCGATGGCTATTGTAGATCGACGAGAAAAGCTTCTTAAGAATAAAGTAATCCCTTTGGTACTTGTTTCATGGGGAAATCGTTCGCATAGAGAATCTACTTGGGAACGTAAAGACGAGATTCGACAAAAGTTCCCATACCTCTTTCCTTAGATCCGTATGTTTATTGTTCTTGTCTTTTCCAGTTTCATGAATTTCGAGGACGAAATTACTTTGTAGTTGGGTATAATATAACACCTTAGTATGGTTATACAATAGTCATTGGTATTTAAATTTTGTTTTATATTTTATCTATTTGGGTTGCGATCGATTCAAATATTAGAGGTAGTTATTCAACCTAACCTGCATGTCTGAAACCTATTATGGTGCTAGATTGTATCTAATATTTACCGATAAACTGAATTCATGAGAATCTAGTGTGTGTATAAAATATCTAGTTTATATGCACATATCTTTTGGTAGCCACAAGTTAAGAATAATCTATTTTGGTTAACTGCCATCTGATGGTTAAAGCATCCCATATCGTATTTTGGCTTTTATCCATCACGTTTAAATCTTGTGATATCTAGATACCAGATACTCATTAGATTTTAGATATATTTATATCCTTTTATAGTTTAAATTAAGGGTATGAGTTATTTAAAATATATTCTTATATTTTGGTTTAAAAGATTATATATAAGTTTTGTTTTCCAAAATATATATTTGATGATATTTTGGTGGGGATTGGATGTAGTTTGATATTATCTATTACCTTAAAACCTATAATATAATATATATAACCTAATATATATATATATATATATATATATATAAACATATTATACTATATTTATAATACAAAATAAACCTCTCTCTCTCTTCCCCTCATCTCCCTCGTCTTCTTTTTCTTTTTTTCCTGAGCCCTAAAAATCTCTCGCACCCACCTTCGACATCGCCTTCAACCACCATCACCAAGAGCCTTAACCTCACCGTCATCACCTCTAATCCCGAGCAGTCTTTTTCATTGTCTCTATCGTTGCCGCCGAACTCCAACCCATGCCATCAACCTCCGAGCGTAACCTCCACCTTGTCTCCATTGTCACCTCATCACATAACCTGAACCCATCATCGCAACCCTATAACACTCCATCATCGAGACCCCACACCGAGACCCAACTCCAGCTATCGCCTCAAGCACTGCCACCATCGTCATCTTCATCAACCCACGCCTCCTCCATAAACTCGAGACCGCCATCATCCCTTGTCATCGCCTCACGTCGCCAGCGCCATCATCTCCCTCAACCACAGCCCTCACAACCCTAGAAACCCGACCATCTCCATTTTCTTCTTCTTTGTTCTCTCTTCAATCTTAGAACTCACCGGCAACCACTTCATCTCTGCACCATCGCCGGACCACACCCATCATCTCAACCCCGTGACACTCCATCGTTTCTGTCGAACCTAACCGAGCACTATCAAGGATGAAGCTTCCCCAAGCCTAACTGAAGTCCAAGATTCTATCTTGAATCACTTTGCGTTTACATACCATGTCTTTGTGTTGTTTCCATGCACGAGTTCGTCTCCATGATTGCGATCGAGGCAAGTTTTAACTTGCAACATGCTAGTTTACATGTACCAGTTTATACATATTTATGATATATACATATAGTTACCATATTGCAAAGTAGTACAAACATACAGTTTTATAGAAATAATCCATAATTTTATTAATTAGTTAACATTAGCACGCGTATAGTTACAATTTATAAATTGATGCAAAATTACATCTATCAGTAGAATTTACGAACTATTCTAATTTATTAATCGAAGAGTAAGAATGGATACAATTTGATTTATAATGATGAAAAAACGTAAAACGTTATTATAAATATGGCTAGATCTATTATACAGTAAATAAATAATTAGATCTTACAATTTAAACAGTATCCATTAGTTATTTTGCACAGTGGGTTAAATAAATTGTTCATTGATATTCCTTGATTATCACACTTCTGATAATGCTAGTTATTATGAATGGTTTGCACAAGCAAATGTTTCACCTGGTTAGTACACAATACCTGACATGCCTGCGACGTACTGCTATTTCTATATTACTTATACCTGTTACCTGTATTGGTTACAGATGCCAACAATATTGACTTGTTATCCTGATTGATATGACTTGTTGTCTTGCTAGACAAGACTTTCTCACGATTTTTGTAATTTTCTAATTGTTCCAAACTTTGTTCCTGTGTTGGCATTAGGTAGACAGTTTATTGATACCTGACTAGAACATGAAACCTAGGGAAAAGGGGAAATCAAGAATGAAACCCGACTTATAACTCAACAGTTCACTACTTTCCAGAAACTGATCAGTCGATACGAGATTCGGACTCCGGAATGATGATGCCGACATCATTCATCTGTACGTGACATTGTTTTACTGCCAGCGGCAAGAATAATGACCGTGGTCTTGGGCACGCATAAGATACTATTGAGTTACGATGAGAATTATATTAATTGGTTTCAAATACAGTTAGGATAGATAACCTAGAAACACAGACTTTAAGATACACGTGAGATACCTATGGCCTGTTGTTATATCACCTGTGATTGTTTGTTTATAATTATGCATTATTTTGCACCTAACACCATATAAAGTATATTGCTCAATTATCATTATTATGATATTTATGACGCACCGATATCTAGGTTTTGCATGGCCCAGTTCCTTCCCCCTTACCGCAGGAAGATCGAGAATATTGACAAGCAAGCTGAGCAGTGAGGAGTTTTGCTGATTAGTTTAGCGATATTTAGTTTTACTTTATTATCTAGTTATGGTTTAACGTGTGATCCCATAAGGGACGTAGCTAGGATATTATTTTATTGGAACCTTTTTCATTTCCGTTATTTTCTTATTATTATTTTATTGTGGCAGTTGGATATGTGTCAGTTAGATTTTTATTTACTATTCTTGATATATGATTGACAGCCGTAATATGATTATGGAAGTTTTTTCCTCACCATAGGTTGCATGGTTGGTTTTGTCACGTACCATATTTACGGATTTTAGGAAGCGGGGCGTGACATTGTTATTTTGATGGTGCTCTTTATGCTGTTGGATGTCTTATTGACTATTTATTGGTTATCGATTGTGACAATTTGAACGATTCTGCATTTACTATTGATGTTGTTGATGTTGATGATTCTGCGATGTTATGGTATAGTTGTTTAGGTCATATAGGCATAGATAGAATGAATAGACTCACTAAGGGCGGCCCGCTTGGCGATTTAGCCAAAGTCATTCTATCAACCTGTGAGAATTGTCTTACGGGTAAGGCAACCGTATAACCGTTTTGCATAGCCAAACAAGTAAATGCAGCTTTGCAGTTAATCATTTCAGATATTTGCAAACCTGTCAACGTGAAGGCACACGACGGTGTGCCCTATTTTATCACTTTCATAGATGACTACTCATGCTATGGTCATGTGTATTTGATTTCTCACAAATCCGAGGCCTTGAATTGTTTCAAGCGCTATGTCAGTGAAGTTGAAAATCAATTAAGCACGAGCATTAAGGCTTTGTGCACCGATTCGCGGTCATGACTACTTGTCCGAGAAGTTCAGGAAACTGTGTGAAAGTAAGAGGATTGTTAGGCAGCTAATGATACCCTACACCGCGCAATAAAATGGTGTTGCGGAAAGAAGAAATAAGACGCTTCTAGACATGGTTAGGAGCATGATGGCGCAAGTCAATCTACCCATTTCGTTTTGGGGAGATGTGCTGTTGACAACAGCTTGTATTTTAAGCCGTGTGCCTCCAAAATCTGTACAATCAACACCCTATGAGTTATGGACAGATGAGAGACCTGTGTTGGGTCACTTGCGTCGATGGGGGTGTGCTGCCTATATATACACCACTTCACATCCGCATAGGAAGTTGGGCCCTAGAGGGAAGAAGTGTATTTTCATAAGCTATTCCAAGCACTCCAAGGGTTATTTTACGCGAGAACAGTGATGGGACAGTAACCGATGTTGAGTCGCGCGATATTCAGTTCCTTGAAAGGGATTTTCCGCAAAAAGCGGAAGTAGGTCCGGATTTGGGACTCTATAAGGTGGACGAGACTCCTGGTCAAACGGTTGAGCAGGAGGATGTGTATCTTCCAACTATAGAAGATAGTGGGAGCGAGATTCAGGTCGACGGCTAAGATTCGATGATGGAATTCGTGGATCCTCATAGATCAGATTGTGGATTAGTTCCCCATTAGCATTTTGAGATCGAAGGGGAAGCATTCATGGTCACTCCACATGATGTTGCAGAACCCAATGCATTTGATGACACCATTTCAGGGCTAGCTGTAATTGAATGGAGAAATGCAATAAGTAAAGAGCTCGAGTCAATAAGAAAGAACCAAGTATGGGACTTAGTCAATTTTCATGCTGGACGCAAGACAGTCGAGAACAAATACGTTTTCAAAGTCAAGCGCAAAGAAGATTGCAGTATCGAAAGGTACAAGGTGCGTTGGTGGCGAAGGGTTTTACTCAACGTAGTGGTATAAACTACAAGGAGATGTTCTCCCCAATGGTGAGAATTGCATCAGTTCACCTTATTCTAGCAATAGTAGCATATATAGATCTTGAACTTATCCATATGGACGTTAAGACAACATTTCTATATGGGGAACTACAGTAGGAGATCTATATGGATCAACCTGTCGATTTCAAAGCCAAGGGACTCGAGTGCAAAGTGCGCAGCTTGAAGAAGTCTATCTATGGCTTGAAACAGTCGTCTCGACAATGGTACTTTCGATTTCATCGGACCGTATTAAGGTATAGTTTCCAGACGATCGATCAGAATAACTGTGTGTACCTGAAAAGGACTGGAAAATCGTTTGAGATCATGTCGTTATATTTGTTAGGAATATGTATTCCCTAGAGGCCATTATTGTATGATATAGTGGATGCTTGGACATATATATAGAGGACTTTCTTACTCGATATGATAATATGCTATCTGGTTGCTCTTTATCTTTACATGTACACTTGTATTATTATACTGTCTCTCTATTACATGTTGATAAAATCCTTAGGATGTAGGCTTGACTACCAGGACTATGATGTAGATCATACTAGTGGGGCTTGTGTAGTCCGCAAGCACATCTTTTAACAGTTCTTAGTTGAGGGAGTATCGAGACAGGGCATCGATATTCCAGAGTAGACTAGTGTGTACGTTTCTTGACCCTGTATGGGGCGATGGTTGATCCCACAACCATTGGTGTTTGACATCAAAGATTGTGCACAGGTGCTCATTAGAGAATGGGTACACCGAACAGGACTCGCTGAGAACTCCTAAATGGTACTAAACCTATCGTCAGATAGCAGTTCTCTGGTGACACTTGTACAGGTTAGTCTGTAGACCTGAGATCGTCATAGTGTCTTGTGTGGTTCCCACTATGCTTTGATTTCTTCCCTACCACGGCTCAAAAGAGTCGTGAAAACAGGTGGATTTTGGGTATCCCGAGTCACATGGAGGCAGTGAGCGATAGGAGGGGTTTCATCTCTCCCAGTATTGGGAGTTGCTGTTGCGCTATACTCGATTGACTATAACAGGAAGTCCCTGGCCAGGGCTAATGAGATTTACTGGTAAGTATTATCAGTAGTTTCTCGAAAGATTATAGGGCACACATCGGCATGACTTATCGAGTTACTAGGGTCTGACGATTCCACCCCTGACTCGATATGCGACATATTAGACGAAGAGACCGGACTGTACGGTAAATGTTGCTTATACGCTTTACGGGAGTTTGGACAAGCTTTCTTATTGATCTTCTATTCGCTCAATATCTGGATAGCGGTTAGGAATTGGTTAACAAGTCTTAGGTCATCGGCAGTAAGCGAAATCGACTACGTCTAGCTAGTACCACTGACGGCTTGTGGGTATTTGATGTGATCATTATCTACTGTTGACGTATTGACGAGTCTTTAGAGTCCCACATAGAGGTTTCCTAGCTCAAGCAAAATGAAGTAGGGCATATTTGGTGATATGTGCGGGAGTTTGATTAAATACGAGCATGTGATACCGTATTCTAATCTCGCGATATTTGATATCAGTCAGGTTATATATGATATAACCGGATTATTGAATCAAGTTTTGATTCAATAGTATATGTATATGTTGATAATATATATTTGTATATTTGATATTAGTCGGATTATATTTGATATAGCCGGATTATTGAATCAAGTGTTGATTTAATAATTTGATATATATATATATATATATTATATATATTACTAGTATTGAATATTAGACGGTTATATGTGATATAACCAGATTATTGAAACAAGTGTTGATTTAATAATGCGATAAACTTATATATGATATTAGTCGGTTGTATATGATATAACCGGATTATTGAATCAAGTGTTGGTTTAATAATTTGATATGTATTTATATATTTGATATATTTGTATATATTAACTAATATCATTGCTCACTAAACATTTTCTTCTCTTTATACATATTAATGTGTGTGTGTGTGTGTGTGTGTGTGTGTGTGTGTGTGTGTGTGTGTGATATAATTATATGTATTATATATTGTATCATGGTTGATGATATATAAAATTAGGATGTATGAGAATTACACATAAGATTTTGATGTGAGGAAAATGGATTGATTTATGAATTAAAGAAAATGGAATTGAGTCATTATTCTTGGATGCTTGTGGAAGCTTTGAGAAGCCATGACTCACCCCATTCTTTTTGTATTATTCATAGATATTTTCCATACCCATTTCATCACTCACCTCATGGCTCTCTCTCTCTCTCTCTCTCTTCATCCAAGTTCATTTCCCCATCTCCTTCTTCTTCCACTCTAGGTTTTCTTGAGGTGAGGAAAAGAAAAGAGAAAGAAGAAAATATAGTGAGCAAAATTCCTACTTCATCAACCTACACTCATCTAGCCTATTAGTATAGATTGTTTGCTTCACTAATACTTTGATTAGTGAAGAGTGATCTTGAGTGAGAGAGGCTTCAAGGTGGATCATCTTCGGCCTCGAAGACGACGAAGCAAGCTCGTTCCTTTCACCAAGTGGAGTCTAAGAAGAGTTCTAGGGACTACTACTTGGAGCTTTAAAAGTGAAGGACCGGTCTACAAAGATTGTATTCCCTTTTCACTTAGTGTAGAACTTGTTTGTTTACACAAAAACCCTAATTCTCTAGTTAGATTCTAGGTTAGTATAGCTTAAATCTCTAGATTTTTTAAAATTGCATACTTGATACTTGTGTAAACCTAGTAGAGGTGCTAAGACATACTTTTATGGTATCAGAGCCAAGATAGAGACTTAGACGAAGTCTAAACGACGTTAAAGCGTTCGATCGAAGTTTCAAAACCCTATTTTCACGAGTTTCTGTCCATTTTTTCAATAGTTGAAATTTTATAGATTAAAAATTCTCAGAAAATCATGGAGGTAATTGTATGGGCCCCAAGAAGTACGGGGCCATATTTCTTCTATGTCGCCGTGGAACCGCCGCCTAACCCATGGTTTGGCCGCTGTTCCGCCGCAGACATGAAGAATTGAAGGCTCGTATTTCTTGTGTTGCTCCATTGTTTCATTTTGGGCTTTCTGGGTATTTTTAATGAGACTCAAGGTGTAGAGCTCTCTGTGATTTTCTAGTGTTTGAAATATCGATCGAAATGTTTAACATCGTCTAGATATTATGGATATGTGATACAAATTTTGGAATCCACATTGATTAGTTTTGTGAAAACTAGTTAGCGTTTTGTAAATCCAGTACTTTAGTCTCATTTGATGGATTGCCATGGAGTTTCGATTCGGATCAAAACTCCGTCGCAATCTCGTATCGTACGCGAACACTCACCGGGAAACACTACTTAATAGCCACGCCCCAAATCCCCGACCAAGTGACTAAAGGAGAACCCCATGGCTAAAAGCATCCACTCAGGTGCTCGCGACCGTGGTGTTCTGCCTAAGTGCACTTCATTGACGGTATCGGGGGTGCGGCAATCTACTAAAGTTCCCGACAAGCATTCGATCATTTTATCTTGAATCTTATTGAATTACCTGACTGGTTTTTGAAAATTGTTTTCAATTCGAGACTTAAATGCAAGGTTTATAGGGTTAGGCATGAAATCCGGAGTATGTGATATTCCGGGTTTATGATGTCTAAGGATGATACGGATTCTAATTATTGTAGTTTTCATTTCTTTTCTGCGACCGTAAGTGTAATATGTGGGGTATCCCCGATCTCGTTACTATACGTCAGCGATATTAGGGATACACATATTTACTTACGTTGATGACATGTGATGTTATGGTGTTGCTGATTAATATGTTATATTGGATCGTCGTGAATGAATAGCCGAGGGTTTTGCGTGAGATGAAAGTTTTTCTATTTTCATTCATGTAAAATTTGTATGTAATATTCTTTTATTGGGACACCTCCGGGTTGAGGTTGTTGTCTCCATTGATGTATATTATTTACTTTTCCGCATTAGGATAGACCCAAGGTGGGGAGCATATGTAACCGGGTTCTAGAGTCCATTAGGAGGCCATCTTAAGGAGTCGAGACCGGATCGCCCAGCTCTAGAATTGGTAGGGTTCCTTGCCCTCTCATAGGGGTCTAGGGATGTGGGATTCGCTATTCATCACGACCGTGGAACCCGTGTTTTTCATTACTGGCTTAATTTAAAACACAGACTTCCTAGCATATCCTATATTTCATATGTATACTTCTGTTGATTCTGTGATATGATGTGATCATATAACTGTGTGAGACGAATGCTACTTATATATATGATATACTGGTAGACACTATATATGTTTTGCATCCGCGGTAGTCCTGACCCCGTCCTGCCGTAAGTTAAGTAACCTTACGGTGAAGACCCGGGTCCCTATGGTGAATGTGGATGGCATACATGTGTGTTTTATTTTTGTTTCTTCTATGATTTTTAGGAAACATAAAAGATGGGACATCATTAATGAGATTAATGAAAAGAAAAGAAACCTAAAAGATGTAGAATCAAATTTTTCAAAAAGGTAGCTCTAGTTTTTGCTTTGCATAGTGGTATTCCATTATGAATATCCAGCACCTCATTCGATGAGGAAAGAGTCTAGATCCCTTCACCAGGAGCGACCTCTTTAGCAAAACTAGCATATGCTACAACCCACTCGGTTTGTTTTGAAAGCTACTCGATTTTAAAAGCGGAGTTTAAACCACTCATTTTCAAATCACTAGATTCTACAACGATATCAAGTTCATTACGTTAAAGGTTTTCTTCAAAACCAGTCGTAGCCCTCCGTCATTTCAGATAAGGACTATTTAGTATTCGTGCTGCGTTTGTTGTCCTTCGTCAAGGCATAGTGTGCGGTAGCTGATTAGTGCTTATCTACCGCATGTTGATGCGATTGGATTAGGGTAGTCGTAAGGCCTTATTGACCATAGTTAAGGGTCGTACGGGTGGGTTTAATTCAATCACGAAATGACGGGTTGAACTTGACTACCGCTTATGATTTGTTGACCATAGTTAAGGTCATAAGTTAGGGGTAAAAACATATATTGGGAATTTCAAGTGTTGAAATTTGCAATGAGATTGCATACCTTTTATATGATAGTTGGATCCCGATACTCACTGCGAGTAAGTGTTACTCCTGAGAGAGTTTTCCACTATACAATTAGCTAATCGAGTAGGTGTCTAAGAAAGGTGTTAACGGGGTTATGCCCCTGCGGAAACGAGGTTATTTAATTAGTTCCATGCGAAAGCATGGGGAGACTCCCTCGGAGTACCAATACCTTCTCGGCTGATCGATTTGCGAACTTGTAGGGTGTAATTAATCCCGGCTAATCTTACCTTTTTGGGTTTGAAGGAAGATTTGATAAAAACAGTGGGAGCCATCCTGATTAGATAAGATAATAACCAATATAATCTTGCAAGAGCGCGCACTAAAGTGCTTTCTTTTCTCTCTCTCCAGGTAGAGACCATGTCGCGCTTTAATCAAGATAATAATATGAATGTATTGACCGAACCCGTTTATTATATTGGACTGGGGAACGTTGGTTCCGTACTATCTTATGATTGTCATAAGTCTGAGTAAGGAATAGGGGAATGCACGGATTCCCATGAAACCCAAACGAAGAAAGAGCATGATGATGCATCTTTTTCGGGTGTGTTAGTTATTGAGAACTGTTTCTCAGTCTGCTCTACGTCCTGGGTATTAGATACTGGATCAGGATCCCACATTTGTAATCGGTTACAAGGGTTAAGAAGAAGTAGAGAACTGGAAAAGGGTGATATGTCCCTCACAGTAGGGAACAGAGCAATTATTGCTGCCGAAGCTTTCGGTGAATATCACATTGTATCGCCAAATGGTAATATATTGATTTTGAATGACTGTTATTACGTACCGTCGATGATGTGCAATATAATATCCGTCTCTTTATTAGATAAAGAATGATATAACTTTGCATTAGAGAAAAATGTTATGAACATTTTCCTGAATCAAGTGTTGATTGGGTTTGGTACGCTGCGTAACGGTATATACGTTCTAAATCAAAATAAAGTTCTTAATATACAGAACACACACAAGAGGAAAAGTTCATAAACGAACGAAACCTTCTTGTGGCATTGTAGACTTGGTCATATCAATGCGACAAGACTAGCCAAGCTGCATAAAAATTGATATTTGAATCTGTTCGAATTTACATCTTATGAAACTTGCGAGTCATGTCTCAAAGGCAAGATGACCAAAACTCCGTTTACTGGACACGGAGAAAGAGCTATTGAACTATTGGAACTGATACATAGTGATGTATGCGGTCATGTGTCTGCACATGCCAGAAATGGTTCCTCGTACTTCATTACATTCACCGATGATCTCTCAAGATTCGGACATGTGTTCATGTTGAAACACAAATCTGAAGATCGTATTAAAGTCTTTCGATCTGATCGAAAAGGAGAATACTTAAGCACGGAATTCCGAGATTATCTAAAAGAGAATGGGATTTTCTTTCAGCTTACTCCTCTGTATACACCACATCACAATGGAGTATCGGAGCGGAGGAATCCCACCCTATTAGATATGGTGCGCTCTATGATGAGTATTGCTGAGTTACCTATTTCCTTTTTGGGTTATGCACTTGAGAGAGCTGCATACCTATTGAATAGGGTTCCGACCAAATCCGTGCCTACCACTCCATATGAGATATGGTATGGGAAGAGACCATCTCTTAAACGAGTTAAGATATGGGCATGTCTGGCCCATGTTAAAAAACAGAATCCGGACAAACTCGAATCACGATCAGTTCTTTGCAAGTTTGTCGGATATCCAAAGAATTCATATGGATATATCTTCTATCACACCGAGGAACAAAAAATGTTTGTTTCTCAATTTGCTATCTTTTTAGAAAAGGAATTTCTTGTGAAAGAAATTAGTGGTAATGAGGTAGAACTGGAAGAAGTTCCAGATACCCAAACTACAACTGAAGATTTGGTAGAACCGAAGGATTCAATAGTCCCCGACGAACCTCAGCCACTCCGTAGATCTAGTAGGGTTTCTCATCCACCTGAGAGATACTACGGTTTTCTTATAGACGGTGGAGCGAGGATTGCATCATGGAAGATAATGACCCAACTAGTTTCGAGTAGGCCATCATAAGTGGGGACTCTGTGAAATGGCTGGATGCTATACGATCTGAGATGGAATCCATGTATACCAATAAAGTATGGACTTTGGATGTTGCTTCTGAAGGGGTAAAACCCATTGGGAGCAAGTGGATCTTTAAGAAGAAACTTGGTGTAGATAGAAAGGTTGGGACCTTTAAAACTAGACTTGTAGCAAAAAGGTTTTCGTCAACGACCAGGTGTCGATTATGATGAAACCTTTTTTCCAGTGGCTATGCTTAAGTCTATCAGGATCCTACTTGCCATTGTTGAATACCATGACTATGAAATCTGGTAGATAGACGTCAAGACCATTTTTCTAAATGGTGATTTAGAAGAGAGCGTGTACATGACACAGTCAGAGGGTTTCGTAAACAGTGGGAGAGGCGGAAAGGTATGCAAGCTACTTAAATCAATATACGGATTAAAGCAGGCATCACGGAGCTGGAACATCTGTTTCGATGTAACAGTCAAAGAGTTTGACTTCATAAAAAACGTAGATGAACCTTGTATATATAAAAAAGTAGTAGAGAGTAAGGTTGTCTTCCTCGTATTGTACGTGGATGGCATACTCTTGATAGAAAATGATGTTCCTATGCTGTACTCGGTCAAACTCTTCCTATCACAAAAGTTCTCTATGAAAGATCTGGGTGATGCCTCTTACATCCTGGGGATAAAGATCTATCGAGATAGATCTAAGCGGATGTTGGGATTGTCCCAATTCAGATACATAGACACCATACTAAAGAGGTTTAGTATGGAAAATTCTAAGCGTGGTAATTTACTCGCTTGTTCAGGAATCACTCTCTCTAAAGAGATGTCTCCCAAGACTGATTTGAAGAGGACTCGCATGCAAGAGATACCTTATACTTTTTCAGTTGGGTATATCATGTATGCGATGTTATGCATAAGACCGGATGTATCTTACGCACTTAGTGTGGTAAGTAGGTATTAATCAGACCCAGAGGAGAAGCACTGGACATCTGTGAAGAACATTCTTAAGTACCTGAGAAGGACTAAAGAAATTTTCTTGGTGTATAGTAACGGAGAAGTCCATGTGGAGTCCTTTACCGATTCGAGCTTCCAGAGTGATAAAGACGACAACAAGTCTGTCTTGGGTTTTGTCTTCACCCTCAAATGGAAGGGCGGTATGTTGGAAGAGTTCCAAGCAAGATACCGTTGCAGACTCGACGATGGAGGCTGAATACATCGCTGCCAAAGAAGCTGTCTGGATGAAGAAGTTCATTGCTGAACTAGGTGTGGTTCCATCCATTGAGGATCCGATACCATTGTATTATGATAACAATGGAGCTGTGGCTTTGGCCAAGGAACCCCGGTTCCATCAGCGATCCAGACATATTCTGAGGCGGTATCACCTGATCTGGGAGATAGTTGATCGCTGGGAGATCGAGGTCAGGAGAGTTGACACGAAGGACAACACAGCGGATCCACTCATAAAGGCCCTCCTCCAGATGCAGTTTGAGAGACTTTTTGGGATGTTGGGTATGGGATACTACAGCAACCGGCCTTAGTGCAAGTGGAAGATTTATAGGAATATGTATGCCCTAGAGGCCATTATTGTATCGTATAATGGATGCTTGGACATATATATAGAGGACTTTCTTGCTCGACATGATAGTATGCTATCTGGTTGCTCTTTATCTTTACATGTATACTTGTATTATTATACTGTCTCTCTGTTACATGTTGATAAAGTCCTTAGGATGTAGGCTTGACTATCAGGACTATGATGCAGAGCATACTAGTAGGGCTTGTGTAGTCTACAAGCATATCCTTTAACAGTTCTTAGTCGAGGGAGTATCCAGACAGGGCATCGATATTCCAGAGTAGACTAGTGTGTACGTTTCTTGACCCTGTATGGGGCGATGGTTGATCCCACAAACATTGGTGTTTGACATAAAAGATTGTGCACAGGTGCTCATTAGAGAATGGGTACACCGAACAGGACTCGCCGAGAACTCCTAGATGGTACTATACCTATCGTCAGATAGCAGTTCTCTGGTGACACTTGTGCAGATTAGTCTGTAGACCCGAGATCGTCATAATGTCTTGTATGGTTCCCACTATGCTTTGATTTCCTCCCTACCATGGCTCAAAAAAGTCGTGCAAACAAGTGGATTTTAGGTACATTCCCGAGCCACATGGAGGCAGTAAGCGATAGGAGGGATTTTGTCTCTCCCGGTATTGGGAGTTGATGTTGCGCTATACTCGATTGGCTATAACAGCAAGTCCCTGGTCAGGGCTGATGAGATTTACTGTTATGTGTTATCGGAAGTTTCTCGAAAGGTTATAAGCTATAAATCGGCAAGACATATCAAGTTACCGGGGTTTGACGATTCCACCCGCAGACTCGATATGCGACATATCAGACGAAGAGACCAGACCGAATAGTAAGTGTTGCTTATAGGCTTTACGGGAGTTTGGACAAGCTTTCTTGTTGATCTTCTATTCGCTCAATACCTGGATAGCCGTTACGTCCAGCTAGTACCGCTGACGGCTTTTCGGTATTTGATGTGATCATTACCTACTGCTGGCGTATTGACGAGTCTTTAGAGTCCCACATAGAGGTTTCCTAGCTCAAGCGAAATGTAGTAGGGCACATATGGTGATATGTGTGGGAGCTTGATTAAATACGAGGATGTGATACCGTATTCTAATCTCACGATATTTGATATCAGTCGGGTTATATGTGATATAACCGGATTATTGAATCAAGTGTTGATTCAATGGTATATGTATATGTTGATAATATATATTTGTATATTTGATATTAGCCGGATTATATTTGATATAGTCGGATTATTGAATCAAGTGTTGATTTAATAATTTGATATATATATGTTATATATATATATATATTAACTAGTATTGAATATTAGACGGTTATATGTGATATAACCGGATTATTTAATCAAGTGTTGATTTAATAATGTGATATTCATATATATATGATATTAGTCGGCTGTATATGATATAACCGGATTATTGAATCAAGTGTTGATTTAATAATTTGATATGTATTTATATATTTGATATATTTATATATATTAACTAATATCATTGCTCACTAAACATTTTTTTCTCTTTATACATATTAATATATATTTATGTGATATATATAATTATATGTATTATATATTGTATCATGGTTGATGATACATAGAATTAGGATGTATGAGAATTACATATAAGGATTTGATGTGAGGAAAATGGATTGATTTATGAATTAAAGAAAATGGAATTGAGTCATTATTCTTGGATGCTTTTGGAAGGTTTGAGAAGCTATGACTCACCCCATTCTCTTTGTATAATTCATTGATATTTTCTATACTCATCTCATCACTCACCTCATGGCTCTTTCTCTCTTCATCTAAGTTCATTTCCCCATCTCCTTCTTCTTCGTCTCTAGGTTTTCTTGAGGTAAGGAAAAGAAAAGAGAAAGAAGAAAATATATTGAGCAAAATTCCTACTTCATCAATCTACACTCATCTAGCCCATTAGTATAGGTTATTTGCTTCATTAATACTTTGATTAGTGAAGAGTGAGCTTGAGTGAGAGAGACTTCAAGATGGATCATATTCGACCTCGAAGACGACGAAGCAAGCTCGTTCCTTTCACCAAGTGGAGTCTAAGAAGAGGTCTAGAGACTACTATTTGGAGTTTTAGAAGTGCAGGACCGGTCTACAAAGGTTGTATTTCCTTTTCACTTTGTGTAGAACTTGTTTGCTTACACTAAAACCCTAATTCTCTAATTAGATTCTTGGTTAGTATAGCTTAGACCTCTAGATTTTTTAAAATTGCATACTTGATACTTGTATAAACCTAGTAGAGGGGCTAAGACATACTTTCAATATGTTGATGACATAGTATTAGCTAGGAACAATATGGAAACCATTAATGCAACCAGGGGTTGGCTGTCCTCCAACTTTGAGATGAAAAACAAGGGTGATGTTAGTTTCGTGCTCGGGATTCAGATCCTCTAAAACCGTTATAAGAGGACCTTTAGTTTGTCTCAAGATACTTACATAAGGAGAATTTTAGAACAGTTTGGGATGCATAACTATAAACCAATTGGGACTCCAATTGGAAAAAAAAATTCGCTAAGCCTTGACCAATGTCCAAAGTCAGAAAAGGACATTAAGCAGATGCATGCGGTTCCGTACCAAAGTGCAATTGGTAGTGTTATGTATGCTATGATGTGTACAAGATCAAACATATATTTTGCGGTAAGTCTGACTAGCCGCTATCAGTCAAATCCGGGCGTTGCGCATTGGAAGGTGGTAAAGAGAATCTTTCGGTATTTGCATGGGATGACTTACTATACCTTGTGCTATGGAAGAGGTGACATGATATTGCTAGGTTATACATATGCAAATTCGGCTGGAGATCTAGATAATAGAGCATCCACCTCTGCGTATGTTTTCTCGCTGAATAGTGGCACTATTAGATGGTGTGGTAAGAAGAAGGAATGCATAGTCTTATCTACCATGGAAGCGGAATATGTTTCCGCATCTGAGGCAGCCAAGGAGGCAGTTTGGTTAAGAAGGTTCTTCGAGATTTTGCACATGGTTAACCATGCAAGAGATCGTGTCACTTTCTATTGTGACAACCAATCATCGATAGCTTATTGAAAAGATTCTAAGTATCATGGGAAATCAAAGCACAAAGAGATTCATTACCACTTCATCAAGAAGCAAGAGGAGAAAGAGATCGAGTTAGAGCATCTTCTTACGAAGTGGATGATAGCAGATCCGTTGACGAAAGTAATAGCCGAGGAGCGCTTTGTACCACATGTTAGATCCTTAGGGTTGCATCCTTTGTGACGTCACTATTTATGATTCTATGACCTTTAGACATTATTATTATGAATGGTGACTTATTTATATACACGATTGATTATTGGTTATTTATTATTGATTATCGATCTTACACTTTTTGGTGGAGTGAATATATAATTATTGTTTGATTTATGATCATTGAGTTGGAGTGTGTGTGTGTGTATGTGTGTGTGTGTGTGTGTGTGTGTGTATTCTGTGTGATACATATATATTTACCAATGGGTATGTGTTACCCGCATCTTTAAGAAAAGAATACGACAGCAGGTAGGATTGTCTCACTCACACGAGCAATCCCCTCGATTCTTTGTGCATTGTTTCGCCCAATCAGAGCAAAGCTCTGTTAAAATTCAAAATTCAAAATTTTGAAGCAACGCTTCAAATCCCGGGCGCAACGCGCCACATGTCAGGCGCTGATATGTCAGCGCAGCGCCCAAGAAGGCGCGCCCAATCAGAGCAAAGCTCTATTTTTCTGAAGCAACGCTTCAGCTGCGCAAGCACTGCGCTGCGCGACACGTGTCAGCGCAGATGCGCTAGCGCAGTTGCGCTGCACTCTGCGCTGCGCGACACGTGTCAGCGCAGTTGCGCTAGCGCAGTTGCGCTGCGCACTGCGCTGCGCGACACGTGTCACGCGCTGGGGCATCTGCGCCAAACAGAATTAAAATTTTAAAGAAATCTTTCTGTTCTTGTTAAAATAAGAAGATTTTCTTCTGTAAAATAGAAGCCTTTGGATCAAAGATCCAACGGTAGGGAAAATTCCCCAAATCACTCAGAGAAAGATCTCTTTAACAAATTCAACAAACTTATGGACACTATAAAAAGGACCCTGGGCCTCAATTCAAAGGCATCAACATTTCTTGAAAAATCAAGAGCTTCAAACAGAGAGAACTCTGAGAAAAATTTCAAGAAAAAGGTAAAAACCTTCATAAGAGAGAAGAAATTTCTTCTAATAGATCATTGATCTAAAAACAAGATCAATGATCTTCACATAATAAACAGTGCTTTGCACTTCTTATGAACCACTGGTTCTTTAAAAACAAGAAAATAACGAAATAAAAATAGTGCTTTGCACTTTTATGAACCTTTGGTTCTCTGAGATAAGAAAAACAAGAAAAAACTTGTTTTTTCTTAGATCTAAATCAAATAGTGCTTTGCACTTCTTTTATGAACCATTGGTTCTTGAATCTAAAAGATTCTCAAATTAATAGTGCTTTGCACTTATAAATCTACACTGTTGCGCTCTTGGGTTGGCGTAAGCCACCAGAGAGCGCCACGTGTCAGCATCTGAACCAATTGCGCTATGCGCTCTCTGATTGGCGCAAAGCGCCTGATAAATGCAATGCATTTCCTAAAAGGGCCAGGCCCAAATCTAAAAGACCAAACATGCCAAAATAAATTGCAAAGCAATAAAAGGGCAGAGCCCAAATGAAATTGATGCTCTGCATCATTTATAAAGGGCAGAGCCCAAAACAAATTGATGCTCTGCATCCTTTCTGGGCAAAGCCCAAATAAAAATAAAAAGAAATGCAAGGCAGAAGCAAATAAAATGTTGAACATTTCAACTGGACTTAGCCCAATTTTAGCCGTAAGTCCTTAAATTAAATTGACTGAGCACGACTGCTCTTTTAAATTAATTTATATCCGGTTCGAGGGTACATCTCCGAGCTCCTCTGACACTTATCGTTGTAATCCTTCAACGACGTCAGAGAGGTGACGGGTCCCGACGACCACATATGTCAATATGGACTGCGGGGTCCTTAAACTCGTGGACCGAAACGTCCTTAAACTAATATCGGACCGAAACGCCCTTAAACTAACGGTGGACCACTATGTCGTTAAACTGGTATTGGACCACCATGTCCCTAAACTGGCACAATAGAGCCCAAATGCTCTTTTGTCGGATCTAAACGATCCCGTTAAGTCGATCTTAGTCCCAAACTGGACTAACGTATCCTTAACAACCGTTTAAGTTGATCTTAGCCTCAAATATGGCTAACGCATCCTTAAACCTTCAAACAGACTTTAGTCCCAAATTGGACTATAAATTCCCCCAATCAACTTTGGCTCAAGGGTACATCTCTGAACTCCTCTGACATTTGTCGTTGTAATTCTTCAACGTCGTCAGAGAGGTGACGGGTCCCGACGACCATACATGCAATGGACCACTATGTCCCTAAACTGGAACAATAGAGCCCAAATGCTCTTTTGTCGGATCTAAACGATCCCGTTAAGTTGATCTTAGTCTCAAACAGGACTAACGTATCCTTGACGAACGTTTAAGTCGATCTTAGCCGCAACGCGACTAAGGCATCCTTAAACTAAAAACACCAAACCCAAATCTAAGTAAATACGGATTTGGACTAATCCACGTCCTACGGGCGACGGTATTACTCAGTCTCCGTATAAAATCCACGGGCAACCACAAACAAAACAAACACCCACGACACGAAGTGAAATTCTGGAGAAGGAGAAAGTTGTTACCGCGAAGCGGTAGCGTAATTAACTGCAGGGGCTTGCGCCTGCAGGGAAGAGCGTCCCCACAATCAAAAACCCCTCAAGCGAGGGGGAATCTGACAAAGTCTGCGACATCGGCCGCATCCGTCTAAACCTTCGATACACGGTGCCATAAATCAACTTGGCATCTTCGGAGAGGTAGACGGATAGCACCAAATAGCATCTGCCCCGAATCTCAGTGTCAGGACATCGCGGTCCTGTGCGCCGCCATTCGGAGGGGAACAGATTCTGGCACGCCCGGTGGGACCTCTTCCTCTTTCCACTCCACACTTCGTGTGTCGTGTTCGCGAACAAATCGCGGTTTGCTGTGATTGCCTGTGGATTCAAGGTACTAAGATTTGGTGTCTTGCTCTATGCAGAAGAAAACAGAAAATCGATGGCTTCGAACTGCACCGCCCGCAGCGATAACTCTCGCTCCGTCATTGCTGGAGGAGTGACTTATGGGCCCCAAGCGGCCTCCCTTTTCAAAATGCCGGTGGAGCAGGTGGCTCAAGCCACCACTGGACTATTTTTTGGCACCATGCTCCCACCAATGAGCTTCAACGCACCAAAGAAGTCGGTCTTCGATCGACTTACCACTGTCGCGACCCCTCTCAACGGGTCGTCCAACTCCACTGCTTCAGTTTTTAACGGACTAGGCCAGAGCTCTAACAGGATCATGAAGAAGCCCGCCATACCAGAAGGCGTTATCCCGAAGCGGATAGCCATTCTAACTCCCGTTCCTGGCAAAATCACCAAGGTTGCTTCCCATGTTCAGAAGTCCGCTTCTGACAAGTTGGCCGTCCCCGTTCAACGGACGTCGATCTTTAAAAAGCTGGTACCAGTATATTCTGACCAACACAGGGGGCATGAGGAGATCACCCCTATAGTGGAAATAACCCCATCAGCACGACATGCCCGACGTCGCCACTGGCGTCGAGTAAGGAAGGCTGGGGGCAACTCCCCCTCTGGGATAACTCCATCAGCTCCGATGGTGAGGATCGATGCTGCTGTTCCAACTAAGAACAGCTTTGAACTGCTCAACAAGGTGCGCAGAAACTCTCCTACTGCGATGTTGAAACGAACTCCTTCACCTGTGGAGAATACTCCAGAGAAGAAGTTAGAGCAGCCCCCTCAACGGCTGTCCTCTAAAATTTACAAAGTCTGGCGACAGGTCCAAGAGTCGGTGATCGATCAAGACTGCCTCCGACGACAGAAAAAGATGAAGGTTCGGCAGGGGAAGGATTACTCTGTCAAACCACAAAAAGCAAAAGCTACTTGGGTGCCCACTACAACGGCTCCCTTAACTCCAATCACTCAAAAAAGGAGGCCACAAAAAGCCCCTGTGAACATGGCGAAGCATAAAAGCGCCGAACACAAACGCCCCAAGTCTGGGGGCATGGTGGTGCACACCGTTTATATGGCTTCTGGAAAGGAGGAAAGCCGCACTTCTACGGGCCACCGACCGCTCACCCGATCCGTGACGAAAGCCCAGGAGCAACAACAAAAGCTTCAGGAAATGATGACTACAATGGCTGCACTCACTGAGCCAAAAGAAAGCTCTGAAACGTCTTCAGATGAGCGTCAAGAACAAGAAACCGACGCTGACTTTTTATGCAGAGTCCTCGAAAAGAGGGACAAAGAAGCTGCAGAGCAAGCGGCTAACATAAAACAGATGGCGCTCCTCTTCCAAGATATGGTAGGGATGATGTTACAGCCGGAACCTCCTACTGAAGATCCTCCGATCGTCCTTGAAGACGACAGGGGAGAAGCGTCAAATCCTCCGCCGGCTCTATCAACAGCCAAAGAGGAGGCAATCTCCAAAGCTGACCTGGACGAATATATAGCTCAGCAGATCCGGGTTCATCAGGCGAATGAAGCGACTGGGCAAATTGTTAGAACTGGACGACCGTATCCGAGCTGGTACGACCAAATCAGTTACCCGCCAGGATATACGATCCCTAAATTCCACGTATATAAAGGGACAGGGAATCCGCATCAGCATGTCGCTCAATTCAGGGCCTTATGCGGCAATACTGGAGGCGATGATAAATTGTTGCTACGTCAATTCGTCGGCAGCCTAGCAGAAACATCCTTTGAATGGTATTCGGAGCTACCTAACAACTCTGTCAAAACATTTGCGGAGATGGAGCTGCTATTTACATAAAGATTCGCAAGTGCTAGTGAACGCACCCCGATAACAGCACTGATAAATGCCAGGATAAGGCCAAGCGAAACGTGGGTCCAATACGCAACACGATGGCGGAACCTATGGTCGAAATGCGAACAACGCATAGAAGAGGCACCTGCGGTAGGCATGTTTGTGGGCACTCTCGATCCGCAGGCGACCATCTCACAATTCATGATGTTCTTCAGGCCGACCACCTTCCAGGCCTTGATTGACAAATTAGCCCAAATGGACCAGATGGGCCATAGACTGTCTCCTCCAAAATCAGATTCCCGAGATGACAAAGGAAAAGGGAAAGCGATCATCGTCGCCAATGCTCAACAACAGTCGAGCAACTCAAAGCCGTTCGTTCGCCAAAACAACATGCGCCCACGCCCATCCCTCGAAGAGAGGCTAGGACGTCCTTACTCGTTTCCTCAGAATAAAACGAGAAGACTGTTTGAGCTGGCAGTGCGTAACAGACTCATCAATCTGCCGAGTCCAAAGCGTCTGTCGCAGCCAGGCGATCTTAATAATCCCAATTATTGTCCTTACCACCAAACGATAAGTCACCCGATTGAGGATTGTTTCGTCTTTAAGGGATGGATCGAGGATCAATACCTTCAAGGCAAGTTCGCGCTGTCTGAAAGCTGGAAGGTAAACCCACCACAGCCGCACTCTCCAAAGAAGACGGACACGCCGGGGGCAGCTTGTTCTTTAGTCAAGGATGAAAACAATGGAGAAAACTCATCGGATGAATCCGAAGACTACGTAGCGACTTGTTATATGATTTCTCATTCACTGACGGATGATAAAGAGGCTCCTTGCGCTGAGAAACCAATGGCGAATCCTGAGCCGGAGATTCTACAGCCATCAGACGAGTTGATCGATGTCTTCCTAAGTGAAATTCGTCTGAAAGCAAAAGCCAATCACGAGCGTGAAATGGCCATACTAGAAAGAACCAAGGTATTCCCGTCAAATCAAAATCCATACACTGCGGGTAAAAACAAATTCAAGACGAGGAAACGGTTCGCCAAAGCTCTGTCAGTAGGAATGAAGCTACCGCCCTCTGAAGAAAATACTCTCGCTGAGGCAGAGATGCACCCTAACTTCTGTTTATATCATCAGAAGATCATACATCCTACCGAAGACTGCGAATCCTTTAACTGTTGGTGTTAAGGGTATGTCGCTCAAAAGCAACACTTCGACGGGACAAAGTGTGAAGCTTGTGGACATCGGAAAAATGCGATATATGAGCACAAAAGAGTCGCCGACGATTGCCATATAGCCGACTCTAAGGTATCGCAAATTATCACCTTTGGAAGAAACTCTGACGAAGAAGCTATCCCCAACTTTTCCCTCGGGGAATCTATTTCGAAAATAAAGGAATTGAGAAGCTGCGAGAACGTTCAGCCATGTAATCGCACGCTATTCGAAAAAAATCTCGGCCCTGTAAACAAGGGACCGAGCAAAAAGAATAAAGGAAAAGGAAAAAAAGGCCTTCGTCGCCAGCGCTCAACAACAATCAGGTGACCCTAGACCGGTTGCTTGCCAAAGCAACAAGCGGCAACCCCTCCAGGAAAAGTTGAAACGTCCTTACTCGTTTCCGCAAGATAAAACAAGGGGACTGTTCGAGCTGGCAGTGTGCGACAGACTCATTAATCTGCCGGATCCAAAACGTCCGTTGCGGCCAGGCGATATTAATAATCCTAATTATTGCCCTTACCACCAAACAGTAGGTCACCTGATCGAAGACTGCTACGTCTTCAAAAACTGGGTTGAAGACCAATACCAACATGGCAAGTTTGCGCTGTCTGAGAACTGGAAGGTAAGTCCGCCACAACCGCACGCTCCGAAAAAGATGGATACGCCGGGGGCATCATGTTCATTCATGGAGAAGGACTCATAGACCGAAAAGTCAATAAACTAGATATTCGCCTCAAATACGGCGACGGCGGACCGAAATGTCCTTAAACTAATGATGGACCGCAATGTCCTAAAACTTGCAAATGACCGAAATGTCTTTAAACTACTACCGCAGCATTCTTAGGCTGACGAGATAAAAAAAAATATAGAATATATATATATATAAAAAAAAAAGAAATAAAAAAAAAGTAAAAAAGTAAAAAAATGGTATGTCCATAAGCAAAACGGGCACGGATGAAAACCCGAAAGGGCTCCGTGAGTAAAAACAGCAGGACTATCGGCGAGTGTTCGTGAAAACCCGAAAGGGCGTGACCTCGTAAATAATATAAAAAAAACAAAAAAAAAAACGGTACGTCCACAAGCAAAATGGGCACGGATGAAAACCCAAAAAGGCTCCGTGAGTAAAAACAGCTGGGCTACCGGCGAGTGTTCGTGAAAACCCGAAATGGCGCGACCTCGTTTTTTTTTTTAAAAAAAAGAGGAATAAAATAAAAAATAAAAAGAACGGTATGTCCATAAGCAAAGTGGGCACGGATGAAAACCCGAAAGGGCTCCGTGAGTAAAAACAGCAGGGCTACCGGCGAGCGTTTGTGAAAACCCGAAAGGGCGCAACCTCGTTAAAAGACACTTATAGGGCCTTCTCGACCTTGTAAGGAGAAACCACCCGCGTGAGATCCTTACGACTCACAAGGGAGCAACACACTTAGGGATCCTCACGATTCCTAAGGAGAAATTACACTTACGAGATCCACACGACTCGTAAGGAGAATTCTCTTATGGGACCCTCACGGCTCATAAGATTTGAAAGTCTTAAGTTACAGAAACCTTAACCTGTTCTTAAGCAACCCCCATAACCTTCGATATTGCCCTACAAGTGGCTCATATTGACCCTTGTATACAATCCACGGGCACGAATAAATATTTCCCCAACAAAGTCCCATCCGTGACTAGGGATATGCTTGTACAACAAACAACACTTGTAAGTCCTCTCGACTTATAAGGAGAAAACCCTTTTGTAAGATCCTTACGACTTACAAGAGAACATGCACTTAGGAATCCTCACAATTCCCAAGGAGAAAACACACCTACAAGACCCTCACGACTTGTAGGGAGAAATACCTTTGTGAGACCCTTACGGCTCGTGAAGTCAAAAGCCTTAGTCGACAGGACCCTTAACCCTGTTTACTAAGCCACCTTTGTTCAACATCGATAGAGGCAAATAATGATTCACTCCTAGCAATATCCCAGTTGCAGCGATGCTGATGCCTAAACCGGTATCAAATTCCAAGTCCTTTCAAGGCAAATGATGATTCGCTCCTGGCAATATTCCAGTCGCAGCGATACTGATGCCAAGATTGGTATCAGACCCCAAATTCCCTACTCGCAAAAAAAAAAATCAGCGAGCCCAAAAAAAAAATGCATACGAAATAGCCGAAATGATGGGGCAACTTGCAAACAAAATCAACAAGTAAAAATGTATGCATACAAAACAGCCGAAATGATTGGGCAACTCGCAATAAAAAGCAGCGAGTAAAAACATAATAAACAGCCGAAATGATTGGGCAACTCGCAATAAAAAGTAGCGAGTAAAAATAAAATAAATAGCCGAAATGATTGGGCACCGCGAAAAATAGCCGAAATGATTGGGCAATCGCGATTTTCGCGATATAAAAAGCTGAAATGATAAAGCATCGCGGAAAGAATAAAAAAATTAAAGAATGAAACTTTTTGCCCTACAGGTGAAATTACATCGATCTCTGTATACAATCCAGGGGCACAGATAAAGAGGGAACCATACTTTTCCAACAGGCTCCATCAGAAAGCGAAGCCAAATCTCGACGGTTCATAGACAACCTAGAGACAATCTCGACATTTGTCGCAATATTACAGACACGATGTCAACAAATGAAGCAAACGAAGATCCCGAGCTTCAGGGTCTCGACGTCAACATCGACAACTTAGAGATCACCAACGGCGTTTCTCCTCACTCCAACTAGATGCAGACATGACGTCAACAACCGACCTCAGAATCGCAACAAAACGGAACCATGGCAAAGTCTCTAGTTCTAAATCTCAATGGCCACATCTACAGCCTGGAGACCAACAACGGTGTGCCTCCTCATTCCAGCAGGACACAGATATTACACCATCAAGCGGAGCGATGGCAAAATCCCAGCTTCACCTCAACATTCGTCTCAATACAGTAGACGCAATGTCAACAGCAGCGTTCCTCCGCAGTCCGGCTGGAGGCAGATGCAACGTCAACAAAAGACCTCACGGTCGAAACAAAGCGGAGTAACGGCAAAATCCCAACTCCACCTTAGCATTCGTCTCGTTACAGCAGACGCAATGTCAACAACGGCGTTCCTTCGCAGCCCAGCAGGGTGTACATGCAAAGTTAACAAAAGACCCCATGGTCGAAACAAAGCGGAGTGATGGCAAAATCCCAGCTCCACCTTAGCATTCGTCTCAATACACCAGACACAGTGTGAGCAAATGAAGCGAAGGCCAAATTCCTAGCTTCAAGGTCTTAACGGCAAGTCATATAAGGCCTGAAAGACCACCGGAGATCATCTCACATGAAGTGGTCACCTCCTCGACGTTCGTTTCGATACAGCAGACGAGTTGTTGATTGATAGAATTAAAGTTAACCGCAATCAAGACGGTGTCGCTATGCAGCTAGCTGGTTGAGCACGGGTCGATCCACAGGGAGATGGTTGTATATCCTTTCTTCTTTTAGACGAGTCAATAAAGAATTGTATATGTTTGTTCAGTCTATCCTATGTGTATTATTTGCAAGTATAAAGTTGTTAAGAAAAAGATACGAGATTATAAGCTAAAGAAATCCGTACTCAAAACCTTTGAGCCGAGTCTTGACCAATTGAAGCTAGAGCAATCGGCAACAACGTGGATTAGGGGATTTAAGCGCGGTATTCATGGAATACGGCTTATTTACCCTTGTCCTTCCGTTCTTGTCTCTTGCTTTCGCCTCCGGCCAAACCGAACGCAACCGGTCGCGGTTAGGAATCACCGTTACCTTGTTAGGGTAGGGTGCCTAACGGAGCGCTTGCGTATGGTTTGGGCGGAATTCAATGGAAAATAACGGGAAAAGGAAATGAGAAAAGAAAATCTTAACTTACAATACCGTATTTATTCTTAACAACGATAATTACATTCATTCACAAAAAAGAACAAAGAAGAGCAAAAGAAAAGAACAAAG
Source organism: Agapanthus africanus (assembly GCA_030015575.1). Classification (NCBI taxonomy): domain Eukaryota; kingdom Viridiplantae; phylum Streptophyta; class Magnoliopsida; order Asparagales; family Amaryllidaceae; genus Agapanthus; species Agapanthus africanus. The sequence continues at coordinate 819,209,047 of CM057339.1, read as the reverse complement.
AAAAGAAAAGATTACAAGTAATTAAGTGCATGAATATAAATTGCAAGAAAGTAAAGCAAGGTAATAAAAAGCAAGTAATAAATAAGGAATAAAAAGAACAAGAAACTAGAACTCAAGACAAGCATGGGATCAATAGCCAACCCTTAAACTTGCAAGTTCAATCAAGAGGTTGCAAGATCAAGAGAAGGGTAGAGAACGAATGTGAAATGAAGTGCTAATTCCATAAGAAAATACGACCCTTGAGATCAATAACAAACTCTTAACCTTTCAAGCTCAATGAAGAGGTTGAAAGATCAAGAGAAAGCAAGAATCTCAAGGGGAAGTTAAACAAAAGAGAATGATACAAAAGCCCTCATCTTCATTGATCTTCCACTCAAAAAGCTCTCACTACAATTTTCATGGAGAAAAGAAGAAGAAGAAGAAGAAGAAAAAGACTAAAACCTAACAAAAAGAGGCAAAAGTATGGACATAAAATTGGACCCTTGGCTTAGCTCAGTTCTGGAGTATTTATAGGCAGGGAAAAGGAAATCTAGGGCAACATTCTGAATCAACATGAAGTCCCCAAACTGCCCATGAAAAACGACATAATGAGGACCCTATACGGCCGCGGAACCGCGGCCTAGACCCCCTATTGGCCGCGGTTCCGTGGCCCTTTAGTGGAGTTGGGTGGTCGTCTTTTGGGTGCTTCCCTGGTTTTTAGTTGTCTGCTATGTGGTATATGACTTTTCTCAGAAACTCTTCACAATTCTTCCAGAATTTCAGTAGAACAAAAGGTGATGTGATGTGGATCTTTTGCCATGATTTCCTCGAGCTCCGCGTAGATTTCTTGGATCTTGTGTTGCCATTGAGTCTTGTGCATGACATGACAATCGATTTGCCATTTTGTCCCTTAACTGGTATGTGGCAACACACAGATAGAGAGCAGAGACCCGTGTTTTATCTGTTGTTGGCAGTAATCCGGAATTTGTCGTACTTTGCCATGATATTCACTGTTCAGAGCCGAGAACCTGTATTCTGCAATTATGTAGCAAACACTGATTAAAAGCACCTACCTATAAACACACGAGCATAAGAATGGGCGGTATAAAATGCAGTATTCTGTTATGAACAAATACCCCCAAACTTAACTTTTGATCGTCTCGAGCAAAACCAATTATTCACAAAAATAAAATCCTAACCGCATTTTCGCAGGGAACGCGATTGCACTGAGCTCGTGCAACAAGCCGTTAAACCTCTAGGTGTCCCTAGTAGGAGGAGTGTTGTCTCTTGAGGGTTTTCAGCGGATACTACCCACAAAATCCCGTCAAGCTAGTATCATAAGTTAACATCGATTCTACTCCTACAGTTTAGTATTTACATTAGAAACTCTATCATCCTCAGTTAGAAATATCCAACCCTAATGCTTCACACCTCCTATCTATTTAACCTTAGGTCATATACGTTCCAAAAAAAGTTTAGAAAGATGTCGGTTCTCCTGAGTTTTCCTTCTAAAGTGCGGCTTCAAATCAGGGATTTTTATCAACTTTACAGAAAACACGAGTCTTATTCTTTATTTCTATCTCTTATCCAAACATCAATTGTATACCCCTACGTGTGTGTATCTTTGTACCCCTACACTTGAGAATTCAATTCAAGCTATAATGCCCTTGCCCTAATACCTAATACTACTTCTTTTCATTAAGGATGGACGGATTTGCTCACACACCTTTCATGCGACTATTAATGCTTCTTGAGGCACTAACGACCGATTACTGAATGTGTGAACTTTAAAGCGTAAATAGCAGTTTCCAGGTCTTGACTTTATTCTATTTTTTTTCTTTTTCTTTTTCTTTTTCTTTTTCTTTTTCTTTTTCAAGACCGGATATATTTTTCAATATGCTCTTTTGGTGTTTAGCTTTAAATACCGTTTTTTCTTTCATACTAGGCTTTCAAGCAAGAGTATTTCTAGGTATTCTCTACTATCCCAAGTTTCAAGGTGCGTGTAAGTGCAGTTTGTAGGGTATATACTTTCTAAATTTGAACTCGAGAAAAGAAACTATTTTTCAGACTTATCCTTCAGTAGAGCTTCAATACTTTCCCTTCATCTTGACTTAACTCAAGAACTGAACTCAAGATTACCTATTTCTCAAAAAAACTGTAAGGACCTATACTTACCAAAGTTAGACAGAATGAGGGTTATTTTTAGGATTTTCAATTCCTAAGCCTAGAATTTAGTTATTTCTATCATATCAACTAAACTTTCGGAATAAAGATCTAAGTTACCCTATTAGCTAACTTGACGACAAAGTTTTTATATTTTTTGGAAAATTTTCGATTTTTGTGGGTTTTTAATAAGGTATGCAAATGCAGAATATACAAATGAATGCGAAGGAAGAAAGCTTACCAAGCACACCCCCAAACTTAAACTTGACAGTGCCCTCACTGTCAAGCTACACCAAGAGGGTCAAAATTGTCGGCGCTCCCTAGAAACAAATTATATACAAAACAAAAAACAAAAAATATATACAAAAAAGGTCCCTCCCCCAAACTTAAGTAAAACAGTGTTTCCACTGTTAAGCATTGAAGTTCAGGATTAGGGGGGAAAGAACAGTATCTATCTATACAAGGCCTTACACAGGCCAAAGGTGAGCACCAACCATTCAAAGATCTTATCGTGATAAAGCAGTGGCTGGTGAAAGAAGGCGTAGAGAAAAGAGATGGAGAATACGCGAGACCGTATGGAGATAGAAGTGGTATACGGTCTCGGTATATGAGAAGAAGAAGAATGGCGGACGGGAAAAAGAAGTGGAATACGAACTTGAGGGTGCAAATTGAGTAAATAGATTAGCACGATCTGTGATGACCGATGTGTGAAAAGCGATTGTGCTAATATATTTACCTGTCGGGAAATGGGGTCAAATCCCTCAAGATTCGTGAGAAACCATGGGTATGCCGAACTCGGTAAACCAGACATATGAAATGTAAGTGAGACGGGTTCTTGCAAGGTCGGAACGATGGAAAGGATGGAGGAAAGTGATCGAGGAGGGGTATCGGTTAAGGTTTCGGGAGGGTGCACACAGTCAATGAAAGGAACAGGATGAATTGGAAAATCCGACTCATCAATTAAAACTGTTTCATCCTCAGTACTATCCTCAATATTCTCCTCAAAATTTAGCTCATCCATGCATATTTCATCAAAATCCAGACGCATATAGGGTTCGGGAAAAACATTTAATGACTCGGGATGATGAATTGGAGAGAAAAACTCTGCCAAATCTACAGGTTCATCATCCAAAATATTCCCAGCGTCGATATCCTCAATCACGTGAAAATCCATATTCTCAGACACCTCAACAAAAGCATGGATATTAATCAATTCAGCTTCTAGAATGGAGGTGTAGAGGTCAAAAGGATTGGGTGTGGTTTCACTTGGCAAGGTCTCTTCACAATCGGGTAAATCAAACACTACAAAGTCGCACAACTCATTAATCATTCTATCTTCAATCGGTGAATCGTTGGGAACACTAGATAGACATTCAAAACTGGAGTTGTGGGATTCAAGTTGAAATGGGTAGGCTTGATTCGGAAGGGGGTACAGCTCACTCTCACCACTCAAATTCACAGCTTGTCCTACCGCCTCTTCATATTTTGGAAAATTTGGAGCTAGTTGAAAACTAGCTACCGGGTCACTAGGTTGTATGAGGGCGGCCATGGACGCATTCAAATCCATCATCTGTTGGTACGACGCTACCCTAAAGTCTTCCAATGACTGTTCCAGACTAGACATGGGTTGTGAAGGGGTTTCAGTAAAAGATTCAAAGTTGTTTGGATACTGAAAACTCCCAAATGGCGGTTCTGAAGCATTGTCTAGGGAAGGTGAAAAAGTAGGGTAGGATTGGTAGGAATTGAATGGCTGGACAGGAACAGGATCAACATTTGGATAAGAAGGTGAATGGAATTGTTGATCCCAGGATTCTGTAGTGGTGAAAGGAGTGAAAGATCGGCTATGAGATTGTTTAATACGTTCAGCGATGGACAAAGGACGACTTGCAAAAGGGGTATCAACATAAGCGGGTGTGGGAGGTTGAAAAGGTTGATACAAAGTGGAATGCGGAGGGCAAGTGTTTGTCCTAGACGCGTCTATACGATCTTTCAATGACATTTTGGGCATGGAGGGGTCGTTCGATGTTCGGCCAAAGCAAGAACTGTAAGAAGTAATGTCTGGTTGTGGGTACCAAAGTTCGGAAAGAGTTTTGCGAGGTGGGGTACCCATGATATGATGAGAAAAGGAAAGAAAGGAAGAGAAAAGGAGGGAAAAAGAATGTTGAATTTTTTTTAATTTTTTTAATTTTTTTTTTTAGTTAGCTATTAACAAAAGAATGAAATATACAAAAAAGAATCTGGACAAAAACAATCACGACATAAAAATACCACACACCTAATCGTTCTAGGGTTCACCTAGGTCAACTAGACCTGCTCCAGAACTTGATTGTCGAAGTAAAACTGTGTCGAGAAACGGGCTCAAAATACACTGATCACGAGGCCAGGTAAGTGCAGAGATAAGGGGAGGTTTTCCAACGCTTTCGCGAAGTTCCTTAATTAAATAACCCTTTCTCTTTTGGCGGTTTCTCCGTTAACACTTTCCTAGACACCCCGTAAACAATATACCGTTAAGCGAGGTTCTTAACACAGTTAACTTCTCCTAGTGAGCACGAAGTCCTTAAGGCTTAAAGTCTAGTTTCTTTTAAATTTTGTGCGGGTAAACGTTATGCTCAAGTTCGTGATTTGTGGGCCACGGAAAAGGTGATGAAATCCTTTACCGTATATTGTGGGGTTCGCTTGCCCTTAAGTCCGTATTAATTGATGCAATGCGCAATTCAATAAAAATTCTATAAAGAATCAAAAAATCGTTTTTTTTTAGTTTAAGCGCGGCACTGCAACAAATACGGGTTAGTCAATTTTTAGCGTTTGTTAGCGAACTTGCAAAGAATCCTGCAAAGAATAGTATATTGGACGCGTCGGATTTGAGAAGAAGGTGTTAGTAAAGTACGTACCGTTAAGTTTTTTTTTTTTGGGTTAGGAAACCCCCGTTGAATCAAATCCGGTAAGCTTGAAAAGTTCGCTTGCGCGGGTCAAACTACCCAGATCTTTGGCACTGTACTATGCAATCACCTTAGCCTTGAATGTACACTTTGCTCCCCACAATCGCAGTTTGCAAATTTGCAAAAATCTGCACTCTTGCCCACAAAATTGATAAAAAAAAACAAAAAGAATTTTTTTTTTTATAAATATATACAAAAAGAATATTAACCCGAATAACAAGAAAGAAAATAGGCTACCGTCTCCCCGGCAACGGCGCCATTTGATTGATAGAATTAAAGTTAACCGCAATCAAGACGGTGTCGCTATGCAGCTAGCCGGTTGAGCACGGGTCGATCCACAGGGAGATGGTTGTATGTCATTTCTTCTTTTAGACGAGTCAATAAAGAATTGTATATGTTTGTTCAGTCTATCCTATGTGTATTATTTGCAAGTATAAAGTTGTTAAGAAAAAGATACGAGATTATAAGCTAAAGAAATCCGTACTCAAAATCTTTGAGCCGAGTCTTGACCAATTGAAGCTAGAGCAATCGGCAACAACGTGGATTAGGGGATTTAAGCGCGGTATTCGTGGAATACGGCTTATTTACCCTTGTCCTTCCGTTCTTGTCTCTTGCTTTCGCCTCCGGCCAAACCGAACGCAACCGGTCGTGGTTAGGAATCACCGTTACCTTGTTAGGGTAGGGTGCCTAACGGAGCGCTTGCGTATGGTTTGGGCGGAGTTCAATGGAAAATAACGGGAAAAGGAAATGAGAAAAGAAAATCTTAACTTACAATACCGTATTTATTCTTAACAACGATAATTACATTCATTCACAAAAAAGAACAAAGAAGAGCAAAAGAAAAGAACAAAGAAAAGAAAAGATTACAAGTAATTAAGTGCATGAATATAAATTGCAAGAAAGTAAAGCAAGGTAATAAAAAGCAAGTAATAAATAAGGAATAAAAAGAACAAGAAACTAGAACTCAAGACAAGCATGGGATCAATAGCCAACCCTTAAACTTGCAAGCTCAATCAAGAGGTTGCAAGATCAAGAGAAGGGTAGAGAACGCATGTGAAATGAAGTGCTAATTCCATAAGAAAATACGACCCTTGAGATCAATAACAAACTCTTAACCTTTCAAGCTCAATGAAGAGGTTGAAAGATCAAGAGAAAGCAAGAATCTCAAGGGGAAGTTAAACAAAAGAGAATGATACAAAAGCCCTCATCGTCATTGATCTTCCACTCAAAAAGCTCTCACTACAATTTTCATGGAGAAAAGATGAAGAAGAAGAAGAAGAAAAAGACTAAAACCTAACAAAAAGAGGCAAAAGTATGGACATAAAATTGGACCCTTGGCTTAGCTCAGTTCTGGAGTATTTATAGGCAGGGAAAAGGAAATCTAGGGCAACATTCTGAATCAACATGAAGTCCCCAAACTGCCCATGAAAAACGACAGAATGAGGACCCTATACGGCCGCGGAACCGCGGCCTAGACCCCCTATTGGCCGCGGTTCCGCGGCCCTTTAGTGGAGTTGGGTGGTCGTCTTTTGGGTGCTTCCTTGGTTTTTAGTTGTCTGCTATGTGGTATATGACGTTTCTCAGAAACTCTTCACAATTCTTCCAGAATTTCAGTAGAACAAAAGGTGATGTGATGTGGATCTTTTGCCATGATTTCCTCGAGCTCCGCGTAGATTTCTTGGATCTTGTGTTGCCATTGAGTCTTGTGCATGACATGACAATCGATTTGCCATTTTGTCCCTTAACTGGTATGTGGCAACACACGGATAGAGAGCAGAGACCCGTGTTTTATCTGTTGTTGGCAGTAATCCGGAATTTGTCGTACTTTGCCATGATATTCACTGTTCAGAGCCGAGAACCTGTATTCTGCAATTATGTAGCAAACACTGATTAAAAGCACCTACCTATAAACACACGAGCATAAGAATGGGCGGTATAAAATGCAGTATTCTGTTATGAACAGTTGTCACCCCAGCGTTCTTCCTCCAGCAGGGATTCAGACATGACAAAGCAAACGAAGCGAAGGCCACATTCCTAGCTTCAACGTCTTTACGGTAACTCACATAAAACCGGAAAGACAATCGGAGATCATCTCGCACCAGCACAGAGTGGTCACCACCTTGACATTCGTCTCGATACAGCAGACGAAATGTCAACCCTAGCATTCTTCCTCCAACAGGGATTCGGACGTGACAAAGCAAACGAAGCGAAGGCCACATTCCTAGCTTCAACGTCTTTACGGTAACTCATATAAAACCGGAAAGACAATCGGAGATCATCTCGCACCAGCACAGAGTGGTCATCACCTTGACGTTCGTCTCGATACAGCAGATGAAATGTCAATCCCAGCATTCTTCCTCCAACAGGATTGGGACACACCAAAGCAAACGAAGCGAAGGACACATTCCTAGCTTCGGCGTCTTGACGGTAACTCATATAAAACCGGAAAGACAATCGGAGATCATCTCGCACCAGCACAGAATGGTTACCACCTCGACGTCCGTCTCAATACAGCAGACGAGATGTCACCCCAACGTTCGTCTCGACACAGCAGACGCAACTTCATCAAACGAATGGAGCCACGACAAAATCCCTAGTTCCAAACCTCGGCGGTTCACCAGTAACCTAGAGACAACCTCGACGTCCGTCTCGATACAGCAGACGAGATGTCACCCGAACGTTCGTCTCGACACAGCAGACGCAACGTCATCAAACAAACGGAGCCACGGCAAAATCCCTAGTTCCCACCGCAACATTCGTCTCGATACAGCAGACGCAATGCCAGCGAACGAAGCAAAGGCCAAATTCCTAGCTTCAGGGTCTTGACGGCAACTCATATAAAGCCCGAAAGACTATCGGAGATCATCCCCACACCAGCGTGGAGTGGTTATGACTCATCGGGGCTCACCAAAATAAGCCTAACCTCAAGTAAAAAGCGACATGGCAAATTCCTAACACTTGCTCTTCCGACGGTCAAACTGCCAAGGAGGATTGCTTGAAGACGTCTTGTCCAGCCCCCGAAGGGATCAGAGACACGGCAGTCGCAGGGCTACTCGAACAGCACGATTGCCTATCGAGGACTATATCAGCTTATGCGACGGTACGATGGCCAAAACCCTAAGTACCACCAACCTTAACGGGCTTCTGTCGTAAAGAGCAGAGGTTAAATGCGACGTTAAGATGTTCTTGCGAGAAACGTTCGATTCGTCTCGACTTGTGAAAAATTGTCGAGGCGGCTCGACTCGTGAGATAAAGCCTTAGGCAGTGGGCATAAAAGAAGCCTATTTCCTAAGCATTGGGACCCTGCAAGTTGGCCCAAAACGGTCTCTTGCATACCATCCACGGGTCTCACTCTCCAACGTCGAACTTCGACAAGGAGGGAAACAACCGCTTACAAGTCCTCTCGACTCGTAAGAGGGAAAAATTCTCTTGTAGGATCCTTACGACTTACAAGAGAAAACCACACTTAGGAATCCTCACGATTCCTAAGGAGAAAAACCCACCTACGAGATCCTTTCGATCCGTAGGGAGAAAAGTCTCTATGAGACCCTCACGGCTCATAGAGTTGAAAAGTCTTAGGCAGCAGATCTGAACCTGCGGCCTAAGCCCTCGCTATCTCATGAAGAAATAAAGAAGCTTACTCTATTACCTGCTAATTGTGACGACATGCTGAGAAAGAGGAAAAGCAACAGAAAGAGCATCCGATTTACATTTGATCAAGCGTTCAAGACACATTCATTTATGCATGGGCAAAAAGACTCAGGACAAAAGATATATAATAAAGACAAGCTGGGATAAAAAAAAATTCCATTAATATTGCCCGAAGTTCTTACAGTCATAAAAACAATAAACGAAAGTTACAATGGAATAACCTCAGATCCAGGGCATGGATTGAGGAATTCAAAAGCGACCCTATCTATGACTTTCCAAGCCTCGCGGACCATCCTAGTGCGCTTCCTTTCGCAAGCACAAGCGTCAGGGTCCCTCCCGATGTCTTCCACCCTCCGATAAGCAGAGAGTATGGCAGACCGTTGAAAGATCTCGTGCAAGAGGTCAATAAGACTGTCTCGCCGTTTCTTCGAGATAAAGTTCAATAGGTACACAGAGTGCACCTTGTCCTCAGCGGCATCCAACGCCCTAAGCGGCACGCCGGAACAGAATAGGGGAAGCGCTTCCCAGATAGCTCCCACGATAAGTTTAAGAAGAGAGGAACGTCGGGGAAGCAGTGGACCATTGTATGCGTCGAAGCGACTCATTATTTCAACACACTCCTCGTTTGTGAACTCCTGATTTTGAGAGCGGCCAAGTCGGCGGATGTCCTCATGAGAGATGATCTCGTTAAGAGCATGCATGTGGGCGTTCAATGTTCCTGTGAAAGAGGATCAACAGAATTATCGGGAAGACTGATTAAGCAAAACGATATAATGAACTGAGGATTAAAATGCCATCTTTAAGTTCCAAGATCCATGAAGAATTCTTAAGAGTTCTTCTATATGATTTAGGAGGAGCAAAGCTCCATTAATGAATTAAGAAAATCCAAGGAAAATCATTCAGAGAGCAGAGCTCTATGGAACCCTAATAGGATCCCCTTTAGTTCTCTTTAGATCCCTTTAAGACCTGTAGAGCAAAACTCTGCTAAGTGAAACCCTAAATAGGTTTCCTTTAGATCAGGGATCTATTGAGAGCGAAGCTCTATCAATGAAAATTAATTTAATTTAATTTAATCCAAATTAAAATTTTCACCTAAAAGTTTTAAGAGTTAAACTCTTAAAGTTCTTGAAAATAAAGAGCAGGGCTCTGAGTTCTGAAAGTAAAATTTTAGAAATGAGAATCATCTAAGGGACCAAAGGTCCTATTTATAGGCATCAAGTGCCCTTTCAGCTTCCAAGAGATGGCGCGACGGTTCGGAGTCTGCCACCGCTGCGCTAACGTTAGGAGGCCACGTAAGCGCAACGGTGGGGGGGCATTTGTTTCACCCAATCAGAGCAAAGCTCTGTTAAAATTCAAAATTCAAAATTTTGAAGCAATGCTTCAAATCCCGGGCGCAACGCGCCACATGTCAGGCGCTGATATGTCAGCGCAGCGTCCAAGAAGGCGCGCCCAATCAGAGCAAAGCTCTATTTTTCTGAAGCAACGCTTCAGCTGCGCAAGCACTGCGCTGCGCGACACGTGTCAGCGCAGTTGCGCTGCGCTCTGCGCTGCGCGACACGTGTCACGCGCTGGGGCATCTGCGCCAAACAGAATTAAAATTTTAAAGAAATCTTTCTGTTCTTGTTAAAATAAGAAGATTTTCTTCTGTAAAACAGAAGCCTTTGGATCAAAGATCCAACGGTGGGGAAAATTCCCCAAACCACTCAGAGAAAGATCTCTTTAACAAATTCAACAAACTTATGGGCACTATAAAAAGGACCCTAGGCCTCAATTCAAAGGCATCAACATTTCTTGAAAAATCAAGAGCTTCAAACAGAGAGAACTCTGAGAAAAATTTCAAGAAAAAGGTAAAAACCTTCATAAGAGAGAAGAAATTTCTTCTAATAGATCATTGATCTAAAAACAAGATCAATGATCTTCATATAATAAACAGTGCTTTGCACTTCTTATGAACCACTGGTTCTTTAAAAACAAGAAAATAACAAAATAAAAATAGTGCTTTGCACTTTTATGAACCTTTGGTTCTCTGAGATAAGAAAAACAAGAAAAAACTTGTTTTTTCTTAGATCTAAATCAAATAGTGCTTTGCACTTCTTTTATGAACCATTGGTTCTTGAATCTAAAAGATTCTCAAATTAATAGTGCTTTGCACTTATAAATCTGCACTGTTGCGCTCTTGGATTGGCGTAAGCCACCAGAGAGCGCCACGTGTCAGCATCTGAACCAATTGCGCTATGCGCTCTCTGATTGGCGCAAAGCGCCTGATAAATGCAATGCATTTCCTAAAAGGGCCAGGCCCAAATCTAAAAGACCAAACATGCCAAAATAAATTGCAAAGCAATAAAAGGGCAGAGCCCAAATGAAATTGATTCTCTGCATCATTTATAAAGGGCAGAGCCCAAAACAAATTGATGCTCTGCATCCTTTCTGGGCAAAGCCCAAATAAAAATAAAAAGAAATGCAAGGCAGAAGCAAATAAAATGTTGAACATTTCAACTGGACTTAGCCCAATTTTGGCCGTAAGTCCTTAAATTAAATTGACTAAGCACGACTGCTCTTTTAAATTAATTTATATCCGGTTCGAGGGTACATCTCCGAGCTCCTCTGACACTTATCGTTGTAATCCTTCAACGACGTCAGAGAGGTGACGGGTCCCGACGACCACATATGTCAATATGGACTGCGGGGTCCTTAAACTCGTGGACCGAAACGTCCTTAAACTAATATCGGACCGAAACGCCCTTAAACTAACGGTGGACCACTATGTCCTTAAACTGGTATTGGACCACCATGTCCCTAAACTGGAACAATAGAGCCCAAATGCTCTTTTGTCGGATCTAAACGATCCCGTTAAGTCGATCTTAGTCCCAAACTGGACTAACGTATCCTTAACAACCGTTTAAGTTGATCTTAGCCTCAAATATGGCTAACGCATCCTTAAACCTTCAAACAGACTTTAGGCCCAAATTGGACTATAAATTCCCCCAATCAACTTTGGCTCAAGGGTACATCTCTGAACTCCTCTGACATTTATCGTTGTAATTCTTCAACGTCGTCAGAGAGATGACGGGTCCCGACGACCATACATGCAAAGGACCACTTGTTAGTTATATGTATGCCCTAGAGGCCATTACTGTACATACGATGTATATTGTAGTGGATGCTGGGACATATATAGGGAGGACTTTCTTGCTCGACATGATAGTATGCTATCTGGTTGAACTTTACCTTAACGTGTATACTGATTGTCTCTCTGTTACATGTTGGTAAAGCCCTTAGGATGTGTGCTTGACTACCTGGACTATGATGCGGATCATACTAGTGGGGACATGGTAGTCCATAAGTACATCCTTCAAAGTCCCTAGTCGTGGGTGTATCGAGACGGGGCATCGATATACCAGAGTAGACTAGCGTGTACCTTCTCGACCCATACAGATGGGCGATGGATGATCCCATATCCATTGGTGTTTGACATCAGAGATGATATACGGGTGCTCAGTGGAGACTGGGTACACTGGACGGACTCGCCGAGAACTCCCAGATGGTATTATACCTCACGTCAGATGGCAGTTCTCTGGTGACACTGGTACAGAGTAGTCTGTTGACCCAAGATCGTCATAGAGTCTTGTGTGGTTCCCACTGTGCTTTGATTTCCATCTTACCACGTCCAAGAGGGCGTGCAAAACGGTGGTTTTTGGGTACAGTCCCGAGTCACATGGAGGCAATGAGCGATAGGAGGGGATTCGTCTCTCCCGGTATAGGGGGTTGATGTTGCGCTGTGTTCGATTGGCTATAACAGGAAATCCCTGGCCAGGGTTGCTGAGATTTACTGGTAAGTGTTACCAGTAGTTTCTCGAATGGTTATAGACCTCATATCGACACGACTTATTGAGCTATTGGGGTCTGACGTTTACCACCCTTAGGCGAGATATGCGACATATCAGACGATCAGACCGGACTGTACGGTAGTGTTACTGGGCGGATTCACTGGAGTGTGAGCGGGCTTGCTCGTCGATCTTCAGATCGCTCAATACCCGGGTGGCCGTTACGTTTAGCAGACCGCTTGCGGCTTGTGGGTGTTTGATATGATCATCACCTGCTGCCGGCGTATTGACGAGTCTTTAGAGTCCTACACAGAGGTTTCCTGGCTCAAGCGAAACGAAATAGGAGCGCATATGAGATATGTGCGGGACCGAGAATAATGCGTGTATGTGATACCGTATTTCATTCTCGTGATGAATGTATCGAATGGTTGTATGCGATATAACCTAGTTATCGATTCAAGCGTTGATTCGATAAGCCGATACATTGAATACTAGTCGGTTGTGTGCGACATGACCGGTTCATTGAATCAAGTGTTGATTTAATGATTTAATGCATAATTATATATATTTGATATATTACTTTGCACTAACTAGTATTGGTTCACTTTAAACGGATTTTCTCACTTGGTTTGTGCACATTGTATATGTGATATACTTTTGTACACTTGATTGTATCATGTTTGATGATACATGTTTACTTGGTTAAGTGCAAAGAATTAAACCATGGTTAAAAGAATGGTTAGGGTTTCATTTCCTTTATTTATTCATTTATTTATTTGTTTATTCATTTTGGAAAAGAGGAGAAAAGAATGGTGGCTTAATTTGGAGTTTAGTTGAAGCTTCATGAAACTTTGATCAAGTCAACCATTCTTATCTCATCCTTAACCCTAACCATTCCCACTAACCATGATTCATTCTCTACACTTGACTCTAGTTAACATTATGATAAGAATTCATTTTCTTTTCTTTTTCAATAAACTTATCATAACTATTTCCTTCTTCTTCTTCATTTCTTCAAGTGAAGAAAACTTGCCTCCATCAATGGCAAGTGATGAAAAAGAGTGAGAAATCCAAATCTAAAGTCTACCCACTTCCTATTTCTTCATCCTCTACCTCTTGCCAAGTAGTATAGTGTGTTTACTTCACAAGTTTCTTGACTTGGTGAAGTCGGAGCTTGATTTAGCGATGCCTCGACGTAGATCATCTTCGGCATGGACATCGACGACCTAGCTTGCCCATTCTCCGACGAAGCCGATGCTTGAGCCCGGATTTGATTTGTACAGCGGAGAGAACCTCGTTGCGGAGCTATGGAGGTGGAGCACCGGATCTACAAAGGTTGTATTTCCGTATCTTGTAGTTAAGTGTTAACTAGTTAGCTTTTTCGCCTAGTTTTCTAGCAAACGATCCGTAGTCGGGTCTCTCGGCACCCATAAATTTTAATATTGGCATGTTCGATGCCTTGTGTGACCTCACTTGGGTGCCTAGGAACCCTACAGTGGTATCAGAGCCTAGCTAGAGCCTTAGGCGAAGCGTAGACGGAATTTGAAGTCCGAACGACCCAAAACCGAAACCCAAAATATGCTCTCTGTACTTTTTTGAAAACAGTGGATTTTTCCAAATTAAAAATTGCTAAAAAATTCAACAGGGAAAAATAAGAATTACGGTGCAAAAAGTTTCTGGTGAACAGTATTTTTCGCGGCGGATCAGCGGCAGAAGCATGGCTTCTGCGGCTGATCAGCGGCCCCTTGGTGACGTCAGCCCACTTTGTTTGCACAGTAACTCCTGATAAATTCTGCTGAGTTTTCTGGGAATTTTTAATATTTATTCAAGAGTTGAATTTCCTGGGATTGTTTTGGGGATTCGGTGTTTCGATCGGAGTATCAAATTTTGTCTATTTGGCTTTCCGGATAAATTTTAGAATATGTTAAAAAGTTCGACCGGATATAAATACCCAATTTTTCCCCTGTCGGGAAATTTCCAAGTGTTGGATTTTTCCATAGTTTAACGACGTTCTAAGTAGTGCAAGTAACTCGATGGTCCCTCTAGAAGACAACAAACCTTAACTCGATTATGTGACCGTCTTGAACTGCCCTTTGAACCTTCGGGTTTGGGGCAGTACGGCGTGCCACATGTGAGGCGTTGGCTTGACCCTTCTACGGCTGGACCGTTGGTACTGAGGTACGAACTGAATGTTGTTAGACTTATTTCATGTGTTGATCTGTATCGGGAAATCTTGGGTGTTTGAATGTTCGATCGGAAAGTTTAACATTTTCCGATTATCCGGAATGGGATACAATAATTGGAATTCACAAGAAGTTATGAGATAACTAAATGAATGTTATAAATATAGCAATTTAGTCTCACTTGATCGGTTGCCACAGAATTTTGATGTGATCAAAAGTCTGTCGCAATCACGTAGCGTACGCGGATACTCGCCGGGTAAACTTAATAGACAGCCTCACTCCATAGCCCCGACCAAGTGACTGTAGGAGAACCCCGTCGCCGAAAGCATCCGTTCGGGTGCTCGCGGTAGCGGTGTTCCGCCTTGGTGCACTTCGTCGACGGTATCGGGGGTGCAGCCGCCTACTGAAGTTTGCGACGAGCATTCGATCAGGATGTCGGGAATCTTGTTGAATTGCCCGACTTGATATTGAAAAGTGTTTTCGATTTTGAGACTAAAATGCGGGGTTTATAATTGTTAGGCATGCGATGTCTAAGGAATTCATTTGGTCAGGCATGCGATGTCTGAGGTGGTTGCGGATTCCAACTGTTGTAGTTTTACACTTTCTTTTCTGTGACCGTAAGTGTAATATGTGATATCGCCGGTTTCGTTGCTATATGTCAACGACAATTGGGATGGACATATTTACTTACGTTGATGACATGTGATGTTATGTGTTGCTGGATATGTTATATTGGATCGTCGTGTTTGAATAGCCGGGTTTTTTTATGTGAGATGAGTATTTTTCATTTTCATTCATGTAAAAACTTGTATGTAATATTCTTTTATTGGGGCGCTTCCAGGTTGCGGAAGTAGTCACCTTTTGTATATTATTTACTTTTCCGCACTAAGATAGACCCAAGGAGGAGGGCACAAGTAACCGGGTTCTGGAGTCCAGTGGGAGACCACCTCGAGGAGTCGAGTCCGGGTCTCCTAACTCCAGAATTGGTAGGGTTGCTTGCCGCTCTCGTAGGGGTCTAGGGGTGTGGGTTTGGCTATTCATCACGACCGTGGAATCCGTGTTTTATACTGGCTCGTATTGAAAACACGGACGTCCTAGTATATCCAATATTTCATATGATTCTTCTGCTGCGATATCTGTGATGTGATCATGTGATGTTCTGTGATAGATACTTTATATAGTATATATGATATATTATATAGACGTTACTTATGTTTTACACCCGCGCTAGCCCTGCCCCGCTCTGCCGTTAGTTACCTAACCTAACGGTGCACGAGGGGACATCGAGGCGAATGCGGATGGCATAAGTGTACGTCGTATTTATCTGTGATGATTAGGTACTTATATGATGGGACTTCATTAATATGATTAATGAAATAAAAGAAATCTAAGATGTTGTAGAATCGAATTTCAAAATAAAACAGGTAGCTACAGTTCTTGCTTTGCTCAGCGGTATATGAGATATATCCTGCACCTTATTCGATGAGGAAAGGACCGAGATCCCTTCACCGGGAGTGACTCCTTTAGCAATAACTGGCAGATGCTACACACTCGGTTTGTATTTTGATTGCTTTTAAGTGTTTTTGCTTTGCACAGTGATATATGTGATATATCCCGCACCTCATTCGATGAGGAAAGGACCGACGATCCCTTCACCGGGAGTGACTCCTTTAGCAAAACTAGAAAAGCCTCAAAAACACTCCATTTTAAAAACCATTTGATTCTACAACGATATCAAGTTCATTACGCAATAGGTTTTCAGAAAAACCTGTCGTAGCCCTCCGACATTTCAGATAAGTTGTATATAGTATTCGTGCTGCATTTGTTGGCTTTCGTCAAGGTGCAGTGTGCGGTAGCTATATGCTGCTTATCTGTTAGCATTCGATGCGATTGGATTAGGGTAGTCGTGCGGCTTTGTTGGCTTTCGTCAAGGGTCGTGCGGGTGGGTTTAATTCGATCAAGAAATGTACGGGTTGAACTTGACTAGCGGGCTATGGTTTGTTGGCTTTCGTCAAGGTCATAGCACGTTAGGGGCAAAATATTATCGGGAATTTCAAGTGTTGAAATTTGCAATGAGATTGCATACCTTCTATGAGATAGTTGGATCCCGATACCCGCTGCGAGTAAGTGTTACTCCTGGGAGAGTTTTATACATTACAATTAGCCGATCAAGTAGGTGTCTAGAAAGGTGTTAACGAGGTTACGCCTCTGGGAAAATGAGGTTTACAATAATTAGGTTCGTGCGAAAGCACGGGGGACCTCCCTCAAAGTACCGACACTGGCATGGCTGAAAGATTGGCGAACTTGTAGTGTGTAATTAATCCCGGCTAGTCTTTCCTTTTAGGGTTTGAAGGAAGATTTGATAAAAAGCAGTGGGAGCCATCCTGATTAGATAAAATAAAAACCAATCTATTCTTGACAGAGCGCACGCTGAGTGTTTTCTTCTCTCTCTCTCCTGGTAGCGACCATATCACGCCTTAATCAAGATAATAAAACGGATTATTGACCGAACCCGCTTGTTATACTGAGCTGGGGAACGTTGGTCCCGCTCCAACTTATAATTGTTATAAGACAGAGTAGGAAATAGGGGATTACCAGAATTCCCGTGCCGCCCAAACGAAGAGAGTGCATGCTGATGCATCATCTTCGGGTGTGTTCTTTATACAGAACTGTTTCTCAGTATTCTTTACGTCCTGGGTATGTGATACCAGATCAGGATCCCAGATATGTAATCTGTTACATAGGGCTACAGTTAGGTAGAGAACTGAGAACGGGTGATAAGTTTCATGAGGCAGAAAACGGGGCAAGTGTTGCAGCCAAGTCTGTCGGTCACTGTCACCCTGTATTACCAATACATTGATTCTGAACAAATGTTATTAGATACCGAACCTGATATACTAAATCATATCACTCTCTTTATTAGTAAAGAAATGATAAAATTTTGTATTGTTGGATAATGTTTTGAACATTTCCTATATCAAAAGTTGATCGGTTCAGGCACGTTATCTAAAAGCATTAACGTTCTAAATCAAACTACAGTTCTTTAGTATACAGAACACACACAAGGGGAAGAGTTCAGAAATGAACGAATCCTTCTTGAGGTATTGTAGACTACGTCATATCAATGCGACCCGACTGGCTGAGTTACATTTAGATGCATATTTAAATCAGTTTGAATTTACATCTTGTGAAACTCGCCAGTCATGTCACAAAGATAAGATGACCACAGCTCTGTTTATTGGAAACAGAGAAAGAGTTAGTGAACTCTTGGGATGATACATGTTGATGTATGTAGGTCCCCAGTCTACAAATGCCAAGACTGGTTTTTTGTACTTCATTACATTCTCTGATAATCTCTCAAGATTCATACATATGTTCCTGTTGAAACATGAGTCCGAGCCTTTTGAGATATTCACAGAATATAAGCGAGAAGTAGAGAACCAAAATACGGGTATAAGTAGTATGTCCTATGATGAGATCAAGGAGGAGAATACTTGAGCACGGAAATACTGAACTATTCTAAAGGAGAATGAGATTCTCTCTCAGCATTACTCCTCTGTATACACCATAGCACGATGGTATATCAGGGCGAAGCAATCACACCCTATATGATAAGGTGTGCTCTGTGATGAGTAATACTGAGTTACCTGTTTCCTTTTGGGTGTTATGCACTTGAGAAGATGCATACCTATTGAATAGGGTTCGAATCATATCAATGCCTGCCACTTCATATGTGATATGGAAAGGGAAGAGCCCATGTCTTAAGTTAGTTAAGATTTGGGGTTGTCCGGCCTATGTCTAAAAGCAAAATCCGGACAAACTCGAGGCAAGGTTAGTTATGTAGAACTGGAAAGGTTCCAGCTATGCAAACTACAGAAGATGATTTGACAGAACCAAAGGATTCAGTAGATACCAACGAACCTCAGCCTCTCCGCCGATCTAGTAGGGTTCCTCACCCACCTGAGAGATACTTCGGTTTCTCTATGACAGTGGGAGCGAGGATTGCATCATGAGATGATGACCCAACTAGCTTCGAGCTGGCCATCAGGAGTAAGACTCTGTAAGAATGGCTGGATGCTTAGTGATCTGAGATGGAATCCTTATACACCATCAAAGTATGGACTTTGGTTGCTATATCTGAAGGGTTAAATTCCCATCAGGAGCAAGTATATCTTGAGAAGATTACTTGGTGTACATGGAAAAGTTGAGACTTTCAAAGCTAGACTTGTTAAAAGTTGGCATCATTGACCAGGTGTGGATAATGGTAAAACCTTTTCAAGTAGCTATGCTTAAGTCCATCCAGATCCTACTTGTCACGGCTACATACCATGACTGCGATATCTGGTGGTTGGGTGTCATGACTGCTTTTCTAAATGATGTTTTAGAAGAGTGCGTCTATAAGTACACAGCCAGAGGGCTTCATAGACAGTGGGAGCAGCGGAAACGTGTGCAAGATGCTTTATAAGATTAAAGCAGGCATCGCGGAGTTGGAACATCTGTTTTGATGGATTAGTCAAAGAGTTTGACATCATCAAAATGGTAGATGAACCTTGTATAAACAAAAAGGTAGTAGGGAGTATGGTGGTGATCCTCGTAGAGTACGTGGATGACATACTCTTGATAGGGAAGGAGTTTCCTATGCTACGCTCGATCAATCTCTGCTTATCACAATGATTCTCCATATAGGATCAAAGTGATACCTCCTAAATCCTGGATTTTGGATCTATGAGATAGATCTAAATGGATGTTGGGATTCTCACTAGTTGTAGTGAGATAGTATCAATTGATCCTGAGGAGAATCACTGGAAGGGTTCCAGGGTGATAAAGACGACTGAATGTCAGTCGCAGGCATTGTCTTTACCCTCAGTAAAGGGACGGTATGTTGGAAGAGTTCCAAGCTAGATACCGTGACATACTAGACGATAAAGGCACGATACATCGCTACTTAAGATGCTACCAAAGAGGCTGTTTGGGTGTATAATTGGTTCATGAGATGAACTACGTTCTAACCATTATGAGACAATGGAGTTGTGGCTTATGCCAAGGAACGTCCGTCCCATCAGTGATCCATACATATTCTAAGGCAGTATCACTTGATCATGGAGATGGTTGATCTCCAGGGAGATCGAGGTTAGGAGAGTAGACTCAGAGGACAACACAGCGGATCCACTCACAAAGGCCTGTTCCCAGAGAGAGACTTTTATGGGATGGTTGAGTATGAGATACTGCAACCACTGCTATCAGATGGCCCTAGTGCAAGTGGGAGATTGTTAGTTATATGTATGCCCTAGAGGCCATTACTGTACATACGATGTATATTGTAGTGGATGCTGGGACATATATAGGGAGGACTTTCTTGCTCGACATGATAGTATGCTATCTGGTTGAACTTTACCTTAACGTGTATACTGATTGTCTCTCTGTTACATGTTGGTAAAGCCCTTAGGATGTGTGCTTGACTACCTGGACTATGATGCGGATCATACTAGTGGGGACATGGTAGTCCATAAGTACATCCTTCAAAGTCCCTAGTCGTGGGTGTATCGAGACGGGGCATCGATATACCAGAGTAGACTAGCGTGTACCTTCTCGACCCATACAGATGGGCGATGGATGATCCCATATCCATTGGTGTTTGACATCAGAGATGAAATACGGGTGCTCAGTGGAGACTGGGTACACTGGACGGACTCGCCGAGAACTCCCAGATGGTATTATACCTCACGTCAGATGGCAGTTCTCTGGTGACACTGGTACAGAGTAGTCTGTTGACCCGAGATCGTCATAGAGTCTTGTGTGGTTCCCACTGTGCTTTGATTTCCATCTTACCACGTCCAAGAGGGCGTGCAAAACGGTGGTTTTTGGGTACAGTCCCGAGTCACATGGAGGCAATGAGCGATAGGAGGGGATTCGTCTCTCCCGGTATAGGGGGTTGATGTTGCGCTGTGTTCGATTGGCTATAACAGGAAATCCCTGGCCAGGGTTGCTGAGATTTACTGGTAAGTGTTACCAGTAGTTTCTCGAATGGTTATAGACCTCATATCGACACGACTTATTGAGCTATTGGGGTCTGACGTTTACCACCCCTAGGCGAGATATGCGACATATCAGACGATCAGACCGGACTGTACGGTAGTGTTACTGGACAGATTCACTGGAGTGTGAGCGGGCTTGCTCGTCGATCTTCAGATCGCTCAATACCCGGGTGGCCGTTACGTTTAGCAGACCGCTTGCGGCTTGTGGGTGTTTGATATGATCATCACCTGCTGCCGGCGTATTGACGAGTCTTTAGAGTCCTACACAGAGGTTTCCTGGCTCAAGCGAAACGAAATAGGAGCGCATATGAGATATGTGCGGGACCGAGAATAATGCGTGTATGTGATACCGTATTTCATTCTCGTGATGAATGTATCGAATGGTTGTATGCGATATAACCTAGTTATCGATTCAAGCGTTGATTCGATAAGCCGATACATTGAATACTAGTCGGTTGTGTGCGACATGACCGGATCATTGAATCAAGTGTTGATTTAATGATTTAATGCATAATTATATATATTTGATATATTACTTTGCACTAACTAGTATTGGTTCACTTTAAACGGATTTTCTCACTTGGTTTGTGCACATTGTATATGTGATATACTTTTGTACACTTGATTGTATCATGTTTGATGATACATGTTTACTTGGTTAAGTGCAAAGAATTAAACCATGGTTAAAAGAATGGTTAGGGTTTCATTTCCTTTATTTATTCATTTATTTATTTGTTTATTCATTTTGGAAAAGAGGAGAAAAGAATGGTGGCTTAATTTGGAGTTTAGTTGAAGCTTCATGAAACTTTGATCAAGTCAACCATTCTTATCTCATCCTTAACCCTAACCATTCCCACTAACCATGATTCATTCTCTACACTTGACTCTAGTTAACATTATGATAAGAATTCATTTTCTTTTCTTTTTCAATAAACTTATCATAACTATTTCCTTCTTCTTCTTCATTTCTTCAAGTGAAGAAAACTTGCCTCCATCAATGGCAAGTGATGAAAAAGAGTGAGAAATCCAAATCTAAAGTCTACCCACTTCCTATTTCTTCATCCTCTACCTCTTGCCAAGTAGTAGAGTGTGTTTACTTCACAAGTTTCTTGACTTGGTGAAGTCGGAGCTTGATTTAGCGATGCCTCGACGTAGATCATCTTCGGCATGGACATCGACGACCTAGCTTGCCCATTCTCCGACGAAGCCGATGCTTGAGCCCGGATTTGATTTGGAAAGCGGAGAGAACCTCGTTGCGGAGCTATGGAGGTGGAGCACCGGATCTACAAAGGTTGTATTTCCGTATCTTGTAGTTAAGTGTTAACTAGTTAGCTTTTTCGCCTAGTTTTCTAGCAAACGATCCGTAGTCGGGTCTCTCGGCACCCATAAATTTTAATATTGGTATGTTCGATGCCTTGTGTGACCTCACTTGGGTGCCTAGGAACCCTACACCACTATGTCCCTAAACTGGAACAATAGAGCCCAAATGCTCTTTTGTCGGATCTAAACGATCCCGTTAAGTTGATCTTAGTCTCAAACAGGACTAACGTATCCTTGACGAACGTTTAATTCGATCTTAGCCGCAACGCGACTAAGGCATCCTTAAACTAAAAACACCAAACCCAAATCTAAGTAAATACGGATTTGGACTAATCCACGTCCTACGGGCGACGGTATTACTCAGTCTCCGTATACAATCCACGGGCAACCATAAACAAAACAAACACCCACGACACGAAGTGAAATTCTGGAGAAGGAGAAAGTTGTTACCGCGAAGCGGTAGCGTAATTAACTGCAGGGGCTTGCGCCTGCAGGGAAGAGCGTCCCCACAATCAAAAACCCCTCAAGCGAGGGGGAATCTGACAAAGTCTGCGACATCGGCCGCATCCGTCTAAACCTTCGATACACGGTGCCATAAATCAACTTGGCATCTTCGGAGAGGTAGACGGATAAAACCAAATAGCATCTTCCCCGAATCTCAGCGTCAGGCCATCGCGGTCCTGTGCGCCGCCATTCGGAGGGGAACATGCGTGTGTTCATCACGAAAAAATGCATTTCAATATCGCTCATTCATTATCAATTTTGTCATATATCGGTACTATTAACCCATGTCTGCTCAATAAATATAGATTACAGGTATTCATAATAAAACACTGGTAACACACTCAAATACATAGATACGACATTTGTGAGTCGACGCTGCAATCGGAACAGAAAACCGATCAGTATTTAAAGAGTTTCGCAAAACAATTCATGTGTACACATCTTTATTCAAGAATGGTCCAACATGATGCAACATGATACAAGTGTGAACACAAACTCTTTTGATGCATGAACCATGGTGGGGTTGCCTTGCACAAGTGGGCATACAAATCATGACTTGTGCAAGTGGATGAGGCAAGTGGGTGTGTGATGAGTGAAGCAAAAAGATGTGATGTGATTTAAAGTCACATTTTCCCTCTAAATCTATAGAGTACAATCCAAGCTTATATAGAAAAATCAAACAATACCAGTGAGATCATAGAGAGGATATAAAATCACCACAAGAAAACAGGCTCCACCAAGCTACAGTAAACCGGCAGAAATGAAGAAATGCCCGCTACCACTGGTCCAATCTTCTCCTTTTGGCTCAAAATTTCTTCTGGTCATTTCTTGTTGTCACATCATCTTATTTTTATTGTTTGTTTTTGTTGATTTTATGCCTATAAATACCAGAATAGAGAGCAAGCTAGAGAATATACTTTGGCAATACTTTGACACACTTCATTCTATTTTTCATCTTGTTAAAGTTTTGTACATAATAGTTGGTTACTCTTGAGTTCCTTGCTTTTATCTAATCTTGCAACCTCTTAATTGAGCTTGCAAGGTTAGATTTTAGTATTTGAATTCATAGTTTGTATCTTGAAGTTGAACTTAATGAAGCTTTCATTTTTGCAATATGGTTTTTAGTATTCTCTTCAACTTTACGTTCATGCAATTTCAATTCTTACCATTTACTTACTTGCAATATGTTTTTCTTTTGATCTCTTCTCTTTTGTACTTTCTTTTGATTTTTGTGATAGTTTGTGAATAGTTATATTGTTAGGGAAAGAGAATGATTATGTAAATTAAGAACTCTTTTGCTCATTTCCTTTTTCCGATACTTGCTAATTAAACTCCGTCCAAACCTTACGCAAGCGCTCCGTTAGGCACCCTATCCTACCACGGTATCGGTGATCCCTAACCGTGACCGGTTGCCTTTGGTTTGGCTGAAAGCGAAAGTCAAGAGACAAGAACAGACGGATAAGGGTTAATAAGCCGGATTTCATAAATACCATGCTTAATCACCCTAATCCACGTTGTTGCTGATTACTCTAGTTTCAATAGTCAAGTTAGGCACGAAGGAATGAGTACGGATTTTCCTAAATTACACTAACCTATCTCTATCCCTAACAAACGTTCGTTGCATATATACAAACACTTAGTTAGAATCGAACTCGTTCTGACCTTCGGCATAACTTGTGAGAACAAGAACTTAAAACACACTATCTCCCTACGGACGACCCGTACTCATCATGGGTAGCTACACACGACGCCGTCTTGATTGCGGTTAACTTTAAACTTAGATACGACACGTAAAATCCCTTTCGATCAAATGGCGCCGTTGCCGGGGAGACGATACCGTTTTTATTCATGTTATTTCGGGTTAATTTCTGTATATCTTGTTTAGAACACTAACACTATTCTGAAAACGAAACTAAAAATAAAAAAAATTCAAAAAGCAAAACAAAAATTTAACTTTTTTATAACGTTTTCTCGCTGAATGGTGGCTCTATTACATGGTGCAGTAAGAAGCAGGAATGCATAGTCCTGTCTACCATGAAAGTGGAATATGTTCCGCATCTGAGGCAACCAAGGAGGCGGTTTGGTTAAGAAGGTTCTTTGAGATTTTGCACATGGTTAACCACGCAAGAGATCGTGTCACTTTCTATTGTGACAACCAATCAGCGATAGCTGACTGAAAAGATCCTAAGTATCATGGGAAATCAAAGCACATAGAGATTCATTACCACTTCATCAAGAAGTAAGAGGAGAAAGAGGTCGACTTAGAGCATCTTCTTACGGAGCGGATGATAGCAGATTCGTTGATGAAAGTAATAGCTAAGGAGCGCTTTGTACCATATGTTAGATCCTTAGGGCTGCATCCTTGGTGACGTCACTATTTATGATTCTATGACCTTTAGACATTATTATTATGAATGGTGACTTATTTATATGCACGATTGATTATTGGTTATTTATTATTGATTATTGATCTACACTTTTTGGTAGAGTGAATATATATTTATTGTTTGATTTATGATCATGGAGTTAGAGTAGATATATATATTCCGTGTGATACATATATATTTACCAATGGGTATGTGTTACCCACATCTTTGAGAAAAGAATACGACAGCAGGTAGGATTGTCTCACTCACACGAGCAATCCCCTCGATTCTTTGTGCATGCGAGATACGATCGAGTGTTTTCTGTCGATTGCTAGAGCAAGAGAGTACATTGATTCTACGCAGCGGAGTGTGCGACAGTGGGAGAATTCGAATGACCATTGTCCGGTGATAAGGATAAGCTAAAGACTATATTTAAGTCTTTGTTGTAATGGAATTTCCCTACATTCCATTATCCATATATGTTTGGAAGCCAGATTGTGGATCCCACATAGTCGGATTCGGATTCGATTCTGTGGCTGGATTCGGGCACATTTGCGTAGTGTCTTAGCAAGTTCATAATGTGTTGATGGGACCTTAATCTGTATGATACTTATAAAATGTGATTCTCTCGTGAGAGAGAAGAAATATTATAGCACGTTGACCATACAACATGGGCTAGCGACCTATAGCCGAGGAGGTGAGGGATGGATCCTATCTCCCTCAATGTGTGAAGCCCTCATGAACTGACATCTTTTATTTAAGACGATTAGTCACTGTACCCTTAGTGACATTTAACTATCAAGAAAAGAATGACATGAGCGTCCTCTACTTTGTTGCTATCACAAGAGTACGTGATTCCCATATCGTACCGACGGGGTAGACGTGTAAGGAAAGAAGGTGAACCAGGTGAAGGGCAGATCTAACTTGACGAGTATAAAGGAAGATCAATCAGACATGTCTCCTTGATTACACTGTGCGTGCAACTCTTATAAGCATCTGTGTGACGGCTAAAGAGTGCAGTAAATCAAAGGGTTACCATGGTGCTTTGAGTGTGCTTCTCAAGGGATTGAGGATGCTCAAATATACATGTGAGCTCATTGGATCTGGGGTATACGATATCGAGCTTTTTGGATTAACCATTATGTGTGTTCATATTAGGGAGATCTTTGTGTCAGTCTTAACAGATCTGGCTGCAAGGCTACCCGCTTGCAGATATCCATGGTCGTACGACATCGCTAGCTTGTATGTACAAAGGTTGAGAAAGGGAACATGAGGAACTGGGTAAAGGTGACGGCGCCCACTCAATTGTGTAGGTGGAAGTATGTTGGCATTCGAGTTTGGGTTATTTGTTCAACCCGATCCAAAACCCGCCTAATCAAGTGGGTTAGGGTTTTAATCATAGCCGTCGATCTAAAACCCCTTACTATATATATGGATATGCAAGGCTAGGGTACAAATTATTATTAGGGTTTCACATGTGTTGTGATAGTCTCTTTATATTCTAGAGAGAACTTCATCTAGGGTTCCTGGAGAGTTATTCCTCCTCCTTTTTGCAAAGAGTCTAGTAACTGCTGTGGAGAAGGAGGCATTTCCGCTTTACACGTGATTGTCCTCCACCGATCATCATCATTAGAAGGAGACAGGATCAAATCAAAGGTATCATCGATCAGGAGATCTCAACCCTGCTTAGGTACGTGAGATTCCAACGTTATGTAGGTCGTTGGTTAATTATACGTTTCTACTTATATCTCCTTGTAATGGATTTGTATTCGTTGCGAGGCGATTCACGACTTTGTGTCATACTTGGTATAAACCTACAATACCATTCTATGAGAGAGAGACAGAGAGAGTGGGGGATAAGATTTATACATATGAACCACCCACGTAATGGCCGGTATGGTCGGATACCTCACAAAAAAGTTGCGGCTACAGGTGCACATTATAAATAAATTTGCAAAGCTTATCAAATCGTTATTAAGATATAAAAAACCAAAATTTATATTTTCTTAGATAACATGTAATTCCAGTAACTCGGGTTTGGATTCATGTATTATTCAAATTCAAATATAATATAAAATGATCGAAATCATATATATATATATATATATATATATATATATATATATATATATATATATATATATATCAGATCAAAACTTTTGTGCCATATATTATTAATATGTTACAAATAAAAAAATCGCAACATCTATTAATTATAAGGGTTAATTAGAGATGTAATGGTTATTCTGATTATCATGTATTTGTTTTTTCTTTCTTTCTACCAAAGAAAAAGGTTAATACCACGCGTTGCTGGGGATATCATTCCCCCCGTACTATCGAGATCACAAGCATAGCACACCGGATTTACATGTTTCGACCATTTCGGTCTAATCCAAGGATCAATCATCTCACACGAAGTTTAATTATGACTAGAGAATGACATACAAGATACACACTCTCATAACACTCTAATCTCCTATTTACTTCTCTTGTTCTTTCCACACAAGAGAGGGATGGACACTTAAACTCTCTTTGACACTATATTTTGGACCAATCACCAATTCCTCTATATAGGAGTATATACGGTGTTACCAAACTTGAACACTACCCATCATCTATAGGTACCCCATGCTAATATATGGCTCGACCCATATAGCCCGAGTCCAATTCAAACTCGCTCTAGGTATACGAACGGATACGAGACACATCCCCATATGTGTTTCATTAAACGAATGTTATAACGAAACCAATACTATATTATATTGTTATTTCTTGTAATCACACAATGTTCAAGGAAAATATGCAAACATAAAGCTTCAGAGCAATATGCATCATTTACTTTTATCAAATGAATTTCAGCTAACGAACTTAACAATCCTTCAATATTTCTCTCAAACAACAACACACACACAGCTTGGATACGCGCACACGGCATTGCTTTGCGTTCTGTTAAATGAAACTTTTAGCGAAACTGCTGGGCTTGAAACAATCCTGATACAGATACAATATAAAACCATGGAAGGTGAAGCCACCAACATATTTACAAGGTCGAATGGTCCACATGAACTTCAGCCAAACTTCTATAAGTTTTTATCTTATTTTTCCTTTTGTTGCCATTGCAAGAACGTGAGGGTTTATCTATGAACTAAATTTAGGTCCCACGTGCTCCTTCAAGCCTCTTTGCATCTACAAGCTGAATTAAGTTGAGGTTTCAAAGGGAAGCTCGACACATACCAAGAGCCCTTCAGCATTGATGGATTTTGATCCCATGTTCTGCTGTCTTTGCTATAGATCCAATGGTCCATATCAATGTAAAACATAGAGTTGTGTGCGGTGTGAGGAAAATTCAATATATGAGATTTATTAGAGCCGGACAAATAGATCTCAGAATCCTAAATCATCCATAATATCCCAAGGATAAAGATGTTGTTTTTGTGATACAAAATCACACGGGTCCAAACCCAAGTTTTAGAGTCCAAGTCCAATTACTAAAGTTGTTCCAGAAGAAGTCTAGAAACTTTAGAAATTAATTTGGAATGGTTCTATACTTCTTCTAGAATTGTTTTTGGAATAACTCTAAACTTCTTCTAAAAATCGTCTAGATCTTCTAGAGATATTTTAGAAGTTTTCTAGAACCATTCATTAAATCCCTATAAATAATTTAGGGGTCATTTGAGATGGGCATCAAGTAATCAAGCAAAACTCAAATACTTGTGCGCTGTAGTGAGCTTTTGTGAAAGATTGAGAGTTTGAGAGCTCTTGTAAAATTTTGTAATTTTCAAATTCTTTTGTAAAATAGTTTTCTCTTCATTAGTACAAAATTTTCTTTCGCCAATAAAATCTTCTTCTCATTTCTCCCTTGTTTGCTATATTCCATCCAAAATCGGTATTTCTGCCAACAACTAGTATCAAAGTTTGGTTCGATTTTATATTTGATTCCGGAATATGACATTGATGAATTTCAAGATGGAGAAATTTGACGGCCGAAACAGTTTCAGCCTTTGGAGGATTAAGATGATTGCTCTTTTGAAATAGCAAGACGTGTACAAGATCATATTCGAGCTGGACAAACTCTCGAAAAGACTACACCGGAGGCGAAAGAGGAGATGGAGATGAAAGCTCATAATGCGATCCAATTAAAGTTAGCCGACGAGATGCTCCGTGAGGTTGCCTAAGAGAAGATCGCATCCAAGCGGTGAAAGAAGTTGGAGTCGCTCTATTTGAAAAAGAATCTAACAAATTAGTCATACATAAAACAACGTCTATATACCTTTCAGATGAAAGAAGGTACGTCTTTCAAAGACCATTTGGACAAGCTGAATAGGATCGCGTTGGATTTGAAAAATATTGACGTGAAAATTGAAAATGAGGTTCAAGACATAATGCTTCCGTGCTCGCTGACTCCATCATATGGTCAGTTTGTCAAAAGCATGATATATGGACGAGACACCCTTTCACTACAAGATGTGAAAACCAGGCTGCACTTAGAAGAGCTTCGAGGGAAGGTTACATCGGATCGTGGAGAAAGTCAGGAAGATGGATTCTCGTTAGGGGACGCTCACTTAGGCGTGATGACAGAGGCTCCAGAGATGAATCTAGGGGAAGATCAAGATCGAGGAACCCAAGAGACTACAAGTACCACTATTACAAGAAAAAAGGCACTGGAATAAAGACTGTCCTTAGCTGAAGGATAAGGAGAAGAAGAAGCCTTCAGACATGACAAGTGTTGCAGAGCAGACTTCAGATTATGATAGCAATGATTCAGTACTTCCTATTTGCACATTAGCCAATGTGCAAAACACATGGATCCTAAATTCAGGATGTTCCTATTATATAATCCCAAACCGAAGTTACTTTGCAACTTATCGTGGTATTGATGGTGGATCAGTTCTTATGGGCAATGAAGCGGCGTGTAAAGTCATTGGGATAGAGATGGTCCAAATCAAGATGCATAATAGGATTGAAAGAATATTGACAGATGCCAGGTACGTGCCGGATCTGAAGAAAAATCTTATTTCCATGAGTTCTCTGGATTCGATTGGTTGCAAGACTATGATCAAGGGTGGTATTATGAAGATCCTTCGGAGATTTATGGTCGTCATGAAAGAAAAGAAGATCAATAACTTATAATTTCTTCAAAAGCACACTAGCACAGGTGAGTCTGCATTTACATCTTTCGATAAAGATCTAAATTCGTCACGATTGTGGCATCTGCGATTTGGCCACATGAGTGAACAAAATCTAGAGGTGCTCCAAAAGAGACGTTTGATTGAGGGTGTAAATTTTAAGAAGCTGGACTTCTGTGAAGAGTGTGTATTGGGAAAGCAATATCGGGCGAAGTTCAGCACATGTATGCATGATACCAAAGGTATTTTAGATTATATTCACACCGATGTTGTAATACCCCAAAGCAGTGCGGTCTTCGAAAATCATGGTGATCTGCTCTGTCCACACTTAGTGTGGTCTGTTGAAAAAACATGGTGATCTGAGTGTGGAGCCACTTCAGAACAATGAGATCGGGTCATTGAAGCACATTTCGAAAGAGGACTGAACTATATTATAAATGTAGTGATGTTACCTTCAATTACGGAGGCACCTTTTGGATGAACCAGCACACTGAAGTTCTTCAAACTCCGTAGTTAAGCGTTCTCGGGCTAGGGAAATTTTAGGATGGATGACCACATAGGAAGTGGCCTCTTCTCGAGTCTGGTCGCTCCAAAGGACAAAACCGTGCGGTTTCGGCCAGAGTGGACAATACCATAAGTACTGAGGTGTGGGTTTACACTCAGTACGGTCTGTTGTGGACACATGTGTTGGCTATAGTTCCCTCAAGTCAATTATTGGATCGCAGGCACGTGATTGCAATAATTGAGGGAGGACATATACTAGCAGGACAGTCTTACTCGAGATGATAGTATGCTATCTGGTTTGTCTTTATCATCACTATTACATGTTGATAGAGCTCATAGGATTCTTGCTTGACTACCAGCATTATGATGGCGATCATATACGTGGGAGCTGGTGGTCTATAAGAAAATCCTTAAATGTTCTTAGTCGTGGGGGTATCGAGACTGGGTATCGATATTCCAGTGTAGACTAGTGTATACTAATCGAGTCCCCGACGAGGGGCGGTGGCCAGGTCTCACAAGCCATTGGTGTTAGTTTGTTCACCTAAGATAGTATACAGGTGCTCATTGGGTTATGAGTACACTGGACAGACTCGTCGGGAACCTGGTAGTTGGTATTATACTTATTGTCAGATAGCAGTTCCCAGGTGACATGTGTACAGGTTAGTCTGTCGACCTGAGATCGTCATTTGTCTCATGTGAGTTCCCACTGTGCTTTGATTACTACCCTACCACGGCTCAAAAGAAGCGTGCAAACAGGTTTTAGTTGGGTACAGTCCCGAGCCACATGGAGGTTGTGAGCGGATCGTCGAGGATTTGTCTCTCCCGGTATTGGGGGTTGATGTCGCGCAGTGCACGGATGACCATCACCAGATATCCTTGGCCAAGGTAGTTGAGAATTACTGATCTTGGATCAGTAGTTTCTCAGGTGGTGATGGGTTTCATACCGACACGAATTATCACATTGTTAGGGGTCTGACTTTATCCACCCCTAGAGCCGATATGCGATACTCTTAAACGAACAGACCGAACTGTACTGATATTGTCACTGTTAGGCTAAGTAGGGTTCCTGGATAAGTTCGCTCATCGGCTTCCCTTTGGCTCAATACCTCGGCAGCCGTTACGCACAGCTAGTGCCACTGACGTGCAGCGTATTGATGAGTTATTAGAGTCCCCCCACAGACAGTTTCCCAAGTTCGGGCGAAACATTGTAGAGGCCGTATGGTGTTATGGCAGGGTTCGATCATATACATGCACTTGTGCACGAATCATGATCGGACGGATCATACTAGTGGGCTTTGGTTTAAGTCGGATCTTAGTATTAGATTTGTTGGATTGCTTCCGTTTCATTGCATGAGCATTCAGTCGGAATGCGGATGCAGGTATGTATATACAGGTGAGGGGTATTCTTGTGATCCTTCACGAGTTTACTTTAGTTGATACCATATCTTTTTGTTGGATTAAACATTTTGGTTTAAATGTTTAATTAGGTGGAAATATTGAGCTCAAGTCATCATGAAGAGCATTAAATGTGGCATGTGCATGGGTGATGACCCATGGTGTTATTTTTTGTGCCATGTCCATTTATTTGATTGTTTATTGGGTGCGATTGAGATGGAGATGGAGAGAGAGAGAGGGCAGCCATAAGAGCGTGGGGTTGGCACTTGAGATTTCATTCTAGTGCTCTCTCATTTTTATCTCACACAATATACAAAAACTCTTCTTCTTCTTTCTTCTCTTGAGCTCACCATCTCCTCATCAATGGCTTCTTCTTCAACCACCATCCATACAATCTAATGTGTTGAGAATCAATGGATGAATTGAGACAAATTTATCATACATATTCTCTATTTCACCTTGGACATGTCGGCTAGCAAACTTCATGTCCGAGTTGCTTCGGTTTAAAGCGGGATCCCGTATAAAGATTCCTCGACGTGGTGCCACTTCGACAAGCGAGACCGGAGAGCGAAGTTCGTCGGGGTTGCCGCGACAAGCATGGGACGAAGATTGAAGACCGAAGGACATGGATCGATCGGTATAATCTCTAAAACCCCTTTACAGTTTTGCTAGTTAACGGTTAATGGAATGATCCGGGTATTTGGTTGTGGTATCGCCAAGTTTGAAAAGTTTTTGTTCCGCATTTGGTCTCGGATTGACGGCCGGGGCGCTGCCGTAACCCAACATGGTATCAGAGCCACGCCATTAACTCTTACTAGCTTGTTCTAACATGTTTAAAACATCGATCGAATGGAATTTCCAAAACCGCATTTCTATTCATGAAGTTTCTGTCAAATTTTTAAACTGGTCGAAAAATTATTTTCAGTGTGTCAGAAAATCGTGCAGGCCTTTTTAAGAACCCCGAAGAAATTTGAGAGCACGTTCTCATCATCGAACCGCAGAACCGCGGCGGAAACATCATGTTTGCTGCGGTTGCGCGGCGGTATGGTGGCAACAGTGCACCATTTTTCTTCTGGGTGTTTTTCATGTGGAATTGTGGTTTTTGGAATATTTTGTTTTGGCCCAGATTTGTTTGAGTGCTGGGTTTTGCACTTTGGGCCCACTTCGGGAAGTTTTGTCGATCGAAATTTTAAATACGTTAGTTCACAGTACTTACATTATCTATCTGCGACCGTGAATGTCATTCGAGCGGTAAATCTTGTCTAATTGCTATAACACTTTTAGACGGGTTTGCAAACGTGACATTCACGTTGATGTTCTGTGTTGTGCTGTGATGTTGCGGATTTGTCGTAGTGGATAGCTTACGTGAAATGGTAGTGAAGTTTAGTTTTATTTGTACATTTCATATCGCCGGGCGAGCGTCCGACATGTGGACTGCCGTCACTGCCTGTTTGTATATTATTCTTTTGGGGCACAACCGGGTTGAGGTCGATATACCCGTTGTACATATTTTATTTTATGTACTAGGATTACCCCGCGGTGGAGTGCATGGATAGCCGGGTTCTAGAGGCCGCATCTCATGGCTTTGAGACGGAAGGGGCTTCACTCTAGAATTGGCGGGCTATTCGCCGCACATGAAGGGGGTATAGGTTGACCCAAGGAGGAGTGCTTAAGTTACCGGATTCCGTGAAGTGCTGGGTGGTCCATTCACTTTGCTGAAGGGGTCTTCCTCGCTTCTGGTTTTGGCGGGTAACTTGCCGCGCTCGTAGGGGTCTAGGTTTTCATTGCACAGGTTATCCACACGATCAGGGGAACGTCGGGTTTCACTTATAGCTCAAAGGAAACCCGGGGCTCCCAGATTATCTGTATTGTTTTATGATGCTTATTACTTTTCTGTGATATTTCATTTATCACGCCTGGAGAGATTATTATATATTAATATATATACTAGTAGATGTTGTATATGTTTTACACCCGCACTAGTCCAGTCCCCGCTCTGTCGTTAGTTAAGTAACCTAACGGGTGATGACGGGACCCAGTGGCGAATGCGGATGGCATATACGTACATCATATTTTCGTTCTTTTTTGGTGTGATCAATTGATGGGACTATGTTGATTCAGATCAATGCAAGGAAAACAAACCTATTCGATCCTGTTGGAACATTTTTCAAAAAGCTGTTATTACAAGGAAGTTCTTTTTTGTTTTGCACAGTGGTATTCGATTGGGAATATCCTGCACCTCATTTGACGAGGCAAGGGCCGAGATCCCTTCATCGGGAATGACCCCTTGGGCAGAAGTTTGCGTCAACGTAATAACTTCACTATAGTCGTTTTCTTTTGCTTTGCATCATGGTATTCAGTTGGAATATCCTGCACCTCATTCTACGGGGAAAGAGCCGAGATCCCTTCACCGGGAGATTCCTTCAACGAGATCAAGTTCATTACGTTAAAGGTTTTTCGCCAAAAACCAGCCGTAGCCCTCCATTATTTCAGATTAGTATTGCTTAGTTTTCGCGCTACGTTTGTCGTTGCTATTCGCAGAGGCGTAGTGTGCTGTAGCTCTGTAATGCTTTTCTGTCGCATGGACATGTGGATTGGTTAGGACGGTCATACAACTTTGTTGATTATTCGTCAAGGGTCGTGCGGGTGGGTTTAACGCAATCATGATAATGACGGGTAGAACTTGACTTGGACCTTTTGATTTATTGATTATTCGTCAAGGTCACTTCGGTCCTAGGGGTAAAAATCATATCGGGAGTTTCAAACATACAGGAAACTTTCCAGGCTTGCGCATACCTTCTGGAATGTGGTGATTTGAGTGGATTCCATCAAATTATCATATGATGATAGTTGGATCCCGATTCCCACTGATGAGTTGGTTTACTTCTCGGGTGATCCCGACTAATTCTTCTTTTGGGTTTGGAGGAGAATTTGAGGATACAGTGGGAGACATCCGGATTAGATAAAGTGATTAACCATTCTGATCGAGGTTAGAGTGCACGCTGAGTGTTTCTTTTCTCTCTCTCTTTTTAGCAGCGACCATGACCCGACCATTGACTAAAACTCTTGAACCAAGTTAACCGAACTTTCTTAAAACACTGGCTTTTGGATTGTCTGAGTTACATACAGCATTGCCACTCTTTCTTTTACCCTTTGCATTTCTCCAGAACACCCCGTATCACTACGAACATCCACTTCCATTGGATAAATCCATCGTATAGTTACATACGAACTCGAAGGAACTTGTTCCAGATTCGAGGATGGATTCTGGTTCTGGAGAGATTGAATAGGATTATTCGGTTGTTTTTTCTCTTTACCTTCTCTCAGATTGTGAGAGCTCCTAGGATTAGGAGAGGGCACACCTATTGAGATTATTGGATAGTCTTCTTCCAAACCATAGGCAGGTGCCGAAAGGTAGGGAATGAAGAAAACCAATTTTCCTGAGTGTGGTTTACAGAAGGTAATAAGTAAAGACAAATAAAGGGTTTAGAAAGAGGGCAAAGTAAATTACGACTGCTATCATTCACGACCAAACCACATATTTCATCGCCACTCCTACTTCACCTTTGTATTTCTCCGGAACACCCCGTATTACTACGAACATCCACTTCCATTGGATAAATCCATCGTATGGTTATATACGAACTCGAAGGAACTTGTTCCAGTTCGAGGATGGATTCTGGTTCAGGAGAAAAAGGAATAAGGTTTATTTAGTTGTCTTTTATCATCACCTTCTCTCAGGTTGCGAGTACTCTTAGGATTAGGAGAGTACACCTATTATGCTTATCGGATAATTTTCTTCCAAATCATAGGCTGGTGCCGAACGGTAGGGAAGGAAGAAAACCATTTAGCCTAAGTGTGGTGTACAGAAGGTAATGAGTAAAGACAAATAAAGGGATTTGGAGAGATGGCAAGGAAATATACGGTTACAGTCATGAATCTGGATAGTGGAAGAGGCATTACTAGGAATACCCAGATACTCCTTCGAAACATCTTCATGTTTCAGTTTCACTGTGCGTTGTTAATAGAAAACTGATTCCCCAATTAGGTCTTTACTCCAGGGTATGTATTTACCAGGTTTGATTCTCACATCTGTGTGGTTTTACAGATGATGAGTGGGAGTAAGTTATTTGGAATTAGGTGATCATCTTCATTATATCGGAATTCGTTGTAATTGGTGATATTTATGGAAATCACCTGGGTTTTTGTCGGACGGCAAACATTTGGTTTTGAATATCCGTTGTTGTGCACCAATTTCAAACTGATATATCTGTACGTTTATTTTATAAAGTGAGATATAAATTTTTGAAATTATGTCCATGACATTTACCTATATCAGTTGATGGTTAGGTATGGAGCATTCAACAGCGGTGTAATTCTTCATAAGCATAGTACAGTTTTCAACCTACGACGCACAGGATTTGAGTTATTAAAGTCAGGGGACTTATACAAAGTATTGTTTGTTGTCCAGTGTCCATTAGGACATAGGGGTTGGTACTCGTACTATATTCTGTTTACTTGTGACTTCTCTAGTTTTTAGACAAGTGTTTCGTGGAAATACAAAGTCTAAGTTTTGAGAAGTTATAGTTACAAGAATAAAGTAAAGAACCACGTGATGCAAGTATCGAAATTCTTCAAGGTGATCGAAGATTTAGATACTTGTGTATGGTATTCAGTTGATAGTAATGGTTTTGAGAAACTTATTTCTCTTTTAGGTTACTCATAATTGGATGCACTCCTAAGTTGAGTAATACTGATCAGCCTCTCTCCATTTAATTGATATGCACTGGAGACAGCTGCATGATTTTGAATCTGGTTCCAATTAAATTAGTGCTTTTGTTTCTATATTAGATATATATAGAATCAATTTATATCTTAACGATATTAAGGTATAGGGAGTTATCCGGCAGATGCTTAAAACCAGAATCCGAATAAACTCAAGGCACGTTTCTGGAATGGCTGTTTGTGGGTTAACCCGGGCTTTGACGAGGGTTAACTTTCTACAATCTGGAAGATCAATAGTGATATTGTTCTTGACTCGCCACAGTTTTAGTAAAATGGATTTTTTCAGAAAACAGTAGTGGGAGTATGGTAGAACTGGAAGTGATTCCAGAACCGCAAACGATTACTGAAAATTTGATAGGACCTAAAGATTCGATCGGATTTGACATTCCATTAGCCACTCCGCAAATATGGTGGGTAACCTCTGGCGTCCGAGAGGTACTTCGGTATCCTAAAGGAGGGTGATAAGGAGGTTCTTGTTTACTCAGACTTGACACTACTGCTGTTCTAAACTATGAGATCCGGCAGGAGGATGAGTATAGCGTCGTTTTAAACTAGCTTTAGAAGTGCACGTGTATATGACTCTGCCAGAGGGTTGTCGTAGTCAGTTGGAGCAGCGGAAGCATAGTGGACAAATAGCTTATGTCTATTTATAGACTAAAGCAGATATAGCGGAGATAGATCATCTATTTTTGAAGTGACAGTCATAGGTTTTTGACTTTATCATAATAGAAGATGGATCTATTAAGAAGGTAGTAGGGTGTAATGTCCTGGTATTTGGATGACATACACAGAGTAGAAAGTGAAATTCCTATACTACTATCGGTTATACTGTGGTAGTCACACAGTGTTTTCTCCGCATAGGATATGGATATTATATCAGGCGTTCTGGTTACTAGATCTATGGTTTTAGATTTAGATTTAGGAAGTGTCCCAATTTGGGTACTTAGACAGTATTCTAAAGGTGTTTTAGAATGGACGACTCCTGGCATGGTAGTGTACCTACAGGTGATGGAGTCACCCTCTCTAAAGGTGTCTTACAGACTAAAGGGGAGAGAGATGTACATGATTGGTATATCACTTGCTTAGGCAATTGAGTCAATCATGAGATGTCAAGTACCACACCGGATATTGTTTTTGCACTAGATGCAATAAGTTGATATATTAATCCAATCCTGGAGAAACATTCGGAAGCAGTTTTAGAAAATAAGTGGATGTTCTAGGGACTTGATGACGGCATCCTCCTTCGGAAGACGGTTATCATTCCAGGCTTCTAAGGTGACCTGGCTGACAGAGTGACTGTCAGAGTTTTATATTTTTCCCTCTGACAAGGGGCAGTAGTTTGGACAGGTGGTCCAAGAAGATACTGAGGGAGGCATGGCGCAGGATACTGATTAAATTCAGTTGACGATACAGTCTAAGAAGTTTGCTGGATTTGGAGTTCATTTATGAACTGGGTCCCATCAGATATCCAGATATATTCTAAGACAGGTATTACTCATTTCGGGAGATGGCTTTCTCCGCGAACTTGAGATTAAGAGAGACATAGAAAGAATCAGGGCGGATCCACTCACTGAGGCTATTTCTTGAACGCATTTGTTTTATAAACGAGCTTTGTGAAATTGATTAGTAGAGGAGTTGGGTGCTCGGTATCACACGGGCTGTGAGTATGCGACATCGCAATAATTAGTCTTTAGTGCAAGTGGGAGATTGTTGCCTATAGTGCCCTCAAGTCAATTATTGGATCGCAGGCATGTGATTGCAATGATTGAGAGAGGACCTATACCGGTAGGACAGTCTTACTCGAGATGATAGTATGCTATATGCTTTTTCTTTATCATCACTATTACATATTGATAGAGCCCATAGGATTCTTACTTGACTACCAGCATTATGATGGCGATCATATACGTGGGAGCTGGTGGTCTATAAGCAAATCCTTAAATGTCCCTAGTCGTGGGAGTATCGAGACTGGGCATCGATACTCCAGTGTAGACTAGTGTATACTGATCGAGACCCCGACGAGGGGCGGTGGCCAGGTCTCACAAGCCATTGATGTTAGTTTGTTCACCTAAAATAGTATACAGGT
The DNA here is from genome assembly GCA_030015575.1 of Agapanthus africanus. Lineage (NCBI taxonomy): Eukaryota > Viridiplantae > Streptophyta > Magnoliopsida > Asparagales > Amaryllidaceae > Agapanthus > Agapanthus africanus. The sequence continues at coordinate 819,170,187 of CM057339.1, read as the reverse complement.
GCTCATTGGGTTATGAGTACACTGGACGGACTCGCCGGGAACCTGCTAGTTGGTATTATACCTATTGTTAGATAGCAGTTCCCAGGTGACATGTGTACAGGTTAGTCTGTCGACCTAAGATCGTCATTTGTCTCGTGTGAGTTCCCACTGTGCTTTGATTACTACCCTACCATGGCTAAAAGGAGTCGTGCAAACAGGTTTTAGTTGGGTACAGTCCCGAGCCACATGGAGGCAGTGAGAGAATCGTCGGGGATTCGTCTCTCCCGGTATTGGGGGTTGATGTCGCGCAGTGCACGGGTGGCCATCACCAGAAATCCTTGGCCAAGGTAGTTGAGAATTACTGATCTAGGATCATTAGTTTCTCAGATGGTGATGGGTTTCATACCGACACGAATTATCGCGTTGTTAGGGGTCTGACTTTATCCACCCATCTAGACCCGATATGCGATACTCTTAGACGAACAGACCGGACTGTATGGATATTGTCACTGTTAGGCTCAGTAGGGTTCTTGGATGAGTTCGCTCATCAGCTCCCTTTTCGCTCAATACCTCAGCAGCCGTTACGCATAGCTAGTGCCACTGACGTGCTTGTGGTTAAATCCACAGCTAGCGTATTGATGAGTTATTAGAGTCCCCTACAGACAGTTTCCCAAGTTTGGGCGAAACGTTGTAGAGGTCGTATGGTTTTATCGCAGGGTTCGATCATATACGTGCACTTGTGCACGAATCATGATCGGACGGATCATACTAGTGGGCTTTAGTTTAAGCCGGATCCTAGTATTAAATTTGTTGGATTGCTTTCGTCTCATTGCATTCGCATTCAGTCGGAATGCGGATGCAGGTATGTATATAAAGGTGTGGGGTATTCTTGTGATCCGTTACGAGTTTACTTTAGTTGATGCCATATCTTTTTGTTGGATTAAACATTTTGGTTTAAATGTTTAATTAGGAGGAAATGTTGAGCTCAAGTCATCATGAAGAGCATTAAATGTGGCATGTGCATGGGTGATGACTCATGGTGTTATTTTTTATGCCATGTCCGTTTATTTGATTGTTTATTAGGTGAGATTGAGATGGAGAGAGAGAGAGAGGGCAGCCACAAGAGTGTGGGGTTGGCTTTTAAGATTTCATTCTAGTGCTCTCTCATTTTTATCTCACACAATATAGAAAAGCTCTTCTTCTTCTTTCTTCTCTTGAGCTCACAATCTCATCAATGGCTTCTTCTTCAACCTCCATCCATACAATCTCATGTGCTGAGAATCAATGGATGAATTGAGAAAGTTATCACACACATTCTCTACTTCACCTTGGACATGTCGGCTAGCAAACTTCATGTCCGAATTGCTTCGGTTTGAAGAGGGAGCCCGTATAAATATTCCTCGACGTGGTGCCACTTCAAAAAGCGAGACTGAAGAGCAAAGTTCGTCGGGGCAGCCGCGACAAGTATGGGACGGAGATTGATGACCGAAGGACACGGATCGATCGGTATAATCTCTGAAACCCCTTTACAGTTTTGCTAGTTAACGGTTAATGGAACAATCCGGGTATTTGGTTGTGATAGCTCCAAGTTTGAAAAGTTTTTGTTCCGTATTTGGCCTCGGATTGATGGCCAGGGCGCTACCGTAACCCAACAACATGGTGATCTGAGTGTGGAGCCGCTTGTAATGTTTTGAAAATCGTTTCGGTGAAATTTCGAAAAATCGGTAAAATAAGGGGGTTTTCTGTAAAAAGTCAAAATACAAATATCTTATTATAAAAATTAAATATACATATTCTAGCTATGTAATTGCTATTATTTGGTGTTTATTGAGCCGCTGGTGAAATTTCAAATTTTCTGAAAAAAATATTATTTTATTATTATTTAAGCCGTCACTAATACATTTAATTAGGGAAAATTACAAATTGGAATGAGTTGAAACAAATTTTGTGCATCATAAAACATTAAATAAAATTTTATCATGTGGTTTTTAGAACGAAATCATTTGCCAAAACGGTTTAGAAATTATTGAAGAAAAAAGGCTTTTTTTTTAGCGTAAATGGATGTTTGGGGTATTATATTTATCATTTTTCATCACCCCACACCCGTACCCACATCCACACACTCCCATTTACTTCTCCCCTTGAAGAATTCAGCAGCCCCCATTTTTTTTCCCCACTTGAATTTCAAAGGAAAGAAATGAAAGAAAAGAAAAGAAAATGGAGAAATGAGGTGGACCTTTGACCTTGAATTGACTTTGACTTCTTCCCCCAATTTCTCTACCTCCCTCTCTCTCCTCTCCCACTCCCAATCAGCCGACCCCCCACCCTCCTACAGCAGCAACAGCCCCCCCCATTTCCCTTCTCTTTTCTCTTCAAACTTCATCAAAAATTGCCTCAAATCCATCAAAAAAAATCCCAAAACCCAAATCCGACTCCTACCCATTTTAGCTTAGCCCGTATAGCATGGATCTTTGTGAAAAGAGAGCATTTTGGGAGGCCATGGATGCTTGTGGATCTTCAAATGTTTTTGGGTATAATTCTAAAACATTTTTGCTTAATTTGTTACTAATTTCTTAAAGCTAAACTACATAAGTGTTAATTAGGCTTAAGTTGCAAGTTTTGGAATTCAAGTTATGAATTTGAATGCAAGTTAGGGTTTTATAAAATTGGTGTATGGTTGTGTGTTATATTTAGGCTTTTTGTCATGTTAATACAAGATTAGTAGCTTGTGCAAATGGTTAGTTTAAAATTTTTGTTAATTTGCTAATTTGCTTACTAGGTTTTTGAAATTGGTTAAATACTTGGGATTAAAAACGTGTTTAGGTTTTTCATGACTTCATTAACTTTATTAAGTGTGGTTTAATGCTTTAGATCATGCAAATCTAAGCTAGATTGTAGTTTGTGCATTTTTGCTTTGGAATTGTTAAATTTTAGGTATTTTGTAAACTAGAATATTAGGGTTTTTGGAATTTAATGAGATTAAATTCCGGAAATTATTTCTATGACTTATTTAAGATATTTAATAAGTATATTGGCCGCTACATTCATTTAAACATCATGTTTTGTACAAAAACGGCGAATTGTGCTTGCTAGATTTTCGGAAAAATGACTTTTTAAGTGAAATTGGGGTTTTTGTGAGTTTTAACCTAGTTTATATTAAAATTAGTGTTCGTGAATGTGCAAATGAGTGTGATTGAATTTTTCTCGATGGTTTGACGTTTGTACATCGACATCGAGGGTTGGTTTGACTATTCTTGCATGCGTAGGCGATAGGTTAAGGACCCATGCGTGATACGCGTGCCGATTTGATTTTCGTATGCCGTTTCGATTTCGAATTTAGTTTTAATGCGATATGGTGCGTTATGATATGTAGGTCCCCCCATGTGGACTTCGAGACGACAAGCAAGCGCGTGGCGACGTCGGCACCGGCTAGCGAGGACCAGGTGAGTAGATTTATATCTACGGGGAGAAGTCGGGTGGATGGCGTATAACACCCCTGCAGTCCGTGGTGGTGTATACGGATGCGTATACACACCAACAATTATTATATGTTATTTGGGATTAATAACGATGCTTAGGATGGATATTGGTGTATTGGATTATTTTAGCGTTGCGAACCCTAGGGTAGTGTTGCACTACACATACACACATACATACTTGCATACTTTCCTATTGATATGTGATCATGGGATTCTTTATAGTTATGTGATCATATGGGTATGGGACTATGTGTTCACATACGGATTGAGGATGATACTTGGGATTGAGCTGAGTCGATGAGATTTGATTTGAGGCCGTGAGATCGGTGATATAGCAGGGTTCGTATCTTAGATACGACATGACGTTGTAGCGGGTCCTTGACGTAGTGTTTCACACACGTGCATGCATACGTAGGTGGTATCAGTATTGTACTAAACATAGATCCGTACCCGGATTATGATCTTTGATAAAGAGGATACCAGGTGAATAGTATGATGAATGTGATATTGACCCGTACCCAGAGTTGGGATGCCGTACGACGGATTTACGTACGAGCTATATTGATGATTGATCCGCACTCTTGACTTGGGATGCCTGCTTATAGATATGGTATCGGAGATGATATTATTGAGGCGGGATCACCGACTGTATATATACAGGTATGTATATGTATCGACTCAGATGATAGGCGGTTTCCTTACCTGTAGTTCAGCTTGTTAGTTCAGCCGTATAGTTTAGTGTAGTTGTTAGATTAGATTAGACTCCTACCTATTTCAAAACTAACGAATCGTGGGTATTTTAAAAGACAGCCCAAGGGATCTTACGGATATTTCAAAAGACGTATCTTTTCATAAAAACACCGTAGTCCCTATTTTCAAAACCCCATGATTCGTGTTATTTCAAAAGGCACCATTTGTAGGACTTATATTAGATTATTACAGATTAGTTATCGTTGTGTCTAGTATTCAGCTCCCGCACATTATTGCTGTTCGCTCCGCATCGCATACTTATATTATAATTTCTTATTGCATTATTAATATCTTGCTGTTAGGACACCAGCACCATTACCGATGACGCGTATGTACCACGTACACTTACTTGCCGGCTCATACACATCTTCATCGGTAATTGACATGTCACGAACACTTTAGAAAATACTTTTTCATTTGACATAGGTTGTTAGCTAATAGTTTAGACATGATATTAGTGTACTTGCCTTGTCTGCTAGTTAGACATTGTAGTTATTGCCTACTACTTCATGCATGTTATTATTCACTGTTGTGTCGCATTCATGGATTCTCATGCCTATATTCACTGTTTACATGCTATTGATGACTTGGATTCGGATTTCATGAGATTTCTTGGATTTGGAGGAAAACCGCAAAAACATAAATAAACCTTTTCTCCCTTTTAAAATAAAAAGTGCGGTTTTCCCATGATGTATGAGTCGTCCACCATGAGTTTGCTGATGGATTTCGAGACCCGATTCGAAAAGTGGAGGAACCGTTTCGGGTACATGGTGGGCCCGGTGCGGTACCCCGGGGTAAGAGGAATGTGGTGTTGACGTTGAGCCCGGCAGGGGAGCACTACCGACCGGTGATATTACCCGACGCGTCGGATATCCGGAGGATACCGTCGTGGTCTTGAGATGGATGGTAGGGGCCGGTCTGGACTGACGGCGCCCTAGATATTGAGATTGAGACATTGATATTTCAAGTCAGTGAGATTTATGTTTTGTGTCGATGCTAGACACTGTTGACACTGATTTCATTTATGATACTTCAGTTTAAAAATACGAAGGAAATCTCACTAATTTATGAAAATAGTTTCTTCATTTACATGTATTCTGTTTTCATGCATTCATACCTCATTCATATGATATATTGCTACCTGAGGCACTGACACGGGCACATGAGTTTACACTCGGATTAGATATTTACCCTAGCCATTGTTATAGGCTGCATGTTATATGCATTTTTGAGGCTATATTATGATCATTGACCTAGGATTGCGTTATTTATGTGATTTCTGTGCGTAGATGTTTTTCTACTCACGAGTTGGCAACTCACCCCCGTTGTGCCACAGTTCTTGCAGGTTTCGCCGTACAGGTTTCATTACGGCTTGCTGGCACTCTTTCCATTTCCGGGTGACTTGCTAGTAGGTGGGTTTATTTGTATCGCACCCATCATTATATCTTGTATATCATTATTCTGTTGTATCTAGAAGTTCCATCAACCAAACATGTATTTATTGAGATAGAGACCAGTGTTGTTTATTCTTTCGACCTTAGAGTCGCTCGTTATATTTCTGGTGGTTTTGAGTTTCCTTTTGAGTTTTGATCCTCGCCGTTGGCGTTGTATATTATATTGCTTGTGTGGTTGTGACCGTCGATTGACGAAGAGCTAGCTCCCGCTTGGGGATGCCTTTTATTGATTTCGTATACTATTCATGTTGTATCCCGTTTGGGGGCCAGTATTTACAAAGGAGACTCTGCCGAAATTTTCGGGAAATATTTGATGTTTTTTTAAAACCGCATAATTCGGCTTATGCTATTAAAACTACTTGTTTTAAATTGGTTTTCCTTCACTCTACTACTTTTCTTGGTTTGGATTTCTGGGTTTTCGGTTTACATAGATTACGTACGCCTCGAGACGTTCGTAGTTTACGTGCCGGTCATGTTCCGTACTTTCGGATCGTGACACCGCTCCAGAACAATGGGATTAGATCGCTGAAGCACATTCCGAAATAGGACCGAACCGCATTATAAATGTAATGATGCCATCTTCAATTGCGGAGGCGCCTTTCGGATGAAACGGCACTCCGGAGTTTGAAGAACTCCAAAGTCAAGCGTGCTTGGGCTAGGGAAATCCTTGGAGAGTGACCTCCTGAGATGTGGCCCCTTCTCGAGCCCGGTTCGCTCCAAAGGACAAAACCATGCGGTTTCGGCTACAACGGATAATACCATCTATACTGGGGCATGACAGATGTGTGGGGACCTGTATCAATTCCTTCTCGTGGAGGAACCAGGTACTTTGTATTTTTCATCGATGACTTTTCAAGGAAGCTTTGAATATATTTAATGAAGACTCAATACCATCCGTACTGGGGCATGAGAGATGTGTGGGGATCTCGTGGAGGAGCCAAGTACTTTGTATTTTTCATCGATGACTTCTCAAGGAAACTTTGAACATATTTAATCAAGGCTCAATCTGAAGTATTTGAGAAGTTCAAGTTTTGGAAAGCTGTGGTTGAAAAGAAGACGGGAAAGTCTGTGAAGGTCATAAGGTCCGATAATGGCGGTGAGTACACCTCTGATGAATTCAAGAGGTTCTGTAAATCTAAGGGTATTGTATGACACTACATCACAACTGGAGATCCACAATCAAATGGTGTTGTAGAGCGCATGAATCGAACACGATTGGAAAAGACATGATACTTACGGATTACCGCTGGAATTCCAAAGGAGTTTTGGGTTGAGATCCTAACTACTGCCGTTTACCTCATCAACAGGTTACCATCATCGACGATAGCTTTGATGTCCCCCGAGAAAGTATGGATTGGAAAAGTTGCTGACTACTTGATATTCCTAGTGTTTGGGTGCCCAGCTTACGTTCACGAAAGAACAATAAGATTGATCCGAAAGCAAGGAAGTGTATCTTCCTTGGTTATGGAGATAGAGTAAAAAGTTACAGGTTGTGGTGTCCTAAAACGAATAAAATCATAATCAGCAGGCACGTGACCTTCAATGAATCTGCGATGCTCAACAAGTATGTTCAAACTAAAGATGGTGAGAGGACAGCGAAATCCGCTAATCAGGTAGTGACGGAGGTTCCAAACCAGGATGTAGAGATGAGGTACCGGGAAATCAGACTTAGGAGGAGCCGGTTCAGCAGGTGAAGCCAGGGACACAACAAGATAGGCTTTCACCAGTTTAGCAGGTGCTGCAAAGGCCACAGCGAGACAATCGTCCACCGGATTGGTATGGATATTGGTCAACTTATGGTTTTGAAGACATGAAATCATATGCTTTGACTATTGAAAATGAAGAGCCACTCTCTTACAAAGAGGCTTCTAAGTCTTTAGACATTGAAAAATGGAGACTCACTATGAAGGAGGAGATGTAATCTCTTCAAAAGAATGGTATACAGGATTTAGTATCGTTGCCAGAAAGCAAATGCGCCATAGGATGCTAGTGGGTCTTCAAGATAAAGAAGGTTTCTTAAAAAGAGGATTGTTTACACTCTTTAGGATCTCCAACGACTTAATGTTGAAATGAAAAGGTAGAGTTTAAACAAAACAAGTTTGTAGTTTTAAGATTTGACCAAAAAGTTCTGGGTTCGAGATTTCTGGAAGCATAAGCATGTATCATTAATTATACCCTATTGTCTTAGAGCGCATCTAAGACAGAGATACCATACTAGTTTGCTTTAAATCGTATTGTTATGGAGAAAGAGCGTATGCACAAATATAAAACACTTGCAAGTGATGAACAAAACAATATGTATCTTATTAATACATTCATGTTTTGTGTACAATTTGAATGTATATTACATTAATATTGCAAAAGAATGTAAGGTTACATGAGCTCTTAGTTTTAAGAGTTAATTTTCAAGACTTGGGGGTATTTTAGTGTCAACTTAATAAAGTTGATAGGCACTGCCCTAATGTGTGGACTACACTACTTCCTTCGAAGTGTAGGTGGGACACCCTAGGTGGGGTCCACACTTCATGTAAAGTAGGCATTACTGTTGGTTATAGTACCCTCAAGGCAATTATCATAATCGCAGGCAGGTGATTATGATGATTGAGGGAGGACCTATACGGATATAACAGTCTTACTCGAGATGATAGTATGCTATCTAGTTTGTTTCTATCATCATGTACATGCATTATGTAGTATTACAGATCACTATTACATGTTGATAGAGCCCATAGGATTCTTGGTTGACTGCCAGCATTATGATGGCGATTATTGAGAACTGGATGGTCTATAAGCACATCCTTAAATGTCCCTAGTCTCGGGAGTATTGAGACTGGGCATCGATACTCCGGAGTAGACTAGTGTATACTTATTGAGACCACGACGAGGGGCGGTGGCCGGTTTCACAAGCCATTGATGTCAGTTAGTCACCTAAGATAGTATACAAGTGCTCATTAGGTTATGAGTACACTGGACGGACTAGCCGGGAACATGCTAGTTGGTATTATACCTATTGTCTGATAGCAGTCCCCAGGTGACATGTGTACAGGTTAGTCTGTCGACCTGAGATCGTCATTTGTCTCGTGTGAGTTCCCACTGTGCTTTGATTACTACCCTACCACGGCTCAAAGGAGTCGTGAAAACAGGTTTTAGTTGGGTATAGTCCCGAGCCACATGGAGGCAGTGAGTGAATCGTCGGGGATTCGTCTCTCCCGGTATTGCGGGTTGATGTCGCGCAGTGCATGGGTGGTCATCACCAGAAATCCTTGAGGTAGACGAGAAACTACTGATTCATATCAGTATTTTCTTAGTGGGTGATTGGCTTCATACCGACACGAAATATCGCGTTATTAGGGGTCTGACTTTATCCACCCCTTAGACTTGATATGCGATACTCTTAAACGAACAGACCGGACTGTACGGATATTGTCACGGATAGGCTCAGTAGGGGTTCGGATGAGTTTGCTCGTCGGCATTCTTTTCGCCCAATAGCTTGGCAGCCGTTACGTACAGCTAGTGCCGCTGACGTGCTTATGGTTAAACCCACTGCCAGTATATTTACGAGTCTTTAGAGTACCGCACAGAGTGTTTCCCTGCTTCGGGCGAAACGATGTAGATGCCGTATGGTTTTACGGCAGGGTTCGATCATATACGTGCACTTGTTCACGGATTATGATTCGGACGGATAATACTAGTGGGCTTTGGTTTAAGCCGGTTTCTAGTATTATATTTTTGGATTATTTTTATCTCATTGTATTCGTATTTTGTCGGAATACGAATAGGGGTATGTATATACGCTGAGGGGTATTCTTGTAATTTATTACAAGGTGCTTATAGAAGAAGACATCTTATTTAGTTTTTAACCATTTAGGATTAAATTGTTAATGAGGTGGAGGGATGAAGTGTTATGATACATTGAATCTAGCATGGCTACTTGGTGACTCACATGGTGACTAATAGGGTGACACATGGTTTACTATTCTTGGATGCTTGATATTTATTTGGGTTGTGAGATATTTTGTGAGAAAAAAGAGAGTTCACAACACTTAGCCATTCTTCATTCATGCTCAATAACACACTCTCATCTCCACAAGCTTCTTCTTCTACCTCCATCCTAAAAGTCTCATGTGTTGAGAAACCTAGGGTGTTTTGAGACAAACTAATCCATCATTAGACTCTACATCCTTAAGTCTATCTAGTTTAGCGAACTAGGTATCCTAGTTACCTCGGTATTGAGGTTGGAGCTAAAACTACAAATCCTCAGGTGGATCATCTTCGATGGAGGGAGACCGGAGGCCAAACTCGATCCATGACGTCTCAAGGAGATTATGAAGATGGTAGAAGACTGAAGGACACGGATCATTTGGTATAACACTTATATCACCTTAGTTTAGCTATTGGTAGTTTTCTAGTTATGGTTTATGGTTCGATTCTAGACGGGTTTGTTGGCGCCAAATTTTTAAACGCCAGTTTTCGTTCAGCACCGGCTACGGCAGATGGCTAGGGTGCCGGCATAACCCAACATGGTATCAAAGCCATCCCATAAACCCCTTACTAGCAGTTTAAACGATGTATAAAGTAACAAAACCGAAAAAACTCCGAAACAATACGGAAAATATTCAAGTTGCTGTCGAATTTTCAAAGTCTTCTAAAATTTTTATAAACAACTACAGAATACTATTTATGAGATAACTAGAACACCCTCAAAACACGAGCCCCAAATGCCAAAACTTGGTTGGCGAGTTGGAGGAAATACCCGGTCTGGCCGGTCCTTTATTAGGTTTGGGACTCGAATTTTTTTTGGTGTTCTGGTCTCTTGAATATTGATTTTCAGGTATTGTTTGTTTTTACCCAGGTTGGATATTTTGTTATCTTTGGTTTCGGGAAATATAGAGTATTTCGTAGTCGCTATTTTAACACCTTTTATATGTTTCAGTGCATTCATTACTATCTGCGACCGTGAATGTCATTAGAGCAGTACAACCCGACTAGTTGCTATATGTTCAACTAGACGGGTTTGCGAACGTGATATTCACGTTGATGTTCTGAGTTATGCTCATATTGTGGTTGGATTGTCGTGGTGGATAGCTTTCCGTGCAATGGTAGTAGTACAGTTAAGATTCATTTGTATATTCGTTACTGCGGGACGAGCGTCCGACATGTAAACTGTCGTCTCTGCCTGTTGTATATTCTTTTATTAGGGAACGACCGGGTTGAAGTCGATGCCGCCATTGTATATATTTTCTTTTTCTGTACTAGAATTACCCCGCGGTGGAGTGTACGAATAGCCGGGTTCTAGAGGGAAACGAGCCCGCATCTCATGGCGTTGAGATGGAAGGTTCACTCTAGAATTGGCGAGCTAGTCGCCGCACTCATAGGGGCTATAGGATGACCTACGGAGGGGCGCTCAAGTTACCGGATCCTGTGAAGTGCTGGGTGGTCCATTCACTTTGTTGATTGGGGTTGCCTCACTTCTGGGATTGGCGGGTAACTTGCCGCGCTTGTAGGGGTCCAGGTTTTCATTGCACGGGCTATCCACACGACCGGGAATGTTGGGTTTTATTTGCGGCTCAAATGAAACCCAAGGCTCCAAGATTATCCACCATTCTGTGTTGCTTGCTGAGATTCCGTGATGTTGCTTATATCATGCCTAGGATGAATGTTATATATATTTATATATTTACTAGTAGATGTTGTATATGTTTTGCACCCGCGCTAGTCCATCCCTTGCTCTTCCGTTAGTCAAGTAACCTAACGGTGCATGACGGGGCCCCGTGGCGAATGAGGATGGCATATACGTATATTGTATTTTCGTTATTTTCTAGTGTGATATGGATTAATTGATGGGACTGCATTAATTCTGATTAATTCAAGGAAAACAAAGCTATATGATGTTGGAATCAATTGTTTAAAAACTGATATTATAGACGTTTCCTTTTGCTTTCCACAGTGGTATTCGGTTATGAATATCCAGCACCTCATTCGACGAGACAAGAGCCGAGATCCCTTCACAGGGAGTGACCTCTTGAGCAAAAGTTTGCGTCATTGTAATAACTTCACTATAGTCGATTCTTTTTCTTTGCATCATGGTATTTGGTTAGGAATATCCTGCACCTCATTCGATAAGGAAAGAGCTGAGATCTCTTCACAGGGAGTGACCTCTTTAGCAAAAGTTTGATCCACTATATATTTGTAAAACCACTCGGTTCCTTCAACGATATCAAGTTCATTACGTTACTGGTTTTTCGCCAAAAACCAGTAGTAGCCCTCCACCATTTCTTATAGATATTACTTAGTATTCATGCTGTGTATGTTGACCTCTATCAAGGCATAGTGAATGGTAGCTGCGTAATGCTTATTTGTTGTATAGATATGCAATTATTTAGGACAGTCGCACGGTTATGTTGACCTCTGTCAAGGGCTTGTGCAGGTGGGTCTAAGTTAATCCAGGACAATGACGAGTTGAACTTGACTTGCGACTTATAATATGTTGACCTCTGACAAGGTCATAAGCCGCTTGGGGCAAAAACCACATCGGGAGTTTCAAATATACAGGAAACTTGCAGATCTAGCATACCTTCTGGAGTGTGGTGATTAGTGTGGATTCCATCTAGGTCATCACACAATGATAGTTGGATCCCGATCCCACTGATGAGTAGGATTACTCTTGGGAGATTATTTCACTTAACAATCAATGTTATAAACTAAGTTGGTGTCTAGAACGGTGTTAGCAGGTCTACGCCTCCAGGAAAAGGGGTTATATAATTAAGGAACTTCGCGAAGCGTTGGAAAACCCCCCTTGAAGTAACAACACTAGCCTGGTTGAAAGGTTAAGCAATTATTGTGACGTGCGATTAATCCCGACTAATTCTCCTTTTAGGGTTTGAAAGAGAATTCGAGAAAACAGTGGGAGCCATCCTGATTAGATAAAGTGATTAACCATTCTAATCTAAATTAGAATACACGCTGAGTGTTTATTTTCTCTCTCTCTTTGGCAGCGACCATGGCCTGACCCTAAATTAAAACTCATGAACCAAGTTAACCGAACCTTCTTGAAACATTTTGGCTATTGGATTCTTTTAGTCGCATATATCATTGCCGCTACCTCTTTCCCTTTTGCATTTTTCCAGAACACTCCATATCACTACGAAGATCCACATTTCTTGGATATTCCATCATATAGTCACATACGAACTCGAAGGAACTTGTTCCAGTTCGAGGATGGTTTCCGGTTCGGGAGAAATTGAATAAGATTATTTGGTTGTCTTTTCCTTTTACCTTCTTTCAGGTTGTGAGGGCTCCTGGTATGAGGAGAGTACACCTATTTCGCTTATTGGATAGTCTTCTTCTAAACCTTAGGCTGGTGCCGAAAGGTGGGGAAGGAAGAAAACCAATTAGCCTAAGAATAGTGTACAGAAGATAATAAGTAAAGACGTATAAAGGAATTAGAGTAAGGGCAAAGGAAATTGCGAATGCTATCATTCACGACTTCTGCCACTCGTACATCTACTTGTGCATTTCTCCAGAACACTTCGTATCACTACGAACATCCATATTGCTCGAAGGAACTTGTTCCAGTTCGAGGATGGATTCTGGTTCTGGAGAAATTGAATAGGTTATTCAGTTGTCTTTTCCCTTTACCTTCTCTCAGGTTGCGAGGGCTCCTGGTATTAGGAGAGTACACCTATTACGCTTATTGGATAGTCTTCTTCCAAACCTTAGGCTGGTGCCGAATGGCAGGGAAGGAAGAAAACCAATTAGCCTAAAGATGTTGTACAGAAGGTAATAAGTAAAGACATATAAAGGGATTGGAGTGAGGGAAAGGAAGTATACGGTTACCGTTATGAATCTGGATAGTAGAAGAGGCATTACTAGGAATACCCGGCTATCCTTCGAAACATTTTAATGTTTTAGTTTTACTGTGTGGTTTTAATTGAAAACTATTTTCCCAATTAGATTCTGACTCCAGAGTATGTATTTACCATATTTGATTCTTACATCTGTATAGCATTATAGATAATGAGTGGGAGTAAGATATTAGGAATTGGGTGATTAGATCCTCTATATATCAGAATTCTTTGTAATTGGTGATATTCGAGAAAATCACCTGGGTTTTGCCTGGCAGCAAATATTTGGTTTTGAATATCCGTTATTATGCACCAATTTCAAACTGATATATCTGTACGTTTATTTTATAAAGTGAGATATACCTTTTTGAAATTATGTTTGTGACATTTACCTATATCAGTTGATAGTTAGGTAAGGTGCATTCAACAACGGTGTAATTCTTATTAACCATATTACAGTTTTCAACCTACGACGCACATATTTTTGGTTATTAAACTCAGTGGACTTATACAAAGCATTGTATATTGCCCGATGTCCGTAAGGACAAAGGGCTTGGTACTCGTATTATATTCTGTTTACTCATGACTTCTCTAGTTTTAGACAGGTATTTCATTGAGATACAAGGTCCAGATTTTGAGAAGTTATAGGTATAAGAATAAAGTAGAGAACCATATGTTGCAAGTATTAGAATTCTTCAAGGTGATCAAAGATGTAGATACTTATGTTAGGTATTCCGTTGTAAGTAATAGTTTTGAGAACTTGCTTTTCTTTCAGGTTACTCATACATGGATGCATTCCTTAATGAGTAATGCTGCTTGGCTTCCTTCCATTTGGTTGATATGCATTGGAAACAGCTGCATGATTTTTTGAATCTGGTTCCAACTAATTTAGTTCATTTGTTTTCTATATGGTATATAGAATAGATTCATATCTTAACGATGTTAAGGTATATGGAGTAGTCCGGCTGATACTTAAAACCAGAATCTGGACAAACTCTAGGCACGTTTCAGTAATGGCAGTTTGTGGGTTATCCGGGCTTTGACGAGGGTTAACTTTCTACGATTAGCAAGATCAATAGTTATATATTTTTCTTGATGTAAGTCGATGTCGTGAACCCCACGTGTTCGCGGGGAGGCGGAAATTGCAAAAAATGATTTTTACGGGCTTCGCAACACCGACTAGAACCAAGGATCGATTATAAACCCTAGCTAGCAAACTACTTGAGGTTTAACTACTCGGAAAAGAGATTATACCTCGTGGTATCATGTCCTTCGGGTCTTCTCACTCTCCTCCTCGTCATCATAGGCTCCGAGGATCGAAACGGATCGATGCTTCCTCATCGGCTTGTTCGAGTCAAAGACTATCCACCCAAGAGTCTATAGTCCGAGCTCCAACCTCAAATCTAAGGTAACTAGGGCAACTAGTTTGCTAAACTAGATGGCCTAGGTGATGTAGAGAAAGAAGATGGAGTTGTTTGTCTCTTGAAACCCTAGGTTTCTCAACTCATGATACCTAAGGGTTGAAAGGAAGAAGAAGGTGATGGCCTGAGGAAAGAGAAAATGTTTTTGATAATGATAATTGAGATGGCTCCCTCGATATGACTACAAGCATGGCAAGAAAAATATCTCACCCAAAATATCTAGTGCCACAAAATATCTCACAAAATATTTAAGTCAAATAGTCAAACCAAGTAGCCATGGCACAATTATCATTTATAAAAATAACAAATAATTTCCTCCACCTGATAATTGTTTTAATCAAGAAAATAACCAAAACCCTAATGAGGTGTCTCCTTCTAATAGCAATCTTGATTAATTACAAGAAAGCCCCTCTCATCCGTATATACATACCCATATCCGTAGTCCGAAAAACACGAATACAATGAGACGAAACTGATCCATCAATATAATACTAGAATCCGGCTTAAACCAAAGCCCACTAGTATTATCCGCCCGAACATCATAGGCGCACAAGTACACGTATGTGTTCGAAGCCCTGCCGTAAAACCATACGGCCTCTACATCTTTCGCCAGATGCAGGAAAACTCTCTATGTGGGACTCTAAAGACTTGACAGTACGCTGGAAGTGGGTTTAACCACAAGCCGCAAGCGGTACTAGATGCACGTAATGGCTACCCAGGTATCTGTCGATAAGAAGGCCGATGAGCAAACTCATCCGAACTTCTACTGAGCCTGTATGTGACAATCTCCGTACAGTCCGGTCTGTTCGTCTAAGAGTATCGCATATCGGGCCTAGGACGGCGGCATACGTCAGACCCCTAATAGCGTAATAAGTCGTGCCAGAGTGTAGCCCAAAACACCATAAAAACTACTGGAATACCTACCAGTAAATCTCTCTTGCCCTGGCCAGGGGCTTTGTGTAATGGCTCTCCGAACAAAGCGCGATATCAACCCCCAATACCGGGAGAGATGAATCATATCTAACCGCCACTGCCTCCAAGTGCTCCGGGACTGCACCCAACTACTACCTGTTTGCACGACTCCTTTGAGCCGTGGAAGGGTAGTATTCAAAGTACAGTGGGAACACACTCGAGGCGAAGTAGTAGTGTCAAGTCGACGGACTAAGCTGTACTCATGTCACCTGGGAATTGCTACCTGACGATAGGTATAATGCCCACCAGCAGTTCCTGACGAGTCCTGTCCAGTGTACTCATAACCTAATGAGCACCTGCATACTATCTCTAGTACAATGTACTAATGGCTGTGGGACTGACCATCTCCCCTGCTGGGATGAGAAGCGTATACACTAGTCTACTCTAGAGTATCGATGCCCCGTCTCGATAATCCTACGACTAGGGACGAGTATAAGGATGTACTTATAGACTACCCAGCTCCTACTAGTATGACTACCATCACAACGCTGGTAATCAAGCAAAAATACTAAGGGCTTTACCAATATGTATAGGCGATATGCTAAAAGAAATACATGCACATATTGAGGTAGAAACAAACTAGGTAGCATACCACCATTTTGAGCAAGACTGTCAATACAACTGTGAATATCCCAAGCTTCCATTAAGTAATATACAAACCATTATGGTACAATAATGGCCTCTAGGGAATATATCACTAACACTTGACTCGCCACAGTTTTAGTAAAATGGATTCTTTTCAGAAAACATTAGTGGGAGTATGGTAGAACTGGAAGTGATTCCAGAACCATAAACAATTACTGAAAATTTAATAGAACCTAAGGATTCAATTGGTTTCGACGATCCATTAGCCACTCCGCAGATTTGGTGGGTAACCTCAGGCACCCGAGAGGTACTTTGGTCTCCTCAAAGACGGTGACAGGGAGGTTTTTGATTACACAAACTTGACACTACTGCTGTTCTAGACTATGATATGTTGCAGGAGGATGAGTATAACGTCATTCTAAATAAGCTTTAGAAGTGCACATGTATATGACTCTGCCAGAGGGTTGTTGTAGTCAGTGGGAGCAGAAGCGTAGTGGGCAAGTAGCTTATGTCTATTTATAGACTAAAGAAGGTACCGCGGAGATAGATCATCTAGTTTCGATGTGACAGTCATAGATTTTGACTTCATCATAACAATAGATGGACCTGGTAAGAAGGTAGTAGGAAGAGATGTCCTGGTATTTGGATGACATGCTGTTGAAAGAAAGTGATATTCCTATACTACGATCGGTTATACTGTGGTTGACACAAGGAGTTTCTCCACATAGGATCTGGATAAAATATCAGGGATTCTAGTGCCTAGATCTATAGTTTTAGACCTAGATTTGAAAAATGTCCCAATTTGGGTACTTGACACTATTCTAAAGTGTTTTAGAATGGATGAATCCTGGCATGGTGGTGTACCCACAGGTGATGGAGTCACCCTCTCTAAAGAAATGTCTTCTAGACTGATGAGGAGAGTGATTTGCATGATTGGCTTATCACCTGCTTAGGCAATTGAGCCAATCATGAGATGCCAAGTACAACATCAGATATTATTTTTGCACTAGCTGCAATAAACATATATTAATCCAATCTTGGAGAAACATTGGGAAGCAGTTATGAACATATGTGGATGTTCATGGTATATGGTAACGACAACCTCCTTCAGGAGGTGGTTATCATTTCTGGCTTCCAAGGTGACCTGGTTGACAGAGTGGCTGTCATAGTTATATTTTTCTCTCTTTTGAGGGGAAGTATGTTGGACAGGTGTTCCAAGCAGATACTGTTGAAGGCATGGCGCAGTATAATGATTAAATTCATTAGACGATACATTCTAAGAAGTTTGTTGGATTTGGAGTTCATTTATGAACTGGGTCCCATCAAACATCCAGACAAATTCTAAGACTGGTATTGCTCATTTCGGGAGATAGTCTTTCTCCACGAAGTTGAGATATAGAGAGATAAAGATAGAAACACTGGAGCGGATCCACTCACTGAGGCTATTTCTTGAACGCAATAGTTTCAAAAACAAGCTTTGTGAGACTGATTAGTAGAGAAGTTGAGTATTAGGTATCACACGGGCTGTGAGTATGCGACACCGCAATAATTAGCCTTAAGTGCAAGTGAGAGATTGTTGGATATAGTGCCCTCAAGGCAATTATCATAATCGCAGGCAGGTGATTATGATGATTGAGGGAGGACCTATATGGATAGAACAGTCTTACTCGAGATGATAGTATGATATCTTGTTTGTCTTTATCATCATGTACATACATTATGTGGTATTACAGATCACTATTACATGTTGATAGAGCTCATAGGATTCTTGCTTGACTACCAGCATTATAATGGCGATCATATACGTGAGAGCTTGGTGGTCTATAAGCACATCCTTAAATGTCCCTAGTCACGGGAGTATCAAGATTGGGCATCGATACTCCGGAGTAGACTAGTGTATATTTATTGAGACCCCGACAAGGGGCGGTGGCCGGTCTTACAAGACATTGTTGTCAGTAAGTCCCCTAAGATAGTATACAAGTGCTCATTGGGTTATGAGTAACCTGGACGGACTCGCCGGGAATATGCTATTTGGTATTATACCTATTGTCAGATAGATGTTCCCAGGTGACATGTGTACAGATTAGTATGTCGATCTGAGATCGTCATTTGTCTCGTGTGAGTTCCTACTATACTTTGATTACTACCCTACCATGGCTCAAAGGAGTCGTGCAAACATGTTTTAGTTGGGTACAGTCCCGAGCCACATGGAGACAGTGAGCAGATCGTCGGGGATTCGTCTCTCCTGGTATTGGGGGTTGATGTCGTGCAGTACACGGGTGGCCATCACCAAAAATCCTTGGCCAAGGTAGATGAGAATTACTGATTCGGATCAGTAGGTTCTCAGTGGGTGATGGGCTTCATACCGTCACGAAATATCACGTTATTATGGGTCTTACTTTATCCACCCCCTAGACCCGATATGCGATACTCTTAGACGAACAGACCGGACTGTACGCATATCGTCACGAACAGACTTAGTAGGAGTTCAAATGAGTTTGCTCGTCGGCCTTCCTTTCCCTCAATACCTGGGTAGCCGTTACGTACAGCTAGTGCCGCTGACGTGCTTGTGGTTAAACCCACTGCCAGCATATTGAAGAGTCTTTAGAGTCCCACACAGAGGGTGTAAGTTGATGTCGTGCACCCCGCGGGATCGCGGGTTCTCGGGAAGGCGAAATACGTAAAAAATGATTTTTATAGGTGTTGCAACACCGACTTGAACTCCACGATCGATGCTAAACCCTAGCTAGAAAACAAAATTTAGTGAGGTAAACTACTCGAATAAGAGTTTATACCTCACAGATTCATATCCTTCGGGTCTTCTTGTCGCTGTCCTCCTCCTCGTTATAAGCTCCAAAGATCGTTTGGATCGATGCCTTCTCGTCGGCCTCCTCGAGTCAAAGACGATCCACCCAAGAGTCTATAGTCCGAGCTCTAATCTCAAATCCGAGGTAACTACGGCATCTAGTTCGCTAAACTAGATGTCCTAGATGATACAGAGAGTGTAGATGGATTAGTTTGTCTCTAGGAATCCTAAATTTCTCAACTCATGAGACATTTAGGGTTAAAGGAAGAAGAAGAGAGCTTGAGGAAAAAAAAGAGTGTAGAATAAAACATAAGAATGAGCTTGCTATCATTTGTGATGAATAATGCATACTAATAATGCTAACCAAAAAATATCTAGCATGCTTGATAAAATATCTAGTATGCATAATCATCATAAAGTGTGTCATGCCATGAGTCGCCTAAGAGCCATGCTTGATCTTTTGTCAAATTACATCTCATTTCCTCCACCTCATTAATCTTTTAATCAAAAAGATTAAAAACCCTAATGACGTGTCTTCTTCTAGAAACAATCTAGAGTAAATTACAAGAATGCCTCTCATCCGTATATACATACCCGTATCCGTATTTCAAAAAACACGAATACAAAGAGACAAAAATAATCCATCAGTATATTACTAAGATCCGGTTTAAACCAAAGCCCACTATTATTTTCCGCCCAAAAATCATGCATGCACAAGTACACGTATGTGATCGAAGCCCTGCCGTAAAACCATACAGCCTCTACATCTTTTTCCCGATGCAGGGAAACCCTCTGTGTGGGAATCTAAAGACTCGACACTACGCTAGCAGTGGGTTTAACTATAAGCCGTCAGCGGTACTAGCTGCACGTAACGGCTACCCAGGTATCTGTCGATAAGAAAGCCGATGAGAGAACTCATCCGAACTCCTACTAAGCCTATCTGTGACAATCTCCGTACAGTCCGATCTGTTCGTCTAAGAGTATTGCATATCGGGCCTAGGGGACGGTAATCATCAGACCCCTAATAGCGCAATAAGTCGTGTCGGAGTGTAGCCCAAAACACCCTGAGAAACTACTGGAGTACTTACTAGTAAATATCGCTTGCCTTGGCCAAGAACTTTGTGTAATGGCTTTCCGAACATAGCGTGATATCAACCCCCAATACTGAGAGAGACGAATCTTATCTGACCGCCACTGCCTCCAAGTGCTTCAGGACTGTACCCAACTACTACCTGTTTGCACGACTCCTTTAAGCTGTGGTAGGGTAGTAATCAAAGAACAGTGGGAATACACTTGAGGCGAAGTAGCAGTGTCAAGTCCACGGACTAAGCTGTACTCATGTCACCTGGGAACTGCTACCCGACGATAGGTATAATACCCACCTGCAGTCCCTTACGAGTCCTGTCTAGTGTACTCATAACCCAATGAGCACCTGCATACTATCTCCGGTACGACGTACTAATGGCTGTGGGACAAACCATCTCCCTTGCCGGGATGAGAAGCGTATACACTAGTCTACTCTGGAGTATCGATGCCCCGTCCTAATAATCTTACGACTAGGGACCTGTATAAGGATGTGCTTATAGACTATCGAGCCCCCACTAGTGTGACTGCCATCACAACGCTGGTAGTCAAGCAAAGATCCTAAGGGCTCTACCAATATGTATAAGCGACATTCTAAAAAAAACATATGCACATATTGAGATAGATACAAACCAAGTAGCATACTACCATATTGAGCAAGACTGTTATTATCTCCGTGTATATCCCAAGCTTCCAAAATGTAATATACAAACTGGTACTATAAAATAATGGCCTCTAGGGCATATATCACCAACAGAGGGTTTCCTTGCTTCGGGCGAAACGATGTAGAGGCCGTATGGTTTTACGGCAGGGTTCGATCATATACGTGCACTTGTGCACGGATTATGATTCTAACGGATAATACTAGTAGGCTTTGGTTTAAGCCAGTTTATAGTATTATATTGTTGGATTATTTTCGTCTCATTGTATTCGTATTTTGTCGGAATACGGATATGGGTATGTATATACAATGAGGGGTATTCTTGTAATTTATTACAAGGTGCTTCTCGAAGAAGACACCTCATTTAGGATTAAATGGTTAATGAGGTGGAGGGATGAGGTGTTATGATACATTGAATCTAGCATGGATACTTGGCGGCTCACATGGTGACTCATGGTTTACTATTCTTGTATGCTTGATATTTATTTGGTTTGTGAGATATTTTGTGAGAAAAAGAGAGTTCACAACACTTAGCCATTCTTCATTCATGCTCAATAAAACACTCCCATCTCCTCAAGCATCTTCTTCTACCTCCACCCTAAAAGTCTCATGTGTTGAGAAACCTAGGGTGTTTTGAGACAAACTAATCCATCATTAGACTCTACATCCTCTAGGCTATCTAGTTTAGAGAACTAGGTACCCTAGTTACCTCGGTATTGAGGTTGGAGCTCGAACTACAAATCCTCAAATGGATCATCTTCGATGAAGGGAGACCGGAGGCCAAACTCGATCCATAACGCCTCAAGGAGCTTATGAAGATGGTAGAAGACCGAAGGACATAGATCATTCGGTATAACACTTCTATCACCATAGTTTAGCTATTGATAGTTTGCTAGTTAGGGTTTATGGTTCGATTCTAGACGGGTTTGTTGGCGTCAAGTTTTAAACGTCAGTTTTCGTTCCACACCGGCCACGGAAGATGGCCAGGGCACCGGCATAACCTAATAATTACTTCATTTGAAGTACAGGTAATCACTTCATCTGAAGTGCAGGTGATATTTCATTTGAAATATAAGTAGGACTCCCTAGGTAAGGTCCACCCTACTTCATTTGAAGTGTGTGTAGCACTTCATTTGAAGTGTAGGTGGGACCCCTAAATGGGGTCCACACTACTTCATTTGAAGTATGTGTAGCACCTCGTTTGAAGTGTAGGTGGGACCCCTAAGTAGGGTCCACGCCCAAAAATAGAAACAAAAATGTTTCTTCTTCAGGGAGTCCTATTTAGGGCCTCCTAACGGACCGGGAAAGGGTCCCGAAGTAGTCGAGAGGCCATTTTGGGGCTTCCCGATGACTACTTCCTAGCCATATAGGAAACTCTTTTAGAGAGTTTCTTCAGATGAAAACTCATATATTTGAGTTTCATGTACGAAATGAGAATGTGGGATATCATTCTCAATGTAACGACTCAGAATTTGCTGCACGAAATTTTTAATTTAATGTACAGAAAGGAGTTTACAAGCCTGAGTACAAGTTATAAATATATTTTGTTCAAGAACAGCAAGAAACTACTTGTAGCTCACTGGTAAAGCTTTACACTGCTGTGACGTAGCCTCTGAATTCGATTCCCATCAGGAACATTTATTTTTCTGATTTTTTTTAAAAAACTTTTTGTAAGCCTAAAAGTTTACACGTGCAATGCACATAAAATGAAAAGTCTGAAGAAATCAAACATGTGCATAATGGAGTTAATACAAGTATGAAAACGTGTCCAAAATCCAGAGCCCTAACCCTACAAAACGATCGGCGAGATCACTCTATGGGCCGGTGCCGACGAGCCCCCTATAGGCAATGGTGCCCGGAGTTTGCACACTTGTTGTTTCCCTTACCCCTAACTCCCCTGCACTGTTTGATTTCTCTGCAATCAAATAGAGACCCCTAATTTCTCCAATTTATCATTTTTAATGCATTTTAGTTCACTCTTTTAATTCCAAAACCCTAATTTCACATTATAAATACTACCCCATATCCTAACCCTTCCTCATTCTGAAAATTCTAGCCAAAACTCTCAAATTTTCTCAAGTACAAATGGAGTAGAAGAGGAGTTAGCCAACGACCAACTTCCGGTGTGGAATCGAGGCCTTTCCGGCAACACCGCGACACCACGACGATAACCCCCCTCTTCTTCTATCTCTTCTTAAACCAATTCACTCGTAAGTCCTTTTCAATTATCACTCTTCTTCTCTAAAACTTCTTTTTCAAAACATATATCAGAAGTGGAGTTAATACCGACATTTTCTTCTATTCTATATCAAATCCACTCTTTCTTACATATTTGGCATCTAAATTCTTACACTATGTTCATAACCTTAAAACTAATGTTTAGAAACAACTTTCACTCAAAAACATCATGCTATGTAACCTTAATTTAACCTTTATATTAAAATACCATGACCTTTATATATGTCTTCTTATATTCCTTTTTTTAAACATAACTTTAGAAAACTTCATGGGGTAATGACCTACCCCTCACATACACACATGTGTCTATAGCACGATACCTTTTGAACATATTTTTGTTACAATATTATATCAAAATACCATGTACTATAAAAACAGTTTTGTTTTAAATTGTATTTAGAATCCCTTTGCGGTTGTGCCTCTACAACCCTTTTTAGGGGACCCGCTATTTGATGCTGCGGATTATCACATATCCTGGGGCTAGTAGAGCGAGATGCAGACCTCCTCATGGAGCATTCAGTTTCGAAAGGTTTTTAATACGGTTTTACAGAAAAACGCATTCTTCTACTTTAATAAAAATAAATTTTTAATAATTATATAAATATTATCAAATCACATATTTTCAAATATAATAACATTATATTTTTTCTAAATATAAAAGAATGACGAGTTTCACCAAAGTACCCTCAAGTTACCAAAAGACAAGTTTTACACTAAAATACCATGAACTTTACAAGCTAAGCTATTATCACTAAAATACCTCAAATCTTTAAAACCCACATTCATGAAACCCTAAATATGATAAATAAATTCTCGAGCTTTATTTTGAAATTTTATCAAACTACTTTTCATAAAACTCCCTCGAGATTATATAAAACAATCTTAGGGACTTTAGTAAATATAGATTTAAGCAGGATCCGTTCACCTGAGCCCTAGGGAGCCGGAGAATGAGAGTGCTTGCCTATTTAAGATAAACAACTTAACTGGGTTATCACATGGTAATTGTCTTGGAAAAGGACACAAATTTTGCAGTTCATGTAAGTCTACGGTAGCGCTCCGGCCGTCAATCCGAAGCCAAACGCGGAACAAAAAACTTTTATAACTGGCGCTAACATAGACTTTCACCCGGATCATGCCATTAACACTAAACTAGCAAACTACAAAGATGTTAGAATGGCTATACCGATCAATCCGTGTCCTTCGGTCTTTAGCCATCATCCCACGCTCCTCGCGGTATCTCCGATCTCGCTCGATCTCCGGTCTCCTCGTCAAAGTGGCACCACGTCAACGAATCTTTATACGGGATCCCGCCTTTATACCGAGACAATTTGGATATGAAGTTTTCTAGCCGACATGTCGAAGATTGAAGTAGTGATAGTGTAAAATACTTTGTCTCAAGGCACCCAATGAATTGGGTGAAGGTAAATGAAGTTGCCAATTTGAGTTTTGATGAAATGAGCTCAAAGAATTTTTTGCTTTGGAAAATCTTGTGTGTATTTATAAAAATGGTCGGCCACTTTAAAAGCTTACTGGAATTTTGGCGGGGGTGAGCACAAGGAAGAAGTGGTGACCATAAGCATAAATATCATCACAAAGATCTTTAGTAAATATCCTAAGCTTTACAAAAACATTAAAGCTTAAGGATGAGTTACTAAAATGAAACCGTGCTTCATTAATGCTAAAAAACCATGACTCATCCAAAACAAAACAAGCCCACTAGCTCAATGATAATTTCGGCCATGATGAAGAAAAGAATGATATCTTGGCCAAAAAATAAATGCACAAATATCAACCATTAATTAAACATTAAAACTAATGTTTAAGCAAACAAAGAAAAACTGGCAAGTTCAAAAGTAATCCCATAACGAATTACTGGATTACCCCACAACTGTGTATACATACCCGCATCTCTATTCCGACCAAATACGAATGCAATGAGCCAAAAATATTCTTACACAATATAGTACTAGGATCCGGCTTAAACCAAATCCCACTAGTATTATTTGTCTGAACCATGACACGTGCACAAGTGCACGTGTATGTTCGAACCCTGCTATAAAACCATACGGCCTCTACAACGTTTCGCCCGAACTTGGGAAACTATATGTGGGGGACTCTAAAGACTCGTCAATACTCTGGCAGTGAGTTTAACCATAAGCACGTCAGTGGTATTAGCTGTACGTAACGGCTGCCCCTGTAATGAGCAAAAGGGAGGCTGATGAGCGAACTCATCCAGAAACCCTACTGAGCCTATCAGTGACAATATCCGTACAGTCCGGTCCGTTCATCTATGAGCATCGTATATCGGGCCTAGGGGGATGGTAACGTCAGACCCCCAATAGCAGTATAAGTCGTGTCGGAGTGTAGCCCAGAACACCCTAAGATACCACTGAAGTACCTACCAGTAAATCTCCTGCCTCGGGCAAGGACTTTCTGTAATGGTTCTCCTACACACAGCACGATCTCAACCCCAATACCGGGAGAGACAAAACCCCTGCCGATCTGCTCACTGCCTCCATATGGCTCGGGACTGTACCCAACTAAAACCTGTTTGCACGACTCCTTTGAGCCGTGGTAGGGTAATAATCAAAGCACAGTGGGAACTCACACGAGACAAATGGCGATCTCAGGTCGATGAACTAACCTGTACACATGTCACCAGGGAACTGCTATCTGACGCTAGGTATAATACCAACTAGCAGGTTCCCGGCGAGTCCTGTCCGGTGCACTCATAACCTAATGAGCACCTATATACATCTTAGGTGAACCAACTGACACCAATGGCTTGTGAGACCGGCCACCACCCCTCATCGGGGTCTCGACTGTATACACTAGTCTACTCCGGAGTATCGATGCCCTGTCTCGAAACTCCCACGACTATGGACCACTTTTAAGGACGTGCTTATGGACTACCCAATTCTCACGTATATGATTGCCATCATACTGCTGGTAGTCAAGCAAGAATCCTAAGGGCTCTATCAACGTGTAATAGTGATATATAATGTCACCTAAATCTGTACACGATGATAAAGACAAACCAGATAGTATACTATCATCTCGAGTAAGACTGTCCTACCGGTATAGGTCACCCCTCAATCATTGCAATCACGTACCTGCGATCTAATAATTGACTTCGAGGGCACTATATCCAACAATCTCCCACTTGCACTTAAGGCTAATTATTGCGATGTCGCATATTCACAGCCTGTGTGATACCGAACACCCAACTCCTTTACTAATCAGTTTCACAAAGCTAGCTTTTAAAACTATTGTGTTCAAGAAATAGCCTCAGTGAGTGGATCCGCCCTGATGTTTCTTTTTATGTCTCTCTTAATCTCAAGTTCGCGGAGAAAGCCATCTCCCGAATTGAGTAATACCTGTCTTAGAATATGTCTGGATATCTGATGAGACCTAGTTCATAAATGAAGTCCAAATCCAAACTTCTTAGACTGTATCGTCAACTGAACTTAATCAGTATCCTGCACCATGCCTCCCTCAGTATCCACTTGGACCAGCTGTCCAAACTACTGCCCCTCGTCAGAGGGGAAACTATAACTCTGACAATCACTCTGTCATCCATGTCACCTTAGAAGCCTGGAATGATAACCGTCCCCGAAGGAGGCTGCCGTTATCAAATCCCTAGACCAACCACTTATGTTCTAAAACTGTCTCCGATCGTTTCTCCAGGATTGGATTAATATCAACTTATTGCAGCCAGTGCAAAAACAACATCTGGTGTGGTACTTGACATCTCATGATCAACTCAATTGCCTAAGCAAGTGATATGTTAATCATGCACATCCCTCTCCCCTTTAGTCTGTAAGACATCTTTAGAGAGGGTGACTCCATCACCTGTAGGTACACCAACATGCCAGGAGTCGTCTATTCTAAATTTCTTTAGAATACTGTCAAATCTAGATCTAAAACCATAGATCTAGTAACCAGAATGTCTGATATTATATCCATATTCTGTGTGGAGAAACTACTGTGTGACAACCAAAGTATAACCGATCGTAGTGTAAGAATTTCACTTCCTACTCTGTGTATGTCATCCAAATACCAGGACTTCACACCCTACTACTTTCTTAATAGATCCATCCTCTATTCTGATGAAGTCAAAGCTCATGAATGTCACATCAAAAATAGATGATCTATTTTCGCTATATCTGCTTTAGTCTATAAATAGACATAAGCTACTTGTCCACTATACTTCCGCTGCTCCCACTGACTACGATAACCCTCTGGCAGAGTCATATACACGTGCACTTCTAAAGCTAGTCTAGAAAGATGCTATACTCATCCTCCTGCCGAGTCTCATAGTCTGGAACAGCAGTAGTGGCAAGTCTGGGCAAACAAGAACCTCCCTATCACCGTCCTTGAGGCTACCGGGGTACTTCTCGGGTGCCTGAGGTTACCCACCATATCTGCGGAGTGGCTAATGGAATGTCAAACCTGATTGAATGTTTAGGTCCTATTAAATTTTCCGTAATCGTTTGCGGTTCTGGAATCTCTTCCAGTTCTACCATACTCCCACTACCGTTTTCTGAAAAAATCCATTTTACTAAAATTGTGGCGAGTCAAGAACAATATCACTATTGATCTTCCTGATGGTATAAAATCAACCCTCGTCTAAGCCCGGGTCAACCCATTAACTGACATTACAGAAACGTGCCTTGAGTTATCCAGAGTCTGGTTTTAAGCATAAGCCGGACAACTCCCCGTACCTTAACATAGTTAAGATATGAACCATTCTATATACCGTATAAAAACATAGGCACTGATTTAATTGGAACCAGATTCAAATCATACAGCTGTCTCCAGTGCAGGTCAACTAAATGGAGAGAGGCTAATCAATATTACTCAACTTAGGAGTTCATCCAATTATGAGTAACCTGAAAGAGAAACAAGTTTCTCAAAACCATTACTATCAACTGAATACTAATCAAAAGTATCTACATCTTCGATCTCCTTGATGAATCCCGATACTTGCGACACCTGGTACTCTACTTTATTCTTGTACTTATAACTTCTCAAAACTTAGACCTTGTATTTCTACGAAACACATGTCTAAAACCGGAGAAGTCATAAGTAAACAGAATGTAGTACGAGTACCAACCCCTTTGTCCTAATGGACACTGGACAACATACAATACTCTGTATGAGTCCCCTGAGTCGAATAACTCAAAACCTGTGCGTCGTAGGTTGAAAACTGTACTTATGGTAATGAAGAATTACACCGCTGTTCAATGCTTATTACCTATCCATCAACTGATATAGGTAAATATCATGGACATAATTTCAAAAAGTTATATCTCACCTTATAAAAATAAACGTACAGATATATCAGTTTGAAATTGGTGCATAGTAATGGATACTCTAAACCAAATACTTGCCGTCCGGCAAAAACCCAGGCGATTTCCTCAAATATCACCAATTACAACGAATTCCGATATAATGAGGATGATCACCTAATTCCCAATAATTTACTCCTACTCATCATCTGTAAAACCATACAGATATGAGAATCATACCTGGTAAATACATACCCTGGAGTAAGTATCTAATTGGGAAATCGGTTTTCAATTAACAACGCAGAGTGAAACTAAAACATGAATATGTTTCGAAGGGGTATCCTGATATTCCTAGTAATGCCTCTTCCATTATCCAGATTCACTACTGTAATCGTATACCTCCTTGCCATCTCTCGAAATCCCTTTATTTGTCTTTAGTCATTACCTTCTGTACACCATTGTTAGGCTAAATGGTTTTCTTCCTTTCCCACCGTTCGGCACCAGCCTATGGTTTGGAAGAAGACTATCCAATAAGCATAATAAGTGTACTCTTCTAATCCTAGGAATACTCGCAACCTGAGAGAAGGTGATGATAAAATACAATTGAATAAACCTTATTCTATTTCTCCTGAACTGGAGAAAAGCAACGGTGAAGTAGGAGTAGTGATGAAATACGCGGTTTGGTCGTGAATGATAGCAGTCGCAATTTACTTTGCCCTCTTTCTAACCCCATTATATGTCTTTACTCATTACCTTCTGTACACCACACTTAGGCTAATTGGTTTTCTTCATTCCGTACCTTTCGGCACCTGCCTATGGTTTGGAAGAAGACTATCCAATAAGCGTAATAGGTGTACCATCCTAAACCAAAGAGCCCTCGCAAGCTGAGAGAAGGTAAAGGAAAAAGAAACTGAATAGTCCTATTCAATTTCTCCAGAACTTGAATCCATCCTCGAATCTGGAACAAGTTCCTTCGAGTTCGTATATAACCATACGATGGATTTATCCAATGGAAGTTGATATTCGTAGTAATACGGGTGTTCTGGAGAAATGCAAAGGGTAAAAGAAAGAGTGGTAATGATGTATGCAACTCAGATAATCCAAAAGCCAGTGTTTTAAGAAAGTTCGGTCAACTTGGTCACTGAGTCATAGTCTAGGGTCGGGCCATGGTCTCTGCCAAAGAGAGAGAGAAAAGAAATACTCTGCATGCACTCTAACCTAGATCAGAATGGTTATCACTTTATAAAATTAAGAAACCTCCCACTTTATCCTCAAATTCTCCTCCAAACCTGAAAGAAGAATTAGTCGGGATCCCCGAAGAGTAAACCAACTCATCAGTGGGAATCGGGATCCAACTATCATCGCATGATAACGTGATGGAATCCACTCACGTTATCACACTCCAGAAGTTATGCACATGCCTGGCAAGTTTCCTGTATGTTTGAAACTCCCGATGCGATTTTTCCCCATGCTCTTATAGCCCTGACAAAGGTCATCAAATCATAAGTCACATGTCAAGTTCTACCCGTCATTGTCCAGGTTAATTTGAACCCATCCGTACAAGCCCTTGACGAAGGTCAAGAAGGCTATATGACTGTCCCAAACCAACGCATCTATCTGTGCAACAGAAAGGTAACAAGCAGCTACCATACACTATGCCTTGATGAAGGTCAACAAACATAGCATGAATACTAAGTGCTATCCATCTGAAATGACGGAGGGCTACGGCTGGTTTTTGGCGAAAAACCTTTAACGTAATGAACTTGATATCGTTGAAGGAACCAGATAGCTTTTTACAAATATATAGAGACGAAAACCTTTGCCAAAGAGGTCACTCCCAGTGAAGGGATCTCGGCTCTTTCCTCATAGAATGAGGTGCAGAATATTCCAAATTGAATACCACGATGCAAAGCAAAAAGTAATCGACTATAGTGAAGTTATTACCCTGACGCAAACCTCTGTCAAAGGGGTCACTCCCGGTGAAGGGATATCGGCCCTTGCTTCGTCGAATGAGGTGCTGGATATACATAACCGAATACCTCTATGCAAAAAAAAAGAGAACGTCCTTGCAATAACAGCTTTTTGAAAAATGTTCCAACAACATCCAACAGGTTTGTTTTCCTTGCATTGATCAGAATCAACGCAGTCCCATCAATTAATCATACCAGAAAAGAATGAAAAAAATATACGTATATGGCATCCGCATTCGCCACTGGGTCCCGTCATCACCCGTTAGGTTACTTAACTAACGGCAGAGCGGGGACTGGACTAGCGCAGGTGTAAAACATATACAACATCTACTAGTATATATATCAATATACAATAATCGCTCCAGGCATGATAAACGCAACATTACAGAAAAGTAATAAGCATTACAGAACAATACAGATAAGCTGGGATCCCAGGGTTTCCTTTGAGCCGCAAATGAAACCCGACGTTCCCCTGGTCGTGTGGATAGCCTGTGCAATGAAAACCTAGACCCCTATGAGTGCGGCAAGTTACCCGCCAAAACCTGAAGCTAAGAAGCCCCCTTCAATAAAGTGAATGGACCACCCAGCACTTCACGGAATTCGGTAACTTGAACACCCCTCCTTGGGTCAACCTGTACCCCTACGAGTGCGGCGAATAGTCTGCCAATCCTAGAGTGAGGTCCCCTCCCTCTCAAAGCCATAAGATGCGGACCCGTTTCCCTCTAGAACCCGGCTATCCATGCACTCCGTCACGAGGTAATCCTAGTACAGAAGAGAAAATATGTTCAACGGGTACATCGACCTCAATCCGGTCGTGCCCCAAACAAATAATATACAAACAGGCAGTGACGGCAGTCCACATGTCGGACGCTCGCCCCGCGATATCAAATGTACAAATATATCCAAACTGCACTACCATTGCACGCAAGCTATCCACCACGACAAATCCGCAACATCACAGCACAACACAGAAAATCAACGTGAATGTCACGTTCGCAAACCCGTTTAAAAGAACTATAGCAATTGGACGAGTTATACAGCTCGAATGATATTCACGGTCGCAGATATAATGTAAGCACTATGAACTAACATATTTAAAATCTCGATCGACAAAATTTCCCAAAGTGGGCCCTAAGTACAAATCCAGTACTCTAACATATCCGGGCCCAAACAAAATATTCCAGAAACCACAATTCCATATGAAAGACACCCAGAAGAAATATGGTGCACTGTTGCCATAAATCGGCGGCGGAACCGCGGCCAAAACATAGGTTGTGCGGCGGTTCCGCGACAATCTGGTAGGTTCAGTGGCCCAAATTTCTTCTATGGTCTTAAAAAAGTCTGCACGATTTTTTGACATACCCAAAATAATTTTTAGACCAGTTTAAAAATTCAGCAGAAACTTGAAATACGGAATTGCGGTTTTGGAAATTTCGTTCGATCGATATTTTAAACATGTAAGAACAAGCTTGTAAAGGTTAATGGCGTGGCTTTGATACCATGTAAGTCTACGGTAGCGTTCCAGCCGTCAATCCGAGCCCAAACGCGGAACAAAAAAACTTTTATAACTGGCGCTAAGATAGACTTTCACCCGGATCGTGCCATTAACACTAAACTAGCAAACTACAAAGATGTTAGAATGGTTATACCGATCGATCCATGTCCTTCGGTCTTTATCCATCATCCCACGCTCCTCGCGGCATCTTTGATCTCGCTCGATCTCCGGTCTCCTCGTCAAAGTGGCATCACGTCAATGAATTTTTATACGGGCTTCCGCCTCTATACCGAGGCAACTTGGACATGAAGTTTGCTAGCCGATATATCCAAGATTGAAGTTGAGATAGTGTAGAATACTTTATCTCAAGGTACCTAATGAATTGGAGGAAGGTAAATGAAGTTGCCAATTTGAATTTTGATGAAATGAGCTCAAAGAATTTTTTACTTTGGAAAATCTTGTGTGTACTTATAAAAATGGCCGGCCACTTTAAAAGATTACTGGAATTTTGGAAGGGGTGAGCACAAGGAAGAAGTGGTAACCATAAGCATAAATATCATCACAAAGATCTTTAGTAATTTATAAAAATGGCCAGCCACTTTAAAAGCTTACTGGAATTTTGGAGGGGGTGAGCACAAGGAAGAAGTGGTGACCATAAGCATAAATATCATCATAAAGATCTTTAGTAAATATCCTGAGCTTTACAAAAACATTAAAGCTTAAGGATGAGTCACTAAAATGAAACCATGCTTCATTAATGCTAAAAAACCATGACTCATCCAAAACAAAACAAGCCCACTAGCTCAATGATAATTTCAGCCATGATGTAGAAAAGAATGATATTTTGGCCAAAAAATGAATGCACAAATATCAACCATTAATTAAACATTAAAACTAATGTTTAATCAAACGAAGAAAAACTGGCAACTTCGAAAGTAATCCCGTAACGAATTACAGTATTACCCCACAACTGTATATACATATCCGCATTTGTATTCCGACCGAATACGAATGCAATAAGACAAAAATATTCCTACACAATACAATATTAGGATCCGGCTTAAACCAAAGCCCATTAGTATTATCTTCCGAACCATGACACGTGCACAAGTGCACGCGTATGTTCGAATCTTGCCATAAAACCATACGGCCTCTACAACGTTTCACCCGAACTTAGAAAACTATCTGTGGGGGACTCTAAAGACTCGTCAATACTTTGGCAGTAGGTTTAACCACAAGCACGTCAGTGGTACTAGCTGTACGTAACGGCTACCCATGTATTGAGCAAAAGGGAGGCTGATGAGTGAACTCATCTAGAAACCCTACTGAGCCTATCAGTGACAATATCCGTACAGTCCGGTCCGTTCGTCTATGAGCATCGCATATTGGGCGTAGGGGGCGGGTAACGTCAGACCCCCAATAGCGGTATAAGTCGTGTCGGAGTGTAGCCAGAACACCCTGAGATACTACTGGAGTACCTTCCAGTAAATCTCCTGCTTCAGCCAAAGACTTTGTGTAATGGCTCTCCTAGACACAATACGATCTCACCCCTAATACCGGGAGAGACGAAACCCCTGCCGATCCGCTCACTGCCTCCATGTGACTCGGGACTGCACCCAACTAAAACATGTTTGCACGACTCCTTTGAGCCGTGGTAGGGTAATAATCAAAGCACAATGGGAACTCACACAAGAAAAATGACGATCTCAGGTCGATTAACTAACCTGTACACATGTCACCAGGGAACTGCTATCTGACGCTAGGTATAATACCAACTAGCAGTTTCCCGGCGAGTCCTGTCCGGTGCACTCATAACCCAATGAGCACCTGTATACATCTTATCTGAACCAACTGACACCAATGGCTTGTGAGACCGGCCACTGCCCCTCGTCGGGGTCTCGACTGTATACACTAGTCTACTCCGGAGTATCGATGCCCTGTCTCGAAACTCCCACGGCTATGGACCACTTTTAAGGACGTGCTTATGGACTACCCAACTCTTACATATATGATCACCATCATACTGCTGGTAGTCAAGCAAGAATCCTAAGGGCTCTATCAACGTGTAATAGTGATCTGTAATGTCACCTAAAGCTGTACACGATGATAAGACAAACCAGATAGTATACTATCATCTCGAGTAAGACTGTCCTACCGGTATAGGTCCTCCCTCAATCATTGCAATCACGTACCTGCGATCCAATAATTGACTTTGAGGGCACTATATCCAACAATTTTCCACTTGCACTTAAGGCTAATTATTGCGATGTCGCATACTCACAGCCCGTGTGATACCGAACACCCAACTCCTCTACTAATCATTTTCACAAAGCTCGTTTGTAAAACTATTGTGTTCGAGAAATAGCCTCAGTGAGTGCATCCGCCCTGATGTTTCTTTCTATGTCTCTCTTAATCTCAAGTTCGGGGAGAAAGCCATCTTCCGAATTGAGTAATACCTGTCTTAGAATATGTCTGGATATCTGATGGGACCTAGTTCATAAATGAACTCCAAATCCAAACTTCTTAGACTGTATCGTCAACTGAACTTAATCAGTATCCTGCACCATGCTTCCCTCAGTATCCGCTTGGACCACCTGTCCAAACTACTGCCCCTCGTCAGAGGGGAAACTATAACTCTGACAATCACTCTGTCATCCATGTCACCTTGGAAGCCTGGATTGATAACCGTCCCCGAAGGAGTCTGCCGCTATCAAATCCCTAGAACAACCACTTATGTTCTAAAACTGCTTCCGATCGTTTCTCTAGGATTGGATTAATATCAACTTATTGCAGCCAGTGCAAAAACAACATCTGGTGTGGTACTTGACATCTCATGATCAACTCAATTGCCTAAGCAAGTGATATGTTAATCATGCAAATCCCTCTCCCCTTTAGTCTGTAAGACACCTTTAGAGAGGGTGACACCATCACCTGTAGGTACACTACCATGCTAGGAGTCGTCTATTCTAAATGTCTTTAGAATACTGTCAAATCTAGATCTAAAACAATAGATCTAGTAACCAGAATGTCTGATATTATATCCATATCCTGTGTGGAGAAACTACTGTGTGACAACAAAAGTATAACCGATCATAGTGTAAGAATTTCACTTCCTACTCTGTGTATGTCATCCAAATACCAGGACATCACACCCTACTACTTTCTTAATAGATCCATCCTCTATTCTGATGAAGTCAAAGCTCATGAATGTCACATCAAAAATAAATGATCTATTTTCGCTATATCTGCTTTAGTCTATAAATAGACATAAGCTACTTGTCCACTATACTTCCGCTGCTCCCACTGACTACGATAACCTTCTAGCAGAGTCATATACACGTGCACTTCTAAAGCTAGTCTAGAAAGATGCTATACTCATCCTCCTGCCGGGTCTCATAGTCTGGAACAGCAGTAGTGGCAAGTCTGGGTAAACAAGAACCTCCCTGTCACCGTCCTTGAGGCTACCGGGGTACTTCTCGGATGCCTGAGGTTACCCACCATATCTGCGGAGTGGCTAATGGAATGTCAAACCTGATTGAATGTTTAGGTCCTATTAAATTTTCCGTAATCGTTTTGCGGTTCTAGAATCTCTTCCAGTTCTACCATACTCCCACTACCGTTTTCTGACAAAATCCATTTTACTAAAATTGTGGCGAGTCAAGAACAATATCACTATTGATCTTCCTGATGGTATAAAATCAACCCTCGTCTAAGCCCGGGTCAACCCATTAACTGACATTACAGAAACGTGCCTTGAGTTATCTAGAGTCTGGTTTTAAGCATAAGCCGGACAACTCCCCGTACCTTAACATAGTTAAGATATGAACCATTCTATATACCATATAAAAACATAGGCACTGATTTAATTGGAACCAGATTCAAATCATACAGCTGTCTCCAGTGCAGGTCAACTAAATGGAGAGAGGCTAATCAGTATTACTCAACTTAGGAGTTCATCCAATTATGAGTAACCTGAAAGAGAAACAAGTTTCTCAAAACCATTACTATCATCTGAATACTAATCACAAGTATCTACATTTTCGATCTCCTTGAAGAATCCTGATACTTGCGACACCTGGTTCTCTACTTTATTCTTGTACCTATAACTTCTCAAAACTTAGACCTTGTATTTCTACGAAACACTTGTCTAAAACTGGAGAAGTCATAAGTAAACAGAATATAATACGAGTACCAACCCCTTTGTCCTAATGGACACTGGACAACATACAATACTCTGTATGAGTCCCCTGAGTCGAATAACTTAAACCCTGTGCGTCGTAGGTTGAAAACTGTACTTATGGTAATGAAGAATTACACCGCTGTTCAATGCTCCTTACCTAACCATCAACTTATATAGGTAAATGTCATGGACATAATTTAAAAAAGTTATAACTCACTTTATAAAAATAAACGTACAGATATATCAGTTTGAAATTGATGCACAACAACGGATACTCTAAACCAAATACTTGCCGTCCGGCAAAAACCCAGGCGATTTCCTCAAATATTACCAATTACAACGAATTCCGATATAATGAGGATGATCACCTAATTCCCAATAACTTACTCCCACTCATCATCTGTAAAACCATATAAATGTGAGAATCATACCTGGTAAATACATACTTTGGAGTAAATATCTAATTGGAAAATTAGTTTTCAATTAACAACGCACGGTGAAACTGAAACATGAATATGTTTCGAAGGGGTATCCTGGTATTCTTAGTAATTCCTCTTTCATTATCCAGATTCACGACTGTAACCGTATATCTCCTTGTCATCTCTCGAAATCCCTTTAGTCATTACCTTCTGTACACCATCGTTAGGCTAAATAGTTTTCTTCCTTCCCCACCGTTCGGCACCAGCCTATGGTTTGGAAGAAGACTATTCAATAAGCATAAAAGGTGTACTCTCCTAATCCTAGGAGTAATCGCACGTACCAGCTTCCGTCACGTACCTGCTTCCGTCTACTGGGAAGCGAGGTATGACAGTAAAGGAAGACACTTATGCTAGATTTGAAAGGAGTTTCTATTGCGAAAAAACTTTCACGGATAAATTGGGTATATGTTTTCCACTGTAAAGAGGATTTCAACAGATGGAAGGGGATTTGCGATTTTTAGTAACAATACATTCAATTTCATATTTATCTTTAGCTCTATAGAAACTGAAAGACAATTCACGAATAAAGATACAAAAGTTTGGGTTCAAAAAGAGGAAAGTTTAGCGCCATTGCGGACTATAACTTGATACTTCTAATGCCTTCCTGGACGTTGATTGAAGATGTTTTAAAGTTCACCCAGATATCATGTAGTTTAATATCGTTACAGACAAATGTTAGTTTAAAGTCATTTCGGACATAAATATTAGTTTAGAGTCATCTCAGACGTGAATATTAGTTTAAAATCATCTCGGACATGATTATTAGTTTAGAGTCATCTCGGACACAGGGATTAGTTTAAATTCATTTCTGAGATGAATATTAGTTTTAGTGTCATTTCGGACATTAGTATTAGTTTAAATTCATTTCTGACATGAAGATTAGTTTAAAGTCTTTTCAGACATAAATATTAGTTTAAAATCATTTCAGACATAAGTATTAGTTTAAAGTCGTTTCGGACATGAGGATTAGTTTAGAGTCTTTTCGTACATAAGTATTAGTTTAGAGTCGTTTTGGACATGAGGATTAGTTTAGAGTCATTTCGGACATGAATATTAATTTAAAGTCATCTCGGACATTAGTTTTAAAGTCGCTTTAGACATAAATATTAGTTTAAAGTCATCTCGGACATGAAATCAGGCTAGGTCACTTAAGGTTTTGTCTTCTTCCTGTAAGATGTTGGGGCTCAGCATGTGTAGTATTCGTATTTTAAAATCACTACCTGAATGTGATCATTTCAAATGTTATTATTTACTGCCGAAAATGGGAGACAAATTAGAATAGATCGTCTTGCCTGAATTTGGAGGGAGATGCTATTTGGATTTATCCATCCACCTCTGCGAAGATGCCATGTTGATTTATGGCACGATATATCGGAGGTTTGGACGGATGCGGCCGTTGTAGCGTGAATTCTTCAGATTCCCTCTCGTTTTGTGAGGGTTTTATTTATTGTAGGGACGCTCTTACCTGCAGGCGAAAGGCCCTGCAGTTAATTAAGTTACCGTATTGCGATAACCAATTTCTCCTCCTCCGGAAGTTCACTTCGTGTCGTGTGTGTTTTTGTTCGTTTAGGTTGCTCGTGGATTGTATACAGAGACTAGTTTCTGTCGTCGCCCGTAGGGCATGGATTAGTCTAAATCTGTATATTTTAAATTTGTGTTTGTTTTATTTAAGAACCGTTAATATAATTTGAGATTAAGATCGACTTAAATGTATGTGAGCATGTAGAGCTCGATTTGTTTTTTTCTAAGGATACGTTAGTCCAATTTGAGACTAAGATCCACTTAACAATATTTTAGCAACAGAGCATTTGGACTCAGTTGCAAGACTAGCAATTTAGCAAATTTGGGATTTAGTCTGCTTAGTCTCCCCCCTTTTTTGGTTGGAAAGTGCTAAGCATTTGTTTGGGCTCTGTTTATTCAGTCCCTTTTTTATGCAAAAAATGCTGAGTACTTATATGAGTTTTGACACCCACATATGATCATGTGGAGCTTTCAGTCATGGAGATTGCCCAATAAGTGTTGAACACTTTACTCATTTTGTTTTTATATGAAGTGGTAAACACTCTTTATGGCGTCCACGTGGGGAGCACGTGAGGCGTTGGGCACTGCCCAATGAGTATTGAACACATAGCCATTTTGGACTGCTTGTGGAGTGCTAAGCACTCTTCCCTTCTATGGTGCCTACGTGAGGAGCACGTGAGGCGCTGGGTGCTAGGCGCTGCCTAGTGAGTGCTAAGCACTCTTCCCTTCTGTGGCGTCCATATGTGGAGCACGTGAGGCGCTGGGCCCTAGGCGCTGCCTAGTGAGTGCTAAGAACTCTTCCCTTCTGTGGCGCCCACGTGAGGAGCACGTGCGGCGCTGGGCGCTGCCTAGTGAGTGCTAAGCACTCTTTTCTTCTATGGCACCCACGTGAGGAGCACGTGCGGTGCTGGGCGCTGGGTTCTTTTCTCGTTTGTTGATAGTATTAATGATCACTAGGATCTTTGTTTTGCAGATCTAGGATCAAGATTCATTCATCATTTTTTTAAGAACCAAGTTCTTTTATGAGAACTAGGTTTCCCTTATATGCTTTTGTTTTGAGGAATTCAATTCCTAGTTCTTTTCTGAATCTTTGATTCTCAAGAACAAGTTCTTCGCGATGAGAATTAAATTCTCAACTTGTGCGAGACTTGTCTTGTGGATCTCAGATCCAGAGAAAGAACTAAGTTCTTTTAAAAGGGTTAAACCCTTCAGTAGGTAAATGAGATGTTTTGATCTCTATTTTTTTTATTTACCTAGAGTTTTGAGGAGGGAGATCTTCTTCCTTGAGAATTTGTTTCTCTGTTCCTTTTGAAGCTTTCTATTCTTTTTTTTTAGAACCTTAGGGGGGTTCCTCTCCTCTCAGACTTGAAGTCTTTGGTTCTTTATATAGTAGAGGAAATATGTTAATTAGTTTTGCATTAAGAGATCCCAATTGATTTGGGGAATTTTACCTACCATTGGATCTTTGATCCAAGGGTTTCTATTTTACAAAACATATTTTCTTGTTTTTAACAAGATTGGGGAAATATTTTCCCTTATGCAGAGTTTTACTCTGTGAAATGGTGATTTTTAATCACCATTGGATTTTTAATCCAAGGGTTCTCTGTTTTATAGAGGGCATAGAATTTTATTCTATAATCCAACTGAGGGTATCTTTCTTATTTTAGAAAGATTTGGGGAATGTTTTCTCCCATCAGAATTTAATTATGCATCTTTATGATTTATCATCTCCGTTGGATCTTTTGATCCAACGGCTCTATTTAACAGAGAGTAGAATTTAACTCTACCTGGGCGCCGGCGCTCACATGTTATGCACGTGGGCGCCACCTGAGAGTTTTAATTCTTGTTTAATTTAATAGATTCTTTTGTACTTTGCATACTGGCGCTCGCGTAAGGAGTACGTGCGGCGTTATATGAGAGTTTTAACTCTTATTTAATCTAATATATTTATTTGTGCTTTGCACACTGGCACCCGCATGAGGAGAACGTACGGCGCTATATGAGAGTTTTAGCTCTTATTTAATCTAATATATTCTTTTGTGCTTTGCACACCGGCGCTCGTGTGAGGAGCACGTGAGGCGCCACCATAGGATTTGATTCTATCATCGCTGGCACCCTTGTGGAAGGCACGTAAGGCGCTGCCTCATTAATTTTGAATAGAGCTTTGCTCTTTTATTGGGGAAACAAATGCCCCACACCGTTTTGCTCACGTGGCTCACACGTGAGTGCAGCGGTGACATCTTTTCTACCATTCGATCTCCTGGGGAGTTGAACCGTCTCCTTATGCTTTTATAAATAGGGTCTTTGGTCCTTGAGATGACTGCAGTTCATCTTCTTTAGTCTCCTTCCTTTCTTGAGAATTTAATTCTCTTTTCAGATCTTCGATCTCTATTCAAAGAAACTCTTTCAGAGTTAGAACTCTGTCAAAATTGGTAAGAATCACGACCTTGTTTTAACTCCTGAAGGAACTTTTAAAAGAATCTCTTCATGTTCTAGGTTTTTTTAACCCATTAACAAAACTTTGCTCTTCTTTCATAATGATCTCTTAGAGATCTAAAACTTTTACTTGAGTAGACCATAGGTCTTTGAGAATCTTTAGGGTTTTACCTTGTTATTATTAACTTTGATTTTTGAAGGTTATTTAGAATTTAATTCCATTTCTCGAGTAGATCTCTGGGATTTTATCCCATTGTTCTACAGAGCTTGACTCTGAGAAAGATTTCTTTAAAAGAAATTCTTTTGGGAATTTTATTTCCTTTTAGAATCTTTTTTTCTTTTTTCTTGCAGATTTAAAATCTGTTTGCAAAACGCATTTCTCGAAGGAGTTTAACTCCACAGTGCAAAGAAATTTTCTCATTAAATGAGAATTCTTTTGGATTCTTTCAATGAGTGACTGCCTCATCATTGATGGGATGTTACCTTGATTTTGTTGTGCCCCCTGTTCCTTTCTCTTTGAACTTTGATTCAATACAATTTAGGTGCAAAAGAATGTTAAAATCTTGAACATTGTGTCGATAATTAACCCCTCCTCTTTTATATGTAGATACTATGACTTCCGATTCCTCCTTCCCCTTTGTTCGCTCGGAGAATGCTTTTGCCGACGCACCCATAGATCGAGATGTTTTCGCAGTTATTCTGGACTATGACCCAGAGCAAAAGTTTATTCACCTATGGGGGTCATGGTACACTCAAATTATCCGTGGTCGGCGCAGTTTTACTTGCGCGGCGCCTTCGGAACCGACCCGGCGATCCATTATGATGATCCGCCGCTGGTAACTTATGCAGTAGAAAAGGTCAACTGGACCTCAGAAGGCCGTCTTCAGCCTTCCATGGTATCAATACCATTGCAGCCACCGATGGACTTAGACATTTTAGGGTGACGCATATGCCAAGGAGAGTCACGTCCTTTGGGGCAAGTTTACATGATAGGAATGACTCCTCATCATTCGGTTGGCTATCTACAGTGGGCCCGATATATCCCGTCGGCCCAGAAATCGTTGCTATTGAAGACCGGGCTGTATCCCGCAATCTATGCGTCCCTTTTTCACTACCACACTCCTCATGTGTGATGGGTCAAATCTTTTTTGGAACATTGGAACATTCTGACCCATACATTTCTCTTATCAGATCGGGAGGTTTCAATCTCATTGGAGGAGTTTGCGATGATATCTGGATTACCCGTTATAGAGGAACATTATGAGGAGATAATTCCTCCTGACGGGTATTTCTTTGCCACCAAATCAGTTGTAATGGGTCTTACTCCGGAGAATGCCGTTCAACATCAGTTCCCGAGCTTGATCAAGGTGTTGAACATACACGAGAGCTTATTCCTAGAGTCTGCTGGGCATGGAGTTAGCTTCGCAGATTTCGTCGCCTGCTTTCTTCATCCAGAGGCTTTGTCTAAACAAGCTGCAAAGTTTTCCAAACTCGACGATCCGTTCGGATTTAGTTCAGACAACTTGCCGACTGCGGAGGCGGATTTAAAGAAATTCTTTAATCCGGATACTTCAGTCGTTCCCTTCGCAGAGATTGCCGCCCCAGACATTGATGAGGAGATGTTCTTTATAGGGTTTATCGGCTTGTAGTTGAGTTGGTTCGCGCTTCCGATGCACCCCCACTATATGAGACCATCTGTCTTTTATCCGGCTCATTGCATCGCCGCGGGGACACGTTGCCATTGGGGTCGCGGGATTGGCTCATTTATATCATGGCCTGAGCTTAGCAGCTGACACTACTTAACTAGGGTAAAGCTCGTAAATCTCCCCTTGCACTACTTCAACTCATGGATCGAGATGCATGTGCTGGGTGCTTTCGGTGTTCATAAACGACCCCGATTTTTCGAAGGCTACAATTTTCCTCGGGTTATGTACATAGTTGATGCTTCGGCTCCAGACCCAACATAGCGGGAGGCTCGGTGATTGCTTCTTCGCCCACGCATAGTTGGGGATAGTATAACCTCTGTTGATAAAGTCCTGACCATTGGTAAAGAGTCTTCCAACGTGATCCAACCGTTGCATGATGTTTTCATGGACGGGGCTTCTGTATTGAGGGCTTGAGAGGTTGTGCACTATCAGGCCAGGTTTTCTGGTATTTAGAAAGAACTCCTCGGTGCTGTTTATAAGGTATAACCTGCATCGCTTTGCCCAGCAATCGGGTTATAACCAAGGCATTCCTGATTGATCCGGTTGCTATGGAAGAGGATGTTCGCAGCGCAGCGCATCATTTCATGCGATTAAATACGGGTCCCATTTCCTTATCAGCGAGCCAAGTTATATTCCAAAGGCTTTGAATGGTTATGTTTCTTGGTACTAGCATGCGACAGGTGCTGTCATCAAAGAGGAGAGACGTCTGCTGCTTGACCACAAGGATGCTATGCCAGCCAGTAATTCAGCGGTCCCACTGGAGCGACGGGCAGCTGTGCCCCTTTCCTTGAGAAAGATCGCCATGGTTATGGCCTCGCGTGCTTTTCCTAGTAAGACTCGACCAGATGTTCCTGCAACAGCGGTAACCGTGGTATTTCTGGAGTCGGGCATTTGCTTGGAAATCGGGCTCGTCGTCCGAAGAATCCTGTTAAACGAAAGCTCTTATCATCGGCTGTTGGTGCCATTTCACAGAAGAAAAAGAAATCCTTAATTTCTGCTAACGTCGTATTTGGCCAGGAGACTCATGCCCTTTATACCGAGGGTTTGTGCAAGTATGGCACCAATATCGGTCTGTTCGATGCGCCTGTGACCGATACTGATCTTCAGGATGCCATTGAAGCTTCCAAACGACTGGCTTATGAACAAGCGGCGTTAGCCTCTATTGTAGAGTCCGGTATACTTCATTTATACTCTCTTGTATATATCATCTCCCTTCTTTTTTTTGAATTTATTATGCTTTACTAACGCTTTCTCCCTTAATAGGTATTTCTGCTAAAAAGGCTCTCTCGTCTTCCCTCAAGATGTTTGAGGAGGGGGAGAGGCTCCGCGCTTTTTTGGACCTTGGTATGATTCGTTTCACTACACCTTTACATTTTTAGTTCCTTTTATTCATGACTTAACTCTTTTCTTTATCCTATTACAGGAACCACCACAACCCA
This sequence comes from Agapanthus africanus, assembly GCA_030015575.1. Lineage (NCBI taxonomy): Eukaryota > Viridiplantae > Streptophyta > Magnoliopsida > Asparagales > Amaryllidaceae > Agapanthus > Agapanthus africanus. The sequence continues at coordinate 819,126,398 of CM057339.1, read as the reverse complement.
GGTTGTTCCAAGTGTAATGCCAACCCTGGGCGATGATGCAGAAAAGCCTTCAGAGCCACCGACTACGGCTAAGGCCTTCCCAAGGCTACCGCAGGAGGCGTTGCTGAAGCAACCGATGATGGATGCCACAGCAGATCCGGAGGCCGAGCTCGATTTGGACAATGATGTACCCTTATCAGAAGTTTTGAGGAGATCGGTCCATACAGCCCAGGCTAAGAGGAAGCATAGAAAGCACGCTGTGAGGGAACGTCAGGCTATCTTGGCCACGGGTGCAGGTTCGAGTAATGCTCAACCCTCTGGCATTTCTATGGTGGACGTTCCTTTTGCCCTATCTACTGCCCATAGACAGGTTGCGCGTGCAGCTCGAGAAGAGAGTGAACGACTACTTTAAGATAAAACAACGCACAGTTCTTAGTAACAGCCTTTTCCTTGAATCATAAAACGTGTATTTTTTAGCAGGACCAAATTTAGGTGATGGCGGGGCAAATGAAGTGCCAACGATTAAAGAGATTGAAGTGGCCAATGTTCCTCTGGAATCTGGGATCGTTCCGACTGCCGCTTCTTCCCCTTGTGGATCTTTGGTATCGGTGGGTGATGCAAGCATTACAACAACCCTTATTGAGTCAGGGGATGAAGGTGTGGATGCTAAGTCTACTTTCCCAATGGAAACCGAGGAAGCCGTCACAACTGGTGATGCTTCGGGCATTGTCTCGGTTTCTGCTCTGTCAGGTACTCCTTGAGTTATTATCTTTGAGTTTTTTTAATCCCACTATCTCCAATGATATCTTCTTTATTCTGAGTATAGGCGTGGTAAATCCTGAGGCTGTACTGACTGAAGAATTACCGCCGGTCATTGCCCTGACTGTTGCGATTCCTCCCTGCTCTTCCGTGTCTCCTCGAATTCTGGAAAGTGAAGATTTCTTATTTATTTGCTTCAGTGTAGATACTATTTTCTTGCATTAACCATATATTGTCGTAATCCTGCAGGAGTGCTCTTCGATCACTTACACCCGGTATTAAGCCCGCATTTTTCCTTCCAATCGGAATCCGTTCCCCCTTCCGGCATTAGTTAGTATATCTTCGAATAGTGTCGCTTCTTTCCATGAGTAGGCTTTCTGTTGCTAAGCTTTCCTCGTATTGACCATGGTATCATGGCTCGAGAGAGGGAGTGAAGGAATAGCCGAGCCTCCTATGCTCCCTGTCTTGCCATTTTCAACAGATGGTACGGTAGACCTCGTCCATTGGCTTTCTTCTTTATTTTTCAAGTTGAAATCTGACCCTTACTCGTGCATGCTTTATTTTGCAGCATCCACACCGGCTTCTTTTGAGTCTCACATTCCCATACCCACGGGGCCTTTTGCTAAGCGTCAATCTTCTACGGGCGCGGTGACTAGCAGGCGGATGTTAAGCGAATTTATCGAAGATCTTGATACCGAGACTCTCACTTCTGCCGCGGATTTCGCTGATGAAGTTAACCCTATGCTGGCGACGCTTGTGAATTTCAACAAAGAAGATTTCGTCAGTGTTTGGGTCGATTATTGTAAGAAGATCGAGGCTTTCCTGCATGACATCGAGCTCAAGCGTGTCACTCCTGAAGTATTGACCTTAAAGGCTCAACGGGTCACATAGATCGAGCAAAGTACCAATTTCCTTCAACATTTTGATTAAAAGTTGGCCCTGAAGCGAAAGGATCATGAGGAAGCTTCTGGCGAATCCATCCAATTGCACACCCAAGTCAAAACGAATGCCCCACAGCTGCAAGTCATTTTCAAAAACCTCCAACAATGCATTTCTAATGCACTGGCGCTGAGACGGAACCTTGACTTTACCGAGCGGTGCATGCGAGACTGCGAGGTCTCAAAATAGGAAATCGCTGAGAAGCTTTCATCATACTTGCAGCAACAAGCTCAAATTTAAGCGGGGCTGGCTGCAATAGTAGCATGAGAGGAGGAGATGCGGGGAGCGCGTGAGGGGGTTGCTAATTTGTTGAAAGCCCCGCCTTCTTAACAATTGCAATTGTATTCCCCCTTTTTGAATTAATTGTATCCCTTAAACACTTCGATTCGTGAATAAAGAATACACAATTTTTATAATGCGCTCATATGTGTTTTGATGTCTTAATGTGGCGCTAATTAGTTTACTTACTCGTTTTGGAGTCCGTAATTTATTCACTCATTTCGGAGTCTCTAGTTTATATACTCATTTCGGAGTCTCTAGTTTATTCATTTGTTTCGGAGTCTCTAGTTTATGTACTCATTTCGGAGTTAGTATTTATTCACTCGTTTTGGAGTCTCTAGATTATGTACTCATTTCGGAGTCAGTAGTTTATTCACTCGTTACGGAGTCTCTAGTTTATGTACTCATTTCCGAGTTTGTAGTATATGTACTCATTTCGGAGTCTCTAGTTTATATACTCATTTCGGAGTTACTAGTTTATTCACTCGTTTCAGAGTCTCTAGTTTATGTACTCATTTCAGAGTTTGTAATTTATGTACTCATTTCGGAGTTTATTTGGTGTGCCTCCCTTGGGTTTACTGGCAAACTTGTGCTAACGTTGTATATAGATAACCCCCATTCTTTACGACAGAGTTCCGTTAGGTTTTGTGGTACTAGGGTTTTGTTTCGTGGTACCGTCGCGTTGGTTGATGTATTCCTTGATATGCAGTCTTCAAGCTGTTGTTCGAGTACCCCCGCGACTGTCGTGTCTCTGATCCCCTCGGAGGCTGGACAAGACGTCTTCGAGTAATCTCCTTAGGTCATATTACCGTCAGGAGGGCAAGTGTTAGGAATTTTCCATGACACTTTTTACTTGAGGTTAGGCTCAATTTGGAGCCCCGATAAGTCATAGCCACTCTGCGCTGGTATAGAATGATCTTCGATAGTATTTTAGGTTTTACATGAGTTGCCTTCAAGACTCTGAAGCTGGGAATATGCCGTTGCTTCATTTTTTGTTTTGATAATATCGTGCCGATTCTTCGCTGAAGTAGGGTAGACATCTGTAGGACCTCTATGCTGTATGTATTGCAGTTGAAGTCCGGAGCTAGGAATATGCCTTTGCTCCAATTTGATTTGGCTTGTTGGAGCTTTGTTGATGTCACGTCTGCACCCTGATTGAATGAGAAAGTACGCAGGTTGTATATGTACCGTCAAGACTTGGAGCTAGGATTTTTTTCATTGGTCCTTTTTGATTTGACCCTTGAGTCTTTTGATGACGTTGTGTCCACATCCTGCTGGCATGAGAAGCACGTCGAGATGGAGTTCGGATTTTTCCATCACTCCTTTTTGATTTGGATATTCGGAGCCTTTGTTGAAATTGCTTCGGCTGTAACGAGAAGAATGTCGAGATGACTTCTATGCTGTATATATTGCCATTAAGATCTGGCTCTCCATTTTACGGAGCCTGGTGGGAAATATAGTTCCCTTTCTTTCATTTGTGCCCATGGATCGTATACAGGGGTTGGCATGAACTTACCTGCAGGGCAGAGGAATTTTTTTTTAATTTTATTTTCATTGCCGCGATGCTCTATCTTTTTAGCTTTTCATATCGTGAAATTCGCGATTGCCCGATCATTTTGGCTATTTTTCGCGGTGCCCAATCATTTCAGCTGTTTTTATATGCATATTTTTTTCTCGCTGATTTTTATTGCTAGTTGCCCCATCATTTCGGGTATTTCTATATGCATATATTTTTTTGCTCGCTGATTTTTATTGCGAGTTGCCCCATCATTTCAGCTATACATATATATTTTTTTTGCTCGCTGATTTTCTTGCGAGTCAAGAACTTGAGATCTGATACCAATCTTGGTATCAGCATCGCTGCAACTGGGATATTTCCAAGAGCGAATCATTATTTGTTGTAAGAGAACTTAGGGTTTGACACCTGTTTAGGCATCAGTATCGCTACAACTGGGATACTGCTGGGGGTGAATCATCATTTGCCTTTGTCGATTTGAACAAAGATGGCTTAGTAGACAGGGTTAAGATCCGGTCGACTAAGGCTTTTGACTCTATGAGCCGTAAGGGTCTAATGAAGGTATTTCTCCCTACGAGTTGAGAGGATCTCATAGGTGTATTTTCTTCTTAGGAGTCGTGAGGATTTCTAAGTGCGTTTTCTCTTGTAAGTCATAAGGATCTTACCAGAGTGTTTTCTTCTTATAAGTCATGAGGACTTACAAGTGTCACTCACCGTATGAGGACATTTCTTTCCATTGGTGGAACTCGGTGGGAGATATATTTATTTATGCCCGTGGATTGTATACAAGGGCCAGTACGGACCTCCTGTAGGTCAACTTGGGGAACGTGGCGGGTTAAGAACAGGTTTAGATCCCTATAGCTTAAGGCTTTTGAATCCTACGAGCCATGAGGGTCTTATAGGGGGAATTCTCCTTACGAGTCGTGAGGATCTCGCAAGTGTAATTTCTCCATAGGAATTGTGGGGATTCCTAAGTGTATTTCCCTTTTGTGAGCCTTAAGGATCTCATGCAGGTGTTTTCTCCTTGCAAGGTCAAGAGGACCTTGCAAGTGCACATGATTTTTTTACGAGATTGCGCCCTTTCGGTTTTCACAAAACTCGCCGGCAGCCCTGTTATTTTTACTCACGGCGCCCTTTCGGGTTTTCATCCGTGCCCATTTCGCTGTGGACGTACCATTTTTTACGAGATTGCGCACTTTAGGGTTTTCACAAACTCGCCGGCAGTCCTGCTGTTTTTACTCACGGCGTCCTTTCGGGTTTTCATCCGTACCCATTTCGCTGTGGACATACCGTTTTTTTACCCATCTGTTTGCCGGTAGGACTTGAGGGTGACTTCACCGCTGGAGTAGCTATGTAGCCGGTAGGACTTAAGTTGCAACTTTCACCGTTGGGACTTCGACTGCAATATAGATCTCAAGAGAGCATATCGCCATTTTTGAGGAGACGCGCTAATTTAAGAACGTTTCCGTATAATGTCGCCATGTTTGAGGCGAATTTTTAGTTTAAGGACATCTCGGTCCGTTGCTAGTTTAGGGACATCTTGGCCCGTTATTAGTTTAGGGACATCTCGGTCCATTGTCGCCGTGTTTTCGGGCGAAGTTTTGGATACTACTCCCAAAGTCCGGATTTCGGAAGACAGCAAGCGGATGCAAGCATCTTCATCTATCATTGACCTAAGTCGTGAATCGTCAAGCGTAGTACTTTTTGAGGAATCGGCCATTTATTGGCCAGAAGGGTCTTTCGACATGCATATCCATGAGCAGGTAGGCTCCACCTTGGTAGAATTTGTCTATGATGTATGGGCCTTCATAGTTTGGCTAGAACTTCCCCCGTTTTACATGAATGGGGATCGTTGGTTTTTTGACAACTAGTACGAGTTCTCGTTGGCGGAATGTTCTCGGCGTGTTCAGTCTTTCATATGACCGTGTCATCCTTGTCTTATAAGCTTCCAGGTTTTGCTGTGCTATAAGGAGAGTTTCGTCGAGGGCGTCAAGCTCCTCGAGCCGAAGATGAGCATTTTCTTCATTTGTTAGCTCGTATTGAACCGCTACTCATAGTATTTCCAGGGGAAGCACTGCTTCCATGCCGAATACCAACATGTATGGTGTTGTATTCGTAGCGGTTTTCAACGTTGTGCAATATGCCTAAAGAGCTTCATGCAGCCTTTCATGCCAGTCTTTTTTGTTTTTGGACATCGTTTTCGTTATAATTTTCTTCAAGCTGTTGTTGAAAGCTTTAGCTAGACCGTTGGCACGAGGATTATAGACTGAAGAGTATCTCTATTCTATTTTATGCTGTTGTGCGAAGCGACTGATTTTATGGCTCCTGTACGCCGGCCCATTATCCGAGATAATTTGTCGCGGAGTGCCGAACTGGTAGATGACATGGGTTCTGATGAAATGGAGGATATTCTCCGTCTTCACCTCCCTTAGGGGTACTGCTTCTGCCCATTTAAAAAAGTAATCGGTCGTTGCTAGTATGGACCGATGTCATTTGGATGATGCTGGTTCAATAGGGTCGATTATATCGGTTCCCCACATTTCGAACGGCCAGCTAGCTACCGTTGGGTGTAGAGGATTTGGATGCTGGTGGATGAAGTCCCCGTGAATTTGGCACAAGTGACACTGTTTCGCATAATCAAGATAGTCCTGAATCATTGTTGGCCAATAATAACCCATTCTTTGGATCTTCAGCTTCATTTTTGGCCCAGCTTGGTGAGAACCACAGAGTCCATTATGAGTTTCTTGAACGACTCTCTCCGCTTCTTCTGGCCCAGGCATCTTAGCCACAGGTGGTCGAACGGTCTCTTATATAGAGTATCATTGACGAAGGCGAAGGACATAGCTCGTTTCAAGAGCTAATGTCGAGACAACGCATTTTTGGGCGTTCGTCAAGATTTGAAGTAGTCTATGAAGACTTTCCTCTAGTCGATGACCTTTTCTTTGTCCCCTATTTGAAGGGCTACTTGTTCGATCGTTTCTTTTCTTTCGGATAGCTCCGTTAAGTCTTCCAAGGATTTATTTGTTGGCGCGAGGATCCTGCGGTTTTGCACAACGATCTTTACGTCATCGAGGTTTTTGTCAGCCAATTCTTTAGTCAACTTGGTCAGTGCATCCGCCTTGCTGTTTTCCGCCCATGGTATACTTTCCAGGATGTAGAAGGAGATTTGTGTCAACAGTTGTTGCACTCTTTTGCCATACATTATCAGGTCTAGCTTGCATGTATGATAGTCACCATTTACTTGGCTAACGATCAGCTGGGAGTCTCCATATATGAGGAGGTTTCTGATTCCCATATCGACAGCGATCTCGAGACCTTTGATCAAAGTTTCATATTCAGCTTCATTATTAGTCCTCGGCTCCGTTAAGGAGAGGGCATAACACAATATCCTTCCTTGTGGAGTCACAAAGATAAGGCCTACCCGGCTTTGATTATGGGGGTGTTTTGCTTTCGCTTCTTCATGGAAGATGCTCCATCGAAATAAAGTTCCCATCGGGAATCATTTTCTTCGTCCTTTCCTTCGATTGTGTTGAACGATTGCTCATCCGGCAACTGGAAATTCAAGGGGAAGTTGGCTGGTATCAGATGTTCCACGAGAAAATCGGCGATGGCCTGTCCGTTCACGGCTTTATGAGGTCGATACGTTATCGAGAATTCCATCAAAAGGAGGGCCCATTTGGCAAGCCTTCCCGTTAATATAGCCTTTTATATTAGATATTTGAGAGGATCCACCTTTGATATGAGATGGATCTCATGTGCTAAGGCGTAATGCCTGAGCTTCGTTATCATGAAGATCAGTACCAGGCAATGCTTTTCGATGGGGGAGTAGTTGTTTTCTGCCCCCAGGAGAATTCGACTCAAATAGTACAAGGCTCTCTCCTTTCCCTAGTCATTCTCTTGTGCCCATAACATGCCAAAAGAACCTTTAAGGGCCGTTGTGTACAGGATGAGGGGTTTTCCCTTATCCGGAGTGGTCAACACTGGCGGATTTTGCAGGTATTGTTTGATTTCATCTAGTACATTTTGGCACTTTTGATCCCAGAAGAACGGGGTTCCCTTCTTCATCAAATGACTGTAAGGACGGCACTTTCCAGAGAGGTTGGCTATGAATCGCCGGATATACGCAAGCTTTCTTTGGAGAGACCATAGTTGTTTGAGGGTCCTTGGCGTGTGCATTTCCATAATCGCCTTGATCTTTGAAGGATCGATTTCGATACCCGGTGCCGTATGATGAATCCTAGGAATTTTCCTGAGGAGACTCCAAATACGTATTTCAAAGGATTCATCTTCAGATTGTACTTCCGAAAATGTTGGAACACCATTTTCTGATGCTCCCAATGCTCCTCATGAGATCTGCTCTTCACCATAAGGTCGTCAATGTAGCATTCAACAATTTCATGGATGAGGTCGTCGAAGATCTTCGTCATGGCCGTCTGATAGGTAGCTCCTGCGTTCTTTAGACCAAAGAGAATTACCTTATAGCAAAATATACCCAGCATGTTTAGGTTTGGTTGGAGCACTTTACGACTCATCCTTACCACAGCTTCTTCATCCTAACGCTGACGCTTATCCTTTTCGTATATGGCTGTTTCGTGTTCTCGGTCAAGTTTTCTTTTTCAAAAGGCTTTGTTTAACAACATATCAATTGGGACTTCTTCTGGCAGTTCCGCCAAATCTTCCCCCAGTTCCTTTGCATTGTTTTCTGACACTGAGGGAGCTTCTTCGTCATTTAACGACGAATGGGAGACCATGTGGCAATTTGCTTCATAGTCTTCGGTTTCTTCTGATGAATCATTTGCCTCATCGTTGTCACTGTCTCCGTTCTCAAGAATATACTTGAGGAACTCTTCGAGCGTGACCGGTGTTCGCGCCTTCTGGTTGTACTCCTCCAGCGCGTTAATATATTTCTGCAGGTCTGTGCGCTTGTCGTCATACTCAACAGGCTGCACAGGCTTCTTGGTCTTCTTCTTTTTCCTTGAAGACTTTGAAGACTCGACTTGGGGGTTTTGTCCTTCATCAACAACTTTCGGTATGGGACGCGGTTTCAGTATCCCTTCGATGATCTCGGGTTCAAGTGGGATTTTCCACCTGACTGCTGGACATGCATGTAGATCCTTCAACATTTTCTTGGTTTTTGCTGAAAGAACAACTTCCCATGGAGCTTCTTCCATGAGCGAGCATGATGCCCTTGGCGTATCCACCTTTTGGGGACTGTTCTTTTAAGGTGGGTTCACCCTCCAGTTTTCGGACAATGCGAACTTCCTTTGTTGGTACTGGTCCTCGAACCAGTTCTTGAAGACGTAGCAATCCTCAATTGGGTGGCTCACCATTCTGTGATAGGAGCAGTAGTTGGGGTTGTTGACGTCACCCAGTTGCGGTGGACGCTGTGGGTCTGGCAGTGTGATGAGTTTGTTGCGCACTGCCAACTCGAAGAGTCTTCTCGTTTTATCGCGGGAAAATGAGTAAACGCGTCCTAGCCTTTCTTCCTGGGATAGGCATGGACGTGCATTATTTTGGCAAACCACCGGCTTTAGGTCACTCGATTGTTGTTGAGTGTTGGCGACGAAGGCCGCTTTCCCTTTACTTTTGGCATTTCGAGGTTCGTTATCTGAGGAGAAAGGACCGTGGCCTATCTGGTCCATTTAAGCCAGTTTGTCGATCAGAGCCTGGAAGGTGGTCGGCTTGAAGAATATCATGAACTGGGATACTGTCGTTTGCGGATCTAGGGTCCCAATGAACATTCCTACTGCAGGAGATTCTTCGATGCGCTGTTCGCACTTTGACCATAGGATCTTCCACCGGATTGCGTATTGAACCCATGTTTCTCCTGTTTTCACCCTGGCATTGATTAATGCCGTGATCGGGGTACGCTCGCTCATGCTGGTGAACCTCTGTGTGAAATGCAGCTCCGTCTCTATGAAGGTTTTCACGGAGTCATTTGGGAGCTCCGAGTCCATTCAAAAGCCGTCTCCAACAGACTGCCAACGAACTGGCGAAGCAACAGTTTGTCGTTGCCTCCAGTGTTTACGCACAAAGCTCTGAACTGCGCGACGTGTTGGTGCGGGTTGCCTGTCCCTTTGTATACCTGGAACTTAGGGATCGTATATCTCGACGGGTATTTGATTTGGTCATACCAACCAAGATACGGTCGCCCAGTTCTGATGATTTGGCCAGCCGCTTCACTAGCTTGATGAGTTCGTATTTGTTGAGCTATGTAGTCATCAAGAGCAGCCTTAGAAATCATTTCCTCCTTAGCTGTTGATAAAACCGGAAGAGGGTCTGAATTTTCCCTTCTGTTGTCCTCGATGATTATCGGCGGCTCTTCGGTTGGGGGCTCTGGTTGGATCATCATTCCAACCATATCCTAGAACAAGAGTACGATCTGCTTTATGTTGGCAGCTTGTTCCGCGGCCTCCTTGTCCTTCCTTTCAAGCACCCTTCGCAGGAACTCTGTATCGGTCTCCTGCTCTTGATGTTGTCCGCTTGCAGGTTCCGGATTTTCTTTCTGTTCGGTGAGTGCTGCCATTTTCGTCAGTATCTCCTAGAGCTTTTGTTGTTGCTCCTAAGCTTTTATCAACGACCGAGTTTGCGGTCGATAATCCATGGAAGCACGGCTTTCCTCTTTTTTGGAAGCCATGTAGACCGTATGCACGATCTTTCCCCCAGACTCGGGGTGTTTGGGTCCAGCGCCTTTGGAATTTGCTGCCGGCGGTGGGATGTTCTCCATTCTCGCCCTTTTGTGGGAGGTTGAAGTTGAAGGAACCGGTTTGACAGGCACCTCTATAGAAGAATCCCCTCACTGTATGACGGAGGGATGGTCTTTCTTTTGCCGATCCTTCGATTTCTTCAGTCGGCGGGAGTAGTTTTCGTCTATCACAGAGTCCTGGACTTTCCGCCAGACTTTGTGAAATTGGGAGGAGAGCAGCTGATGGGGCCGCTTCTGTTTTTCTTGCACAGGGACCTCCATAGGAGGAGGTGATTTCTTCAGTACCGCTGTGGGGGAGTTTTTGCGCACCCTTTTAAGTGGTTCAAAGCTGTTCCCGGTTAGAACAGCAGCATCGACTTCCACCATTGGAGCTGGTGGGGTAAGTCCAGAAGGGGAGTTGCTCCTGGCCTTTCTTACTCAGTGCCAATGGCGACGTTGAGCGTGCCTTGCTGAAGGGACCGCCTCGGTTTCGGAAGTGATTGCAGCATGCCCCTGGTTTTATTGAGGAGCTCCAGCAGGTGCCAGCCTGTTAAAGACCGTCGTCCTTGGCAAGATTTGATTGGGGACGGTCAGCCTCTCGAAGACCGATCACTTGACTGGTGAAGTACCTTTGACAGCTTCATTTGCAGCAGGAATTGGGAGGGCTATCCTTTTTGGGGTAGCTCCTTCGGGAATCACGGGCTTCTTTGCGGGCCCGCTTGAGTTTTGGCCCAGCTTATTGAAGACTGAGACTCCAGATTTGAACGGCTCGATGAGAGGATCCGTTACGGTTGTCTGTCGGTGGAAGACCGACTTCTTGGTAGCTTCCGCTTGCGGCAATGAGGCACCGATGCTCATTGGTGGGAGCATAGTCCCGATGAACAATCCAGTAGTGGCCTCTGTCACGTGCCCCCCGGCATTGTAAAGATGGAGGCCGTGTTGGGCTCATAAGTCACTCTTCCGGTTGAGACGAAGCGAGAGTTGTGTTGCATGAGGTGCAGTTAAAAGCCATTGACTTTCCTGCACAGGAGCAACACACCAGGCTTTAGTACCTTGAATCCAGAGGCAACCAGAACAAACTACGATTTTGTTCGCGAAACACAATACACAAAGTGTGAAGTGGAAAGAGGAAAAGGTTCCACCGGGCGTGCTAGAATCTGTTTACTGCCGAAAATGAGATACGAACTGGGATAGATCGTCTTGCCTGAATTTGTAGGAAAATGCTATTTGGATTTATCCGTCCACCTCTCCGAAGATACCAAGTTGATTTATGGAACCATATATCGGAGGTTTGGACGGATGAGGCCGTTGTAGTGTGACTTTGTCAGATTCCCCCTCGTTTTGTGAGAGTTTTTTTATTGTGAGGACGCTCTTTCCTGCACGCGCAATCCCCTGTAGTTAATTACATTACCGCATCGCGATAACCACTTTCTCCTGCTTCGGAAGTTCACTTAGTGTCGTGTGTGTTTTTGTTCGTTTTGGTTACCCGTAGATTGTATACGGAGACTAGTTTCTGTCGTCGCCCGTAGGGCGTGGATTAGTCCAAATCTGTATATTTTAGATTTAGGTTTATTTTATTTAAGGACTGTTAATCTATTTTGAGATTAAGATCGACTTAAGTGTATGTGTGCATTTAGAGCTCGATTTGTTTTTGTTTTTGTTTTGCTAAGGATACATTAGTCCAATTTGAGACTAAGATCTACTTAACAATATTTTAACAACAGAGCATTTGGACTCAGTTGCAATACTTTAGCAAGTTAGCCAATTTGGGCTTTAGTCTGCTTAGTCTCCCCTCTTTTTTATGGAAAAGTGCTAAGCACATGTTTGAGCTCTATTTATTCAGTCCCTTTTTTATGCAAAAAAATGCTGAGGACTTATATGAGTTCTGGCGCCCACCACATATGATCATGTGGATCTTTCAGTCAAGGGAATTGCCCAATAAGTGTTGAATACTTTACTCATTTTGTTTTTATATGGAGCGCTAGACACTCTTTATAGCGTCCACGTGGGGAGCATGTGAGGCGCTGCCTAATGAGTGTTGAACACTTAGCCGTTTTGGGCTGCTTGTGGAGTGCTAAGCACTCTTCCTTTCTGTGGTGCCCACATGAAGAGTACGTGAGGCTCTGGGCGTTAGGCGCTGCCTAGTAAGTGCTAAGCACTCTTACCTTCTGTGGCGCCCATGTGAGGAGCACGTGCGGCGCTAGGCGCTGCCAAGTAAGTGCTAAGCACTCTTCCCTTCTGTGGCGTCCACATGAGGAGCACGTGCGGCGCTGGGCGTTGGGTTCTTTTCTCCTCTGTTGATAGCATTAATGATCACTAGGATCTTTGTTTTGCAGATCTAGGTTAGGTTTCATTCATCATTTTTTTAAGAACCAAGTTCTTTTATGAGAACTAGGTTTCCCTTATATGCTTTGTTTTGCAAAATTCAATTCCTGGTTCTTTTTTGAATTAAATTCTCAACTTGTGGGAGATTTGCCTTGTGTATCACAGATCCAAAGAAAGAACTAAGTTTTTAAAAAGGTTAAACTCTTCAGTAGGTAAATGAGATGTTTTGATATCTATTTTTTTTTATTTATCTAGAGTTTTGAGGAGGGAGATCTTCTTCCTTGAGAATTTGATTCTTTGTTCCTTTTGAAGCTTTCTGTTCTTTTTTTAGAAGCTTATGGGGGGGTTCCTCTCCTCTCAGACTTGAAGTTTTTGGTTCTTTATATAGTAGAGGCAATTTGTTAATTGGTTTTGAGGAAATCTCTCATTAAGAGATCCCAATTATTTTGGGGAATTTTATCCACCATTGGATCTTTGATCCAAGGGTTTCTGTTTTAAAGAACATATTTTCTTTTCTTTTTTAAAAAATTAGGGAAATATTTTCCCATATGCAGAGTTTTACTCTATGAAATGGTGATTTTTAATAACCATTGGATTTTTAATTCAAGGGTTCTCTGTTTTATAGAGGTATAGAATTTTATTCTATGATCCAATCGAAGGTTTGTTTCTTATTTTAGAAAGATTTGGAGAATGTTTTCTCCCAACAAAATTTAATTTTGTATCTTGATGATCAATCATCTTCGTTGGATCTTTTGATCCAACAGCTCTGTTTTACAGAGAGTAGAATTTAACTCTATCTGGGCGTCGGCGCTCACTTGTTGTGCACGTTGGCGCCACTTGAGATTTTTAATTCTTGTTTAATTTAATAGATACTTTTGTACTTTGTACACTGGAGCCCGCGTGAGGAGCACGTGCGGCGCTATATTAGAGTTTTAACTTTTATTTAATCTAATATATTCTTTTTTGCTTTGCATACTGGCGCCCGCGTGAGAAGCATGTGCGGAGCTATATGAGAGTTTTAACTCTTATTTAATCTAATATATTCTTTTGTGCTTTGGACATTGGCGCCCGCGTGAAGAGCACGTGAGGCGCCACCATAGGATTTGATCCTATCGGCACTGGCGCCCTTGTAGAAGGCACGCGAGGCACTGTCTCATTAATTTTGAAAAGTGATTTGCTATTTTATTTGGAAAACAGTTATATGTTATCGCGGGACCTGAAGGACAACTTTGAACAAGTATTTATATGGTATACTTAGGCTTATCCTTGGTACCACTCCTTTGTAGATTATCCGCGATAAATTTTGTGTTACTACGGGTCGGAACGATGATCTTTTGGTGAGCGTCCTGGGGGTAGATCTCATATATCTTCGGGCTTTTCCGTTTAGGATGTATCTATAGCATGGATAGTATTGTGGGACTATTGAGGTAAGAATTTGGGCGAGTTTCCTTTTGGGGTCAATCTCGATCTTATCTTGGTGTTTACACAATGTGGATATATTACCGTGGGACCTTTTTTGACTAGACATTGTTGTGATTTTCCTTTTAGGATCAATCTCAGTTTTATCATTAGGTCTTACTTATTTTGTAAGTATATCCACGGCGACTTGGGATAAATTACAATGAGTCCCCTTTATCAGGGCGTACTCAATTTATACTGAGTCAGATCCAAAATTCGATGAGTTGAGCCCCAATTTTATATGTTCGGGCTCTTATGAGTATGGGCTGGGCCTCGACCTTATGTGTGAAGGCTCAGGGCTAAATGAACATCGAATAGGAGGCCTTTTGACCTCCCTGTCACAACTTGGTAGACAAAGACGCCATGATGAGGATGAGCAACTGTAATGCGAAGGTGCAAAACTCAATGAGTGGAAGCCATGCAAGGCATGCGGGTTGGTGAGCAGCCAGATATATGTCCTTTGACCTATATGTAAAGAATCTTCACCACCACCTGGTTGATAAGAATATTAAGAAGATTGGTTGGCAGAATGCCAAGATACCTGGTTTGATGAGTGGCGGCCGAACAAAGCATGCGACTCGATGAAAAGTCGGGAAGGGACGTCCTTTGAACTGTATCCAGAGGTTCTTACCACCATCTAGTTGATAAGAAGCTCAAGGAGATTGTATGGAAGAAATGCCAAGATACTTGGCTTAATGAGAGGTGGCCGGACAAAACACGCGGCTCAATGAATAGCTGGGAAGGGAGGTCCTATGACCTATACCCAAAGGTTCTTACCACCATCTGGTTGATAAGAAACTCAAGGAGATTGTATGGAAGAAATGCCAAGATATTCCACTCAAAGAGCAGTGGCCAGGAAAGGCGTGCGGCTCGACCAATGGGCATGATGCCTTCTTGGCTCAAGCTTTGGTCAACAAGGATGCCAAGAAGAGCAGCAGTAATGCCGGAATCCTTCAAGCGTTGAAAACAAGACTTTTGTCTTCTTTGGGCCAACATATGCGTGCTTAGGCATAGTATTTCTTTAAATACCTACCATTAATGGGTGCCATGGGAAGTTCCCCATATTCATCCACCAGCTGGTATGAACCGCCACCGATGACGGTTTCTATTACGTAAGGACCTTTCCCTATTTGGCTCGAATTTTCATTTATCTTTTCAATTTAGGATTATTGATCGCCGTAGAACCAGGACCAATTCGCCAACAGTGAAGAATCTTGGTCTAAGTAGTTTGTTGTAGGAACGTAACATCCTTACTCTATAGAGTTCCAGGTTTTTGCTGGGCTCTAAGCCGAACATCATCTAAGCTTTCAAGTTCTTCGAGCCATAGTGCGGCGTTTTCTTCTGCTTTCAATCTTCCGTGGATTGCTACTCATGAAAGTTCCTAGCGCCCTCGCCGCTAACCCGCGGCCAATGCGGAATCCGAAACTAAAATTTTTGATGGCACTAGAAACTAAACCCTAAGAATCTACACCAAACACATAAACTAGAACAACAACAAGATAAAAATCATAGTGTTTGTACCGTCTTCATTTGCTCCAATTAGGTTGGACTCTACCAAGCTCTTAAGAGCTCCGGATCACACTTGCAAGCCGGTCTTCCTTCTCCGAAGATGATCGACCCGAGAGTACCAAGTTCAAGTTTCAACTTCATTAATGAAATATTTAAGGATCCTAGGATGCCAATTTAGGATGCTTAGAGATGTGTGTGAATGTTCTAGTATTTTTCTTTCTCTTTTATTTTCATTATTCTCAACTCATGAAGGAGTTGAAGATAATGAAGAAGAAAAAGGAGGGGACATGGATGAGAGAGAAGCTAAATGGTTGAATGGAAAAAACTTCATCCCAAATTCAAGTATGCTTCATTTCTTTTGTTAAATTATTTTTTATCATTTTAAAATTACAATCATACTTGAATAGTATGAGCAAATGAATTAACAATTCATCTACCCCTACCCCCACCATTTCTCTCCTCCACCTTATTTCATAATTTCTTTAAAAAGAAATTCCTAGAAATGAGGCGTCCTCCTTCTAGAAGTATTCGTATATAAATACAAGAATACGTCCTCGCAAATGCATGCCCATATTCATAGAAAAATACGAATACCCAAGAGATAGAAAAATATAATGAACATAATACTAGAATATACATATCGAAATATATATATATATATGTAAATTATTAAATCAAAACTTTATTTAATAATCCGGCTTAATCCAAAACCGGCTAGTGTTATCATTCGCTCGATTAAAGTCCGTGTAGTTGGTACACATACTTAATCGGAACCCTGCATGTATCAATATATGGCCACTATATCATTTTCCCTGAACTGGGAAAGCCCTCTGTATGGGACTCTAAAGACTCATCAATACGCTGGCAGTATGTTTAACCACAAGCACGTAAGTGGCACTAGATGTACGTAACGGCTACCCAGCTTTTGAACGAAAGGAAGGCCGGCGAGCAAACTCATCCGTACCCATACTGAGCGTGTCTGTGACAATCTCCATATAGTCTGGTTAGTTCGTCTAAGAGTATCGCATACCAGGTCTAGGGGTAGATTAAGTCAGACCCCTAATAACACGATAAGTCGTGTCGGTGTGAAGTCCATCACCTACTGAGAAACTACTGATCCAAATCAGTAAATCTCTTCCACCTTGGCCAAGGATTTCTGGTCATGGCTACCCGTACATAGCGCGACATTACCCCCAATATCGGGAGACGAATCACTGACGTTCCGGTCACTGCCTCCATGTAGCTCGGGACTGTATCCAACTAAAACCTGTTTGCACGAATCCTTTGAGCCTTGTTAGGGTAGTAATTAAAGCACAGTAGGAACTCACACGAAACAATGACGATCTCAGGTCGACAGACAAACCTGTACTCATGTTACCTGAGAACTGCTATCTGATAATAGGTATAATACCATCTAGCATGTTCCCAGCGAGTTCGTACAGTGTAACTCATAACCCAATGAGCACCTGTATACTATCTTTGGTGACTAACTGACACCAATAGTTATGAGATTGGCCATCGCCCCTCGTCGGGGTCAAGAAACATATACATTAGTCTACTTTGGAATATCGATGCCCAGTCCCGATATTTCCACAACTAGAGATATTTAAGGATTTGCTTATAGACTACCTAGTTCTCACAAGTGTGATCGCCACAATAATTCTGGTAGTCAAGCAAGAATTCTATGGGCTCTATCAGTATGTAATCTTGATCCGTAATACCATATAATATATATACATGATAATGGAGATGAACCGGATTGCATACTATCATCTCAAGTAAAACTGTTCTACCCATATAGGTCTTCACTCAATCATAATAATCGCCTGCCTGCGATTACAATAATTACCTTGAGGGCACTATAGCCAACAACTCGAAGAGATGTTATCTTTATTTCGATAGGAAGTACAGCTACTATCCTAAATGCTAACTGGTATGACACATATTTGGTAGGAGTCTTGTATATGGTTCGATAGGCCTACAGTGCTTCTGTCATTTTGTTGTGCCAGTCCATTTTATTTTTTAGGACTATCTTTTTAAGCAGCTTGGTCAAAGTCTTGTTGAAGCTTTCTGCTAGAACATTAGTTTTAGGGTTATATATGGTAAATTAGCGCCCGTCAATCTTATGGGTTATGGAAAACTTTATAATTTTGTTGATACTATAGGAAGCCCCATTATTTGATATGATACGTCTTGGTATGCCAAACCTATATAACACATTGATTTGGAAGAAATTGACAATGGTTTCCACTGTAATTTCCTTGAAACTTGCAGTTTCAGACCATCTACAGAAATAATCGGTGACCGCTAGAATGAACCTTTGTCCGTTGGATGACGGAGGTTCAATTGGACCAATGATATCTGTTCCCCAAATTTCAAAGGTCCATGAAGCCACAGTAGGATGTAGTGGATTTGAATGCATGTGAATGAAGTTATCATGTATTTGGCACATATGGAATTTCCTTGCATATTCTATGCAATCTTGTACCATGTTTTTCCAATAATAACCCATTCTTTTGATTTTGATCTTCATTTTGGGACCCGCTTGATGGGCTCTATAAATACCTGAATGAACTTCCTCCATTACCTGAGCCGCCTCATATGAGGACAAGCATCATAAAAGGAGATCGCCAAAGGTCCGACGATATAGTGTGTT
This sequence comes from Agapanthus africanus, assembly GCA_030015575.1. Lineage (NCBI taxonomy): Eukaryota > Viridiplantae > Streptophyta > Magnoliopsida > Asparagales > Amaryllidaceae > Agapanthus > Agapanthus africanus. Next base: position 819,108,293 of record CM057339.1, on the reverse strand, counting down.
ATTGAAGAACACATATCGCCTTGCTTGTTTCCTCAAGGTGAATCGGGCGAACTTGTTTTCGGGAAATATAACGCTGTAAAAGAAACCTAGATTCGGTTGCCACAAAACGGTCTTTTCTATGATTTCTTCTTTGTTATGAATGTGAAGGGCTTGTGTACGCATCCTTTCATCATCAAAGACTGCGAAGCATACACTTAAGCAGTTCCGTACTATGACCTAGATCTCACTTATAGTGGGGTTGGACAATCTATGGTTAGCTTTGCTAATGCATCAGCATTCCCATTTTGAGATCGAGAGATATTTTCTATTCTGAAGGTAGGTATTTTCAAGAGAAGCCCCCTGGCGTGTTTGCTGTAGGCTATCAAAGTAGGTTAATTGGTCTTAAAGATCCTTAATACTTACCTAACTATTAGCTGGGAATCTACGTAAGCACGAAGGTTTGTATCCCTAATTGGATGACTAGTTTCAAACATAAAATGAGAGCCTCATATTCAGCTCATTATTAGTCTTAGGTTCGGTTACTGCGAAAGCTTGCTGGATGATGCCCTCGGCAAGGGTAACAAACACTAGAACAAGTCCCACTTTGACATCGGAGATGCCGTCTGGAGTTCCAGTTTCAAGCGAGATTTGTCGAAATACAATTCCCAATAAGGTTCATTATCCTTTATGAGAAGAATATCTTCTCCAGGTAATTCACGGATTAAAGGCGAATTGTCTGGAACAGGGTGTGCAGCTCGCCAATTGGGCATTAATGCTGCTCTAATTCGACATCCAATATATACCTCAGAAGGCTAACACACCCTGGTATCCTCATTAAGTATTTAATAGGGTCAGTTTTGGATATCAAACGAATTTCGTTCGATAATAAATAATGTCTTTGTTTAGTCATAGTGAAGACTAAAGACAGGTAGTGTTTTTCAATAGGTGAGTAATTTACTTCTACTCTTATGAGTACCCTATTTAGACAAAAGAGTGCGTTTTCATGCCCGGTGTCATTTACCTGGGCATGCATTGCCCCCAGGAAACCCTCTAGCACTGCAGTATATTAGATAATGGGTCATCCCTAAATGGGTGCGGCCAACACTAGCGGGTGCAAGAGATAATTTTTAATTTCATTGAAAGTTTTCTGACACTCATTATCCCAGATGAATGGTGCATTATTTTTCACTAATTTAGAGATTGGCATACATTTCCCCGAAAGATTAGTGATAAATTTTCGGATATAAGCCAACTTTTCTTGGAAAGAGCATAGCTCTTTGAGGTTTTTAGGGGGAGGCATATCCATAATAGCCTTTATTTTGGCCGGATCGATTTTAAGACCCCTATATCTGACAATAAAACCTAAGAATTTTCCGGAGGAAACTCCGAAGCTAAATTTAGTTGGATTCATTTTTAATTGAAATTTGCGAATGCGATAAAAAACAACAGAAAAATGCCTTAAATGGTCATATTTTTAGAACTTTTTACAAAAAGATCTTCTACATAACTTTCACAAATATCATGTAAAAGTTCATCAAATATTCTAGTCATTGCCCTTTGATACGTGGCTCCGACATTTTTCAAGCCAAAGGGCATGATTTTATAACAATAAATTTCCATTGGAGTTTTGAAAGAGGTGTTTCTTTCATCGTCTGGGTGCATCTTTATTTGGTTGTAGCTAGAGTAGCCATCCATGAACGAAAACAACTCTTATGTAGATATGTTACCAATCAGCAACTCCGTAGCCAGTAGTGGGAAGTTGTGTTTGGGACATACTTTGTTGACGTCCCTATGATCGATGCAAATCCGAATATCTCTGTTCTTTTTGACTGGGACTATTGAGGAGATCTAGTCGGAATACTGTTCTTCACGAATGAAGCCTGTGTCGATCAACTTCTTGACCTCTTTAGTGATGACTTTTTCGAATCCAATCTGCATGTTGCGCTGAGGCTGGTTTACAGGCTTCTGGCTTGGCTCGATCGTGAGCCTATGTACCGCGACACTCAAGTCCAGACATGGCATTTCAGAATAAGTCCAAGAGAAACATTCAATATATGTTTTGAGGAGTTCAATCAGCTTAATTTGCTCTTCCACATTGAGTTAAGCGCTGTAACAACCCTAAACTTTCTGTACAATTTTTTCAAAAATACAGAGAGGGGTACTTTTGCCTGAGCACAAGTTATAAATTTGTTTTGCTTTTGAACAGTAAGAAGGAGCTTATAGCTCTTTGGTAAGACCTTGCACTGCTGAACCAAAGCACCAGAGTTCAAATCCCATCAGCCACATATTATTTTTATTTAAAATTCTTATAATCTTTTAGAAGCCTAAGAATCTACACGTGCACTACACGTAATAGGGTAAGTTACAGAATAAACAAACTGGCCCATGAGTCAAGACGAAGCGACGGGGACACGTGGCGAGGAGACGCGGCCTGACTCGGCCGACTCGGGCCGGCGATTCCGTCGAATCGGCCGGCGCCGCCGGTCTGACTCAGCTGAAAACCTAATTTTCTTCACTTGTTGCGACCTTTGAACTCCCTCCATAACCCCTGTATTATTTAATTTCCCTGCATATTTACAGAGCAATTTAAATCACACATTTAATCCATTTTAATATAATTTTTATCACACCCTTTCACTATCCTAAACCCTAGATTTTTCCTATAAATACCACACCTAAAATCACCCTTCCACACTCCCAAATCCCTGCCCATACTCTCAAGAAAATTCCTAAGACTTTTTGTGTGCAAGTGGAGTTAGCAAAGGGCGAAGCTCCGACGAACTTCCGACGACGACCCGAGGAGTTTCCGACGACGAAACAACGCACCGGTGCTTCCCCAATCTTCCTCTTCCTCTTCTCTTGACCCTAATCTAGTAAGTTCCCCTTCTCTCTCTCTTTTACTATTCTCAAGTTCTTAATTCTTAAAACGTGTTGGAAGCGGAGTTATCCGGCTTCCGATTCTCCTTTTATTAAAAATACAATATTTTCTAAATAACAAACTTATAACTTTTGATATATTGTTTAATACTCATTAACTAAGACAATAGATCAAGTTTGATATTAAAACGATAACCATAACCAGTTTTATTTCAATTTTACATTAAAATACCTTTATATTTCATATCGACATGTTTATACCTTTTAACCATGCTAGCTTTAGAAAAATCACGAGGTAATGACCTACCTCCTCACAACACTCATATTTAACATAGCACGATGAAATTTGGAAATATAGATTTGGGAAAAATACGACTTTACATATAACTATCTCCGACTTATAAAAACTTTTTTCTATAAGATATGTATTTTAACAAATCTTTGCAAATGCGCCTCTACAACCCATTTTGTGGAACCCGTTCAGGAAGGCGTGGATTATTGCACATTCTCGGGCTTAGTAGAGTGAGATGCAGACCTCCGCAAGGAGCATACGGTCTCGAAAGATTTAAAATACAATTTTCTTTAGAAAATGTGAATTCTATTATAAATAAAACATATATTTTTAATAAATATATATATATATATATATGTAAATAATATCAAAATATCTATTTTTAATATTTATAAAATTTCACATTTTCAAAATTCAAGAAAAGCATTCCATTTATAAGAAAATACCATACAATTCCAATATTGCAAATAAATACCATATATTATGAAATTAAGTCTTATTCACTAGAAATGTCACATTGATAAAATATACATCAATGATAATTTTAAAGACGATAATAAAATACTTGAGGTGTATTCTGAAAATTATTCAAAATTATTTTTATATAAACCCCCCTTAAGTTATACTAAATTAAAATAATGACCCAAGTAAACATAGGTTTAAGCGGGACCAGTCTCTTGAGTCGCAGGGAGCCAGAGATATGGGTGCTTGCCTATTTAAGGTAGACAACTTAACAAACGGTGTTATCAACACGGTAATTGTCTTTGAAAAAGACACAAATCCCGTCGTCCATGTGCAGTAGTTACCGATAGCACCAAAACATAATTCAGGATTCAATTTCTTTTTTAATTGTCTGACTCAGACTGAGTCTCAATATAAACAATCTGACTTGAATATGATTCAAGTATGAAATTACAAAACTACATTTCAATCCATTCAATCTATTCAATCTATGTTGACTAAACCGAACCATGGATATACATCCATCTATATGATTCTCCAGTTACATCCACTTACTGATATCATGGTTCCGGCAAGTCATCCATCTATACAGTTTATAATACAAAACAATACAACACAATACATTCCATACAATCAATACAATAAACACTACGGGGTTATAAAGGGGTAGACTGGTACGGAATATGTTAAAGGTGGCATGATGTGGTCACTTAAGACGTAATTACATCCATCTGTTGTTCCGTGGTATTATCGACGGAGCCTTGTACTACGGGTCACCATAGTCTACGGTGTAAGTTAGACTCCTCTCGTATATACTGGCATCTTCTGTACCAAGCTACAAACCACAACGTTAATACTATATACAATATTATAACAATATACTCTCTATTCTGTCTATTCCATTCTTGTTTATTTACGGGACTTACCGAGCGATTTGTTGAATGACGACATTCTCTTTCTTCTTCTTTGGAATGTCGTCAGGTGATTCGGACTCACTAGAGATCGAGCCCACCAACGAGGATTTGGACCAGCTAGGTTTCGACCCAGAGCTCTAGTTACTTGTACATTTCATTTCAGTACTTTCCATTTCTATTATGCCACTGTTTAGGTATTGCTTTTCATTCCATGTATTTTCATTTCAGATGTATTGTAAAAAGAATGTTAATAAATAAAGTTGTTGTTCAATTATTCTATTGTCACCATCTCTTGTGCATTTTATCTTATATTGCTAAGATACGCTTAGCGTGTTTACTTCAGAGTAAATACGTGGCGGCCTCGTCGCGTCCTCTGCCCGTATACTGGGAAGCGGGGCGTAACAAGCGCTGATAAAACTGTGTCTAGGATCCTCGTCGGTTCCTAGGTTTGCTTTTATCGGGTCATCAACAATGGCCTGTCCTCCTTCAAATTCAGGAGGGGCCAACTGCAATTGAGTTAAGTCTGAGTCTTACAATCCCACATTTTCGTGCAATGTGGATGCAGTGTGTCATTCTGTTTGAGCCGCCTGCATGGATATCATGCAGCAGTGATGAATATGTTGTAAAATTTAAAATGAGGATGTCTGGAGGTATTTGAAAAATACCCCAAGCATCTCGCATCTTTAGATTTTGAACTTTTTATATATTCACGCGCCTGTGACGGATACCACAAGAGGTTGAACATTGAATATGTTTATGGGTATTATCGTAAAGATATCCCAACTTTTCTGCAAAGTTGCTGGGTTTTCAGTGACATATCTGTTGGGACTCTAACTTCTACTTGACCATCTTGTTCAAAGTAGGAGAGTCCTTTCTTAACACATTCATTTGGTTGAGATTTATATAATAGGATTCCCTTTTGCCCCCGGGAAGGGTAGACAAAGAAAGTTTCCAGCTGTGTTATATTAACCACATGGAATTCTTGCAAGGGCTTTTGATGTTTGTTAGGGGTTAGGATGAGTTGAACATAGCTCTTCCCCTTTCGACCTCGTCTCCTGAAGTCCCTTACTTGATAACGAGGATTATCATCGTCATCCAGCATCTAGAAGTTCTTAATTTGTTGAAAAACTCCATGGAGGAATTGCATGGATATACCATCCTCCTCGTTTGAGGACTCCGAATCAAAGCCTACCCACAAGGTTTTCTGAAGTTTTGAACCAACTTCAGAAGAATAGCCGCTCGTATCATCGGAATCATCATTTTCTTGAAGAAATACCTACCTCAGATTGGCAAACTCGCCATTGAATTCTTTAATGAAGTATTTGTCTTCTTCGAGGTGCAGCTTATTGACGTTGAACGGGTGTGCTTCCCCGCCGATACGGTATTCATGATTGTTCTATTTATACTTTAGGCACTGATGCAGAGTTGATGACACTATATTATAGTCATGGAGCTATGGTCTTCCCAGTAGGGATCTGTACACCGTGTCAGAGTTAATGACGTGGAACTTCGCCCTAGATTTGAGCGGCCCCACTTAGAAGTCTAGTATGACTAACCCTAATGCTTTCCTTGTATTTTGGTCGAATCTTTAGATCAGAATCTTCTCGACCGTGAGATGGTTCACTTCAAGAGCCAAACTTCAAAGCGTTTTCATGGTAATCAGGTTTACTGATGCTCTTGGATCTACCAGCACCCTCTTGAATGTAATGCCATTAAAGATCCTTATGATATATAAAGTTCGGTTGTGCTCTGAAGTCCGTAATAACATATCTTCATCGGTGAACACGACCCCGACAATGCGTTCATCGTAGCAGGTCTCCTTCATGGCTGCTTCAGTGAAGATGGCCTGATATTGTTTGAGGTTTTGTAGAGCATCTATCAGCATGCTCCTGAGTTCTGAAGACAGCTTGAGTGCTTCGTATACGGTCATTTGCGCCATTATCTTCTTTAAATGTGCATTGTAACTGTTCTTGTTTTTTATCTTCGAAGCTGAGGGGATAACACTTTCCTCAATTTCGATGGCTTTGCTTTTCTTTCCTCCTTAACCCTTCATTTCGGATCGCTAGACCTTGGATCGGACTTGGTTGTTCCTTGGTATGGGATGCCGCTCCTTCAGCTTCAGTAGCTTAACCCTTCTTCAGTTTTGAGCCACCAGCTTTTTGCGAGGAGACAACGGTTCCCTGACAGGTAATGCCATTATTTACAAATTGAACATCATCACCGTCCTCGCCGTCAGGAATGTAGAGCGTGTCATCTTCAGCCTCGCTCTTGATACCTATGACCTTGAAAGTGTGCAAAAGGTTTGATGGTTGAGGCACTCTTCTTCTCCTTTATAGGGATGGCAAGGAAGATGTAGACGGCTGGTCTTCTTCCAACTCTTGTATTCATCACCTGAAGACAACACAGTTCCTCAGCATATGACTATAGATTTGTCGAAATATACAGAATTCAGGGTCATCTACAATCTCCTCTTCTTTATGCATAGTGGAAATGCGGTGTTCCATGACGATGCTTCTGATTGCTTTGCAAATTTGCAGCAACTCCCATCCGGGCATTGAGGTTATCACGTGATTTATCTGCCGCCTTGGTGGAAGGGAGTACATAAGTCTCTGCTGTAGTTTGTTCCAGCGACTTTGCTCATCGAGTATCCTTGTGAAATGGTCTTATTTATTGCCCCATGTTGATGTTCTGCTATTCGGTGTAGGTTGTCTATTCGGTTGTCTGTATCACTAAGCTGCTGTTGAAATTGGCTCATTTGTTGATGAAATTCGAGGATGCCCTCGTGCAGGTCTCTCATTTCATCATTCAATTGAGAGATTGTTTGCATGGATGCTTCATGCATTTCATTATGTCTTTCGGACACTCTGAATAAGAAATCTACTCTTTCCGCGGGATTCCTTTAAGGCGAGGGGGGTAACGGAAGATGCTGGTCTTCATCCATTGGTAGGGGACTTAGTGCATCTTTTACCAGACGGCCGATGTTAGAATTTGCATTGCTCTTTTCTCCCCGTTGGAAGGTTATAGACGAATCATGCTTCTGTTAAGGGACTGGTTCATCTTCTCCTGTGATTTGATGATTTATCTAATGATATATATGGATAACATCTGAAGAACATGAAGAGGTGTTTTGCCTTATTCCATTCCGAGGGGCGTTCGAGACCAGATTTTGTGTAGAATCTTGTATCCTCTCTCTGAATGTATGGCAGCATCTTAGAGAATGCCCTGCCCGCTGATGCAATGTGCAAAAGCTTGGGGATGCGGCCAGTTTGGCTTCACCGGGCATTCTAAGATATAACAGTTCAGTGCTCAGATTTATGAGTAACCAGAATGCTTCGTATAAATCTCGATCGGTCATTGACTCGATTGTTTTTCCCACCTTTTCTCTTAAGGGCGATGACCGTAGATGTCGAGGGTGAAATATTTCCTCCGTGAGGATTGTACTTCCCGTTTTTCGGGATGTCTGGGGTGCCTTGATTTCTCAAGCCCTTCTGCGACCGGCTTTTTTAGCGGCCTCTTCGACCCAGTTGCATTGGATTTCTGAGATCTGACACTGCAGATTCCTAGTCAATATTTATGATTTGTGGGCTTGTTGTTGTAGGAAGTCGACTTCCCTGTGTATCACGGCGTTTTCTATTCGGAATCTTCTATATTCATCCAAAACTTCTGAGAGTGTAGTATTTGCGGCTTCTATAAAGTCCTTATGCCTCTCCGCCATTGTTTCCCCCAATCAGACCAAAGCTCTGTTTGAATTTCAAAAATTCAAAAATTGAAGCAACGCTTCAAATCCCGTGGTCAGCGCAGTTGGGCTGCGCTGTGCGACACGTGTCAGCGCAGTTGCGCAATCGCAGTTGTGCTGCGCTGTGCGCTGCGCGACACGTGTCAGCGCAGTGCGCTGCGCGACACGTGTCAGCGCAGTGTGCTGCGCGACACGTGTCAGCGCAGTGGCGCAAGCGCAGTTGCGCTGCGCTGTGCGCTGCATGACACGTGTCAAACGCTGGGGCTTTTGCGCCAAACAGAATTAAAATTCTAGTATGATCTTTCTGTTCTTGTTAAAACAAGAAAATTGTCTTCTGTAAAACAGAATCTCTTGGATCAAAGATTCAACGGTGGGGAAAATTCCCTAAATCACTCAGAGAAAGATCTCTTTAACAAATTTAACTAATTAATAGGCACTATATAAAGGCCCCTAGACCTCAATTCTGAGGGGATCAAGAACTTGAAGAACTTCAAAACAGAGAGAACTCTGAAGAATTTTGAGAAGAACTCAAGAACAAAAAAAAGAAAAATGTAAAAACCTTTATAAAAGAGAAGAATCTCTTCTGAATAGATCATTGATCTAAGAAAAAGATCAATGATCTTCAATAAAAAATAAATAATAACAGTGCCTTGCACTTTTTTATGAACCACTGGTTCTTTGAAAACAAGAAAAACTTGTTTTCTTTGATCTAAAATTGATCAAAATATAAAACAGTGCCCTGCACTTGCAAAATTGGCACTGTTGCGCTCTTGGGTTGGCGCAAGCCACCAGAGAGCGCCACGTGTCAGCACCATAACCACTTGCACTATGCGCTTTTAAAAATAGAGCATTGCTCTTTAAAGTTGGCGCAACTCACCAGAGCGTGCCACGTGTCACAGCGCAACAGCGCAGCGCACTGGCACAGCGCACTGCGCTTGCGTGACACGTGTCACCTCCATAAGCGCTTGCGCTCATTAATTGGCGCAAAGCACCTGACAGGCCACTGTCAATTTGATTAATGCACTGTATTATTTACAGAAGGGCCAACCCCAATTAAAAAAGGCCTAACAGGCCAAATTAAATGCAATACATTATTTTAAAGAAGGGCAGAGCCCAAACAGATGCTCTGCATCATTTATAAAGGGACAGAGCCCAAATCAAAAGGCCTAGCAGGCCAAAATAAAATGCAGTGCATTATTAAACAGGGGCAAAGCCCTAGCACAGGCCTAATAGGCCAAAGATAAAAACGTTGAATATCTCCATCTGGACTTAGCCCAATCATGGCCGTAAGTCCTCAAATTAAATTGACTGAGCACGGCTGCTCTCTTACATCAATTTACACTTGGTTCAAGGGTACATCTCTGAACTCCTCTGACACCTGTCGTTGTAATCCTTCAACGACGTCAGAGAGGTGACGGGTCCCGATGGCCATACATTAAATGGACCACCATGTCCCTAAACTGGCAATGGACCACCATGTCCCTAAACTGGCAATGGACCACTATGTCCCTAAACTAGAACAATAGAGCCCAAATGCTCTTTTGTCGGATCTAAATGATCCTGTTAAGTCGATCTTAGTCTCAAATTAGGCTAACGTATCCTTAACAAACGTTTAAGTTGATCTTAGCCTCAAATATGGCTAACGCGTCCTTAAACCAAAACTTTCAAAACAGACTTTAGTCCCAAATTGGACTATAGATCTCTCAACCAACTTTGGTTCAAGGGTACATCTCTGAACTCCTCTGACATCTGTCGTTGTAATCCTTCAACGTCGTCAGAGAGGTGATGGGTCCCGACGGCCATACATTCGATGGACCACTATGTCCCTAAACTGGAACAATAGAGCCCAAACGCTCTTTTGTCGGATCTAAACGATCCCGTTAAGTTGATCTTAGTCTCAAATTGGACTAACGTATCCTTAACAAACGTTTAAGTTGATCTTAGCCTCAAATATGGCTAACGTATCCTTAAACCAAACCCCAAACCCAAATCTAAGAAGATACGGATTTGGACTAATCCACGTCCTACGGGCGACAACATAACTTAGTCTCCGTATACAATCCACGGGCAACCAAACACAAAAAAAACACCCACGACGCGAAGTGACCACATGGAGAAGGAGAAAGTTGTTACCGCGAGGCGGTAGCGTAATTAACTGCAGGGGCTTGCGCCTGCAGGGAAGAGCGTCCCTACAATCAAAAACCCCTCAAGCGAGGGGGAATCTGACGAAGTCTGCTCCATCAGCCACATCTGTCTAAACCTCCGATACACGGTGCCATAAATCAACTTGGCATCTTCGGAGAGGTGGACCGATAGCACCTATTAGCATCTGCCCCGAATCTCAGGCAAGACCACCATGTCTTGGCCGCCGTTCGGAGGGGAATAGATTCTGGCACGCCCGGTGGGACGTCATCCTCTTTCCACTCCACACTTCGTGTGTCGTGTTCGCGAACGAATCGCGGTTTGCTGTGGTTGCCTGTGGATTCGAGGTACTAAGATTTGGTGTCTTGCTCCGTGCAGAAAACGGAAGATCCATGGCTTCAAACTGCACTACCTGCAATTGTAACTCTCGCTCCGTCCCTGCTGGAGGAGTGACTTACGGGCCCCAAGCGGCCTCTCTTTTCAAGATTCCAGTGGAGCAGGTAACTCAAGCCACCACTGGATTATTCTTCGGGACCATGCTCCCACCGATGAGCTTCAAAGCCCCAATGACGTTGCAAGAAGCCCCAAAGAAGTCGGTCTTTCATCGACTTACCACTGCCGGGGCCCCTCTCAACGGATCCCCCAACTTCAATACTTCAGTTTTCAACAGACTGGGCCAGAACGTCTACAAGCCCGCGATACCCGAAGCTGCCATCCCAAAGCGGATAGCCATCCCGGTTCAAGCGGACGAAATCATTGGAAAGGCTCCTCCTTCCAAGAAGTCAGTTTTTACAAGGCTGGCCATTCCGGTTGCTGCTCCAGGAGAGGTCCTCGAAGCTTCCCAGAGGTCTGTCTTTGACAGATTAGACATTGCTTCTCAACGGGCGTCAGTCTTCGACAGGCTAGCACCAATAACAGTCTCTCCTCAAAGCAGGGGGCATGACGAAGTCACCCTTATAGCTGAAACAACTCCATCCGCAAGACAGGCTCGACGTCGCCACTGGCGCCGAGTGAGGAAGGCTGGGGGCAACTCCCCATCCAGGATAACTCTGCCAGCTCCAACGGTGGGGATCGATGCTGCTGTTCCAACCGGGAATAGCTTTGAATTGCTCAACAAGGTGCGCAGAAACTCTCCTACTGCGGTGCTGAAGAGAACCCCTTTACCTGTGGAGAATACTCCAGAGAAGAAGCTGAAGCAGCCCCCTCAACGGCCGTCCTCTAAAATTTATAAGGTCTGGTGACAGGTCCAGGAGTCGGTGATTGATCAAGACTATCTTCGCCGACAGAAAAGGATGAAGGTTCGGCAGGAGAAGGGCTACTCTGTCAAGCCAGAGAAAGCAACAACAGGCTGGGTGCCCACTGCAACGGCTCCCTCCACATCAATCGCTCAAAAGAAAAGGAGGCCGCAAAATGCCCCTGTGAACATGGCGAACCGTAAAAGCGCTGAGCACAAACGCCCCAAGTCTGGGGGCATAATGGTGCATACTGTCTGTATGGAATCCGGGAAAGAGGAAAGCCGTGCTTCTACGGGCCACCGACCGCTCACCTGATCCGTGACGAAAGCCCAGGAGCAACAACAAAAGCTTTGGGAAATGATGACTGCAATGGCTGCGCTTACCGGGCCGAAAGAGAGCTCGGTGGCATCATCAGAACAGCGTCACGAACAGGAGACTGATGTTGATTTCTTACGCAGAGTCCTCGAAAAGAAGGACAAGGAAGCCGCAGAGCAAGCGGCTAACATAAAACAGATGGCGCTCCTCTTCCAAGATATGGTAGGAATGATGTTACAGCCGGATCCTCCAGCTGATGACCCTCCGATCATTGTTGAAGACGATGGAGGGGAGACATATAATCCTCCTCCGGCCCTTTCAGCAGCCAAGGAGGAAACCATTTCCAAAGCTGCACTAGATGACTACATAGCTCAACAAATACCGACTCATGAGGCGAATGAAGCGGCTGCGCAAATTGTTAGAACCGGACGACCTTATCCAAGCTGGTATGACCAAATCAGTTACCCTCCGGGATATACGATCCCTAAGTTCCACGTATATAAAGGGACAGGGAATCCGCATCAGCATGTCGCTCAATTCAGGGCCTTATGTGGCAATACTGGAGGCGATGACAAATTGTTGCTTCGCTAATTCGTCGGCAGCTTAGCAGAAACGGCCTTTGAATGGTATTTGGAGCTACCTAACGACTCTGTCAAAACATTTGCGGAGGTGGAGCTGCTGTTTACACAAAGATTCGCGAGTGTTAGTGGACACACCCCGATAACAGCGCTGATTAACGCCAGGATAAGGCCCGGCGAAACGTGGTTCCAATACGCAATACGATGGCGGAACCTATGGTCGAAATGCGAACAACGCATAGAAGAGGCACCTGCGGTAGGTATGTTCGTGGGCACTCTTGATCCGCAAGCGACCATCTCGCAATTCATGATGTTCTTCAGGCCGACCACCTTCCAGGCCTTGATCGACAAATTAGCCCAAATGGACCAGATAAGCCATGGACCGTCTCCTCCGAAACTGGACTCTCGAAAGGAGAAGGGGAAAGGAAAAGCGATCATCGTCGCCAATGCTCAACAACAGCCGAGAAACTCAAAGCCGGTCGTTCGCCAAAATAACGTGCGTCCACGCTCATCCCTCGAGGAGAGACTGGGACGTCCTTACTCGTTTCCTCAGAATAAAACGAGAAGGCTGTTCGAGCTGGCAGCGCGCAACAGACTCATCAATCTGCCGAGTCCAAAACGTCTGTCGTAGCCAGGCGATCTCAATAATCCCAATTATTGCCCTTACCACCAAACGGTAAGTCACCCGATCGAGAATTGTTTTGTCTTTAAGGGATGGATCGAGGATCAGTACCTACAAGGCAAGTTCGCGCTGTCTGAAAACTGGAAGGTAAACCCACCACAGCCACACACTCCAAAGAAGATGGACACGATGGGGGAAGTTTGTTCTTTTGTCGAGGAAGAAAATGATGGAGAAGACCCATCAGATGAATACGAAGACTACGTAGCGACTTGTCATGTGATCTCTCACTCATTGGCGGATGATGAAGAGGCTCCTTGCACCGAGAAATCGAGGGCAAACCCTGAACCAGAAATTCTGCGGCCGTCAGACGAGTTGATCGATGCCTTCCTAAATGAGATTCGTCTGAAAGTTAGAACCAATCAAGAGCGTGAGATGGCCATACTGGAAGAAGCCAAGCACCGACTACTAGACCAAAGAGTCAAGGCACTTCCGTCGAATCGAAAGTCATCCGCTGCAGATAAAAACAAATTCAAGACGAGGAAAAGGTTCGCCAAAGCCCTATCAGTGGGAATGAAGCTACCGCCCTCCGAAGAAAATACTCTCGGTGGAGTAGAGATGCATCCTAACTTCTGCTTATATCATCAGAAGATCATACATCCTACCGAAGACTGCGACTCCTTTAAGTGTTGGTGGCAAGGATATGTCGCTCAAAAGCAACACTTCAACAGGACGAAGTGTGAAGCTCATAGACATCGGAAAAATGCGATAGATGAGCGCAAAAGAGCCATCGACGACTGTCATATAGCCGACTCCAAGGGATCGCAAATTATCACCTTTGGAAGCGACTCTGACGAAGAAGTTTCCCTCAACCCTCTCCACAAAGAATCCATTTCAAAAATGAAAGAGTTGAGGAGTTGCGAGAACGTTCAGCCGTGCAATCGCCCGCTACTCGGAAAAAATCTCGGCCCCGCAGACAAAGGATCGAGCAAAAAGGATAAAGGAAAGGGGAAAATGACCTTCGTCGCCAACACTCAACAACAGTCGAGTGGCCCTAGACCGGCTGTTCGTCAAAACAATATGCGTCCACGCATATCCCTCGAGGAGGGGCTAAGACGTCCTTACTCATTTCCCCAGGATGAAACAAGGAGGCTGTTCGAAGTGGCAGTGCATAACAAGCTTATCACTCTACCGGAGCCGAAACACCAACTACAACTGGATGATATCAACAGTTTTAATTATTGCCCTTACCACCAAGTATTGGGCCATCTGATCGAAAACTGTTACGTCTTCAAAAACTGGTTTGAAGACCAATACCAACAGGGCAATTTCGTCATCTCCAAAAACTGGAGGGTGAACCCACCACAACCGCACGCTCTGAAAAAGATGGATACGCTGGGGGTATCATGCTCATTAATAAGGAAAGCCCCATAGACCGAAAAGTCAATAAACTAGATGTTCGCCTCAAATACGGCGACGGTGGACCGAAACGTCCTAAAACTCGCTAATGACCGAAATGTCTTTAAACTACTACCGCAGCATCCTCAGGCTGACGTGATTAAAAAAAAAGAATAAAAAAAAAGAGAGAATAAAAAAAACGGTACGTTCATAAGCAAAATGGGCACGGATGAAAACCCGAAAGGGCTCCGTGAGTAAAAACAGCAGGGCTATCGGCGAGTGTTTGTGAAAACCCGAAAGGGCGCAACCTCGTTAAAGAGACACTTGCAGGGTCCTCTCGACCTTGTAAGGAGAAACCACCCGGGTGAGATCCTTACGACTCACAAGGGAGCAACACACTTAGGGATCCTCACGACCCCTAAGGAGAAATTACACTTGCGAGATCCTCACGACTCATAAGGAGAACTCTCTTGTGAGACCCTCATGGCTCATAAGATTTGAATGTCTTAAGTTACAGAGACCTAAACCTGTGCTTAAGCAAACCCCCCACAACCTTGGATATTTCCCTACAAGCGGCTCAGTACTGACCCTTGTATACAATTCACGGGCGCGAATAAACATTTCCCTAACCAAGTCCCATCCGTGACTGGGGATATGTTCGCATGATGAACAACCCTTGTAAGCCCTCTCGACTTACAAGGAGAAAACCCTCTTGTAGGATCCTTACGACTTACAGGGGAACATACACTTAGGAATCCTCACGATCCCTAAGGAGAAAACACGCCTACAGGATCCTCACGACTTGCAGGGAGAAATACCTTTGTGAGACCCTTACGACTCATGAAGTCAAAAGCCTAAGTCGATAGGACCCTAACCCTGTTCGCTAAACTACCTTTGTTCGACATCGACAGAGGCAAATGATGATTCGCTCCTGGCAATATCCCAGTTGTAGCGGTGCTGATGCTGAAATCGATATATAACCCCAGGTTTGCAGCAAGAAGCTAGTGAGCCACACATGCATACGAAATAGCCGAAATGATGGGGCAACTTGCAACAAAATCAGCAAGTAAAAATGTATGCATGCAAATAGCCGAAATGATGGGGCAACTTGCAACAAAATCAGCAAGTAAAAATGTATGCATGCAAATAGCCGAAATGATTGGGCAACTCGCAATAAAAAACAGCAAGTAAAAATAAAACAAATAGCCGAAATAATTGGACAACTCGCAATAAAAAAACAGCGAGTAAAAATAAAACCAATAGCCGAAATGATTGGGCACCGTGAAAAATAGACGAAAGAAAAAAAATGATGAAAGAATGAAACTTTTTGCCCTACAGGTGAGATCACATCGATCCCTGTATACAATCCAGGGGCACAAACAAAGAGAGAACCATACCTTCCCAACAGGCTCCACCAGAAAGCGAAACCAAAGCTCGACGGTTCATAGACATTCTAAAGGTAACCTTGACATTTGTCGCAATATTGTAGACGCAATGTCAACAAACGGAGCAAAGGAAGATCCCTAGCTTCAGGGTCTCGACGTCGACATCAATAACCTAGAGATCACCAACGGCGTTTCTCCTGAGTCCAGCAAGATGCAGATACAACGCCAACGAAAGACCCCATGGTCAAACAAGCGGAGTAACAGCAAAATCCCAGCTCCACCTCAGAATTCGCGTCGTTATAGCAGACGCAATGTCAACAACAGCGTTCCTTCGCTGTCCAGCAAGATGCAGACGCTACGTCAACAAGAGACCTCACGGTCAAAACAAAATGAAGCGAAGGCCAAATTCCTAGCTTCAGGGTCTTGACGGTAACTCATATAAAACCTGAAAGACCACCAAAGATCATCTCACCCCAGCGTGGAGCGATCACCACCTCGACGTTCGTCTTGATACAGCAGGCGAGATGTCACCACAGCGTTCTTCCCCCAGCAGGATTCAGACGCGACAATCAAACAAACGGAGCCACTGCAAAATCCCTAGTTCCAACCCTCGACGGTTCACTAGCAACCTAGAGACAACCGCGACATTCGTCTCGATACAGCAGATGCAATGCCAACAAACGAAGCGAAGGCCAAATTCCTAGCTTCAGGGTCTTGACGATAACTCATATAAAACCTGAAAGACCACTAAAGATCATCTCACCCCAGCGTGGAGCGATCACCACCTCGACGTTCGTCTCGATACAGCAGACGAGATGTCACCACAGTGTTCTTCCCCCAGTAGGATTCAGACGCGACAATCAAACAAACGGATCCACGGCAAAATCCCTAGTCCCAAACCTCGACGGTTCATTAGCAACCTAGAGACAACCGCGACATTCGTCTCGATACAGCAGACGCAATGCCAGCAAACGAAGCGAAGGCCAAATTCCTAGCTTCAGGGTCTTGACGGTAACTCATATAAAACCTGAAAGACCACCAGAGATCATCTCACCCCAGCGTAGAGCGATCACCACCTCGACGTTCGTCTCGATACAGCAAACGAGATGTCACCACAGCATTCTTCCCCCAGCAGGATTCAAACGCGACAATCAAACAAACGGAGCCATGGCAAAATCCCTAGTTCCAAATCTCGACGGTTCACCAGCAACCTAGAGACAACCGCGACATTCGTCTCGATACAGCAGACGCAATGCCAGCAAACGAAGCAAAGGCTAAATTCCTAACTTCAGGGTCTTGATGGTAACTCATATAAAACCTGAAAGACTATCGGAGATCATCCCACACCAGCGCGGAGTGGTTATGACTCATCGGGGCTCTCTAAAATGAGCCTAACCTCAAGTAAAAGCGGCATGGCAAAATACCTAACTCTTGCTCTTCTGACGGTCAAACTGCCAAGGAGGATTGCTTGAAGACGTCTTGTCCAGCCCCCGAAGGGATCAGAGACACAGCAGTTGCAGGGCTACTCGAATAGCACGATTGCCTATCGAGGAATATATCAGCTTATGTGACGGTACGACGATCAAAACCCTAAGTACCACAGACCCTAACGGACTTCTGTCGTAAAGAGCAGAGGTTAACTGTGACGTTAGGATATTCTTGCGAAAAATGCTCGATTCGTCTCGACTTGTGAAGAAATTGATGTCTTTGCGAGAACTTCTCGATGCGACTCGACTCGTGAGATAAAGCCTTATGCAGTAAGGATTAAAAAAAACCTGTTTCCTAAGCACTGGGACCCTGCAAGTCGGTCCAAAACGGTCTCTTGCATACTATCCGCGGGTCTCGCTCTCCAAAGTCGAATCTCGACAAGGAGGGAAACAACTGCTTACGAGTCCTCTCGACTCGTAAGAGGGAAAAATTCTCTTATAAGATCCTTACGACTTATAAGAGAAAACGCATTTAGGGATCCTCACGATCCCTAGGGAGAAAATCCACCTACGAGATCCTCTCGATCCGTAGGGAGAAAAGTCTCTATGAGACCCTCACGGCTCATAGAGTTGAAAAGTCTTAGGCAGCAGATCTGAACCTGCGGTCTAAGCCATCACTATCTCTTGAAGAAACTAAGATTCTTACTCTATTATCTGTCAACCATATTTATTAAGACAGCATACTGGTAATAAGAGAAAGAGAGAAAGCAGAAGAGCATACAAGACATTGCAAAGAAAAAATATGTATCTTTATTTATTAATTCAATCAAGTACAAGGTGAATCGTACAAAAGAATAAAGAATGGATACATCTTAGTCGAAAAAGGAAAAACTTTACAAGTATATTGTTGCAAAGGCAGCTACTGGGAAGGAAGCGTCTTAAATAGCCCTATCAGTTGCTCGCGTACTTCTTTCCATGCCTTCTCCTGATTGGCCGCCGCCGCCAGTTCTTCTTCCACCTGAGCTCGCTGCTGCAAGAAGGACGCGAGCTGCTCCCCAGCGGCCTGCTGAGCTGCTTCCCGGCCTTAGGCGTCACGCTCGGCGGCATCAAGCTTCCGCTTCAAGTTTAGCCCATTTGAGATGCGTTCCAAGAGGCCCTCGAAGATAGCCTTCACTTGGGCAGCGTTCGCCTCAACCTCAGCGTGCAGACGAGCCGTCTCGCTCGAGGTCTCTTGGCATTCCCTCAGCCGTAAAGCCGCTTCTTGTTCCAGGTGATGGAAGTAAGAAGCGCTTTGCTCGATCCATGCTGCTCTTTGATTGCTTGCGGCTAAGGTCTCGGGAGCAGGGCGCATAAACTCCAGTCGATGCAGGCGGGCCTCGATCTCCCTGCAGTGATTAACCCAAGACGCGACGATGCCTTCGTTATGGAAGTTTACGAGTATCACCAGCATTGGGTTAACCACCGTAGAAAAATCTGCGGCAGACGTAGGAGTCTCGACGTCGAGCTCCTCAATGTAGTCGCTCAACATGCGCAGACTATTTGCGGCGCCTTTCAAGGACGGACATCTCAGGAAAGGGCCTGCCGGCATTAT
The DNA here is from genome assembly GCA_030015575.1 of Agapanthus africanus. Taxonomy (NCBI): domain Eukaryota; kingdom Viridiplantae; phylum Streptophyta; class Magnoliopsida; order Asparagales; family Amaryllidaceae; genus Agapanthus; species Agapanthus africanus. The sequence goes on along the minus strand of CM057339.1, from coordinate 819,089,343 downwards.
AACGCGAGACTCAAAGGGCGCCGGGATCGGAATGATAGCTGCAAAACAAAATACGATTAGACGACGGTTCAAGAAATAAAAAAAAGAGTCATCGATGCGATAGTTTACTATACCAGCTATAGCAGGTGGCAAGGCCGGAAGGGCCGGTGGCGCGACCGATCTCTCATCCCCTCCCTCGATTTGTAGCACTGCAATCAGGACAAGGGAAAGTTAGGAATAATTCCATTACTGAAAAAGAAAGATATCAGTTGGAAACTATACTCACCAGCGCCACTGGAGGAAGAAGCGAGTTCAGATGGGAAGGAGAAGTGTGGGTGCAATACCTGATAAAGATGATCAAAAAGCACTCCTGAAAAGACACAACAGTAGGTACAACATCAGTACAAAAATTATGCGGCTGAAAGATAAAACTAATAGGTTGCAAATCCATACCTTCCAACATCTTTGATGGTACAAGGGAGGGCTGAGAGGTGACCACCGCCAAGGCAGTAGTTGACGGCGCTCCCTCGAGCAATGGAGCATCGGCACTGGCCGCACCTGTGTTAAAAACAAGGATAAACTTGTCAGAAAGGATTGCAAGAGAAAAAAAGGGGGACTGTAACTCGAAATTTACCTGATGAGCCGCCGGCCGAAACGGAGGTGTCTCCCTCCTCCATCGATACAAGTCCACCTCCCGTGGCCTCGTCACCGGACTCGACAGGGGCTGTCGTCGTACTCGCCCGACCAGGAGACGGCGGAGGACCGTAGGCAGGGAGAGCAATGATTGGAGCATTGCCAGACTCTTGAGAAAGAGCGGCTGGCTCGTCCCCAGGAATCACGCCCATCTCACCCGCTACTCCTTCAGGCTCGGCGGTCGCCATTGTCTCATCCGCCGTCACCATGGGGTCGCCGGTCTCAAGCGCCTCGTCCGCCGCTACCTCGGGCTCAGTTATAGCGGTCATCTCATTTTCCTCCATCTCAGGCTCGGCATCAACGACCTTCTCGGATGCAGCTCCCTCAGCCTCCAGCTCAGGCTCAGCAACCCTGGCGACGTTGCCCACCGTCGGCTCGGGTTCGGCCGGTGCCTCCTCCTCTGTTCCCTTGGGTTCGACGGTTTCCGCCGCTCCCTCAGTTAGACTTGGCCCTGCAAAACTAGATGTATCAGAAACTGATAGATTTGCAATTCTTACAGTAAAAATCTTGGAAAAACACATTACCTGAGGTGGATTGATCGTTGGCCCCCCGAGCTGCACGCACCCCCTGCCTATGGGCAGTGGACAGGGCAACCAGAGACTCTTCTGGAGGAGGAACAGCAGGAGGAACGGCGCTTGAGCTCGCCCCCACGGCCAAAGCAGCTCTGCGTTCCTTCGCTTCGTGCCTCAAACGCTTCCTCTCCTCCCGGGCCGTTATGACGGACCTCTTGGAAGCCTCCTTCAACGAGGCGTCGTCATCCGCATTCAGAATTTCCTCCAGATCCTTCAGGGCATCCCTCATCGGCTTTTCGAGTCGGGTCTCTCTCGGCAGCCCCGAAGAGGACGGGACTTCAGTAGTTGGCCCAGGGAGAATCCCCTCATCAGCTGGTGCAGCCCCTGCAAAGAAACAAAGGAAGAAGGTTAGGTTGGCCATCAGAAAAGATGATGAAAACTTAATAAGGCGAGACGTACCAACGCCCATTAAAGCACGCTTCTCTTCCTCCTCCTGGAAGGTTTTTAAAGAGGCAGCGACGGCTTCTTCAGTAGTGACACCTGTTAAAAAAGGGAGAAAGCATTAGTCAAAAATAATGATAAAAATGCGATAAAATAACGAAGAATGAAGCTAATGATTACCTGACTGAGCAAGTTTATTCAACATCACCTCAAGCCTCGCTGATCGCTCAGAAGCCGCGATGGCGGCCGCCAGATCGGTGTCTGCGGGATCTACCGAGAAGCCTTTATTGCTGCCATACTCGCTTATACCTTCGGCAAGAGGGGCCTGAGGCTCTAAACCGAGGATAGCATCGAAAGAGAGGATCGACTTCTTCTTCCTCTTCTGCCCGTCAGCCCTGGGTGCACCCGAGATCGACTTCCGTTTTGCAGGCACCTTAGGGCGGCGGGTCCCGATATCCGCGCCCGCGCCGGACTCCGGCGATACCACATTTACCGTCTCCGCTGGAGCACGGGGGGCTGGTGGCGCATCCACAGTATCGCGAAGCGGCAATCCGCGCGGAGGGCTCAACACGCGCGGAGGTCCAACTCCAGCACCTTTCAGTGGAGGAATGACCGGGGTCCTCGGCTTCAGGGGAGCCTTGCGGTCGCCGCCGGGAGGCGCACCCTTGCGGTCAACCAGCATGCGCTTCTCCATGTGGATAACCGGACCCATTGCATGCGCGTACCAAGCCACGTACGCGTTGAGGACCTTGGGAATGCAGCTCGGCTCGCTGATGAAGAAATAGGAGCCCGTGTTAAGCCGCATAAAATGGTGCATCGCACTCCTTATCCCCTCCCGGCTGGCCACAGGCTCTTCCAAAAACGCTTCCATCGGGATCCCCTGGTGATAGCTCGATTGCTGAGCAAATCGGTGAGGGTTGTACCTCATGAAGAGCGCCGTCTCATTCTGCCTGAACACCAGGTAGCCCGGCCGAATGGAGTAGAGGTGGAGGATCTCCCGAGCTTTCAATATCGAGGCCCCATCCTTAAAATCATCGCGCAGCGGCACTACCGACTTGGTGGTCTACGAGCCTATGGTTATGACTTTATCCAAAAAAGAATCCTTCGCTCCAACCAGGTGTGGACGGAGGAGCAACCCTCTAGCCTCCCGCGGAGGCGTAACCACGATTGAACCACCGACCAACCGCATGACTCTTGGGAGTCTGCACTTCTCAAAGAACGGAGGGATCTTATGGGCGCCGAACACCCCGTGCACATGCATTTCCATCCAAGAGGTGAAGTAGTGCATCGGGAAGTTAGCAGGCTGCACCCCAGGCTCACTAGCGTCCGCCGCTACGCTGAGTCCGTTATAAAGGTAAGCCAGCCCAGCGATTCCTACTGACAACTGCAAACCAGCCACCATCCGATGCGCTGGGTAGAAGACGGTGGCCGCATGTGGCGCGGGTGCATGGGGAGCGCAAAGCTGCACTGCCACAATCCTAGGAACCCTACAAAAAAGGTCTCCTCATCCATGCCGGGACGAAGATTTCTGACAAGGGCATGACGGCGGTGCCGGGGAGATAAAAGTCCTTGTGATCATCCTCCGATGTGGGTCGACGGTCCAAGCCGAAGCCAAAAGGGTCATCAAGCTGGGCGAACTTCTCACTCCGCTCCGATAGGAACTCCGGTCGAATGAATCGGGCGATCAAATCTGCGAAACTGACTCCCCGGGTGCCCGATTCCAGATAGAGCCCTTCATAGATGTCCAGCACCTTCACCAAGCCCGGGAACTGGTGCTGAATAGCGTTCTCCGGAGTCAAATCAAACACCAGCGGCTTGGTGGCAAAGACGTATTCGTCAGGAGGAAGTAGCTCCTCGTAATGCCTCCCCTCATCGGCAGACCCGAGACTTCAGCAAACTCCTCCAAGAAGATGGAGACTTCCATGTCCGTCATCAGGAAGGTGTGGGTGGGGATATTCCATTATTCAATAAAAGCCTTGATCTACCACGTTGGAGGATAGGGATACTCAAAGAGCGAGACGTAGATGGCCGAGTATAAACCAATCTTCATCAGGTGAGTCCTCTTCGCCGATAAGATGTACCGGGCCCACTGCAAATATCCGGCGGGTGGTCGCGGGATCAATCCAATGTTATAGGCATGTCCCCAAGGACGTGCTTCACCCTTACAGATTCGCCTCCCTAAAATATCTATTGCCGGCGGCGGCTGCACGGGAATAGCACCAATCGCAGGCTGGAGGAGGTCATCCGAATTCCAATTTTTGACCTCCACGACATACTTCACCGGGGGTTCATCTGCGTAGGGGAGTGAAGATATGGGCTCAGACGGCATGGCGGAACCGAAACTTCGGCGACCCTGGATGATCTCATTGTACCACCTACCCCACAGGTGAAGGCTCCTGTGCTCGGGGTCATGATCCTTGATGAGAGCGAGCACCACTCGGTCCACCGGTGCCTGGGGAAACCCTCCCTCCGAGCGAACAAACGGGAATGATAGGTCAGCAGGCATATTTCCTGTGGAGAGACAAAATTAGCCGTCAGTGTTGTAATTCCAACGCTTGACATTTTAAAAATTTACATCACGCTGCAATGCAGTAGGTAAGGGACCAAATGGGGACCCACAAAATCTGTATGACAGTGCATTATTTAATAAGACAGTCCCATCATTAGATGAGACTGTCAATTAATGAAGAGATCTCCAAGAGAATATTCTCATTAATGGGAAATCCCTAAGGACAAGGAGAAAATCTCCTCTTTCAGAGAAAAGCTCTGTCACAGAGTGACATTTGTCAAACTCTGGTCTTGAGAGAATAAAATTTCCTAAAAAGAGCCTAGCTCTGTGGTAATAATGGAAAGGTCCATCAAAACTTTTTAACTCTTGAAAGAACTAAAATTTTGGGATCTTAAAAATCCATGAAAACTTATAGAAAGTTCTTCATTTTCAGATCTAAAAGATCTACATTTGATCCATGAGCAAAGCTCTGTTCATGGGTTAAAACCCATGAACAAGATCTCTGTAGATCTATAGATTTTTGAGAGCAAGGCTCTGTTGATGAAGCCCCAAAGGGGTTTTCTTTAGATCAAAGATCTATGAGAGCAAGGCTCTGTTAATAAAATTTAATTTAATTTAAATTTTTATCTAAGATGATTCTAGGTTCTGAACTTTGAAGTTCTTAGAAAGAAAAAAGAGCAAGGCTCTAAAATTCTTAAGCAAGAGCAAGGCTCTGAAAATCAAGATTCTTGAAAATGGTAAAACATTTTCTGAGGACCAAGGGTCCTATTTATAGGCGCTTGCGCCATTTCAACTTATCAGTTGATCCAATGTCTAGAATCTTGCCACCGCTGCACTCACGTGTGCGCCACGTGAGCGCAACGGTGGGGGGGGCATTTGTTTCCCCCAATCAGAGAAAAGCTCTGTTTGAATTTCAAAAATTCAAAAATTGAAGCAACGCTTCAAATCCCGTGCGCTGCGCGCAAAGCGCCATGCGTCGGAAGCTGATACGTCAGCGCAGCACCCAAGGCAGCGCGCCCAATCAGAGCAAGGCTCTATTTAAAACAAAAATTAAAGGAAGCAACGTTCAGTTGCGCAGACACTGCGCTGCGCGACACTTGTCAGCGCAGTTGCGCAAGCGCTGCGCTGCGCGACACGTGTCAGCGCAGTTGCGCTGCGCTGTGCGCAGCGCGACACGTGTCAGCGCAGTGGCGCAAGCGAAGTTGCGCTGCGCGACACGTGTCAGCACAGTTGCGCACGCACAGTTACGCTGCGTTGTGCGCTGCATGACACTTGTCAAGCGCTGGGGCTTTTGCGCCAAACAGAATTAAAATTCTAGTAAGATTTTTCTGTTCTTGTTAAAACAAGAAGATTGTCTTCTGTAAAACAGAAGCCCTTGGATCAAAGATCCAACGGTGGGGAAAATTCCCCAAATCACTCAGAGAAAGATCTCTTTAACAAATTTAACTAATTAATGGATACTATATAAAGGCCCCTAGACCTCAATTCAGAAGGGATCAAGAACTTGAAGAACTTCAAAACAGAGAGAACTCTGAAGAATTTTGAGAAGAACTCAAGAACAAAAAAAAAGAAAAAGGTAAAAACCTTTATAAAAGAGAAGAATCTCTTCTGAATAGATCATTGATCTAAGAACAAGATCAATGATCTTCAATAAAAAATAAATAATAACAGTGCCTTGCACTTTTTTATGAACCACTGGTTCTTTGAAAACAAGAAAAACTTGTTTTCTTTGATCTAAAATTGATCAAAATATAAAACAGTGCCCTCCACTTGCAAAATTGGCACTGTTGCGCTCTTGGGTTGGCGCAAGCCACCAGAGAGCGCCACGTGTCAGCACCATAACCACTTGCGCTATGCGCTTTTAAAAATAGAGCATTGCTCTTTAAAATTGGCGCAACTCACCAGAGAGCGCCACGTGTCACAGCGCAGCGCACTGGCACAGCGCACTGCGCTTGCGTGACACGTGTCACCTCCATAAGCGCTTGCGCTCATTAATTGGCGCAAAGCACCTAACAGGCCACTGTCAATTTGATTAATGCACTGTATTATTTACAGAAGGGTCAACCCCAATTAAAAAAGGCGGCCAAATTAAATGCATTGCATTATTTTAAAAAAGGGCAGAGCTCAAACAGATGCTCTGCATCATTTATAAAGGGACATAGCCCAAATCAAAAGGCCTAGCAGGCCAAAATAAAATGCAATGCATTATTAAACAGGGGCAAAGCCCTAGCACAGGCCTAATAGGCCAAAGATAAAAACGTTGAATATCTCCAACTGGACTTAGCACAATCATGGTCGTAAGTCCTCAAATTAAATTGACTGAGCACGACTGCTCTCTTACATCAATTTACACTTGGTTCAAGGGTACATCTCTGAACTCCTCTGACACCTGTCGTTGTAATCCTTCAACGACGTCAGAGAGGTGACGGGTCCCGATGGCCATACATTAAATGGACCACCATGTCCCTAAACTGGAAATGGACCACCATGTCCCTAAACTGGCAATGGACCACTATGTCCCTAAACTAGAACAATAGAGCCTAAATGCTCTTTTGTCGGATCTAAATGATCCTGTTAAATCGATCTTAGTCTCAAATTAGGCTAACGTATCCTTAACAAACGTTTAAGTTGATCTTAGCCTCAAATATGGCTAATGCATCCTTAAACCAAAACTTTCAAAACAGACTTTAGTCCCAAATTGGACTATAGATATCTCAACCAACTTTGGTTCAAGGGTACATCTCTGAACTCCTCTGACATCTGTCGTTGTAATCCTTCAACGTCGTCAGAGAGGTGATGGGTCCCGACGGCCATACATTCGATGGACCACTATGTCCCTAAACTGGAATAATAGAGCCCAAACGCTTTTTTGTCGGATCCAAATGATCCCGTTAAGTTGATCTTAGTCTCAAATTGGACTAACGTATCATTAATAAACGTTTAAGTTGATCTTAGCCTCAAATATGGCTAACGTATCCTTAAACAAACCCCAAACCCAAATCTAAGAAGATACGGATTTGGACTAATCCACATCCTACGGGCGACAACATAACTTAGTCTCCGTATACAATCCACGGGCAACCAAACACAAAATAAACACCCACAACGCGAAGTGACCACATGGAGAAGGAGAAAATTGTTACCGCGAGGCGGTAGCGTAATTAACTGCAGGGGAGACAATAACGCTTTTATTTTTGTAGTCTCGAGTTAATTTGTGTATATTTTATGTATAAACAAACTAAATTTTAGAAAACCAACAAAACTTGTAAATTTTCAAAAACCAAAACATAAATTTTACGCTTTTTGACTTTGTGTTCTCTGTATTTTTAATCTGCTATCATTTGGAGATTCAAAGAAAAATTTAGAGTGTAAAAATAGGATACTCATATAACACTTAGACCACAGTGGAAACTTGGAGCCCCAATTCAATATTCCAAACGTCCAAATATTCATTCTGGCCGTAATTTGCGGCCAGACTTGCTCTGATTGCCCCAATTTTTCTTGTGGTGTTTTCTTGTTCTGTTGGTACCGCATTTTTATACTCTATATTGTTTTTTCGCTAAAATATCCGTTTTTTCCGACATTTTCAGATTTTTACGGATTGGCGAATAACGATCGTGCAGAGCAAAATACATTTTCAAGATCAAGATGATAGAAAACTACAGTGCCAAAGATCCAGGTAGTTTGACCCGCGTAAGCAAACCATTCAAGCACTAGAGGTTCACATCAATGGGGGTTTCTTAACCCGAAAAATTTCGGTGCATATTTTTTCTAACACCTTCCTTTTCAAATATGACACTCCAATATTCCATATCTTTGCAGGATTCTTTGCAATTCACCGCCAATAGCCAAAGAAGAACTGACTATATTTGTCGCAGTGCCGCGCTTAAATTTAAAAAAATGATTGTTTAATGCTTGTGAACAACCTTTATATTTGAATTACGCATTGCATTATTAATACGGACTTTAAGGGGCTATAACAGCAATTCAGATTGGGTGGGGATTTCATCACCCTTCCTAAGATCCCAAAAATCACAAAAAGCATACGTATCACCATTGAGCTTAATTAAAAAATATCAAGACTCAGCCAATTAAGGACTTATCGCGCTCAATAGGACATTGGAAGGTTGTGGGCCTTCGGTCATTTATCTAAACTTGTCTTTTGTGGTGCTTAGGCTAGACAAGTGAGGAGATAACTGTAAAAGGCCCGTCTCACAATGATTTGTGAGCGGAACCCTTCTTACCTCACTTGTGCTTATCTGGCCATAATTGGCAGTGAAAAGGTGATTCGAGGGTTATCTCATAACTTGCCGCTTTGGAACAGTTAGGAGCAATCTAGTTGAACTTTGAAGACTCTAACTTAGGTATTGACTGTGCATTTGTGATTATGGATTTGTGATTGTGTTTGTTTGTTTTGAGCCCGTCATTTTCACATTCATTCGAAACAAAACAAAAAATTGCCATTTTTACCACATTTTCACCTTCACCCACATTTTTCTCGATTGACGTTTTCTCAACCTCACCTTCTGCGCTTTGACTATACTAAACTCGTTTAATGTATGTCCATTTAGACTTGGGATCCCAGTGCCCATTTAGTCTATGTTTTGTTGGTCGCTACTGACTACGCGATCGACTCCGAAGTCGAAACTTCATCCACACACCTTTCACCTTTACCTTTACCGGTCAACTTCGATGTTGACCGTGATTCTGTTCATACATCTTCACCTTCACTTTCTCCCGTCTCTTCTTCCGAGATGTCGCGACTTCCTCCGAACATCACTTTACCTCCTCCGGGAATGATTCCAGTTCCACTTGGTGCGAATAATCCACCACCTGCAGGAGCGCCACCACGGATCACGCTTCAAGATCATTTCTATCCAACACACGCTGCGTTTCCCACTTGTTTTTCTCTTCCACCATCCAATAGGGAAAATTTTGGAATTAAGCCCCACTTCATCAATATACTGCCTAAATTCTTTGGGCTTGAATCCGAAGATACCTATATCTTTATCAAAAAATTCTAAAACGTGTGTGGGATAATGAAAATGATCCAACTGTCCGACGATGCTATACGACTACGTGTTATACCTTTCACTCTTTATGATCTTGCTAAAATGTGACTTTATAGCACCACATCTCATTCGATAACCAATTGGGATGAATTTGTAAAAGCGTTTTTGAAGAAATTTTACCCAAATCACAAAACCGCGAGAATCCGAAATGAAATAAATCAATTCACCCAGCTTCCAACTGAACCTTTTTGTAAGTGTTTTGACCGGTACAAGGATCTCCTTATTCAATGTCCTCATCACGGTATTGAGAAATGACAACTTTGCCAAACTTTGTATGAGGGACTGAATCTAGCAACTAGATAGTTGATAAAAACCTTCTGTCAAAGCCACTTCCTATCCAAATCCAACTACGAGGCTTGGCAATTCCTTGATGATCTTGTAGAACAAACGCTGCAGTGGGAGAACACCCGGCCGAACGCTTCACTGTTTTCAACTTCTTCTTCCGGTCAATCTAGGGTAGGAGTTCACCAACTTTATATCTCAATTGCAATGAAAGCGAAGATGACTGCAATAACACGAAAACTCGAAACAATTGAGAGCAAATTTTCATCTCCTTCTCTTAGCCCTGTTGCTCCCCTTCGTACCATTTGTGCTTGTTATTTGGATCCATCTCACTTTACATAAGAGTGTCCTTATAATCCACCATCTCAAGGACAGGATCAGGTTAATGCTGCATTTCAATAAAGACTAAGAAACGATCCATACTCTTCCACGTATAATCTCGGTTGGAGGAACCACCCTAATTTGACCTGGAGCCAGAACTAGAACCATAATCAGAACAACTTTCAATGGCCTCCTTCTCAACAACAACGAATTCAACAACAATTTCAACAATCTTTCAAGCCGCAACCTTTTCAGAATCTGAAGAACAAGTTTACACCGTACAATAATTCCTTCCCTCAAAACAACAATTTTGTTTCGTCCGGTAGTGATAAGGTTTCCTCACTAGAACGTAGTCTTGATGCTTTTGTGAATCAATAGACTCAGTCCACCACCAACATCCAGTCTTCTATTTAATCTCTGGTGCAACACACTGCTTCACACAGGCAAAGCATAAAGACCATCAAAGCACAAATTGCACAGTTGAACACGGTATTAAGCAAGAGAGAGAAGGGAAAGCTTCCGTCTCAATCACTCCCAAATCCTTATCACCCACATAATGCGTATGTTGCTCTCGAACAATAGAACCATAATGTGAGTACAATCACTATGTTAAGATCGGGAAGAATGCTGAACAACAACATTGGCGCACCAATCAATAATGATGATGACACTCCGGATGTTTCTTCTTCTTCTTTTGAGCCCGTTCTCCATTCTTCACGAGGCTCTTCTTCAAAAACCGCTGCTTCGAACGGACCCACATCTCACTCTACTCAAGCTTCAGCTTTGGGTTCTATTCCAACTCTATAATCTCCTTCACAAGTATTGGACTCAACCAATTTAAACAAAGCTCCATTTCTAAATCGATTAAGGCCCAATAAACAAACTCCATAAATGGAGAAGGTTGTGGACTTATTCAAATAAGTTAATATAAACATTCCCCTCTTAGATGCAATCCAGCAAGTCCCCTCTTATGCGAAAATCTTGAAAGACTTGTTCACTAAGAAGAGAAAATCCCAGACACCGAAGAAATTTTTCTTGGCTAGTAACGCAAGTGATGCTCTTACCAAAAATTTACCCCAAAAACGGAAAGACCCTGGTTGTCCTATGATTTCAATTACCATTGGGGATAAGAACATCAATCGCACTCTTTTAGATCTCGTGCCAGTGTTAACCTTCTTCTATATTCGGTTTATATGAAACTCGGTGTAGGAGAACTGAAACCAATATATTATACTCTTCAAATGGCCGACCGATCCATCACCCATACTAGGGGTGAGTTATAGGATGTGTTAACTAAGGTTGGGGACTTCATATTTCCCGTGGACTTCATTGTTTTAGATACACAACCTGTAGCCAACTCCCGGAATCAAATTCTGGTGATTCTCGGTCGCCCATTCCTTACAATCTCAAATGCGGTGATCAATTGTCGAAATGGTTCCGTAAACCTATCTTTCGGTAACATGAAAATTGGACTCAACATTTCCAGGTTAGGCAATCGGCCATCCAACCCGAATGCTCATATACTGGATATTTGTTCCATCCAGGAGATTGCCATAGAGGACTGTGAATTTGAAGAATTTTTTTTTGATCATGGTGATCTCGACACCACTAGTGCGTTACTTTTTGATCCTGTTGCTTCCGACTCCGACAGAGAATATGAATGCTTCACGTTTCTGAATGATCTTGACATGTCACCACCCGAGTTGGAATCTTTCAAATTTTCAGATGAGTTAATTGAACTATACGACTCTATTACTTACACTCACTTTGAGCCCCTCTTGGAATCCTTTGAGTTCAAGACACATTCTCCGATCTTACTCTCAGTTGTTTCTACACCGACGCTCAAACTCAAGCCTCTGCCATCTTACATTAAGTATGCTTACTTAGGTGAAAACGAGACTCTCCCAGTAATCATTTCGGCTTCTCTAGCTTTAGAGGAAGAGAAAGCCCTTCTTTCGGTCTTGCGATCAAATCGGCGAGCATTTGGTTGGACTATGGCAGACATCAAGGGGATTAGTCCCCTGGTGATTGAACATGATATCATATGATGAATGATGCCAAACTAGATAGGGATCCACAGAGATGATTAAATCCAGTCATGAAAGAGGCTGCGAAGAAGGAAATCGTCAAATACCTGGATAGTGGTATCATTTACCCGATATCCGACAGCCAATGGGTACGTCTGATACATGTTGTCCCTAAAAAGTCGGGCATAATGGTCATCACAAACGAGGCGAACGAATTAATTCCCACTCGTACCAAAACCGATGGCGAGTGTGCATTGATTATCGAAAACTCAACGTTGCAACACGGAAGGATCATTTCCCGCTTCCATTGATTGACCAAATGCTTGAAAGATTAGTTGGACATGAGTTCTACTATTTTCTGGACGATTACTCAAATTACAACCAGATTCCCATCATCGAAAAAGACCAGGACAAAACCACTTTCACTTGTCATTTCGGCACGTTCGCATATCGCCGCATGCCTTTTGGGTTATGCAATGCTCCTGCTACATTTCAGTGGTGTATGATGGGAATATTTTCCGACATGGTCAAGAAGTTTCTGGAGATATTCATGGACGATTTCTCCATCTTTGAAGATTCCTTTGACGAGTGTTTACAACACCTTGACGCTGTCCTTACCCGATGTAAGGATAAAAATCTCACTTTAAATTGGGAGAAATGTCACTTCATGGTACGGGAAGGTATTGTCTTAAGGCATATCATTTCACGAAGCCACATAAAGGTTGACAAAGCAAAGATTGATGTTATTTCCAACCTCCCTCCTTCCAAATATGTCAGAGATATCAGATCTTTCCTTGGCCACGCCGGTTTCTATAGACGGTCCATCAAGGACTTTAGAAAAATTGCTAAACCCTTGACTCTTCTTCTGGCCAAGGGCACAACATTCAATTTTGACTCAGTCTGTTTAACTGCCTTTGAATCACTGCGAAGCTCACTCACTACCGCTCTCGTTCTTTCTTCTCATGAATGGACTCATCCCTTCAAGATTATATGTGATGCATCCGACTTTGCCATCGGTGCAGTCTTAGGACAACGCATCGATAAGATGCCACACATAATCTACTATAGGAGACGGACCTTGAATGTTGTACAAATAAACTATACAACAACCGAGAAAGAGTTCTTGGTTGTTTTATTCGCTTTAGAAAAATTCAGACCCAATCTCATTGGCTCCCCAGTCGTCATCTACACAGATCATTCTGATCTGAGGCATCTTTTCGCGAAAAAGGATGCCAAATCTCGGTTTATATGTTGGATCCTCTTACTAAAAGAATTTGACCTTGTCATTAAGGAAAAAAGCGGATGTGAAAACGTAGTTGCCGATCATCTTTCACGACTTCTTTTTCACCGACGCTTCCTCTCCCGATAAACGATGCTTTTTCTTATGAACAACTCTTGACCGTATCTTGTGAACCATGGTTTGTAGATATTGTGAACTATTTAGTGACAGGACTCGTACCAAGAAAATGGTCGAGTCAAGACAAACATAAGTTTTTATCCCAATTAAAACACTTTATCTGGGACAAACCCTACTTGTTCAAGTATTGTCTAGACCAAATCATTTGTTGGTGTGTCCCTGACAATGAGTTCAAGAGTGTGTTGTCATTCTGCCACGATCAAGCGTGTGGCATGCATTTTGGCTCAAGCAAGATAGTTGAGAAAGTCTTGCAATGTGGCTTTTATTGGCAAAAACTTTTCAAAGATACATATGATTACTGCAAGACTTGTTCCTGGTGTCAACATTTGGACCGAATTTTCAGGAAAAATAAAATGTCGTTCCAACCTATTTTGCTTGTTGAGATGTTTGATATTTGGGGGACAGACTTCATGGGCCTGTTTCCTAACTCTTTTGGGAACTTATACATTCTGTTAGCTGTTGATTATATCTCAAAATAGGTCGAGGTAGTACCGAGCCAGACGAACAACAACAAGGTTATCATTAGATTCCTAAAGAAAACATCTTTTCCCGGTTCGGGCACCCTCGCGCTAACGAAAACGAGACACATTTATGCGATCGGTATTTTGAGGCCTTGATGCAGAATTACGTGATTAATCACAACCTATCAACGCCCTATCACTCCCAAACAAACGGGCAAGCCAAAGTTTCTAATCGGCAAATCAAGAAGATACTAGAGAAAACAGTTTCTAAGAACCGTAAGGATTGGTCTTTGAAACTAACTAATGCCCTTTGGGCATTCCGAACTGTTTATAAGACTGATCTTGGCATGTCTCTTCATTGGCTTGTATTCGGAAAGGCTTTCCACCTTCCTGTAGAGATCGAACATCACGCATTGTGGGCGATCAAAGAGCTGAACTTCAATCTTGACCAAGCGGGCAGCTATCGAATCCGACAAATAAATGAATTGAACGAGCTTCGGGATGAAGCTTATGAAAACATGGTTGTTGTAAAGAATCGAACGAAGGTATTTCATGATAAACACCTTATGCGCAAAACATTCACGCCTGGACATCAAGTACTTCTTTACAACACCAAACTCCATTTCCATCCTTTTAAGCCTCGATCTTGCTGGACGAGACCTTTTCTTATGTGGTGTATACTCGCACGGGGCGGTAGATTTGGAAAATCCACGCGACGGTTCATTATTTAAAGTGAACGGACACAGGTTGAAACCGTTCAATACCACTGAACCATCAAAGGAGTTCATATTGCTTCAGAAGCCAGTTTATAACGAGTAATGTTCCTCCGTCTATCCTCCACACTTTGCTTTTCCAGCCATAAACAGTGGAAACACTATTTCAAAAAAGTGTGGGGGTATGTATATACAGATCTTTTGTTCTCGTAAATAGTTATCCTTGACTTGTGAATATACCATTCTGGTTTCAGTATCGGCTCACAAATGTCGTATCCGTGAATTTTAAATGTGTTTCCAGTGTTTTTCTCATGAATACCTGTATCATGTACTTATTGAGCAGACACGGGTTAATAGCATAAATATTTGTAAAATGATAACAAATGAGCGATATTAAAATGCAGGTTTTCGTGATGAACAGTGACAGTCGTCGTACAGTCCATCCACTTTGTCTAAGAGTGTCGCATATCAGGTCTAGGGAATGGAAACCGTCAGACCCTCAATAACCTGATAAGTCGTGCTAATGTCAAACGCAAAACCACCTGAGATACAACTGATAAAACTTATTATTTTATCTTTACCGTCTTGGTGCCGAGGACTTCTGGTTATGGTCAATCACGCACAGCGCTACATCGACTCCCAATATCGGGAGAGACGAATTCCCTCGATCACTCACTGCCTCGATGTGGTTCGGGACTGTTGATTTGATCAAAAATATTTCTAAACCGCAATCAAGAACGGCGTCACTTGGAAGCTAGCCGGTGAGTACGGGTCGGTCCATGATTGGTAGAGATTCTGCGTGTTCAAGTTTAGTTAATTACCGCAATCAAAACGGTTTCGCTTGTAGCTAGCCGGTTGAGTACGGGTCGTCCGCAGGGAGATGGGAATCTTTTTCTATGTGCTTTAACGAGTTAAGTCCGAAAGTCCAGATTTGTTTGTGATTATCTAAGTGTTAAAATGATATGTAAAGAGAGCTTGTTAGGGTTAGGATTAGGTTAGTTTGAGTTAGGAGTCGCTCACTTCTTTCGTTGCCACTCTTAATATCGGTGTTACGGTAATCGGCAACAACGGGGATTAGTACGACTAGGAAGGAACTTGCGAGTATAAGCTAGGCTTTCCAACGCTTAAGTTCTTCCTTTTGGTGCTTGTCCGTCCGTTCTTGGCTCTTAGCCATAACCTCCGGTTAATTCAACCACAACCGGTCTCACTACGGAATCACCGCTATCATGTAGGATAGGGTGCCGTAGGGAGCGGATTGTGGTTCAATTAACGGGAGTCGATTTAAGATGTTGGGCAAGGAAAGAGTGAGAGAGATTTCCTTCTCTCAAACTTCCCTTATCCTACCCTAACAAGTATGGAAACTACTCACACATCATAATGAAAAGAAAACAAAACAAAGAGGAAGATAGAAAGAAAGAGATTAGAAAATAACAACTAGCTATTTGCGACCTCACCTTGGCAAGGATCAAGCGTAAGCATCATGGTTGTTTTAAGGATAAAGAAAAAGAGAAAGAAAGAAACAACAAGAAATAACAACAACTAAGTTAACAAATGAAAATTACAAGCATTTAACATAAGAGCAAGACAAGTATGATAATAAAATGAACTTCTTTATTCATCATTCTTCACTCACAAAAGCTCACTACAAGTTTTTCAATGGAGAAGAGATGAGAAAAGGAAGAAGAACAAGTATTCTAAAACCTAGAAAATACAAGATTATGCACCCTTGGCTTCACAAGGTTCTGGGCTATTTATAGGCTGGAAAATGAAAACCTAGGGCAACAAGCAGAACTAACATGGAATGACCAATCTGCCCCCGAAAGATCTTCAGCCGACAAGGCCGTACGGCCGCGGAACCGCGGCATAAGCCTGCTTATGTCGCGGTTCCGCGGCCGTTTAGAGGCTTTGTGCCTTCAAATTTGGTGGTGCTCCCTGGTTCTGTGGGCCCTTTATTCTGGTATATATCTTTTCTCAGATTTTCTTCACGATTTTTCCAGAATTTCTGTTGAGCAAAAGGTGATTTGATGTGGATCTTTTTGTCATGATTTCCTCGAGCTCCGTGTAGATTTCTTGGATCTTGTGTTGCCATTGAGCCTTGTGCATGAAAACGACATTGATTTGCCATTTTGTCTCTTAAACTGGTGTGTGGCAACAGACGGATAAAGGGCGGAGATCCGTGTTTTATCTGTGGTTGGCAAGAACCCGGGTTTTGTCATGTTTTTCCATGAATTTCACCGTTTAGAGCCGAGAACCTGTATCCTGCAATTGACTAGCAAACACGGCTCAAGAGTATCTACCGATATGCAATGTGATAAAAATTGGGCGGTATAAAAATGCAAAAATCTGATATGAACAGTCCACAGGGATTTTGCGAATTTCCTAATTGTTCTTATGAGTTAATTCCGAACGGTGTGAACGGATTGATTAAATCTAAAAACTAAATTAATCTAGATCTAAATCTTGCGAGGGTTAGGTTTAGGTTAAGTTTGGAAAGTCAATAAATCTCACCGCTTTCTATACCCATATTAGGATCTATTAGGAGTTATGGTAATTATTAATAAAGGGGATTAGAACCATTCGGGAAGATGTTTCTTCCTCTAGGTTCTTATTCTTCCTTTATCAATCCTTACCCTAAGCTTCATGGAAAACACGCTCAACTGGGCCTTTATACTACGGTATCACCGCTACCTCGTGGGATAGAGGGCCGTAGGGAGCGGTGTGTGCATGTATGCATGGAGTCCTATTAATTATATGTGATGGGCAAGAAAGGGGTGAGAGATCTTCATCTCTCAAACCTTCCCCAAATATAACCCTAACAAGCAAGGAGATTACTCGCTCATTAGGGAATTGAAAAACATTTATCTAGGGCAGAGAATAAAAGATCTATCTATCTAACTAGGGCAAGGAATTAAATTTAACTAGGGAAGATAAGAAATTACCTAGGGCAAGAATTGAAAACTTACTCCTAAATTGATGCTCTCCAAAAAGAATTCTGAATTTTATTAATGAAAGGAGGCATGACCTAATACAAGAATTTGGGTCTCTATTTATAGGACATAGAAAACCCTAGGTTTACAATCGCCGCATGTCTGTTATTACAAAAATACCCCTAGGAAGACTAGTCAGCGCCGCCACGAATTTTGGTAAAATTTTTACAAACTACGTGCATAACACGGCCGCGGAACCGCCGCCGCAAGCCAGGTTTGGCCGCGGTTCCGCGGCCCAAAGAGGAGCTTGGGTCTTGCAATTTCTTGTGCTGGCTCTGGTTGACTTTTTATTCCTGTTTCTTTAGTTGGTTCTTTAGGATGTCTTCTCGTTCTCTCCTAGATCTCCACAGTGAATAATTGCAGTGGACTTTTACCGTTGCTTCGTGACGAAGTCTTGAACCTTACGCTGCCTTGTACTTTGTGAACTGATCTTCGTGTAGGCTTGATCAAGATTCTACCATTTATTGGTCGTAGTCTCACTTTGTATCATCTTTTTCATCAATTTCACTGTTTTTGCTCCGAGAACCTGTAACCTGTAACTAAGTAGCAGACATGGGTCAAAAGTACCTGTTTATTTGTAAAATGCATAAGAATGGGGACTATAACAATGCAATATTATGATATGAACAAATACCCCCAAACTTATTTTTTGCTCGTCCTCGAGCAAACCTAGTTTTATTCTCAACAAAAACCTAACCTCACTTTCGCAGGGAAACGCGATTGCACTGAGCACGTGCCACAAGCCGTTAAACCTCTAGGTGTCTCTAGTAGGAGGAGTGTTGTCTCCTGAGGGTTTTCAGCGGATACTACCTACAAAATCCTATCAATTTGGCCTATTAACTATTATTCTTCAATTAGGTTTTCCAACAAGGAATTCTATCATCTTCGACTCATAAATCATCCACCCGTATTCTTCACGCTTCCTTATCATTTAACTTAAGATTATATATGTTCTATAGACTTACTTAGCTTTTGGTATCTCTTAAGTTTTCCTTCTAGGGTTCCATCTCAACTTAGGAATTTTTATCATCTCTATTAAAGATACAAGTCCTATTCTTCATTCCGATCTCTTATCTAAACCCCAATTACATATCCCTACGTGTGTGTATATATCACCCCTACACTTGGAAATTCAAATCAAGCAATCATACTCTTGTCCGTTGTCCAAAGCACTTCTTAATCGGTGAATTTTTAGATGAATTTCGCTCACACATCCTTCATGCGACCGTTAATACTTCTTGATGTACCAACAACCGATTACAAGATGTGTTTGCACAATAAAGCGTAATTCCTAGTCTTGTAACACCTAAGGCTTTAGCAGTGACTCCCAAACTAGTTGGTCTAAGGCACTAGGTGATAAAGCACCCTCGCTAAATATTTTTTCTATTTTTGCAGCCTTAAGTAATCACAAAAACCAGTGTTCATTTTTTTTTTATCTCTTTATTCACACTTGAATTTTTATTTTATTTTCTTCGTACTAAGGACTTTAGACAAGAGCATTTCAAGGTCTCTTCTACTATTCCAAGTTTCAAGGTGCGTGTTTGTGCAAGTTGTAGGGTATACATTTTCAGAATTTAGACTTAAGCTAGGAATTATTTTTCAAACTTATACTTCAATAAAAATATCAATACTTTTCCTTTGTTTTAACTTAGCCCAAGAAGTCAACTCAAAATTTTCCTATTTCTAAATAAACTACAAAGACATATACTTTCTACCATTAAATTTTAAGAAAGGTTATTTTTAGGGTTTTTAATTTACTAAGTCTAGATCTAGTTGTTCCTAGCTAGTCAACCTTTTTGTCAAACTCAAGTCAATTAAGGCCAAAATTGAATACTTTAATTTTTATAATTTTTAAAATTTTCAATTTTTTATGGGTTTTAAAATAAGTATGCAAATGCAAAAATATACACATGAATGCAAAGGAAGAAGGCTTACCGAGCATACCCCCAAACTTAACCTTGACAGTGTCCTCACTGTCATGCTACACCAAGAGGGTTGAGAATGTCGGCACTCCCCTGTTTATTTATTTATAATTTTTTTATTGTTTATTTTTTATTTTTTATTGTTATTAGAAAAAGAAAACAAAAAATATATATACATATATACAAAAAGGTCCTCCCCAAACTAAACAAGGCCTTACATAAGCCAAAGGTTAGCACCAACCATTCAAAAATTCTATCGTGATAATGGTAGGATTGGTGAAAGAATAGAATGTTAAGGAAAGAAATGAGAAACACACGAGACCGTGTGGAGATAGAAACGGTATACGGTCTCGGTGGAGGAGGGGAATGGCGGAAAAGAGAAAGAAGTGTAGTACGATCTTGAGGATGTAAATCGAGTGAATAAATTAGCGCAATATGTGATGACCGTTGTGTTAAAAGCGATTGTGCTAATCTATCAACCCGTCAAGAAATGGGGTCAAATCCCTCAAGATTCGCAAGAAAACATGGGTACGTCGAACTTGGTAAACCCTCCATTGAAACTGAAAACGCGACGGATTCTTGCGCGGTCGAAGCGATGGAAAGAACGAAGGGTAGTGATTTAGGGATAGTCTTATTCTCACCTAAGTAATCTGTCTCGAACTTGAAGGATTTCATCAATGGTTCAAAATGACTGTAAGCAACCGAGTCTGATGGTTCAACTAACTCATCTGAAAAATTCAAAGGACTCAAACTCGGGAGGTGAGTTTTCAATATCGTCCGAAAAAGTGAAACACTCGTAATCATTATCGTCTGTGAGAACTGTGTCAGATTCAAAGAGAAATTTTTCAAGCTCACATTCAAGCGTGATCTGTTGCGTGGTCGGAACGATGGAAAAGAGGGAGGGTGATTTAGGAAGTATAACAGTTAAAGGGTTCGGAGGATGAATAGGAAAATCCGACACATCAAACAAAAATGGTTCATCCTCAATACTCTCCTCAATACTATCATCATAATTCTCCTCAAAACTTAGCTTATCGACGCATATGAGGTTCGGGAGAAACATTTAATGACTCGGGATGATGAATTGGAGATAACATTTCAGTAAAATTTACGGGTTCATCATCCAAATTATTCCCGGCGTCTATATCCTCAATCAAGTGAAAATCAATTTTTTCGGACACCTCATCAAAAGCATGGATATCAATTAATTTAGGCTCTAGAATGGAGGTGTAAAGTTCAAAAGGATTAGGTATGGTTTCACTCGAAAGGGACCCTTCACAATCTGGCAAATCAAGCACTACAAAGTCACACAACTCATTAAATGTTTTATTTTCAACTTGTGAATCATTTGGGACAATCGATGGAAAACCGGAGTTGTTGGATTCAATTGGGTATGGGTAGGTTTGATTTGGAAGGGCGTACAGCTCACTCTCTCCTCTCAAATTCTCACTCTGTCCAACCGCCTCCTCATACATTGGAATTTTTGGAGCTAGTTGGAAGCTAGCTATTGGTTTACTAGGTTGCATAAGGGCGGCCATAGATGCATCCATGTTCCTCATCATTTTGTTTGTTGCTAAATATTAGCTTCCAACGACTGTTCCAAACTAGACATGGGTTGTGAAGGGGTTTCGGTAAGAGATTTATAATTGTTGGGATACGTGAAACTCCCAAATGGCTGTGGAGAAGCAATGTCTAGTGAAGGTGGGAAAGTCGGGTAGGACTGGTAGGAAGTGGATGGTTGGACAGCAGTAGGATCAACATTTCGATAAAAAGGTGAATGGACTTGTTGATCCCTAGAACTGGATGTGTGGAGAGGAGTGAAAGATCGGCTACGAGATTGTGCAATATGCTCAGCGATAGACATGGGTTTAGGAGTTACAATAGGAATCGAAAAAGTGGTATCAACGTACGAAGGCGGTGAAGGTTGACACAGTTGATACAAAGTGGATTGCAAAGTCGAACTGTTTCTCTTAGACGCTTCTATTCGATCTTTCAAAGAAATTTTGGGCATGGAAGGGTCGTCCTTAAATCGACCGAAACAATTAGCGTAAGAGGCAAAGTTAGGTTCAAGATACCAAAGTTCGGCAAGAGATTTATGAGGTGGGGTACCCATGATGTAAGAAGGGAGAAGAAAAAGAGTGTGGGGTGCACGGATTTCTTAGCGACAAAATTGTTGCAAGGTTTTTTTTTTAAAAAAAAAATTTCCTCTTTTTTTCATTTATTTTGAACTTTTTTTTTTGCAAAATTTTTTTTTCGATAAAGGGCTTTGACACAAATGCAATCAACCACAAATGCACAATCAGGCCTAGATTTAGGGTCACCTAGGTCAGCTAGACAGCTCCTAACTGTTCTAAAGGGCTGGAAATAGGAACTCAAACCGTCTCTTCACCGCCAATTGCGGCCAGGTAAGTGCCAGGTGAGTGGGAGGCTCTCCACTACAAGTAATGGCCCTAATTAAATAACCACTCTCCTTAGACACACTTGCCTAGACACCGCAAAGTCAGGTTAGGATCAACGGCCGATGCCTACAACCAGTCCTCTGTCCTATTGAGCTCGACGTCCTTAGGGCTGAGTCTAGTATCTTTTAATTAAATAATGGTCAATGCATATGCCTTATGTGATTTCTGGGGTCCTGGGAAGGGTGATGAAATCCCCACCCAATCTGAATTGGTTTCAAGCCCCTTAAAGTCCGATTAAAAATATGCAAAACCGTAACAACCACTTGCAATGAATTTTTTTATTTAAGCACGGCGCAAAGAATCCTGCACAAGATCAGTTATTGGAAGGGGAAAGATTTTTTAAGCACAAAGAATCCTGCAGGTGATTTTACAGAAGATATATGGAGATTTGCAGAGGAGGAGAGAGAAAGCTCACAGAAAAATTTGCACGTGCTGATGACACCAGGGGGCGGCGGTTCCGCGGCAAAAAGGATGTTCTGGCGGCGTTTCCGCGGTGGAAGAGGAGGATGAGCCCGCCAAATTTTGCTGATGTCACCAAAATACCGCGTTTTCGCGACGGAAGCAACGTATTGCGGCGGATCCGCGGTCCAACTGTTGACTTGGCCATTCAACTCTCTTCTGTTGTTCTGTTGGTAAAATCCTCTACTGTTTAGATCTTTCGTTTACTGTTTTGATCTCTGGAGATTTCCAGATCTGAATTCGATTGTAGATCCTGCAAAAGTCAAACAAAAATACCCTTCACAAAATAACAAAATGAAAAAAATTTATATATATTTTTAAATTTATAAATTTTTAATGATTTTTATGATTTAGATTAACCCGAAATTGCAAAAAGAAAATAACACGCCATCCCCGGCAACAGCGCCATTTGATTTGATCAAAAATATTTCTAAACCGCGATCAAGAACGGCGTCGCTTGGTAGCTAGCCGGTGAGTACGGGTCGGTCCACAGGGATTTTGTGAATTTCCTAATTGTTCTTACGAGTTAATTCCGAACTGTGTGAACGGATTGATTAAATCTAAAAACTAAATTAATCTAGATCTAAATCTTGCTAGGGTTAGGTTTAGGTTAAGTTTGGAAAGTCAATAAATCTCACCGCTTTCTATACCCATATTAGGATCTATTAAGAGTTATGGTCATTATTAATAAAGGGGATTAGAACCATTCGAGAATATGTTTTTTCCTCTAGGTTCTTGTCCTTCCTTTATCAATTCTTACCCTAATCTTCATGGAAAACACGCTCAACCGGGTCTTTATACTACGGTATCACTGCTATCTCGTGGGATAGGGTGCCGTAGGGAGCGGTGTGTGCATGTATGTATGGAGTCCTATTAATTATATATGATGGGCAAGAAAGGGGTGAGAGATCTTTATCTCTCAAACCTTCCCCAAATCTAACCCTAACAAGCGAGAAGACTACTCGCTCATTAGGGAATTGAAAAACATTTATCTAGGGCAGAGAATAAAAGATCTATTTATCTAACTAGAGCAAGGAATTAAATTTAACTAGGGCAGATAAGAAATTACCTAGGGAAAGAATTGAAAACTTACTCCTAAATTGATGCTCTCCAAAAAGAATTCTGAATTCTATTAATGAAAGGAGGCATGACCTAATACAAGAATTTGGGTCTCTATTTATAGGACATAGAAAACCCTAGGGTTACAATCGCCGCATGTCTGCTATTACAAAAATACCCCTAGGAAGACTGGTCAGCGCCGCCACGAATTTTGGTAAATTTTTTACCCACTACGTGCATAACACGGCCGCGGAACCGCGGCCGCAAGACAGGTTTGGCCGCGGTTCCGCGGCCAAAAGAGGAACTTGGGTCTTGCAATTTCTTTTGCTGGCTCTGGTTGACTTTTTATTCCTGTTTCTTTAGTTGGTTCTTTAGGATGTCTTCTCGTTCTCTCCCAGATCTCCACAGTGAATAATTGCAGTGGACTTTTACCGTTACTTCGTGACGAAGTCTTGAACCTTGCGCTGCCTTGTACTTTGTGAACTGATCTTCGTGTAAGCTTGATCAAGATTCCACCATTTATTGGTCGTAGTCTCACTTTGTATCATCTTTTTCATCAATTTCACTGTTTTTGCTCCGAGAACCTGTAACCTGTAACTTAGTAGCAGACATGGGTCAAAAGTACCTGTTTATTTGTAAAATGCATAAGAATGGGGACTATAACAATGCAATATTATGATATGAACAACTGTACCCAACTAAAACATGTTTGCACGGCTCTTTCAAACCGCGGTAGGGTAGTAATCAAAGCAAAGTGGAAACACACACAAGACATTATGGCGATCTCAAGTCTAGGGATTACCCTATACTCATGTCACCAAAGAACTACTATCTAACAATAGGTATGATACTATCTAAGAGTTCACGGTGAGTCCGTCCAGTGTAACTTATCCAATGAGCACCTATATACAATCTGTGGTTTCAAACTCCAATGACAATGGGATCAACCATTGATTAGTCAAATTTATTGCAAATTTGTATGGACATTTTCCTTACTATTATTAACTACTAAAAAGTGTTAATTGTAAATAAAGAACATATGTGGGTTTATTTGTAAAAACATTATTACTATATGTTTCTTCATTTATAATTAATATAATTAGGGAAAATATATGTATATAATATTTAAATAAAATATTCATATTAAAATATGCATATCATATCAAATATTCCTAATCAATATTCTTAAGAAATCATATCATATAAATGGTTAGAATAATATCCCAAATACAAAAAATGCTACTAATAATTTGATTTGAGATATTGTGCAGATATTATAATAAAATTAGCTAAGGTTTGAAATCTAAGTAAGCGATCCATATCAAATCGGATTACAAAACCGACTCTGCCGAATATTAGGAGCAAATCGAAGAATCTAGCAATGGCAGAGATTAAAAGCAATATTTTCAGAATCTTTGTATCAAGAGGATCTCCAAATATCGAGAGAAAAAGGCACAAAAAATTTGGAGGCACGAATCCACCAAACGGCGGCGGAAGCACGGTCAAATAGGGCCATAGGCATTGGTTCAACGATCATTCAGCGGCCATAGGATTTGAAACTTCAGGGTCATGATCGTAATTTCACGCACTTCAATATGTCATCTAGGAATTCACATTCCGGAGCCTATAAAAGGACCGAGAGCTATCTATACAATCATCGAATCATCTATCCATCGATCAAGAGAGAGTTCTAGCGAGCAACTAGATTTTTGTAATTTAGTTTTTCAGTGAGCAAGTTGTAATGAAATAGTTGATCAATAAAAGCAGTTCTTTGTTTTAATTATTTTCGCATTTACTTTCCACATTACTTTTCTGCATTACGTTTCTGTATTACTTTCAGCATTACTTTCTGCATTACTTTCTGATTTTAAATATAGTTTCATTCATCTTCCACCTCTATTTTAAATCGCTAATAACCATGAGCGAGTAATTTCTTTCTTGCTAGGATTTGTAGGATAGGGTAGAATAATGGATGAAAAATCCCTTAACTTCTTTTGATATTTTAATTTTTATAAACTTTAGAAAAATAAATGTTAACCCTCTTATCGGGCGCGCTATCAATTAATGATAGTCACGTCCATGATTTGAGATTCTTTAATACATGTTTTGTTAAGGGCTTAAGATAAATAGAGATTAATGGAAGGACAAGGGGCAGTAGTGGGAAATCCTAATTCTCTCCAAGAACCCTAATCCATATTCCTCACTATCTCTCTAGTATTAAATAATTAAAAGATGAAAAGAATTAAATTTTTTTTACTTCATCCATTAACTACCAAGTCCTATAAACCATACAAGCTTTCTATTATAAAATTTTCTAACCATCCTAATTTAAAACGAAAAACAATCCCACTTTTCTTCTATCAACTCGTCTAAAACAAGATAAGAAATTCACCGTTTCCCTCTGGATGACCCGTACTCATCACGGCTAGCTATTTGCGACACCATCTTGATTGCGGTTATTTACAACATACACATACACACCTATACACGATCAATCAACCATCGCCCCATACGGGTCAAGAAACGTATACGCTAGTCTAAACTAGAGTACCGATACTAAGTCTCTTACTACTAGAGATATTTAAGGATATTCTTATGGACTACGCGGGCCCACTAGTATGATCCTTATCATAATTTTGGTAGTCAAACAAAGATCTTATAGGCTTTATCATCATGTATTAGCAATACGTGATAACGAGTAAAACGTATCCACATGAAAGATAAAGACAACCCGGATAACATACTATCATCTCGAGCAAGATTATTCTATCGTATAGTCCCCCCTTCAATTACAGTAATTGCCTTGAGGGCACTATATCCAACATTCTCCTACTTACACTTAAGGCTAATTATTGCGGTATCGCTTACCCACGTCTAGTGTGCTATCGCATATCCAATTTCTTTACTAACAGTTTCTTAAATCGTGTTCGAGAAACAACTTTAGTGAGTGGATCTGCTATAATGTTTCTAATTGTATCTCAATCTCGCAGAGATCAACTATCTCCCGAATCAAGTAACACCTACCTTAGAATTTTGTTTGGATAGCTAATGGAACCATGTTCATAAATGAACGTATTTATCTAAATAAATTCTTAGGATGCATCCTCTGCTGAATCATAATCAGTATCCATGGACACGACTACCATAATATCCATCTTGGTCCCCTTTCCAATATGCTACTGCTTATAAAAGGGTAAACTTATAACTTGTGACAGATGCTCTGTCAATCATGTCGCCTTAGAAGCCGAAATCGTAACCGCCTCCAAATGGAGGATGCCATTACCATACACCAAGAATATCCTTATATGTTCTTCACTGCTTCCTATATTTCTCCAAGATTGGACTAATATTTGCTTACTATAGCAAGTGTACAAGCAACATCTGGTCTGGTACATGACATTACATGATAGAACCTACTGCCGAAGCATGTGAGTTGTCATTCATGCGATCCCTCTCCATATCAATTTGGAAGACATCTCTACAAAAGGGGTGGCTTCTGCACTTGCGGGTACACTATCACACTAGGAGCCGTCCATTCTAAAACCTTTTTAGAATGGTGTCAGATTACCTGAATTGGGACAATCCCAAAATCCTACTAGATCTATCTTTATAGACCTAGACACCAGAATCTTTGACACATTATCCAGATATTATATGGAGAAACATCTGTGACATCCATAGTTAAACTGAATTGTTGCAAAGGAGTATCACTTCCTATCAGGAGTATGTCATCCACATACTATATAAGGAATATGACTCCCTACATACTTCTTATAAATCGCGTGTTCATTTATCATTTTGATGAAGTCAAACACTTTGACCGTAACATCAAAAAAGGTGATCCACCTCCGCTATGCCTACCTTAGTCTATAAATAGACTAAAACAATTTGCACACTTTCTGCTGCTCCCACTGACTACGATAACTCTCTGGCGGAGTCATATACACATACACTTTTGAATCCCATTCAGAACGACGTTATAGTCATCCATCATCCAGATATCATAGTTATGAAAAAAAGCAGTAGCAAGTAATATCTATATGGACTTCTGCACAGACACTGAAGTAAAAGTTTCATCACAATCCACACCGGGTATTTGATGAAAATATTTTACTACAAGTCTAGCATTATAAGGTTTTTACCTTTCCATCTGCACTGATATCGAAAGATCAACCTTCTCCTAATGAGTTTTACCCCTTTAGGAGCATCCAACAAAGGCCATAATTTGCTGGAGTGCGTGGAGTTCAACTTGGATATCTTGCATCCAGCTATCAGTCAGAAGTCACTACTCCTTATGGCCTGCTGATAACTAGTAGGGTCATCATCATATGATGCAAACCTCCCTGTCACCGTCCATGAGAAAACTATAATATCTTTCAGGTGGCTGAGCCCACCTACTAAATCTGCGGAGTGGCTAAGCTTTGTCAGGGGCAGCTGTTTTTAGTGTATATCACTAAATGAAAAGGCCACTCAACATTACTCATCATGGAGCGTACCCTTAGAGGAGTAATCTGAGAGAGAATCAAATTCTCATTATGGAATACCAAGCATAAGTATCCATATTTTCGACCACTTCGAAGAATCTTGATACTTCAAACGTCTGGTTCTCTACTTTATTCTTATACTTATAACATTTCGAAAATTATATTGTTATTTTGGAATTTAATTCATTATTTTGAAATTTAATTGATAATAAAATAAATTTATTGAATGTGAGAACATTTATTTAATTGGTTTTTTCATAAATTAGTATATAATTATATTTATACAAGTAAGAATGCTAAAATTAATATAGGTTTTTCCTAATTTCGCACACAGGGTGCCATGACAAGTTAACAAGTGTTTAATATTTTCATTTGGGTTTTTTTTTAATTTGATTTGGATATATATATATATATATATATATATATATATATATATATATAGAGAGAGAGAGAGAGAGAGAGAAGGTGAAAGGTATGGACATGAGAGAAAGGGTGTAAAGTATGTGCATGAGAAAGAGAGAGAGGAGAGGCAATCTCATTCTCCAGCACATTCTCATCCTTTCTCATTTTTCTTCATCATCTTATTCTCCTTCTCTTTCTTCTTCCATTCCAAATCACTCTCATCCTTTTATCAAAAAAGATCTTTATCTCCCAACTCCTTTACTCAAACTAAAAATCCTACCTTCCACCACAAAAAATCCATGGATCTTGCCAAATTAGGACATCCTTAGAGCTTGGATCCTCTCTAATCTTCACCCAAATAGGTAAAAATCCCACTTTTTAAAAGTTTTTCAAGCAAAATGTCACATTTTTATTGGATTTGATTTTCCAAAATTGAGTTTTGAAGTGATACACTTGTAGTAGTGGAAATTAATATGATTTATTTACTGAATACACCTTATTTTGGGAAGTAGATGGTATTTTGATGTAAAAGAATTGATTTTTAAAGGTATTTGGTAGTTTCAAGTTTTTGAATATTACCATCAGCAGATTCTTCTTCAGACGTCTGTCCTCTAAAGCTTCTGACGTCTGTTTCGTGTTCTCTGATTGGATTTTGTTGTTGTGAAAACGTCAGTTGGTTTGTTCTTCAGACTATTTTTCCCCCAGACGTTTGTATGAAAGTCTCGGGTTGAAAATTTGTTTGTACTTCAAACGTCTGTCTCGTATAACTTCAGACGTCTGTTGTTCAATATTTTTGGCAGTTTTTAGTTTTTAAACGGATTTCTAAATTTCAATTTGAACTTTTTAAGTTTAGAAGATGATTCCGGAGGGTAGTTCTACTAAGTTAGCATGCCTTAGCACACGTTAATCATAGGTTTTAACCTATGTATGCTTCGTTCGTTAGTACAAATGTCGATATAAATCCTTATACGATTGCGTTATTAATTTGATTTTTAGATTCAGTTGCAGAGACTTCTGACGCGGCAAGGAAGAAGGTCAAGATGGTCGTTGGCTTCGACTAGATCGAGCCATACCTTGGTAAGTGGATGAGCATCTATAAGTGGGAACTCGGACGGATGGTGTGTAGCACCCCTGATTACTAGAAATTTATAAAACTTCGTATCAATTTTTAAAACTCGTGCCCATATGTACACATTTCCAAGAATTTCCATATCGGCTATAATTGCTAGAATTGCTATATTGTCTATACTCACCGGTATACTTATTAGAATTATCATGTGTTTATACTTGCTAGAACTGCTATGTTGCACACACTTGCTAGCATTGCCATGTTGCACACACTTGCTAGCATTGCCATGCTTATATGTATACACTTGATAGAACACTAGTACAACTACTAATGATTGCCATGTGGCACAATCACAGACGCGCATGCAATACTACACATCATTAGTACTGCCATGACACTTAGAAAATGCCATGCTATTTGTGGTTACTGACATCCATGCTTGTATACATGGTTGTTTACTATGATTTCGATATACGAATCCAATTGCCTTATAGATTCGTATACGATTGTTGCCAAGTGCTGCTAGAGTGAATGATGCATTAATAATTATGATGGATTTGATGTTTTCCATGAATTTCGAAAAACAACGATATGATTTATAAACTTGTTTGTGTTTTCAAAAGTGTGGTTTTCTCTTGATATGATGAGTTTTTATGAACACGTTGGATTTAGCCGGGTTTCAAGAGGAGAATGAACATGGTGGATATGACCGGGGTTATGTGATAAGAATGGATACGGTGGATATGACCGGGGTTCCATGATAAGAATGAAAAGATGGCTGATCCGAAAGACAGCGCCTAAAAAAGGAATTGGATTTTGAGTGTCGATGATTGACACAGATTTCACGATGATTTTGTATTGATGATGATTTTATAGTTGCATGATCCATTTATGATGCGCTTGCAGTTACTCACAATGCATAGAATATAATATATATCTTGCGATGTTTATTTCTACTCATTTAGTTGGAAACTCATCCCTGTTGTGCCATAGTTTCTTACATGACCGACCGCACGGATACGTAGTGGCTCGTCGGAACATCTTTTGGGGTTTTATTGCATTGTTTTGCTAGGTGGGTTACGATGTGTAGTAACCGCCTTTTTATGTATATTTCCTTGTATCTAGTGTCACTCCATCAAACTAAACGTGTATATTCATGGTATTAGATCGAGTCTAGACTTACTACTATTCTTTTGGATGTTGAACTTGATTTGAGTCGACTTGATGATGTTTATATGGTATTTATTGTTTATTACTTGCATTATTCTTCGCCTTGAGCATCGTATATGAACTGCGTAGTTGTAACTCTGCCGTGGGCCGTGAGCTAGCTCCCGTTGGGGATGCTTTTATTTATATCATATCATTGTACTTGTTTTAGTCAAAATTTACAAAAGAGGTGCTGCCCAAATTTAAACGACGAAAGTATTTTCAAACCGTATTCCAAAGGAAATTTGTTTGTTTATACTTCTAAATCAAAACATCTTTTAAAATACACTTGATTTCATTTTGTATACCCTTTCGAAAATTTCATCTCCATTATTTCTTTAAAAAGGTTTAGATATTGTTTTTTGTCTTATTTGGGTCGTGGTAACGTTAGAATGACGTAACGTGATTTAAGTGCCGGTCACGTACCATTTCCGGGTCATGACAAAACTAGTGTTAGAGTACTATGTTTACCCTTTCTTGAGTCTAGGTTTGACTATGTAGAGTTTAAGGTATAAATTTTCGGAACCTAGGCTTAACCTTACAGAACTTAGACTTGACTTTGGAGGTGTTAGACCCGAACATTCGTTATGTAGGTTGTCCTTGGTATGATGGAGTAGGGAACTAAAGTAGAGTGACGTAGCGTGTGTATGTTCCGCGGCATATTTACGATATGATACTCCGCTTAAGTGGCCTTAGGATATGTGTCTTATCAATTCTTTGTTTGACTCTATGCATCCTTTCATTCTTGTTGTTACACATTACCAACTCTCGTTTTCTTGTTTCAGTTGCCATGGCTACGCGGGCTAAGAGATCCGCAGCTAAAGATGCAGCCAGGGAAGGTCCGCCTGAGATTAGGACTGACCAGGAAGGCACTCCGATGGCACAGGAATAAGCCGATCCTCCTATTTCCGACTGGATGACCAGGCTGGAGGAGGGAATGCAGGGCTTGCAGCAGATGATCGAGTAGTTGGTTGAGGCCAACCAAATTCAGAGGTAGGATGTTGTACCGCCTATTCCAGAGCCCGCTGTGCAGCCTATCGCTTAAGCAGTCGCACCCATTGTCACAAAGATTATGGAGGAATCGATTTAAGAGTTTATGAGGTTGAAGCCTCCGGTATTTACATGGATGGATGCAGCAGAGAATCCTTAATTGTTGCAGAGGATCCTCAGTTGTTCCTAGATAGGATGGCCAGGATCAGTTGTTTGTTGAGATGCTTAGATGAGAGATCAGTTGAGTTGACTAGTTTTCGGTTGGAGGGACTTGCACATACTTGGTGTGAGTCGATTGAGGGGGCTAGGCAGCGGGTTTTCCTCCGATGACTTGGGCGAAGTTCTCTACAATTTTTCTAGTCTGATTCCTTTCGTAGAGTGTGATAGATGATGGAGCCCATAGTTTTGAAGCATTGCCAAACCTGAGAGTATGACTGTGGCCGATTTCGATTTTTAGTTCACTTAGTTATCCCGTTATGCTCTGTATTTGATTCCTACCGAAGAGCTCAAGGTCAAGAGATTTGTGAGAAGCCCTTATACGCAGTTGTTCCTTGCCATTAGCTCTGAGCATTTGGATACGTATGCAGAGGCTATGGACGTGGTGATATGAGTGGAGGAGCGTTTGAATGAGATGACAGTTATGCCAGAAACGAAGAGGGTTCATTCGAATGTTCTATCTTCCGGACAGTTCGGCAGAGGTGCAATATGCTGAGGCTGTGGCAGATTCGGTGGTAGAGGTTGGACACAGGGCCGAATGTATAGCTCATATTCTGAGGGCAGAGGCTACCGTAAACATGTTATACTTGCAAAAGTCCAGGTCACTTCACCAGAGATTGTGAGCGACGGGGCAAGACAACAGTTTCACAGGTCGCTCTACTCCCTCCACATTCTTGTTTGATGGAATTGCTTCCTCTACCAGTCGCTACACCGCATCAGGCAGTTGTTCAGAAAGGTCATGGTTTTGCTGGTCATGCACAAAGGGGACATGGAAATAGAGGCAAATGACATCAGGGAGCCGGTTGGGGTCAGGCTAATGTTTTTTCATTGAGTCCTTAGGATTCGCAGACATCCAATGCGGTGGTTATAGGTACTCTTCCAGCCTGTTCTTTCAAGGCACATATTTTTTCGATCCTGGCTCTATACATTTGTATGTATCCATTCACTTTACATCGAGATTGGGTAGAGGGTCGTTCTTTTTAGATCAGCCGTTGATAGTAGTTACTCCAATGGGAGAGTCGTTTATTACACGGCACGTATGCCGATCGTGTTCGGTTCGGATTGAGAATATGGATTCTTTGGTCGATCTTATCCTTCTCGATATATTGTATTTAGACGTCGTTCTTGGCATGGACTGGTTAGCCGTATGTCATTGCTGTTTAGACTGCCATGAAAAGGCGGTCAGGTTTTGTTTTCCCGGCAAGCCTGTCTTAGTTGTGCAGGAACACCATAGTGGCGTCCCTGACAATCTGATTTCTGTGCTTTGTGCCGGATGGCTTTTAAGGAAAGGATGTCGTGGATTCTTAGCTTATTTTCAAGATACTGGAGCTAAAAAAGTTCAATTAGATCAGGTCCTGATTGTGCGAAAGTTCCCCAATGTTTTTCCTGATGAGCTAATAGGGTTGTCGCCGGAGCGTGACATCGATTTTTGTATTGACTTGATCCCTGGCATAGGGCCTATTTCTATACAGCCTTATCGGATGGCCCTGG
This sequence comes from Agapanthus africanus, assembly GCA_030015575.1. Taxonomy (NCBI): domain Eukaryota; kingdom Viridiplantae; phylum Streptophyta; class Magnoliopsida; order Asparagales; family Amaryllidaceae; genus Agapanthus; species Agapanthus africanus. The sequence goes on along the minus strand of CM057339.1, from coordinate 819,056,172 downwards.
TAGAGGTCAAGGATCTTAAAGATCGGTTGCAAGAGTTGCTTGATAAAGGACTAGTATGTTCGAGCGTATTGCCTTGGGGAGCTCCAGTCCTGTTCGTGAAAAATAAGGATGACAGCTTGAGGCTGTTTATCGATTATCGTCAGCTAAATCGAGTTACAGTGCAGAATAGGTATCCATTATCTCGCATCGACAATCTTTTCAATTAGCTCTAGGTAGCGGGATTTTTCTCAAAGATTGACCAGCGATCAAGATACCATCAGTTGCGAGTCAGGAAGGAAGATATTCCGAAGACTGCTTTCCGGACACGGTATGAGCATTATGAGTTTTTGGTGATGTCGTTCGGACTCACCAATGCACCAACAACGTTTATGGATCTGATGAATTAGCTTTTCAAGACGTTACTCGGCCAGTTTATTATCGTATTCATAGAAGATATCTTGGTCTACTCTAGGAGTCGAAAGGATTATGAGCAACACTTGAGGATTGCATTGCAGACTCTGAGAGAGCACGAGTTTTATGCTAAATTCTTGAAGTGCGCTTTTTAGCTTGATAGTGTGGATTTCTTGGGCCACATTGTTACTAGATATGGGATGAAAGTTGATCTGAAAAGGATTGAAGGGGTAAAGAATTGGCCCAGATTCATTCCAGTGACCGAGATTCATAGTTTTTTAGACTTAGCGAGTTATTACCGTGGTTTTGGTTAGGAATTCTCTCGTATTGCTAAGCTACTAACCTGTTTAACTCGTAAGGGAGTTCCATTTCCTTGGACCGATACATACGAGCAGAGCTTTCAGCAGTTGAAGACTTGTCTGACGATTGCACCAGTATTATCGTTGCTTTTAGGTTCAGGAGGATTTGTTATCTTTTGTGATGCGTCTCGTGTGGGTTTGGTTGCATGTTAATGCAGCACAGTAAGATTATTGGTTATGCTTCTCAACAGTTAAAGAAACATGAGCATAACTATCCTACTGATGATCTTGAGATGGTCGCGATGGTCTTTGCATTGAAAATCTGGAAACATTACTTGTATGGTGAATCGCGCCAGATCTTTATCGACCATAAAAGTCTAAAGTATATCTTTCAGCAGCGTGATTTGAACGTGAGGCAGTATTGTTGGATGGAGCTTGTGAAATACTATGATTGTAAGATTCTTTACTATCCAGGTAAACTGAATATGAATGTGGTAGCATATGCTTTGAGCCGAAAGCCCGAGGGTAGCTTCTCTCAGTTGGGCATAGTATAGTGGCAGTCGACTGTGGATTGGAAGAATTTACACGATAGTGGCATTCAGTTTGAATTCACATCCACGGGAGGACGTTAGCCCTTGTTATTTCTCATCCACTCTTGTTTGATCGCATCGGTGAGGCACAGTCAGATGATGCTCGTTATTCGAGATCAGGGAACATGTTCTGCAGAGGAGAGTTTCTGAGTTCGTGAACGATAGTGAAAGAGTGTTATGGATTGGAACTCGTTTGTTTGTGCCTGACTCTGAGGATCTAAGGCTCGAGATCTTAAAAGAGGCACATCAGTCTGCATATAGAGTTCATCCAGGATCTACCAAAATGTATCATGATTTGAGTGATGTATACTAGCGGGAAGGGATGAAGAAGGATGTTTATGATTTCGTTCCGAGTTGCCTGACTTGTCAGCAAGTCAGGACCGAGAATTAGAGGCCAGCGGGAGAGCTGCAATCTTTACCCATTCTGGAGTGGAAGTGGGAGCAGATCTCCATGGATTTCGTTGTGGGTCTACCTAGGTCTGGTAGGGGATATGAACCTACTTGAGTGATCGTGCATCGATTAATGAAGGCTGCTCATTTCCTTCCTATTAATAAGACATTTGGCTAAGCCCAGTATGCCCAGCTTTACATCGATGAGATTGTGAGGTTATACGGCGTTCTGAATTGTATTGTTTCTGACCGAGGCACTTGGTTTACCAATCGTCTCTAGAAGAAACTATAGGATGCTTTGGGAACTTGTTTGAGCTCCAGTATTGCTTTCCACCCGCAGACAGACCGATGGTCTGTCAGAGTGAACAATTCATATTCTTGAGGATATGCTCAGAGGTTGTGTGCTAGATTTGGGCAGCAGTTGGGATCGTCACTTTCCTTTTATTGAGTTCTCTTGCAACAATAGCTATCAGGAGACGATACAGAAGGCACCTTTCCAGGCTTTGTATGGGAGAATGTGTCGATCGCCGGTTTATTGGACTGAACTTAGCGAGAGTAGACTTCTTGGGCTGCAGTTAGTCCAGGAGACTACCGAGAAGATCTAGCTGATCCGTGATAGAATGAGAACCGTCCAGAGCAGGCAGATGTCTTATGCCGATCGCCGCCGCCGCCGACTTGAATTCGCATTGGGTGACCATGTATTTCTCCGGGTTTCACCGATGAAGGGTATAAAGAAATTTGGGAAGAAAGGAAAGTTTAGTCCCAGATATATTGGACTCTTCGAGATTCTAGATAAGGTCAGTGCCATAGTGTATCATTTGGCACTTCTGCCTGATTTTCCGGATGTACACCCCATGTTTCATGTGTCCATACTCCGCAAGTACTTTCATGGTCCTTCTAACGCGATTTAGCACCAGACGATTCAGCTGGAGCGCGATTTATCTTTCACCGAGCAGCCGGTAGCCATTCTCGACCGGCAGGTGAAGAAACTGAGATTAAGGGTACTTCCTTACGTAAAGGTCTTATGGCGTGGACCGAACTATGAAGAGTTCACTTGGAAAGTCGAGGGTGAGATGCGGACGGGGTTTCCCCATCACTTCGTAGGTACGTGTAGTTAAATTTTAAATTCAGAGACCGAATTTATTGAAAGGGGGAAGAATGTAACATTTCAAAAATTATAATGTTATTTTGGAATTTAATTAATTATTTTTGAATTTAATTGATAATAAAATGAATTTATTAAATGTAAAACATTTATTTAATTGGTTTTTTCATAAATTAGTATATAATTATATCTATACAAGTAAGAATGCTAATACTAATATAGGTTTTTCCTAATTTTGTACTTAGGGTGCCATGACAAGTTAACAAAAGTTTAATATTTTCAGTTGGGTTTTTAAAATTTGATTTGGAGAGAGAGGGAGGGAGGGAAACATGGAGAGAGATTGTGAGGTATGGGCAAGAGAGAGAGAGAGAGAGAGAGAGAGAGAGAGAGAGGAGAGGAGATGTCATCCCATTTTCTATCTCATTCTCATCCCTTCTCATTTTTTTTCATCTTCTTCTCCTTCTCCTTCCACTCCAAATCACTCTCATCCCTCTATAAAAAAATATCTCTATCTCCCAACACCTGTACCCAAACTGAAAATCCTACCTTCCTCCACAAAAAATCCACGGATCTTGCCAAATTAGGACATCCCTAGGGCTTGGATGCCCTCTAATCCTTACCCAAATAGGAAAAAATACCACTTTGTTTAAGTTTTTAAAAGTCTTGCCCTGTTAACTAGGTTTTTCAAGCAAAAAGTCATATTTTTGTTAGATTTGATCTTCCAAAATTGAGTTTTGAAGTGATACACTAGTAATGGTGGAAATTACTATGGTTTATTTGGTGAATATACCTTATTTTGGAAAGTAGATAGTATTTTGGTGTAAAAGAATTGATTTTTAAAGGTTTTTGGAAGTTTCAGGTTTTTGGAAGTTTCAAGTTTTTGAAAATTACCATCAGCGGATTCCTTCTTCAGACGTCTGTCTCGTAGTCTCTGATTGGATTTTGTTGTTGTGCAAACGTCAGTTAGTTTCTTCGGATGTTTTTTTTCCCATATGTTTTTTTACCAACAGACGTTTGTGTGAAAGTCTTGGGTTGAAATTTTTTTTGTTCTTCAGACGTCTACCTCGTATAGGTTCAGACTTTTGTTGTTCAATATTTTTGGAAATTTTGAGTTTTGAGTTTTTAAGCGGATTTCTAAACTTCGATTTGATCTTTTTAAGTTTAGACGACGATTTTAGGGGGTAGTTCTACATAGTTAGCATGCGTTAGCACACGTTAATCATATGTTTTAACCTATGTACACTTCGTTCGTTAGTATAGATGTCGATATAAATCCTTATACGTTTGCGTTATTGTTTTGATTTGTAGATTCGGTCGCGGAGACTTTCTACGCGTCAAGGAAGAAGGGCAAGACGGTTGTTGGCTTCGACTATATCGAGCCATACCTTGGTGAGTAGATGAGCATCTACAAGTGGGAACTCAGGTGAATAGCGTGCAACACCCCCGACTACCAGAAATTTATAAAAGTTCGTATCAATTTTTAAAAATCATGCTCATATATACACATTTGCTAGAATTGACATATCGGCTATAATTTTTAGAATTGCTATGCTGTCTATACTCACCAGTATACTTGTTAGAATTGTCGTGTGTTTACACTCGCTAAGATTGCCATATTGAATACACTTGCTAGGATTTCCATGCTTATATGTATACATTTGATAAAACACTAGCACAATTACTAATGATTGCCATATGGCATAATCATAGACGTGCATGCTACACTACACAACATTAGTACTACCATGACACTTAGAAACTGCCATGCTATTTGTGGTTACTGACATCCATGCTAGTATACATGGTAGTTTAATATGATTTCGATATACGAATCCCATTGCTTGATAGATTCGTATACGATTGTTGCCAACTGCTGCCGGAGTGAATGATGCATTAATACTTATGATGGATTTGATGTTTTCCATGAATTTCGAGAAACCGCAATATGATTTATAAACTTTTTTGTGTTTTCAAAAGTGCAGGTTTCTCTTGATATGATGAGCTTTTACGAACATGGTGGATTTGGCAGGGATTCGAGTGGAGAATGAACATGGTAGATATGGTCGAGGTTCTGTGATAAGAATGGACATGGTGGATATGGCCGGGGTTCCATGATAAGAATAAAAAGAGGGATGTTCTGAAAGACAACGGCTAAGAAAAGAATTGGATTTCGAATGTCGATGATTGACGCGGATATCATGATGATTTTTTATCGATGATGATTTTATGATTGCGCGATCCATTTATGATACGCTTACTGTTATTCACAATGCATAAAATATAATATATATCTTGTGATATTTATTTCTACTCATTGAGTGGGCAACTTACCTCCGTTGTGCTTTAGTTTCTTGCAGGACCGACCGCACGGATACTTAGCGGCTCGTTGGCACATCTTTTGGGGTTTTATCGCATTGTTTTTCTAGGTGGGTTACGATATGTAGTGACCACCCTTTGTGTATATTTCCTTGTATCTAGTGTCACTCCAGACCAAACTTGTATATTCGTGGTATTAGATCGAGTCGAAACTTACTACTATTCTTTTGGATGTCGAACTTGATTTGAGTCGACTTGATGATGTTTATATGTTATTTATTGATTATTACTTGCATTATTCTTCTCCTTGAGGGTTGTATATAGACTGCGTGGTTGTGACTCCGCTGTTAACCATAAGCTAGCTCCCGTTGGGGACGCTTTTATTTATATCATATCATTTTACTTTTTTTAGTCAAAATTTACAAAGGAGGTGCTGCCCAAATTTTAAACGAAGAAAATATTTTCAAACTCCAAAGGAAACTTGTTTATACTTCTAAATAAAAACATCTTTTAAAATACACTTGATTTCGTTTTGTATATCCTTTCGAAAACTTCACCTCTATTATTTCTTTAAAAAGATTTAGATCTTAGTTTTTGGCTTACTTGGGTTGTGATGACGTTAGAACGACGTCACGTGGTTTAAGTGCCGGTCACGTGCTATTTCCAGGTCGTGACAATACCTTATAAACTTCTCAAAATCTTTAAACTTTGCGTTTCAACAAGAACACGGGTCCAAAGTCAGAAAACTTATAGGTAAACAGAATGAAGCATGAGTACCAACCCCTTGTCCATGTGGACATCAGACAACATACATCAACAACTCTTACTCCATGTATTGTAAATTGAGAACTGTATTTTGGTTTAGAATATCTATATTGTTTTCATATGCACCTTACCCAATCAACATTTGATGTTGGTAAATGTTAATAACATAATTTTCAAAATTCGAATGTCCTTTCTTTATTAAATAAAGAGGCGGATATTCATTTTAAAAGTAAAGTTGGTGCACAATGACAGTTATTCGAAACTAAAAGTTTGCCGCTAGGCAAAACTCGGTGATTTTCCTCATTAGCAACAATTGCTCCGAATTCCAAGTTTGAGGATCAAATCACCCTTTTTCCAATACTTTGCTCCTTTTTAGCATCTGTAACAACTTACAGATATGGGGTACTGATCCGGTATCGCATACCTATGAAGAAGAGTTAATTGAGAAACCGTTTCAATCACAAACACATCAAGGATGAAGCATCAATAAACTTCAAGGGGTTGGCCAGGTATTCCCAGTAAGTCCTTATAGACCTAAGAAAAGTTTCGGAGTTAAAATCCAACTATGTACTTCTTCAACGATAGGTTCCTCTCACCAATTTCCACTTGGATATCAAACACTCGAGTTTCAGAAGACGCTTGGGGTTGAAATTATCAACCGTTGCTTCTTCATCATCCTTCAAGCCGGTCACCCTTGGGATCGGCAGAAAGAAAACCCGGCCCCTTAACGGATCGGTCAACTTATTCCCGGCCCCTTAACGGGTCGGTCAACTTATCCCCGGCCCCTTAACGAGTCGATCAACTTATTCCCGACCCTTTCAACGGTCGGTTAACTTATTCCTAATCCCTTAACTAGTCGGGAAAATTATTCCCGGCCCTTTCAACGGTCGGTCAATTTATCCCTGGCCCTTTCAACGATCAATCAACTTAAACCCGGCCCTTTCAACGTCCGGTAAACTTATACCCGGACCCCTTAAATTCCGGTCAACCGACGCGGTCCTCTCAACGGCCGGTCAACTAAAAACCGGACGCCTTAAATTCCGGTCAACCAAGACCCAAACCCCTTAAAATATGGTCAACCAACACTCGACCCTCTCAACGGCCGGTCGACAAAGACCTGGATCACTTAAAGTCTGGTCAATCAAGACCCGGACCTTTTAAAGCCCAGTCAACCAATAAGCTCGGACCCCTTAAAGTTCGATCAAGTGAAGTTCGGACCTATTAAAGTCCAACCAAGAAACTCAGACCTCTTAAAGTCCGATCAAGTGAAGCCCGAACCGGCCCCCCAGGGGGCCGGCTTGGCGAATCGGCCTCCTAGTAGGGTCGGCTTGGTGTTTCTGTCCCCCTAGTAAGGCTGTCTTAGTTTTTTTTCCCCTAGTAGGGACGGCTTGGTGCCTCCGGCCCCTCTAGGGGCCGGGTTGGTTGCTCTAGTCCTCCTTTTGGGGCCGGTTCGGTTCACCGGCCCCCACATAGGGCTGGTTTGGTGCAAGTTGGACAAAAAAATATCATGACATTTCTACACTTGCACTTGCACACTTTTTTTGACAAATTACCCCCTCCTATTGTCTTGGAGGGAGTAATTATTAATTTTTAAATTCAAAAAGGGTTTTTCTCTCTCTTTTAATTACCATTGTGCCACCCTCTTAGCCTATAAAAGGAGAGTGGATGTTATAATTTTCACACACACTCACAAGACAATTCTCTCATCATTCTCTACTCCATACTACACAACTCTTGTACTCATTCTTATTAAATAAAGAGAATGATTTTTGTTCAACTCTTGCGTATGTTCTTCGCATTCTCTCCAAAAGGTTAGGATGTCTGGTTTATTCCCGACAATCCGTAACCTTTATTTTTAATTTGCAATAGTGTAGTCTTTTCTTTTCTCATGTAATCAATGGAACACTATCTTCTAAATTGAACTTGTCTCTTTAAATAGTAATGAACATTCTTTTAATATCGCTTTCATTTATATTTTATATGTTTCTTTTCTTAATCGGGGGTATTTTTTAAAAGATGTAATTAACAAAAAAACTTGTAAAAATATTGTTTACTTTTTATTTTGGATGTGCGCAACCTAACCTTCTTATTTTTCTTTCTTTAACATATAAAAATACGGTTCCATGCAATCTTACTAAAATCCCTATTTTATTATAGAGATTGGCTATATAATTTATAAAAGCCATACTCTATATTACAGAGATTGGCTAGTTACTTATTATAGCCCTACGTTTTCGGTTAACACCGTTAAAAATTGGCATTATGTTGCATTTTTACCATTATCTCTTTTTCGTTAGTTTTATTTTGATTGTATCATGAACATGGGTTGATTGATTCAATACTGAATAAAGAGAACTGTCTTTATGGTTCTGTATTTTTCAAGTATTGAATTAATCATATTCATTCCATATGACATTCATTTAAAATTAAAGAAGACTATGGTCTTGAGTTGTTTGGATCATTACTGAATAAAAGAATATTATTCTCAATTTCAAGTAATGGTCCAAACACATTCAAAACACACTAACAAAACACGACTATCCAATGAATCGGGCAAACGGTCGGGTTCACTTTGAAACAGATTTGGGCCAGTGGGAGCTCACTTTTCCCCCATCTTTGAAAAGAAATTTTATAAAATATAAACAGGTGTTGTTTTTCACCGTTTTGCCATTTATTAATTTTTACTCATCTTTTCATAAAAGGTGATCATGGGAAACACTGTGAACTTCAACGGAAGCAATGTTTCGAGAGTTTTTATCACTATAGAGATCGGTTCCATCGCGATTTGTGTTCCACTTGATGACATGATGGTGACTACTCAAAGACAAGAGATTGGAGTCATACCCCAATATCGACTCCAGCCATTCCCATGCAAGCACCCAATCCAGATGTTGCGCATAATGATGACGGCGACTTCATCCTAATCATTTCAAGGTCCACTAGAAAGAGGGCCTAAACCGCATTTTCCCCCTCAAATAACATCCAAAACCGAACGTTCCGTCTTGGCAACTTTAACCGTAAGGAGCCATTCGCATCCAATCAGTTCTCCCGTGATAAAGGGAAGAGTGGTGGAAGATCTTTACTCCTCCATGCCCTAGGATCCACAAGAAGGTTGTTCCTGTAATGTAGGGTTTGGCCCATTCTCCGACGAGGATTTTCCACCTCTTCGCTCCATAAAGGAGGATTTTCCTTCACTGTTTGCTCTAAAGGCCAAACCAGTGGCCGTGAAAATTGTACAGCTGCCTATCATCGTCAAAAAGAAGGCGCCAACTGCTGTTCTGAGTTCTCAAACAAATTCTACGGGAGATAGTAACGTGGTCAAACCGCCATCGCCTCCTCAAAAGCAAGCAAGGGCACGCTCCCCATCGCGGAATACCTCTCGTCCAAGTTATGTTCCTAAGGAATGGCATCGCGAGAGCTACGCAAGATACCTACCATCTTCTCAAAGGGTTGCATGTAACCGTTCGCAAAACAATACTGAACTTAGCCCTACTCTGCTTCCACCCCTCACCGCTCATGAATATAGAATCATGATGCAGAACATGGCAGGATTCAAGCTGTCTCCCCAAGAAAAAAAAACCTTGCAGCCACTCCATAGTGGAATAGAAGAAGTTACTTCACACATTCTGACGGCGTTTCCTGTCGTCATCGAAGAATCGAATGATGAACAAACTGAAGGAAGACGTACTAATGTTTCATCGAGTCATAGTCCTGTAACTAAGGGTCGGTCTAGATCTTTATCTGTATCAAACAATATTGTTATCAATAATGACTTTAGTTATGAATATTTTTCTTCGCCTTATAATATAAACAATATAAACGAAGAAAATTATACACCTTATATGGAACACGTATTGGCCACTAATGAAACATCCCTAGATGATTAATTGGCACAACTCCAAAAGACTCTACAAGAAAAATAAGAGTAATTAAATCGTCTAAAAACACAGCTTCCGTCAAATCACTCCAATGCTGAACCAAATCTTGCTATCAATGAGTCAGTACAAATCCAAACACCAGTAATCGACACCGTTCAAAATATGGTTGTTCCCGCCAAAATTTTTGGCCAAAGCACGCATTTGTTTCCATATTCAAGTAGTGCGCACTTAGCAAGATGGACAAGATAAATCACATGTGCGCGACATGCAACGCACGTGCGCATGAGTCAAACGACTCAGCCCAAGTTGCGTGCACCTATACATGCGCATTTGAAAAGATGGCCAAGTTGAATCACATGTGCGAAGTCCAAGTTTTGCGCACCTATATATGTGCATTTGGAAAGATTGCCAAGTTGAATCATACGTGCGCACCTATACGTGTGATGCACGTGCGCATGTGTCAAAAATCAGAAGCGTGCATGTATGTTCCTTGAAGCAGACGCTTCTAACAAGAAATAAATCTTGTTGATAAAGAATCAAGTTCTTAATTAGAAGATAAATCTTCTGTTAAGATCCATGATCTCCATCTAACAGTGATTAAAGATTACCACTTGATTATAAAATCAATTGAGATCTCTATATGCGAGATTCTCTCAAACCGATTGATAATTCTCATGCTCTATATAAATAACCCATGAGATTAAATCAAAAAAGGACCGACCCCCCTAAGCTTCTGCAAAAAGAAAAACTCATCTTCTTAAATCAAAAAAGAAGAGAAGGTGAGAACATAATAAGAAGAGAAATATTTCTCTTTGATCACAGAAGCCATTGCTTCTTTCATAAAAGCTTTCACTTTTAATCGAATATATTGATTCATCACAAAAGAAATCAAAGGATTTCATGTTCGATCGCGCTCATAAAAAATTTCATACTTTTATAAGAGATCGATCTTAAAGATCTGATATCCTAATAAAAATACGATTCGGCCATGAAGATAAAAATGGTCTTGTGATGATATCATCACCAGAAAATCAAAGAACAGAAGCCATCGATTCTTTTTGAAAGCCTTTGCTTTCTGCAAACATGCGCATCAAAACTAAGTGTGCACGTGATAAAGACTGTCTACACAGACATGCGCATCACGTGACATGCACGTGTGCGCACTTGATGAACATAGCCTATGAAGGCATGCGCATCACATGATACCCACGTGTGCACACTTGTTGAATTTTGCCTACGAAGGCATGCGCATCACGTAATATGCACGTGGCGCACTTGATGAAAATTGCCTATGAAAGCATTCGTGTTACGCGATATCCACGTGATCGTAGATTGAACATGAAGGTGCACACCACGTGATAAGCACGCACGCAGTTCCCTAACCATAGAGAGGTGCACATCACGTGATATGCACATATGCAGCCTCACAACCATAAGAGGTGTGCATCACGTGATATCCACATGCGCAGACCCCGATCGCAAGCAAGTGCATAACCCACGTGATATGTATGTATGCACCCTCATTAAAGATGATACATGCATATATGCATATATGTACATGTGAATTTGGAACAGCAAGCATTTGCTTAATTACTTAGTTAAAATAAACTAAGTATAAAAGCTTTCGATTCTCATAGATGATCCATTGATCAACATATCAATAATGTCTAAATTGATCTTAATCGGATATATGACTAATGATTGTCCACCCAAGTTGATCTTAATCAGATATACGACTAATGATCTTTCATCAAAGCCGATTTTAGTCACATATACGACGAATGATTCTAAAATCATATCGATATCCAAATTGATCTTAGTCTCATATAAGACTAATAATCCTAAGTTCTGACATGACATTTTCCCTCATATATGGGATTTGGTTCGATGGTACATCCTTTCTACACCTATTATATACGTCGTCGTAATTCCTCAACGTCTTTAGAGAGGTGGCAGGTCCCAACAACCAACAACTTCTTCCTCGTCCCTACTTGATGAAAAATATAAAATTTCATCAAGACAGGGAATGCCTTATGCATCCCATATAAATGTGCACCCTCATATCGATACACCCCACATTGATGCACTTCCATATTGATGTGCAAACCTCATATTTACATGCATCCCATATAGATGCGCACCTCATATTGAGCTCCGACTTTATACATATATGTATATGTATTTCTCTGAAGGAAATATAAATGCCTTCAAATTGGATCACACCCCAATATTGGGCGCATCCTATGTTACCATCATTCATTTCGCCACGTAATATATACACGTGCGTGCAAGATGAAAAATGGACCGAAATGTCCCTAAACTAATGTTGGACCGTGATGTCCTTAAACTAATATATTTTGCCCTACATACTGTCTCCATATTGACTACCGTATACTATCCATGGGGTATTCATATATGATCTAATGATCAGTCAAGCCCATATGCTTATTGTTCCTAAGTCGATCTTAGTCTCATATATGACTAAGGATCCTTAAATCAAACCCAAATATCTCATGAACTGATGGACCTCATTTATATGAGATCTGCGTCCTAAGTTTACAAACCCTAAATCCAGTATATACGGATTTGGACTAATTCGAGCCATACTAGCGATGATATATGTTAGTCTCTGTATACAATCCAAGGGCAATCATATATAAACAAACACAACACAGCGCGAAGTGACTTACCTGGAGTAGGTGAAAGTTGTTATCGCAATGCGATAGCGTAATTAATTGCAGGGGTTTGCGTCTGCAGAAAAGAGCGTCCCCACAATCAAAAACCTTCACAAATGAGCGGGAATCTAATAAGTCGCGCTACAATGGTCGTATCTATCCAAATCTCTGATATACGGTGCTGATTAATCTAAAATATTGCACATTTGAATGAACATTTTCCCTACTAATATTAATTGCTAAAATGTGTTAATTGTAAATATAGAACATATGTGGGTTTATTTGTAAAACGTTTATTATCATATGTTTCTACATTATAATTAATATAATAAGGGAAAATATATGCATATAAGATTTAAATGAAATATTAGTAATAAAAATATGCATATTATATCAAATATTTCTAATCAATATTCTTAAAATATTATATTATATAAATGGTTAGGATAATATCTAAAAAAATACCAAATGCTTCTAAACACTTTGATTTGAGATATTGTGTAGATATTAGCTCAGTTCTGGAATCCAAGTAAGAGATCCAAGCCAAATCAGGATATCGGAACCGAATCATCCAAATTTTAGAAGCAAATCGAGAGATCTAGCAACGACAGAGACTCAGAGCAATATTTTCAGAATCTATACATTAAAAGGATCTCCAGATGTCAACACAGAAAGCCAGAAAAAATTCCAAGTCATGATCTCACCAAAGCGCGGCGGAAGGGCGGCCAAACGTGGCATTATGCGGCGGTTCAGCGGTCAAATCTGGGCCGTTAGATGTGGAATTTTGTGATCATGATCTTAACTGCATCTAATCCTATATGGAATCAAGGTTTTATGATTTCAAGGACTATATAAGAAACCGAGAGCTGTACATTGAAAATCATCATCGAAGAAATCAAGAGATCTACGTATCCGAGTGATCATCATTTATTCATCTACCTCCAACAAGAGAGAGATCTAGAGCAAGCTACAGTTCTTGTAATCTACTTTCTAAGGAGAAAAATTGTAAGTGCAATAGTTGATTAATAAAGATAGTTTTTATTTTAATTCATTTTGCATTTATTTTCCGCATTTAATTTTTTCACTTACTTTTATGCGTTACTTTTTACGCATTACTTTTCTGCATCTTAATTATGGTTTCATTCTTATTCAACCTTTCTTCTAAATCTCTAGCTATGAGTGAGTAATTCCTAGCTTGCTAGGATTCATAGTATAGGGTAGGACAATGGATAAAAAAAACTTTTAACTTCTTTTTGACATTTTAAAGTTTATAAACCTTAGCAAAATAAATGTTAACCATCCAATCTGGCGCGCTATCAATTTATTGATAGTCAAGACCACGATTTAGGATTGGTTAAACACTTGTTTTGTTAAGGGCTTGACATGAATAGAGATCAATGAAAAGACAAAGGTTAGAGTGGGAAACCCTAATCCCCTCCATGAACCCTAATCTACATTCATCACTATCGCTCAAGTTTTAAACTATTAAAAGTTAAAAGAGTCGTTCTTAAATATTCATCCATTGACTACTAAGTCCAATGAACCCTACAAGCCTTTTTATTATAAATTTTATATCCGTATTAAAATAGAACGATAATCAAACAATCACCTTTCTTTCATCAACTCGTCTAAAGAAAGAAAAGAGTTCACGTTTCCCTGCGGACTACCTGTACTCATTGCGGCTAAGTAATAGCGATACTGTTTTGATTGCGGTTATTTACAAAACACACTTTTCGCACGACTAATCAAATGGCGTCGTTGCCAAGGAGACGGTTGTAATATTTTTCTTATTATTTGGATTGATTTCTTGTAAAATCCAACAACCATAAAATAAAAGAGAACTAAAACCGCATCTTGTGTTTATAACAATTATTGTGCGAGTTTTACAAGGGAATCTGGAGTAACTGGAGCAAGGAAACAGATATTCAGACACTTCCAACTTGGATCAAAGGAGCATAGGGTGCTCTGAAGAAAAATTTGCAGAAAATCCTCCAAAGCGGCGTCGGAACCGTGGCTTCTTGGTGGAATTGGGCCCCTAAAATTCTAAGGTACTCTCCTATTATCTTTCTCTCTCCTATAAAACTCCAATAATCTAATTTTATTTGTAGGACTCTTTGTAAATATCGTGCTAAAAAAATCTTTTTGCGTGTTTTGATTTCGGTTTGTTTTTGCATACTTAAACCGGACTCTAAGGGGCAATAAACCCAAACTCGGATTAGGTAGGGATTTCATCATCCTTCCCAGGCCCCACAAATCACAAAAAAGCATACTCTTACTCTACATTAATTAAAAAAAATCAAGACCAAGCCCCTAAGGACTGTCGCGCTCAATTAGAACAGAGGATGGTCGTGGGTAATCTATTGCGTATCCGCATTTTTCTTATGGTTTCTAAGGCAAGTGTGACTAATGAAAGTGGTTACTTAATTAGGCCCGCTATTTCGATGATTTGTATAGCGGACACCTCCCACTTATTTGGCACTTACCTGGCTACAAGATTGAAAAGGTGGTAGTAGAGGATTGATCCTACGACTTGTCCTTTAGAAGTCTAGGATCGGTCTAGTGACTTGACCAAGGTGGCCCTAGCTCTAGGGATTGATTGTGCATTTTATGATTTATTGAATCAAGCCTCAAGTCCGACTATTTTTTCAAAACAAACATTCTTAAAATCATTCTCACACATATCACACGCTACCACGTGCACTAAACCCTCTTAGTGCATAGTCGGCTGGACACGAGATTTTAGTGCCCGTCTTGTCCGCGTTTCTGCTGTCGACTCTGAAGTCGGTACTTCTTCATCTTATATTTCTCCTCCATGTACCACATCCCCTGAGATGGATAGATCTCCATCGGGATTTAACGATACCACCCTGCCACTACCCGTAAGTGCGCAGAATCCACCGCGCATCTCTCTTCAAGAAAGATGTTACCCCGTACGTGGACCCCTTCCTACTTGTCTGTCTCTTCCACCAGCCAATGGGGATAATTTCGAAATTAAACCCCACTTCATTAACTTGTTGCCCAAATTCTACGGGCTTGAATCTGAATACGCATACGTTTTCATAACCAAATTCGAAAACGTATGTGATATGATGAGCACAACCCAACATTCATAGGATGCTCTGCGATTACGTCTTCTCCCTTTTACCATGTGTGATCTAGCAGAAAAATGGCTTTATAGCACTGTCGCACATTCTATCGCTAAATGGGATAAATTCGCTATATCATTCCTTAAGAAATTCTATCCACATCATAAGACTTCCCGTGTTCGAAGCGAGATTAACCAGTTTGCCCAACTTCCCAACGAACCATTTGGAAATGCTTTGAACGGTTTAAAGATCTTCTTATCCAATGCCCTCATCACGAAATTGTTAGATAGCAACTTTGCCGAATTATATATGAGGGTGTTAATCCAGCAACAAAGCAAATGCTTGAAACTATTTGTCAACGTCATTTCATGTCAAAAGACGATAGCGAAACATGGAAATTTCTGAAAGATCTCGCCGAACAAACATTACAGAGAGAGAGCACTAGACCAACATCATCTTCATCTAGGACAGGTATCCATCAGCTCGACGCTTCCATCACGATGAAAGCCGAAATGGCCGCGATGCAAAAGAAACTTGAAGCTATGGAAAGCAAATTCTCTTCAGCCTCCCTAAACCAAGTTACGCTCCTAAAAACCGTGTGTGGTTGCTATTTTGACCCATCACATTTAACGGAAGAATGTTCTTTGAATCATCCGTCTCAAGGTCAAGAACAAGCCAATGCTGCTTTTCAGCAACGTCCTAGAAACGATCCTTATTCCTCCACATATAATCAGGGATGGAGGAATCATGCTAATTTTTCTTGGAACCAAAACTAAACTCAAACTCAAAATCAGTTCCCAAGCCAAAATAACCATCAAAGGTTTTCCCCACAGCAACAACAGCCAACACAACAAATTCAGCACCCCTTTCAACCGCAGTCTTTCCTAAATCCAGCCAACAATGTTGCTCCTTATAATAATCCTTTCCAATTACAGACTAATAGTCCAACGACCGGTACTGATAAAATTTCCGCACTCGAAAGAAGTTTGGAAACGTTTATTAAACAATCCACACAAATGACGGCTAATTTAACGTCATCTATCCACACGTTAGTGCAACACATTGCTTCCCACGGTGAAAGCATAAAATCAATCGAAACACAAATTGCACAGTTAAATGCCGCGATGAGTGAGAGAGAGAAAGGGAGACTTCCATCTCAACCTCTACCAAATCCCGACCACTCACAAAGCGCAAATCTCATCCTTCACCAGCAAAATCAAAATGTGAGTGTCGTAAACACTTTGAGATCGGGAAGAGAGATGAATAACCAAGTTGGTGAACAAGTTGATGATATTGATGATACCCCGGCTACTACTTCTACTCCTACTTCGTTTAGTCCCCCATCTTCTTCCGAGCATATTCTTCGTTTTCCACTAGGCTCGAACACTCAGCCCACTTTCTTGAAGGAATTACCATCTACGACCATCCCAAATCCAATTATGGGATCCATTCCATCTCTACAAACTTCTCCTTAAATGTTGGACCCAACTCTTATTGATAAAACTCATTTTCCAAACAAGTTGAAAACCAACAGACCAAGTCCCCAAATGGAGAAGATTGTGGAAATTTTTAAGCAAGTTAACATAAATATTCATCTCCTAGATACTATCCAACAAGTTCCTTCCTATGCGAAAATTTGCGAAAATTCTAAAGGACTTCTGTACTAGGAAAAAGAAAATTCAAGTGCCTAAAATTTTTTCTTAATACAAGCAATTATTTTACCCATCATGTTCCTGAGAAACGTCAGGACCCCGATTGACCTACAATATCTATTGCTGTTGGGGGTAAAAACATCAATCGCGCTTTACTCGATTTATGTGGTAGTGTTAACTTGCTCCCGTATTCTGTTTATAAGAAATTAGGCATAGGAGAGTTGAAACCTGCGTACTGCACTCTCCAGATGGATGATCGATCTATCATCCAACTTAGGGGTGAGCTATAGGACGTGTTGATCAAAGTCGGGGAATTTATATTCCCTGTGGACTTTATAGTTATAGATACACAGCCTGTAGCAAACCCACGAAACCAAATTCCGGAGATTCTAGATCGACCTTTTCGAGCAACTTCCAACGCGATAATCAATTATCATAACGGTTCAATGAACCTGTCCTTTGGGAAGATAACAATTGTACTTAACATTTACAAGTTAGGAAGTGAACCCTCCGAACTTGATGCTCATATAGTTGATGTATGTTCTGTCGAAAAGATAACTTTCAACAATTGCGAATGTGAGGAGATTTACGATACTGATCTCGACGCCACTCGTGCATTATTGTTTGATCATGTTGTTTATTATATACGTGAGGACCCTTCTGTCGACAAGTCCACATCTAAGTCCGAATCCTTTGACTTGTCGAATGATTTAGTTAAGCTATCCGAATATCATAACTTCCTTTCCGATGAGATTATCATTCGGAATAGTGATAGAAGTTTTGAAGACATTTTTGCCGAAGAACTCGCATTCCTTGTAACAACTCTAAACTTTCTGTACATTTTTTTCTTCAAAAATACAGAAAAATGTACTTGAGCCTGAGCACAAGTTATAAGTTTGATTTTCTTTTGAACAGCAAGAACGAGCTTGTAGCCCACTGCTAAGACCTTGCACTGCTGAACCAAAGCACCAGAGTTCAAATCCCATCAACCACATTATTTTTTAATTAGTTTTCTTTTAATCTTTTAGAAGCTTAAGAGTCTACACGTGCATAACTCGTAAAAACCAAGAGTCACACATAAAATAAACTGGTCTACGAGTCAAGACCAAGCACCAGGGGACACGTGGAAACCTGACTCGGCTCGACTCGGCAAACTCGGGCCGGTGACTCGGGTGAATCGGCCGTCGGCGTCGGCCCGAGCAAGCCCAAACCCAAATTTCTTTAACCCTGTATTATTTAAATTCCCTGCACATTTACAGAGTAATTTAAAAAACACAATTAATCCATTTATAATACAAATTTTTAATACATCTTTTCACATTCCTAAACCCAAATTTTTCCTATAAATACCACACCTAAAATCACCCCTCCTCACTCCCAAATCTCTGTCCAAACTTTCAAGAAAATTCCATAGACTTTTTGTATGCAAGTGGAGTTAGCGAAGGGCGAAGCTCCGGCGAACATCTGACGACGTCCCGAGGAGTTTCCGGCGACGAAACGACGCACCGGAGCCTCCTACTTCTTCCTTTTCCTCTCCTCTATCCTACAATCCAGTAAGTCCCTTCTCCCCATTCTTGTTACTATTCTAAAAATTTAAAATTCTAAAACCCGACGGAAGTGGAGTTAATCCGACTTCCAATTCGGTTTTTCCTTAAAA
Source organism: Agapanthus africanus (assembly GCA_030015575.1). Classification (NCBI taxonomy): domain Eukaryota; kingdom Viridiplantae; phylum Streptophyta; class Magnoliopsida; order Asparagales; family Amaryllidaceae; genus Agapanthus; species Agapanthus africanus. Next base: position 819,037,369 of record CM057339.1, on the reverse strand, counting down.
TCCATATTTTTCTTTAAAACAATAATACCAAACCATCACATCATGACCATTAAATATTAACAAAACATATTGACAAGTTTCATATCAAAAGAATTCCTATTTTACTTTTTATCGCAATTTTACAGAAAAATACCATATAGTTTAGTTTCGACATAAAACATCATTACCCCTTACTATACCTTTAGATAGTTCACGAGGTAATGACCTACCTCCTCACAACACACATATGTAACATAGCACGATAATATTTGGGAACATATATTTGGGAAAATACGATTTTACACAAAACTACCTCCGACTTATAAAAAACGTTTTCTATAAGATGTGTATTTTAACAAATCTTTGAAATATGCCGCTACAACCCATTTCGGGAAGCCCGTTCAGGATGGTGCGGATTACCGCACATCTTCGGGCGTAGTAGTGCGAGATGCAGACCTCCACAAAGAGCATACGGTCTCGAAAGATTTAAAAATACAATTTTCTTTAGAAAATGTGATTTCTATTTTTTAAATAAATATATACGTAATTAATATCAAAATATCTATTTTTAATATTTATAATATTCCACATTTCCAAAATTTAAGAAAAACATCCCATTTACAGGAAAATACCATACAAATTCTAATATTACAAATAAAGAGCATATATTATGAAAAATATGTTTTATTCACTAAAAATGTCACAATGATAAAATATACATCGATGAAAACTTTAAAGACGGTAATAAAATACTTGAGGTGTATTTTAAAAATTATACAAAATTATTTTTACATAAAACCCCCTCAAGTTCTACAAATTACAATAAGGACCTTAGTAAATATAGGTTTAAGCGGGAGCAGTCTCTTGAGCTTCAGGGAGCCGGAGATATGGGTGTTTGCCTATTTAAGGTAGACAACTTAATAAACGATGTTATCAATATGGTAATCGTCTTTGAAAAAGACACAAATGCTGCCGTCCATGTGCAGCGGTTACCGATAGCACAAAAACATAATTCAGGATTCAATTTCTTTTCTAATTGTTTGACTCAGACTGAGTCTCTATATAATTAATCTGACTTGAATGAGATTCAAGTATATATAACAATTCAATATGAATCCATATATTCAATCTGTTCAATCTATCAATCTATACAACTTGACTGTACCGAACCATGGATATGCATCCATCTACATGATTCTCCAGTTACATCCATTTACTGATATCATGGTTTCGGCAAGTCATCCATCTATACAATCTATAATATAAGACAATACAATTTATAATTCAATTTACAATTCAATACAATCAAGATATCACGGGATTAAGGGGTAGATTGGTACGGAAGGTGTTAAAGGTGGCACGAGGTGGTCACTTAAGATGTAATTATATCCATGCCATTGTTCCATGGTATTATCGACGGAGCCTTATACTCCTGATACCTTAGTCTCCGGGGAAAGTGAGACTCCTCTCGTATATACTGGCATCTTCTGTACTAAGCTACAAACAACAGCGTTAACACTAAATACAACATTATAACAACTTTAAAAATTACACACTCTCTCTCTCTCTCTGTCTATTTTATTTCTCCCTCATATTTGGGACTTACCGAGCGATTTGTTCGCTGACGACATTCCCTCTCTTTCTTCTTTAGAATATTGGACCTTCAAGAGAACGAGCCCACCAGCGAGGACTTGGATCAGCTAGCCTTCGACCCGGAGCTCTAGATATTTGTACATTTCATTTCAGTACTTTCCATTTCTATTATGCCACTGTTTAGGTATTGCTTTTCATTCCATATATTTACTTTTCAGATGTATTGTAAAAAGAATGTCAATAAATAAAATTGTTTTTCATTTATATCTATTGTCTTTGTCTCTTATACATTTTATTTATATTGCTTAGATACGCTTAACGTGTTTAGTTCAGAGTAAATACGTACCGGCCTCGTCGCGCCCTCTGCCCGTATGCCGGGAAGCGGGGCGTGACAGGTTTTGTTGGTGGCCCATGCAGGTCAAGCTGTATGGAACCCTGCCATGCAGTTCAGCTCTACGTGGACAACCTAAGCAATATAACACAAGAAGCAGCAACTAAAACATTCTTTACAATTCATATTTCTTGAATCTTATCATTTCATATACTTTGAATATGTCCTAACCCAAATCTTTCATTCAAGGTTATGGATTCCCTGAACAACACCAGCTCCAATATCAACAACACAACTCCACCACTACCACTACACCTGCCGTCCCTGCTCCGATCAACGAGCAGACGGTTCTGCTTGAGGCGATCCGTAGCCTCCTAGAAGGACAGCAGCAGCAGACTGCTCTTTTAATGAACCATCTTGAGGCAGAAGCACCTGGGGTGAAGCAATTTAAAGCTTTGCACCCAAACAGTTCTCAAGAAAAGAGAGCCAACTGGAAGCTGAGTAATGGGCTCAGAGTATCTAAGATGATCTGGCAGCGGCATAAGTGCCAGAGATAGCTTGGGTCCGTATTGCGAAATTATAGCTCACGGACAATGCACGGGTCTGGTGGAAGGCGGAAGAAAGCCATCTTGATTAACCGATCGAATGGAAGACTTTCTGTGACTTGTTCGATGCAAAGTACTTCTCTGAGACTGCCAGGTTCGACATAGAACAGCAGTTCATCCATCTGCAACAAGGTTCAATGTGGACAAAATCAGTAGATGAGTATGACGCTGAGTTCACCATGCTCAGTCGGTAAGATATGTCTCAATAATTCGACTCTTCAATATATCACATACCACACAGCTAATACAAGACTGTAATAGGTTTGCGGCCCGTTTCATACCGACTGCTGAGATCAGAGCTAGAAGATTTCAGCAAGGGTTGGGCCCAGAAATCCAAGCTGCATTAGCTACAGGGGATTTCCCAACCCATGATTTGGCATTGAAAGCTGCCCGAAGATATGAGGCGGTAGTAAAGAAGAGGGGCAGACCTCAATCTGCCGAAGTTAAGCATCCTGCCATTCAGATGGCAGGAGGAGCCTCTTCAAGGCCAATTGTTGAACCTAGGAGATCGGAAGAAATCAATAACTAGCAAAGTCCCGACTTTTTCTTCTATTGCAAGAGGGAATGACACTTGTGGAAGGACTGTAGGCGCGCAAAAGGCCAATGCTTAGTTTGTGACGCATCCAATCAAGGAATTGGAAACTGTCCTTATAGAAGCAACCCAGCTCACACACCCACCAACTACCCACAGTGGTCAGTTATCCAGGCTCCTGCACCTCGCCTTGCACTCCCTGCTACACCACCTGCACCGCCTACTCGCCAATTCCATCAGGCTCTGAGGAACATGCCTCGAGGGTAGAGAAACATGCCCCAAGGACAGAATGTGCCCCCAGCTAGGAGGAATGTACCACGGCGTCAGACTTTCACATTAGCAATCGTAGAAGCCGAGGCTGTAGGTCAAGGTAACACTGGTAATTGTCTTTCACATTCTCAAATCCTTGTATCACTTTGTTATTCTTCATACACTACCAAATTTTCCTTGAATCTGTTACACTGTCCTTTTACAAATTTCGAGGACGAAATTTTTATAAGGAGGGTAGAATGTAACAACTCTAAACTTTCTGTACATTTTTTTTCAATAATACAGAAAGATGTACTTGAGCCTGAGCACAAGTTATAAGTTTGATTTGCTTTTGAACAGCAAGAAAGAGCTTGTAGCTCACTGGTAAGACCTTGTACTGCTGAACCAAAGCACCAAAGTTCAAATCTCATCAGCCACATTATTTTTTAATTAGTTTTCTTTTAATCTTTTAGAAGCCCAAGAGTCTACTCGTGCATAACTCGTAAAAACCAAAAGTTACACATAAAACAAACTGGTCCAAAAGTCAAGACCAAGCACCAGGGGACACGTGGCAACCTGACTCGGCCCGACTCGACCAACTCGGGCCGGTGACTCGGGTGAATCGGTCGTCGCCGCTGGCCTGAGTCAGCCCAAACCCTAATTTCTTTAAACTCCTATGACCTTTGAACTACCCCCATTAACCCTTTATTATTTAAATTCCTTGCATATTTGCAGAGCAATTTAAAACACACAATTAATCCATTATTAATACAAATTTTTAATACACCTTTTCACATTCCTAAACCTTAATTTTTCTAATAAATACCACACCTAAAATCACTCTTCCTCACTCCCAAATCTCTGTCCAAACTCTCAAGAAATTCCATAGACTTTTTGTGTGCAAGTGGAATTAGCGAAGGGCGAAGCTCCGGCGAACTTCCGACAACGTCCCGAGGATTTTCCGGCGACGAAACGATGCATCGGCGCCTCCCACTTCTTACTTTTCCTCTCCTCTATCCTACAATCCAGTAAGTCCCTTCTCCCCTTCTTGTTACTATTCTAAAAATTTAAAATTCTAAAACCCGACGGAAGTGGAGTTAATCCGACTTCCGATTCGGTTTTTCCTTAAAATCCATATTTTTCTTAAAAACAATAATACCAAACAATCACATCATGACCATTAAACATTGAAAAAACATATTGACATGTTTCATATCAAAAGAATTCCTATTTTACTTTTTATCGCAATTTTACAGAAAAATACCATATAGTTTAGTTTCGACATAAAACATCATTACCCCTTACTATACCTTTTGATTGTTCATGAGATAATGACCTACCTCCCCACATCACACATATGTAACATAACACGATGATATTTCAGAACATAGATTTGGGAAAATACGATTTTACACAAAACTACCTCCGACTTATGAAAAACTTTTTCTATAAGATGTGTATTTTTAACAAATCTTTGCAATGTGCCTCTACAACCCATTTCGGGGAACCCGTTCGGGATGGTGCAGATTATCGCACATTCTTGGGTTTAATAGTGTGAGATGCAGACCTCCGCAAGGATCATACGGTGTCGAAAAATTTTAAAATACAATTTTCTTTAGAAAATGTGATTTCTATTATAAATAAAACTTATTTTTTTTAAATAAATATATATGTAATTAATATCAAAATATCTATTTTTAATATTTATAATATTCCACATTTTCAAAATTCAAGAAAAACATCTCATTTACAAGAAAATACCATACAAATTTCAATATTACAAATAAATACCATATATTATGAAAAATAGGTTTTATTCACTAGAAATATCACAATGATAAAATATATATCAATAAAAACTTTAAAGACGATAATAAAATACTTGAGGTGTATTTTGAAAATTATACAAAATTATTTTGACATAAAACCCCATCAAGTTCTACAAATTACAATAAGGACCCTAATAAATATAGGTTTAAGCGGGACCAGTCTCTTGAGCCTCACGGAGCCGGAGATATGGGTGCTTGCCTATTTAAGGTAGACAACTTAACAAACGGTGTTATCAATACGGTAATCGTCTTTGAAAAAGACACAAACCCTGCCGTCCATGTGCAGCGGTTACCGATAGCACCAAAACATAATTCAGGATTCAATTTCTTTTCTAATTGTCTGACTCAGACTGAATCTCAATATAATTAATCTGACTTGAATGAGATTCAAGTATATATAACATTTCAATATGAATCCATATACTCAATCTGTTCAATCTATCAATGTATACAACTTGACTGAACTGAACCATGGATATAAATCCATCTACATGATTCTTCAGTTATATCCATTTACTGATATCATGGTCTCGACAAGTCATCCATTTATAGAATCTATAATATAAGACAATACAATTTGCAATTCAATTTACAATTCAATACAATCAAAACATCGCGGGGTTAAGGGGTAGATTGGTACGGAAGGTGTTAAAGGTGGTACGAGGTGGTCACTTAAGACGTAATTACATCCATGCCGTTGTTCCTTGGTATAATCGACGGAGCCTTGTACTCCTGATACTTTAGTCTCTGGGGAAAGTGAGACTCCTCTCGTATACACTGGTATCTTCTGTACCAAGCTACAAACAACAGCGTTAACACTAAATACAACATTATAACAACTTTAAAAGTTACACACACTCTCTCTCTGTCTATTCTATTTCTCCCTCATATTTGGGACTTACCGAGCGATTTGTTCACTGACGACATTCCCTCTCTTTCTTTTTTGGAATGTTGGACCTTCAGGAGATCGAGCCCACCAGCGAGAACTTGGATCAGCTAGCCTTCAACCCAGAACTCTATATACTTGTACATTTCATTTCAGTACTTTCCATTTATGTTATGCCGCTGTTTAGGCATTGCTTTTCATTCCATATATTTACTTTTCAGATGTATTGTAAAAAGAATATCAATAAATAAAGTTGTTGTTCATTTATATCTATTGTCTCTGTCTCTTGTGCATTTTATTTATATTGCTTAGATATGCTTAGCGTGTTTACTTCAGAATAAATACGTAGCGGCCTCGTCGCGCCCTCTGCCCGTATGCCGGGAAGCGGGGCGTGACATTCCTAAAAGATATAAATGTTGTGATGAATCAAGCTCTACCCAAAGTAGCTGAACCGCCATCCCTTCCTCTTATCAAGTACGGGAATGCAAATATTCCACCTATTCCTTATTTTTCACATTCTCGTTTTCATCCACCGTCACTGTTTCGTCTCTACCAACTGAGACGTAAAATCTTTCAATTACACCTCTTATCTCCTCCCTACTTCTTCACTTTTATCTGTGACATAATTTTCTACCAACCATGGTGTTACCCATATAAAATATTTGAATGGTTGGTGTTGAATTTTGGTCTTTGTAAAGGTTTATGTAGACTGATAATATTTACCTCCCTCTTATGTTAAATTTCAATGCTTAGTTTTACTCAAGTTTGGGGGGGAGAGAAAAATACTTTGAAAATGGCTCTTGAAAGAAAACATTTTTTTTACACGATTATGAGCTAAGAACAAGTTTGGGAGAGAATTTCATGGTCATTAACTCTTAACCCCTTCTTTTTACTATCTTCTTGAAATGTTCCTCCCAGTCTTCAGGTTTTTAACTTACAGAATAGCATCAGTGAGGACACTGCTGCAAACAAGTTTGGGGGGACGGTTTGTATATATCTATGCATCATAAGTAAATATTGCATTGCATATATTTTTTTTCTTTTTGTTTCGAAATAAGAGTTAGAAAGTGAAAAATGCATATAAAAGATAAGAAGAAATTTAAGAAAAGCAAGAAAATTAGTTGTTTTAAAATGAAGCTAGTAATAGGTAGTCATGAGCTGTTGTCCCAAGAGTTAGTAAGATGAAGGAAATCACTAATATGCGAATAGAAATAAGTATGAAAAATAATCCCTATTCTTGAGTCCAAATATCTGAACGTTGATACCCTACTATACACACTTGCATACATCTTGAAACTTGGGATAATAAAAGATACCATGAAATGCTCTTGTCTAAAAGCCTTAGTATGAAGAATATATATATATATATATATATATATAAACAAAAATATATATGACATAAAAAAATATAAATGGTGAAGAAAAATGAACATTGGTTTTGTAATTACTTAAGGCGGCATAAAAATATATATATAGCGAGGGTGCCTTATCACCTAGTGCCTTAGACCAACTGGTTTGGGAGTCACTGCTAAGCCTTAGATGTTGCAAGACTATGATATTGCTAATTACGCCTAATAGAGTGAGCACATTTGGTAATCGGTTGGTTAGTACCTCAAGAAATATTAACGGTCGCATGAAAAATGTATGAGCAATTCCATCTAAGAACATTCACCAACTAAAAAGTACTAAGGAAGATGGACAAGAGTATGATAACTTGAATTGAATTCTCTAAGTGTAGGGATGTCTTTTACACGCACGTAGGCGTATATAATTGATGTTTGGAAGATATGTAGGGAGGAAGACTAAAGACGATATTTTATTGAGGGATGATATGATTTCTGACATTTTTTCATGACCATTAAGATAGGGCTCATGACAACTAAAATGGTAGTGTAGTTTAAAACTCTTATTTTCAATTTCTTTCTTTTATAAGTTCCTTATCTTTATATGTAATTTTCATCTTTTTTCTTTTATTATGGGATTTTATGGGTGTAATCCGCTGAAAACTCTCAGGAGACAACACTCCTCTTACTAGGGACACCTAGAGGTTTAAAGGTTTGTTGCACGTGCTAAGTGCAATCGTGTTGCCTATGAAAGTGTGGTAGTTAGGTTTTTCTTTTTCACTTTAATAACTAGTTTGCTCGGGACGATCAAAAATAAGTTTGGGGGTATTTGATTAGTCTAAAATATTGCACATTTGAATGAACATTTTCCCTACAAATATTAACTGCTAAAAGGTGTTAATTATAAATATAGAACATATGTGGATTTATTTGTAAAAAGTTTATTATAATATGTTTCTACATTATAATTAATATAATAAGGGAAAATATATGCATATAAGATTTAAATGAAATATTAGTAATAAAAATATGCATATCATATCAAATATTTCTAATCAATATACTTAAGATATTATATTATATAAATGGTTAGGATAATATCTTAAAAATACCAAATGCTACTAAACATTTTGATTTGAGATATTGTGCAGATATTAGCTCAAGTATGGAATCCAAGTAAGAGATCAAAGTTAAATCGGGATATCGGAACCGAATCTGCCAAATTTTAGAAGCAAATCGAGAGATCTAGCAATGGCAGAGACTCAAAGCAATATTTTCATAATCTATACATCAAAAGGATCTCTAAATATCGACAGACACAGAAAGCCAGAAAAAATCCCAAGTCATGATCCCACCAAAGCGTGGCGGAAGGGCGGCCAAACGTTGCATTATGCGGCGGTTTAGCGATCAAATCTGGGCCGATTGGTGTGGAATTTTGGGATCATGATCTTAACTGCATCTATTCATGTATGTAATTTAGGGTTTCTGGTTTTAAAGACTATATAAGGGACCGAGAGCTGTATATTGAAAATCATCATCGAAGAGATCCAAGAGATCCACGTATCCGAGTGATTATCATCTATTCATCTACCTCCAACAAGAGAGAGATCTAGAGCAAACTAGGGTTTTTGTAATCTACTTTCTAAGGAGCAAAATTGTAAATGCAATAGTTGATTAATAAAGGCAGTTTTTATTTTAATTCTTTTTGCAATTATTTTCCGCATTTAATTTCTGCACTTACTTTTACGCATTACTTTCTATGCATTACTTTTCAGCATCTTAATTATGGTTTCATTCTTATTCAACCTTTCTTCTAAATCTCTAACCATGAGCGAGTAATTCCTTTCTTGCTTGGGTTCATAAGATAGGGTAAGATAATGGATGAAAAACTTTTTAACTTCTTTTTGACATTTTAAAATTTATAAACCTTAGCAAAATAAATGTTAACCATCAAATATGGCGCGCTATCAATTTATTGATAGTCACGACCAGGATTTGGGATTGGTTAAACACTTGTTTTGTTAAGGGCTTAACATGAATAGAGATCAATGAAAGGACAAGGGTTAGAGTAGGAAACCCTAATTCCCTCCATGAACCCTAATCTACATTCATCACCATCGCTCAAGTTTTAAACTATTAAAAGTTAAAAGAGTCATTTTTAAATATTCATCCATTAACTACTAAGTCTTATGAACCCTACAAGCCTTTTTATTATAAATTTTATATCCGTATTAAAATAGAACGATAATTAAACAATCAATTTTCTTTTATCAACTCGTCAAAAGCAAGAAAAGAGTTCATGTTTTCCTGCGGACGACCCGTACTCATTGCGGCTAACTACTAGCGACACCGTTTTGATTGCGGTTATTTACAAAAACACTTCTGTCGCACACGATCAATCAGGTGCCATAAATCAACTTGGTATCTTCAGAGAGGTGGATGGATATGTTCCAAATTGAATCTGCCCCCGTATTCAGGCTAGACTTCTTTTCGACGCCTCACACGTGTCTCCGGCGGTAAAAAATGGTAGCGGAAGATGTAAGAGTGTATCTTATGCAAACTCGGTATGCTGTGAGGCCTTGATATATGAAACCCTACCCTTTGGAAGTAGACTTGGTTCCATTCCTAAAGCACTACTAGCAGCCTTCCTTCGCCAAATTAAGTGGAAATGGATCACCGCATGAGCACATCGCTCACTTGTTAGCATCATGTCAAGACACTGTGCGCAATTGTTCGCTTCTTCTTCGTCAGTTTGTGCAAACACTTTCTGATCCAGCTTTTACATGGCATAGCAAGTTGCCTTCTATCTCTATTCATAATTGGGAGTAAATGCAAGAGGCTTTCCTACAACGCTTCTACAGTACTCAACGGGTCATAAGGATCACTAAATTGACATGAACTAAGCAGTCTTACAATGAAAAGGCCACAGATTTCATCAATCAATGGCGGAATTTGAGTTTACACTTCACCTAACCAATCACGGAATCGGAAGCAGTTAGAATGTGCATGAATAATCTTCGACCGGAAATGGTAATCCATCTGCAAGGAGTCCGACCACTATCTTTAGAAGATCCATCCTCCAAAGCAACTGATATTGAGAATTTCCTTAATCAGTTGAATAAGCAGTCTGACCAGGCTTTCAAATGTCACAATCGGAATTTTAAGAAAGATAAAAGTTATGACAATAGGAAATGAAAAAAAGTAATGGAAACTTCCATGAAGAAACGACACTCTAAACCCTAAAGTCAACCATCCAGATTCCAGACAAAATTCTCATCAGAAGTAGAGAATCTATCGAAAGAAGATTTACAAAACATTCTCAAAGGGTTGCTCGAAATGAAGTTAGTTCAATTATCTCCGTCAAGCTACTCAGATGAAGGAAATCCGCACCCTAGCAATAGTCCATACTGCGAATATCATCGCATGCCAGGAAATGATCTACAAAAATGTTTTATCTTCAAGAAACTGATCCAGAATATGATCAACGAAGAGAAAATCAATTCCACATTACATAAGATATTGAAGAAAGGAAAGCAATATGTTCACATGATATCAGTTTCTCTAAAGCCAACTCGGTGAAGGCTTCTCCAGCCACACTGTCATCTTCAACAATAGTTCCTCCGACCGTACAAGACCTTCAGCAGACATTCACGTCTTTACACTTAGAATGGATGACTAATTCACTGCCAGACCGCCCTCTTACTTGCATGAATACTTTGACATATGTTTGTCGACACAAAAGGGCTCCAAAATACAAGATATTGAGAAAAGTTATGCCAAGAAGAAACATTAAAGGCTTCATCGCTCAATTCTCTCATGATTTATTGATAATGCAGCCTTAAGTGCCAGAAGAGAACAATCAATGGGAAAACTTGTCTTGTAATACTATTGGTATCTTTGAAGAAAGCGATGAACCTCTCTACTTCCTAGAAGAATCTCTTGAAACTGATGTTATCACTCGAGCAGGCATTCGAACGACAGAAATAGGCCCTTCTCCTGATTAACCGTCGACATCCTACCTAGCAAGGGTCCAAAACCCTAGTGAGATAATACACTCTGAAGCCGTAAAATACAACATACTTGCCCATTTGAAGAAGATTTCGTCTCTTCTCAGCATCTGCGCTTCTTTATGCTTGTCATCTGATCTATGTAAAGCTCTCATCATGGCTCTACAACATACAGAGAGTAGCAGAGTAGATGTAGCCAATAAAACTACCGATCCTTCAGATGTTTTCAATACCGAATTTACTAAAGATGATTTATTGCTCGGCACCAAACTCCATAATCATCCACTGCTTGTTACCGGAGAGCTTTAGAATACACTTGTCAATAGAATAATGCTAGATTGTGGTTCCGCGGTAAACCTATTACCTTTGAAGATCACGACAAAGATTTGATACACCGGTAGAGATTTGACAACCAGCAATATAATCATACAAGGCTTCAACCAGACAGGACAGCAAGCCTTAAGGACTATACGGTTCATCCTAAAATTCGAAGGATGGTCTCCACTCCACTCTTTCATGTTATTTATGCCTTCACATCATACAATGCCTTACTTGGCCGCCCATGGTTGCATGAGCATGGTGTGATTTCTTCCTCCTTCCACCAATGTTTTAAGTTTGTATCAAAAGAAGGCGAGATCAAAAGGATATTCGCGAATACGCAACCTTTTACCATCGCTGAAGCTTTCTATACTGATGCCAAGTTCTATCGAGATAATTCTATAATCAAGGATGACCATGGGTTTAGCATTGAAGCTAAGGGTGATTCTTTCAAATCTCAAATAAATACTCCAAGAAGCAAGGAGACACTCGCCGAATGCATTATATATCACTACATCACTCACAAACATAGGAGCGAAAGAGACCCTATCTTTCAAATAATCGAGAAGGAGGCTTCTCACAAGCATAAAGCTATAAAGAATAAGAAAAGTCATCACAATACACCTCGTCCCATAGCCATTGTGCTAGCTTCATCAAACAACACAAAGGAGTCAAACTTTTGCATACCAATGCATCTTTACAATGCAAAGGCAGTCGATATGATGATCAAGATGGGTTACGATCTCAACCCTGGCATAATCCCACTTCCAACGCCATTCGAGAATATACTCTCTGAAAAACAAAAGGAAGCACATTACCAGAATAAACCAATGCCCTGTTCAAAGAAGGGCTTAGATTATCAAGCTTGCATGGTTACATCACACGAAAATGTTAATCACTACAACAATGAAAATGCTCTCATAATGTTACAAGGATTAGTTTATCCTCAACCGGTTCCTGATCAAGACAAGAAAGTCAACCACGGATTTTTCAACACATGGGATTTAGTACTAGAATTAGTACGCCCAATCATAATCACCCACAAAACTCGAATCAAGTTCGAACCAAAATGGGAAGGACCTTTCATTGTATAAGAAGTCTATCCTAGCGCGGCTTACAAGATTATTTTACCAGACGAAGAATATTCACCTCCTCCAATCAATGCTAAATTTTTGAAGAAATACTATGCCTAAACAACTTCACAAGTTACTCTAAGCTCCACGAGTATAAACTATGAGCTCTTATGCCTCTTCTTCCTAAAAAGAATGGAGGATTATCCCGTAACTTTTACAAATAAAGAAAGAAAAAATGGCGCTATCTACGTCTAATCTAGAAAGACGCTCAATTTTCAAAAACTATCAGCACACCTTCACCAGCAGGGGCTCATTAACCAAACGATTGTCTTTATGCTTCTATCTAGTAATGGCTATGTGTAAGCCACTATCTAATTACACCTTCACCAACCAGGGCTCATTAACCAAAAGGCTATCTTACGCCTCCATCTAGCAATGGCTATGTGTACTACTCACTGATTACGCCTTCACAAGCAGGGGCTCATTAACCAAATGACTATCTTTATGCCACAAGTATCATCGCACCAGTTCAAGAAAATTTACACCATGTTACGAATAAGGCAAAGGCATAATTCTTACATGTGTCATTCTACGTCGACATCAACAACAAATGCTCTTCGACGCCATTATATATGAAACTCATCATAATTACGCATGGCCTTGCTTGCACCAAAACCAAATTGCGCATGTAAGTCCAAGTGTGGAGGCTATTTGTAGACATCAAAAAAGGTTCAGAGTTAAAATCGTCAACTACTACTTCTGCACCGCTGGGTTTCTCTCACCAATTTACACTTGAGTATCAAACGCTCGAGTTTCGAAAGACGCTTGGGGTTGAAATCATCAACCGCTGCTTCTGCATAATCCTTCAAACCGACCTCCCTTGGGATCGGCCCAAAGAAACCCCGACCTCTTAACGAGTCAGTCAACTTATCCCCGGCCCCTTAACGGGTCGGTCAACTTATTTCCGGCCCTTTCAATGGTCGGTCAACTTATTCCCGGTCCCTTATCGGGCCGGTCAAGATATCCTGATTGAATGGTTTTAATTAGCTTATGCGCTTTTAAAAGATGAATCAAAAATATTTGTTAACCGCAATCAAGAACGGCGTCGCTTGGTAGCTAGACGGTGAGTACGGGTCGGTCCACAGGGATTTTGTGAATTTCCTAATTGGTCTAACGAGTTAATTCCGATGGTGTCGGATTGATTAAATCTAAAAACTAAGTTAATCTAGATCTAAATCTTGCTAGGGTTAGGTTTAGGTTAAGTTTGGAAATGCAAAGATTTCCCACCGCTTTCAATACCCAAATTAAGATCTCTTTAGGAGTTATGGTAATTATTAATAAATGGGATTAATACCATCGGGAAAAAACAGTGTTTCTTCCTCTAGGTTCTTGTCCTTCCTTTCTTAATCCTTACCCTAACCTCCATGGAAAACACGCTCAACCGGGCCTTTATACTACGGTATCACCGCTACCTCGTGGGATAGGGTGCCGTAGGGAGCGGTGTGTGCATGTATGTATGGAGTCCTAATAATTATATGTGATGGGCAAGAAAGGGATGAGACATCTTCATCTCTCAAGCATTCCCCAAAGCTAACCCTAACAAGCGAGGAGACTACTCGCTCATTAGGGAATTGAAGAACATATCTAACTATCTAATTAGGGCAAGGAATTAAAGATCTATACTAAGGCAATTAAATAAAACTACTTACTTTATTGATGGCTCTCTCCAAACATTTACACAAGACTTATCAGATCTGAATAGATGATATGAAAAGAGGCATCGATGCTCTCCAAAAGAAATTTGAATTTTATTAATGAAAGGAGGCATGACCTAATACAAGAATTTGGGTCTCTATTTATAGGACATAGAAAACCCTAGGTTTACAATCGCCGCATGTATGCTTTTACAAAATTGCCCCTAGGTAGACTAGTCAACGCGCCGCCAGCATTTTGGTAAAAAACTTCGCCACTACGGGCTTAGCACGGCCGCAGAACCACGGACGCAGGCCAGGTTTGGCCGTGGTTTCGCGGCCAAAAAGGAGGCTTGAAGGCTGAAATTCCTGGGTCTTCTTCTGTTTGACTTTTTCTTCCTATTTCTGCAGTTGGTTCTTCAGAAAGTTTTCTCGTTCTCTTCCAGATCTCCACAGTGAATAATTATAGTGGACTTTTACCGTTGCTTCGGGACGAAGTCTTGAACCTTGCGCTGCCTTGTACTTTGTGAACTGATCTTCATTTCTTTTCCAACTATAGGTTTGATCAAGATTCCTTCTATTTGTTGGTTGTAGTCTCACTTTTGTATCGTCTTTTATCTTTCTCACTGTTTTCGCTCCGAGAACCTGTAACCTGTAACTATGTAGCAGACATGGGTCAAAAGCACATGTTTATTTGTAAAATAAATAAGAATGGGGAATATAATAATGCAATATTATGATATGAACAAATATCCCCAAACTTATCTTTTGCTCGTCCTCGAGCAAACCTAATTTTATTTTCAACAAAAACCTAACCTCACTTTCGCAGGGAAACGCGATTGCACTGAGCACGTGCAACAAGCCGTTAAACCTCTAGGTGTCCCTTGTAGGAGGAGTGTTGTCTTCTGAGGGTTTTCAGCGGATACTATCCACAAAATCCTATCAATTTGGCTTATCGACTTTTATTCTCCAATTAGGTTTTCTAACAAGGAATTCTATTATCTTCGACTCGTAAATTATCCACTCGTATTCTTCACGCTTCCTTATCATTTAACTTAAGATTATATATGTTCTTGCGAATTTACTTAGCTTTTCGCATCTCTTAAGTTTTCCTTCTAGGGTTCTATCTCAACTTAGGAATTTTTATCATCTCTATTAAAGATATAAGTCCTATTCTTTATTCCTATCTCTTATCTAAATCCCAGTCACATACCCCTACGTGTGTGTATATATCACCCCTACACTTGGAAATTCAAATCAAGCAATCATACACTTGTCCGTTGTCCAAAGCACTTCTTATTTGGTGAATTTTTAGATGAATTTCGCTCACACATCCTTCATGCGACCGTTAATACTTCTTGAGGTACCAACAACCGATTACAAGATGTGTTTGCACATTAAAGCGTAATTCCTAGTCTTGCAACACCTAAGGCTTTAGCAGTGACTCCCAAACCAGTTGGTCTAAGGCACTAGGTGATGAAGCACCCTCGCTAAATATTTTTTTCTATTTTTGCAGCCTTAAGTAATCACAAAAACCAGTGTTCATTTTTTTATTATCTCTTTATTCACACTTGAATTTTTATTTTATTTTCCTTCATACTAAGGACTTTAGACAAGAGCATTTCAAGGTCTCTTCTACTATTCCAAGTTTCAAGGTTCGTGTTTGTGCAATTTGTCGGGTATATATTTTCAGAATTTAGACTTAAGCTTAGGAATTATTTTTCAAACTTATACTTTAATAAAAACATTAATACTCTTCCCTTGTTTTAACTTAGCCCAAGAAGTGAACTCAAAATTTGCCTATTTCTAAATAAACTACAAAGACATATACTTTCTACCGTTAAATTTTAAGAAAGGTTATTTTTAGGGTTTTTAATTTATTAAGTCTAAGGTCTAGTTGTTCCTAGCTAGTTAACCTATTTGTCAAACTCAAGTCAATTAGGGCCAAAATTGAATACTTTAATTTTTATAATTTTTTTTTAAAATTTTCAATTTTTATGGATTTTAAAATAAGTATGCAAATGCAAAAATATACACATGAATGCGAAGGAAGAAGGCTTACCGAGCATACCCCCAAACTTAACCTTGACAGTGTCCTCACTGTCATGCTACACAAAGAGGGTTGAGAATGTCGGCACTCCCCTGTTTTTTTATTTATAAAAAAAATTCTATTTTTTTGAAAAAATTTTATATTGTTAATAGAAAAAGAAAACAAAAAATATATATACATATATACAACAAGGTCCTCCCCAAACTAAACAAGGCCTTACACAGGCCAAAGGTTAGCACCAACCATTCAAAAATTTTATCGTGATAATAGTAGGGTTGGTGAAAGAATAGGGTGTAGAGAAAAGAAATGATAAGCACACGAGACCGAATGGGAAGAAGAGTGGAATAAGGTCTCGGTGGAGGAGGAGAATGGCGGAAAAGAGAAAGAAGTGTAGCACGAACTTAAGGGTATAAATTGAGTGAATAAATTAGCGCAATTTGTGATGACCGATATGTTAAAAGCGATTGTGCTAATCTATCAACCTGTCGAGAAATGGGGTCAAATCCCTCAAGATTCGCAAGAAAACATGGGTACGTCGAACTTGGTAAACCCTCCATTGAAAATGGCAACGCGACGGATTCTTGCACGGTCGAAGCGATAGGAAGGACGAAAGGGAGTGATTTAGGGATAGTCTGATTCTCACCGAAGTAGACTGTCTCGAATACGAAGGATTCCATCAATGGTTCGAAATGACTGTAAGCAACTGAGTCTGATGGTTCAACTAACTCATCTGAAAATTCAAAGGACTCCAACTCGGGTGGTGAGTTTTCAAAATCGTCCGAAAAAGTGAAGCACTCGTAATCATTATCGTCTGTGAGAACCGTGTCAGATTCAAAGAGAAATTTTTCAAGCTCACGGTCTTCAAGCGTGATCTTTTGCGTAGTCGGAACGATGGAAAGGAGGGAGGGTAATTTAGGAAGTATAACAGTTAAAGGTTCAGGAGGATGAATTGGAAAATCCGACACATCAAACAAAAATGGTTCATCCTCAATACTCTCCTCAATACTCTCCTCAATACTATCCTCATAATTCTCCTCAAAATTTAGCTTATCCATGCCATTATCATCAAAATCAAGACGCATATGAGGTTCGGGAGAAACATTTAATGACTCGGGATGATGAAGTGGAGATAAAATTTCAGTCAAATCGACGGGTTCATCATCCAAAATATTCCCGGCGTCTATATCCTCAATCAAGTGAAAATCAATTTTTTCCGACACCTCATCAAAAGCATGGATATTTATCAATTTAGGTTCTAGAGTGGAGGTGTAAAGTTCAAAAGGATTAGGTGTGGTTTGACTCGAAAGGGATTCTTCACAATCTGGCAAATCAAGCACTACAAAGTCACACAACTCGTTAAATGTTTTATTTTCAACTTGAGAATCATTTGGGACAATCGATGGAAAACCGGAGTTGTGGAATTCAGTTGGGTATGGGTAGGTTTAATTTGAAAGTGTGTACAGCTCACTCTCACCACTCAAATTCTCACTCTGTCCAACCGCCTCATGATACATTTGAATTTTTGGAGCTAGTTGGAAACTAGCTACCGGTTCACTAGGTTGTATAAGTGCGGCTATGGACACATCCACATTCCTCATCATTTGGTTTGTTGCTGCAATGTACGCCTCCAACGACTGTTCTAGACTAGACATGGGTTGTGAAGGGGTTTCGGTAAAAGATTCAAAATTGTTTGGATACGTGAAACTCCCAAATGGCTGTGTAGAAGCAATGTCTAGGGAAGATGTGAAAGTTGGGTAGGACTGGTAGGAAGTGAATGGTTGGACAGGAATGGGATCAACATTTGGATAAAAAGGTGAATGGACTTGTTGATCCAAAGAACTCGATGTGTTGAAAAGAGTGAAAGATCGGTTACGAGATTGTTCAATGTGTTTAGCAATAGAAAAGGGTTTCGGAGTTACATTCGGACTCTCAAAAGGTGTATCAACGTAAGAAGGTGGTGAAGGTTGATATGGTTGTGACGAAGTGGATTGTGGAGTCGAACTGTTTCTCCTAGTCGCTTCTATTCGATCTTTCAAAGAAATTTTGGGTATGGAGGGGTCGTCCGTAATTCGACCAAAACAATTCGCGTAAGAAGCAATGTTAGGTTGAGGGTACCAAAGTTCGGCAAGAGTTTTAGGAGGTGGGTACCCATGATGGAAGAAGGGAGAAGAAAAAGAATGTGGGTGGAAGTGAGGTGCACGGATTTCTTGGTGACAAAATCTTGCAAGTCTTTGTAAAAAAAATTTCCTTTTTTTCTTTTTCTCTTTATTTTGGAACTTTTTGCAAAAAAGATTTTCGATAAAGGGCTTTGACACACTTTCAATCAACCACAAATGCATAATCAGGCCTAGATCTAGGGTCACCTAGGTCAGCTAGACAGCTCCTAACTGTTCCAAAGGGCTAGAAATAGGACCTCAAACCGTCTTCTCACCGCCAATTGCGGCCAGGCAAGTGCCAGGTGAGTGGGAAGCTCTCCACTACAAGTAGTGGCCCTAATTAAGTAACCACTCGCCTTAGACACACTTGCCTAGACACCACAAAGTCAGGTTAGGATCAACGGCCGATGCCTACGACTAGTCCTCTGTCCTATTAAGCGCAACGTCCTTAGGGCTGAGTCTAGTATTTTTTAATTAAATATTGGTCAATGAATATACCTTATGCGATTTCTGGGGTCTTGGGAAGGGTGATGAAATCCCCACCCAATCTGGATTGGTCGCAAGCCCCTTAAAGTCCGATTAAAAATATGCAAAACAGTAACAACCACTTGCAAAAAAAAAATTATTTTAAGCGCGGCGCAAAGAATCCTGCACAAGATCAGTTATTGGAAGGGGAAAGATTTTTTAAGCGCAAAGAATCCTGCAGGAGATTTCACAGAAGATATATTGATATTTGCAGAGGAGGGAGAAAGGAAACAAACAGAAATTTTTCCAAGCGCTGACGTCACAAGAAGGTAGTGTTTCCGCAGTCGGAATAGGTATGTTGCGGCGCTTCCACGGTCAGGTGTTTGGTTCAAGCCCCGAGAAATTTTTTGATACTATGATGTCACCACTCCGCGGCGATTCCGCGGTCAGAAAGTGGTCAACGCGGCGGAAGGGCGGTCGGCTAGTCGGTTCAGTTCTCCAGATTTTTTCTGTTTCTCTGTTTTTGTAATCCTCTACTTTTCAAATCTTCGGTTTTCTGTTTTTATCTCTGTAGATTTCCAGATCCGAACTCGGTTGTAGATCCTGCAAAATTCAAACAAAAATACCCTTCATAAAATAACAAAATGATAAATTTTTATATTTTTTAATTTTTTAGTTTTTATAATTTTTTCAATTTTAGATTAACCCGAAATTGCAAAAAAGAAATAACACGCCATCCCCGGCAACGGCGCCATTTGATTGAATGGTTTTAATTAGCTTATGCGCTTTTAAAAGATGAATTAAAAATATCTGTTAACCGCAATCAAGAACGGCGTCGCTTGGTAGCTAGCCGGTGAGTACGGGTCGGTCCACAGGGATTTTGTGAATTTCCTAATTGGTCTAACGAGTTAATTCCGATGGTGTCGGATTGATTAAATCTAAAAACCAAGTTAATCTAGATCTAAATCTTGCTAGGGTTAGGTTTATGTTAAGTTTGTAAATGCAAAGATTTCCCACCGCTTTCAATACCCAAATTAAGATCTCTTTAGGAGTTATGGTAATTATTAATAAAGGGGATTAATACCATCGGGAGGAAACGGTGTTTCTTCCTCTAGGTTCTTGTCCTTCCTTTCTTAATCATTACCCTAACCTCCATGGAAAACACGCTCAACCGGGCCTTTATACTACGGTATCACCGCTACCACATGGGATAGGGTGCCGTAGGGAGCGGTGTGTGCATGTATGTATGGAGTCCTAATAATTATATGTGATGGGCAAGAAAGGGATGAGAGATCTTCATCTCTCAAGCCTTCCCCAAAGCTAACCCTAACAAGCAAGGAGACTACTCGCTCGTTAGGGAATTGAAGAACATATCTAACTATCTAACTAGGGCAAGGAATTAAAGATCTATACTAAGGCAATTAAATAAAACTACTTACTTTATTGATGGCTCTCTCCAAACATTTACATAAGACTTGTCAGATCTGAATAGATGATAAGAAAAGAGGCATCGATGCCCTTCAAAAGAAATCTGAATTTTATTAATGAAAGAAGGCATGACCTAATACAAGAATTTGGGTCTCTATTTATAGGACATAGAAAACCCTAGGTTTATAATCGTTGCATGTATGCTTTTACAAAATTGCCCCTAGGTAGACTAGTCAACGCGCCGCCAGCATTTTGGTAAAAAACTTCGCCACTACAGGCTTAGCACGGCCGCGTAACTGCGGCCGCAGGCCAGGTTTGGCCGCGGTTCCGCGGCCAAAAAGGAGGCTTGAAGGCTGAAATTCCTGGGTCTTCTTCTGTTTGACTTTTTCTTCCTATTTCTGCAGTTGGTTCTTCATAATGTTTTCTCGTTCTCTTCCAGATCTCCACAGTGAATAATTATAGTGGACCTTTACCGTTGCTTCATGACGAAGTCTTGAACCTTGCGCTGCCTTGTACTTTTGTGAACTGATCTTCGTTTCTTTTCCAACTATAGGCTTGATCAAGATTCCTTCTATTTGTTGGTTGTAGTCTCACTTTTGCATCGTCTTTTATCTTTTTCACTGTTTTTGCTCCGAGAACCTGTAACCTGTAACTATATAGCAGACATGGGTCAAAAGCACCTGTTTATTTGTAAAATAAATACGAATGGGGAATATAATAATGCAATATTATGATATGAACATATCCCCGGCCCTTTAACGGGTCGGTCAACTTATTCTCGGTCCTTTCAACGGTCGGTCAACATATTCTCGGGCCCTCAAAGTCAGGTCAACTTATACCTGGCCCTTTCAACTGCCGGTCAACATAAACCTGGCCCATTCAATGGCCGGTAAACTTATACTCAGACCCCTTAAAGTCTAATCAACTAAAACCCGGCCCTCTCAACGGCCGATCGACCATAACCTAGACCCAATAAAGTCCGGTCAATTAAGACCCGGACCCCATAAAGTCCGGTCAACCAAGACCCAACCCCCTCAACGGCCGGTCGACCAAGACTGGAACCCTTTAAAGTTCGGTGGACCAAGACCCGTACCCCGTAAAGTCCAGTCAACCGATAAGCATGAACCTCTTAAAATCCGATCAAGTGAGGCCCGAACCCCTTATAGTCCGACCAAGAAGCCCGGACCTCTTAAAGTCCGATCAAGTAAAGACCGGACCCCATAGGTTCTAGCCATAATGGCAAACCGTCCCCCCTCATAGGGGCAAGTTTGGCAAACTGGCCCCCAGTGGGGCCGGCTTAGTGTTTCCAGCCCCCTAGTAGGGCTGGCTTAGTTTTTGTGCCCCCTAGTAAGGCCGGCTTGGTGGCTCCGGACCCTTTTGGGGCCGGCTTGGTGGCTCTAGTTCTCTCTCTGTGGCTGATTTGGTGCATCGGCCCTCTCATAGGGCCGGTTTGGTACAAGTTGGACAAAAAAATCATGAAATTGTAAGTGTATATGTGCTCATTTCCGTGTCTACTACGGCTATGCGGAATCAAAAACTTTAAAATCTTGAGCACAATACACTAAAATTCCTAGGATAAAAGCCCAAACACTATACTAAACAAAACGTAACTAGAGTTTTAACTACTCGGTTGAAATTACAACCTTTATAAACGGTCCTTTGGGTCTTGAAAGTTGACTCCTCAAGCTCCTTGAGTTGATGGTACAAGCTCTCGAAGATGATCTTCCATGTCAAAGACGATCCACCTGAGGATGCCGATTCAAGCGATGGCTTCGTCCGAAGCAACTAAAGATCAAGTTTTTCTAAGAAAAGATGCTTAGATTGGTGTAGTTTGTGAAACTAAATGCTCTCTTTTAATCCTCACAGCTCAAGAGAGAGAGGATTGAGGAAGAAGATGAAGATGGCTAGCAACCAGAGAAAATCCTCAAGTGAAGAAAATATCAACCATGCTTACAAAATATTTTACACCCTCACTCTTATCTTTACATCCCTCAAACAAAAGAGTGGGTAGGCTTAGTGACTCACTAGGGCGAGTCACAAGCCCACACTTTTCTATATTTAATGGTGAAGAGAAGAGAGAGAGTGTAGCCATCTCACTATGTACACATATACAAATATTTATAAATATAAATGTAAGTATATAAAAAAGTATACCCATACCCGTATAAATACGTATACCGTATTTCTACTAAAATACGAATACCGTATTTGAACCGAAAATACAAAATACACGTATTAATTGATAGAAATTTATCGTGTCGTCTCTAAGTTTAAAGTTAACTGCAATCAAGACGGCGTCGCGTGTAGCTAGCCATGATATGTACGGGTCGTCCGCAGGGAGATGGTGCGTTTTAAGTTCTTGTTCTCACGAGTTAAGCCGAAGGTCCGAATAGTTCAATTCTAACCTAAGTGTTATGTATATATGCATCAAAACGCTTGTTAGGAATAGAGATAGGCTGGTTTAAGTTAGGAAAATCCATACTCGTTTTTTGTGCCATACTTGACTTGTTGAAGATATGGTAATCGGCAACAACGTGGATTAGGGTGCTTAAACACGATATTTTGAGAAATCCGACTTATTGACCATTGTCCTTCCGTTCTTGTCTCTTATCTTTCGCCTCCGGCCAAACAAAACGCAATCGGTCTCGGTTAGAGATCACCGCTACCGTGGTAGGATAGGATGCCTAACGGAGCGCTTGCATAAGGTTTGGGCGGAGTTCGATTAGCAATTAAAGGGTAAAAGAAATAAGTAAAAGAAAAACATAACTTAAATAACCATTCTCTTTTCTTAACAAGATACACTATTCAAAATTCATAACCAACATCAAAAGAAGGTACAAAAAGAGAAAAGATCAAAGAAATCAACATTACACATAAGCAAATAGCAAGAAAGTAAATTGCAAATAAGTAAAGTTAAAGAGAATACTAAGAACCTAAGTGCAAAAATGAAAGCTTCTAGGTGTCCAACAAGCCGTTAAACCTCTAGGTGTCCAAATAGGAGGAGTGTTATCTCCAGAGGGTTTTCAGCTGATTACACCTACAAAATCCCGTCAAGCTAGTTTTACAAAATAACTGTCAATTTTTATTCTAGGGTTTAGTTTCAAAGCTAGAAATTCTATTATCATAAGTTAGAAATATCGAACCCTTTATTTTTCACACCTCACTTCTTATTTAACTTAATATTCTTTCCGTCTTTACATGCGGTGCAAATAGTGTCGTTATATTTCAAAAAGATCGATTAGAGTCAACATGTCACAAAATAAAGATCGGATAAAACTTTAAAAGGATCACACAAGTTTATAAAGAATTTAAGTTTTTCTAGTTTCATTTTCCAGTTAGGTTTCAAATTCAGAATTTCTATCTTCATTAACAAAAAACTAGGTCTTATTCTTCACTCCACTTTTTACTTATTTTCGTATCATACACACTTTCATGAACGTACAATAGTCTTTATCATAGGATAAAACCTTCATATCACCGTTTTTTTAAAATATTTTTATAAAACTTGTCTTTTATCAAGATTATTCTCACACAAAGATCCGTTAGGAATTTTAATTCGGAGAGAACACTTACGTGAAATTATTTTAAAAAATACTTTCTAGACTTCTTAGCGAGCTTTGGGGAAATGCATCCAAACCAGTTTGTTTTAGGGCATTAGGTGTAGAGACACACCGGCGGATTTAATTGCCCAATTTACCCAGGCCCTAAAACAAAAGGACTCATTTTGGCTTGAAAATCATAATAATTCAATACGAACGGAAATATAGCCAGTTGTTCAATTATTTTTAGGATAGAAGATGTGTTTGTGTGGATCAGGTGTATAATCACTCCAATCAAGTTTCAGATAGATTATTCTTCATAATTAGATCCTTTTAAGGCTTCAATAATATCCCTTCATATCCACTTGACTTTATAAACTATTCTTGATATTATTTATTTCAGAACAAACATGTTTGATCCTCAAAAAATAGTTTATCAATTTAAAAGTTTTAAGACATATCAGACTTGTCATCTAATTTTTCAAAAGTCACGACACGTGTAGTGTGATGCAAAGACGTATATTAGCTACGGTTAACTCAAAGGAGGGTTATCTTTCAGGTTTCAAAATCTAAAAATAGGATTTAGTTGGTCCTATCTTATCAAACTAAACTGTCGGAATTTTGAATCTAAGTTCTACCACTAGCTTACTTGACGACAAAGTTTTTTATGTTTTTGAAAAAATTTCTGATTTTAATGGGTTTTTGAATATGTATGCAAATGCAGAATATACAAATGAATGCAAAAGATAGAGATTCTCACCGAGGATATCCCCAAGTTTAAACTTGACAGTGCCCTCACTGTCATGCTACATAAAAAGGGTCAAAATTGCTGAGGGGTCAAAATTTGTCGGTTCGCTATTTTAAACACACACACACACACACACAAGAAAAAGGAAACAAAATATATACACAAAAAGGTCCCCTCCAAACTTAAGTGAAACAGTATTTCCACTGTTTAAGAGTTGAAGTTTTAAAGTTAGGGGGGTTAAATCATCAATCTATACAAGGCCTTACATGGACCGAAGATTAACACAAACCATTCAAAAATTCTATCGTGATTTGCCCAGGGTTGGTGGAAGAATGTATAGAGAAAAGAAATGAAAGATACACGAGACCGTCCGTGGACAGATGTAGTATCCGGTCTCAGTATATGGAAGTGATAAGATGAACGGAAGGGAGAAAGAAATGGAGTAGGAACTTAAGGATTAAAATTGATTGAGTAATTTAGTACAACCTATAATGATTTGAAATTGGAGATTTCTGACTGTACTAAATTATTAAAACATTGCGAAAAGGGGTCAAACCGTTCAAGATTCGTGAGAAAACATGGGCTCGAACTTAGTGAACCAGATGAAGGAAATGAAGGTATTAAGTTGTATTGTGGTAGGGAAACGATGATGGGAAGTAACTGAGAAATGGTATCAGTTAGATGCGCAGAAGGATGTTGACAGTCAATGGAGGCGGCATGATGAATCGGAAAATCCGACTCATCCACTAAAACGTGTTTATCCTCAAAGATTTCCTCAAAATTCTCCGCAAGATCATTCATGCAATCGATCAACTTATTATTAAAAACCTCAAGATGTAAATGGGGTTCAGGGGAACATTTAAAGGTTCGGGATGATATCCACACGAATCTGAAGGAAAGTGTTGAATTGGTAAGAAAAAATCACCCAAATTTGTGGATTCATCATCAAAATTGTCCCTAATATTGATATCCTCAATCAAATTAAAATTAAAGCTCTCACATGCCTCAACAAAAGCATGATTTTCAATCGGCTGGGTTTCTAGAGTGGGGATGTAGAGATCAAATGGAGTGGTATCAGTTTCATTTGAAAGGGACCCATCACAATTGGGTAAATCAAACACTACATAGTCGCACAACTCATCAAACATTCTACTTTCAATTGGTGAATCATTTAGTGTACTAGATAGACTTTTGAAACTGGAGTTATGGAATTCTATTTGGAATGGGTAGAATTGATTTGGAAGGATGGATTGCGCACTATCACTACTCATCATCATATTCAATTGCCACATTATACATTGTAAAATTTTGAGCTAGTTGGGAACTAGCTGCTGGATCGCTAGGTTGTATGAGGGCTGCCATGGATGCATTCAATTCCTCCATTTGACAGCATTAAGCTACCCGAAATTCTTCTAATGATTGTTCCAGACTAGACATGGGTTGTGAAGGGATTTCAGTAAAAGATTCAAATTCATTCGGATACGCAAAACTCCCAAATTTTTGTTCAGAAGTGATGTCTACTGATGGTGTGAAGGTCGGATAGAATTGATAGGAATCGAATGGTTGCATAGAATGGATAGGATTAGGATCAACATATTGGTATGAAGATGGTTAGAATAGTGTTCCTAAAGAATCCGGAGTGGTGAAAGGCATGAAAGATCGACTACGGGATTGTGCAATTCGTTCAGCAATGGACATCGATTTAAGAGTCGCCGCATTACCCTCAGAAGGGGTATCAACATGAGAAGGGGTGAAAGTTTGAAAAGGTTGATATGACATGGATTGTGGTGTCTAAGTCATGTTTCTAGAAGCGTCTATCCGATCTTTCAAAGAGATTTTTGATATGAATGGATCGTTTGACGTTCTACCAAAATAAGAGCTGTATGAAGTAATATCTGCTTGAGAGTATCAAAGTTCGGCAAGAGTTGGTCAAT
Source organism: Agapanthus africanus (assembly GCA_030015575.1). Classification (NCBI taxonomy): domain Eukaryota; kingdom Viridiplantae; phylum Streptophyta; class Magnoliopsida; order Asparagales; family Amaryllidaceae; genus Agapanthus; species Agapanthus africanus. The sequence goes on along the minus strand of CM057339.1, from coordinate 819,010,613 downwards.
GTGGGATACCCATGATATGAAAAGAAGAAGGGGCGAGGGTTGTGAGGTTTTTCTTTTCTTTTTTAATTTTTTTTTATATGTTAGTTATCAACAAAAGAATAAAATATACACACAAAAGGTAAAGAAAAATAATCACGACACAAATACCACACACCTAATCGGTCTAGGGTTCACCTAAGTCAACCAAATCTGCTCAAGAACTTGATTGTCGAAGCAAAACAGTGTCTAGAAACGAGCTCAAGATATACTAATCACGAGGCCAGGTAAGTGCAGAAATAAGGGGAGGTTTTTCCAACGCTTTCGCGAAATTCCTTAATTAGACTAACCCATTCTCTTTTGACAGTTGCGCCATGAACACTTTCCCTAGACACCCCGTGAACGATATAACGTTAAGAGGTGTTCTAAACACAGTTAACTTCTCCTAATGAGCGTGAAGTCCTTAAAAGCTTAAAGTCAAGTTTCTTTTAAAATTTGTGCGGGTAAACGTTATGCTCAATTTTGTGATTTATGGGCCACGGAAAAGGTCATGAAATCTTTTACCGTATGTTGTGGGGTTCACTTGCCCTTAAGTCCGTATTAAATAATGCAATGCGCAATTCAATGAAAAAGTTGTTCAAAACATCAAACAATTGTTTTTTATGTTTAAGCGCGGCGCTGCAACAAAAACGAGTTAGTCACTTTAGCTTTTGGCAGCGAACTTGCAAAGAATCCTACAAAGATAGAATGGTGGACCCGTCGGATTTGAGAAGGTGTTGGGAAATACGTACCGATAGGTTTTGGGTTAAGAAATCCCCGTTGAATTGAATCCGATTACCTTGAAAAGTTCGCTTGCGCGGGTCAAACTACCCAGATCTTTGGCACTGTACTTCGCTATCACCTTGGCTTTGAATGTACACTTTGCTCCGCACGATTGCAATTTGCAATTCCTTAAAAATCTGAAAATGTCAGAAAAACGGATATTTAATGCAAAAAAGCGATGAGTGCCCAAACTCCTGCACACACAAAATTATGAAAATCAAACAATAAAATTGGAGTACTAACAGAACACTGGAGTAAATCCAAAAAGAATTTTTGCAAACACCCACAGAAAAACCGCTGGTAGTGGGAAATTAGGGGAAACCGACGGATGAATTTTTGAATTGGGGCTCCAAGTTTCTTTTATGGACTTAGTGTTCTAATAGTGTCTCAAAGTTATAGTTTAACTTTTCTAATTAGTCTCAGAGTGTCGGCAGGTCTAAATAACAGAGTGCAAAATGTCAAAACGTTAAATTTACTTTTTTTGTTTTAGTTTTTGAAATTTTTCGATTTTTAGTTTTTTTTTTCAGAATAGTGTTAGAGCTATAAACAAGATTTACAGAGATTAACCCGAAATAACAAGAATAAAAACATTACCGTCTCCCAAGCAACGGCGCCAATTGATCGATAGAAATTTATCGTGTCGTATCTAAGTTTAAAGTTAACCGCAATCAAGAAGGCGTCACGTGTAGCTAGCCGTGATGAGTACGGGCCATCCGCATGGAAATGGTGCATTTTAAGTTCTTGTTCTCACGAGTTAAGCCGAAGGTCCGAATAGTTCAATTCTAACCTAAGTGTAATGTATATATGCAACAAAACGCTTGTTAGGAATAGAGATAGGTTGGTTTAAGTTAGGAAAATCTGTACTCGTTTCTTTATCCCTTACTTGACTTATCGAAGCTATGATAATCGGCAACAACGTGGATTAGGGTGCTTAAACACGGTATTTCGAGAAATCCGACTTATTGACCTTGTCCTTCCATTCTTGTCTCTTATCTTTCGCCTCTGGCCAAACCAAATGCAATCGGTCACGGTTAGGGATCACCGCTGCCATAGTAGGATAAGGTGCCTAACGGAGCGCTTGCATGAGATTTGGGCGGAGTTCGATTAGCAATTAAAGGGTAAAAGAAATGAGTAAAAGAAAAACGTAACTTAAATAACCATTCTCTTTTCCTAACAAGATACACTATTCACAATTCATAACGAACATCAAAAGAAAGTATAAAAAGAGAAGAGATCAAAGAAAACAACATTACACATAAGCAAATAACAAGAAAGTAAATTACAAATAAGTAAAGTTAAAGAGAATACTAAGAACCCAAATGCAAAAATGAAAGCTTCATTCAAGTTCAAAATGAGAGTATAAGATAATGAACTCAAATAATAAAATCTAACATTGCAAGCTTAGTTAAGAGGTTGCAAGATGAAATAAAAGCAAAGAGCTCAAGACTGAACCTATCTATTATGTACAAGAACTAAAACAAAAATGTAGAGTGAATATTGAAACTTAGACAAAAGTATGGCCTTGAGCTTGCTTCTATTCTGGTATTTATAGGAACAAAATCAATAAAAACAAAAAATAAAAATGAGATAACATGACAATATGGAATGACCAGAAGAAAATTGGTTCCAAAAAGAGGTAGTTAGGACGATGGTAACAGGAATTTGGCCAATTCTGGCGGTTTACTGTAACGTGGTGGGGTCCGTTTTCTTGGGGTGATCTTATATCCACTCCATGATCTCACTGGTATTGTTTGATTCTTCTATATCAACTTGGGTATTAACTTGTAGATTTGGAAGGAAATTGTAATTTTAAATCACATCACACCTTTATGCTTCTCTCATCACACACCCACTTACTCATCCTTGCACAAATCATGATTCTTATATGCCCACTTGTGCTAGGCTGTCCCACCATGGTTCATGCATCAAAAGAGGTTTGTGTTCACACTTGTATTGTTGTATTATTTTTGATAAAAATGTGTACACAAGTTTATTGCAAAAAGAAACTCTTTGAATATTGATCGGTTTTCTATTCCGGTTGCAGTGTCGACTCACAAATGTCGTATCCGTGAATTTGAGTGTGTTTCTAATGTTTTTTCACGAATACCTGTAATTTGTATTTATTGAGCATACACGGGTTAATAGTACCGATATATCACAAAAATGATATTGAATGAGCGATATTGAAATGCAGTTTTTCGTGATGAACATGTATTCATATTTAGAAAGAAATACATGTATTTGTATAGAATCACAAATACCTGTATTTATACAAATACACGTATCCGTATAAATACCGTATTTGTGTTAAAAATACAAATACCCAAAAGAGAGCAATATAATAGTAATATCAAAACTGGCTGTCTTTCAAACCTGCTAGTACTCTAAACCATCTGATTAAAGCACGTGCATAAATGCACGTATTCAATGGAACACCTCTGCGTAAAACCATACGCAAACTATATCGTTTCGCCTGAACCGGGAAACCCTCTGTGTGGAATGTTTCAGCCAATCAAAGCAAAGCTCTGTTCAAAAATTCAAATTTTGAAATGAAGCAGCGCTTCATAGCAGCACCAGCGCTAGGAGAGTCAAAGACTCTGAGGCAGCGCCCACGTGCAAAGAACATGGGCGCTAGCGCTAAGAGCGCTGCACTCTAAGCAACGCACTACGCACAAAGCATGTAAGCGCTAGCGTTATGTTCGCTGCAGCGCAATACGTGCAAAGCACGTAAGCACCAGCGCTATGTGCGTTGTATTCTAAGCAGCGCACCACGTGCAAAGCACGGGAGCGCTAGCGCTGGAACTAAACATTCCCAACCATTGGATCAAATTCCAATGAACATGATTAAAATTCATTAATTGATCAGAATAAAATTTTGTTAAGGAAAGATTCCTCAAAATCTTTTCAAACAAAAAGATTGTGCTCTGTAAATCAGAGCACAGTCGGATCAATGATCCAATGGTGATTAAAAATCAATAAAATACATAATAAATTCTGTGTGGCGAAAGATTTCCCAATCTTGTTAAAAACAAGAAGATTGCCTTCTGTAAATCAAGCCCTTGGATCAAAGATCCAACGATGGGAAAGTCCCCAAATCAATTGGAGAAAAGATCTCCTTAACCGATTGATCAAATCAGCTCGCCCTATATAAAGGCCCCAAGACTTCAAGTCTGGGAGATAGAAAAACATAGAGAGGAACCCCCCCCCCCCAAAAAAAACTTTGAGAAATCTCAGAAAGAAGAGCCAAGCTCTCAGAAGAAGAAGATTTTCTTCAAGGTAAAAATAAACAGAGAGATGAAATTATCTCATATTAAAAAGAAGAATTCACTTCTTTCTTTAAGATCATAGATCTATAAGACCAAGGTCTTTCGCAACAGAGATTAAAGGATCTCACAATAAAATAAGAAGAAGAACATAATTATTCTCACAGATCATAGATCTATAAGACCAAGGTCTTTCAAAAAGAGATGGAAGTATCTCATCATTAAAAAGAAGAGGAAGAACTTAACCTTCTTCAGATCATAGATCTATAAGATAAATTGTCTTTCAGAGATCATAATATCTCATTATAAAAAGGGGGAGAATAATTCAATTCTCTTAGGATCAATGATCCACAAAGGAAAAGCCTTTCACCAAAATAAGAGATTGAAACATCTCCTACAAAATAAGAACTTTGTTCTTGGAACCTTGAGACAAAGTCTCTTCTAAACGAGAATTTATTTCTCAGATCATAAAATTGATTAGATGCGCTTCTGCGCTCTTTGACTGGCGCAAAGCGCCAAGCACACCACGTGCTCCTCACGTGTACGCCACTGAACAGATAGCGCTTTGCGATCATAAAATAGCGCTTTGCGCTCATGGACTGGCGCACAGCGCCAAGTGCTCCTCACGTGTGCGTTACTTAACAAAAGAGCCTTAGCGCTCCAAATTTGAAGAAGCGCTCTACGCTCAAGACTGGCGCACAGCGCTAAGCGCGCCACGTGCTCCTTACGTGTGCGCTACTTAACAGAAGCGCCTCAGCGCTCCAAATATAGCGCACAGCGCTGCAGTGCCTCGCGCTCCAAATATAGCGCACTGCGCTCATTAACTGGCGCTAGCGCCAAGCGCACCACGTGTCCCTCACGTGTGCGCTGATAGAACATAAACTGTTCTTTAAATGAAGCCCTAGAGCTATGATGAATGCCCAGCATTCAATAAAAGACAGAAAGGCTATCAGAACCCAAATCAATGCTCAGTATTGTCAAATGTTTAACATTTTAATTGAGTGGGCCAAGCCTAAATTGGCTATAAACCCCTCATTCAGATTAATTGAGCCCATATGCTCACAAATCTTTGATCTTGTCCTAAATTGGACTACAGATCCCAACCAATGCTTGTTCAAAGGTACATCTCTTCACTCCTCTGATATTTATCGTTGTAATCCTTCAACGTCTTCAGAGAGGTGGCGGGTCCTGATAACCAGACATTCCATGAAATGTGGGGTCCTTAAACTCATGGACTATGATGTTCTTAACCTTGGACTGTGAGGTCCTTAAACTCATGGACTATGATGTCCTTAAACTTGGACTGTGGGGTCCTTAAACTCATGGACTATGATGTCCTTAACCTTGGAATGTGGGGTCCTTAAACCCATAGACTATGATGTCCTTAACCTTGGACCGTAATGTCCTTAAACTAATTATGGACCGTAATGTCCTTAAACTAATTATAGACCACAAAGTCCCTAAACTAAAACAATGGAGCCCAAATGCTCTTTTGTTGGATCTAAATGATCCCGTTAAGTTGATCTTAGTCTAAAATTAGACTAACGTATTCTTAACAAACGTTTAAGTTAATCTTAGTCTCAAATGAGACTAACGCATCCTTAAACCCAACCCCAAACCCAAATCTAAGAAAATACGGATTTGGACTAATCCACGCCCTACGGGCGACAACATAAATTAGTCTCCGTATACAATCCACGGGCAACCAAAAACAAAACAAACACCCACGACACGAAGTGATCATCTGGAGAAGGAGAAAGTGGTTACCGAGATGCGGTAGCGTAATTAACTGCAGGGGCTTGCGCCTGCAGGGAAGAACGTCCCCACAATAAAAAAAAACCCTCAAATGAGGGGGAATCTGACGAAGTCTGCTACATCGGCCGCATCCGTTTAAACCTTCGATATATGGTGCCATAAATCAACTTGGTATCTTCGGAGAGGTGGACGGATAGCGCCTAATAGCATCTGCCCTCGAAATTCAGGCCGGACATCCCAACGTCCCGTCTCGCGTCTTTCAGCGGAGAACAGATTCTGGCACGCCCGGTGGGACCTTTTCCTCTTTCCACTCCACACTTCGTGTGTCGTGTTCGCGAACGAATCGCGGTTTAATATGGTTGCCCTTGGGTTCGAGGTACTAAGATTTGGTTTTTCTCCCGTGCAGAAAAAAGAACATCAATGGCCTCTAACTGCTCCAACAGCAACTGCAACTCCTGTTCCGCCTCATCTGGAGGAGTAACCTACGGGCCCCAAGCGGCCTCTCTTTTTACAATGCCGGTGGAACAAGTGACCCAAGCCAATACTAGGCTATTCTTCGGGACCACGCTCCCACCGATGAGCTTCAACACCCCTGTACCATTGCAAGAAGCTCAGAAGAAGTCGGTCTTTGATCGGCTTACCACTACTAGGCCCCTCTTAACGGGTCGCCCAAACCAAGTGCCTCAGTTTTCAGCAAACTGGGCCAAAGCTCCAACGGGCCCGTGAATAAGCCCGTAATACCAGAAGGCGTTATCCCGAAGCGGATAGCTATTCCTACTCCTGAAGTCACCAAGGCGGCTTCTCCGGCTAAGGGGTCTGTCTTCACAAGACTGGTCGTTTCAGCTCCCACTCCGGCTGAAGTAACCAAGGCCGTTTCCCCAGCACGAAAATTGGCCTTTTCAAGATTGGTCGTTCCCTCTCACCGAGCATCTGTCTTCGACAGGCTAGCGCCAATAGTAGCCTCTCCTTAAAGTAAGGGGCAAGAAGAAGCTCATCCAACAGCGGAGGTGATGCCGGCCGCACGACACGCTCGACGTCGCCACTGGCGCCGAGTGAGGAAACCTGGGGGCAATTCCACTTCTGGATTGACTCCGCCAGCTCTAACGGTGGAAGTTGATGTTACTGTTCTAACTGGGAACAGGTTTGAACCACTCAGAAGGGTCCACAAGAACTCTCCGACCGCTGTTCTGAAAAGGTCTCCTCCGCCTGTGGAGAATACTACAAAGGTGAAGCTCGAACAGCCCCCTCAGCAGCTGTCCTCTAAAATTTATAAAGTTTGGCGACAGGTCCAGGACTCCATGGTAGATCAAAACTATCGCCGCCGAAAGAAAAAAATGATGGTTCGGCAAGAAGAGGGTCACCCCGTCAAACCACAGAAAGCGACAGCTGTTTGGGTGCCCACTGCAACAACCCCCGCAACTTCGACCACTCACAAGAGGAGAAAGCTGGTGAAAATCCCGGTGTCTGCGGCGAATCGCAAGAACATTGAATCTAAACGCCCCAAGTCTGGGGGCATGGTAGTACATTCTGTCTATATAGCATCCGGGAAAGAGGATAGCCGTATCTCTACGGGCCATCGACCACTCACCAGATCCATGACAAAGGCCCAGGACCAAGAACAGAAGCTCCAGGAAATGTTGACGCAAATGGTCGTACTCACAGGGCCAAAAGAAAGCCCGGAAATGTCATCGGAGCAACGTCAAGAACAAGAAACCGATATTGAGTTCCTCCACCGAATCCTCGAAAAGAAGGACAAAGGGGAAGCGGAACAAGCTGCCAACATAAAACGAATGGCGTTCTTATTCCAAGACATGGTCGGAATGATATTACAGCCGGATCCTCCTGCTGAAGAGCCTCCTATTATCCTCGAAGACGACCAAGCGGGGACGTCAAACCCTCTTCCGGCTTGTTCAACAGCCAAAGAGAAGACCATCTCAAAACCTGCCCTGGATGATTACATCGCTCATTAGATACGAGTTCATCAGGAGAATGAAGCGGCTGGGAAAATTGTTAAGACTGGATGACCCTATCCGGGTTGATACGACCAAATAAAGTACCCGTCGGGATACACGATCCCCAAATTCCACGTATATAAGGGGACGGGTGTAGGGTTACTAGGCACTGTCACAAGGGTCTATAAGGAATCAACCATGCCCGATTTAAATTTTAGACGTGCCGAACAACCCTAACCAAGATCTTAGACTAGAGATTAGGCGAAATAAAGCAAGTAAACAACTTTACTTCTAAGAGTTAGGGATTACAACGTTTGTAGTCCCTTCCATCACTTCTAAAGCTCCGTGTTAAGGTCCCTTCGCTGCGATCATCGAGTACCCAAACTCAAGAGAGGCTCTATGAAGAGAAAGATGCAAACTTGCTTCCGATCTTCAATAACTAAGATGATTTACCTTGAAGAAACTCAAACCCAAGCTCTTGCTTTGCTAATCAAGTATTAGCAAAGCAAACACCCTAATCTCAGCGGCTAGAATAGATGAGGATGATGAAGTAGGAATTTAGCACTCTTTTGTTTTCTTTATCTTACTCAAAATTATCACATATGAAAAAGCTAGTGAAGCTTTTCTTCAAGCAAGAAAGAAGAAGATGATGATCAAATCCTTTTGTGATGAATAATGAATCAAGTGTGAGGTTAGAAATGCAACCATGGGTTAAGTATGAAGACTTAACCCATGTAGAGAATCAACTATGGTTGAAGGGTTGGGTTGGGTTAAAGAAATATCTATGCAAAATATCAAGGTCAAAGTCAAAGCTTCAAGAAGCTTCTTGAAAACTTCATGAAAGCTTAACCCTAATCCAAACCCTAACCATATTTAAACTCCACAAATCATGTTGCATTTATAACCATAACATGTTACAATATTATATATCACATATACAATATTTATTGTAACAAAATAAAATAATACAATTAACATATATCACATATATATCAATGCATTACCCGAGTGAGAAAAAGAATCTTTAAGTGAACTTTTATTAGTTAATGTAATTTAATATATCAAACATATAATTATACATTAAATTATCGAATCAACACTTGATCCGATAATCCGGCTATTTCACAAATAACCGACTAATATAATCTGTATCAGTTCATCGAATCAACACTTGATCCGATGACCCGGCTACATCACATATACCCGGCCGATATCACATATCACGAGAATCTAATACGGTATCACATACACGTATTGTTCTCAGTCCCGCACATATCATATATGTGCTCCTACTCCGTTTTGCCTGAGCCAGGAAACCTCTGTGTAGGACTCTAAAGAATCGTCAATACGCCGGCAGTAGGTGATGATCATATCAAACACCCACAAGCTGCAAGCGGTCAGCTAAACGTTACAGCCACCCAGGTATTGAGCGATCAGAAGATCAACAAGCAAGCCTATACATTCTCCTGCGAATCCAATCAGTAACACTCCCGTACAGTCCGGTCTCTTCGTCTGATATGTCGCATATCTCGCTTAGGGGTGGTAAACGTCAGACCCCAGTAGCTTGATAAGTCGTGTCGATATGAGGTCCATAACAGTTCGAGAAACTACTGATAATACTTACCAGTAAATCTCAGCAACCCTGGCCAAGGATTTCCAGTTATAGCCAATCGAACACAGCGCAACATCAACTCCCTATACAGGGAGAGAAGAAACCCCTCCTATCGCTCATTGCCTCCATGTGATTCGGGACTGTACCCAAAAGCCACCATTTTGCATGCCTACTTGGACGTGGTATGATGGAAATCAAAGCACAGTGGGAATCACACAAGACACTATGACGATCTCGGGTCTACAGACTAACCTGTACCAGTGTCACCAGAGAACTGCCATCTGACGTGAGGTATAATACCATCTGGGAGTTCTCGGCGAGTCCGTCCAGTGTACCCAGTCTCCACTGAGCACCCGTATACCTTCTCTGATGTCAAACACCATGGATATGGGATCATCCATCGCCCATCATATGGGTCAAGAAGCACATACGCTAGTCTACTCTGGAGTATCGATGCCCTGTCTCGGTACTCCCACGACTAAGAACATTTGAAGGATGTACTTGGCGACTACACTGTCTCCACTAGTATGATCTGCATCATAGTCCTGGTAGTCAAGTACCCATCCTAAGGGCTTTATCAACATGTGACATAGAGACAATCAGAGTACATGTTAAGATAAAGGGTAACCAGATAGCATACTATTATGTCGAGCAAGAAAGTCCTCCCTATATACGTCCAAGCATCCACTACAATATACAACGTATGTACAGTAATGGCCTCTAGGGCATACATATAACTAACAATCTCCCACTTGCACTAGGGCCATCTATTATGGTATCGTATACCCAACAATCAGCTGTGGTTGAAGTATCTCATACTCAACCATCCCATAAAAGTCTCTTCTGGGAATTAGGCTTTTGTGAGTGGATCCGCGTTGTTTTACTCTGTGTCTACTCTCCTAACCTCGATTTACCTGGAGATCAACCATCTCCATGATCAGGTGATACTGCCTAAGAATGTATCTGGATCTCTGATGGGACAGGGGTTCCTAGGCCTAAGCCACAACTCCATTATCACACAATGGCAGTAACGAAGTTCATCTTATGAACTAAAATATATCTAGACTGCCTCTTTGGTAGCATCCTTGGTAACGATGTATCTTGCCTTTAATCGTCTAGTATGTCACGGTATCTAGCTTGGAACTCTTCCAACATACCGTCCCTCCACTGAGGGTAAAGACAATGCCTGCGACTGACATTCAGTCGTCCTTATCACCCTGGAACCTTTCCAGTGATTCTCCCCAGGATCGATTGATACCATCTCACTACAACTAGTGAGAATCCTAACATCCAATTAGATCTATCCCATAGATCCATAACCCAGGATTTAGGAGGTATCACCTTGATCCTATATAGAGAATCTTTGTGATAAGAGGAGATTGACCGAGCGTAGCATAGGAAACTACTTCCCTATCAAGAGTATGTCATCCACATACTATACGAGGATCACCACCATACTCCCTACTACCTCTTTGTATATACTTGGTTCATCTACCATTTTGATGAAGTCAAACTCTTTGACTACCACATCAAAACAGACGTTCCAACTCCGCGATGCCTGATTTATCACATAAAACAACTTGCACACGTTTCCGCTGCTCCCACTATCTACGAAGCCCTCTGGCTGTGTACTTATAGACACTCTCTTCCAAATCATCATTTAGAAAAACAGTCATGACACCCAACCGCCAGATATCGTAGTCATGGTATGTAGCAGTGGCAAGTAGGATCTAGATGGACTTAAGCACAGCTTTGAAAGTCTCAACTTTTCCATGTACACCAAGTAATCTTCTCAAGATATACTTGCTCCTGATGGGGATTTAACCCTTTAGATAAACCAACCAAAGTCCATACTTTGTTGGTGTATAAGGATTCCATCTCAGATTACTAAGCATCCATCCATTCTCACAGAGTCCCCACTCCTGATGGCCTGCTCGAAACTAGTTGGGTCATCATCTCATGATGCAATCTTTGCTCCCACTGTCATAGAGAAACAGAAGTATCTCTCAGGTGGATGAGGAACCCTACTAGATCGGCGGAGAGGCTGAGGTTCGTTGGAAACTATTGAATCCTCCGGTTCTACCAAATCACCAGCTGCAGTTTGTATAGCTGGAACTCCTTCCAGTTCTACCTCATGACCACTAATTTCTTCACAAGAAATTCCATTTTACTCAAAAAGTGGTATGCCGAGAAATAAAACATCTTTTGTTCCTCGGTGTGGTAAAAGATATTCCCTTGTGAATACTTGGGATATCCAACAAACTTCCACAGAACTGACCTTGCCTCGAGCTTGTCCGGATTTTGCTTTTGACATAGGCCGGACAACCCAAATCTTAACCTCTTTAAGAGATGGGCTCTTCCCATACCATATCACATATAGAGTGGTAGGCATATGATTTGGTTGGAACCCTATTCAATAGGTATGCAACTTCTCAAGTGCATAACCCTAAAAGAAAATCGGCAACTCAGTAGTACTCATCATAGGGCACACCATATCACATAGGGTGCGATTGCTCCGCCCCGATACACCGACGTGGTGTGGTGCATGCGAAGGAGTAATGCTGAGAGAGAATCTCATTCTCCTTTAGAATAGTCCAGGAATTCCGTGCTCAAGTATTCTCCTCCTTGATCTCATCAAAGTAGATAATACTTATACCCGTTTTTGGTTCTCTACTTCAAACTTATATTCTGTGATTATCTCAAAAGTTTCGGACCTGTGTTTCAACAGGAACATATGTCTGAATCTTAAGAGATCATCAGTGAATGTAATGAAGTACAAAGAATCGGTCTTGGCATGTGTAGACAGGGGACCTTTATACATCAGCATGTATCAATCCCAAGAGTTCACTAACTCTTTCTCTGTTTCCAATAAACGGAGCTGTAGTCATCTTATCTTTGTGACATGAATGGCAAGTTTTACAAGATATAAATCCAAAGTTATTTAAATATGCATCTTTATATAACTTCAGCTAGTCATGCCGCACTGATATGACCTAGTCTACAATGCCTCAAGAAGGATTCGTTCATTTCTGAACTCTTCCTCTTGTGTGTGTTCTGTACGTTAAGAACTGTGATTTGATTTTAGAACGTCTATGCTTTTAGATAACGTGCCTGAACCGATCAACTCTTGATATAGGAAATGTTCAAAACATTATCCAACAATACAAAATTATATCCTTCTTTACTAATAAAGAGACTGATATGATGTTGTTTATCAGGTTCGGTATCTAATAACATTCGTTCAGAATCAATGTATTCTGATAATACAGGATGATAACTGCCAACAGACTTGGCTGGAACACTTGCATCATTTCCAACTCTTGAAACTTATCACCCGTTCTCGGTTCTCTACCTCTCTGTAGCCGATGTAACAAATTACATTTGCGGGATCCTGATCCGGTATCTCATACCCAGGACGTAAAGGATACTGAGAAACAGTTCTCGGTAATGAACACACCCGAAGAAGATGCATCAACATGCACTTTCTTCATTTGGGCGGCACGGGAATTCTAGTAATCCCCTATTTCCTGCTCTGTCTTATAACAATTATAAGTTGGAGCGGGACCAACGTTTCTTAGCGCAGTATAACAAGCGGGTTCGGTCAATACATCTGTATTATTATCTTGATTAAGGCGTGACATAGTCGCTACCTAGAGAGAGATAGAAGAAAACACTCAGCGTATGCTCTTGCAAGATTAGATTGGTTATTTATATATCTAATCAGGATATCTCCCACTGTTTTAGTCAAATCTTCCTTCAAACCCTAAAAGGAAAGACTAGCCGGGATTAATTACACGCTACAAGTTCACCAATCTTTCAGCCAGGCCAGTGCCGGTACTTTGAGGGAGGTTTCCCGCGCTTTCGCACGGACCTAATTAAAATAAACCTCGTCTTCCCAGAGGCATAACCCCGTTGACACCTTTCTAGATACCTACTTGATCGGCTAATTGTAATGTGTAAAACTCTCCCAGGAGTAACTCTTACTCGTAGCGGGTATCGGGATCCAACTATCTTATAGAAGGTATGCAATCTCATTGCAAATTTCAACACTTGAAATTCCCGATAATTCTTTTACCCCTAGCGTGCTATGACCTTGACGCATGCCAAACAACCCATAGTCCGCTAGTCAAGTTCAACCCGTGCATTTCCTGATTGAATTAAACCCACCCGCACGACCCTTGACGCATGCCAAACAACGCCATACGAATACCCTAATCCAATCGCATCGTATGCTAGCAGATAAGCACTAGTTAGCTACCGTACACTACGCCTTGACGCATGCCAAACTACCGCAGCACGAATACTAAGTAGTACTTATCTGAAATGACGGAGGGCTACGCAGGATTTTAAGAAAACCATGAGCGTAATGAACTTGATATCGTTGTAGAATCGAGTGATTTTAAATGGAATGTTTTTTAGGCCTTTTCTAGTTTTTCTAAAGAGGTCACTCCCGGTGAAGGGATCTCGACTCTTTCCTCATCGAATAAGGTGCAGGATATTTCACAAATATCACTATGCAAAGCAAAAACTATAAAAATAATCAAAAGACAAACCGAGTTTATAGCATCTGCTAGTTTCGCTAAAGAGGTCACTCCCGGTGAAGGGATCTCGGCTCTTTCCTTATCGAATAAGGTGCTGGATGTTCTACAAGGAACACCGCTATGCAAAGCAAGAACTAGAGCTACATGTTTTTAAGACAAGTTTCTACAACATCTTTAGGGTTCTTTTAGTTTCATTAATCTCATTAATGAAGTCCCATTTTATTATGCTTCACAAGCATCATATTTGAAACGAAATCAGCAATATAACATATATCTCATATATATAATAAAAACATTCCTCTCAGGCAGTAATATGATCTCATCACAGAACATTGCAGCAGAAGAACATATATGAAATATTGGATATACTAGGAGGTCCGTGTTTTAATACGAGCCTGTATAAAACACGGATTCCACGGTCGCGATGAATAGCCAAACCCACATCCCTAGACCCCTACGAGAGCGGCAAGCAACACTGCCAATTCTAAGGTTAGGAGACCCGGTCTCGACTCCTCGAGATGGTCTCCCACTGGACCCTAGAACCCGGTTACTTGTGCTCCCCGCCTTGGGTCTATCCTAATGCGGAAAAGTAAAAATATACAATGGTGACATCATCCTCAACCTGGAAGTGCCCCAACAAAAGAATATTACATACAATGAATTTTACATGAATGAAAAAGAAAAACTCTCATCTCACATAAAACCCCCGGCTATTCAAAACGCGACGATCCAATATAACATATCATAGCAACACATAATATCTCATATCATCAACGTAAGCAAGCATGCGTATCCCGATTGTCGTTGATGTATAGCAACGAAGCCGGCGATACACCACATACTACACTTACGGTCATAGAAAAAAAAGTGTAAAACTATAACAGTTGGAATCCGCAACCTTCTTAGACATCTCATGCCTAATCAAATGAATTCCTTAGACATCGCATGCCTAACAATTAAAAACCCCGCATTTTAGTCTCAATATCGAAAACTCTTTTCAATATCAAGTCGGGCAATTCAACAAGATTCCTGACATCCTGATCGAATGCTCGTCGCAAACTTTAGTAGACGGCCGCACCCCCGGATGCCGTCGACGAAGTGCACTAAGGCGGAACACCGCTGCCGCGAGCACCCGAAGGGATGCTTTTGGCGACAGGGTTCTCCTACAATCACTTGGTCGGGGCTATGGGGCTTGGCTATCTATTAAGTTTACCCGGCGAGTATCCGCGTACACTACGTGATTGCGACGGACTTTTGATCATATCAAAATCCTGTGGCAACCGATCAAATGAGACTAAACTGCTAGATTTATAACATTCAATTTAGTTATCTCATAACTACTTGTGGATTCCAAATATTGTATCACATTCCAGATAAATAGACAATGTTAAACTTTCCGATCGAATAAACAAACACCCAAGATTTCCCAAATAGCTCAACACTTGAGCGGAGTTCAAAAAGTATCCATCACATGCCACAGTACCAATGGTCCAGCCGTAGAAGGGTCAAGCCAACGCCTCACATGTGGCAACGCCGTACTGCCCCAAATCCTAAGGTTTAGAGGCGGTTCAGACGGTCACATAATCGAGTTAAGGTTTGTGTTCTTCTAGAGGGTCCACCGCGTTACTTGCACGACTATGAGTGTTCTTTAATTAAGGAAAAAATCCAACACTTGGAAATTTTCCGGCAGGGGAAAAGTGAGTTATTGATATCCGTTCGAACTTTTTAACACGTTCTAAATTACCCGGAAAAAGTTAAACGAAGTTAAACTTTTCGATCGAATCAACGAATACAAAAGATCTCCAGAAAACTCAACACTTGAGTAGAATTAAAAATTCCCAGAATCATGCAAAAGTACCTACGGATGTTACTGTGGAAAAACCTAACTCTAATACCCCTATACGGCCGCGGAATCGCCGCGCAAGGCAGGGTATTGCCGCGGTTCCGGGGCGCTTTAAAGGGATTATGGGCTCGTTTTTCACAGTAATCCTTAGAATACCCTGCTTAATTTTCTGAGTATTTTTAATAAAGAAAAATCAACATTTTAAAAAATTTCCAGAGAGAGGGTCTAATGCGATGTTTCGGGGTTCGATCGGACTTTAAATTTCGTCTAAACTTCGCCTAATACTCTAGCCTGGCTCGGATACCACTGTAGGGTTACTAGGCACTATCACAAGGGTCTATAAGGAATCAACCATGCCCGATTTAAATTTTAGACGTGCCGAACAACCCTAACCAAGATCTTAGACTAGAGATTAGGCGAAACAAAGCAAGTAAACAACTTTACTTCTAAGAGTTAGGGATTACAACCTTTGTAGTCCGTTCCTTCACTTCTAAAGCTCCGTGTTGAGGTCCCTTAGCTACGATCATCGAGTACCCGGACTCAAGAGAGGCTCCATGAAGAGAAAAATGCAAACTTGTTTCCGATCTTCAATAACTAAGGTGATCTACCTTGAAGAAACTCAAACCCAAGCTCTTGCTTTGCTAATCAAGTATTAGCAAAGCAAACACCCTAATCAAAGCGGCTAGAATAGATGAGGATGATGAAGTAGGAATTTAGCACTCTTTTGTTTTCTTTATCTCACTCAAAATCATCACATATGAAAAAGCTAGTGATGCTTTTCATCAAGCAAAAAAGAAGAAGAAGATGATCAAATCCTTTTGTGATGAATAATGAATCAAGTGTGTAGTTAGAAATGAAACCATGGGTTATGTATGAAGACTTAACCCATGTAGAGAATCAACTATGGTTAAAGGGTTGGGTTGGGTTAAAGAAATATCTATGCAAAATATCAAGGTCAAAGTCAAAGCTTCAAGAAGCTTCTTGAAAACTTCATGAAAGCTTAACCCTAATCCAAACCCTAACCATATTTAAACTCCACAAATCATGTTGCATTTATAACCATAACTTGTTACAATATTATATATCACATATACAATATATATTGTAACAAAATAAAATAATACAATTAACATATATCACATATATATCAATGTATTACCCGAGTGAGAAAAAGAATCTTTAAGTGAGCTTATATTAGTTAATGTAATTTAATATATCAAACATATAATTATACATTAAATTATCGAATCAACACTTGATCCGATAATCCGGCTATTTCATAAATAACCGACTAATATAATCTGTATCAGTTCATCGAATCAACACTTGATCCGATGACCCGGCTACATCACATATACCCGGCCGATATCACATATCACGAGAATCTAATACGGTATCACATACACGTATTGTTCTCGGTCCCGCACATATCATATATATGCTCCTACTCCATTTTGCCTGAGCCAGGAAACCTCTGTGTAGGACTCTAAAGAATCGTCAATACGCCGGCAGTAGGTGATGATCATATCAAACACCTACAAGCTGCAAGCGGTCAGCTAAACGTAACAGCCACCCAGGTATTGAGCGATCAGAAGATCAACAAGCAAGCCTGTACATTCTTCTGCGAATCCAATCAGTAACACTCCCGTACAGTCCGGTCTCTTCGTCTGATATGTCGCATATCTCGCCTAGGGGTGGTAAACGTCAGACCCCAGTAGCTTGATAAGTCGTGTCGATATGAGGTCCATAACAGTTCGAGAAACTACTGATAACACTTACCAGTAAATCTCAGCAACCCTGGCCAAGGATTTCCAGTTATAGCCAATCGAACACAGCGCAACATCAACTCCCTATACAGGTAAAGACGAAACCCCTCCTATCGCTCATTGCCTCCATGTGATTCGGGACTGTACCCAAAAGCCACCGTTTTGCACGCCCTCTTGGACGTGGTATGATGGAAATCAAAGCACAGTGGGAATCACACAAGACTCTATGATGATCTCGGGTCTACAGACTAACCTGTACCAGTGTCACCAGAGAACTGCCATCTGACGTGAGGTATAATACCATCTGAGAGTTCTCGGCGAGTTCGTCCAGTGTACCCAGTCTCCACTGAGCACCCGTATACCTTCTCTGATGTCAAATACCAATGGATATGGGATCATCCATCGCCTATCATATGGGTCAAGAAGCGCATACGCTAGTCTATTCTGGAGTATCGATGCCCTGTCTCAGTACTCCCACGACTAGGAACATTTGAAGGATGTACTTGGCGACTACACTGTCCCCACTAGTATGATCTGCATCATAGTCCTGGTAGTCAAGTACTCATCCTAAGGGCTTTATCAACATGTGACATAGAGACAATCAGAGTACATGTTAAGATAAAGGGTAACCAGATAGCATACTATCATGTCGAGCAAGAAAGTCCTCCCTATATACGTCCAAGCATCCACTACAATATACAACGTATGTACAGTAATGGCCTCTAGGGCATACATATAACTAACAACGGGAAATCCACACTAGCACGGTTCTCAATTCAAGGCTCTGTGCGGCAACACGGGAGGTGATGATAAATTACTGCTCCGCCAATTCGTTGGCAGCTTGTCAGAGACAGCATTTGAGTGGTATTCCGAGCTCCCGAATGACTCCATTAAGACGTTTGCAGAAATGGAGTTACTCTTTACACAGAGGTTCGCAAGCGCTAGCGAACGCACCCCAATCACTGCATTAATTAACGCCAGAATAAAGCCAGGCAAAACATGGGTGCAATACGCGATACGGTGGCGGAATCTATGGTCGAAGTGCGAGTAGCGCATCGAAGAAGCGCCTGCGGTAGGCATGTTCGTGGGTACTCTTGATCCGCAGGCGACCATTTCGCAATTCATGATGTTCTTCAAGCCAACTACTTTCCAGGCCCTGATTGACAAGCTAGCCCAAATGGATCAGATGGGTCACTGACCATCTCCTTCGAAGCTGAAATCTCGAAATGAAAAAGGGAAAGGGAAAGCAACCTTCGTCGCCAATGCTCAACAGCAGCCCAGTGGTCCAAAACTAACTGATCGCCAAAACAAGAAACGGCAATTCTTTAATGAGAAAACGAAGCGCCTTTATTCGTTTCCCCGGGACAAAACGAGGAGATTGTTCGAGCTGGCGGTGCGCAACAGACTCATCTACTTGCCGGATCCAAAATGCTCATTGCAACCTAGCGAGGCTAATAATTCCAATTATTGCCCCTATCACCAAGCGATAGGCCATCCAATTGAAGATTACTTCGTCTTTAAAGGTTGGATTGAAGACCAATACCAACAGGGCAAATTCGCACTGTCCGAGAATTGGAAAGTAAGCCCGCCTCAACCGCACGCTCTTAAAAGGGGGGACACACCGGGGGAATCATGCTCTTTTGGAGAAGAAGTTCCATGGGAGGTCGTTCTTTCAGCCAAAACTAAGAGAATGCTGAAGGACCTCCAAACATGCCCGGCGATCAAATGGAAAAGTCCGCTGGAACCCGAAGTCTTCAGGGGAATGCTGAAGCCGCGCCCGACACCAAAAATTGGTGGTAATAGTAAAAGCGCCCATACCCAGCCGTCAAAGTCTTCAAAGAAGAAGAAAAAGACCAAAAAGCCCATGAAGCCTGATGATAAGCGCACGAACCTGCAGAAACATATTGACGCGCTGGAAGAATATAACCAGAAAGCACGGACCCCAGTCACACTCCAAGAATTTCTCAGCCACATCCTTGAGGACGGAGATGATGACAATGGAGAAGACTCATCGGATGAACCTGAGGATTATATGGCAAGCTGCCATGTGATCTCTCACTCGTCGATAGATGGTGAAGAATCTCCTGACGCAAAGAAACTGAGGGCAGATCCCGAATCGGAGCTCCTAGGACCGTCAGACGAGATGATTGATGCATTCCAAAACGAAGCTCTTCTGAAAAGCAAGGCTGATCGAGAGTGCAAGCGGTCATATTTGGAAAAGCCAAACGCCGACGACTGGACGAGAGAGTTAAAACACTACCACCAGATCAAAGTACATCCGCCGCAAATAAAAGCAGGTTCAAGACAAGGAAAAGGTTTACCAAAGCCATATCGATGGGAATGAAGCTGCCACCCTCTGAAGGAAACACTTCTGATGAGACACACCTTAATGAAGAGAATGTGCATCCTAATTACTGTTTATATCATCGAAGGATTGCGCACCCTATTGAAGAATGCAACGCCATTAAAAATTCGTGGTATGGGTATGTCGCTCACAGGCAGCACTTCAAGAGGATGAAGCGTGAAGCTCGTCGACAGCGGAAAAATGCGACAGACGAACGAGGAAGAGCTGCCGGCAACTGTCACATGGTTGATAACGGGGGATCGCAAGTTCTTACCTTCGGGAGCGATTCTGAAGAAGAAATGACTCTCGGCCCTCTTTTCAACGAATCCACCTCAGGAAAAGAGGAAAAACCGAATAGCTGCGAGAACATTCAGCTGCGCAATCGCACGCTACTTGAAAAGAATCTCGGACCTGCAAACAAGGGGTCGAACAAAAAGGATAAGGGAAAAGAGAAGGTCCCTGAGGATATCACCCTCGATGACCAAGCCGTCGAAGAGCTGACAGCCAAGGACCCGCCCAAGAAAAACAAGGTGGATTACAACGTTCTGGCACACCTGAGGAAGATACCCTCGTAGCTCAGCATTCTCGATGCCCTTCTGCTATCTAAGGAGGAGAGAAATTCTTTGATCAAAGCACTACAAGAGCCCTAGCAGTTCCAAGCTTTCCTCACCAAAGAAAAGATGAAGGACGAGCTAGAAGAAGTGCACACAGCCGATATCACCTTTGGCGATGCAGATCTCCTCCTCGGGACATGCGAGCATAACCGACCCTTACTGTCATGATATCAAGATAGGCAAAATCCTGGTTGACAATGCGTCCTCCGTCAACCTCCTCAATCTAAGAGTGTTGAAGGAAATCTGCATGAGCATTTAGCACCTCGCTCATGATAAAATCTCGATCGCCGGTTTTGACTCCCAGTCGTCGCGGACGCTCGGGTATGTGATATTGATGTTATGCTTTGGGCTGCTCGTCACGGACATTAAATTTCACGTCATTGACGCCAAGACATGCTACAATGCTTTGCTCGGCAGGTCTTGGTTACACAAGTATAAAATCATCCCTTCTACACAACATCAGTGTATGAAGTATTTCAAGGATGGTCTCGAGTATACCGTGACAGGGGAGTTGAACCCATTCTCCGTGAATGAAGTCCGAAAGTACGAAGATGCAAAATACTTCTTACCATATTTCGAAGACACGGAAAGATGTCACAAACCGAAGAACAGAGCTATCACTACTATTCCGGTCTTCGGGAGTGATACCGAGGAGGAAGAAGAAATGGTTTATTCAGGGTCACCCCAATGCAACAAGCCGGGACGTCCACCCCTATTCTGGTCTTCGGCAGTGGCTCGGAAGATGAGGTCAATGCCGTATTTTATGTTCGGCCATCAATACAAGCCTTCGTTGGCGATGATTGGAGTTTACAAATCGCCATGGTTCCGCAAGAGCATAACAAAGAGCTCGACGCACTTGATACCTACGGTGTGCAGGAACTGCAGACTTTTAACGTCCTTCCCAGGCGAAGATATGAAAAGGCGACCATCTTTTATCGATCCACGGAAACCAAAGTGGAGAAAGAAACATGGCATGGTGTTGATTCCTATATACTATACAGAAGGATTAAAAAGGCTGTTGAGGCGCCAAACCGTACCCTTCAAGCAGACTGCTCGAAAAGCTCAGTTCTATAACAGGATCTGGAACGTCCTCAGAACTCAGTGAAAGTTGCCCAACGGGAGAATAGAAACGATCGGTCTTGGATATGTTCAATCTAAGAAAAGAGAGCGGTTTCACGGCTGCTACGTCATACATGGCTTCGATGAAGAAGGAGATGCTCTGTGGGAAGATGCTAACCCTGAACCAAAACGAGGTCCCGCCGTGAAAATGCCAAGTCCGTTGTTCGAAGAACAGATGGACAATCTTATAAGCGAAGCGGGTCAAAAGGTCCGGGACGACCATAATCGCGAAATGGCTATTTACGAGAAAGCCAGAATGCAGTGCCTCCTTCAGCAGGTTATGGAAAATGACGGTGCCTTTCGTCGCCAGCCCGTCATACAAAAGACCCGACGCAAAGACAGAAATAAACCCAAGAACGGAAAAAGCGTTCGACAACGGATTACTTCTCTAAGTGGGCAGAAGCAGTACCACTAAAAGAAGTGAAGACGGAGAATATCCACCATTTCTTCAAGACACACGTCATCTATCGGTTCGGCACTCCACGACGGATTATCTCCGATAACGGGCCAGCCTACAGAAGCCACAAGATCATCCGCTTCGTGCAGCAACATAATATAGACTGGAGATACTCTTCAGTCTACAGCCCTCTAGCTAACGGTCTGGCTGAGGCTTTCAACAAGACCTTGACGAAGATCGTGAAAAAGACGGTGTCCAGAAATAAGAAAGAATGGCATGAGAGACTGCATGAAGCTCTCTGAGTGTATCGAACTACGTTCAAAACGGCCATAAACACAACGCCGTATGCATTGGAATTCGGCACAGAAGCGGTACTCCCCCTCGAGATACAGTTACCCTCCTTGCGAGTGGCGGTTCATTACAAGCTAACCGACGAAGAAAATGCTCACCTTCGGCTTGAGGAGCTCGACGCCCTTGATGAAACCCGGCTCATGGCGCAACAAAACCTGGAGGCTTATAAAGCAAAGATGACGCGCTCATATGAGAGATTGACTAGGCCGAGAACATTCCGCCAAGGCGAACTCGTGCTAGTGGTCAAGAGACCTATGATCCCCAATCATGCCAAACGGGGGAAATTCGAGCCGAACTACGAAGGCCCGTATATCATAGACAATGTTTACCAGGGTGGATCCTATCTACTCATGGACATGCATGGTGAAAGACCTTTCAGGCCAATAAACGGTCGCTTCCTGAAAAAATACTACGCCTGACGAGTCACGGCCTAGGTCAACGAGAGATGACGACGCCTATGTCCGCTCGCTATCTTCCTAAGCCCAAACTCTATAAGTAATAGCCGACAAATGGACCGAAAAGTCCTTAAACTAACGATGGACCACTATGTCCTAAAACTGGCTGTGGACCGAAACGTCCCTAAACTAACAGTGGACCGCAATGTCCTAAAACTTGCAACGGACTGGAACGTCCCTAAACTAACAATGGACCACAATTTCCTAAAACTGGCTGTTGACCGAGACGTCTATAAACTACTATGGACCGCAGCATCCCAAGGCTGACAGAAAAAAAATGGTACGTTCATAAGCCAAATGGGCACGGATGAAAAACCGAAAGGGTTCCGTGTGTAAAAACAACAGGACTACCGGCGAGTTTTGGGCGCAATCTCGTTAAAAGACACTTGCAGGGTCCTCTCGACCTTGTGAGGAGAAAATACCTGCGTGAGATCCTTACGACTCACAAAGGAGAAAAACACTTAGGGATCCTCACGATTCCTAAGGAGAAATTACACTTACGAGATCTTCACGACTCGTAAGGAGAATTCCCCTTTGAGACCCTCACGGCTCATAGGGTTCAAAAGCCTTAAGCTATAGGGATCTGAACCTGTTCTTAAGCCATCACAACCCACAGATTACCCTTCAAGCGTCTCGACCCTTGTATACAATCAACGGGCATGAATAAACATTTCCCTAAAAAAGTCCCACCCGCAACTAGGGATATGTTTACACAGTGGACAGCCCTTGTAAGTCCTCTCGACTTATAAGGAGAAAACACTCTTGTAAGATCCTTACGACTTATAAGAGAACTCATGCTTAGGATTCCTTATGATTCCTAAGGAGAAAACTCACCTACAAGATCTTCACGACTCGTAGGGAGAAATACCTTTACGAGACCCTTACGGCTCATAAAGTCAAAAACCCTTAGTCGACAGGATCCTAACCCTGTTCGCTAAGCCACCTTTGTTCGACATCGACAGAGGCAAATGATGATTCACTCCTGGCAATATCCCAGTTATAGCGATGCTGATGCCTAAATCAGTATCAAATCCCAAACTCGCAGTGAAAAGTCAGCGAGCCACAAATGCATATGAAATAGCCGAAATGATGGGGCAACTTGCGACAAAATCAGCAAGTAAAAATGTATGCATACAAAGTAGCCGAAATGGTTGGGCAACTCGCAATAAAAAGCAGGGAGTAAATAAAACAAATAGCCGAAATGATTGGGCACCGCGAAAAATAGCCGAAATGATTGGGCAATCGCGACTTCGCGATATAAAAGCTGAAATGATAGAGCATCGCGGAAAGAAAAATATATAAAAAGAAACTTTTTGCCCAACAGGTGAGATCACATCGATCCTGTTTCCTCCAATCAGAGCGAAGCTCTGTTTGAAATTTGAATTTCAAAAGTTGAAGCAACGCTTCAGATCCAGCGCTAGGCGCGCTGCGCGCCACGTGTCAAACACGGATGCGCTAGCTCCAGGTGTGCTGCGACTTAGGCAGTACACCATGTGTGCGCTAGTGCTGGGCGCGCTGCGCGCCACGTGTCAAACACGGGTGCGCTAGCGCAGGGTGCGCTAGCACAGGCTGCGCTGCGCTCTGAGCAGTGTACCATGTGTCAAACGTAGGTGCGCTAGCGCAAAGTGCGCTGCGCTCTGAGCAGCGCACCACGTGCAAAGCACGGGTGCGCCAGCGCTGGAATTATAAAATTCCCCACCGATAGATCAAAAGATCTAATAATTATTAATCATTAATTAACCAGAATTCAAATTCTGTTATGGAATGATCTTCCAAACTTGTTAAAAACAAGAAAATTGCCTTCTGTAAAACAGAAGCCCTAGGATCAAAGATCCAACGGTGGGAAATATCCCCAAATCAATCAGAGAAAGATCTCTTTAACTGATTTAACAAATCAACTTGCCCTATATAAAGTCCCCAAGACTTCAAGTCTGATATAGAGAAACCCCCCCGCCCCACAAACTTCGAAAAAAAATTAAAAAGAAAGAGAGCAAGCTCTTGAAAGAAGATTATTTCTTCAAGGTAAAGATCATGAACGATGAACACAGAGATGAAATCATCTCATAAAAAGAAGAATTACCTTCTTAAAAGATCATAGATCTACAAAGACCAAGGTCTTTCATAAAAAAGATCAAAAGATCTCATCACATAATAAAAGAAGAACATATTCTTCACACAGATCATTGATCTATGAAGGCAAAGCCCTTTCAAAAATAAGAACTGTTGTTCTTGAATTTTGAGACAAAGTCTCTTTTAAAAGAACATAAATTTGTTCACAGATCATAAAAATTGATCAAATGCGCTTTGCGCTATTGAAATGCGCTTTGCGCTATTAAAATGCGCCTTGCCCTCTTAAACTGCGCTTCTGCGCTCCTTGGATCGGCGCTCAGCGCCAAATGCGCAATGTGTCCATCACGTATGCGCCAATTAAACAACTTGCGCTTTGCGCTTCTGAAACAGCGCACTGCGCTCATGGGCTGGCGCTCAGCACCAACCGCGCCACGTGTCACTCACGTGTGCGCCACTAAATTGATAGCGCAATTCGCTCATGGACTAGCGCTTAGCGCTCATCATCTGGCTCAACGCGCCCATCATCTGGCGCTTAGCGTCAAGCGCGACACGTGTCCTTCTCGTGTGCGCTACTTGGCAGAAGCGCACTGCGCTCTTTAACTGGTGTAATGCGCCTGGCGCGCCATTTGTTGCGCTGACAGAACATAAATTGTTTTGATGAATTCTCTGCATTCAATACAGGACCAAAAAAAGTGTCAAGATTTAATGCCCAGCATTATTAAAAGGGCCAAGCCCAAATAAAGGCTCAATAGCCAGAATAAAAATATTAAACATTTATTGGACTTAGCCCAATATTGGCCATAAGTCCTCAACTTATATTTAATTGAGCCCATCTGCTCATGAATATTTAACGGATCTTAGTCCCAAATTGGACTACAGATCTTCCAACCAACTCACATCGGTTTAAGGGTACATCTCTGAACCTCTTTGATATATGTCGTTGTAATACTTCAACGTATTCAGAGAGGTGACGGGTCCCGACAACCGTACACTTCATAGACTATGACGTCTTTAACCTCGGACTGTGGGGTCCTTTAAAACCCATGGACTATGATGTCCTTAACCTTGGACTGTGGGGTCCTTAAACCCATGGACTACGATGTCCTTAACCTCGGACTGTGGTGTCCTTTAAAACCCATGGACTATGATGTCCTTAACCTTGACCGCGATGTTTTTAAACTAACATTGGACCGAGATGTCCTTAAACTAACATTGGACCGTAATGTCCTTAATCTAATCGACCGCAATGTCCCTAAACCAAACAATAAAGCTCGAATACTCTTTCGTTGGATCTAAACGATCCCGTTAAGTTGATCTTAGTCTAAAAATCAGACTAACGTATCATTAACAAACGTTTAAGTTGATCTTAGTCTCAAATGAGACTAACATATCCTTAAACCCAACCCCCAAACCCAAATCTAAGAAGATACGGATTTGGACTAATCCACGCCCTACAGGAGACAACATAAATTAGTCTCCATATACAATCCACAGGAAACCACAAACAAAACAAACACCCACGACACGAAGTGACCATCTGGAGAAGGAGAAAGTTATTACCGCGATGCGGTAGCGTAATTAACTGCAGGGGCTTGCGCCTGCAGGGATGAGCGTCCCCACAATCAAAACCCCTCAAACGAGGGGGAATCTGACGAAGTCTGCTACATCGACCGCATCCGTTTAAACCTTCGATACATAGTGCCATAAATCAACTTGGCATCTTCGGAGAGGTGGACGGATAGCACCAATTAGCATCTTCCACAAAATTCAGGCGAGACGTTCGCCGCGTCTTCGCGCGTCTTTCGGCAGGGAACAGATTCCGGCACGCCCGGTGGGACCTTTTCCGCTTTCCACTCCACACTTCGTGTGTTGCTGTTCATATCAGATTTTTGCATTTTTATACCGCCCAATTTTTATCATATTGCTTATCGGTAGGTACTCTTGAGCTGTGTTTGCTAGTCAATTGCAGGATACAGGTTCTCGGCTCTAAACGATAAAATTCATGGAAAAGCACGACAAAATCCGAATTCCTGCCAACCACAGATACAACACGGGTCTCCGCTCTCTATCCGTATGTTGCCACACACCAGTTTGAGAGACAAAATGGCAAATCGATTGTCATCTTCATGCACAAAGCACAATGGCAACACCAAGTCCAAGAAATCTACGCGGGGCTTAAGAAAATCATGACAAAAAGATCCACATCCAATCACCTTTGATTCTGGAAGAAATGTGGAAAGATTATCAGAAAAAACATGTACCAGACTAAAGGGAACAGCAGACCAGGGCAACACACAAAATACGACAAGACAACTCCGCTATAGAGCCGCGGTTCCGCGGCCAATAGGGGGTCTAGGCCGCGGAACCGCGGCCCTACGGCCTCCTCAGCTGATGAAATTTCAGGAGTAGTTTTCACTTTTCATGTAGAGGCAGAATTTTGCCCTAGATTTCCAGTTCTCTGCCTATAGATAGCCCAGAACCTTGTGAAGCCAAGGGGGCTTAATCTTGTATTTTAGGTTTTAGAATACTTGTTGTTCTTCTTCCTCTTCTCATCTCTTCTCCATTAAAAACTTGTAGTGTGCTTTTGTGAGTGAAGAATGATGAATAAAGAAGTTCTTTTTGTTATTATACTTGTCTTGCTCTTGTTATGTTAATTGCTTGTAATCTTCAATTGATAATTTAGTTGTTGTTATTTATTGTTGTTTCTTTCTTATTCTCTTTTCCTTTATCCTTAAACAACCATGATGCTTACGTTTGATCCTTGCCAAGGTGAGGTCGCAAATAGCTAGTTGTTATCTTCTAATCTCTTTCTTTCTATCTTCCTCCTTTGTTTTATTTTTCGTTATTCTTGTAATGGGTGAGTAGTTTCCATACTTGTTAGGGTAGGATAAAGGAAGTTTGAGAGAAGGAAATCTCTCTCATTCTTTCCTTGCCCAACATCTTAAATCGAACTCCCGTTAATTGAACCACAATCCGCTCCCTACGGCACCCTATCCTACATGATAGCGGTGATTCCTTAGTGAGACCGGTTGTGGTTGAATTAACCGGAGGTTAAGGCTAAGAGCCAAGAACGGACGGACAAGCACCAAAAGGAAGAACTTAAGCGTTGGAAAGCCTAGCTTATACTCGCAAGTTCCTTCCTAGTCATGCTAATCCCCGTTGTTGCCGATTACCATAACACCGATATTAAGAGTGGCAACGAAAGAAGTGAGCAACTCCTAACTCAAACTAACCTAATCCTAACCCTAACAAGCTCTCTTTACATATCATTTTAGCACATAATTAATCACAAACAAATCTGGACATTTGGACTTAACTCGTTAAAGCACATAGAAAAAGATTCCTATCTCCCTGCGGACGACCCGTACTCAACTGGCTAGCTACAAGCGAAACCTTCTTGATTGCGGTAATTAACTAAACTTAAGCACGCAAAAACTCTACCAATCAAATGGCGCCATTGCCGGGGAGACGGTAGTTTATTTCTTTGTGTAATTTCGGGTTAATTTGTGAATATAAATATAACCGAAAAACAAAACAAAAAAATATACATTGTAAAAAACCATCTTGTTATTTTTGATTAGTTTTTGTGCAAGTGTGCAAGATAATACGAAGTTCAAGTTCAGTGCCAAAGACGTGGGAAGATAGACCCATATCTCGCGGCTACACCGCGACAGATTCAAGAAGGATAAAACGGTCTACTAAAAGATTCTGGAGCAATTCCAGTGAGCAAATCCAAATTCAGGAGCTCCAGAAAAGAAGAGGACACCACATAAAGCACACACAAAAAAACTGAAAGTCCAATCTCTCTTTCCTGCCGCGGAACCGCGGCCTGAGCACATGTTTGGCCGCGGAACCGCGGCCATTTGGGGCCTTCATGGTTTCAAAATTTTTGTGAGTTTTTCTGACTTCTCCCCCACTCCTCTGAACTCCACTAAACTGTGTTTTCTGCAGCATTCTTTGCGCAAACTCTCTTCCCCCTTCCAATAAATTGTTTTTGTGCAGGATTCTTTGCGCCGCGCTAAAAAATAAAAATTGATTGCAGTTGATTTGTTACTGCTTTAAATTTATTAATACGGACTTAAGGGGCTTGAAACCAATTCAGATTGGGTGGGGATTTCATCACCCTTCCCAGGACCCCAAAAATCACAAAATGCATATGCATTGACCATTGTTAATTAAAAAATACTAGACTCAGCCCTAAGGACTTCGCGCTCAATAGGACAGAGGGCTAGTTACAGGCATCGGTCGTTTATCCTATCCTGACTTTGCGGTGTCTAGGCAAGTGGTTACTTAATTAGGACCACTACTTACGTAGTGGGGAGCCTCCCACTTACCTGGCGCTTACCTGGCCGCAATTGGCGGAGAAGAGGCGGTTTGAGGTCCTATTTCTAGCCCTTTGGAACAGTTAGGAGCTGTCTAGCTGACCTAGGTGACCATAGATCTAGGTGTGATTGTGCATATCTTGTTTGTGATTGCTTAAAGCCGTAAGTCCGTACATATTTCTGTAAAGCTCTTTCGGAAAAAAAAAGAAAAAAGGAAAAAATCAAAAACTTTTATAAAAACTTGCCCTTTGTCACCAAAATCCCATTTTCTCACCCACCACCCATCGTATTTCTCCATTGACGTTTTCTTACCCTCACCTTCTCCACTTTGACTATACTAAACTCGTTTAGTGTATGTCCGCTTGGACTCGGAACACTAGCGCCCGTCTAGTCCGTGTTACGTTAGTCGCTACCGACTACGCGATCGACTCAGACGTCGAAACTCCGTCCACGCCTCTTTCACCCATACCTTTGCCGGCCAACTCCTACGTTGACCGGAATTCTGTTCATACATCCTCACCTTCACCTTCACCAACCTCTTCTTCCGCGATGTCAGGATTTAATCCAAACATCCCTATGACTCCCCCGGGATTGATTCCGCCACCTATGGATGCAAATAACCCACCACCACCGCCTGTCGTAGCGCCGCAGCGAATCGCGCTCCAGGATCGTTTCTATCCCGCCCGTTCTGCACTCCCCACCTGTCTTTCCCTTCCACCGGCCAATGGGGATAATTTTGAAATTAAGCCCCACTTCATTAACATACTTCCAAAATTTCATGGGCTTGAATCTGAAGATGCCTATATCTTCATCAACAAATTTCAAAACGTTTGTGCCATGATGAAAACCACCCAGCTGTCGGACGATGCTATACGGCTATGGGTCATTCCATTCACTTTGTGCGATCTTGCTGAAAAATGGCTGTATAGCACCGCTTTCCACTCCATAACTTGTTGGGACAAGTTTGTTAAAGCGTTTCTCAAGAAATTCTATCCGAATCATAAAACCGCGAGGATCCGTAACGAAATCAACCAATTCTCCCAGCTTCCTACTGAACCCTTCTGGAAGTGCTTTGACCGGTATAAAGACCTTCTTGTTCAGTGCCCTCACCATGGTATCGAGAAATGGCAACTTTGCCAAACCTTATACGAGGGCCTGAACCCAGTAACCAAGCAGTTGTTGGAAACCATTTGTCAGGGCCACTTCCTATCAAAATCTGACGAGGAAGCGTGGCAATTCTTCGACGACCTTGCGGAACAAACGCTACAATGGGAGAGCACCAGACCAACTTCTTCTTCTTCTACCTCCACTTCTACCGGTCAGTCTAGGGTAGGAATTCACCAACTCGATGTCTCTATTGCGATGAAAGCTGAAATGGCTGCAATAACGAGAAAACTTGAAGCGATAGAGAGCAAATTTTCATCTCCTGCTCCTGCCCCTGTTCTTCCCCTTCGTACCATTTGTGCTTGTTGTTCCGATCCTTCTCACTTGACTGAAGAGTGTCCTTACAATCAACCATCTCAAGGACAGGATCAGTTTAATGCTGCATTTCAGCAAAGACCAAGAAATGATCCATACTCTTCTACCTACAATCCAGGTTGGAGGAACCACCCCAATTTTGCCTGGAATTAGAATCAGCATCAATTCCAAGGCAACAATTTCCAAATGCCCCCTCCGCCGCAACAACAAGCACAACAACAAACTCAACATCAATTTCAGCAGCCCTTCCAACCCCAACCTTTTCAAAATCAGACGAACAACTTTGCACCCAATAATTCTTTTCCCCAAAACAACTTTGTTCCGTCAAACAACGATAAGGTTTCCTCGCTCGAACGAAGTCTGGAGGCGTTCGTTAAACAATCAACTCAGTCTACCGCCAACATCCAGTCTTCCATTCAGTCCTTAGTGCAACACACTGCCGCTCACGGGCAAAGCATCAAGACCATCGAGGCCCAAATTGCACAGCTGAATGCGGCCTTAAGCGAGCGAGAGAAGGGGAAGCTCCCGTCCCATCCACTCCCAAATCCCGGTCACCCACATAATGTACATGTTGCTCTTGAACAACAGAAACATAATGTGAGTGCCGTGACCACATTGAGATCGGGAAAGATGCTGCAAAACAACATCGGCACACGGATCGACGATGACACCCCAGCCGCTTCTTCTTCTTCTTCTTCTTCTTCTCCTGCTTCTTCGTCTTCTGAGCCTATTCTCCATTCTTCAAAAGGCTCTCCTTCCTCTTCTTCTGCTCTAAACGGACCCAATTCTCACTCCACGAAAACACCAGTTCTGGGATCCGCTCCAGCTCCACAATCTCCTCCACAAGCATTGGACTCAACTAATTTTAAAAACGTTCCATTTCCAAACCGGTTGAGGTCCAATAAAAAAAATCCACAAATGGAGAAGATTCTGGAGTTGTTTAAGCAGGTTAACATAAACATTCCCCTTTTAGATGTTGTCCAACAAGTCCCGTCCTACGCGAAAATCTTAAAGGACTTGTGCACGAAAAAGAGGAAGTCTCAGGTACCCAAGAAAGTTTTCTTGGCTAGTGCTGTGAGTGATGCTCTTACCCAATCTTTACCGCAAAAACGGAAGGACCCTGGTTGTCCTACGATTTCTATTACCATTGGGGATAAGAACATCAACCGCGCACTATTAGATCTTGGTTCCAGTGTTAACCTGCTTCCGTACTCAGTATATGAGCGACTAGGTGTAGGAGAGCTGAAACCCACACACTGCACTCTCCAAATGGCCGACCGATCGATCACCCATCCTAGGGGTGAGCTAGAGGATGTGTTAATCAAGGTTGGGGACTTCATATTCCCTGTTGACTTCATTGTTTTAGACACACAGCCTGTAGCTAACCCCCGGAATCAAATTCCGGTGATACTCGGTCGCCCATTCCTTGCAACCTCAAATGCTGTGATCAATTGTCGAAATGGTTCGATGAACCTATCTTTTGGAAACATGATAATTGAACTCAACATTTTTAGGTTGGGGAATCAGCCCTCCGAACCGAATGGTCATATATTAGACGTTTGCTCAATCCAGGAGATTACCCCTGAAGAGTGTGAATTCGAGGAGTTTTTGTTCGATCACGATAACCTTAACGCCACTAGTGCGTTCCTCTTCGAACCCGCTGCTGTTTCTGCACCCGACAGTGACTACGAGTGTTTCACTTTCTTGAACGATCTTAGCCGCTCACCACCCGAGTTTGAATCCTTCGAATTCCCGGATGAGTCACCTGAACCATCCAACTCGGTCGCTTACACTCGTTTTGAACCTTTGCTGGAATCATTTGAGTTCGAGACCTTTTCAAAAATCTTTCCTTCGATCGTTTCACCTCCAACGCTCGAACTCAAGCCTTTGACGTCTCACCTTAAGTACGCTTACTTGGGTGAGAACGAGACCCTCCCTGTTATCATCTCGGCTTCTCTAGCTCCAGAGCAAGAGAAAGCCCTTCTTGCGGTCTTGCACAGTAATAGGAAAGCTTTTGGCTGGTCCATGGCGGACATCAAGGGAATTAGTCCCCTGATCGTTGAACATCACATTCATCTGATGGATGATGCCAAACCAGGCAGGGATCCACAAAGGCGACTCAACCCAGTCATGAAGGAGGCTGTGAAGAAGGAGATCGTAAAATGTCTGGATAGTGGTATAATTTACCCTATCTCTGATAGCCAGTGGGTTAGCCCCATTCACGTTGTCCCCAAGAAATCAGGCATAACGGTCATCACTAACGAGGCGAACGAGTTAATCCCTACTCGCACCCAAACTGGGTGGCGAGTATGCATCGATTACAGAAAACTCAACGCCGCAACGCGGAAGGACCACTTTCCGCTACCTTTCATTGACCAAATGCTTGAACGATTGGCCAGACACGAGTACTACTGCTTTCTTGATGGCTACTCCGGCTATAATAAAATTCCCATCGCCGAAAAAGACCAGGACAAGACCATATTCACTTGTCCTTTCGGCACGTTTGCATATCGTCGCATGCCCTTTGGGTTATGCAATGCGCCCGCTACCTTCCAGCGGTGTATGATGGGAATCTTCTCAGACAAGGTGGAGAAATTCCTGGAGATCTTCATGGACGATTTCTCCATCTTCGGCGATTCCTTCAACGAGTGTTTGCTGCATCTTGACGCTGTCCTTACCCGATGTAAGGACAAGAACCTCACTTTGAATTGGGAGAAGTGCCACTTCATGGTGCGCGAAGGTATTGTCTTAGGACATATCATCTCGCAAAATGGCATAGAGGTTGACAAAGCGAAGATTGAGGTCATTTCCAATCTCCCTCCTCCCAGATGCGTCAGAGACATCCGAGCCTTCCTTGGCCATGCCGGTTTCTATAGACGGTTCATCAAGGACTTTAGCAAGATTGCAAGGCCCTTGACTCTTTTGCTGACCAAGGACACGCCATTCGACTTCAACTCGAGCTGTGTGACTGCATTCGAGTCATTAAAAAGCTCAATCACTTCTGCTCCCGTTCTCTCTTCTCCTGACTGGACGCACCCATTTGAGATTATGTGCGATGCATCCGACTTTGCCATTGGTGATGTCCTTGGACAACACATCGACAAGATGCCGCACGTGATCTATTATGCTAGCCAAACCCTGAACGACACCCAACTTAATTATACAACAACTGAGAAGGAATTCTTAGCTGTTGTATTTGCATTAGAAAAGTTCAGGCCCTACCTCATCGGCTCTCCAGTCATTGTCTACACAGACCATTCTGCTCTGCGCCATCTTTTTGTGAAGAAAGATGCAAAATCTCGGCTGATACGTTGGACCCACTTTCTTCAAGAATTTGACCTTGTCATTAAGGACAAAAGAGGATGTGAAAATGTAGTCGCCGACCATCTCTCACGACTTCCTTCTTCTCCGTCGCTTCACATTCCGATCAACGACGTTTTCCCGGATGAACAGCTCTTGACAGTATCTTGCGAACCCTGGTTCGCAGATATTGTGAACTATTTGGCCACAGGATTACTACCGACTGAATGGTCAAGTCAGGACAGACTTCGCTTCTTATCCCAAGTAAAACACTTTTACTGGGACGAACCCTATCTGTTCAAGTACTTTCCCGACCAGATTATTCGTCGGTGTGTCCCTGACGATGAATTCAAGAGTGTGCTGTCGTTTTGCCACGATCAAGCGTGTGGCGGACATTTTAGCCCCAGAAAGACAGCTAGGAAGATCTTGCAATGTGGTTTCTACTGGCCACAACTCTTCAAAGACGCTCATGACTATTGCAAGACTTGCTCCCGGTGCCAACACATGGGCCGGATATCCCGGAGGAATGAGATACCTCTCCAACCAATCTTGGTTGTGGAGATTTTCGATGTTTGGGGGATAGATTTCATGGGGCCGTTTCCCAGCTCTTTCGGGAACTTGTACATCCTTCTCGCTGTAGATTACGTCTCTAAGTGGGTCGAGGCTGTGCCGAGCCGGACTAACGACAACAAGGTTGTCGTTAAGTTTCTTAAAGAAAACATTTTCTCCCGGTTTGGGCACCCCCGAGCGATCATTAGCGACAATGGAACTCATTTCTGCAATAAGACTTTCGAAGCCTTGATGCGAAAATATTCCATTAATCATAAGCTATCTACGCCCTACCACCCCCAAACCTGTGGGCAGGCCGAAGTTTCAAATCGGAAAATCAAGAAGATACTGGAGAAGACGGTTTCCAAGAACCGTAAGGATTGGTCGTTGAAACTCACTGATGCCCTTTGGGCATTCCGAACCGCTTATAAGACCGATCTTGGCATGTCTCCCTATCGGCTTGTGTACGGAAAGGCTTGCCACCTCCCTGTCGAAATAGAGCATCGCGCATTTTGGGCGATAAAGGAGCTGAATCTGTCTCTCGAAGATGCGAGCAGCCATCGGAAGCTGCAGTTGAACGAATTAAGCGAGCTTAGGGATGAGGCTTACGATAACACGGTTGTCGTTAAGAACCGAACGAAGGTGTTTCACGATAAACACCTTTTGCGCAAGACATTCGTACCTGGTCAACAGGTACTGCTTTACGACACCCGGCTACACTTCCATCCAGGAAAGCTCAGATCTCGCTGGAAAAGGCCGTATTTTGTGCGGAATGTGTATCCGCATGGCGCTGTGGATTTGGAGAATCCAAAGGACGGTTCATTTTTCAAAGTAAATGGACACCGACTTAAACTGTACCTTAGCGCCGAACCAACAGAGGAGCTCCTGTTCTTACAGGAGCCGGTTTACCCTGCATAATCTTCCTCTGCCTACCACCAAACTTCGGTTATCCAGCCAAGAACAGTGGACACTGTTCCAAATAAGTTTGGGGGTATGTATATACCATTTTGTACATATTTGTGGATATTCTTTTCCATTTTTGCTATTTTTTCTTTTCTTTAAAAACATAAAAAATATATATATATATATATATATTTGTATATCTAACCGATAATTTTGACCCTTCAAATGATATCTCCATGCAATGACAGTGAGGACACTGTCCGGTTTAGGTTTGGGGGTATGCTCGGTACGCATTTCTTACCTTCGCATTCATATGTATATTTTGCATCTGCATATTAAATTCCATAAAATTCATAAAAATCAGAAAATTTTCTAAAAACATAAAAACGTTTTTGTCAAGTTAGCTAGTGGGAGGACTCTGATTCAACATTTCGACGGTTTTGTTTGATGAGATAAGAATAACTAAATCTTATTTTTAGATTTTGAAAACCTGAAAGATAACTCTCCTTTGAAGTAAACTATAGCTGATATATGTCTTTACATCACACTACACGTGTTGTGAGTTTTGGAAATTAGATGACAAGTCTTTTATGTCTAAAAACTTTTAAATGGATAAATGATTTTCTAAGGATCAAATAGGTTTGTTCTGAAATAAGTAATATCAAGAATAGTTTATGAAGTGAAGTGAATATGAAGGAATGTTATTGATGCCTTAATTCGAACTAAGTCTGAAAAATAACCCATCTGGAACTTGATTGGAATGATTACACACCGAACCCACTAAACACGTCTTTTATCCAAAAAAATTGAACTGCCGGTTATATCTCCGTTCGTATTGAATCATCATGATTTTCACGCCAAATTGTCTTTTATTTTTGGACCTAGGTAACTTGAGTAATTAAGTCCGCTGGGGTGTTTCTACACCTAATGCCCTAAAGCCAACTGGTTTGGGTGCATTGGCCCAAAGCTCGTTAAGAAGCCTAGAAAGTCCAGATTAAAACAAAGTCAAGCAAGTGTTCTCTCCGAGTTAAAATTCCTAACGGTTCTTTGTGTGAGAATAATCTTGACAAAAGACAGGATTTTATAAAAAATATTTCTAGCGGAGATATGAAGGTTTTATTCTATGATAAAGACTATTGCACGTTCACAGAGGTGTGTATGAAATGAAAACAAGAAAAAGGTGGAGTGAAAAATAAGACCTAGTTTCCTGTTAAGGAAGATAGAAATTCTGAAGTTGAAACCTTACTGGAAAACGAAACTTGAAAAATGCTTAACTCTTTATAAAACTTATGTGATCCTTTTAAAAATTTTATCTGGGCTTTATTGTATGACATGATGACTTTATTCGACCCTTCTGGAACTTAACGACACTATTTGCACTGCACGTAAAGACATATAAAATCTTAAGTTAAATAAGAAGCGAGATGTGAAAAATAAAGGTTCGATAGTCTAGACTTAGGATCATAGAATTGTTATTTTCTGAAACAAAACTTTAGGGTTTGAATCATAGTTGTTTTGCAAAACTAGCTTGACCGGATTTTGTGGGTAGTATCCGCTGAAAACCCTCAGGAGACAACACTCCTCCTACTAGGGACACCTAGAGGTTTAACGGCTTGTTGCACGTGCTCAGTGCGATCGCGTTCCCTGCAAAAGTGAGGTTAGGAAATTTTTTTGTGAATAAATTGGCTTTGCTCGGGACGAGCAAATGATAAGTTTGGGGGTATTTGTTCATATCAGATTTTTGCATTTTTATACCGCCCAATTTTTATCATATTGCTTATCGGTAGGTACTCTTGAGCCGTGTTTGCTAGTCAATTGCAGGATACAGGTTCTCGGCTCTAAAC
Organism: Agapanthus africanus; assembly: GCA_030015575.1. Classification (NCBI taxonomy): domain Eukaryota; kingdom Viridiplantae; phylum Streptophyta; class Magnoliopsida; order Asparagales; family Amaryllidaceae; genus Agapanthus; species Agapanthus africanus. The sequence goes on along the minus strand of CM057339.1, from coordinate 818,973,336 downwards.
GATAAAATTCATGGAAAAACACGACAAAATCCGGATTCCTGCCAACCACAAATAAAACACGGGTCTCCGCTCTCTATCCGTATGTTGCCACACACCAGTTTGAGAGACAAAATAGCAAATCGATTGTCATCTTCATGCACAAAGCACAATGGCAACACCAAGTCCAAGAAATCTATGCGGAGCTCAAGAAAATCATGACAAAAAGATCCACATCCAATCACCTTTGATTCTGGAAGAAAAGTGGAAAGATTATCAGAAAAAACATGTACCAGACTAAAGGGAACAGCAGACCAGGGCAGCACACAAAATACGATAAGACAACTCCACTATAGGGCCGCGGTTCCGCGGCCAATAGGGGGTATAGGCCGCGGAACCGCGGCCGTACGGCCTCCTCAGCTGATGAAATTTCAGAGGTAGTTTTCACTTTTCATGTAGAGGCAGAATTTTGCCCTAGATTTCCAGTTCCCTGCCTATATATAGCCCAGAACCTTGTGAAGCCAAGGGGGCTTAATCTTGTATTTTAGGTTTTAGAATACTTGTTGTTCTTCTTCCTCTTCTCATCTCTTCTCCATTAAAAACTTGTAGTGAGCTTTTGTGAGTGAAGAATGATGAATGAAGAAGTTCTTTTTGTTATTATACTTGTCTTGCTCTTGTTATGTTAATTGCTTGTAATCTTCAATTGATAATTTAGTTGTTGTTATTTATTGTTGTTTCTTTCTTATTCTCTTTTCCTTTATCCTTAAACAACCATGATGCTTACGTTTGATCCTTGCCAAGGTGAGGTCGCAAATAGCTAGTTGTTATCTTCTAATCTCTTTCTTTCTATCTTCCTCCTTTGTTTTATTTTTCGTTCTTCTTGTAATGGGTGAGTAGTTTCCATACTTGTTAGGGTAGGATAAGGGAAGTTTGAGAGAAGGAAATCTCTCTCACTCTTTCCTTGCCCAACATCTTAAATCGAACTCCCGTTAATTGAACCACAATCCGCTCCCTACGGCACCCTATCCTACATGATAGCGGTGATTCCTTAGTGAGACCGATTGTGGTTGAATTAACCGGAGGTTAAGGCTAAGAGCCAAGAACGGACGGACAAGCACCAAAAGGAAGAACTTAAGCGTTGGAAAGCCTAGCTTATACTCGCAAGTTCCTTCCTAGTCATGCTAATCCCCGTTGTTGCCGATTACCATAACACCGATATTAAGAGTGGCAACGAAAGAAGTGAGCGACTCCTAACTCAAACTAACCTCATCCTAACCCTAACAAGCTCTCTTTACATATCATTTTAGCACATAGTTAATCATAAACGAATCTGGACATTTGGACTTAACTCGTTAAAGCACATAGAAATAGATTCCCATCTCCCTGCGGACGACCCGTACTCAACCGGCTAGCTACAAGCGAAACCGTCTTGATTGCGGTAATTAACTAAACTTAAGCACGCAAAAACTCTACCAATCAGTCGCGTTCGCAAACGAATCGTTGTTTGTCAATGGTTACCCTTGGGTTCGAGGTACTAAGATTTGGTGTCTTGCTTGGTGCAGAAAACGAAAGATCAATGGAGTTTACTTGCACGAAGTGTTCCAGCTGCAATTGCAACTCGCGTTCCGCCTCATCTGGAGGCATAGCTTACGGGCCCCATGCGGCCTCCCTGTTCACAATGCCGATAGAGCAGGTAACGCAAGCTACCACCGGTTTGTTCTTCAGGACCATGCTCCCACCAGTGAACATTAATATCCCGCTACCGCAAGAAGTGCAAAAGAAGTCGGTCTTTGATCGGCTCACTACTACCACGGCCCCTCTTAATGGGTCATCCGATGTCAAGCCAACAGCGTCAGTCTTCAACAGGCTGAGCCTGAACTCCAATGGGCCTGTCAAGAAGCCGATGATACCTGAAGTGGCCATCCCAAAGCGGATAGCCATTCCTGCTCTCGAGGTCAATAAAGAAGCTTCTCCCGTCAAAGGATCGGTCTTTACGAGGCTGGCCACTCCGGCTCCCGTTCCTGCTCAAAGGTCTGTCTTTGACAGATTGGATACTGCTGCTCAACGGACGTCGGTCTTCAAGAGGCTGGTACCAGCAGCGCCTCACCAGAACAGGGGACATGACGAAGTCACCCCTAAAGCTGAAACAATCCCAACTGCTCGACACGCTCGACGTCTCCATTGGCACCGAGTAAGGAAGGCTGGGGGTAACTCCCCCTCTGGGCTAACTCCACTAGCCCCAACGGTGGAAGTCAATGCTGCTGTTCCAACCGAGAACAGCTTTGAATTACTCAACAAGGTGCGCAGAAACTCTCCTACTGTAGTGCTGAAGAGATCTCCTCCACCCATGGAGAATGTTACGGAAACAAAGCTGGAGCAATCCCCTCAGCGGCTGTCCTCCAAAATTTACAAAGTCTGGCGATGGGTTCAGGACTCAGTAATCGATCAAGATTACCCTCGCCGACAAAAGAAAGTGAAAGCTCGGCAAGAAAAGATCCATCTTGAGGTACCACAGAAGACGTCATCAGTCTGGGTGCCCACTGCAACGCCCCCTTCAACATCAACTGCTCAAAAGAGATGGAGGCCAGAGAAAGCCCCTGTGACTACGGCAGACCACAAAGACGCTGAGCCCAAATGCCCCAAGTCTGGGGGCATAATGATGCATACCGTTTATATGGATTCCAGAAAAGAGAAAAGCCGCGCTTCTATGGGTCACCGACCGCTCACCCGATCCGTGACAAAAGCTCAGGAGCAGCAACAGAAGCTTCAGGAAATGCTAACGCAAGTGGCCGCACTCACCGGGCCAAAAGAAAGCCCGGAGGCGTCATCAGAGCAGTGTCATGAACAAGAAACCGATGCTGACTTCCTCCGCAGAGTCCTTGAAAAGAAGGACAGAGAAGCGGCAGAACAAGCGGCTAATATAAAACGAATGGCGCTTCTCTTCCAAGACATGGTCGGGATGATGTTACAGCCAGAACCTCCAGCAGAAGACCCTCCGATCATCATTGAAGACGACAGAGGGGAGACATCGAACCCTCCTCCGGCTCTTTCAGCAGCTAAAGAGGAAACCATTTCCAAGGCCGCTCTTGATGACTACATTGCTCAGCAAATATGAGCTCACCAGGCAAATGAAGCGGCCGTCCAAGTCGTTAAAACTAGGCGACCATATCCAGGCTGGTATGATCAAATAAAGTATCCGCCGGGATATACGATCCCTAAATTTCATGTATACAAAGGGACCGGCAATCCCCATCAACATGTTGCTCAGTTCAAGGCTCTTTGCGGCAACGCCGGGGGTGATGATAAACTTTTACTCCGCCAATTCGTCGGCAGCTTGTCGAAGACGGCATTCGAGTGGTATTCTGAACTTCCAAACGACTCCGTCAAGACTTTCGCAGAAATGGAGCTATTATTCACCCAGCGATTCGCGAGAGCTAGTGAATGCACCCCAATAACGGCATTGATCAATGCCAGGGTGAAGCCAGGTGAAACGTGGGTTCAATATGTAATACGATGGCGGAATCTGTGGTCGAAATGCGAATAGCGCATCGAAGAAGAGCCGGCGGTGGGCATGTTCGTGGGCACTCTGGACCCTCATGCTACTATTTCCTAATTCATGATGTTCTTCAAGCCGACCACATTCCAAGCCTTGATCGACAAACTGGCCCGAATGGACCAGATGGGTCATAGACCATCTCCTCCAAAGCCGGAGCCTCGGAATGAGAAGGGAAAGGGGAAAGCGATCGTCGTCGCCAATGCTCAACAGCAGCACAGTGGTCTGAGACCAGTTGATCGCCAAAATAATAGAACTCGATCTCTCGAAGATAAAATGAGACGCCCTTACTCGTTCCTTCGAGACAAGACGAAGAGCTTATTCGAGCTAGCACTGTGCAACAGGCTCATCACTCTGCCAGAGCCAAGATGCCCAGCGCAACCAGGCGACATTAGCAATCCTAAATATTGCCCTTATCACTGAATGTTGGGCCATCCGATTGAGGATTGTTACATCTTCAAAAGCTGGATAGAAGATCAGTACCAGCAGGGCAAATTCGTATTATCCGAGAATTGGAAGGTGAACCCGCCTCGGCCACACACTCCCAAGAAGACGGATACACCGGGGGCATCATGCTCTTTCGTAGAAGAAGCTCCATAGGAGTTCGCTCTTTCAGCCAAGACGAAAAGAATGCTGAAGGATCTCCCAACGTGCCCGACAATTAGGTAGAAAAATCCACTCGAACCCGAGATCATCGAAGGAATGTTAAAACCGCGTCCAACTCCAAAGATCGGTGGTGATAGCCAAAGCACTCACACCCAGCCGTCGAAATCTTCGAAGAAGAAGAAAAAATCCAAGAAGACCGTGAAGCCTGGTGACAAGCGCACAGACCTGCAAAAGCATATTGATGCGCTGGAAGAGTATAACCAGAAGGCGCGGACTCCGGTCATAATTCAAGAGTTTCTCAGCCACATCCTTGAGGACGGAGATGACGATAATGGAGAAGACTCATCGGATGAATCTGAGGATTATGTGGCAAGTTGCCATGTGATCTCTCACTTGTCGATAGACGATGAAGAAGCTCCTTACACAAAGAAACTGGGGGCAACTCCTAAACCGGAACTTCTAGGGCCATCAGACGAAATGATTGATGCATTCCTGGACGAAGCTCTTCTTAAAAGCAAAGCTGCTCGAAAGCGTGAGATGGCCATATTTGAAAAGGCCAAACGCCGGCGACTGGACGAAAGGTTTGAAACACTTCCGCCAGATCAAAGTGCATCCATCGCAAATAAAAATAGGTTCAAGACGAGGAAGAGGTTCGCCAAAGCCATATCAATAGGAATGAAGCTGCCACCCTCCAAAGGAAATATTCTTGGTGAAGCAGAAACACATCCTAGTTACTGCTTATATCATCGAAAGATTGCGCACCCCACCGAAGAGTGCAACGCTTTTAAAAGATAGTGGCAGGGATATGTTGCTCACCGGCAACATTTCAAGCAGATGAAACGCAAAACTCGTCGGGAGAAATAAGTACGACCGAGGAGCGTGAAAAAACTACCGGCAACTGTCACATGGTTAATGCCGGGGGATCGCAAGTTCTCACCTTCGGGAGCAATTTTGATGAAGAAATGACTCTTGGCCCTCTCTTTAAAGAGTCCACCTTGGGAAAAGAGGAAGAACCGAAGACCTGCGAAAATATTCAGCTATGCAATCGTACGCTGCCCAAAGAGAATCTTGGGCCCTCGAACAGTGGGTTAAATAGAAAAGATAAGGGAAAAGAAAAGGTACCTGAGGATATCATCCTTGATGACCAAGCCGTTGAAAAGCTGACAGCCAAGGACCCGCCAAAGAAAAACAAGGTGGACTACAACGTTCTGGCACACTTGAGAAAGATACCCTCGCAGCTCAGCATTCTCGACGCCCTTCTGTTATCCAAAGAAGCAAGAGATTCTTTTATCAAGGCGTTGCAAGAGCCCAAGAAATTCCAAGCTTTCCTCGCCGAAGAAAAGATGAAGGACGAGCTGAAAGAAGTACGCACAGCCGATATCACCTTCGGCAATGAAGATCTCCTCCTTAGGACATGCGAGCACAATAGTCCCCTATATGTCTCCGGATACTGTCATGACATCAAGTTAGGTAAAATCCTGGTCGACAATGGGTCCTCCGTCAATCTCCTTAACGTAAGGGTGCTAAAGGAAATCTGCATGAGTATTCAACACCTCGCTCGCGATAAAATCACCATCTCCGGATTTGACTCCCAGTCATCACGGACGCTTGGGTCTGTAATATTGACACTGCGCTTTGGGCTGCTTATCACGGACATTAAGTTTCACGTCATTGACGCCAAGACATGCTATAATGCTTTGCTTAGCCAGCCGTGGTTACACGAGTACAACATCATCCTTTCTACACAACAACAGTGTATGAAGTATTTCAAGGATGGTCTCGAGTATACTGTGATAAGAGAGCTAAACCCATTCTCCGTGAACGAAGTCCGCAAGTACGAAGATGCAAAATACTTCTTACCAGATTTTGAGGACACGGAGAGATGTCACAAACCGAAGAACAAATCTATCACCACCATTCCGGTCTTCGGGAGTGATACCGAGGAGGAAGAAGAGATAGTTTACTCAGGTCCGCCCCAGTACAACAAGCCGAGACCGTCCACTCCTATATTGATCTTCGGCAGCGACTCGAAAGATGAGGTCAATACCGTATTCTCTGTTCGGCCATCAATACAAACCTTCGCTGAAGAAGAGCAAAGTTTTCAAGTTGCCATGGTTCCACCCAAGCATCATAAAGAACTAGACGCGCTTGATACCTACAGCGTGGAAGAACTGCAGACATTCTACGTCCCTCCCACGCGAAAAGGTGAAAAGGCGATCCTATTCTATCAATCCGGGGAAACCAAAGTGGAGAAAGAAATCTGGCATTGTGCGGATTCTACACTTGACAGGCTCCAGCCCATCCGCTTGCCCAGATATTACACAGACGGACTAAGGAGACTCTTGAAACGCCAAGGTGTACCCCTTAAGAAAACTGCACGACAAGCACGGTTCTATAACAGGAACTGGAACGTTCTCGGAACTCAAAGAAAGTTGCCCAACGGGAGAATGGATACAACTGGGCTTGGGTATGTTCAATCCAAGAAACGGGAGCTACTCCGTGACTGCTATGTCATACATGAATTTGACGAAGAAGGAGATGCTCTATGGGAAGATGCTAATCCTGAACTAGAACGAGCTCCCACCGTGAAAATGCCCAGTCCGTCGTTCGAAGAACAAATGGACAAGCTTATAAGGGAAGCAGGTCAAAAGGTTCGAGACGACCATAATCGTGAAATGGCCATCTACGAGAAAGCCAGGGCACAACGCCTCATTCAACAGGCTGGGAAAAATGAAAATGCTTCTCCTTGTCAACCCGTTGTACAAAAGGCCCGACGCAGAGGCGGAAACAAACCAAAGAACGGGAAAGGCGTTCGACAGCGACAAAGCGGTTACAAGAAGCCACGCAATCAGGAATCGGGCAGTCTAGATTCGTCTTTTATAAAAAAGATGAGTCGAGCATATTCTTTTCCCCAAGACAAGACAAGGAAGATATTCGATCTTGTCATAAAACATCAGATGATGATACTCCCGGAGTCCAAGCACCCCGAGAAAGCAGGCGAAGTCTCTCACCCGGACTATTGCTCCTATCACAGGGCAATAGGACATCCTCTCGAAGACTGCTTCATATTTAAAGACTGGGTAGAAGACCAGTATCAGTAAGGCAGGTTCGCTCTATCCAGCAACTGGAGGGTAACCCCGCCGCAGAAGCATGAACCCAAAGCCACGAGAGTAGAGCCGGATCAACATCGGTCTTGGAAGCGAGCTCGTACCTATCACGTGATAACGCTATCAGAAGAAGAGCTCGAGAATATGGATGACTTCCCCCGGTGCTTTGAAAATGATGACGACGAGGTAATCTCAGAGTTTCCACCGGCGCCAAAAGAGCTGGAAGATGGGATACATACTACTGCAGATAACCTCAAGAAAATTGATTTGGGGACGGCAAGTGACCCGCGACCGACATTCTTCAGTGAGTTGCAGTCTGAAGAAAGGGTGGCTACACTAAAGGACGTGCTCATACAACATAAAGATTGCTTCGCATGGAACTATTCCGAGATGCCAGGACTAGATCCAGAGATTGCTGTACACAAATTGGCAATATCCCCGGACGCTAAGACAATCAAACAAGCACCGAGAAGAATGCGGCTCGAGCTTGAGATGAGCATCAACGCCGAGGTCAAGAAGCTAATCGACTCCGGCTTCATCCAAGAGGTTTAATATCCTGACTGGATCGCCAACATCGTCCCGGTGATGAAGAAAAATGGAATGGTGCGCATATGTGTGGACTTTCGGGATCTCAATAAAGCCTGCCCAAAGGAAGACTTTCCAGTACCTGTCACTAAGCTGATGATAGATAACACATCCACTCATGAAGTCTTCTCCTTCATGGACGGCTCGTCAGGATACAATCAGATAAAGATGCATCCCGAGGACCAGAAGCACACCGCTTTCCGGACCCCTTTAGGCATATTCTGCTACAAGGTGATGCCCTTCGATCTAAAGAATGCCGGCGCCACCTATCAGAGGGCCATGACGAAGATCTTTGATGACCTCATACATGAAATCGTCGAATGCTACATCGACGACCTCGTAGTTAAAAGCAAATCATACGAGGAACATTTAGAGCATCTGAAGATCGTGTTTCAGTGCATTCAGCAATACAACTTGAAGATGAACCCTCTCACATGTGCGTTCGGAGTTTCCTCGGGCAAATTCCTAGGATTCATCGTCCGACACCGAGGCATCGAGATAGATCCGTCAAAGATCAGGGCGGTTATGGAAATGCCTCTGCCAAAGACTCTCAAGCAACTGCGGTCTCTCCAAGGAAAGCTCGCGTATATCCGGCGATTCATAGCCAATCTCTTAGGCAAGTGCCGTCCTTACAGTCACCTGATGAAGAAGGAAACCCCTTTCGTTTGGGATCGCAAATGCCAAAGCGCGCTGGACGAAATCAAGCAATACCTGCAGAATCCGCCAGTGCTAGCCGCTCCCACTAAAGGTAAACCTCTCGTCCTGTACACAACAGCCCTCGAAGGTTCGCTAGGCGCATTATGGGCACAAGAGAACGACCAAGGGAAAGAGAGAGCCCTTTATTATCTAAGTAGAGTTCTCCTGGGGGCAGAAAGCAATTACTCTCCCATTAAAAAACACTTCCTGGCGTTGATCTTCGCAATAACGAAGCTCAGACACTACGCGTTTGCACATGAGGTCCATCTCATATCGAAGGCGGATCCTCTCAAACATTTGATGTCAAAAGCCATATTAACAGGAGGACTCGCTAAGTGGGCCTTGCTCTTGATGGAGTTCTCGATAGCTTATCGGCCTCTTAAGGCAGTGAAAGGCTAGGCCATCGCCGATTTCCTCGCTGAGCACCCGATACCCGCCAATTCTCCTTTGAACTACGAATTGCCAGACGAACATGCATTTGACACGATCGACGGGAATGATACCCAATTGGAACTCTATTTTTACGGGGCATCTTCCATGAAGAAGCACAAACAAAGCACCCCTATAATCAAATCCGGGATAGGCCTCATCTTCGTGACTCCACAAGGAGGGATAATGCACTTTGCCTTCTCCTTGATAGAGCCAAGGACGAACAACGAAGCCGAATACGAAGCTTTGATAGCAGGTCTTGAGATCGCTATCGACATGGCAATTGAAAACCTCCTCATATACGGAGATTCCCAACTGGTCGTTAGTCAAATAAACGGCGACTATCAAACGTTCAAACTAGAGTTGGTGAGGTACGGCGAGAGGGTGCAGCAACTGCTGACTCAAATTCCTTCCTACACCTTGGAAAGCATACCGCGTGCGGAAAATAGCAAAGCGGATGCATTAGCCAAGCTCGCTAAAGAACTGGCTGACGAAAACCTCGATGACGTGAGGATCGTTGTGCAAAACCGTCAGATTCTTGCACCGGCAGAAATATCTCCGGAGTCGTTCAAAGAAAAGGGAGTGATCGAGCAAGCGACCCTACAAATAAAAGACCAGGAAAAGGCTAATGATTGGAGGGAAGTCTTTATAGACTACTTCAAATCCCGTCGAACACCTGAAGATGCGTCCTCGAAACATCAGCTTATGAAACGAACTCTGTCTTTCGCCTTCGTCAATGATACTCTGTATAAAAGGTCATTTGATTCTCTGTGGCTAAGATGCCTGGGTCCTGAAGAGGCAAAGAGATTCGTCCAAGAAACTCATGACGGACTCTGCGGTTCTCACCAAGCCGGTCCGAAGATGAAGCTGAAGATCAAAAGGATGGGCTACTATTGGCCTACGATGATCCAGGACTGCCTCGAATACGCGAAGCAATGCCACTCATGCCAGATTCACAAGACTTTATCCATCAGCATCCGAATCTGCTACATCCGACAGTGGCTAGCTGGTCGTTCGAAATGTGGGGGACTGACATAATCGGTCCCATCGAACCAGCATCGTCCAGAGGACATCGATTCATCTTGGCGACAACCGATTACTTCTGCAAATGGGCAGAAGCAGTACCGCTGAGGGAAGTGAAGACGGAGAATATCCTCCATTTCTTCAAGACACACGTCATTTATCGGTTTGGAACTCTACGACGGATTATCTCCGATAACAGGCCAACCTATAGAAGCCACAAGATCAGCCGTTTCGCACAACAGCATAACATAGACTGGAGATACTCCTCAGTCTATAATCCCTAAGCTAATGGTCTAGCCGAGGCTTTTAACAAGACCTTGACGAAGATCGTGAAAAAGACGGTGTCTCGAAATAAGAAGGACTGACATGAGAAACTGTATGAAGCTCTCTGAGCGTATCGAACTACGTTCAAAACGGCCATGAACACAACGCCGCACGCATTGGTATTCAGTACAGAGGCGGTACTCCCCCTCAAGATAGAGTTACCCTCTCTACGAGTGGCAGTTCATTACGAGGTAACGGACGAAGAGAATGCTCACCTTCGGCTTGAGGAGCTCGATGCCCTTAATGAAACCCGGCTCATAGCGCAACAAAATCTCGAGGCTTATAAAGCAAAGATGGCGCACTCATACGAAAGATTGACTAGGCCGAGAACATTCCACCAAGGCAAACTCGTGCTAGTGGTCAAAAGACCTATGATCCCCAATCGTGCCAAATGGGGGAAATTCGAGCCGAACTATGAAGGCCCGTATATCATAGACAAGGCCTACCAGAGTGGGGCTTATCTACTCATGGACATGCATGGTGAAAGATCTTTCAGGCCAATAAATGGTATCTTCCTAAAAAAGTACTACGCTTGACGAGTCACGGCCTAGGTCAATAATAGATGACGACGACTATCTCCGCTTGCTATCTTCCTAAACCCAAATTCTATAAGTAGTAGCTGGCTAACGGACCGAAACGTCCTTAAACTAACAACGGACCGAAACGTCCTTAAACTAACAACGGACCGAAACATCTTTAAACTAGCAATGGACCACTATGTCCTAAAACTAGCTGTTGACTGAGACGTCGGCAAACTACTGTAGACTGCAGCATCCCAAGGCTGACACAAAAAAAGAGAAAAAAAAACATAAAGAAAAAGAAAAATGGTATGTCCATAAACGAAAAGGGCATGGATGAAAACCCGAAAGGGCTCCGTGAGTAAAAACAGCAGGGCTACCGGCGAGTTTTGTGAAAACCCGAAAGGGCGCAATCTCGTTAAAAGACACTTGCAAGGTCCTCTCGACCTTGTGAGGAGAAACCACCTGCGTGAAATCCTTACGACTCACAAGGGATCAAACACTTAGGGATCCCCACGATTCCTAAGGAGAAATTACACTTACGAGATCCTCACGACTCGTAAAGAGAACCCTCTTATGGGACCCTCACGGCTCATAAGATTCAAAAGTCTTAAGATACAGGGATCTGAACCTGTTCTTAAGCGGCCACCACAACCTCCAATTTTTCCCTACAAGCGGCTCAACGCTGACCTTTGTATACAACCCACGGGCGTGAATAAACATTTCCCTAACAAAGTCCCATCCGTGACTAGGGATATGTCTACACGATGAACAGCCCTTGTAAGTCATCTCGGCTTATAAGGAGAAAAGACTCTTGTAAGATCCTTACGACTTATAAGAGAACACACACTTAGGAATCCTCACGATTTCTAAGGAGAAAACGCACCTACGAGATCCTCACGACTCGCGGGGAGAAATACCTTTATGAGACCCTTACGGCTCATGAAGTTAGAAGCCTTAGTCGACAGGATCCTAACTCTGTCCGCTAAGTCGTCTTTGTTCGACATCGACAGAGGCAAATGATGATTCGCTCCTGGCAATATTCCAGTTGTAGCGGTGCTGATGCCGAAATCGGTGTCTAATTCCAAGCTTGCAGTAAGAAGCTAGCAAGCCACACATGCATACGAAATAGCCGAAATGATGGGGCAACTTGCAACAAAATCAGCAAGTAAAAATGTATGCATGAAAAATAGCCGAAATGATTGGGCAACTCGCAATAAAAAGCTGCGAGTAAAAATGAAATAAATAGAATAAATGATTGGGCAACTCGCAATAAAAAGCAGCGAGTAAAAATAAAATAAATAGTCGAAATGATTGGGCGCTGCGAAAAATAGACGAAATGATTGGGCAATCGCGACCTTCGCGATATAAAAGCTGAAATGATAGAGCATCGCGGAAAGAAATAAAAAAATATAAATAAAATTTATGCCCAACAGGTGATATCACATCAATCCTTGTATACAATCCAGGGGCGCAAACAAAGAAGGAATCACACCTTCCCTCCCCGGGCTCCATCAGAAGAAAGAAGCCAAATCTCAATAGTTCCCAAACAACCTGGAGACCACTTCGATGTTCGTCTCATTACAACAGGCAATACGTCATCCACATGACCCCGTCGCAGAAATACGTCATCCACATGACTCCGTCTCGGAAATACGTCATCCATATGACCCCGTCGCGGAAATACGTCATCCACATGACCACGTCGCGGAAATACGTCATCCACATGACCCCGTCTCGGAAATACGTCATCCACATGACCCCGTCGCGGAAATACGTCATCCACATGACCCCGTCGTGGAAATACGTCATCCACATGACCCCGTCTCGGAAATACGTCATCCACATGACCCCGTCACGGAAATACGTCATCTACATGACCCCGTCACGGAAATACGTCATCCATATGACCCCTTCACGGAAATACGTCATCCACATAACCCCGTCTCGGAAATACGTCACCCACATGACCCCGTCACGGAAATACGTCATCCACATGACCCCGTCGCGGAAATACGTCATCCACATAACCCCGTCGCGGAAATACGTCATCCACATGATCCCGTATCGGAAATACGTCATCCACATGACCCCGTCACGGAAATACGTCATCCACATGACCCCGTCACGGAAATACGTCATCCACATGACCCCGTCGCGGAAATACGTCATCCTCATGACCCCGTCACGGAAATACGTCATCCACATTACCCAGTCTCGGAAATACGTCATCCACATGACCCCGTCTCGGAAATACGTCATCCACATGACCCCGTCACGGAAATACGTCATCCACAAGACCCCGTCGCGGAAATACGTCATCCACATGACCCCGCCCCAGAAATACGTCATTCAACGACCCCGTGCAACACGGCCAAAGTTAACCTTGACCCCGTGGAAAATGCCCGGAGCAACTTCTGACGTCGTGCAAGGAGGATAATGTCAATCTCACTAAACAATTACGGGTCCTCTCGATTCGTAAGGAAGAAAACTCTCTTATAAGATCCTTATGAATTATAAGGGAAAACGCACTTAGGAATCCTCATGATTCCTAAGGAGAAAATACACCTACGAGATCCTCTCGACTCGTAGGGAGAAAGTCTTCATGAGACCCTCACGGCTCATGAAGTTGAAAAGTCTTCGGCAGCAGATCTGAACCTGCTTTCTAAGCCATCACTACCCCTCGAAGAAGCCAAAATAAGATGCTCACTCTATCATCTGCCGGCTATGCTTGCTAAGGTGACATGCTGATAACAAAAGAAAGAAGAAAGCAGATAGATGACACAAGTCATTGCGAAAGAAATGTATATTTTATTCATGAATTCAACTATGTACAAAATACATCATATGAAAGAATAAAAAAATGAATACATTTTATTCAAAGTTACAAATGGTACAAAGAAAAACAATTATTGAGAGGGATGCACTTTCAATAGTCCGATCAGCCGCTCGCGCACTTCCCTCAGCCCCTTTTCTTGATCAGCTGCCGCGGCTAACTCTGCTTTGACTTGGGCTCGTTGCTGCAAGTAAGACGAAAGTTGTTCTTCGACGGCCCACTAAGCTGCCTCACGATTTTGTGCATCCCGCTCGACGACGTCGAGCTTCTCCCATAGTGTTAACCCGTCAGAGATGCATCGCAGAAGGCCTTCAAAGATAACTTTCAGCTGTGCAGCATTTGCATCAACCTGAGCATGCAATCGGGCAGATTCGCTTGAAGTTTCTTCACATTCCTTATGCTTTAAGGCCACTTCTTGTTCAAGATGGCAGAAATAAGAAGTGCTCTGCTCGACCCATGCAGCCCGTTGAGTGTTCACAGCCAGGACCTCTGGAGCAGGACGCCTAAGCTCAAGCTCACGTAGGCAGGCCTCAATCTTCCTGCAGTGATCAACCCAAGACTCAACGACGCCCTCACTATGAAAGTTTACGAGCGTCGCCAGCATAGGGTTAACCTCCGCGGAAAAATCCACAGCAAATGTGGGAGTCTCCACGTCAAGCTCCTCAATATAATCGCTCAACATGCGCAGACTATTCGCAGCGCCTTCGAGGATGCACGTCGAGAAAAGGGGCCGGCTGGTATTATTATGCGAGAATCGAATGGAACTAGAGTCGACGTGATTGCTGCAAAATAAATCATAGTCAGATGTTAGCTCAAAAAATAATGAAAATACACGAACAATAGAGTCCACTATACCGGCTGCAACAGGGGGCAGAGCTGGGAGTACTGGTGGCGCAACGATACCCTCGTCCCCTCCTTCAATTTGTAAGGCAACAAGCAATGCAAAGAAGAATTAGCAATAATATGACTGCCCATTAAAGAAAGGACGTCGGTTAGAAAAGATACTCACTAACACCAGCGGGTGGGCTAATCTCTGACTGGAAAGAGAAGTGTGGGTGCAGCACCTGATACAGGTGATCAAAAAGGTCTCCTGCAAAGACGCAGTAATGCAATGTCAGTACATAAATTATACAGCCTAGAAATAAAACTGATGGGTTACATATCCTCACCTTCCAATATCTGAAATGGTACGAGAGAAGGCGGAGGAGTGGTCACCGTCAAAGCGGTAACTGATGGCGCTGCCTCAGGTAGCGCAACCTCAACGGTCGCCACGCCTGCATTAGAAACGAGATAAATAATGTCAGGAAAGATTGAAAAGGGTTGCAGAATAAAAAGAAAAGCAATGACCCAAAATCTACCTGGTGAGTCGCCGGTCGGAACCGCGACAAGGGCGTCACTTGATACAGCGACTGCTTCACCCTCCTCCATCGGAATGGTTTTGCCGCCCGTGGCTTCATCCCCCAACTCCACGAGAATCGTCGTGATACTCGCAGCACCCGGTAACGGCGAGGAGCCGCAAGGGGAAAGAGCCACGATTGGAGTAGTTCCGGACTCTTGAGAAAAGGTGGACACTTCAGGCTCAATGGTTGCCGCCATCTCACCCGCCGCTACCTCGAGCTCGGCAATTGTAGCCATCTCGCCTACCGCTGCCTCGAGTTCGGCGACCATGGCTACCTCTTCTACCGCAATCTCAGGCTCAATGGTCGCCGCCACTTCTTCGGTAAGACTCGGCCCTGCAAGATAGGATATATGAGAACTGAAAGTTAAAACTCTAACAACAGAACCCAATATCACATTACCTTGAATTGGTCTTCCGATTGCTTCCCGAGCTGCACGTGCGGCCTGTCTGTAGGCGGTGGACAAGGCAGCCGGAGTATCTTCTGAAGGAGTAGGGCAGGGGCAGCGGTGCTAGAACCTGCACCCATGGCCAAGGCAGCACTACACTCCCTTGCCGCGTGCATTCTATGCTTCCTTTCCGCTCAGGCCGTTAGAGCGGATCTTCTAGAAGCCTCCATCAACCGGACGTTATCGTCCGCACCAAGGGTTACCTCTGGAGCCGTTATGGCATCCGTCATCCGCCGTTTGAGTAAGGCCTCTTTCGGCAGTCCTGAGGAGGCCGGGACTTCGATGGCTGGCCCGGGAAGAATCTCCGCATCATCTTGCGGGATTGGCATTATAGTCCCTGCGATAAGATAAAGAAGGGGTCATATTGTCCATAAGAAAGGAGAATGAAGATGCAATGAGACGAGACATACCAATGCCCAACAAAGCGCGATTCCTCTCCTCCTCCTCAAAGGTCCTAAGAGAAGCCGCCAGAGCCTTTTCAGTGGTAAAGCCTGTTACAGAAGGAAAAATGTCAGTCAAGACATGATAATAAAAATAAAAATATAATGCAATAACATAAGTGACGGCTTATACTCACTTGATTGCGCGAGGATGGCCATTTCCGCTTTGTGGCTTGCGGATCGCACAGAAGCTGCAATGGCAGCCTCGAGATCAGTATCTTCCGGCACTATGAATAGACCCTCATTGGTCCCATATTCGCTCAGGCCCTCGCTGTGAGGAGCATGAGGCTCCAGGCCGAGTACATCGTCTATAGAAAGGACGGACTTCTTCTTCCTCTTCTGCGAGCGAGCTCCAGTCGCAGCCAGCACAAGCTTACGCTTAGTGGGAACTTTGGGGCGACGAGTCCCGATATCTGAGCCCACACCAGACTCGGGGGAAGCTACGTTTACCGTCCTCATGGGAGCACGGGGCATCGGTAGTACATCCGCCGTCTTCACGAAAACACGGGGCACCGGTAGCTCAAGCCTGTCATTGGGGACTTCAATCACGACAGCTTCTCTTAGCAGAGGAAGGACAATGGTCTGTCGCTTCAAGGGGAGGTTTTGGACACTAGCAGGGGGTGCACCCTTGCGTGCGAGTAGCAGTCGCTTCTCCTCCCTAATAACAGCACCCATTGCATGTTGGTACCAGGCCACGTGTACATTAAGGGCCTTCGGGACATAACTCGGTTCGCTGATAAAGAAGTGAGACCCCGTATTCAAGCGCATGAAATGATGCAGCGTGCCCCGCATTCCCTCTTCTGTGGCAGCGGGTTCTATCAGGAAAGCCTCCAGCAGAACTCCCTGATTGTAACTCAGCTGCTGGGCAAAACGATGGGGGTTGAATCTCATGAATAGCGCCGCGTCATTTTGCCTGAATACAAGAAAGCCCGGCCTGATGGAGTAAAAATGAAGAATCTCCCGAGCTTTCAACACGGAAGCCCCGTCCTTAAAAATGTCTCGCAATGCCAGCACCGCCTTTGAAGTTTCCTGGCCGATGGTCAAGACTTTGTCTGTGAAAGACATACCATCTCCGACCGTGTGTGGACGAAGGAGCAAGCCCCTAGCTTCCCGCTGTGACGGACTCACGATGGAGGCATCAACCAGCCGCTTGTTCCGAGGAAACTTGCATCTGTCGTAAAACGAAGGTCTTTTGTGAATGCCAAAGACCCTGAGCACGTGCAGCTCAATCCATGAAGTGAAGTGATACATTGGAAAGTTGGCAGGATGCACCCCTAGTTCAGTGGGATCCATTGCTACGCTAAGACCGTGATATAGATCGGCTAATCCGGCGATCCCGATGGCCACTTGTATTCCGGCAACCATGCGATGCGCGGGGTAGAAGACGGAAGGCCTCATGTAATGAGGGTGCATGGGAAGCACGAACCAGCTCAACCATAGCCCAAGAAACCCAAGAAAAAACGCTTCCTCGTCAATGCCCGGAGCGGCGATTTCTGACAGGGGGACGATCGCGACGTCAGGGAGAAAAAAACCCTTTTGATCAACTTCTAGTATCGGCCGACGGTCCAAACCAAAGCCGAAGGGATCATCAAGTCTTGCAAACTTTTCGCCTTGTCACGACAAAATTTCCGGGCGAAGAAAACGGGCAATGAAGTGCCCAAAACTGACCCCCCCCCCGGCCTCCGGATTCAAGGAAGAGGCTCTCGTACATGTTCAACACCTTTATCAGACTGGGGAACTTATGTTGAATGGCGTTCTCTGGCGTGAGGCCCATCACCACTGGCTTGGTGGCAAAAACATATTCATCCGGAGGAAGCAGCTCCTCGTAGTGCTCCCCCCCTGACCGGTAGACCAGAAACCTCGGTGAATTCTTCTAAGGAGATGGAGACCTCTCTATCCAATAGAAGGAAGGTATGGGTCGGGATGTTCCACTGCTCCAAAAACACCTTGACCCACCATGTGGGAGGTGCAGAATTCTGGAACATCGAAGCGTAGACCGCAGGGTATAAGCCGAGCTTTAGCAGCTGTGATTTCTTCGCCGACAAGATGTACCGGGCCCACTGCAAGTACCCGGCCGAATGACGGGGAGTTAGCCCGATGTTGTAGGGCTGTCCCCAAGGGCACGACTCGCCCTGGCATATGCGCCGCCCTAGGGTATCCAAAGCCATCGGCGGCTGCACGGGTACGACGGCGATCGAAGGCTGAAGGAGACCCTCCGAAGTCCAATTAACCACCTCCACGGCATAGTTCACCGGGGGTGCATCTGCATACGGGATCGCCGAGATAGGCTCCGAAGGCGTCGCACAAGAAAAGCTCCGACGGCCTCTGATAATCTGGTCGTACCATCTACCCTACAAGTGAAGATTTTTGTGTTCCGGGTCATGGTCTTTGATGAGCGCGAGAACCTCCCGGTCCACAGGCGCCTCAGGAAACCCGCCTTCTGATCGTATGAACGGAAATGAGGTGTCAAAAGACATGTCGCCTGCGCAAAAAGCGACAAAAGTCAACTGTCGGTGATATAATTCAATTTTAAATTCTTACATTTGGTACTTCAAAATTTGTACCACACTGCAATGCAGTGGAGAGGGACCAAAGGGGGTCCACAAAATCTAGATGACAATTCATCAATTAATAATTAATAAAACAACCTCATCATTGGATGAGATTGTTAATTAAATGAGAAAATCCTCAAGAAAATTCTAATTAAATGAGAGATCCCTCGGGAAAAGGAGAAAATCTCCCTTTGAGAGCAATGCTCTATGACAGAGTCACACTTGTCAAACTCTGATCATGAAGGAATAAAATTCCTCAAGAGCCGAGCTCTGTAATGATGATGGAAAAATCCATCAGAAAAGAATTAATTAAAATTAATTTTTATGAATTAAAAAATTCTGGGATCTTCAAGATCCATGATAAAACTCTTAAGAGTTCTTCACAAGAGATTAAGAAATCTACATGTTATCAAAAGAGCAGAGCTCTGATTCATGGGCTAAGAAACCCCAAGAAAAGATCTCTTTAGATCTATGGGTTCAGGAGAGCAAAGCTCTGTTAATGAAAGCCTAAATGGGTTTTCTTTATATCAAAGATCTATGAAGAGCAAGGCTCTGTTAATGGGTAAAACCCTAATTTATTAAAAGTTTTAAACTTTACCTAAGTTTTGACAGAGTTTTGACTCTTAAAAAGTTCTTAAACAAGAGAGCTATGCTCTGTGGGAGAAAGAAATTATCAGAAAACAAGAAGAAGATAAAAATAATCTGAGGGACCAAAGGTCCTATTTATAGGCATTGAAACGCCTCTTCAACTTCTGAGTTAATCCAAGGGCGCAGATGCTGCCACCGCTGCACTCACGTGTCGGCCACGTGAGCGCAACGGTGGGGGGGCATTTGTTTCCCCCAATCAGAGCAAAGCACTGTTTGAAATTTGAATTTCAAAAGTTGAAGCAACACTTCAAATCTAGCGCTAGGTGCGCTGCGCGCCACATGTCAAACACGGATGCGCTAGTGCCAGGTGCGCTGCGCCCTAGGCAGTGCACCATGTGTGCGCTAGCGTTGGGCGCGCTGCGCGCCACGTGTCAAACACAGGTGCGCTAGCACAGGCTGCGTTGCGCTCTGAGCAGTGCACCACGTGTCAAACGTAGGTGCGCTAGCGCAAAGTGCGCTGCGCTCTGAGCAGCGCACCACGTGCAAAGCACAGGTGCGCTGGCGCTGGAATTATATAATTCCCCACCGTTAGATCAAAAGATCTAATAATGATAAATCATTAATTAACCAGAATTAAAATTCTGTTATGGAAAGATCTTCCAATTTTGTTAAAAACAAGAAGATTGCCTTCAGTAAAACAGAAGCCCTAGGATCAAAGATCCAACGGTGGGAAATATCCCCAAATCAATTAGAGAAAGATCTCTTTAACTGATTTAACAAATCAACTTACCCTATATAAAGGCCCCAAGACTTCAAGTCTGATATAGTGAACCCCCCTCCCACACACACACACACACACAAACTTCGAAAAAAAATTAAAAAGATAGAGAGCAAGCTTTTGAAAGAAGATTATTTCTTCAAGGTAAAGATCATGAACGATGAACACAGAGATGAAATCATCTCATAAAAAGAAGAATTATCTTCTTAAAAGATCATAGATCTACAAAGACCAAGGTCTTTCATAAAAAAGATCAAAAGATCTCATCACATAATAAAAGAAGAACATATTCTTCACACAGATCATCGATCTATAAAGGCAAAGCCCTTTCAAAAATAAGAACTGTTGTTCTTGAATCTTGAGACAAAGTCTCTTTTAAAAGAACATAAATTTGTTCACAGATCATAAAAATTGATCAAATGCGCTTTGCGCTATTGAAATGTGCCTTGCGCTCTTAAACTGCGCTTCTGCGCTCCTTGGATCGGCGCTCAGCGCCAAATGCGCCACGTGTCCATCACGTATGCGCCAATTAAACAACTTACGCTTTGCGCTTCTGAAACAGCGCACTGCGCTCATAGGTTGGCGCTCAGCGCCAAGCGCGCCACGTGTCACTTACGTGTGTGCCATTAAATTGATAGCGCAGTGCGCACAAGGACTAGCGCTTAGCGCTCATCATCTGGCGCAACGCGCCCATCATCTGGCGCTTAGCGCCAAGCACGACACATGTCCTTCTCGTGTGCACTACTTGACAGAAGCGCACTGCTCTCTTTAACTGGCACAAAACGCCTGGCGCGCCACGTGTTGCGCTGACAGAACATAAATTATTCTGATGAATGCTCTACGTTCAATACAAGACAAAAAAAGTGTCAAGATTTAATGCTCAGCATTATTAAAAGGGCCAAGCCCAAATAAAAGCTCAATAGCCAGAATAAAAATGTTAAACATTTATTGGACTTATCCCAATATTGGCCATAAGTTCTCAACTTAGATTTAATTGAGCCCATCTACTCATGAATATTTAACGGATCTTAGTCCCAAATTGGACTACAGATCTTCCAACCAACTCACATCGGTTTAAGGGTACATCTCTGAACCCCTCTAATATATATGTCGTTGTAATCCTTCAACGTCTTCAGAGAGGTGATGGGTCCCGACAACCGTACACTTCATAGAATATGACGTCTTTAACCTCGGACTATGGGGTCCTTTAAAACCCATGGACTATGATGTCCTTAACCTTGGACTGTGGGGTCCTTAAACCCATGGACTACGATGTCCTTAACCTCGTACTGTGGGGTCCATTAAAACCCATGGACTATGATGTCCTTAACCTTGACCGCGATGTCTTTAAACTAACATTGGACCGATATGTCCTTAAACTAACATTGGACCGTAATTTCTTTAAACTAATCAACCGCAATGTCCCTAAACTAAACAATAAAGCTCGAATGCTCTTTTGTTGGATCTAAACGATCCCGTTAAGTTGATCTTAGTCTAAAAATCAGACTAACGTATCCTTAACAAACGTTTAAGTTGATCTTAGTCTTAAATGAGACTAATTATCCTTAAACCCAACCCCCAAACCCAAATCTAAGAAGATACGGATTTGGACTAATCCACGCCCTACAGACGACAACATAAATTAGTCTCTGTATACAATCCACGGGCAACCACAAGCAAAACAAACACCCACGACACGAAGTGACCATCTGGAGAAGGAGAAAGTTACCGCGATGCAGTAGCGTAATTAACTGCAGGGGCTTGCGCCTGCAGGGAAGAGCGTCCCCACAATTAAAAACCCCTCAAACGAGAGGGAATCTGACGAAGTCTGCTACATCGGCCGCATCCGTTTAAACCTTCGATACATGGTGCCATAAATCAACTTGGCATCTTCGGAGAGGTGAACAGATAGCACCAATTAGCATCTGCCTCGAAATTCA
This sequence comes from Agapanthus africanus, assembly GCA_030015575.1. Lineage (NCBI taxonomy): Eukaryota > Viridiplantae > Streptophyta > Magnoliopsida > Asparagales > Amaryllidaceae > Agapanthus > Agapanthus africanus. The sequence goes on along the minus strand of CM057339.1, from coordinate 818,951,540 downwards.
GGCGATACGTTCGCCGCGTCTTCGCGCGTCTTTCGGCAGGGAACAGATCCATGTATACAATCCAGGGGCACAAGCAAAGATGTAACCATGCCTTCCCACCAGACTTCATCAGAAAGAGAGCCAAATCTCGACGGTTCACAGGCAGCCTGGAGATCACCAACTGCGTTCCTCCTCATTCCAACAGGATTCAGACGCGACAATCAACCTTGGAGCCATGGCAAGTTCCCTGTTCCAAACCTCGACGGTTCATAGACAACCAAGAGAGCATATCCTGGTCCCGTAGAACACGGCTAATGTCAATCCTGACCCCGTGAGAAACGCCCAGAGCACATCCTGGTCCCGTAGAACACGGCTAATGTCAATCCTGACCCCGTGGGAAATGCACAGAGCAAATCCTGGTCCCGTAGAACACGGCTAATGTCAATCCTGACCCCGTGGGAAATGCCCAGAGCAAATCCTGGTCCCGTAGAACACGGCTAATATCAATCCTGACCCCGTGGGAAACGCCCAGAGCACATCCTGGTCCCATAGAACACGGCTAATATCAATCCTGACCCCGTGGGAAACGCCCAGAGCACCTCCTAGTCCCGTAGAACACGGCTAATGTCAATCCTGACCCCGTGGGAAACGCCCAGAGCAAAACCTGGTCCCGTAGAACACAGCTAATGTCAATCCTGACCCCGTGGGAAACGCACAAATCCTGGTCCCGTAGAACATGGCTAATGTCAATCCTGACCCCGTGGGAAATGCCCAGAGCACCTCCTGGTCCCGTAGAACACGGCTAATGTCAATCCTGACCCCGTGGGAAACGCCCAGAGCAAATCCTAGTCTCGTAGAACACGGCTAATGTCAATCCTAACCCCGTGGGAAACGCCCGGAGCAAATCCTGGTCCCGTAGAACACGGCTAATGTCAATCTTGACCCCGTGGGAAACGCCCAGAGCACCCCCTGACTCCGTGAAATGCGGATAAAGTCAACCCCTGACCCTGTGAAATGCGGATAAAGTCAACCCCTGACTTCGTGAAATGCGGATAAAGTCAACCCTCGACTTCCCCGTCAAAGCAATTCTTTGATTCAGGAGCATGTCAACACATCAACCACTTACAAGTCCTCTCGAATTGTAAGGAGAAAATTTTCCTGTGATATCCTTACGACTCTCAAGAGAAAATGCACTTAGGAATCCTCATGATTCCTAAGAAGAAAATACACCTACGGGATCCTCTCGACCTGTAGGGAGAAAATTCTTTATGAGACCCTCACGGCTTATAAAGTTGAAAAGTCTTAGGTGACGGATCCTAACCCGGTCTCCCAAGCCATCATTGCCTCGCAGAAAGATCAAGGTAGATTTTCTACGGGCCATACTCTCCTAAGTCAAACATCGACAAAAAAGGAAGCAACCACTTACGAGTCCTCTCGACTTGTAAGGAGAAAATTCTCTTGTGAGATCCTTACGACTCTCAAGAGAAAACACACTTAGGAATCCTCACGATTCCTAAGGAGAAAATACACCTGCGAGATCCTCTCGACTCGCAGGGAGAAAAGTTTTTTTGAGACCCTCACGGCTCATAAAGTTGAAAAGTCTTAGACAGCAGACCTGAACCTGTTTCCTAAGCCATCGCTACCCTGCAAGGAGACTAAGATGAAATGTTCTCTACTATCTATAGGCCACACTTGCTAAAATCACATAGCAATGACACAGCGAGAAGAAGAAAGCAACAATAGAACAAAAAATATGTATCTTTTATTCATGAATTCAACCAAGTACAAGTTGAATCATATGAAAGAATAAAAAAATGGATACATGTTATTCAAAGATTACAAGTGTTCAATCTATACAAAACAGCTACTGAGAAGGAAGCGTTTTCAATAAGTCAGCAAGTTGCTCGCGCACTCCTTTCAGTGCCTTCTCACGATCGGCCGCCGCGGCCAGCTCTGCTTCAATTCGAGCCCGTTGCTGCAAACACGATGAAACCTTCTCATCGATTTCCCGTTGGGCAGTTTCGCGACTCTGCGTAACCCGCTCAATAGAGTGGAGCTTCCGCCTTAATACCAGCCCGTCTGAAATACATCGCTGCAAGTTATCAAAGACGGCTCTCAGTTGCATGGCATTCGCTTTAACTTGGGCGTGCAGCCGGGCAGATTCATCCGAAGCCTCCTCGTGTTCCTTCCACCTCAAGATCGCTTCTTGTTCGAAATGGCAGAGGAAGGACACGCTTTGCTCAACCCACGCAGCCCGCTGGGAGTTCAAAGCCTGAATCTCAGGAGCAGGACGCCTAAGCTCAAGCTCATACAGGCAGGCCTCAATCTTCCTGCAGTGGTTAACCCAAGACTCAACGATGCCTTCGTTATGGAAGTTCACAAGCGTCGCCAGCATTGGATTAATTTCAGCAGCAAAATCTGCAGCGAATGTAGGGACCTCTGCGTCAAACTCCTCGATGTAATTACTCAACATACGCAGACTGGTCACAGCGCCTTTTGAAAATGGATGTCTGGAAAAGGGCCCTGCTGGCATTATGATTCGAGACTCGAACGGAGCTGGAGTCGGTGTCACCGCTGTAAAACAAATCATAGTCAAATGACGGCTCAAGAAATAGAGTAAATACACGAACAATAGAGTCTACTATACCGGCTGCAACAGGGGGCAGAGCTGGGAGTACCGGTGGCGCGACGATACCCTCGTTCCCTCCTTCAATTTGTAAGGCTACAAGTAATGCGAAGAAGAGTTAGCAACAATATGGCTGCCCGTTAAAGAAAAGGAAAAACGTCGGTCAGAAAAGATACTCACTGACACCAGCGGGTAGGCTAATCTCCGACTGGAAGGAGAAGTGCGGATTCAGCACTTGATACAGATCATCAAAAAGAACTCTTGCGAGATTACGATGATACATAGTTAGTACACGAAAGATGATGTCCCCGATTTAAATTAATCGCAAACCCATACCTTCCAGCAGTTGAGAAGATATAAGAGGAGACGAAGGGGAAACGACCGTCAGAGCGGCGACTCGTGGTGCTTCTTCAGGTATCACAACCTCAGCGCTCGCCACACCTACATTCGAAAGGAACAAGGTGTCGTCAGGAGAGATTGCAAAATGAAAAGAATGCAGCGGTCCAAGACCTACTAGATAGATCATCAGCCAAAACTGTGGTAGAAGCGTCGTCAAGCATCACGACTTCTTCGGTCTCATTCGGAGGGATGGTTTCACCGCCCGTGGCTTCATCCCCTGATTCCATGAGGGTCGTCATGACACTCGCAATGCCAAGAGATGGCAGGGAATCATAGGTGGAAGGAGAGGCAATTGGAGCAGTCCCGGACTCCTGAGAAAGAGTAGCCGCTTCGGGCTCGGTGGTTGCTGTCATCTCACCCGCCGCCTCCTCACCCGGACTTGGCCCTGCAAGGTAGGGTATATGAGAATCTGAGGATTAAAACTCTGACAAAAGGACCCGGTGTTACGTTACCTTAGTACGGCTTTTCAATTGCTTCCCGAGCCGCACGTGCCGTCTGTCTGTGAGCGGTAGACAGGGTGACTGGAGCACCCTCTGAAGAAGCAGGGACAGGGGAGGCAGCGCTCGAGCCTGCACCTACAGCTAAAGCGGCGTTACGTTCTCTTGCTGCACGCCTCCTGTGCTTCCTTTCTGCCTGGGCCATGAGAGCTGAGCTTCTTAAGACCTCCGATAAGGAGACGACATCGTCCGAGCCAGGAGCTACCTCTGGAGCCGTTGTGGCGTCCGTCATCAGTTGCTTAAGTGAAGCTTCTTTCGGCAATACTGGAGGAACTAGGACTTCGGTAGCCGGCCTTGGAAGCGTCTCCGCACTGCCCTGCGAAGTCGGTACCGCACCTGGGATAACCTGAGTAGAGGTAGTCCCTGCAATAAGATGAAAAGGAGGGGTCAGATTACCCATAAGAAACGGTAGTGGAGACGCGGTGAACCGAAATGTACCGATGCCTAAGGATGCACGAAGCCTTTCCTCCTCCTCAAAAATCTTGAGAGAAGCTGCGAGAGCTTCTTCAGTGGAGATGCCTATTGAAGAAGAAGTGTCAGTCAAGGCATGATAATAAAAAACGCAACAACAAAAAGATACGACTGAAGTCTACCTGACTGTGCAAGGATGACCAGTCCTGCTTTGTGGCTTGATAATCGCTCGGAAGCCGCAATAGCAGCCTTGAGGTCGGTATCATCCAGCGCTATAAATAAGCCTTCGTTGGTCCCATATTCGCTCAGGCCCTCGCTGTAAGGAGCATGAGGCTCCTAGCCGAGTACAACATCTGCAGAAAGAATCGACTTCTTCTTCTTCTGTGAGCGAGTACCGGCCACCGGTAACACGAGCTTTCGTTTAGCGGGCAACTTCGGGCGGCGAGTCCCAATCTCCGCACGCCGCCGGTAACACGAGCTTGCGTTTAGCGGGCAACTTCGGGCGGCGAGTCCCAATCTCCGCACCCAAGCCGGACTCAGGAGACGCCACATCTGGCCCTTCAACTGGAGCACGCGGTAGCGGTAGCTCAGGAATATCACGCAGAACAACAGCCGCAACCGCATCTCTCAAGGGAAGACGGACAATGGTCCGTCGCTTCAGAGGAACATTTGGATTACCAGCCAGCGCTGCACCCTTGCGATCAAGCAGCAATATTTTTTCCTCTCTAATGACGGCGCCCATAGAATGTTGATACCACGCCATATACACATTCAGGGCCTTCGGAACGCAGCTCAGTTCACTAATGAAGAAGTTAGACCCTGTGTTTAGGCGCATAAAATGATGCAGTGCACTCCGGATACCCTCTTTGGTAGCAGCGGGTTCTGCCATGAAAGCCTCAAGCAGGACGCCCTGATTGTAGCTTAACTGCTGGGCGAAATGATGCGGGTTGTATCTCATGAACAACGCCGCATCATTCTGCCTAAATACGAGAAAGCCCGGCCTGATAGAGTATAGATGAAGAATCTCCCGAGCTTTCAAGACAGAGGCGTCGTCTTTAAAAATGTCCTACAATGGCAGCACCGTTTTCACGAATTCCTGGCCGACGGTCAAAATTTTATCGGTGAAGGACATACCATCTCCAACCGTGCGTGGACGAAGGAGCAAACCCCTAGCTTCCCGCGATGTCGGATTTACGATGGATGCGTCGACTAGCCGCATGATCTGAGTGAACTTACATTTGTCATAAAAGGAAGGCCTTCTGTGGATATCGAAGACGCCAAGCACGTGCAACTCGAGCCACGAAGTGAAATAATGCATTGAGAAGTTGGCAGGCTGCACCCCTGGCTCAGTAGTATCCGCTGCCAAGCTGAGGCCGTGATACAAGTGGGCTAACCCAGCGATCCCGATGGCTACTTGTATGCCAGCAACCATTCGATGCGCTGGGTAGAAGACGGACGTCCTCATACGGCGAGGGTGCATCGGAAGCGCAAACCAGCATAGCCATAACCCGAGAAAACCAAAAAAGAACGTTTCTTAGTCAATCCCAGGAGCTGCCAGCTCTGCAAAAGGGACGACCGGGGTGCCGGGGAGAAAGAAATTCTTCTGATCTGCCTCCGCCGTCGGCAGGTTGCCCAAACCTAAGCCAAAAGGATCGTCAAGTTTGGCGAACTTCGCGGCTTCCTTCGACAGTACTTCCGAGCGAAGAAAACGATCGATAAAATCCGCAAAATTAACCCCACGACCTTCGGATTCAAGAAAAAGATTCTCGTAGATATTCAGCACCTTTATCAAACTTAGGAATTGGTTTTGAATGGCGTTCTCTGGGGTGAGACCCATTACCACTGATTTGGTGGCAAAAATATACTCATCCGGAGGAAGCAGCTCCTCGTAATGTTCTCTCCTAACGGGTAAACCAGAGACCTCGGCAAATTCCTCTAAAGAAACGGAGACTTCTCGATCCAATAAGAGGAAGGTATAGGTCGGAATGTTCCACTGCTCCAAAAATGCCTTGACCCACCATGTAGGAGGTGTGGAATACTGGAACAAAGAAGCATAGATCACAGGGTACAATCTGAGCTTTAGCAGCTGTGACTTCTTCGTCGATAAGATGTATCAGGCCCACTGCAGATATCCGGCCGGGTGAAGGGGAGTTAATCCTATGTTGTATGGCTGTCCCCAAGGGCGTGACTCGCCCTGACATATGCGCTGCCCTAGAGTGTCCAAAGCCACCGGCGGCTGCACGGGTATTGCGGCCATAGAAGGCCTAAGGAGACCCTCTGAAGTCCAATTCACCTCCCCCATAGTATAGTTTATCGGGGGTGCATCTGCATAAGGGATCGCCGAAATAGGATTCGAAAGTGTCGGGCAAGAAAAGCTCCGCCGACCCCTGATGATTTGGTTGTACCATGTTCCCCATAAATGAAGATTCTTATGCTCCGGATCATGGTCTTTGATCAGCGCAAAAACCTCTCGGTCTACAGGCGCTTTGGGGAATCCGCCTTCCGAACAGACAAACGGGAAGGAAGTGTCGAAAGACATAGTACCTGCGTGGAAAAGAACAAATTTCCAGCCGCCAATGCTACAGTTTAAGTTCTGTCACTAGGTACTTTAAATCTGTACCACACTGCAATGCAATGAAAAGGGACCAAAGGGGACCCACATAATCTAGATGACAGTTCATCATTAATAAAACAGTCCCATCATTTGATGAGACTGTCATTAAATGAGGAAATCCTCAATTGATTCTCATTTAATGAGAACCCCTCAGGCAGAGGAGTAAATCTTCCCTTGAGAGCAATGCTCTGTGATAGACTGACACCTGTCAGATTCTAATGATGAAGGAATAAAATTCCTCAAGAAAACTCTAAGAGCCTTACTCTGTAAAAATGATGGAATAACCCATCAGAGAACTTAAAGTAAAGTTTTAATGAATTAAAATTCCATGATCTTCAAGATCCATGAACAAACACTTAAGAGTTCTTTATGAAAGATTAATAATTCTAAATGATTTGAAAAGAGCAAAACTCTGTTAATGGGTTAAGAAACCCTGAAAAGGATATCTTAAGATCTAAGATCTAACAAGAGCAAAGCTCTGTTGAAAAACCCTACAAAAGTTTTCTTGAAGATCTATGATCTAAAAAGAGCAAAGCTCCGTTAATGGGTTACGAAACCCCAAGAAAGATCTCTTTAGATCTATGATTCGAAAAGAGCAAAGCTCTGTTAATGAAACCCTAAAAGGGTTTTCTATAGATCAAAGATCTATGAAGAGCAAAGCTCTGTTAATGGATGAAACCCTAGAATTATTAAATAGTCCTTTAAAAGATTTAATCTTTACCTAAATTTTGACAGAGTTATGTCCTTAAAGAAGTTCTTAAGACAAAGAGCTATGCTCTAAAGGAGAATAAAAATTCTCAGAAAACAAGAAAGAAGATGAACAGAAATCATCTCACGGGCCAAGGGTCCTATTTATAGGCGCTGAGAGCCGTTTCAACTTCTGAGTTGATCCAATGACAGATATACTGCTACTGCTGCACTCACGTGTGGGCCACGTAAGCACAACGGTAGGGGGCATTTGTTTCCCCCAATCAGAGCAAAGCTCTGTTCAAAATTTCAAATTTTAAAATGAATCAGCGCTTCATAGCAGCGCCAGCGCTGAGAGGGTCAAAGACTCTGAGGCAACGCTCACGTACAAAGGAAATGAGCGCTAACACTAAGAGTGCTGCACTCTAAGCAGCGCACTACGTGCAAAGCATGTAAGCGCTAGCGCTAAGAGCGCTGCACTCTAAGCAGTGCACTGCGTGCAAAGCACGTAAACGCTAGCGCTAAGTGCGCTGCACTTTAAGCAGCGCACCACGTGCAAAACACAGGAGCGCTAGCGCTGGAACTAAACGTTCCCAACCGTTGGATCAAAGATCCAATGAACATGATTAAAAATCATTAATTGATAAGAATAAAATTCTGTTAAGGAAAGATTTCTCAAAATCTTTCCAAACAAAAAGATTGTGCTCTGTAAATCAGAGCACCGTTGGATTAATGATCCAATGGTGATTAAAAATCACTAAAATACAGAATAAATTCTGTATAGGGAAAGATTTCCCAATCTTGTTAAAAACAAGAAGATTGCCTTCTGTAAATCAGAATCCCTTCGATCAAAGATCCAACGATGGGAAAATCCCCAAATCAATTGGAGAAAAGATCTCCTTAACCGATTGAACAAATCAGCTTGCCCTATATAAAGGCCCCAAGACTTCAAGTCTCAAAAAATGAAGAGAGAGAATAGAAAAACATACAGAGGAACCCCCCCAAAAACTTTGAGAAATCTCTGAAAGAAGAGTCAAGCTCTCGGTAGAAGAAAAAGATTTTCTTCAAGGTAAAAACAAACAGAGAGATAAAATCATCTCATATTAAAAAGAAGAATTCACTTCTTTATTTAAGATCATATATCTATAAGACCAAGGTCTTTCAAAAAGAGATCAAAGGATCTCATCATAAAAAATAGGAAGAAGAACATAATTCTTCTCACAGATCATAGATCTACAAGACAAATTGTTTTTCAGAGGTCATGAACATCTCATTATAAAAGGGGGGAGAATAATTCAATCCTCTTAGATCACAGATCCATAAAGGCAAAGCCTTTCACCAAAATAAGAGATTGAAACATCTCCTATAAAATAAGAATTTTGTTCTTAGAACCTTGAGACAAAGTCTCTTATAAAAAGAGAATTTAATTCTCATGGCGCAAACTGATCTAAGTTGCATAAAAGAAGAGCCTTAGCGCTCCTAATTTAAAAGAGCTTCAGCGCTCCACATCTAGCGCAAAGCGCTGCAGAACCTTAGCGCTCTTAATTTTAAAGATCCTTAGAGTTCCAAATATAGCGCACTGTGCTCAAGACTGGCGCTAGCGCCAAGCGCGCCACGTGCTCCTCACGTGTGCGCTACTTAACAGAAGCGCCTCAGCGCTCCAAATCTAGCGCAAAGCGCTGCAAGGCCTCAGCGCTACAAATATAGCGCACTACACTCATTGACTGGCGCTAGCATTAAGCGCGCCACGTGTTTCTCACGTGTGCGCTGATACAACATAAACTGTTCTTTAAAATAAAGCCCTAGAATTATGATGAATGCTCAGCATTCAATAAAAGACAAATATATTGTCAGAATTCAAATCAATGTTCAGTATTGTCAAATGTTTAACATTTTAACTGAGTGGACCGAGCCCAAGTTGGCCATAAACCCCTCATTCAGATTAATTGAGCCCATATGCTCATAACTCTCAGATCTTAGTCCCAAATGGACTACAGATCTCCCAACCAAAATTGGTTCAAGGGTACATCTCTTTACTCCTCTGATATTTGTCGTTGTAATCCTTCAATGTTTTCATAGAGGTGACGGGTCCCAACAGCCATACATTCCATAGACTATGACGTCTTTAAACTGGACTGTGGGGTCCTTAAACCCATAGACTATGATGTCCTTAACCTTGGACTGTGGGGTCCCTAAACCCATGGACTATGATGTCCTTAACCTTGTACCGTAACGTCCTTAAACTAATTATGGACCGCAAAGTCCCTAAACTAAAACAATAGAGCCCAAATGCTCTTTTGTTGGATCTAAATGATTCTGTTAAGTAAATCTTAGTCTAAAATTAGACTAACGTATTCTTAACAAATGGTTAAGTTGATCTTAGTCTAAAATTAGACTAACGTATCCTTAACAAACGTTTAAGTTGATCTTAGTCTCAAATGAGATTAACGATCCTTAAACCCAAATCTAAGAAAAAACGGATTTAGACCAATCCACGCCCTACGGGCGACAACATAAATTAGTCTCTGTATACAATCCACGGGCAACCAAAAACAAAACAAACACCCACGACACAAAGTGAACATCTGGAGAAGGAGAAAGTGGTTACCGCAATGCGGTAGCGTAATTAACTGCAGGGGCTTGCGCCTGCAAGGAAGAGCATCCCCACAATCAAAAACCCCTCATCATGAGGGGGAATCTGACGAAGTCTGCTACATCGGCCGCATCCGTTTAAACCTTCGATACACAGTGTCATAAATCAACTTGGCATTTTCGGAGAGGTGGACGGATAGCACCAAATAGCATCTGCCCTCGAAATTCAGGCAAGACGAACCTACGCAATCTCGTCTCTGTTTTCAGCGAAGAACACCATCTACTATGAAAATAGTTTATACCAAGAGGTTCAAGTCCTTCGGGTCTTCACTCCTCTTCTTTAGCATGCTCCTAGTGGGCTCCATGTTTGAGCTTGATAGACGACTCCTTGTGTCAAAGATGATCTACCCGAGAGTAACTACTTTGAGCTCCTACCTCTAAACCGAGGTAACTAGGTTACTTAGTTTGCTAATCTAAGTGGCCTAGATGATGTTGAGAGTGATGATGGATTGATTTATCTCAAGAACCCTAGGTTTCTCAACACATGAGACTATTAGGGTTTGAGGTAGAAGAAGAGAGCTTGAAGGAGATGAGAGTGTTGTAATGAGCATAGGAATGAAGAATGGCTAAGTGGTCACTACTAATAATGCAAAATCCAAAAAATATCTACAAAATATCTATCATACTCAAGTGGTATACCATGAGTCATTATATGAGTCACCAAGTAGCCATGCTTGATTCAATATATCATAACACCTCATCACTCCACCTCATTAACCATTAACAAAAATGGTTAATACAAATAATGAGGCGTCTTCCTCTAGAAGCACCCTTGTAAAATATTATAATAATACCCCTCACCGTATATACATACTCGTATCTGTATTTCGAAAAAATATGAATACAAAGAGATGAAAATAATCTAACAAAATAATACTAGGATCCGGCTTAAACCAAAGCCTGCTAATATTATCCGCCCGAACATCATCTGTGTACAAGTACACGTATGTGATTGAACCCTTACCGTAAAACCATACGGCCTCTACATTGTTTCGCCCGAAGCAGGGAAACCCTTTATGTGGGACTCTAAAGACTCGACAGTATGCCGGCAGTGCGTTTCTGGATAAATCCATAACTACAAGCACGTCGGCGGCACTAGCTGTACGTAACGGCTACCCGGCTACCTGCCGAAAAGGAAAGCCGACGAGAAAACTCATCTGAATCCCAACTGAGCCTATTCGTAATAATATCTGTACAGTCCGGTCTTTTTGTCAAAGAGTATCGCATACCGGATCTAGGGGTGGTAAACGTCAGACCCTAATAACCCGATAATTCGTGCTGATGCGGCTCAGGACCAATCCATAAAACTACTGATCATCCTATCAGTAAATCCCAACTGCCTTGGCCAAGTTCTTATGGTCCTAGCCAATCGAATACAGTGCGATATCAACTCCCAATGCCGGGAAAGACGGATCCCTGACAATCACTCACTACCTCCATATGGTTCGGGACTGTACCCAACCAAAACCTGTTTGCATGACTTAGTAGAGCCGTAGTAAGGTAGTGATCAAAGCACAGTGGGAACTCATATGAGACAAATGATGGCCTCAGGTCCAAAGACTAACCTGTAGACATGTCACATGAGAACCGCTATCTGACGATAGGTATAATACCATCTAGAGGTTCTTAATGAGTCCGTCCAGTGTACTCACCCTCAGTCTTAGGTGATCACACCAATGGTTGTGGGACCAATCACCGCCCCTCGTCATTATCTCAAAACGTATACACAAGTCAACTCTGGAGTATCGATGTCCGATCTCGATACTCCTGCGACTTGGGACATTTAAGGATGCGCTTATAGACTACCCAGCTTCCACAAGTATGATCGCCATCATAACGCTGGTAGTCAAGCAAGATCTTACAGGCTTTATCAACATGTGGTCGATATATATAACATATGCACATGTTAGTATACTACTGTATCGAGCCTTTATCAATATGTGCAAGCAATATAAAGTATCAATAGAAATAAATACACATATTCTGATAAAGAAATCTCAAATAATATACTATATAACTGAGCAAGATCGTCCTGTACATACATATCCCCGCATCCATATGTATACATATACAATAATGGCATCTAGGGCATACATATCCAACAATCTCCCACTTTCACTAAAGGCCGGTAATTGGCGTACCGAATACCCAACGTCTGCACTAAGGCCAGCTGCTGGCATACTGCATACCCAACATCTCAAAAAGACGCTTGAAATGCGCTTGAGGGAGGGCCTTTGTAAATGGATCCGCCGTGTTTTCTTTTGTAACCACTCTCCGGACCTCGATCTCCTAGCGATTTATGATCTCCCTGATCAGGTGATACCGCCTTAAGACGTGTCTGTATTTCCAATGGCACCATGATTCCTTCGCTAAAGCTATAGCCCGATTATTATCGCAATACAAAGGTATTGGATCAACAACAGAGGGAAGTACCTGAAGTTTAGTAATGAACTTCTTCATCCAGACCGTTTCTTTTGCGGCATCGTTTACAACAATGTATTCAGCCTCCATCGTCGAGTCTGCGACAGTATCCTGTTTTGAGCTCCTCCAACATACCACCCCTCTATTTAGGGTAAACACAAAACCCGAGGCAGACTTGTTGTCATCCTTGTCACTCTAAAAGCTTGAATCGGTAAAGAACTCGACCTTAAGGTCTTCATTACCGAAAACCAAGAACGTTTCCTTAGTACTTCTCATATACTTAAGAATGTTCTTCACAGCTGTCCAGTGGTTCTCACCTGGGTTCGACTGATACCGGCTCACCACACTTAGCGCGTAAGCCACATCTGGTCTTGTACATAGCATCACATACATTATAGATCCTACCGCCGAAGCGTAAGGTATAGTACTCATGCGAACCCTCTCCTCATCAGTCTTGGGAGATATATCTTTAGAGAGGGTGATTCCGTGCAATGCGGGTATGTTACCACACTTGGAATCTTCCATACTAAATCTCTTTAGTACGGTCTCTATGTACCAAGACTGCGACAGTCCTAGTAATCTTTTGGATTTATCTCTGTAGATCTTGATCCCTAGAATATACGAGGCAGCACCCAGGTCCTTCATGGAGAACCTTTGCGACAAGAACAGCTTGACCGATTGTAGCATAGGAATATCATTTCCTATCAAAAGAATGCCATCCATGTACAAGACTGGGAATACGACTTTTCATCCTACAATCTTCTTATATATACATGGCTCATTATCGTTCTTGATGAAGTCAAAGTCCTCGACTGTTTCATCAAAACAGATGTTCCAACTCCGCGATGCCTGCTTTAATCCATAAATGGATTTGAGCAACTTGCACACTTTCCCGCTGCTCCTACTGTCTACAAAACCTTCTGGCTGATCCATATAAACGCACTCTTCCAAACTTCCGTTTAGAAAAGCCGTTTTTACGTCCATCTTCCAGATTTCATAGACATGAAAGGCAGCAACGGCAAATAAGATCCGAATGGATTTGAGCATAGCCACTGAAGAAAAAGTTTTGTCATAGTCCAATCCTGGTCTTTGACGAAAACCTTTTACAACAAGTCTAGCATTATAGGTTTCCACCTACCCATCTACACCAATTTTTTTCTTGTAGATCCATTTGCATCCAACGGGTTTTACCTCAGGTGGAGCAATTTTCAAGTTCCACACTTTATTGGCGTACATGGACTCCATTTCGGATTGCATAGCATCTAGCCACTTATTAGAGTCCCTACTGATAATGGCCTGTCTGAAACTGGTAGGATCATCTTCTTCCAAGATACAATCCTCTCAATCCCCGTCAATAAGAAAACCGTAGTATCTCTCGGGCGGATGAGAAATCCTACTAGATTTGCGGAGTGGCTGAGGTTCGTTCGAGGTCATTGAATCTAGGGGTTCTACCAAATCTTCTGTTTCAGTTTGTGGTTCAGGAATTTCTTCCAGTTCTACCGTACTCCTACTAATTTCTTTTGCAAGAAATTACCACTCTAAAAAGTGGCATGACGAGCAACAAATACCTTCTGTTGCTCGGTGTGCTAGAACAGATACCCCCATGAATGCTTAGGGTATCCCACAAACTTACACAATACAGACATTGCCTCGAGTTTATCTGGATTCTGCTTTTTAATAAAAGCAGGACACCCCCATATCTCAATATAATTAAGATATGGTCTCTTCCCACTCTATATTTCATATGGAGTGCTAAGCACTGATTTGGACAGTCAATATAAATGCAGCTGATTCAAGAGCAAACCCACAGAAAGAAAGAGGCAACTCGGCATTACTCATCATGGAGCGAACCATGTCTAGTAGGGTACGGTTCCTTCGCTCCGATACACCATTGTGCTGTGGTGTATACGGAGGAGTAAGCTGAGAGAGAATACCATTCTCTTTTAGAAAGTCCTGAAATTCCGTACTCAAGCACTCTCCTCCTCTATCAGATTAGAGGATGTTGATACTTTTACCAATCTGGTTCTCTACTTCATTCCTAAATTCTTTAAATTTCTTAAAAGATTTAGATTTGTGTTTCATAAGATAAACAAATCCGAACCTAGAGAGATCGTCAGTGAATGTGATGAAGTACGAGGACCCACTCTGTGCATGTTGTTTCCGCCAAAAAAAAAATTCTGCGCAAAAGAGCCCAAGATATCAAATGGCAGCGATACGTTGAAGAAAATGCGAACCAGTATTTTCCGGGCTATATTTTGACAAACTCCTGAGCGTGAAATGGCTAAATTCTAATGGTATCGAAAGCGTCTCGAAAAAGCCTTCGATTTGATATATTAAGGGCTTCATAATTAATCCGGGATCAAAAGTTATGAGCAAATATGCTATGCACGTGTAATCTAAGGAAGAAAACGCGAACCAGTATTTTCCGGGCTGCATTTTGACAAACTCTGGAATGAGAAACAGCTAAATTCTGATGGTATCGAAACTGTCTCAAAAAATACTTCGATTTAATATATTATGGGCCTCATAATTCATCCGGGATCAAAAGTTATGAGACATCACGTGACCGGGCATCACGTGCAGACACGTGACCATTTACATGCAAAGCCTATAGGCACTGAATAAAATAAATAATTGGAAATAATTAATCAGTGGGGTCACGTGCCAACACGTGATGGGCCTTTAAACCCACTAAAAAGAATTAAAGGTATAATAAAATAACAAGGAAAAACCCCAATAGGTCATCACGTGCCAATACGTGACCAAGGGTCATGTGCTGACACGTGATAATTCCTGAGTTCTTTAAAACAACAGAATTAAATTCTGGTCAAATGCTTAATCAGGGGGTCACGTGCCAACACGTGATGGGTTCCTAAAACTCTGTGAATTCATAGAATTAAATTCTAATTAAGAGGGAATCAAAAACCCTAACTAGAAAAATATTTCTCTAAATCTTTTCAAACAAAAAAGATGGTACTCTGTAAAATGGAGCACCGTTGAATTAAAAATCCAATAGTGATTAAAAATCACTAATTTATGGAAAGATTTTATACAAGGAAAGATTTCCTTGAAATTTGCCATGAATAACAGATAAAAGATCTTTTGGATTAAAAATCCAATAGTGAATAAAATTTACTGAGTGATCTAAAAGATCATGTTCGTTACAAAAACAAACAAAATCTTTCAATAAAAGATTCACTAAAAAAATTGAATTTTTTCCTTCTCCTATAAATAGGAGCCTAGAAGAGGAGAGAGGGATAGATTTTTGGATCTTGGAATTTTTCTGAAGGAAAATAGCAGAGAGAAAAGAAAGGAGAATTTAATTCTCAAGAAAAGAAACCCTCGGTGAGAAAAGGGAAAGGGATCAAAACTGCATAAAACAAATAGAGAATTTAATTCTCAATCTAAGAGTTTAACTCTTCTGTAAAAGAACTTAGTTCTTCCTTTGGTTGAAAATCTGCAGAAGCAAATCTCCCCACAAATTGAGAATTTAATTCTCATCGGGGAAATTCTGCCATGCAGATCCAAAACTTAGAGGGAGAATTGAGTTTAGAGAATTTTATTCTCCCAAAAATAAAACTAGGGTTTAACCCTATATAAGAATTTAATTCTCCCAAATTCAAAGGAATTTAATTCCTCCAAGATAAAACCAGGGTTTAACCCTATATGAGAATTTAATTCTCCCAATTTCATATGAATTTAATTCCTCCAAATAAAATTAGGGTTCAACCCTGCATGAGAATTCAATTCTCCCAAATTCATAGGAATTTAATTCCTCCAAGACAGAACTAGGGTTTAACCCTGTATGAGAATTTAATTCTTCCGCATTCATAGGAATTTAATTCCTCTAAAACATAATTAGGGTTTAACCCTACAGAGAATTTAATTCTTAAAAAAGAGACTTGAAAGATCTCCATGCACGTAAAGAACTTGGTCACGTGATGACACGTGACTCCAATCCTCCGTGATCAGAAAAGAAGGAATAAAACCAGGTCACGTGCCCCCACGTGACCCCTAAAAAGATCCTCCGAAATAAGAAGGAATTCGCCCAGAGGTAATGCCTCACGTGCTCCCACGTGACCTCCAAAACAAAGAGAACAAAGGCAAAGGCAGATTCTAATTAGGGCGCCATCACGTGTCCTCACGTGACCCCTAATAAACACCCTAATAAACCAGCGCATGAGTCCCTATCACATGCCCACACGTGATGGCCGTGAAAACTAAAAGTGTTTAACACTTACTTGCAGTTCTGAGAACAAAAATAAAGGAGGTCTGGCCCCACCTCTGGGTGCCCTCACGTACTCCCACGTGACCTCTTCTTTTCTAGTGTTTAACACTATTTTAAGCATTTCATCTCCAGTGTTTAACACTGTTTTAAATACATCACGTGAGGATACGTGACCACCAGATGTCCTCTAGTATTTAACACTATTTTAAAGCCAATCTTAGCCAAATTGGCTAAGTTTTCCAGAGGCAAGCCTCTCCTTCAACTGAATCTCAAAATTGATCATTTCATATGGCATGCAGAGTAAAACCCAGAGCTATAATATTTAATGCTCAGTCAAAGACAAAAATGTTATCAGAGCCCTCTAACTCTTGTTTAGCATTGCTAAATGATGAAGGGCTGAACCCAGACAAATGTCTAATGGTCCAACAAAGGGCCAATATTTCGAACTTAATTGGACTTAGCCCAAATTGACCATAAGTCCTCAATTCAGATTTAACTGAGCCAATGTGCTCATAATCTAATTAATTGATCTTAGTTCCAATATTGGACTATAGATCTCCCAATCAACTTTGGTCCAAGGGTATACTCTTCACTCCTTTGATATTTGTCGTTGTAATACTTCAACGTCTTCGGAGAGGTGACGGGTCCCGAAAACCACACATTTCACGGACTATGATGTCCTTAACCTTTACCGTGATGTCTTTAAACTCACGGACTATGATGTCCTTAACCTTGACCGTGATGTCTTTAAACTCACGGACTATGATGTCCTTAACCTTGACCGTGATGTCTTTAAACTCACGGACTATGATGTCCTTAACCTTGACTGTGGGGTCTTTAAACTCACGGACTATGATGTCCTTAACCTTGACCGTGATGTCTTTAAACTCACGGACTATGATGTCCTTAACCATGACCGTGATGTCTTTAAACTCACGGACTATGATGTCCTTAACCTTAGACCGAGATGTCCTTAAACTTGGACCGAGATGTCCTTAAACTAAAATGGACCGAGATGTACTTAAACTAACAATGGACCACCATGTCCTTAAACTGGTAATCGACCACAATGTCCCTAAACTAAACAATAGAGCCCAAACACTCTCTTGTTGGATCTAAATGATCCCGTTGAGTTGATCTTAGTCTAAAATTGGACTAACGTATCCTTAACAAACGTTTAAGTTGATCTTAGTCTCGATTGGGACTAACGTATCCTTAAACCCAACCCCAAACCCAAATCTAAGAAAATACGGATTTGGACTAATCGACGCCCTACGGGCGACAACATAAATTAGTCTCCGTATACAATCCACGGGCAACCAAAAACAAAACAAACACCCACGATACGAAGTGACCATCTGGAGAAGGAGAAAGTTGTTACCGCGATGCGGTAGCGTAATTAACTGCAGGGGCTTGCGCCTGCAGGGAAGAGCGTCCCCACAATCAAAAACCCCTCAAATGAGGGAGAATCTGACGAAGTCTGCTACATCGGCCGCATCCGTTTAAACCTTCGATACACGGTGCCATAAATCAACTTGGCATCTTCGGAGAGGTAGAAGGATAGCCCCAATTAGCATCTGCCCTCGAAATTCAGGCAAGACGGACCTACGCGGTCGCGTCTCTGTTTTTCAGAGGAGAACAGATTCTGGCACGCCCGGTGGGACCTTTTCCTCTTTCCACTCCACACTTCGTGTGTCGTGTTCGCGAACGAATCGCGGTTTGCTATGGTTGCCTGTGGATTCGAGGTACTAAGATTTGGTGTCTTGCTCCGTGCAGAAAACAGAAGATCAATGGCTTCAAACTGCACTAACTGCAACTGCAACTCTCGTTCTGCTTCATCTCGAGGTGTAACTTACGGGCCCCAGGCGGCCTCCCTGTTCACAATACCAGTGGACCAAGTAACTCAGGCCACCACTGGGCTGTTCTTTGGGACTATGATCTCACCCATGAGCTTCAATGCCCCGATGCTACCGCAAGAAGCCCCAAAGAAGTCAGTTTTTGATCGACTTACCGCTGCCGCGGCCCCTCTCAACGGATCGCCCAAGTCTAACGCCTCAGTTTTCAACGGACTGGGCCAGAACGCCAACAAGCCCGCAATACCTGAAGCAGCCATCCCAAAGCGGATAACCATCCCGGCTCAAGTGGATGAAATCATTGGAAAGGCTTCTCCTGACAAGAAGTCGGTCTTCACAAGGCTGGCCACTCCGGCTCCCGCTCTAGGCAAAGTCACCTCTGCCCAGAGGTCTGTATTCGATAGGTTGGACATTACTTCTCAGCGAACGTCAGTATTCAAAAGGCTGGCACCGGCAACAACCCTCCGCAAGACAGGGGGCATGACGAAGTCACCCTACAGCTGAGACAATCCCAACGGCTCGACACGCTCGACGTCGCCACTGGCACCGAGTAAGGAACACTGGGGGCAACTCTCCTTCTGGACTAACTCCGCCGGCTCCAACAGAGGAAATCGATACTGGTGTTCCAACTAGGAACAGCTTTGAACCACTAAGGAGAGTGCGCAAAAACTCTCCGACTGCCGTGCTGAAGAGATCTCCTTCACCTGTAGAGAATGCCCCAAAGGCGAAGCCGGAGCAGCCCCCTCAGCGGCTGTCCTCCAAAATTTACAAAGTCTGGCGACCGGTTCAGGAATCGGTGATTGATCAAGATTACTCTCGCCAACAGAAAAAGGTTAAAGCTCGGCAAGAAAAGAACCATCCTATCAAGCCACAAAAGGCGACAGCTACTTGGGTGCCCACTGCAACAACCCCCTCAATTTCGACCGCTCACAAGAGGAGAAGGCCAAAGAAAATCCCTGAGTCTGCGACGAATCGCAAGACCACTGAACCTAAACGCCCTAAGTCTGGGGGCATGGTGGTGCATACCGTCTATATGTCATCCAGAAAAGAGGATAGCCGTATCTCCACAGGTCATCGACCGCTTACGCGATCAGTGACTAAGGCTCAGGAGCAACAACAACAAAAGCTCCAAGAGATGCTAACAGCCATGGCCGCACTTACGGGACCGAAAGAAATCCCAGAAATGTCATCGGAGCAACGTCAAGAAAAAGAAACTGATACTGAGTTCCTCCACAGAATCCTCGAAAAGAAGGACAAAGAGGCAGTGGAACAAGCTGCCAACATAAAACGAATGGCGTTATTATTCCAAGACATGGTCGGGATGATGTTACAGCCGGATCCACCAGCTGAAGACCCCCGATTATCATTGAAGACGACAGAGGGGAGACATCAAACCCTCCTCCGGCTCTTTCAGTAACCAAAGAGGAGACCATCTCCAAAGCTGCCCTGGATGATTACATCGCTCAGCAAATACGAGCTCACCAGGCGAATGAAGCGGCCGACCAAATTGTTAAAACTGGGCAACCATATCCAGGCTGGTATGACCAAATAAGGTACCCGCCGGG
The DNA here is from genome assembly GCA_030015575.1 of Agapanthus africanus. Classification (NCBI taxonomy): domain Eukaryota; kingdom Viridiplantae; phylum Streptophyta; class Magnoliopsida; order Asparagales; family Amaryllidaceae; genus Agapanthus; species Agapanthus africanus. The sequence goes on along the minus strand of CM057339.1, from coordinate 818,931,608 downwards.
ATACACGATCCCCAAATTCCACGTATATAAGGGGACGGGAAATCCGCATCAGTACGTCGCTCAATTCAGAGCCTTGTGCGGCAACACCGGAGGTGACGATAAGCTACTGCTTCACCAATTTGTTGGTAGCTTGTCGGAGACAGCATTTGAGTGGTATTCCGAACTCCCAAATGACTCTGTCAAGACATTCGCAGAGATGGAGTTGCTATTCACCCAGCGTTTCGCGAGTTCTAGTGAACGCACCCCAATCACGGCATTGATCAATGCCAGGGTGAAGCCTGGAGAAACATGGGTTCGGTACGCGATACGGTGGCGGAACCTATGGTCGAAATGAGAACAACGCATAGAAGAGGCTCTTGCAGTAAGCATGTTTGTGGGAACCCTCGATCCGCAGGGGACCATATCCCAATTCATGATGTTCTTCAAGCTGACCACCTTCCAGGCCTTGATTGACAAGCTAGCCTAAATGGACCAAATGGGCCATAGGCCTTCCTCTTCAAAGACGGGGCCTTGGAATGAAAAGGGCAAAGGGAAAGCAACCTTCGTCGCCAACGCTCAACAACTACCAAGTGGCCCGAGAGCGGTTGTTCGCCAAAGCAACAAGCGGCAATCCCTCGATGAGAAGTTGAGACGTCCTTACTCATTTCCTCAGGATAAAACAAGGAAACTGTTTGAACTGGCAGTGCGCAATGGGCTCATTACTCTACCAGAGTCGAGACACCCACCGCAACCGAACGACGTCAACGATCCTAATTACTGCCCTTACCACCGAGTATTGGGCCATCCGATCGAAGACTGCTATGTCTTAAAAAACCGGGTTGAAGACCAATACCAACAGGGAAAGTTCGCGCTATCCGAAAACTGGAAGGTGAACCCGCCACAACCACATGCTCCGAAAAAGATGGAAATGCCGGGGGCATCGTGCTCATTCATAGAGGAAGCTTCATAGGAAGTTGTTCTTTAGGTAAAAACTAAAAAAATGCTGAAAGATTTTCAAACATGTCCGGCGATCAGGTGGAAAAGTCCGCAAGAACCAGAGATTATCGAGGGGATGCTGAAACCACGCCCAACATTGGGAGTTAATAGTGATAGTGGACAAAGTATTCAGGCCCAGCCGTCAAAGTCTTCAAAGAAGAAGAAAAAGCCCATGAAGCCTGATAACAAGCGCACAGATCTGCAAAGGCATATTGACGCGCTGGAGAAATATAACTAGAAGGCGCGGACCCCGGTCACACTCCAAGAATTTCTCAACAATATCCTTGAGAGCGGAGATAATGACAACAACGACGGGGATGACTCGTCAGAAGAATCTGAGGACTATGTGGCAAGTTGCCATATGGTCTCTCATTCGACGTTAACTAACGAAGAAGCTCACTCGGTGATAGAAGACAACATAAAAGAGCTGGGGGCAGGATCGAAGCCAAAACCCTTAGAACCGTCTGACGGGATAATCAACTTGCTACTAAATGAAGCCCGTCAGAAAAGCAAAGCCAATCGAGAGCGCGAACTGGCTATATTTGAAAAAGCCAAATGCCGACGACTGAATGAAAAGGTCGAGGCACCCCAACCGGATCGAAGCATCCCTATCGTCAGCAAAAGCAAGCTTAAAGTAAGGAAACGATTCTCTAGAGCCCTATCAATAGGAATGAGGTTGCCCTCATTCAGAGGAAATTATTCTGGCAGTATACATCTTGATGAAGCAGACATACATTCTAAGTTCTGCTTATACCATCAGAGGATTGCACACCCTACCGAGGAGTGCACAGCCTTTAAAAACTGGTGGCAAGGATATGTTGCCCACCGACAACACATTCAACGAGTGAAGCGCAAGGCTCGTCGGGAACAGAAAAGCACGACAGATGAGCGCAAAAGAGCCGCTGGCAACTGTCACATAGTCGACACCAAGGGATCGCAAGTTATCACCTTTGGAAGCGACTCTGATGAAGAAATCGCCCTCAGCCCTCTCTTCAAGGAATCCACCTCCGACACAAAAGATGCGAAGATTTGCGATAAAATCTAGCAGCGTAATCGTATGTTGCCCGAAAAATCTTGGACCTATGAACGTATGACCGAAACGTCTTTAAACTACTACAAACCCGTGGCATCCCCAGGCTGACATGGTAAAAAAACGGTACGTCCATAAGTGAAATGGGCACGGACGAAAACCTGAAAGGGCTCTGTGAGTAAAAACAGCGGGACTACCGGCGAGTTTTGTAAAAACCCGAAAAGGCGCAATCTTGTCAAAAGACAATTGCAAGGTCCTCTCGACCCTGTAAGGAGAAACCACCTGCGTGGGATCCTTACGATTCACAAAGGAGAAACACACTTAGGGATCCCCACGATTCCTAAGGAGAAATTACACTTGCGAGATCTTCACGACTCGTAAGGAGAACCCTCTTATGAGACCCTTATGGCTCATAAGATTCAAAAGCCTTAAGCTATAGGGATCTGAACCTGTTCTTAAGATATCACCTTTCCCAGATTGCCCTACAAGCGGTTCAATGCTGACCCTTGTATACAATCCATGGGCATGAATAAATATTTCCCTAACAAAGTCCTACCAGTAACTAGGGATATGCTCATACGGCAAACGACACTTGTAAGTCCTCTCGACTTATAAGGAGAAAACACTCTTGTAAGATCCTTACAACTTATAAGAGAACACATACTTAGGAATCCTCACAATTCCTAAGGAGAAAACGCACCTACGAGATCCTCACGACTCGTAGGGAGAAATACCTTTATGAGTCCCTTACGGCTCATGAAGTCAAAAGCCTTAGTTGACGGGATCCTAACCCTGTTTGCTAAGCCACCTTTGTTCGACATCGACAGAGGCAAATGATGATTCGCTCCTGGAAATATCCCAGTTGTAGCTAGGTTGATGCCTAAATCGATATCAAATTCCAAGTCCTTTCATGGCAAATGATGATTCGCTCCTGGCAATATTCCAGTCGCAGCGATGCTGATGCTAAGATTGGCACCAGATTCCAAGTTCCATACTCGTGGCAAAAAGTCAACGAGCCAAAAATGCATATGAAATAGCTGAAATGATGGGGTAACTGGCAATGAAATCAGCAAGTAAAAATGTATGCATACAAAATAGCCGAAATGGTTGGGCAACTCGCAATAAAAAACAACGAGTAAATAAAACAAATAGACGAAATGATTGGGCACCGCGAAAAATAGCCGAAATGATTGGGCAATCGCGACTTTCGCGATGTAAAAGCTGAAATGATAGAGCATCGCGGAAAGAAAACAAAAATAACAACATAAAATGAAACTTTTGCCCTGCAGGTGAGGTCACATTGACCCCTGTATATAATCTGTGGGCGCAAACAAGAAGGGAACCATATTGTCCCACCAGGCTTCGTCGAAGCGAAGCCAAATCTCGACGGTTCATAGACAACGTAGAGACAATTTCGACATTCATCGCAATATTGCAGACGCAACATCAACAAACGGAGCCACGCAAAGTCCTCTAGTTCCAAATCTCGACGGTTCACAGACAGCCTAGAGACTACCCCGCAACCGTGGCAAAGTCCCCTAGCTCCAAATCTCGACGGTTCACAGACAGCCTAGAGATCACCAACGTCATTTCTCCTTACTCCAGCAGGATGCAGATGCAACGTCAACAAACGACCCCTGGGTCAAAACAACGGAACCATGACAAAGTCCCCTAGTTCGAAATCTCGACGGTTCACAGACAGCCCAGAGATCACCAACAGCGTTCCTCCCCATTCCAGCAGGATTCAGACGCGACAATCAACCTTGGAGCCATGGCAAAGTCCCTGTTCCAAATCTCGATGGTTCACAGACAGCCTAGAGATCACCAACAACGTTCCTCCTCATTCCAGCAGGATTTAGACGCGACAATCAATCTTGGAGCCATGACAAAGCGCCAGTTCCAAGACTGTACGGTTCACAGACAAGCTAGAGTCATCAAATGACCCCGCCGCGGAAACACGTCATCAAATGACCCCGCCGCGGAAACACGTCATCAAATGACCCTATCTCGGATACACGTCATCAAATGACCCCGCCGCGGAAACACGTCATCAAATGACCCCGCCGCGGAAACACGTCATCAAATGACCCTGTCTCGGAAATACGTCATCAAATGATTCTGTCTCGGAAACAAGTCAACCAACCCCAGGGAAATCAGTGTCCTTGGCAACCTCTTCGATTCAGGGAATCGGTGTCATTGACGAGAGCATCTCGATTCGCGTCGACCCGCAGAGAAATCAGCGTCTTTGCAGGAATACCTCGACTCGTCTCAACCCCAAGGAAATCAGTGTCCTTGGCAACCTCCTCTATTCAAGGAAATCAGCGTCCTTGACGAGAGCATCTCGATTCGCGTCGACCCACAGAGAAATCAGCGTCTTTACAGGAATACCTCGATTCGTCTCAACCCCAGGGAAATCAATGTCCTTGGCAACCTCCTCGATTCAGGGAAATCAGCGTCCTTGACGAGAGCATCTCGATTCGCGTTGACCCGCAGAGAAATCAGCGTCTTTGCAGGGATACCTCGATTCGTCTCAACCCCAAGAAAATAAGTGTCCTTGGCAACCTCCTCGATTCAGGGAAATCAGCGTCCTTGACGAGAGTATCTCGATTCGCGTCGACCTGCAAGGAAATCAGCATCTTTGCAGGAATATCTCGATTCATCTCAACCCCAGGGAAATCAGTGTCCTTGGCAACCTCCTCGATTCAGGGAAATCAGCATCCTTGGCGAGAGCATCTCGATTCGCGTCGACCCGCAAGGAAATCAGTGTCTTTTCAGGAATACCTCGATTCGTCTCAACCCCATGGAAATCAAGGTCCTTGGCAACCTCCTCGATTTAGGGAAATCAGCGTCCTTGACGAAAGCATCTTGAAAAAGCATCTCGAAAAAGCGTCTCGAAAAAGCCTTCGATTTGATATATTAAGGGCTTCATAATTAATCCGGGATCAAAAGTTATGAGCAAATATGCTATGCACGTGTAATCTAAGGAAGAAAACGCGAACCAGTATTTTCCGGGCTGCATTTTGACAAACTCTGGAATGAGAAACAGCTAAATTCTGATGGTATCGAAACTGTCTCGAAAAATACTTCGATTTGATATATTATGGGCCTCATAATTCATCCGGGATCAAAAGTTATGAGACATCACGTGACCGGGCATCACGTGCAGACACGTGACCATTTACATGCAAAGCCTATAGGCACTGAATAAAATAAATAATTGGAAATAATTAATCAGTGGGGTCACGTGCCAACACGTGATGGGCCTTTAAACCCACTGAAAAGAATTAAAGGTATAATAAAATAACAAGGAAAAACCCCAATGGGTCATCACGTACCAACACGTGACCAAGGATCACGTGCTGACACGTGATAATTCCTGAGTTCTTTAAAACAACAGAATTAAATTCTGGTCAAATGCTTAATCAGGGGGTCACGTGCCAACACGTGATGGGTTCCTAAAAATCTGTGAATTCATAGAATTAAATTCTAATTAAGAGGGAATCAAAAACCCTAACTGGAAAAATATTTTTCTAAATCTTTTCAAACAAAAAAGATGGTACTCTGTAAAATGGAGCACCGTTGGATTAAAAATCCAATAGTGATTAAAAATCACTAATTTATGGAAAGATTTTATACAAGGAAAGATTTCCCTGAAATTTGCCAGGAATAACAGATAAAAGATCTTTTGGATTAAAAATCCAATAGTGAATAAAATTTACTGAGTGATCTAAAAGATCATGTTCGTTATAAAAACAAACAAAATCTTTCAATAAAAGATTCACTAAAAAAATTGAATCTTTTCCTTCTCCTATAAATAGGAGCCTAGAAGAGGAGAGAGGGATAGATTTTTGGATCTTGGAATTTTTCTGAAGGAAAATAGCAGAGAGAAAAGAAAGGAGAATTTAATTCTCAAGAAAAGAAACCCTCGGTGAGAAAAGGGAAAGGGATCAAAACTGCATAAAACAAAAAGAGAATTTAATTCTCAATCTAAGAGTTTAACTCTTCTGCAAAAGAACTTAGTTCTTCCTTTGGTTGAAGATCAGCAGAAGAAAATCTCCCCACAAATTGAGAATTTAATTCTCATCGGGGAAATTCTGCCATGCAGATCCAAAACTTAGAGGGAGAATTGAGTTTAGAGAATTTTATTCTCCCAAAAATAAAACTAGAGTTTAACCCTATATAAGAATTTAATTCTCCCAAATTCATAGGAATTTAATTCCTCCAAGATAAAACCAGGGTTTAACCTTATATGAGAATTTAATTCTCCCAATTTCATATGAATTTAATTCCTCCAAATAAAATTAGGGTTCAACCCTGCATGAGAATTCAATTCTCCCAAATTCATAAGAATTTAATTCCTCCAAGACAGAACTAGGGTTTAACCCTATATGAGAATTTAATTCTTCCGCGTTCATAGGAATTTAATTTCTCTAAAACATAATTAGGGTTTAACCCTACAGAGAATTTAATTCTTAAAAAAAAAGACTTGAAAGATCTCCATGCACGTAAAGAACTTGGTCACGTGATGACACGTGACTCCAATCCTCCGTGATCAGAAAAGAAGGAATAAAACCAGGTCACGTGCCCCCACGTGACCCCTAAAAAGATCCTCCGAAATAAGAAGGAATTCGCCCAGAGGTAATGCCTCACGTGCTCCCACGTGACCTCCAAAACAAAGAGAACAAAGGCAAAGGCAGATTCTAATTAGGGCGCCCTCACGTGTCCTCACGTGACCCCTAATAAACACCTTAATAAACCAGCGCATGAGTGCCTATCACGTGCCCACACGTGATGGCCGTGAAAACTAAAAGTGTTTAACACTTACTTGCAGTTCTGAGAAAAAAAATAAAGGAGGTCTGGCCCCACTTCTGGGTGCCCTCACGTGCCCCCACGTGACCCCTTCTTTTCTAGTGTTTAACACTATTTTAAGCATTTCATCTCCAGTGTTTAACACTGTTTTAAATACATCACGTGAGGACACGTGACCACCAGATGTCCTCTAGTGTTTAACACTATTTTAAAGCCAATCTTAGACAAATTGGCTAAGTTTTCCAGAGGCAAGCCTCTCCTTCAACTGAATCTCAAAATTGATCATTTCATATGCCATACAGAGTAAAACCCAGAGCTATAATGTTTAATACTCAGTCAAAGACAAAAATGTTATCAGAGCCCTCAAACTCTTGTTTAGCATTGCTAAATGGTGAAGGGTTGAACCCAGACAAATGTCTAATGGTCCAACAAAGGGCCAATATTTCGAACTTAATTGTACTTAGCCCAAATTGGCCATAAGTCCTCAATTCAGATTTAACTGAGCCAATGTGCTCATAATCTAATTAATTGATCTTAGTTCCAAAATTGGACTATAAATCTCCCAATCAATTTTGGTTCAAGGGTACATCTATTGACTCCTTTGATATTTGTCGTTGTAATCCTTCAACGTCTTCGGAGAGGTGTCGGGTCCCGACAACCACACATTTCACGGACTATGATGTCCTTAACCTTGACCGTGATGTCTTTAAACTCACGGACTATGATGTCCTTAACCTTGACCGTGAGGTCTTTAAACTCACGGACTATGATGTCCTTAACCTTGACCGTGATGTCTTTAAACTCACGGACTATGATGTCCTTAACCTTTACTGTGATTTCTTTAAACTCACGGACTATGATGTCCTTAACCTTGGACCGAGATGTCCTTAAACTAACAATGGACCGAGATGTCCTTAAACTAACAATGGACCACCATGTCCTTAAACTGGTAATCGACCGCAATGTCCCTAAACTAAACAATAGAGCCCAAACGCTCTCTTGTTGGATCTAAATGATCCCATTGAGTTGATCTTAGTCTAAAATTGGACTAACGTATCCTTAAAAAACGTTTAAGTTGATCTTAGTCTCGAATGGGACTAACGTATCCTTAAACCCAACCCCAAACCCAAATCTAAGAAAATACGGATTTGGACTAATCGACGCCCTACGGGCGACAACATAAATTAGTCTCCGTATACAATCCATGGGCAACCAAAAACAAAACAAACACCCACGACACGAAATGACCATCTGGAGAAGGAAAAGTTGTTACCGCGATGCGGTAGCGTAATTAACTGCAGGGGCTTGCGCCTGCAGGGAAGAGCGTCCCCACAATCAAAAACCCTTCAAATGAGGGGAAATCTGACGAAGTCTACTACATCGGCCGCATCCGTTTAAACCTTCGATACACGGTGCCATAAATCAACTTGGCATCTTCGGAGAGGTGGACGGATAGCCCCAATTAGCATCTGCCCTCGAAATTCAGGCAAGACGGACCTACGCGGTCGCGTCTCTGTGTTTCGGAGGAGAACACATGTATAGATATCAGACCACATACATCACTGTGTATGAGTCCCAAGAGCTGTCCTGCTCTTTCTCCATGTCCTATGAACGAAGATTTGGTCATCTTTCCTTTGAGATAGGACTGACAAGTTTCATAAGATGAAAATTCGAACGCATTCAAATATCCATCCTTATGCAATTTACTCAGTATTTTTTCTCTGATATGACCAAGTCTACAATGCCACAAGTAGGATTGGTTCTTTTCTGAACTCTTCCTCTTGCGTGTGTTTTGTATATTAAAAACTGCGTTTTGATTTAGAACATAGATATCATTAAACAGTGTACCTTCTGCAACCAATACCTTATTAAGGGAAATGTTCATGATATTTCTATCAAGAACAAAGTTATATCCATATTTATTAAGTAAAGAAACTGATATGATGTTACAAATCATGGAAGGTACATAGTAGCAATTGTTCAAAATCATAGTATTGCTACTTGGTAATGCTAGGTGATACTCACCGACGACAGCAGCATCAACTTGTGCTATGTTCCCTACTCTGAGGGACATATCATCAGGTCCAACCATCCTACTTTTTCTCAGTCGCTGCAATAAATTACAGATATGAGATCTTGATCCGGTATCTAGTACCCAGAAGGTAGGACTGACCTAAAAGCAGTTCTCAATAACAAGAACACCTGAAGGAGATGCAATAGTATGCTTCTTCTTCGTTGGTGTCATCAAGGAATTCAGACTATTCTCTTTCCTCTGCTCATACCCATGACCACCGTCATAAGTTAGTGCAAAACTGACGTTCCCCAGTCCCGAATAAGAATTTGGATCGGTCAAGCGATACATTTTATTATCTTGATTAGGGCATGAAATGGTTGTTACCTGGAGAGAGAGAAAAGAAACACTTAGCATGCGCTCTCGTAAGATTAGATTGGTTATTATTTTATCTAATCGGGATGGATCCTACTGTTTCCTCAAATTCTTCTTCAAACCTTAAAAGAAGAACTAGTCAGGATTAATCACACGTCACAATACTTGCTTAACCTTTCATCCAGGCTAGTGTTGGTACTTCGAGTGAGGTTTTCCAACGCTTTCGTGAAGTTCCTTAATTATGTAACCTCTTTTCCCTAGAGGCGTAGCCCCGCTAACACCGTTCTAGACACCTACTTGGTTTATAGCATCGATTGTTAAGTGAAATAATCTCCCGAGAGTAATCCTACTCATCAGTGGGATCGAGATCCAGCTATCATTGTGTGATGACCTAGATGGAATCCACTCTAGTCACCATACTCCAGAAGGTATGCTAAATCTGCAAGTTTCCTGTATATTTGAAACTCCCGATGTGGTTTTTTCCCCTAACACTTATGACCTTGACGTAGGCCAACATATCATAAGTCGTTAGTCAAGTTCAACCCGTCATTATCCTGGATTAATTTAAACCCACCCGTACAAGTCCTTGACGTAGGCGCAAATAACTGTATGACTATCCTAAATAATCGCATATCCATACAGCAAAAAAGCATTACCTAGCTACCATTCACTATGCCTTGACGTCGGCCAACATACATAGCATGAATACTATGTGATATTTGTAAGAAATGACAGAAGGTTACAACTGAGTTTTTGGCGAAAAAACCCGTTAACGTAATGAAGTTGATATCGTTGAAGGAACCTGAGTAGTTTTGAAAAGTAGTGGTTTAGGCTCCGCCATTTTGAAAACTGATGGTTTTGAAGAAAACCAAGTAATTTATAACATAAACTTTTGCTCAAGAGATCACTCCCCATGAAGGGATCGTAGCTCTTGCCTCGTGGAATGAGGTGCAGGATATTCATGACCGAATACCTCTTTGCGAAGTGAAAGATTATAACTATAGTTTTTCGAAATTTGTTCCAATAACATCTTTTTAGGTTTCTTTTCTTGAATTAATCAAAATTAATGTGGTTCCATCAATTAACCTATCACACCAGAAAAGAATGAAAATACAATATATGTATATGCCATCCGCATTCGCCACGGGGTCCCATCATGCACCGTTAGGTTACTTAACTAACGACAGAGTGGGGGCAAGACTAGCGCGGGTGCATAACATATACAACATCTACTAGTATATATATAAATATATATAACATTCGTCCCAGGCATGACAATAAGCAACATCAAAGAATCTTAGCAAGAAACACAGAATGGTGAATAATCTCGGAGCCTCGGGTTTCATTTGAGCCGTAAATAAAACCTGACGTTCCCGGTCGTGTGGATAGCCCGTGCAATGAAAACCTGGACCCCTACGAGCGCGAAAAGTTACCCGCCAATCCCAGAAGTGAGGCAACCCCAATCATCAAAGTGAATGGGCCACCCAGCACTTCACAGGATCCGGTAACTTGAGCGTCCCTCCATGGGTCATCCTATACCCTCTACGAGTGCGGCGAATAGCCCGCCAATTCTAGGGTGAAGCCCCCTCCGTCTCAACGCCATGAGATGCCGGCTTGTTGCCTTCTAGTACCCGGCTATTCGTGCACTCCACCGCGGGGTAATCCTAGTACAGAAAAAGAAAATAAATATGTACAATGGTGACATCGACCTCAACCTGGTCATGCCTCAATCAAATAATATACAATCCGGCAAAGACGACAGTCCACATGTCGGACGCTCGCTCCGCAATATGAATATACAAATGAATCTTAACTGTACAACTATCATTGCATCATCAAGCTATCCACCGCGACAATCCAACCACAACCACAGCACAAACACAAAACATTAACGTGAATGTCATGTTCGCAAACCCGTCTAAAGGAATATATAGCAGCTAGACGAGTTATACCGCTCTAATGACATTCACGGTCGCAGATAAAAGTGTATGTACTGAAAACTTATAAACGGTGTTAAGAATAATGACTTCGAAATACTCTGTATTGCCCCAATAACAAGGATAACAGAATATCCAATCCTGGGTAAAATCAAACATATCCTGAAACCCTAAATCCAAGAGTTATAGAACACCAAAAAAAAACGAGCATTTTTCATCATACTAGAACTGGCCATGCCGGCCATAATTCGATTCTCGCCGGCCAAAATGTAACATTTTTGACTCATTTTTCCCTGGTGTTCTATTTGTCACATAAGTAGTCTTCTGCAATTGTTTAAAAAAAATTTTGAAGACTTATAAAAATTGACAGAAACTTGAAAATTGGATTTCGTATTTCGGAATTGTTTCGGTTTCGTTACTTTAACATCATTTAAATCTGCTAGTATAGGTTTTATGGGCTGGCTCTGATACCATGTTGGGTTACACTAACGCCCTGGCCATCAACCGTGGCCTTTTACGGAACAAATTTTTTTCTAACGAGTTTAACATGGCGTTAGAATAACCCTAAACCGGATCTACCATAAACCTAACTAGCTATATGAGAAGCTATCTACTATGAAAAGAATTTATACCAAGAGGATTAAGTCCTTCGGGTCTTCACTCCTCTCTTTTAGGTTGCTCCTAGTGGCCTCCATGATCGAGCTTGATCGACGGCTCCTTGCGTCAAAGATGATCCATCCGAGAATAACTACTTTGAGCTCCTAGCTCTAAACCGAGGTAACTAGGTTACTTAGTTTGCTAATCTAAGTAGCCTAGATGAAGTAGAGAGCGATGATAGATTGATTTGTCTCAAGAACCCTAGGTTTCTCAACACATGAGACGAGCTTGGAGGAGATGAGAGTGTTGTAATGAGCATAGGAATGAAGAATGGCTAAGTGGTCACTACTAATAATGCAAACTCCAAAAAATATCTACAAAATATCTAGCATACTCAAGAGGTATACCATGAGTCACCGAGTAGCCATGCTTGATTCAATATATCATAACACCTCATCACTCCACCTCATTAACCATTAACAAAAATGGTTAATACAAATAATGAGGTGTCTTCCTCTAGAAGCACCCTTGTAAAATATTACAAGAATATCCCTCACCGTATATACATACCCTATCCGTATTCCGAAAAAATACGAATACAAAGAGACGAAAATAATCTAACAATATAATACTAGGATTCGGCTTAAACCAAAGCCCTCTAGAATTATCCGCCCGAACATCATCCGTATACAAGTACACGTATGTGATCGAACCCCTGCCGTAAAACTATACGGCTTCTACATCGTTTCTCCCGAACTAAGAAAACTCTCTGTGTAGGACTCTAAAGACTTGATAGTATGCCGACAGTGCGTTTCTGGGTAAATCCATAACCACAAGCACGTCAGCGGCACTAGCTGTACGTAACGACTACCCGAGTACCTACCGAAAAGGAAAGCCGACGAGCAAACTCATCCAGATCCCAACTAAGCCTATCCGTGACTATATCCGTACAACCCGGTCTCTTCGTCAAAGAGTATCGCATACCGGATCTAGGGGGTGGTAAACGTCAGACCCTAATAACCCGATAATTCGTGCTGATGCGGCTCAGGACTAATCCGGGAAACTACTGATCATCCTATCAGTAAATCTTAACTGCCTTGGCCAAGGTCTTATGGTCCCAGCCAATCGAACATAGTGCGATATCAACTCCCAATACCAGGGAAAGACGAATCCTTGATAATCACTCACTGCCTCCATGTGGCTCAGTATTGTATCTAACCAAAACCTGTTTGCATGACTCAGTAGTGCCGTGGTAAGGTAGTGATCAAATCACAGTGGGAACTCACACAAGACAAATGACGACCACAGGTCCAAAGACTAACATGTACACATATCACATAAGAACCGCTATCTGACGATAGGTATAATACCATCTAGAGGTTCTCAACGAGTCCGTCCAGTGTACTCACCCCCAGTGAGCACCCGTATACAATCTGAGGTGATCACACCAATGGTTGTGGGACCAACCACCGCCTCTCGTTGGGGTCTCAAAATGTATACGCAAGTCTACTCTGGAGTATTGATGCCCGATCTCGATACTCCTGGGACTTGGGACATTTAAGGATGTGCTTATAGACTACCCGGCTCCCATAAGTATGATCACCATCATAACGCTGGTAGTCAAGCAAGATCTTACGGGCTTTATCAACATATGGTCAACATATATAACATATGCACATGTTAAGATAAAGTCAAACCATAATAGTATACTACTGTATTATCAATATGTACAAGCAATATAAAGTATCAATAGAAATAAATACACATATTCTAATAAAGGCAACCCAAATAATATACTATATAACTGAGCATACATACATATTCCCAGCATCAATATGTAGAAATATACAATAATGGCCTCTAGGGCATACATATCCAACAATCATAACAGCAACCACACACGGTTTTGGGGAGAGTAACTTGATTTAAGGAGGCTAAAGCGAATTTGCTCTCAATAGCTTCGAGCTTCTTTTGCATCGCAGCCATTTCGGCTTTCATTGCGATGGAGACGTCGAGCTAATGGATATCTGTCCTAGATGAAGATGAAGATGATGTTGTTGGTCTTGTGCTCTCCCACTTTAGTGTTTGTTCGGCATGATCTTCAAGAAATTGCCACACCTCCTCGTCGGATTTTGACATGAAATGATATTGACAAATGGTTCTAGCATTTTTTTTATCGCTGGATTAACACCCTCATACATAATTTGGCAAAGTTTTCATTTTTCGAATCCGTGATGAGAGCATTAGACAAAAAGATCTTTGAACCTTTCAAATCATTTCCAAAAGGGTTCGTTAGGAAGTTGAGAAAACTGATTGATATCGCTCCTAATGCGGGCAGTCTTATTATTAGGATAAAATTTCTTAAGGAATGCTTTAATAAATCCATCCCAATTGGTGATGGAATGTGAGGAGGTGCTATAAAACCACTTCTCTGTAAGATCGCACAAGGTAAAAGGGAAAATACGTAATCGCATAGCATCCCCTGAAAGTTGGGTGGTGCTCATCATTGCATATACGTTTTGAAATTTGGTTATAAAAACGTAGGCATCCTCAGATTCAAGCCCGTGAAATTTGGGCAAAAAGTTGATGAAATGGGGTTTAATTTCAAAATTATCCCTATTGGCTGATGGAAAAGACAGACACGTAGGAAGGGGTCCGCGTGTGGGGTAGCATCGGTCTTGAAGAGCGATACGTGGTGGATTTTGAGTTTGCGCACCAAGAGGTGGTAGCGACGTGGTGTTGTTAAAACCCGGTAGAGGTTCGTCCATCTCGGGAGATGTGGTGGTGGAGGACAAAAAGAAGGTGAAGAAGTATCGACCTCGGAATCGACAGCAAAATTTGGACTAAACGGACGCTAGAATCCCGTGTCCAGCCGAACATGCACTAAGTTGGTTTAGTGCACGTGGCAGCGTGTGATAAAATGGTGAGAATGATTTTAAGAAGGCTTTTCTTTGACAAAAGTGACGGACGCAAAACTTGACTTCACCAATCACAAAATGCACAATCAATCCGTAGAGCTAGGGTCACCTAGGTCAAATCAGTAGACTGCTCCAAAACTTCCAAAGGATAAGACGTAGGATAAATCCTCTATCACATCCTTATCAATCTTGCAGCCAGGTAAGTGCCAGGTAAGTGAAAGGTATCCGCTATACGAATCACCGAAATAGCGAGCCTAATTAAGTAAACAGCTTTCCTCAGTCACACTTGCCTTAAACACCACAAGAAAAATACGGATAAGTAATAGATTACCCACGACCCTCCTGTAAGTGCACGGCGGCGCCCCGGCCGTCAATCCGATACCGGAATGCGGAAGCGGTGATAAACTTAAATTTTGCGGACTTTGCAAACCGGCACCACCGCGCACTAAACTCCGGATCGTAACCATTAAACTAGTCTAGCTAACTAACAAGAGGGGAAGAGATGTACCGACTGATCCGAGTCCTCCGGTCTTCATCTCCACTCCTCGTCGGAAAGGGCACCACATCGCCTGTAGCTTTTACGGGCTCCCACCTCAATACCGAGGCAACTCGGGCGCGAAGCTGGCGAATCGACGCGTCCAAGATTTGCTGTAGGAAGTGTAGAGTCTATGTCTCATTGGGGTTTGTTGCCTTTGGATGGAGGAATGAAGATTGAGCTTTGGAGGGAAATGAAGCTCTCAATTTCTTTTGCATACAAAATGATATGAACAAATATATCTCCTCACAAATGAAGCACTCTCTCTCCCTCAAAGATTTGGCCGGCCATCATGTGTGGAAATGGTGGAGGGAATCAATAATTAGTATGAAGGAAGGTGAGTGTAGGATAACAAAAGAGGTGACCACATCCAAACAACAACCATGCTTCACTTTTATCAAACCATACCCTCATCAAATCACATTAAATGCAAGCATGGATGAAAGTTTCAAATCCTATCATAATCAAACCATTATGCAAGAAAACCCCTCCACAAAAATAATTTGCAAAACTGCAAATTACCCCCTCCATCGGAAAAGTCCGGCCGGGAAAGAACAAAGGAAAACCGGCCGGAACGGAATGCAAACTGGCAACTCCAGAAAACTGGTCCCGTAATAAATTACAGGAAAACCCCGATACTGTGCATACACACCCGCATCTGTATTCCGTCCGGATACAAATGCAAAAAGACAAAATCTACACTGTACTAAACTAGGACCGGCTTAAACCAAAGCCGGCTAGTAATATCCGTTCGATCCTGATCCGTGCAATACCGCACGTATCTGATCGAACCATGCCATATACCTATACGGCTACTAGTACAAACCGTCCGATCCTGATCCGTGCAATACCGCACGTATCTGATCGGACCCTGCCATATCTCCATACGGCCTCTACAGCGTTTCGCCCGAAACTTGAGTAACTGTAAGTGTGGTGGACTCTAAAGACTCGTCAATACTATGGCTGTGGATTTAACCACTAGCACGTCAGAGGTATAAGCCAATACGTGACGGGCCACCAGCTATTGACCAAAAGGGACGTCGATGAGTAAACTCATCCTGACACCCTACTGAGCCTGTCAGTGACAATATCCGTGCAGTCCGGTCCGTTCGTCTATGAGCATCGCATGGCGGGCCTAGGGGGTTGGTAAAAGTCAGACCCCCAAAAGCGGTACAAGTCGTGTCGGAGTGTAGCCCAGAACACCCTGAGATACTACTGGAATACCTACCAGTAAATCTCCTTGCCTTGGCCAAGGACTTTGTGTAATGGCTCTCTTAGACACAGCACGACCTCACCCCCAATACCGGGAGAGACGAACCCCTGAAGATCCGCTCACCGCCTCCATGTGGCTCGGGACTGTACCCAACTAAAACCTGTTTGCACGACTCCTTTGAGCCGTGGTAGGGTAGTAATCAAAGCACAGTGGGAACTCACACGAGACAAATGACGATCTCCAGGTCGATGAACTAACCTGTACACATGTCACCTGGGAACTGCTATCTGACGTCAGGTATAAGACCAACTAGCATGTTCCCGGCGAGTCCTGTCCGGTGTACTCATAACCCAATGAGCACCTGTATACATCTTAGGTGAACCAACTGACACCAGTGGCTTATGAGACCGGCCACCGCCCCTCGTCGGGGTCTCGACTGTATACACTAGTCTACTCTGGAGAATCGATGCCCTGTCTCGAAACTCCCACGACTAGGGACCTTTTAAGGATGTGCTTATCGACTCCAGCTCTCACTTATATGATCGCCCTCATACTGCTGGTCGTCAAGCAAGAATCCCAGGGGCTCTATCAACGTGCAATAGTGACATGTCATGTCACCTAAAGCAGTACACGATGATAAAGGTAAACCAGATAGCAAACTATCATCTCGAGTAAGACTGTCGTCCCGGGATAGGTCCTCCCTCAATCATTGCAATCACGTGCCTGTGATCCAATAATTGACTCTGAGGGCACTACCTCCAACAATCTCCCACTTGCACTCAAGGCTAATTATTGCGATGTCGCATACTCACAGCCCGTGTGATACCGAACACCCAACTCCTCTACTGGTCAGTCGCACAAAGCCTGTTTGCGAAACTATTGCGTTCGAGGAATAGCCTCAGCGAGTGGATCCGCTCTGAAGTTTCTTTCTATGTCTCTCTCTATATCTCAAGTTCGCGGAGAAAGCCATCTCCCGAAAAGAGCAATACCTGTCTTAGACTGTCTGGATGTCTGATGGGACATAGCTCATAAATGAACTCCAAATCCAAACTTCTTAGACTGTATCGTCAACTGAACTTAATCAGTATCCTGCGCGCCATGCCTCCCTCAGTATTGCCTTGGACCACCTGTCCAAAATACTGCCCCTCATCAGAAGGAAAACTATAACTCTGACAACCTCCTTGTCGTCCATGTCACCTTGGAAGCCTGGAATGATAACTGTCTCCTGAATGAGTCTGTCGTTATCATATCCCTAGAACATCCACTTATGTTCTAAAACTGCTTCCGACTGTTTCTCCAGGATTGGATTAATGTCAACTTATTGCATCTTGTGCAAGAACAACATCTGGTGTGGTACTTGACATCTCACAATTGACTCAATTGCCTTAGCAAGTGATCTGCCAATCATGCACGTCCCTCTCCCCTTTAGTCTGTAAGACACCTTTGGAGAGGGTGACTCCATTACCTGCAGGTACACTACCGTACCAGGAGTCGTCCATCCTAAATACTCTTAGGATGCTGTCAAGTACCCTGATTGGGAAACCACCCAAATCTAGATCTAAAACCATAGATCTAGTTAACCAGTATGTCTGATATAAATCCCATTTCCTTTGTGGAGAAACAACTGTGTGACGACCAAAGTATAACCGATCGTAGTGTAGGAGTTTCTTTTCTTACTCTGTGTATATCATCCAAAAACCAGGATATCACACCCTACTACCTTCTCAACAGATCCATCCCATATTCTGATGAAGTCAAACCCATGACTGTCACGTCAGAAACAGATGATCTATCTCCGCTACATCTGCTCTAGTCTATAAATGGACATAAGCAACCTGTCCACCAATGCTTCCGCTGCTCCCACTGACTATGACAACCCTCTGGCAGAGTCATATAGACGTACACTTCTAAAACTGGTTTAGAACGACGCTATACTCATCCTCCCGCCGGGTCTCGTAACCTGGAACAACAGCAATGGCAATTGTGGGTAAACAAGAACTTCCCTGTCACCGTCCTTGAGGCTACCGTAGTGCCTCTCGGGTGCCTGAAGTTACCCACCTAATCTGCGGAGTGGCCAATGGAATGTCAAACCGGATTGAATCTTTAGGTTCCTTATCAAATCTTCAGTAATCGTTTGTGGTTCTGGAATCACTTCCAGTTCTACCATACTCCCACTACTGTTTTCTGAAAAAAAAAAAAAATTTAATAAAACTGTGGCGAGTCTAGAACAATATCGCTATTGTTCATCCAGATGGTAGAAAATCAACCCTCGTCATAGCCTGGGTCAACCCACAAACAGCCATTACAGAAACGTGCCTTGAGTTGTCCAGTGTCTGGTTTTAATCATGAACCGGACAACTCCCCGTACCTTAACATCGTTAAGATATGAACTGTTCTATATCCAATATAGAAACAGAGGCACTGATTTAATTGAACCAGATTCAAATCATGCAGCTGTCTCCAGTGCATGTCAACTAAATGGAAGGAGGCCGATCAGCGTTACTCAACTTAGGAATACTTCCAATTATGAGTAACCTGAAAGAGAAGCAAGATCTCTTTATCATTACTATCAACTGAATACCATACACAAGTATCTACATCTTCGATCTCTTTGAAGAATCCCGATACTTGCTATACCTGGTTCTCTACTCTATTCAAATACCTATAACTCCTCAAAACTTAGATCCTGTGTTTCCACGAAACACTTGTCTAAAAACTAGAGAGGTCATAAGTAAACCGAATATAGTACGAGGACCATCCCCTGTGTCCTGATGGACCCTGGACAACATACAATACTCTGTATAAGTCCCTTGAGTCTAATAACTCATTCACTGTGTGTCGTAGGTTTAAAACTGTACTTATGGTTAAGAAGAATTACACCGCTGTTTAATGCTCCTTACCTAACCATCCACTGATATAGGTAAATGTCGTAGACATAATTTCAGAAAGGTATATCTCACTCTATGAAAATAGACGTACAGATATATCAATTTGAAATTGGTGCATAACAGCGGATATTCAAAACCAAATATTTGCCGACCGGCAAACAGGCCAGGTGATTTCCTCAAATATCACCGATTACAACGAATCCCGATATAATGAGGATAATCACCCAATTCCCAATAACCTACTCCCACTCATCATCTGTAAAACCATACAGATGTGAGAATCATACCTGGTAAATACATACCCTGGAGTAAGTGTCTAATTGGGAAATCAGTTTTCTTTTAATAGTACACAGTGAAACTGAAACATTGAAATGTTTCGTTGGGGTATCCTGGTATTCCTAGTAATGCCTCTTCCAGATTCACGACTGTAACCGTATAGTTCTTTGCCACCTCTCCAAATCCCTTCATATGTCTTTAGTCTTTACCTTCTGCACATCCTTTTAGGCCAAATAGTTTTCTTCCTTCCCTACCGTTCGGCACCAGCCTATGGTTTGGAAGAAGACTATCCAATAAGCATAAT
Organism: Agapanthus africanus; assembly: GCA_030015575.1. Lineage (NCBI taxonomy): Eukaryota > Viridiplantae > Streptophyta > Magnoliopsida > Asparagales > Amaryllidaceae > Agapanthus > Agapanthus africanus. Next base: position 818,911,740 of record CM057339.1, on the reverse strand, counting down.
GGGTGTACTGTCCCAATCCTAGGAACACTCGCAATGAGAGAGGGTGAAGATAAAAGACAACCGAATAAACCTTATTCCTATTTCTCCTGAACCAGAATCCATCCCCGAACTGGAACCAGTTCCATTCGAGTTCGTATATAACCATACGATGGAGTATCCAAATAAACTGTGGATCTTCGTAGTGATACGGAGTGTCCTGGAGAAATACAAAGGTGATGTGGGAGTGGTAACGAAATATTTGGTTTGGTCGTGAATGTCCGTTGCAATTTACTTTGCCCTCTTACTAATCCCTTGCTTTGTCTGAACTTAATACCTTCTGCACACCATCGTTATGCTAATTGGTTTTCTTCATTCCCTACCGGTCGGCACCAGCCTAAGGTTTGGAAGAAGACAATCCAATTTGCGTAATAGGTGTACTACCCCTAAACCAAGGAGTACTCGTAACCTGAGAGAGGGTAAAAGGAAAAGACAACTGAATAATCCTATCCGTTTTCTCCAGAACCGGAAACCATCCTCGAATTCCTTCGAGTTCGTATCTAACCATACGATGGTTTTGTCCAATGGAAGTGGACGTTCGCAGTAATACGGGGTGTCCTGGAGAAAAGGGTAAAAGTAGGAGTGGCAATGAGGTCTGCAACTCTGACAATCCAAAAGCCTGTGTTAAAGAAGGTTCGGTCAACTTGGTCACTGAGTCAAAGTCTTAGGGTCGGGTCAAATGGTCGCTGCCAGAGAGAGAGAGAAAAGAAACACTCAGCGTGCACTCTAACCTAGATCAGAATGGTTACCAATTTATCTAATCTGGAATCCTCCCACTGTACCTCAAATTCTCCTCCAAACCAGAAAGAAGAATTAGTCGGGGTCACCCGAGGAGTAAACCAACTCATCAGTGGGAATCGGGATCCAACTCTCATCGCATGATAACGTGACGGAATCCGCTCACGGTATCACACTCCAGAAGGTATGCGCATATCTGGCAAGTTTCAGTTCTTTTGAAACTCCCGATGTGATTTCTGCCCCATGCTCTTATGACCTTGACTAAGGCCAACAAATCATAAGTCACACGTCAAGTTCTACCCGTCATTGTCCAGGTTGATTTGAACCCACCCGTACAAGCACTTGACTAAGGACAACAAGGCTATACGACTGTCCCAAACCAACGCATCTATCTATGCAGCATATGAATACCCAATAGCTACCAAACACTGTGCCTTGACTAAGGCCAACAAACACAGCTTGAATACTATTGACTACCCATATGAAACGACGGAGGGCTACGAATGGTTTCTGGCGAAAACCTTTAACGTAATGAACTTGATATCGTTGAAGGAACGGATAGCTTTTTAGAAAATATAGTGACGAAAACCTTTACTAAAGAGGTCACTCCCGGTGAAGGGATCTCGGCTCTTTCCCCGTAGAATGGGGTGCAGGATATTCCAACTGAATACCATGGTGCAAAGCAAAAGTAATCGGCTATAGTGAAGTTAATGCCCTGACGCAAACTTTTGTCCAAGGGGTCACTCCCGGTGAAGGGATCTCGGCCCTTGCCTCGTCGACTGAGGAGCAGGATATTCCAACTGAATACCACGATGCAAAACAAAAGTGAACGTCCTTGCAATAACAGCTTTTTGAAAAGTGTTCCAACAACATCAGATTAGGTTTGTTTAACTTGCATTGATCCGAATCAATGCAGTCCCATCAATTGATCACACCACAAAGAACGAAAATATACTGACGTACGTATATGCCATCCGCATTCGCCACTGGGTCCCGTCATCACCCGTTAGGTTAGCTTACTAACGGCAGAGCGGGGACTGGACTAGCGCGGGTGAAAAACATATACAACATCTACTAATATATATACCAATATATTATATTTCGCTCAAGGCGTGAAAGAAATGCAACATCTCAGAGAATGTACAGCATCATAGAAACAATACAGATATCTGGGATCCCCGGGTTTCACAGAGCCACTACTGAAACCCGACGTTCCCCTGGTCGTGTGGATAGCCTGTGCAATGAAAACCTAGACCCCTACGGGCGCGGCAAGTCACCCGCCAAAACCTGAAGCGAGGCAGCCCCCTTCAGCTCCGTGAATGGACCACCCAGCACTTCACGGAATCCGGTAACTTGGGCACCCCTCCTGGGTCAACCTGTACCCCCTACGAGTGCGGCGAATAGCCCGCCAATCCTAGAGCGAAGCCCCCTCCGTCTCAATGCCATGAGATGCGGGCTTGTTGCCCTCCAGAACCCGGCTATCCGTGCACTCCTCCGCGGGGCAATCCTAGTACAGAAAGTAAAATATACATACACCGGGTACATCGACCGCAACCAGGTCGTGCCCCAAAAGAATAATACAATCAGGCAGTGACGGCAGTCCACATGTCGGACGCTCGCCCCGCAATATCAAATGTACATAATACAACAGCACAGTACTAGCATTGCATCCAGGCTATCCCCCACGACCGATCCGCAACATCACAGCAAATACATAGAACATCAACGTGAAAGTCACGTTCGCAAATCCGTCTAACCGGGCTATAGCAGTTAGACCGGATTTACCGATCGAGTGACATTCACGGTCGCAGATATAATGTAAATACTGTGAAAAATGTGTTTAAAAAATTTCCGATTGATCAAACAATTAACAAGTGGGCCCCAAAGAAAACTGTAGCACTCACAGAAACAATTGGCCCAACTTTAAAATTCCAAAGCCCATATTTTAAGCCCAGAAGGCCTCTGTAAAAAAATGGTGAAGTGATGTGAATAGTGCGCGGCGGAAGGGCCGCACAAAGGGGGTTTTCGCGGCGGTTCCGCGCTCCAACTGTGGAGTTACTCCGTCAAATTTTTACAGAACTCTTAGATTTTCCAGTACATCAATATTTTACAACCTGAAAAATTTTTCGAGACCAAAAATTTTCAACAGAAACTGTCGTGGGCAAATACGGGTTTTTGGACATTTCGATCGATCGGAACTGAAAAACACATTACACAAAGCTAGACTAAGTTAATGGCGAGGCTCTGATACCACTGTAAGTGCACGGCGGCGCCCCGGCCGTCAATCCGATGCCGGAATGCGGAAGCGGTGATAAACTTAAATTTTGCGGACTTTGCAAACCGGCACCACCGCGCACTAAACTCCGGATCGTAACCATTAAACTAGTCTAGCTAACTAACAAGAGGGGAAGAGATGTACCGACTGATCCGAGTCCTCCGGTCTTCATCTCCACTCCTCGTCGGAAAGGGCACCACATCGCCTGTAGCTTTTACGGGCTCCCACCTCAATACCGAGGCAACTCGGGCGCGAAGCTGGCGAATCGACGCGTCCAAGATTTGCTGTAGGAAGTGTAGAGTCTATGTCTCATTGGGGTTTGTTGCCTTTGGATGGAGGAATGAAGATTGAGCTTTGGAGGGAAATGAAGCTCTCAATTTCTTTTGCATACAAAATGATATGAACAAATATATCTCCTCACAAATGAAGCACTCTCTCTCCCTCAAAGATTTGGCCGGCCATCATGTGTGGAAATGGTGGAGGGAATCAATAATTAGTATGAAGGAAGGTGAGTGTAGGATAACAAAAGAGGTGACCACATCCAAACAACAACCATGCTTCACTTTTATCAAACCATACCCTCATCAAATCACATTAAATGCAAGCATGGATGAAAGTTTCAAATCCTATCATAATCAAACCATTATGCAAGAAAACCCCTCCACAAAAATAATTTGCAAAACTGCAAATTACCCCCTCCATCGGAAAAGTCCGGCCGGGAAAGAACAAAGGAAAACCGGCCGGAACGGAATGCAAACTGGCAACTCCAGAAAACTGGTCCCGTAATAAATTACAGGAAAACCCCGATACTGTGCATACACACCCGCATCTGTATTCCGTCCGGATACAAATGCAAAAAGACAAAATCTACACTGTACTAAACTAGGACCGGCTTAAACCAAAGCCGGCTAGTAATATCCGTTCGATCCTGATCCGTGCAATACCGCACGTATCTGATCGAACCATGCCATATACCTATACGGCTACTAGTACAAACCGTCCGATCCTGATCCGTGCAATACCGCACGTATCTGATCGGACCCTGCCATATCTCCATACGGCCTCTACAGCGTTTCGCCCGAAACTTGAGTAACTGTAAGTGTGGTGGACTCTAAAGACTCGTCAATACTATGGCTGTGGATTTAACCACTAGCACGTCAGAGGTATAAGCCAATACGTGACGGGCCACCAGCTATTGACCAAAAGGGACGTCGATGAGTAAACTCATCCTGACACCCTACTGAGCCTGTCAGTGACAATATCCGTGCAGTCCGGTCCGTTCGTCTATGAGCATCGCATGGCGGGCCTAGGGGGTTGGTAAAAGTCAGACCCCCAAAAGCGGTACAAGTCGTGTCGGAGTGTAGCCCAGAACACCCTGAGATACTACTGGAATACCTACCAGTAAATCTCCTTGCCTTGGCCAAGGACTTTGTGTAATGGCTCTCCTAGACACAGCACGACCTCACCCCCAATACCGGGAGAGACGAACCCCTGAAGATCCGCTCACCGCCTCCATGTGGCTCGGGACTGTACCCAACTAAAACCTGTTTGCACGACTCCTTTGAGCCGTGGTAGGGTAGTAATCAAAGCACAGTGGGAACTCACACGAGACAAATGACGATCTCCAGGTCGATGAACTAACCTGTACACATGTCACCTGGGAACTGCTATCTGACGTCAGGTATAAGACCAACTAGCATGTTCCCGGCGAGTCCTGTCCGGTGTACTCATAACCCAATGAGCACCTGTATACATCTTAGGTGAACCAACTGACACCAGTGGCTTATGAGACCGGCCACCGCCCCTCGTCGGGGTCTCGACTGTATACACTAGTCTACTCTGGAGAATCGATGCCCTGTCTCGAAACTCCCACGACTAGGGACCTTTTAAGGATGTGCTTATCGACTCCAGCTCTCACTTATATGATCGCCCTCATACTGCTGGTCGTCAAGCAAGAATCCCAGGGGCTCTATCAACGTGCAATAGTGACATGTCATGTCACCTAAAGCAGTACACGATGATAAAGGTAAACCAGATAGCAAACTATCATCTCGAGTAAGACTGTCGTCCCGGGATAGGTCCTCCCTCAATCATTGCAATCACGTGCCTGTGATCCAATAATTGACTCTGAGGGCACTACCTCCAACACCTCCCTTGTCCTAATTGAGCGCGATTGTCCTTAGAGGCTTGGTCTAGATAATTTTTATTAATGTAGAGTGATGTGTATGCTTGTTTATGATTTGTGGGGCCTAAGAAGGGTGATGAAATCCTGACCTAATCTGAATTTCGGTTTCTTTCCCCTTAATGTCCGTTTTAAATATAAAAAACAAATCAAAATCTAAAACACGCAAAAAGATTTTTTTAGCGGCGCTGTTTGCAAAGAATCATGCAAGTAAAAACAGTTTATTTGAGTTTTAGAGGAGAGAGGAAAAAGAGAAAATAATACTAGAAAAATTTAGGGGCCTGAATCCCCGATTCAGCCGCGGTTCAGCCGCCAAATGCCCCAAACGGTCGCAGTTCCGCCGTCTTTTGGTGAGATCTCTCCTCCAAATTTTGGCACATCACTCCAATGCTTCTCTGCTCCTATTTGACAGTCTCTAAATCTTTGTTTATTCGCTCTAAGTACTCCAGATTTCTTGCAAAACTCGTACAAGAATCATTAAAAACACAAGATGCGGTTTTTATTTCTATTTGTATTTTTTTCTGGTTTTTTTTATTTTTTAGAAATCAACCCAAATAATAAGAAAAATTATACTACCGTTTCCCCGGCAACGGCACCATTTGATTGGTATGAAAAATTGAGTCTTGTATGCTTCCTAGTTACCACAATCAATAACGGTGTTGCAATAGCTAACAGATAATGAGTACGAGTCGTCCACAGGAAAAAGATGAACTATCTTTCTTATTTTAGACGAGTTAGTAAAGAAATGTAGGATTTTTATCGTTTTATACTAAAAAGATTTGAAAATTTTATAAGAGAAGGGCTTGTAGAGTTTTTCGGATTTAGTAGTTAAAGGATAGAGTTTTAAAAATAATTCTTTTTATCTTTTAATTATTTAATACTAGAGAAATAGCGATGAATGTGGATTAGGGTACTTGGAGAGATTAGGGTTTCCCTCTACTGACCCTTGTCCTTCCATTGACCCCTATTTTTCTCAAGCCCTCAACAAAATAAGTATTAACGAATCTCAAATCGAGCTCGTAACTATCATGAATTGATTGCACGCCCGAATAAAAGGGTTAAGACTCCCTTTGTTAAAGTTTATAAAAACTAAAACATAAGAAGAAGTTAAGGGATTTTTTCATTTATTATACTACAATCCTACAAACCCTAACAAGAGAGAATTTACTCGCTCATTGGGAAAAACGAAGTAAAAGAAAGGTGGAAAAATACGGAACTTATAAATTAAACAAAAAAGAAAAGTGCGGAAAGTAAATGCAGAAAATAAATACGAAAAGTAATGAGACAAAATTTAAAAAAAACTACTTTTTATTGTAACTTTTGCTTTACAGAATTTGATTGCTAAAAAAACTAAAATAACTAAAAAAACACTAAATTGCTCAATGGATCTAGATTGCTCGATCAATAGATGATAGATAGATCACCCTAGATTACTCTCAGTCCTTTATATAGGCTCTGGAACTTGAAACCCTAGACGTCATCTTAAAGTATGTGAAAAGATGATCAAGCCCCTGAAATTGCACATCCAACAGCCATGAGTTGACCACGGTTCCGTCGCCTAAAGCCCTATTCCACCGCGAATCCGCCGCCATTTGGTAGACTTGTATCTCCAGATTTTTCGTGCTTTCTTTTCTCGATTTTAGGAGATTTTTCTGATGAATATATTTTGAAAATATATTTTTCTCTCTGCAATTGCGAGATTCTTCAATTTGCCCCTAAAATTCGACAAATTTGGTTTCCTAACTCGATTTGATTTGATTTCTTACTCTTATTTGTAGCCCTGAATTGATTTGTTATTTTAATACCTGCACAACATCTCAAATCAAATTATTAGTAGCATTTGGTTTATTTGAAATAATATTCCAACCACTTTTAATTAAATTACGGATATGATATCTTAATAATAATGGTTAAGAATATTTGATATGACATGATATGCATATTTTAATAACTAAGAATCTCATGGATATTTTATTTAAATATGATACGCATATATTCCCCCAATTATATCAATTTTAAAGTAAGAAACATATGACAAAAACCATTTTACAAATAAACCCACATATATTCTTAGATTACAAATAACACATTTTAGTAACTAATAATATTAGGGAAAATAACCGTACAAATGTGCAATAAATATGACTGATCAGAATTCTCTATTGATTTATTGTCTGGTGCCCAACCTATATCTAAGACCCCTTATCGTATGGGACCTACGCAATTGAAAGAGGTCAAGAAGAAAATGGATGAGCAATTGCAGAAAGGATAGATTCGGTTGAGTGCCTCGTCTTAGAGCGCTCCGGTTCTCTTGATTCAAAAGAAGGACAGGACTTAGCGGATGTGTGTCAACTATCGGGATTTGAATGAGATCGCCATAAAAAACAAGTACCCTATGCCCCGTATTGATAACTTGTTCGATCAGTTGAATTAGTCCAAGGTTTTCTCAAAGCTGGACCTACGGTCGGGTTACCACCAGATCAAAGTCAAGAAGGATGACATCCCAAAGACAGCTTTCAGAACTCGATATGGTCATTATGAGTATCTAGTGATGCCATTCGAGGTAACCAACGCTCCTTCCATCTTCATGAATCTGATGAATAGAGTGTTTCACGAGTACCTAGACCAATTTGTCGTAGTCTTCATTGACGACATTTGGTATATTCAAAGACTAAAGAGAAGCATGAGGAGCATTTGCGCACTGTGTTGGAGACATTGCGGCATCATCAGTTATTTGCCAAATACAGTAAGTGTGAGTTTTGGATGGATCGGGTTTCTTTCTTAGGACATATAGTGTCTGGCGAGGGTGTATCGATAGACCCTACCAAGGTGGCTGCAATGGAAAAATGGCCAGTTCCAAATACAATCAAGGATATCCGGAATTTCTTGGGTTTGGCTGGATATTATCACCGTTTTATCGAGGGTTTCTCGAAGATTGCAGAATCGTTAACCAAGCTCACCCGGAAGGAGGTGGTGATCAGATGGTCGGAGGCTTGTGAGAATGCTTTTGCTGAGTTAAAGTCGAGACTGACCACTACTCCTATTCTTACTATCCCCGATCAATCAGGAGGGGTTCATGATTTATTTCGATGCATGAGGGATTGGACTCGGGTGTGCCTTACATCAGAATGGCAAGCTTGTTGCGTATGCATCACGGCAGTTGAAGACGAACAAGCAAAATACCTTACGCATGACCTTGAGCTCGCGGCTATAATCATTGCATTGAAGTAATGGAGGCATTATCTTTTGGGTGAGAGAATTGAAATTTTCACAGATTATAAAAGCCTGAAGTATGTTTTCACTCAGAAGGAGCTAAATATACGACAGGGGAGGTGGGTAGAGCTTATGGCGGATTTTGATATTGATCTTAAGTATCATCCTAGTAAAAGGAATGTATTCCCTGATGCCTTGAGTCACCAACCTTTGGCGATGTGTCTCACCATCTAGTGGAAGTTGCAGCAAGATCTTCACGAGCTTGAGACCGAGGTTATTTTTCCTGGAATTACTTCATCATTTATGAACATTTGAATCCAATTCTCGCTTGTCAATCGCATCAAGGAAGCCCAAATAGGCGATGCAAAATTGCAAAAGCTTAGGGAACAAGTTGAAGCCGGTCATCGAACAGATTTTTTCATCCACAGGGATGGATCTTTGAGATTCGGGAGCCGTATATGTGTGCCCACCGGTTCTATTAGGAAAGAACTGATGAAGGAGGTATATAGCTCTTCTTATTCTGTACATCCTGACGGTACAAAGATGTACAAGTACCTTCACCAGAATTATTGGAGGAATGGTAAAAAGTGAGAGGTAGCTAGAAGCATCGCTAAATGCCTTACATGCCAACAAGCAAAGGGTGAACACCAACGAATTGTTGGTTTGCTTCAGCTGTTGCCTATCCCAGAGTGGAAGTTGCAACACATAACCATAGAATTCGTGATGGCTCTCCCTCACAGCACGAAGGGTAATGACGCCATTTAGGTAATCGTGGATAGCCTCACCAAGTTGGCTCACTTTTTTCCTTTCCAAGTGGGTCAGCCCACAGAAAGCCTTGCATGAAAATATATGGAAGGGATTGTAAGACTGCATGGGTGCCTATATGTATCGTCTCCGACAGAGATACCAGGTTTAGATCCCAGTTTTGGCAGAGCTTCAAAGCTAGTTTGGGCACAAATCTGAATTTTAGCACTGCCTATCACCCCAAGACGGAAGGACGATCAGAAAGGACCATTCAAACTCTTGAGGATATGCTTAGGGCTTGTATGCTGGACTTCGGTGGATCGTGAGAGGATAATTTTCATCTTATTAAGTTCTCATACAATAACAGTTATTAGGCCAGCATAGGAATGGCACCTTTTGCGGCCCTTTATTGTAGGAGGTGTAAATCTCCTCTGAGTTGGGATAACGTTGGAGATAGAGAGATTCTTAGACCGGAAATGATAGTAACAATAGTCGATATGGTTCGCATGATCAAGGAATGACTGCGTGTAGCTCAGGATGGGCAGAAGCATTGTGCTGATGCGAAACGCCGACATTTGGAGTTCCAGCCGGGTGATCATGTTTTTCTCAAAATCTTACCTAACAGAGGGGTGATTTTCTTTGGAAGATGGAGAAAGCTCACTCCCTGTTACATCGGGCCTTTCGATGTCATAGCAAAAGTGGGAGATGTGTCTTATCAGTTGGCCCTACCACGATCGTTGGAAGGTGTACACAATGTCTTTCATATCTCTCAGTTACGTCAGTATGTGAGCGACCCTAGTCATGTGCTTAACCAGACCTGACGATTGAACAAAAACCGGTCGAGATCATTGATAGGAAGGAGAAAGCCCTGCATAAGAAAGCGGTCCAGCTTGTCCAAGTATTGTGGAGAAGAGATTCTCCAAGAGAGTCGACTTGGGAGCATGAGAATGAGATGAGTGAACGGTATCCTTATCTCTTTGATGGTTCTTCTTCCACTTAAATTCCCAGGACGAAATTTTTTAAGGAGGGTAGCCTGTAACAACCATCAAATAAAAGTAAACTTTTAACAACCTATATTCTTGAATATGCTATTTCCTTTGAATTAAGATTTAATTATGATATTTTTGTACATGAATATAAATAGTATATTGGTTATCACCAATCATAGCCATCCTATAAGTTACAAGAACAACCTCATGACTTCAAATATCATATTTATTTTTTGTTTTTTTTTTGTTATTTAAAACTTCACGTGCAATCTATACCTAACCTAAGACGTAATAATTGTAGATACTCATATCTATTTATTATTACACATAGCTTTTTATATTATCACATTCATGTTTTTCATTTTTAACAATATTAGTAGTGCAAGTTTACGTTATATATATCAGTTATATATATCAGTATGTGTGTGTGTAGTTGCATTAATCTTATGTTTACTAATGTTCATAATTATCAGTCGGTATATATGAAATAATTTAGTGTGAAATTAGTCTATATTATTAAACAAAGCTATAATTCATATATTAGCAGTTTTCATATTTAGTAGTTATGATTTATCACCGCTTCACTAATACAATATGGGGTTGTCCCTACGGATACAGGAATTCGTAGAGGAAACTTTTTATTGACCCTACGGACTAATCCGTAGGTCCCCATGGTTGTCCCTACGGTGCCCTACGTTTTAATTTAAAAATATTAAATCGTAATTTGTTATTTGGCCTTACGAAGCCGCAAACAAATGACCTACGGTGAAGTCCGTAGGGGCATATAAATGAGTATTTAATATAAAAAGACACAGAAAAGCCCTACGCCTCATCGTTCCCAAAATTCTCTCTCTCAATCTCCCGCGTCTCGATCTCGTTCTCACGCCTCCAATTTTTTCCTCGGCGCCACCGCCCGCTGCCCGCCACCGCGCTCGTTCCCAAAACTTCCTCATCGACTTCCTCGTCGCCACCGCCCGCGAGTCGTCGCCGATTGCATCGTCGACCTTCGGTCTCCTCCGTCGTCTCCTCCACCGCCCGCTACAGGTTAGTAAATCTCTAATTACTTATAATTTTGATGATGTTAGGGCTAGGGTTCTTAGTTCTGCAGGGTTCGGGTGGGGGCCAAAGGGTTAGGGTTAGGCATTGGGTTCTGCAGGGTTCGATTGGGGTTGGGGTTAGGGTTGGAGTACGGTTGGGGTTGGGGTTGGGGTTGGGGTCAGGGTTCGGTTGGGGTTGGGGTTGGGGTTGGGGTTAGGGTTAGAGTTCAGTTGGGGTAGGGTTAGGGTTAGGGTTCGGTTGGGGTTGGGGTTGGGGTTAGGGTTCGGTTGGGATTGGGGTTGGGGCTGGGGTTAGGGTTAATTAGTTGGGCTTAGGGTTAGGGTAATTAGGGTTAGGGTTAGGGTTAGGTTTAATTAGTTGGGCTTAGGGTTAGGGTAATTAGGGTTAGGGTTAGGGTTAGGGTTTGGTTTAGGTTTAGGGTTAGAGACTGGGGTTAATTAGATGGTAGGGTTAATTTGGATTAATTAGTGATAATTTGAAAGGGTTAGGGTGTTGATTAGGGTTAATTAGGTTAATTTGGGTAAATTGGGTTAAGTTTGGGTTGATTAGGGTTAATTAGGTTAAATTGGGTTAAGTTTGGGTTAATTAGGGATAATTTGTGTTAGCATAACGAATATGGTTAATTGTGGTTAATTAGGTTAATTTGGGTTATTTAGGGTTAGGGTTTAGGGTGCACTAGTTATTGCAGTAGGATAGTCGATGATAAAGTAAACGTACAGCTTTACCGTAAAAGCAAGAAAAATGTACCCTAAACTTGAAATTTCGAACCCTTAATAACGAAACGTAAACGTAAAACCACAACAAACGCATCTTTAGAGAGTGATTCAAGATGTTCAAGTTAAAACCAATATATGATACTCGATGATAATATGAAACTTTCATATTCTCATCGATACTCATATATGAAACTCAAACTGCCACTTAGGCCCCGTTTATCGGTTAACATACGTTCGATGTTCATCGTGACATAGAACTACATGAAGGTTATTAAATATCGGACGGTATAGCTCGGTACTAACAACCATCGTATAGTCTATGTGACGAGAAGATTCAATCGTATGATAACCGATAGATTTGTCCCGTGTGGACAAGTTAGGAATGTATAATACGAACACCTGTATTCACTTGTGTTTTCATCCATTTCAAGATATTTCGTCGATACTTTTCCGCTGGTTCTCCATGTACAAAGATAGATTAGATGTTCATTTCAATATTGTTTCACAGCTTTGAAATGATTATCTATTCTATTACAGTGTACTCGGAGAACAGCGGGGAGGTGCTACCGAAATTTACTCGAAACGGTTGAAAACACAAGCGAATGGGTGTTCGCTCTATACATTCTTAATGGGATAGAAGCCTTACCCCCGACAGCCGAAACACACACATACAACACGAATACACAACAAACGCATCATTAGAGAGTGATTCAAGATGTTCAAGTTAAAACCAATATATGATACTCGATGATAATATGAAACTTTCATATTCTCATCGATACTCATATATGAAACTCAAAGCGCCACTTAGTCCCCGTCTATCGGTTAACATACGTTCGATATTCGTCGTGACATAGAACTATACGAAAGTTGTTAAATATCGGATGGTATAGCTCGGTACTAACAACTGTCGTGTAGTCTATGTGACGATAAGATTCAATCGTATGATAACCGATAGGTTTGTCCTGTGTGGACAAGTTAGGAATGTATAAAGCAAACATCTGCATTCACTTGTGTTTTCATCCATTTCGAGATATTTCGTCGGTACTTTTCCGCTGGTTCTCCGTGTACAAAGATAGATTAGATGTTCATTTCAACGTTGTTTCACAGCTTTGAAATGATTATCTATTCTATTACAGTGTACTCGGAGAAAAGCGGGGAGGTGCTGCCGAAATTTACTCGAAACGGTTGAAAGCACAAGAGAATGGGTGTCCGCTCTATACATTCTTAATGGGATAGAAGCCTTACCCCCGACAGCCGAAACACACACATACAACACGAATACACAATAAACGCACACACAGCACATACACACTAACAACCCTACACTTCATAAATTGAAACACACATATATAGAATACAACCCATGCATGGGTATCCTCAAATATAACTTTGACTATCGATAATTTATTCTTTTCAACGACAAACGCACACACAAAGCATATATACGGATTTTCTCCTTTGTTAGCAACCATCCCGTTCTTAGATTTCTCAATATAGTTATCATAACCTACAATTTATATGTTATATAGTCTAACATGGCTCATGAGTACGTCAGAGTTAAGGACTGAATGTATGTGGATTGGCAACAACGTATACAACCTAAGTTTGTCGCAGGAGTTGCTGCTTTTATTGAATTTGCATGCGCACATAATAAGATCGTGATAGAAAAGATTCTCTGCCCGTGCGATAGATGTGGGAATAAGTACTGGCAGAAGGTAGAATTAGCAGAGCTTCATATCGTAAAACATGGTTTTACTAGACTTTATACAACTTGGCTACATCACGGGGAAGGAGAAGAACACAGTAATGCGGCAGAAGAAGAAGGAGAAAACGATAATGCGGCAGGAGAAGACCCCTTCGGATGCCTCCTTCCGTGTGGACTTTGCCACACCTCCAGGTATATTGCACGCATATTTATTTTGAATGTAATATCTATTATAGATATACATGCATATTCATGTCAAAATTACTTACATAGTCAATGTTTGATTGTCTAGTTGGTGGTGGTGCGTCCACATCACGGACAGAGGTCACTCCCACACCTCCAGGTATGTTATACCTCTATTAATTTTGAATGTAATATTATAGATATACATGCATATTCATGTCAAAATTAATTACATAGTCAATGTTTGATTGTCTAGCTGTTGGTGCGTCCACATCAGGGACAGAGGCCACTCCCGCACCTCCAGGTATGTTTATATATCATATAGTGCATGTATATTGATTTAGAATGCTATATCATAAATATACATACATTCTTTTTGCTCTTACGTACTTACATCAGGGGCAGAGCCCACCACCGCACCTGCAGGTATATTTATATATCCTATAGTATATACATGTTGATTTAGAATGTTATATTATTGATATACGCATTCTTTTTGCAATTAATTATATAGTCAATGTTTGATTGTCTAATTATAGGTGGTGCATCCACGTCTGGTGCAGGGGGCACTCCCAGTGCAGGGGCCACTCCCGTCACTTCCATACCCTCCGCTCAGTCTGCAGGTTTGTATGAATAAATATAAAATATTTATTCATTTTACGTATCCTTTAAATATTCATGTAATTTTATCGATGCTTATTTTCTAGTTGGAGGGGATACGTCCACGTCCGGGTCACCGGCTGTTCCTCATCGGAGGAACTATAGCCCCGCTCGTGCTACTGCCCGGGCCCAGGCTCGTGTTTCTGTCGCCGGAGGTATATATCACACTTCAATTTTCATTAAACCTTGATTTCTTAATACCACTTTGCCTTAATATTGATTGTCTTGATATTTCTTGTAGACGCAGGGTATCCCCATCCCGAGAGGGGGACTCGAGACCCGAATCAGTCTTACAGGATGAGGCCCGACAGAGCCAGTGGGAAGGCAGTATTCCCCCTCTTCTTTACCCCTGATTATCGCTATACCGGAGATTATGCCGAGAGGTTCGACCAGTATATGGGGGATGAGAGCCGCCTCGTGAAGAAGTATCCACTTCACGTTGAGTGGGGCGACCAGCATCGGTGCTCATTCGCCCTCTTCTGGGATCAGGCTCGGGTATTAATATATATTTTCATTTGATTTATCCAATATATTTATTATTAACACTTGCAATTTAATTAAAAAAAAATTGTATTTGCAGTTGGATTACGATTTTCAGCCTGTACCCGACCCTAATTACCCTGGGAGGGTGCTCGATCTTCACGCTCTGTATCATAGCCTGATGAAGAACATGCAATCGAAGGTCCGATACAATAGGAACGAGCTGAAGACCAACTGCTATTCCTTGTGGATGGCGACCCCCGAGACAGAGAGAGCGGCCCTCCTACATACTCCGACCTTTGCGAGAGTCGACGTAGATACATGGCCTCTATTGTGCCAATATTTCGACTCTCAGCGCAAACAGGTATGTATTTTAAATGTAATTCATTGTTTAGTATATAATTTATTTTTTTGTGTTGCTTAATTAGAAAACTAAATCTGAATGTGTTGTGCAGAAACAGACGGATCAAAAAAAAGAGAATAGGAAGTCGGCGAAGAGGGGTCGCCCCACTTATACAGGTGGTTCGAGGAATATTACTCGTGCCATGGAGGCATCGGTAAATTACAATAGATTTATTTTAATATAATGTGAACTTAAGAGTTATTTTATAATAAATATAAATTTTTGGCGAATCGCAGAGAACTCAGACCCTGGCGCAGGGTGGTACTCCGAGCGTGCTGTCCGCGTATCTTGCTGTCCACGGCATCTCGACAGATCCCGCCACGGGCGAGCTTCGATACCCCGACACCGCTACCCAGGAGTATTGCGTAAGTGTTAATATTTACTCAACCTCTATTTGAAATTTTTGTTTTGAAAATTTCAAACTTAAATGATATACTTATATTTTACTGGTTAATGTGGGTGTAGGAGCGGGTGGTTGAGCAGGCTGAGGCATCGGGGATCGATTTTATTGGACAGAACGATCCGAAGCTACTGACCCCAGTCCTAGACGCCGCACACGGAGGGCACCACGGAGGTTGGGAGAGAGGCCGAGGACTGGGTCCTAGCAGGGCACATATGAGGTTGGACTCTACTCCGGCGGTTACTTCCTCTATCTCCCGTGAGCGACGTCTAGAGCAAGAACTTGACACCTTGAAGGCCACCGTCCAGGAGTTGAAGGAGATGATGGTATATATACTATTTAATAGTAAAATATTATGTCATATTATAGATAGCAACATATCCAATATTAGTACGTAGCCTAAGCTTATTTGGTTGTAGACTTAGCTTTGATTAATCATACATACATAGAACTGTCTGATTAAAATAAACTACGGTTTTCCAAACTAGATATCTAAACGAGGCCTAAGTCCCTAAGTATTCATAGATTGGGGTTTCGCAATAACCTGATAATGATACGAATTCGACTAATACACAGTTCTTACTCGTTTATTACACGCAAAACTGAACAGACGCGACAGGGTACTTCGGCTTAGGCTCCACATGCATCTCCTTCGGCTCCTACAGCTCCACAGCCCGCTCAGACTCCCGTAGCTGCGGCTCCGCAAGCCACTACCTCGGCTGCGGTTGCGCAGACCAGCTCCACAGCCCGCTCAGACTCCCGCACCGTCTGCATTGCTCGAGTTGTTGACTCAGAGTTTATCCGAGGAGCAGATGCGCCAGATTACGGCGATTATCAGAGGTGGAGCTGGACCGAGCTAGGGTAGCTCTTTGATTTTTATATTTTAAACATGTATTTACTTATATGATACATATTGTATATATTTTGGACGATATTGGTGGTGTTCATATTGATTTAGATTGATATCATATTCTGCTTTTTGATTTCTTTTATATATTATGCGTGAGATGTTTATTATGAATACTGCTATATATATTCTGCTTGTTGATTACTTTCATATATGATGTATATTTTATTGTGCACAGGGCGAGGAAAAAACAGGCAGCCCTTTTTATAAAAAAAACCCTGATAATATGTCCCTACGGATTAATCCGTAGGTACACATGTTGCGCCTACCATTTAATCCGTAGGGTCCAACTTTGCCCCTACACATTTATCCGTAGGGACAATATATCAGGATACCTGATATTTTGATTGTATGGACTCAGTAACAGGGGGTTAGGCTTGTCCCTATGGAGTAATCCGTAGGGCCTTAGCTTTACCCCTATAAATTTACCCATAAGGACAAAATATCAGGACACCTGATATTTTGCCCCTACATATCTGTACCTACGCCTTAAACCGAAGGGGCATATATTTGTTCCTACGGATTTATCCGGAGGGGCAACTATTTTATTTTATAAACCGATAAATTAAATTTTGTCCCTATGGTGAAATCCGTAGGGACCAATAGACCTACGCATTAAGTCGTAGGGGCAAATATTTTACCGTAGGGGCATGTTTAAGGCTAATACTTGCACCTGCGGCGTGTGCACCTACGGCGTATTTTTGTGTCCCTACGAATATAGTCGTAGGGGCAGAGGTTTGCACCTACGGATTTATCCGTAGGGGAAACCCCTATTTTTAGTAATGCCATAATCATCATCCAAACCCAAATTAATCCTAATTAACCTAATTAACAAAAATTAACCATAATCCTAATCATCACCCGAACCCTCACATAAATTAACCCTAGCTCAAACCAAAATTAACCCTAATTAATCTAATTGACCATAACCCTAACCATCACCAACCCTATTTTACCTAATTAATCCAAATTAACCCTAATCCTAATCATCAACCAAACCCTAACCCTACCTAATTAAACTTAACCCTAAGCCTACTCATCACCCAAACGCTAACCCTAACCCAAATTAACCCCAATTAACCCAGCCCTATAATCTCAACCCTAACCCTAAAATCAACAACAATAACACCAAAAACAACATAATTATAAATTAAACTCGAAATTAACTCACCTCAGTAGTCATCGGCCGATGGCAAAGAGCTCAAGAAGGTGGAGAGCAAGAGCTTAATGAGATGGAGGAGGCCGGGAATATGGAGCTCGAAGAGGTGCTTGCGGCGACGAGAACGATTGGCGGCAGCGAAGTCTATCGGCGGCGAGGAACTCCACGACAACCTCGAGCGACTCCTGCAACGGAGGATGAACTCGGTGATGAGGAAGTCGACGACGAGAGTGTGGTGGCGACGATGCGCGATGAAGTCGGCGACAATGGGTGCTTGGGAATTGATGAGAAATTTTGGAGACAGTGGAAAATTACTTAGCTTTATTTTTTTATAAATAACCCTCTGTTGTCCCTACGGATTAATCCGTAGGGCCTTCTTTTACGGCACCATAGAGCTAAATAAAAAGATTACATTTTAATATTTTTTAATTTATTTATGTCCCTACGGTAAGCACCATAAGGGTAAACAATGCCCCTACGGTTTAATCCGTAGACGCAATAAAAAGTTGCCCCTGCGAATTCCTCTATCCGTAGGGGCAATCTCTCATTGTAGTAGTGAGTTAAGGATGTATCGTCCAGTCGCATTCAGTGTTTTCCGTTATCATGTACTCGACTACCATCATGCCACACATATAAAAAAAACTCACGAATCGGTTGGACGCCATACCTTTATTTACGTTAGATTAGAAATTCTAATATTAAATGAAAAGGCTACTTTGATTATTCATGACATTCTTTTCATGATTATTCGTATTTAAATCATTGTTATGAACATGTTTAGATCATTACATGGATATCGTTTGCTTTATAAATGGTTATAGTAGTTACAAACTATCTGTTTTATTGTATCATGTATTGTCAGATTGATATTCTTCTGTATTTGCAAGTATTTATTTTATATTGTTTATTTGCAATAAATGATTATGGCGATTTTTAGGAGCTTACCGGGTTCAAGTTCGTTGACAAATATTTTCCTTTTGTTTTTTGGGGAATGTCTGTCAGAAGAGACAGGTATCGCGGACGAGAACTTGTACAAAGTTGAGCCATTTGGGGAAGACAGTCTTGGCCTTCCATCGCAAACGGATAATTAGATTATTTCAGTTCGGTGTACTTTAGGTTTAGCGGCTTATTTGGATCTTTATTTGATTGGTAGTATAATTTTTCTTCGGCGATATTGTCTTCGGATCTTTGATATATTTAATAGAGTTGGATATTATTATTATGATTCTTGTTGTGATGGTTAAACTTATTATTATTATTATTTTGCTTAACCAAACACTAGACGTGTTCATATTGTGATGATGTGTTTCCTGGTGTGAATACGTCACGGGCTTATCGGTCTCGCTTCCTGTCTAGTGGGAAGCGGGACGTGATACGAATTTTCAAATTCTTCTAAGTGGTATTTTATTTTTCTTTAATCGGAACTTGCTGCTTAATAACTGGAACTTTAAGTTTACTACGTGGGATTTTAAGGTAAATGAGTAGGACTTTTGACTTTAAACGTACTTAAAACTTGGGATTGTTTACTCCTCAAGTGAGCATTTTTGTTCTTTCATGTGGTACTTTAGGATTTCTAAGTGGCCCTTCTGTTTTCTGAATGGGAAATTCTGAGTTGCTTTCTGAATTCCCTAAATGGAACTTTCTACTTACCAACTTAAACTTTGAGTCTACATCGTGGGACTTTCGTATTACAAAGTGGGACATTTGACTTAAAAAATGACCCACTTGAATTGTGTGGTCCCACTTATCATTACAAATGACCTACTTAGCAGTAGAAAGTCCCACTAAGAAACTATTTAGTTTAACTTTAAATCATGAACTTTCAAGTTTATAAGGTTTTAAATAAGAAACTTTCAAGTTCTTCTAAGCGGGACTTTATTTTTCTTTAAGTGGAAATTTTTGATAAATAACTGAAACTTTAAGTTTACTAGATGGGACGTTAAGGTAACTGAGTGTGACTTTTGACTTCAAACGTACTTGAAACTGTGATTGTTTGCTCTTCAAGTAGGTTTTTGTATTCTTTCATGTGGTATTTTAGGATTCCTTGATGGCCCTTCTGTTTTCTAAGTGGGAAATTCTGAGTTGCTTTCTGAGTTCCTTAAGTGGATATTTCTGCTTGCCAACTGGAACTTTAAGTCTACAACGTGGGACTTCAATATTACAAAGTAGGACATTTGACTAAAGATGTACTAGACACTGGAATTGTTTGGCCCTCAAGTGTGCCTTTATGTTCTTTTATGTAAAAATTTATAGTTCCTACGTGTGACAATCTAAGTTCTGAGTGGGAATTTATTCTTAGTTGTATTAGCCTGTCATGATAATACTCTTCTTTGTGAATTAAAATGCATCAAGTATGGAAGACAAGCGAATAAATTGATAAAATACACATCATAAAAAGAAAACCTAAAAGATCATTCATTACATATGTCCCAAAAAATACCCAACACAAATAAGAAGGAAGAAAAAAGAAACCTCATCACCAACCCACACAAGCATCTTCTTTTCCATTGACCTCATCACTTTAATTTCAGATAAAAGTCGTGAGTTTTAATTAACATATCATTCTTGCATTGCTAATTCATCATCCCCTAAACTCTCTCGGATTGCAATTTCAGATCCAACATGTGAATTAGAAAAACCCCGAATTCTAAGTTTGTCATTCCATGCAAACACCCTGATTGTTGCGAAAAAGTGTGTGTAGTAGAATAACCGCAATCAATAACGGTGTCGCGTGTAGTTAGACCGAGATGAGTACGGGTCGTCCTCTGGGAAACGTGTAACCTTTTACTCTTACTTTAGATGTGTTGAGAAAGAGAGGAGGGATAAAGAATTTTGAAGCATGGTTTCTAGATCTACGTTAAGCAAGAATGCAAAAATATAGATCTAGATTATTTATGGATGTAATTAATATAATAAAGGGGCTTGTAGGGTTCGTTAGGATTTAGTAGTCATAGACGATTAATTAAAAGTTACCCTTTTTATCCTTTAATAGATTTAAAACTAGAACGACGGTGATGCGTGTAGATTAGGGTTTCTGGAAGGAAAAGAAATCCCACTCTTAACCCTTATCTCGACACGGAACTCCGTTCATATCTAGCCTTTACCAAAACAATCATTAATCTAATCTCTAGTCGCGGTCGGAACTAACAAAGAATTGTTAGCGCGCCCGATTAGGATGTTAATGATTCTTTTGATAAAGTTCATAAACTTTATAGGACTTAAAAAGGGTTTAGGGATGTTCATCATCCATTAGCCTACCTTAATCCTACGAACCCTAACAAGCGGAGAATTACTCGCGCATGTTGGGAGAAAAAGAGATGGAGAGAAAATGCATAATTAAACTACGAAGAAATAGAATAGGAAAAAGAGCTACCTTTATTAATCAACAATATTCATTACACTTTGATTCCTTAGAAAATGATTACAAAGACTAGTTTGCTTCTCGATCTCTTCCAAGGAGGTAGACGAACAGTTGATGATCAGTCTGGATGCGTGAGCCGTCTTGGACTTCGTGATCTCGTCGACTTGATAAATTTTCCAAGAGGCTCTCGGTCTCTATTTATAGTCCAAAGCCAGAAACATTTACTTCCAAATTAGGAAACTAACTGTATAGATTCACCCAAAATTTTCTCAGCCACTATCTCTAAAATAATGCGGCGGATCCGCGGCCTGATGATCGGATCCTTTGATCAATTTTTTATGGTAATTCTCCTTATGACATGTGGCGATCCTTGGAACCTTCAGAATTTGGAAATCTTTTCTTTTCTTCTACCAGAATTGATTTCTTCATTTTGATTTTTTAATTAGGCAGGTTAGCTTTAACAACTTGATTTCCTTGATTTAAGACCTGAAAATTCTGCACAACAACTTAGATAATATTTAGTAGACTTAGTTCTACTAGGATTTGGTCAATAATATTATTTGCATACATTTTCCTACCAAATGCTAATTACAATATATCAACACATGGAAAATAGTATTTTTACACATCAACCCTCATATGTATGATATATTATAATAAAGACCTTTTTAAATATGGAAATGGTAGGAAAAATGTAATAACAAATGTGCAGTTTTATCAACTGAACAAATACCCCCAAACTTTACGTCCTGGGTATGTGATACCAGATCAGGATCCCGTATATGTAATCTGTTACATGGGCTACAGAAAGGTAGAGAACTGAGGACGGGTGAAAAGTTTCATGAGACAGAAAACGGTGCAAGTGTTGCAGCCAAGTCTGTTGGTCACTATCACCCTGTATTACCAAAATACATTGATTCTGAACAAATGTTATTAGATACCGAACCTGATATACAACATCATATCAGTCTCTTTATTAGTAAAGAAATGATATAATTTTGTATTGTTGGATAATGTTTTGAACATTTCCTATATCAAGAGTTGATCGGTTCAGGCACGTTATCTAAAAGCATTGACGTTCTAAATCAAACTGCAGTTCTTAGTATACAGAACACACACAAGAGGAAGAGTTCAGAAATGAACGACTTCTTCTTGAGACATTGTAGACTAGGTCATATCAATGCGACCCGGCTAGCTGAAGTTACAGGTAGATGCATATTTAAATTAGTTTAAATTTACATCTTATGAAACTTGCCAGTCATGTCACAAAGATATTATGACCACAGCTCTGTTTATTGGAAACAGAGAAAGAGTTAGTGAACTTTTGGGATTGATACATGCTGATGTATGAAAGGTCCCCTGTCTACACATGCCAAGACCGGTTCTTTGTACTTCATTACATTCTCTGATGATCTCTCAAGATTCAGACATATGTTCCTGTTGAAACACAAGTCCGAACCTTTTGAGATTTTCACAGAATATAAGTTAGAAGTAGAGAACCAAAATACGGGTATAAGTATTATGTCCTTTGATGTGATCAGGGAGGAGAATACTTGAGCACGGAATTCCTGGATTATTCTAAAGGAGAATGAGATTCTCTCTCAGCATTACTCCTTCGTATACACCACAGCACGTTGGTATATCGGGGCGGAGCAATCACACCCTATATGATAAGGTGTGCTCTATGATGAGTACTACTGAGTTTCCTGTTTCCTTTTGGGGGTTGTGCACTTGAGAAGCTGCATACCTATTGAATAGGGTTTCAATCAAATCAGATGCCTACCACTTCATATGTGATATGGAAAGGGAAGAGCCCATATCTTAAGTTAGTTAAGATTTGGGATTGTCCAGCCTATGTCTAAAAGCAAAATCCGGACAAGCTCAAGACAAGGTATGTTATGTAGAACTGGAAAGGTTCCAGCTATACAAACTACAGCAAATGATTTGATAGAACCAAAGGATTCAGTAGATTCCAACGAAGCTCAGCCTCTCCGCCGATTTAGTAGGGTTCCTCACCCACCTGAGAGATACTTCGGTTTCTCTATGACAGTGGGAGTGAGGATTGCATCATGAGATGATGACCCAACTAGTTTCGAGCAGGCCATCGAGAGTAGGGACTCTGTAAGAATGGCTGGATGCTTAGTGATCTGAGATGGAATCCTTATACACCAACAAAGTATGGACTTTGGTTGCTTTATCTGAAGGGTTAAATCCCCATTAGGAGCAAGTATATCTTGAGAAGATTACTTGGTGTAGATGGAAAAGTTGAGACTTTCAAAGCTAGGCTTGTTAAAGGTTTGCATCGTAGACCAGTTATGGCTAATAATGAAACCTTTTCTGGGGCCTATGCTTAAGTCCATCCAGATCCTACTTGCCACAGCTACATACCATGACTATGACATCTGGTGGTTGGGTGTCATGACAGCTTTTCTAAATGATGTTTTAGAAGAGGGCGTCTATAAGTACACAGCCAGAGAGCTTCGTAGACAGTGGGAGCAGCGGAAACGTGCACGAGTTGCTTTATAGGATAAAGCAGGCATCGCGGACTTAGAACGTCTGTTTTGATGTGATAGTCAAAGAGTTTGACATCATCAAAATGGTAGATGAACCTTGTATAAACAAAAAGGTAGTAGGGAGTATGGTGGTGATCCTTGTAGAGTACGTGGATGGCATACTCTTGATAGGGAAGAAGTTTCCTATGCTACGCTCGGTCAATCTCCGCTTATCACAATGATTCTCCAAATAGGATCAAAGCGATACCTCCTGAATCCTGGATTTTGGATCTATGAGATAGATCTAAATGGATGTTAGGATAATCACTAGTTGTAGTGAGATGGTATCAATCGATCCAGGGGAGAATCACTGGAAAGGTTCCAGGATGATAAGGACGACTGAAAGTCAGTCACAGGCATTGTCTTTACCCTCAGTAAAGGGACGGTATGTTGGAAGAGTTCCAAGATAGATACCGTGGCATACT
Source organism: Agapanthus africanus (assembly GCA_030015575.1). Lineage (NCBI taxonomy): Eukaryota > Viridiplantae > Streptophyta > Magnoliopsida > Asparagales > Amaryllidaceae > Agapanthus > Agapanthus africanus. The sequence goes on along the minus strand of CM057339.1, from coordinate 818,887,550 downwards.
AGAAGATAAAGGCTGGATACATCGCTACCAAAGATACTACCAAAGAAGAAGTCTGGGTGTATATTAGTTCATGAGATGAACTTCGTTCCTACCATTGTGAGACAATGGAGTTGTGGCTTATGCCAAGGAACGCCCGTCCCATCAGTGATCCAGACATATTCTAAGGCAGTGTCACCTGATCGTGGAGATGGTTGATCTCCAGGGGATCGAGGTTAGGAGAGCAGACTCAGAGGACAACACAGCGGATCCACTCACAAAGGCCTTTTCCCAGAGAGACGGACTTTTATGGGATGGTTGAGTATGAGATACTACAACCACTGCTATCAGATGGCCCTAGTGCAAGTGGGAGATTGTTAGTTATATGTATGCCCTAGAGGCCATTACTATACATAGGATGTATATTGTAATGGATGCTTGGATATATATAGGGAGGACTTTCTCGCTCGACATGATAGTATGCTATCTGGTTGCTCTTTACCTTAACGTGTACACTGATTGTTTCTCTGTTACATGTTGGTAAAGCCCTTAGGATGTGTACTTGACTACCTGGACTATGATGCGGATCATACTAGTGGGGACATGGTAGTACATAAGTACATCCTTCAAGGTCCCTAGTCGTGGGTGTATCGAGACGGGGCATCGATATACCAGAGTAGACTAGCGTATACCTTCTCGACCCATACAGATGGGCGATGGATGATCCCATATCCATTGGTGTCTGACATCAGAGATGATATACGGGTGCTCAGTGGAGACTGAGTACACTGGACGGACTCGCCGAGAACTCCCAGATGGTATTATACCTTACGTCAGATGGCAGTTCTCTGGTGACATTGATACAGAGTAGTCTGTTGACCCCAGATCGTCATAGAGTCTTGTATGATTCCCACTGTGCTTTGATTTCCACCTTACCACATCCAAGAGGGCGTGCAAAACGGTGGTTTTTGGGTACAGTCCCGATTCACATGGAGGCAATGAGCGATAGGAGGGGATTCGTCTCTCCCGGTATAGGGAGTTGATGTTGCGCTGTGTTCGATTGGCTATAACCGGAAATCCCTGGCCAGGGTTGCTGAGATTTACTGGTAAGTGTTATCAGTAGTATCTCGAACTATTATAGACCTCATATCGACACGACTTATCGAGCTATTGGGGTCTGACGTTTACCACCCCTAGGCAAGATATGCGATATATCAGACGACGAGACCGGACTATACGGTAAGTGTTACTGGTTGGATTCACAGGAGTGTGAGCGAGCTTGCTCGTTGATCTTCTGATCGCTCAATACCCGGGTGGCCGTTACGTTTAGCAGACCGCTTGCGGCTTGTGGGTATTTGATATGATCATCACCTGCTGCCGGCGTATTGACGAGTCTTTAGAGTCCTACACCGAGGTTTCCTGGCTCAAGCGAAACAAAATAGGAGCGCATATGAGATATGTGCGGGACCAAAAATAATAACAGTATGTGATACTGTATTCTATTCTCGCGATTTGTATCATTGGACGGTTATATATGATATAGCCAGTTTACCGAATCAAGTGTTGATTCGATACATTGATACACATGATATTAGTCGGTTATATACAGTATGACCGGATCATTAAATCAAGTGTTGATTTAATGATTTAATGTATAATTATATATTTGATATATTACTTTGCATTAACTAATATTGGTTCACTTAAGATGGATTTTCTCACTTGATGTGCACAAGTAGTATATGTGATATATTTTTGTGCACTTGATTGTATCATGTTTGATGATACGTATAAACTTGGGTGTGTGTATGCATTGAACCATGTTTAGGTAAATGGTTAGGGTTTTAATTTATTTATTCATTTATTTATTTATTCTTTATAGCAAGAAAAGAAATGGTTGCTTCTTTTGGATTTACTTTGAAGCTTCATGAAGCTTTGAAAAGTTCAACCATTTTTGTTTCTTTTGCTGAACCTAACCATTCACCTAACCCTAGTTTATTCTCTACACTTAACCATGGTTGCATTATGATAACCATCACTTTTTTTTCTATTATTGATAATTCTTTTTCATTTCTTCTTCTTCATCTTCTTCATGAAGAGAAAAAGAAAAACCTTTGTTTGAAATTTCTAAGTGATGATTCCAAGTGAGAAATCCAAATCAAAAGTGAACCCACTTCCTATTTCTTCATCCTCTACCACTTGCCATGTAGTATAGGGTGTTTTCTTCACAATTTTCATGACTTGGTGAAGTTGCCTCGACGTAGATCATCTTCGGCATCGAAGTCGACGACCTAGCCCGATCTTTTCTCCGATGAAACCACCGTGAGAGTCTAGGATCCGATGATCGCAGCAAAGGGACTTCATCACGGAGCTATGGAGGTGGAGGACCGGATCTACAAAGGTTGTATTTCCGTTCACTTAGCAATAAAGTTGTTTACTAGCTTGTTGTTTCGCCTATTCTCTAGTTAACGATCTAGTCTAGGGTTTCTCGGCACCGGAAAATTTTGAATTTGGCATGGTTGATGCCTTGTGAGACCTCTTGAGTGTGTCTAGGAACCCTACAAAATAGATATATAATGCAGTGATGATAGATTCAACCATATTCATTTTGGTTAACAGGAAGTAATTAGGGAGAACTTAGAAATAGATGAGAGAGAGACCGAGCGAGCGATCGTGTGTGTGTCATGAGTGTAAATAGGAGTGAAAGCGGAGGGCACTAAACAGAAGGAAGCACGGATCTCGTTTTGTCATTTTGGCGGGTATTGCCGACTCTACGCTTACGGCTGTCTTCATATAAGAGGATGTCATTAGGCACGTTTATGAATATCAAAAACAAATTTAACTTTAATTTCTATATATTAGCTTGGATTACAATATAAAAATACGAGGGAAAAAAAACAAAAAAAAAACATACCTTAATGCTAGCAAATCCCAATCTTAATCTTGACTATACTAGTCCATACATTCATGAGCTAGGATAACATAATAGGTTTCTTAATTTTGTCATCAAACCAACCCCAATCCTAACCCTAACCCTACCACCAGCCCCAGCCCCAACCTCAGCCCCAACCCCCTGCCGAACCCCAACCCCAGCCGCAGCCCCAGCCCCAGCCCCAGCCCTAACGCCAACCGTAGCCCTAGCCGCCGCCCGAGCCCCAGCCCCAACCGCAGCCCGAGCCCGAGCCCCAACCCCAGCCCTAGCCCAAGCCCCAGCCCTAGCCCGCAGCCCCAGCCCCAGCCCCAGCCCTAACCCGCAGCCCCAGCCCCAGCCCCAATCAAATATTTGAGTAATTGAAGATTTCGTTACCTGTGCAGAGGCGACGACGAGAACGGAGATGAGCCGACGCTGGCGACGACGAAAGCAGGCGGTGGCAACGACGAATCGGCGGCGCTGGCGATGACGAGAACGACGATCGATCGTCGGGAACGAGGGTTTGAGAATTTGGGTTCGCGCGAGAATTAGGAATAATGAGCGTAGGGATCGATCTGAGCTTTTAACTTAAATCCTTATTTAGATGCCCCTACGGATAAGTCCGTAGGTTCTTGGTTTGCGGCTCCGTAGGGACAAATAACAATTTAAGATTTAATAATCTTTAAATAAATATGTAAGGACCGTACGGGCAACCTTTTGGCCCTACGGATTAATCCGTAGGGCCAAAATAAAATTGCCCCTACGGATGCCGTTATTCGTAGGGGCAACCCTCTATTTTAGTAGTGATGAGAAAAACTTGAGAAGAAGACCCTAAAATGGCTTGGAGAAGAAAACTTGATCTCATTAATTTTTTGACAGATTGGCACATGTGAGTCATGTCCATTTTCAGCTTTACAACCGGTCAAAACTATTTTACAGCTGGCCATTTCAATCGAATAATCTGGTTCATTGGTTCCAAATTGGACAGTCCAACTTTTAAAAAAAAATCTTTAATGCTATTTTTGATCTACCGAATCATCCCGCTTTGTTAAATTAATTAAGTTTCATTGATAAACAAGTAATGGAATACCTTTGGTCAAGTCATTAAATTAATTAAGTTTCATTGATAAACAAATTATGGAATACCTTTGATCAAGTCTTATCTGTGGAGAAATTAAATCTTTTGTAGTGAAGCAAGTTATCAATTTCTATCACCATCGATCCCATTTTTGCGTATCGAACGGGCACTATAAAGTTTACCAAAGATTAATCATGGTTGAACTAGAAGCATATATGAATGAATTGATGCGAAAGGGAAAGATGTGGAAACTTTGCATATTATGGATGATTGCGTAGAAAAGTAATAGAGCAGCTGATGTGGAACGCAAGTTTCACTTACAAAGCTCTTTGTGCAAAGTCAAAAGCTAAAGATTTGGGTGTGAGGTAGCAGTTAAAATGAAGAGGCAAGATTTCTTAGCAAGTTTAAACTCTCAATTAATGACTAAAAAGTTGGAAAGCAACAAAGTGCTCGAGTCATCATTTGTGTCTCTTGTTAAAAGTTTGTGCATATATGTCCAAAATGGAGTATATATGCGACTTGGATAATACTACTTAATCAATGAAAGAATTTATGGTCACTTGTAATTGTAGCTATAATCTTTATTATTATTATAACCAAAAGTCTTTAGACGATATCATTAATTAACAAATTAAAAAATAGAGAAAAAAAATGACAAAATTTCAATACCCAAACTTGATAATTGGATATGTAAACCATATCCACCACAAAAGAAAAAAATAAGAAGATGAAAAATCAACAACCCTCTTTCTCTTTCTCATTCATTACACATTCTCTCTTATGATCAAAATCCCAAAAAGAGATATGTATTATAAATTTATACATAAGATCTTATATCTTTATTATTTTGTGTAACCCATAAATTTCTTAATTCTAATATTACCGCTAACCGAATTGATTTAATTTAAATTTAGAAAAACCGTAGATTTCTTTAGAAATTTCATGTAATTGTATAGAATAAAAGGTTTTGAACATCATTTGAGTATATATATATTGTTCAAAAGATAGAATGAACTAATCATTGTTAAGAAATATAATATAGGAACATATCATATAGAGAGCCAAGTTAGCTAATTAATGTAGCAATGCACTAATAGCCAATGGAAATCTAGGAGCTAGTGAACATCTAAGTAAGATTCTAACTTCCATGAAAATGAGGACAAGTAAGAAACTAAAAAGGTTTTTAAAAAATTGTCATGATAGCTGAAATTAAGCCGGTATAACGTGAATTGTCGGGGAAAATGTTAGAAATTGATGGTACGTGTGTCTATATATATATGTGTGTGTGTAATAAACTCATATGAAAATAAAAACCAATTTTCTTTAGATATGATAGACCGTATTGTTGGAAAAATTAAAACAATCTTATTAATGTATTTGAACCCTAAAAATAAATGGATATAAATCAAGCATTTATCAAAGTTAGAATATTTTTACTTTGAAACCAAACAAAAGATAAAAATTATATATAGTTTTTCTTTCAAACCAAACACTATTTTCAAAGATATTACATTATATGTCAATCTCTTCTTATTCAGGTAAGTAAAACTGATCACTCAAATCAACTTTCTTCAAAAGAGAAAACTCCACAAGTCTCTCAATCTTGTTCAAGATCTCAATGCCTACATTTGTGCTTGTGATCTTGACCCGGCCCACTTCTGCTCCCTTCTTTCTCATTCCATTTATAGAACACATAGGGCCATGGCTTTATTATTCAAAGTTTGTGCTAATATATGTCTCTCTCTCACATCAACGACCATTGAGCATGAAATGAAGCCAGACAAAGGAGGAGAGCAACTGACATCTGCCCATTTCTGCTCACTGCAGTAGGGCAATTAAGCCATAAGAGACCCAACACTTCATGTGTGGCCTTTAAATTTTATCTAGGACCACATTATCACATGCATATACACACACACACGCACAATCGCGAACGCCCGTGACCGATGTTTCTATTGTGCAATCATTAGCGCAATGATTAATAAATTTTATGAAAAGAATATTTTTTTTAATATTTATTTCATTTTTCATACAAGTATTTATTTTTTAAAAAAAATTCACGAAGAATCATATATTAGGGTTTATGAACTTGGTTGCACCAGCCTCTATACCTTGTAAGACATTTCATACGTACTTATTAGTTTATGACTCAATGGACTGAGAAATATTTAGCTGTTAATCGGTCTCATGATATACAAAATTCATAAAATGAAGAGAAATAAAATTTGCTTGATGATCATGGCATGTCGAGTAATGAAATCACACTCGTGGTAATTTCTTGATATATGATCATGGCATGTCGGGTACTATTAATTAATTAGTTGAAGAAGGATTTGTACCTCATGAAATCGGTGATATGACTTGATTTTTTTAGGACAGCTTTTTAGCCAGCCGTAAAATCTTATGATTTTTTATTATTTAAGTACTAGTTTATTATATTGTAGACAATTTCCATTTTGCAACTAAATTTAATTACAATAGAATTGGTTGTATATACCTACAAGTCATTGGCCCCAAGCAGGATTGAGACTTGGTTTCACCTGCTGAATCCACATAGAGACCAAATCAGCATTGCTGTTGGGCAGTTAATTAGTCACTTAATCATGATATGCAATTTAATCTATAGTAGGCAGTTTCTTACATTATCCCGATGCAGGTAAATTTTGTCAGACCATGCATATCAAAGAAAATTAAATCTCAAACATTATAATATTGACTTCCACCTTAATTTCCCTCATGATAAAAAGGAGAGAGGAAAGGGAAAAAGAAAAGAAAGTAAAAGAATGAGCAAACAAAACAGTGATATACATCTACCAAAAAAACTTTATCTAAGTATTGATCGTTGGATGAGTTGTTAGACTCCTCAACAACCCTTGCAAGCTTAGCATTTTTTGGAAAAAGTTTGATGGGTGCTCAGATGACCTATTCTTTTGTGTTTAGCTAGGGGTCCTACACATCTCATACATAATGTAACTAATCTTTTTGTAGAAACTAATTATTGTATTCCTCCTTAAAAAGGTTGTGAAGTTATATTAGGCCAGCTCATGAAAGACATGTCAAGGTTGCCCAAATTATGAAACAATAATATGTGAAAAGAAAATGAAGAGAGAGAGAGAGACTCATGGTCCTATCCTTGACCAAAATGGTCATATATAACTTTAGTCTTATTAATGTGTAGAGAGAGAGAGAGAGAGAGAGAGAGACCCATGGTCCTATCCTTGACCAAAATGGTCATATATAACTCTAGTCTTGTTAATGTGTTAGGTTTATCCCTTGTCAACCAATATTGTAGAGTCCCCCCCTCATCCTTCAAATCCAATATTATTCTCATTCACCCCTCATCCTTCAAATCCATTATTCTCTCTCTCTCTCCATGGAAGACGCATGCGATACCGGCCTTGTTCTCGGGCTAGGCAAATATCATCCTTCTCTCAAATCATCGAGACCGTCTTCGTTGGTTCCGAAGCTTATCGAGCCGACGCCGCTCACCCTTGGACTCTCCGACGATGCCTACAATCTGACATCAGCACAGCATCAGCACCAGCAGTTGTCGTCACCACCAAGCACAAACTCATCCATCTCAAGCATCAAGCACGAAAACATTGACATAGGGAACGAGGAGATGGAAAGGGTATCGTCAAGAACGACCGACGAAGAGGAAGAGGGAGGTATCAGGAAAAAGCTTAGGCTTACCAAAGATCAGTCTGCTCTATTAGAAGACAAGTTCAAAGAGCATACTACTCTCAATCCTGTTAGTATATATTGCCTTCTCAAATTTTTTCCTATATATGGGATTTTTATTTTTATCTTTACATGTTTATAATTAATTTATTGATTGTTTAAATTTAATTAATTGTTTAATTGCTTGTTATATATCAGAAACAAAAGCAAGCTTTAGCCAAGCAATTGAATCTCCGGCCGCGGCAAGTGGAAGTGTGGTTCCAAAACAGGAGAGCAAGGTTGGTGTACATAATCTTTACAAGATTTGGTTGTTTAATTTGAATATTTTAAATTACAAATTTGTAGAAATTTTGTAATCAACCAGCTAGCTAAAGAAAGCTTGGAACAATCAACTCCTTTGATTTCTTACAAAGAATAATCCTCAAATGGACGAATATGCGTGCAGAGAGTACATATTTTTGGTGACCTAGCTAGTTTGTAACTTCCTTCCTTGAATATTCTTCTTTCTGGAAGCACAGGTCAGAATTTGTTAATTTATTTTATCAAGAAAATATATATATATATATATATATATATATATATATATATATATATATAGACAGAGAGAGAGAGAGAGCACGCGAGCGAGCGAGGTAGCATATATGTCTTTTAAATATCCAAGCCAAATAAAAAAGATTTACAGTGTTACAATAGAAATTACAATATTAAAAGATATATGAGAAAGTATAAAATGCTCAAAAAATTAACAGAATAAAATTTTGCAATTCATAGGAGCTTTAACAATAAGATTCTTTCATGATCAACTCTCACCGACATAATTTAGTGTAACATGCTATAAACTCTCTTCATTTTAACTACTGTCCGAAATTCCAACAAGATAATAATGAATTTCTAATATCTTCAGGACTAAGCTGAAGCAAACAGAAGTCGACTGTGAAGCACTCAAAAGGTGTTGTGAGACACTGAGCGACGAGAACAGAAGGCTGCAGAAGGAGTTACAAGAGTTGAAGGCACTCAAAGTTGCCCCAGCTGCGCCGCTGGTGTACATGCCGATTTTGGCCCCGCAGATTGTCACGGTTTGCCCTTCGTGCAAGAAGGTGATCACCGGAGCCATCGATGAAGCCAAGGCCAGGCCTTTCATTGTGGCACCTAAACCTCAATTCTTTAATCCCAATTTCTAGGTCTGCTGCATGCTAAGAATTAATTAAAGCTTAATATGGCTTCCAACTCCATTCAATCCCTCTTCTTTTTATTAGGGTTTGGGAGTTAATTTATCTATTTAAGTGTTATCTAATTACCTTACCTAGGTTTAGTTTATTATTGTTAAGCTATGCATATCTTTTATATTATTTTGCATTTACCTTTTTGCATTAGGATTTACGTGTATTATACGTATATTACGTATTATGGTTTCATCTTATGGGCTATTTATATAGAGAGAGGCATATTGTACATTGCTCCTTGATCAATCAATAATATTATTTTTCTCTTTTTCCAAATCTATGATTTGTAACATGGTATCAGAGCCATCGATCGATCCTTGGTAAAACCCTTGTATCAGAGCCTTCAAATATCTCATAATCTAACAGCCTCCTTCAAACACACGGCGGATAACCGAGAGTTTGGATAATATCTTGAACAAAAATATACAACCTGTAGAACGACGGAGAAGAATAACAAATCTAAAGTATAGAACGTGGCGGACTAATACCTATTGATCTTTTTCGCAGATTGCAAGATGGACCGAATAACCTGTAGTCTTTTTCGCTGGAAATACTAAACGAAGAAAATTATAATGCTAGAAGACGCCATAAGAAAAGAATAGCTGATTGGACGGAAAAAATCATGCTGCTAAAAAACGTCATAAAAAAAGAATAACTACTAAAACTTGATATTGATAGAGCCAACTGCTTATGATCAAACTGAGAGAACTCATTTCTGGATTAGATATTATTGACGCAAGTTTATTTATTTTAGAATAATAAACAAAAATATATATGAAGATAAATTTTAAGTCGAGCCTTCGTGCTCTAGGCTTTCGAGCCACCTTCGAGCCTCATGCTCCATCGTGTTCTCATCTCGAGCACTATTCCTCTAACCATGGACAGTGCTTATAAGGATCCGAAACATCTCTCGCCTCCTTCTGATGCAGATTGTTCTATATTTTGTCGTTACTGTAAGAAAAAAGGGCACTTGATTGCTAATCGTTCAACACGGTCATCTCGACTGGTTGCTTGCTATCGTTCACCACATTCATCCACCACTTTCGCATCTCCAGCAGGCTCTACTACAGTCTCATCAGGAGCTTTTTCCTCTGCATAGAGAGCACAGATAACACAGATCATTGGTATCGTTGTATGGAGTCTTGGCATTAATGGAGCTTCCAAGCGATTATCATCTACATTTTCTGATTGTACTGTTTCAATTGCTAATTCCGATATTTCTATTTCTTAGATATTTGACTCAGGTGCCTCACATCATATGACTTTTGATAAATATTTTCTTGCAAACTGTGAAAGTATGTCTTAACACCTCTACTAGTTTTCTATGAACATCAAGTATGCAATTTTAAAATTTTAGAGTATACTAAACAAGAATCGAACTAAATATTAGGGTTTCAAAAACATAGCATAACAAGAACTTAATTAAGTGAAAAGATACTACAACCTTTGTAGTCTAGTTCTTTCACTTCAAAAGCTCCGAGCAGTAGTCCTAAAACTCTTGTTTGACTCCACTTGAAGGATGGAACGAGCTTACTCAAAATCTTCGTCGTCGAAAATAATCCACCTCGAAACTTCTCACACTCAAGCTCACACTTCACTAATTTATGAATTAGTGAAGAGAACAACCTATACTAATTTGATAAAATAGTGTAGGTTGATGAAATATGGATTTTGCTGAAACAAAAATATATATGAAGATAAATTTTAAGTCGAGCCTTCGTGCTCTAGGCTTTCGAGCCACCTTCGAGCCTCATGCTCCATCGTGTTCTCATCTCGAGCACTATTCCTCTAACCATGGACAGTGCTTATAAGGATCCGAAACATCTCTCGCCTCCTTCTGATGCAGATTGTTCTATATTTTGTCGTTACTGTAAGAAAAAGGGGCACTTGATTGCTAATCGTTCAACACGGTCATCTCGACTGGTTGCTTGCTATCGTTCACCACATTCATCCACCACTTTCGCATCTCCAGCAGGCTCTACTACAGTCTCATCAGGAGCTTTTTCCTCTGCATAGAGAGCACAGATAACACAGATCATTGGTATCGTTGTATGGAGTCTTGGCATTAATGGAGCTTCCAAGCGATTATCATCTACATTTTCTGATTGTACTGTTTCAATTGCTAATTCCGATATTTCTATTTCTTAGATATTTGACTCAGGTGCCTCACATCATATGACTTTTGATAAATATTTTCTTGCAAACTGTGAAAGTATGTCTTAACACCTCTACTAGTTTTCTATGAACATCAAGTATGCAATTTTAAAATTTTAGAGTATACTAAACAAGAATCGAACTAAATATTAGGGTTTCAAAAACATAGCATAACAAGAACTTAATTAAGTGAAGAGATACTACAACCTTTGTAGTCTAGTTCTTTCACTTCAAAAGCTCCGAGCAGTAGTCCTAAAACTCTTGTTTGACTCCACTTGAAGGATGGAACGAGCTTACTCGAAATCTTCGTCGTCGAAAATAATCCACCTCGAAACTTCTCACACTCAAGCTCACACTTCACTAATTTATGAATTAGTGAAGAGAACAACCTATACTAATTTGATAAAATAGTGTAGGTTGATGAAATATGGATTTTGTTGACTAAAATTTCTTCTCTTATTTTTTTTCTTGCATGAATAGCGTATCAAGTGAAGAAAGAGGAAGAAGAAGAAGATGATTGTGTGAGAATGAGATAAACTTGGAATTGTGATCAAGATTCATATGAATTCTACCATACTTATCTCTTTTAGAGTAAAATAAGAATGACTCACTTAAAGAAAAATGAGTCATTCTCTTTACATTTAAAAAGATAAATGATAAATCCAAATGTTCTTATCCTCATTTCCATGTAATTCTGATACATCCATCTTATGTGTATCGACAACCATGATACAAAAAGAATACATATTTATATCAAATATATAAATATATATAAAGAGAAGAAAATCTTAAGTGAGCATGATATTAGTTTTATATATATATATATATATATATATATATATATATATATAAAATAATCCGGTTATATCATATATAGCCCGGCTAATATAAAAAACGCTAGATTAGAATACGGTATCATATACTCGTAATTAATCAAGCGCCCGCATATATCTCTATACATACCCTATTTCGTTTCGCTTGATTTAGGAAATCTCAATGTGGGACTCTAAAGACTCGCCAATACGCTGGCAGTAGGTAATGATCACATCAAACACCCGCAAGCCGTCAACGGTACTAGCTGGACGTAACGGCTACCCATGTATTGAACGAATAGAAGATCAACAAGCAAACTTGTCCAAACTCCCGTAGAGCCTATAAGCAACACTTACCGTACAGTCCGGTCTCTTCGTCTGATATGTCGCATATCGAGTCTGGGGGGTAGAATCGTCAGACCCTAACAACTTGATAAGTCATGCTGATGCGTGGCCTATAACCAATCGAGAAACTACTGATAACATTTATCGGTAAATCTCATCAGCCATGTCCAGGGACTTGCAGTTATAGCCAATCACGCATAGCACAACATCAATTCCCAATACCGGGAGAGACGAAACCCCTCCTATCGCTCACTGCTTCTATGTGACTCAGGGCTGTACCCAAAAACCACCTGTTCGCACGACTCAATAGAGCCCGTGGTAGGGTGGAAATCAAAGCACAGTGGGAACCACACAAGACACTATGACGATCTTGGGTCTATAGACTAACCTGTACAAGTGTCACCAGAGAACTGCTATCTGACGATAGTTATATCACCATCTAGGAGTTCTCAGCGAGTCATATTCGGTATCCTCGTTCTTTAATGAGCATCTGTATACAATTTTTAATGTCAAACACCAATGGCTGTAGGATCAACCATCGCCCTATACAGGGTTAAGAAATATACACACTAGTCTATTCTGGAATATCGATGCCCTGTCTCGATACTCACTCGACTAGGAACTGTTAAGGATGTGCTTGTGAAATACTCAAGCCCCACTTGTATGATCTACATCATAGTCCTGGTAGTCAAGTCAACAACCTAAGAGCTTTATCAACATGTATCAAAAAGACAGTAAACTAAAACAAGTGCACATGTTAAGATAAAGAGTAACCAGATAGCACACTATCATGTTGAGCAAGAAAGTCTTATATGTGTGTGTGTGTGTGTGTCCAAGTATCCACTATAATATACAATAATGACCTCTAAGGCATACATATTCCTAACAATCTCCCACTTGCACTAAGGCCAGTTGTTGAAGTATCGCATACCCAACATCCCAAAAATTCTCTCGAACTGTGTCTGGGGAAGGGCCTTCGTGAGTGGATCCACCGTGTTGTCCTTCATGTCTACTCTCCTGATCTTGATCTCGCGGCGATCAACTATCTCCCGGATCATGTGATACCATGTCAGAATATGTCTGGATCGCTGATGGGACCGGGGTTTCTTGGCCAAAACCACAGCTCCATTGTTATCACAATATAAAGATATTGGATTAACAATGGATAGAACCACCCTAAATTCAATAATGAACTTCTTCATCCAGACAGCCTCTTTGGCAGCATCGTTAGCAGTGATGTATTCAGCTTCCATCGTCGAGTCTGCAACGGTATCTTGTTTGGAACTCTTCCAACATACCGTCCCTCCATTGAGGGTGAAGACAGCCCGAGAAAGACTTGTTGTCATCCTTATCACTCTGGAAGCTCGAATCGGTAAAGAACTCCACTTGGAGTTCTCCGTTACCATACACCAAAAAGATTTCTTTAGTCCTTCGTAAGTACTTAAGAATGTTCTTCACAGCTGTCCAGTGCTTCTCCCCTGGGTCTGATTGACACCTACTTACTACACTAAGTACGTAAGCTACGTCCGGTCTGGTAGATAACATCGCGTACATGATAGACCCAACTGCAGAAATATAGGGTATCACGTTCATGCGAGCCCTTTCCAAATCAGTTTTGAGAGACATCTCTTTGGAGAGAGTGATTCTTGAACAAGCGGGTAAATTACCACACTTAGAATTTTTCATACTAAACCTCTTTAGTATGGTGTCTATGTACATGGATTGGGACAATCCCAATATCCTTTTATATCTATCCCTATAGATCTGTATTCTCAGGATGTAGGAGGCATCACCCAGATCTTTCATAGAGAACTTTTGTGATAGGAAGAGTTTGACCGTGCAGCATAGGAGCATCATTTCCTATCAAGAGTATGTCATCCATGTACAATACGAGAAATACTATCTTACTCTCTACTACCTTTTTATATATACATGGTTCATCTACGTTGTTGATGAAGTCAAACTCTTTGACTACTACATCAAAACAGATGTTCCAACTCCGCGATACCTGTTTTAATCCGTTAATTGATTTAAGAAGCTTGCACACCTTTTCGCTGCTCCCACTGTCTACTAAGCCCTCTGGCTATGTCATATACACGCTCTCTTCTAAATCACCATTTAGAAAAACGGTCTCGGCGTCCATCTGCCAGATTTCATAGTCATGGTATACAGCAATGGAAAGCAGGATCCTGATGGACTTAAGTATAGCCACTGGAGAAAAGGTCTCATTATAGTCAACAACCGGTCGTTGACGAAAACCTTTTGCTACAAGTCTAACTTTGAAGGTCTCAACCTTTCCTTCTATACCAATCTTCTTCTTAAAGATCAATTTGCTCCTAATGGGTTTTACCCCTTCAGGAGTAACCTCTAAAATCCATATTTTGTTAGTGTACATGGATTCCATCTCAGATCGAATAGCATCCAGCCATTTCACAGAGTCCCCACTTGTGATGGCCTGTTCGAAACTAGTTAGGTCATCATCTTCCATGATGCAATCCTCATTCCCATCGTCTATGAGAAAACCGTAGTATCTCTCAGGTGGATGAGGAACATGTTAGTTATATGTATGCCCTAGAGGCCATTACTGTACATGTGATGTATATTGTAATGGATGCTTGGACATATATAGGGAGGACTTTCTTGCTCGACATGATAGTATGCTATCTGGTTGCTCTTTATCTTAATTTGTACACTTATTGTCTCTCTATTATATGTTGATAAAGCCCTTGGGATGAGTACTTGACTACCAGGATTATGATGCAGATCATACTAGTGGGGCAGAGGTAGTCGGCAAGTACATCCTTCAAATGTTCCTAGTCATAGGAGTATCGAGACAGGGTATCAATACTCCAGAGTAGACTAGCGTATACGCTTCTCGACCCATATAATAGGCGATAGATGATCCCATATCCATTGGTGTTTGACATCAGAGAAGGTATACGGGTACTCAGTGGAGACTGGGTACACTGGACGGACTCGCCGAGAACTCCTAGATGGTATTATACTTATCGTCAGATAGAAGTTCTCTGGTGACACTGGTACAGGTTAGTCTGTCGACCCGAGATCTTCATAGAGTTTTGTGTGATTCCTACCGTGCTTTGATTTCCACCATACCACGGTCAAGAGATTGTGCAAAAAGGTGGTTTTTGGGTACAGTCCCGAGTCACATGGAGGCAATGAGCGATAGGAGGGGATTCGTCTCTCCCGGTATTGGGAGTTGAGATTCTAGGGTGAGGCTTCTTTAGTACGGAAAAAATTTGATAACGGTATGGACGATGCCTCCCGAAATCTTGCTGCCGCGCTAAGTAACCCTACTAGATCTGCGGAGTAGCTGAGGTTCGTCAGGGCCTATTGAATACTCCGGTTCTACCAAATCTTCAATTGCAGTTTGTGTTTCTGGAATTTCATCCAGTTCCACTTCATTACCAATAATTTTTTTTACAAGAAATTCCTTTTTTAAGAAGGTGGCGTGTTGAGCAACAAACACCTTTTGTTCCTTAATGTGATAGAATATATATCCATATGAATTCTTTGAATATCCCACAAACTTGCAAAACACTGATCGTGCTTCGAGTTTATCCGGATTCTGTTTATAACATAGGCCGGACAACCCCATATCTTAACTCGTTTAAAACATGGTCTCTTTCCACTCCATATCTCATATCGTGTTTTAGGCACAGATTTTGATGGAACTTGATTCAATAGGTATGCAGCTGTCTCAAGTGCATAACTCCAAAAGGAAATAGGCAACTTAGCATTATTCATCATAGAGCACACCATATCTAATAGGATGTGATTCCTCCGCTCCGATACACCATTGTGCTGTGGTGTATACGGAGGAGTAAGCTAAGAGAGAATCCTATTCTCTTTTAAATAATCTTGGAATTCCATACTTAAGTATTCGCCTTCTCGACCAGATCGAAGGATTTTGATAGTATTACCCGTCTGATTCTCTACTTCACTCTTATATTCCTTGAATTTCTCAAAACCTTCAGACTTTTGTTTTAATAAGAACACATGTCCGAATCTAAAGAGATCATCGGTGAATATAATAAAGTACAAGGAACCATTCCTGGTATGTGTAGACATAGGATCGTATACATCATTATGTATCAGTCCCAAGAGTTCGGTAGCTCTTACTCCGTGTCCCGTAAACGGAGTTTTGGTCATCTTTCCTTTAAGACATGACTGATAAGTTTCATAAGATGCAAATTCAAACGGATTCATATATCCATATTTATGCAACTTATCTAATCTAGTCGCATTAATATGACTAAGTCTCCAGTGCTACAAGAAGATTTCGTTCATATCTGAAATTTTCCTCTTGTGAGTATTTTGTATATTTAGAACTGTATTTTGATTTAGAACATATAAACTATTACACAACGTACCAAACCCAATCAACACATGATTTAGGAAAATGTTCATAACATTTTTCTCTAATGCAAAGTTATATCCATTTTTATCTTATAAAGAAGCGGATATTATATTGCACATCATCGATGGTACGAAATAACATTTGTTCAAATTCAATGTATTACCAGTTTGCAATACAAATTGATATTCGCCGCTAGCTTCGGCAGCAACAATTGCTTCATTCACTACTATGAGAGACATATCACTCTTTCCTAGTTTTCTACTTTTCTTTAACCCTTATAACAGATTATAAATATGGGATCCTGATGAGCTATCTAATACGCAGGACGTAGAGCAGACTGAGAAACAGTTTTCAATAACTAACACACCTGAATAAGATGCATCAGAATACTCCTTCTTCATTAGGATTGCGTGGAAATCCTTGCAATCCCCTATCCCTTGTCCAGACTTATGACAGTTATCATAAGATAGAGAGAAACCAACGTTCCCCAGCCCAGTATAATAAGCGGGTTCGGTCAATACATCCATATTATTATCTTGATTAAGGCGTGACATGGTCGCTACCAGGAGGGAGAGAGAAGAAAACACTTTAGCGTACGCTCTTGAAAGATTAGATTGGTTATTATCTTATCTGATCAGGATGACTTCCACTGTTTTTATTAAATCTTCCTTCAAACCCTAAATGGTAAGATTAGCCGGGATTAATTACACCCTACAAGTTCGCTAATCTGTCAGCCAGGCTGGTGTTGGTACTCCGAGGGAGTCTCCCCATGCTTTTGCATGGAACTAATTAAATAATCTCGTTTCCGCAGGGGCATAACCCCGTTAACACCTTTCTAGACACCTGCTGGATTAGCTAATTGTAAAGTGAAAAACTCTCCCAGGAGTAATGCTTACTCGCAGTGGGTATCGGGATCCAACTATTACATAGAAGGTATGCAATATCATTGCAAATTTCAACACTTGAAATTTCCGATAATGGTTTTTACCCCATGCGGCTTATGGCCTTGGCAAAGGTCAACAAATCATAAACCGCAAGTTAAGTTCAACCCGTCATTTTGTGACTGATTTAGACCCACCCGCACGACCCTTGGCAAAGGTCAACAAAGCCGTACGACTGTTCTAACCAATCGCATCAACATGCGATAGAAAAGCACTAATTAGCTATCGAACACTACGCCTCAGCAAAGGTCAACAAATGCAACACGAATACTAAACAATACCTATTTGAAATAACGGAGAGCTACGACTGGTTTTGAAGAAAACTTTTAACGTAATAAACTTGATATCGTTGTAGAACCTAGTGATTTGAAAATGAGTGGTTTAAGCTCCGCTTTAAAAATCGAGTAGTTTTTCAAAACAAACCAAGTGGGTTGTAGTATTTACTAGTTTTTGCTAAAGAGGTCATTCCCGATGAAGGGATCTAGGCACTTTCCTCATCGAATGAGGTGCTGGATATTCATAATGGAACATTTCTATGCAAAGCAAGAACTAGAGCTGCCTTTTTGAAAAATTGATTCTACAATATCTTTTAGGTTTCTTTTCTTTTCATTAATCTTATTAATGAAGTCCCATCAATCATGTTTCCTAAACATCACAGAATAAATGAAAATAAAACACACAAATATGACATCTGTATTCGCCACAAGGCTCCGGATCTTCACCGTAAGATTACTTAACTTACGGCAGGGCCGGGTCAGGACTAGCGCAGATGCAAAATATATATAGTGTCTATTAATATATCATATATATAAGCAGCATTCATCTCACACATTTATATGATCACATCACATCACAGTACAACATAAACATGTATATGAAATATAGGATATACTAGGAGGTCCGTATTTTAGATTAAGCCAGTAACGAAAAACACGGATTCCACGGTCGTGATGAATAGCCAAGCTCACATCCCTAGACCCCTACGAGAGCGTTAAGCAACCCTGCCAATTCTACAGTTAGGTGACCGGTCTCGACTCCTCGAGATAGCCTCCCACTGGACTCTAGAACCCAGTTACTTGTACTTTCCGCCTTGGGTCTATCCTAATGCGGAAAAGTAAATAATATATATTGAATGGAGACAACAATCTCAACCCGGAAGTGTCCCAATAAAAGAATATTGCATATAATAATTTACATGAATGAAAATGAAAAACCCTCATCTCACATAAAACCCCCGGCTATTCAATCATGACGATCTAATATAACATATCGATATAGCAACACAATAACATCACATGTCATCAACATAAGTAAATATGTGTACCCCTAATATCGTCGTATAGCAACGAGATCCGAGATACTGCCACATATTACACTTACGGTTGCAGAAAAGAAATGAAAACTACAATAATTTTAATATGTATCTATAGACATCATAAACCCGGATTATCATTTTATTAATGATTCAATAAACTTCGACCTTTCTTCTAATTCCTTGTTCTTTGTTATTTCATCATAAAAATGAGATGTTGAGTTATCGAGTATTCCGAATTTCATGCCTGATGTTATAAACCATACATTTAAGCCTTGAATTGAAAAAAAATTTCAAATTTATAGCCGGGAAATTCAATAGAATTCCCGGTTAAAAGATCAAAGGCTCGTCGGGAACTTTAGTGGATGGTCGCACCCCCGAGGTCGTCAACGAAGTGGACTTAGGCAGAACACCGTGGCCACGAGCACCCGAGTGGATACTCTTAGCCATGGGGTTCTCTTATAGTCACTTGGTCAGGGAAAAGGGGCGTGGCTGTCTAATAGTGTCTCACGCCGAGTATTCGCGTACGGTACGAGATTACGACGGAGTTTCGATCCAAATCCAAACTCCATGGCAATCCATCATTTGAGACTAAAATGTGAGATTTACAAATCGACAACTAGTTTTCAAAAAACTAATCAATATGGATTCCAAAAAATTGTATCACGTAACCAAAGCAATTAGAAAAAGTTAACATTTCGAACGATGTTTCAATCAACAACAATTCACAGAGACCTCAATCACTTGTGCCTCATTAAAAATATCCAGAAAATTCAAAAAGTGAAATTGAACCAGCACAAAAAAACTGGAGTTCTAACTCCACAAGTGCGCGGCGGAACCGCGGCTAATATATGGTATAGGCGACAGTTCCGAGGCCACTTGGTGGAATTATGTGCTCGTATTTCTTGTGCCTCCATATAAAAGCCTGCAGATTTTTCTGAGCATTTTTAATCTGAAAAATCTTAAAGTTTTAAAAATTGGACAGAAATTAGAATTGTTCGGAGTTAAAACGTCGAGCGAACACTTTAATTTTGTCTAAATTAATCCTAAGACTCTAGTTTGGCTCTAATACTGATTGTTACACTTTTCGCGTTGTCGTTTTTCAAAGATTTTAAAGTTAACCGCAATCAAGACGGCGTTGCGTGTAGCTAGCCGCTATGAGTACGGGCCGTCCGTAGGGAGATGGTGCATTTTGCGTTCTTGTTATCACGATTTAATGCAAGGTTCGGAACGGTTCGTTTCTAACCTAAGTGTTGTATATGCAAAGTGTAAGTTTGTTAGGAATAGAGATAGGTTATTGTAAGTTAGGAAAGTCCGTACTCAATCCTTTATGCCGAGCTTGACTATTGAAGTTAGAGTAATCGGCAACAACGTGGATTAGGGTACTTAAGTACGGTATTTGTGAAATCCGGCTTATTAACCCTTGTCCGTCCATTCTTGTCTCTTAATTTTCGCCTCCGGCCAAACCGAATACAACCGGTCACGGTTAGGGATCACCGATACCTTGGTTGGGTAGGGTGCCTAACGGAGCGCTTGCGTAAGATTTGGGCGGAGTTCAATTGGAAAATATCGGGCAAATGGAATTTCTAACTTACAATATCATTCTCTTTCCTAACAACATCATTATTTATAAACCATCAAAATAAAAAAAAAACGTACAAATGAGATGAAATAAAAGGAATAACACAACATTGCAAGTATGTAAATGGTAAGAAATAAATTGCAAGTAAGTAAAAGAGATAGAAAATGGATACTAAAAACCCAAGTGCAAAATAAAAGCTTTATTAACTTTAAGTGATGATACAAACCATGAGTTCAATAACCAAAACTTAAACTTGCAAGCTCAATGAAGTGGTTGCAAGATCAAGAGAAAGCTAAGAACTCAAGGTGAACTAGTTATGTACAAGAACTAAAACAAAATAGAAAGTGAAAAAGAGTTGAACTAGCTCAAAAGTGTATCCAAAGTCCCTAAGTATCCCCTTTCCTTTGCTCCCCTTTCCTTTGCTCACTGATCTGGTATTTATAGGCATAAAATAAGATTAAACAAACAATAAAAATAAGATGATGTGACACAAATAAACAACCAGAAGAAAAATGAGGACATATGGACAACAATGGACCGGTGGTGCCGGGCTTTTTGGACATGTCGTCGGTCTACTTGATGAGTTTAGGGCTCGTGTTGGTGTGGTGGTCTCGAGTGCACTCAACAAGTCCACTGGTAATGTTTTATTTCTTCATATCAGCTTGGGTTATACTCAGTAGTCTTGGAGGAAAACTTGATGCTTTAAATCACATCACATCTTTTAGCATTTATCACACATCACCTCACTTGTGCCCACATGTGCCATGGGCAGCCCCACCATAGTCCATGTGCCAAAGAGTTATGTGCATGATTGATCTCAAAGAATAATTTATAACCGCAATCAAGAACGGCGTCGCTTGGTAGCTAGCCGGTGAGTACGGGTCGGTCCATAGGGATTTTGTGAATTCTCGATATGTTCTAACGAGTTAATTCCAAACAGTGTGAATGGATTGATTAAATCTAAAAACTAAAGTTTATCTAAATCTTGCTAGGGTTAGGTTTAGGTTAAGTATGGAAAGTAAATATTCCTCACCGCTTTCCATGCCCATATTAAGATCTATTAGGTGTTATGGTAATTATTAATAAAGTGGATTAGTACCATCGGGAAGAAACGGTGTTTCTTCCTCTAGGTTCTTGTCCTTCCTTTCTTAATCCTTACCCTAACCTCCATGGAAAACACGCTCAACCGGGCCTTTATACTACGGTATCACCGCTATCTCGTGGGATAGGGTACCGTAGGGAGCGGTGTGTGCATGTATACATGGAGTCCTATAAGAATGTGTGATGGGCAAGAAAGGGGTGAGAGATCTTCATCTCTCAAGCCTTCCCCAAATCTAACCCTAACAAGTGAGGAGACTACTCGCTCATTAGGGAATTGAAAAACATGATCTATACTATCTAAGTAGGGCAGAGAATTAAATCTAAACTAGGGCAAGAATAGAAAATTATAGTAGGGCATGGAAATAAAATTTAACTAGGGCGATGAAAAGAAAACTTACTCCTAATTTTATTTGATACTCTCTTCATTCTTTACAGAAATTTACAGATCTGAATTTTGAGATTTACAATGAGGAACGAGAAGCATGACCTAAATCAGGTTTTTGGGGTTCTATTTATAGATTCATAGAAACCCTAAGTTATAATCGCGTCATATATGCTATTACAAAAATACCCCCTAAGAAAAAAACCTAGTCAACGCACGCAGCCGCTTCCAGAAGTTTCCACCGACACGGGTATCACCCGGCCGCGGATCCGCGGCCAAAGCTCACGTTTGGCCGCGGTTCCGCGGCTGTATATGGGCCTTGTGGGCCTATTTTCTTTGGTAATGCTCTGGTGGTATTTTACTCCTTTTTTCTTCACTTTGTTTCTCAGGTTGGCTTCTAGTTCTCTTCCAGATCTCCACAGTGAATAATTGTAGTGGACTTTTACCGTTGCTTCGTGACGAACTCTTGAACCTTGCTCTGCCTTGTACTTTGTGAACTGATCCTCGTGTAGGCTTGATCAAGATTCCACCATTTGTTGGTCGTAGTCTCACTTTGTATCATCTTTTTCATCAATTTCACTGTTTTTGCTCCGAGAACCTGTAACCTGTAACTATGTAGCAGACATTGGTCAAAAGCACCTGTTTATTTGTAAAATGCATAAGAATGGGGAATATAATAATGCAATATTATGATATGAACAAATACCCCCAAACTTATCTTTTGCTCGTCCTCGAGCAAACCTAGTTTTATTCTCAACAAAAACCTAACCTCACTTTCGCAGGGAAATGCGATTGCACTGAGCTCGTACAACAAGTCGTTAAACCTCTAGGTGTCCCTAGTAGGAGGAGTGTTGTCTCCTGAGGGTTTTCAGCGGATACTACCCACAAAATCCTATCAATTCGGCTTATCGACTTTTATTCTCCAATTAGGTTTTCTAACAAGAAACTCTATTATCTTTGACTCATAAATTATCCACCCGTATTCTTCACGCTTCCTTATTACTTAACTTAAGATTATATATATTCTTGTGAATTTACTTAGCTTTTGGCATCTCTTAAGTTTTTCTTCTAGGGTTCCATCTCAACTTAGGAATTTTTATCATCTCTATTAAAGATATAAGTCTTATTCTTCATTCCTATCTCTTATCTAAATCCCAATCATATATCCCTACGTGTGTGTATATATCACCCCTACACTTGGAAATTCAAATTAAGCAATCATACTCTTATCCGTCGTCCAAAGCACTTCTTAATTGGTGAATTTTTAGATGAAGTTTTCTCACACATCTTTCATGCGACCGTTAATATTTCTTGAGGTACCAATGACCGATTACAAAATATGTTTGCACATTAAAACGTAATTCCTAGTCTTGTAACACCTAAGGTTTTAGCAGTGACTCTCAAACCAGTTGGTCTAAGGCACTAGGTGATGAAGCACTCTCGCTAAATATTTTTCTATTAATACAGCCTTAAGTAATTACAAAAGCCAGTGTTCATTTTTTGTATCTCTTTATTCACACTTGAAATTTTGACAAGAGCATTTCAAGGTTTCTTCTACTATTCCAAGTTTTAAGGTTCGTGTTTATGCAATTTATAGGGTATATATTTTCAGAATTTAGACTTAAGCTTAGGAATTATTTTTCAAACTTATACTTTAATAAAAATATCAATACTCTTCTCTTGTTTTAACTTAGCCCAAGAAGTCAACTCGAAATTTGCCTATTTCTAACTAAACTACAAAGACATATACTTTCTACCGTTAAATTTTAAGAAAGGTTATTTTTAGGGTTTTTAATTTACTAAATCTAAGATCTAGTTGTTCCTAGCTAGTTAATCTTTTTGTCAAACTCAAGTCAATTATGGCCAAAATTGAATACTTTCATTTTTATAATTTTTGAAAATTTTCAATTTTTTATGGGTTTTAAAATAAGTAATGCAAATGCAAAATGTACATATGAATACGAAGGAAGAAAGCTTACCGAGTATGCCCCCAAACTTAAACTTGACAGTGTCCTCACTGTCATGCTATACCAAGAGGGTTAAAATGTCGGCACTCCCCTGTTTATTTATTTACAATTTTTTTATTGTTAAAAGAAAAACAAAAATATATATACATATATACAACAAGGTCCTCCCCAAACTAAACAAGGCCTTACACAGACCAAAGGTTAGCACCAACCATTCAAAAATTTTATCGTGATAATGGTAGGGTTGGTGAAAGAATGGGGTGTAGAGAAAGGAGTTGAGAAACACACGAGACCGTATGGAAAGAATGGTGGAATATGGTCTCGGTGGAGAAGAAGAATGGCGGAAAAGAAAAAGAAGTGTAGCACGAACTTGAGGGTGTAAATCGAGTGAATAAATTAGCACGATTTGTAATGACCGATGTGCTAAAAGAGATCGCGCTAATCTATCAACCCGTCGAGAAATGGGGTCAAATCCCTCAAGATTCGCAAGAAAACATGGGTACGTTGAACTTGGTAAATCGTCCATTGAAAATGGAAACGCGACGGATTCTTGTGCGGTCGAAACGATAGGAAGGACGAAAGGGAGTGGTTTAGGGATAGTCTTAATCTCACCTAAGTAAACTGTCTCGAACTCGAAGGATTCCATGAATGGTTCGAAATGACTGTAAGCAACCGAGTTTGATGGTTCAACTAACTCATCTGAAAACTCAAAGGACTCAAATTCGGGCGGTGTGTCTTCAAAATCGTCCGAAAAAGTGAAGCACTCGTAATCGTTATCGGCTGTGAGAACTGTGTCAGATTCAAAAAGGTACGTACTAGTGGCGTCCAAACTGCTGTGATCGAATAGAAATCTTTTAAGCTCACATTCCTCCTGCGTGGTCGGAACGATGGAAGGGAGGGAGGGTGATTTAGGAAGTATAACAGTTAAAGGTTCACGAGGATGAATTGGAAAATCCGACACATCAAACAAAAATGGTTCATCCACAATACTATCCTCAATACTCTCCTCAATACTATCCTCATAATTCTCATCAAAAGTTATCTCATCCATGCAATAATCATCAAAATCAAGACGCATATGAAGTTCGTGAGAAACATTTAATAACTCGTGATGAATTGGAGATACAATTTCAGTCAAATCTACGGGTTCATCATCCAAAATATTCCCGGTGTCTATATCCTCAATCAAGTGAAAATCAATTTTTTTGGACACCTCATCAAGAGCATGGATATTTATCAATTCAGGTTCTAGAGTGGAGGTGTAAAATTTAAAAGGATTAGGTGTGGTTTCACTCGAAAGGGACTCTTCACAATCTGGCAAATCAAGCACTAGAAAGTCGCACAACTCATTTTTATTTTCAACTAGTGAATCATTTGGGACACTTGTTAGATAATCAAAATCGGAGTTGTGGGATTCAATTGGTGATGGGTAGGTTTGATTTGGAAGTGTGTACAGCTCACTTTCACTACTCAAATTCTCACTCTGTCCAACCGCCTCATCATACATTGGAAGATTTGGAGCTAGTTAGAAACTAGCTACCGGGTCATTAGGTTGCATAAGGGCGGCAATGGACGCATCCACATTCCTTATCATTTGGTTTGTCGCTACCATATAGGCTTCTAATGAGTGTTCCAAACTAGACATGGGTTGTGAAGGGGTTTCAGAAAAAGATTTAAAGTTGTTTGGATTTTGGAAACTCCCAAATGGCCGTGTAGAAGCAATGTCTAGGGAAGGTGCGAAAGTTGGGTAGGAATGGTAGGAATTTAATGGTTGGACAGGAGTGGAATCAACATTTGGATAAAAAGGTGAATGGACTTGTTGATCCAAAGAACTCGAAGTGTTGAAAGGAGTGAAAGATCGATTACAAGATTGTTCAATGTGTTCAACAATAGACATGGATTTCGGAGTTACATTCGGACTCTCAAAAGGTGTATCAACGTAAGAATGTGGTGAAGGTTGACATGGTTGAGATAAAGTGGATCGCGTAGTCTAACTGTTTCTCCTAGACGGTTCTATTCGATCTTTCAAAGAAATTTTGGGCATGGAGGGGTCGTCCATAATTCGACCGAAACAATTCGCATATGAAGCAAAGTTTGGTTCAGGGTACCAAGTTCGGCAAGAGATTTGTGAGGTGGGGTACCCATGATGTAAGAAGGAGAAGAAAAAGAAGGTGGGTGTAAGTGGGGGTGCAAGGGATTTCTTGGCGACAAAATTTTGCAAGTCTTTGTAAAAATTTTTCCTTTTTTCTTTTTTTTCTTTATTTGGAACTTTTTGCAAAAAAGATTCTCGATAAAGGGCTTAGACACACTTTCAATCAACCACAAATGCACAATCAGGCCTAGATCTAGGGTCACCTAGGTCAGCTAGACAGCTCCTAACTGTTCCAAAGGGCTAGAAATAGGACCTCAAACCGCCTCTTCACCGCCAATTACGGCCAGGTAAGTGCCAGGTGAGTGGGAGGCTCTCCACTATAAGTAGTGGCCCTAATTAAGTAACCACTCGTCTTAGACACACTTTCCTAGACATCACAAAATCAGGTTAGGATAAACGGTCGATACCTACAACTATTCCTCTGTCCTATTGAGCGCGATGTCCTCAGGGCTGAGTCTAATCTTTTTTTAATTAAGAGATGGTCAATGCATATGCCTTATGTGATTTCTGGAGTTCTGGGAAGGGTGATGAAATCCCCACCCAATCTGGATTGGTTTCAAGCCCCTTAAAGTCCGATTAAAAATATGCAAAACAGTAAACAACCACTTGCAATCAATTTTTTTTAAAGCGCGGCGCAAAGAATCCTGCACAAGATCAATTATTGGAAGGGAGGAAGATTTTTTAGCGCAAAGAATCCTGCAGGAAGATTTTTCAGAGGAGATATTAGGGTTTCAGAGAAGAAGAGGAAACTTACAGTGGTTTTTTTTCTTCAGATGGTGACTTCACCTTCTTACCGCGGTTCCGCCGCCAATACTGCTTCCCGCCGCGGTTCCGCGGCAGTTTTTTTTTTGACGTCACTTCTTGCCACGGTTCCGCCGCCGAAACGTACCTTTGACCGCGGTTCCGCGGTTGACTTGTTGACTCGGTCCTCCAAATTTCTTCTGTTGTTCTGTTATGGAAATCCTCTGCTGTTCAGATCTTCAGTTTTCTGTTTCGCTTTCTGGATTTTTGAGATCCGAACTCGATTGTAGATCCTGCAAAATTCACACGAAAATTACCCTTCACAAAATAAAAGATGATAATTTTTATATTTTTTTATTTTTCAGTTTTTATGATTTTTTTAATTTTATATTAACCCGAAATTGCAAAAAGAAAATAACACGCCATCCCCGGCAACGACGCCATTTGATTGATCTCAAAGAATAATTTATAACCGCAATCAAGAACGGCGTCGCTTGGTAGCTAGCCGGTGAGTACGGGTCGGTCCACAGGGATTTTTTGAATTCTCGATTTGTTCTAACGAGTTGATTCCAAACGGTGTGAATGGATTGATTAAATCTAAAAACTAAAGTTTATCTAAATCTTGCTAGGGTTAGGTTTAGGTTAAGTTTGGAAAGTCAATATTCCTCACCGCTTTCCATGCCCATATTAAGATCTATTAGATGTTATGGTAATTATTAATAAAGTGGATTAGTACCATCGGGAAGAAACAGTGTTTCTTCCTCTAGGTTCTTGTCCTTCCTTTCTTAATCCTTACCCTAACCTCCATGGAAAACACGCTCAACCGGGCCTTTATACTACGGTATCACCGCTACCTCGTAGGATAGGGTGCCGTAGGGAGCGGTATGTGCATGTATGCATGGAGTCCTATAAAAACGTGTGATGGACAAGAAAGGGGTGAGAGATCTTCATCTCTCAAGCCTTCCCCAAATCTAACCCTAACAAGCGAGGAAACTACTCGCTCATTAGAGAATTGAAAAACATGATCTATACTATCTAACTAGGGCAGATAATTAAATCTAAACTAAGGCATGAATAGAAAATTATACTAGGGCAAGGAAATAAAATTTAACTAGGACGATGAAAAGAAAACTTACTCCTAATTTTATTTGATGCTCTCTTCCTTCTTTACAGAAATTTACAGATCTGAATTTTGAGATTTACAATGAGGCACAAGAAGAGGCATGACCTAAATCAGGTTTTTAAGGTTCTATTTATAGATTCATAGAAACCCTAGGTTACAATCGCGTCATATTTGCTATTACAAAAATACCCCCTAAGAAAAAGACCTAGTCAGCGCACGCAGCCGCTTCCAGAAGTTTCCACTGATACGGGTATCACCCGGCCGCGGATCCGCGGCCAAAGCCCACGTTTGGCCGCGGTTCCGCGGCTGTATATGGGCCTTGTGGGCCTATTTTCTTTGGTAATGCTCTGGTGGTATTTTACTCATTTTTTCTTCACTTTGTTTCTCAGGTTGGCTTCTAGTTCTTTTCCAGATCTCCACAGTGAATAATTGTAGTGGACTTTTACCGTTGCTTCGTGACGAAATCTTGAACCTTGCTCTGCCTTGTACTTTGTGAACTGATCCTCGTGTAGGCTTGATCAAGATTCCACCATTTATTGGTCGTAGTCTCACTTTGTATCATCTTTTTTATCAATTTCACTGTTTTTGCTCCGAGAACCTGTAACCTGTAATTATGTAGCAGACATTGGTCAAAAGCACCTGTTTATTTGTAAAATGCATAAGAATGGGGAATATAATAATGCAATATTATGATATGAACAGTGCATACTTGTATTGTGTTGGACCAAAATTGTGTACACATTTATTTGTTGCAAAAGAACTCTTTGGATATCGATCGGTTTGTAGTTCCGGTTGCAGTGTCGGCTCACAAATGTTATATCTGTGAATTTGAGTGTGTTTCCAGTATTTTGTCACGAATACCTGTAATCTGTATTTACTGAGCAGACACTGGTTAATAGTACCGATATATAACAAAACAGATAATGAATGAGTGGTATTAAAATGC
This sequence comes from Agapanthus africanus, assembly GCA_030015575.1. Classification (NCBI taxonomy): domain Eukaryota; kingdom Viridiplantae; phylum Streptophyta; class Magnoliopsida; order Asparagales; family Amaryllidaceae; genus Agapanthus; species Agapanthus africanus. The sequence goes on along the minus strand of CM057339.1, from coordinate 818,858,745 downwards.
AGTTTTCTGAGATGAACAAATACCCTCAAATTTATCTTTTGCTCGTCCTGAGCAAAACAAAATCCTAACCTCACTTTCGTAGGGAACACGATTGCACCGAGCTCGTGCAATAAGCCGTTAAACCTCTAGATGTCCCTAGTAGGAGGAGTGTTGTCTCCTGAGGCTTTTCAGCGGATACTACCCACAAAATCCCGTCAAGCTAGTTTCACAAGTTAACGTCAATTCTACTCCTATAGTTTAGTATCTAGGTTAGAAATTCTATCACACTAAGTTAGAAATATTCAACCCTTATGTTTCACGCCTTCTATTTATTCAACCTCAGATCTTATGCGTTTTTACAGTTTAGAAAGATCTCGGTTTCTCTTGAGTTTTCCTTCTAAAGTGCGGTCTCCAATCAGGGATTTTTATCATCTTTACGGAAAACATAAGTTTTATTTTTTATTCCTATCTTTCCTCTAAATATTGATTGTATACCCCTACGTGTCTGTAAAATTTCACCCTTACACTTAAGAATTCAATTCAAGCTATAGTACTCTTGTCCTAATGCCTAATACTATTTCTTTTCGTTAATGATGGACGGTTTTGCTCACACACGTTTCATGCGACTATTAATACTTCTTGAGGCACTAACAGCCGATTACTGAATGTGTGAGCTTAAAGCGTAAATAGCAGTTTTCAGATCTTGACTTTATTTATTTATTCTCTTTTTTTTCTTTATTTTTCTTTTTCAAGACCGGATATATTTTTCAATGTTGCTCTTTTGGTGGTTAGCTTTAAATACCGTTTTTTCTTTCATACTAGGTTTTCAGGCAAGAGTATTTCTAGGTATGCTCTACTATCCCAAGTTTCAGGGTACGTGTATGTGCAGTTTATAGGGTATATATTTTCTAAATTTGGATTCAAGAATAGAAACTATTTTTCAGACTTATCCTTCTGTAAAGCTTTCAGTACTTTCCCTTCATCCCGACTTAGCTCAAGAACTGAACTCAAGATTACCTACTTCTAAAAAAACTGTAAGGACGCATAATTACCAAGGTTAAACAGAAGGAGGGTTATTTTTAGGGTTTTCAATTCCTAAGCCAAGGATTTAGTTATTTCTAACGTATCAACTAAACTTTCGGAATAAAAATCTAAGTTAACCTATTAGCTAACTTGACGACAAAGTTTTTATATTTTTGTAAATTTTTTCGATTTTTATGGGTTTTTAAATAAATATGCAAATGCAAAATATACACATGAATACGAAGGTAGAAAGTTTACCGAGCACACCCCCAAACTTAAACTTAACAGTGCCCTCACTGTCAGGCTACACAACGAGGGTCAAAATTGTCAGGAGGGGGGTTCAAAATAGTCGGTTCTCCCTTCATTTTTTATTTATTTATTAACAGAAAAAAGAAAACAAAAAATATATATACACAAAAAAAACCCAAACTTAAGTGAAACAATGTTTCCACTGTTTAAATGTCAATGTTCAGAGTTAGGGGGGAGGACAGTATTAATCTATACAAGGCCTTACACAGGCCAAAAGTTAGCACCAACAATTCAAAATTTCTATTGCTATAATGTGCAGGTTGGTGAAAAAATGCGGAGAGCAAAGAAATGGAGAATACGCGAGACCATATAGGGATGGAAGCGCGATACGGTCTCGGTGGAGGAGAAGAATGGCAGAGGGGAAAAAGAAATGGAATACGAACTTGAGGGTGGAAATGGAGTGAATAAATTACTACAATTTGTAATGACCGATGTGTAAAAAACGATTGTACTAATTTATCAACCCGTTGAGAAATGGGGTCAAACCTCTCAAGATTCATGAGAAAACATAGGTAGACCGAACTTTGTAAGCCAGACACAGGAAATGAAAGTGATACGGTGTTTTACGAGGTGGGAACGATGGAAAGGATGGAGGGGAGTGATCGAGGAATGGTATCGATTAAAGATTCAGGAGGGTGTACACAGTCAATGAAAGGGATAGGTTGAATTGGAAAATCCAACTCATCTAATAAAACTGGTTCATCCTCAATTCTATCCTCAAGATTCTCCTTAAAATTAAGCCCATCCATGCATTTTTCATCATCAAAATTTAGACGCATATAGGGTTCGGAAAAAACTGTTAATGACTCGGGGTGATGTCCACACGGAAGTGAAAGGACATGATGAATTGGTGAGAAAAACTCATCCAAAACTGCGGGTTTATCATCTAAAATATTCCCAGCTTCGATATCCTCAATCAAGTGAAAATCAAATTTCTCAGACACCTCATCAAAAGCATGGATTTCAATCAATTGTGGTTCTAGGATGGAGGTGTAGAGGTCAAAGGGATTGGGTGTGGTTTCACTTGACAGAGTTCCTTCACAATCGGGTAAATCAAACACTATAAGGTCGCACAACTCATCAAACGTTCTATCTTCAATCGGTGAATCGTTTTGGACACTCGATAGACTTTCAAAACCGGAGTTGTAGAATTCAATTTGGAACGGGTAGGTTTGATTTGGAAGGGTGTACCGCTCACTCTCGCTACTCAAATTCTCAATCTTTCCTATCGCCTCATCATACATTGGAAAAGTCGGAGCTAGTTGAAAACTAGCTACCGAGTCGTTAGGTTGTATGAGGGCGACCATGGACGCATTCAAATCCATCATCTGTTGGCATGACGCTACCCGAAATTCTTCCAATGACTGTTCCAGACTAGACATGGGCCATGAAGGCGTTTCAATAAAAGATTCAAATTCGTTTGGATACTTGAAACTCCCAAAAAGCTGTTCAGAAGCAATGTCTAGGGAATGTGTAAAAGTCGGGTGGGATTGGTAGGAATCGAATGGTTGGACATGATTAAGATCAACGTTATGATAAAGAGGTAATTGGAATTGTTGATCAAAAGAATTAGAAGTGGTGAAAGGAGTGAAAGATCGGCTATGGGATTGCGCAATACGTTTAGCAATGGACAACGGTTTAAGAGTCGCCACGTTTCCCTCAGAAGGGGTATCAACATGAGGAGGTTTGAAAGTTTGAAAAGGTTGATATGGCGTGGATTGTGGTGTCCAAGTGGTTTTCCTAGAAGCGTCTATCCGATCTTTCAAAGAAATTTTGGGCATGGATGGATCGTTTGATGTTCTACCAAAACAAGAACCGTACAAAGTAGTGTCTGGTTGTGGGTACCAAAGTTCGGCAAGAGTTAGTCTATGTGGGGTAACCATGAAAAGAAGAAAAGGAGAGGAAAAAGAATGTGAGTTTTTTTTATATTTATTTATATGTTAGTTATCAACAAAAGTATGAAATATACACGCAAAAGACAAAGAAAAAAAATAATCACGACACAATACCACACACCTAATCGGTCTAGAGTTCACCTAGGTCAACTAGACCTGCTCAAGAACTTGATTGTTGAAGTAAAACTGTGTCGGGAAATGGGCTCAAGATATACTGATCACGAGGCCAGGTAAGTGTAGAGATAAGGGGAGATTTTCCAACGTTTTCGCGAAATTCCTTAATTAGATAACCCTTTCTCTTTTGGCGGTTTCGCCATGAACACTTTCCTAGACACCCCGTGAATGATATACCGTTAAGCGGTGTTCTAAACACAGTTAACTTCTCCAAATGAGCGCGAAGTCCTTAAAGGCTTAAACTCTAGTTTCTTTTAAAATTTGTGCGGGTAAACGTTATGCTCAATTTCGTGATTAGTGGGCCACAGAAAAGGTGATGAAATCCTTTACCGTATGTTGTGGGGTTCGCTTGCCCTTAAGTCCGTATTAATGGATGCAATACGCAAATCAATGAAAAAGTTCAAAACGTCAAACAATCGTTTTTTATGTTTAGGCACGGCACTGCAACAAATACGGATTAATCACTTTTGGCGTTTGACAGCGAACTTGCAAAGAATCCTGCAAAGATAGTATATTGGATGCGTCGGATTTGAGAAAGAAGGTGTTAGGATATACGTGTTTCCCCTATCAGAGCAAAGATCTGTTCAAATTTTTAAATTTGAAATGAAGCAGCGCTTCATAAAAGCACTAGAGCCAAGAGCGCCGGCGCTAAGAGTCAAAGACTCTGAAGCAGCGCCTCACGTGCAAAGCACGAGAGCGCTAGCAGCGCCAGCGCTAAGAGTCAAAGACACTGAGGCAGCGCCTCACGTGCAAAGCATGAGAACGCTAGCAGTGCCAGTGCTAAGAGTCAAAGACTCTGAGGCAGCGCATCACGTGCAAAGCACGAGAGCGCTAACAGCGCTAAGAGTCAAAAGACTCTGAGGCAGCGCCTCACGTGCAAAGCACGAAAGCGCTAGCAGCGCTAAGATTCAAAGACTCTGAGGCAGCGCCTCATGTGTAAAGCACGCCAAGAGCGCTAAGCGCCAAGAGTCAAAGACTCTGAGGCAGCGCCTCACGCACAAAGCACGAGCGCGCTGGCGCCAGAACTAAAAGTTCTTTACCGTTGGATCAAAGATCCAACGGAGATGATTAAAAATCACCAAAGTAAAGAATTAAATTCTGTTGAGGGAATACTCCTCAAAATCTTTCCAAACAGGAAAGATTGTGCTCTGTAAATCAGAGCACCGTTGGATCAAAGATCCAATGGTGATTAAAAATCACCAAGATACAGAATAAGTTCTATATGTTAACACATTTTCCCAATCTTGTTAAAAACAAGAAGATTGCCTTCTGTAAAACAGAAGCCTCAGGATTAAAGATCTAACGGTGGGAAACATCCCCAAATCAATTAGAGAAAAGATCTCCTTAACCGATTCAACAAATCAGCCTCCACTATATAAAGGCCCCAAGACTTCAAGTCTTGAAAAGAAGAAACTCCCCATAAGTTTCATACAGAGGAACCCTCCCCCCTAAAACTTTGAGAAATTTCAAAGAGAAGAGCAAGCTCTCGGAAGAAGAATTTCTTCAAGGTAAATAAAACAGAGAGATCAAAGCATCTCGTCAAAAAGGAAGAACTTAGTTCTTTTTCTAGATCATAGATCTACAAAGACAGAAGTCTTTCATAAAAGTAGAAGAGATTGGAGCATCTCATCATAAAAAAAGGGAGGGAGAAGAACTTAGATCTCTTTAGACCACAGATCCATAAGACGAAGACAAAGTCCTTCACAAAAACAGAAGAGATTGTAACATCTCCTATTAAAATAAGGACTTGGTTCTTAGATCCACGAGACAAAATCTCTTATAAATGAGAACTTAATTCTCAGAGCACAGGATTGATCAAGAGCGCTCTGCACTCATTGGCCAGCGTTCAGCGCCAAGCGCGCCACGTGCTCCTCACGTGTGTGCTTTTTCGTAAGAAGCGCCTTAGCGCTCCAAGTCTGGCGCTCAGCGCCAAGCACGCCACGTGCTCCTCATGTGTGCGCTATTTCGTAAGAAGCGCCTTAGCGCTCCAAGTCTGGCGCTTAGCGCCAAGCGCGCCACGTGCTCCTCACGTGTGCGTTATTTCCTAAGAAGCGCCCTAGCGCTCTAAGTCTGGCGCTCAGCGCCACGTGCTCCTCACGTGTGCGCTATTTCGTAAGAAGCACCCCAGCGCTCTAAGTCTGACGCTCCGCGCCAAGTGCTCTGTACATAAAGGCTCTGTGCATAAAGCGCTCTGTGCTACAAAGAGTGTTCAACACTCAATAAAAGACAAAAGAAAAGGGGTGTCAGAGCCTAAATTAATACTCAGTATTATTGAACAAAAGAGGCTAAGCCCAAAAAAATGTTTAACGCCCAAACAAATGTTCAACAGTTTAACCAGAACCAAATTGGCTGAGCCCAAGTTGGCCACAAGTTCCTAGCTCAGACCAGTTGAGCCCATGTGCTCACGATTGGTCTTGGTCCCAAGTTTGACAATAGATCTCCCAACCAACCTTAGTTCAAGGGTACATCTCTTCATTCCTCTGATATTTGTCGTTGTAATTCTTCAACGTCTTCAGAGAGGTGACGGGTCCCGACAACCAGACACTCCATGGACTATGATGTCCTTAAACTCATGGACTATGATGTCCTTAAACTTTGTGAACTATGAGGTCCTTAAACTCATAGACTATGATGTCTTTAAACTTTACAGACTATGATATCTCTAAACTGCCACGGACTATGATGTCCTTAAACTATGGACTGCAATGTCCCTAAGCTAAGACGATAGAGCCTTAACGCCCTGTCGTTGGATCTAAATGATTCCAAAATCCTGTTGAGTAGATCTTAGTCTAAAATTAGACCAACGTATCCTCAACAAACATTTAAGTTGATCTTAATCTCAAATGAGGTTAACGATCCTTAAACCAACCCAAACCCAAATCTAAGAAAATATGGATTTGGACTAATCTACACCCTGCGGGCGACAACATAAATTAGTCTCCGTATATAATCCACGGGCAACAAAAAATAAAACAAACACACACGATACGAAGTGACCATCTGGAGAAGGAGAAAGTAGTTGCCGCGAGGCGGTAGCATAATTAACTGCAGGGGCTTGCGCCTGCAAGGAAGAGCGTCCCCACAATCAAAAACCCCTCGCAAACGAGGGGGAATCTGACGAAGTCTGCTACAATGTCCACATTCATCTAAACCTCCGATACACGGTGCCATAAATCAACTTGGCATCTTCGGAGAGGTGCACGGTGATCGCACGCTTTTGGCGTGTCGGATGTTCAAAGTTCTAAAGTTATAACCGCGATCAGGACGGTGTCGCTTTGCAGCTAGCCGGTTGAGCACGGGTCGATCCACAGGGAGATGGTTGTATGTCCGTTCGAGTTTTAGACGGGTCAATGAAGAATTTGTATATGTTTGTTCAGTTCTAACCTATGTGTTTTATATGCAAGTATAAAGTTGTTAAGAAAAAGATACGAAAGTCTTTTCTAAGGAAATCCACACTCAAAACCTTTGAGCCGAGTCTTGACCAATTGAAGCTAGAGTAATCGACAACAACGTGGATTAGGGGATTTAAGCACGGTATTCGTAGAATCCGTATTATTTACCCTTGTCCTTCCGTTCTTGTCTCTTGCTTTCGCCTCCGGCCAAACCGAACGCAACCGGTCGCGTTTAGGAATCACCGTTACCTTGGTAGGGTAGGGTGCCTAACGGAGCGCTTGCGTAATGTTTGGGCGGAGTTCAAAGGAAAATAACGGGAAAAGAAAATGAGCAAAGAAACATTAACTTACAATATCATATTCATTCTTAACAACACATATTACAACCATTCACAAAACGAACCAAAAAGAGCAAAAGAAAAGATAAACAAAGAAAAGAAAAGATTACAAACAAGTAATTAAAAGTGCATGGAATTTAAGTGCATGAAAGTAAAGCAAGGTAATAAAAAGCAAGAAAGAAATAAGCAAGAAAATAACAACAAGAACCATAGAACCAAATACAAGACATGGGTTCAATAACCAAATCTTAAACTTGCAAGCTCACTTAAGAGATTGCAAGATCAAGAAAAGGCAAAGAACTCATAGAGAATGAAGCACAAAAGAGAGAACAAAATAATACAACCCTTTAAGATCAATGACCAAAGCTTAAACTTGCAAGCTCACTTAAGAGGTTGCAAGATCAAGTTAACATAGAGAGCTCAAGGGGGAAGCTAAGCAAAAAGAATGATACAAAAACCCTCATCTTCATTTAACATCCACTCAAAAGCTCTCACAACAATTTAATGGAGGAAAGATGAAGAAGAAGAAGAAGAAGAAAACTAAAAGCTAACAAAAAGAGGGCATAAAAAAAACACCATTGGCTTGGAAAGTTTTGGGATATTTATAGGCAGTAAACAGAGAACCTAGGGCAATATTCTGAATCAAAATGAATGTACCAATCTGCCCCCAGAAAACGACCCAGTGCGGAGTCCACATGGCCACGGTTCCGCGGCCTAAGCGCGCTTATGCCGCGGAACCGCGGCCGTATTAAGGAGTTGGGCCATGCGATTTGGTGGGTTTTCCTGGTTTGATGTTGTCTGCTGTGTGGTATATGACTTTTCTCAGAAGCTCTTCACAATGTTTCCAGAATTTCAGCATATCAAAAAGGTGATGTAATGTGGATCTTTTGCCATGATTTCCTTGAGCTCCGCGTAGATTTCTTGGATTTTGTGTTGACATTGTGCTTTGTGCATGAAAATGACAATCGATTTGCCATTTTGTCCCTTAAATTGGTGTGCGGCAACACGGATAGAGAGCGGAGACTCGTGTTTTATCTGTGGTTGGCAGTAATCCGGAATTTGTCTTGTTATTCCATGAATCTCACTGTTTAGAGCTGAGAACCAGTATCCTGCATTTAACTAGCAAACACGGTTCAAGAGTACCTACCGATAAACAAACGAGCATAAGAATGGGCGGTATAAAATACAATATTCTGGTATGAACAAATACCCCCAAATTTAACTTTTGCTCGTCCCGAGCAAAACCAATTATTCACAAAAAAGAATCATAACCTCACTTTCGCAGGGAACGCGATTGCACTGAGCATGTGCAACAAGCCGTTAAACCTCTAGGTGTCCCTAGTAGGAGGAGTGTTGTCTCCTGAGGGTTTTCAGCGGATACTACCCACAAAATCCTGTCAAGCTAGTTTTGCGATATAACTATGATTCAAACCCTAAAGTTTTGTTTCAGAAAATAACAATTCTATGATCCTAAGTCTAGATTATCGAATCTATATTTTTCACACTTCGCTTCTTATTTAACTTAAGATTTTATATGTCTTTACGTGCAGTGCAAATAGCGTCGTTAAGTTCCAGAAGGATCGATTAAAGTCATCATGACACACAATAAAGCCCAGATAAAAATTTTAAAAGGACCACATAAGTTTTATAAAGAGTTAAGTATTTTTCAAGTTTCGTTTTCCAGTAAAGTTTCAACTTCAGAATTTCTATCTTCCCTAACAGGAAACTAGGTTTTATTTTTCACTCCATCTTTTTCTTGTTTTCATTTTATACACACCTCTATGAACGTGCAATAGTCTTTATCATAGAATAAAACCTTCATATCTCCGCTAGAAATATTTTTTTATAAAAACCTGTCTTTTGTCAAGATTATTCTCACACAAAGAACCGTTAGGAATTTTAACTCGGAGAGAACACTTGCTTGACTTTGTTTTAATCTGGACTTTCTAGACTTCTTAACGAGCTTTGGGCCAATGCACCCAAACCAGTTGGCTTTAGGGCATTAGGTGTAGAGACACCCCAGCGGACTTAATTACTCAAGTTACCTAGGCCCAAAAACAAAAGACAATTTAGCGTGAAAATCATGATGATTCAATGCGAACGGAGATATAACCGGCAGTTCAGTTATTTTTTGGATAAAAGACGTGTTTAGTGGGTTCGGTGTGTAATCATTCCAATTAAGTTCCAAATGGGTTATTTTTCAGACTTAGTTCCAATTAAGGCATCAATAACATTCCTTCATATTCACTTCACTTCATAAACTATTCTTGATATTACTTATTTCAGAACAAACCTATTTGATCCTCAGAAAATCATTTATCCATTTAAAAGTTTTTTAGACACAAAAGACTTGTCATCTAATTTCCAAAACTCACGACACGTGTAGTGTGATGTAAAGACGTATATCAGCTATAGTTAACTTCAAACGAGAGTTATCTTTCAGGTTTTCAAACTCTAAAAATAAGATTTAGTTATTCTTATCTTATCAAACAAAACCGTCGAAATGTTGAATCTGAGTTCTCCCACTAGCTAACTTGACAAAAAGTTTTTATGTTTTTAGAAAATTTTCTGATTTTTATGGATTTTTAAATAGGTATGCAAATGCAAAATATACAAATGAATGCGAAGGTAGAAAACTTACCGAGCACACCCCCAAACTTAAACTTGACAGTGCCCTCACTGTCAGGCTACACCAAGAGGGTCAAAATTGTCGGCTCTCTCCAAAAGAAAATTTTATACAAAACAAAAATATATACACAAAAAGGGCCCCCTCCCCAAACTTAAGTGAAACCGTGTTTCCATTGTTAAGCGTTGAAGTTCAGGATTAGGGGGGAAAGAGAATAGTATCAATCTATACAAGGCCTTACACAGACCAAAAGTTAACACCAACCATTCAAAGATTTTATCGTTATAAAGCGACGGTTGGTGAAAGAATGGAGTGTAGAGAAAAGAAATAAGAAACACGCGAGACCGTGTGGGGATAGAAGTGGCGTCCGGCCTCGGTGGAAGAGAAGAATGGCAGATGGGAGAAAGAAGTGGAATACGAAGTTGAGGGTGGAAATGGAGCGAATAAATTAGCACAATTCGTGATGACCGATGTGTAAAAAGTGATTGTGCTAATCTATTAACCCGTTGAGAAATGGGGTCAAATCCCTCAAGATTCGTGAGAAACCATGGGTACGCCGAACTTGGTAAACCAGACACTGGAAGTGAAAATGATACGGTTTCTTGCAATGTCGGAACAATAGAAAGGATGGAGGTAGGTGATTGAGGAAGGTTATCGGTTAAAAGTTCAGGAGGGTGTACACAGTCAATGAAAGGAACATGATGAATTGGAAAATCCGACTCATCAATTAAAACTGGTTCATCCTCAAAAATATCCTCAATGGTCTCCTCAAAGTTAAGCACATCCATGCGTTTATCCTCAAAATCCAGATGCATATAGGGTTCGGGAAAAACATTTAATGACTCGGGATGATGAATTGGAGAGAAAAACTCAGCTAAATCTACGGGTTCATCATCCAAAATATTCCCAGCATCAATATCCTCAATCAAGTGAAAATCTATATTCTCAGACACCTCAACAAAAGCATGGATATCAATCAATTCAGGTTCTAAGATGGAGGTGTAGAGGTTAAAAGGGTTGGGTGCGGTTTCACTCGAAAGGGACCCTTCACAATCGGGCAAATCAAACACTGCAAGGTCACACAACTCATTATCTGTTCTCTCTTCAATTGATAAATCATTTGGGACACTCGATAGACTTTCAAAACAGGAGTTGTGGGATTTAAGTTGAAACGGGTAGGTTTGATTTGGAAGGGTATATGGCTCACTCTCTCCGCTCAAATTCTCAACCTGCCCTACCGCCTCTTCATACATTGGAAAATTTGGAGCTAGTTGAAAACTAGCTACCGGGTCACTAGGTTGTATGAGGGCAGCCATGGAAGCATTCAAATCCATCATCTGTTGGTACGACGCTACCCTAAAGTCTTCCAAAGACTGTTCCAGACTAGACATGGGTTGAGAAGGGGTTTCAGTAAAAGATTCAAAGTTGTTTGGATACTGAAAACTCCCAAATGGCGGTTCAGAAGCAATGTCTAGGGAAGGTGCAAAAGTCGGGTAGGACTGGTAGGAATTGAATGGCTGGACAGGAGCAGGATCAACATTTAGATAAGAAGGTGAATGGAATTGTTGATCCCAAGAGTCTGTAGTGGTGAAAGGAGTGAAAGATCGGCTACAGGATTGTTCAATATGTTCAGCGATGGACAAAGGACGACTTGCAAAAGGGGTATCAACATAAGCGGGTGCGGGAGGTTGAAAAGGTTGATACAAAGTGGAATGCGGAGGGCAAGTGTTTGTCCTAGACGCGTCTATGCGATCTTTCAATGAAATTTTGGGCATGGAGGGGTCGTTTGATGTTCGGCCAAACCAAGAACCGTAAGAAGTAATGTCTGGTTGTGGGTACCAAAGTTCGGCAAGAGTTTTGTGAGGTGGGGTACCCATGATAACAAGAGAGAAAGAAAGAAAGGCAGAGAAAAAGAGGGGGGAAAATGTGATTTTATTTTAATTTTTTTTTTAATTTTTTTTTTAATTTTTTTTTAGTTAGCTATTAACAAAAGATTGAAATATACACACAAAAAGAATCTGGACCAAAAACAATCACGACACAAAAATACCACACACCTAATCGTTCTAGGGTTCACCTAGGTCAACTAGACCTGCTCCAGAACTTGATTATCTAAGTAAAACTGTGTCGAGAAACGGGCTCAAGATACACTGATCACGAGGCCAGGTAAGTGCAGAGATAAGGGGAGGTTTTCCGACGCTTTCGCGAAAGTCCTTAATTAAATAACCCTTTCTCTTTTGGCGGTTTCGCCGTTAACACTTTCCTAGACACCCCGTAAACAATATACCGTTAAGCGAGGTTCTAAACACAGTTAATTTCTCCTAGTGAGCGCGAAGTCCTTAAGGCTTAAAGTCTAGTTTCTTTTAAAGTTTGTGCGGGTAAACGTTATGCTCAAGTTCGTGATTTTTGGTCCACGGAAAAGGTGATAAAATCCTTTACCGTATGTTGTGGGGTTCGCTTGCCCTTAAAATCCGTATTAATATATGCAATGCGCAATTCAATAAAAATTCTATAAAGAATCAAACAATCGTTTTTTTTAGTTTAAGCGTGGCACTGCAACAAATATGGGTTAGTCAATTTTTTAGCGTTTGCTAGCGAACTTGCAAAGAATCCTGCAAAGAATAGTATATTGGATGCGTCGGATTTGAGAAGAAGGTGTTTAAGAAATACATACCGTTAAGTTTTTGGGTTAGGAAACCCCCGTTGAATCAATTCCGGTAAACTTGAAAAAGTTCGCTTGCGCGGGTCAAACTACCCGGATCTTTGGCACTGTACTTCGTAATCACCTTAACCTAGAACGTACACTTTGCTCCCCACAATCGCAGTTTGCAAATCCGCAAAAATCTGCACACTTGCACACAAAAATGATCAAAAATAACAATTTTTTTTTAATTTAAAAATATATACAAAAAGAATATTAACCCGAATAACAAGAAAGAAAATACGCTACCGTCTCCCCGGCAGCGGCGCCATTTGATCGCACGCTTTTGGCGTGTCGGATGTTCAAAGTTCTAAAGTTATAACCGCGATCAGGACGGTGTCGCTTTGCAGCTAGCCGGTTGAGCACGGGTCGATCCACAGGGGGATGGTTGTATGTCCATTCGAGTTTTAGACGAGTCAATGAAGAATTTGTATATGTTTGTTCAGTTCTAACCTATGTGTTTTATATGCAAGTATAAAGTTGTTAAGAAAAAGATACGAAAGTGTAAGCTAAGAAAATCCGCACTCAAAACCTTTGAGCCGAGTCTTGACTAATTGAAGCTAGAGCAATCGGCAACAATGTGGATTAGGGGATTTAAGCACGGTATTCGTGGAATCCGGCGTATTTACCCTTGTCCTTCCGTTCTTGTCTCTTGCTTTCGCCTCCGGCCAAACCGAACGCAACCGGTCGCGTTTAGGAATCACCGTTACCTTGGTAGGGTAGGGTGCCTAACGGAGCGCTTGCGTAATGTTTAGGCGGAGTTCAAAGGAAAATAACGGGAAAAGGAAATGAGCAAAGAAACATTAACTTACAATATCGTATTCATTCTTAACAACACATATTACAACCATTCACAAAACGAACCAAAAAGAGCAAATGAAAAGATAAAAAAAGAAAAGAAAAGATTACAAACAAGTAATTAAAAGTGCATGGAATTTAAGTGCATGAAAGTAAAGCAAGGTAATAAAAAGCAAGAAAGAAATAAGCAAGAAAATAACAACAAGAACCATAGAACCAAATACAAGACATGGGTTCAATAACCAAATCTTAAACTTGCAAGCTCACTTAAGAGGTTGCAAGATCAAGAAAAGGCAAAGAACTCATGGAGAATGAAGCACAAAAGAGAGAACAAAATGATACAACCCCTTGAGATCAATGACCAATGCTTAAACTTGCAAGCTCACTTAAGAGGTTGCAAGATCAAGTTAAGGTAGAGAGCTCAAGAGGGAAGCTAAGCAAAAAGAATGATACAAAAACCCTCATCTTCATTTAACATCCACTCAAAAGCTATCACAACAATTTAATGGAGGAAAGATGAAGAAGAAGAAGAAGAAGAAAACTAAAAGCTAACAAAAAGAGGGCATAAAAAAAACACCATTGGCTTGGCAAGTTCTGGGATATTTATAGGCAGTAAACAGAGAACCTAGGGCAATATTCTGAATCAAAATGAATGTACCAATCTGCCCCCAGAAAACGACCCAGTGCGGAGCCCACATGGCCGCGGTTCCGCGGCCTAAGCACGCTTATGCCGCGGAACCGCGGCCGTATTAGGGAGTTGGGCCATGCGATTTGGTGGGTTTTCCTGGTTTGATGTTGTCTGCTGTGTGGTATATGACTTTTCTCAGAAGCTCTTCATAATATTTCCAGAATTTCAGCATATCAAAAAGGTGATGTGATGTGGATCTTTTGCCATGATTTCCTTGAGCTCCGCGTAGATTTATTGGATTTTGTGTTGACATTGTGCTTTGTGCATGAAAATGACAATCGATTTGCCATTTTGTCCCTTAAACTGGTGTGCGGCAACACGGATAGAGAGCGGAGACTCGTGTTTTATCTGTGGTTGGCAGTAATCCGGAATTTGTCGTGCTATTCCATGAATCTCACTGTTTAGAGCTGAGAACCAGTATCCTGCATTTAACTAGCAAACACGGCTCAAGAGTACCTACCGATAAACAAACGAGCGTAAGAATGGGAGGTATAAAATACAATATTCTGGTATGAACACACGGATAAAACCAAATAGCATCTGCCCCCAAATTCAGGCAAGACGATCTATCCCAGACCCGTCTCTTTTTTCGGCGGTGAACAGATTCTGGCACGCCCGGTGGGACCTTTTCCTCTTTCCACTTCACACTTTGTGTGTCGTGTTCGCGAACGAATCGCGGTTTTATGTGGTTGCCCCTGGATTCGAGGTACTAAGATTTGGTGTTTTGCTCCGTGCAGAAAAAGAAGATCAATGGCTTCTAACTGCTCCAGCTGCAACAATTGCAACAACTCCCGCTCCGTCCTCGCAGGAGGAGTGACTTACGGGCCTCAAGCGGCCTCCATTTTCGCGATGCCAGTGGAACAGGTAATGCAAGCTACCACTGGGCTGTTCTTTGGGACCATGCTCCCACCAACGAGTTTCAACGCCCCACTGCCGTCGCAAGAAGCTCCGAAGAAGTCGGTCTTTGATCGGCTTACAACCACCGCGTCCCCTCTCAATGGGTCGTCCGAATCTGGCGCCTCAGTTTTCAACAGACTAGGCCAAAGCTCAGGTAGGCCCGTGAAAAAGCCTACAATACCTGAAGGGGTTATCCCGAAGCGGATAGCCATTCCGGCTCCAACAAATGAAATCATCATAGCGGCTTCTCCCGCTAAGGGGTCGGTCTTCACAAGACTGACCGTTCCGACTCCCGCTTCGGGCAAAGTCACCAAGGTTGTTGTCCCTGCTCAAAAGTCAGTTTTCGATAGGTTGGAAGTTTCTTCTCAGCGGACATCAGTCTTCAAGAGGCTGACACCGACAGCAACCCTCCACCAGAGCAGGGGGCATGATGAAGCCACCCCCATATCTGAACCAATACCGTCTGCAAGGCATGCTCGACGTCGTCACTGGTGCCGAGTGAGGAAAGCTGGGGGCAGTTCCCCTTCCGGACTTACCCCACCAGCTCCAACGGTGGAAGTCGATACTGCTGTTCCAACTAGGAATAGCTTCGAACCACTCAGGAGGGTGCGTAAGAACTCTCCGACGGCTGTGCTAAAAATATCTCCTCCACCTATGGAGAACGTTACAAAGGTGAAGCCAGAGCAGCCCTCTCAGCGGCTGTCTTCTAAAATTCACAAGGTCTGGTGACAGGTCCAAGACTCGGTGATCAACCAAGACTACTCCCGCCGACCGAAGAAGATAAAGGTTCGGCAAGAGAAGGACCACCCTGTCGTACCACAGAAAGTGTCATCTACTTGGGTGCCCGCTGCAACAGCCCCCTCAATTTCGACCGCCCAAAAAAGGAGAAGGCCGGAGAAAATCCCTGTGTCTGCGATGAATCTCAAGGGCACTGAACTTAAACGCCCCAAGTCTGGGGGTATGGTGGTGAACACCATTTACATGGCTTCCGGAAAAAAGGATAGCCGTATCTCTGTTGGAGATAGTGCCCTCAGAGTCAATTATTGGATCACAGGCACGTGATTGCAATGATTGAGGGAGGACCTATCCCGGTAGGACAGTCTTACTCGAGATGATAGTATGCTATCTGGTTTACCTTTATCATCGTGTACTGCTTTAGGTGACCTGACAGGTCGCTATTACACGTTGATAGAGCCCCTAGGATTCTTGCTTGACCACCAGCAGTATGATGGCGATCATATACGTGGGAGCTGGTAGTTTATAAGCACATCCTTAAAAGGTCCCTAGTCGTGGGAGTTTCGAGACTGGGCATCGATACTCCATTAGTAGACTAGTGTATACAGTCGAGACCCCGACGAGGGGCGGTGGCCGGTCTCACAAGCCACTGGTGTCAGTTGGTTCACCTAAGATGTATACAGGTGCTCATTGGGTTATGAGTACACCGGACAGGACTCGCCGGGAACCTGCTAGTTGGGATTATACCAGACGTCAGATAGCAGTTCCCTGGTGACATGTGTACAGGTTAGTTCATCGACCTGAGATCGTCATTTGTCTCGTGTGAGTTCCCACTGTGCTTTGATTACTACCCTACCACGGCTCAAAGGAGTCGTGCAAACAGGTTTTAGTTGGGTACAGTCCCGAGCCACATGGAGGCAGTGAGCGGATCTGCAGGGGTTCGTCTCTCCCGGTATTGGGGGTGAGGTCGCGCTGTGTCTAGGAGAGCCATTACGCAAAGCCCTCGGCCGAGGCAGGAGATTTACTGGTAGGTATTCCAGTAGTATCTCAGGGCGTTCTGGGCTACGCTCCGACACGACTTGTACCGCTTTTGGGGGTCTGACTTTTTACCAACCCCCTAGGCCCGCCATGCGATACTCATAGACGAACGGACCGGACTGTACGGATATTGTCACTGACAGGCTCAGTAGGGTGTCAGGATGAGTTCGCTCATCGACGTCCCTTTTAGTCAATAGCTGGTGGCCCGTCACGTATTGGCTTATACCTCTGACGTGCTAGTGATTAAATCCACAGCCATAGTATTGACGAGTCTTTAGAGTCCACCACACTTTCAGTTACTCAGCTTTCGGGCGAAACGCTGTAGAGGCCGTATGGAGATATGGCAGGGTCCGATCAGATACGTGCGGTATTGCACGGATCAGGATCGAACGGTTTGTACTAGTGGCCGTATGGATATATGGCAGGGTTCGATCAGATACGTGCGGTATTGCACGGATCAGGATCGGACGGATATTACTAGCCGGCTTTGGTTTAAGCCGGATCCTAGTTTAGTACAGTGTAGATTTTGTCTCATTGCATTTGTATCCGGTCGGAATACAGATGCGGGTGTGTATGCACAGTGTCGGGGTTTTCCTGTAATTTATTACGGGACCAGTTTTCTGGAGTTGCCAGTTTGCATTCCGTTCCGGCCGGTTTTCCTTTGTTCTTTCCCGGCCGGACTTTTCCGATGGAGGGTGTTATTTGCAAGTTTGCAAATAACACATTGTGGAGGGTTTTCTTGCAAATGTATTTATTATGATAGCATCTTTAGATACCATTCTTTTCCTTCATCATTTCTTGCTTTTGTGAGATTAGAAAGGATTTGAGGTTGATGTGAGCTTTGTTATCATGATGTTTTTGGCTATGGTCACCACTTGCTTTTCCTACACTAACCTCCCTTCTTGTTATGGTTTTCATATTGATTCCTCCACCATTCTCACTAGAAGGAGAAAAGGCTTCACTTGAGAGAAAAAGAATGAGAGAGTTCATCTTCATCTTCTTCTTGCTAGAAAATTGAAAGCACCAATTTTCTTTACCTCTTCCTCCATCCATCAATGGCAACTACATAAACTCCAAGAGACAAAAGTTTCTACACTACATTCTACAGCATATCTTGAGCATGTCGAGTTGCCGGCTTCATGCCCGAGTTGCCTCGGTATTGAGGCGGGAGCCCGTAAAAGACGCAGGCGATGTGGTGCCCTTCCGGCGAGGAGGCGACGATGTGGAGACAAGACTTTCCGCGGGAGATCGGGACGATGACGAGAAGACCGGAGGACTCGGATCACTCGGTATACTTCTCTTCCCATCTCTTGTTAGCTAGCATTAGGTTAATGGTTTCGATCCGGGTTTTCATTGTCCGCGGTAGCGCCGGTTTCCAAGTAAGGAAAAATCTTGATTCCGCATTTTGGCATCGGATAGACGGCCGGGGCGTTGCCGTGGCGCAACATGGTATCAGAGACACGCCATTAACCTTTTCTAGCTTTGTCTAATGCGTTTTACTTATCCGATCGACCAAAATTCCAAAATTTGCGTTTTTGCATGCATCAGTTTTCTGTCGATTTTTTCCGGGCTCTAAAAATTTTTCTGGTTGTAGAAAATTGATGTACATGAAATTCTAAGACTTCTGGGAAAATTCGACACAGTCAGTCGATGACTGAAGCGCGGAACCGCGGCCAACCCCCCTTGGGCCGCGGTTCCGCCGCGCATTGGTCTCTTCACTGTATCGTATTTTTCCAGTGGGCTTCTGGGATAATTTTTGGGGTTTTGGAATATTAATATTGGGCCCAGATTCTCTGTGAGTGCTACAGTATTGCTTGGGGGCCCACTTGTTAATTGTTTGATCGATCGGATATTTTAAACACATTATTTCACAGTATTTACATTATATCTGCGACCGTGAATGTCACTTGATCGGTAAATCCCGTCTAACTGCTATAGCCCGGTTAGACGGATTTGCGAACGTGATTTTCACGTTGATGTTCTGTGTTTATGCTGTGATGTTGCGGATCGGTCGTGGGGGATAGCCTGGATGCAATGTTAGTACAGTTTTGTTTTATATGTACATTTGATATTGCGGGGCGAGCGTCCGACATGTGGACTGCCGTCACTGCCTGTTTGTATTATTCTTTTGGGGCACGACCTGGTTGCGGTCGATGTACATATTTTACTTTCTGTACTAGGGTTACCCCGCGGAGGGGTGCACGGATAGCCGGGTTCTAGAGGGCAACGGGCCCGCATCTCAGGGCATTGAGACGGAGGGGGCTTCACTCCAGGATTGGCGGGCTATTCACCGCACTCGTAGGGGGTACAGGTTGACCCAGGAGGGGTGCCCAAGTTACCGGATTCCGTGAAGTGCTGGGTGGTCCATTCACGGTGCTGAAGGGGGCTGCCTCGCTTCAGGTTTTGGCGGGTGACTTGCCGCGCCCGTAGGGGTCTAGGATTTCATTGCACAGGCTATCCATACGACCAGGGGAACGTCGGGTTTCAGCAGCGGCTCTGGGAAACCCGGGGCTTCCAGATATCTGTATTGTTCTGTGATGCTGTACATTTCTGTGATGTTGCATTTTATTCACGCCTTGAGCGAAATACTATATATTGGTATATATATTAGTAGATGTTGTATATGTTTTTCATCCGCGCTAGTCCAGTCCCCGCTCTGCCGTTAGTTAGCTAACCTAACGGGTGATGACGGGACCCAGTGGCGAATGCGGATGGCATATACGTACGTCAGTATATTTTCGTTCTTTGTGGTGTGATCAATTGATGGGACTGCATTGATTCGGATCAATGCAAGATAAACAAACCTAATCTGATGTTGTTGGAACACTTTTCAAAAAGCTGTTATTGCAAGGACGTTCACTTTTGTTTTGCATCGTGGTATTCATTTGGAATATCCTGCTCCTCAGTCGACGAGGCAAGGGCCGAGATCCCTTCACCGGGAGTGACCCCTTGGACAGAAGTTTGCGTCAGGGCGTTAACTTCACTATAGCCGATTACTTTTGCTTTGCATCGTGGTATTCAGTTGGAATATCCTGCACCTCATTCTATGGGGAAAGAGCCGAGATCCCTTCACCGGGAGTGACCTCTTTAGTAAAGGTTTTCGTCACTATATTTTTATAAAAGACTATGCAGTTCCTTCAACGATATCAAGTTCATTACATTAAAGGTTTTTCGCCAAAAACCAGCCGTAGCCCTCCGTCATTTCCTACAGGTATTATTTGGTATTCGTGCTGCGTTTGTTGACCTAGTCAAGACGTAGTGTTCGGTAGCTAAGTGGTACTTGTTTGTTGCATAAGTAGGATTGGTTAAGACAGTCGTGCGGCCTTGTTGACCTAGTCAAGGGCACGTACGGGTGGGTTTAATGCAATCCAGAATAATGACGGGTTGAACTTGACTGGCGGTTTATGGTTTGTTGACCTAGTCAAGGTCATAAACCGCTTGGGGTATAAATCACATCGGGAGTTTCAAAAGAACTGAAACTTGCCAGGCATGCGCATACCTTCTGGAGTGTGGTGACTTGAGTGGATTCCGTCAAGTTATCATGCGATGATAGTTGGATCCCGATTCCCACTGATGAGTTGGTTTACTCCTCGGGTGATCCCGACTAATTCTTCTTTCAGGTTTGGAGGAGAATTTGAGGTTACAGTGGGAGGTTTCCAGATTAGACAAAGTGATAACCATTCTGATCTAGGTTAGAGTGCACGCTGAGTGTTTCTTTTCTCTCTCTCTTTGGCAGCGACCATTGACCCGACCCTGGACTATGACCAAGTTGACCGAACCTTCTTAACACAGGCTTTTGGATTGTCTGAGTTGCAAACCTCATTGCCACTCCTACTTTTACCCTTTTCTCCAGGATACCCCGTATTACTACGAACGTCCACTTCCATTGGACAAAACCATCGTATGGTTATATACGAACTCGAAGGACTTCGAGGATGGTTTCTGGTTCTGGAGAAAACGAATAGGATTATTCAGTTGTCTTTTCTTTTCACCTTCTCTCATTGCGAGTACTCCTTGGTTTAGGAGATAACACACCTATTACGCAAATTGGATAGTCTTCTTCCAAACCTTAGGCTGGTGCCGACCGGTAGGGAATGAAGAAAACCAATTAGCCTAAACGGTGTGCAGAAGGTATTAAGATTAAGACAAAGCAAGGGATTAGTAAGAGGGCAAAGTAAATTGCAACTGCTATTCACGACCGAATCAAGTATTTCTTCGCCAATCCTGAATCACCTTTGTATTTCTCCAGGACACTCCGTATCACTACGAAGATCCACAGTTTATTTGGATACTCCATCGTATGGTTATATACGAACTCGAAAGGAACTTGTTCCAGTTCGGGGATGGATTCTGGTTCAGGAGAAATAGGAATAAGGTTTATTCGGTTGTCTTTTATCTTCACCTTCTCTCGCTTTGCGAGTGCTCCTAGGATTAGGACAGTACACCTTTTATGCTTATTGGATAGTCTTCTTCCAAACCATAGGCTGGTGCCGAACGGTAGGGAAGGAAGAAAACCATTTGGCCTAAAGGGGTGTGCAGACGGTAATGACTAAAGACATATAAAGGGATTTGGACAGATGGCAAAGAGATATACGGTTACAGTTGTGAATCTGGATAATGGAAGAGGCATTACTAAGAATACCGGAATACCCCACCGAAACATTTCAATGTTTCAGTTTCACTGTGTGATGTTAAAAGAAAACTGATTTCCCGATTAGATACTTACTCCAGGGTATGTATTTACCAGGTTGGATTCTCACATCTGTATGGTTTTACAGATGATGAGTGGGAGTAAGTTATTGGGAATTAGGTGACCATCCTCATTATATCGGGATTCGTTGTAATTGGTGATATTTGAGGAAGCCACCTGGGTTGTTTGCCGGTCGGCAAATATTTGGTTTTGAATATCCGCTGTTGTGCACCAATTTCAAATTGATATATCTGTACGTCTATTTTCATAGAGTGAGATATACCTTTTGATATTATGTCGATGACATTTACCTATATCAGTGGATGGTTAGGTAAGGAGCATTGAACAGCGGTGTAATTCTTCTTAACCATAAGTACAGTTTTCAACCTACGACGCACAGTGAAAGAGTTGTTAGACTCAGCGGACTTATACAGAGTATTGTATGTTGTCCAGTGTCCATTAGGACAGAGGGGTTGGTCCTCATACTATATTCTGTTTACTTTTAACTTCTCTAGTTCTTAGACATGTGTTTCGTGGAAACACAGGGTCTAAGTTTTGAGGAGTTATAGGTATTTGAATAGAGTAGAGAACCAGGTGTAGCAAGTATCGGGATTCTTCAAGGTGATCGAAGATGTAGATACTTGTGTATGGTATTCAGTTGATAGTAATGATAAAGAGAGATTGCTTCTCTTTCAGGTTACTCATAATTGGAAGCATTCCTAAGTTGAGTAACGCTGATCGGCCTCTCTTCCATTTAGTTGACATGCACTGGAGACAGCTGCATGATTTGAATCTGGTTCAATTAAATCAGTGCCTCTGGTTCTATATTGGGTATAGAACAGTTCGTATCTTAACGATGTTAAGGTACGGGGAGTTGTCCGGCTTACGATTAAAACCAGATACTGGACAACTCAAGGCACGCTTCTGTAATGGCTGTTTGTGGGTTGACCCAGGCTATGACGAGGGTTGACTTTCTACCATCTGGCAGATCAATAGAAATATTGTTCTAGCCTCGCCACAGTTTTATTAAAAATGGATTTTTTCAAAAACAGCAGTAGGAGTATGGTAGAACTGGAAGTGATTCCAGAACCGCAAACGATTACTGAAGATTTGATAAGGAACCTAAAGATTCAATCTGATTTGACATTCCATTGGCCACTCCACAGATAAGATGGGTAACTTCAGCCACCCGAGAGGTACTCCGGTAGCCTCAAGGACGGTGACAGGGAAGTTCTTGTTTACCCACACTTGCCATTGCTGTTGTTCCAGGCTGCGAGACCCGGTGGGAGGATGAGTATAGCGTCGTTCTAAACTAGTTTTAGAAGTGCGCGTCTATATGACTCTGCCAGAGGGTTGTCGTAGTCAGTGGGAGCAGCGGAAGCATTGGTGGACATCAGGCTTATGTCTATTTATAGACTAAAGCAGATATAGCGGAGATAGATCATCTATTTCTGATGTGACAGTCATAGGTTTGACGTCATCAGAATAGGGGATGGATCTGTTAAGAAGGTAGTAGGGTGTGATGTCCTGGTTTTGCATGACATACACAGAGTAGGAAGTGACATTCCTATACTACGATCGGTTATACTTTGGTCGTCACACAGTGGTTTCTCCACATAGGACTTGGATATTATATCTGACATACTGGTTACTAGATCTATGGTTTTAGATCTAGATTTGGGTGGTTTCCCAATCAGGGTATTTTGACAGCATTCTATTAGTATTTAGAATGGACGACTCCTGGCACGGTAGTATACCTACAGGTAATGGAGTCACCCTCTCTAAAGGTGTCTTACAGACTAAAGGGGAGAGGATGTGCATGATTGACAGATCACTTGCTTAGGCAATTGAGTCAATCATGATATGTCAAGTACCACACCAGAAGTTGTTCTTGCACTAGATGCAATAAGTTGATATTGATCCAATCCTGGAGAAACAGTCGGAAGCAGTTTTAGAACATAAGTGAATGTTCTAGGGATATGATAACGGCTGCCTCCTTTAGGAGACGGTTATCACTCCAGGCTTCCAAGGTGACATGGACGACAAGGAGGTTGTCAGAGTTATAGTTCTCCCTCGGACGAGGGACAGTATTCTGGACAGGTGATCCAAGGCAATACTGAGGGAGGCATGGCGCAGGATACTGATTAAGTTCAGTTGTCGATACAGTCTGAGAAGTTTGGATTTGGAGTTCATTTATGAGCTAGGTCCCATCAGATATCCAGACATACTCTAAGACAGGTATTGCTCATTTCGGGAGATGGCTTTCTCTGCGAACTTGAGATATAGAGAGACATAGAAAGAAACATCACAGCGGATCCACTCACTGAGGCTATTCCTCGAATGCAATAGTTTCGCAAACGAGCTTTGTGAGACTGACTAGTAGAGGAGTTGGGTGTTCGGTATCACACGGGCTGTGAGTATGCGACATCGCAATAATTAGCCTTGAGTGCAAGTGGGAGATTGTTGGAGATAGTGCCCTCAGAGTCAATTATTGGATCACAGGCACGTGATTGCAATGATTGAGGGAGGACCTATCCCGGTAGGACAGTCTTACTCGAGATGATAGTATGCTATCTGGTTTACCTTTATCATCGTGTACTGCTTTAGGTGACCTGACAGGTCGCTATTACACGTTGATAGAGCCCCTAGGATTCTTGCTTGACCACCAGCAGTATGATGGCGATCATATACGTGGGAGCTGGTAGTTTATAAGCACATCCTTAAAAGGTCCCTAGTCGTGGGAGTTTCGAGACTGGGCATCGATACTCCATTAGTAGACTAGTGTATACAGTCGAGACCCCGACGAGGGGCGGTGGCCGGTCTCACAAGCCACTGGTGTCAGTTGGTTCACCTAAGATGTATACAGGTGCTCATTGGGTTATGAGTACACCGGACAGGACTCGCCGGGAACCTGCTAGTTGGGATTATACCAGACGTCAGATAGCAGTTCCCTGGTGACATGTGTACAGGTTAGTTCATCGACCTGAGATCGTCATTTGTCTCGTGTGAGTTCCCACTGTGCTTTGATTACTACCCTACCACGGCTCAAAGGAGTCGTGCAAACAGGTTTTAGTTGGGTACAGTCCCGAGCCACATGGAGGCAGTGAGCGGATCTGCAGGGGTTCGTCTCTCCCGGTATTGGGGGTGAGGTCGCGCTGTGTCTAGGAGAGCCATTACGCAAAGCCCTCGGCCGAGGCAGGAGATTTACTGGTAGGTATTCCAGTAGTATCTCAGGGCGTTCTGGGCTACGCTCCGACACGACTTGTACCGCTTTTGGGGGTCTGACTTTTTACCAACCCCCTAGGCCCGCCATGCGATACTCATAGACGAACGGACCGGACTGTACGGATATTGTCACTGACAGGCTCGGTAGGGTGTCAGGATGAGTTCGCTCATCGACGTCCCTTTTAGTCAATAGCTGGTGGCCCGTCACGTATTGGCTTATACCTCTGACGTGCTAGTGATTAAATCCACAGCCATAGTATTGACGAGTCTTTAGAGTCCACCACACTTTCAGTTACTCAGCTTTCGGGCGAAACGCTGTAGAGGCCGTATGGAGATATGGCAGGGTCCGATCAGATACGTGCGGTATTGCACGGATCAGGATCGAACGGTTTGTACTAGTGGCCGTATGGATATATGGCAGGGTTCGATCAGATACGTGCGGTATTGCACGGATCAGGATCGGACGGATATTACTAGCCGGCTTTGGTTTAAGCCGGATCCTAGTTTAGTACAGTGTAGATTTTGTCTCATTGCATTTGTATCCGGTCGGAATACAGATGCGGGTGTGTATGCACAGTGTCGGGGTTTTCCTGTAATTTATTACGGGACCAGTTTTCTGGAGTTGCCAGTTTGCATTCCGTTCCGGCCGGTTTTCCTTTGTTCTTTCCCGGCCGGACTTTTCCGATGGAGGGTGTTATTTGCAAGTTTGCAAATAACACATTGTGGAGGGTTTTCTTGCAAATGTATTTATTATGATAGCATCTTTAGATACCATTCTTTTCCTTCATCATTTCTTGCTTTTGTGAGATTAGAAAGGATTTGAGGTTGATGTGAGCTTTGTTATCATGATGTTTTTGGCTATGGTCACCACTTGCTTTTCCTACACTAACCTCCCTTCTTGTTATGGTTTTCATATTGATTCCTCCACCATTCTCACTAGAAGGAGAAAAGGCTTCACTTGAGAGAAAAAGAATGAGAGAGTTCATCTTCATCTTCTTCTTGCTAGAAAATTGAAAGCACCAATTTTCTTTACCTCTTCCTCCATCCATCAATGGCAACTACATAAACTCCAAGAGACAAAAGTTTCTACACTACATTCTACAGCATATCTTGAGCATGTCGAGTTGCCGGCTTCATGCCCGAGTTGCCTCGGTATTGAGGCGGGAGCCCGTAAAAGACGCAGGCGATGTGGTGCCCTTCCGGCGAGGAGGCGACGATGTGGAGACAAGACTTTCCGCGGGAGATCGGGACGATGACGAGAAGACCGGAGGACTCGGATCACTCGGTATACTTCTCTTCCCATCTCTTGTTAGCTAGCATTAGGTTAATGGTTTCGATCCGGGTTTTCATTGTCCGCGGTAGCGCCGGTTTCTAAGTAAGGAAAAATCTTGATTCCGCATTTTGGCCTCGGATAGACGGCCGGGGCGCTGCCGTGGCGCAACAATCTCCACGGGCCATCGACCACTCACCCGATCAGTAACAAAGGCTCGGGAGCAACAACAGCAAAAGCTCCAAGAGATGCTAACAAAGATGGCCGCACTCACTGGGCCAAAAGAAAGCCTGGAGACGTCGTCGGAGCAGCGCCAAGAACAGGAAACTGATGCCGAATTCCTCCAAAAAATGCTCGAGAGGAAAGACAAAGAGGCCGCGGAACAAGCGGCCAACATAAAACAAATGGCGCTTTTATTCCAAGATATGGTTGGGATGATGATACGGCCAGATCCTCCAGCTGAAGACCCTCCAATTATCCTTAAAGACGATAGAGGGGAGACATCGAACCCTCTTCCGGCTATATCAACAACCAACGAAGAGACCATCTCTAAAGCCGTCCTTGACGACTATATAGCTCAACAGATACGAGCTCATCAGTCGAGTAAAGCGGCCGTCCAAATTGTCAAGACTGGACGACCCTATCCGGGTTGGTACGATCAAATAAAGTACCCGCCAGGATACACGATCCCTAAGTTCCATGTATACAAGGGGACAGGCAGTCCCCATCAACATGTCGCTCAGTGCAGGGCTCTGTGCGGCAACACCGGAGGTGACGATAAGCTACTGCTTCGCCAATTCATTGGCAGCTTGTCGGAGACAGCATTCAAGTGGTATTCCGAGCTCCCGAATGACTCTGTCAAGAAATTTGCAGAAATGGAGCTACTGTTTACACAAATATTCGCAAGCGCTAGCGAGCGCACCCCGATCATCGCACTAATTAACGCTAGGGTGAAGCCAGGCGAAACATGGGTTCAGTACGCGATATGGTGGCGGAACCTATGGTCGAAGTACGAACAACGCATAGAAGAGGCTCCTGCAGTAGGTATGTTCGTGGGTACCCTCGATCCGCAGGCGACCATATCCCAGTTCATGATGTTTTTCAAGCTGACTACCTTCCAGGCCTTGATTGACAAACTGGCCCAAATGGATCAGATGGGCCATAGACCGTCTTCCTCGAAAATGGAGCCTCGAAACGAAAAGGGGAAAGGAAAAGTGACCTTTGTCGCCAACGCTCAACAGCTGCCCAGTGGTCCAAAACCAGCTGATCGCCAAAACGATAGATAACGATTCTTCAACAAGAAGCTAAAAGGCCCTTATTCGTTTCCCCGGGACAAAACGAGGAGACTATTCGAGTTGGCGGTGCATAACAGGCTCATCAATCTGCCAGATCCAAGACGTCCACTGCAGCCGAGCGACGCCAACAATCCTAATTACCGCCCCTACCACCGAGTAGTAGGCCATCCAATCGAAGATTGCTTCGTCTTCAAAGGCTGGATTGAGGACCAATACCAACAGGGCAAATTCGCACTGTCCGAGAATTGGAAGTAAGCCCGCCCCAGCCACACGCTCCTAAAAAGATGGACACGCCGGGGGCATCGTGCTCTTTTATAGAAAAAGCTCCATGGGAGGTTGCTCTTTCAGCCAAAACGAAATGAGTGCTGAAAGATCTCCAAGCATGTCCGGCGATTAAGTGGAAAAGCCCGCTAGAGCCCGAAATTATTGAGGGGATGCTGAAGCCGCGCCCAACGCTGAAAGTTGGTGAAAGTGGACAAAACGTTCAGGCCAAACCTCAAAAGTCTTTGAAGAAAAGGAAGAAGGCCAAGAAGCCCGTCCAACCCGATGATAGTCGTACAGGTCTGCAGAAATACATCGATGCGCTGGAAGAATATAACCAGAAGGCACGGACCCTAATCACGTTGGATGAATTCTTTAAGCATGTTCTTGAAAATGAAGCCGATGACGCTGATGAAGGAGATGATTCTTCAGAAGAGCTCGAGGATTATGTGGCAAGCTGCCACATGATCTCTCACTCATCAATAAATGGCAAAGAACCTCCTGATGCAGAGAAACTGGGGGCAGATCTAGAACCGGAATCAAAATCCCTGGAGCCATCGGACGAATTGATTGACAGACTGCTGAGCGAAGCTCTTCAGAAAAGCAAATCTGATCGAGAGCGTGAAACGGCCTTATATGAAAGGGCCAAGCGTCGGCGTCACGTTGAAGAAGCTCCAGTATTGAGAAGCCATAGAGTACCCCAACCGGATAGAAACACTTCTGCCACCAGCAAAAGCAGGTTTAAGATAAAGAAGCAGTTCGCTAAAGCCCTGTCGATGGGAATGAAGTTGCCACCTTTCAAAGAAGACACTTCAGAAAATATGTTCCCCGACGAACTAGATGCAAATACAAACTACTGCTTATACCATCGAAGGATCACACAACCTATCGAGGAATGAATGGCCTTTAAAAATTGGTGGCGGGGATACGTTGCTCATCGACAGCATTTCAAGCAGATGAAGCGCAAAACACGTCGAGAGCAGAGAAGCACGACAGATGAGCGCAGAAGAACTGCCGGGGACTGTCACATGGTTAATTCCGGGGGATTGCAAGTTCTCACCTTCTGGAGCGATTCCGATGAATAAATATCCCTCGGCCCTTTCTTCAAGGAATCTATCTCCGAAACAGAAGAGATGAAGACCTGCGAGAACATTCAGCTGCGCAATCGCACGTTACCTGAAAAGAATCTCGGACCCACAAACAAAGGATTGAACAAAAAAGATAAGGGGAAAGAAAAAGTCTATGAAGATATCGCCCTCAATGACCGAGTCGTCGAAGAGCTGGCACCCAAGGACCCGCCAAAGAAAAACAAGGTGGATTACAACATTCTGGCACATCTGAGGAAGATACCCTCGCAGCTAAGCATTCTCGATGCCCTTCTGCTATCTAAAGAGGTGAGAGATTCTCTAATCAAGGCACTACAAGAGCCCGACCAGTTTCAAGCCTTCCTTGCCGAAGAAAAGATGAAGGACGAGCTGGAAGAAGTGCACACAGCTGACGTCACTTTCGGTGATGAAGATCTCCTTCTCGGAACGTGAGAGCACAACCATCCCTTGTATGTCACCGGATACTGTCATGACATCAAGATAGGCAAGATCCTGGTCGACAATGGGTCCTCTGTCAACCTTCTCAACATGAGGGTGCTAAAGGAAATTTGCATGAGCGTGCAGCACCTCGCTCGGGATAAAATCACTATCTCCGGGTTTGACTCCCAATCATCACGGATGCTCGGGTCTGTGATACTGACGTTACGCTTCGGGTTGCTCGTCACTGACATCAAGTTCCACGTTATTGACGCCAAGACTTGCTACAACGCCCTGCTCGGTAGGCCTTGGTTACACGAGTACAACGTCATCCTTTCTACACAACATCAGTGTATGAAGTACTTCAAAGATGGTCTCGAGTATACCGTGACAGGGGAGCTGAACCCATTCTCTGTGAATGAAGTCCGGAAGTACGAAGATGCAAAGTATTTCTTACCAGAATTTGAAGACACGGAGAGATTTCATAAGCCAGAGAATAAGCAGAAAGCTATCACCACTATTCCGGTCTTTGGGAGCAATACCGAAGAGGAAGAAAAGATAGTTTATTCAGGGCCCCCCAATGCAACAAACCGGGACCATCTACCCCTATTCTGGTCTTTGGTAGCTACTCTGAAGACGAAGTTGACGCAGTGTTCTCACTCCGGCCATCGATACATACCCTCACTGGAGATCAAAGCTTGCAAATCGCTATGGTTCCACGACAGCACTACAAAGAGCTTAAGGCACTTAAGACATATAGTGTGCAAGAGTTGCAGACGTTCTACGTCCCTCCCAGGCGAAAAGATGAAAAGGCGATCCTCTTTTATCGATCCGCGGAAACCAAAGTGGAGAAAGAAATTTGGCATGGTGCCGATTCTACGCTTGACAGGCTCCAGCCCATCCGTCTGCCCAGATACTACACAGGAGGATTAAAAAGGCTGTTGAGGCGCCAAGGCATACCCTTCAAACAGACCGCTCGACAAGCTCAGTTCTACAACAGGATCTGGAACGTCCCCGGAACTCAGCGAAAATTGCCCAATGGGAAAATGGAAACGATAGGGCTTGGATATGTTCAATCCAAGAAACGGGAGCGATTTCATTGCTGCTACATTATACATGACTTCGATGAAGAAGGAGATGCTCTGTTAGAAGACATTACAATTGAACCAAAATGAGATCAGGCCGTAAAAATGCCAAGTCTGTTATTTCAAGAACAAATGAACAAACCTAATAAGGGAAGCGGGTTAAAGGGTCCGGGATGACCACAGCCGCAAAATGGCCATTTACGAGAAAGCCAGGACGCAACGCCTCCTTCAGCAGGCTACGGAGAATGACGATGCCCTTCGTCGCCAGCCCGTCATACAGAAGACTCGACACGGAGGCAAAAACAAACTAAAGAACGTAAAAAACGTTCGACGGCAAAGCGGGTCCAAGAAGCCACGCGATCGAGAATTGAGCAGCCGGGATCTGTCTCTTATAAAGAAGATGGGCCGAGCATATTCTTTTCCCCAAGACAAGACAAGGAAGATATTCGATCTTGTCATGAAACATCAAATGATTACGCTCCCGGAATCCAAACACCCAGAACAAGAAGACGAGGTCTCTCATCCGGATTATTTCTCCTATCACCGAGTGATAGGACATCCTCTCGAAGACTGCTTCACATTCAAAAATTGGGTAGAAGACCAGTATCAGCAAGGCAGGTTCGCTCTATCCAGTAGTTGGAGGGTAACCCCACCACAGAAGCATGAACTGAAAGCTACGTATGCAACGAGAGTAGAACCGGATCAACATCGGTCTTGGAAGCGATCTCGTACCTGTCACGCGATAACGCTGTCAGAAGAAGGAGTACGCAGGGATATGGATGACCTCCCCTGGTGCTTCAAAAATAAGGATGAAGATGAGTTGATCTCAGAAATTCCACCAGCGCCAAAAGAGCTGGAAGATGGAATACATACTACTGCGGACAACTTAAGGAAAATCGACTTAGGGACGCAGACGACCCGAGGCCAACGTTCGTCAGTGAGCTGCTGTCTGAGAAACAAATGGCTATGTTAAAAGACGTGCTTATACAGTATAAAGACTGTTTTGCATGGAACTATGCCGAGATGCCGGGATTAGATCCAAAGATAGCTGTGCATAAACTGGCGATATCGCCGGATATCAAGCCAGTCAAACAAGCGCCGAGAAGAATGCGGCTCGAACTTGAAATGAGCATCAACGCCGAGGTCAAGAAGCTAATCGACTCCGGCTTCATCCAAGAGGTTTAGTACCCTGACTGGATCGCCAACATCGTCCCAGTGATGAAGAAGAATGGGACAGTGCGTATCTGCGTAGACTTTCGGGACCTCAACAAAGCTTGCCCGAAGGATGATTTTCCCGTACCGGTTACCAAGATGATGATAGATAATACGTCCACTCACGAAGTCTTCTCCTTCATGGACGGCTCATCAGGGTACAATCAAATAAAGATGCATCCCAAAGACCAGAAGCATACCGCTTTCTGGACTCCTCTGGGCATATTCTGCTACAAAGTGATGCATTTCGGTCTGAAGAACGCCGACGCTACCTATCAGAGGGCCATGACGAAGATATTCGATGACCTCATACATGAAGTCATTGAATGCTATATTGATGACCTCATGGTGAAAAGCAAATCGCACGAGGAGCATTGGGAGCATCTGAAGATAGTGTTCCAACGTCTTCGGAAATACAACCTGAAGATGAACCCTCTCAAATGCGCGTTCGGAGTTTCCTCGGGCAAATTCCTAGGATTCATCGTACAACACCGGGGCATTAAGATAGACCCTTCGAAGATCAAGGCGATCATAGAAATGCCTCCGCCAAGAACTCTCAGGCAACTGCGGTCTCTCCAAGAAAAGCTCGCGTATATTCGACGGTTCATAGCTAACCTCTCCGGCAAATGCCACCCCTACAGTCACCTGATGAAGAAAAGGACCCCGTTCGTTTGGGATCGTAAATGCCAGAGCGCACTAGATGAAATCAAGAAATATCTGCAGAATCCGTCGATACTAACCGCTCCGGTCAAGGGAAAGCCCCTCATCCTGTACACAACAGGCCTTGAAGGTTCCTTAGGCGCGCTATGGGCACAGGAAAATGACCAAGGGAAGGAGAGAGCCCTCTACTATTTGAGTCGAGTTCTCCTGGGGGCAGAAAACAACTACTCCCCTATCGAAAAACACTGCCTGGCGTTAATCTTCGTGATAATGAAGCTCAGAGACTATGCGTTGGCGTATGAGGTCCACCTCATATCAGAAGTAGATCCTCTTAAATATTTGATGTCAAGAGCCATATTAACAGGACCACTCGCTAAATGGGCCCTCCTCTTGATGGAGTTCTCAATAATCTATTGACCCCACAAGGCAGTAAAAGGCTAGGCCATCTCCGACTTCCTCGCTGAGCACCCGATACCTGCCGATTCACCCCGAAATTGTGAACTGCCAGACGAGCACGCATTTGACACGATCGACGGGAGGAGAAGAGAGAATGACACCCGATGGGAACTCTACTTCGATAGGGCATCTTCCATGAAGAAACGAAAGCACAGCTCCCCCATAATCAAATCTGGGGTAGGCCTCATCTTCGTGACTCCACAAGGAGGGATAATGCGCTTTGCCTTTTCCTTAACAGAGTCGAGGACGAACAATGAAGCCGAATATGAAGCTTTGATGGCAGGTCTTGAGATCGCTATCGACATGGGAATCGAAAACCTCCTCATATACGGAGACTCCCAGCTGATCATTAGCCAAGTAAACGGTGACTATCAAACGTGCAAACCATAGTTGGTGAAGTACGGTGAGAGAGTACAACAATTGCTGACTCAAATCCCTGCTTATGCCCTGGAAAGCATACCGCGTGCAGAAAATAGTAAAGCGGATGCGTTAGCCAAACTCGCTAAAGAACTGGCTGACGAAAACCTCGATGACGTGAGGATCGTTGTGCAAAGCCGTCGGGTTCTTGCACCGGCAGAAATATCTCCGGAGTCGTCCGAAGAAAAGAGAGCGACCAAGCAAACGACCCTATAAATAAAAGACCAGGAAAAGGCTAAGGATTGGAGAGAAGTCTTTATAGATTACTTCAAATCCCGTCGAACACCTGATGATGCGTCCTCAAGACATCAGCTCATGAAGCGAGCCCTGTCTTTCGCCTTCGTCAATAGTACTCTTTATAAGAGATCATTTGATTATCAAAGAAACTCATGACGGGCTCTGCGGTTCCCATCAAGCCGGGCTAAAGATGAAGCTGAAGATCAAAAGAATGGGCTACTATTGGCCCACGATGATTCAGGACTGCCTCGAATACGCGAAGCAATGCCATTCGTGCCAAATTCATGGAGACTTCATTCACCAGCATCCAAACCCGCTACACCCAACAGTAGCTAGCTGGCCATTCGAAATGTGGGAAACCGACATAATTGGGCCTATCGAACTGGCGTCATCCAAAGGACATCGGTTCATATTGGCGACAACTGATTACTTCTCCAAATAGGAAGAAACAGTACCACTAAGGGAAGTGAAGATGGAGAATATCCTCCATTTTTCTTAAGACACACGTCATCTATCGGTTCGGCACTCCACGACGGATCATCTCCAATAACGGGCCAGCCTATAGAAGTCACAAAATCAGCCGCTTCGCACAGCAGCAGAGCATAGACTGGAGATACTCTTCGGTCTATAATCCCCGAGCTAATGGTCTAGCTGAGGCTTTCAACAAGACCTTGATGAAGATCATAAAGAAGACGGTGTCCAGAAATAAAAAGGACTGGCACGAGAGACCGCATGAAGCTCTCTGGGCGTATTGGACTACGTTCAAAACGGCCACCAACACAACGCCATATGCGTTGGTATTCGGCACAGAAGCAGTATTCCCCTTGGAGATAGAGCTACCCTCCCTACGAGTGGCGGTTCATTACGAGCTAACAGACGAAGAGAATTCTCATCTTCGGCTTGAGGAGCTCGACGCCCTTGACGAAACCCGGCTCATGGCGCAGCAAAACTTGGAGATTTACAAAGCAAAGATGACGCACTCATACGAGAGACTGGCTAGGCCGATAACATTCCGCCAAGGCGAACTCGTGCTGGTGGTCAAAAGACCTATGATCCCCAATCGTGCCAAACGGTGGAAATTCGAGCCGAACTATGAAGGCCCGTACATCATAAACAAAGTCTATCAAGGTGGGGCTTACTTGCTCATGGATATGCATGGCGAAAGACCCTTCCGACCAATAAACGGCCTATTCATTAAGAAAAACTACGCCTGACGAGTCACGGCCTAGGTCAACGATAGATGACGACGCCTATGTCCGCTCGCTATCTTCCCAAGCCCAAACTCCATAAGTAGTATCCAGCGAAACCTCGCCTCCAAGACAACGGACCGAAATGTCCTAAAACTAACAACGGGCCGACATGTCCTAAAACTAACAACGGACCGAGATGTCCTAAAACTAACAACGGACCGAAACGTCCTTAAACTAACAACGGACCGAAATGTCCTAAAACTAACTACGGACCGTAACGTCCTTAAACTACTATGAGCCGCAGCATCCTAAGGCTGACGTGCCAAAAAAAAACGGTATGTCCACAAGCGAAATGGGCACGGATGAAAACCCGAAAGGGCTCCGTGAGTAAAAACAGCAGGGCTACCGACGAGTTTGTGAAAACCCGAAATGGCGCAATCTCATTAAAAGACACTTGCAAGATCCTCTCGAGCTTGTAAGGAGAAATTACCGGCGTGAGATCCTTACGACTCACAAGGGAGCAACACACTTAGGGATCCCCACGATTCCTGAGGAGAAAAAACACTTACGAGATCCTCATGACTCGTAAGGAGAATTCCCCTTATGAGACCCTCACGGCTCATAAGATTCAAAAGTCTTAAGCTATAGGGATCTGAACCTGTTCTTAAGTCATCACATTTTCCAAACTGCCCTACAGACGGTCTAATTTTGGCCCTTGTATACAATCCACGGGCACGAATAAACATTTCCCCAACAGAATCCCACCAGCAACAAGGGATATCCTCATATGGTGAACAACACTTGTAAGTCCCCCCGACTTATAAGGAGAAAACACTCTTATAAGATCCTTACGACTTATAAGAGAATACACACTTAAGAATCCTTACGATTCCTAAGGAGAAAATACACTTACGAGATCCTCACGACTCGTAGCAAGAAATACCTTTATGAGACTTTTATGGCTCATGAAGTCAAAAACCTTAGTCGACAGGACCTTAACCCTGTTTGCTAAGCCTCCTTTGTTCGAACCGACGAAGGCAAATGATGATTCGCTCCTGGCAATGTTCCAGTTATAGCGATGATGATGCCCAAATTGGTATCAAATTCCAAGTCTAAACTCGCGATAAAAATCAGCGAGCCAAAAATTCATATAAAATAGCCGAAATGATGGGGCGGCTTGCAACAAAATCAGCAAGTACAATATATGCATACAAAATAGCCGAAATGATTGGGCACCACGAAAATACAGCCGAAATGATTGTGCAATCGCGACTTTCGCGATATAAAAGCTGAAATGATAGAACATCGCGGAAAGAAAAAAATAGAATGAAATCTTTGCCCTGCAGGTGAGTCCGCATTGACCCCTGTATACAATCCATGGGCACAAACAAAAAAGGGAATCATATTGTCCCTCCAAACTCTGTCAAAGGGAGGATCAGATCTCGACGACAACATCAACATCCCAGAAGAGCAACGAGGCGTTCCTTCTCAACTCCGGCAGGACGCAAATGTAACGTCAACAACTGACCTCAAGGTTGCAACAAAGCGAAGCCATGGCAGAGCCCCTAGTTCCAAATCTTGACAACAACATCTGCATCCCAAAAGACCAACAATGGCGTTCCTCCTCATTCCAGCAGGACACGGACGCGACATCTCCAATCGGAGCCACAGCAAAGTCCCCAGTTCCAAGACTTTACGGTTCACAGACAACCTAGAGTCAGCCAATGACCTCCCTGTCGTCAAGCAACGCTTCGACACAGATACATGTCAACCCCTGACCTCCTTGTCGTCAATCAATGCTTCGACACGGATACATGTCAACCCCTGACCTCCTTGTCGTCAAGCAACGCTTCGACTTGGATACATGTCAAACCCTGACCTCCTTGTCGTAAAGCAACGCTTCGACTCGGATACATGTCAACCCCTGACCTCCTTGTCGTCAAGCAACGCTTCGACTCGGATACATATCAACCCTTGACCTCCTTGTCGTCAAGCAACACGGATACATGTCAACCCCTGACCTCCCTGTCGTCAAGCAACGCTTCGACACGGATACATGTCAACCCCTGACCACCTTGTCGTCAAGCAACGCTTCGACTTGGATACATGTCAAACCCTGACCTCCTTGTCGTAAAGCAACGCTTCGACTCGGATACATGTCAACCCCTGAACTCCCTGTCGTCAAGGAACGCTTTGACACGGATACATGTCAATCCCTGACCTCCTTGTCGTAAAGCAACGCTTTGACTCGGATACATGTCAAATGCTGACCTCCCTGTCGTCAAGCAACGCTTCGACACGGATACATGTCAATCCCTGACCTCCTTGTCGTAAAGCAACGCTTCGACTTGGATACATGTCAACCCCTGACCTCCCTGTCGTCAAGCAACGCTTCGACACGGATACATGTCAACCCCTGACCTCCCTGTCGTCAAGCAACGCTTCGACACGGATACATGTCAACCCCTGACCTCCCTGTCGTCAAGCAACGCTTCGACACAGATACATGTCAACTCCTGACCTTCTTATCGCAAAGCAACGCTTCGACTCGGATACATGTCAACCCCTGACCGCCCTGTCGTAAAGCAACGCTTCGACTCGGGAACAAGTCAACTCATTAACCACTTACGAGTCCTCTCGACTTGTAAGGGAGAAAATTCTCTTGCAAGATCCTTACGAATCTCAAGAGAAAGCACACTTAGGAATCCTCACGACTCCTAAGGAAAAAAAATACACTTACGAGATCCTCACGACTCGTAAGGAGAAAAAGTCTTTATGAGACCCTCACGGCTCATAAAATTGAAAAATCTTAGGTGGCAGATCCTAACCCTGTCTCCTAAGCCATCAATACCCTACAAGGAGATTAAGATAGACTAGCTATAGGCTACACTCTCCGAAATCGAACCTCGACAAGGAGGGAAACAATCACTTACGAGTTCTCTCGACTTGTAAAGAAGAAAATTCTCTTGTGAGATCCTTACGACTCTCAAGAGAAAACACACTTAGGAATTCTCACGACTCCTAAGGAGAAAAATACACTTACGAGATCCTCATGACTCGTAAGGAGAAAATTCTTTATGAGACCCTCACGGCTCAGAAAGTTGGAAAGTCTTAGGTGGCAGATCCTAACCCTGTTTCCTAAGCCATCGCTACCCAACAAAGAGTTCAAGACGAATTGTTATTTATTATCTACAAGCCACACTTGCCAAAATTACATGCCATCGAAATCGAGGTGCTACTCAAGAGTACGTAAACTGCTTTGCGTCAGGACAAAACAAAAGGGCATAACCCACATACGTCAATCACATATTATGCAAGGTGGTAAGAAGAACATTTGATTTACATCCAATTGGGCGTCCGAAGCGTACCCACTCATGTATGTGCGAAAAGGATAAAATAAACGCATGAAAAGAAAAATTTTCTATTCATGCCTCAGAAAGTTCTTACATCGATGAAAACAGTAAACAAAAGCGTCATTAAAATGTTTACAATGGCAAAATATTGAATCCGGGACACGGATTGAGAAATTCGAAAGAGATGCCGTCTAAAATATTTCTGGCCTCTCTGACCATTCTCGTGTGCATCCTCTCACGATCACAAGCTCAAGATCTTTTCTGATGTCCTCCGCCCTCTGATAAGCAGCGATTATCGTCGTCTGTTGGAAAGTTTGATGCTAAATATCAATGAGATTATCCCGCCGCTTCTTCGAGATCAAGCCCGTCAGATACGCTGAGTGCACCATATCTTCAACATCATCCAGTTCATTAAGCGGCATGGCTTCATAAAATCCAGAAGTGCTCCCCAACTTACTCTCACTATAATCTTTAAGAGAGCAGAGCAACGAGGAAGTAGTCAACCATTGTGTGCATTAAAACGATTCATAATTTCAGCGCATTGGGCGTTTGTAAACTCCTGGTTTTGACAACCGCCTTGTGCGCGAATGTCCTCATAAAAAATGATTTCGTCAAGACAGTACAGATGAGCGGCCATAGCGCTTGAAAATGAAAATTAGTGAGAGTTTAATGGACAGACTGATCAAGAAAATGCTTATTGAAACAGACACGGGGATTTAAAACAACTCTTGATATCCGCATGAAGAAAACAAGTGCTGATTAAGACACTCAACAAATTCAAATTTGTGCAATTAAGGAGGGAATCCTAAAAGGATTCTCATTTAATGAGAGACTCCTTGGGTCAAGGAGTTAGACTCCTCGAAAGCAACGCTCTGCAGATAGGAGTGACATCTGTCGACTCTAATTATGAGGAAATAAAAATTCCCCCAAAAAAATTCTAAAGAGCTATGCTCAGTGAAGAAAATGGAACAATCCATCAAAAACCCTAAAAGCAAAGTTTTTTTACAGCAGTTAAAAACTTCAGGATCTTTAAGATCTGTAAAGCGAACTCTAAGAGTTCTTCGTTAATGAGTTAAAGGAACCCTACAAAGGATTTCTTTTTCTGATCCATGATCAAAGAAGAGCAAAGCTCTGGTTTTTAATTAACGGGTTGAGAAACCCTAAAAATCTTTAAGATTTGTGATCTAAGTAGAGCAAAGCTTTGTTAATAAGGTCAATTCTTACCGAATTTGGGCAGAGTTTTGACTCTGAGAAATTTCTTAAGGCAGAGAGCTGGGCTCTAAAAGAGAATTAAATTCTCAAGAAACAAAAACAAAACAAGAAAATGAACATGGGTCATCTCAAGGGCCAAAGGCCTTATTTATAGGCGCTAGAAGTCGATCCAACTTCCAAGACAATTTAACGGTAGAGAGGCTGCCACCGCTGCACTCACGTATAAGTCACGTAAGCGCAACGGTAGGGGGCATTTGTTTCCCCAATCAGAGCAAAGCTCTGTTCAAATTTTGAAATTTGAAATGAAGCAGCGCTTCATAAAAGCGCTCGCGCCAAGAGCGCCTGCGCTAAGAGTCAAAAACTTTGAAGCAGCGCCTCACGTGCAAAGCACGAGAGCGCTAGCAGCGCCACCGCTAAGGGTTAAAGACTCTGAGACAGCGCCTCATGTGCAAAGCACAAGAGCGCTAGCAGCGCTAAGCGCTAAGAGTCAAAGACTCTGAGGCAGCGCCTCACGTGCAAAGCACGCCAAGAGCGCTAAGCGCCAAGAGTCAAAAACTCTGAGGCGGCGCCTCACGTGCAAAGCACGAGCGCGCTGGCGCCAGAACTAAAAGTTCTTTACCGTTGGATCAAAGATCCAACGGAGATGATTAAAAATCACCAAAGTAAAGAATTAAATTCTGTTGAGGGAATACTCCTCAAAATCTTTCCAAACAGGAAAGATTGTGCTCTGTAAATCAGAGCACCGTTGGATCAAAAATCCAATGGTGATTAAAAATCACCAAGATACAGAATAAGTTATGCATGGGAACATATTTTCCCAATCTTGTTAAAAACAAGAAGATTGCCTTCTGTAAAACAGAAGCCTCAGGATTAAAGATCCAACGGTGGGAAACATCCCCAAATCAATTAGAGAAAAGATCTCCTTAACTGATTCATCAAATCAGCCTCCACTATATAAAGGCCCCAAGACTTCAAGTCTTGAAAAGAAGAAACTCCCCATAAGTTTCATACAGAGGAACCCCCCACAAACTTTGAGAAATTTCAAAGAGAAGAGCAAGCACTCGGAAGAAGAATTTCTTCAAGGTAAATAAAACAGAGAGATCAAAGCAGCTCGTCAAAAAGGAAGAACTTAGTTCTTTTTCTAGATTATAGATCTACAAAGACAGAAGTCTTTCATAAAAGTAGAAGAGATTGGAGCATCTCATCATAAAAAATGAGAGGGAGAAGAACTTAGTTCTCTTTAGATCATAGATCCATAAAACAAAGACAAAGTCCTTCATAAAAACAGAAGAGATTGTAACATCTCCTATTAAAATAAGAACTTAGTTTTTAGATCCACGAGACAAAGTCTCTTATAAATGAGAACTTAATTCTCAGAGCACAGGATTAATCAAGAGCGTTCTGCACTCATTGGCCAGCGCTCAGCGCCAAGCGCGCCACGTGCTCCTCACGTGTGCGCTATTTCGTAAGAAACGCCTTAGCGCTCCAAGTCGGCACTCAGCGCCAAGCGTGCCACGTGCTCCTCACGTGTGCGCTATTTCCTAAGAAGCGCCCTAGCACTCCAAGTCTGGCGCTCAGCGCCGAGCGCGCCATGTGCTCCTCACGTGTGCGCTATTTCGTAAAAAGCGCTTCAAGTCTGGCGCTCAGCGCCAAGTGCTCTGTATATAAAGGATCTGTGCATAAAGCGCTCTGCGCTACAAAGAGTGTTCAACACTCAATAAAAGACAAAAGAAAAGGAGTGTCAGAGCCCAAATTAATGCTCAACATTATTGAAAAAAGAGGCTAAGCCC
Organism: Agapanthus africanus; assembly: GCA_030015575.1. NCBI lineage: Eukaryota > Viridiplantae > Streptophyta > Magnoliopsida > Asparagales > Amaryllidaceae > Agapanthus > Agapanthus africanus. The sequence continues at coordinate 818,818,276 of CM057339.1, read as the reverse complement.
AAACAAATGTTTAACGCCCAAACAAATGTTCAACAGTTTTGTTAGTTATATGTATGCCCTAGAGGCCATTACTATACATAGGATGTATATTGTAGTGGATGCTGGGACATATATAGGGAGGACTTTCTTGCTCGACATGATAGTATGCTATCTGGTTGCTCTTTACCTTAACGTGTATACTGATTGTCTCTCTGTTACATGTTGGTAAAGCCCCTGGGATCTGTACTTGACTACCTGGACTATGATGCGGATCATACTAGTGGGGACATGGTAGTCTATAAGTACATCCTTCACAGTCCCTAGTCGAGGGTGTATCGAGACGGGGCATCGATATACCAGAGTAGACTAGCGTGTACCTTCTCGACCCATACAGATGGGCGATGGATGATCCCATATCCATCGGTGTTTGACATCAGAGATGATATACGGGTGCTCAGTAGAGACTGGGTACACTGGACGGACTCGCCGAGAACTCCCAGATGGTATTATACCTCACGTCAGATGGCAGTTCTCTGGTGACACTGGTACAGAGTAGTCTGTTGACCCGAGATCGTCATAGAGTCTTGTGTGGTTCCCACTGTGCTTTGATTTCCATCTTACCACGTCCAAGAGGGCGTGCAAAATGGTGGTTTTTGGGTACAGTCCCGAGTCACATGGAGGCAATGAGCGATAGGAGGGGATTCGTCTCTCCCGGTATATGGGGGTTGATGTTGCGCTGTGTTCGATTGGCTATAACAGGAAATCCCTGGCCAGGGTTGCTGAGATTTACTGGTAAGTGTTACCAGTAGTTTCTCGAACAGTTATAGACCTCATATCGACACGACTTATTGAGCTATTGGGGTCTGACGTTTACCACCCCTAGGCGAGATATGCGACATATCAGACGATCAGACCGGACTGTACGGTAGTGTTACTGGTCGGATTCACTGGAGTGTGAGCGGGCTTGCTCGTCGATCTTCAGATCGCTCAATACCCGGGTGGCCGTTACGTTTAGCAGACCGCTTGCGGCTTGTGGGTGTTTGATATGATCATCACCTGCTGCCGGCGTATTGACGAGTCTTTAGAGTCCTACACAGAGGTTTCCTGGCTCAAGCGAAACGAAATAGGAGCGCATATGAGATATGTGCAGGACCGAGAATAATGCGTGTATGTGATACCGTATTCTATTCTCGCGATAAATATATCGAATGGTTGTATGCGATATAACCTAGTTATCGATTCAAGCGTTGATTCGATAAGCCGATATATAGTATACTAGTCGGTTGTGTGCGACATAACCGGGTCATTGAATCAAGTGTTGATTTAATGATTTAATGCATATTTATATATTTGATATATTACTTTGCATCAACTAGTATCGGTTTACTTAAGATGGATTTTCTCACTCGGGTGTGCGCATTGTATATGCGATATACTTTTGTGCACTTGCTTGTATCATGTTTGATGATACATGTCATGCTAGGGTTCAAGTGTAAAGATTAAACCTTGGTTAATGAAATAGTTTAGGGTTTCTTATTTGTTATTCATTTATCTATTTATTTATCCTTTTTATTTTTGATAAATGAATAAATGAAAATGAGAAAAGAATGGTGGCTTCTTTTGTTCTTTAGTTGAAGCTTCATGAAGCTTTGTTCAAGTCAACCATACTTATCTCATCCTTAACCCTAACCATTCCCACTAACCATGATTCATTCTCTACACTTAACTCTAGTTAATATTATGATAAGAATTCATTTTCTTTTCATTTTCTATTAACTTATCATAATATCTTTCTTCTTCTTCTTCATTCTTCAAGTGAAGAAAAGCAAAGTCCATCAATGGTGATTGTTGGATATGAGTGAGAAATCCAATTCTAAAGTTAACCCAATTCCTATTTCTTCATCCTCTACCTCTTGCCAAGTAGTAGAGTGTGTTTCCTTCACAAGATTTTAGGGTTTGGTGAAGGTGGAGCTTGATTCATCGATGCCTCGACGTAGATCATCTTCGGCATGGACATCGACGACCTAGCTTGCCCATTCTCCGACGAAGTCGACTCTAGAGCCCGGATTTGATTTGGACAGCGGAGATGACCTCGTTGCGGAGCCGTGGAGGTGGATATCCGGATCTACAAAGGTTGTAATTTCCGTATCTCTTTAGTTAACTGTTAACTAGTTCTTGTTCGCCTAGATATCTAGCAAACGATCCGTACTTTAGGGTTTGTAGGCACCATAATATTTGAAATTGCCATGGTTGATGGCTTGGGAGACCTCACTAGAGTGCCTAGGAACCCTGCAGTGGTATCAGAGCCGAGCTAGAGCCTTAGGCGATCCCCGGACGGAATTAGAAACCCGATCGAACCAAAATCCCATTGCAAAATTGCTCTCTGTACTTTTTTCAAAACTGTTGATTTTTGGCAATTAAAAATATCCAGAAAAACAAGCAGGCTTTTTTAAGAATTACTGTGAAATTTGGTACCCTAATTCCACAAAAGCGCGGCGGAAGCGCCGCACAAAGGGGGTTTACGCGGTGGAAGGGCCGCCAATAAGAAGCCGACACGTGTCAAATTTCACAGTAACTCGTAAAATTCAATGCTCATTTTCCTGGAATATTTAAACTGAACTCAAGAGTTGAGTTGTTCTGAGTTGTTTTGGGAATCATTGTTTCGATCGGAAAGTCTAATTCTGTCCATGTGTTTTCCGGATAAATTTTAGAATATGTTAAAAAGTTCGACCGGATATAAATACCCGATTTTTCCCCTGTCGGGAAATTTCCAAGTGTTGGATTTTTCCGTAGTTTAACGACGTTCTAAGTAGTGCAAGTAACGCGATGGACCCTCTAGAAGACAACAAACCTTAACTCGATTATGTGACCGTCTTGAACTGCCCTTTGAACCTTCGGGTTTGGGGCAGTACGGCGTGCCACATGTGAGGCGTTGGCTTGACCCTTCTACGGCTGGACCGTTGGTACTGAGGCACGAACGGAATATTGTTATACTTGTTTCATGTGTTGATCAGTATCGGGAAAACTTGGGTGTTCGATTGTTCGATCGAAAAGTTTAACATTTTCTGTTTATCTGGAATGGGATACAATAATTGGAATTCACAATAAGTTATGAGATAACTGAATGAATGTTATAAACGTAGCAATTTAGTCTCACTTGATCGGTTGCCACGGATTTTTGATGTGATCAAAAGTCCGTCGCAATCACGTAGCGTACGCGGATATTCGCCGGTAAACTTAATAGACAGCCTCACTCCATAGCCCCAACCAAGTGACTGTAGGAGAACCCCGTCGCCGAAAGCATCCGTTCGGGTGCTCGCGGTAGCGGTGTTCCGCCTTGGTGCACTTCGTCGACGGTGTCGGGGGTGCGGCCGTCTACTGAAGTTTGCGACGAGTATTCGATCAGGATGTCGGGAATCTTGTTGAATTGCCCGACTTGATATTGAAAAGTGTTTTCGATAATGAGACTAAAATGCGGGGTTTATAATTGTTAGGCATGTGATGTCTAAGGTATTCATTTGATTAGGCATGCGATGTCTATGCAGATTGCGGATTCCAACTGTTGTAGTTTTACACTTTCTTTTCTGTGACCGTAAGTGTAAAATGTGATATCGCCGGTTTCGTTGCTATATGTCAACGAAAATTGGGATGGACATATTTACTTACGTTGATGACATGTGATGTTATGTGTTGCTGGATATGTTATATTGGATCGTCGTGTTTGAATAGCCGGGGGTTTTTATGTGAGATGAGTGTTTTTCATTTTCATTCATGTAAAAACTTGTATGTAATATTCTTTTATTGGGGCGCTTCCAGGTTGCGGGAGTTGTCACCTGTTGTATATTATTTACTTTTCCGCACTAGGATAGACCCAAGGAGGGGAGCACAAGTAACCGGGTTCTGGAGTCCAGTGGGAGACCAACTCGAGGAGTCGAGTCCGGGTCTCCTAACTCTAGAATTGGTAGGGTTGCTTGCCGCTCTCGTAGGGGTCTAGGGGTGTGGGTTTGGCTATTCATCACGACCGTGGAATCCGTGTTTTATACTGGCTCGTATTGAAAACACGGACGTCCTAGTATATCCAATATTTCATATGATTCTTCTGCTGCGATATCTGTGATGAGATCATATGATGTTTCTGTGATGGATATAGTATATAGTATATATGATATATTATATAGACGTTACTTATGTTTTACACCCGTGCTAGCCCTGCCCTGCTCTGTCGTTAGTTACCTAACCTAACGGTGCACGAGGGGACATCGAGGCGAATGCGGATGGCATAAGTGTACGTCATATCTATCTGTGATGTTTAGGTACTTAAATGATGGGACTTCATTAATGTGATTAATGAAATAAAAGAAACCTAAGATGTTGTAGAATCGAATTTCAAAATAAAACAGGTAGCTACAGTTCTTGCTTTGCACAGAGGTATATGTGATATATCCTGCACCTTATTCGATGAGGAAAGGACCGAGATCCCTTCACCGGGAGTGACTCCTTTAGCAATAACTGGCAGATGCTACACACTCGGTTTGTCTTTTGATTGCTTTTAAGAGTTTTTGCTTTGCACAGTGATATATATGATATATCCCGCACCTCATTCGACGAGGAAAGGACCGACGATCCCTTCACCGGGAGTGACTCCTTTAGCAAAACTGGAAAAGCCTCAAAAGCACTCCATTTCAAAATTCATTCGATCCTACAACGATATCAAGTTCATTACGCAATAGGTTTTCAGAAAAACCTGTCGTAGCCCTCCGTCATTTCAGATAAGTGCTGTTTAGTATTCGTGCTGCGTTTGTTGACCTCCGTCAAGGCGCAGTGTGCGGTAGCTAACCAGTATTTATCTGCTAATGCATATGATGCAGATTGAGTTAGGGTAGTCGTGCGGCCTTGTTGACCTCTGTCAAGGGTCGTGCGGGTGGGTTTAATTCGATCAAGAAATGACGGGTTGAACTTGACTAGTAGCCTATGGTTTGTTGACCTCCGTCAAGGTCATAGGGTGCTAGGGGCAAAACATTATCGGGAATTTCAAGTGTTGAAATTTGCAATGAGATTGCATACCTTCTATGAGATAGTTGGATCCCGATACCCGCTGCGAGTAAGAGTTACTCCTGGGAGAGTTTTATACATTACAACTAGCCGATCAAGTAGGTGTCTAGAAAGGTGTCAACGAGGTTACGCCTCTGGGAAAACGAGGTTTACATTAATTAGGTTCGTGCGAAAGCACGGGGGACCTCCCTCAAAGTACCGACACTGGCCTGGCTGAAAGATTGGCGAACTTGTAGTGTGTAATTAATCCCGGCTAGTCTTTCCTTTTAGGGTTTGAAGGAAGATTTGATAAAAAGCAGTGGGAGCCATCCTGATTAGATAAAATTATAACCAATCTATTCTTGCAGAGCGCACGCTGAGTGTTTTCTTCTCTCTCTCTCCAGGTAGCGACCATATCACGCCTTAATCAAGATAATAATACGGATTTTTGACCGAACCCGCTTGTTATACTGAGCTGGGGAACGTTGGTCCCGCTCCAACTTATAATTGTTATAAGACAGAGCAGGAAATTGGGGAATACCAGATTTCCCGTGCCGCCCAAACGAGGAGAGTGCATGATGATGCATCATCTTCGGGTGTGTTCATTATACAAAACTGTTTCTCAGTATCCTTTACGTCCTGGGTATGTGATACCAGATCAGGATCCCTGATATGTAATCTGTTACATAGGGCTACAGAAAGGTAGAGAACTGAGAACGGGTGATAAGTTTCATGAGGCAGAAAACGGGGCAAATGTTGCAGCCAAGTCTGTCGGTCACTGTCACCCTGTATTACAATACATTGATTCTGAACGAATGATATTAGATACCGAACCTGATATACAAAATCATATCTGTCTCTTTATTAGTAAAGAAACGATATAATTTTGTATTGTTGGATAATGTTTTGAACATTTCCTATATCAAAAGTTGATCGGTTCAGGCACGTTATCTAAAAGCATTGATGTTCTAAATCAAACTACAGTTCTTTAGTATACAGAACATACACAAGAGGAAGAGTTCAGAAATGAACGAATCCTTCTTGAGGTATTGTAGACTAGGTCATATCAATGCGACCCGACTGGCTGAGTTACATTTAGATGCATATTTAAATCAGTTTGAATTTACATCTTGTGAAACTCGCCAGTCATGTCACAAAGATAAGATGACCACAGCTCCGTTTACTGGAAACAGAGAAAGAGTTAGTAAACTCTTGGGATGATACATGTTGATGTATGTTAGGTCCCCTGTCTACAAATGCCAGGACTGGTTCTTTGTACTTCATTACGTTCTCTGATGATCTTTCGAGTTTCAGACCTATGTTCCTGTTGAAACACAAGTCCGAACCTTTTGAGATATTCACAGAATATAAGTTAGAAGTAGAGAACCAAAATACGGGTATAAGTATTATGTCCTTTGATGTGATCAAGGAGGAGAATACTTGAGCACGGAATTCCTGGACTATTCTAAAGGAGAATGAGATTCTCTCTCAGCATTACTCCTCCGAATACACCATAGCACGATGGTATATCGGGGCGGAGCAATCACACCCTATATGATATGGTGTGCTCTATGATGAGTACTACTGAGTTACCTATTTCCTTTAGGGAGTTATGCACTTGAGAAGCTGCATACCTATTGAATAAGGTTCAAATCAAATCAGTTGCCTACCACTTCATATGTGATATGATAAGGGAAGAGCCCATCTCTTAAGTTAGTTAAGATTTAGGGTTGTCTGGCCTATGTCTAAAAGCAAAATCCGGACAAGCTCGAGGCAAGGTCTGTTATGTAGAACTGGAAAGGTTCCAGCTATACTAAATACAGCAGATGATTTGATAAAACCAAAGGATTCAGTAGAAACCAACGAACCTCAGCCTCTCCGCCGATCTAGTAGGGTTCCTCACCCACCTGAGAGATACTTCGGTTTCTCTATGACAGTGGGAGCGAGGATTACATCATGAGATGATGACCCAACTAGTTTCGAACTGGCCATCGAGAGTAAGACTCCGTAAGAATGGCTGGATGTTTAGTGATCTTAGATGGAATCCTTATACACCAGCAAAGTATGGACTTTGGCTGCTAGATCTGAAGGGTTAAATCCCCATCAGGAGCAAGTATATCTTGAGAAGATTACTTGGTGTAGATGGAAAAGTTGAGACTTTCAAAGCTAGACTTGTTAAAGCTTTTCGTCATCGACCAGGCATGGATCATGATGAAACCTTTTCAAGTAGCTATGCTTAAGTCCATCCAGATCCTACTTGCCACGGCTACATACCATGACTGCGATATCTGGTTGGGTGTCTTGACTGCTTTTCTAAATGATGATTTAGAGAGCGTCTATAAGTACGCAGCCAGAGGGCTTCGTAGACAGTGGGAGCAGCGGAAACGTGTGCAAGATGCTCTATAGGATAAAACAGGCATCGCGGAGTTGGAACGTCTGTTTTGATGAAGTAGTCAAAGAGTTTGACATTATCAAAATGGTAGATGAACCTTGTATAAACAAAAAGGTAGTAGGGAGTATGGTGACGATCCTCGTAGAGTACGTGGATGACATACTCTTGATAGGGAAGGAGTTTCCTATGCTATGCTCGATCAATCTCCGCTTATCACAATGATTCTCCACTTAGGATCAAAGTGATACCTACTAAATCCTGGATTTTGGATCTATGAGATAGATCTAAATGGATGTTAGGATACTCACTAGATGTAGTGAGATGGTGTCAATCGATCCTGAGGAGAATCACTGGAAGTGTTCCAGGGTGATAAAGACGACTGAGTGTCAGTCGCAGGCATTGTCTTTACCCTCAGTAGAGGGACGGTATGTTGGAAGAGTTCCAAACTAGATACCGTGACATACTAGACGATAAAGGCTGGATACATCGCTACTTAAGATGCTACCAAAGAAGCTGTTTGGATGTATAATGGTTCATGAGATGAACTATGTTCCTCCCATTGTGTGACAATGGAGTTGTGGCTTATGCCTAGGAACGCCGGTCCCATCAGTGATCCAGACATATTCTAAGGCAGCATCGCCTGATCATGGAGATGATTGATCTCCAGGGTGATCGAGGTTTGGAGAGTAGACTCAGAGGACAACACAGCGGATCCACTCACAAAGGCCTGTTCCCATAGAGAGACTTTTATGGGATGGTTGAGTATGAGATACTTCAAACCACTGCTACAGATGGCCCTAGTGCAAGTGGGAGATTGTTAGTTATATGTATGCCCTAGAGGCCATTACTATACATAGGATGTATATTGTAGTGGATGCTGGGACATATATAGGGAGGACTTTCTTGCTCGACATGATAGTATGCTATCTGGTTGCTCTTTACCTTAACGTGTATACTGATTGTCTCTCTGTTACATGTTGGTAAAGCCCCTGGGATCTGTACTTGACTACCTGGACTATGATGCGGATCATACTAGTGGGGACATGGTAGTCTATAAGTACATCCTTCACAGTCCCTAGTCGAGGGTGTATCGAGACGGGGCATCGATATACCAGAGTAGACTAGCGTGTACCTTCTCGACCCATACAGATGGGCGATGGATGATCCCATATCCATCGGTGTTTGACATCAGAGATGATATACGGGTGCTCAGTAGAGACTGGGTACACTGGACGGACTCGCCGAGAACTCCCAGATGGTATTATACCTCACGTCAGATGGCAGTTCTCTGGTGACACTGGTACAGAGTAGTCTGTTGACCCGAGATCGTCATAGAGTCTTGTGTGGTTCCCACTGTGCTTTGATTTCCATCTTACCACGTCCAAGAGGGCGTGCAAAACGGTGGTTTTTGGGTACAGTCCCGAGTCACATGGAGGCAATGAGCGATAGGAGGGGATTCGTCTCTCCCGGTATATGGGGGTTGATGTTGCGCTGTGTTCGATTGGCTATAACAGGAAATCCCTGGCCAGGGTTGCTGAGATTTACTGGTAAGTGTTACCAGTAGTTTCTCGAACAGTTATAGACCTCATATCGACACGACTTATTGAGCTATTGGGGTCTGACGTTTACCACCCCTAGGCGAGATATGCGACATATCAGACGATCAGACCGGACTGTACGGTAGTGTTACTGGTCGGATTCACTGGAGTGTGAGCGGGCTTGCTCGTCGATCTTCAGATCGCTCAATACCCGGGTGGCCGTTACGTTTAGCAGACCGCTTGCGGCTTGTGGGTGTTTGATATGATCATCACCTGCTGCCGGCGTATTGACGAGTCTTTAGAGTCCTACACAGAGGTTTCCTGGCTCAAGCGAAACGAAATAGGAGCGCATATGAGATATGTGCAGGACCGAGAATAATGCGTGTATGTGATACCGTATTCTATTCTCGCGATAAATATATCGAATGGTTGTATGCGATATAACCTAGTTATCGATTCAAGCGTTGATTCGATAAGCCGATATATAGTATACTAGTCGGTTGTGTGCGACATAACCGGGTCATTGAATCAAGTGTTGATTTAATGATTTAATGCATATTTATATATTTGATATATTACTTTGCATCAACTAGTATCGGTTTACTTAAGATGGATTTTCTCACTCGGGTGTGCGCATTGTATATGCGATATACTTTTGTGCACTTGCTTGTATCATGTTTGATGATACATGTCATGCTAGGGTTCAAGTGTAAAGATTAAACCTTGGTTAATGAAATAGTTTAGGGTTTCTTATTTGTTATTCATTTATCTATTTATTTATCCTTTTTATTTTTGATAAATGAATAAATGAAAATGAGAAAAGAATGGTGGCTTCTTTTGTTCTTTAGTTGAAGCTTCATGAAGCTTTGTTCAAGTCAACCATACTTATCTCATCCTTAACCCTAACCATTCCCACTAACCATGATTCATTCTCTACACTTAACTCTAGTTAATATTATGATAAGAATTCATTTTCTTTTCATTTTCTATTAACTTATCATAATATCTTTCTTCTTCTTCTTCATTCTTCAAGTGAAGAAAAGCAAAGTCCATCAATGGTGATTGTTGGATATGAGTGAGAAATCCAATTCTAAAGTTAACCCAATTCCTATTTCTTCATCCTCTACCTCTTGCCAAGTAGTAGAGTGTGTTTCCTTCACAAGATTTTAGGGTTTGGTGAAGGTGGAGCTTGATTCATCGATGCCTCGACGTAGATCATCTTCGGCATGGACATCGACGACCTAGCTTGCCCATTCTCCGACGAAGTCGACTCTAGAGCCCGGATTTGATTTGGACAGCGGAGATGACCTCGTTGCGGAGCCGTGGAGGTGGATATCCGGATCTACAAAGGTTGTAATTTCCGTATCTCTTTAGTTAACTGTTAACTAGTTCTTGTTCGCCTAGATATCTAGCAAACGATCCGTACTTTAGGGTTTGTAGGCACCATAATATTTGAAATTGCCATGGTTGATGGCTTGGGAGACCTCACTAGAGTGGCTAGGAACCCTGCAAGTTTAACCAGAACCGAATGGGCTGAGCCTAAGTTGGCCACAAGTCCATAGCTCAGACCAGCTGAGCCCATGTGCTCATGATTGGTCTTGGTCCCAAGTCTGACTACAGATCTCCTAACCATGCTTGGTTCAAGGGTGCATCTCTTCATTCCTCTGATATGTGTCATTGTAATTCTTCAACGTCTTCAGAGTGGTGACGGGTCCCGACAACCAGACACTCCATGGACTATGATGTCCTTAAACTCATGGACTATGATGTCCTTAAATTTTGTGGACTATGAGGTCCTTAAACTCATAGACTATGATGTCTTTAAACTTTACAGACTATAATGTCTCTAAACTGCCACGGACTATGATGTCCTTAAACTATGGACCGCAATGTCCCTAAATTAAGACGATAGATCCCAAACGCGTTGTCGTTGGATCTAAATGATCCTAAAATCCTGTTGAGTAGATCTTAGTCTAAAATTAGACCAACGTATTCTCAACAAACATTTAAGTTGATCTTAATCTCAAATGAGGTTAACGATCCTTAAACCAATCCAAACCCAAATCTAAGAAAATACGGATTTGGACTAATCTACACCCTACGGGCAACAACATAAATTAGTCTTCGTATATAATCCACGGGCAACAAAAAATAAAACAAACATATACGACATGAATTGACCATCTGGAGAAGGAGAAAGTGGTTGCCGCGAGACGGTAACGTAATTAACTTCAGGGGCTTACACTTGCAGGGAAGAGCATCCCCACAATCAAAAACCCCTCGCAAACGAGGGGGAATCTGACGAAGTCTGCTACAACGGCCGCATCCATCTAAACTTCCGATACATGGTGCCATAAATCAACTTGGCATCTTCGGAGAGGTGGACGGATAAAACCAAATAGCATCTACCCCCAAATTCAGTCAAGACGATCCATCCCGGACCCGTCTCTGTTTTCGGCGGTGAACAATACGTACCGATAAGTTTTTGGGTTAAGAAACCCTCGTTGAATTGAATTCGGCTAGCTTGAAACGTTTGCTTGCGCGGGTCAAACTAACCGGATATTTGGCACTGTACTTCGCAATCACCTTAACTTTGAATGTACACTTTGTTCCACACGATCGCGGTTCGCAAATCCGTCAAAATCTGCAAATGTCGGAAAAATGGATTTTTAATGCAAAAAAGCGATATGAATGCCCAAACTCCTGCACACACATAATTAAAAAAATCAAACAATTAAATTGGGATAATAATAGAACACTGGAGCACAGAGAAAAATTTCGGAGCAAATGGAGAAGAAAAATGCGGCGGCACCGAATTTTTGGAGAATCTCGCCGGTCTCTTTTGGAAAGTTGGGCTCCAATTTTCTTCAGTGATCTTACTGTTCTACTAGTGTCTCAATGTTATTGTTTAACTTTTTTAATTAGTCCCAAAATGCTAGCAGGTCCAATTTCCAGAGAGAAAAAAGTTAGGAATGTCAATTTTTGTTTTGGTTTTTTTTTTTGATTTTTTTTAGTTTTGTTTTTTAGAATGGTGTTAGATTTATAAACAGGATATACAGAGATTAACCCAAAATAATAAGAATAAAAACGTTACCTTCTCCCCGGCAACGGCACCATTTGATTGTTACACTTTTCGCGTTGTCGTTTTTCAAAGAATTTAAAGTTAACCGCAATCAAGACGGCGTCGCGTGTAGCTAACCGCGATGAGTACGGGCCGTCCACAGAGAGATGGCGCATTTTGCATTCTTGTTATCACGAGTTAATGCAAGGTTCGGAACGGTTCGTTTCTAACCTAAGTGTTGTATATGCAAAGTGTAAGTTTGTTAGGAATAGAGATAGGTTATTGTAAGTTAGGGAAGTCCGTACTTAATCATTTGTGCCAAGCTTGACTATTGAAGTTAGAGTAATCGGAAACAACGTGGATTATGGTGCTTAAGCACGGTATTTGTGAAATCCGGTTTATTGACCCTTGTCCGTCCGTTCTTGTCTCTTGACTTTTGCCTCCGGCCAAACCGAAACCAACCAGTCACGGTTAGGGATCACCGATACCTTGGTAGGGTAGGGTGCCTAATAGAGCGCTTGCGTAAGGTTTGGGCGAAGTTCAATTGGAAAATATCGGGCAAAGGAAATGAGTAAATGGAATTTCTAACTTACAATATCATTCTCTTTCCTAATAACACCATTATTTACAAACCATCAAAATAACAAAAAGAAAGTACAAATGAAATGAAATAAAAGGAATAACACAACATTGCAAGTAAGTAAATGGCAAGAAATAAATTGCAAGTAAGTAAAAGAGATAGAAAATGAATACTAAGAACCCAAGTGCAAAATAAAGCTTTATTAACTTCAAGTGATGATACAAACCATGAGTTCAATAATCAAAATTTAAACTTGCAAGCTCAATTTAGAGGTTGCAAGATCAAGAGAAGGCTAAGAACTCAAGGTGAACTAACTATGTACAAGAACTAAAACAAAATAGAAAGTGAAAAAGAGTTGAACTAGCTCAAAAGTGTATCCAAAGTCCCTAAGTATCCCCTTTCCTTTGCTCACTGATCTGATATTTATAAGCACAAAATAAGATTAAACAAATAATAAAAATAAGATGATGTGACCTAAATAAACAACCAGAAGAAAAATGGAGACATTTGGACAACAATGGACCGGTGGTGCCGGGCTTTTTGGACATGTCACCGGTCTACTTGATGAGTTTGGGGCTCGTGTTGGTGTGGTGGTCTCGAGTGCACTCAACAAGTCCACTGGTAATATTTGATTTCTTCATATCAGCTTGGGTTATACTCAGTAGTCTTGGAAGGAAACATGATACTTTAAATCACATTACATCTTTTAGCATTTATCACACATCACCTCACTTGTGCCCACATGTGCCATGGGCAGCCCCCACTATGGTCCATGTGCCAAAGAGTTATGTGCATACTTGTATTGTGTTGGACCAAAATTGTGTACACATTTATTTGTTGCAAAAGAACTCTTTGGATATCGATCGGTTTGCAGTTCCGGTTGAAGTGTCGGCTCACAGATATTATATCCATGAATTTGAGTGTGTTTTCAGTATTTTTTCATGAATACATGTAATCCGTATTTACTGAGCAGACACTGGTTAATAGTACCGATATATAACAAAACAGATAATGAATGAGTGGTATTAAAATGCAGTTTTCTGAGATGAACAGATACCATGAAAATATGTCTTAACATCTCTACTAGTTTTCTATGAACATCAAGTATGCAATTTTAAAGTTTTAGAGGGCTAAGTATACTAAATAAGAATCGAATTAGAGATTAGGGTTTCAAAAACATAGCATAACAAGAACTTAACTAAGTGAAGAGAGGCTACAACCTTTGTAGTTTAATCCATCACTTCAAAAGCTCCGAGTAGTAGTCCTAGAACTCTTTTTTGGCTCCACATGAAGGATAGAACGAGCTTTCTCGAAGTCTTCGTCGTCGAAAATGATCCACCTCGAAACTTCTCACACTCAAGCTCACACTTCACTAATCTATGAATTAGTGAAGAGACAAGTTGTACTAATTTGCTAGAGTAGTGTAGATTGATAAAATAAAATTCTTCCCTTATTTTCTTCTTGCATGAATAGTGTAGCAAGTGAAGAAAAAGGAAGAAGAAGATGGTTGTGTGAGAATGAGATAAACTTGGAATTGTGATCAAGATTCATATGAATTCTACCATGCTTATCTCTTTTAGAGTAAAATAAGAATGACTCACTTGAAGAAAAATGAGTCATTCTCTTTACATTTAAAAAGATAAATGATAAATCCAAATGTTCTTATCCTTATTTCCATGTAATTCTGATACATCCATTTTATGTGTATCATCAACCATGATACAAAAAGAATACATATTTATATCAAATATATAAATATATATAAAGAGAAGAAAATCTTAAGTGAGCATGATATTAGTTTATATATATATAAAATTATTAAATCAACACTTGATTCAATAATCCGGTTATATCATATATAACCCGGCTAATATAAAAAAACGCTAGAATAGAATACGGTATAATATACTCGTATTTAATTAAGCTCCCGCATATATCTCTATACATGCCCTACTTCGTTTCACTTTAGCTTGGAAACCTCTATGTGGGACTATAAAGACTTGCCAATACGCTGGCAGTAGGTAATGATCACATCAAACACCCACAAGCCGTCAGCGGTACTAACTGAACATAACGGCTACCCAGATATTGAATGAATAGAAAATCAACAAGCAAACTTGTCCAAACTCCCGTAGGCCTATAAACAACACTTACCGTACAGTCCAGTTTCTTCGTCTGATATGTCGCATATCGAGTCTTGGGGAGGAATCGTCAGACCATAACAACTTGATAAGTCATGCCGATGTGTGGTCTATAACCAATCGAAAAACTACTGATAACACTTATCAGCAAATCTCATCAGTCCTGATCAGGGACTTGCGGCTATAGCCAATCGCGTATAGTACAACATCAACTCCTAATACCGAGAGAGACGAAACCCCTCTTATCGCTCACTGCCTCCATGTGACTCGTGACTGTTCCCAAAAACAACCTGTTTGCATGACTCAGTAGAGCCGTGGTAGGGTGGAAATCAAAGCACAGTAAGAACCACACAAGATACTATGACGATCTAGGGTCTACAAACTAACAAGTACAAGTGTCACCAGAGAACTGCTATCTGACGATAGGTATGGTACCATTTAGGAGTTCTCGGTGAGTCCTATTCGGTGTTCTCATTATTTAATGAGCACCTGTGTACAATCTTTGATGTCAAACAACAATGGTTGTGGGATCAACCATCGCCCCATACAGGGCTAAGAAACGTACACACTAGTCTACTCTGGAATATCGATACCCTGTCTCGATACTCTCTCGACTAGGAACTGTTAAGGATGTGCTTGTGGACTACTCAAGCCCCACTAGTATGATCTACATCATAGTCTTGGTAGTCAAGCCAACATTCTAAGGGTTTTATCAACATATATCAAAGATACAGTAAACTAAAAAATAAGTGCGCATGTTAAGATAAAGAGCAACCAGATAACACACTATCATGTTGAGCAAGAAAGTTATATATATATATATATATATATATATATATATATATGTCCAAGTATCCACTCTAATATACAATAATGGCCTCTAGGACATACATATTCCTAACAAACTGTATTACCATTTCTATATCATATATACATACTACTAATGGCTCATCACTTGCAGTTACTCAATGTGGTGACATCACACCTAATTCGTACTCTCTTGGAAATCTTACTCTTTCATCTGTATTGCATGTGCCAAAACTAACAATGAATTTTATATCTGTTAGTCAGATTGCTGATTCTGGTTGTACTATCACTTTCTCATCCACTTCTTATACTGTGCAGAATTCAAGCACTGGTCAGAAGATTAGAACGGGACGTAGAGTGAATGGCTTGTATCAGTTGGGGTATCTTCACTTACCTGTCTCGAGTAAGATTTAATTGGATCATTTATCTCTGATATATGGCATCGCCGTCTAGGTCATATTTCACATTCTCGTCTTAAGTTCTTATCTGACTCTGGAGTCTTAGGGTATTTTCGTGCTACTGCCTTAAATAATTATGTTGGACGTCGATTAGCTAAACAAACTTTCTTACCATTTGTGTCATACAATAAAACTTATTTAGAAACTTTTGACTTAATTCATTCTGATATTTGGGAGCATGTTCCTGTGATATCCATGTATGTTTATTGATATTATATTTGTTTTATTGATGACCACTCTCGTTATTTTTGGATTTATCTTATGCATGCTAGATCTGATATTTCATCCATTTATACTGAATTTACAAACACGATTTACACCCAATTTCAAAAAAGAATTAAAATTTTCAGATCTGACAATGCTTGTGAATACATTTTTTCATCAATGCAAGCTATTCTTAAATCTCATGGCACACTTCCCCAACAGTGAACTCTACATACTCATGAAAAAAGTGGTATATCAAAGAGAGAATATTGACATATTATTGACACCACACGAGCTCTCTTACTCTCTACATCTGTTCCTTGCTCTTATTCGGCTGAGGCTTTCTTGACTGCTGTACTTCTCTTCAATATTACTCCATCTTCTTTATTTCCTGATGTCACTGCATGCTCGAGAATTTATAAATCCTCTTTTGACTATTCTATTTTATGCACGTTTGGCTGTGTTTATTTCGTTATTCTTCTTTCTCATGAAGGAGATAAACTCTCTTCTCGTTCAGTCAAATGTTTATGATAAGATATAGTCCATCTCATAAAAGGTATAGATGTTACGATTCTACTAGTAGACGGCTTCACATTTCTCGAAACGTCATGTTTTTTGAGAATGTGTCGTATTTTGCTCATTCAGAGATATATGTGTCATTTCTTGATTCTTTTACCTCATCGTCGGTTACATCCACTATTGTGTCTACATACACTCCTGCTTCACCTCCTGCTACAACTACTAATGCTCATAGGCTTTCTACTGCACCCTCCACCGATACAGTGCCGATGGAGTATTCACCTATACCTGTACTGTCTTCTCCAGATGCTATTTCTCCTCCTCCATCTCGTCGGAATCCTCCTCAAGAAAGACGGCCATCTGCCCATTATAGGTTTTGCATGAATAACGATTATTTTCCTCAGTTTGTATCATTTCTTTCTGCTATTCATTCTATTTAGGAACCTAAGTCATATACTAAGACTATAAAATATCCAGAATGGCAGCAGGCTATGTAGGAAGAATTGCAGAATTTCCATGATACTCACACATGGGATCTTGTTCCTTTACCATCAGATGTCAAGCCTATTAGCTGTAAGTGGATTTACAAGGTCAAAACAAAGTCAGCTGGGTCAGTTGAACGTTATAAGGCACGTCTTATGGCTCGTGGGTTTTCTCAGGAATATGGTATTGATTATGAAAAGACTTTTACTCCTGTTGCCAAGATCACTTCCATTCGCACGCTCATTGCAATTGCTGCAGCCTATCGCTGACCTATATTTTAGATGGACGTTAAGAATACTTTTCTTAACGGTGATATTTCAGAGACGATTTATATGGAGCCACCTCCTGGTGTTTCCGTTTCTCCTGGGTATGCGTGTCATCTGCGTCGTGCACATTATGGTCTTAAGCAGGCACCTCACGCTTGGTTTAAGCGATTTCGTCAAACTCTTTTGATTGCAGAATTCACCGAGAGCCTTGTTAATTATGCACTACTCTTCCTCCAAACGCCACACTCTTCTCTTGATCTATGTTGATAATTCTAGTATTACTGTTAGTACGTACTTCTACAGCTACGCCGATAGAGCTTCATCTAAAATTTCGTCAAGCAGATGGAGCGGCCCTACTGAACTCCACTCGGTATCGTGAGTTGGTTGGTGCACTTATTTACCTCTCTCTTATCAGGCCAGACATTGCACATGTTGTTCATGTTCTCAGTCAGTTTATTAGTACTCTTACAATAGTTTACCATGCAGTTCTCATATAAGAGGGAGCTATCATCTTGTTTTTTGACTACCGATTAGGTTTCTTGTAGCTTTCTTGTAGCTTATAGACCGATCATTTAACTTAGGAAGTAAGTGTTGTTGATTAATTAAGGTATGCACTACTGAAATGATCAATCCTTTTATATATGTATAACAATCTATATTCTTATCTTTACTCAACAGATGAAGAAGGTGTGCAGTACATGTTTTTTCTTTTACTAGAAGGAAAGTATCCTGCATTTCATTAAACGAAAGGATTAACCGAACTGATGTATAATACATGTTATATACAAATAAATCTCGATATTGATGAATTAGTTATACTGATAATAAAAAACTCAGATGTAGCTTACAACAAAATAAAAACATTTTTCAAATGAATTAATCAATTTAAAAAGTGATGAAATTAAAACTTGTTGTAAATATCATCAAACTTGCATGAAGATATGACACTTTCCAATTATGAATACACTAGTTCAGATACTAGTATAGTTTGTGGGAGAGAGACACTCTACATACCACATATTAGTGGGAAAAGTATTTTTTCTTGTGGGGACAAGAGAGGGTAGCTGCTCACGTGAACGTATATTTTTCATTATAAAGACAAAATAGAATATTATAAAAGGTAGTAGAGAGCGTGTGGATGAAGGAAAGAATGATGAACAAGCAAAGCATACACACTTGTGATTGGCCCCCTCTTGATTCGAGGAGACAAAGCGTGGGTCATGCCCACGTGATGTCCTTGGGAACAACCTCAAAAGACGCATCCTCTCCTGTTGCATGCATGAAAATCTTTGTACCATTTTAGAATATTTTCCAGGCAACTCGGTGTCTTGATTGGCCTTCTTCCACGAGCTTATCATCTCCTCTCCAATTTGTGTACAAAAAATGAAATAATTGAAGGTCCACATGAAAATGGAAAAGGGGAGAGGAAAAAATCAGCTCTTCTAGGCTGCATGAAAAGAGTTTTCATTACTACGGATAGGGGATGCCCCTACGGTTAGGACCGTAGGGACAAAAAATCCATTCGTAGGTCAGAAGACAGTAAGGCAAGTTTCTTTTCCTATGGATGAAAATTTGTCCCTACGAAAATAACAGTCGGGGCAACCGCCCCTACGATTTCCAACATAGGGGTAGTTATTTTTTTTTAATTTATGGAAAAAATAGTAATTTCTCGCCACTACGGTTGAAACCGTAGGGGAAAATTAAAATAATCCGTAAGACCAGAGTTTGATTTTAATAATTTTTTTTTTGTAATTTATGTTCATACGGTTGTCACCGTATGAGCATAAATTTGGCCCTACGAATTACACCGTAGAACCAGACTTCCATTTTAATAAATTTAAAGCAAAAAAAAAAATTATGTATGACGCTACGGTGTTGTCACCGTTGAGGCATACATTTGGACCTACGGATTACACCGTAGGGGCAAAATATCAGTTTTTTCTGATATTTTGTCACTACAATTGCAGCCTCAGGGACATATATTGCCCCTACGGTGACAACCGTAGGGGCAAGTCTGTATATTTTTAAAAAAAATACTTTCCTTGTTTTCCCCTTGCCCTGTACAAAATAATAATAAATATCGCACGGTATATCTTATAACAAAATACAGAAATATTTATAAACAGCATTCCATGCATAATATACAACGAAATAAATAAAAACAATACGAAATCGATCTAAAATCACGATCATAAATAACAAATACAACAACCGATGTCCAAAATATATAATATATATCAAATAAAGTACATACATCTTTCAGAAATCCAAAAAATATAAATAAACTTATGCTAGCTTCGTCAAGATGCTCCACCTCCAAGTATTTAGAAAATCTGGCGCATCTGCTCCTCGTTGCAGCCCTGTGCCGACAAAATCTCGAGTAATGAAGGAGTGGCCTGTGCAGGAGTAGGAGTGGGCCGTGGAGCCGAAGGAGTGGCATGCACAGAAGAAACTCGATGAATGGCCTGCAGAGCCGGATCCGTAGGAGTGGCCTGCGTAGCCACAGCCGAAATAGTAGCCTGCGGAGCCGCTGCCGAAGGAGGGGGCATGCTGAGCTGCAGTCGAATAAATGGCATGTCGAATCTATAAAGCTTTTAAATTTGTGTAATAAACGAATAAGGATAGGTGTACTAGATTTAGTCTATATGTATAGTTGTGAAATTCTATGTTTAGAAATCAAGTCTTGTGAATTGAAATGATGTGCTATTGATTTGTAGGCTCATCGATCAGGTTTGTTTTTGTGCTTGTTGTTGTTGTAATTGTTGGTGTGTTGTTATTGTAGTTGTTGTGTGTATGTGTGTCTCTGTCTGTGTGCGCTCGTATGTGTGTGTAGCATACGTACCATCATCTCCTGCAACGCCTCGAATTTGGAGTTCAGTGCGTCGAACTGCTTCTTCATACGTCGCTCGAGAGGGGTATAGGAGAAGTAACCGCCGGAGAGGAGGACAACTTTAGATGGGCCCTACTAGGACCAAGTCCTCGGCCTCTCTTCCAACAACCGTGGTGCCCTCCGTGTACGGCGTTTAAGACAGGGATCAGTACGGTCGGATCGGTCTCTGCGATGAAATCAACCCTTGATGACTCCGCCTGCTGCACTAAGCATTGAAATGTAAGTAAACCATTTAAATTTAAACAATTCAGAACAAAATTTCATTCGAATGAGAACAAATATTAATAATTACGCAATACTCCTGGACAATGGTGTCGGGATATCGAAGCTCCCCCGTGGTCGGATCTGACAATGTGGCATGGACGGATGGATAATCTTTCAACATGCTCGGTAAACCAGCCTGAGCCGGGGTCTGAGCTCTCTGTACTTCACCAAAAATTTACATATATAATAACATAACTTTTCATATTGAATTATATCAAAATAGATATATTGTAATTTACCGCTGCCTCCATGCACAAGTAATGTTCTTTGAGTCACCTGTGTAGGTAGATCGACCCCTTTTCGCGGACTTCCGATTCTCTTTGTTTTGAACGGCTTGTTTCTGCACAACACAATCGGATTTAGTTTTCTAATTAAGGAACAAAAAATAATTATATGCTAAATATAGAATTACATTTAAATTACAAATCTTCTTGCGCTCAGACGTAAAAAACTGGCACAAGAGAGGACGTGTATCTATATCGACCCTGCTAAAAGCCGAAGACTGCAGGAGAGCTATTCTCTCCACCTCGGGGGTCGTCCGCCATAACTCGTAGCAATCATTCTTCAGCTCATTCATATGATACCGGACATTAGTCTGCATGTTGGTAATGAGGCCCTGGTAAAGAGCGTGAAGATCGAGTGCCCTATCAGGTTGATCGGGATCGGGTATAGGCTAAAAGGCGTAATCCGACTCACTAGTAAAATAGGGGGTTGCCCCTACGGATGGAAATATCCGTAGGGGCATATTTAACTTGGCCCTACGGATTAATCCGTAGGGCTAAAAGGTTGCCCCTACGGGCACTGACGTCCAAGAATAAAAATATTAATTCTTAATTTGGTGTTTGCCCCTACGGAGCCGCAAACAAAGGACCTACGGGTATATCCGTAGGGGCAAGTAAATATCGTTTTAAAATAAAGCCAGATCGAAAAGCCTACGCTCATTTTCTCTCTCTCCCTCAAACGCGCGCGAAAAACCCCAAATCGCCACCGTCGCGTCGCCACCGTCGTTGGGCAGAGTCGCCACCGTCGTCGCCACCGCCGATTTCGTCGCCACCGTCGTCGCCACCGCCGGTTTCGTCGCCACCGTCGTCGCCACCGCCGGTTTCTTCGCCAATTCGCCACCGTCGTCGCTCCAGCCCACCAGCGCACCCATTCAGGTATAAATCTCGAGGTAAATTAAAGCATTTTTGGATTATTCATGGCTGGGTCTGGGTTGCGCGCGCGAGAGTTGGGTTTGGGCAGGGGCGCGGTGGCGGTCGGGGTCGGGGTCGGGGTCGGGGTAGGGTTAGGGTTGGGGTTCGGCTGCTGCTGGGGTGGGGCTGGGGTTAGGGTTACTGTGGGGCTGGGGTAGGGTTACGGTGGGCTGGGGTTAGGGTTGGGGCTGGGGTTAGGGTTACTGTAGGGCTGGGGTTAGGGTTATGAGAGGCATGTCAGCATATTTATGTGTAATAATTGAGAGGATCAAGCTAAGTTCTATGCAAGCAGTCCCTCAGAATACATAGATAGCTAGCCTTACATTTTAAATTAACATATTCCATAGTTGTCTTAATGGTAAGGCAGATACCCATATTGTGTAAGAGCTGACATTAATACAACCATAGGGAGCTGACAGATTATACATCTCATGTGGCATTAAAATCTATAAATGGACATACGAGATAATGCAAAGAAAGAGCAATAGATCAAGACTCAATCAACTTTCCTATGCTTTATGATTTCAGCGGATAGCTCAAGTTTAGTTTCAACTTTATATTCTTATTTTTCTCTCTTTTTTCTTTAGTGCTTCTTCCTCCATTTCTTTGAAGAGTCTCTCACAGCGAAATACACTCCAATTGCTGTTGAAGATTTTAGAATGTATCCAGAATTTAAGAAAAAAATATTGTGCCCCTTATGCTTCTGTTATTCAACTCCTTCCATACACTCTGGACTTCTTAAATTTAAAAACTATTAGAAGTGTACTTGTTTATCATACATTGAACACACCATGCATGCTATTTCTTTCACTCTCTTGTGGCATGATATTGATAGTTTATGTGAGAGTAAGACCATAACAAACATAGAAAATATTTCAACTAAGATATGAGAGACCGCTCCTAAAGAAAAACTAAAAGAGGTTAACAATGTAAAGATCAATTCCTATTCATTCTTTCCAATGTATAAAAAAAAATCACATTTTTTTAACATTACAAATCTTTGCACAAGCGTGCAGCCGCACACAAATAGCCGTGTCCCTAACTAATATGTAACCATGACACATGGCAGATGAGGTGTCTCATAACTCAATATTAGCGATTTCCATGATCACGACACGTGGCAGATGAGGTGTCTCATAACGCTTTATGATATCAGTATCCTATATTTATAGTTTTAATTGTTGATTGTTATAGATGTATACCATTGCAATAATAGTTTTTGGTTGATGAATGCTATTGCAATGTAAGATGATCAGTTCTATCAATCTTGATCTCAATGGTTTAAAATCATGTTACACATACAACACGAATGCACAACAAACGCATAATTAGAGAGCGACTCGAGATATTCGGGTTAAAACCAATATATGATACTCGATGATGATATGAAACCTTCATATTCCCATCGATACCCGTATATGAAACTAAAAGCGCCACTTAGTCCCCGTCTATCGGTTAACATACGTGCGATGCTCGTCGTGACCTAGAACTATACGAAGGTTGTTAAATATCGGACAGTATAGCTCGATACTAACAACCGTCGTATAGTCTACGCGACGAGAAAATTCAATCGTATGGTAACCCATAGATTTGTCCCGTGTGGACAAGTTAAGAATGTATAAAGCAAACGCCTTCATTCACTTGTGTTTTCATCCGTTTCGAGATATTTCTTCGGTACCTTTCCGCTGGTTCTCCGTGTACAAAGATAGATTAGATGTTCATTTCAACGTTGTTTCACAGCTTTGAAATGATTATCTATTCTATTACAGTGTACTCGGAGAACAGCGGGGAGGTGCTGCCGAAATTTACTCGAAACGGTTGAAAGCACAAGTGATGGGCGTTCGCTCTATACATTCTTAATGGGATAGAAGCCTACCCCCGACAGCCGGAACACATACATACAAACACATAATTAGAGAGCGATTCGAGATGTTCGGGTTAAAACCAATATATGATACTCGATGATAATATGAAACCTTCATATTCCCATCGATACCCATATATGAAACTAAAAGCGCCACTTAGTCCCCGTCTATCGGTTAACATACGTGCGATGCTCGTCGTGACCTAGAACTATACGAAGGTTGTTAAATATCGGACAGTATAGCTCGATACTAACAACCGTCGTATAGTCTACGCGACGAGAAAATTCAATCGTATGGTAACCCATAGATTTGTCCCGTGTGGACAAGTTAAGAATGTATAAAGCAAACGCCTTCATTCACTTGTGTTTTCATCCGTTTCGAGATATTTCGTCGGTATCTTTCCGCTGGTTCTCCGTGTACAAAGATAGATTAGATGTTCATTTCAACGTTGTTTCACAGCTTTGAAATGATTATCTATTCTATTACAGTGTACTCGGAGAACAGCGGGGAGGTGCTGCCGAAATTTACTCGAAACGGTTGAAGCACAAGTGATGGGCGTTCGCTCTATACATTCTTAATGGGATAGAAGCCTCCCCGACAGCCGGAACACATACATACAAACGCATAATCAGAGAGCGATTCGAGATGTTCGGGTTAAAACCAATATATGATAATATGAAACCTTCATATTCCCATCGATACCCATATATGAAACTAAAAGCGCCACTTAGTCCCCGTCTATCGGTCAACATAACGTGCGATAATTTATTCTTTTCAACGACAAACGCACACACAAAGCATATACATGGATTTTCTCCTTTGTCAGTAACTATCCCGTTCTTATATTTCTCAATATAGTCAGCATAACCTACAATTTATATGTTATTCAGACTAACATGGCCCATGAGTACGTCAGAGTTAAGGACTGGATGTATGTGGATTGGAAACAACGTATGCAACCTAAGTTTATCGCAGGAGTTGCTGCTTTCCTTGAATTTGCACGAGCACATAATAAGATCATAATAGAGAAGATTCTCTGTCCGTGCGATAGATGTGGCAATAAGTACTGGCAGAAGGTAGAATTGGCAGAGCTTCATATTGTAAAACATGGGTTTACTAGACTTTATTCAACTTGGAAATATCACGGGGAAGGAGAAGAATGCAGTACTGCGGTAGAAGAAGGAGAACACGATAATACGGCAGGAGAAGAAGAAGAATTCGGTAATACGGCAGGATACAGAAATTTATTTCCATCAGAAGAAATGGAGGATATGGTAGAGGCTGCCCTAGGTGAATCTATTCGTACCGAAGATGACATTCCTTCCGGTCAAGGACCGCGTGCGGATAAATATGAAAATTTCATGAATGATGCTAGGAAACCAATTTATGAGAATGCGAAGTATTCCACCCTCTCATGGTTCGTCCAACTTTTCCAAATTAAGTGCCTAAATGGATGGAGCAACAAGTCATTCACAATGCTTCTTTCGTTCTTGAAAGATTCTACACATTCTTTTTGCAATTACTTATAAAATCTATTTTTAATTGTCTAGTTGTTGGTCCTGCGTCCACATCTGGGACAGAGGCCACCCCCGCTCCTCCAGGTATGTTTATATATCATATAGTGTATGTATATTGATTTAGAATGCTATATCATAAATATACACATTCCTTTTGCTCTTACTTAGCAATTTTTATTATTGTCTAGCTGTAGGTGGTGACACCACCGCACCTGCGGGTATGTTTATATGTCCTATAGTTCATGCATATTGATTTAGAACGTTATATTATTGATCTACACATTCTTTTTGCAATTACTTATAAAATCTATTTTTAATTGTCTAATTATAGGTGGTGCGTCCACACCTTCCACAGGGGCCACTCCTGCCGCTTCCATACCCTCCGCATCGTCTGCAGGTTAGTATGAATAAATTTAAAATATTTATTTATTTTACATATGCTATATAGAATAAATATGAACTTCATGGAGATTTAGCGTCGATGTTTATTTTATAGTTGGAGGGGATGCGTCCGGGTTCGGGACCCCGGTTGTTCCTCACCGGAGGAACTATCGTCCCGCTCGTGCTGCTGCTCGGGCCCAGGCTCGTGCGCTAATCACCGGAGGTATATATCACACTTGAATTTTTGTTTAACCTTGATTTCTTAATACAACTTTGTCTTATTATTGATTGTCTTGATATTTCGTGCAGACGCAGGGCCTCTCCATCCCCAGAGGGGGACTCGAGGCCTGAATCAGTCCCATAGGCTGAGGCCTGATAGAGCTAGGGGGGAGGCAGCATTCCCCCTATTTTTTACCCTTGACTATCGCTATACCGGTCCTCATGCCGAGAGGTTCGGCCGGTATTTGGGGGACGAGAGCCGGATCGTGAAGAACTATCCACTTCACGTTGAGTGGGGCGAGCAGCACCAGCGCTCATTCGCCCTCTTCTTTGATCAGGCTCGGGTATGTATTAATATATATTTTCATTTGATCTATCCAATATATTTATTATTAACACTTGCAATCTAATAACAATGTTTTTTTTTGTATTTTCAGTTGGATTACGATTTTCAGCCTGTAGCCGACCCTGATCACTCGGGGAGGGTGCTCGACCTTCATGCTCTGTACAATGGCCTGATGAAGAACATGCAGGCCAAGGTCCGATACAACAGGAATGAGCTGAAGGCCGACTGCTACTCCCTGTGGATAGCGACCCCCGAGGCAGAGAGAGCGGCCCTCCTATCTACTCCGGCGTTTGCGAGAGTCGACGTAGAGACATGGCTTCTATTGTGCGCTTATTTCGACTCCGAACGCAAACAAGTATGTATTTTAAATTTAATTCATTATTTATGATATAATTTATTTCTTTGTGTTTCTTAATTAGAAAACTAAATGTTAATGCGTTGTGCAGAAACAGGCCGCTCAGAATACGGAGAACAGGAAGTCGGCGAAGAGGGGTCGCCCCACTTACACAGGTGGCTCGAGGAACATTACTCGAGCCATGGAGTTATCGGTAAATTAAGAGTTATTCTCTAATATTCTGCAATATTAAGAGTTATTCTCTAATATTTCTAATATTAAGAGTTACTTTCTAATATTGTAGACATCTCGGACCGTGGCGTCAGGTGGTACACCGAGCGTGCTGTCCGCATATCTTGCCGTCCACGGCTCCTCGACAGATCCCGCCACGGGCGAGCTTCGATGTCCCGACGTCGCTATCCAGGAGTACTGCGTAAGTGTTAATATTTTTTCTACCCAAATTTGAAATTTTAGTTTTGGAAGGTTCAAGTTTAAATTTTATACTTATACTTTACTGCTTAATGTGGGTGTAGGAGCGGGTGGTTGAGCAGGCCCAGGCCTCGGGGATCGATTTTACCGGACAGAACGATCCGAGGCTGCTGACCCCAGTTCTGGACGCCGCACACGGAGGGCACCACGGAGGTTGGGAGAGAGGCCGGGGATTGGGCCCTAGCAGGGCCCATATGAGGTTGGACTCCACCCCGGCGGTTACTTCCTCCGTCTCCAGTGACCGGCATGTCCATCAGGAACTGGATAGCTTGAGGGCCACCGTTCAGGAGTTGAAGGAGATGCTGGTATGTATACTACTTTATAGTAAAATATCATTTCATATTATATACATATCAACATATCCATAATTAGTACGTAGCTTGAGCTTATTTGGTTTTAGACTTAAGTTTGATTAATCATACATACATATGTAATTAAAATAAACAACGCTTTTCCAAACTAGATATCTAAACAGGGTTTCGAAATAACTTAATAATGAAACGAATTCGAATAATACACAGTTCTTACACGTTTCTTACACACGTTATGTCCAGACGCGACAGGGTAGATCTGCCGAGCCTCCACATGCATCTCCTTCGGCTGCGGCTCCGCAAGCTACTACATCGGCTGCGGTTCCGCAGACAGCTCCTGTAGCTCCACCGCCCACTCAGACTCTCGCAGCCGCGGCTCCGCAAGCGACTACCTCGACGGCGGCTGCGCAGACCACATCGCCAGCTCCACATGCCGCTCAGATTCCCTTATATGTAGCATTGCAGAGTGTATTGACCGAGGAGCAGGCGCGCGTTATTCTAACGTTATTCGGAGGTGGAGCTGGACCGAACTAGGGTAGCTTTTTGGTTCTTATTTTTTGAAACATGTATTTATATCACATTGTACTACATTTTGAAACGATATTGATATTGGTTTGTATTTATATCATATTCAGTTTTTGGGTTTCTTTTGTATATTATATATATGCGTGAGATGTGATTATGAATACTGCAATATATGATTTGATTGATGTATATAGTATTGTGCACAGGGCGGGAAAAAATCTAGCAGCCCATTTTTTAAAAAAAAACACAGACAATATGTACCTACGGATTAAGCCGTAAGTACATATGTTGCCCCTACGGAGTTATCCGTAGGGGCAAACTATCAGGAAACCTGATATTTTCCCACCTGATATCAGTGCAGGGTGTTGGGGGTGCCCCTACGGATATGTCCGTAGGGGCCACTGTTTATCCCCTACGGATAAATTCGTAGGGGCAAAATATCAGGTTTCCTGATATTTTTCACCCCGATCTCAGTGCAGGGTGTTGGGAGTGGCCCCTACGGACTTATCCGTAGGGGCTACTTTATATCCCCTACGGAGGTATCCATAGGGGTAGAAAAAGGACCTACGGATATATCCGTAGGTATATACAATATATTCAAAAAAAAAAATTACATATATGATTTTATTACCCCTACGGGGTACTCCGTAGGGGCCATAACACCTACCGAGATATCCGTAGGGGCATGAATTTGTCCGTAGGGGCAAGTTCAGGGCCTCAACTTGCACCTGCGGCCTTTGCACCTACGGGGTCCTTTTTCGCCCCTACGTATATATCCGTAGGGGCAGTGGGTTGCCCCTACCGATAAATCCGTAGGGGCAACCCTTATTTGTAGTAGTGACTGCAAATATAAGAAATTAATGTTTTTAAATTATAAGTTCCTAATGATGGTAAATTTATTTGATAAATCAAATTAAAATATGTAATAATACCTGGGCCTGCTTTCAGAACAGGGCAAAGGAGCGGGTATGCCGCTCACCCCAGTCATCGTGGAGAGGACACTTCTTTTGGATGCGGCTCTCATCCCCCATATGCCAGCCAAACCTCTCGGTATTATCGCCAGTGTAGCGATGATCGGAGTTAAAGAAGAAGGGGAATGGTCCCTGCCCCTTAGCGGTATTGGGCCTCAGCTTGTGGGAACGATTGGGCCCTCAAGTCCTCCTCTCGGGCCGTGGCTGCCCTGCATCTACAAAATATATAGATATACAAGCAATATCAAGACAACACAATATTTAGAATGCAAGAATTAACGGAAAGTGAAGTGCAATATATACCTTCGGCGACATCACCACGAGCCTGAGTCCGGGCAGCAGCACGAGTTGCAAGATAGTTCCTCCGGTGAGAAACAGCCTGTAACCCGTCCATTTAGATAATAAACAATGACAATATACGTAATTTCTGAATAAAATAATACATAATTAATTTGACGTATTAAAATAATACTAACCTGCAGACTGTGCGGAGGGTACGGATTGTACGGGAGCGGCCTATGTCCCTGATGAATATGCGTGTATATCTATAATAAGTAAATTCAAAATAAATATGCATGTATATCTATAATATAAACTTACTTGCTGTAGGTGTCAGGAGCGTCCTGTGCCCTATATATGAAGGCACCATCTACAACTAAAGAGTAAAAAATGATTATATAAGTAACTTAAAAATAAATATGCGTATATATCTATGATATAACATTCAAAATAAATTAATATGCATGCAATATATCTGGAGATGTGGTAAAGTCCATATAGAATGACTCGATTGGAGAGGGTACAGACGGTGTGGCTGCATCCACACATAATAGGAGATCTGGAGGGGGTACGGACGGGGGTGCAAGAGCACCCCTCTGCTGTAGGATCTGCACACTATGTAGATCCGTGGACAGCAGAATCCCTCTACCGGTGCCCTGCCTCTGCCGCTGCCCCAGCTGGTGCCCCTTGCTGCTCCTGACGTCGCTATCACCCCTAAATAGAAGTACAATCATTACATATGCTTGCAATACAAGTATAGATCGTAAAAAATGTGAAGCCATAATATAACATTAATGATAACATTTTTCGTTTCGTAGATGCATTAGACGCCTTAAGAATATCTACTTAGATCTCATCATTAATATCATTCCTAATCCATGTAACTTCACGCTATGGATACAGACGATTGGAGCATTCTAAGTCTTCTATCTTCTTCCTCCTCATCGCTTTCGTCCATACGATCCTCAAATTCTGGGACATCATAACATCCCTCGGTTTCCATCGGCATACGTCAGTCCATTCTGGATACTTCAAGCACTTTGAGTAGTATACTTGAAATGCTTGTTTTGGAAAGATAAATGGATCGTCATAACAACAAAATCGACATGTGTTTACACTAGTCAATCTATATTCATCTTTCCAAGTCCCGAGATTGTCTCTCCATCTATTCGTATCGGTTCGTGTATCGTACCAAATACGCTGAAATATATAAAACGGTTCTGATTGTCCGAGATATTGATTACCAAGTATGTAATCTAAGTACTCATAATAAATCATATCATTCGATCCTACGGTCGCAATCCCGCTATTTTGGGTGGTTCGAGATTTTTCTTTGTCCTTAATTTCAAATTTTTATCCAAGAACACCGAATCCTTTATAGTATGCAACCTCTATGCCAGGAAACTAAGCTAGACATCTTGAGTCTATCTCTAACGATGTAAATATGTTCGGATCTTAGATCTAAAAAAACAAATTATGTGGAAAATACATAACTCTATTCATTTAGATTAAGACTAGTAGCAAAACTATAAGATTCGAACATCTTATATGATCTGCAAACAAGTCCCAGAAATTGTCCTGATGATATTTTTCCAATAGATCTTCATTCCAATCAGGATACCCCTTACGTACTTCATTGTCATGACTTCTGTTATCAACATTAAATTTGGACGTCAATATTATATTATTTCATATATATATATAGATATATAAAGAACAATTAATGCAAAACAGACTTACTCTCTAATTTCATCCAGACATCCGCTATTGAGAAGGATAAACTAATGTATCTTGTTGATAAACTGGATTATATTCTCTTGTAATCAGTTTTACCATACGGTCCGTTCTGAATTCTCCGAGGCCTGTCAAGCCTCGTCTCAATGTCTTCATCCAAATAGAGGGAACAAAATGCGGTTATTTCATCTAAGAGATAACCTTACATGATAGAATTCTCTAGTCGATTTTTATTGCGTATATAATTTTGTAGAGTGTAGAGGTGCCTAAAAAAATATATGTTAAATAAAAAATACAAGCATATAAGATAGCAAAAATTTTACAAAATGCGTGAACCGAAAAATTCAAGGTACCTTTCGATGGGATACATCCATCGATATTGTACCGCTCTGGCAAGTTTAGCCTCTGTTGTAAAATGAACTGTTGGGTTTAATTTGATATCGAAGAACGACGGAGGGAAAATCCGCTCATGCTTGCACAATATCAAGGAAATCGCATTTTCTAGCTTCTCCAGTGCGTTAATCTCGATATTTTTAGCGCATAATTCCCTAAAGAAGCAGCACAGATCATTGATTACTAGACCAACCGATTTGTGAAAGGAATTCCTGAGGGCTAATGGGAGAAGGTGCTCCATAATAACATAGTGATCATGACTTTTCAGCCCATCGATCTTGCTTTTCATAATCTTTATCTTCTTACTAAATGATCCTGAGAAATCTGTGGTAACTCTCAAATCGTGTAACACCTGCAGGAACCTTTTCTTCTCCGGTTGTGACATATGATACGTGGTATTAGGAAGTAGAAACTTTTCTGATTTACCCGCTATCGGTTTAGAATGCAAATCACTTCTAATTTCTCAGTCTTGAAGATTCATGCGAGTATGGAGGTTGTCTTTCGATTTTTCATACTTACAAAGAAATAAGTTAAGTACGTACTTGGATACTCCTTTCTCAATGTAAATGATATTCAGACAATGACGCACTAAATTTGTTGACTAGTACAGTAGCTCGTAGAAAATGCTTAATTTGGTCCAGCTGTGTGGAGTGTCCTCTCTTGACGGATCTACCCCAAAAGTTACGTTATTGCAACCATCCCACTGAGCAATCACGTCCTCTCCAGATAATGGGGCTGGAGGCCCAAGAAGCTCCTAACGACCATCAAAATGAACAACGCCAAACTTGTAGGGATGGTCTTGTTAGTAATATACAATCCAGTACAATCAAAATGAACAACGCCATTATTTTATTGTACTGGATTGTATATTACATTTTGGAAGCTTGGGATATTCACAGATATAATAACAGTCTTACTCAAAATGGTAGTATGTTACTTGGTTTGTTTCTATTTCAATATGTGCATATGTTTCTTTTAGCATATCGCTTATACATATTGGTAGAGCCCTTAGGATATTTGCTTGACTACCAGCGTTATGATGGCAGTCACATTAGTAGGGGCTGGATAGTCTATAAGCACATCCTTATACAGGTCCCTAGTCGTAGGATTATCGAGACGGGGCATTGATACTCCGGAGTAGACTAGTGTATACGCTTCTCATCCCAGCAGGGGAGATGGTCCGTCCTACAGCCATTGGTACATCGTACCATAGGTAGTATACAAGTGCTCATTGGGTTATGAGTTACACTGGACAGACTCGATAGGAACTGCTGGTTGGTATTATACCTATCGTCAGGTAGCAGTTCCTGGGTGGCATGAGTATAGGTTAGTTGGTTGACTTGGCATCACTATTCATCTCGAGTGTGTTCCCACTGTACTTAGATTAATATCCTACCATGGCTCAAAGGAGTCGTGCAAACAGGTAGTAGTTGAGTGCAATCCCGAAGCACTTGGAGGTAGTAGCGGTTAGATAGCATTCGTCTTTCCCAGTATTGGGGGTTGATATCGTGCTGTGTTCGGAAAGCCATTACACAAAGTCTCTGACCAGAGCAAGCGAAATTTACTAGTAGGTACTCCAGTAGTTTCTCAGGGTGTATTGGGTTCTACCCCGGCACGACTTATTGCGCTATTAGGGGTTTGGCGGTTACCACCCCCTAGGCCCGATATACGAGTATCTTAGACGAACATACCAGACTGTACGGAGATTGTCACAGATAGGCTTAATAGGAGTTCGGATGAGTTTGCTCATCGGCTTTCTTATCGATAGATACCTGGGTAGCTGTTACGTACAGTTAGTACTGCTGACGGACTTATTGTTAAACCCACTGCCAGCGTACTGTCGAGTCTTTAGAGTCCCACATAGAGAGTTTCCCTGCTTCGGGCGAAACAATGTAGAGGCCGTATGGTTTTACGGCAGGGTTCCGATCACATACGTGTACTAACTTCACGGATGTTGTTCGGGCGGATAATACTAGTGGGCTTTGGCTTAAGCCAGATCCTAGTATTATATTATTGGATTGTTATCTTCTTATTGTATTCGTATTTTTCGGAATACGAATACGGGTATGTATATATGGTGAGGGCATTCTTGTAATTTCACAAGAGATGCTTCTAGAAGGGGACACCTCATTATTTGGTTTATCTATTTTTGGAAATAGATTAATAAAAATGGAGGCAGGGGAGTGAAGTATGGCTTATGCATTTGTTTATTAGTTTGGATACACTATTGAAGCATGTTTGTTATTTTCTATGTGAAAATAATCCATTCTTCATGAGGGAAGTGAGATGAGCCATTCTTCACTTGGAAAAAGATAGATCATTTGCAAACTTTCTTTCTCTCTCCATTTTCTCCTTTTTCTTTCTCAAAAACCCTAACCTTCACATGTGTTGTGAGCCATAGGGTTATATGAGATAAAACACTCCATTAGGCACTCTACATCTTCTAGGCTGCCAGCTTAGCAAACTAGGTACCTTAGTTACCTCGGTTTAGAGGTTGGAGCTTGAAGTACATACTTTCGGGTGGATCGTCTTCGACACGAGGAGGCCGATGTTTCAAGCGTGATCCGATCTTCGAGGAGCTCAAGAAGAGGAGGAGAAGAAGAAGACCCGAAGGACTTGTGAACAAGGAGGTATAAAACTCTTACCGAATAGTTAAACCCCCAAGTAGTATAACTAGTTAAGGTTTCTGTAAAGATCCTGGAGTTAAAGTCGGTGTTGCAAAGTATGAAAATTGTTTTTTTAAAAATTATGTTAGGAATATGTATACCCTAGAGGCGATTATTGTATGATATAGTGGATGTTTGGACATATATATAGTGGACTTTCTTGCTCGACATGATAGTATGCTATCTGGTTGCCTTTATCTTAACATATTCACTGGTATTATTATACTGTCTCTCATATACATGTTGATAAAGCCCTTAGGATGTTGGCTTGACTACCGGGACTATGATGCAGATCATATTACTGGGACCTGGGTAGTCCACAAGCACATCCTTCAATTGTTCTTAGTCGAGGGAATATCGAGAAAGGGCATCGATATTCCAAAGTAGACTAGTGTGTACGTTTCTTGACCTTGTATGGGGCGATGGTTGATCTCATAATCATTGGTGTTTGACATCAAAGATTGTACACAAGTGCTCATTAGAGAATGAGCACACTGAACAGGACTCGCCGAGAACTCCCAGATGGTACTATACCTATCGTCAGATAGCAGTTCTCTGGTGATACTGGTACAGATTAGTTTGTAGACTCGAGATCGTCATAGAGTCTTGTGTGGTTCCCACTGTGCTTTGATTTCCTCCCTACCACGGCTCAAAGGAGTTGTGCACATAGGTGGATTTTGGATACAGTCCCGATTCACACGGAGGCAATGAGCGATAGGAGGAGTTTCGTCTCTCCCGGTATAGGGAGTTGATGTTGTGCTATACTCGATTGGCTATAACAGGAAGTCCCTGGACAAAGTTGTTGATGAGATTTACTGGTAAGTGTTATCAGTAGTTTCTCATACCGTTATAGGCCACACATCGGCATGACTTATCAAGTTATTGGGGTCTGACAATTTCACCCTCAGATTCGATATGCGACATATCAGACGAAGAGACCGGACTGTACGGTAAGTGTTACTTATAGGCTTCATGAAAGTTTGGACAAGCTTGCTTGTTGATCTTCTATTCGCTCAATACCTGCGTAGTCGTTACGTCCAGCTAGTACCGCTGACGGCTTATGGGTGACTGATGTGATCATCACTTACTGCTGGCGTATTGACGAGTCTTTAGAGTCCCACATAGAAGTTTTCGGTTCAAGCGAAACGATGGAGGGCACATATGCTGATATGTGCTGGGGCCTAATTAAATACTAGTATGTGATACCGTATTCTAATCTGGCGGTTATTTGATATCAGTTAGGTTATATATGATATAACCGGATTATTGAATCAAGTGGTTGTTTGATAATATGATATACAGATAAATGAGATTAGTAGGTTATATGTGATATAACCGGATTATTGAATCAAGTGTTGATTTAATAATATGATATATATTTATATTTGATATAATTATATATTAACTAATATTATTGCTTACTAATTATTTTCTTCATAATATATATTTGATATATGTATATATATATATTAAAAGAATCATGGCATGGTTTTTCTATTTTTAGAAAATAGAAAAAAGAAGTGTAAAATGGGAAGACTTTTGAGGAATGGGGTGAAGCATGGCTTTTATATTTTTTATTCATTTTTGTTTACTATAGAAGCATGGCTGCATTTTTTATTGCAAAAGATATAGATGCTTCAATAAGTGAACACAAAGAGAAGCCATTCTTCACTTGCATTCTAGAATTGAGTTCTATTTTCCTCACTTGAGCTCATATGATGAGTTCTCCTCTCTAGCTCTCTCCATTTTCTTCACCTCCACCTCCAAGCTCAATCCGTCACATGAGTTGTGAACCCTTGAGCTTGTGAGAACCCTAGTGAGCAAACAACACCCCTACTTTACCATCCTATACTAGATTAGCACTTTCGTGTAGTGTGTTTCCTTCACTAAATAGTTTAGTGAAGAAATAGCTTGGATTAGCGGAGCTTCGGGTGGATCATCTTCGGCATGAAGATCGCAAAGGAAGCTTGAACCAACTTCAAGTAGAGCCTAGTGGAGTCGCGTGGACTACCACACGGAGCTTGAGAAGAGAAGGACACAGTCTACAAATGTTGTAACCTCTTTCTCTTTGTATAGTTTTTGATATCATGCTTAAAAACCCTAATCATCTAGTTTAAGATTCTTGTTTAGTGTTAATTAGGACCCCGAATTTTTTAAATTGGCATGCTTGATGCTAGTAAAACCCAGTGGTGGTGCTAACAAACACTTTCAAATTTCGCCTCCCCATAAGTGCGTGGGGCGTGCGACATCGACTTACAGTGGTATCAGAGCCTACTCAGACCTTAACTAGTTTGTTAGACGATATTTAAAGTTACGAAACTAAAATAATTCTGAAACAGTCGAAACCATATCCAAGTTTCTGTTAGTTTTTAAAGAGCCTCTAAAAATTATTTAAACAATTGCAGAGTGCTCTTCTTGTTGTATATAGAACACCAGAGAAAAACGAGACCCGGATTCAACTTTTTAGCTAGCCAAATGTTTAAAATTACCGGCCTGGCCAGTTCTTGTAGGGAGTTGGGTCTTGGTTTTTTTGGTGGTGTTCTGGAATCCTGGATTTAGCTTTTAAGGTGTTGTTTGATTTTGCCCAGATTTCATATTCTGTTATCTTTGTGTTGGGGCAATACGGAGTATTTCGAAGTCGCAGTTTTAACATCGTTTATAAGTTTCAGTTTGTATATGTGTTGCTAAATGTCCGCTAATTGCTATATATCGATTAGTGGGGGTTGCAGATATTTTTATCTTGATGATGGTTTGTGTATATGAAGTATTGGATCATCGTGGATAAATAGCCGGGGGATGTGAGAAAAGTGTTTTCTTTTCTTTCATTCATGTAATTTGTAATTTGATGTAATATTATTTTTGCGGGGCACATCCGGGTTGAGATTGTAGCCACCGTTGTATTATTTCATTTACTTTTTCTTGCACCTAGGATAGACCCAAGGTGGGGTACACAAACTACCGGGTTCTTGAAGAGCCGAGTGGCCTACTCATTTTATTGAGGGATGTTGCTTCACTTTGGGGATTTGGCGGATAGTTTGCCGCACCCGTAGGGGTCTAGGGTGGGGTTTGTCTATTCATCACGACCATGGAATCCGTCTTTCGTTCTAGGCTAAAACGAAATACGGAATTCCTAGTATATCCAATATATTCATCTGTGATCTGGAATGCCTATTATTTCGTTAGACGAATGGCTATATATAAATATATTGTATATAATAAACTTTGCTTATGTTTTGCACCTGCGCTAGTCCAGCCCCCGTTCTGCCGTTAGTTAAGTAACTTAACGATGCATGATGGGGCCCCGTGGCGAATACGGATGGCATAAGCGTACGTTGTATTTTCGTTTCTTTTCTGCAATGATAGGGTTAAATGATGGGACCACATTAATATTGATTAATGCAAGGAAAACAAACGAAAGTTTAAATCGTTGGAACAATTTCAAAACCACTCATTTTTCTTGAAAAACAACTTTTAAATGCGGAGTGTTTATCACAGAAAACTGCATTTCAGTACCACTCATTCATTATCTGTTTTGTTATAGATCGGTACTATTAACCAGTGTCTGCTCAGTAAATACAGATTACAGGTATCCATGACACAATACTGAAAACACACTCAAAATCACGAATATAACATTTGTGAGCCGACACTGCAACCGGAACTGCAAACCGATCTATATTCAAAGAGTTATTTTGCAACAAATAAAGTGCACACAATTTTGGTCCAACACATAGCAAGTGTGCACTAGCTCTTTGATGACTTGGGCCTAGGTGGTGGCTGCCATGGCACATGGAGGGCACACATGGGGGACAAGACTGATAAATGCAAAAAGATGTGATGTGATATAAAGCTACATGTTTCCCTCAAATCCCTGAGTACACCCCAGGCTTCTACAAAGAAATCAAGCAATACCAGTGGAATTGTGGAGATCACACAATATCACAGAACAAGTACGAGCCCCAAATTCCTCTATAAAACCGGCGACATGCCCATATAGCCCTAGCTCCAACTGTCCCCCTAGCTCCAACTGTCCCCATCTTTCTTCTGTCCATCCCCTGCAGTCACATCATCTTATTTTTATTACTTGTTTAATCATATTTTGTACCTATAAAAGCCAGAACAGTGAGTAAGGGAAGGGGACGCTACTTTGGATATACTTCGAGCAAAAGTTTTCTTTTTTGTTTCTTTTTCATTTTTGTTCTTGTACATAGCTAGTTCACCTTGAATTTTTTGCCTTCTCTTGATCTTGCAATCTCTTCATTGAGCTTGCAAGTTTAAGTTTTGGTTATTGAACTCAAGATTTGTATCATCACTTGGACATAATAAATCTCTCATTTTGCACTTTTGGGTTCTTAGTATTTCTCTTTTACTTACTTGCTATTATTTTCTTGCCATCTACTTACTTGCATTTTATTACCTTGCCATTTACTTACTTGCAATGCTTTTCTATTCTTTTCTTTGTATCTTTTCCTTTGCACTTTCTTGTTGGTGTTTTTATGGTTGTGAATATTGGTGTTGTTAGGAAAAAGAATGGTTGTGTAAGTTAAGGTTTTCCTCTCATTTCTTTTGCCCGATATTTTCCATTGAACTCCGCCCAAACATTATGCAAGCGCTCCGTTAGGCACCCTACCCAACCAAGGTATCGGTGACCCCTAACCG
Organism: Agapanthus africanus; assembly: GCA_030015575.1. Taxonomy (NCBI): domain Eukaryota; kingdom Viridiplantae; phylum Streptophyta; class Magnoliopsida; order Asparagales; family Amaryllidaceae; genus Agapanthus; species Agapanthus africanus. The sequence goes on along the minus strand of CM057339.1, from coordinate 818,779,781 downwards.
TGACCGATTGCGTTCGGTTTGGCCTGAGGCGAAAACCAAGAGACAAGAACGGACGGACAAGGGTCAATAAGCCGGATTTCACTAATACCGTGCTTAAGTACCCTAATCCACGTTGTTGCCGATTACTCTAGCTTCAATGGTTAAGTTCGGCATAAAGGAATGAGGACGGACTTCACGAACTTACACTAATCTATCTAATCTTAATAACTTATACTGTGCATATATACACTTAGGTTAGAAACGAACCATTCTGACCCGCGCATTAACTCATCATAACAAGAACGTAAAACACACCATCTCCCTGCGGACGACCCGTACTCATCGCGGCTAGCTACACGCGACGCCGTCCTGATTGCGGTTAACTTTAGAACTTAAAATGCGATGCGCGAAAGCACGCGCTAATCAAATGGCGTCGTTGCCGGGGAAACGGTAACGTTTTTATTCTTGTTATTTTGGGTTAATCTTGTTTATATCACTAACACCATTTTAAAAACAAAACAAAATAAAAAATTCAAAAATTTCAAAACCAAAACAAAAATTGGCAAATCTAACTTTTTGCTTTCTGGATTTTTGACCTGCTAACGCTTTGGGACTAAATAAAAAAAAGTTAAACAATACCATTGAGACATTGAGACACTAGTGGAACACTGAGATATCTGTAGAAATTTGGAGCCCAAATTCCATAAGAAAACCGGCGAGAACCCCATAAAACCCGGTGCCGCTGGATTTTTCACCTCCTTTTGCTCCAAAACTTTTTTCCCCACTCCAGTGTTCTATTAGTATCCCAATTTTATTGTTTGATTTTTATAATTTTAGGTGTGCAGGAGTTTGGGCATTCATATCGCTTTTTCGCACTAAAAATATATATTTCCGATATTTGTAGATTTAGACGGATTTGCGAACTGCGATCGTATGGAGCAAAGTGTACATTCAAAGATAAAGTGATTGCGAAGTACAGTGCCAAAGATCCGGGTAGTTTGACCCGCGCAAGAGAACTTTTCAAGCCAGCTGGATTCAATTCAACGAGGGTTTCTTAACCCGAAAACTTATCGGTACGTACTTTACTAACACATTCTTCTCAAATCCGACGCATCCAATATACCATCTTTGCAGGATTCTTTGCAAGTTCGCTGTCAAATGCTAAAATTGACTAACCCGTATTTGTTGCAGTGTCGTGCTTAACATAAAAAACGGTTGTTTGATTCTTTTAACAGCCTTTTTATTGATTTGCGCATTGCATTCATTAATACGGACTTAAGGGCAAGCGAACCCCACAACATACGGTAAAGGATTTCATCACATTTTCCGTGGCCCACAAATCACGAAATTGAGCATAACGTTTACCCGCACAAATTTTAAAAGAAACTAGACTTTAAGCCTTTAAGGATTTTACGCTCATTAGGAGAAGTTAACTGTGTTTAGAACACCGCTTAACGGTATATCGTTCACGGGGTGTCTAGAAAATTGTTCACGGCGAAACCGCCAAAAGAGAAAGGGTTATCTAATTAAGGACATTCGCGAAAGCATTGGAAAATCTCCCCTTATCTCTGCACTTATCTGGCCTCGTGATCAGTATATCTTGAGCCCGTTTCTCGACACAGTTTTATTTCAACAATCAAGTTCTTGAGCGGGTCTAGTTGACCTAGGTGAACCCTAGACCAATTATGTGTGTGGTATTTTGTGTCGTGATTATTTTTTTCTGTTTATATTTCATTCTTTTGTTGATATCTAACATAAAAAATAAAATAAAAAAATCACATTCTTCTTCCTCTCCTTCTCTTCATATCATGGGTACCCCACATACACAAACTCTTGTCGAACTTTGGTACCCACAACTAGACATTACTTCATACGGTTCTTGCTTTGGTCGAACTTCGAACGATCCCTCCATGCCCAAAATTTCTTTGAAAGATCGGATAGACGTGTCTAGGACAAACAACTGGACTCCGCAATCCACTTTGTATCAACCGTTTCAACCTCCCCCACCTTCTTACGTTGATACCCCTTTTGAGAGTTCTGTTGTAACTCCGAAACCTATGTCCATTGCTGACAGAATTGAACAATCTCATAGCCGATCATTCACTCCTTTCACCACTTCCAATTCTTTTGATCAACAATTCCATTCACCTTCTTATCATAACGTTGATCTTAACCCTGTCCAACCATTCGATTCCTATCAATCCTACCCGACTTTTACACCTTCCCTAGACATTGCTTCTGAACAGCCATTTGGGAGTTTCACGTATCTAAACAACTTTGAATATTTTACTGAAACCCCTCCACAACCCATGTCTAGTCTTGAATAGTCATTGGAAGACTTTCGGGTAGCGTCGTACCAACAGATGATGGATTTGAATGCGTCCATTGCCGCTTTCATACAACCTAACGAATCGGTAGCTAGTTTCCAACTAGCTCCAAATTTTCCAATGTATGATGAGGCGATAGGACAGGTTGAGAATTTGAGTGGTGAGAGTGAGCAGTACACCCTTCTAAATCAAACCTACCCGTTGCAAATTGAATTCCACAACCCCGGTTTTGAAAGTTTATCGAGTGTCCCAAATGATTCACCAATTGCAGATAGAACGTTTAATGAGTTGTGCGATTTTTTAGTGTTTGATTTACCCGATTGTGAAGGGACCCTGTCAAGTGAAACCACACCCAATCTTTTTGACCTTTACACCTCCATCCTAGAACCACAATTGATTGAAATCCATGCTTTTGATGAGGTGTCTGAGAAATTTGATTTTCACTTGATTGAGGATATCAACGCTAGGAATATTTTGGATGATGAACCCACAGCTTTAGATGAGTTTTTCTCACCAATTCATCATATCCTTTCACTTCCGTGTGGACATCATCCTGAGTCATTAACTGTTTTTCCCGAACTTCATATGCGTCTTGATATTGATGATGGTAAATGCATGGATGAGTTAAATTTTGAGGAGAATTTTGAGGATAGTATTGAGAATGAACCAGTTTTACTTGATGAGTTGGATTTTCCAATTCATACTATCTCTTTCATTGACCGTGTACACCCTCCTAAATCTTTAACCAATACCATTCCTTGATCACTCCCCTCCATCCTTTCCATCGTTCCGACCTTGCAAGACACCGTATCACTTTAATTTCCTATGTCTGGTTTACCAAGTTCAGTCTACCCATGTTTTCTCACGAATCTTGAGGGATTTGACCCTATTTCTCGACAGGTTAATAGATTAGTACAATCGCTTTTTACACATCGGTTACAAATTGTACTAATTTATTCACTCCATTTTCACCCTCAAGTTCGTACTCCATTTCTTTTTTCCTTCCGCCATTCTTCTCCTTATATACCGGGACCATATACCACTTCTATCCCTACACGGTCTCGCGTATTCTCCATTTCTTTTCTCTCCGCATTCTTTCACCAGCCCGGGCCTTATCCCGATAATTTATTTTGAATGGTTGGTGTTAACTTTTGGCCTATGTAAGGCCTTGTATAGATTGATACTGTTCTCTTCCCCCCTAATCCTGAACTTCACCACTTAAACAGTGGAAACACTATTTCACTTAAGTTTGGGGGGATCTTTTTGTGTATATAATTTTGTTTTGCTTTTTGTTTTGTATAAAAAATTTGAGGGGAGAGCCGAAAATTTTGACCCTCTTGGTGTAGCCTGACAGTGAAGGCATTGTCAAGTTTAAGTTTGGGGGTGTGCTCGGTAAGCTTTCTTCCTTCACATTCATGTGTATATTTTACATTTGCATACTTATTTAAAAGCACATAAAAATCGAAAATTTTTACAAAAATATAAAAACTTTGTCGTCAAGTTAGCTAATAGGGTAATTTAGATTTTTATTCCAAAAGTTTAGTTGATACGTTAGAAATAACTAAATCCTAGGCTTAGGAATTGAGAACCCTAAAAATAACTCTCCTTCTGTTTAACCTTGGTAATTATACGGCCTTGCAGTTTTTTTTATAGAAGTAGGTAATCTTGAGTTCAGTTCTTTAGTTAAGTCGAGATGAAGGGAAAGTATTGAAAGGTTTACTGAATGATAAGTTTGAAAAATAGTTTCTATTTTTGAGTCCAAACTTAGAAAGTATATACCCTACAAACTGCATATACACGCACCTTGAAACTTGGGATAGTAGAAGTTACCTAGAAATACTCTTACCTGAAAACCTAGTATGAAAGAAAAAATGGTATTTAAAGCTAACCACCAAAAGAGCATTATTGAAAAATATATCCGGTCTTGAAAAAAGAAAAATAAAGAAAAAAAAGAAGAAAAATAAATAAAGTCAAGACCTGGAAACTGCTATTTACGCTTTAATGCTCATACATTCAGTAATGGGCTGTTAGTGCCTCAAGAAGCATTAATAGTCGCATGAAAGGTGTGTGAGCAAAACCGTCCATCATTAATAAAAAGAAGTAGTATTAGGTATTAGGGCAAGGGTACAATAGCTTGAATTGAATTCTTAAGTGTAAGGGTGAAATTTTATATATACGTAGGGGTATACAATCGATATTTGGAGGAAAGATAGGAATAAAAGATAAGACTTATGTTTTCCGTAAAGATGATAAAAATCCAGAGACCGCACTTTAGAAGGAAAACTCAAGAGATACCGAGATCTTTCTAAACTGTAAAACGTATAGGATCTGGGGTTGAATAAATAGGAGGTGTGAAACATAAGGGTTGGATATTTCTAATTTAGGATGATAGAATTTCTAACCCAGATACTAAACTGTAGGAATAGAATCAACGTTAACTTGTGAAACTAGCTTGATGGGATTTTGTGGGTGTAATCCGCTGAAAACCCTCAGGAGACAACACTCCTCCTACTAGGGAAACCTATAGGTTTAACGGCTTGTTGCACGTGCTCAGTGCAATCGGGTTCGCTGCGAAAGTGAGGCTAGGATTTTGTTTTGCTTGGGAATAGCAAAAGATAAGTTTGGGGTATTTGTTTATCACAGAAAACTGCATTTCAGTACCACTCATTCATTAACTGTTTTGTTAAAGATCAGTACTATTAACCAGTGTCTGCTCAGTAAATACAGATTATAGGTATCCGTGACACAATACTGGAAACACACTCAAAATCACGGATATAACGTTTGTGAGCCGACACTGCAACCGGAACTGCAAACCGATCTATATTCAAAGAGTTATTTTGCAACAAATAAAGTGTACACAATTTTGGTCTAACACATAGCAAGTGTGCACTAGCTCTTTGATGAGTTGGGCCTAGGTGGTGGCTGCCATGGCACATGGTGGGCACACATGGGGGACAAGAATGATAAATACAAAAAGATGCGATGTGATATAAAGCTACATGCTTCCCTCCAAATCCCTGAGTACACCCCAGGCTTCTACAAAGAAATCAAGCAATACCAGTGGAATTGTGGAGAGCACACAACATCACAGAACAAGTACGAGCCCCAAATTCCTCCATAAAATCGGCGACATGCCCATATAGCACGGCCTCGCCGGTCCCCCTAGCTCCAACTGTCCCCATCTTTCTTCTGTCCATCCCTTGCAGTCACATCATCTTATTTTTATTACTTGTTTAATCATATTTTGTGCCTATAAAAGCCAGATCAATGAGTAAGAGAAGGGGACACTACTTTGGATATACTTTGAGATTTTTTTTTGTTTCTTTATCATTTTTTTTTCTTGTACATAGCTAGTTCACCTTGAGTTCTTTACCTTCTCTAGATCTTACAACTTCTTCATTGAGCTTGGAAGTTTAAGTTTTAGTTATTGAACTCAAGGTTTGTATCATCACTTGGGCATAATAAAGCTCTCATTTTGCATTTTTGGGTTCTTAGTATTTCTCTTTTACTTACTTGCTATTATTTTCTTTCCATCTACTTATTTGCATTTTTTTACCTTACCATTTACTTACTTGCAATGCTTTTCTATTCTTTTCTTTTTATCTTTTCCTTTGCACTTTCTTGTTGGTGTTTTTATGGTTGTGAATATTGGTGTTGTTAGGAAAAAGAATGGTTGTGTAAGTTAAGGTTTTCCTCTCATTTTCTTTGCCCGATATTTTCCATTGAACTCCGTCCAAACCTTATGCAAGCGCTCCGTTAGGTACCCTACCCTACCAAGGTATCGGTGACCCCTAACCGTGATCGGTTGTGTTCGGTTTGGCCTAAGGAGAAAGCCAAGAGACAAGAACGGACGGACAATGGTCAATAAGCCGGATTTTACTAATACCGTGCTTAAGCACCCTAATCCACGTTCTTGCCGATTGCTCTATCTTCAATGGTTAAGTTCGGCACAAAGGAATGAGGACGGACTTCACGAACTTACACTAACCTATCTAATCTTAACAACTTATACTGTGCATATATACACTTAGGTTAGAAACGAACCATTCCGACCCGCACATTAACTCGTCATAACAAGAAAGTAAAACGAACCGTCTCTTTGCAGACGACCCGTACTCATTGCGGCTAGCTACCAAGTGAAACCGTCCTGATTGCGGTAATTAAAAATCTATCAATCACGGAGCCTAAACCACTCCTTTTAAAAGCTATCATGGTTCCTTCGACTATATTAAGTTCATTACGTTCATGGTTTAACCAAAACCATCCGTATCCCTCCATCATTTCAGATGGGTATTCATTAGTATTCAAGCTATGTATTTTGACCTTCGCCAAGGCATAGTGATCGGTAGCTGCTGGGTATTCATCTGTAGTATAGATAGATGCGTTGATTTGGGACAGTCGTACAGCTATTTTGGCCTTCGTCAAGGGTTTGTACGGATGGGTTCAAATTAACCCGGATAATGACGGGTAGAACTTGATTTGCGTCTTATGATATGTTGGCCTTCGTCAAGGTCATAAGCGCCTGGGGAAAAAATCCACATCGGGAGTTTCAAAGAAAAATGAAACTTTCTAGTGTTACATACCATTTTGAGTGTGATGATTTTGGTAGGATTCCTTCAAGGTTGTCACACGATGATATTTGGATCCCGATCCTACTGTGAGTATCTGCTACTCTTTGGGAGATTTTTTCACTAAACAATCAATATTATAAACCAAGTAGGTGCTTAGAACGGTGTTAGCGGGGCTACGCCTCCAGAGAAAAGAGGTTATGTAATTAAGGAACTGCAAAAGCGTTGGAAAACCTCCCTCGAAGTACCAACACTAGCCTGGCCGAAAGGTTAAGCAAGAATTATAGGATGAGATTAATCCTGACTAATTCTTCTTTTATGCTTTGAAGGAGGATTCGAGGAACAGTAGGAGCCATCCTATTTAGATAAACTAATAATCAATCTAAACTTGCAAGAGCACCATGCTGATTGTTTCTTCTCTCTCCTGACAGCAGCGACCAAAAATGACCGGGCTTAAGTTACTGCTAGATAATAATAAATTGACCGGGCCAAACTATAAAGATTGGCTAAGGAATGTCCAGATGGCCATTACCTATGACAAGCTGGGCTACCTCCTTACTACCAAATCCCTCGCAGTTTCTGGTCCAGATTCCACCATCGTGGATGTTGAAATCTGTAAGACATGGAAAATAGACAGTGCGAGAGCCAAGTGCCTTATGGCGGCACGAGAAGATGGAATTAGCTTCCATCTTCCTCCATACCAAAGATTTATATGGAGAGCAATCTCGTATCGCAAGATATAAGACCTCGAAGAAATTGTTTCAGGCAAGATTGGCTGTCGGGTCATCTATAGGGGACCGCGTCCTTAAGATGATTAGCTATATTGAAGAGCTCGCGGACCTTGGAACCACGTTGGAGAACGAGTTATATACTAACTTGATTCTACAGTCCCTCCCTTTCACTTGTTCCCAGTTTATCTTGAATTTCAATATTTAAGGGAAGGAAGTTTCACTACCAAAACTCCTCAACATGTTGAGGAGCGCTGAGGGCACCCTACAGAAAATCAGGGAGACACCCGCTCTGCTTATTGGGGAATCTTCCTCTTCTAGATCCAAGACGAAAGCCAAGAGGAAGAAGAAGAAGGCCTCCACCAGGCCGAAAGGCAGTGTCAGTAAGGTATAGGGAAATGGCATGGCAAAAGTTTCGGGGCTGACAGTAGGGAAGGAGGAATGTTTTTATTGTCACGGGAAAGGTATTGGAAGAAGGACTGTAAGGCTTGAAAAGCCAGAAACCAGGATTCGAAGCACGTTGTGGCTTCAGTTTCAGGTGTGTTTATGGTTGAAAACTGTCTATCAATTAACCCTACTTCCTAGGTACTAGATACCGGATCAGGATCTCATATCTGTAATTTATTATAGGCTCTGAGAACCGTAGAGTTATCAAGGCTGGTGATATGACTCTCATGGTTGCTAACGGAATGAGCGTGGATACTGTATCTGTAGGGGAATATCACATAGGATTGACAAGCATGAAAAAAATGAGAGAGAATAGAATGGCTTCATATTTTTTTTACAACCATGAAAAAATATCATACCAATTTTAATAAATAAATGAAGCCCATCCCTCTCTACATTCTCACAACCATACCCAAAGCCACCCCACCCTCCATCTCATTTTCATGAATATTCATAAATGAATATTCATAAAGGAGGTGTTCTCCTTCTAGAAAGTATTCCGTATAAATACGGAATACAACTTGGTATACGTATCGAAATACATATACACGCATCCGTATAAAAATACGAATAGCCAAGAGAGAGAAAATGAATAGTGAACAATAATACTATATATATATTATTAAATCAAAACTTGATTTAATAATCCGTCTTAATTCTAAGCCGGTTAGTATTATCAACCGTCCTTTTAAAGTCCGTGTAGCCTGTACACGTATTTAATTGGACCCCTGTATGTATCAACATACGTCATCTATATATCATATCGCCTGAACCGGAAAAACCCTCTGTGTGGAACTCTAAAGACTTGACAATACGCTGGCAGTGAGTTACGGGATAATTCCATAACCATAAGCACGTCAGCGACACTAGCTATACGTAACAGCTACCTAGGTATATGCCGAAAGAGAGGTCGACAATCAAGTCCGTCCGTACTTTACTGAGCCTGAATTTGACAATCTCCGTACAGTCCGGTCTCTTCATCTAAGAGTATCGCATACCGGGTCTAGGGGGTAGATAACGTCAGATCCCTAATTGTCACGCTCCGATTCCCAGTAGTTGGAAACGATGACATGGCAAGATCGCGACATATTTATTCAGAGAAGGTCATTCCCTAAATAAATATACTAAGCGTATTGAAACAATAATACACAATACAAGAATAAATGGAGACTGTACAATTTTCAACAAATATCTTTATTTATATTCAAACTTGGAATATTTACAGATATATGAGTTCAACTGAAAAAGTAAATACAATAAAAGAAATGCCTAAACATGTGTCATACATAAGTTGAAGAAAAAAATAGCTAGTCTAAAACCTGAGCCGTGATCTGGTCGTACTCCTCCTCTGTAACGTCCACCTCTTCGGTATTTGACAAATATTCAAAGAAAACAAACGTGGGTGGAATGCCTGTCTGTGAACTAGCGCTAGGTAAGTCCCAACGGTAAAAGTGGAAAGTGACAAGTATAGAAAAATTATAAAATAATGTATATGATGAGTAAAAGTATGTGTAAATGAACATGGTATATGTACTATAGACCTCTATATGGTCATTATGTTAACGTTATGTTCTAAGTGTGAATGTCAACGCAATCGTAGAAATATTCACGAGCTCAAGAGTGGGGCCCCAGTAGCAAGGAAACACGGGTCCATTTCATGTGTTAGTATCGGGACTCCAAGCTGTGGAGGAGTCGACCTGACTGAGATTCGAGTAAATAGAAAAAATAGGTTAATACAGGACTCCTAAAACTTCGTTGGATTCACACAAGAAACTTTCCCAAATATCCTGAGTATAATATATATTATAACTGTAATATATCCTTGGTTGATTTTCTTGGTTAATTATAACATGCCTTGATCAAAACCATAGATTGCAAAAGTTGAAGAATGAAGTCGAATAAGTCGAGTAGAACGCGAGTCATGTCAATTACAATTCTGGGTCGAGTCAAGTTAGTCGAGTAGATTGATTTCGTGTTAGTGTTCAAGCTTGGGTTCGAGTTGGATTAAAGTTCGAGTTTAAATTCAAGTTTGAATTCGAGTTTGTATTCGAGTTATAGAAATTTCTTGTGAAAGGATTTAACTGTTGAAATTCCTAAGTTTGGGAGTAATCGGACAACTGCTGCATATGAACGGCAGAATTTATGTTTTTTTCCAAGACAATTGCCATTGATAACTCAGTTAATTTGCAGTGTTATCTAACCTGAATAAGTATGTACTCATTTTCTCCGGCTCCCTAAGACTCAAGAGAAATGATACCGCTTAAACCTATATTAATTTAGAGTCCTTAAATATTTATTATTGTTGTTTATGTTGTATTTATATTGTTTGTATTTCTCGAGAGGGTTTTATGAAAAATACTTTAATATTGTTTAAAAATAAACCTCAAGGGTGATTTATATTATTAATAGTTTTTATGAACATGTATTTTAATTTTAGTGGTATTTTAGCGATGAAACCTAGTTTTTAAAAGTTTATGGTATTTTAATGAAAACTACTCTTTTTATAAACTTGGTGGTATTTTATTAAAATTTAATCTTTAATTTAAAAATATATTTTTTCATAATTTGTTTTTATTGAAAATATGGATTAATATTTTTATATATTTTTTCAAAATTTTAATTTAATTTAGAAAAGGTCGTATTCTGTAAATCGTAGTTTTATTTCCTTTCGAGACCGAATTCTCCATGAGCAGTTCTGTACTTCATTCTACTACCCCAAGGATGTGTGATAATCTGCACCATCCATAGATGGGTTCCTCTAAAGGGTTGTGGAGGCACAATTGCAAAGGATCCAAAAATATCGATTAAAAACATTTATTTGTAGAAGCGATGGTATTTTATTAAAAAATCGTATTCATTAAATTAACCATACATCCAAAAACTCCGTCCTATGAAACCGTAGTGTATGTGATGGGTTAGGTCATTACCCCGTGAGTTTTCTAGAGGTATATATGCTAATTATCGAAAATGGTACTTTTAAAGTTTATGGTATTTAAATGAAAAGTGTTCGATATGTGTTTATTTCGCATGAAATTTTAATTTCATTAAAATGTAAATGATGTGAAAAGATTGTAAAGTGAAGTTATAGTATTTGTGTGACCTATTAGGCCGATCGAAGACTATAGAAGTGTTTTAAAAGAAGTGATGTCAACGCTAACTCCATTTTGTCGATATCATTTTAGAAATTGTTTTGAGGTGAAAAAAAGAGAGAGAAAAGGGACTTATGGTTTTGAAGCATTAAAAAGGTAGGAAAAGAGGGAGGGGAAGCTTTCGGGGATCATGTTATCGTTGGGAAAAGGCTCGGGTCTTCAACAGAATGAAATCGATCGCTAACTCCACTTGACTAGTCTTAACTTTTCTTGAACTTGGAGAATTTTGAGAGAATTTTTGATAGATATTTTCAGAATGGGGAGAGCTAGGAGATTGGGTGTATTTATAGTGTAGAAGCGAGCGTGTGTGAGTAAAAGAATTTGAATTAAAATAGGATTAATGAGGGAAATGAAAGGTCTCTAGTTAATTACAGAGTAATCAAACAATACAGGGGAGTAGAGGGGAGTTGAAGAGGTGCACGGACAAAATATGGATGCATTTGGAGGCATCAAGACCACCGGTAGTGGCCAAATGGCAATTTTGGGCGGTCGGATGTGCGCTATCTGCCTTGAGATTCATGCCACGTGCTATGTTCTGTGTTAACTCCTCATTTATCCCATTTGATTTTTCTGAAACTTTTCGGTTCTCTGTGTATTGCACGTGCAACTCTTAAGCTTCCGAAAAGTTAAAAAGAAAATTATTAAAAATAATTAGGACTGATAGGAATTGAATACACAGACTATGTCACAGCAGTGTAAAGGTTTTACCAGTGAGCTACAAGTTGCTTTTTCCTTTTATTGAACAAAAATAACTTATAACTCCTAATAAGGCTGAAATACTCTTTCTATATTTTAAATAAATTAATTTTGTATAGGGATTTCAGAGTCGTTATATTCTACTCTCCTTATGAAAATTTCGTCCTCGAAATTTACACAAAAACTAATTTTCAAAGAAGTGAGGATATCTCGCACGCATATCGTCTTCTCTCTCCCAAGTTGATTCTCCTGGAAAATCCATCATCCGCATCACTCGGACTAAGTTCACCTTCTTGTTTCGTAGTGTCTTCACCTTTCGATCCAAGATCTCGACTGGCTGCTGCTCGCAAGTCGGATCGGTCTGTATAGTGAGCTCTGAGTGATCAAGTATATGGCTGGGATTGCTCACATATTGTGGTAGCTGGGATATGTGGAACACATTGTGCACTCCTTCCAATGAGGGTGGTAGTGCCAACTGGTATGCCACTTCTCCAACTCGTTCGAGTATGCCGAACGTTCCGATATACCTTGGACTAAGTTTACCCCTCTTACCAAAACGTATCACTCCTCTATTCGGTGATATCTTCAGAAACACATGCTCTCCGGGTTGGAACTCCAGATGTCGACGTTTTGCATTAGCCCAATGCTTCTGTCAGTCCTGGGCTATGCGCATCTTTTCCCTGATCGTGCGAACTGCATCCAATGTTGCCACGATCATCTCTGGTCCAAGTAGTTCACGATCTCCAACGTCGTCCCAACTCTGCGGGGAACGACACTTTTTTCGTACAGTGTTGCGAATGGTTCCATTCCAATAATTTCCTGGTAGTTGTTGTTATAGGAAAACTCTACAAGGTTTAGGTGATTTTTCCACGAACCTCTGAAGTCTAGCATATAGGCTCTCAGCATGTCTTCAAGGATCTGGATAGTTTGCTTGGACTGTCCATTTTTTTATGGATGATACGCCGTACTGAAATTCAGACTTGTTCTAAGACTGGCTTGAAGACTCTGCCAAAATTGGGATCAGAATCTAGTATCATGGTCAGAGACGATGCAGACAGTTACCTTATGTAATCTCACGATCTCCTGCATGAGTTTATGGGTATCAAGACAAGTATAGTACATATTGAAGGTTTAAATATTACTTTAGATTTCTACTCACCTCCATGTACTTCCTCGCCAATGTCTCGGTTAACTGGCCAACTCTGAATGGAATAAAGTGAGCTGATTTGGTGAGTCGATCCACAATAACCCGGATTGCGTCATTACTCTTCGTGCTGCGAGCGAGAGTAGTCATGAAATCTATAGTAATATGCTGCCATTTCCATTCTGGAATTGGTAACGACTGAAATAAACCAGCAGTTCTGTGATGTCCAGCCTTCACTTGCTGACATACTAAACACTTTGCTATGCTCCTTGCTACTTTACGCTTCATTCCATGCCACCAGTAGTATTGCTGTAGATCCTTGTATATCTTCGTGCCGCCGGGGTGTACAGAATAAGGAGAGCTATGAGATTCTTTCATCAACTCTTCTCGAACAGGGCTGATTGGCATGCATAAACGGCTCCCATACCGTAAGGATCCATCTTCGTGGATGATGAAGTCAGTTCAAAGACCACTTTCTACATGTTCTCAGATCTTTTGTAGCTTGACATCATTTTCTTGAGCTTCCTTGATCCGATTGACAAGAGTGGACTGGACTTGTAAGTTCATCAAAGATGAAGCATTACCAGGCATAACTACTTCAATCTCCAATCCATACAGTTCTTACTGTAGTTTCCACAGAGCGGTGAGATTCATTAATAAAGGTTGGTGACTAAGTGCATTAGGAACTGCGTTCACCTTTCCAGGATGATACTGTAGCTTGATGTTGAAGTCCGCCATGAGTTCTAATCATCTTCTTTGTCGCATGTTGAGTTCCTTCTGAGTAAATACATACTTCAGACTTTTGTGGTCGGTGTATATATCCACTCGTTCTCCCAAAAGGTAGCGATGCCAAATCTTGAGTGTGAAAACCACGCCTGCCAGTTCCAGATCATGTGTTGGATAGTTGCTCTCATGGACCTTTAGCTGTCTTGATGTAAAAACCACAACCCTTTCATGCTGGTGTAGAACACATTCTAATCTTTTACCAGACGCATCACAATGTACATATAATCCTCCAGATCGATTTGGTATTATAAGAATAGGAGCAGAGGTTAACCTCGACTTGAGTTCTACAAAAGCCTTCTCACATGCTTTTGACCACACGAATACTTCATCTTTACGTGTGAGCTTGGTCAGGGGTGCCTCGATCTTTGAAAATCCTTCGATGAATCGTCTGTAATATCTTGCTAAGCCAAGAAAACTTCTTATATCTTTGACTGACTTTGGTGTCGTCCATTCGCTGACAGCTGACACCTTAGCTGGATCCACAGAGATTCTTTTGCCTGAAACGATGTGTCCGAGAAATCCGACTTGATCTAGCCAAAATTCACATTTGTTGTACTTAGCGTAGAGCTGGTGTTGTCGTAATGTCTCCAGGACAATGCGTGAGTGCTTGTCATGCTCTTTCCGATTCTTTGAATACACCAGAATGTCGTTGATGAAGATAACAACAAACATGTCTAAGTACTCTCGGAAAACTTGGTTCATCAGGTTCATAAAAATGGATGGTGTATTGGTCACTCCAAACAGCATTACGAGATATTCATAATGGCTATAACGAGTCTTAAATGCCGTCTTCGGAATGTCGGACTCCTTGACCTTCACCTGATGATAACCCGAACGAAGATCTAACTTTGAAAAGACACAAGATCCACTTAACTGATCGAAAAGGTCATCGATGCGAGATAGCGGATACTTGTTCTTAATTGTTATTTCGTTCAGAGCTTGATAATTCATGCACATCCTGTAGGTACCTTCCTTCTTCTTTACCAGCAACACCGGAGATCCCCAACTTGAGGTACTGGGTCTGATATAACCTTTCTTCAGGAGTTCGTCCAACAAAATACGGATCTCTTTCAATCCCCCCAGACTTAATCGGTATGGAGCTTTTATTACTAGTTGTACGCCGAGTTGCAAATCGATACTGAATTCAAGAGCTCGATCGGGAGGCAAACCTGATATATCTTTAGGGAAAACATCCTCGAACTCTCTAACGACTTCTGGCTTTGTTCCTTCCGCTTACAACACTGCAATCCTCTCTTTATTTGGTTTTTCTTGGTAGATGCTAAGCTCCAAAGTCCGGTCTCCGCTTTTGAAATAGAACACCGAGTGATCTTGTATTTCAAACACTACATTCCTTTTGCGACAGTCGATGGTAGCGAAGAAAGTTCCCAGCCATTCCATTCCCAAGACTACGTTGAAATTCGGTATGTCTAGTACCCCAAAATCCGCATAGAATTCTCGACTGCAGACGACCACTTGACACAGATCGTATCCCAAGGTTGCTTTTAGAATGCCGTTCCCTGAACTGACATTCCAACTAGATACAGGCGGCTTAACTGGGATCGCATGAGTTCTTACAAACCGTTGCGACATGAAGCAATGCAATGCCCCAGTGTCGAAGAGCACGAGTGCAGGCAGGGTGGCTACTAAGATTGTACCTAAGTCGCGTGGGATAGGTTTAGGTATAACAAATATAAGATGGCTAGGAATTGAAATAACTTGAAAGGGAATATGGAAGAGATTTACCAGTGATAACCTGACCTGTAGCTTTGGCCTCTTCGACTGTCATAGTGAAAGCTTGACATCGTGGCACGTTCCTCTATACCTGGTTAAACACTCGGCATTGAGGTTGAGCGGTCTGGGTGCGGGGAGCTAGTGCTGGTAGAGCTAACCAGGTAGGAGGAGCTTGGATCGCCGGTCTAATTAGTCCCTCGGTTATGGGGGCATGCTCCGATAGTGTGAGTAGAAGACCCACAGATCAAGCATAAGTTGTTCTCCTTTCGTTAGTTCTTCACTAGATACCCTGTTCTTTTGCACTAGCTGCAAAAGTCTGGCCTGTTGTTGGCGAACGAACCTCCTGGCCTCCGAGACGGTCCATTGAAAGCTGGCCTGGAAGAGGCCCCTCCTGCGATCTGGTGTAAAGGGCGTTTCACACTGGCCGACCGCGTCCTGCTTTTCTTCTTCACAACTGCCTCATAGCTTTGGACAGCCTTCAGAGCAAGCTCGTGGGTTGGTAAATCCCCTGTAGTGAGTGCAGATTGGATTTCAGGGTCCAACCCCTACTGGAATCGCCGTGCCCGGATCTCAGCAGTGGGAATGAGGTACACAACGAACCTGTTACAACTTTGTGTTTGCAGTGTTGTAAGTGAGATAAGAAAATTTCAACTTGAGACTATATCTTAGTTGCCGAGCATGGTAAACTCAGTATCATATTCATCCACATACTTGACCCACATCGAACCTTGCTGTAAATAGATAAATTGCTGCTTCATGTCAAAGCGGGCAGTCTCCAGAAATTACTTGGTATTGAAGAGGTCTCGAAATGTCTTCCACTCTATTAGTTGCGCGAGACGGTTCTCCTCTGCCTTCCACCATACCATGGAATTATCAGTCAGTTGCAACTTAGCAACTCTTACCCAAGCTATATCTGGCACTTGAGCCGCTGCCAGGTCCTCCTCAATCGCCTGAACCCATTCTTCTGCTTCAAGTGGGCTCTCCTTACCTGAGAAGTTCTTTGGGTGTAGTGCCCGAAGCTGCTTAACTCCGGGTGTTTCCGCCTCAGGGCGAGCTAGTCCTTGGTGTATGAGAGTTGTCTGCTCCCTCTGTCCCTCCAATAGGCTCTTAATAGCCTTAATAAGTACCGTTTGCTCATTTATAGACGCTGCAGCGGTAGGTGGTGGTGGTAGAGTAGACGGTGGAGTGTTGTTGTTGACGTTGGTGCTGGTATTGTTCGGAGAGTCCAACACTTTGATATAAAAGACAAATTAGGATAGATTCAAAGAATTTGAAATGCAAGGAATGTAAATGTTTGTTGAATTCATTAATTCTTATGGTATATTATTTACAATTTCATGCAGAACTAACCTGCATGGACCACTAATAAAACCTGTCACGCCCCGCTTCCCAGTAGACGGAAACGATGACGTGGCAAGCCCGCGGCATATTTATTCAGAGAAGGTCATTCCCTAAATAAATAAATAAATATACTATGCATATTGAAACAATAATACACAATGCAAGAATAAATGGAGATTGTACAATTTTCAACAAATATTTTTATTTACATTCAAATTTGAAATATTTACAGATACATGAGTTCAACCGAAAAAGTAAATACAATAAAAGAAATGCCTAAATAGGTGGCATACATAAGCAGAATAAAAAGGTAGCTAGCCTAAAGCCTGAGCCACGATCTGGTCGTACTCCTCTACTGTAGCGTCTACCTCCTTGGTATTTGACGAACATTCCAAGAAAACAAAGTTGGGTGGAATGCCTGCCAGCAAACTAGCGCTCGATAAGTCCTAATGGTAAAAGTGGAAAGTGAAAAGTATAGAATAATCATGAAATAATGTATATGACGAGTAAAAGTATGAGTAAATGAACATAGTATATGTACTATATGTCTCTATATGGTCATTATGTTAACGTTAAGTGTGAATGTCAACGCAACCGTATAAGTATTCACGAGCTCAAAAGTGGGGCCCCAGGAGCAAGGAAACACGGGCCAATTTCATGTGTTAGCATCGGGACTCCAAGCCGTGGAGGAGTCGACCCGACTGAGATTCGAGTAAATAGAAAAAATAGGTTAATACGGGACTCCTGAAACTCCGTTGGATTCACATAAGAAACTATCACAAACACCCCGAGTATAATATATGTTATAACTGTAAGATATTATTAGTTGATTTGCTTGGTCAATTATAACATGCCTTGATCGAAACCATAGATTTCAAAAGTTGAAGAATGAAGTCGAGTAAGTCGAGTAAAATGCGAGTCATGTCAATTGCAATCCTGGGTCGACTCAAATTAGTCGAGTAGATTGATTTCGTGATAGTGTTCAAGCTTGGGTTCGAGTTGGATTAGAGTTCGAGTTTAAATTCAAGTTTGAATTCGAGTTATAGACATTTCTTGTGAAAGGATTTAACTGTTGAAATTCCTAAGTTTGGGAGTAATCGGACAACTGCTGCACATGAACGGCAGGATTTGTGTCTTTTTCCAAGAAAATTGCCATTGATAACTCCGTTAATTTGCAGTGTTGTCTAACCTGATGTAACATTTCAGAAATATAAAATAATATTTTTGGAATTTAAATAATAAAATATTATATTTCACGAAAACTATTCGATTTGCGAATTGGGGTTTTCGTATGGTATAATTATATATCAATATTTGGAAAATAATTGAAGATTAATATGTATTATTTATTGGATCTGGGCATTTTTATAATTAATTATATGCAAGTTTAAATTAAACTTGATTAGTGCACTACTAATCATGATTAAGCCAAATCTGTCTTTTTAATTAACCATGGTTAGTGCACCATGACATGTTGCATTTTGTTGCATGTTGCTTCTTTTGCATTGTTGATATTTGGTTTTATTTTGATGAGAAAGGAAAAGAAAAGATAAGTGAGAGAGAGAGAGAGGGGGGACACAATGATGAGGCATGGACATGGCATGAGAGAGAGTGTGAGTGAGAAAGAGAGAGAGAGAGGGATGGCTCCCATCTTTTTCTTCATCTTATTTCTTCATTTCCTTTTCTCTTCAACTCCTTCTTCTTCTTCTTCTTCACCTCCTTCCTCCACCTCCTCTACCCTATGGCAACCACCCCAAAAACCACCTCTAAACCCCACACTCCCTTCATTAAAAATGCACACAACCTCACCCTACAACTTATAGTTGAAACAAGCTTGGATTTTGAGCACTTGGAGCATCTAGGGTTTTTCTTGAGTTGCTTCTAAGAGGTATAAATTCCACTTCTCATCTCGTAATTAGTTTCTTAACCTTCTAGTTTAGTTTAGAGTTCGTTTTAGTATAAATTGTGATCTTGGAATTTTCTAGGTTCATGTTTAGTGGGAGACTTGACTTGTAAAATGGGAATTGAGGTGTAGTGAGTGTTTTACAAACCCTTGGCGATGATATTCTTGACCAATTAGAAGACTAGAACCCAAAACCAAGAACTTAGAATTTGCCCGACATTGGAATTTCGACAGTTTGTGATGATATATAGGAATCTGGGATGCACGAGACCACCATAAAATAAGTTCCCATCACAGTGATACGTGCAGGCCATGAAGAATTTTACCTAGGAACCCGAGCCCCTACATCCCAACCATGGCCGCAAATAAATTCCACCAGGCAGCAAATTGCGGCCTGGTATTGAGGGATCAGTGTGTATTTTGGTGAGTGGCTTTCTTATCTGATATCTAGACCAACCCTATATGCAAAATGTCCTAATTTGACCTAGGGAAAAATCTGGGAGAGATTTATTAGGTTGCTGATTTCGTGTTTTCCGATTTCTGAACTTGGGTTTTGGTATTTGATATTGTATTTCGTCGTTGGACGTTTGTACGTCAACGACGATGGTTATTTGGCTATTTTAGCATGCGTAGGCTATAGGTTCTAACCTATGAGCACATCGTGTGCCGTATTGGTTTTCGGACTTGGTTTTAATTGCATTTCGATGTGTTTTGATTATAGGTACCTTCGTGTGAACTTCTGAGACGACGAAGCACATTGACTTCTTATAAGCAAGGAGTTAGCAGGTGAGTAGATTTCTATCTATGGGGGAAGTCGGGTGGATGGCGTATAGCACCCTCGCAACTAATGGTGAAAGAACCGATATACGAATTATAGTTTGGAGAAACCTAAGTATGAAATTATGGATATGATCAAAGAGTTAACATGAGATGATATGATTATTACAAGATGACGCGAATTTAGGTGTCAATGTAATGATATATGAGCGGATATACTTGATATGAGGATGTGAGGCGGTATAGATGTCCAAATACTTGTGCCAAGATATATATATATATATATATATATATATATATATATATAATGAGCTTAATAGCGATGAGATGAGATTAATAGTGACATGATTTGAGATCGATATCGATATGATATGAGATCGATGTAAATACGACGTGAGATTGAGATAGAGATGTGATGAGATCAATTAGATAGGATGTACGAGACCATAGATCCGTACCCTTATCGATGTATAGAATGATAGAATTCCTATTCTGTTTGATGACACCGTACGATGGATTATCGTACGCGATGAGTTATACCGAATGATTGATCCGCGCTTGTGATTTGAGAATGATGATCGAGGATATTGCCATATCGGATACTATGAGGCTCGATCGCCGACGTAAGATGTCACCTGAACTATACTTATTTCCAAAACTGACGAATCGTATGCACTTTTAAATGGAAACCTTAAGGGAAACTACAGATTTTCAAATAGTGTCTTTTTCTCAAAATTACCGTAGCCCCCACTTTCAAAACTATGATTCGCATATTTAAAACTGATCGTATGGTTCATATGTAGTTGTATACCTTTTATTAGTTCATGTTTATGTTAGTTTATCCCTCGTGATATACGTGTTATGTTTTCGGTATTTACCGCTTTATGATATCATCTTCGAGTACACCTAAACAATTACCGATGATGCGCATGTTACACTTACACAGATTTGCCAGCTTACACACATTCATCATCGGTAATTGCTATGCCACTTGCACAGTAGAACTGCTATATCATGATATTAATTTTAACCGTAAAAGTACATTCTTTGTTTAACACTACCATAGGGCATGCTTGCATGATATTCTTGATATGCTCACATTACTATTCTATGTTTGCATACATCGTACTTTATGGTTATATGCATTGAGATGTTGTTTTCATGAGATTTCTGGATTTGAGAACCGCGGTTATATTTCAAAGGAAATTATAAATTGTTTTAAAAACGCGGTTTCTCGTTATATGATTTCGAGGCATCCATGATGAGTTTTTTCAGTTCTTAGATTGTTTTCGAGACCCGATTCGAGGAGTTCGATGAGCCATCTGCGGGTACGTGGTGGACCCGGTAAGGTACCTCGGGGCAAGAGCGGTTTTGTGGGGATGACGATGAGCCTGGCAGGGGATGTACTACCTACCGGTGATAGTTTGGAGTTGGCGGATTATCCGGAGGATATTGACCGGAGTCATGAGATGGATATGGGCCGATCCGGACTAACGGAGCTCGAGAGATGAGGATTTTCGTGTCGATACTGGACACGGGTTTCATGATGTTTCGAATTTCGATATTGGACACTCAGGTTCCATGATTTTGATTGTGTCATTGATGGAAACACGTGGATGATATCCACATGCATACACGCATATGATTTCACATGTTTATTTGTATATGTCATTTGCATTGACTCTATTGTTGACATATATGCATACATGGTCAGCTTAGATATCATAGTATGACCTAGGAATCGCTATTTATTCGATTTCAACCTGCTGATGTTTTCTACTCACGAGTTGGAAAATCACCCCCGTTGTGCCACAGTTTTCTTGTAGGTCCGACCGCTTGGATCAGTAGCGGTATTGCTGGCATACAGTTCCTGCAGGGTGTTTGCTTGGGTAGATAGGACATATTGGATCGTGCCCATTCTTGTATTATTATTCCTATTGTATCTAGATAAACTCTATCAATCAGAAACTAGATTTTTTTTTATATTAGTAGACCTAGACAGACTTGTATTTTGCAAGACTTAGAGCGTGGGTGTATATTCGCTTCTTTTGAGGTTTTTGATATCTTGCTTTATTTATTGTTCTTTATGTATTTGATCTTCGCTATAGGGCGTCGTATATATGTTTCTTGCATGGTTGTGATTCCGCCATTGGGCGAAGAGCTAGCTCCCGCTTGGAGATGCCTATATATTGTTATGTATAGTGTTTTGGATCAAAATATACAAGGGAGGTGCTGTCTAAATTTTTAAAAAAAAGACGAAAAATGTTTACAGCTAGTGTATAATTCACCTGCATTTTCATATATCATTATTTATGCATTTATAGAAAACTTGATTTCATTATACCTTTATTTTAAAACTGCACCTCTGCTATTTCCGCAAAAAGGTTTAGATTTCTGGGTTTCGGATTACTTGAATTACGTTACGCTTTTAGACGTTGCGTGATCCTCGTGCCGGTCACATGCCAATTTTCCGGGTCGTGACACCTGAATAGGTAAGCACTCACTTTTTCCGACTCCCTAAGGCTCAAGAGAAATGATACCGTTTAGACGTATATTAATGCATAGTCCTTAAATATTTATTATTGTTGCTTATGTTGTATTATATTGTTTAAATTTCTCGAGTAGGTTTTATGAAAAAATACTTTAATATTGTTTAAAAATAATGCTCGAGGGTGATTTATATTATTACGAGTTTTTATGAACATGTATTTTAATTTTAGTGGTATTTTAGCGATGAAATCTAGTTTTTAAAAGTTTATAGTATTTTAATGAAACCTACTCTTTTTGTAAATTTGGTAGTATTTTATTAAAATTTAATCTTTCATTTAAATTTTTTTTCATAATTTGTTTTTATTGAAAATATGGATTCATAATTTTATATAATTTTTCAAAGCTTTAATTTGATTTATAAAAATTTGTATTATTTAAATCGTATTTTTATTTCCTTTCGAGACTGAATTCTCTGTGAGGAGTTCTGTATCTCACTCTACTATCCCAAAGACGTATGATAACCCACACCATCCATAAATGGGTTCCCCTAAAAGGGTTATAGAGACGCAATTGCAAAGGATCCAAAAATATTGATTAAAAACATTTATTTGTAAAAGCGATGATATTTTATTGAAAAATCGTATTCTTTAAATTAACCATACATCCAAAAACTTCGTGCTATGAAATCGTAGTATATGTGATGGGGTAGGTCATTACCCCGTGGGTTTTTCAAGAGGTATATATGCTAATTATCCAAAATGGTAGTTTTAAAGTACATGGTATTTATATAAAAAGTGTTCGATATGTGTTTATTTCGCATGAAATTTTATTTTCATTAAAAGTTAAGTGATGTGAAAAGATTGTAAAGTGAAGTTATAGTATTTGTGTGACCTATTAGGCTGATCGAAGACTATAGAAGTGTTTTAAAAGAAGTGATATCAATGTTAACTCTATTTTGTTGATATCGTTTTAGAAATTGAAGTGAAAACAAAGAGAGAGAAAAGGGACCTACGGTTTTAAAGCGTTAACAAGGTAGGAAATGAGGGAGGGGAAACCTTCGGAGATCGTGGTATCGTCAGGAAAAGGCTCCGGTCTTCAATGGAATGAAATCGATCGCTAATTCCACATGACCAGCATCAACCCTTCTTGAACTTAGAGAATTTTGAGAGAATTTTTGATAGAGATTTTTCAAAATGGGAAGAGCTAGGGGATGAGGTGTATTTATATTGTAGAAGTGAGGGTGTGTGAGTAAAAGAATTTAAATTAAAAAGGATTAAAATAGGATTAATGAGCGAAATAAAAGGTCTCTAGTTAATTGCAGAGTAATCAAACAGTACAAGGGAGTAGAGATGAGTTGAAGAGGTTCACGGGCGAAACACAGATGCATTTGGAGGCATCAAGACCGCCAGTAGTGGCTAAATGGCAATTTTGGGCGGTCGGATGTGCGCCATTTGCCTCGAGATTCGTGTCACGTGCTATGTTCTGTGTTAACTCCTCATTTATCCCGTTTGATTTTTCTGAAACTTTTCGATTCTCCGTGTATTGCACATGTAACTCTTGAGCTTCCGAAAAGTTAAAAAGAAAAATATTAAAAATAATTTGGACTAATGAGAATCGAACACACATGCTATGTCACAATAGTGTAGAGGCTTTACCAGTGAGCTAAAAATTGCTTCTTTCTTTTATTGAACAAAAATAACTTATAACTCCTGATCAAGCTAAAATACCCTTTCTATACATTAAACAAGTTAATTTTGTACAGGGATTTCAGAGCTGTTACACTAATAACTCGATAAGTCGTGTCTGAGTCAAGTTCATCACTAAACAAGAAACTAATGAAATCCTATTAGTAAATCTCATCCACCATGGACAAGGATTTAGGGTTAACCGAACACATCGCGACATCGACTCCTATTACCAGGAGAGACGAATCCCCAACAATCGCTCACTGCCTCTATGTGGCTCGGGACTATACTCAACTAAAAAATATTTTCATGACTCCTTTGAGTCATGGTAGGATAGTAATCTAAGTGCAGTGAGAATTCACATGAGATAAATGATGATCTCGGGTCAAAAGACTAATTTGTACTCATGCCACTAGAGAACCTATATCTGATGATAGATATAATACCATTTAGAAGTTCTCGGCGGGTCCGTTCGGTGTAGTCACCTCCAGTGAGCACATGTATACAATCTTAGGTGACACAACACCAATGGCTTATGAGATCGGCCACCACCCCTCATCGGGGTCTAGAAATGTATACACTAGTCTACTCCGGAATATCAATGCCCAGTCTCAATACTCTTTAGACTAGGGATATTTAAGGATGTGCTTATAGACTACCCAACTCTCACGTATATGATCGCCATCATAATACCTTTGAATTTCCACATCCAAACTACACATGAACCGCCTTTCCTTATCTGCCTCATTGGAAACCAAGGGACCTGCAAATCGTCTGAGCCGGGTCTACTCAGCCGCATGTGTATCAACAGATCTGCCATTCCACTTTAAACTAATAAACTTCTTTTCTATTTCCTCCCTAGCAAATTGCGGAAATAACTTCTCCAAGAAATTCCGTGTAAAAGACGCTCAGCGGATTGGTTTTGCCAAATGGGTTTCCTCAACAAGCTACCACTCACGAGCATAATCCAACAACTGGATGCGTACTATATCCACCCTTTTCTCGTCCGGGATCTGTGCGGCAACTAAAAGATTTTCTGTATCCACCGGCTACTGCTCCGCCGGTAATGGCTCCTCCAATCCTGTAAACATAGCTGGACCGAGCTTCCTGAAGTCCGCCACAGTACCCTCACGCTGAGCTGGTCTACCAACTACCACCCTCTCAGCTGTCGTGATAGCAGTCTATTGGGCCGTCCTCAAGCCCTCTGGAAAAGCCTCAACCTGCTGCTGGTTCAGCTCTGTCTAACGTTTCTGGTTCTCCAGTATACCGCGTATGACCCCAAGTACTGCAACGTCATCTACACGCCTCTGATATGCCCGCAAATCTTTTCCTACCATGATTCTGAAGTCAAGAACATTTGGAGAGGATTAGCAACGAAACATGATTCAATAAAATAAGGAATCAATAAACTATAGATTCAAGAATGAAAATGTAGTAATGTGGCAGGACATGTTTCTAATTCCGGGTTTTCAGGTCAGTGTATTGGGTACAATACCCATCTACAAATTAAACCAAACTCAGCTAGCCTAAAACCTAGGCTCCAATACTAACAAAACCATATCACGGTCCACTTCCCAAAATATGTAAATAGGGAACGTAACAAAGCCAACCATGCTACCCATGGTGAGGAAAAATCCTTCTATAGTCACATTACGGCTGCCGATCAGATATCAAGAACAGTAAATTAAAATCTATCTATCTCATGTCTAAACTGCCATAATAAATATTAATCAAAAGGTAGTGGAAACAAATAATGATCTAATGAAAGAAATAATATCCTAGACCAGTCCCTTATGGGATCACAATGACAAAACTATAACTAGAAAATAAATCTAAAGCCTCAGTAAACTAAAATAGCGGAAAGCTCTTCACTGCTCGGCTTGCCTGTCGTAGTATTCCTGATCCTCCTATGATAAGGTCAAAGGAACTGGGCCATGCAAAACGCAGACGCCAATGCGTCATAAATATCATAATAATAATAAACTGAACAGTATGCTATATAGGATGTTTCATGCAAGAGTGAGGTATGAGAATAAACAAAAGCAACCACATGTAATATAACAAGTAAGCTATGGGTAGTCAAACATGTCATGTGTATCCTAAGGTCTGTGTTTCTAGGTTATCTATCCTACAGATATTTGAAACCAATTAATGTATTCCTCCATGTAACTCAAAAGTATATATCCCCAGGACCACGGATGTAAGATATAACCCATTACCCCCCGGGATCACGGATGCAAGATGTATAAATCAATAATGATTTTGTTCCGTTAACCCCCGGAACTACGGAAACATGTAATATCCCTTTGAGTTACACTTCAGTTACACTTTTGATTTCCCCAGGTTTCGTTTTCCAGTCCAGGTATGAAAATAATCTCTACCTAATGCCAACACATGAACAGGCAGGTACAGGTCATATCTATCAAGACAATAGGTTACGTCCATTAGGACAACAAGTCATGATTGTTGGCATCGATAAGTATTACAGGCAACAAGTATTAACATAATAATGAAATAGTAACAGTCTGGAAGGTTACAAGCATTTCAATGATAGTGTACTAAATTAGATAAATGGTTTATTTTTTTGTAATGATATCGTGTAAATAGGTCATGATGAATACGACTGTAACAGTTATCTAGGTGTGATAAATGATGTAACGAAAATAACCATATTAATTCCTACAATTCAATTTATTGCTAGAATAGTCTTTTATAATTACTAGTTATTATTAATAGATATAATTTGCATAAACATTATAAACTACAATTATAAAACTTGTTAATGTTAACTATCTAACGATATACGAATTATACATATATAAAAGTATAATAATAATAATATTACGACAACATACACACACATGTATATTACGTAGACTATAGCATACAGCAAGTTAGAAACTTGCCTTGGTCTCGACGAATGTGGATACGAACACCAACGAACATGGAACAACGGAAAACACAAAGCCAAAATCCAAGCTTGCTCAGCTCGGAGATGAAGTTCGACGACGATTGGGCTGCTGCTCGTCTTGGTGGTCTTGGTTGATGGTGAGGATTTGGATGAGATGGCGTCGACAAGGGTTGATCGACGGCGAGCTCTCTGTAGGTTCTCGACATTGATGAAGGGTTCGTTGATGGAGGTAGGCGATGACGGTGAAGGAGGTTGATAGCGAGGAGGGTGCTTGGGTCTGAAGTGGGCGCCGGTAAAGGGTCTCAAGGCCGGAGAGGTTAAGGCGGAGATGGTGGTGATGGTGATTGCTACGGGAAAGGTGAGGTGTTCTTTGTTGAGAGGTACGAAGCTGGTGGCGTGGCTAGGGTTCAGGTGCGGCAAAGGTTTTGGGTTGGGTTTGGAGATAAAGAGAGAGGAGACGATGAAGATGACGATGACGGTAGCTGTAGGGTTATAGTTGATGCAGACGAAGTGTAGGGAGTCGGTGATGATGTGAGGGTGATGATGGCGAGATGAGTGGCTTATAGGTGATGGTCGGAGAAAGGGTGCTCGGCTTGAGAACGGGGGCGGGTGAGAGACGAGGAAGAGAGAGAGAGAAATGAGGAAGAGAGAGATGGGTTTTAAATAAAAGGGAATATATATATATATATATATATATATATATATATATATATATATATATATATAGAGAGAGAGAGAGAGAGAGA
Source organism: Agapanthus africanus (assembly GCA_030015575.1). NCBI lineage: Eukaryota > Viridiplantae > Streptophyta > Magnoliopsida > Asparagales > Amaryllidaceae > Agapanthus > Agapanthus africanus. Next base: position 818,752,370 of record CM057339.1, on the reverse strand, counting down.
GAGAGAGAGTGAGAGAGAGAGATTTGTATATAACTAAATAACTAAATAATAATTTATAAAGATATTATATCCCTGATCCGTTTCTACTAAAACTCAAAAATATATCAGAAGTTATATACACATACGTAGCCCACTTAAACCATAAATATAATGGTTAGAAAATATTCTAATCTAACATATTATACATAGTATTTTAGAATGTTTAGAATTTATAAGTAGTAGATAACCGTTAATAAAATATCATGAGATATTTAAATAGGATAAAAGCATACTAACAATTACTATAAAAAACACCCATAACATATGGCTACCAGAAAAAAAAATTTAGTTTAAATATTTTATATCTATTATTTGAGAATCATATAGATTTAGTTTATGGATAAATTTCAAAAAAATATATTCTATCTAACTATCAACCCATAATGGATTTCATGCAAGCGGGTCGGGTCCGATAATCACACATACTATCCAAACACCAAATACGACCCAAACAAAAATAATTAGAAGAAATTCAAAGTACTAATTAATATCGTTAAATAACGTACGATCGTGCTAGGGTGTTACATCATACCCAACTACAAAAGAATTTCGTCATCGAAATTCACGAAAACAGGAAAAAGACAAGAACAAGGAAAATACGGATTTAAGGAAAAATGTGTGGAAACTTTTGTCGAACTTTGTCTTCACGTTCCTAAATAAATTCTCCATATGAACGATTTCCCTATGAAACAAGCATTAGAGAGATCACCCTATGCTTGAGAATCTTTTCCCGTCGATTCACAATAGCCATCGGTTGCTCATCATAAGTCAAATCATCACTCATTGTCAATTTCAAGTAGTCTAGGACGTACGTTTCATCTCGAACATACATGCGAAGTTGAGATACATGAAACACGTCATGCACACCTGCAAAGGACGGTGGTAAAGCCAATCGATAAGCTACTTCTCCAATACGCTCAATGATATCGAAAGGCCCTACGAGTCGAGAACTAAGCTTGCCTTGACTACCAAACTGGATTAATCCCCTAGTCGGTGATATCTTCAAGAACATAAGATCACCAACAACAAACTCTAATGGTTTTCTTCCTGTATCCGCCCAACTTTTCTGTCGATCTTGTGCCACTCTCATATGATCACGAATCAAGTTAACTTTCTCCATAGTTTGCACAATCAGTCCCAACAATCTTCTTTCTCCAATATCGTCCCAACATACTGGTGAGCGACAATTACGACCGTACAATACTTCAAATGTAGCCATCTGTATAGCCGCCTGAAAACTGTTATTGTACAAGAACTCCACTAAATGTAAATGATCCTTCCACGAGCCATTAAAGTCTAACATACGAGCTCTCAATATATCTTCAAGAGTTTGGATCGTTCTCTCGGACTGTGCATGAAAGTCTACCCTAGCACCACCATGAGGTCCAAGTGACATCAAGCATGGCAAATTAAAACTTTTATGGGTGCTAAGCTAGACTATCCAAGATCTTTAGCTAGTTGATTAGGGTTTAAAGTTTGATATCAAGAAAAACTATGAGAAGTGAAGATGGCTATACCCTCGTAGATCGATTCCTTCACTTCACATGCTCCGTGTAGTAGTCCCGCGACTCAACTAGGCTCCACTTGAGGGTTTGGACGAGTTTCCTCCGATGACCTTCGTGCTGAAGATGATCCATGCGAAGTCTCTCCAACTCAAGCTACCTCTACACTAAACTCTTTGGTGCAGGAAACATGCTACACTCGATCGCTAGTCAAGTGTAGGATGATGAAGTAGGGGATGTTAAAGCTCAAAAGTTTGTGTTCAAGGTTTATGGTTCACATCACATGTGAGGATTGAAGCTTGAACCATGACATTAAGGAAGAAGAAGAAGCTAGAGAGCATGAGAGCAAAAATTGAAAGCAACTCAAGAAAATGGCTAAGTGTTGAATGAGCAAGTGAGAATGGAAACTCTTAACCCCTCACTCATTCAAGAATGGAATTATTGCAATATAAAATTGCAACCATGCTTGAATAGTAAGTCAAGATGAATAAACAAATATAAAGCCCATGCTTGCAACCATGCTCCCAAAGTCTCCCCATTTTCTACCTCATTTCTATTTTCACAAAATAGAATTCATGCCATGCCACATATATATATATATATATATATATATATATATATATATATTAATACATATAAGAAAATATTTAGTGAGTTAATGATATTAGTTAAGATATAATTATACCAAATATAATATATATCACATTATTAAATCAACACTTGATTTAATAATCCGGTTATATCACATATGAACGACTAATATCATTTATCTGTGTATCATATTATCAAATCAATACATTATTCGATAATCTGGTTATATCACATATAACCTAACTCGATAAAAGATAACTGCCAGATTGCAATACGGTATCACATACACGTATTTAATCGGGCCCACACACATATCACATATGTGTCCTACTTTGTTTCGCTTGAACCAGGGAACTTCTGTGTGGGACTCTAAAGACTCGTCAATACGCCATTAGTAGGTGATGATCATATCAGTCACCAACAAGCTGTCAGCGGTACTAGCTGGACGTAACGGCTATCCGGGTATTGAGCGATATGAAGATCAACAAGCAAGCTTGTCCATACTCTCCATGAAGCCTATCAGTAACACTACCGTACAGTTTTGTCTCTTCGTCTGATATGTCGCATATCATGTCTAGGGGTGGTAAATGTCAGACACAGTAACGTGATAAGTCATGTCGATGTCTGGCCTATAACGGTTCGAGAAACTACTAATAACTCTTATTAGTAAATCTCAGCAGCAGCCCTGGCCAGGGACTTCCAGTTATAACCAATCGAGCATAGCGCAACATCAACCCCCAATACCGGGCGAGACGAAACCCCTCCTATCGCTCATTGCCTCCATGTGACTCAGGACCGTACCCAAAATCCACATGTTTGCACAACTCCTCTTGAGCGTGGTAGGAAGAAAATCAAGGCATAGTGGGAGCCACACAAGACTCTATGACTATCTCGGGTCTACAGACTAACCTGTACCAGTGTCACCAGAGGACTGCTATCTGACGATAGGTATACTACCAACTAGGAGTCCTCGGCGAGTCCGTTCGATGTACCCATTCTCTAATGAGCACATGTGTACAATCTTTGATATCACACACCAATGGTTGTGGGATCAACCATCGCCCTCTAAGGGACAAGAAACGTATACACTAGTCTAGTCTGGAATATCGATGCCCCAGTCTCGATATTCCCTCGACTAGGAACTGATTAAAGGATGTAGTTTTGGACTACCTTGGCCCCACTAGTATGATCTCATCATAATTCTGGTAGTCAAGTACATATCTTAATGGCTTTATCAGCTTGTAAGAGACAGACAGTATAAATACCAGTCGACATGTTAAGATAAAGGTAATCTGATAACATACTATCATGTCGAGCAAGAAAGTCCTCTATATATATGTCCAAGCATCCACTATATCATCAATAATGGCCTCTAGGGTATACATATTCCTAATAATCTCCCACTTGCACTAAGGCCAATTGTTGTAATATCTCATACCCAACGTCCCAAAAGTCTCTTGAATGGTATCTGGGGGATGGTCTCGGTGAGTGGATCCGTTGTGTTATCCTCTATGTCAACTCTACTGACCTCGATCTCTCGGAGATCATCTATCTCCCTGATCAGGTGATACTGTCTAAGAATATGTCTGGATCACTGATAGGACCTGGGTTCCTAGGCTAAAACCACAACTTCATTGTCATCACAATACACTGGTACTGGATGCCCAATGGTAGGACCCAGGTTCATCATATGAACTTTTTCATCCAGACAACTTCTTTGGCAGCATTGTTGGTAGCAATGTAATTAGCCTCTATCAACGAGTCTGCTACGGTATATAGCTTGGAACCCTTCCAACATACCGTCCCTCCACTGAGGGTGAAGACAAAACTCGAGACTGACTTTCAGTCATCCTTATCACTCTGGAAGCTTGAATCGGTAAAGGACTCCACCTGGAGTTCACCGTTGCCATACACCAAGAACATCTCTTTAGTCCTTCTCAAGCACTTAAGAATGTTCTTCACAGCTGTCCAGTGGTTTTCCCTAAGATCTTTTTGATACTTACTCACTATACCTAGTGAGTAAGCTACATCTGGTATGGTACATAAAATCGCATACATGATTGACCCGTCTGCCAAAGCATAGGGCATTCCTCGCATGCGAGCCCTCTCCAAATCAGTCTCGAGAGACATCTCTTTGGAGAGAGTGATTCCTGAACAAGCGGGTACATTACCACGTTTAGAATCATCCATACTAAACCCCTTTAGTATGGTGTCTATGTACATGGATCGGGACAATCCCAAATCCATTTAGATCTATCTCTATAGATCTATATCCCCAGGATGTAGGAGGCATCCATTAGATGATTCATGGAGAACTTGTGTGATAAGAGGAGCTTGACCGAGTGTTGCATAGGAACATCGTTTCCTATCAAGAATATGTCATCCGTGTACAATACGAGGAAGACAACCATACTCTCTACAACTTTCTTATTTATACATTGTTCATCTACCTTTTTGATGAAGTCAAACTCTTTGACAGCTTTATCAAAACAGATGTTCCATCTCCGCGATGCCTGCTTTAACCCGTAGATGGATTTAAGCAGCTTGCACATGCTTCCGCTGCTCCCACTATCTACGAAGCCCTCTGGCAGTGTCATATACACGCTCTCTTCTAAATCACCATTTAGAAAAGCGGTTTTGATGTGCAGTCTGCCAGATTTCGTAGTCATGGTATGCAGCAATGGCAAGTAGGATCCTGATGGACTTAAGCATAACGATAGAAGAAAAGGTTTCATCATAGTCGACACCAGGTCGTTGACGAAAACCTTTTGCTATAGGTCTAGCTTTGAAAGTCTCAATTTTTCCATCTACACCAAATTATCTTTCTCAAAGATCCTCTTTCTCCTAATGGGTTTTATCCCTTCAGGAGAAACATCCAAAGTCAATACTTTGTTGGTGTACATGGATTCTACCTCAGATCGCATAGCATCTAGCCATTTCACAAATTCTCTACTTGTGATGGCCTGCTCGAAACTAGTTGGGCCATCATCTCCATGATACAATCCTCGCTCCCACCATCTACGAGAAAACCGTAGTATCTCTCAGGTGGATGAGGAAAGTGGCTGCGGTTCGTCGGGAACTATTGAATCCTCCGGTTTCACAAAATTGTCAGTTATTGTTTGCGTTGCTGGAACTGCTTCTAGTTCTACCTCATTGCCACTAATTTCTTTCATAAGAAATTCCTTTTCTAAAAAGGTGGCATGTCGAGAAACAAAACACCTTTTGCTCCTCGATGTGGTAGAAGATATACCCTCGCAAATATTTGGGATATCCTACAAACTTTGCACAGAACTGACCTTGCCTCAAGCTTGTCAGGATTTTTCTTTTCAACATAGGCCGGACAACTCCATATCTTAGCTCGTTTAAGAGATGGTCTCTTCCCATTCCATATCTCATATGGAGTGGTAGGCAACAAATTTGTTCAGAACTCTGTTCAATAGGTATGCAGCTATCTCAAGTGCATATCCCTAAAAGGAAATAGGTAACTCAGCAATACTCATCATAGAGCGCACCATATCTAATAGGGTGCGATTCCTCCACCCTGATATACCATTGTGTTGTGGTGTATATGGAGGAGTAAACTGAGAGAGAATCTCATTCTCTTTTAAATAATCCCGGAATTCCGTGCTCAAGTATTCTCTTCCTTGATCATATCGAAGGACTTGAATACCTTTACCCATCTGGTTCTCATCTTCGTACTTATATTCCTTAAAATTCTCAAAAGATTCAGATTTGTGTTTCAACAAGAACACAGGTCTGTATCTTGAGAGAACATCGGTGAATGTAATAAAGTACGCGGAACCATCCCTGGTATGTGTAGACATAGGACCGCATATATCACTATGTATCTGTCTAAGAGTATAGTAGCTCTTTCTCTGTTTCTAGTAAACAGAGATTTGGTCACCTTGGTCTTTGAGACATGACTGGAAAGTTTCATAAGATGTAAATTCGAACGGATTCAAATATACATCCTTATGGAACTTTAGCTAGTTTTGTTTCATCGATACGACCCAGTCTACAATACCACAAGAAAACTTCGTTCATTTCTGAATTGTTCCTCTTGTGTGTGTTCTGTACGTTTAGAACTGTAGTTTGATTCAGAACATGTACACTGTTATACAATGTACCTTACCCAATCAACACTTGATTTAGGAAAATATTCACAATATTATTGGTACGAAATAACAGTCGCTTAGAAATATTGTATTACCAGTTGGTATCACTAGGTGATATTTGCCAACTGCTTTGGCTGCAACAATTGCACCATCTCTACTACTAGAGACATATCATCCTTTCCCAGTTCTCCACCTTTCTATAGCCCATGTAACAAATTATATGTGTGGGATCCTGATCCGGTATCCAATACCCAGGACATAGAGGTAACTGAGAAACAGTTCTTGGTTACGAATACACCCGAAGACAATGCATCAACATGCTTATTCTTCGTTTGGGTGGCATGGGAATCCGGATATTCCCCTATTGCTTGCTCAGACTTATGGCAATCATAGGGTAGAGCAGAACCTAGCCCAGTATAATAAATTGGTTCGGTCAATACATCCATATTATTATCTTGATTAAGGCATTTCATTGGTCGCTACCAAGAGAGAGAGAAGGATAATCAATTTGCGTGTGCTCTTTGCAAGATTATATTGGTTATTTTATCTAATCAAGATGGCTCCTACTGTTTTTATCAAATCTTCCTTCAAACCTTAAAAGGTAAGATTAGCCGGGATTAATTACACCCTACAGGTTCGCCAATCGTTCGGCCAGGCAGGTATTGATACTTCGAGAGAGGTTCCCCATGCTTTCGCACGGACCTAATTAAAATAAACCTCGTTTTCCTAGAGGCATAATCCCATTGACACCTTTCTAGACACCTACTGGATTAGCTAATTGTAAAGTGCAAAACTCTCCCAGGAGTAACTCTTACTCGCAGTGGGTATCGGGATCTAACTATCATATAGAAAGTATGCAATCTCATTGCAAATTTCAACACTTAAAATTCCCGATAATGGTCTAGCTTCCTATGACCTTGACGGAGGTCAACAAACCATAGGCCGCTAGTCAAGTTCAACCCGTTCATTTCTTGATTGAATTAAACCCACCCGCACGACCCTTGACGGAGGTCAACAAGGCCGTACGACTATTCTAATCCAATCACATCACATGCGGCAGATAAGCACTAATCAGCTACCGCACACTACGCCTTGACGGAGGTCAACAAACGCAGCATGAATACTAAATAGTACTTATTTGAAATGACGAAGGGCTACGCAGGTTTTAAAAAAAACCATTAGCGTAATGAACTTGATATCGTTGTAGAATCTAATGATTTTGAAAATGAGTGTTTTTGAGGCTTTTCCTAGTTTCGCTAATGAGGTCACTCCCGGTGAAGGGATCTCGGCTCTTTCCTCATCGAATGAAGTGCAGGATATTCAGGAATACCACTATGCAAAGCAAGAACTAGAGAAGCAATCAAAAACAAAGCCGAGTGAGTTGTAGCATTTGCGAGTTTCGCTAAAGAGGTCACTCCCGGTGAAGGGATCTCGGCTCTTTTCCTCATCGAATATGGTGCTGGATATTCATCAAGGAATACCACCATGCGAAGCAAAAACTAGAGCTACCCTTTTTGAGAATTTGATTCTACAACATCTTTAGGTTTCTTTCTTTTCATTAATCTCATTAATGAAGTCCCATTAATTAATGTTTTCTAAACATTACAGAAAAGTGAAACGAAAATAAAATGTACGCTTATGCCATCCGCATTCGCCACTGGGCCCCGTCATGCACCATTAGGTTACTTAACTACCGGCAGAGCGGGGGCTGGACTAGCGCGGGTGCAAAACATAAGCAACGTTTATTATATATCATATATATAATATAACATTCGTCTCACGCAGTTATATGATCACATCACAGAACCAAGCAGCAGAAGCAACATATGAAATATTGGATATACTAGGATGTCCGTGTTTTAAATTTAGCCAGTAATGTAAAACACGGATTTCACGGTTATGATGAATAGCCAAACCCACATCCCATAGACCCCTACGAGAGCGGCAAGTAATCCTACCAATTCTAGAGTTAGGAGACCCGGTCTCAACTCCTTGAGATGGTCTCCCACTGGACCCTAGAACCCAGTTACTTGTGCTCCCCGCCTTGGGTCTATCCTAATGCGGAAAACTAAATAATATACATCAATGGTGACATCATCCTCAACACGGATGTACCCTAATTAAAAGAATATTACCTACAAATTTTACATGAATGAAAATTAAAAAAACTCTCATCTCACATAAAACCCCCGGCTATTCAATCACGACGACCCAATAAAACATATCAGCACACATAATATCACATATTCTCAACGTAAGTAAATACGCGTATTCCAAATTCCGTTGACATATAGTAACGAGATTTAGGATACCCCACGTATTACACTTACGGTCACAGAAAAGAAATGTAAAACTGCAATAATTAGAATCCGCATATCCTTAGACATCATAAACCCGGAAAATCTCATATTCCGAATTTCATGCCTAACCCTATAAACCCCGCATTTTAGTCTCATATCAAAAACTCTTTTCAATAATTTAGTCGGGTAATTCAACAAGATTCCCGACTACCCGATCGAATATGCGTCGGAAACTATAGCAGATGGCCGCACCCCCGATGCCGTCGACCAAGTGCACTTAGACAGAACATCGTGGCCACGATCACCCGAGTGGGTGCTATTGGCAATGGGGTTCTCCTACAGTCACTTGGTTTGGGGCAATGGGGCAAGGCTTTCTAGTAAAGTTATTCGGCGAGTATTCGCGTACGATACGCGATTGCGACGGAGTTTCGATCCAAATCGAAACTTCGTGGCAATCGATCTACCGAGACTAAAATGCTAGATTTATAAACACTAACTAGTTTTCATAAAACTAATTAAATGTGGATTCTAACTACTGCACCCATATCAAACTAAACCCGAAACAACGTTAAATTACGAATACGAAACACTCCGTATTAGTCCCAATTGAACTGTTAACATCACATGCAAACTAGGCTAATCAAACAATACTTGAAACCCCATAATCCAGAGATGAGAACACCACAAAAATTTCAAGGCATGATGCTACAGTAAAACGGGTGAGGCCGGTTTTTTTCAAGAAGTGGCCGGCCACTTTTTGGCCAAAATGCTTCAAATTTTTCTGGTGTTCTATATACTTCATTAGTAGCACTCTGCACTTGTTTAAAAAATTTTAGAGGCTCTTAAAAATTCGACAGAGAACAGGGTTTCATGGCGACTATTTCGGAGTTGTTTCGGTTTCGTAACTTATCTAACGTCGTCTAATCTTTTAGCTTTGGCTCTGATACCATGAAAGTCTACCCTAGCACCAACATGAGGTCTAAGTGACATCAAACATGCCAAATTAAATTTTTTATGGGTGCTAAGCTAGACTATCCAAGATCTTTAGCTAGTTGATTAGGGTTTAAAGTTTGATATCAAGAAAAACTATGAGAAGTGAAGATGGTTATACCCTCGTAGATCGAGTCCTTCACTTCACATGCTCCGTGTAGTAGTCCCGCGACTCCACTAAACTCCACTTGAGGATTTGGACGAGTTTCCTCCGATGACCTTCGTGCCGAAGATGATCCACGCGAAATCCCTCCAACTCAAGCTACCTCTACACTAAACTCTTTGGTGTAGGAAACACGCTACACTCGATCGCTAGTCAAGTGTAGGATGATAAAGTAGGGGATGTTAAAGCTCAAAAGTTTGTGTTCAAGTTTCATGGTTCACATCACATGTGAGGATTGAAGCTTGAACCATGACATTAAGGAAGAAGAAGAAGCTAAAGAGCATGATAGCAAAAATTGGGAGCAACTCAAGAAAATGGCTATGTGTTGAATGAGCAATTGAGAATGGAAACTCTTGACCCCTCACTTACTCAAGAATGGAATTATTGCAATATAAAATTGCAATCATACTTGAATAGTAAGTCAAGATGAATAAACAAATATAAAGCCCATGCTTGCAACCATGCTCCCTCCCCATTTTCCACCTCATTTCTATTTTCACAAAATAGAATTCATGCCATGCCACATATATATATATATATATATATATATATATCATATATATATTAATACATATAAGAAAATATTTAGTGAGCTAATGATATTAGTTAAGATATAATTATATCGAATATAATATATATCACATTATTAAATCAACACTTGATTTAATAATCCGGTTATATCACATATGCCCGACTAATATCATTTATTTGTTATCACATTATCAAATCAACACTTGATTCGATAATCTGATTATATCACATATAACCTAACTCGATAACAGATAACTGCCAGATTACAATACGGTATCACATACACGTATTTAATCGGGCCCACACACATATCACATATGTGTCATACTTCGTTTCTCTTGAACCAGGAAACTTCTGTGTGGGACTCTAAAGACTCGTCAATACACCAGCAATAGGTGATGATAACATCAGTCACCTACAAGCCGTCAGCGGTACAAGATGGACGTAACGGCTACCTGGGTATTAAGCGATATGAAGATCAACAATCAAGCTTGTCCATACTCTCCATGAAGCCTATCAGTAACACTACCGTACAATCTGGTCTCTTCGTCTGATATGTCGCATATCATGTCTAGGGGTGGTAAACGTCAGACCCCAGTAACGTGATAAGTCATGCCGATGTCTGGCCTATAACGGTTCAAGAAACTACTGATAACTCTTATCAGTAAATCTCAGCAGTAGCCCTGACCAGGGACTTCCAGTTATAGCCAATCGAGTATAACGCAACATAAACCCCCAATACCGGGAGAGACGAAATCCTTCCTATCGCTCATTACCTCCATGTGACTCGGGACTGTACCCAAAATCCACCTGTTTGCACAACTCCTCTTGAGCGTGGTAGGGAGGAAATCAAAGCACAGTGGGAGCCACACAAAACTCTATGACGATCTCGGATCTACAGACTAACCTGTACCAGTGTTACCAGAGGACTGCTATCTGACGATAGGTATACTACCAACTAGGAGTCCTCGGCAAGTCCGTTCGGTGTACCCATTCTCCAATGAGCACCTGTGTATAATCTTTGATGTTACACACCAATGGTTTTGGGATCAACCATCGCCCTCTAAGGGATAAGAAACGTACACACTAGTCTACTCTGGAATATCGATGCCCTACTCTCGATAATCCCTCGACTAGGAACTGATTAAAGGATGTACTTTTGGACCACCCTGGCCCCACTAGTATGATCTCATCATAATCCTGATAGTCAAGTACATATCCTAAGGGCTTTATCAACATGTAAGAGATAGAAAGTATAAATATCAGTCTACATGTTAAGATAAAGGTAACCTGATAGCATACTATCATGTCGAGCAAGAAAGTCCTCTATATATTTGTCCAAGCATCCACTATATCATCAATAATGGCCTCTAGGACATACATATTCCTAACAGTCCATCTGTTTGAGGGTGATAGGCCGTACTAAATTTCAAGCGAGTTCCTAAATTTTCTTGTAGACTCCTCCAAAAATGTGATAGGAACCGGATTTCACGATCAGAAACAATACTCGCTGGTACTCCATGCAATCTCACAATCTCCTGCATGTACCTCTTCTCTAAAGCCTCCGTCGACTGACCGACTCAAAATGGTATAAAATGAGCTATCTTGGTCAGTCGATCGACAATCACCCATACTGCGTTATTGCCTTTTGGATCCGTGGTAAGGCTGTCATGAAATCCATGGTTATATATTCCCACTTCCATTGGGGAATCGAAAGTGGTTGCAACAAACCAGCGACTCTTTGATATTCAGTCTTGACTTGCTGACACACCAAGCACCTCGACACGTAATGAGCGATCTCTCTTTTCATGCCTTCCCACTAAAAGTGTTTTCGTAAAACTCTATATATTTTCATGCCTCCCGGATGTATCGAATATGCGGACTACGAGCCTCCTTCATGACTTCTTCACAAACTTATTCTTTATGCACACACAAACGACTTCCAAACCTCAAAGAACCATCTTCATGAATCAATAAATCTGTTCGAAGCCCTACTTCTACTTGTCTTAGAAATTTCTGCAATCAAGGATCATGCAACTGCGCTGCCTTAATGCTATCAATCAACGATGACTATACTTGCAACTGTATCAACTGTCTCAAAGAATCTGGTAGTACGAGCTCCAATTTGAATATCTGAAAATCTGCTATAATCTCTTTCTGCAAAGTCAACACCCGTATAGCTGGCAACCGACTTAAAGTATCCGATACTATATTAACTTTCTCCGGATGGTACTTTAGATCAAGATCATAGTAGGCCATCAGCTCCAACCACCTACTTTGCCTCATGTTGAGCTCTTTCTGTGTGAACACATATTTTGGGCTCTTATGGTCGGTAAACACTTCGACCTTCTCGCCCAATAAGTAGTGTCTTTAAATCTTTAGCGCAAAGATAACTACTGCTAGTTCCAAGTCATAAGTTGGGTAGTTCTTCTCATGAGTCTTCAACTACCTCGACACATAAGCTACAACCTTTCCATGCTGCATCAAAACACATCCCAAGCCTTTCCAGATGCGTCACTGTGAATAACTAATCTTCCGAAACCGTCTGGCATGGTTAAAACAGGAGCGGTTGTCAACCTTTGCTTCAGCGCCTCAAAGGCTAACGCACACTGTTTACCGCCGAAGACTGGACTGAGACACGGAGACGTCTAGCCTGAATTTGGGGGCAGATGCTATTTGGACATATCCATCCACCTCTCCGAAGATACCAAGATGATTTATGGTACCGTATATCGAAGGTTTGGATAGATGCGACCGATGTAGCAGACTTTATCAGATTCCCCTCATTTGTGAGGGTTTTTTGATTGTGGGGACGTTCTTCCCTGCAGGAGCAAGCCCCTGCAGTTAATTACGTTATCGCGTTGCGATAACAACTTTTTTCTTCTACAGTAGTTGACTTTGTGTCGTGTGTTTATTTTGTTTGTTATGGTTGCCCATGGATTGTATACATAGACTAGTTTATGTTGTTGTCGCTCGTAGGGCACAGATTAGTCCACATCCGTATATATGTTGGGTTTAGGTCAAGAATTTGGTTGACGGGGCTCCACGTTGGTACCTTGGTTTGCCAACGGGAATGAACTTAGGACGCATATCTCATATAAATGAGGTCCATTAGTTCATAGAATATTTGGGTTTGATCTAAGGATCGTTAGTCATATTTGAGACTAAGATCAACTTAGAAACAAATAAGAATATGGGCTCAATTATATTAGTTTAAGGACATCAAGGTCCAACATTATCTGTTTGGGACGAATGTTAGTTTAAGGATATTTTGGTCCATTATTGCCATATTTGAAGCGAATATTAGTTTAAGGAAATTTCGGTCCAACATTCATCTTGCGCTCACGTGTATTTGTTACGTGGCGGAGTGAACGATGGTGATATGGAATGCGCCCAATTTGGAGTGCGATCCGATTTGAGGTGTGCACGTCAATTTGGAAGTGCAACAATATGGGATGTATAATTCCCTGTCTTGATGAAATTTTACATCAAGTTGGGACGAGAAAGGATTTGGTTGTCGGGACCCGCCACCTCTCTGAAGACATTGAGGAATTACAACGACATATATCAGAGGTGTGAAGAGATATACCCTTGAACCAAATCCCATACTTGAGGGAAAAGATCGTGGTGGATCTTCCAAGAATCATTAGTCTTGTTTGAGACTAAGATTTGTTAGTGTATATGCCATAGGGGCCATTATTGTATCATACTAGCTTGTATATTACTTAATGGAAGCTTGGGATATTCACAGTTATATTAACAGTCTTGCTAAACAAGGTATGCTACTTGGTTTTATCTATCTTAATATGTGTGTACGTATTGAGAGAGCCCTTAGGATCTTGCTTGACTACCAGCGTTGTGATGGCAGTCACACTAGTGGGGGCTGGGTAGTCTACAAGCACATCCATTTTCAGGTCCCTAGTCGTAGGATTATCGAGACAGGGCATCGATACTCCGGAGTAGACTAGTGTGTATACTTCTCATCCCAGTTGGGGAGATGGTCTGTCCCACAGCCATCAGTACGTAGTACTAGAGATAGTATACAGGTGCTCGTTGGGTTACGGGTACACCGGACAGGACTCATAGGGAACTGTTGGTTGGTATTATACCCGTCGTCAGTTAACAGTTCCAGGTGACATGAGTACAGCAAAGTCCACAGACTTGACACTGCTATTTCGCCTCGAGTGTGTCCCACTGTTCTTAGATTGCTACCCTACCATGGCTCAAAGGAGTCGTGCAAACAGGTAGCAGTTGGGTGCAGTCCCGAGCACTTGGAGGCAGTAGTGGTTTGACAGGATTCGTCTCTCCCGGTATTGGGAGTTGATATCGTGCTGTGTCTGGAGAGCCATTACGCAAAGTCTCTGGCCAGGGCAAGCGAGATTTACTGGTAGGTTTTCCAGTAGTTTCTCAAGGTGTAATGGGCTTCACTCCGACACGACTTATACCTCTTTTAGGGGACTGACGCTTGCCGCCCCTCTAGGCCTGATATGCGATAGTCCTATACGAACAGACCGGACTGTACGGAGATTGTCACATCAGGCTCAGTAGGAGTTCGGATGGGTTTCCTCATCAGCCTTCTTATCGACATCTACCTGGGAACCGTTACGTACAGCTTGTGCCGCTTGCGGTCTGTGGTTAAACCCACTGCCAGCGTAGTAGTCGAGTCTTTAGAGTCCCACACAGAGAGTTTCCCTACTCCGGGCGAAACGATATAGAGGTCGTATGGTTTTACTACAGGGTTCGGACACGCACGTGCATTTATGCACGTACGATGTTCGGACAGTTTTTACTAGCCGGCTTTGGTTTAAGCCTGATTTTAGTATCGGATTATTGGATTTATACAGTCTAAAGTTTTTCCGTGTTTTCACGGATAGGAGGGGCGTTCTCGTAATTTGGCGAGAAGCTTCTAGAAGGATGATGACTTGGGGGCTAAGGAGGCATTTACATTTATTGATTTAGTGACTCATTTGTGTGATTCATCCATGGAGTTAATGATGCATTTATAGATCTAATGACTCATGGGATGAATCACACAAAGTGAATAAATGAAGCATGGTTGATAAATCATTTGATTTATTTAATTGATAAATCATTATGCTTCATATATTCAAATGAGATCATTATCTCATTTCATTCTCACTGTCACCTTCTCTCTCCTCAAGCTCTCTCTCTTCAAACCCTAATCCTACCCTCTCATGTGTTGAGATCAAGGATTGGCAAGACTCTTTAATCCATAATCATACTCTATATTCCCTAGGTGACTTTGATTAGCAATTAGAATAACCTAGTTACCTCAAGATTAGAGGCAAAGCTTGGAGTAGAAGCTCTCGGGTAGATCGTCTATTACAAAAAGGAGGCCGACGAGGAGGTGGTTAACGAGAAGAAGAAGGACTTGGTTCATTAGGTATAATCTTCTTTCATAGTAGCTAATTACTCCTATGATAGTGTTAGTTATAGTTTAGCAAAGATCCTTTCGGTTAGTCGATGTTAGTTTAAAGAAAAAGATTGTTTTTCATATTTCCGCCTCCCCGCAACTCGTGGGGTGTACAACGTCGACTTACAGTGGTATCAGAGCCTCGCTAAACCATAACTAACTTATTAGCAAAGTCGTTAGAATTCGAACGCAAAACGAACCGGAAAAAATATCGAAATCACCAAGTTTCTGTCGAATTTAAAACGAGGTCTAAAAATTTTTCAGGGACCTCTAAAATTACAAGCAGGGAAATATAAGAATTCTGGAGAAAATTGGGTTCCTGAATCGTCCACGACACCGTGGAACCGCGGCCGATCCAAGCGATCGGCCGCGGATCCGCTGCCGAGTTGGGGCCGATTCAACCCAAATTTCCCCAGAAATTCTTCTGTGATGTTTTTGTTTTTTCTGGAATGTTTATTTTCTGCTCAAGTCTCAGGTTCACAGAGAAGTTTTTGGTGTAGAATCTAATGTGTTTGCTCGATAGAAATTATACGATGTTTGGCTAATTAGATTATATCTGTGAATTGTATAATGTGTTCGTAAAGCTCCCCTAACTGCTAGTATGTCGGTTTGCAGGGGGTTGCACATTTCTGTAATGATTTTACTGTTTGTGATTATGAACTTGATTGGATTGTTGTGATGATTAGCTGGGGTTTGAGATGGGTTATTATATTCATTCATTCGATATAATTGTAATATGTTGTAATATTATTTTGCGGGGCACATCCAGGTTGCGGTTGTAGCCACCGTTGTATTATTTCATTTTACTGTTTTTGTTCCTAGGATAGACCCAAGATGGGGTGCACAAACTACCGGATACGTTGAAGTGTTTAGTGGCCTACTCATGTTGTTTAGGGAGACCGCTTCACTTCGAGTACTTGGCGGGTAGTTTGCCGTACCCGTAGGGGTCTAGGATGAGGTAATGGCTATTCATTACAACTGTGTAATCTGTCTTTCGTTGCAGGCTCAAAGGAAACGCGGATTGCTTGTATATCCAATAATGTTCATCTGTGATCTGGAATGCCTATTATTGCGTCAGACGAATGTACAATATCTATATATGATAGCTATTTAGACGTCACTTATGTTTTACACCCGCGCTAGCCCAGCCCCCGCTCTGTCGTTAGTTAAGTAACCTAACGGGTGATGACGGGACCCAGTGGCAAATGTGGGTGGCATAAGAGGACGTTGTATTTTCGTTGTTTTCTGCCATGATAGGTTAATTGATGGGACGCATTATAATAATGCAAAGAAAATAAACCAAAGTTGAATCGTTGGAACAGTTTAAAAGAAACCACTCGGTTATTTTAAAACAGAGGATATTTTTAAAAATTGCGGAGCTTTAACCACTCCTTTTAAAAGCTATCAGGTTCCTTCGGTCATATCAAGTTCACTACGTTCACGGTTGCGCCAAAACCATTCGTAGCCCTCCGTCATTTCATTTGGGTATTCAGTAGTATTCAAGCTATGTATTTTGACCTAACGCCAAGGCATAGTGTTTGGTAGCTGCTGGGTATTCATTTGTTGCATAGATAGATGAGTTAGTTTACGACAGTCGTATTATTATTTTGGCCGAACGTCAAGGATATGTATGGATGGGTTCAAATTAACAAGATAATGATGGGTAGAACTTGACATGTGACTTATGACATTTTGACCTAACGCCAAGGTCATAAGAGCATGGGGCAAAAATTTATATCGGGAATTTCTAAAGAAACTGAAATTTGCAAAGAGATGCATACTATTTGGAGTGTGATGAATGTTAGTAGGATTCCTTCAGCATTATCACACGATGATATTTGGATCCTGATTCTACTGTGAGTATATGCTACTCATCAGAAGATTCGTCACTTAACGATCAATGCTATAAACCAAGTAGGTACCGAGAAAGGTGTCAGCGGGGCTACGCCCCTAGAGAAAAGAGGTTATTTAATTAAGGAACTTCGCGAAAGCGTTGAAAAACCTCCCTCGAAGTACCGACACTGGCCTGGCTGAACGGTTAAGCAAGTATTGTATGGTGAGAATAGTCCTGGCTAGTTCTTCCTTTTTGGTTTGAGGAGGGATTCGAGAAACAGTGGGAGCCATCCAGTTTAGATAAACTAAAAACCACTCTAAACTTGCAAGAGCATCATGCTAAAGTGTTCCCTCTCTCTCTCATTGCTGCGACCCAAAATATGACAGGCCTTAAGTTACTATTAGAGAAAAATATACTGACAGGGCCAAACTATAAAGATTGGCTGCGGAATGTCAAAATGGCTTTGACTTATGACAAATTGGGGTATGTCCTTACCACTAAGGCACCTGCTGTCCCTGATCCTAAATCCAGTCTTGCGGATAAGGAAATCCACAAAACTTGGGAATTAGATTGTGCGAAGGCCAAGTGCATCGTGCTTGCCTCGATGAATAATGAACATCAGAGGAGGCACAAGGATATGGATCTTGAATCCATATTTCTCCATACAAAGGATCTGTATGGGGAGCAATCTCGTATAGCAAGATATGAGACCTCGAAGAACCTGTTTCAGGTGAGGTTGGCCGTTGGATCGTCTGTAGGAGAACATGTCCTAAAGATGATTGGCTATATAGAAGAGCTCGCAGACCTGGGGATGACTTTGGAGAACGAGCTCTATACAGACTTGATTCTCCAGTCCCTTCCTTCCACCTACGCCCAGTTTATTCTGAATTTCAACATTCAAAGAAAAGAAGTTGAACTTCCAGAACTCCTTAACATGTTGAGGAGTGCAGAGGGCACCTTGCAAAAGGCAAGGGAAACACCCGCTATGTTTGTTCGCGGTGCTTCTTCTTCCGGGTCCAAGGCTCGGGCCAAAGGAAGGAAGAATAAGGCCGCCACCAAACCTAGAGGTGGTGTTAGTAAGGTGGGAGTGAAGGAAAAGAAAAAGGTTGCGGTGCCAGTAGTGGCCAAGGATGAGTGCTTCCATTGTCATAGGAAAGGGCACTGGAAGAAAGATTGCAAGGCGTGGAACGCCAAGAACCAGGAACCGAAGCAAGCTGTGGCTTCGACTTCAGGTGTGTTTGTAATTGAGAATTGTCTGTCAATCAACTCTACTTCCTGGGTATTGGATACCAGATCAGGATCTCATATATGCAATTCATTGCAGGCACTGAGAAATAGTAGAGTGCTGAAGGTTGGTGATATGACCCTAAAGGTTGCTAACGGAGCTAGCGTGGGAGCTGTGTCCGTAGGGGATTATCACCTGGGATTGATGAGTGGACATATTTTGGTTTTGCATAACTGTTTTTGTGTACCTAGTTTAACGTGTAATATCATATCAGTTTCCTTGTTATCAAATAAAGGTTATGATTTCACGTTTGTAAGCGATGTTGTTAACATCCACCTAAATCATTGTTTGATTGGGTCCGGTATACTGGATAACGGTATATATGTCTTAAACCAATTATAGATTTTCAATGTCCAGAACACACTAAAAAGAAAGTCTCCAGATTTAAATAAGGCTTTCTTGTGGCATTGTAGACTAGGTCACATCAATGAGACAAGGTTAACTAAGTTACATAGAGAAGGATTTTTGAATTCATTCGAATATCAATCTTATGCCACTTGTCAATCATGTCTCAAAGGAAAGATGACAAAGACTCCATTCACTGGTCATGGAGTAAGAGCGAGCGAGCTCTTAGGACTCATACACAGCGATGTATGTGGTCCAATGTCTACACATGCCAGAGGTGGTTTTTCCTATTTCATTACTTTTACGGATGATTACTCTAGGTACGGATTCATTTTCTTGATGAAACATAAATCCGAGGCTTTTGAGAAATTCCAAGAGTATAAGAATGAAGTAGAAAACCAAACCGGCAAAAGTATCAAGACACTGAGATTTGATCGAGGTGGTGAATACTTAAGTGCCGAGTTCCTAGGTTACCTAAAAGAGAAAGGAATTCTTTCTCAGCTTACTCCTCCATACACTCCACAGCATAACGGTGTATCGGAGAGACGGAATCGAACCCTATTGGATATGGTACGTTCCATGATGAGTAATGCTGAGTTACCGCGATCTTTCTGGGGTTATGCGCTAGAATCAGCAGCATATCTTTTGAACATAGTTCCTACCAAGACTGTGCCTACCCGCCATATCAGATGTGGAGTGGGAATAAACCCTATCTTCAGTATCTAAAGATATGGGGATGTCCAGCTTTTGTTAAAAAGCAGCATGCGGACAAACTCGAAGCACGATCAGTACAGTGTAAGTTTGTGGGATATCCAAAGAACTCCAGGGGGTATTATTTCTATTACGTAGAGGAACAAAAGGTTTTTGTTTCTCGTAATGCCCATTTTCTAGAACATCAGTTTTAGAAAAGGAAACAAGTGGGAGCGAAATAGAACTGGAAGAAATTCCAGAACCACAAACTACTACTGAATGTTTGGTAGAACCAGTAGTTCAAGAAGAACAGGACATTCCCGCACCCCTCCGCAGGAGTAGCAGGCCATCTCATCCACCTGATAGATACTACGGTTTTCTCGTAGATGGGGATGGAGAGGATTGCGTCATTGATGATGATGAACTTACTAGCTTCCAGCAGGCCATCCAGAGCGGCGACTCGGTACGATGGCTAGATGCAATGCGGATCGAAATGGAGTCCATGAACACCAACAAAGTATGGACTTTGGACTTTGCTCCAGATGGGGTAAAACCCATAGGATGCAAATGGATCTTCAAGAAAAAGATTGGTATAGATGGACAGGTGGAAACCTATAAGGCTAGACTTGCTGCAAAGGGTTTTCGTCAAAGACCTGGTTTGGACTATGACAAAACTTTTTCTCCAGTGGCTATGCTCAAATCCATTCGAGTCCTTCTTGCTATTGCCGCCTTCCATGATTATGAGATCTGGCAAATGGACGTAAAGACGGCTTTTCTAAATGGTAATTTGGAAGAGTGCGTCTATATGGATCAGCCAGAAGGCTTCAATCAGAGTGGGAGCAGCGGGAAAGTGTGCAAGTTGCTTAAGTCCATTTATGGACTAAAGCAGGTATCGCGGAGTTGGAACATCTGTTTTGATGAAACGGTCAAAGAATACGACTTTATCAAAAATCCAGATGAACCATGTATATATAGTAAAATTGTAGCACGAACTGTCGTATTCCTCGTCCTGTACGTGGATGACATTCTATTAATAGGAAATGACATTTTCATGCTACAATCTGTCAAAGGATTCTTGTCACACAGGTTCTCCATGAAAGACCTGGGTGATGCCTCTTACATTCTGGGGATCCGGATCTATCGTGATAGATCCAAGAGGATGTTAGGACTTTCGCAGTCCAGGTATATCAACACTATACTGAAAAGATTCAGTATGGAAGATTCTAAGCGCGGTAATCTACCGGCTTGTCACGGAATCACCCTCTCCAAAGAGATGTCTCCCAAGACTGATTTGGAAAGGGAACGCATGTCTATTATACCCTACGCTTCTGCGGTAGGCTCTATAATGTATGCGATGTTGTGCACCAGACCAGATGTAGCTTACGCACTGAGCATGGTAAGCCGGTATCGATCAGACCCAGGGGAGAAGCACTGGATAGAAGTAAAGAACATTCTCAAGTACCTGAGAAGGACTAAAGAGATGTTCTTGGTTTACGGCGGAAAAGACCTCAAGATCGAGGCCTTTGCTGATTCCGGCTTCCAGAGTGATAAGGATGACTCCAAGTCCATGTCAGGTTATGTCTTTACCCTCAATGGAGGGGTGGTGTGCTGGAAGAGTTCCAAGCAGGACACCGTTGCTGACTCGACGATGGAAGCGGAGTATATTGCTACTTGCGATGCCGCAAAAGAAGCGGTATGGATGAAGAAGTTCCTCACAAAACTTCAGGTGGTTCCTACCATTGTTGATCCAATACCTCTGTATTGCGACAACAACGGAGCTATAGCTTTAGCGAAGGAACCCAGGTCCCATTAGAAGTCCAGACACATCTTAAGGCGGTATCACTTGATCAGGAAGATCATAGATCGCCGGGAGATCGAGATCCGGAGAGTTGCTACAGAGGAGAACATTGCTGATCCATTCACAAAGGCCTTACCTCAGATTCAGTTCGAGAGGCTACTCGAGATGATCGGTCTTCGATATGCCAGTACATGGCCCTAGTGCAAGTGGGAGATTGTTAGTGTATATGCCTTAGGGGCCATTATTATATCATCCTAGCTTGTATATTACTTAATGGAAGCTTGGGATATTCACAGTTATATTAACAGTCTTGCTAAATATGGTAGTATGCTACTTGGTTTTATCTATCTTAATATGTGTGTACGTATTGATAGAGCCCTTAGGATCTTGCTTGACTATCAGCGTTGTGATGGCAGTCACACTAGTGGGGGCTGGATAGTCTACAAGCACATCCTTTTTCAGGTCCCTAGTCGTAGGATTATCGAGACAGGGCATCGATACTCCGGAGTAGACTAGTGTGTACGCTTCTCATCCCAGTTGGGGAGATGGTCTGTCCCACAGCCATCGGTACGTCGTACTGGAGATAGTATACAGGTGCTCGTTGGGTTACGGGTATACCAGACAGGACTCGTAGGGAACTGTTGGTTGGTATTATACCCGTCGTCAGTTAACAGTTCCCCGGTGACATGAGTACAGCATAGTCCGCAGACTTGACACTGCTACTTCGCCTCGAGTGTGTCCCACTGTTCTTAGATTGCTACCCTACCACGGCTCAAAGGAGTCGTGCAAATAGGTAGCAGTTGGGTGCAGTCCCGAGCACTTGGAGGCAGTAGTGGTTAGACATGATTCGTCTCTCCCGGTATTGGGAGTTGATATCGCGCTGTGTCTGGAGAGCCATTACGCAAAGTCCCTGGCCAGGGCAAGCGAGATTTACTGGTAGGTTTTCCAGTAGTTTCTTAAGGTGTAATGGGCTTCACTCCGACACGACTTATACCTCTTTTAGGGGACTGACGCTTGCCGCCCCTCTAGGCCTGATATGCGATAGTCCTATACGAACAGACCGGACTGTACGGAGATTGTCACATCAGGCTCAGTAGGAGTTCGGATGGGTTTCCTCATCGACCTTCTTATCGACATCTACCTGGGGACCGTTACGTACAGCTAGTGCCGCTTGCGGTCTATGGTTAAACCCACTGCCAGCGTAGTAGTCGAGTCTTTAGAGTCCCACACAGAGAGTTTCCCTGCTCCGGGCGAAACGATATAGAGGTCGTATGGTTTTACGACAGGGTTTGGACACGCACGTGCATTTATGCACGTACGATGTTCGGACAGTTTTTACTAGCCGGCTTTGGTTTAAGCCAAATTCTAGTATCGGATTATTGGATTTATACAGTCTAAAGTTTTTCCGTGTTTTCACGGATAGGAGGGGCGTTCTCGTAATTTGGCGAGAAGCTTCTAGAAGGATGATGACTTGGGGGCTAAGGTGGTATTTGCATTTATTGATTTAGTGACTCATTTGTGTGATTCATCCATGGAGTTAATGATGCATTTATAGATCTAATGACTCATGGGATGAATCACACAAAGTGAATAAATGAAGCATGGTTGATAAATCATTTGATTTATTTAATTGATAAATCATTATGCTTCATATATTCAAATGAGATCATTATCTCATTTCATTCTCACTGTCATCTTCTCTCTCCTCAAGCTCTCTCTTTCTCTTCAAACCCTAATCCTACCCTCTCATGTGTTGAGATCAAGGATTGGCAAGACTCTTTAATCTATAATCATACTCTATATTCCCTAGGTGACTTTGATTAGCAATTAGAGTAACCTAGTTACCTCAAGATTAGAGGCAAAGCTTGGAGTAGAAGCTTTCGGGTGGATCGTCTATTACAATGAGGAGGCCGACGAGGAGGTGGTTAACGAGAAGAAGAAGGACTTGGTTCATTAGGTATAATCTTCTTTCATAGTAGCTAATTACTCCTATGATAGTGTTAGTTATAGTTTAGCAAAGATCCTTTCGGTTAGTCGATGTTAGTTTAAAGAAAAAGATTGTTTTTCATATTTCCGCCTCCCCGCAACTCGTGGGGTGTACAACGTCGACTTACAAGATTAACTTAGAAGTTATGAGATGAAAATCGTTAGTCATGTATGGGACTAAGATCAGTTTGGACATCACGAACATAAGCTTAGCCAATTTAGGCTAAGATTGGGTTTCTGTAATACCCAGCGGTGCTAAGCACTCAGATATACAACACTCATGTGTGTTTCACGTGAAGCGCTGAAACAGTGCTAAGCACTAGTCTTTTGTGGTGCTCAAGTGTGTTTCACATGAGGCGCTGAGGTTTTGGCTTCTTTTGGACGCTTTTGTGAGGCGTTGCACTAGTGCTAAGCACTAACTTTATCAGGCGCTCACATGTGTTTCACGTGAGGCGCTATGTAACTTGGCATTGGGTGCTCACGTGCTTTTCACATGAGACGCTGAGTTCTTTGGAGATTTAATCTCTGTTGATATTTTTAGAGAACTTAAATATCTGTTAATGGTATTTTGACAATTAACGATCACCAAAATTACTATTTTGAGGATCTGGGATCAGGTTCTTTAAGAACTATGTTCTTGTTTTGTGAGGGAACTAAGTTCCTGGAGTATTATGGACTCCATGTTCTTCATGTTCATACTTTCAAAGAGGTTAAACCTCTGTTAATGGTATTTTGACTATTAACGATCACCAAGATCACTATTTTTGAGCATCCTGGATCAGATTTTTTAAAGAACTAGGTTCTTGATTTAAAGGAAATAAGTTCCTAGAGTATTATGGGCTCCATCTTCTTTCTTTTCAACTTGTTCTTTCCTGGATGTTTGATTCTCAAGAACAAGATCTTCCCGATGAGAATTAAATTCTCAACTTTTCTTGTGGATCTCAGATCCAGAGAAAGAACTAAGTTCTTGAGAAGGGTTAAACTCTTAGATAGATAAAGGAGATATTTTGATCTCTGTTTTTTTCTTTACCTAGGGATTTGAGGAGGAAGACGATCTCTGAGAATTAAATTCTCTGTTGTTTTGTGAAACCTCTTAGAGAGCCTTCTGTATTTTTGCAGAAACTTATGATTTTTTTTCTTCCTCTCCTCCTTCAGATTTAATCTCTTTACTCCTATTTATAGGAAAAGAGAAAAATTGATTTGTTGAGAAAATCTCTCATTGAGAGATCATGATTGATTTCATAATCAATCAAAATGATCTTTTAAATCAATCAGTGAATTTTATTCACCGTTGGATTTTTAATCTAAGGGCTTTCTGTTTAACAGAGATGATTTTTTGTTTTCTTTAATAAGATTAGGAAAATATTTTTCTAAGATAGAATTTTATTCTATCAGATGAATATATTGTCAGTTTAACAAGATTAGAAAGATATTTTTCTAACATAGAATTTTATTCTATCATATGAATATTTTTTTAGTTTAGGAAGATATTATCCTAACATAGAATTTTATTCTATCATATGAATATTTTGTTAGTTTAACAATATTAGGAAGATATTTTCCTAATATAGAATTTTATTCTATCATATGAATATTTTGTTAGTTTAAAAAGATTAGGACGATATTTTCCTAACCATAGAATTTAGTTCTATTTAACAGAGAAGATCTTTCTTATTTTCGAAAGATCAGGGAAATATTTTCCACATAGAATTTAATTCTATTAGATGGTTTAATTGGTGATGTTTTTATCACAATTGAATTTTAAATCCAAGATTCCCTATTAGAGAAAGATCTTTTTATATTATAAATATCAGGGAAAATATTTCCCAAAAATAGAATTTAATTTTATATAGAATTCAATTCTATTCTTAGAGAGTATTTTAAATTGTGGCGCTCACGTACTTTTCATGTGAGTGCTGCTAAAAGAATGCGGTAAGGGAACCCACGTGTTTAACACGTGACCCCTAGTATGGGTTTTAGCCTTTTTATTTTCAGCGCTCATATGCTTTGCATATGAGCGCTCACGTGTTTAATACGTGAGACAAAGCATATGAGCGCTCACGTGTTTTACACGTGAGACATGTTTGGCCTTTGGTTATTTATGTTCAGCGCTCATATGCTTTGCATATGAGCGCTCACGTGTTTAACATGTGAGTCCTGTTTGGCCTTTTTGTTATTTGCTTTCAGCGCTTATATGTTTTGCATATAAGCGTTCACGTGTTTAACACGTGATGCCAAACTGTGGGAATTCTTTTCCTCTTTCTTCTCTCCCTTTTTTTTTATAAAGGAACAAATAGCTCTCATCCCAAAAAAATTTGGCGGGAACAAATGCCCCCCCGTACTTTGCCTACGTAAGTATGTACGTGGGTGAAGTAGTGCAAAGTTATGCATGTCCATAAAATTGATGGCTTAGGAGACAAGTTTAGGATTCTTTTAGCCTAAGGCTTTTTTCATCTTCATGAGCCGTAAGGGTCCCAAGAAGGTTTTTCTCCTTATGAGTTGTGGGGATCTCATAGGTGTGTATTCTCCCTAGAAATCGTGAGGATTACTAAGTGTTCATCACCTTCGTGAGTCATAAGGATCTCACTCAAGTAATTTCTTCTTATGAGTCGTGAGGACCCATAAGTGCATTTTCACTTTATTGGCGAATGTGGCTCGTGGATAGTATACAAGAGTTAGTTTGGACCTCCTTGTAGGGTAGCGATGGCTTAAGAAATAGGTTTAGATCTGTCATCTAAGGCTTTTCAACTTTATGAGCCATGAGGGTCTCATAAAGACGTTTCTCCCTACGAGTCGTGAGGATCTTGTAGGTGTATTTTTTCCTTAGAAGTCATGAGGACTCCTAAGTGAGTTTTCTCTTAAGAGTCGTAAGGATCTCACAAGACTATTTTCCCCTTATGAGTCAAGAGGACCCGTAAGTAGCTTCTCCTCCTCATCGGTTTACGGTTTTGGAGAATGTGGCCTATGGATAGTATACAAGAGTCAGTTTGGACCTACTTGTAAGGACACAGTGCTTAGGAAGTAGGTTGATATCCCCGTTGCCTAAGGATTTTCACCTTCATGAGCCCTAAAGGTCTCATAAAGATGTTTTTCTTTACGAGTCGAGACGAGTTGAGAGGATCTCGCAGGTGTATCCTAACGTGAAATATAGATAACCCCTTTTTGATAGGGGTCCGTTAGGTTTGTGGTACTAGATTTAATTCCATCGTACCGTCGTGTCGGCTGATGTATTTCTCGATATGTAGTCCCTTAAGTTTCTACTCGAGTAACCCTGCGACCGTCGTGTCTCTGATCCCTTCTGAGGTTGGACAAGACATCTTCAAATAATCTTCTTATGTTATATTACCGTCGGAAGAACAAACGTTACGTATTTGCCATGGCGCTTTTTACTTGAGGTTAGGCTTAATTTGGAACCCCGATGAGTCATAACCGCACCCTTCTGGGGTGGGATGATCTCCAATGGTATTTAGGCCTTGTATGTATTGCCGTTAAGACCTAAAATTAGGAATATGCTGTCACTTCATTTTTTCTTTGTTGATGTCGCGCCGATTCTTTACTGAAGTAGGGTAGACATCCATATGAACTCTATGCTGTATGTATTGCCATCAAGGTCTGGAGATAGGTATATGTTGTCACTCCTCTTTTTTTTGACCCTTGGGTCTTTTTTGACGTCGCGTCTGCACCCTGCTGGCATGAGAAGCACGTTGAGTCGATATCTAGGCTGTAGATGTCGCCATCAAGATCTGGAGCAAGGAATATGCCATCGCTCCACTTTTATTTGACCTTTGGGTCCTTGTTGATGTTGCATCTGCATCCTGCTGGTATGAGAAGCACGTCGAGCTGAAGTTAGGATTTTTCCATTACTCCAATTTTATTTGACCTTTGGGTCTTTGTTGACATTGCGTTTGCATCCTGCTGGAATGAGAAGGACGTCGAGTTGATCTCTAGGCTATAGACATTGCCATTGAGATTCGAAACTAGGATTTTTCCATTACTCCACTTTTGTTTGGTGATGTCGTGCCGATTCTTCGTTGATGAGGTGTAGACATCCATAAGACCTCTACGCTGTTTGTATTGCAATCGAGGTATGGAGCTAAGATTTTGCTGTCACTCCACTTTTGTTTGACCCTTGGGTCCTTATTAACGTTATGTCTGCATCCTGTCGGAATGAGAAGAATGTCGGGATAGTCTTTAGGTTGTAGATATACGGTCGAGATCTAGAGCTAGGAATATGCCATTGCTCCACTTTTGATTGGCCCTTGGGTTCTTGTTGACATCGCATCTGTATCGAGAAGGAACGCCGAGCTGATATCTAGGCCGTAGATGTTGTCATTGAGATCTTGAGCTAGGATTTTGCCATCACTCCACTTTTAATTGACCCTTGGGTCTTTGATGACGTTGCGTCAGCATCCTGCTGGAATGAGAAGAACGTCGGGATGACCTCTACGCTGTAGCAGTCGCCTTTGAGATCTGGAGCTAGGATTTTGCCGTTGCTCCGCTTATATTTGACCCTTAGATCTTTGTTGACGTTGTATCTGCACCAAGAAGGAACGTCGAGATGGAGCTGGGATTTTGCCATTACTCCTTTCTTATTTGGCTCCTCGGAACATTGTTGACGTCACGTCTATACCTTGTTGGAATGAGAAGAACGTCGAGCTGATCTATAGGCGGTAGATCATGCCATCGAGATCTGGAGTTAGGAATATGCCATCACTACACTTTTGTTCGACCCTTAGGTCCTTGCTGACGTTACATCTACACTGAGAAGGAACGTGGAGCTGGAGCTAGGATTTTGCCATTACTTCTTTTTTATATGGCTCCTTAGAGCTTTATTGACACCATGTCTCTACTCCGCTGGGGTAAGAGAGATGTCGAATTGGTCTTTAGGCTGTATATATTACCATCAAGATTCGGAGTTAGGAATATACCATCACTCCGCTTTTGTTTGACCCTTGGGTCGTTGTTGACGTCGCGTCTGCACTTTGCTAGAATGAGAAGGACGTCAATTTGATCTCTATGCTGTAGATGTTGCCATCGAGATCAGGAGCTGGGATTTTGCCATTACTCCATTTTGATTTGTCTCCTTGTCGACACCACGTATGTACTCTGCTGGGTAAGAAAGACGTCGAATTAGTCTTTAGGATGAAGACGTACCATCAAGACTCGGTTCTTCTTTTGACAAAGTATGGTGGGAAAATATGGTTCCCCTTTCTTTCATTTGTACTCATGGATTATATACAAGAGTCGGTATAGACCAACTTGCAGGGCAGAAAAATTTTATTTTATTATTTATATGTTTTTTTAAATTTATTTCCATGATGCTCTATCTTTTCAGCTTTTATATCGCGAAAGTCACGATTTCCCAATCATTTCGGCTATGTCATTTTTTATTTTTATTAGCTATTTTTTTATTACGAGTTGCCCAAACAAGGTTGTTTCATTTTTTATTTTTACTCGCTATTTTTTTATTGCGAGTTGCCCAAACATTTCAGCTGTTTCATATGCATATATTTTTCCTCGCTGATTTTTATTGCGAGTTGCCCCATCATTTCGGCTATATCATATGCATTTTTTACGACTCGCTGAGTTTTATTACAAGTCAGGAATTTAAGATCTGATTCCAATCTTGGCATCAGCATCACTGCAACTGGAATATTTCCAGGATTGAATAATCATTTTCCATGAGAGAACTTAAAGTTTGATACCTATTTAGGCATCAGGATTGCTACAACTGGGATATTACTAGGAGCGAATCATCATTTGCATTTGTCGATTTGAACAAAGGTGGCTTAGCGAACAGGATTAGGATCCTGTCGACTAAGGCCTTTTGACTTTATGAGTCGTAAGTGTCTCATAAAGGTATTTCTCCTTACGAGTCGAGAGGATCTCGTAGGTGTATTTTCTCCTTAGAAGTCGTGAGGACTCCTAAGTGGTATTTTCTCTTGCAATTCGTAAGGATCTTACAAGAGAGTTTTCTCCTTATAAGTCGAAAAGATTTACAAGTGTCGTTCACCGTATGGGGATTTTTTTTATTTTGTTCGTGCCCGTGGATCGTATACAAGCATCAGTATTGAACTACTTGTAGGGCGACTTGAGGAATATGATAGCTTAAAAATAGGGTTAGATCCCTATAATTTAAGAATTTTGAATCCCATGAGCCGTAAGGGTCACATAGGGGGAATTCTCTTTACGAGTCGTGAGTATCTCGCAAGTGTAATTTCTCTATAGGAATCATATGGACTCCTAAGTGTGTTGATTTTTTATGAGTTATAGGGATCTCACGCAAGTATTTTCTCTTTACAAGGTCGAGAGGATATTGCAAGTGCACATAATTTTTTTATTTTACGAGTTTGCGCCTTTTTTGGGTTTTCACAAACTCTCCGGCAGTCCTGCTGTTTTTACTTATGGCGCCCTTTCGGGTTTTCATCTGTGCCCATTTGCTTATTGACATAGCTTTTTTTGTTTTGTTATTTTATTTTATTTTTATTTTTAACGAGTTTGCGCCCTTCCGGGTTTTCATAAGCTCGCCAGTAGCCTTGCTATTTTTACTCACGGTGCCCTTTCGGGTTTTCACACGTGCCCATTTACTTGTGGACGTAGCGTTTTTTCTGCGAACGGTGAAACTCTCTAAAATAGTTTCGTCGCAGGTGACCCATCTGTTTGCCGGTGGGACTTGAGGGTGACTTCAACGTTGGAGTAGCTATGTAGCCCGGAGGACTTGAGTTGCAACCTTTACCGTTGGGACTTCGATTTCTCAAGGGAGCATATCGCCGTATTTGGGGTGACGCGCTAGTTTAGGGAATTTCAGTCCATTATTGCCATATTTGGAGTGACGTGCTAGTTTAGAGATGTTTTGGTCCAAGTGTTTGGGGCGACGTGCGCTAGTTTAGGGACGTTCCGGTCCAACATCGCCGTATTTGGGGTGACGCGATAGTTTAAGGACATTTTGGTCTAGTATCGCCGTTTTTGAGGTGACGCGCCTTGTTTGAAGCGACACACTTGTTTAGAGACATTCGGTCCAATATTATCATTTGGTCGGGGAGTTGCACAACTCATTCCTTCCAACGCTTGTTTGCTTAGGCATTGATGCTTGTCCTTTGTATGTATGGACACTTCACACCTTAAGCTATTTTCACCCTCTTGGACTGCTTCGTTTATCATCGTACCAATCGAGTTGTTTTTGCGATATAGGATACTTTACACGGCACTTGTCCCCTGTTCATCAGTGTCGGTTTCTGACGCTGTCGAAACATTTTCACATACGAAGGAACGAGATATCACGTTACTCCTTCTGCTGAGTTTTTTTCTTCCTTGGAAGAATGAACTTGATATGGGGGCTTTTCCCCTCATCGTCTAATTCGGAATGGGATATGGATTTCACATCCCTCACATGGTTTTTGCTTCAAGTGAGATATTCCACTTGATTGCAGGTGTAACATTTCATAAAATATAAAATATTATTTTTTGGAATTTAATATTAATATATTTCCCGAAAACTGCCCGATTTGCGAAATTGTGGTTTCCGAAAAACGGTATAAATATATACCGATAATTATGAAATAATTGGAAATTAAAATGATTTATTTAATCAATAATATAACTAAAGGATTTGACATTTTTAAAATTTATTATATGCAATTTCGATAAAAACCCGATTAGTGCACTGCTAATCGCGATTAAGCCAAATCCGTGTTTCTACAGTTTTCATGGTTAGTGCACCATGACATGTTACATATTATTTCATTTGTGTTGTTTTTATTAGGGTGTATGTGTTATTAGTGAGAAAAGAATAGAAAAAAGGTGTAATGATGACTTGGAGAGAGAGAGGGGACATAATGATGAGAATAAGCATGTTAAGAGAGAGAATGAGAGTGAGAAAGTGAGAGAGAGGGAGAGAGTGCTGCTTCATTGTTCCTCCACCATTTGATCCTTCTTCTTCTTCCTCATCTTCCTCCATCTTCTACCCTCTTGACCCACCCCAAAAATCTTGCCAAAACCCTAAACCCTTTTCACAAAAGTTGACCTGCTCTTCACCCTCTACACGTTGGACCAAACAAAATGGGATTTTGACAACTTTGGGAAGCTAGGGCTGTCTAGAGTGGCCTAAATGAGGTATAGCTTCTTCTATTTTGTTAGTTTTAAGCTTCTTTCTATTCTAGTTTAGTTTA
This sequence comes from Agapanthus africanus, assembly GCA_030015575.1. Lineage (NCBI taxonomy): Eukaryota > Viridiplantae > Streptophyta > Magnoliopsida > Asparagales > Amaryllidaceae > Agapanthus > Agapanthus africanus. The sequence goes on along the minus strand of CM057339.1, from coordinate 818,720,599 downwards.
GAAGTCGTTTTAGCGTGGAATTGTGATGTTGGAAAATTCTAGTGAAGGGTTTGGGTGTTTGTGTATATTTGAGGTGTGTAGTGGCTGTTACAAACCTTAGGGATTGAATTCAAGAGCTGGAATTGAGTATAGTAACTAAAATACAAAATTTAGAATTGATCCATGTCGGTTTTGTGAGGATATAGGGCGTGCAGAGAAATCTGGAGCGACCTGGGGAATTTCTGAGCTTAGCAAACAGCTCCGGGGACCAAATTAGGGTACTAGGAGACTACCTTGTCGAGATGAACCCCATTGGAGCCTAGGAGGCAGAGGAGGCCAGTTTTTCTAGTGATGTGGCCGACCACTTGGTGGAAATTGGTGTCGGGGTTGATCCAGTAGGTCATATACATCATATACAGCACCCTAGACTTGTTTGTGCAACTATTTTTGGCCCGAGTCAAAATCTGGGAGCATTTTAGTGTGATTTTGGCTATGGTTTTCCGTATTTTGTAATGCTAAGTTTTGATATTTGAATATGACATTGGTTGTTGGGTGTTCGTACATCAACAACAAAGGGTGTTTGGTTGATTTTGTACGCGTAGGCCATAGGTTCTGACCTATGAGCAATGCGCGTACCGTTTTGGATTTCAGAACTTGATTTTAATAGCGTTGCGATATGTGTTATTATTGTAGGTACCCTCGCGTAGATTCCGAGATGACGGATTATGGCGTCATCGGCTTCGGCAAGCGAAGACCAAGGTGAGTATATTTATATCTACCGGGGAAGTCGGGTGGATGGCGTATAGCACCCCCGCAAAGTTTTGATGGAAACTGATTTATAGAATATGGTTAAGAAAACCTAGAATTGGAAATTAGGGTTAGAGTTAAATGATAGTTAGTGAAACCATATTAGAAACTAAGGATAGTTAGAAGTGATATAATACGGCTAATATGTGATGACGGTATTTGAGGATGATGTTTGACGATATTGCCGGTTAGGATACTATAGGACTAGATAGTCGACGTAGATGTGTCATCCGAACCATACATATTTCTAAACTGAAGAATCGTACGCATCTTTTAAACAGATACCTTGAGGGACGTTATGGAATTTCAAATGATATCTTTTCCTTAAAAACACCGTAACCCCTATTTTCAAAACTACGATTTGCTTCTTTAAAAAATCTGATTGTATGGTTCGGGTGTGTATGTTAGATTAGATACTTATACTTATAGTAGAGATAGAATGTTTATGTAAACTTGACTTGATGTGAGATATAAATGCGATGACAAGAATATAAGATGAATATGATGATCTGATGATATGTTGGTATACGGATGCGAGTCGATTGAGATGATGGATACCTCTTCGGTCCCTTGATATGAGATCGTTATGGATGTGACCTGGGACATAGGTATATATATATATATAAATATATATAATGTTGTGAATCATGGATGATAGGCCGTACGTGATGAGTTTGACTTGAGGTTTGATCTATACCCTTGACTAGAGAATGCCGTACGATGGATTATACCGTACGTGATGTTGTGAGGCTAGATGCCGATTGATAGATTCATCGACTCGGTCATGTTAGATACGTATACCCGTCAGCATTTGCATAGGATTTACCTTATGCTGCATTCATGTTATTCGCATCGCATTACTTATACTTGTGCTAGTATACCTACACCATTATCGATGATGCGTATGTTACACTTACACAGATTTGCCGGCCCATACACTTCATCATCGATAATTGCCATGTCACTACACAGTAGGATTGCTGCATCATGATATGACTCTTCGCATAACATACTTGTGTATATATATCTTTGTGCATTCATGCCTACATACATACTTATTGCACATACATAGACGATGTTGCATTTGACTTTGGAGAAATTGGGAACCGCGGGATAAATTTAAAAACTGGAATCATTTTAAAAAAGCGGTTTTTCCTTAATATGTCATATTACCGTCCCTTGTTGCATGATGTACGGAGATACTTACATTTCTATCATATGTCACATACATCATGCTTTATGATTTTACGCATTAAGATATGATGTTTTCATGAGATTTCTGCATTTGAGAACCATGGCGATTTCAAAAGAATGCATGTACTGTTTTAAAAACCCGGTTTCTCTTGATATGATATTTCAGTGCGTCCACCATGTGCTTTCTCGGTTCTGAGAGCGACATGTGAAACCCGATTCGAGGAGGCGGATGAGGCCGATTGCGTGTACATGGTGGACCCGGTAAGGTATCCCGGGACAAGAAGCTCGAGGTGTAGACGATGAGCCTGGCAGGGGAGCACTACCTACCAGTGATTGTATTTGGACTCGGCGGTTATCCGGAGGATACCGACCGGAGTAAAGAGATGGATATAAGGGCCGACCAGGGTGTGCGGCGCCTGAGACATATGAGGATTTACGTGTCGATACTGGACACGGGTTTCATGATATGTTTTCGAGTGTCGAGATTGGACACTCCAGTTCCATGATTTTGATGTGTCGCGAGGGACACACATTGATTTATATCCTCATATTTTCATGCATATGTTTTTATGATATTTACATGCATGATATTGTTGTGTCATTGGTTGACACGTGGACGAGATCCACATGCATACATACATTATTCCTATGGTTGGATGAGATCCACATACATACAGACGTTGATTATCTGATTGGATGATATTAGCATACTTATAGACTTGAGTTAGTTTTGGCACATATATGACCCGGTCACCTTAGATATCATAGTATTACCTTGTTTATCGATTTCTACTTGTTGATATATTTCTATTCACGAGTTGGCAACTCACCCCCGTTGTGCCACAGTTTTTGCCGGTAGACCGCATGGATCTGTAGCGGCTTCGCTGGCACACAGTTGCATTCGGGTGTTTTGCTTTGGTAGGTGGGACATTTGTATCGTACCCATTCTAGTATTTTCTATTCCATATTGTATCTAGTCAACTCCATCAATCAAAATTAGTAAATTGTATAAGTAATGAGACTTAGTGGGAATGTGGTTGTGAGACTTTGGGCAAGGGGTTTTCCGCTACTTGTGGTTTTTATGTCTTGCTTTTCTTTATCTTTTGTGTTGATCTTCGCCGTTGGGCATCATATACTTATTTATATTGTCTTGCGTGGTCGTGATCCGCCGTTTGGCGAAAAGCTAGCTCCCGCTTGGGGATGCCTTTATCATTATCTTGTATATGTGGTTTTGGATCAAAATATACAAAGGAGGTGCTGCCCAAATTTTTAAAAGACGAAACATGTTTTCAAACTAGTAAATTCCACTTGCATTTTCATGTCCCTTTTCTATGCATTTTAAGAAAACTTGATCTTATTATACATTTATTTCAAAACTTCACCTCCTTTATTTTCTTAAAAGGGTGTAGATTTCTGGGTTTCAGCTTACTTGAATTACGTTATGCTTTTAGACGCTGCGTGATTTAAGTGCTGATCAAGAGCTAATATTTCGGGTCGTGACAAAGTCGGTATCAGAGTGCTAGGTTTAACCTTGGTTCGAGTCTATGTTTGACTATGCGGAGTCTAGGGCGGGTATGTATTTCGGAACCTAGGCTTGACCTTACGGAACTTAGACTTGAACGGGGGGTTATTAGACCCGAACTTTCATTTCATAGGTTGACCCTGATTGATGGAGTAGGTAGCTTGAGTAGAGTGATGTACCGTACGTATGTTCCGCGGCATATTTACGATACGATACTCCACTTAAGAAACCTTAGGATGTACATATTTTTGAGATCTATGATTCTCTTCATACCCATGATTATACATCCATTTGAGATCCTTGATTCTATTCGTTTCCATGATCATACTCTCATTGATGTTGTTCCTTCTTATGATCATGTATCCATTCTGGATCTGCCGTTTCCTTTCATGCCATTTATCTGCTTCTTCGATACTCGATTAAAGTTCCTGTCACCATGGTTTGAGCGCAGATTGAGCTGCTGCTAGTGATACGGTCAGGGCGAGCTCGTCTGGTACGAGGACTGACCATCGTGTTTTCTGGTGACACTGGAACTTCTCGAGTTAGTTTTTATGTTGTGACCTCTCGGATGAGGCGAGTGTTTGGCGTTGCACCGGATAATCGGGCCATTGATAGAGCTGCCGGTTGCTAGAGGATTGTTGATGTACAGCATACCTCAGAGATTGTGATGTCGCCTACCGTGCAGACAGATGATCCAGCTATTGCTGAGATTGATAGGATGTCGCTTCCAGAGCTTACGAGCTGAGATCGCCGGAGCTTCCAAGCTGAGATACGACGGATGATAGCTAGTCTATCCTGAGTTGAGAGACGAAGGTGATACGTCAGATTGATGCGCCGACGCAGGCCCAGTTGAGTTGAAGATTTTCAGTGTAGAGAGTCTTACTCAGATCTAGAGCAGACCGATCCAGAGATGACCGTTGATGTATCGTCTTTCCTGGAGGATTGAGGCATTGTTTAGCATGCGGACGAAAGGTATTCGCATATTGCCTAGACGAAGTTAAAAAGTTCGAACAAGTGTCAGAAACCCATTTTTTCCCAAGTTTTAAGTGTTCGGAGGAACATGCAGGTAATTCTGTGGACCCTCTAGAAGAATGAAACCCTAACTCGACATGATGACCATGGAACCGCTTTTGAACCTTAGGGTTTGCGGCAGTTTAGCGGTGCCATCAGTGCTTGGGTTTGCCCTTATACGGCTGGTCCAGAGGTACTGTGGTATGTACCAGATATTTTAGACTGTGCTCAGGTGTTGAGCTTTCGGGAAATTTTGGGACCTTGATGACTCGATCAAAAAGTTTAATGTCGTCCGGATATCATGTGATAAGAGGCCTGTAAGCTGACCAGCTTCGGATAGAAGACCTCACCCAGATGCGTTGTGAGTTGATCAAGGACGGACGAGTATTGAGTATTCCTCCGATGGTTGGGACGAGTTCCCGAGGACATGTTCGGCCAGATATCTTCTACAGAGTGATGAAGATACCGAGTTCGTGATTTCGAGTCCGTGTGAGAGACTCCGGATTGACCGTAGCTGAGGACAGTTGCAGCGCGCAGATAGCATAACGTGATGTCAAGATGGACGATGATAAAGGCGAGCGGAACCAGAGTTTCGTATGAGATGCTGGCGAGCTTTTGTTACTCCCCGTTGATGCCGGAGGATCTGATATACATACAGAGGCGTTGGGATGCGGCCAATTCTCGAGAAAATGTTGTGGTGAGGACGCAGATGTACAGAGAATGAGGAAGGATTATGTAAGGGTACTAGCTTCCGTACAGTTCGACATAGGCGAGATCGGAAGAGGCCTTGAGCAAGATTCCTTTCAGGACACTGTTGCAATGAGATTTGCACCTTGAATCAGTTGTGTCGCGAGTATTTAGAGGGCCAGAGGCCAACGCCAGTGACGTGCCGCCTTACGAGTGGTCGTGATGATTGACCGAGAGATGACCAGAGAAGTGCCAGAACGGAATCGTCCCCGTTAGCACACCCGACTGGGCTGATGAGCCGATGAATTGCGAGATTGGTAAATCCACAGAGGAATGAAGAGCCAGAGACAGAAGATGCCAGACCGTGAGCAGGAGGCAAGCGGATATTCTTGTCCAGCCGATTTTAGGCTCACCGATTTATTCTTCGACTTTGTAGGAGGTGTACCTCGATGTCATTTGTTGCGATTTGTGTTTGTGATCAGAGTATCATGCTTATATCGCTTGGGTTTAAGTTTTGATGATTGAGTTTCATGATGTTGTTTTCGTGCGCGTTGGCACTGGCCGTTCGTTTTCATGCATACTACTGCACTATATGCTTTTACGGACCGACAAGCTTTGGTTGAATTTTTGCGCATATTAGGTGCATGATATGAGATGTGGTTTTGTGCACACTGGATGCACTCAATTGGGATTTTCATTCGTGCATGTTAGTTGCACCGGATGCACTCTAGATGCACTTGATATCGTTGTCGTGCACACTCGTTGCACTGGACAGAAATTTTCGTGCACACCCGTTGCACTGAGTTTTGATTTTGTGCATATTGTGAAATTTGTATTTGGATTTGATTTCCATGCGCACCAGACGCATGTGATTGCTGGATACGCCTTTTGAGGCTGATTTTGCTTTTGAGCACCTTGTTTTCATGTTGGGCACTATAGTGTGTAGTAGCCAAATATGACTGATCTGAGGACAGTATCTGAATACTTTGCATGCATTAAAAGATTAAAAAGAGGTTTTTCAAAAGGAGCTATAGTCTCGCTATTTCCTACGTATCCGTGAGTGACACGAACGTTTATAAAGGAAAACCTTTTGGGATATTTTGAAAACGGCGGGACGTGTATTTAGGAAAACATATATGGACATATATTATTATTCTAAAATGAGCGTCCGTCACTTATGCCGTGAGTTACGCATTCACGCAATGAAAGTATTTGACTAGTGTATATTGGATTTCAGCAGTGGATTTTGAGATCTGTATCTCTATTGTAACTCCGAGGATATGCGTGTGAATCCGATGATTTGAGTGACGCTTGACAGAGTTCGATTTTGAGTTTTGTATTCGTTTTCATGCGCACTTGACGCGCTGTGTGTTTCTGCATCTTCCGTGATTTCGGAGCCCTGTTGATTTGAGCTGATTATTGAAATGTTTTCGATTTTGGGGGTTTAAATTTAAATTCGGGGACCGAATTTTTTTAAGGGGGGAAGATTGTAACATTTCAGAAAATATAAAATATTATTTTTGGAATTTAATATTAAAATAATATATTTCCCGAAAACTGCCCAATTTGCGAAATTGTGGTTTTCGAAAAAGGGTATAAATATATACCGATAATTGTAAAATAATTGGAAATTAAAATGATTTATTTAATTAATAATATAACTAAAGGATTTGGCATTTTTAAAATTTATTATATGCAGTTTCGATAAAAACCCGATTAGTGCACTGCTAATCGCGATTAAGCCAAATCCGTGTTTCTACAGTTTTCTTGGTTAGTGCACCATGACATGTTACATGTTATTTCATTTGTGTTGTTTTTATTAGGGTGTATGTGTTATTGGTGAGAAAATAATGGAAAAAGGTGTAATGATGACTTGGAGAGAGAGGGGGGACACAATGATGAGAATAAGCATGCTAGGAGAGAGAATGAAAGTGAGAAAATGAGAGAGAGGGAGAGAGTGCTGCCTCATTGTTCCTCCACCATTTCCTCCTCCTTCTTCTTCCTCATCTCCCTCCATCTTCTACCCTCTTGACCCACCCCAAAAACCTTGCCAAAACCCTAAACCCTTTTCACAAAAGTTGATCTCCTCTTCACCCTCTGCATATTGGACCAAGCAAAATGGGATTTTCACAACTTTGGGAAGCTAGGGCTGTCTAGAGTGGCCTAAATGAGGTATAGCTTCTTCCATTTTGTTAGTTTTAAGCTTTTTTCTATTCTAGTTTAGTTTAGAAGTCGTTTTAGCGTGGAATTGTGATGTTGGAAAATTCTAGTGAAGGGTTTGGGTGTTTGTGTAGATTTGAGGTGTGTAGTGGCTTTTATAAACCTTAGGGATTGAATTCAAGAGCTGGAATTGAGTGTAGAAACCAAAATACAAACTTTAGAATTGATCCATGTTGGTTTTGTGAGGATATAGGGTGTGCAGGGAAATCTGGAGCGACCTGGGGAATTTCTGAGCTTAGCAAACAGCTCCAGGGACCAAATTAGGGTACTACGAGACTACCTTGACAAGATGAACCCCATTGGAGCTTAGAGGGCAGAGGAGCCCGGTTTTACTAGTGATGTGGCCGGCCACTTGGTGGAAATTGGTGTCGGGGTTGATCCAGTTGGTCATATACATCATATACAGCACCCTAGACTTGTTTGTGCAACTATTTTTGGCCTGAGTAAAAATCTGGGAGTATTTTAGGGTGATTTTGGCTATGGTTTTCCGTATTTTGTAATGCTTAGTTTTGATATTTGAATTTTACTTTGGTTGTTGGGTATTCGTACATCAACAACAAGAGGTGTTTGGTTGATTTTGTACGCGTAGGCCATATATTCTGACCTATGAGCAATGCGCGTACCGTTTTGCATTTCAGAACTTGATTTTAATAGCGTTGCGATATGTGTTGTTATTGTAGGTACCCTCACGTGGATTCCGAGACGACGGATCATGGCGTCATCGACTTCGGCAAGCGAAGACCAAGGTGAGTAGATCTATATCTACCGGGGAAGTCGGGTGGATGGCGTATAGCACCCCCGCAAAGTTTTGATGGAAACTGATTTATAGAATATGGTTAAGGAAACCTAGATTTGGAAACTAGGGTTAGAGTTAAATGATAGTTAGTGAAACTATATTAGAAACTAAGGATACTTAGAAGTGATATAATACGGCTAATATGTGATGACGGTATTTGAGGATGATATTTGACGATATTGCCGGTTAGGATACTATAGGACTAGATAGTCGACGTAGATGTGTCATCCGAACCATACATATTTCTAAACTGAAGAATCGTATGCATCTTTTAAATAGACACTTTGAGGGACGTTACAGAATTTCAAATGATATCTTTTCCTTAAAAACACCGTAACCTCTATTTTCAAAACTACGATTCATTTCTTTAAAAAATCTGATTGTATGGTTCGGGTGTGTATGTTAGATTATATACTTATACTTATAGTAGAGATAGAATGTTTATATAATCTCGACTTGATGTGAGATATAAATGCGATGACAAGAATATAAGACGAATATGATGATCTGATGATATGTTGGTATACGGATGCGAGTCGATTGAGATAATGGATACCTTGTCGGTCCCCTGATATGAGATCGTTATGGATGTGACCTGGGACATATGTATATACATATATATATATATATATATATATATATAGAATGTTGTGAATTATGGATGATAGGCCGTACGTGATGAGTTTGACTTGAAGTTTGATCCATACCCTTGACTAGAGGATGCCGTACGATAGATTATACCGTACGTGATGTTGTGAGGCTAGATGCCGATTGATAGATTCACCGACTCGGTCATGTTAGATACGTATACCCGTCAGCATTTGCATAGGATTTACCTTATGCTGCATTCATGTTATTCGCATCGCATTACTTATACTTGTGCTAGTACACCTGCACTATTTTTTATTACGCGTATGTTACACTTACACAGATTTACCGGCCCACACACTTCATCATCGATAATTGCCATGTCACTACACAGTAGGATTGCTGCATCATGATATGACTCTTCTCATAACATACTTGTGTATATATATCTTTGTGCATTCATGCTTACATACATACTTATTGCACATACATAGACGATGTTGCATTTGACTTTGGAGAAATTGGAAACCGCGGGATATATTTAAAAACTGGAATCATTTTAAAAGAGCGGTTTTCCCTTAATATGTCATATTAATGTCCCATGTTGCATGATATACGGAGATGCTTACATTTCTATCATATGTCGCATTCATCATGCTTTATGATTTTACGCATTGAGATATGCTGTTTTCATGAGATTGCTGGATTTGAGAACCGTGGCGATTTCAAAAGAAAGCATGTACTTTTTTAAAAACCCGGTTTCTCTTGATATGATATTTCAGTGCGTCCACCATGTGTTTTCTCGGTTCTGAGAGCGACATGTGAAACCCGATTCGAGGACGCGGATAAGGCCGATTGCGGGTACATGGTGGACCCGGTAAGGTACCCTGGGGCAAGAAGCTCGAGGTGTAGACGATGGGCCTGGCAGGGGAGCACTACCTACCGGTGGTTGTATTTGGACACGGCGGTTATCCGGAGGATACCGACCGGAGTAGAGAGATGGATATGAGGGCCGACCAGGGTGTGCGGCGCCTGAGACATATGAGGATTTACGTGTCGATACTGGACACGGGTTTCATGATTTTTTCGAGTGTCGAGGTTGGACACTCCAGTTTCATGATTTTGATGTGTCGCGAGGGACACACATTGATTTATATCCTCATATTTTCATGCATATGTTTTTATGATATTTACATGCATGATATTGTTGTGTCATTGGTTGACACGTGGACGAGATCCACATGCGTACATGCATTGATCATATGGTTTGACGAGATCCACATACATACAGACATTGATTATCTGATTGGATGATATTAGCATACTTATAGACTTGAGTTAGTGTTGGCACATATACGACCCGGTCACCCTAGATATCATAGTATTACCTTCATGATATAGTTGACCTAGGAGTCGTTGTTTATTCGATTTCTACTTGTTGATATATTTCTATTCAAGAGTGGCAACTCACCCCCGTTGTGCCACAGTTCTTGCAGGTAGACCGCATGAATCAGTAGCGGCTTCGCTGGCACACAGTTGCATTCGGGTGTTTTGCTTTGGTAGGTGGGACATTTGTATTGTACCCACTCTTGTATTTTCAATTTCATATTGTATCTAGTCAACTCCATCAATCAAAATTAGTAAATTGTATAAGTAATGAGACTTAGTGGGATTGTGGTTGCGAGACTTAGGGCGAGGGGTTTTCTGCTACTTATGGTTTTTATGTCTTGCTTTTCTTTATCTTTTGTGTTGATCTTCGCCGTTGGGCGTCGTGTACTTATTTATATTGTCTTGCATGGTCGTGATCCGCCGTTTGGTGAAGAGCTAGCTCCCGCTTGGGGATGCCTTTATCATTATCTTGTATATATGGTTTTGGATCAAAATATACAAAGGAGGTGCTGCCCAAATTTTTAAAAGACGAAACATGTTTTCAAACTAGTAAATTCCATTTGCATTTTCATGTCCCTTTTCTATGCATTTTAAGAAAACTTGATCTCATTATACTTTTATTTCAAAACTTCACCTCCTTTATTTTCTTAAAAGGGTTTAGATTTCTGGGTTTTCAGCTTACTTGAATTACGTTGCGCCTTTAGAAGTTGCGTGATTTAAGTGCTGGTCACGAGCTAATATTTCGGGTCGTGACAGCAGGACCCGCTTGTAGGTCCCTTGATATCATTTCTGTTCTTTGAGGAGAAAGGACCATCTCACATGGAGATTTTTCCGCCAGTGAGGAATATGCCCCCTGTGTATATTTTGGGTGGGGGGAGTACACACGCCGTCGCTATTTTGGCGACATATTGCTTAAGAGCTGCTCATTTTTGTTAAGCGTTAGCGACAAACGCCACCTTGCCTTTGCTTTTCATTCATCTTCATCGGATGAGGAAGGGTCTTGACTCATCTGATCCAATTGAGCCATTTTATCCATGATCTCTTGGAAGGTCGTCGGCTTGAAAAGGGCCATATATGGGAACACCTTTGAATTTAGGTCAAGGGTGGCTATGAACATTCCCATGGTTGCAGCTTCGTCGATGCATTGCTCGCATTTTGACCAGAGATTTCGTCATCGGGTAACATTTCGAACTCAGGTCTCATTTGGTCCAACCCTTTCGTTGACCAACGCCGCCACGGTAGTGTGTTTATTCACACTAGCGAATCTCTGACAAAAGAGCATATCCATCTCGTCGAAGGTCTTTACAGAATCATTTGGGAGTCTCGCATACCATTCGAAGGCGATGCCTGCTAGACTGCTGATGAACTGTCGAAGGAGCAGTACATCATTTCCTCCAGTGTTTCCGCACATAGATTTAAATCGCGTGATATGCTGGTGAGGATTCCCAATTACTTTGTATTTTTGGAACGTTGGAAGTATATATTCTGGTGGGTACTGTATTTGATCGTAGCACGCCGGATACGGTCAACCAGGCTTGATTGACCTATTTGCGGCTTCACTGGCATAATGAGCTTTGATTTGATGAGCGATATATACATTCAGCTTTGCTTTTGAGATCATTTTCTCCTCAGCCGTTGATGAGGCTCGCAGAGAATTTAAAATGACACCCTTGTCTTTAAGAGCGACTACCGGCGGTTCATCTGCTGATGGTTCCAAATGGACCATCATTCCAGCCTTATTCTGGATCAAAAGGGCCATCTAGTTCATTTTAGCAGACATCGTTGCCGCTTCTTCATCTCTCTTCTTGAGAGTGCGCTTTAGGAAATCAATATTTGACTCCTGCCATGTCCTTTCTTCTAGTGCGTCTTCGGGGTTTGCTTTAGACGATGGATTAGCGAGTGCTAGCGCCTGACCAAGTATCTTCTACAACTTTTCACGTTCCAGTTGAGCTTTCATCGGAGACCGAGTATGCGGCCTGTGACTAGTAGAGGCACGACCTTCATCTCTGGAATTCACCATATGGATTGTGTGAACTACCATACCCCCATGCTTTGGGTGTTTAGAGTCTTGGCCTTTGGAATTTGCCTCAGGCACTTAAGCTTTATCTGGCCTCTCTTCTTTATGAGAAGCTTCTTTGGGAGGAGCCATTGTATCAGGACCCACCTTGGGATGAGTCCCCTTATATTTGAAAGGGGAGTCGTTAGAATTTGGCTGACGTTTAGGGGAAGAGCCACATACGATGATTGAGTCCTTCGCCTGCTTCCACACCTTATATATAGATGAGGATAGATTCCTCAGAGAGTGAACTAGCTTCTGTTCTCCTTGGATCTCCATGGGCCGTGGAGACCTTTTGAGTGCTGCAGTAGGGGAATTTTATCCGAATCTTTGCAGCAGTTCAAAGTTGTTCCCGGTTGGAACAACAACAATCATCTTTGGAGTTGAAGTGGGTGGGTCAACATGAACGGAGAACTACCCCCAGCTTTTTTTGTATGACGCCGATATCGACGTCGACCATTTCTTAAGGCCGGAATTCGATTAGCTTCAGGATTTTGCTGAGCCTACCCCCAGAGCTTGAATATTCTAGCCCATGTATTGACCTTGGTCGTCAGCTGGTGTCGGTCATATGAATATTGATGCTGTCAGTAGAACTGGAGCTTGAGGAGTCAGCCTATGGAAGACAGACTTCTTCTAGGCTCTCCCGTTTGGTGTTGAGGCACCGAAGGTAGGAGGTGGGAGCATAGACCCAAAAAGAAGCCCTTTCATTTTTTAAAAGGACAGATTGCAGAGATTTGAGGTTGCAAGTGGCCCATACTTGACTCCACCAGATGTGACAGAGCCTGAGTGGCGTTAAGTGGAAGCAAATGTCATTCTGCATAGAGACGAAATGCCAACTTCAGTATCCCATCACCCAAGAGCAACTATAAATATATATATCGCGATTATTTGATCACGGGAAAACATGATACACGAAGTGTGGAGTAGAAAGAGGAAGATGTCCCACTGAGCATGCCAGAATCTGTTTACCACCGAAGACCGGACTGAGACGCGGAGACGTCTAGCCTGAATTTGGGGGCAGATGCTATTTGGACATATCCGTACACCTCTTTGAAGATACCAAGTTGATTTATGGCACCGTATATCAAAGGTTTGGATAGATGCGACCGATGTAACAGACTTTATCAGATTCCCCCTCATTTGTGAGGGGTTTTTGATTATGGGGACGCTCTTCCCTGTAGGTGCAAGCCCCTGCAGTTTATTACGTTATCGTGTTGCGATAAAAATTTTCTCCTTCTCAAGTAGTTCACTTCGTGTCGTGTGTTTATTTTGTTTTTATTGTTGCCCGTGGATTGTATACGGAGACTAGTTTATGTTGTCGTCTCCCGTAGGGCGCGGATTAGTCCACATCCGTATATATGTTGGGTTTGGATCAAGGATTTTCTTGATGGGGGTCCACGTTGGTAGCTTGGTTTGCTAATGGGAATGAACTTAGGACGAGATCTCATATAAATAAGGTCTATCAGTTTATGAGATATTTGGGTTTGATCTAAGGATTGTTAGTCATATTTGAGACTAAGATCAACTTAGAAACAAATAAGCATATAGGCTAAATTTTATTAGTTTAAGGACATCATGGCCCAACATTCCTTGTTTGGGACGAATGTTAGTTTAAGGACATTTTGGTCCATTATTGCCATGTTTGAGGGGGATATTGGTTTGGGAACATTTCGGTCCAACATTCATATTGCGCGCACATGTATTTGTTACATGGCGGAGTGAACGATGGTGACATAGAATGCACCCAATTTGGAGTGCGATCCAATTTGAGGTGTGCACGTCAATTTGGAAGTGCATCAATGTAGGATGTATCATTCTTTGTCTTGATGAAATTTTACATCAAGTTGGGACGAGAAAGGAGTTGTTATTTTTCAGGACCCGCCACCTTTCTGAAGACATTGAAAAATTACAACGACATATATCAGAGGTGTGAAGAGATGTACCCTTGAACCAAATCCCATACTTGAGGGAAAAGATCGTGGTGGATCTTCCAAGAATCATTAGTCTTGTTTGAGACTAAGATTAACTTAGAAGTTATGGGATGAAGATCGTTAGTCATGTATGGGACTAAGATCAGTTTGGATATCACGAACATAAGCTTATCCAATTTAGGCTAAGATTGGGTTTCTGTAATACCCAGCGGTGCTAAGCACTCATATATACAGCACTCACAAGCCACTGGTGTCAGTTGGTTCACCTAAGATGTATACAGGTGCTCATTGGGTTATGAGTACACCGGACAGGACTTGCCGGGAACATGCTAGTTGGTCTTATACCTGACGTCAGATAGCAGTTCCCTGGTGACATGTGTACAGGTTAGTTCATCGACCTGAGGATCGCCATTTGTCTCGTGTGAGTTCCCACTGTACTTTGATTACTACCCTACCACGCTCAAAGGAGACGTGCAAACAGGTTTTAGTTGGGTACAGTCCCGAGCTACATGGAGGCAGTGAGCGGATCTTCGGGGGTTCGTCTCTCCCGGTATTGGGGGTGAGGTCGCGCTGTGTCTAGGAGAGCCAGAACATGAAAAGTCCTTGGCCAAGGCAGGAGATTTACTGGTAGGTATTCCAGTAGTATCTCAGGGTGTTCTGGGCTGATCTCTGACACGACTTGTACCGCTTTTGGGGGTCTGACTTTTACCAACCCCCTAGGCCCTCCATGCGATGTTCATAAACGAACGGACCGGACTGTACAGATATTGTCACTGACAGGCTCAGTAGGGTGTCAGGATGAGTTCGCTCATCGATGTCCCTTTTGGTCAATAGCTGGTGGCCCGTCACGTATTGGCTTATATCTCTGACGTGCTAGTGGTTAAATCCACAACCAAGGTGTTGACGAGTCTTTAGAGTCCCCCACATTCAGTTGCTCAAGTTTTCGGGCGAAACGCTGTAGAGGCCGTATGGAGATATGGCAGGGTTCGATCAGACACGTGCGGTATTGCACGGATCAGGATCGGATGGATCATACCAGCCGGCTTTGGTTTAAGCCGGATCCTGGTATAGTGCAGTGTAGATTTTGTCTCATTGCATTTGTATTTCAGTCGGAATACAAATGCGGGTGTGTATACACAGTATCGGGGTTTTTCTGTAATTTATTACGGGACCAGTTTTCTGGAGTTGCCAGTTTGCTTTCCGTTTCGACCATATTTCTTTGTATCTTTCATTGGTCGAAGATTGGTGGAGGAGGGCTTATTTGCATTTGTGCAAAAAAGCATTTGTGGAGGGTGTTCATTGCATTTGTTGCATCATGATGGTTTTCATGATGGTGCACTTTCATTGACTTCTTGACTTGATCATTACTTGACTTTTGGAGTAATGATGATGGGTTATGATAAGGTTGTTGGAGTGTTGGATTTGGTTTTTGATGATGATTCATAATAAGCCTTTTTCTCTCTCACTCTTCTATGATTGATTCACACCCCCCTTGAGTTTTCTCCTCCTCTCCCACCTAAGGAGGCCGGCCACTCCTCATATGGTGCTGTCCCAATTTTTGTGCAAGGGAATTACACTCATTTGGCTTCACAAATATCCCATAGTTCCACCTCCAAAGTATAGTTCATTCTCCTCCACAAAATGGCAACCTCCATGAACCCCAAAATGAGACATGGTTCTACACACATTCTACAGCAAACCTTGGGCACGTTGGCTCGCCAACTTCGTGCCCGAGTTGCCTCGGTCCAGAGGTGGGAGCCCGTAAAAGAAGCCGGCGACGTGGTGCCCTTCCGGCGACGAGGTGGAGACCGGAGATTCTGCGGGAGATCGGGACGACGACGAGAAGACCGGAGGACACAGATCACTCGGTATATCTCTCTTCCCATCTTATAGTTAGCTAGGACTAGTTTAATGGCACGATCCGGGTTTATAGTGCGTGGTGGTGCCGGTTTGAAAAGTTAAAGAATAGCATCGCTTCCGCATTCCGGCGTCGGATTGACGGCCGGGGCGCCGCCATGCACTTACAGTGTCGATACTTCGAGGGAGATTTTCCAACGCTTTCGCGAAGTTCCTTAATTAAATAATCTCTTTGCTCTGGGGGCGTAGCCCCGCTGACACCTTTCTAGACACCTACTTGGTTTATAGCATTGATCGTTAAGTGACGAATATCCTGATAAGTAGCATATACTCACAGTAGGATCGGGATCGAAATATCATCGTCTGATAATGCTGAAGGAATCCTACCAACATTCATCAAACTCCAAATGGTATGCATCTCTTTGCAAATTTCAGTTTCTTTAGAAATTCCCGATATATATTTTTGCCCCATGCTCTTATGACCTTGGCTTTGGTCAAAATGTCATAAGTCACATGTCAAGTTCTACCCGTCATTATCTTGTCAATTTGAACCCATCCGTATATACCCCTGACTTTGGTCAAATGATAATACGACTGTCCCAAACTAACTCATCTATCAATGCAACAAATGAATACCCAGTAGCTACCAAACACTATGCCTTGACTTTGGCCAAAATACATAGTTTGAATACTACTGAATACCCAAATGAAATGACGGAGGGCTACGAATGGTTTTGGCGAAACCGTGAACGTAGTGAACTTGATATAACCGAAGGAACCTGATAGCTTTTAAAAGGAGTGGTTAAAGCTCCGCAATTAAAAAATATCTTCTGTTTAAAAATAACCGAGTGGTTTCTTTTAAATTGTTCCAACGATTAAACTTTGGTTTATTTTCTTTGCATTAATAATAATGAGTCCCATCATTAACCTATCATTGCAGAAAACAACGAAAATACAACGTCCTCTTATGCCATCCGCATTCGCCTCTGGGTCCCGTCATCACCCGTTAGGTTACTTAACTAACAACAGAGCGGGGACTGGGCTAGCGTGGGTGTAAAACATAAGTGACGTCTAAATAGCTATCATATATAGATATTGTACATTCGTCAGACGCAATAATAGGCATTCCAGATCTCAGATGAACACTATTGGATATACATGCAATCCGTGTTTGTTTTGAGCCTGCAACAAAAGACGGATTACACAGTTGTGATGAATAGCCATTACCCCACCCTAGACCCCTACGGGTACGGAAAACTACCCGCCAAGTACCCGAAGTGAAGCGATCTCCCTCAACAAAGTGAGTAGGCCACTAAACACTTCAAAGTACCCGGTAGTTTTTGCACCCCACCTTGGGTCTGTCCTAGGAGCAAAAACAGTAAAATGAAATAATACAACGGTGGCTACAACCGCAACCTGGATGCGCCCCGCAAAATAATATTACAACATGTTACATTTACATTGAATGAATTAAAATAATAACCCATTACAAAACCCCGGCTAATCACCACAACAGTCCAATACAGTTCATAAACACAAACAGTAAAATCCATTACAGAAATGTGCAACCCCTTGCCAACCGACATACTAGCAGTTAGGGGAGGTTTACGAACACATTATACAAACACAGATATAATCAAATTAGCAAACATCGCAAAATTTCGATCGAGCAAACACTTTAGATTCTACTGCAAAACTTCTCTGTGCACCTGAGATCTTAGCAGAAAATAAAATATCCCAGAAATATCATTATTAACACAAAAGGGTTACTGGAAAAATTGGGGCTGACTCGGCCCAACTCGGCCGCGGATCCGCGGTGTATCGCATGGATCCGCCGCGGTTCCGTGGTGAGATTGCCGAGTCACGAGTCCAAATTTTTGCAGTAGCCCTATAATTCCCTGATTGTTATTTTTCAGGTCCCTGAAAAATTTTTAGGGCCTGTTTTAAATTCGACAGAAACTGTGATAAATCGATGATGTTTCCGGTTCTTTTTGCATTCGAAATTTATACGACTTTGCTAATAAGTTAATTATTGTTTAGCGAGGCTCTGATACCACTGTAAGTCGATGTGCAACACCCCACGACTCGCGGGGAGACGGAAATATGAAAAACGATCTTGTTCTTTTCTTAAACATCGACTAACCGCATGAATCGAAGCTAAACGATAACCAACAACTATCATGGAAGTTCTAACTACTATGTGAAGTGATTATACCTAAAGAACCGTTTCCTTCGTCTTTACGTTCTCCACCTCCTCCTCGGCCTTCTCCAAGTACTAGACGATCCACCTGAGCTTTGCTTCAAGCTTTACCTCAAACTAGAAGTAACTAGGTTTCTTAAAGTGCTAATCTAAGTAACCTAGGTGATCCACCCGAGAGCTCTCTGACACAGCGCGATATCAACTCCCAATACCGGGAGAGATGAATCATGTCTAACCGCCACTGCCTCCAAGTGCTCGGGACTGTACCCAATTGCTACCTGTTTGCACGACTCTTTTGGGCCGTGGTAGGGTAGCAATCTAAGAACAGTGGGACACACTTGAGGCGAAGTAGCAGTGTCAAGTCTGCGGACTATGCTGTACTCATGTCACCTGGGAACTGTTAACTGACGACTGGTATAAAAACCCAACCAACAGTTCCCTGCAAGTCCTGTCCGGTGTACCCGTAACCCAACGAGCACCTGTATACTATCTCCAGTACGACGTACTGACGGCTGTGGGACAGACCATCTCCCCAACTGGGATGAGAAGCGTACACAATAGTCTACTCCGGAGTATCGATGCCCTGTCTCGATAATCCTACGACTAGGGACCTGAATAAGGATGTGCTTGTAGACTACCCAGCCCCCACTAGTGCGACTGCCATCACAACGCTGGTAGTCAAGCAAGATCCTAAGAGCTCTATCAATACGTATACTCACAGATTAAGATTGAAAAACCAAGTAGCATACTACCATGTTTAGCAAGACTGTTATATACATGTGAATATCCCAAGCTTCCATTAAGTAATATACAAACTAGTATGATACAATAATGGCCCCTAAGGCATATACACTAACACCTAGTATGCTCGGTTGTACATTGATGAGATTGTGGGTTTTCACGGCGTTCCCACATGCATCGTATCCGACAGGGGCAGCCAGTTCACTAGCCGTCTTTGCAAGAAGCTCAGGAAGCTTTGGGTACCAGATTAAGTTTTAGCACCGCTTTCCATCCGCAGACCGATGGTCAGTCAGATCGGACTATACAGACTCTGGAGGATATGCTTCGTGCATGCGTGCTTGATTTTGGTGGCAGTTGGGATCATCACTTGCCGTTGATAGAGTTCTTCTACAATAACAGTTATCAGGAGATGATTCAGATGGCACCTTTTGAGGATTTATATGGTAGAAAGTGTCGATCGCCAGTCTGCTGGACCGAACTCAGCGAGAGCAGGATTTTAGGACCCCAGTTTGTTCAAGAGACTACGGAGAAGATCCAGTTGATTCAGGATAGGATGAGAGCATCCTAGTGCTGACAGAAGTCTTATGCCGACCGTCGTCGTCGCAGGCTCGAGTTCGCAGTGGGGGATCATGTATTCCTACAGATTTCCCCGATGAAGGGCGTGATGAGATTTGGGAAGAAAGGGAAGCTTAGTCCCAGATTTGTAGGTCCTTTTGAGATCCTTAAGCGAGTTGGTACCGTTGCCTATCGTTTGGCACTTCCGCCCAGTTTTCCGGTTGTTCACCCCGTATTCCATGTATCGATGCTTCGCAAGTACCTTCAAGACCCTTCTAACATGATTCAGCACCCGACCGTCCAGCTAGAGCACGATCTTTCGTTCACCGAGCAGCCGGTAGTTATATTGGATCGGCAGGTGAAGAAACTTCGGTCAAAGGTCTTGCCATCTGTGAAGGTTCTTTGGCGTGACCCGAATAGTGAAGAGGTCACTTGAGAGGCCGAGAGCGAGATTCGAATGAAATTCCCTCATCTCTTTGAAGGTACACATAGTAAGATTTTTAAATTTAAGGACCGAATTTCTTTAAGGGGGGGAGATTGTAACACCTTAGAATTTGATTAGTGTTAATTAAGCGATAATGCGGGTTTTTAGTAAAAAAGTTAACCAAAATAGTTTTCACATATTTTATAAAAATTAATTAATATTTTATTATTATTTGTTTTGGCTTGCACACACTTGTGCATGTTAACCTAGGGTTAATTAGTGTTAACCATGCTTAAGTAGCCATGGCACCTTAACCCTCATTTCCATTAAGTTATATGTAATTATATAAATTATTTAGTTTTTAAAATAAAGTTTTGAATTTGGGGTTGACTTGAGAGAGAGGGAGAGAGAGGGTTGACATGGAAATGATGAGGAATGGGCAAACATGGGGTGCATTTAATGAAGAGAGAGAAGGGGCATGGCTACTCTCACCCTCTCATTCTCTCATTCTCACCTCACACTCCTCATTTCTCTTCTCATTCTCTCATTCTCACTTATTTCTTCATCTCATTTCCTCATCCCCTCAACTGAAACCCTAACCATTTCATCTCTAAACCAAGAAAAATCACCACTAAACCTCACTAAAACCCTTCACAAAGTCAAGTTAAGCCACTAAGATGACTTGGAGCAAGGAAAGCTAGGGTTTCTGAGCAAGTGTGGAAAGGTAGTGATCCCTAACTGTTAATTAGGTTCTTATATTGTTGTGTCGCCTAGTAGTCGCTGTTTAGAACAACAAAGATATAGTTTTGTGCACATATCGTATTTTTAATATCATTTTGGGGTCACTGTAATCTGCTATCACCACGAATTGTTACTGGAAAATCTAGTAATGTAGTAGTGTTGTACTAGAGGCCCTGAGTGTTCACCTGAAACCCTGACCCCACCATTCACTGTTCATCCGGGGAGATCTAGGGAAATTCCGGCGTCGCCGGTTTTGTAGGGACCTGGGGGGTTGTGGTTTTTAGGGTAGCTGTCTATAGGTATTTTGGGGTGTTTGGTACTGCTTGATTTTTAGGTTCTGACTGTAGTCAAAATCTGGGAACAATTTGCTAGTTTTTAGTGTTTTGACTACGCGCGTTACGATATCCGACACGGTTCGCTTTCCTGGTGTAGCTCGCTGCACTTAGGCTTGATTTAGTATGTCGCTACACACATTAGCCACTAAGCGAACACTTAAGAGTTTCTAGGAGTCGATGCGTCGATCAAAATGTAATTGTATGTATTATTGAATGGTTTCTGAGAAACACTTGTTATGTTTTGTGTGATAATAGGATTGCAGGCGGGGACTTCGGACACTACAAAGAAGGGAAAGCAGGTGGTTGGATTTACCTTGCCCGAGATCATCGGTGAGTAAATTTAACATCTACGGGGAAATCGCCCATATGGCATTAAGCGTCAGGGCTAGATATGATATTATAGTCACATGTTATATGCATATGAGTTGATTGTGCATGTGCCTTGACTTAGTACCCATTGGACACTGTACCATTACTGACGGTTCATGTTGCACGGTCACCAAATTGTATGCTACACACACACCGTTGGTAATTGCCATGACATGCACAACATATGCACATATATGGTATTGTATTCTTTTTTGACATTGAGACGTTGATTCTTATTCTACTACGCACATGGCATGCATCATGCATACATACCTACATGTATATATACATTCCTTGCTATAGCTACATATACACCTTTATATGATGTTGCACTTGATTTTTAGGAGAACGTGGGAACCACATGATATTATTAAAAACTTGATTCATTTCAAAGAGCGGTTTTCCCTTGATATACTCATATTACTGTTCCATGTTGCATACATCATATTTCATGGATTTACGCATTGAGATACGGATTTCATGTGTTTTATGGATCTGAGAACCATGGTGATATTTCAAGAAAGTATGCATTGTTTTGAAAACCCGGTTTCTCTTGATATGATATTTCGATGCGTCCACCATGAGTTTTCTCGGTTCTGAGCTATGAGTATACCTGATTCGAAGAGCGGTATGCACGGTCTGTGGGTACATGGTGGACCCGGTGAGCTACCCCGGGGCAAGAAGACTCGTATAGAAAGGCAGTGAGCCCGACGGAGGGAATACTACCAACCGGTGATAGTTTGGACCCGGCGGTTATCCGAAGGATACCGACCGGAGTCGTGAGATGGATATGGGCCGATCCGGACTGACGGAGCCTGAGTTATATGGATTTACGTGTCGATGTTGGACACGGGATTTCATGATGTTTCGAGTGTCGATGTTGGGCACTCAGGTTCCATGAGATTTACGGATATAAGGGCCGATCAGAGTGATGGCGCCTGAGGTATTGGGATTTGTGGTGTTGTTGATGGACACCGGGTTTTTCTACGATGATGATTCATCGATGATGATATGTTTTATCCCACACTTAGTAGTTATTTGATATGCATTGTTTCATGTAGTTGTAGTATCCTGATGGTGTACCTTGATCATGATTGTTGCATATCCATATTTCCATACTTATGCTATTAGATTACATGTTTTAGATTATCGTTGTTCGTGCATACCTGCGATTATCTGTATGATGTTACTTACTATTCACAGTTGGAAACTCACCTTCGTTGTGACACAGTGTTTTGCAGGCTTGACCCTCAGAGTAGTCGCGGCAGGGCTCCCTATTATCTCTATTTTTGCGGATACCGCTACGGTTGGCTGTGAGGCCGTTTGGTGTAGGTGGGTTGCGGTTATCCGACTTCATCTATTGTACATTTTATTGTATCTAGTATTCTCCATCTACCATTTCCATGTATTGACTTAGAGACGAGTTGTGAGGATCGATATTGTATATTTTATGACTCTGGGTGTTGTGCTCGCGTAAGCCGGCCTTTCTTATGTCGCTTTATCTCTTTTATGATGTTTTCATTCTATTGTCCATTTCTTCGCTACAGTGTCGTATATATATACGCTTGTGGCAGTTCTTTCCTCCTTTAGGTGTGATGTGCTTCCGTTTGGGGATGCTTTTCTTATATCCTATGTTTGTACCCGTTTCGGGGCTAGTTTTTACAGAGGTGCTGCCGAAATTTTTAATAAATTGAACCTAAGCTTTAAAATTTTACTTGAGATTTCCAAATGTTTTTATCACTTAATTCTTTTTATGGTTTAGATTTCTGGGTTTTCGGCTTACTTGAATTGCGTTATGCCTGTTGACGTCACGTGGTTTAAGTGCCGGTCATGTGCCTTAATTTGGGTCGTGACACCAGCGTATTGACGAGTCTTTAGAGTTCCACACAGAAGGTTTCCCTGATTCGGGCGAAACGTTGTAGAGGCCGTATGGATTTATGGTATGGTTCGATCATATACGTGCACTTGTGCACGGATTATGATCGGACGGATAATACTAGCGGGCTTTGGGTTAAGCCGGATCCTAGTATTATATTGTTGGATTATTTTCGTCTCATAGTATTCATATTCAGTCGGAATACGGATGCATGTATGTATATACGGATGAGGGGTATTCTTGTAATTCGTTACAAGATAACTTTAGGGTTGTCATTTCTTTTCTTGATTTAAACATTTAGATTAAATGTTTAATTGTGTGAAGAGTGTGAGTGCAAGTCTTGGCTTTGTGCAATGAATGTTTTTGTTTTTGGTTAGGATATTTTGTGTGAGATATTTTGGTGGTGAGTGGCTTCTCATTTTTGCTAAGGGATTTTCTTTAAGTGTTTAAAATATCACACACAAAACATCAAGCCAAAGCAACACAAAAAAAAAGAAAAAAAAAGCAGAGAACATTTTTCTTCACTTGCTTTTCATTTTCTTGAGCTCACACTTTTCTTCACTTGGCTTCTTCTTGATCTTCCATCCATGCCCTTTCATGAGTTGAGAATCCTTGGGTGTTTTGAGACAAAGTATCCACACACAATCTCTACTTCATCTTGGGTATCCAGGCTAGCAAACTGGATGCCCGCTTCGGTTTTGAAGCAGAAGCCCGTATTACTAATCCTCGACGTGGATCGTCTTCGACGAGGGAGACCGGAGATCGAACTTGATCGAGAAAGCCGCGAGGAGCTTAGGACAAAGGTTGAAGACCGAAGGACACGGATCGATCGGTATAACCTCTCCAAACTCTTTTTATATAACTAGTATAGGGTTAATGGTATGATCCGTTAATTAGGGTTCCGTTAGCGCCGGTTTTCTAAAATTTTTGTTCCGCGTTTGGCTATGGATTGATGGTCGGGGCGCTGCCGTAACCCTACAAAAATCGACCGAGCCAGGTCCACTCAGCATATGTATATCAACAGATTCACCATCCTGCTTTAAACTAATAAACTTCTCTTCCATTTCCTCCTTAATAGATTGCAGAAAGAACTTCTCTAAGAAACTCCGTGTAAAAATCGCCTATCAGCTTTGCCAAACGGGTCTCCTCAACAAGCCATCACTCATGAGCATAATCTACCAACCGGATGCGTACTACATCCACCCTTTTCTCGTCTGGGATATATGCAGCAACTAAAAGATTTTCTATATCCACCATCCACTGCTCTGCCGGTAATGGCTTCTCCAATCCTGTAAAGGTGGCCGGACCAAGCTTGCTGAATTTCTCCACAGCACTCTCACGTTGAGCTGGTCTAGAAACTGCCGCCCTCTCAGCAGCCGTGATAGTAGTATGTTGGGCCGTCCTCAAGCCCTTTTGGAAATCCTCAGCCTGCCACTGGTTTAGCTCGGTCTGACGTTTCTGGTTCTCCACCATACCGCGTATGACCCCAAGTAGTGCGTCGTCATCTACACGCCTCTGATATGCCCGCAAATCTTTTCCTACCATGATTATGAAGTCAAGAACATTTGGAGAGTGTTCCCCTCCGAACACGGAGGCGCGACCGCGCAGGTCCGTCTTGCCTGAATTCGGGACAGATACTAATTGGTGCTATCCGTCCACCTCTCCGAAGATGCCAAGTTGATTTATGGCACCATGTATCGAAGGTTTAAACGGATGCGGCCGATGTAGCAGACTTCGTCAGATTCCCCCTCGTTGAGGGGTTTTTGATTGTGGGGACGCTCTTCCCTGCAGGCACAAGCCCCTGCAGTTAATTACGCTACCGCATCGCGGTAACCACTTTCTCCATCTCCAGTTGCTCACTTCGTGTCGTGTGTGTTTGTTTTGTTTTTGGTTTCCCGTGGATTGTATACGGAGACTAATTTATGTTGTCGCCCGTAGGGTGTGGATTAGTCCAAATCCGTATTTTCTTAGATTTGGGTTTGGGGTTGGGTTTAAGGATACGTTACTCTTATTTGAGACTAAGATCAACTTAAACGTTTGTTAAGGATACGTTAGTCTAATTTTAGACTAAGATCAACTTAACGGGATCGTTTAGATCCAACAAGAGAGCATTTGGACTCTGTTGTTTAGTTTAGGGACATTGCGATCGATTAGTTTAAGGACATTACGGTCTAATGTTAAGGACATCATAGTCCGTGAGTTCAAAGACATCACAGTCAAGGTTAAGAACATCATAGTCCATGAGTTTAAAGACCTCACAGTCAAGGTTAAGGACATCATAGTCCGTGAGTTTAAAGACCTCACAGTCAAGGTTAAGGACATCATAGTCCATGGGTTTTAAAGGACCCCACAGTCCGTGGAATGTTTGGTTGTCGGGACCCGTCACCTCTCTGAAGACGTTGAAGGATTACAACGATAAATATCAGAAGAGTAAAGAGATGTACCCTCGAACCGATATGAGTTGGTTAAAAGATCAGTAGTCCAATTTGGGGCTAAGATCTGTTAACATATTTATGAGCAGATGAGCTCAATTAATATGAGTTGAGGACTTATGGCCAATCTTGGGCTAATTCCAATTAGGTTAAAATGTTTAACATTTTATTTTGGGCTGTTGAGCCTTTATTTGGGCTTGGCCCTTTTAACAATGCTGAGCATTGATTTATATCTTGACAATGTTTTTGTCTTTTATTGAATGCTGAGCATTCACCAGAGCTCTGGGCTTATTAAAGAACAATTTATGTTCTGTCAGCGCAACACGTGGTGCGCTAGGCGCTTTGCGCCAGTTAAAGAGCACAGTGCGCTTCTGCCACGTGGCGCACATGTAAGGGTCAAGCGTCGCGCTTGGCGCTAGACGCCAGATGATGAGCACATGATGCCAGTTTATGAGCGCTGAGCGCTAATCCATGAGCGCATTGCGCTTTCAGTTTAGTGGCGTACACATGAGTGACACGTGGTGTGCTTGGCGCTGAGCGCCAGCCCATGAGCGTAGTGCGCTATTTCAAGAGCGCAAAGCACTAGTGGTTAATTGGTGCATACGTGATTGACACGTGGTGCATTTGGCGCTGAGCGCCAGTCAAGAGAGCGCAGAAGCGCAGTTTAAGAGAGCAAAGAGCATTTGATCAATTTTATGATCTGAGCTTTTTAAAAGAGACTTTGTCTCAAGATCTAAGAACAACCGTTCTTATTTTGTTTCAATCTCTGATGAAAGGCTTTGCCTTTATGGATCTATGATCCTTAAGAGAATTGAATTATTCTCCTTTTTGTAATGAGATGTTCATGATCTCTTTGAGAAAAACTTTAGTCTTATAGATCTATGATGTATGAGAAGTAAGTTCTTCTTTTATTTTATGGTGAGATCTTTTGATCTCTTTGTGAAAGACTTTTTGTCTTTGTAGATCTATGATTTTTTTAAAGAAATGAATTCTTCTTTTTATGAGATGATTTCATCTCTATGTTCATCATCATCATTTTTACCTTGAAGAAAGATCTTCTTGCAATAGCTTACTCTTTAAATTTTCTCAAAGTTTTTGGAGAGGTTTCTCTCTCTTTCTGTATATCAGAGACTTGAAGTCTAAGGGCCTTTTTATAGGGTAGGCTGATTTGTTGAATCAGTTAAAGAGATCTTTCTCTGATTGATTTGGGGATGTTTCCCATCGTTGGATCTTTGATCCAAGGGCTTCTATTTTATAGAAGGCAATCTTCTTGTTTTTAACAAGATTGGGAAATCTTTCCAAACAGAATTTATTCTGTATTTTGATGATTTTTAATCACCATTGGATCATTGATCCAACGATGCTCTGATTTTCAGAGCACAATTTTGTTATTTGGAAAAATTTTGAGAAATCGTTCCTTAACAGAATTTAATTCTGATTAATTAATAATTTATTATTATTATTAGATCTTTGATCTAACGGTGGGGAGCTTTTAGTTCCAGCGCAAGCGCACCCGTGCCTTGCACATGGTGTGCTGCTTAGAATGCAGCGCACTTAGCGCTAGCGCATCCGTGCTTTGCACGTGGTGCGCCACTCAGAGCGCAACGCGCATAGCGCTAGCGCACACGTGCTTTGCACGTGGTGCGCTGCTTAAGTGCAGCGCTCTTAGCGCTAGCGCATACTGCTTTGCACGTGGTGCGCTGCTTAAGTGCAGCGCTCTTAGCGCTAGCGCACACGTGCTTTGCACGTGGTGCGCTGCGTAGGGCGCGGCGCACTTGGCGCTGTATTTGAAGCGATGCTTCTGTAAGTCGACGTTAGACACCCCATATGATGCAGGGAGGCGGAATAGGTAAGTCAATCATTTTGTTTAAACTAATATAGACTAACTTTACGGATCTTTGCTAAACCCTAACTAACAACAATATAGAAGTGATTAGCTACTATGATAGATGATTATACCTAATGAATCAAGTCCTTCTTATTCTCGTTGACCACCTCTTCGTCGGCCTCCTCGTTGTGATAGAAGATCCACCCGAGAGCTACTTCTCTAAGCTTTAACCTCTCACTTGAGGTAACTAGGTTGCTATGAGTGCTAATCAAGATAGCCTAGAGGATATAGAAGAGAATTAGGGATCTATTAGTCTTGCTAACCCATGGATCTCAACACATGAGAGGTTAGGGTTAGTTCTTTGAAGACAGAGAGCTTGAGGAGAGAGAAGGTGAGAGTGAGAATTATATGAATTATGTCTCATTTGTTATATATGATGAAGCATAAAGAATATCAAATAAATCATTATTTGATATTAACAACCATGCTTCATTTAATACATACAATGAATTATCTCATGAGTCATTAAGCAATAAATGCTTTATTAACTCATTTGGATGATTCATCTCATGAGTCACTAATCTATTTAATGCAAATAACACCTAAGCCTCCAACTCATCAATCTTCTAGAAGCTTCTCGACTAATTACGAGAATTCCCCTCCCATCCGTGAAAACACGGAAATACTAAGACTGTATAAATCCAATAATCCAATACTAGAATCTGGTTTAAACCAAAGCCTGCTAGTATAAACTGTCCGAATATCGTACGTGCGTAAAAACACATATGTGTCCGAACCCTGTCGTAAAAGCATACGACCTCTATATCGTTTCGCCTGAAGCAGGGAAAC
Organism: Agapanthus africanus; assembly: GCA_030015575.1. Classification (NCBI taxonomy): domain Eukaryota; kingdom Viridiplantae; phylum Streptophyta; class Magnoliopsida; order Asparagales; family Amaryllidaceae; genus Agapanthus; species Agapanthus africanus. Next base: position 818,692,212 of record CM057339.1, on the reverse strand, counting down.
TCTCTGTGTGGGATTCTAAAGACTCGACACTACGCTGGCAGTGGGTTTAACCACAGACCGCAAGCGCCACTAGCTGTACGTAACGGTCCGCAGGTAGATGTCGATAAGAAGGCCGATGAGGAAACCCATCCGAACTCCTACTGAGCCTGACGTGACAATCACCATACAGTCCGGTCTGCTCGTCTAAGACTATCGCATATGAGGCCTAGGGGGCGGCAAGCGTCAGTCCCCTAAAAGCTGTATAAGTCGTGTCGGAATGAAGCCCATTACACCTTGAGAAGCTACTGGAAATCCTAGCAGTAAATCTCGTTTGCCCTGGCCAGGGACTTTGTGTAATGGATTTCCAAACACAGCGCGATATCAACTCCCAATACCGGGAGAGAAGAATCCTATCTAACCGCCACTGCCTCCAAGTGCTTCGGGACTGCACCCAACTGCTACCTGTTTGCACGACTCCTTTGAGCCGTGGTAGGGTAGCAATCTAAGGACAGTGGGAACACACTTGAGACGAAGCAGCAGTGTCAAGTCTGCGGACTAAGCTGTACTCATGTCACCTGGGAACTGTTAACTGACGACGGGTATAATACCAACCAACAGTTCCCTACGAGTCCTGTCCTGTGTACCCGTAACCCAACGAGCACCTGTATACTATCTCCAGTACAACATACTAATGGCTGTGGGACAGACCATTTCCCCTGCTGGGATGAGAAGCGTACACACTAGTCTACTCCGGAGTAACGATTTCCTGTCTCGATAATCCTATGACTAGGGACCTGAAAAAGGATGTGCTTGTAGACTACCCAGCCCTTACTAGTGTGACTGCCATCACAACACTGGTAGTCAAGCAAGATCCTAAGGGCCCTATCAATATGTATTCTCGATATGCTAACATATACACATATTAAGATAGATATAAACTAAGTAGCGTACTACCATGTTTAGCAAGACTGTTAATATAACTGTGAATATCCCAAGCTTCCATTAAGTAATATACAAGCTAGTATGATACAATAATGGCCCCTAGGACATATACACTAACAATCTCCCATTTGCACTAGGGCCATGTACTGGCGTATCGAAGACCTATCATCTCGAGTAGCCTCTCGAACTGAATCTGCGGTAAGGCCTTAGTGAATGGATCTGCAGTGTTCTCTTCTGTAGCAACTCTCCGGACCTCGATCTCCTGGCGATCTATGATCTCCCTGATCAAGTGATACCGCCTTAAGATATGACTGGACTTCTGATGGGACCTGGGTTCCTTCGCTGAAGCTATAGCTCCGTTGTTGTCACAATACAGCGGTATTGGATCAGCAATGGTAGGAACCACCTGAAGTTCTGTTAGGAACTTCTTCATCTAGACTGCTTATTTTGCGGCATCGCAAGAAGAGATATACTCCGCTTCCATCGTCGAGTCAGCAACGGTGTCCTTCTTGGAACTCTTCCAGCACACCGCCCCTCCATTGAGGGTAAAGACATAACCTGACATGGACTTGGAGTCATCGTTGTCACTCTGGAAGCTGGAGTCCGTAAAACCCTCGATCTGGAGGTCTTTTTCGCCGTAAACCAAGAACATATCCTTAGTCCTTCTCAGGTACTTGAGAATGTTCTTTACTGCTATCCAATACTTCTCCCCTAGGTCTGACTGATACCTGCTTACCACGCTCAGTGCGTAAGCTACATCTGGTCTGGTGCACAACATCGCATACATTATAGAGCCTACCGTAGAAGCGTAGGGTATAACTGACATGCGATCCCTTTCCAAATCAGTCTTGGGAGACAACTCTTTAGATAGGGTAATTCCGTGACAAGCCGGTAAATTACCGCGCTTAGAATCTTCCATACTGAATCTTTTCAGTATAGTGTTGATATACCTGGACTGCGAAAGTCCCAACATCCTCTTAGATCTATCACGATAGATCTGGATCCCCAGAATGTAAGAGGCATCACCCAGGTCTTTCATAGAGAACCTGTGTGACAAGAATCCTCTGACAGATTGTAGCATAGGAATGTCATTTCCTATCAATAGAATGTTATCCACGTATAGGACGAGGAATACGACAGTTCGTGCTACAATTTTACTATATATACATGGTTTATCTGGATTTTTGATAAAGTCATATTCTTTGACCGTTTCATCAAAACAGATGTTCCAACTCCGCGATGCCTGCTTTAGTCCATAAATGGACTTAAGCAACTTGCACACTTTCCCGCTGCTCCCACTCTGATTGAAACCTTCTGGCTGATTCATATAGACGCATTCTTCTAAATTACCATTTAGAAAAGCTGTCTTTACGTCCATCTGCCATATCTCATAATCATGGAAGGCGGCAATGGCAATAAGGATTCGAATGGATTTGAGCATAGCCACTGGAGAAAAAGTTTCGTCATAGTCCAAACCAGGTCTTTGACGAAAACCCTTTGCAACAAGTCTAGCTTTATAGGTTTCCACCTGTCCATCTACACCAATCTTTTTCTTGAAGATCCATTTGCATCCTATGGGTTTTACCCCATATGGAGCAAAGTCCAAAGTCCATACTTTGTTGGTGTACATGGACTCCATCTCGGTCCGCACTGCATCCCGCCATCTTACCGAGTCGCCGCTATGGATGGCCTGCTGGAAGCTAGTAGGTTCATCATTATCAATGACGCAATCCTCTCTATCCCCATCTATAAAAAAAACCGTAGTATCTCTCGGGCGGATGAGACGGCCTACTACTCTTGCGGAGGGGTGCGGGAATGTCTTGTTCTTCTTGAACTGCTGGTTCTACCAAACTTTCAGTAGTAGTTTGTGGTTCTGGAATTTCTTCCGGTTCTATTGCGCTCCCACTTATTTCCTTTTCTAAAAACTGCTGTTCTAGAAAATGGGTATTACGAGAAACAAAAACCTTTTGTTCCTCTGCGTAATAGAAGAAATACCCCTTGGAGTTCTTTGGATATCCCACAAACTTATATTATACTGATTGTGCCTCGAGTTTGTCCGCATGCTGCTTTTTAACAAAAGCTGGACATCCCTATATCTTCAGATACTGAAGATAGGGTTTCTTCCCACTCCACATCTGATATGGTGCGGTAGGCACAGTCTTGGTAGGAGCCATGTTCAAAAGATATGCAGCTGATTCTAGTGCATAACCCCAGAAAGATCGCGGTAACTCAGCATTACTCATCATGGAACATACCATATCCAATAGGGTTCGGTTCTGTCTCTCCGATACACCGTTATGCTGTGGAGTGTATGGAGGAGTAAGCTGAGAGAGAATTCCTTTCGCTTTTAGGTAACCCAGGAACTCGGCACTTATGTATTCACCACCTCGATATGATCTCAGTGTCTTGATACTTTTGCCGGTTTGGTTTTCTACTTCATTCTTATATTCTTGGAATTTCTCAAAGGCCTCGGATTTATGTTTCATTAAGAAAATGAATCTAAATCTAGAGTAATCGTCCGTAAAAGTAATGAAATATGAAAAACCACCTCTTGTATGCGTAGACATTGGACTACATACATCGTTCTGTATGAGTCCTAAGAGCTCGCTCGCTCTTACTCCATGTCCAGTGAATGGAGTCTTTGTCATCTTTCCTTTGAGACATGATTGACAAGTTGCATAAGATTGATATTCGAACGGATCCAAATATCCTTCTCTATGTAACTTAGTTAACCTTGTCTCATTGATGTGACCCAGTCTACAATGCCATATGAAAGCCTGATTTATATCTGGAGACTTTCTTTTTAGTTGTTCTGGACATTGAATATCTGTAATTGGTTTAGCACGTATATACCGTTATCTAGTGTACCGGACCCAATCAAACCATGATTAAGGTGGATGTTAACAACATCGCTTACAAACGTGAAATCATAAGCTTCTTTTGATAACAACGATACTGATATGATATTACACGTTAAACTAGGTACATAAAAACAGTTGCGCAAAACCAAAATATGTCCACTCGTCAATCCTAGGTGATAATCCCCTATGGACACAGCACCCACGTTAGCCCGTAAGCAACCTGGAGGGTCATATCACCAACCTTCAGCACTCTACGGTTTCTCAGTGCCTGCAATGAATTGCATATATGAGATCCTGATCCGGTATCCAATACTCAGGAAGTAGAGTTGATTGACAGACAATTTTCAATTACAAACACACCTGAAGTCGAAGCCACAGCATGCTTCGGGTCCTAGTTCTTGGCAATCCAAGCTTTGCAATCTTTCTTCCAATGGCCTTTCCTACGACAGTGGAAGCACTCGTCCTTTGCCACTATTGGCACCGCAACTTTTGCCTTTCCCTTAACTCCCACCTTACCAACACCACCTCTCGGTTTGGTAGCGGCCTTCTTCTTCCTTCCTTTAGCCCTAGCCTTAGACCCGGAAGAGGAACCATCGCGAACAAACAAAGTGGGTGTTTCCCTTGCTTTCTGCAAGGTGCTCTCTGCACTCCTCAACATATTAAGGAGTTCTGGAAGTTCAACTTATTTTCCTTGAATGTTGAAATTCAGAATAAACTGGGCGTAGGTGGAAGGAAGGAACTGAAGAACCAAGTCTGTATACAGCTCGTTCTCTAAAGTCGTCCCAATTTCCGCGAGCTCTTCTATATAGCCAATCATCTTAAGGACATGTTCTCCTACAGATGACCCGACGGCTAGCCTCGACTGAAACAAGTTCTTCGAGGTCTCGTATCTTCTATACGAGATTGCTCTCCATACAAATCCTCGGTGTGGAGAAATATGGATTCAAGATCTATATTCTCGTGCCTCCTCTGATGTTCATTATTCATAGAGGCAAGCACGATGCATTTGGCCTTCGCGCAATCAATCTCCCAGGTCTTGTGGATTTCCTTATCCGCGACACTGGATTCTCGACCAGGGACAGCAGGTGCCTTAGTGGTAAGGACAAACCCCAATTTGTCATAAGTAATTGCCATCTTAACATTCCGGAACCAATCTTTATAGTTTGGCCCTGTCAAAATATTTTTATCTAATAGTAACTTAAGGCCTGTCATGTTCTATGTCGCTGCAATTTAGAGAGAAAGGGAACACTTTAGCATGATGCTCTTGCAAGTTTAGAGTGGTTTTTAGTTTATCTAAACTGGATGGCTCCCACTGTTTCTCGAATCTCTCCTCAAACCAAAAAGGAAGAACTTGTCAGGACTATTCTCACCGTACAATTCTTGCTTAACCGTTCAGCCCGGCCGGTGTTGGTACTTCGAGGGAGGTTTTACGACGCTTTCGCGAAGTTTCTTAATTAAATAACCTCTTTTCTCTGGGGACGTAGCCCTGCTGACATCTTTCTCGACACCTACTTGGTTTATAGCATTGATCGTTAAGTGACGAATCTCCTGATGAGTAGCGGATACTCACAGTAGGATCGGGATCTAAATATCATCGTATGATAAAGCTGAAGGAATCCTACCAGAATTATCACACTCCAAATGGTATGCAACTCTTAGCAAATTTCAGTTTCTTTAGAAATTCCCGATATCTTTTTCTACTCCATGCTCTTATGACCTTGGTGTTGGTCAAAATGTCACATGTCAAGTTCTACCCATCATTATCTTGTTAATTTGAACCCATCCGTACATACCTCTGACGTTGGCCAAATGATAATACGACTGTCCCAAACTAACTCATCTATCTATGCAACAAATGAATACCCAGCAGCTACCAAATACTATGCCTTGGCGTTGGTCAAAATACATAGCTTGAATACTACTGAATACCCAAATGAAATGATGGAGGGCTACGAATAGTTTTGGCGAAACCGTGAACGTAGTGAACTTGATATGATCGAAGGAACCTGATATCTTTTAAAAGGAGGGGCTTAAGCTCTGCAATTTAAAAAATACCTTCTGTTTTAAAATAACCGAGTGGTTTCTTTTAAACTGTTCCAACGATTCAACTTTGGTTTATTTTCTTTGCATTAATATAATGCGTCCCATCATTAACCTATCATTGCAGAAAACAACGAAAATACAACGCCCTCTTATGCCATCCGCATTCGCCACTGGGTCCCGTCATTCACCTGTTAGGTTACTTAACTAACGACAGAGCGGGGGCTGGGCTAGCGCGGGTGCAAAACATAAGTGACGCCTAATAGAAATCATATATAGATATTGTACATTCGTCAGACCCAATAATAGGCATTCCAGATCACAGATGAACATATTAGATTTTCTACGAATCCGCATACCTTTTGAGCCTGCAAAGAAAGACGGATTACACAGTCGCGATGAATAGCCAAAACTCCACCCTAGACCCCTACGGGTACGGCAAACTACCCGCCAAGTACCCGAAGTGAAGCGGTCACCCTCAACAACGTGAGTAGGCCACTAAACACTTCAAAATACCCGGTAGTTTGTGCACCCCATCTTGGGTCTATCCTAGGAGCAGAAAACAGTAAATGAAATAATACAACGGTGGCTACAAGCTCAACCCGGATGTGCCCCGCAAAAGAATATTACAACAATTTACAAATTACATTTGAATGAAAGAAACACTCGTCTCACATCCCCAGCTATCCATTCACAACAATCCAACAAGTATACAAACACAAACCAGTAAAAACCATTATAGAAATGTGCAACCACCTGTTAACTGACATACTAGCAGTTATGGGAGGTTTACGAACACATTAAACACATCACAGATATAATCAAGTTAGCCAAATATCTTCGAATTTCGATCAAGCAAACACAAATGATTCTACTCCAAATAATTCTCTGTGCACCTGAAACCTGAGCAGAAACAAAACATCCCAGAAAATACAATATCAACACAAAAGAGTTACTGGGCAAATTTGGGCAGACTCGGCTTCAACCCGGCCAAGCGATCCGCGGCGGATCGCTTGGATCGGCCACGGTTCCGCGGCGGTTTGGTCGATTCACGATCCCAAATTTCTCCAGTAATCTTATAATTCCCTGCTTGTATTTTTAAGGGTCCCTGAAAAATTTTTAGACCCCGTTTTAAAATCGGCAGAAACTAGGTTAAAACGTCGTATTTTCGGGTTCGTTTTGCGATCGAATTTGTAACGACTTTGCTAACAAGTTAGTTATGGTTTAGCGAGGCTCTGATACCACTGTAAGTCGACGTTAAACACCCCACATGATGCGGAGAAGCGGAATAGGTAAAACAATCATTTTGTTTAAACTAACATCGACTAACTTTACGGATCTTTGCTAAACCCTAACTAACAATAACATAGAAGTGATTAGCTACTATGATAGATGATTATACCTAATGAATCAAGTCCTTCTTGTTCTCGTTGACCACCTCTTCGTCGGCATCCTCGTTGTGATAGAAGATCCACCCGAGAGCTGCTTCTCCAAGCTTTAAGCTCTCACTTGAGGTAACTAGGTTGCTATGAGTGCTTATTAAGGTAACCTAGAGGATATAAAAGAGGATTAGGGATCTATTAGTCTTGCTAACCCTTGGATCTCAACACATGAGAGGTTATGGTTAGTTCTTTGAAGAGAGAGAGCTTGAGGAGAGAGAAGGTGAGAGTGAGAATTATATGAATTATGTCTCATTTGTTATATATGATGAAGCATAAAGAATATCAAATAAATCATTATTTGATATTAACAACCATGCTTCATTTAATACATACAATGAATCATCTCATGAGTCATTATGCAATAAATGCTTTATTAACTCATTTGGATGATTCATCTCATGAGTCACTAATCCATTTAATGCAAATAACACCTAAGCCTCTAACTCATCAATCTTCTAGAAGCTTCTCGACTAATTACGAGAATGCCCCTCCCATCCATGAAAACACGGAAATACTGAGACTGTATAAATCCGATAATCCAATACTAGAATTTGGCTTAAACCAAAGCCTGCTAGTATAAACTGTTCGAATATCGTACGTGCGTAAAAACACGTATGTGTTCGAACCCTGTCATAAAACCATACGATCTCTATATCGTTTCGCCTGAAGCAGGGAAACTCTCTGTGTGAGACTCTAAAGACTCGACACTACGCTGGCAGTGGGTTTAACCACAGACCGCAAGCGGCACTAGCTGTACGTAACGATCCCCAGGTAGATGTCGATAAGAAGGCCGATGAGGAAACCCATCCGAACTCCTACTGAGCCTGATGTGACAATCACCATACAGTCCGGTCTATTCGTCTAAGACTATAGCATATCAGGCCTAGGGGGCGGCAAGCTTCAGTCCCCTAAAAGCTGTATAAGTCGTGTCGGAGTGAAGCCCATTACACCTTGAGATGCTACTGGAAATCCTAGCAGTAAATCTCGTTTGCCCTGGACAGGGACTTTGCGTAATGGCTTTCCAACCACAGCGCGATATCAACTCCCAATACCGGGAGAGACGAATCCTATCTAACCGCCACTGCCTCCAAGTGCTTCGGGACTGCACCCAACTGCTACCTGTTTGCACGACTCCTTTGAGCCGTGATTGGGTAGCAATTTAAGGACAGTGGGAACACACTCGAGACGAAGCAGCAGTGTCAAGTCTGCGGACTAAGCTGTACTCATGTCACCTGGGAACTGTTAACTAACGACGGGTATAATACTAACCAACAGTTCCCTGCGAGTCCTGTCTGGTGTACCCATAACCCAACGAGCACCTGTATACTATCTCCAGTACAACGTACTAATGGCCGTGGGACAGACCATTTCCCCTGCTGAGATGAGAAGCGTACACACTAGTCTACTCCGGAGTATCGATACCCTGTCTCGATAATCCTACGACTAGGGACCTGAAAAAGGATGTGCTTGTAGACAACCCAGCCCCCACAAGTGTGACTGCCATCACAATGCTGGTAGTCAAGCAAGATCCTAAGGGCTCTATCAATATGTATTCTCGATATGCTAACATATACACATATTAAGATAGATATAAACCAAGTAGCGTACTACAATGTTTAGCAAGACTGTTAATATAACTGTGAATATCCAAAGCTTCCATTAAGTAATATACAAGCTGGTATGATACAATAATGGCCCCTAGGGCATATACACTAACAACTTCATTTCAAAAATTTGGATTTTAAACAAAGTTTTGCTCTGATTGGGGGAAACAAATGCCTCCCCACCGTTGCGCTCACGTGGCCCACATGTGAGTGCAGCGGTGGCAGCATCTACGCCCTTGGATCAACTGAGAAGTTGAAACGGCACTCAGTGTCTATAAATAGGACCTTTGGTTCTTAAGATGATTTCTGTTCATCTTCTTCCTTGTTTTCTGAGAATTTTTATTCTCTCACAGAGCATAGCTCTCCATCTTAAGAATTTTCTTAAGGACAAAAACTCTGTCAAAATTTAGGTAAAAATTAAATTTTTTAATAATCTAGGGTTTTACCCATTAACAGAGCCTTGCTATTCATAGATCTTTGATCTGAAGAAAACCCTTTTAGGGTTTCATCAACTGAGTTTTGCTCTCTTCGAATCATAGATCTAAAGAGATCTCCTTCAGGGTTTCTTAACCCTTTAACAGTGCTTTGCTCTTCTTCAAATCATGTAAATTTATTAATCTCTTATGAAGAACTCTTAAGAGTTTGTTCATGGATCTTGAAGGTCTCAGAATTTTTTTAATTCGTATAAAAAAATTGTTTTTAATTTTCTTGATGGATTATTCCATCATTTTCTTCCAGAGCAAGGCTCTTGAGAAATTTTTATTCCTTCATGATTAGAGTTTGACAAGTGTCACTCTGTCACAGAGCACTGCTCTCAAAGGGAGATTTACTGCTCTGCCCGAGGGATTTCTCATTTAATGAGAATCAATTGAGGATTTCCTCACTTAATCAACAGTCTCATCAAATGATGAGGCTGTTTTATTAATGATGAACTGTCATCTAGATTTTGTGGGCCCCCTTTGGTCCCTCTCTACTGCATTGCAGTGCGGTACAAATTTTAAAGTACCAAGTGTCAGAATTTAAATTAAATTATAGCATTGACAGTTGACTTTTGTCCCTTTTCGCGCAGGCGACATGTCTTTCGATCCCTTTTTCCCGTTTGTTCGTTCAGAGAGAGGATTCCCTGGAGCGCCTGTGGACCGGGAAGTCTTAGCATTGATCAAAGATCATGACCCGGAACATAAGAATTTTCACCTCTGGGGGACATGGTACAATCAGATTATTAGGGGTCGGCAGTGCTTTTCATGTGCGGTACCTTCAGTGCCCATCATGGCGATCCATTACGCCGACCCACCCCCGGTGAACTATACCGTGGAAGAAATCAACTGGACTTCGAGAGGTCTTCTTCAGCCTGCTATGGCTTCGATACCTATTCAGCCTCCAATGGCTTTGGATACCCTGGGGCGACGTATTTATCAAGGCGAGGCGCGACCGTAGGGACAACCATATATGATTGGGCTAATTCCTCGTCATCCAGCTGGCTATCTGCAATGGGCCCACTACATTCTGTCAGCGAAGAAGTCACAGTTGTTGAGGCTTGGGTTGTATCCCTCCATTTATGCTTCTCTCTTCCAGTATTCTACGCTTCCCGCCTGGTGGGTTAAGGCCTTTTTGGAGCAGTGGAACATTCCTACTCACACCTTCCTTTCGCTGGACCGAGAAGTATCAATTTCCTTAGAGGAATTTGCAGAAGTTTCTGGCTTACCGGTTATGGGGGAGCATTATGAAGAACTGCTTCCTACAGATGAATACGTTTTTGGTGCCAAGCCAGTGATGACAGGACTTACCCCGGAGAACGCCATTCAACATCAGTTCTGTCACGTCCCGAAAGTACGGAACGCGACTGGCACTTAGATTACGAGACGTCTAAAGGCGTACCGTAGCCTAAGTCAGCCAAAGCCCAGAAGAATCTAAACCGAAAACAAAAGAGAGTGAAGGAAAACCCTTAATGAAAATGGTTTTTAAAAATCATTTAAGTTGCATAGAATCCCTTTTTAAAACATCAAAAATTTCTGAAAATTTCGGCAGAGTCTCCCCTGTATTTTCTATCCCCCAAAATAGGTACAACAACATAATAAACCTGTAATCATAAAATGGCATCCCCAAGCGGGAGCTAGCTCTTCGCCCAAGGCGGATCACAACCACATGCAATATAATAGTAATATCAAGAAAAGAGCATAAAGAAACGCAAAATACCAGAAAACACACGTCGGCTCAAGTGAGCTCGACCCAAAAGAAACCACAAATATACATATCTCTCAGTCTCATCACTAGGTCGCATATACAATATAAAGTGGTAGATGGAGAATACTAGATACAATGATAAAGCAAAAAGAAATAAAGTATACTCGCAACCCACCTACGGGCGATGTCGCGAGTCTGAGCAAAAGAAGCTGATGATAAGATAGCCCGCCGCTACAAGGGTGACGGGTCCGACCTGCAAGACTCTGTGGCACAACGGAGGTGAGTTGCCAGCTCGTGAGTAGAATATAACATCTAATAAGGCAATCGTAAGAATGCACGCAATGCACCACAACATGCATGTCCATATGTGATATAATATCTCTAATATGCGTGCACAGGTATGCAATGTCATTATTAAGTCTTTAAGTGTTTTAAATGCTAAGGGTATTGAATTCTTAACTTTTTAAAACATGAATAACTGTATAATAGCTAAGTACCATCAAGAAATCATCTGAAAGCCCGTGTCAAGCATCGACACCAAATAGGAATCATATCTGTCTCAATATCGGGCTCCGTCAGTCCGGATCGGCCCATATCATAAATCTCACGACAACGGTCGGTATCCTCCGGATATCCGCCGTACCAGACATCACCGGTAGGTAGTCTTGCCCTGCCAGGCTCATCGTCTACAACTCGATCTTCCTGCCCCGGGTACCATACCGGGCCCACCATGTACCCGAGACGGTTCATCCACTCCTCGAATCGGATCTCGAAATCCAACAGAAAACATGAAAACTCATGGTGGATGACACATACATCACGAGAAAACCGCAACTTTGTTTTAAAAATGATAAATACGAGCTTTTGTTAAATTCTTGCGGTTTTCCCCAAAAATCCAGAAATTGCAGCAATACTGAAATCCTCAAGAAAATCATAATGTTCACATGTTATATATGATAAATGTCTATGATATCAATGTATATGATGTGAGTTTTGGCTAGAGATCTATGTAAATATGATGATGATGCGAGATATATGCATGCGATGCAATTTCATATATCAAGTATGAATGCAAGTAGCGATACTAAGTTAAACAGGTTCTATAGTGCACGTGGCATGGCAATTACCAAAGGCGTGTGTGTCACATGGATAGTGCGCATGCAGCAGATGCCAATGGTAATGGTGTTCGTGTCCTATGAAGTGATATCGCATAAGTATAGATGAATGTCCACGCAATCTAATATACGGTTAGCTATAAGGGTATGCAATGTGCATAAATGGATAAGCTACCTAACAATATAAATCTTGCAAAAAGTAGGATAATCCTAACTAGAGGGGGGGCGCCTCGCGCCATTCAGACGATTCCCCCATAGATGAATACATCTACTCACCTGAAATCTCCGCTAATCCGATCCGGCCACCGCCTTGCCTTTTCGCGCCGTGTCCGATGTTTCCCCGATCGATCCTATATTTGCACAATATCAAGCATAAGATTACAAAACCTAAGACGATGCAAGTCACAATATACAATTATCAACGCTCTCGAATTACTCATAGCATGCACTCGGTGCGCGGGAAAACGCACGAAAATCGCAATCCTATAACTAGAATCGTCATTTCGGGGAAATCGACAAAACTACAACCATACTAGACGAAACCCCGCGTTCGTGCACTCTAATAGTCCTATACGAAGCTAATTATATCGCTAACATAACGCAATTTGATCGCATTCTAATTTTCGTAAAAATCTAGCAAGCAATTTTCTAGCCGATTCGATACAAACATCGCAATTTGTCGATTTAGCAAGCATATCATTACACAATTAACCATTCTAATCAATTATATAACCAAAACCCTAACTTAATTTTTACAACCATGTTTCAAACCCTAACTCAACCTCAAAACCCATTCTTGATTTTTCATGAACAAGGATTTACACTAAATTAATACTTCAAAATTAGATTTTTGCACAAATAAACTACAAGTTAGCAAACTAGTTTAGAATTTTTACCTCACCAATTGAATCCTAGCATGATCAAGTCACCAAGAAGCCTCCTTTCATCAAGTTCTCAAACAAATTAGGGTTTGGGAAAGGTTGGATTAGGGTTTGTCTTTGAATGGTTAATGAAATTGTGGATTTTTTATGGATTTTTGTTGATTTTTGAAGAAATTTAGAAGCAAGAAAGAGAAGGGAAAGTGTGGAGCTGCTGGAATGGGATTCGACCAGAGCTATGATGGGGGAAAAAGTGAGGGAAATGTGTAGAATTTTCTAGGAGGAAAGTCTCTTCAAAGGCATTAAATGTATATCACACAAATTTTACAAAAAAACCCCTTTTTTAAGCCATTTTTGCTTTAATTTTGTAACCATAGAACTAAAACTTTGAAAAGTCTTGATAAAATTTTATTAACACTAATTTTTAGCTTATAAAGATTCCTAATTATGAAATTTACCTAATTAAATTTGTATTTATCCCTAATTTAATGTATTTAAAAAGGCTTAAAATAATAAAAAAATAATTAATTACGATTTTTTTTTATTTAACTAGAAAATTATAAGTGACATTTTAGTGACAAAATTATAGTAATATCTTATCTAAATTTTGTATAATTAGGTCTACAATGAAAAATACCTATTTTGACTTTTTACGGAAAAAGCCGAAAAATTAGCCGATTACCGAAAACTGCTTAAACGATTTTCGAAGGGTTACAATCTTCCCCCCTTAAAGAAATTCGATCCCCGAATTTAGAATTTAACTACGCGTACCTTCAAAAAGTTGGGGATATCTCTTCCTCATCTCGACCTCGGTCTCCCAGGTGACCTCCTCGCTGTTCGGGCCACGCCAAAGGACCTTGACGGACGGTATGACCTTCGACCTCAATTTCTTCACCTGCCGATCCAAAATGACAACCGGCTGCTCGGTGAAAGAAAGATCACGCTCTAACTGGATCGTCTGGTGCTGAATCGCCTGGGAAGGATCATGAAGGTACTTGCGGAGCATCGAGACATGGAATACGGGGTGAACATCGGGGAAGCTGGGCGGAAGAGCTAACCGATAAGCGACTGGACCAACACGCTCTAGGATCTCGAAAGGACCAACATATCTAGGACTCAGTTTCCCTTTCCGCCCAAATCTCATCACACCTTTCATCGGAGAGACCTTCAGGAAAACATGATCGCCAACAGCGAACTCGAGTCGGCGACGACGCCTGTCAGCATATGATTTCTGCCTGCTCTGTGCCGCTCTCATCCTGTCCCGAATCAACTGTATCTTCTCGGTCGTCTCCTGTACAATCTGCGGCCTCAAAATACTGCTCTCCCTGAGCTCTGTCCAACATACAGGCGTTCGACATCTCCTCCCATATAAAGCCTCGAAAGGTGCTATCTGAATCGTCTCCTGGAAGCTATTATTGTAGGAAAACTCGATCAAAGGCAAATGACGATCCCAGCTACCACCGAAATCTAAAACACAAGCTCTGAGCATGTCCTTAAGAGTCTGAATCGTACGCTCCGACTGACCGTCAGTCTGCGGATGAAAGGCTGTGCTAAAACTCAATCGGGTGCCCAAAGCTTCCTGTAGTTTCTGCCACAATCGGCTGGTAAACTGGGTGCCACGGTCGGACACGATGCAAGTCGGAACACCATGCAGTCGCACTATCTCATCAATATAAACCTGGGCGTACTGAGAAAATCCAAAAGTGGTCTTCACTGTCAAGAAGTGAGCCGGTTTCGTCAGTCGATCAACAATCACCCATATAGAGTCATACCCTCGACTAGTCCTGGGTAGACCCACAATGAAGTCTATGGAGACCTGCTCCCACTTCCACTCAGGGATGGGCAAAGGCTGTAACTCGTCGGCTGGCCTCTGGTGCTCGACCTTGACTTGCTGACAAGTCAAGCATCTCGACACAAAGTCTGTAACATCCTTCTTCATCCCGTCCCACCAGTAAACCTCTCTCAAATCACGGTTCATCTTGGTGGAACCTGGGTGAACACTGTATACTGATCTATGTGCCTCTTCGAGAATATCACGCCTCAGTCCCTCTGAATCTGGCACGCACAGTCGAGTCCCAAATCGAAGTATCCCCTGATCATCAATCACGAACTCAGAAACTCTGCCCTGCCGAATCTGCTCAATAATCTCTAAGATACGGGTATCGCCGGACTGTGCCTCGCGGATACGGTCAAGTAACTGTGGGCGTTCTCTGAAATGGGCCAGCTGTCCCCCTGTAGGAGTAAACTCGAACTGCACTCTGCTGTCACATAAAACCTGCCAATCCGCCGTCGACTGCATCTGTACTGCGCTCAAACAAGATAAACTACCTCCGGGCCTCCTACTCAAAGCATCTGCAACCACATTCGCCTTGCCCGGATGGTATAAAATCTCACAGTCATAATCCTTCACCAACTCCATCCAACGGCGCTGTCTCAGGTTCAGGTCTCGCTGCTGGAAGATATACTTCAAACTCTTGTGGTCAGTGAATATCTGGCACGACTCACCGTATAGGTAATGTCTCCAGATCTTAAGTGCAAATACCACTGCAGCCATCTTTAAATCATGTGTGGGGTAGTTCTGCTCGTGTTTCCTCAGCTGCCGAGAAGCATACGCGATAACTCTGTCGTGCTGCATCAATACACATCCCAGCCCCACTCGAGAAGCATCACAATAAACCACGAACCCGCCTAATCCTGAAGGCAATGCTAACACTGGAGCAGTAGTCAGACGAGTCTTCAACTGCTGGAAACTATCCTCACATGCCTGGGTCCAATCAAAAGGAACCCCCTTCCGGGTCAACCCGGTCAAAGGTGCAGCAATGCGGGAGAAATCCTGGACAAAACGTCGATAATAGCCGGCCAGACCTAGAAAACTGTGAACCTTTGTAACTGATACTGGTCTAGGCCAACGCTGAACTGCCTCGATCTTCTTCGGGTCCACACAAATACCATCTCTCGTCACCACATGACCCAAGAAGTCGACACTGTCTAACCAGAATGCGCACTTGGAGAATTTGGCGAACAGCTGATGCTTCCTCAAAGTCTGCAATATGATACGTAAGTGCTGCTCATGTTCCTCCCGGCTCCGAGAATAAACCAAGATGTCGTCAATGAACACAATAATGAACTGATCGAGATACGACCTGAATACATGGTTCATCAAATCCATAAATGCTGCCGGGGCATTGGTGAGCCCGAACGACATCACCAAGAACTCATAATGACCATATCGAGTACGGAAGGCGGTCTTCGGAATATCCTCCTTCCGAACTCGCAACTGGTGATAACCTGACCGTAAATCAACCTTCGAGAAAAACCCTGCACCCTGGAGCTGATCAAATAAGTCATCAATGCGGGGTAGGGGATACCTGTTCCGCACAGTAACCCGGTTCAGCTGACGATAATCAATGCATAAGCGCATACTTCCGTCCTTCTTCTTAACAAACAGGACGGGAGCACCCCAAGGTGACACACTCGGTCGGATAAGCCCTTTGTCCAGCAAGTCCTGTAACTGATCCTTTAGCTCTCTCAGCTCCGCCGGGGCCATCCGATAAGGCGGTATAGAGATAGGCCCCGTGTCAGGGATCAAGTCAATACAGAACTCAATCTCGCGCTCTGGTGGCAGACCAGGCAGCTCGTCAGGGAATACATCAGGAAACTCTCTCACAACAGGGACCTGGTCCAACGGAACCTCTGTGGAGCTAGTATCACAAATATAGGCTAAGAATCCCTGACACCCTTTCCTTAAGAGCTGACCAGCGCGAAGAGAAGAAATCAAGCTGGGAAGGGTAGCACTACGATCTCCCTGAATAACAAGAACCGGCTCACCAGGAAAACTGAATCTGACTGCTTTTTCACGGCAGTCCACGGATGCATAACAGGTGGCTAGCCAGTCCATACCAAGAAGAACGTCAAAGTCTAGCATATCGAGGAGAATCAAATCTACTGAAGAATCTCTCTCCCCGATACGAACGGAACACGATCGGTACACAAAACGGGCAACAAAAGACTCGCCTACCGGGGTAATAACGACAAGCGGCTGATCTAACGGAGAAGACTCTCGGCCCAACCTCGGTGCAAAGTACGTGGATACATAGGAATGTGTGGAGCCTGGATCAAATAATACCCGTGCATCAAAAGAACATACTGGCAGAGTACCTGTCACGACGGCATTGGATGCCTGTGCATCCTGAGGAGTCAACGCGAACACTCGGGCCTGTCCACCACTAATAGCTGGCTGTGCTCTGCCTCTACCTCGGCCTCTGCCTCTGCCTCTGTCGCCTCGTCCTCTCTGAACCGGACCGCCACGCCCACGGCCTCTAGAAGCATATGGCTGGCGTGGAACATCATCAGGAGTAAGGAGTAAAGCTCTCTGAGAAGGTGGTGAGGGTGGTAAAGTCACATGTGGGACTGTCGCCGCGCCCTGGCGTCCTATGGTACAGTCTCTGACACGGTGGTACTGACTCCCACACCGAAAACATCCTGGAGACGACTGCTGGGTCTGTGGATATGAACCAAATAACTGACCTCGTCTCAATCCTCTGCCTCCACCATCTCCCGGAAATAATCTATCACGATGTCTGCCCTTCTGCCGCTGAGCTGGCGTGTTTCGCCCAATCAGAGCAAAGCTCTGTTTGAATTCAAAATTTAAATTTTTGAAGCAACGCTTCAAGTCTCAGGCGCAACGCGCCGCGTGTCTGGCGCAAATACATCAGCGCAGAGCCCAAGAAGGCGCACCCAATCAGAGCAAAGCTCTGTTTAAAGGAAGCAACGCTTCAGATCCTTTGCGCTGCGCGCGACGCGCCACGTGTCCAGCGCAGATACATTAGCGCAGCGCACCCAATCAGAGCAAAGCTCTGTTTAAAGGAAGCAACGCTTCAGATCCTTTGCACTGCGCGCGACGCGCCACGTGTCCAGCGCAGATACATTAGCGCAGCATGCCCAATTAGAGCAAGGCTCTGTTAAAGGAAGCGCCGCGCTGCGCTCTGCGCTGTGCGACACGTGGCAACACAGTTGCGCTGCGCGACACGTGTCAGCGCAGATGCGCTAGCGCAGAAAAAGGGGCTAAGTGCCAAAGGCAATTTAGCCATGCAAAATTACATGCACTTGATAACAACAAATTAAAATACGATGCACAAGCACAACAAAGAGCTCAAATAAAAAGAACACTTAACAGATAATAAAATACTTAATCAAAACATTTATTTATTATTAAATTTAAAAAAGATCACCGAATACGGGATCAGAGAGACAAGGGTTCACAAAAAGGAAAAGAAAATTATTCAGCTCCCTCTCCGCCTTCTCCATCACGTCGAAGCGGCGATCTTCCCGAGGGGTAGCCATCCAACGGTCGACGCCGCACTCCTGGGAAAAAGTGGCGATGACGACTCGA
This sequence comes from Agapanthus africanus, assembly GCA_030015575.1. Classification (NCBI taxonomy): domain Eukaryota; kingdom Viridiplantae; phylum Streptophyta; class Magnoliopsida; order Asparagales; family Amaryllidaceae; genus Agapanthus; species Agapanthus africanus. Next base: position 818,673,775 of record CM057339.1, on the reverse strand, counting down.
CGAGCCCGTATCTGGCTCAGTAAGTAGAAGGAGAAGTCCCTCAGGGATTTGGTGATTAAGAGCGCTTCGAAAAAGCTCTCGATCTTATCCTCGGCCACATCAAGTACTGCCGAGGACATCTCCGCCGGAAGGGGGGGAATGTCGGCGAGCACCGAGGCAAGGATCATCCGAAGCCAAATAGAATTCGGAGGCAAAGGAGACCCCACACGAGTCGAAAGCTCATACATGGCGGCATCGCATTGTTCATCTGAAAGAGAGGAGTCCACCAAGCGCGCAGCAAAACGGGGAACGATGTCCCGGATCGGCACTTCCCACGGTTGTCGGCGGGCGTGAGGACGGTTGCAAGCCATGATTAAAGAAGTTCTCCAAAGGTGAGGAAAGGAAAGGCTCGGCCTTGAGTTATATATAGAGCCAAACACAGAAAATTCTGTGCGCAGCGGAGTTATTTCCAAGCCCCGGGAAATTACAATTTCGGGAATACAAGTTTGACTTGAAAAGAGGAGATGAAAAGATATCTCAGGAGAAGCGGCGCTTCTGATTCTCCAAAATTTAAACTTCAATAAATGAAGCGACGCTTCAGATTCTCTGCGCTGAGCGCAACCCGCCACGTGTCAGGCGCAGATGTATCAGCGCTGCGCCCAAGAAGACGCGCCCAATCAGAGCAGAGCTCTATTTGCCTGAAGCAACGCTTCAGTTGCGCTACGCTCTGCGCTGCACGACACGTGTCAGCGCAGATGCGCTAGCGCTGTTGCGCTACGCTCTGCGCTGCGCGACACGTGTCAGCGCAGATGCGCTAGCGCAGTTGCGCTGCGCTGCGTGACACGTGTCACGCGCTGGGGCATCTGCGCCAAACTAAATTAAGATTTTTAAGAAATCTTTTCTGTTCTTGTTGAAACAAGAAGATTTTCTTCTGCAAAGCAGAAGCCCTTGGATCAAAGATCCAACGGTGGGGAAAATTCCCCAAATCACTCAGAGGATGATCTCTTTAACAAATTTAACTAATTTGTGAGCACTATAAAAAGGACCTTAAGCCTCAATTCAAAGGCATCAACATTTTTCTGGAGAACTCAAGAACTTTAAACAGAGAGAGAGTTCTGAAGATTTCAAAAAAAAAGGTAAAGAACCTTCATGGATTAGAAGAAATTCCTTCTAATAGACCGTTAGTCTAAAAAAAAATATAAGATCAATGATCTTTATATAAAAAAGAAAACAGTGCTTTGCACTTCTTGTGAACCTTCGGTTCTTTAAAAACGATAAAAAAAAATAAATAAAATAAAAAAAATAGTGCTTTGCACTTTTATGAACCTCTGGTTCTTGAAATAAAGAGAAAAACTCATTTTTCTTTGATCCTAATTAGATCAAAGAAAACAAATAGTGCTTTGCACTTCTGTTCTGGAATCTAAAAAGATTCTTAGTGCTTTGCACTTCCAAGTTGCGCCGCTGCGCTCTTAAGAGAGCGCCACGTGTCGGCCATAAAACCACTTGCGCTAAGCGCCCTTAAGATAGAGCTTTGCTCTCTGGAATTGGCGCAACTCGCTGAGAGCGCGCCACGTGTCAGCAACGCAATAGCGCAGCGCAACAGCGCATTGCACTGCGCTAGTGCGCTTGCGCTCATCAGAGCACGACACGTGTCATCACCATATGGACTTGCGCTCATTACTTAGCGCAAAGCGCAGATGCATTAAAAAGGGCCAAGCCCAATTAAGAGAAGGCCTAACAGGCTCAATAAAGCGCAAATGCATTATTTTAAGGGGCAGAGCCCAAACAAGAACAGATGCTTTGCATCATTTATAAATGGGCAGAGCCCAAACAAAATATTCAGAATGCTATGCATTTTAAAAAAGGGCAAAGCCCAAACGAAGTAGATACTTTGCAAATGGGCAGAGCCCAAAATAAACTGATACTCTATATCTTTTGTGGGTAGAGCCTAAATAAAAAAAAAAGTGTTGAAATGGACTTAGCCCAATCGTGGCCGTAAGTCCTTAAATTAAATCGACTGAGCACAGCTGCTCTCCTAAATCAATTCACAACCGGTTCGAGGGTACATCTCTGAACTCCTTTGACATCCATCGTTGTAATTCCTCAACGACGTCAAAGAGGTGACGGGTCCCAACGACCACACACCTATTTGGACTGCGGGGTCCTTAAACTCGTGGACCGAAACGTCCTTAAACTAATATTGGACCGAAACGTCCTTAAACTAATATCGGACCGAGACGTCCTTAAACTAATATCGGACCGAGACGTCCTTAAACTAATAATGGACCACTACGTCCCTAAACTGGCATCGGACCGAAACGTCCCTAATCTAATAATGGACCACTACGTCCTTAAACTGGTATCGGACCGAGACGTCCCTAAACTAATAATGGACCACTACGTCCCTAAACTGGAACAATAGAGCCAATTGCTCTTTTGCCGGATCTAAACGATCCCGTTTAAGTTGATCTTAGCCCCAAACACGGCTAACGTATCCTTAAACACTTAAATGGACTATAAAACCCTCAATCAGCTTTGGTTCAAGGGTACATCTCTGAGCTCCTCTGACACCTATCGTTGTAATCCTTCAACGATGTTAGAGAGGTGATGAGTCCCGATGGCCATAAATTAAATGAATCACCACGTCAGGTTGATCTTAGTCCAAAACAGGACTAACGTATCCTTGACGAATGTTTAAGTTGATCTTAGTCGCAACGCGACTAATGTATCCTTAAACTAAAAACACCAAACCCAAATCTAAGTAAATACGGATTTGGACTAATCCACGTCCTACGGGCGACGGTATTACTCAGTCTCCGTATACAATCCACGGGCAACCACAAACAAAACAAACACCCACGACACGAAGTGAAATTCTGGAGAAGGAGAAAGTTGTTACCGCGATGCGGTAGCGTAATTAACTGCAGGGGCTTGCGCCTGCAGGGAAGAGCGTCCCCACAATCAAAAACCCCTCAAGCGAGGGGGAATCTGACAAAGTCTGCTACATCGGCCGCATCCGTCTAAACCTCCGATACACGGTGTCATAAATCAACTTGGCATCTTTGGAGAGGTAGACGGATAAAACCAAATAGCATCTGCCCCGAATCTCAGTGCCAGGATATCGCAGTCTTGTGCGTCGCCGTTCGGAGGGGAACATGGCGTATCAGTACGGATCCTCTTCGGCCCAGAAACGACCGGAGTCTCAAAAATACGCTCCTCCAAAAGTAAGGCTGCGTCCATCGCGGTTGCGTATGTATCAAAGTGCTGGGTGCCGATGGCAAGGAATAGCTATGTATCAAGCCCTCGTACAAACCTCTTTATTCTCTTCTCTTCTGTGTTGACTAGGTACGGAGCATATCGAGACAACTGGGTAAACTGTATATCATACTCCGACACTGTCATCCTAGGAGTCTTGCGCAAAGACTCAAAACTACGGGCTCGAGCATCTCGGACACTCTCCGGAAGAAAACGGGCAAGAAATGCAGATGTAAACTCATCCCAGGTCATAGAAGGCAGACCTGCATCTCGGCCTCTCTCTACTGAGTCGTACCATGTCTGGGCAAGACCCTCCAGATGAAAACTCGCAAACTCCACCAATCTATCATCAGAACACCTCAACGAACGGCAAATCCGAGCCATCCTATCAAGAAATGCCTGTGGGTCCTCTGTCGCATCTGTACCGGTAAAAGCTGGAGGTCTCAATCTCATGAACTCCTGTAGTGAAACAGGGATAGTCTCCGTAGTAGCAGCAGGAGTGACCATCTGTGCAGCAGGTACGATCGTGGTTTGTGCGGTGGAAGGAACGTCCTCGGATCTCTGTGCCCGGCTGGACTCAACTAAAGATCCCATCATTTGCCGCAACTCTTGCATGCCGGCCTCTAATCTGGCAATACGGTCAGGATAAGGCGGATCAGTATGACCCTGAGGGGTAGGTGTATCATCCCGCTCGATCCTCGCCTCAGACGGGCCCGCCCGAATCTCATCCCTAGCGGCAGCCCGCTGAGCTCTCGTAGTCTTTGGCGGCATCGAAGCTGGAATAAGAAACATGACTGATAAGATCATTGCAATTGAATCAAGGAATGCAAGGAATCAAGAAAGGAAATACAAGCAATTATGTCCTAAGGTCACTTAGGCGGAGTACCGTATCGTAAGTATGCCGCGGATCATACCCACGCTACGCCACTCTGCTTAAGTCACCTACTCCATCTACCAAGGTCGTCCTACACTCAGAAAGGTAAAACCTACGCTCTGATACCAACTTTGTCACGTCCCGAAAGTACGGAACGCGACTGGCACTTAGATTACGAGACGTCTAAAGGCGTACCGTAACCTAAGTCAGCCAAAGCCCAGAAGAATCTAAACCGAAAACAAAAGAGAGTGAAGGAAAACCCTTAATGAAAATGGTTTTTAAAAATCATTTAATTTGCATAGAATCCCTTATTAAAACATCAAAAATTTCTGAAAATTTCGGCAGAGTCTCCCCTGTATTTTCTATCCCCCAAAATGGGTACAACAACATAATAAACCTGTAATCATAAAATGGCATCCCCAAGCGGGAGCTAGCTCTTCGCCCAAGGCGGATCACAACCACATGCAATATAATAGTAATATCAAGAAAAGAGCATAAAGAAACGCAAAATACCATAAAACACACGTCGGCTCAAGTGAGCTCGACCCAAAAGAAACCACAAATATACATATCTCTCAGTCTCATCACTAGGTCGCATATACAATATAAAGTGGTAGATGGAGAGTACTAGATACAATGATAAAGCAAAAAGAAATAAAGTATACTCGCAACCCACCTACGGGCGATGTCGCGAGTCTGAGCAAAAGAAGCTGATGATAAGATAGCCCGCCGCTACAAGGGTGACGGGTCCGACCTGCAAGACACTGTGGCACAACGTGGGTGAGTTGCCAGCTCGTGAGTAGAATATAACATCTAAAAAGGCAATCGTAAGAATGCACGCAATGCACCACAACATGCATGTCCATATATGATATAATATCTCTAATATGCGTGCACAGGTATGCAATGTCATTATTAAGTCTTTAAGTGTTTTAAATGATAAGGGTATTGAATTCTTAACTTTTTAAAACATGAATATCTGTATAATAGCTAAGTACCATCAAGAAATCATCTGAAAGCCCGTGTCAAGCATCGACACCAAAAAGGAATCATATCTGTCTCAATATCGGGCTCCGTCAGTCCGGATCGGCCCATATCATAAATCTCACGACAACGGTCGGTATCTTCCGGATATCCGCCGTGCCAGACATCACCGGTAGGTAGTCTTCCCCTGCCAGGCTCATCATCTACAACTCGATCTTCTTGCTCCGGGGTACCATACCGGGCCCACCATGTACCCGAGACGGTTCATCCACTCCTCGAATCGGATCTCGAAATCCAACAGAAAACATGAAAACTCATGGTGGATGACACATACATCATGAGAAAACCGCAACTTTATTTTAAAAATGATAAATACGAGCTTTTGTTAAATTCTTGCGGTTTTCCCCAAAAATCCAGAAATCGCAGCAATACTGAAATTCTCAAGAAAATCATAATGTTCACATGTTATATATGATAAATGTCTATGATATCAATGTATATGATGTGAGTTTTGGCTAGAGATCTATGTAAATATGATGATGATGCGAGATATATGCATGCGATGCAATTTCATATATCAAGTATGAATGCAAGTAGCGATACTAAGTTAAACAGGTTCTATAGTGCACGTGGCATGGCAATTACCAAAGGCGTGTGTGTCACATGGATAGTGCGCGTGCAGCAGATACCAATGGTAATGGTGTTCGTGTCCTATGAAGTGATATCGCATAAGTATAGATGAATGTCCACGCAATCTAATATACGGTTAGCTATAAGGGTATGCAATGTGCATAAATGGATAAGCTAGCTAACAATATAAATCTTGCAAAAAGTAGGATAATCCTAACTAGAGGGGGGGGCGCCTCGCGCCATTCAGACGATTCCCCCATAGATGAATACATCTACTCACCTGAAATCTCCGCTAATCCGATCCGGCCACCGCCTTACCTTTTCGCGCCATGTCCGATGTTTCCCCGATCGATCCTATATTTGCATAATATCAAGCATAAGATTACAAAACCTAAGACGATGCAAGTCACAATATACAATTATCAACGCTCTCGAATTACTCATAGCATGCACTCGGTGCGCGGGAAAACGCACGAAAATCGCAATCCTATAACTAGAATCGTCATTTCGGGGAAATCGACAAAACTACAACCCGACTAGACGAAACCCCGCATTCGTGCACTCTAATAGTCCTATACGAAGCTAATTATATCGCTAATATAACGCAATTTGATCGCATTCTAATTTTCGTAAAAATCTAGCAAGCAATTTTCTAGCCGATTCGATACAAACATCGCAATTTGTCGATTTAGCAAGCATATCATTACACAATTAACCATTCTAATCAATTATATAACCAAAACCCTAACTTAATTTTTACAACCATGTTTCAAACCCTAACTCAACCTCAAAACCCATTCTTGATTTTTCATGAACAAGGATTTACACTAAATTAATACTTCAAAATTAGATTTTTGCACAAATAAACTACAAGTTAGCAAACTAGTTTAGAATTTTTACCTCACCAATTGAATCCTAGCTGATCAAGTCACCAAGAAGCCTCCTTTCATCAAGTTCTCAAACAAATTAGGGTTTGGTAAAGGTTGGATTAGGGTTTGGCTTTGAATGGTTAATGAAATTGTGGATTTTTTAATGGATTTTTGTTGATTTTTGAAGAAATTTAGAAGCAAGAAAGAGAAGGGAAAGTGTGGAGCTGCTGGAATGGGATTCGACCAGAGCTATGATGGGGGAAAAAGTGAGGGAAATGTGTAGAATTTTCTAGGAGGAAAGTCTCTTCAAAGGCATTAAATGTATATCACACAAATTTTACAAAAAACCCCCCTTTTTAAGCCATTTTTGCTTTAATTTTGTAACCATAGAACTAAAACTTTGAAAAGTCTTGATAAAATTTTATTAACACTAATTTTTAGCTTATAAAGATTCCTAATTATGAAATTTACCTAATTAAATTTGTATTTATCCCTAATTTAATGTATTTAAAAAGGCTTAAAATAATAAAAAAAATAATTAATTACAATTTTTTTTTTATTTAACTAGAAAATTATAAGTGACATTTTAGTGACAAAATTATAGTAATATCTTATCTAAATTTTGTATAATTAGGTCTACAATGAAAAATACCTATTTTGACTTTTTACGGAAAAAGCCGAAAAATTAGCCGATTACCGAAAACTGCCTAAACGATTTTCGAAGGGTTACAAGTTCCCTAGCTTAATCAAAGTGTTGAATATTTATGAAGGCCTTTTTCTCGAATCTGGGAGCCGCGGGGTTAATTTCGAGAATTTCATTGCTCGTTTTCTCCATCCGGAAGTCCTCTCGAAGGAGGCTGCTAAATTCGCCAAACTTGACGACCCTTTCGGCTTAGGGTTAAACAACTTCCCAACGGCGGAGGCAGATCAAAAGAGTTTCTTCCTTCCTAACATTCCAGTTGTTTCTTTCGCGGAGGTCGCAGTCCCTGGGATTAATGAGGAAACGTTCTTTTTGGGGTTTCTTGGGCTATGGCTGAGCTGGTTTGTGCTCCCGATGCACCCTCGCCGTATGAGGCCGTCTGTCTTCTACCCAGCTCACCGAATGGTCATTGGGATGAAAGTGGCTGTCGGGGTTGCGGGGTTAGCTCATCTGTATTATGGCCTCTGCTAAGCGGTGGATACTACTGAACCTGGAGTGCAGCATGTGAACTTCTCGATGCATTACTTCATGTCATGGCTCGAGCTACATGCACTTGGCGTTTTCGGCATCCATAAAAGGCTTTCCTTCTACGACGGATGCGGCTTCCCTCGGATAATGCGATTAGTCGACGCATCTATTTTAAATCTGTCACCGTGGGAAGCTAGAGGTTTGCTCCTTTGTCCTCGCACGGTTGGAGATGGCATGACTTTCACCGACAAGATCCTGACTATCGGCAAAGAGTCCGCGACAACGGTGCAGCCATTGCGGGACATTTTTAAAGATGGAGCCTCTGTTTTGAATGCTCGGGAAATCCTTCATTTATATTCCATCAGACCGGGCTTTCTAGTGTTTAGGAAAAATGATGCGGCGTTATTCATGAGATACAATCCGCACCGTTTCGCCTAGTAGCTGAGCTACAATCAGGGAGTCCCGCTTGAGGCTTTCTTGTTAGTTACTGCTGTCACTAAAGAGAGAATGCGAAACACACTGCATCATTTCATGCGCATGAACACGGGGTCCAACTTCTTTATCAGCGAACCGAATTGTATCCCGAAGGCCCTTAGTGTGTACGTGGCGTGGTACCAGCATTCAATGGGCGCAATCATCAGGGAGGAGAAGCGACTGCTGCTCGATCGCAAAGGTGCACCCTTTGCTGGTGATCGAAATGTCCCTCTGAAGCGACGGACCATTGTCCTGCCTCTCTTAAGAGAAGCTGCCGTGATCGAAGTCCCGCACGACAGGCCCGAGCTACCGTTACCCCGGTCTCCTGTATAAACGGCGACTGTAGCTTCCCCTGATTCTGGCGTGGGTTCAGATATCAGGACTCATCATCCTAAAGTGCCTACAAAGCATAAGCTTGTGCTAGCTGCAACCGGAGCTCGCTCGCAGAAGAGGAAGAAAATGTCGATCCTTTCTGCCGACGTTGTACTCGTCCAGGAGCCTCATGCTCCTTATGGTGAGGGCCTGAGCGAGTATGGGGCAAACGAGGGTCTATGCATGCCGCCAGATGTTACTGATCTGGTGGCTGCCATTGCAGCTTCTGAGCAATTGGCAAGCCAAGAAACGGGACTGGCCATCCTCGCGCAATCAGGTAACCATCAGCTGTATCTTTCGTCATTGCATCATATTTTTATCATCATGTTTTGACTGACACTTTTCCCCCTTTTAATAGGCATTTCCACCGAAGAAGCTCTTGCAGTTTCTCTCAAGACTTTTGAGGAAGAGGAAAGACTTCGAGCATCCTTAGGCATCGGTACATTTCGGCTCACCGCGTCCCCGCTCCCGTTTCTTATGGGTAATCTGACCCTTCCTTTTCATCTTATTACAGGAACTACTTCTACTCAGGTTATTCCATGCATGGCACCGACTTCGCAGGGCGGTGCGGAGACGCTTCCCGGGTCGGCTATCGAAGTCTCAGTTCCGCCGGTATTGCCGAAAGAAACTTCACTTAAGCAACCGATGACGGATGCCGTAAAGGCTCCAGAGGTAACTATTGGCGCGGACGATGACGTCCCGTTGACGGAGGTCTTTAGAAGATCTGCCCTCACGGCCCGGGTGGAAAGGAAGCATAGAATGTGCGCGGTAAGGGAGCGTGCCACCGCCTTGGACGCGGGTGCAGGTCCAAGCGCTGTTACCCCTGCCCCTACTCCTTCAGAGGATACTTCGGCTGCCTTATCTACCGCCCATAGACAGGAAGCACGTGCGGCTCTGGAGGCAATCGAAAAGCCGACCCAAGGTAACATGACATTGGGTTCTTTTGTCAATGTTTTAATTTTCAGGTTCTTATATATCCTATCCTGCAGGGCCGAGTCTTTCTGAGGAAGTGGTAGGTGACGTGGCGGAAACCACCAAGCCTGAGGTAGCGGCAGGTGAGATAGCCACAATCGCCGAGCCCGAGGTAGCGGTAGGTGAGATGGCTACAATCGCCTAGCCCGAGATAGCCAGTCTTTCTCAAGAGTCAGGCACTGCTCCAATCGTCGCTCTTTCCCCCTACGGCTCCTTGCCGTTGCCGGGCGCTGCGAGTGTCACGAAGATTCTCGTGGAATCGGGAGATGAGGCTATGGGTGGCGAGACCGTTCCGATGGAGGAGGGTGAAGCATTCGCTGCATCCATTGACGCCCTTGTCGTGATCTCGACCGGCGACTCACTAGGTAGATTTTGGGTCATTACTTTCCCCTTTATTCTGCAATCCCTTTCAATTTCTTTTGACAGCGTTTCTCTTATTTCTAATGCAGGTGTGATGAGCGTTGGGGTTATGCCAACCGAGGAAGCGTCTCCAGTTGCTGCTTTAACGGTGACCGCTCCTTTACCTTCTCTCGTACCCTCTCAAATGCTGGAAGGTGCGGATTTGTGACCCATCAGCTTCATTGTAGGCAGTATACTTGATGCACTGACATTGCATTATTATATCCTTGCAGGAGTCCTTTTTTATCACCTTTATCAGGTGCTACACCTACACTTCTCCTTTTAGTCAGAGATTGCCTCTTCTAGCGGAGCTGGTGAGTACAGCCTTTAGCTAATGTCTTTTCTTTTCCTTTACGGGCAGTCAAATCGTTTCTAATTCTTCTTTTCTTTAATTGCAGCTCTACAGATCGAAGGAGGAAACGAAAGAACAGTTGCACCACCGGTACTCCCGGTCTTGCCTCCTGCTGCAGCCGTTATAGTAAACTCCATTGTTTATGAACCACTTTTATTTCTTGAACCGTTATTTGACTGTGATTTGCTTTATAGTTGTGACACCAACTTCAGCTCCGTTTGAGTCTCAAGTCGTAATGCCAGCAGGCCCTTTCTCTCGACGCCCCTCTTCCAACGGTGTCGTGAATAGCCTGCGCACGTTGATCGATCATCTTAAGGAGCTTAATGCAGAGACTCCTGCCCTTACTGCAGATTTCGCTGCTGAGGTTAATCCCATGCTTGCGACGCTCGTGCACTTTCATAATGAAGGCGCCGTGGAGTCCAGGGTTAATCATTGCAGAAAAATCGAGGCCTGTCTGCATGAGCTTGAGTTTAGACATCCTGCTCCCGAGGTCTTGGTTGTGAACTCCCAGCGGGCTGCATGGGTCGTGGAGAGCACCCCTTACTTCCGCCATCTTGAACAAAAAGCGGCTTTGAGGCGTAAGGAGCGTGAGGAGACTTTAAGCGAATCTGCTCGTTTGCATGCCCAAGTTGATGCAAACGCTGCACAGCTGAAAGTCATCTTTGAAAACCTTCTATGATGTATTTCTGATGGGCTAACGCTGAGGCAGAAACTCGACCTCATTGAACGAGAAGCACAAGGTCGTGAGGTGGCTCAGCGGGTCGTTGACGAGCAACTTTCATCTTATCTGCAGCAACGAGCTCAGGTTGAAGCATAGTTGGCCTTGGCAGCTGACCATGAAAAGGGGCTGAGGGAAGTACGCGAGCGGTTAATTGGTCTATTAAAAACGCCTCCCTCTCAATAATTGTTTTTGTACCATTTGTAATTTTGAATAAAATGTTTCCATTTTTTTTATTCTTTCATAAGATGTATTTTGTATCCAATTGAATTTATGAATAAAAGATAAATTTCTTTCGCAATGTCTTGTGTCATCTCTTTGCTTTCTTCTTTTCTTTGTTATCAGCATGTCACTCTAGTAAGCATAACCTGCAGATGATAGAGAGAGCATTCCGTTTTGAATTCTTCGAGAGGTAGTGATGGCTTAGAAAGCAGGTTCAGATTTGCTGCCTAAGACTTTTCAATTTCATGAGTCGTGAGGGTCTCATGAAGACTTTTCTCCCTACAGGTCGAGAGGATTTCATAGGTGTATTTTCTCCTTAGGAATCACGAGAATTCCTAAGTGTGTTTTCTCTTATAAGTCGTAAGGATCTTACAAGAGAGTTTTCTTCCTTACGGGTCGAGAGGACCTGTAAGTGATTGATGGTGTTGCCATTATCCGCACTTCGCGGAGTCAGGAGTTGCCCTGGGCATTTCCCACGGGGTCAAAATTGACTTTAGCCATGTTCCACGGGACCAGGATTTGCTCTGGATGCTTCCCACGGGGTCTGATTGACATAAGCCGCATTCCACGAAACCAGGAATTTGCTCTGGATGCTTTCCACGGGGTCTGATTGACATAGCCGTGTTCTGTGAGGACGAGGCTCCGCTCTGGACGTTTTCTACGGGGTCAGGATTGACATAAGCCGCGTTCCACGTGACCAGGAATTTGCTCTGGATGCTTCCCACGGGGTCTGTTTGACATAGCCGTGTTCTGCGGGGACCAGGATCCGCTCTGGACGTTTCCCACGGGGTCAGGATTAACATAGGCCGTGTTCCATGTGACCAGGAATTTGCTCTGGATACTTCCCACGGGGTCTGATTGATATAGCCGTGTTCTGTGAGGACCAGGCTCCGCTTTGGACGTTTCCCACGGGGTTAGGATTGATATAAGCCGTGTTGCATGAAACCAGGAATTTGCTCTGGATGTTTTCCACGGGGTCTGTTTGATATAGCCGTGTTCTGTGAGGACTAGGATCCGCTCTGGATGCTTCCCACGGGGTAAGGATTGACATAAGCCATGTTCTGCGAGGACCAGGATCCGCTCTAGATGTTTCCCACGGGGTCAGGATTGACATAGGCCGTGTTCCACGAAACCAGGATTTGCTCTGGATGCTTCCCACGGGGTCAGGATTGACATAAGCCGTGTTCCATGAAACCAGGATTTGCTCTGGATGCTTCCCACGGGGTCAGGATTGACATAAACCATGTTCCGTGAGGACCAGGCTCCGCTCTGGACGTTTTCTACGGGGTCAGAATTGACATAAGCCGCGTTCCACGAAACCAGGAAGGGTTGTCTTTATCCGCACTTCATGGAGTCGGGGGTTGACTCTCGGTTTTCTGTGCACCGCCGAGTCACAGAACTGGGAATTGCCGCGGTTCCGCTTTGCTTGATATTGCGTCTGTTGTAATGAGACGAATGTTGAGATGATCTCTAGGCTGTCTGTGAACCGTCGAGATTTGGCTTCTTTTTCTGATGGAGCCTGGGGAGGGAAGGTGTGATTCCCTCTTTGTTTGTGCCCCTGGATTGTATACAGGGACCGATGTGATCTCACCTGTAGGGCAAAAGTTTCATTTTATATATTTTTCTTTCCGCGATGCTCTATCATTTCAGCTTTTATATCGCGAAAGTCGCGATTGCCCAATCATTTCGGCTATTTTTCGCGGTGCCCAATAATTTCGGCTATTTATTTTATTTTTACTCGTTGCTTTTTATTTCGAGTTGCCCAATCATTTCGGCTATTTTGTATGCATACATTTTTACTTGCTGATTTCGTTGGTTGTTGCCCCATCATTTCGGCTATTTCATTTGCATTTTTTGCTCGTTGACTTTTTGCCACGAGTATGGAACTTGAAATCTGGTGCCAATCTTAGCATCAGCAAGGCTGCGACTGGAATATTACCATGAGCGAATCATCATTTGCCATGAAAGGACTTGGAATTTGATACCGATTTAGGCATCAGCATCGCTACAACTGGGATATTGCCAGGAGCGAATCATCATTTTCGATCGTCGATGTCGAACAAAGGTGGCTTAGCAAACAGGGTTAAGATCCTGTCGACTAAGGCTTTTGACTTCATGAGCCGTAAGGGTCTTATAAAGGTATTTCTCCCTACGAGTCATGAGGATCTCATAAGTGCGTTTTCTCCTTAGGAATCGTGAGGATTCCCAAGTGTATGGCTTCTCGTAAGTCGTAAGGATCTTACAAGAGTGTTTTCTCCTTATAAGTCGAGAGGACTTACAAGGGTTGTCCACTGTGCGAGCATATCCCTAGTCTCTGGTGGGACTTCGTTAGGGAAATGTTTATCTACGCCCGTGGATTGTATACAAGGGTCAATACTGAACCACTTGTAGGGCAAAGGTGGAGGTTGTGATGGATTAAGAACATGTTCAGATCCATGTAGCTTAAAGCTTTTGAATCCTATGAGCCGTGAGGGTCTCAAAGGGGAGTTCTCCTTACGAGTCGTGAGGATCTCGCAAGTATAATTTCTCGTTAGGTATCATGGGGATCCCTAAGTTTGTTGCTCTCTTGTGAGTCGTAAGGATCTCACGCAGGTGGTTTCTCCTTAAAGGGTCGAGAGGACCTTGCAAGTGTCTTTTAACGAGATTGCGCCCTTTCGGGTTTTCACAAAACTCGCCGGTAGCCCTACTATTTTTACTCACGGAGCCCTTTCGGGTTTTCATCCGTGCCCATTTTGCTGATGGACATACCGTTTTCTTCTTCTTTTTTTTTATTTTTTTTAATTTTTTTTATTATTATTTTTATTTTTTATTTTTTTTGTGTCAGCCTTGGGATGCTGCGGTCCGCAGTAATTTATCGACATCTCGGTCAACAGCCAGTTTTAGGACATAGTGGTCCATCGTTAGTTTAAGGACGTTTCGGTCAGTCGTTAGTTTTAGGACATTTCGGTCTGTCGTTAGTTTAAGGACGTTTCGGTCCATCGTTAGTTTTAGGACATTTCGGTCCGTTGTTGGTTACTACTTATAGAGTTTGGGCTTAGGAAGATAGCGAGCGGACATAGTCGTCGTCATCTATCGTTGACCTAGGCCGTAACTCGTCAGACATAGTATTTTTTCAGGAAGCGACCGTTTATTAGCCTAAAAGGCCTTTCACCATGCATGTCCATAAGTAGGTAGGCTCCACCCTGGTAAACTTTGTCTATAATATACGAGCCTTCGTAGTTCGGCTCGAACTTCCCCCACTTGGCACGATTAGGGATCATAGGTCTTTTGACCACTAGCACAAGTTTGCCTTGGCGGAATGTTCTCGGCCTAGTCAATCTCTCATATGAGCGCGTCATCTTTGCTTTGTAAGCCTCCAGATTTTGTTGCGCCATGAGCCGGGTTTCGTCGAGGGGATCGAGCTCCTCAAGCCGAGGTGAGCATTTTCTTCGTCTGTTAGCTCGTAGTGAACCGCCACTCGTAGAGAGGGTAACTCTATCTCGAGGGGGAGTACCGCTTCTGTGCCGAATACTAATGCATACGGCGTTGTGTTTGTAGCTGTTTTGAACGTAGTTCGATACGCCCAGAGAGCTTCATGCAGTCTCTCGTGCCAGTCCTTCTTATTTCAAGACACCGTCTTTTTCACGATCTTCGTCAAGGTCTTGTTGAAAGCCTCAGCTAGACCATTAGCTCAAGGATTATAGACTGAAGAGTATCTCCAGTCTATATTATGCTGTTGTGCGAAGCGGCTGATCTTGTGGCTTTTGTAGGCTGGCCCGTTATCGGAGATGATCCATTGCGGAGTTCCAAACTGATAAATGACGTGCGTCTTGAAGAAATGGAGGATATTCTCCGTCTTCACTTCCCTTAGCGGTACTGCTTCTGCCCATTTAGAAAAGTAATCAGTTGTCGCCAAAATGAATCGATGTCCTCTGGACGATGCTGGTTCGATATGGCCGATTATGTCAGTCCCCCACATTTCGAATGGCCAGCTAGCCACCATTGGATGTAGAGGATTTGGATGCTTATGGATAAAGTCCCTGTGAATCTGGCACGAGTGGTACTGCTTCGCATACTCAAGACAATCCTGGATCATCGTGGGCCAATAGTAGCCCATCCTTTTGATCTTCAGCTTCATCTTCGGGCCGGCTTGGTGAGAACCGCATACTCCATCGTGAGTTTCTTGGACGAATCTCCTTGCCTCTTCACATCCTAGGCATCTTAGCCATAGAGAATCAAATGATCTCTTATACAGAGTATCATTGACGAAGGCGAAAGATAGAGCTCGCTTCATGAGCTGATGTTTTAAGGACGCATCTTCAGGCGTTCGACGGGATTTGAAGTAGTTTATAAAGACTTCCCTCCAATTCTTAGCCTTTTCCTGGTCTTTTATTTGTAGGGTCGTTTGCTCGATCGCCTCCTTTTCTTCGGACGACTCCAGAGATATTTCTGCCGGCGCAAGAACCCGACGGCTTTGCACAACGATCCTCACGTCATCGAGGTTTTCGTCGGCCAGCTCTTTAGCGAGCTTGTCTAATGCATCTGCCTTGCTATTTTCCGCACGTGGTATGCTCTCCAGGGCATAGGCAGGGATTTGAGTTAGCAATTGCTGCACTCTCTCGCTGTATTTCACCAGCTCTGGCTTGCACATTTGATAGTCGCCGTTTACTTGACTAACGACCAGTTGGGAGACTCCGTATATGAGGAGGTTTTCAATTCCCATGTCGATAGCGATCTCAAGACCTGCTATCAAAGCTTCGTATTTGGCTTCATTATTCGTCCTCGGCTCTGTCAAGGAGAAGGCAAAGCGCATTATCCCTCCTTATGGAGTCACGAAGATGAGGCTTACCCCTGATTTGATTATGGGGGTGCTTTGTTTGCGCTTCTTCATAGAAGATGCTCCGTCGAAGTAAAGTTCCCACCGGGTATCATTTTGTCTTCTCTCCCCGTCGATCGTGTCAAACGCGTGCTCGTTAGGCAATTCGCAGTTCAAAGGAGAGTCGGCAGGTATCGGATGCTCAGCGAGGAAGTCAGCGATGGCCTGGCCTTTCACTGCCTTGAGGGGACGATAAGTTATCGAGAACTCCATCAAGAGCAGGGCCCATTTAGTGAGCCGTCCCGTTAATATAGTATTTGACATCAAATATTTGAGGGGATCCACCTTTGATATGAGATGGACCTCATGTGCCAACGCATAGTGTCTGAGCTTCGTTATCGCGAAGATCAATGCCAGGCAGTGTTTTTCGATGGGAGAGTAATTATTTTCTGCCCCCAAAAGAACTCGACTCAAATATTAAAGGGCTCTCTCCTTTTCTTGGTCGTTCTCTTATGCCCATAATGCGCCTAAAGAACCTTCGAGGGCTGTTGTATACAGAATAAGAGGCTTTCCCTTAACCGGAGCGGTTAGCACCGGAGGATTCTGTAGGTATTGTTTGATTTCGTCGAGCGCGCTTTGGCATTTGTGATCCCAGACGAAAGGAGTCCCTTTCTTCATTAGGTGACTGTAAGGACGGCACTTGCCTGAGAGATTGGCTATAAATCGCCGGATATACGCGATCATCCCTTGGAGAGACCGTAGTTGCTTAAGAGTCCTTGGCGGAGGCATTTCCATGATCACCTTGATCTTCGACGGATCTATCTCGATGCCTCGGTGTCGTACGATGAATCCTAGGAATTTTCCCGATGAAACTCCGAACGCGCATTTAAGAGGGTTCATCTTCAAGTTGTATTTCTGAAGGCGCTGAAACACGATCCTCAGATGTCCTAAATGTTCCTCGTATGATTTGCTTTTAACTACGAGGTCGTCGATATAGCATTCGATAATTTCATGTAAGAGGTCGTCGAAAATCTTCGTCATGGCTCTCTGATAGATGGCACCGGCGTTCTTCAGACCGAAAGGCATCACCGTGAAGCAGAATATGCCCAAAGGGGTTCGGAAAGCCGTATGCTTCTGGTCTTCGGGATGCATCTTTATCTGATTGTATCCTGATGAGCCGTCCGTGAAGGAGAAAACTTCGTTAGTTGACGTATTATTTATCATCAGCTCAGTGACTGGTACTGGGAACTCGTCCTTCGGACAGGCTTTATTGAGATCCCGAAAGTCCACACATATACGCACCGTCCCATTTTTCTTCATCACTGGGACGATATTGGCGATCCAGTCAGGGTACTGAACCTTTTGGATGATGCCGGGGTCGATTAGCTTCTTGACTTCGGCGTTGATGCCCATCTCAAGCTCGAGCCGCATTCTTCTCGGTGCTTGTTTGATTAGCTTGACTTCCGGAGATATTGCCAATTTGTGTACAGCTATTTCCGGATCTAGCCCCGGCATCTCGGAGTAGTTCCATGCAAAGCAATCTTTATACTGCATGAGCACGTTCTTTAGCGTAGCCACATTTTCTTCAGACAACAGCTCACTGACGAACGTCGGCCGGGGGTCGTTTGTCATTCCCAAGTCAATTTTTGTGAGGTTATCTGTAGTAGTATGTATCTCATCTTCCAGCTCTTTTGGTGCCGGTGGAAATTCTGAGATCACCTCGCCATCATCGTTTTCGAAGAACCAGGGGAGGTCATCCATATTCTCGGGTCCTTCTTCTGACAACGTTATCATATGACAAGTACGAGATCACTTCCAAGACCGATGTTGATCTGGTTCTACTCTCGTGGTTTTCGGTTCATGCTTCTGCGGTGGGGTTATTCTCCAGCTGCTGGATAAAGCGAACTTGCCTTGCTGATACTGGTCTTCTACCCAGTCTTTGAATGTAAAGTAGTCTTCGAGGAGATGTCCTATTGCTCGGTGATAGGAGCAATAATCTGGATGATTAACTTCACCTGCTTGCTCGGGGTTCTTGGACTTCGGGAGTGTCATCATCTGATGTTTTATGACAAGATCGAATATCTTTCTTATCTTGTCTTGGGGAAAAGAATATGCTCGACCCATCTTCTTTATAAGAGACGAATCCGGATTGCTCGATTCATGATCGCGTGGCTTCTTGGACCCGCTTTGTCGCTATCGAACGCTTTTTCCGTTCTTTGGTTTATTTTTGCCTCTGCGTCGGACCTTTTGTATGACGGGTTGACGAGGAAGAGCATTTTCATTTTTCGCAGCGTGCTGAAGAAGGTGTTGCGTTCTGGCTTTCTTGTAGATGGCCATTTCGCGATTATGGTCATCTCGAACCTTTTGACCCGCTTCCTTTATTAGCTTGTCCATCCGTTCTTCAAACGACGGACTTGGTATTTTCACGACGGGAGCTCGTTTTGTTTCAGGGTTAACATCTTCCCACAGAGCATCTCCTTCTTCATCAAAGTCATATATGACGTAGCAGTCGCGGAATAGCTCCCGTTTCTTGGATTGAACATACCCAAGCCCGATCGTTTCCATTTTCCCGTTGGGCAACTTTCGCTGCGTTCTGGGGACGTTCCAGATCTTGTTATAGAACTGTGCTTGTCGAGCAGTTTGCTTAAGGGGTACAGCTTGGCGTATCAAGAGCCTCTTCAACCCTTCTGTGTAGTATCTAGGCAGACGGATGGGCTGGAGCTTGTCAAGCGTAGAATCGGCGCCGTGCCAGATTTCTTTTTCCACTTTGGTTTCCCCAGATCGGTAGAATAAGATCGCCTTTTCACCCTTTCGTCTGGGAGGGACGTAGAATGTCTGTAGTTCCTGCACACTATAGGCATTAAGTGCATCGATCTCTTTGTAATGCTCCCGCGGAACCATGGCAATTTGCAAATTTTGATCTTCATCAGCGACGGCTTGTATCGATGGCCGAGCAGAGAATACGGCATTGACCTCATCTTCCGAGTCGCTGCCGAAGATCAACATAGGGATGGACGGTCCCGGCTTGTTGCATTGGGGCGTCCCTGAATAAACTATCTCTTCTTCCTCCTCGGTATCACTCCCGAAGACCGGAATAGTAGTGATGGCTTTGTTCTTCGGTCTGTGGCATCTTTCCGTTTCCTCAAAATCTGGTAAGAAGTATTTTGCATCTTCGTATTTTCGGACTTCGTTCATGGAGAATGGGTTCAGCTCTTCTATTACGGTATACTCGAGACCATCCTTGAAATACTTCATACATTGATGTTGTGTAGAAGGGATAATGTTGTACTCATGTTACCAAGGCCTACCGAGCAAAGCATTGTAGCATGTCTTGGCGTCAATGACATGAAACTTAATGTCCGTGACAAGCAGCCCAAAGCGTAGTGTCAATATTACAGACCCAAGCATCCGTGATGACTGGGAGTCAAATCCGGAGATGGTGATTTTATCGCGAGCGAGGTGATAAACGCTCATGCAGATTTCCTTCAACACTCTCACGTTAAGGAGATTAGCGGAAGACCCATTGTCAACCAGGATTTTGCCTATCTTGATATTGTGACAGTATCCGGAGACATAAAGGGGACGGTTATGCTCGCATGTCCCAAGGAGGAGATCTTCATCGCCGAAGGTGATATCCGCTTTGTGCACTTCTTCCAGCTCGTCCTTCATCTTTTCTTCGGCGAGGAAAGCTTGGAATTGCTCTGGCTCTTGTAGTGCCTTGATCAATGAATCTCTCACCTCTTTGGATAGCAGAAGGGCGTCGAGAATGCTTAGCTGCGAAAGTAGCTTTCTCAAGTGTGCCAGAACGTTGTAGTCCACTTTACTTTTCTTTGGTGGGTCCTTGGCTGTCAGCTCTTCGACGGCTTGGTCATCAAGGATGATATCTTCAGGGACCTTTTCTTTCCCCTTATCTCTTCTATTTGACCCACTGTTCGAGGGCCCAAGATTCTTTTCGGGCAGCGTACGATTGTGCAGCTAAATATTTTCACAGGTCTTCGGTTCTTCCTCTTTTCCCGAGGTGGACTCTTTAAAGAGAGGGCCAAGAGTCATTTCTTCATCAGAGTCGCTCCCGAAGGTGAGAACTTGCGGTCCCCAAGCGTCGACCATGTGACAGCTGCCGGTAGTTCTTTTACGCTCCTCAGTCGTATTTCTTTTCTCCCGACGAGTTTTGCATTTCATCCGCTTGAAATGTTGCCGGTGAGCAATATATCCCTGCCACCATCTTTTAAAAGCGTTGCACCCTTCGGTGGGGTGCGCAATCTTTCAATGATATAAACAGTAGCTAGGATGTATTTCCGCTTCACCAAGAATGTTTCCTTCGGAGGGTGGCAGCTTCATTACCATCGATATAGCTTTAGCGAACCTCTTCCTCGTCTTGAACCTGCTTTTATTTGCGGCGGATGTACTTTGATTTGACGGGGGTGTTTCAACCCTTTCGTCCAGTTGCCGGCGTTTGTCTTTTTCGAATATGGCCATCTCACGTTCTCGATCGTCTTTCCTTTTCAGAAGAGCTTCATTTAGGAACGCATCAATCATTTCGTCTGATGGTCCTAGAAGTTCCGGCTCAGGATCTGCCCCCAGTTTCTCTGCGTAAGGAGCTTCTTCATCGTCTATCGACGAGTGGGAGATCACATGGCAGTTTGCCAGATAATCTTCAGACTCATCTGACGAGTCTTCTCCATTGTCGTCGTCTCCATTCTCAAGGACGTGGCTGAGAAATTCTTGGAGTATGACGGGAGTCCGCGCTTTTTGATTATATTATTCCAATGCGTCAATCTGTTTTTGCAGGTCTGTGCGCTTGTCACCAGGCTTCACGGGCTTCTTGGCTTTCTTCTTTTTCTTCGAAGACTTTGGCGGCTAGGTGTGAGTGCTTTGGCTATCACCACCAATCTTTGGAATTGGGCGCGGTTTCAGCATTCCCTCGATGATCTCGGATTCCAGTGGATTTTTCCACCTGATCGCCGGGCATGTTTGGAGATCCTTCAGCATTCTTTTCGTCTTGGCTGAAAGAGCGATCTCCTACGGAGCTTCTTCTATGAAAGAACACGATGCCCTCGGTGTGTCCGTATTCTTGGGAGCGTGTGGTTGCGGTGGGTTCACCTTCCAATTCTCAGACAGGGAAAATTTGCCCCGTTGGTATTGATCTTCAATCCAGCCTTTAAAGACGAAGCAATCCTCAATTGGATGGCTTACCGTTTAATGGTAGGGGCAATAATTGAGACTATTAGCCTCGCCGGGTTGCAACGGTCGTTTTGGATTCGGCAGATTGATGAGCCTGTTACGCACCGCTAGCTCGAACAATCTCTTCGTTTTGTCACAGGGAAACGAATAAGGGCGCTTCATCTTCTCATTATAGAATTGCCGCCTCTCGTCTAGGCGATCAGTTAGTTTTGGGCCACTGGGCTGCTGTTGAGTATTTGCAACGAAGGTCGCTTTCCTTTTGCCCTTTTCGTTCCGTGGCTCCGGCTTTGGAGGAGACGGTCTATGACCCATCTGGTCCATTTGGGCCAGTTTGTCGATCAAGGCCTGGAACGTGGTCGGCTTGAAGAACGTCATGAATTGGGAAATAGTTGCCTGAGGGTCCAGAGTGCCCACGAACATGCCCACTCCCGGCGCTTCCTCGATGCGTTGCTCACATTTTGACCATAAATTTCGCCACCGTATTGCGTATTGCACCCATGTTTCACTTGGCTTCACCCTGGCATTGATCAATGCCGTTATTGGGGTGCGTTCACTAGCACTTGAGAAACACTGGGTGAATAATAGCTCCATTTCTGCAAAAGTCTTGACGGAGTCGTTTGGAAGTTCAGAATACCACTCGAATGACGTTTCTGACAAGCTACCGACGAACTGGTGGAGCAGAAGTTTATCATCACCTCCGATGTTGCCGTACAAGGCTCTGAATTGAGCGACGTGCTGATGTGGATTTCTCGTCCCTTTATATACATGGAATTTAGGGATCGTATATCCCGGCGGGTACCTTTTTTGGTCATACCATCCTGTATATGGTCGTCCAGTCTTAACGACCTGCTCAGCCGCTTCATTCTCCTGGTGAGCTCGTATTTGCTGAGTGATGTAGTCGTCCAAGGCGGCCTTGGAGATGGTCTCCTCTTTGGCTGCTGAAAGAGCCTGAGGAGGGTTCAATGTCTCCCCTCTGTCGTTTTCAATGATAATCGGGGGATCTTCAGCTGGAGGTTCTGGCTGTAACATCATCCCGGCCATGTCTTGGAACAAAAGAGTCATTCGTTTGATGTTGGCTGCCTGTTCCGCGGCCTCATTTTCTTTCCTCTCGAGCATTCTTCTGAGGAACTCGGTATCAGTTTCTTTTTCCCGACGCTGCTCCGAGGTCTCTAGATTTTCTTTTGGTCCAGTGAGTACGGCCATTGCAGTCAGCATCTCCTGAAGTTTCTGCTGTTGTTGTTCCTAAGCCTTCGTTATCGACTGAGTAAGCGGTCGATGACCCGTAGAAGCACGTCTTTCTTCTTTTCCGGAAGCCATATAAATGGTATGTATTACCATGCCCCCGGACTTGGGGCGTTTAGATCCGACATCCTTGCGGTTTGCCGCATTCATGGGGGCTTTCTCTGGCCTCCTTCTTCTTGTGAGCAGTTGAAGTCGAGGGGGCCGTTACAGCGGGCACCCAGACGGATGACGTCTTTTGTGGTACCACGAGATGGCTCTTTTCTTGCTGAGCTTTGAGCTTCTTTGGCCGGCGAGAGTAGTCCTGGTTAATCACCGATTCCTGGACCTGTCGCCAGACTTTATAAATTTCGGAGGACAGCCGCTGAGGGGGCTGCTCCGTCTTCTTTTCTGTAGTAATCTCCATAGGTGGAGGAGATTTCTTCAGCACGGCGGTCCGAGAGTTCTTGCGAACCCTCCTAAGCGGTTCAAAGCTGTTCCCAGTTGGAACAGCAGCATTGATTTCCACCATGGGAGCTGGCGGAGTTAGTCCAGAAAGGGAGTTGCCCCCAGCCTTCCTAACTCGGCGCCAGTGGTGACATCGAGCGTGTCGAGCGGATGGAGTTGGTTCAGCTATGGGGATGGCTTCGTCATGCCCCCTGTCTTGGCGGAGGGTTGTCGCACGTGCCAGCCTTTTGAAGACTGACGTTCACCGAGAAGTAATGTCCAACCTATCGAATACAGACCTCTGGGCAGAGGTGGCTTCGCCTGGAGCTGGAGCCGGAGTGGCCAGCCTTGTGAAAACTGACTTCTTGTCAGGAGAAGCCTTTCTAATGATTTCGTCCGCTTGAGCTGGGATGGCTATCCGCTTTTGGATGGCTGCTTCAGGTATTGCGGGCTTGTTGGCGTCTTGGCCCAGTCTGCTGAAAACTGAGGCAGTGGAGTTAGGCAACCCGTTGAGAGGGGCCGCGGCAGTGGTAAGTCGATCAAAAACCGACTTCTTTTGGGCTTCTTATAGCAGCATTGGGGCATTGAAGCTCATGGGTGGGATCATAGTCCCAAAGAATAGCCCAGTGGTGGCCTGAGTTACTTGGTCCACCGGCATCATGAACAGGGAGGCCGCCTGGGGCCTATAAGTTACACCTCCAGATGAGACGGAATGGGTGTTGCAGTTGCAGCTGGACCATTTTGTGCAGGTAGAAGCCATTGATCTTTCGTTTTCTGCACGGAGCAAGACACCAAATCTTAGTACCTCGAATCCAAGGGCAACCATATCAAACCGCGATTCGTTCGCGAACACGGCACATGAAGTGTGGAGTAGAAAGAGGAAAAGGTCCCACCGGACGTGCCAGAATCTGTTCCCCTCCGAACATGGAGACGCGACCGCACAGGTCCATCTTGCCTGAATTTGGGGCAGATGCTAATTGGTGCTATCCGTCCACCTCTCCGAAGATGCTAAGTTGATTTATGGCACCATGTATCGAAGGTTTAAACGGATGCGGCCGATGTAGCAGATTTCGTCAGATTCCCCCTCGTTGAGGGTTTTTGATTGTGGGGACGCTCTTCTCTGCAGGCGCAAGCCCCTGCAGTTAATTACGCTGCCGCATCACGGTAACCACTTTCTCTTTCTCCAGATGCTCACTTCGTGTTGTGTGTGTTTGTTTTGTTTTTTGTTGCCCGTGGATTGTATACGGAGACTAATTTATGTTGTCGCCCGTAGGGCGTGGATTAGTCCAAATCCGTATTTTCTTAGATTTGGGTTTAGGGGCTGGGTTTAAGGATAAGTTAGTCTTATTTGAGACTAAGATCAACTTAAATGTTTGTTAAGGATACGTTAGTCTAATTTTAGACTAAGATCAACTTAACGGGATCGTTTAGATCCAACAAGAGGGCATTTGGACTCTGTTGTTTAGTTTAGGGACATTGCGGTCGATTAGTTTAAGGACATTACGGTCCAATGTTAAGGACATCATAGTTCCTGAGCTTAAAGACATCACAGTCAACGTTAAGGACATCATAGTCCGTGAGTTTAAAAACCTCACAGTCAGGTTAAGGACATCATAGTCCGTGAGTTTAAAGACCTCACAGTCAAGGTTAAGGATATCATAGTCCATGGGTTTTAAAGGACCTCACAGTCCGTGGAATGTTTGGTTGTCGGGACCCGTCACCTCTCTGAAGACGTTGAAGGATTATAATGACAAATATTAGAGGAGTAAAGAGATGTACCCTCGAACCGATGTGAATTGGTTGAAAGATCTGTAGTCCAATTTGGGGCTAAGATCTGTTAACATATTTATGAGCAGATGAGCTCAATTAATATGAGATGAGGACTTATGGCCAATCTTGGGCTAAGTCCAATCAGGTTAAAATGTTTAACATTTTATTTTGGGCTGTTGAGTCTTTATTTGGGCTTGGCCCTTTTAACAATGCTGAGCATTGATTTATATCTTGACAGTGTTTTTGTCTTTTATTGAATGCTGAGCATTCAGAGCTCTGGGCTTATTAAAGAACAATTTATGTTCTGTCAGCGCAACACGTGGTGCGCTAGGCGCTTTGCGCCAGTCAAAGAGCGCAGTGCGCTTTTGCCACGTGGCGTACATGTAAGGGACACGTGTCGCGCTTGGCGCTAGACGTCAGATGATGAGCACATTATGCCAGTTTATGAGCGCTGAGCGCTAATCCATGAGCGCATTGCGCTTTCAGTTTAGTGGCGCACACGTGAGTGACACGTGGTGCTCTTGGTGCTGAGCGCCAGCCCATGAGCGCAGCGCGCTATTTCAAGAGTGTAATGCGCTAGTGGTTATTTGGCGCATACGTGATTGGCACGTGGCGCATTTGGCGCTGAGCGCCAGTCCAGAGAGTGCAGAAGCGCAGTTCAAGAGCGCAAAGCGCATTTGATCAATTTTATGATCTGAGCTTTTTAAAAGAGACTTTGTCTCAAGATCTAAGAACAACCGTTCTTATTTTGTTTCAATCTCGTATATTGATGAAAGGCTTTGCCTTTATGGATCTATGATTCTTAAGAGAATTGAATTATTCTCCTTTTTATAATGAGATGTTCATGATCTCTTTGAGAAAGAATTTAGTCTTATAAATCTATGATCTGTGAGAAGTAAGTTCTTCTTTTATTTTATGATGAGATCTTTTGATCTCTTTGTGAAAGACTTTTTGTTTTTGTGGATGTATGATTTTTTTAAAGAAATGAATTCTTCTTTTTATGAGATGATTTCATCTCTATGTTCATCATCATCATTTTTACCTTGAAGAAAGATTTTCTTGCAAGAGCTTGCTCTTTGAATTTTCTCAAAGTTTTTGGGGAGGTTTCTCTCTCTTTCTGTATATCAGAGACTTGAAATCTAGGGGCCTTTTTATAGGGTACGCTGATTTGTCGAATCAGTTAAAGAGATTTTTCTCTGATTGATTTGGGGATGTTTCCCATCGTTAGATCTTTGATCTAAGGGCTTCTGTTTTATAGAAGGCAATTTTCTTGTTTTTAACAAGATTGGGAAATCTTTCGAAACAGAATTTATTCTGTATTTTGGTGATTTTTAATCACCATTGGATCATTGATCCAACGGTGCTCTGATTTTCAGAGCACAATTTTGTTATTTGGAAAGATTTTGAGAAATCTTTCCTTAACAAAATTTAATTCTGATTAATTAATAATTTATTATTATTATTAGATCATTGATCTGACGGTAGGGAGCTTTTAGTTCCAGCGCTAGCGAACCCGTGCCTTGCACGTGGTGCGCTGCTTAGAATGCAGCGCACTTAGCGCTAGCGCATCCGTGCTTTGCACGTGGTGCGCCATTCAGAGCGCAGTGCGCTTAGCGCTAGCGCACACGTGCTTTGCACGTGGTGCGCTGCTTAAGTGCAGCGCTCTTAGCGCTAGCGCACACGTGCTTTGTACGTGATGCGCTGCCTAGGGCGCAGCACACATGGCGCTGCATTTGAAGCATTGCTTCATTTTAAAATTTTGGATTTTAAACAGAGATTTGCTCTGATTGGGGGAAACAGAAAGGATTAGCAACGAAACATGATCCAATAAAATAAGGAATCAATACACTATAGATTCAAGAATGGCAAGGTAGTAATGTGGCAGGACACGTTCCTAATTCCAGGTTTTTAGATCAGTGTATTGGGTATAATTGTTGGTGTTTCTAGCGCCCTAACCGTCGACCGCGGCCGTTACGGAACGAAAAATTTTGGGGTTTAAAAACGTGGCGCTAGAAACAACTACCTAGAATCGAAACCAAACATGAAACTAGCAAACTACAAGATGTTCTAGCTACTGTGATAGAAGCAATATACCAAATGATTCGTGTCCTTCGGTATTCTACCATCTTCCTTAGCTCCTATAGGTCTCGTGGATCGATCTAGGTAATCGGCCTCCTCGTGTCGAAGAAGATCCATTCGAGAGTCTATGGTTCAAGCTCTAATCTCTAGAATGAGATAACTAAAGTACCTAGTTTGCTAATCTAGGTAGCTTAGAAGATGTAGAGAATATTTATTGGATTAATTTGTCTCAATTACCCTAGGTTTCTTAACTCATGAGAGTGTTTAGGGTTTGAGGAAGAAGAAGAGTGCCAAGGAGAGATGAGAGTGTTCAAGTGAGAATGATTGCAAGAATGGCTAAGTGCTGATGACTATGAACCATATATCAATAATAATAATCACAATAATTCAACCATGCTTCAATAGTCATCCAAAGTGAATGAGTCACCCAAGTAGCCATGCTTCAATCATGTCCTAATAACACCTCATTTCTCCACCCCATTATCCATTTAGATAAATGGATTAAACACAAATGAGGTGTCTTCTTCTAGAAGCACTCTTCTGAAATTACAAGAATACCCCTCAACGTATATATATACCCGTATTCGTACCACGAATACCAAGAGACGAAAATAATCCAATATTATAATGCTAAATATTATAATACTAGAATGCGGCTTAATCCTAAGCCCGCTAGTATTATCCGTCCGATCAAAAATACGTGTAGCCAGTACACGTATATGATCGAAACCCTACACGTAAAACCATATGGCCTGCACATCGTCTCGCCAGAACCAGGAAAACACTCTGTGTGGGATTCTAAAGACTCGTTGATTGAATGATATTCTTGTTGTGTAAGTAAATCAAATGATCCCCGGCAATGGCGCCATTTGACTGAAACGATTTACGATTGTGTATGTTTAGAAAATTGTATAGAAATCACAACCAAAAATTATTTGACCTCAATCAATAACGGTGTCGAATGTAGCGCGTTAGTAAGTGCGGATCGTCCACAAGGAAAGTGTAATCGTTCGTGTTTCGAATTAGATGAGTCGAAACTTTAAGGAAAAGAAAAGAAAACCATTCATGATTTATAAAATTGCATTTCAAGAAAGAGAAAATATCTAGATCTAAGAAAGCATAAAAAATCAAGAAGTGATAATTTGCGATGATTTCCAACCAACAATCAAGATTCGAAGTGTAGCTCTTAGGAGTAGATCAGATCTATAGATGTGATGAGATCTAATGATTTCATGTTCTGATCCATTAACGAATTGATACTAGATCGATGATAATTCATCGAGGTTAAGGATCTTGCGAAAAAGCTAGGGTTTTCTCGTCTTATCCTTTATCCTTTCGATGAATCTCATTCAAATTCTAGCTTCTAGTTAATCAAATGATCAATCGTTGTTCCCTAGTTTTGAGTGAACACAATCAAGAAAGGATCATCCCGAAACTAGGTCATCGATCATTTGATTCACTAGAATTTCCAAACATTATAGGATTTAAGAATTGTAAAAATATCTAAATCATCATCATTCTATTGATCGTCACAACTCCTATACGAGCGGAGTTTACTCAAACATCATAATATCAAACGCAATCACAAATTGAGATCGAATCATAATGTTGAATCAAACGATAAGCAAGATATAGAAATTTCACCTTTATTTATCGACAAATTTCGTTGCAACTCTCTTGAATTTACAAAAGGAAGGAACTAGATCGTCGATTTCGGCTTCGCTCGGCTCCTTGAGTCGCGGATCGGCTTGGATCTCTTGCTCCGATGGAATCCGGCGTCGCTTTCCAAAGGTTGAAGGCTCTCTTGCTTGAATGGTACTCGGGATCTTGATCTTGATTTTGAATTGGAATTAGGGTTAGGGTTTCGCACAAGTTGTGTCACTCAACTTGTGGATGGAAGATGAAGAGAGAATGAAGAATTAATGATTAATGAACAACCTCAACCCTAAATCTAGGCTCTCTTTTGTAGACCTAAAACCCTAGATCTAGGATTTCAAATTTGAATTTTCCCTCCAAAAGTTTGTTAGCAAGAGATTTGAATTTCCCTCCTAAAGTTTTTAAGCCGAGCCTTCTAGATGTGCCACGTGGAGTTTCTACAGTATTCTGGAAGCTTTGGTCGTTATTTTAGACATGTGGAGAAAAACTGAGCTAATGATGATGTCATCACGCCGCGGTTTCGCGGCGCAAGCAGGCTCCCGCCGCGGAACCGAGGCTCTTTGGAGGCCTTAGTGCTTGTTCTCTCTGGTACTTCTTTGGGCTGATATGTGGGCCTTTTTATGATATGTTGATTTTTATATTTCCCCCTGAATTGCTACCAGATCTGAAATCATTGAGTTGGCGTATTTTTGATCAGCTCTTTTGGCATTATTTCTGCAATTTCCTGCACAATTTCTCGGAACAAGAGCTGCGCAATACAAGAATGATGCGATGCCATGATAAACACACAATTTCCCTAAAAGTGCCGGTTTTAAAGTCTAACACATGCAAACTGGTATTTCAGAGATGTTTTGCTAATATGTGCAATATGAATACCGAACACTTCTAGATGAGTGCAAATGATAGGGAAATTGCTGTGTTAAAAATGCACTATTTTCGACTGATCAAATTCCCCCAAACTTATTTTCGATCGTCTCGATCGAACTGTTTTATTAAAAAGAGAAGGAGAAAATAAAGAAAGAGAAAAACTAACTAGCACACTTTCGTAGGCAACACGATTGCACTGAGCATGTGCAATAAGCCTTTAAACCTCTAGGTGTCCCTAGTAGGAGGAGTGTTGTCTCCTGAGGGTTTTCAGCGGATTGCACCCACAAAATCCAATAATAAAATGAAGATCATGAATATTACATTTAAAGACAAGAATTGTAAAAGAAAAGCCTTGAAAATTAGGGTTTCCAACTAAGCTCGTTTTTCGGTTGTCATGAGCCCTATCTTAATGGTCATGAAAGATAAAACCTAACCGCACTTTCGCACCATTATACTGCATTATTATATTCCCCATTCTTATTCTTTTTATAAATAAACATGTGCTTTTGACGCATGTCTGCTACATGTTACAGGTTACAGGTTCTTGGACAGAAAATAGTGAAAACGATGTAAAGACGATGAAAATATGGACTTTAATCAACAAACAGAGGACTCTTGATCAAGCCTACACCAAAGATAAAATTCACAAAGTACAAGGCAATGCAAGGTCCAAGAATACAAAGTGAACGGTTAAAAATCCATTGCAAATTGTTCACTGAAAATCTGGAACCAATGTAGAAGCCCAATTGACAAAAGAACCAAATAACCAGAAGCCCAAGAAGATCCAGAACATAACCCAAAATTTTTAGAACCCAATCTTTTCAAAGGGCCGCGGAACCGCGGCCCAAGCCCACCATTGCCGCGGTTCCGCGGCCAGAAGAAGACAAAATAAAAATAATTTTTTATCAAAAGTTTGGTGCGGCGCTGAAAAGATTTCCTGAGGGTATATTTGTAATTTTAGACATGCGAATGAGATGTAACCCAGGGTTTCCTATTCTCTATAAATAGGAACTCTAAAGATTGTAATTTCTTATGCCTCCTTTTAATGAAATAAAATTCAGATCTCTTTATGGAGAGCATCGGTGCCTCTCTTCAATTCCGAAATTCAGATCTGACAACCCTGCATTGATGATTGGAGAAATGCATCTGTAAGTAGATTTAATTCCTGCTCTAGTTTAGATTTCAATTCTTTGCCCTAGGTAGATTTAATTTCATGCCCTAGGAACTTGTTTAGAGTTAGCTTTGGGGAAGGCTTTTGAGAGATGAGATCTCTCATCCCTTTCTTACCCATCAAATATTTACAATAGGACTCCATGCATACACGCACACACCGCGCCCTACGGCATCCTACCCCTCGAGGTAACGATGACACCGTAGTGTAAAGGCCCGGTTGCACGCGTTTTCCATGGAGGTTAGGGTAAGGATCTCTAAAGGAAGGAAAAGAACCTAGAGGAAGGAACACCTTCCCGAATGGATCTAATCCCCTTTATTGATAATTACCATAACTCCTCATAGATCTTCATTCGGGTAATGAAAGCGTTGAGATTTACTTGCATTTCCAAACCATCCCTAAACCTAACCCTAGCAAGAATAGATCTAGGTAATCGTAGATAGAATAATTTAGGTTTTTAGATTTAATAACCAATCCAAACATCCTTCGGAATTAACTCGTTAGCGCGATTAAGAGATTCACAAAATCCCTGGGGACCGACCCGTACTCACCGGCTAGCTACAAAGCGACGCCGTTCTTGATTGCGGTAATAGAAATAGTTTTTGACATACAAATCTGGTCACAAATCAATGGTCGATGCCAAGCTTTGTAAAGACCGAAAGTTAACACCAACCGGTCAAAATTTTTATCAATGCAGTGCTCTGGTTGGTGGAAGAAGAAGTGGGGAAAGGTCAAGTGATGGAATAGAATGTGTGCGCGTCTCATTTTGGAGAGACGATGCAGTGAATGTGATGGATTGCTCGCATTCTTTTTACAGTTCAGAAGAGGGGGTGGAGGTTCAATTTCATTGATTGGGACATGATTCATCTCAACACCCGTGTCATTCAAAAATGCTAGCTCATCAGCGAAGATCTCCTCAAAAGTTCCATCAATACCCCGATGAATAATGTCATCACAAAGTGCGGGGTGATCTTCAGACTCTAAGAACAGTTCATAATCAGTGTTAGTTGTTGACCCGGACATCTTGGTGGAAGAGTCCGTATGTGTATGATACATAGTTGGGTCAAACAATAACGTATGAAAAGAGTCAAGATCGGTATCAGGAGGATCATCAAATTCGCTGCTGTCGACATCCATTAAGTCGACAGAACAGACCTGAGCAGTAGGTTCGGAGGGTACACTTCCCAACTTGTAAATGTTCAGTTCTATTGTCTTATTCCCGAAGGATAGGGTCATAGAACCGTTACGACAGTTGATGATAGCGTTGGAAGTGGCCAAAAAGGGGCGACCTAAAATCACCGGAATTTGATTTCGTGAGTTCGCTACAGGCTGTGTATCAACTACAATAAAGTCCACAGGGAATATAAATTCCCCGATTTTTATTAACACATCCTCCAGTTCACCCCTAGATTTGGTGATTGATCGGTCAGCCATTTGGAGAGTGCAATGGGTTGGCTTCAACTCTCCGATCCCTAACTGCTCGTAAACCGAGTATGGAAGCAAGTTAACACTAGCGCCAAGATCTAGTAGAGCACGGTTGATGTGTTTTTCCCCAATAGAAATGGAAATAGTAAGATATCCAGGATCCTTACGTTTCCTCGGTAATTGTTAGGGGAAAGCCGTGTCTACCGTCTTTGCCATGAATATCTTCTTGGGCACTTGAGTCTTCCTCTTCCTAGTGCACAAGTTCATAAGAGTTTTCGCATAGGACGGAACTTGTTGGATAGCATCTAGGAGAGGGATGTTGATGTTAACTTGCTTAAAAATGTCCATAATCTTCTCCATATGTGGACTCGATGTGTTAGCCCTTAACCGATTAGGATAAGGTGCTTTAGCAATAAGCGCTGGGTCCATCATAGGAGAAGGAAGTGTGTGTGGACCCGATCCCAAAATAGAAGTGGGGATCGTCAGTGGTAGACTAGAAGTGGTGGGCTGAGGTAGAGAGCCTTGTGGGAAACGAAGAATAGGCTCGCAAGAAGGTGGGGGGTAGAAGAACTGGGGTCAGAATTAGAAGTGTGTGTGTGAGGAAAAGTCTCAGCCGGGGTGTTATTGATTGATTTATCAGTATCATCAAACTCTTCCCCAACGTGGTTGTCAAGCACTCTCCCAGATCTCAACGTGATTGCATCTACATGATGTGAATAGCGAGGATTGGGTAAAGGTTGAGCTGGAAGTTTCCCTTTCTCTCTTGCACTCATTTCGGCTTTTAGTTGTGCAATTTGTGCTTCCATCGATTTGATATTCTCATTTTGAGAGACAATGATCTTCATCACATTCTCGACGGAAGATTGCAAACTTGCCGTCCCTTGGATGGATTGTTTCATGAAAGTATCCAAGGTTTGTGCTAGTGCAGAGGTATTATCTGTACCGGTCAATTGCTAAGAGTTTTCATGTGGTGCAAAAGTGTTGGCCGGATTTTGGAAGTTTTGTGATTGGTAGGGGTGCTGACTCAATTGAAGTGGTGGTTGCTGTTGTGGTGGAGGGACCCTTTGGAAATTGTTTTGGGTTGGAACCGTGTTTTGAGATTGTGATTGGTTCCAAGCAAAGTTAGGGTGATTTCTCCAAACCTGATTATATGTGGAAGAAGATGGATCGATTCTAGGTCTTTGAAAGGCAGAATTGATATGACCTTGAAACGGAGAATTTCGTGGACATTCTTCCGTCAAATGAGAAGGATCAGAACAACATCCACATACAGTTTTGGAGAGTGATATTTGATTTAAGGCGGCTAAAAATTTGTTTTCCATAGTCTCAAGTTTCTTTTGCATAGCTGAAATGTCAGCTCTAACTCCTATGGAAATATCATTGCCATCCCTAGACGATTGA
Organism: Agapanthus africanus; assembly: GCA_030015575.1. NCBI lineage: Eukaryota > Viridiplantae > Streptophyta > Magnoliopsida > Asparagales > Amaryllidaceae > Agapanthus > Agapanthus africanus. Next base: position 818,640,497 of record CM057339.1, on the reverse strand, counting down.
CTCACACCCTCCCACTGTAAAGATTTTTCAGCGAAGTCTTCTAGAAATTTCCAGGCTTCCCCATCATCTTTAGTCATGAAGTTGCCTTGACACATGGATTCAAGGGTCTGTCTTGTGTTAAGATTAATTCCCTCATAAATGATTCGGCACAGTTCCCATCTAGGGATTCAGTGATGTGAACATTGAATTAACAGATCCTTAAAGCGTTCAAGACATTGTGAAAATGTTTCATTTGGAAGCTGGGTGAATTGATTTATTTCGCTACGGACTCGAGCTGTCTTTTGATGTGGGTAGAATTTCTTAAGGAATGCTTTGACGAATTCTTCCCAATTTGAAATGGAATGTGCGGTAGTGTTATACAGCCACTTCTCGGCTATATCGCACAAGGTAAATGGGAGAAGAAGAAGACGCATAGCATCCACAGAAAGCTGTGAGGTACCCATCATTGCGCATACATTTTCAAATTTCGTGATAAACACGTATGCGTCCTCAGACTCGAGACCGTGAAATTTTGGTAGAAGGTTGATGTATTGGGGTTTTATTTGAAAATTTTCCCCGTTGGCTGGTGGAATGGAGAGACAGGTGGAAAGGGGACCTCGAATAGGATAGCATCTCTCTTGGAGAGAGATAGGAGGTGGATTCTGCGCACCAACGGACGGCGGTAGAGTAGTGGTAAAGAAGTTCGATGGAGTCAGATCCATCGGTGTGGGTGTGGTGGTGGGTAAAGGAAAGGTAAATGTAGAAATACCGACTTTTGGGTCGATCGGGGAAACGCGGACTAAACGGGCACTAGAATCCCGTGTCCAGCCTATCTTGCACTAAAAAGGGTTAGTACAAGTGGCAGCGTGACTTATAATTAGGGGAAAAAATGAATGTGATTGGTGTTTGTTTTGAAAAATGATACGGATTTTTGAAAATATGATGCGATCACAACAAATGCAACAAGCAATACCTTAAAATCTAGTGGTCACCTAGGTCAGGCTCTAGACCGCTCCTGACTGCTAAAAGACAAGTTGTAGGATAAATCCTCCACTGCCTCTTTGTCCCCCTGTGGCCAGGTAAGTGCCAGGTAAGTGGGAACGTACTCCACTACGTAAGTAGTGGGCCTAATTAATAACCACTAGCCTTCGACACACTTGCCTTAGACACCACAAGAAAACGTGGATAAGCAATGAATTACCCACGGCCTTCTCTTGTCCTAAGTGAGCGCAACGGTCCTTAGAGTCATCTCTAGATATTTTTTAGTTAATGAGGGTAATACGGATGCAAGTTTGTGATTTTTGGGGCTTAGGAAGGGTAATGAACTCCCCACCTAACCTGAATTTGGCCGTGCCCCTTAATTTCCGTATTAATATGCAAACAACCAAAAAACAAAACACGCACAATTTATTTTGCTTTTTGCGGCGCTGCAATTTATTTGCAAAGAAACCTGCACAAAATGTTAATTGGAGCAGATGAGGGAGAAGATAAGAAAGTTAGAAACTCACAGAGGAATTTTGGTGCAGCGAAGGGCTAGATCCGCCGCGGAATCGCGGTGTAAGAGGGGTATATGCCACTGAATCGCAGTGTAAGGAAGGGATCACAGCTCCAAAATTTTCCAGCAAGCTTCTGTTCACTTTTTCTGCTCTCTGGAAATTTCAGAAAAAAATTTCTCCAGCTCCGATAATTCCAGATTTCCTCGCAATCAAATCACAACAACACGTATTAGTGTTTGCGCAAGTTTTGATCTAAAAATTTAGATGGAATAAACTTTTCCACTCAAATTTCAAAATACGAACAATTAGCGCACTATCCCCGGCAACGGCGCCATTTGATTGAATGATATTCTTGTTGTGTAAGTAAATCAAATGATCCCCGGCAACGGCGCCATTTGATTGAAACGATTTCCGATTGTGTATGTTTAGAAAATTGTATAGAAATCACAACCAAAAATTATTTGACCGCAATCAATAACGGTGTCGAATGTAGCGCGTTAGTAAGTGCGGATCGTCCACAGGGAAAGTGTAATCGTTCGTGTTTCGAATTAGATGAGTCGAAACTTTAAGGAAAAGAAAAGAAAACCATTCATGATTTATAAAATTGCATTTCAAGAAAGAGAAAATATCTAGATCTAAGAAAGCATTAAAAATCAAGAAGTGATAATTTGGGATGATTTCCAACCAACAATCAAGATTCGAAGTGTAGCTCTTAGGAGTAGATCGGATCTATAGATGTGATGAGATCTAATGATTTCATGTTCTTATCCATTAACGAATTGATACTAGATCGATGATAATTCATCGAGGTTAAGGATCTTGCGAAGAAGCTAGGGTTTCCTCGTCTTATCCTTTATCCTTTCGATGAATCTCATTCAAATTCTAGATTCTAGTTAATCAAATGATCAATCGTTGTTCCCTAGTTTTGAGTGAACACAATCAAGAAAGGATCATCCCGAAACTAGGTCATCGATCATTTGATTCACTGGAATTTCCAAATATTATAGGATTTAAGAATTGTAAAAATATCTAAATCATCATCATTCTATTGATCGTCACAACTCCAATACGAGCGGAGTTTACTCAAACATCATAATATCAAACGCAATCACAAATTGAGATCGAATCATATTGTTGAATCAAAAGATAAGCAAGATATAGAAATTTCACCTTTATTTATCGACAAATTTCGTTACAACTCTCTTGAATTTACAAAAGGAAGGAACTAGATCGTCGATTTCGGCTTCGCTCGGCTCCTTGAGTCGCGGATCGGCTTAGATCTCTTGCTCCGATGGAATCCGGCGTTTCTTTCCAAAGGTTGAAGGCTCTCTTGCTTGAATGGTACTCAGGATCTTGATCTTGATTTTGAATTGGAATTTGGGTTAGGGTTTCGCACAAGTTGTGTCATTCAACTTGTGGATGGAAGATGAAGAGAGAATGAAGAATTAATGATTAATGAACAACCTCAACCCTAAATCTAGGCACTCTTTTATAGACCTCAAAACCCTAGATCTAGGATTTCAAATTTGAATTTTCCCTCCAAAAGTTTGTTAGCAAGAGATTTGAATTTCCCTCCAAAAGTTTGTTAAGCCGAGCCTTCTAGATGTGCCACGTGGAGTTTCTACAGTATTCTGGAAGTTTTGGCCGTTATTTTAGACATGTGGAGAAAAACTGAGCCAATGATGACGTCATCACGCCGCGGTTCCGCGGCGCAAGCAGGCTGCCGCCGTGGAACTGCGGCTCTTTGGAGGCCTTAGTGCTTGTTCTCTCTGGTACTTCTTTGGGCTGATATGTGGGCCTTTTTATGATATGTTGATTTTTATATTTCCCTCTGAATTGCTACCAGATCTGAAATCATTGAGTTGGCGTATTTTTGATCAGCTCTTTTGGCTTTATTCCTGCAATTTCCTGCACAATTTCTCGGGACAAGAGCTGCGCAATACAAGGATGATTCGATGCCATGATAAACACACAATTTCCCTAAAAGTGCCGGTTTTAAAGTCTAACACATGCAAACTGGTATTTCAGAGATGTTTTGCTAATATGTGCAATATGAATACCGAACATTTCTGGATGAGTGCAAATGATAGGGAAATTGCCGTGTTAAAAATGCAGTATTTTCGACTGATCACTCGTCAATACGCTAGAATTGGGTTTAACCATAAGCACGTCAGCGGCACTAGCTGTACGTAACGGCTACCCAGGTATTGAGCAAAAGGAAGGCCGACGAGCAAACTCATCCAAACCCCTACCGAGCCTGTCTGTGACAGTCTCCATACTGTATGATCTGTTAGTCTGAGAGTATCGCATATCGGGTCTAGAGAGGTGGATAAAGTCAGACCCCTAATAACGCGATATTTCGTGTCGGTGTAAAGACCATCACCCGTTGAGAAACTACCGATCCAAATAAATAATTCTCGTCTACCTTGGCCAAGAATTTTTTGTGATGGCGACCCGTGCACAATGCGACATCAACCCCCAATGCCGAGAGAGATGAATCCCTAACGATCCGCTCACTGCTTCCATATGGCTTGGGACTGTACCTAATTAAAACCTGTTTGCATGACTCCTTTGAGCCGTGGTAGGGTAGTATTCAAAGTACAGTGGGAACTCACATGAGAAAAATGATGATCTCAGATCGACAGACTAACCTGTACTCATGTCATTTAAGAACTGCTATATGACAATAGGTATAATACCATCTAGCATGTTCCCGGCGAGTCCGTACAGTGTAACTTATAACTCAATGAGCACATGTATACTATCTTAGGCGACTAACTAACACCAATGGCATGTGAGACCGGCCACTGCCCCTCGTCGGGGTCTCAAAAAGTATGCACTAGTCTACTCCGAAGTATCGATGCCCAGTCTCGATACTCCCTTGACTAGGGACATTTAAGGATGTGCTTATAGACCACCCAACTCTCACGTATATGATCGCCATCATAATGCTGGTAGTCAAGAAAGAATCCTATGGGCTCTATCAATATGTAATAGTGATCTGTAATACTACATAATGCATGTACATGATGATAGAGACAAATCAGATAGCATACTATCATCTCGAGTAAGACTGTTCTATCCGTATAGGTCCTCCCGCAATCATCATAATCGCCTGCCTGTGATTATAATAATTGCCTTAAGGGCACTATAGCCAACAATCTTCCACTTGCACTTAAGGCTAATTATTGCGGTGTCGCATACTCACAGCCTCGTATGATACCGAACACCCAACTTCTCTACTAATCAGTCTCGCAAAGCACGTTTGTGAAACTATTGCATTTGAGAAATAGCCTCAGTGAGTGGATTCGCTCCAATGTTTCTATCTTTATTTCTTTATATCTTAACTTCGCGGAGAAAGACTATCTTCCAAAATGAGCGATACATGTCTTAGAATTCGTCTGGATATCTGATGGGACCCAGTTCACTAATGAACTCCAAATCCAACAAACTTCTTAGACTATATCTTCCACTGAATTTAATCAGTATCCTGCGCCACGCCTTCCTCAGTATCCGCTTGGACCACCTGTCCAACATACTGCTCCTCAAAAGAAGTAAAACTATAACTCTGACAGTCATTCTGTCATCCAGGTCACCTTGGAAGCCTTAAATGATAACCGTCTCCTGAAGGAGATTGTCGTTACCATATACTAAGAACATCATCTTATGTTCATAACTGCTTCCCAACGTTTCTCCAGGATTGGACTAATATATGCTTATTGCAGCTAGTGCAAAAGCAATATCTGGTGTGGTACTTGACATCTCATGATTGACTTAATTACCTAAGCAAGAGATATGCCAATCATGCAAATCCATCTCCTCATCAGTCTAGAAGACATCTCTTTAGAGAGGGTGGCTCCTTTACCTGCGAGTACACCACCATGCCAGGAGTCGTCCATTCTAAAACACTTTAGAATAGTGTCAAAGTACCCGAATTGGGACACTTCCCAAATCTGGATCTAAAACCATAGATCTAGTGACCAGAATCCCTGATATTTTATCCAAATCGTATGTGGAGAAACAACTTGTGACAATCACAGTATAACCGATCGCAGTATAGGAATATCACTTCCTATCAAGAGCATGTCATCCTAATACCAGGACATCACTCCCTACTACCTTCTTACCAAGTCCATCTGTTATTCTGATGAAGTCAAACTTTATGACTGTCACATCAAAATAGATGATCTATCTCCTTTATACTTTCTTTAGTTTATAAATTGACATAAGCTACTTGCCCACCATGCTTCCGCTGATCCCACTGACTACAACAACCCTCTGGCACAGTCATATACGCGTGCACTTCTAAAGCTAATTTAGAACGACGTTATAGTCGTCCACCTGCCAGATCTCATAGTCTAAGATAACAATAGTGGTAAGCTAGGGTCATCAAAACCTCCTTGTCACCGTCCTTGAGGAGACCAAAGTACCTCTCGGGTGGTTGAGGTTACCCACCAAATCGGCGGACTGGCTAATGGATTGTCGAATCTAATTGAATGTTTAGGTTCTACTAAATTTTCAGTAATCGTTTGTGGTTCTGGAATCACTTCCAGTTCTACCATACTCTCACTAATATTTTCATAAAAGAATTCATTTTACTAAAACGTGTGGCGAGTCAATAACAATATAACTATTGATCTTCCAAATGGTAGAATGTTAACCCTCGTCAAAACCCGGGATAACCCACAAACTGACATTACTGAAACGTGTCTTGAGTTTATCCGGATTCTGGTTTTAAGCATAAGCCAGAATACTCCATATACCTTAACATCGTTAAGGTATGAATCCATTCTATATCCAATATAGAAATAAAGGCATTAATTTAATTTGAACCGGATTCAAAATACATGTAGCTGTTTCCAGTGCATATCGACTAAATGGAAGAAGTCTAAATAGCATTACTCGTCAAGGAGCGTACTCACAGATGAGTAACCTGAGAGAGAAGCAAGTTCTCAAATATATTACTTACAACGGAACACCTAGCATAAGTATCTATATTTTCGATCGCTTCGAAGAATCCTGATACTTGCAACATATGGTTCTATACTTTCTTCTTATACCAATAACTTCTCAAAATTTGGACATTCTATTTCAACGAAATACTTTTCTAAAATCAGAGAAGTTATAAGTAAATGGAATATAGTACGAGTACCAACCCCTTTGTTCTAACGGATATCGGACAATATACAATACTTTGTATAAGTCCTCTGAGTTTAATGACTCAAAACCTGTGCGTCGTAGGTTGAAAGCTGTGCTATGGTTAAGAAGAATTGCACCGTTGTTGAATGCACCTTACCTAACAATCAACTGATATAGGTAAATGTCATAGACATAATTTCAAAAATTTATATCTCACTTTATAAAATAAACTTACAGATATATCGGTTTGAAATTGGTGCATAATAACGGATATTCAAAACCAAATATTTGCCGTTAGGCAAACCCAGGTGATTTCCTCAAATATCACCAATTACAAAGAATTCCGATATATTGAGGATATATTCACCCAATTCCCAATATTCTACTCCCACTCAGCATCTGTAACGCCATACAAATGTGAGAATCTCTGGTAAATACATACCCTGGAGTTAGAATCTAATTGGGAAAATAGTTTTCTATTAATACCGCACAGTAAAACTGAAACATGAAAATGTTTCGAAGGGGTGCCTTGGTATTCCTAATAATGTCTCTTCTGCTATCCAGATTCATGACAGTAACCGTATATTTTCTTGCCCTCACTCCAATCCCTTTATATGTCTTTACTTATTACCTTTTGTACACCACACTTAGGATAATTGGTTTTCTTCCTTCCCTACCTTTCGGAACCTGCCTATGGTTTCGAAGAGGACTATCCAATAAGCGTAATAGGTGTACTCTCCTAATACTAGGAGCTTGTTAGATATATGCCCTAGAGGCCATTACTGTACATACGATGTATATTATAGTGGATGCTTGGACATATATAGAGAGGACTTTCTTGCTCGACGTGATAGTACGCTATCTGGTTGTACTTTATCTTAACGTGTACTATGATTGTCTCTATGTTACATGTTGATAAAGCCCTTAGGATATGTACTCGACTACTGGGACTATGATGAGATCATACTAGTGGGGCCACGGTAGTCGACGAGTACATCCTATAACTGTTCCTAGTCGAGGGTGTATCGAGACAGGGCATCGATATACCAGAGTAGACTAGCGTATACGCATCTTGACCCATATGATGGGCGATGGATGATTCCATATCCATCGGTGTTTGACATCAAGGATGGTGTACGGGTGCTTAGTAGAGACTGGGTACACTGGACGGACTCGCCGAGAACTCCCAGATGGTATTATACCTCACGTCAGATGGCAGTTCTCCGGTGACACTGGTATAGGTTAGTCTGTAGACCCGAGATCGTCATAGAGTCTTATATGATTCCCCCTGTGCTTTCATTTCCATCATACCATGTCCAAAAGGGCGTGCAAAAAGGTGGCTTTTGGGTACAGTCCCGAATCACATGGAGGCAACGAGCGATAGGAGGGGATTCGTCTCTCCCGGTATAGGGAGTTGATGTTGTGCTGTGTTCGATTGGCTATAACTGGAAATCCCTGGCCAGGGTTGCTGAGATTTACTTGTAAGTGTTATCAGTAGTTTCTTGAACTGTTGTAGACCTCAAATCGACACAACTTATCAAGCTACTGGGGTCTGACGTTTACCAACCCTAGGCGAGATATGCGACTTATCAGACGACGAGACCGGACTGTATGGGAGTGTTACTGATTGGATTCACAGGAGAATGTACAGGCTTGCTTGTTGATCTTCTGATCGCTCAATACCTGGGTGGCTGTTACGTTTAGCTGACCGCTTGCAGTTTGTAGGTGTTTGATATGATCATCACCTATTGCCGGCGTATTGATGATTCTTTAGAGTCCTACACAGAGGTTTCTTGACTCAGGCAAAACGGAGGAGGGGCACATATGTGATATGTGCGTGACCGAGGGTAATGCGATATGAGATACCATATTCTATTCTCGCGATATTTGATATCAGCCGGATCATCGGATCAAGTGTTGATTCGATGAATCGGTAAATGATATATTAGTCAGTTATATGCGATATAGCCGGATTGTCGGATCAAGTGTTGATTCGATGATTTAATGTATCATAATATATATGATATATTAAATTACATTAACTAATATCAGCTCACTAAAAGATTCTTTTTCTCACTCGGGTAATACATTGATATAAATGTGATATATGTTAATTGTATTATTTTGTTTTGTTATAATAAATATTATATATGTGATATATAATATTGTAACATGATATGGTTATTAATGCAACATGATTAGTGGAGATTAAACATGGTTAGGGTTTGATTTGGGTTAAGCTTTTCTAGAAGTTTCTAGAAGGTTTTGTTTTGTTTTGTGCAAAGATATTTGTGTTGATATTTTAAGTGACTCATTGTTTAACCCAACCAAAACCTTAGCCCTAGTTAAATCTCTACAAAGGTTACATTGACCATGGTTGCATTTCTAACCTTATCATAACTTTCATTATTCATCACAAAAGGATATTATTCATTCATCTTCTTCTTCCTCTTTGCAAAAGCTTTCTTGTTTTGATTTTTGTGATGAAAGTGGTGAGAATAAGAAAACAAATGAGAGCTAAAATCCTACTTCATCATCCCCATCTACCTTTGCCATTTAGATGAGGGTGTTCACTTCATTATGTGAGTGAGAGCTTGTGTTAATGATACTTCAAGGTAGATCATCTTTATTATCGAAGATCGGAAGCTAGCTTGCATTTTTCTCTTCGTGGAGCCTCTCTAGAGTCTGGATGCACGATGATCGCAGCGAAGGGACCTCAACACAGAGCTTTAGAAGTGAAGGACAGGATCTACAAAGGTTGTAATCTCTCTCACTTAGTGTTAAAGTGTTTAACATGTTTTGTTTCGCCTAATCTTTAATTTAAAGATCTTGGTTAGGGTTGTTCGGCACGTCTAATTTTTTATTTGGGCATGGTTGATGCCTTATAGACCCTTGTGCGTGTGCCTAGCAATCCTGCAGTGGTATCAGAGCCAAGCTAGAGCTTTAGGCGAAGTCTAGGCGATGCTTAAAGTCCGATCGAACTCCGAATACCCGGCTTAGACCCCTCTCTGGATTTTTTCTAAAAAAGTGATTTTTTCTGGATTAAAAATACTCAAAAAAATCAGCAGGGAATTCTAAGGATAATTGTAAAATACGGCCTTCTAATTCAATTAAAGCGCCACGGAACCGCGGCAAGACCTCTGCTTGAGCCGCGGTTCCGCGGCCGTCTCTGTGAATTGGGGTTTTATTTTGCTACAGTTTGATCCGTAAGCGTTTCCTGATTTTTCTGGGAATTTTTAATTTATACTCAAGTGTTGAGTTTTCTGGGTTGTATTGGTGACTCGTTGATTTGATCGGATAATTTAACTTCGTTTAAGTTTTTTCCGGATAATTTTAGAAACTGTTAAAAAGTTCGTACGGATATCAATATCTCACTTTTTCCCCTGTCGGAAATTTTTTCAAAAGTTGGATTTTTTTCTCGAGTTTGAAACTTCTGGAAAATCATGCAAGTAACGCGGTGGACCTTCTAGAAGAACACAAACCTTAACTCGATTATGTGACCGTCTGAACTGCCTCTGAACCTTAGGGTTTGGGGCAGTACGGCGTTGCTACATGTGAGGCGTTGGCTTGACCCTTCTACGGCTGGACCATTGGTACTGTGGCATGTGATGGATATTTTTTGAACTCCGCTCGAGTGTTGATCTATTTGGGAAATCTTGGGTGTTTGATTATTCGATCGGAACGTTTAACACTGTCTATTTATCTGGAATGTGATACAATATTTGGAATCCACAAGTAGTTATTAGATAACTAATTTGAATGTTATAAATCTAGCAGTTCAGTCTCAATTGATCGGTTGCCACGGAATTTTGATGTGATCAAAAGTCCGTCGCAATCACGTAGCGTACGCGGATACTCGCCGGGTAAACTTAACAGACAGCCACGCCCCATAGCCCCGACCAAGTGACTGTAGGAGAACCCCGTCGCCAAAAGCATCTGTTCGGGTGCTCGCGGCAACGGTGTTCCGCCTTAGTGCACTTCGTCGACGGCATCCGGGGGTGCGGCCGTCTACTAAAGTTTGCGACGAGCATTCGATCAGGATGTCGGGAATCTTTTTGAATTGCCCGACTTGATATTGAAAAGAGTTTTCGATAATGAGACTAAAATGCGGGGTTTATAATTGTTAGGCATGCGATGTCTAAGGAATTCATTTGGTTAGGAATGAGATGTCTAAGGAGGTTGCGGATTCCAACTGTTGTACTTTTATACTTTCTTTTCTGTGACCGTAAGCGTAGTATGTGGTGTATCGCCGGCTTCGTTACTATACATCAACAACAATCGGGATACGCGTACTTGCTTACGTTGATGATATGAGATATTATGTGTTGTTTTGATATGTTATATTGGATCGTCGCGTTTTGAATAGCCGGGGGTTTTATGTGAGATGAGAGTTTTTTATTTTTCATTCATGTAAAATTCATTTGTATGTAATATTCTTTTATTGGGGCACTTCTGGGCTGAGGTTGATGTCACCATTGTATATTATTTACTTTTCCGCATTAGGTAGACCCAAGGCGGGGAGTACAAGTAACCGGGTTCTAGGGTCCAGTAGGAGACCATCTCGAGGAGTCGAGACCGGGTCTCCTAACCCTAGAATTGGCAGTGTTGCTTGCCGCTCTCGTAGGGGTTCAGGGATGTGGGTTTGGCTATTCATCGTGACCGTGGAATCCGTGTTTTATACAGGCTCGTACTAAAATACGGACGCCCAAGTATATCCAATATTTCATATATGTTCTTCTGCTGTAATGTTCTGTGATGAGATCATATTACTGCCTGAGACGAATGTTTATATTATATATATGAGATATATGTTATATTGCAAATTTCGTTTCAAATGTGATGCTTGTGAAGCATAATAAAATGGGACTTCATTAATGAGATTAATGAAATAAAATAAACCTAAAGATGTTGTAGAAACTTGTTTAAAAACTGGTAGCTCTAGTTCTTGTTTTGTATAGCGATGTTCCTTGTAGAACATCCAGCACCTTATTCGATAAGGAAAGAGCCGAGATCCCTTCACCGGGAGTGACCTCTTTAGGGAAACTAGCAGATGCTACAAACATGGTTTGTCTTTTGATTGCTTCTATAGTTTTTACTTTGCATGGTGGTATTTGTGAAATATCCTGCACCTTATTCGATAAGGAAAGAGCCGACGATCCCTTCACCGGGAGTGACCTCTTTAGCGAAACTAGAAAAGCCTCAAAAACACTCCATTTAAAATCACTCGATTCTACAACGATATCAAGTTCATTACGCAAAGGGTTTTCTTAAAAACCTGTCGTAGCCCTCCGTCATTTCAGATAAGTAATAGTTAGTATTCGTGCTGCGTTTGTTGACCTTGTTAAGGCGTAGTGTGCGGTAGCTGATTACTGCTTATCTGTATAAACATATGATGCGATTGGATTAGGGTAGTCATGCGACTTTGTTGACCTCGTCAAGGGTCGTGCGGGTGGGTTTAATTCAGATCAGGAAATGACGGGTTGAACTTGACTTGCGGTCTATGATTTGTTGACCTTGTCAAGTTCATAGATCGCTCGGGCTAAAATATTATTGGGAATTTCAAGTGTTGAAATTTGCAATGAGATTGCATACCTTCTATGAGATAGTTGGATCCCGATACCCGCTGCGAGTAAGAGTTACTCCTGAGAGAGTTTTACACATTACAATTAGCCAATCAAGTAGGTGTCTAGAAAGGTGTCAACGGGGTTACGCCCCTGGGAAACCGAGGTTTATTTTAATTAGGTCCGTGCGAAGGCACGGAGAACCTCCCTCAAAGTACCGGCACTGGCCTGGCTGAAAGATTGGCGAACTTGTAGAGTGTAATTAATCCCGGATAGTCTTTCCTTTTAGGGTTTGAAGGAAGATTTGACTAAAACAGTGGGAGACATCCTGATTAGATAAATTGATAACCAATCTAATCTTGTAAAAGCGCACGCTGAGTGTTTTCTTTTCTCTCTCTCTTGGTTATGACTATGCCACGCCTTAATCAAGATAATAATACGGATGTATTGACTGAACCCGCTTGTTATACTGCGTTAGGGAACGTTGGTCCCACTCCAACTTATAATTGTTATAAGACAGAGCAGGAAATTGGGGAATACCAGATTTCCCGTGCCGCCCAAACGAAGAAAGTGCATGTTGATGCATCATCTTCGGGTGTGTTCATTACAGAGAACTGTTTCTTAGTATCCTTTACGTCCTGGGTATGAGATACCGGATCAGGATCCCGCAAATGTAATTTGTTACATGGGCTACAGATAGGTAGAGAACTGAGAATGGGTGATAAATTTCATGAGATAGAAACGGTGCGAGTGTTGCAGCCAAGTATGTTGGTAGTTATCACCCTGTATTACAAGAATACATTGATTCTGAACGAATGTTATTAGATACCGAACCTGATATACAATATCATATCATTTTCATTATTAGTAAAGAAGGATATAATTTTGTATTGTTGGATAATGTTTTGAACATTTCCTATATCAAGAGTTGATCGGTTCAGGCTCGTTATCTAAATGCATAGCAGTTCTAAATCAAACCACAGTTCTTAACGTAGAGAACACACACAAGAGGAAGAGTTCAGAAATGAACGAATCCTTCTTGAGGTATTGTAGACTAGGCCATATCAATGTGACACGACTAGCTAAAGTTACATATAGATGCATATTTAAATTAGTTTGAATTTACATCTTGTGAAACTTGCCGGTTATGTCACAGAGATAAGATGACCACAGCTCCGTTTATTCGAAACAGAGAAAGAGTTAGTGAACTCTTGGGATTGATACATGCTGATGTATGAAGGTCCCCTGTCTACATATGCCAAGACCGGTTCTTTGTACTTTATTATATTCACTGATGTTCTCTCAAGATTTGCACATGTGTTCCTGTTGAAACACAAGCCCGAAGCTTTTGAGAAATTCACAGAATATAAGTTAGAAGTAGAGAACCAAAAACGGGTATAAGTATTATATCCTTTGATGAGATCAAGGAGGAGAATACTGAGCACGGAATTCCTGGACTATTCTAAAGGAGAATGAGATTCTCTCTCGGCATTACTCCTCCGTATACACCATAGCACGATGGTATATCGTGGTGGAGCAATAGCACCCTATGTGATATGGTGTGCTCTATGATGAGTACTACTGAGTTTCCTATTTCCTTTTAGGAGTTATGCACTTGAGAAGTTGCATATCTATTGAATAGCGTTCAAATCAAATCAGTTGCCTACCACTTCATATGTGATATGGAAAGGGAAGAGCCCATATATTAAGTTTGTTAAGATTTGGGGTTTTCCAGCCTATGTTTAAAAGTATAATCCGGACAAGCTCGAGGCAAAGTCAGATCTGTGGAAGTTTGTTGGATATCCCAAGCATACGCAACGGAATATCTTCTACCTAACCGAGGAACAAAAGATGTTTTGTTTCTCAACATGGCACCTTTGTGAAAAGGGAATTTCTTGTGAAGAAATTATTGGTCATGAGGTAGAACTGGAAAGAGTTCCAGCTATACAAACTGCAGCTGATGATTTGGTAGAACCAAAGGATTCAATAGTTTCCAACGAACCTCGGCCTCTCCGCCGATCTGGTAGGGTTTCTCATCCACCTGAGAGATACTTCGGTTTCTCTATGACAGTGGGAGCGAGGATTGCATCATGAGATGATGTCCCAACTTATTTCGAGCTGGCCATCAGGAGCAAGACTCTGTAAGAATAGCTGGATGCTTAGCGATCTGAGATGGAATCCTTATACACCAACAAAGTATGGACTTTAGTTGCTTTATCTGAAGGGTTAAATCCCCATCAGGAGCAACTATATCTTGAGAAGATTATTTGGTGTATATGGAAAAGTTGAGACTTTCAAAGCTATGCTTAAGTCCTTCCAGATCCTACTTGCCATGGCTACATACCATGACTACGATATCTGGTGGTTGGGTGTCATGACTGCTTTTCTAAATGATGGTTTGGAAGAGAGTATTTATAAGTACACAGCCAGAGGGCTTCGTGGACAGTGGGAGCAGCGGAAACGTGAGCAAGATATTTTATGTGATAAATCAGGCATCGCGGAGTTGGAACTTCTTTTTTGATGTAGTAGTCAAAGAGTTTGACTTCATCAAAATGGTAAATGAACCAAGTATATATAAAAAGGTTGTAGAGAGTATGGTGGTGATCCTCGTAGAGTACGCGGATGACATACTCTTGATAGGGAAGGAGTTTCCTATGCTACACTCGGTCAATCTCCTCTTATCATAAAGATTCTCCATATAGGATCAAGGTGATACCTCCTAAATCCTGGGTTATGGATATATGGGATAGATATAATTGGATGTTAGGAATCTCACTAGTTGTAGTGAGATGGTATCAATCGATCCTGGGGAGAATCACTGGAAAGGTTCCAGGGTGATAAGGACGACTGAATATCAGTCGCAGGCATTGTCTTTACCCTCAGTGGAGGTACGGTATGTTGGAAGGGTTCCAAGCTAGATACCGTGACTTACTAGACGATTAAAGGCAAGATACATCGTTACCAAGGATGCTACCAAAGAGAAAGTCTGGATATATATAAGTTCATGAGATGAACTTCGTTCCAACCATTTTGTGACAATGGAGTTATGGCTTTGGCCGAGGAACCCCTTGTCCCATCAGAAATCCAGATATAATTTTTAGGCAGTATCACCTGATCATGGAGATGGTTGATCTCCAGGGAGATCGGTGTTTGGAGAGTAGACACAGAGGACAACAGCGCGGATCCACTCACAAAGGCTTTATTTCCAGTAGAGACTTTTATGGGATGGTTGAGTATTAGATACTTCAACCACAGCTAATTGTTGGGTATGTGATACCACAACAGATGGCCCTAGTGCAAGTGGGAGATTGTTAGTTATATGTATGCCCTAGAGGCCATTACTGTACATACGATGTATATTGTAGTGGATGCTTGGACATATATAGGGAGGACTTTCTTGCTCGACATGATAGTACGCTATCTGGTTGTACTTTATCTTAACGTGTACTCTGATTGTCTCTATGTTACATGTTGATAAAGCCCTTAGGATATGTACTTGACTACTGGGACTATGATGAGATCATACTAGTGGGGCCACGGTAGTCGACGAGTACATCCTATAACTGTTCCTAGTCGAGGGTGTATCGAGACAGGGCATCGATACACCAGAGTAGACTAGCGTATACGCATCTTGACCCATATGATGGACGATGGATGATCCCATATCCATCGGTGTTTGACATCAAGGATGGTGTACGGGTGCTTAGTAGAGACTGGGTACACTGGACGGACTCGCCGAGAACTCCCAGATGGTATTATACCTCACGTCAGATGGCAGATCTCCGGTGACACTGGTAAAGGTTAGTCTGTAGACCCAAGATCGTCATAGAGTCTTGTGTGATTCCGACTGTGCTTTGATTTCCATCATACCACATCCAAGAGGGCGTGCAAAAAGGTGGCTTTTGGGTACAGTCCCGAATCACATGGAGGCAATGAGCGATAAGAGGGGATTTGTCTCTTCCGGTATAGGGAGTTGATGTTGTGCTGTGTTCGATTGGCTATAACTGAAAATTCCTGGCCAGGGTTGCTGAGATTTATTGGTAAGTGTTATCAGTAGTTTCTCAAACTGTTATAGACCTCAAATCGACACGACTTATCAAGCTACTGGGGTCTAACGTTTACCACCCCTAGGCGAGATATGCGACATATCCGACGACGAGACCGGACTGTACGGGAGTGTTACTAATTAGATTCACAGGAGAATGTACAGGCTTGCTTGTTGATCTTCTGATCGCTCAATACCTGGGTGGCTGTTACGTTTAGCCGACCGCTTGCAGCTTGTAGGTGTTTGATATGATCATCACCTACTGGCGGCGTATTGACGATTCTTTAGAGTCCTACACAGAGGTTTCTTGACTCAGGCAAAACGGAGTAGGGGCACATATGTGATATGTGCAGGACCGAGAATAATGCGATATAAGATACCGTATTCTATTCTTGCGATATTTGATATCAGCCGGGTCATCGGATCAAGTGTTGATTCGATGAATCGGTAAATGATATATTAGTCGGTTATATGCGATATAGCCGGATTGTCGGATCAAGTGTTGATTTGATGATTTAATGTTTAATTATATATATGATATATTAAATTACATTAACTAATATCAGCTCACTAAAAGATTCTTTTTCTCACTCGGGTAATACATTGATATATATGCGATATATGTTAATTGTATTATTTTATTTTGTTACAATAAATATTATATATGTGATATATAATATTGTAACATGATATGGTTATTAATGTAACATGATTAGTGGAGATTAAACATGGTTAGGGTTTGATTTGGGTTAAGATTTTCTAGAAGTTTCTAGAAGGTTTTTTTTTGTTTTGTGCAAAGATATTTGTGTTGATATTTTAAGTGACTCATTCTTTAACCCAACGAAAACCTTAGCCCTAGTTAAATCTCTACAAAGGTTACATTGACCATGGTTGCATTTCTAACCTTATCATAACTTTCATTATTCATCACAAAAGGATATTATTCATTCATCTTCTTCTTCCTCTTTGCAAAAGCTTTCTTGCTTTGATTTTTGTGATGAAAGTGAGGGAGAATAAGAAAACAAATGAGAGCTAAAATCCTACTTCATCATCCTCATCTACCCTTACCATTTAGATGAGGGTGTTCACTTCATTATGTGAGTGAGAGCTTGTTTTAATGAAACTTCAAGGTAGATCATCTTTGTTATCGAAGATCGGAAGCAAGCTTGCATCTTTCTCTTCGTGGAGCCTCTCTAGAGTCTGGATGCACGACGATCGCAGCGAAGGGACCTCAACATGGAGCTTTAGAAGTGAAGGACAGAATCTACAAAGGTTGTAATCCCTCCCACTTAGTGTTAAAGTGTTTAACATGCTTTGTTTCGCCTATTCTCTAGTTTAAAGATCTTGGTTAGGGTTGTTCGGCACGTCTAGTTTTTTATTCGGGCATGGTTGATGCCTTATAGACCCTTATGCATGTGTCTAGCAACCCTGCCGAGCTCTCGCAACCCGAGAGAAGGTAAAGAGAAAAGACAACTGAATAATCCTATTCAATTTCTCCAGAACCAGAATCTATCCTCGAACAGAATCAAGTTTCTTCGAGTTCGTATGTAACTATATGATGGCATACCCAATCAATATGGATCTTCGTAGTGATATGGAGCGTTCTGGAGAAATGCAAATGTGAAGTAGGAGTGGCAAGGATATACGCGGTTTTGTCCTGAATGATAGTAGTCGCAATTTTCTTTGCCTTTGCTCTAATCCCTTTATGTCTTTACTTATTAACTTCTGTACACCACACTTAGGCTAATTGGTTTTCTTCCTTCTCTACCTTTCGGCACCTGCCTATGGTTTGGAAGAAGACTATCCAATAAGCGTAATAGGTGTACTCTCCTAATACTAGGAGTTCTCACAACCTGAGAGAAGGGGAAAAAAAAGACAACCGAATAATCCTATTCAATTTCTCCAGAACCGGAATCCATCCTCGAACAGATACAAGTTTCTTCGAATTCGTATGTAACTATATGATTGAATATCCAAGCAATATGGATCTTCGTAATGATATGGAGTGTTCTGGAGAAATGCAAAGGGGAAGTAGGAGTGGCAAGGATATATGCGACTTCATGACAATCTAAAAGACAAAGTTTTTAAGAAGGTTCGGTTAACTTGGTTCATGAGTTTTAGTTTAAGATCAGGTCATGGTCGCTGCCAAAGAGAGAGAGAATAGAAACACTCAGCGTGCACTCTAACCTGCATTAGATTGGTTAACCACTTTATCTAATCAAGATGGCTCCTACTGTTTTCTCGAATTCTCCTTCAAACCCTAAAAGAAGAATTAGTCAGGATTAATCATATCCTACAAGTTCGCTTATCTTTCGGCCAGACCAATGTTGGTACTTCGGAGGGAGGTGCCCCGTGCTTTCGCACGGACCTAATTAAATAACCTCGTTTTCCCAGTGGTGTAGCCCCGTTTACACCTTTCTAGAAACCTACTTGATTAGCTAATTGCAAAGTGAAAAATTCTCCTGAAGAGTAGCGGATACTCACAGTAGGATCAGGACCCAACTATCATTGTATGATAATTTTGAAGGAAGCCTACCAAAAATACCACACTCCTGAAGGTATGCAACACTAGCAAGTTTCCTGTATGTTTGAAACTCCCGATATTGTTTTTTCCCCGAGCACTTATAATCTTGATGAAGGTCAAAACATCATAAGTCGCAAATCAAGTTAAACCCGTCATTATTCAGATTAATCTAGACCCATTCGTACAAGCCCTTGGCAAAGGTCAAAACAGTTGTACACCTGTCATAAATTAATGCATCTATCTATGCTACAGATAAGCACCTACTAGCTAACAAACACTATGTCTTGGCGAAGGTCAAAACATATAGCATGAATACTAGTAGATACCTATCAGAAATGACGGAGGGCTACGACTGGTTTTTGGCGAAAAACATTTAACGTAATGAACTAAATATCGTTGAAGGAACCGAATAGCTTTGAGAAGGAGTGGATTAGGCTCCGCTTTTAAAAACTGGTGGTTTTGAAGAAAACCGAGTAATCTACAGTATCATAAACTTTTGCTCAAGAGGTCACTCCTCGTGAAGGGATCTAGGCTCTTGCCTCCTAAAATGAGGTGCTGGAAGTTCCTGAATGAACACCACTATGCAAAGCAAAAGAATACAACTATAAGGAAGTTATTACAAAAACGCAAACTTTTGCCCAAGTGGTCACTCCCTATAAAGGGGTCTCGGCTCTTTCCTCGTCAAATGAGGTGTTGGATATTCATAACCGAATATCGTTGTGCAAAGCAAAAGAAACGTCCGTAATAACAGTTTTCAAAAATTGGTCTCAACAACATCATTTAGATTTATTTTCCTTGCATTAATCAAAATTAACGCAGTCCCATCAATTAATTCATATCATACCAGAAAATACAATATACGTATATGCTATCCGCATTCGTCATGGGGCCCTGTTATGCACCGTTAGGTTACTTAACTAACGACAGAGCGGGGGTTGGACTAGCGCGGATGTAAAACATATACAACATCTACTAGTATATATATATATATATATATATATATATATAACATTCATCCGAGGCATGATATAAGCAACATCACAGAAAAGCGATAAGAAACACAGAATAACGGAAAATCTAGGAGCCCCGGGTTTCCTTTGAGCCGCAAATGAAAAATCCGACGTTCCCCGGTCGTGTGGATAGCCTGTGCAATGTATAACCAAGACTCCTAAGAGTGCGTCAAGTTACCTGTCAATCCCAAAAGTGAGGCAACCCCAATCAACAAAGTGAATGGGCCACCCAGCACTTTACGGAATCCGGTAACTTGAGCATCCCTCCGTGGGTCATCCTATACCCTCTACGAGTGCGGCGAATAGCCCGCCAATTCTAGAGTAAGTCCCCCTCCGTCTCAACGCTATGAGATGCGGGCCCGTTGCCCTCTAGAACCCGGCTACTCGAGCACTCCACTGCGGGGTAATCCTAGTACAGAAAAAAGTATATATACAATGGTGTCACCGACCTCAACCCGGTCGTACACCAATAAAAGAATATACAAACTGGTGGAAACGGCAGTCCACATGTCGGACGCTCGTCCTGCAATAATGAATATACAAATGAATCTAAACTGTACAACTACCATTGCGCTAGAGGCTATCCCACATGACAATCCGAACATAGCCATCACAGATATCAACATCACAGCAGTATAAGCAAGTATGTGCAACCCCGTCTAAATGACATATAGCAAATAGACGATATTTGAAAAACACATACACCACATCACAGATATCAACGATGCAAAATTTCAAGTTTTGAAACTTTCCAAGTTTCCCCAAAGAAAAAGACAACACTATGTGAAATCTGGTGAAATCAAACAAGACCAAAAACACTAATTTACAAAACCCAAGACACTGGATGAAAACGAGGCCCAGATGTGAATAGTAAAAAGGTGGAATCGGGAATTTCAAGGATTCGGCCGGCCAAGTTTGCATGGAATGGGCTCATTTTCATCGTCTGTCACATACATGTCTAGACTAAGTCTCTGCACTTGTTTAGAAAGTTTTTAGAGACAAAAAAAATTTAGAACAAAGAGTGGGTTTTGAAATCAGAATTTTTCGGTTGTGAAATTAATGCATTGTGTACTACTAGTTTCTAATGTTTCGGTGGCTCTAATACCATGTTGGTATTCCTAACGCCCCGGCCGTCGACCGTGGCCGTTGCGGAACGAAAAATTTTGGGGTTTAAAAACATGGCGCTAGAAACAACTACCTAGAATCGAAACCAAACATGAAACTAGCAAACTACAAGATATTCTAGCTACTGTGATAGATGCATTATACCGAATGATTCGTGTCCTTCGGTCTTCTACCATCTTTCTTAAGTCCCAGAGGTCTCCTGGATTGAGCTAGGTAATTGGCATCCTCGTGTCGAAGAAGATCCACCCGCGAGTCTATGGTTCAAGCTCTAATCTCTAGAATAAGGTAACTAAAGTATCTAGTTTGCTAATCTAGATAGCGTAGGAGATGTAGAGAATATTTATTAGACTAATTTGTCTCAATTACCTTAGGTTTCTCAACTCATTAGAGTGTTTAGGGTTTGAGGAAGAAGAAGAAAGCCAAGGGAAGATGAGAGCGTTCAAGTGAGAATGATTGCTAGAATGGCCAAGTGTTGATGACTATGAACTATATATCAATAATAATAATCACAATAATTCAACCATGTTTCAATAGTCATCCAAAGTGAATGAGTCACCCAAGTAGCCATGCTTCAATCATGTCCTAATAACACCTCATTTCTCCACCTCATTATCCATTTAAATAAATGGATTAAACACAAATGAGGTATCTTCTTCTAGAAGCACTCTTATGAAATTACAAGAATACCCCTCAACGTATATACATATCCGTATTCGTACCACGAATACCAAGAGATGAAAACAATCCAATATTATAATACTAGAATGCGGCTTAATCCTAAGCCCGCTAGTATTATCCGTCCGATCAAAAATACGTGTATCCAGTACACGTATATGATCGAAACACTACACGTAAAACCATATGGCATCTACATTGTTTTTCCAGAACTATAGAAACCCTCTGTGTGGGACTCTAAAGACTCGTCAATACGCTGTCAGTGGGTTTAACCACAAACACGTCAGCGGCACTAGCTGTACGTAACGGCTACCCAGGTATTGAGCGAAAGGAAGGCCGACGAGCAAACTCATCCAAACCCCTACTGAGCCTGTTTGTGAAAATCTCCATACAGTCCGGTCTGTTCGTCTAAGAATATCGCATATCGGGTCTAGGGAGGTGGATAAATTCAGACTCCTAATAACGTGATATTTCGTGTCGGTGTGAAGCCAATCACCCACTGAGAAACTACTGATCCAAATTAGTAATTCTCTTCTACCTTGTCTAAGGATTTCTGGTGATGGCCACTCATGCACAGCGCGACATCAACCCTCAATACCGGGAGAGACGAATCCCCGACGATCCACTCACTACCTCCATGTGGCTCTGGACTGTACCCAACTAAAACCTGTTTGCACGACTCTTTTGAGCCGTGGTAGGGTAGTAATCAAAGTACAGTGGAAACTCACACGAGAAAAATGATGATCCCAGGTCGACAGACTAACCTGTACTCATATCACCTGAGAACTTCTTTCTGACAACAGGTATAATACCATCTTGCATGTTCCCGGCGAGTTCGTCCAGTGTAACTCATAACTCAATGAGCACCTGTATACTGTCTTAGGTGACTAACTGACACCAATAGCTTGTGAGACCAGCCACCGTCCTTCGTCGGGGTCTCGAAAAGTATACACTAGTCTACTCCGGAGTATCAATGCCCAATCTCGATACTCGCTTGACTAGGGACATTTAAGGATGTGCTTATAGACCACCCAGCTCCTATGTATATGATCGCCATCATAATACTGGTAGTCAAGAAAGAATCCTATGGGCTCTATCAACATATAATAGTGATCTGTAATACTACATAATGCATGTACACGATGATAGAGACAAACCGGATAGCATACTATCATCTCGAGTAAGACTGTTCTACCCGTATAAGTCCTCCTGCAATCATCATAATCGCTTGCCTACGATTACAATAATTGCCTTCAGGGCACTATAGCCAACAACAATACACAACTAAAAATTAAACCAAATCCAGCTAACCTAAAACCTAGGCTCTGATATCAACAAAACCTTGTCTCGCCCCGCTTCCTAAAATACGTAAATACGGAATGTAAGAAAGCCAACCATGTTACCTATGGTGAGGAAAAATCCTTCCATAGTCACATTACGTCAGTCAATCAGATATCAAGAATAGTAAATAAACATCTTTTTATCTTATGTCCAAACGGCCACAATAAATACAAACGAGAAGGTAGCAAAAAAAAATAAAGATCCAATAAAAGAAATAATATCTTAGACTCGTTTCTTATGGGATCACAACAACAAAACCATAATTAGAAAATAAATCTAAAGCTCCGGTAATCTAAAATAGCGGAAATCTCTTCACTGCTCGGCTTGCCTGTCGAAGTATTCCCGATCTTCCTGTGATAAGGTCAAAGGAACTGGGCCATGAAAAATCCAGACGTCAATACGTCATAAATATCATAACAATAATAAACTGAACAGTATACTATATAGAATGTCACGTGCAAGAGTGGGATATGAGTAAAAACAAAAGCAGTCACAGGTAATATAACAAGCAAGCTATGGGTTGTCAAACATTTTATGTATAATTTAAGGTCTGTGTTTCTTGGTTATTTATCCTACAGGTATTTGAAACCAATTAATGTACTCCTCCATGTAACTCAAAAGTATATATCCCGTTACCCTCCGGGACCACGGACGCAAGATATATTCCGTTATCCCCCGGGACTACAGATGCAAGATTTATAAATCAATAATGATTTTGTTCCATTAACCCCCGGAACCACGGAAACATGCAATATTCCTTTGAGTTACACTTTAGTTACACTCTTAATTTCCGCATTTCCCGAGGTTTCATTTTCCAAGTCAGGTATGAAGATAATCTCTACATAATGCCAACACAGGAACAGGCAGGTATATGTCATGTCTATCAAGATAACAAGTTATGTCCATCAGGACAATAAGTCAGGATTGTTAGCATCGGTAAGTATTACAGGCAACAGGTATTAACATAATAACGAAATAATAACAGTGTGACAGGTTACAAGCATGTCAATTATAGTGTACTAAATTAGATAAAGGTTTTCTTTTTTTGTAATGACATCGTGTAAATAGTTTATGATGAATACGGCCATAACCGTTATCTAGGTGCGATAAATGATGTAATGAAAATAACCATATTAGTTCCTACAATTCGATTTATTGATTTGACCAAACTAGAATAGTTTGTTATAATTACTACTTATTATTAAAAGATATAATTTGCATAAACATTATAAACTACAATTATAAAACTTGTTAATGTTAACTATCTACCGATATACAGATTATATATATATAACAGTATAATAATAATAATAATAATATTACGACAATATATATATATATATATTACATAGACTATAACATGTAGCAAGTTAGAAAATTGCCTCGATCTCGACGAATGCGGATACGAACACCAACGAACACGAAACAACGGAAAACACGAAGCCAAAATCCAAGCTTGCTCGGCTCGGAGATGAAGTTCGACGACGATTGGGCTGCTGCTCATCTTGGTGGTCTCGGTTGATGGTGAGGATTTGGATGAGATGGCGTCGACAAGGGTTGATCGACGGTGAGCTCTCGGTAGGTTCTCGGCGTTGATGAGGGGTTCGGTGATGGAGGTAAGTGACGACGATGAAGGAGGTTGATGGCGAGGAGGGTGCTCGGGTCTGAAGTGGGTGCCGGTGATGGGTCTCGAGGCCGGAGCGGTTAAAGCGGAGATAGTGGTGATGGTGATCGCTGCTGCAAAGGTGAGGTGTTCTTTGTTGAGAGGTGTGAAGCCAGTGAAGTGGCTAGGGTTCACGTGCGGCAAAGGTTTTGGGTTGGGTTTGGAGATGAAGAGAGAGGAGGCAATGAAGATGACGATGACGGTGGCCATAGGGTTTTGGTTGATGAAGACGAAGTGTAGGGAGTCGGCGATGATGTGAGGGTGATGATGTTGAGATGAGTGGGTTATAGGGAGAGAGGGTGCTCGGCTTGAGAACGGGGGCAAGAGAGAGACGAGGAAGAGAGAGAGAGAGAGAGAGAGAGAGAGAGAGAGAGATGGGTTTTAAATAAAAGGGAATATATTTTTATTTTAATATTAGGTGTGTGTGTGTATGTATAGATTTGTATATTACTAAATAACTAAATAATATTTTAAAAAGATATTATGATCCCCGATCCGTCTCTACTGGAAGTCAAAAATATATCAGAAGTTATCTACACATACGTAGCCCACTTAAAGCATAAATATAATGGTTAGAAAAATATTCTAATCTAACATATTATACATAGTATTTTACGATGTTTAGGATTTATATGTAATAGATAACCATCGATAAAATATTATGGGATATTTAAGTCGGATAAAAGCATACTAACAATTAATATAAAAAATACCCATAACATATGGCTAGCAGAAAAGAGAAAAATATATAGTTTAAATATTGTATATCTATTATTTAAGATTCATATAGATTTAGTTTACGGATAAATATCAATAAAATATACTCTATCTAACTATCAACCCATAATGGATTTCACGCAAGCAGGTCGGATCCGATAATCACACATACTATCCAAACACCGAACACGACCCAAACAATAATAATTAGAAGAAATTTAAAGTACTGATTAATATCGTTAAATAATGTACGATCGTGTTAAAGTGTTACAATTGCCTTGAGGGCACTATATCCAATAATCTCCTATTTGCACTTAAGGCTAATTATTACGGTATCGTATACCCACATCCCGTGTGCTACCGAATATCCAATTTCTCTACTAATTAGTTTCACAAACCGTGTTTGTGAAACATCTGTTCTCTAGAAATAAATTCAGTGAGTGGATCCGCTATAATGTTCCAACTTCCTCTTTCTATATCTCAACTATGCGGAGATCAACAATCTCCCGAACTGAGCAATACCCCGCCTTAAGAATTTGTCTGGATACTTGATGGGACCAAGTTCATAAATGAACAATTTTATCCAACAAACTTCTTGGGTTGTATCCTCTGTTGAGTCATAACTAGTAACTTGCACCATGTCTGCCTCAGTATCCCTATTGGAACCCAATCCAATATACTGCTCCTCAGAAAAGGGTAAACTTAAAACTCTGACAGCATCTCTGTCATTCAGGTCATCTTGGAAGCCAGAACCGATAACCGCCTCCTGGAGGAGGCTGTCGTTACCATATAACAAGAACATCCTCTTATGTTCTTAATTGCTTCCCTCTGTTTCTCCAGGATTGGATTAATATCTGCTTACTACGGTAAATATAGTAACACCATCTGGTTTGGTATAAGATATTGCATGATTGACTCAATTGCTTAAGCAAATGATATGTCATTCCTGCTAGTCCCTCTTCCTATCAATTTAGAAGACATCTTTTTAGATATGGTGACTCCATTACCTGCGGATAGACTACTACGCCAAGAATCGTCCATTCTAAACTACTTTAGAATGGTGTCCAAGTATCCGAATTAGGACACTTCCCAAATCTAGATCTATCGATATAGATCTAATCACCAGAATCCCTGATATCTCAAAAAGTGCAAAAGCAACTTCTAGTTTGGTACATGACATCACATGACTTAATTGCCTAAGTAAGTGATATGCCATTCATGCAAGTCTCTCTCCTCATCAGTTTAGAAAACATCTCTTTAGAAAGGGTGTGTCCATCACCTGCAGGTACACTACCACGCCAGGAGTCGTCCATTCTAAAAGTGTTTTAGAATGGTGTCTAAGTACCCGAATTGGGACACTTCCCAAATCTAGATCTAAAACCATAAATCTAGTCACCAGAATTCATGATATCTTATCCAGATTCTATATGGAGAAAATACATGTGACAACTAAAGTTTGACCGATTATATTATAAGAACATCACTTCCTATCAAGAATATGTCATCTAAATCCCAGAACACAACTCTCTACATCCTTCTTACTAGTTTCATCTGTTGTTTGATGAAGTCAATCACCTTGACTGTCACATCAAAACGGATGATCCGTCTTCTATATGCATGCTTTAGTATTCGAATAGACAAAAGTAACTTGCACACCTTCCGCTGCTCCTATTGACTATGATAACCCTCTGGAAGAGTCATATACACGTGCAATTCTAAATTCTCATTTAGAAAGACGTTATAGTCATCCACCTATTAGATATCATAGTCAAGAACAGCAGTAGTACCAGGTCATATCCGTATAGACTTCAGAGTAGACACTGAAGTAAAAATCTCATCACAATCCATAATGGGTATTTGATGAGAATCTTTTCAATAAGTCTAGCCGTATTAGGTTAATACCTTTCTACTTGCACAGACCTCGAAAGATCTACTTACTCCCAATAGGTTTTACCCTTTTGGGAGCACCCATAAAATTCTATAATTTGCTAAAGTGCGTGGAGTCCAACATGGATATAAAGCATCCAACCATCATCCGGAAGTCACCACTTCCAATGGCTTGCTGAAAACTAGTAGGGCCATCATCACAATAATACTGACCTCACTGCCACTGTCTATGAGAAAACCGAAGTATCTCTCGGATGACTGAGATCACTTACTAAATCTGCGGAGTGGACAAGCTTTATCGAGTCCAATTTGAATTTCCAGGTTCTACTTAATGTTCAGTAACCATTTGTGGTTCTGAAATCACTTCCAGTTCTACCATACTCCCACTAGTTTCTTTTGAAAAAAGATTCCTTTTATAAAAACGTGGCGAGTTAAGAACAATGTAATTATTGATCTTGAAAATGGTAGAAGCAAAACCCTAGCGAATGCTTGGGATAATCCACAAATTGCCATTTCCGAAGCGTACCTTGAGTTTGTCCGGATTTTTCTTTTAAACAGAAACCGGATAACTCCATATCTTAACAATCTCAAGATATGTAACCAATCTATGTCCATATAGAATCAAAGACATTAATTTAGATGGAACCGGATTCAAATGTCATGCATCTGTTTCCAATGTATATCACCTAAATGGAAAAAATGCCAATATAGCATTACTCATCAAGGAGCGTACCCACGGATGAGTAACCTGTAAGAGAATCAAGTTTTCAATATTAGTACGACGGAATACCTAACATAAGTATTTACATCTTTGATCACTTCGAAAAATACTGATACTTCCAACGCATGGTTCTCTACTTTATTCTTGTACTTATAAACTTCTCAAAATCTTTGGACCTTACATTTCAACGAATGCGTGTTTAAAACCAGAGAACTCATAGGTAAACTGAATGAAGCAAGATTACCAATCCCTTGTCCTAAAGGACACCGGACAATATACATTACCATGTATAAGACCCAAGAGTATACTAACTCAAATTCCATGTGCTGTAAGTTAAAAACTGTATTTTGGTTAAGAATGACTATATACCATCATTCAATGCACCTTATCTTATCTTCAACTGATAAAGGTAAATATTTCGAATACAATTTTCAAAATTTATATCTCACTTTATAAATAAAGATACAGATATTCAATTTTAAAAATTGGTGCATAACAACGGTTATTTGAAACCAAATATTCGCCATAAAGCAAAATCAGGAGATTTAATCCAATGTCACCAATTGCTACAAATTTCGATATTGAGGATCAAATCGTCCATTTCCCAATATTTTACTCCTACTCAGTATTTGTAACGTCATACAGATATGAGATCCAAATCCGGTATATACATACCCTGGAGTCAGAATTAATTGGGAAAACATTTTTCAATTATAACATGATAGAAATTCAGAAACATAAATGTTTCAAGGGCGAGGCCGGGTATTCCTAGTAATACCTTCTCCAATATCCAAATTCATTACACTAGTTGCAATTTCCTTTTCCCTTATTTCAATCCCATTATATGTCTCTACGTCTTATCTTCTGTATACCACACTTAGGCTAATTGGTTTTCTTCCTTCCCTACCTTTCGGTACCAGCCTAATGTTTGGAAGAAAACTATTCAATAAGCGTAATTGGTGTACTCTTCTAATACAAGGAGCTTTCGTAATGTTAGAGAAAGTAAAGGGAAGAGACTACCGAATAATCCTATTCAATTTCTTCAGAACCGGTGGCTATCCTCGACTAAAGCAACTTCTTCGAGTTCGTATATAACTATACGATAGTCTTTCCAAGCAATATGGATCATCATAGTGATACGGAGTGTTCTGGAGAAATGCAATGGGAAAGTAAGAGTAGCAGGGAAATTATGCGACTTTATCGTAAATCATGACAATCCAAAGCCAAGATGTGTAAGAAGGGTTGGTCAACTTGGTTAATGAGTATTAGTTTAAGGTAAGTAATGTTTGCAAACCAAAAAGGGAAAAGAAACACTCAGCGTGCACTCTATCAAGATTAGATTGGTTAATCACTTTATCTAATCAGGATGGTTCCCACTGTATCCTCAAATTCTCCTTCAAACCCTAAAGAAGAACTGGTCAGGATCATATACATCTTACAAGTTTGCTAACCGTTCTGAAATTGTACCCTAGCACCACCATGAGGTTAAAACGGGCATCGATCATGCAATTTTCAAAAACTCGGGGTGCTAAGCTACACTAACCTAGAATCTAACTAGATAATTAGGGTTAATATGATATCTCAAGAAGTTTACACTAAGTGAAAGAAAATACAACCTTTGAAGATCGTGTCCTTCATTTCTAAAGCTCTGGGTATTAGTCCCTACACCTTCTCTACGCTCCACTTGAAGAAGTTTACGAACTTGCTTCGCGATCTTCATGTCAAAGATGATCCACCGGAGATTTCTCTAATCCAAGCTACCTCTTCACCAAACTCTCTTTAGTGAAGGAAACAACCTAAACTCAAGTGCTAATCAAGTGTAGGATGGTGAAGTAGGGGTTCTAAGATCGCTTAGAATTCTCTAACGTTTTATTTTCCAACTCATGGAAAAAGATAGAGGAGGAAGAAGAACATGGAGGAGGAGTAAAAAATGAGAGCTAGGGTTGCAAGTGCAAGTGAAAAGAATGGCTCTCACTTTGCTTCACTTATTGAAGCATGGATTATATCACAATATAATATCCAACCATTCTTCAATAGTGAAAGCAAACAAATAAACAAATGAAAATAGCCGTGCTTCACCCATGCTTAAAATATCTCTCAATTTACACCTCATTTTCTATTTTCACAAAATAGAAAAATCTATGCTTCATATATATATATATATATATATATATATATATATAAAGAAAAGAAAATAATTAGTGAGCTTAATATTAGTTAATATATAATTATATCAAATATAAATATATATCATATTATTAAATCAACACTTGATTCAATAATCCGGTTATATCATAAATAACCGACTAATATCATTTATCTGTATATCACATTATCAAATCAACACTTGATTCAATAATTCGATTATATCACATATAACCTAACCGATAACAAATTCTCGCCAGATTAGAATACGATATCACATACTCGTATTTAATCAGTCCCCCACACATATTAGCATATGTGCCCTACTTCGTTTCGCTTGAACTAGAAAACCTCTGTGTGGGATTTTAAGAACTCGTCAATACGCCAGCAGTAGGTAATGATCACATCAGTTACTGTAAAAACTCCAAATTCCGTGTATATAAAATTGTTTAAAAGTTCATGTACAATTAGGGTATTTGCAATCCTATGAATGTAGGGTTCCTAGGCACTCTAATGAAGTCTCACAAGGCATCAACCATGCCAATTTCAAAAATTATGGGTGCCGAGAAACCCTAATACGGATCGTTGACTAGAAGTTTAAGCGAAAAGATAATCTAGTTAACTACTTAACTAAAAGTTAGATGCTACAACCTTTGTAGATCCGGTTCTCCACTTCCTTAGCTCCACGTGGGTGTCCTCTCGCTGTCCATCATGAATCCCGAACTCAATCGTCGGCTTCATCGGAGAAACGGGCGAGCTTGGTCGTCGGCTTCGTGTCAAAGACGATCTACGTCGAGGCATCACAAGTTCAAGCTCCGACTTCACAAAGTTGTGAAACTTGTGAAGAAAACACCCAAAACAACTTGGCAAGAGGTAGAGGGTGAAGAAATAGGAGGTGGGTTCACTTTAGAATTGGATTTCTCTCACTAGAACTCAAGTTGCCATTGATGGCATCAAGGTTTCTATCTTGAAGAAGAAGGAGAAGATGAAGCTAGTTTTATGATAAGTTTTTTTTTTTATAAAATGAAAAGAAAATTCATACTTATCATAATCTAACTAGGGTTAAGTGTAGAGAATAAACCATGGTCATTTGGAGAGTTAGGGTTAAGCATGAGGACAAGAATGGTTGCAAAAGTCAAGGCTTCATGAAGCTTCAACTAATGACAAAAGAAAGCCACCATTCTCTTTAAATCATTTCCAAATAAATAAATGAATATGTAAAACCTTAATTATCAAATTAACCATGGTTTAATTCTACACATTTAACCAAATGATCAAGTATCATCAAACATGATACAAAAATGTGCACAAAAGCATATCACATATACAATGTGCATCAAGTGAGAAAAATCCGTTTAAAGTGAACCAATACTAGTTAATGTAAAGTAATATATCAAATATATAATTATACATTAAATCATTAAATCAACACTTGATTCAATGATCCGGTCATGTCGCACATAACCGACTAGAATCCAATGTATCGATTTATCGAATCAATGATTCGATAACTAGGTCATATCGAATATAACCAATCGAAACATATATCGCGAGAATGAAATGCGGTATCACATACACGCATTATTCTCGGTCCTGCACATATCTCATATGCGCTCCTATTTCATTTCGCTTGAGCCAGGAAACCTCTGTGTAGGACTCTAAAGACTCGTCAATACGCCGGTAGCAGATGATGATCATATCAAGCACCCACAAGCCGCAAGCGGTCTGCTAAACGTAACGGCCATCCGGGTATTGAGCGATCAGAAGATCGACGAGCTAGCCTGCTCACACTCCTGTGAATCCAACCAGTAACACTTACCGTACAGTCCGGTCTGTTCGTCTGATATGTCGCATATCAAGTCTAGGGGTGGTATACGTCAGACCCCAATAACCGATAAGTCGTGCCGATGTGAGGCTCATAACGGGTCGAGAAACTACTGGTAACACTTACCAGCAAATCTCTGATCAGCCCTGGCCAGGGACTTCCCTGTTACGGCCAATCGAGCACAGCGCAACATCAACTCCCAATACCGGGAGAGTCGAAACCCCTCCTATCGCTCATTGCCTCCATGTGACTCGGGACTGTACCCAAAGACCACCGTTTTTCACGCCCTCATGGACGTGGTAAGGTGGAGATCAAAGCACAGTGGGAATCACACAAGACTCTATGACGATCTCGGGTCTACAGACTAACCTGCACAAGTGTCACCTGAGAACTGCTATCTGACGTGAGGTATAATACCATCTGGGAGTTCTCGGCGAGTCCGTCCAGTGTACCCAGTCTCTACTGAGCACCCGTATACCATCTCTGATGTCAAACACCAATGGATATGGGATCATCCATCGCCCATCTCATGGGTCGAGAAGCGTATACGCTAGTCTACACTGGTATATCGATGCCCCGTCTCGATATACCCACGACTAGGGACCTTGAAGGATGTACCTTTGGACTACCATGTCCCCACTAGTATGATCTGCATCATAGTCCAGGTAGTCAAGTACACATCCTAAGGGCTTTACCAACATGTAACTATAAGACAGTATAAAGAGACAAGTGTACATGTTAAGATAAAGAGTAACCAGATAGCATACTATCATATCGAGCAAGAAAGTCATCTCTATATATGTCCAAGCATCCAATATAATATACATCATCTGTACAATACTGGCCTCTAGGGCATACATACAACTAACAGTGAATGCTATAAGAAATTGTTTTTCTTTAGAACAGCAAGAAGGAGCTTATAGTTCACTGGTAAGACCTTGCACTGCTGAACCATAGCACCAGAGTTCAAATCCCATCAGCCACACATTCTTTTTATTTTATATACCTTTAATCTTTTTAGAAGCCCAAGAGTCTACACGCACACTACACGTAAACTGAAGAGACACAACCTAATCAAACATGTGCACAAGGGTAGACCAAACGACAAGGACACGTGGCCAAAGAGCCAAGCCCACCCGTCGGAATTTGGCCGGCGAAACCCATGGAAAAACCGGCACCATCGGGTAGAACCGTCCCAAATGCTCCCAAACTTTGCCCCCTGCACCCTTTCAGCTACCCCACTCCCCCTACAATGTTGGTATTCTCTGTATATTTATAGAGCACAATAAATTTCACATTTAAACCTATTTTTATTACAAATTTTAATACACCCGTTCACTACACTAAACCCTAGCTTTTCCTATAAATACCACCCTCATATCACCCCTCCTCACTCACAAATCCCTGGCAAAACTCTCAAGAATTCCTAATTCTTATATTGTGCAAGTGGAGTTAGCAAAGGGCGAAGCTCCGACGAAGTTCCGGCGACGATACGAGGAGTTTCCGGTGAAAAAACGACGCACCGGCGCTTCCCTACTCTTCCTCTCTCTCCCATCTATCTTTGTAGCCAGTAAGTCCCATCTCCCCTCTCATCTTTTTCTTTAAAAAGTTCCATTTCTAAAACCCGACGGAAGCGGAGTTAGTCCGACTTCCGATTTGGTTTTCTTTACAAACAACACTTTTCTTTAACAAGATAAAACCACATTCTCATATGTTGATTAATAAACATTAGCAAACTCACAACAACAAGTTTCACATCAAAATAATCATTTTTGTGACATTTATCGCATTTTTACATAAAAATACCACGAACTATCCATTTCACGATTTTAACATTTATTCCTTGCTATACCTTTAGATAATTCACGAGGTAATGACCTATCTCATCACAACACACATCTTTATCATAGCACGATGAAGTTTGGGACAATAGAATACGGGAAATACGATTTACAAATAAATACCCTAAACTTATAAAATTGTTTTCTATAAAAATGTCTATTAACAATTTCCATGCAATTGCGCCTCTACAACCCACTTTGGAGACCCCATTCGGGATGGTGTGGATTATCTCACATCCTCGGGCTTAGTAGAGCGAGATGCAGACCTCCGCAAAGAGCATTCGTTCTCGATGGAATTTTAATGCATTTTTCTTTAGAAAATGATATTTCTACAAGAAAATAAATAAAAATTATTTTTAAATATATGTATATATATCTATTATCAAAATATCTATTTTAATTATACTATATAAATATTCCAAGTTTTCTAAATCAAAGGAATCACCATTACAGGAAAATACCATTACAATTCAATGCAAAATACCGATATTTTAACAAAATACATATACTATGGAAACTAGGTTCTATTTACTAGAAATTGCACAATTGTAAAATACACATTTATGAAAACTCTAAAAACGATAATTAAATAGTTGAGGTGTATTTTTAAATTATGCCAAAAGTATTTTTACATAAAACCCCCTCAAGTTATACTAAATTACAATAAGGACCCTAGTAAACATAGATTTAAGTGGGACCAGTCTCTTGAGCCTCAGGGAGACGGAGATATGGGTGCTTTCCTATTTAAGGTAGACAACCTAACAAAAGGTGTTATCAATACGGTAATTATCTTGGAAAAAGACACAAATCCTGCCATCCATAAGCAGCAGTTACCGATAACATCAAAACCTAATTCAGGACTTCAATTTCTTTTCTAAATTATCTGACTCAGACTGAGTCTAAATATAATCAATCTGACTTGAATGTGATTCAAGTATAAAACCACAATTCAATATGAATCCATTTACTCAATCTATTCAATCTCTACAACTTGACTGAATCGAACCATGGATATACTCTATTTACATGTTCATCTATTATATCCGTTTCATTACTGATATCATGGTTTCGGCAGGTCATCCATATATACAATTTTAATACAAGACAATACAATACAAACAATACAATCAAGACATTGCGTGGTTTATAAGGGGTAAATTGGTACGGAAGGTGTTAAAAGTGACACGAGACTGCAACCATAAGACACCTAACCTGGATCTCCATTTCCGTTGTACCGTGGCTGAACGGTTTCTTGTACTCCGTATAACTTAGTCTTTGGGATAGTGAGACTCCTCTCGTATACACTGGCACTTTCTGTACTAAGCTATGAACAACAATGTTAACAATATAATACAATTTTAAAAGTTACATTCTCCTTCTGTCTATTTTGTCTCTTCTTACTTTAGGGACTTACCGAGCGATTGTGTGCTGACGACATTCATTTTCTTCTTTCTTTGGAATGTTGTCAGGTGGATCGGACCTTCTGGAGACAGAGCCCACCAGCGAGGATTTAGATCAGCTAGCCTTCGACCCGGAGCTCTAGTTTACTTGTACATTTCATTTTCATTTCTTTTATGCCATTGTTTAGGCATTGCTTTCAGTACCTGTATTTTCATTTCAGTTGTATTGTAAAAATAATGTTAATAAATAAAGTTACGGTTCATTTACATCTTGTCTCTTGTGTACATTTTATATTATATTGCTTAAATACGCTTAGCGTATTTACTTCTAAGTAAATACGTCGCGTGACCTGTCATGTCCTCGGCCCGTACACTAGGAAGCGAAGCGTGACAGTTACCCACAAGCCGTCAGCGGTACTAGCTGGACGTAACGGCTACCCAGGTGTTGAACGAATAGAAGATCAACAAGCAAGCTTGTCCAAACTCCCATTAAGCCTATAAGTAACACTTACCGTACAGTCCGGTCTCTTTGTCTGATACATCGCATATCAAGTCTAGGGGTGGAATCGTCAGACCCCAGTAACTTGATAAGTCATGCTGATGTATGGCTCATAACGGTTTGAGAAACTACTGATAACACTTACCAGTAAATCTCATCAGCCCTGGCCAGGGACTTACTGTTATAGCCAATCGAGCATAGCGCAACATCAAATCCCAATACCGGGAGAGACGAAACCCCTCCTATCGCTCACTTCCTCTATGTGACTCGGGACTGTACCCAAAATCCACCTGTTTGCATGACTCCTTTGAGCCGTGGTAAGGAGGAAATCAAAGCACAGTGGGAACCACACAAGATACTATGACGATCACGGGTATACAGACTAACCTGTACCAGTGTCACCAGAGAACTGCTATTTGACGATAGGTATGGTACCATTTAGGAGTTCTCGGCAAGTTCTGTTCGGTGTACCCATTCTCTAATGAGCATCTGTGTACAATCTTTGATGTCAAACACCAATGGTTATGGGATCAACCATCGCCCCTACAGGGTCAAGAAATGTACACACTAGTATACTCTGGAATATCGATGCCCTGTCTCGATACTCGCTCGACTAGGAACAGTTAAAGGATGTGCTTGTAGACTACACAAGTCCCAGTAGTATGATCCGCATCATAGTCCTGGTAGTCAACTAAACATCTTAAGGGCTTTATCAACATGTATCAGAGAGACAGTATAATAATACAAGTGTACATGTTAAGATAAAGAGCAACAAGATAGCATACTATCATGTCGAACAAGAAAGTCCTCTCTATATATGTCCAAGTATCCACTATATCATACAATAATGGCCTCTAAGGCATACATATTCCTAACACGTTCAGCCAGGCCAGTGTTGGTACTACGAGGGAGGTCCCCCGTGCTTTCTCATGGAAATAACCTAGTTTCCGCAGAGGCATAAGCTCGTTAACACTTTTTAGACACCTAATAGGTTAGCTAATTGTGAAGTGAAAATATTTCGAGTAGTAATACCTACTCATCAGTGGTAATCCGGACCCAACTATTATTGTGTGATAAGCTTGACGGAAGCGGACCAAAATTTCCACACTTCAAAAAGTATGCGCAAACTTGGTAAGTTTTCCTTATATTTGAAACTCCCGATATGGTTTTTGCCCCTACGATCCTAGTGACCTTGACAGAATAAACAAATCAAATGGTCCAAGTCAAATTCAACCCATCATTATCTTGATTGCATTAGATCCATCCGTACGACCTTTGACAGAGTCAACAAGGTCATATGAATGTCCTAACCAATCGCAATACTATGCAACATAAAAAGCACTACAGAGCTACCGAACACTACGTATCGGCAGAGCACGACAAACATAACACGAATACTAAGCAATACTAATCTGAAATGACGGAAGGCTACGGCTAGTTTTTGGTGAAAAACCTTTAACGTAATAAACTTGATATCATTTAAGGAACACAAGTGGCTTTGAAATGGAGTGGTTTAGGCTCCATCTTTTAAAACTAGTAACACAAACTTCTGCTTAAGAGCGAACTCCCCGTGAAGGAATCAAGGCTCTTTCCTCATAGAATGAGGTGCAGAATATTCCTAACCGAATACGTCTTTGCAAAGTAAAAGATATGACTATAGTTTTGAAGAAAACCAAGTAGTTTTAAAAATGGTTCCGACAATATCATATTAGGTTTGTTTTCTTTGCATATAATGCAGTCCCATCAAATTAAGTTTCGAAGCCACACCAAAAACAACCAAAATAGCATGCTTTTTTTTATATGCTATCCGTATTCGCCACGGGGTTCCGGGTGTTCTCCGTAAAGTTACTTAACTTACGGCAGGGCGGGGACAGGGCTAGCGCAGATGCAAAACATATAGAAGCATCTACTAAATATATATAATATATATCATCACAGGCATGTAATAATATCATAGGCATGCAACAAACAATATGAAATAGAGGATAAATTAGGAGCCCCACGTTTCATTTGAGCCGCAAATAAAACGCGACGTTCCTCGGTCGTGTGAATAGCCCATGCAACATCGATTCTAGACCCATACGAGTGTGGCAATCCATCTGCCAATTCTAAAAATTGGGCAACCCGCCCTCAATAACATGAGTCGGTCACCCCTCGCATTCCAGATTCCAGTAACTTAAGCATTCCTTCGTAGGTCGATCCTGTAACCCCTACAAGTGAGGCGAGTAACCTGCCAATTCTACAGCGAGGCGATCCGATCTCAAACATCATGAGACGGCTACCTAGTGCACTTTAAAACCCGGCTAATCGAGCACTTCTTCTGGGTTAATCCTACTATAGAAATGAAAAAAATATACAGTGGTAATATCGACCGCATCCTGGTCGAGCCTCAATAAAAGATTATATATAAAGCAGAAACGGTGGGCATAAGTTGGAGATCGTCCCAAACAAATGAATACAACATTATATAAAACAAAATTATACAAGCAAACGCATGTGGGGCTATCCGTCATGAAAATCCGTCTAAACCATCACACACACACACACACATACACACACACACCATATATATATATCATAGAAACAAGTAACACAAGAAAGTGTAAAACCCCGTCTAAATGACATATAGCAATTAGACGACATAGAACATCACACACACACAAACAACAGATCAATAAACAATGCTGAAATTTCGATTGAAAGTTTTTGTGATTGCCCAAATGAACAAACATAACAAAAAAATCTGGGCAAAATCAAACAGGTCTAAAAATCCTAATTCCATGTATCCAAGCAACCGAAGAAAAATGGAATCAAGCCGTGATGACAAAACCGCCCATAGCGGGGAATATTGCGTTTATGGCGATTTTGCATTATCTGGTTGCACTCGTTTTTGCTCTGGGTAATTTTGACATCAAAAAAAGGCCCCTGCACTTGTTTAAATTTTTTTTAAAAGAGTTTGAAAATCCCAAAAGAAACTTGGATACTTGGAATTAAATACGGAAAAAATTTAGATTTGAAACTATCACATTGTCTAAACTATTCTAGTGTTTGGTTAGGCTCTGATACCATTGAAAGTTCCTAGTGCCCTTATCGCTACAACCGCGGACAATGCTGAATTGAAAAATAAATTTTTTTACGAGGAGCATTATAAACTAATCCCCAGCGATCATTCCAAAACACTAACTAGCAATAAAACAAGCATGCAAGGTACATAGAGATTACAACCGTTGATGTGTGTCCACCAAATCTTGGAAGACACCTCCAAGGTCCTCATAGGCCGTTGGGAACAAGCTTTAGAGGGGACCGTCCTTGTCGAAGATGATCCATCCAACGGAACCGATCCAAGCTCCAGCTTTACTTAGTGAAGCAACCGACACTCCAACCTTGCTAAAAATGGAGAGTGGGGATGTATGACTTTTCCACTATTATTTTCTCTCTAATACAAAGCTCAAGAGAGTAAATGAAGAAGGAGGAGGAGGATGAAGAAGTAGCCATAACAAAAATATGAGCTAAGGTTGAATCAAAATGAAAGAGAATAGAATGGCTGCATATTTTTTTTAAACCATGAAAAAATATCACACCAATTTTAATAAATAAATGAAGCGCATCCCTCTCTACATCACCACAACCATACCCAAAGCCATCTCACCCTCCCCCTCATTTTATGAATATTCATAAATGAGTATTCATAAATGAGATTGTAGGTTCCTAGTGCTCTCACCACTAACCCGCGGCCGATGCGGAATCCAAAACGAAAAATTTCGTGATGGCACTAGAAATTTAACCCTAGAATCTTAACCAAACACTAAACTAGGAAACACAAGATAGGGATTTAACTACTTGGTTAGGGTTTCAACCTTTGTAGTCGTGCCCTTCGTCTTCGATCCTCTTCATTAGCTTCTCGAGTCTCCATGATTGAGCTTATAGGACGGTCTTCCTTCACTGAAGATGATCCACCCGAGAGAACCAATTCCAAGCTTCAACTTCATCAAATGAAGTAACTAAAGATCCTAGGTTGCTAATCTATGATGCTTAGGATGTAGGGTGAGTGTTCTAGTAATTTTCTTTCTCTTTTCCTCTTTTATTCTCATCTCATGAGTAGGTAAGAGCAAGAAAATGAAGGAGCCATGAGACGAGAGAGAAACTAAATGGTGGAATGAATAAATTATTTTTAATTCAAACATGCATTCTTTTCTTTTGTTAAAAGATTTTTACAAGTTTAAAAATGAAACCATGCTTGAATAGTGTGAGCAAATGAATAAATAATTCATTTTCCCATACCCTCTACCATTTCTCCCCACCACCTCATTTCATAATTTCTATAAAAGAAATTTTTAGAAATGAGGTGTCCTCCTTCTAGAAATATTCTTGTATAAATACAAGAATACATCCCTGCAAATACATGCCCATATTCGTATCAAAATACGAATACCCAAGAGATAGAAAAATATAATGAAAATAATACTAAAATATATTCATATCGAAATATATATATGTATATTCTTAAATCAAAACTTGATTTAATAATCTGTCTTAATCCTAAGCCGGCTAGTATTATCATCCGCCCGATTAAAGACCGTGTAGCTAGTACACAAACTTATTTGGAATCCTGCACGTATCAATATACGGCTACCACATCATTTCACCTGAACCGGAAAAACTCTCTATGTAGGACTCTAAAGACTCGTCAATACGCTGGCAGTGGGTTTAACCACAAGCACATCAGCGGCACTAGCTGCACATAACGGCTACCCAGATATTGAACGAAAGAAAGGTTGATGATCAAACTCATCCGTACCCATACTGAGATTGTTTATGAAAATCTCCATACAGTCCGGTCTCTTCGTCTAAGAATATCGCATACCGGGTCTAAGGGGTGGATAACGTCAGACTCTAATAACCCGATAAGTCATGCCGGTCTAAAACTTATCACACTCTAAGAAACTACTGATATGCCATCAGTAAATCTCATTCAACTTGGCCAAGGATTTATGGTGATAACCGACCTAACACAACACGACATCGAATCCCAATATCGAGATAGACGAATCCCTGACGATAGCTCACTGCCTCTATATGGCTCGGGACTGTACCCAACTAAAACCTGGTTTCACAACTTCTAAGTACAGTGGGAACTCACATGAGACAAATTTCAACCTTAGGTCAAAGGACTAACCTGTACTCATGCCACAAGAGAACTTCTATCAGACGATAGATATAATACCATCTTGAAGTTCTTGGCGAGTCCGTCCGGTGTACTCACCTCCAGTGTGAACTTGTATACTATCTTAGGGGACTCAACACTAATGGCTTGTAAGACCGACCACCGCCCCTCGTCAGGGTCTCAAAATGTATAAACTAATATAATCCGGAGTATCGATATACGGTCTCGATGCTCCATCGAGTAAGGACATTTAAGGATATGCTTATGGACCACCTAGCTCCCATGTATATAATTGCTATCATAATGCCGGTAGTCAAGTAATGATCCTACGGGCTTTATCATTATGTATTAGCCACACTTAATAACGAGTAAATCGTATACACATAATGACAAACACAAAACAGATAATATACTATCATCTCGAGTAAGACTGTTCTATCTGTATAGGTCCTCCTTCAATTATCATAATCGCCTACTTGCAATTACAATAATTGTCTTGAAGGCACTATATCCAACAATTTTCCACTTGCACTTAAGGCCAATTATTGCGGTATCGTATACTCACAGCTTGTGTGCTACCGAACACCCAACTTCTGTACTAATCAGTTTCTCAAAACTCGTTTTTAGAAACTTACCTGTTTGCGAAATAATCTCAGTGAGTAGATCTGCTGCAATGCTTCTAACTTTATATCTCTATATCTTAACTTCACGGAGACCAATAATCTCCCGAACTGAGCAATACCCGTCCTCAAGAATTTATTTGGATACTTGATGGGACCAAGTTCATAAATGAACAATTTTATCCAACATACTTCTTGGTCTGTACCCTCCGTTGAGTCATCCCGCGCCATGTCTACCTCAGTATTCCTCTTGGAATTCATTCCAACATACTTCCCCTTAGAAGAGGGCAAACGTATAACTCTGATAGGCAATCTGTCATCCAGGTCACCTTAGAAGCCAGAATCGGTAACCGCCTCCTGCAGGAGGCTGCCATTACCATACTCCAAGAACATTCTCTTATGTTCTTTACCGCTTTCCTTTGTTTCTCCAGGATTGGATTAATATCCACTTACTACAGTAAGTGCATAAGCAATATTTGGTTTGGGTACATGACATTGCATGATTGACTCAAATTCCTAAGCAAATAATATGTCATTCATGCAAGTCCCTCTCCTCATCAGTTTAGAAGAAATCTCTTTGGAGAGGGTGCCTCCATCACCTGCGGGTACACCACCACGCTAAGAGTCCTTCATTCCAAAATACGTTAGAATAGTATCAAGGTACCCGAATTGGGACACTTCCCAAATCTAGATCTAAAATCATATATCTAGTTACCAGAATTCATCAAGATTCATTGTGGAGAAACACATATGACAACCATAGTATAATTGATCGTAGTATAGAAACATCACTTCATATTACCTTCTTACCAGATCCATCTGTTGTTCTGATGATGTCAAAATCTATGACTTTTACATCAAACTAGATGACCTATTCCACTCTTCTTGTTTTAATCTATAAATAGACATAAACAATTAGCCCACCACACTTCTGCACTTCTGCTGCTCTCACTGACTACAACAACCCTTTGGCAGAGTCATATACACATACACTTCTAAATTCAATTTAGAATGATGTTATAGTCATCAACATGCCAGATCTCATAGTCAAGGACAGCAGTAGGGATAATCTTTGGTTATCAAAACCTCCATGTCACCGTCTTTGAGAAAACCGAAGTAACTCTCGGATGGCTGAGATTACCCACTAAATCTGTGAAGCGGTTAATGGATTGTCAAGTCCAATTGAATCGTTAGGTTTTACTAAATATTCAGTAACCATTTCTGGTTCTGGAATCATTTCCAGCTCTACCATATTCCCACTAATATTTTCTTTTGCAAAAAAAAAGTCCTTTTTATAAAAAGGTGGCGAGTTAAGAACAAATCAACTTTTGATCTTGAAAAGGTAGAAATTAAACCCTTGCTAAAATCCTGGAATAAACCACAAAATGCCATTACAGAAACATGCCTTGAGTTTGTCCGGACTCAGCTTTTTAACAGAAACCAGATAACTCCATATCTTAACATCCCCAAGATATGCAACCATTCTATGTCCACAAAGAATCAAAGGCGCTAATTTAGATGAAACCATATTCAATTGGTATGCATCTATTTCCAGTGCATATTACCTAAATTGAAAAATTCCATACATCATTAGTCACCAAGGAATGTACCCACGGATGAGTAACCTATGAGAGAAGCAAGTTCTCAAGTATATTACTTACGAAGGAATGTCTAGCAAAAGTATCTACATCCTCGATCACCTCGAAAAATCCTGATACTTTTAATGTAATAGTTCTCTACTTTATTCTTATATGTATAACTTCTCAAAATTTAGATCTTATATTTCAACGAAATGCATGTTTAAAACCAGAGAAGCTATAAGTAAACGGAATGTAGTACAAGTACCAACCCCTTATCTTAATGGACATTAAACAACATACAATAATTTGTATAAGTCTTCTGAGTTTACTAACTCAAATTTCATGTGTTGTTAGTTGAAAACTGTATTTTAGTTAAGAATGTCTATACCACCATTCAATGCACCTTACCTTATTCTCAATTGATAAAGGTAAATGTTTAGAACAAAATTTTCAAAATTTATATTTTAC
This sequence comes from Agapanthus africanus, assembly GCA_030015575.1. NCBI lineage: Eukaryota > Viridiplantae > Streptophyta > Magnoliopsida > Asparagales > Amaryllidaceae > Agapanthus > Agapanthus africanus. The sequence continues at coordinate 818,597,072 of CM057339.1, read as the reverse complement.
TTTATAAAATAAAGATACGGATATATCATTTTAAAAATTGGTGCATAACAACGGTTATTCAAAACCAAATATTTGTCGTTAGGCAAAAACTAGGTGATTTAATCCTATATCACCAATTGCTAAGAATTCTGATATTGAGGATCAAACTATCCATTTCCCAATATTCTACTCCTACTCAGTATCTGTAACGCCCTACAGATGTGAAAATCAAGTCCGGTAAATACATACTCTGAAGTTAAAATCTAATTGGGAAAGCAGTTTTTAATTAACACCGCACAGTAAAATTGAAACATGAAAATGTTTCTAGGTGTGGCCGGATATTCCTAGTAATGCCACTTACATTATCCAGATTCATGACAGTACTCGCAATTTCCTTTGCCCTCACTTCAATCCATTTATATGTCTCTACTTTTTACCTTCTGTACACCACACTTAAGCTAATTGGTTTTCTTCTTTCCTACCTTTCGGTGCCAGCCTAAGTTTTGGAAGAAGAATATCCAATAAGCGTAATAGGTGTACTCTCCTATTATAAGGAGCTCTCGCAATCTAAGAGAAGGTAAACGGAAGAGACAACCGAATAATCCTATTTAATTTCTCCAGAACCGGTGGCCATCCTCGACTGAAGCAACTTCTTCGAGTTCGTATGTAACTATACGATGGTTTTTCCAAACAATATGGATCATCATAGTGATACGGAGTGTTATCGAGAAATGCAAAGGAAAAATAGGAGCAGCAGGAATATATGCGACAATCCAAAACCGGATGGTAAAAGGGCCGGTCAACTAAGTATTGGGTTATAGTTTAAGGAGGGTCATGGTCGCTGTCACAGAGAGAGAGAGAGAGAGAGAGAGAGAGAGAGAGAGAGAAAAGAAACACTCAGCGTGCACTCTAACCTAGATTAGATTGGTTAATCATTTTATCTAATCTGTATGGCTCCCACTGTTTTCTCAAATTCTTCTTCAAACCCTAAAAGGAGAACTAGTCGGGATTACCCAAGAAGTAAAGCCTACTCATCAGCGGGAATCGGGACCCAACTATCATCGCGTGATAACCTGAAGGAAGCCACTCAAGTCACCACACTCCAGAAGGTATTCGCATGCTTGGAAAATTTCCTTTATGTTTGAAACTCCCGATGTTGCTTTTGCCTCTAGGACCCTAGTGACCTTGACACAGTCAACATATCAAAGGGTCTTAGTCTAGTTCAACCCATCATTATCTTGATTGCATTACACCCACCCGCATAAACCCTTAACACAGTCAAAATGTTTATGCGACTGTCCAAACCAATCGCATCTAAAACTACAAATAAGTACCACTTAGCTACCGAACACTACACCTTGACACAGTCAACATACACAGTACGAAAACTAAGTACTACTTGTAGGAAATGAAGGAGGGTTATGTCTGGTTTTTAGCGAAAAACTTTTAATATAATGAACTTGATATTGTTGAAGGAACCAAGAGGTTTTGAAAATATATAGTGGTGCAAACGTTTGCAAAAGAGGTCACTCACTGTGAAAGGATCTAGGCACTTTCCTCATGGAATGAGATGCAGGATATTCCTAATCGAATACCACGATGAAAAACAAAAGAATTGACTATATTGAAGTTATTACAGTGACGCAAACTTTTGCCCAAGAGGTCACTCCCCATGAAGGGGTCTAGGCTCTTGCCTCATCGAATGAGGTGCAAGATATTCATGACCGAATACCGCTGTGCAAAGCAAAAGGAAACGCCTGTAATGTCAGTTTTAAAAAAAATCAATTCCCGCAACATCATTTAGGTTTGTTTTACTTGCATTAAACATATAATGATGTCCCATTAATTATATCATCACATAGAAGAAACGAAAATAATCACGCACATATATATCATCCGCATTCGCCACAGAATTCCGGGTCTTCACCGTAAGGTTACTTAACTTACGGCAGGGTAGGAACATGGCTAGCATGGATGCAAAACATATATAGCATCTAATGTATATAGAAACATTCGTCTCACACATGATGATATAGCAAATACAGAATCACAGCAGAGCAAACACATACGGAAATGCAGACAAATTAGGAAAAGTGCATTTCAATGGAGCCAAATATGAATGCAATTTTTCTGGTTGTGTGGATATCCCGCAGTATCATATTTTAGACCCCTACAAGTGCAGCAAGCCACCCGCTAATCCCAGAAGTGAAGCAAACCTAATCAACGAAGTGAGTGGGACACCCAACACTTCCAAAATCTGGTGACTTAGGCACCCCTCCGTGGGTCAATCCTACACCCCCTATGAGTGCGGCGAATAGTCCACCAATTCTAGAGAAAGGCACCCCGGTCTCAACGCCATGAGATTTTGTCCCGTTGCCCTCTAGAACCCGGCCACTCGAGCACTCCACCGCAGAGTAATCTTAGTGCATGTAATGAATACCTAAATATACAACGGCGACTACGTCCGCAATCAGGACGCGTCCCAAAGAATAATGTACAAGCCGCAGTGACGGCAGTCCACAAGTCGGACGCTCTTCATGGAATAAGAATATACAATACATCACATAGAATAACATCTAATACTACATACATCGGGCCATCCATCACGACAATCCAACACAATCATAATCAACATAGCATCACCCATCACAGAACATGCAAACTTGCGAGTATCAATTCCGTAACCCTGTCTACTTGATACATATAACAATTAGATGACGTTTTACCAAACATCATGATACAAGCAATCATCATAAAGCCTACGACATTCGAATACCGCACACAAATAGCCAACACTTCAATTTTCCAAAATATCGAAAATCAAGTTTGATAAAAACCGGCAAAAATTCCATGTTAAAATCCAATCCAGAAGTTCGAAATGAGCTTGGATTAAGAAAAAACATCGCGAAGGGCCCTAACATAAAATTAAAGATGACTCGGAGGGAACTTATAGGGTACCCACTCCCTAGGCCACCATAAGGTGGCCATAGGTGGTAGGCAGACCCGAGTCTACCCTATAGGCAGGGCTCTGGTCCCCACCCCTCCAAGGCCACCTTAAGGTGGTCTCAGCAGGGCGAGCCCTCCTTAGGTTCCCCTCGGGAGTCTCCGGGGTCTCCGCACAGCCCCCACAGCTTCTCGGTTTAAACCGAGAGCCCGTAGAGAGTCAAAACATCAAAATGACATGAATTTTTTCACTAGTTTCAAAACAGTTTTTGTGGAGCAAAAACCGGCGGGATTCGGGAGTCGTAACTATTTAGTTTAGGGTGTTTGGGTGGCTCTGATACCATTGTAGGTTCCTAGTGCCCTCACCGCTAACCCGCAGCCGATGCGAAATCCAAAAACGAAAAATTTCGTGACGGCACTAGAAACTTAACTCTAGAATCTTAACCAAAAACTAAACTAGAAAACACAAGACAAGAATTTAACTACTCGGTTAGAGTTACAACCTTTATAGTCGTTCCCTTCATTCGATCCTTTTCTTTGGCTCCTCAAGACTCCATGATCGATCTTATTGGCCGGTCTTCCTTCGTCGAAGATGATCCACTCGAGAGAACTAAGTCCAAACTTCAATTTCATCAAATGAAATAACTAAAGATCCTAGGTTACTAATTTAGGATGCTTAAGATTAAGTGTGAGTGTTCTAGTAATTTTCTTTCTCTTTTCCTCTTTGATTCTCGTTTCATGAGAGGTTAAGAGGAAGAAGATGAAGGAGGATCCATTAGAGGAGAGATAAACTAAATGGTGGAATGAATAAATTCTTTTTAATTCAAGCATGCATTTTTTTCTTTTATTAAAAGATTTTTACAAGTTTAAAAATTCAACCATACTTGAGTAGTGTGAGCAAATGAATAAATAATTCATTTGCCCATACCCTCCACCATTTCTCCCATTGACCTCATGACATGATTTCTATAAAAGAAATTCTTAAAATTGAGGCGTCCTCCTTCTAGAAGTATTCTTGTATAAATATAAGAATACGTCCCCATAAATACATGCCCGTATTCATCTCAAAATACAAATACCGAAGAGATAGAAAAATACAATGAACATAATATTAGAATATACATATCGAAATATATATATGTAAATTATTAAATCAAAACCTGATTTAATAATCCGGCTTAATTCTAAGCCGGCTAGTATTATCATCCGCCCGATTAAAGACCATGTAGCTAGTACACATATTTGGAACCCTGCACGTATCAATATACGACCACCACATCATTTCGCTTGAACCAGGAAAACCCTTTGTGTGGGACTCTAAAGACTCGTCAATACGCTGGCAGTGGGTTTAACCACAAGCACGTCAGCGGCACTAGCTGCACGTAACGGCTACCTAAGTATTCAACGAAAGGAAGGCCGACGAGCAAACTCATCCGTACCCTTACTGAGAATGTCTGTGACATTCTCCGTACAGTCCGGTCTTTTCGTTTAAGAATATCGCATACCGGGTTTAGGGGGTGGATAACATCAGACCCCTAATAACTCGATAGGTCGTGCCGGTCTGAAACTTATCACCCTCTGAGAAACTACTGATATGCCATCAGTAAATCTCATCCACCTTGGTCAATAATTTATAATGATAGCTGACCAAACACAGCGTGACATCGACTCCCAATACCGGGAGAGACGAATCCCTAATGATTGCTCACTGCCTCAAAATGGCTCAGGACTGTACCCAACTAAAACCTGTTTGCACAACTCCTTTGATCCGTGATAGGGTAGTAATCTAAGTACAGTGGGAATTCATACGAGATAAATGACAATCTCAGGTCAAACGACTAATCTGTACCCATGCCACAAGAGAAGTTCTATCTGACGATAGATATAATACCATATAGAAGTTCTCGGCGAGTCCATCTGGTGTACTCATCTCTAGTGACCACCTGTACACTATTTTAGGTGACTCAACACCAATAGCTTGTGAGACCAGCCACCGCCCCTCGTCGGGGTCTCGAAACGTATACACCAGTCTACTCCATAGTATCGATGCGTTATTTCGATACTCTCTCGACTAGGGACATTTAAGGATATGCTTATGGATCACCCAGCTCCGACGTATATGATCACCATCATAATTCTGGTAGTCAAGCAATGATCCTACGGGCTTTATTATTATGTATTAGCGATGCATAATAACGAGTAAAATGTATACACACAATGGTAAGCACTAACCAAATAGCATACTATCATCTCGAGTAAGACTGTTCTACCTGTATAGGTCCTCATTCAATTATCATAATCGCCTACTTGCAATTACAATAATTGGCTTGAGGGCACTATATCCAACAGAGGTGTCCTCCTTCTAGAAAGTATTTCGTATAAATACTGAATATAACTCGGTATACGTATCGAAATACATATACGCTTATCCGTATAAAAATAAGGATAGCCAAAAGAGAGAGAGAATGAATTGTGAACAATAATACTATATATATATATAAATTATTAAATTAAAACTTGATTTAATAATCCGGCTTAATTCTAAGCCAGATAGTATTATCAACCGTCCGATTAAAGTCCTTGTAGCTTGTACACGTATTTGATCGGATCCTGTATGTATCAACATACGTCATCTATATCATATTGCCTAAACCGGAAAACCCCTCTTTGTGGGGCTCTAAAGACTCGACAATACACTGGCAGTGAGTTACTGGATAAATCAATAACCACTGCCGAAAGGGAGGTCGACAATCAAGTCCGTCGGTACTCTACTGAACCTAAATGTATCAATCTCTATATAGTCCGGTCTCTTTGTCTAAGAGTATCGCATACCGAGTCTGGGGGATGGATAACGTCAGACCCGTAATAATCCGATAAGTCGTGTCGGAGTCAAGCTCATCACAAACCGAAAAACTACTGAATTCCTATCAGTAAATCTCATTCACCGTGGCTATGGATTTAGGGTGATGGCCAACCAAACACAGCACGATATCGACTCTAATATCAGGAGAGACGAATCCCCGATAATCGCTCAGTGCCTCCATGTGGCTCGAGACTGTACGTAACTAAAACCTATTTGCACGACTCTTTTGAGCCATGGTAAAGTAATAATCTAAGTACATCAGGAACTCACATGAGACAAATGACGATCTCGGGTCAAAAGACTAACCTGTACTCATGCCACTAGAGAACTTCTATCTGACGATAGATATAATACCATCTGGAAGTTCTCGGCAAGTCCGTACAGTCTACTTACCTCCAGTGAGCACCTGTATACTATCTTGGGTGACATAACACCAATGGCTTGTGAGACCGGCCACCACCACTCGTCGGTGTCTAGAAACGTATACACTAGTCTACTCCGGAATATCGATACCCAGTCTCGATACTCTTTCGACTAGGGTCATTTAAGGGTGTACTTATGGACTATCCAGCTCTTAAGTATATGATTGTCATCATAATGTTAGTAGTCGAGCAAGAATCCAACGGCTTTCATCATTATATATTAGCGATACATAATAACAAGTAAGACGTATACACATCAACGATAAAGACAAACTTGATAGTATATTATCATTTCGAGTAAAACTGTTCTACCTGTATAAGTCCTCCCTCAATTATCAAAATCGCCAACCTGCAATTACAATAATTTCTTTGAGGGTTCTATATCCAACAGGTGATGTTGCCTTCGCTATCTTCTTACCCAATAAAAGAATATTACATACAAGTTTTTACATGAATGAAAATGAAAAACTTTCACCTCATGAAAAAAACCCGGCTATTCAAACATGACGATCCAATATAATATATCACAGAAACACATAACATTACATGTCATCAACGTAAGTAAATTTGTGTATCCCAATTTTCGTTGACGTATAGCAATGAAACCGGCGATATACTACATATTACACTTACGGTCACAGAAAAGAAAACGAAAACTATAATAATTAGAATCCGCAATATCCTTAGACATTATAAACCTGGAATATCTCATACCCCGAATTTCATGCCTAATATATAAACCTTGCATTTTAGTCTCATATTGAAAACACCTTTTCAATTACCTAGCCGGGTAATTCAACAAGATTCCCGACTACTTGATCGAATACTCGTCGAAAATATTAGTAGATGGCCGTACCCCCAATGCCGTCGACGAAGTGCACTTAGGTGGAACACCGTGGCCGCGAGCACCCGAGGGGATGCTTTTGGCAATGGAGTTCTCCTACAGTCACTTGGTCGGGGCTATGTGGTATGACTATCTAGTAGTATTACCCGGCTAATGTTCGCGTACTATAAGAGATTGCGACGGATTTTTGATCCGAATCGAAACTCCGTGGCAATCTATCAAAAGAGACTAAATTGCTAGATTTATAGAACACTAACTAGTTTTCACAAAACTAATTATCATGGATTATAAATATTGTATTGCATTTCAATATCCCGAAACGATATTAAAATACGACTACGAAACACTCCGTATTGCCACTACAGAAAGATAACATCGCATACAATCTTGGTAAAAACAAACATAACCTGAAACCCTAAAACCAAGAGATCAGAACACCACAAATATTTCATGATTTTTTGCTACAGGAAAAAAGGTGAGGCCGGTTTTTTTGACAATTTGACTGGCCATATTTCGGTGGTTTTGCCTCAAATTTTTCTGGTGTTCTGGATACATCATAACTAGCTTTCTGCGCTTGTTTAAAAAAAATTTAGAGGACTTAAAAAATTCGACAGAAACTAAGGTTTCGGATTCCAGGTTTCGGAGTTGTTTCGGTTTTGTAATTCTAACACATCGTATAATTCTCTAGCCTTGGATTTAATACCACGGCTGGGTTCCTTAGCACTCTCACTAGGTTTTATAAGACATCGAGTATGAAATTTTAAAATTTCTAGTGTGCTAAGCAACCCAAACCAAAAATCTAACGAGAGAATTAGGGTTCAACTAAGCAAGTAAACAACTTTACTCTAAGTGAACAAAGAATACAACTTTTGTAGACCGGTCCTTCACTTCTAAAGCTCCGTATAGTAGTCCCTTCACTCCAAGTAGTGGTCTTCCGGACTCTCGTTAGGCTCCACTAGGCAAAAGGAACAAGTTTGCTTGAATAACTTCGAGGTCGAAGATGATCTACGTCGAGAAATCTCCAATTCAAGCTACCTCTTCACTAATTGAGAATTAGTGAAGCAAACAATCTATACTAAATGGCTAGTCTAGTGTAAATTGATGAAGTAAGAATTTAGCTCACTTTAGAATAATTTTTCTCTCTTTTCTTTTTCCTCTCACTCAAGAGCTAGAAAGCTAAATGAAGGAGATGAAGAAAATGATCTCTAGTGATCAAGTGTTGAACCATGGGTGAGAAAATATCTTATATCAACTCATGCAGAGACTAAACCATGGCAAAAGAATAAAGTTTGGTTAATAAATATCTAGAGTAAAATAAATTAGTGGACTAAGTTAAGGTTTCCATAAGCTTCTACAAGCATCTTCAACCATGATAATTTCCACATAATTTTGTTTTTCCCCTTAATAATTAAATCACCACATTATCTTAAGTATGGTATGAGTCTCATATACCCAAGTCCAATATATCATCTAGCATAACACATATTAAATATATTAATATATATCACATATACATTTAAATGTATTTGGAGAAAACATTTTCTTAAGTGGGCTAATATTAGTTAATGTATATTAATATATCAAATATATATTCATACATTAAATTATTAAATCAGCACTTGATTTAATAACCCGGCTGTATCGCATACAACCGACTAATATCATTTATATGCATATCACATATACATATAATATATCATTGAATCAACACTTTAATTCAACAATCCATTTATATCACACATAACCTGTATCGCGAGATTAGAATACGATATCGCATACACGTATTAATCTCGGTCCTGCACATATCACATATGTGCCCTACTTTGTTTCGCATGAGCTAGGAAAGCTCTGTATAGGACTCTAAAGACTCGTCAATACGTCAACAGTAGGCGATGATCATATCAGTCACCCACAAGCCGTCAGCGGTACTAGCTGGACATAACGGCTACCCGGGTATTGAGCGAACAGAAGATCAACAAGCAAGCTTATCCATACTCCCGTGAATCCAATAAGTAACACTACCGTGCAGTCCGGTCTCTTCGTTTGATATATCGCATATCTAGTCTGGGAGTGGTAAACGTCAGACCCTAATAACTTGATAAGTCATGCCGATGTGAGGCTCATAACGGATCGAGAAACTACTGATAAGAGTTACCAGTAAATCTCAGTATCAGCCCTGGCCAGAGACTTCCTGTTATAGCCAATCGAGCACAGCGCAATATCAACCCCTAATACCGGGAGAGTCGAAACCCCTCCTATCGCTCATTGCCTCTATGTGACTCGGGACTGTACCCAAAAACCACCGTTTTGTACGCTTTCTTGAACGTGGTAAGGTGGAAATCAAAGCACAGTGGGAATGACACAAGACTCTATGACGATCTCGGGTCTACAGACTAACCTGTACCAATATCACCAGAGAACTGCTATTTGACGTTATGTATAATACTATCTAAGAGTTCACAGTGAGTCATGTTCAATGTACACTACTAAAATAGGGGGTTGCCCCTGCGGATATTGAAATCCGTAGGGGCAGATTTATGTTGGCCCTACGAATTAATCCGTAGGGCTGGAAGGTTGCCCCTACGGGCCAAAACGTTCAAGAATAAAAATATTAATTCTTAATTTGGTGTTTGCCTCTACGGAGCCGCAAACCAAGGACCTACGGACAAATCCGTAGGAGCAACTAAATAGCGATTTAATAAAGGGCACAGATCGCCTACGCCCCTTATCTCTTTCTCTCTCTCTCGATCGCGTGCGAACCAAAATCCCCAAATCATTCTCGCCATTCTCATCGTCGCCACCGCCGTTCAGGTTAGTAAATCTTCAACTAAATTAAACAAATTTTTGATTATTTAGGGCTAGGGTTCATGGCTGGGGCTGAGGTTGCGGTTGGAGTTGGGGTTCGGCAGGGGTTGCGGTTGGGGTTAGGGTTGGGGTTAGGGTTGGGGTTGGACCCTCGGCTGGGGCTGGGGCTGGGGTTAGGGTTTGGCTTAGGGTTGGGGTTGGGGTTTAGCTGGGGCTGGGGCTGGAGTTAAGGTTAGGTTGGGGCTGGGCTGGGCTGGGGCTGGGGCTAGGCTGGGGCTGGGGCTAGGGTTAGGTTGGGGTTGGGGTAGGACTGGGCTGGGGCTGGGTCTAGGGTTAGGGTTAGCTTGGAGTTGGGGTTTGCTGAATTTGGCAAACCTGAGAGGAATTTCCAGCAATTTTAGCCTAGTTTGATTACTAAAATTATTGTTGATCGAGAAAATCTTGGGTCCTTCTAATCAAACATTGTTTGTTACTATATGTCAACGAGTACTGATAAAAGGAAAAACCGATTTCAAGTGGAAATTAGGTATGTACAATATTCTAATATAATTTGTATTTCTTGCCATCATCAAACATATAAAAATACTAATATGAAATGGAAAATAAATAAATAATCAAAGCTTTGGCATGTATGTAAAATCCCTTGTTACTTTTTCTTGGTTGCCCAACTTTGAAAATTCTATCTATTAAATTAGACATACTCTAAAAAGAATGATATTGCAAGAATTTGACTTGGGGGAGACTTGCATCATTAATAGAAATATGAAAGTGTAAGGACGTTCTTTACCTTCGATAGGGTTCGGTTTGGGTGGAGCTGGGGCTAGCTAGGGCTTGGGCTTCATCACCTGATATAGTGAAATACAAAGCGTACTTCAGTACACCCGACCTCATTGAGTTTCCTATTGAAGTTCCCAGTCAAACGGCATATGCATATTTTTATTCGCCATGAAATCCCAATTATCAAGCTACCGAGGGCGAAAAGCCACCTTTGTTAGTCGAGAGTCATGGTAATAGACTTGTCATTATAGATCATAGTCAATTGTTTTTCCTATCATTTTCTTGATCCAGATGCTAATCAACTTGTTAATTAGTCACTATTTTTATAACGTATTTGTCTATATTTGTTGACAATGGCCTTTCTTTTGGATGAACATGTTTTTTAGATGCATGTTTCAGTCATGTGAATTCATATGTTGCGTATAACGTTTTATGATATCAGTATCCTACATTTGTAGTTTTAATTGTTGATTGTTATAGATGAATGCCATTGTAACAATAGTTTTTGTTTGATGAATGCTATTGCAATATAGGATGATCAGTTCTATCAATCTTGATCTCAATGGTTTAAAATCATGTTACACATATAACAAGAATACACACAAATGCATCATTAGAGAGTGATTCGAGATCTTCAAGTTAAAACCAATATATGATACTCGATGATAATATGAAATCTTCATATTCTCATCGATACTCATATATGAAACTAAAAGCGCCACTTAGTCCCCGTCTATCGGTTAACATACGTGCGATGCTCGTCGTGACATAGAACTATATGAAAGTTGTTAAATATCGGACGGTATAGCTCAATACTAACAACCGTCGTATAGTCTACGCGACGAGAAAATTCAATCGTATGGTAACCGATAGATTTGTCCCGTGTAGACAAGTTAAGAATGTATAAAGCAAACGCCTTCATTCACTTGTGTTTTCATCCGATTCGAGATATTTCATCAGTACCTTTCCGCTGGTTCTCCGTGTACAAAGATAGATTAGATGTTCATTTCAACGTTGTTTCACAGCTTTGAAATGATTATCTATTCTATTACAGTGTACTCGGAGCACAGCGGGGAGGTGCTTCCGAAATTTACTCGAAACGGTTGAAAGCACAAGTGATGGGTGTTCGCTCTATACATTCTTAATGGGATAGAAGCCTACCCCCGACAGCCGGAACACACACATACAACAAGAATACACAACAAACGCATAATTAGAGAGTGATTCAAGATGTTCAAGTTAAAACCAATATATGATAATATGAAACCTTCATATTCTCATCGATACTCATATATGAAACTAAAAGCGCCACTTAGTCCCCGTCTATCGGTTAACATACGTGCGATGCTCGTCGTGACATAGAACTATACGAAGGTTGTTAAATATCGGACAGTATAGCTCGATACTAACAACCGTCGTATAGTCTACGCGACGAGAAAATTCAATCGTATGGTAACCCATAGATTTCTCCCGTGTGGACAAGTTTAGAATGTATAAAGCAAACACCTTCATTCACTTGTGTTTTCATCCGTTTCGAGATATTTCGTCGGTACCTTTCCGCTGGTTCTCCGTGTACAAAGATAGATTAGATGTTCATTTCAACATTGTTTCACAGCTTTGAAATGATTATCTATTTTATTACAGTGTACTCGGAGAACAGCGGGGAGGTGCTGCCGAAATTTACTCGAAACGGCTGAAAGCACAAGTGATGGGTGTTCGCTCTATACATTCTTAATGGAATAGAAGCATACCCCCGACAGCCGGAACACACACATACAACAAGAATACACAACAAACACATAATTAGAGAGTGATTTGAGATGTTCAAGTTAAAACCAATATATGATAATATGAAACCTTCATATTCTCAAAGATACTCATATATGAAACTAAAAGCGCCACTTAGTCCCCGTCTATCTGTTAACATACATGCGATGCTCGTCGTGATATAGAACTATACGAAGGTTGTTAAATATCGGACATTATAGCTCGATACTAACAACCGTCGTATAGTCTACACGACGAGAAAATTCAATCGTATGGTAATCCATAGATTTGTCCCGTGTGGACAAGTTAAGAATGTATAAAGCAAACGCCTTCATTCACTTGTGTTTTCATCCGTTTCGAGATATTTCGTCGGTACCTTTCCGCTGGTTCTCCGTGTACAAAGATAGATTAGATGTTCATTTCAACGTTGTTTCACAGCTTTGAAATGATTATCTATTCTATTACAGTGTACTCGGAGAACAGCGGGGAGGTGCTGCCGAAATTTACTTGAAACGGCTGAAAGCACAAGTGACGGGTGTTCGCTCTATACATTCTTAATGGGATAGAAGCCTACCCCCGACAGCCGGAACACACACATACAACAAGAATACACAACAAACGCATAATTAGAGAGTGATTCGTAATGTTCAAGTTAAAACCAATATATGATAATATGAAACCTTCATATTCTCATCGATACTCATATATGAAACTAAAAGCGCCACTTAGTCCCCGTCTATCGGTTAACATATGTGCGATGCTCGTCGTGACATAGAACTATACGAAGGTTGTTAAATATCGGACAGTATAGCTCGATACTAACAACCGTCGTATAGTCTACGCGACGAGAAAATTCAATCGTATGGTAACCCATAGATTTGTCCCGTGTGGACAAGTTAAGAATGTATAAAGCAAACGCCTTCATTCACTTGTGTTTTTATCCGTTTCGAGATATTTCGTCGGTACCTTTCCGCTGGTTCTCCGTGTACAAAGATAGATTAGATATTCATTTCAACGTTGTTTCACAGGTTTGAAATGATTATCTATTCTATTACAGTGTACTCGGAGAACAGCGGGGAGGTGCTGCCGAAATTTACTCGAAACGGCTGAAAGCACAAGTGATGGGTGTTCGCTCTATACATTCTTAATGGGATAGAAGCCTACCCCCGACAGCCGGAACACACACATACATCAAGAATACACAACAAACGCATAATTAGAGAGTGATTCGAGATGTTCAAGTTAAAACCAATATATGATAATATAAAACCTTCATATTCTCATCGATACTCATATATGAAACTAAAAGCGCCACTTAGTCCCCGTCTATCGGTTAACATACGTGCGATAATTTATTTTTTTCAACGACAAACGCACACACAAAGCATATACATGGATTTTCTCCTTTGTCAGTAACTATCCCGTTCTTATATTTTTCAATATAGTCAGCATAACCTACAATTTATATGTTATACAATCTAACATGGCCCATGAGTACGTCAGAGTTAAGAACTGGATGTATGTGGATTGGAAACAACGTATGCAACCTAAGTTTGTCGCAGGAGTTGTTGCTTTCCTTGAATTTGCACGCGCACATAATAAGATCATAATAGAGAAGATTCTTTGTCCGTGCGATAGATGTGGTAATAAGTACTGGCAGAAGGTAGAATTGGCAGAGCTTCATATTGTAAAACATGGGTTTACTAGACTTTATACAACTTGGAAATATCACGGGGAAGGAGAAGAATGCGGTACTGTGGCGGAAGAAGAAGGAGAACACAATAATGCAGCAGGAGAAGAAGAAGAATTCGGTAATGCGGCAGAAGGAGAAGACGGTAATTTATTTCCATCAAAAGAAATGGAGTATATGGTAGAGGCTGCCCTAGGTGAATCTATTCATACCGAAGATGACATTCCTTCCGGTCAAGGACCGCGTGCGGATAAATATGAAAATTTCATGAATGATGCTAGGAAACCAATTTATGAGAATGCGAAGTATTCCACCTTCTCATGGTTCGTCCAATTTTTCCAGATTAAGTGCCTAAATGGATGGAGCAACAAATCATTCACAATGCTTCTTTCGTTCTTGAAAGATTCTATGCCTCCGAAAAATAATGTGTCCGACAGCTGGTACGAAGCCCAGAAGATGATGTCTGATTTGGGTCTAAAGTGCGAGAAGATTCAAGCATGTCCTAAAAATTGCGTGTTGTACCGGAAAGAGAATTCAGATTTGAAAGAGTGTCCAACATGCGGAGAGGCCAGGTATAAGCCGAAAGATTCTGATAAGAAGCCTGATATACCTGTGAAGATAGCATGATACTTTCCCATAACACAGAGGCTACAGAGGCTATTCAGGTGCAAGAAAACAGCCGAGGTAATGATTTGGCATCACCGTGCTCCTCCAAGTGAAGATGGAAAAATGAGCCATCCAAGAGATTCACCGGCATGGAAGGATTTCGATAGGAGGCATGCAATATTCAGTAGCGATCCTCGCAATGTCCTGCTCGGACTGGCTACTGATGGCTTCTGCCCATTCAACTATATAGCTGGAAGTTATAGCACATGGCCCGTTGTAATGATAATTTATAATCTGTCGCCTTGGTTGGCTATGGACCAATCATACTTTATGATGCCTCTTCTTATAGATGGACCAAACTCACCGGGGAACAATATCGACGTCTATCTCCGACCTCTGATCGAGGAGTTGAAATCTTTGTTCATTGATGGTGTAGAGACATATGATGCAAACACAAATACAACCTTCATACTGCGTGCGGCTTTAATGTGGACAATTAATGACTTTCCTGCGTATGGAATGCTATCAGGTTGGTCCATACATGGTCACAAAGCATGTCCTCATTGCCATGAACACACAACATCGAAATTCTTGAATTTTAGCAGGAAGGTTTGTTATTGCGGCCATCGACATTTCCTGCCTCCAGACCACCCCTATAGGTTAGACACGGTTCACTTTGATGGTCATCAGGAGCTTCTTGGACCTCCATCCCCATTATCCGGAGAGTACGTGACTGCTAAATGGGATGGTTACAATAACGTGACCTTCCGGTTGGATCCGACGAAACAGGTCAAACCACCATATTGGAACAAGTTAAGCATTTTCTTCGAGCTTCCGTACTGGTCTACAAATTCAGTGCGTCATTGTCTGGACGTCATGCATATAGAGAATGGAGTATCAGAGCACATACTCAACTTGTTTCTTTGTAAAGACGGGAAATCGAAAGACAACATGAATACTCGGATGGATCTACAAGAGTGGGGAATAAGAAGTGAATTGCACCTTAGACCGGTAGCGGGTAAACCGGGCAAGTTTGTACTTCCCAATGCCGCTTATCATATGTCACAACCGGAGAAGAAAAGATTCCTGCAGGTGTTGCATGATTTGAAAGTCCCCACAGGTTTCTCAGGATCATTCAGCAAGAAAATAAAAATTGTGAAGGGCAAGATCGATGGGCTGAAAAGTCATGATCACCATGTTATCGTGAAGCACCTTCTTCCATTAGCCCTCAGGACTTCTCTCCCCGACTCGGTTGGTCTAGTAATCAACGACCTTTGTTGTTTTTCAGGGAGTTGTATGCTAAAACACTGAAGGTTATGACGCTGGATAAACTAGAAAATTCTATTGCGTTGATACTTTGCAAGTTTGAGCGTATTTTCCCACCGTCATTCTTCGATATCATAATACACTTGACGGTTCATCTTGCAACTGAGGCGAAATTTGTCGGACCGGTACAATATCGATGGATGTATCCCGTCGAAAGGTACGTGTAATTTTTCGTTTCGCGCAATTTATAAATTTATTGTTGTCCTGTATGCCCGTATTTATTTATTCAACATATTTTCATTAGGTACCTCTACACTCTTAAGAAGTATATACGCAATAAAAATCGACAAGAGGGTTCTATCATGCAAGGTTATCTTCTTTATGAAGCAACCACATTTTGTTCCCTCTATCTGGACGAGAACATTGAGACAAGGCTTAACCGACCACGAAAAATTCAAGACGGGTCATATGATAAAGCCGAGTATAAGAGGGTAGACACTATGTTTATCAACAAGATATACCGGTTTATCTTTCTTAATTGCGCATGTCTTGAACAAATTAGAGAGTAAGTTTTTTTGGATTAATTGTTATATCTGTGTTTGTGTGTGTATGAAATGATATAATATTAATGTCATCATTATTTGTCGAAAACAGAATTCATTTTAACGAGGTACGTGAGGGGCATCCTGATTGGAATGAAGAACAATTGGAAAAATACCATCAGGATAATTTTTGTGATTGGGTCACAGATCATGTAAGTTATTCGAATAATATTTTATTGCTAGCAGTTTTAATCTAAACTTGTATCGTTATGTATTTGTCGTAAAATTTATTTTGTTAGATCCACGATCCGAACTTGTCTGCATCATTTGAGAGTGATTTAAGATGTTTAGCTCAATTTCCTAGTACGGAGGTTGCATATTACAAAGGATTTGGTGTCCTTGGATACAAATTCGAAGTTAAGGATATAGAAACATCTAGAACCACTCAGAATAGTGGGATTGCGACGGTAGGATCGGACGGTGTGATTTATTATGGGTACTTAAATTGTATACTCGGCATCTATTATCCTGGACGATCAGAACCCTTTTATATATTCCAGTGTACTTAGTACGATACGCGAACCGATACGGACAGGTGGACAAGCAATCTTGGGACTTGGAAAGATGAATATGGATTGACCAGTGTGAACACACTTCGATTTTACGGTCAGGAAGATCCGTTTATCTTTTTGAACCAAGCGTTCCAAGTATACTAGTCACAGTGTTTGAAGCATCCGGGGTGGAGTGTTGTATGCCGATGGAAACCCAGAGATGTCTACGATGTCCCAGAATACGAGGACAGCGATGAGGACGAAGAAGAGAGAAGGCTTAAAGTGCTCCGACCGTCTGTTTCGAAGGACGGGTTGTCTTCAACCGATCATGAAGTTACGTGGGTTAGAAATGACATCGACGATGAAATCCAAGTAGATATGTATAATGCGCCCACGAAACGAAAAAGGTTATCTGCAATGTTATATTATTACTTCACATTTTACGCTCTATACATATATAGTCAATACTTTTAATGATTGTCTAATGCGTCCACGAACCGTTTATCTAGATTTGATGACGATGTCGGGAGCAGCGAGGGGCCGCAGGAGCTCCAGCCGAGGCAGAGGCAGAGGCAGAGCGGTTCTACCGCCCGGAGAGCTTCGTAGGGAGCTTCAGAGTCCCGGTCTTGCACCCAGATCGGAGACCCCTTCGGATGCCTCCTTCCGTGTGGATTTTACTACACCTCCAGGTATACTGCACGCATATCCATTTTGAATGTAATATTACAGATATTCATACCTGTTTATGTCAAAATTACTTATATTGTTAATGTTTGATTGTCTAGTTGTTGGTGATGCGTCCACATCTGGGACAGAGGCCACTCCTGCTCCTCCAGGTATGTTTATATATCATATAGTGCATGTATATTGATTTAGAATGCTATATCATAAATATACACACATTCTTTTTGCTCTTACTTAGCAATTTTTATTATTGTCTAGCTGTAGGTGGTGATACCACCGCACCTGCGGTTATGTTTATATATCCTATAGTGTATGCATATTGATTTAGAACGTTATATTATTGATCTACACATTCTTTTTGCAATTACTTATATAATCTATTTTTAATTGTCTAATTATAGGTGGTGCGTCCACATCATCCGCAGGGGCCACTCCTGCCGCTTCCATACCATCCGCATCGTCTGCAGGTTAGTATGAATAAATATAAAATATTTATTCATTTTACATATGATCTATAGAATAAATATTAATTTCATGGAAATTTTGCGTCAATGTTTATTTTCTAGTTGGAGGGGATGCGTCCGCATCCGGGACCCCGGCTGTTCCTCACCGGAGGAACTATCGTCCCGCTCGTGCTGCTGCCCGGGCCCAGGCTCGTGCGATAGTCACCGGAGGTATATATATCACACTTCAATTTTCGTTTAACCTTGATTCTTTAATACAACTTTGTCTTAATATTAATTGTCTTGATATTTCGTGCAGACGCAGGGCATCCCCATCCCCAAAGGGGGACTCGAGGCCCGAATCAGTCCCATAGGCTGAGGCCTGACAGAGCTAGGGGGAGGCAGCATTCCCCCTCTTTTTTACCCTTGACTATCGCTATACCGGTCCTCATGCCGAGAGGTTCGGCCGATATATGGGGGACGAGAGCTGGCTCGTGAAGAACTATCCATTTCACGTTGAGTGGGGCGAGCAGCACCGGCGCTCATTCGCCCTCTTCTTTGATCAGGCTCGGGTACGTATTAATATATATTTTCATTTGATTTATCCAATATATTTATTATTAACACTTGCAATCTAATAACAATGTTTTTTTTGTATTTTTAGTCGGATTACGATTTTCAGCCTGTACCCCTGATCACCCTGGGAGGGTGCTCGACCTTCATGCTCTGTACAATGGCCTGATGAAGAACATGCAGATCAAGGTCCGATACAACAGGAATGAGCTGAAGGCCGACTGCTACTCCCTGTGGATGGCGATCCCCGAGGCAGAGAGAGCGGCCCTCCTATCTACTCCGGCGTTTGCGAGAGTCGACGTAGAGACATGGCCTCTATTGTGCGAATATTTCGACTCCCAACGCAAACATGTATGTATTTTAAATGCAATTCATTGTTTATGATATAATTAATTTTTTTGTGTTCCTTAATTAGAAAACTAAATGTTAATGCGTTGTGTAGAAACAGGCCGCTCAGAATACAGAGAACAGGAAGTCGGCGAAGAGGGGTCGCCCCACTTGCACAGGTGGCTCGAGGAATATTACTCGAGCCATGGAGTTATCGGTAAATTACAATAGACCGACCTTTGTGATATTCTGCAATATTAAGAGTTATTTTCTAATATTTCTAATATTAAGAGTTATTTTCTAATATTGCAGACAGCTCAGACCGTGGCGCAAGATGGTACACCGAGCGTGCTGTCCGCATATCTTACCGTCCATGGCACCTCGACAGATCCCGCCACGGGCGAGCTTCGATATCCCGACGTCGCTACCCAGGAGTATTGCGTAAGTGTTAATATTTATTCTACCCATATTTGAAATTTTAGTTTTAGAAGGTTCAAGTTTAAATTTTATACTTATACTTTACTGCTTAATGTGGGTGTAGGAGCGGGTGGTTGAGCAGGACGAGGCCCCGGGGATAGATTTTACCGGACAGAGCGATCCGAGGCTGCTGACCCCAGTTCTGGACGCCGCACACGGAGGGCACCACGGAGGTTGGGAGAGAGGCCGGGGACTGGGCCCTAGCAGGCCCCATATGAGGATGGACTCCACCCCGGCGGTTACTTCCTCCGTCTCCAGTGAGCGACGTGTCCAGCAGGAACTGGAGAGCTTGAGGGCCACCGTTCAGGAGTTGAAGGAGATGCTGGTATGTATACTAGTTTATAGTAAAATATCATGTCATATTATAGATATCAACATATCCATAATTAGTACGTAGCTTGAGCTTATTTGGTTTTAGACTTAGGTTTAGTTAATCATACATACATATGTAATTAAAATAAACAACGGTTTTCCAAATTAGATATCCAAATGGGATTTCGAAATAACTTGATAATGAAACGAATTCGAATAATACACAGTTCTTACACTCTTCTTACGCACGTTAGGTCCAGACACGACAGGGTACACCGGCCGAGCCTCTACATGCATCTCTTTCGGCTGCGGTTCCGCAAGCCACTACATCGGCTGCGGTTCCGCAGACAGCTCCTATAGCTCCACCGCCCGCTCAGACTCCCGCAGCCGCGGCTCCGCAAGCTACTACCTCGACGGCGGCTGCGCAGACTACATCGCCAGCTCCACAGGACGCTCAGACTCTCGCTCGCGCCGAATTGCATGGTTTATTGACCGAGGAGCAGGCGCGCCTTATTCTAATGTTTATCAGAGGTGGAGCTGGACCGAGTTAGGGTAGCTTTTTGATTCATTTTTTTAAACATGTATTTATTTATATCATACATATTGTACTACATTTTGAAACGATATTGATATTGGTTTATATTTATATCATATTCAGTATTTGGGTTTCTTTTGTATATTATATACGTGAGATGTGATTATGAATACTGCGATTAATTTTATATTTTATTGATATATATATTATTGTGCACAGGGCGAGAAAAAATCAGGCAGCCCTTTTTTAAAAAAAAACAGATAATGTGTACTTACGGATTAATCCGTAGGTACACACGTTGCCCCTACGGATTAAACCGTAGGGGCAAAATATTAGCAGTAACTGATATTTCCCCCCTGATCTTAGTGTCAGGGAGGTTGGTCTTGCCCCTACGGATATATCCGTAGGGGCAAACATAAGCCCCTACGGGTACATCTGTAGGGGCAAAATATCAGGATTCCTGATATTTTGCCCCTACGGATATGTACCTACGCATGTATCCGTAGGGGATATTACTTTCCCATATGGATATAACCGTAGGTACGGCTAATATATTTAAAAAAACCGTAAATAAAATAACTTTTTCCCCCCTACGGGCAACTCCGCAGGTGAAAATGGACCTACACAGAAATCCGTAGGGCCAAGATTTTGCCCGTAGGGGTAAGTTTAGGGTTTCAACTTGCACCTACGGCGTTTGCACCTACAGGTTATATTTTCGCCCCTAAGGATATATTCATGGGGGCAGTGGTTTGCCCTTACGGGTAAATCCGTAGGGGCAACCCCATATTGTAGTAGTGGTACCCAGTCTCCACTGAGCATCCGTATACCATCTTTGATGTCAAACACCAATGGATATAGGATCATCCATCGCCCATCAAATGGGTCAAGAAATGTATATGCTAGTCTATTCTGGAATATCGATGCTCCGTCTCGATACACTCTCGACTAGGAACAATTAAAGAATGGACTTATGGACTACCCTGGCCCCACTAGTATGATCTCCATCATAGTTCTGATAGTCACGTCCACATCTTAAGGGCTTTATCAACATGTAACAGAGAGATAATACAAGTATACATGTTAAGATAAAAAGTAACCGGATAGCATATTATCATGTCGAGTAAGAAAGTTCTCCCTATATATGTCCAAGCATCCACTATAATATACAATCATGTACAATAATGTCTCTAGGGCATACATACAACTAGCAGGAGGGGGACGACAAGGAGCTCGAGGTCGATCGGCGGCGATGGAGCACCTCGACGGCGATGGATCACCTCGATGGCAGCGATGGAGAAGGAAAGAGAGAAGGAAGGGGCAGGTGAAATTTTTTTGGGAGGAGGGCGGGAAGGATAAGGCTCGAGCGTGGGAATTTTTTTTGGGGAAAGCTGGATTTTATTTTCTGTGTTAATTTTTTCTAAAATACTCTTACGTTGCCCCTACGATGCCAACCGTCCAGCTTTCTCTTGCGGCACCGTATAAGCAAATTCTGAAGTTAATTTTAAATTATTTTTAATTTATTTATGCTCCTACGGTTGTAACCGTAGAGACATTATTTACCCCTACGGTGTTAACCGTATGGGTAAACAAAAATCACCGGCCTCTACGGATTGTTCCATCCGTGGGGGCAAACCATATTTGTACTAGTTTTTAGCTAGGGGTAGATACGGCAACAAACTTTTATGGTCATCGATATTATAACCGAATTGCAGATCAATTATAGATCATAATTCACTACTAGCTTATGAGTTATCAGAGATGTCAATAGAAGGGTTAGGGAAAAGATTTGATCTCTTTCTCGCAAAACAATCATTCGACAGACAGCTCCCTTAGAGCTGATCCTGCGCTAAGCGTAAAACAAGTGGGGCCCATTCTACGGTGGGGCCCATCATTTGTTTTAATACGAGGGCTACAATTTTTATCCTATTTTCAAAAGGTTCTTGTGGTTGGTGGGGGCAGGAGAGCCCCGCAAATTCCCAGTTGGTTCCGCCCATGATCTCTTGGACCACTTAATTTCTATGTAAGCTCATGCAAAACAAAGCAAACATGGAGTTCATTGAACCCTTTGTTCGGCTTTTGATGATCAATGCAATGCATGATGACCCATTCATGATGATTACTTTCTAACTTATATATATGCTTGCATTTTTGGCACGTGAGAGCATGTATAACAGTAGAGATTTTTATGATAATTATTTTATTAATTCAATTACGTGCATTGCATTTGTACAATAATAATGATAAGACAATTTAACGTTTGTAGAATAATAATGGCATGTCATTAAATTACGTGCAATGAACATAAATCAATGGTATTTTTTGTTTGATTTCTTCGCAAAAATAAGAAACCACCTGATGGAGGTCCTTTTCGGGTCTCCGTCAGATGTTGTCTTCCGTCGATCTCCCGGTGGATTTTGAGGGTGATCTCCTGTTGCGTGTGGGTTTCAATAGGCTTTGAGGAGATTGGTGGTTTGAGGAGTTTAACGCCGAACACCTGCAAAGAAGTCCCGGGGGGGTTCGGTACCACCGAGGACCCTCCGACGATCAAGTTAGTACTAGATCCGAGCAGAGTAACGGCTAAGTGGAATCAAATTGGCTTACTTGACCCCTCTGTGATGGGGTTTTTATAGTGGTGGCAGCACGCGGCAGCAGGCGCGTAGATCTCGCCGGCAGTTACGCTCCCGACGTCACGCCTGCGTAAAGAGCGGATCGTCCATTAATGAGGATCGCGACGGTGTGGAACGTGGGATGTTGCTGGCAGAGAATCTGCGCATGGCGAGATTCGCGGAGCGATGGTTACGCCTGCGAGTGGTGGAGTTGGTCGGTCGGAGGGACCGAGGAAGATAGCCTCGGCTGGGGAGCCCGGAGGCGAGCAAGAGGGCCGAGGAATCTTGGTCTTGTGGCGGCTCGGGACGAGCTGAGAGGCCGAGGAGGCCGAGTTGCAGGGGGCTCTGTGGAGAGCCAGCTTTGTGCTTGCGATTCAGGTACAGGGGTGGCCTGGTCGGCTCCATGCAGGCCCTTTCTTCTGAGTTCTTAGACACGTTGTCTGCTACGTGTCGTGATCCTAGGAATCACCAATATTGAGCATCATCATTAGCCTACCACTCTTGTCCCGACCAGCCAGCTGGTCGGGTCAGGAGTGGACTGCCGGGCCGCCCAGGGTGAGCTCCCTCCTAAGGTTTCGTCGGGACGCGTCCCCGGGCTGTCAGTTGTCTTTTCTGCCAGCGAATCAGGGCGAGATCTCTGCATTTAAGGAAGGTGCGCCGGTTCGTGTATCCTACCACTGAAGCGACGGTCCACGTATCGAGCGTCGTTTGGCCGACGCGACGTATGCAGGCTTGCAGTGTCTGATGGGATGCGGCCTAGTGCGGGAACGACACGTAGAGCGATCGGAGCCGCTGGGCATGAGGAGGTGTTTTGGAGGGAGATGACGGGCGCCGTTGGATGAGGTCGCTTGCAGTGATAAATAGGGGTGGGGCCCGTCCCTGGGCCTCTACTCCTTCATATTTCCCGCTTCTAAACCCGGTTGCTCGGCGCTCGTCTTCTTTCTTTCGCTTTTATTTCCCGAGGATCCCTTTTCTCAAGATTAGATGTCTTCCTTTGTAGAGTCAGTAGATGTTGTAGGAGTAGGTTCTAGGGACCGTTTAGTTGAGGCTGAGTCCTCCTAGGGAGCAGTGGTTAGATCCTCTCCCCGGGATCGTGCGGCGGGGGCAGCCCTCAGGGAGGAGGTGGTAGATGCGGCCCCCGGCACCTCGTGTTGGGTGAGGCATGAGGACGAGCTCGCCAATGCTCGGGCTCGCTTCCACATCCCCTCACGTTACACGCTCCGACTGGCCAAGGAGAGAGAGTGGGCGGACCAAGTAAGGGGCATGGAGATCGCCCTGTATTTGGAAGCTTTTTGGGGTGGAATGCGCCTGCCCTTCTCTCCCGAGGTCGTCGAAGCGCTGAACTTTTTCGGTTTGGCCCCTGGCCAGTTAGTGTCGAACTCGTGGAGGATCCTCCTCGGGTTCCTGATCCGCCTGAAATTACAGGCGGTTCCCTTCAGCCTCTCCCTTCTTGATTCTTCCCTTGTCTTCAAAAATCACCCTGGTGGTCGAGCGGGCGACCCGATGTGGGTCTACCTCTCTTTTAAAAAGCGGCTGGGGGGCGCTGCCGGGACAGGGGTCGTGGCCCTGCGCTCTTCCATTCATGATTGGAAGAAGAAGTTTTTCTTTGTTTCCCCTCCCGAAGGCGAGGACTGGTCCGTGCCTATAAAGTGGTCGAGGGAGAAATGCTTTCCGGGGAACCAGTCTAATGACCCCACCGCGGTGAGAGTGGCGTCGTGGGAGCCCATCCCCTGACCCGATGTGCTTCTGTCTGAAAGGGTCCTGAGTTGGGCCGGGCTCAGTCCCGTTGAGTTCGTCGGTAAGTTAGGCTTGCTTTTTGGCTTGTGTATTGCTTGTGTCACTGACTTCTTCACATTTGTTTTTGTGCAGGACCCATGGATATGGACTCGCTCAAAGCCTTCATGCGCCAGCCGAGAAAGGTTACGAAGGCTGGGGGCGCCAGCTCTTCTCGCGCGAAGCCTGCCCCGGTTCCCTTTTTTCCGGTGGTCGTATCCCGCGAGCGTTCGGGGGCGGATCCCGTCCCGGGTCCCAGCAGATTGTCGGGCCGGAAGCGGGCTCTGATCCTGGAAGACCCGGTCTCGGAGGAGGAGATCGGCTCTCCCTCGGAGCCGCTCAAGAGGTGCTCCCAGAAATCTTCCCGAGGCCGGTCCTCGCCGATCATGGTGGAGGAAGGGGGCCTCCGGTTCGCAGTGCCATCGGGACTATCCGTTGAGGATAGCCTTCTGCATGAAATAGAAGCATCGGCCGGGGGAAGAGTCCCCGGGGGGACCCTCAGGGCTCAGATGGCGTCCATCGCCCCGAAGTCCGTGCAGGTAAGTGTTTGGTTTTTTGTGGGATTCGGTGCCTCCTTCATCTTTCTAATCCCTTTCCAATTTCTCAAGTTCTCCAGCACGTTGCCCTCGCTTTGCGCATGGAGGCCGAGGTGATAGCCCCGGCAATGAAGGCTGCGGGCCAGCTCGCCTCGCTGGAAGAGAGCTCCAAGCGGGAGCTGGAGGCGGTGACGGCGAGGGTTGCCGCCCTATAAGGCGAAGTGGAGGCCGGGAAACGGGAGGTCACCCTGTACCGAGAGGCTACCGTGACTGCCGAGGCCAAGCTTGGGGACGCTCAGGCGCTCGCCGGCAACCTGAAGAAGACAGTGAAGACCCTCCGGAAGGAGCTGGGGGTGGCGGCCGAGGCGGCTAAGTCGGCCGACCTGAAAGCGGCGAAGTGGGCCGACCTCTCGACGGAGAAGGCGGTGGAGGGCTACAAGAAGTCGAAGGACTTCTATGATGACCTGGCCAAGGCCACGACCCGCATCTGGCATGAGGCCCTTGACGCCGTTAAGGCCCGGATGCCGGGGTTCGCCGATGAAGACCTCCGGGCCGAATATCCCCTCGTGGAGGCCGATGAGCAAAGGGAAGAGATTCCTGACGAGGAAGTCATCGAGGACCTTGCCCGTCACGTGGTGGTCGTCGAGGACCCCGAGGTCGCACCTGGCCCCGAGGCCTAAAGCCCCCGTCTTCCTCCTTTTATTTCTTTGTTTTTGGAATTTTTGTAAGCCTCCGGGCATTTTGTAAGGCTGGGGAGCCCAAAAATACCCTTTGTAAATCTTTTGCCTTTGGTAGTAATAAAACTTTTTTCTTTGGTTTCATCGATTTGCACTTTATCATATGTTTGCACCGTTGGGTTTCCATGTCAGGTCGGCCATCTGTCTAGTGATCGTTCGTCGAGTTGATTTCGATCACTTGCCAAGCGTGCCTAACGCTGTCGAGGAGGCATCTCCATGGCCCCGAAGTCGAGGGGGGATCGCTTAGACTTGGATAGACTTGATGTCCCTTTTTGGGGCATCGGATCCTCTGCATGTGATGAGCAGAAGGCTGTTCGCCGTATTTGTGCCGAGCACGAATGGGAAGCTGCTCGGTTGCCCCCTGGTGGTGGCCTTTCGACTTCCGGCAATGCGAGCAACGACCACTATCCGGGGATGGTCGAGTGGGGGTCGGGCTCGACTGCCTATGGGAGGACTTTGGATCCTTAGCGTTGGAGGGGTGATTTATAGAGGTTTTATCGATCAAAAAATATTTACCGCAATCAAGAACGGCGTCGCATGAAGCTAGCCGGTGAATACGGGTCGGTCCACAGGGATGTTGTAAATCTCCTTTAAGTTCTTACGAGTTAATTCCAAATGGTGTTTGGTCTTATAATTAAACCTAAAAATTGAAGTTGTGTGATACTAGGATCAGAAACTTGCTAGGATTAGGTTTAGGGAAAATTTGGTAAACAAAGATATACACCTCTTTCCAATGCCTTTAATTAAAGATATCATATTAGTGTTATGGTAAATCTTAATAAAGGGGATTAGGATGATTGGGAAGATGATTCTTCCTCTAGATCCTTGTCATTCCTTTCTTAATCTTTATCCTAACCTCCATGGAAAACCTTAAAATCCGGGCCTTTAGACTACGGAATCACCGTTACCTCGAGGGTAGAGTGCCGTAGGGGGCGGAATAAGAAGGTATGCATGGAGTTCTAATGTTCGTAAAAGATTGGCAAAGAAAAGAGATGAGAGATCTTCATCTCTCAAATCCTTCCCTATTCCTAACCCTAACAAGAGAGGAAACTACTCGCTCATTGAGGGGATTAGGAAAGACATGAATTTTGTTTTGTTTTTATTAAAGAGAAGAAACATCTATTGCAAGTTAATAAAATTCTAAACTAAATTAAACTAGGGCAAGAAAATAATTTACCTAGGGCAGATATAAAAAATTAAAACTAGGGCAAGAAAAATAACCTACTTACGATTGATGCGCTCTAACTTCAAGAAAATAGAATTTTATTCATGAATAGAGGCATAGGAAAATACAAGGGTTTTGGGTTCTATTTATAGGACATAGAAACCCTAGGTTTACAATTGCTCCTCATGTCTATAATTACAATTATACCCTTAGGAAATCTTTTCAGAGCCGCCAATGCATTATGGTAAAATTTTCACCGAGTACGGGCTTCATATGGCCGCGGAACCGCGGCAATGGAGGGCTTGGGCCGCGGTTCCGCAGCCCTTTAATGAGTTCTTCTGATGGGTTTTTCTGGGCTGCTTCAGGTTTCTTTGGGCTTCTCATTTATTCAGTTTTTTTTCTCTATTTGGGCTTCTGCATTGATTCCAGATCTTCAGTGAACACTTTGCAATGGATTTTTAACCGTCTGCTTTGTATTGTTGGACCTTGCGTTGCCTTGTTGATGGTGAACTGTTCTTCTTTTAGGCTTTACTAAGATCCTCCTATTTTTTGGTCAAAAATCCCTCTTTTGCGTGGTCTTTTGTGTTTTTCACTGTTTTTGCTCCAAGAACCTGTAACCTGTAACATGTAGCAGACATGGGTCAAAAGCACCTGTTTTTATTCTAAAATGCATAAGAATGGGGAATATAAAATGCAATATTATGATATGAACAAATACCCCCAAACTTATCTTTTGCTCGTCCTCGAGCAAACTTATTATTATATTTATTCTCGATAAAAATCTAACCTAGCCGCACTTTCGCAGGGAAACGCGATTGCACTGAGCTCGTGCAACAAGCCGTTAAACCTCTAGGTGTCCCTAGTAAGAGGAGTGTTGTCTCCTGAGGGTTTTCAGCGGATTACACCCACAAAATCCTATCAATTTGGCTTTTCGAATTTTGTTCTCCATTTAGGTTTTCTAACAAGGAATTCTATTATCGTCGACCCGCAAATTATCCACCCACATTCTTCACACTTCCTCATCATTTAACTTAAGATTATATATATTCTATAGAATTACTTAGCTTTCGGCATTTCTTATGTTTTCCTTCTAGGGTTTCATCTCCATTTAGGAATTTCTATCAACTCTACTAAAAATACAAGTTCTATTCTTCATTCCTTTCTCTCATCTAAACTCCAATCACATACCCTCACGTGTGTGTAAATATCACCCCTACACTTGGAAATTCAAATCAAGCAATCGTACTCTCGTCCATTGTCCAAAGCACTTATTAGTTGGTGAATTTTTAATTGAATTTCGCTTACACATCCTTCATGCGACCGTTAATACTTCTTGAGGTACCAACAACCGATTACAAGATGCGTTAGCACTTTAAAGCGTACTTCCTAATTTTGCAACACCCAAGGTTTTAGCAGTGGCTCCCAAACCAGTTGGTCTAAGGCACTAGGTGATGAAGCACCCTCGCTAAATATTTTTTTATTTTTACAGCCTTAAGTAATCACAAAAATCAGTGTCCATTT
This sequence comes from Agapanthus africanus, assembly GCA_030015575.1. Lineage (NCBI taxonomy): Eukaryota > Viridiplantae > Streptophyta > Magnoliopsida > Asparagales > Amaryllidaceae > Agapanthus > Agapanthus africanus. The sequence goes on along the minus strand of CM057339.1, from coordinate 818,568,328 downwards.
TTTTTTTCTTTATTCACTTTTTTTTCTTTTATTTTCATTGTACTAAGGACTTTAGACAAGAGCATTTCAAGGTCTCCTCTACTATTCCAAGTTTCAAGGTGCGTGATTGTGCATTTTGGAGGGTATACGTTTTCAGAATCTAGACTTAAGCTAGGAATTATTTTTCAAACTTATACTCTAATAAAAGTTTTAATACTTTTCCTTCGTTTCGACTTAGCCCAAGAAATGAACCCAAAATTTTCCTGTTTCTAAATAATCTACAAAGACATATACTTTCTACCGTTAAACTCTAAGGAATGTTATTTTTAGGGTTTTTAATTTGCTAAGTCTAAGATCTAGTTTTTCCTAGCCAGTTAACCTATTTGTCAAATTCAAGTCAATTAACCAGAATTGAATACATTAATTTTTATAATTTTTGAAAGTTTTCAATTTTTATGGTTTTTTCATTTTCTAATTATTTTTTTTCCAAAATTTTCAAATTTTTATGATTTTCATATAAAGATGCAATGCAAAAATATACATATGAATGCGAAGGAAGAAAACTTACCGAGCATACCCCCAAACTTAAAATGGACAGTGTCCTCACTGTCATGCTGCACCAAGAGGGTCAAAATGTCGGCACTCCCCTGTTTTAAATTTTTTTTTATTGTTAAAACAAAAACAAAAATATATACAGAAAGGCCCCCCCAAACTTCAGTGAAACAATGTTAGACATTACTGCCAGACTTTGCACAGACCAAACATCAACTCCAACCAGTCGAAAAATTTATCTGTAAAGAGTGTCAGTTGATGGAAGAACATGTTGTACCGATCCAAAAAGAATTGGGGAAGATAGGAGTGATGGTAGGGAAAGTATGGAAGTGAATAGATATGATGTGGTGATGAATCAAAACGAGAATGAGAATGATCAGCAATCAGTGGAATATTGGCATTCTCATAGCTTATTAAAAGAAATGGGGGTGGTTCAACTTCTAAAGGAGGAGGTTGACTCACCACAATATCCCCAAAATGTTTTTGTGGATCCTTGGCATCATCCATCATTTGCATATGATATTCAATTATGAGGGAACTAATCTCCTCGATGTCCACCATAGTCCAACCGAAAACTTGCCGCCTATCTTGTAAGACTTTTAAAATAGCGTTCTTTTGCTCGAAAGCTAGAGAGGCTGATATTATAATGGGAAAGGTCTCATTCCCACCTATGTAAGCATATTTAAGGTGAGACGGCAAGGACATAAGTTCGAGTTTCGGAGGCGAAAGAATCATTGCGGAATCTACCTCGAACTCAAAGGACTCCAACACAGGTTCGAAATCACTGCATACAACCGATTCGAAGGGTTCAATTAACTCATCCAAAAATTCAAAAGACTCATATTCGGGCTGTGAGTCGTCATCATCCGAAAAAGTGAAACTTTCATAATCAATATCGGTTGTGTCAACTGTGGTAGGCTCAAGGAGGGACGCACTAGTGGCGTCAAAGATGTTCTCATCAAACAAAAATCTTTCAAACTCGCAATCCTCCTACGTGATTTCGTGAATAGAGCAAACTTCTCGTGTACTAGTTTTAGGCACGGGGGGCAGACTTCCTAACTTGTAAATATTGAACTCACTAGACGTCTTCTCGAAGGATAGAGTCATGGAGCCATTGCGACAGTTTATTACGGCATTGGAAGTGGCCAAAAATGGTCGACCGAGGATCACCGGAATTTGGTTCCGAGAGTTAGCAATAGGTTGTGTGTCCATAACAATAAAATCAACGGGGAATATGAACTCCCCAACTTTGATCAACACATCCTCTAGCTCACCCCTTGGATGGGTGATTGATCGATCAGCCATTTGGAGAGGACAGTGAGTGGGCTTAAGCTCTCCAATGCCTAATTGCTCGTACACAGAATAAGGTAGCAAATTGACACTAGCACCAAGATCTAGTAGTGCTCTATTGATATTCTTGTCCCCAATTGTTATCGAAATAGTAGGACAACCGGGGTCCTTGTGCTTTGGGGGTAAAGAATTGTCAAGAGCATCACTAACAGTACTAGCCACGAAAACTTTCTTTGGTACTTGTGACTTCCTCTTTTTGGTGCATAAGTCCTTTAAGATTTTTGCATATGAAGGAACTTGTTGGATTGCATCCAAAAGAAGGATATTTATGCTAACCTGTTTGAACAACTCTACAATCTTTTCCATCTGTGGAGTTGGTTTATTGGATCTCAACCGATTTGGAAAAGGAACATTTGGAAAGGTTGTTGAGTCCAATTTTTGCGGATCAGATTGTTGAGTTGGAACGGAACCCCGTGTAGATGTGTTCGTGTTGTGAGAAGTGGGTCCGTTCAAGCTAGAAGAAGTAGAGCCGTGTGAAGGATGGAGAATAGGCTCTAACGACGAAGAAGAAGAAGAAAAAGGTGAAGAAGATGAAGAAGGACCACCGGCAGGGGTGTCATGGTTAATACCCACATTGTTTTGCAACACTTTTCCGGATCTCAACGTGGTCACAGCATTTACGTTATGATTCTGCTGTTCATATGCAACATGTGCGTGACCGGGATTTGGAAGTGGTTGAGACGGAAGCTTTCCTTTCTCTCGCTCTTTCAACGCAGCGTTGAGTTGTGCAATTCGTGCCTCAATAGATTTAATGCTTTGATCGTGTGATGCACTGTTTTGCACCAAAGATTGAATAGAAGTCTCTAATCTTGCTGTAGATTGAGTAGATTGCTTTAGGAACGCTCTAGACTTCTTTCGAGCGAGCTAACCTTGTCATTATTAGGTTGAACAAAATTGTTTGGCGGGTAAGAAGTGTTAGGCACAAGATTGTTCGCTTGATTAGGGTAAGGTTGCTGTTGGAAAGGTTGTTGAAATTGAGTTTGTGGAGGTGCTTGTTGTTGTGGAGGAGGAGGCCTTTGAAAATTGTTATTTCCTTGGAATTGTTGATTTTGGTTCTAAGCGAAATTTGGATGGCTCTTCCAACCCAGATTGTATGTCGAAGAGTATGGATCGTTTCTTTGTCGTTGCTGAAAGGCAGCATTGACTTGATCCTGTCCTTGAGTAGATGCAGTGTAGGGACACTCTTCGGTGAGATGTGATGGATCCGAACGACAAGCACAAACAGTTCGTGGGGGCACAACGGGGGCAGGAGAAGGCGATGATATTTTGGTCTCAATTGCTTCTAGCTTTTTCGTAAGAGCGGCCATCTCGGCCTTCATAACAATCGACATTTCTACTTGATGTATGCCTGCCCTAGGTTGACCAATAGAAGAAGATGATGATGTGGTCTTGGTGCTCTCCCACTGAATTGTTTGTTCACTAAGGTCCTCAAGAAACTGCCACGCTTCGTCACTAGATTTGGTTAGAAAGTGACATTGACAAATGGTTTCTAGCAACTGCTTCGTTGCCGGGTTCAATCGCTCGTATAATGTTTGGCAAAGTTGCCAACTTTCGATCCCATGGTGAGGGCATTGAACGAGTAGGTCTTTAAATCTTTCAAAACACTTCTAAAATGGTTCGGAAGGAAGCTATGAAAATTGTATAATCTCATTACGGATTCTAGCAGTTTTGTGATGAGGATAGAACTTTTTAAGAAAAGCTTTCACAAACTCGTCCCAATTTCTAATTGAATGTGATACGGTGCTGTATAGCCACTTCTCGGCTAGGTCACATAAGGTGAAAGGAATGACCCTTAGCCTTATAGCGTTATCACTTAATTGGGTCGTTTTCATCATAGCGCAAACGTTTTGGAATTTGTTGATAAAAATATATGCACCTTCGGATTCCAAACCATGAAACTTAGGCAGCATATTGATGAAGTGGGGTTTGATCTCAAAATTGTCCCCATTTGCCGGTAGGAGGGAAAGACAAGTAGGAAGGGTGGTGCGGACGGGGTACAAGAGATCCTGGAGCGCAACTTGTGTGGGCGCTTCAACAGGCGGGTGATTTGGGTTATTCGCACCTAACGGAGGTGGAATCATTCCCGTCGGTAAGGTATTGTTAGGATTGTATCCCAACATACCTTCGGAAGAAGAATGTGATGGTGAAAGTGAAGAAGTGGACAGGAATTCGACTTCGGAGTCGAAAGGTTCGTCGGTCGGTACCTACAAAACATGGACTAATCGGGCGCTAGGGTCCCTAGTCCAACCGGACATACACCAAAAGGGTTAGTGTAGTCGAAAGATGAAAGACAGAATATGGAGGTAAGAAAACGTCAATGAGAAGAAGTGGTGTAAGTGAGTGCAAAGATTCTTTTAGCGACAAGTTGCAAGTTTTGAAAAGATTTTTCCTTTTTCTTTTTAAGTGAGCTTTTGCAAAAAGATTTTGAAAAGAGACTTGTGACACAAATGCGATCAACCACAAATGCACAATCAGGCCTAGGTCTAGGGTCACCTAGGTCAGCTAGACAGCTCCTAACTGTTCCAAAGGGCTAGAAATAGGACCTCAAACCGCCTCTTCACCGCCAATTGCGACCAGGTAAGTGCCAGGTAAGTGGGAAGGAACCACGCTTTGGGCCTAATTAAAAACCTCTAGCCTTGACACACTTGCCTAGGCACCGCAAAGTCAGGTTAGGATAAACGGCCGATGCCTATACTAGTCCTCTGTCCTATTGAGCGCGACGTCCTTAGGGCTGAGTCTAATATTTTTTAATTAAGAGTGGTCAATGCAAATGCTTTAAGTGATTTCTGGGGTCTTGGGAAGGGTGATGAAATCCCCACCCAATCTGAATTGGTCAATAGCCCCTTAAAGTCTGATTAAAATATGCAAAGCAGTAAATCACTTGCAATCAATTTGCTATTTAGCGCGGCGCAATGAATCCTGCAGAAAATCAATTATTGGAAGGGGAAGAAGATTTTTAGCGCAAAGAATCCTGCAGAAGATTTGGCAAAAGATATATGGGGATTTGTAGAGGGGAGAATGAGGAAACAAACCAAGCAAATTTCGTGCAGAGAGGACTCCAGAAGACCGCGGAATCGCGGTTTTGACAGGGATAATGCGGCGGAAACGCGGCTCAGTGGAGGCTTTAGGTCTCCAAATTTTCTCAGCTGCTCTGTACTTTCAATCTCCTCCTGTTTTTATGTACCCTTTTCTGATTTGCCTTCTGTGTTGTTTCAGATCCGTCAAACCTGCAAAAATTCACAAAGAAAACCCTTCAAACAATAAAAGATGATAGAATTTTTATATTTTGATTTTTTTTAGATTTTTATGGTTTTTTATATTTTATATTAACCCGAAATTACAAAAAGAAAATTTTACGCCATCTTCGGCAACGGCGCCATTTGATTTATAGAGGTTTTATCGATCAAAAAATATTTACCGCAATCAAGAACGGCGTCGCATGAAGGTAGCCGGTGAATACGGGTCGGTCCACAGGGATGTTGTAAATCTCCTTTAAGTTCTTACGAGTTAATTCCAAATGGTGTTTGGTCTTATAATTAAACCTAAAAATTGAAGTTGTGTGATACTAGGATTAGAAACTTGCTAGGATTAGCTTTAGGGAAAATTTGGTAAACAAAGATATACACCTCTTTCCAATGCCTTTAATTAAAAATATCATATTAGTGTTATGGTAAATCTTAATAAAGGGAATTAGGATGATTGGGAAGATGATTCTTCCTCTAGATCCTTGTCCTTCCTATCTTAATCTTTACCCTAACCTCCATGGAAAACCTTAAAATCCGGTCCTTTAGACTACGGAATCACCGTTACCTCGAGGGTAGAGTGCCGTAGGGAGCGGAATAAGAAGGTATGCATGGAGTTTTAATGTTCATAAAAGATTGGCAATGAAAAGAGATGAGAGATCTTCATCTCTCAAATCCTTCCCTATTCCTAACCCTAACAAGCGAGGAAACTACTCGCTCATTGAGGGGATTAAGAAAGACATGAATTTTGTTTTGTTTTTATTAAAGAGAAGAAACATCTATTGCAGGTTAATAAAATTCTAAACTAAATTAAAATAGGGCAAGAAAATAATTTACCTAGGGCAGATATAAAAAACTAGAACTAGGGCAAGAAAAATAACCTACTTATGATTGATGCGCTCTAACTTCAAGAAAACAGAATTTTATTCATGAATAGAGGCATAGGAAAATACAAGGGTTTTGGGTTCTATTTATAGGATATAGAAACCCTAGGTTTACAATTGCTCCGCATGTCTATAATTACAATTATACCCTTAGGAAATCTTTTCAGAGCCGCCAATGCATTATGGTAAAATTTTCACCGAGTACGGGCTTCATATGGCCGCGGAACCGCGGCAATGGAGGGCTTGGGCCGCGATTCCGCGGCCCTTTAATGAGATCTTCTGATGGGTTTTTTTGGGCTGCTTCAGGTTTCTTTGGGCTTCTCATTTCTTCAGTTTTTTCTCTATTTGGGCTTCTGCATTGATTCCAGATCTTCAGTGAACACTTTGCAATGGATTTTTAACCGTCTGCTTTGTATTCTTGGACCTTGCGTTGCCTTATTGATGGTGAACTGTTCTTCTTTTAGGCTTTACTAAGATCCTCCTATTTTTTGGTCAAAAATCCTTCTTTTGCGTCGTCTTTTGTGTTTTTCACTGTTTTTGCTCCAAGAACCTGTAACTTATAACATGTAGCAGACATGGGTCAAAAGCACCTGTTTTTATTCTAAAATGCAAAAGAATGGGGAATATAAAATGCAATATTATCATATGAACAAGGGGCTGTAAGAAGCCTACTAAAGATGACCGGGCAGTGAAGCTGCGCGGTCGCCTCTTGGCGAGGGCTTTGATCTCTAGAGTCACGGGTAGGCGACTACCATCCTGGGATGACCGAGCGAGGCAGCTGCTCGGATGCCTCTTGTGAGGGCTTAGATCCCTGGCGTCATGGGTAGGGAGCTACCGGTCGGAGATGACCGAGCAGGGTAGCCGCTCGGTTGCCTCTTGCGAGGGCTTTGATTCTTAGTGTTGGAGGGGCTGTAAGAAGCCTACTAAGGATAACCGGGCAGCGAAGCCGCATAGTCGCCTCTTGGCGAGGGCTTGGATCTCTGGCATCGCGGGTGGGCAACTACCAGCCTGGGATGACCGAGCAGGGCAGCCGCTCGGATGCCTCTTGTGAGGGCTTCGATCTCTGGCGTCATGGGTAGGGAGCTACCAGCCGAAGATGACCAAGCAGGGTAACTTATCGGTTGCCTCTTGCGAGGTCTTTGATCCTTCAGGGCGGGGACCGAGCAGGGTTACTGCCCAGTGCCTCTTGGCGAGGACTTTGATCCCTGTCAGTTGTGGTAGGAAGCTGATCGCACGCTCTTGGCGTGTCGGATGTTCAAAGTTCTAAAGTTATAACCGCGATCAGGACGGTGTCGCTTTGCAGCTAGCCGGTTGAGCACGGGTCGATCCACAGGGAGATGGTTGTATGTCCGTTCGAGTTTTAGACGAGTCAATGAAGAATATGTATATGTTTGTTCAGACTAACCTATGTGTATTATATGCAAGTATAAAGTTGTTAAGAAAAAAATAAGAAATTGTAAGCTAAAGAAATCCGTACTCAAAACCTTTAAGCCGAGTTTTGACCAATTGAAGCTAGAGCAATCGGCAACAACGTGGATTAGGGGATTTAAGCACGGTATTCGTGGAATCCGGCTTATTTACCCTTGTCATTCCGTTCTTGTCTCTTGCTTTCGCCTCCGGCCAAACCGAACGCAACCAGTCACGGTTAGGAATCACCGTTACCTTGGTAGGTTAGGAATCACCGTTACCTTGGTAGGGTATGGTGCCTAACGGAGCGCTTGCGTATCGTTTGGACGGAGTTCAATGGAAAATAACGGGAAAAGAAAATGAGCAAAGAAATATTAACTTACAATATCGTATTTATTCTCAACAACAATAATTACAACCATTCACAAAATGAACAAAAAAGAGAGAACAAAAAGAACAAAGAAAAGAAAAGATTACAAGTAAGTAAGGGCATGGAATTTAAAGTGCAAGGTAATAAATTGCAAGTAATAAAAGACAAGAATGAAAAATGCAAGAAAAAGAAACTAGGAACCATGGAACAAGTTACACACCATGGGTTTAATAACCCAAACTTAAACTTGCAAGCTCAATTAAGAGGTTGCAAGATCAAGAGAGAGCTGAAAACCCAAGGGAAAATGAAGCACAAATTCCATATGAAGATACAACCCTTGAGATCAATAACCAACTCTTAAATTTTCAAGCTCAATGAAGAGGTTGAAAGATCAAGAGAAAGCAAGGATCTCAAGGGGAAGCTAACAAAAGAATGATACAATTACCCTCATCTTCATTTCATCATCCACTCAAAAAGCTCTCACTACTTGGAGGAAAGAATAAAGAAGAAGAAGAAACTAAACTAAACTACACTAAAGAGAGAATGGAAATCAAGACATGAAGGAGGCTTGGCTTGGAACAAAACTGGGGTATTTATAGGCTGGAAACAGAGAACCTAGGGCAACATTCTGACAGTATATGAAATTCCAAAACTGCCCCTGAAATTTGACCAAGTGAGGAGCCTATACGGCCGCGGAACCGCGGCCTAAGCGTGCTTTTGCCGCGGAACCACGGCCGTTTAGAGGAGTTAGGCCATGAAATTTGGTAGTTTTCCCTAGGTTTTAGTACTCTTCAGTGTGGTATATGACTTTTTCTCAGAAACTCTTCCCATTTCTTCCAGAATTTCAGTAGATCAAAAGGTGATGTGATGTGGATCTTTTGCCAAGATTTCCTCGAGCTCCGCGTAGATATGTTGGATCTTGTGTTGACATTGAGCTTTGTGCACGAAAATGATATCGATTTGCCATTTTGTCCCTTAAACTGGTGTGTGGCAACATATGGATAGAGAGCGGAGACCCGTGTTTTATCTGTATTGGCAGTAATCCGGAATTTGATGTACTTTTCCATGAATTTCACTGTTCAGAGCCGAGAACCTGTATTCTGCAAATATGTAGCAATCACTGATCAAAAGCACCTGCCTATAAACAAACGAGCGTAAGAATGGGCGGTATAAAATGCAATATTCTGGTATGAACAAATACCCCCAAACTTAACTTTTGCTCGTCCCGAGCAAAACCAATTATTCACAAAAAAGAATCCTAACCACACTTTCGCAGGGAACGCGATTGCACTGAGCACGTGCAACAAGCCGTTAAACCTCTAGGTGTCCCTAGTAGGAGGAGTGTTGTCTCCTGAGGGTTTTCAGTTGATTACACCCACAAAATCCCGTCAAGCTAGTGTCATAAGTTAACGTTGATTCTACTCCTACAGTTTAGTTTTTACGTTAGAAACTCTATCATCCTAAGTTAGAAATATCCAACCCTTATTTTTCACACCTCCTATCTATTTAACCTTGGATCTCCTGAGTTTTCCTTCTAAAGTGCGGCCTCAAATCAGGGATTTTTATCAACTTTACAGAAAACACAAGTCTTATTCTTTATTTCTTTCTTTTATCCAAATATCGATTGTATACCCCTACGTGTGTGTATATTTGCACCCCTACACTCAAGAATTCAATTCAAGCTATAATACCCTTGCCCTAATACCTAATACTACTTCTTTTCATTAAGGATGGACGGATTTGCTCACACATCTTTCATGCGACTATTAATGCTTCTTGAGGCACTAACGACCGATTACTGAATGTGTGAACTTTAAAGCGTAAATAGCAGTTTCCAGTTCTTGACTTTATTCTATTTTTTTCTTTTTCTTTTTCTTTTTCTTTTTCTTTTTCTTTTTCTTTTTCTTTTTCAAGAACGGATATATTTTTCAATATGCTCTTTTGGTGTTTAGCTTTAAATACCGTTTTTTCTTTCATACTAGGCTTTCAGACAAGAGTATTTCTAGGTATCCTCTACTATCCCAAGTTTCAAGATGCGTGTAAGTGCAGTTTGTAGGGTATATACTTTCTAAATTTGAACTCAAGAAAAGAAACTATTTTTCAGACTTATCCTCCAGTAAAGCATCAATACTTTCCCTTCATCTTGACTTAACTCAAGAACTGAACTCAAAAAACTGTAAGGACGTATACTTACCAAAGTTAGACAGAATGAGTGTTATTTTAACGATTTTCAATTCCTAAGTCTAGAATTTAGTTATTTCTAACATATCAACTAAACTTTCAGAATAAAAATCTAAGTTACCCTATTAGCTAACTTGATGACAAAGTTTTTATATTTTCTGGAAAATTTTCAATTTTTGTGGGTTTTTAATAAGGTATGCAAATGCAAAATATACAAATGAATGCGAAGGAAGAAACCTTACCGAGCACACCTCCAAACTTAAACTTGACAGTGCCCTCACTGTCAGGCTACACCAAGAGGGTCAAAATTGTCGGTGCTCCCTAGAAACAAATTATATAAAAAACAAAAAGGAAAACAAAAAATATATATATACAAAAAAGGAGTCCCCCCAAAACTTAAGTAGAACAGTGTTTTCACTGTGAAGCGTTGAAGTTCAGGATTAGGGGAGAAAGAGAATAGTATCAAGCTATACAAGGCCTTACAAAGGCCAAAAGTTAACACCAACCATTCAAAAATTCTATCTCTGTAAGATGCGGGTTGGTGAAAGAAGGTGAAGAGGAAAGAAATGGAGAATACGCGAGACCGTATGGAGATAGAAGCGGAATACGGTCTCGGTATATGAGAAGAAGAATGGCGGAAGGGAGAAGGAAGTGGAATACGAACTTGAGGGTGGAAATGGAGTGAATAGATTAGCACAATTTGTGATGACTGATGTGTAAGAAGCGTTTGCGCTAATCTATTAACCCATCGAGAAATGGGGTCAAATCCCTCAAGATTCGTAAGAAACCATGGGTAAGCCGAACTTGGTAAACCAGACATACGAAATGAAAGTGATACAGTTTCTTGCAAAGTCGGAACGATGGAAAGGATGGAGGTAGGTGATTGAGGAAGGTTATCGGTTAAAGGTTCCGGAGGGTGTACACAGTCAATGAAAGGAACAGGATGAATTGGAAAATCCGACTCATCAATTAAAACTGGTTCATCCTCAAAAATATCCTCAAAAGTTTCCTCAAAATTCAGCTTATCCATGCAAATTTCATCAAAATCAAGACGCATATGGGGTTCGGGAAAAACAGTTAATGACTCGGGATGATGAATTGGAGAGAAAAACTCTGCCAAATCTACAGGTTCATCAGCCAAAATATTCCCGGCGTCAATATCCTCAATCAAGTGAAAATCAATATTCTCAGGCACCTCAACAAAAGCATGGATATTAATCAATTCAGGTTCTAGAGTGGAGGTGTAGAGGTCAAAAGGATTGGGTATGGTTTCACTCGAAAGGGACCCTTCACAATCGGGCAAATCAAACACTACAAAGTCACACAACTCATTATCTGTTCTATCTTTAATCAATGAATCATTTGGAACACTAGATAGACATTCAAAACCGGAGTTGTGGGATGCAAGTTGAAACGGGTAGGCTTGATTCGGAAGGGGGTACGGCTCACTCTCTCCACTCAAATTCTCAACATGTCCTACCGCCTCTTCATACATTGGAAAATTTGGAGCTAGTTGAAAACTAGCTACCGGGTCACTAGGTTGTATGAGGGCAGCCATGGAAACATTCAAATCCATCATCTGTTGGTACGACGCTACCCTAAAATCTTCCAATGACTGTTCCAGACTAGACATGGGTTGTGAAGGGGTTTCAGTAAAAGATTCAAAGTTGTTTGGATACTGAAAACTCCCAAATGGCGGTTCAGAAGCAATGTCTAGGGAAGGTGCAAAAGTCAGGTAGGACTGGTAGGAATTGAATGGCTGGATAGGGGTAGGATCAATATTTGGATACAAAGGTGAATGGAATTGTTGATCCCAAGAATTTGAAGTGGTGAAAGGAGTGAAAGATCGGCTATGAGATTGTTCAATACGTTCAGCGATGGACAAAGGACGACTTGCAAAAGGGGTATCAACATAAGCGGGTGCGGAAGGTTGAAAAGGTTGATACAAAGTGGAATGCGGAGGGCAAGTGTTTGTCCTAGACGCGTCTATGCGATCTTTCAATGACATTTTGGGCATGGAGGGATCGTTCAACGTTCGGCCAAAGCAAGAACCGTAAGAAGTAATGTCTGGTTGTGGGTACCAAAGTTCGGCAAGAGTTTTGTGAGGTGGGGTACCCATGATATGAAGAGAGAAAGAAAGAAAGGCAGAGAAAAGGAAGGGAAAAAGAATGTGATTTTTTTTAGTTAGATATTAACAAAAGAAAGAAATATACACACAAAAAGAATCTGGACAAAATCAATCACGACACAAAAATACCACACACCTAATCGTTCTAGGGTTCACCTAGGTCAACTAGACCTGCTCCAGAACTTGATTGTCGAAGTAAAACTGTGTCGAGAAACGGGCTCAAGATACACTGATCACGAGGCCAGGTAAGTGCAGAGATAAGGGAAGGTTTTCCAACGCTTTCGCGAAGTTCCTTAATTAAATAACCCTTTCTCTTTTGGCGGTTTCGCCGTTAACACTTTCCTAGACACACCGTAAACAATATACCGTTAAGCGAGATTCTAAACACAGTTAACTTTTCCTAGTGAGCGCAAAGTCCTTAAAGCTTAAAGTCTAGTTTCTTTTAAAGTTTGTGCGGGTAAACGTTATGCTCAAGTTCGTGATTTGTGGGCCACGGAAAAGGTGATGAAATCCTTTACCGTATGTTGTGGGGTTCGCTTGCCCTTAAGTCCGTATTAATGTATGCAATGCGCAATTCAATAAAAATTCTATAAAGAAGCAAACAATCGTTTTTTAGTTTAAGCACGGCACTGCAACAAATACGGGTTAGTCAATTTTAGCGTTTGCTAGCGAACTTGCAAAGAATCCTGCAAAGAATAGTATATTGGATGCGTCGGATTTGAGAAGAAGGTGTCAGTAAAGTACGTACCGTTAAGATTTTGGGTTAGGAAACCCCCGTTGAATCAAATCCGGTAAGCTTGAAAAGTTCGCTTGCGCGGATCAAACTACCCGGATCTTTGGCACTGTACTTTGCAAACACCTTAGCCTTGAACGTACACTTTGCTCCCCACAATCGCAGTTTGCAAATCCGCAAAAATCTGCATTCTTGCCCACAAAAATGATCAAAAATAACAAAAAGATTTTTTTTTTATAAATATATAAAAAAAGAATATTAACCCGAATAACAAGAAAGAAAATACGCTACCGTCTCCCCGGCAACGGCGCCATTTGATCGCACGCTCTTGGCGTGTCGGATGTTCAAAGTTCTAAAGTTATAACCGCGATCAGGACGGTGTCGCTTTGCAGCTAGCCGGTTGAGCACGGGTCGATCCACAGGGAGATGGTTATATGTCCGTTCGAGTTTTAGACGAGTCAATGAAGAATATGTATATGTTTGTTCAGACTAACCTATGTGTATTATATGCAAGTATAAAGTTATTAAGAAAAAGATAAGAAATTGTAAGCTAAAGAAATCCGTACTCAAAACCTTTGAGCCGATTTTTGACCAATTGAAGCTAGAGCAATCGGCAACAACATGGATTAGGGGATTTAAGCACGGTATTCGTGGAATCCGGCTTATTTACCCTTGTCATTCCGTTCTTGTCTCTTGCTTTCACCTATGGCCAAACCGAACGCAACCGGTCGCGGTTAGGAATCACCGTTACCTTAGTAGGTTAGGAATCACCGTTACCTTGGTAGGGTAGGGTGCCTAACGGAGCGCTTGCGTATCGTTTGGGCGGAGTTCAATGAAAAATAATGGGAAAAGAAAATGAGCAAAGAAATATTAACTTACAATATCGTATTTATTCTTAACAACAATAATTACAACCATTCACAAAACGAACAAAAAAGAGAGAACAAAAAGAACAAAGAAAAGAAAAGATTACAAGTAAGTAAGGGCATGGAATTTAAAGTGCAAGGTAATAAATTGCAAGTAATAAAAAACAAGAATGAAAAATGCAAGAAAAAGAAACTAAGAACCATGGAACAAGTTACACACCATGGGTTTAATAACCTAAACTTAAACTTGCAAGCTCAATTAAGAGGTTGCAAGATCAAGAGAGAGCTGAAAACCCAAAGGAAAATGAAGCACAAATTCCATATGAAGATACAACCCTTGAGATCAATAACCAACCCTTAAATTTTCAAGCTCAATGAAGAGGTTGAAAGATCAAGAGAAAGCAAGGATCTCAAGGGGAAGCTAACAAAAGAATGATACAAACATCATCATCTTCATTTCATCATCCACTCAAAAAGCTCTCACTACAATTTTCATGGAGGAAAGAATGAAGAAAAAGAAGAAACTAAACTAAACTACACTAAAGAGAGAATGGAAATCAAGACATGAAGGAGGCTTGGCTTGGAACAAAACTGGGATATTTATAGGCTGGAAACAGAGAACCTAGGGCAACATTCTGACAGTATATGAAATTCCAAAACTGCCCCTGAAATTTGACCAAGTGAGGAGCCTATACGGCCGCAGAACCGCGGCCTAAGCGTGCTTATGCCGCGGAACCGCGGCCGTTTAGAGGAGTTAGGCCATGAAATTTGGTGGTTTTCCCTAGGTTTTAGTACTCTTTAGTGTGGTATATGACTTTTTCTCAGAAACTCTTCCCATTTCTTCCAGAATTTCAGTAGATCAAAAGGTGATGTGATGTGGATCTTTTGCCAAGATTTCCTCGAGCTCCGCGTAGATATGTTGGATCTTGTGTTGACATTGAGCTTTGTGCACGAAAATGAAATCGATTTGCTATTTTGTCCCTTAAACTGGTGTGTGGCAACATACGGATAGAGAGCGGAGACCCGTATTTTATCTGTGTTGGCAGTAATCCGGAATTTGACGTACTTTTCCATGAATTTCACTGTTCAGAGCCGAGAACTTGTATTCTGCAAATATGTAGCAAACACTGATCAAAAGCACCTGCCTATAAACAAACGAGCGTATGAATGGGCGGTATAAAATGCAATATTCTGGTATGAACAGAAGCTACTAGCTGGGGATAGCCGTGCAAGGACTTGACTGCCTCTGGGAGGACTTTGGTCCTTTGCGTGGGAGGGGCTGTAAGAAGCCTACCAAGGACCCTTGGCCGGGCAGGGTTACTGCCCGGTGCCTCTTGGCGAGGGCTTTTGTCCTGAAGGATAGCCGAGCGAGGGATCCTCAGGCTCGACTGCTTCTGGGAGGGCTTTCGATCCCTGTCGGTTGTGGTAGGAAGCTACCTGCCGGGGATAGCTGAGCAGGGAAGCTACTGAGCCGCTTCTAAGGAGGGCTTGGATCCTTAGCGTTAGAGGGGCCGTAGGAGGCCTGCTAAGGATAACCGGGAAGTGAAGCTGCGCTGCTGCGTCTTAGCGAGGGCTTTTGATCCCTGGCGTTGCGAGTAGGGAAGCTACCGGCCAGGGATAGCTGAGTAAGGGAGCTACTGAGCTGCCTCTAAGGAGGGCTTGGATCTTTAGCGTTGGAGGGGCCGTAGGAGGCCCTCTAAGGATAATCGAGCAGTGAGGCTGCGCGGCTGCCTCCTGGCGAGGGCTTTGATCCCCGGCGTTGCGAGTAGGGAAGCTACCGGCCAGGTACAGCCGAGCAGGGTAGCCGCTCGGCTAATTCTTCATGAGATTTTGCCCGAGCATCCCGTTGCAGGTATGGGGAACGGGAACGGTCGCGGTAACCATGCGCACAGCATGCTCATTGAATTCCGGGGGAGGCGAAGCGCTAGGGTCGTGTCGTTTCGATTCCGCCAGAAAAGGCTCAATGATCGCCGCGTGGCAGCGACTTTTCGGGCGAAAGCGGGCGACGGTTGAGCTCCGTTGGGGCGCAGTGGGCTATATAAGGCCGAATGAGCACTAGTCCTTCCTTTCTTCATAAGCAGATCGTTGAGAATGCATGACTTCTCCTTTACCATCCCTGACATCATCCATTTCGAAGATGTATACCTCTATGACCAAAACTGCACCAAGGACACGGTGCAGTCGGTCTATGGGAGCATGGAAGACCACTTCGGCCGGCTGCTCCCTCGATGCTCCTCCCTGCTGCAGCTGCTGATGTACTCCATCTGGAGGGCGTCGCTGGGGCTTTACAACCCCTTGTCCGAGCAGCTCTTTGATGAGGCCATGGGTAAGCTGCAGTCTCTGAGGCGCTTCGGCCTGATTTCCGCGAACCGGCTGGTTCGCTCAGAGGCTCTCATCCGTGAGTGCTACGAACTGAGGCTCGGGGTCGACGCGCGTGGTAGGAATCGAGGGCAGAGGCTGGATCTCGTGAGGCCTCGGCTGGCGGAGATCTTCACCGAGTACCATGAGCAGTGCTCTTTGCACCCCCTCCTCCCACTGTTGTAATTTTCTTTTTCTTTTTGTATGTATGGCTGAGAAGCCCATAATACCTTTTGAATAAACAAGATCTTCCTCCCCTTTTCTCGCAATGTTCCATTGATCTTTATTAAATTAACAACAGACCCTAGGAAGAGTTTACATTTCCTTAAACGAAAAGTGCATGTTAATAGATGACCTTATTAGCTCAGCCCGAGCTCCCTGGAGGCTCGTTGGCCTCCGTGCTTGGCACCGGGTACGGGAATCCCTGAGTGCTGGGCTGGTCGTCTGCCGAAACGAGCATGATCTGGCCGATGGTCAGCTCGGCCGGGGGGGGGGGGGACGCTGCTCCTGCTCGCGGTCGGCTTGCCGTTTTTCCCTCAAGTAAGCGGCGAGGTGCCCCGATCGGATGAGCTCTTCGATGTAGTCCTGGAGTTGCTTACAATCCTCCGTGGCGTGGCCCAGTGTCCGGTGGAAGGCATAATAAAGGCCCCGGGTTCGCTTCGCGGCCTGACGCGGGATTGGAGGGAACTTAAAGAACCCCTCGCTCTGGGCCTCCTCTAGCAACACTGCGAGGGAGACGTTGAGTAGGGTGTACCCCTGGAACTTTGGGTGATAGGGCTGCTGACGCTCCGGCCTTTCTTCCCGGGCCCACTTCTTCTGGTCGGGTTGGTCTCCTCGAGGGAGGTTCGCGTTCACCTCGGACTCCTGTTGAACCTCGCGCTCGGTCCACGCCTTGACCTCGGCCATGGTCTTAGGCTGCGCCAACGCAAAGGAGCGCAACCACTCTTTGTGCCTAAGACCAGATCTAAGCGCCGTGATGACGGTCTCGTCCCGGTGCTCAGGGACCTCGAGGAGGGCGTTGTAGAAGCGGGAGATGTAAGCTTTGAACGTCTCTTTGTCCCCGCTCTTAATTGTGAAGAGGTAGTCGACCGTGCGTCTCTTCCGACGGTTCCCAACGAAATGATCGAGGAACTAAGTAGCCAGCTCGTCAAAGGTCGAGATTGAGCGAGGTTCGAGTCCTCGGAACCAGTCCCGACCAGAGCGGGTGAGGGTGGCTGGAAAGGCCCTGCACTGGGCGGCATCAGAATGGTCCTGGAAGCTCATCCCCATGGTGAAAGCGTCCAAATGGTCTTTCGGGTCGGTTTTCCCGTCGAATAGAGAGATCTTCGGGGGTTTGTTGCGCGAGGAGACGTGGACAGCGAGCAGTTCTTCAGTAAACGGCTTGGTGAGCGAGTCGGCGGCATACTTAGCCCCGTCGCCTAAGGGGTGAACTTCCCGGCGCATGACCTCGATCTTCTTTTCGAGGGCGTCGAGTCGGCCGTGGTACCCCGAGGATGCGGCGCCTTGTGATCCCTGACCTCTGTTGTAGGAGACCTGCGTCTGGGCGTGGCCCCGGTTCCTCTCGATGAGGTTCCTTAGATCCTCGGGTGAGGGGGCCCTCGAGTCGTCGCGGCAAGCCCCTTCTGCGCGACCCTGCCGAGGGTAGGGGTGTCGATCATGCCGGTGGATAGGTGAGATGACCGACATCTCCTCATGGGGGTAAGGTTCGTGAGGAGGTTCGAGGCGAGGCGCTCTGGCGGCGGATCCCGGTGTGGAGCCGTGGGGTGCCCAATGGGCCTCAGGGAGTATCGGCCCGTGAGATCTGCGGCCAGGGGTCGTAGCCTTCCTGTGGTCAGCCGTGCCGGCAAGGGCGAAGCCTTCTAGAGGCGGAGGAGCGGCAATCTGGGGCCCTGGCCCGGCCGTTTGAACGCGGACGAGCGCCTCCACGAGGGACTGCAGCCGGTCTATTAGGCTGGCAAAGGCGTCGATGATGGTCGCCGGGGGAGGCCCATCCGCGCCTCCGGTGGGAGGGAGGTGGCGGTCGGTACCAGGATCTTCAGGGTGGTCGCTGGCCATGCGGATGGAGATCAGAAGGCCAACTTTGTGTTTTGTGGAGTTTCGTTCCCACAGACGGCGCCAACTGATGGAGGTCCTTTTCGGGTCTCCGTCAGATGTTGTCTTCCGTCGATCTCCCGGTGGATTTTGAGGGTGATCTCGTGTTGCGTGTGGGTCTCAATGGGTTTTGAGGAGATTGGTGGTTTGAGGAGTTTAACGCCGAACACCTGCAAAGAAGTCCCGGGGTGGTTTGGTACCACCGAGGACCCTCCGACGATCAAGTTAGTATTAGATCCGAGCAGAGTAACGGCTAAGTGGAATCAAATTGGCTTACTTGACTCCTCTGTGATGGATTTTTTTATAGTGGCGGCAACACGCAGCAGTAGGCGCGTAGATCTCACCGGCAGTTATGCTCCCAACGTCACGCCTGCGTAAAGAGCGAATCGTCCATTAATGGGGATCACGACGGCGTGGAACGTAGGATGTTGCTGGCGGAGAATCTGCGAATGGCAAGATTCGCGGAGTGATGGTTACGCCTGTGAGTGGTGAAGTTGGTCGGTCGAAGGGACCGAGGAAGATAGCCTCGGCTAGGGAGCCCGGAGGCGAGCAAGAGGGCCGAGGAATCTTGGTCTTGTGGCGGCTCGGGATGAGCTGAGAGGCTGAGGAGGCCGAGTTGCCGGGGGCTCTGTAGAGAGCCGACTTTGTGCTTGCGGTTCGGGTACAGGGATGGCCTGGTCGGCTCCATGCAGGCCCTTTCTTCTGAGTTCTTGGACACGTCATCTACCACGTGTCGTGATCTTGGGAATCACCAATATTGAGCATCATCACCACCTCACCAATTAATTTCAAAATTAAATGACACACTTTTTTTTGCCATATATATATAATGGATGAAAGAGGCCATATGTGGCTTTTTCGTCAGGTGGCATCTAAAATCTATATCCTCCGCGACTTCTTTCGACAATCGGCACCCGTTATCACCACTTTTATCACGTAAGTCGATACACTAAATTTCATGTGATTTCACCACTTTTTTGCCGTTGAATTAGCAATGTAAAAAGTTCTATTGTCGGTAAACCGTTAATTTTGTATCCACTAAATCAATCGTGAAAAGTGTTGGAATCAAATGAAATTTGATGTATCAACATCTTAGATGATAAAGTTGAAGATGATGGGTGCCGATCATCGAATAAAATCATGGAGGGCATATTTTTTCGACGTCATGGTAGGAAATTCCCTCCCATTGCACCTTTCCTCCATTATTCTAGACACACTAGTATTTCGCACGTGCGATGCACGTCTTTATTAAAATAAAAGCATGCATAATGTGAATATTTTCATTCAATGTGGATAATTTTTTTTGAAAAGTATAAGAATTTTTAAAATATTTTCGTTATTTTTAACTAAATGTTTTCAAATTGTCTATTATCTTAACTTAGAGTCTTTTTAAATCTTGGATGTTTAATACTAATATGTATCAACGTGCGTTACACGTGCAAAAAATAGATGATGCGGACCATCTAAGCATAAAAGATTAATCTAAAATAAACGTTTGAACGCTACATGGCGCTCTCCTCTTTGTATTATAATAGTGTGTGTATGAGAATAATGAAGAAAAGAGGCCTTGGGATTACGGCGTCAAGAAAATACACCTTCCAACATTTTAATCAACAATCGGCACCCACAATCATCATCTTTATCATCTAAGATGTGGATACATCAAATTTTATTTGATTCTACCAGTTTTTCACCGTTGAACAATATAAAAAGTTCTATTACCGGTAAACTGTTAATTTTGCACCCACTAAATCAACGGTGAAAAGTGATAGAATCAAATGAAATTAGCATATATTTTTTTATTCTCGCGATTTGTGACATCGGTCGGTTATATGTGATATAGCCGGGTTATCGGATCAAGTGTTGATTCGATAAGTTGTTACATATGATATTAGTCGGTTATATGTGATATAGCCGGATTATTAAATCAAGAGTTGATTTGATAATCTAATGTATAATTATATATTTGATATATTAATTTACATTAACTAGTATTAGCTCACTTAAGATTTCTTTTCTCACTAGATTTGTGCACATTGTATATATGCGATATATATTAGTGTACATGGTTTTGTGTCATGCTTGATGCCGCATACAACTTAGGTGTATGAGACTTATACCATGCTAAAGATAATAGTAGGGTTTTATTTATCAAAGTAAACTACAAATTATGTGGAAATTGGACAAATGGTTGAAGCTTGGAGAAGCTTTTGGAAGCATTGACCAAGTCCACTAATTTGTTTTTACTTAGATATTTGCTAACCTAACCTATTATCATTAGCCTTAGTTTAGTCTCTACAAGGGTTAGTATATGACACTAACTCACCCATGGTTGCCATTCACTCTCTCATGAGTTCATTCTTCTTCTTCTTCATCAAAGAAAAAGCTCACTAGGTTTTTTCTAAGTGAAGAATTAGTGTGAGAAAAATAAATCTAAAATGAGCAAAATTCCTACTTTATCATCCTCTACTACTAGCCATTTAGTATAGGGTGTTTGGTTCACTAATTCCACAATTAGTGAAGAGGTAGCTTGGGTTAGTGTCTCTTCGACATAGATCATCTTCGGCCTCGAAGACTTCAAGAAAGCTTGATCCGTTCATCTTGTGGAGCTTCTCAAGGGTCCAGGAGTTCATGGATCGTAGCGAAGGGACTACTACACGGAGCTAATGAAGTGAAGGACCGGTCTACAAAGGTTGTATTCCTTGTTCACTTCTTTACAAAGTTGTTTGCATATCGATTCGTCAGATTTTCTAGTTACGATTCTAGGGTTAGGGTTAGCTAGAACTGCGAATTTTTGAAATTGGCATGGACGATACCTCCCGAAACCTTTCTGCCGTGCTAGACAACCCTGCAGTGGTATCAGAGCCATGCTAGAAAATTAGACGATATTTGTTAGATTACGAAACTGAAACGACTCCGAAACTTGAAACACAAAAATATAGTTTCTGTCGATTTTAAAAGGTCTTCAAATTTTTTTTAAACAACTACAGAATATTGTATGTGATATGACATGAACACAGAAGAAATTTGAAGCAGTATGGTCGAATTTTGGCCGAGCAAGAATGCATTTTTCCCGAGGAGGCCGGCCCTTTGAAGGAATTTTGGCTTCGAATTTTTCTGTGTTCCAGTCTCTGGGCTTTGGTGTTTCAGGTGTTGTTTGTTTTTTCTAAGTTTGCATGTGATGTGATCTTATACTATAAGAAATTCGGAGTGTTTTGGATTCGTAGTTTTAACATTGTTTCGGGTATTCGCATGTTGTCTAGGCGAAGTTAAAAAGTTCGGACGAATATCAAAAACCTATTTTTCCAAGTTTAACGTATTTGGAAAATCATGCAAGTAATTCTGTGAACGCTCTAGAAGAATGAAACCCTAACTCGACATAATGGCCATGGAACCGCTTTCGAACCTTATAGTTTGCGGCAGTTTCGCGGTGCCATTAATGAGGCTTGGGTCTGCCCTTCTACGGCTGGTTCATAGATACTGTGGCATGTTCTGGGTATTATTGAACTGTGCTCAAGTGTTGAGCTGTCGGAATATTGTAGGACTTTGATAAATCGATCGAAAAGTTTAACGTCGTCCAGATAACATTTGATGGGATACAATACTTGGAATCTAAACTAATTTGAATTTTATAAATCTAGCAATTTAGTCTCATTTGATCGGTTGCCACGGGATTTTGATGTGATCAAAAGTCCGTCGCAATCACGTAGTGTACGCGGATACTCACCGGGTAACCTTACTAGATAGCCACGCCCCATAGCCCCGACCATGTGACTGTAGGAGAACCCCGTCGCCAAAAGCATCCATTCGGGTGCTCACGGCCACGGTGTTCCGCCTTAGTGCACTTCGTCAACGGCATCGAGGGTGCGGCCGTCTACTAAAGTTTCCGACGAGTATTCGATCAGGTTATCGGGAATCTTGTTGAATTACCCGACAGGTTATTGGAAAGTGTTTTCAATATCGAGACTAAAATATGGGGTTTATAATTGTTAGGCATGCGATGTCTAAGGAATTCATTTGGTTGGGCATGAAATCCAAAGTATGTGATAAATTGGGTTTATGATGTCTAAGGTTGTTGCGGATTCCAACTGTTGTAGTTTTTCACTTTCTTTTCTGCGACCGTAAATGTAATATGTGGTGTATCGCCGGTTTCGGTGTTATATGTCAACGAAAATTAGGATACACATATTTACTTACGTTGATGACATGTGATGTTATGTGTTGCTGTAATATGCTATATTGGATCGTCGTGTTTTGAATAGCCGGGTTTTTTTTATGTGAGATGAGAGTTTTTCATTTTCATTCATGTAAAAACTTGTATGTAATATTCTTTTATTGGGGCACTTCCGGGTTGAGGAAGATGTCACCGTTGATGTATATTATTTACTTTTCCGCATTAGGATAGACCCAAGATGGGGAGCACAAGTAACCGGGTTCTAGAGTTCAGTGAAAGACCATCTCGAGGTGTCGAGACCGGGTCTCCTAACTCTAAAATTGGTAGGGTTTCTTGTCGCTCTCGTAGGGGTCTAGGGATGTGGGTTTGGCTATTCATCACAACCGTGGAATCCGTGTTTTATACATGCTTAATATAAAACCCGGAAATTCTAGTATATCCAATATTTCATATGTTGATTTCTGCTGTGATATTCTGTGATGTGATCACTTGATATGATGAGATGGATACTGTTTATAGTATATGTGATATATTATAGACGTTGCTTATGTTTTTCACCCGCGCTAGCACAGCCCCGCTCTGCCGTTAGTTACCTAATCTAACGGTGCATGACGGGACATCGAGGCGAATGCGGATGGCATAAGCGTATGCTGTATTTATCTGTGATGCTTAGGTAACTTAATTGATGTGACTTCATTAATGAGATTAATGAAAGAAAATAAATCTAAAGATGCCGTGGAATCGAATTTTCAAAAACAGGTAGCTCTAGTTGTTGTTTTGCATAGCAGTATTCCTTGGAGAATATCCAGCACCTTATTCGATAAGGAAAGACCCGAGATCCCTTCACCGGGAGTGACCTCTTTAGAAAAAACTGGCAAATGCTACAACCCTCGGTTTCGTCTTTTGATTACTTTTCTATTTCTTGCTTTTCATAGTAGTATTGTGAATATCCTGCACCTTGTTCGACGAGGAAAGAGCCGAGTCCCTTCACCGGGAGTGACCTCTTTAGCGAAACAAGCAAAAGCCTAAAAAACACTCCATTTTTAAATCATTTGATTCTACAACTATATCAAGTTCATTATGCAAAAGGTTTTCTTAAAAACCTGTCGTAGCCCTCCGTCATTTCAGATAAGCACTTCATAGTATTCATGCTACGTTTGTTGGTTTTTGTCAAGGCGTGGTGTGCGGTAGCTATTTATGCTTATCTGCAAAAGCACATGATGCGATTGAGTTAGGATAGTCGTGCGACTTTGTTGGCTTTCATCAAGGGTCGTGCGGGTGGGTTTAATTCAATCAAGAAATGTGAGGGTTGAACTTGACTAGCACCATATGGTTTGTTTTCTTTCGTCAAGGTCATAGGATGCTAGGGGCAAAATAGTATCGGAAATTTCAACTGTTGAAATTTGCAATGAGATTGCATACCTTCTATGAGATAGTTGGATCCTGAAACCCACTGCGAGTAAGAGTTACTCCTGGGAGAGTTTTGCACTTTACAATTAGCCGATCAAGTAGGTGTCTAGAAAGGTGTCAACGGGGTTACGCCCCTGGGAAAACGAGGTTTTTTTTAATTAGGTCCGTGCGAAAGCACGGGGAACCTCCCTCAAAGTACCGACACTGGCCTGGCCGAAAGATTAGCAAACTTGTAGAGTGTAATTAATTCCGGCTAGTCTTTCCTTTTAGGGTTTGAAGGAAGATTTGATAAAAATAGTGGGAGCCATTCTGATTAGATAAAATAATAACCAATCTAATCTTGCAAGAGCATACGCTGAGTGTTTTCTTCTCTCTCTCTCCAGGTAGCGACCATGTCACGCCTTAATCAAGATAATAATATGGATGTATTGACCGAACCCGCTTGTTATACTGAGCTGGGGAACGTTGGTCCCGCTTTACCTTGTAATTGTTATAAGACCGAGAAGGAAATAGGGGATTACCAGGATTCCCGTGCTGCCCAAACGAAGAAAGTGCAAGATGATGCATCTTCTTCGGGTGTGTTCTTACTGAGAACTGTTTCTCAGTATCCTCTACGTCCTAGGTATGAGATACCGGATCAGGATCCCATATATTTAATCTGTTACATGGGCTGCAGAGAGGTAGAGAACTGGGAATGGGTGATAAGTTTCAAGAGTTGGAAACGGTGCAATTGTTGCAGCCAAGATGTTGGCAGTTATCACCCTGTATTACCAAATACATTGATTCTGAACGAATGTTATTAGATACCGAACCTGATATACAATATCATATCAGTCTCTTTATTTAGTAAAGAAGGATATAATTTTGTATTGTTGGATAATATTTTGAACATTTTCTATATCAAGAGTTGATCGGTTCAGGCACGTTATCTAATGGCATATACGTTCTAAATCAAACTACAGTTCTTAACGTACAGAACACACACAAAAGTAAGAGTTCAGAAATGAATGAATCCTTCTTGAGGCATTGTAGACTGGGTCATATCAATACGACCCGACTAGCTAAGTTATATTAAGATGCATATTTAAATCAGTTTGAATTTACATCTTGTGAAACTTGTCAGTCATGTCACAAAGATAAAATGACCATAGCTCCGTTTACTGGAAACAGAGAAAGAGTTAGTGAACTCTTGGGATTGATACATGATGATTTATGTAAATCCCCTGTCTACACATGCCAGGACCGGTTCTTTGTACTTCATTACATTCACTGATGATCTCTCAAGATTCGCACATATGTTCCTGTTGAAACACAAGTCTGAAACTTTTGAGAAATTCAAAAAATATAAGTTAGAAGTTGAGAACCAAAACGGGTATAAGTATTATGTCCTTTGATGTGATTAGGGAGGAGAATACTTGAGCACGGAATTCCTGGACTATTCTAAAGGAGAATGGGATTCTTTCTCAGCATTACTCCTCCGTATACACCATAGCACGTCGGTGTATCGGGGCGGAGCAATCACACCCTATGTGATATGGTGTGCTCTATGATGAGTACTACTGAGTTGCCTATTTCCTTTGGGGGTTATGCGCTTGAGGAAACTGCATACTTATTGAATTAGGTTCCAACCAAATCGGATGCCTACCACTCCATATGCGATATGGTATGGGAAGAGCCCATCTCTTAAATAAGTTAAGATTTGGGATTGTCCGGTCTATGTCAAAAGCAAAATCCGGACAAGCTCGAGGCAAGGTCAGTTCTGTGGATGTTTGTTGGATATCCCAAGCATTCGCAAGGGAATATCTTCTACCACACCGAGGAACAAAATGTGTTTTATTTCTTGGCATGACCACCCTTTTTAGAAAAGGAATTTATTTTGGAAAGATATTTGTAGACATGAGGTAGAACTGGAAGGAGTTCCAGCTATACAAACTACATCTGATAATTTGATAGAACCGGAGGATTCAATAGTTCCCGACGGACCTCAGCCTCTCCGCCGATCTGGTAGGGTTCCTCATCCACCTGAGAGATACTTCGGTTTTCTCTATAACAGTGGGAACGAGGATTGCATCATGAGATGATGACCCAACTAGTTTCGAGCAGGCCATCAAGAGTGGGGACTCTGTAAGAATGGATGATGCTAAGCGATCTGAGATGGAATCTATGTACACCAACAAAGTATGGACTTTGGTTGCTATATCTGAAGGGTTAAATCCCCATCAGGAGCAAGTATATCTTGAGAAGATTACTTGGTGTAGATGGAAATGTTGAGACTTTCAAAGCTACACTTATTGCAAAAGTTTTTCGTCATCAACTAGGTGTGGATAATGATGAAACATTTTCTAGTGCCTATGCTTAAGTCCATCCAGATCCTACTTGCCATTGCTACATACCATGACTACGATATCTGGCGGTTGGGTGTCATGACTGCTTTTCTAAATAGTGATTTAGAAGAGAGCGTCTATAAGTATACAGCCAGAGGGCTTCGTAAATAGTGGGAGCAGCGGAAACGTGTGCAAGTTGCTTTATGGGTTAAAGCAGGAATCGCGGAGTTGGAACATCTGTTTTGATATGGTAGTCAAAGAGTTTGAGTTCATCAAAATGGTAGATGAACCTTGTATATACGAAAAGGTAATAGAGAGCAAGGTGGTCTTCCTTTTATTGTACATGGATGACATACTCTTGATAGGAAAAGAGTTTCCTATGTTACGCTCGGTCAATCTCCTCTTATCACAAGGTGTTTACCGCCGAAAACAGAGACGAAACCGCGTAAGTCGTCGTGCCTGAATTTGGGGGCAGATGCTATTTGGTTTTATCTGTCCACCTCTCCGATGATGCCAAGTTGATTTAGGGCACCGTGTATCGGAGGTTTGGACGGATGCGGCCGTTGTAACAGACTTCGTCAGATTCCCCCTCGTTTGCGAGGGGTTTTTGATTGTGGGGACGCTCTTCCCTGCAGGCGCAAGCCCCTGCAGTTAATTACGCTACCGAATCGCGGTAACCACTTTCTTCTTCTCCAGATGGTCACTCCGTGTCGTGTGTGTTTGTTTTATTTTTGGTTGCCCGTGGATTGTATCCGGAGACTAATTTATGTTGTCATCCGTAGGGCGTGGATTAGTCCAAATCCGTATTTTCTTAGATTTGGTTTTGGGTTGGGTTTAAAGATCGTTAATTTCATTTGAGACTAAGATCAACTTAAACGTTTATTAAGGATACATTAGTCTAATTTTAGACTATGATCTACTTAACAGGATCATTTAGATCCAACAAAAGATCATTTGGGCTCTATTGTTTTAGTTTAGGGACATTGCGGTCCATTAGGTTTAAGGACATCATAGTCCGTGACAGTTTAAAGACGTTATAGTCTATAAAGTTTAAAGACATCATAGTCTACGAGTTTAGGGACCTCACAGTCCGTAAAGTTTAAGGACATCATAGTCCGGTTTAAAGACGTCATAGTCTGTGGGGGTTCAGTTTAGGGACGCTGCGGTCCATAAGTTTAAGGACATCATAGTCCATGAGGTTAAGGACCTCATAGTCCGTAAAGTTTATGGACATCATAGTCCAGTTTAAAGAAGTCATAGTCTTTGTGATTTTGGTTCAACCGTTTGGGGATGCACCAAAAGTTATTGGTTATTGGGACCCTCCATCTCTCTGAAGACGCTGAGAAATTACAATGACATATATCAGAGGTATGAAGAGATGTACCCTTGAACCAATGTTGGTTGGGAGATCTGTAGTCAAGTTTCGGACTAAGATCGGTTAAAAAGATTTATGAGCATATGGCTCAATTAATCTAAATTAGGGATATATGGCCAACTTGGGCTCGGCCTACTCAGTGAAAATGTTGGACATTTAATTAGGCTCAGTCCCTTTTCATTTAACAATGCTGAGCATTGGTTTTGGATTCTGACAATATTTTTATCTTTTATTGAGTGTTGAGCACTCATTAAGGCTCTGGGGCTTTATTTAAAGAACAGCTTATGTTCTCTCAGCGCACACGTAAGGAGCACGTGGTGCGCTTGGCACTGAGCGCCAGACTTAGAGCGCTAAGACGCTTCCTGTGAGATAGCGCACACGTGAGGAGCACGTGGCGCGCTTGGCGCTGAGCGCTAGTCAATGAGTGCAGAGCGCTCTTTGTGAAATAGCGCACACGTGAGGAGCACGTGGCGCGCTTGGCGCTGATCGTCAGATAATGAATGCAGAGCACTTCTTATGAAGTAGCACACACGTGAGGAACACATGGTGCGCTTGGCGCCGAGCGCCAACTTTGGAGCGATGGGCGTTTCTTTAAATTGAAGCGCTAGGAGCGTTGCGGCGCTGTGCGCCAGTCTTGGAGCGCTAAGGCTCTTTTTAGGCAGCTTTGATCAGTTCTGCGTTCTGAGAATTAAACTCTCGTTTATAAGAAACTTTGTCTCATGGATCTGAGAATTATGTTCTTCTCTCTTTTTTTATGAGATACCATGATCTCCTTGTTTTTTGTGAAAGACTTCATCTTTATTTTATAAATCTATGATCTGAAGTGAATTAAGTTTTTCTCCCTCCCTTTTTATGATGAGATGTTCCAATCTCTTTTGTGAAAGACACCTGTCTTATAGATCTATGATCTAGAAAGAGAACTAAGTTCTTCTTCCTTTTGATGAGATGCTTTGATCTCTTTATTTTATTTACCTTGAAGAAATTCTTCTTCCGAGAGCTTGCTCTTCTCTTTGAAATTTCTCAAAGTGTGTGGGGGGGAGGGGGGTTTCTCTCTGCCAGACTTGAAGTCTTGGGTCATTTATATAGGGGAGGCTGATTTATTGAATCAGTTGAAGAGATCTTTTCTCTAATTGATTTGGGGATATTTCCCACCGTTGGATCTTTGATCCTAGGGCTTCTGTTTTACAGAAGGCAATCTCCTTGTTTTTAACAAGATTGGGAAAATCTTATCCCATACAGAGCTTATTCTGTATCTTGGTGGTTTTTAATGATCCAATGGTGGTCTAATTTTCAGAGGTGACTTGATGATTTTTAGTCATCTTTGTTGGATCTTTGAACCAAGGGTGGGGAACATTTAGTTCTAGCGCTAGCGCTCTCGTGCTTTGCATATGAGCGCTGCATCAGAGTCTTTGACTCTTGGTGCTAGCGCACTTAGCTCTAGCTCTCTCGTGCTTTGCACGTGAGCGCTGCATCAGAGTTTTTGACTCTTAGCGCTGGCGCTACTAGCGCAGGCGCTGCTAGCACGAGCGCTCTTATGCTTTGCGCGTGAGCGCTGCATCAGAGTCTTTGACTCTTAGCGCTGGCGCATTTAGCGCGAGCGCTTTTATGAAGCGCTGTTTCATTTCAAATATCAAAATTTGAACAGAGCTTTGCTCTGATTAGGGGAAACAAATGCCCCCCACCATTGCGCTCACGTGGCTTACACGTGAGTGCAGCGGTGGCAGCATCTGCGCCATTAGATCAACTTAGAAGTTGAAGCGGCTCTCAGTGCCCTTAAATAGGGCCTTTGGCCCTTGAGATGACCTCTATTCATCTTCTTTCTTATTTTTCTGAGAATTAAGAGCATAGCTCTTTGTCTTAAGAACTCTCTTAGAGACAGAACTCTGTCGAAAATTTTAGGTAAAGATTAAATCTTTGAAGGAATTACTTGATAATCTAGGGTTTCACCCATTAACAGAGCCTTGCTCTTTTCAGATCATAGATCTAAAGAAATTTTTAGGGTTTGTTAACAGAGCTCTGTTCTTTTGAAATCATAGATCTAAAGAGATCTTTCTTAGGGTCTCTTAACCAATTTAAAGAAGAACTCTTAGAGTTCATCTTGCAGATCTTAAAGATCTCAGAGTCTTTAACTCAGTAAAGCTTTGCTTTTTAGAGTTTTTGATGGATTATTCCATCTTTCTCGTAGAGCATTACTCTTTAGAATTTTTGGAGGGAATTTTATTCCCTTCATCATTAATTATGACAGATATCATATATGTTGCAGAGCGCCGCTCTCAAGGGAGATTTACTCTTTGGCCCAAGGGGCGCTCATTAAAGGAGAATCCTTTTAGGATTTCCTCATTTAATGGCTGTCTCATCAAATGATGAGACTGTTTTATTAATGATGATCCATCATCCAGATTGTGTGGGTCCCCCTTCGGTCCCTCTCCACTGCATTGCAGTGTGGCACGGATTTAAAGTACCAAGTGCTAGAACTTAAACTGTAGCATTGATGGCTAATTTTTGTTCCTTTTTGTGCAGGTACTATGTCTTTCAACATTTATTTCCCGTTCGTCTGTTCGGAGAGCGGATTCCCTGAAGCACCTGTGGACAGGGAACTCTTCGCGTTGATCAAAGATCACGACCCGGAGCAAAAGAATCTTCATTTATGGGGCAGACGGTACAGTCAAATTATCAGGGGCCGACGGAGCTTTTCTTGCATGGCACCTTCGGAGCATATTTTGGCGATCCTTTATGTAGATGCACCCCCGGTGAACTATGCCGTGGAGGAGGTCAACTGGACTTCAGAGGGTCTCTTTCAGCCTTCTATTGCTGCAATACCTGTACAGACGCCGGCGGCTTTGGATACTCTAGGACGGCGTATATGCCAGGGCGAGTTGCGCCCTTGGGGACAGCCGTACATGATAGGCCTAACACCTCGTCATCCAACTGGGTATTTTCAGTGGGCCCGCTATATTTTGTCGGCCAAGAGATCGTTGCTACTGAAGCTTGGGGTGTACCCCGCCGTTTATGCATCTCTCTTTCAATATTCCGCGCCTTCTGCATGGTGGGTCAAGGATTTCCTGGAGCAATGGAATATTCTGACCCACACCTTCCTTCTGTCGGATCGAGAAGTCTTAGTATCTTTAGAGGAGTTTGCAGAGATCTCTGGCTTACCTGTTAGGGGAGAACACTATGAGGAGTTTCTCCCTTCGAACGAGTACATCTTTGCCACCAAATTAGTGGTAATAGGTTTTACCATGGAGAACACCATTCAACACCAAATCTCGAGCTTGATCAAGGTGTTGAATATATACGAAAGTCTATTTCTGGAGTCCGAAGGGCATGGAGTTAGCTACGCAGACTTCATTGCTCACTTTCTTCGTCTGGAAGCCTTATCGAAGCAAGCTGTGCTGTTCGCTAAGCTTGACAACCCGTTTGGCTTTGGTTTGGATAACCAACCGACGGCGGAGGAGGATTTAAAAAGTTTCTTTATTTCGGCTGCTCCTGTTGTTCCTTTCGCGGAGCTTGCTGCCCCGGACGTCGATGAAGAGACGTTCGTGCTGGGGTTCATTGGCTTATGGCTGAACTGGTTCGTGCTTCCAATGCACCCTCGTTATATGAAGCCATCAGTCTTTTACCCAGCCCATCGCATGGTTGCGGGAATGCAAGTGGCTATCGGAATTGCTGGGTTGGCACACCTGTACCATGGTTTCAGCTTAGCGGCGGATACCACTCAGCCAGGTTATAGCCCGTCACTTTCTCGCTGCATTATTTTATGTCATGGATCGAGCTGCACATACTTGGCGCTTTTGGTGTCCATAAACGACCTCGTTTCTACGACTGTTACAACTTCCCTCGGATTATACGCCTAGTTGACGCGTCCGTTGTAAATCCGTCACAGCGGGAGGCTAGGTGTGTTACCCTCGTCCGCGTATGGTTGGAGATGGCATGACCTTTGTCAATAAGGTTTTAACCATCGACAAAGAATCCGCAAAAATGGTGCATCCTCTGCGTGATACTTTTAAAGATAGGACATCTATCTTGAAAGCTCGGGAGATTCTTCATTTATACTCCATCAGGCCGGGCTTTCTCATATTTAGGCAGAATGATTCAACGTTGTTCATGAGGTACAACCCGCACCGTTTCTCCCAGCAATCAAGTTATAATCAAGGTGTCCCACTCGAAGCCTTCTTAGTTGAGCCTACTGCCACAGAAAAAGGTATTAGCAACGCATTACACCATTTTATGCGGTTGAATACCGGCTCCAATTTCTTTATCAGTGAGCCGAGTTGCGTTCCGCGAATCTTGAACGCATATGTGGCATGGTATCAACATTCGATGGGCGACGTTATTAGGGAAGAAAAGCGATTATTGCTTGATCTCAAGGGCACCGCCCCCACTGGTAATCCAGCCGTTCCCTTGAAGCGACGGACCATCATCCGTCCTTCCTTGAGAGATGCTGCTATGGCTGTGATACCACGTGTTATGCCTGAGATGCCCCTACCCCGCGAGCCTGTAGAAACGGTAGTTGTGGTGTCTCTCGAGTCTGGCGTGGGTGCGGAGATCGGGACTCGCCGCCCGAAGTTTCCCGCCAAGCGCAAGCTCGTGTTATCGGCTGCAGGCACTCACTCGCAGAAGAAAAAGAAGTCGATACTTTTTGCAGACGTTGTATTCGGGTAGGAGCCTCATGCTCCTTACAGTGAAGGCTTAAGTGAGAATGGGACCAATGAGGGTTTATTTATGGCGCCGGATGATACTGATCTGGAGGCTGCCATCGCAGTTTCAGAGCAACTAGCTCGCGATGAAGCAGCATTAATCACCATCGCACAATCAGGTATACTTCAGTCATATCTTTCCGCGGCTATTTAAATTATTATGCTTTGACTGACGCTTTCTTTTTCAACAGGTATCTCCGCTGAAGAGTCTCTCGCAGTTTCCCTCAAGACTTTTGAAGAGAAAGAGAGGCTTCGCGCTTCCTTAGGCCTCGGTATTCTTCGGCCCATTGTGCTTTCATTCCCTTTCTTCATCGGTAGTCTGACTCTTCTTTTTCATCATATTTGTTGGGATGCGGCGGCGCCCCGGCCGTCAAACCGACGCCAAATGCGGAACAAAAACTTTTTACAAAACCGGCGCTACCGCAACCAAATACCCGGATCGTTCCATTAGCCGTATTCTAGAAATATGTAAAAGGAGTTTGTAGAAATTATACCGATCGATCCGTGTCCTTCGGTCTTTAATCTCCGCGCCAAACTCCTCGCTGCTGCGCTGACGAAATCCGCTCCCCGATCATGCCCGTCAAAGTGGCACCACGTCATCGAATCTTTATACGGGCTCCCGCTTCAAAACCGAGGCAACTCGGACATGAAGTTTGCTAGCCGACATGTCCAAGAATGAAGTAGAGAGAGTGTAGAATATTTTCTCTCAAGATACTGAGGTGTTTGGGTGGAGGTATATTGGAGTTGCCATAAGAATGATTTTGTGAGCAAAGGATTTTTGCATGTGAGGGAAAGAAGTGCTCGGCCAGAAAATGCACAACCAAAGAAAATGAATGGGATGCTCTCTGGATTTTTTGATGAGGTGGAAAAAAAAAGACTCCACAAATTAATCAAGCCACGAATTATATGTATCCTCCCCTGGAACCAGCAGCCACCCCACCCCACAAAAAAACCCTTCCCATTTTAAAAACACTTAATGCAACCCCCCCCACTCTCAAAAGCACATCCCTCGTTCAAACAATCACAAGACCCATGCCTCATAAATGGGCAGTCCCTTCCACAGTGCACGCAGCCCCCTCCACATAGCAGGTCATGGGGAAAAAGTCAAGAAGGAAAAAGTCACATCGATTAAACATAGATGGTGATGTTTAATACGGAAAAAAAAACTAGCAACTCCCAAAATAATCCCGTAACGAATTACGAGATTACACCTCAACTGTAAATACATACCCGTATTTGTATTCCGACCGAATACAAATGCAATGAGACAAAAATTATTCCTACAATCTAATACTAGGATCCGGCTTAAACCAAAACCCGCTAGTATTATCCGTCCGATCATGATCCGTGCACAACACGAATATGATCGAACCCTGCCATAAAACCATATGGCCTCTACAACGTTTCGCCCGAACTTGGGAAACTTTCTGTGGGGGACTCTAATGACTCATCAATACACTGGCACTGGGTATAACCACTAGCACGTCAGAGGTACTAACTGTACGTAACGGTTGCCCATGTATTGATCGGAAGGGAAGCTGATGAGCGAACTCATCCAAAAATCCTACTGAGCCTGATAGTGACAATATCCGTACAGTCCGGTCAGTTCGTCTTTGAGTATCGCATATAGGGCCTAGGGGGCTGGTAAACGTCAGACCCCCAATAGCGGTATAAGTCGTGTCGGAGAGTAGCCTAGAATACCCTGAGATACTACTGGAATACCTACCAGTAAATCTCGATTACCCTGGCCAGGGATTTTGTGTAATGGATCTCCTAGACACAGCGCGATCTCACCCCCAATACCGGGAGAGACGAATCCCTGACGATCCGCTCACTGCCTCCATGTGGCTCGGGACTGTACCCAACTAAAACCTATTTGCACGACTCCTTTGAGCCATGGTAGGGTAGTAATCAGAGTACAGTGGGAACTCACACGAGACAAATGAAGATCTCAGGTCGACAGACTAACCTGTACACATGTCACCTGGGAACTGCTATCTGACGATATGTATAATACCAACTAGCATGTTCCCGGCGAGTCCTTTCCGGTGTACTCATAAACCAATAAGCACATGTATACATCTTAGGTGAACCAACTGACACTAATGGCTTGTGATACCGGCCACCGCCCCTCGTCGGGGTCTCGACTGTATACACTAGTCTACTCTGGAGTATCCATGCCCTGTCTCGAAACTCCCACGACTAGGGACACTTTAAGGATGTGTTTATAGACCCCAGCTCCCACGTATATGATCGCCATCATACTGCTGGCAGTCAAGCAAGAATCCTATGGGCTCTATCAACGTGCAATAGTGAACTAAAGTATGTATACGATGATAAAAGCAAACCAGATAGCATACCATCATC
Organism: Agapanthus africanus; assembly: GCA_030015575.1. NCBI lineage: Eukaryota > Viridiplantae > Streptophyta > Magnoliopsida > Asparagales > Amaryllidaceae > Agapanthus > Agapanthus africanus. The sequence goes on along the minus strand of CM057339.1, from coordinate 818,533,840 downwards.
TCGAGCAAGACTGTCATATCGGTATAGGTCCTCCCTCAATCATTGCAATCACGTACCTGCGATCCAATAATTGACTTTGAGGGCACTATATCCAACAATCTCCCACTTGCACTTAAGGCTAATTATTGCGATGTCGCGTACTCACAGCTCGTGTGATACCGAACATCCAACTCCTCTACTAATCAGTTTCACAAATCTCGTTCGTAAAACTATTGTGTTCGAGAAATAGCCTCAGTGAGTGGATCCGCCCTGATGTTTCTTTCTATGTCTCTCTTTTTCTCAAGTTCGCTGAGAAAACCATCTCCCGAAATGAGCAATACCTGTCTTAGAATATGTCTGGATATCTGATGGGACCCAATTCATAAATGAACTCCAAATCCAGCAAACTTCTTAGACTGTATTGTCAACTGAATTTAATCAGTATCCTGCACCATGCCTCCCTCAGTATCCTCTTGGACCACCTGTCCAAACTACTGCCCCTCGTTAGAGGGAAAACTATAACTCTGACAGTCACTCTGTTATCCGGGTCACCTTGGAAGCCTGGAATGATAACCGTCTCCCGAAAGAGGCTGTCGTTATCAAATCCCTAGAACAACCACTTATGTTCTAAAACTGCTTCCGAACGTTTCTCTAGGATTGGATTAATATCAACGTATTGCATCTAGTGTAAAAACAACATCCGGTGTGGTACTTGACACCTCATGATCAACTCAATTGCCAAAGCAAGTGATATGTCAATCATGCACATCCCTCTCCCCTTTAGTCTGTAAGACACTTTTAGAGAGGGTAACTCCATCACCTGCAGGTACACTACCATGCCAGGAGTCGTTCATTCTAAATACCTTTAGAATGCTGTCAAAGTACCCAGATTGGGAAACTACCCAAATCTAGATCTAAAAACTATAGATCTAGTAACCAGAATACCTGATATAATATCCATATTCTACGTGGAGAAAACACTGTGTGACAAACACAGTATAACCGATCGTAGTATAGGAATTTGACTTCCTACTATGTGTATGTCATCCAAGTACCAGGACATCACACCCTACTACCTTCTTAACAGATCCATCTCCTATTCTGATCAAATCAAAGCCCATGACCGTCACATCAAAAATAGATGATCTATCTCCACTATATCTGTTTTAGTCTATAAATAGACATAAGCAACTTGTCCACTATGCTTCCGCAGCTCCCACTGACTACGACAACCCTCTGGCAAAGTCATATACACGTGCACTTCTAAAGATAATTTAGAATGACGCTATACTCATCCTCCTGCCGGGTCTCATAGTCTAGAACAGCAGTAATAGAAAATCTGGGTAAACAAGAACCCCTCTGTCACCGTACTTGAGGCTACCAGAGTACCTCTCGGGTGCCTGAGGTTACCCACCATATCTGCAGAGTGGCTAATGGAATGTCAATCCTGATTGAATCTTTAGGTCCTATTAAATTTTCCGTAATCGTTTGCGGTTCTGGAATCTCTTCCAGTTCTACCATACTCCCACTACAGTTTTCTGAAAAAATTCCATTTTACTAAAACTGTGGCGAGTCAAGAACAATACACTATTGATCTTCCAGATGGTAGAAAGTCAACCCTCGTTAAAGCCCGGGTTAACCCACAAACTGCCATTACAGAAATGTGCCTTGAGTTATCCAGAGTCTGGTTTTAAGCATAAGCCGGACAACTCCCCGTACCTTAACATCGTTAAGATACGAACCATTCCATATGCAATATAGAAATAAAGGCACTAATTTAATTGGAACCAGATTCAAATTATGCAGCTGTCTCCAGTGCATGTCAACTAAATGGAGAGAGGCCGATCAGCATTACTCAACTTAGGAGTGCATCCAATTATGAGTAACCTGAAAAAGAAACAAGTTTCTCAAAACCATTACTATCAACTGAATACCAACCACAAGTATCTACATCTTCGATCACCTTGAAGAATCCTGGTACTTGCAACACATGATTCTCTACTTTATTCCTGTACCTATAACTTCTCAAACTTGGACCTTGTATTTCTACGAAACACTTGTCTAAAACTTGAGAAGTCACAAGTAAACAGAATACAGTACGAGGACCAACCCCATTATCCTAATGGACACTGAACAACATACAATACTTTGTATAAGTCCCGTGAGTTGAATAACTCAAACTCTGTGCGTCGTAGGTTGAAAACTGTACCCAGGCGATTTCCTCAAATATCACCAATTACAACGATTTCCGATATAATGAGGAAGATCACCTAATTCCCAATAACTTACTCCCACTCATCATCTGTAAAACCATACAGATGTGATAATCATACCTGGTAAATACATACCCTAGAGCAAGTGTCTAATTAGGAAATCAGTTTTCAATTAACAATGCACAGTGAAACTGAAACATGAATATGTTTCTAAAAGGGGTATCCACGTATTCCTAGTAATGCCTCTTCCACTATCCAGATTCATGACTGTAACCTTATATTTCCTTGTCATCTCTCCAAATCCTTTTATTTGTCTTTTGTCATTACCTTCTGTACACCTTTGTTAGGCTTAAATGGTTTTCTCCCTTCCCTACCGTTCGGCACCAGCCTATGGTTTGGAAGAAGACTATCCACTAAGCGTAATAGGTGTACTGTCCCAATCCTAGGAGCACTCGCAACCTGAGAGAAGGTGATGATAAAAGACAACTGAATAAACCTTATTCCTATTTCTCCTAAACCAGAATCCATCCTCGAGAAAGTTCCTTCGAGTTCGTATATAACCATACGATGGATTTATCCAATGGAAGTGGATGTTCGTAGTGATACGAGGTGTTCTGGAGAAATGCAAAGGTGAAGCAGGAGTGGCGATGAAATACGTGGTTTGGTCATGAATTATAGCACTCGCATTTTACTTTACCCTCTTTCTAATCCCTTTATTTGTCTTTACTTATTATCTTCTGCACACCCTACTTAGGCTAATTGGTTTTCTTCATTCCCTACCTTTCGGCACCTGCCTATGGTTTGGAAGAAGACTATCCAATAAGCGTAATAGGTGTACCCTCTCCTAATCCTAGGAGCCCTCACAACCTGAGAGAAGGTAAAAGAAAAAGACAACTGAATAGTCCTATTCAATCTCTCCAGAACCAGAATCCATCCTCGAAGAAGTTCCTCCGAGTTCGTATATAACCATACGATGGATTTATCCAATGGAATTGGATGTTCGTAGTGATACGAGATGTTCTGGAGAAATGCAAAGGGTAAGAGAAGGAGTGGCAATGATGTATGCAACTCAGACAATCCAAAAGCCAGTGTTTTAAGAAAGTTCATTAACTTGGTTACTGAGTTATAGTCTAGGGTCGGGTCATAGTCGCAGTCAAAGAGAGAGAGAAAAGAAACACTCTGCGTGCACTCTAACCTGAATCAGAATGGTTAATTACTTTATCCAATCAGAAAACCTCCCACTGTATCCTCAAATTCTCCTCCAAACCAGAAAGAAGAATTAGTTGGGGTCACCCGAGGAGTAAACTAACTCATCAGTGGGAATCGGGATCCAACTATCATCGCATTATAACGTGATGAAAGCCACTCGCGTCATCACACTCCAGAGGGTATGCACAAGCCTGGCAAGTTTCCAGTATGTTTGAAACTCCCGATGTGATTTTACCCCAAGCAGCTTATGACCTTGATGGATGCCAACAAATCATAAGTTGCAAGTCAAATTCTACCCGTCATTGTCCTGATTAATTTAGACCCACCCGTACTCGCCTTTGACGGATGCCAACAAGGCTGCACGACTATCCTAGATTAATGCATATCCATGCTACAGAAAAGCAACACATAGCTATCGCACACTATGCCTCGACGGAAGCCAACAAACATAGCACGAATACTAGGCGCTGCTTTCCAGAAATGACGGAGGGCTACGGCTGGTTTTTGGCGAAAAACCTTTAGCGTAATGAACTTGATATCGTTGAAGGAATCCAAGTGGTTTTATAAAAATATATAGTGGCGAAAACTTTTGCTAAAGAGTGTTAGTGTATATGCCCTAGGGGCCATTATTGTATCATACTAGTTTGTATATTACTTAATGGAAGCTTGGGATATTCACAGTTATATTAACAGTCTTTCTAAACATAGTAGTATGCTACTTGGTTTATATCTATCTTAATATGGGTGTACGTATTGATAGAGCCCTTAAGATCTTGCTTGACTACCGGCGTTGTGATGGCAGTCATACTAGTGGGGGCTGGGTAGTCTATAAGAACATCCTTTTTTAGGTCCCTAGTCGTAGGATTATCAAGACAGGGCATCGATACTTCGGAGTATACTAGTGTGTACGCTTCTCATCCCAGTTGGGGAGATGGTCTGTTCCACAGCCATCAGTACGTCGTACTGGAGATAGTATACAGGTGCTCGTTGGGTTACGGGTATACTGGACAGGACTCGCAGGGAACTGTTGGTTGGTATTATACCCGTTGTCAGTTAACAGTTTCCAGGTGACATGAGTACAGCATAGTCCGCAGACTTGACACTGCTGCTTCGCCTCAAGTGTGTTCCCACTGTTCTTAGATTGCTACCCTACCACGGCTCAAAGGAGTCGTGCAAATAGGTAGCAGTTGGGTGCAGTCCCGAAGCACTTGGAGGCAGTGGCGGTTAGACAGGATTCGTCTCTCCCGGTATTAGGAGTTGATATCACACTGTGTCTGGAGAGCCATTACGCAAAGTCCCTGGCCAGGGCAAGCGAGCTTTACAGATAGGTTTTTCCAGTAGCTTCTCAAGGTGTAATGGGCTTCACTCCGACACGACTTATACCGCTTTTAGGGGACTGACGTTTGCCATCCCCCAAGGCCCGATATGTGATAGTCCTAGAAGAACAGACCGGACTGTAGGGAGATTGTCACATCAGGCTCAGTAGGAGTTCAGATGGGTTTCCTCATCGGCCTTCTTATCGACATCTACCTGGGGACCGTTACGTACAGCTAGTGCCGCTTGTGGTCTGTGGTTAAACCCACTGCCAGCGTAGTAGTCGAGTCTTTAGAGTCCCACACAGAGAGTTTCCCTGCTTCGGGCGAAACGATATAGAGGTTGTATGGTTTTACGACAGGGTTCGGACACGTACGTACATTTATGCACGTACGATATTCGGACAGTTTATACTAGCAGGCTTTGGTTTAAGCCAGATTCTAGTATTGGATTATTGGATTTATACAGTCTCGGTATTTCCGTGTTTTCATGGATAGGAGGGGCATTCTCTTAATTACTCGAGAAGCTTCTAGAAGTTTGATGAGGTGGAGGGCTTAGGTGTTATATGCATTAAATGGTTTTGTGACTCATGGAGATGATTCATCAAGAGAGTTAATGAAGCATTAATACTTTTAATGACTCACTAGATGATTCATTATGTATTAAATGAAGCATGAAGATATTTGTGCAAAGATATTTTTGTGCAAAATATCTTATGCTTCATATATATACACAAATGAGTTAATTTCCAATTTATAATTATTCTCACCTTCCCTCTCCTCAAGCTCTCTCTCTCTTCAAACCCTAACCCTAACCTCTCATGTGTTGAGATCAAGGGTTAGCAAGACTAAAAGATCCCTAATCCTCTTCTATATCCTCTAGGTTGCTTTGATTAGCACTCATAGCCACTTAGTTACCTCAAGTTAGAGGTTAAGCTTGGAGAAGTAGCTCTCGGGTGGATCTTCTATCACAAAGAGGAGGCCGACGAGGAGGTGGTCAACGAGAACAAGAAGGACTTGGTTCATTAGGTATAATCTTCTTTCATAGTAGCTAATCCCTACTATGTTGTTGTTAGTTAGGGTTTGATAAAGATCCGTAAAGTTGGTCGATGTTAGTTTAAAAAAAATGATTGTTTTACCTATTCCGCCTCCCCGCATCATGTGGGGTGTCTAACGTCGACTTACAAAGAGGTCACTCCCGGTGAAGGGATCTTGGCTCATTCCTCGTCGAATGAGGTGCAGGATATTCCAAACTGAATACCACGATGCAAAGCAAAAATTAATCGACTATAGTGAAGTTATTACGTTGACGCAAACTTCTGCCCAAGGGGTCACTCCCGATGAAGGGATCTCGGCCCTTGCCTCGTCGAATGAGGTGCTGGATATTCATAACCGAATACCACTGTGCAAAGCAAAAGCGTACATCTGTAATGTCAGTTTTTAAAAGCTTGGTTCCAACAACATCATATATAGATTTGTTTTCCTTGCATTGATAAGAATCAACGCAGCCTCATCAATTGATCACACAAGAAAAGAACGAAAATATGATGTACGTATATGCCATCCGCATTCGCCACTGGGTCCCGTCATCACCCATTAGGTTACTTAACTAACGACAGAGCGGGGACTGGACTAGCGCGGGTGTAAAACATATACAACATCTACTAGTATATATATATATCAATATATAATAATCGCTCTATGTATGATAAATGCAACATAACAGAAAAGTAATAAGTATCACAGAACAATACAGATAATCTGGGAGCTCCGGGTTTCATAGAGCCGTAAATGAAACCCGACGTTCCCCTGGTCGTGTGGATAGCCTGTGCAATGAAACCTAGACCCCTACGAGCGCGGAAAGTTACCCACCAAAACCTGAAGTGAGGCAGCCCCCTTCAACAAAGTGAATGGACCACCCAGCACTTCACGTAATCCGGTAACTCGAGCACCCCTCCTTAGGTCAACCTGTACCCCTACGAGTGTGGCGAATAGCCCGCCAATTCTAGAGTGAAGCCCCCTCCGTCTCAACGCCATGAGATGCGGGTCCATTGCCCTCTAGAACCCGGCTATCCGTGCACCCCACCGCGGGGTAATCCTAGCTCAAAAAAGAAGAAAAATATATATATATACAACGGGTACACCGACCTTATCCCGGTCGTACCCCAAAAGAATAATATACAAACAGGCAGTGACGGCAGTCCACATATCGGACGCTCGCTACGCATTATCAAATGTACAAATAAATCCAAACATCACTACCATTGCACAGGAACTATCCACCACGACAAATCCACAACATCACAGCACAACACAGAACATCAACGTGAATGTCACGTTCGCAAAACCCGTCTAAAAGGACTATATCAATTATAGCAGTTTTACCGATCAAATGACATTCACGGTCACAGATATAATGTAACCACTGTAAACTAACACATTTGAAATCTCGATCGACAAAACTTTCCCGAGGTGGGCCCCAAGTACAAATCCAGCACTCAAAATAATTTGGGCCATAACAAAATATTCCAGAAACCACAATTCCAAGTGAAAGACCTCCAGAAGAAAATTGATGAAATGAAGCCCCAGAACCGCGGCGGAACCGAGGCCAAAACGTGGGTACGGCCGCGGTTCCGCGGCGTCCCTGAGGTATCAGCCAACCAAATTTCTTCCAGAGTCCAAGAAAAGTCTGCACGTTTTCCTGAAATACCCAAAATAATTTTTTGACGACAAATAAATTTCGACAGAAACTTTAGTATTGAAATTGCGGTTTCGGAAATTTTGTTCGATCGGGGTTTTAAACATGTTAGAACAAGCTAGTAAGTGTTAATGGTGTGGCTCTGATAGCATGTTGAGATGCGGCGGCACCACGGCCGTCAAACCAACGCCAAATGCGGAACAAAAACTTTTTACAAAACCGGCGCTACCCCAACCAAATACCCGGATCGTTCCATTAACCGTATTCTAGCAATATGTAAAAGGAGTTTGTAGAAATTATACCGATCGATCCATGTCCTTCGGTTTAATCTCCGCGCCAAACTCCTCGCTGCCGCGCTGACGAAATCTGCTCCCCGACCACGCCCGTCGAAGTGGCACCACATCATCGAATCTTTATACGGGCTCCCGCCTCAAAACCGAGGCAACTCGGACATGAAGTTTGCTAGCCGACATGTCCAAGAATGAAGTAGAGAGAGTGTAGAATATTTTTTCTCAAGATACCGAGATGTTTGGGTGGAGGTGTATTGGAGTTGCCACTAGAATGATTTTGTGAGAAAAGGATTTTTGCATGTGAGGGAAAGAAGTGCTCGGCCAGAAAATGCACAACCAAAGAAAATGAATGGGATGCTCTCTGGATTTTTTGATGAGGTGAAAAAAAGGCTCCATGAATTAATCAAGCCACAAATTATATGTACCCTCCACTGGAACCAGCAGCCACCTTATGCCACAAAAAACCCCTTCCCATTTTAAAAACACTTAATGCAAAAAAAACCCACTATCAAAACCCCATCCCCCATTCAAACAATCACAAGACCTATGCCTCATAAATGGGCAGCCCCCTCCACAGTGCACGCAGCCCCCTCCACAGTGCAGGTCATGGGGGAAAAAGTCAAGGGGGGAAAAGTCACATCGATTAAACATAGATAGTGATGTTTAATACGGAAAAAGAAAACTGGCAACTCCCAAAATAATCCCGTAACGAATTACGAGATTACACCTCAACTGTAAATACATACCCGCATTTGTATTCCGACCGAATACAAATGCAATGAGACAAAAAATATTCCTGCAATCTAATACTAGGATCCGGCTTAAACCAAAGCCCGCTAGTATTATCCGTCCGATCCTGATCCGTGCACAAGTGCACGAATATGATCGAACCCTGCCATAAAACCATATGGCCTCTACAACGTTTCACCCGAACTTGGGAAACTTTCTGTGGGGGACTTTAATGACTCATCAATACACTGGAACTGGGTATAACCACTAGCACGTCAGAGGTACTAACTGTACGTAACGGTTGCTCATTTATTGATCGGAAGGGAAGCTGATGAGCGAACTCATCCAGAAACCCTACTGAGCCTGATAGTGACAATATCCATACAGTCCGGTCCGTTCGTCTATGAGTATCGCATATAGGGCCTAGGGGACTGGTAAACGTCAGACCCCCAATAGCGGTATAAGTCGTGTCGGAGAGTAGCCTAGAACACCCTGAGATACTACTGGAATACCTACCAGTAAATCTCGATTACCCAGGCCAGGGATTTCGTGTAATGGCTCTTCTAGACACAGCGCGATCTCACCCTCAATACCGGGAGAAACAAATCCCTGACGATCCGCTTACTGCCTCCATGTGGCTCGGGACTGTACCCAACTAAAACCTGTTTGCACGACTCCTTTTAGCCATGGTAGGGTAGTAATCAAAGCACAATGGGAACTTACACGAGACAAATGAAGATCTCAGGTCGACAGACTAACCTGTACACATGTCACCTAGGAACTGCTATCTGACGATATGTATAATACCAACTAGCATATTCCTGGCGAGTCTTGTCCGGTGTACTCATAACCCAAAAAGCACCTGTATACATCTTAGGTGAACCAACTGACACCAATGGCTTGTGAGACCGGCCACCGCCCCTCGTCGGGGTCTCGACTGTATACACTAGTCTACTCTGGAGTATCGATGCCCTGTCTCGAATCTCCCATGACTAGGGACACTTTAAGGATGTGCTTATAGACTCCAGCTCCCACGTATATGATCTCCATCATACTGCTGGCAGTCAAGCAAGAATCCTATGGGCTCTATCAACATGCAATAGTGAACTAAAGCATGTATATGATGATAAAGACAAACCAGATAGCATACTATTATCTCGAGCAAGACTGTCATATCGGTATAGGTCCTCCCTCAATCATTGCAATCACGTACCTGCGATCCAGTAATTGACTTTGAGGGCACTATATCCAACAATATTACAGGGACTACTTCGACTCAGGTTATCCCGAGTGCAGTGCCGATCCCACATGATGGCGCGGCGACGCTTCTAGGGCCGGCTGCCGAAGTCCCAGCTCCCCCAGTATTCCCAAAAGAGGCTTCGCTTAAGCAGTCGATGACGGATGCCGTAATGACTCCGGAGGCCGCTCCTGGCTCGGATGATGACGTCACTTTGACGGAGGTCTTGAGGAAGTCTTTTCTCGCTGCCAAGGCTGGCAAGAAGCGCAGAAAGCGTGCGGCGAGGGAACATGATGTCAGCTTGGACATGGGTGCAGGTTCAAGCGCTATTCCATCCGTCACTATTTATTCCGAAGACGCCCCAGAATCCCTGTCTACCGTCCATAGACAAATGGTGCGCGCGGCTCGGGAAGAAGCCGAAAAGCCGCCCCATGGTAACATCACACTGAGTCCTTTCTTAGAATTTGATCTTCAAATTCTTATATACCATATCTTGCAGGGCCAAGTCCTGATGATGAGGTAGTAGGTGAGATGATGGCAACCACCGAGCCTGAAGCGGCTACTCTCTCTTGGGAGTCCGAGACCGTTCAAACCGCCGCTCTTTCCCTCTGCGGTTCCTCGCCATCGCCTAGCATTACGAGTGTCATGACGGCTCTTGTAGAATCAGGGGATGAAGCCACCGGTACTGAAACCATTCCACTGAAGGAGAGCGAAGAAACCGCAACGCCGAGTGATGCTTCCGTTGCAATTTTGGCTGATGACCCATCAGGTGGATTTCAGGTCGCTGTTTATTTTCTATTTCGCAATCCTTTTCAGCTTTTTCTGAGGGTATTTTATTTGAACGTGTAGAGAACATTGAGATTGTGTCATCTGAAACACTTATGGTCGCTGCCATGACCGTTGCTCCCTCGCCTTCTTCTATGTCCTCCAAGATGTTGGAAGGTATAGATTGGCGATCCGTTTAATTGAACTATGATTACCGTCTTTCTTGTACTGACTATATATCATCGCAAACTTGCAGGAGTTCTTTTTGATTATCTGTATCAAGTGCTGAACCCGCATTTCTCCTTCCATTCGGAAGTCACTCTGCCTGCTGGTGCCGGTGAGTATAGTTTTTAACTGACGTCATTTCCTTTCTTTGACGGGTGACCCTACCGTTGTTAATTTTAAATTGATTGCAGCACTACAATTTGAAGGAGGGGACGAGAGAATTGTCGCGCCACCAGTACTCCCAACTCTGCCCCCCTGTCGCAGCTGGCATAATAGACTCCATTGTTCGTGCATTTTCTTTATCTCTTGAGCCGACATTTGATCATAATTCATTTTGCAGCAATCGTACCGCTCTTGCTCCGTTCGAGTCTCGCATCCTAATGTCGGCAGGGCCCTTTTCTACACGTCCATCTTCCAAAGGCGATGTGACCAGCTTGCGTATGTTGAGCAAATACGTCAAGGAACTTGACGTGGAGACCCCTACATTCGCTGCAGATTTTGCTGTCGAGGTTAATCCAATGCTGGCGACGCTTGTGAACTTCTATAACGAAGATGTCGTTGAGTCTTGGGTTAATCACTACAGGAAGATTGAGGCCTGCCTGCATGAGCTTAAGCTTAGGCGTCCTGCTCCTGAGATTCTGGCCCTGAACTCCCAGCGGGCTGCATGGGTTGAGCAAAGTGCCCTTTTCCTTCACCATTTCGAATAAGAGACGATCCTCAAGCGAAAGGAACGTGAGGTGACTTCCGCTGAGTCTGTCCAACTGCGTGCCCAGGTCGAAGCGAATGCTGCGCAGCTGAACTCCATCTTTGAAAACCTTCAACGATGTATTTCTGACAGGCTGGTGCTGAGGAAAAAGCTTAACTTTACTGAGCAGGTCGCGCGAAGTCAGGAGGCTGTTCAACAAGAAATTGATGAGAAAATTTCATCCTGTCTGCAGCGACGGGCCCAAGTCGAAGCGGAGTTGGCCGTGGTGGTAGAGAAAAGGAGCTGAGAGGAGTGCGTGAGCAACTGGCTGATTTATTGAAAACGCTTTCTTCTCAGTATCTGCCTTTGTATCGATTGTACATTTGTAACTTATGAATAACATGTATTCATTTCATCATTTTTTTTTATTCCATTCATTTTCATATGATGTAACTTGTATCCAATTGAATTTATGAATAAAGGACACATTTCTTTTCTATCTTGTATTATCGCCATCTTTTCTTTGCTTTGTTGTTATGTGATTTTAGCAAATTTGGCCTGTAGATAGTAGATAATTGTTCATCTTGAATTCTTTGTAGGGTAGTGATGGTTTAGGAAACAGGTTTAGATCTGCCGCCTAAGACTTTTCAATTTTATGAGCCATGAGGGTCTCATAAAGATTTTTCTCCCTACGAGTCATGAGGATCTCATAGGTGTATTTTCTCCTTAGGAGTCGTGAGGATTCCTAAGTGCGTTTTCTCTTGAGAGTCGTAAGGATCTCACAAGAGAATTTTCTTCCTTACAAGTCGAGAGGACTCGTAAGTGGTTGATGAGTTTACTTGTTCCCAGGTCGAAGCGTTGCTTCGACGGGGGGTCGAGGGTCAACTTTCTCCGTTTTCTACGGTGTCGGGAATCGACTTTCTCTGTTTTCTACGGTGTCGGGGGTCGACTTTCTCCGTTTTCTACGGTGTCGAGATTGACTTTCGCCGTTACGATGTCGGGGTTGACTTTCACCGTTACGGAGTCAGGGTTGACTTTCGTCGTTACGGTGTCGGGGTTGACTTTCGCGGTTACGCCGTCGAGGTTGACTTTCGCCGTTACGGTGTCGTGGTTGACTTTCGCCGTTACGGTGTCGGGGTTGATTTTCTCCGTTACGGTGTCGGCGTTGACTTTCGCCGTTACGGTGTCAGGGTTGACTTTCGCCGTTACGGTGTCGAGGTTGACTTTCGCCGTTACGGTGTCAAGGTCGACTTTCGCCGTTACTTGTGAACCGCAGAGTCTCAGAACTGGGGACTTTTTCGTGGCTCCGATTGGTAGTGCAGCGTTCGTATCCTGCTGGAATAAGGAGGAACGCCATTGTTGATCTCCAGGCTGTAGATTTTGCCATCGAGATTTGGAACTAGGGACTTTGCCATGGCTCCGCTTCGTTGCAACTCTGAGGTCGGTTGTTGAAGTCACGTCTGCATTCGATTGGAGTGAGAGGAAACGTCGTTTTTTGATCTTTAGGCTGTAGATGTTGCCGTCGAGATCTGACTCTCCCTTTGACAGAGTCCGGTAGGGAAATGTTGTTCCCTTTCGTTTATGCCCATTGATTGTATATAGGGGTCAGTATGGACTCACCTGTAGGGCAAAAAGTTTCATTTATATGTATTTTGTTTTCTTTCGGCGATGCTCTATCATTTCAGCTTTTTGTATCGCGAAAGTCGCAATTGCCCAATCATTTGGGCTATTTTTCGCGGTGCCTAATCATTTCGGCTATTTTGTATGCATATATTTTACTTGCTGATTTCGTTGCAAGTTGCCCCATCATTTCGGATATTTCATATGCATTTTTGGCTGGCTGATTTTTTATCGCGAGTATGGAACTTGGAATCTGGTGCCAGTCTTAGAATCAGCATCGTTGCGACTGGAATATTGCCAGGAGCGAATCATCATTTGCCATTGTCGATTCGAGCAAAGATGGCTTAGCAAACAGGGTTAGGATTCTGTCGACTAAGGCTTTTGACTTCATGAGCCGTAAGGGTCTCATAAAGGTATTTCTCTCTACGAGTCATGAGGATCTTGTAGGTGCGTTTTCTCCTTAGGGGTCGTGAGGACTCCCAAGTGTGTTTTCTCTTGTAAGTCGTAAGGATCTTATAAGAGTTTTTTCTCCTTATAAGTCGAGAGGACTTATAAGTGTTTGTTCACTGAAAAGGTGAATTTCACGCTATTGGTGGAACTTGGTGGGGGAGACGTTTATTTGTTCCTGTGGATTGTATACAAGGGCTAGTATTAAACCGCTTGTAGGGCAATTTAGGAAAGGTGATGGCTTAAGAACAGGTTCAGATCCCTATAGCTTAAGGCTTTTGAATCTTATGAGCCATGAGGGTCTCATAAGAGGGTTCTCTTTACGAGTCGTGAGGATCTCGTAAGTGTAATTTCTCCTTAGGAATCGTGGGGATCCCTAAGTGTGTTGCTCCTTTGTGAGTCGTAAGTATCTCACGCAGGTAGTTTTCTCCTTACAAGGTCGAGAGGACCTTGCAAGCGTCTTTTTGCGAGATCGCACCCTTTCGGGTTTTCACAAACTTGCTGGTAGCCCTGCTGTTTTTACTCATGGAGCCCTTTCGGCTTTTCACCCGTGCCTATTTTGCTTATAGTTGTACCGTTTTTTTAACGCGTCAGCCTAAGGATACTGCGGGTTTGCAGTAATTTAAAGACATTTTGGTCAGTAGTTAGTTTTAGGACGTTTCGGTCCATTTTTGCCGTTTTGGAGACAACGGTTTTGCTTATAGAGTTTGGGCTTAGGAAGATAGCGAGCGGACGTAGGCGTCGTCATCTATCGTTGACCTAGGCCGTGACTCATCAGGCGTAGTATTTCTTCAGGAACCGGCCATTCATTGGCCTGAAGGGTTTTCGCCATGCATGTCCCTGACCAAGTAAGCCCCACCTTGGTAAACTTTGTCTATGATGTACGGGCCCTCATAGTTCGGCTCGAATTTCCCCTGTTTGGCACGATTGGGGATCATAGGTCTTTTGACCACTAGCACTAGCTCGCCTTAGCGGAATGTTCTCGGCCTAGCCAGTCTCTCGTATGTGCGCGTCATCTTTGCTTTGTAAGCCTCCAAGTTTTACTGCGCCATGAGCCAGGTTTAGTCAAGGGCGTCGAGCTCCTCCAGCCGAAGATGAGCGTTCTCTTCATCTGTTAGCTCGTAGTGAACCGCCACTCGTAGTGAGGGTAGCTCTATCTCCAAGGGGAGTACTGCTTCTGCGCCGAATACCAACTGTAAAGTTTTAAAAATAAATAAATAACTAATTAAATAAATAAAATCCTTTAAGTAAATTTTCTGATTTTCGGTAAAATAAAATGTATTTTTCGTAAAACTTAACCATAATTATTTTTCATTATAAATTTAAAAAGACCTATTTTAATTATGTAATTACTAGTAAATGGTGTTTATTTAGTCACTTATAAATTTTTAGTTTAATTAAATATTTTTCCTAAATTAATTATTTTAAATATTAACATAAGCTTTATTTATACATTAAATTAGTGTAAATTACAAATTTAAAATGGGTTAATTTTATAAAATGAGCCATGGCATATTAGAATCAAGTGTGTAATATGCAAAATCTTTTCTCAAATTTTTTCCATGGTTCTAGACTTTTCTAGGATTAACTTAGAAAAGAAAATAAACAAAAAAATAAGAAAATGATGAAAAGACATAAAAGAAGTATCAAATGAAGAACTTTCTACACAATTCTTCACATCTTTTTCTTTCTCTATTTTTCCTCCATGCCTTAGCCGGCCTCACCTCCATGGGCAGCCCCCAAATTTTCCTCCCATCATTTTTGCATTAAAAATCATCAAAATTCAACAAAAAATCAAAAAATAAACCTCAAAATCAATATTCAAACTCTACCATTTTCCTTTGACCTATTTAGCATGGATTTTGGAGTTGGAAACCATTATTTTGGAAGCATATTTTCATGTTTGGATCTCATGTTTTGGAGGTATAATTTTTATTCCTATGATTAATTGTTGTTAAATGCTTTAATCTAGCATATTTAGATTTTCTTAATTAATTCTATTTGCAAGTTTAAAATTCAAGATAGGGTTTCTAAAATCAAGTTAGGGTTTTTATTAATTAAGTGGGGTTATAATAACTAGTTTAACATTTTTAGAAATTGAAAATCTAGTATTGTTGATGTATTGTAAATTGTTCTTTCAAAATTGTTTAAATTAAACAATTTTGCAAACTAGATTTTTATAAATTATATATAGTGGTGAGGTAAAATTCTAATTAAGATTCTTATTATTAGATTATGGTGTTAATGAGTAGATTAATATGTTATTTGAGTGTGAAACATAATCTAGTTACAATTTGCTAGCTTTCACTTTCAAATTTTCACAAAATTGCTATTTTTATTAAAGTAGGTTTTTGAAATTCATTTAAAATGTAAGATTAAAAATCTAGGTAGGGCTTTAGCACATCCTTAAGGTTTCATAGAGTGGTATAACACTTTAAAATATGCAAAATTAAATTTAGTTGTGGAATGGTAAATTTTGGCTTAAAAAGTATTAAATTTGGCAAAAATTGCAAACTAGAAATTTATTTTTAATACAAATTAGTGTGATAAAAATATGGTAATGGTTTCTATAATCTAGTTATGTTATTTAATGAATATTATGACCATTAGTTCCATTTAAACATCAAGTTTTGAAGTAAAACGGGAAATTGACATTTTCAAGGTTTTGCGGAATTGGACGATTTGATCGATTTTAAGGTTTCGATAATTTAAACCATGTTTTATATTATAAATAATGAGTTTTGAAACTACGAGTTGTTTGTTGGTGTTTTATCTCGATCAATCAGCGTTTGTACGCCGATATCGAGCGATATTGGTTCCTTTGCATGAGCGGGTCTTAGGTTTTAACCTATGCGCGTTTCGTGCGTCGTTTTGGTTTTATCCGTGATTCAGTTTACGAAATTATATATGTTTGCGTATAGCTACCCCTCATATGGACTTCAGACGAGGAAGAAGAGGAGGGCGACATCGTCTTCGGCAGACAAGGACCAGGTGAGTAGATATATATCTACGGAGAAAGTCGGGTGGATGGCGTTTAGCACCCCCGCAAACGTAGAATAAGAATACTACTTATTGTCATTAGGAAGTCAGACGTGACCTTAGATTCTTGGCGGGTAGGACCCTATTAAAGACTTTAGGTTGGACTAGAGTGATTTAGGAAGACTTTACCAGAGAATGAATGTCTTGGAGGAGATTTGTAGGTAGACACACACACGCACACACAGAAAATTGACTTGGTGTATATATGTATGTGTATATATATATATATAGGAATGTGTGTAGGTATATATATACACACAACATGTATATGTGAGATAAGGATGTTATATAATACATGGGGATGAGACAATATAACTGGGCTTGATGCCGTGATCTCTTGGCTATACAGTCGTGTTATGATGTTAGCGGATCGTTGGAAATGTGAAAATGGATATGTATACATAAACGATAATAGGTGATGATGACATTGAGATATACGAGACTCTAGAATAGAACCCGGACTGTAACCTATGACTTGATTATGATATGAGATATGTGTGACTTGGTTACGATATGATATATGTGTAACTTGATTACTATATGATATATGTGTGACCTTATTACGATACGATATATATGACATGATATTTCTGAGAAACAATTAACGATGTATATGTACGCAGACAATGATATATGATTGATGATATTGGGATGTATGCGATTACAGTACAGTACCTTTGATCATGACATTATTTGATGATGATATTATACGAATGATGATGTACGTAGGTGATACTTGACCCGTACCCCGATATTAGGATGCCGTACGATGGATTTTACCGTACGAGACATATATGTGATGATTGATCCACACTCTTGATTCAAGAAAGTCGTACTACGTACGTGACACTATTGAGGCTGGATCGTCGACTATTAGAAATATGGACTCAGACCTTAGGTGGATTCTTATTTCTTATCGACTAGTTTCTTTAGTTTAGTTCCTTAGGGGGTTAGATAGATACTGGTTTAGGCTCGAGTCATATAGTTGTAGTTAGACATGTATATTACAAATGAGTGGTTAATACACATCCATCCTTACATTCAGATCGTAATCATCATGTTGCATGTTCATACATTTGTTTCTTTAGTCAGTATAAAACTCTGCCTGTTAGGACACCAGCACCTTTACCGATGATGCGCATATTCCACGTACACTTATTTGCCGGTTCACACACATGATCATCGGTAATTGCTATGTCATGTACACTTTAGAACATATTATCTTTTATTGGTAGAATCAGCTAAAGGCTAGATCAATATAATATTGTGATTACTCTCAGGTGTTAGTCTTGACATTGCATTTATTATTTAGACATTTCATGCATTCACATTTTCACGTTATCATGCAGTATTATGGGCTTATGCCGATACTTATTATTTACTTACTCATGATTTTAGGATTTTGGATTTCTACGAGATTTCTGGATTTTAGGGAAAACCGCAAGAATATATATAAAAACTTCTCTCTCTCTCCCTCTCTTTTTAAAATATAAGTTGCGGTTTTCTCGTGATGTATGTGTCGTCCACCATGAGATTTCATGTTTTCTGTTGGATTTCAAGACCCGATTCGAGGAGTGGATGAACCGTCTCGGGTACATGGTGGGCCCGGTATGGTACCCCGGGGCAAGAAGATTGAGTTGTAGACGATGAGCCTGGCAGGGGAAGACTATCTACCGGTGATGTCTGGCGCGGCGGATATCCGGAGGATACCGATCGTTGTCATGAAATTTGATGATATGGGCCGATCCGGACTGAAGGATCCCGAGATATTAAGACTATGAGGTATTGAGACTTGAGATTTACATGTTTTGTGTCGATGCTTGACACGGATTTCCTTGGACTTTATCGATGATGTTTCAGATTTCTATACAAATTTTACTATGATGAAAGTTAAAGACTTCTTATACAGATATATCCAGATTTCAGGGGTGATTTTTTTACATTCATGGTGCATGCATACTCATTCACATGACATATTACTATTTGAGACACGAGCACGGAGCATTTGCACTTACGCGTAGTTTATTACCATGCACTACTAGATGACTAGTGATATATTAGTATATTATTATGACCTAGGACAGCGTCGTGCATTCGATTTCTTTTCACAGATATTTTCTACTCACGAGTTGGCAACTCACCCCCGTTGTGCCAAATTTTATTACAGATTCGATGTACAGGTTTCCTTGGCAGTTTGCTGGCACATCATTTCATTCAGAGTGATTTGCTTGGTAGGTTGGTTCACTTGTATCAGGACCGACGTTATACTTTTATTATTTCATTGGTATCTAGTAAGCTCCATCAACCAGACTTATATTACTTGATAGTTTAAAAGACCAGTTATTTATTTCGACCTTAGAGTCACGCTTGTATTATTATAGTATCTGGTGGATTTTTTTTCTTTTGAGTTTTGAGCCTCGCCCTTTGGCGTTGTATATTATTGTGCATGGTGTGGTTGTTTCCGCCTGTTGGCGTAGAGCTAGCTCCCACTTGGGGATGCCTTTTTATTATTTGTATATATATTATTCTTGTTTGTACCCGTTTGGGGCCAGTTTTTACAAAGGCGACTCTGCCGAAATTTTTGAGAAAATTTGAGGTTGCTTTTAAACTTGTTTTCCTACATGTTTTCCTTTACTTCTTCTTTGAATGTTTTAGATTTCTGGGCTTCGGCTTACTTAGATTACGTTGCGCCTCTAGACGCTTCGTAATTTAAGTGCCGGTCACGTTCCTTACTTTCAGGTCATGACAAAGTTGGTATCAGAGCGTTAGGTTTAACCTTTGTATAAGTCTAGGATGACCCTTAGTTGATGGAGTAGGTGACTTAGGTAGAGTGACGTACCGTGGGTATGATCCGCGGCATACTTACGATATGCTACTCTGCTTAAAAAACCTTAGGATGTACTTTTCTTTGCACCATGTTCTATTCATTCCTTTGATCTATCTTCGTCGATATCGGATGGTGGTTTCTGTTACTACGATCACACGGGCAGAGGGAGCTGCGGCTCGAATGCGATAACCCTTAGGGTATCGTTTATTCTTGAGGATTGAAGCATTGTTTAGCGTGCGGACGAAGGGTATTCACATGCCGCCCAGACGAAGTTAAAGGGTTTGAACGATTGTCAGAAACCCATTTTCCCAAGTTTAAGGTATTCGGAAGAACATGCAGGTATTTCTATGGACCCTCTAGAAGAATGAAACCCTAACTCGACATAATGACCACGAGAACGCCTTTGAACCTTAGGGTATACGGCAGTTCCGCGGTGTCATTAGTGAGGCTTGGATTTGCCCTTCTACGGCTGGTCCGCAGATGCTGGGGCATGTACTGGATATTTTTAAACTGTACTTGAGTGTTGAGCTCTCGGGGAATTATGGGATTTTAATGAATCGATCGAAAAGTTGAACGTAGTCCGGATATCAGGTGAAGGGATAGATTACGTGGGAGGATCTCGATATGAGCATAGCCGTTTGCAGCGCAGTCAGCACAGCGATAAGGAGACAAGTCCGAATCAGTCGACATTAGAAAAGGCGCACATTGACGATAGTGTTTACGATTGTGATTTGGTGATTTGAATTTCAAATTTCCGTTGTTTAGATTTTGGTATTTTGAGGATTTTGTTCTACCATTGGTATTTCCTATGTGTACATTCATTACACTTTATTCGTGTTTCATATATCAGTTGTATTGATATTGTTTTGTACATACCCAGTGCACTCGATTTGGTTTTATACACTTTGAGATATTGATTTGGTTTCGTGCATATGGATTGCACATGATTTTTACATATGCTTCGACATAGTTTTTATGCATTTTTCGTACCGTGATTTCGATTTTGATATTCGGTGTATGTTTTTCGTACACCATGTGCACTTGATTGAGATTTTTGCGCACACTTGGCGTACTTGATGCGATTTTGTACACACCGGATGCACTAAATTGAGGTTTTGTGCAGATTGGATGCACCTGATATTATTGTCGAGCACGCCCGTTGCACTTGATAGATGTTTTTGGTGCACACCCATTACACTCAGTTTTGTTTCTGTGCGTATTCGTGGCATCTGTATTTGGTTTCGATTTCAGTGCGCACCGAACACACATGATATTTTTATGATGTACTTGGGAATGATTTCATTATGAGTAGTATGTTTTTTTAATCATTACTATTTCATTTAGTAATCAGGTGGGACGTGTATGTTAAATAAAAGATATATATGTATAGATATTTTTTTTAAAAATAAACGTCCGCTACTTATGCCGTGACACGTGCATCGCACGACGATTTTAAAAAGGGGGTTTTGCATGCTTCTTTATTCAGATGTTTGGACGATTTTACTACAATGCGCACTATATATAAGTTACAGTTTTGATGTATATTATGTTGGTTTTCGTATTGGACTTTGATATTCTATTTTCACCATAACTCCGATGATTGCGTTATGCTTGACGGAGTTGATTTTAGTTTTGTATTAATGATTTCGGAGCCCCGACGATTTGAGTGTTTTGGCTTAATGTTCTAGTAATTGGGGGGAGTTTAATTTAAATTCGGGGACCGAATTTCTTAAAGGGAGGAAGATTGTAACGTTTTAAAAATAAATAAATAAATAATTAAATAAATAAAATCCTTTAAGTGAATTTTCTGATTTTCGGTAAAATAAAATGTATTTTTCGTAAAACTTAACCATAATTATTTTTCATTATAAATTTAAAAAGACCTATTTTAATTATGTAATTACTAGTAAATGGTGTTTATTTAGTCACTTATAAAATTTTAGTTTAATTAAATATTTTTCCTAAATTAATTATTTTAAATATTAACATAAGCTTTATTTATACATTAAATTAGTGTAAATTACAAATTTGAAATGGGTTAATTTTATAAAATGAGACATGGCATATTAGAATCAAGTGTGTAATATGCAAAATCTTTTATCAAATTTTTTCCATGGTTCTAGACTTTTCTAGGATTAACTTAGAAAAGAAAATAAACAAAAAAATAAGAAAATGATGAAAAGACATAAAAGAAGTATTAAATGAAGAATTTCTACACAATTCTTCACATCTTTTTCTTTCTCTCTTTTTCCTCCATGCCTTGGCTGGCCTCACCTCCATGGGCAGCCCCCAAATTTTCCCCCCATCATTTTTGCATTAAAAATCATCAAAATTCAACAAAAATTCCAAAAATAAACCTCAAAATCAATATTCAATCTCTACCATTTTCCTTTAACCTATTTAGCATGGATTTTGGAGTTGGAAACCATTATTTTGGAAGCATATTTTCATATTTGGATCTCATGTTTTGGAGGTATAATTTTTATTCTTATGATTAATTGTTGTTAAATGGTTTAATCTAGCATATTTAGATTTACTTAATTAATTCTATTTGCAAGTTTAAAATTCAAGATAGGGTTTCTAAAATCAATTTAGGGTTTTTATTAATTAAGTGGGGTTATAATAACTAGTTTAACATTTTTAGAAATGGAAAATCTAGTATGGTTGATGTATTGTAAATTGTTCTTTCAAAATTGTTTAATTAGACAATTTTGCACACTAGATTTTTATAAATTATATATAGTGGTGAGGTAAAATTCTAATTAAGATTTTTATTATTAGATTATGGTGTTAATGAGTAGATTAATATGTTATTTGAGTGTGAAACATAATCTAGTTACAATTTGCTAGCTTTCACTTTCTAATTTTCACAAAATTGTTATTTTTATTAAACTAGGTTTTTGAAATTCATTTAAAATGTAGGATTAAAAATCTAGTTAGGTCTTTAGCACATCCTTAAGGTTTCATGGAGTGTTCTAACACTTTAAAATATGCAAAATCAAATTTAGCTGTGGAATGGTGAATTTTGGCTTAAAAAGTGTTAAATTTGGCTAAAATTGCAAACTGGAAATTTATTTTTAATACAAATTAGTGTGATAAAAATATGGTAATGGTTTCTATAATCTAGTTATTTAATTTAATGAATATTATGACCATTAGTTCCATTTAAACATCAAGTTTTGAAGTAAAACGGTAAATTGACATTTTCAAGGTTTTGCGGAATTAGACGATTTGATCGATTTTAAGGTTTCGATGATTTAAACCATGTTTTATATTATAAATAATGAGTTTTGAAACTACGAGCTGTTTGTTGGTGTTTTATCTCGATCAATCGGCATTTGTACGCCGATATCGAGCGATATTGGTTCCTTTGCATGAGCGGGTCATAGGTTTTAACCTATGCGCGTTTCGTACGTCGTTTTGGTTTTATCCGTGATTCAGTTTACGAAATTATATATGTTTGTGTATAGGTACCTCTCACATGGACTTCGGACGAGAAAGAAGAGGAGGGTGACATCGTTTTCGGCAAACAAGGACCAGGTGAGTAGATGTATATCTACGGGGGAAGTCGGGTGGATGGCGTTTAGCACCCCCGCAAACCTAGAATAGGAATACTATTTATTGTCATTAGGAAGTCGGACGTGACCTTAGATTCTTGGTGAGTAGGACCCTATTAAAGACTTTAGGTAGGACTAGACTGATTTAGGAAGACTTTACCAGAGGATGAATGTCTTGAAGGAGATTCGAAGGTAGACACACACACGGACACACAGAAAATTGACTTGGTGTATATGTGTATGTGTATATATATATATAGGAATGTGTGTAGGTATATATATTGACACAACATGTATATGTGAGATAAGGATGTTATATGATACATGGGGATGAGACAATATAACTGGGCTTGATGCCGTGATCTTTTGGCTATACAGTCGTGTTATGATGTTAGCGGATCATTGGAAATGAGAAAATGGATATGTATACATAAACGATAATAGGTGATGATGACATTGAGATATACGAGACTCTAGAATAGAACCCGGACAGTAACCTATGACTTGATTACGATATGAGATATGTGTGACTTGGTTACGATATGATATATGTGTAACCTGATTACGATATGATATATATGACATGATATTTCTGAGGAACAATTGATGATGTATATGTACGCAGACAATGATATATGATTGATGATATTGGGATGTATGCGATTACTGTACAGTACCTTTGATCATGACATTATTTGATGATGATATTATACGAATGATGATGTACGTAGGTGATACTTGACCCGTACCCCGATATTGGAATGCCGTACGATGGATTTTACCGTACGAGGCATATATGTGATGATTGATCCACACTCTTGATTTGAGGAAGTCGTACTACGTACGTGATGTTATTGAGGCTGGATCGCCGACTATTAGAGATATGGACTCAGACCTTAGGTGGATTCTTATTTCTTATCGACTAGTTTCTTTAGTTTAGTTCCTTAGGGGGTTAGATAAATACTTGTTTAGGCTCGAGTCATATAGTTGTAGTTAGACATGTATATTACAAATGAGTGGTTAATACACATCCATCCTTACATTCAGATCGTAATCATCATGTTGCATGTTCATACATATGTTTGTTTAGTTAGTATAAAACTCTGCCTGTTAGGACACCAGTACCATTACCGATGATGCGCATATTCCACGTACATTTATTTGCCGGCTCACACACATCATCATCGGTAATTGCTATGTCACGTACACTTTAGAACATATTATCTTTTATTGGTAGAATCAGCTAAAGGCTAGATCAATATAATATTGTGATTACTCTCAGGTGTTAGTCTAGACATTGCATTTATTACTTAGACATTTCATGCATTCACATTTTCACGTTATCATGTAGTATTGTAGGCTTATGCCGATACTTATTATTTACTTACTCATAATTTTTGGATTTTGGATTTCTATGAGATTTCTAGATTTTAGGGAAAACCGCAAGAATATATATAAAAACTTCTCTCTCTCTCCCACTCTTTTTAAAATATAAGTTGCGGTTTTCTCGTGATGTTTGTGCCGTCCACCATGAGATTTCATGTTTTCTGTTGGATTTCGAGACCCGATTCGAGGAGTGGATGAACCGTCTCGAGTACATGGTGGGTCCGGTATGGTACCCCGGGGCAAGAAGATTGAGTTGTAGACGATGAGCCTGGCAGGGGAAGACTACCTAACGATGATGTCTGGCGCAGCGGATATCCGGAGGATACCGATCGTTGTCGTGAGATTTGATGATATAGGCCGATCCGGACTGACGGAGCCCGAGATATTGAGACTATGAGGTATTGAGACTTGAGATTTACATGTTTTGTGTCGATGCTTGACACGGATTTCCATGAATTTCATCGATGATGTTTCAGATTTCTATACAAATTTTACTATGGTGAAAGTTAAAGACTTCTTATACAGATATATCCAGATTTCAAGGGTGATTGTTTTACATTCATGGTGCATGCATACTCATTCACATGACATATTACTATTTGAGGCACTGACACGAGCACAGAGCATTTGCACTTACGCGTTGTTTATTACCCTGCACTACTAGATGACTAGTGATATATTAGTATATTATTATGACCTAGGACAGCGTCGTGCATTCGATTTCTTTTCACAGATATCTTCTACTCACGAGTTGGCAACTCACCCCCGTTGTGCCAAATTTTATTACAGGTTCAATGTACAGGTTTCCTTGAGAGTTTGCTGGCACATCATTTCATTCAGGGTGATTTGCTTGGTAGGTTGGTTTACTTGTATCAGGACCGACGTTGTACTTTGATTATTTCATTGGTATCTAGTAAGCTCCATCAACCAGACTTGTATTACTTGATAGTTTAAAAGACCAGTTATTTATTTCGACCTTAGAGTCGCGCTTGTATTATTATAGTAACTGGTGGATTTGTTTTCTTTTGAGTTTTGAGCCTCGCCCTTTGGCGTTGTATATTATTGTGCATGGTGTGGTTGTTTCCGCCTGTTGGCGTAGAGCTGGCTCCCGCTTGGGGATGCCTTTTTATTGTTTGTATATATATTATTCTTGTTTGTACCCGTTTGGGGCCAGTTTTTACAAAGGAGACTCTGCCGAAATTTTTGAGAAAATTTGAGGTTGCTTTTAAACTTGTTTTCCTACATGTTTTCCTTTACTTCTTTGAATGGTTTAGATTTCTGGGCTTCGGCTTACTTAGATTACGTTGCGCCTCTAGACGCTTCATAATTTAAGTGCCGGTCACGTTCCGTACTTTCGGGTCGTGACACCAACGCAAATGACGTTGTGTTCGTGGTCGACTTGAATGTGGTCCGGTAAGCCCAGAGAGCTTCATGCAGTCTTTCGTGCCAATCTTTTCTGGTTCTGGACACCGTCATCCTTATGATCTTCGTCAAGTTAGTCTTGTTAAAAGTCTCAGCTAGACCGTTGGCTCGTGGATTGTAGACCGAAGAGTATCTCTGGTCTATATTATGCTGTTGCGCGAAGTGGCTGATTCTGTGACTTTTGTAGGCCGGCCCGTTATCGGAGTTAATCCGTCGCGGAGTGCCGAACCGATAAATGATGTGTGTCTTGAAGAAATGGAGGATGTTCTCCGTATTCACTTCTCTCAGCGGTACTGCTTCTGCCCATTTAGAGAAGTAATCAGCTGTCGCCAATATGAACCGGTGTCCTTTGGATGACGCTGGTTCGATGGGCCCGATTATATCGGTTCCCCACATTTCGAACGGCCAGCTAGCCACCGTTGGGTGTAGCGTATTTGGATGCTGGTGGATGAAGTCTCCATGAATTTGGCACGAGTGGCACTGCTTCGCGTATTCGAGACAATCTTGAATCATCATGGGCCAATAGTAGCCCATCCTTTTGATCTTCAGCTTCATTTTTGGGCCGGCTCGGTGAGAACCGCAGAGTCCATCGTGAGTTTCTTGGAAGACTTTCTTTGTTTCTTCCGGTCCTAGGCATCTTAGCCACAGAGAGTTGAATGATCTCTTGTACAGAGTATCATTGACGAAGGTGAAAGACAGAGCTCGTTTCACGAGCTGATGTCTTAAGGATGCGTCTTCAGGCGTTCGACGGTATTTGAAGTAGTCTATAAAGACTTCTCTCCAATCCTTATCCTTTTTCTGATCGTGTATTTGTAGGGCCATTTGTTTGGTCGCTCCCTTTTCTTCGAACGACTCAGAAGATATTTCTGCTGGCGCAAGAACCCGATGACTTTGTACAACGATCCTCACGTCATCGAGGTTTTCATCAGCCAGTTCTTTAGCGAGTTTGGCTAACGCATCCGCTTTTCCATTTTCCGCATGCGGTATGCTTTCCAGGGCGTAAGCCAGGATTTGAGTCAGTAATTGTTGCACTCTCTCACCGTACTTTACCAACTCTGGTTTGCAGGTTTGATAATCGCCATTTACTTGAGTAACGACCAACTGGGATTCTCCATATATGTGGAGGTTTTCGATTCCCATGTCGACAACGATCTCAAGACCTGCTATCAACGCTTCATATTCAGCTTCATTGTTCGTCCTCGGCTCCGTTAAGGAGAAGGCAAAGCGCATTATCCCTCCTTGTGGAGTCACGAAGATGAGGCCTACCCCCGATTTGATTATAGAGGAGTTGTGCTTTCGCTTCTTCATGGAAGATGCTCCGTCGAAATAGAGTTTCCATCGGGTATCATTCTCTCTTCTCCCCCCGTCAATCGTGTCAAACGCGTGCTCATATGGCAGTTCGCAATTTATGGGTGAATCGGCAGGTATCAGATGCTCAGCGAAGAAGTCGGCAATGGCCTAGCCTTTCACTGCCTTGAAGGGACAATAAATTATCGAGAAATCCATCAAGAGGAGGGCCCATTTACCGAGCCGCCCTGTTAGTACAGCTTTTGACATCAAATATTTGAGAGGATCCACTTTTGATATGAGATGGACCTCATGTGCCAATGCGTAGTGTCTGATCTTCGTTATCGCGAAGATTAATGCCAGGCAGTGTCTTTCAATGGGGGAGTAGTTGTTTTCTGCCCCCAGGAGAACCCGACTCAAATAGTAGAGGGCTCTCTCCTTCCCTTGGTCGTTCTCCTGTGCCCATAGCGCGCCTGAAGAACCTTCAAGCGCCGTCGTGTACAGGATGATGGGCTTTCCCTTGACCGGAGCGGTCAGTACTGGCGGATTCTGCAAGTATTGCTTGATTTCATCCAGAGCGCTTTGGCATTTGTGATCCCAGACGAAAGGGGTCCCTTTCTTCATTAAATGGCTATAGGGGCGGCATTTGCCGGAGAGATTAGCTATGAACCGCCGGATATATGCGAGCTTTCCTTGGAGAGACCGCAGGTGCTTGAGAGTTCTTGGCGGAGGCATTTCCATGATCGCCTTGATCTTTGAGGGGTCTATTTCGATGCCACGATGTCGTACGATGAATCCTAAGAACTTGCCTGAGGAAACTCTGAACGCGCATTTGAGAGGGTTCATCTTCAGGTTGTATTTCTGAAGACGTTGGAACACTATCTTAAGATGCTCCCAATGCTCCTCGTGTGATTTTCTTTTTACCACGAGGTCGTCAATATAGCACTCGACGATTTCGTGTATGAGGTCATCGAAAATCTTCGTCATGACCCTCTGATAGGTGGAGCTAGCGTTCTTCAGACCGAAAGACATCACTTTGTAGCAGAATATGCACAAAGGGGTCTGGAAAGCGGTATGCTTCTGGTCTTCAGGATGCATCTTTATTTGATTATACCCTAATGAGCCGTCCATGAAGGAGAAAACTTCATGAGTGGGCGTGTTGTCTATCATCAGCTCAGTAACCGGTACGGGGAAGTCATCTTTCGGACAAGCTTTGCTGAGGTCCCGAAAGTCTACGCAGATATGCACCGTCCCATTCTTCTGCGTCACTGGGACGATGTTGGCGATCCAATCAGGGTATTGAACTTCTTGGATGAAGCCGGAGTCGATTAGCTTCTTGAATTCGGTGTTGATACTCATCTCAAGCTCAAGTCGCATTCTTCTTGGTGCCTGTTTGATTGGCTTGACGTCCGGCCATATCGCCAATTTATGCACGGCTATTTCTGGGTCTAATCCCGGCATCTCAGAATAGTTCCATGCGAAGCAGTCTTTGTACTACATGAGCACGTCTTTTAGCGTAGCTACCTGTTCTTCGGACAGCAGTTCACTGACGAACGTAGGACTCGGGTCGTTTGCCGTCCCCAAGTTGATTTTCCTTAGGTTGTCCGCAGTAGTATGTATTCCATCTTCCAACTCCTTTGGCGCTGGTGGAAATTTTGAGATCAACTTATCATCATCGTTATCGAAGCACCAGGGGAGGTCCGCCATATCCTCACGTACTCCTTCTTCTGACAGCGTTATCACGTGGCAGGTACGAGATCGTTTCCAAGACCGATGTGGATCCGGCTCTACTCTCGTTGCATACGTTGCTCTTGGTACATGTATTTATGGTGGGGTTACTTTCCAACTGTCGGATAGAGCGAACTTACCGAGTTTATATTGGTCCTCGACCCAGTTTTTGAAGGTGAGCAGTCTTCAAGAGGATGTCCTTATCGCTCGGTGATAGGAGCAATAGTCTGGGTGATGAACATCATCTGCTTGTTCGGGGTGTTTGGACTCCGGAAGCATAATCATTTGATGTTTCATGACAAGATCGAATATCTTCCTTGTCTTGTCTTGGGGAAAGGAATATGCTCGACCCATCTTCTTTATAAGAGACAGATCCCGGCTGCTCAATTCTTGATCGCGTGGCTTCTTGGACCCGCTTTGCCACTGTCGAACGTTTTTTCTGTTCTTTAGCTTGTTTCTACCTCTACGTCGGGTCTTTTATATGACGGGCTGTCAATGAAGAGCGTCGTCATTCTCCACAGCCTGCTGAAGGAGGTGCCGCGTCCTAGCTTTCTCGTAAATAGCCATTTCATGGTTGTGGTCATCCCGGACCTTTTGCCCCGCTTCCCTTATTAGTTTGTCCATCTTTTCTTCAAACGACGGACTCGTCATTCTTGTGGCAGGATCTCGTTTTGGTTCAACTTTAGCGTCTTCTAACAGAGCGTCCCCTTCTTCATCAAAGTCATGTATAACATAGCAACCATGGAATTGCTCTCGTTTCTTGGATTGAACATATCCAAGCTCGATCGTTTCCATTCTCCCGTTGGGCAATTTTTTCTGAGTTCCAGGAACATTCCAGATCCTGTTGTAGAACTGAGCCTGTCGAGCAGTCTGTTTGAAGGGTACGCCTTGGCGCCTCAACAGCCTTTTTAATCCTTCCGTGTAGTATCTGGACAGACGGATGGGCTGGAGCCTGTCAAGTGCAGAATCGGCACCATGCCAGATTTCTTTCTCCACTTTGATTTCCGCGGATCGATAGAAGAGGATCGCCTTTTCATCTTATCGCCTGGGAGGGACGTAGAACGTCTGCAGTTCTTACACACTATAGGTATCAAGCGCGTCGAGGTCTTTGTAATGTTTTTGCGGAACCATGGCGATTTGCAAACTCTGTTCATTGCCAGTGAAGGCTTGTATTGATGGCCGAGCAGAAAACACAGCATTGACCTCATCTTCAGAGTCGCTACCGAAGACCAACATAGGGGTAGACGGTCCGGGCTTGTTATATTGGAGTGGTCCCGAATAGACTATCTCTTCCTCCTCCTCGGTATCACTCCTGAAGACCGGAATAGTGGTGATAGCTTTTTGCTTGTCCTCCGGTTTATGGCATCTTTCCGTGTCTTCTAAGTTTGGTAAGAAGTATTTGGCGTCTTCGTATTTGCGGACTTCATTAACGGAGAATGGATTTAGCTCCCCCGTTACGGTGTACTCGAGACCATCTTTGAAATACTTCATACACTGATGTTGTGTAGAAGGGATGATGTTGCACTCGTACAACCAAGGTCTGTCGAGCAAAGCGTTGTAGCATGTCTTGGCGTCAATGACATGAAATTTGATGTCAGTGACGAGCAGCCCAAAGCATAACGTCAGTATCACAGACCCGAGCGTCCGTGATGACTGGGAGTCGAATCCGGAGATAGTGATTTTATCTCGAGCGAGGTGTTGAACGCTCATGCAGATTTCTTCTAATACCCTCACATTTAGGAGGTTGACAGAGGACCCGTTATCAACTAGGATCTTCTCTATCTTGATGTCATGGCAGTATCCGGTGACGTACAAGGGACGGTTGTGCTCGCATGTTCCGAGGAAGAGATCTTCGTCGCCGAAAGTGACGTCAGCAATGTGCACTTCTTCCAGCTCCTCCTTCATCTTTTCTTCGGCAAGGAAAGCTTGGAACTGCTCGGGCTCTCGTAGTGCCTTGATCAAAGAATCTCTCACCTCTTTAGATAGCAGAAGGGCTTCGAGAATGCTTAGCTGCGAGGGTATGTTCCTCAGGAGTGCCAGAACATTGTAATTTACCTTATTTTTCTTTGGCGGGTCCTTGGCTGTCATCTCTTTAACGACTTGATCATCGAGGGCAATATCTTCAGGTACTTTTCCCTTACCTTTATCTTTTTTACTCAAACCCTTGTTTTTGGGTCCGAGATACTTCTCGGGTAACGTGCGATTACGTAGCCGAATGTTCTCGCAGGTCTTCATCTCTTCTATTTCGGAGATGGATTCCTTGAAGAGAGGGCCGAGAGATATTTCTTCATCGTAATTGCTCCCGAAGGTGGGAACTTGCGATCCCCCGGAATCAACCATATGACAGTTGCCGGCAGTTCTTTTGCGCTCATCTGTCGTGCTCTTCTGCTCTCGACGCGTTTTGCACTTCATCCGCTTGAAATGCTGCCGATGAGCAATGGATCCCTGCCACCAATTCTTGAAGGCCATGCATTCCTCGGTAGGGTGTGTGATCCTCCGATGGTATAAGCAGTAGTTTGGATGTGCATTTAGTTCGTCGGGGAACGTATTTTCTGAAATTTCTTCTTTAAGAGGTGGCAGCTTCATTTCCATCGACAAGGCTTTAACGAACTGCTTTCTTGTCTTAAACATGCTTTTGCTGGCGGCAGAAGTCCGTCCATCCGGTTGGGGTACTTCAACCCTTTTGCCTAGCCGCCGGCGTTTGGCTTTCTCAAATATGGCCATTTCGCGCTCTCGATCAGCTTTGCTCTTTTGACGGGCCTCGTTCAACAACATGTCAATCATCTTGTTTGACGGTTCTAGGAATTCCGGTTCGGGATCTGACCCCAGTTTCTCTGCATCAGGAGCTTTTTCACCATCTATTGACGAGTGAGAGATCATGTTGCAGCTTGCCACATAATCCTCGGGTTCTTCTGAAGAATTGTCTCCTTCATCAGCGTCATCGGCTTCATTCTCAAGAACATGCTTAAAGAATTCGTCCAATGTGATTGGAGTCCGTGCTCTCTGGTTATATTCTTCCAGTGCATTAATGTATTTCTGCAGACCTGTACGGCTATCGTCGGGTTGGACGGGCTTCTTGGCCTTCTTCTTTTTCTTTAAAGACTTTGGAGGTTTGACTTAAATGTTTTGTCCACCAACTTTCAGCGTTGGGCACGGCTTCAGCACCCCCTCAATAATCTCGGGCTCCAGCGGGCTCTTCCACCTGATTGCCGGGCATGTTTGGAGATCCTTCAGCATTCTTTTCGTTTTTGTCGAAAGAACAACTTCCCATGGAGCTTCCTCTATAAATGCGCATGATGCCCCCGGCGTGTCCATCTTTTTCGGAACGTCTGGTTAGGGCGGGTTTACTTTCCAATTTTCGGACAGCACGAATTCGCCTTGTTGGTATTGGTCTTCAATCCAGTTTTTGACGACGAAGCAATCTTCGATTGGATGGCCCTTTATTCGATGGTAGGGGCAATATTTGGGACTGTTGACGTCAACGGGCTGCAGTGGGCGTTTTGGATCCGGCAAGGTGATGAGCCTGTTGCGCACCGCCAGCTCGAACAGCCTCCTCGTTTTATCCTGGGGAAACGAATAAGGGCGCTTCAGCTTCTCATTAAAGAATCGCTATCTATCGTATTGGCGATCAGTTGGTTTTGGACCACTGGGCTGCTGCTGAGCATTGGCGACAAAGGTCGCTTTCCCTTTCCCCTTTACATTCTGAGGCTCCATCTTCGAAGAAAACGGTCTATGACCCATCTGATCCATTTGGGCCATCTTGTCAATCAAGGCCTGGAAGGTAGTCGGCTTGAAAAACATCATGAACTGGGATATGGTCGCCTGCGGATCAAGAGTTCCCACAAACATGCCCACCGCAGGAGCTTCTTCGATGCGTTGTTCGCATTTTGACCATAAATTCCGCCACCGTATCGCGTACTGGACCCATGTTTTTCCTGGCTTCACCCTGGCGTTAATTAGTGTGGTGATCGGGGTGCGGTCGGTAGCGCTTGCGAATCTTTGTGTAAATAGTAGCTCCATTTCTGCAAATGTCTTGACAGAGTCATTTGAGAGTTCGGAATACCATTCAAACGCTGTCTCCGACAAGTTGCCAACAAACTGGCGAAGCAGCAGTTTGTCGTCACCCCCAGTATTACCGCACAAGGCTCTGAATTGAGTAACGTGCTGGTGTGGATTCCCCGTCCCCTTATATACATGGAATTTAGGGATCGTATATCCCGACGGGTACTTTATTTGGTCTACCAACCCGGATAGGGTCATCCAGTCTTAACAATTTGGCCGGCCGTTTCACTCGCCTGATGAGCTTGTATCTGTTGAGCGATATAGTCATCCAGGGCGAAGAAGACGATGCGAAGCTAATTCGATGATTTAGTTCTTCCTCAAATCTTGTATTCTTTGAATGTATTGTAACAAAACATCGAATAATAAAAGGTGAAGATTTTTACTCTTGCTTTCTATTCATTCTTGCATTATGATAATCTTAGTTCTTGATTTCTTTATAATGATGCGGGAGTAAAACTCCGCTTGCATCGGAATCGAAAGAATAGGTAGATGATGTTGATGAATTCTTGAACGATTCTTAAGTCTTATGAGTTTTATAAACCCTAGGAAATTGAATCCAAGATGACCTAGTTTTGAGCGAGATGCTTTCTTGAATATTTTCGCTCTAAATTAGAGATCAACAATCGATGATTGAATTTCCTAGTGGCTAGAATTTGAATGCTAATCAACGAAAGGACAAGGGATGATGATGAAGAAACCCTAATTTCTTCGATAGATCCCTAAACCTCATTGATTTTCATCGATCTAGCAACAAATCTTCAATAGATAAGAATTTGTAATAATAAGCATTTATCATCACTATCGATTCGATTGATTCCGACAAGCCTCTCTACAAATCTTGATAATTCAACCGATTTGGATATTTTCTTGATTTCTACCATTTCTTGATTTTAGATCTAGTTTGTGATGATTCTCAAAACAAAATTAAACAATTCTTGAATCATTTTCTTTTATATTTTAATTTCCAACGCAACTAAAACAAGATCGATCAAATCACACTTTCCCAGTGGACGATCCGTATTCATTAACACGTTACATCGACACCGTTAATTGATTGCGGTATAAATATTTTTTGATTGTGATTACTTTTCATTCCATACAAATTCATGATATAAAAAGAACTATCAATCAAATGGCGCCGTTGCCGGGGATAGTGTGCTAATTTGTTCATTTTTGTAATTTGAGTTGGAAAATTTATTATTCTATCAGTTTTTTTTAGATCAAAATTCGTAACAAGCGCTTAACGATTTGTTGTGATTTGTTGCAAGGAGATCTGGAATCTGTGGAGCGAGAGAAAAAATTTTCAGAGCATCTCAGGGAGTTCAGTGAGTGAACATGAGCATTTGCACAAATTTCTGTGCAGAGATCTCAACATAAGACCGCGGATCCGCGGTATTAGGGCCTTATTGCGGCGGAAGCGCGGTGGGAAAGCTGCATCAGTGCACCAAAATTTTTAGGTCCCTCTCTGTCTTTCTTATCTTCTCTTTAATCTGCTCCATTAACAAATTTCTGCAGGTTTCTTTATAAAAATTCGCAGCGCCGCAAAAAGGAAAAAATGTTGCGTGTTTGATCTTGGTTGTTTGCATTTTTTAACACGGAAATTAAGGGGCACGACCAAAATTCAGGTTAGGTCGGGATTTCATTACCCGTCCTAAGCCCCAAAAATCACAAACTTGCATCCTCATCACCCTCATTAACTAAAAAAATATCTATACAAGACTCTAAGGACTGTCGCGCTTACTTAGGACAGAAGGAGGTCGTGGGTAATCTACTGTTTATCCGTGTTTCTTTTGTGGTGTCTAGGCAAGTGTGCCTAAGGAAAGTGGTTACTTAATTAGGCCCACTACTTACGTAGTGGAGAACCTCCCACTTACCTTGCACTTACCTGGCCACAGAAGGGGCAAAAAGACGGTAGAGGATCTATCTTGCGACTTGTCTTCTGGAAGTCTAGGAGCGGTCTAGAGACTTGACCTAGGTGACCACTAGATTTAGGGTTGCTTGTGCATTTTTTGTGTGCATTTTTTCAAAAATTCGTATTTTTCAAAACCAAACACCAATCTCATCTTTTCCTTAATTATCATTCAACGCTGCCACTTGTGCTATACCATTTAGTGCATGCTCGGCTGGACATGGGATTCTAGTGCCCGACTTGTCCGCGTTCCTCCTATCGACTCCGAAATCGGTATTTCTACGTCTACTTTTTCTTCACCCCCTACCACACCCACTTCGATGGACGGTTCTCCATCGAATTTCTTTACCACTACTCTGCCACCGTCCGCAGGTGCGCAGAATCCATACCGCATCTCTCTCCAAGAGAGATGCTACCCTATGCGAGGTCCTCTTTCGACCTGTCTCACCATTCTACCAGCCAATGGGGACAATTTTGAAATAAAACCCCAATACATCAATTTTCTACCAAAATATCACAGTCTCGAGTCTGAAGACGCATACGTCTTTATTACCAAATTTGAAAATGTATGCACAATGATGGGTACTTCACAGCTTTCTGTGGATGCTATGCGTTTGCGTCTTCTTCCATTTACCTTGTGCGATATAGCCGAGAAGTGGCTTTATAACACAGCCGCACATTCCATTTCGAATTGGGGAGAATTCGTAACAGCTTTCCTAAAGAAATTCTACCCTAATCATAAAACAGCTCGAGTCCGTAGCAAAATAAATCAATTTACCCAGCTTCCAAATGAACCATTCTCGAAGTGTTTTGAACGCTTCAAGGATCTGTTAGTTCAATGTCCACATCACGGAATTCCTAGATGGGATCTGTCCAGAATCATATATGAGGGCATTAATCCTACCACAAAACAGACCCTTGAATCCATGTGTCAAAGCGCCTTCATGACTAAAGATGATGGTGAAGCCTGGAGATTTTTAGAAGATTTCGCTGAAAAATCATTACAGTGAGAGAATGTAAGTCAACCATCATCTAGGGGTGGTAATCACCAAACTGATGTTTCCATAAGAGTTAGAGCTGAAATGGCAGCAATGCAAAAGAAACTCGAAACTATGGAACATAAAGTTTTAGCGGCCTCCCTAAATCAGATGTCACTCTCCAAAACTGTATGTGGATGTTGTTCTAATCCATCACATCTTACGGAAGAATGTCCTTTAAATTCTCCATTTCAAGGTCAAGAGCATATCAATGCTGCTTTCCTACAAAGACCTACAAACGATCCTTATTCTTCCACGTATAATCAGGGTTGGAGGAATCACCCAAACTTTGCTTGGAACCAATCACAAACTCAAAACACGGTTCCAAATCAAAACAATTTTCAAAGGGGCCCTCCACCACAACAGCAACCACCACAAATGAGTCAACAGCCCTATCAATCACAAAAAATTCAAAATCCGACCAACACTTCTGCACCTTATAACAATTCTTTGGAATTGGCCGGTACTGATAATTCCTCTTCACTCGAACAAACCATGAATTTGCTTCTGACAAAGTTCATGCAAACTACGGCAAATTTTTAGTCTTCCGTCAATGAAATAAAAAGGAACTCTACTTCCCAAAATGAGAGTATTAAATCGATGGAAGTACAAATTGCTCGATTAAATGCCGAGATGAGTGCTAGAGAGAAAGGGAAACTTCCAACTCAACCTTTACCCAATCCTGGCTATGCACATCATGTGAATGCTATTACCAAGTTGAGATCTGGAAGAGTGCTTGACAACCATGTCGGTAAAGAGATTGATAATAATGAAGAATCAATCGATGATACCCCGGCTGAGACATTTCCTTCCACTTCTATTTCTAATTCTGACCCTAGTTCGTCTATCCCACCATTTTCTTCCGAGCCTATTCTCCGTTTTCCTCAAGGCTTGACACCTCAGCATACTCCTTCTAGTCCACCAAAGATGATCCCCACTCCCATTCTTGGATCTTTCCTACCCAGACGATCTTTTCAATTATTGGACCCCGCTATTATTACTAAAGCTCCTTATCCGAATCGGTTAAGGGGAAACAGACCAAGTCCGCAAATGGAGAAGATCACTGAAATTTTTAAATAGGTTAACATCAACATCCCTCTCCTAGATGCTATACAACAAGTCCCCGCTTATGCGAAAATTCTCAAAGACTTGTGCACTAGAAAGAGGAAGACTCTAGTGCCAAAAAAGGTATTCATATCAAAGACTGTAGACACAACTTTTCCCCAACAATTACCTAAGAAACGTAAGGATCCTGGCTATCCTACTATTTCAATTTCTATTGGGGATAAACACATTAACCGTGCTCTACTTGACCTTAGCGCAAGTGTTAACCTGTTTCCATACTCTGTTTATGAGCAGTTAGGGATCAAAGAGTTGAAACCGGCTCACTGCACTCTCCAGATGGCCGACCGATCAATCACCAAACCTAGGGGAGAGCTGGGGGATGTGTTAATAAAAATCGGGGAATTTGTATTCCCTGTAGACTTTATTATACTCGATACACAGCCTGTAGCGAACCCACGAAATCAAATTCCGGTGATTCTTGGTCGCCCCTTTTTGGCCACTTCCAATGCTATAATCAACTGTCGTAATGGCTCTATGACCCTATCCTTCGGGAAGATGTCAATAGAGCTTAACATATACAAGTTGGGAAGTGTACCCTCCGAACCTACTGCTCAGGTCTGTTCTGTCAAATTAATGGATGTCGACAGCAGCGAATTTGATCAGCCTCATGATACTGATCTTGACTCTTTTCATATGTTGTTGTTTGACCCAATTATGTATCATACACATATGGACTCTTCCACCGAGTTGTCCGGGTCAACATCTAACACAGATTATGAACCATTTTTGGAGTCTGAAGATCACCCCGAGCTTTTTGATGACATTATTCTTCGGGGTATCGATGAGAGCTTTGAGGAAATTTTCGCTGATGAACTCGCATTTTTAGCTAACACGGGTGTTGAGATGAATCCACTTCAATACAAAGAAATTGAACCTCCACCCCTTCTTCTGGACAATCATGTGAATGCGAGTAATCCATCATCACTATCACCGTGTCGTCTCTCCAAATTGAGACACATTCCTTTTCTTTTACACCACTTATCACTTCCCCATTTCTTCCCGACTCTATTCATCATATTTTCCACCAACCGGTGCTTTCCACGGATAAAGTTTTCGAATGGTTGGTGTTGACCTTTGGTCTTTGCAAAGCATGGCATTGACCAGTAACTTTGACCCCCTCTTGTGATTTTAAAAGGATAACACTGTTTAACTCAAGTTTGGGGGGGGGGTGATATTTCTGGCTCTTGAAAATAAAAGTTGTCCTCAAAATTGTAAGCCAAAAATAAGTTTGGGGGAAGATTTTCATGATTCATATATTATTGCCCCCGTTAATAAATTGTCCTCCCAAACTTACAGGTTTTTGAGCTTTTACTGATAGCAACAGTGAGGACACTGTTGAAAACAAGTTTGGGGGAGGTTA
Organism: Agapanthus africanus; assembly: GCA_030015575.1. Classification (NCBI taxonomy): domain Eukaryota; kingdom Viridiplantae; phylum Streptophyta; class Magnoliopsida; order Asparagales; family Amaryllidaceae; genus Agapanthus; species Agapanthus africanus. The sequence goes on along the minus strand of CM057339.1, from coordinate 818,495,691 downwards.
GTGCTTATTTGCGCGTCATTTGCATCATACATTGCATAAGCACAACACATAAAATAAAAATAAATAAATAAAAATTTGTACATAAATAAGATAATAAAAGATTAAATAGTGAAAAATTACATCCAAAAGATTAAAAAAAATTAAGAAAACCAAGAAAGTTAGAAGTTTTCTTAAACGAAACAAGTAATAAGTAGTTATGAGCCGTTGTCCCAAGGGTTAGTAAGATGAAAGAAGTCACTAATCTAAGGATAAAAATAAGTCTGAAAAATAGTTTCTATTCTGGAAACCAAACATTTGAATGTTGATATCCTACTATACGCACTTACACACATCTTGAAACTCGGGATTGTAGAGGATACCTTGAAATGCTCTTGTCTAAAAGCCAAAGTATGAAGGAAATAATAAATGGAAAATAAAATATAAAATAGTGAGAAAAATGAACACTAGTTTTGTTATCACCAAGGCAGCAATAAAAAATATAGCAAGGGTGCTTCATCACCTAGTGCTTTAGACCAACTGGTTTGGGAGTCACTGCTAAGCCTTAGGTAGTGCAAGATGAGGAAAATACTGAATACACCGTATAAGCAAGCACATGAGTAATCGGTCGGTTTGTACCTCAAGAAGTATTAACGGTCGCATGAAACGTGTGTGAGAAAATTCCATCTAAATATTAATTAAAAAGTACTGAGGTAGATGGACAAGAGTATGACAGCTTGAATTGAATTCTCCAAATATAAGGATGACCATTACACATACGTAGGGTTATATGATCAATGTTCGGAAGAAAGGTAGGAATGAAGAATAAAGATGATGTTTTATTGAGGGATGATGTGATTTCTAACATCTTTTCATGATTATTAAGATAGGGCTCATGACAACAGAAAAGCTAGTATTAGTTGGAAACTCTAATTTTCAAAGTCTTCCTTTTACAATTCTTATCTTTATATGTAACTTTCATGGTCTTTCTTTTATTATGGGATTTTGTGGGTGCAATCCGCTGAGAACCCTCAGGAGACAACAATCCTCCTACTAGGGACACCTAGAGGTTTAAAGGCTTGTTGCACATGCTCAGTGCAATCGTGTTGCCTACGAAAGTGTGCTAGTTAGCTTTTGTCTTTCTTTATTTTCTCCTTCCTTTTAAATAAAGATGTTTGCTCGAGACGACCAAAATTAAGTTTGAGGGAATTTGATCAGTTGAAAATAGTGCATTCTCAACACGTTAATTTCCCTACTTTTATCATTCATATATAGGTGCTTATTGTAATTATAACACAGATTATAATTTCATATGGAAAATACTAAATAACCTGTGTTATAGTTATAATCGGCATTCTAAAGGGAAATTACGTGTTTTATTACTAATTGCATTGATCTGTATATATCAATCCTTGTCTCGAGATTTTGTGCAGGAAATGCTCCAGGTAAAAGAGCTAGGAACGGCTAAAGTGCTGATAAAAATACACCAAGTCCAAGACTTGTGATCTGGCAGTGAACAAGAAAGTCTAAAAATATTCCATACATCAGGAAATAACCATAAAGCCAACACAAAGCAGCACAGGAGAAATGATGCAGTGAATCACCAACATCGCCGTGGATCCGCGGCCGAGTTGGCCGATCCGCCGCGGTTCCACGGCCTTGTTAGCTCTTCAACGGTCCAAATTCCTCCACGTAGCTTCTTGTAACGGCCAAGCTTCCAGAAGACTCTCTAAAGACCACGTGGCTTTATCCAAAAGGCTCGGCCTAACAACCTTATCCTAGAATATACCTTATTCTAGAATATTCCCTCCAACAAACTTCTTCTAGAAGACTCTCCCTAACAACCTAGGTTTAGAGGGAAGATTCAAATGAGGTGGTTATAAAAAGAGATCTAGATCTAGTGTTTAGAGGTTAGACAATTGTTGTTCATCATTTAGGGAAAAATTCGAGTGAGATCCAAATCAATTCTAAGAAAATTGAGTGACACAATTTGATCCAAATCAAGATTCATTGAGTACCAAATCGAGCAAGCATCAAACGAGCCTTTTTGAAGCAACGCCGATCTTCATCCGAGCAAGAGATCCACGACGATCCGCGACTCAAGAAGACGATGCGAAGCTAATTCGATGATTTAGTTCTTCCTCAAATCTTGTATTCTTTGAGTGTATTGTAACAAAACATCGAATAATAAAAGGTGAAAATCTTTACTCTTGCTTTCTATTCATTCTTGCATTATGATATTCTTAGTTCTTGATTGCTTTATAATGATGCGGGAGTAAAACTCCGCTTGCATCGGAATCGAAAGAATAGGTAGATGATGTTGATGAATTCTTGAACGATTCTTAAGTCTTATGAGTTTTGTAAACCCTAGGAAATTGAATCAAAGATGACCTAGTTTTGAGCGAGATGCTTTCTTGAATATTTTTGCTCTAAATTAGAGATCAACAATCGATGATTGAATTTCCTAGAGACTAGAATTTGAATGCTAATCAACGAAAGGACAAGGGATGATGATGAAGAAACCCTAATTTCTTCGATAGATCCCTAAACCTCGCTGATTGTCATCGATCTAGCAACAAATCTTCAATAGATAAGAATTTGTAACAATAAGCATTTATCATCACTATCGATTCGATTGATTCCGACAAGCCTCTCTACAAACCTTGATAATTCAACCGATTTGGATATTTTCTTGATTTCTACCATTTCTTGATTTTAGATCTAGTTTGTGATGATTCTCAAAACAAAATTAAACAATTCTTGAATCATTTTCTTTTATATTTTAATTTCCAACGCAACTAAAACAAGATCGATCAAATCATACTTTCCCAGTGGACGATCCGTATTCATTAACGCACTACATCGACACCGTTAATTGATTGTGGTATAAATATTTTTTGATTGTGATTACTTTTCATTCCATACAAATTCACGATACAAAAAGAACTATCAATCAGGCGGCTTTGGAGATCGTCTCCTTTTTGGCTGCTGGTAGTGCCGGAAGAGCTTCGATGTCTCCCCTCTGTCGTCTTCAAGGATAATCGGGGGGGTCTTCAACTAGAGAATCCGGCTGTATCATCATCCCGACCATATCTTGGAATAAAAACGCCATTTGTTTTATGTTGGCTGCTTGTTCCACGGCCTCTTTGTCTTTCCTTTTGAGCATCCTTTGGAGGAATTCGACATCAGTCTCCTGTTCTTGACGCTGTTCCGACGATATTTCCGATCTTTATTTTGGCCCAGTGAGTGCAGCCATAGTTGTCAGCATCTCCTGGAGCTTTTGCTGTTGTTGCTCCTGAGCATTTGTCACTGATCTGGTGAGAGGTCGATGGCCCGTGGAGATACGTTTATCCTCTTTTCCGGAAGCCATATAAACAGTATGCACTACCATGCCCCCAGACTTAGGGCACTTGGGTTCACTGCCCTTATGGTTCGTCGCAGACGCGGAGATCTTCTCTAGCCTTCTCCTTTTGTGAGCGGTCGAAGTTGAGGGAGCCGTTGTAGCGGGCACCCAAGTAGAAGACACTTCCTGTGGACCGACAGGGTGGTCCTTATCTTGCCGAACCTTCATCTTCTTCGGCCGGCAAGAATAGTCTTGGTTAATCACAGAATCTTGAAATGTTCGCCAGACTCTATGGATTTTAGAGGATAGCCGCTAAGGGGGCTGTTCCGGCTTTGTCTTTGTGATTTTTTTAGCAGACGGAGGGGACTTTTTCAGCACGACAGTCGGCGAATTCCTGCGCACCCTGTTAAGTGGTTCAAAGCTGTTCCCAGTTGGAACAGCAGTATCGACTTCCACCGTTGGAGCTGGCGGAGTCAGTCCAGAAGGGGAACTGCCTCCAGCTTTCCTCACTCGGCGCCAATGGCAACGTTGAGCATGCCTTGCAGACGGTGTTGGTTCAGCTATGGGGGTGGCTTCATCATCCCCCTGCTCTAGTGGAGGGTTGCTGCCAGTGTCAGCCTCTTGAATACTGATGTCCGCTGAGAAGAAACATCCAACCTATCAAAGACTGACTTTTAAGCAGGGGTAGAAACCTTGGTGACTTCGCCCGAAGCGGGAGTCAGAACGGTCAGTCTTGCGAAGAACGACCCCTCAGTAGGAGAAGTCTCTCTAATGACTTCATTTGCTGGAGCAGGGATGGCTATCCGTTTCGGGAAAACCCCTTCAGGTATTGTGGGCTTCTTCACAAGCCTATTGGAGCTTTGGCCCAGTCTGTTAAAGACCGAGGCGTTGGATTTGGGAGACCCGTTGAGAGGGGCCGCGGTAGTCTTAAGCCGATCAAAGACCGACTTCTTTGGAGCTTCCTGCAATGGCAGTGGGGCGTTGAAGCTCATCGATGGGAGAATGGTCCCAAAGAACAGCCTGGTGGTGGCTTGCGTCACCTGTTCTACTGGCATCTTAAAAACGGAGGTCGCTTGAAGCCCATAAGTCACTCTTCCAGTTAGGACAGAGTGGGAATGGTTGCATTTGTTGCAATTGGTGCAGTTGAAAGCCATTGATCTTCTTTTTCTGCACGGAGCAAGACACCAAATCATAGTACTTCGAATCCAGGGGTAACCATAGCAAACCGCGGTTCGTTCGCGAAACACGACACACGATGTGTGGAGTGGAAAGAGGAAAAGGTCCCACCGGGCGTGCCAAAATCTGTTTACCACCGAAAATAGAGACGAAACCGAGTAGGTCGTCTTGCCTGAATTTGGGGGCAGATGCTATTTGGTTTTATCTGTCCACCTCTCCGATGATGCCAAGTTGATTTATGGCACCGTGTATCGGAGGTTTGGACGGATGCGGCCGTTGTAGCAGACTTCGTCATATTCCTCCTCGTTTGCGAGGGGTTTTTGATTGTGTGGACGCCCTTCCCTGCAGGCGCAAGCCCCTGTGGTTAATTACGCTACCGCATCACGGTAACCACTTTCTCCTTCTCCAGATGGTCACTCCGTGTCGTGTGTATTGTATACGGAGACTAATTTATGTTGTCGCCCATAGGGCGTGGATTAGTCCAAATCCGTATTTTCTTAGATTTGGTTTTGGGTTGGGTTTAAGGATCGTTAATCTCATTTGAGACTAAGATCAACTTAAACGTTTGTTAAGGATACGTTAGTCTAATTTTAGACTAAGATCTACTTAACAGGATCATTTAGATCCAACAAAAGAGCATTTGGGCTATATTGTTTTAGTTTAGAGACATTGTGGTCCATTGGGTTTAAGGACATCATAGTCCTTGACAGTTTAAAAACGTCATAGTCTGTAAAGTTTAAAGACATCATAGTCTATGAGTTTAAGGACTTCACAGTCCGTAAAGTTTAAGGACATCATAGTCCGGTTTAAAGACGTCATAGTCTGTGGGGGTTTAGTTTAGGGACATTGCGGTCCATAAGTTTAAGGACCTCATAGTCCATGAGTTTAAGGACCTCATAGTCCGTGAAGTTTAAGGACATCATAGTCCAGTTTAAAGACGTCATAGTCTGTGTGATTTTGGTTCAACCGTTTGGGGATGCACCAAAAGTTATTGGTTATTAGGACCCTCCATCTCTCTGAAGACGCTAAGGAATTACAACGACATATATCAGAGGTATGAAGAGATGTACCCTTGAACCAATGTTGGTTGGGAGATCTGTAGTCAAGTTTGGGACTAAGATCAGTTAAAAAGATTTATGAGCATATGGCTCAATTAATCTAAATTAGGGATCTGTGGCCAACTTGGGCTCGGCCCACTCAGTGAAAATGTTGGACATTTAATTAGGCTCAGTCCCTTTCATTTAACAATATTGAGCATTGGTTTTGGGTTCTGACAACCATTTTGTCTTTTATTGAGTGTTGAGCACTCATTAAGGCTCTGGGCTTTATTTAAAGAACAGTTTATGTTCCCTCAGTGCACACGTAAGGAGCACGTGGTGCGTTTGGCGCTAAGCGCTAGACTTAGAGCGCTAAGGCGCTTCCTGTGAGATAGCGTATATGTGAAGAGCACGTGGCGCGCTTGGCGCTGAGCGCCAGTCAATGAGTGCAGAGCGCTCTTTTTGAAATAGCGCACACGTGAGGAGCACGTGGCGAGCTTGGCGCTGATCGCCAGATAATGAGTGCAGAGCACTTCTTGTGAAGTAGCGCACACGTGAGGAACACGTGGTGCGCTTGGCGCTGAGCGCCAACTTTGGAGCGCTGGGCGCTTCTTTAAATTGGAACGCTAGAAGCGCTGCGGTGCTGTGCGCCAGTCTTTGAGCACTAAGGCTCTTTTTAGGCAACTTTGATCAGTTCTGCGTTCTGAGAATTAAACTCTCGTTTATAAGAGAGTTTGTCTCATGGATCTGAGAATTATGTTCTTCTCTCTTTTTTATGATATACCATGATCTCTTTGTTTTTTGTGAAAGACTTCGTCTTTATTTTATAGATCTATGATCTGAAGAGAATTAAGTTTTTCTCCCTCCCTTTTTATGATGAGATGTTCCAATCTCTTTTGTGAAAGATATCTGTCTTATAAATCTATGATCTAGAAAGAGAACTAAGTTCTTCTTCCTTTTGATGGGATGCTTTGATCTCTTTGTTTTATTTACCTTGAAGAAATTCTTTTTCCGAGAGCTTGCTCTTCTCTTTGAAATTTCTCAAATTTTGGGGGGGGGTTCTCTCAGCCAGACTTGAAGTCTTGCGTCCTTTATATAGGGGAGACTGATTTGTTGAATCAGTTCAAGAGATCTTTTCTCTAATTGATTTGGGGATGTTTCCCACCATTAGATTTTTGATTCTAGGGCTTCTGTTTTACAGAAGGCAATTTCCCTGTTTTTAACAAGATTGGGAAAATCTTTCCCCATACAGAGCTTATTCAGTATCTTGGTGATTTTTAATCACCCTTGGATCTTTGATCCAACGGTGCTCCAATTTTCAGAGGTGACTTGATGATTTTTAGTCATCTTTGTTGGATCATTGATCCAAGGGTGAGGAACATTTAGATCCAGCGCTAGCGCTCTCGTGCATTGCACGTGAGCGGTGCATCAGAGTCTTTGACTCTTGGTGCTAGCGCACTTAGCGCTAGCGCTCTCGTGCTTTGCACGTGAGCGCTGCATTAGAATCTTTGACTCTTAGCGCCGGCACTGCTAGCGCTGCATCAGAGTCTTTGACTCTTAGCGCTGGCGCTTTTATGAAGCGCCGCGTCGTTTCAAATTTCAATATTGAACAGAGCTTTGCTATGATTGGGGGAAACACAAGGATTCTCCATATAGAATCAAAGTGATACCTCATAAATCCTGGGTTTTGGATCTATGAGATAGATCTAAATGGATGTTAGGAGTCTCACTAGGTGCAGTGAGATGGTATCAATCGATCCTGGGGAGAATCACTGGATAGCTTCCAGGGTTGTAAGGTCGACTGAATATCAGTCACAGGCATTGTCTTTACCCTCAATGGAGGGTCGGTATGTTGGAAGAGTTCCAAGCTAGATACCGTGGCAAACTAGAAGATAAAGGCTGGATACATCGCTACCAAGGATGCTACCAAAGAGGCAGTCTGGATGTATATTAGTTCATGAGATGAACTTCGTTCCTACCATTGTGTGACAATGGAGTTGTGGCTTATGCCTAGGAACCCCCGTCCCATCAGTGATCCAGACATATTCTGAGGCAGTATCACCTGGTCATGGAGGAAACACGGAGGACAACATGGCGGATCCACTCAAAAAGGCCTTTTCCCGATAGAGACTTTTATGGGATGGTTGAGTATGGGATACTACAATCACTGCTGATTGTTGGGTATGGGATACTACAATATACGGCCCTAGTGCAAGTGGGAGATTGTTAGTTATGTGTATGCTCTAGAGGCCATTACTGTATATGCGATGTATATTGTAGTGGATGCTTGGACATACATAGGGAGGACTTTCTTGCTCGACATGACAGTATGCTATCTGATTGCACTTTATCTTAACATGTACACTTATTGTCTCTCTATTACATATTGATAAAGCCCTTAGGATGAGTACTTGACTACCAGGATTATGATGCGGATCATACTAGTGGGGCAGAGGTAGTCGGCAAGTACATCCTTCAAATGTTCCTAGTCGTGGGTGTATCAAGACAGGGCATCGATACTCTAGAGTAGACTAGCGTATACGCTTCTCGACCCATATGATGGGCAATGGATGATCCTATATCCATTGGTGTTTGACATCAGAGATGGTATACGGGTGCTCAGTAGAGACTGGGTACACTAGACGGACTCGCCGAGAACTCCCAAATGGTATTATACCTCACGTCAAATGGCAGTTCTCTGGTGACACTGGTACATGGTAGTCTGTTGACCCGAGATCGTCATAGAGTCTTGTGTGATTCCCACTGTGCTTTGATTTCCATCTTACCACGTTCAAGAGAACGTGCAAAACGGTGGTTTTTGGGTACAGTCCTGAGTCACATGGAGGCAATGAGCGATAGGAGGGGATTCATCTCTCATGATATAGGAAGTTGATGTTGCGCTGTGCTCGATTGGCTATAACAAGAAGTCCTTGGCCAGGGCTGATTCTGAGATATACTGGTAAGTGTTATCTATAGTTTCTCGTCCCGTTATGAGCCTCATATCGGCATGACTTATCGAGTTACTGGGGTCTTACGTTTACCACCCCTAGACGAGATATGCGACATATCAGACGAAGAGACCGGACTGTACGGTAGTGTTAATGATTGGATTCGCAGGAGTATGAGCAGGCTTGCTTGTTGATCTTCTGATCGCTCAATACCCGGGTGGCCATTACGTTTAGCAGACTGCTTGCGGCTTGTGGATGTTTGATATGATCATCACCTACTGCCGGCGTATCGACGAGTCTTTAGAGTCCTACACAGAGGTTTCCTGGCTCAAGCGAAATGGAGTAGGAGCACATATGTGATATGTGCGGGACCGAGATTAATACGATATGTGATACCGTATTTTATTCTCGCGATTTGTGATATCGGTCGATTATATGTGATATAGCCAGGTTATCGGATCAAGTGTTGATTCGATAAGTTGTTACATATGATATTAGTCGGTTATATGTGATATAGCCGGATTATTAAATCAAGAGTTGCTTTGATAATCTAATGTATAATTATATATTTGATATATTAATTTACATTAACTAGTATTAGCTCACTTAAGATTTCTTTTCTCACTAGACTTGTGCACATTGTATATATGTGATATATATTAGTGTACAAGGTTTTGTGTCATGCTTGATGCCACATACAACTTGGGTGTATGAGACTTATACCATGCTAAAGATAATCCTAGGGCTTTATTTATCAAAGTAAACTACAAATTATGTGGAAATTGGACAAATGGTTGAAGCTTGGAGAAGCTTTTGGAACCATTGACCAAGTCAACTAATTTGTTTTTACTTAGATATTTGTTAACCTAACCTATTATCATTAGCCTTAGTTTAGTCTCTATAAGGGTTAGTATATGATACTAACTCATCCATGGTTTCCACTCACTCTCTCATGAGTTCATTCTTCTTCTTCTTCATCAAAAAAATGCTCACTAGGTTTTTTCTAGGTGAAGAATTAGTGTGAGAAAAATAAATCTAAAATGAGCAAAATTCCTACTTCATCATCCTCTACTACTAGCTATTTAGTATAGGGTGTTTGCTTCACTAATTCCACAATTAGTGAAGAGGTAGCTTGGGTTAGTGTCTCCTCGACGTAGATCATCTTCGGCCTCGAAGACTTCGAGCAAGCTTGCTCCGTACATCTTGTGGAGCCTCTCAAGGGTCCGGGAGCTCATGTATCGCAGCGAAGGGACTACTACATGGAGCTAATGAAGTGAAGGGCCGGTCTACAAAGGTTGTATTTCTTGTTCACTTCTTTGCAAAGTTGTTTGCATATCGATTCGTCGGATTTTCTAGTTACGATTCTTGGGTTAGGGTTAGCTAGAATGGCAAATTTTTGAAATTGGCATGGACGATACCTCCCGAAACCTTGCTGCCGTGCTAGACAACCCTGCAAAATGTTCTATATTGGATGTGGAGAGTAGCGGCTGTCGGGGGTAAGGCACCTATCCGATTAAGAATGTATAAAGTATACACCCATTCACTTGTATTTTCATCCATTTCGAGAAAATTTCGGCAGTACCTCCTCGCTGTTCTCCGAGTATACTGTAACAGAAAAGATGATCGTTTCAATATTGAAATAAGCATCTAATCTATCGTTGTATACGGAGAACCAACGGAAAGGTATCAATGAAATATCTCGAAACGAATGAAAAACACAAGTGAATGCAGGTGTCTGCTTTATACATTCCTAACTTGTCAACACGGGACAAATCTATCGGTTATCAAATGATTGAATATTAATTCTTGTCATATAGACTACGTGATGGTTGTTAGAAACCGAAAGATACCGTCCGATATTTAACAACCTTCGTGTACTTTTATGTCATGACGAACATCGCACGTATGTTAACCGATAGATGGGAACTAAGTCGGGTTTTGATTTTCGCATATGATTATCGATGAGAATATGAAAATTTCATATTATCATCGAGTTTCATACACTTAGTTTAAAATTTAATTTGGATTGGTTTTACGTTTATGTATCAATTTCAAGGTTTCAAAGTATTTGGTTTAGGGTACAGTTTTTTAAAGTTAAGGGTTTTCTTAATCGAGTTTAAAATTTTGGATTTATGTTTGGGGTTAGGGTGGGGTTTGACTAGAGTTCAATATAGAGCAGAATAATGATGAATTAATATTTGGCCTTGTTTGTGTGTGTGTGTGTGTGCTTATGTGTGTATATACGCGCACACGCGAACACAAGCGCACACTCCCTAAGCAACCTATTTCTTCCATTTTACTAAATTATACTAAAATACCCTTAACGATTCATGGTTTTTCACTAAATTACCTTAAATAAACTAAATTACTATAAATTTCACTAAAATACCCTTAACTATTCTAATTTTTTTTACTAAACTACCTTCAAAATTTAACAAAACGATTTCTCTTAGTAAATTAACTAAATTACTAAACATTACGTTAAAATATCCGTAAATTTTGTTGTTTTCACTAAAATATCATTAAAATTTTAAATAAAACAACCTCATTTGCTCAATGTTACTTATTTACACTAAAATACCCTTAACTATTGTTGCTTTTCACTAAATTACCTACAAAATTCTTTAAATTACCCTAGCCTTAAACTTAACACTAATCCTAACCATAAACCCTAACCTAACCATATTCCTAACCCTAACCCTAACCATAGCCCAGACCCTAAACCTAACCCTAATCATATCCCTAACATAATTAACCCTAATCCTAACCTAAATCATTACCCTAACCCTAATTAATCCCAATATATCCCAGCCTTAACCCCTAATTAACCCTAACCTTAACCCAAATCATTAACTCTAATTATCACCCAAACCTCCTAACCCTAACCCATATCAGAATCCTGACCCTAAGTTAAATTCTTGAAATTGAAAAAAGTCAAATTCAAAATTTATGAAAATTAAATTTAAAATTGAAGAAAATAACCTGCGGCGGCGGCAAATCGAGGAAAGACAAACGGTGGCGAAGCTCAAAATGGCGAGCGCGGCGGTGAGGAGCTTGATGAGCGTCGGCGGCTTGGTATCGATGCGGTTAGCGAAGTTCCAGATGAGGCACGCGTCTGGGTCCGGCGAAGAGGCGGTGGAGATCGTCGGACGTGGTGACGAGATACCCAGCGGTGACGACAAGAGGCCAGGCGGCGGCGGTGATGAAAGAATAGGGGCGGGGATTTTTTTTAGGAAGGAGATGAATAGGGTCGGGAAAAAAAGAAGGGTAAGGGGATTTATCTTTACTAGGTTGTGGGGCCCAACATAATATTTATTCATAGCGGTCTTAACCGTGACCACATCTTCTATAACCGTGATCAAAATTGGTCACGGGTAAAATCGTGACCAAATGCCCAATGCTACTAGGCACATTTTTAGTTGTGTGTATCTACATCTTAGATAATAAATATGAAGACGATGAATGTCGATCGTCGAAAAAAATTGTGGAGGGTGTATTTTTTCGACGGCATAGGAGGAAATTTCCTTTATGACATCTCTCTTTCGCTCTATGTGGAGGGGAGGGGGGTCGATTTTTGCTTTCCATGTAACAGGAATGGATATCAAATAATATGGTTTCAGCTTTGACGTAGGTCGGATCACGTCAAGATGTTACCTTCCGTTGATCTGCTGATGGCGGCGATAGACGACTGAGATTGGATTTGGAGGCTAGCTGACGTGGGTCGGATCACGTCAAGATGTTACCTTCCGTTGATCTGCTGATGGCGGCGATAGACGGCTGAGATTAGATCTGGAAGCTGGCTCCTGAAGCGTGTGGATCTCAATGGGTTTGAGGTTTTTTGGGCCGAGCTACCTGCAAGGAAATCCCGGGGTGGTTGCACCACCGAGGACCCTCCGACGGTCAAGTTAGAGAGGAAATCGGAGCAGAGTAATGGCTTAGTGGAGTAAAAATGGCTTACTTGAACCGTCTGAAGGAGGGGTTTAAATAGCGGTGGCAGCAGGCAGGAGGGCGTGAGAATCACGCTGGCCGTTACGCTCCCGACGTCACGCCCGCATGATGGGTAGGATCTCGCATTAATAGCAAGACAGGCTAGTTAATGGGGGATCGTGATGGCATGGAACGTGGGATGTGGCGGCGGATATCTCGCGCATGGCGAAATTCGCGGGAGTAAGGTGGTTGCGCCTGTGAGTGGTGCCGTTGGTCAGTCGGTGAGACCGAAGAAGATGACCTCGGCGGGAGAGCTCGCGGACGAGCGGGAGAGTCGAGGTATCTTGGTTCTGCGGTAGCCCGGAGACGAGCTGAGAGGCCGAGGAGGCCAATTTTGCTGGGGGCTCGAAGGTGAGCCAGCGTTTGTTTATGGGACGGGCACAGGAGTGGCCTGGTCGGCTACTGTTGGTCCTTTCTTGTGAGCTTTGGGACATGTCACCAGCCACGTGTCATGATCTGGGAAATCATCGATATCGAGCATCATCATTAGCCCCCCACTCTCGTCCCGATCAGATCATAGGTCGGGTCGCGAGTGGTCTGCCGGGTCACCCGAGGTGAACTCCTTTTCGAAGATATCGTCGAGGCGTGTTCCCGGGCAATCCGTTGTATTTTCTGGATGACGCCAGCGAATCAGGGGTGAGATCTTTACATTAAAGAGGATGCGCCGGATCGTGCATACGTTTACCAAAGCGACTGCCCACGTGTCGGGCGCAGGTTGGCTGATGCGACAGGCCACAGGTTCCCTATGCCCGATGGGGTGCAGCCAATATGCGCATGACAGGCGGAGTGATACTGGCCGTTGAGTGCGAAGAGTCGTTTTGGCGGGAGATGACTGCCGCCGTTGGATGTGTTACGCCAGCTGCTATAAATAGAGGTGGGGTCCACATGAGGACCCGTTCCTCTTCATAATTCCCTCGTCTTTGCTCTTGTCAACTCGGCGTTCTCCTCTTTAGGTAGGGATTCCCGCGTTTTCTCTTCCGATGACTCCTCTTCATCAGGTTAGATGTCTTCCTCTGAGGAGTCTGTAGATGTAGTTGGGGTAGAGTCTGGGGAGCCCTCTGTGGATTCTTCCTCTTCTTATTCTTCTTCTTCTTCTTCTGGATCGGAGTCCTCCCAGGGAGTTAGGGTCAGATCCTCTTCCCAGGGTCGCCTGACGGGGGCGGTTCCCAGAGTGGAGGTCGCGGATGCGCCTAGCGTGTCGTCCACGGCGAGGTACGAGGAAGAGCTCGCCACCGTTCGGACTCGTTTCCATATTCCTCCCAGCTACACGTTTCGTTTGGTCGGGGAAGGGGAGAGGGCAGATCAGGTACGGGGCAAGGAGATTGCCCTGTATGTTGAAGCCTTTTGGGCCGGAATGCGTCTGCCCTTCCCGAGGTTGTTGGAGCGCTGAATCATTTCGGGTTAGCCCCGGGCCAGCTAGTACCAAACTCCTGGAGGATTCTTCTCGAGTTCCTGGTCTGGTTGAAGTTGCAGCTGATCCCTTTCAGGCTGTCCACCCTTGCCTCATCTCTCATTTACAAACGTCACCCTGGCACTCGCGCGGGCGACCCGTGGTGGGATTACATCTCCTTCAGGAAACAACGAGGGAGTGCTGCCGGGTCGGGAGTCGTCGTCGTGCCTTCTTTAATCCACGATTGGAAGAAGAAATTTTTCTTTGTTGGGCCGCCAGAGGGTGAGGACTGGCCCGTGCCCACCCAGTGGTCTAGGTATAGGTGCCGGCGGGAGAGTCAGTCCAACAATCCCGACACGGTGAGAGTGGCGAAGTGGGAGCCCATTCCCCGGGTCAACGTGCTGCTTTCTGAGCGGGCCCTTAGTTGGGCTGGGCTCAGCCCCGCCCAGTTCGTTGGTAAGTTAGGTGCTTGCAGGAAACCTGTTAGACTTGTGTTTACTTTCATTTCTACTTGTGTTGCTAACTCCAGTGTACTTTGTCTTGTGCAGAACCCATGGACTTGAGCCAACTTAGAGCGGCTATGCGCAAGCCGAAGCAGGGATCGAAAGCTGGAGGTGCCAGCTCTTCCCATCCGACGTCGGCCCCAGCTCCCCCGGCAGCTGCCCTATGTTAGGTCCACGTTACCTCTCCCGGTACTTTCGGGGTTGCGGAAACGGTAAATCAAAATTTTTCTAAACTTTGTAACATGGACCGTAAAAGCCGGATCTTTGCTAAACAATATACTAGCATCCTAACAGGAGATGTATCTACTCGGTTAGGGGTTATACCTCAACTTGAACTCCTTCTCTTCTTGTTGTTGTTCTTCTTTGATGTTCTTCTCTTCTTGTTGTTCTTCTCATTGCTTGCTCAATGGTTGATCCGGACTTCGGTCACCTCCACGGCCTCCTTGAGTCGAAGACGATCCACCCGAGAGATGTACACCGAGCTCCACCTCAAGCCGAGGTAACTAGGGCAAGGAGATTGCTAATCTAGAAGCCCTAGGTTGTGTAGAGAAGATGTATGGATGTGTTTGTCAAGTAGAATCCTTTTTCTCTCAACACATGAGATCAAAAGAGAAATCAAGAGGAGGAAGAAGAAGGAGATTTTCTAGCAACCATGGAGCTTCTCATTTGAAGAGAGAGAATGAGAATAAGCAAATGAAAAGCTTAACCAAGAGAAAAGCTAACCATGGTTGCAATAATGCACAAAACATTATGATTACTAATCACATCAAGATAAAGGTGATGGCTACAAATGACATGACCAATATCATAACAAAAGAAAAAGAAAACCAAAGAATACTTTAGATCTTCTAAGAAGATCCAAGTCAACTTTGGTCAAATGGTCAACAAAGTCAAGATGGTCAAATGGTCAATGTAATTAGCCATAACAAAATTATCAATGAAAGGATTAGTAAATAATGTCCCCGGCTCATAATGGTTTTGACCAAACGAACTGTCGAAACCCTAATGAGTCCGCCTCAAAATGGTTTTGACCGAATCAACTGTCAAAACCCTAATGAGCCTGCCACATAGCGGTTTTGGCCGAACCAACTGCCAAAACCCTAATGAGGCACCTCCTCCTTCATCGCTCCGGAAAAATGTGCATACACACCTGCATCCGTATTCCGTAAAATGCGGATGCGCAGAAGACAAAACAAATCCATCCGTGCAATACTAGGATCTGGCTTAAACCAAAGCCCACTAGTACTGCCTGCCCGAACATCATACGCACACAAGTGTACGTAAGTGATCGCAGCCCTGCCGTAAAACCATACGGCCTCTACACGTTTCACTCAGTGCAGGGAAACTCTCTGTGTGGGAATCTAAAGACTCGACACTACGCTGGCAGTGGGTTTAACCACAGACCGCAAGCGGCACTAGCTGTACGTAACGGTCCCCAGGTAGATGTCGATAAGAAGGCCGATGAGGTAAACCCATCCGAACTCCTACTGAGTCTGTATGTGACATTCTCCGTACAGTCCGGTCTGTTTGTCTGATACATCGCATGTCGAGCCTAGGGGGGCGGTAAAACGTCAGTCCCCCAATAGCAGTACAAGTCGTGTCGGAGTGAAGCCCAAAACACCCTGAGATAACACTGGAAGCCTACCAGTATATCTCGCTTGCCCTGGCCAGGGACTACTCGTGTAATGGCTCTCCTAGACACAGCGCGATGTCAACCCCCAATACCGGGAGAGACGAATCCTGTCTAACCGTCACTGCCTCCAAGTGCTTCGGGACTGCACCCAACCACTACCTGTTTGCACGACTCCTTTGAGCCGTGGTTGGGTAGTAGTCAAAGTACAGTGGGAACACACTCGAGGCGAAGTGCCAGTGTCAAGTCAGCGGACTAAGCTGTACTCATGTCACCTGGGAACTGATAACTGACGATAGGTATAATACCAACCTGTCAGTTCCCGACGAGTCCTGTCCAGTGTACTCGTAACCCAACGAGCACCCGTATACTATCTCCAGTACGACGTACTGATGGCTGTGGGACAGACCGTCTCCCGTGCTGGGATGAGAAGCGCATACGCTAGTCTACTCCGGAGTATCAATGCCCTATCTCGATACTCCCACGACTAGGGACGTGTATAAGGATGTGCTTGTAGATTACCCAGCCCCCACGAGTGTGATCGCCATCACAACGCCGGTAATCAAGCAAAGATCCAAAGGGCTCTACTAATGCGTATAGGTGATATAATAAATAAACACACAAGTACACATTAAAGCAGAGACAAACCAAGTAGCATACTACTATATTGAGCAAGATTGTCTGTACAACTGTGAATATCCCAAGCTTCCATCAAGTAATATACATACTAGTATGATACAGTAATGGCCTCTAGGGCATATACACTAACAATCTCCCACTTGCACTAAGGCCATGTACTGGCGTATCGAAGACCTATCATCTCGATCAGCCGCTCGAACTGAGTCTGGGGTAAAGCCTTCGTGAATGGGTCCGCAGTGTTGTCTTTTGTGTCCACTCTCCGCACCTCGATCTCCTGTCGATCAATGATCTCCCTGATCAGGTGATACCGCCTTAAGATGTGCCTGGATTTCTGATGGGACCTTGGTTCCTTCGCTAAAGCTATAGCCCCATTGTTATCGCAATACAAAGGTATTGGGTCAACAATGGACGGAACCACTTGAAGTTCACTAATGAACTTCTTAATCCAGACCGCCTCTTTTGCGGCATCGCTTGCAGCAATGTATTCAGCCTCCATCGTCGAGTCTGCGACGGTATCCTGCTTGGAACTCCTCCAACATACCGCCCCTCCATTGAGGGTAAACACAAAACCCGAGACAGACTTGATGTCATCTTTGTCACTCTGGAAGCTTGAATCGGTAAAGGACTCGACCCTGAGGTCTCCATTACCATAAACCAGGAACATCTCCTTAGTCCTTCTCAGGTACTTGAGAATGTTCTTCACTGCTGTCCAGTGGTCCTCCCCTGGGTCTGACTGATACCGGCTTACTGCGCTCAACGCGTAAGCTACATCTGGTCTTGTACATAGCATCGCATACATTATAGATCCTACCGCCGAAGCGTAGGGTATAGTGCTCATGCGAACCCTCTCCTCGTCAGTCTTAGGAGACATCTTCTTGGAGAGGGTAATTCCGTGCAATGCGGGTATGTTACCGCGCTTGGAATCCTCCATACTAAATCTCTTTAGTACGGTCTCTATGTACCTGGACTGCGAAAGTCCCAATAGTCTCTTGGATCTATCTCTATAGATCTTGATCCCCAGAATGTACGAGGCATCACCCAGGTCCTTCATGGAGAACCTTTGTGACAAAAACAGCTTGACCGATTGTAGCATAGGAATGTCATTTCCTATCAAAAGAATGTCGTCCACGTACAAGACTAGGAATACGACAGTTCGTCCTACAATCTTCTTATAGACACAGGGTTCATCTTCATTCTTGATGAAATCAAATTCCTTGATTGCCTCATCAAAACAGATGTTCCAGCTCCGCGATACCTGCTTTAATCCATAAATGGATTTAAGTAACTTGCACACCTTCCCGCTGCTCCCACTGTCTACGAAACCTTCTGGCTGATCCATGTAAACGCACTCTTCCAAACAACCGTTTAGGAAAGCCGTTTTAACATCCATCTGCCAGATTTCATAGTCATGGAAGGCAGCAATGGCAAGTAGGATCCGAATGGATTTGAGCATAGCCACCGGAGAAAAAGTTTCGTCATAGTCCAAACCAGGTCTTTGACGAAAACCTTTTGCAACGAGTCTAGCTTTATAGGTTTCCACCTGCCCATCTACACCAAGTTTCCTTTTGTAGATCCATTTGCATCCAACGGGTTTTACCCCAGGTGGAGCAATATCCAAGGTCCACACTTTATTGGCGTACATGGACTCCATTTCGGATTGCATTGCTTCCTGCCACTTATCAGAGTCCCTACTGATAATGGCCTGCCTGAAACTGGTAGGGTCATCTTCTTCCAAGATGCAATCCTCTCGATCCCCGTCAATAAGAAAACCGCAGTATCTCTCGGGCGGATGAGAAATCCTACCAGATCTGTGGAGTGGCTGAGGTTCGTCTGGGGTTATTGAATCCTGAGGTTCTGTCAAATTTTCAGTTTCAGTTTGTGGTCGCTGAATTTCTTCCAATTCTACCGTGCTCCCACTAATTTCTTTTGCAAGAAACTCCGTTTCTAAGAAAACGGCATGCTGAGCAACAAACACCTTCTGTTCCTCGGTGTGGTAGAATAGATATCCATAACCATTCTTTGGATATCCCACAAACTTACATAAAACTGATCGTGCCTCTAGTTTATCCGGTTTTTGCGTTTTAACATAAGCCGGACAACCCCATATCTTAGATCTTTTGAGATATGGCCTCTTTCCATTCCATATCTCGAACGGAGTCTTAGGCACTGATTTAGACGGAACATCATTCAATAGGTATGCTGCTGTCAATAGCGCATGTCCCCAAAATGAAAGAGGCAACTCGGCATTACTCATCATGGAGCGAACCATATCCAGTAGGGTACGATTCCTCCGCTCCGAAACACCGTTGTGCTGTGGTGTATAAGGAGGAGTAAGCTGAGAGAGAATACCATTCTCTTTTAAGTAATCTAGGAATTCCGTGCTTAAGTACTCCCCTCCCCTGTCAGACCGGAGGATCTTGATACTTTTGCCTGTCTGGTTCTCTACTTCGTTTCTGAATTCCTTGAATTTCTCAAAAGCTTCAGATTTGTGTTTCATCAGATACATATATCCGAACCTAGAGAGATCGTCAGTGAATGTGATGAAGTACGAGAACCCACCCCTTGCATGTATAGACATCGGACCGCATACATCACTATGTACGAGTCCCAAGAGCTCGGTTGCTCTTTCTCCATGTCCGGTGAACGGAGATTTGGTCATCTTCCCTTTGAGACAAGACTGACAAGTTCCATAAGATGAAAACTCGAACGCATTCAAGAGTCCATCTTTATGCAACTTACTCAGTCTTTTCTCTCCGATATGACCAAGTCTACAATGCCACAAGTAGGATTCATTCGTATCTGAATTCTTCCTCTTGCGTGTGTTATGTATATTGAGAACTGTATTCTGATTCAGAACGTAGATACCATTACACAGTGTACCCTCTGCAACCAGTACCTTATGAAGGTAAATGTTCATGATATTCTTTTCAAGAACAAATTTATATCCATCTTTATCGAGTAAAGAAACTGATATGATGTTGCAAACCATGGAGGGTACATAGTAGCAATCGTTCAAAATCATAGTCTTGCCATTTGGCAATACTAGGTGATATTCACCGACGGCTGCCGCATTAACTTGTGCTCCGTTCGCTACTCTGAGCGACATATCACCCGGTGCAACTTTCCTACTTTTTCTCAGTCCTTGCAATAAATTACAGATATGAGATCCTGATCCGGTATCAAGTACCCAGGAGGTAGGGCTGACCGTAAAACAGTTCTCAATTACAAGAACACCTGAAGTAGATGCAAAACCATGCTTCTTCTTCAACTGGGTATCCTGGAAATCCATACTTTCCTCTTTCCCATTCTCATACTCATGACTGTTGTCACAAGTTAGAGCTGAACCAACTTTCCCCAGTCCCGAATAAGAATTCGGATCGGTCAAGCGATACATTTTATTATCTTGATTAGGGCGTGAAAGGGTTGCTGCCTGGAGAGAGAGAAAAGAAACACTCAGCGTATGCTCTTGCAAGATTAGATTGGTTTATTAATTTATCTAACCAGGATGTCTCCCACTGTTTCCTCAAATTCTTCTTAAAACCTTTTTAAAAGAAGAACTAGCCGGGTTTTAATTCACGTCACAATACTTGCTTTAACCTTTCAGCCAGGCTAGTGTCGGTACTTCGAGGGAGGTTTTCCAACGCTTTCGTGAAGTTCCTTAATTAAAGAACCTCTTTTCCCTGGGGGCGTAGCCCTGCTAACACCTTTCTAGACACCTACTAGGTTTATAGCATTGATCGTTAAGTGAAATAATCTCCCGAAAGTAAACCAACTCATCAGTGGGATCGGGATCCAACTGTCATTGTGTGATAACCTAGATGGAATCCACTCTAGTCACCACACTCCAGAAGGTATGCGAAATCTGCAAGTTTCAGTTCTTTTGAAACTCCCGATGTGGTTTTTGCCCCTAACTGTTCATGACCTTGACTAGGTCAACAAGCCACAAACTGTTAGACAAGTTCTACCCGTCATAATCCTGATTGCATTAGACCCACCCGTACGTGCCCTTGACTAGGTCAACAAGGCCGCACGACTGTCCTAACCAATCACATTTGCAATCCACAGAAAAATATTATTTAGCTACCGTTCACTACGCCTTGACTAGGTCAACAAACGCAGCACGAATACTAACTAACATTAATCCGAAATGACGGAGGGCTACGGCTGGGTTTTTGGCGAAAAACCCGTTAACGTAATGAACTTGATATCGTTGAAGGAACATGATTGCACCCTTTTTGAAAATATAGTGGCGAAAACTTTTGTTAAAGAGGTC
Organism: Agapanthus africanus; assembly: GCA_030015575.1. Lineage (NCBI taxonomy): Eukaryota > Viridiplantae > Streptophyta > Magnoliopsida > Asparagales > Amaryllidaceae > Agapanthus > Agapanthus africanus. The sequence goes on along the minus strand of CM057339.1, from coordinate 818,474,789 downwards.
ACTCCCTGTGAAGGGATCTCGGCTCTTTCCTCGTCGAATGAGGTGCAGGATATTCCAAATTGAATACCTCGATGCAAAGCAAGAATAATCGACTATAGTGAAGTTATTATCCTGACGCAAACTTTTGTCCAAGGGGTCACTCCCGGTGAAGGGATCTCGGCCCTTGCCTCGTCGACTGAGGTGCTGGGCATTCATAACCGAATACCGCGATGCAAAACAAAAATGAACGTCCTTGCAATAACAGCTTTTTGAAAAATTGTTCCAACAACGTCTTTTAGGTTTATTTTCTTGCATTAGTTTTTTTAATGCGTCCCATCATTTAAATCCTACCATTGCAGAAAACAACCAAAATATGACGTACGCTTATGCCATTCGCATTCGCCACGGGGCCCCGTCATCACCCGTTAGGTTACTTAACTAACGACAGAGCGGGGGCTGGGCTAGCGCGGCTGTAAAACATAAGCAACGCCTAAATAGTTATTATATATATAACAGCAATGATAGCCAATCCAGATCACAGATGAACACTTTGGATATACTAGGAACCCGCGATTCGTTCGAGCCTACAACGAAAAACGGATTACACGGTCGCGATGAATAGCCAAAACCCCACCCAAGACCCCTACGGGTGCGGCAAACTACCCGCCAAGTATCCGAAGCGAAGCAACCTCCCTCAATGCCATGAGTAGGCCACTCGGCACTTCGAGATACCCGGTAGTTTGTGCACCCCCTCCATGGGTCTATCCTAGGAGCAAAAACAGTAAAAAGAATTATACAATGACGGCTACAACCCCGACCCGGTTGTGCGGCCAAACAAATAGTATTACATCAATTTACAAATATTACATGAATGAAAGAAAAAGAAACTCTCATCTCACATCCACCCCGGCTATTCATCCGCGACAATCCAACGAGTTCATATACACAAACCATCAACAACAATCACAGATCACAGATATGTATAACCCCGACTAATCGTCATATAGCGATTAGCCGACGTTCAATACATAAGAACATCACAGATATAACCATTATAGTCAAAGTATATTGAAGTTCGGAAAAAATACGGAATTATAGGCCCCCAAAAACAAATTTCTACTCTGGAAAATCTGGGCACATATAATATATCTGAAAAATCCTAAAACCATGTCAGAAACACTCTGCACAAAAAATGATGCAGTGACTCACCAAGTTGGCCGCGTTTCCGCGGCAATAGCTTGCTATTGCCGCGGAAACGCGGCGCCTTGGTCGATTCGCTGTCTCGTGTTTGGTGGCTTTCTTCTAAAAACCCTGAGATGAATTTTGGAGTATAACAAATTTTGTTCTGACCAGAAAATATTTTAACAGAAACTCAGGTTTTGTAACTTGGTTTTTTTTTTTCGATTTTTCCGTTTCGAACTTCGATACACTTTACTACCAAGCTAGTTTATGTTTAGTTAGGCTCTGATACCACTGTTAGGTCCACGTTACCTCTCCCGGTACTTTCGGGGTTGCGGAAACGGTAAATCAAAATTTTTCTAAACTTTGTAACATGGACCGTAAAAGCCGGATCTTTGCTAAACAATATACTAGCATCCTAACAGGAGATGTATCTACTCGGTTAGGGGTTATACCTCAACTTGAACTCCTTCTCTTCTTGTTGTTGTTCTTCTTTGATGTTCTTCTCTTCTTGTTGTTCTTCTCATTGCTTGCTCAATGGTTGATCCGGACTTCGGTCACCTCCGCGGCCTCCTTGAGTCGAAGACGATCCACCCGAGAGATGTACACCGAGCTCCACCTCAAGCCGAGGTAACTAGGGCAAGGAGATTGCTAATCTAGAAGCCCTAGGTTGTGTAGAGAAGATGTATGGATGTGTTTGTCAAGTAGAATCCTTTTTCTCTCAACACATGAGATCAAAGGAGAAATCAAGAGGAGGAAGAAGAAGGAGATTTTCTAGCAACCATGGAGCTTCTCATTTGAAGAGAGAGAATGAGAATAAGCAAATGAAAAGCTTAACCAAGAGAAAAGCTAACCATGGTTGCAATAATGCACAAAACATTATGATTACTAATCACATCAAGATAAAGGTGATGGCTACAAATGACATGACCAATATCATAACAAAAGAAAAAGAAAACCAAAGAATACTTTAGATCTTCTAAGAAGATCCAAGTCAACTTTGGTCAAATGGTCAACAAAGTCAAGATGGTCAAATGGTCAATGTAATTAGCCATAACAAAATTATCAATAAAAGGATTAGTAAATAATGTCCCCGGCTCATAATGGTTTTGACCAAACGAACTGTCGAAACCCTAATGAGTCCGCCTCAAAATGGTTTTGACCGAATCAACTGTCAAAACCCTAATGAGCCTGCCACATAGCGGTTTTGGCCGAACCAACTGCCAAAACCCTAATGAGGCACCTCCTCCTTCATCGCTCCGGAAAAATGTGCATACACACCTGCATCCGTATTCCGTAAAATGCGGATGCGCAGAAGACAAAACAAATCCATCCGTGCATTACTAGGATCTGGCTTAAACCAAAGCCCATTAGTACTGCCTGCCCGAACATCATACGCACACAAGTGTACGTAAGTGATCGCAGCCCTGCCGTAAAACCATACGGCCTCTACACGTTTCGCTCAGTGCAGGGAAACTCTCTGTGTGGGACTCTAAAGACTCGACACTACGCTGGCAGTGGGTTTAACCACAGACCGCAAGCGGCACTAGCTGTACGTAACGGTCCCCAGGTAGATGTCGATAAGAAGGCCGATGAGGTAAACCCATCCGAACTCCTACTGAGTCTGTATGTGACATTCTCCGTACAGTCCGGTCTGTTCGTCTGATACATCGCATGTTGAGCCTAGGGGGGCGGTAAAACATCAGTCCCCCAATAGCGGTACAAGTCGTGTCGGAGTGAAGCCCAAAACACCCTGAGATAACACTGGAAGCCTACCAGTATATCTCGCTTGCCTTGGCCAGGGACTACTCGTGTAATGGCTCTCCTAGACACAGCGCGATGTCAACCCCCAATACCGGGAGAGACGAATCCTGTCTAACCGTCACTGCCTCCAAGTGCTTCGGGACTGCACCCAACCACTACCTGTTTGCACGACTCCTTTGAGCCGTGGTTGGGTAGTAGTCAAAGTACAGTGGGAACACACTCGAGGCGAAGTGCCAGTGTCAAGTCAGCGGACTAAGCTGTACTCATGTCACCTGGGAACTGATAACTGACGATAGGTATAATACCAACCTGTCAGTTCCCGACGAGTCCTGTCCAGTGTACTCGTAACCCAACGAGCACCCGTATACTATCTCCAGTACGACGTACTGATGGCTGTGGGATAGACCGTCTCCCGTGCTGGGATGAGAAGCGCATACGCTAGTCTACTCCGGAGTATCAATGCCCTATCTCGATACTCCCACGACTAGGGACGTGTATAAGGATGTGCTTGTAGATTACCCAGCCCCCACGAGTGTGATCGCCATCACAACGCCGGTAATCAAGCAAAGATCCAAAGGGCTCTACTAATGCGTATAGGTGATATAATAAATAAACACACAAGTACACATTAAAGCAGAGACAAACCAAGTAGCATACTACTATATTGAGCAAGATTGTCTGTACAACTGTGAATATCCCAAGCTTCCATCAAGTAATATACATACTAGTATGATACAGTAATGGCCTCTAGGGCATATACACTAACACCCTACCCCGGCATTCGAGTGCTGGCCGTGCCCCGGAGCCCAGCCAGGCGCCGAGCCGAAAGCGGGTTTGGTAACAGGAAGCCCAGGCTTCGGAGATAGAGACCGGCTCCCCGCCATCGTCTCTCAAGAGGTTCCCCCGAACGATTCCACGGACCCCGGCCTCTCCGATCTTGGTGGACGAGGGGGACCTCCGCTTTGAGGTGCCCTCAGGGCTCTCCATCGCTGACAGCTTGCTGGCCGACATAAAGATGTCGGCCGGGGGCAAGGTCCATCGAGGGACTCTCAAGGCGCAAATGGCGGCCATCGCCCAAGAGGCCGTGCAGGTTAGTGCTCGTACCACACTTGATTTTCCACTCAACGTCTCATCATTCATAAGATTTGGTGCCCCCCTTTTCTTTCTGACCCCCCTCTGATTTCTTCAGGTCCTCCAGCATGTCGCCCTCGTCGTCCAGATGGAAGAAGAGGAAATTGCCCCGACGATGCGAGCCGCCCTACAGGGCGAGGTGGCAGCCTCGAAGCAGGAAGTTGCGGCCGGGAAGGAGGAGGTCACCAGGTACCGCGAGGCCGCTCAGGCCGCCGAGGCCAAGTTTCAGGACTCCAAGGTGCTCGTCGGCACCCTGATGAAGTTGGTGGGCACCCTCCGGAAGGAGCTGGGGAAGGCGATAGAGGGGATGAAGCGAGCCGAGCTCAGGGCGGCGAAGGCGGTGGAGAACTATAAAAAGTCGGACCATTTTTACACCGACCTAGCCGCAGCCACTACCCTCATCTGGCATGAGGCCCTCGACGCCGTTAAGGCTCGGATTCCAGAGTTCCCCGATGAAGAGCTCCGGAATGAATATCCTCGCGGGGACGACGCACAGGGGGATGCCCCCGGGAGCACTGCCGGTGAAGGGACTCCCGGCAAGGGCGACGTCGAGGCTCCTGTGATGGGCGTTGATCCTCCAGACGCAGCCCGAGTCGTGGTAGATATTGAGCTCCCCGGGGTTGAGCCTGGCCCTAAGACCTGAAGCCCCTCATCTTCTTGTTTCTCTTATTTTGTTGCATCGGGAATTTTGTAGGCCTCCGGGCATTTTGTAAGGCTGGGGAGCCCACAATACCCTTGTAAAAGCTTTGACTTTGTGAATAGAAACTTTTGCAGTCGTATTTGCATGCGTATTTTCTTTTGTCGGTAAACACTTGTATTTGCATAGTACTGCCTTCATGTTATGTCGGTTCTTTGTCTAGCGATTACGCATCGAGTTGAATCTGTTCATTTGCCAAGTGTGCAAAGACCGACGGGAAGACGGTATCTCTATGGCCCCGAAGTTGAGGTGGAGATCGCTCAGACATAGATAAACCGGATGCTTCTAGGTGAGGGCTTTTGTTCCTTAGTCGTGGGAGGCACGGAGAGGCATGCTAAGGATGGGTCGAGTAGGGTAGCTGCTCGGTCACCTCATGGCGAGGGCTTAGCTCCCTGGCGTTGTGGGGTAGGGAGCTACCAGCCAGGGATGACCGAGCAAGGGCGGGCCCGGTTGCCTCTTGGCGAGGGCTTTTGATCCATAGCGCGGGAGGGGCCGTAAGAGGCCTACTAAGGACGGGCCGAGCAGGGTTGCTGCCCAGTGCCTCTTGGTGAGGGCTTTGATCCCTGGCGTTTTGGGGTTGGGAGCTACCAGCCAGGGAGAACCGAGGAAGGGCGGGCCCGGTTGCCTCTTGCGAGGGCTTTTGATCCTTAAGGACGGGCCGGGCAGGATTGCTGTCCGGTGCCTCTTGGCGAGGGCTTTGATCCGTGGCGTTTTGGGGTAGGGAGCTACCAGCCAGGGATAACCGAGTAAGGGAGGGTCCGGTTGCCTCTTGCGAGGGCTTTTGATCCTTAGCACGGGAGGGGCCGTAAGAGGCCTACTAAGGATGGGCCGAACAAGTTTGCTTCCCGGTGCCTCTTGGCGAGGGCTTTGATCCCTGGCGTTTTGAGGTAGGATGCTACCAGCCAGGGATAACCGAGCAAGGGTAGCCACTCGGCTGCCTCTTGGTGAGGGCTTTGATCCTTGGCATTGTGGGGTAGGGAACTACCAGCCAGGGATAGCCGAGTAGGGTAGCCGCTCGGCTGCCTCTTGGCAAGGGCTTTGATCCTTGGCGTTGTGGGGTAGGGGACTACCGGCTAAGGATAGCCAAGCAGAATAGTCGCTCGGCTGCCTCTTGGTGAGGGGTTTGATCCTTGGTGTTGTGGGGTAGGGGACTACCAGCCAGGGATAGCCGAGCAGGGTAGCCGCCCGGCTGCCTCTTGGTGAGGGTTTTGGTCCTTAGCGCGGGAGGGGCCATAAGAGGCCTACTAAGGACGGGCCGAGCAGGGTTGCTGCCCGGTGCCTCTTGGCGAGGGCTTTGATCCCTCGCGTTTTGGGGTAGGGAGCTACCAGCCAGGGATAACCGAGCAAGGGCGGGCCCGGTTGCCTCTTGCGAGGGCTTTTGATCCTTAAGGACGGGCCGAGTAGGGTTGCTGTCTGGTTCCTCTTGGCGAGGGCTTTGATCCCTGGCGTTTTGGGGTAGGGAGCTACCAGCTAGGGATAACCAAACAAGGGTGGGCCCAGTTGCCTCTTGCGAGGGCTTTTGATCCTTAGCGTGGGAGGGGCCGTAAGAGGCCTACTAAGGATGGGCGGAGCAGGACTGTCGCAGGGACTTGTCCGGCCCCCCGACGTGCGAACATCGAGAAGGGTAACAGTTGTGGGTGATACGTTCCATGAACGCGTGGATGAGGCAAAGCGCCGGAGCTGCGTCATTTTGATTTCGTCGAGAAAGGCTAGGTGTCTGCCGTATGGCGGTGCAGTCGTGGGTGAGCGACTGTTGGACTCCTGGGGGATGTTCGCTATAAAGCGGAGGGAGCATTGATCACTCCATCTTTCACACCCAAACGTAAGAATGGAGGACTTCCCTTTTACCATCCCCGACATAGTAAGCTTCGAGGACGTGTGCCTCTATGATCAGCACTGCGCCGAGGACACGGTGAAGTTAGTGATTGGACGTATTGAGGATCATTTCGGCCGACTACTCCCCCGGCGTTCCCCCTGCTCCAGTTGTTGATGTACTCCATCTGGAGGGCGTCGCCGGGACTCTACAACCCCTTGTCCGAGCAGCTGAGGGACGAGGCGGTCGGTAAGTTAAGGTCTCCGCGGTGCTTCGGCCTGATCTCTGCGGGTCGGCAGGACCGCTCGGTGGTGCTCATCCTTTAGTGCTACCAATTGAGGCACAACACCGACGTTCGTGGGCGACACCGGGGGCAGAGGTCTGAGGCTGCGAGGGCTTGGTTGGCAGAGATATCCTCGAAGTACCACGAGCAATGTTTCCTGCACCCCCTTCCCCCGCTACTATAATTTTTCTTTTTGTATGTACGGCTGAGGAGCCAATAGTACCTTTTTGAATAAATAAGAATCTTCTTTTTGCAATGTTTTATTGATCACTTTATTACATAAACAGAAGTTGTCAAGAAAGGTTTACATTGCCTTGAAAAGAAGCACACGCTAGTAGATGCTCTTATTCATGCAGCTTGAGCCCCTCGGAATTCTATTGGCCTCTATGCCCGGCATACGGTACTGAGCTTCATAGGTACCTGATATACCCTCCACTGACACGACCATGATTTGGCCGATTGTCAGCTCGCCGGGAAAGGGACGCTGCTCCTGCTCGCGGTCAGCTTGTCGCTTGTCTCGCAAGTACGCTGCGAGGTGTCCCGAACGGATGAGCTTCTCGATGTAGTCTCGGAGCTGCTTACAGCTTTCTGTGGAGTGGCCCTACGACCTGTGGAACCTGCAGTTGGGGCCCCGGGTGCGCTTTGAGGCCATGCGCGTGATCGGGGGAAGCTTGAAGAACCCCTCGCCCTTAGCCTCCTTTAGCAGTACGGTCTGGGAGACGTTGAGCGGGGTGTGCTCTTGAAACTTCGGGGAGTAGGGCTTTGACCGCTCGAGCCTCCTTCTCTCTTCCCTAGCCCTTTTCTTCTGGTCGGTTTGCTCTACCCCAGGGTGATTTGCATTCATCTCGGATTCGAGCTGGACCTCACGCTTGGTCCTGGCCTTTACCTCGGCCATGGTCTTAGGTTGCGCTAATGCAAATGAGCGTAACCACTCCTTGTGCCTAAGACCAGACCTAAATGCCGTAATGACCGTCTCATCTCGGTGCTCTGGGACCTCGAGAAGGGCATTGTAGAAGCAGGTGACGTATGCTTTGAATGTCTCTTTGTCCCCGCTCTTGATTGTGAAGAGATGGTCGACTGTGCGTTTTTGCCGCCTGTTCGCGACGAAGTGGCCGAGGAATTGGGTGGCCAGCTCGTCGAAAGTTGAGATCGAGCATGGCTCGAGTCCTCGGAATCATTCTCGTCTGGAGCGGATGAGAGTGGCCGGGAAAGCTCGGCATTGGGCGGCGTCGGAGTTATCTTGGAAGCTCATTCCCGCGGTGAATGCATCCAAATGGTCCTTCGGGCCAGATTTGCCGTCGAAGAGGGAGACCTTCGGGGGCTTGTTGCGAGAGGAGACGTGGACGGCGAGCAGCTCCTCGGTGAATGGTTTGGTGAGCGAGTCGGAGGCGAACTTAGCCATGTCGCTCGAACGGTGACCTTCCTGATGCATACGTTCGATCTTCTTCTCGAGGGCGTCGAGTCGGCAGTGGTATCCCGACAATTCGGAACATTCTGATCTTCGGCCTCTGCTAATAGAGACATGTGCTTGGCCGCGGCTGCGGTTCCTTTCAATGAGGTTCCTTAGATCCCATGGCAAGGTAGTCTTTAAGCTGCCGTAACGAGCACCGTCCGCGGGACCTCGTCGAGGGTGGGGGTGTCGGTCATGCCTGGTAACAGGCGAGCTGACCGACATCTCCTCGGGAGGGACAGGTGCACGAAGGATCTCGGGGCAAGGCGCCCTGGCGACGTACCTCGGCGTTGAACTATAGGGCGCCCAGCGAGTCACAAAATGTATTGGCCCGGGAGATCAGCGGCCGTGGGAGGCAGCGAAGCAGTGGTCGGCAGTGCCGACACAAGCAGAGACTTCTCTCCCTCGGTAGGGGTCCCGGTCCCGAGGCGGGGGAGCGGCGACCCGGGGAGCTTGCCCCGCCGTTTGGACACGGACAAGCGCGTCCACGACGGACGCGGGTCGATCGATCCGGAAGGCTAGGGCATTGTAAACGCTCGGCGGAGGAGGGGATTCGTCCGCGTCTCCATTGAGGGGGAGGAGGCGGCTGGTGCTTGGCTGGGGGCAAAGCCATGACACCGACAAAGTAATAAGGCATCTTGGGCAAGCTCCAGCGGTGCCCCTGACAACTGCTCAATCGGGTATCTTCTCTAAGCTCCCCGTCAGATGACCACCACGTCGTTAAACTGGAAACAGATGACCTCTAAGTCGTTAAACTGGGAATAGATGACCTCTAAGTCGTTAAACTGGAGACAGATGACCTCTAAATCGTTAAACTGGACATAATATACCCCTAAGTCTTTAAACTGGGAACACATGACCACCACGTCGTAAAACTGGAAACAAATGACCTCTAAGTCGTTAAACTGGAAACAGATGACCTCTTAGTCATTAAACTGGAAACAATAGACCTCTACGTCGTTAAACTGGAAACAGATGACCTCTAAGTCGTTAAACTGGAAACAATAGACCTCTAAGTCGTTAAACTGGAAACAGATGACCTCTAAGTCGTTAAACTGGAAACATATGACCTCTAAGTCATTAAACTGGGCACAATAGACCCCTAAGTCTTTAAACTTGGAATAGATGACCTCTAAGTCGTTAAACTGGGAACAGATGACCCCTAAGTCGTTAAACTGGAAACGAGCGAGATCCCCTCACGGTGAATGATGAGTCGCTCCTGGTACCATATTCCAGTGCAGCGATACAGACGCCTACCAAACTCTGAATGTCCCACCGGGCGTGCCAGAATCTGTAGAGTGTTTTTCGTCACCCTATTGAGATGGGAATACGCGCGCGCTTGTCAGGTGCATTACAGATTCCCCCTGCCTAAGGTAGACAAAGGGTTTATTGATTGTGGGGATCCGAATCTCCGGCAGCCGCGGACTAAGCTGCCGTTAATTACCCCTCGTCTTTGGAGTGAGAGAACCTCCGATTGACAGGTTAAACTAGACATGTGAACTCAATGTGCAGTGTTGTGTTTTGAAGGGGTTTTGGATATATCGGGGGCCCCGCAAAGTTTTTACGGGGGTCTCGCTACCCGGATAGCGGGTTGGGGGTCAAGAGGGCTAGCAGCCCCCTTACGGGGTGCGGGGCAGCCCCCCGTAAAAACTATGCGGGCCCCCCGATATATCCAAAACCCCTTCAAAACACAACACTACACATTGAGTTCGCATGTCTAGTTTAACCCGTCAATTGGAGGTTCTCTCGCTCCAAAGGCGAGGGGTAATTAACGGCAGCTTAGTCCGCGGCTGCCGGAGATTCGGATCCCCACAATCAATAAACCCTCTGTCTACCCTAGGCAGGAGGATCTGTAATACGCCTGAGAAGCGCGCGCGTATTCTCATCACAATGGGGTGAAGAAAAACACTCTACACCATTTGGTTGAGATCGGAAGATGAACTTTTATTTTTGTGGAATTAAGAGTTCCCACAGACGGTGCCAGCTGATGTGGGTTGGATCACGTCAAGATGTTACCTTCCGTTGATCTGCTGATGGCGGCGATAGACAGCCGAGATTGGATCTGGAGGCTAGCTGACGTGGGTCGGATCACGTTAAGATGTTACCTTCCGTTGATCTGCTGATGGCGGCGATAGACGGCTGAGATTGGATCTGGAGCCTGGCTCTTGAAGCGTGTGGATCTCAATGGGTTTGAGGTTGTTTGGGCCGAGCTACCTGCAAGGAAGTCCCGGGGTGGTTGTACCACCGAGGACCTTCCGACGGTCAAGTTAGAGAGGAAATCCGAACAGAGTAACGGCTTAGTGGAGTAAAAATGACTTACTTGAACCGTCTGAAGGAGGGGTTTAAATAGCGGTGGCCGCAGGCAGGCGGCGTGAGAATCACGCCGGCCGTTACGCTCCCGACGTTACGCCCGCGTGATGGGCGGGATCCCGCATTAATGACGAGACAGGCTCGTTAATGGGGGATCGTGATGGCGTGGAACGTGGGATGTGGCCGGTGGATATCTGGCGCATGGCGAGATTCACGGGAGTGAGGCGGTTGCGCCTGTGAGTGGTGCCATTGGTCGGTCGGTGAGACCGAGGAAGATAACCTCGGCTGGAGAGCTCGCGGACGAGCGGGAGAGACGAGGTATCTTGGTTCTGCGGTAGCCCGGAGACGAGCTGAGAGGCCGAGGAGGCCAATTGTGCGGGGGGCTCGGAGGTGAGCCAGCGTTTGTTTGTGGGACGGGCACAGGAGTGGCCTGGTCGGCCACTGTAGGTCCTTTCTTGTGAGCTTCGTGACACGTCACCAGCCACGTGTCATGATCTGGGAGATCACTGATATCGAGCATCATCAAGCTTTTTTCAGTGGTTGATGCTAGTTTGCAGCAAGCATTGTCGGTTTCATGGAAGAAGGGCAAAGTGACAGTTATCCTTATTTGTACAGAATATATATTGAAATAATAATCAAAAAAGAGAAATTTCTAGGACCACACTATCTAGAAGTGGTCCCTAGGCAAGAATTTATGATCATTGGTGCTTATGTTTTGGAATTATTATTGAAGATTCAACTTTAGAGAAAATTCATGCATCGTATATATGTATATATTTGGGTAAAAGATAATTCAGTGCAATGCATCCTATATATTTTTATATTTATCTATTTGAGGGGAAGATAGCAGCTGAAATGATTGCAAGGGAGAGGCTGGGTCTCACTACTACAAATAAGGGTTTCCCCTGTAGATTTATCCGTAGGAGCAAACCACTGTCCCTACGGATATATCTGTAGGGGCAATAAAATACCCTGTAGATACAAACGCCGTAGGTGCAAGTCGTGGCCTTGAACATGCCCCGTAGGTACAAAAAATTTATTTAATTTATGATTTTATAAAATAAATTAGGTTTCCCTACGAATTAATCCGTAGGGCCAAGTATTTGCCCCTACGGATACGTGCGTAGGTATACATCCGTAGGGACAAGATATCAGGTATCCTGATATTTTGTCCCTACGGATATCTCTGTAGGGGCATTTGTTTGCCCCTATGGATATATCCGTAGGGGCAAACGTAACCCCTAATACTGATATCATAGCGGCAAAATATCAGGTATCTTGATATTTTGCCCCTATGGTTAAATCTGTAGGTACATTGTTGGGCCCTACGGTTAACTCCGTAGGGGCAATGGTGGGCCCTGCGGTTAAATCCGTAGGTACATATTATCAGGTTTTTTTTATAAAAAAGGGCTGCCTATTTTTTTCTCGCCCTGTGCACAATAATATATACATCATATATAAAATTAATCATCATGTAGAACATATATCGCGGTGTTCATAATCACATCTCACGCAAAATATACAAAAGAAATCAGCAAGCAGAATATGATATCAATATAAACACGCAAACACCACCAATATCAATATCGTCCAAAATATAGTACAATATGTATCATATAAATAAATACATCTTTAAAATATAAGAATCAAAAAGCTACTCTAGTTCGGTCCTGCTCCACCTCTGATAAACGCCATAATCTGGCGCGCCTGCTCCTCGGATATATCCTGAGTCAATAAATCATGCAATGCGGAGCGTGCAGGAGTCTTAGTGGGCTGTGGAGCTGTAGGAGTGGTCTGCGCAGCCGCCGTCGAGGTAGTGGCTTACGGAGCCGCGGCTGCGGGAGTCTGAGCGGGCAGTGGAGCTATAGGAGCTGTCTGCGAAACCGCAGCCGATGTAGTGTCTTGCGGAGCCGCAGCCGAAGGAGATGGATGTGGAGGCTCGGCCGATGTACCCTGTCGCGTCTAGACCTACGTGTGTAATAAGCGAGTAAGAACTGTGTATTATTCGAATTCGTATCATTATCAAGTTATTTCGAAACCCCAATCTATGTATACTTAGGGACTTATGCCTCGTTTGGATATCTAGTTTGGAAAACCGTAGTTTATTTTAATTAGATATGTATGTATGATTAATCAAAGCTAAGTCTACAACCAAATAAGCTCAGGTTACGTACAAATATTGGATATGTTGCTATCTATAATATGACATAATATTTTACTATTAAGTAGTATACATACCAGCATCTCCATCAACTCCTGAACGGTGGCCTTCAACCTCTCCAGTTCCTGCTGGAAACGTCGCTCACCGGAGACGGAGGAAGTAACCGCCGGGGTGGAGTCCAACCTCATATGGGCCCTGCTAGGGCCAAGTCCCGGGCCTCTCTCCCAACCTCCGTGGTGCCCTCCGTGTGCGGCGTCCAGGACTGGGGTCAGCAGCATCGGATCGTTCTGTCCGGTAAAATCGATCCCCGATGCCTCGGCCTGCTCAACCACCCGCTCCTACACCCACATTAACAAGTAAAATATAAGTATATCATTTAAATTTGAACCTTTCAAAACTAAAATTTCAAATAGGGGTTGAATAAATATTAACACTTACGCAATACTCCTGGGTAGCGGCGTCGGGGTATCGAAGCTCACCCGTGGCGGGATCTGTCGAGGTGCCGTGGACGGCAAGATATGCGGACAGCACGCTCGGTGTACCACCTTGCGCCAGGGTCTGAGCTCTCTGCAATATTAGAAAATAACTCTTAATATTAGATATATTAGAAAATAACTCTTAATATTGCATTATATCATAAAGGCCGGTCTATTGTAATTTACCGATAACTCCATGGCACGAGTAATATTCCTCGAGCCACTTGTATAAGTGGGGCGACCCCTCTTCGCCGACTTCCTATTCTCTATGTTTTGAGCTGCCTGTTTCTGCACAACACATTCACATTTAGTTTTCTAATTAAGGAACACAAAAAAATAAATTATAAACTAAACAATGAATTACATTTAAAATACATACCTGTTTGCGTTGAGAGTCGAAATATTCGCACAATAGAGGTCATGTCTCTACGTCGACTCTCGCAAAGGCCGGAGTAGATAGGAGGGCCGCTCTCTCTGCTTCGGGGGTCGCCATCTACAGGGAGTAGCAGTCGGCCTTCAGCTCATTCCTATTGTATCGCACCTTCAGCTCATTCCTATGAAGATCGAGCACCCTCCCAGGGTGATCAGGGTCGAGTATAGGCTGAAAATCGCAATCCAACTGAAAATACAAAAAAATATTGTTATTAGATTGCAAGTGTTAATAATAAATATATTATATTGCAAGTGTTAATAAATATATTAATACCCGATCCTGATAAAAGAAGATAGCGAATGAGCACCGGTGCTGGTTGCCCCACTCAACGTGAAGTGGATAGTTCTTCACGAGCCGGCTCTCATCCCCCATATACCGGCCTAACCTCTCGGCATGATCGCCTGTATAGCGATAATCAAGGGTAAAAAAGAGGGGGAATACTGCCTCCCCCTAACTCTGTCAGGCCTCAGCCTGTGGGACTGATTCGGGCCTCGAGTCCCCCTCTGGGGATGGGGAGGCCCTGCGTCTGCAAGAAATATTAATACAATCAATATTAAGACAAAATTGTATTAAGAAATCAAGTTTAAATGAAAATTGAAGTGTGATATATACATCTGGTGACTAAAGCACGAGCCTGGGCCAGGGCAGCAGCACGAGCGGGATGATAGTTCCTTCGGTGAGGAACAGCCGGTGTCCCGGATGCGGACGCATCCCCTCCAACTAGAAAATAAATAATGACGTTAAATTTCCATGAAGTTCATATTTATTCTTTAGAGGATATGTAAAATAAATAAATATTTTATATTTATTCATACTAACCTACAGACTGAGCAGAGGGTACGGAAGTAGCAGGAGTGGCCCCTGCGTCAGATGTGGACGCACCGCCTATAATTAGACAATTAAAAATAGATTATATAAGTAATTGCAAAAAGAATGTGTAGATCAATAATATAACATTCTAAATCAATATGCATGCACTATAGGATATATAAACATACCCGCAGGTGCGGTGGTGTCACCACCTACAGCTAGACAATAAAAAAATGATTATCTAAGTAAGAGCAAAAGGAATGTGTGTATATTTATAATATAGCATTCTAAATCAATATACATGCACTATATGATATATAAACATACCTGGAGGTACGGGAGTGGCCTCTGTCCCTGATGTGGACGCATCACCAACAACTAGACAATCAAACATTGATAATATAAGTAATTTTGACATGAACATGCATGAATATCTGTAATATTACATTCAAAATGGATATGCGTGCAATATACCTGCAGGTGTCGCAAAGTCTACACGGAAGGAGGCATCCGAAGGGGTCTCCGATCTGGATGCAAGACCGGCCCTCTGAAGCTCCCTACGCAGCTTTCCGGGTGGCAGAACCGCTCTGCCTCTGCCTCTGCCGGTGCCGCGGCTGGAGCTCTTGCCGCCCCTCGCTGCTCCCGTTATCGCCATCAAATCTAGATAAACGGTTCGTGGACGCATTAGACAATCATTACAAGTATTGACTATATATGTATAGATCGTAAAATGTGAAGTAATAACATAACATTACTGATAAACTTTTTCGTTGAATGGGCCATGTGCTGTGATTTCCAGCCATATAGTTGAATGGGCAGAAGCCATCACTAGCCAGTCCGAGCCGGACATTGCGAGGATCGCTACTGAATATTGCGTGCCTCCTATCGAAATGCTTCCATGCCGGTGAATCTCTTGGATTGCTCATTTTTCCATCTTCACTTGGAGGAGCACGGTGATGCCAAATCATCGTCTCGGCTGTTTTCTTGCATCTGAATAGCCTATGTAGCCTCTGTATTATGGGAAAGTATCGTGCTATCTTGACAGGTATATCAGGCTTCTTATCAGAATCTTTCGGCTTATACCTGGCCTCTCCGCATGTTGGACACTCTTTCAAATCTGAATTCTCTTTCCGGTACAACACGCAATTTTTAGGACATGCTTGAATCTTCTCGCACTTTAGACCCAAATCAGACATCATCTTCTGGGCTCCGTACCAGCTGTCGGGCACGTTATTTTCAGGGGGAATAGAATCTTTCATGAACGAAAGAAGTATTGTGAATGACTTGTTGCTCCATCCATTTAGTCGCTTAATCTGGAAAAGTTGGACGAACCATAAGAGGATGGAATACTTTGCATTCTTATAAATTGGTTTTCTGGCATCATTCATGAAATTTTCATATTTATCCGCATGCGGTCCTTGACCGGAAGGAATGTCATCTTCGGTATGAATAGATTCACCTAAGGCAGCCCCTACCATATCCTCCATTTCTTCTGATGGAAATAAATTACCGTCTTCTTCTTCTGCTACATTATCGTCTTCTCCTTCTTCTCCTGCCGCATTATCGTGCTCTCCTTCTTCTTCTTCCGCATTACTGCGTTCTTCTCCTTCCTCGTGATATTTCCAAGTTGTATAAAATCTAGTAAAACCATATTTTACGATATGAAGCTCTGCCAATTCTACCTTCTGCCAGTACTTATTGCCACATCTATCGTACGGGCAGAGAATCTTTTCTATCATGATCTAATTATGTGCGCGTGCAAATTCAATAAAAGCAGCAACTCCTGCGACAAACTTAGGTTGCATACGTTGTTGCCAATCCACATACATCCAGTCCTTAACTCTGACGTACTCATAGGCCATGTTAGACTGTATAACATATAAATTGTAGGTTATGGTGACTATATTGAGAAATCTAAGAACGTGATAGTTATTGACAAAGGAGAAAATCCGTGTATATGCTTTGTGTGTGCGTTTGTCGTTGAAAAGAATAAATTATCGAATGTATGTTAACCGATAGACGGGGACTAAGTGGCGCTTTTAGTTTCATATATGAGTATCGATGAGAATATGAGAGTTTCATATTATCATCGAGTATCATATATTGATTTTAACTTGAACATCTTGAATCACTCTCTAATGATGTGTTTGTTGTGTATTCTTATTGTATGTGTGTGTTTCGGCTGTCGGGGGTAAGGCTTCTATTCCATTAAGAATGTATAGAGCGAGCACCCATTCGCTTGTACTTTCAACCGTTTCGAGTAAATTTCGGCAGCACCTCCCCGCTGTTCTTCGAGTACACTGTAATAGAATAAATAATCATTTCAATGCTATGAAACAACGTTGAAATGAACATCTAATCTATTTTTGTACACGGAGAACCAGCGGAAAGGTACCGACGAAATATCTCGAAACGGATAAAAACACAAGTGAATGAAGGTGTTTGCTTTATACATTCTTAACTTGTCCACACCAGACAAATCTATCGGTTATCATACGATTGAATCTTCTCGTCATATAGACTATACAACGGTTGTTAGTATCGAGCTACACCGTCCGATATTTAACAACTTTTGTATAGTTCTATGTCACGACGAATATCGAACGTATGTTAACCGATAGACGGGGACTAAGTGGCGCTTTGAGTTTCATA
Source organism: Agapanthus africanus (assembly GCA_030015575.1). Lineage (NCBI taxonomy): Eukaryota > Viridiplantae > Streptophyta > Magnoliopsida > Asparagales > Amaryllidaceae > Agapanthus > Agapanthus africanus. The sequence continues at coordinate 818,457,651 of CM057339.1, read as the reverse complement.
TATGAGTATCGATGAGAATATGAAGGTTTCATATTATCATCGAGGATCATATATTGGTTTTAACATGAATATCTTGAATCACTCTCTAATGATGTGTTTGTTGTGTATTCTTGTTATATGTGTGTGTTTCGGCTGTCGGCGGTAAGGCTTCTATCCCATTAAGAATGTATAGAGCGAACACCCATTCGCTTGTGCTTTCAACCGTTTCGAGTAAATTTCGGCAGCACCTCCCCGCTGTTCTCCGAGTACACTGTAATAGAATAGATAATCATTTCAAAGCTATAAAACAATGTTGAAATGAACATCTAATCTATCTTTGTACATGGAGAACCAGCGGAAAGGTACGGACGAAATATCTCGAAACGGATGAAAATACAAGTGAATGAAGGTGTTTGCTTTATACATTCCTAACTTGTCCACACGGGACAAATCTATCGGTTATCATACGATTGAATCTTCTCGTCACATAGACTATACGACGGTTGTTAGTATCGAGCTATACCGTCCGATATTTAACAACTTTCGTATAGTTCTATGTCACGACGAACATCGAACGTATGTTAACCGATAGACGGGAACTAAGTGGCGCTTTGAATTTCATATATGAGTATCGATGAGAATATGAAGTTTTCATATTATCATCGAATATCATATATTGGTTTTAACTTGAACATCTTGAATCACTCTCTAATAATGCGTTTGTTGTGTATTCTTGTTGTATGTGTGTGTTTCGGCTGTCGGGGGTAAGACTTCTATCGGTTATCATACGATTGAATTTTCTCGTCACATAGACTATACGACGGTTGTTAGTATCGAGCTATACCGTCCGATATTTAACAACCTTCGTATAGTTCTAAACCAACGACGGTAAATTGTGAAGCATGAAACAACGGGTATAAAGCACTAACATGAATGTATAAAATAACATAAACAGGTAGCAGTAATGGGCATGGATCATGACAGTATTCTAGGTTAATATGCAAGTCACTAAACTAACTGTATTTATCTCATTTGAAATCGATTGGTGGAATATATCCTCATATTTAGACTCCTGAACCCTACAGGCATATGTGAGAGGCCAACCCAATAATTTTTCAAGGACCCTCCACCCCAATTTTTTTTCCTTTTATGAAACCTAAACCTACCCAACCAAGATCAGGCAGGTTTATAAAGACGAAAACACACCTAATTTATTAGACGGGTTAGGGTTGAGTCTAACCCGACTTCACCATACTTAGCTGTTAGAGTGTATATGAATACGGATAATTCAAGCTAACTCCGTATCCGTATTAGATTTGCATCATATACAAATAGTGATTTTCATTTTTGACGACCATCAATATCCGTATACGAAAATGATAACACCTATTCCGTTCCGTATCTGATACCCTTAGTAGCTTGAAACTCAAAATTTTCACCTTTCAATGGTGCAGCAAGCACCCTTAGTAGCTTGAAAAAGTGTATTATATACAACACCATTTGAAACTCAAAGTTACAGTAAACATCACTGCTTTGGTCTAAATTGTATTTGCAAAATTCAATGATGGTATTAAAAAATGGAGAATTTCTACGGTGTTTTATTTAATTTACATTTTTGCAAATTTAGATATGTTTTAATTTTCCTAAATATCACAACCCAATCCTAACCCTAGCCCCAGCTGAACCCCAACCCCAACTCCAACTCTAATCCTAACCCCAGCCCCTGCAGGAGTCCCAGCTGAACCCCAACCCTAACCCCAACCCCAACACCAACCGCAACCCCAGCCCCAGCCTCAACCGTAACCGTAACCCTAACCCCAACCGATGCCTAACCCTAACCCTCATCGGTTCCCAAACCCTGAACCCTAGCCCTAAAATCATCAAAATTATGTTTAATTGAAAATTTACTAACCTCTAGGCGGTGCATGAGACGACGGAGACGCTTGATCGGTGGTCGACAACGCGCGCAATCGGCGACAAGGAAGAACGAGGGCGGTGGCGACGACGAAACGGAGGACGAGAACGGCGACGAGGCGGGAACGAGAGATTTGGGGATTTTAACGCTCCCGAGAGGATTTTGAGAGTGAACAGCGTAGGGCATTTCTGTGCATTTTTAATTAAATTCCCATTTAGATGCCCCTACGGATTAGTCCGTAGGTCCTTGGTTTACGGCTCCGTAGGGGCAAACAACAAATTACGATTTAATATTTTTAAATTAAAGCGTCTTGGACTGTAGGGGCAACCGTCTGGCCCTACGGATTAGTCCTTAGGACCAAAATAAATCTGCCCCTAATCCGTAGGGCCAAAATAAATCTGCCCTTACGGATTTCATTATCCGTAGGGGCAACCCCCTATTTTAGTAGTGTCTCTGTCTTTCATTATCTTGTCAATCATGTGTATGGTTTCATTGAAAGTTTGTATTTCTTAATCAGAATTAAGTCTTATAATTACTTCATGTCGAAGAAAGAATGCTTGATGGATCTTCTTTATCCGTGCAATGCACATCCAACTTTTAATGTTGGTGTTAAAATTGGTGGGACCGCCTATGGTTGCGTGGGGTCCTTAGAGGAATTTGATGGAAGGTCTATTTATCAGAGCAGGATAAAACAGAGTAGAGATCCCAATTTGTTCTTGATTCGAAGTAGAAATCTAGTTCTCTAAATATGTATTTATGCTTCAGTTCCTTATGATTGCTTCTACATGAACTTATATAATTTCTAGCAAGAAAAATGTTAGTTTACTTTAATTGCTTATCGAGGTTTCTTTCTTAGAATTATTCAAAAGTATTTTTATCCATCTAAAATATGAGTTACGGGCCTATTAAATAAGAAGCCCAATAGAAGACTTGACCAACTGTTTTAAATTGCTCAACTGTAAAAGTAATGGAGTAAATATGCACTGCAACATTTAATCATCTATGAATTTGAATAGCTCAAATTTATGAATCCTCCAGAGAAAATTCAATTTTGTACAAACATAATGGCTAAAATTAAATTCACTGGAGATTATTTTCTAAGAAGAGTAAAGGTCGGAGTTAAAAATTACACCTCACGGCTGAAATCAAAATGTCAAAGTTAAGGCCAAAAAAGTGGGCCTGGGACCGGGCCCGAACCCAAGTCCAAGCCGGTGGCCCAATCCTGACTGGTCCAAGCTCAAGCATGGGGCCCAGCCCCATCTCAAGAAGAGAATTAAAATGCAATAAATAGATATAAAATGTAATAAATAAATTTATGTGTAATAAGTATGAATAATACAAAATAATCGGCAAAAAAACAAATTATGTAAAACCCATCCCTCATATGCAAAAAGAAATAAGCACATGGGCATGGAAGAAGCAAAAGAGCCATTTTGTAAAGCCAAGAGGCAAAGTGAAAAATGTAAAGCTTATATAAGACAAAAATATGAAGAAAATCAGAAAAAACTTTCATTCTCATATCATTTTAGGGTTTTAAGCCTTCTCGCTCTCTCATCAAGATTTTTCTTCTTCTTCAATTAAATTTAGAAAAAATCTTCCTATTTTCAAAGGTAAATAGATTTTAGACCACAAACCCATTTAAAAAGAGAGTGAATCTTCCATGAAATCCCAAAAAGGAGAGATTTTTGCCTCCCCCTTCTTGCTCAAGATCTAAAGAGAAAAGAGAAAGAAAAAGCAGAATCGATCTCAAAAAACTGCATTGTGGAAAGTTCTAAATCTTAGAAAAGGGAAAATATACCCTTTTTCATTATTTAAGATTCGAATCCGAAATTTTGAAGATTCAAGAAAGAATTTTGGACTAAATAGGAGAAGATTGAGAGTGACCCAATCAAAGGGAAAGTCTTTGGAGTTCTCCCTTGAGGAACCCTTTGGGATACAGCGTCCAAAATTTGGGCGCCCACACCAGGAGCGCTAATTGCTAATAATTTGCGCAAGCGCAACCTGTGCAATTCACGGGCTCAAGCGCTTGCGCAAGGACACGTGCGGCACACGTGGCGTTAGCATCAATCTTTTGCGCAAGCACAACCCGTGCAATCCACGGGCGTAAGCTCTTGCATAAAGACACATGCGGTACACGTAGCGCTAGCTTCAATCCTTTGCGCAAGCGCAATCCATAGACACAAGCGCTTGCGCAAAGGCGCATGCAACACACATGGCGCAAGTGCTAATCTTTTGCACAATTGCAGCCCGTGCAATATAAGAGCGTGAGCGTCAAGCGCCACACGTGCAATACAAGGTCGCAAGTGCCAAGCACCCTCAAAACTGTTCTTCAAAACAAGACATGCACATATTGCGCACTGAGTTCACATGACCCATTTGACCCGTCAATCGGAGGTTCCCCCGCGTCAAAGCCAGGGATAATTAACGACAGTTTTGTTTATGGTTGCTGGAGATTAGAATCCCCACAATCAATAAACCCCTGCCTACCCTAGACAGAGGGAATCTGTATATGCCTGATAAGAGAGCGCATTCTTATCTCAATAGGATGGCGAAAAATACTCTACAGATTCTGACACGCTCTGTAGGACCTATCTCTTCTCCCATATTTCGGGTCAAGCGATCAAGCGAACTCAACTAAGACATACGTTGTTGTCTGTACGGAACTATTCTCCTTCATTCAGATCATTAACTATCAACAATAATCAACAATGATGAAACTTTGAATGCTTGTTAGTCGTAAGTAACGGATGACGATCAGGGTCTGCTCGTTGTTCTTCTCTTATACCTTGTGTTCGGATGCCAACAAAGAACTGCTTCACATACCTGCTCCATAAGCTCACATCTGAAATGATGTTAAACTAAAGTTTCTCAAGTTATGTCCGAAATGACATTAAACTAATGTATGTTAAATTCCGAGAAAACAAGCTCAGCTTCCAATGCGACCACCGTCACATACACAATCAAAGCTACCGCCAAAGTGAGTCTCCCATCAAGCCTTATGCAGCAGTGGACGGAACCTTCGGTTCAATTTGGGTCCATCACATTTGTTCCGGTCTCCATTAGTGATCCTACCGCGAAATCTCCATTAAGCCAAATCAAGAGACCAACCCTAAAAAAAGTTATGATCACAAAGGTATTCGAGCCAAAACACAAATCGGTGTTTGAGCAGCTTTCTATCTATTTATATGGGGGCAAGGCTGTCAAATAGCAGGAGGCAACAAGACGTCCTACGCCAGCTCAGGCGAGGCCTATGGCTATCGCAAATGCAAGTGTCTTCTCTAAATTGTCTATCGGTCAGCCCAAAATGGCCACTAAGGAAGAAAATGCCTGCCAAGCCTTTAAAGTCGAAGAGTTGAAGCAAAAACAGATTAGATATAGAGCCAATAAGAGGGCTAAGCTTCCCACTAGATTTAAGTTCGTTGGTTTCTAAGAACATGGCTACTCCGCGAAAAAACCTAAATCTGCCGTAAAGATCAACAATTCTTTCGAACCCCTAGGATCGGCGCAAAAGTATGCTATGACTGCACGGATCAAGAAGAAGATGATTCAAAGAGTTTTGCAAAGAGGCATGTCTAAACCCCAGAATCAAAAGCATAGCACGGTTTCATCAAGAGTATACCAAGCTCCACTCACCATGCAAAATCAAAAGAAAGAACTCAAACAGAGGGTACCAGTTGTATCCAAAACACCGGTCGGACCGACTGCTCTTAGTGCTTGTCCTTCTCTAAAAGGAGGGGACTAAAACAATGGCCCAAAAGCCCAGTAAATATCTCTGCCAATGATGTGGCAATAGACGGATACACAATCCACACAGTCTATATGGTGGGACACACGTTTGTCCAAAAGAAGAAAAAGATACAAAGGCCTCTTCAAAGAAAGCCCAAGGTCGGGCGGAAGAATCAAATGAAGCCCATAGTCTCGGCCATCAATTCAACTCGATTAAACTCAAAAATCTAGGAAACTCAAATAACTCTACAAAAAGACGCCAATAAGGCCAAATAAAAAATAAGAGCAAATAACAACCCTTAAATCGTTAAACTGGAAATAATCGACCCCTAACTCGTTAAACTGGGAGGAAAAAAGGGGGTAAGCACACAAGCAAAAGGGGCACGATTGAAAACCTAAAATGTTTTGTGAGTAAAAACAATAAGATTACCCGCGAGCTTGTGAAAACCCGAAAGGGCGCAAACTCAGAAGAAGGAGAAAAAAACTTTTGACCTCTAAGTCGTTAAACTGGGAATATATATATATATATATAAGCATCTCAAATTCTACCAACGGCGAATGGTGAGTTGCTCCTGTTATACTATTCCAGTGTAGCGATACAGACGTCAAACAAAATTCAAATCCCCAAAATTCCAAATTTTCAAGCCATACTGTATTCAAGATCTTCAAACTCCAATCAAAATACAACCCAAATTTCAACTCCAAAACCAATCCTAAACTTCAAATCCAACTCAATGCAAATCCTAGCTAAAATCCAGACAAAATCCAAAATTCAACTCCTAAAATCCGGACCTTTAAGTCCTAATTCAATTCCCAACAATAATGACCCCTAAGTCGTTAAACTGCGAATAAAAAACCCCTAAATTGTTAAACTGGGAATTGATGACCCTTAAATCGATAAACTAGGAAAAAAATAAAATTCTCCAACGACAACTGATGATTTACTCCTGAAACTATGCTTCAGTGTTACTAATGCTATTGTCAACCAAAATCCAAATTCCAAAATCCTCCAAAACTCCACATCCAAATCCTTCAAAGGCAAATGAAGATTCGCTACTGAAACCATGCTTTAGTGGTAACGATGTTGATGCCAAACAACAAGCCAAATCCTTAAAGCCTCCAACGACAAATGTTGAGTCGCTCTTGGTACCATATTCTATTCTAGTGTAGCAATATTGATACCAAATTCCAAACTCAAATTCAAAAGTCCCATCGGAAAAGGCAGAAATAAAACAGATCAAATTAAAATCCTACCCGACAACGCTTCCAAGCCAGAAAGTCCCGCTGGACAGATGCGAAAATTCCAAAACAAATCAAATCAACAGGTCAACCAATGACCTCTCCTCGGAATCAAGCCCCGCCTCGGAAATGGGTCAACCAACAACCTCCCTGTCGGAATTACGCTTAGTCTCGGAAACAAGTCAACAAATTGCCATCCCCATCGAAATTATGCTCCGCCTTGGAAGGTCTGCCCTGTGTCAGAATCATACTACGCCTTGAAAAATCAAGCCTGTGCTGGCATCGGAATCATGCTCCGACTCGGAAGGTCTGCCCCGCGAAGGAATCATGCTCCATCTCAGTAAATCAAGCCCAAGTCGGAATCATGATCCGCCTCAGAAAATCAAGCCCCATGTCGGAATCATGCTATGTCTCAGAAAATCAAGCCCGCATCGGAATCAAGCTCCGCTTCGGAAAATCAAGCCCGCGTCGGAATTATGCTACACCCTCGGAATCATGCACCATCTCGGAAAGTCAGCTCCCACGTCGGAATCATGCTTTGCCTCAGAAGTGTCCCTTGCATCGGAATTAAGCTCCATCTCAGAACCAAATCCCTGACGAAAAAACGCTTTGTCTACCGCGTCAGAATTATTCTCCGTCTTGGAACCAACCTCCGCATCGGAATCATTCACCGTCTCAAAATCAACTCCTGCGCCGGAATCAAGTTTTTCCTCAGGATCAAACCAACTATCTGTCTCCCGCGTGACTACCCGCGAGCTTGTGAAAACCCGAAAGGGCGCAAACTCAGAAGAAGGAGAAAAAAACTTTTGACCTCTAAGTCGTTAAACTGGGAATATATATATATATATATATATATATATATATATATATATATAAGCATCTCAAATTCCACCAACGGCGAATGGTGAGTTGCTCTTGTTACTATTCCAGTGTAGCGATACAGACGTCAAACAAAATTCAAATCCCCAAAATTCCAAATTTTCAAGCCATACTGTATTCAAGATCTTCAAACTCCAATCAAAATACAACCCAAATTTCAACTCCAAAACCAATCCTCAACTTCAAATCCAACTCAATGCAAATCCTAGCTAAAATCCAGACAAAATCCAAAATTCAACTCCTAAAATCCGGACCTTTAAGTCCTAATTCAATTCCCAACAATAATGACCCCTAAGTCGTTAAACTGCGAATAAAAAACCCCTAAATTGTTAAACTGGGAATTGATGACCCTTAAATCGATAAACTAGGAAAAAAATAAAATTCTCCAACGACAACTGATGATTTACTCCTGAAACTATGCTTCAGTGTTACTAATGCTATTGTCAACCAAAATCCAAATTCCAAAATCCACCAAAACTCCACATCCAAATCCTTCAAAAGCAAATGAAGATTCGCTACTGAAACCATGCTTTAGTGGTAACGATGTTGATGCCAAACAACAAGCCAAATCCTTAAAGCCTCCAACGACAAATGTTGAGTCGCTCTTGGTACCATATTCTATTCTAGTGTAGCAATATTGATACCAAATTCCAAACTCAAATTCAAAAGTCCCATCGAAAAAGGCAGAAATAAAACAGATCAAATTAAAATCCTACCCGACAACGCTTCCAAGCCAGAAAGTCCTGCTAGACAGATGCGAAAATTCCAAAACAAATCAAATCAACAGGTCAACCAATGACCTCTCCTCGGAATCAAGCCCCGCCTCGGAAATGGGTCAACCAACAACCTCCCTGTCGGAATTACGCTTCGCCTCGGAACCAAGTCAACAAATTGCCATCCCCATCGAAATTATGCTCCGCCTTGGAAGGTCTGCCCCGTGTCAGAATCATGCTACGCCTTGAAAAATCAAGCCCGTGTTGGCGTCGGAATCATGCTCCGACTCGGAAGGTCTGCCCCGCGAAGGAATCATGCTCCATCTCAGTAAATCAAGCCCAAGTCGGAATCATGCTCCGCCTCAGAAAATCAAGCCCCATGTCGGAATCATGCTATGTCTCGGAAAGTCAAGCCCGCGTCGGAATCAAGCTCCGCCTCGGAAAATCAAGCCCGCGTCGGAATTATGCTACACCCTCAGAATCATGCACCATCTCGGAAAGTCAGCTCCCACGTCGGAATCATGCTTTGCTTCAGAAGTGTCCCCTGCATCAGAATTAAGCTCCATCTCAGAATCAAATCCCTGACGAAAAAACGCTTTGTCTACCGCGTCAGAATTATTCTCCGTCTTGGAACCAACCTCCGCATCGGAATCATACACCGTCTCAAAATCAACTCCTGCGCCGGAATCAAGTTTTGCCTCAGGATCAAACCACCTATCTGTCTCCCGCGTTGGAATCATGCTCCAACTCGGGACACCGACCTCAACGTCACTAAAAGAGAATCAAATCAATTTCTCCACGAAAGAAAATCTATCAATTTCACGCACACGACCCATGCATGTGGTGTGCATTTATTGATGGGGGACACTTTATTGGGGTAAAAAATTACACCTTACAGCCGAAGTCAAAAAGTCAAAAGGTCAAAAAGTCAAATTTAAGGCCAAAAAGTGGCCCCGGCCCAAGCACCAATCCAGGTCAAGTGGGTCCAAGCCTGAACTCAAATCCAATCCGGTGGGCCCAAGCCTAGATTAGTCCAGGGCCGGTCCCATCTCAAGAAGAGAATTAAAATGCAATAAATAAATATAAAATGTAATAAATAAATTTATGTGTAATAAAGATGAATAATATAAAATAATGGGCTTGGGATAAAAGGCTCAGTTGTTGTTGTAATAGGCAGAAAACCAAATTATGTAAAACCCATGGCTCATGTGTAAAAAGAAATAAGCATATGGGCATAAGAGTGGCAAAAGAGCCATTTTGTAAAGCCCAAGAGACAAAGTGAAAAATGTAAAGCCTACATAAGGCAAAGATATGAAGAAAATTAAGAACAACTTTCATTCTCATATCATTCTAGGGTTTTGAACTTCTCAAGGTTCTCCTTCTTCTTTTTTTCCAATTAAATTTAGAGAAAACCTTCTCCTTTTCAAAAGTAAATAGATTTTAGATCACAAACCCATTGAAAAGAAAGTGAATCTTCTATCAAATCCCAAAATAGAGATTTTTGTCTCCTTCCTTCCTTCTCAAGATCTAAAAAGGAAAGAGGAAGAAGGAAAAATCATCTCAAAAAACCTCATTGAGGGCAAAATCTAAAGCTTAGAAAAGGGTAAAAGGGCACCTTTTCATTATTCAAGATTCGAATCCAAAGTTTGGAAAATTCAAGAGAGTATTTTGGACTAAATAGGAGAAGATTGAGGGTGACCCTATCAAAAGGAAAGCTTTTCAGTTTCTCCCTTGAGGAAATCCTTTGGGTGCACGCCCAAAATTTGGGCACCCATACTAGGAACTCCAGCTCCATAAAAGCGCCAAGTGCTAATCCTTTGCTCAAGCGCAACCCGTGCAATCCATGGGTGCAAACGCTTGTGTAAAGGCACGTATGACACGCATGGCGTTAGCGTCAATCTTTTGCGCAACCGCAACCCGTGAAATCCACGGGCGTAAGCGTTTGCGTAAAGGCACGTACGACACACGTAGTCCAAGCGCTAATCCTTTGCGTAAGCGTAACCCATGCAATCCACGGGCTCAAACGCTTGCGCAAAGACATGTGCAACACACATGGTAGTAATGCTATTCTTTTGCGCAATCACAACCCGTGCAATCCACATGCACGAGCGCCAAGCGCAAGCGCAACCCGTATAATCCATGGGCATGAACACCAAAAGCCACACGTGCAATATAAGGGAGCAAGCGCCAAACACCCTCAAAACTGTTCTTCCAAACAAGACACACACATTGCACGATGAGTTCACATGACCCATTTGACCCGTTAATCGGAAGTTCTCCCATATCAAAGCGAGGGGTAATTAACGTCAGTTTTGTTTGCGGCTGTCGGAAATTATAATCCCTACAATCAATATACCCCTGCATACGCTTGACAGGGGGAATTTGCATATGCTCGACAAGTGAGCGCATTTCTATCTCAATATGGCGACGAAAAACACTCTACCAGTGCCAGATTTACTTGCTTTTATTTATTTGTTTGTTTATTTATTTTTGCATGCTTTGTTCCTTCAAGGAAAGAGCAATGGTGTACTGGGTGACAACATAGCGTATTTCACACATGGAGGATTTATTTTTTTCGAGAAAAGGTTGGAATATATTAGGTTATGTCATATTATTACTGAAAATAGAAAGGAAAGGGAAAATTCTGTGTCTAGCTTATACACAGAGCCCAACATCCAAGTCAATGGTTTTGTTTAAAGCCCTAAATTTGGATCCCAACAGGTAATGGCCATCGTTGTGCCACTTATATTTATAATTTACACGTTCACTATCATATACTCTACATGCGCGACTAAGTGAAATTATCCGGTGTGCTGGACATGCATCTATTATGATCCCATCCTTTATTTCTTTCATGAGTGGGAATATGTGTTTGGTACAGGGAATAATCTTTTGTACTGTGGTGGATGATGTAAGTATCGTAGCCCTGATACAATTTGTAAAGAACAGACAAGTGGAATAAAGGTAACATTGAATTAACGAACTTTTATCATTACAAAGAGACACTCACACTCTTACACTCACACAGCTATATATAACTTTCACAAGAACATATACCTCTCTTAGCACTTGTGTGCTTCTCACTTGCTTTCTTGCCTACTTAGCTTCTATAAGAGGGGCTAAGCCTATATTTATAGGCAACCTAGAAAAACTCTCTCTCTCTCTCTCTCTCTCTATATATATATATATATATATATATATATATATATATATATATATAGAGAGAGAGAGAGAGAGAATAATGGAGGAAAGATGCCATAGGAGGGAATTCCCTCCTATGGCGTCGAAAAAGTACGCCATCCATCGTGTTTTCCGAAGATCCACACCCATCATCATTATCGTTATCATCTAAGATATGGGTACACCAAATTTCATGTGATTCTACAACTTTTTCACCGTTGAATTAGTGGGTTCAAAATTAACTGTTTACCGACAATAGACTTTTTACATTGCTAAATCAACAGTGAAAAATTTGTAGAATCACACGAAATTTGGCGTACCCACATCTTAGATGATATCGATGAAGATGATGGATTCCGATCGTCGGAAGATACGACGGATGGCGTACTTTTTCGACACCATAGGAGGAAATTCCCTCCTATGGCCTCTTTCCTCCATTATTCTCATATATATATATATATATATATATATATATATATATATATATGAGAATAATGGAGGAAAGAGGCCCTAGGAGGCTTTTTACGTTAGATAGCGGCACAAATCACGCCCTCTACCATTTTATTCGACGATCGACACCGGCCATCTTGATCTTCATCATCTAACATGTCGATACACTAAATTTCACGTGATTCCAACACCTTTTCACTGTTCATTTAGTAGGTGCAAAATTAACGGTTTACCGACAATAGAACTTTTTACATTGCTAAATCAACAGGGAAATTGTGTTGTAATCATATGAAATTTTGGTGTATCGACAAATTCGAGAATGGGGATCAAGTTGGAAGGTGCTAATCGTTGAATAAAATGACGGAGAACATATTTTTGCCGCCACGCAACGCAAAAAGCATTTTAGAGCCTCTTTCCTTGATTACTCTCTCTATCTGTGTGTGTGCGCGCGCGCGAGAGAGAGAGAGCGCGATTTATTTGAGAAGTTATCATAAACTAGAGACTTCACTGCTTTATCTTTTCTATAATATTATGTTTAATCTAGAAGCTTCATAGCTTTATCTTTTCTATAATATTATGCTTAATCTAGAAGCTTCATGGTTCTAAATATTCCTCTCATATTTCTAAATGGCACACAAGATTTATGATATGATTTCAAGAAATTTCTAGAGAATTTGAAAGTTGTTGTTGATCTCCAACACCCTCCCTCGACAACTTCTCTAATCGTGAGCTCGCTGCATTTTCTTTTTCTTCCTCTTGTATCTCCACTTTGAGTGTTTAAATTGCCGTGTAACTCCTCGAGCCACTGGTCGCATATTGTATTTCTTCATTAATGCATTTGATTGATCTTGGATTCTCAAAGTAGGATTTTCCTGTTTGAGATCTTTTCGAAGATATTTATCGCCATCTCCTACTTTATTTGTATAACCCGCTCTAAACTTTGTGTCACGATAAGCAATGCGCCTTCCTGCCTTATCATCTAATGATATGTAACAAATTTGCTCCGCTGGTAGTAGATGCTCATCATCTTTCTTCGGCTCTCCCATCTCCTCTTGCAACTTCGCTTTCATATCTTGCTCGACAGTCCTTCGAAATTAGAATTAAACGTAGATGCTTCATCTGTATCAACCGAGATTGCGATCAAAACTGCATCACTGATCTCCTTTTCATTAGGGCATGCATCATCCTCGAGATAGAAGGATTCTTCAATATTCTAATCATCTTCACTGTCATATCCATCACTAAACCATTCCTCCTCCTTGATGGCGGAGAATGCTAGAGCATCTCACTCTTCAATTTATAGGCTTCATTCTTGACAGTGGAGAATGCGAAGGCATCCCACTTGTTCCCGTCAAAATTTTTGGCTCAAAACTAATTGTTCCTTTTATAAAAATAGAAGGCAAGCTTTACATGTTAAACAGGTGATCACTCACATGCAAAGCATGTGATTAATGGCTTCAGATAGAAATCCTATGATAACCCCCATGTGCAAAGCACGTGAGCACTCACGTGAAAATTACGTAAGTACCTGCTGCAGCTAGGATTAAATCCTATAGCAGCGCCCACATGTTAAATACGTGAGCACTCACATGCAAAGCATGTGAGTACCGACGTCAGATAGGATTAAAATCTATGATAGCCTCCACGTGTTAAACGTGTGAGTTCCCTCGCCGCATTCTTTTGGCAGCGCTCACATGCAAAGCACGTGAGCGCCGCTGTCATATATGTATATGGCAGCGCTCACATGATAGCATGTGAGTGCCCCAATTTAAAACACTCTCATCTGATGGAATTAAATTCTATTTGGAAAATATTTTCTCTGATCTTTCTAATATGGGAAGATCTTTCTTTAATAAAGAATTTTTGGATTTAAAATCCAATGGTGATAAAATATCATCAATTAAACTATCTGATAGAATTAAATTCTATATGGAAAATATTTTCCCGATCTTTCTAAAATAAGAAAGATCTTCTTTGTTAAACAGAATTAAATTTTATGGTTAGGGAAAATATCTTCTTAACAAGATATTCATATGATAGAATAAAATTCTATATTATGAAAATATTTTTCTAATCTTGTTAAACCAACAAGATATTCATATGATAGAATAAAATTCTATGTTAGGAAAATATTTTCCTAATCTTGTTAAAACAAACAAGAAATCTTCTCTGTTAAACAAAGAACATTCGGATTAAAAATCCAACGGTGACTAAATTTACCGGTTGATCTTTAAGATCAATTTGATTGATTATGAAATTAATCATGATTCCTCAATGAGAGATTTCCTACAACAGATTGATTTTTCTCTTCTCCTATAAATAGGAGAAAAGTGATTAAATCTAAAAAGAGGAGACCCCTAAAAGCTTCTGTAAAAAAATATAGAAGGTTCTCCAAAACCCCCACAAAATAACAGAGAATTTAATCCTCAATAAAAAAGAAATATCTTCTTCCTACTCAAAACCCTAGGTAAAGAAAGAAGAGAGATCAAAATATCTCTTTTACCTATCATATTATATCCAAGGGTTTAACCTTTCGAAAAGAACTATGTTCTTTCTCTGGATTTGAGATCCACCAGAAAAATCTCCTGTTAGTTGAGAATTTAATTCCAATCAGGAAAATCTTGTTCTTGAGAATTAAGGATTCAAGGAAGAACAAAGTTAAAAAAGACATGAGAGAAGAACGTGAAAAAGATGGAATCCATAATACTCCAGGAACTTAGTTCCTTCATTATCAAGAACTTGGTTCTTAAAGAACCTGATCCCAGATCCTAAAAAAAGCGGTCTTTAGTGATTGTTAATGGTCAAAATACCATGAACAGAGATTTAATTTCTCTAAAAATATGGACAGAGATTAAATCTCTAAGAATTCAGCCCCTCATATGATATCTACGTGAGCGCTCTAAAGAAGTGGAAGATAGCGCCTCATGTGAAACACAAGTGAGCATCCAAGAACTCAGCGCCTCATGTGATAGCACGTGAGTGCCAAGAAACATAGCGCCTCATGTGGTAAATCATGAGCGGGAAAAAGGAGCAGCGGCTTACGTGATACCCACGTGAGCGCTGTATAAAAGTACTTAGCATTGTATAGTCAAAGTGACTAAGTGCTTAGCACTGATAGTGGGGGGCATTTGTTCGTCATATGACACATACGTGAGCGCCAAAGAAGCAATTAGATATCATATCCGTAGTCAAAAGATTAAGTGCTTAGCACTGCTGAATGATGGAAAAAGCCCAGGACTGAGCCCAAAATTGGCTAAGTCTCTGAAATTTCCTTGAACCCATATTGTTCACTGTTGCCGAGCCTATATACTCTGTTGATTGATCTTAACAAAATTTAATGATCCTTAAACATATCTCTAAGTTGATCTTAGTCTTATATAAGACCAACGTATCTTTAATTAAAATAAATTGAGCCCATATGCTCATATGTTTAAGTCGATCTTAATCTAAAACCAGATTAACGGTCCTTAAATAAAGTAAAATATTATTTGAACTGACGGAATATACAACCTAAGTTCAAACCCAAATCTAATATATATGGATTTGGACTAATCCACGCTCTATGGGCAACGACATAAATTATCTTCGTATACAATCCACGGGCAACCAAAATAAATAAAACACAACACGACACGAAGTAACCTACCGGAATAGGAGAAAGTTTTTATCGTAATGCTATAACATAATTAACTACAGGGAATAGCGTCCCCACGATCAAAAACCCCTCACAAATGAGGGGGAATTTGATAAAGTCTACTATATCGGTCGTATCTATCCGAACCTCTGATATACGGTGCCATAAATCAACTTGTTATCTTCGGTGAGGTGGATGGATATGTCCAAATAGTATCTTTCCGCAAATTCAGGCAAGACGATTCATTACAGTACTTCTCTGTGTTCGGCGACAAACAGATTCTGGTACGCCTGGTGGGTCCTCTTCCTCTTTCCACTCTAAATTTCGTGTGTCGTATTTTTCCGCGATCAAATAATCGTGGTATTTATGTTTGTAGTTGCCCTTGGGTAATAAGATACTGAAGCTGGTGTTTCTTCTCTTTCTAGAGGTGCGTTTGCTTCAACTCATCGCAACTCAGGCTCTTTCATATCTGGTGGAGTCAAGTATGAGGCCACTTGCAGCCTCAAATCTCTGCAATCCGGCTTTTCAAGAAATCAATGGGCTTATTTTTGGGTCTATACCCCCACCTTCTACCCTCGGTGCTTCAATGCCAAAGGAGGAAGCTCAGATGAATTCTGTCTTCTACAGGCTGGCTCCTCAAGCTTCAGCCCTGCAGACAGCATTGATATTCATGTGACTGGCACCTGCCGAAAACCAAGGTCAACACAGGAAGCAGAATGGTCAACCTCTCAAAGGAAAAAAGGGGAAAGCTCAGTAAATAAGACAAGCTGGGGGCAATTCTCCATCCGTGTTGAGTCCTCCTACTTCAACTCCGATGGCAAATGCTGTTGTTACAACCAGGAACAGTTTTGAACTGCTGCGAAGGGCCAGAAAAAATTCCTTTATTGTAGTATTGAAAAAGTCTCTGCAACCCACAGAGATCCAAGAAGAGCAGAAATCAGCTCGCTTCCTAAAATAACTTTTCTCATCTATATATAAGACGTGGAAGCAGGTGAAGGACTCGATAGTCGTATACGGCTCTTCCTCTAAGCGCCAGCCAAACTTTGACAACTCTCCTTACAAATACAAGGGGTCTCATCCCAAGGTGGTTCCTTTTCTGATGGTTCCTTTTAAAGCCAAAGCGGCTTCTCACAAAAAAGAGATGCCTAATAAAGTCTAAACGCCCGAAGATGACTCCAAGGGTCAAGATTCCAAACGCCCCATGCTTGGGAGCATGATAGTTCATACAGTCCATGTGGTGAATTATAAAGAGAAAAGTACTGCCTCTACTAGTCATGGACTGCATACCCGGTCTCCTAAAAAAGCTCAACTTCAATGTGAAAAGTTGCAAAAGATGCTTACTCAGGCAGCGGCACTAGTTAATCTATTGCCTAAGGCAAACCCCGAAGACGCGCCTAAAGAAAGGACAGGGCAGGAGTTGGATATCGATTTACTGAAACACGCTCTTAAAAAGAAAGATGAAGAAGAGGAAGCAATATCCGCTAAAATGAACCGGATGACCCTTTTGATCCAGAATATGGCTGGAATGATGGTGCAATCGGAACCATTGGCAGATGAACCGCCGGTAGTCGCTCTTAATGATGAGGATGACATTTCAAATCCTCTACAAGCCTTATCAACTGCTGAGGAGGAAATGATCTCAAAAGAAAAGCTGGACACATATATCACTCAGCAAATCAAAGCTCACTATGCCAATAAAGAAGCAAATAGGTCGATCAAGGCTGGTCGACCGTATCCGGCATGATACAATCAAGTACAGTACCTGCCATAATACATATTTCTAACATTCCATATGTACAAAGGAACCGAGAATCCTCGCCAGCACATCGTGCGATTTAAATCCATGTGCGGCAACACTGGAGGAAATGATATACTGCTCCTCCGAAAGTTCGCCAGCAGTCTAGTGGACATTGCGTTCGAATGGTATGCGGAACTCCTAAATGACTCCGTGAATACCTTTAACGAGATGGAGATGTTCTTCTATCAGAGATTCGCCAGTATGAATAAACGCACTACCGTGACGGCATTGGTCAATAAAAGAGTTAGATCAAATATGACTTGGGTTCAATATGTTACCTGATGGCGAAATCTCTATGCTAAATACAAGCAGTGCATCGACGAAGCTCCAGCCGTAGGAATGTTCATAGCTACCCTTGATCCAAATTCAAAGGTGTTCCTATATATGGCCCTCTTCAAGCTGACGACCTTCCAAGAGCTCATAGATAAAATGGCTTGATTGGATCAGATGGGTTAAGACGCATTCTCTTCCGATGAAAATATATGAAAAGCAGAGACAAGGTGGCATTTGTCGCCAACGCTCCACAAAAAATGAGCAGCTCTGAAGCAGTTTGTTTCCAAAATAGCGACAGCACTGGTTCTACCCTTCGAAAGATTAGGATGCGAATACTCGCTACTCCGAAATATACGCATGGGGCATATTGCTCACTGGTGGACGAATCTCTAGGCGTGTTAGTCCTTTCTTCAAAGAACAGAAAGGATGTTAAGGGACCTACAAGTGGATCCTACAATCAAGGGGAGTAGCCCGCTTAAACCAAAAACCATGGAAGGGATGTGGAATCTATGTCCCACTCCAAATCAAATGATGAAGGGAAAAGCCCCAAAGTCAAGTTCATTCTTTCAAAGAGGAAGAAGATTCAGCAAAAGGTGTGACATCATATCTCGTTCCTTTGTATATGAAGAAGATACTCCGTCTGCGCCAGAAAGCGATATTGATGAGCAGGGGGCATGTGCCGTGTAAAATACCTGGAATGTCCCGCAAACAACCCGATTAGTACGATGATAAAAGAAACGGTCCAAGAGGGTCGACATAGCCTAAGACGTGAAATGTCCGTGTATACAAAAGACATGCAGCAGCGTCTCATCAAGCAAGTGTTGGAAGGAATGGGTTATGTAACTCTCCGACCAAATGATAATGGACCGAAATGTCCTAAACTAGCATTTCGCTCCAAATAAGGCGATAATGGACCGAAATGTCCCTAAACTAATAATGGACCGAAACGTTTCTAAACTAGCATTTCGTCCTAAATATGGCGATAATGGACCGAAATGTCCCTAAAATAATAATGGACCAGAACGTTCCTAAACTAGCATTTCGCCCCAAACACGGCGATGATGGACCAGAACGTCCCTAAACTAGCATTTCTTCCCAAACACGATAATGATGGACCGAAATGTCCCTAAATTAGCATTTCGCCCTAAATACGGCGATGATGGACCGAAATGTCCCTAAACCAATAATAGACCGGAATGTCCCTAAACTAGCATTTCGCCCCAAAGACGGCGATAATGGACAAAAATGTTCCTAAACTACCATTTCGCCCCAAATACGGTGATAATGGACCGAAATTTCCCTAAACTAATAAAGGACCGGAACGTCCCTAAACTAGCATTTCGCCCCAAACACGGCGATGATGGACCAGAACGTCCCTAAACTAGTGCATCGCTCCAAACACAACGATAATGGACAGTAATGTCCTTACACTATTCTCTCTTGAGATCTATATTGCAATTGAAGACCTACCGGTGAAAATTACAACTCAAGTCCCACCGGCTACATAGCTACTCTAGCGATGAAGCCACCCTTAAGTCCTACCGGAAAATAGATGGGTCACCTGCTGCGAAGCTAATTTCGAGAGTTCTACCATTAAAAAAAACCCGGTATGTCCACAAGCGAAATGTGTACGGATGAAAACCCGAAAGGGAGCTGTGAGTAAAAACAGCGGGATTGTCGGCAAGTTTGTGAAAACCCGAAAGAACGCAATCTCGTAAAAATAAAATAAAATAAAATTTGTGTACACTTGCACGGTCTCCTCGACCTTGTTAAGGAGAAAATACCTGCGTGAGATCTTCACAACTAACAAAGAAGCATCACACTTAGGAGTCCATATGACTCCTAAGGAGAAAACACACTTATGAGATTCTCATGACTCGTAAGGAGAAAATACCCCCTATGAGACCCTCACGGCTCATAAGATTCAAAAGCCTTTGGTTACAGGGATCCAAACCTGTTCTTAAACCATCATGTCCCCCAAGCTGCCCTACAAGTAGTTCGATATAGACTCTTATATACAATCCACGGGCATGAACAAAATATGTTCCAACCGAGTTCCATGAATGGCGTGAAATATCCCCCATATGGTGAACGACACTTGTAAGTCCTTTCGACTTACAAGGAGAAAATACTCTTGCAAGAGCCTTACGACTAACAAGAAGAAACACATTTAGGAATCCCCACGATTCCTGAGGAGAAAATACACCTACGAGATCCTCTTGAATCATAGGGGGAAATATCTTTATGAGACCCTTATGGCTTATAAAGTTAAAAAACCTTAGTCGACAGGATCCTAAATCTGTTTGCTAAGCCACCTTTGTTCAAATCAACCAATGCAAATGATGATTCGCTCCTGGAAATATCCCAGTTGTGGCAATACTGATGCCTAAACAGGTGTCAAATTCCAAATTCTCTCACGGCACATGTTGATTCGCTCCTGACAATATTCTAGTTGTAACGATACTGATGCCAAGATTGGTATCAGATTCCAAATCTCCAACTTGCAATAAAATCAGTGAGTAAGGAAAAATATGCATATAAAAATAGTCGAAATGATGGGGCAACTCGCAATAAAAATCAGCGAGCAAAAAAATATATGCATATGAAACAGCTAAAATGTTTGGGAAACTTGCAAAAAAACAGCGAGTAAAAAGCAAAAAAAACAGCGAGTAAAAGACAAAAAATGACATAGCCGAAATGATTGGACACCGTGAAAAAATAGACAAAATGATTGGGCAATTATGACTTTCGCGATATGAAAATCTTAAAAGATAGAGCATTGCGAAAATATAAAAAATAATAATAAAATAAAATTCTTCTGCCCTGCAAGGAGGTCCATACTGACTCTTGTACATGATCCATGGGCACAAATGAAAGAAAAGGAAACCATAATTTTCCACCATATTTCGTCAAAAGAAGAACCGAGTCTTGATGGCACATCTAGAACCTAGAGACTATTTAAACGTTCTCCTCATGTCAGCAGGGTGCGGATGCAACGTGTTGGGATCAAAAATTACACCCCGGTTGACCAAGTCAAAATCAAAGTCAACCCCAAGCCAAGTGGGCCCAAGCCCTGGTTAAGACCGAGTATTGAAGGGACCGGCCCTATGACAAAAAGAATGAAGCTATAAATTGGTTTAATGTAATTCTTTTTTATATATAGAAATAAATGTATATAAAATGGGAAAAAATCCAAAATTTTGTAAACCCCATGGCTTATGTGCAAAAAGAGATAACCATATAAAATATGGGGTGGCCACAAGTGCCATTTGGCAAAGCTCAAGGAGCTATATATAAAGTGTGTAGCCTATAAAGGTAAACATGATGAAAAAATCAAGGGAAACTTTTTCATTCTCTCAAAATTAAGGGTTCTGTGCCTCCTTCTCCTTCCTCAAGGTTCTAAACTCTCTTTCTTTTTTTGAATTAAATCAAGAGTTTAACTCTTCTTTTTCCAAAAAGAAACAATTTTTCACTATAAAACCCTTGAAGGGGAGCTCAGATCTTCCATCGAATCCCAAAATGGGAGATTTTTAAGTTTCACCCCTTTTCTCTAAGATCCAGCTAATAGAGAGGAGGAGGAAGGAGACCCATTTCCCAAAAACCCTAGTTCGAGAAGATCCAATGCTCAAAAGAAGATCCAGGCTCAAGGGAGAAGAAACAGGTCCCTTTTCATCATCTCCGAAAATCTCTTGGGAGTTTAACTCCGAATACAAAAAAAGTCTTTCTTTTAGGAGTTTAACTCCAAAAGTCAATTGGGAGTACAACTCCCAATGCAGGGGCTAAGCCCTTTTGTCCCTTTTTAGGAGTTTAACTCCAAATTCAATTAGGAGTATAATACCCAGTATAGGGGGTTAATCCCCCTTTTTCCTGCTGGCGCCATCCCCCGCGTGCCGGGCACGTGAGGCACTGGTGCCGTGCGCCCAGCGTCCGCATGCCAAGCACGTGAGGCGCTGGCGCCCACGCGTCCTTTGGATGCTATTTCTTTTATACACACACACACACACACACACACACTCCACAAAACTGTCCCCATTAGAAAAAAATTTCTAACGGGGTGCTGCCCCGCACCCCGCAAGGCGGCTGGTAGACCTCTTAACCCCCAACCCGCTATCCGGAAGCGGGACCCTCATAAACTCTGCATGGCCCCCGATACATCCAATTCCCTCAAGACACATGTATGCACACTGCACATTGAGTTCGCATGACTAGTTTGACCCATCAATCGGAAGATCCTTCGTTTCAAAGGTGGAGGGTAATTAACGGCAGTTTAGTCCGCGGCTGCCGGAGATTCGGATCTCCACAATCAATAAACCCCAGCCTACCCTAGGTAAGGGGAATTTGTATATGCCTGGCAAACGACATGTATTTTCCATCTTAATAGGGTGACGAGAAACACCCTATAGATTCTGAATGCCCGGTGGGACCTTTCTCTCCTTCCATACCTCGGGTCAAGCGTTCATGCGCACCATTTCCATTCAACATATACCGATGTTTGTACTAAAATAATTTTTTTTTCCATGCAGCAATCAACTTTCAACGACGATGTCTTCTAAAATAAATTCAGCTTCCGACGCGACCCCGATACAGTATGTGGTCAAGATCAATGCCCGAGTGGTTCTCCCTACAAGTCTTAGACGACAATGGGAGGAGTCATCCTGCCAATTTGGTTCCGTCATCATTTACTCTGCCGGAAGTGCTCATCTGATAGAAATCCGGGCAAACAAGGTGGTCAATCCAGTCTCAAGAGGCAAGAGGCTGAACGTTGTGATCGCTAAGGAACCATAACCCAAACTTAAGATGGTGTTCGAACGACTCACTGTGCTCCAGCTGGGGCAAAACTTCCAGTACAAAGGGCACCATCAAACGTTGTGGACGAGCTCAGGCGACGACTCCAACAAGTGTACAATTAGGCATATCTCCAAAGCCCTCCATTGCCCGGTCTACGGCGTCTTCCCAATATAAGTCCACGGTAGCGCCCCGGCCGTCTAACAGACATCAAATGCGAAACAAAAACTTTTTACAAACTGGCGCTATCGTGTACCGTAACTCGGATATGCCATTAAAGCTAAACTAACAAACTACAAAGTAGGTAGAAGAGTTATACCGAACGATCCGAGTCCTTCGGTCTTCAAACATCATCCCACGCTTCATTGCGGCTGCTCCGATCTCCAGAATCTCCATTCTTCTCGTCCAGGTGGTACCACGTCGACGGATCTTTAAACGGGCTCCCGCCTCTGAACCGAGGCAACTCGGTCGTCAAGTTTGCTAAAAGAGACGACCAAGATGAAGTAGAGAATGAGTAGAACCCTTTGTTTCGTTACGTCCAAGACTATGGACGAACGGTTAATGAATTTTCCATTTTGTATCGGGTGAAATGAGAAATGAGGCTATCTTAATTTCCATGAATCCAAAACAATATCAATCTTTTTCCAAGCAACCATAATCCTCACCAAGAGGTGGCCGGCCACTAAATAGAGGGGAGGGGGTGAGTGTAGGAGGAGGGAGTGGTGACCACAAGAAATGATACTTATCATAACATGACTCACTAATGACACCTAGTATGAACACATTATAAGCAAACCAATGATAAAAAAACCTAGTCATCCTTGCATTAATGAATCATTAAATGCACTAATGAGTCACAAAGATGCATGAACCTAGTCACCACCTTCTAGAAGCCTCTAGAATCTTCCACACTCATCTCAAGAAAAGATAAATCCGTATTTAACCGAATGTTAAATACGGCTGATAGAAAACTGGAAATTGGCAACTTCCAAAAGTGATCCTGAAACGAATTTCAGGATAACCCCGTATCAGTATAAACATACCCGCATTTGTATTACGACCGAATACAAATACAACCGAGACAAAGATATTATATCTACACAGTATAATACTCGGATCCGGCTTAAACCAAAGCCATCCAGTATTATCTGTCCGAAATATGACACGTGCGAAAACGCACGTGCATTTTCCGAACCCTACCATAAACCCATACGGCCTCTACAACGTTTCACCCGAACTTGGGAAACTGTCTGTGGGGGACTCTAATGACTCATCAACACACTGGCACTGGGTATAACCTCTAGCACGTCAGAGGTACAAGCTGTACGTAACGGTTTGCCTATGTATTGATTGGAGGGAAGCTGACGAGCGAACTCATCTATAAACCCTGCTGAGCCTGACAGTGACTATGTATATATAGTCCGTCCGGTCGTTCGTCTAAAGAGTATCGCATATCGAGTTTAGGGGGGTGGATAAAGTCAGACCCCTAATAACGCGATAAATCGTGTCGGCATGAAGCCCATCACCACTTGAGAAACTACTGATCCAAATCAGTAATTCTCCACTACCTTGGCCAAGGATTTCTAGTGATGGCCACCCGTGCACTGCGCGATATCAACCCCCAATACCGGGAGAGACGAATCCCCGACGATCCGCTCACTGCCTCCATGGGGCTCGGGACTGTACCTAAAAAATACCCGTTTGCACAACTCCTTTGAGCATGGTTGGGTAGGAATCAAAGCACAGTGGGAACTCACATGAGACAAATGACCATCTCAGGTCGACAAACTAACCCTGTACACATGTCACCAGGGATCTGCTATCTGACGATATGTATAATACCAACTAGCATATTCCCGGCGAGTCCTGTCTGGTGTTCTCATAACCTAATGAGCACCTGTATACATCTTAGGTGAACCAACTGACACCAATGGCTTGTGAGACCGGCCACCGCCCCTCGTCGGGGGTCTCGACTGTATACACTAGTCTACTCTGGAGTATCGATGTCCTGTCTCGAAACTCCACGACTAGGGACACTTTAAGGATGCGCTTATAGACCCCAGCTCCCATATATATGATCGCCATCATACTGTTGGTAGTCAAGCAAGAATCCTATGGGCTTTATCATCATGCAATAGTGAACTAAAGTATGTATACGATGATAAAGACAAAACCATATAGCATACTATCATCTCGAGCAAGACTGTCATATCGTATAGATCCTGCCTCAATCATTGCAATCACGTACCTGCGATCCAATAATTGACTTTGAGGGCACCATCTCCAACAATCTCCCACTTGCACTTAAGGCTAATTATTGCGATGTCGTATACTCACAGCCCTTGTGATACCGAACACCCAACTCCTCTACTAATCAGTTTCACAAAGTTAGTTTGTAAAACTCTTGTGTTCGAGAAATAGCCTCAGTGAGTGGATCCATCCTGACGTTTCTTTCTACGTCTCTCTTAATCTCAAGTTCGCGGAGAAAGCCATCTCCCGAATCGAGTAATACATGTTTTAGAATATGTCTGAATATCAGATGGGACCTAGTTCATAAATGAACTCCAAATCCAAACTTCTCTGACTGTACGATTACTAAACATAATCAGTATCCAGCACCATGCCTCCCACGGTATCCTCTTGGACCACCTGTCTATAATACTGTCCCTCGTCAGAGGGAAAACTAAAACTCTGACAAACACTCTGTCATCCATGTCACCTTTGAAGCCTGAATGATAACCGTCTCCCGAAGGAGGCTGCCGTCATCAAATCCGTAGAATATGCACTTATGTTCTAAAACTGCTTCCTTATGATTCTCCAGGATTGGATTAATATAAACTTATTGCATCTAGTGCAAAAACAACATCTGGTGTGGTACTTGACATCTCATGATTGACTCAATTGCCTAAAGCTGCCAATCATGCACATCCTCTCTCTCCTTTAGTCTCTAAGACACCTTTAGAGAGGGTGACTCCATCATCTGCAGGTACACTACCATGCCAGGAGTCATCTATTCTAAAATACTATTAGAATACTGTCAAAGTACCCACATTGGGAAACTACCAAATCTAGATCTAAAACTATAGATCTAGTAACCAGAATGTCTTATATTATATCCATGTCCTGTCTAGAGAAATAACTGTGTGACGACCACAGTACAACCGATCACAGTATAGGAATTTTACTTCCTACTATGAGTATGTCATCCAAAACCATGACATCACACCCTACTACCTTCTTAACAGATCCATCCCCTATTCTGATGAAATCAAAACCCATGACTGTCACATCAAAAATAGATGATCTATCTCCGCTATATCTGCTCAAGTCTATAAATAGACATAAGCTACTTGCCCACTATGCTTCCGCTGCTCCCACTGACTACGATAACCCTCTGCTAGAATAATATACACGTGCACTTCTAAAGACAGTTCAGAACGACGCTATACTTATCCTCCTGCCGGGTCTCATAGTCTGGAATAATAGTAGTGTCAAGTCTGGGTAAACAAGAACCTCCCTGTCACCGTCCTTGAGGCTACCTGAGTACCTCTCGGGTGTCTGAGGTTACCCACCATACTCTGTTGAGTGGCTAATGGAATGTCAAACCTGATTGAATATATAGGTCCTATTAAATTTTCCGTAATCGTTTGCGGTTCTGAATCACTTCCAGTTCTACCATACTCCCACTACTGTTTTCTGAAAAAAATCCATTTTAATAAAACTGTGGCGAGTCAAGAAAAATATCACTATTGATCTTCCAGATGGTAGAAAAGTCAACCCTCATCAAAGCCAGGGTCAACCCACAAACTGCCATTGCAGAAACGTGCCTAAAGTTATCCAGTGTCTGGTTTTAAGTATAAGCTGGACAACTCCCCTTACCTTAACATCGTTAAGATATG
Organism: Agapanthus africanus; assembly: GCA_030015575.1. Lineage (NCBI taxonomy): Eukaryota > Viridiplantae > Streptophyta > Magnoliopsida > Asparagales > Amaryllidaceae > Agapanthus > Agapanthus africanus. The sequence goes on along the minus strand of CM057339.1, from coordinate 818,431,181 downwards.
AACCATTCTATATCCAATATAGAAATAGAGGCACTAATTTAATTGGAACCAGATTCCAAATCATGCAGCTGTCTCCAGTGCATATCAACTTAATAGAGAGAGGCTAATCAACATTACTCAACTTAGGAATCCATCCAATTATGAGTAACCTGAAAGAGAAACAGTTTCTCAAAACCATTACTTTCAACAGAATACCAATCACAAGAATCTACATCTTCAATCTCTTTGAAGAATCCTGATACTTGCGATATCTGATTCTCTACTTTATTCTTATACCCACAACTTCTCAAAACTTAACTTCTCAAAACTTAGACATTGTATTTCTACGAAACACTTGTCTAAAAACTAGAGAAGTCATAAGTAAACAGAACAGAGTACGAGGACCTACCCCTTTGTCCTGATGGACACTGGACAACATACAATATTCTGTATAAGTCCGCTGAGTTGAATAACTCAAAACCTGTGTATCGTAAGTTGAAAACTGTACCCAGGCGATTTCCTCAAATATCACAAATTACAACGAATTCCGATATAATGAGGATGATCTCCTAATTCCCAATAACTTACTCCCACTAATCATCTGTAAAACCATACAGATATGAGAATCATACCTGGTAAATACATACCCTGGAGTAAGTATCTAATCGGGAAATCAGTTTTCTTTTAACAATGCACTGAAACATGAAAACGTTCGTAGGGGTTTCCTGGTATTCCTAGTAATGCCTCTTCCATAATCCAATTCATGACTTTAACCGTATATCTCCTTGCCATCTTCCAAATCCCTTTATTTTTCTTTAGTCCTTACCTTCTGTACACCTCTTTAGGCTAAAAGGTTTTCTTCCTTCCCTACCTTTCGGCACTTGCCTATGGTTTGGAAGAAGACTATCCAGTAAGCATAATAGGTGTACTCTCCTAATCCTAGGAGTACTCGCAAACTTGAGAGAAGGTGATGATAAAAGACAACTGAATAATATCTTATTCTTATTAAAGGTGAAATAGGAGTGGCGATGAAGTACGCGGTTTGGTCGTGAATGATAACAGTCGCAATTTACTTTGCCCTCTTTCTAATCCCTTTATTTTGTCTTTAGTTATTGCCTTCTGTACACCCTATTTAGGCTAATTGGTTTTCTTCATTCCCTACCTTTCGGCACCAGCCTATGGCTTGGAATAAGACTATCCAATAAGCGTAATAGGTGTACTCTCCTAAACTAAGGAGCCCTCGCAACCTGAGAGAAGGTGATAATAAAAGACAACTGAATAAACCAATTCTATTTCTCCTGAACCTGGATCTATCCACGAAGAAGTCCCTTCGAGTTCGTATATAACCATACGATGGATCTATCCAATGGAAGTGGATATTCGTAGTAATACGGGGTGTTATGAGAAATTCAAACGGTAAAAGAAGGAGCGGCAATGACTTATGCAACTCGGACAATCCAAAATCCAGTATTTTAAGAAGGTTCGGTCAACTTGGTTACTGAGTCATAGTCAAGGGTCGGTCAAAGGTCGCTGCCAAAGAGAGAGAGAGAGAAAAGAAACACTCTGCGTGCACTCTAACCTAGATCAGAATGGTTATCACTTTATCTAATCAGGAAACCTCCCACTGTAATCTCAAATTCTCCTCCAAACCTATAAGAAGAATTAGTCGGGATCACCCGAAGAGTAAACCAACTCATCAGTGAGAATCGGGATCCAACTATCATCGCATGATAACTTGATAGAAGCCACTCAAGTTATCACACTCCAGAAGGTATACGCATGTCTGGCAAGTTTCCTGTATGTTTGAAACTCCCGATGTGATTTTTGCCCCGTGCTCTTATGACCTTGGCGAAGGTCAAAATGTCATAAGTCACATGCCAAGTTCTACCCGTCATTATCCAGGTCAATTTGAACCCACCCGCACATGCCCTTGGCGAAGGTCAAAATGGCAGAACGACTGTCCCAAACCAACTCATCTATCTATGCAACAAATGAATACCCAGCAGCTACCAAACACTATGCCTTGGCGAAAATCAAAATACATAGCTTGAATACTACTGAATACCCAAAAGAAATGACGGAGGGCTACGTCTGGTTTTTAGCGAAAAACCTTTAACGTAATGAACTTGATTTCGTTGAAGGAACATGATAGCTTTTTATAAAATATAGTGGCGAAAACGTTTTGCTAAAGAGGTCACTCCCGGTGAAGGGATCTCGGCTCTTTCCTCGTGGAATGAGGTGCAGGATATTCTAACTGAATACCGCGATGCAAAGCAACTTGTAATCGACTATAATAAAGTTATTACCCTGACGTAAACTTCTGCCTAAGGGGTCACTCCCGGTGAAGGGATCTCGGCCCTTGCCTCGTCGAATGAGGTGCAGGATATTCTAACTGAATATCGCTATGCAAAACAAAAGGAAACATCTTTGTAATAACAACTTTTAAAATTTGTTCCAACAATATCAAATATAGGTTTGTTTTATCCTTGCATTGATAAGAATCAATGCAGTCCCATCAATCAATCACACCAGAAAAGAACGAAAATATAATGTACGTATATGCCATCCGCATTCGCCACTGGGTCCCGTCGTCACCCGTTAGGTTACTTAACTAACAACAGAGCGGGGGCTGGACTAGCACGGGTGTAAAACATATACAACATCTAATAGTATATATACCAATATACGGTAATCACTCCAGGCGTGATAATATGCAACATTACAGAAAAGTAATAAGCATCACAGAACAATACAGATAACCTGGGATCCCCGGGTTTCACAGAGCCACTACTGAAACCCGACATTTCCTTGGTCGTGTGGATAGCCTGTGCAATGAAACCTAGACCCCTACGGGTGCGGCAAGTTACCCGCCAAAACCTGAAGCGAGGTAGTCCCCACAGCATAGTGAATGAAACACCCGGCACGTCACGGAATCCGGTAAATTGAGCACCCCTCATTGGGTCAACCTGTACCCCCTACGAGTGCGGTGAATAGTCTGCCAATTCTAGAGTAAGGTCCCTTTGCCTCTCAAAGTCATGAGATACGGACCCGTTGCCCTCCAGAACCCGGCTATCCATGCACTCCTTCGTGGGGTAAACCTAGTACAGAAAAAATATGTACAACAGGTACATCGACCTCAACCCGGTCGTGCCCCGAAAAGAATATTATACAAGCAGGCAGTGACGGCAGTCCACATGTTGGACGCTCGCTCCGCAATATTAAATATACAAATAAATCCAAACTGCACTATCATTGCACCCTGCTATCCACCACGACAAATCCGCAACATCACAGCACAACACAGAACATCAACACGAATGTCACGTTCGCAAACCCGTCTAAAAGAACTATAGCAATTAGACACGGTTTACCGATCAAATGACATTCCCGGTCGGAGATATAATGTAAATACTGTAAAGTAACAAGTTTAAAATTTCGATCGACTAAATATCCCGAAGTGGGCCCCACAAATATCTGCTGTACAGTAACAAAATCTGGGCCCAAAAGAATATTACCAAAAACCACAATTTTCAATGGAGAACTTACTGGTGAAATTTAGCTCACTGTTGCTACATACTGGCCGCGGTTCCGCGGTCAAACCCAAGCTTTGACCGCGAATCCGCGGTAGTATAGCGGTAACGCGTGTCCAAATTTCACAGTAACTCTTCAAAAACCCTGCACAACTTTCTGTGATATGTAAAATTATTTTTAGACATCATTTAAAATCGACAGAAACTGTGAACTGAAAAAATGTAGTTTTTCGAAATTCGATTCGATCGATATTTTAAACGTGTTAGCACAAATTAGTAAAGCTTAATGGTGAGGCTTTGATACCACTGTAAGTCCACGGTAGCGTCCCGGCCGTCTAACAGACGCCAAATGCGGAACAAAAACTTTTTACAAACTGGCGCTATCGTGTACCGTAACCCGGATCTGCCATTAAAGCTAAACTAACAAATTACAAAGTAGGTAGAAGAGTTATACCGAACGATCCGAGTCCTTCGTTCTTCAACCATCATCCCACGCTTCGTTGCGGCTGCTCCGATCTCCAGAATCTCCATTCTTCTCGTCCAGGTGGCACCACGTCGACGGATCTTTAAACGGGCTCCCGCCTCTGAACCGAGGCAACTCGGTCGTCAAGTTTGCTAAAAGAGACGACCAAGATGAAGTAGAGAATGAGTAGAACACTTTGTTTCGTTACGTCCAAGACTATGGACGAACGGTTAATGAAGTTGCCATTTTGGATTGGGTGAAATGAGAAATGAGGCTATCTTAATTTCCATGAATCCAAAACAATATCAATCTTTTTCCAAGCAACCATAATCCTCACCAAGAGGTGGCCGGCCACTAAATAGAGGGGAGGGGGTGAGTGTAGGAGGAGGGAGTGGTGACCATAAGAAATGATACTTATCATAACATGACTCACTAATGACACCTAGTATGAACACATTAAAAGCAAACCAATGATAAAAAACCTAGTCATCCTTGCATTAATGAATCATTAAATGCACTGATGAGTCACAAAGATGCATGAACCTAGTCACCACCTTCTAGAAGCCTCTAGAACCTTCCATACTCATCTCAAGAAAAGATAAATCCGTATTTAACCGAATGTTAAATACGGCTGATAGAAAACTGGAAACTGGCAACTTCCAAAAGTGATCCTGAAACGAACTTCAGGATAACTCCGTATCAGTATAAACATACCCGCATTTGTATTACGACCGAATACAAATGCAACCGAGACAAAGATATTATATCTACACAGTATAATACTCGGATCCGGCTTAAACCAAAGCCGACCAGTATTATCTGTCCGAAATATGACACGTGCGAAAACGCACGTGCATTTTCCGAACCCTGCCATAAACCCATACGGCCTCTACAACGTTTCGCCCGAACTTGGGAAACTGTCTGTGGGGGACTCTAATGACTCATCAACACACTGGCACTGGGTATAACCTCTAGCACGTCAGAGGTACAAGTTGTACGTAACGGTTTGCCTATGTATTGATTGGAAGGGAAGCTGACGAGCGAACTCATCTATAAAACCTACTGAGCCTGACAGTGACAATGTATATACAGTCCGGTCCGTTCGTCTAAAGAGTATCGCATATCGAGTCTAGGGGGGTGGATAAAGTCAGACCCCTAATAACGCGATAAATCGTGTCGGCATGAAGCCCATCACCATGTGAGAAACTACTGATCCAAATCAGTAATTCTCCACTAGCTTGGCCAAGGATTTCTAGTGATGGCCACCCGTGCACTGCGCGATATCAACCCCCAATACCGGGAGATGAATCTCCGACGATCCGCTCACTGCCTCCATGTGGCTCAGGACTGTACCCAAAAAATACCTGTTTGCACAACTCCTTTGAGCGTGGTAGGGTAGGAATCAAAGCACAGTGGGAACTCACACGAGACAAATGACGATCTCAGGTCGACAAACTAACCTGTACAAATGTCACCAGGGAACTGCTATCTGACGATATGTATAATACCAACTAGCATGTTCCCGGCGAGTTCTGTCCGGTGTACTCATAAGCTAATGAGCACCTGTATACATCTTAGGTGAACCACCTGACACCAATGGCTTGTGAGACCGGCCACCGCCCCTCGTTGGGGTCTCGACTGTATACACTAGTCTATTCTGGAGTATCGATGCCCTGTCTCGAAACTCCCACGACTAGGGACACTTTAAGGATGTGCTTATAGACCCCAGCTCCCACATATATGATCGCCATCATACTACTGGTAGTCAAGCAAGAATCCTATGGGCTTTATCATCATGCAATAGTGAACTAAAGCATGTATACGATGATAAAGACAAACCAGATAGCATACTATCATCTCGAGCAAGACTGTCATATCGGTATAGGTCCTGCCTCAATCATTGCAATCACGTACCTGCGATCCAATAATTGACTTTGAGGGCACCATCTCCAACACCCAAAGAGCTGTAGCCTGCCAAGTGCTCAAAACAGAAAGGTTGAGACAGAAGTGGCTCAGGTATCGAGCCAACAAGAGGGCTAGGACTCCGGCCAAGTGGAATCTTGTGAGGTTCCAAGAGCATAGTTACCCGATGACGACGGCTGAGTCGGCCGTAAAAGTCAGCAATTCCTTCGAACCTCTGAAGTGGGTTCAGAAAAATCCTATGATTGCCAGAATCAAGAAGACAATAGTTCAAACAATGCTACAAAGAGACATGTCCCAGCCTCAACAGAGAAAGCATGACACCGTTTCTTCAAGAGTCTATCAGGCACTCTGTTTCAAGCGAAAACAGCGGGGCAAAGCCAAAATGGAAGCGCCTGCACCATTCAAGAACCCGGTCAGGCCAGCCGCCTTCAGTCGATTGCCCGTTACCGAAAAAAAAGGGCCACGACATCAGTCTGCAAAATTAGCTGCCAATAATGAAAAGACGGATGGATATGTTATCCATACGGTCTATATGGCGGGAACGCGCCCTAGAGACAACTTTGGCAGCAAAAGCAAGGATGAGGCCACCACATCTCAAGCTCAATCTGGCTTGAATGTGGTTGCCGCTTCCCAAGATCAGCTGCCTCCGCTGGATGATGAGAACCTTCTGTTCCCCTCCGAATGGTGGCGCGCAAGACTGCGATGTCTTGGCACTGAGACTCGGGGCTGATGCTAATTGGTGCTATCCGTCCACCTCTCCGAAGATGCCAAGTTGATTTATGGCACCATGTATCGAAGGTTTAGACGGATGCGTCCGATGTAGCAGACTTCGTCAGATTCCCCCTCGTTTGAGGGGTTTTTGATTGTGGGGACGCTCTTCCCTGCAGGCGCAAGCCCCTGCAGTTAATTACGCTACCGTATTGCGGTAACAACTTTCTCCTTCTCCAGATGGTCACTTCGTGTCGTGGGTGTTTGTTTTGTGTTTTGTTGCCCGTGGATTGTTTACGGAGACTGAGTTATGTCGTCGCCCGTAGGGCGTGGACTAGTCCAAATCCGTATTATCTTAGATTTGGGTTTGGGGGTTTGGTTTGAGGATACGTCAGCCATACTTGAGGCTAAGATCAACTCAAACGTTTGTTAAGGATACGTTAGTCTAACTTTGAGACTAAGATCAACTTAACGGGATCGTTTAGATCCGACAAAGGAGCGTTTTAGGCTCCATTGTTCCAGTTTAGGGACATAGTGGTCCATCGTATGTATGGCCGTCGGGACCCGTCACCTCTCTGACGACGTTGAGGGATTACAACGACGGATGTCAGAGGAGTTCAGAGATGTACCCTCGAGCCAGAGTTAATTGGGGGGATTCATAGTCCAGTCTGTTTGAAGGTTTAAGGATACGTTAGCCATCTTTAAGGCTAAGATCAACTTAAACGGGATCGTTTAGATCCGACAAAAGAGCATGCGGGGCTCTATTGTTCTAGTTTAAGGACATTGCGGTCCATGGGTAGTTTAAGGACGTTGCGGTCCATGGGTAGTTTAAGGACATTGCGGTCCATGGGTAGTTTAAGGACATTGCGGTCCATTGTTAGTTTTAAGACATCTCGGTCGAGGTTAAGGACGTCGTAGTCCATGGGTTGAAGGACTCCATAGTCCGGTATGTGCTCTGGATACTTCACACGGGTTCACTGCCGTGCTTGGCGAGGACCAGGCTCTGCTCTGGGCGTTTTCCGCGGGGTCAAAGAGTGACGTTATCCGCGTTCCACGTAACCAGGAATTTTGCACTAGATGCTTCACACGGGTTCACTGCCATGCTCGGCGAGGACTAGGCTCCGCTCTGGACATTTTCCACGGGGTCAAAGAGTGACATTATCCGCGTTCCACATAACCAGGAATTTTGCATTAGACACGGGTTTAAGGACCCCACAGTCCATATCAATGTGTGGTCGTCGGGACCCGTCACCTCTTTGAAGACATTGAGGGATTACAATGCCAAGTATCAAAGGAGTGAAGAGATGTACCCTAGAACCGGAATGGCTTAAATAGTCCTTGACCCAATTTGGGATCAAGACCGATTAATTATGTTATGAGCCCATTAGCCCAGTTAATTACGAATTGAAGACTCATGGCCCAGCTTGGGCTAAGTCCGATCATGTCTGGAATATTGGCTTCTTGTTGGTCCATTGAAGGAGAGGCTTTGCCTCTATCCATTTAGCCAATTGGGCCAAAGCCTAGTGTTAAACACTACAGAGCAATCAGTGTTGAACACTGGAAATGAGGTTGACAAGTTAGTGTTTAACACTAAAAGATAATTGATGTTAAACACCAGCAACAAGGCTTTCAAATTATCATAAACACTAAAACAGATCAGTGTTGAACACTGGTAATGGAGATCTCAGATTAGTGTTAAATACTAAGGTAGTCAGTGTTGAACACTGCGAATAAAATTCTTTGATTAGTGTTGAACACTAGGGCCCAACAGTGTTTCAATACTGGATTCGAGAGTTCCAATTTAGTGTTGAACACTAAGGCAAGAGGGGTCACGTGGGAACACGTGAGAGCGCCCTCCCTTCATTTATTCTGCTGAGATTATCGCATCTTTCAGAGCATCACGTGCCATCACGTGACGGGCATTCAAATGCTTGTGTGTTAAGGCTTCTGTCAAGGGTCACGTGGGTCACGTGGGGTGCTGCCTCAAAGGGGATTTCTGTAGATCTCTTGGGGGGGTCACGTGGTGGCACGTGACCCTGCCTTTATGTATGTTGTTTAGAGGGTCTGTTAATCTTTTCCAGGAATTAAATTCCTCGTAGGGTTGAACCCTGACAATAATTTCAGAGGAACTAAATTCCTACTTCCTTTTGAAGATTTATATTCTGAAATAGAGTTGGACCCTGAATTTTCCGTAGGAATTAAATTCTTCATACATGTGAAGAACTGAATAGGGTTAAACCCTAAAAAAAGCTCTTAAGGAATTAAATTCCCACTCTCTGTTAAATTATGATCAAGGGAATTAAATCCCTGCTGTTCCAACAGAACTAGGTTTTTAATTAGGGTTAAACCCTGTTTCTTTTTGTTCTGAAGGAATTAAATTCCCATAACACAGGGTCAAGCCCTAGTTTTATTTTAAAGGAATTAAATTCCTATAGTTCTGTGAGAATTAAATTCTCGTGCTTCCATTTCCTCTCTATGTTTTGGATCTGCGTGGCAGGATCTCAACCCATTGAGAATTAAATTCTCAGATTCAAGGGGAGATGTGCACTTTGCAGATCCTCTATCGAAGAGAGAAGAAATATATTCTTCTGTTTTATATATCAGAGTTAAACTCTGTTGAGAATTAAATTCTCTTTTCTTTCAAGGAGCCTTCCTTTTTTTACCTAGGGTTTTCTTTTGCAGAAGATCCAAGTTCCTCGAAGTATCAAGGCTCTCTCTCCCTTTCTTCCCTCTGCGTGTATATATCTTTTTGTGTCTCTTGGCTCCTATTTATAGGAGAAGCAGCCGAATCAATTAGTTTTTGACGAATCTTCATTGAGAGGTTTGATTTGCATCCATCATTCGTTTTTGACCTTTGGATTATTGGGTGAATTTTATTCACCATTGGATTTCAAGTCCCGGGACTCTCCTTTGTTATTTCGGTTAGATTTAAAGGGGAAATCTTTCCAAACCCGAGATTTTCCCATAGATAAATGATATTCAATCATCTTTAAATCTTTAATTCGATTGGTTCCAGATAATCGCTTTCCTTTGGAAAGATTTGAATCTCTTTCAGAATTTAATTCTGTCAACGAAATGGGCTTTGAAAGCCGGTCACGTGTGACCACGTGACCCATGGTCACGTGTGGGCACGTGACCCCCTTTGGAATGAGCCTTCTTCTTTCTTTATGCGCTTTGCTTTTTGTTCTCTGTTTAGCTGTCACGTGCCACCACGTGACAACTGGTCACGTGTGAGCACGTGACCCTTTTCTGGACTCTTTTTCTCGATTTAACTGGAGAACAATTCTGATGTTTTGAGCGTCACGTGCAAACACGTGACCCCTGGTCACGTGGGAGCACGTGACCTCTTTTGAAGCTTTTTCCTTGATTTGATCAGGGAACCGATGTGCCTTTGAATCCGCTTTAAAATGTCACGTGCCAACACGTGACCCTGGTCACGTGGGAGCACGTGACCCTTTCTCAAGCCCTTTTCTTTGATGTAGTCAGGAAGCTGAATCTGCCTTGATGATGCTTTTAGATGTCACGTGCCCACACGTGACTGCTGGTCACGTGTAAGCACGTGACCCTTTTCTGAAGCTTTTCCCATAAGCTTTTCTGATTTTAAATCAGGAAACAAATGCCCCCACAGCGTTGTTCTCACGTGTCAGCACGTGAGTGCAACGCTGTCACCTTTTGTGACCGTTGGATTCCTTTAGGGATTTGGGGAGACGAAACGTTTCCATCGCCTTCTATAAATACCACCGTCTCTTCCGAGGGGCCTTCACTTTGCTCATCTTTTTCTTCTGAGAACTTTTTCCTTGAGAATTTAATTCTCGCTTCCAGAGCTTAGTTCTCTGTCTTGAAACAATCTTCAGAGTTTAACTCTGTTCGAAAAGAATTCTTTTCCTCAGGTAATGTTCTCGGACAAACGATGGACCTTCACATTCCTCTGGATTTTAAATCCAAAACAAGGGTTTTTACCCTTTTTTCTTCCTGTTTTTCCATAAGAACATGAAACCGCTTAACCTTCAAACTGTAGATCTCTTAGGGTTTAGATGATCTTTGGGGAGATGATGATGGCGTTTCAACTCCATGGAATTTAATTCCATCCAAAAATGTTTTTGGGAATTTAATTCCCTTTTCTCAATAAGGAATTTTAATTCCAATGAAGGACTCGATTTCTTCACACAGAGGCTTCCTGGGGTCTCTTGGCCCGAGGTTGTTCTTCTGCAATTAATGAAATGGTGGTTTTCTAATGATTCTCATGACCTTTATTTCAGGTATCATGGCTGCCCATCTGTATAGTCTTGACGAGATCATTTCCTACGGGAATATTCGTGCACTGGGCCGCAGTCAGAACCAGGAGTTCACCGATGCTCAATGTGCCGAGATCATGAGCCGCTTTGACGAGTACAACCATCGGCTACTCCCCCGTCGCTCTTCTCTTCTGAGGCTGATCGTGCTGGCGATCAGGGAGGCTCTCCCTTTATTCTGTGCTGGTGTGCCGCTTGGGGAGTTGGACGCCGCCGAGGATAAAGTACACTCGGTGTATCTGATGCACTTGATCTCAAAGAGAAGGCGGGATAATCTCATTGATCTCCTGCATCAGATTTTTCAGCAATTAGCCATACTTGCCGCCTACCGGAGGGTAGAGGACATCCGCGGGGACCCCGATGCTTGTGATCGTGAGAGGAAGCATACTCGGGAGGTTCGAAATGTTTGGAAGATCTTGAATAAAGTTAATTTTGAGTTTCTCAACCCATGCCCCGCATCTGAAGTTTTACCATTGTAAATGTGTCCTCTATATTTTGTATGAACCTCTTGAAGTATGAGTGACAAGTGTTATTATGTCTTTCCATGTTTGCATGCCTTTTGTCTGGGATTTTATCATTTTGCTACTGTTGTTGTTTGTGCTTTTAATATGCAGGGTACTATTCCATATATTTTCTTTTAAGTGTACATCAGGTTTAGGCCTCACGTGTTCTGCACATGGGGTCCCTTGATGGGGCTGTTCACAAAATTTTCCCATGCCGTATTTTCAGTGCATAATATTGGATGCAGAGAAAGGGCCTTGGAAATAATTTCATCTCCTTGATTTTAGATGCTTTTCCTTTTTTTTTGGCCTTGGAAATAGCTTTACCATGCAAGATTTTCCGCGCACAGCACTTAATACACTTCTTTATATATGAGGTTATAGCTTTCTTTTCCCTTTACGGAGAGATTTATATTATTATTATTTTTTTGTAACTTGTCTTGAGAGACAAACAAGTGCCATGGCCTGCAATCGTCCGCACGCTCGTCGACAGCCATGGGAAGTTCCTATCGAGGAGATGCTCCTCCGCTTTGCCGCCCGGTTGGTGGATCCACTCCTTACCGACGATGAATGCGACTCGGCCATGTATGAACTCTCGATCCGTAGGGGGTCTCCCCTCCCAATGGGTTCCCTCTGGCTCCGGATGATCCTCACGGCCGTGCTCGCCGACATTCCTCCTCACCCGGCAGAGATGACCCTGGCGATGCTTGATGCGGCGGAAGAAAAGCTCGAGGGCTTTTATGAGGCGTGCCTGATTACTCAGGCTTTGAAGGACTGCTCAATTCATCTGCTGAGCGAGATAAGAGCCCGACGGGCTGTTATGTCTGCTTTTGCAGATGGCCATGGTGCCAATCGATGGGAAGCGACTTCTCGTGAGAACCGTCGCTTTGATGTGTTGGAGAGAGCACAGAGAGAGATGGAGAACCTTGTTCTTTGTTTTGTTAACCCTTGTATTTCTGATCCCTTGTTTGGTGATCTTTTCCGTTAGCGTAGAACATTTTTAAATTAGTCTCTCATTTTCTACGCTTTATGTCGAAATTCCATGTAGGCTTGGTGCTAGCATGTATGTTTCCGCTTGCATAAATAAACTTTGTATTCTTCTCATGAGAACTTTCTTTAATTGCAAATGCTATCATCACGTTCCTTTCTTGTTGCCTTTCACGTCAGGTGATGTGAGCGCGTTTTAGATCGATTATTCCCGTCGACTGGAAGCCCATTTACACGGTCTTGTAAATGTCTTGTTTCCAAGGCCGCGGTCGCGAAAGCGAGCTTACGTGGCCTGATAGAGCGACACGTAGCGAACATATTGTTGTGCGAGAAAAGGGCTCGGCCGTAAATTTTCGGAAAGGGCATTGGCTTCTAAGGCGCTGAGCGAGCTTCAGGCCAGCCTCACAGCCAAGGCTAACAAAGCATACGAACTCTGGCGGGTACTTCAGGAGTCCACAAAAGAGGTGGTGGCTCTCGATAAAGCTGCCATGTTCACTCGTGAGAGGGTCGAGGCTCATAAAGCCACCGAGAAAGAGCTCGAAGCTCGGCTCGCTTCGTATCAGGCTCAGCAAGCTCAGGCGGAGGCTCGTCTTCTGGAGATCTTGCATCATGAAGCCGTGACTCAGCAACAGAATGATGAACTGGTGAAATTATTGCACCGCCCGCCGGCTTGAAACATTTGTATCTTTTCCTTCCTTTTTGTACATACTCATGGATGAGAGTATTTTCTTTTTGTTTCTTTCATGAATTGTACTTTGTACCCATTTTGGTTTATGAATAAAAGATACATTTTTCATCTCAATGATGTGTCTCCTTTTCATTGAATGTATTCTGCGGATATTCTATCTTGATCTCCTTGCAGGACAGCAATGGCTCAGGATTCAGGGTTAAGATCTGCTTCCTAAGGCTTTTGCATTTTACGAGCCACGAGGGTCTCATAAAGAGTTTTTCTCCCTACAGGTCGAGAGGATCCCATAGGTGTAAGTTCTTTTTAGAGATCGTGAGGATTCTTAAGCGGGTTTTCCCTTGAGAGTCATAAGGATCTCACAAGGGAGTTTTTTCTTCCTTACAGGTCGTGAGGACCTTCAAGTGCTGGATGTGGTCATCCTTATCCGTGTTTCACAGGGTCAGAGGCTGCTCCAGGTATCGTAGTTTAAAGACGTCGCGGTCAAGGTTAAGGACCTCATAGTCTGTGGATTTAGGGACTCCACCGTCCGATGTTAGTTTTAAGACATCACGGTCAAGGTTAAGGACCTCATAGTCCGTGGATTTAGGGACTCCACAGTCCAATGTTTGGTTGCAGGGACAAGTCACCTCTTTGAAGACGTTGAGGAATTACAACGCCAGGTATCAAAGGAGTGAAGAGATGTACCCTTAAACCAAGGCAGAATCCGTAGGGAATCGGGGTGGTTGATCGTTAGTTTTAAGACATCACGGTCGAGGTTAAGGACGTCATAGTCCGTGGATTTTAAGGACTCCATAGTCCGGTATTTGCTCTGGATGCTTCACACGGGTTCACTGCCGTGCTTGGCGAGGACCAGGATCCGCTCTGGACGTTTTCCACGGGGTCAAAGAGTGACATTATCCGCGTTCCACGTAACCAGGAATTTTGCACTAGATGCTTCACACGGGTTCACTGCCGTGCTCGGCGAGGACTAGGCTCCGCTCTGGACGTTTTCCACGGGGTCAAAGAGTGACATTATCCGCGTTCCACGTAACCAGGAATTTTGCACTAGATGCTTCACACGGGTTCACTGCCGTGCTCGGCGAGGACCAGGCTCCGCTCTGGACGTTTTCCACGGGGTCAAAGAGTGACATTATCCGCGTTCCACGTGACCAGGAATTTTGCACTAGATGCTTCACACGGGTTCACTGCCGCGCTCGGCGAGGACTAGGCTCCGCTCTGGACGTTTTCCACGGGGTCAAAGAGTGACATTATCCGCGTTCCACGTGACCAGGAATTTTGCACTAGATGCTTCATACGGGTTCACTGCCGTGCTCGGCGAGGACTAGGCTCCGCTCTGGATGCTTCACACGGGTTCACTGCCGTGCTCTGCGAGGACCAGGATCCGCTCTGGACGTTTTCCACGGGGTCAAAGAGTGACGTTATCCGCGTTCCACGTAACCAGGAATTTTGCACTAGATGCTTCACACGGGTTCACTGCCGTGCTCGGCGAGGACTAGGCTCCACTCTGGATGCTTCACACGGGTTCACTGCCGTGCTCTGCGAGGACCAGGATCCGCTCTGGACGTTTTCCACGGGGTCAAAGAGTGACGTTATCCGCGTTCCACGTAACCAGGAATTTTGCTGATTGTATCCGCATTTCACGGGATGGAGGTTTGACTGTTGGCGATATGTATTCCACCGAGCCACGGAACTGGGAGTTGCCGCTGTTCCGCTTAGCTTGAAGTTGTGTCCGTTGTTACGAGACGAGTGTTGGGATGATCTCTAGGTCGCTTGTGGCCCGTCGAGATTTAGCTTCTTTCCTTGGTGAAACCTGGGGGAGGGAGGTATGTTCCCTTTTTGTTTGTGCCATTGGATTGTATACAGGGTGTGATGGAACATCACCTGTAAGGCATACATTTTATTTTTATTTTATTTCTTTTTCCACGATGCTCTATCGTTTCAGCTTTTATATCGCGAAGGTCGCGATTGCCCCATCATTTCGGCTATTTTTCGCAGTGCCCAATCATTTCGGCTATTTATTTATTTTCTACTCGCTACTTTTTATTGCGAGTTGCCCCATCGTTTCGGCTATTTTTCATGCATACATTTTTACTTGCTGCTTTTTATTGCAAGTTGCCCCATCATTTCGGCTATTTCGTAGGCATGTGTGGCTTCCTAGCTTTTTCGCCGCAAGCTTGGATTTTAGACACCGATTTCAGCATCAGCACCGCTACAACTGGGATGTTGCCAAGAGCGAATCATCATTTGCCTCTGTCGATATTGAACAAAGGTGGCTTAGTAAACTGGGTTAAGGGTCCTGTCGACCAAGGCTTTTGACTTCATGAGCCGTAAGGGTCTCACAAAGGTATTTCTCCCTACAAGTCGTGAGGATCTTGCAGGTGTATTTTCTCCTTAGGGATCGTGAGGATTCCTAAGTGTATGTTCCTCTGTAATTCGTAAGGATCCTACAAGAGGGTTTTCTCCTTATGGGTCGAAAGGACCTACAAGGGTTGCTCATCATATGGACATGTCCCTAGTCACGGGTGTGACTTTGCTGGGGAAATGTTTATTCGCGCCCGTGGATTGTATACAAGGGTCAGTATTGAGCCTCTTGTAGGGCAATATCGAAGGTTGTGGAGGATTTGCTTAAGAACAGGTTTAGGTTTTTGTAACTTAAGACTTTCAAATCTCATGAGCCGTGAGGGTCCCATAAGAGAATTCTCCTTACGAGTCGTGAGGATCTCGTAAGTGTATTTTCTCCTTAGGAATCGTGAGGATCCCTAAGTGTGTTGCTCTTTTGTGAGTCGTAAGGATCTCACGCAGGTGGTTTCTCCTTACAAGGTCGAGAGGACCCTACAAGTGTCTTTTAACGAGGTTGCGCCCTTTCGGGTTTTCACAAACACTCGCCGGTAATCCTGCTGTTTTTACTCACGGAGCCCTTTCGGGTTTTCATCCGTGCCCATTTTGCTTATGGACATACCGTTTTTTTTAATTCTTTTTCACTTTTTTTTTACAAGGTCGCGCCCTTTCGGGTTTTCACGAACACTTGCCGGCATCCCTGCTGTTTTTACTCACGGAGCCCTTTCGGGTTTTCATCCGTGCCCATTTTGCTTGTGGACATACCGTTCTTTTTTATTCTTTTTCATATATTTTTTTTTAATTTTTTTTTCTCACTCCTTTTTTTATCTCGTCAGCCTAAAGATACTGCGGTAGTAGTTTTAGGGACGTTTCGGTCCGTCGTTAGTTTAAGGACGTTTCGGTCCGTCGATAGTTTAAGGACGTTTCGGTCCGTCGTTAGTTTAAGGACGTTTCGGTCCATCGTTAGTTTAAGGACGTTTCGGTCCGTCGCTAGTTTAAGGACGTTTCGGTCCGTCGCTATGGGAAGGCCGGCTACTGCTTGTAAAGTCTGAGCCTAGGAAGATAGTGAGCGGACATAGTTTTCGTCATCTATCATTGACCCAGGCTGTGGCTTATTAAGCGTAGTATTTCTTTAAGAAGCGGCCGTTTATTGGCCTGAAAGGCCTTTCACCGTGCATGTCCATGAGTAGGTAGGCTCCACCCTGGTAGACCTTGTCTATGATGTACGGGCCTTCATAGTTTGGCTCAAATTTTCCTCGCTTGGCACGATTGGGGATCATAGGTCTTTTGACCACTAGTACGAGTTCGCCTTGGCGGAATGTCCTCGGCCTGGTCAATCTTTCGTACGAGCGCGTCATCTTTGCTTTGTAGGCCTCTAGATGTTGTTGCGCTATGAGTCGGGTTTCGTCGAGGGCATCAAGCGCCTCAAGCCGAAGGTGGGCATTTTCTTCGTTCGTCAGCTCGTGGTGGACTGCTACTCGTAGAGAGGGTAACTCTATCTCGAGGGGGAGCACTGCTTCCGTCCCAAATACCAACGCGTACGGCGTTGTGTTCGTGGCCGTCCTGAATGTAGTTCGATAAGCCCAAAGGGCTTCTTGCAGCCTTTCGTGCCAGTCTCTCTTATTCCTGGAAATGGTCTTTTTTATGATCTTCGTCAAGGTCTTATTGAAGGCCTCGGCCAGACCGTTAGCTCGTGGATTGTAAACCGAAGAATATCTCCAGTCTATATTGTGCTGCTGTGCGAAGCGGCTAACCTTATGGCTTCGGTAGGCCGGCCCATTATCGGAGATGATCCGCCGTGGAGTTCCGAACCGATAGATGACGTGCGTCTTGAAGAAATAGAGGATATTCTCCGTCTTCACTTCCCTCAGTGGTACTGCTTCTGCCCATTTGGAGAAATAATCAGTTGTCGCCAGGATAAAACGGTGTCCCCGGGATGATGCCGGCTCAATGGGGCTGACTATGTCAGTCCCCCACATTTCGAACGGCCAGCTAGCCACCGTTGGGTGCAGCGGATTCGGATGTTGGTGGATAAAGTCTCCATGAATCTGGCACGAGTGGCATTGCTTCGCATACTCGAGGTAGTCCTGGATCATCGTGGGCCAGTAGTAACCCATCCGTTTAATTTTTAACTTCATCTTTGGGCCTGCTTGATGAGAACCGCAAAGTCCGTCGTGAACTTCCTGAATAACTCTTTCTGCTTCGCCAGGTCCCAAGCATCTCAGCCATAGAGAATCAAACGATCTCTTGTATAGAATATCGTTGATGAAAGCGAAAGATAGAGCTCGTTTCATGAGCTGATGTCTTGAGGACGTTTCTTTGGGCATTCGGTGGGACTTAAAGTAGTCTATGAAGACTTCCCTCCAGTCTTCGGCCTTCTCATGGTCTTTTATTTGTAGGGTCGTCTGCTCAGTTGCTCCCTTTTCTTCGCATGATTCCGGAGGCATTTCCGCCGGGGCGAGCACTCGACGGCTTTGTACCACGATTCTGACATCATCGAGGTTCTCGTCAGCCAGTTCTTTAGCAAGTTTGGCCAACTCGTCTGCTTTGCTGTTTTCCGCGCGCGGTATGTTCTCCAAAGTATAGGAGGGAATTTGGGTTAGCAGTTGTTGCACCTTTTCACCGTATTTTACCAATTCCGGTTTGCATGTTTGGTAATCGCCGTTTACTTGACTAACGACCAGTTGTGAGTCTCCGTATATGAGGAGGTTTTCAATTCCCATGTCAATGGCGATCTCGAGGCCTGCTATCAGAGCTTCATATTCGGCTTCGTTGTTTGTCCTCGGTTCCATCAGGGAGAACGCGTAGCGCATTATCCCTCCCTGTGGGGTTATAAAGATGAGTCCTATCCCCGATTTGATTGTAGGGGTAGTTTGTTTGTGCTTTTTCATGGAAGATGCTCCATCGAAATAAAGCTCCTAACGGGTATCACCACTATCGACCGCGTCAAACGCATATTTTTCTGGCAACTCACAATTGAGAGGAGAATCAGCCGGTATCGGATGCTCAGCGAGGAAATCGGCAATGGCCTGGCCTTTCACTGCCTTAAGAGGTTGATACGTTATCGAGAACTCCATCAAGAGCAGGGCCCACTTAGCGAGTCGTCCCGTCAATATGGCTTTCGACATCAAGTATTTAAAGGGATCCACCTTTGAAATGAGACGGACTTCATGCGCCAACGCATAGTGCCTGAGCTTTGTTATCGCGAAGATTAACGCCAAGCAATGTTTTTCAATGGGAGAGTAGTTGCTTTCTGCCCCCAGTAGAACTCGACTTAAGTAGTAGAGTGCTCTCTCTTTCCCCTGATCGTTCTCTTGTGCCCATAATGCGCCCAAGGAACCTTCGAGGGCGGTTGTATAAAGAATGAGGGGTTTTCCCTTGACCGGCTCGGCCAACACCGGAGGGTTCTGCAGGTACTGCTTGATCTCGTCTAGTGCACCTTGACATTTGTGATCCCAAGCGAATGGAGTTCCCTTTTTCATTAGGTGGCTGTAAGGACGGCATTTGCCCGAAAGATTAGCGATAAACCGCCGGATGTATGCGAGCTTCCCTTGGAGAGACCGCAACTGCTTGAGGGTTCTTGGCGGAGGCATTTCCATGATCGCTTTAATCTTTGACGGATCTATTTCAATACCTCGGTGTCGAACGATGAACCCCAGGAATTTGCCCGAGGAGACTCCAAACGCGCATTTGAGGGGATTCATTTTCAAATTATATTGCCGAAGGCGTCGAAATACAGTCTCCAGATGCTTTAAATGATCTTCGTATGACATGCTCTTTACTACAAGGTCATCGATATAGCACTCGATGACATCGTGTATGAGGTCATCAAAGATCTTTGTCATGGCCCTTTGATAGGTAGCGCCAGCGTTTTTTAGACCAAAGGGCATAACCCTGTAGTAGAATATACCCAAAGGGGTCCGGAAAGCGGTGTGCTTCTGGTCTTCGGGATGCATTTTTATCTGATTGTATCCTGATGAACCGTCCATAAAGGAGAAAACCTCGTGAGTGGACGTGTTATCTATCATTAGTTCGGTTACTAGTACTGGGAAATCATCCTTTGGACAGGCTTTATTGAGATCCCTGAAATCCACGCATATGCGTACCGTCCCATTCTTCTTCATTACCGGGACGATATTGGCGATCCAGTCGGGATACTGGACTTCTTGGATAAATCCAGAATTGATCAGCTTCTTGACTTCGGCATTGATGCTCATTTTAAGCTCGAGTCGCATCCTTCTTGGCGCCTGCTTGACTGGCTTGATATCTGGGGATATCGCTAATTTATGCACAGCAATCTCCGGATCTAATCCCGGCATCTCGGAATAGTTCCACGCGAAGCAGTCTTTATGCTGTAGAAGCACGTTCTTTAATGCGGCCACCCTTTCTTCAGATAGCAGCTCGCTGACGAATGTCGGTCGCGGATTATCTGCCGATCCCAGCTCAATCTTCTTGAGGTTATCTGCAGTAGTATGTATACCATCTTCCAGTTCTTTCGGAGCTGGCGGAAATTCTGAGACCACCTCATCATCGCTGTTCTCAAAGCACCGGGGAAGGTCATCTACGTTCTCGGGCTCTTCTCTTAATATCGTAATCGTATAACAGGTGCGAATCCGCTTCCAGGACTGAGGTGGATCCGGTTCTGCTCTTGCGGCTTTGGGTTCGTGCTTTTGTGGCGGCGTTACCCTCCAGCCGTTGGATAAAGCGAATCTGCCCTGTTGGTACTGGTCCTCGACCCAGTTCTTGAAAGTGAAGCAGTCTTCGGTAGGATGTCCTATGGCTCGGTGATAAGAGCAATAGCTCAGATGAGAAGCCCTGTTAGCTTGCTCAGGGTGTCTAGACTCTGGAAGCGCGATCATTTGATGCTTTATAGTGAGCTCGAGTAACTTCTCCGTCTTGTCTCGAGGGAAGGAATACACTCGACTCATCTTCTTCGCGAGGGACAAATCCGGACCGCGGAATGCCCGCTCACGTGACTCTCTAATCCTGCGTCGTTGTTGTCGGCTCCTCTTTCCGCTTCTTGATTTATTTCCGTCTCTGCGTCGGGCCTTTCGTACAACGGATTGACGAGGATGAGCGTCTTTGTCTTTTGCAGCCTGTAGAAATAGACGTTGCGTCCTGGCCTTCTCGTAGATGGCCATTTCGCGGTTGTGGTCTTCCCGAGCTTTCTGACCCACTTTCCTGAAAGGCTTGCCCATTCGTTCTTCTAACGACGGACTCGGCGCTTCAATTGCGGGGTCTAGTTTTGATGAGGGGTTGGCATCTCCCGACGAGGCGTCCTCTTCTTCATCAAAGGTATATATGGCGTAGCTACTGTGGGCCCGTTCCCGTTTTCCGGCTCTTGCGTATCCAAGCCCGAGTGTTTCCATTTTCCCGTTGGGCAATTTGCGTTGAGTCCCGGGGACATCCCAAATCCTGTTGTAGAACCGAGCCTACCGAACAGTCTGTTTTAAGGGTACTCCTTGGCGCTTCAATAGCTTCTTTAATCCATTTGTATAGTATCTGGGCAGACGGATGGGTTAGAGCCTGTCAAGTGTAGCATCCGCGCCATGCCAGATCTCTTTCTCCATTTTCCACTCTGAGGATAGGTAGAATCGGATCACCTTCTCACCCCTTTGCCTGGGAGGGACGTAAAATGTTTGCAGGTCCTGCACATTGTGAGCCTGAAGCGTGTCGAGATCCTTGTAGTGTTCTCGCGGTACCATGGTGATTTGCAAACTATGGTCATCGCCAGGGGGTGCTTGTATTGACAGCCGATTGGAGAACACAGCATTAACTTCATCTTCTGAATCACTTCCGAAGACTAACATGGGGGCGGGCGTCCCCAGGTTGTTGCGTTGAGATGGCCCTGCATAAACTATCTCTTCCTCTTCTTCGGTATCGCTCCCAAAAACAGGGATGGTGGCGGCGGTTTTGTTCTCCGGATTGCGACACCTTTTTGTATCCTTGAAATCTGGCAAAAAGTACTTCGCATCTTCGTATTTGCGGACTTCGTTCACGGGAAATGGGTTTAGCTCTCCTGTTACAGTATACTCGAAACCATCCTTAAAGTATTTCATACACTGATGTTGCGTAGAAGGGATGATGTAGTACTCGTGTAGCCAAGGACGACCGAGCAAAGCGTTGTAGCAGGTCTTGGCGTCAATGACATGGAATTTGATGTCTGTGACGAGAAGTCCAAAGCGTAATGTTAGTATCACAGATCCGAGAGTCCGTGACGATTGTGAATCGAAACCGGAGATAGTAATTTTGTCACGAGCGAGGTGTTGCACACTCATGCAGATTTCCTTCAACACCCGAACATTAAGGAGATTGACGGAGGATCCATTATCCACCAGGATCTTGCCTATCTTGATATCATGGCAGTATCCGGAGACATATAGGGGACGGTTGTGGTCGCATGTCCCGAGAAGGAGGTCTTCATCACCGAAAGTGATGTCGGCCGTATGTACTTCCTCCAGTTCATCCTTCATCTTTTAAGTGGCGAGGAAGGCTTGGAATTGCTCAGGTTCTTGTAACGCCTTAATTAGTGAGTCTCGCGCTTCTTTTGATAATAGGAGGGCATCGAGAATGCTAAGCTGAGAAGGTAGCTTCCTTAGGTGCGCGAGGATGTTATAGTCCACCTTACCCTTCCTAGGAGGGTCTTTGGCAGCCAGCTCTTTCATGACTTGGTCATCTAAAGTGATATCTTCAGTGACCTTTTCCTTTCCCTTATCTTTTCTACTCACGGGCCCGACATTCTTTTCTGGGAGTGTGCGATTGCGCAGCTGAATGTTCTCGCAGGCCTCCGATTTCTCCTCTTTCCCTAAAACGGATTCTTTAAAGAGAGGGCCCAGAGCCATTTCTTCATCAGAGTCGCTCCCAAAGGTGAGAACTTGTGACCCCCCGGCGTGAGCCATACAACAGTTGCCAGTAGTTCTGTTGTGCCCATCGACGGTACTTCTTCGCTCCCGACGGATCTTACGTTTCATGCGCTTAAAATGTTGCCGATGAGCAACATATCCTTGCCACCATATCTTAAAAGCGTCGCACTCCTCCGTGGGGTGTGATATTTTCCGGTGATATGCGCAATAATCAGGGTGTCTCTCCACCCCATCGTGTGTGTTTCCTTCCGAGGGCGGTAGTTTCATCCCCATTGACATGGCTTTGGCAAACCTTTTTCTCGTCTTGAATATCTTCTTGTCTACTTCGGATGCCTTTCGCTCTGGCGGAGGTAGTTCAACTCTTCCGTTCAGTCGCCTGCATTTGGTTCCTTCTGACGCTGCCATCTCACGCTCCTGATCCGCTTTACTTTTTAGACGAATCTCGTCTAGAAAAGCGTCGATCATTTCGTCTGTTGGCCATGCACGTTCTGGTACAGGCTCTGCCTCCAGCTTCTTAGTGCCAGGAGTTTTCCCATCATCGGTAAACGAGTGGGAGATTACGTTACAACTCGCCATATACCCTTCAGATTCCTCCGACGAGCTCTCTCCATCGTCTCCCTCTTGAAAGATGTGGTTGAGGAACTCTTGCAGTGTGACAGGAGTTCGCGCCTTTTGGTTGTATTCTTCCAGCGTGTCGATTTGCTTCTGCAAGTTCGTGTGCTCGTTTCCAAGCTTCACGGACTTCTTGGATTTCTTCTTCTTTTTCTTCGAAGATTTTGACGATTGGGCGTGAGTATTTGGGCTCTTATCGCGAGTCTTTGTAGTTGGGCAGCGCCTTAGCATCCCTTCGATAATTTGAGGTTCAAGAGGGTCCTTCCATTCGATCGCAGGGCACGCATGAAGGTCTCTCAGCATTCTTTTGGTTTTAGTTGATAGCACGACCTCCCATGGAGCTTCTTCGATAAAAGAACAGGTTGCCCCCGGTGTATCCGCTTTCCTAGGAGTATGCGGCTGTGGTGGGTTCACCTTCCACTTTTCGGATAGTATAAACTTCCCCTGGAGGTACTGGTCTTCAATCCATCCTTTGAAGACGAAGCAATCTTCAATCGGATGGCTTACCGTTTGATGGTAAGGGCAATAGTTAGGGTTATTCACCTCGGTGGGTTGCGGCGGTCGCCTTGGATTTGGTAGGTTTATAAGTCTGTTGCGTATTGCCAGCTCGAATAACCATTTCGTCTTGTCTCGTGGGAACGAGTAGGGACGCTTCATCTTCTCATTATAATACCGACGTCTTTCCTCCAGTTGATCTGCCGGTTTTGGGGCGTTAGGTTGCTGTTGGGCATTCGCAACAAAGGTTGTCCTTCCTTTACCCTTGTCATTCTGAGGTTCCGACTTCGGGGGAGGTGGTCTATGACCCATCTGGTCCATCTGAGCCAACTTGTCGATTAAAGCCTGGAATGTGGTTGGCTTAAAGAACATCATAAACTGGGAGATAGTTGCGTGGGGGTCTAGGGTTCCCACGAACATGCCCACTGCGGGTGCTTCCTCAATGCGTTGTTCACATCTCGACCACAAGTTCCGCCAGCGTATAGCATACTGGACCCAGGTTTCGCCTGGTTTTACCCTGGCGTTAATCAGTGCAGTTATTGGAGTGCGTTCGCTGGCACTTGCAAATCGCTGAGTGAATAACAACTCCATTTCAGCGAACGTTTTGATAGAATCGTTCGGGAGTTCCGAATACCATTCGAACGCAGTTTCTGATAAGCTGCCCACGAACTGGTGGAGCAACAGTTTATCATCACCGCCGGTGTTACCGCAGAGGGCCCGGAACTGGGCGACATGTTGATGGGGGTTGCCGGTCCCCTTGTACACGTGGAATTTTGGTATCGTATAGCCTTGCGGGTATTTGATTTGGTCGTACCAGCTTGGATACGGCCGTCCCGTTTTCACGACTTGACCAGCTGCCTCAGTCGCGTGATGAACCCGGATTTGCTGGGCTATGTAGTCAACCAAGTCAGCCTTAGAGATTGCCTCCTCCTTGGCCGTTGAGAGGGCTGGTGGTGGATTTGACGTTTCTCCTCGGTCGTCTTCAAGAACGATTGGGGGATCCTCGGCGGGTAAGTCCTGCTGGATCATCATTCCTATCATATCTTGGAAGAGAAGGCCCATACGCTGTATGTTGGCTGCTTGTTCAGCAGCCTCTTTGTCCTTTTTCTCCAGTATCCGGCGAAGGAATTCAGCGTCGGTTTCTTCCTCCTGGCGTGCGTTTGAGAACGTTTCTGGGTTTTCTTTTGGCCCGGTAAGTGCGGCCATAGCATTCATCATTTCCTGAAGCTTTTGTTGCTGCTCCTGGGCTTTCGTCACGGATCGGGTTAGCGGTCGGTGGCCCGTAGAAGTGCGGCTTTCCTCCTTTCCAGAGGCCATGTAAACAGTGTGCACCACCATGCCCCCAGACTTAGGACGTCTGGGCTCAGTGCTTTTAGTCGTCGTCGAATGCTGGGGGGTCTTCTCTGGCCTCCTCCTTTTATGAGCCATGGAGGTTGAGGGGGCCGTTGAGGTGGGCGTCCAGACAGCCTTTTGGGGTTTAGCCTGGTGACCAGCTTCCGGTTGGATTTTCAGCTTCTTGTGCTGGCGGGAGAAGTTTGGATCGATGATCGAGTCTTGGGCCTGCCGCCAAACCTTATAGATTTTGGAAGACAGCCGTTGAGGAGATCGGGACTGTTCTGGTTTTATTTCGACAACCTTTTTTAATGGGGGAGGAGACCTCTTCAGCACTGCAGTAGGAGAATTCCTTCGCACCTTATTCAGCATTTCGAAGCTGTTCCCAGTTGGAACAGCAGCATTAACTTCTGCCACCGGGGCTGATGGAGTCAACCCGGAGGGGGAGTTGCCCCCAGCCTTCCTTACTCGGCGCCAATGGCGACGTCGAGCGTGTCGAGCGGAGGGCGTTGGTTCAGCGGTGAGAATGGCTTCGTCTTGCCCCCTGTGTAGGTGGGGGTCGTTGCTGGTGTTAACTTGTCAAAGACCGACGTCTTTTGGGCTGCAAGGGCGGGAGCTGAAGCCGTCAATCTTGTAAAGACCGACTTTTTGGCCGGGGAAGCCGCCTTGACGATTTCGGGGGCAGGAGCGGCCTCCTTCTTAGAAGCAGCCTTCTCTGAGATTGTAGGCCCCATGATGAGTTCGCAGGATTTCTGGCCCAATCTAGAGAAGACCGAGGCGTTTACGTTGGGCGACTCGTTGAGAGGAGCCGCGGCAGGGGTAAGACGATCAAAGACCGACTTCTTGAGAGCTTCCGTTGTTAGCACTGGAGCGGTGAAGCTTGTCGGCGGGAGCATGGTCCCAAAGAACAATCCTATGGTGGCGCGAGTGACCTGTTCCACGGGCATTGTGAATAGCGAAGCAGCTTGGGGTCCGTAGGCTATACCTCCTGGCGAGGCAGAGCGTTGGTTGCAATTGCAGTCCAAGCAGTTGAAGAATTTCGCAGAAGTAGAAGCCATCGATCCTTTGCTTTCTGTAATAAGCAAGACGCCGAGTTTTAGTATCTTGAAACCCAAGGGCAACCATTAGTGAACCGCGATTGGTTCGCGAGTCACGACACACGAAGTGTGGAGTGGAAAGAGGAAAAGGTCCCACCGGGCGTGCCAGAATCTGTTCCCCTCCGAATGGCGGCGCGCAAGACTGCGATGTCTTGGCACTGAGACTCGAGGCAGATGCTAATTGGTGCTATCCGTCCACCTCTCCGAAGATGCCAAGTTGATTTATGGCACCATGTATCGAAGGTTTAGACGGATGCGTCCGATGTAGCAGACTTCGTCAGATTCCCCCTCATTTGAGGGGTTTTTGATTGTGGGGACGCTCTTCCCTGCAGGCGCAAGCCCCTGCAGTTAATTACGCTACCGCATTGCGGTAACAACTTTCTCCTTCTCCAGATGGTCACTTCGTGTCGTGGGTGTTTGTTTTGTGTTTTGTTGCCCGTGGATTGTTTACGGAGACTGAGTTATGTCGTCGCCCGTAGGGCGTGGACTAGTCCAAATCCGTATTATCTTAGATTTGGGTTTGGGGGTTTGGTTTGAGGATACGTCAGCCATACTTGAGGCTAAGATCAACTCAAACGTTTGTTAAGGATACGTTAGTCTAACTTTGAGACTAAGATCTACTTAACGGGATCGTTTAGATTCGACAAAGGAGCGTTTTAGGCTCCATTGTTCCAGTTTAGGGACATAGTGGTCCATCGTATGTATGGCCGTCGGGACCCTTCACCTCTCTGACGACGTTGAGGGATTACAACGACGGATGTCAGAGGAGTTCAGAGATGTACCCTCGAGCCAGAGTTAATTGGGGGGATTCATAGTCCAGTATGTTTGAAGGTTTAAGGATACGTTAGCCATCTTTAAGGCTAAGATCAACTTAAACGGGACCGTTTAGATCCGACAAAAGAGCATGCGGGGCTCTATTGTTCTAGTTTAAGGACATTGCGGTCCATGGGTAGTTTAAGGACGTTGCGGTCCATGGGTAGTTTAAGGACGTTGCGGTCCATGGGTAGTTTAAGGACATTGCGGTCCATGGGTAGTTTAAGGACATTGCGGTCCATTGTTAGTTTTAAGACATCTCGGTTGAGGTTAAGGACGTCGTAGTCCATGGGTTTAAGGACTCCATAGTCCGGTATGTGCTCTGGATACTTCACACGGGTTCACTGCCGTGCTTGGCGAGGACCAGGCTCCGCTCTGGGCGTTTTCCGCGGGGTCAAAGAGTGACGTTATCCGCGTTCCACGTAACCAGGAATTTTGCACTAGATGCTTCACACGGGTTCACTACCGTGCTCGGTGAGGACTAGGCTCCGCTCTGGACGTTTTCCACGGGGTCAAAGAGTGACATTATCCGCGTTCCACGTAACCAGGAATTTTGCATTAGACACGGGTTTAAAGACCCTACAGTCCATATCATTGTGTGGTCGTCGGGACCCGTCACCTCTTTGAAGACATTGAGGGATTACAATGCCAAGTATCAAATGAGTGAAGAGATGTACCCTAGAACCGTAATGGCTTAAATAGTCCTTGACCCAATTTGGGATCAAGACCGATTAATTATGTTATGAGCCCATTAGCCCAGTTAATTACGAATTGAAGACTCATGGCCCAGCTTGGGCTAAGTCCGATCATGTCTGGAATATTGGCTTCTTGTTGGTCCATTGAAGGAGAGGCTTTGCCTCTATCCATTTAGCCAATTGGGCCAAAGCCTAGTGTTAAACACTACAGAGCAATCAGTGTTGAACACTGGGAATGAGGTTGACAAGTTAGTGTTTAACACTAAAAGATAATTGATGTTAAACACCAGGAACAAGGCTTTCAAATTATCATAAACACTAAAACAGATCAGTGTTGAACACTGGTAATGGAGATCTCAGATTAGTGTTAAATACTAAGGTAGTCAGTGTTGAACACTGCGAATAAAGTTCTTTGATTAGTGTTGAACACTAGGGCCCAACAGTGTTTCAATACTGGATTCGAGAGTTCCAATTTAGTGTTGAACACTAAGGAAAGAGGGGTCACGTGGGAACACGTGAGAGCGCCCTCCCTTCATTTATTCTGCTGAGATTATCGCATCTTTTAGAGCATCACGTGCTATCACGTGACGGGCATTCAAATGCTTGTGTGTTAAGGCTTCTGTCAAGGGTCACGTAGGTCACGTGGGGTGCTGCCTCAAAGGGGATTTCTGTAGATCTCTTGGGGGGGGGGTCACGTGGTGGCACGTGACCCTGCCTTTATGTATGTTGTTTAGAGGGTCTGTTAATCTTTTCCAGGAATTAAATTCCTCGTAGGGTTGAACCCTGACAATAATTTCAGAGGAACTAAATTCCTACTTCCTTTTGAAGATTTATATTCTGAAATAGAGTTGGACTCTGAATTTTCCGTAGGAATTAAATTCTTCATACATGTGAAGAACTGAATAGGGTTAAACCCTAAAAAAAGCTCTTAAGGAATTAAATTCCCACTCTCTGTTAAATTATGATCAAGGGAATTAAATCCCTGCTGTTCCAACAGAACTAGGTTCTTAATTAGGGTTAAACCCTGTTTCTTTTTGTTCTGAAGGAATTAAATTCCCATAACACAGGGTCAAGCCCTAGTTTTATTTTAAAGGAATTAAATTCCTATAGTTCTATGAGAATTAAATTCTCATGCTTCCATTCCCTCTCTATGTTTTGGATCTGCGTGGCAGGATCTCAACCCATTGAGAATTAAATTCTCAGATTCAAGGGGAGATGTGCACTTTGCAGATCCTCTATCAAAGAGAGAAGAAATATATTCTTCTGTTTTATATATCAGAGTTAAACTCTGTTGAGAATTAAATTCTCTTTTCTTTCAAGGAGCCTTCCCTTTCTTACCTAGGGTTTTCTTTTGCAGAAGATCCAAGTTCCTCGAAGTATCAAGGCTCTCTCTCCCTTTCTTCCCTCTGCGTGTATATATCTTTTTGTGTCTCTTGGCTCCTATTTATAGGAGAAGCAGCCGAATCAATTAGTTTTTGACGAATCTTCATTGAGAGGTTTGATTTGCATCCATCATTCGTTTTTGACCTTTGGATTATTGGGTGAATTTTATTCACCATTGGATTTCAAGTCCCGGGACTCTCCTTTGTTATTTCGGTTAGATTTAAAGGGGAAATCTTTCCAAACCCGAGATTTTCCCATAGATAAATGATATTCAATCATCTTTAAATCTTTAATTCGATTGGTTCCAGATAATCGCTTTCTTTTGGAAAGATTCGAATCTCTTTCAGAATTTAATTCTGTCAACGAAATGGACTTTGAAAGCCGGTCACGTGTGACCACATGACCCATGGTCATGTGTGGGCACGTGACCCCCTTTGGAATGAGCCTTCTTCTTTCTTTCTGCGCTTTGCTTTTTGTTCTCTGTTTAGCTGTCACGTGCCACCACGTGACAACTGGTCACGTGTGAGCACGTGACCCTTGTCTGGACTCTTTTTCTTGATTTAACTGGAGAAAAATTCTGATGTTTTGAGCGTCACGTGCAAACACGTGACCCCTGGTCACGTGGGAGCACGTGACCTCTTTTGAAGCTTTTTCCTTGATTTGATCAGGGAACCGATGTGCCTTTGAATCCGCTTTAAAATGTCACGTGCCAACACGTGACCCTGGTCACGTGGGAGCACGTGACCCTTTCTCAAGCCCTTTTCTTTGATGTAGTCAGGAAGCTGAATCTGCCTTGATGATGCTTTTAGATGTCACGTGCCCACACGTGACTGCTGGTCACGTGTAAGCACGTGACCCTTTTCTGAAGCTTTTCCCATAAGCTTTTCTGATTTTAAATCAGGAAACACCTTCTAGATGAGGCCGATAGGCAGAAAGACCCCTTCAGTCCATGTGGAATCAAGCTCGGACAGCGAGGAAGAGCCGAATTTCTGCCCCAGGACCGCAGAGAAAGAGCTGCTTCAAGAGCTTTGAAAACAGCTCAGGAGCAAAGATAAAACGATTGCCAAGCTCTATTCAAAAATTGACAACCTAACGAACGTTGTGATGCAGCTCACGGCTCAGATTGCTCGGGCGCCTCTAAATCAAGTACAAATCTCTACTCATTAGCCGGGTGATGACAACCCGAAGCAATCGATGCCTGTCCCCTTGGGTCCAAGATTGGGCGAGCTACACGAAAGCCGGCTACACTTTTCTTCTAGGGACGCCTTGTCCCTAGATAGCACCATCCCGCTAACACAAGATCGGATAATGGATTTGGTCACTAGCAAAGTTAAAACATTGGTAGCCGAAACCGAAGCTCAGAAAGAAATCGGCAGTAGTGAGCGGCCATATCCTGCACAGTACGATCTGATCGAGTTCCCAAGAGGCTATGTCATTCCTAAGTTTGGAAGATTTGACGGGACGGGAAACGCAAATCAGCATGTCGCCCACTTTAAAGTGTCGTGCGGAAATACAAGGGGCAATGATGCGCTGCTTCTTCGTCAGTTTGTCAATAGCTTGACCGGTGTTGCTTTTGACTGGTACGCGGGCATACCAGACGGGCCCGTCATTACTTTTGCCCAAATGGAGTCTCTATTTCGGCAAAGGTTCATGAGTGTCAGTGATAAAATCTCTATTGCTGACCTTGTGAGAACCAAGCTGGAAAACAACGAAAGCAACACGGACTTTATTGCCCGATGGCGCAACCTCACTGTCAAGAGCGAACCGTCGCTAGAGCAGGACCAGTCCGTCAGCCTCCTCATTGGGAACCTCAGCAATCGTATGGTCCCATTCTTGTGTGCAGCAGGCCTCAAGACATTTCAGGAGCTGACCAAGAGAGTTCAAATATTGGAACGCTTGAAGCAAGAGTCTGCCCCGGACTCTCAGAGGGACAACACTTGGAAATGAAAGAGGGACGACAACCATAGAAGCGGGAATTCTAGCAATACCAACGTTTTCAATGCGTCTGATAATGAAGACAAGCGAAAGGCAGGCGAATCCAAAACCAACCGGTCTCGAAAGCCAGTGCTGGGAGGAGAATGGCCTTCCCTGGAGGAGAATGGCCTTCCCCATAGGAGAAAAAGAACAAGGTTTACTCTTTCAGAAGGGACAAGGTCCGCAAGATATTCAAAGATGCCTTGAACAACGGTCTACAATTGCCAGAGTCGAAAAGACCTCACGAAGCAAAAATGACCAACAATCCTCTATATTGCCCGTACCACCGAGTAGTGAGCCATGCGATCGAGGATTGATATATTTTCAAAGACTGGTTCGAGAAGTAGTAAAAGACTGGGGAGATCGAGTTGTCCAAGAGTGTGTTGCTGAACAATCAAGCTGCAATCACCAACTTCATATAGATACAGGCTGAAGCCTTCTGGGAGCAGACAGCTGAACCCGCTACCCTGAAGAATGAAACTGACTCGCCACAGCCTCCATGGAGCATGCACAAGTCTAAAAAGATGAAGAAGATGCTAAAGCTACTTCAGAAAGAGCCCAGAACGGAATCGGAAGGGCAGAAGGAGCCCACCGTTCCAGCTACCAATTTGGCTCAAAATCCAAAAAGCTCAAGAAGAAGAAAAGTGCAACTCGAAGCGAAAAAGAGTCTGCAGAGAGATCGACCATTCAAAAATATATTGATTTCCTCGAATACTATGAACAAAAAGAAAGAACTCTAATTCAATTGAAAGAGTTCTTCCCCGTAGAAGCGGCTGAGATTCTGGAGGAGCTAGATGAAGACTCCGATAAAAAGATCCCTATAGTGACTTGATACGTCGTCCACCTTGGTAGCGACTCTGAGGAAGAACTCTGTTTTCCTGAGGAGGACGAGGAACTCGCCGTGAAGGCCAACCAAATCCAGCTCAGAAGCGGCAAGGCTCTACCACCAAATCGAGGCAACGCCCCGAAAGGGAAGGAAAAATAAGTCGCTAATGAAGAAGATGGAGGGGAGATGACTCATGAAAATTTGAGTCCTTCCTCGGTGGACTATAATGTCTTGGCTCATCTCCGAAAGCTTTCGTCTCTCCTGAGCATCTACGATGCCTTGGTTCAATCTAAGGAGCTTAGAGATGTTCTGATTCACACTCTACAAAACCCCGAGCGGTACCAGGCCCACTTTGCGGAAATTGATATGAAAGAAGCCCAGTATACTCTGCATACAGCCGCGGTCACATTTAAAGATGAAGACCGGTTACTAGGAACGGCTGAGCATAACCGATCGCTTTACATGACCAGGTACAGCGACGGAGATCAGATTAATCGCATATTGATTGATCTGGGATCCTCAGTGAACATCATGAACTTGCGGACTTTGAAGAGTTTGTCAATGGAAGTACGACACCTGTCAAAGGAAAGGATTATCATTAAAGGTTTCAATTAAAATTGCCAGCAAGTTCTGGGATCCATAGCTCTGCCGATCAGGTTCAGGGACCTACAAATTGAAGCCAAGATATACGTGATCGACGCCGACACATCCTATAAGATTCTCCTGGGAAGGCCGTGGCTTCACGATTACGACAACGTTCCGTCAACTTTCTATCAGTGCATGAAGTATACTAAAAATGGAGAAGAAAGATGCATTGACGGAGACATCCAGCCGTTCGGTGTGCATAAAGTCTGATATGAAGATTCTCGGTATTTTGTGAACCTCCAAAGTGCTGAGCCACAACTGACCAAAGACAGAATGGCCCCGAAACTCAAAAGCAAATCAAAGCCAGCTATCACTTTCAAAAGCAAAACCCCCCAAGTGCGTCCTCATTTTGGGCAGTGACACTGATGAGTCCGACGTTGGAAGTCCGTCCGTCCATAAAAACCGCCATCATCTTGGTAGCGATACAGATGAATCTGATATTGATGGCCCATCCAACAGAAAAATTCGCCCTCGTTTAGGCAGCGACACTGAAGAGTCGGAGGAAGAGAACCTGCCTTGCAACAGCTATACAGATTGGGCCCCCGCGCAACATGCAAAGATACGAGAGACCTTCGAAGTTACAGAAGGGTCCTAGCCGTCACAAGGGTGCCGAAGCAGATGTGCAAAGAGATCGATGCATTGTCAGTCTCCACCGTGGATCAACTGAAAACTTTCTATGTTCCCGGAAGAAAAAGTGGATAGAAGGGCATCCTGTTTTATGGGTCAAATCTTATCGCGCACCCGAACGATTTGTTTGTGACATGCCTTCCATACGAGAGAGGCATAAGGGCCGTCCTCAATCCTAGATATTATGTGCCCGAGATGCGGGAATACTTTACAAAGTGCGAGTGTCAGCTATATCAAACGGGCTCCGAAGCGAAGTTTTACAAAGGGCTATGGCATCTGCCTCAGGTTCGAGCACACATCGATGGACGAATCCCGGATAGACAGGGCATAGGTTTCATTCAACCTGATGCCAAAGCATGCTACATGATCCATGTTGGTGAAGCCAGCGAAAGGTCAAATGATGAAGACGAGCTAGCTGAGCCAGAAGAAGCCCCTTAAGAGCTCGAAGATGGGGGACAAGCAACCTTCGATGAGCTAACCGAGTTTGATTTGGGAACACTCGATAATCCAAGGCAGACCTACATCAGCTCACTCTTGTCAGAGGAAATGAAAGACCAGCTAACCGCACTGCTACATGAGTTCACCGACTGCTTCGTGTGGACATACAAAGAAATGCCTGGTCTCTCCCCTGAAGTGGTCATGCATAAGCTGACTATTTCTCCTTATGTCAAGCCAGTCAAACAAGCTCCTCGAAGAATGAGAAAGAAGATAGAAGAAAAGGTCATCGAGGAAACAAAGAAACTCATCGATGCCGGTTTCATCAGAGAAGAGAAATATGCGGACTAGATCGCATGCATCGTCCAAGTGAAAAAGAAGAATGGACAGATACGAGTTTGCGTTGATTTCAAGGACCTCAACAAGGCATGCCCTAAAGACGACTTCCCGCTACTAGTCATGGAAATGATGGTCGACAACACCTCAAATTACGAGTTGTTCACCTTCATGGATGGCTCATCTGGGTACAATCAGATCAAGATGTCGCTCGAGGATGAGAAATACACAGCATTCCGAACCCCGATCGGAATATACTGCTACAAGGTGATGCCGTTCGGACCGAAGAATGCAGGCGCCACATATCAAAGGTCAATGACCAAGATCTTTGATGATTTAATCCATAAATTCGTTGAATGTTACGTCGATGACTTGGTCGTCAAGACTAGAGCCAAAGCCAATCATATCCAAGATCTCCGAACTGTTTTCACCAGACTGAGAGAGTACAATCTGAAGATGAATCCTGTAAAATGCGCCTTTGGCGTATCATCGGGAAAATTCTTAGGCTTCATAGTCCGGCATCGAGGGATCGAAATTGACCCATCAAAGATAAAGGCTATCATGGAGATGCTTCCTCCAAAGAATCTGACGCAGTTAAGATCCTTTCAAGGCAAAATCGCTTACATACGAAGGTTCATCTCAAACCTATCGGGGAGATGTCGGCCTTTTTCAAAGCTCGTGAAGAAGGGAGCTCCTTTTGTCTGGGACGTCAAATGTCAAGAAGCGTTCGAAAATATCAAACAGTACCTGTTGGACCCTCCGATGCTTGCTGCTCGTATTTCAAATAAACCGTCGATTCTCTATACTGCCGAGCTAGATGAGTCACTCGGTGCGCTCCTTGCCCAGAACAACGAAGAGGGAAAAGAAAATGCCCTGTACAACCTCAGTCGAACTTTAGTCGGGGTGGAACACAACTATTCTCCGATCGAAAAGCAATGCCTGGCTCTGATATTCGCTGTGAAGAAGCTAAGACACTATCTTCTCGCTCATCGGGTATGCTGATCTCCATGGTCGACCTACTCAAACACTTAATGACTAAAGAAAGACTAGCCGGCAGAATGGCAAGATGGGCTATCATGCTGCTTGAATTTGACATAATTTATACTCCTCCGAAAGCAGTAAAAGGGCAAGCCCTTGCCGGCTTTCTTGCCGCTCATCCCGTACCAGAAGGTTCACCGCTCAATTGCGAGTTACCCGACGAACAAGTGCTGCACCTCGAGGATGACGAGCCATGTTGGGAGCTCTACTTTGACTAAGCCTCATCAATTAGGGCCTCCAGCAAATCAAGCGTCCCCCAGATAAAAGCAGGGATAGGATTGGTTTTCATCACGCTATCGATGGGAACCCTACGGCGTTCTTTTGCTCTTGTCGAGCCTCGCACAAAAAACGAGTCTGAGTACGAGGCTCTGATAGCTAGTCTGGAGCTCGCCATAGAAATAGGAATCTTTCGGCTACAGGTTTACGGTGACTCCCAGTTTGTCGTCAACCAAGTGAGCGGTGACTGCAAGATATATGAGCATGAGTTAGCTCGATATAGAAGCCGGGTGGTGGAACTCATGAAAAGGTTCACTCGCATTGAACTAATGAGAGTCCCTAGGGCGTTGAATGGAAAAGCCGACGTACTCGCTCGCCTAGCCAAAGAGCTGGCTGATCCCGGCATGGATGAAATTCTGATCACAGTCAGGAGTCAGAAAATTCTGCCCCCAGTCCCTTTACTAGAAGTGGAAAACGTAGAACAAAAGAGAAATCCTACAGAAGAAGTTCTGATTATTCAAGAGGTGCCCGATTGGAGAGAGCCCTTCATAGAATACCTCCGATACGACAAGCTTCCCGATGAAGAATTTGCGAGGGTTCAGCTGAAGAAGAGAGCTCTCCGATATGTGGTTGTAAATAATATGCTATACCACAGATCATATGACCAACTCTGGCTCAGGTGTTTGTCATTGGCCGAAGCCCAAAAAGTCATGAAAGAAGTTCACTCGGGCGTCTGCGGGGCTCACCAGTCCGTCCGCAAAATGCGGCTTCAGATCAAACGTCTTGGATATTACTGATCCATCATGATAAGGGACTACGAAGAGCATGCAAAGAAATGTCATCTCTTCCAAATTCACGGTGATTTCATTCACAAGCATCCCAATCCGTTGCATCCTACGGTGGCGTCATGGCCCTTTTGAAGTTTTGGGCATCGACATAGTTGGCCCAATTAATCCTCCATCATCTAAAGGCCACCGGTTCATATTGGCTGCAACAGAATACTTCTCCAGTTAGGCTGAAGGTGTCCTGCTAAAAGAAGTCAAAACAGAGGATATTCTGAAATTCTTCAGACATAATATTCTATACAGCTTCGGTACACCGAGAAGAATCATATCTGACAACGGGCCTTCTTTCAAGAGATTCAAAGTCTCAAGGTTCGCTACTCAGCACAAGATAGACTGGAGATATTCCTCCATGTATAATCCAAGAGCCAATAGGCTAGCCGAATCCTTCAATAAAACTCTATGAAAGCTCCTGAGAAAAAATGCCTCAGCCAACAAGAGAGACTGGAATCTCAAACTTCATGAGGCGCTGTGGGCATATCGTACTACGCACCGTAATCCAACTCAATCTACTCCGTACTCATTACTCTTCGGAGTGGAGGCTATCCTCCCTCTCGAAGTAGAAGTTCCAAGTCTAAGAATGGTCGTCCAACACGAGTTGACGGAGGAGGAAAACGTCCTCCCTTGGCTCGAAGAGCTCGACGCCCTCGAAGAAAAGAAGCTCATAGTACAGCAAAATCTGGAGCTGTACCGAACCCAAATGTCACGGGCCTATGATAAGATGACCCGTCTCCATGCTTTTAAGAAAGGCAGATTGGTGTTGGTCCTCAAAAGACCGATCATTCCCAATCGACATGCGAAGGGAAAATTCAAGCCAAACTTGGAAGGACCATACGTCATCGAGAAAGTGTTTGATGGAGGATCCTACCAGCTGATAAATGCCGAGGGAGAAAGACCATGCCACCCATCAATGGCCGATACCTCAAGAAATATTGTGCATAAATGCTTTAAGTCGCAGGCGAATTGAGCACACCGGCCTTACGTTCTGGATCATACATCCTGTAAAATCGTATACAATCCACGGGCAAAAATGATCCCTATCTCTCCCAAGTCCTACCGGTGAGACTACATTAAAAGTCCCCCGGCGATGATAAAAAAAACGTTATGTCCACAAGCGAAACGGGCACAGATGAAAACCCGAAAGGGCTCCGTGAGTAAAAACTGCAGGACTGCCAGCGAGTTTGTGAAAACCCGAAAGGGCGCAAACTCGTGAAAAGAGATGAAATACACTCGCAAAGTCCTCTCGACCTTATGAGGAGAAAATCCACACGTGAGAACCTTACGATTCACAAAGGAGCAATACACTTAGGAATCCCCACGATTCCTAGGGAGAAATACACCTGCGAGATCCCCTCGACTCGTAGGGAGAAAATTCTTTTATGAGACCCTTACGGCTAATAAAATTGAAAAGTCTTAAGTGATAGGGATCTAAACTTGTCTCCTAAGCCATCATTCCCTAATGGGCATGGCGATGAGTCGCTCCTGGCACTATGCTTCAGTGTTAGCGGTGCTGATGCCAACCCAAAACCCAAATCCCAAGTCTTCCCAGGGAAAATGATGAGTCGCTCATGGCATTACGCTTCAGTGTTAGCAGTGCTGATGCCCACCCAAAAATCAAATCCCAAGTCCTCCCGGGGAAAATGACGAGTTGCTCCTGGCATTATTCCAGTGCAGCAATGCCAATGCCAAACAAAATCCAAATTCTAAGTTCCTCTCAAATTCAAAAGTCCCGCCAATAAGACAGAAGTCAAACAGGTCAAATTAATGTCCTACCCGGTAGCGCTTCCAAGCTCAAAAGTCCCGCTGGACGAGTAGGGAACTCCCAAAATAAATCAAATCAAACAAATCAACCCTGACACCGTAGAAAGTGAGCAAGTCAAATCAAATCCCGACATCGCAGAAAGCGGAGCAAGTCAAATCAAATCCTGACACCGCAGAAAGAGAATCTAGTCAAATCAAATCACTGACCGTCCACGTCGCTAAAATGGCAGCAACGACTGCCCTAGTCGCTAAAATGGCAGCACCGATCGTCCATGTCGCAAAAATGGCAGCACTGACCGTCCAAGTCGCAAAAATGGCAGCACCGACCGTCCACGTCGCTAAAATGGCAGCAACGACCGTCCAAGTCACTAAAATGGCAGCACCGACTGTCCATGTCGCAAAAATGGTAGCACCGACCGTCCAAATCGCAAAAATGGCAGCACCGACCGTCCAAGTCGCTAAAATGGTAGCACCGACTGTCCAAGACGCAAAAATGGAAGCACCGCACGTCCACGTCGCTAAAATGGCAGTATCGACCATCCAAGTAGCTAAAATGGCAGTATTGACCCTCCAAGTCGTCAATAGGGAACCCAACCAAATCAAGTTCCATATAGAACAAGATCCATCGATTTCATGCACACAACCCACACAAGCGGTGTGCACTTATTGATTGGGGGAACTTTATTGGGATAAAAAATTACACCCCGATTGACCAAGTCAAAATCAAAGTTAACCACAAGCCCAGGTCAAGACTGGGCATAGAAAGGACCGGCCACATGACAAAAAGAATGAAGCCATAAATTGGTGTAATGTAATTCTTATATATATATATATATATATATATATATATAAATGTTTGTAAAATGGGCAAAAAGAAATTTTTTTGTAAAGCCCATGGCTTATGTGCAAAAAGAGATAAGCACATAAGGAATGAGGTGGCACAAGTGTCATTTGGCAAAACTCAAGGGGCTATATGTAAAGTGGTTAGCCAATAAAGGCAAAAATGATGAAAAAATCAAGTGGAACTTTTTCATTCTCTCATAAATTCCGGTTCTGTACCTCCTTCTCCTTCCTCAAGGTTCTAAACTCTCTTTCTTTTCTGAATTAAATCAAGAGTTTAACTTTTCTTTTTCCAAAAAGAAACAATTTTTCACCATAAAACCCTTGAAGGGGAGCTCGGATCTTCCATCAAATCCCCAAAAGGGGAGATTTTTAAGACTCGCCCCTTTTTCTCTAAGATCCAGCCAACCGAGAGGTGGAGGAGGAAGGAGACCTATTTCCCAAAAACCCTATTTCTGGAAGATCCAGGGCTCAAGGGAGAAGAAAGGGGTCCCTTTTCATCATCTCCGAAAATCTCTTGGGATTTTAACTCCGAACACAAAAAAGTCTTTCTTTTAGGATTTTAACTCCAAAAGTCAATTGGGAGTACAACTCCCAATGCAGTGGCTAAGCCCCTTTGTCCCTTTTTAGGAGTTTAACTCCAAAAGTCAATTAGGAGTATAACTCTCGGTATAGGGGGCTAAGCCCCCTTTTCCTGCCGACGCCCAGCTCCCGCGTGCCGGGAATGTGAGGCGCCGGCGCCCAGCGCTCGTGTGCCATGTATGTAAGGTGCCTGCGCCCTGCGCCCAGCGTGCCATGCATGTGAGGCACCTGCGCCCAGCGCTCGCATGCCAAGCACATAAGGCGCCGGCGCCCTACGCCCGCATGCCAAGCACGTAAGGCGCCGGCGCCCTGCGCCCAGTGCCAGCGTGCCAAGCACGTGAGGTATCCAGCACCAAGCGCCCAGAGCCCGTGTGCCAAGAACGTGAGGCGCCAGGGCCTAGCGCCCACGTGCCAAGCAAGTGAGGCGCCCTGCGCCCAGCGTGTGAGGCGTCGGCTCCCAATACGCTGTGCCCAGCGCCCGTGTGCCGAGCACGTGAGGCGCCGCCGCCCTGTGCCCAGTGCCTACGTATCAAGAATGTGAGGCGCTGGCGCCCACACGTCCTTTGGATGCTATTTCTTTTTTTTATATATACACACACTCCACAACCCCCGTAAACTCTGTATAGCCCCCGATACATCCAAGTCCCCTCAATACACACATACGCACACTGCACATTGAGTTCGCATGACTAGTTTGACCCGTCAATCGGAGGTTCCTTCGCTTCAAAGGCGGGGGTAATTAACAGCGGCTTAGTTAGCGGGTGCCGGAGATTCGGATCCATACAATCAATAAACCGCAGCCTATCCTAGGCAGGGGAATCTGTATACGCCTGACAAGCGACGCGTATCTCCCATCTCAATGGGGTGATGAGAAATACCCTACACAACGGTCGAACAAAAGTGGTGTGACAGCATATTCCTAGCTCTAGATCTCGAGGGCAACATTTACTGCTTAGAGATAATCTCCACATTCCTCCTCATTCCAGTAGTGTGCGGACGTAACGATCAAATAAAAGAGGAGTAATGGCAAAATCTTACCTTCAGCTCGACGTTCCTTCTTGGAGAAGATGCGACGTCAACAAGAACCCAAGGATCGAACAAAAGTCGAGTAACGACATATTCCTAGCTCCGGATCTTGATGTCAACATCTACAGCCTAGAGATCAACTCAACGTTCTTATTCCAGCAGGGTGTAGACGCGACGTCAATAAGGGCCAAAGGGTCAAAAACAAAGATGGAGTAAAGACATATTCCTAACTCTAAGTCTCAATGGTAATATATGAGGCCTAAAGACCAATTAGACGTCTCTCTTACTCCAGCAAAGTACATACGTGGTGTCAAAAAGGCTCCAAGGAGCCAAATCAAAATGGAGTAATAGCAAAATCTTAGCTCCAGCCCAACATTCCTTCTTGTTGCAGATGCGATGTCAACAAGGACCTAAGGGTCGAACAAAAGTTGAGCGACAGCAAAATCCTAACTCTAGATCTCGATGGCGATATCTATAGCCTAGAAATAATCTCGACGTTCCTCCTTATTCCAGAAGGGTGCAGATGCAACAGTCAAATGAAATTGGAGTAATGGCATATTCCTAGCTCCAAATCTCGATTGCAATACATACATCATAGAGGTCATACAGATATCTACCTTATTTTGGCAAAGAATCGGTATGGCATCAAAGAAAAAACGAAGTGATGACATATTCTTACCTTCGGATCTTAACGGCAAGCTTAGAAACTATTGGATGTCATCCCACCCTAGAAGGGTGCGGTTATGACTCATTGGGGCTTCAAATCAAGCCTAACCTCAGGTAAAGCGCCATGGCAATACCTAACGTTGGATTTTCTAATGGTAATGTGAATATTTCAACCTAAGAAAATTACTTGAAGACGTCTTGTCCAGCCTCAGAAGAGATTAGAGACACGACAGATGCGAGGCTACTCGAGAAGCAACCTAAGGGACTGCATGTCGAGAAAATATTAGTCAACGCGACGGTACGATGGACTTAACCCAGTACCACAAACCTAACAGACCCCTATCATAAAACAAGGGGGTTATCTATATTTCACGTTAGGATATACCTACGAGATCTTCTCAACTCATAGGGAAAAGTATCTTTATGAGACCCTCATGGCTCATAAAGGTGAAAAGGTTTAGGCGACGAGGACATTAACCTATTTCCTAAGCCACTGTTGTCCTACAAGGAGGTCAATACTGACTCTTGTATACTATCCATGAGCCACATTCAACAAAATTGCATCCAATGAGGAGAAGAATCCATTTACGGGTCTTCTCGACTGGTAAGGGAAAAATACTCTTATGAGATCCTTATGACTCTCAAGTGAAAATACACTTAAGAATCATCACGACTTCTAAGGAGAAAATACACCTATGAGATTCACTTGACTCGTAGAGACAAACATCTTTATGAGATCCTTACGGCTCATAAAGTTGAAAAGCCTTAGGCGATAAATTTAAACCTGTTTTCTAAGTCATCGCTGCCCTATAAGGAGGTCAAGACTGACTCTTATATACTATCTATAAGCCACATTCGTCAAATTTGCATGCCAATGAAATGAAGAAGTCACTTACGGGTCCTCATGACTCGTAAAGAAAAATACCCAGTGAGATCTTTACGACCCACGAAGGCGAAAGACACTTAGAAATCCCCACAATCCCCAAAGAGAATATGCACTAGCGAGATCCTCTCGACTCATAAGAAGAAAAACCTTCTTGAGACCCTTACGACTCATGAAGATGAAAAAGTTTTAGGTGACAGGGATCCTAAACATGTCTCCTAAACCATCAATTCTATAGCGATGCATAACTTTGCACTACTTAACCCATGTACATACCTATGTGGGCAAAGTAGTAGGGGGCATTTGCTCCTGCCAAAAATTTTGGCTCAAAACTTGCTGTTCCTTTTATAAAAATAGAGGAAAGTCTCTACGTATTAAGCACGTGATCACTCACATATAAAGCATGTGAATAGTGGTTTCAGATAGAAATCTTATGACAGCCCCCACGTGCAAAGCACGTGAGCACTCACATGCAAAGCACGCGAGTACCTACTGCAGATAGGATTAAGCGTCCATGTGTTAAACACATGAGTACTCACATGCAAGCACCCACATGCAAAGCATGTGAGTACCGGCGTCAGATATGATTAAATCCTATGATAGGCCCCACGTGTTAAACACATGAGCACCCACATGTTAAACACGTAAGTTCTCTTGCCGCATTCTTTTGGCAGTGCTCACATGCAAAGCATGTGAGCACCGCTGCCATATATTTATATGGCGCGCTCACGTGATAGCACGTGAGCGCCCCAATTTAAAACGCTCTCATCTGATAGAATTAAATTCTATTTGGGAAATATTTTCCCTGATCTTCTAATATGGAAAGATTTTTCTCTAACGGAGAATCTTTGGATTTAAAATCCAATGATAATAAAATATCACCAATTAAACCATCTGATAGAATTAAATTCTATGTGGGAAATATTTCCCTGATCTCTCTAAAATAAAAAAGATCTTCTCTGTTAAACAGAATTAAATTCTATGGTTAGGAAAATATTTTCCTAACGAGATATTCATATGATAGAATAAAATTCTATGTCAGGAAAATATTTTCCTAATCTTGTTGAACCAACAAAATATTCATATGATAGAATAAAATTCTATGTTAGGAAAATATTTTCCTAATTTTGTTAAACCAACAAGATATTCATATGATAAAATTAAATTCTATGATAGGAAAATATTTTCCTAATTTTATTAAAACAAACAAGAAATCTACTCTGTTAAACATAGAACATTTGGATTAAAAATCCACCGGTGAGTAAAATTTACCGATTGATCTTTATGATCAATTTGATTGATTATGAAATCAATCATGATCTTTCAATGAGAGATTTCCTCCAACAAATTGATTTTTCTCTTCTCTTATAAATATGAGTAAAGAAATTAAATCTAAAATGAGGAGACCCCTCCAGAAGCTTCTGTAAAAAAATACAGAAGGTTCTCAAAAAGCTCCCACAAAACAACAGAGAATTTAATTCTCAATAAAGAAGAAAGATCTTCTTCCTTATCAAAATCCTAGGTAAAGAAATAAGAGAGATCAAAACATCTCCTTTATCTATCATATCATATCTAAGGGTCGGTCCTTTCTAAAAGAACTAAGTTCTTTATCTGGATCTCAGATCTACCAAACAAATCTTCCATAAGTTGAGAATTTAATTCTCATCGAGAAGATCTTGTTCTTGAGAATCAAGGATTCAGGGAAGAACAAGGTTAAAAAACACATGAGAGAAGAACGTAAAGCAGATGGAGTCCATAATACTCCAGGAACTTAGTTCCTTCATTATCAATAACTTAGTTCTTAAAGAACCTGATCCTAGATCCTCAAAACAGTGGTCTTTGGTGATCGTTAATAGTTAAAATACTATTAACAGAGATTTAATTTCTTTAAAAACATCGACATAGATTAAATCTCTAAGAACTCAGCCCCACACGTGATATCCACGTGAGCGCTCAAAAGAAGTGGACGATAACGCCTCACGTAAAACACACGTGAGCGTCCAAGAACTTAGCGCCTTACGTGATAGCACGTGAGTGCTAAGAAACATAGCTCTTCATGTGGAAACACGTGAGCAGGAAAAAGGAGCAGCGGCTTACGTGACACCCACGTGAACGCTGTATAAAAGTGCTTAGCACTATATAGTCAAAGTGACTAAGTGCTTAGTAATGATAGTGGGGGGCATTTGTTCCTCACATGTTACACACGTGAGTGCCAGAACAGCAATTGGATATCATATCTGTAGTCAAAAGACAAAGTGCTTAGCACTACTGAATGATGGAAAAAGCTCAGGAATGAGCCCAAAATTGGCTAAGTCTCTGAAATTTCCTTAAACCCATATTGTTCACTGCAACTGAGCCCATATGCTCTGTTGATGGATCTTAACAAAATTTAATGATCCTTAAATATATCTCTAATTTGATCTTAGTCTCATATAAGACTAATGTATCCTTAGATAAAATAAATTAAGCCTATATGCTCATGTATTTAAGTCAATCTTAATCTAAAACCAGAATAACGATTCTTAAATAAAATAAAATATTCTTTAAACTAACAGAACATACAACCTAAGTTCAAACCAAAATCTAATATATATGGATTTGGACTAATCCGTGCCCTACGGGCTACGACATTAATTAGTCTCTGTATACAATCCACGAGCAACCAAAATAAATAAAACACAATACGACACGAAGTGACCTATTAGAGCAAGAGAAAGTTGTTATTGCAATGCTATAAAATAATTAACTGCAGGGGCTTGCGCCTGCAGAGAAGAGCGTCCCCACATTCAAAAACCCCTCACAAATGAGGGGGAATCTAATAAAATCTGCTATATCGGTCACATCTATCCAAACCTCCGATATACGGTGTCATAAATCAACTTGGTATCTTCGGAGAGGTGGATGATATATCCAAATAGTATCTATCCCCAAATTCAGGCAACACGATCCATTCCGGTTTGTCTCTGTTTTCGGCAGTAAACACCACTCTTTTTCACTGTTGTATTGTTGGCCATTCGATGTTGCTGTATTACTTTCGATCAATCTCTTCTTATAGAGACAGTCTTGAGCAAAATGACCCATCTTTCCACAATTATAACATTATCTATTTCAACGTCTTTCGATCTTGGCATCTTCCCATTTCTCACTTTGCCATGCTTTTTTGGTATAATCGCAAT
Source organism: Agapanthus africanus (assembly GCA_030015575.1). Classification (NCBI taxonomy): domain Eukaryota; kingdom Viridiplantae; phylum Streptophyta; class Magnoliopsida; order Asparagales; family Amaryllidaceae; genus Agapanthus; species Agapanthus africanus. Next base: position 818,386,611 of record CM057339.1, on the reverse strand, counting down.
TCTCCAAACGCCTCCGATGTTCTCCTCCTTTGAATTGTCCTTATGGTCGGGTTTTTTAATTTCTTTCTTTGCTACTTAATAGTGCTTCATCTTCTTTTCTTGATGAAACACCAACCATTTGCTTGCATAGAGTTTCCTGAGTACCCAAAAACCTCTATAATTCTTGAATAGTTGGTTGATTCGGCTAACCACGAATAGCCGTAGTAAACCCATTGTATTCAGGTTTTAGACCATGAATAATAATTTTTCTCATTCTACACTCCGGAATTTTATAATTTGGATCTAATTAAGCTATTTCGCGGTAGAGTAACTTTACCTTCATAAAGTATTCATTGATCGACATCTCGCTTTGATTGACAATCATCAGTTGATTCTTGAGAAACTGGATTCGTGCGTCATTCATCCTGGAGAAGAGTGCTGCGAAGGCATCCCATGTCTCTTTTGGTGTCTCTACATCTGTGATGTGCTCAAGGAGATCTTCTTCGACTGATGTCTTGAGCACAAACATTGCTTTACCTTCCTTTATCTTCCACTTCCTTAATTCCTCGCCTGTCTCCTGAGAAGCTACAGTCTCGCTTCCTCCAAAGATCTCCCAATGGTCCTGTCCTTGGAAATAGGACTCGATGCATGTCTTCCAATAATATAGTATATGAGTGATTCATGATGTGGTACATCTTCTCAAGCCTGTCCATGTAAGCCTAGTCCCAGAACACCTAGCTTCACAGTCCCGGACAGTGCACGAACTTAGGCTGCCACAAACAATATTGCTAAAGCACTAATGAGCAACGAACTGGTCCCGTACCGCCCGCTCTAATACCAATTGAAGAGTATCGTAGCTCTGATACTACTTATAGAGAATGAGCAAGTGGAATAAAACAACACTTAATTAACGAACTTTAATTATTACAAAGAGACACTCACATTCTTAAACTCATACAACTCTTTATAACAATCACAAGCACACTCTACCTCTCTTAGCACTTGTGTGCTTCTCACTTACTTTCTTGCTTGCTTGGTTTCTACTAGAGAGGCTAAGCCTCTATTTATAGGCAACCTAGAAAAACTCTTGGTCTATATATCTCGATCTTTATTCTAGAAGTTTCCATGAACTAGAAACTTCATAGCTTTATCTTTTCTATAATATTATGCTTAATATAGAAGCTTCATAGCTTCTAAATATTCCTCTCATATTTCTAGATGGCACAAGATTTATGAAGTGATTTCAAAAAACTTCTAGAGAATTTGGAAGTCGTTGATCTCAGATGATTCTAAGTCTCCATAAATATCACAACTGTTTCTTTAAGACATTATATATATTGCGTGTCTATTGAAAATTATTTTACATTTATTTTTATTTCTAATTTTCTTATTGAAAAATATTATTTTAGCCTCCTATTTTAATTAATTGAAAGATAGAACAATGAAATCATGACACGAAATTCACTTAGAAGCGATAACCATTAAGTAATATAATTGCAATGGAGAAACAACCCCTAAGTGTGCACCATGAGTCGAAAACACTATGGATGCAACATATTTATAGAATTCTACTAATTGAAAATGAGAAGTGAAAATGAGAACATTGGTCTTGTTAGTCCTTTTTATATTTTTACACTCATTTACTATATTCCAATCATTTGTACTGATTAAATTGAGTATAGTTATGATTTTGATTTGTTAAAAATAAAGTGATAATGGCGAAAATAATTATAACGGATGGTTACAAAAAAGAGGATACAATATGAAGAGATTAAATTTAACATAATGTTTACCATTATTTATTATCAATTATCTCCAGTATTTATAATTTATTAATTATATTATTATGGTTGTAACGGTGAAATTAGTTTAAAAAAATGGAAGTGAAAGAAATAATGATTGATAAGTAGATAATAGAATACAAAAAATTTATATAATTTAAATTTATTCTCTAATATATATATATATATATATATATATATATATATATATATATATATAGTACTGCTCAACTAGATTAAATGAGAAATAAGTTTTGATAGTTCTCTTTTATAAGTTTACAGCTTTTTTTTGTTGAGTTTGCCTCGTATTATTAATCCATAGAAGTTAAGATGGCTTAGAAAATTCTGAGACGACTCACAACATGTCTGGAATTACATATTTCGCTCTGTTTGAAAGAGATGGCTCGAGATAATTTTGAGCAGGCTCAAGTGTCTGTCGACGAGTCCTTCTAGATTTTGGTTTTGGTGAAAATTCGTTCTGGAGATTAATTATGAAAGTTTGTTGGAGAGTTATTTGAATATTTGTTAGGAGATTTGTTAGAGATTGTTTTGGAGATTTGGTGAGATTCTAATTGGAATAGGTTTAAAGATTGTAGCCTTATAAATATAGATTGATTATGGTATTTTGTTTAGGAGAAGAACAGAAGTAGAGGATTTTGTAATTCGTATTAAGATGAATAAAAACAGAGAAGTTGGAAGTGTTATAAAGGTATTGTATATCGAGACTGCATAAGGTTGAACCGACTCATACTAGTCATGAGCCGTCTCATACATCCAAAGGAGAAAAATTTTCGTGGTAACTCTTGAGCTTTCTTTATAAAGGGATGAGCCGTCTCATAGAAACTTATGAGCCGTCTCATTAAAGGGTTGAACCATCTCGTAAAGACAGCGAACTCGGCATTGTTTGAGCCGGATCAAGGAAATATTGAGCCGGCTCAAGCAGTTCATATTTTGAGTTTATCTCAAATTTTCAGTTTTTGGGTGGCGGTTTCGTAATTAAATGAATCCTATTTTATATAAGATTTGTAATTTAATATAAATAGGAAACTAGGATAGTTTATGAGCTTTTGGTAGATCTTGATCATAAGGTTAAGGGAGGCGACGATGGCTCCAAAAAGGATCAAGAAGAAGGCCATTAAGGAGAACTTAAGAGAGAAGACGGAGATCTCAGAGATTTATAAGGCGAGGGTTTTTGTAACTCTTGTAAAGTTTTTCTTTTTCTCTAAAAGTTATAATAAATATATTCTCCCATTTCCTCTGAATAGCTTTCTCGTGTTAATTGATTTTGTTCTATATTTTTATTAGTTAAAAGGGATCTTTAAGATCCATAAGGTTTCTGCGTGTGTAACAACAACTGGTATCAGAGCCCTTTCTTTGGCTTTATAATCTAAGTTTAAGGTGGATGACGACGCTTGTGTCCACTTCCCATCTTCTTAGATTGTGATTCTATTGAATTGGTTCATAAGAATCCGAGGGAAAGTTTTTTTGCTTCGGAATTGAAGATGACGAGTTATAAGGTCAATAGCATCAAGTTCGAGGTGAAGCAATTCAATAGGAAATGGAACTTCTCGATATGGAAGAGAAGGGTCAAGACACTTATTGTAAAAGATCTTTGTAAGGGTCTTGGCGGAAATAAACCTACCGACATGATAGATGATGCATGGTAAGACATGGATCAGAATGCTCAATACGCTTTGTCTGGCGGAAAACATGTTGTACAACGTCATGTCAGAGACTTCTACAACAAGTTTATGGTTGAAGCTAAAGGGTTTGTAAATGAAAAAATCTTTGTCTAACAAGGTTTATCTAAAGAAGCAACTCTACGGTTTATGCATGAAGGAAGGTCCTCCTGATCACTTAAATAGCTTCAATAAGATGGTTAGTAATCTTCTATGCCTTGAAGTAAAATTAGAGGAGGAGGACCAAGCAATTTTGCCCCTATCTTCGCTTCCAAATTCCTAAGAACACTTGGCGACAACAATTCTCTATGGGAAGGAGAATCTTGCGATAGAGGAGGTTACAACGACGCTTCTCAACAATGAGATCATGAAGAAATCAAATCCATCAGAGGAGACATCAGGGTTGTTTGCTAGTGAAAGGGGAAGGTCGAAGACTAGAGACGGGGGTAAAAGCAAAAGGGGTAAATCCAAATCATCAGGGCAAGAGGAGGAACCATGCTTCTTTTGCAAACAACCAGGACAAAGGAAAAAGCAATGCCAAAAGTACAAATAATAGTTGGAGAAGAGGAGTAAAGGAGCCGGTACAAGTAATTCAGATTAAGCCAGTGTTGCGACAGAAGCAGAAGAAGAAGATTCATGTGATGTACTCACAGTACATACCGGGAGGGATGAAATTCTGATGCTTGGATACTTGACCCAGATGTTCTTATCATATGTTTCCCAAAAAGGAGTTGTTCGACACCTATAAGTATTTCAATGGTAGCAGTGTTCTCATGAGGAATAATACGGCATGCAAGTCCATTGGAAAAGAGAACATCAAAGTCTGCATGTTTGATAGGGTGGTGCAAACACTTATGAACGTGCGACACGTTCCGGAATTAAAGAACAATCTGCTTTCTTTAGGAGTATTGGATGCGGCAGGATGCAAGTTCGTTGGTCAAGATGGAGTGCTAAAAGTTGTCAAGGGAGCCTTAGTGGTCATAAAGGGACAACGACTGAAAAATTTGTATCGTTTGGACGGCAGTAAAGTGACTGGTGGTGCAGCCATGGCTATTAAGAAACAGGTGGAGGATATTGCTGTTGGGTTACCTTGACGCCCGAGCCTTCTAACGAGACGGTTTGCGGAACAAAATTTTTTCTAGGGTTTCAAAAAGGCGCTAAGATAACCCAAAGACCCGGATCTTTCCATAAAACTAACTAGCTATACTAGGAGAGCTATCTACTATGATGAAGGATTCTTACCAAACGAACCAAGTCCTTCGGTCTTCGTTCTTCATCCTCAGCTCCTAGTAGCCACCTTGAACTTGCTTGATCTGCTTTTGTTGCTCCGTCAGTTCTCCGGGATCGAGCTTGTTCTCCGGTCTTCTTTGGTCCTTGATGATCTACCCGAGGGGTTTGATCCATGGCTCTAGCTTCTTGCTAAGTGTCAAAAGGAGCAATTAGAAAACTTGGGATGCTAGTCCAAGTGATCTAGGATTTAGTTTAAATATCTAAGTGTAAAGCTATCTCTTTCTTGCCTCTTCACTTAATTCTCAACACATGAGAAGGCAGTAAAGAGGAAGAAGATGAAGGTGGAGGAAGCTAGAGAGGAAGGAGGAGATGGAGAGAAAAATTGAGATCAAGAATAATGAAGCAACCATGGAGAGAGAAAATGAATACAATGGTTTTGTATATCATTTTCTAGAATAAAAAATCTACAACCATACTTCAATAGTAACTACAAATGAATTATAAATTCATTTGTTAACTATTGAAGCATGGTCAACTCCATTCCTCCCATACCTTCACACTTTACACCTCATTTCCATTTATCAAATAAATGGAAAATACATAATGAGGTGGCCACCTTCTATAAGGAAATCTGTAATAAATACGGATTTCAGTCTACTGTATATACATACCCGCATTCGGATAAAAACACGAATGTCCAAAGAGATAGAATAACACGAAGAACGTAATACTAGAATATGTATATATATATATATATATCGAAATACATATATGTAAATTATTAAATCAACACCTGATTTAATAATCCGGCTCAAACCCGAGCCGGTTAGTATTACCAACTGTCCGATCGAAAGTCCGAGTACAAAGTACATCAATCGATCGAACCCTGCACGTATCCAATACGGCTACTACATCATTTCGCATGAATCAGGAAAACCCTCAGTGTGGGACTCTAAAGACTCGACAGTACGCCGGCAGTGAGTTACTGGATAAATCTATAATCACAAGCACGTCAGCGGCACTAGCTGTACGTAACGGCTACTCGGGTACCTGTCGAAAGGAAAGCCGATGAGCAAAATCATCCGGATCTCCACTGAGCCTATCCGTGACAATATCCGTACAGTCCGGTCTCTTCGTCTGAGTATATCGCATACCGGGTCTAGGGGGTGGTGAACGTCAGACCCTAATAACCTGATAAGTCATGCTGATGTGGTTCAGGACCAATCCGGGAAGCTACTGATCAGCCTATCAGTAAATCCCAACTGCCTTGGCCAAGGTCTTATGGTCTTGACCAATCGAACACAGTGCGATATCGACTCCCTATACCGGGAGAGACGGATCCCCGACAATCGCTCACTGCCTCCATGTGGCTTGGGACTGTACCCAACCAAAACCTGTTTGCACGACTCAGCAGAGCCGTGGTACGGTAGTGATCAAAGCACAGTAGGAACTCACATGAGACAAATGCCGATCTCAGGTCTAAAGACTAACCTGTACTAATGTCACCTGAGAACTTCCACCTGACATCTGCAAGTTCTCGGCGAGTCCGTCCGGTGTACTCACCCCCAGTGAGCACCTGTATACGATCTTCGGTCTAAAGACTAATGGTTGCGAGACCAAAACATCGCCTCTCGTCGGGGTCTGGAAACGTATATACTAGTCTACTCTGGAGTATCGATGCCCAGTTTCAATACTCCAACGACTAGGGAACATTTAAGAATGTGCGTACCGACTACCCAGCTCCCATAAGTATGATCGCTATCACAACGCAGGTAGTCTAGCAACGATCCTACGGGCTTTATCAACATGTCTAAAAGATATGTAATATCAAGTAAAACATACACATGTTAAGATAAAGTCAAACCAAATAGCATACTATCATATCGAGCAAGACTGTCCTATACATATAAATGTCCAAGCATCCATATATATACATATACAATAATGGCCTTTAGGGCATATCCAACAATTGCAAAGCCATGGCATATGCATCTTGGCCACATTAGTGAGAGGGGGCTTAATGAGTTGCATAGAAGTGAGTTAGCGAAAGGTATTACCAACTGCAAGCTGGACTTCTTCAAATATTGCACGATGGAGAAGCAACATAAGGTCGGCTTCAACCAAGCCGTACAAAAGACTGAAAGACTTCTTGATTATATACACTCAGATGTATAAGGGCCATCACCGGTTCCATCAAAGGGAGGTGCCATGTACCATGTCACTTTCATTGACGACTTCTCACAGAAGGTATGTGTCTATTTCCTCAAACACAATTCTAATGTGTTTGCCGGTTTTAAGGAATCGAAAATAGACGTGGAGAATCAAAATGGGCAATCAGTGAAGTATTTACAGATAAATAATGGAGGTGAATACACCTCGAAGGAGTTTACGGATTACTGTAAAGAACATGGTATATAGAGGCAATGGTCAGTTCTAGGACGTCCAAAGCAAAATAGGGTAGCGAAGCGCATGAACAGGACACTACTACAGAGAGCCAGAAGTATTAGGTTGTAATCCGGCCTTTCGAATGACTTCTGGATAGAGGCGGTGAGTCATGCATGCTATTTGGTTAACATGTCTCCATCCACAGCCATAGATCTTCAAATCCTATAAGAAGTATGGAGAGGAGATCTAGTCAGTTATGATTCGTTACGAGTGTTTGGATGCCCTGCTTATTCATTCGTGAATTAGATGGATATGACCAAGCTGGATTCAAAGTAAAAAAGGTTTGTTTTCTTAGGATTCAAATTTGGAGTCCAAGGATACAAATTATGGGACCTAGAAAACAAAAGGGCGTTCACTGGCCGAGATGTGATCTTCGATGAGAAATCCATGTTGAAAGATGTGGATGAAGACAATAAGGCGGCTAGTGGAGCATTAGGTGACAAAGATCCGATGGAGGTGGAGTTTTCTGTCGCTCATAAAGATACGGACACTAAAGAAAAATTTCAGCCTATTGATGCGGAGGTGGACGGGCAGAATACGGAGACAGACGGAGAGAACCAACCCCAACAGGATCCACAGATAATAGCGTTAAGGAGATAAGCACGTACACATAAGGCACCAATGAAGTACGATTTCGAAGATATGGTCGCATTTGGTCTAGTCACCGAAAGCGAAGATCCTAACTCTTATCCGGAGGCCATTGGGTAAGAGGATAGGGATCGATGGGTTATTTTGATGACAGAGGAGATCGAGTCACTCCGAAAGAACGACACATGGAAACTGATTGGGCTACCAAAAGGAAAAAGTTCTATTGCCTGTAAGTGGGTATTCAGGAAAAAGGAAAATGAGCAATACAAGGCAAGATTAGTTGCAAAGGGTTATGCTTAAAAGGAAGGGGTTGACCACAACGAGATTTTCTCGCCTGGAATCAAGCATACATCTATTCGAGTTTTGTTGGCATTAGCAGCGGTTCAGAATTTAGAGTTGGAGTAAATGGACATGAAAACGGCTTTTCAGCATGGTGAGTTGGAAAAGACTGTTTACCGCCGAAGACCGGACTGAGACAGGGGAACTTCTATCCTGAATTTATGGGCAGATGCATAAGTTTGATTCATACACCTCTTTGAAGGCACTAAGTTGATTTAGAGCACCGTATTTTAGAGGTTTGGATAGATGTGACCGATATAGCTGACTTCAGATTTCTTCTTAGGGTGAGAGGTTTATTAATTGTGGGGATGCATTTTTTCTTTAGGCGCAAGTCTTTGCATTTAATTACGTTGTTGCGAACGATAACAAATTTATACACTCCAGGTTTTTAGTTTTGTGTGTCATATTTTGGTTTGTTTATCTTGGGTTGCCTTTGTATTGTGTACGGAGACTAATTTTGTCGTAGTCCATAGGGCGCGGATTAGTCTAAATCCGTACTTTATATTTTACATGATTTGGGTCCATGTTGGTATCTTAGTTTGCCAATGGGAGTTAACCTAGGTTGCATTTCTCATATTTGTGAGGTCCATCAATTCACGAGAAACTCGGGCTTTATCTAAGAGTCTTTAGTCTTATTTGAGACTAAAATCAATTTAGATGTTTTGAGCATATGGGCTCAATTTATTTTAAGATCTATGAAATTTATGCTTCAAGACTTAGCCAATTTGGGCTAAGGATTGTGTCACGACCCGGATATGGCACGTGACCGGCACTTAAATCACGTGCAGTCTATAGGACCCCACCGTAACCTAAGTAAGCCAAAAACCAGGAATCTAAACCATTTTTATTTAAGAATAGTGGAGGTGAAGTTTTGAAATAGGTTTTTAAAAATGAAATCAAATTTGGTTTGAAATATAATAAAGTTTGATTGAAAACAATTTCGTCATTTAATATCGGGCAGCACCTCCATTATAAATTTTGTAGAAAACTATGTACAATGCATATAATATAAAAAGCATCCCCACATGGGAGTAAGCTCACGCCCACACGGTGGAGACAAAATCCATGTAATAATATACAATGCCCAAGGTGAAGAATAACAAGCGGAAAACAATAGATATGTATATAAACAAACTCAAGTCGACTCCACATGAGTCCGACACCCAAAACATTACATATCTAAGTCTTGTCTCTAAGTCGTAGGTTATACAAGGGGTTGATGGAGTTTTTAACTAGATCCAAAAAGACACACACACACACACACACACAAAAGGTGGTTATGATGCAATACATAATCCACCTAGAAAAAGCAATCGTCCGATAAAAAGAGATATGCCGGTAAGGCGCTACTACTCTAGGCGGTCGGTCTTGAAAAAAACTAAGGTATAACAGGGGTGAGTTGCCAACTCATGAGTAAAAAGATATCACAAAGTAGCAATCGTATGAATAACAACCTACCTAAGTCATAACATATAATATGACATAATATGCGATAACATATATATACTGCATTAGTAATATAAGCGGATCCTAATGGATCGCGTAAACATAGAAATATATCATCCAGAACATCATCATCTCATATATAGCATGCAACTATGTATAAGAATATAAAGTAGCAGAAAGCTGTAAGTATGTAAAATTGTTTCAAAATAACCGTATGATGCATATATCACGGCACATGTAGCGAATGTTGATTTGTGAAGCAATATATACAATTTTGTTTAAAGTATACGTCACGCCTTTTGAAAATTATTTAAAGAGGGTTTTCTTTTGAATATTTCTTGTGTCTTCATAGACACATGGAAAATAATGAGACCATAGCTCATTTGAAAACCTCTTTGTTTACTCCAATTAGAGCAAAGCTCTGTTCAAATTCCGAGGCGGGAGATGAAGCAACGCTTCATTTTCCCCCAATCAGAGCAAAGCTCTGTTGAAATTCAAAATTCAAAATTTTGAAACAACGCTTCAAATCTCGGGCGCAACGCGCCACATGTCAGGCACTGATACGTCAACACAGCGCCCAAGGCAGTGCGCCCAATCAGAGCAAAGCTCTATTTTAAGTAAAATTAAAGGAAGCAACGCTTCAGTTGCGCAAGTATTGCGCTGCGCGACACGTGTCAGCGCAGTTGCGCTGCGCTGTGCGCTGCGCGACACGTGTGAGTGCAGATGCGCTTGCGCAGTTGCGCTGCACTGCGCGACACGTGTCAAGCGCAGGGGCATCTGCGCCAAACAGAATTAAAATTCTAAAGAAATCTTTTCTGTTCTTGTTAAAACAAGAAGATTTTCTTCTGTAAAAACAGAAGCCCTTGGATCAAAGATCCAACGGTGGGGAAAATTCCCCGAATCACTCAGAGAAAGATCTCTTTAACAAATTTAACTAATTTATGGGCACTATAAAAAGGACCCCAAGCCTCAATTCAAAGGCATCAACATTTTCTAAAAAAAAAGAGAGAAAGAGAACTCTGAAGAACCCCTCAAGAACAAAAAAGGTAAAGACCTTTTGAAAAAGAGAAAATTCTCTTAAAAACAGATCATTGAACTAAAAACAAGATCAATGATCTTCAATAAGAAAGAAAACTAACTAATAATAGTGCTTTGCACTTGCTTATGAACCATTGGTTCCTTGAAAATAAGAAAAACTTGTTTTCTTTGATTTAAAATCGATCAAAAGATAAAACAGTGCTCTGCACTTGCAAGAACTGCGCTGTTGCGCTCCTGTATTAGCGCAAGCCACCAGGAAGCGCCACGTGTCAGTAGCGCAGCAGCGCAGCGCACTGACATAGCGCACTGCGCTGTTGCGCTTACGCTCGCTAGAGCGTGACACGTGTCACCACCATATGAGCTTGCGCTCATTACTTGGTGCAAAGCGCCTGACAAGCCACGTGGGGCACTGTCAGAATACTTAATGCTCTGCATTATTAAAGAAAAGGGACAGAGCCCAATTAAAAGGCCTAACAGGCCTAATCAAAAATGCTATGCATTTTAAAAAGGGCAGAGACCAAACAAAATAGATGCTCTGCATCATTTATAAAGGGCAGAGCCCAACCAAAACAAAGGAAAATAATGCAGTGAAGGGGCAAGGCCCTAGCACAAGTCCAATAGGCCAAAGACAAAAAAATATTGAAACTGGACTTAGCCCAATCGTGGCCATAAGTCCTCAAATTAAATTGACCGAGCACGGCTGCTCCCTAAATCAATTTACATCCGGTTCGAGGGTACATCTCCGAACTCCTCTGACACCTATCGTTGTAATTCCTCAACGACGTCAGAGAGGTGACGGGTCCCAACGACCACACATCAATACGGACTGCGGGGTCCTTAAACTGGTGGACCGAAACGTCCCTAAACTAATGTTGGACCGAAACGTCCTTAAACTAATGTTGGACCGAAACGTCCCTAAACTAATGTTGGACCGAAATGTCCCTAAACTAATGTTGGACCGAAACGTCCCTAAACTAATGTTGGACCGAAACGTCCTTAAACTAATATCGGACCGGAACGTCCTTAAACTAATGTTGGACCGGAACGTCCCTACACTAATGGTGGACCGAAACGTCCTTAAACTAATGTTGGACCGAAACGTCCGTAAACTAATGTTGGACCGAAACGTCCCTAAACTAATGTCGGACCGGAACGTCCTTAAACTAATGTCGGACCGGAACGTCCTTAAACTAATGTCGGACCGGAACGTCCCTAAACTAATGTTGGACCACCACGTCCCTAAACTGGAATACGGACCACCACGTCCCTAAACTGGAATACGGACCGCAACGTCCCTAAACTACCTATGGACCACTACGTCCCTAAACTGGAACAATAGAGCTCCCAAATGCTCTTTTGTCGGGTTTAAACGATCCCGTTTAAGTTGATCTTAGCCCCAAACACGGCTAACTTATCCTTAAACATTCAAACGGACTATAAAACTCCAAATCAATCTTGGTTCAAGGGTACATCTCTGAACTCCTCAGACATCTGCCGTTGTAATCCTTCAACGACGTTAGAGAGGTGACGAGTCCCGATGGCCAGATATTAAATGGATTATCACGTTAAGTTGATCTTAGTCTCAAACAGGACTATCGTATTCTTAACGAACGTTTAAGTTGATCTTAGCCGCAACGCGACTAATGCATCCTTAAACTAAAAACACCAAAACCAAATCTAAGTAAATACGGATTTGGACTAATCCACGTCCTACGGGCGACGGCATTACTCAGTCTCCGTATACAATCCACGGGCAACCACAAACAAAACAAACACACACGACATGAAGTGAAATTCTGGAGAAGGAGAAAGTTGTTACCGCGATGCGGTAGCGTAATTAACTGCAGGGGCTTGCGCAAGCCGGGAAGAGCGTCCCCACAATAAAAAACCCCTTAAGCGAGGGGGAATCTGACGAAGTCTGCTACATCGGCCGCATCCGTCTAAACGTCCGATACACGGTGCCATAAATCAACTTGGCATCTTCGGAGAGGTGGACGGATAAAACCAAATAGCATCTGCCCCGAATCTCAGCGTCAGGACATCGCAGTCTTGTGCGCCGCCATTCGGAGGGGAACAGATTCTGGCACGCCCGGTGGGACCTCTTACTCTTTCCACTCCACACTTCGTGTGTCGTCCTCGCGAACCAATCGCGGTTTGTTAAATGGTTTCCTTCGGATTTCAAGTTATTAAGATTTAGTCTTTTGCCTACTGCAGAACTCAAGATTCAATGGCCTATAACTGCACCAACTGCTCGAAGTACCACTGCAACGGACGCTCCACCTCACCGAGAGGTGTAGCATATGGGACCCAAGCGGCTTCCTTCCTCGCTCTGCCGGTAGACCAGGTGACCCAAACCACCACTGGCCTGTTCTTCGGGACCATGATCCCACCTACAAGCTTCTCTGCGCTAATACCTGCACCGGAAGTGAACAAGAAGTCGGTCTTCGAACGGCTCACTGCTACGACGACCCCTGTCAGCGGGTCGCCCACTGCCAAACCAACAGCCTCTGTTTTCACCAGGCTAAATCAGAACTCTAAACTGGCTGTCCCAAGGAAAGCAATAACTGCTGCTCCAGAAGTCGTCATGGCGGCTTCCCCTGTCAAAGAATCAGTCTTCTCAAGAATGACGATTCCTGCTCCTGCCATTGCTCGAGGATCCGTCTTCAATAGGTTGAACATCACCCCTCAAAATACAACTTTAGTCTTTAAGAGGTTAACACCAGCGGTGCCTCATTCAGACAGGGGGCCAAAAGAAGCTATCTCAATCTCCGAGCTAGTCCCAATGGCTCGTCGTGCTCGACGTCGCCATTGGCAACAAGTGAGAAAGGCAGGGGGAAACTCCCCCTCAGGGCTAACTCCACCGGCTCCAGTGGTGGAAGTCAACGCTGCTGTTCCAACTGGGAACAGCTTTGAACTGCTGAGGAGGGTACGTAAGAACTCTCCAACCGCTACACTGAAAAGATCCCCTCCGCCTGCGGAGAGAGTTCCGGAAATAAAACAAGAACAGCCCCCTCAACGGCTGTCCTAAAAAATTTATAAAGTTTGGCGGAGAGTTCAAGACTCCGTGATTGACCCAGGTCGCTCTCGTCAACAGAAAAAGGCGAAAATGGAAAAAGAAAAGGACCGTCCGATCAAACAGGAAAGGATGACAGTCCCTAGGGTGCCCACTGCAACGGCCCCTCCAACCTCAACGGCCCACAAAAGAAGAAGGCCGGAGAAAATCCCCGCGCCCGCGGCAAATGCCAAAGGTGGTGAGCCTAAACGCCCTAAGTCCGGGGGCATGATAGTTCATACAGTTTATGTGGCATCGGGAAAGGAGGATAGCCGCATATCAACAGGTCATAGACCGCATACGAGGTCAGTGACCAAGGCTCAGGAGCAGCAGCAGAAGCTCCAAGAAATGATGAACGCCATGGCCGCACTTACAGGGCCAAAAGAAAACCCTGAAACGTCCTCGGATGAACGCCAAGAGGAAGAAACCGACGCTGAATTCCTTCATCGGATATTGGAAAAGAATGACAAAGAGGCTGCTGAACAAGAAGCCAACATACAGCGTATGGGCCTCTTCTTCCAAGACATGATAGGGATGATGATACAGCAAGATCCTCCGACTGAAAATTCCCCGATCGTCCTTGGAGACGATAGGGGAGAAACATCAAATTCTCCACTAGCTCTGTCAATGGCTAAGGAGGATACAATCTCCAAAGCTGATTTGGATGAGTACATCGCCCAGCAAATACGGGTTCATCATGCGACCGAAGCGGCCGGTCAGGTCGTAAAAACGGGGCGGCCATATCCAAGTTGGTACGATCAAATCAAGTACCCACCCGGTTACACAATTCCCAAGTTCCATGTCTACAAAGGGACGGGCAATCCTCATCAGCATGTTGCCCAGTTCAGGGCACTCTGCGGCAACACCGGCGGTGATGACAAGCTGTTGCTTCGCTAGTTTATTGGAAGCTTATCAGATACGGCATTCGAATGGTACTCTGAGCTCCCGAACGACTCTATTAAAACCTTCGCGGAGATGGAGCTACTGTTTACTCAGCGTTTTGCAAGCGCCGGTGAACGTACCCCGATGACGGCACTGATTAACGCCAGGATAAAACCCGGCGAGACGTGGGTTAAGTATGCTATACGATGGCGGAACTTGTGGTCGAAGTGTGAGCAGCGCATTGAAGAAGCTCCCGCGGTGGGTATGTTTGTGGGAACCCTTGATCCGCAAGCAACCATCTCACAATTTATGATGTTTTTCAAGCCAACTACCTTCCAGGCCTTGATTGACAAACTAGCGCAAATGGATCAAATGGGCCATAAACCCCCTCTTCCAAGGCCGGACTCCCGAAATGACAAAGGGAAGGGAAAAGCGATCGTCGTCGCTAATGCTCAACAACAACCGAGCGACTCGAAGCCGGTTGCTCGTCAAAATAATATGCGTCCGTACGTACCCCTTGAGGATAGGATGGGACGTCCTTATTCCTTTCCCCGCGATAAAACGAGGAGGTTATTCGAGCTGGCGTTGCGCAACAGACTCATAAATCTGCCGGATCCAAAACGTCCGTTGCAACCAAGTGACGTCAACGAGCCCAACTACTGTCCTTATCATCGAGTACTAGGCCATCCGATCGAAGATTGCTACGTTTTCAAGAATTGGCTTGAAAACCAGTACCGACAGGGCAAGTTCGTGTTATCTGACAAATGGAAGGTGAATCCCCCACAGCCCCACACCTCTAAGGGGACGAATACGCCGGGGGCAACATGCTCCGTCATTGAAGAAGCTCCTTGGGAGGTTGTATTATCAGCCAAGACAAAGAGGATGCTAAACGATCTTCAGACATGTCCAGCGATCAAGTGGAAGAACCTGTTGGAACCGCAGGTCATTGAAGGAATGTTGAAGCCACGTCCAACTCCAAAGACCGATGGTGGTAGTTCAAGCACTTGCAGCCAGCCGTCAAAATCTACGAAAAAGAAGAAGAAGAAATCTAAGAAGCCCGTGAAGCCTGGTGACAAGCGCACGGACTTACAAAAGCAAATTGACACGCTGGATGAATACAACCAAAAGGTACGGACTCCCATTACGCTCCAAGAGTTCCTCAATCACGTCTTTCAAGAAGAAGATGAGGGAGAAAGTTCATCGGATGAATCCGAGGAATATGTAGCGAGCTGTCATATGATTTCCCATTCGATCACGAACGATGAGGAGACTCCTTGCACCGAAAAGCTGGGGGCAGATCCTGAACCAAAAGTTCTGGGGCCATCAGATGAAGTAATTGACGCATTCCTTAATGAAGCTCGGTTGAAAAGTAAAGCTGATCGGGAGCGCGAGGCGGCTATATTTGAAAGGGCCAAGCGCCAGCGACTTGATGAAGGAGCTGAGACGATCCCGTTGGAGCTAAACACCTCCGCTACCGACAAAAGCTAATTCAAGATGAGGAAAAAGTTTGCTAAGGCCATATCAATGGGCATGAAGCTATCATCCTCTGAAGGAAACATCACTGGTGAAATGGAAACGCACCCCTCCAATTGCTTATATCATCAAAAGATTTCGCACCCCACTCAAGAGTGCAAAGCTTTCGATAGATGGTGGCAAGGATATGTTGCTCATTGACAACGCTTTAAGCGGGAAAAGCATAAAACTCGTCGAGAGCAAAGAAATACGACCGAAGGGCTTAAAAGAACTGTTGGCAATTGTTGCATGGTTAACACCGGTAGATCACAAGTGCCTATATTCGGGAGTGATTCTGATGAAGAGCTAGAACTTGCCCCTCTCTTTAAAGAGTCCGTTTCGAGAAAAGAAGAAGAACCGAAGGTTTGCGAAAATATCCGGCTACGTAATCGCACGCTGCCCGAAAAGAACCTCGGACCCTCGAACAAAAAAGATAAAGGGAAAGAAAAGGCCTCTGAAGATATCGTCTTAGATGACCAAGTGGTGGAAGAGCTAGCTGCCAAAGACCCGCCAAAGAAGAATAAGGTGGATTACAACGTCTTAGCACATCTGAGGAAGCTGCCCTCACAGCTCAGCATTCTTGACGCCCTTTTGCTATTAAAAGAGGCGAGAGATTCGTTGATTAAGGCGCTCCAAGACCAAGAACAATTCCAAGCATGCCTGGCCGAGGAAAAGATAAAGGATGAATTGGAGGAAGTGCACACGGCCGATGTTACTTTTGGCGATGAAGACCTTCTACTTGGGACGTGCGAACACAATTGCCCTCTCTATGTCTCGGGATACTGCCATGATATAAAGATAGGCAAAATCCTGATCGATAACGGGTCGTCTGTTAACCTACTCAACGTGCAGGTATTGAAGGAAATCTGCATGAGCGTCCAGCACCTTGCTCGGGACAAGATCACCATCTCCGGGTTCGACTCCCAATCGTCAAAGACTCTTGGATCTGTGATACTGACGCTACGCTTCGGGTTACTCGTCACGGACATTAAGTTCCACGTCATAGAAGCCAAGACATGCTACAACGCTTTGCTCGGCCGACCATGGTTACACGAGTACAACATCATCCCTTCTACACAACATCAGTGTATGAAGTATTTTAAGGATGGTTTCGAGTATACCATGACGGGAGAACTGAACCCGTTCTCTGTGAACGAGGTCCGCAAATATAAAGATGCCAAATACTTCTTACCGGATTTCGAAGACACAGAGAAGTGTCACAAGCCGGAGAATAAAACTAACGCTACCATCCCTGTCTTCGGCAGTGATACTGAGGAGGAAGAGGAGATAGTTTATTCGGGTCCGCCCCAACACAACAAGCCGGGACCATCGGCTCCTACATTGATCTTTGGCAGCGACTCGGAAGATGAAGTCCATGCTGTATTCTCTGCTCGACCTTCAATACAAACGTCCGCTGACGAAGAGCAAAGTCTACAAGTCGCCATAGTGCCGCTTAAACACCATAAAGAACTGGATGCACTTAATATCTACAGTGTAGAAGAGTTGCGGACATTCTATATCCCTCCCAGGCGAGAGAGCGAGAAAGCAATTCTGTTTTACCGCTCTGAAGAAACCAAGTAGAAAAAGAAATCTGGCATGGCGCGGATTCTACGCTCGACAGGCTTCAGCCTATCCGTCTCCCCAGATATTATACGGAAGGTTTGAAAAAGCTGCTGAAACGCCAGGGGATACCCTTCAAACAGACCGTTAGAAAGGCCAAATTCTATGACAGGGTCTGGAACGTCCCCGGGACTCAACGCAAACTGCCTAACAGGATAATGGAAACAAATAGGCTTGGATACATCCGGTCAAAGAAACGAGAGTTACTACCTGGCTGCTACGTCGTGTATGACCTTGATGAAGAAGAGGATGCTCAATGGGAGGACGCTAATCGTAAGCCAGTGAAAGTTCCAGATGCAAAGGAGCCCAGTCTGTCGTTCGAGGAATAAATGGACAAACTTATAAAGAAAGCTGGTCAAAAAGTCCGAGATGATCACAACCGCGAGACGGCCATCTACGAGAAAACCAAGACGCAACGCCTTCTCCAACAGGCCGTAAAGGATGAAAATGCCGCTCCTTGTCAACCTGTTATAAAGAAGGCTCGGCGCAAAAGCAGAAATAATTCGAAAGGCCAAAAAGGCGCTCAACAACAACAAAGCAGGGCTAAGAAGCCATGCAAATGGGAGTTGAGCATTATTGATCTATCTCTCATGAAGAAAATGGGTCGAGCGTACTCGTTTCCTCGGGACAAGACGAAGAAGATACTTGATCTTGCTTTAAAAAATCAAATGCTTACATTGCCGGAGTCTAAACATCCCGAACGAGCGGGCGAAGTCTCACACCCGGACTATTGCTCTTACCATCGAGTAATAGGGCATCCTCTTGAAGATTGCTTCACCTTCAAGAATTAGGTCGAAGATCAGTATCAGCTTGGCAAATTCACTCTGTCTGACAACTGGAGGGTAGCGCCGCCACAGAAGCACGGGCCCAATGCCACGAAAGAAGAACCGGTTCCACATTGGGATTGGAAGAGAATTCGCACCTGTCACATGATTACAATATTAAAAGAAGAGCCCGAGGACATAGATGAGCTCCCTTGGTGCTTCGAAAATAACAGCGACGAGATAATCTCAGAATTCCCACCAGCGCCAAAAGAGCTGGAAGATGGAATCCATACCACTGCAGATAACCTCAAGAAGATTGAGTTGGTGATGGCAAACGATCCACGACCGACATTCATCAGCGAGTTACTATCTGAAGAAACAGTGGCCTCATTAAAAGACCTGCTTATGCAGCACAAAGATTGCTTCGCATGGAACTATTCCGAAATGTCGGGACTAGATCCAGAAATTGCTGTGCACAGATTGGCGATATCCCCGGACATCAAGCCAGTCAAACAGGCGCTGAGGAGAATGCGGCTCGAGCTTGAGATGAGCATCAATGCTGAGGTCAAGAAGCTGATCGACTCTGGCTTCATCCAGGAAGTTCAATACCCTGAATGGATCGCCAACATCGTCCCGGTGATGAAGAAAAATGGGACGGTGCGCATATGAGTGGACTTTCGGGATCTCAATAAAGCTTGCCCGAAAGATGATTTCCCAGTGCCAGTCACCGAACTGATGATAGACAATACATCCACTCATGAGGTTTTCTCCTTTATGGATGGCTCATCAGGTTATAATCAGATAAAAATGCATCCCGAAGACCAGAAGCACACAGCCTTCAGGACCCCTTTGGGAATATTCTGCTATAAAGTGATGCCCTTCGGATTAAAGAACGCCGGTGCCACTTACCAAAGGGCCATGACGAAGATCTTCGATGACATTATACATGAAATCGTCGAGTGCTATATCGATGACCTTGTGGTTAAGAGCAAATCATATGAAGAACATCTCGAGCATCTAAAGACTGTATTTCAACGCCTTCGACAATACAACTTGAAGATGAACCCTCTTAAGTGTGCATTCGGAGTTTCCTCGGGCAAATTCTTAGGATTCATCGTCCGACACCGGGGTATCGAAATAGATCCGTCCAAGATCAAGGCGATCATGGAAATGCCTCCGCCAAGGACTCTCAAACAGTTGCGGTCTCTCCAAGGAAAGCTCGCGTATATTCGGCGATTTATAGCCAATCTCTCTGGCCAGTGCCGCCTTTACAGTCACCTGATGAAGAAGGGAACCCCATTCGTCTGGGATCAAAAATGCCAGGGCGCGCTGGACGAAATTAAACAGTACCTGCAGAACCCGCCGGTGTTGGCTGCTCCGGTCAAGGGAAAGCCCCTCATTCTTTATACAACCGCCCTCGAAGGTTCCTTAGGCGCATTATGGGCATAAGAGAATGATCAAGGAAAAGACAGAGCACTCTACTACTTAAGTCGAGTTCTGCTGGGGGCAGAAAGCAACTACTCTCCCATTGAAAAACACTGCCTGGCGTTGATCTTCGCGATAACAAAGCTCAGGCAATATTCGTTGGTGCATGAGGTCCGTCTCATTTCGAAGGTAGACCCTCTTAAGTATTTAATGTCAAAGGCCATATTGATGGGACTACGCGCTAAATAGGCCCTACTCTTGATGGGGTTTTCGATAACGTATCAACCTCTCAAGGCAGTGAAAGGCCAGGCCATCGCCGACTTCCTCGCTGAGCACCCGATACCTTCCGATTCTCTTTTGAATTGCGATTTGCCAGACGAACATGCGTTTGACACGATCGATGGTAGTGATACCCGATGGGAACTTTATTTCTATGGAGCATCTTCCATGAAAAAACGCAAACAAAGTACCCCTATAATCAAATTGGGGGTAGGCCTCATCTTCGTGACTCCACAAGGAGGGATAATGCGTTTCTCTTTCTCCTTAACAGAGCCGAGGACGAATAACGAAGCCGAATATGAAGCCTTGATAGCAGGTCTTGAGATTTCCATTGACATGGGAATTGAAAACCTCCTTATATACGGAGATTCTCAACTGGTCGTTAGTCAAGTAAACGGCGACTACCAAACGAGCAAACCGGAGTTGGTGAAGTACGGGGAAAAGGTGCAACAACTGTTGACCCAAATTCCCTCCTATACTTTGGAGAACATACCACACGCGGAAAACAACAAAGCAGACGCGTTGGCCAAACTTGCTAAAGAGCTGGCTGACGAGAACCTCGATGATGTCTGAATTATGGTACAAAGCCGTCGGGTGCTTGCCCCAGCAGAAATATCTCCGGAATCATCCGAAGAAAAAGGAGCGAGTGAGCAGACGACCCTGCAAATAAAAGATTTGGAAAATACCGAGGATTGTAGAGAAGTCTTCATAGACTACTTTAAGTCCCACCGAATGCCTGAAGAAGCGTCCACAAGACATCGGCTCATGAAACGAGCTCTGTCTTTCGCCTTCGTTAATGATACTCTATACAAGAGGTCATTCGATTCTCTGTAGCTGAGATGCTTGGGACCTGACGAAGCGAAAAGAGTCGTTCAGGAAGTTCATGATGGAATCTGTGGTTCTCATCAAGAGGGCCCAAAAATGAAGTTGAAGATCAAGCGGATAGGTTACTACTGGCCCACGATGATTCAGGACTGTCTCGAATATGCGAAGCAGTGCCACTCATGTCAAATTCATGGGGATTTCATCCATCAGCATCCAAATCCATTACATCCGACAGTGGCTAGCTGGCCATTCGAAATGTGGGGAACTGATATAGTCGGCCCCATTGAACCAGCATCGTCTAGGGGACATCGTTTCATCCTGGCAACGACTGACTACTTCTCCAAATGGGCAGAGGCAGTACCTCTGCGGGAAGTAAAGGCGGAGAATATCCTCCACTTCTTTAAGACGCACATCATATATCGGTTTGGAACGCCAAGACGAATCATCTCCAATAACGGGCCAGCCTACAAAAGCCACAAGATCAGTCGCTTCGCGCAACAGTACAATATAGACTGGAGATATTCCTCAGTTTATAATCCACGAGCTAATGGTCTAGCCGAGGCCTTCAACAAGACTTTGACAAAGATCATAAAGAAAACGGTATCCCGAAATAAGAAGGACTGGCACGAAAGACTGCAAGAAGCTCTTTGGGCGTATCGAACTACGTTCAAGACGGCCACGAACACAACGCCGTACGCGTTGGTGTTCGGTACAGAAGCAGTACTTCCCCTCGAGATAGAGCTACCCTCTCTACGAATGGCAGTCCACTACGAGCTGACGAACGAAGAAAATGCTAACCTTCGGCTTGAGGAGCTTGATGCCCTTGAAGAAACACGGCTCATAGCGCAACAAAATCTGGAAGCTTATAAAGCAAAGATGATGCGCTCATACAAAAGATTGACCCGACCGAGGACATTCCGCCAAGGCGAACTCGTGCTAGTGGTCAAAAGGCCTATGATCCCCAATCGCGCCAAGCGGGGAAAATTCGAGCCAAACTATGAACGCCCGTACATCATAGATAAGGTCTACCAGGGTGGGGCCTATCTACTCATGGACATGCACGGTGAAAGGCCTTTCAGGTCGATAAACGGTCGCTTCCTAAAGAAATACTACGCTTAATGAGCCACAGCCTAGGTCAATGATAGGTGACGACGACCATGTCCGCTCGCTATCTTCCTAAGCTCAAGTTTTATAAGCAGTAGCCAGCCTCTCAATGTCGGACCGAAATGTCCTTAAACTAATAGTGGACCGAAACGTCTTTAAACTAATACCGCAGCATCCTTAGGCTGACGAGACGAATAAAAACAAATAAATAAAGAAAAAATATAATAAATAAAAACGGTATGTCCATAAGCAAAAAGGGCACGGATGAAAACCCGAAAGGGCTCCGTGAGTAAAAACAGTAGGGCTACCGGCGAGTGTTCGTGAAAACCCGAAAGGGCGCGACCTCGTAAAAAAAAAAGAGAAAAAGAAGATAAAAAGAATAAAAAAGAACGGTATGTCCATAAGCAAAATAGGCACGGATGAAAACCCGAAAGGGCTCCGTGAGTAAAAACAGCAGGACTACCGGCGAGTGTTTGTGAAAACCTGATAGGGCGCAACCTCGTTAAAGGACACTTATAGGGTCCTCTCGACCTTGTAAGGAGAAACCATCTGCGTGAGATCCTTACGACTCACAAAGGTGCAACACACTTAGGGAACCCCACGATTTCTAAGCAGAAAATACACTTGCGAGATCCTCACGACTCGTAAGGAGAACTCTCTTATGGGACCCTCACGGCTCATAAGAGTTGAAAGTCTTAGAGTTACAGAGACCTAAACCTGTGCTTAAGCAACCCCCACAACCTTCGATATTGCCCTACAAGTGGCTCAAAACTGACCCTTGTATACAATCCACGGGCGCGAATAAACATTTCCCTAACCAAGATCCATCCGTGACTGGGGATATGTTCGCACGACCCTTGTAAGTCTTCTCGATTTACAAGGAGAAAACCCTCCTGTAGGATCCTTATGACTTACAGAGGAAACAAACACTTAGGAATCCTCACGATTCCTAAGAAGAAAATACACCTACAAGATCCTCACGACTTGTAGGGAGAAATACCTTTGTGAGATCCTTACGGCTCATGAAGTCAAAAGCCTTAGTCGACAGGACCTTAACCCTGTTCGGTAAGCCACCCTTGTTCGACATCGACAAAGGCAGATGATGATTCGCTCCTGGCAATATCCCAGTTGTAGCAGTGCTGATGCCGAAATCGGCGTCTAATCTCAGGTTTACGGCGAAAAGCCAGTAGGCCGCACATGCATATGAAGTAGCCGAAATGATGGGGCAACTTGCAATAAAAAGCAGCAAGCGAAAACGTATGCATAAAAAATAGCCGAAATGATTGGGCAACTCGCAAAAAAAAGCAGCGAGCAAAAATAAAATAAACAGCCGAAATGATTGGGCACCGCGAAAAATAGCCGAAATGATGGGGCAATCGCGACCTTCGCGATATAAAAGCTGAAATGATAGAGCATCACGGAGATGAAACAAAAAAAATGATGATAAAACTTTGGCCCTACAGTTAAGATTACATCGATCCCTGTATACAATCCAAGGGCGTTAACAAAAAGGGAACCATACTTTCCCAACAGGCTCCGCCAGAAGACGAAGCCAAATCTCGACGGTTCAGTCCAACTCTGAAGAAACCAGTGTCTTCAGCAAACTCCTCGACTCACGGATACAAACACTCCGTGACGAGAGCCTCCTGATCCGTGTCGACTCGCAGAGCCACCAGTGCTTCCGTGGGAAATCCTCGACTCGTTTCAAACCCCAAGGAAACAAATAATCCTTGGCGCTTGGGAAACAAATAATCCCTAGCAAACTCCTCGACTCACGGATACAAACACTCCTTGACGAGAGCCTCCTGATCCGCGTCGACTCGCAGAGCCACCAGTGCCTCCGTGGGAAATCCTCGACTCATTTCAAACCCCAAGGAAATAAATAATCCTTGGCGCTTGGGAAACAAATAATCCCTAGCAAACTCCTCGACTCACGGATACAAACACTCCTTGACGAGAGCCTCCTGATCCGCGTCGACTCGCAGAGCCACCAATGCCTCCGTGGGAAATCCTCGACTCGTTTCAAACCCCAAGAAAACAAATAATCCTTGGCGATTGGGAAACAAATAATCCCTAGCAAACTCCTCGACTCACAGATACAAACACTCCTTGACGAGAGCCTCCTGATCCGCGTCGACTCGCAGAGCCACCAATGCCTCCGTGGGAAATCCTCGACTCATTTCAAACCCCAAGGAAACAAATAACCCTTGGCGCTTGGGAAACAAATAGTCCCTAGAATACTCCTCGACTCACGGATACAAACACTCCTTGACGAGAGCCTCCTGATCCGCGTCGACTTGCAGAGCCATCAGTGCCTCCGTGGGAAATCCTCGACTCGTTTCAAACCCCAAGGAAACAAATAATCCTTGGCGCTTGGGAAACAAATAATCCCTAACAAACTCCTCGACTCACGGATACAAACACTCCTTGACGAGAGCCTCTTGATCCGCATCGACTCGCAGAGCCACCAGTGCCTCCGTGGGAAATCCTCTACTAGTTTCAAACCCTAAGGAAACAAATAATCCTTGGCGCTGGGGAAACAAATAATCTCTAGCAAATACCTCAACTCATGGAAACAAACAATCCTTGATGAGAGCCTCCTGATTCGCGTCGGCTCGTAGAGAAATCAGTGTCTCCGCGGGAAAATTCCCGATTCGTCTCAACTTGCAAGATGAAGCCTCAGGCAGCAGGGATTGAAAAACCTGCTTCTTGAACAATGGGATCCTACAAGTCGATCTAAAACGGTCTCTTTCATACTATTCACGGGTCTCACTCTCCAAAGTCGAGTTTCGACAAGGAGGGAAACAACCGCTTACGGGTCCTCTCGACTCATAAGAGGGAAAATTCTCTTATAGGATCCTTACGACTTATAAGAGAAAACCACACTTAGGAATCCTCACGATTCCTAAGGAGAAAAAACCACTTACGAGATCCTCTCGACCCGTAGGGAGAAAAGTCTCTATGAGACCGTCACGGCTCATGGAGTTGAAAAGTCTTAGGTAGCAGATCTGAACCTGCGGCCTAAGCCATCGCTGATTCTTAAGAAGGTCGGGATACTCGCTCTAATCATCCGTCAACCATGGTTATTAAGACAGCCTGCTAACAATAAAAGAAAGAAGAAAATGACAGAAAGAACATCCGATTTACATTTGACCAAGCGTTCGAGATGCACTCACTTATACATGGGCAGAAGACTCAGGACGAGAAATAAGACAAGCTGAAAAAAAAAGGGTTTCCATTCATACTGCTAAAATTCTTACAATCATAAAAGCAATGAATAAGAAACATTATTCAAATTATTACAACGGTATAACCTCAGATCCGGGGCACGGATTGAGGAATTCAAAAGCAAGGCCATCCAAAGTTCTTCTGGCCTTTCTAATTATTCTTATGCGCAGCCTCTCGCGCTCCTGTGTGTCAAGATCCTCGGCAAGCCCTCCCGGCCTTCGATAAGCAGCAACTATCGTTGTCTGCTGGAAGATTTGATGTAGGGTGTCAATGAGGCTGTCCCGCCGTTTCTTCGAGACAAGCCCCGTCAGGTACACTGAATGCACCTTGTCTTCAGCATCATCCAGTACATTGGGCGGTAGGGCCTCGTGAAGACCCAAAAGTGCTCTCCATATTGCTCCCAACACGACTTTCAAGAGAGCCGAACGACGAGGAAGCAGCCAACCACCGCTTGCGTTTAGACGACCCATGACCTTTGCACATTGAGCGTCTGTAAACTCCTGGTTTTGTTGACGACCCTGTGCGCGGATATCGTCATAGGTGATGAACTCGTGCAAACTGTGTAGACGCACCGCCATTATGCCTAGAGGAAATACCACAGGAAGATTAGCGATAGAAGAAAAAACAATATACACAGAGGGCTAAATTCTTCGAGAGCAAAGCTCTATTCATGGATTAGAACCCATGAACAAAAGCTCTGCAGATCTATAAGTTTTTTTGAGAGCGAAGCTCTGTTTATGAAACCTCAATGGGGATCTCTTTAGATCAAAAGATCTGTGAGAGAAAAGCTCTTTGGTTGAGATTAATTTAAATTAATTTGATTTACAATAATTTTACCTAAAGTTTCTAATTTTGAAAATGAGCAAAGCTCTGCTGGTGAAATCCCGAAGGGATTTTCTTTAGATCAGAAGATCTATGAGAGCAAAGCTCTGTTGGTTAAGATTAATTAAAATTAATTTAATCTAAGAATCAATTTTACCTAAAGTTTTTCTAAAAAACTTTGGAAAGGAGAGCAAGGCTATGGAGTTCTCGAAGGCAAGAGCAAAGCTCTGAAGATTTTGAAAATAAAAATCTGAAAGATGATAAGCATCTGTGGGGGACCAAAGGTCCTATTTATAGGCATCAAGTGCCTCTTCAACTTCCAAAAGTTGCCACGGCGGTTGGAATTCCGCCATCGTTGCGCTCACGTTTGGGACCACGTAAGCGCAACGGTGGGGGGGCATTTGTTTACCCCAATCAGAGCAAAGCTCGGTTCAAATTCCGAGGCGGGAGATGAAGCAACGCTTCATTTTCCCCCAATCAGAGCAAAACTCTGTTGAAATTCAAAATTCAAAATTTTGAAGCAACGCTTCAAATCTCGGGCGTAACGCGCTACATGTCAGGCACTGATACGTCAACACAGTGCCCAAGGCAGTGCGCCCAATCAGAGCAAAGCTCTATTTTAAGTAAAATTAAAGGAAGCAACGCTTCAGTTGCGCAAGCACTGCGCTGCGCGACACGTGTTAGCGCAGATGCGCTAGCGCAGTGGCGCTGCGCTGTGCGCTGCGCGACACGTGTCAGCGCAGATGCGCTAGCGCAGTGGCGCTGCGCTGTGCGCTGCGCGACACGTGTCAGCGCAGATGCGCTAGCGCAGTGGCGCTGCGCTGTGCGCTGCGCGACACGTGTCAGCGCAGATGCGCTTGCGCAGTGGCGCTGCGCTGCGCGACACGTGTCACGCGCTGGGGCATCTGCGCCAAACAGAATTAAAATTCTAAAGAAATCTTTTCTGTTCTTGTTAAAACAAGAAGATTTTCTTCTGTAAAAACAGAAGCCCCTGGATCAAAGATCCAACGGTGGGGAAAATTCCCCGAATCACTCAGAGAAAGATCTCTTTAACAAATTTAACTAATTTATGGGCACTATAAAAAGGACCCCAAGCCTTAATTCAAAGGCATCAACATTTTCTAAAAAAAAGGGAGAAAGAGAACTCTGAAGAACTCCTCAAGAACAAAAAAGGTAAAGACCTTTAGAAAAAGAGAAAATTCTCTTAAAAACAGATCATTGATCTAAAAACAAGATCAATGATCTTCAATAAGAAAGAAAACTAACTAATAATAGTGCTTTGCACTTGCTTATGAACCATTGGTTCCTTGAAAACAAGAAAAACTTGTTTTCTTTGATTTAAAATTTATCAAAAGATAAAACAGTGCTCTGCACTTGCAAGAACTGCGCTGTTGCGCTCCTGTATTGGCGCAAGCCACTAGGAAGCGCCACGTGTCAGTAGCGCAGCGCACTGACATAGCGCATTGCGCTGTTGCGCTCACGCTCGCCAGAGCGTGACACGTGTCACCACCATATGAGCTTGCGCTCATTACTTGGCGCAAAGCGCCTGACAAGCCACGTGGGGCACTTTCAGAATACTTAATGCTCTGCATTATTAAAGAAAAGGGACAGAGCCCAATTAAAAGGCCTAACAGGCCTAATCAAAAATGCTATGCATTTTAAAAAGGGCAGAGCACAAACAAAATAGATGCTCTGCATCATTTATAAAGGGCAGAGCCGAACCAAAACAAAGGAAAATAATGCAGTGAAGGGGCAAGGCCCTAGCACAAGTCCAATAGGCAAAAGACAAAAGAATATTGAAACTGGACTTAGCCCAGTCGTGGTCATAAGTCCCCAAATTAAATTGACTGAGCACGGCTGCTCCCTAAATCAATTTACATCCGGTTCGAGGGTACATCTCCGAACTCCTTTGACACCTATCGTTGTAATTCCTCAACGACGTCAGAGAGGTGACGGGTCCCAATGACCACACATCAATACGTACTGCGGGGTCCTTAAACTCATGGACCGAAACGTCCTTAAAATAATGTTACACCGAAACGTCCCTAAACTAATGTTACACCGAAACGTCCCTAAACTAATGTTGGACCGAAACGTCCTTAAACTAATGTCAGACCGGAACGTCCTTAAACTAATATTGGACCGAAACGTCCCTAAACTAATGTTGGACCGAAACATCCCTAGACTAATGTTGGACCGAAACGTCCCTAAACTAATGGTGGACCGAAACGTCCTTAAACTAATATCGGACCGGAACGTCCTTAAACTAATATCGGACCGGAACGTCCTTAAACTAATGTTGGACCGAAACGTCCCTAAACTAATGTTGGACCGGAACGTCCTTAAACTAATATCGGACCGGAACGTCCTTAAACTAATGTCGGACCAAAACATCCTTAAACTAATGTCGGACCGGAACGTCCTTAAACTAATGTCGGACCACCACGTCCCTAAACTGGAACACGGACCACCATGTCCCTAAACTGGAATATGGACCGCAACGTCCCTAAACTACCTATGGACCACTACGTCCCTAAACTGGAACAATAGAGCTCCCAAATGCTCTTTTGTCGGGTCTAAACGATCCCGTTTAAGTTGATCTTAGCCCCAAACACGGCCAACATATCCTTAAACATTCAAACGGACTATAAAACTCCAAATCAACCTTGGTTCAAGGGTACATCTCTGAACTCCTCTGACATCTGCCGTTGTAATCCTTCAACGACGTTAGAGAGGTGACGAGTCCCGATGGCCAGAAATTAAATGGATTATCACGTTAAGGTGATCTTAGTCTCAAACAGGACTATTGTATTCTTAACAAACGTTTAAGTTGATCTTAGCCGCAACGCGACTAATGCTCCTTAAACTAAAAACACCAAACCCAAATCTAAGTAAATACGGATTTTGACTAATCCATGTCCTACGGGCGACGGCATTAGTCAGTCTTCGTATACAATCCACGGGCAACCACAAACAAAACAAACATACACGACACGAAGTGAAATTCTGTAGAAGGAGAAAGTTGTTACCGCGATGCGGTAGCGTAATTAACTGTAGGGGCTTGCTCCTGCAGGGAAGAGCGTCCCCACAATCAAAAACCCCTCAAGCGAGGGGGAATCTGACGAAGTCTGCTATATCGGCCGCATCCGTCTAAACCTCCGATACACGCTGCCATAAATCAACTTGGCATCTTCGGAGAGGTGGACGGATAAAACCAAATAGCATCTGCCCCGAATCTCAGCGTCTGGACATCGCAGTCTTGTGCGCCGCCATTCGGAGGGGAACACTCTTTAATATACATCGATATATGAAAACAATATTTCAGGTACTGTCTCTTGGACCAGTTCTGTTCGACTACTATATAGCATAAACTATCTCATTCTGTGTAGAGCATTTATATTGATCCCTCACATACCATAATATATCAAATCCATGTAAATCGTCGACACTCAAAATCATAATCTCATGAGGCACTGTCCCCCGAACTAGAGCTTCATAGGAGAAATAGAACCAGCTTCAGTATATCCTGAAATCTAAAGGCAACCATATAGCCACCGCGATTTTGTTCACGAAAACACGACACATGAAGTGTGGAGTGGAAAGAGAAAAATGGGTTCCACCGGGCGTGCCAGAATCTGCTTACCGTGGAAGAACGAATTAAGACGAAGGAACGTCTAGCCTAAATTTGTGGGCATATATATAGGTTTGATCCATCCACCTTACTGAAGACACTAAGTTGATTTATAGAGCCATATATCGGTGGTTTGGATAGACGCGACCGATATAGCTAACTTCAAATTCCCTATTAGGGTGATAGGTTTATTGATTGTGGGGACGTATTTTTCCTATAGGCATAAGCCCTTGCAGTTAATTACGTTGTCGCGAACGATACCAACTTTCTGCACTCCAGGTTTTTAGCTTCATGTGTCATGTTTTTCTTTTTTCTTTTTATCTTGGATTGACCTTTGACACACCCCTCTTCCCAGTAAACGGAAACAGTGACGTAGCAAACCCGTGACATATTTATCCAGAGAAGGTCATTCCCTAAATAAATATACTAAACGTATTAAAACAATAATACACAATGCAAGAATAAATGGAGACTATAAATTTTTTTCAAAAAACATTTTTATTTACTTTCAAACTTGAAATATATACAGATACAAGAGTTCAACTGAAAAGTAAATACAATAACAGAAATGTCTAAACAGGTGGCATACATAAACTGAAAGAACAGGATAACCAGTCTGAGCCTGAGCCGCAATCTGGTCGTACTCCTCCTCTGTTGCGTCCACCTCCTCCTTCTACACAGTATCTGACAAACATTCCAAGAAAATAAAGGTGGGTGGAATGCCCGTCAGCGAACTAGCACACGGTATGTCCCAAAGGTATATGTTGAGTAAAAGTATACGTAAATGAACATGGGTATATGTACTATAGGTCTCTATATAGTCATTATATTAACGTTAAGTTCCAAGTGTGAATGTCAACGCAACCGTGGAAGTATTCATGAGCTCAAGAGTGGGGCCACATGAGCAAGAAAACACGGGTCCATTTCATGTGTTAGCATCAGGACTCCAAGCTGTGGATGACTCGACCCGACTGAGATTCGAGTAAATAGAATTAGAATAGGTTAATACGGGACTCCTGTAGTTCCTTTGGATTCACACCTGAAACTATCCCATACACCCCGAGTAATATATATTATAACTGTTAGATATCCTTAGTTGATTGTTTGGTTTATTATAACATGTCCTGATCGAACCATAGATTGCAAAAGTGAATAATATAGTCGAGTAAGTCAAATAAAATGCGAGTCATGTTAGTTGCAATCTTGGGTCGATTCAAGTTAGTTCGAGTTAACGTTCAAGTTTAGGTTCGAGTTTGGATTAGAGTTCGAGTTTAAGTTCAAGTTTAGGTTCAAGTTTATATTCGAATTTTAGACATTCCATATTACTAGATTTAATTTTGAAGATTGTTCCCCTCCGAAGGACGGCGCGACGACAGGGACGTCTTGCCAGAGATTCGGGGCAGATGCTATTTAGTTTTATCCGTCCACCTCTCCGAAGATGCCAAGTTGATTTATGGCACCGTCTATCGGAGGTTTAAACGGATGCGGCCGATGTAGCAGACTTCGTTAGATTCCTTCTCTCTTGAGGGGTTTTTGATTGTGGGGACGCTTTTCCCTGCAGGCGCAAGCCCTGCAGTTAATTACGCTACCGCATCGCGGTAACAACTTTCTCCTTCTCCAGAATTTCACTTCGTGTCGTGGATGTTTGTTTTGTTTGTGGTTGCCCGTGGATTGTATACAGAGACTAATTTATGCCGTCGCCCGTAGAACGTGGATTAGTCCAAATCCGTATTTTCTTTGATTTGGGTTTGTGGTTTTGGTTTAAGGATACGTTAGCCATATTTGAGGCTAAGATCAACTTAAACGTTTGTTAAGGATACGTTAGTCCAATTTGAGACTAAGATCAACATAACGGGATCGTTTGGATCCGACAAAAGAGCATTTAGGGGCTCTATTATCCCAGTTTAGGGATATATCGGTCCATTTAATGTATGACCGTCGGGACCCGTCACCTCTCTGATGATGTTAAAGGATTACAACGACAAATATCAGAGGAGTTCAGAGATGTACCCTTGAATTGGGTGTAAATTGATTTGAGAGAGCAGATGTGCTCAGTTCAATTTAATTTGAAGACTTATGTCCAATATTGGGCTAAGTCCAGTTAGAAAATGTCTAACATTTATTCACATTTGACCTGTTAGACCTTTGATTGGGCTCTGCCCTTTTTAAATGATGCTCAGCATCTGTTTTAGTCTGTTGGACTTTTTAATTGGGCTCCGCCCTTTTTTTTGGATGATGCGTAGCATCTAAATTGGTATGTTAGACCTTTATTTGGGATCTGCCCCTTTTTAATAATGCATTGCATTTTTTATTAGGCCTGTTAGGCCTTTTAATTGGGCTCTGTCCCTTCTTTAATAATGCAGAGTATTTATTATTCTGACAGTGCGCCACGTGGCTTGTCATTCGCTTTTCACTGATTGAGGAGCGCAAGGCGCAAACTCATGTGAGGGTGACACGTGTCACGCTCTGGTGAGCGCAAGTCTGTTAGTGCAGTGCGCTGCGCTAGCGCGCTGCTGACACGTGGCGCGCTCTGATGACTTGCGCCAAACCAAGAGAGCAGTGCTCTGTTTTTAGAAGCACAAGGCACAGCTGTTCTGTGATTGACACATGGCGTTCTCTGGTGGTTTGCGCCAATCCAAGGAGCGCAATAGTACAAACTCAAAAGTGTAAGGCACTGTTTAATATTTGGATCAAATTAGATCAAAGGGAACAAATTTTTCTTGTTTTCCAGAGAGGTTCTACTTCAAATCTCAAGAACCAGTGGTTCATCAAAAAGGCAATGCCTTTATACAGAAGTAAATTACTTCTTTTTTATTAATATTATCTTTCTTTTTCTCTTTTTTTTGTTGAAGATCTTTGATCTTGTTCTTAGATCATTGATCTTTTTAGAAGAAATTCTTCTTTCATTCAAAAGGTTTTACCTTTTTTCTCTCTGAGTTTCTTCTCCAAGTTTTAGAGGAATTCTCTGGTTTCTCTTTGTATCAATGTGTTTTAGACTTGGAGTCTACGGGCCTTTATATAGTGCCAATTGATTTGTTACGTTAATTACAGAGATCTTTCTCTTATTGATCTGGGGATATTTCCCCACCGTCGGATCTTTGATCCAAGGGCTCTGTTTTACAGAAGATAATCTTATTGTTTTAATAAGATTTAAAAAGATCTTTCCAGAATTTTTCTGTTTAAATGCTGGCACAGCTGGCGCAAGCGCACTCGCGCTTGACACGTGTCGCGCAGCGCAGAGCGCAGCGCAACTGCGTGAGGGCAACTGCGCTGAAACATGTCGCGCAGCGCAGAGCGCAGCGCAACTGCGCTGACACGTGTCGCGCAGCGTAGCGCAACTGCGCTAGCGTACCTGCGCTGACACGTGTCGCGCAGCGCAGAGCGCAAGTCTGCTGAAGCGTTGCTTCCATTATTTTAACTTTAATTTCAAAGCAGAGCTTTGCTCTGATTGGGGGAAGCAGAAGCGTTGCTTCGTTTCCCTCCTTGAAATTTGAACAGAGCTTTGCTCTGATTGGGGTAAACAAATGCCCCCCCACCGTTGCGCTTACGTGGCCCCAAATGTGAGCGCAGCGGTGGCAGAATTCTAACCGTTACGCCACCTTTTGGAAGTTGAAACGGCTCTCAATGCCTATAAATAGGACCTTTGGTCCCTTAGATGATTTTCATCTCTTTTCTTAAGAATTTTTATTCAGAGCCTTGCTCTTCAGTTTAAGAACTTTTCAAGAGTAAAACTCTGTCAACACTTAGGTAAAGTTTAAAATCTTTTAAGAATCCAAGGTTTTAC
The DNA here is from genome assembly GCA_030015575.1 of Agapanthus africanus. NCBI lineage: Eukaryota > Viridiplantae > Streptophyta > Magnoliopsida > Asparagales > Amaryllidaceae > Agapanthus > Agapanthus africanus. The sequence continues at coordinate 818,353,158 of CM057339.1, read as the reverse complement.
CCATTAACAGAGCTTTGCTCTTCATAGATCTTTGATCTAAAGAAAACCCATTTAGGGTTTTATTAATAGAGTTTTGCTCTCTTCAGATCATGGTCTTTTCTTGGGGTTTCTTAGCCCATGAATCAGAGCTCTGCTCTCTTGATACATGTAGATTTCTTAATCTTTTGTGAAGAACTCTTAAGAGTTTGATCATGGATAATGAAGATCAAAAATGGAGTTTTATATTTGATTGATTATATCATCTTTTCAGAGCAAAACTCTCAATGTTCTCAAGGGATTTTCTTCAAATTCTCCTCATAACTGATTTTGACAGGTGTCACTCCTGTCTGCAGAGCATTGCTCTCGAGGAGTTTAACTCCCTGTGTTTTTTTTCTCATTGCTAATCTTCCAATGATGTTTCCTTCAGGCATTATGGCTGTTCATTTATACAGTCTGCACGAATTCATCACTTATGAGGATATCCGCGTACAGGGCTGTCACCAAAACCAAGAGCTTACAGATGCCCAGTGTGTGGAAATTATGGGTCGCCTGAACGCACGCGTTGGTTGGTTGCTTCCTCGCCGTTCTGCTCTCTTGAAAGTCGTGCTGGGAGCAATTTGGAGAGCACTTCCGGGGTTTCACGAGGCCATGCTGCTTAATGCGCTGGATGATGCCGAAGACAAGGTGCATTCAGTGTACCTGTCGGGGCTGATCTCGAAGAAACGGCGAGATAGCCTCATCGACATTCTGCATCAAATTTTTCAACAGACGATGATAATTGCTGCTTATCGAAAGATAGGGGGCCTTGCCGAAGATCTTGACACACGTGAGCGCGAGAGAATGCACACGAGAATGATCAGAAAGGCCGGAAAGACTCTAGATGGCCTTACTTTCGAATTCCTTAATCCATGCCCTGGATCTGAAGTTTTGCCATTGTAAACATTTAGATAATGTCTTTGTTTATTGCCTTTATAGATGTAAAAACTTTCCAAGTATGAATGACAAATCTTTTGCCTCCTTTTTATTTTCTGCTTTGTTACTGGCACATTCTTTAAGTAAGCATAACCTGTAAGCGATATAGAACATTCTGTCTTGAATATCCTTGGGAGTAGTGATGGTTTAGGAAGCAGGTTCAGGTCTGCTACCTAAGGCTTTTTAACTTCATGAGCTGTGAGGGTCTCATAAAGACTTTTCTCCCTATGGATCGATAGGATCTCATAGGTGTATTTTCTCCTTAGGAGTCGTGAGGACTCCTAAGTGCGATTTCTTTTATAAGTCGTAAGGATCTTATAAGAGGATTTTCCCTCTTACGAGTCGAGAGGACCCGTAAGTGGTTGTTTCCCTCCTTGTCGAGATTCGACTTTGGAGAGTGTGACCCGTGAATAGTATGCAAGAGTCCATTTTTGGACCGACTTGCAGGGTCCCAGTGCTTAGGAAACAGGTTTTTTAATCCCCGCTGCCTAAGGCTTTTCCTCACGAGTCGAGACGAATCGAGCATTTCTCGCAAGAATATCCTAACGTCACAGTTAACCTCTGCTCTTTACGACAGAGGTCCGTTAGGGTCTGTGGTACTTAGGATTTTGGCCGTCGTACCGTCGCGTTGGCTGATATAGTCCTCGATAGGCAATCTTGCTGTTCGAGTAGCCTTACGATTGTCGTGTCTCTGATCCCTTCGGGGGCTGGACAAGACGTCTTCAAGTAATCTTCCAGGTAATATTACCGTCGAAAGAGAAAGCGTAGGGATATTCCATGTCACTTTTTACTTGAGGTTAGGCTCATTTTGGAGAGCCCCGATGAGTCATAACCACTCCGCGCTGGTGTGGGATGATCTCCGATAGTCTTTCAGGCTTTATATGATTTGCCGTTAAGACCGTGAAGCTAGGAATTTGGCCTTCGCTTCATTTGCTGGCATTGCGTCTTCTATATCGTGACGAATGTCGCGGTTATCTCTAGGTTGTTGGTGAACCGTCGAGGTTTGGAACTAGGGATTTTACCGTGGCTCCGCTGTTTGATTGTCGCGTCTGAATCCTGTTAGAGGAAGAACGCTGGGGTGACATCTCGTCTGCTGTATCGAGACGAACGTCGAGGTGGTGACCACTCCGCACTGGTGCAAGATGATCTCCGATTGTCTTTCAGGCTTTATATAACCTGCCGTTAAGACCCTGAAGCTAGGAATTTGGCCTTCGCTTCGTTTGCTCTGTAACGTCCGAATCCTGTTGGAGGAAGAACGCTGTCGTGACATCTCGTCTGTTGTATTGAGATGGACGTCGAGGTAGTGACCACTCCGCGCTGGTGCGAGATGATCTCCGACCGTCTTTCAGGTTTTATATGAGTTACCGTTAAGAATTGGCTCTGTTTTCTGATGGAGTATGGGGAGGGAAGATGTGTTTCCTTCTTTGTTTGTGTCCCTGGATTGTATACAGGGATTGCTGTGATATCGCCTGTAGGGCATAAATTTCATTATATATATATTTTTATTTCTTTCCACGATGCTCTATCATTTCAGCTTTTATAACGCGAAAGTCGCGATTGCCCAATCATTTCGGCTATTTTTCGCGGTGCCCAATCATTTCGGCTATTTATTTTATTTTCACTCGCTGATTTTTATTGCGAGTTGCCCAATCATTTCGGCCATTTTGCATGCATACACATTTTTTTTACTTGCTGATTTTTATTTGCAAGTTGCCCTATCATTTCGGCTATTTCGTATGCATGTATGGCTCGCTGATTTTTTTTTATCGCGAGTGTAGAACTTGGAATCTGACGCCAATCTCAGCATCAGCATCGCTACAACTGGAATATTGCCAGGAGCGAATCATCATTTTCCATGAAAGGACTCAGGATTTGATACCGGTTTAGGCATCAGCATCGCTACAACTGGGATATTGCCAGGAGCGAATCATCATTTGCCTCTGTCGATGTCGAACAAAGGCGGCTTAGTAAATAGGGTTAGGATTCTGTCGACTAAGGCTTTTGACTTCATGAGCCGTAAGGGTCTCACAAAGGTATTTCTCCCTACAAGTCGTGAGGATCTCGTAGGTGTGTTTTCTCCTTAGGAATCATGAGGATTCCTAAGTGTATGTTCCCCTGTAAGTCTTAAGGATCTTACAAAAGGGTTTTCTCCTTATAAGTCGAGAGGACTTATAAGGGTTGTTCACCATATGGACATATCCCTAGCCACGGGTGGGACTTGGTTAGGGAAATGTTTATTCGCACCCATGGATTGTATACAAGGGTCAGTACTGAGCCACTTGTAGGGCACTATCGAAGGTTGTGGGGGTTGCTTAAGGACAGGTTCAGGTCTCTATAACTTAAGACTTTCAAATCTTATGAGCCGTAAGGGTCCCATAAGAGAGTTCTCCTTACGAGTCGTGAGGATCTCGCAAGTGTAATTTCTCCTTAGGAATCGTAAGGATCCCTAAGTGTGTTGCTTCCCTGTGAGTCGTAAGGATCTCACGCGGGTGGTTTCTCCTTACAAGGTCGAGAGGACCTTATAAGTGTCTTTTAACGAGGTTGCGCCCTTTCGGGTTTTCACAAACACTCGCTGGTAGCCCTGCTGTTTTTACTCACGGAGCCCTTTCAGATTTTCATCCGTGCCCATTTCGCTTATGGACATACCGTCTTTTCTTTTTTTCACTCTTTTTTTTTCTAACGAGGTCGCGCTCTTTCGGGTTTTTACGAACACTCGCTGGTAGCCCTGCTATTTTTACTCACGGAGCCCTTTCGGGTTTTCATCCGTGCCCATTTTGCTTATCGACATACCGTCTTTATTTTTTTAATATTTTAATATTATTATTATTTTTTTTAACGAGGTCGCGCCCTTTCGGGTTTTCACGAACACTCGCCGGTAGCCCTGCTGTTTTTACTCACGGAGCCCTTTCGGGTTTTCATTCATGCCCATTTTGCTTATGGAAATACCGTCTTTATTTTTTTTGTCTATTCTTTTTTTAATTTTTTTTATCACGTCAATCTGAGGATGCTGCGGTAGTAGTTTAAAGACGTTTCGGTCATTTGCAAGTTTTAGGACATTGCGGTTCATCATCGCCGTATTTGAGGCGAATCTCTGGTTTACTGACTTTTCGGTCCATGGGGCTTTCCCTATGAATGAGCATGATGCCTCCGGCATATCCATCTTTCTCGGAGCATGTGGTTGTGGCGGGCTCACCTTCCAGTTTTCGGATAACGCGAACTTGCCCTGTTGGTATTGGTCTTCAACCCAGTTTTTGAAAACGTAGCAGTTTTCGATCGGATGGCCCAATACTTGGTGGTAAGGGCAGTAATTAGGATTTTTGACATCATTCAGTTGTAGCTGGTGTTTCGACTCCGGTCGAGTGATAAGCCTGTTGCGCACTGCTAGTTCGAACAGCCTCCTTGTTTCATCCCGGGGAAATGAGTAAGAACGTTTGAACTTCTCATAGAGAGGTTTCCGCTTGTTGCTTTGGCGAACAATCGGTCTAGGGTCACTCGATTGTTGTTGAGCGCTGGCGACGAAGGCCGTTTTTCCCTTTCCTTTATCCTTTTTGCTCGATCCTTTGTTTGTGGGTCCGAGATTCTCTCCGGGTATCGTGCAATTGCACGACTGAATGTTCTCGCAACTCCTCAATTCTTCGGAGATGGACTCCTTGAAGAGAGGGCCGAGGGCTACTTTTTCGTCGGAATCTCTCCCAAAGGTGAGAACTCGTGATCCCCCGGGATCATCCCTATGACAATTGCCGGCAACTCTTTTATGCTAATCTGTCGTATTTTTTCGCTGTCTACGAGCTTCACACTTTGTTCTGTTGAAGTGTTGCCTATGAGCGACATACCCTTGCCACCAACACTTAAAGGAGTCGCAGTCTTCAGTGGGATGTGCGATCTTCTGATGATATAAGCAGTAATTAGGATGCATCTCTACTCCACCGAGAGTGTTTTCTTCAGAGGGGGTAGCTTTATTCCCATTGATATGGCTTTAGCAAACCTTTTCCTCGTCTTGAATTTGTTTTTATCGGCAGCGGATGTCTTTTGATTTGACGGGAGTGCCTCGACTCTTTCGTCTAGTCGCCGACGTTTAGCTCCTTCCAATATGGCCATCTTACGCTCCTGATTGGCTTTACTTTTCAGACGAATCTCATTCAGGAAGGCGTCGATCATTTCATCTGACGGCCTCAGAAGTTCCGATTCAAGCTCTGCCCCCAGTTTCTTTTTGCGAGGAGCCTCTTCATTGTCTAGCGATGAATGAGAGATCACATGGAAATTTGCTACGTAATCCTCAGATTCATCTGATGAGTCTTCTCCATCATCTCCGTCTTCAAGGACGTGGCCGAGGAACTCCTGGAGCGTGATGGGAGTCCGCGCTTTCTGGTTATACTCTTCCAGCGTGTCGGTTTTTTTCTACAGGTCCGTGCGCTTGTCGCCAGGCTTCACGGGCTTTTTGGATTTCTTCCTCTTCTTCTTTGAAGATTTTGACGGCTGGGTGTGAGTGCTTGGGCCATCACCACCGATCTTTGGAGTTGGGCGCGGCTTCAGCATCTCTTCGATGATCTGGGGTTCTAGCAGGCTCTTCCACTTGATCGCCGGGCATGTATGGAGATCATTCAGCATGCTCCTTGTTTTGGCTGATAGCACAACCTCCCACGGAGCTTCTTCAACAAGGGAGCACGTTGCCTCCGGCGTATTCACCTTTTTAGGGGTATGAGGTTGCGGCGGGTCTACCTTCCATCTTTCGGACAACGTGAACTTGCCCTGTTGGTATTGGTCTTCAATCCAGTTTTTGAAGACATAGCAATCTTCGATCGGATGACCCAATACTCGGTGGTAGGGGCAGTAATTTGGATCATTGACGTCGTTTGGCTGCAACGGACGTTTTGAATCTGGCAGATTGATGAGTCTGTTGCGCACTGCCAGCTCGAACAGTCTTCTCATTTTATCGTGAGGGAACGAGTAAGGACGTCCTAGCCTCTCCTCGAGGGATAGGCATGGACGCATATTGTTTTGACGGACAACCAGCTTTAAGTTGCTCGGCTGTTGTTGAGCTGGCGACGACGATCGCTTTTCCTTTCCCCTTTTCATTTCGAGAGTCCGGCTTTGGAGGAGACGGTTTATGGCCCATCTGATCCATTTGAGCTAGCTTGTCAATCAAGGCCTGGAACGTAGTTGGCTTGAAGAACATCATGAATTGTGAGATGGTCGCTTGCGGATCAAGAGTGCCCACGAACATGCCTACCGCTGGCGCTTCTTCGATCCGCTGTTCGCATTTCGACCATAGATTCCGCCATCGGATAGCGTACTGGACCCACATCTCGCCTGGTTTCACCCTGGCATTGATCAGTGCTGTTATCAGGGTGCGTTCACTAGCACTCGCGAATCTTTGTGTAAACAATAGCTCCATCTCCGCAAATGTTTTAACAGAGTCGTTAGGTAGCTCCGAATACCATTCAAAGGCCGTTTCTGCTAAGCTGCCGACGAATTGGCGAAGCAACAGTTTGTCATCACCTCCAGTGTTGCCGCATAAGGACCTGAATTGAGCGACATGCTGATGTGGATTCCCTGTCCCCTTGTACACATGGAATTTAGGGATCGTATATCCCGGCGGGTAACTGATTTGGTCATACCAGCCCGAGTAGGGTCGTCCGGTTCTAACAATTTGCCCAGCCGCTTCATTCGCCTGATGAATTTGTATCTGCTGAGCAATATAATCATCTAGGGCGGCCTTGGAAATGGTTTCTTCCTTGGCTGCTAAAAGAGTCGGAGGAGGATTAGATGTCTCCCCTCTATCGTATTCAGTAATGATAGGAGGGTTTTCGGCTGGAGGGTCTGGCTGTAACATCATCCCTACCATATCTTAGAAGAGGAGCGCTATTTGCTTTATGTTAGCCGCTTGCTCTGCGGCTTCTCTGTCTCTCTTTTCGAGGACTCTGCGTAAGAAGTCAGCATCGGTTTCTTATTCGTGACGCTGCTCTGATGATGCCTCCGGGCTTTCTTTTGGCCCGGTGAGTGCGGCCATTGCAGTCATCATCTCCTGAAGCTTCTGTTGCTGCTCCTAGGCTTTTGTCACGGATCGGGTAAGCGGTCGGTGACCCATCGAACCACGGCCTTCCTCCTTTCCGGAAGCCATATAAACAGTATGCATCACCATGCCTCCAGACTTGGGGCATTTAGATTCAGTGTCTTTGCGATTTGCCAAAGACACAGGGATCTTCCCCGACCTCCTTCTTTTTTGAGTGGTCAAAGTTGAGGGGGCCGTTGTAGTGGGCACCCAAGTAGCTAATGCTTTTTGTGGCTTGATGGAGTAATCCTTCTCGTGCCGAACCTTCATCTTTTTCTGTCGGCGGAGATAGTCTTGATCAATCACCAACTCCTGGATCGGTCGCCAGACCTTGTAAATTTTAGAGGACAGCCGTTGAGGGGGCTGCTCCAGCTTCTTCTCTGGAGTATTCTCCACAGGTGAAGGAGTTCTCTTCAGCACTGCAGTAGGAGAGTTTCTGCGCACCTTGTTGAGCAGTTCAAAACTGTTCTCGGTTTGAACAGCAGCATCGATCCCCACCATCGGAGCTGGCGGAGTTATCCCAGAGGGGGAGTTGCCCCCAGCCTTCCTCACTTGGCGCCAGTGGCGATGTCGAGCGTGTCGTGCAGATGAGATCACCTCCGTTGTTGGATAAGCTTCTTCATGCCCCCTGCTTTGAGGAGAGACTGTTATTGGTGCTAGCCTGTCGAAGACTGACACCCGTTGAGAAGCAATGTCTAATCTGTCAAAGACAGACCTCTAGGCAGGGGAAGCAGCTTTGAGGACCTTGCCTGGAGCAGCAACCGGAATGGCCAGCCTTGTAAAAACTGACTTTTTGGAAGGAGGAGCCTTTCCAATGATTTCGTCCGCTTGAGCCGGGATGGCTATCCGCTTTGGGATGGCAGCTTCGGGTATCGCGGGCTTGTAGACGTTCTGGCCCAGTCTGTTGAAAACTGAGGTATTGAAGTTGGGCGACCTGTTGAGAGGGGTCGCGGAAGTGGTAAGTCGATCAAAGACCGGATTCTTTGGAGCTTCTTGCGATGTCATTGGGGCATTGAAGCTCATCGGTGGGAGCATGGTCCCGAAAGTCTAGCAGTGGCTTGAGTTACCTGATCCACCGGCATCTTGAAAAGAGAGGCCGTTTGGGGCCCATAAGTCACTCCTCCAGTAAGGACGGAGCGAGAGTTGCAGTTGTAGGTAGTGCAGTTTGAAGCCATTGATCTTCTGTTTTTTGCACGGAGCAAGACACCAAATCTAAGTACCTCGAATCCACAGGCAACCACAGCAAACCGCGTTTTGTTCGCGAACACGACACACGAAGTGTGGAGTGGAAAGAGGAAAGGGTCCCACCGAGCGTGCCAGAATCTATTCCCCTCTGAAGGACGGCGCGACGACAGGGACGTCATGCTAGAGATTCGGGGCAGATGCTATTTGGTTTTATCCGTCCACCTCTCCGAAGATGCCAAGTTGATTTATGGCACCGTGTATCGGAAGTTTAAACGGATGCGGCCGATGTAGCAGACTTCGTCAGATTCCCCCTCGCTTGAGAGGTTTTTGATTGTGGGGACGCTCTTCCCTGCAGGCGCAAGCCCCTGCAGTTAATTACGCTACCGCATCAAGGTAACAACTTTCTCCTTCTCCAAAATTTCATTTCGTGTCGTGGGTGTTTGTTTTGTTTGTGGTTGCCCGTGGATTGTATACGGAGACTAATTTATGTCGTCGCCCGTAGGACGTGGATTAGTCCAAATCCGTATTTTCTTAGATTTGGGTTTGTGGTTTTGGTTTAAGGATACGTTAGCCATATTTGAGGCTAAGATCAACTTAAACGTTTGTTATGGATACGTTAGTCCAATTTGAGACTAAGATCAACTTAACGGGATCGTTTGGATCCGACAAAAGAGCATTTAGGGGCTCTATTGTTCCAGTTTAGGGACATAGTGGTCCATTTAATGTATGGCCGTCGGGACCCGTCACCTCTCTGACGACGTTGAAGGATTACAATGACAAATATCAGAGGAGTTCAGAGATGTACCCTTGAACCGGGTGTAAATTGATTTGAGAGAGCAGGTGTGCTCAGTTCAATTTAATTTGAGGACTTATGGTCAATATTGGGTTAAGTCCAGTTAGAAAATGTCTAACATTTATTCACATTTGACCTGTTAGACCTTTGATTGAGCTCTGCCCTTTTTAATTGATGCACAGCATCTGTTTTAGTCTGTTAGACTTTTTAATTGGGCTCTGCCCTTTTTTTTTAGATGATGCGCAGCATCTAAATTGGTCTATTAGACCTTTATTTGGGCTTTGCCCCTTTTTAATAATGCATTGCATTTTTTATTAGGCCTGTTAGGCCTTTTTATTGGGCTCTGTCCATTCTTTAATAATGCAGAGCATTTATTATTCTGACAGTGCGCCACGTGGCTTGTCATTCGCTTTGCGCTGATTGAGGAGCGCAAGGCGCAAACTCATGTGAGGGTGACACGTGTCACGCTCTGGTGAGCGCAAGTCTGTTAGCGCAGTGCGCTGCGCCAGCGCGCTGCGCTAGCGCGCTGCGCTAGCGCGCTGCTGACACGTGGCGCGCTCTGATGACTTGGGCCAAACCAAAAGAGCAGTGCTATGTTTTTAGAAGCGCAAGGCGCAGCTGTTCTGTGATTGACATGTGGCGCTCCATGGTGGCTTGCGCCAATCCAAGGAGCGCAACAGTGCAAACTCAAAAGTGCAAGGCACTGTTTAATATTTGGATCAAATTAGATCAAAGGGAACAAATTTTTCTTGTTTTCCAGAGAGGTTCTACTTCAAATCTCAAGAACCAGTGGTTCATCAAAAAGGCAATGCCTTTATACAGAAGTAAATTACTTCTTTTTTTATTAATATTATCTTTCTTTTTCTCTTTTTTCTTATTGAAGATCTTTGATCTTGTTGTTAGATCATTGATCTTTTTAGAAGAAATTCTTCTTTCATTCAAAAGGTTTTACCTTTTTTCTCTCTGAGTTTCTTCTCCAAGTTTTAGAGGAATTCTCTGGTTTCTCTCTGTGTCAATGTGTTTTAGACTTGGAGTCTAGGGGCCTTTATATAGTGCCAATTGATTTGTTACGTTGGTTACAGAGATCTTTCTCTGATTGATCTGGGGATATTTCCCCACCGTCGGATCTTTGATCCAAGGGCTCTGTTTTACAGAAGATAATCTTATTGTTTTAATAAGATTTAAAAAAATCTTTCCAGAATTTTTCTGTTTAAATGCTGGCACAGCTGGTGCAAGCGCACTCGCGCTTGACACGTGTCGCGCAGCGCAGAGCGCAGCGCAACTGTGCTAGCGTACCTGCGCTGACACGTGTCGCGCAGCACAGAGCGCAAGTCAGCCGAAGCGTTGCTTCCATTATTTTAACTTTAATTTTAACTTTAATTTCAAAGCAGAGCTTTGCTCTGATTGGGGGAAACAGAAGCGTTGCTCGTTTCCCACCTTGGAATTTGAACAGAGCTTTGCTCTGATTGTGGTAAACAAAGATCTTAAGTTCAGAAGCAATTGGAAAAATCGCTGCACATGAATGGCAGGATTTGTATCTTTTTCCAAGACGATTGCCATTGATAACTCCATTAATTTGCAGTATTATCTAACCTGGATAGGTAAGCACTCACTTTCTCCTGTTCTCTGAGACTTAAGAGAAATGATACCGTTTAAACCTATATTAATCTAGGGTCCTTAAACATTTATACTTGTTTGTTTATTATGTATTTACATTATCTGCATTTCTTAATGGGGTTTTATGTTAAATGTTTTAATATTGTTTAAAAATAAAGCTCGAGGGTGATTTATGATATTAAGAATTTTATAGAAATGTATTTTAGTTTAGGTGGTATTTTAGTGATGAAACCTACTTTTTAAATGTTTATGGTATTTTTCTGAAAACTACTACTTTTGGAAATTTGATGATATTTTTTATTAAAATTTTAATCTTTCATTTAAAAATATATTTTTCACAATTTGTTTTAATTGAAAAATATGGATTCATAATTTTATATAATTTTCAAAAGTTTGATTTGTTATAAAAGTAGTATTTCTTTTAAAAATCGTATTTTTATTTCCTTTTGAGACGGAATTCTCCGTGAGGAGTTACGTATCTCACTCTACTATCCCAAGAATATGCGATAACCCGCACCATCCATAAATGGGTTCTCCTAAAAGGGTTGTAGAGGCGCAATTGCAAAGAATTTAAAAATAGCGATAAAACATTTTATAAAAGTAATGGTATTTTTATGTAATTTGTATTCTTCAATTTAAAAATTTATCTAAAATATTGTGCTATGGAGCCATAGTGTATGTGATGGGGTAGGTCGTTACGCCATGAATTTCTATAGGTATATTTTCTAATTATCGATTAAAAGGTCACTTTTAAAGTTCATGGTATTTATATTAAAAAGTTCGTTTTATCTTTATTTCGCATGAAATTTTAATTACATAAAAAGGAAAATTATGTGAATAATAATTTAAGGTGATATTAGAGGATTTAGAGTGAAATATTCATATAGCAAAGGTGATAAAGCTTTTTTAAATGAAATTTATTCAACCTAACTCCAATTTATCGATATTTGTTTTAAGAATCGTTTTGTGGTCAAACGAAAGAGATAAGAAGGGATTTACAGTTTTGGAGCATTGAGAAGAGAGTAAGAGAGAGGGGGTCTTCATGGATCGTGATATCGCCGGGAATGGCTTCGTTCTTCGATGGAATGAACTTGGACCATTAACTCCACTTGCCTAGTCTTAACCTTTCTTTTGAACTTAGAAATTTAGATAAATTTTCAGAATAGAGGAGTGCTAGAGGATGGGGTGGTATTTGTAAGGTAAAAATGAGAGAGAGTGTGAAATAAAATTGAGTTAAAATAGGTTTAATGGTGTTAATGGGGGAATTGAAGAGTCTCTAGTTGAATTCAGATAAAACAAACAAGAAAATGGAGTGTAGGGGAGCTGAAGGGGTACACGGGTGAAGCATGGAAAGATTTGGAAGCATATCAACCGCTGGTGGTGGCTAAAAGGAGGAAACGAGCATTCAAGATTTGATCATCCTTCTCGATGTCCGTGCCATGTGTGTTATTTGTTCTTAGCTCCTCATTTATCCCGTTTGATTTCTCTAAAAATTTTCGATTCTCCGTGTATTGCACGTGTAACTCTTAGGCTTTCGAAAAGTTAAAAAAAATATTAAAAATAATTGGAACTGATAGGATTCGAACACGCAAGCTATGACACAGCAGTAGAGAGGCTTAACCCGTGAGCTACAAGTTGTTTCAGGCTTTTATTGAACAAAATTAACTTATAACTCTTAATCAGGTTGAAATACCCTTTTTATACATTTGAACAAGTTGCATTTGTACAGAGATTTCAGAGTCGTTACACCCTTGGATTGTGTATGGAGAATAATTTTGTCATCGCCCGCAGGGCGCGGATTAGTCTAAATCAGTACTTTATATTTTACATGATTTGGGTCCACGTTGGTATCTTAGTTTGCCAACGGGAGTGAACTTAGGTCGCATTTCTCACATATGTGAGGTCCATCAGTTCATGAGAAACTTGGGTTTTATCTAAGGGTTGTTAGACTTATTTGAGACTAATATCAACTTAGATGTTTTGAGCATATGGGCTCAATTGATCTTAAAATTAATGAAATTTAAGTTTCAAGTCTTAGACAATTTTGGCTAAGGATTGGATCTGTTTGACATAGTTATATGCTTGGCGCGGTTTGGATGTATGTTCACGTTCTTTTCACATAGTGCATGGTGAGACAAATTTTAATTGGCGCTTGGCTTTTGGCGCATGGCGGCTTAGTCAGCATGGCGCAGCCAAAAACAGAGCTTTATCTTGGGCGCCATTCTTTTGGAGAGTTCTTTTCTGGCGTTGGCGATTGGCGAAACTCAAAGGTTTTGAGAGATTAATCTCTACAGAAAGATTTGTTCTTTCAGAAACTTAAATTTATGAAACTTAAGCTTCTGTTTTAATGGTCTTTTGGCCATTAAAACCATTAAGATTAACTTTTCATGATCTTGGGTCTTCTGTTTATGTTCCATGGTAAGAACTTGGGGTCTTGTGAAGTTTAAAATTCGTTCTTTATGGTGATCCTTAAGATCTTGATGGCTTTTCATTATTTAGTGAAGAGATTCTTAAGTTTTCTTTCAAACCAAAGATCTTAAGATTGAAAATCCCTCCATAAGAACTTAAGTTCTCGACAAGGAGGAGATTTGACTTAAGAATCTTTGATCCAAAAGAAGAACTTAAGTCTTTTTGAAGCTTAAACTTCTTTTTAATGGAGATTAATCTCCTTACCTAGGGTTTTGAGGAAGGAGAAGAACTCGCAGAGGCTTAAGTCTCTTTTCTTCATCTTATGGGGATAATTCTGTATATGGAGATTATTCTCCCAGTCTCCTATTTATAGAAGAGGAGATTGTTGATTAAGTTGAGAGATCTCAAATTGATCTTAAGATCAACCGGTAGTGCTTAAACATCGTTGGATCTTTGACCCATAGGCTCTCAATTAACAGAGAAAGTATCTTTCTTATTGTAGAAAGATAAAGAAAAATATTTTCCCAAATAGCGCTTAAGCTCTGATTGCAGCATGCGCTTCAACCAAACATGCACTTGCACATGGGATTGGCAGCTTACACCACGTGCTTTGCATGTAGTTCACTTGCTCATGGGCTTAGTGCTTGCTCCACGTGCTTTGCAAGTGGTGCGCTTGCGTATCTCGGGTTGGCATTGGCACCACGCGGTGCGCTTGTGCATGGTCTTGACGCTTTTACCTTGGTGTTTTTTGCCTTGGTGAAGCTTAAGCTTCAAGCACCAAATTTTGGCGAGAACAAATTCACCTCACTACTGCTCTTACGTGTATTGCACATGGATAGAGTGGTGTCAGCCATCGCATTTTTTCATTTACTTGTGCCGAAATGTTTTTGGTTAGTTTATTTACTCATTCCGGAGCATTCAGTTTATCCTCTTTTTAGCGTGGATAAACTCAGACTAACGTTAACATACCCCTGTTAGTATAAGAGGCCGTCAAATTTGTAGTGCTGGGTGTAGCCCATCGCACAGTTGCGTTAGCTGACTTCTTCTCGATTTGCATTCTTTCATATCGCTGTCCGAGTAGCCACGCACTTGCTGTATCTCCAATCCCTTCTAAGGCGAGGATACAACGTCCCAAGTAATCTTTCTAGGCGGATGTAGATGGCCATCAGAGGATTCAGTGTTAGGCGCTACCATGACACTTTACCTTGGGGTCAGACTTTTTGAGTCCCAGGGAAGTCAAGTCTACACCTTTCTGAGGTGAGATGACATCCAGTGGTCTTTTGGCATGTATATACTGCCATAGAGACTTAGAGTTAGGGATTTTCTGTCACCCCACTTTCATTTTAGTTCTTTGAACCTTGATGACGTCATGTCTATACTCTGCTAGAGTACAATAAACGTCCGGATAGTCTTTAGGCTGTATATATTGCCTCTAATATTTGGAGCTAGGAAATTCCATCACTCCGCTTTCATCTTGGTTCTTAGAACCTTCTTGACATCACGTTCGTACTCTGCTGGAGTAGACCAGATGTCGAGATAGTCTCTAGGTTGTATATATTGCCGTCAAGACTATATTCTTTGTTTGGTAGAGCATGATGGAACATATTGACCACTTTCATTTGCGTCCATGGATTATATACAAAAGTCAGGATCAAACTTCTTGTAGGGCAAAAAGTGTGTGTGTCTGTGTGTGTGTACATACCGCGATTACTCTATCATTTCTGCTTTTCTTTTCGTGAAAGTCGTGATTGCGCAATCATTTCTGCTATTTATTCGCGGTCGCCCCATCATTTAAGCTATTTTTTTAATTTTACTCGTTGACTTTTATAGCGTGCTGCCCCATCATTTTGGCTATTTTTTTCAAGTTTAATGACTTAGGAGTCGATAGTTTGGAACCTGACCCAGCATCAGCGTTACTAACACTGAAGCATGTATGCCAAGAGCAATTCATCATTTGCCTTTGGAAACTTGGAACTTGCATTTTTGGACGGTATCAGCACCGCTAACACTGAAACATAGTGCCAGGAGCGACTCATCATTTGTCGTTGCCCATTGGACATCGATGGCTTAAAAGACAGGTTTAGATCCCTATCATCTAAGGCTTTTTCAACCTTCATGAGCCATAAGGGTCTCACAAAGTTGTTTTCTCCCTATGAGTCTAGATGATCTCATAGGTGTGTTTTCTTCTTAAGATTTGTGAGGGCTCCTAAGGGTGTTTTCTCTTATAAGTCTTAAGGATCTTACAAGAGTATTTTCTCCTTCCAAGACAAGAGGATCTCGCAAGCGTCGTTCCCAATGTTGGGGGTATCGCTCGCATTTGGTGGGATTTTGTAGAAACATATATTTTATGTGCATGTGGATTGTATATAAGAGTCGGGGTCGAACTACTTATAGGGCAGTTTCTTTCTTTTCCCGAGTTCGCGCTCTTTCGGGTTTTCAAAAGCTTGCGGGTAGTCCTGCTGTTTTCACTCACACGGTCCTTTCAAGTTTTCATCCGTTCCCTTTTTGCTTATGGACGTACCAGTTTTTTTTACGCACCGTTCTCCTCATGGGTCAAGAGGATACATGAGTAGGTCTTCTCCTCGTTGGTATCTTGGTTAGCCAATAGAGGAGGTCTTTGGAGCGATCATGTCGCGGGTAGCCCATGGATTGTATACGATAGTCAATTTGGAGACCAGCCGTAGGGTATCGATGGCTTAGGAATCATTTTTAGGCCTCTGTCACATAAGACTTTTCAATTTTATGAGTCGTAAGGGTCTCATAAAATTAATTTTTCCCTACGAGTCGAGAGGATCTCATATGTGTATTTTCTCCTTAGGAGTCGTGAAAACTCCTAAGTGTATTTTCCCTTATGAGTCGTAAGGATCCGCAAGAGTGTTTTCTCCTTGCAAGTCGAGAAGATCTCGCAAGTGGTTTTTTTCTCATGTATCGTGTGGACTTGAGTAGTTCTTCTCCTCGCCGGTAGCTTAGTTTGCCAACGTGGGATGTTTTGATGAAACTTTATTGCTATTCACCCATGGATCGTATACGGTAGTCAATTTTGAGACTGATCATAGGGCATTGATGACTCAGGAGACAGGTTTAGATCCCTGTTACTTAAGGCTTTTCAATTTTCATGAGCCGCGAGGGTCTCATAAAAATGCTTTCTTCCTACGAGTCGAGAGGATCTCGTAGGTGCATTTTCTCCTTAGGAGTCGGGAGGACTCTTAGGTGTCTTTTCCCTTAAAAGTTGTAAGAATCTCGCAGGTGGTTTTTTCCTCATGTGTCGTGTGGACACATTAGTTGGTTTTCTCCTTGTTGGTAGCTTGGTTTGCCAAAGGAGGATATTTTGACGCAACTTTATTGCGATTCGTCCATGGATTTTATACGGTAGTCAATTTAGAAACTAGCGGTAGAGCATTAATGGCTTAGAAGACAGGTTTAGATCCCTGTCACATAAGGCTTTTCAATTTTTTTGAGTCATGATCAATCATATTTATTGCATATTTGTACGGTCATTTTCCCTATTATTATTAATTACTAAAATATGTTATCTGTAAATTAAGAACATATGTGGGTTTATTTGTAAAAAGATTTTTTATCATATGTTTCTTAATTTATAATTAATATAATTGGGAATATATGCATATCATATTTAAATAAAATATACATGATATTATTAATTATTGAAATATGCATATTATGTCATATCAAATATTCTTAACCAATATTATTAAGATATCATATCAATTAATTGGTTGGAATATTATCTTAAATAAGAAAAATGCTACCAATAATTTGATTTGAGATATTGTGCAGGTTTAAAATAACAAATCAGCTCAAGATTGCAAAGAGGATTGATGAGATCATATCAAATCGAATTACTAAACCAAATCTGCCGAATTTTAGAAGAATCTCGCAACTGTAGAGAGAAAAATATATTTTCAAAATATATTCATTAGAAGGATATTCAAATATCGAGAGAAGAAGGCACGAAAAACTTGGAGATGCAACTCCATCATAAGGCGGCGGATCCGCGGCTAAAGGCGACAAAAGGCTGCGGAAGAACGGTTCGATCATGGCCGTTGGATATGAAAATTCAAAGGCGTGATCGTCTTTTCGCATACTTTAAGATAACGTCTAGGGTATTAAATTCTATAATGCAAAAGTTTTAATAAAAGGTAGTTTTTTCTCTTAATTTTGACTCATTACTTTTCGCATTATTTTCTACATTTACTTTCCACACTTTTATTTTTTGTTATTTCTTATGGGTTCATTATTATTCTATCTTTCCTCGTTTACGTCATTGTTCCCAATGAGCGAGTAAATTCTCGCTTTTTAGGGTTTGTAGGATAGGGTAATATAATGGATGAAAAAATCCCTAACTTCTTTTTACGTTTTAATTTTTATAAACTTCAATAAAGGAAGTCTTAACCCTTCTATTTGGGCATGCTATCAATTCATGATAGTTACGACCACGATTTGAGATTCGTTAATACTTTCTTTGTTGAGGGGTTGAGATAAATAGGGATCAATAGAAGGAAAAGGGTCCGTAGAGAGAAACTCTAATCCCTCCAAGAACCCTAATCCACATTCATCGCTATTTCTCTAGTATTAAATAATTAAAAGATAAAAAGAATTATTTTTAAAACTTCATCCTTTAACTACTCAATCCAAAAAACCCTACAAACCCTTCTCTTATAAAGTTTTCAAATCTCCTTAGTATAAAACGATAAAAATCCAACCTTTCTTCCATTAACGCATCTGAAATAAGAATAATAGTTTACGATTTCCCTGTTGATGACCCGTACTCACTATCGGCTAGCTATTGCGACACCGTTATTCATTGCGGTAACTAGGACACATAAAGACTTAATTTTTCACATCAATCAAATAGCGCCGTTGCTGGGGAAACGGTAGTAATATTTTTCTTGTTATTCAGGTTGATTTATAAAAAAAAACCAAGTAAAAATAAAAAATGAAATAAATACCGCATTTTGTGTTTTTAACGATTCTTGTGCGAGTTTTGCAAGAAATCTGAAGCATTTGGAGCGAACAAACAGAGATTCAGAGACTGTCAAACAGGACCAGGGGAGCATTAGAGTGCTGTGAAATTTTTTGGAGAAGAGACTCCATCAACGGCGGCGGAACGGCGGCCAAAAGGTGTGTTTGGCGGCTGAACCGCGGCCATCTTAGGGAGTTAGGCCCCTAAATTTTTCTGGTACTATTTTATCGTCTTCCTTTCTCCTCTGAAGCTCCAATAAACTGTTTTTACCTGCAGTATTCTTTGCAAACAGCGCTGCTAAATTTTTTTTTGCGTATTTTAGATTTTGGTTTGTTTTGCAAATTTAAAACGGACATTAAGGAGAAAGAAACCTAAATTCAGATTAGGTGGGAATTTCATCACCCTTCCTAGGCCCCACAAATCACAAACATGCATACGCATCACCCTATATTAATAAATAATATCTAGACCAAGCCTCCAAGGACAATCGCGCTCAATTAGGACAAGGGAGGGTCGTGGGTGATCTATTGCTTATCCGCATTTTTCTTGTGGTGTCTAAGGCAGGTGTGACTAAGGAAAGTGGTTTACTTAATTAGGCCCACTATTTCGGTGATTTGTATAGCGAATACCTCTCACTTATCTAGCACTTATCTGGCTGCAGGATTGATAAGGAGGTGATAAAGGATTTATCCTACGTCTTGCCCTTTGGAGGTCTAGGAGCGGTCTATTGATTTGACTTAGGTGACCCTAGTTCTAGATACTGTTTGTGCATTTTGTGATTGGTTGAATCAAGTATTGCGTCCGTCACTCTTGTCAAAGCAAAACCTTCTTAAAATCGTTCTCACCACTTAATCACACGCTGCCATGTGCACTAAACCCACTTAGTGCATGTTCGGCTGGACACGGGATTCTAGCGCTTGTCTAGTCCGCGTTTTTGCTGTCGACTCCGAGGTAGATACTGTTTCACCTTCTTTTTCTCCTCCACCTACCACATCTCCCGAGATGAACGGACCTTCACCGGGTTTTAAAAACACCACGTTGCTACCACCCCTAGGTGCGCAAACTTAAAATCCACCACGCATCGCTCTCCAAGACCGATGCTATCCCACACGCGGACCCTTTCCTACATGTCTGTCTCTTCCACCAGCTAATGGGGATAACTTAGAAATTAAACCCCACTTCATCAACTTGTTGCCCAAATTGCACGGGCTTGAATACGAGGATACCTACGTTTTTATAACCAAATTTCAAAACGTATATGCAATGATGAGTACCACCCAACTTTCAGGGGATACTATGTGATTACGTATTCTCCCTTTTACCTTGTACGATCTCGCAGAAAAGTGGATTTAATCACCTCCTCACATTCCATCACCAATTGGGATGAATTTTTTAAAGCATTTGTTAAGAAATTTTATCCTAATCATAAAACTGCCCGTAATAGGAGCGAGATCAACCAGTTTGCCCAACATCCCAACGAACCATTTTGGAAATGCTTTGAAAGGTTCAAAAATCTCTTTTTCCGATGTCTTCATCACGGATTCAAAAAATGCCAACTTTGCCAAATTATGTATGAGGGTGTTAATCCAGCGACAAAACAAATGCTAGAAACCATTTGTCAATGTCATTTCATATCAAAATCCGACGAGGAGGTATGGAAATTTCTTGAAGATCTCGCCGAACAAACACTACAGTGGGAGAGCACAAGACCTACAACATCATCTTCGTCTTCATCTTGGGCAGGTATCCATCAAATCGATACTTCCATCACAATGAAAGCCGAAATGGCTGCGATGCAAAAGAAGCTCGACGCTAATGAGAGCGAATTCTCTTCAGCCTCCCTAAACCAAGTTACGTTATCCAAAACCGTGTGTGGTTGCTGTTTTGACTCCTCACATTTAACTGAAGAATGTCCTTTGAATCCTCCGTCTCAAGGTCAAGAACAAACTAATGCTGCTTTTCAGTAACGACCTAGAAACGATCTTTATCCATCCACATATAATCAGGGATGGAGGAATCATCCTAATTTTGCTTGGAACCAAAAACAAACTCAAAACCAAAATCAAAATCAGTTCCAAAGTCAAAATAACTACCAAAGGCTTCCTCCACAGCAACAACAACTACCATAACAAATTCAGTAGCCCTTTCAACCGCAATCATTCCAAAATCCGGCCAAAAAATTTGCCCCTTATAACAATTCTTTCCAACCACAAAATAATGTTCCTCCTGCCGGTACCGACAAAATATCTGCACTCGAAAGAAACTTAGAAGTTTTTATTAAACAATCCGTGCAAGCGTCGTCTAGTTTAATTTCTTCTATCCAAACGTTAGTACAACACACTGCTTCCCACGGTGAAAGTATCAAATCTATCCAAGCACAAATTGCACAGTTAAACGCCACAATGAGTGAAAGAGAGAAAGGAAAACTTCCATCTCAACCTTTACCAAATCCCGGCCACCCACAAAACGCTAACACTGTTCTTAACCAACAAAATTATAATGTGAGTGCCGCAACTATATTGAGATTGGGAAGAATGCTGAACAACCATGTTGGAGAACAAGTTCATGACTTCGATGACACCCTGGCTACTACTTCTACTTCTTATAATCAAACATCTTATTTTGAGCCCATTCTTCGTTTTCCACTGGGCTCGAACTCTCCTCCCACTTCCTTGAGTGGATTTCCCTTTCAGATCATCTGAACTCCAGTTTTGGGATCCATTCCATCTCCACAAACTTCTCCCCAAGTATTGGACCCAACCCCTGTTAATAAAGCCCCTTTTCCAAACCGGTTGAGGCCTAACAAATAAGTCCATAGATGGAGAAAGTTGTGAAAATGTTTAAGCAAGTTAACATTAATATTCTTCTCTTAGATGCTATCCAACAAGTTCCATTCTACGCAAAACTTCTTAAGGACTTGTGCACTAAAAAAAGGAAAACTCAAGTATCTAAAAAAGTTTTCTTAGCAAGCAATGTGAGTGATGCTCTTACCCAACATTTGCCCAAGAAACATAAGGACCTCGGTTGTCCTACAATATCTATAACTATTGGGGGTAAAAACATCAATCGCGCTCTACTTGATCTTGGTGCTAGTGTTAACTTGCTCGCTTATTCTGTTTATGAGCAATTAGGCATAGAAGAGTTGAAACTCATGCACTGCACTCTTCAGATGGCCGATCGATCTATCACCCATCTTAGGGGTGAGCTAGATGACGTGTTGATCAAAGTCGGGGAATTTATATTACATGTGGACTTTATAGTTTTAGATACACAGCCAGTGGCGAACCTACAAAATCAAATCCCGATGATTCTTTGTCGACCATTTCTCGCAACCTTAAATGCGGTAATCAATTTTCGTAACGGTTCCATGAACCTATCTTTTGGGAAGATGACAATTGAACTTAACATTTTCAGGGTAGGAAGTCAACCCTTCGAACCTTCTGCTCATATGATAGATATATGTTCCGTCCATGAGATAGCTTCCGACAGTTGTGAATTTGAGGAGTTTTTGTTCTACGACAACGATCTCGACGCCACTAGTACATTATTGTTTGATCCGGCCACTTCTTACACGAATAAGGAATATGAAGGGTTCACTTTCCTTGATGATCTTGATTCACCGGACCCTTCTGTCGACAAGTCAACCCCCGAGTTCGAATCCTCTGACTTTTCGGACGAGTCAGTTGAGTTATCCGAGTCAATCACTTATGCTAGCTATGAACCTCTCATGGAGTCCGAGTATCGTTCCTTTACCTTTCCTTCTATCGTCTCTCCGCCGACACTTGATCTCAAGCCGCTGCCGTTTCATCTTAAGTATGCATATTTAGGTGAGAATGAGTCTTTACCTGTCATCATATCATCTTCTCTAGCCTTAGAGCAAGAGAGAGCTCTTCTGTTTGTCTTGAAATCGAATCGGCAAGTTTTAAGTTGGACAATGGTGGACATCAAAGGGATAAGCCTCTTGATTGTTGAACATCATATACATATGATGGATAAGGCTAAACCAGCCCGTGACTCACAAAGACAGTTGAATCCCGTCATGAAAGAGGCGGTGAAGAAGGAAATCGTCAAATACTTAGATAATGGTATAATTTACCCAATATGTGATAGCCAATGGGTAAGTCCTATTCACGTTGTCCCTAAAACGTCTGGCATCACAGTCATAACTAATGGGGCAAATGAGTTGATTCAAACTCGTACCCAAACCGAGTGATGGGTATGTATTGATTATAGAAAACTCAATGCCACGACGAGAAAAGATCACTTCCCTCTACCCTTCATTGACTAGATGTTGTAACGCTTAGCTGGGAATGAGTTCTACTATTTTTTGGACGGTTACTCAAGCTACAACCAGATTCTCATCGCCGAAAATGATCAAGATAAGACAACTTTTACTTGTCCTTTCGGCATTTTTACTTATAGATGCATGCCCTTTAGGTTATGCAATACTCCCGCTACATTTCAGCGGTGTATGATGGGGATATTCTCTGACAAGGTCGAGAATTTTTTGGAGATATTCATGGAAGATTTCTCCATATTTGAGAATTCCTTTGAGGAATTCTTTTGTCATCTTGACGCTGTTCTTACCTGCTGTAAGGACAAAAATCTAACATTTAATTGGGAAAAATGTCATTTCATAATTCAAGAAGGTATTGTCTTAAAGCATATCATTTCAGGAAATGGCATTGAAGTACACAAAGCTAAAATAGATGTCTTTTTCAACCTTCCTCCTCCTAAATGCATCAAACATATACGATCCTTTCTTGGTCATGCCGGTTTTTATAGATGATTCATTAAGGACTTTAGCAAGATTGCCAAACCCTTAACTCTTCTCTTGGCCAAGGATACGACATTTCATTTCGACTCGGATTGCTTGGCTGCTTTTGAATCGCTTAAATGTTCCCTCACTACTGCTCCCATTCTATCATCTCCAGACTGGAATCACCCTTTTGAGCTTATGTGTGATGCATCCGACTTTGCTATTGGTGTAGTCTTAAGACAACACATCGATAAGATGCCACATGTCATTTATTAAGAGAGTAGGACCTTAAAAGATGCCCAAATGAACTATACAACCACCGAGAAAGAAATCTTGGTAGTTGTTTTTGCATTAGAAAAATTAAGGCTCTACCTAATTGGCTCTCCGGTCGTAGTTTACATCGATCATTCTGCCTTAAGACATCGTTTATCAAAGAAGGATGCTAAATCCAGGCAAATACGTTGGATCCTCTTGTTGCAAGAATTTGACCTTGTCATAAGAGACAAAAGTGGTTGTGAAAACGTCGTTACCGACTATCATTCACGATTTTCTTTTTCATCAACGTTGACCTTTCCTATAAACGACTCTTTTCCGGATAAATATCTCTTGACCCTATCTTACGAACCTTGGTTCGCTGATATCGTGAATTATTTAGCAATGGGATTTCTACCCAGCGAATGGTCAAATCAAAACAATCACATATTTTTATCCCAGGAAAAACACTTTTACTGGGACGAACCTTATTTGTTCAAGTATTGTCCTGATCAGATCATTCGCCGGTGTATCCTTAAAAATGAGTTCAGGAGCATATTGTCCTTCTGTCATAATCAAGCATGTGGCGGTCACTTTGGTCCAAGAAAAACCGCAGAAAAAGTTTTGCAACGTGGCTTTTATTGGCCAACGTTATTCAAAATGCACATGATTTTTGCAAAACGTGTTCACGGTGTCAGCACATGGGTCGGATTTCACGGAGGAACGAGATGCCGCTCCAACCGATGTTGATTATTGAGATATCTGATGTGTGGGGAATTAGTTTCATGGGCCCTTTTTCCAATTCTTTTAGGAACTTATACATTCTCTTAGCAGTTGATTATGTCTCTAAATGGGTTGATGCAATACCGAGCCGAAATAATGGCAACAAAGTTGTCGTTAAGTTCCTTAAAGAAAATATCTTTTCTCGGTTCGGGCACCCTCGCGCTATCATTAGCGACAGTGGGACGTATTTCTGTAATCGGTCTTTCGAGGCTTTGATGCGGAAATATTCAATCAACTGCAATCATTCTATGCCCTATCATCCCCAAACAAGCGGGCAAGCTAAAGTCTCTAATCGACAGATCAAGAAAATTTTAGATAAGAACCGTAAAGATTGGTCCTCTAAACTAACTATTGCTCTTTGGGCATTTCGTACTGCATATAAGACCACTCTTGGCATGTCTCCTTATCGGCTGGTGTTTGGAAAGGCTTGCCACTTCTCAGTCGAGATCGAATATAGGGCAATGTGGGAAATTAAAGAGCTTAACTTCGATTTTGACCAAGCAAGCAGCTATTGCAAGCTGCAATTAAATGAGCTGAGTGAGCTTCGTGATGAAGCCTATAATAACACAGTTATAGTAAAGAACCGGACAAAAGTGTTTCACGATAAACACCTTTGGCGAAAAACTTTCACACCGGGACAACAGGTCCTTCTTTACGATACTCGTCTCCATTTTCATCCGGATAAGCTGAGATCTCGTTGGAAAGGACCTTTTGTGGTGCGGTATGTATACCCGCACGGTGCAATGGATGTAGAAAATGCTAAAACGGTTCCATTTTCAAAGTAAATGGGCATAGATTAAAACCGTACTTTTCTGCCGACCCATCGGAGGAGCACCTGTTCTTGTAGGAGCCGCTTTATCACGACTAACTTTCCTCCGCCACACCTCCATGTTTCGGTTTTCCAGTCATAAACAGTGGCAACACTGTTTCATCTAAGAATGGAGGTGTGTATATTAGTAGATCTAATAAAAAAATAAAAAATAAAAAAATATGTGTGTGTGTGTGTGTGTGTGTGTATGTTAAAGAACAAGTTTGGGGGAGGCTTTCCATTTGACTTCTTTTGACCCTATTATTCTCCACCCAAATCTACAGGTTTTTGCGCTTGAACAACAACATCAGTGAGGACACTGCTGCAAATAGGTTTGGGGGGAGGTTTGTATTTATTCAAGTATCATTTTGCACTAATTTTTTTTTTTGAATATAAATGTTAGAAAGAGAAAAATACATATGAAAGAAAGGAAGAGACTTAAGAAATGCAAGAAAATTAGATGTTTTAGAACGAAACTAGTAATGCGTGGTCATGAGCTATTGTACGGTCATTTTCCCTATTATTATTAATTACTAAAAGGTGTTATCTGTAAATTAAGAACATATGTGGTTTTATTTGTAAAAATATTTTTTTTCATATGTTTCTTAATTTAGAATTAATATAATTGGGGAATATATGCATATCATATTTAAATAAAATATCCATGAGATTATTAATTATTAAAATATGCATAATATGTCATATCAAATATTCTTAACCAATATTATTAAGACATCATATCAATTAATTGATTAGAACATTATCTCAAATAAGACAAATGCTACTAATATTTTGATTTGAGATATTGTGCAGGTTTAAAATAACAAATCAGTGTAAGACTACAAAGAGGATTGAGGAGATCACATCAAATCAAATTACCAAACCAAATCTTCCGAATTTTAGAAGAATCTCACAACTGTAGATAGAAAAATATATTTTCAAAATATATTCATCAGAAGGATCTCCAAATATCGAGAGAAGAAGGCACGAAAAATCTGGAGACGCAACTCCATCATAAGGCGGTAGATCCGCGGCTGAAGGAAGCAAAGGGCGGCGGAAGTGCGGTTCAATCATGGCCGTTAGATATGAAAATTCAGGGGCGTGATCGTCTTTTCACATATTTTAAGATGACGTCTAGGGTTTCAAGTTCCAGAGCCTATAAAAAGGACCGAGAGTAATTAGGGTTATCGATCTATCCACTGATCATCTATCAATCTATCGATCGATCTAGATCGATAGAGCAAATTAAGGTTTTTAGTCTTTTAGTTTTTCAGCAATCAAGTTCTGTAATGCAATATTTTCAATAAAAGGTAGTTCTTTCTCTTAATTTTGTCTCATTACTTTTCGCATTTACTTTCCACGCTTTTATTTTTTGTTATTTCTTATGGGTTCATTATTATTGTATATTTCCTCGTTTACGTCGTTGTTCCCAATGAGCGAGTAAATTCTTACTTGTTAGGGTTTGTAGGATAGGGTAATATAATGGATGAGAAAATCTCTTAATTTCTTTTTACGTTTTAATTTTTATAAACTTCAACAAGGAGAGTCTTAACCCTCTTATTTGGACGTGCTATCAATTCATGATAGTTACGACCACGATTTGAGATTCGTTAATACTTGCTTTGTTGAGAGCTTGAGATAAATACGGATCATTGAAAGGACAGGGGTCAGTAGAGAGAAAGCTTAATCCCTCCAA
The DNA here is from genome assembly GCA_030015575.1 of Agapanthus africanus. Classification (NCBI taxonomy): domain Eukaryota; kingdom Viridiplantae; phylum Streptophyta; class Magnoliopsida; order Asparagales; family Amaryllidaceae; genus Agapanthus; species Agapanthus africanus. Next base: position 818,326,869 of record CM057339.1, on the reverse strand, counting down.
GAACCCTAATCCATATTCATCGCTATTTCTCTAGTATTAAATAATTAAAAGATAAAAAGAATTATTTTTAAAACTTCATCCTTTAACTACTCAATCCGAAAAACCCTACAACTCCTTCTCTTATAATGTTTTCAAATTTTTTTAGTATAAAAAGATAAAAATCCAACCTTTCTTCCATTAACTCGTCTAAAGCAAGAATAATAGTTTACCATTTCCCTGTGGACAACCCGTACTTACTATCGGCTAGCTATTGTGATACGGTTATTGATTGCGGTAACTATGACACATAAAGGCTCAATTTTTCACATCAATCAAGTCGTGAGGGTCTCATAAAAGGATTTTTTCCCTAAGAGTCGAGAGGATCTCGTAGGCGTATTTTCTCCTTAGGAGCCGTAGGGACCCCTAAGCGACTTTTCTCTTGTGAGTCGTAAGGATCTCACAAGATTGTTTTCTTCTCGTTGGTATGTTGGTTGAACAATAGAGGACATTGGATGCAACTATTTTGCGAGTAACCCATGGATTTTATACGGTAGTCAATTTAGAGACCGGCCGTAGGGCATTGGTGGTTTAGTAGACAGGTTTATGTTCCTGTCACCTAAGGCTTTTCAATTTTATAAGCTGTGAGAGTCTCATAAAAATATTTTCTACGTACGAGTCGAGAGGATCTCATAGGTGTATTTTCTCTTTAGGAGTCGTGATAACTCCTAGGTGTTTTTTCCCTTGTTAGTCGTAAGGATCTCAAAAGAGTATTTTATCCTTGTAAGTCGAAAGGGCTCACAAGTGTCGTTCAACATGTTGGGGGGATTTCTCGCCTCTGGTGGGACTTGCTCGAAACTTTGTTTTCTTTTATGAGTTTGCGCCTGTTGGGTTATACTAACGCCCTGACCATCTATTGTGGCCGTGTGCGGAACAAAATTTTTTCTAGGGTTTGAAACTGGTGCTAGAATAACCCATTCACCGGATCTACCATAAACCTAAACTAGCAAGGTAAGAGGAGCTATCTACTATGATAGAAAAGTCTCACTAAAAGATCCATGTCCTTCGGTCTTCTTTTCTCTTCATTAGCTCCAAGTGAAGTCCTTGATCGAGCTTGTTCATCATTCATTGCTCCTTCGGTTCTCCTGGATCGCGCTTGATGGCCGGTCTTCTTCCGTCGAAGATGATCCACCCGAGAAATGTAGTCCATGGCTCTAGCTCCACACTAAGTATCAAGTGGAGCAACTAGAGATCTTAGATTGCTAGTTGTTCAGTCAAAAATATTGCACATTTGATATAACATTTTCTTTACTTTTCTTAAATATTTAATGGTGTTTATTATAAATATAGAACATATGTGGGTTTATCTGCAAATTTATTCTTTACCATATGTTTATATATTATAATTAATATTATGATGGAAAATATATGCATATAATATTTATAAGATATTTTGATAATTTAAATATGCATAGCATATCAGATAATCTTAATCAAATTTCTCAAAGATTTATTACCATATAAAATGATTAAGAAACTATTTCTCAATATAACAAATATTACTAACATTATTCATGAAGATACTGTGGAGATTTAGCTCACGTCAAGAGATCAAGATATTCAAGATGTCAGGATCAAAAATCTGCTAAAATCGTAGAATCAATACTGGCAGAGACTCAGTAAATATTTAAAGAATCCAGGCATGGAAAAAATATCCATGTGTCAACTTGTAGAAGTCCCAGAAATTTGGAACCCTAAATCCCCCAAACAGCCGCTCAACCACGGCAAATAGCCCATATATGCGGCGGATCCGCGGCCAATTAATGGCCGTAGGATCTGTGATTTTGGAAATTGGATCCTGATGGCATATATAAACCTATGAGATCTAGGGTTTCTGATTTGAGGGCTATATAAAGGGCCGAAGGCTAAAATTAGAAATCATCACCTTTAACACGAAGTAAATCACTGTCAAAGAACAAGAGATCCACGACAGGTCCGTGATTCGACATGATAGAGCGACGTGAATATCGACGGAACATCTACTTTCTACGAGGCAGAAATCGAGAGCAAATTCTTCTTGTAATCTAAATTCGAACGATTTTTACTTGTAATGTTAGTTAATGAAGGTAGATCATTAGCTTACTTATTTCGCATTTACTTTCCGCATTTAAATTTCTGCATTATGATTTCCTTCTCTATCCCTTCTTCTTCTTCTTCTCCAAACATGCCTGAGTAATTTTCCACTTGATAGGGTTCGTAGGATTATGGTAGATCATTGGATGATAAAATCCCTTAGTTTCTTTTACATCTTATAAAATTTATAAACTTTATTAAAAGAATCGTTATTATCCTAATCGGGCGCGCTATCAATTTATTGATTGTCTTGACCGCGATTTGAGATCAGATTAACGATTGTTTTGGTAGAGGCTAGATATGAATAGAGTTTAATGAAAAGATAAGGGTTAAGAGTAGGAACCCTATTCCCTCCAAAAACTCTAATTTTCATACATCACTATCGATCTATTTTTAAATCTATTAAAAAATAAAATGAGTCATCTTTATTTAATCATCTATTACTACTAAATTCTAACGAACCCTACAAGACCTCTTCCTATATATTCTACATCCGTATATCGTAGATGTACAACCAATTACCCATTCTTTCAATCAACTCGTCTAAAACAAGATTAAAAGTTCAACATTTCTCTGAGGATGATCCGTACTTATCTTGGCTAGCTACACGTGACGCCATTATTGATTGCGGTTAACTTTATTTACTATAAACACTTTTCATACCAATCAAATGGCGCCTTTGCCGGGGATACGTGCGTAATTTTTTTCTTGCTATTCGGGTTGAATTCTTATTCGATCCATATCATAAAAATAAAACAAAACCGCATATTTTGTATTTAACGATTATTGTGCGACTTTTGCAAGGGAATCTGGAGTAACAGAAGCGAGGAATTTGGGATTCAGAGACTTTCAGAGAGGACTAGAGGAGCAAAGAAGGCACTGTAGAAAAAATTGGACGAAAACCCCACCATTGTGCGGCAGAAGCATCATTTTAGCCGCGGTTAGGCGGCGGCTTGGTAGAGTTAGGTCTCCAAACTCCTCTGGTATCTTCCTCATATCTTTCTCTCTTCTCTAGAAATCCAATAATTTTATTTTCTGTAGGATTCTTTGCAAAATATCGCCGCTCAAAAAACTTTTGCGTGTTTTATAATTATTTTTTTTTTGCATATTTTTAACCGGATTTTAAGGAGCAAGACCAAAATTCAGATTAAGTAGGGATTTCATCACCCTTCCTAGGCCCTACAAATCACAAAACGAGCATCCGCATAACCCCACATAATTAAAAAATATCTAGACCTAGACTCTAAGGACCGTCATGCTCAATTAGGACAGAGGAGGGTCGTGGGTAATCTATCGCTTATCTGCATTTCTTTTGTGGTGTCTAGAAAACTGTACTAAGGCAAGTGGTTACTTAATTAGACCCGCTATTTTCGGTGATTCGTATAGCGAATACCTCCTACTTACCTGGCACTTACCTGGCCACAAGAGTAATAAAGAGGTGGTAGAGTATTGATCTTGCGACTTATCTTTTGGATGTCTAGGAGCGGTCTAGCGACTTAACCTAGGTGACCATAGTTCTAGGGTTGATTGTGCATTTTTTGTGTGATTTGTCTCACGTCCGACACTTTGCAAAACAAACCTTTGTAGTTCTCACACACGCTGCCACGTGAGCTAAACCCGCTTAGTGCATGATCGGCTGGACACGGGATTCTAGTGCCCGTCTTGTCCGTGTTTCGCTATCGACTCCGAAGTTGGTACTACTTCATCTTCTATTTCTCCTTCACCCACCACATCGATCGAGATGGACGGTTCTCCATCAGATTTTACCACCACCACCCTGCCACCACCCGTAGGTGCGCATAATCCACCGTGCATCTCTCTCCAAGAGAGATGCTACCCGATACGTGATCTCCTTTCTACTTATCTATCTATTCCACCAGCCAATGGGGATAATTTTGAAATTAAACCTCATTTCATCAACCTGTTGCCCAAATTTGACGGGCTTGAATCTAATGACGCATGAATTTTTATCACCAAATTCGAAAATGTATGCGCAATGAAGGGCACTTCACAACTTTCAGTGGATGCTATGAGATTACATCTTCTCCTTTTTATCTTGTGCGATCTAGTAGAAAAATGCCTTTATAACACTGCTGCACACTCTATTGCCAATTGGGATGAATTCGTTATAGCATTTCTTAAGAAATTTTATCCCAATCATAAGATCGCCCGTGTTCGAAGCGAGATTAATCAGTTTACCCAGCTTCCCAATGAACCATTTTGGAAATGCTTTGAACGGTTTAAAGATCTTCTAGTCCAATGCCCTCATCACATAATTAATAGATGGGACCTTTGCCGAATTATATATAAGGGTGTTAATCCTGCGACAAAAAAGATGCTTGAAACCATTTTTCAATGCCATATCGTGTCTAAAGATGATGGTGAAGCTTGGCAATTCCTGGAAGATCTCGCTGAACAAACTTTGCAGTGGGAAAGCGTTAGACCAACATCGTCTAAGGAAGGTATCCATCAGCTCGACGTTTCCATCGCAACGAAAACCGAAATGGTCACGATGCAAAAGAAACTCGATGCTATCGAAAGAAATTCTCATCTGCCTCCCTAAACCAAGTTACGCTTCCCAAAGCCGTGTGTGGTTGCTGTTCCGACCCATCACATCTGACGGAAGAATGTCCTTTGAATCCTCCATTTCAAGGTCAAGAACATACTAATGCTGCTTTTCAGCAACGACCTAGAAACGATCCTTATTCTTCCACATACAATCAGGGATGGAGGAATCATCCTAATTTTGCTTGGAACCAAAACCAAATTCAAAATCAAAACCAGTTCCCAAGCAACTATCAAAGACCTCCTCCACAGCAATAGCAACCACCAAAACCGATTCAACACCCCTTTCAACCACAACCTTTTCAAAACCGGCCAAAAACTTTGATCCTTATAATAATTCTTTCCCAATGGGCGGTACCGATAAACCCTCTGCACTCGACACGTTCATTAAACAATCTACACAAACGACGGCTAATTTAACGTCTGCTATCCAAACTCTAGTGCAAAACACCGCTTCCCATGGTGAAAGCGTAAAATCGATAAAAGCACAACTTGCACAGTTAAATGTCGCGATGAGTGCGAGAGTGAAAGAGAAACTTCCATCTTAACCTCTACCGAATCCTGGCCACTCACAAAGTCATAATGTGTGTGCCGTAACCACGTTGAGATCGGGAAGAGTGCTGAACAACCAAGTTGGTGAACATGTTGATGACGTTGATGTCAATGATATTAATGATACCCCGGCTTCAACTTCTTCTCCTACTTTATCTAGTCTACCACCTTCTTTCGAGCCTATTCTCCTTTTTCCCTTGGGCTCGAACCCTCAGCCCACTTCCTCGAGTCAACCTAAAATGATCCGAACTCCAATTCTGGGATCGATTCCATCCCTACAAATTTCTCTACAAATGGTGGACCAAACCCTTATTGATAAAGCTCTTTATCCCAACAGGTTAAGGGGCAACAGACCAAGTCCACAAATGGAGAAAATTGTGAAAATTTTTAAGCAAGTTAACATAAATATTCCTCTCCTGGATGCTATTCAACAAGTTCCATCTTATGCGAAAATCCTAAAGGACTTGTGCACTGGGAAAAGAAAAATTCAAGTGCCTAAAAATGTTTTCCTAGCGAGTAATGTGAGCACTGCTTTTACCCAATAAATACCCAAGAAACGAAAGGAGCCCGGGAGTTCTACAATATCTATTTCTATTGGGGGTAAAAATATCAATCGTGCTCTACTCGATTTAGGTGCTAGTGTTAACTTGCTTTCGTATTCTGTCTATGAGCAATTAGGCATCGGAGAGTTAAAACCGACGCACTACACTCTTCGAATGGCCGATCGATCTATCACCCAACCTAGGGGTGAGCTAGAGAACGTGTTAATCAAAGTCGGGGAATTTATATTCCCTGTGGACTTCATAGTTGTTGATTCACAGCCTGTAGCAAACCCATGGAACAAAATTCTGGTGATTCTAGGTCGACCTTTTCTCGCAACTTCCAACGCAATAATCAATTGTCGAAACAGTTCTATGACCCTATCCTTCGGGAAGATGTCAATTGAGCTTAATATTTACAAGTTGGGAAGTGAACCCTCCGAACCATATGCTCAAGTATGTTCTGTCGAAAGGATGGATTCCGATAGTAGCAAATTTGAACAGTTTCACGATACTGATCTTGACTCTGCTAGTATGTTATTGTTTGACCCTGCTATTTATTATACATATACGGATCCTTCTATCGAGCTGTCCGGGTCAACATCTAACGCTAAATATGAACCTTTCATAGAGTTCGAGTATCATCCTATTCTTTCCGATGAGATTATTATTCGGGATATCGATGAATGCTTTGAAGAAATCTTCGCTGAAGAACCGCATTCTTAGAAGATATGGGCGTTGTGATGAATCAACCCCCACTCAAAGAAGTTGAACCGCCACCCCCTCTTCTTATCCGAAACGAGAATGCGAGTAATCCATCATCATTGTTTCGTCTCGACAAATAGAGACGTAAACCCGTTCTATTCTACTTCTTATCTCCTCCCCACTTCTTCACGTTTATATGTGACATGTTCTTCTACCAACCTTGGTGCTATATCGATAAATTTTCGAATGCTTGGTGTTGACTTTTGGTCTTTGTAAAACTTTATTCTGACCAATAACTTTACCACCCCTCTTTATAATTTTAAATGCTTAATACGGTTTCACTCAAGTTGCGGGGGGGGGGGGAAGAAAATATTTTGGTTCTTAAAAGAAAATCAATTTTTACAAAATTGTGAGCCAAAAATAAGTTTGGGGGAGGATTTCACTGTCATTAATTCATGTCCCCGTTACTAATATTTCCTCCCAAGCCTACAGGTTTTTTTAAAGTTTAACAGATGACATCAGTGATGACACTGCTGCAAACAGGTTTGGGGGAGGTTTGTGCTTATTCACGTATTATTTTGCATTATCATAAATATAAGCATAAATTTTTTTGATAATGAAAGATTAGAAAGTGATAAATTACATACGACAAGATTGGAAAAGTTTAAGAAAAGCAATAAAGTTAGATGTTTTCTTAAAACGAAGCTAGTAATAAGTAGTTATGAGCTGTTTTCTCAAGGGTTAGTAATATGATGTAAATTACTAATCTGAGAATAAAAATAAGTCTAAAAAATAGTCCCTATTCTTGAGTCCAAACATTTGAACGTTGATACCCTACTAACGCACTTGCACACATCTTGAAACTTGGGATTGTAGAGGATACCTTGAAATGCTCTTATCTGAAAACCTTGGTATGAAGAAAAATAAAAATATAAAGAAAAAAATGGTGAAGAAAAATGAACACTGGTTTTGTAATTGCTTAAGGCAGCATAAAAAATATAGCGAGGGTGCTTTATCACCTAGTGTCTTAGACCAACTGCTTTGAGGGCCACTGCTAAGCCTTAGGTGTTGCAAGATAAGGATAGTTACGCTAAAATGAGTGAGCATATTTGGTAATCGGTCGGTTAGTACTTCAAAAAATATTAACGGTCGCATGAAGGATGTGTGAGCAATTCCATCTGATAATGTTCACCGAATAAAAAGTACTAAGGAAGATGGACAAGAGTATGATAGCTTGAATTGAATTCTCTAAGTGTAAGGATGTCTTTTACACACACGTAGAGGTGTATGATCGATGTTTGAAAGAAAGATAGGGAGGAATACTAAAGGCGATGTTTTATTGAAGGATGACGTGATTGCTAACATCTTTTTACGACCATTAAGATAGGGTTCATGGCAACTGAAAAGGTAGTGTAGTTGGAAACTCTTATTTTCAAGTTCTTTTTTTATAATTCTTATCTTTGTATGTAACTTTCATCTTCTTTCTTTTATTATGGGATATTGTGGGTGTAATCCACTGAAAACCCTCAGGAGACAACACTCCTCCTACGAGGGACACCTAGAGATTTAACGGCTTGTTGCACGTGCTTAGTGCAATCGTGTTTGCCTACGAAAGTGTGCTAAGTTTTTTTTCTCCCTCTCTTGAATAACAAGTTTGCTTGGGACGATCAAAGTTAAGTTTGGGGCTATTTGTTCAGTTAAAAATATTGCACATTTGATATAAAATTTTCCTTACTTTTCTTAAATATTTAAAGGTGTTTATTATAAATATAGAACATATGTGGGTTTATCTGCAAATTTACTCTTTACCATATGTTTATATATTATAATGAACATTATGATGGAAAATATATGCATATAATATTTATAAGATATTTTGATAATTTAAATATGTATATCATATCAAATAATCTGAATCAAATTTCTCAAAGATTTATTACCATATAAAATGATTAAGATACTATCTCTAAATATAACAAATATTACTAATATTATTCATGGAGATATTGTGCATATTTAGCTCAGGTCAAGAGATCAAGGTATTAAAGATGTCAGGATAAAAAATCTGCTAAAATCGTAGTATTAGTATTGGCAGAGACTGAGTAAATATTTGAAGAATCTGTACATGGAAAAAATATCCACGTGTCAACATGTAGAAGCTCCAGAAATTTGGAACCCTAAATCCCCCAAACCGCCGCCCAACCATGGCCAATAATCCATATATGCGGCGGATCCGCGACCAATTAATGGCCGTAAGATCTGTGATTTTGGAAATTGGATCTTGATGGCATATATAAACCTATGAGATCTAGGGTTTCTGATTTGAGGGCTATATAAAGGACAGAGGGCTGAAATTAGAAATCATCACCTTTAAAACGAAGCACATCACCGTCAAAGAACAAGAGATCCACGACAGGTCCGCGATTCGACATGATAGATCGACGTGAATATCGACGGAACATTTACTTCCTACGAGGCAGAGATCGAGAGCAACTTCTTCTTGTAATCTAAATTCGAAGGATTTGTACTTGTAATGCTGATTAATGAAGGTGGATCATTAGCTTAATTATTTCCTATTTACTTTCCGCATTTAAATTTCTGCATTATGATTTCCTTCTCTATCCCTTCTTCTTCTTCTTCTCCAAACATGCATGAGTAATTCTCCACTTGATAGGGTTCGTAGGATTAGGGTTGATCAATGGATGATAAAATCCTTTAATTTCTTTTACATCTTATAAAATTTATAAATTTTATCAAAAGAATCGTTAACATCCTAATCGGGCGCGCTATCAATTTATTGATAGTCTTGACCGCGATTTGAGATCAGATTAACAATTGTTTTGGTAGAGGCTAGACATGAATAAAGGTCAACGAAAAGATAAGGGTTAAGAGTAGGAACCCTATTCCCTCCAAAAAGCTAATCTTCATACATCACTATCGATCTATTTTTAAATCTATTAAAAAATAAAATGAGTCATCTTTATTTAATTATCCATTACTACTAAATTCTAACGAACCCTGCAAGCCCTCTTCTTATATATTCTACATCCGTATATCATAGATCTACAACCAATCACCCATTCTTTCAATCAACTCGTCTAAAGCAAGATTAAAAGTTCGACGTTTCCGTGAGAACGATCCATACTCATCTCGGCTAGCTACACGCGACACCGTTATTTATTGCGGTTAAAATTATTTACTACAAACACTTTTTCAATTCAATCACTAGTCTAAGAAATTTTGGATGTAGTCTAAGGTTCATTGTGTGCTTCTATTTCACCTCCTATCTTGATTCTCAACACATGAGAGTGTAGAGAGGACGTTGAAGATGAAGGTGGAGGAGCTCAAGAATAAGGGAGAAGAGTGAAGCAAATGGTGAGCTCAAGAAAAAATGAAGCTAGCATGTGAGAGAAAATCATCACCCTTGGTTTTTTAAAACCATTTTTCTAAATATTAAAAGCAACCATGCTTCAATAGTTTGCACAAATGAATTAATACTTCATTTGCCAATACTATTGAGGCATGGTTCTCACCATACTCCCCTCACCTTGCTTTACACCTCATTATCCATTTAAAGATAAATGGAAATAACCATAATGAGGTGTCCACCTTCTAGAATGTTTTCCGTATAAAATACGGATTCCAGTCTACTGTATATACATACCTGCATTCGTATAAAAATACGAATACCCGAAAAGATAGAATAACACAAAGAACATAATACTAGAATATACATATCGAAATACATATATGTGAATTATTAAATCAATACTTGATTTAGTAATCCGGCTCAATCCTGAGACGGCTAGTATTATCAACTGTCCGATCGAAAGTCCGGGTACATAGTACAATCAATCGATCGGAACCCTACACGTATCCAATATGGCTACTACATCATTTCTCCTGAACCAGGGAAACCCTCTGTGTGGGACTCTAAAGACTCGAGAGTATGCCGGTAGTGAGTTACTGGATAAATCCATAACCATAAGCATATCAGCGGCATTAGCTGTACGTAACGGCTACCTGGGTACTTATCGAAGGAATGCCGACGTGCAAACTCATCTGGATCCCTACTGAGCATACCTGTGACAAACTCCGTACAGTTCGATCTCTTCGTCTGAGAGTATCACATACCGGGTCTAGGGGGTGGTAAACGTCAGACCCTAATAACTCGATAATTAGTGATGATGCGGCTCAGGACCAATCCGGGAAACTACTGATCAACCTATCAGTAAATCCCAACTGCCTTGGCTTAAGGTCTTATGATCCTGACCAATCGAACACAGTACGATATCGACTCCCTATACCGGGAGAGAAGAATCCCTAACAATCACTCACTGTCTCCATATGGCTCGGGAATGTACCCAACCAAAACCTATTTGTACGGCTTAGTAGAGCCGTGGTAGGGTAGTGATCAAAGCACAGTGGGAACTCATATGAGACAAATGACGATCTTAGGTCTGAAGACTAACTTGTACTCATGTCACCTGAACTGCTATCTAACGATAGGTATAGTACCATCTAGAAGTTCTCGGCGAGTCCGTCCAGTGTACTCACACCCAGTGAGCACCTGTATAAGATCTTAGGTGCAAAAGACCAATGGCTGCGGGACCAACCATCACCCCTCGTCGGGGTCTAGAAACGTATACACTAGTCTACTCCGGAATATTGATGCCCAGTCTCGATACTCACACGACTAGGAACCTTTTAAGGATGTGCTTATCGACTACCTAGCTCCCACAATTATGACCGCCATCATAACGCTGGTAGTCAAACAATGATCCTACAAGCTTTATCAACATGTATAAATGATACGTAATAACAAGAAAAACATATGCACATGTTAAGATAAAGATAAACCAGGTAACGTACTATCAAATTGAGCAAGACTGTCATGTACATACATATGTCCAAACATCCACATATATACATATACAATAATGGCCTCTCGGGCATACATATCCAACAATCTCCCATTTGCACTAAGGCCATATATTGACGTACCGAGTACCCAACGTCTGCTCTAGGGCCAGCTGTTGGAGTATCGCATATCCAACATCTCAAAAAGTCGCTCGAACTGCGTTTAAGAGAGGGCCTTCGTGAATGGATCCGCCGTGTTTTCTTTTGTGTCCACTCTCCACACCTCGATCTCCTGGCGATCAACGATATCCCTGATCAGGTGATTCCGCCTCAAGATGTTTCTGGATTTCTGATGGGACCATGGTTCCTCCGCTAGAGCTATATCCCAATTGTTATCGCAATACAAAGGTATTGGATCAACAATGGATGAAACTACCTGAAGTTCAGTAATGAACTTCTTCATCCAGACCGCTTCTTTTGCGGTATCGTTCGCAGTAATGTATTCAGCCTTCATCGTCGACTCTGCGACGGTGTCCTGTTTGGAGCTCTTCTAACACACTGCCCCTCCATTGAGGGTAAACTCAAAACCCGAGACAGACTTGCTGTCATCCTTCTCACTCTGGAAGCTTGAATCGGTAAATGACTCGACCTTAAGGTTTCCATTACCGTAAACCAAGAACATCTCCTTAGTCCTTCTCAGGTACTTGAGAATGTTCTTCACAGCTGATCCTCACCCGGGTTTGACTGATATCGGATCACCACGCTAAGAGCGTATGCTACATCTGGTCTGGTACACATCGCATACATTATAGACCCTACTGCCGAAGCATAGGGTATAGTGCTCATGCGAACCCTTTCCTCATCAGTCTTGGGAGACATCTCTTTGGAGAGAGTGATTTCGTGCAATGCTGGTATATTACCGCGCTTGGAATCTTCCATACTAAATCTCTTTAGTATGGTCTCTATGTACCTGGACTGTGAAAGTCCCAACAATCTCTTGGATCTATCTCTATAGATCTTAATCCTCAGAATGTAGGAGGCATCACCCAGGTCCTTCATGGAGAACCTTTTTGACAAGAACAACTTGACCGATTGTAGCATAGGAATATCATTTCCTATCAAAAGAATGTCGTCCACGTATAAGACTACGAACACGACATTTCGTCCTACAATCTTCTTATATATACAAGGCTCATCCTCGTTCTTGATGAAGTCAAATTCCTTGACTGTTTCATCAAAACAGATGTTCCAGCTCCGCGATGCCTGCATTAATCCATAAATGGATTTAAGCAACTTGCACACCTTCCTGCTGCTCCCACTGTCTACAAAACCTTTCGGTTGATCCATATAAACAAATTCTTCCAAACTTTCATTTAGAAAAGCCGTTTTTACTTCCATCTGCCAGATTTCATAGTCATGGAAGGCAGCAATGGCAAGTAGGATTCGAATGAATTTGAGCATATCCACTAGAGAAAAGGTTTCGTCATAGTACACACCTGGTCTTTAACGAAAACCTTTTGCAACAAGTCTAGCATTACAGGTTTCCACCTGCCCATCTACACCAAATTTCCTTTTGTAGATCCATTTGCATCCAACGGGTTTTATCCCGGGTGGAGAAATATCCAAGGTTCACACTTTATTCGTGTACATGAACTCCATTTCGGATCGCATAGCATCCAGCCATTTATCAGAGTCCCTACTGATAATGGCCTGCCTGAAACTAGTAGGATCATCTTCTTCCAATATGCAATCCTCTCGATCCCCGTCTATGAGAAAACCATAGTATCTCTCGAGTGGATGAGAAATCCTACTAGATCTGCAGAGTGGCTGAGGTTCGTTTAGGACTACTGAATCTAGCTGTTCTATCAAATCTTCAGTTACATTTTGTGATTCAGAAGTTTCTTCTAGTTCTACCGTACTCCCACTAACTTCTTTTGCAAGAAATTCCCTTTCTAAAAAGGTAACGTGGCGAGATACAAACACCTTCTGTTCCTCAGTATGGTAGAACAGATATCCACAACCATTCTTTGGATATCCCACAAATTTATGTAGAACAGACCGTGCCTCTAGTTTGTCCGGATTATGCTTTTTAACGTAAACCGGAAAACCCCATATCTTAAATTTTTTATGATATAGTCTCTTTCCATTCCATATTTCGAATGGTGCTTTAGGCACTGATTTGGATGGAACATGATTCAACAGATGTGCCGCAGTTTGAAGTGCATATCCCCAGAATGAAAGAGGCAACTCGGCGTTACTCATCATGGAGCAAACCATATCCAAAAGGGTACGATTCCTTCAGTCCGATACACCGTTGTGCTTTGGTGTATACGGAGGAGTAAGCTAAGAGATAATTCCATTCTCTTTTAGGTATTCTAGGAATTCCATGCATAAGTACTCCCCTCCTCTATCAGATCGAAGGATCTTGATACTTTTGCCAGTCTGGTTCTCTACTTCGTTTCTGTGTTCTTTGAATTTCTCAAAAGCTTCAGATTTGTGTTTTATAAGATACACATATCCGAACCTAGAGAGATCGTCAGTGAATGTGATGAAGTATGAGAACGTACCCCTTGCATGTATACACATTAGACCACATACATCACTGTGTATGAGTCCTAGGAGCTCTGTTGCTCTTTCTTCGTGTCCGGTGAACGAAGATTTGGTCATTTTCCCTTGAGACAAGACTGACAAGTTTCATAAGATGAAAATTCGAACGTATTCAAATATCCATCTTTATGCAACTTACTTAGTCTTTTATCTTTGATATGACCAAATCTACAATGCCACAAGTAGGATTCGTTCATTTCTGGACACATCCTCTTGCGTGTGTTTTGTATATTGAAAACTGCGTTTTGATTTAGAACATAGATACCATTACACAGTGTACCTTCGGCAACAATACCTGATTAAGGTAAATGTTCATGATATTTCTATCAAGAACAAACATATATCCATCTTTATCAAGTAAAGAAACTGATATGATGTTACAAACTATGGAAGGTATATAGTAGCAATTGTTCAAAATCATAGTATTGCTATTTAGCAATGCTAGGTGATATTCACCGACGGCAGAAATATTAACTTGTGCTCCGTTCCCTACTCCGAGGGACATATCACCAGGTCCAACCATCCAACTTTTTCTCAGTCCCTGCAATAAATTACAGATATGAGAAGCTGATCCGGTATCTCGTACCCAGGTGGTAGGACTGACCGAAAAGCAGTTCTCAATAACAAGAACACCTGAAAGAGATGCAATAGTATGCTTTTTCTTCATTGGGGTCATCAAGAAATTCATGCAATCCTCTTTCATCTTCTTATACTCATGATTTTTGTCATAAATTAGAGCCGAACCGACGTTCCCCAGCCCGGAATAATAATTCAGATCGGTCAAGCGATATATTTTATTATCTTGATTAGGGCGTGAAATGGTTACTACTTGGAGAGAGAGAAAAGAAACACTCAGCGTGCGCTCTTCCAAGATTAGATTGGTTATTAATTTATCTAATCTGGATGGCTCCCACTGTTTCCTCGAATTCTCTTCCAAACCTTAAAAGGAGAACTAGCTGGGATCATTAACACCTTACAAGTTCACCAATCGTTCAGCTAGGTGAGTGTTGGTACTCCGAAGGAGGTTCTACGTGCTCTCGCATGGACCTAATTAAAATAAACCTCTCTTCCGCAGAGGCGTTTCCCCTTTAACACTTTTATAGACACCTAATAGGTTAGCTAATTATGAAGTGAAAAATATCTCCCAAGAGTAATCCTACTCATCAGTGGGATCGGGATCCAACTATCAGTGTGTGATAAACTAGATGGAATCCACTCTAGTCATCACACTCTAGAAGGTATGCAACACTAGCAAGTTTCCTGTATATTTGAAACTCCCGATGTGGTTATTGCCCCTGACGAACTATTACCTTGACAAGGTCAACAAATCATAAGTCGCTAGTCAAGTTCAACCTGTCATTATCTTGATTACCCCAGACCTACTCACATAAGCCCTTGACAAGGTCAACAAGGCTATGCGACTGTCCTAGTTAATCGCATCATATGCTATAAACAATTACCACCCAGCTACCGTTCACTTGCCTTGACAAGGTCAATAAACGCAGCACGAATACTGAGTAGTACTCGTAGGAAATGACAGAGGGCTACGACTGGGTTTTTGGCGAAAAACCCTTTAACGTAATGAACTTGATATCGTTGAAGGAACCGAGTAGTTTTGAAAAGGAGTGGTTTAGGCTCCGCTTTTGAAAACTTCTGGTTTTGAAGAAAACCGAGTAATCTACAGTATAAACTTTTGCTCAAGAGGTCATTGCCTGCAAAGGGATCTAGGCTCTTGCCTCCTCGAATGAGGTGCTGGATATTCATGACCGAATACCACTATGCAAAGCGAAAGAATATGACAATAGTTTTTCGAAATTTGTTCCAACAATATCTTTTAGGTTTATTTTCTTGCATTAATCAAAATTAATGCAGTCCCATCAATTAATTCCTATCACACCAGAAAAGAACGAAAATACAATGTATGTATATGCCATCCGCATTCACCATGGGGACCGTCATGCACCGTTAGGTTATTTAACTAACGGCAGAGCGGGGGCTGGACTAGCGCGGGTGTAAAACATATACAACATCTACTAGTTTATATAAATATATATATAACATTCGTCCCAGGCATGATATAAGAAACATCACAGATCAAAAACATGCAACATAGAGTGGTGGATAATCTTGGAGCCTCAGGTTTCACTTGAGCCGCAAATAAAACCCGACGTTTCCAGTCGTGTGGATAGCCCGTGCAATGAAAATCTAGACCCCTACGAGCATGGCTAGTTACCCGCTAATCCCAGAAGTGAGGCAATCCCAATCAACAAAGTGAATGGGCCACCGAGCACTTCACGGGATCCGGTAACTTGAGCGCCCCTCTATGGGTCATCTTATACCCCCTACGAATGCGGAAAATAGCCCGCCAATTCTAGAGTAAGGCCCCCTCCGTCTCAACGCCATGAGATGCGGGCTCGTTGCCCTCTAGAACCTGGCTATTCGAGCACTCCACCGCGGGGTAATCCTAGTACAGAAAAGAAGAAAAATATATGTACAATGGTGACATCGACCTCAACTCGGTCGTGCCCTAATAAAATAATATACAATCCGGCAGAGATGACTGTCCACATGTCGGACGCTCGCCCCACAATAACAAATATACAAATGAATTTTAACTGTACTACTACCATTGCACCGCAAGCTATCCACCACGACAATCCAACCACAATATCAGCACAATCACAGAACATCAACGTGAATATCTTGTTCGCAAACCCATGTAATAGAACATATAGCAGTTAGACGGGTTATACCGCTCAATGACATTCACGGCCGCAGATAGTAATGTATGCACTGAAACTTTTAAACAGTGTTAAAATGGCGATTTCGAAATACTCTGTATTTCTCCAAACTAAAGATGACAGAATATGTAATCTGGGCAAAATCAAACAATACCTAAAAACCAATATTCAAGAGTCCAGAACACCACCAAAATTTCAAGACCCAAATACCATGTAGGACCGACCAGGCCAGTAAAATAAGGAATCTCTCCGGTCAAAACTTGGTGTTTGGGTCTCGTTTTTCAATGGTGTTCTAGAAATCACATGAGTATCCTTCTGCAATTGTTTTAAAAAAATTTTGAAGACATTAAAAATTCGACAGAAACTTGAATATTTTTTCTATTGTTTTGGAGTTGTTTCGGGTTCGTAATTTTAAACATCGTTTAAACTGCTAGTTAAGGGTTTGTGGGCTGGCTCTGATACCATTTTGGGTTATACTAACGCCCTGACCATCTACCGTGGCCGTTTGCGGAACAAATTTTTTTCTGGGGTTTGAAACTGGAGCTAGAATAACCCATTCACCGGATCTACCATAAACCTAAACTACCAAGATAATATGAGCTATCTACTATGATAGAAAAGTCTCACCAAAAGATCCGTGTCCTTCGGTCTTCTTTCCTCTTCATTATCTCAAAGCGACATCCTTGATCGAGCTTTTTCATTATTCCTTGCTCCTTCGGTTCTCCTGGATCGCGCTTGATGGCCGGACTTCCTCCGTCGAAGATGATCCACCCGAGGGATGTAGTCCATGGCTCTAGCTCCACACTAAGTATCAAGTAGAGTAACTAGAGATCTTATATTGCTAGTCTAAGGAATCTAGGATGTAGTCTAAGGTTCTAAGTGTGTTTCTATCTCACCTCCTCTCTTGATTTTCAACACATGAGAGTGTAAAGAGGAGGTTGAAGATGAAGGTGGAGGAGCTCAAGAACAAGGGAGTGGAGTGAACTAAATGGTGAGCTTAAGAAAAAATGAAGATAGCATGTGAGAGAAAATCATCACCCTTGGTTTTGTAAAACCATTTTTCTAAATATTAAAAGCAACCATGCTTTAATAGTTTGCACAAATGAATTAATAATTCATTTGTCATTACTATTGAGGCTTGGTTCTCACCATACTCCCCTCACCTTACTTTACACTTCATTATCCATTTAAAGATAAATGGAAATAACCAAAATTAGGTGTCCACCTTCTAGAATGTTTTCCGTATAAAATACGGATTATAGTCTACTGTATATACATACCTGCATTCGTATAAAAATACGAATACCCGAAGAGATAGAATAACAAAAAGAACATAATACTAGAATATACATATCGAAATACATATATGTAAATTATTAAATCAATACTTGATTTAATAACCCGGCTTAATTCCGAGCCGGCTAGTATTATCAACTGTCCGATTGAAAGTCCGGGTACATAGTACAATCAATTGATCGGAACCCTGCACGTATCCAATATGGCTACTACATCATTTCGCCTGAACCAGGGAAATCTCTGTGTGGGACTCTAAATACTCGACAGTACGCCGGCAGTGAGTTACTGGATAAATCCATAACCACAAGCACGTCAGCGGCACTAGCTGTACGTAACGACTATCCGGGTACCTGTCGAAAAGGAAGGCCGACAAGCAAATTTATTCGGATCCCTACTAAGCCTATCTGTGACAATCTCCGTACATTCCGGTCTCTTCGTCTGAGAGTATCGCATACCGGGTCTAGGGGGTGGTAATTGTAAGACCCTAATAACCCGATAATTCATGCTGATGCAGCTCAGGACCAATCCGGGAAACTACTGATCAACCTATCAGTAAATCCCAACTGCTTTGGCCAAGGTCTTATGGTCCTGACTAATCGAACACAGTGCGATATCGACTCCCTATACCGGGAGAGACGAATCCCTAACAATCACTCACTGCTTCCATGTGGCTCGGGACTGTACCCAACCAAAACCTATTTGCACGACTCAGTAGAGGCGTGGTAGGGTAGTGATCAAAGCACAGTAGGAACTCATACAAGACAAATGACGATCTCAGGTCTGAAGACTAACTTGTACTCATGTCACCTGAGAACTTCTCCCTGACGATAGGTATAGTACCATCTAGAAGTTCTCGGCGAGTCCGTCCAGTGTACTCACACCCAGTGAGCACCTGTATACGATCATAGGTGCGAAAGACCAAGGGCTGCAGCACCAACCATCACCTCTCGTCGGGGTCTAGAAACGTATACACTAGTCTACTCCGAAGTCTCGACACTTACACGACTAGGGACCTTTTAAGGATGTGCTTATCGACTGCCCATCTCCCACAACTATGATCTCCATCATAATGCTAGTAGTCAAACAATTATTCTGTGTGCTTTATCAACATGTATAAATAATACGTAATAACAAGAAAAAGATATGCACATGTTAAGATAAAGACAAACCAGATAGCATACTATCACATCGAGCAAGACTGTCCTGTACATACATATGTCCAAGCATCGTGTTGGGTTTCCTAGCATGGTAGCAAGTTTTCGGGAGGCATCATCCATGCCATATTTAAATTTTTGCCGTTCTAGCTAATCCTAACCCTAGAATCAATACTAGAAAATCCGACGAAATGAAATGCAAACACTTTACATCTAAGTGAATGAGGGAATACAATCTTTGTAGAACGGTCCTTCACTTTTAAAGCTCCGTGTAGTAGTCCCTTCGCTGCGATCATCGAACTCCCATACTCTAGTGAAGGTTCACATGAAGAAATGAACGGGCTTGCTCAATGCCTTCGAAGCCGAAGATGATCTACGTCGAGGAGACTCAAGATCATGCTACCTCTTCACTAATGGTGAGATTAGTGAAGAAAACACCATAAACTAAATGGCTAATAGTAGAGGATGATGAAGTAGGAAGTGGGCTCACTTTAGTTTTATTTTTCTCACAAAACTTCATCACCTTTTTAAACCCTAGAAAACTCTTTTCATTGAGGAAGAAGAAGATGTGATGAAGAAAATGAATGAGAGAGTGAGGTTAGAATTGAAACCATGGGTGAGTTAGTGTCATTCCTAACTCATGTAGAGAATAAACCATAGCTATTAGTTAAGGGTTGGGTTAAGAAATATCTTAAGCTAGACAAACAAGTGGACTAAGTCAATGTTAACTACAAGCTTCTACAAGCTTTGCCATGACTCATTATCTAAGTTGTTTGGATTACTTAAAACAAATAAAACCCTAACTTAACCCTAACATGGTGTGAGTCTCATACATACATGTTGCAAGTGTAATCTAGCATGACATAACAATATATATCATATATATATTTTGTGCCAAACAGAAAACAATACATATATCACATATATGTAAAGTATATCAAATGTGAGAAAAAGAATTACTTAAGTGAGCTAATATTAGTTAATATAATGTAATATATCAAATATATAATTATAAATTAAATTATTAAATCAACTCTTGATTTAATAATCTGGCTATATCACATACAACCGACTAATATCAAATATAACAACTTATCGAATCAACACTTGATCCGATAACTTGGCTATATCTCATATAACCGACCAATGTCACAAGTCGTAAGAATAGAATACGGGATCACATACTCATATTAATCTCGGTCCCGCACATATCACATATGTGCTCCTACTCCGTTTCGCATGAATCAGGAAATCTCTGTGTGGGACTCTAAAGACTCGTCAATACGCCGGCAGTAGGTGATGATCATATCAAACACCCACAAGACACAAGCGGTCTGCTAAACGTAACGGCCACCCGGGTATTAAGTGATCAGAAGATCAACAAGCAAGCTTGCTCGTACTACTGCGAATCCAAACAGTAACACTACCATACAGTCCGGTCTCTTCGTCTGATATGTCGCATATCACGGCCTAGGGTGGTATAACGTCAGACCCCAATAGCCTGATAAGTCATGCCGATGCAAGGTCCATAACGGTTCGAGAAACAACTAATAACACTTACCAGTAGATCTCAGCAACCCTGGTCAGGGATTTCCTGTTATGGCCAATCGAGCATAACGCAACATCAACTCCCAAAACCGGAAGAGACGAAACCCCTCCTATCGCTCATTGCCTCCATGTGACTCGGGATTGTACCCAAAAACCACCTTTTTGCACGATCTCTTGAACATGGTATGGTTGAAATCAAAGCACAGTGGGAATCACAAAAGACTCTATGACGATCTCGGGTCTACAGACTAACCTGTACCAGTGTCACCAGAGAACTGCTATCCGACGATAGGTATAATACCATGTAGGAGTTCTCGACGAGTCTGTCCAGTGTACCCAGTCTCCAATGAGCACCCGTATACCTTCTCTGATGTCAAACACCAATGGATATGGGATCATCCATCGCCCATCTCATGGGTCGAGAAGCGCATACGCTAGTCTACTCTGGAGTATCGATACCCTGTCTCGATACTCCCACGACTAGGAACAATCTATGGATGTACTTCCCGACTATCTCTGCCCCACCAGTATGATCTACATCATAATCCTGGTAGTCAAGTACTCATTTTAAGGGCTTTATCAACATGTAATAGAGAGACAATAAGTGTACATGTTGAGATAAAGAGCAACCAGATACCATACTATCATGTCGAGCAAGAAAGTCCTCCCTATATATGTCCAAACATCCACTACAATATACATCGCATGTACAGTAATGGCATCTAGGGCATACATATAACTAACACATCTACATGTATACATATACAATAATGGCCTCTAGGGCATACATATCCAACAGCGCCCTCATGGGTTTTCACAAGCTCACGGGCAGTCCTGCTGTTGTTACTCACGGAGCCCTTTCGGGTTATCATCCGTGTCCTTTTTGCTTATGGACTAACCCTTTTTTTGGTCCGAGTTTAACGACTTAGTGGTCGATTCTCTCCAATTGAACCAGCTTGTCAAAAAGCTCTTAATATGTGTTTGGTTCGGCAAAAGACGTGAAAGGATAAACCTGCGATCGCGGATCTAAGGTGCCTACGAACATTCCGACGTCCGGAGCTTCGGCAATCGGTTGCTTACACTTCGAGGCAAGGTTCCTCCACCAAATCATATTCCCTCCCAAACTGGGCGCTCCCACTTAGGAGCGCATGCTCCATTTTCTTGAGGGTCAATCTTTGGGCAGCACACTTGGTATAAAAACCAAGTGCACTTGCGATGCGCTACGTGTAAAGCAAGTGCGCATGCACAAGACCATTATATAGCTATGAAGGCAAACTTGCATTGCGATACACGCGAAAGGCATGAAGCGCATGCGTGTCACCTTTGAAGAATGCGCTCCCGATTGAACCGAAGTTCTTTTGGAAGAATATCTTTCTTGTTGTAAGGTTACTAGGCACTCTAATAAGGTTCTACAAGGCATCAACCATGCCCGATTAAAATTTTAGTCGTGCCGAATAACTCTAAACAAGATCTTTGCTAGAATATTAGGGTAACACATGCAAGTAAATCACATTTATCACTAAGTGAATACGAAATACAACCTTTGTAGATTGGTCCTTCACTTCTTAAGCTCCTTGTTATAGTCCCTTCGCTGTGATCAACGAACACCCGGACTCTCGGACGGCTCCATGAGAAGATTGCAACGGTATTGCTTGAAGTCTTCGAAGCCGAAGATGATCTACGTCGAGGGAATACAAACACAAGCTTCTACTTCACTAACTTGAGAATTAATGAAGCAAACACCCTAAACTAAAGTGCTAGTCTAGTAGAGGATGATGAAATAGGAAATGGGTACACTTTAGAATTTCATTTCTCACTTTCATTCTCTCTCTTTTTCAAACCCTAGAAAGAAATAGAAGGAGGAAGAAGATGAGCTCAAAATGAGAATGAAACTAATCAAGAGAGAGAGTGCTAACCATGGGTGAGTGTGTATCATATACTAACTCATGTAGAGACATAACCATGGCTAATTATAGTGGTTAGGTTTATAAAAATCCTAAGTAAAACAAAACTAGTGGACTTTGGTCAATGCATTCACAAGCTTCATGAAGCTTCATGCACTTGAACAATTATCCACTAATTTTGTATTTACTTTGTATATTAAAACCCCACCCATATAATTATAATGGTGTATGTCTCATACACCCATGTAGTGTGTATAAACAACCATGATACAAAATGTACACGAATAAATATATATCACATATATATTAAGTTGTGCACAAGTGAGAAAAATAAATGCTTAAGTGAACCAATGTTAGTTAATGTAAATTAGTATATCACATATACAATTATACACTAAATTATTAAATCAACACTTGACTTAATAATCCGGTTATATCACATCTAACCGACTAATATTCAATGTATCGACTTATCGAATCAACCCTTGATTCGATAACTTGGTTATATCGCATATAACCGATCGATACAAACATCGTGAGAATAGAATACGGTATCACATACTCGCATTATTCTCGGTCCCGCACATATCACATATGCGCTCCTATTTCGTTTTGCCTGAGCCAGTAAAACCTCTATGTAGGACTCTAAAGACTCGTCAATACGCCGGCAGTAGGTGATGATCATATCAAGCACCCACAAGCTATCAGCGGTACTAGCTGGACGTAACGGCTATCCGGGTATTGAGCGATCAGAAGATCAGCAAGCAAGCCCGCTCCAACTCCTGCAAAAATCCTGACAGTGACACTACCTTACAGTCCGGTCTCCTCGTCTGATATGTCGCATATCAAGTCTAGGGGTGGTAAACGTTAGACCCCAATAACTGATAAGTCATGCCGATATGAGGCTCATAACGGGTCAAGAAACTACTGGTAACACTTACCAGTAAATCTCTAAACCATCCCTAGCCAGGGAATTCCCTGTTATGGCCAATCGAGCATAGCGCAACATCAACCCCCAATACCGGGAGAGACGAAACCCCTCCTATCGTTCATTGCCTCCATGTGACTCGGGACTGAACTCAAAAACCACCGTTTTGCATGCCCTCTTAGACGTGGTAAGGTGGAAATCAAAGCACAGTGGGAATCACACAAGACTCTATGACGATCTCGGGTCTACAGACTAACCTGTACCAGTGTCACCAGAGAACTGCCATCTGACGTAAGGTATAATACCATCTGGGAGTTCTCGGCGAGTCCGTCCAGTATATCCAGTCTCCACTGAGCACCCATATATCATCTCTGATGTCAAACACCAATGGATATGGGATCATCCATCGCCCATCTACATGGGTCGAGAAGGTATACGCTAGTCTACTTTGGTATATCGATGCCCCGTTTCGATACACCCACGACTAGGGACCTTGAAGGATGTACTTATGGACTACCGTGTCCCCACTAGTATGATCCGCATTATAGTCCAGGTAGTCAAGTACACATCCTAAGGGCTTTACCAACATGTAACAGAGAGACAAGCAGTGTACACGTTAAAGTAAAGAGTAACCAGATAGCATACTATCATGTCGAGCAAGAAAGTCCTCCCTATATATGTCCAAGCATCCACTACAATATACATCACATGTATAGTAATGGCCTCTAGGGCATACATATAACTAACAATCTCCCACTTGCACTAGGGCCATCTGATAACAGTGGTTGAAGTATCTCATACTCAACCATCCCATAAAAGTCTCTCTCTGGGAAAAGGCCTTTGTGAGTGGATCCGCCGTGTTGTTCTCTGAGTCTACTCTCCTAACCTCGATCCCCTGGAGATCAACCATCTCCATGATCAGGTGACAC
The DNA here is from genome assembly GCA_030015575.1 of Agapanthus africanus. Taxonomy (NCBI): domain Eukaryota; kingdom Viridiplantae; phylum Streptophyta; class Magnoliopsida; order Asparagales; family Amaryllidaceae; genus Agapanthus; species Agapanthus africanus. The sequence continues at coordinate 818,302,432 of CM057339.1, read as the reverse complement.
TGCCTTAGAATATGTCTGGATCACTGATGGGATGGGCGTTCCTAGGCATAAGCCACAGCTCCATTGTCACACAATGGCAGGAACGAAGTTCATCTTATGAACAAATATACACCAAGACCGCCTCTTTGGTAGCATGCTTGGTAACGATGTATCTTGCCTTTATCGTCTAGTATGCCACGGTATCTAGCTTGGAACTCTTCCAACATACCGTCCCTTTACTGAGGGTAAAGACAATGCCTGCGACTGACATTCAGTCGTCCTTATCACCCTGGAACCTTTCCAGTGATTCTCCCCAGGATCAATTGATACCATCTCACTACAACTAGTGAGTATCCTAACATCCAATTAGATCTATCTCATAGATCCAAAAACCCAGGATTTAGTAGGTATCACTTTGATCCTATGTGGAGAATCATTGTGATAAGCGGAGATTGATCGAGCGCAGCATAGGAAACTCCTTCCCTATCAAGAGTATGTCATCCACGTACTCTACGAGGATCTCCACCATACTCTCTATTACCTTTTTGTTCATACAAGGTTCATATACCATTTTGATGATATCAAACTCTTTGACTAATACATCAAAACAGACGTTCCAACTCCGCGATACCTGCTTTATCACATAAAACATCTTGCACACGTTTCCGCTGCTCCCACTGTCTATGAGGCCCTCTGGCTGTGTACTTATAGACGCACTCTTCTAAAATATCATTTAGAAAAGCAGTTATGACACCCAACCGCCAGATATCGTAGTCATGGTATGTAGCCGTGGTAAGTAGGATCTGGATGGACTTAAGCATAGGCCCCAGAAAAGGCTTCATCATTAGCCACAACTGGTCTATTATGCAAACCTTTAACAAGTCTAGATTTGAAAGTCTCAACTTTTCCATGTACACCAAGTAATCTTCTCAAGATATACTTGCTCCTAATAGGAATTTAACCCTTCAGATAAAGCAACCAAAGTCCATACTTTGTTGGTGTATAAGGATTCCATCTCAGATCGCTAAGCATCCAACCATTCTTACAGAGTCCCACTCCTGATAGCCAGCTCGAATATAGTTGGGTCATCATCTCATGATGCAATCCTCACTCCCACTGTCATAGAGAAACCGAAGTATCCCTTAGGTGGATGAGAAACCATACTAGATCGGCAGAGAGGCTGAGGTTCGTTGGTTACTATTGAATCCTTTGGTTCTACCAAATCATCTGCTGTAGTTTGTATAGCTGAAACTCCTTCCAGTTCTACCTCATGACTACAAATTTGTTTCCAAAATAAATTCCTTTTTCACAAAGGTGACATGCTGAGAAACAAAATATCTTTTGTTCCTCGGTTTGGTAGAAGATATTCCCTTGCGAATGCTTGGGATATCCAACAAACATTCACAGAACTGACCTTGCCTCGAGTTTGTCCGGATTTTGCTTTTAGACATAGGCCGGACAACCCCAAATCTTAACTAACTTAAGAGATGGGCTCTTCCCTTACCATATCTCATATGGAGTGGTAGGCACCTGATTTGGTTGGAACGCCATGCAATAGGTATGCAGCTTCACAAGTGTATAACCCTCAAAAGGAAATAGGTAACTCAGTAGTACTCATCATAGAACACACCTTATCATATAGGGTGTGATTGCTCTGCCTCGATACACCGACGTGCTGTGGTGTATACGGAGGAGTAATGCTGAGAGAGAATCTCATTCTCCTTTCAAATAATCCAGGAATTCCGTGCTCAAGTATTCTCCTCCCTGATCACATCTAAGGACATAATACTTATTCCCGTTTTGGTTCTCTACTTCTAACTTATATTCTGTGAATATTTCAAAAGGTTCGGACTTGTGTTTCAACAGGAACATATGTCTGAATCTTGAGAGATCATCAGAGAATGTAATGAAGTACAAAGAACCGGTCTTGGCATGTGTAGACAGGGGACCTTCATACATCAACATGTATCATCCCAAGAGTTCACTAACTCTTTCTCTGTTTCTAATAAACAGAGCTATGGCCATCTTATCTCTGTGACATGACCAGAAAGTTTCACAAGATGTAAATTCAAACTGATTTAAATATGCATCTTTATGTAACTTCAGCTAGTCGGGTCGCATTGATATGACCTAGTCTACAATACCTCAAGAAGGATTCGTTCATTTCTGAACTCTTCCTCTTGTGTATGTTCTGTATACTAAGAACTGTAGTTCGATTTAGAACATCAATGCTTTTAGATAACGTGCCTGAACCGATCAACTCTTGATATATGAAATGTTCAAAACATTATCCAACAATACAAAATTATATCCTTTCTTTACTAATAAAGAGACTGATATGATTTTGTATATCAGGTTCGGTATCTAATAACATTCGTTCAGAATCAATGTATTCTGGTAATACAGGGTGATAGTTACCAACAGACTTGGCTGCAACACTTGCACCGTTTTCTATCTCATGAAACTTATCACCCGTTCTCAGTTCTTTACCTATCTGTAGCCCATGTAACAAATTACATATGTGGGATCCTGATCTGGTATCACATACCCAGGACGTAAAGGATACTGAGAAACAGTATTCTGTAATGAACACACCCGAAGAAGATGCATCATCATGCACTTTCTTCGTATGGGCGGCACGGGAATTCTGGTAATCTCCTATTTCTTGCTCTATCTTATAACATTTATATGTTGGAGCGGGACCAACGTTTCCCAGCTCAGTATAAGAAGCGGGTTCGGTCAATACATCCGTATTATTATCTTGATTAAGGCGTGATATGGTCGCTACTTGGAGAGAGAGAAGAAAACACTCTGCGTGCGCTCTTGCAAGATCAAATTGGTTATTATTTTATCTAATCAGAATGGCTCCCACTGTTTTTATCAAATCTTCCTTCAAACCCTAAAAGGAAAGACTAGCCGGGATTAATTACACCCTACAATTTCGCCAATCTTTCAGCCAGGCCAGTGTCGGTACTTTGAGGGAGGTTCTCCGTGCTTTCGCACGGATCTAATTAAAGTAAACCTCGTTTTCCCAGAGGCGTAACCCCGTTGACACCTTTCTAGACACCTACTTGATCGGCTAATTGTAATGTGTAAAACTCTCCCAGGAGTAACAATTACTCGCAGTGGGTATCGGGATCCAACTATCTCATAGAAGGTATGCAATCTCATTGCAAATTTCAACACTTAAAATTCCCGATAATATTTTTCCCCAAACATCCCTTGACCTTGACGGAGGTCAACAAACCACAGAATGCAAGTCAAGTTCAACCCGTCATTTCTTGATTGAATCAAACCCACCCGCATGACCCTTAATGGAGGTCAACAAGGTCGTACGACTACCCTAATCCAATTTGCATCATATGCATAAACAGATAAATACTAGTTAGCTACCGCACACTACGCCTTGACGGAGGTTAATAAACGTAGCACGAATACTAAGTAGGACTTATCTGAAATGACGGAGGGCTGCGACAGGTTTTTCTGAAAACCTATTGCGTAATGAACTTGATATCGTTGTAGAATCAAGTGAATTTTGAAATGGAGTGTTTTTGAGGCTTTTCTAGTTTTGCTAAAGGGGTCACTCCCGGTGAAGGGATCGTCGGCCCTTTCCTTATCGAATAAGGTGCAGGATATTTCACAAATATCACTATGCAAAGCAAGAACTATAGAATCAATCGAAAGACAAACCGAGTGCGTAGCATATGCTAGTTTCGCTAAAGAGGTCACTCCCGGTGAAGGGATCTCGGCTCTTTTCTCATCGAATAAGGTGCTGGATGTTCTACAAGGAACACCACTATGCAAAGCAAGAACTAGAGCTATCAGTTTTAAACAATTTTCTACAACATCTTTTAGGTTTCTTTTTTATTTCTTTAATCATATTAATGAAGTCCCATCATTTAAGTCACCTAAACATCACAGATAAATACGACGTACACTTATGCCATCCGCATTCACCTCGATGTCCCCTCGTGCACCGTTAGGTTAGGTAACTAACGGCAGAGCAGGGCAGGGCTAGCGCGGGTGTAAAACATAAGTAACGTCTATATAATATATCATATATACTATATACAGTATCTATCACAACATATCAAATGATCACATCACAGATATCGCAACAGAAGAAACATATGAAACATTGGATATACTAGGACGTCCGTGTTTTATTCTGAGCCTCTATAAAACACGGATTCCACGGTCGCGATGAATAGCCAATCCCACACCCCTAGACCCCTACGAGAGCGGCAAGCAACCCTTCCAATTCTAGAGTTAGGAGACCCGGACTCGACTCCTCGAGTTGGTCTCCCACCGGACTCTAGAACCCGGTTACTTGTGCTCTGCTCTTGGGTTTATCCTAGTGCGGAAAAGTAAATAATATACAAATGGTGACATCAACCTCATCCCGGAAGTGCCCCAATAAAAGAATATTACATACATTTAATTTTAAATGAATGAAAATAAAAACCCTCATCTCACATAAAAACCCTGGCTATTCAAAACGCGACGATCCAATATAACATATCCAGCAACACATAACATCACATGTTATCAACGTAAGTAAATATGCGCATCCCAATTGTCGTTGACATATAGTAACGAAACCGGCGATAACACATATTACACTTACGGTCGCAGAAAAGAAAGTGTAAAACTACAATAGTTGGAATCCGAACCTCCTTAGACATCACATGCCTAACTGTTATAAACCCCGCATTTTAGTCTCTATACCGAAAACACTTTTCAATATATAGTCGGGAAATTCAACAAGATTCCCGATATATGATCGAATGCTCGTCGCAAACTTTAGTAAACGGCCGCACCCCCGGATGCCGTCGACGAAGTGCACTAAGGCGGAACACCGCTGCCGCGAGCACCCAAACGGATGCTTTTAGCGATGGGGTACTCCTACAGTCACTTGGTCAGGGCTTTGGGGCCTGGCTATCTATTAAGTTTACCCGGCGAGTATCCGCGTACGCTACGTGATTGCGACGGACTTTTGATCGCATAAAAATTCCATGGCAACCGATCATTTGAGACTAAACTGCTATGTTTATAACATCCAAATTAGTTTTCTCATAACTACTTGTGCATTCCAAATATTGTATCACATTCCAGATAAATAGACAATGTTAAACTTTCCGATCGAATAATCAAACACCCAAGTTTTCCCAAATATTTCTCAACACTTGAGGGGAGTTTAAAAACATCCATCACATGCCACAGTACCAATGATCCAGTCATAGAAGGGTCAAGCTAACGCCTCACATGTGGCACGCCGTACTGCCCCAAATCCTAAGGTTCAAAAGGCAGTTCAAGACGGTCACATAATCGAGTTATGGTTTGTTGTCTTCTAGAGGGTCCATTGCGTAACTTGCACGATTTAGACGTTCTTAAACAACGGAAAAATCCAACACTTGGAAATTTTCCGGGTCAGCAAAAAGTGAGTTACTGATATCCATTCGAACTTTTTAATACTTTCTAAATATCCGGAAAACACAACGAAATTAAATTTTTCGATCGAATCAACGAATACAAAATAAACCCCAGAACACTAAACACTTGAGTCAGATTAAAAATACCCAGAAAATAGTAACAACAGAGACAAGTATCGCTGTGCAAAAATGATGGCATAAGTCCTCTTTACTGCCGCGGATCCGCGGCCCAAGCGCGGTACGGCCGCGGTTCCGCGGCGGTTTGTAGGTATTATGCTGTCGTTTTTCACTAAAATTCTTATTTTTCCCTGCTGAATTTTTAAGGCATTTTTAATTAAGAAAAAACCCAGTTTTTAAAAAATGTACAGAGAGGGGGTTATCTTGACGTTTCCGGGTTCGATCGGGGTTTTAACTTCGTTAACACATCGCCTAATGCTCTAGCTAGGCTCTGATACCACTGTAGGGTTACTAGGCACTCTAATAAGGTTCTACAAGGCATCAACCATGCCCGATTAAAATTTTAGTCGTGCCGAATAACTCTAAACAAGATCTTTGCTAGAATATTAGGGTAACACATGCAAGTAAATCACATTTATCACTAAGTGAATACGAAATACAACCTTTGTAGATTGGTCCTTCACTTCTTAAGCTCCTTGTTGTAGTCCCTTTGCTGCGATCATCGAACTCCCGGACTCTCGGACGGCTCCATGAGAAGATTGCAACGGTATTGCTTGAAGTCTTCGAAGCCGAAGATGATCTTTCGAGGGAATACGAACACAAGCTTCTACTTCACTAACTTGAGAATTAGTGAAGCAAACACCCTAAACTAAAGTGCTAGTTTAGTAGAGGATGATGAAATAGGAAATGGGTACACTTTAGATTTCATTTCTCACTTTCATTCTCTCTCTTTTTCAAACCCTAGAAAGAAATAGAAGGAGGAAGAAGATGAGCTCAAAATGAGAATGAAACTAATCAAGAGAGAGAGTGCTAACCATGGGTGAGTGTGTATCATATATTAACTCATGTAGATACATAACCATGGCTAATTATAGTGGTTAGGTTTATAAAAATCCTAAGTAAAACAAAACTAGTGGACTTTGGTCAATGCATTCACAAGCTTCATGAAGCTTCATGCACTTGAATAATTATCCACTAATTTTGTATTTACTTTGTATATTAAAACCCCACCCATATAATTATAATGGTGTATGTCTCATACACCCATGTAGTGTGTATAAACAACCATGATACAAAATGTACACAAATAAATATATATCACATATATATTAAGTTGTGCACAAGTGAGAAAAACAAATGCTTAAGTGAACCAATGTTAGTTAATGTAAATTAGTATATCACATATACAATTATACACTAAATTATTAAATTAACACTTGACTTAATAATCCGGTTATATCACATTTAACCGACTAACATTCAATGTATCGACTTATCGAATTAACCCTTGATTCGATAACTTGGTTATATCGCATATAACCGATCGACACAAACATCGCGAGAATAGAATACGGTATCACATACTCGCATTATTCTCGGTCCCGCACATATCACAAATGCACTCCTATTTCGTTTTGCCTGAGCCAGTAAAACCTCTATGTAGGACTCTAAAGACTCGTCAATACGCCGGCAGTAGGTGATGATCATATCAAGCACCCATAAGCCGTCAGCGGTACTAGCTGGACGTAACGGCTACCCGGGTATTGAGCGATCAGAAGATCATCAAGCAAGCCCGCTCCAACTCCTGCAAAAAGCCTGATAGTGACACTACCGTATAGTCCGGTCTGCTCGTCTGATATGTCGCATATCAAGTTTAGGGGTGGTAAACGTCAGACCCCAATAACCGATAAGTCATGCCGATACGAGGCTCTTAACGGATTGAGAAACTACTGGTAACACTTACCAGTAAATCTCTAAACCAGCCCTGGCCAGGGACTTCCCTGTTATGGCCAATCGAGCATAGCGCAACATCAACCCCCAATACCGGAAGAGACAAAACCCCTCCTATCGATCATTGCCTCCATGTGACTCGGGACTGTACCCAAAAACCACCGTTTTGCACGCCCTCTTGGACGTGGTAAGGTGGAAATCAAAGCACAGTGGGAATCACACAAGACTCTATGACGATCTCGAGTCTACAGACTAACCTGTACCAGTGTCACCAGAGAACTGCCATCTGACGTAAGGTATAATACCATCTGGGAGTTCTCGGCGAGTCCGTCCAGTGTACCCAGTCTCCACTGAGCACCTGTATATCATCTCTGATGTCAAACAACAATGGATATGGGATCATCCATTGCCCATCTACATGGGTCGAGAAGGTATACGCTAGTCTACTCTAGTATATCGATGCCCCGTCTCGATACACCCACGACTGGGGACCTTGAAAGATGTACTTATGGACTACCGTGTCCCCACTAGTATGATCCGCATCATAGTCCAGGTAGTCAAGTACACATCCTAAGGGCTTTACCAACATGTAACAGAGAGACAAGCAGTGTACACGTTAAGGTAAAGAGTAACCAGATAGCATACTATCATGTCGAGCAAGAAAGTCCTCCCTATATATGTCTAAGCATTCACTACAATATACATCATATGTATAGTAATGGCCTCTAGGGCATACATATAACTAACACTTGTTACCTATTTTAACAAATAGATCTCTGGATCCTAAATCCAACGGTGCGCATGGACCCTGTATTGATATGTATCAATTTCAAATTTTTTTAAAGGATGGACCATAAAAAATCTCTCCTATAAATAGGAGCCCCCGGGGGAAAATAGAGAGAGACGTAGGGAGGGATAAGTTTTGATCGCCATCATCATTGTCAAAGAGCCAGCAGCTTTTTTCTTAAAGAAGAAGATCTTCAACCTCAAACCCTAGTCTTAACTAGGTAAATAAAAAGAGAAAACTCTCTCTTTTTCATATATAAAGATTCGGCTTTATTTAGAGTTTCGACTCTTATATACAAGATCAAAAGATCTTGGGGTTTCTTCCACTTTCTATGAAGGTTTAGATCTTCATGAAGGAATCGATCCTAAGATCTATAAGGCTTGAAGGAAAGACTCCATTCGAAAGTTTTTCAGTACATAAGAATAATCGAAGTTTTTTGCTTCTTTATGGGTTTTGACTCCTTCGAAATCGATAATTTCTTGAAAGTTAATAACTTTCACAGAGAACATGGTTCACCCAAACCTTGGGGCATGCCCATACGAACGCACGCATCATAAAAACACATCCTAGAAGATGCAGAAAGATAAACTTTTGACTTAACAGAGAGCAAAATTTTCTCATCCGCACCTTAAATTAGGGCGCACCCCATAAACCTGGGAACACTATAGAAGTGTATCTCCTAAAATTTAACCAATCAAAGTTTTGAATTCACTGAAAACAAAGCTTTATGAAAAGGGCAAATACCCTTCACAAAAATGAAGAGCGCACCATACGTTGCGCCATGTGAAAAGCATGTGCGTCAATACCAAGTGTGCTCTTCTAAGGAGCCGCGTTGTTTCACCATAAAACCATGCGCATCACGTGTGATACACGTGCACATGTGCCAGGAAAAATGGCAAATCCTGACCTATCATGCGCCAAGCAAGGCAGGCGTACCATGCACCATGCGTATGAGCGGAAACTAAGCGCATCCTATGAAGGAGAAAGCGCATCTAATGCCAAGCAAAAGCTTGAAGACTTGGTAAATAAACTAAATATGGAAGCCTATGCTTCATATATGGTCAAATGATCAATTGAGAACATATTCTCAAGATATGACCAATTCATCAAAGTTGATCTTAGTCTCAAATAAGACTAACTCCCTTAGATAAAGATCAAGTATCCCGTGAACTGACAAACCTCACAAATGTGAGATACGCGTCCTAAGTTCACTCCCGTTGGCAAATCAAAACATCAACGTGGACCCTATCAAGCAAATGCTTGATCCCAAATCTAAAATATATACAGATTTAAACTAATCCGCCCCGACGGGCGATGACATAAATTAGTCTTCGTAAACAATTCAAGGGCAACCAAAAATAAACAGAAACCTAAAACACGACATAAGAAACAAAACTTGGAGAAGTAGAAATTTATTATCGTCTTGCAATAATGTAATTAATTGCAGGGGTTTGCACCTGCAGGAAAGATCTATCCCCATAATCAATAAACCCTCACCCTGAGTGGGAATCTGAAAGTCGGTTATAACGGTCGTATCCTTCCAAACCACCGATATATGAAACTATAAATCAACTTAGCATATTCGGAGATGTGGATAGATAAAACCAATGCATATACCCTCAAACTCGGGCTAGACGTGTTTCTCACGTCTCAGTCCGGTTTTTTGCGGTGAATAGATTCTGGTAAGCCCGGTTGGACCATTTTCTCTTTTCACCGCACACTTCGTATGTCGTGTTTTCGCGAACAAAATCACGGTATATTATATATATAGTTTCTCTTAGATTTCGGGATATTAAATCCGGTGTTTCATCTCCATGTAGATCAATGGCCTCACTCTGCAACAACTGCAACTGCAATACTGGTTCTAGTACCACTCCATCTGTGGTGTTCTAGTTAGGAAAAGCTATGGCTCCGGTGCTCTGCATTCCTGCAGCCCAAGTTACGCAGGTAATGAATGGGCTCTTCTTTGGAACGATACTTCCACCTCCTACCTTTGGCATCTCAGTGCCGAAGGAGGAAATACAAAAGAAGTCGGGCTTTCACAGACTGACAACCACTCCCGCAGGCCCTTCCAAGAAGCCTGCAAAATCTGAAGCCCCAGTCTTCAAGAGACTGGCACCAAGCTCTGCGAGCCAGTCAAAGAAGCCTGTAATACCAAATAAGTCAGTTTTCAAGAGGCTGGCTTTCACTGCTCCTGCTAGTCTGGTTACTCCAGCCGCTGCAAGGAAAACTGTCTTCAGCAGGCTAGCATCTACTGTTCCGACCGCTCCAAGAAAATCTGTCTTCCACAGGCTGGATGCTCCTAAGTAGTCAGTTTTTAGGAGACTGGTGCTCTCATAAGACCAGGCTCCATACAGAGGGAAGAATATTGAAGCTCTGAAACCATGCGGGGGGCAAGTCCATCAAGCTCTAAAATTGAAGAAGCTCCAATCTCAAGAAGTGCTTAGCGTTGCTACCGGCGTCGACAAAGACAAGATGGGGAAACTCCCTGTCAGGGCTGACTCTACCAGCTCCAATTCTAACTATCCATATTGCTATTGTAACTGGGAACAACTTTGAATCGTTAAGGAGAGTAAGGCACAACTCGCCTACTGCAATTTTGAAGAAGTATCCTCCACTGGTAGAGATACCAAGTGAGCCGAAGCCGGCATGCTCACCTCAATGAATTTCCTCAATGATTTAAAAGTTCTGGAAAGAAGTTAGCGGCTCTGTCGTCAACAACATCCCATCTCCTAAAGTCCAAGAAACTCAAGAGTCAGCCCGAAGACGACAACGCCCTTTCTAACCGAGTATGCAGCCAAGAATAGAGGCTCGGTTTAATCTTAGGAAGGACTTAACCAATTTGAGGTTGAAGTTGGTTCCTTAATATATATTTTTAGCGATCACGTGCTCCCATGTGATACTTTGAGGCAGTGTTAAACACTAAGAGTTGAGGGCGCTCACATGTAGCACGTGAGGCTTTTAAAGGTGGTGTTGTTCGCTTGGTTTTATTCCCCATCATTATATAAGTGTTAAACACCTTATTCTTGTGGCCATCACGTGTGAGCACGTGAGGCACCTCAGAGTTAGACATTGTTTCCTTTGGTTTATTCCCTTTTCTTTTTAAAAGTGCCAAGCACTATCAGTGGGGGGGTCACGTATGAATACATGATCTATTTCAATCTTTCTTTTGAGTTCATAACAGGTGGTCACGTGTGAACACGTGATCATCAATATGCATGGAATTCCTTCTCTGAGTTTATAAGAATTTAATTCTTTGGAATTAGTTCTTCTCCTAGGTTTTGGATCTGCATGGCAGAGTCTCCCCGATGAGAATTAAATTCTCAATTTGTGGAGAGGTCTGCTTCTGCAGATCTTTCATCAGGAGGCAGAACTAAGTTCTAATATGAAGGGTTAAACCCTAGTTTTATCAGAGGAATTAAGTTCCTATATGCCTTTTGGGATAATTAAATTCTCTGAACTTAGATCTTGCCCTAGGTTTTGGATCTGCATAGTAGAATCTCCCCGATGAGAATTAAATTCTCAACTTGTGGGGAGATCTGCTTCTGCAGATCTATCAGCAGAAGAAAGAACTAAGTTCTTATATGAAGGATTAAACCCTTAAAGAAGAGATGAGACAGTCTTTATACTTTCTTCTCACCTAGTTTTGTTTTGAAAAGTGGATTCTTCTCCCTTCTGAGAATTGAATTCTATTTCCTCCCTTTTTTTTTTATCTCTCTCTGTATCCGTCCCTCTCCCTTCAGTCTCGGGTCTTTCATATAGCAGAGGAAAGTTTGTTGATTTTTGTTAAGGAAATCACTCATTGAGAGATTTTTGATTAATTAGGGGATTTTATCTGCCGTTGGATTTTTGATCCAAGGTCCTCTGTTTTACAGAAGACATTTTTCTTGTTTTTAGCAAGATTGTGAAAATATTTTCCCATACAGTGTTTATTCTGTATCTTTGTAATTTTTAATCACCATTAGATCTTTTATCATACAGTGCTCCGATTTACAGAGCACAATCTTTCTTTTTTAGAAAGATTGGGGGAAATATTTCCAAAATAGTGTTCTGATCCCTTTTATCTAGAATTTAATTCTATCAGCTCAGAAGGTATTAGGAATCCTCACGTGTAGCACATGACCTAATGGCACTAGGCCGGTTTGCTTATATGCAGCAGTCCCAGAGAAGAGCATCACGTGTTGGCGCGTGATGCGCCTTCTGGCATGTTGTTTGTTTTATAGATGCTCCTATATATTTTATATATAGATGCTCACGTGTGACACGTGAGGCTCAACTTCATCCTTATTTGTTAAGTGTAATGCTTATAATTTTTTCTCCAAGGCGCATCACGTGAGGGCACGTGATGTTCCTTTTGGGGAATCCTTCCATTGCTTTTTGGTTCATTATTTATTTATTTAAATTTATTTTTCTTATAAGAGAACAAATGCCCCCACAACGTTGTTCTCATGTGGCTTGCAAGTGAGTGCAACGCTGTCACCTTTACAGCCGTTGGATGGCCTAGGGGAACGGGGAGGTGAACCGCCTTTGTCACGTCTTATAAATGTAAGGGTTTGGCCTTTGGGAAGCCACTGCTCTTTCGTCTTCTTCCTTCTTTGTTTTCTTCGAGAATTTAATTCTCCCTTTCAGAGCTTAGTTCCTGTTTATTGCAATTCCAGAGTTAAACTCTGTTAGAAAAAGGAACCTTTTCTAGGTAAAGATCTCGAATATTAGAGAAACCCTTTTCTTTAAAGAAAACTCCTGGATTTTAAATCCATCATGAGAGCTTTGCTCTCCTCTGAAACCCATCTCTTAGAGATCTAAAGTTGTGATCTTTGAGTAATAACTCTCAATGCTTTGGGCATTCCTCCTCTGACCTTTATGGAATTTTATTTCCTCTTTATGGGGGTTTCTGGAATTTAATTCCATTGCATAAAAGGAATTTAATTGCTCAGCGAAGAGCGTTGCTCTGACGATCAATAAGACCCCTCGGGAATTTCATTCCCTGGTGTTCTTGAGCACATTTTCATAGGGTTTTTTTATTTGCATAAATTAAAATTTGTTGGGTATTTTGACAGTTTTTTTATGAGGATGTCAAGAGTTGTTTAAACTCCCGTGTCCGTTTAATGAGAATCTTTTAGATTCTTATAGTGACTGTCCTGTCTCATCATTGGTGAGCCGCGATATTGATTTTGTAGGGTCCATTAGTTTTGCAATCGGTGGTCCCAAGGAACAAACTTTCTGTCGTTTCCTCCCATTATTATATATATGTATACTCATATACAAAAGGTTTTATTAAAGGCTTTTCCTTCCCCTTTTTCAGGAACAATGGCTTCTCTTCCTTACTTTCCTTTTACTCGCTCAGACGCCGCTTTTCCGCAATCGCCGTCGGATGAGGAAGCTATGGCGATGATCCGGGCCCATGACAGGGATTGCAGTATTTACTCTTATGGGGAGTTTGGTATGGGCACATTATCCGAGGCCATCGCAGCTTTACTTGTGAGATACTAACAGAGCCTCTGCGCCCCATATTGCTGATGGATCGTCCGCCAACTGCTTATGCGGTGGAGGTGGCTAATTGGACTCCTACAGGCCGGCTTGAACCATCAACAACCGGTATACCCAACCAGCCCTTGCCGGCTATAGATATCTTGGGACGCCGCATCTGTCAAGGTGAAGCCCAACCCTGGGGACAAGTCTATAAGGTATGGCTTACCGTCGTCATCCAATCGGCAATCTTCCTTAGGCTCGATATGTCCTCTCCGCCCACCGTGCACGGTTGCAGAAGGTTGGGTTATATCAAGCGGTATACTCATCTCTTTTTCATTACCCGGCTCCTCACATCTGATGGGTTAAAGCTTTCTTGAATCAATGGAATCTTCCCACCAACACTTTCTTGCTAGGGGATCGTGAGGTCTCGATTACTCTGGAAGAGTTCCGCGAGATCTCTGGGCTGCTGATCAGGGGAGAGCAATATGAAGAGTTACTGCCTCCCGATGAGTATGTATTCACGACCGTGCCTGCTATGCTTGACGGCTTGACGACCGAAAACACCGTCCGTCATAAGTATCCTAGTCTAATCAAGACTCTGGGTATTTTCGAGAAGCTGTTCATGGAGTCAGAAGGACAGGACGTCACCTTTAAGAGCTTCATCACCTGTTTTCTCCGTGAAGATGTCTTATCAAAGGAGGCTCCAAAATTAGCGAATATTAACGACCCTTTTGGGTTTGGACTGAATAAGCTGCCGGCCAAAGAAGAAGACTTGCCGCAGTTTTACATTCCGGTTTCGTCGGCCGTGCCCTTCGATTCAATTGCGGCCCCTACCATGGACGAAGAGACCTTCTTCGTCGGCTTCATCAGTCTTCGACTCAGTTGGTTCGCCTTACCGACGCATCGACGCTTCATGAGAGCCTCTTTCTTCTACCCCGCTCATCGCGTGGCCGAAAGGGCACGGTTGGCTGTTGGCATCAAAGGACTGTCGCATCTTTATCATGGATTGTGCGTTGCGGCCAACACTTCAACCCCAGGTATGGATGTCATGAATTCCTCTCTCCACTGGTTCACGTTATGGATCGAGATGCATGTATTAGGAGCGTTCGCAGCGCATCGGAGGCTAGATTTTTATGACTCCTATACCTTACCACGTATCATGAGGCTGGTGGATGCTTCTGCTCCCAACCTTCCCCAGCTAGGAGCCCTCCGCGTGCTGCTTAATCCGTACTCCAATGAGGGCGGGATGGTTTTCGTTGACCGAGTCCTTTCTGCTCCCGCCGGGCCTATTCAGCAGCTGTTTGACTTGTCGAAAGGTGGAGCGTCGTCTTTAAAACCTAAGGAGATCATGCACCTATACTCGATTAGGCCGGGTTACCTAGTGTTCCGGCAGGACAACGCGGCCATTTTTATACAGTACAATCCGCATCGCTTCGCCCAGCAGTTGGGCTATAACCAAGATGTCCCTTTTGAGGCGTTCTTAGTTGAACCTACTCCATCTCTGGAAGTCACGCATGACATCCTCTATCACTTCATGCGGCTGAATACCGGCTCCCGTTTCGTGATCCCCAAGGCCGAATATATTCCAAGGTGCGTGGGGTCCTTCACGGGTCGGTACCGCCATCGAGTCGGTCCCGTCGTCGTCGAGGAGAGGTAGGTACTCTTCGAATGTTGATCGTCGGCTCTGACCCAAGCTACTAGTATTCCGTTGCGGCCGCGGACAATGGTTCACCGTCTATTGAGGGATGGCGGCGTGGTTCTCATCCCGAAAACCGCAGAGGAAGAATTGACTCCTCGCGCTGTTGGGATGCTAGTGCGCACTAAAGCTCAGGCGAAGGCCTCCGAGGAAGCGTCAGTGACAGTACCATCAGTGGCAGTGTCATCCGCGGTGGTATTGCCAAAAGGGGATACTGGAAGCGAGGTTGGACAACGTTGCTCCAAAGCACCGAGGGGAAAGAAGCGATCCTCTTACAGTGTTAGCTCTAGTTCGAAAAGGACGAAGAAAATAGCTGCCGGCTTGCTTGACCTTCTGTTGGAATCTGAGCCTATTGTTCAAGACGAGCCCATCTCCATGCAAGAGCCTGATGACGGTCTTGTTTATCCTGGCTCGTCAGCTGAGAAAGCCGCGCAATTAGCTGAAGCTTTAAGGCGCTCGCAGGATGAGACCGAAAATGTGCGCATCCCGAAGAAGCCCTACCCCCCGGTTATCTTCTATGAAGATCCCCCTTCACAATGGAGAGTACATATGGGTCCTCTGCGAAGGGAAGATGAAAGAGCTTTCAAGCAGCCCATCTCGGCTGCTTCTGAAGACGAGCCGGCACTGAAGACCGGTGGGCATGAATCTGCATTTGAAGCCCGGCGAGCATATTTCCTTAGGAAGGAACGACGGCTTGAAAAAGCCATACTAGAAGCATCCTGGCACATCGGTATGTGTGCTTTCCATATTTTTTTTTGCCAAATAATTTGTATCGCTTTTTATATCTCCTTATCTTTGCGAAAACTTTGCCGGGACTTCAGCGACGAAAGAAGATCTGAGCCCAGGTCATGCCATGGCCGTAGCCTCTATAGATGTCTCTCGTGATGCACCGGCAGGTGCAGAAGGGATTATTACGGCCGTCGTTCCTGTTGCGGAACCTCTGATGGTGGTTCTTATTCATTCGGTGTCCATTCCTCGAGCGGAGGTGGCCCTATTGGCCATGGACCCTATGGATGTCTCTAGTAATGCTCCAAAAGGTGCGGAAGAGATTGTCGGAGTTATTTGTTCTATTTTGGAGCTCCCGGTGACGACCTCTATCGTTTCGGCGTCTGTACTTTCCACAGAGGCGATCTTGCCGGTCGTTGACCCAATGGATCTTTCTGGTGGCGTCTTGAAGATTGTAGGAAGGACTGTAGAGACCATTGTTCCCTCTTTGGAACCTGAAGTCGCGGTTGTTGCTCCGCAACTAGAAACTTCTACACCAGTAAATGTCCCCGGTGATGTGCCTAAGGGTGCAGAGGAGGCTGCCGAAGCTGCTATACCTCCAGTTCAAGGTGAGCGGAGCATAGAAGGTAATCTCTTACATTTTTATTTTAATG
Source organism: Agapanthus africanus (assembly GCA_030015575.1). Taxonomy (NCBI): domain Eukaryota; kingdom Viridiplantae; phylum Streptophyta; class Magnoliopsida; order Asparagales; family Amaryllidaceae; genus Agapanthus; species Agapanthus africanus. The sequence goes on along the minus strand of CM057339.1, from coordinate 818,285,782 downwards.
ATCCCCTCGTTATCTGAAATCTTCTTTCTTTCAGAATTGTGGGAATTGGCGGCTTCTATAGTGGGCCTATCTCCTAGGAAGTCCTTCCAGCAGTTACTTGATATGGCTTCCCTACAGGCGATATCCCCGCAAAGCATCGTCCTTTCTTCCGGGCAAGGTCGGTGTTCTTTGACCCCTTTGCTTTATTATCACTTTTTACAATGATGCTAATATACCCTCTGCAGTCCTGGAAGCTGATGACGAAGTGGAGATCCTTGATGGGCCTGGGGATCTGTCAAACCCCCCTTGCATGACTGTGGGTAAGTAAGGCTCTACCCTCAGCATTGTCTTGTTTATTCCATGTTTGCCAATCTCGCTGACTATTCATAAATTTTGACTGCTTTGCCAACTCTGGCTTCGTTAGAGTCTCGAATCTCGATGCCACCAGGCCCATATGCCCGACGTGCGTCTGAAAGGATGGCGAGACAGAGCATTCACTCCTTGTCGGCCCTTATTGAAGATCTTCGTGCTGGTAGTTCTGTTACGGCCGAAGAATTTGCTGCCGAAGCCAATACTTCTTTGCCCATCCTTGCCACTTATCATGACGAAACATTGGTGCATGTTTGGGTTGAGTATTGTTGCCGAGTGAAGGCTTTCTTACATAGTCTTGAATGCCTACGCCTTTCTTCCGAGCTTCTGACTGCAAAGGAAAGCCTGCGGGGGTAGATTGAGCGGTGCGCCGCTAATCTACAGTCATGCGAGAAGACGCTTAACCGGAAATTTTCAAAGAGGGAGCTAGCTTCAAATGCATTGGGAGAACTCCAAGCTCAACTCACTACTAAGACCACCCGTTTGTACAAACTTTGGCGGGTGCTTCAAGGAGCTATCACAGAGGTGGTAGCTCTTGATAAAGTTGTTATCTTTACCCGCGAGATGGTTGAAGCTCATAAAGTTGCTGAAAAGGAGCTTGAGAGTCGGTTCGCTTCGTATCAGACTCAACAGTCTCAGGCGGAGACCCTTCTTGTGTCAATAACAAAGCTTGAAGCCGAGGCTCAGCGGAAAAGTGATGAACCGATGAACTTATTGTATCGTCCGCCGGCTTGAAGATTTTTTTTTATATTCTCCCTTTTGTATTTACTCCTAAATAAGAGTATCTTGTATTCATTTTAATTCTTTTATGAAATGTACCTTGTATTCATTTGGATTCATGAATAAAAGGCATATTTCATTTCATACTGGCGTACCCCTTAGCAAAAGCGTATTGTAGATAGTCTATCTTGATCTCTTTGCAGGGCGGCGATCGCTTAGGAAACAGGTTCAGATCTGCCACCTAAGACTTCTCAACTTCATGAGCCTTGAGGGTCTCATAAAGATTTTTCTCCCTACACGTCGAGGGGATCCCGTAGGTGTATTTTCTCCTTAGGAATCATGAGGATTCCTAAGTGCGTCTTCTCTTGAGAGTCGTAAGGATCTTACAAGAGCATTTTCTCCTTGCAAGTCGAGAGGACCTGCAAGTGTTGTTCACCAAATAGGGGAATTTCACACCATTGGTGGAACTAGGTAAGGGAACGTTAGTTTGTGCCCGTGGATTGTATACAAGGGTCAATATTGACCGCCTGTAGGGCAGTTTGGGGGATATAATGGCTTAAGAACAAGTTCAGGTCCCTGTATCTTAAGACTTTTGAATCCTGTGAGCCGTAAGGATCTCATAGGGGGGAATTCTCCTTACAAGTCATGAGGATCTCGTAAGTGTAATTTCTCGTTAGGGATCGTGAGGATTCCTAAGTGTTTTGCTCCCTTATGAGTCGTAAGGATCTCACGAGGGTAGTTTCTCCTTACAAGGTCGAGAGGACCCTGCAAGTGCACAGGAAATTTTTTTTACAAGTCTGCGCCCTTTCGGGTTTTCACAAACTCGCCGGTAGCCCTGCTGTTTTTACTCACGTGGCCCTTTCGGGTTTTCATCCGTGCCCTTTTCGCTTATGGACGTACCTATTTTTTGCTGCGTTAGCCTAAGGATGCTGCGATACGTAGTTAGTTTAGGGACATTCCGGTCCGTTGTTAGTTTAGGGACGTTTCGGTCCGTTGTTAGTTTAGGGACGTTTCGGCCCATCGTTAGTTTCAGGACGTTTCGGTCCGTAGTTAGTTTCAGGACATTGCGGTCCGTTGTTAGTTTAGAGATGTTTCGGTCCATTGTTAGTTTAGGAACGTTTCGGTCCGTCGTTAGTTTAGGGACGTTTCGGTCCGTCGTTAGTTTAAAGACATCTCGGTCTGCAGCTAGTTTAAGGATGTTGCGGTCCGTTGTAGCTTCGAGGCGAAGTTTTGTCGGATATAGAGTTTAGACTCAGGAAGACAGCGAGCGGACACGAGCGTCGTCATCCATCATTAACCTGAGCCGTCACTTGTCAAGCGTAGTATTTCTTAAGGAACCGTCCGTTTAATGGCCGGAAGGGTCTTTTGCCATGCATATCCATGAGCAAGTAAGCCCCACCTTGGTAGACTTTGTCTATGATGTACGGGCCCTCATAGTTTGGCTTGAATTTCCCCTGTTTGGCACGATTGGGGATCATAGGTCTTTTGACAACTACCACGAGTTCGCCTTGGCGGAATGTTCTCGGCCTAGTTAATCTTTCGTATGAACGTGTCATCTTTGTTTTGTAAGCTTCCAGGTTTTGTTGCGCCATGAGACGAGTTTCATCGAGGGCGTCGAGCTCCTCAAGTCAAAGATGAGCATTCTCTTCATCTGTTAGTTCGTAATGAACCACCGCTCATAGAGAGGGTAGCTCTATTTCTAAGGGGAGTACTGCTTCAGTGCCGAATACCAATGCATACGGCGTTGTATTCATAGCCGTTTTGAACATAGTTTGATACACCCAAAGAGCTTCATGCAGTCTCTAGTGCCAGTCCTTTTTATTTTTGGACAACGTCTTCTTTATGATCTTTGTTAAGGTTTTGTTGAAAGGCTCAGCTAGACCGTTAGCTCGGGGAATATAGACCGAAGAGTATCTCCAGTATATATTATGCTGCTGTGCGAAGCGGCTGATTCTGTGACTTCTGTAGGCCGGCCCGTTATCGGAGATAATCCGTCGCAGAGTGCCGACTATTCGTAGGTGTAGCGGGTTTGGATGCTAGTGGATGGAGTCTCCATGAATTTGGCACGGGTGGCATTGCTTCACGTATTCGAGGCAGTCCTAAATCATCGTGGGTCAATAGTAGCCCATCCTTTTGATCTTCAGCTTCATCTTTGGCCTAGCTTGATGAGATCCGCAGAGTCCGTCGTGAGTTTCTTGTATGACTTTCCTTGCTTCTTCTGGTCCCAGGCATTTCAACCATAGAGAGTCGAACGATCTCTTACACAGAGTATCATTGACGAAGGCGAAATACAGAGCTCGTTTCATGAGCTGATGCCTTGAGGATGCATCTTCAGGTGTTTGACGGGATCTGAAGTAGTCTATGAAGACTTCTCTCCAATTCTTAGCTTTTTCTTGGTCCACTATTCGTAGGGCTGTCTGCTTGGTCGCTTCCTTTTCTTCAGACGACTCTGAAGATATTTCTGCTGGTGCGAGAACCCGACGGCTCTGCACAACGATTCTTACATCATCGAGGTTTTCGTCAGCCAGTTCTTTAGCGAGTTTGGCTAATGCATCCGCTTTGCTATTTTCTATACGCGGTATGCTTTCTAGGGCGTAGGAAGGGATTTGAGTCAGCAGTTGTTGCACTCTCTCGCCGTACTTTACCAACTCTGGTTTGCACATTTGATAGTCTCCGTTTTACTTGACTAACGACCAGCTGAGAGTCTCCGTATATAAGGAGATTTTCGATCCTCATGTCAACAGCGATCTCAAGACCTGCTATCAATGCCTCATATTCCGCTTCGTTGTTTTTTCTTGGCTCCGTTAAGGAAAAGGCAAAGTGCATTATCCCTCCTTGTGGGGTCACGAAGATGAGGCCTACCCCAGATTTGATTATGGGGGAGCTGGGCTTTCTCTTCTTCATGGAAGATGCCCCATCGAAGTAGAGTTCCCATCGGGTATCACTCCCTCCTCTATCCCCGTCGATCGTCTAAAACGTGTGCTCGTCTGGCAATTCATAATTTAGGGGTGAATCGGAAGGTATCGGATGCTCAGCGAGGAAGTCGGCGATGGCCTAGCCTTTCACTGCCTTGAGAGGTCGGTATGTTATCGAGAATTCCATTAAGAGTAGGGTCCATTCAGCGAGCCGTTCCGTTAGTATGGCTCTTGACATCAAATATTTGAGAGGATCCACTTTTGATAAGAGATGGACCTCATGCGCTAAGGCATAATGCCGAAGCTTCGTTATAGCGAAGATTAACGCCAGGTAGTGTTTTTCGATAGGGGAGTAGTTGTTTTCTGTCCTTAGGAGAACTCGACTCAAATAGTAGAGGGCTTTTTCCTTCCCTTGGTCATTCTCCTGTACCCATACTGCGCCTAAGGAACCTTCAAGGGTGGTTGTGTACAGAATGAGGGGCTTTCCCTTGACTGGAGCGGTCAGTACCGGAGGATTCTGCAGGTACTGCTTTCTTTCTTCCAGTGCACTCTGGCATTTACGATCCCAAACGAATGGGGTTCCCTACTTCATCAGGTGACTGTAGGGGCAGCATTTTTCGTAGAGGTTGGCTATGAACCGTCGGATATACGCGAGCTTTCCTTATAGAGACCACAATTGTTTCAGAATTCTTGGAGAGGGCATTTCTATAATCGCCTTGATCTTTGACGGGTCTATTTCGATGCCCCGGTGTCATATGATGAACCCTAGAAATTTTCCTGAGGAGACTCCGAATGCGCATTTCAGAGGGTTCATCTTTAGGTTATACTTACGATGACGTTGAAATACTATTTTCAAATGCTCCCAGTGTTCCTCGTACGATTTTCTTTTCACTACGAGTCGTCGATGTAACATTCGACAATCCCATGTATGAGGTCATCGAATATCTTTGTCATGGCCCTCTGATAGGTAGCGCCGGCGTTCTTCAGTACGAAAGGCATCACTTTATAGCAGAATATGCCCAGAGAAGTCCGGAAAGCGGTATACTTCTGGTCTTCAGGATGCATCTTTATTTGATTGTACCCTGATAAGCCGTCCATGAAGGAGAAGACTTCGTGAGTGGACGTGTTATCTATCATCAGCTCGGTAACCGGTATAGGGAAATCATCCTTCGGACAGGCTTTGTTGAGGTCCCGGAAATCCACGCAGATGCGCACCGTCCCATTTTTCTTCATCACTGGGACAATGTTGGCGATCCAGTCGGGGTATTGAACTTCTTGGATGAAGCCGGAGTAGATTAGCTTCTTGACTTCGGCGTTGATACTCATTTCAAGTTCGAGACGCATTCTTCTTGGTGCCTGTTTGACTGGCTTGACATCTGGAGATATCGCCAATTTATGCACGGCTATTTCTGGATCTAGTCCCGGCATCTCGGAATAGTTCCATGCGAAGCAGTCTTTATACTGCATGAGCACGTCTTTTAGCACAGCCATCTGTTCTTTAGACAGCAGCTCACTGACGATCGTAGGCCGCGGGTCGTTTGCCGTCCCCAAGTCAATTTTTCTTAGGTTGTCCGCAGTAGTATGTATTCCATCTTCCAATTCTTTTGGCGCCGGTGGAAATTCCGAGATCAACTCATCTTCATCCTCATTTTCGAAGCACCAGGAGAAGTCATCCATATTCTCGCGCTCTCCTTCTTCCGACAACGTTATCACGTGACAGGTACAAGATCGTTTCCAAGACCGATGTTGATCTGGGTCTACGCTTGCTATATACGTTGCTTTTGGAACATGCTTTTGTGGTGGGGCTACCTTCCAGCTGTTGGATAGAGCGAACCTGCCGAGTTGATATCGGTCTTCGAGCCAGTTTTTGAAGGTAAAGCAGTCTTCAAGAGGATGTCCTATCGCTCGGTGATAGGAGCAATGGTCCGGGTGATGAATCTCGTTTGCTTGATCGGGGTGCCGAGACTTCGGGAGTGTCATCATTTAATGTTTCATGACAAGGTCTTGTCTCGAGGGAAAGAATATGCTCGACCCATCTTTTTCTTAAGAGACGGATTCCGGTTGACCTTTTCTCGATCGCGTGGCCTTTTGGATCCGTTTCGCCGCTGCCGAACATTTTTTCCATTCTTTAACTTGTTTTGGCCTTCGCGTCGGGCCTTTTTCTTGTCTGGGGATGGCGGGCTGACGGTGAAGGGCATTGTCATCTTCCGTAGCCTGCTGAAGGGGGCGTTGCGTCTTGGCTTTCTCATAAATGGCCATTTCGCTGCTGTGGTCGTTTTGAACCTTTTGACTCGCTTCCCGTACTAGCTTGTCCAGTTGCTCTTCAAACGACGGACTCAGCATTTTTATGACAGGACCTCGTTCTGGTTCAGCGTCAGCGTCTTTTAAAAGAGCATCCCCGTCTTCATCGACATCATTTATGGCATGGCAGCCATAGAATTGCTCCCGTTTATTGGAATGGACATATCCAAGCCCAATCGCTTCCATTTTTCTGTTGGGCAATTTTCGCTGAGTCCCGGGGACGTTCCAAATCCTGTTGTAGAACTGAGGTTGTCGAGCAGTCTGTTTGAAAGGTACGCCTTAGCATCTTAATAACCTTATCAATCCCTCCGTGTAGTATCTGGGCAGACGGATAGATTGGAGCCTGTCGAGCGCAAAATCGACACCATGCCAGACTTCTCTTTCGACTTTAGTCTCTGTGGATCGATAGAATAGGATCGTCTTTTCATCTCTTCGCCTGGGAGGGTCGTAGAATGTCTGCAGCTCTTGCACACTATATGTCTCAAGCACATTAAGCTCACTGTAGTGCTGCCGCGGAACCATGGTGATTTGCAAACTCTAATCATCTCCAGTGAGGGCCTGCATTGACGGACGGACCGAGAACGCTGCGTTGACTTCGTCTTCAGAGTCACTGCCAAAGACCAGAATAGGGATAGATGGTCCCGACCTGTTGCATGGGGGCGGCCCCGAATAGACTATCTCTTCTTCCTCCTCGGTATTGCTCCCGAAGACCGGAATAGTGGTGATAGCTTTTTACTTATTCTCCGGTTTATGGCATCTTTCCGTGTCTTCAAAGTCTGGTAGGAAATACTTTGCATCTTCGTACTTTCGGACTTCATTTACGGAGAATGGGTTTAGTTCCCCTGTCACGGTATACTCGAGACCATCTTTGAAATACTTCATACACTGATGTTGTGCAGAAGGGATGATGTTGTACTCGTGTAATTAAGGCCTGCCAAGCAAAGCGTTGTAGCAGGTCTTGGCATTAATAACATGAAATTTGATGTCAGTGACGATCAACCCAAAGCGTAACGTCAGTATTACAGACCCGAGCGTCCGTGATGACTGGGAGTCGAACACGGAGATGGTGATTTTATCCCGAGCGAGGTGCTGAACGCTCATGCAGATTTATTTTAGCCCTCACATTTAGGAGGTTGATAGAGGACCCATTGTCAACTAAGATCTTCCCTATCTTGATGTCATGGCAGTACCCGGTGACATGCAGGGGACGGTTGTGCTCGCACGTTCCGAGGTGAAGATCTTCATCACCGAAAGTGATGTCAACTTTGTCCACTTCTTCTAGCTCGTCCTTCATATTTTCTTTGGCAAGGAAAGATTGAAACTACTCGGGCTCTTGTAACGCTTTGATCAGGGAATTTCATGCCTCTTTAGACAGGAGAAGGGCATCCAAAATGCTTAATTGTGAGGGTATCTTTTTCAGGTGTGCCAGGACATTGTAATCTACTTTGTTCTTCTTGAGCGGATCCTTGGGTGTGAGCTCTTCGACGACTCTATCATCGAGGGCAATCTCCTCAAGGACTTTTTCCTTCCCTTTGTCCCTTTTGCCCGAACCTTTGTTTGAAGGTCTGAGATTCTTTTCGGGCAACGTACGAATACGCAGCTGAATGTTTTCACAGTTCTTTATCTCTTCCTCTTTTCCTGAATGGATTCCTTGAAGAGAGGGCCGATGGCTACTTCTTCATCAGAATCGCTTCCGAAGGTGAGAACTTGCGATCCCCTGGTATCAACTATGTGACAGTTGCCAGCGGTTCTTTTATGCTCATCCGTCGTGCTTCTTTGCTCCCGACGAGTTTTGCGTTTCATCCCCTCGAAATGTTGTCGGTAAGCAACGTATCCTTGCTACCACTTCTTGAAGGCATTGCACTCTTCGGTAGGATGTGCAATCCTCCGATGGTATACGCAGTAGTTAGAATGCCCATCCGTTTCATCAAAGTGTATACCGCCAGGAGTATTTCTTTTGAAAGATGGCAACCACATTCCCATTGACAGGGCTTTAGCGAACCGTTTCCTTGTCTTAAGCCTGCTTTTGTTTGCCGCGGGCGTGCTTCGATCTGGTTGGAGTGCTTTATGAGTTATCCCTACCATGACTTCTTCAACTTGATGCCGACGCTTGGCCCTTTCGAATATGGCCATTTCACTCTCTTGATCAGCTTTGCTCTTCGGACGGGCTACGTTCAGCAGCATGTCAATCATCTCGTCTAACGGTTCCAAGGATTTTGGCACCGATCCTGCCCCCAGCTCCTCTATATTATTTTCTGATGTCGAGTGAGCTTCTTCGTCATTTATTGGTGAATGAGAGATCATGTGACAACTTTCCACATAATCCTCGGGTTCTTCTGACGAGTCTTCTTTCTCATCATTGTCATTATCTCCACTCTCAAGGATATGGCTGAGAAACTCTTAGAGTGTGACCGGGGTTCGCGCCTTCTGGTTATATTCCTCCAATGCGTCATTATACCTTTATAGGTCAGTGCGCTTGTCATCAGGCTGTGCGGGCTTCTTGGTCTTCTTCTTTTTCTTTGAAGACTTTGACGGCTGGGCCTGGGTATTTTGCCCATCGCTACCAACTCTCGGTGTCGGGCGCGGTTTCAGCATCCCCTCAATGATCTCTGGCTCCAGCGGGCTTTTCCATCTAATTGCCGGACATGCCTGAAGATATTTAAGCATTCTCTTAGTCTTGTCTGAAAGAACAACTTCCCATAGAGCTTCCTTTATAAATGAGCATGATTCCCCCGGCGTGTTCACCTTTTTAGGAGCGTGCGGTTGTGACGGGTTTACCTTTTAGTTTTCAGACAGTGCGAATTTGCCTTGTTGGTACTGGTCCTCAATCCAATTTTTGAAGACGAAGCAATTTTCGATTGGGTGGCCCACTATTCGGTGGTAGGGGCAGTAATTGGGATTGTTGGCGTCGCCCAGTTCTGACGACTTGGCTAGCGGCTTCGCTTTCCTGATGAGCTCGTATTTGTGTTGGGTAGTGGGAGCGCCCCGGCCATCCAACCGTGTCCAATTGCGAAACAAAATTTTTCTAAAACTAGGCGCTACTATTACCCGATAAACAAGATCGAAACCATTAACCCTAAAACTAGCAATATAAGAAAAGGAGATAGAATGGTTATACCTAATGATCCAAGTCCTTCGGGTCTTCAACCATTTCCAAGCTCCTAGTGATGCGGATCGATTTTGGTCGCCGGTCTTCCTTTGTCTTCGATGATCCACCCGAGGGAAACGGTGCAAGCTTCAGGTTCGCCGAGCGAACCAACCGACTCTTCAAAATGGCTAGTAGTGGAGAGTGGGGAGTGTAGGATAGTCTCACCATATTTTTCTCTCAAAAATTATGCTCATAGAACAACCATGGAAGATGTGGTGGTGATGATCAAAGGCATGAGAAAATATCTATGTGTTTTTGTGAGAGCATGAGAGTGAGAGAGCACAAAAATGATATCTCCAAAAAAGAGCAAGCCCCTCCCCTTGAGTGGTCGGCCCCCTCTCTCATGCCCCCAAAAAAATCTCATTTTCAATTTCAATAAATAAAGCACCATACCAATCACTACAATGCCAAAGTCCATGCTTTGACCAAATAACCCATGCCTTGCCATGTCACCTTCTGCACCTCATTAAAAATATATGATTTTCAAAATAAAATCAATAATGAGGTGGCATCTTCTAGAAGCCATTCCGTACAAATATGGAATACTTCCCGCTATATGTATCGAAATACACATACGCGTATCCGTATGAAAATACGAATAGCCAAAGAGAGAAAATGAATAGCGAGCAATAATACTATAATACATATATAATTTATTAAATCAAAACTTGATCTAACAATCTGGCTTAATCCTAAGCCGCTAGTATTATCAACCGCCCGATTAAATTCTGTGCAGTCCATGCACATATTTAATCGGACACTTGTATGTATCAACATACGTCACCTACACCATATCGCCTGAACCGAGAAAACCCTCTGTGTGGGACTCTAAAGACTCGTCAATACGCTGGCAGTGAGTTTAACCACAAGCACGTCAGCGGCACTAGCTGTACGTAACGGTTACCCAGGTATTGAGCGAAAGGAAGGCCGACGAGCAAACTCAACCGAACCCCTACTGATCCTGTCAGTGACAATATCCGTACAGTCCGGTCTGTTCGTCTAAGAGTATCGCATATCGAGTCTAGGAGGGAGGATAAAGTCAGACCCCCAACAACGCGATAATTCATGTCGGTATGAAACCCATCACTACCTGAGAAACTATCGATCCTGGATCGGTAATTCTCACATACCCCAGCCGAGGATTTCTAGTGATGGCCACCCGTGCACTGCGCGACATCAACCCCCAATACCGGGAGAGACGAATCCCCGACGATCCGCTCACTGCCTCCATGTGGCTCAGGACTGTACCCAACTAAAACCTGTTTGCACGACTCCGTTGAGCCGTGGTAGGGTAGTAATCAAAGCACAGTGGGAACTCAACGAGACAAATGACGATCTCATGTCGACAGACTAACCTGTACACATGTCATCAGGGAACTGCTATCTGACTATAGGTATAATACCAACTAGCAGATTACGTCATGCGGCCATTGTAGCAGATTACGTCAGATTCCCCCTCGTTTGCGAGGGGTTTTTGATTGTGGGGACATTCTTCCTTGAAGGCGCAAGCCCGTGCAGATAATTACACTACCGCATCGCGGTAACCACTTTCTCCTTCTCCAGATGTTCACTTCGTGTCGTGTGTGTTTGTTTTATTTTTGGTTGCCCGTGGATTGTATACGGAGACTAATTTGTGTTGTCGCCCGTAGGCCGTGGATTACTCCAAATCTGTATTTTCTTAGATTTGGGTTTGGTTGATTTAAGGATCGTTAAGCTTGTTTGAGATTAAGATCGACTTAAATATTTTTTAAGGATACGTTAATCCGATATTGGACTAAGATCTACTTAACGGGGGTTTGGGATATTTGTGATCCAGTGAAAGAGCATTCGGGCTCTATCGTTTTAGTTTAAGGACGTTATGGTCCATAGCTTAGTTTAAAGACGTTGCGGTCCATGGGCTAGTTTAAGGACATTGCGGTCCATAGCTTAGTTTAAGGACGTTGCGATCCATGGGCTACTTTAAGGACATTACGGTCTATGTTTAAGGACATCATAGTCCATAGGTTTTTTTTTTTAAGGACATCATAGTCCATAGAGTTTAGTTTATGGACGTTGCGGTCCATGTTTAAGGACATCATAGTCCATAAGGTTTTTGTTTAAGGACATCATAGTCCATAGAGTTTAGTTTAAGGACGTTGCGGTCCATGTTTAAGGACATCATAGTCCTTAGGGTTTTTGTTTAAGGACATCATAGTCCATTAGTTTAAGGAATTGTAGGGTGTTTTTCGTCACCCCATTGAGATGGGAATACGCGTGCGCTTGTCAGGCGTACTACAGATTCCCCCTGCCTAGGTAGGCCGAAGTTTAATGATTGTGGGGATCCGGACCTCCGGCAGCCGCGGACTAAACTGCCGTTAATTACCCCTCGCCTTTGGAGCGAGGGAACCTCCGATTGACGGGTTAAACTGGTCATGCGAACTCAATGTGCAGTGTGCGTGTGATGTGTTTTGAAAGGGGGTTTTGGATATGTCGGGAGCCACGCAGAGTTTTTACGGGGGTCCCGTTACCCGGATAGCGGGCTAGGGGTCAAGGGGGCTAGCAGCCCCCTTGCGGGGTGCGGGGCGCGGGGCAGCGGCCCGTTAGAAATTTTTTTCTAACAGGGACAGTGTCGTGGAGTATGTGTGTGTGTACATATGTATACATATGTATGTATGTATATATATAAAAGAAGGAGGGGGGAAAAGGCATCCAAAGGATGCGTGGGGCCAGCGCCTTGAGCGCTGTGCGCTTAGGTGTTGTGCGCCTAGGCGCAAGCGCGCCATGTGTCGGCACGTGGGCGCTTTGCGCTCGAGCCGATGTGAGAGATGTGAGATCAAAAAATCTCTTCTTTTTTAGATCTAATGACAAATCCAAGTTCCCCTTTGTGGGTTTTGTGGTGAAAAACTATTCAGTTTTGGAAAAGGGAGAGTAAAACTCTTGATTTAATTCACAAAAAAGAAGAAGGTTTGAAACCTTCAGAAAGGGGAAAGAGGCACAAACCCCTAGGTTTTTGAGAGAATGAAAAGTGTGTTATTTTATTCCTCATCATGTTGCCTTATATAGGCTTACATATTTGCATATAGCCCCTTGGGCTTTACAAAATGGCATTTCGCCCATCCCATGTCTCATGTGCTATTTCTTTTTGCACATAAGCCATGGGCTTACAAAAATTTGGCTTTATGCCCATTCTGTTTACATTCATGCATAAAAATTATTTATTACATGATTTCATTTTGGCATGGGGGAGGGCCGGCCGCTTCATGTTCGGACTCGACCTAGGCATGGGCCTACTTGGCTTGGTGTTGACTTTGACTTTGACTTGGTCAACCGGGATGCAATTTTCGACTTCAGTGCCCCCCATAAATGAATGCATACCGCACATGTGGGTCGTGTGCATGAAATTGATGGATCTTCTTTTGCGTGGAGGCAACTTGCTTTGGTTCCCACTTTTTGGGACGTATTGCCCTTTTTACGACATGGACGGTCGATTCTGCCCTTTTTATGACTTGGACGGTCGGCGCTTGACACGTCTCCGAGACGGAGTGTCCGTGGTAGACGTTTCTCTGACCCGGAGTGATCTGGTTCCTGCTTTGTAGGAAGCCTTCACTGCCCTTTTTACGACATGGACGGTCGACGCTCTGATCCGGAGTGATTTGGTTCCCGATTTGTGGGAAGCCTGCATTGCCCTTTTTGCGACCTAGACGGTCGATTCTGCCCTTTTAGCGACTTGGACGGTCGACGCTTGACGCGTCTCCGAGACGGAGTGTCCGTGGTAGATGTTTCCCTGGCCCGGAGTGATCTGGTTCCCGCTTTGTAGGAAGCCTGCACTGCCCTTTTTGCGACATGGACGGTCGACGCTCTGATCCGGAGCGATTTGGTTCCCGATTTGTGGGAAGCCTGCACTGCTCGTTTTACGACATGGACGGTCGACGCTCTAATCTGGAGCGATTTGGATCCCTGCTTTGTCGGAAGCCTGCACTGCCCTTTTTGCGACATGGACAGTCGACGCTCTGATCCGGAGCGATTTGGTTCCCTGCTTTGAAGGAAGCCTGCACTGCCCTTTTTACGACCTGGATGGTCGACGCTCTGATCTGGAGCGATTTGGTTCCCGATTTGTGGGAAGCCTGCACTGCCCGGCCGTTTTGCGACATGGACGGTCGGCGCTCTAATCCGGAGCGATTTGGTTCCCGATTTGTGAGAAGCCTGCACTGCCCGTTTTGCGACATGGACGGTCGACGCTCTAACCCGGAGCGATTTGGTTCCCGATTTGTGGGAAGCCTGCACTGCCCGTTTTGCGACATGGACGGTCGACGCTCTGATCCGGAGCGATTTGGGTTCCCGATTTGTGGGAAGCCTGCACTGCCCTTTTTGCGACATGGACGGTCGTTGCTCTGATCCGGAGCGATTTAGTTCCCGATTTGTGGGAAGCCTGCACTGCCCGTTTTGCGACATGGACGGTCGACGCTCTGATCCGGAGCGATCTGGTTCCCGATTTGTGGGTAGCCTGCACTGCCCTTTTTACGACATGGACGGTCGATGCTTGACGCGTCTCCGAGACGGAGTGTCCGTGGTAGATGTTTCCCTGGCCCGGAGTGATCTGGTTCCTGCTTTGTAGGAAGCATGCACTGCCCGTCTTGCGACATGGACGGTCGACGCTCTGATCCGGAGCGATTTGGGTTCCCGATTTATGGGGAGCCTACACTGCCATTTTCGTGACATGGACGGTCGACGCTCTGATCCGGAGCGATTTGTTTCTCGATTTGTGGGAAGCCTACACTGCCCGTTTTGCGACATTGACGGTCGACGCTCTGATCCGGAGAGATTTGGATCCCTGCTTTGTAGGAAGCCTGCACTGCCATTTTTGCGACATGGACGGTCGACGCTCTGATCCAGAGCGATTTGGTGGGAAGCCTGCACTGCCATTTTTACGACATGGACGGTCGACGCTCTGATCCAGAGCGATTTGGTTCCCTGCTTGTGGGAAGCCTGCACTGCCGTTTTTCCGACATGGACGGTCGACGTTTTGATCCGGAGCGATTTGATTCCCGATTTGTGGGAAGCCTGCACTGCCCGTTTTGCGACATGGACGGTCGATGCTCTATTTGACTTGCTCTGCTTCCTGCAGTGTCAGGGGTGAACTTGACTTGCTCCGCTTCTTGCGGTGTCGAGATTGGGTTCTGACATGCTTCGCTTTCTGCGGTGTCGAAGTTGAAGTTGACTTGTTGATTGTGATTTTGATTGACATCAGCATCTCTATACTGGAATATGGTACCAGGAGCGAATCATCATTTGCTATAAGAGGATTTGGGGATTGGTTTTTTTTGTTTGGCATCTGCATTGCTGCACTGGAATAATGCCAGGAGCAACTCATCATTTGCCCCGGGAGGATTTGGGAATTTTGGTCTTGTTTTGGCATCTGCATTGCTGCACTGGAATAATACCAGGAGCAACTCATCATTTGCCCCGGGAGGATTTGGGAATTTTGGTTTTGTTTTGGCATCTGCATTGCTGCATTGGAATAATACCAGGAGCAACTCATCATTTCCCCCGGTAGGATTTGGGAATTTTGGTTTTGTTTTGGCATCTGCATTGCTGCACTGGAATAATGCAAGGAGCAACTCATCATTTGCTCCGAGAGGATTTGGGAATTGATCTTTGCTTGGCATCAGTATCGCTACACTGGAATATAGTACCAGGAGCGAATCATCATTTGCGCTTGCTTATCAGGAAACGATGGCTTAGGAGACAGGTTTTAGGTACATATCACCTAAGACTTTTCAATTTTGTGAGCCGTAAGGGTCTCACAAAGAATTTTCTCCTTACGGGTCGTAAGGATCCCGTAAGTATATTTTCTCATTAGGAGTCGTGGGGACTCCCAAGTGTATTGCTCCTTTGTGAGTCGTAAGAATCTCACGCGGGAATTTTCTCCTCACAAAGTCGAGAGGACTTTGCGAGTGCATTTCGTCCCTTTTTTACGAGTTTGCGCCCTTTCGGGTTTTCACAAACTCACCGGCAGTCCTGCTGTTTTTACTCACGGAGCCCTTTCGGGTTTTCATCCGTACTCATTTTGCTTGTGGACATACCTTTTTTTATTTTATTTTATTTTATTTTTAATTTTTGGTAGGACTTTGAATGTGGTCTCACCGGTAGGACTTGGGAGAGATTGGGACTGTTTTACGCCCGTGGATTGTATACGGTTTTGCAGGATGTATGATCCAGACCGTAGGGCCGGAAAAATTTCGGAACTTTGTCGGCGTCTGCATCGCTACACTGGAATATGGTACCAGGAGCGACTCATCATTCGCCGTTGGGGTATGGGATTTAGAATTTGGTTAGCGTCTGCATCGCTGCACTGGAATATGGTATCAGGAGCGACTCATCATTAGCCATTTGGAGTATGGGGTTTGGAATTTGTTTGGCGTCTACATTGCTGCACTGGAATATGGTACCAGGAGCGACTCATCATTCGCCACTTGGGGATTGGGGAGCGACGGCTTAGAAGACAGGTTTAGATCCTTATCGCTTAAGGCTTTTCAATTTTATGGGCCGTAAGGGTCCCACAAAAGCATTTTCTCCCTACGAGTCGAAAGGATCACGTAGGTGTATTTTCTCCTTAGGAGTTGTGGGGACTCCTAAGTGTGTTGCTCCTTTGTGAGTCGTAAGGATCTCACACAGGCATTTTCTCCTCACAAAGTCGAAAGGACTTTGCGAGTACATTTCATTTCTTTTTTACGAGTTTATGCCCATTCGGATTTTCACAAACTCGCCGGCAGTCCTGCTGTTTTTACTCACGGAGCCCTTTCGGGTTTTCATCCGTGCCCATTTTGCATGTGGACATACCATTCTTTTTATTTTATTTTATTTTTCTTGGAATCTTCCCCGCTGGTGGGACTTTGAATGTGGTCTCGCCGGTAGGACTTGGGAGAGATTGTGATTGTTTTACGCCCATGGATTGTATACGGTTTTGCAGGATGTATGATCCAGACCGTAGAACCGGAAAATTTCGGGACTTTGTCGTCATCTGCATGGCTGCACTGGAACTTGGTGCCAGGAGCGACTCATCATTCGCCGTTAGGGTATGGGATTTGGAATTTGGTTGGCGTCTGCATCGCTGCACTGGAATATGGTACCAGGAGCGACTCATCATTCGCCACTTGGGATTGTGGAGCGATAGCTTAGGAGACAGGTTTAGATCCCTGTCACCTAAGACTTTTCAATTTTATGGGCCGTAAGGGTCCCATAAAAGCATTTTCTCCCTACGAGTCGTAAGGATCTCGCAGGTGTATTTTCTTCTTAGGAGTCGTGAGGACTCCCAAGTGTGTTTTTCCTTCGTGAGTCGTAAGGATCCCACAAAGGTTTGTTCTCCTCATGTATCGTGAGGACACATGAGTGGATTTCCCTCGTTCCCAGTTTAATGACTTAGAGGTCGACTGTTTCCAGTTTAATGACTTAGAGGTCATCTGTTTCCAGTTTAACGACGTGGTGGTCATCTGTTTCCAGTTTAACGACTTAGAGGTCTACTGTTTCCAGTTTAACGACTTAGAGGTTATCTTTTTCCAGTTTAACGACTTCGTGGTCATCTATTTCCAGTTTAAAGACTTAGAGGTCTACTGTTTCCAGTTTAACGACTTAGAGGTCATCTTTTTCCAGTTTAACGAATTAGTGGTCATCTGTTTCTAGTTTAACGACATAGAGGTCTACAGATGGCGAGCTTGGAATTTTGGGGTAGGGGCCGGCATCAGCGTTGCTAACACTGAAGCAGAGGTGCCAGGAGCAATTCATCATTTGCCTTTTCTTGTTAGGGAGCGATGGCTTAGGAGACAGGTTTAGATCCTTATCGCCTAAGGCTTTTCAATTTTATGGGCCATGAGGGTCCATAAAAGCATTTTCTCCCTACGAGTAGTAAGGATCCCGCAGGTGTATTTTCTCCTTAGGAGTCGTGAGGACTCCCAAGTGTTTTTTTTTTCTTCGTGAGTCGTAAGGATCCCACGAAGGTTTGTTCACCTCATGTATCGTGAGGACACATGAGTGGGTCTTCTCAATGGAGCATAATTCCAAGGGTGGAGACCAGCCGCGTAACTGGTGATTACAGTGGGCATGAGTGTGATGGGAATTATTTGAGCCCGTGGATTGTATACGGTAGTCAATTTGGGGACTAACCATAGGGCCGGAAGAATTTTGGGAAACTGGATTTTGGTTGGCGTCTGCATCGCTGCACTGGAATATGGTACCAGGAGCGACTCATCATTCGCCGTTTTTTTTACCGCGATTGCTCTAACATTTCAGCTTTTCTTGTCGCGAAGATCGCGATTGCCCTATCATTTCGGCTTTTATTCGCGGTTGCTCCATCATTTCGGCTTTTCTTTATTTTTCTTTTATTTACGCATTTTTGTTTATTTATATATATATATATATATATATTTTTTTTTTTTACATTCCCAGTTTAACGACTTAGAGGTCGATTGTTCCCAGTTTAACGACGTGGTGGTCAATTGTTCCCAGTTTAACGACGTGGTGGTCCTCTTTACTTATCCCAGCTCCTTGAACTTTGATCTTGGCGGAGCTACGTTGATGACCTAGCTCTGTGGCTTGCCGATACATCCGAGGATTGTGAGGTCCTTCCAAGCTTGTATTGGTCCTCTGCCCAATCCTTGAAAAAACAGCAGTCTTTAATGGTATGACTTACCACTCTATGGTATGGGCAGTATACGGGATTGCCGGTTATATTCATTTCTTGTGGCCTTTTCGGAATAGGCAATTGCAGACCGTTGTTCAAGGCTTCCTCGAATATATTGCGGACCTCATCCCTCCCGAAGGAGTACACCTTCTTCTTTCTCTCCATTAGCGTAGGTGCCCTTACTGATGCTGGTTCTTGAGGCCGATCATATTTTGGTTCGCCCTTTTCAGATAGTGGCACATGTCTGGTAGGATTAGATTCCCGAAAGGCTTCGGTCTCCATTTGCATGAAATCGGTGGTCGTAGCTGGACTGTTTGCTAACACGCCTTTAGACAGTCCTATCTCTCCCGTCTTGTATTGCCTTTCGACCCAATCTTTGAAGACGAAGCAGTCCTCAATGGCATGACCTATCACCCTGTGATAGGGGCAATATTCTGGGTCGTCGGTCATATTCGTTTCTTGCGGTCTCTTTGATTCTGGCAGTTGTAGACCGTTTCTTAGGGCGTCCCTGAATATCTTGTGGACTTTTCCCTTTTAAAGGAATAGACTTTTTCTAGTTTCTCTTTCAGAGGCGATTCCCCCCAGGCGTATGTATCGGAGGGACTAGAGGCTGATTGCGGCCGTTTTTCACGAAGGCGCTCCGCTCTTAGGTTGAAGGGGGTATCAGTTGGCTGCCTCTGGGTATCAATCCCTGGCTCATGAACCAAAATTTGATTCTGCTGTAATTGCAATCGGGCGACTTGGGTCGCGAGATCTGCCGCGACGTTTGCCAATTCGTCGACCTTGGACTGTACCTTGGCTAACTTCTCATCGCTGTCCTGAAGCTGCCTCTGAAGCCATCGGAATAATGCTTGCTCTGTAGTTCCGGCTATGACAACCGGGTCATCTTTATTGCCTGAGCCCAATTCTGCAGGAACCACGGGCTTCTCTGGCTTATCAGCCTTAGCGGGCTCTTCATCACTTAGATCGAGCCGATGCTGGGTAGCGTCAATCATATCATCACAATGGCTATGAAGAAGAGGAGGATTCGTTTCTTTATGTCCGACCTTGTAGATAGTGTGGACCACATACCCAGCCATTTCCCCATCTTCCGCGGGATAACCCTGTTCTTCGAACCTCATGAGGTTCATCCTAGCAGGAGCCCTAGCCCTTTTGTTAGCTCTATATTTGAGCCTTTTCTGCCTTAGCTTTGCAATTTTAAGGGCTCGGCGGGCATCCAATTCCTGGGAAGCCACCGTGAGTCGATTAGCGGGGAGCTTAGAGAAAACACCCGATCGAGCAGTTGTCAGGGGCACTACCGGGGCTTGCTCAAGAGGCCCTGTTGCTTTGTTCGTATTGATGGCCTTGCCCCCAGCTGGAGCCAGAGAGAGTCGTTCAAACACCGATTTGTGTTTGAGTTGGGGCGCCTTCGAGACCACCACATTTGGCCTCTTGCCTTTCGAGACCGGTTTGTCTGTCACCGGGGCTTGAGGAGCTGGGATGGCGCCAACTGGCATGAACATAATAGAGCCAAATGGTACCAGCGGCTCCTCCCATTGTCGCCCGAGACTGGCCGGAAGGACCGTCCTGGAGTCTATCTTCATCGTGTAGAAGATGGGAGCTGAGTTCATCTTTGGAGACATTGTTGAAAGGTGATTGCCTGAAAACCTGCATGAAAAAGCATTATAATTTCAGTATAAATATAGGTATGTCTATTGACTGAGTTCGCATGAATGCTTAACCCGAAATATAGGAGGAGAGATTGGTCCCACCAGGCGTGCCAGAATCTGTAGGGTGTTTTTCGTCACCCTATTGAGATAGGAATACGCACGCACTTGTCAGGCTACTACAGATTCCCCCCGCCTAGGGTAGGCCAGGGTTTAATGATTGTGGGGATCCAAACCTCCGGCAGCCGCGGACTAAACTGCCGTTAATTACCCCTCGCCTTTGGAGCGAGGGAACCTCCGATTGATGGGTTAAACTGGTCATGCGAACTCAATGTGCAGTGTGTGTGTGATGTGTTTTGAAAGGGGGTTTTGGATATGTCGAGAGCCACACAGAGTTTTTACGGAGGTCCCGCTACAAGGATAGCGGGTTGGGGGTTAAGGGGGCTAGCGGCCCCCTTGCGGGGTGCGGGGCAGCGTCCTATTAGAAATTTTTTTCTAACAGGGACAGTGTCGTGGAGTATGTATGTGTGTACATATGTATACATATGTATATATATATGTATATATATAAAAAAAGGAGAGGGAAAAGGCATCCAAAGGATGCGTGGGGCCAGCGCCTTGAGCGCTGTGCGCTTAGGTGCTGTGCGCCTAGGCGCAAGCGCGCCACGTGTCGGCACGTCGGAGCTTTGCGCTCGAGCGCTGGGCGCTTGAGCGCAAGCGCACCACGTGTCGGCAAGTGGGCGCTTTGCGCTCGAGCGCTGGGCGCTAGAGCGCAAGCGCGCCACGTGTCGGCACATGGGCGCTTTGCGCTTAAGCGCTGGGCGCTGGTGGGAAAAAGGGCTTTTAGTCCCAGAAATATGGTTTAGAGTGGAGTTAAACTCCTAAAAATGTTTTGGTTGAGGAAATGGGTTCTTCTTCTTCCTCCTCTGTTGGTTGGATCAAGAGATATGAGATCTAAAAATATCTTCTTTTTGAGATCTAATGACAAATCCAAGTTCCCCTTTGTGGGTTTTGTGGTGAAAAACTATTCAGTTTTGGAAAAGGGAGAGTAAAACTCTTGATTTAATTCACAAAAAAGAAGAAGGTTTGAAACCTTCAGAAAGGGGAAAGAGGCACAAACCCCTTGCTTTTTGAGATAATGAAAAGTGTGTTATTTTATTCATCATCATGTTGCCTTATTTAGGCTTACATATTTGCATATAGCCCCTTGGGCTTTATAAAATGGCATTTCGCCCATCCCATGTCTCATGTGCAATTTCTTTTTGCACATAAGCCATGGGCTTACAAAAATTTGGCTTTATGCCCATTCTGTTTACATTCATGCATAAAAATTATTTATTACATGATTTCATTTTGGCATTGGGGAGGGCCGGCCGCTTCATGTTCAGACTCGACCTGGGCATGGGCCCACTTGGCTTGGTGTTGACTTTGACTTTGACTTGGTCAACCAGGGTGCAATTTTCGACTTCAACAGACATCATAGTCCATAGAGTTTAGTTTAAGGACATTGTGGTCCATGTTTAAGGACATCATAGTCCATAGGGTTTTTGTTTAAGGACATTATAGTCCATTAGTTTAAGAACATCATAGTCTATAGAGTTTAGTTTAAGGACGTTGCGGTCCATGTTTAAGGAAATCATAGTCCATAGGGTTTTTGTTTAAGGACATCATAGTCCAGTAGTTTAAGGACATCATAGTCCATAGAGATTAGTTTAAGGACGTCGCGGTCCATGTTTAAGGACATCATAGTCCATATGGTTTTTGTTTAAGGACATCATAATCCATTAGTTTAAGGACATCATAGTCCATAGAGTTTAGTTTAAGGACATTGCGCTCATAGTCCTTTAGTTTCTGGCTCATCAATTTAGGGGTGTGCCAAGAGTTATTGATTATTGGGACCCTCCACCTCTCTGAAGACGTTGAAGAATTACAATGACATGTATCAGAGGTATGGAAAGATGTATCCTTGAACCAAATTTCAGATTGAGGAATTATTACTCCTGAGCATAGAGGCTCGGTTTAATCTCAGGAAGGACTTAACCAATTTGAGTTTGAAGTTGGTTCCTTAATATATATTTTCAGCGATCACGTGCTCCTACGTGATACTTTGAGGCAGTGTTAAACACTGAGTGTTGAGGGCGCTCACGTGTGGCACGCGATGCTTTTAAAGGTGGTGATGTTCGCTTGGTTTTATTCCCCATCTTTATATAAGTATTAAACATTTTATTCTTGTGGCCATCATGTATGAGCACGTGAGGCTCCTCAGAGTTAGACATTATTTCCTTGGGTTTATTCCTTTTTCTTTTTAAAAGTGCCATGCACTATCAGTGGGGGGTCACGTATGAACACATGATCTATTTCAATCTTTCTTTTGAGTTCATCACAGGTGGTCACGTGTGAACACGTGATCATCAATATGCATGGAATTCCTTCTTTGAGTTTATAAGAATTTAATTCTTTGGACTTAGTTCTTCTCCTAGGTTTTGGATCTGCATGGCAGAGTCTCCCCGATGAGAATTAAATTCTCAACTTGTGGAGAGCTCTGCTTCTGCAGATCATTCACCAGGCGGAAGTACTAAGTTCTTATATGAAGGGTTAAACCCTAGTTTTATCAGAGGAATTAAGTTCTTATATTCCTTTTGGGAGAATTAAATTATCTGAACTTAGATCTTCCCCTAGATTTTGGATCTGCATGGCAGAATCTCCCCGATGAGAATTAAATTCTCAACTTGAAGGGAGATCTGCTTCTGCAGATCTTTCACCAGAAGAAAGAACTAAGTTCTTATACGAAGGATAAAACCCTTAAAGAAGAGATAAGACGGTCTTTATACTTTCTTCTCACCTAGTTTTGTTTTGAAAAGTGGATTCTTCTCCCTTCTGAGAATTGAATTCTCTTTCTTCCCCTTTTTTATCTCTCTCTGTATCCGTCCCTCTCCCTTCAGTCTCGAATCCTTTATATAGCAGAGGCAAGTTTGTTGATTTTTGTTAAGGAAATCTCTCATTGAGAGATTTTTGATTAATTCGGGGATTTTATCCACCATTGCATCTTTGATCCAAGGGCCTCTGTTTTGCATAAGACATTTTTCTTGTTTTTGACAAGATTAGGAAAATATTTTCCCATACAGAGCTTATTCTATATCTTGGTGATTTTTAATCACCATTGGATCTTTGATCCAACAGTGCTCCGATTTACAGAGCACATTCTTTCTTGTTTAGAAAGATTGGCGAAATATTTCCAAAATAGGGTTCTTATCCCTTTTATATAGAATTTAATTCTATCGGCTAAGAAGGTATTAGGAATCCTCACGTGTAGCACGTGACCCAATGGCACTAGGCTGGTTTGCTTATATGCAGCAGTCCCAGAGAAGAGCATCACGTGTTGGCACGTGATGCGGCTTCTGGCATGTTATTTTTTTTTATGAATGTGCCTATAAATTTTTTATATAGATGCTCACGTGTGGCACGTGAGGCTCAACTTCAGCCTTATTTGTTAAGTGTAATACTTATAATTTTTCTCCAAGGCGCATCACGTGTGGGTA
This sequence comes from Agapanthus africanus, assembly GCA_030015575.1. Lineage (NCBI taxonomy): Eukaryota > Viridiplantae > Streptophyta > Magnoliopsida > Asparagales > Amaryllidaceae > Agapanthus > Agapanthus africanus. Next base: position 818,262,509 of record CM057339.1, on the reverse strand, counting down.
TATGATGTTCCTTTTGGGGAATCCTTCCATTGCTTTTTGGTTCATTATTTATTTATTTATAAGAGAACAAATGCCCCCACAGCGTTGTTCTCACGTGGCTTGCACGTGAGTGCACCGCTGTTACATTTACAGCTGTTGGATAGCCTAGCGGAACGGGGAGGTGAACCGCCCTTGTCACGTCTTATAAATGCAAGAGTTTGGCCTTTGGGAATCCACTGTTCTTTCATCTTCTTCCTTCTTTGTTTTCTTGGAGAATTTAATTCTCCCTTTCAGATCTTAGTTCTCTGTTTATTGCAATTCTAGAGTTAAACTCTGTTAGAAAAATGAACCTTTTCTAGGTAAAGATCTCGAACATTAGAGAAACCCTTTTCTTGAAAGAAAACTCCTGGATTTTAAATCCATCATGAGAGCTTTGCTCTCATCTGAAACCCATCTCTTAGATATCCAAAGTCATGTTCTTTGAGTGATAACTCTCAATGCTTTGGGCATTCCTCCTCTGACCTTTATGTCATTTGATTTCCAATTTATGGCGGTTTTTGGAATTTAATTCCATTGCGTAAAAGGAATTTAATTTCTCGGCGAAGAGCTTTGCTCTGAAGATCAATAGGACCCCTCCGGAATTTCATTCCCTGGTGTTCTTGAGAACATTTTCATAGGTTTTTTTTTATTTTTATTTGCACAAATTCAAATTTGTTGGGTATTTTGACAGTTTTTTTTATGAGGATGTCAAGTGTTGTTTAAACTCCCGTGTCCGTTTAATGAGAATCTTTTAGATTCTTATAGTGACTGTCCTGTCTCATCATTAGTGAGCCGCCATATTGATTTTGTGGGGTCCATTAGTTTTGCAATCAGTGGTCCCAAGGAACAAAATTTCTGTCTTTTCTTCCCATTATTATATATATGTATACACATATACAAAAGGTTTTATTAAAGGCTTTTCCTTTCCCTTTTTTCTGGAACAATGGCTTCTCTTCCTTACTTTCCTTTTACTCTCTCAGACCCCGCTTTTCCCCAATCGCCGTTGGATGAGGAGGCCATGGCGATGATCTGAGCCCATGACAGGGATTGCAGTAGTTTACTCTTATGGGGAGTTTGGTATGGGCACATTATCCGGGGCCGCCGCAGCTTTACTTGTGAGATGCTAACAGAGCCTCTGTGCCCCATTTCGCTGATGGATCGTCCGCCGACTTCATATGCGGTGGAGGTGGCTAATTGAACTCCTACAGGCCGTCTTGAACCATCAACAACCGATATAACCAACCAGCCCTTGCCGGCTATAGATATCTTAGGACGCCTCATCTGTCAAGGTGAAGCCCAACCCTGGGGGCAAGTCTATAAGGTAGGGCTTATCCCTCGTCATCCAATCGGCTATCTTCCTTGGGCTCGATATGTCCTCTCCGCCCATCGTGCATGGTTGCAGAAGGTTGGGTTATATCAGGCGGTATACTCGTCTCTTTTTCATTACCCGGCTCCTCACGTTTGGTGGGTTAAAGCTTTCCTAAATCAATGGAATCTTCCCACCAACACTTTCTTGTTAGGGGATCGTGAGGTCTCAATTTCTCTAGAAGAGTTCCGCGAGATCTCTGGGTTTCCGATCAGGGGAGAGCACTATGAAGAGTTGCTGCCTCCCTATGAGTATGTATTCATGACTGTGCCTGCTATGCTTGACGGCTTGACGACCGAAAACACCGTCCGTCATAAGTATCCTAGTCTAATCAAGACTCTGGGTATTTTCGAGAAGCTGTTCGCGGAGTCAGAGGGACAGAGCATCACCTTTAAGCGCTTCATCGCATGTTTTCTTCGTGAAGATTTCTTATCAAAGGAGGCTCCAAAATTTGCGAATATTAACGACCCTTTTGGGTCTGGGCTGAAAAAGCTGCCGGCCAAAGAAGAAGAATTGTCGCAATTTTACATTCCGATTTCATCGGCCGTGCCTTTTGATTCAATTGCGGCCCCTAGCATGGACGAAGAGACCTTCTTCATCGGCTTCATCAGTCTTTGGCTCAGTTGGTTCGCCATGCCGACTCATCGACACATCATGAGAGCCTCTGTCTTCTACCCCGCTCATCGCGTGGCCGAAGGGGCACGGTTAGCTATTGGCATCCCAGGATTGTCGCATCTTTATCATGGATTGAGCGTTGTAGCCAACACTTCAACCCCAGGTAAGGATGTCGTGAATTCCTCTCTCCACTACTTCACGTCGTGGATCGAGATGCATGTATTAGGAGCGTTCGCAGCGCATCAGAGGCCAGATTTTTATGACTCCTATACCTTCCCACGGATTATGAGGCTGGTGGATGCTTCAGCTCCCGACCCTACCCAGCTAGGAGCCCTCCACGTGCTGCTTAATCCGTACTCCAATGAGAGCGGGATGGTTTTCGTTGACCGAGTCCTTTCTGCTCCCGCCGGGCCTATTCAGCAGCTGTTTGACTTGTCGAAAGGTGGAGCGTCGTCTTTAAAACCTAAGGAGATCATGCACCTATACTCGATTAGGCCGGGTTACCTGGTGTTCTGGCAGAACAACGCGGCCATTTTTATGCGGTACAATTCGCATCGCTTCGCCCAGCAGTTGGGCTATAACCAAGGTGTCCCTTTCGAAGCGTTCTTTGTTGAACCTACTCCATCTCGGGAAGTCACGCGTGACATCCTCCATCACTTTATGCGGCTGAATACCATCTCCCGTTTCGTGATCCTCGAGGCCGACTATATTCCATGGTGCGTAGGGTCCTTCACGGGTTGGTACCACCCTCGAGTCGGTCCCGTCATCGTCGAGGAGAGGCGGGTACTCTTCGAATGTCGACCGTTGGCTCCGACCAAAGCTACTGGTGTTCCGTTGCAGCCGTGGACAGTGGTTCACCCTCCATTGAGGGATGGCAGCATGGTTCTCATCTCGAAAACCGCAGAGGCAGAATCGACTCCTGGCGCTGTTGGGATGCCAGTGCGCACTAGAGCTCAGGCGAAGGCCTCCGATGAAGCGTCAGTGACAGTACCATCAGTGGCAGTGTCATCCGCGGTGGTATTGCCAAAAGGGGATACTGGAAGCGAGGTTGGCCAACCTCACACCAAAGCGCTGAGAGGAAGGAAGCGATCCTCTTCCAGTGTTAGCTCTAGTTCGAAAAGGACGAAGAAAACAGCTGCCGCCTTGCTAGACCTTCTGCTGGAATCTGAGCCTATTGTTCAAGACGAGCCCATCTCCATGAAAGAGCCGGATGACGGTCTTATTTATCCTGGCTCGTCAGCTGAGGAAGCCGCGCAATTAGCTGAAGCTTTAAGGCGCTCGCAGGATGAGACCGAAAATGTGAGCATCCTGAAGAAGCCCTACCCCCCGGTTATCTTCTATGAAGATCCCCTTCACTACGGAAAGTACATATGGTCCTCTGTGAAGGGAAGATGAAAGAGCTTTCAAAGAGCCCATCTTCGCTGCTTTTGAAGACGAGCTGGCATTGAAGACCGGTAGGCATGAATCTGCATTTGAAGCCCGGCGAGCACATTTCCTCAGGAAGGAATGACGACTTGAAAAGGCCATACTAGAAGCATCCTGGCGCATCGGTATGTATGCTTTCCGTATTTTTTTTGGCAAATAATTTGTATAGCTTTTTATATCTCCTTATCTTTGCGAACACTTTGCAGGGACTTCAGCGACAAAAGAGGATCTGAGCCCAGGTCGTGCCATGGCCGTAGCCTCTATAGATGTCTCTCGTGAGGCACCGACAGGTGCAGAAGGGATTACTACGGCCGTCGTTCCTGTTGCGGAGCCTCCGATGGTGGTTCTTATTCATTCGGTGTCCATTCCTCGAGCGGAGGTGGCCCCATTGGCCATGCACCCTATGGATGTCTCTAGTGAAGCATTGAAAGGTGCAGAAGAGATTGTCGAAGCTGTTAGTTCTATTTTGGAGCTCCCGGTGACGACCTCTATCTCTTCGGCGTCTGTACTTTCCACAGAGGCGACCTTGCTGGTCATAGACCTAATGGATTTTTCTGGCGGCGTCTTGAAGATTGTAGGAAGGACTGCGGAGACCACTGTTCCCTCTTTGGAACCTGAAATGGCAGATGTTGCTTCGCAACTGGAAGCTGCTACACAAGTAAATGTCCCCGGTGATGTGCCTGAGGGTGCAGAGGAGGCTGTCGAAGCTGCTATACCTCCAGCTCAAGGCGAGCAGAGCAAAGAAGGTAATCTCTCACATTTTTATTTTAATGATCCCCTCGTTATCTGAAATCTTCTTTCTTTCAGAATTGCGTGAATTGGCGGCTTCTATAGTGGACCTATCTCCAAGGAAGTCCTTCCAGTGCTTACTTGATATGGCTGCCCTACAGGCGATATCCCCGCAAAGTATCGTCCTTTCTTCCGGGCAAGGTCGGTGTTCTTTGACCCCTTTGCTTTATTATCACTTTTTACAATGATGCTAATATGCCCTCTGCAATCCTGGAAGCTGATGACGAAGTGGAGATCCTTGATGGACCTTGTGGCATAGAGATTCGAGTCTTTAACGGAGCCAGAGCTGGCAAGCGACACGTTATCTATCGCTAAGAGAAGTGAAGATGGAGAAAATCCTCCATTTCATGCGCACCCTCCTGAGCGGCTCAAAGCTGTTCCCAGTTGGAACAGCAGCATCAACTTCCACCATCGGAGCTGGTAGGGTAAGTCTAGAGAGGGAACTTCCCCCAGCTTTCCTCACTCGGCGCCAGTGGCGACGTCGAGCATGTCATGTGACCGGGCTCACCTCTATTGTCGGGGTATCTTCGTCTTGCCCCCTGAACTGATGAGAAGTTTCTGTCGGTGTTAGCCTGTCGAAAACTGACGTCTGTTGAGAGGGGATGTCTAACCTGTTGAAGACTGACTTTCGGGCAGGGGAAGCACTTGTGACGACCTCATCCGAAGCAGGAATTGGAATGGTCAGTCTTGCGAAGTCCGATCCCTTAGCAGGAAATGCCCTTTTGATGACTTCGTTTACCGGAGCTGGAATGGCTATTCATTTCAGGATAACTCCTTCAGGTATTGCAGGCCTCCTTATGGGCCCATTGGAGTTTTGGCTCAGCCTATCGAAGACTGAGGCATTGGAATTGGACGACCCATTGAGCAGGGCCATGGTAGTTGCAAGCCGATCAAAGACCGACTTCTTTGGAGCTTCCTGTGATGGTATCGGGATGCTGAAGCCTTTTGGAGGGATCATTGTCACGTCCCGCTTTCCAAAATACGGAATACGAGGGGTAGACAAGGCCAGCCATGCTCTTTCGGTCAAGGAAATGTCCTGCCGTAGTCACACTTCGGCTTCTAGTTTTTTCATGGTAAACAGTAAATGATGCGCAGGTAATGAGAAATGTAGTAACTGAAGGAAACAATGTAAAGACTGACCTGAAGTGGAACAAACGAATGTAACTCGGAATGGCAAGTCAAGAAGTCTGTGATGCACTGGTCCAGGCTAAATCTTCTCCTCACACTGAGCATGCATACTCAGGTCGTCAGAGCGACACAATAGCAATATAATATATAAAAAATCATGTGACAATTCTATCAATGGTAATAGGTATGTGAAACAGTAAATCAATGATAGCATGAATATGAATGTGCAGTAATCAATGCAGCGGAACAGTAAAGCAGTAGAACGATATGTCACGTATGTCAACACAGTAAATAAGATATCTCAATGCCAGTATTCCTATCAGTCTCTAAGTCTCACTGTACAGGTCACTAAACCTATCGTCAGTCCAAGTGTGAGAGTCAACCACTCGCGAGTGTCCTCCACCCAAGGGTAGAACCCAAGGGCAAGGGACCACGGGCCCAACATGTAACATGTATATCACGGTGTATATCACATACCCTGTAAATCTCACTATATCTCCCTAAATATATAAGCCGGAATGGGACTCCCGAGATTCTGTTGAACTCACACCTGAACTACCCTACACCCCGTAGCCAACATCAAACGCTAACCATAACCCTAAATACTAATCGATCCGTGACAAGTCTGCGCGAGAACTGGAGGCAGGACCTCCATCAAGCACGTCCCGACTAATACCTAAGATAAATGGCAGTGTCGGATGCCTTATCTGCGACACCCATGCAAGCGCTTCCATAAGTGTCCCATACCACTTATAGTCACACGTACACGCATCCCACAGACGTCGACAATGCAATAGAATAATAGGGTCACTGATTGGGTGCAAGTACGTATCACTTTTACTTAATCACGGATACACGAACACTGACGTACTTGCCACAATCATCTCTAGAATCTAACACTGGGTAAATGCACGATATTATTAGGTTATCACTACAATGATATGGGTATGATATGATGCGTGAAAAGTATATAAGCACGATTAAGGTGTCACAAAACAGTATTTTATCACTTACACGATTTATCATGAAACGTACATATATAATTTAGCGAAACGATAAACAGGTAAAAATTAGTATGTTCAGTTATCTATCCATCGAATTTAGTTTCAAGCCAATCGGGTTCCAGGATCATTAATTATAACCATTTCATTTTAAGCGTTCGCGGCTGGAAATCCGGTTTCAGAATCAGATGTCCGTATCGCAACGCATTTTAACCCCAGTTGGGATCAGAATTTAGCGATGCTACAGTTGGATGAATTCTATGGTTTTCAGTAAGGTTTTCAACGCTATAAACGGATCTTCGATCGCGTCTGTACGTCAGGAGATATACACTGTTTACTATTAATATGTCAATCCTGATTCTGTTGGGACTGTTATGTGTCCCGATCTTCTAAATTACAGATTAAATATCAAACGGTAACGAAACAGAATGAAACCAATTGTGTTGTCTAGATAACATATTTACCTATAATAAACAGCGGAGTTCCGCAACCTAAGAATTAAGGAAATCCTGTGGTACCCAATACGGAAAAGCAAGCAAAGACTCGAGTCGCTCTGGACTGCAGTCCAGAGTCGCACTCCGATATGAATATTATCACAATTTAAGTACAGGAAAATCAGAAAACCAGTATAGGGTTAAAGTTCATCGGGTCAGCTTCGATTTGAGCCCTCGAACGCACCATTCTAGTGTGTATATGATTTATGGTGAATTTAACGGTTTTCAGGTACAATAAAATTCCAGTTTTACGGTTAAACTTAGGGGTGGTTGTTTTAGTCGTTAACGGTAATATTTCCCAGCGAAATTTGCACACGTTATCCATCCCTACAAGGTCCAATGCTATATATCCCGTTCCGTCAAATGTGATAATGATTTTCTAAGAGGACACGTATCGAACAGTTTTGTTGCCATATTTAACATAAGGCAAAACATGGGATATATATACGATTTAAATTTGTAAACTAATAATAAATAGCATGTAGCAAGTGGAGACTTGCCTGGACACGAAGAATTGATAGCACGGCAGCGAAGACAGTAGTGACACGGCACGGGCACGGAGTAGCAAGCGCCCGACGAATCTCGGCTAGGTTTGGCTTGAGCTCGAGTCTCGGCAGCGGCTTGGTTGTTGGGGTCTAGACGACAAGAGTGGTGGTCGGTGGTGTGCCGAGACCGATAATGAGAGATTGCAAGTGGAGGGATATTGGAAAGAGAAAAGATTTGTAGAGAGTGAAAGTGCTAGAGAGAGAGAAATGAGAGAGAGAGAGAGAGTAGGCAGAGAGAGAGAGAGAGAGTGTGTAGACAGAGAGAGAGAGCTGAGAGTTAGAAAGAGAGAAATCTGAGAGAGAGAGAGAGAGATGACGACGATGATGATGATGAGGTGACGGCGTAGGGTTCAGGGCGACGACGACGAGAGGATCGTCGGCGAGAGGCGCAAGATGGCCGGTGATGGTTGCAGGGGGTGGAGCTATGGTGGTCGCGGTGTCGAGCGGAGGCGGATGAAGAAAGGAGGTAGTCGGCTGGGGTGTCGACGAGATGCGATGGGTTCTGGTGAGGGAGGTGCAGGTGAGGGTGCTCGGGGATGATGGCGGCGGCCATCGACGTGGGAAACTAATGAGGGAAAACGGGGTGCAGGGGTCAGTTGATGGGTGCAGGGGAGATCGGGCTCGGCTGAGGGAGTGAGTCGGGGTTCTGATGAAGGAGAAGGGAGAGCGAGGGAGGAGCGAGGAGAGGTGGTGATGCCGGCGGTGGTGGCGATTGCGGGTGCGGGTCGAGAGGGGAGGAAGGAAGAGAACGAGGGAGATGGAGATAGTGAGGTGAGGAAAAGAGTGAGTGGGTGTGTACGAGAGGAGAGATACGAAGACGGGATCGCGCGTCGTGGGTGTAACGTGCGCGAGCGCGGGCGTTGGTGGAGGCGAGGAACGCGGGCGTGAGCGGAGGAGGCGGGAAAGAGAGCCATTGGGGAAGACGGTCGAAGCGGGTCGGGTCGGGGAGCGTGTGCGAGTTGTGGGCTGAAGCGGGCGCGGGAGTGAGTGGGGTGTTGGGTTTAGAAAGAGTGGGCCGAAGAAATAAAGGGAAAAATGGTGAAGGAATGTGGGCCGGCTCTGGAGAAAAGTAAATGGTTTAATAAATTGCCCTGGGCTCGGGCTGCTGGGCTGCAGAATAAAAAATCAAATAGAGAAATATATGGGATTTGGGCTGGGGACTGCTGGGCTGAAGAGCTGGGCTAAAAAAAAATAAAAGAATTAAAGGGGAGAGGGAGTGGCCCAGGCTGGGAAAGAAATGTGTGGGGGGGGGGAAATGAATGAAATGGCTGAGGAAAATATAGGTTAGAAAATAGGATGTGCTTTTGGAAATCAAAAGAATTGCGAGGAAAAGAGGGTAAGGCCGGGTTTGGGTTTGGAAATAAATAAGGATAGGGAAAAATTTAGGTAAAAGGGACCGGTCGGGAAATAGCAAATAAAAGAATCTGGGAAAGATGTAAAATGGATAGGTAATAGGGTTTTTAAACTAACTTAAAGAATTTTAAATTCAAACTAACAAACTTGTAAGTGATAATTTATATAAATACGGACATTGGCGTATAAAAGGAAACCGGGTATTGCATCATACCACCCTTACAAAAATTTCGTCCTCGAAATTTAAAAGAACAACTAGTTATAAATAATAAGCGAAGAATTATCATATCGAACACTAATACATGCTGATTTACTTAAAAACGGGTGGACAAAGTTTTGAAAGTACATACATATATATAAGAACCACATACAAATGTTAAGCCAAAAAGCATAATGCAGGAACACTATAAGGACAACTACAAATATACAAGAATATAGGTAACAATTAACGAATAGTATTAATCAAAGTGTGCTCGGTACAAGTCGAAACCAAATGTGTGCACATCTAAGTATATCAAAATAGCAAACAGAAATAATAAGTATAAGACTCAACCACTTATAATAGTAAGCATATGCATAATACTAGAAATAAGGTAACGATAATAAAGTAGTGAAAGATTTGTCGGTAATTTAAAACATTTTAGGATGTTGTATCGATCAAATAGTTTTGAATCAACTTAGAAAACTCACATAACGAAAACGGGGAACATGGAACAATATATGCGCAGTGTAAGTTTGCGCTACTGAAAAATAAAGATAATAGTAGTGTGCTTTGAAATACATAAAGCTAATTAGTCAATAATACGCACTCTTCGACAAATACAAGATAATGAAAACCAAGTTTTCGAATGATAAAGTCCCTAAATATATATAGGGTAATAAGAAAGCATATAAAAATGTATAGGGCTAGCTAGGGTAAGGATTACAAGGATATGTGGCTCATTCAGAAGGTCGCAGTGTGGCGGCTGTAGGCTGAAGATCAAGGAGACTGGGATCGGGTCAGCACAGAAAGTAATGGTGAGCAACAAAAGGACTACAAGGTAAAAATATGGGGAAGACTAACGATCGGTAAATCCTATGAATCAAGAATTTGAAAAGTTAATGAACTCGGTAATTCATAAGGAAGGTCCTCCTCCCAGAAGGATCTCAAACAGGGTACGGACGAAGGATGAATGGTGGCTCATTCCAAGGATCAAGGTGCGGTACTTTCTAATCGAAACGGGGGTGAAAACTATACAATGAGTAGGGGTGGACAGTCAGGGGACTCAGGAGAAAAATAAATGGATATGGGCAATAAACAAGTATCAAGCGAACTAATAATCAAAAGGTTTACGAATTCAGAAGATTTATTTCATTCAAGAAAATTTGAAACAAGGCATTCCCAAAGGCGAAAAGTGGCCCTAAACTATATACATTTTATTTGGCCAGAAAGACAACATCCAAAGGAATTCCGTCAGTCGCGGTTGTGAAGGTTCAGCAGGTTGCGGTAGGCTCGCGTACTCAGGTAGGGACGTCCATTTCCATAGCGCCTCGCGGGCAATGCCACTGGAAGTTCTTCCACAGCAGGGTCTTGATCTTCTGGTCCTTCTTCCTCGGATGGAGCTTCTTCATCGAGGTCCGATTCCACGTGATTCTCTTCTTCTGGATTTTCTTCCATGGGATTTTCCTCAACTGGATTTTCTTCTATCGGGTCTTCATCGGGATCTTCCTCTATCTGGTCTTCCTCTATAGGGTTCTCTTCAGGATCTCCTTCTTCTTCGTCGGAATCAGTTATCATGTTAAACTCTGGGGCGGCTACTCCTTCGTCCTCTGAATTGTTGTTTCCGAAATTGACCTGGGGACCGTTGATCCCATCGTCAGAACTCATCAGCGTGTGGTCTAAGGAAACGCATGACTGTGCATCCTCGTCTAGATGCGGCGCTGCTCCGGGGTGGGCCATGGCCTGAAAAGAAAGAGTTATGATTAGGCAATGGGACACATCAAGGAAATAGCTCAGGGTACGAAGTATAGGAAAATATACGGTTGCAGGAACTGAAAGATCAGGATTAAAATACTGTGATAATGAATAGAATTAGATAAAGAGAAAGCAAGAGAATGACACATATATTACGATTCAAATTTTTATTGCATTCAATCAAAAGTTCAGCGGATACAAGATTTCAAATGGAAAGAAATATTCAAAAAAAAATGACAACATTATTACTGAAAGTAGATAACATGAAAAATCCTTCTTCGACTACTACAACGTTGCATTCTCGTCGCGTGAGTTGAATCCTGCGTTAGGTCCGCCTTATCGTCGAAGTTCGAAATACGCGATAATCCTCACTTGGCAGGAGTGGAGAGTGTGGACGAGTTTCCTCCTTGTAGTTCTTTCCTTTCAGGGCAACCGTTGATGAGATGTTCGCTGGATCCACAAATCAGACATTTCCCTTGGGCGCGGCGACAATCCCTCTGAAGATGTCCCGGCCTCCTACAGTACCCACAACATGGAATCTTCTGCTGCTTCTGCCGCGGAGAAACAAATTGGCGCTTCATCTTCCTCTCTTTTCCTCGTCTAACGGGGATCCCTTTATGATTGGAGACAGCCGCTGGTGCCTGGTTCATCTGTCTTCTCAATCCTTCAGCCAACAAGTCGTTTGTTCGCTCCTGGGCTTCTTTCAAACCTTGCAGTACACACAAAATCTCGATGTCTGATTCTGGGGAGCGGATATGGATGAAGAAACGTTGGAAGACATGATCCTGAACAATGATTTTGAGGATGATATAAGTCACAAGATATACGAATCAAAATATAATATGGATATGACAAGGATTCAAAAATATCAGAGGTGCTGAATTTATTATAAGTGGGGAATCAACTGTATGACTTTAAGTCACTTGATTAGAGTACGGTAGTGCAATTGCAACCACGTATCCTTGTCAAGTCAGCCGAAACCATAGCGAATGGATAGCTGAACACACGATGTGAATATGGATCAAGAATGACAAGTTCGCAATCTAGACCGAGGGATGTCTTAGATTTCCAAACTATACATGGAAAACTGCAATCCCAATCGATGCAAAACCTGGCTCTGATACCAACTAAACCATGTCACGTCCCGCTTCCCAAAATACGGAATACGAGGGATAGACAAGGCCAGCCATGCTCCTACGGTCAAGGAAATGTCCTACCGTAGTCACACTTCGGCTTCTAGTTTTTTCATGGTAAACAGTAAATGATGCGCAGGTAATGAGAAATGCAGTAACTGAAGGAAAAAATGTAAAGACTGACCTGAAGTGGAACAAACGAATGTAACTCGGAATGGCAAGTCAAGAAGTCTGTGATGCACTGGTCCAGGCTAAATCTTCTCCTCACACTGAGCATGCATACTCAGGTCGTCAGAGCGACACAATAGCAATATAATATATAAAAAATCATGTGACAATTCTATCAATAGTAATAGGTATGTGAAACAGTAAATCAATGACAGCATGAATATGAATGTGCAGTAATCAATGCAGCGGAACAGTAAAGCAGTAGAACGATGTGTCACGTATGTCAACACAGTAAATAAGATATCTCAATGCCAGTATTCCTATCAGTCTCTAAGTCTCACTGTACAGGTCACTAAAGCTATCGTCAGTCCAAGTGTGAGAGTCAACCACTCGCGAGTGTCCTCCACCCAAGGGTAGAGCCTAAGGGCAAGGGACCACGGGCCCAACATGTAACATGTATATCACGGTGTATATCACATACCCTGTAAATCTCCATATATCTCCCTAAATATATAAGCCGGCATGGGACTCCCGAGATTCTGTTGAACTCACACCTGAACTACCCCACACCCCGTAGCCAACATCAAACGCTAACCATAACCCTAAATACTAATTGATCCGTGACAAGTCTGCGCGAGAACTGGAGGCAGGACCTCCATCAAGCACGTCCCGACTAATACCTAAGATAAATGGCAGTGTCGGATGCCTTATCTGCGACACCCGTGCAAACGCTTCCATAAGTGTCCCATACCACTTATAGTCACACGTACACGCATCCCACAGACGTCGACAATGCAATAGAATAATAGGGTCATTGATTGGGTGCAAGTACGTATCACTTTTACTTAATCACGGATACACGAACACTGACGTACTTGCCACAATCATCGCTAGAATCTAACACTGGGTAAATGCACGATATCATTAGGTTATCACTACAACGATATGGGTATGATATGATGCGTGAACAGTATATAAGCACGATTAAGGTGTCACAAAACAGTATTTTATCACTTACACGATTTATCATGAAACGTACATATATAATTTAGCGAAACGATAAACAAGTAAAATTTAGTATGTTCAGTTATCTATCCATCGAATTTAGTTTCAAGCCAATCGGGTTTCAGGATCACTAATTATAACCATTTCATTTTAAGCGTTCGCGGCTGGAAATCCGGTTTCAGAATCAGATGTCCGTATCGTAACGCCTTTTAACCCCAGTTGGGATCAAAATTTAGCGATACTACAGTTGGATGAATTCTAGGGTTTTCAGTAAGGTTTTCAACGCTACAGACGGATCTTCGATCGCGTCAGTACATCAGGAGATATATACTGTTTACTATTAATATGTCAATCCTGATTCTGTTGGGACTGTTATGCGTCCCGATCTTCTAAATTACAGATTAAATAACAAACGGTAACAAAACAGAATTAAACCACTTGTGTTGTCTAGATAACAGATTTACCTATAATAAACAGCGAAGTTCCGCAACCTACGAGTTAAGGAAATCCTGTGGTACCCAATACGGAACAGCAAGCAAAGACTGGAGTCGCTCTGGACTGCAGTCCAGAGTCGCACTCCGATACGAATATCATCACAATTTAAGTACAGGAATATCATAAAACTAGTAAAGGGTTAAAGTTCATCAGGTCGGCTTCGATTTGAGCCCTCGAACGCACCATTCTAGTGTGTATATGATTTATGGTGAATTTAACGGTTTTCAGGTACAATAAAGTTCCAGTTTTACGGTTAAACTTGGGGGTGGTTGTTTTAGTCGTTAACGGTCATATTTCCCAGCGAAATTTGCACACGTTATCCATCCCTACAAGGGCCAATGCTATATATCCAGTTCCGTCAAATGTGATAATGATTTTCTAAGAGGAAAAGTATCGAACAGTTTTGTTGCCATATTTAACATAAGGCAAAACATGGGATATATATACGATTTAAATTTGTAAACTAATAATAAATAGCATGTAGCAAGTGGGGACTTGCCTAGACACGAATAATTGATAGCACGGCAGCGAAGACAGTAGTGACACGGCACGGGCACGGAGTAGCAAGTGCCCGACGAATCTCGGCTAGGTTTGGCTTGAGCTCGAGTCTCGGCAGCGGCTTGGTTGTTGGGGTCTAGACGGCAAGAGTGGTGGTCGGTGGTGTGCCGAGACCGATAATGAGAGATTGCAAATGGAGGGATATTGGAAAGAGAAAAGATTTGTAGAGAGAGAAAGTGCTAGAGAGAGAGAAATGAGAGAGAGAGAGGGAGTAGGCAGAGAGAGAGATAGAGAGTGTAGACAGAGAGAGAGCTGAGAGTTAGAGAGAGAGAGAGAAATCTGAGAGAGAGAGAGAGATGACGACGATGATGATGATGAGGTGACGACGTAGGGTTCAGGGCGACGACGACGAGAGGATCGCCGGCGAGAGGTGCAAGATGGCCGGTGATGGTTGCAGGGGGTGGAGCTATGGTGGTCGCGGTGTCGAGCGGAGGCGGATGGAGAAAGGAGGTAGTCGGCTGGGGTGTCGACGAGATGCGATGGGTTCTGGTGAGGGGGGTGCAGGTGAGGGTGCTCGGGGATGATGGCGGCGGCCGTCGACGTAGGAAACTAATGAGGGAAAATGGGGTGCAGGGGTCAGTTGATGGGTGAAGGGGAGATCGGGCTCGGCTGAGGGAGTGAGTCGGGGTTCTGATGAAGGAGAAGGGAGAGCGAGGCAGGAGAGAGAAGAGGTGGTGATGCCGGCGGCGGTGGCGATTGCGGGTGCGGGTCGAGAGGAGAGGAAGGAAGAGAACGAAGGAGATGGAGATAGTGAGGTGAGGAAAAGAGTGAGTGGGTGTGTACGAGAGGAGAGATACGGAGACGGGATCGCGCGTCGTGGGTGTAACGTGCGCGAGCGCGGGCGTTGGTGGAGGCGAGGAACGCGGGCGTGAGTGGAGGAGGAGGGAAAGAGAGCCATTGGGGAAGACGGTCGTAGCGGGTCAGGTCGGGGAGCGTGTGCGAGTTGTAGGCTGAAGCGGGCGCGGGAGTGAGTGGGGCGTTGGGTGTAGAAAGAGTGGGCCGAAGAAATATAGGGAAAAATGGTGAAGGAATGTGGGCCGGCTCTGGAGAAAAGGAAAATGGTTTAATAAATTGCCCTGGGCTCGGGCTGCTGGGCTGCAGAATAAAAAATCAAATACAGAAATATATGGGATTTGGGCTGGGGACTGCTGGGCTGAAAAGCTGAGCTAAAAAAATAAAAGAATTAAAGGGGAGAGGGAGTGGCCCAGGCTGGGAAAGAAATGTGGGGGAGGGGCAATGAATGAAATGGCTGAGGAAAATATAGGTTAGAAAATAGGATGTGGTTTTGGAAATCAAAAGAATTGTGAGGAAAAGTGGATGAGGCCGGGCTTGGGTTTGGGAATAAATAAGGATAGGGAAAAGTTTAGGGAAAAGGGGCCGGTGTGGAAATAGCAAATAAAAGAATCTGGGAAAGATGTAAAATGGATAGGTAATAGGGTTTTTAAACTAACTTAAAGAATTTTAAATTCAAACTAACAAACTTGTAAGTGATAATTTATATAAATACGGATATTGGCGTATAAAAGGAAACCGGGTATTACAATCATGGTGCCGAAGAACAACCCAGTGGTGGCCTGTGTCACCTGTTCCACCGGCATTGCGAAGATGGAGGCCACTTGGGGCCCATAAATTACTCCTCCCATAGGGACGGCGTGGGAGTTGTTGTTGCTATTGGTGCAGTTGGAAGCCATTGACACCATCTTCTCTTCTGCACGGAGCAAGACACCAAATCATTGTACCTCGAATCCAGGGGCAACTATATTAAACCGCAATTCGTTCGCAAACACGACACACGAATGTGGAGTGGAAAGAGGAAAAGGTCCCACTGGGCGTGCCAGAATCTGTTTACCGCCGGAAACGATGAAAGACAAACGTTTTGCCTGCATTTGGGGGCAGATGCTATTGGGTTTTATCCATCCACCTCTCCGAAAATGCTAAGTTGATTTATGGCACCGTGTATCGGAGGATTGGACAGATGCGGCCGTTGTAGCAGACTTTGTCAGATTCCCCCTCGTTTGCGAGGGGTTTTTGATTGTGGGGACGCTCTTCCCTATAGGCGCAAGCCCCCACAGTTAATTACGCTACCTCATCGCGGTAACCACTTTCTCTTTCTCCAGATGTTCACTTCGTGTCGTGTGTGTTTGTTTTATTTTTGGTTGCCCGTGGATTGTATATGGAGACTAATTTGTGTTGTCGCCGCAGGGCGTGGATTAGTGCAAATCCGTATTTTATTAGATTTGGGTTTGGCTGATTTAAAGATCGTTAACCTTGTTCGAGATTAAGATCGACTTAAATATTTTTTAAGGATACGTTAATCCGATATTGGACTAAGATCTACTTAACGGGGGTTCGGGATCATTTTTGATCTAGTGAAAGAGCATTTGGGCTCTATCGTTTTCGTTTAAGGACGTTGCGGTCAATGAGCTAGTTTAAGGACATTACGGTCTATAGCTTAGTTTAAGGACGTTGTGGTTCATGGGCTAGCTTAAGGACATTACGGTCCATGTTTAAGGACATCATAGTCCATAGGGTTTTTTTGTTTAAGGACATCATAGTCCATAAAATTTAGTTTAAGGATGTTGCGATCCATTTTTAAGGACATCATAGTCTATAGGGTTTTTGTTTAAGGACATCATAGTCCATTAGTTTAAGGACATCATAGTCCATAGAGTTTAGTTTAAGGATGTTGCGGTCCATGTTTAAGGACATCATAGTCCATAGGATTTTTGTTTAAAGACATTATAGTCCATTAGTTTAAGGACATCATAGTCCATAGAACTTAGTTTAAGGACGTTGCGGTCCATATTTAAGGACATCATAGTCCATAGGAATTTTGTTTAAGGACATCATAGTCCATTAGTTTAAGGACATCGTAGTCCATAGAGCTTAGTTTAAGGACATTGCGGTCCATGTTTAAGGGCATCATAGTCCATAGGGTTTTTGTTTATGGACATCATAGTCCATTAGTTTAAGGACATCATAGTCCAGAGAGTTTAGTTTAAGGACGTTGCGGTCCATGTTTAAGGGCATCATAGTCCATAGGGTTTTTGTTTAAGGACATCATAGTCCATAGAGTTGAGTTTAAGGATGTTGCGGTCCATGTTTAAGGACATCATAGTCCATAGGATTTTTGTTTAAAGACATCATAGTCCATTAGTTTAAGGACATCATAGTCCAGAGAGCTTAGTTTAAGGACGTTGCGGTCCATGTTTAAGGACGTTGCAGTCCATACGATTTTTTTTAAGGACATCATAGTCCATTAGTTTAAGGACATCGTAGTCCATAGAGTTTAGTTTAAGGACATTGCGGTCCATGTTTATAGGCATCATAGTCCATTAGCTTAAGGACATCATAGTCCATAGAGTTTAGTTTAAAGACGTTGCGGTCCATGTTTAAGGACATCATAATCCATAAGGTTTTTGTTTAAGGACATCATAGTTCATTAGTTTAAGGACATCATAGTCCATAGAGTTTAGTTTAAGGACGTTGCGGTCATAGTCCGTTAGTTTCTGGCTCATCAATTTAGGGGTGCGCCATGAGTTATTGGTTAATGGGACCCTCTACCTCTCTTAAGACGTTGAAGAATTACAACGACATGTATTAGAGGTGTGGAGAGATGTACCCTTGAACCAAATTTCAGATTGAGGAATTATCACTCATGAGCATAGAGGCTCGGTTTAATCTCAGGAAGGACTTAACCAATTTGAGGTTGAAGTTGTTCCTTAATATATATTTTCAGCGATCACTTGCTCCCATGTTATACTTTAAGGCAGTATTAAACTCTGAGAGTTGAGGGCGCTCACGTGTGGCACGTGAGGCTTTTAAAGGTGGTGCTGTTCGCTTGGTTTTATTCCCCATCTTTATATAAGTGTTAAACACTTTATTCTTGTGGCCATCACGTGTGAGCACGTGAGGCGCCTCAGAGTTAGACATTGTTTCCTTGGGTTTATCCCCTTTTCTTTTTAAAAGTGCCGAGCACTATCAGTGAGGGGGTCACGTATGAACATATGATCTATTTCAATTTTCTTTTGAGTTCATCACAGGTGGTCACGTGTGAACAAGTGATCATCAATATGCATAGAATTTCTTCTCTGAGTTTATAAGAATTTAATTCTTTGGACTTAGGTCTTCTCCTAGGTTTTGGATCTGCATGTCAGAGTCTCCCCGATGTGAATTAAATTCTCAACTTGTGGAGAGGTCTACTTCTGTAGATCTTTCACCAGAAGGAAGAACTAAGTTCTTATATGAAGGGTTAAACCCTAGTTTTATCAGAGTAATTAAGTTCCTATATGCCTTTTGGGAGAATTAAATTCTCTGAATTTAGATCTTCCCCTAGGTTTTGGATCTGCATGGCAGAATCTCCCCGATAAGAATTAAATTCTTAACTTATGGGGAGATCTGCTTCTGCAGATCTTTCACCAGAAGAAAGAACTAATTTCTTATACGAAGGATTAAACCTTTAAAGAAGATATGAGACAGTCTTTGTACTTTCTTCTCACCTAGTTTTGTTTTGAAAAGTGGATTCTTCTCCCTTATGAGAATTGAATTCTCTTTCCTCCCTTTTTTTTTTATCTCTCTCTGCATCCCTCCCTCTCCTTTCAGTCTCGTGTCCTTTATATGGCAGAGGCAAGTTTGTTAATTTTGATTAAGAAAATCTCTCATTGAGAGGTTTTTGATTAATTCGGAGATTTTATCCACCGTTGGATCTTTGATCCATGGGCCTCTGTTTTACAGAAGACATTTTTCTTGTTTTTAACAAGATTGGGAAATTATTTTCCCATACAGAGTTTATTCTATATCTTGGTGATTTTTAATCACCATTGGATCTTTGATCCAACACTGCTCCGATTTACAGAGCATAATCTTTCTTGTTTAGAAAGATTGGGGGAAATATTTCCAAAATAGGGTTCTGATCCCTTTTATATAGAATTTAATTCTATCGGCTCAGAAGGTATTAGGAATCCTCACGTGTAGCACGTGACCCAATGGCACTAGGCCAGTTTGCTTATATGCAGCAGTCCCAGAGAAGAGCATCATGTGTTGGCCTGTGATGCACCTTCTGGCCTGTTATTTGTTTTATGAAGGCGCCTATATACTTTGTATATAGATGCTCACGTGTCGCACGTGAGGCTCAACTTCAGCCTTATTTGTTAAGTGTAATGCTTATAATTTTTGCTCCAAGGCGCATCACGTGTGGGCACATGATGTTCCTTTTGGGGAATCCTTCCATCGCTTTTTAGAACATTATTTATTTATTATTTATTTTTTTTATGAGAGAACACCCTCGAAACAAAAGAAAAGGAAGTGGCGGAAATGGCCGCTAATATGAACAAAATAGCTCTAATGATACAAAATATGTGCGGGATAATGTCTCAACCTTCGAAACCGCCGGCCGAAGATCCGCCAGTGGTCCTTTACAATAAGAATGGGGAAGCTTCATGTCTTTCGTAATCCCTTCCAGTTGTCAAGGGTGATAAGATCTCAAAGGCGCAACTTAATGAATATATCACCCGACAGATTAAAGCCCACTAGGCCAGTTAAGCGGCAAATAAGTTGGTCAATACTGGTCGGCTATATCCAGCGTGTACGACCAATTGCAGTACCCTCCGGGATATATAATCCTAAACTTTAACGTCTTCAAGGGGACAGGGATCCAACACCAGCATATTGCACAATTTAAAGTCATGTGCGGTAATACTGGAGGTGACGACAAACTGCTCTTTCGATAGTTCGTCAGCAGGCTGGTGGAGATAGCTTTTGAATGGTATTCGTAGCTCCCAAATGATTCTGTTAAAACCTTTGCTAATATGGATTTACTCTTCACACACAGATTTGTTAGTGCAAGTGAACGTACTATGATCTCTGCGTTAATCAACGAAAGAGTAAGGTCTAACGAGACGTTAGTACAATACGCTATTCGATGGAGGAACCTTTGGTGCAAATGCGAACAACGCATCAATGAAGGTCCAACCATTGGGATGTTCATAGGTACCCTTGATCCATAGTTGAAGGTGTACTCGTTTTTAGTTTTTACCAAGCCTGTCACCTTCCAAGGGCTTATCAATAAGCTGGTTCAGCTGGAACAGATTGGTCAAGGCCCTTCCTCATCAAGTGGAGAATTTCAGAACAACAAGAATAAAGGAAAGACGGCGTTTGTCGCCAATGCTCAGCAACAATCAGGCGGCCCTAAAGCACCCGGGCATCAAAATAATAACCGCTCAGGTCCCACCCTCGAAGAAAGGTTAGGACGCAAGTATTGTTTCCCTAATGACAAGACAATGAAATTATTCGACCTTGCTATTAAGAACCGCATGCTATCACTGCATGAGCCACGGTGACTAGCACAAGCCAATGCGATCAACGATCTAAATTACTGTCCTTACCATTGGGTGATAAGACACCCGATTGAATACTGCTATGTATTTAAGAATTAGGTTGAGGACCAATACAAGTAGGGCAACTTTATGTTGTCAGATAGCTGGAAGGTAGAGCCTCTATAGAGACACGCCTCCAGGAAGGCTGATACGGCAGGGGCATCTTGCTAGATGATAAAAGAAGCTCCGTGGGAGATGGTTCTTTCTTCAAAAATGAAGTAGATGTTGAAAGAGTTGCAAGCATGTCCTATAATCAAGTGGAAAATCTCACCTGAACCCAAAATTATCGAAGAGATGTTGAAACCGCGTCCCACAGCGAAAGCTGATGATAAAGGTAAAAGCCGCCAAGTCAATTCTTCCAAGAAAAAGAAAAGAAGACCAGAAAACCCGTACAGCCTGCTAAATATGTCGAAAGTGTAAGGATCTCCAAAAGTATATGTTGATTTACCCTAACTCCTTTGCCATCATCCGTGGCCGTTTGCAGAACAAATTTTTTTCTACCAAAGTAAAAACGGCACTAGAATAACCCAGTAAACCGGATCTAACCATAAACCTAACTAGCAAAACTAGGAGAGCTATCTACTATGATAAGAAAGCCTCACTAAAGGATCCATGTCCTTCGGTCTTCTTTATTCATCATGTGCTCCTAGTGGCCACCTTGAACAATCTTGATCTTCACTTCTTTCTCCATCGGTTCTCCGCGATCGATCTTTCTCTCCGGTCCTCCTTTGTCGTAGATGATCCACCCGAAAGATGTGATCCATAGCTCTAGCTCCTAGCTAAGTGTCAATAGGAGCAACTAGAGAACTTGGGATGCTAATCCAAGAACTCTAGGATGTAGTATGAAGATCAAAGTGTTCTAATATCTCTATCTTGCCTCCTCTCTTGTTTCTCAACACATGAGAGAGTAGAGAGGAAGAAGATGATGAAGGTGATGAAGCTCAAGAGAAGGAGATGAGGGTAAAGCAAAATGGTAAGAGCAAAAGAAAATGAGCAACCATGTGATAGAAAAATCACTCACTATGGTTTTGTGAAACAATATCCATGAATAAATAATATCAACCATGCTTCAATAGTTGCCACAAATGAATTAATAATTCATTTGTCAACTATTGAAGCCATGGTTCTCACCATACCCCCCTCTTCTTCACTTTACACTTCATTTCAATTTATGAATAAATGGAAAAATCCATGATGAGGTGTCCACCTTCTAGAATATTATCCGTAATAAAATACGGATTACAGTCTACAGTATATATATACCGGCATTCGGATAAAAACACGAATGCCCAAAGAGATAGAATAACACGAAGAACATAATACTAGAATACACATATCGAAATACATATATGCAAATTATTAAATCAATACTTGATTTAATAATCCGGCTCAATCCCGAGCCGGCTAGTATTATCAACTGCCCGATCAAAAGTCCGGGTACAAAGTACATCAATCGATTGGAACCCTACACTTATCCAATACGGCTACTACATCATTTCTCCTGAACCAGGGAAAAACTCTGTGTAGGTCTCTAAAGACTCGACAGTACGCCGGCAGTGAGTTACTGGATAAATCCATAACCACAAGCATGCCAGCGGCACTAGTTGTACGTAACGGCTACCCGGATACCTGTCGAAAAGGAAGGCCGACGAGCAAACTCATCCAGATCCCTATTAAGCCTACCCGTGACAATCTCCGTACAGTCCGATCTCTTTGTCTAAGAGTATCGCACAGGTCTAGCGGGTGGTAAACGTCGGACCCTAATAACCCGATAAATCGTGCTGATGTGGCTCAGGACCAATCCGGGAAACTACTGATTAACCTATCAGTAAATCCCAACTGTCTTGGCCAAGGTCTTATGGTCTTGACCAATCGAACACAGTGCGATATCGAATCCCTATACCGGGAGAGACGAATCCCAAACAATCACTCACTGCCTCCATGTGGCTCGGAACTGTACCCAACCAAAACCTGTTTGCATGACTCAGTAGAGCCATGGTAGGGTAGTGATCAAAGCACAGTGGGAACTCATACGAGTCAAATAACGATCACAGGTCTAAAGACTAACCTATACTTATGTCATCTGACGATAGGTATAGTACCATTTAGAAGTTCTCGGTGAGTTCGTCCGGTGTACTCACACCCAGTGAGCACCTGTATACGATCTTAGCTGCAAAAGACCAATGGTTGCAGGACCATACCATTGCCCCTCGTCGGGGTCTAGAAACGTATACACTAGTCTACTCCGGAATATCGATGCCCAGTCTCGATACTCCCACAACTAGGGACCATTTAAGGATGTCCGTACCAACTACCCAGCTCTCACAAGTATGATGGCCATCGCAACGCAGGTAGTCTAGCAATGATCCTACGGGCTTTATCAACATGTATGAATGATACATAATAGCAAGTAAAACATATGCACATGTTAAGATAAAGACAAACCAGATAGCATACTATCATATCAAGAAAGATTGTCCTATACATATATATTTCCAAGCATCCACATGTATACATATACAATAAAGGCCTCTAGGGCATACATATCCAACAATCTCCCACTTGCACTAAGGCCATATATTGGCGTACCGAGTACCCAATGTCTGCTCTAAGGCCAGCTGTTGACGTTTCGCATACCCAACATCTCAAAAAGTCTCTCAAACAGTGCTTGAGGAAGGGCTTTGGTGAATGGATCCGCCGTGTTGTCTTTTGTGTCCACTCTCCGCACCTCGATCTCCTGGCGATCAACGATCTCCCTGATCAGGTGATACCGCCTCAAGATTTGTCAGGATTTCTGATGGGACCGTGGTTCCTTTGCTAAAATCATAGCTCCATTGTTGTCGCAATACAAAGGTATTAGGTTAACAATAGATGGAACCACCTGAAGTTCGGTAATGAACTTCTTAATCCAGACAGCTTCTTTTATGGCATCGTTGGCAGCAATGTATTCAGCCTCCATTGTCAAGTCTGTGACGGTGTCCTGCTTGGAACTCTTCCAACTGACCGCCCCTCCGTTAAGGGTAAACACAAAACCCGAGACAGACTTGTTGTTATCCTTGTCACTCTGGAAGCTCGAATCGGTAAAAGACTCCACCTGGAGGTCCCTATTACCGAATACCAGGAATAGTTCTTTAGTCCTCCTCAGGTACTTAAGAATGTTCTTCACAGCTGTCCAGTGGTTCTCACCTGGGTTAGACTGATACCGGCTCCCCACACTAAGCGCGTAAGGTACATCTGGTCGGGTATATAGTATCGCATACATTATAGATCCTACCGCTGAAGCGTAGGGTATAGTGCTTGCTGGGTTCCCTAAGGTGGCCGCTGGGTTTTGGGAGGCATCATCTATGTCGTTTTCAAAAATTTGCCATGCTAGAGAACCCTAACCTAGAATCTTAACTAGATATTTAGACGAAACATGCATGTAAACAACTTTACATCTAAGTGAACAAGGAATACAAACTTTGTAGACCGGTTCTTCACTTCAAAAGCTCCGTGTAGTAGTTCTTTCGCTCCAAGTAGTGAACTCCCGAACTCTAGAAAGGCTCCACAAGATGAAAGGAACAAGCTTGCTTGAAGTTTTCGAGGCCGAAGACAATCTACGTCGAGGAGACACTAACCCAAGCTACCTCTTCACTAAGTGATAAACTAGTGAAGAAACAACCCAATCTAAATGGCTAGTCTAGAAGAGCTTGATGAAGTAGGAATTTTGCTCACTTTAGAATTAATTTTCTCACTCATTTTCTTCACATCCCACAAAGCTAGTAGGCTTGAGGAAGGAGATGAAGAAAAGCAACCATGGAATGAAGCAAGCGAAGAATGGCAACCATGGGTGAGTTAATATCATATACTAACTCATGTAGAGACTAAACCATGGCTAATCATAATAGTTGGGTTAATAAATATATCAAGTAAAACAAAATTAGTGGACTAAGTCAATGGTTCCACAACCTTCCACAAGCTTCAACCATGTGACTAATTTCCATCCAATTTTGATTTACTTAAATAAATAAAACCCATCATTATGTTAAGCGTGGTGTAAGTCTCATACACCAATGTAGTATGTTGCAACTAGCATGACACAATAATATATATCACATATATATTAAGTGCACACAAGTGAGAAAAAGAAATGCTTAAGTGAGCTAATATTAGTTAATGTAAATTAATATATCATATATATAATTATACATTAAGTTATTAAATCAATACTTGATTTAATAATCCGGCTATATCATACATAACCGACTAATATCATATGTATCAACTTATCGAATCAACACTTGATCAGATAACCCGGCTATATCACATATAACCGACCGATATCTCATATCACGAGAATAGAATACGGTATCACATACACGTATTAATATCGGTCCCGCACATATCACATATGTGCTCTTACTTTGTTTCGCCTGAGCCAGAAAACCTCTGTGTAGGACTCTAAAGACTCGTCAATACGCCGGCAGTAGGTGATGATCATATCAGTCATCCACAAGCCGCAAGCGATCTGCTAAACGTAACGGTCACCCGGGTATTGAGCGATCAGAAGATCAACAAGGAAGCTTGCTCATACTCCTGCGAATCCAATAAGTAACACTACCGTACAGTCTGGTCTCTTTATTTGATATGTCGCATATCTCAGCCTGGGGGTGGTAAACGTCAAACCCCAAGAGCCTGATAAGTCATACCGATATGAGGCCCATAACGGTTTGAGAAACTACTGATAACACTTACCAGTAAATCTCAGCAACCCTGGCCAGGGATTTCCTGTTATGGCTAATCGAGCATACCGCAACATCAACCCCCAATACCGGGAGAGAAAAAATCCCCTCCTATCGCTCATTGCCTCCATGTGACTCGGGACTGTACCCAAAAACCACCGTTCTGCACGATCTCGTGAACGTGGTAAGGTGGAAATCAAAGCACAGTGGGAATCACACAAGACTCTATGACGATCTCGGGTCGATAGACTTACCTGTACCAGTGTCACCAGAAAACTGCTATCTGACGATAGGTATAATACCATCTAGGAGTTCTCGGCGAGTCTGCTCAGTGTATCCCGTCTCTACTGAGCACCCGTATACCATCTCTGATGTCAAACACCAATGGATATGGGATCATCCATCGCCCATCATATGGGTCGAGAAGCGTATACGCTAGTCTACTCTGGAATATCGATGCCCCGTCTCGACACTCCCACGACTAGGAACAATTGTAAGATGTACTTACCGACTACCTCTGCCCCACTAGTATGATCTGCATCATAATCCTGGTAGTCAAGTACTCATCCGAAGGGCTTTATCAACATGTAATAGAGAGACAATAAGTGTACGTGTTAAGATAAAGAGCAACCAGATAGCATAGTATCATGTCAAGCAAGAAAGTCCTCCCTATATATGTCCAAGCATCCACTATAATATACATCACATGTATAATAATGGCCTCTAGGGCATACATATAACTAATAGTGCTCATGCGAACCCTCTCCTCACCAGTTTTGGGAGACATCTCTGTGGAGAGGGTGATTCCGTGCAATGCGGGTATGTTACAACGCTTGGAATCTTCCATACTAAATCTCTTTAGTACGGTCTCTATGTACCTGGACTGTGAAAATCCCAACAATCTCTTGGATCTATCTCTATATATCTTAATCCCCAGAATGTACGAAGCATCACCCAGGTCCTTCATGGGGAACCTTTGTGACAAGAACAACTTGACCGATTGTAGCATGGGAATATCATTTCCTATCAAAAGAATGTCGTCCACGTACAAGACTAAGAATACAACAGTTCGTCCTACAATCTTCTTATATATACAAGGCCCATCCTCATTTTTAATGAAGTCAAATCACTTGACTGTTTCATCAAAACAGATGTTCCAGCTCCGCGATGCCTTCTTTAATCCATAAATGGAATTAAGCAACCTGCACACCTTCCCATTGCTCCCACTGTCTACAAAACCTTCTGTCTAATCCATATAAACGCACTCTTCCAAAATTCCGTTCAGAAAAACCGTTTTTATGTCCATTTGCCAGATCTTATATGTTAGTGTAATATGCCCTAGAGACCATTATTGTATAGTACTAGTTTGTTTATTAAATTTTGGAAGCTTGGGATATATACACGGATTTATGACAGTCTTGCTCAATATAGTAATATGCTACTTGGTTTATAACTATCTTAATATGTGTAGATGTTTCTTTTGACGTATCGCTAATACGTATTGGTAGAGCCCTTAGGATCTTTGCTTGACTACCAGCGTTGTGATGGCAGTCACACTAGTGGGGGCTGGGTAGTCTATAAGCACATCCTTATAAAGGTCCCTAGTCATAGGATTATCAAGACAGAGCATCGATACTCCAGAGTAGACAAGTGTATACGCTTCTCATCCCAGCAGGGGAGATGGTATGTCCTATAGCCATCAGTATATCGTACTGGAGATAATATGCAGGTGCTCATTGGTTTATGAGTTACACTGGACAGACTCGTGGGGAACTGCTGGTTTGTACTATACCTGTCGTCAGGTAGCAGTTCCCAGGTGACATGAGTATAGCATAGTCCGTTGACTTGACACTGCTACTTCGCCTCAAGTGTGTTCCCACTGTTCTTAGATTACCACCCTACCATGGCTCTATTGAGTCTTACAAACAGGTAGTAGTTGGGTGCAGTCCCAAAGCACTTAGAGGCAGTGGCGGTAAGATAGGATTCGTCTCTCCCGGTATTTGGGGTTGATATCGCGCTGTGTTCGAAAAGCCATTACACAAAGTCTCTGGCCAGGGAAAGCGAGATTTGCTGGTAGGTACTCCAGTAGTTTCTCAGGGTGTTTTTGGGCTGCACTCCGACATGACTTATTGCGCTATTAGGGGTCTGACGTTTACCACCCTCTACGCTCGATATGCGATACTCTTAGACGAACATACCGAATTGTACGGAGATTGTCACAGACAGACTCAGTAGGAGTTCGGATCAGTTTGCCCGTCGGCCTTCTTATCGATAGATACCTGGGTAGCCATTAGGTGCAGCTAGTACCGCTGACGTGCTTGTGGTTAAACGTACTGCTAGCCTACTGTCGAGTCTTTAGAGTCCTACACAGAGGGTTTCCCTGCTTCGGGCGAAATGATGTAGTGGTCGTATGGTTTTATGACAGGGTTCGATCACTTAGGTGTACTTGTGCGCATATGATGTTCGAGCGGATAATACTAGTGGGGTTTGGTTTAAGCCGGATCCTAGTATTTGATTATTGTATTAGTTTCGTTTCATTGTATTCGTATTTCTCGGAATACGGATGCGGGTATGTATATACGGTTGAGAAGGGCATTCTTATGATTTGATCAAGATTGTTTCTAGAAGTGAGACACCTCAATTAGGGGTTTTATATTTTGATTAAATCTTTTGTGAGGTAGGGGAAATGAGGTGGGATACTTTGTGGTATTTTAGTGAAATATGAACATGGCTTCATGTTGACTTTCTTGGACTCATATGAGATTTGAAGACTTAGATATTTTGAGATATTTGTGTGATATTTGTGTGAGATATTTTGATTTGCTTTAAAGTCTAAAAAATGAGCCATTTTTCATTGATCATTATCATATAGCAGATACTCAACTCCTTCTCATTCCCTCAAGCTCTCTTCTCACTTCTTAAACCCTAATTGTCTCGTGATTTGAGAATCCTAGGGTTTGTGAGATAACTAAATCCCTAATCACTCTCTACACACTCTAGGCTACTTAGTTTAGCACACCAAGTGACCTAGTTACCTCATCTTAGAGGTGAAAGCTCAAGGTGGACACTCTCGGGTGTATCTTCTTCGACTTGGAGAAACTGACGAGGGGGCGCGATCCATTCTCACTTCGAGGAGCTCACGAAGAGGAGAAGGACGGCGACGAGAAGAAGGACTTGTAACTTGAGGTATAACATTCTCACATAGTAGTTAAACCTCCGAGTTAGTTTGTTAGTTAGGGTTTAGTATCGATTCTGGCATTTAGTCGATGTTACGAAGCACTTAAAAATCGTTTTTTGCAAACTCCGCCTCCCCGCAAACACGTGGGGTGCGTGGTATCGACTTACAGTGGTGTCAGAGCTAGACTAAACCATAACTAACAGATTAAACGATAAGTAAAACTACAAAACCGAAATAACCCGAAAACATCGAAGCGTAGATCCTAGTTTCTGTTGATTTTTAACGAGGCTCTAAATTTTTTTAAACAATTGCAAAGTTCTCCTCTACTTGTAAAATGAACACACACCAAAAACGAGACATTTCCTTTGGAATTGGACCGGCCACATTGCCAAAAAATCCGGCCTCACCGTTTCTTTTGTAGGGAAATGGTTCGTGTTTTGTTCTGTGGTCTTGTTACTTGGATCTAGGATTTCAGGAGTTGTTTGTTTTTGCCAATTTTGAATATGCTGTCAATTCTTTACTGCGGTAATACGGGGTGTTTCGAAGTCGCGGTTTTAACGGCGTTTAATGTTTCAAGTTGTGATATATGTGTTTGTAAACTTCCGCTAATTGTTATATTTCAGTTAGTTGGGGGTTGCACATATCTGTGATACTTTTGTGGTTTGTGTATATGAATTTGTTGGATCGTCATGGATGAATAGCCGGGGTTGTGAGATGAGATTTTTCATTCTTTCAATCAAATGTAAATTGTAATTTGTTTTAATATTCTTTCGCGGGGCACATCCGGGTTGAGGTTGTAGCCACCGTTGTTTTATTTCATTTACTGTTTATCGCTCCTAGGATAGACCCAAGGTGGGGTGCACAAACTACCGGGAACTTTGAAGTGCCAAGTGGCCTACTCATTTTGCTGAGGGAGGTTGCTTCACTTCGGGTATTTGACGGGTAGTTTGCCGCACCCGTAGGGGTCTGGGGTGGGGTTTTGGCTATTCATCACGACCGTGGAATCCGTCTTTCGTTACAGGTTTAAACGAAACGCGGAATTCCTAGTATATCCAATATGTTCATCTGTGATCTGTAATGCCTACTATTGCGTCTGACAAATAGATATTATTATATATATATATTATATAATAGACGTTGCTTATGTTTTGCATCCGCGCTAGTCCAGCCCCCAGCTCTGGCGTTAGTTATCTAACCTAACGGTGTAAGACGGGGCCTAGTGGAGAATGCAGATGGCATAAGCGTACGTTGTATTTTCGTTTTTCCTGCAACGGTAGGTTAATTGATGGAACTACATTAAATTAATGCAAAGCAAACAAACCAAAGATGAATCGTTGGAACAATTTTAAAACCACTCGGATTTTTCAAAACAACAAAACTTTTTTAAAAGGGCGGAGCTTAAACCACTCTTTTTAAAAGCTATCAGGTTCCTTCGATTATATCAAGTTCACTACGTTCATGGTTTCGCCAAAACCATTCGTAGCCCTCCGTCATTTTAGTTGGGTATTCAGTAGTATTCAAGCTATGTATTTTGACCTTCGCCATGGCATAGTGATTGGTAGCTACTGAATATTCATCTGTAGCATAGATAGATGCGTTGGTTTGGGACAGTCATACTACTATTTTGGCCTTCGTCAAGGGTATGTACGGGTGGGTTCAAATTAACCTGGACAATGACGGGTAGAACTTGACATGTGACTTATGATATGTTGGCCTTCGTCAAGGTCATAAGGGCAAGGGGCAAAAATCCAAATCGGGAGGTTCTAAAGAAACCGAAACTTGCTAGCGTTGCATACCATTTGGAGTGTGATAATTTTGGTAGGATTCCTTCGAGTTTATCACTCGATGATATTTGGATCCCGATCCTACTGTGAGTATATGCTACTTCTCGGGAGATTTTTTCACTTAACGATCAATGCTATAAACCAAGTATGTGTCTAGAAAGGTGTTAACGGGGCTACGCCTCCTGGGAAAAGAGGTTATTTAATTAAGGAACTTCGCGAAAGCGTCGTAAAACCTCCCTCGAAGTACCGACACTGGCCTGGCTGAAAGGTTAAGGAAGAATTGTACGGTGAGATTAATCCTGACTAATTCTTCTTTTATGGTTTGAGGAAGGATTTGAGAAACAGTGGGAGCCATCCTATTTAGATAAATTAAAAACAAATCTAAACTTGTAAGAGCATCATACTAAATTGTTTCTTCTCTCTCTCCTTATTGCAGCGACCAAGATGACCGGCCTTAAGTTACTATTAGATAACAACATATTGACGAGGCAGAACTATAAAGATTGGCTCAGGAATTTCAAGATGGCAATCACATATGACAAATTGGGATATATTCTTACTACTAAAGCCTCCGTCGTCCCAGGTCCAGATTCTAGCGTTGCGAATAAGGAAATCAGTAAGACCTGGGAAATTGATAGTGCGAAATCCAAGTGCCTCGTGCTGGCCTCTATAGACAATGAACACCAGAGGCGGCAGGAGAATATGGATCTTGAATCCATATTCCTCCATACCAAGGAATTATATGGAGAGAAATCTCGAATCGCAAGATACGAGACCCCGAAGAAGCTATTTCAGGAAAGGTTGGCTATCGGGTCATCTATAAGGGAACACGTCCTTAAGATGATCGGCTATATTGAGGAGCTCAAGGACCTAGGGACCACGTTAGAGAACGAGATGTATACAGATTTGATTATGCAGTCCCTCCTTTCCACCTACGCCCAGTTTATCTTGAATTTTAATATTCAAGTTACAGAAGTTGAACTTCCGGAACTCCTCAACATGTTAAGGAGTGCTGAGGGCACCGTGCAGAAATCCAGGGAAATGCCCGCTCTGCTTTTTGGTGGAGCTTCCTCTTCTAGATCCAAAGAGAAAGCTAAGGGAAAGAAGAAGAAGGCCCCCACTAAGCCGAGAGGTGGTGTTAGTAAGGTGTAAGCGAAGAGCAAAGAAAAAGTGGCGGGGCCGACATTAGAGAAGGAAGAATGCTTCTACTGTCATAAGAAGGGCCATTGGAAGAATGATTCCAGGGCCTGGAGAGCCAAGAACCAGGACTCGAAGCAGGTTGTGGCTTCGGCTTCAGGTGTGTTTATAATTGAAAACTGTCTGTCAATCAACTCTACTTCCTGGGTATTGGATACCGGATCAGGATCTCATATCTGTAATTCTATGCAGGCACTGAGAAGCCCTAGAGTTCTGAAGACCGGTGATATGACCCTCAGGTTTGCTAATGGAGCGAGCGTGGATGCTGTGTCCGTAGGGGAATATCACTTAGGGTTGACAAGTGGACATATTTTGGTTTTGCGTAACTGTTTTTGTATAACTATTTTGACTTCTAATATTATTTCTGTATCTTTTTTTGTCTAAAGAAGGTTATGATTTTACATTTGTAAGCTATGATGTAAACATCCACCTTAATCATGGTCTGATTTGGTCAGGTACTCTAAACAACAGAATATACGTATTAAACCAACTACAAGTTTTCAATGTCCAGAACACACATAAAAGAAAGACTCCTGAATTAAATCAAGCTTTCTTATAGCATTGTAGACTGGGTCACATCAACGAAACAAGATTGACAAAGTTACATAAGGAAGGATATTCGGATCCGTTTGAATATCAATCTTATGCAACTTGTCAATCATGTCTCAAAGGAAAGATGACAATGATTCCGTTCACTGGACACGGAGTAAGAGCAAGCGAGCTCTTAGGACTCATACACAGCGATGTGTGTGGTCCAATGTCTATACATGGAAGAAGTGTTTATTCCCAATTCACTACTTTTACGGATGATTTCCCTAGGTATGGATATGTCTTCTTAATGAAACATAAATTCGAGGCCTTTAAGAAATTCCGAGAATATAAAAATGAAGTAGAAAAATAAACTGGCAAAATTATCAAAACACTAAGATCTGATCGAGGTGGTGAATACTTGAGGTCGAGTTCCTGGATTACCTAAAACAGAATGGAATTCTCTCTCAGCTTAATCCTCTATACACGCCACAACACAACGGTGTATCGGAGAGACGGAACCGAACTTTATTGGATATGGTAAGTTCCATGATAGGTAACGCCGAGTTACCACGATCATTCTGGGGCTATGCACGAGAATCAGCTGCATATCTTTTGAACAAGGTTCCTACCAAGACTGTGCCTACCACACCATATCAGATGTGGAGTGGGAAGAAACCTTGTCTTCAGTATCTGAAAATATGGGGATGTCCATCTTTTGTCAAAAAGCAGCACGCGGACAAGCTCGAGGCATGCTCAGTACTGTGTAAGTTTGTGGTGTTGGATATAGTGTATTGGATCACAGGCACGTGATTGTAATGATTGAAGGAGGACCTATACCGGTAAGGCAGTCTTACTCGAGATGATAGTATGCTATCTGGTTTATCTTTATCATCGTGTACTGTTTTAGGTGACCTTACAGATCACTATTGCACGTTGATAGAGCCCCTAGGATTCTTGCTTGACTACCAGCAGTATGAGGGCGATCATATACGTGAGAGCTGGAGTCTATAAGCACATCCTTAAATGGTCCCTAGTCGTGGGAGTTTCGAGACAAGGCATCGATTCTCTAGAGTAGACTAGTGTATACAGTCGAGACCCCGACGAGGGGCGGTGGCCGGTCTCACAAGCCACTGGTGTCAGTTGGTTCACCTAAGATGTATACAGGTGCTCATTGGGTTATGAGTACACCGGACTGGACTCGCCGGGAACCTGCTAGTTGGTATTATACCTGACGTTAGATAGCAGTTCCCTGGTGACATGTGTACAGGTTATTTCATCGACCTGAGATCGTCATTTGTCTCGTGTGAGTTCCCATCGTGCTTTGATTACTACCCTACCACGCTCAAAGGAGACGTGCAAACAGGTTTTAGTTGGGTACAATCCCGAGCCACATGGAGGCAGTGAGCGGATCTGCAGGGGTTCGTCTCTCCCGGTATTGGGGGTGAGGTCGCGCTGTGTCTAGGAGAGCCAGTACATGAAAAGTCCTTGGCCAAGGAAGGAGATTTGCTGGTAGGTATTCCAGTAGTATCTCAGGGTGTTCTGGGCTACCCTCCAACACGACTTGTACCGCTTTTGGGGGTCTGACTTTACTAACCCCCTAGGCCCACCATGCGATGCTCATAGACGAATGGACCGGACTGTACGGATATTGTCACTGACAGGCTCAGTAGGGTGTCAGGATGAGTTCGCTCATCGACGTCCCTTTTGGTCAATAGCTGGTGGCCCGTCACGTATGGCTGATACCTCTGACATGCTAGTGGTTAAATCCACAGCCATAGTATTGACGAGTCTTTAGAGTCCACCACACATACAGTTACTCAGGTTTCGGGCGAAACGCTGTAGAGGCCGTATGGAGATATGGCAGGGTTCGATCAGATACGTGCGGTATTGCCTGGATCGTGATCGGACGGATTTTACTAGCCGGTTTTGGTTTAAGCCGGATCCTAGTATTAGACAGTGTAGATTTTGTCTCTTTGCATTTGTGTTCAGTGGGAATATAAATGCGGGCATGTATATACAGTAGCGGGGTTTTCCTGTAATTTATTACGGGACCAGTTTTCTGAAGTTGCCAGTTTGCATTCCATTCCGGCCGGTTTTCCTTTGTTCCTTCACGGCCGGACTTTATGATGGAGGGGGTTATTTGCAAGTGTGTAAATAAGTTTAGTGGAGGGGTTTTCTTGCATTTTGTGGCATTATGATATGACCATCATCATTATATTCTTTTTCCATCCTTTGCTTGCATTAATTGAGATTAGAATGGATTAGAAATGATGTGAGATTTGCTTTGGATGTGGTCACCCCTTTTAGTTTCGTACACTTACCTCCCTTCATGTTATTATTCTTTTTCCTCCACCATTTGATGGATGAGAAGGGCTGGCCACAATTTTGTGGGAGGAGAGAGGCTTCACACTTTGATGAGGGAAAAATCTTCATATCATTCTATGCTTGAAAAATGAGAGCTCCAATCCTTTTCAAAGATCATTTTTCTTCACCTCCATCAAAGGCAACTTCACCCCAAATGAGACAATGGTTTCTATACTAGTCTACAGCAAATCTTGGACGCGTCGGCTAGCCAACTTCACGCCCGAGTTGCCTCGGTCCAGAAGTGGGAGTCCGTAAAAGAATCCGGCTACGTGGTGCCCTTTCCGACGAGGAGGTGACGGACGGAGATTTCGCGGGAGATCGGAGTGGAGACGAAGACCGAAGGACACGGATCGCTTGGTATAGGTTCTCTAGCCATCTTTTAGTTTGCTAGTTGCTAGGTTAATCGCCCGATCCAGGTTAAAAGTGCGCGGTGGTGCCGGTTTGCTAGTTTGCAAAGTTTTTCGTTTCCGCGTTTCCGGTGTCGGATCGACGGCCGGGGCGCCGCCGTGCACTTACATTGGTATCAGAGCCATGCCTTAAACCATGCCTAGCTTGCTCTAACGTGTTTAGAACTCGATCGAACAAAAAGTCCCAAAAACCGTATTTTCAAAAGTACAGGTTTCTGTCGAAATTTTTTGGGCTCTAAAAATTTTTCAAGTTGTTTCAGAAACATGTGCAGAGAATTCTAAGAATACTATAAAAATTTGGTGACCTAATCCCTCAATAGTGCCGCGGAACCGCGGCCATAACCCCACTTTGGCCGCGGTTCCGCCGCAGGAATATAGCATCTTTTCACCATTTTTTTCCAGTGGGATTCTGACATGGAATTATGGGTTTTGGGATATTCTTTTTGGGTCCAGATTTTTTGTAAGTGCTGCAGTACTGCTTGGGGCCCACTTCGGTAAATTTGTTCGATCGGATATTTTAAACACATTAGTTCACAGTATTTACATTATATCTGCGACCGTGAATGTCATTCGATCGGTAAATCCAGTCTATCTGCTATAGCCCTTTTAGACGGATTTGCGAACGTGACATTCACGTTGATGTTCTGTGTTGTGCTGTGATGTTGCGGATCGGTCGTGGGGATAGCCTGGATGCAATGTTAGTACAGTTTTGTTTTATATGTACATTTGATATTGCGGGGCGAGCGTCCGACATGTGGACTGCCGTCACTGCCTGTTTGTATTATTCTTTTGGGGCACGACCAGGTTGCGGTCAATGTACCCGTTATATGTATATTTTACTTTCTGTACTAGGATTACACCACGGAGGGGTGCACCGATAGCCGGGTTGTAGAGGGCAACGAGCCCGCATCTCATGGCTTTGAGACGGAGGGAGCTTTACTCTAGAATTGGCGGGCTATTCGCCGCACTCGTAGGGGGTACAGGTTGACCCAGGAGGGGTGCCCAAGTTACAGGATTCCGTGAAGTGCTGGGTGGTCCATTCACGTTGCTGAAGGGGGCTGCCTCGCTTCAGGTTTTGGCGGGTAACTTGCCGCGCCCGTAGAGGTCTAGGATTTCATTGCACAGGCTATCAACATGACCAGGAGAACGTCGGGTTTCAGTAGCGACTTTATGAAACCTGGGGATCCCAGATATCTGTATTGTTCTGTGATGCTGTACATTTCTGTGATGTTGCATTTTATCACGCCTTGAGCGAATGCGGATGGCATATACGTACGTCATTATTTTCGTTCTTTGTGGTGTGATCAATTGATGGGACTGCGTTGATTCGGATCAATGCAAGATAAACAAACCTATTCTGATGTTGTTGGAACATTTTTCAAAAAGCTGTTATTGCAAGGACGTTCTCTTTTGCTTTGCATCGTGGTATTCAGTTGGAATATCCTGCTCCTCAGTCGACGAGGCAAGGGCCGAGATCCCTTCACCGTGAGTGACCCCTTGGACGAAAGTTTGCGTCAGGTTAATAACTTCACTATAGCCGATTACTTTTGCTTTGCATCGTGGTATTCAGTTGGAATATGCTGCACCTCATTCTACGGGGAAAGAGCCGAGATCCCTTCACCGGGAGTGACCTCTTTAGTAAAGGTTTTCGTCACTATATTTTTATAAAGCTATTCGGTTCCTTCAATGATATCAAGTTCATTACGTTAAAGGTTTTCGCCAGAAACCATTCGTAGCCCTCCGTCGTTTCATATGGATAGTCAATAGTATTCATGCTGTGTTTGTTGGCCATAGTCAAGGCACAGTATTTGGTAGCTATTGGGTGTTCATATGCTGCATAGATAGATGCGTTGGTTTGGGACAGTCGTATAGCCTTGTTGGCCCTAGTCAAGGGCTTGTACGGGTGGGTTCAAATCAACCTGGACAATGACGGGTAGAACTTGACATGTGACTTATGATTTGTTGGCCTTAGTCAAGGTCGTAAGAGCATGGGGAAAAAATCCACATCGGGAGTTTCTAAAGAAACTGAAACTTGCCAGATATGCGCATACCTTCTGGAGTGTGATAACGTGAGCGGATTCCGTCACGTTATCATGCGATGAGAGTTGGATCCCGATTCCCACTGATGAGTTGGTTTACTCCTCGGGTGATCCCGGCTAATTCTTCTTTCAGGTTTGGAGAAGAATTTGACGTTACAGTGGGAGGTTTCCATATTAGATAAAGTGATAACCATTTTGATCTAGGTTAGAGTGCACGCTGAGTGTTTCTTTTCTCTCTCTCTTTGGCAGCGACCATGGACCGACCCTTGACTATGACTCAGTGACCAAAATTAACCGAACCTTCTTAATATTGGCTTTTGGATTGTCAGAGTTGCAAACTTCATTGCCACTCCTACTTTTACCCTTTTCTCCAGGACACCCCGTATTACTGCGAACGTCCACTTCCATTGGACAAAACCATCGTATGGTTTTATATGAACTCGATGGAATTCGAGGATGGTTTCCGGTTCTGGAGAAAACGAATAGGACTATTCAGTTGTCTTTTCCTTTTACCTTCTCTCAGGTTGCGAGTACTCCTTGGTTTAGGAGATAGTACACCTATTACGCAAATTGGATAAGTCTTCTTCCAAACCTTAGGCTGGTGCCGAACGGTAGGGAATGAAGAAAACCAATTAGCCTAAACGGTGTGCAGAAGGTATTAAGTTAAGACAAAGAAAGGAATTAGTAAGAGGGCAAAATAAATTGCGACTGCTATTCACGACCAAACCAGGTATTTCTTCACCAATCCTAAATCACCTTTGTCTTTCTCCAGGACACTCCGTATCACTACGAAGATCCTAAGTTTATTGGATACTCCATCGTATGGTTATATACGAACTCGAAAGGAACTTGTTCCAGTTCGGGGATGGATTCTGGTTCAGGAGAAATAGGAATAAGGTATATTCGGTTGTCTTTTATCTTCACCTTCTCTCGCATTGCGAGTGCTCCTAGGATTAGGACAGTACACCCATTATGCTTATTAGATAGTCTTCTTCCAAACCATAGGCTGGTTCCGAACGGTAGGGAAGGAAGAAAACCATTTGGCCTAAAGGGTGTGCAGAAGGTAATGACTAAAGACATATAAAGGGATTTGGAGAGGTGGCAAAGAATTATACGGTTACAGTTGTGAATCTGGATAATGGAAGAGGCATTACTAGGAATACCGGGATACCCCATCGAAACATTTCAATATTTCAGTTTCACTGTGTACTGTTAAAAGAAAACTGATTTCCCGATTAGACACTTACTCCAGGGTATGTATTTACCAGGTTTGATTCTCACATCTGTATGGTTTTACAGATGATGAGTGGGAGTAAGTTATTGGGAATTAGGTGACCATCCTCATTATATCGGAATTCGTTGTAATTGGTGATATTTGAGGAAGTCACCTGGGTTGTTTGCCGGACGGCAAATATTTGGTTTTGAATATCCGTTGTTATGCACCAATTTCAAATTGATATATCTGTACATCTATTTTTATAGAGTGAGATATAACTTTTGAAATTATGTCTATGACATTTACCTAAATCAGTGGATGGTTAGGTAAGGAGCATTGAACAGCGGTGTAATTCTTCTTAACCATAAGTACAGTTTTCAACCTACGGCACACAGTGAATGAGTCATTTGACTCAAGGGACTTATACAGAGTATTGTATATTGTCCAGTGTCCATTAGGACAGTGGGGTTGGTTCTCGTACTATATTCTGTTTACTTATGACTTCTCTAGTTCTTAGACATGTGTTTCATAGAAATGCAAGGTCTAAGTTTTGAGGAGTTATAGGTATAAGAATAAAGTAGAGAACCAGATATTGCAAGTATCAGGATTCTTCAAGGTGATCGAAGATGTAGATACTTGTGAATGGTATTCAATTGATAGTAACGAGAACTTGCTTCTCTTTCAGGTTACTCATAATTGGAAGCATTCCTAAGTTGAGTAACGCTGATCGGCCTCCTTCCATTTAGTTGACATGCACTGGAGATAGCTGCATGATTTGAATCTGGTTCAATTAAATCAGTGCCTCTGTTTCTATATTGGATATAAAACAGTTCATATCTTGACATTGTTAAGGTACGGGGAGTTGTCCAGCTTATGCTTAAAACCAGACTCTGGATGACTCAAGGCACGTTTCCGTAATGGCTGTTTGTGGGTTGACCCGGGCTATGACGAGGGTTGACTTTCTACCATCTGGAAGATCAATAGTGATATTGTTCTTAACTCGCCACAGTTTTAACAAAAATGGATTTTTTCAGAAAACGGTAGTGGGAGTATGGTAGAACTGGAAGTGATTCCAGAACCGCAAACGATTACTGAAGATTTGATCAGAACCTAAAGATTCAATCTGGTTTGACATTCCATTGGCAACTCCGCAGATATGGTGGGTAACCTCAGGCACTCGAGAGGTACTTCGGTATGCTCAAGGACGGTGATAGGAAGGTTCTTGTTTACCCAGACTTGCCATTGCTGTTGTTCCAGACTGTGAGACCCGGCAGGAGGATAAGTATAGCGTCGTTCTAAACTAGCTTTAGAAGTGCACGTGTAAATGACTCTGCCAGAGGGTTGTCGTAGTCAGTGGGAGCAGCGGAAGTATTGGTGGACAGGTGGCTTATGTCTACTTATAGACTAAAGCAGATATAGCGGAGATAGATCATCTATTTCTGATGTGACAATCATAGGTTTGACTTCATCAGAATAGGGGATGGATCTGTTAAGAAGGTAGTAGGGTGTGATGTCCTGATATTTCGATGACATACACAGAGTAGGAAGTGATATTCCTATACTACGATTGGTTAAACTTTGGATGTCACACAGTAGTTTCTCCACATAGGAATTGGATCTTATATCGGACATTCTGGTTACTAGATCTATGGTTTTGGATCTAGATTTGGGTGGTTTCCCAATCTGGGTACTTAGACAGCATTCTAAGAGTATTTAGAATGGACGACTCCTGGTACGGTAGTGTACCTGCAGGTGAAGGAGTCACCCTCCCTAAAGGTGTCTTACAGACTAAACTAGAGAGGGATGTGCATAATTGGCAGATCACTTGCTTAGGTAATTGAGTCAATCGTGAGATGTCAAGTACCACACCGGATGTTGTTCTTGCAGTAGATGCAATAAGTTGATATTGATCCAATCCTGGAGAAACAGTCGGAAGCAGTTTTAGAACATAAGTTGATGTTCTAGGGATATGATAACAGCATTCTCC
This sequence comes from Agapanthus africanus, assembly GCA_030015575.1. Lineage (NCBI taxonomy): Eukaryota > Viridiplantae > Streptophyta > Magnoliopsida > Asparagales > Amaryllidaceae > Agapanthus > Agapanthus africanus. The sequence goes on along the minus strand of CM057339.1, from coordinate 818,222,664 downwards.
TTCGGAGAGACAGTTATCATTCCAGGCTTCCAAGGTGACCTGGATTGCAGAGTGGCTGTCAGAGTTATAGTTTTCTCTCTGTCGGGGGGGCAGTATTTTGGACAGGTGGTCCAGATGGATACTGAGGGACGGATGGCGCAGGATACTGATTAAGTTCAGTTGACGATACAGTCTAAGAAGTTTGGATTTGGAGTTCATTTAGGAGCTAGGTCCTATCAGAAATCCAGACATTCTAAGACAGGTATTGCTCATTTCGGGATATGGCTTTCTCCGCGAACTTGAGATAAAGAGAGACATAGAAAGAGACACCAGAGCGGATCCACTCACTGAGGCTATTCCTCGAACACAATAGTTTCGCAAACGAGCTTTGTGAGACTGATTAGTAGAGGATTTGGGTGTTTGGTATCACACGGGCTGTGAGTATGCGACATCGCAATAATTAGCCTTAAGTGCAAGTGGGAGATTGTTAGATATAGTGCCCTCAGAGTCAATTATTGGATCACAGGCACGTGATTGCAATGATTGAGGAAGGACCTATGCCGGTAGGGCAGTCTTACTCGAGATGATAGTATGCTATCTGGTTTCTCTTTATCATCGTGTACTGTTTTAGGTGACCTTACAGATCACTATTGCACATTGATAGAGCCCCTAGGATTCTTGCTTGACTAACAGCAGTATGAGGACGATCATATACGTGAGAGCTGGAGTCTATAAGCACATCCTTAAATGGTCCTTAGTCGTGGGAGTTTCGAGACAGGGCATCGATTCTCCAGAGTAAACTAGTGTATACATTCGAGACCCCGACGAGGGGTGGTGGCCGGTCTCACAAGCCACTGGTGTCAGTTGGTTCACCTAAGATGTATACAGGTGCTCATTGGGTTATGAGTACACCGGACAGGACTCGCCGGGAACCTGCTAGTTGGTATTATACCTGACGTCAGATAAAAATTCCCTGGTGACATGTGTACAGGTTAGTTCATCGACCTGAGATCGTCATTTGTCTCGTGTGAGTTCCCACCGTGCTTTGATTACTACCTTACCACGCTCAAAAGAGACGTGCAAACAGGTTTTAGTTGGGTACAGTCCCGAGCCACATGGAGGCAGTGAGCGGATCTGCAGGGGTTCATCTCTCCCGGTATTGGGGGTGAGGTCGCGCTGTGTCTAGGAGAGCCAGTACATGAAAAGTCCTTGGCCAAGGCAGGAGATTTACTGGTAGGTATTTCAGTAGTATCTCAGGGTGTTCTGGGCTACCCTCCGACACGACTTGTACCGCTTTAGGGGTCTGACTTTACCAACCCCCTAGGCCCCCCATGCGATGCTCATAAACGAACGGACCGGACTGTACGGATATTGTCACTGACAGGCTCAGTAGGGTGTCAGGATGAGTTCTCTCGTCGATGTCCCTTTTGGTCAATAGCTGGTAGCCCGTCACGTATGGCTGATACCTCTGACGTGCTAGTGGTTAAATCCACAGCCATAGTATTGACGAGTCTTTAGAGTCCACTACAAACACAGTTACTCAGGTTTCGGGCGAAACGCTGTAGAGGCCGTATGGAGATATGGCAGGGTTCGATCAGATACGTGCGGTATTGCACGGATCGTGATCGGAAGGATTTTACTAGCCGGTTTTGGTTTAAGCCGGATCCTAGTAATAGACAGTGTAGATTTTGTCTCTTTGCATTTGTGTTCAGTGGGAATACAAATGCGGGCATGTATATACAGTAGCGGGGTTTTCCTGTAATTTATTACGGGACCAGTTTTCTGAAGTTGCCAGTTTGCATTCCATTCCGGCCGGTTTTCCTTTGTTCCTTCACGTCCGGACTTTATGATGGAGGGGGTTATTTGCAAGTGTGCAAATAAGTTTAGTGGAGGGGTTTTCTTGCATTTTGTGGCATTATGATATGACCATCATCATTATATTCTTTTTCCATCCTTTGCTTGCATTAATTGAGATTAGAATGGATTAGAAATGATGTGAGGTTTGCTTTGGATGTGGTCACCTCTTTTAGTTTCCTACACTTACCTCCCTTCATGTTATTATTCTTTTTCCTCCACCATTTGATGGATGAGAGGGGCCGGCCACAATTTTGTGGGTGGAGAGAGGCTTCACACTTTGATGAGGGAAAAATCTACATATCATTCTATGCTTGAAAAATGAGAGCTCCAATCCTTTTCAAAGATCATTTTTCTTCACCTCCATCAAAGGCAACTTCACCCCAAATGAGAAAATGGTTTCTACACTAGTCTACAGCAAATCATAGACGCGTCGGCTAGCCAACTTCGCGCCCGAGTTGCCTCGGTCCAGAGGTGGGAGCCCGTAAAAGAATCCGGCTACGTGGTGCCCTTTCCGACGAGGAGGTGACGGACGGAGATTTCACGGGAGATCGGAGTGGAGACGAAGACCGAAGGACACGGATCGCTTGGTATAGCTTCTCTACCCATCTTTTAGTTTGCTAGTTGGTAGGTTAATGGCCCGATCCGGGTTAAAAGTGCGCGGTGGTGCCGGTTTGCTAGTTTGTAAAGTTTTTCGTTTCCGCGTTTCTGGCGTCGGATCGACGGCCGGGGCGCCGCCGTGCACTTACATGTGGGATACCTGTTCAGTCGAAAATATCACACTATTGATATGACATTTTCCTTACTTTTCTTAAATATCTAAAAGTGTTTATTATAAATATTGTAGGGTTCCTAGGCACCCTAATGAGGTCTCACAAGGCATCAACCATGCCAATTTCAAAAAATCTAGGTGCCGAAAAACCCTAACAAGGACCGTTGGCTAGAATTCTAGGCAAAAAACAATCTAGTTAACAACTTAACTAATGGGATATCGGAAATACAACCTTTGTAGATCCGGTGCTCCACCTCCACGGCTTCGCAACGAGGTCCTCTCCGCTGTCCAAATCAAATCCGGGCTCTAGAGTCGGCTTCGTCGGAGAAAAAGCGAGCTAGGTCGTCGATGTCCATGCCGAAGATGATCTACGTCGAGGCATCGCTAAATCAAGCTCCACCTTCACCAAGCCCTAAAAACTTGTGAAGGAAACACACTCTACTACTTGGCAAGAGGTAGAGGATGAAGAAATAGAAAGTGGGTAGACTTTAGAATTGGATTTCTCACTTGTTTTCATCAATCACCATTGATGAAGCAAGCTTCTTCTTGAAGTGAAGAAGAAGAAGATGGAAAAAGGTTATGATAAGATTATTTAAAAATGAAAAGAAAAATCAAAACTTATCATAATCTAAACCATGGTCAAGTGTAGAGATTAAACTAGGGTTAAATCAAATGGTTAGGTTAAGCATGAGATAAGAATGGTGGACAAAGTCAAAGGTTCATGAATCTTCAACTACAAACAAAGAAAGCCACCATTCTTCTCATTTCTTTTTCCAAAAAGAAAATAAATAAATAAATGAATAAATAGATATGAAAAACAAAACCCTAACCATTTAAATAACCATGGTTTAATCTTTACACAAACTCAAGTAAACATGTATCATCAAACATGATACAAAGAAGTGCACAAAAGTATATCACATATACAATGTGTACAATCCGAGTGAGAAAATCCATTTAAAGTGAACCAATACTAGTTAACGCAAAGTAATATATCAAATGTATAATTATGCATTAAATCATTAAATCAACACTTGATTTAACGATCCGGTTATGTCGCACACAACCGACTAGTATACAATATATCGGCTTATCGAATCAACGCTTGAATCGATAACTAGGTTATATCGCATACAACCATTCGATACATTTATCGCGAGAATAGAATACGGTATCACATACACGCATTATTCTCGGTCCCGCACATATCTCATATGCGCTTCTATTTCGTTTCGCTTGAGCCAGGAAACCTCTGTGTAGGACTCTAAAGACTCGTCAATACGCCGGCAGCAGATGATGATCATATCAAACACCCACAAGCCGCAAGCGGTCTGCTAAACGTAACGGCCACCCGGGTATTGAGCGATCTGAAGATCGACGAGCAAGCCCGCTCACACTCCAGTGAATCCGACCAGTAACACTACCGTACAGTCCGGTCTGATCGTCCGATATGTCGCATATCTCGCCTAGGGGTGGTAAACGTCAGACCCCAATAGCTCGATAAGTCGTGTCGATATGAGGTCTATAACTATTCGAGAAACTACTGGTAACACTTACCAGTAAATCTCAGCAACCCTGGCCAGGGATTTCCTGTTATAGCCAATCGAACACAGCTCAACATCAACTCCCTATACCGGGAGAGACGAATCCCCTCCTATCGCTCATTGCCTCTATGTGACTCGGGACTGTACCCAAAAACCACCGTTTTGCACGCCCTCTTGGACGTGGTAAGATGGAAATCAAAGCACAGTGGGAACCACACAAGACTCTATGACGATCTCGGGTCAACAGACTACTCTGTACCAGTGTCACCAGAGAACTGCCATCTGACGTGAGGTATAATACCATCTGGGAGTTCTCGGTGAGTCCGTCCAGTGTACCCAGTCTCTACTGAGCACCCGTATATCATCTCTGATGTCAAACACCAATGGATATGGGATCATCCATCGCCCATCTGTATGGGTCGAGAAGGTACACGCTAGTCTACTCTGGTATATCGATGCCCCGTCTCGATACACCCACGACTAGGGACTTTGAAGGATGTACTTATAGACTACCATGTCCCCACTAGTATGATCCGCATCATAGTCCAGGTAGTCAAGCACACATCCTAAGGGCTTTACCAACATGTAACAGGGAGACAATCAGTATACACGTTAAGGTAAAGTGCAACCAGATAGCATACTATCATGTCGAGCAAGAAAGTCCTCCCTATATACGTCCTAGCATCCACTACAATATACATCCAATGTACAGTAATGGCCTCTAGGGCATACATATAACTAACAATCTCCCACTTGCACTAGGGCCATCTGTAGCAGTGGTTGTAGTATCTCATACTCAACCATCCCATAATAATCTCTCTCTGGGAACAGGCCTTTGTGAGTGGATCCGCTGTGTTGTCCTCTGAGTCTACTCTCCTAACCTCGATCTCCCTGGAGATCAACCATCTCCATGATCAAGTGATACTGCCTTAGAATATGTCTGGATCACTGATGGGACCGGCGTTCCTTGGCATAAGCCACAACTCCATTGTCACACAATGGTAGGAACATAGTTCATCTCATGAACCATTATACATCCAAACAGCCTCTTTGGTAGCATCTTTAGTAGCGATGTATCCTGCCTTTATCGTCTAGTATGCCACGGTATCTAGCTTGGAACTCTTCCAACATACCGTCCCTTTACTTAGGGTAAAGACAATGCCTGTGACTGACATTCAGTCGTCTTTATCACCCTGGAACCCTTCCAGTGATTCTCCCCAGGATCGATTGATACCATCTCACTACAACTAGTGAGAATCCTAACATCCATTTAGATCTATCTCATAGATTTAAAGCTTAGGATTTAGTAGGTATCACTTTGATCCTATATGGAAAATCATTGTGATAAGCGGAGATTGATCGAGCGTAGCATAGGAAACTCCTTCCCTATCAAGAGTATGTCATCCACATACTCTATGAGGATCGTCACCATACTCCCTACTACCTTTTTGTATATACAAGGTTCATCTACCATTTTGATGATGTCAAACTCTTTGACCGCTTCATCAAAACAGATGTTCCAACTCCGCGATGCCTGCTTTATCCTATAAAGCATCTTGCACACGTTTCCGCTGCTCCCACTGTCTACGAGGCCCTCTGGCTGTGTACTTATAGACGCTCTCTTCTAAAACATCATTTAGAAAAGCTGTCATGACACCCAACCACCAGATATCGTAGTCATGGTATGTAGCCGTGGCAAGTAGGGTCTGGATGGACTTAAGCATAGTCACTTGAAAAGGTTTCATCATAATCCACGCCTGGTCGATGACGAAAAGCTTTAACAAGTCTAGCTTTGAAAGTCTCAACTTTTCCATCTACACCAAGTAATCTTCTCAAGATATACTTGCTCCTGATGGGGATTTAACCCTTCAGATATTGCAACCAAAGTCCATACTTTGTTGGTGTATAAGGATTCCATCTCAGATCACTAAGCATCCAGCCATTCTTATAGAGTCTTACTCCTGATGGCCAGCTCGAAACTAGTTGGGTCATCATCTCATGATGCAGTCCTCGCTCCCACTGTCATAGAGAAACCGAAGTATCTCTCAGGTGGGTGAGGAACTCTACTAGATCGGCGGAGAGGCAGAGGTTCGTTGGTATCTACTGAATCCTTTGGTTGTACCAAATCATCTGCTGTAGCTTGTATAGCTGGAACTATTCCAGTTCTACATAACAGACCTTGCCTCGAACTTGTCCGGATTATGGTTTTAGACATAGGCCGGACAACCCCAAATCTTAACCAACTTAATATATGGGCTCTTCCCTTTCCATATCACATATGAAATGGTAGGCAACTGATTTGATTTGAACCCTATTCAATAGGTATGCAGCTTCTCAAGAGCATAACCCCTTAAGGAAAAAGGTAACTCAGTAGTACTCATCATAGAGCACACCTTATCATATAGGGTGTGATTGCTCCGTCCTGATATACCATCGTGCTATGGTGTATACAGAGGAGTAATGCTGAGAGAGAATCTCATTCTCCTTTAGAATAATCCAGGAATTCCGTGCTCAAGTATTCTCCTCCTTGATCACATCAAAGGACATAATACTTATACCCGTATTTTGGTTCTCTACTTCTCGCTTATATTCTGTGAATATCTCAAAAGGTTCGGACTCATGTTTCAACAGGAACATATGACTGAATCTTGAGAGATTATCAGAGAATATAATGAAGTATAAAGAACCAATCCTGGCATGTGTAGACAGGGGACCTTACATACATCAACATGTATCATCCCAAGAGTTTACTTAACTCTTTCTCTGTTTCCAATAAACAGAGCTGTGGTCATCTTATCTTCGTGACATGACTGGCGAGTTTTACAAGATGTAAATTCAAACTAATTTAAATATGCATCTAAATGTAACTTCAGCCAGTCGGGTCACATTGATATGACCTAGTCTACAATGCCTCAAGAAGGATTCGTTCATTTCTGAACTCTTCCTCTTGTGTGTGTTCCGTATACTAAGAACTGTGGTTTGATTTAGAACATTAATGCTTTTAGATAACGTGCCTGAACCGATCAACTTTTGATATAGGAAATGTTCAAAACATTATCCAACAATACAAAATTATATCCTTTCTTTACTAATAAAGAGACTGATATGATTTTGTATATCAGGTTCGATATCTAATAACATTCGTTCAGAATCAATGTATTACAATACAGGGTGACAGTGACCAACAGAATTGGCTGCAACTCTTGCCCCGTTTTCTGCCTCATGAAACTTATCACCCGTTCTCAGTCCTCTACCTTTCTGTAGCTCTATGTAACAGATTACATATCTGGGATCCTGATCTGGTATCACATACCCAGGACGTAAAAGATACTGAGAAACAGTTCTGTATAATGAACACACCCGAAGATGATGCATCAGCATGCACTCTCTTCGTTTGGGCGGCACGGGAAATCTGGTATTCCCCAATTTCCTGCTCTGTCTTATAACAATTATAAGTTGGAGCGGGACCAACGTTCCCCAGCTCAGTATAACAAGCGGGTTCGGTCAATATTCCGTATTATTATCTTGATTAAGGCGTGATATGGTCGCTACCAGGAGAGAGAGAGAAGAAAACACTCAGCGTGCGCTCTGTCAAGAATAGATTGGTTATTATTTTATCTAATCAGGATGGCTCCCACTGCTTTTTATCAAATCTTCCTTCAAACCCTAAAAGGAAAGACTAGCCGGGATTAATTACACACTACAAGTTCGCCAATCTTTCAGCCAGGCCAGTGTCGGTACTTTGAGGGAGGTCCCCCGTGCTTTCGCACGAACCTAATTAATGTAAACCTCGTTTTCCCAGAGGCGTAACCCCGTTGACACCTTTCTAGACACCTACTTGATCGGCTAATTGTAATGTATAAAACTCTCCCAGGAGTAACTCTTACTCGCAGCGGGTATCGGGATCCAACTATCTCATAGAAGGTATGCAATCTCATTGCAAATTTCAACACTTGAAATTCCCGATAATATTTTGCCCCTAGCTCGCTATGACCTTGACGAATGCCAAACAACCCATAGTCCACTAGTCAAGTTCAACCCGTATATTTCATGATCGAATTAAACCCACCCGCACGACCCTTGACGAATGCCAAACAACGCCGTACGAATACCCTAATCCAATCGCATCATATGCTTAAGCAGATAAATACTAGTTAGCTACCGTACACTACGCCTTGACGAATGCCAAACTACCGCAGCACGAATACTAACTAGTACATATCTGAAATGACGGAGGGCTACGACAGGTTTTTCTGAAAACCTTTTGCGTAATGAACTTGATATCGTTGTAGAATCAAATGATTTTGAAATGGAGTGCTTTTGAGGCTTTTCTAGTTTTGCTAAAGGAGTCACTCCCGGTGAAGGGATCGTCGGTCCTTTCCTCGTCGAATGAGGTGCGGGATATATCATATATATCGCTGTGCAAAGCAAAAACACTTAAAAGCAATCAAAAGACAAACCGAGTGTGTAGCATCTGCCAGTTATTGCTAAAGGAGTCACTCCCGGTGAAGGGATCTCGGTCCTTTCCTCATCGAATAAGGTGCAGGATATATCACATATACCTCTGTGCAAAGCAAGAACTGTAGCTACCTGTTTTATTTTGAAATTCAATTCTACAACATCTTAGATTTCTTTTATTTCATTAATCACATTAATGAAGTCCCATCATTTAAATACCTAAACATCACAGATAAATACGACGTACACTTATGCCATCCGCATTCGCCTCGATGTCCCCTCGTGCACCGTTAGGTTAGGTAACTAACGGCAGAGCGGGGCAGGGCTAGCGCGGGTGTAAAACATAAGTAACGTCTATATAATATATCATATATACTATATACTGTATCTATCACAGAACATCACATGATCACATCACAGATATCGCAGCAGAAGAATCATATGAAATATTGGATATACTAAGACGTCCGTGTTTTCAATACGAGCCAGTTTAAAACACGGATTCCACGGTCGTGATGAATAGCCAAACCCACACCCCTAGACCCCTACGTGAGCGGCAAGCAACCCTACCAATTCTAGAGTTAGGAGACCCAGACTCGACTCCTCGAGTTGGTCTCCCACTGGACTCCAGAACCCGGTTACTTGTGCTCCCCTCCTTGGGTCTATCCTAGTGCGGAAAAGTAAATAATATACAAACGGTGACAACTTCCGCAACCTGGAAGCGCCCCAATAAAAGAATATTACATACAAGTTTTTACATGAATGAAAATGAAAAACACTCATCTCACATAAAAAAAACCCGGCTATTCAATCACGACGATCCAATATAACATATCCAGCAACACATAACATCACATGTCATCAACGTAAGTAAATATGTCCATCCCAATTGTCGTTGGCATATAGCAACGAAACCGGCGATATCACATATTACACTTACGGTCACAGAAAAGAAAGTGTAAAACTACAACAGTTGGAATCCGCAACCTCCTCAGACATCGCATGTCTGACCAAATGAATTACTTAGACATCGCATGCCTAACAATTATAAACCCCGCATTTTAGTCTCATTATCGAAAATACTTTTCAATACCAAGTCGGGAAATTCAACAGGATTCCCGACATCTTGATCGAATGCTCGTCGCAAACTTCAGTAGGCGGCCGCACCCCCGACGCCGTCAACGAAGTGCACTAAGGCGGAACACCGCTGCCGTGAGCACCCGAACGGATGCTTTCGGCGACGGGGTTCTCCTACAGTCACTTGGTCGGGGTTATGGAGTGAGGCTGTCTATTAAGTTTACCCGGCGAGTATCCGCGTACGCTACGTGATTGCGACGGACTTTTGATCACATCAAAATTCCGTGGCAACCGATCAAGTGAGACTAAAGTGCTATGTTTATAACATTCATTTAGTTATCTCATAACAATTGTAAAGTCCAATTATTGTATCCCATTCCAGATAATTAGAAAATGTTAAACTTTCCGATTGAACATTCGAACACCCAAGTTTTCCCGATACAGATCAACACATGAAATAAGTCTAACAACATTCAGTTCGTGCCTCAGTACCAATGGTCCAGCCGTAGAAGGGTCAAGCCAACGCCTCACATGTGGCACGCCGTACTGCCCCAAACCCGAAGGTTCAAAGGGCAGTTCAAGACGGTCACATAATCGAGTTAAGGTTTGTTGTCTTCTAGAGGGTCCATTGCGTTACTTGCACTACTTAGAACGTCGTTAAACTACGGAAAAATCCAACACTTGGAAATTTCCCGACAGGGGAAAAATTGGGTATTTATATCCGGTCGAACTTTTTAACAGATTCTAAAATTTATCCGGAAAGCCACACAGACAAAATTTGATACCCCGATCGAAACACCGAATTCCCAAAACAATCCCAGATTATTCAACTCTTGAATAACTTATAAAAATTCCCAGAAAACTCAGAAGAATTTATCAGGAATTACTATGCAAAAATATAGGGCTGACGTCATCAAGTGGCCGCTGATCCGCCGCAGAAGTCATGCTTCTGCCGCGGATCCGCCGCAGAATTTACTGTTCATCCAAAAAATTTTGCATCGTAATTCTTATTTTTCCCTGCTGAATTTTTTAGCAATTTTTAATTTGGAAAAATCCACTGTTTTCAAAAATGTACAGAGAGCATGATCCGGGTCGGGTTTTCGGTTCGTTCGGACTTCAAATTCCGTCTAGACTTCGCCTAAGGCTCTAGCTAGGCTCTGATACCACTGTAGGGTTCCTAGGCACCCTAATGAGGTCTCACAAGGCATCAACCATGCCAATTTCAAAAAATCTAGGTGCCGAGAAACCCTAACAAGGACCGTTGGCTAGAATTCTAGGCAAAAAACAATCTAGTTAACAACTTAACTAATGGGATATCGGAAATACAACCTTTGTAGATCCGGTGCTCCACCTCCACGGCTCCGCAACGAGGTCCTCTCCGCTGTCCAAATCAAATCCGGGCTCTAGAGTCGGCTTCGTCGGAGAAAAAGCGAGCTAGGTCGTCGATGTCCATGCCGAAGATGATCTACGTCGAGGCATCGCTAAATCAAGCTCCACCTTCACCAAGCCCTAAAAACTTGTGAAGGAAACACACTCTACTACTTGGCAAGAGGTAGAGGATGAAGAAATAGGAAGTGGGTAGACTTTAGAATTGGATTTCTCACTTGTTTTCATCAATCACCATTGATGAAGCAAGCTTCTTCTTGAAGTGAAGAAGAAGAAGATGGAAAAAGGTTATGATAAGATTAATTAAAAATGAAAAGAAAAATCAAAACTTATCATAATCTAAACCATGGTCAAGTGTAGAGATTAAACTAGGGTTAAATCAAATGGTTAGGTTAAGCATGAGATAAGAATGGTGGACAAAGTCAAAGGTTCATGAATCTTCAACTACAAACAAAGAAAGCCACCATTCTTCTCATTTCTTTTTCCAAAAAGAAAATAAATAAATAAATGAATAAATAGATATGAAAAACAAAACCCTAACCATTTAAATAACCATGGTTTAATCTTTACACAAACTCAAGTAAACATGTATCATCAAACATGATACAAAGAAGTGCACAAAAGTATATCACATATACAATGTGTACAATCCGAGTGAGAAAATCCATTTAAAGTGAACCAATACTAGTTAACGCAAAGTAATATATCAAATGTATAATTATGCATTAAATCATTAAATCAACACTTGATTTAACGATCCGGTTATGTCGCACACAACCGACTAGTATACAATATATCGGCTTATCGAATCAACGCTTGAATCGATAACTAGGTTATATCGCATACAACCATTCGATACATTTATCGCGAGAATAGAATACGGTATCACATACACGCATTATTCTCGGTCCCGCACATATCTCATATGCGCTTCTATTTCGTTTCGCTTGAGCCAGGAAACCTCTGTGTAGGACTCTAAAGACTCGTCAATACGCCGGCAGCAGATGATGATCATATCAAACACCCATAAGCCGCAAGCGGTCTGCTAAACGTAACGGCCACCCGGGTATTGAGCGATCTGAAGATCGACGAGCAAGCCCGCTCACACTCCAGTGAATCCGACCAGTAACACTACCGTACAGTCCGGTCTGATCGTCCGATATGTCGCATATCTCGCCTAGGGGTGGTAAACGTCAGACCCCAATAGCTCGATAAGTCGTGTCGATATGAGGTCTATAACTATTCGAGAAACTACTGGTAACACTTACCAGTAAATCTCAGCAACCCTGGCCAGGGATTTCCTGTTATAGCCAATCGAACACAGCGCAACATCAACTCCCTATACCGGGAGAGACGAATCCCCTCCTATCGCTCATTGCCTCTATGTGACTCGGGACTGTACCCAAAAACCACCGTTTTGCACGCCCTCTTGGACGTGGTAAGATGGAAATCAAAGCACAGTGGGAACCACACAAGACTCTATGACGATCTCGGGTTAACAGACTACTCTGTACCAGTGTCACCAGAGAACTGCCATCTGACGTGAGGTATAATACCATCTGGGAGTTCTCGGTGAGTCCGTCCAGTGTACCCAGTCTCTACTGAGCACCCGTATATCATCTCTGATGTCAAACACCAATGGATATGGGATCATCCATCGCCCATCTGTATGGGTCGAGAAGGTACACGCTAGTCTACTCTGGTATATCGATGCCCCGTCTCGATACACCCACGACTAGGGACTTTGAAGGATGTACTTATAGACTACCATGTCCCCACTAGTATGATCCGCATCATAGTCCAGGTAGTCAAGCACACATCCTAAGGGCTTTACCAACATGTAACAGGGAGACAATCAGTATACACGTTAAGGTAAAGTGCAACCAGATAGCATACTATCATGTCGAGCAAGAAAGTCCTCCCTATATACGTCCTAGCATCCACTACAATATACATCCAATGTACAGTAATGGCCTCTAGGGCATACATATAACTAACAAATATGACACATATGAGGGTTTATCTGTAAAAATACTATTTTCATATATTTATATATTATAATTAACATTATGAAGGAAAATATATGCATATAATATTTATGTAATATTTTGATAATTAAAATATGCATATCATATCAAATATCCATAATCAATATTCTTAAAATATAATATCATATAAAATTGGTTAGGATAATATCTCAAAAATACCAAATATTACTAACATTATTCTTTGAGATATGGTGCAAGCTTTGGCTCAGGTCAGGAGATCGAGATGTTGAGATGTCGGAAATCAAAAATCAGCCGAAATATTAAAGAAAATCGAAGAATCAATTCTGGCAGAGACTCGAGAAATATTTTCAACTTCCAGACATCAACTGAATCTCCATGTGTCACAAGAATAAAGCTCCAGAAATTTGCACCCAAGATCTCACCAACAAACCGTAGATCCGCGGCCAAACCATGTAATATGCGGCGGATCCGTGGCCGATTCACCGAATCAGGAGTTAAGATATTCAGGTTGGATTTGCTACAACTAACCCTAATTCTGGGGATCTTTGGTTTCTGGTTTTTGGGCTATATAAAATACCGAGGGCTAAACTTAGAAATCATCAATCTTTTACACAAGCTAATCACCGTCAAAGAACAAGTGATCCAAAACAGGCCCAAGATTCGACGTGATAAAGCGACGTGAGATTCGACGGAACATCTACATCCGACAAGGCAGAGATCGAGAGCAACTTCTTCTTCCTCTTGTAATCTAAACATGAAGTTTGTACTTTTGAAGTTGATTGATAAAGGTAGATCTTTAGTTTAATTATTTAGTTACATTATGAATTTCATCTCTATCCGTTCTTCTATCTCCATCATGCGCGAGTAATTCTTCGCTTGATAGGGTTCATACGATTAGGGTAGATCAATGGATGAGAAAATATTTTAACTTCTTTTACGTCTTATGAAGTTTATAAACTTTAGCAAAAGAATCGTTAACATCCTTATCGGGCGCGCTACCAATTTATTGCTAGTCTCGACTGCGATTTGAGATCAGATTAACAATTGTTTTGTTAAGGACTAGACATGAATAGAGATCAATGAAAGGACATGGGTCAATAGTATGGAAACCCTAGTTTCTTCCAACAACCCTAATTCTCATTCATCACTATCAATCTAGGTTTAAATCTATCAAAATATAAAAGGTTTCATCCTTATGAGTCATCCAAGATTACTAAATCCTAACGAACCCTACAAGCTCTCTTCTGATATAAAATCTACATCCGTCTTTAAACTAGATCTATATTCTACATCCGTGTTTAACGTAGATCTAGATTTTATAACTATTCTTCACTGTTATCTATTCTTCTTCCTCTTCCTAATCAACATGTCTAAAGAAAGATTAAAAGATTCCACATATCCCTGAGGACGACCCCTACTCATCTCGGTTTGGCTACACGTGACACCGTTATTGATTGCGGTTACTACACACACTTCTTTAAATACAGATCAATCAAATGGCACCGTTGCCAGGGATCGAACCCGGGTCACCCGCGTGATAGGCGGGAATACTCACCACTATACTACATCGACCGAGATGGACGGTTCTCCATCAAATTTTACTACCACTATCCTGTTGCCACCCGTCGGTGCGCAGAATCCACCGCGGATCTCTCTCCAAGAAAGATGTTACCCCGTGCGCGGACCCCTTCCTACCTATCTATTTATTCCAGCAGCAAATGTGGATAATTTTGAAATTAAACCCCACTTCATCAAACTGTTGCCCAAATTTCACGGGCTTGAATCCGAAGACGCATACATTTTCATAAAAAAATTCGAAAACGTATACGCAATGATGGGTACGTCACAACTGTTTGTGGATGCTATGCGCTTACGTCTTCTCCCTTTTACTTTGTGCGATCTAGCAGAAAAATGGCTTTATAACACTGCCTCACATTCTATTGCCAAATAGGATGAATTCATTGTAGCATTCCTTAAGAAATTTTATCCTAATCATAAGACCGCCCGCGTTCGAAACGAGATTAACCAGTTTACCCAACAACCATTTTGGAAATGCTTTAAACGGTTTAAGGATCTTCTTTTACAATGCCCTCATCACGGAATCAATACATGGGACCTTTGTCGCATTATATATGAGGTTGTAGATCTAACAACAAAACAGATGCTTGAAACCATGTGTCAATGTCATTTCCTGTCTAAAGATGATGGTGAAGCTTGGCATTTTCTGGAAAATCTCACTTAACAAACCCTACAGTGGGAAAGCGTTAGACCTGCATCGTCTAGGGGAGGTATCCATCAGCTCGATATTTCCATCGCGATGAAAGCCGAAATGGCCGCGATATAAAAAAAAACTCGATGCTATAGAAAACAAAGTCTCTTCAGCCCCCCTAAACCAATTTACGCTCCCCAAAACCATGTGTGGTTGCTATTCCAATCCATCACATCTAACGGAAGAATTTCCTTTGAATCCACCGTTTCAAGGTCAAGAACAAATTAATGCTACTTTTCAGCAATGACCTCAAAATGATCCTATATATAATCAGGGATGGAGGAATCATCCTAATTTTTCTTGGAACCAAAACCAAAATGAAAATAAAAACCGGTTCTAAAGCAATTATCAAAGACCTCCTCCACAGCAACAGCAACCACACCCACAGAGTCAGCACCCCTTTCATTCGCAACCCTTTCAAAATCCGGCCAACAATTTTACACCTTAGAATAATTCTTTCCAAACGGCCGGTAACGAAAACTCATCTGCACTCGAACGAAGCGTGGATATGTTTATTAAACATTCCATGCAATCGACGGATGAAATAAAGTCTTCTATCCAATCATTAACACAGACCACCACCTCCCATGTTGAAAGTATAAAATCGATAGAGGCACAACTTGCACAAATAAATGCTGCGATGAGTGCGAGAGAAAAAGGGAAACTGCCATCTCAACCTATACCTAATCCTGGCCACTCACAAAGTTATAATGTGAGTGTTGTTACCACGTTGAGATCAGGAAGAGTGCTGGATAACCAAGTGGGTGAACACGTTGATGACGTTGATGATATCAATGATACCCCGGCTTCTACTTCCTCTCCTATTTCGTCTAGTCCAACACCTTATTTCGAGCCTGTTCTCCGTTAACCCCAAGGCTCGAACACTCAGCCCACTTCCTCGAGTCAACCTAAAACAATCCCAACTCCAATTCTGGGATCCATTCCATCCCCACAATCCTCTCCAATGTTGGACCCAACCCTCATTGATAAAGCACCTTATCCAAACAGGTTAAGCGGCAACAGACCAAGTCCACAAATGGAGAAGATTATGGAAATTTTTAAGCAAGTTAACATAAACATTCCTCTCCTAGATGTTATTCAACAAGTTCCGTCTTATGCAAAAATTCTAAAGGACTTGTGCATTAGGAAGAGAAAAACTCAAGTGCTTAAAAAAGTTTTCTTAGCGAGTAATGTAAGCACTGCTTTTACCCAACAACTATCCAAGAAACGAAAGGACCCTGGAAGTCCTACCATATCTATTTCTATTGGGGGTAAAGATATCAATCGTGCTCTACTCGATTTTGGCGCTAGTGTCAACTTACTTCCGTATTCTATGTTTGAGCAATTAGTGATCGGAGAGTTAAAACCTGCGCACTGCACTCTTCAGATGGCCGATCGATCTATCACCCAACTTAAGTGTGATATAAAGGATGTGTTAATCAAAATCGGGGAATTTATAATCCCTATGGACTTTATCTGTAGCATTTCAGAAAATATAAAATATTATTTTGAAATTTAATATTAAAATAATATATTTCCCGAAAACTGCCCGATTTGCGAAATTGGGGTTTTCGAAAAAGGGTATAAATATATACCAATAATTGTGAAATAAATGGAAATTTAAAATGATTTATTCATTTAAGAATACATTTAAATGATTTGACATTTTTAAAATTTATTATATACAGTTTGGATAAAAACCCGATTAGTGCACAGCTAATCCCGATTAGGCCAAATCCGTGTTTCTACAGTTTTCTATGGTTAGTACACCATGACATGTTACATGTTATTTCATTTGTGTTGTTTTATTTGGGTTTATGTGTGTATTGGTGAGAAAAGAAATGAAAGGGAAAAGGTGTTATGATGACTTGAGGAGAGAGAGGGGACATCATGATGAGAGGTAAGCATGCTTGAGGAGAGAGGGGGGGGGGGGGAGAGAGAGAGAGAAAGAGAGAGAGAGAAAGAGAGGTAAGGCTCCACCCCCACCTCATTCTTGACTTCATTTCATTTCTTCAACTTTCTCATCCTTCTTCTTCTCCTTCTTCCTCCACCTCACTACCCAAGGGAACTATCTCCAAAACCTAATCAAAACCCTAAACTCCTTTCATTAAAAATGATCCCCACCTCACCCTCATCGCATTAGACCCATCAAAGTTAGATTTTGAAGACATGGGAGTTCTTGCATTTTTCTTGGTGGCATTAATGAGGTATAATCTCTACCATTTAATTTAGTTTTTAGTTTGTTAAATTCTAGTGAAGGGTTTGGGTGTTTGTGTAGATTTGAGGTGTGTAGTGGCTGTTACAAACCTTAGGGATTGAATTCAAGAGCTGGAATTGAAAGTAGTAACCAAAATACGGATTTAGGATTTTAGCCGTATCGGTTTTGTGCGAAATTGTGAGCCTACAGTGAAACTGGAGCAACCCGGGGAATTTCTGAGTTTAGCAAACAATACCAGAGACCAAATTGGACCAATAGGAAACCACCTTGACGAGGCGGACCCAATCTGAGCAGGGGGACCCGAGGAGGCCAGAATTTTCGGCTAAGTGGCCGGCCACTTTAGGGGGTTTTGGGTCTAGGTTGGTCCAGTAGCTCATTAACTCCATATACAACACCCTATACTTGTTTGTTTAGCTTTATTTGACCTGAGTCAAAATATGGGAGTATTTTTGTGTGATTTTGGCTATGTTTTCCGTATTTTGAAATGCTAATTTTTGATATTTGGATTCGTATTTGGTTGTTTGATGTTTGTACATCAACAACAAGGGTTGTTTGGTTGATTTTGTACACGTAAGCTATAGGTTCTAACCTATGAGCAATGCGCGTGCCGTAGTGGATTTCAGAACTTTATTTTAATAGCGTGGCGATATGTGTTGTTATTGTAGATACCTTCGTGTGGATTCCGAGGCGACGGAGCGTGGCGTCATCGACTTCGGCAAGCAAGAAGCAATGTTAGTGGATCTATATCTACGGGGGAAGTCGGGTGGATGGCGTATAGCACCCCCGCAAAGTTTTGGTGGAAACCGATTTATATACATAGTTTATGGTTAAGGGAACCTTTAATAGTAAACTATAGATAGAGTTAAAAGATAGTTAGATAAACCATATTTTATAAACTAAAGGATAGTTAGAAGTGCTTTTATACGACTAATATGTGATGACGGAATTTGAGGATGACGTTTGACGATATTTCCGTTTAGGGTACTATAGGACTAGATAGCCGGCGTAATTTTGTCATCCAAACGATACCTATTTCCAAACCGAAGAATCGTATGCATCTTTTAAACAGATAGCTTGAGGGACGTTACGGATTTTCAAACGATTTCCTTTCCTTAAAAACACCGTAACCCCTACTTTCAAAACTACGATTCGCACCTTTTAAAAACTGATTGTATGGTTCGGGTGTGTATGTTAGATTAGATACGCATGCTTATAGTAAAGGGTAGTATGTTTTAGTGAAGTGACATTATGTGAGATATAATTATGATAAAAAGAGAATACGCTTTAATATGTGATATGATGATATGTTGGTATACGGATGTGAGTCGATTGAGATGATTGATACCTTGCCGATTGATAGATCCACCGACTCGGTCTTATAGACACGTATACCTTATAGCTTGTAGCTGATGATTTACCTTATGCTGCCTTCATGTTGCTCGCATGCCATCACTTATATCTGTGCGAGTACACCTGCACCATTATCGATGATGCTATGTTACACTTACACAGATTGGCCGGCTTACACACTTCGTCATCGATAATTGCCATGTAACTACACAGTAGGATTGCTGCATCATGATATGACTCTTCGCATAAGCTACTTGTGTATATACCACCTGTACATCCATATTGGCGCACATACATATTGTACACTCATACTTGCGTATATACCCACTTGTACATTCCTATTGACACACATACATATTGTACACTCAGACTTGTGAATATACCCACTTGTACATCCATATTGGCGCACATACATATTGTACACTCATACTTACGTATACACCACTTGTACATCCATATTGGCACACATACATATTGTACACCCATACTTGCGTATACCCACTTGTACATCCATATTGGCACACATACATATTGTACACCCATTTTTTTCATATATACCACTTGTACATCCATATTAGCGCACATACATATTGTACACTCATACATGCGTATATACCACTTGTGCATCCATACCAATATACATACTTATTGCACATACATAGATGATTCTGGCTTTGGTTTTGGAGAATAGGGGACCGCATGAGATATTTTCAAAACCGGATCCCTTTAAAAGAGCGGTTTTCCCTTCATATTGTTGGAGATAGTGCCCTCATAGTCAATTATTGGATCGCAGGTACGTGATTTCAATGATTGCGGATGACCTATACCAGTAGGACAGTCTTACTCGAGATGATACTATGCTATCTGGTTTACCTTTATCAGTCGTGTACATGTTCAGGTCACTGATTACATGTTACACTTTGATAGAGCCCTTAGGCTCTTGCTTTACTACCAACAGTATGATGGCGATCATATACGTGAGAGTTGGGTGGTTTATACGCATATCCGTAATTGTGGTCCCTAGTCATGGGAGTTTCGAGACAGGGCATCGATACTCTGGAGTAGACTAGTGTAAACAGTCGAGACCCCGACGAGGGGCGGTGGCCGGTCTCACAAGCCACTGGTGTCAGTTGGATCACTTAATATGTATACAGGTGCTCATTGGGTTATGAGTACACCGGACAGGACTCGCCGGGAACCTGCTAGTTGGTATTATACATATCGTCAGATAGCAGTTCCCTGGTGACATGTGTACAGGTTAGTTCATCGACCTGAGGTCATCATTTGTCTCGTGTGAGTTCCCACTGTGCTTTGATTTCTACCCTACCACGGCTCAAAGGAGTCGTGCAAACAGGTAGTTTTTAGGTACAGTCCTAAGCCACATGGAGGCACGTGAGCGGATCGGCAGGGGATTCGTCTCTCCCGGTATTGGGGGTGAGATCGTGCTGTGTCTAGGAGAGCCATTACACAAAACCCATGGCCGTGGCAGGAGATTTACTGGTAAGTACTCCAGTAGTATCTCAGGGTGTTATTGGGCTACACTCCGACACGACTTATACTGCTATTGGGGGTCTGACATTACTAGCCCCCTAGGCAGATATGTGATACTCATAGACGAACGGACTGGACTGTATATACATTGTCACTGTTAGGCTCAGTAGGGTTTCCGGATGAGTTCGCTCATCGGCCTCCCTTGAGGTCAGTCCATGGGCAGCCGTTACGCATAGCTAGTGCCGCTGACGGTTTGTGGTTAAACCCACTGCCAGGGTACTGACGAGTCATTAGAGTCCCCCACAGACAGTTTTCCAAGTTCGGGCGAAACGTTGTAGAGGCCGTATGGTTTTATGGCAGGGTTCGGAAAATGCACGTGCGTTTACGCACGTGTCATATTTCGGGCAAATGATACTGGTGGGCTTTGGTTTAAGCCGGATCCGAGTATTATACTGAGTAGATATAATATTTTTGTCTCAGTTGCATTTGTATTCGGTCGTAATACAAATGCGGGTATTTTTATACAGTTACGGGGTTATCCTGAAATTCGTTTCGGGATCGCTTTTGGAAGTTGCCAGTTTCCAGTTTTCTATCAGCCGTATTTAACATTTGGTTAAATACAGATTCTGTCTTTTCTTGAGAAGAGTGTGGATGCTTCTAGAAGGTTCTAGAAGTGGTGATAAGGCTTATGACTCATATGTTGCATTAATGGTTTTGGTGACAAGGATTAGTGATTCATTAGCTTTATTTATTGTGTTCACACTTTGTGTTCACACTAGATATTTTCTTATTGTCACCTCCCCCTCTCCTACACTCACCCCCCTCCTATATATGTCCGGCCCCTCTTCTCTCTCTCACACCCACTTGATAATTCATTTGGAAAAAGATTATGATAGTTTTGGGGTGCATGGAAATTTCATAGCTCATTTCATTCCATCACCTGATTCGAGTGGCAACTTCATTAACCGTTCGTCCATAGCCTTGGACGTAAGGAGACAAAGTATTCTACCAATTCTCTACATCATTCTTGGTCGTCTCTTTTAGCAAACTTGACGAACGAGTTGCCTCGAGTCAGAGGCGGGAGCCCGTTTAAAGAATAGTTGACATGGTGCCACCTGGACGAGCAGATCGGAGATCTACGAGATCGGAGCGTGGGATGATGGTTAAAGAACGAAGGACTCGGATCGTTCGGTATAACCTTTTTACACTCTTTACAGTTTGTTAGTTTAGCAAATAATGGCAGATCCGGGTTAAAGTATACGATAGCGCCAGTTAAAAAGTTTTTGTTCCGCATTTGGCGTCTGTAGACGGCCGGGGCTCTACCGTAGACTTACAGTGATATCAGAGCCTCACCATTTTGTTATACTAACTTGTGCTAACACGTTTAAAACATCGATTGAACCGGATATCGAAAACCACCATTTTTCTAATTCACAGTTTCTGTCGATTTTAAATCAAGTAAAAAAATTATTTCACATATCACAGAAAGCTGTGCAGGGTGTTTTAAGCAAGTGGTGAAAATTTGAGCACGTGACTCAACAAAACGGCCGCGGAATCGCGGTCAAACGTAGGGTTTGACCGCGCATCCGCGGCCATTATGTGAGTTCATGAGCCCAAATTTTCACAGTAGCTTTATCTTTGGAAATTTGGGGTTTTGGTATATATCTTTTGGGCCCAGATTTTGTTACTGTACAACAGATGTTCGTGGCGCCCACTTCGTGATATTTAGTCGATCAAAATTTAAACATGTTAGTTTACAGTACTTACATTATATCTCCGACCGGGAATGTCATTTGATCGGTAAACCGCGTCTGATTTCTATAGTTCTTTTAGACGGGTTTGCGAACGTGACATTCGCGTTGATGTTCTGTGTTGTGCTGTGATGTTGCGGATTTGTCGTGGTGGATAGCAGTGTGCAATGGTAGTGCTGTTTGGATTTATTTGTACATTTGATATTGCAGAGCGAGCGTTCAACATATGGACTGCCGTCACTGCCTGTTGTATAATATTCTTTTGGGGCACGATCAGGTTGCGGTTGATGTACCTGTTGTACATATTATTTATTTCTGTACTAGGTTTACCCCGCGACGGAGTGCACGGATAGCCGGGTTCGGGAGGGCAACGGGTCCACATCTCATGGCATTGAGAGGCAGAGGGGCCTTACTCTAGAATTGGCAGACTATTCGCCGCACTCGTAGGGGGTTCAGGTTGACCCAAGGAGGGGTGCTCAATTTACCGGATTTCGTGAAGTGCGGGGTGTTCCATTCACTATGCTGTGGGGGACTACCTCGCTTCAGGTTTTGGCGGGTAACTTGCCGCACCCGTAGGGGTCTAGGTTTCGTTGCACAGGCTATCCACACGACCAGGGGAACGTCGGGTTTCAGCAGCGGCTCTGTGAAACCCGGGGATCCCAGATTATCTGTATTCTGTGATGCTTATTACTTTTCTGTAATGTTGCATATTATCACGCCTGGAGCGATTATTGTATATTGGTATATATACTATTAGTTGTTGTATATGTTTTGCACCCGCGCTAGTCCAGTCCCCGCTCTGTCGTTAGTTAAGTAACCTAGCGGATGATGACGGGACCCAGTGACGAATGCGGATGGCAAATACGTACATTTTATTTTCGTTTTTTTCTGGTGTGATTGATGATGGGACTGCGTTGATTCTGATCAATGCAAAGGAAAACAAACCTATTTGGAGTTGTTGGAACAATTTTAAAAAGTGTTATTACAAAGACGTTTCTTTTGTTTTGCATAGCGGTATTCGGTGTGAATATCCTGCACTTCATTCGACGAGGCTGTTGGAGATAGTGCCCTCAGAGTCAATTATTAGATCACAGGTACGTGATTGCAATGATTGATGGAGGACCTATCCCGGTAGGACAGTCTTACTCGAGATGATAGTATGCTATCTGGTTTACCTTTATCATCGTGTACTGTTTTAAGTGACCTGACACGTCGCTATTACACGTTGATAGAGCCCCTAGGATTCTTGCTTGACCACCAGCAGTATGAGGGCGATCATATAAGTGGGAGCTGGGGGTCTATAAGCATATCCTTAAAAGGTCCTTAGTCGTGAGAGTTTCGAGACAGGGCATCGATTCTCCATAGTAGACTAGTGTATACAGTCGAGACTCCGACGAGGGGCGGTGGCCGGTCTCACAAGCCACTGGTGTCAGTTGGATCACCTAAGATGTATACAGGTGCTCATTGGGTTATGAGTACACCGGACAGGACTCGCCGGGAACATGCTAGTTGGTCATATACCAGACGTCAGATGGCAGTTCCCTGGTGACATGTGTGCAGGTTAGTTCATCGACCTGGGGATCGTCATTTGTCTCGTGTGAGTTCCCACTGTACTTTGATTACTACCCTACCACGGCTCAAAGGAGTCGTGCAAATAGGTTTTAGTTGGGTACAGTCCCGAGCCACATGGAGGCAGTGAGCGTATCTTCAGGGGTTCGTCTCTCCCGGTATTGGGGGTGAGGTCGTGTTGTGTCTAGGAGAGCCATTACACAAAGTCCTTGGCCAAGGCAAGGAGATTTATTGGTAGGTATTCCAGTAGTATCTCAGGGTGTTCTGGGCTACACTCCGACACGATTTGTACCGCTTTTGGGGGTCTGACTTTTACCAACCCCCTAGGCCCGCCATGCGATACTCATAGACGAACGGACCGGACTGCACGGATATTGTCACTGACAGGCTCAGTAGGGTTGTCAGGCTGAGTTCACTCACAGACGTCCCTTTTAGTCAATACTTGGTAGCCCGTTACGTATTGGCTTATACCTCTGACGTGCTAGTGGTTAAATCCACAACCAAGGTGTTGATGAGTCTTTAGAGTCCCCCACATTCAGTTACTCAGCTTCCGGGCGAAAGGTTGTAGAGGCCGTATGGAGATATGGCAAGGTCCGATCAGATACGTGCGGTATTGCACGGATCAGGATCGGACAGTTTGTACTATAGGCCGTATGGTTATATGGCAGGGTTCGATCAGATACGTGCGGTATTGCACGGATCAGGATCGAACAGATATTACTAGCCGGCTTTGGTTTAAGCCGGATCCTAGTATAGTACAGTGTAGATTTTGTCTCATTGCATTTGTATTTCGGTCGAAATACAGATGCGGGTGTGTATGCACAGTATCGGGGT
Source organism: Agapanthus africanus (assembly GCA_030015575.1). Lineage (NCBI taxonomy): Eukaryota > Viridiplantae > Streptophyta > Magnoliopsida > Asparagales > Amaryllidaceae > Agapanthus > Agapanthus africanus. The sequence continues at coordinate 818,198,103 of CM057339.1, read as the reverse complement.
TTTCCCGTAATTTATTACGGGACCAGTTTTCTGGAGTTGCCAGTTTGCTTTCCGTTTCGGCCAATTTCCTTTGTTCCGTTCATTGGCCGAAGATTGGTGGAGGAGGGTTTATTTGCATTGTTGCAAATAAGTTTTTGTGGTGGGGGTCTTTGCTTATTTTGGCATCATGATGGTTTTCATGATGTGCACCATCATTGACTTCTCCTTCTCATGATGGATTGACTTTGTGAGGTTATGATGGTGGAGTTGTGTGTGGTTTTGCTTATGATCATTTTCTTTCATGATTCCCTTTTTGCATTATTGTTATGGTTGCACCACTCATTCCTTGACTCTCTCTCTCATTCTCTCCCTTCACCTAGCATTGGCCGGCCATTCCTTTTGAAGGGGGGCTGTCCAAAATTAGAGGTGGGGAAATGTTGTTCATTTGATGCTCCAAAATACCCCAAGCTCCTCCACATTTTGTTCTTGTTTCATCCCTCCACCAAATGGCACCTCCTTAACCCCAAAATGAGACATGGATCTCTACACTACATTCTACAGCAAACCTTGGGCACGTCGAGTAGCCGGCTTCGTGCCCGAGTTGCCTCGGCATTGAGGTGGGAGCCCGTAAACAAAGTAGGCGATGTGGTGCACTTCCGGCGACGAGGAGGAGACGGGACTTTTCCGCAGGAGATCAGGACCATGACGAGAAGATCGGAGGACTTGGATCGTCGGTATATCTCTATTCCCTTTCTTGTAGATAGCTAGGACTAGTTAATGGTTCGATCCGGGTATTAGTGCGCGGCGGTTTGCCAATTCAAGAAAATTAAAGTTATTCACCGCTTCCGCATTTGGCCGTCGGTTTGACGGCCGGGGCGCCGCCGTGCACTTACAGTGGTATCAGAGACTCCCCATTAACTTAGTCTAGCTTTGTGTAATGTGTTTTTCAGTTCCGATCGATCGAAATGTCCAAAAACCCGTATTTGCTCACGACAGTTTTCTGTTGAAATTTTTTGGTCCCCAAAAATTTTTCAGGTTGTATAAAAGCACTGTACAGGAAGACTTAAGACTTCTGGAAAAATCCGACACCATGATCCTCTGGTTGGAGCGCGGAACCGCGGCCAAAACCTACTTGTGGCCGCGGTTCCGCCGCAAAGTAGAGGAGTCAGTGGGCCGGATCTTTTCAGTGGGCCTCTGGGATTATTTTTGGGGTTTTTGAACATTAAAATTGGGCCCATATTTTCTGTAACTGCTACAGTTTTGTTTTGGGGCCCACTTTTTAATATTCGATCGGTCGGATATTTTAAACACATTTTTCACAGTATTTACATTATATTTGCGACCGTGAATGTCACTCGATCGGTAAATCCGGTCTAACTGCTATAGCCCGGTTAGACGGATTTGCGAACGTGACATTCACGTTGATGTTCTGTTTTTGCTGTGATGTTGCGGATCGGTCGTGGGGGATAGCTTGGATGCAATGCTAGTACAGTTCTGTTGTATTATGTACATTTGATATTGCGGGGCGAGCGTCCGACATGTGGACTGCCGTCACTGCCTGTTTGTATTATTATTTTGGGGCACGACCTGGTTGCGGTCGATGTACCCGGTGTATGTATATTTTACTTTCTGTACTAGGATTGCCCCGCGGAGGGGTGCACGGATAGCCGGGTTCTAGAGGGCAACAAGCCCGCATCTCATGGCATTGGGACGGAGAGGGCTTCACTCTAGAATTGGCGGGCTATTCGCCGCACTTGTAGGGGGTACAGGTTGACCCAGGAGGGGTGCCCAAGTTGCCGGATTCCGTGAAGTGCTGGGTGGTCCATTCACGGAGCTGAAGGGGGCTGCCTCGCTTCAGGTTTTGGCGGGTGACTTGCCGCGCCTGTAGGGGTCTAGGATTTCATTGCACAGGCTATCCACACGACCAGGGGAACGTCGCGTTTCAGTAGTGGCTCTGTGAAACCCGGGGATCCCAGATATCTGTATTGTTTCTGTGATGCTGTACATTTCTGTATTGTTGCATTTTATTCACGCCTTGAGCGAATATAATATATTGGTATATATATTAGTAGATGTTGTATATGTTTTGCATCCACGCTAGTCCAGTCCCCGCTCTGTCGTTAGTTAGCTAACCTAACGGGTAATGACGGGACCCAGTGTCGAATGCGGATGGCATATACGTACATCAGTATATTTTCGTTCTTTTTGGTGTGATCAATTGATGGGACTGCATTGATTCGGATCAATGCAAGTTAAAAACAAACCTAATCTGATGTTGTTGGAACACTTTTCAAAAAGCTGTTATTGCAAGGACGTTTACTTTTGTTTTGCATCGTGGTATTCATTGGAATATCCTGCTCCTCAGTCGACGAGGCAAGGGCCGAGATCCCTTCACCGGGAGTGACCCCTTGGACAGAAGTTTGCGTCAGGGCATTAACTTCACTATAGCCGATTACTTTTGCTTTGCATCGCGGTATTCATTTGGAATATCCTGCACCCCATTCTACGGGGAAAGAGCCGAGATCCCTTCACCGGGAGTGACCTCTTTAACAAAGGTTTTCGTCACTATATTTTTAAAAAAAAAAAGCTATCAGTTCCTTCAACGATATCAAGTTCATTACGTTAAAGGTTTTCGCCAGAAACCATTCGTAGCCCTCCGTCATTTCAGTTAAATATTCGGTAGTATTCAAGCTATGTATTTTGACCTCACGCCAAGGCATAGTGTTTGGTAGCTGCCGGGTATTTAGCTGTTGCATAGATAGATGCGTTGGTTTGGGACAGTCGTACTACTATTTTGGCCTACGTCAAGGGTATGTATGGGTGGGTTCAAATTAACCTGGATAATGACGGGTAGAACTTGACATGTGACTTATGATATTTTGACCTCACGCCAAGGTCATAAGAGCATGGGGCAGAAAATCACATCGGGAGTTTCAAAAGAACTGAAACTTGCCAGATATGCGCATACCTTCTGGAGTGTGATACCGTGAGCGGATTCCGTCACGTTATCATGCGATGATAGTTGGATCCCGATTCCCACTGATGAGTTAGTTTACTCCTCGGGTGACCCCGACTAATTCTTCTTTCAGGTTTGGAGGAGAATTTGAGGTACAGTGGGAGGATTCCAGATTAGATAAATTGGTAACCATTCTGATCTAGGTTTGAGTGCACGCTGAGTGTTTCTTTTCTCTCTCTCTCTTTGGTAGCGACCATTGACCCGACCCTAAGACTATGACTCAGTGACCAAATTAACCGAACCTTCTTAAACACTGGCTTTTGGATTGTCAGAGTTGCAAACCTCATTGCCACTCCTACTTTTACCCTTTTCTCCAGGACACCCCGTTTTACTACGAACGTCCACTTCCATTGGACAAAACCATCGTATGGTTAGATACGAACTCGAAAGAATTTATTCGAGGATGGTTTCCGGTTCTGGAGAAAACGGATAGGATTATTCAGTTGTCTTTTCCTTTTACCCTCTCCCAGGTTACGAGTACTCCTTGGTTTAGGGGTAGTACACCTATTACGCAAATTGGATTGTCTTCTTCCAAACCTTAGGCTGGTGCCGACCGGTAGGGAATGAAGAAAACCAATTAGCATAACGATGGTGTGCAGAAGGTATTAAGTTAAGACAAAGCAAGGGATTAGTAAGAGGGCAAAGTAAATTGCAACAGATATTCACGACCAAACCAAATATTTCGTTACCACTCCCACATCACCTTTGTATTTCTCCAGGACACTCCGTATCGCTACGAAGATCCACAGTTTATTTGGATACTCCATCGTATTGTTATATACGAACTCGAATGGAACTTGTTCCAGTTCCGGGATGGATTCTGGTCCAGGAGAAATAGGAATAAGGTTTATTCGGTTGTCTTTTATCTTCACCCTCTCTCATTGCGAGTGTTCCTAGGATTGGGACAGTACACCCATTATGCTTATTGGATAGTCTTCTTCCAAACCATAGGCTGGTGCCGAACGGTAGGGAAGGAAGAAAACCATTTGGCCTAAAGGGGTGTACAGAAGGTAAAGACTAAAGACATATGAAGGGATTTGGAGAGGTGGCAAAGAACTATACGGTTACAGTCGTGAATCTGGAAGAAGCATTACTAGGAATACCAGAATACCCCATCGAAACATTTCGATGTTTCAGTCTCACTGTGTAATGTTAAAAGAAAACTGATTTCCCGATTAGATACTTATTCCAGGGTATGTATTTACCAAGTATGATTCTCACATCTGTATGGTTTTACAGATGATGAGTGGGAGTAAGTTATTGGGAATTGGGTGATCATCCTCACTATATCGGGATTCGTTGTAATCGGTGATATTTGAGGAAATCACCTGGGCTGTTTGCCGGTTGGCAAATATTTGGTTTTGAATATCCGCAGTTATGCACCAATTTCAAATTGATATATCTGTACGTCTATTTTCATAGAGTGAGATATACCTTTCTGAAATTATGTCTACGACATTTACCTATATCAGTGGATGGTTAGGTAAGGAGCATTAAACAGCGGTGTAATTCTTCTTAACCATAAGTACAGTTTTTAACCTACGACACACAGTGAATGAGTTATCAGACTCAAGGGACTTATACAGAGTATTGTATGTTGTCCAGGGTCCATCAGGACAGAGGGGTAGTCCTCGTACTATATTCGGATTACTTATGACTTCTCTAGTTTTTAGACAGGTGTTTTCGTGGAAACACAGGGTCCGAATTTTGAGAAGTTATAGGTATTTGAATACAGTAGAGAACCAAGTGTAGCAAGTATCGGGATTCTTCAAAGAGATCGAAGATGCAGATACTTGTGTACGGTATTCAGTTGATAGTAATGATTTAAGAGATCTTGCTTCTCTTTCAGGTTACTCATGATTGGAAGCATTCCTAAGTAGAGTAACGCTGATCGTTCTTTTTCCATTTAGTTGACATGCACTGGGGACAGCTGCATGATTTGAATCTGGTTCAATTAAATCAGTGCCTCTGTTTCTATATTGGATATAGAACAGTTCATATCTTAACGATGTTAAGGTACGGGGAGTTGTCCGGTTTATGATTAAAACCAGACACTTGACAACTCATAGCACGTTTCTGTAATGGCTGTTTGTGGGTTGACCCAGGCTATGACGAGGGTTGATTTTCTACCATCCGGATGAACAATAGCAATATTGTTCCAGACTCGCCACAGTTTTATTAAAATTGGATTTTTTCAGAAAACAGTAGTGGGAGTATGGTAGAACTGGAAGTGATTCCAGAACCGCAAACGATTACTGAAGATTTGATAAGGATCCTAAAGATTCAATCTGGATTGACATTCCATTGGCCACTCCGCAGATAAGGTGGGTAACTTCAGGCACCCGAGAGGTACTACGGTAGCCTCAAGGACGGTGACAGGGAAGTTCTTGTTTACCCACAATTACCATTGCTGTTGTTCCAGGGTGCGAGACCCGGCGAGAGGATGAGTATAGCGTCGTTCTAAACTAGTTTTAGAAGTGTACGTGTATATGACTCTGCCAGAGGGTTGTCGTAGTCAGTGGGAGCAGCGGAAGCATTGGTGGACAGGTAGCTTATGTCTATTTATAGACTAAAGCAGATGTAGCGGAGATAGATCATCTATTTCTGACGTGACAGTCATAGGTTTGACTTCATCAGAATAGGAGATGGATCTGTTGAGAAGGTAGTAGGGTGTGATATCCTGGTATTTGGATGACATACACAGAATAGGAAAGGAAACTCCTATACTACAATCGGTTATACTTTGGTCGTCACACAGTGGTTTCTCCACATGGGACTTGGATTTTACATCAGACATACTGGTTACTAGATCTATGGTTTTAGATCTAGATTTGGGTGGTTTCCCAATCAGGGTACTTGACAGCATTCTAAGAGTATTTGGGATGGACGACTCCTGGCACGGTAGTGTACCTGCAGGTGATGGAGTCACCCTCTCTGAAGCTGTCTTACAGACTAAAGGGGAGAGGGATGTGCATGATTGGCAGATCACTTGCTCAGGCAATTGAGTCAATCATGAGATGTCAAGTACCACACCAGATGTTGTTCTTGCACTAGATGCAATAAGTTGACATTAATCCAATCCTGGAGAAACCGTAGGAAGCAGTTTTAGAACATAAATGGATGTTCTAGGGATATGATAACGACACCCTTATTCGGGAGACAGTTATCATTCCAGGCTTCCAAGGTGACATGGACGACAAGGAGGTTGTCAGAGTTATAGTTTTTCCTTCTGATGAGGGGCAGTATTTTGGACAGGTGGTCCAAGGCAATACTGAGGGTGGCATGGCGCAGGATACTGATTAAATTCAGTTAACGATACAGTCTAAGAAGTTTGGATTTGGAGTTCATTTATGAGCTATGTCCCATCAGACATCCAGACACATTCTAAGACAGGTATTGCTCATTTCGGGAGATGGGTTTCTCCGCGAACTTGAGATATAGAGAGACATAGAAAGAAATAACTAAGCGGATCCACTCACTGAGGCTATTCCTCGAACGCAATAGTTCCGCAAACGAGCTTTGTGAGACTGACTAGTAGAGGAGTTGGATGTTCGGTATCACACGGGCTGTGAGTATGCGACATCGCAATAATTAGCCTTGAGTGCAAGTGGGAGATTGTTGGAGATAGTGCCCTCAGAGTCAATTATTAGATCACAGGTACGTGATTGCAATGATTGATGTAGGACCTATCCCGGTAGGACAGTCTTACTCGAGATGATAGTATGCTATCTGGTTTACCTTTATCATCGTGTACTGTTTTAAGTGACCTGACACGTCGCTATTACACATTGATAGAGCCCCTAGGATTCTTGCTTGACCACCAGCAGTATGAGGGCGATCATATAAGTGGGAGCTGGGGGTCTATAAGCATATCCTTAAAAGGTCCCTAGTCGTGAGAGTTTCGAGACAGGGCATCGATTCTCCATAGTAGACTAGTGTATACAGTCGAGACCCCGACGAGGGGCGGTGGCCGGTCTCACAAGCCACTGGTGTCAGTTGGATCACCTAAGATGTATACAGGTGCTCATTGGGTTATGAGTACACCGGACAGGACTCGCCGGGAACATGCTAGTTGGTCATATACCAGACGTCAGATGGCAGTTCCCTGGTGACATGTGTGCAGGTTAGTTCATCGACCTGGGGATCGTCATTTGTCTCGTGTGAGTTCCCACTGTACTTTGATTACTACCCTACCACGGCTCAAAGGAGTCGTGCAAACAGGTTTTAGTTGGGTACAGTCCCGAGCCACATGGAGGCAGTGAGTGTATCTTCAGGGGTTCGTCTCTCCCGGTATTGGGGGTGAGGTCGTGCTGTGTCTAGGAGAGCCATTACACAAAGTCCTTGGCCAAGGCAAGGAGATTTACTGGTAGGTATTCCAGTAGTATCTCAGGGTGTTCTGGGCTACACTCCGACACGACTTGTACCGCTTTTGGGGGTCTGACTTTTACCAACCCCCTAGGCCCGCCATGCGATACTCATAGACGAACGGACCGGACTGCACGGATATTGTCACTGACAGGCTCAGTAGGGTTGTCAGGCTGAGTTCACTCACAGACGTCCCTTTTAGTCAATACTTGGTAGCCCGTTACGTATTGGCTTGTACCTCTGACGTGCTAGTGGTTAAATCCACAACCAAGGTGTTGATGAGTCTTTAGAGTCCCCCACATTCAGTTACTCAGCTTTCGGGTGAAAGGTTGTAGAGGCCGTATGGAGATATGGCAAGGTCCGATCAGATACGTGCGGTATTGCACGGATCAGGATCGGACAGTTTGTACTATAGGCCGTATGGTTATATGGCAGGGTTCGATCAGATACGTGCGGTATTGCACGGATCAGGATTGAACAGATATTACTAGCCGTCTTTGGTTTAAGCCGGATCCTAGTATAGTACAGTGTAGATTTTGTCTTATTGCATTTGTATTTCAGTCGAAATACAGATGCGGGTGTGTATGCACAGTATCGGGGTTTTCCCGTAATTTATTACGGGACCAGTTTTCTTGAGTTGCCAGTTTGCTTTCCGTTTCGGCCAATTTCCTTTGTTCCGTTCATTGGCCGAAGATTGGTGGAGGAGGGTTTATTTGCATTGTTGCAAATAAGTTTTTGTGGAGGGGGTCTTTGCTTATTTTGGCATCATGATGGTTTTCATGATGTGCACCATCATTGACTTCTCCTTCTCATGATGGATTGACTTTGTGAGGTTATGATGGTGGAGTTGTGTGTGGTTTTGCTTATGATCATTTTCTTTCATGATTCCCTTTTTGCATTATTGTTATGGTTGCACCACTCATTCCTTGACTCTCTCTCTCATTCTCTCCCTTCACCTAGCATTGGCCGGCCATTCCTTTTGAAGGGGGGCTGTCCAAAATTAGAGGTGGGGAAATGTTGTTCATTTGATGCTCCAAAATACCCCAAGCTCCTCCACATTTTGTTCTTGTTTCATCCCTCCACCAAATGGCACCTCCTTAACCCCAAAATGAGACATGGATCTCTACACTACATTCTACAGCAAACCTTGGGCACGTCGAGTAGCCGGCTTCGTGCCCGAGTTGCCTCGGCATTGAGGTGGGAGCCCGTAAACAAAGTAGGCGATGTGGTGCACTTCCGGCGACGAGGAGGAGACGGGACTTTTCCGCAAGAGATCGGGACCATGACGAGAAGATCGGAGGACTTGGATCGTCGGTATATCTCTATTCCCTTTCTTGTAGATAGCTAGGACTAGTTAATGGTTCGATCCAGGTATTAGTGCGCGGCGGTTTGCCAATTCAAGAAAATTAAAGTTATTCACCGCTTCCGCATTTGGCCGTCGGTTTGACGGCCGGGGCGCCGCCGTGCACTTATAGAGGCAAGGGCCGATATCCCTTCACCGGGAATGACCCCTTGGGCAGAAGTTTGTGTCAGGGTAATAACTTCACTATAGTCGATTACAAGTTGCTTTGCATCGAGGTATTCAGTGGAATATCCTGCATCTCATTCCACGAGGAAAGAGCCGAGATCCCTTCACCGAGAGTGACCTCTTTAGCAAAAGGTTTTCGCCACTATATTTTTATAAAAAGCTATCTGGTTCCTTCAGCGATATCAAGTTCACTACGTTAAACGTTTTTCGCCGAAAACCAGCCGTAGCCCTCCGTCATTTCTTTTGGGTATTCTGTAGTATTCAAGCTATGTATTTTGACCTAACGCCAAGGCATAGTGTTTGGTAGCTGCTGGGTATTCATTTGTTGCATAGATAGATGAGTTGGTTTGGGACAGTCGTTCTGCCATTTTGACCTAACGCCAAGGGCATGTGCGGGTGGGTTCAAATTAACAAGTTAATGATGGGTTGAACTTGGCATGTGACTTATGACATTTTGACCTAACGCCAAGGTCATAAGAGCATGGGGAAAAAATCACATCGGGAGTTTCTAAAGAAACTGAAACTTGCCAAGTATGCGCAAACCTTCTGGAGTGTGAGTAACGTGAGTGGATTCCGTCGCGTTATCATGCGATGAGAGTTGGATCCCGATTCCTACTGATGAGTTGGTTTACTCTTCGGGTGATCCCGATTGATTCTTCTTTCAGGTTTGGAGGAGAATTTGACAGGACGGTGGGAGGTTTCCGGATTAGATAAAGTGATAACCATTCTGATCTAGGTTAGAGTGCACGCAGAGTGTTTTCTTTTCTCTCACACTTTGGCAGCGACCTTTGACCGACCCTAGACTATGACTCAGTGACCAAGTTGACCGAACCTTCTCAAAATACTGGCTTTTGGATTGTCCGTGTTGCATAAATCATTGCCACTTCTTCTTTTACCCTTTGGATTTCTCAGAAAACCCCATATTACTACGGACATCCACTTCCATTGGATAGATCCATCGTATGGTTATATACGAACTCGGAGGGATTTCTTCGAGGATGGATCAAGGTTCAGGAGAAATAGAATTGGTTTATTCAGTTTTCTTTTATTATCACCTTCTTTCAGGTTGCGAGAGCTCCTTGGTTTAGGAGAGTACACCTATTACGCTTATTGGATAGTCTTATTCCAAACCATAGGCTGGTGCCAAAAGGTAGGGAATGAAGAAAACCAATTAGCCTAAGTAGGGTGTACAGAAGATAATATGTAAAGACAAAATAAAGGGATTAGAAAGAGGGCAAAGTAAATTGCGACTGCTATCATTCACGACCAAACCGCTTACTTCATCGCTGCTCCTAATTCACCTTTAAGGTATTATTCAGTTGTCTTTTATCATCACCTTCTCTCAAGATTTGAGTACTCCTTGGTTTAGGAGGGTACACCTATTATGCTTACCGGATAGTCTTCTTCCAAACCATAGGCTGGTGCCGAACGGTAGGGAAGGAAGAAAACCATTTAGCCTAACGAAGGTGTACAGAAGGTAACGACTAAAGACAAATAAAGGGATTTGGAGAGAAAGGCAAAGAAATATACGGTTAAAGTCATGAATTGGATTATGGAAGAGGCATTACTAGGAATACCAGGATACCCCTACGAAACATTTTCATGTTTCAGTGTATTATTGAAGGAAAACTGTTTTCCCAATTAGATACTTACTCCAAGGGCATGTATTTACCAGGTTTCATTCTCATATCTGTATGGTTTTACAGATGATGAGTGGGAGTAAGTTATTGGGAATTAGGTAATTATCCTCATTATATCAGAATTCGTTGTAATTGGTGATATTTGAGGAAATCGCCAGGGTACAGTTTTCAACCTACGACGCACAGGTTTTGAGTTATTCAACTCAGCGGACTTATACAGAGTATTGTATGTTGTCCAAGTGTCCATCAGGACAAAGAGGTAGGTCCTCGAACTATGTTCTGTTTACTTATAACTTCTCTAGTTTTAGACAAGTGTTTCGTAGAAATACAAGGTCTAAGTTTTGAGAAGTTGTGGGTATAAGAATAAAGTAGAGAACCAGATGTCACAAGTATCGGGATTCTTCAAAGAGATCGAAGATGTAGATTCTTGTGATTGGTATTCAGATGATAGTAATGATTTTGAGAAACTTGTTTCTCTTTCAGGTTACTCATAATTGGATGGATTCCTAAGTTGAGTAATGCTGATTAGCCTCTTTCCATTAAGATGATATGCACTGGAGACAGCTGCATGATTGAATATGGTTCCAATTAAATTAGTGCCAAAGTTTCTATATTGGATATAGAATGGTTCATATCTTAACGATGTTAAGGTACGGGGAGTTGTCCAGCTTATGCTAAAAACCAGACACTGGATAACTCAGGGCACGTTTCTGTAATGGCAGTTTGTAGGTTGACCCTCGCTATGACGAGCGTTGACTTTCTACCATCTGGAAGATCAATAGTGATATTGTTCTTGACTCGCCACAGTTTTAGTAAAATGGATTTTTTTTCAGAAAACAGTAGTGGGAGTATGGTAGAACTGGAAGTGATTCCAGAACCGCAAACGATTACGGAAAATTTAATAGGACCTAAAGTTTCAATCAGGTTTGATATTCCATTAGCCACTCCGCAGATATGGTGGTTAACCTCAGACACCTGAGAGGTACTTCGGTAGCCTCAAGGACGGTGACAGGGAGGTTCTTGTTTACCCAGACTTGACACTACTGTTGTTCCAGACTATGAGACCAGGCAGGAGGATAAGTATAGCGTCGTTCTAAACTAGCTTTAGAAGTGCACGTGTATATTATTCTGCCAGAGGGTTGTCGTAGTCAGTGGGAGCAGCGGAAGTATAGTGGGCAAGTAGCTTATGTCTATTTATAGACTAGAGCATTTATAGCGGAGATAGATCATCTAATTTTGATGTGACAGTCATGGGTTTGACTTCATCAGAATAGGGGATGGATCTGTTAAGAAGGTAGTAGGGTGTGATGTCATGGTATATGGATGACATACACAGAGTAGGAAGTAAAATTCCTATACTACGATCAATTGTGCTGTGGTCGTCACACAGTTGTTTCTCCAGACAGGATATGGATATAATATTAGACATTCTGGTTTCTAGATCTATGGTTTTAGATCTGGATTTGGGTAGTTTCCCAATGTGGGTACTTTGACAGTATTCTAATGGTTTTTAGAATAGTTGACTCCTGGCATGGTGGTGTACCTGCAGGTGATGGAGTCACCCTCTCTAAAGGTGTCGTATAGACTAAAGGGGAGAGGGCTGTGCATGATTGGCAGATCACTTGCTTAGACAATTAAGTCAATCGTAAGATGTCAAGTACCACACCAGATGTTGTTTTTGCACTAGATGCAATAAGTTTGTATTAATCCAATCGTAGAGAAACATAAGGAAGCAGTTTTAGAACATAAGTGGATGTTCTATGGATTTGATGACGGCAGCCTCCTTCGGGAGACGGTTATCATTCCAGGCTTCAAAGGTGACATGGTTAACAGAGTGATTGTCAGAGTTATAGTCTTCCCTCTGACGAGGGACGGTATTATGGACAGGTAGTCCAAGAGGATACTGTGGGAGGCTTGGTGTTGGATACTAATTAGGTTCAGTTATCGATACAGTCTAACATGTTTGGATTTAGAGTTCATTTATGAACTAGGTCCCATCAGATATCCAGACATATTCTAAGACAGGTATTACTCAATTCGAGAGATGGCTTTCTCCGCGAACTTGAGATTAAGAGAGATATAGAAAGAAACATCTAGGCGGATCCACTCACTGAGGCTATTTCTCGAACACAATAGTTTTACAAATGGGCTTTGTGAAACTGATTAGTAGAGGAGTTGGATGTTCGGTTTCACACGGGCTGTGAGTAGTCGACATCGCAATAATTAGACTTAAGTGCAAGTGGGAGATTGTTGGAGATAGTGCCCTCATAGTCAATTATTGGATCGCAGGTACGTGATTGCAATGATTGCGGAGGACCTATACCAGTTGGACAGTCTTACTCGAGATGATACTATGCTATCTGGTTTACCTTTATCAGTCATGTACATGTTCAGGTGACTGATTACATGTTACATTTTGATAGAGCCCTTAGGATCTTGCTTTACTACCAACAGTATGATGGCGATCATATACGTGAGAGTTGGGTGGTTTATACGCATATCCTTAATTGTGGTCCCTAGTCGTGGGAGTTTCGAGACAGGGCATCGATACTCCGGAGTAGACTAGTGTATACAGTCGAGACCCCGACGAGGGGCGATGGCCGGTCTCACAAGCTACTGATGTCAGTCGGATCACCTAATATGTATACAGGTGCTCATTGGGTTATGAGTACACCGGACAGGACTCGCCGGGAACCTGCTAGTTGGTATTATACATATCGTCAGATAGCAGTTCCCTGGTGACATGTGTACAGGTTAGTTCATCGATCTTAGGTCGTCATTTGTCTCGTGTGAGTTCCCACTGTGCTTTGATTTCTACCCTACCACGGCTCAAAGGAGTCGTGCAAACAGGTAGTTTTTGGGTACAGTCCCGAGCCACATGGAGGCACGTGAGCGGATCGGCAGGGGATTCGTCTCTCCCGGTATTGGGGGTGAGATCGTGCTGTGTCTAGGAGAGCCATTACACAAAGCCCATGGCCGTGGCAGGAGATTTACTGGTAAGTACTCCAGTAGTATCTCAGGGTGTTATTGGGCTACACTCCGACACGACTTATACTGCTATTGGGGGTCTGACGTTACTAGCCCCCTAGGAAGATATGCGATACTCATAGACGAACGGACCGGAATGTATATACATTGTCACTGTTAGGCTCAGTAGGGTTTCCGGATGAGTTCGCTCATCGGCCTCCCTTGAGGTCAGTCCATGGGCAGCCGTTACGCATAGCTAGTGCCGCTGACGGTTTGTGGTTAAACCCACTGCCAGGGTACTGACGAGTCATTAGAATCCCCCACAGACAGTTTCCCAAGTTCGGGCGAAACGTTGTAGAGGCCGTATGGTTTTATGGCAGGGTTCGGAAAATGCATGTGCGTTTACGCACGTGTCATATTTCGGGCAGATGATACTGGTGGGCTTTGGTTTAAGCCAGATCCGAGTATTATATTGAGTAGATATAATATCTTTGTCTCAGTTGCATTTGTATTCGGTCGTAATACAAATGCGGGTATTTTTATACAGTTACGGAGTTATCCTGAAATTCGTTTCGGGATCGCTTTTGGAAGTTGCCAGTTTCCAGTTTTCTATCAGCCGTATTTTACATTTGGTTAAATACGGATTTTTTCTTTTCTTGAGAAGAGTGTGGATGCTTCTAGAAGGTTCTAGAAGTGGTGATAAGGCTTATGACTCATATGTTGCATTAATGGTTTTGGTGACAAGGATTAGTGATTCATTAGTTTCATTTATTATGTTCACACTTTGTGTTCACACTAGATATTTTCTTATTGTCACCTCCCCCTCTCCTTCACTCACCCCCCTCCTATATATGGTCGGCCCCTCTTCTCTCTCTCTCACACACTTGACAATTCATTTCGAAAAAGATTATGATAGTTTTGGGGTGCATGGAAATTTCATAGCTCATTTCATTCCATCACCCGATTCGAGTGGCAACTTCATTAACCGTTCGTCCATAGCCTTGGACGTAACGAGATAAAGTATTCTACCAATTCTCTACATCATTCTTGGTGGTCTCTTTTAGCAAACTTGACGACCGAGTTGCCTCGAGTCAGAGGCGGGAGACCGTTTAAAGAATCGTTGACGTGGGGCCACCTGGACGAGCACATCGGAGATCGACGAGATCAGAGCAGCCGCAACGGAGCGTGGGATGATGGTTAAAGAACGAAGGACTCGGATCGTTCAGTATAACCTTTCTACACTCTTTACAGTTTGTTAGTTTAGCAAATAATGGCAGATCCGGGTTAAAGTATACGATAGCGCCAGTTAAAAAGTTTTTATTCCGCATTTGGCGTCTGTAGACGGCCGGGGCGCTACCGTAGACTTACACATATGTCATATCACTGTTCCATTTTGCATGATATTCGGATATGCTTACATTTTTATCTTATGTCGCATACATCATGCTTTATGATTTTACGCATTAAGATATATTATTTTCTTGAGATTTCTGGATTTGAGAACCGTGGCTATTTCAAAAGAAAGCATATACTGTTTTTTTTTTAAAACCCGGTTTCCCTTGATATGATATTTCAGTACGTGCACTATTCGTTTTCTCGGTTCTGAGACGTGTGACTTGTGAAACCCAATTCGAGGAGCTGGATGAGGCCGATTGCGGGTACATGGTGGACCCGGTATGGTACCCCGGGGCGAGAACGGATTGTTGTGTTGTAGACGATGAGCCTGGCAGAAGGACTACTACCTACCGGTGAATGGTTGGACCTGGCGGTTATCTGGAGGATACTGACCAGAGTCGAAAGATGGATACGGGCCGACCCGTATTGCCGGGACCGAGGGCCGATTCCGCAGACGGAGCCCGTGGGCCGATCCATACTGACGGAGCCCGATATATGAGGATTTACGTGTCGATGCTGGACACGGGTTTCATGATGTTTTCGAGTGTCGATGTTGGACACCCAGGTTCCATGATTTTGATGTGTCGCGAGGGACACCCATTGATTTATATCCTCATACTTTCATTCATATGATTTTATGATATTTACATGCATGATATTGTTGGGTCATTGGTTGACAGGTGGACGAGATCCACATGCATACATACATTGATTATATGGTTGGACGAGATCCATATGCATACATACATTGATTATATGGTTGGATGATATCCGCATACATATAGGTGTTGATTTCATTGTTGGCACACATAGATACGGTCACCCTAGATATCATAGTATTACCCTTATGATATAGTTGACCTACGAGTCGTTGTTTATTCGATTTCTACTAGTAGATGTTTTTCTACTCACGAGTTGGCAACTCACCCCCATTATGCTACAGTTCTTGCAGGTTGACCGCTTAAATCAGTAGCGGCATTGCTGGCACACAGTTGGTTTCGGGTGATTGTTTTGGTAGGTGGGACATTTGTATCGTACCCACTCATGTATTTATAATTCATATTGTATCTGTCACGACACGAAGTTCGTCCCGTGACCGGCACTTAACCACGTAACGTCTACAGGCATAACGCGACTAAGTAAGCCGAAACCCAGAATCAAAACCATTAAAAGTATTGAGTGTTAAAACATTTTATAGAAACATTTGTTAAAACGTTTAGAAAACCTTAAGAAATTTAGTAAAATTCTTTAAAGTTCAAGTTATAATCTTAAAAAAATTGGCAGCATTTCCCTTGTAAAAAACTAGCCCCGAAATCGGGTACAAGGCAATATATGAGTAAAATGATATACAATAAGAAATAAGCATCCCAAACGGGAGCAATCACACCCAACGGAGGAAACAATCACCACAATGATAATATACGACGCCGTAGCGAAGAATGAGTAAACATAAGTGAAGACAACATGAAATATAAAACTGCATAAATAAAGTCGGCTCACAACGAGCTCAACACCAGAGTACAAAATAATATACATCGTCCTCACAATTGGTCTCTAATTCAATACATAAGTAGTAGATGGAGAATACTAGATACAATGATGTATACAACTGGAAAAATAAACAGATACCACACAAAAACCTACCTATCAGCAAAAGGGCTCACACGCCAACTGCAGTGGTATCTGTATCAAAAGATGCAAGAAGGCAGCCTACCGCGACTACTCCGAGGGGCAACCTGCAAACACTGTGACACAATGGGGGTGAGTTGCCAACTCGTGAATAGTAGATAACATATAAAGGTAATCGCGAGTATGCAAGCACTGCGATACTCTAACATATGCCAACAGATAACATCTATATGATGAGCTAGATGATCAATAATCATGCAACAAGTGCGATCTAATACATCTCTATATGATGAGCAGCGTATGCAATAATCGTGCATAGCAAATGCAATCTAATAACATCTATATAGGATGAGCAGGGTATGCAATAATCGTACATAGCAAATGCAATCTAATAACATCTATATAGGATGAGCAGGGTATGCAATAATCGTGCATAGTAAATGCAATCTAATAACATCTATATAGGATGAGCAGTGTATGCAATAATCGTGCATAGCATGTATACTCTATCAGGTACTACAGATACAGGATGAGATGTATAACACTAAAAGCTGAGCATGAGAATAAATAACATCTAGACGGAAGGTCAACGTGGAAAATAACCGGTGTCCATCAATACACCCAAATCCCAGTAAAAGCTCAGGCGCCGTCACTCCAATCGGCCCTCAAATCCTGTAAATCTCATAGAATCGTGAGTGCCCAATATAGGCCCTCGAAATATCATAAATAATCCTGTCTAGCATCGATATGCAAATCCTCAAGTATCGGGCTCCGTCAGTCCGGATCGGCCCACGGGCTCCGTCTGCAGAATCGGACCTCGGCCCCGGCAGTATGCGTCTTCCCGTATCCATCTATCGACTCTAGTCGGTATCCTCCGGATGACCGCCAGGTCCAACCAATCACCGGTAGGTAGTAATCCCTCCGCCGGGCTCACCGTCTAACAATATGAGTCTTCTTGCCCTGGGGTACCGTATCGGGTCCACCATGTACCCGCAGTCGGTGCCTACCACTCCTCGAATAGGGTATACTCACACAAGCTCTCTGGAACCGAGAAAACTCATGGTGGACGCACTGAAATATCACATCAAGAGAAACCGGGTTTTTTAAAACAGTGCGTATTTTCTTAAAATAATTCCACGGTTCTCAAATCCAGAAATCCCATAAATCCAAACTTAATTTGTAAATCCAAGTAATGTGTCGTATGACACTAAGAGTAAAAAGGGAAAACCGCTCCTTTAAAAAGAATCCAATTTTGAAAATATCTCATGCGGTCCCTTATTTTCTTGAAATCAAGTCAATATCATCCATGTATGTAACATATATATGTCTTTAGGTATGGATGTGTAAATGGATATATACGTGAATATGAGTGTAGCACTACTATGAAAATACAGTGTGCATGTGCGCAAGCATGAAGACATCAATATATGTGTGCACTAATATGAATATACAGTGTGCATGTGCGCAAGTATGAAGATATCAATATATGTGTGCACTGGTATGAATATATAGTGTGCATGTGCGCAAGTTAGAAAATATCAATATATGTGTGCACTGGTATGAATATACAGTGTGCATGTATGAAGATATCAATATATGTGTGCACTGGTATGAATATACAGTGTACATGTACGCAAGTATGAAGATATCAATATATGTGTGCACTATTATGAATATACAGTGTGCATGTGCGCAAGTATGAAGATATCAATATATGTGTGAACTGGTATGAATATACAGTGTGCATGTGCGCAAGTATGAAGATATCAATATATGTGTGCACCGGTATGAATATACAGTGTGCATGTGCGCAAGTAAGATGATATCAATATATGTGTGCACCGGTATGAATATACAGTGTGCATGTGCGCAAGTATGATGATATCAATATATGTGTGCACTGGTATGAATATACAGTGTGCATGTGCGCAAGTATGAAGATATCAATATATGTGTGCACTGGTATGAATATATATAAACATCTACGACTAGACATCCTATCACGCCCTGACGCTTAACGCCATACGGGCGATTTCCCCGTAGATGTTAAATCTACTTACCTGGTCTCGTGCTAAGCGTAGCCGACTATCTGCTTCCCCTTCTTTGTGGCGTCCGACGTACCCGCCTGCGAACCTAGAATTCACACAAAGAATCCATATAAGCAAATAACTCGCGAAAACATGATATCGAACTCAAACGAGAAACTCGCGTCGCGAACTAAACGCGTGTGTATACGTAACGTGTGTGCATACTCCAAAACCCAACGCGACACGCTGTGGCACACAGCGACACGCTGTGATACACAGCAAACCAACTCAACATGCATCGTACGTATCACGCAAGTCCCGCAATGCTAAAAATAGGTAAACGGTCCCAGATTTAATCTGGAGCAAAAACAAGAAAATCAAACAAGACCAAACCCTTCAAAATACCTACAGACATCTACCTGACAAAATCCTACCCAATACCCAACAATTTGGCCGGCGGCAAGGGGGTAACATACCGGCCAAAAACCGGTGGGAGGGGTCCAGGTCTCTACACTAGGATCCTAGCACAATTCATAGCCTAGTGTATATGTTTGCTTAATAAAATTACTACCCTAGTAACAGCAGATTTTATGTATCCTAAAATTTAGTTTAAAAACATTTCAAAACACTAAGTTTGCAATAATAGGGTATTTTTTGGAACTAGGTGAGTTAACAGGAATCTAGTGATACCAACAGCATATATTAGAGCTAGTCTAACCTTAAACCATCCAGAATCACCCTATTTTCCAACCAAACCCTCACAATATCGTCAAAGTCCCCGATACACTAAAAATATCCCAAACTCTCCCAGATTTCTACCTGCAAACAATTAGGGAAAATAAATAATACCAAACCCAGACAAATACCCACCGACACCACTAGCCAAAGCACAACCACCCAACTCTTCATGGGGGCCGGCGACGCCGGAATCCAATGGGGGGTCACCGGATTTTTAGGAAAGGGGTGGGCTCGGATTTCAACACAACACAAAGAAAGGCCTACATGCTATTCTGAAGTTGTTTGCTAAGCTAGGAAATTATCACAGTGGTAACAGATCTCAATATCCTACAGTTTGCATCAAAACCACACTTTAACTTTTCAAGATTTAGATTTTAAGGCGATCTAGCTAAATCTAGTGAAACTAATGGGTTCAAACAGCAATATTATCACTTAATTAGGTTCACTAGGCTATAAAAACTCTAACTTAGCTAAATCTTACATCAAACACAAATCTAGCACTAATAACCACAATAACCACTAACGGAAGCATTAAACAACACATAAGCTTAGCAACAAGGAGTTGGGTTTAAGAAATATACCCCAATAAATCATAGGAAGCAGGAAAAGGGAGGGGGAGAAGAATGGAAGGAGCTACTACTGCCTGCTACTGCTGTTGTGCTGATGCTGTTGATGTTGTTGCTGTTGGTGCTGCTAGTGTTGCTGTTGCTGATGCTGGTACTGCTGAAGCTGCCGGTGTTGATGCTGCTGGAGCTGCTGTGGCTGCTGCTCCTGCAGTTACTGCTGCTGGTGTGTGTGCGAGGGAGTGTGAGAGTGAGAGAGAGAAGTGAGAAAGAGTTAGCACAAACAAAAGAAATGAGAGAACAAAAGGGTCAACACCATCTCTCTCTCTCTCATTTAATGCAAGCATGGGCTCATGCCATGATGCCCATCATGCATTCTCTCTCTCTCTCACCAAGTCAAACCCAAAGCAATAATTCATTTTCTATTTTAAAAAAAATACCCTCTATAAAAATCAATTTAACTTAAAAAGGATGGTTTAGTCTACTATGGTTGCTAAACATGGTTTAACCCAATTTTTAACCCTAGTTTACATGCTCATGAGTGTGCAAGGCTAATTAAATTCTAATAAAATATTTATTAATTTTGATAAAATATTTGAAAATCGTTTTGGTAAACTTTTTATTAAAAACCATACTTAAAGTATAATTAGCCACTAATCACATCTTAAAGTGTTACCGTATCTAGTCAACTCCATCAAATCAAACTAGTATTTGTGTAAGTAATGAGACTTAGCAAGATTTGTAGTGCGAGACTTGAGCGATGGGTTTTATGTTATCCTTTTGGGTTGATTTCTCACTTTATTCTTTATTCTTTTGTGGTGATCTTCGCCGTTGGGCGTCGTATACTTGTATTTATGCTTTGCATGGTTGTGATCCGCCGGTTGGCGAAAAGCTAGCTCCCGCTTGGGGATACCATTATTCTTGTTATGTATTTGTGGTTTTGGATTAAAATATACAAAGGAGGTGCTGCCCAAATTCTTTTTTTTTTAAAGACGAAAACCCGTTTTCCAACTTGCATTTTTTTCATGTTCCATCACCTATGCATTTATGAAAACATTGATTTCATTATACCTTTATTTCAAAACTTCACCTCCTTTATTTTCTTAAAAAGGTTTAGATTTCTGGGTTTCAGCTTACTTGAATTCCGATACGCCTTTAGACGTTGCGTGATTCAAGTGTTGGTCACGAGCTAATATTTCGGGTCGTGACAAACTTGGTATCAGAGCGCTATGTTTAATCTTGGTTCGAGTCTATGTTTCACTATACGGAGTCTAGGGCGGGTATGTATTTCGGAACCTAGGCTTGACCTTACGGAACTTAGACTTGAACGGGGGGTATTAGACCCGAACTTTCGTTTCATAGGCTGAACCTAATTGATAGGGTAGGTAGCTTGAGTAGAGTGACGTACCGTACATATGTTCCGCGGCATATTTACGATACGATACTCCACTTAAGAAACCTTAGGATGTACATATTTTTGAGACTTATGATTCTCTTCATACCCATGATTATACATCCATTTAAGATCCTTGATTCTATTCGTTTCCACGATCATACTCTCATTGATGCCGTTCCTTCTTATGATCATGTATCCATTCTGGATCTGTCGTTTCCTTTCATGCCTTTGATCAGTTTTTATCGATACTCGATTGAGGTTCCGATGACCATGATTTGAGCGCAGTTTGAGCTGCTGCTAGTGTTGCGGTCAGGGCGAGCTCGTTATGGACGAGGACCGACCATTGTGTTTTCTGGTGACACGGGAAACGTATCGAGTTAGTATTTATGTTGTGACCTCTTGTTGAGGTGACTATTTGGTTTCACACCGGATGATCGGGCCATTGTTAGAGCTGCCAGTTGTGAGAGGACTGTTGATGTACAGCCAACCTCAAAGATTGTGATGTCGTCTACCGTGCAGACAGATGACCCAGCTGTTGCTGAGATTGATAGGATGTCGCCTCCAGACTTTACGAGCTGAGATCGCTGGAGCTCCCAGGAAGAGATGCGACAGATGATAGCTAGTCTACCCCGATTTGA
Organism: Agapanthus africanus; assembly: GCA_030015575.1. Classification (NCBI taxonomy): domain Eukaryota; kingdom Viridiplantae; phylum Streptophyta; class Magnoliopsida; order Asparagales; family Amaryllidaceae; genus Agapanthus; species Agapanthus africanus. The sequence goes on along the minus strand of CM057339.1, from coordinate 818,176,222 downwards.
GAGACGAAGGTGATTCGTCAGATTGATGCGCCGACGCAGTCCTAGTTGGATTGAAGATTTTCTGTGTGGAGAGTCTTACTCAGATCTAGAGCAGACCGATCCAGAGATGACCGTTGATCTATCGCCTTCATGGAGGGTTGAGGCATTGTTAGCATGCGGACAAAAGATATTCACATGTTTCCTAGGCGAAGTAAAAAAAGTTCGAACGAATGTCAGAAAACCCATTTTTCCAAGTTTAAAGTATTCGGATGAATATGCAAATAATTCTGTAGGCCCTCTAGAAGAATGAAACCCTAACCCGACATGATGACCATGGAACCGCTTTTGAACCTTAGGATTTGCGGCAATTTAGCGGTGCCATCAATGAGGGTTGGGTTTGCCCTTCTACGGCTGATCCAGAGGTACTGTAGTATGTACCAGATATTATTAAACTGTGCTCAGGTGTTGAGCTTTCGGGAAAATTTAGGACCTTGATGAATCGATCGAAAAGTTTAGCGTCGTCCGGATATCATGTGATAAGAGATCAGCAAGATGAACAGTTTCGGATAAAGGACCTCACTCAGATGCGTTGTGAGTTGATCGAGAACGGATGAGTATTGAGTATTCCTCCGATGGTTGGGACGAGTTCCCAAGTATATATTCGGCCAGATACCTTCTACAGAGTGATGAAGATACCGAGTTCATAATTTCGAGTCCGTGTGAGAGATTTCGGATTGACCGTGGCCGAGAACAGTTGCTGTGCGCAGATAGCATGACGTGGCGACAAAGCGTACGATGATACGGATGAGTGAAACCAGAGGTTCGCGCGAGATGCTGGCGAGCTGTTATTATTCCCCGTCGAGACCAGAGATCTGATATGCTTACAGAGGCATTAGGATGTGGCCAATTCCTGAGGAAATGTTGTTCTGAAAATGCAGATGCCCAGAGAACGAGAAAAGATTATGCAAGAGTACCAGCCTCCGTACAGTTCGGCATAGGCGAGATCGGAAGAGACCTTGAGCAGGTTCCTTCCAAGACACTGCTGTAATGAGATTTGCATCCAGGATCAGTTGTGTCACGTGTATTCAGAGAGCCAGAGGCCGACGCCAGTAACGTGCTGCATTACGAGTGGTCGTGATGATTGGCCGAGAGATGACCAGAGAAGTGCTAGAGCGGAATCGTTCCCGTTAGCACACCTGACCGGGCCGATGAGCCGATGGATTGCGAGATTGGTAATCCACAGAGAAGATAAGGACCCAGAGACAGAAGACGCCAGACCGTGAGCAGGAGGTAAGCGGATGTTCTTACTCCGTCAGTTTGGGCGCACCGACATATTTTTCGACATTGTAGGAGGTGTATCTCAATGTCATTTACTGCGATTTGCGTTGTGATCCGAGTATCATGCTTATATCGCTTGGATTTGAGTTTTGATGATTGAGTTTCATGATATTTTTTTCGTACACCATGGCTGCACCTGCTGGGTATTTACATTTTTGGGCATAGTTATTGCGCTGGATAAATATTTTATACACCGTTGTGTTGATTTGCGATTTTTGCATACCTATTGCGGTTGATATCGATTTTGTACCTTCGTAGCATATGTTTATGAATTCGTGGATTTCATACAGATGATGTGATTTTTGCACTCGGTATAGCTCACATGTGCTTGTAGTGCATTGATACGGATTTGTGCTCGTTGTTGCACACGTTTTTTATTTATACACCTTGGTACACTCGGTGTCGTTCTTATACACATTTGAGTTATTAATGTGATTTTCATGCATTGGTTTCACCGTACTTGTATTTCGCGCATTTGATGCACCAGATTTGAGATTTTTGTGCATAATAGATGCACTAAATAATGTTGTCGTGCACACCCGTTGCAGTGGACAGATACTTTTTTTGCACATCCGTTGCACTTAGTTTTGCTTTGTGCATATAGTGGCACCTGTGTTTGGATTTGATTTCCGTGCGCACCAGACGCATGTGATTGTTGGATATGCCTTTTGAGGCTGATTTTGCTTTTGAGCACTTTGCTTTCGTATTGGACACCATTTTATATAGTTGTCAAACAGGACTGATCTGAGGACAGTACCTGAGTACTTTGCATGCATTAAAAGTTTACCAAGAGGATTTTGAAAAATAGCTATAGTCTCGTTATTTCCTACATGTCCGTGAGCGACACGAACGTTTTTTTAAGGAAAACCTTTTGGGATATTTTGAAACGACGAAACGTATATTTATCAATACATATATGAACATATATTATTATTTTACGAATGAGCGTTCGTCACTTATGTCGTGGGCTACGCATTCACGCGGCGATTTAGAAAAGATTTTGCATGTATTTTATTCAGATTTTGGAGTTTTCAAGGATGCGTACTATACGCGTATTATAGTATTTGACTAGTGTATATTGGATTTCAGTAGTGGATTTCGAGATCTGTATCTCTATTGTAACTCCGAGGATATGCGTGCAAATCCGATGATTTGCGTGACGCTTGACGGAGTTCGGTTTTTGAGTTTCGTACGCGTTTTCATGCACACTTGACGCGCTGTGTTATTTCTTTATCTTCCGTGATTTCGGAGCCCCGTTGATTTGAGCTGATTATTGAAATGTTTTAGCTTTTGGGGGTTTAAATTTAATTTCGGGAACCGAATTTATTTAAGGGTGGAAGATTGTAACATTTCAGAAAATATAAAATTTTATTTTGGAATTTAATATTAAAATAATATATTTCCCGAAAACTGCCCGATTTGCGAAATTGAGGTTTTCGAAAAAGGGTATAAATATATACCAATAATTTTGAAATAAATTTAAATTTAAAATGATTTATTCATTTAAGAATACATTTAAAGGATTTGGTATTTTTAAAATTTATTATATGCAGTTTGGATAAAAACCCGATTAGTGCACTGCTAATCGCGATTAGGCCAAATCCGTGTTTTTACAGTTTTCCATGGTTAGTGCACCATGACATGTTACATGTTTTTTCATTTGTGTTGTTTTATTTGGGTTTATGTGTGTATTGGTGAGAAAAGAAATGAAAGGGAAAATGTGTTATGATGACTTGAGGAGAGAGATGGGACATTATGATGAGAGGTAAGCATGCTTGAGGAGAGAGAGAGAAAGAGAGGTAAGGCTCCACCCCCACCTCATTCTTGACTTCATTTCATTTCTTCAACTCTCTCATCCTTCTTCATCTCCTTCTTCCTCCGCCTCACTACCCAAGCGAACCATCTCCAAAACCTAATCAAAATCCCAAACTCCTTTCATTAAAAATGATCCCCACCTCACCCTCATCACATTAGACCCATCAAAGTTAGATTTTGAAGACATGGGATTTCTAGGGTTTTGGTTGGTGGCATTAATGAGGTATAATCTGTACCATTTAGTTTAGTTTTAGGTTTGTTAAATTCTAGTGAAGGGTTTGGGTGTTTGTGTAGATTTGAGGTATATAGTGGCTATTACAAACCTTAGGGATTGAATTCAAGAGCTGGAATTGAATGTAGTAACCAAAATACGGATTTAGGATTTTATCCATATCGGTTTTTTGAGAAATTTTGAGCCTACAGTGAATCTGGAGCAACCCGGGGAATTTCTGAGTTTAGCAAACAATACCAGAGACCAAATTGGACCAATAGGAGACCACCTTGACGAGGCGGAGCCAATCTGAGCAGGGGGACCCGAAGAGGCCGCAATTTTTGGCTATGTGGCCGGCCACTTTGGGGGGTTTTGGGTCTAGGTTGGTCCAGTAGCTCATTAACTCCATATACAATACCCTATACTTGTTTGTTTAGCTTTATTTGACCTGAGTCAAAATCTGGGAGAATTTGGGGTGATTTTGGGTATATTTTCCGTATTTTGAAATGCTAATTTTTGATATTTGGATTCGTATTTGGTTGTTGGATATTTGTACATCAACAACAAGGGTTGTTTGGTTGATTTTGTACGCGTAAACTATAGGTTCTAAGCTATGAGCAATGCGCGTGTTGTAGCGGATTTCAGAACTTGATTTTAATAGCGTGGCGATATGTGTTGTTATTGTAGGTACCTTCGTGTGGATTCCGAGACGATGGAGCATGGCATCATCGATTTCGGCAAACAAGAAGCAATGTGAGTAGATCTATATCTACGGGGGAAGTCGGGTGGATGACTTATAGCACCCCCGCAAAATTTTGGTGGAAACCGATTTATATACATAGTTTATGGTTAAGGGAACCTTTAATAGAAAATTATAGATAGAGTTAAAAGATAGTTAGATAAACCATATTTTATAAACTAAAGGATAGTTAGAAGTGTTTTGATACAACTAATATGTGATGACGGAATTTGAGGATGACGTTTGACGATATTGCCGTTTATGGTACTATAGGACTAGATAGCCGGTGTTATTTTGTCATCCGAACCATACCTATTTCCAAACCAAAAAATCGTATGCATCTTTTAAACAGATACCTTGAGGGACGTTACCGATTTTCAAACGATATATTTTTCTTAAAAACACCATAACCCCTACTTTCAAAACTATGATTTGCACCTTTAAAAACTGATTGTATGGTTCGGTTGTGTATGTTAGATTAGATACGCATGCTTATAGTAAAGGATAGTATGTTTTGGTGAAGTGACTTTATGTGAGATATAATTATGATAAAAAGAAAATACGATTTAATATGTGATATGATGATATGTTGGTATACGGATGTGAGTCGATTGAGATGATTGATACCTTGCCGGTCCCCTGATATGAGATTGTTATAGATCTGACCTGGGACATAGGTATATTTTTAGATATATATTGTGGTGAATTGTGAGTAATATTTTGTATGTGACGTTAGGTCCGTACCCCTCATTGTCATATAGGTTGATAGGATCCCTAATGTTTTAATGCTGCAATATGATGGATTGTACCGTACGCAATGTTGTGAGGCTATACGCCGATTGATAGATTCACCGACTCGGTCTTGTAGACACGTATACCTTATAGCTTGTAGCTGATGATTTACCTTATGCTGCCTTCATGTTGCTAGCATTGCATCACTTATACATGTGCTAGTACACCTGCACCATTATCGATGATGCGTATGTTACACTTACACAGATTGCCCAACGCACATACTTCATCATCGATAATTGCTATGTCACTACACAGTAGGATTGCTGCATCATGATATGACTCTTCGAGTAACTTACTTGCGTATATACCACTTGTACATCCATATTGGCGCACATACATATTGTACACTCATACTTGCGTATATACCCACTTGTACATTCATATTAGCGCACATATATATTGTACACTTATACTTGTGTATATACCCACTTGTACATCCATATTGGTGCACATACATATTGTACACTCATACTTGTGTATATACCATTTGTACATCCATAATGGCACATATACATATTGTACACTCATACTTGTGTATATACCCACTTGTACATCCATATTGGCACACATACATATTGTACACCCATACTTGCGTATATACCACGTGTACATCCATATTGGCGCACATACATATTGTACACTCATATATGCGTATATACCACATGTGCATCCATACCTACATACATACTTATTGCACATACATAGATGATTCTGGCTTTGGTTTTGGAGAATTGGAGACCGCATGAGATATTTTCAAAACTGGATCCCTTTAAAAAAGCGGTTTTCCCTTAACATGTCATATCACTGTTCCATATTGCATGATATTCGGATATGCTTACATTTTTATCTTATGTCGCATACATCATGCTTTATGATTTTACGCATTGAGATATGCTGTTTTCTTGAGATTTCTGAATTTGAGAACCGTGGCTATTTCAAAAGAAAGCATGTACTGTTTTTTTAAAAAACCCGATTTCTCTTGATATGATATTTCAGTACGTCCACTATGCGTTTTCTCGGTTCTAAGACGTGTGACATGTGAAACCCAATTCGAGGAGCTGGATGAAGCCGATTGCGGGTACATAGTGGACCCGATATGGTACCCCGGGGCAACAACGGATTGTTGTGCTGTAGACGATGAGCCTGGCAGAGGGACTACTATCTAACGGTGATTGGTTGGATTTGGCGGTTATCCGGAAGATACTGACCAGAGTCGAATGATGGATACGGGCCGACCCGTACTGCCGGGGCCGAGGGCCGATCCCGCCGACGGAGCCAATGGGCCGATCCGGACCGACGGAGCCTGATATATGAGGATTTACATGTCGATGCTGGACACGGGTTTCATGATGTTTTCGAGTGTCGATGTTGGACACCCAGGTTTCATGATTTTGATGTGTCGCGAGGGACACCCGTTGATTTATATCCTAATACTTTCATGCATATGCTTTTATGATATTTTCATGCATGATATTGTTGGGTCATTGGTTGACAGGTGGACGAGATCCACATGCATACATACATTGATTATATGGTTGGACGAGATCCACATGCATACATACATTGATTATATGGTTGGACGAGATCCACATGCATACATACAATGATTAAATGGTTGGATGAGATCCGTATACACATAGGTGTTGATTTCATTGTTGGCACACACACAGATACGGTCATCCTAGATATCATAGTATTACCCTTATGATATAGTTGACCTAGGAGTCGTTGTTTAATCGATTTCTACTTGTAGATGTTTTTCTACTCACGAGTTGGCAACTCACCCTCGTTGTGCCACAAATCTTGCAGGTTGACCGCTTGGATCAGTAGCGGCATCGCTGGCACACAGTTTCTTTCGGGTGATTGCTTTGGTAGGTGGGACATTTGTATCGTACCCATTCTTGTATTTATAATTCATATTGTATCTAGTCAACTCCATCAAATCAAAATAGTATTTGTGTAAGTAATGAGACTTAGCAAGACTTGTAGTGCGAGACTTGAGCGATGGGTTTTATGTTCGCCTTTTGGGTTGATTTCTCGCTTTATTCTTTATTCTTTTGTGGTGATCTTCGCCGTTGGGCTTCGTATACTTGTATTTATGCTATGCGTGGTTGTGATTTGCCGGTTGGCGAAGAGTTCGCTCCCGATTGGGGATGCCATTATTCTTGTTATGTATTTGTGGTTTTGGATTAAAATATACAAAGGAGGTGCTGCCCAAATTCTTTTTTTTTAAAGACGAAAACCTGTTTTCCAACTTGCATTTTTTTCATGTTCCATCACCTATGCATTTATGAAAACATTGATTATTATACCTTTATTTCAAGACTTCACCTCCTTTATTTTGTTAAAATGGTTTAGATTTTTGGGTTTCAGCTTACTTGAATTCCGTTATGCCTTTCGACGTTGCGTGATTCAAGTGCTGGTCACGAACTAATATTTCGGGTCGTGACATTATCGTTATAGATACACAGCTTGTAGCGAACCCACGAAACCAAATTCCGGTGATTTTAGGTTGGCCTTTTCTTGCAACTTCCAATGCAATAATCAATTGTTGAAATGGCTCAATGACCCTATCCTTCGGGAAGATGTCAATTGAGCTTAACATTTACAAGTTGGGAAGTGAACCTTCCGAACCCTATGCTCAAGTATTATCTGTCGAAGCGATAAATTTCGACAGCAGCGAATTTGAACAGCTTCATGATTTTGATCTTGACTCCACTAGTATGTTGTTGTTTGACCCTGCTATTTGTTATACACATACGGACACTTCTATCGAGCTGTCCGGGTCAACATCTAATGATGAATATGAACCTTTTATGGAGTCCGAGTATCATCTCGTTCTTTCCGATGAGATTATTATTCGGGATATCGATGAAAGCTTTGAAGAAATTTTCGCTGAAGAACTCGCATTCTTAGAAAACATGGGTATTGTGATGAATCAAGCTCAACACAAAGAAGTTGAACCACCACCCTGTTCGCCGCCGAAAGACGCGACCGGGACGTTGGGATGTCCTGGCCTGAATTTTGGACGGGCAGATGCTATTTGGGTTTTATCCGTCCACCTCTCCGAAGATGCCAAGTTAATTTATGGCACCGTGTATCGAAGGTTTAAACAGATGCGTCCGTTGTAGCAGACTTCGTCAGATTCCCCCTCGTTGTGAGGGGTTTTTGATTGTGGGGACGCTCTTCTCTACAGGCGCCAGCCCCTGCAGTTAATTACGCTACCGCATCACGGTAACCACTTTCTCCTTCTCCAGATGGTCACTTCTTGTCGTGTGTGTTTGTTTTGTTTTAGGTTGTCCGTGGATTGTATACGGAGACTAATTTATATTGTCGCCCGTAGGACATGGATTAGTCCAAATCCGTATTTTCTTAGATTTGGATTTGGTTGATTTAAGGATCGTTAACCTCATCTGAGATTAAGATCGACTTAAATGTTTGTCAAGGATACGTTAGTCTAAGTTTTAGAATAAGATCTACTTAACAGGATTTTCTTTAGTTTATAGGGACACTGCAGTCCGTTGGGTTTAAGGACATCGTAGTCCATGAGTTTAAAGACCTCATAGTCCGTGGAGTTTAAAGACATCATACTCTATAGAGTTTAGTTTAGGGACTTTGCGGTCCATTGGGTTTAAGGACATCGTAGTCCATGAGTTTAAGGACATCGTAGTACGGGGTTTAAAGACATCGTAGTCTATAGAGTTTAGTTTAGGGACGTTGTGGTCTATTGGGTTTTTAGTTTTGGGGGGGGTATACTAAGAATTATTGGTTATTGGGACCCTTCACCTCTCTGAAGACGTTGAAGAATTACAACGACACATATCAGAGGTGTGAAGAGATGCACCCTTGAACCAATGTTGGTTGGAAAATCTGTAGTCAAGTTTGGGACTAAGACCTATGGGCTCGGTTGATTTTGGGGTTTGGCCAACCTTGGGCTCTGCTCACTTAACCTTTGACATTTCCCTTTTTTTTATAAAGGGTTAGACACTTGCTAGGACACGGTCCTTTCTCTATGCATATAATGTCAGACATTTATATGACTACTGACACTCACTTTCTTTTTGTTTTTTATGAGTATTGAACACTCTTCATAGTGCTAGGCTCTTCTTGAGGCGCGCAGAGCGCTCTGTGTTAAGAAGCGCCCACATGAGGGGCACATGGGGCACTTGGCGCTGAGCGCCAGCATTTCAGCGCTAAGCGCTCTTTTTATTTTGAGCAGCACCCATGTGAGGAGCTCGTGGAGCGCTCGGCGCTGAGCGCCAGATTTGAGTGTTGAGCGCTCATATTAAATAGCGCCCACGTAAGGGGCACGTGGAGCGCTCGGCGCTGAGCGCCGGATTTGAGTGCTAAGCACTTCTTATGAAATAGCGCCTAAGTGAGGAGCACGTGGAGCGCTCGGCGCTGAGCGCCAGATTTGAGTGCTAAGCACTGAGTTCTCTCTCTGTTTTTTGTCCTGCCCAATTCTATTCTCTGAGAATTCGGTTCTCCCTTGTGAAAGACTTCGTCTTATAGATCTGAGATCTGGAAAAAGAACTAAGTTCTTCTGATGTGAGAATTAAACTCTTAGATGTGTAGGAGATGCTATGATCTCTCTTCTTTTTATGAAAGACTTTGTTTTGTATATCTGTGATCTAGAAGAAGAACTAAGTTCTTCTGATATGAAAGTTAAACTCTTAAATATGGAGGAGATGTTATGATCTCTTTTTTTTTACCTTGAAGAAGGTTCTTCTTCTTAGAACTTGCTCTTCTATTTTTCTTTTCTGAGAACTTGAAACTTATGGGGGGTGCTTCTATGTAAGACTTGAAGTCTTGGGTCCTTTATATAGGGGAGGCTGATTTGTTGAATCAGTTAAGGAAATCTCTCATTGAGAGATTTCTGATTGATTTGGGGATATTCCCTACCATTGGATTTTTGATCCAAGGGCTTCTGTTTTACAGAAAACATTTTTCTTGTTATTAACAAGATTGGGAAAATATTTTCCCATACAGAACTTATTCTGTATCTTAGTGATGTTTAATCACCATTGTATCTTTGATCCAACGATGCTCTGATTTACAGAGAAAAATCTTTTTTGTTTAGAATGATTTGAGGAGTATTTCCTCAACAGAATTTTATTCTGGTAATTTGATGATTTATCATCTTTGTTGGATTTTTGATCCAAGGGTAGAGAAAATATAGTTCTAGCGTCGGCGCTCTCGTACTTTGCACGTGAGGCGCTGCCTCAGAGTCTTTTTACTCTTAGTGCTGGCACTTTTGGCGCGAGCGCTCTCATACTTTGCACGTGAGGCGCTGCCTCAGAGTTTTTGACTCATGGCGCTAGCGCTCTTGGCGCTTCCTCTGGCGCTCTTGGCGCGAGTGCTCTCTTTCTTTGCACGTGAGGCACTGTCTTAGAGTCTTTGACTCTTAGCATTGGCGCTCTTGGCGCGAGCGCTCTCAAATTTCAAATTTTGAATAGAGCTTTGCTCTCTGATTTGGGGATACACACCCCTTCTTCTTATCAATAACAAGAATGCGAGTAATCCACCAACACTGTTTCGTTTCTATAAACCGAGACGTAAACATGTTCTATTCCACCTCTTATCCCCTTCCCATTTCATCGTGTCGATAGGTGACATGTTCTTCTGCAAACCAGTACGTTACATCGATAAAATATTTGAATAGTTGGTGTTGACTTTTGGTCTTCGTAAAGCTTTGCATAGACCAATAAGTTTAACCCCCCTCATAATTTTAAATGCTTAATACGATTTTACTTAAGTTTAGGGGGAGGGATATATTTTGGCTCTTGAAAGAAAATTTTTACAAAATTGTGAGCTAAAAATAAGTTTGGGGGGAGGATTTCACTTTCATTATTTCTTGTCCCTTTTACTTTTTCTCCCAATTCTACAGTTTTTTTTAAGCTTGACAGATGACATCGGTGAGGACACAACTGCAAACAGGTTTTGGGGAGGTTTGTGCTTATTCACGCATTATTTTGCATCATACTATATATAAGCAAAAAAAAATGAAAGATAGGAATAGTTTGAGAAAAGTAAGAAAGTTAAATGTTTTCTTAAATGTAACTAGTAATAAGTAGTTATGAGTCGTTGTACCAAGGGTTAGTAAGATGAAGGAAATTACTAATCCGAGGATAAAAATAAGTCTGAAAAATAGTCCATATTCTTAAGTCCAAACATTTGAACGTTGATACCCTACTATACGCACTTACACACATCTTGAAACTTGGGATAGTAGAGGATACCTAGAAATACTCTAGTCTAAAAGCCTTAGTATGAAAGAAAATAAAATAAAATATAAGTGATGAAGAAAAAATGAACACTGGTTTTGTAATTGCTTAAGGCAGCATAAAAAAAATATAGCGAGTGTGCTTTATCACCTAGTGCCTTAGACCAACAGGTTTGGGAGCCACTGCTAAGCCTTAGGTCTTGCAAGACGAAGAATTACGCCATAATACGCGAGCACATTTTGTAATCAGTTGGTTAGTATCTCAAGAAGTATTAACGGTCGCATCAAGAATGTGTGAGCAATTCCATCTAAAATATTCACCAACTAAAAAGTACTAAGGAAGATGGACAAAAGTATGATAGCTTGAATTGAATTCTCTAAGTGCAGTGATGTCTTTTACACATACGTAGGGGTATATGATCATTGTTTGGAGGAAAGATAGGGAGGAAAACTAAAGATGATGTTTTATTGAAGGATGATGTGATTTCTAACATCTTTTCACGACCATTAAGATAGGGCTCATGACAACCGAAAAACTGGTGTAGTTGGAAACTCTTATTTTCAAGTTCTTTCTTTTAAAGTTCTTATCTTTGTATGTAACTTTCACTATCTTTCTTTTATTACAGGATTTTGTGGGTATAATCCGCTGAAAACCCTTAGGAGACAACACTCCTCCTACTAGGTTCACCTAGAGGTTTAACGGCTTGTTGCACGTGCTCAGTGCAATCGTGTTGCCTACGAAAGTGTGCTACTTAACTTTTTCATTTTCTTTCTCCCTCTCTTGAATAAATAAGTTTTCTCGGGACGATCAAAGTTAAGTTTGGGGGTATTTGTTCAGTCGAAAATATCATACTTTTGATATGATATTTTTCTTACTTTTCTTAAATATCTAAATGTGTTTATTATAAATATGACACATATGTGGATTTATCTGTAAAAATACTATTTTCATATGTTTATATATTATAATTAACATTATGAAGGAAAATATATGCATAAAATATTTATTTAATATTTCGATAATTTAAATATGCATATCATATCAAATATCCTTAATCAATATTCTTAAAATAAAATATCATATCAAATTGGTTAGGATAATATCTCAAAATACCAAATATTACTAACATTATTCTTTGAGATATGGTGCAAGGTTTGACTCAGGTCAGGAGATCGAGATGTTGAGATGTCGGAAATCAAAAATCTGCCAAAATATTAAAGAAAATCGAAGAATCAATACTGGCAGAGACTCAGGAAATATTTTCAAGTTCCAGACATCAACCAAATCTCCATGTGTCACAAGAATAAAGCCCCAGAAATTTGCACCCAAGATCTCACCAACAAACCATGGATCCGCAGCCAAACCATGCAATATGCGGCGGATCCGCGGCCGATTCACCGAATTAGGAGTTAGGATTTTCATGTTGGATTTGCTACAACTAACCCTAATTCTGGGGATCTTTGGTTTCTGGTTTTAGGGCTTTATAAAGGACCAAGGGCTAAACTTAGAGATCATCAATCTTTTACACAAGCTAATCACCGTCAAAGAACAAGTGATCCAAGACAGGTCCAAGATTCGACGTGATAAAGCGACGTGAGATTCGACGGAACATCTACATCCGACAAGGCAGAGATCGAGAGCAACTTCTTCTTTCTCTTGTAATCTAAACTTGAAGTTTGTACTTTTGAAGTTGATTAATAAAGGTAGATCTTTAGTTTAATTATTTAGTTACATTATGAATTTCATCTCTATCCGTTCTTCTATCTCCATCATGCGCGACTAATTCTCCGCTTGATAGGGTTCGTAGGATTAGGATAGATCAATGGATGAGAAAATATTTTAACTTCTTTTACGTCTTATGAAGTTTATAAACTTTAGCAAAAGAATCGTTAACATCCTTATCGGGCGCGCTACCAATTTATTGCTAGTCTCGACCGCGATTTGAGATCAGATTAACAATTATTTTGTTAAGGGCTAGACATGAATAGAGATCAATAAAAGGACAAGGGTCAATAGTGTGGAAACCCTAGTTTCTTCTTAGAACCCTAATCTTCATTCATCACTATCAATTTAGTTTTAAATCTATCAAAATATAAAAGGAGTCATATTTATTATTCATCCAGGATTACTAAATCCTAACGAACCCTACAAGCCCTCTTCTGATATAAAATCTACATCCGTCTTTAAATTAGATCTATATTCTCCATCCGTGTTTAACGTAGATCTAGATTCTATAACTATTCTTCACTATTATCTATTCTTCTTTCCCTTCCTAATCAACACGTCTAAAGAAAGATTAAAAGATTCCACATATCCTTGAGGACGACCCATACTCATCTCGGTCTAGCTACATGCGACACCGTTATTGATTGCGGTTACTACACACACTTCTTTAAATACAGATCAATCAATAACCAAAGAACTCCAGGGGGTATCTTTTCTATTACGCAGAGGAACAAAATGTTTTTGTTCCTCGTCATGCCACTTTTTGGAAAATCGATTTTTAGAAAAAGAAACTAGTGGGAGCGCAATAGAACTGGAAGAAATTCCATAACCACAAGCTATCACTGAAAGCTTGGTGGAACCAGAAGTTTCAAAAGAACAGGACATTCCCGCACCACTCCGCAGGAGTAGTAGGATATCTCATCCGCCCGAGAGATACTACTATTTTCTCGTAGACGGGGATGGAGAGGATTGTATCATTGATAATGATGGGCCAACTAACTTCCAGCAAGCCATTCAGAGTACAAACTCGGTAAAAAGGCTGAATGCAATGCGGACCGAGATGGAGTCCATGTACACTAACAACTTTGGACATTACTCCAGAAGGGGTAAAACCCGTAGGCTGCAAATGGATCTTCAGAAAGAAGATCGGTGTAGATGGACAGGTTGAAACCTATAAGGCTAGACTTGTTGCAAAAGGATTTCGTCAAAGACCTGGTTTGGACTATGATGAAACATTTTCTTCAGTGGCTATGCTCAAATCCATTCGGATCCTTCTTGCCATTGCTGCCTTCCACGATTATAAGATTTGGCAGATGGACGTGAAGACCGCTTTTCTAAATGGGAATTTGGAAGAGTGCGTCTATATGGACCAGCCAGAAAGTTTCATTCAGAGTGGGAGCAACGGGAAAGTGTGCTTGTTGCTTAAGTCCATTTATGGACTAAAGCAGGCATCGCGGAGTTGGAACATCTGTTTTGATGAGACGGTTAAAGAATTTGACTTTATCAAAAATCCAGATGAACCATGCATCTATAGTAAGATTGTAGCAAGAACTGTTGTATTCCGTGTCTTGTACGTGGATGATATTCTCTTGATAGGAAATGACATTCCTATGCTACAATCTGTCAAAGGATTCTTGTCACAAAGATTCTCCATGAAAGACCTGGGTGATGCCGCTTACATTCTGGGGATCCAGATCTATCGTGATAGATCTAAGAAGATGTTGGGACTTTCACAGTCCGGGGTACATCGACACCATACTGAAGAGATTCAGAATGGAAGATTCAAACCGCGGTAATTTACTGGCTTGTCACGGAATCACCCTCTCCAAAGAGATGTCTCCCAAGACTGATTTGGAAAGGGATCACATGTCTATTATACCCTACGCATCTGCAGCAGGCTCTAGAATGTATGAGATGTTGTGTACTAGAACAGATGTTTCTTACGCACTAAGCGTGGTAAGCCGGTATCAGTCAAACCCTGGGGAGAAGCACTGGATAGCAGTAAAGAACATTCTCAAGTACCTGAGAATGACTAAGGAAATGTTCTTGGTGTACTACGGAAAAGACCTCTAGATCGAGACCTTTGCTGACTCCAGCTTCCAGAGTGACAAGGATGACTCCAAGTCCATGTCGGGTTATGTCTTTACCCTCAATGGAGGGGCGGTCTGTTGGAAGAGTTCCAAACAGGACACCGTTGCTGACTCGGCGATGGAAGCGGAGTATTTCGCAGCTTGTGATGCCGCAAAAGAAGCAGTCTGGATGAGGAAGTTCTTAACAAAACTTCAGGTGGTTCCGTCCATTGTTGATCCAATACCTCTGTATTGTGACAACAACGGGGCTATAGTTTTAGCAAAGGAACCCAGGTCCCATCAGAAGACCAGAAACATCTTGAGGCGGTATCACCTTATCAGGGTGATCGTGGATCGCTGGGAGATTGTGGATCGCCGGGAGATCAAGGTGCGGAAAGTTGCAACGGAGGACAACACTGCAGATCCATTCACAAAGGCCATCTCTAAGACGCAGTTAGAGAGGCTGTTCGAGATGATAGGTTTGCGATATGCATTCACAAAGGCCTTAGTGCAAGTGGGAGATTGTTAGTGTAATATGCCCTAGAGGCCATTATTGTATATTACTAGTTTGTATATTATATTTTGGAAGCTTGGGATTTATACACGGATTTATGACATTCTTTCTCAATATAGCAGTATGCTACTTGGTTTGTATCTATCTTAATATGTGTATATGTTTCTTTTGACGTATCGTTAATACATATTGGTAGAGCTCTTAGAATCTTTGCTTGACTACCAGTGTTGTGATGAAAGTCACACTAGTGGGGGCTGAGTAGTCTACAAGCACATCCTTATAAAGGTCCCTATTATCGAGACAGGGCATCGATACTCCAGAGTAGACTAGTGTATACGCTTCTCATCCCAGCAGGGGAGATGGTCTGTCCTACAGCCATCAGTACGTCGTATTGGAGATAGTATGCAGGTGCTCATTGGGTTATGAGTTACACTGGACAGACTCGTGGGGAACTGCTGGTTAGTACTATACCTATCGCCAGGTAGCAGTTCCCAGGTGACATGAGTACAGCATAGTCCATTGACTTGAAACTGCTACTTTGCCTCAAGTGTGTTCCCATTGTTCTTAGATTACCACCCTACCACGGCTCTATTGAGTCGTGCAAACAGGTAGAAGTTGGGTGCAGTTCCGAAGCACTTGGAGGCAGTGGCGGTTAGATAAGGTTCGTCTCTCCCGGTATTGGGGGGTTGATATCGCGCTGTGTTCAGAAAGTCATTACACAAAGTCCCTGGCCAAGGTAAGCGAGATTTGCTGGTAGGCACTCCAGTATTTTCTCAGGGTGCTTTTAGGCTGAACTCCGACATGACTTATTGCACTATTAGGGATCTGAAGTTTACCACCCCCTAGGCCCGATATGCGATACTCTTAGACGAATAGACTGGACAGTACGGAGATTGTCACAGACAGACTCAGTAGGAGTTCGGATGAGTTTGCTCGTCGGCCTTCTTATCGACAGATACCTGGGTAGCCGTTACGTGCAGCTAGTACCGCTGACGTGCTTATGGTTAAACCCACTTCCAGTGTACTGTTGAGTGTTTAGAGTCCCACATAGAGGGTTTCCCTGCTTCGGGCGAAACGATGTAGAGGTCGTATGGTTTTACGACAGGGTTCGATCACATAGGTGTACTTGTGCGCATATGATGTTCAGGCGGACAATACTAGTGGGCTTTGGTTTAAGCCGGATCCTAGTATTTGATTATTGGATTAGTTTCGTCTTATTGTAATCGTATTTCTCGGAATACGGATGCGGGTATGTATATACAGTTGAGAGGGGAATTCTTGTGATTTGATCTAGATTGTTTCTAGAAGTGAGACACCTCAATTAGGGTTTTTCTTTTTTGATCAAATCTTTTGTGAGGTGGAGGAAATGAGGTGGGATACTTTATGGTATTTTAGTGAAATATGAACATGGCTTCATGTTGACTTTCTTGGACTCATATGAGATTTGAAGACTTAGATATTTTGAGATATTTGTGTGATATTTGTGTGAGATATTTTGATTTGCTTTAAAGTCTAAAAAATGTGCCATTTTTCTTTGATCATTATCATAGAGCAGATACTCAACTCTCTCACATTCCCTCAAGCTCTCTTCTCACCTCTCAAATCCTAATTGTCTCATGAGTTGAGAATCCTAGGGTTTATGAGAAAACTAGATCCCTAATCACTCTCTACACACTCTAGGCTACTTAGTTTAGCACACCAAGTGACCTACTTACCTCATCTTGAAGGTGAAAGATCAAGGTAGACACTCTCGGGTAGATCTTCTTCGACTTAGAGAAATCGACGAGGGGACGCGATCCATTCTCACTTCGAGGAGCTCTCGGCGAGGAGAAGGACAGCAAGGAGAAGGACTTGTAACTTAAGGTATAACATTCTCACATAGTAGTTAAACCTCCGAGTTAGTTTGTTAGTTAGGATTTAGTATCGATCCTGGAGTTTAGTCGATATTACGAAGCACTTAAAAATCGTTTTTTGCAAACGCTGCCTCCCCGCGAACACGTAGGGTGCGTGGCATCGACTTACATCATAGTTATGGAAGGAAGCAATGGCAAGTAGGATCCGAATGGATTTGAGCATATCCATTGGAGAAAAGGTTTCGTCATAGTCTACACCTGGTCTTTGACGAAAACCTTTTGCAACAAGTCTAGCCTTATAGGTTTTCACCTGCCCATTTACACCAAATTTCATTTTGTATATCCATTTGCATCCAACGGGTTTTACCCCAGGTGGAGCAATATCCAAGGTCCATACTCTATTAGTGTACATGGACTGCATTTCGGATCGTGTGGTATCCAGCCATTTATTAGAGTCCATACTAATAATGGCTTGCCTGAAACTAGTAGGATCATCTTCTTCCAAAATGCAGTTCTCTCGATCCCTGTCTATGAGAAAACTGTAGTATCTCTCGAGCGGATGAGAAATCTTACTAGATCTGCGGAGTGGCTGAGCTTCGTCTGGGACTATTGAATCTAGCGGTTCCACCAAATCTTCTGTTACATTTTGTGGTTCAAAAGTTTCTTTCAGTTCTACCGTACTCCCAATAGTTTCTTTTGCAAGAAAATTCCACTCTAAAAATGTAGTGTGGCGAGTTACAAACACCTTCTGTTACTTGGTGTGGTAGAACAAATATCCCATCGAATGTTTTGGATATCCCACAAACTTGCATAAAATAGAACGTGCCTGAAGTTTGTCCGGATTTTGTTTTTTAACATACGCCGGACAACCCCATATCTTAATGAATTTAAGACATGGTTTCTTTCCACTCTATATTTCATATGGAGTCTTAGGCATAGATTTGGATGGGACCTGATTCAATAGATACGCTGTTGTTTCAAGTACAAGTCCCCAGAATGAAAGATGCAACTCGGTGTTACTCATCATGAAGCGAACCATATCCAAAAGGGTACAATTCCTCCGCTCCGATACACCATTGTGCTGTGGTGTATACGGAGGAGTACGCTGAGAGAGAATTCCATTCTCTTTTAGGTAATCTAGGAATTCCATGCTCAAGTACTCCCCTCCTCTATTAGACCTGAGGATCTTGATAGTTTTGCCAGTCTGGTTCTCTACTTCGTTTCTGAATTCTTTGAATTTCTCAAAAGCTTCAGATTTTTGTTTCATGAGATACACATATCCGAACCTAAAGAGATCGTCAGTGAATGTGATGAAGTACGAGAAACCACCCCTTGAATGTATAGACATCTGACCACATACATCACTGTGTATGAGTCCCAAGAGCTCTGCTGCTCTTTCTCCATGTCCGGTGAACGGAGATTTGGTCATCTTTCTCTTGAGACAAGACAGACAAGTTTCATAAGATGAAAATTCGAACGAATCCAAATATCCATCTTTATGCAACTTACTTAGTCTTTTCTCTCCGATATGACCAAGTCTACAATGCCACAAGTAGGATTCGTTCACTTCTGAACTCTTCCTCTTGTGTGTGTTTTGTACATTGAAAACTGTGTTTTGATTTAGAACATAGATACCATTACACAGCGTACCTTCTGCAACCAATACCTGATTAAGGAAAATGTTCATGATATTTCTATCAAGAACAAACTTATATCCATTTTTATCAAGTAAAGAAATTGATATGATGTTGCAAATCATGGAAGGTACATAGTAGCAATTGTTCAAAATCATAGTATTGCCGCTTGGTAATGCTAGGTGATATTCACCGACGGCAGAAACATCAACTTGTGCTCCGTTCCCTACTCTGAGGGACATATCACCAAGTCCAACCATCCTACTTTTTCTCAGTCCCTGCAATAAATTACAGATATGAGATCATAATCCGGTATCTAGTACCCAGGAGGTAGGAATGACCGAAAAGCAGTTCTTAATAACAAGAACACCTGAAGGAGACGCAATAGTATGCTTCTTCTTCGATGGGGTCATCAAGGAATTCATGCAATCCTCTTTTCCTTGCTCATACTCATGACTGCTGTCATAAGTTAGAGCCGAACCGACGTTCCCCAGCCCCGAATAAGAATTCGCATCGGTCAAGCGATTCATTTCATTATCTTTATTAGGGCGTGAATTAGTTGCTACCTGGAGAGAGAGAAAAGAAACACTCAACGTGCGCTCTTGCAAGATTATATTGGTTATTAGTTTATCTAATCAGGATGGCTCCCACTGTTTTCTCGAATTCTTGTTCAAACCTTAAAAGAAGAACTAGTCAGGATTAATCACACGTCACAATACTTGCTTAACCTTTCGGCCATGCTAGTGTTGGTACTTCGAGGGAGGTTT
This sequence comes from Agapanthus africanus, assembly GCA_030015575.1. Taxonomy (NCBI): domain Eukaryota; kingdom Viridiplantae; phylum Streptophyta; class Magnoliopsida; order Asparagales; family Amaryllidaceae; genus Agapanthus; species Agapanthus africanus. The sequence continues at coordinate 818,156,559 of CM057339.1, read as the reverse complement.
TCCAACTCTTTCGCGAAGTTCCTTAATTACATAAGCTCTTTTCCGTGGAGGCGTAGCTCTTCTAACACCGTTCTAGACACCTACTTGGTTTATAACATTGATTGTTAGGTGAAATAATCATCCGAAAGTAATCCTACTCATCAGTAAGATCGGGATCCAACTATCATCGTGTGATAACCTAGATGGAAGTGACTCTAGTTACTACACTCCAGAAAGTATGCAACACTAGCAAGTTTCTTGTATATTGGAAACTCCCGATGTGGTTTTTGCCCCTAGGACCCAAGTGACCTTGACTAAAAATCAAAATGTCAAAAGGTCCTAGTCAAGTTCTACCCGTCATTATCTTGATTGCATTAGACCCACTCGTACGAGCCTTGACTAAAGATCAAAATGATCGCACGGCTGTCCTAACCAATCGCATTAACATCGAACGGAAAAGTATAACATAGCTACTGAACACTACGCCTCGACTAAAGACCGAAATGTGCAGCACGAATACTAAGCAATACCAATCCGAAATGACGGAGGGCTACGGCTAGGCTTTTGGCAAAAATCCCTTTAACGTAATGAACTTGATATCGTTGAAGGAACCTGAGCAGTTTTGAAAAGGAGTGGTTTAGGCTCCGCTTTTGAAAACTTGTGGTTTTGAAGAAAACCGAGTAATCTACAGTATAAGGTTTTGCTCAAGAGGTCACTCCTCACGATGGGATCTCGGCTCTTGCCTCGTGGAATGAGGTGCTGGATATTCATGACCGAATACCACTATACAAAGCGAAAGAATATAACTACAGTTTTTCGAAATTTGTTCCAACAACAACTTTTAGGTTTATTACCTTACATTAATCAAAATTAATGTGGTCCCATCATATATAGCCTATCACACCAGAAAAGAATGAAAATACAATATACGTATATGCCATCCGCATTCGCCACTGGGCCCCGTCATAACCCGTTAGGTTACTTAACTAACGACAGAGCGGGGGCTGGACTAGCGCGGGTGCAAAACATATACAATATCTACTAGTATATATTTAAATATATATAACATTCGTCTCAGGCATGATATAAGCAACAACACAGAATCTCAGCAAGCAACACAGAATGGTGGATAATCTAAGAGCCCCGGGTTTCATTTGAGCCGCAAATGAGACCCGACGTTCCCGGTCGTGTGGATGGCCCATGCAATGGAAACTTGGACCCCTATGAGCGCGGCAAGTTACCCGCCAATCCCAGAAGTGAGGCAATCATAATCAACAAAATGAATGGGCCACCCAGCACTTCACGGGATCCGGTAACTTGAGCACCCCTACGTGGGTCATACCTATACCCCTATGAGTGCGAGGAATAGCCCACCAATTCCAGAGTGAAGCCCCCTCCGTCTCAACGTCATGAGATGCGGGCTCGTTGACCTCTAGAACCCGGCTATTCGTTCACTCCACCGTGGGGTAGTACTAGTACAGAAAATGAAAATATGTACAAAGTTGACATCGACCTCAACCCGGTCGTTCCCCAACAAAATAATATACAACACGGCAGAAATGGAAGTCCACATTTCGGGCACTCGGCCCGCAATAACAAATGTACAAATGAATATAAACAGTACTAAACCATTGCACCACTGGCTATCCACCACGACAGTCCAACCACAACATCAGCACAAACAAAGAATATCAACGTGAATGTCACGTTCTCAAACTCGTCTAAAAGAACATATAGCAGTTAGACGGTTTATACCGATCAAATGACATTCACGATCGTAGATGCAAATCTAAGTACTGATAAGAAACACGTATTTTAAAATTTCGATCGGCTAAACTTTTCCGAATAGGCCCCAAGTGCTAATCCAATACTCAAACAAATCTGGGACAAAATCTAAATATCTCAGAAACCACGTTTCCAAACATAAGAGCCCAAGAGGAAATTTTGTGCACAGAGGCTCCAATAAGACCGCGCAACCGCGACAATCATGCATATTCGGTCGCGGTTCCGTGGCCTTATCGTGAGCTTGTGTGCCCAATTTTCTTGTGTAGTCTTAAGAAAACCTGCACGATTTTTGATACACTGAAAATGATTTTTCGAATACTTTTAAAAATCGACAGAAACCAAGATAATGGAATTGCGGTTTCGAAAAATTCGGTCGATCGATATTTTAAACACGTTAGAAGTAGCTAGTATAGGTTTTTATGGGGTGGCTCTCATACTATGTTTGGTTACCCTAACGCCCTAGCCATCATCCGTGGCCATTTGCGGAACAAATTTTTTTCTACCAAAGTAAAAACGACGCTAGAATAACCCAGTAAACTGGATCTAACCATAAACCTAACTAGCAAAACTAGGAGAGCTATCTACTATGATAAGAAAGCCTCACCAAACGATCCATTTCCTTCAGTCTTCTTTCTTCATCATGTGCTCCTAGTGGCCACCTTGAACAAGCTTGATCTTCACTTCTTGCTCCATCGGTTCTCCGCAATCGATCTTGCTCTTCGGTCCTCCTTTGTCGTAGATGATCCACCCGAAGGATGTGATCCATGGCTATAGCTCCTAGCTATGTGTCAATAGGAGCAACTAGAGAACTTGGGATGCTAATCCAAGAACTCTAGGATGTAGTGTGAAGATCTAAGTGTTCTCCTATCTCTATCTTACATCCTCTCTTTTTTCTCAACACATGAGAGTGTAGAGAGGAGGAAGATGATGAAGGTGATGAAGCTCAAGAGAAGGAGATGGGGGTAAAGCAAAATAGTGAGAGCAAAAGAAAATGAGCAACCATGTGAGAGAAAAATCACTCACTATGGTTTTGTGAAACAATATCCATGAATAAACAATATCAACCATACTTTAATAGTTCTCACAAATGAATTAATAATTCATTTGTCAACTATTAAAGCCATGGTTCTCACCATAGCCCCCACTCCTTCACTTTACACCTCATTTCCATTTATGAATAAATGGAAAAATCCATAAAGAGGTGTCCACCTTCTAGAATGTTATCCATAATAAAATACGGATTACAGTCTACAGTATATACATACCTGCATTCGGATAAAACACGAATGCCCAAAGAGATAAAATAACACGAAGAACATAATATTAGAATATACATATCAAAATACATATATGCAAATTATTAAATCAATACTTCATTTAATAATCCGGCTCAATCCCGAGCCGGCTAGCATTATCAACTGTCCGATTGAAAGTCTTGGTACAAAGTACATCAATCGATCGGAACCCTGCACGTATCTAATACGGCTACTATATCATTTCGCCTGAATCAGGAAAACCCTCTATGTGGGACTCTAAAGACTCAACAGTACGCCGGCAGTGAGTTATTAGATAAATCCATAACCACGAGCATGTCAGCGGCACTAGCTGTACGTAACGGCTACCCGGGTACCTGTCGAAAAGAAAGGCCGATGAGCAAACTCATCCGGATCCCTACTGAGCCTACCCGTGACAATCTCCGTATAGTCTGGTCTCTTCGTCTAAGAGTATCGCATACCGGGTCTAGAGGTGGTAAACGTCAGACCCAAATAACCCGATAAATCGTGCTGATATGTCTCAGGACCAATCCGGGAAACTACAAATCAGCCTATCAGTAAATCCCAACTGCCTTGGCCAACGTCTTATGGTCCTGACCAATCGAACACAGTGTGATATCGACTCCCTATACCGGGAGAGACGAATCACCAACAATCGCTTACTGCCTCCATGTGTCTTGGGACTGTACCCAACCAAAAACCTGTTTGCACGACTCAGTAGAGCCGTGGTAGGGTAGTGATCAGAGCACAGTGGGAACTCACACAAGACAAATGACGATCTCAGGTCTAAAGACTAACCTGTACTCATGTCACCTGAGAACTTCCATCTGACGATAGGTATAGTACCATCTAGAAGTTCTCGGCGAGTCCATCCGGTGTACTCATACCCAGTTAGCACCTGTATACGATCTTAGGTGCAAAAAACCCATGGTTGCGGGACCATACCATCGCCCTCATCGAGATCTAGAAATGTATACACTAGTCTACTCCGGAATATCGCTCAGTCTCGATACTCCCACGACTAGGGACCATTTAAGGATTTGCGTACCGACTACCCAGCTCCTACAAGTATGATCGCTATCACAATGCAGATAGTCTAGCAATGATACTACGGGCTTTATCAACATGTATGAATAATACGTAATAGCAAGTAAAACATATGCACATGTTAAGATAAAGACAAACCAGATAGCATACTATCATATCGAGCAAGATTGTCCTGTACATATATATGTCCAAGCATCCACATGTATACATATACAATAATGGCTTCTAGGGCATACATATCCAACAGTATATAGATGCGCTGGAAAAATATAATCATAAGGTGTGTTCGCCGATCACTCTCGAAGAGTTTCTTCAGCATCTCTTCGAAAACAGTGATATCAAAGAGGAAGATGACCCAACCGGAGAAATGGGAAAGCATATGGAAAGTTGCCACATGATCTTTCATTCCTTTGTATATGGAGAAGATGCTCCGTCAGCATCAGAAAGTGACACGGATGAGAAGGGGGCAGGGAAAGTACAATGTGCTTCTAACCTGCCGCAAGAAGGTCTGATTGATCAGCTGATAGAAGAAGCTGTTCAAGAAGACGAGAACATGATAAGGAGTGAAATAGCCATTTATGAAAAGTTCAAACAGCAGCGCCTAAGTAAGCAAGCTGTGGAAGGGGAATGTTATGAAACTCCTCGGCCAAAGCAATTCCCGGATACGAAGAAGGAAAGCAAGACCAAGGTTGAGAAATGGTTCACTAAGGCCATATCATCGAGGATGAAGCTCCCGTCTCTCATGATGTACACCCCAGGAGTGCCGTATTTTGACGGTAGAGAAGAACACCTGAAATATTACCTCTATAATCGAAGGGTATCCCACCCCATCGATGAATGTAATGAATTCAAGAAGTGGTGATGAGGCTATGTTTCTCATCAAGGTAGATTGATGAAGGAGAAATGAAAAGCCAAAGCTTGCCTGCTTGAGGATGATAACTCCGAAGCCGACAATAAAACAGGATCAATAGTGGAAAGTTACTATATGATCAGCGGTCGTTCAAATAAGGCCCAACCACCATAAGAAGGAAATTCTAAAGTTCTTAACTTCAGAAGTGATTCTGAAGATGAAATTCTTTTCAATCCTCTCTTTACAAGCTCCTCCTCAGGAAAAGAAGAAGGGACAAAGGCATGCGATAATATCCAGTTGTAAAAGCGCACCCTGCTCGAGAAAAATCTCGGACCTACAAATAAAACCTCACAGAAGCAAGAAAATGGTAAAGGGAAGGTTGTTGAAGAGATTAAGGTCGACGAAAGACTGGCCAAAGATCCACCCAAGAAAATTAAGGTGGACTATAATGTCTTGGCCCACCTAAAGAAGCTGCCATCACATTTTAGTATATACGATACTCTGCTCCTGTCGAAAGAATGGAGGGAATCCTTAATCAAGGCTTTAAACGAGCCTGGCCAGTTTCAAGCGTTCTTTGCCGAAGAGGAACTGAAGGATGAATTAGCGGAATTCCATACCGCGGACATCACCTTCAGCGAAGAAGCCCTTTTGCTAAGGACGTTTGAGCATAACCGACCTCTCTATGTGGATGGATATTGTGATGATGTAAAGATAGATAAGATCCTCGTTGATAATGGGTCCTCGGTTAATCTGCTAAACGTAAAGGTGCTCAAGCATCTGTCCATGGATGCCAAATATCTCAGCCGAGAGAAGATCACAATCTCTGGATTTGACTCACAGTCTTCACAAACCCGTGGGTCCGTCGTCCTAACTCTTAGGTTCATCCAAATTTTTACTGACGTTAAGTTTCATGTCATTGACGCAAAAACTTGCTACAAAGCTCTACTCGATAGGCCTTGACTGTAAGAGTACAATATCATTCCGTCTACGCAGTATCAGTGCATGAAATACTTTAAGGATGGCAAAGAGTACACTATAATGGGAGAGCTCAATCCCTTTTCGGTGAATGAGGTACACAACTATAAAGATGCGAAGTACTTCCTCTCTGACTTTGAAGATACCAAAAGAGGTAGCAAACTAGAGTTGAAAGCGAAAAGCAAGTCGAAGTAGGTTGCCACCATCCCGGACTTTGGAAGTGACTCCGAAGGAGAAGAAGAAGAAATAGTATTCTCAGGTCTACCCCAACCAAAGAATGATGGGAAAAAACAAGCGGCTTATGTTCCTTTCTTCGGCAGTGATTCAGAAAATGATGTGGAAGCAATATTCTCCACTCACCCTTTAGTAAAAGCCCTCGATGAAGCAGATCGAACCTTGCATGTCACAATGGCTCCGACTCGACATGCAAAGAGCTCGACTCTCTCAGCACCTATAGTGTAGAAGAGTTGGTGACTTTTTATGTGCCTCACAGGAATAGGGGTAAAAATGTAATTCCTTTCTATAAATCTGAAGATACTAAAGTAGAAAAGGAAATTTATCATAGACTCAACCAAATCTCGATAGGTTGCTACTCATCTGCATGCTGAGATATTTCATGAAGGGTTTGAAGAAATTATTGAGGCATTAAGGGGTGCCTTTCGAACAAACTGTTTGGGAAGCCCAATACTACAAAAGAATCTGGGAAGTGCCAGAGACTCGCAAATCAAGTGCATCAGGAAGATAGATACTACCTACCTAAGATATCTCCAGTCCAAGAAGCATGAGAAAACTCATACCTTCTACGCAATAAGTCTCTCGAATGAGGGGGGAAATGAAGATATGCTCGAGCTTTTCGAATGCTTCTAAAATGAAGACGGGGAAATCTCAGAACTGCTGCCGGCACCAAAAGAGCTAGAAGATGGAATTTATACCATGGCAAACAACCTAAGAAGATAGACTTGGGAACCGAAGGCGTTCCGAGACCTATGTGTGTCAGTGAGTTGCTTTCCGAAGAACAGATAGCTACCTTGAAGACAGTACTTATGGAATATCGAGACTGCTTCACCTGGAACTATTCCAAGATGCCACGATTTGATCCAGATATAGCAGTGCATAAACTGGCTATAACGCCAGGAGTGAAGCCCGTTAAACAAGCTCCAAGGAGGATGCAACTCGAACTCGAAATGAGCATCAATGCCGAATCCAAGAAGTTAATAGAGTTCGGTTTTATCCATGAAGTGCAGTATACCGACAGGATTGCCAACATCATCCCCGTGATGAAGAAGAATGGGACAGTTCAGATATGCATGGACTTCCGGGATATAAATAAGGCATGCTCGAAAGACGGCTTCCTAGTGCCAGTCACCGAGCTCATGATTGACAACACCTTCACTCATGAGGTTTTCTCTTTCATGGATGGATCTTCCGGATACAATTAAATAAAGATGCATCCTGAAGATCAAAAGTATACAACCTTTCTCACACCGTTAGGCATATTCTGTTACAAGATGATACCCTTCGGACTATAGAACGCAGGAGCAACTTACCAAAGAGCGATGACCGAGATCTTCGACGACTTGATCCATGAAATTGTCGAATACTATATAGACGATATCGTAGTCAAAATCAGGTCTCACGAGGACCATTGGGGACATCTCAAAATCGTCTTCGATCGATTTTGGAAGAACAAGCTGAAGATGAATCCGTTGAAATGCGCTTTCGGGGTCTCCTTTGACAAATTCTTGGTATTTATTATCCGCCATCGAGGGATTGAAATCGACACCTCCAAAATCCGGGCAATTACAGAAATGACCTCTCTAAGAAATCTCAAGCAACTGCGATCTCTTTGAGGGAAGCTCGCGTATATTCGACGATTCATCACCAATCTGTCAGTAAAATGCCGCCCTTTCTCCCATCTCATGAAAAAAGAATTCCCTTCGTATAGGACCAAAAATACCAAAAAGAATTGGAGGAAATCAAACAATACCTGCAAAATCTGTCGATATTAACTACTCCAGTCATATGGAAATCCTTCATCTTATATACGACTGCACTTGATCACTATCTAGGCACGCTATGTGTACAAGAGAATGACCAAGGGAAAGAAAGAGCCCTCTAGTATCTAAGTCGAGTTCTGCTGGGGGAAGAAATCAACTACTTCTCGATCAGAAACATTGCTTGGCTCTGATTTTCGCAGTCATGAAGCTCAAACGCTACGCCTTAGCGCATGTAGTTCACAATATATCGAAGGTGGACCCCCTCAAGTACTTGATGACAAGGGCTATATTGACGGGAAAGCTTACCAAATGGGCCCTGAAAGTGTTTGTTAGCACCACCACTGGGTTTTACTAGCATCAAGCGTGCTCATTTAAAAAATTTTGGGGTGCTAATTAACACTAAACAAGATCTCAAACTAGATGATTAGGGTTTTCAAGCATGATATCAAAAACTATACTAAGAGAAAGAGGCTACAACCTTTGTAGACCGTGTCCTTCTTTTCTCAAGCTCCATGTAGTAGTCCACGCGACTCCACTAGGCTCCACTTGAAGTTGGATCGAGCTTCCTTTGCGATCTTCGTGCCGAAGATAATCCATCCGAAGCTCCGCTAATCCAAGCCACTTCTTCACTAAACTCTTTAGTGAAGGAAACACACTAGTCCAAAGTGCTAATCTAGTATAGTATGGTGAAGTAGGGGTGTTGTTTTCTCACTAGGGTTCTCACAGGCTCAAGGGTTCATAACTCATGTGAAGGATTGAGCTTGGAGGTGGAGGTAAAGAAGATGGAGAGAGCTAGAGAGCAAATGAGCTCAAGTGTAGAAAAAGAACTCAAGTCAATCACTCATGTGAAGAATGGCTTAACAAATACCTCTCATTATTGAAGCATGGAATAAACTCTAATAAATCAAATGAGCCATGCTTCAATAGTGCAAGCAAATGATTAAAATATCATCAAAGTTATGCTTCACCCATAACTCAAAAGTCTCCCCATTTTTCCACCTCATTTTCTATTTTCATAAAATAGAAAATCAACCATGCTTCATAATATATATATATATATATATATATATATATCACATATATAGTAATATATATATATATATAAAGATAAACAAATAATTAGTGATCAATAATATTAGTCAATATATAATTATACCAAATATAAATATATATCATATTATTAAATCAACACTTGATTTAATAATCCGGTTATATCACATATAACCGAATAATATCATTTATCTGTATATCACATTATCAAATCAGCACTTGATTCAATAATCCGGTTATATCACATATAACTAAACCGATAACAAATAACCGCCAGATTAGAATACGGTATCACATACTCATATTTAATTTGGCCCCCGCACATATCAGCATATGTGCCATACTTCGTTTCGCCTCAACTAAGAAATTTCTGTGTAGGACTCTAAAGACTCGTCAATACACCAGCAGTAGGTAAGGATCACATCAGTTACCCACAAGCCGTCAGTGGCAGTAGCTGGACGTAACGGCTACCCAGGTATTGAGATAATAGAAGATCAATAAGCAAGCTTGTCCAAACTTCCATGAAGGCTATAAGTAACACTTACCGTACAGTCCGGTCTCTTAGTCTGATATGTCGCATATCGAGTCTGGGGTGGAATCGTCAGACCCCAATAACTTGATAAGTCATGCCGATGTGTGGCCTATAACGGTACGAGAAACTACAGATAACTCTTACCAGTAAATCTCATCAACAGCCCTGGCCAGGGACTTCCTGTTATAGCCAATCGAGTATAGCGCAACATCAACTCCGTATACCGAGAGAGACAAAACCCCTCCTGTCGCTCATTGCCTCCATGTGACTCGGGACTGTACCCAAAATCCACCTGTTTGCACGACTCCTTTGAGCCGTGGTAGGGAAGAAATCAAAGCACAGTGGGAACCACACAAGACTCTATGACGATCTCGGGTCTACAGACTAACATGTACCAGTGTCACCAGAGAACTGCTATCTGACGATAGGGATAGTACCATCTAGGAGTTCTCGATAAGTCCTGTTCGGTGTACCCATTTTCTAATGGGCACCTGTGTATAATCTTTGATGTCAAACACCAATGGATATGGGATCAACTATCGCCCCATACAAGGTCAAGAAATGTACACACTAGTTTGCTCTGGAATACCGATGCCCTGTCTCGATACTCCCTCGACTAAGAATTGCTAAAGGATGTGCTTGTAGACTACACAAGTCCTAGTAGTATGATCTGCATCATAGTCCTGATAGTCAAGCAAACATCCTAAGGGCTTTATCGACATGTATCAGAGAGACGGTTTAATAACACAAGTGTACATGTTAAGATAAAGAGCAACCAGATAGCATATTAACATGTCGAGCAAGAAAGTCATATATATATATATATATATATATAGATGTATGTATGTATGTATGTATGTATGTATCCAAGCATCCTCTATATTATACAATAATGGCCTCAAGGGCATACATATTCCTAACAATCTCCCACTTGCACTAAGACCAGTTGTTGTAGTATCTCATACCCAACATCCTAAAATATCTCTCAAACTGTATCTGGGGGAGGGCCTTTACGAGTGGATCCGCTGTGTTATCCTTCGTGTCAACTCTCCTGACCTCGATCTCCGCGCGATCTACTATGTCTCTGATCAGGTCATACCATCTAAGAATATGTTTGGATCACTGATGGGACCGGCATTTCTTGGACAAAGCCACAGCTCCATTGTTATCACAATACACAGGTATTGGATGCTCAATGGATGGAACCACACCATGTCCAGCTATGAACTTCTTCATCCAGACAGCCTATTTGGCAACATCGTTGGCAGTGATGTATTCAACCTCCATTATCGAGTCTGCTATGGTATCTTGCTTGGAACTCTTCCAATATACCGCCCCTCCATTGAGGGTAAAGTCAAAAACCCGAGACCGACTTATTATCGGCCTTATCACTCTGGAAGCTCGAATCGGTAAAGGACTCCACCTGGAGTTCACCGTTACCAAACACCAAGAACATTTCTTTAGTCCTTCTCAAGTACTTAAGAATGTTCTTCACAGCGGTCCAGCGTTTCTCCCCAGGATCTGATTGATACCTACTCACTACACCTAGTGAGTAAGCTACATCTGGTCTGATACACAACATCGTATACATGATTGAACCGACTACCAAAGCATAGGGTATCCCTTTCATGCAAGCCCTCTCCAAATTAGTCTTGAGAGACATTTCTTTGGAGAGAGTGATTCCTGAAAAAGCGGGTAAATTACCACGCTTACAATCTTCCATACTAAACCTCTTTAGTATGGTGCATATGTACCTAGATTGGGACAATCCCAACATACGTTTAGATCTATCTCTATATATCTTTATCCGCAAGATATATGAGGTATCACCTAGATCTTTCATGGAGAACTTGTGTGATAAGAAGAGCTTGACCGAGTGTACCATAGGAACATAGTTTCCTATCAAGAATATGTCATCCACGTACAATACGAGGAAGACAACTTTACTCTTTATTACCTTCTTATATATACATGGTTCATCTACATTTTTGATGAAGTCAAACTCTTTGATAGCTTCATCAAAACAGATGTTCCATCTCCACGATGTCTGCTTTAATCCATAGATTGATTTAAGTAGCTTGCACACATTTACGCTGCTCCCACTGTCTACAAAGCCCTCTGGCTGTGTCATGTACACGCTCTCTTCTAGCTCACCATTTAGAAAAGCGGTCTTGACGTCCATCAGCCAGATTTCGTAGTCATGGTATGCAGCAATGGTAAGTAGGATCCTGATAGACTTAAGCATAGCGACAGGAGAAAAGGTTTCATCATAGTCGACACCTGGTCGTTGACGAAAACCCATTGCTACAAGTCTAGCTTTTAAAGTCTCAACTTTTCCATCTACACCAATGTTCTTCTTAAAGATCCACTTGCTCCCGATGGGTTCTACCCCTTCAGGAACAACTTCCAAATTCAATACTTTGTTGGTGTACATGGATTCCATCTCAGATCGCATAACATCCAGCCATTTCATAGAGTCTCCACTTATGATGGCCAGCTCGAAACTAGTTGGGTCATCATCTTCCATGATACAATTCTTGCTCCCACCATCTATGAGAAAACTGTAGTATCTCTCAGGTGGATGAGGAACCTTACTAGATCTGCGAAGTAGCTGAGGTTCGTCGGGGACTATTAAATCCCCCAGTTCTACCAAATCGTCAGTTATAGTTTGTGTTACTGGAACTTCTTCCAGTTCTACCTCATTACCACTAATTTCCTTCACAAGAAATTCCTTTTCTAGATAGGTGGTATTTTAAGAAATAAACACCTTTTGTTCTTCAGTATGGTAGAAAATATATCCATATGAATCCTTTGGATATCCCACAAACTTGCACAAAACAGACCTTGCCTCGAGCTTGTCCGGATTTTGCTTTTTAACATAGGCCAGACAACCCCATATCTTAACTTGTTTAAGAGATGGTCTCTTCCCATTCCATATCTCATATGGAGTGGTAGGCAACGGATTTGGTCGGAATTTTATTCAATAGGTATGCAGCTTTCTCAAGTGCATAACCCCAAAAGGAAATAGGTAACTCAGCATAGAGCGCACCATATCTAATAGGATGTGATTCTTCCGCTTCGAAACTCCATTGTGTTGTGGTGTATACGGAAGAGTAAGCTGAGAGAGATTCCCATTCTCTTTTATGTAGTCTCTGAATTCCATGCGCAAGTATTCGCCTCCCCGATCAGATCGAAGGATTTTAATACTTTTACCCGTCTGGTTCTCAACTTCGTACTTATATTCCTTGAATTGCTCAAAAGATTCAGATTTGTGTTTCAACAGGAACACATGTCCGAATCTTGAGAGATCATCGGTGAATGTAATAAAGTACGAGGAACCATTCCTTGCATGTATAGACATAGGACCGCATACATCACTATGTATCAGTCCCAAGAGTTCAGTAGCTCTTTCTCCGTGTCCAATAAACGGAGTTTTGGTCATCTAGCCTTTGAGACATGACTGGCAAGTTTCATAAGATGAAAATTTGAACGGATTCAAATATCCATCCTTATGCAACTTAGCCAGTCTTGTTTTATTGATATGACCCAGTCTACAATACCACAAGAAGGCTTCGTTCATTTCTGAATTGTTCCTCTTATGTGTGTTCTGTAAACTTAAAACTGTTTTGTGATTTAGAACGTATATACCGTTATACAACATACCATACCCAATCAACACTTGATTTAGGAAAACATTCACAATATTTTTAGTATGAAATAATAGTCGCTCAGAATCATTGTATTGCCACTTGGTAGTACAAGGTGATATTCGCCAACAGCTTTGGTTGCAACAATTGCACCATTCCCTTCTCTGAGGGACATATCACATTTTTCCCAGTTCTCTACCTCTACTTAACCCATGTAACAAATTACATACGTGGGATCCTGATTCGGTATCTAATACCCAGGATATAGAGCAAACTAAGAAACAGTTCTCGGTAACGAACACACTCGAAAAAGATGCATCAGCATGCTCCTTCTTCGTATGTGTGGCGTGGGAATCCGGGTATTCACTATTCCTTGCTCAGACTTATGACAGTTATAAGATAGAGCGGAACCTAGCTCAGTATAATAAGTGGGTTCGGTCAATACATCCATATTATTATCTTGATTAAAGCGTGTCATTGGTCGCTACCAGAAGAGAGAGAAGGATAATCACTTTGCGTGCGCTCTTTTCAAGATTAGATTGGTTATTATCTTATCTAATCAGGATGTCTCCCGCTATTTTTTATCAAATATTCCTTCAAACCCTAAAAGGTAAGATTAGCCGGGATTAATTACACCCTACAAGTTCGCCAATCGTTCGGCCAAGCAGGTATTGGTACTCCGAGAGAGTCTCCCCATGCTTTCGCATGGAACTAATTAAATAACCTCTTTTCCATAAGGGTATAACCCTGTTAACACCTTTCTTAGACAGCGACTTGATCAGCTAATTGTAAAGTCGAAAAATCTCCCAGGAGTAACTCTTACTCGCAGTGGGTATCGGGATCCAACTATCATATAGAAGGTATGCAATCTCAATGCAAATTTCAACACTTGAAATTCCCAATATTGTTTTTACCCCTGGCTTCTTATGACCTGGACGGAGGCCAACAAACCATAGGCCGCTAGTCAAGTTCTACACGTTCATTTCTTGATTGAATTAAACCCACCCGTACGACCCTTGACACAGGCCAAACAACGTCGTACGTGTTAGTGTATGTCCCTACGGGCCATTATTGTATCATACTAGCTTGTATATTACTTAATGGAAGCTTGGGATATTCACAGTTATATTAACAGTCTTGCTAAACATGGTAGTATGCTACTTGGTTATATCTATCTTAATATGTGTGTACGTATTGATAGAGCCCTTAGGATCTTGCTTGACTACCAGTGTTGTGATGGCAGTCACACTAGTGGGGGCTGGGTAGTTTACAAGCACATCCTTTTTCAGGTCTCTAGTCGTAGGATTATCGAGACAGGGCATCGATACTCCGGATTAGACTAGTGTGTACGCTTTTCATCCCAGTTGGGGAGATGGTCTGTCCCACAGCCATCAGTACGTCATACTGGAGATAGTATACAGGTGCTCGTTGGGTTACGGGTACACCGGACAGGACTCGCAGGGAACTATTGGTTGGTATTATACCCGTCGTCAGTTAACAGTTTCCAGGTGATATGAGTATAGCATAGTCCGCAGACTTGACACTGCTACTTCGCCTCGAGTGTGTCCCACTGTTCTTAGATTGCTACCCTACCACGGCTCAAAGGAGTCGTGCAAACAGGTAGTAGTTGGGTGCAGTCCCGAGCACTTGGAGGCAGTAGTGGTTAGACAGGATTCGTCTCTCCCGGTATTTGGAGTTGATATCGCGCTATGTCTGGAGAGCCATTACACAAAGTCCCTAGCCAGGGCAAGTGAGATTTACTATTAGGTTTTCCAGTAGTTTCTCAAAGTGTAATGGGCTTCACTCCGACACGACTTATACCGCTTTTAGGGGACTGACGCTTGCCGCCCCTAGGCCCGATATGCGATAGTCCTAGACGAACAGACCGGACTGTACGGAGATTGTCACATCAGGCTCAGTAGGAGTTCGGATGGGTTTCCTCATCGGCCTTCTTATCGACATCTACCTGGGGACCGTTACGTATAGCTAGTGCCGCTTGCGGTCTGTGGTTAAACCAACTGCTAGCGTAGTAGTCGAGTCTTTAGAGTCCCACACAGAGAGTTTCCCTGCTTTGGGCGAAACGATATAGAGTTCGTATGGTTTTACGACAGGGTTCGGACACGCACGTGCATTTATGCACGTATGATGTTCGGATAGTTTTTACTAGCCGGCTTTGGTTTAAGCCAGATTCTAGTATCGGATTATTGGATTTATACAGTCTAAAGTTTTTCCGTGTTTTCACGGATAGGAGGGGCGTTCTCGTTGGCGAGAAGCTTCTAGAAGGATGATGACTTGGGGGCTAAGGTGGCATTTGCATTTATTGATTTAGTGACTCATTTGTGTGATTCATCCATGGAGTTAATGATTCAATTATTGATCTAATGACTCATGGAATGAATCACACAAAGTGAATAAATGAAGCATGGTTGATAAATCATTTGATTTATTTATTTGATAAATCATTGTGCTTCATATATTCAAATGAGATCATTATCTCATTTCATTCTCACTCTCACCTTCTCTCTCCTCAAGCTCTCTCTCTTCAAACCCTAATCCTACCCTCTCATGTGTTGAGATCAAGGACTGGCAAGACTCTTTAATCCATAATCATACTCTATATTCCCTAGGTCACTTTGATTAGCAATTAGAGTAACCTAGTTACCTCAAGATAAGAGGCAAAGCTCGGAGTAGAAGCTCTCGGGTGGATCGTCTATTACAAAGAGGAGGCCGACGAGGAGGTGGTTAACGAGAAGAAGAAGGACTGGGTTCATTAGGTATAATCTCTTTTCATAGTAGTTAACAACTCATATGTTAGTGTTAGTTATAGTTTAGCAAAGATCCTTTCGGTTAGTCGATATTAGTTTAAAGAAAAAGATTGTTTTTCATATTTCCGCCTCCCCGCAACTCGTGGGGTGTCAAACATCGACTTACAGTGGTATCAGAGCCTCACTAAATAATAACTAACTTATTAGCAAAGTCGTTACAATTTCGAATGCAAAACGAACTGG
This sequence comes from Agapanthus africanus, assembly GCA_030015575.1. Taxonomy (NCBI): domain Eukaryota; kingdom Viridiplantae; phylum Streptophyta; class Magnoliopsida; order Asparagales; family Amaryllidaceae; genus Agapanthus; species Agapanthus africanus. Next base: position 818,140,415 of record CM057339.1, on the reverse strand, counting down.
AAAAAACATCGAAATCACCAAGTTTCTGTCGAATTTAAAATGAGGTCTAAAAATTTTTCAGGGACCTCTAAAAATAAAAGCAGGGAAATATAAGAATACTGGAGAAAATTGGGTGCATGAATCGGCCAAACAGCCGCGGAACCACGGCGAATCCAAGCGATCCGCCGCGGATCCATGGCCGAGTTGAAGCCGATTCACCCCAATCTTCCCCAGTAACTCTTCTGTGATGTTTTTGTTTTTTCTGGAATGTTTATTTTATGCTCAAGTCTCAGGTGCACAGAGAAGTTTTGGAGTAGAATCTATTGTGTTTGTTCGATCGAAATTCTATGATGTTTGGCTAATTAGATTATATCTGTGAACTGTATAATGTGTTCGTAAACCTCCCGTAACTGCTAGTATGTCGGTTGGCAGGGGGTTGCACATTTCTGTAATGATTTTACTGTTTGTGATTATGAACTTGATTGGATTGTTGTGATGATTAGCCGGGGTTTGAGATGGGTTATTATATTCATTCATTCGATGAAATTGCAATATGTTGTAATATTATTTTGCGGGGCACATCCAGGTTGCGGTTGTAGCCACCGTAGTATTATTTCATTTTACTGTTTTTGCTCCTAGGATAGACCCAAGGTGGGGTGCATAAACTACCGGGTACTTTGAAATGTTTAGTGGCCTACTCACGTTGTTGAGGGAGACCGCTTCACTTCGAGTACTTGGCGGGTAGTTTGCCATACCCGTAGGGGTCTAGGGTAGGGTAATGGCTATTCATCACAACTGTGTAATCCGTCTTTCGTTGCAGGTTCAAAAGAAACGCGGATTGCTTGTATATCCAATAATGTTCATCTGTGATCTGGAATGCTTATTATTGCGTCAGACGAATGTACAATATCTATATATGATATCTATTTAGACGTCACTTATATTTTACACCCGCGCTAGCCCAGCCCCCGCTCTGTCGTTAATTAAGTAACCTAACGGGTGATGACGGGACGCAGTGGCGAATGCGGATGGCATAATAGGACGTTGTATTTTCGTTGTTTTCTGCAATGATAGGTTAATTGATGGGACGCATTATATTAATGCAAAGAAAATAAACCAAAGTTGAATCGTTGGAACTATTTAGAAGAAGCCACTCGGTTATTTTAAAACAAAGGATATTTTTTTAAATTGCGGAGCTTTAACCACTCCTTTTAAAAGCTATCAGGTTCCTTCGGTCTTATCAAGTTCACTACGTTCACGGTTTCGCCAAAACCATTCATAACCCTCCGTCATTTCATTTGGGTATTCAGTAGTATTCAAGCTATGTATTTTGACCAACGCCAAGGCATAATGTTTGGTAGCTGCTAGGTATTCATTTGTTGCATAGATAGATGAGTTAGTCTGGGACAGTCGTATTATCATTTTGGCCAACGTCAAGGATATGTATGGATGTGTTCAAATTAACAAGATAATGATGGGTAGAACTTGACATGTGACTTATAACATTTTGACCAACGCCAAGGTCATAAGAACATGGGGCAAAAATTTATATCGGGAATTTCTAAAGAAACTGAAATTTGCAAACAGATGCATACCATTTGGAGTTTGATGAATGTTGGTAGGATTCCTTCAGCATTATCATACGATGATATTTGGATCCCGATCCTACTGTGAGTATATGCTACTCATCAGGAGATTCGTCACTTAACGATCAATGCTATAAACCAAGTAGGTGCCGAGAAAGGTGTCAGCGGGGCTACGCCCCCAGAGAAAAGAGGTTATTTAATTAAGGAACTTCGCGAAAGCGTTGGAAAACCTCCCTCGAAGTATCGACACTGGCCTGGCTGAACGGTTAAGCAAGTATTGTACGGTGAGAATAGCCCTGGCTAGTTCTTCCTTTTTGGTTTGAGATGGGATTCGAGAAACAGTGGGAGCCAACCAATTTAGATAAACTAAAAACCACTCTAAACATGCAAGAGCATCATGCTAAAGTGTTCCCTCCCTCTCTCTCTCATTGCAGCGACCCAAAACATGACAGGCCTTAAGTTACTATTAGAGAAAAATATATTGACGGGGCCAAACTATAAAGATTGGCTGCGGAATGTCAAGATGGCTTTGACTTATGAAAAATTGGGGTATGTCCTTACCACTAAGGCACCTGCTGTCCCAAGTCCTAAATCAAATCTTGCGGATAAGGAAATCCACAAAACTTGGGAATTAAATTGTGCGAAGGCGAAGTGCATCTTGCTTGCCTCGATGAATAATGAACATCAGAGGAGGCACGAGGATATGGATCTTGAATCCATATTTCTCCATACAAAGGATCTGTATGGGGAGCAATCTCGTATAGCAAGATACGAGACCTCGAAGAACCTGTTTCAGGTGAGGTTGGCCGTCGGATCGTCTGTAGAAGAACATGTCCTAAAGATGATTGGCTATATAGAAGAGCTCGCAGACCTGGGGACGATTTTGGAGAACAAGCTCTATACAGACTTGATTCTCCAGTCCCTTCCTTCCACCTACGCCCAGTTTATTCTGAATTTCAACATTCAAAGAAAAGAAGTTGAACTTCCAGAACTCCTTAACATGTTGAGGAGTGCAGAGGGCACCTTGCAGAAGGCAAGGGAAACACCCGCTACGTTTGTTCGCGGTGCTTCTTCTTCCGGGTCCAAGGCTAGGGCCAAAGGAAGGAAGAATAAGGCCGCCACCAAACCTAGAGGAAGTGTTAGTAAGGTGGGAGTGAAGGGAAAGAAAAAGATTGCGGTGCCAGTAGTGGCCAAGGATGAGTGCTTTCATTGTCATAGGAAAGGGCATGGAAAGAAAGATTGCAAGGCGTGGAACGCCAAGAACCAGGAACCGAAGCAAGCTGTGGCTTCGACTTCAGGTGTGTTTGTAATTGAGAATTGTCTGTCAATCAACTCTACTTCCTGGGTATTGGATACCGGATCAGGATCTCATATATGCAATTCATTGCAGGCACTGAGAAACCGTAGAGTGCTGAAGGATGGTGATATGACCCTAAAGATTGCTAACAGAGCTAGCATGGGAGCTGTGTCCGTCGAGGATTATCACCTGGGATTGACGAGTGGACATATTTTGGTTTCGCATAACTGTTTTTGTGTACCTAGTTTAACGTGTAATATCATATCAGTTTCCTTGTTATCAAATAAAGGTTATGATTTCACGTTTGTAAGCAATGTTGTTAACATCCACCTTAATCATAGTTTGATTGGGTCCGGTACACTAGATAACGGTATATATGTCTTAAACCAATTACAAATGTTCAATGTCCAGAACACACTAAAAAGAAAGTCTCCAGATTTAAATAAAGCTTTCTTATGGCATTGTAGACTAAGTCACATCAATGAGACAAGGTTAACTAAGTTACATAGAGAAGGATATTTGGATTCGTTCGAATATCAAACTTATGCCACTTGTCAATCATGTATCAAAGGAAAGATGACAAAGACTCCATTCACTGGACATGGAGTAAGAGCGAGCAAGCTCTTAGGACTCATACACAACGATGTATGTGGTCCAATGTCAACACATGCAAGAGGTGGTTTTTCCTATTTCATTACTTTTACGGATGATTACTCTAGGTACGGATTCATTTTTCTGATGAAACATAAATCCGAGGCTTTTGAGAAATTCCAAGAGTATAAGAATGAAGTAGAAAACCAAACCGGCAAAAGTATCAAGACACTGAGATCTGATCGAGGTGGTGAATACTTAAGTGCCGAGTTCCTAGGTTACCTAAAAGAGAAAGGAATTCTCTCTCAGCTTACTCCTCCATACACTCCACAGCATAACGGTGTATCGGAGAGACGGAATCGAACCCTATTGGATATGGTATGTTCCATGATGAGTAATGCTGAGTTATCGCGATCTTTCTGGGGTTATGCGCTAGAATCAGCAGCATATCTTTTGAACATAGTTCCTACCAAGACTGTGCCTACCATGCCATATCAGATATGGAGTGGCAAGAAACCCTATTTTCAGTATCTAAAGATATGGGGATGTCCAGCTTTTGTTAAAAAGAAGCATGCGGACAAGCTCGAGGCACGATCAGTACAGTGTAACTTTGTGGGATATCCAAAGAACTCCAAAGGGTATCTATTCTATTACGCAGAGGAACAAAAGGTTTTTGTTTCTCGTAATGCCCATTTTCTAGAATATCAGTTTTTAGAAAAGGAAATAAGTGGGAGCGAGATAGAACTGAAAGAAATTCCAGAACCACAAACTACTACTGAAAGTTTGGTAGAACCAGTAGTTCAAGAAGAACAGGACATTCCCGCACCCCTCCGCAGGAGTAGTAGGCCGTCTCATCCACGTGAGAGATACTACGGTTTTCACATAGATGGGGATAGAGAGGATTGCATCATTGATGATGATGAACCTACTAGCTTCTAGCAGGCCATCCAGAGCAGCGACTCGGTACGATGGCTAGATGTAATGCGGACCGAGATGTAGTCCATGTACACCAACAAAGTATGGACTTTGGACTTTGCTCCAGATGGGGTAAAACCCATAGGATGCAAATGGATCTTCAAGAAAAAGATTGGTGTAGATGGACAGGTGGAAACCTAAGACTTGTTGCAAAGGGTTTTCGTCAAAGACCTGGTTTGGACTATGACGAAACTTTTTCTCCAGTGGCTATGCTCAAATCCATTCAGGTCCTTCTTGCTATTGCCGCCTTCTATGATTATGAAATCTGGCAGATGGACGTAAAGACGGCTTTTCTAAATGGTAATTTAGAAGAGTGCGTCTATATGGATCAGCCAGAAGGCTTCAATCAGAGTGGGAGCAGCGGGAAAGTGTGCAAGTTGCTTAAGTCCATTTATGGACTGAAGCAGGCATCGCGGAGTTGGAACATCTGTTTTGATGAAACGGTCAAAGAATATGACTTTATCAAAAATCCAGATGAACCATGTATATATAGTAAAATTGTAGCACGAACTGTCGTATTCCTCGTTTTGGACGTGGATGACATTCTATTGATAGGAAATGACATTCCTATGCTACAATCTGTCAAAGGATTCTTGTCACACAGGTTCTCCATGAAAGACCTGGGTAATGCCTCTTACATTCTGGGGTTCCGGATCTATCGTGATAGATCAAAGAGGATGTTGGGACTTTCGCAGTCCAGGTAACAATATACTGAAAAGATTTAGTATGGATGATTCTAAGCGCGGTAATCTACCGGCTTGTCACGGAATCACCCTCTCCAAAGAGATGTCTTCCAAGACTGATATGGAAAGGGATCGCATGTCTATTATACCTTACGCTTCTGCGGTAGGCTCTATAATATATGGGATGTTGTGCACCAGACCAGATGTAGCTCACGCACTGAGCGTAGTAAGCCGGTATCAGTCAGACCTAGGGGAGAAGCACTGGATAGCAGTAAAGAACATTCTCAAGTACCTGAGAAGGACTAAGGAGATGTTCTTGGTTTACGGTGGAAAAGACCTCAAGATCGAGGCAATTGCTGATTCCAGCTTCCAGAGTGATAAGGATGACTCCAAGTCCATGTCAGGTTATGTCTTTACCCTCAATGGAGGGGCGGTGTGCTGGAAGAGTTCCAAGCAGGACACCGTTGCAGACTCGACGATGGAAGCGGAGTATATTGCTGCTTGTGATGCCGCGAAAGAAGCGGTCTGGATGAAGATGTTCCTAACAGAACTTCAGGTGGTTCCTACCATTGTTGATCCAATACCACTGTATTGCAACAACAACGGAGCTATAGCTTTAACGAAGGAACCCAGGTCCCATCAGAAGTGCAGACACATCTTAAGGCGGTATCACCTGATTAGGGAGATCATAGATCGCCGGGAGATCGAGGTCTGGAGAGTTGCTACAGAGGAGAACATTGCTGATCCATTCACAAAGGCCTTACCTCAGATTCAGTTCGAGAGGCTACTCGAGATGATCGGTCTTCGATATGCCAGTACATGGCCTAGTGCAAGTGGGAGATTGTTAGTGTATATGCCCTAGGGGCCATTATTGTATCATACTAGCTTGTATATTACTTAATGGAAACTTGGGATATTCACAGTTATATTAACAGTCTTGCTAAACATGGTAGTATGCTACTTGGTTATATCTATCTTAATATGTGTGTACGTACTAATAGAGCCCTTAGGATTTTGCTTGACTGCCAGCGTTGTGATGGAAGTAACACTAGTGGGGGTTGGGTAGTCTACAAGCACATCCTTTTTCAGGTCCCTAGTCGTAGGATTATCAAGACAGGGCATCGATACTCCGGAGTAGACTAGTGTGTATGCTTCTCATCCCAGTTGGGGAGATGGTCTGTCCCACAGCCATCAGTACGTCGTACTGGAGATAGTATACAGGTGCTCGTTGGGTTACGGGTACACCGGACAGGACTCGCAGGGAACCGTTGGTTGGTATTATACCCGTCGTCAGTTAACAGTTCCCAGGTGACATGAGTACAGCATAGTCCGCAGACTTGACACTGCTACTTCGCCTCGAGTGTGTCCCACTGTTCTTAGATTGCTACCCTACCACGGCTCAAAGGAGTCGTGCAAACAGGTAGCAGTTGGGTGCAGTCCCGAGCACTTAGAGGCAGCAATGGTTAGACAGGATTCGTCTCTCCCGGTATTGGGAGTTGATATCGCGCTGTGTCTGGAGAGTCATTACACAAAGTCCCTGACCAGGGCAAGCGAGATTTACTGGTGGGTTTTCCAGTAGTTTCTCAAGGTGTAATGGGCATCACTCCAACATGACTTATACCGCTTTTAGGGGACTGACGCTTGCCGCCCCCTAGGCCTGATATGCGATAGTCCTAGACGAACAGACCGGACTGTACGGAGATTGTCACATCAGGCTCAATAGGAGTTCGGATGGGTTTCCTCATCGTCCTTCTTATCGACATCTAGCTGGGGACCGTTACGTACAGCTAGTGCCGCTTGCGGTCTGTAGTTAAACCCACTGCCAGCGTAGTAGTGGAGTCTTTAGAGTCCCACACAGAGAGTTTCCCTGCTCCGGGCGAAACGATATAGAGGTCGTATGGTTTTACGACAGGGTTCGGACACGCACGTGCATTTATGCACGTACGATATTCGGACAGATTTTACTAGCCGGCTTTGGTTTAAGCCAGATTCTAATATCGGATTATTGGATTTATACAGTCTAAAGTTTTTCCGTGTTTTCACGGATAGGAGGGGCGTTCTCGTAATTTGGCGAGAAGCTTCTAGAAGGATGATGACTTGGGGGCTAAGGTGAAATTTGCATTTATTGATTTAGTGACTCATTTGTGTGATTCATCCATGGAGTTAATGATGCATTTATTGATCTAATGACTCATGGGATGAATCACACAAAGTGAATAAATGAAGCATGGTTGATAAATAATTTGATTTATTTATTTGATAAATCATTATGCTTCATATATTCAAATGAGATCATTATCTCATTTCATTCTCACTCTCACCTTCTCTCTCCTCAAGCTCTCTCTCTTCAAACCCTAATCCTACCCTCTCATGTGTTGAGATCAAGGATTGACAAGACTCTTTAATCCATAATCATACTCTATATTCCCTAGGTCACTTTGATTAGCAATTAGGGTAACCTAGTTACCTCAAGATTAGAGGCAAAGCTTGGAGTAGAAGCTCTCGGGTGGATCGTCTATTACAAATAGGAGGCCGACGAGGAGGTGGTTAACGAGAAGAAGAAGGACTAGGTTCATTAACTATAATCTCTTTTCATAGTAGTTAACAACTCCTATGTTAGTGTTAGTTATAGTTTAGCAAAGATCCTTTCGGTTAATCGATGTTAGTTTAAAGAAAAAGATTGTTTTTCATATTTCCGCCTCCCCGCAACTTGTGGGGTGTCAAACATCGACTTACTGTACGACTACCCTAATCTAATCGCATCATATGCGGCAGATAAGAACTAATCAGCTAACGTACACTACGCCTTAACGGAGGCCAACAAACGTAGCACAAATACTAAATAGTACTTATCTGAAATGACGGAAGGCTACGACTGGTTTTGAAGAAAACCTTTAACGTAATGAACTTGATATCGTTGTAGAATCTAGTGATTTGAAAAGGAGTGTTTTTTTTAGCTTTTGCTAGTTTCGCTAAAGAGGTCACTCCCGGTGAAAAGATCTCGGCTCTTTCCTCATCGAATGAGGTGCTGGATATTCATTAAGGAATACCACTATGCAAAGAAAGAACTAGAGAAGCTATAAAACCAAAACTGAGTGGGTTGTAGCATTTGCTAGTTTTGCTAAAGAGGTCATTCCCGGGGAAGGGATCTCGGCTCTTTCCTCATCAAATGAGGTGCTGGATATCCATCAAGGAATACCACCATGCAAAGAAAGAACTTGAGCAACCATTTTAAAATTTTGATTCTACAATATCTTTAGGTTTATTTTCTTTTCATTAATCTCATTAATGAAGCCCCATCATTTATGTTTCCCTAAACATCATAGAAAAGAAACGAAAATAGAACGTACGCTTATGCCATCTGCATTCGCTACGGGGCCCCGTATAGCACCGTTAGGTTCCTTAACTAACGGCAGAGCGGGAGCTGGACTAGCGCGGGTGCAAAACATAAGCAATGTTTATTATATATATCATATATATATAGCATTCGTCTCACACGGTTATATGATCACATCACAGAACCAAGCAGCAGAAGTCAACATATAAAATATTGGATATACTAGGAGGTCCGTGTTTTAAATTAAGCCAATAATGAAAAACACGGATTCGACGATCGTGATGAATAGCGAAACCCACATCCCTAGACCCCTACGAGAGCGGCAAGCAACCCTGACAATTCTAGAGTTAGGAGACCCGGTCTCGACTCCTCGAGATGGTCTCCTACTGGAATCTAGAATCCGGCTACTTGTGCTCCCCGACTTGGGTCTATCCTGATGCGGAAAAGTAAATAATATACATCAATGGTGACATCATCCTCAACCCGGAAGTGTCCCAATAAAAGAATATTACAAACAAATTTTACATGAATGAAAATTGAAAAAATCTCATCTCTGGAAAAAAAAACCCGGCTATTCATTCACGACGATCCAATATAACATATAACGGCAACACATAAGATCACATGTCATCAACGTAAGTAAATATGCGCATCTCAAATTCCGTTGACATATAACAAAAGGATTTAGAATACCCCATATATTACACTTACGGTCACAGAAAATAAATGAAAAACTACAATAATTAGAATCCGTATTTCTTTAGACATCATAAACCCGGAATATCTTATATTCCGAATTTCATGCCTAACCTATAAACCTTGCATTTTAGTCTCAATTCAAAAACACTTTTCAATAACTTAGTCCGGTAATTCAACAAGATTCCCGACAACCCGATCGAATACTCGTCGGGAACTTTAGTAGATGGCCGCACCCCCGATGCCGTCGACCAAGTGCACTTAGGCGGAACACCGTGGCCACGAGCACCCGAGTGGAGGCTTTTGGCAATGGGGTCCTCATATAGTTACATGGTCGGGGCTAGGGGCGTGGCTACCAAGTGAAGTTATCCGGCGAGTATTCGCGTACGATACGCGATTGCGACGGAGTTTCGATCCGAATCAAAACTTCGTGGCAGTCGTTCAAAAGAGACTAACATGATAGATTTACAATAAAACTAGTTTTCACAAAACTAATTTAATATGGATTCCAACTACTGTATCACATATCAAACTTAAACCCGAAATGATGTAAAAATTACGACCACGAAACACTCCGTATTAGCCCCTTAACAAAGTTAACATCACATAAAATTTTAGGCTAATCAAACATAACCTGAAACCCCAAAACCAAGACTACAGAACACCAAACAAATTCGAGACAAAATGAAGCAAGGGGGTCGGCGGGGCCGGTCATTTTGATGATCTCGCCGGGTCAATTAAGGAATTTTGGTCTTGAATTTCTGTGGTGTTCTGTTTACATCATATGCAACATTTTGCAGTTATTTAAAAAAATTTCAAAGATCATTTAAAAATCGACAGAAAGTTGGTTTTTGGGTTTCCGGTTTCGGAGTTGTTTCGGTTTCATAATTCTATAAACATCGTATAATCTTCTAGCTTTGGCTCTGATACCATGAAAGTGTTTGTTAGCACCACCACTGGGTTTTACTAGCATCAAGCATGCCAATTTAAAAAATTTTGGGGTGCCAATTAACACTAAATAAGATCTTAAACTAGATGATTAGGGTTTTTAAGCACGATATCAAAAACTATACTAAGAGAAAGAGGCTACAGCCTTTGTAGACCGTGCCCTTCTCTTCTCAAGCTCCGTGTAGTAGTCCACGCGACTCCACTAGGATCCACTTAAAGTTGGATCGAGCTTCCTTTGCAATCTTCCTGCCGAAGATGATCCACCTGAAGCTCCACTGATCCAAACTACCTCTTCACTAAACTCTTTAGTGAATGAAACACACTACACTAAAGTGCTAATCTAGTGTAGGATGGTGAAGTAAAGTTTTGTTTGCTCACTAAGGTTCTCACATGACCAAGGGTTCACAACTCATGTGAGGGATTGAGCTTGGAGGTGGAGGTGAAGAAGATGGAGAAAGCTAGAGAGCAAATGAGCTCAAGTGTAGAAAAAGAACTCAAGTCACTTACTCATGTGAAGAATGGCTTAACAAATACATCTCATTATTGAAGCATAGAATAAACTCCAATAAATCAAATGAACCATGCTTCAATAGTACAAGCAAATGAATAAAATATCATCAAAGCCATCCTTCACCAATAACTCAAAAGTCTCCCCATTTTTCCACCTCATTTTCTATTTTCCTAAAATAGAAAATCAACCATGCTTCATATTATATATATATATCATATATATATTAATATATATAAAAATAAGCAAATAATTGGTGAGCAATAATATTAGTCAATATATAATTATATCAAATATAAATACATATCATATTATTAAATCAACACTAGATTTAATAATCCGGTTATATCACATATAACCGACTAATATCATTTATCTGTATATCACATTATCAAATCAACACTTGATTCAATAATCCGGTTATATCACATATAAACAAACCGATAACAAATAACCACTAGATTTGAATACGGTATCACATATTCGTATTTAATCTGGCCCCCGCACATATCAGCATATGTGCCCTACTTCGTTTCGCCTGAACTAGGAAACTTCTGTGTGGGACTCTAAATACTCGTCAATATGCCAGCAGTAGGTAATGATCACATCAGTTACCCACAAGCCATCAGCGGTACTAGCTGGACGTAATGGCTACCCAAGTATTGAGCGAATAGAAAATCAACAAGCAAGCTTGTCCAAACTCCCATGAAATCTATAAGTAACACTTACCGTATAGTCCGGTCTCTTCGTCTGATATATCGCATATCGAGTCTGGGGGTGGAATCGTCAGACCCTGATAACTTGATAAGTCATGCCGATATGTGGCCTATAACGGTACGAGAAACTACTGTTAACTCTTACGAGTAAATCTCATCAATAGCCATGGCCAGGGACTTTCTGTTATATCCAATCGAGCATAGCGCAACAACAACTCCCTATACCGGGAGAGACGAAACCCCTCCTATCGCTCATTGCCTCCATGTGACTCGGGACTGTACCAAAAATCCACCTGTTTGCATGACTCCATTGAGCCGTGGTAGGGAGGAAATCAAAGCACAGTAGGAACCACACAAGACTCTATGACGATCTCGGGTCTACAGACTAACCTGTATCAGTGTCACCGGAGAACTGCTATCTTACGATAGGTATAGTACCATATAGGAGTTCTCGGTGAGTCTTCTTTGGTGTACCCATTCTCTAATAAGCACATGTGTACAATCTTTGATGTCAAACACCAACGGATATGGGATCAATCATCGCCCCATATAGGGTCAAGAAATGTACACACTAGTCTACTCTGGAATATCGATGCCTTGACTCGATACTCCCTCAACAAGGAATTGTTAAAAGATGTGCTTGTAGACTACACAAGTCCCAGGTGGAATCATATACTATATCATACAATAATGATCTCTAGGGCATATATATTCCTAACATGCCCTTCTGTTGATGCAGTTCACAATCATTTATCGCCCCCCTCAAAGCAATAAAAGGACAAGTCATTTCCTATTTCCTCTCTAAGTACCCCATCTCCCCCGACTCCCCGCTAAACTGCGAACTACCGGATGATTATGCATTCAATGCGATCACCGCGGAAGAAGAAGATAAAGTGAAGCGCCGTTGGGAGCTTTATTTCGATGAAGCATTTTCAATGAAAGTACAAAATAAGAACACTCTAATAATCAAAGAAGATATGGGTCTCATCTTCATGACTCCCCAGGGTGGAATCATACGCTATGCAATCTCGTTGATGGAACTGAGAACCAACAACGAGGCGGAGTATGAAGCCCTCATAGCCAGTCTCGAAATCACGATCGACATGGGTATAAAGAATCTTCTCATGTATACAGATTCTTAATTGATCGTCAGCCAAGTCAACGGCGATTATAAAACATGTAAGCGAGAACTGATAAGGTATGGCAAAAAGGTGCTGCAGCTGCTAACGTAGATTCCATCATATACGTTGGAGAGCATGCCGTGAGCGGAAATAGAAAAGCGGACGCGTTAGCTAAATTGGCCAAAAAACTCGTAGATGAAGATCTCGATGACATAAGGATCATTGTCCAAATTCCCAAAATCCTAACGCCGGCAGAGATACCTTCGGAACCTCCCATGAAAGTAGACGAAGAAAAGGTCCTCCAAGCAGAGGAAGAAGAACAGGACTGGTGAGAAGACTTCATCGACTACTTCAAATCCCAGCAGGTGCCTGAAGATGAAGTTGGAACATTGTTGCAGATCCACTCACTAAGACTATTTCTCAAACACAGATGTTTCTCAAACGAGTTTCGTGAAACTGATTAGTAGAGAAATTGGGTATTCAGTAGCATACGGGATGTAGGTATGCGATACCGCAATAATTAGCCTTAAGTACAAGTAGGAGATTGTTGGATATAGTGCCCTCAAGGCAATTATTGTAATTGCAGGACACGATTATGATAATTAAGGGAGGACCTATGTTGGGTTTACCTAGCACCTCATGAAGGGATTGGAAGCATCACATGTACCAAAGATTAAAAAATTTAGGGTGCTAAGTAAACATACAAAGGATCTATCCTAGAGAAATTAGGGTTTCGAAATTTGCATATCATCTCATGAAAGAAAAGCTAGGGTTTTGAGAGTACAACCTTTGTAGCTCCCTACGCTAGACTCTTTGGCTATTTGGAGTTTGGAAAAGCTCCGCTTGAACTCCTCTAGGTCACCGATGATCCACCCGGAGTCCGCTTTGTCCAAGCTAGCAACTTCGCAAGATCAAGAATGAAAATCGAAGCTAACACTCTAAACAAGTAGGCTAGACTTGTGTGGAATGGTGTTGTGGTTCTCTTTCTCACTTCAAAATCCTATCATATTGAGTATTTTGCTCACTTGAAAATTCTAGAGAGCAAAAGATCAGGGTTGAAGAAGATGATGGCTATTTTTATAAGAAGAGAAGAATAACTCTCATAAGAAAAAGAAAAATATAAGTATATATATTTTTCTTCTTCATCTCAAACCATGGTTATCTTTTATAGATATTTAATTTTACTTTAGTTAAAACACAAGAGAAAGATTAAACCATGGTTAAAAGGTAGGTGAACATGGTTAGGTCAAAAGAAGAGTGTAGAAACTTTTCCATGATTTAATCTTATCTCTTTTCTTTTGTTTTAGCATAAATAGAAATAAAAATCCATAATATAAACCATGGTGTGAGTCTTATATTGCCACCATTTTCTATGTATAAACAACCATGATGGATGTATATATGTATGTGTGTGTGTAAGTACATCCATATGTGCATGAATCTATGAAGAAAGCATACATGCATGCATACATCCATCAAACTCAAGAAAGGATTTCAAGTGAGAAGCTAATGGTTAAATGATAAATCAACACTTGATTTATCAATCCGGTCATATCACATACGACCCCACCAAAAGCAAGCCGCCCAATCAATATACGGTATCTTATACGCGCATTTTAACCGGGTCCATGCGCATATCGCATACGCGTGCCACAACGTTTCGCCTGGACTAGCTATCTCCTTTGTGGGACTCTAAGACTTGTCAATACGCCGGCAGTGAGTGATGATCATATCAAGCACCCCCAAGCCGCAAGCGGTAAACTAAACGTAACGGCCACCCGGGTATTGAACGATCAGAAGAGAACAAGCGAACCTGCTACAACTCCCGTCGAGCCAACCGGCAACACTACCGTGCAGTCCGGACTCCTCGTCTGATATGTCGCATATCAAGTCTAGGGGTGGTAAACGTCAGACCCCAATAACCAATAAGTCGTGCCGATGTGAGGATCATAACGGGTCGAGAAACTACTGGTAACACTTACCAGTAAATCTCCAATCAGCCCTGGCCAGGGACTTCCCTGTTACGGCCAATCGAGCACAGTGCAACATCAACCCCCAATACTGGGAGAGACGGAACCCCTCCTATCGCTCATTGCCTCCATGTGACTTGGGACTGTACCCAAAAACCACCGTTTTTCATGCCCTCATGGACGTGGTAAGGTGGAAATCAAAGCACAGTGGGAATCACACAAGACTCTATGACGATCTCGGGTCTATAGACTAACCTGCACAAGTGTCACCTGAGAACTGCCATCTGACGTGAGGTATAATACCATCTGGGAGTTCTCGGCGAGTCCGTCCAGTGTACCCAGTCTCCACTGAGCACCCGTATACCATCTCTGATGTCAAACACCAATGGATATAGGATCATCCATCGCCCATCTCATGGGTCAAGAAGCGTATACGCTAGTCTACACTGGTATATCGATGCCCCGTCTCGATACACCCATGACTAGGGACCTTGAAGGATGTACTTATGGACTACCATGTCCCCACTAGTATGATCCGCATCATAGTCCAGGTAGTCAAGTACACATCATAAGGGCTTTACCAACATGTAACCATAAGACAGTATAAAGAGACAAGTATACATCTTAAGATAAAGAGCAACCAGATAGCATACTATCATATCGAGCAAGAAAGTCATCTCTATATATGTCCAAGCATCCAATATAATATACATCATCTATACAATACTGGCCTCTAGAGCATACATACAACTAACAATCTCCCACTTGCACTAGGGCCAGTTGTGGTAGTATCGCATACCGAGCATCCCGAAGAGTCTCTCAAATTGTATCTAGGGAATGGCCTTCGTGAGTGGATCCGCTGTGTTGTTCTTCGTGTCAGCCCTCCTGACCTCGATCTCCTGGCGATCAACTATCTCCCGGATCAGGTGATACCGCCTCAGAATATGCCTGGATCGCTGATGGGACCTGGGTTCCTTGGCCAAAGCCACCGCTCCATTGTTATCGCAATATAAAGGTATTGGATTCTCAATGGATGGAACTACTCCAAGTTCAGTAATGAACTTCTTGATCCAGACAGCCTCTTTGGCAGCATCGTTGGCAGGGATGTATTCAGCCTCCATCGTCGAGTCTGCCACGGTTTCCTGCTTGGAACTCTTCCAGCTAACCGCCCCTCCGTAAAGGGTAAAGACAAATCCCGACTGCGACTTAGAGTCGTCCTTATCACTCTGGAAGCTCGAATCAGTAAAGGACTCCAGTTGGAGTTCTCCGTTACCATACACCAAGAGCATCTCCTTAGTCCTTCGTAAGTACTTGAGAATACTCTTCACAGCTGTCCAGTGACTCTCTCCAGGATCAGCTTGATACCTACTCACTATACTTAGTGAGTATGCTACATCGGGTCTGGTACACAGCATCGCGTACATGATAGAGCCTATAGCCGAAGCATAGGGTATCCCTTGCATGCGAGCTTTCTCCAAATCAGTCTTAGGAGACATCTCTTTGGAGAGAGTGACTCCAGAGATCGTGGGTAAGTTCCCACGCTTGGATTCTTCCATACTAAACCTCTTTAGTATGGTATCAATGTACCTGGATTGGGACAATCCCAATATCCGTTTGGATCTATCTCTATAGATCCTAATTCCCAATATACAGGAGGCATCACCAAGATCTTTCATTAAGAATCATTATGATAAGAAGAGCTTGACCGATTGCAGCATAGGAATGTCATTTCCTATCAAGAGTATGTCGTCTACGTACAATACGAGGAAGAAAACCTTACTCTCTGCCACCTTCTTGTAGATACAAGGTTCATCCACGTTTTTGACGAAATCAAACTCTTCGATAACGACGTCAAAGCAGATGTTCCAACTCCGCGATGCTTGCTTTAATCCATAAATGGATTTGAGCAGCTTGCACACCTTCCCGCTGCTCCCACTGTCTACGAAGCCCTCTGGCTGAGTCATGTACGCGCACTCTTCTAAATCACCGTTTAGAAAGGCGGTCTTAACATCCATTTTCCAGATTTCGTAATCATGATATGCAGCGATGGCAAGCATGATCCGGATGGATTTAAGCATAGCCACTGGAGAAAAGGTCTCGTCATAGTCCACACCTGGTCTTTGACGAAAACACTTTGCAACTAGTCTAGCTTTGAAAGTCTCCACTTTCCCATCTACACCAAGTTTTTTCTTGAAGATCCACTTGCTCCCAATGGGTTTTACCCCTTCAGGAGCATCTTCTAAAGCCCATACTTTGTTGGTGTACATGGATTCCATCTCGGACCGCATAGCATCCAGCCATTTCACTGAGTCCCCACTCATGATGGCTTGCTCGAAGCTAGTTGGGTCATCATCCTCCATGATGAAATCCTCGCTCCCACCATCCATGAGAAAACCATAGTATCTCTTAGGTGGGCGAGGAACCCTACTAGATCGGCGGAGTGGCTGGGGTTCATTGGGAATTACCGAATCCTCTGGTTCCACTAAATCTTCAGTTTGAGTTTGTGTAGCCGGAATTTCTTCCAGTTCTACCTTGTTGCCACTAATTTCTTTTGCAAGAAATTCCATTTCTAAAAAGGTGGCATGTCGAGAAACAAATACTTTTTGTTCCTCAGCATGGTAGAAAAGATATCCATATGAATGTTTGGGATATCCCACAAACTTGCATAGAACTGACCGTACCTCGAGTTTGTCCGGATTTTGCCTCTTGACATAGGCCGGACAACCCCATATCTTAACTCGTTTAAGACATGGTCTCTTCCCACTCCATATCTCATATGGTGTGGTAGGTACAGATTTAGATGGAACTTGATTCAATAGGTATGCTGCTGTTTCCAGCGCATATCCCCAGAAGGAAATAGGTAACTCAGCTGTGCTCATCATAGAGGCACCATATCTAATAGGGTGTGGTTTCTCCGTTCTGATACACCGTTGTGCTGTGGTGTATATGGAGGAGTCAGCTGAGAGAGAATCTCATTCTCTTTTAGGAAGTCCAGGAATTCATTGCTCAAGTATTCACCTCCTCAATCAAATCGAAGGATTTTAATACTTTTCCCGGTTTGGTTCTCGACTTCTAGTTTATATTCTCTAAATTTCTCAAAAGCTTCTGATTTGTGTTTCATCAGGAACACATCAGAATCTAGAGAGATCGTCAGTGAATGTAATGAAGTACGAAGAACCATCCCTGGCATGTGTAGACATAGGACCGCATACATCACTATGTATCAGTCCCAAGAGTTCGGTAACTCTTTCTCCGTGTCCCGTAAACGGAGTTTTGGTCATCTTGCCTTTGAGACATGACTGGCAAGTGTCATAAGATGATAATTCAAACGGATTCAAATATCCATCCTTATGCAACTTAGCTAGTCGTGTCGCATTGATGTAACCCAGTCTACAATGCCACAAGAAGGATTCGTTCAGTTCTGAACTTTTCCTCTTGTGTGTGTTTGTTATGCTTAGAACTGTTGATTGATTTAGAACATAAATGCCATTGCACAACGTGCCTGATCCAACCAACTTTTGGTTATGGAAAATGTTCATAACATTATCCTGTAATGCAAAATTATATCCCTCTTTACTCAACAAAGAAACCGATATAATGTTGCATATTAGGTTCGGCATGTAATAACATTCGTTCAGAATCAATGTATTACCAGTTGGTAATATAAGGTGATATTCCCCAACGGTCTTAGCTGCAACAATTGCACCATTTCCAACTCTTATGTCTTTATCACCTTCTCCAAGTTCTCTACCTTTCCTAAGCCCATGTAACTGATTACATATATGGGATCCTGACCCGGTATCTAGTACCCAGGACGTAGGGCAAATGGAGAAACGGTTCTCTGTAACGAACACACCCAAAGAAAATGCATCAACATGTACTTTCATCATTAGGGTGGCATGGGAATCCTGGTATTCCCCTATGTCCTGTTCAGTCCTATAACTCTTATAAGAAAGAACGGAACCAACGTTCCCCAGCACAGTATAACTTGCGGGTTCGGTCAATACATCCATATTATTATCTTGATTAAGGCATGGCATGGTCGCTACCTGGAGAGAGAGAGAAGAAAACACTTTAGCGTATGCGCTTGCAAGATCAGATTAGTTATTATCTTATCTAATCAGGATGGCTCCCACTGTTTTTATCAAATCTTCCTTCAAACCCTAAAAGGAAAGACTAGCCGGGATTAATTACACCCTACAATTTCGCCAATCTTTCAGCCAGGCCAGTGTCGGTACTTTGAGGGAGGTTCCCCGTGCTTTCGTACGGACCTAATTAAAGTAAACCTCGTTTTCCCAGAGGCGTAACCCCATTGACACCTTTCTAGACACCTACTTGATCGGCTAATTGTCCTGTGTAAAACTCTCCCAGGAGTAACAATTACTCGCAGTGGGTATCGGGATCCAACTATCTCATAGAAGGTATGCAATCTCATTGCAAATTTCAACATTTGAAATTCCCGATAATATTTTGCCCCTAACCCCCATGTCCTTGACAAAGGCCAACAAATCATAGGATGCTAGTCAAGTTCAACCCGTCATTTCTTGATTGAATCAAACCCACCTGCACGACCTTTGACAAAGGCCAACAAGGTCGTACGACTACCCTGAAGCAATCTGCATCATATGCATAAGCAGATAAGCACTATTCAGCTACCGCACACTACGCCTTGACAAAGGCCAACAAACGCAGCACGAATACTAAACAGTTCTTATCTGAAATGACGGAGGGTTACGACAGGTTTTTCTGAAAACCTATTGTGTAATGAACTTGATATCGTTGTAGAATCAAGTGAAGTTTTGAAATGGAGTGATTTTGAGGCTTTCATTAGTTTTGCTAAAGAGGTCACTCCCAGTGAAGGGATCTCGGCTCTTTCCTTATCGAATAAGCTGCGGGATATATCATATATATCACTGTGCAAAGCAAAACTCCAAAAGCAGTCAAAAGTCAAACCGAGTGTTGTAGCATCTGCCAGTTTTGCTAAAGAGGTCACTCCCGGTGAAGGAATCTCGGCTCTTTCCCCATCGAATAAGGTGCAGGGTATATCATATATACCGCTATGCAAAGCAAGACTGTAGCTACCCTTTTATTTTAAAATTTGATTCTACAACATCTTTTAGGTTTCTTTTCTTTCGTTAATCACATTAATGAAGTCCCATCATTTAAGTCACCTAAACATCACAGATAAATACGACGTACACTTATGCCATCCGCATTCGCCTCGATGTCCCCTCGTGCACCGTTAGGTTAGGTAACTAACGACAGAGCAGGGCAGGGGTAGTGCGGGTGCAAAACATAAGTAACGTCTATATAATATATCATATATACTATATAAAGTATCTATCACAGCACATCACATGATCACATCACAGATATCGCAGCAGAAACATAGATATAATGTGGGATATACTAGGACGTTCGTATTTAGTATTTAGCCAACAATAGAAAATACGGATTCCACAGTAGCGATGAATAGCCAAGCCCACACCCTGGACCCCTACGAGAGCGGCAAGTGACCCTACCAATTCTGGAGTTTAGGAGACCCGGTCTCGACTCCTCGAGATGGCCTCCCACTGAACCCCAGAACCTGGTCACCCGTGCTCTCCTCCTTGGGTCCATCCTAATACGGAAAAGTAAATAATATACAACACTGGTGGCATCAACCTCAACCTGAAAGTGCCTCAAATAAAAGAATATTACATTATATTTTAATTTACATGAATGAAAATATAAAACTCTCATCTCACATAAAACCCCCCGGCTATTCAATCGCGACAATCCTGCACATCATATCTCAGCAACACATAATATCTCATATCATCAACGTAAGTAAGTATGCATACACCGATTGTCGTCGACGTATAGCAACAACAATCGGCAATACCACTACATACTACACTTACGGTCACAGAAAAGAAAGTGTAAAACTGCAATATTTGGAATCCACATTCTCTTTAGACATCGTAAATGCGAAATATCACATACTTCGTATTTCATGTCTAGTAATATGAATTCCACACATTGCATCAAATTCCAGATAAATAGACAGTGTTAAAGTTTTCGAACGAACGATCAAATACCCAAGATTCTCTAAAGCTCAACACTTGAGCGGAGTTCAAAATCCCAGAGTGTGACACAGTAGTAGCGGTCCAGCCGTAGAAGGGTCAAGCCAACGCCTCATATGTGGCACGCCGTACTGCCCTAAACCCTAAGGCTCAAAGGGCAGTTCAAGACGGTCACATAATCGAGTTAAGGTTTGTTGTCTTCTAGAGGGTCCACCACAAAACATGCACGTATCTCCAAAATATTTAAACCCCATGAATAGTGAGAAAATGATACTCGTTCGAACACTTCAATACTTTCTAATTTACCCGGAAAAGCAACGAAATGAAAATTCCGATCGAATCGACGAGTCCAAAACCATCTCCAGAATTTACAGAACAAGAATCAGATTAAACATACCTAAAACATTATACAAGCAGTTTTAGGAATTACTGTGCAAATAACAAGTCATGACTCCTCTATACGGCCGCGGATCCGCGGCCCAAGCAAGGATTGGCCACGGTTCCGCGGCGGTTTGAACTGTTCATGGCTTCGAATTTCACAGTCCTTCTTAGATTTTTCTGCTGTATTTTTTAAGTATTTTTAATTCTGAAAATATCCAGATTTTAAAAATTGTCCAGAGAAGATCCCGTAATGTCGTATTTTGGTTCGATCGAAGTTTTTACTTCGTAGAAGTGTCGCCTAATGTTCTAGGCCGGCTCTGATACCAATGTTGGGTTTACCTAGCACCTCATGAAGGGATTGGAAGCATCACATGTACCAAAGATTAAAAAATTTAGGGTGCTAAGTAAACATACAAAGGATCTATCCTAGAAAAATTAGGGTTTCGAAATTTGCATATCATCTCATGAAAGAAAAGCTAGGGTTTTGAGAGTACAACCTTTGTAGCTCCCTACGCTAGACTCCTTGGCTACTTGGGGTTTGGAAAAGCTCCGATTGAACTCCTCTAGGTCACCGATGATCCACCCGGAGTCCGCTTTGTCCAAGCTAGCAACTTCGCAAGATCAAGAATGAAAATCGAAGCTAACACTCTAAACAAGTGGGCTAAACTTGTGTAGAATGATGTTGTGGTTCTCTTTCTCACTTCAAAATCCTATCTTGTTGAGTATTTTTCTCACTTGAAAATTCTAGAGAGCAAGAGATCAAGGTTGAAAAAGATGATGGCTATTTTTATAAGAAGAGAAGAATAACTCTCATAAGAAAAAGAAAAATATAAGTATATATATTTTTCTTCTTCATCTCAAACCATGGTTATCTTTTATGGATATTTAATTTTACTTTAGTTAAAACACAAGAGAAAGATTAAACCATGGTCAAAAGGTAGGTGAATATGGTTAGGTCAAAAGAAGAGTGTAGAAACTTTTCCATGATTTAATTTTATCTCTTTTTTTATGTTTTAGCATAAATAGAAATAAAAATCCATAATATAAACCATGGTGTGAGTCTTATATTGCCACCATTTTCTATATATAAACCACCATGATGTATGTATGTATGTATGTATGTGTGTAAGTACATCCATATGTGCATGAATCTATGAAGAAAGCATACATGCATGCATACATCCATCAAACTCAAGAAAGAATTTCAATTGAGAAGCTAATGGTTAAATGATAAATAAACACTTGATTTATCAATCCGGTCATATCACATACGACCCCACCAAAAGCAAGCCGCCCAATCAATATACGGTATCCTATACGCGCATTTTAACCGGTCCATGTGCATATCGTATACGCGCGCCACAACATTTCGCCTGGACCAGGTAACTCCTTTGTGGGACTCTAAGACTCGTCAATACGCCGGCAGTGAGTGATGATCATATCAAGCACCCCCAAGCCGCAAGCGGTCAGCTAAACGTAACGGCCACCCGGGTATTGAACGATCAGAAGTGAACAAGCGAACCTGCTACAACTCCCGTTGAGCCAACCGGCAACACTACCGTGCAGTCCGGTCTCCTCGTCTGATATGTCGCATATCAAGTCTAGGGGTGGTAAACGTCAGACCCCAATAACCGGTAAGTCGTGCCAATGTGAGGCTCATAACGGGTCAAGAAACTACTGGTAACACTTACCAGTAAATCTCCAATCAGCCCTGGCCAAGGACTTCCCTGTTACGGCCAATCGAGCACAGTGCAACATCAACCCGCAATACCGGGAGAGACGAAACCCCTCCTATCGCTCATTGCCTCCATATGATCCGGGACTGTACCCAAAAACCACCGTTTTGCATGCCCTCATGGACGTGGTAAGGTGGAAATCAAAGCACAGTGGGAATCACACAAGACTCTATGACGATCTCGGGTCTACAGACTAACCTGCACAAGTGTCACCTGAGAACTGCCATCTGACGTGAGGTATAATACCATCTGGGAGTTCTCAGCGAGTCCGTCCAGTGTACCCAGTCTCCACTAAGTACCCGTATACCATCTCTGATGTCAAACACCAATGGATATGGGATCATCCATCGCCCATCTCATGGGTCGAAAAGCGTATACGCTAGTCTACACTGGTATATCGATGCCCCGTCTCGATACACCCACGACTAGGGACCTTGAAGGATGTACTTATGGACTACCATGTCCTCACTAGTATGATCCGCATCATAGTCCAGGTAGTCAAGTACACATCCTAAGGGCTTTACCAACATGTAACCATAAGACAGTATAAAGAGACAAATATACATGTTAAGATAAAGAGCAACCAGATAGCATACTATCATATCGAGCAAGAAAGTCATCTCTATATATGTCCAAGTATCCAATATAATATACATCATCTATACAATACTGGCCTCTAGGGCATACATACAACTAACAACCTATACAGGTAGAATAATCTTACTTGAGATGATAGTATACTATCTGGTTTATCTTTATCTGTGTAGACGTTTTACTTGTTATTACGTATCTCTAATACATAATTATAAAGCCCGTAGGATTCTTGCTTGACTACCAGCATTATGATGGCGGTCATATACACAAAAGCTGGGTAGTCCATAAGCACATCCTTAAATGTGCCTATTCATGGAAGTATCGAGATTGGGCACCAATATTCTAGAGTAGACTATTGTATACGATTCGAGACCCCGACGAGGGGCGGTGGCCAGTCTCACAAGCCATTGTTATTATGTTACCTAAGCTAGTATACAAGTGCTCACTGGAGGTGAGTACATTGGATGGACTCGTCGAGAACTTGTAGATGGTATTAGATTTATCGTTAGATAGAAGTTCTATAGTTGCATGTGTACAGGTTAGTTTTTTTACCTGAGATCGTCATTTGTCTTGTATGAGTTCCCACTGTTCTTAGATTACTACCATACCACGGCTCAAAGGAGTCGTGCAAACAGGTTTTAGTTGGGTACAATCTCAAGGCATATAAAGGCAGTGATTGATTGTCAGAGATTCGTCTCTCCTAGTATTAGAAGTCGATGTCGGGTTATGTTCGGTTCGCCATCACCCTAAATTAGTGGCCACAGTGGATGAGATTTACTGATAGGAATTCAGTAGTTTCTCGATTAGTGATGAGCTTGACTCCGACACGACTTATTAGGGGTCTGACGTTATCCACCCCCTAAACTCGATATGCGATAATGTTAGATGAAAAGACCAAACTGTATGGAGATTTTCACATTCAGGCTCATATATATATATATATATATATATATATATTCTAGTATTGTTGTTCACTATTCATTTTCTCTCTCCTGGCTATTCGTATTTTTATACAGATACATGTATATGTATTTCGATACATATACCGGGAAGTATTCCGTATTTATACAGAAATACTTCTAGAAGAAAGACACCTCATTTATTGATATTCTTTTTAAGAAAATCAAATATGAGGTGGAGGTTGAGGTGGCATTTGTGTATGGTTGAGGACACGTAGAGAGACATGGCTTCATTTGTTTATGGATAAAATTGTGAGATATTTTTATTTGATGGTAATAAAATATATAAAAGCATTCTCTCTCTTTCATCCAAGACTTAGCATAATTTTTATTATGGCTAGCCTCTTCACATTCTCCTCCTTCTTGTTGTATTCTCTCTTGAGCTTACTGTTTGAGAGAAAAACATAGTGGAAAATTCCTACATCCCTACTCTCCATTCCTAGCGAACTTAGAGCGTCGGCTTCTTCACTAGGTAAAGCTGGAGCTTAGATCGGTTTTCTCGGATGAATCATCTTTGGTATGTTAAGTTTATCCCCGATGACCTACCAGAAGCTTGGAGGGGTCTTCCATGATTGTATGGGCACTCATCGAAGGATGTAATCTTTAAACCTTGCATGCTTCGTTCATTAGTTTAGTGTTTGGAACGATCACTAGGGATTTGTTTTTGGTGCCTTCTTGAAATTTTTCGTTATACGGTTCCACATCTGCCGCGGTTTTCGTGGCGAGAGCATTAGGAACTTTCAATGGTATCAGAGCCAACCCAAACATTAGAACTAGTTTATAAAATGCGATAGTTTCGTAGCCGAAATTTTTCTGTAATTAATTCCAAGTATCCAAGTTTCTGTTGGGTTTTTCAAAGCGGTTTAAATTTTTTTTAAAACAAGTGCAGAATTCTCTTCTTGATGTCTACATTACCCAAAATAAAAATGAGACCAAACCAACAAAAAAAACAGCCAAAAATTGGGTTTTGACCGACATGGGCGGTTTTGTTGTCTTGGTTTGACCCCATTTTTCTTCAGCTACTTGGATACGTGGAATTACGATTTTTATAATTGTTTGATTTTGCCTAGATTTTTTTTGTGAAGTTTATTCATTTGGGCAATCATGAAAAAACTTTCAATTGAATTTTAGCATTGTTTATTGATCCGTATTTTGTGTGTGTTGTTAAATGTCGTCTAATTGCTATATGTTAAATTAGACGGGATTGCACACTTTCTTGTGTTACTTGTTTTTGTGATATATATATATATATATATATATATATATATATATATATATATGTTGGTTTAGCCGGATTGTCATGATGGATAACCCCTTGTGCATTTTCTTGTACAGTTTTGTTTTACATTGTTGTATTCATTTGTTCAGGATGAGCTCTAACATGTGGCCACTATTTCCTTATTACGTATATTCTTATATTGAGGCACAACCAGGATGCGGTCGTTGTTACCCTTGTATACATATTTCATTTATGTACTAGGATTACCCCGCAGAGAAGAATCCGAGTTACCAGATTCCACTATTCAGAGGATGGCCATCTCATGGAGTTGAGATCTTACTGGCTATTTCTAGGGTTGGCGGGTGGCTCGCCGCGCTCGTACGGTTTAGGATCGATGTTGTATGAGCTATCCACACGACTGGGGAACGTCGCGTTTTATTTGCGTCTCAAATGAAACACGGGGCTTCTAGTTTATCTGCTATTCCATATTGTTGTTCACATGCCTGTGATGGTTATTATCTGCCTGTGATGCTATTACATACCTGTGATGATATATATTATTTATATTTAGTAGATACTTCTATATGTTTTGTATCTGCGCTAGCCCTGTTCCCGCCCTGCCGTAAGTTAAGTAACCTTACAGTGAAGACCCGGGACCCCGTGGCGAATGCGGATGGTATATAAAATCATGCTATTTTGGTTGTTTCTGGTGTGGCTTAGAAACTTATTTGATGGGACTGCATTATATGTTTAATGCAACGAAAACAAACTTATATGATGTTTTCGGAACCAATTTTTAAAATTACTCGGTTTTCTTCAAAACAACAGTCATATTCTTTTGCTTTGCATAGAGGTATTCGGTTAGGAATATCCTGCACCCCTAACTATGAGTAAAGAGTCTTAATCCCTTCATAAGTAGTTCGCTTTTAAGAAAAGCTTTATGTTACTAGTTTTAAAAGCGGAGCCTAAACCACTCCATTTTAAAGCCACTGGAGTTCGTTCAGCGATATCAAGTTCATTACCTTAAAGGTTTTCCGCCAAAAATCTGCCACAACCCTCCGTCATTTCAGATTAGTAGTGCTTAGCATTCGTGCGACGTATTTCGATCATTAGTCGAGGC
Organism: Agapanthus africanus; assembly: GCA_030015575.1. Classification (NCBI taxonomy): domain Eukaryota; kingdom Viridiplantae; phylum Streptophyta; class Magnoliopsida; order Asparagales; family Amaryllidaceae; genus Agapanthus; species Agapanthus africanus. The sequence continues at coordinate 818,113,934 of CM057339.1, read as the reverse complement.
GTAGTGTTCGGTAGCTATGTAATGTTTTTCTGTTAAATGGTAATGTGATTTGTTAGGACATTTGTATGCTAGTTTTGAGCTTTAGTCATGTGTCGTGCAGGTGAGTTTAATGCAATCAAGATAATGAAGGGTAGAACTTAATTAGGACCCTTTGGCATTTTAATCTCTAGTCAAGGTCACTTGGGTCATAGGGGCAACAACCTTATCGGGAGTTTCAATATTGGAATGCGTAGCAATTGGTGATATTGGATTAAATCACTTGGTCTTGTCTAACGACAAATATTTTGTTTTGAATAACCGTTGTTATGCACCAATTTTTAAAATAATATATATGTATCTTTCTTTTATAAAGTGAGATATAAATTTTGAAAATCGTGTTCTAAACATTTAACTTTATCAGTTGAGGATAACGTAAGGTGCATTGAACAACGGTATAGACATTCTTAACTAGAATAAAATTTTCATCCTACGACACACGGAGTTTGAGTTAGTATACTCTTGGGACTTATACATGGTAATATATGTTTTCCGGTGTCCTTTAGGACAAGGGGTTGGTACTCTTACTTCATTCAGGTTTTCCTATGAGTTCTCTAGTTTTAGACACTCATTCGTTGAAATGCAAGGTCCAAACATTTTGAGAAGTTTATAGATATAAGAATAAAGTAGAGAACCATACGTTAGAAGTATCAGAATTCTTCGAAATGATCGACGATATAAATACTTGCTAAGTATTCTATTGTAGTAGTATTGAGAACTTGCTTCTCTCACAGGTTACTCATCTATGGGTGCGCTCCTTGATGCGTAATGTTATATTAGTCTTTTTCCATTTAGGTGATATGCACTGGAAACAGTTGCATAACATTTGAATCTGGTTCCATCTAAATTAGTGGCTTTGATTCTATATGGACATAGTTTGGTTGCATATCTTAAGGTTGTTATGATATGGAGTTATCCGGTTCTGTTTAAGAGCAGAATCCGGACAAACTCAAGGCACACTTCAGTAATGGCAGTTTGTGGATTATCTCAAGCATTTGCTTGGGTTTTTCTTCTGCCATTTCAAGATCAATAGATACATTATTCTTGGCTCTCCACCTTTTTATAAAAGGAATCTTTTTGCAAAAAAAAACTAGTGGGAGTATGGTAGAACTGGAAGTGATTCTAGAACCACAAACAATTACTGAAAATTTAGTGGAATCTGGAGATTCAATTGGACTCGACAAAGCTTAGCCACTCCGTAGATTTAATAGGTGAGCTCAGCCACCCGAGAGATATTTCGGTCTTCTCGTAGACAGTGATAGGGAGGTCAGCATCATGGTGATGATGGCCCTACTAGTTATCAGCAGGCCATGTGAAGTGGTGACTTCCGGATGATGGCTGGATGCTTAATATCCAAGTTGGACTCTACGTACTTCAGCAAATTATGGATTTTGGACTTTGCTGGGTACTCCTGAAGGGGTAAAACCTATTAGGAGTAAGTAGATCTTTCAAGATCTGTGTAGGTGGAAAGGTATTAACCTAATAGGTCCAGACTTGTTGTAAATATTTTCATCAAATACCCATTGTGGATTGTGATGAGACTTTTATTTCAGTGTTTACGCTGAAGTCCATACGGATATGACTTGGCACTGCTGCTGCTCTAGATTATGATATCTGGCAAGAGGATGACTATAACGTCTTTCTAAATGGGAATTTGGAAGTGCACGTGTATATAACTCTGCCAGAAGGTTATCGTAGTCAGTGGGAGTAGCGAAAGGTGTGCAAGTTGTTTATGTCTATTCGTAGACTAAAGCATGTATAGCGGAGATGAATCATTTGTTTTGATGTGACAGTCAAGGTGATTGACTTCATCAAAATAATAGATGAACCTATAAGAAGGATGTAGGGAGTACTGTCCTAGGAATTGGATGACATACTCCTGATAGGAAGTGATGTTCATATACTACAATCGGTCAAACTTTGGTTGTCACGGAAGTTTCTCCACATAGGATCTGGATAAGATATCAAGAATTCTGGTGACTAGATCTATAGTTTTAGATCTAGATTTGGGAAGTGTCCTAATCTGGGTACTTAGAAACAATTCTAAAAGTGTTTAAAATGGATGACTCTCGGCGTGGTAGTCTACCTACAGGTAATGGAGTCACTCTCTCTAAAGAGATGTCTTTCAGACTAATGAAGAGTGGGACTCACATGAATGACATGTCATTTGCATAGGAAATTGAGTCAATCATGCAATTTCCTGTACCAAACCGGATGTTTCTATTACACTTGTCGTCGTAAGAAGATATTAATCCAATCCTGGAGAAACAAAGAGTGAAATTAAGAATATAAAAGGATGTACTTGGTATATGGTTACGGCTGTTGGGTTTCCTACCGCCCTGGCCGTCTACCACGGCCGTTGCGGAAAAAAAAATTTAACTTTTAAAAATCTGGTGCTGGAAAACACATCCTAGAATCTAACCATACACAGAAACTAGCTATCTAAAGAGATCTAGCTACTGTGAAAAGGAGTTATACCTAGAGACTCGTGTCCTTCGGGTCTTCAATCCTCTTCTTTAGCTCCTTAGGTGATCTCGATCAAACTTGATGTCCAGTCTTCTCGGTCCTAGATGATCCACCTGAAGGTCCTTGATTCAAGCTCCTACTCCAAAGTGAAGTAAATTAAGCAAACTAGTTTGCTAATCTGGTTTCTTAGGTGATGTGGTGAAGAATTTGTTGTAAGTTTCTATCTCAAATTCTTTGACTCTCAACACATGAGAATGTTAAGAATTTGATATGAAGATCAAATCAAGAAAAAGAAGAGAGTGAGCTCTCAAAGATGAGAGAGAAAGTCAACTCAAGAATGAGCATGAGAATGGCTAAAGATTTACTTTTATGAAGTATTTTCTTTTCATTTAAAATTAACCATACTTCAACAGTAAATGCAGTAAATCACAAGACAATTCTTCATGCCATATTTCAAGCCATCTCTTTCTTTTCCACCTCATTTTCTATTTTCAACAAATAGAAAAATAAACATAATGAGATGTCATCTTCTAGAAGATATTTTGTATAAATACAAAATAATTTCTACCATATATACATACCCGTATTCGTATCAAAGTACGAATACCCAAGAGATAGAATAATACCAATAAAATAATACAAGTATTAAATCAATATTCGATTTAATGAACCGGATTAATCCTAAGCTAGCCAGTATCAACAGTCCGATCAAAAAATCTGGATAACATTAGAATATACATATCGAAATATGTACACGTAAATTATTAAATCAATAGTTGATTTAATAATCCGGCTTAATCCTAAGCCAGCTAGTATTATCATTCAATCAAAACCCTGCACGTATAAAATACGGCCACCACATCGTTTCGCCTGAATCAGAGAAATGCTGTGTGTGGGACTCTAAAGACTCGACAGTATGCTGGCAGTGGGTTTAGCCATAAGCACGTCAGTGGCACTAGCTGTACGTAACGGCTACCTAGATACCTGTCGAAAAGAAGGCCGACGAGCAAGCTCATCCGGACCCCTAATGCGCCTATCCGTGACAATCTCCGAACAGTATGGTCTCTTCGTCTAAGAGTATCATATACCGGGTCTGGGGGGTTGGTAAACGTCAGACCCCTACTGACCCGATAAGTCGTGTCGATTTGGATCAGGACCATTCCGACAAACTACTGATCTAACCATCAGTAGTTCTCAACTGCCTCGGCCAAGGTCTTATAGTTCTAGCCAACCGGACACAGTGCTATATCGACCCCTAATACCGGGAGAGACAAATCCATGACAGTCACTCATTGCCTCTATGTGGCTCGGTACTACACCCAACCAAAATCTGTTTGCATGACTCAGTAGAACCATGGTAGGGTAGTGATTAGAGAACAGTGGGAACTCACACGAGAAAAATGATGACCTCAGGTCCCAAGACTAACCAATACTCATGTCACTTGAGAACCGCTATTTGATGATAAGTATAATACCATCTAGAGCTTCTCGGAGAGCCCGTCCAGTGTACTCACCCCCAGTGAGCACCTGTATACAATCTTAGGTGATCACACCAATGGTTGTGGGACCAGCCACCACCCCTCGTCGGGGTCTAGAAACGTATACGCAAGTCTACACTGGAGTATCGATGCCTGATCTAGATACTCCTGCGACTTGGGACCTTTAAGGATGTGCTTATGGACTACCCAGCTCCCACAAGTATGACGGCCATCATAACGCTGGTAGTCAAGTAAAATCCTACGGGCTTTATCAACATGTAACCGCTATATGTTATTTCTAGTATAACATAGGCACATGTTAAGATAAAGTCAAACCATAATAGTATACTACTATATCAAGTCTTTATCAATACGTGCAAGCAATATAAAACATCAATAGTAAAAAAACACATATCAGGATAAAGACAACTCAAATAATATACTATATATAACAGACCAAGATTGTCCTGTACATACATATCTCTAGCATCCTGTACAATACAGGCCTCTAGGGCATACATATCCAACAATCTTCCACTTGCACTAAGGCCTGTAATTGGTGTACCGAATACCCAATGTCTACTCTAGGGTCAGTTGTTGGCATACCACATACCCAACATCTCAAAAAGTCGCTCGAACTGCGCTTAAAGGAGGGCCTTGGTAAATGGATCCGCCGTGTTGTCTTTTGTATCTACTCTCCGGACCTCGATCTCCTGGCGATCTACGATCTCCTGGCGATCTACGATCTCCTTGATCAGGTGATACCGTCTTAAGATGTGTCTGGATTTCTAATGGGACCGTGATTCCTTCACTAAAGCTATAACCCCATTGTTATCGCAATAAAAAGGTATTGGATTTACAATGGACGGAACCACCTCAAGTTCAGTAATGAACTTCTTCATCCAGACCGCTTCTTTTCTGGCATCGTTTGCAGCAATGTATTCAGCCTCCATCGTCGAGTCTGCGACGTTGTCCTGTTTGGAGGTCTTCCAACACACAGCCCCTCTATTAAAGGAAAACACAAAGCCTGAGACAGACTTGCTGTCATTCTTATCCCTCTGGAAGCTTGAATCGGTAAAGGACTCGACTTGAAGGTCTCCATTACCGTAAAATAAGAACATCTCCTTAGTCCTTCTCAGCTACTTGAGAATGTTCTTCACAGCTGTCCAATGATTCTCACCCGGGTTCGCCTAATACCAGCTCACCATGCTAAGCGTGTATGCTACATCTGGTCTGGTACACAACATCGCATACATTATAGATCCTACCACCGAAACATAGGGTATAGTGCTCATGCGAACCCTCTCCACATAAGTCTTAGAAGACATCTCTTTGGAGAGGGTGATTCCATGCAATGCGGGTATAGGGTGATTTTCGTCACCCCATTGAGATGGCAAATACACGTCGCTCGTCAGGCGTATACAGATTCCGCCTGCCTAGGGTAGGTTGGGATTTATTGATTGTGGGGATCTGAATCTCCAGCAGTCGCAGACTAAGCTGTCGTTAGTTACCCTTCACCTTTGAAGCGAAAGAACCTGCGATTGGCGGGTCAAACTAGTCATGTGAACTCAATGTTCGTATATGTGTGTCTTGAGGGGTTTTGGGTATATCGGGGGCCTCACAGAGTTTACAAGGGTGTTTTGAGTGTGGAGTGTATGAAAAAAAGAAAGAAGAAAGAAGAAAAAAAGGGTGGGTAACATCTTAAGGATGGTGTGGGCGCAAGGCGCTAGCGCCTCACGTGCCCGGCACGTGGGTGCTAGACGCTAGGCACCGGGTGTCAGCGCCTCACGCGCCAACGCTTGGCGCCAGCGCCTCACGTGCCCGGCACATGGGCGCAGGGCGCTTGGCGCCAGTGCCTCACATTCCCGGCACGTGGGCGCAGGGCGCCCGTAGAAAGAAAGGGCTTAGCCTCGGAATGACGAGTTGAACTCTCGAAAGGGATTCTTATCTATGGAGTTAAACTTCAAAAGATTTTGAGTGGAGTTAAACTCCCAAAAAAGGATTTTTATTTATGGAGTTAAACTCTAAAAGATGTTGAATGGAGTTAAACTCCTAAAAAGGGTTTTATTTATGGAGTTAAACTACAAAATATTTTGAAAAATAGAGTTGAACTCCCAGAAACCTTTGGAGATGATCAAAGAGGACCCCTTTCTACTCCCCTTTAGCCCTGGGTCTTCTTTTGAGCCTTGGATCTTCCCGAAGTGGGGTTTTTGGAGATGGGTATCCTTCCTCCTCCTCTCTGTTGGCTGGATCTTCGTGAAAAGGGGGTGAGACTTAAAAATATCCCCTTTTGGGGATTTGGTGAAAGATCGGAGCTCCTATTCAAGGGTTTTATGGTGAAAAACTGTTTCTTTTTGGAAAAAGAAGAGTTAAACTCTTAATTTAATTCAAAAAAAAGGAAGAAGGTTTAGAACCTTGAGGAAGGAGATGGAGGCACAGAATCCTAATTTTTGAGAGAATGAAAAGTCCTCTTTAATTTTTTCATCATGTTTGTCTTTATAGGCTGTACACTTTACATATAGCCCCTTGGGCTTGGCCAAATGGTACTTGTGCCACCCCATGCCTTATGTGCTTATTTCTTCTTGCACATAAGTCATGGGGTTTACAAAATTTTGGCTTTCTCCCATTTTTCATACATTTATTTTTAAAACTCATATTAAACTAATTTATTGCTTCATTATTGGCATGGTGCCGGCCTCTTCCATCCATGGTCCTGACTTGGGCTTGGGTCCACTTGGCTTGGGGGTGATTGACTTTAATTTGGTTGATCGGGGTGCAACTTTTAACCCCAACAAAGTTACCCCAATCAATAAATACACACCATATATATGGGTCGTGTGCATGAAATTGATGGATCTTCTTTTGCGTGGAGGTTGACTTGATCTGGTTCCCGTTTTGATGTCGTGGCGGTCGATGCTGCCCTTTTAGCGGCATGGACGGTCGGTGCTACCCTTTTAGCAACGTGGACGGTCGGTGCTGCCCTTTTATCGACGTGGACGGTCGGTGCTGCCCTTTTTGCAACGTGGAAGGTCGGTGCTGCCCTTTTAGCGACGTGGAAGGTCGGTGCAGCACTTTTAGCGACGTGGACGGTCGGTGCTGCCCTTTTTGTGACTTGGACGGTCGGTGCTGCCCTTTTAGCGACGTGGACGGTCGGTGCTTCCTTCTTTGCCATTTGGACGGTCGGTGCTGTCATTTTTGCGACTTGGACGGTCGGTGCTTCCATTTTTGTGACTTGGACGGTCGGTGCTGCCCTTTTTGCGACTGGGACGGTCGGTGCTGCCCTTTTAGCAACGTGGATGGTTGGTGTTGTCCATTTTACGACTTAGACGGTCGGAGCTGCCATTTTTGCGACTTGGACGGTCGGTGATGCCCTTTTTGCGACTTGGACTGTCGGTGCTGCCATTTTTGCGACTTGCACGGTCGGTGATGCCCTTTTAGCGACGTGGACAGTCGGTGCTGCCTTTTTAGCGACGTGGACGGTCGGTGCTTCCCTTTTAGCGACGTGGATGGTCGGTGCTGCCCTTTTAGAGACGTGGACGGTCGGTGCTGCCCTTTTATCGACGTAGACGGTTAGTGCTACTCTTTTTGCGACTTGGACGGTCAGTACTACCATTTTTGCGACTTGGACAGTCGATGCTTAATTTGAATTGATCCGCTTCTTGCGGTGTCGGAGTTGAAGTTGACTTGCTCCGCTTCTTGCGGTGTCGGGGTTGAAGTTGACTTGCTCTGATTCTTTCGGTGTCGGGGTTGATTTGTTTGATTAGATTTGTTTTGGGGATTCCCTACCCGTCCAGCGGGACTTTCGAGCTTAGAAGTGCTGCCGGGTGTGACGTTGATTTGATGTGTTTAATTTCTGCCTTGTTTGGCGGGACTTTTAAATTTGAGAGGAACTTGGAATTTGGATTTTGTTTGGCATCAGCATTGCTGCACTGGAATAATGCCAGGAGCAATTCATCATTTGCCCCGGGAGAACTTGGAATTTTGTTTTTGGGTCGGCATCAGCATCGCTAATACTAAAGCATAGTGCCAAGAGCGACCCATCATTTGCCGTTGGAGGATTTGGGGATTTTGGCATCAGCATCACTACACTGGAATGTGGTACCAAGAGCGAATCATCATTTTCCATGTCCGTTAAGGAACGATGGCTTAAGAGACAGGTTTAGGCCCCTGTCAAGTAAGGCTTTTCAATTTTATGAGCCGTAAGGGTCTCATAAAAGCATTTTCTCCCTACAAGTCGAGAGGATCTCATAGATTCATTTTCTCCTTAGGAGTCGTGAGGACCCCCAAGTGTTTTTTTCCCTTGTGAGTCGTAAGGATCTCACAAAGGTATTTTATTACGAGTCGAGAGGATCTCATAAGATCTGTTCTCCTCATGTATCTTGAGGACACATGAGTGGGTCTTCCCAAATGGAACATAATTCTGATGGCGGAGACCGGCCGCAGGGCTGGTGATTATCGAGGGACATGGGTGTGATTTAGCTTGTTTATGCCCGTGGATTGCATACGGTAGTCCAGTTGAGGACTGGCCGTTGGGCTGGGAGAATTTGGGAGATTTGGATTTTGGTTGGAGTATGCATCGCTGCACTAGAATATGGTACCAGGAGTGACTCATCATTCGCCGTTTGGGAATCATAGGATTTGACTTTTGGTTGGCGTCCGCATCACTGCACTGGAATATGGTATCATGAGTGACTCATCATTCGCTGTTTGGGAATTTAGAGTTTGAGTTTTGGGTTAGCATCAGCACCGTTAACACTGAAATGTAGTACCAGAAGCGACTCATCATTTGCCGTGCCCGTTAGGAAACGATGGCTTAAGAGACAGGTTTAGATCCCTATCACCTAAGGCTTTTCGATTTTATGAGACGTAAGGGTCTCATAAAAGCATTTTATCAATACGAGTCGAGAGAATCTCGCAGGTGTATTTCTCCCTAGGAATCGTGGGGATTCCTAAGTTTGTTCCTCCATTGTGAGTCGTAAGGATCTCACGCGAGGATTTTCTCGTCACAAGGTTGAGAGGACTTTGCGAGTGTATTTCATCTCTTTTCACGAGTTTGCGTCCTTTCGGGTTTTCACAAACTCGCCGGCAGTCCTGTTGTTTTTACTCACGGAGCCCTTTCGGGTTTTCATCCGTGCCCGGTTCGCTTGTGGACATACCTATTTTTTAGCTTCATCACTGGAGGGACTTTAAATGTAGTCTCGCCGATAGGACATGGGAGAGGTAGGGATCGTTTATGCCCGTGGATTGTATACGATTTTATAGGATGTATGATCCAGACCGTAGAGCCGGTGTACTTAATTCATCTGCAACTTGGAGCATTCACGTGTAGTATTTCTTGAGATATCGGCCATTGATGGGTGGCATGGGCCTTTCTCCCTCAGCACTTATTAGTTGGTAGGATCCTCCGTCGAACACTTTCTCTATGATGTATAGCCCTTCCCAATTTGGCTCGAATTTTCCCTCGGCATATCGATTGGGGATGATCGGTTTTTTGAGGACCAACACCAATTCGCCATTCTTGAAAGCACGTAGACGGGTCATTTTTTCATAGGCCCATGACATTTAGGCTCGGTATAGCTCCAGATTGTGCTGCACCGCGAGCCACTTTTCTTCGAGGGCATCGAGATCTTCGAGCCGAAGAAGTATGTTTTCCCCCTTTGTCAACTCATGCTAGATGGCCATTCTTAAGCTTGGAACTTTGACTTCGAAGAGGAGGATCGCTTTCATTCCGAAGTGTAATAAGTATGTAGTGGACTGAGTTGGAGTGCGATGCATGGTACGATATGCCCACAACGCATCGTGAAGTTTGAGATTCCAGTCTCTCTTGTTGGCTGAAGTATTTTTCCACAGGAGCTTGCATAAAATTTTATTGAATGCTTCAGCTAGCCCATTGGCCCTTGGATTGTAGATGGAGGAATATCTCCAGTCTATCTTATGCTGAGTAGCAAACCTTGAGACATTGAAGCTCTTGAAAGAAGGCCCGTTGTCAGATATGATTCTTCTCAGTGTACCAAAGCGGTATAGAATATTATGCCGGAAGAACGTCAAAATATCTTCTGCCTTGACTTCTTTTAGAGGGAAAGTTTCAGCCAATCTAGAGAAATAGTCAGTTGCGGACAATATGATTCGGTAGCCTTTGGATGATGGAGGATCAATTGGGCCTACTATATCGGTGCCCCAAACTTTGAAGGGCTATGACGCTACCGTAGGATGCTGTGGATTAGGATGCTTGTGAATGAAGTCACCGTGAATTTGGCAGAGGTGACATTTCTTTGCATGCTTTTCACAATCTCTTATCATGGTGGGCTAGTAATATCCAAGTCGTTTGATTTGAAGCCGCATTTTGGGGCTGGACTGGTGAGCTCCGCAGACGCCCGAGTGAACTTCTTTCATGACTTTTTAGGTTTCGGCTGATGACAAACACCTGAGCCAGAGTTGGTCATACGATCTGCGGTATAACGTGTTATTTACAAACACATATCAGAATGCTCTTTTCTTCAATTAAACCCTCTCATATTTTTTTTCGAGTAGCTTGTCGTATCGGAGGTACTCTATGAAGGGTTCTCTCCAATTGGTCTCGTCTTGAATGATCAGAGCATCTTTGGCAGGATTGTTCTCTTATTCTACGCTTTCTTCTTCACGCAAAGAGACTGGAGGCAGAATTTGCTGACTTCTGACTGTGATTAGAATTTCGTCTATGCTAGGATCGGCTAGCTCTTTAGCTAGGTAAGCGAGTACGTCGGCTTTTCCGTTCAATGCCCTAGCGACTTTCATTAGTTCAATGTGAGTGAACCGTTTCATAAGTTCCACTACCCAGATTCCGTATCAAGCTAACTCGGGCTTATATATCTTGTAGTCGCCGCTCACTTGGTTGATGACAAGTTGGGAGTCACCGTAAACCAATAGCCGGAGGATTTCCATTTCTATGGCGAGCTCCAGACTAGTATCAGAGCTTCATACTCAGCCTCGTTGTTTGTCAGAAGCTCGGTGAGAGTGAAAGAACGTCGTAGGGTTCCTTCCGATAGCGTGACGAACACCAATCCTATCCCTACATTTATCTGCAGGATGCTCGATTTGCTGGAGCTCCTTATTGATGAGTCTCCATTGAAGTAAACCTCCCAACATGGCTCGTCATTCTCAAGATGCAACACTTGTTCGTCGAGTAACTCGCAATTGAGAAGTGACCCTTCTGGTATAGGATGAGCAGCAAGGAATTCGGCGAGGGCTTGCCTTTTTACTGCTTTATGAGGAGTATAGATTATATCAAATTCAAGCAGCATGACAGCCTATCTTGTTATTGTACCAGCTAGGCTTGCTTTGGTCATTAAGTGTCTGAGCGGGTCGACCTTAGAGATCAGCATAACCCGATGAGCGAGAAGATAGTGACTTAGCTTTTTCACGGAAAATATCAGGGCCAGGCACTGCTTTTCGATCGGGGAATAGTTGTGTTCCGTCCCGAGTAAAGTTTGACTGAGGTAGTAGAGGGAATTTTCTTTTCCCTCCTCGTTGTTCTAGGAAAAGAGTGCACCGAGTGACTCATCTAGTGTGCCAGTATAGAGAATCAATGGTTTATTTAGAATAGGGGCTGCAAGCACTGTTGGATGTAATAGGTACTGTTTGATACTTTCGAACGCTTCTTAACATTCGACATCCCAGACAAAGGGAGCTCCCTTCTTCATGAGCTTCAAGAAAGGCCGACATCTCCTCGATAGGTTCGAGGTGAACCTTCGTATCTAAGCGAGCTTGCCTTGAAAGGATCTTAGCTGCATCAGATTCTTTGGAGGAGGCATCTCCATGATGGCCTTTATCTTTGATGGGTCAACTTCGATCCCCCGATGTCGAACTATGAATCCTAAGAATTTTCCCGACGACACGCCAAAAGCGCACTTTAGAAGATTCATCTTTAGATCGTGTTCCCTTAGTCGGGTGAAAACGGTCCGGAGACCTCGGATGTGATCGGCCTTGGCTTTAGTCTTAACGACCAAATCATCAACATAACATTCGACGACTTTATGGATTAAGTCATCAAAGATTTTGTTCATTGCCCTTTAATATGTGGCGCCTGCATTCTTCAGTCTGAACAGCATCACCTTGTAGCAGTATATTCCGATCGGAGTTCAAAATGCTATGTGTTTCTCTTCCTCGGGTGACATCTTGATCTGATTATATTCAGACGAGCTATCCATGAAGGTGAACAGCTCGTAATTTTAGGTCTCATCGACCATCATTTCCATGACCAGCAATGGGAAGTTGTCTTTAGGGCATGCCTTGTTGAGGTCCTTGAAATCGACGCAAACTCGGATCTGCCCGTTTTTCTTCTTCGCTGGGACGATGCATGCGATCCAGTCCGCATATTTCTCTTCTCTGATGAAGCCCGCATCGATTAGTTTCTTATTTTCCTTGATGAACTTTTCTTCTAGCTCCCTTCTTATTCTTCGAGGGGATTGTTTGACTGGCATAGCATCGGGAGATATATATGCACGGCCACTTCAGGAGAGAGGCCAGGCATTACTTTGTAAGTCCACACGAAGCAGTCAACGAACTCATTTAGCAGGGCGATTATTTGTTCTTTCATTTCCTCTGACAAGAGTGAGCTGATGTATGTCGGCCTTGGATTATTGGGTGTTCCCAAATCAACCTCAGTTAGCTCGTCGAAAGTTGCTTGTCCACCATCTTTGAGCTATCGAGGGGCTTCTTCTGGCATGGCTAGCTCATCGTCACCATTTGACCTTTCGTTGGCTTCACCAACATGGATCATATAGCATGCTTTGGCATTAGGTTGAATGAAACATATGCCCCGTATTTCGGGGATTCATCCATCGATGAGTGCTCGGACCTGAGGCGAATGCCACAGCCCCTCATAAAACTTCGCTTCGGACTCCGTTTGATATAACCGACATCCGCACTTTTTGAAATATTCTCGTATCTCGGGCGCATAGTATCTAGGATTAAGGACGGCTCTTATGCTTCACTTATAAGGAAGGCACGTGACAGACAACTCGTTCGGGTGCACAACAGGATTTGACCCATAAAACAGGATGCCTTTCTATCCGTTGTTCCTTCCAGGGATGTAGAAGGTTTGCAGTAGGTTCACGGTAGAGACCGACAAAGCATCTGGCTCTTTGCACATCTGTTCCGGCACCTTTGTGATAGCTAAGGATCCTTCCGTAATCTCGAAGGTTTCACTTAGCTTCTCTTTTTGCATGAGAGCCCAATCTGCATAGCTGTTGTAAGGAGGGACCTTTCCCTCCGTCTCTTCAGTGTCGCTGCCGAAATGAGGGCGAATTTTTCTGCCGGATTGGCCTTCTGCATCAGATTCATCCGTATTGCTACCGAAATGAGGGCAAGTTTTACAGAAGGATGGACTTCCAACATCAGATTCATCAGTATCACCATTGAAACGCGGATGCACTTGGGGGTTTTTGCTTTTGAATGTGACAGCCGGCTTAAATTTTCTTTTGAGTTTCGGGGCCGCTTTGTCCTCGGTCAGTTGTGGCTTACCATTTTAAGGGTTCACAATGTACCGGGAATCTTCATATCGGACTTCATGCACACCGAACGGCTGGATGTCTTCGTCAATGCATCTTTCTTCGCCATTTTTAGTATACTTCATGCATTGATGGAGAGTTGACGGAACAATGCCGTAATCGTGGAGCCATGGCCGCCCCAAGAGAATTTTATAAGACGTGTCGGTGTCAATTACGTATATTTTGGCTTCGGTTTGTAGGTCCCCGAACCTGATCGCCAGAGCTATGGATCCCAGAACTTGCTAGCAATTTTGATTGAAGTCTTGAATGAAAATCCTTTCCCTTGATAGGTGTCAAACGTCCATTGACAAACTCTTCAGAGTCTGCAAGTTCATGATGTTCACTGAAGATCCCGGATCAATCAATATGCGATTAATCCGGTCTCCGTCGTTGTACCCGGTCATGTAAAGCGGCCGGTTATGCTCAGCCGTTCCTACTAGCAGATCTTCATCCTTAAACGTGACTGCGACGGCATGCAGAGCATGCTGGGCTTCTTTCATATTAATTTCCTTAAAGCGAGCCTGGTACCACTCGGGGTTTTGTAAAGCGTGAATAAGAACATCCCTAAGCTCCTTAGATAGGACCAAGGCATCGTAGATGCTCAGGAGAAACGGAAGCTTCCAGAGATGGGATATATTCCACTGAGGAAGGACTCGAGTTTTCATGAGCCGGCTCTCCGTCATCTTCTTCATTAGCGACTTGCTTTTCCTTTCCTTTTAGGGCGTTGCCCTGATTTGGCGGTAGAGCCCTGCCGCTTCTGAGCTGGATTTGGTTAGCCTTTGTGGCGAGATCCTCGTCATCTTCAAGAAAACACAGCTCTTTCTCAGAGTCACTACCAAGATGGACGCCGTAGCAGGTCACTATAGGGCTCTTGTCATTGGAGTCTTCTTCTAGCTCCTCCGGAATCTCAGCCGCTTCTACGGGGATGAACTCCTTCAATTAAATCATAGGTCTTTCCTTTTCTTCATAGTCTTTGAAGGAATCGATGTATTTTTACATGGTCGATCTCCCCGCAGAATCATTTTTGCGTCGAGCCGCACTTTTCTTCTTCTTGAGCTTCTTGGACTTTAGGCCTGGTTGAGCCGAATTGGCAGCTGGAATAGGGGGCTTCTTCTACCCTTCCCATTACTTTCTGGACTCTTTCTGAAGTAGCTTTAGCATCTTCTTCATCTTATTAGATATGTACGTACTCCACGGAGGCTGCGGTGAGTCAGTTTCATTCATAAGGGCAGTGGGTTCAGCTGTCTGCTCCTAGAAGGTTTCAGCTTCTGTATGTATAAATTGGTGGTTGCAACTTGATTGTTCACCAATACACTATTGGACAACTCGATCTCTCCAATCTTGTACTGCTTCTCGACCTAGTCTTTGAAAATATAGCAATTCTTGATCGCATGGCTCACTACTCTGTGGTACGGGCAATACAGGGGATTGTCGGTCATTTTTGCTTTGTAAGGCCTCTTCGACACCGGCAGTTGTAGACCATTGTTTAAGGCATCTTTGAATATCTTGCGAACCTTGTCCCTTCTGAAAGAATAAACCTTGTTCTTTTTCTCCTCTAGGGATGGTCCTTCTCCTCCCAGCACTGGCATTCGAGACCGGTTGGTTTTGGATTCGCTGCCTTTTGCTTGTCTTCATTATCAAACGCATTGAAGACATTGGTATTGCTGGAATTCCTGCTTCTACCGTTATCGTCCCTCTTGATTTTCCAAGTCTTGTCTCTCTGAGAGTCCGGGGCAGACTTTTGCTTCGAACGTTCCAACATTTGAACTCTCTTGGTCAGCTCCTGAAACGTCCTGAGGCCTGCTGTACACAAGAATAGGACCATCCAATTGCTGAGGTTCCAACTGAGGAGGCTGACGAACTGGTTCTGCTCTAGCGGCTGCTCACACATGACAGTGAGGCTGCGCCATCGAGCAATAAAATCCGTGTTTCTTTTGTTGTTCCCGGCTTGGTTCTCACAAGGTCATCAATAGAGATTTTATCACTGACGCTCATGAACCTTTGCTAAAACAGAGACTTTATTTGGGCAAAAGTAGTAACGGACCCACTGGTATACTCGCATGCCAGTCAAAAGAGACACCAGTCAGGTTGTTGACAAACTGACGAAAAAGGAGCGCATCATTACCCCCTGTATTTCTGCATGACATTTTAATGTAGGCGACGTGCTAATTTGCATTTCCCGTCCCGTCATATCTTCCAAACTTAGGAATGATGTAGTCACTTGGGAACACGATCAGATCGTACTGTGCGGGATATGGCCACCCACTACTGCCAATTTCTTTCTGAGCTTCAGCTTCGGCCATAAATGTTTTAACCTTGCTGGTGACCAAATCCATTATCATATCATATGTTAGCGGGATAGTGCTATCTGGGGCCAAGGCATCCCCAGAAGCGGAATGTGGCCGGCTTTCGAGCGGCTCACCCAATCTTGGACCCAAGGGGACAGGCATCCGTTGCTTGAGGTTGTCATCACCCGGCTCACGGCTAGAGACATGTGCTTGATTGGAAGGAACCCGAGCAATTTGAGCCATGAGCCGCATCACAACATTTATCAGGTCATCAATTTTTTACTAGACCTTGGCTATCTCGTTATCTTTGCTCCTGAGTTGTTTTCGAAGCTCTTGAATCAGCTCTTGCTCTGCGGTCCTGGGGCGGAAAGGTGTCTCTTCCTCGCCATCTGAGCTTGACTCCACATGGACTGAGCGTTCTTTCTGCCTATCGGCCTTATCGAGAGGGTTTTCTTCATCCAGCAGAGGTAGCTTATATTGGGAAACAGTAACCACATTCAAGCCAGATTGGGCTTGGGATGTGGTGGCCCCATCCTAACTTTTGCTGTGCAAGTTGTCGCTAGGACGCGCGCCCGCCATATAGACCGTGTGGATAAGACATTCGGCCATCTTTTCACCACCGGCGGCTAACTTCGCAGACGGTTGTCGTAGTCTTTCTGTTTTGGGAACGAACAATCGATTGAAGACGGCTGGCCCGACCGGCTTCCTGAGTGGGGCTAGTGCTTTTTTCAGGCTTTTCCCTGCTGCTTTCGCGCGGCATGGAGCGCCTGATAGACTCTTGAAGAGGCGGTGTCAAGCTTTCTGTGTTAGGGTTGGGACACGTCACTTTGTAGCCTCGTTCGGGTTATTGTCTTCTTGATTCTAGCGGTCATGGCACTTTTCTGAACCCACTTCAGAGGTTTGAAGGAATTGCTGACTTTTATGGCCGACTCAGCTGTCGTTGCGGGGTAACCCTGTTCTTGGAACCTCACAAGGTTCAACTTGGCCGGAGCCCTGACCCTTTTGTTGGCTCTATATCTGAGCCGCTTCTGTCTCAATTTTTCCATTTTGAGCACTTGGCAAGCTTCGACCCTTCTGGAAGACGCCAAAGACCGATTGATAGAGAGTACAAAAAATACGCCTGCTCGTGTGATCGTCAAGGGCACCGTCTGAGCTTGTTGGAGATGTTTTGTGGCTCCATTGGTGTTAACGGCCTTGCCCCCAGTCGCAACAGTGGAGAGTCATTCGAATATGGATTTGCATTTGGTGTGGGATGCTTTGGCTACCACAACGTTCGGTCTCCTGCCTCTTGAGGTCGGTTTGGCTGCTTGGTTTGCCGGGGACTCCGCCAGATGAGCGCTTCCGGCAGGGTAGACTGACAGAACCAAATTGACGAGGCGGTTCCTCCCATTGACGGCTGAGACTTGCAGGGAGAACCACGCGGGCATTAATCTTGGCCACGTAGGGAATCGTAGTGGCGTCAAAAACGAAGCTCGTCTTGGGAGATATGATTGCTGAGTTCGAGATTGTGACTGAAAGATGTTAACCTGTACACACAAAAAAATGACTTCAGTACATGCAATCGATATATATGTTGATGGAGTTTGCATAAACATTTAACCCGAAATATGGAAGGAGAGAAAAGGTCCCGCCGGGCGTGCCAGAATCTGTAGGGTGTTTTTCGTCACCCCATTGAGATGGGAAGTACGCATCGCTTGTCAGGCGTATACAGATTCCCCCTTCCTAGGGAAGGCTGTGGTTTATTGATTGTGGGGATCCGATTCTTCGGCAGCCGCGGACTAAGCTGCTGTTAATTACCCCTCGCATTTGAAGCGAAGGAACCTCCGATTGGCGGGTCAAAATGGTCATGCGAACTCAATGTGCAGTGTTCCTATGTGTGTGTCTTGAAGGGTTTTGGGTATATCGGGGGCCTCGCTGAGTTTACGTCCCAAGCGGGGGACGTGTTTTGAGTGTGAAGTGTATGAAAAAAACAAAGAAGAAAGTAGAAAAGGGTAGGTAACATCCTAAGGACGTGTAGGCGCTAGGCGCTGGGCGCTGGGTGCTGGGTGTCATCGCTTCACGCGCCCGGCATGTGGGCGCTGGGCACTGGGTGCTGGGTGCTTGGTGCTGGGTGTCATGCTTCTCTTCCCGAAGAATTTGTAAAACCGTGCGCAGATGCTCAACATGCTCCTCCCGGGTCTTCGAGTAGACTAGTATCTCGTCGATAAATACAACGACAAACTTGTCCAAGTACTTTTCAAACACCATGTTCATCAAATCCATGAATATCGCTGGAGCATTGGTAACACCGAACAGTATCAAAAGAAACTCATAATGTCCGTATCGGGTCCTAAAAGCCGTCTTGCATATATCCTCGGCCGCTACTCTGATCTGATGATATCCAGAATGGAGATCCAACTTCGAAAATATCTTGGCCCCACTTAACTGATCGAATAAGTCGTCGATACGTGGAATTGGGTACTTGTTCTTTATTGTGACTTTGTTCAGCTCCTGATAGTCTATACACATCCGCAGCGATCCATCTTTCTTCTTTACCAACAGGACTGGTGCACCCGACGGTGAAACGCTTGGCCAGATAAATCCCTTCTCCAGGAGTTCTTCAATTTGCTTCTTCAATTCTGCCAACTCGACCGGTGCCATTCTGTACGGGGCCTTGGAAACTGGTGCTGTACCAGGAGTCAAATCGATCGAGAATTCTAAGACGCGTGGAGGTGGTAGACCTGGTAAATCTTCAGGAAACACGTCCAGAAAGTCCTGAACAATCCTTGGGGCTGAACTCTCATCAATCTCCATAGCTGTCAACTCTTTTGGCTTGGCTCTATACTTGATTGGCTCCAAAGATTCGCTCCCGCCTTCAAAAATAAACTCTGGGTGATTGGGAATGTGGAAAGTCACGTTCCTTGCTCGGTAATCAATAATTGCATGGAATGTACTCATCCAATCCATCCCAAGAATTGCGTCATAGCTGCCTGTTCCGAGTCCTCTTCTGGATCCTCTTCCATAGGGTCTTCCTCGGGATTTTCCTCTTCAGGATCCTCATCGGGTTCCTCCTCTACCGCATTTTCCTGTGGATCCTCTCCTATTGGGTCCTCTTCATCGTCAGAATCATTAATCATATTGATCTCTGGAGCTACGACATCGATTCCCTCGTCCTCGTATTCGCTGTCGTTGAATATGACCTGTGGACCATCGACCTCGTCATCTGAACCCACAAATATACAGTCGAAAGAAACGCAGGACCGAGTGTCCTCATCGAGAAGCGGTGCTGCCCCAGGGTTGGCCAAGGCCAGAAAAGTAAGGGTCATGATCAGATAGTGGAACACGAAGGGAAATAACGATTAATGATGCGGAATACGAGGAAAAGATAAAGTAGATAAGATTCAAAACATGAACTTGAGTGGTGATGCACAAGTAGTTGCACAAGTAGTATATGGAAGCGAAAGCAAGGAAACAAAGTATGATTCAAAGGACCCATAAATTGAACTGCAATTTTATTCTAAACCCTGCGCTCTGATACCAACAAAACCATGGCATGCCCCGCTTCCCAAAATACGGAATACAAGGGTGACAAGGCCAGCCATGCTCCTACGATCAAGGAAAAATCCTATCGTAGTCACATTTCGGCTTCTAGTATTATATGGTAATCAGTAAAATGCGATACAGGTAAAGAGAATGCAGTCACTAAAATTATCAGGTATAAAGGAATCTGAGCTCAATGGAAGTAAGCAAAAGGGCAACTAACCCGGAATATCAATGTAGAAATGTAACCGGTTCACTAGTTTAGATCTTCACGGTCTTCTCGAGGTCAGGCGAATCCACCTCTATCACTGAGCATGCATACTCAGGTCGTCAGAGCGACATAATAGCAATATTATAATAATAACAAGAAACCAGAAAATGAAAGTAATAACAGTGGAAGTAAAATGCAGGTAGTCAATATGTCACTAAATGATGCAATGTATGATCTGTGTCCCTATCAGTCTCTAAGTCATTTTTGAAATCGAATTATGGAAAGGAGGATCATGTTTAACGAGGGTCTCGTACATACCCGAGACTACGGCCCACACGCCCAGGACATAACCCTGTCAGCCGGATCGCTAGATCTTACCAAATATATATATGAGTCGCTGTTCGAATGATCATCCTCTAAATCACTGTCCCCGCTAAATATGATGCTCTTTCCACTTCGATTTCCCCTTTTTCCCAGGTTTACACTATTTACGAGTATGGTCTAGTCGTGTACAAGTATGCACCAATAACACAGTTTTGTCACTGTTCACTGTATTATTCACTGTCACGAATCATTCACATTTCCATTGGCGTACTTGACACTCCTAAACCAATACCGTTCACGCATGATAATGCATTGTACACTGAATAATAACGCGCACTATCACTATGTGTATGGAAATTGGGTAATATATGTGCATTTATGCAGTTAACAAGTCATGTGTAATATGAACTATTATACACCTTATGAGCTTATAAAAATTGCAGTATATCATATGTTCAAAATTCAGTGAAACGATACAAAGACGGTAATAAGTAGACTCAGTCAGAAGTTCAGCAAAATTTATTTCAGTGCAATTGGATTTCGGGTTTGCAAGTTACAGCCGTTTCACTTTAAGTGCTCGCTGCAGGAAATTCAGTTTCTGAAGTGAACGTACGTTTCGCGGCATAATTTTCACCCTGTTGGGATTAGAATTTAGCGACACTATAGTTGAATGAAATTTAGGTTTCTCAATAGGGTTTCCAACGCACCAGATGGATTCTCAATCGCGTCTCTATATCAGAAGTTATGCACTGTTCAACAGTAGGGTATCAGTTCTGTTTTTGTTTGGGACTGCTATACGTCCTGTTCTTTTAAATTGCAGTTTAAATAGTAAACGACGGTAAAAAGGGGTGAAATCACTTGGGTTATTTAGATAACTGTTTCGTGTTGAATAAAGTAAAGGGTTCCACAGTATACAAGTTCAGGCAGCAAAGGGGTAAGTATTACGAGATAGAAATCAACAGCCAGAGCTGCTCTGGACAGCAATCCAGAGCCGCTCTCCAAATCAGTTTCCGTCGTATTTTCAGTATAGAACAATTTAAAACTTTTATGGGGTTTCAGATTGTCGAGTCGGATTCGATTTGAGCCCTTGAACGCATAATTTCAATTTGTAAGCAATTAATTATGATTTTTACAAGTTTCAGACACGGGAAATTTTCAGTTTTAACGGGGTAATTGAGGGTGATCGTTCGAGACAGTTACGATTACATTTTCCAGTCAAATTTTAACACAATGTTCATTGCCACACGGGCCAGCATATATGATCAAGTTCCGTCAGTTTAATGGAAGGTTTTCATTCAGGTTTTGCATCAAACACTTGTGTCATATAAGTTTTCACGAATTGTAAACATGGAATTAATAGGGTTTTGAATTGTAACGGAATAATCTAGCATGTAGCAAGTAGGGTACTTGCCTGGAGACGCGTTGGCGACACACGGCGGCGGAAACGGCACGAACGTGCAACGAACGGCACGGTTTGGGTTCACGGCCTCGGCTCGTGTTTAGGTTCGTCGTCGGAGTTTGGTGTGGGTTGCAGCGAGGGAGGAAGCAACGGTGGTGCTCGGGTTGGTGAAGGTGATGATGCTGATGACGCAGAGGGTCGACGAGGTGGTTCAGGGGCAGTGGGGAGCTCGTCGGTGAGGAGGGTGCAGGGGAGGAAGTGAGGCAGTGTAGGGGCTCGGGTTCTGGAGAGAGGAGCGATGGAGGAATGGCGAGGTGAGCCGTCGTCGTCGTCGTCGTCGGTTCAGTGGGGTGCAGGGGCTCGAAGCAGGGAGTTTTCTGTTTTTGGAGTGAAGAGTTAGAGAGAGATCGAGAGTGTGAGGGGGAGAAGGTTAGAGGGACGAGGAGAGGTTGAAACGCGCGCGTGATCGTGGACGACGAGTGTGGAAACGTGGTCGCGAGCGAGGCGGGGACGTTGGCGACATGGGGAGTGTAGGAATCGGGCGGGAAAAGAAAACGAGTGGGGAAGAAGGAGGCTTAACGGGTCGGGCACGGGTTAGGGAATGTGCTGGGCCGGCTTGGTAGTTTTAATTCCTTGGTTTATATTCATTGTCAGAGGAAAGAAATGGGAGTGGGCCGGGTAAAAGTTTAGGGGATTTATTCATTTAATTTTCTCTGTTGGGCTGGGTTTGATTAATTTTGTAAAGTAAAAAGAATGGATGTGGGCTGAGCTTGATTTTAAAGGTTTAGAAAAAATTTAAATATTAAAAACGTAGCAACCAATTTCACGCAAAATTACGAGGAAAGAGAAAACATTTGGAGAACTTGGGAAATATAAAGAAATTTTATTTATGGGAACGGGGATTTACATCATACCCCCCTTACAAAAATTTCGTTCTCGAAGTTTAAAAAAGAGACAATGAAACAACAGTACTAAACAAAGAGAACGTGCACGGATATCTTTCTCACGCTCCCAGGTAGATTCTCCTGGGGAACGACCGCCCCAAGGCACTCGGACTAACGGAATGACCTTATTCTTCAGCACTTTCTCCCTGCGGTTGAGGATGGTGGTGAGCTGCTCCTCGTAAGATACATCGGTACCCAAAGCTAACTCCGAATAGTCCAGAAGATGACTCTCATCCCGAACATAACGCTGCAACTGAGATACGTGGAAGGTATTGTGCACACCAGCTAGTGATGGAGGCAAGGCAAGTCCGTAGGCCATCTCTCCTACTCGCTCTAGCACCTCAAAAGGTCCGATGAAATGGGGACTGAGTTTTCCGCGAGCTCCAAACCTGATAACCCCGCGGGTAGGGGAAATCTTCAGGGATACGTGATCTCCGACTTCAAATTCTAGCGCTCTCCTGCTGGTATCTGCCCAACTCTTCTGTCGATCCTAAGCCGTCTTAATGCACTGCCAGATCATTTGGACCTTGTCGACTATCTGAACAATAAGCTCGGGACCCAGTAATTTTCGTTCTCCTACATCATCCCAACAAACTGGGGATCGACACTTCTACCCGTAAAGTGCTTCGAAAGGGGCTATCTGGATGCTAGCCTGATAACTGTTGTTGTAAGAAAACTCGACTAGAGGCAGATGATCTTCCCAGGAACCCTGAAAATCCAACTTGCAGGCTCTCAACATATCCTCAAGCGTCTGAATCGTACGCTCGGATTGTCCATCTGTTTGCGGGTGATAAGCTGTGCTGAACTTAAGGCGGGTACCCAAACTCTCCTGTAAGCTCTTGGCAGAGGAAAGAAATGGGAGTGGGCCGGGAAAAAGTTTAGGGTATTTATTCATTTAATTTTCTCTGTTGGGCTGGGTTTGATTAATTTTGTAAAGTAAAAAGAATGGATGTGGGCTGAGCTTGATTTTAAAGGTTTAGAAAAAGTTTAAATATTAAAAACCTAACAACCAATTTTACGCAAAATTACGAGGAAAGAGAAAACATTCGGGGGACTTGGGAAATATAGAGAAATTTTATTGATGGGAATGAGGATTTACACTGGGCATCAGCGCCTCACGCACCCGGCACGTGGGCGCTGGGCGCCAGCGCCTCACGCGCCCGGCACGTGGACCCTGGATGACAGCACCTCACGCGTCCGGCACATGGGCGCTGGGCACCCGAAGCATGTGAACTTAATGTGCAGCATTCATATGTGTGTCTTGAAGGATTTTAGGTATATCGGGGGCTTCGCTGAGTTTATGTCCTAAGCACGGGACGTGTTTTGAGTGTGGAGTGTATGAAAAAGAGAAAGAAGAAAGTAGAAAAATGGTAGGTAACATCCTAAGGACGTGTGGGCGCTGGGCGCTGGTTGCTGGGTGTCAGCGCTCTGGGCACTGGGTGCTGGGCATCAGCGCCTCACGCACCCGGCATGTGGGGTCTGGGCGCCGGCGCCTCATGCGCCCGGCACATGGGCGGTGGGTGCCCGCAGAAAGAATGGACTTAGCCCCAGAATGAGGAGTTGAACTCGCGAAAGGGATTATTATCTATGGAGTTAAACTTCAAAAGATTTTGAGTGGAGTTAAACTCCCAAAAAAGCATTTTTATTTATGGAGTTAAACTCCAAAAGATGTTGAATGGAGTTAAACTCCTAAAAAGGGTTTTATTTATGGAGTTATACTCCAAAGGATTTTGACAAATGGAGTTGAACTCCCAGAAATCTTTGGAGATGATCAAAGGGGACCCCTTTCTTCTCCCCTTTAGCCCTGGGTCTTCTTTTGAGCCTTGGATCTTTCCGAAGTAGGGTGTTTGGAGATGGGTCTCCTTCCTCCTCCTCTCTGTTGGCTGGATCTTGGAGAAAAGGGGGTGAGACTTAAAAATATCCCCTTTCGGGGATTTAGCGGAAGATCTGAGCTCCCCTTCAAGAGTTTTATGGTGAAAAACTGTTTCTTTTTGAAAAAAAAAAGTTAAACTCTTGATTAAATTCAAAAAAAAAAGAAGAAGCTTTAGAACTTTGAGAAAGGAGAAGGAGGCACAGAACCCTAATTTTTGAGAGAATGAAATGTCCTCCTTGATTTTTTCATCATGTTTGCCTTTATAGGCTACACACTTTACATATAGCCCATTGGGCTTTACCTAATGGCACTTGTGCCACCCCATGCGGATGCGCTTATTTCTTTCTGCACATAAACCATGGGGTTTACAAAATTTTTGCTTTCTGCCCATTTTCTATACATTTATTTCTAAAAAATTATATTAAACTAATTTATTGCTTCATTCTTGGCATGGAGCCGGCCCCTTCTATGCTTGGTCCTGACTTGGGCTTGGGCCCACTTGGCTTGGAGGTTGATTGACTTTGAATTGGTCGATCGGGGTGTAACTTTTGACCCCAACAGCAAGTATATTGCCGCGTTTGGAATCTTCCATACTAAATCTTTTTATTATGGTCTCTATGTACCTGAACTCTGAAAATCCCAACAATCTCTTGGATCTATCTCTATAGATCTTAATCCCCAGAATGTAGGAGGCATCAATCAGGTCCTTCATGGAGAAATTTTATGACAAGAACAGCTTGACCGATTGCAGCAAAGGAATGTCATTTCATATTAAAAGAATGGCATCCATGTATAGGACGAGAAATACAACAGTTCTCCCTACAATCTTCTTGTAGATACATGGTTCATCTTCATTTTTAATGAAGTCATATTTCTTGAAAGTCTCATCAAAACAGATGTTCCACCTTCCCAACACCTACTTTAATCCATAAATGGATTTAAGAAACTTGCACACCTTCCCGCCGCTCCCACTGTCTACGAATCCCTCCGGCTGATCCATATAAACACACTCTTCTAAAATTCTATTTAGAAAAGCCGTTTTTACGTCCATCTACCAGATATCGTAGTCATGGTAGGCAGCAATGCCAAGTAGGATCCGAATGGATTTCAACATAGCCACTGGAGAAAAAGTTTCATCATAGTCCACTCCTGGTCTTTAACGAAAAACCTTGTGCAACAAGTCTAGCTTTATAGGTTTCCATCTGTCCATCAGTACCAATCTTCTATTTGAAGATTCACTTTCATCCAACGGGTTTTACCCCAGGAGGAGCAGCATCCAAAGTCTAAACTTTGTTGTTGTACATGGACTCCATTTCAGATTTCATAGCTTCAAGCCATTTTATAGAGTCCTTACTGTTAATGGCATGCTTATAACTAGTAGGATCATCTTCTTCCAAGTTGCAATCCTCTTGATCTCCATCTATGAGAAAACCATAGTATCTCTCAGGCGGACGAGAAATCCTACTAGATTTGCGGAGTGGCTGAGATTCGTCCGGGATTATTGAATTCTCTGGTTCCACCAAATCTTCAGTTGCATTTTATGCTTCTGGAATTTCTTCCTGTTCTACCGTGCTCCCACTAATTTCATATGCAAGAAATTCCCTTTCCAAAACGATGGCGTGGCGAGACATAAACACCTTATGTTCCTCAGTGTGGTAGAACAGATATCCAATCAAATTCTTAGGATATCCTACAAACCTACAAAGAACCGAACGTGCCTCTAGTTTATCTGGATTTTGTTTTTTGACATAAGTCGGACAACCCCATATCTTAATGAATTTAAGACATGGTTTCTTACCACTTCATATTTCATATGGAGTCTTAGGCACAGATTTGGATGGAACCAAATTCAATAAGTATACCGTTATTTGAAGCGCATGCCCTCAAAATGAAAGAGGCGGATCAGCACTACTCATCCTGAAGTGAACCATGTCCAACAGGGTATGGTTCCTCCGTTCCGATATAGCATTGTGTTGTGGTGCATACGCAGGAGTAAGCTGAGAGAGAATACCATTCTCTTTTAGGTATTCTAGAAATTCTGTGCTTAAATACTCCCCTCCTCTATCGGATCTGAGGATCTTGATACTTTTGCCAGTCTGGTTCTCTGCTTCGTTCTTATATTCTTTGAATTTCTCAAAAGTTTCATATTTGTGTTTCAAAAGGTACACATATCCGAATCTAGAGAGATCGTCAGTGAATATAATAAAGTGCTAGAACCCACCCCTCGCATGTATAGACATCGGGCCATATACATCACTGTGTATGAGTCCCAAGAGCTCTATAGCTTTTTCTCCATGTCCGGTGAATGGAGATTTGGTCATCTTTCCTTTGAGACAGGATTGGCAAGCTTCATAAGATGAAAATTCGAATGAATTCAGATAGTCATTTTTATGCAACTAACCTAGTCTTTTCTCACCGATATAACCAAGTCTACAATGCCATAAGTAGATTTCGTTTGTATCTGAACTCTTTCTCTTGCGTGTGTTTTGTATATTGAAGACTGCGTTTTGATTTAGAATGTAGATACCATTACACAGCGTACCTTCTCAACCAATACCTGATTAAGGTAAATGTTCATGATATTTTTATCCAGAACAAAGTTATATCAATCTTTATCAAGTAAAGAAACTGATATGATGTTGCAGAGCATGGAAGGTATATAGTAACAATTGTTCAAAATCATAGTGTTTCCGTTTGGCAACACTAGGTGATATTCACCGACGGCAGCAGCACTAACTTGTGCTCTGTTCCGTACTCTGAGGGACATATCATCCGGTCCAACCGTTCTACTTTTTCTCAGTCCTTATAATAAATTACAGATATGATATCCTGACCCGGTATCTAGTACCCAGGAGGTAGGGTTGACCGAAAAACAGTTTTCAATAACAAATACTCTTGAAGAAGATGCATTGGAATGCTTCTCCTTCAATAGGGTTATCTGGAATTCCTTATAGTCCTCTTTCCCTTGCCCATACTCGTGACAGTTGTCACAAGTTAGAGTCGAACCAACGTTCCACAGCCCAGCATAATAAGCTGGTTCGGTCAAGTCAAACATTTTATTATCTTGATTAGGGCGTGAAATGGTTGCTACCTGGAGAGAGAGAAAAGAAACACTCAGCGTGCGCTCTTGCAAGATCATATTGATTATTAGTTTATCTAATCGGGATAGCTTCCACTATTTTCTCGAATTTTCCTTCAAACCTTTAAAAGGAAAACTAGTTAGGATCATTCTCACCTTACAAGTTCGCTAACCGTTCAGCCAGGTGAGTGTTGGTACTCCGAGGGAGGTTCCCCATGCTCTCTTACGTACCAAATTAAATAAACCTCGTTTCCGCAGAGGTGTAGCCCCGTTAACATTTGTCTAGACACCTAATAGGTTAGCTAATTGTGAAGTGAAAAATATCTTCCAAGAGTAATCCTACTCATCAGTAGGATCGGGATCCAACTATCATCACGTGATAACCTAGATGGAAGCCACTCTAGTCACCACACTTCAGAAGGTATGCAACACTAGCAAATTTTCTGTATGTTTGAAACTCTCGATGTGGTTTTTGACCCTAGGACCCAGGTAACTATGACGAATAATCAACAAATCAAAAGGTCATAGTCAAATTCAACCCGTCATTATCCAAGATTGCATTAGACCCGACCGCATGACCCTTGACGAATGATCAATAAAGTCACACAACCGTCTTAACCAATCACATTTATCTATGTAACAGACAATCATTACTTAGCTACCGTACACTACGCCTTGACGAATAATCAACAAACGCGGCACACATACTAAGTAGTAATTATCTGAAGTGACGGAGGGCTACGGCTAGGTTTTTAGCGAAAAACCTTCTAACAGAATGAACATGATATCTTTGAAGGAACCGAGTAGTTTTGAAAATGAGTGGTTTAGGCTCCGCTTTTGAAAACTAGTGGTTTTGAAGAAAATCGAGTAATCTATAGTAACATAAAATTTTGCTCAAGAAGTCACTCCCCACGAAGGGATCTAGGCTCTTACCTCCTCTAATGAGGCGCTGGATATTCCTAACCGAATACCACTATGCAAAGCGAAAGAATATGACAATAGATTTCGAAATTTGTTCCAACAACATCTTTTAGGTTTCTTTTCTTACATTAATTAAAATTAACGCGGTCCCATCAATTAATTCCTATCACACCAGAAAAGAATGAAAATAAAATGTACGTATATGCCATCCACATTCGCCACGGGGCCCCATCATGCACCGTTAGGTTACTTAACTACCGGCACAGTGAGGGCAGGACTAGCGCGGATGCAAAACATATACAACATCTACTAGTATATATATATATATATATATATATATATAACCATTCGTCCCAGGCATGATATAAGAAAAATCACATAACAGCAATAAGCAACATGGAATAGCGGATAATCTTAGAGCCTCGGGTTTCATTTGAGCCACAAATGAGACCCAATGTTTCTGGTCGTATGGATAGCTCGTGCAATGAAAAACTTAGACCCCTCCAAAAGCAGAAAGTTACTCGCCAATCCCTGAAATGATGCAACCCCAATCAACAAAGTGAATGGGCCATCCAGCACTTCACGGAATCCGGTAATTTGAGCACCCCTCCATGGGTCATCCTATACCCCCTACAAGTGCGGCGAATAGATCGCCAATTCTAGAGTAATGCCCCCTCCGTCTCAATGCCATGAGATGCTGGCCCGTTGCCCTCTAGAACCCGGCTATTCGAGCACTCCTCCACGGGGTAATCCTAGTATATAAAAGAAATATATATATATATGTATACAATGGTGACATCGACCTCAACCCGGTCGTGCCCCAATAAAATAATATACAATCTGGCAGAAACAGCAGTCCACATGTCGGGCGCTCGTCCCGCAATAATGAATATACAAATGAATCTGTACTGTACAACTACCATTGCAGTATAGGCTATCCACCATGACAATCCATCCACAATATCAGTGCAACACAGAACATCAACGAGAATATCATGTTCGCAAACCCGTCTAATTGTACATATAGAAATAAGTCGGGTTATACCGCTCAATGATATTCACGGTCGTAGAAACAAATACACAAAAAAGCAAGAATTTAGTGTTTCGATCGATTAAAACTTTCCGCATTTGCCCATGTACAAACCAATACCCAAACAAATCTGGGCAGAAACCAAACATACCAAAAATCACATTACCAGAACCAAGAACCCCTGAAAAAATTTGGATCCTTTTTTCCACAAATTGGCCGCGGATTCGCGGCCAAATGAGCTATATGGCCGCGGATTAGCGGTCGTTTTTGGTGATTAAAGGCTCAAAAAAATTCTTGGCTCAGAAAATCCCAGCACATATTTTTAAGCTCACTGAAAATATTTTTTGAACAACATTAAAATTCAAATAGCGGGTATGGTTTTTGGAAATATGATTCGGATAGTTTTGTCGATCGGAGTTCTTAATTAGTGCAAAATAGCTAGTTAAGATTTATAGACCGGCTCTGATACCATGTTGGGCTTCCTAGCGCCGTGGCCGTCTACCACGTCCGTTGCGGAACGAAAAACTTTAAATTTTAAAAATCCGACGCTAGAAAACTCGTCCTAGAATCTAACTATAAACCGAAACTAGCTATCTAAGGAGATCTAGCTACTTTGAAAAGGAGTTATACTTAGAGATTCGTGTCCTTCGGGTCTTCACCCCTCTTCTTTAGCTTCTTAGGTGATCTCGATCAAACTTGATAGCCGGTCTTCTCGGTCCTAGATAATCAACATGAAGGTTCTTGATTCAAACTCCTACTCCAAAGTGAAGTAAACTAAGCAAACTAGTTTGCTAATCTAGTTTCTTAGGTGATGTGGTGAAGAATTGGTGGTAAGTTTCTATCTCAAATCCTTTGGCTCTCAACACTTGAGAAGGTTAAGGATTTGATATGAAGATGAAATCAAGAAGAAGAAGAGAGTGAGCTCTCAAAGATGAGAGAGAAAGGTAACTCAAGAATGAGCATGAGAATAGCTAAGGATTTACTTTTATGAAGTATTTTCTTTTCATTTAAAATCAACCATACTTCAATAGTAAATGCAATAAATACCAAGATCATTCTTCATGCCATGCTTCAAGCCATCTCAACCTTTTCCACCTGATTTTCTATTTTCAATAAATAGAAAAATAAACATGATGAGGTGTCATCTTCTAGAAGGTATTTTATATAACTACAGAATACTTTCTACCGTATATAAATACCCGTATTCGTATCAAAATACGAATACCCAAGAGATAGAATAATACCACAAAAATAATACTAGCATTAAATCAATATCCGATTTAATGAATCGGCTTAATCCTAAGCCTGCCAGTATCAACCGTTCGATCGAAAAATATGGATAACACTAGAATATACATATCGAAATATGTACACGTAAACTATTAAATCAATACTTGATTTAATAATCCGGCTTAATCCTAAATCGGCTAGTATTATCATTCGATCAAAACCCTGCATGTATAAGCATACGGCCACCACATCGTTTCTCCTGAATCAGAGAAACCCTTTGTGTGGGACTCTAAAGAGTCAACGGTACGCTGGTAGTGGGTTTAACCACAAGCACGTCAGCAGCACTAGCTGTACCTAACGGCTACTCAGGTACCTGTCGAAAAGAAGGTCGACGAGCAAGCTCATCCGGACCCCAACTGAGCCAATCCATGATAATCTCTATATAGTCCGGTCTCATCGTTTAAGAGTATCGCATACCAGATGTAGGGGTAGTAAACGTCAGACCCCTACTAACCCGATAAGTCGTGTCGATTTGGCTCAGGACCATTCCGAGAAACTACTGATCTAACCATCAGTAGTTCTCAACTACCTTGACCAAGGTCTTATAGTTCTAGCCAACCGGATACAGTGCGATATCGACTCCCAATACCGGAAGAGACGAATTCCTAACAATCACTCATTGCCTTCATATAGCTCGGGACTACACCCAACCAAAACCTATTTGCACGACTCAGCAGAGTTATGGTAGGGTAGTGATCAAAGCATAATAGGAACTCATACGAGACAAATGATGACCTCGGGTCCTAAGACTAACATGTACTCATATCATCTGAGAACCACTATCTGACGATAGGTATAATACCATCTGAAGGTTCTCGGCAAGTCCGTCCAGTGTACTCACCCCCAGTGAGCATCTGTATACAATCTTAGATGATCACACCAATGGTTATGGGACCAGCCACCGCCCCTTATCGGGGTCTAGAAATGTATACACAAGCCTACTCTAGAGTATCGATGCCCGATCTTGATACTCCTACGACTTGGGACCTTTAAGGATGTGCTTATGGACTACCCAGCTCCCACAAGTATGATCGCCATCATAACGCTGGTAGTCAAGAAAAATCCTACGGGCTTTATCAACATGTAACCGCTATAAGTTATGTTGAGTATAACATATGCACATGTTAAGATAAAGGCAAACCATAATAGTATAATACTGTACCGAGTCTTTATCAATATGTGAAAGCAATTCAAATCATCAATAGAAAGAAATACACATATCAGGATAAAGACAACTCAAATAATATACTATATACAACTGAGCAAGATTGTCCTATACATACACATCCCTAGCATCTTATACAATACAGGTGATCTGAATGACAGAGACGCTCTTGTAGGTTTGAATTTACTCTCTTCTGAGGAGCAGTTTATTCGATAGGGTTCTAATAGGGATACTGAGGTGGAAATGATGCATGATACTGGTTATGACTCAACAGAAGATACAGCCCAGTAAGTTTTTTGGATAAACTTGTTCATTTATGAACATGGTCTCATCATGTATCCAGATAAATTCTTTAATCGGGGTATCGCTCAGTTTAGAAGATTGCTGATCTCCACGAAGTTGAGACATAGAGAGATGAAATTGGAACATTGTAGCGGATCCACTCACTGAGGCTATTTCTCGAACACGGATATTTCTCAAACGAGCTTTGTGAAACTGATTAGTAGAGAAATTGGGTATTCAGTAGTACACGAGATGTGGGTATGCGATACCGCAATACTTAGCCTTAAGTGCAAGTGGGAGATTATTGGATATAGTTCCCTCAAGGCTATTATTGTAACTACTGGGACACGATTATGATAATTGAGAGAGGACCTATACAGCTAGAACAATCTTACTCGAGATGATAGTATGCTATCTGGTTTTCCTTTATCATTGATGTGTATACGTTTTACTTATTATTACGTATCGTCAATACATAATGATAAAACCCATAGGATTCTTGCTTGACTACCAGCATTATGATGGTAGTCATATACGTGAGAGCTGGGTATTCCATAAGCACATCCTTAAATGTCCTTAGTCATGTAAGTATCGATATTGAGCATCAATATTCCGGAGTAGACTAGTGTATAAGTTTAGAGACCCCGACGAGGGGCGGTGGCTGGTCTTACAAGTCATTGGTGTTGTGTTACCTAAGATAGTATACAGATTTTCACTGGAGGTGAATACACTGGACGGACTCGCCGAGAATTTCTAGATAGTATTATATCTATCGTCAGATAGAAGTTCTCTAGTGGCATGAGTATAGGTTAGTCTTTTGACCTGAGATCATCATTTTTTTCGTGTGAGTTCCCACTATACTTAGATAACTACCCTACTATGGCTTAAAGGAGTCCTGTAAACAGGTTTTAGTTAGATACAATCCCAAGCCACATGGAGGTAATGAGCGATTGACAGGGATTCGTCTATTCTGGTATTAGGAGTCGATGTCGGGCTATGTTTGGTTGGCCATCACCCTAAATCCATGGCCGCGGTGGATGAGATTTACTGATAGGAGTTCAATAGTTTCTCGGTTGGTGATGAGCTTGACTCCGTTACGACTTATCGGGTTATTAGGGGCCTGACGTTATCTACCCCCTAAACTTGATACACGATAATCTTAGACAAAAAGACCGGACTGTATGGAGATTTTCACATTCAGGCTCAGTTGGGTACGGAAGTACTTGATTGTCGACTTCCCTTTCGGCATAAATATGGGTAGCCGTTACATACAACTAATGCTGCTGACCTGCTTGTGGTTATGGATTTATCCAGTAATCACTGTCAACGTATTGTCAAGTCTTTAGAGTCCCACACAGAAGGTTTTCCCGGTTCAGAAGATATGATATAAATGACGTATGTTGGTACATACATGTGTTCGATTAAATATGTGTACGGTTTATACGGATTTTAATCGGACGGTTGATAATACTAGCCGGCTTAGGATTAAGCCGGGTTATTAAATCAAGTTTTGATTTAATAATTTATATATATATATATTTAATATATAATCTAGTATTATTGTTCACTATTCATTTTCATTTTCTCTCTTTTGGCTATTCGTATTTTTATACGGATGCGCGTATATGTATTTCGATACGTATACCGAGAAGTGTTCCGTATTTATACGAAAATACTTCTCGAAGAAGGACACATCATTTATTGAATTTCTTTTTAAGAAAATTAAATATGACCTGGAGGATGAAATGGCGTTTTTGTATGGTTGAGAACATATAGAGAGGCATGCCTTCATTTGTTTATAGATAAAATGGTGAGATATTTTTATTTGATGGTAGTAAAACATATGAAGCCATTCTCTCTCTTTCATCCACGACTTATTATAATTTTTGTTATGGATAGTCACTTCACTTTCTCCTCCTTCTTCTTGTATGCTCTCTTGAGCTTAGTGTTTGAGAGAAAAGGATAGTGGAAAATTCCTACATCCCCACTCTCCATTCCTAGCTAGTTTAGAGAGTCGGTTACTTCACTAGGTGAAGCTGAAACTTGAATCGGTTCCTTCGGATGGATCAACTTCGGCAAGGATGGTCGCCTCTCAAGCTTGTTTCCGATGGCCTACAAGGAGCTTGGAGGGGTCTTCCACGATTGGGTGGACACACATCAAAGGTTGTAATCGCAAAACCTTACTTGTTTGTATTCTAGTTTAGTGTTTGGATCGATCGCTAGGGATTAGTTTTTAATGCTCTGGTGTAAATTTTCGGTTTTCAGTTCTGAATCAGTCGCGGTTGCTGCGACGAGGGCACTAGGAATTTCTAGTAAGATCCTAACTTTTGGCTATAGTTCCCTTAAGTCAATTATTGAATCGCAGGCACGCGATTGTGATGATTTAGGGAGGACCAATACCGGTAGAACAGTCTTACTCGAGATGATAGTATGCTATCTGGTTTGTCTTTATCATCATGTACAGCATTAGGTGGCATTACAGATCACCATTACATATTGATAGAGCCCATAGGATTCTTGCTTGACTACCATCATTATGATGGCGATCATATATGTAGGAGCTGGGTGGCCTATAAGCACATCCTTAAATGTCTTTAGTCGTGGGAGTATCGAGACTGAGCATCGATACTTCGGAGTAAAATAGTGTAGACTTATCGAGACCCCGACGAGGGAAGATGGCCAGTCTCACAAGACATTGGTGTCAGTTAGTCACTTAAGATAGTATACAGGTGCTCATTAGGTTATGAGGACACTAGACGGACTCGCCGGGAATATGCTAGTTGGTATTATACCTATTGTCAGATAGCAGTTCCCAGGTGACATGAGTACATGTTAGTCTGTCCACCTGAGATCATCATTTGTCTTATGTGAGTTCCTACTGTGCTTTGATTAATACCCTACCATGGCTCAAAAGAGTCATGAAAATAGATTTTAGTTGGGTACAGTCCTGAGCCACATGGAGGCAGTGAGCGGATTGTCGGGGATTCGTCTCTCCCGGTATTGGGGGTTGATGTCGCGTTGTGCATGGGTGGCCATCACCAGAAATCCTCGGCTGAGGTGGATGAGAATTACTGATTTGGATCAGTAGTTTCTCAATGGGCGATGGGCTTCATACCGACATGAAATGTCGCGTTATTAGGGGTCCGACTTTATCCACCCCCCTAGACTCGATATGCGATACTCTTAGACGAACGGACCAGACTGTATGGAGATTGTCACGGACAGGCTCAGTAGGAGTTTGGATGAGCTTGGTCGTCGGCCTTCCTTTTGCTCAATACCTGGGTAGCCATTACGTACAGCTAGTGCCGCTGACGTGCTTGTGGTTAACCCAATGCCAGTGTATTGACGAGTCTTTAGAGTCCCACATAGAGGGTTTCCCTAGTTCTGGCGAAATGATGTAGTAGCCATAATGGATATATGCTGGGTTCTAATCAATTGATTGTACTATGTACCCGGACTTTCGATTGGACAGTTGATGATACTAGCTGACTCGGATTTGAGCCGGATTATTAAATCAGGTATTGATTTAATAATTTTAGTATATGTATTTCGATATGCATAATCTAGTATTATGTTCTTTGTGTTATTCTATCTCTTCGGGTATTCGTATTTCGGTACGAATACAAATATGTATATACAGTAGAATGTAATCCGTATTTTTCCGGAAAACATTCGAGAAGGTGGACACCTCATTTTAGTTTGACCATTTATTTTTATATGGATAAATGAGGTGGCATTGATATGATGGGAGTATGGTGAGGACCATGCTTGCATAGTGTGTACAAATGAATTCTTAATTCATTTGTTCAAATTATTCAAGTATGGTCACATTTTAAAAATGAGAGAAATGGTTTTACAAAACAAAGCATGATGATTTTCTCTCTCCATGGTGACTTCATTTTTTTGAGATGGTTCATTCTTGAGCTCTTATCTTCTCACCATTAGTACTTCACTCTTTTATTGAGTTTCATGGTTTCCTCCACCTCATTCTTGCACCTCCTCTCACCCTTCTTATGTGTTGAGAATCATGAGAGGAGATTAGATGAGATAGATAAACACTTAGTTCACTCGCAAAATCCTAGGCTTTCTAGAGTAGCAACCTAGAAACCATAGTTGCTTCACTTTCATTCATTATGTGGAGCTAGAGCCATAACTACATCCCTCGGGTGGATCATCTTCAACGGAGGAAGACCGGCGGCCAAGTTCGTTCGAGCACGCCTCAAGGAGCTTAGGAAGGTGATGGAAGACCAAAGGACTTGGTTCTTTCGGTATAATCACTCTAACCCTTTAGTTTAGCTTCTTTAGTTTGCTAATATAAGTTTATGGTTTAAATCTTGGGCGGGTTTTGTTTGCGCCAAAAATTTTAAACGGCAGTTTTTGTTCCGCATCGACCACAGTAGATGGCCAGGGCGCCGGCAAAACCCAGCAATAGTATTAGAGCCACCCATAAACTAATACTAGCTAGTTCTCACAAAGTTAGAATATCGATCGACCAAATTTTCCAAATCATTTTTCTATTTTCATTTGCTTGCTG
Source organism: Agapanthus africanus (assembly GCA_030015575.1). Taxonomy (NCBI): domain Eukaryota; kingdom Viridiplantae; phylum Streptophyta; class Magnoliopsida; order Asparagales; family Amaryllidaceae; genus Agapanthus; species Agapanthus africanus. The sequence goes on along the minus strand of CM057339.1, from coordinate 818,077,568 downwards.
CCGATTTTGAAAAGTGTTCAAAAAATCATTCTGTGTATCTTAAAAATCCGTGCAGGAATAATTAGGGCACCACAAGAAATTTAGGGAGAAGACCCTACCAAATGGCCGCGGTTCCGCGGCAATACATCCAGTTTGGCCGAGGAAGCGTGGTGGATTTTTAGGCGTTTTGCTCCAAATTTCTTCTGGCACTCTCTGACTTGGAAATTTGATTTTTGGTATGTTTAGTTTTGGCCCAGATTTTTTTAAAGTGTTTTTTTTCATTTGGGGCCAATTTGCGAAAGTTTTAGTCGATCGAAATTTTAACTGTGTGTTTATCAGTACATGTGATGATATCTGCGACCATGAATATTAATGAGCGGTACAACCGGACTAGTTGCTATATGTTCAACTAGACGGTTTTGCGAACTTAATATTCATGTTGATGCTCTGTGATTGTGATGATATTGTGGTTGGATTGTCATGGTGGATAGCCTGGAGTCCAATGCTAATAGTACAGTTCAGATTCATTTGTATATTCAGTTTTGCAGGGCGAGCGTCCTACATGTGGACTGTTGTCTCTGCCAGATTGTATATTCTTTTATTGGGGCATGACCGGGTTGAGGTTGATGTCACCGTTGTATATACTTTTCTTTTCTGTACTAGGATTACCCCACAGTGGAGTGCACGAATAGCCGGGTTCTAGAGGGCAACAAGCCCGCATCTCATGGCGTTGAGACGGAGGGGGCTTCACTCTAGAATTGGCGGGCTATTCGCCGCACTCGTAGGGAGTATAGTTTGACCTATGGAGGGACGCTCAAGTTACCGGATCTCGTGAAGTGCTGGGTGGCCCATTCACTTTTTTGATTGGGGTTGCCTCACTTCTGGAATTGGCGGGTAACTTTCCGCGCTCGTAGGGGTCCTGGTTTTCATTGCACATGCTATCACACGACTGGGAACGTTGGGTCTCATTTGCAGCTCAAATGAAACACGAGGCTCCAAGATTATCCACCATTCTATATTGCTGGCTGAGATTCTGTGATGTTGCTAATATATCATGCATGGGACGAATGTTATATATATTTATATATATACTAGTAGATGTTGTATATGTTTTTCACCCGCGCTAGTCCAGCCCCCGCTCTGTCGTTACTTAAGTAACCTAACGGGTGATGACAGGGCCCAGTGGCGAATGCGGATGGCATATACGTACAATTTTATTTTCGTTCCTTTTCTGTAGTGTGATATAGATTAATTGATGGGACTGCGTTTATTCTGATTAACGCAAGGAAAAATAAATCCATTTGATGTTATTGGAACCAATTTTGAAAAACTGTTGTTGCAAGACGTTTCCTTTAGTTTTGCACAGTGGTATTCGGTTCAGAATATCCAGCACCTCATTCGACGAGGCAAGAGCCGAGATCCTTTCATCGGGAGTGACCTCTTGGGCGAAAGTTTGCGTATTTGTAATAATTGCTCTATAATCGATTCTTTTGCTTTGCATCGTGGTATTCAGTTTGGAATATCCTGCACCTCATTCAATGAGGAAAGAGCCGAGATCCCCTCACAGGGAGTGACCTCTTTAGCAAAAGTTTGCACCACAATATATTTGTAAAACCACTCGGTTCCTTCAACGAGATCAAATTCATTACGTTAATGATTTTTCGCCAAAAACCATCCGTAGCCCTCCGTCATTTCCGATTAGTATTGCTTAGTATTCATGCTGCGTTTGTTGACCTCATCAAGGCGTAGTGTGCGGTAGCTCTGTAATATTTTTCTTTCGCATGGATATATGGATTAGTCAGGACAGTCGTTCAACCTTGTTGACCTCATCAAGGGTGGGTGCGGGTGGGTCTAATGCAATCAAGATAGTGATGGGTTGAACTTGATTAGGACCTTTTGACTTGTTGACCTCGTCATGGTCACTTGGATCCTAGGGGTAAAAACCACATCAGGAACAAACACACAGGAAACTTGCCAGGCATGCGCATACCTTCTGGAGTGTGATGACTTGAGTGAATTCCATCAAGTTATCATGCGATAATAGTTGGATCCCGATTCCCACTGATGAGTAGATGTTACTCCTCGGATGATTTTAGATGATCCCAACTAATTCTCCTTTTAGGGTTTGAGGGAGAATTCGAGAGAACAGTAGGAGCCATCCTGATTAAATAAAATGATTAACCATTCTAATCTAGATTAGAGTGCACACTGAGTGTTTCTTTTCTCTCCCTCTCTCTCTCTCTCTCTCTCTCTCTTTGGCAGCGACAATAGCCTGACCCTAGACTAAAACTCATGTACCAAGTTAACTGAACTTTCTTAAAAACACATTGGCTTTTGGATTGTCATAGTCGCATATATCATTGCCACTTCTATATCACCTTTACATTTCTCCGGAACATTCCGTATCACTATGAAAATCCACATTTATTGGATAAGCCATCGTATTGTTACATATGAACTCGAAGAAACTTGTTTCAGGTCGAGGATGGTTTCCGGTTCTGGAGAAATAAATAGGAATATTCGGGTTGTCTTTTATCTTTACCTTCTCTCAGGTTGTGAGGGCTCCTAGGATTAGGAGAGGGTACACCTATTGCGCTTATTGGATAGTCTTATTCCAAACCGTAGGCAGGTGCCGAAGGGTACGGAAGAAAGAAACCAATTAGCCTAAGTATGGTGTACAGAAGGTAATAAGTAAAGACATATAAAGGGATTAGATTGAGGGCAAAGGAAATTGCGACTGCTATCATTCACGACGAAACCACGTATACCCCTGCCACTCCTACTTCACCTTTGCATTTCTCCGGAATATTCCATATCACTACGAAGATCCACATTTTTTGGATATTCCATCGTATAGTTACATACGAACTCGAAGGAACTCGTTACAATTAGAGGATGGATTCTGGTTCTGGAGAAATAGAATAAGATTATTCAGTTGTCTTTTCCCTTTACCTTCTCTCAGGTTGCGAGAGCTCCTAGGACTAGAGGAGTACACCTATTGTGCTCATTGGATAGTCTTCTTCCAAATCTTAGGCTGGTGCCGATGTGTAGGGAATGAAGAAAACCATTTAGCATAAGTGAGGTGTACAGAAGGTAATAAGTAAAGACATATAAAATGATTGGAGTGGGGGCAAGGAAATATACGGTTACAGTCATGAATCTGGATAGTGGAAGAGACATTACTAGGAATACCCGGATACTCTCGAAACATTATCATGTTTCAGTTTTACTGTGCGGTGTTAATTGAAAACTGTTTTCCCAATTAGATTCTGACTCCAGGGTATGTATTTACCAGATTTTATTCTCATATCTGTATGGCGTTACGGATGTTGAGTAGGAGTAAGATATCGCGAATTAGATGATTAGATCTTCTATATATCGGAATTCTTTGTAATTGGTGATATTTGAGGAAATCGCCTGGGTTTTGCCTGACGGCAAATTTTTGGTTTTGAATATCCGTCGTTATGCACCAATCTTAAATTGATATCTCTGTACATTTATTTTATAAAGTGAGATAGAACTTTTTGAAATTATGTCTATGACATTTACCTATATCAGTGGATGATTAGGTACGAAGCATTCAACAACGGTGTAATTCTTCTTAACCATAGAACAGTTTTCAACCTACGACGCACAAGGTTTGAGTTTTTGAACTCAGTAGACTTATAAAGAGTATTTTATGGTGTTCGGTGTCCGTTAGGACAAGGGGGTTGGTACTCATACTATATTCTATTTACTTTTGACTTCTCTAGTTTTAGACAAGTATTTCGTTGAAATACAAGGTCCAAATTTTGAGAAATTATAGGTATATGAATAAAGTAGAGAACCATAAGTTGCAAAGTATCAGGATTCTTTAAGATGATCGAAAATTTAGATACTTGTGCTAGATATTCTGATGATAGTAATGGTTTTGAGAACTTGCTTCTCTTTTTCAGGTAATTCATATATGGATGGATTCCTTGATGAGTAATGCCGATTGGCCTCCTTCCATTTGGTTGATATGCACTGGAAACGGCTGCATGTATTTTTGAATCTGGTTCAAAATTAAATTAGTCCCTTTTGTTTCTATATTAGAGATATAGAATGGATTCATATCTTAACAATGTTAAGGTATATGGAGTTGTCCGGCTGATGCTTAAAACCAGAATCTGGACAAACTCTAGGCACGTTTCAGTAAGGGCGGTTTGGTGGTTATCCTGGGTTTTGACGAAGGTTAACTTTCTACCATCAGGAAGATCAATAGTTATATTATTCTTGACTTGCCACCAGTTTTAGTAAAATGGATTCTTTTCAGAAAACATTAGTAGCAGTATGTTAGAACTGAAAGTGATTCCAGAACCACAAACAATTACTGAAAGTTTAGTAGAACCTAAAGATTCAATTGAATTCAACATTCCATTAGCCGCTCCGCAGATTTGGAGGGTAACCTAAGGCACCCGAGAGGTACTTCGGTCTCCTTAAAGACGGTGACATGGAGGTTTTTAATTACCCAAACTTGCCAGTACTGTTGTTCTAGACTATGAGATCTGGCAGGAGGATGAGTATAACGTTGTTCTAAATTAGCTTTAAAAGCGCACGTGTATATGACTCTGCCAGAAGGTTGTTGTAGTCAGTGGGAGCAGCGGAAGAATAGTGGGCAGGTAGCTTATGTCTATTTATAGCCTAAAACTGGTAGAGCGGAGATAGATCATCTATTTTTGATGTGACAGTCATAGAGTTTGACTTCATCAGAATAACAGATGGATCTGGTAAGAAGGTGGTAGGGAGTAATGTCCTGGTATTTGGATGACATGCTCTTGATTGGAAGTGATATTCCTATACAACGATCGGTTATACTGTGGTTGTCAAAAAGTGTTTCTTCACATAGGATCTGGATAAAATATCAGTGATTCCGGTAACTAGATCTATGGTTTTAGATCTAGATTTGGGAAGTGTCCTAATTTGGGTACTTTGACACTATTCCAAAGTGTTTTAAAATGGACGACTCCTGGCATGGTGGTGTACCCGCAGGTGATGGAGTCACCCTCTCTAAATAGATGTCTCTAGATTGATGAGGAGAAAGATTTGCATGATTGATATATTACTTGCTTAGGCAATTGAGTTAATCATGAAATGTCAAGTACCACACCAAATATTTCTTTTACACTGGCTGCAATAAGCATATATATTAATCCAATCCGGGAGATACGGTGGGAAGCAGTTATGAACATAAGAGGATGTTCTTGGTATATGGTAACGACAGCCTCTTCAGGAGGCGGATATCATTTTAGGCTTCCAAGGTGACCTGGATGACAGAGTGGTGTCAGGGTTATTGTTTTCCCTCTTTTGAGGGACAGAATGTTGGACATGTGGTCCAAGCGGATACTGAGGAGGACATGACGCAGGTTACTGATTAAATTCAGTAAATGATACGGTCTAAGAAGTTTGTTAAATTTGCAGTTCATTTGTGAACTGGGTCCCATAATACATCCAGACAAATTCTAAGATAAGTATCGCTCATTTCGGGAGATAGTCATTCTCCGCGAAATTGAGATATAGAGGGATAAAGAAAGAAACACCGGAGCGGATCCACTCACTGAGGCTATTTCTCGAACGCAATAGTTTCATAAACGGGCTTTGCGAGACTGATTAGTAGAGAAGTTGGTTATTCGGTATCAAACGGGCTGTGAGTATGCGACACCGCAATAATTAGCCTTAAGTGCAAGTGGGAGATTGTTGGCTATAGTGCCCTCAAGTCAATTATTGAATCGCAGGCACACGATTGTGATGATCGAGGGATGACCTATACCGGTAGAACAGTCTTACTCGAGATGATAGTATGCTATCTGGTTTGTCTTTATCATTATGTACAGCAGTAGGTGGAATTATAGATCACTATTACATGTTGATAGAGCCTATAGGATTCTTCCTTGACAACCAGCATTATGATGGCGATCATATACGTAAGAGCTGAGTGGTCTATAAGCACATCCTTAAATGTCTCTAGTCGTGGGGGTATCGAGACTGGGTATCGATACTCCGGAGTAGACTAGTGTATACTTATCGAGACCCCGAAGAGGGGCGGTGGCCGGTCTCACAAGTCATTGGTGTCAGTTAGTCACCTAAGATAGTATACATGTGCACATTGGGTTATGAGTACACTGGACGGACTCGTCGGGAACATGCTAGTTGGTATTATACCTATTGGTAGATAGCAGTTCTCAGATGACATAAGTACAGGTTAGTCTATCGACCTGAGATCGTCATTTTTCTTGTGTGAGTTCCCACTGTGCTTTGATTACTACTCTACAATGGCTCAAAGAATTCGTGCAAACAAGGTTTAGTTGAGTACAGTCCCGAACCATATGGAGGCAGTGAGCGGATTGTCGGGTATTCTTCACCCCCGGTATTGGGAGTTGATGGCGCGTTGTGCATGGGTGGCCATCACCAGAAATCCTCGGCCGAGGTCAACGCGAATTACTTATTTGGATCAGTAGTTTCTCAGTGGGTGATAGGCTTCATACCAACAAGAAATGTCGCGTTATTTAGGGTCTGAATTTATCCACCCCCTAGACTCGATATGCAATACTTTTAGACAAACAGACCGGACTATATGGAGATTGTCACGCACAGGCTCAGTAGAGGTTTGGATGAGCTTGCTCATCGGCCTTCCTTTCGCTCAATACCTGGGTAGCCGTTACGTACAGCTAGTGCCGCTGACATGCTTGTGGTTAAACCCACTGCCACCGTATTGACGAGTCTTTAGAATCCCACACAGAGGGTTTCCCTCGTTCTGGCGAAATGATGTAGTAGCCGTATTGGATACGTGCAGGGTTCCAATCGATTGATTGTACTATATACCCGGACTTTCGATTTGACAGTTGATGATACTAGCCGGCTCGAGTTTGACCCGGATTATTAAATCAGGTGTTGATTTAATAATTTGCGTATATATATTTCGATATGTATATTCTATTATTATGTTCTTTATGTTATTCTATCTCCTCGGGTATTCATATTTTGGTACAAATACAGGTATGTATATACAGTAGAATGTAATCTGTGATATCCGAATAACATTCTAGAAGGTGGACACCTCATTTTATTTTGACCATTTTTTTAAAAATGGATAAATAAGGTGGAATTGATATGATGGGAGTATAGTGAGTACCATGCTTGCATAGTGTGCACTAATGAATTCTTCATTAATTTTTGCATACTATTTAAGTATGGGCACATTTTAAAAATGAGAGAAATGGTTTTACAAAACCAAGCATGATGATTTTCTCTCTCCATGGTGACTTCATTTTTTTGAGATGGTTCATTCTTGAGCTCTTATCTCCTCACCATTAGTGCTTCACTCCTTTATTGAGTTTCATGGTTTCCTCCACCTCAATCTTCCACCTCCTCTCACCCTTCTTATGTGTTGAGAATCATGAGAGGAGATGAGATGAGATAGATAAACACTTAGTTCACTCGCAAAATCCTAGGCTTTCTAGAGTAGCAACCTAGAAACCCTAGTTGCTTCACTTGCATTTATTATGTGGAGCTAGAGCCATAACTACATCACTCGGGTGGATCATCTTCGACAGAGGAAGACCGGCGGCCAAATTTATTCGAGCATGTCTCAAGGAGTTTCGGAAGGTGATGGAAGACCGAAGGACTTAGTTCTTTTGGTATAATCACGCTAACCCTTTAGTTTAGCTTCTTTAGTTTGCTAGTATAGGTTTATGGTTTAGATCTTAGGCGGGTTTTGTTTGCGTCAAAAATTTTAAACGCCGGTTTTTGTTTCACATCGGCCACTGTTTCACTTACAAGAGAAAGCCTACTTAGAAGTCCTCACGATTCCTAAGGAGAAAAAACGCTTGCGAGATCCTCTCGACTCATAAGGTGAAAACAAGTTTGTGAGATCCTTATGGCTCATGAAGATTGAAAAAGCCTTAAATGACAGGGACCTAAACTTGTCTTTTAAACCACCATTGTACAACAGGAAACGACAAATGATGAGTCGCTCCTGACACTATTCCATTTATAGCGATACTGATACCAAAATAGGTATCAAATTCCAAGTTTCACTTGGCAGATGATAAATTGCTACAGGCATACGTGCTTCAGTGTTAGCAACGCTGATGCCAACTTGAAGTTCAGAAATCTCAACCCCTAAGTCGTTAAACTGGAAAATAAAAAATGGAAAAGAAAAGAAACAGCCGAAATGATTGGACAAACCGTAATGAAAAGCAACGAATAAAAATAAATAGCCGAAATGATTGGGCAGCTCACAATAAAAATCAGCAAGTAAAAAAATAATTAAAATAGCCGAAATGATTGGGCGATCGTGAATAAATAGATAAAATGATTGGGCAATCGTGGCTTTCGCGATAAGGAAAACTGAAATGATAGAGCAATCACGGATATAAAAAAAGAAAAAATGAAAAAGAAAAGAAAAATGTTCTTCCCTACAAGTAGTTCGATCCCAACTCATGTATACAATCCACGGGCACAAAAAAATGAAAAAGGAGCAATGTGTTCCACCATATTCAACCGAACAAAGAATGGAGTCTTAACGGCAATACATACAGCCTAAAGACTACTTGGACGTCTTTCTTACTCCAGCAGGGTACAGACGCAATATCATGAAAGCTCAAAAGTGCCAAAGAAAAAGTAGAGTGATGGCAAATTCCTAGCTCCATGTCTCAATAGCAGCACATACATGTCTAAAGACCATTAGAAGTCATCTCACCTCAGAAGGGTGTAGTATGACTTCTTTGGGACTCAAAAAGAGTCTGACATCAAGGTAAAGCACCATGGTGACGCCTAACGCTGGGTCCTTTAACGGCAATATGGAGATACTAGCCTAGGAAGATTACTTGAGACGTCGTATCCTGCCTCAGATGGGATTGGAGATACGGCAAATGCACAACTACTTGAACAACATTTTGAAGGAATGCAAATTGAGAAGAAATCAGCCAAAGCAACGTTGCGATGGACTACAGCTAGTACCACAAACCTGATGGCCTCTTATACTAACAAAAGTATGATAACGTCAGTCTGAGTTTGTCTATACATAAGGAAAAGATAAACTGAACACACCGGGATGAGTAAATAAACTTAGAAAAAACATTTTAGCATAAGCAATGAAGAAGATGTGCAATTCGTGAACAAAGAGTGTTTTGCATTCATATGTCAAAAGATGGAATACAAAGAACAAACATTCAAAATAAATTTTATTTCATTATTCAAAGTTTACAACGGCAAGATACTAGTGTTAGTACAAGAATTGATGAATTAAAGATAAAATCAAGCAAGGCTTCATCAGAATCATCTTCCATCTTCTTGTTCTTCCACTTGCGAACATAAGCATAAGGTTCGCCGCTAATATCCTCCATCCTTGCATACGAAGATATGATCGCTTTTTGCCGATAAATCTGTTGCAACAGAGTAATCGTGTGGTCCTTCCGGTTCTTAGAAATCAAACCCACCAGATAGACCGAGTGTATTTTCCTCGGCCTGATCAAGTACTTAGAGCAACCACGCCTCAGAAAGCCCAGGCGTAGTATTCTAAATGGCTTTAAAAATCATCTGCAATATGGAAGAGTGACGAGAGAGCAGTCGCCCACAATGATCCTCGAAGCGACGCAACACGGATTCACATTGGGCGTCTGTATAGCTCGTCTTATAAGAGCAAATGTCGGTATAAGGGATGATGTCCCTGATGGAATACATGTGACCTTCCATGGTATCTGCAAAGGAAGGTTAGAGGGACATCAGCTTAAAAATACAGAAAGCACTGTAAGTTTAAGGTGTGGAGTCTATAACTTCAGAGATAAGAGACGCAACAGAATCAAAATTGATCCATTAAAACTTGGGACTTAGAGCATATGCTCTATAGAAAATCTTTAGATTCTCTAACTAAAGCCTAGGCTCTGAGAACCCAAAGGGTGCGCTCTGATAGAGTGCACACCCCATAGTGTGCTCTAAAAAAAGAAGAGCGCATGCTCCAGGTAGTGCACCACCACACTTACCAAATTGGTGACAAAGAATAAAAATTCTTTGATAGGAACCTTATATGCTTTGTTGAGAGTGCAAGCTCTGGGAGAACGAATTCTCAGAAAATTTTAAGAAGAGAAATATGGAGGCGCAGCTTCTATTTATAGGAGTGTGGGGTCAGTTCGGATTCCCCTGATCTTGAGGTGGATCAAACGGTGCACATCTTGATACTGCTGCGCCCATGTGCAAGTCACATAAGCATATCGGTAGGAGGCATTTTGTTCCTGCACAAAAAGGGCACACCGTCTCGGGAGCGCATGCTCCATTTGCTTGAGGTGCAAGCTTTGGGCGGCGCACTTGGTATAAAAGCTAAGTGCACTTGCGATGTGCCACGTGTAATGCACGTGCACATGCACAAGACTTTATTTAGCTATGAATGCAAACTTGCGCTGCGATACATGCATAAGGCATGTAGCACATGCATATCCCCTTTGAAGTATGCGTTTCTGATTGAACCGAAGTTTTGTTGGAAGAATATCTTCCTTGATATCTATTTTAACAAATAGATCTCCGAATCCAAGATCCAACAGTGTGCATGCATCCTGAATTAATATATATCTATTCCAATCTTTTTGTTAGGGATGGACCAAAAAAAATCCCTCTCCTATAAATAGGATCCTCCTGGAGGGAAATAGAGAGAGACGGCGGGAGAGATAAGTTTTGATCTCCATCACCATTCTCAAAAAAGCCGAGTGCTTTTTTCTTAAAGAAGAAGATTTTATTCAACCTCAAAACCTAGTCTGAACTAGGTAAATAAAAATAGAAAACTCTCTCTTTTTCATACATAAAACTTCGGCTTTATTTAGAGTTTTGACTCTCATATACAAGATCAAAAGATCTTGGGGTTTCATCCACTTTCTATGAAGGTTTAGACCTTCATGAAGAATTGATCCTAAGATCTAAGACTTGGAGGAAATACTACATTCGAAAGTGTTTCAATACATAAGAAAAATCAAAGCTTTTGCTTCTTTATGAGTTTCGAAATCGATGATTTCTTGAAAGTTATTGTTCGCACCCATTTTAGGGTTCACCCAATAGATGCGCACCTATTATATGATGCGACACATGCAAGAAACATGCTCATGGCTTAAGGCCATCGCATGCGATGCGAATACAGACAAGGCACATGCACACGCATTATCAGTGCGCATGTACTTGGTTAAGCTATCTTTAGAAGAAAATCTTCAATCAATTAACAGACAAACAAATCAAACAAAATTGATCTTTGGATCAATGATCCAGTGTTGCGCACCCTAAATTGATATAAATCAATTTAAATCTGTTTGTTCATAACAAATGTTACAAATCAAACAAAATTGATCTTTTGATCAATGATCTAATAGTGTGGATGCATCCAGAAATTGATATAGATCAATCAAAATCAAATTGAGATAAAAACTCACCCTAATTGTTGCGAACAAACCCTAATAATTCTTCTCCTATAAATAGGAACCCGCTCACAATGAAGAAAAAAAGATTCGAAGTATGATATTTTTTCTCTCTTCATCTTCTCTGCTAAAAACTGAAACTTTCTTTGAACGAAATCCTAGTTAACTAGGTAATAAAAAAATAGGAACTTCTCTTTTCATAAAAGCTATTGCTTTTTCATAATGAAATTAGTGCTTCTCTAAAACAAAAATTAAACGATCTTAGAGTTTATCTCTCTCTTACAAAATCTCTCATACAAAAAGTCATTACTTTTCATGAGAGGTCTATTCTAAGGTCTAAGACTTTGGACAAAACCTATATTAATGGATGATCATAAACATACAAACCGAAACTAGTGCTTCTTCTAAAAGTTTTTACTTTCATCAAATTTAAATGTGCTATATGAATGCACTTTAAATCAAACAACAGAGATCTCAACCTCTTTGAAAGCCAAACCTTTTTGTATCATAGTGTGCATCCTGACTTAGGGTGTAAACTACTAATATGTGCATCATGTGATATACATGTAAGCGCATGTGCAGGGTATTGTACACATGAACTTGCGCATCATGCAAATGCGCACTACTTGAACCCAATCAAGTGTACATCATGTGATATATGGATGCGCATCCCATATTCATGCGCGCCCTATATAAGTGTGCATCCTATTTTGATTCGCATCCTATACAGATACGCATCTAACCCAGATGCGCATCACATACAGATACACATCCCATACTCATCATGTGTACCCCTCTAAAAGGGAAATCATGAATGTTCCATGCGAAGCATGTGCACACTTTATAATGCACATGCGCACCTGACCAGCAAGCAATAGAGTGGATACTTAGTCAATAAACTTTAAGTACAAAAGCTTATGCTTCATATATATGATTGATTAAGTTGATCTTAGTCTACAACATGACTAACGATTATTAATTAAAATATTTAAGTTGACCTTAATCCCATGTACGACTAACGGTACTTAGCCAAAACCTAAGTTGATCTTAATCTACAGCAATGCTAACGATCCTTAGATGAAAACAAAAATCCTCTTGAACCGATGAACCTCATTTATATGAGATATGTGACCTAAGATCTACCCAAATCTAATATATACGGATTTGGACTAATCTGCGCCCTACAAGAGACGAAAACATTAGTCTCTGTATACAATCCAAGGGTAACCCCAAAATATAACACGACACATGAAGATTTTTGGAATAGAGAAAATTGTTATCATTTTGCGATAACGTAATTAACTGTAGGGCTTACGCCTGCAGGAAAAAGCGTCCCCAGAATCAAAAACCCATCATCATTGAGGGAGAATCTGAGAAGTCAGCTACAACGGTCGCATATAACCAAACCTCTTCTATACGGTGCCATAAATTAACTTGGTATCTTCAGAGAGGTGGACGGATATGTTCCATACAGTATCTTCCTCTACATTAAGTCTAAACGCGCTCCGCGCGACTCAGTCCGGTTTCCGACGGTAAACAATTATTAACTTTTATAGAGAACATGGTTCACCCTAACCTAAGGGCGCACCCATACAAACGTGCGCATCATCCTAAAAGACGCAGAGAGATAAAATTCTGATTTAACAGAAAGAAAAAATTTCTCGGGCACACCCTAAATTAGGGCACATCCCATAAACTTGGCTGCACTATAGAAGCGTGTCTCCTAAAGTTTGACTAATCGAAGTTTTGACTTTGCTAAAAACAAAAGCTTTCTGAAAATGGCAAATGCTCATCGCAAAAATGAAGAGCGCACCATACGTCACACCATGTGAAAATCACATGAGCCAATACCAAGTGCACTCTTCAAAGGAGCCATGTTGTTTCACCATAAAACCATGTGCATCACAAGCAGTACATGTGCGCATCCGCCAGGAAAAATACCAAATCCTGACCTATCGTGCGCCAAGCAAGGCATGCGCACCATCTTGCGCATGAGCCGATTCCAAGCGCATCCTATAAAAGAGTAATCGAACCTGATGCCAAGGTAAAACATGAAGACTTAGTAAATAGAGTAAGTATGGAAGCCTATGCTTCATATATGATCAAATGATCAATTGACAACATATTCTCAAGATATGACCAAGACATCTAAGTTGATCTTTGTCTCAAATAAGATTAACAACCCTTAGATAAAGTTTAAGTATCCCGTGAACTGATGGGCCTTACAAATATGAGATATGCGTCCTGATTTCACTCCCATTAGCAAATCAAAACACTAATGTGGACCCCTTCAAGTAAATGCTTGACCCTAAATCTAAAATATATATGGATTTGGAATAATATATACCTTACCGGCGACGACATAAATTAGTCTCCGTATACAATCCAACGGTAATCCAAAATCCTAAAACACGGCACACGAAACAAAGCTTGGAGAAGTAGAAAGTTGTTATCGCTTTGCGATAATATAATTAACTACAGGAGCTTGTGCCTGCAGGAAAGATCCATCCCCACAATCAATAAACCTCTCACCCTGAGATGGAATCTGAAAGTCGGTTACATCGGTCGCATCCTTCCAAACCTCCGATATACGGCGCTATAAATCAACTTAGTATCTTCGGAGAGGTGGATGGATCAAACCAATGCATCTGCCCCTAAATTCAGGCTAGACGCACTCCCCGTGCCTTAGTCCCGTTTTCGACGGTAAACAAATGACATATTGTACCAACATTTCCTTCAATCTCCTTTCTTCATTGATCAGAGTAGAGATGGTAGTACACTTGCTCGTGCTAACAAAATTTTGCATGAAGAGCAGCTCTATGTCAGCGAAGGTCTCTACGGAGTTATTTGGGAGCTCCGAGTACCATTCGAAGTCGGTATCTGACAGACTGCTGACGAACTGTCGGAGGAGTATCTTATCATCGCCTCTAGCATTACCACACATTGCTTTGAATTATACAACATGCCGGTGGCGATTCCCCATTCCTTTGAAAACGTTGAACTTTGGGATCGTTTATCCCGGAGGGTATTGCATCTGGTCATACCATACTAGATATGGACAACCAGTCTTAACCAACTTGGCATTTGCTTCGCAGGCAGTGATGTGTTTGACCTGTTGTGCTATGTAATCATTAAATTGAGCCTTCGAGATAATATCACCCCTCGTGGATGAAAGGGTTTGGAAAAGGCTTACAGCATCCCCTTTCTCATAATCAGGGACCACTGGCGGTTCTTCAACCGGCTGTTCTGACGACTGAGCTATCATCCTACGCATCTTCTGCATAAGGAGGGCCATTTTTTTCATATTTTCGGCCATTACTTCCTTTTTTTCTCTTTCTTATTGAGAGCATGCTTTAAAGAGTCCATATCAAACCCTGGCTCTACTAAGTTTTCTTGTTCGTCTTCTGAACGTGTCTTTGGCGGCGGGTTGACGCGTGCTGCTGGTTGAGCAGCCATTTCTTGCAGCTGCTGCTGCCTTTGAGCTTGATTCAAGGACCTAGTATGGGATCTATGACTGGTGGTAGCATTATTTTCACTTCTGTTGAGATGTATCATCCACACGGTGTGGACTACTTCGGTCTCGTGCTTTGAGCTTTGGACGTTTCGCCTCTTGGGATTTACCCTAGGCGAGGGAGATCTTTTTGGCCCTTGCTATTTAGGAAGGGCCACTTTGGACTTGAAAGATGAGTCGTCGGCCTTTAGCAGATTCCTGATCTTCTCAGATTTTGGAGATGGGTTGTTGGGTATAACAGAGCCACGAACTTATTTCCAGAATTTGTAGATCTTTGATGAAAGTTTTGGCTTGGGCATTGACATTTGCTCATTTGATACCTTTATGGGCGATTGAGACTTCTTCAAGACAGCAGTAGGCGAGTTTCGCCTGACCCTTCTGAGCGGCTCGAAGCTATTTTTGCTCGAGACAGCTACAACGATAGATGGCATAGGTGGAGTCAGTCTTGACGGGGAAATGCCCCCTGCTTTCCTTTGTCAGCGTTAGTAACAGCGTCGAACATATCTTGAAGCAGGAACTTCTTCGGCTTTGGGAGCCTCATAGACATACCCCCTGTATTGCTTTGGAGCTTCTGCAGATGTCAGTCACTTGAAAACTGGCGTCTTAGGTAGTGTAGGAGCAATTAATGTTAGTCAGTGGAAGACAGACTATCATGGAGGTGAAGCAACCTTTGGCGCCTCAGGAGTAGCAGGAGCTACAGGTATCAGTCTCTTGACGACTGACTTCTTTGGAACGGCCGGAATGATTGAAGTGGCTGGAGTAGCAATGTTCAGCCTTTTGAAGACTAAGTTCTCTGGTATCGCGGGCTTCTTTGCTGGGCGCACGAAGCTTGTATTCATCCTCTAAAAGACTGAGCCTTCTGGTTTTGCAGGCTTCTCGGAAGGGCCTGTGGAGCTTGCATTTAGCCTGTTAAAGACCGAGCTTTCTGATTTTGCAGGCTTCTCGGAAGGGCCTGTGGAGCTTGCATTTAGCCTGTTAAAGACCGAGCTTTCTGATTTTGCAGGCTTCTCTGAAGAGCCTGCATGGCTTTTTGCCAGCCTATCGAAAACTGACTTTTTTGAGGCATCCTCCTTTAGCATTGTGGCACCATTGGTAGCGAGGAGTGGAGGAATTTGCCTAAATTTGAGCCCGTTCCATTCTTGTATTGGGCTATTGGGATGCTGATCAGTGGGGTCATAATCTGCCCAGAGAGGATTTGCTGGGACGGGATGGTGCTTGAGTTGCGGTTGTTGCAAAATGCCATTGAGACCCTCATTGGAGAAATAGCACTGGCTTCAGTATACCCTGAAATCCAAGAGCAACTATAAAAACATCACGATTTTGTTCGCGAAAACACGACACATGAAGTATGGAGTAGAAATAGGAATATGGGTCCTACCGTACGTGACAGAATCTGTTTACCGCCGAAGACAGGACACAGACGAGGGAACTTCTAGCCTGAATCTAGGAGCAAATACATAGGTTTGATCCATCCACCTCTCCGAAGACACTAAGTTGATTTATAGCCCCGTATATCGAAGGTTTGGATAGATGCGACCGATGTAGCCAACTTTAGATTCTCTATAAGGATGAAAGGTTTATTTATTGTGGGGACGCATTTTTCTTACAGGCTCAAGCCCCTTCAATTAATTACGTTGCCGCGACCGATAACAGTTTTCTGCACTTCAGGTTTTTAGCTTCGTGTGTTGTGTTTTGGTTTGTTTATCTTGGGTTGCCTTTGGATTGTGTATGGAGACTAATTTTATTATCGCCCGTAAGGAACGAATTAGTCTAAATCCGTACTTTATATTTACATGACTTGGGTCCACATTGGTATCTTGGTTTGCCAATGGGAGTGAACTTAGATCACATTTCTCATATTTGTGAGTTCCATCAGTTCATAAGAAAATTAAACTTTATCTAAGGGTTGTTAGTCTTATTTGACACTAAGATCTACTAGATGTTTTGAGCATATGGGCTCAATTGATCTTAAGATCAATAAAGCTTAAGCTTCAAGACTGAAGACAATTTAGGGTAAGCATTGGGTCTGATTGACATAGTTTGGCGCTTGGCGTGGCTCGCACGCATGTTCACGTGCTTTTCATGTAGCACATGGTGAGACAAAGTTTAATTAGCTCTTGGCTTTTGGCACCTGGCGGCTTGGCGCAGCCAAAAACAGAGCTTAAGCTCGGGCGCCATTCTTTTAGCAAGTTCTTTTCTGGTGCTAGCGCTTCGGGTAGATGAAGAGTATTGAGAGATTAATCCCTTCAAAAAGAGTTGGTCTTTCAGAAACTCAAGTTTTATGAAGCTTAAACTTCTGTTTTAATGGTCTTTTGGCCACTAAAACCATCAAGATCAACTTTTCAAGATCTTTGGTCTTTTGTTCATGTTCCATGGTGAGACCTTAGGGTCTTGTGAAGTTTAAACTTCGTTCTTCATGGTGATCCTTAGGATCTTGATGGTTTTGCATCCTTTGATGAAGAGATTCGGAAGTTTTCCTTCAAACCATAGATCTTAAAATTGAAAATCCCTCTATGAGTGTAGGGTTCCTAGGCATGCTAATGAGGTCTCACAAGGCATCAACCATGCCAATTTCAAATTTTACGGGTGCCGAGAAACCATAATACGGATCGTTGACTAGAAGTTTAGGCGAAATACGAAACTAGTTAACAATTTAACTAAAAGAGAAAGGCTACAACCTTTGAAGATCCGGTTCTCCACTTCCTTAGCTCCACGTAGGCATCCTCTCGCTGTCCATCTCGAATCCCGGACTCAATCGTCAGCTTGATCGGAGAAATGGGCGGACTAGGTCGTCGGCTTCGTGCCGAAGATGATCTACGTCGAGGCATCACAAGTTCAAGCTCCAACTTCACCAAGTTGTGAAACTTGTGAAGAAAACACCCTATACTACTTGGCAAGATGTAGAGGGTGAAGAAATAGGAGGTGGGTTCACTTTAGAATTGGATTTCTCTCACTTTAGCTCAAGTTGCCATTGATGGACTTAAGCTTTTTCTTGAAGAAGAAGATGATGAAGCAAATAGAATATGATAAGTATTGGATTTAAAATGAAAATAAATCAATACTTATCATAAGCTAACCATGGTAAAGTGTAGAGAATGAACTAGGGTTAGTTCAAATGGTTAGGGTTAAGCATGAGACAAGAATGGTTACAAAGTCAAAGCTTCATGAAGCTTCAACTAGAAACAAAGAAAGCCACCATTCTTATCATAATCTTTTCAAAATAAATAAACAAATAAATAAATGAAAAAGCAAAACCCTAACCATCAACTTAACCATGGTTTAATTCTTTATAACACTTAACCAAATGAGCAAGTATCATCAAACATGATACAAACATGTGCACAAAGGTATATCACATATACAATTTGCACATCGAGTGAGAAAAACCATTTAAAGTGAACCAATACTAGTTAATGCAAAGTAATATATCAAATATATAATTATACATTAAATCATTAAATCAACACTTGATTTAACGATCCGGTCATATCGCATATAACCGACTAGTATCCTATGTATCGGCTTATCGAATCAATCCTTGATTCGATATCTAGGTTATATCACATATAACCAATCGATACATTCATCGCGAGAATGGAATACGGTATCACATACACGCATTATTCTCGGTCCTGCACATATCTTATATGCGCTCCTATTTCGTTTCGCTTGAGCCAGGAAACCTCTGTGTAGGACTATAAAGACTCGTCAATACGCCGGTAGAAGATGATGATCATATCAAGCACCCACAAGCCACAAGCGGTCTGCTAAACGTAACGGCCATCCGGGTATTGAGCGATTAGAAGATCGACGAGCTAGCCCGCTCACACTCCTGTGAATCCAACCTGTAACACTTACCGTACAGTCCGGTCTGTTCTTCTGATATGTCGCATATCAAGTCTAGGGGTGGCAAACGTCAGACCCCAATAACCGATAAGTCGTGCCGATGTACGGCTCATAACGGGTCGAGAAACTACTGGTAACACTTACCAGCAAATCTCTGATCAGCCCTGGCCAGGGACTTCCTTGTTACGGCCAATCGAGCACTACTCAACATCAACCCTCAATACCGGGAGAGACGAAACCCCTCCTATCGCTCATTGCCTCCATGTGACTCGGGACTGTGCCCAAAGACCACCGTTTTGCACGTCCTCATGGACGTGGTAAGGTGGAGATCAAAGCACAGTGGGAATCACACAAGATTCTATGACGATCTCGGGTCTACAGACTAACCTGCACAAGTGTCACCTGAGAACTGCCATCTGACGTGAGGTATAATACCATCTGGGAGTTCTCGACGAGTCCGTCCAGTGTACCCAGTCTCCACTGAGCACCTGTATACCATCTCTGATGTCAAACACCAATGGATATGGGATCATCCATCGCCCATCTCATGGGTCGAGAAGCGTATACACTAGTCTACACTGGTATATCGATGCCCTGTCTTGATATACCCATGACTAGGGACCTTGAAGGATGTACTTATGGACTACCATGTCCCCACTAGTATGATCTGCATCATAGTCGAGGTAGTCAAGTACACATCGTAAGGGCTTTATCAACATGTAACTATAAGACAGTTTAAAGAGACAAGTGTACATGTTAAGATAAAGAGTAACCAGATAGCATACTATCATATCGAGCAAGAAAGTCATCTCTATATATGTCCAAGCATCCAATATAATATACATCATCTGTACAATACTGGCCTCTAGGGCATACATACAACTAACAATCTCCCACTTGCACTAGGGCCAGCTGCTGTAGTATCGCATACCGAGCATCCCGAAGAGTCTCTCAAACTGTATCTGGGGAATGGCCTTCGTGAGTGGATCCGCCGTGTTGTTCTTCGTGTCAACCCTCCTGACCTCGATCTCCCGGCGATTAACTATCTCCCGGATCAGGTGATACCGCCTCAGAATATGCCTGGATCGCTGATGGGACCTAAGTTCCTTGGCCAAAGCCACCGCTCCATTGTTATCGCAATACAAAGGTATTGGATGCTCAATGGATGGAACCACTCCAAGTTCAGTAATGAACTTCTTGATCCAGACAGCCTCTTTGGCAGCATCGTTGGCAGCGATGTATTCAGCCTCCATCGTCGAGTCTACCACGGTTTCCTGCTTGGAACTCTTCCAGCTAACCGCCCCTCCGTAAAGGGTAAAGACAAATCCCGACTGCGACTTAGAGTCGTCCTTATCACTCTGGAAGCTCGAATCGGTAAAGGACTCCACTTGGAGTTCTCCGTTACCATATACCAAGAGCATCTCTTTAGTCCTTCGTAAGTACTTTAGAATCCTCTTCACAGCTGTCCAGTGACTCTCTCCAGGATCAGCTTGATACCTGCTCACTATACTTAGTGAGTATGCTACATCGGGTCTGGTACATAGCATCGCGTACATGATAGAGCCTACAGCTGAAGCATAGGGTATCCCTTGCATGCGAGCTCTCTCCAAATCAGTCTTGGAAGACATCTCTTTGGAGAGAGTGACTCCAGAGATCGTGGGCAAGTTCCCATGCTTGGATTCTTCCATACTAAACCTCTTTAGTATGGTGTCAATGTACCTGGATTGGGACAATCCCAATATCCGTTTGGATCTATCTCTATAGATCCTTATTCCCAATATGCAGGAGGCATCACCAAGATCTTTCATTGAGAATCTTTGTGATAAGAAGAGCTTGACCGATTGCAGCATAGGAATATCATTTCCTATCAAGAGTATGTCGTCCACGTACAATACGAGGAAGACAACCTTACTCTCTGCCACCTTCTTGTAAATACAAGGTTCATCTGGGTTTTTGACGAAATCAAACTCTTTGATAACGACGTCAAAGCAGATGTTCCAACTCCGCGATGCTTGCTTTAATCCATAAATGGATTTAAGCAGCTTGCACACCTTCCCGCTGCTCCCACTGTCTACGAAGCCCTCTGGCTGAGTCATGTACACGCACTCTTCTAAATCACCATTTAGAAAGGCGGTCTTAATATCCATTTGCTAGATTTCGTAGTCATGATAAGTAGCAATGGCAAGCATGATCCGGATGGATTTAAGCATAGCCACTGGAGAAAAGGTTTCGTCATAGTCCACACCTGGTCTTTGACGAAAACCTTTTGCAACAAGTCTAGCTTTGAAAGTCTCCACTTTCCCATCTACACCAAGTTTCTTCTTGAAGATCCATTTGCTCCCAATGGGTTTTACCCCTTCAGGAGCAACATCCAAAGTCCATACTTTGTTGGTGTACATGGATTCCATCTCGGACCGCATAGCATCCAGCCATTTCACTGAGTCCCTACTCGTGATGGCCTGCTCGAAGCTAGTTGGGTCATCATCCTCCATGATGCAATCCTCGCTCCCACCGTCCATGAGAAAACCGTATTATCTCTCAGGTTGGCGAGGAACCCTACTAGATCGGCGGAGAGGCTGAGGATCATTGGGAGCTACTGAATCCTCTGGTTCCACTAAATCTTCTGTTGTGTTTTGTTCAGCTGGAACTTCTTCCAGTTCTACCTCAGAGCCACTAATCTCTTTTGCAAGAAATTCCTTTTCTAAAAAGGTGGCATATTGAGCAACAAATAATCTTTGTTCCTCACTGTGGTAGAAGATATACCCTCGCGAATGTTTGGGATATCCAACAAATTTACACAAAACAGACCTTGCCTCGAGTTTGTCCGGTTTTTGTCTTTTGACATAGGCCGGGCAACCCCATATCTTAATAAAATTAAGATATGGTCTCTTCCCTTCCCATATCTCATATGGTGTGGTAGGCACAGATTTAGTGGGAACCCTATTCAGCAGGTATGCTGCTGTTTCCAGTGCATATCCCCAGAAGGAAACAGGTAACTCAGCTATACTCATCATAGAGCACACCATATCCAATAGGGTGCGGTTCCTCCGTTCCGATACACCGTTGTGCTGTGGGGTATATGGAGGAGTTAGCTGAGAGAGAATCCCATTCTCTTTTAGGAAGTCCAGGAATTCAATGCTCAAGTATTCACCTCCTCGATCAGATCGAAGGATTTTAATACTTTTTCCGGTTTGGTTTTCGACTTCTTGTTTATATTCTCTAAATTTCTCAAAAGCTTCTGATTTGTGTTTCATGAGGAACACATATCCGAATCTAGAGAGATCGTCAGTGAATTTAATGAAGTACGAAGAACCATCCCTGGCATGTGTAGACATAGGACCGCATACATCACTATGTATCAGTCCCAAGAGTTCGGTAACTCTTTCTCCGTGTCCCGTAAACGGAGTTTTGGTCATCTTGCCTTTGAGACATGACTGGCAAGTGTCATAAGATGAAAATTCAAACGGATTTAAATATCCATCCTTATGCAACTTAGCTAGTCGTGTCGCATTGATGTGACCTAGTCTACAATGCCACAAGAAGGATTCGTTCAGTTCAGAACTCTTCCTCTTGTGTGTGTTTGTTATGCTCAGAACTGTTGATTGATTTAGAACATAAATGTCATTGCACAACGTGCCTGATCCAACCAACTTTTGGTTACGGAAAATGTTCATAACATTATCCTGTAATACAAAATTATATCCCTCTTTACTTAACTAAGAAACCGATATAATATTGCATATCAGGTTCGGCATGTAATAGCATTCGTTCAGAACCAATGTATTACCAGTTGGTAATACAAGGTGATATTCCCCGACAGTCTTAGCTGCAACAATTGCACCATTTCCAACTCTAATGTCTTTATCACCTTCTCCAAGTTCTCTACCTTTCTTTAGCCCATGTAACTGATTACATATATGGGATCCTGACCCGGTATCTAATACCCAAGACGTAGAGCAAATGGAGAAACAGTTCTCTGTAACGAACACACCTGAAGAAAATGCATCATCATGTACTTTCTTCATTCGGGTGGCATGGGAATCCTGGTATTCCCCTATTTCCTGTTCAGTCCTATAACTCGTATAGGAAAGAACGGAACCAACGTTCCCCAGCACAGTATAACATGCGGGTTCGGTCAATACATCCATATTATTATCTTTATTAGGGCATGAAATGGTCGCTACCTGGAGAGAGAGAGAAGAAAACACTTTAGCGTATGCTCATGCAAGATCAGATTGGTTATTATCTTATCTAATCAGGATGGCTCCCACTGGTTTTTATCAAATCTTCCTTCAAACCCTAAAAGGAAAGACTAGCCGGGATTAATTACACACTACAAGTTCGCCAATTTTTCAGCCAGGCCAGTGTCGGTACTTTGAGGGAGGTCCCCCGTGCTTTCGCACGAACCTAATTAATGTAAACCTCATTTTCCCAGAGGCGTAACCCCGTTGACACCTTTCTAGACACCTACTTGATCAGCTAATTGCAATGTGTAAAACTCTCCCAGGAGTAACTCTTACTCGCAGTGGGTATCGGGATCCAACTATCTCATAGAAGGTATGCAATCTCATTGCAAATTTCAACACTTGAAATTCTCGATAATGTTTTGCCCCTAGCACCCTATGACCTTGACGGAGGTCAACAAACCATAGGCTACTAGTCAAGTTCAACCCGTCATTTCTTGATCGAATTAAACCCACCCGCACGACCCTTGACGGAGGTCAACAAGGCCGCACGACTACTCTAATCCAATCTGCATCATATGCATAAGCAGATAAATACTAGTTAGCTACCGCACACTACGCCTTGACGGAGGTCAACAAACGTAGCACGAATACTAAATAGGACCTATCTGAAATGACGGAGGGCTACGACAGGTTTTTCTGAAAACCTATTGCGTAATGAACTTGATATCGTTGTAGAATCAAATGATTTTTAAAATGGAGTGCTTTTGAGGCTTTTCTAGTTTTGCTAAAGGAGTCACTCCCGGTGAAGGGATCGTCGGTCCTTTCCTCGTCGAATGAGGTGCGGGATATATCATATATATCACTGTGCAAAGCATAAACTATAGAAGCAATCAAAAGTCAAACCGAGTGTGTAGCATCTGTCAGTTATTGCTAAAGGAGTCACTCCCGGTGAAGGGATCTCGGTCCTTTCCTCATCGAATAAGGTGCAGGGTATATCATATATACCGCTATGCAAAGCAAGAACTGTAGCTACCTGTTTTGTTTAAAATTTGATTCTACAACATCTTAGGTTTCTTTTCTTTCATTAATCACATTAATGAATTCCCATCATTTAAGTCACCTAAACATCACAGATAAATACGACGTACACTTATGCCATCCGCATTCGCCTGGATGTCCCCTCATGCACCGTTAGGTTAGGTAACTAACGACAGAGCAGGGCAGGGCTAGTGCGGGTGCAAAACATAAGCAACGTCTATAGCGAATCCCATACCCCTAGACCCCTACGAGAGCGGCAAGCAACCCTACCAATTCTAGGGTTAGGAGACCGGGACTCGACTCCTCGAGATGGTCTCCCACTGAACCCTAGAACCCGGTTACTTGTGCTCCCCTCCTTGGGTCTATCCTAATGCGGAAAAGTAAATAATATACAAAGGGAGACATCTTCCGCAACCTGGAAGTGTCCCAAATAAAAGAATATTACATATAAGTTTTTACATGAATGAAAATGAAAAACACTCATCTCACATAAAAAAAACCCGGCTATTCAAACACGACAATCCAATATAACATATCCAGCAACACATAACATCACATGTCATCAACGTAAGTAAATATGCGCATCCCAATTGTCGTTGACATATAGCAACGAAACCGGCGATATCACATATTACACTTACGGTCACAGAAAAGAAAGTGTAAAACTACAACAGTTGGAATCCGCAATCTCTTTAGACATCGCATGCCTAATCAAATGAAATACTTAGACATCACATGCCTAACAGTTATAAACCCCCCATTTTAGTCTCATTATCGAAAACTCTTTTCAATATCAAATGAAACTAAACCACTAGATTTATAACATTCATTTAGTTATCTCATAACTGTTTGTGAATTCCAATTATTGTATCCCATTCCGGATAAATAGAAAATATTAAACTTTCCGATCGAACATTCGAACACCCAAGTTTTCCCGAAACCGATCAACACATGAGACAAGTTCAAAGACATTCACTTCATGCCTCAGTACCAACGGTCCAGCCGTAGAAGGGTCAAGCCAACGCCTCACATGTGGCACGCCGTACTGCCCCAAACCCTAAGGTTCAAAGGGCAGTTCAAGACGGTCACATAATCGAGTTAAGGTTTGTTGTCTTCTAGAGGGACCATCGCGTTACTTGCACTACTCAGAACGTCCTTAAACCACAGAAAAATCCAACACTTAGAACTTTCTGGCAGGGGAAAGATTGGGTATTTATATCCGGTCGAACTTTTTAACATATTCAAAAATTATCCGGAAAAACACATAGACAAAACTAGATAATCCGATCGAATCTTCGATTCCCAATGCAACCCCAGAACACTCAACTCTTGAGTCAATTTAAAAATTCCCAGAAAACTCAGCACTGTGAAATAGGAATTACTGTGCAAAGGAGGAGGGCTGACGTCATCATCACGCCGCGGAACCGCCGCAGAAGCCATGCTTCTGCCGCGGTTCCGCCGCACACTATACTGTTCATTTGAAAAATTTTGCACCGTAATTCTTAGAATTCCCTGCTGAATTTTTTAAGCATTTTTAATCTATAAAAATCCCAGTTTTTGAAAAAAGTCCAGAGAGCACATCGGGAATTAGGGTTTCGGTTCGATCGGGTTTCAAAGGTTGTCTACACATCGCCTAAGGCTCTAGCTAGGCTCTGATACCACTGTAGGGTTCCTAGGCACGCTAATGAGGTCTCACAAGGTATCAACCATGCCAATTTCAAATTTTACGGGTGCCGAGAAACCCTAATACGGATGTTGACTAGAAGTTTAGGCGAAATACGAAACTAGTTAACAATTTAACTAAAAGAGAAAGGCTACAACCTTTGAAGATCCGGTTCTCCACTTCCTTAGCTCCACGTAGGCATCCTCTCGCTGTCCATCTCGAATCCCGGACTCAATCGTCGGCTTGATCGGAGAAATGGGCGGACTAGGTCGTCGGCTTCGTGCCGAAGATGATCTACGTCGAGGCATCACAAGTTCAAGCTCCAACTTCACCAAGTTGTGAAACTTGTGAAGAAAGCACCCTATACTACTTGGCAAGATGTAGAGGGTGAAGAAATAGGAGGTGGGTTCACTTTAGAATTGGATTTCTCTCACTTTAGCTCAAGTTGCCATTGATGGACTTAAGCTTTTTCTTGAAGAAGAAGATGATGAAGCAAATAGAATATGATAAGTATTGGATTTAAAATGAAAATAAATCAATACTTATCATAAGCTAACCATGGTAAAGTGTAGAGAATGAACTAGGGTTAGTTCAAATGGTTAGGGTTAAGCATGAGACAAGAATGGTTACAAAGTCAAAGCTTCATGAAGCTTCAACTAGAAACAAAGAAAGCCACCATTCTTATCATAATCTTTTCAAAATAAATAAAAAAAAAAATAAATGAAAAAGCAAAACCCTAACCATCAACTTAACCATGGTTTAATTCTTTACACTTAACCAAATGAGCAAGTATCATCAAACATGATACAAACATGTGCACAAAGGTATATCACATATACAATTTGCACATCGAGTGAGAAAAACCATTTAAAGTGAACCAATACTACTTAATGCAAAGTAATATATCAAATATATAATTATACATTAAATCATTAAATCAACACTTGATTTAACGATCCGGTCATATCGCATATAACCGACTAGTATCCTATGTATCGGCTTATCGAATCAATCCTTGATTCGATATCTAGGTTATATCACATATAACCAATCGATACATTCATCGCGAGAATGGAATACGGTATCATATACACGCATTATTCTCGGTCCTGCACATATCTTATATGCGCTCCTATTGCGTTTCGCTTGAGCCAGGAAACCTCTGTGTAGGACTCTAAAGACTCGTCAATACGCCGGTAGCAGATGATGATCATATCAAGCACCCACAAGCCGCAAGCGGTCTGCTAAACGTAACGGCCATCCGGGTATTGAGCGATCAGAAGATCGACGAGCTAGCCCGCTCACACTCCTGTGAATCCAACATGTAACACTTACCGTACAGTCCGGTCTGTTCGTCTGATATGTCGCATATCAAGTCTAGGGGTGGTAAACGTCAGACCCCAATAACCGATAAGTCATGCCGATGTGCGGCTCATAACGCGTCGAGAAACTACTGGTAACACTTATCAGCAAAACTCTGATCAGTCCTGGCCAGGGACTTCCCTGTTACGGCCAATCGAGCACTGCTCAACATCAACCCCCAATACCGGGAGAGACGAAACCCCTCCTATCGCTCATTGCCTCCATCTGACTCGGGACTGTACCCAAAGACCACCGTTTTTCACGCCCTCATGGATGTGGTAAGGTGGAGATCAAAGCACAGTGGGAATCACACAAGACTCTATGACGATCTCGGGTCTACAGACTAACCTGCACAAGTGTCACCTGAGAACTGCCATCTGACGTGAGGTATAATACCATCTGGGAGTTCTCGGCGAGTCCGTCCAGTGTAGCCAGTCTCCACTGAGCACCCATATACCATCTCTGATGTCAAACACCAATGGATATGGGATCATCCATCGCCTATCTCATGGGTCGAGAAGCGTATACGCTAGTCTACACTGGTATATCGATGCCCTGTCTCGATACACCCATGACTAGGGACCTTGAAGGATGTACTTATAGACTACCATGTCCCCACTAGTATGATCTGCATCATAGTCCAGGTAGTCAAGTACACATTCTAAGGGCTTTATCAACATGTAACTATAAGACAGTTTAAAGAGACAAGTGTACATGTTAAGATAAAGAGTAACCAGATAGCATACTATCATATCGAGAAAGAAAGTCATCTCTATATATGTCCAAGCATCCAATATAATATACATCATCTGTACAATACTGGCCTCTAGGGCATACATACAACTAACAATGAGAACTTAAGTTCTCGACAAGGAGGAGATTTGACTTAAGGATCTTTGATCTAAAGGAAGAACATAAGTTCTTTTTGAAGCTTAAACTTATTTTTAATAGAGATCAATCTCATTCTCTAGGGTTTTGAGGAAGGAGAAGAACTTGCAGAGGCTTAAGTCTCTTTTCTTCATCTTATGGGGAGAATTCTGTACATGGAGATTAATCTCCCAGAGTCCAATTTATAAGAGAGGAAATTATTAATTAAGTTGAGAGAATTTCTCATTGAGAGATCTTAAATTGATTTTAAGTTCAACCGGTGGTTCTTAAGCACCGTTGGATCTTTGATTCAAGGGCTCTCTGTTAATAGAGAAAGTTTCTTTCTTGTTTTAGAAAGTTACAAGGAAATATTTTCCCAAAAAGAGCTTAAGCTCGAACTAAAGCATGCTCTTTAACCAAACATGCGCTTGCGCCATGTGCAAAGCACGCGGCGTGATTCCGCATAGGATTAGCAGCTTGCACCACGTGCTTTGCACGTGGTGCGCTTGCTCGTGAGCTTAGTGCTTGCGCACAGGCTTGACGCTTTTACCTTAAGCTCCGAGCGCTAAACTTTTGTGGGAACAAAGACAATCTTCATGAAGCAACCTGAAGGATTTTTGGAGCCCGGTAAGGAGGATCATGTATGTGAACTTAAGAGCTCTCTATATGGGTTGAAGCAGTCTTCCAAGCAGTGGTACAAGCGCTTCGATTCTTTTATGCTAAAGACCAACTAATTTCAATGTGAGTATGACAGCTGCGTGTACTCGAAGCGACTAAAAGATTGTTCGTCGATATATCTGCTCCTATATATCGATGACATGTTAATTGCTCCTAAGAGTATGGCTGATATAAAGGCGCTCAAAGCTTCATTGAGTGCAGAGTTTTACATGAAGGATTTAAGTGAAGCAAAGAAGATTCTTGGTATGGAGATATTTCGAGACAAGATGGCTGGAAAGCTATGGCTATCCTACTAAATATATATTGAGAAGGTGCTGGAGAGATTCAGCATGAAGGACTCAAGACAAATGAGTACTCCTATCGCTGGTCTTTTCAAGTTTTCCTCCAATGAGTATCCAAAATCAGAGGAGGAGAAGGAAAAGATGTCTCGAGTACCATATGCAAGCGCAGTGGGATCACTAATGTACATTATGGTATGGACATGTCCAGATATATCTTATACGGTAAGTCTAGTTAGTAGGGACATGTCAAATCCAGGAAAGGTTTATTGGGAAGCTGTAAAGCGGATATTTCGGTGTCTAAAAGGAAGTAAAGATGTCAGTTTATTATTTCACAAGTCAGAAAATAAATTGAGCTAGTTGCAAGGATACGTGGATGCTTATTATACTGGTGAATTGGACAAGAGAAGATCCACTATGGGGTATGTATATACAGTTCTAGAATCCCCAGTCAGTTGGAAGTCGGCATTTCAGGATACTGTGGCACTATCAACAACGGAAGAAGAATACATGGTAGCAGTGGAAGTATCGAAGGAAGCCTTATGGTTAAAGAATTTAGTTAACGAGTTCGGATTCGATAAAGGTTCAGTTACTTTGTTTTGTGACAGTCAAATCGACATTCACCTAGCGAAGAATCAGGTA
Organism: Agapanthus africanus; assembly: GCA_030015575.1. Lineage (NCBI taxonomy): Eukaryota > Viridiplantae > Streptophyta > Magnoliopsida > Asparagales > Amaryllidaceae > Agapanthus > Agapanthus africanus. The sequence continues at coordinate 818,048,103 of CM057339.1, read as the reverse complement.
TACCACAGTAAAACTAAGCACATCGACGAGCGGTATCACAAGATAAGAGAGTGGGTCGGAAAGAAAATCGATTTGATCAAAATCGATAATAAGGTGAATCCAGTGGATATGTTGACGAATGTTATTCCTACGGAGAAGTTCAAGTCATCCTTGGCTTCTATTCAGGTACTCAAATGTGAGGAAGGCTCGTGCCATCGGTATAAGGGTCGCAATTAGTTTTGTAATTCTGAGAAAAAATTGTGACGGTTCGTAGTTTCAACTTATGGAGCTGCGTGAAAGGGGAAACTGGGAGAACTAAAGAAACCCAAAAGGATACAAGACGAGGGCAACAAAATTTCAAGGTCGCTATAATGATATACAAACCATTGTGGAAATTGTTGTGAAATTGTCTCGTATATCGAGACTCCATAAGGTTGAGCCGGCTCATGCTAGTCATAAGCTGTCTCATACACCTAGAAGAGAAAGATTTCCAGGCAACTCTTGAGCCGTCTTGACGAAGGGATGGGCCGTCTTATAGAAATTTATCACAGAGGGTTGAACCATCTCATAATGAGGCATTGTCTAAGCCGACTCAAGGAGATATTGAGCTAGCTCAAGAAGTCTATTGGCGCAGTTCAAATTTCGAGTATATCTCGAATTTTCAGTTTTTGGTTAGCAGTTTCGTAATTAAGTGAAGCCTATTTTATATCAGATTTGTAATTTAGTATAAATAGGAAACTAGGGTTGAAGATTTTATGCTTTTGACAGATTGTTCCCACCAAAAATTTTGGCTCAAATCTTATGTTAGTTCCCTTATAAAAATATTAAAAAAATAAAGGGCAGCCCCCACGTGTTAAACATGTGAGCACTCACGTGCAAAACACGTGACCACTTACTGCAGTTAAGATTAAATCATATAGTAGCACCCACGTGTTAAACACGGGAGCATTCACGTGAAAAGCACACGAGCACTCTAGTGCAAAGCATGCGAGCATCTGCTGTAGTTAGGATTAAATCCTATGGTAGCACCCACGTATTAAACACGTAAGCACTCATGTGCAAAGCATATGAACACTAGAGCGCAAGATCGTACCCTTATAAAAATAGAAGGGCAGCCCACACGTGAGCACTCACATGCAAAGTACGTGAGTACCGGTTTCAGATAGGATTAAATGCAATAAAAGATCCCACGTGTTAAACACATGAGCACTCACATGCAAAGCACGTGAATCTGGAGCCCAAAATCGGAGCGGTTCGCTTCATGTAGAATCAAATTTTACATGGGCAAATATTTCCCTAATAAAGATCTTCTTTGTTAAACAGAGAACCCTCAAATCAAAAGTTCCAATGGTGATTAAAAAATTCACCGCTAGAATTAAATTCTATTTCAAAAAAATATTTCCCTAACCATTCTTTAACAAGAAAGATTGATTCTCTATTAAACAGAGAGCCGTTGGATCAAAAATCCAATGGAATTTAAAAAATCACTAATTAATCAGAAGATAGAATTAAATTCTATGTTAGGAAAAAAATTCCTAATCTTGTTAAAAAGAATAAGAAATATCTTCTGTTGAACAAGAAATATTTTTTGTTAAACAGAAAGTCACTGGATCAAAGATCCAGCGGTGAATAAAATTCCCCATGTGATCTTTAAGATCAATTAAATCAATTGATATCTCTCAATGAGATATTTACTCAAACTAATTAATAGTTTTCCTCTCCTATATAAAGGACCTGAGACTCCAAGTCTCAGACGCGCAATACAACCAAAAGTTTCCACAAAAAAACCTAGAATTTAATTCTCTTTTGAAGCAAGATCATCTTCCTCCTTCCAAGAAAAACCCTAGGTAAAAATAGAGATAAAATAACACTCTTTTTGCATATTTTATATATGAAATAAGGGTTTAACCCTTTAAAAGAACTTAGTTTTTCCTCTGGATCTGAGATCCATAGGACAAATCTCGCATAAAGAGAGTTTAATTCTTATAGGGAAAATCTCGTTCTTTAAACTCAAAGATCCATGGGAGATGTTCAGTTGATAAAACTGCACTTTTAATATGACATTTTTCCTACTATTTCTATATAAAAAAAAGGTGTTTATTATAATATATGACACATATGAGGCTTTATCTGTAAAAATACTATTTTCATATGTTTATATATTATAATTAACATTATGAAGGAAAAAGTAAGGATATAATATCCATGTAACATTTGGCCCATTTAATATGCTTACCTTATTAAATACCTTTGACTAATTCTCTTAAAACTAAAATATCATGACAAATGGTTAAAGATAATATCTCAATAAAAACAAGTTCTACTAACATTATTTATTGAGATAATTATGCAGAAATTATTTCAGGACTGGAATCAAGGAAATCCGAATTATCGAGATCAAATCTGCCGAAATAGTAAAGTAAATTGAAGAAATCAATTCTGGCAGAGACGTAGAGAAGATTTTCAGATTCCAGATACCAAAATAGTCTACATGTGTCACCAGAAGAATCCTCAAGAGAAACGAACCCACGATCCTCCTAATACACCGTGGATCTGCGGCCAAACCCGCCATTACGCCGCGGTTCTGCCGCACTTCTGATGAGTTAGGGCCCTGGATTTTCTGGTTGGGATCCTAACAACTAGTTACCATATATGAAAAGTCATCATATTTGGAAAGTTACCATATATTGGAAGTTACCATATATGAAAATTCACCATATTAGGAAAGTTACCATATATGGAAAGTCACCATATATGGAAAGTCACCAAATTAGGAAGTCGCCATATATGGTAACTAGGTTTTCTTCTTTGAGGGCTATATAAAGGACCAAGGGCTAAAGTTAGAAGGCATCAAGCTGAAGAGATCTCGAAGTCCACGACAGGATCACGCATCCAGGCTGATCATCAACTGTTCATCTACCTCCTTAGAAGAGATCGAGAAGCAAACCAGCATTTTGTAATCATTTCCTAAGGGAACAAAGTGTAAATGAATTTTGTTAATTAATAAAGGAAGTAGTTTTCTTATTCTATCTTTTTGTAGTTTTAATATGATTTCTCTCTCCATCTTTTCTTCTCCCAACATGCGCGAGTAACTCTTCGCTTGTTAGGGTTCATGAGATTATGGTACGTTAATGGATGATGAAGATCCTTAAACTCTTTTTAAGTCCTATAAAATTTATAAACTTTATCAAAAGAATAGTTAACATCCTAATTGGACGCGCTATCAATTCATTGATAATCGCGACCACGATTAGAGATTAGATTAACAATTGTTTTGGTAAAGGCTAGATATGAACGGAGTTCCATGTCGAGATAGGGGTTAAGATTAGGAACCCTTTTCCCGCCAGAAACCCTAATCTACATGCATCACAGTCATTATAGTTTTAAATCTATTAAAGGATAAAAAGAGTAATCTTTAATTAATCATGCATAACTACTAAATCCTAATGAACCCTAAAAGCCCCCTTTTTAATATTAAACTTACCTCCGTAGTTAATCTAGATCTATATTTTGCATCCTTGTTTAACGTAGATCTAGATCCTACAATCATTCTTCACCATTCTTATTCTCCCTTCCTAATCAACACACCTAAAGTAAAAATAAAAGGTTCCACGTTTTCCTGAGGACGACCCATACTCATCTCTACCTACCTACGCGCGACACCGTTCTGATTGCGGTTAAACTACAAACACTTTTTCAAACAAAATCAAATGGCGCCGTTGCCTAGGATACGTGCGTAATTTTTTTTCTTACTATTCGTGTTGAATTCTTATTCGATCTGTATCATAAATAAACAAAACTGCAAATTGTATATTTAAGGATTATTGTGTGAATTATGCGAGGGGATCTGGAGTCACGGAATTGAGGAAATAGAGATCCAGAGACATTAATCAAGATCCAGAGGAGCAAGGGAGGCCACATAGCAAAAATCTCCACCAGATCTCCCAATTCGGCGGCGAAAGCGCGGCAATAAAAGCACATTGGCGGCGAAACCGCGACACATTAGGGGATTTAGGGTATCCAAATTCTCTGGTATCTTTTCTATATCTCTCTCTCCTCTGAATCTTCCAATAATATATTTTCCGCAGGACTCTTTGCAAAATATCTCCGATCAAAAATCATTTTGCAAGTTTTGTAATTGGTTTGTTTATTCATATTTTAATACGGATTTTAAGGGGCAAGACCAAAATTTAGATTAGGTGGAGATTTTATCACCCTTCCTAGGCCCCGCAAATCACAAAACGAGCATCCGCATCAACCCTACATTAATTTAAAAAATATCTAGATAAGACTCTAAGGACTGTCGTGCTCAATAAGGACAGAGAAAGGTCGTGGGTAATCTATCGCTTATCCGCATTACTTTTGTGTTGTCTAGGCAGGTGTGTCTAAGGCAAGTGGTTACTTAATTAGGCCCGCTATTTTCGGTGATTCATATAGCGGATATCTCCCACTTACCTGGCACTTACCTGGCCACAAGAGTTATAAAGAGGTGGTAGAGGATTGATCCTGTGGCTTATCCTTTGGAAGTCTAGGAGCGGTCTAGAGCTTGTCCTAGGTAACCATAGTTCTAAGGTTGTTTGTGCATTTTTTGTGATTTTGTGAGTAAACCCCCAAGTCCACTTTTAAAGCAAAACAATCCAAATTTTTTTCCTTTTCCTTTTTACCTTTCCCCCCCCCTCTTTTCTTCTTATAATGGGTAACCCAAACAGACGAACTCTTGACGAGGTTTGCTATCCACAACCAGATATTTCTTGTCTTAATAATCGTTTCGGTATACCATCCGACTCTCCCATTTCTTTAAGAGATCGGATAGAACATAAGGATAGAAACAGTTGGCCACCTCAGTCCAGATCTTATCAATCGTATCCTAATTCTACATCTGTTTCAGTTGATACTCCGGGTGAAAGAACTCCTAAACGCGTGTCCATCGCTAAGCATATAGCAAGCGCTAACGGCCAAAGTTTCAATCCGGACGAATATCAACCATCACCACCACTTTCTAAAGAAGGATTTCATAATCGGTTTGTGGCATATATGATGTCTATTGAAAATAGCCAACCAACCAACCCACATCAATATTCTTCTTATCATAATGTTGATCCTACTCCTGCCCAATTTTCCCAACCATTCTATTCCTATCCGACTTTTACACCTTCTCTAGACAGTCCTTCTAGTCAGTCATTTGGGAGTTTTAATTATCCATAAGAATTTCAATCTTATACTGAAACCCCTTATCAACCCAGGTCTAGTCTTGAGCGGACGTTAGAAAAATATGTGGAAATGTCGCACCAAATTAGAAAGGAAACAACAGAGTGGATGCAAGCTAATAATTTCAAATCAGCCCAAAAATTTTCAGTAAACAATACGGACATGGGACAAAGTGAGAATTTGGGTAGTGAGAGAGAATTGTACACCCTTCCTAATCAAACCTCCCCATTCCAAACTGAAATCCACAACTCCAGTTTCACAGATTCATCGAGTACACCAAATGATTCATCAATTGAAATTAGAATGTCTGATAAGTTGTGTGACTTTGTAGTGTTTGATTTACTCGATTGTGAAGGGTCCATTTCAAGTGAAACCATACCCAACCCTTGTGATCTCTACACCTCTACTCTTGAACAAAAATTGATTGAAAACCATAATTTTAATGAGGTGTTTGAGAATTCTAACCTTCACTTGAATGAGGAGATTGACGTTGGGGATATATTGAATGATGAACCCGAAAATTTGGATGAGTTTGTCCCATCAATTCATCAGGTCCTTTCACTTTCTTGTGGTCATCATGTCGAGCCATAATTATTCTTCCCGAACCCCAAATATGCCTTGAAGTTGATGATAATTGTATAACCGAACAGCAGACCGAAATTCAGACTTCATCTCCCACGTCTAGTTCATCGATACTCGACACACAAATTTGTTTACCCATTTCACCTTCTACTTTCTCAGGTTCTTCTTCTTCTATTCTTTCTATAATTTCAGTGAGTGTTGATGAATCACAATCCGATAATTCAAGTTTGATAATTCCAGAAAACCAACTTGATTTGGATACTTTTGAAAATGAGGTAGATGAGTTTTTCGAGTCTGCTACCACCATAATTTTTGAAAAATCAAGTATGATAAATTCTGGCACAAAACTTACTGACAGCAAAATGTTCAATTAGACTATCGATGAAAGTTTTGAAGAACTTTTTGCTGACGAACTTGCATTCCTAAACAACACGGATTTTGTGATTAATCAACCTCCACATATAGAAGTTGAACCACCACCCTTTCTTCTTATAAAATACGAGAATGCCAATATTCCACTCATTTCTGATCATTCACATTCTCGTTTTTATTTATCATCACCTCTTATCTCTTTACATTCACGTTCACACAAACCCTTTCCATACCACCATTTATCTCTTCCCCACTTTTTCTTGGCTCTTTATAACATGTTCTTCCACCGACTTATACGTTATATTGATAAAATCTTTGAATGGTTGGTATTAACTTTTGGTCTTTGTAAAGTCTTATATTGACCAAATAACTTTACCCCCCTCAAAATGCTTAATGTTGTTTAACTCAAGTTTGGGAGGGGTTTATATTTTTGGCTCTTGAAAATAAAATTTGTCCTCAAAATTGTGAGCCAAAAATAAGTTTGGGGGAGGATTTTCACTTTCAATTTTTGTTACCCCCGTTAATAACCTTTCCTCCCAAGTCTACAGGTTTTTGAGATTTATAAGAAACAACAGTGAGGACACTGCTGCAAACAGGTTTGGAGGAGGTTGGTGCTTATTTACGCATTACTTTGCATTATACTATATATAAGCACACAAAAAAAATTGATAATAAAAGTTTGAAAGTGAAAATTTACATATGAAAGATAGGAATAGTTTGAGAAAAGCAAGAAAATTAGATGTTTTCTTAAACGAAACTAGTAATAAGTAGTTATGAGCTGTTGTCCCAAGGGTTAGTAAGATGAAGGAAATTGCTAATCCGAGGATAAAAATAAGTCTGAAAAATAGTCCCTATTCTTGAGGCCAGACATTTGAACGTTAATACCCTACTATACGCACTTACACAAATCTTGAAACTTGGGATAGTAGAGAATACCTTGAAATGCTCTTGTCTAAAATCCTTAGAATGAAGGAGAATAAAATAAAATATAAGAGGTGAAGAAAAAAAATGAACACTGATTTTGTAATTACCAAGGCAGCATAAAAAAATATAGCGAGAGTGCTTTATCACCTAGTGCCTTAGACCAACTGGTCTGAGAGCCACTGCTAAGCCTTAGGTATTGCGAAACGATGAATTACGCCTAAATGCGCAAGCACATTTTGTAATCGGTCGGTTAGTACCTCGAGAAGTATTAACGGTCGCATGAAGGATGTGTGAGCAATTTCATCAAAATATTCACCAACTATAAAATACTTTGGAAAATGGACAAGAGCATGATAGCTTGAATTGAATTCTCTAAGTGTACGGATGTCTTTTACACACACGTAAAGGTATATGTTCAATATTTGGATGAAAGATAGGGAGGAAGACTAAAGGCGATGTTTTATTGAGGGATGATGTGATTTCTAATATTTTTCATGACCATTAAGATAGGGCTCATAGCAACTGAAAAGCTGGTATAGTTAGAAACTCTTATTTTCAGGTTCTTTCTTTTATAATTCTAATCTTTATATGTAACTTTCACCATCTTTCTTTTATTATAGAATTTTGTGGGTATAATCCGCTGAAAAACTTTAGGAGACAACACTCCACCTACTAGGGACACCTAGAGGTTTAACGGCTTTTTGCACGTGCTCAGTGCAATCGTGTTGCCTACGAAAGTGTGCTACTTAGTTCTTCTTCTTTATCTTCTTCTCTTGAATAACTAGTTTGTTCGAGACGATCAAAATTAAGTTTGGGAGTATTTGTTCAGTTGATAAAACTGCACTTTTAATATGATATTTTTCCTACTATTTCTATATAAAAAAAGTTGTTTATTATAATATATGACGCATATGAGGCTTTATCTGTAAAAATACTATTTTTATGTGTTTATATATTATAATTAATATTATGAAGGAAAAAGTAAGCACATAATATCCATGTAACATTTGGCCAATTTAATATGCTTACCTTATTAAATATCTTTGACCAATTCTCTTAAAACTAAAATATCATGACAAATGGTTAAAGATGATATCTCAATAAAAACAAATTCTACTAACATTATTTATTGAGATAATTGTGCAGAAATTATTTCAGGACTGGAATCAAGGAAATCCGAATTATCGAGATCAAATTTGCCAAAATAGTAAAGTAAATTGAAGAAATCAATTCTGGTAGAGACGTAGAGAAGATTTTCATATTCCAGGTACCAAAATAGTCTACATGTGTCACCAGAAGAAGCCTCAAGAGAAACGAACCCACGATCCTCCTAATCCACCTCGGATCCGCGGCAAAACCCACCATTACGCCTGTAACATTTCAGAAAAATAAAATATTATTTTTGGGAATTTTTATAATTTAATATTAATTTTTTTATGAATATTTTAATATTTCGGTATAATTAAATACCGATAAATGGGAAAAATTTTGGAAAAATTAGGGAAAATTCTAAAATAAGGTATTTTATGGAATTATGTCATTTTTAAGTTTTTATGATTAATTATATGCTAATTTAAAGCTAATCGCGATTAAAAACCGCTAATCGGTTTTTTAGCATTTTTGTGCAAAACATGCACATATCATTTTTCCACACTTGTTACATTTTCTACATGTTTTTGGTGCATTGTTTGTTTTGGGTTTACTATTTATGTGAGAAGGATTTAGAGGGAAAAAGAAAAGAAAAGGAAAAGTGAAAGAATGATTAGGAGAGAGAAAGAGCAGGTATGGGGTCAAACCCTTGTTGTGAGCCATCCCCCCATCATTTCTTCAACCCATTTTCTCTCTCCTTCCTCTCATCTGCTACTGCTGCTGCCTTTCCCCTCTTCCTCCTCCATCTCCAAGCCCCAAAACACCATGGATGCAACTCCAAACCCTATTCCCTTTTCACAAAAATTGTTCACAAGCTCGAGAGAAACACATTGGACCAAGAAAGAGAGAATTTTAAGGACTTTGAGCAACTCAAGAATTTTCTTGAGTAGCCAAAGGAGGTAATTTCTGCACCATTAGAGTAGTATTTCAATTCCTTGTGCATCTATACATGTTTCATGTCGATATCGAGTGGTTTTGATGAACTTTGGAATTCCAAGTTAGGGTTTAGGGTTTGAAATGAAATCAAAGGTGAATTGAGGTGTAATCAGGGACTACAACCCCTGTTGTGATGTTACATTGGACTAAACCAGAAACTAGAACATGGAATACGGATTTTTGAAAACGATATCGGGAAAAACTGTGATTCTGTGAGTGTATTTGGATATCGGCTAACACCCGGGTCACCTGAAAATATTTTTGGTTTGACAGTGAGATGTGCAGGCAACTAGGAACCACCATCCAAAGCCCTAGACCCTCCTTCAGGCCACCAATTAATCCTTTCTGGCCGCAATTTGCGGCCAGAGCGTGGGTTCTGGGATCCGTGTTGGTTCTGTAGCTTTATCCCCTATAAACTGGACCCTTGGCATATGCAATTTTGACTGATTCCACATAGGGTAGAATCTGGGGTAATTTTCTTGTGTTGGCGCATGGTTTACGACTTGTTTTAGCATGGATTTTGGTTTTCGGTGATTCGTTTCTGTCGGGTGGCGTTTGAACGTCAACGGCAAAGGGTTATTGGTCGTGTTTGCATGCGAGACTATAGGTTTTTATCTATGAGAGTAGCGTGTGCCGTTTTGGTTTTCCCGATCTGATTTTCATATGCTTTTGCGATTGTATTATCTTGTAAGTACCCTACATGATGTCGAGGCATTGAAGATGAAGAAGGCGATATCGGCATCGGCACACAAGAAGCAAGGTGAGTAGATTTATATCTACGGGGAGAAGTCGGGTGGATGGCGTATAGCACCCCCGCAGTTCGTGGTGATGTATACAAATACGTATACACACATATATTTATTATATGTTGTTTGAGTTGATTGATGATAAAGATGGATTTTTGGTGTTCTTGGATTGGTTTAGTGTTAGTGGCGAAACGCTAGAGTAGTGGTTGCACACATACACACGCACACACATGCATGCATACATTCTTTCTTTCACATGTGCGTATATGGGAATATATTTATGTATTCACATGGGTATGGGACTATGTGTTCGTATACTGGATTTGAGGATAGTGCTTGGAATTTGAGATGAGTCGATGAGATTTGATTTGAGGCCGTGAGATCGGTGATTGGCATGGTTAGTTTTTAAGATACGCCATGATGTTATAACGGATCTTTGGACGACGATACCATGTGAATAGTGATATATATAGAATAGTTGGCTGGTGATCGAGATATGAGATAAGATATGTTAAGATATTTATAATAGTTCAGATTGGGCGATGTATACTTCTTTATGATGAGATGTGTGATGATATCGGTTTGTACGAGGTCGTAGATCAGTAGTCAGATCATGAATATATTGATCATATCAGTATTGTAATAGACATAGATCAGTATCCCGGATTATGATCTTTGATAAAAAGGATACCGGATGGATAATGTGATATTGACCCGTACCCAGATTTGGGATGCCGTACGACGGATTTATGTACGAGCTATATATTGATGATAGATCCGCACTCTTGACTTGGGGATGTCTTATTATGGATATTGTATCGGATGTGATACTATTGAGGCGGGAACACCGACTAATATATATATATATACATATATATATATATATGTCGACTCAGACGTTAGGCGGTTTTCTTACCTTTAGTTCAGCCTGTTAGCTCAGCCCTATAGTTAGTGTAGTTGTTAGAATAGATTCGACTCCTACCTATTTCAAAAACTAACGAATCGTGGGTATTTTAAAAGACAGGTCAAGGGATTCTACGGATATTTCAAAGAACGTATCTTTTTTTAAAAACACCGTAGCCCTTATTTTCAAAACACCGCGATTCGTATTATTTCAAAAGGCACTACTGTATGATTTATATTTATATTAAATGCAGATTAGTTATCGTTGTGTCTAGTATTCAGCTCCCGCACATTATTGCTGTTCGTTCCGCATCACATACTTATATTGTGATTTCATATACCATTATTGATATCATGCTGTTAGGACACCAGCACCATTACCGATGATGGGTATGTACCACGTACACTTACTTGCCATGTCACGTACACTTTAGAAAATACTATTACATTGACATAGCTTCGATATGATATTAGTGTACTTGCCTTATGTGCCCGTTTAGACATTGCAGTTATTACTTGCTGGTTCATGCATATTGTTATTCACTGTTATGCAGCATTCAAGGATTTTATGCCTATATTCACTGTTTTACGTGCTATTGATGATTTGGATTCGGATTTTCATGAGATTTCCTGGATTTGGGGGAAACCGCAAGAATATATATAAACTTCTTCTCTCTCTCTTTTTAAAGTGAAAAATGTGGTTTTCCCATGATGTATGAGTCGTCCACCATAAGTTTGCTGATGGATCTCGAGACCCGATTCGAGGAGTTGGATGAACCGTCTCGGGTATATGGTGGACCCGGTAAGGTACCCTGGGGCAAGAAGATCGAGTAGTAGACGATGTGCCTGGCAGGGGAAGACTACCTACCGGTGATTTTACCTGACGTGTCGGATATCCAAAGAATACCGTCGTGGTCTTGTGATTTAATGATAGGGGCCGATCTGGACAGACGGCTCCCTAGATAGTGAGATTAAGACATTGAGATTTTGAGATATTGAGCTACTGAGATTTGATGATACAGGCCTGTCCAGATAGCCGGAGCCTAACATATTGAGATATATGGATTTATATTTTGTGTCGATGCTAGACACTGTTTATGCTGATTTCATTATGATACCTCGTTTTAAAAGTACAGAAATCTCACTAAGTTATGAAAGCAGTTTCTTCATTTACATGTATTCTGTTTTCATGCATTCATACCTCATCCATATGATATATTATTACCTGAGGCACTGACACGAGCACATGGTATTACACTTGGGTTAGATATTTACCCTTGCCCCCTTTTCATGCTCCAGACTTGTCATTTTGAGGATTATGTATATAGTGATCGTATGACCTAGGATTGCGTTGTTCATGCGATTTCTGCTCGTAGATGTTTTCTACTCACGAGTTGGCAACTCACCCCCGTTGTGCCACAGTTTCTTGCAGGTTTTGCCATACAGGTTTCATTACGGCTTTGCTGGCACTACTTCCATTTCCGGGTGATTTACTAGTAGGTGGGTTCACTTGCATCGTGACCACCATTATACTTTGTATATTATTATTCTGTTGTATCTAGAAGCTCCATCAACCAAACATGTATTTATTTCAGAGATAGAGACCAGTGATGTTATTCTTTCGACCTTAGAGTCGCGCGTTGTATTTCTATGGATTTCATGCTGTTTTGAACTTCTTTTCTGTTGTGATCCTCGCACTTCGGCGTTGTATATTATATTGCTTGCGTGGTTGTGACCATCGATTGACGAAGAGCTAGCTCCCGCTTGGGGATGCCTATATTCATTATATATATGCTTTATCAGGTTTTGTACCCATTTGGGGTCAGTTTTTACAAAAGGAAACTCTGCCGAAATTTTTAGAAAAGACTTGTGATTTTAAAATGCATATTTCGGCGTATATTGCAAACTACTTGATTTAAATTGGTTTTTCCTTCACTCTACTACTTTTCTTGGTTTGGATTTCTGGGTTTCGGCTTACTTAGATTACGTACGCCCCGAGACGTTTCGTAGTTTAAGTGCCGATCACGTTCCGTACTTTCGGATCGTGACAAAGTTGGTATCAGAGCGTTAGGTTTTACCTTCGGAGTGTAGGATGACCCTTGGTTGATGGAGTAGGTAGATTGAGTAGAGTGGCGTACCGTACGTATGTTCCGCGGCATATTTACGATACGCTACTCCACTTAAGAAGCCTTAGGATGTACATTTCTCTGTTCAGTATTATATTCATTCATAATCTAGCCTCATCGGTACCAGTTATGGTTTTGCTGCCATGAGTACGAGTAGGGAGAGCTACGGCTAGAGTTGCGGTCAGCATGAGCTCGTCACGAACGAGGACTGACCAGGGCGTAATTCCAGCGACACACGATTGCAGAGATGTGTCTTTTTATGGTGTTTTTGCGCCACGAACATTTGATGGATCGCTGTATGAGATTACTCGGACGTCCAGATCAGCACCAGAGGATTGAGCCACTGATAGAGGCCAGCCAGATTTTGATGACCATTGATGTATTGCCTATTCATGATGATTGAGGCACGGTTCAGCGTGCAGACGAGTGAGCCAGTTGTTGCTGCGAACGATGAGATATCGCCCCATATGTTGGAGCTATTGCAGTACGAGTTGTACTAAGAGATGATAGAAGGTCGCTAGTCATCGAGGATGAATGACTAGGACATGTGGTTCGTTCGCCTACCCCGATGCGCGGTCATCAGATAGATCGATTCCAGCTAGAGACGACTTCACGCGGATACGTTGAGAGTCGATAGAGGCGATCGAATATCAGAAACCTATTATTCCAAGTTTGAATTATTCGGAAAGACATGCAGGCAATCTATGGACCCTCTAGAAGAATGAAACCCTAACTCGACTTAATGACCGTGTGAAAGCCTTTGAACCTTAGGGTTTGCGGCAGTTCCGCGGCGCCATTAGTGAGCCTTGGGTTTGCCCTTTTATGGCTAGACCACCGATGCGGTGGTATGTACTCGATACTATTAAACTGTACCCAAGATGTTGAACTCTTGGGGGATTATGAGGTTTTGACGAATCGATCGGATGGTTCGACTTCATTCGGATGCTATGTGGTGAGATGCACTTCTTAGGAGACTCCAGATACGAGGATAGCCGCTGGAGCTCAGTCCATACAGCCACGACGAGATGAGTCCGAAGCAGTCGACATTAGAGAAAAGTGGAGTAAGAGGTTCGTACAAGCTCTAGATAAGATGACGTTCCACTCCGCCGACATCAGAGATGCGATACGCATGCCGAGGCATTGTACTTGGATATACCTTCCAGAAAGAGTCGCGATGAGTATGCAACCGTTCCGGAACAAGAAACAGATATAGTAAAGGACGATGACTTCCGGACAGTTCGGCAGAAACGAGATTAGGGAGAGACCTCGACATGACCTTTCTGGAATAAATTACGAGAACACTTGGACCCAGGAGTGGTCATGTTACGCACACCAGCAGGCCAGAGTTCAGGATCGTCGATGAGACATGCTATGAGTGACCATGACAGTTGGCCAAAGATTCTTGGAGGATGTACTTGAGCGGGACTTTTCCGCCACACTTGATTGTAGTATTTTGGACGATCTATTGGCATGATTGATTTTAATGATTGAGTTTCATGATATTTGTTTTCGTGCACCATGGTTGCACCTACTGAGTATTTACGATTTTTGCACAGTTGTTGCACTTGATATCGTCTTCGTGCCTTGGTTTCACATGTTTACGATTTTATGGGTTTCATACAGTTGGGTTGATTTTATGCATATGTACGCACACGATTTGGTTTTTGCACTAGGTATAGTTCACGTATGCTTGCATTGCAGTGATACGCATTTTGTGCACTACAGTTGCACTGGACTTCGATTTCGATAGTGATGCTCGATATTTTTTTTGTGCACCTGATTGGATTTTGCGCATGTTCGGTGCTTGATATTGGATTTCATGATTTCGTGCATGATGGATGCACCTGATTTGGGTTTTCGCGCATGTTGGGCGCATGTTATGAGATACGATTTTGGTGCACATCAGATGCACTAAATCGAGATTCTTCGTGCATGTCAGATGCACCTGATTTTGCTGTCAGGCACACACGTTGCCTATGACAGATATTGGGTGCACACCCGTTGCACCTAGATGTTGTTTTGTGCACCTGTATGGCACATATATGGATTTTTATTTCCGTGCGCACCAGATGCACAGGGTATTCTTATATACATTTTTGAGATTGATTCCTTATGGAGCATTACGTTTTTATGATATTTGCTATATGTTTTGATACTGAGCAGGACTAGTCAGAGAACAGTACCTGGATATGTTTTGCATGCATTGATAGTTATCGAAGGGATTTCCAAAAAGCGAGCTATAGTCTCAGTATTTACCTATGTGTCTGATATGACACGAAACGTTTAAAACAAGGAAACCCTTCTAAATTGTTTCCAAAACGGCGGAACGTACACATTAAACAAAAGATATATACGTATATGATTATTTTCTTATGATAGGCGTCCGCCACTGTGCAGTGTTATGCGTATCGCACAGCGACTCTAAAAGATTTTGCATGCATTTCCTTCAGGTATTTATATGTATAGATATGATGTCTACATGTATAGTTTTGTTGTACATTATATTGGTTTTGTTTTGGATTTGACATTGTGTCTTTACCATGACTCCGATGATTGTAGGATACTTGACGGAGTTTTGTTTTTGAGTTATCTGCTCATTACTCATGCGCATGCATTGCGCTATCATGCGTTTATGTATTGATGATTTCGGAGCCCCGACGACTTGGACTTTTTATTGAAATGTTTTAGAATTTGGGGGTTTAAATTTAAATTCATAGACCGAATTTTTTCTAAGCGGGGAAGATTGTAACATTTCAGAAAAATAAAATATTATTTTTGGGAATTTTTATAATTTAATATTTTTTTTTATGAATATTTTAATATTTCGGTATAAATAAATACCGATAAATGGGAAAAATTTTGGAAAAATTAGGGAAAATTCTAAAATAGGGTATTTTATGGAATTATGATATTTTTAAGTTTTTATGATTAATTATATGCTAATTTAATACTAATCGCGATTAAAAATCGCTAATCGGTTTTTTTAGCATTTTTGTGCAAAACATGCACATATCATTTTTCCACACTTGTTACATTTTCTACATGTTTTGGGTGCATGGTTTGTTTTGGGTTTACTATTTATGTGAGAAGGATTTAGAAGGAAAAAGAAAAGAAAAGGAAAAGTGAAAGAATGATTAGGAAAGAGAAAGAGTAGGTATGGGGTCAAACCCTTGTTGTGAGCCATCCCCCCTTATCATTTCTTCAACCCATTTTCTCTCTCCCTCCTCTCATCTGCTGCTGCCGCCGCCTTTCCCCTCTTCTTCCTCCATCTCCAGGCCCCAAAACACCATGGATACAACTCCAAAACCCTATTCCCTTCTCACAAAAATTGTTCACAAGCTCAAGAGAAACACATTGGACCAAGAAAGAGAGAATTTTGAGGACTTTGAGCAACTCGAGAATTTTCTTAAGTTGCCAAAGGAGGTAATTTCTGCACCATTAGAGTAGTATTTCAATTCCTTGTGCATCTATACTTGTTTCATGTCGATTTCGAGTGGTTTTGATGAACTTTGGAAATCCAAGTTAGGGTTTAGGGTTTGAAATGAAATCAAAGGTGAATTGAGGTGTAATTAGGGACTACAACCCCTGTTGTGATGTTACATTGGACTAAACCAGATAATAGAACCCAGAATATGGATTTATGAAAACGGTATCGGGAAAAACTGTGATTCTGTGAGTGTATTTGGATATCTGCTAACACCCGGGTCACCTGAAAATATTTTTTGTTTGATAGTGAGATGTGCAGGCAACTAGGAACCACCACCCAAAGCCCTAGCCCCTACCCCTCCTTCAGGCTGCCAATTAATCCTTTCTAGCCGCAATTTGCAGCCAGAGCGTGGGTTCTGGGATCCGTGTTGGTTTTGTAGCTTTATCCCCTATAAACTAGACCATTGGCATATGCAATTTTGACTGATTCCACATAGGGTAGAATCTGGGGTAATTTTCTTGTGTTTGCGCATAGTTTACGACTTGTTTTAGCATGGAATTTGGTATTTGGTGATTCATTTCTGTCGGGTGGCGTTTGAACGTCAACGGCAAAGGGTTATTGGTCGTGTTTGCATACGAAACTATAGGTTTTTACCTATGAGAGTAGCGTGTGCCGTTTTGGTTTTCCCGATGTGATTTTCATATGCTTTTGCGATTGTATTATCTTGTAGGTACCCTACGTGATGTTGAGGCATTGAATATGAAGATGCCGACATCGGCACTGGCACACAAGAAGCAAGTTGAGTAGATTTATATCTACGGAGAGAAGTCGGGTGGATGGCGTATAGCACCCCCGCAGTTCGTGGTGATGTATACAAATACATATACACACATATATTTATTATATGTTGTTTGAGTTGATTGATGGTAAAGATGGATTTTTGGTGTTCTTGGATTGGTTTAGTGTTAGTGGCGAAACCCTATAGTAGTGGTTGCACCCACACACACGCACACACATACATGCATACATTCTTTCTTTCACATGTGCGTATATAGGAATATATTTATGTGTTCACATGGGTATGGGACTATGTGTTCATATACTGGATTTGAGAATAGTACTTGGGATTTGAGATCAGTCGATGAGATTTGATTTGAGACCGTGAGATCGGTGATTGGCAGGGTTTGTTTTTGAGATACGCCATGATGTCATAACGGATCTTTGGATGACGATACCATTTGAATAGTGATATATATAGAATAGTTGGCTGGTGATCGAGATATGAGATAAGATATGTTAAGATATTTATAATAGGTTGCATTGGGTGATGTATACTTCTTTATGATGAGATGTATGATGATATCGGTTTGTACGAGGCCGTAGATCAGTAGTCAGATCATGAATATATTGATGATATCAGTATTGTACTAGACATAAATCAGTACCCCGGATTATGATCTTTGATAAAAAGAATACCAGATGGATAATGTGATATTGACCCGTACCCAGATTTGGGATGCCGTACGACGGATTTATGTACGAGCTATATATTGATGATAGATCCGCACTCTTGACTTGGGGATGTCTTATTATGGATATTGTATCGGATGTGATACTATTGACGCGGGATCACCGACTAATATATATATATATGTATCGACTCAGACGCTAGGCGGTTTCCTTACCTTTAGTTCAGCCTATTAGCTCTGCCCTATAGTTAGTGTAGTTGTTAGAATAGATTCGACTCCTACCTATTTCAAAAACCAACGAATCGTGGGTATTTTAAAAGACAGGCCAAGGGATTCTACGGATATTTCAAAGAACGTATCTTTTCTTTAAAACACCGTAACCCTTATTTTCAAAACACCGCGATTCGTATTATTTCAAAAGGCACTACTGTATGATTTATATTTATATTAAATGCAGATTAGTTATCGTTGTGTCTCGTTTTCAGCTCCCGCACATTATTACTGTTCGCTCCGCATCGCATACTTATATTGTGATTTCATATACCATTATTGATATCATGTTGTTAGGACACCAGCACCATTACCGATGATGCGTATGTACCACGTACACTTACTTGCCGGCTCACACACATCATCATCGGTAATTGTCATGTCACGTACACTTTAGAAAATACTATTACATTGACATAGCTTGTTAGCTAATAGCTTCGATATGATATTAGTGTACTTGCCTTATGTGCCCGTTTAGACATTGCAGTTATTACTTGCTGGTTCATGCATATTGTTATTCACTGTTATGCCGCATTCATGGATTTTATGCCTATATTCACTGTTTTACGTGCTATTGATGATTTGGATTCGGATTTTCATGAGATTTCCTGGATTTGGGGGAAACCGTAAGAATATATATAAACTTCTTCTCTCTCTCTTTTTAAAATGAAAAGTGCGGTTTTCCCATGATGTATGAGTCGTCCACCATGAGTTTGCTGATGGATTTCGAGACCCGATTCGAGGAGTTGGATGAACCGTCTCGGGTACATGGTGGACCCGGTAAGGTACCCGGGGTAAGAAGATCGAGTAGTAGACAATAAGCCTAGCAGGGGCAGACTACCTACCGGTGTTTTTTCCTGACGCGTCGGATATCCGGAGGATACCGTCGTGTTCTTGTGATTGGATGATAGGGGCCGATCTGGACTGACGGCGTCCTAGATAGTGAGATTGAGATTTTGAGATATTGAGCTACTGAGATTTGATGATACAGGCCAGTCCGGATAGCCGGAGCCTGAGATATTGAGATATAGGATTTATGTTTTGTGTCGATGTTAGACACCGTTTATGCTGATTTCATTATGATACCTCGTTTTAAAAGTACAGAAATCTCACTAAGTTATGAAAGCAGTTTCTTCATTTACATGTATTCTGTTTTCATGCATTCATACCTCATCCATATGATATATTGTTACCTGAGGCATTGACACGAGCACATGGGATTACACTTGGGTTAGATATTTACCCTTGCCCCCTTTTCATGCTCTAGACTTGTCATTTTGAGGATTATGTATATAGTGATCGTATGACCTAGGATTACGTTGTTCATGCGATTTCTGCTCGTAGATGTTTTTTACTCACGAGTTGGCAACTCACCCCCGTTGTGCCACAGTTTCTTGCAGGTTTTGCCGTACAGGTTTCATTACGGCTTTGCAGGCACTGCATCCATTTCCGGGTGATTTGCTAGTAGGTGGGTTCGCTTGCATCGTGACCACCATTATACTTTGTATATTATTATTCTGTTATATCTAGAAGCTCCATCAACCAAACATATATTTATTTCAGAAATAGAGACCAGTGATGTTATTCTTTCGACCTTGGAGTCGCGCGTTGTATTTCTATGGATTTCATGCTGTTTTGAGCTTCTTTTCTGTTGTGATCCTCGCCCTTCGGCGTTGTATATTATATTGCTTGCGTGGTTGTGACCGTCGATTGACGAAGAGCTAGCTCCCGCTTGGGGATGCCTTTATTCATTATATATATGCTTTATCAGGTTTTGTACCCGTTTTGGGTCAGTTTTTACAAAGGAAACTCTGCCGAAATTTTTAGAAAAGACTTGTGATTTTAAAATGAATATTTTAGCGTATGTTGCAAACTACTTGATTTAAATTGGTTTTTCCTTCACTCTACTACTTTTCTTGGTTTGGATTTCTGGGTTTCGGCTTACTTAGATTACGTACGCCTCGAGACGTTTCGTAGTTTAAGTGCCGGTCATGTTCCGTACTTTTGATGGAGTAGGTAGATTGAGTAGAGTGACGTACCGTACGTATGTTCCGTGGCATATTTACGATATGCTACTCCACTTAAGAAACCTTAAGATGTACATTTCTCTGTTCAGTATTATATTCATTCATGATCTAGCCTCATCGGTACCAGTTATGGTTTTGCTGCCATGAGTACGGGCAGGGAGAGCTACGGCTAAAGTTGCGGTCAGCACGAGCTCGTCACGAACGAGGACTGACCACGGCGTAATTCCGGCGACACACGATTGCGGAGATGTGTCTTTTTATGGTTTTTTTGCGCCACGAGCGTTTGATGGATCGCTGTATGAGATTACTCGGACGTGCAGATCAGCACCAGAGGATTGAGCCACTGATAGAGGCCAGCCAGATTTTGATGACCATTGATGTATTGCCTATTCATGATGATTGAGGCACGGTTCAGCGTGCAGACGAGTGAGCTAGTTGTTACTGCGAACGACGAGATATCACCCCATATGTTGGAGCTATTGCAGTACGAGTTGTACTAAGAGATGATATAAGGTCGCTAGTCATCGAGGATGAATGACTAGGACATGTGGTTCGTTCGCCTACCCCGATGCGCGGTCATCAGATAGATTGATTCCAGCTAGAGACGACTTCACGCGGATACGTTGAGAGTCGATAGAGGCGATCGAATGTCAGAAACCTATTATTCCATGTTTGAAGTATTCGGAAAGACATGCAGGCAATTCTATGGACCCTCTAGAAGAATGAAACCCTAACTCGACATAATGACCGTGTGAAAGCCTTTGAACCGTAGGGTTTACGGCAGTTCCGCGGCACCATTAGTGAGGCTTGGGTTTGCCCTTCTATGGTTGGAACACCGATGCTGTGGTATGTACTCGATACTATTAAACTGTACCCAAGATGTTGAGCTCTTGGACGATTATGGGGTTTTGACGAATCGATCGGATGGTTCGACTTCATTCGGATGCTATGTGGTGAGATGCGCTTCTTGGGAGACTCCAGATATGAGGATAGCCGCTGGAGCTCTGTCCATACAGCCACGACGAGACGAGTCCGAAGCAGTCGACATTAGAGAAAAGTGGAGTAAGAGGTTCGTACAAGATCTGGATAAGATGACGTTCCACTCCGCCGACATCAGAGATGCGATACGCATCCCGAGGCATTGTACTTGGATATACCTTCCAGAAGGAGTCGCGATAAGTATGCAGCCGTTCCGGAACAAGAAATAGATATAGTAAAGGACAATGACTTCCGGACAGTTCGGCAGAGACGAGATTTAGGAGAGACCTCGACAGGACCTTTCTGGAATAAATTACGAGAACACTTGGACCCAGGAGTGGTCATGTTACGCACACCAGCAGGCCAGAGTTCAGGATCGTCGATGAGACATGCTATGAATGACCGTAACAGTTGGCCAAAGATTCTTGGAGGATGTGCTTGAGCGCGACTTTTCCGCCACACTTGATTGCAGTATTTTGGACGATCTATTGGCATGAGTGATTTTGATGATTGAGTTTCATGATATTTGTTTTCGTGCACCATGGTTGCACCTACTGAGTATTTACGATTTTTGCACAGTTGTTGCACTTGATATCGTCTTCGTACCTTGGTTTCACATGTTTATAATTTTATGGGTTTCATATAGTTGGTTTGATTTTATGCATATGTACGCACACGATTTGGTTTTTGCACTCGGTATAGTTCGCGTATGCTTGCATTGCAGTGATACGCATTTTGTGCACTACTGTTGCACTGGATTTCGATTTCGATGGTGATCCTCGATATTTGTTTTGTGCACCTGATTGGATTTTGCGCATGTTCGGCGCTTGATATTGGATTTCATGATTTTGTGCATGATGGATGCACCTGATTCGGGTTTTCGTGCATGTTATGAGATACGATTTTGGTGCACACCAGATGCACTAAATCGAGATTCTTCGTGCATGTCAGATGTACCTGATTTTGCTGTCAGGCACACACGTTGCCTATGACAGATATTGAGTGCACATCCGTTGCACCTAGATGTTGTTTTGTGCACCTGTATGGCACCTATATGGATTTTGATTTCCGTGCGCACCAGACGCACAGGGTATTCTTATATACATTTTTGAGATTGATTCCTTATGGAGCATTACGTTTTTATGATGTTTGCTATATGTTTTCATACTGAGCAGGACTAGTCGGAGAACAGCACCTGGATATATTTTGCATGCATTGATAGTTATCGAAGGGATTTCCAAAAAGCGGGCTATAGTCTCAGTATTTACCTACGTGTCTGATATTACACGAAATTTTTAAAACAAGGAAACCCTTCTAAATTGTTTCCAAAACGGCGGAACATACATATTAAACAAAAGATATATACGTATATGATAATTTTCTTATGATTGGCGTCCGCCACTGTGCAGTGTTATGCGCATTGCACAGCGACTCTAAAAGATTTGGCATGCATTTCCTTCAGGTATTTATATGTATAGATATGATGTCTACATGTATAGTTTTGTTGTACATTATATTGGTTTTGTTTTGGATTTGACATTGTGTCTTTACCATGACTCCGATGATTGCGGGATGCTTGACGGAGTTTTGTTTTTGAGTTATCAGCACATTACTCATGCGCATGCATTGCGCTATGATGCGTTTATGTATTGATGATTTCGGAGCCCCGACGACTTGGACTTTTTATTGAAATGTTTTAGAATTTGGGGGTTTAAATTTAAATTCGGGGACCGAATTTTTTATAAGGGGAAAATTGTAACATTTCAGAAAAATAAAATATTCTTTTTAGGTATTTTTATAATTTAATATTAATTTTTTTATGAATATTTTAATATTTCGGTATAATTAAATACCGATAAATGGGAAAAATTTTGGAAAAATTATGAAAAATTCTAAAATAGGGTATTTTATGGAATTATGCCATTTTTAAGTTTTTATGATTAATTATATGATAATTTAATGCTAATCGGGATTAAAAATCGCTAATCGGTTTTTTTAGCATTTTTGTGCAAAACATGCACATGTCATTTTTCCACACTTGTTACATTTTCTACATGTTTTGGGTGCATGGTTTGTTTTGGGTTTACTATTTATGTGAGAAGGATTTAGAGGGAAAAAGAAAAGAAACGGAAAAGTGAAAGAATGATTAGGAGAGAGAAAGAGTAAGTATGGGGTCAAACCCTTGTTGTGAGCCATCCCCCCCAATCATTTCTTCAACCCATTTTCTCTCTCCCTCCTCTCATCTTCTGCTGCTGCTACCGTTCCCCTCTTCCTCCTCCATCTCCAAGCCCCAAAACACCATGGATACAACTCCAAAACCCTATTCCCATTTCACAAAAATTGTTCACAAGCTCGAGAGGAACACATTGGACCAAAAAAGAGAGAATTTTGAGGACTTTGAGCAACTCAAGTATTTTCTTGAGTTGCCAAAGGAGGTAATTTATGCACCATTATAGTAGTATTTCAATTCCTTGTGCATCTATACTTGTTTCATGTCGATATCGAGTGGTTTTGATGAACTTTGGAATTCCAAGTTAGGGTTTAGGGTTTGAAATGAAATCAAAGGTGAATTGAGGTGTAATTAGGGACTACAACCCCTGTTGTGATGTTACATTGGACTAAACTAGAGACTAGAACCCGAAATATGGATTTATGAAACGATATCGGGAAAAACTGTGATTCTGTGAGTGTATTTGGATATCTGCTAACACCCGGGTCACCAGAAAATATTTTTGGTTTGACAGTGAGATGTGCAGGCAAGTAGGAACCACCACCCAAAGCCTTAGCCCCTAACCCATCCTTCAGGCAACCAATTAATCCTTTCTGGCCGCAATTTGCGGCCAGAGTGTGGGTTCTGGGATCCGTGTTGGTTCTGTAGCTTTATCCCCTATAAACTAGACCCTTGGCATATGCAATTTTGACTGATTCCAAATAGCGTAGAATCTGGGGTAATTTTCTTGTGTTGGTGCATGGTTTACGACTTGTTTTAGCATGGATTTTGGTATTTAGTGATTCGTTTCTGTCGGGTTGCGTTTGAACGTCAACGGCAAAGGGTTATTGGTCGTGTTTGCATACGACACTATAGGTTTTTACCTATGAGAGTAGCGTGTGCCGTTTTGGTTTTCCCGATGTGATTTTCATATGCTTTTGCGATTGTATTATCTTGTAGGCACCCTACGTGATGTTGAGGCGTTGAAGATGAAGATGGCAACATCGGCACCGGCACACAAGAAGCAAGGTGAGTAGATTTATATCTACGGGGAGAAGTCGGGTGGATGGCGTATAGCACCCCGCAGTTCGTGGTGATGTATACAATTACGTATGCACACATATATTTATTATATGTTGTTTGAGTTGATTGATGATAAAGATGGATTTTTGGTGTTCTTGGATTGGTTTAGTGTTAGTGGCGAAACCCTAGAGTCGTGGTTGCACCCACACACACGCACACACATACATGCATACATTCTTTCTTTCACATGTGCGTATATGGGAATATATTTATGTGTTCACATGGGTATGGGACTATGTGTTCATATATTGGATTTGAGGATAGTACTTTGGATTTGAGATGAGTTGATGAGATTTGATTTGAGGCCGTGAGATCGGTGATTGGCAGGGTTAGTTTTTGAGATACGCTATGATGCTATAACGGATCTTTGGACGATGATACCATATGAATAGTGTTGTATATAAAATAGTTGGCTGGTGATCGAGATGTGAGATAAGATATGTTAAGATATTTATAATAGGTCACATTGGGCGATTTATACTTCTTTATGACGAGATGTGTGATGATATCGGTTTGTACGAGGCCGTAGATCAGTAGTCAGATCATGAATATATTGATGATATCAATATAGTACTAGACATAGATCGGTACCCCGGATTATGATCTTTGATAAAAAGGATACCAGATGGATAATGTGATATTGACCCGTACCCAGATTTGGGATGCCGTATGACGGATTTACGTACGAGCTATATATTGATGATAGATCCGCACTATTGACTTGGGAATGTTTTATTTTGGATATTGGATATTGTATCGGATGTGATACTATTGAGGCGGGATCACCGACTAATATATATATATATATATATATATATATATATATATATATATGAATGTATGTATATATCGACTCAGACGTTAGGCGGTTTCCTTACCTTTAGTTCAGCCTGTTAGCTCAGCCCTATAGTTAGTGTAGTTGTTAGAATAGATTCGACTCCTACCTATTTCAAAAACCAACGAATCGTGGATATTTTAAAAGACAGGCCAAGGGATTCTACGGATATTTCAAAGAATGTATCTTTTCTTAAAAACACCGTAGCCCTTATTTTTAAAACACCGCGATCCATATTATTTCAAAAGGCACTACTGTATGATTTATATTTATATTAAATGCAGATTAGTTATCGTTGTGTCTGGTATTCAGCTCCCGCACATTATTGTTGTTCGCTCCGCATCGCATACTTATATTGTGATTTCATATACCATTATTGATATCTTGCTGTTAGGACACCAGCACCATTACCGATGATGCGTATGTACCACGTACACTTACTTGCTGGCTCACACACATCATCATCGGTAATTGCCATGTCTCGTGCACTTTAGAAAATACTATTACATTGACATAGCTTGTTAACTAATAGCTTCGACATGATATTAGTGTACTTTCCTTATGTGCCCGTTTAGACATTGCAGTTATTACTTGCTGGTTCATGTATATTGTTATTCACTGTTATGCTGCATTCATGGATTTTATGCCTATATTCACTGTTTTACGTGCTATTGATGATTTGGATTTGGATTTTCATGAGATTTCATGGATTTGGGGGAAAACCGCAAGAATATATATAAACTTCTTCTCTCTCTCTTTTTAAAATAAAAAGTGCGGTTTTTCCATGATGTATGAGTCGTCCACCATGAGTTTGCTGATGGATTTCGAGACCCGATTCGAGGAGTTGGATGAACCGTCTCGGGTACATGGTGGACCCGGTAAGGTACCCCGGGGCAAGAAGATCGAGTAGTAGACGATGAGCCTGGCAGAGGAAGACTACCTACCGGTGATTTTACCTGACGCGTCGGATATCCGGAGGATACCGTCGTGGTCTTGTGATTGGATGATAGGGGCCGGTCTGGACTGACGGCGCCCTAGATAGTGAGATTGAGACATTGAGATTTTTTGATATTGAGCTACTGAGATTTGATGATACAGGCCAGTCCGGATAGCCGGAGCCTGAGATATTGAGATATTTGGATTTATATTTTGTGTCGATGCTAGACACTATTTATGCTGATTTCATTATGATACCTCGTTTCAAAAGTACAGAAATCTCACTAAGTTATGAAAGCAGTTTCTTCATTTACATGTATTCTGTTTTCATACATTCATACCTCATCCATATGATATATTGTTACCTGAGGCACTGACACGAGCACATGGGATTACACTTGGGTTAGATATTTACCCTTGCTCCCTTTTCATGCTCCAGACTTGTCATTTTGAGGATTATGTATATAGTGATCGTAGGATCTAGGATTGCGTTGTTCATGCGATTTCTGCTCGTAGATGTTTTCTACTCACGAGTTGGCAACTCACCCTCGTTGTGCCACAATTTCTTGCAGGTTTTACCGTACGGGTTTCATTACGACTTTGCAGGCGTTACTTCCATTTCCGGGCGATTTGCTAGTAGGTGGGTTCACTTGCATCGTGACCACCATTATACTTTGTATATTATTATTCGGTTGTATCTAGAAGCTCCATCAACCAAACATGTATTTATTTCAGAGATAGAGACCAGTGATGTTATTCTTTCGACCTTAGAGTCTCGCGTTGTATTTCTATGGATTTCATGTTGTTTTGAACTTCTTTTCTGTTGTGATCCTCGCCCTTCGGCGTTGTATATTATATTGCTTGTGTGGTTTTGACCGTCGATTGACGAAGAGCTAGCTCCCGCTTGGGGATGCCTTTATTCATTATATATATGCTTTATCAGGTTTTGTACCCGTTTGGGGTCAGTTTTTACAAAGGAAACTCTGCCGAAATTTTTAGAAAAGACTTGTGATTTTAAAATGCATATTTCGGCGTATGTTGCAAACTACTTGATTTAAATTGGTTTTTCCTTCACTCTACTACTTTTCTTGGTTTGGATTTCTAGGTTTTGGCTTACTTAGATTATGTACGCCTTGAGACGTTTCGTAGTTTAAGTGCCGGTCACGTTCCGTACTTTCGGGTCGTGACAACGCCGCGGTTCCGCCGCACTTCTGAGGAGTTAGGGCCCTGGATTTTCTGGTTGGGATCCTAATAACTAGTTACCATATATGGAAAGTCATTATATTAGGAAAGTTTCCATATATGGAAAGTTACCATATATGGAAAGTCGCCAAATTTGGAAAGTTACCATATATGGAAAGTCACCATATTATGAAAGTTACCATATATGAAAGTCACCATTTATGGAAATTTACCATATATGGAAAGTCACCATATTAGAAAGTCGTCATATATGGTAACTAGGTTTCTTCTTTGAGGGTTATATAAAGGACCAAGGGCTAAAGTTAGAAGGCATCAACCTGAAGAGATCACGAAGTCCACGACAGGCTCACGCATCCAGGCTAATCATCAACTGTTCATCTACCTCCTTAGAATAGATCGAGAAGCAAACCAGAATTTTGTAATCATTTCCTAAGGGAACAAAGTGTAAATGAATTTTGTTGATTAATAAAGGTAGTAGTTTTCTTATTCTATCTTTTTGTAGTTTTAATATGATTTCTCTCTCCATCTTTTCTTCTCCCAACATGCGCGAGTAATTCTTCACTTGTTAGGATTCATGGGATTAGGGTAGGTTAATGGATGATGAAGATCCTTAAACTCTTTTTAAATCCTATAAAGTTTATAAACATTATCAAAAGAATAGTTAACATCCTAATTGGGCGCGCTATCAATTCATTGATAATCGCGACCACGATTAGATATTAGATTAACAATTGTTTTGGTAAAGGCTAGATATGAACGGAGTTCCGTGTCGAGATAGGGGTTAAGAGTGGGAACCCTTTTCCCTCCAGAAACCCTAATCTATATGCATTACTGTCATTCTAGTTTTAAATCTATTAAAGGATAAAAAGATTAATCTTTAATTAATCATCCATAACTACTAAATCCTAATGAACCCTACAAGCCCCCTTTTTAATATTAAATTTACCTCCGTAGTTAATCTAGATCTATATTTTGCATCCTTGTTTAACGTAGATCTAGATCCTACAATCATTCTTCACCATTCTTATTCTCCCTTCCTAATCAACACGCCTAAAGTAAGAATAAAAGGTTCCACGTTTCCCTGAGGACGACCCGTACTCACCTCGGTCTAGCTACGCATGACACCGTTCTGATTGCGGTTAAACTACAAACACTTTTTCAAACAAAATCAGGAGAACAAGATTGTTTTACCACCCCCATATGAACAGAAGGAAAGAAAAAAGAAAAGTGGGGGTTTATATTCCAGGAACTTAGTTTCTTCAAAATATGTTCCATAAGAAAAGAAAAGAAAGATGGCTCTTTTATGAAAATTAAAAGAACTTAGTTCTTATGAAAATGAAAAAGACAGAAGGAAAAAACCTTCCTTAGAGATTTGTTATATACAAGAGTTTAACTCTTAATAAAAATAGAGTTTAATCTGTGGGGCAAGGCTCATGTGATAACACGTGAGTGCCCAACATAATAATGGACCACGTGATAGGATGTGAGCATCAAAGGAAACAGCAGCCCACGTGATAGCACGTAAGCTCCAGAGAGGGAAATGGTTTAGTATTTATCACTACTCATGTAATAGCACGTGAGCGCCAAGAAACATAGCGGCTCACATGATCGCACGTAAGCGCCATAGAAAACCAGCGGCTACGTGATATCACATGAACACTGAAGCGGGAAGGATATTATATCCTATGTTGAATCTTAAGGTTCTGGGCCCAGTACTTAGCACTGTTGGGTTATGTAAAGCCCGAAACAAAATATATGGCCTAGTGCTTAGAACTGTTGGGTAATATAAAGCCCAATGTTTATTCTAAAATAGACTAAGTCCTTGAAGTTTTAAACTTCTTTGATTTAAAAAATCAATCAATCGAGCTCATATGTTCATATACTTTAAGTCGACCTTAATCTAAAACAAGATTAACGGTCCTTAACCATATTTTAATTCGATCTTAGACTAAAAAAAGATTAACGATCTTTAAACCTCTGAACTGATGGCAGGTATAGTTTAGGTTCAATCCCAAATATAAGATTTACGGATTTGGACTAATTCACGCCCTATGGGCGACGACAACGTTAGTCTCCATATACAATCCAAGGCCAAACCCAAAATAAACAATATATATACACGACACGAAGTGTATCTATGGAGAAGGAGAATGCTTTTATCGCTTTGTGATAATGTAATTAACAGTAGAGGCTTGCGCCTATAGGAAAAAGCGTCCCCACAATCAAAAACCCCTCACATATGAAGGGGAATCTGAGAGATCAGCTACAACGGCCGCATCCATTCAAACCTCTGATATACGGTGCCATAAATCAATTTGGTATCTTCGGAGAGGTGGATGGATATGTTCCATATAGTATCTACCCCAGCATTCAGGCTTGACGCGCTCCCCGCGCCTCAGTCCGGTTTACGGCGGTAAACAGAATCCGGCACGTCTGGTGGGACCTTTTTCTCTTTCCACTCCACACTTTGTGTGTCGTGTTTCCATGAACAAGATCACAGTTTATATGTTTATAATTGTCCTGGGGTTGTGGGATACTGAAGCTGGCGTTTCTTCACTATGCAGATATCAATATCTTTTACATGCACTAACTGCAATTCAGGCGTTAACACATCCGGTGAAGTAAAATATGGGCCACTCGCAGCCTCAATTATATGCATTACGGCTCTTCAGGAAATAAATAGGCTTTCCTTTGGGTCAATGATTCCACCTCCTACCCTCAGTGCCTCAACGCCGAAGGGGGAAGTCCAGAAGAAGTTTGTATCCCACTGGTTGGCTCCTCAAGCTTCAGCTCTGTCGATGGCATCGGTCATCAAACGATTGACACCTACCGTAGGCCAGGATCGACGTAGGGGGCAGAATATTCAAGCTCCAATAGAATACAGGGGGCATACTCACGAAGCTTCTAAGATAGAAGAAGCTCCGGCCTCAAGAGGCGCACGACGTCGATATTGTCGTCAAGTGAAGCAGGATGGGGGCAGCTCTCCATCTGGGTTGACTCCACCACTGTCGAATGTCCATGATGTTGTTCCAGTTGGGAACAACTTCAAATTACTGAACAGAGTTCAATGCAATTCACCGACTGCTGTTCTGAAGAAGACTCCACCACCTGTGGAGATACCAAGAGCACCGAAGATGACACGCTCTCCTAAAAGACTTTCTTCATTGATATATAAGGTATAGAAGGAGGTGAAGAACTCTGTTATTGTCTACAACTCTTCTTCAAAATCCGCAAAG
The DNA here is from genome assembly GCA_030015575.1 of Agapanthus africanus. Lineage (NCBI taxonomy): Eukaryota > Viridiplantae > Streptophyta > Magnoliopsida > Asparagales > Amaryllidaceae > Agapanthus > Agapanthus africanus. Next base: position 818,017,505 of record CM057339.1, on the reverse strand, counting down.
ATGAAGCATCGGCCAAATACTGACAAATCCCCTTCCAAACAAAAGAGAATTTCTTCGAAGGTTGTTCCTATGGTGATGGTTCCACCTAAAGCGGCTTTTTACAAAAGAGAATGGCCAGAGAAAGTTCAAGCACCCGAGGAAAACTCTAAGGGCCGAAATTCCAAAATTCCTCAAGCATGGGGACAGGATAGTTCACACATTCCATATGGTGAGCTCCAAAGATGAACACCATGCTTCTGCTAGCCACAGGCCGCATACTCAGTCTATGACAAAGTCTCAACAAGAATATGAAAAGATGCATGAGATACTTAGTCACACAGCAGCACTCGCTAGGCCACCGTCTAAGGCAAACCCAGAATACACACCCGAAGAAAGAACAGGGCAGGAGTCTTACGTGGACTACCTGAAGCGCATTCTCAAGGAAAAAGATGAAGTGGCAGAGATGGCCACTCATATGAACAAAATGGCTCTCTTGATTCAAGATATAGCTGGAATGATGGCTCATTAAGAACCCTGGGCAGATGAATCGCCAACGGTCATTCTTAATGACAAGGGTGACACGTCAAATCCTCTGCAAGCCCTATCAACGACTAAAGAGGAAATGATATCCAAAGCAATACTGGACGAATATATCTCCGAGCAGATTAAAACTCACTGTGCCAGTGAAGCGGAAAATAAATTGGTCAGGACCGTCCGATTGTATCTGGCATGCTACGACTAGAGGCTGTACCCTCCAGGATACACATTTCCAACGTTCCACATATATAAAGAGACCGAGAATCCTCTCCAGCACATTACGCAGTTTAAATCCATGGGCGCCAATACTGGAGGAGATGATATGCTGCTTCTCCGTCAGTTCATTAGCAGCCTGTTAGGCACTGCTTTCGAATGATATTCGGAGCTTCCTATCGACTCCGTGAAGACTTTTACTAAAATAGAAAAGCTTTTATGCCAAAGATTCGCCAGTGCGAGTGAACGCATTACCATGATGGCATTAATCAATGAAAGGGTCGGACCGAACGAGACATGGGTTCAATATGCTATCCGATGGCAAAACCTTTGGTCTAAATGCGAGCAGCGCATCTTGGAAGCCCCAGCCGTCGGAATTTTTGTAGCTACTATTAACCGACATTCGCAAGAGTACCCATTCATGGCCTTTTTCAAGCCTACTACCTTTCAAGAGCTTATCGATAAATTAGCTTAGCTGGATCAGATTTGTCAAGGCCTTTCCTCTTCTGGTAAAGATTTATGAAAAAACAAAAGCGAAGGCGAGGCAGCATCTATCACAAACACACAACAAACGAGCAGCCCTTAAGCAACCGGTTGCCAAAATTACAACCATGCGGGTCCCACCCTTGAAAAGATTGGTACGTGAATACTCAATCCACTAAAACATACCCAGGGGGCATCTTGCTCGCTGGCGGAGGAATCTCCATATGAGATGATCGTTTCGTCAAAAATAGAAAAGATATTAAAGGACCTGCAAGCGTGTCCTAAAATCAAGTGGAAAGTCGAACCAAAAGTTATGGAAGGGATGTAGAAGCCATGTCCACTGGGAAAATGGATGATAAGGGGAAAAGCCTTCAAGTCAATTCCTCCAAGAAAAAGAAGACAAAGACCAAAAGACCCGTGCAACCTGCCGAATATATGAACAACCATACGGATTTGTAGAAGCATATTGACGTGTTGGAGGAATATAACCAGAAGGCACGTTCGTCAGTCATTCTCAAAGAAATTCTTCTGTAACCCTTCAAAAATAAGGATTCTGAAGAAGAAGACTCAATAAAAAGAGTGGAAGATTGGGTGGAATGATGCCACATGATCTTTCGTTCCTTCGTATATGAAGAAAATACTCCATCAGTGTCAGAAAGAGACACTGATGAGCAGGGGAAGGTACCATGCAAAGTGCTCTGTATTTCCCACAAGACAACCCGATTGACGCGATGATTAAAGAAGCAATCCAAGAGGGTGAAAATAACCTAAGGTGTGATGTGTTCATTTATGAAAAGGCCAGACAGTAATTCCAAAGCGAACAAGCAGCAGAAGGGACAAGTTACGTAGCTCCCCGACCAAAATAAACATGGTGGACTGCTATGTCCCTAAACAGGCAACGTGCCCTATGGTGGATCTCCATATAGATCACTGTATACAATCCATGGGCACGTGCGATATGCATCGCTACTGTGTTTTTCCAAATATATGTTGCCTTATGGGCTCCTTGAGATCTACATTGCACCTGAAGTCCCACCGGCGAAGATTGCAACTCAAGTCCCACTTGCGAGGCTGCACCTAAAGTCCCACCGGCTATGAAGCTCCACCGATGATGCAATCCTCCAAAAGAAGTTATACCCTATGGCTAGTCTCCATATTGACTACTGTATACAATCCATGGACATAAAAGATCCATATCTCTCCCAAGTCTCACCAGCAAACGATGTTTGGTTATCTACGGCGAAGCTACCTCTGAAAGTTTCACCATAAAACGATCGGTACGTCCATAAGAAAAATGGGCACGGATGAAAACCTGAAAAGGCTCCGTGGGTAAAAACAGCAGGACTGCCGGTGAGCTTGTGAAAACCCGAAAGGGTGCAAACTCGTAAAAAACAATACATTCACAAGCAAAATGGAAATGAATGAAAACCCAAAACGGCTCCATGAGTAAAAATAGCAGGACTGTCGGCGAGCTTGTGAAAACCTGAAACGACACAAACTCGTAAAAAATATACACTTGCAAAGTCCTCTCGACTTTGTAAGGAGAAAGCATATGTGTGAGATCCTTATGAACACAAAGGAGAAACAAGCTTAGGAATCTATACGATTCTTAGGGAGAAAATACACTTATGAGATCCTCTCGACTCGTAAGGAGAAAATACTCCTATGAGACCCTCACGGCTTATAGAATTCAAAAGCTTTACAGGGATCTAAACCTGTTTTCTAAGCCATCATATCCCTAAATTGCTCTACAAATAGTTCACTATCGACTCTTGTATACAATCTACATGCACAAAATAATATGTTTCAGCGAATTCCCACCAATGGCGAGAAATATCCCCATATGGTGAACGGCACTTGTGAGTCATCTCGACTTGCAGCGAGAGAACACTCTTGTGAGATCCTTACGATTCGCAAGGGAAACCCTTTTAGGAGTCCACATGAATCCTAAGAAGAAAATGCTCCTGTGAGATCCTTTCGACTCATGGTAAGAAATACCTTTATGAGATCCTTACGGCTCATAAAGACAAAAAACCATAGTTGACAGGGATCTAAACCTGTCTTCTAAACCACCTTTTTCCAAATAGGCAACGGCAAATGATGAGTCGCTCCTGACAATATTCCAGTTGTAACGATATTGATGCCTAATCAGGTATCAAACTCCAAGTCCTCTCACGGCAAATGATGAGTTGCTCCTTGCAATATTCCTGTTGTAGCGATACTGATGTCTAATCAGATATCAAACTCCAAGTCCTCTCACAGCAGATGATGAGTCGCTCCTACCGATATTCCAGTTGTAGTGATACCAATGCCAAAGCAGGTATTAGACTTCAAGTCCCCAACTCGCATTAAAAATCAACGAGCAAAAAAATATGTGCATATGAAATAACCGAAATGATTGGGTAACTCGTAATAAAAATCAGCGAGTAAATATAAAATAAATAGTCGAAATGATTGGACACCGTGAATAAATAGCCGAAATGATTGGACAACCATGACTTTCGCGATAAGAAAAGCTGAAATGAGAAAGCATCACAAATAAAATAGAAAAGAAAATTTTTCTTCCCTATGAGTAGTTCAATATTGACTCGTGTATACCATCCATGGGCAAAATCAAATGATAATGAGCAACGTGCTCCACCAAACGCTACCAAGCAAGGGAATTCGTCGACGACGGTCCAAGTCTCAGTGGCACCATATGCAAGCCCAAAGAATACCAAAAGCTACTTTATCTCCGGGGGTTTAGTCTAGGGAGATATGTGCTCCACCAAACGCTACCAAGCAATGTGCTCCACCATACACAACTTCTCAAAATTCAAGTCAAAATGAAGCAATGCAGTGGCATCGACCTAGCACTGAGTCTCGATGGAAGCTCATATAGCCTAGGGATTACTTCGGCATTTCTTCTTGTTCCAGCAGAATACAGACACAACGTCAGCAAGGTAGAGTGATGGAAATTTCCTAACTCCAATTCTTGATAGCAAAGTATACAGCCTAAAGACTATATGAACGCCTCCTTCCAGCGGAATACGGACGCGACGTCAGCAAGGACCATAGGGTCAAAATGATAGTGGTGTAATGGCATATTCCTAACTCTAGGTCCCGATAGCAATATAGGCAGCCTAAAGACCGATTCAACGCACATCTTATTCCATCAAGATACATATGAGCATCAACAAAGAATAAAGGGTCAGAATGAAGAGGAGTGATGGCATCTCCTGGATCCATGTCTTGATGGCATAAATACAGCCTACATACTATTTGGACAATTCTCTTACTTCAACGGAGTACAAACGTGGTGTCAACAGAGCGCCAAAATAAAAGTGGAGTGATGGAAAATTCATAGCTCCAGATCTCGCTAGCAATATAAACAACCTAGAGATCATATGGATGTTGGCTTTACTTCAGTGAAAGATTGGCGCGACATCATCAAAATGAAGCGGAGTGATGGCATATTTCTAGCTCCAGCTCTCAATGGCAGCATATACACACCTAAAGACCGTTGGATGTCATCTCACCTCGGAAAGGTGTAGTTATGACTTCCCCAGGACTCAATGGATGGAGTCTGACCTCAAGGTAAAACGCCACGGTGACGCCTAACGCTAAATCTTCTAATGGCATATGGATATACCATCCTGAGAAGATTACTTGAGACGTTGTATCCTGCATCGCCAGGGTTGGGTGATACAGCAAGTGCACGGCTGCTCGAACCGTGATCTGAGGAACGCAAACCAAGAAGAAGTCAGCTAATGCAATGATGCGATGGACTAAACCCAGTACCACAAACTTAACAGACTCTATGATAAATGGGGTTATATATGTTTAGCGTTAGGATGAGTTTATCTGTATTCCTAATGGAAGGGTAAATTAAACGCTCCGGGATGAGTAAATAAATTAAGCCAGGTCACTTCCGCATAAACGATGAAGTGAAGAAGTCACTTACAGGTCCTCTCGACTCGTAGGGGAAAATACTCTTGTGAGATCCTTACGACTCTCAAGAGATAAGACACTTAGGAGTCTTCACGACTTTTAAAGAGAAAATGCACATACGAGATCCTCTCGACTTGTAGGAAGAAATACTTTTATGAGACCCTTACGGCTCAGGTAACAAGGATTTAAACCTGTTTCCTATGCCATCGCTGCCATGCGGACTGTCTCCATACTGACTACCATATACTATCCATGGGACATATTCTGCAAAGCCACTTACATGTCCTCTTGACTCGTTATGACTCACAAAGGCAAAATTCACTTAGGAATCCATACGATTCTTAAGGAGAAAACACACCTATGAGATCCTCTCGACTCATAGAGAGAAATGACTTTATGAGACCCTTACGGCACATGAAGATTAAAAAATTTCTTGGGCGACAGGGATCTAAACATATTTCCTAAGCCATCAAATCTCTGGTAATGCATTACTTTGCACTACTTAACCCACGTAAATATTTACGTAGGCAAAATAGTGGAGGGCATTTGCTCCTACCAAAATTTTTGGCTCAAACTTACATTTGTTCCCTTCTGAAAAATAGAGGGCATCCCCCACGTGTTAAACACGTGAGCACTCACGTGCAAAGCATGTGAGCACCTATTGCAGTTAGGATTAAATCCAATAGTAGCACCCATATGTTAGACACGTGAGCACTCATGTGCAAAGCACGCAGGCACCTGCTGTAGTTAGGATTAAATCCTATAGTAGCACCCACGTGTTAAACATGTAAGCACTCACGTACAAAGCACATGAACGCGGGAGCCCAAAATCGTTCCCTTATAAATAGAAGGGCAGCCCCAACGTGTTAAACACGTGAGCACTCACATGCAAAGAACATGAGTACCTGCTTCAGATAGGATAAAATGCTATAAAAGAACCCACGTGTTAAACACGTGAGCACTCACATGCAAAGTACGTGAGTACCGGCTTCAGATAGGATTAAATGCTATAAAAGAACCCACGTGTTAAATACCTGCGCGCTCACATGCAAAGCACGTGAATGCTGGAGCCCAAAATCGGAGCGATTCGCTTCATGTAGAATCAAATTTTACATGGGAAAACATTTTCCTGATCTTTCTAAAATAAATAAGATCTTCTCTGTTAAATAGAGAACACTCGGATCAAATATCCACTGGTGATTAAAAAAATCACCGTTAGAATTAAATTTTATTTAGGAAAAATATTTCCCTAACCTTTCTTAAATAAAAAAGATTGACTCTCTGTTAAACAGAAAGCCGCTGAATCAAAAATCTAATGATGATTAAAAAATCACCGATTAATCAGAAGATAGAATTAAATTCTATGTTAGGAAAATATTTTTCCAATCTTGTTAAAACGAACAAGAAATATTTACTGTTAAACAGAAAGTCACTGGATCAAAAATCCAGCGGAGAATAAAATTCCCCAAGTGATCTTTAAGATCAATTAAATCAATTGATATCTCTCAAAGAGAGATTTACTCAAACTAATTGATAGTTTTCCTCTCCTATATGAAGGACCTGAGACTCCAAGTCTCATACACACAATACCCCCTATAAGCTTCCACAAAAAACCAAGAATTTAATTTTCTTTTGAAGAAAGATCATCTTTCTCCTTCCAAGAAAAACCCTAGATAAAATAGAGATAAAAATATCTCCCTTTTTGTCTATTTTATATATGAAACAAAGGTTTAATCTTTTAAAAGAACTTAGTTCTTCCTCTGAATATGAGATCCATAAGACAAATCTCCCATAAAGAGAATTTAATTCTCATAGGGAAGATCTAGTTCGTTAAACTCAAAGATCCAAAGGAGAACAATGTTGTTTTACCATCCCCACATGAACAAAAGGAAAGGAAAAAATGATGGAGTTTATACTTCAGGAACTTAGTTCTTTCAAAATATGTTTCATAAAAAAAGATAGTTCTTTTATAAAGAAATTAAAAGAATTTAGTTCTTATGAAGAAGAAAAATACAGAAGGAAAAAACCTGCCTTAGAGATTTGTTCACTACAAGAGTTTAACTATTAATAAAAATAGAGTTTAATCTCTGGGGAAGGGCTCACGTGATAAGACGTAATTGCCCAAGTAAACAATGGCCCACGTGATAGCACTTGAGCATCAAAGGAAAAGCAGCCCACGTAATAGCATATGAGCGCCAGAGAGGGAAACGGTTTAGTGCTTAGCACTACTCACGTGATAGCATGCGAACACCAAGAAACATAGCGATTCACGTGATAACACGTGACCACCAAAGAAAATCAGCGGCTCACATGATATCACGTGAGCACTGAAGCGGGAAGAATATTATATCCTATGTTGAAGCTTAAGCTTCTAGCCCAGTGCATAGCACTATTAGAATATGTAAAGCCCAAAACAAAATATATTGCCTAGTACTTAGCACAGTTGGGTAACATAAAACCCAATGTTTAGTCTAAAATAGACTAAGTCCCTGAAGTTTTAAACTTCTTTGATTTAAAAAAAATCAATCGAGCTCATATGTTCATATATTTTAAGTCAGTCTTAATTTAAAACAAGATTAACGGTCCTTAACCATATTTTAAGTCAATCTTAGACTAAAACAAGATTAAGGATTCTTAAATCTCTGAACTAATGGAAGATATAACTTAGGTTCAATCTTAAATCTGAGATTTAAGGATATGGACTAATCTGTGTCCTACGAGCGACGACAACGTTAGTCTCCGTATACAATTCTAGGGCAACCCCAAAATAAACAATATATATACATGACATGAAGCGACATCTATGGAGAAGGAGAAAGTTGTTATCGCTTTACGATAACGTAATTAACTGTAGGGGTTTGCGCCTGTAGGAAAATGCGTCCCCACAATTAAAAAACCCTCACATATGAGGGGGGATCTGATAGTTCAGCTTCAATGGTCGCATCTATCCAAACCTTCAATATATGATACCATAAATGAATACACTTGGTATTTTCGGAGAGGTAGATGGATATATTTCATATAGAATCTTCCCCTGCATTTAGGCTAAACGCGCTTATCGCGCCTTAGTCCGGTTTCCAGCGGTAAACATAGATCTCGATCAAAAAGTTAAGGGAGGAGACGACGGCTCCATAAGGGATTAAGATAAAGGCCATTAAGGAGAACTTGGGAAAGGAGAAGTAGATCATATCATTGGAGATCTATAAGGAGAGGGTTTTTTTAACCCTTGTAAGGTTTTTCTTTTTCTCTAAAAGTTCTAATAAAGATATTATCTCCTTTTCCCCAAATAGCTTTCATGTGTTATTTGATTTTGATTTTGTTCTATTTGTTATTCGTCAGAAGGGATCTTTAGATCCGTAAGGTTTTCGCGTGTGTAACAACAAGAAGAATTTCTTATGTTTGGTTGTGTTTTTCATATTATCTTTTCTTCTGAAAGATTCCATGCTTGATTTCTGAATTGTTTAGAACCTAAAAATTCTTACAAATTGGTATCAGAGCTTGATTGAGAGAATAATGACGAAGATGGAGACAACTCAAATCAAAATAAGGATGGTGTGCTTGAATAGCACAAACTGGTCGATATAAAAGCCAAGGATGGAAGACATGTTGCGCCTCAACGATTTAGATGCACCTCTTGCTGGGATTAGCGCCAAACCAGAGAATATGTTTGATGAAAATTGGGCAAGGATGGATCGGAAGGCGTAGGGTCCTATTCGGGGATGGATAAAAGATTCGGTGTTCCACCATGTGTCGTCGGAGAAAACAAAAGAAGCAATATGGAAGAAGTTGACAGATCTCTATGAGAGAAAGACGGCTATGAACAAGGCTTTTCTAATGAAAGAATTGATGAATCTGAAGTTCCAGGAAGATTCCTCAATAGCGGAGCACTTAAACGAAATTCAAAAATATTATGAATCAACTAGAAGCTATAAAGATGATGATTGAAGACGAGATGCAAGCGCTTATAGTGTTGAGTTCCCTTCCGAATAGTTGGGAAACTCTGGTAGTTTCTTTGAGCAACCCATCTCCTGATGGAGCTATTTCGATGAGCTCAGTAAAAAATTGTCTCTTGAATGAAGAACTAAGAAGGAAATCATCAAGTAGACTATCAGATTCATCTGCACGTACTGTAAGAGAGGGTCTGAAGTGGAAGAAAGAACAGAGCAACGATGGAAGAAATGTTGGATATAGTACCCTCAAGGCAATTATTATGATTGCAAGTAGGCGATTATGATAATTGAGGGAGGACCTATATAGGTATAACAGTCTTATTCGAGATGATAGTATGCTATCTAGTTTGTCTTCATCATTGATGAAACCCGTAGGATTTTTCTTGACAACCAGCATTATGATGGCGATCATATATGTGGGAGCTGGATTGTCCATAAGCACATCCTTAAATGTCCCTAGTCATGGAAGTTTCAAGACCGGGCATCGATATTCCGGAGTTGACTGGTGAATATGTTTCTAGACCCCGACGAGGGGCGGTGGCCGGTCTCACAAGCCATTGGTGTTGTTTAACCTAAGATGGTGTACAGGTGCTCACTGGAGGTGAGTACACCAGACGGACTCATCGAGAACTTCTAGATGGTATTATATCTATCGTCAGATGGAAGTTCTCAGGTGGTATGAGTACAGGTAGTCCTTTGACCTGAGATCGTCATTTGTATCGTGTGAGTTCCCACTGTACTTTGATTACTATCCTACCACGGCTCAAAGGAGTAGTGAAAAATGGTTTTAGGAGTCGATGTCGATGTCCCTGGACACATGGAGGCAGTGGTCGATTGTCAGGGATTCGTCTCTCCTGGTAATAAGAGCCGATGTTGCGTTGTGTTCAGTTAGCTATCACTAGAAATCTGTGGCCACGGTGGATGAGATTTAATGATGGTTGATCAGTAGTATCTCTGTTAGTGACTCAGACACGGCTTATCGAGTTAGTAAGGGTATGACGTTGTCCACCCTTAGACCCGATATGCGATACTCTTAGACGAAGAGATCAGACTATATGGAGATTGTCACATTCAGGATCAGTAGGGTAAGGACATACTTGATTGTCGACCCCCTTTCGGCAAGTACCTGGATAGCCGTTACATACAGCTAGTGCCGCTAACGTGCTTATGGTTAAACCCACTACCAGCGTATTGTCGAGTTTTTAAAGTCCCACACAGAGGGTTTTCTCGGTTCAGGTGATAGATGTAGGAGCCGTATGTTAGTACGTGCAGGGGTCCAATTAAATACGTGTACGGGATACACGGACTTTAATCGGATGGTTGATAATACTAGCCGGCTTAGGATTACGGCGAATTATTTAATCAGATTTTGATTTAATAATTTATATATATATATATATATATATTAGTATTATTGTTCACTATTCATTTTCTCTCTTTGGTGCTATCCGTATTTTTTATACGGATATGAGTATATGTAGCGATACATGTACCAGGTGAAATATTCTGTATTTATGTGGGAATGCTTTTACAAAAAGGACACCTCATATTTATTTTTCTATTTAGAAAAATAAATGGAAATGAGGTGGAAAGTGATGAGGCATGAAGCATGGTTATGAACATGTAGAAAGCCATGGTTTTGGATTTTATATTGATAAAATAATTATGGTTGCACTGTTGAACCATGGTTGAAAAAGCAAAGGCATACAATTTTCTACACTTGATGATTTTCCATTCTACATTTTTTTGAGTTGCTTCATGGCTCAAGACTTTAGCCATTTTTCCTCACCTCTTCCTTCTCCTTCTTCTTGCTCTCTCTTGAGCATGGATTTTTTGAGAGAAAAATTAGTGAAAAATTCCTACATCACCCATAATCCATCATTAGCAAATTTGGATCGTCAGTCGGAACCTTTTCCGGTTTTCTTCGGGTGAATCTTCTTCGGTGAGGGTGTTCGCCTTTCAAGCGCGTTCCCGGCGTCTATGAGCTTGGAGGGCTCTTCCACAATTAGGTGGACACGTGTCGAAGCTTGTATTTCTATACCCTTGCGTTTGGATCGAATCCTAGGGTATGCGTGTTTGGTGCTTGCATAAAGTTTTTGTTTTCACTTCCGTCTTGGCCACAGCCTCCACGACCTGAGGACCAAACACCAACATGGTATCAGAGCCTCCCAAATACCTTAAACTAGAAGTAGATGATACTTTAGTTTCAATACCGAAAAACTCCGATTTTCAAAACCCGGTTTCTGATCGAAAAAATTTTGGTCTATGAAAAATTTTTAAACAAGTGCAGAAGCTTACTCTAAATATGATAGTGACACAGAATGAAAACGAGGAGATTACACCTAAGAAAAACTGCCAGAAATGGCTCTTTTCCCGCTATGGGTGGTTTTCTGGAGGATTCTGGTCCTCGTTTTCATTCTGTGTCTTGGGTATTGAAAATTGGGATTTTTGGTCTTATTTGATTTGCCCCAGATTTCACTTAGTGTTATCTTAGTTTTGGGGCAACTCAGGAGTTTTAGAACTCGAAACGTTTGCATCATTGATAACTGTGATATGGTATATGTGTTGCTGAACGTCATCTAATTGCTATATGTTCATTTAGACGGGATTGCACACATTGTGGTGATTACTTGTTTCTGTGGTTATATCTCTGGTTATGGTTCAGTCGGATTGTCGTGTTGGATAGCCTTAAGTGCAATGGTAGTTGTTCAGTTTAGATTCATTTGTATATTCATTATTGCGGGGCGAGCATCCGGCATGTGGACTGCCGTCTCTGCCGGTTTATATATTCTTTCATTAGGGCACAGCCGGGTTGAGGTCCATGTCACCACTTGTATATATATTTTTCTTTTCTGTAATAGAATTACCCCATGGAGGAGTGCTCGAATAGCTGGGTTCTAGAGGGCAATAGGCCCGCATCTCATGGCATTGGGCTTACTCTAGAATTGGCGGGCTATTCGCCACACTCGTAGGGGGTATAGGTTGACCCACGGAGCGGTGCTCAAGTTACCGGATTCTGTGAAGTGCTGGGTGACCTATTCACTTTGTTGATTAGGATTGCCTCGCTTCTAGGATTGGCAGATAACTTGCCGCACTCGTAGGGGTCTAGGTTCTTCATTGCACAAGCTATCCACAAGACCGGGGAACGTCGCGTCTCATTTACGGCTCAAATGAAACACGGGGCTTCTAGATTATCCAATGTTTCATATTGTTTTTTGCATGCCTGTGATGATTTTTATCTGCCTGTGATGACTATTATCTGCCTGCGATATATATATATATATATATATATATATATATATATATATATAGTTAGTTAGTTAGTTAGTTAGTTAGTTAGTAGATACTTCTATATGTTTTGCATCCGCGCTAGTCCTGCCCCCGCTCTGCCGTTAGTTAAGTAACCTAACGGTGCATGATGGGGCCCCATGGCGAATGCAGATAGCATATAAAAATATGCTATTTTGGTTGTTTCTTTTGTGGCTTGGAAACATAAAATGATGGTAACGCGTTATTTGAATAATACAAGGAAAAATAAACCAAAATGATGTTGTCAGAACCAATTTTTAAAACTACTCGGTTTTCTTCCAAACTCTAAGTCGTATTTTTTTGCTTTGCATAGAGGTATTCGGTTAGGAATATCCCGCACCTCATTCTATGAGGGAAGAGCCTTGATGCCTTCACTAGGAGGCACTTAAGAAAAAGGTTTATGTTACTAGTTTTAAAAGCGGAGCTTAAACCACTCCATTTCAAAACCACTCGATTTCCTTCAATGATATCAAGTTCATTACAATAAAAGTTTTTCTCCAAAAACCAGCCGTAGCCCTCCATCAATTCAGATGGATAGCGCATAGTATTCATGCTATGTTTGTTGGCCTTCGTTAAGGCATAGTGTATGGTAGGTATGTGTTACTTTTCTGCAGCATAAAGATGCATTAATCTAGGAAAGTAGTACATCCTTGTTGGCCTTCGTCAAGGGCGAGTACGGGTGGGTTTAGATTAATCAGGACAATAATAGGTAGAACTTAACTTGCGACTTATGATTTGTTGGCCTTCGTCAAGGTCATAAGAAACTTGGGGTTAAATCCATATCAGGAGTTTCAAATATACGGGAAACTTGACAAGTTTGCGCATACCTTCTGGAGTATGGTAATTTTGGTCGACTTCCATCAAAATTATTATACAATGATAGTTGGGTCTCGATTCCCACTGATAAGTATGTATTACTTCTCGGGAGATTTTCACTTCACAACTAGCTAACCTATTAGGTATCTAGAAAGTGTTGACGAGATTACGCCTCTGTGGAAATGAAGTTATTAATTGGACCCGTGCGAAAGCACGGGGGACCTCCCTCGGAGTACCAACACTGGCCTGGCTGAACGGCTAGCGAACTTGTAAAGTGTATATGATCCCGACTAGTTCTCATTTTAGGGTTTGATGGAGAATTCGAGGAAACAGTGGGAGCCATCCTGATTAGATAAAGTGATAACTAATCTAACCTTGGTAGAGTGCACGCTGAGTGTTTCTTTTCTCTCTCCTGGGTACAGTGACCCATGACTTATTTCTTGTCAATGTCACATACGCCCATGCTACTCCTACTTTCCCCTTTAAATTTCTTCAGAACACTTCGTATCACTACGATGATCCATATTTCTTGGTACAGCCTTCGTATAGTTACATACGGACTCGAAGATGTTACTTCAGTCGAGAATGGCCATAGGTTTTGGAGAAATTGAATATGATTATTCGGTTGTCTCTTTCCTTTACCTTCTCTTTCGTTGCAAGAGCTCCTTGTACTATGAGAGTACACCTATTACGCTTGTTGGATAGTCTTCTTCCAAACCTTAGGCTGGTGCCGAAAGATAGGGAAGGAAGAAAACTAGTTAGCGTAAGTGCGGTGTACAGAAGGTAAAATGTAGAAACATATAAATAGATTGAAATGGGGACAAAGAAAATTGCGACTACTATCATGAATTTAGAAAATGGAAAATGAATTACTAGGAATACCTGGCCACCCCTTGAAAAATTTTCTTGTTTCAATATTTCTGTGTACTTGTAAAAGAGAACTGTTTTCCTAATTAATTCTAACTCCAGGGTATATATTTACCGGATTTAGATCTCATATCTGTACGATGTTACAAATGCTGAGTGGGAGTAGAATATTGGAAAATGGACGATTTGATCCTCAATATCGGAATTCGTTGCAATTGGTGATATTGGATTAAATCGCATGGCTTTGCCAAACAGCAAATATTTGGTTTCGAATAACCGTTGTTATGCACCAAATTTTAAAATGAAATATCTGTATCTTTATTTTATAAAGTGTGATATACATTTTGAAAATTATGTTCTAAACATTTACCTTTATCAGTTGAGGATAAGATAAGGTGCATTAAATAACAGTGTAAGATATTCTCGACCAAGATACACTTTTCAATTTACAAAAAACTGAATTTGAGTTAGTATACTCTTGGGACTTATACATGAAAATATATGTTGACCAGTGTCCTTCGGGACAACGGGTTGGTACTCTTAATTCATTCAAGTTTACCTATGAGTTCTTTAATTTTAAATACGCATTCGTTGTAATGCAAGGTCTAAAGATTTTCAAAAGTTTATAGGTATAAGAATAAAATAGAGAACCATACGTTGGAAGCATCAGGATTCTTCGACGTGATCGAAGATGTAGATACTTTTGCTAGGTGTTCCATCATAGTATTAAGAACATGGTTCTCTCATAGGTTGCTCATACGCGAGTGCGCTCCTTGATGAGTAATGCTGTATTGCTCTTTTTCTATTAGGTGATATGCACTGGAAACAGCTGCATGACATTTGGATATGGTTCCATATAAATTAGTGCATTGATTCTATATAGATATAGAATGGTTGTATATCTTGAGATTATTGAAATATGGAGTTATCCGTTTTCTGTTTAAAAGCAGAATCCGGACAAAGTCAAAGAACGCTTCGGTAATGGAGGTTTGTGGATTATCCCAAGCATTCGCTAGGTTTTTGCTTCTATCATTTTCAAGATCAATAGTTATATTGTTCCTGACTCGCAGCCTATATATATATATATATATATATATATATATATATATATATATATATATATATATATATAAGGAATCCTTTTACAAAACAAACTTGTGGGAGTATGGTAGAATTGGAAGTGATTCCAGAACCACAAACGGTTACCGAAAATTTAGTAAAACTTAAGGATTTAATTGGACTTGATATACCATTAGCCACTCCGCAGATTAAGTAGGCGACCTCAGCCACCCGAGAGATACTTCTGTTTTCTCGTAGACGGTGACAGGGAGGTCAGCATCATGGTGATGATGACCTTACTAGTTGTCAGCAGGTTATAAGAAGTGGTAACTTCTAGGTGACTAGATACTTCATATCCAAGATGGACTCCATGCACTTCAGCAAATTATGGATTTTGGTCTTTGCTGGATGCTCCTGAAAGGGTAAAATCCATTAGGCGCAAGTAGATCTTTCGAGATCTGTGTAGGTAGAAAAGTACCAACCTAATAACGCTAGACATGTTGTAAAGAGTTTTCATCAAACATCCGTTGTGCATTATGATGAGACTTTTATTTCAGTGTCTATGCTGAAGCCCATATGGATATGACTTGGCATTGTTGTTTCCCCTACTAGTTATCGGCAGGTCATGGAAAGTGGTAACTTCGATGTGACCAGATGCTTCATATCCAAGATGGACTCTACACACTTTAGCAAATTATGGATTTTGGACTTTGCGAGGTGCGCCTGAAGGGGTAAAACACATCAGGAGCAAGTAGATCTTTCGAGATCTGTGCAGGTGGAATGATACTAACCTAATAAGGCTAGACTTGTTGTAAAGAGTTTTCATCAAATACCCGTTGTGGATTGTGATGTGACTTTTACTTTAGTGTCTACGCTGAAGTCCATATGGATATGACTTGGCACTGAAGCAGTTCTTGGCTATGATATCTGGCAGGTGGATGACTATAACGTCTTTCCAAATGAGAATTTGGAAGTGCACGTGTATATGACTCTGCCAGAGGGTTATCGTAGTCGGTGGGAGCAACAGAAGGTGTACAAGATGCTTATGTCTATTCGTAGACTAAAGTATGTATAGCGGAGACGGATCATCTATTTTTGATGTGACAATCAAGGTTATTGACTTCATCAAAACAATAGATGAACCTAGTAAGAAGGATGTAAGGAGTACTATCCTGAGATTTGGATGACATACTTCCAGATAGGAAGAGATGATTCTATACTACATTCGGTCAAATTTTGGTTGTCACGTAGTGTTTTCTCAAAGTTGGATATAGATAATATATCAGGAATTCTGGTAACTAGATCTAGATTTAGGAAATTTCCCAATCTGGGTACTTGGACTGCATTCTAAACGTATTTTGGAATGGACTGCTCCTGGTGTAGTGGTGTACCCGCAGGTGATGGAGTCAGCCTCTCTAAAAAGGATGTCTTCTAGACTGATGAGGAGAGGGACTGTCATGAATGACATATCATTTGCTTAGGCAATTGAGTCAATCATGCAATGACTTGTACAAAACCAGATATTACTTATACACTTTTTGTAGCAAGCAGATATTAATCCAATCCTGGAGAAACAAAGGGAAGCAGTAATGAACATAAGTGGATGTTCTTGGTATAAGGTAACGGCAGCCTCCTCTGGGAGGCGGTTATCGGTTCAGGCTTCTAAGGTGACCTAGATGATAGAGATGTTGTCAGAGTTTTGAGTTCATCCTCTTCTGAGGATCAGTATATTGGATAGTGTTCCAATAGTGATACTGAGGTAATCATGGTGCAGAATGCTGGTTATGACTCAATAGAGGATACAGCCCAAGAAGTTTGTTGGATGGAGTTGTTCATTGATGAACTTGATCCCATCAAGTATCCAGACAAATTCTTGAGGCAGGGTGTCGCTCAATTTGGAAGACTGTTGATATCCGCAAGATTGAGAAATAGAGAGATGAAGTTGGAACATTGTAGCGGATCCACTCACTGAGACTATTTCTCGAACACATTAAGTTTCACAAATATAGTTTCCGAAACTGATTAGTAGAGAAGTAGGGTATTCGGTAGCACACGAGCTGTGGGTACGCGATACCACAATAATTGGCCTTAAGTGCAAGTGGGAGATTGTTGGATATAGTGCTCTCAAGACAATTATTGTGATTGCAAGTGGACGATTATGATAATTGAGAGAGGGCCTATACAGGTATAACAATCTTACTCGAGATGATAGTATGATATCTAGTTTGTCTTCATCATTGATGAGACCCGTAGAATTGTTGCTTGACAACCAATGTTATGATGGCGATCATATATGTGGGAGTTGGGTTGTCCATAAGCACATCCTTAAATGTCTATAGTCGTAAGAGTATCGAAACTGGATATTAATATTCCGAAGTAGACTAGTGTATACATTTCTAGACCCTAATAAGGGGCGGTGGCCGGACTCATAAGCCATTAGTGTTGCGTCACCTAAGATGGTATACAGGTGCTCACTGGAGCTGAGTATACCGGACGGACTCGCCGAGAACTTCTAGATGGTATTATATCTATCGTCGGATGGAAGTTCTCAGATAGTATGAGTACAGGTTAGTCCTTTGACCTGAGATCGTCATTTGTCTAGTGTGAGTTCCCACTGTACTTTGATTACTACCCTATCACAGCTCAAAGGAGTCGTGCAAACGGGTTTTAGTTGGATACAATCCCGAGCCACATAGAGGCAATGGGCAATTGTCAAGGATTCGTCTCTTCTGGTATTAGGAGTCGATATCGCGCTGTGTTCAATTGGCTATCACTAGAAATCCGTAGCTATGGTGGATGAGATTTACTGATGGTTGATCTATTGTATCTCTGTTGGTGATGAGCTTGTGTGTAAAAAGAATCTGAAGATAAAGTGGGCTATTTCCATGTTAAGGTTTATTCTTTAGAATTTACGGTGATAAGAAAGCAATAAACTCAATCAATCTTATTAAGACATAAATCTCCTCAATTTATACACCTCATAACATAACTAACTGATGATTAATAATCCTAACAATCTAACACACTAATCATAATCTCAACAATATAAATCATAAATTATTTGATTTATAATAACCATAATATCTAATCCAGTTATATTCAAATATCTCATAATCTAACAGCCTCCCTCGAGCTCATGGTGGAATACCGAGAGTTTGAATAATATCTTAAACCAAAATATGTAACTTGTAGAACGACGGAGAAGAACAACAGATCTAATGTATCGAGTATGGCGCACTAAAACCCTTTTGTCTCTTTCGCGGGTTGCAAGGTGGAACGAATAATCTCCAGTCTCTTTCGCTGAAAGGGCGAAAAGAAGATCATGCTGCTAGAAGAAGCCATAAGAAAAGAATAGCTGCTTGGACGAAAGAAGATCATGCTATTAGAAGACGTCATTAAAAAAATAGTTGTTTGAACTTGATATTGATGGAGGCAACTATTTATGATCAAACTGAGAGAATTCATTTCTGAATTAGATATTATTGACGTAACTTTATTTATTTTGAAATAATAAAATAAATATATATATGAAAATAATTTTTAGATCGAGTCATTGGCTTTGATACCATGTTACAAATCGTAGATTTAGGAAAAGAGGAAAATAATATTATTAATTGATCAAGGAGCAATGTACAATACGCCTCTCTATGTATAGCCCAAAAAATGAAACCCTAATACGTAATATACGTATAATACACAATAACCTCAATACAAAAAGATAAATATAAAATAATATAAAAGATATGATAAAAGATATGCATATCTTAATAGCCCCCTCAAATTCACGGTGGATTATAAACCAGGAGTTTGGACAAAAAAAGCGAAAGTTGAGTATGTGTTTGAGGTTTCGTAAAAAGATCGGCCAGCTGATTATTGGAATGGTTGTGAGGAAGTCAAATTTGACCTCGGTCATACTCTTGGCGAACTATGTGATAATTCACTTCAATATACTTAGTACGTTAATGAAAACTGGATTTTCAGTAATACGAACATCACTTTTGTTGTCACGGTAAATTAGAACGCGAGAAGAAAGGACGAAACCCATATCAATAAGAAAATTACGAAGTCATTTAACCTTTGCAGTAGTATTAGCCATTTCATGGTACTCAGCTTCAATGCTGAAGCGAGAAACAGTATCTTGGCGCTTACTACACCACAAAATTAAAGATATACCCAACAAGATACAAAACCCAGTGGTAGATCGACGCGTATCAGAGTTGTCAGCCCACCCAGCGTCAGAGTATGCATGTAAAGCAAGGTCAAAATCGGAAAGAAACAACAGTGACCAAGTATGAGTTCCACGAAGGTATCGAAGAACCCGTATGAGAGATGTATAGTGAACTGATGTAGTAGTACTCATAAACTAATTGAGAACATGAACATCAAGTGCAATGTCTGTCCTGGTAAAAGAGAGGTAAATAAGTGAACCAACTAACTCATGATACCGAGTGGGGTTCGGTAGGGTCGCTCTATCTACTTGACGACGTTTCAGATGAAGATCCATTGGCGTAGCTATAGAAATACTGGTGTTTACCGCCGAAAACTGGGAAAACGAACGTCTTTCCGGAATTTGGGGGCATATGTTATATGGAACATATCCATCCACCTCTCCGAAAATACCAAATTGATTTATGGAACCGTCTATCGAAGGTTTGGATTGATGCGACCGTTTTAGCAGACTTATCAGATTCCCTCTCAATGATGAGTGGTTTTTTATTGTGGGGACGCTTTTTCCTGCAGGCGCAAGCCCCTGCGGTTATTTACATTATCGCAAAGCGATAACAACTTTCACCTTCTCCAAGAATATCATTTCATGTCATGTCATGTTTTTTTATATGGGATTGCCTTGGTATTGTATACGGAGACTAATTTTGTCGCCCGTAGGGTGCAGATTAGTCCAAATCCGTACATTAGATTTGGGTTGAACCTAGGTAACATATGCCATCAGTTCGAAAGTTTAAGATTCGTTAATCTTGTTTTAGATTAAGATCAACTTAAAATTTGATTAAGGACCGTTAATCTTGTTTTAGATTAAGATCGACTTAAAATATGTATGATCATGATTGATTTTTCTTGGAAAATCAAAGAAGTCTGAAACTTCAGGGACTTAGTCTAATTTTAAACTAAATGTCAGACTCTTGTTTTTACCCAACAGTGCTAAACACTAGGCCATATAGTTTTTTGGGCTTTACATAACCCAACAGTGCTAAGCTCTGGGCCCAGAAGCTTAAGCTCCATCATAGGATGTAACGTCCTTCTTGCTTCAGTGTTCACGTGCTCTTCACATGAGTAGTCTAGTTTCTTTGGTGTTTACGTGCCTTCCATGTGAGTAATGCTAAGCACTAATTTGTATGGCGCTCACGTGGTTTTCACGTGAACCGCTATGTTTCATGGCCGCTCACGTGTCTTTCACGTAAGTAGTGCTAAGCACTAATTCATCTAGCGCCCACATGGATGTCACGTGAAGCACTATATTCATTGTCGCTCACATGTCTTTCACATGAATAATGCTGAGCACTAATTCATATAGCGCTAATCTGAATATTACATAAAGCACTATCTTCATGGGCACTCACGTATCTTTCATGTGAGACTTTAAGTCCCAGCACTCACGTGCCTTCCACGTGAGATATGTCTTCAGGGCTTCTTTTGAGCGCTCACGTGCCTTTCACGTGCCATTATTCTATTATTTTTTCACGTGTCTTTCACATGAGCCTTTGTTTTGTTAAGGTGTTCACGTTTTTTTCACGTAATCCTTTCCATGTTCATGAAGAGATTAACTCTGAAAAATAAATATAGTAAAACTCTAAAATCTGCAGATGTAAGAACTAAATTCTTTCCTTTTTATGAGAACTGAGTTTTTATTGGAATGAAACCTATCTTTAAATCATATTTTTTTGTGGGAACTATGTTCCTGAAATATAAATTCCATCATTTTATTTCTTTCTTCTATGTCCTTTTCTTTTTGTTCATGTAGGGGGATAAAACATCATAGTTCTCTCCTGAATCTTGAGTCTGAAGAATAAGATATTCCGGATGAGAATTAAATTCTCATTTTGTAGGAGATTTGTCTTGTGGATCTCAGATCCATAGGAAGAACTAAGTTCTTTTTAAAGAGTTAAACTGTTATATCATATAGGAAGGTAGGCAAGAAAAAGATATTCTTATCTCTGTTTTTATCTAGGATTTGAACAAAGGAGGATGATCTAAAGAGAATTAAATTCTCGGTTTATTTTTTGTGAAATCTTATGGGTCGTATTCTCTCTCTAAGGTTTGAAGTCTCGGGTCCTTTATATAGGCGAAGGAAAACTATCAATTAGTTTGAGAAAATCTCTCATTGAAAGATATCAATTGATTTAATTGATATTAGAGATCACTCGGGGAATTTTGTCCACCGTTGGATCAAACATCCAGTGACTTTCTGTTTAACAGAAGATATTTTCTGTTCGTTTTAACAAGATTAGAAAAATATTTTCCTAACAAAGAATTTGATTCTTTCTAATTTGATCAGTGATATTATAATCACCGTTGGATTTTAAATTCAAAGGCTCTCTGTTTAACAGAGAAAATCTTTCTAATATTAGAAAGATCGGGGGCAATATTTCCCAAATAGAATTTAATTATACCAGAAACTAGCGCTTCAGATTGATGCGCTCACGTGAATATCACGTAAGCTCTGCCTTATACATATATGGTAGCAAAGCTCACGTGTTTTATATATGAGCGCTCATGTGTTTAACACGTAGGGACTTTATAAGATTTAATCCTATCTGAAGGCAGTGCTCACATGCTTTGCATATGAGTGCTCACGTGGATATCATGTGAGCGGCTATCATAGGATTTAATCCTATCTGAAACCGGCACTCACATGCTTTGCATGTGAGCGCTCACGTGGATATCACGTGAGCGGCTATCATAGGATTTAATCCTATCTAAAGTCGGTGCTCACATGCTTTGCATGTTGATCAGTCAAATTTATTGCACAATTTTACGGTCATTTTTTCTATTAATATTAATTACTAAATGGTGTTATTTATAACTTAAGAACATATGTGGGTTTATTTGTAAAAAGATTTTGTCATATGATTTTTAATTTATAATTGGGTGGAATATATGCATAACATATTTAAATAAAATATCCATGAGATTCTTAATTAATAAAATATGCATATCATGTCATATCAAATATTCTTAACCATTATTATTAAGATATCATATCCGTAATTTAGTTAAAAGTGGTTGGAATATTATCTCAAGTAAACCAAATGCTACTGATGATATGATTTGAGATATTGTGCAGCTATTAAAATAACAAATCAATTCAACGCTACAAACACAAATAAGAGATTAGATCAAATCAAGTCAGCAAACCAAATCTGCTGAATTTTAGGAACAAATTGAAGAATCTCGCAACTGCAGAGAAAAAAATATATTCATCAGAAGAATCTCCAAAAATCAAGAAAAGAAAGCAAAAAAAATCTGGAGGCGAGATCACACTAAAAGGCGGCGGAACCGCGGTTGAATGAGGCATTTGGCGGCGGAACCACGGTCATTTCATAACCGTTCGATGTGCAATTTTAGGGGCTTGATCGCCTTTTCACACACTTCAAGATGACATCTAGGGTTTCAAGTTCCAGAACCTATATAAAGGACTGAGAGCAATTAGGGTTATCATCTATCAATCGACCGATCGAGCAATCTAGATCTATCGAGCAATTTAGGTTTTTTTAGTTCTTTTAGTTTTTTCAGCAATCAAATTCTGTAATGCAAAAGTTTCAATAAAATGTAGTTTTTTTAATTTTGTCTCATTACTTTCCGCATTTATTTTCTGCATTTATTTTCCGCACTTTTATTTTTATTTAACTTATGGGTTCCGTATTATTCCACCTTTCTTTTGTTGTAATTTTCCCAATGAGCAAGTAAATTCTCGCTTGTTAGGATTTGTAGGATAGGGTAGTATAATGGATGAAAAAATCCCTTTACTTTTTTTTTATATTTTAATTTGTATAAAACTTAGTAAAGGGAGTCTTAACTCTCTTATTCGGGTGTGCTATCAATTCATGATAGTTACGACCACGATTTGAAATTCGTTAATACTTACTTTGTTGAAAGCTAGAGACAAATAGGGATCAATGGAAGGACAAGGATCAGTAGAGGGAAACCCTAATCCCTCCAAGAACCCTAATCCACATTCATCGCTATTTCTCTAGTACTAAATAATTAAAAAATTAAAAGAATTATTTTTAAAACGTCATCCTTTAACTACTCAATCTGAGAAACCATACAAGCCCATCTCTTATAAAATTTTCAAATTTTCTTAGTATAAAACGATAAAAATCCCACCTTATTCTATTAAATCGTCTAAAACAAGATAAGTAATTCACCATATCCCTATGGACGACCCGTACTCACTATCGGCTAGCTATTGTGACACCGTTATTGATTGCGGTAATTAGGAAACATACAAAGAAACAGTTTTTCAAATCAATCACATGTGAGCGCTCACGTGGGTATCATGTGAATGCTTACTTTCATATTTTCTTTTCTTTTCTTTCTTTTATATAATGGAACAAATGCAACTCGGTATTGCTCTCACATGCCTTGCACATGAGTGCAACGATGTCAGCCTTACAGCCGTCGGATCACCTAAGTAAATGGGGGAGTCAAACCGATCCCATCGTCTCTTATAAATAGAGCCTTTTTTTCTGAAGTGACCACTGTTCTTTCATCTTTTTCGCTTATTTTCTTTCCTTTTGAGAATTTAATTCTCCTTCAGAGCTTAGTTCTCTGCCTTAAAATTCTTTCAAACAAAGTCGATTCTGCCAAATTTATGTTAAGGATCACGAACGGAGCTTAGCCCTAAACATATTTTGGACATTATCGAATTTTAAATCCATTAACATATTTGACAGAGCTTAGCTCTTGATGTTGGACCGATCTTTTGGAGATCTTAAAAAAAATACCTCTTTTTTATGTAGATTACATATCTTGATATTTTGATCCATGATCTTCATCGATGAACATTTTTGAGTTTATCTCCGATTTTCTTTTCAAGGATTTTACCCTGCTGTCAATCTTAACATCTTTTGTTTTGGGGATTTCTTGGAATTTAATTCCATTGCTTAACCCATAAGCTTCCCAAGCGGAATCTCTAGGATTTAATTGCATCATCATCTTCTCGATTATAGAGCTTAGCTCTGATTTGATTTTTTTTAATTAAAGTTTCCCCTTTTTATAGGAATTTTAGGAATTTAATTCCATTTTAATT
Source organism: Agapanthus africanus (assembly GCA_030015575.1). Taxonomy (NCBI): domain Eukaryota; kingdom Viridiplantae; phylum Streptophyta; class Magnoliopsida; order Asparagales; family Amaryllidaceae; genus Agapanthus; species Agapanthus africanus. The sequence continues at coordinate 817,993,094 of CM057339.1, read as the reverse complement.
TTCTTTCTCAATGTTATTCTTGAATATATATTCTTTTTTGGGGCTTTTAGGGATTCAATCGCTGTTTCATTTAGATTCGAACAGATTTGAATTTTTTGTTATTAAAGGACCCACTTTTGGGGCCTTGGGAGTTTAATTCCATATGTTTATTTAATAAGAATCCTTTTTGATTCTCAAAATGAGCGAATGCTCCATCATTAGTGAGCCGCCACTTCGATTTTGTAGGGTCCACCAACTTTGGAGTAACTGGCTCCATAATCTTTGTCTTGTGTCGAATTTTTTTCCTAGCACGCATTCTCTTGTCTTGTCTTGATTCTTTTTTAGGTATCATGGTTGGTCATTTGTATGACGTCAAGGAAATTGTCTCCTACGAAGAGATTCGCATTCTGGGTCGCCTTCAAAGTCAGGAGTATACTGCCACTCAATGCGCCGACGTGATACGTCGTTTCCGTGATCACAATGGTCGATTACTCTCTCGCCGCTCTGCCCTTTTGAAGATGGTCATCGGATCGATCTGGGAAGTTTTACCTAGGCTTTTTGAGACTATGCCGCTCTAGGCACTCGATGATGCTGAGAACAAGATGCATTCAGTATATCTGATGAGCCTGATCTCGAAGAAACAAAGAGATGGTCTCGTCTCTATCTTGTATCGCATCTTTCAGCAGAAGATGATAATATCCTCATATCAGAGGATGGAGGATGTCAACGGTGATCCCGAAGCTTGCATCCGAGAGAAGATACATAAAAAGATGGTCGCTGAAGCTGAAGATGCTATGCTCAAACTTGCTTTTAAGTTCGAGAACCCATATCCCAATTTTAGCGTTTTGCCACTATAGATCTTAAATGATATAGTAACGCTTGCTTTTAGTTTTTGTCTTTTGTTTCCTTTGTAGCCATCCTCAGCTGAAGGTATGTAGTTCCTCTTTGTGAAGTATAAATGAAGTGCATCGTTTCCTTTTATGTCTATATTTCTCTTTTCTAATTGCCCTGAAATGGCTTAACTTAGTTTATTTACTCGTTCCAGAGAATTCAGTTTATCCTTCCCTTAGGCATGTGGATAAACTCGTCCTAACGTCAAACATGCATAACCCCTGTCGACATAGGCGTCCGTTAGGTTTGTGGTGCTGGGTTAAGTCCATCCCACCATTACGTCAGCAGATTTCTTCTCGATCCACGTCCACTCGGGTTGCTGGTTTTGAGTAGTCGCGTACTTACCGTATCACCCAACCCTATCGTTGCAGGATACAACGTCTCAAGAATCTTTCTAGGCCAGTATGTCCATATTACCGTCAGATGGTTCAATGTTAGGCGCACCGTGGCACTTTACCTTAAGATCAGACCCCCTTCTTTGAGGAGTCTTAGGGAAGTCAAAGCCGCGTCCGTCAGTTGGGTTAACATCCGATGGTCTTTAGTCTTTTACATGTATTGTCATCAAGACCCGAAATTAGGAATATACCGCCACTTAGCTTCATTTGGACCCTTGGGTCCTTGACGATACCACATGCACCCTGCTGGAATTAGAAGGACACCCAGATAATCTTTAGGCTGTCGATGTTGCCATCAAGATCTGGAGATAGGTATTTGCCACTACTCCGCTTTATTTTTGATCCTATGGTCTTTGATGACGTTGTAATCGCACTTCATCGGAGTGAGACGGACGTCTATGAATTTCTTACAGAAGTCAAGATTCAAACTATCCGTAGAGCAGATCGTCCAACTCATTAACTCAAACAACTTAAAACCAAATTTTATTTTTTCATTTTTTCATCATTTTTTTTATATATTCCCCGCGATGCTTTATCATTTCAGCTTTTCATATCATGAAAGTCGTGATTGCCCAATAATTTCGGCTATTTATTTGCGATACCAATCATTTCAGCTATTTCATTTTATTTTTTATTCACTGCTTTTTATTACAAGTTTCCATCATTTCGACTATTTCATATTTATTTTCTTTAATTCCGATACCAATTTTAATATCAGTATCGTTACAACTGGAGTAGTGCCAGGAGCGACTCATCATATGCCGTAAGAGGACTTAGGGTTTGATATCTAAGTTGGCATCAGCATCGCTACAACTGGGATAGTACCAGGAGCGACTAATCATTTACCATTGTCTTTTTTGGACAAGGGTGGCTTAGAAGACGGGGTTAGGATTCTGTCAACTAAGAATTTTCAATATTTACGAGCCGTAAGGGTCTTGTAAAGTTATATTATCCCTATGAGTCAAGATGATCTCATAGGTGTATTTTATCCCTAAGAATCGTGAGGGCTCCTAAGTGAATCTTGTAAGTCGTAAGAATCCTATAAGAGTACTTTTCTCCTTGTAAGTCGAGAGGACTTATGAGTGTCGTCCACCATGTAGAACTTGGGTTTGTTTATGTTTGTTTATGTTTGTTTGTGCCCATGGATTGTATACAAGAGTCAAGATCGAACTACCTATAGGGCTAGTTTAGAGGGGTATATGATAGCTTAGGAACAGGTTCAGATCTGTAACCTAATGCTTTTGAGTTCTATAAACCTTGATGGTCTCATAGAGGGGTATTTTCTCCTTACGAGTCGAAAGGATCTTATAAGTGTATATTCTCTTTGGAAATCGTGGGGACCCCAAGTGTCTTTCACCTTTGTAAGTCATAAGGATCTCACTTAGATGTTCTCCTTACAAGTCGAGAGGACTTTGCAAGTGTATATATTTTTTTTTTGTCTGCGCCCTTTCGGGTTTTCACAAGCTCACCGGCAGTCCTGCTGTTCTTACTCATGGCGCCCTTTCGGGTTTTCATTCATGCCCATTTTTCTTATGGACATACCATTTTTCTTTTCTTTTTTGATCGGAGAAACTCCCGATGTGGCTTCACCGCAGATGACCCAACTATTTGCCGGTGGGACTTGGGTACGATATAGATTATTTGTGCTCATGGATTGTATACGGTAGACAATTTGGAGATTGTACGCAGGGAAACAAATATTATTTGGATGACTACATCATCGTTGGCGCTTCATAGCCGATGGAAGTTCAGGTGCATCCTCGCAGGTGGGAATTGAGTTGCAATCTTCGCCGGTGGGTCTTCGGTTGCAATATCAATCTCAAGAAGTATATTAGTTTAGGGATATCATGGTCTGACATTCTTATGCATGGGGCAACGTATTACTTTAGGGACATCTCAATCCAATATCCTCTTGTTTGGGACACATATTAATTTAAGGGCATTTCGGTCCAACATTAGTTTAGGAACGTTGTGGTCCAACATTCCAGTTTAGGGAAGATTTATTAGTTTAGGGAAATTTCGGTCCAACATTATCATTAATAAAGTGATGCATTAGTTTAGGAAAATTTCGGTCCAACATTAGTTTAGGGACGTTGTGGTCCAACATTCCCATGTCTGGGGAAAATGCTTAGATCTCAAAGTTCTAACTTTGGAAGATAAGGAGCGGACACAGGCGTCATCATTTATCATCAACCAAAGTCGTAACCCCTTAAGAATAATACTTCTTAAGAAATCGACCGTTTATTGGTTGATATATTCTTTCGCCGTGTATATCCATGAGTTGGTAAGCCCCACCTTGGTAGACTTCCTCTATAACATACGGGCCTTCATAATTTGGCTCGAACTTCCCACGCTTTGCGCGGTTAAGGATCATGGGTCTTTTGACAACCAGTACGAGTTTGCCTTGACAGAATGTCCTCAGTGTGGTCAGTCTTTCATAAGCTTGGCTCATTCTTGCTCGATAGGCTTCTAGACTTTGTTGTGTTGTGAGAAAGGTTTCGTCAAGTGCATCAAGTTTTTCAAGCCAGATGTGAGGATTATCTTCATCCGTAAGCTCGTGGTGAACTACCATCCTTAGCGAGGGAAGTTCTATCTCCAACAGGAGCACTGCTTCGGCTCCAAACACCAAGGAATAAGGTGTTGTCTTTGTGGCCGTCTTGAACGTTGTTCGATACTTCTAAAGAGCTTCATGCAGCCTTTCATGCCAGTCATTTTTATTCCTATACACCATCTTCTTTATGAGTTTTGTCAACATCTTTTTGAAGGCTTCAGCTAGACCGTTGACTCGAGAGTTATAGACGGAGGAATGTCTTCAGTCTATCTGGTGTTGCTTAGCGAAGTGGCTTATTTTGTGGCTTCTGTACATTGGTCCGTTGTCCGAAATTATACGCCGTGGAACTCCGAACCGATATATCACATGAGTTTTGAAAAAGTGGAGAATATTCTCAATCTTTACTTCTCTCAGCGGGATGGCTTCTGCTCATTTAAACAAGTAGTCGGTTGTCGCCAGGATGAAGCGGTGCCCTTTAGATGACGCCGGTTCAATAGGGCCGATAATATCGTTTCCCTACATCTCGAACAGCCAGCTGACTATGGTAGGATGCAGCAGACTGGGGTACTGATGTATGAAATCCCCGTGAATTTAGCACAAATGGAATCGTTTTGTGCATTCGATGCAATCTTGCATTATCATGGGCCAGTAGTAATCCCTCCTCTTGATTTTCAATTTCATCTTTGGTCCTGCTTGATAGGACCCACAAAGATCGTCTTGTAGTTCTTGGATGACTTTCTTTGCTTCTTTTAGTCCTAGGCATCTCAACCATATAGAGTCAAAGGATCACTTATATAGGGTATCATTGATGAAAGCCAACGACAGAGCTCGTTTCATGAGCTAATGTCTACATGGCGCATCTTCAGAAGTTCGTTGGGATTTAAAGTAGTCTATAAAGACTTGCCTCCAGTCTTCTTCTTCTTCTTCTTTTTCGGTTTGGAGAACCTTCTCTCTCAGTATTTCTTCGTTTTCTTCAAGTGTTCCACTAAATACTCCGAAGGAAATTCGGCTGGCGATAGGAGCTTGCGGTTTCGGACACTGATCCTTCATCGTCGAGATTTTCATCTGCCATTTCTTTGGCAAGTTTTGCTAACGCGTTTATTTTGCTGTTTTCTTCTCGTGACATGCTTTCCAATACATAAAAGGGAATCTGTGTCAGTAGTTGTTGTACCCTTTTATTATACCTTATTAGCTCCATCTTAATTGTCATGTAGTCGCCGTTCACTTGATTGACGACTAACTTTAAATCTCTGTATATGGAAAGATCCTTGATGCTCATATCGATCGCGATTTTGAGCCCGACAATGAGAACCTCGTATTCCGCTTCGTTGTTGGTTCTTGGTTTCGTCAACGAGAAAGCATAGCGAAGTATCCTGCCTTGTGGAGTTACAAAGATAAGTCCTACCCCGGCTTTGATTATTGGGGTGTTCTTTTTCCATGCCTTCATTGAAGATACTCCGTCGAAATATAAATCCCAAAGGTGCTTTCCGGTTTCTTCTACCTCTTCACCTATGTTGAATGCATATTCATCCGACAGCTCGCTATTTAATGGAGAGTCGGCCGGGATCAGGTATTCCATGAGGAAGCCGGTGATGGCTTGTCCTTTTACCACTTTGAGGGGGTGATAAATAATCGTGAACTCCATCAATAGAAGGGCCCATTTAGCGATCCTCCCGGTCAGAATAGACTTTTTCATAAGGTACTTGAGGGGATCCACCTTCGATATGAGATGGACTTCTTGTGCCAGAGCGTAATGTCTGAGCTTTATGACAGCAATGATCAACGCTAGGCAATGCTTTTCGATAGGAGAGTAATTGCTTTCTACTCCTAGTAGGACTCGACTTAGATAGTATAGAACCCTGTCTTTTCCTTGGTCATTCTCTTGTGCCCACAGCCCATCTAGAGAACCATCAAGGGCAGTTGTATAAATGATAAGGGGGTTTCCATTAACTGGAGCGGCCAAGACCGGTGGATTCTGCAAATACTGCTTGATCTCCTCCAGTGCCTGTTGACACTTCTAATCCCATATGAATAGGTGCCTTTCTTCATTAGATGGCTATATGGACTGCATTTCCCAGAAAGTTTAGCGATGAACCATCGGATACAAGAGAGCTTTCTTTGGAGAGATCGCAGTTGTTTGAGATTCCTTGGAGGGGGCATTTCCATAATTGACCTGATTTTGGAGGGGTCGATTTCAATCCCTTGTTGATGGATTATAAAACCTAGAAACTTTCCTGATGAGACCCCGTAGGTGCATTTCAGCGGATTCATCTCCAGGTTGTATTTTCGGAGGCGCTTGAAGACTGTCCTTAGATGCTCTAAGTGCTCTTCATGTGACATGCTCGTGACCACAAAATACTCGATGTAGCACTCAACGATGTCATATATCATATCGTCGAATATCTTGGTCATTGCTTATTGATATGTCGCCCCGGCGTTCTTTAGTCCAAAAGGCATGACTTTGTAATAGTATATGCCTAACGGAGTGCGGAAGGCCGTATACTTCTGATCTTTCGGATCCATCTTTATCTGATTATATCCTGACGATCCATCCTTGAAGGAGTAGATCTCATGAGTAGAGGTGTTGTCGATCATCAGTTCGGTGACCGGTATAGGGAAGTCATTTTTCGGACACGCCTTGTTAAGGTCTCGAAAGTCCACGCAGATCCAAACAGTCCCGTTCTTCTTCATCACGGAGAAGATATTGGCAATCCAGTCGGGGTATTGGACTTCCTGGATGAAACCGGAATCTATAAGTTTCTTGACTTTGGCATTGACGATCATCTCAAGTTCGAGACGCATTCTCCTTGGAGCTTGTTTGACGAGCTTTATTCCCGGTATTATGACCAGTTTGTGGGCTGCTACATCTGTATCAAGGCTTGGCATCTTGGACTCATTCCAAGAGAAGCATTCTTTGTACTCTCTGAATATCACTTTCAGAGCAGCAACTTGTTCATCTGAAAGAAGTTTGTGGACGAACGTAGGTCGAAGATCTTCTTCAGTTGCTAAGTTTATCTTTTTCAATTCATCAGTGGTGGTATGGATCCCGTCTTCCAGTTCTTTTAGTGCTGGCGGTAGATCCAAAATTTCCTCTTCTTCATTTATGAAGCAGTCAAGGCACTGATGCATATCTCCATCTCTCTCTTCATTGAGGAGTCTTATCATGTAGCAAGTGCAGCTGAGCTTCCGCATCTTGGGCCAGTTATGCTCTGAATTGGCGGGGTTGTATCGCATTGGCTTATGCTTTGCGGAGGTTCCAATTTTCAGTTGTCACTCAGCGTGAACTTGTCTTGCCTGTATTGTTCTTCCGTCCAGTCCTCGAAGACGAAGCAATCATTGATCGGAAGACCGATCACCTGATGATAGGGACAGTAGTCGGGAAGATCAAAGGCATTAAATTCATGGGGCCGCTTCCACTTGGGCAGTATTAGCATCTGATACTTCATGACGAGGTTAAATATTTCGTCTTATCCCGAGAAAAAGAATATTCCCGTCCTATCTTTCTTCAATAGTTAGGACTGAACGAACTTGTAGTTTAGATGTGGATGGCGCCCTATATTTGATGTGGCCACCTTGAATTTCTTCATTTTTGAAGGAAGGTAAAGGCAGTTGTCGAGGATGAGGATCACGGCTCATCTCTCCCATAGATTGCCTGCTTATGTGTGATCTTCTGGTTGCTTCATACAGAGTTGTCTCCCCCATACGATAGGCTTCTTTTATTAGCTTCTCAGTCGGGTCCTTTGATGGCAGAGTCACGGTATTTCGCAGAGCTTTTCCGGGTTTGTCAACTTGCTTGGTTGAGTTGTCTACCATCCAAGTATCTTCCTTTTTGCTTAAAACATATAAAGTATGATCTCGCTTCTTCTTCTTGGGCCGGACATAGTCCAAACCGGTAGTATCGAACTTTCCATAGGACACTGGCTGGGGGTCCTTGGCACTTCCCAGATCCTTTTGAAATACTGGGCCTCATGGGCGGTCTGTTCGAACGGTGCTCCCTGCTGATGAAGGAGTTCCTTCAAGCTCTTTGTATAGTATCTTGGCATGGTGCTCGGTTGAAACCTATCGAGATTCGGCTCGAGTCCATGCCAAATTTCTTTCTCCACCTTGGTTTCATTTGGCTTATAAACTAGAAGTGCATTTTCTCTTTTATGTCTTGGAAGCACGTGGGGGGTTACTAGATCTTGCACAATATAGGTGCTGAGTGTATGGAGCTCTTTATAGTGATGCGGCGGAGCCATTGTAATTTACACGGCTCGATCGACCTCATCGGAGACCTTCACCCACGGAAGGATAAAGAAAACCGTGTCAGTTTCTTCTTCCGAGTCGCTATCGAAGATCGAAATAGGAGCTGACAAGCTCAGTTTATCAGTTTCCTTTGGAGGTTGTCCCGTGAGTACTATTTCTTCCTCTTCGGAGTCGCTTCCAAAGATTGGGATGATTACCGCTTGGAATTGTTTGTCCTTGGGCTTGTCGCACTTCTCTGTATCTTCGTAGTCCAGCAAGAAGTACTTTGCATTTTCATATTTCCGCGCTTCGTTTACCGAGAATGGCTTGAGCTCCCCTATAATGGTGTGCTCTTGGCCATCCTTGAAATACTTCATACACTCATATTGTGTAGAAGAGATGATGCCATACTGGTGTAGCCAAGGTCTACCCAGTAAAGCTTTATAGCAGGTCTTGCCTTCAATGACATGAAATTTGACATCTGAGATGAGTTGTCCAAAGTGGAGTGTCAATACTATGGACCCCAGCGTTCTTGAAGACAGGGAGTCAAATTCGGAAATGGTGATTTTCTCTCGGACGAGGTATCGTATATCCATGGACATCTGCCTGAGCACCTTAACATTTAACAGGTTGACCGAAGAACCGTTGTCGACGAGAATTTTATTTATTCTTTGATCATCGCAGTACCCGGCGATGTAGAGATTATGCTCGAATGTCCCCATGAGAAGATCTTCTTCGCTGAAGGTGATGTCGGTCGTGTATACCTCTGCCATTTTTTCCTTCATCGTTTTCTGACAAGAGCAGAGCATCGTATATGCTCAAATGTGAAGGAAACTTCTTCGAATGGGCTAACACATTGTAGTCCACCTTATTTTTCTTGGTAAAATCCTTAGCGATGAGTTCTTTGGCCACCTCTTCATGAAAGGCGATCTCTTCGGGAATTTTCCCTTTACCCTTCTCTTGATTCTTAGGATCCTTATTTGCGGGCCAAAGGCTCTTCTCAGGGAGAGTGTGGCTCCGCAGACGAATTTTGCAGCAGTCGATTGCCTTTTCTTCGTCTCTTGATGAAAAGCCTACATAGGAGCTCCTTTCTTCTCTCAGGACATTCTTCTTGTCGGGAGATTCATCTTCTGAATCACTTCTGAAAGTCGGCACTACCGAACTTCCTCCTTATAAAGTCTGAGCATTAATCATATAACAACTTTCGGTAATCGTTCTTGCTTGGCCGTTCGACTTGGGACAATCGTGTTGGGGCAGGTGAACCTTGGCCATCCGCTTCTTTCTTATAAGATGATTTCCATGGAGAACGTATTTTCTCCATCATTGGCCGAATGCTTTACACTCGTCGATGGGGTGGCAGATCCTTCGGTGGTAGAGGCGATATTTTTGTTACTCTTCTCCAATTTTGAAATCCACAGCTCCCGGGGTATACATCTTTAGGAGCGGCAACTTCATCCCAGTTTCCCTAATATATTTAACCAAGTAAAAGAGCAAAGCTCTGTTGAATTTAATGAGGCAGCGCCTGACGTTCTCTCCACGAGGGCGCCAGCGCCAAAGCCAATTTTATAGGATTAAATCCTATGGTGGCGTCTCACGTGCTCCTCACACGGGCGCCAATGTGCAAAGCACAGAAGAGTTCATTACATAAGAGCTAAACTCTTGCGTGGCGCCTACGTGCTCCTCACGCGGGCGCCAGTGTGCAAAGCACAGGAATACCCATCTTAGGAATTAAATAGCGTCCACGTGCACAACACGTGAGTGCCAGCGCTCAGGTAGAATTAAATTCTACAATACTCTCTGTTAAACAGAGCCGTTGGATCAAAAATCCAACAGAGATGATAAATCATCAAAATACAGAATTAAATTCTGTTGGTTGAAAACATTTCCCAAATCTTTCTAAAAATAAAAAAGATACTCCCGGTTGGATCAAAGATCCAATTATAAAATAAAATTCTGTTTTGGAATATATTCTCTCAATCTTTCTAAATAAGAAAGATTGCTTTCTGTAAAACAGAGAACCATTAGATTAAAAAATCCGATGGTGATTAAAAATCACCATTTTACAAAATAAATTCTGTATATGGAAAAATATTTCCCCAATGTTGTTAAAAACAAAAATCAAATTCTGTAAAAATAAAATTCCTTGGATCAAATATCCAATGGTGGGTAAAATTCCCCGACTCAATTTTGATTCCGATTAAATCAATTGGAATCTCTCAATGAGAGATTTTCTCAGAGTAAATAACAAACTTGCCTCCACTATATAAAGGACCCGAGACTTCAAGTCTTAAAAAAAAGGGAAAGGGAGAAAAAAAAAAAAAAAAAAGAAAAGACCCTCAATAAGTTTCTGAAAAATACAGAAAGCTTCAAAAAAAAAACAAAAGAGAATTCAATTCTCAAAGAAGAAGAGCGTCATTCTCTAAACCATAGCTAAAGAAACCACAGAGATCGAAACATCTTCTTTACCTATCATAGCATATCTAAGGGTATAACCCTTCTCGAAAACTTAATTCTTTCTCTGGATCCGAGATCCACAAGACAAGTCTTCCACAAGTTGAGAATTTAATTCTCATCGGGAAGATTTTTTTCTTAAGAATCAAAGATTCAGAGAAGAATAAATTTAAAGAGAAAGAATATGGAGTTCATATCACTCCAGGAACTTAGTTCCTTCAAATCAAGAACTTAGTTCTTAAAGAACATGATCCCAGATCCTCAAAATAATGATCTTGGTGAACGTTAATGGTCAAAATACCATTAACAGAGATTTAAAAACATTAACAGAGATTAAGCCTCCATAAAAAAGAAACTAGCGCCTCATATGCCTCCCATGTGGGTGCCCCTCTTTAACAGCACCCAGTGCCTCACGTGAAACACGCGTGGGAGCCATATAAAAAGTGCTTAGCACTTTACAGAGCCAAAACGGCTGAGTGCTTAGCACTGGTTGGGCGACGCCCAGCGCCGCATGTGCTCCTCACGTAGTCACCACAAAAATAATAAGAGTGCTTAGCAATCCATAAAAAGCCAAAACGGCCGAGTGCTTAGCACTGATTGGACAGCGCCCAGCGCCTCACGCGTTCCTTACGTGGGCGCCACCAAAAAAAAAAAAGAAAAGAAGAAAGAAAAATGCTTAGCACACCACATACAGCCAAAATGGCTGAGTGTTCAGCGCCCATTGAATGGCACCCATAATTAAATGCTTCACATGACACCCATGTGAGTGTTAGAGCATCAAATAAGTGCTTAGCACTTTTGTATAAAAATAAAAGGGGTTGTACAAACAGAGCCTAAATAAGTACTTAGCACTTTTGAATGAAAAAGAAAAATAATAAGCAGACTAAGCTCAAATTGGCTAAGTCTCTGAAATTTTCTTGCAGCTGAGCCCAAATGCTCTTTTACTGGATCTTAAATAAAAATGATCCTTAAAATTTTGCTAAGTTGATCTTAGTCTCAAATTAGACTAACGCATCCTTAGCAAGAACAAATTGAGCCCAAATGCTCACATTTAAGTTGATCTTAATCTCAAACCAGATTAACGGTCCTTAAATAAACCTAAAGCCTAAATCTAAAATATACGGATTTGGACTAATCCGCGCCCTACGGGCGACGATATAAATTAGTCTCCGTATACAATCCATTGGCAACTGAAACAAACAAAAACACACACGAAACGAAGTGAACTTCCGGAGCAGAAGAAAGTGGTTATCGCAATGTTGTAACGTAATTAACTGCAGGGGCTTGCGCCTATAGGGAAGAGCATCCCCACAATCAAAAAACCCTCATAAAATGAGAGGGAATCTGATAAAATGTGCTATAATGGTCGCGTCTATCCAAACCTTCGATATGTGGTGCCATAAATCAACTTGGTATCTTCGGAGAGGTAGATGGATAAGTCCAAATAGTATCTGCCCCCAAATTTATGCTAGATGATCTATCCCAGTTCGTCACTGTTTTCAGTGGTAAGACGAACTAGAATAGATCATCTAGCCTTAATTTGGGGGCAGATGCTATTTGGACTTATCCATCCACCTCTCCGAAGATACCAAGTTGATTTATGGAACCACATATCGGAGGTTTAGACAGATGCGACCATTGCAGCAGACTTTATCAGATTCCCCCTAATTTTATGAGGGTTTTTGATTGTGTGGAAGCTCTTCCCTGCATGCGTAAGCCCCTGCAGTTAATTACGTTATGGCATTGCGATAACCACTTTCTCCTGCTCAAGAAGTTCACTTCGTGTCGTGTGTGTTTTTGTTTGTTTTGGTTGCCCGTGGATTGTATACGGAGACTAGTTTATGCCGTCACCCATAGGGCGCGGATTAGTCTAAATCCGTATATTTTATATTTGGGCTTAGGTTTATTTAAGGACCGTTAATCTAGTTTGAGATTAAGATCAACTTAAATGTGTGAGCATTTGAGCTCTATTTGTTCTTGCTAAGGATGCGTTAGTCTAATTTGAGACTAAGATCAATTTAGCAAAATTTTAAGAATCATTTTTATTTAAAATCCAGCAAAAAAGCATTTGGGCTCAGCTGTAAGAAAATTTCAGAGACTTAGCCAATTTGGGCTTAATCTGCTCATTCTTTTTCTTTTTCATTCAAAAGTGCTGAGCACTTATTTGGGCTCTGTTTGTTCAGCCCCTTTTATTTTTATACAAAAGTGGTAAGCACTTATTTGACGCTCTGACACTCACATGGGTATCATGGGAAGCATTTAATTATGGGCGCTACCCAATGAGCGCTGAACACTCAGCCATTTTAGATGTATGTGGAGTGCTAAGCACTTTCTCTCTTCTTTTCTTTTTTTTGGTGGCACCCACATGCGGCGCTGGGCGCTACCCAATCAGTGCTAAGCACTCGGCCGTATTGGTTTTTTATAGAGTGCTAAGCACTCTTATTATTTTTGTAGCGCCTACGTGAGAACCACGCGCGGCGCTGGGCGTTGCCCAACCAGTGCTAAGTACTCAGCCATTTTGGCTGTGTGAAGTGCTAAGCACTTTTTATATGGCGCCCACTAGTGTTTCACGTGAGGCGTTAGGCGTTGTTAAAGAGGGACGCCCTGGTGGAAGGCACGTGAGGCGCTAGTTTCTTTTATATGGATGTTTAATCTCTGTTAATGTTTTTAAATCTCTGTTAATGGTATTTTGACAATTAACGATCACCAAAATCATTATTTTGAGGATCTAGGATCATATTCATTAAGAACTAAGTTCTTGATTTGAAGGAACTAAGTTCCTTGAGTGATATGAACTCCATATTCTTTCTCTTTAAATTTGTTCTTCCCTGAATCTTTGATTCTTAAGAACAAGATCTTCCCGATGAGAATTAAATTTTCTACTTATGGGAGACTTGCCTTGTGGATCTCAGATCCAAAGAAAAAACTAAGTTCTCGAGAAGGGTTATACCCTTAGATATGCTATGATAGGTAAAGGAGATGTTTTGATCTCTGTGGTTTTTTTACCTAGGGTCTAGAGAATGACGCTCTTCTTTTTGAGAATTGAATTCTCTCTTCTTTTTTTTTGAAGCTTTCTGTATTTTTCAGAAGCATATCAATGATCTTTTCTTTTTTCGCTTTTTTCTGTTTTATTTTCTCCCCTTCCCTTTTTTTTGAGACTTGAAGTCTCGGGTCCTTTATATATTAGAGGCAAATTTGTTATTTAACTTTGAGAAAATCACTCATTGAGAGATTCCAATTGATTTAATCGGACTCAAAATTGAGTTGGGGAATTTTACCCACCATTGGATTTTTGATCCAAGGACTTCTGTTTTTACAGAATATGATTTTTGTTTTTAACAAGATTGTGAAAATATTTTTCCATATGCAGAATTTATTCTGTAAAATAGTAATTTTTAATCACCATCGGATTTTTTAATCTAATGGTTTTCTGTTTTACAGAGAGCAATCTTTCTTGTTTAGAAAGATTGAGAGAATATATTCCAAAACAGAATTTTATTCTATAATTGGATTTTTGATCCAACCGGGAGTATCTTTCTTATTTTTAGAAAGATTTGGGAATTGTTTTCAACCAACAGAATTTAATTCTGTATTTTGATGATTTATCATCTCTGTTGGATTTTTGATCCAACGGCTCTGTTTAACAGAGAGTATTGTAGAATTTAATTCTACCTGGACGCTGGCGCTCACGTGTTGTGCATGTGGACGCTATTTAATTCTTAAGATGGGTATTCCTGTGCTTTGCACACCGGCACCCGCGTGAGGAGCACGTATGCGCCACCTAAGAGTTTAACTCTTATGTAATGAACTCTTCTGTAATTTGCATATTGGCGCCCGTGTGAGAAGCACGTGAGGCACCTGATCGCACGCTTTTGGCGTGTCGGATGTTCAAAGTTCTAAAGTTTACCGCGATCAGGACGGTGTCGCTATGCAGCTAGCCGGTTGAGCACGGGTCGATCCACAGGGAGATGGTTGTATGTCCTTTCTTCTTTTAGACGAGTCAATAAAGAATGAGTATATGTTTGTTCAATCTAACCTATGTGTATTATTTGCAAGTATAAAGTTGTTAAGAAAAGATACGATAATGTAAGCTAAAGAAATCCGTACTCAAAACCTTTGAGCCGAGTCTTGACCAATTGAAGCTAGAGCAATCGGCAACAACGTGGATTAGGGGATTTAAGCGCGGTATTCGTGGAATCCGGCTTATTTACCCTTGTCCGTCCGTTCTTGTCTCTTGCTTTCGCCTCCGGCCAAACCGAACGCAACCGGTCGCGGTTAGGAATCACCGTTACCTTGTTAGGGTAGGGTGCCTAACGGAGCGCTTGCGTATCGTTTGGGCGGAGTTCAATGGAAAATACGGGAAAAGGAAAAGAGCAAAGAAAATCTTAACTTACAATACCGTATTTATTCTTAACAACAACAATAATTACAACCATTCACAAAGAGAACCAAAAAGAGCAAAAGAAAAGAACAAAGAAAAGAAAAGATTACAAGTAATTAAGTGCATGAATTTAAATTGCAAATAAGTAAAGCAAGATAATAAAAAGCAAGTAATAAATAAGCAATAAAAAGAATTAGAAACTAGAACTCAAGACGAGCATGGGATCAATAGCCAACCCTTAAACTTGCAAGCTCAATCAAGAGGTTGTAAGATCAAGAGAAGGGTAGAGAATGCATGTGAAATGAAGCGCTAATTCCATAAGAAAATACGACCCTTGAGATCAATAACAAACTCTTAACCTTTCAAGCTCAATGAAGAGGTTGAAAGATCAAGAGAAAGCAAGAATCTCAAGGGGAAGTTAAACAAAAGAGAATGATACAAAAGCCCTCATCTTCATTGATCTTCCACTCAAAAAGCTCTCACTATAAATTTCATGGAGAAAAGATGAAGAAGAAGAAGAAGAAAAAGACTAAAACCTAACAAAAAGAGGCAAAAGAATGGACATGAAATTGGACCCTTGGCTTAGCTCAGTTCTGGAGTATTTATAGGCAGGGATCTGGAAATCTAGGGCAACATTCAGAACCTACATAAAAAGACCCAAATACCCCTGAAAATTCATCACCTGAGGAGCCAGTACGGCCGCGTTTCCGCGGCCTAAGCAGGCTTATGCCGCGGAAACGCGGCGGTTTAGATGAGTTGGCTCCTCGGGTTTTGGGTGCTTTCCTGGTTTGGTGTTGTCTGCTATGTGGTATATGACTTTTCTCAGAAACTCTTCACAATTATTCCAGAATTTTAGTAGAACAAAAAGGTGATGTGATGTGGATCTTTTGCCATGATTTTCTCGAGCTCCGTGTAGATTTCTTGGATCTTGTGTTGACATTGAGCTTTGTGCATGACATGACAATCGATTTGCCATTTTGTCCCTTAACTGGTATGTGGCAACACACGGATAGAGAGCAGAGACCCGTGTTTTATCTGTTGTTGGCAGTAATCCGGAATTTGTCGTACTTTGCCATGATATTCACTGTTCAGAGCCGAGAACCTGTATTCTGCAATTATGTAGCAAACACTGATCAAAAGCACCTGCCTATAAATAAACGAGCATAAGAATGTGCGGTATAAATATTCTGGTATGAACAAATACCCCCAAACTTAACTTTTGCTCGTCCCGAGCAAAACCAATTATTCACAAAAAAATAAAATCCTAACCGCACTTTCGCAGGGAACGCGATTGCACTGAGCACGTGCAACAAGCCGTTAAACCTCTAGGTGTCCCTAGTAGGAGGAGTGTTGTCTCCTTAGGGTTTTCAGCGGATTACACCCACAAAATCCCGTCAAGCTAGAGTTATAAGTTAACATCGATTCTACTCCTACAATTTAGTATTTACGTTAGAAATTCTATCATCCTAAGTTAGAAATATCCAACCCTTATGTTTCACACCTCCTATCTGTTTAACTTTAGATCCTATATGTTCCAAAAAAGTTTAGAAAGATGTTGGTTCTCCTGAGTTTTCCTTCTAAAGTGCGGCCTCAAATCAGGGATTTTTATCAACTTTACAGAAAACATAAGTCTTATTCTTTATTTCTATCTCTTATCCAAACATCAATTGTATACCCCTGCGTGTGTGTATATTTGCACCCCTACACTCAAGAATTCAATTCAAGCTATAATACCCTTGCCTTAATACCTAATACTACTTCTTTTCATTTAATGATGGACGGTGTTGCTCACACACCTTTCATGCGACTATTAATGCTTCTTAAGGCACTAACGGCCGATTACTGAATGTGTGAGCTTAAAGCGTAAATAGCAGTTTCCAGGTCATGACTTTATTCTATTTTTCTTTTTCTTTTTCTTTTTCTTTTTCTTTTTCTTTTTCGAGACCGGATATATTTTTCAACATGCTCTTTTGGTGTTTAGCTTTAAATACCGTTTTTTCTTTCATACTAGGCTTTCAGGCAAGAGTATTTCAAGGTATCCTCTACTATCCCAAGTTTCAAGGTGCGTGTAAGTGCAGTTTGTAGGGTATATACTTTCTAAATTTGAACTCGAGAAAAGAAACTATTTTTCAGACTTATCTTTCAGTAAAGCATCAATACTTTCCCTTCATCTTGACTTAACTCAAGAACTGAACGCAAGATTACCTATTTCTCAAAAAAAAACTGTAAGGACGTATACTTACCAAAGTTAGACAGAATGAGGGTTATTTTTAGGGTTTTCAATCCCTAAGCCTAGAATTTAGTTATTTCTATCATATCAACTAAACTTTCGGAATAAGGATCTAAGTTACCCTATTAGCTAACTTGACGACAAAGTTTTTATATTTTTTGGAAAATTTTTAATTTTTGTGGGTTTTTTAATAAGGTATGCAAATGCAAAATATACAAATGAATGCGAAGGAAGAAAGCTTACCGAGCACACCCCCAAACTTAAACTTGACAGTGCCCTCACTGTCAGGCTATACCAAGAGGGTCAAAATTGCCGGCGCTCCCTAAAAACAAATTATATACAAACAAAAAAGGAAAACAAAAAATATATACAAAAAAGGATCCCCTCCCAAACTTAAGTAAAACAGTGTTTTTACTGTTAAGCGATGAAGTTCAGGATTAGGGTGGAAAGAACAGTGTCAAGCTATACAAGGCCTTACACAGGCCAAAAGTTAACACCAACCATTCAAAGATTTTATCGTGATAAAGCAGTGGTTGGTCAAAGAAGGCGTAGAGAAAAGAAATGGAGAATACGTGAGACCGTATGGAGATAGAAGCGGGATACGGTCTCGGTATATCAGAAGAAGAAGAATGGCGGAAGGGAAAAAGAAGTGGAGTACGAACTTGAGGGTGCAAATGGAGTGAATAGATTAGCACAATTTGTGATGAGCGATGTGTAAAAAGTGATTGTGCTAATCTATTAACCCGTCGAGAAATGGGGTCAAATCCCTCAAGATTCGTGAGAAACCATGGGTATGCCGAACTCGGTAAACCAGACATATGAAATGTAAGTGAGACGGGTTCTTGCAAGGTCGGAACGATGGAAAGGATGGAGGAAAGTGATCGAGGAGGGGTATCGGTTAAGTTTTCAGGAGGGTGCACACAGTCAATGAAAGGAACAGGATGAATTGGAAAATCCGACTCATCAATTAAAACTGTTTCATCCTCATTACTATCCTCAATATTCTCCTCAAAATTTAGCTCATCCATGCATATTTCATCAAAATCCAGACGCATATAGGGTTCGGGAAAAACATTTAATGACTCGGGATGATGATTTGAAGAGACAAACTCAGCCAAATCTACGGGTTCATCATCCAAAATATCCCCAGCGTCAATATCCTCAATCAAGTGAAAATCAATATTCTCAGACACCTCATCAAAAGCATGGATATTAATCGATTCTGGTTCTAAGATGGAGGTGTAGAGGTCAAAAGGATTGGGATTGGTTTCACTTGGAAGTGACCCTTCACAATCGGGTAAATCAAACACTACAAAGTCGCATAACTCATTAATCATTCTATCTTCAATTGATAAATCATGTGGGATACTCGATAGACTTTCAAAACAGGAGTTGTGGGATTCAATTTGGGATGGGTAGGTTTGATTTGGAAGGGGGTACATCTCACTCTCTCCACTCAAATTCTCAGCCTGTCCTGCCGCCTCATCATACATTGGAAAATTAGGAGCTAGTTGGAAGCTAGCTACCGGGTCAGTAGGTTGTATGAGAGCGGCCATGGACGCATTCAAATCCATCATCTGTTGGCTTGACGCTACCCTAAAGTCTTCCAACGACTGTTCCAGACTAGACATGGGTTGTGATGGGGTTTCAGTAAAAGATACGAAGTTGTTTGGATACTGGAAACTCCCAAATGCCGGTTCTGAAGCAATGTCTAGGGAAGGTGAAAAAGTAGGGTAGGATTGGTAGGAGTTGAATGGCTGGACAGGAGCAGGATCAATATTTGGATAGGAAGGTGAATGGAATTGTTGATCCCAAGAATTTGAAGTGGTGAAAGGAGTGAAAGAACGGCTACGGGATTGTTCAATACGTTCAGCGATGGACAAAGGACGACTTGCAAAAGGGGTATCAACATAAGCGGGTGGGGGAGGTTGAAAAGGTTGATACAAAGTGGACTGCGAAGGGCAAGTGTTAGTCCTAGACGCGTCTATCCGATCTTTCAAAGAGATTTTGGGCATGGAGGGATCGTTTGACGTTCGGCCAAAGCAAGAATCGTAAGAAGTAATGTCTGATTGTGGGTACCAAAGTTCGGCAAGAGTTTTGCGAGGTGGGGTACCCATGATATGAAGAGAAAGAAAGAAAGGCAGAGAAAAGGAGGGGGAAAAGAATGTGATTTTTTTTTAGTTAGATATCAACAAAAGAATGAAATATACACACAAAAAGAATCTGGACAAAAACAATCAGGACACAAAAATACCACACACCTAATCGTTTTAGGGTTCACCTAGGTCAACTAGACCTGCTCCAGAACTTGATTGTCGAAGTAAAACTGTGTCGAGAAACGAGCTCAAGATACACTGATCACGAGGCCAGGTAAGTGCAGAGATAAGGGGAGATTTTCCATCGCTTTCGCGAAGTTCCTTAATTAAATAACCCTTTCTCTTTTGACGGTTTCGCCGTTAACACTTTCCTAGACACCCCGTAAACAAGGTACCGTTAAGCGAGTTTCGAAACACAGTCAACTTCTCCTAGTGAGCGCGAAGTCCTTAAGGCTTAAAGTCTAGTTTCTTTTAAATTTTGTGCGGGTAAACGTTATGCTCAAGTTCGTGATTTGTGGGCCACGGAAAAGGTGATGAAATCCTTTACCGTATATTGTGGGGTTCGCTTACCCTTAAGTCCATATTAATTGATGCAATGCGCAATTCAATAAAAATTCTATAAAGAATCAAAAAATCGTTTTTTAGTTTAAGCGCGGCACTGCAACAAATACGGGTTAGTCAATTTTTAGCGTTTGCTAGCGATCATGCAAAGAACCCTGCAAAGAATAGTATATTGGATGCGTCGGATTTGAGAAGAAGGTGTTAGTAAAGTACGTACCGTTAAGTTTTTGGGTTAGGAAACCCCCGTTGAATCAAATCCGGCAAGCTTGAAAAATTCGCTTGTGCGGGTCAAACTATCCGGATCTTTGGCACTGTACTTTGCAATCACCTTAGCCTTGAATGTACACTTTGCTCCCCACAATCGCAGTTTGCAAATCTGCAAAAATCTGCACTCTTGCCCACAAAATTGATAAAAAAAAAACAAAAAGAATTTTTTTTTTATAAATATATACAAAAAGAATATTAACCCGAATAACAAGAAAGAAAATACGCTACCGTCTCCCCGGCAACGGCGCCATTTGATCGCACGCTTTTGGCGTGTCGGATGTTCAAAGTTCTAAAGTTTACCGCGATCAGGACGGTATCGCTATGCAGCTAGCCGGTTGAGCACGGGTCGATCCACAGGGAGATGGTTGTATGTCCTTTCTTCTTTTAGACGAGTCAATAAAGAATGAGTATATGTTTGTTCAATCTAACCTATGTTTATTATTTGCAAGTATAAAGTTGTTAAGAAAAGATACGATAATGTAAGCTAAAGAAATCCGTACTCAAAACCTTTGAGCCGAGTCTTGACCAATTGAAGCTAGAGCAATCGGCAACAACGTGGATTAGGGGATTTAAGCGCGGTATTCGTGGAATCCGGCTTATTTACCCTTGTCCGTCCGTTCTTGTCTCTTGCTTTCGCCTCCGGCCAAACCGAACGCAACCGGTCGCGGTTAGGAATCACCGTTACCTTGTTAGGGTAGGGTGCCTAACGGAGCGCTTGCGTATCGTTTAGGCGGAGTTCAATGGAAAATAACGGGAAAAGGAAAAGAGCAAAGAAAATCTTAACTTACAATACCGTATTTATTCTTAACAACAACAATAATTACAACCATTCACAAAGAGAACCAAAAAGAGCAAAAGAAAAGAACAAAGAAAAGAAAAGATTACAAGTAATTAAGTGCATGAATTTAAATTGCAAATAAGTAAAGCAAGATAATAAAAAGCAAGTAATAAATAAGCAATAAAAAGAATTAGAAACTAGAACTCAAGACGAGCATGGGATCAATAGCCAACCCTTAAACTTGCAAGCTCAATCAAGAGGTTGCAAGATCAAGAGAAGGGTAGAGAACGCATGTGAAATGAAGCGCTAATTCCATAAGAAAATACGACCCTTGAGATCAATAACAAACTCTTAACCTTTCAAGCTCAATGAAGAGGTTGAAAGATCAAGAGAAAGCAAGAATCTCAAGGGGAAGTTAAACAAAAGAGAATGATACAAAAGCCCTCATCTTCATTGATCTTCCACTCAAAAAGCTCTCACTATAATTTTCATGGAGAAAAGATGAAGAAGAAGAAGAAGAAAAAGACTAAAACCTAACAAAAAGAGGCAAAAGAATGGACATGAAATTGGACCCTTGGCTTAGCTCAGTTCTAGAGTATTTATAGGCAGGGATCTGGAAATCTAGGGCAACATTCAGAACCTACATAAAAAGACCCAAATACCCCTGAAAATTCATCACCTGAGGAGCCAGTACGGCCGCGTTTCCGCGGCCTAAGCAGGCTTATGCCGTGGAAACGCGGCGGTTTAGATGAGTTGGCTCCTCGGGTTTTGGGTGCTTTCCTGGTTTGGTGTTGTCTGCTATGTGGTATATGACTTTTCTCAGAAACTCTTCACAATTATTCCAGAATTTTAGTAGAACAAAAAGGTGATGTGATGTGGATCTTTTGCCATGATTTCCTCGAGCTCCGTGTAGATTTCTTGGATCTTGTGTTGACATTGAGCTTTGTGCATGACATGACAATCGATTTGCCATTTTGTCCCTTAACTGGTATGTGGCAACACACGGATAGAGAGCAGAGACCCGTGTTTTATCTGTTGTTGGCAGTAATCCGGAATTTGTTGTACGTTGCCATGATATTCACTGTTCAGAGCCGAGAACCTGTATTCTGCAATTATGTAGCAAACACTGATCAAAAGCACCTGCCTATAAATAAACGAGCGTAAGAATAGACGGTATAAAATGCAATATTCTGGTATGAACAGCACCACCATAGGATTTAATCCTATAAGATTGGCTTTGGCGCTGGCGCCCTCGTGGAGAACACGTGAGGCGCTGCCTCATTAAATTCAACATAGGTTTGCTCTTTTACTAGGTTAAACGTATTGAGGAAACAAATGTCCTCCACTGTTGCTCTCACATGGCTTACACGTGGGTGCAACGGTGTCACCTTTTCTATCGTTCGATCTCCGGGGGAGTTGAACCGTCCCTACATGTCTTATAAATAGGGCTTTTGGCCTTTGAGATGACTGCTGTTTCGACATCCTCTTTCTTCTTCCTTGAGAATTTAATTCTCTTCTCAGAGCTTAGATCTCTGTCCAAAGAAACTCTTAGAGTTTAACTCTGTTTAAAAAATTTGGTAAGAATTTTGACTATTTATCTCTTAAAAGAGACTTTTTTATCGAGGATTTTTAACCCATTATCAGAGCTTGGCTCTTTTTCCTGAAGTGGTCTCTTAGAGATCTAAAAAAACTTTATTTAGGTAAACCGTTGGTCTCAGAGATCTTTGGGTTATTACCTATTACTCTGATCTTTAAGAGATCTCTGGAATTTCCCGTGAGGATTTCTAAGATCTAATCTCATTATTAGAGAAATTTAATTCCGGGTTGTTCTACAGAGCTTAGCTCTGAGAAAATTTCTTTTAAGAAATTATTTTAGGAATTTTATTCCCTTTTCTTTTTTTTAGGGTTCTTCTTGCAGATTTGAATCTGCTGTAGAACACGTATTTCGAGAATATTGGGAGTTTAACTCCACAGTTCAATGAGATTTTCCAAAAAATGAAAATCCTTTTAGATTCTTACAATGAGTGCCTGCCTCATCATTGATGGGGAGCATTACCTTAATTTTGTGTGGCCCATTGTCCCTTTCTTTTTGAACTGTGGTGACTTTAACATGTCAGAATGTAGTACAAACTTGGGTGTACTGAAAATGCTAAAGTCTTGAATATTGTGTCAATAATTAACCCCATTTTTTATTATATTATTTTTTTACAGGGATTATAGCTTCTCATCTGTATGTTCTTAAAGAGATTATCTTATATGAGGAGATTCGCATCCAAGGTCGCTGCCAGGGCCAAGAGTTTACTGATGCCCAGTGCGCGGAGGTGGTGCGTTGCTTCGACGATTACAACGGTCGATTACTCTCTCGTCGTTCTGCTCTTTTGAAGATTGTCATTGGGTCGATTTGGGAAGCACTTCTTGAGCATGATGAGGCTATGTCTCTCGAGGCACTTGATGATGCTGAAGACAAGATGCATTCAGTATATCTGATGGACCTGATTTCAAAGAAGCGGAAAGATGATCTTGTCGCTGTTTTACATCGCGTCTTCCAACAAAAGGCGATAATATCCACGTACCATAGGATGGATGACATCAGCGGGGATCCCGACGCTTGCATTCGTGAGAAAATGCATAAGAAAATGGTCAACGAAGCCAGAAGCACTTTACTCAAACTTGCCTCAAAGTTCATGAATCCGTGTCCGGAATTCAGCATCTTGCCATTGTAAACATCTTGATGATGTCCCATTTTTATTACCCTTATCACCAATGTATAAATTTCTTTGAAGTATGAATGACAAAGCTCTTCTTTTCTTTACGCCAATGCTCGTATGAGGTATTATTACATGCATAAAAAATGCCAGCGCCCACATGTCACGCGCGTGAGGCGCTATTGCAGGACTTAATCCCGAAAAGAACTAGCGCCAACGCTCACATATCATGCACGTGACGTGCCGCTCTAATCCCAGAAAGAATCAGTGTTGATGCTCACACATCAGGCACGTGGGGCGCCGCTAAGGGAATCGTTTCACCTTCTTGCTCTGATTCCTATGAGTCAACTCTTTCTTTTCCCATGCCCTTTTTACCAGGCCTTGGAAAGAGTTCCACCATGCACAACGTTTTTTGTGCTTAAATTTAAATTCTTCTCTTTATATTCTGGAGTGATGATCTTCTTCTTCTTCTTCACAAGAAGAAAGCCATTTTTTTTACAAACCAAGAGTTATGGCTTGCAATCTTCTCCATGCTCGTCGGCACCCAAGGGAAGTACATATCGAAAGAATTGTTTCCCGTTTCGCTGCGCGATTAGTGGATCTCGTTCTCACTGATGACCAAAGTGACTCGGTGATGTATGAGCTTTCGGCTCGTAGGGGCTCTCCTCTTCCTATTGGCTCCATTTGGCTCCAGATGATCTTCATATCCATGCTTGCTGACATCCCTCTTCATCCAGCGGAAATGACTCAGGCGATACTCGACGCAGCAGAGGACAAGATCGTGTGCTTTTATGAAGCATATTTGATTTCCCAGCCTCTGTAGGACCGTTCTGTTCAGTTGTTAAGTCAGATGCGAGCTCGGCGGGCCGTCATGTCCGCCTTCGCTGATGGGCATGGCACTGACCGATGGGGAGCAACCCCCCGCAAAGATCGCCGCTTCGATATGATAGAAAAGGCGGAGAGCAAGTTAGAGAATTTTGTTTATTGTTTTACTAATCCCTGTATCTCTGATCCCATATTTGGTGATCTTTTTCTGTGGAATAAATAAATAAGAAATTTGTTGACCGCTGAACGTTTCATCCCCAGCACATATCCATGTAGGCATCTTGCCTCTGCACGTATGTTTTGTATTTTAAACTTTAGAAGTTTATGATGCATACATCTAGACATAGGTGAGTACTGGACTGATGTGAACAAATTCTTCGCCCTGCCACCTTGCCCACGGTGGTATACCCGTGAGTGAAGTATAATATATGGTTGGTTTCGGGATGGCATGTCATTTAGAATTTTGAAAGCGGACGGACACAAGCGTCGTCATTCATGATTAACTCAGGTCTTGATCCTGAAGAAACGTAATTCCGAGCCACGAGGTCTATGAGTTGCGCCTTTCAGTTTGTTGATGTCTTAATTTAACGCCAATTAGTTTACTTACTCATTTCAGAGTTTGTAGTTTATTTACTCATTTCGGAGTTTGTAGTTTATTCACTTGTTTAGGAGTTTATTCACTCGTTTCGGAGTTTCTAGTTTATGTACACGTTTCGGAGTTTGTAGTTTATTCACTCGTTTTAGAGTTTCTAGTTTATATACTCGTTTCGGAGTTTCTAATTTATGTACTCGTTTCGGAGTCTGAATTTTATTCACGCGTTTCGGAGTTTCTTGTTTATGTACTCGTTTCGGAGTTTGTAGTTTATTCACTCGTTTCGAAGTTTCTAGTTTATGTACTCGTTTCGGAGTTTGTAGTTTTTTCACTCGTTTTGGAGTTTCTACTTTATTCACTCGTTTCAGAGTTTCTTTAGTTTACCATCCTTGGGTTTACAGGAAAACATGCCCTAACGTTATATGCAGATAACCCGCATTCTTTACGACAGAGGTCCGTTAGGTTTTGTGGTACTAGCATTTTAGTCCGTGGTACCGTCGCATTGGCTGATATATTCCTTGATATGCAGTCTTTAAGCTGTTATTCGAGTTGCCCCATGACTGTCGTGTCTATGATTCCTTCAGGGGCTGGACAAGATGTCTTCAAGTAATCTCCTTAGGTCATATTACCGTCCGAAGAGCAAACGTTAGGAATTTTCCATGACGCTTTTTACTTGAGATTAGGCTCAATTTGGAGCACCGATGAGTCATAACCACTCCGCTCTGGTGTGGGATGATCTCCGATAGTCTTTTAGGCTTTATATGAGTTGCCGTCGAGACCCGAAGCTGGGAATATGTCGTCACTTCATTTTTTCCTTTGACGATGTCGCGCCGATTCTTTGCTGAAGTAGGGTAGACATCTGTAGGACCTCTATGCTGTATGTATTGCAATTAAAGTCCGGAGCTAGGAATATGCCATTGCTCCAATTTCATTTGATAGTCCCGTCTGCATCCTGCTGAAATGAGGGGGGACATCGAGATAGTCTCTGGATTTTATATGAACCGTCAAGACTTAGAGCTAGGATTTTGCCGTGACTCCATTATGATTTGGCTGCTTGGAGCCTTTGTTGACGTCGCATCTGCGCCGAGAAGGAACGTCGAGCTAGAACTGGGATTTTTCCATTACTCCTTTTTTGTTTGACCCTTGGGTCTTTAATGGCGTTGCATCTACATCCTGCTAGCATGAGAAGTATATCGAGCTGATCTCTAAGCTGTAGATATTGCCGTCAAGATCTGGCTCTCCCTTTGAGGGAGCGTGGTGGGAAAGTATGGTTCCCTTTCTTTCATTTGTGCCCATGGATTGTATACAAGAGTCAATATTGACATACTTGCAGGGCAGAGGAAATTTTATTTTATTCTATTTTTTATTGCCGCGATGCTCTATCTTTTCAGCTTTTTATATCGCGAAAGTCGTGATTGCCCAATCATTTTGGCTTTTTATCCGCGGTGCCCAATCATTTTGACTATTTTTCTTATATTTTTACTCGCTGCTTTTTATTGCGAGTTGCCCAAACATTTCGGCTGTTTTTATATGCATATTTTTTGCTCGCTGATTTTTATTGCGAGTTGCCCCATCATTTCGGCTATTTCAGATGCACTTTTTTGCTACTCGCTACTATTTTTATTGCGAGTTTGGAATCTGATACCAACATTGGCATCAGCATCGCTACGAC
Source organism: Agapanthus africanus (assembly GCA_030015575.1). Lineage (NCBI taxonomy): Eukaryota > Viridiplantae > Streptophyta > Magnoliopsida > Asparagales > Amaryllidaceae > Agapanthus > Agapanthus africanus. Next base: position 817,966,496 of record CM057339.1, on the reverse strand, counting down.
TAGAGTATTGCCAAGAGCGAATCATCATTTGCCATGAAAGGACTTGGAGTTTGACACCTGTTTAGGCATCAGCATCGCTGCAACTGGGATATTGCGAGGAGCGAATCATCATTTGCCTTAAGAGGACTTGAAGTTTGATACCTTTTTAGGCATCAGCATCGCTGCCACTGGAATATTGCCAGTAGCGACTCATCATTTGCCTTTGTTGATTTAAACAAAAGTGCCTTAGCAAACAGGGTTAAGATCCTGTCAGCAAAGACTTTTAACTTTATGAGCCGCAAGGGTCTCATAAAGGTATTTCTCCCTACAAATCGTGAGGATCTCATAGGTGTGTTTTCTCCTCACAAATCGTGGGGTAAGTGATATTTTCTCTCATAAGTCGTAAGGATCTTACAAGAGTGTTTTCTCCTTATAAGTCGAGAGGACTCACAAGTGTCGTTCACCATATGGGGATATTTCTCGCCATTGGTGGAACTTGGTGGGAGAATGCTTATTCATTCCCGTGGATTATATACAAGGGTCAATATTGGACCGCCTGTAAGGCAACTTAGGGGATGTGGCGGCTTAAGAACATGTTCAGATCCCTATAACTTAAGACTTTTGAATCTTATGAGCCGTGAGGGTCTTATAAGGGGAATTCTCCTTACGAGTCGTCAGGATCTCGTAAGTGTAATTTCTCCTTAGGAATCATGAAGATTCCTAAGTGTGTTGCTCCTTTGTGAGTTGTAAGGATCTCACGCGGGTATTTTCTCCTCACAAGGTTGAGAGGAACTTGCAAATGAACATGAATTTTTTATTTTACGAGTTTGCGCCCTATTCGGGTTTTCACAAACTCGCCGGCAGTCCTGCTGTTTTTACTCACGGCGCCCTTTCGGGTTTTCATCCGTACCCATTTTGCTTGTGGACATACCGTTTTTTTATAGTAAAACTCTTGAAAGTAGCTTCGTCGCAGGTGACCCGCCTGTTTGCCGGTGGGTTTTGGGGGTGGCTTCATCACTGGAGTAGCTATGTAACCAAGTAGACTTTAGTTGCAACCTTTACCGTATCTAAGGGTGATGTGCTAGTTTAGGGACATTCCGGTCCATTATCGCCATGTTTGAGGCAAAATTTTAGTTTAGGGACATCTCGGTCCAATGTCTCCATATTTGAGGAGAATTTCTAGTTTAGGGACATCCCGGTCCTTTGTCGCCATGTTTGAGGTGAATTTCTAGTTTAAGGACATCTCGATCCATTGTCGCCATGTTTGAGGAGAATTTCTAGTCTAAGAACATCTCGGTCCTTTGTCGCCATGTTTGAGGCGCAATTTTAGTTTACAAACATCTCGGTCCTTTGGCGCCATGTTTGAGGCGAAATTTTAGTTTAAGGTTGTCACGGTCCTTTGTCGCCATGTTTGAGGCGAAATTTTAGATTAAGGACATCTCGGTCTTTTGTCGCCATGTTTGAGGCAGAATTTCTAGTTTAAGGACATCTCGGTCCTTTGTTACCATGTTTGAGGCAACGGAGCTTCTTTGCATACTACTCTCAGAATTCTGACTCAGGAAGATAGCGAGCGGACACGAGAGTCGTCATATATCATAAACCTAAGTCGTGACTCATCAAGCGTAGTATTTTTTAAGTAATCGGCCGTTTATGGGCCGGAATGGTCTTTTGCCATATTATCCATGACCAGGTAGCTCCATCCTAGTAGACTTTGTCTATGATGTACGGGCCTTCATAGTTCGGCTCGAATTTCCTCCGTTTTGCATGATTGGGGATCATTGGTCTTTTGACGACTAGCACGAGTTCGCCTTGGCGGAATGTTCTCGGCCTGGTCAGTCTTTCGTATGACCGTGTTGTAGGGTTCCTAGGCACTCTAGTGAGGTCTCCCAAGCCATCAACCATGGCAATTTCAAAAATTATGGTGCCTACAAACCCTAAACTACGGATCGATAACTAGATGTCTAGGCGAACATTGAACTAGTTAACACTTAACTAATGAGAAAACGGAAATACAACCTTTGTAGATCCGGTGCTCCACCTCCATAGCTCCGCAACGAAGTCCTCTCCGCTGTCCAAGTCAAATCCGGGCTCTAGGATCGGCTTCGTCGGAGAATGGGCAAGCTAGGTCGTCGATGTCCATGCCGAAGATGATCTACGTCGAGGCATCGCTAAATCAAGCTCCGACTTCACCAAGTCAAGAAACTTGTGAAGTAAACACACTCTACTACTTGGCAAGAGGTAGAGGATGAAGAAATAGGAAGTGGGTTAACTTTAGAATTGGATTTCTCACTCAAAAACATCAATCACCATTGATGAGGTAAGCTTTTCTTCACTTGAAGCAAGGAAGAAGAAGAAGAAATGTTATGATAAGTTCAAAGAAAAAGAAAAGAAATAATCAAAACTTATCATGACTAAACCATGGTAAAGTGTAGAGATTGAACTAGGGTTAAAACAAATGGTTAGGTTAAGCATGAGATAAGAATGGTGGACAAAGTCAAAGGTTCATGAATCTTCAACTACAATCCAAAACAAGCCACCATTTTCCTCATTTCCTTTTCCAAAAAGAAAATAAATAAATAAATAAATAAATAAATAGATAAATAAAGGAAATGAAACCCTAACCATTCTTTTAACCATGGTTTAAATCTTTGCACTTAACCAAGTAAACATGTATCATCAAACATGATACAATCAAATGCACAAAATCATATCGCATATGTAATGCGCACATCCGAGTGAGAAAATCCATCTTAAGTAAACCGATACTAGTTGATGCAAAGTAATATATCAAATATATAAATATGCATTAAATCATTAAATCAACACTTGATTCAATGATCCGGTTATGTCGCACACAACCGACTAGTATACAATATATCGGCTTATCGAATCAACGCTTGAATCGATAACTAGGTTATATCGCATACAACCATTCGATACATTTATCGCGAGAATAGAATACGGTATCACATACATGCATTATTCTCGGTCCCGCACATATCTTATATGCGCTCCTATTTCGTTTCGCTTGAGCCAGGAAACCTCTGTGTAGGACTCTAAAGACTCGTCAATACGCCGGCAGCGGATGATGATCATATCAAACATCCACAAGCCGCAAGCGGTCTGCTAAACGTAACGGCCACCCGGGTATTGAGCGATCTGAAGATCGACGAGCAAGCCTGCTCACACTCCAGTGAATCCGACCAGTAACACTACCGTACAGTCCGGTCTGATCGTCTGATCTGTCGCATATCTCGCCTAGGGGTGGTAAACGTCAGACCCCAATAGCTCGATAAGTCGTGTCGATATGAGGTCTATAACTATTCGAGAAACTACTGGTAACACTTACCAGTAAATCTCAGCAACCCTGGCCAGGGATTTCCTGTTATAGCCAATCGAACACAGCGCAACATCAACCCCCTATACCGGGAGAGACGAATCCCCTCCTATCGCTCATTGCCTCCATGTGACTCGGGACTGTACCCAAAAGCCACCGTTTTGCACGCCCTCTTGGACGTGGTAAGATGGAAATCAAAGCACAGTGGGAACCAACCAAGACTCTATGACGATCTCGGGTCAACAGACTACTCTGTACCAGTGTCACCAGAGAACTGCCATCTGACGTGAGGTATAATACCATCTGGGAGTTCTCGGCGAGTCCGTCCAGTGTACCCAGTCTCAACTGAGCACCCGTATATCATCTCCGATGTCAAACACCAATGGATATGGGATCATCCATCGCCCATCTGTATGGGTCGAGAAGGTATACGCTAGTCTACTCTGGTGTATCGATGCCCCGTCTCGATACACCCACGACTAGGGACTTTGAAGGATGTACTTATGGACTACCATGTCCCCACTAGTATGATCCGCATCATAGTCCAGGTAGTCAAGTACAGATCCTAAGGGCTTTACCAACATGTAACAGAGAGACAATCAGCATACACGTTAAGGTAAAGTTCAACCAGATAGCATACTATCATGTCGAGCAAGAAAGTCCTCCCTATATATGTCCCAGCATCCACTACAATATACATCCTATGTACAGTAATGGCCTCTAGGGCATACATATAACTAACAATCTCCCACTTGCACTAGGGCCATCTGTAGCAGTGGTTGTAGTATCTCATACTCAACGATCCCATAAAAGTTTCTCTCTGGGAAAAGGCCTTTCGTGAGTGGATCCGCTGTGTTGTCCTCTGAGTCTACTCTCCTAACCTCGATCTCCCTGGAGATCAACCATCTCCATGATCAAGTGACACTGCCTTAGAATATGTCTGGATCACTGATGGGACCGGCGTTCCTTGGCATAAGCCACAACTCCATTGTCTCACAATGGTAAGAACATAGTTCATCTCATGAACCAATATACACCCAGACTGCCTCTTTGGTAGCATCTTAAGTAGCGATGTATCCAGCCTGTATCGTCTAGTATGCCACGGTATATAGCTTGGAACTCTTCCAACATACCGTCCCTTTACTGAGGGTAAAGGCAATGCCTGCGACTGACATTCAGTCGTCTTTATCACACTGGAACCCTTCCAGCGATTCTCCTCAGGATCGATTGACACCATCTCACTACATCTAGTGAGTATCCTAACATCCATTTAGATCTATCTCATAGATCCAAAATCCAGGATTTAGTAGGTATCACTTTAATCCTATATGGAGAATCTTTGTGATAAGCGGAGATTGACCGAGCGTAGCATAGGAAACTACTTCCCTATCAAGAGTATGTCATCCACGTACTCTACGAGGATCGTCACCATACTCCCTACTACTCTTTTTGTTTATACAAGGTTCATCTACCATTTTGATGATGTCAAACTCTTTGACTAATCTATCAAAACAGATGTTCCAACTCCGCGATGCCTGCTTTAATCCTATAAAGCATCTTGCACACGTTTCCGCTGCTCCCACTGTCTACGAAGCCCTCTGGCTGTGTACTTATAGACGCACTCTTCTAAAACATCATTTAGAAAATCAGTCATGACACCCAACCACCAGATATCGTAGTGATGGTATGTAGCCGTGACAAGTAGGATCTGGATGGACTTAAGCATAGCTACTTGAAAAAGGTTTCATCATTATCCACACCTGGTCAATGATGAAAACCCTTAACAAGTCTAGCTTTGAAAGTCTCAACTTTTCCATGTACACCAAGTAATCTTCTCAAGATATACTTGCTCCTGATGGGGATTTAACCCTTCAGATATAGCAACTAAAGTCCATACTTTGTTGGTGTATAAGGATTCCATCTCAGATCGCTAAACATCCAGCCATTCTTACAGAGTCTTACTCTCGATGGCCAGCTCGAAGCTAGTTGGGTCATCATCTCATGATGCAATCCTCGCTCCCACTGTCATAGAGAAACCAATGTATCTCTCAGGTGGGTGAGAAAACCCTACTAGATCGGCGGAGGGGCTGAGGTTCGTTGGTCTCTACTGAATCCTTTGGTTTTATCAAATCATCTGCTGTAGTTCGTATAGCTGGAACCTTTCCAGTTCTACATTACAGACCTTGCCTCGAGCTTTTCCGGATTTTGCTTTCAGACATAGGCCGGACAACCCCAAATCTTAACCAACTTAAGATATGGGCTCTTCCCTTTCCATATCACATATGAAGCGGTAGGCAACTGATTTGATTGGAACCCTATTCAATAGGTATGCAGCTTCATAAGTGCATAACTCCCTAAGAGGAAATAGGTAACTCAGTAGTACTCATCATAGAGCACACCTTATCACATAGGGTGTGATTGCTCCGCCCCGATATACCATCGTGCTATGGTGTATACGGAGGAGTAATGCCGAGAGAGAATCTCATTCTCCTTTAGAATAATCCAGGATTTTCGTGCTCAAGTATTCTCCTCCTTGATCTCATCATAGGACATAATACTTTTACCCTTATATCTGGTTCTCTACTTCTCGCTTATATTCTGTGAATATCTCAAAAGGCTCGGACTCATGTTTCAACAGGAACATATGTCTGAATCTTGAGAGATTATCAGAGAATGTAATGAAGTACAAAGAACCAGTCCTGGCATGTGTAGACAGGGGACCTTACATACATTAACATGTATCATCCCAAGAGTTCAGTAACTCTTTCTCTGTTTCCAGTAAACGGAGCTATGGTCATCTTATCTTTGTGACATGACTGGCGAGTTTCACAAGATGTAAATTCAAACTAATTTAAATATGCATCTTTATGTAACTCTAGCTAGTCGGGTCACATTGATCTGACCTAGTCTACAATGCCTCAAGAAGAATTCGTTCATTTCTGAACTCTTCCTCTTGTGTGTGTTCCATATAGTAAGAACTATAGTTTGATTTAGAACATCAACGCTTTTAGATAACGTGCCTGAACCGATCAACTTTTGATATAGGAAATGTTCAAAACATTATCCAACAATACAAAATTATATCCTTTCTTTACTAATAAAGAGACTAATATGATTTTGTATATCAGGTTCGGTATCTAACAACATTCGTTCAGAATCAATGTATCGGTAATACAGGGTGACAGTGACCAACAGACTTGGCTGCAACATTTGCCCCGTTTTCTGCCTCATGAAACTTATCACCCGTTCTCAGTTCTCTACCTATCTGTAGCCCTATGTAACAGATTACATATCTGGGATCCTGATCCGGTATCATATACCCAGGACGTAAAGGATACTGAGAAACAGTTCTGTATAATGAACGCACCAGAAGATGATGCATCATCATGCACTCTCCTCGTTTGGGCGGCATGGGAAATCTGGTATTCCCCAATTTCCTGCTCTGTCTTATAACAATTATAAGTTGGAGCGGGACCAACGTTCCCCAGCTCAGTATAACAAGCGGGTTCGGTCAATATTCCGTATTATTATCTTGATTAAGGCGTGATATGGTCGCTGCCTGGAGAGAGAGAGAAGAAAACACTCAGCGTGCGCTCTGTCAAGAATAGATTGGTTATTATTTTATCTAATCAGGATGGCTCCCACTGGTTTTTATCAAATCTTCCTTCAAACCCTAAAAGGAAAGACTAGCCGGGATTAATTACACACTACAAGTTCGCCAATCTTTCAGCCAGGCCAGTGTCGGTACTTTGAGGGAGGTGCCCCGTGCTTTCGCACGGACCTAATTAATGTAAACCTCGTTTTCCCAGAGGCATAACCCCGTTGACACCTTTCTAGACACCTACTTGATCGGCTAATTGTAATGTATAAAACTCTCCCAGGAGTAACTCTTACTCGCAGCGGGTATCGGGATCCAACTATCTCATAGAAGGTATGCAATCTCATTGCAAATTTCAACACTTGAAATTCCCGATAATATTTTGCCCCGAACGATCTATGACCTTGACAAGGTCAACAAACCATAGATCGCAAGTTAAGTTCAACCCGTCATTTCTTGATTGAATCAAACCCACCCGCACGACCCTTGACAAGGTCAACAAGGTCGCACGACTACCCTAACCCAATCTGCATCATATGCATAAGCAGATAAATACTGGTTAGCTACCGCACACTGCGCCTTGACAAGGTCAACAAACGCAGCACGAATACTAAACAGGATTTATCTGAAATGACGGAGGGCTACGACAGGTTTTTCTGAAAACCTATTGCGTAATGAACTTGATATCGTTGTAGAATCAAATGACTTTTTTAAAATGGAGTGTTTTTGAGGCTTTTCTAGTTTTGCTAAAGGAGTCACTCCCGGTAAAGGGATCGTCGGTCCTTTCCTCGTCGAATGAGGTGCGGGATATATCATATATATCACAGTGCAAAGCAAAAACTCTTAAAAGCAATCAAAAGACAAACCGAGTGTGTAGCATCTGCCAGTTATTGCTAAAGGAGTCACTCCCGGTGAAGGGATCTCGGTCCTTTCCTCATCGAATAAGGTGCAGGATATATCATATATACCGCTGTGCAAAGCAAAAACTGTAGCTACCTGTTTTATTTTGAAATTCGATTCTACAACATCTTAGGTTTCTTTTATTTCATTAATCATATTAATGAAGTCCCATCATTTAAGTACCTAAACATCACAGATAAATACGACGTACACTTATGCCATCCGCATTCGCCTCGATGTCCCCTCATGCACCGTTAGGTTAGGTAACTAACGACAGAGCGGGGCAGGGCTAGCGCGGGTGTAAAACATAAGTAACGTCTATATAATATATCATATATACTATATACTGTATCTATCACAGAACATCACATGATCACATCACAGATATCGTAGCAGAAGAAACATATGAAATATTGGATATACTAGGACGTCCGTGTTTTCAATACGAGCCAGTATAAAACACGGATTCCACTGTCGTGATGAATAGCCAAACCCACACCCCTAGACCCCTACGAGAGCGGCAAGCAACCCTACCAATTCTAGGGTTAGGAGACCCGGACTCGACTCCTCGAGTTGGTCTCCCACTGGACCCCAGAACCCGGTTACTTGTGCCCTCCTCCTTGGGTCTATCCTAGTGCGGAAAAGTAAATAATATACAAAAGGTGACATCTTCCGCAACCTGGAAGCGCCCCAATAAAAGAATATTACATACAAGTTTTTACATGAATGAAAATGAAAAACACTCATCTCACATAAAAACCCCCGGCTATTCAAACACGACGATCCAATATAACATATCCAGCAACACATAACATCACATGTCATCAACGTAAGTAAATATGCGCATCCCAATTGTCGTTGACATATAGCAACGAAACCGGCGATATCACATATTACACTTACGGTCACAGAAAAGAAAGTGTAAAACTACAACAGTTGGAATCCGCAACCACCTCAGACATCACATGCCTGACCAAATGAATTACTTAGACATCGCATGCCTAACAATTATAAACCCCGCCTTTTAGTCTCAAAATCGAAAACTCTTTTCAATATCAAGTCGGGCAATTCAACAAGATTCCCGACATCCTGATCGAATACTCATCGCAAACTTCAGTAGACGGCTGCACCCCCGATACCGTCGACGAAGTGCACCAAGGCGGGACACCGCTACCGCGAGCACCCGGACGGATGCTTTCGGCGACGGGGTTCTCCTACAGTCACTTGGTCGGGGCTATGGAGTGAAGCTGTCTATTAAGTTTACCCGGCGAGTATCCGCGTACGCTACGTGATTGCGACGGACTTTTGATCACATCAAAATTCCGTGGCAACCGATCAAGTGAGACTAAACCGCTAGATTTATAACATTCATTCAGTTATCTCATAACTTCTTGTGAATTCCAATTATTGTATCCCATTCCAGATAAATAGAAAATGCTAAACTTTTCGATCGAACAATCGAACACCCAAGTTTTCCCGATACAGATCAACACATGAAACAAGTCTAACAACATTCCGTTCGTGCCTCAGTACCAACGGTCCAGCCGTAGAAGAGTCAAGCCAACGCCTCACATGTGGCACGCCGTACTGCCCCAAACCCGAAGGTTCAAAGGGCAGTTCAAGACGGTCACATAATCGAGTTAAGGTTTGTGTCTTCTAGAGGGACCATCGCGTTACTTGCACTACTTAGAACGTCGTTAAACTACGGAAAAATCCAACACTTGGAAATTTCCCGACAGGGAAAAAGTTGGGTATTTATATCCGGTCGAACTTTTTAACATATTCTAAAATTTATTCGGAAAGCCACACAGACAAAATTTAATATCCCGATCGAATCACCGAATTCCCAAAACAACTCCAGAAAATTCAACTCTTGAATAACATTTAAAAATATCCAGAGAACTCAGCACTGAAAACAATGAATTACTGTGCAATTTATAAAGGATGACGTCATTAATATGCCGCGGAACCGCGGCCTGAGGTAGGCTAATGCCGCGGTTCCGCGCCATGTTTCACTGTTCATCACCTCAATTTTGCTCCGTAGTTCTTATATTTTCCTGCTGGGTTTTCTGAATATTTTTAATACTGAAAAATCCCTGTTTTTGAAAATTGGACAGAGTGCATGTTTGTTTTGGACTTTCGGGTTCGATCGGACTTCAAATGTCGTCTAGACTTCGCCTAAGGCTCTAGCTAGGCTCTGATACCACTGTAGGGTTCCTAGGCACTCTAGTGAGGTCTCCCAAGCCATCAACCATGGCAATTTCAAAAATTATGGTGCCTACAAACCCTAAACTACGGATCGATAACTAGATGTCTAGGCGAACATTGAACTAGTTAACACTTAACTAATGAGAAAACGGAAATACAACCTTTGTAGATCCGGTGCTCCACCTCCATAGCTCCGTAACGAAGTCCTCTCCGCTGTCCAAGTCAAATCCGGGCTCTAGGATCGGCTTCGTCGGAGAATGGGCAAGCTAGGTCGTCGATGTCCATGCCGAAAATGATCTACGTCGAGGCATCGCTAAATCAAGCTCCGACTTCACCAAGTCAAGAAACTTGTGAAGTAAACACACTCTACTACTTGGCAAGAGCTAGAGGATGAAGAAATAGGAAGTGGGTTTATTTTAGAATTGGATTTCTCACTCAAAAACATCAATCACCATTGATGAGGTAAGCTTTTCTTCACTTGAAGCAAGGAAGAAGAAGAAGAAATGTTATGATAAGTTCAAAGAAAAAGAAAAGAAATAATCAAAACTTATCATGACTAAACCATGGTAAAGTGTAGAGATTGAACTAGGGTTAAAACAAATGGTTAGGTTAAGCATGAGATAAGAATGGTGGACAAAGTCAAAGGTTCATGAATCTTCAACTACAATCCAAAACAAGCCACCATTTTCCTCATTTCCTTTTCCAAAAAGAAAATAAATAAATAAATAAATAAATAGATAAATAAAGGAAATGAAACCCTAACCATTCTTTTAACCATGGTTTAAATCTTTGCACTTAACCAAGTAAACATGTATCATCAAACATGATACAATCAAATGCACAAAATCATATCGCATATGTAATGCGCACATCCGAGTGAGAAAATCCATCTTAAGTAAACCGATACTAGTTGATGCAAAGTAATATATCAAATATATAAATATGCATTAAATCATTAAATCAACACTTGATTCAATGATCCGGTTATGTCGCACACAACCGACTAGTATACAATATATCGGCTTATCGAATCAACGCTTGAATCGATAACTAGGTTATATCGCATACAACCATTCGATACATTTATCGCGAGAATAGAATACGGTATCACATACACGCATTATTCTCGGTCCCGCACATATCTCATATGCGCTCCTATTTCGTTTCGCTTGAGCCAGGAAACCTCTGTGTAGGACTCTAAAGACTCGTCAATACGCCGGCAGCGGATGATGATCATATCAAACATCCACAAGCCGCAAGCGGTCTGCTAAACGTAACGGCCACCCGGGTATTGAGCGATCTGAAGATCGACGAGCAAGCCTGCTCACACTCCAGTGAATCCGACCAGTAACACTACCGTACAGTCCGGTCTGATCGTCTGATCTGTCGCATATCTCGCCTAGGGGTGGTAAACGTCAGACCCCAATAGCTCGATAAGTCATGTCGATATGAGGTCTATAACTGTTCGAGAAACTACTGGTAACACTTACCAGTAAATCTCAGCAACCCTGGCCAGGGATTTCCTGTTATAGCCAATCGAACACAGCGCAATATCAACCCCCTATACCGGGAGAGACGAATCCCCTCCTATCGCTCATTGCCTCCATGTGACTCGGGACTGTACCCAAAAACCACCGTTTTGCACGCCTTCTTGGACGTGGTAAGATGGAAATCAAAGCACAGTGGGAACCACACAAGACTCTATGACGATCTCGGGTCAACAGACTACTCTGTACCAGTGTCACCAGAGAACTGCCATCTGACGTGAGGTATAATACCATCTGGGAGTTCTCTGCGAGTCCGTCCAGTGTACCCAGTCTCAACTGAGCACCCGTATATCATCTCCGATGTCAAACACCAATGGATATGGGATCATCCATCGCCTATCTGTATGGGTCGAGAAGGTATACGCTAGTCTACTCTGGTGTATCGATGCCCCGTCTCGATACATCCACGACTAGGGACTTTGAAGGATGTACTTATGGACTACCATGTCCCCACTAGTATGATCCGCATCATAGTCCAGGTAGTCAAGTACAGATCCTAAGGGCTTTACCAACATGTAACAGAGAGACAATCAGCATACACGTTAAGGTAAAGTTCAACCAGATAGCATACTATCATGTCGAGCAAGAAAGTCCTCCCTATATATGTCCCAGCATCCACTACAATATACATCCTATGTACAGTAATGGCCTCTAGGGCATACATATAACTAACACGTGTTATCCGTGCCTTATAAGCCTCCAGGTTTTAATGTGCTAAAAGGCGGGTTTCATCGAGGGCATTGAGCTCCTTGAGCCGAAGATGAGCATTTTCTTCATCTGTCAGCTCGTATCCAACCGCTACTCGTTGAGAAGGGAGTTCTATTTCCAGGGAAAGCACTGCTTCCATGCCGAATACCAACTTGTCTGGTGTTGTATTCGTCGCTGTTTTGAACGTTGTTCGGTACTCCCAGAGAGTTTCAAGCAACATTTCGTGTCAGTCTTCTGGACATCATTTTCTTTATAATCTTCATCAAGGTCTTGTTGAAAACTTCAGCTAGACCGTTGGCCCGAGGATTATAGACTAAACAGTATCTCCAATCTATTTTATGCTGTTGTGTGAAGCGGCTGATTTTATGGCTTCTATAACTTAGCCCATTATTCGAGATTGTTAGTTATATGTATGCCTTAAAGGCCATTACTATACATAGGATGTATATTGTAGTGGATGCTTGGACATATATAGGGAGGACTTTCTTGCTCGACATGATAGTATGCTATCTGGTTGATCTTTACCTTAACGTGTACACTGATTGTCTCTCTGTTACATGTTGGTAAAGCCCTTAGGATGTGTACTTGACTACCTGGACTATGATGCGGATCATACTAGTGGGGACATGGTAGTCCATAAGTACATCCTTCAAGGTCCCTAGTCATGGGTGTATCGAGACAGGGCATCGATATACCAGTGTAGACTAGCGTATACCTTCTCGACCCATACAGATGGGCGATGGATGATCCCATATCCATTGGTGTTTGACATCAGAGATGATATACGGGTGAGCAGTGGAGACTGGGTACACTGGACGGACTCGCCGAGAACTCCCAGATGGTATTATACCTCACGTCAGATGGCTGTTCTCTGGTGACACTGGTACAGATTAGTCTGTAGACCCGAGATCGTCATAGAGTCTTGTGTGATTCCCACAGTGCTTTGATTTCCACCTTACCATGTCCAAGAGGGCGTGCAAAACGGTGGTTTTTGGGTACAGTCCCGAATCATATGGAGGCAATGAGCGATAGGAGGGGATTCATCTCTCCCGGTATAGGGAGTTGATGTTGCGCTGTGTTCGATTGGCTATAACCGGAAATCCCTGGCCAGGGTTGCTGAGATTTACTGGTAAGTGTTACAAGTAGTTTGTCGAACTGTTATAGACTTCATATCAACACAACTTATCGAGCTACTAGGGTCTGACGTTTACCACCCCTAGGCGAGATATGCGACATATCAGACGAACAGACCGGACTGTACGGTAAGTGTTACTGGTTGGATTCACAGGAGTATGAGCGGGCTTGCTCGTCGATCTTCTGATCGCTCAATACCCGGGTGGCCGTTACGTTTAGCAGACCGCTTGCGGCTTGTGGGTGTTTGATATGATCATCACCTGCTGCCGGCGTATTGACGAGTCTTTAGAGTCCTACATAGAGGTTTCCTGGCTAAAGAGAAACGAAATAGGAGCGCATATGAGATATGTGCGGGACCGAGAATAATGCGTGTATGTGATACCGTATTCTATTCTCGCGATGAATGTATCGATTGGTTGTATGCGATATAACCTAGTTATCGAATCAAGGATTAATTCGATAAGCCGATACATTGGATATTAGTCGGTCATATGCGATATGACCGAATCGTTAAATCAAGTGTTGATTTAATGATTTAATGTATAATTATGTATTTGATATATTACTTTGCATTAACCAGTATTGGTTCACTTAAGATGGATTTTCTCACTTGTTTGTGCACATTGTATATATGATATATGTTTATGCACTAGTTTGTATCATGTTTGATGATACATGCAAACTTGGGTATGTGTTTGATTTAAACCATGTTTAGGTAAATGGTTAGGGTTTTTATTTATTTATTTATTCTTTTTGGCAAGAAATAAAATGGTGGCTTATTTTGTTCTTACTTGAAGCTTCATGAAGCTTTGTGAAGCTTTGACCATTTTGTTTCTTTCCTAAACCTAACCATTACCTAACCCTAGTTTATTCTCTATACTTAACCATGGTTGCATTATGATAACCATCACTTGTTTGTCTATTATTGATAATTCTATTTTCATTCTTCTTCTTCATCTTCTTCATGAAGAGAAGAAACCATGGCTAGAAATTTCTAAGTGATGATTCCAAGTGAGAAATCCAATTCTAATGTGAACCCACTTCCTATTTCTTCATCCTCTACCACTTGCCAAGTAGTATAGGGTGTTTTCTTCACAAGTTTCATGACTTCGTGAAGTTGGAGCTTGATCTTGAGTTGCCTCGACGTAGATCATCTTCGGCATCGAAGTCGACGATCTAGCCCGATCATTTCTTCGACGAAACCATTACTAGAGTTCGAGATCCAATGATCGCAGTGGAGGGACGTCAACGCGGAGCTATGGAGGTGGAGGACCGGATCTACAAAGGTTGTATTTCCGTTCACTTAGTAGTTAAGTTGTTAACTAGCTTGTAGTTTCGCCTAATTTCTAGTTAACGATCCGTATTAGGGTTTCTCGGCACCGGAAAATTTTGAATTTGTCATGGTTGATGCCTTGTGAGACCTCTTGAGTGTGCCTAGGAACCCTACAGAGATAATTCATCATGGTGTGCCAGACCGATAGATGACATGTGTCCTAAAGAAATGGAGTATAGTCTCCGTCTTCATTTCGCTTAGTGGTACTGCTTTTGCCCACTGAAAAAAGTAGTCGGTCGTTGCCAGTATGAACCAATATCCTTTGGACGATACTGGTTCATTGGGCCAATTATATCGGTTCCCCACATTTTGAACGGCCAGCTAGCTACTGTTGGATGTAGCGGATTTGGGTGTTAGTGGATGAAGTCCCCTTGAATTTGGCACGAGTAACACCGCTTCGCATAATTGAGACAGTCCTGAATCATTGTGGGCTAATAGTAATCTATTCTTTTGATCTTCAGCTTCATCTTTGGCCCATCTTGGTGAGAACCGCAGAGTCCGTCGTGAATTTCTTGAACGACTTTCTTTGCTTCCTTCGGCCCCAGGCATCTTAGACATAGACAGTCGAACGATCTCTTATATAGAGTATCATTGACGAAGGCGATGGACAGAGCTCGTTTCATGAGCTGATGTCGAGACGAAGCGTTTCTGGGCGTTCGTTGGGATTTGAAGTAGTCTATGAAAACTTCCCTCCAATCGTTGACCCTTTCTTTGTCCCTTATTTGAAGGGTTACTTGTTCGGTCGTTTCTTTTCTTTCGGATGGCTCCATTAAGTCTTCCGAAGATATATTTGTTGGCGCAAGAACCATGCGACTTTGCACAATGATCTTTACGTCATCGAGGTTTTCATCGGCCAGTTCCTTAGCCAATTTGTCCAATGCATCCGCTTTGCTAGTTTCTATACGCAGTATACTCTCTAGGATGTAGGAGGGGATTTGCATCAACAGTTGTTTCACACTTTCGCCATACTTTATCAGCTATGTCTTGCACGTCTGATAGTCGCCATTTACTTGGCTAACGATCAGCTGGGAGTCTCCATAGATGAGGAGGTCTTTGATTCCCATGTCGACAGTGATCTCGAGGCCCGCTATCAAAGCATCATATTCATCTTCGTTATTAGTTCTTGTCTCCGTTAAGGAGAGGGCATAACACAATATCCCTCCTTACGGAGTCACGAAGATAAGGCCTATCCCGGCTTTGATTATTGGGGTGTTTTGCTTTCGCTGCTTCATGGAAGATACTGCATCGAAGTAAAGTTGCCATTTGGAATCATTTTCTTCCTTCACTACTTCGATTATGTCGAACGCATGTTCATCCGGCAACTCGCAATTTAAGGGGGAGTCAGCTGGTATCAGATGCTCGGCGAGAAAGTCGGCAATGGACTGGTCTTTCACTGCTTTGAGGGGTCGATACGTTAACGAGAACTCCATCAGGAGGAGGGCCCATTTGGCGAGCCTTTCTGTTAGTATAGCCCTTGACATCAGATATTTGAGTGTATCCACCTTTGATATAAGGTGGACTTCATGTGCCAAGGCGTAATCTCTGCGCTTCTTTATTGCGAAGATCAGTGCCAGGAAATACTTTTCGATGGGGGAGTAGATGTTTTCTGCCCCCAATAGAACTCGACTCAAATACTACAGAGCTCTCTCCTTTCCCCGATCGTTCTCTTATGTAAATAGCGCGCCTAAGGAACCTTCAAGGGCTGTTGTATATAGGATAAGGGATTTTCCCTTAACCGGAGTGGCTAATACCGGCGGATTTTGCAGGTATTGCTTGATTTGGTTTAGTGCATTTTGGCACTTTTGATCCCAGACAAATAGGGTTCCCTTCATCATTAAATGACCGTAGGGACGGCATTTTCCGGAAAGTTTGGCAATGAACCGCCGGATATATGTGAGCTTTCCTTGAAGAGATCGCAATTGTTTGAGAGTTCTTGGCGTGGACATTTCCATAATTGCCTTGATATTTTGGGGATCAATTTCGATACCCCGGTGTCGTATGATGAATCCTAGGAATTTGCCTGAGGAGACTCCAAACACGCATTTTAAAGGATTCATCTTCAGATTATACTTCCGAAGTCGTCGGAACACTATTTTTATATGTTCCCAATATTCCTCATGAGATCTGCTTTTAACCATAAGGTCGTCGTGTCATGACCCAAAAATTTGGCACGTGACCAGCACAAGAATCATGCAACGACTAAAGGCGTAACGTGATTCAAGTAAGCCGAAGCCCAGAAATCTAAACCTTTTTGCGGAAAATAGTGGAGGTGTGGTATTGAAATAAAAGTATAATGAAATCAAGTTTTTCTTTAAATGCATAAATAATAATATATGAAAATGCAAGTGAACTATATACTAAAGTTGAAAACATTTTTCGTCCTTTAAAATTTGGACAGCACCTCTCTTATATATTTTGATCCAAAACCACATAAATGAAATATATATAGGCATCCCAAGTGGGAGCTAGCTCTTTGCCAATTGGCAGAAATCACAACTACATAATAAAGCAGTAAATATATGACGCACAACGGCGAAGATCAAACCCAGAAAGAACAATAAATAAAGCAAGACACCAACAGCTCAAAAGAAGCGAGCATACACCCATCGCTCAAAGTCTCGCAACACAAGTCTCTCTAGGTCTACCAATATACAAAAATCTAATTTCTGATTTGATGAAGTTTATCTAGATACAATAGAATATAAAAGTATGAGGGTGGTCACGATCCAATGTGTGTCCCACCTACCGAAGCAAACACCCTAAAGGAACTGTGTGCTAGCGTTACCACTACTGATCCAGACGGTCGAACCTGCAAGAAAACTGTGGCACAATGGGGATGAATTGCCAACTCGTGAGTAGAAAACATCAGTGGGTAGAAAATCGAATAAACAGTGATTCCTAACTCATACTATATCAAGAAGGTAATACTATGATATCTAGGGTGACTATGTATGCATATATGCTAACAATAAAGTCAATGCCAATAACATGTAAATACAAACATCTGAAATCATATTCCTGTATGTATGTGGATATCATCCACGTGTTTCCATCAACGACACATCAACATCATGGAAACTGAGTGTCCAACATCGACACTCGAAAACATCATGAAACCCGTGTCCATCATTGACACGTAATCCTCGTATTTTCAAGCGCCGCATACTCAGATCGGCCCTCATATCCATCTCACGACTCCGGTCGATATCCTCCGGATAACCGCCGGATCCAAACTATTACTGGTAGGTAGTGCTCCCTCCTGCCAGGCTCATCTTCTATATCTCAAGCTTCTTGCCCCAGGGTACCATACCGGGTCCACCATGTATCCGCAGACGGTTCGTCCACCTCCTCAAATCGGGTACTCGAAAAGATAAGAACCGAGAAAACTCATGGGGGAAACAATTATCATATCAAGGGAAAAACCGCACTTTTTAAATATTTCAAGTTTTCAAAATGTACTTTGCGATTTCCCAAATCCATGAAACAGAAATCTCATGAAAACATTATATGAGATAAATCATTATAGCAATGTATGCATTATGCAAATCATGATGCATGCTGGTACCAGAATCATTATCTAACAATCAATAATGAATGTAAAACAATATATATTCATCCATGGCAATTTCTATAGTGCGTGTGGCATGGCAATTACCGATAATGAATGCGTGAGCCGGCAAATTTGTGTAAGTGTAACATACGCATCTTCGTAATAGTGCAGGTGTACTAGCAGACGGTATCATAAGCAGTAAATACCGGAAACATAGCACGTAAATCAAGAGGGATAAGCCAACATAAACATGATCTATAATAAGGTACGTAACGACGCATAAACCATATGGTCAGTTTATATGATACGAATCATAGTTTTGAAAGTCGGGGCTACGGTGTTTTTGAGGAAAAGACACCATTTGAAAATCCGTAGCGTCCCTTGAGGTTTCCATTTAAAAGTGCATATGATTCATCTGTTTTGGAAATAAGTATGGTTCGGGTGGAATCTTTACGTCGGCGATCCAGCCTCATAATATCCGATATGGCAATATCCTCGATCATCATGCTCAAATCACGAGTGCGGATCAATCATCCAGTATATCTCACCGTGTACGGAAATCCATCGTACGGTGGCAACCAAATTTGGGTTAAGGATCTATCATCCTAATTATCGACAAGGGTACGGATCTATGAAGATATCGATGAAGATGGATCGAAGGAACCTCAAGCAGGTATCGATGAAGATAGATCGAAGGAACGAAAGGAATCAACTGGTCCGAAATGGATATATGATCATAAGAAAGAATGAAATCAATGGGAGTATGATCATAGCAACGAATAAAATCACGAATCTCAAGAAATGCACATCTTAAGGTCACTTAAGCAGAGCAGCGTATCATAAGTATGCCGCGGAACATACACAGGGTACGCCACTCTAATCAAGCTATCTACTCCATCAACCAAGGTCAATCTACAGGATGAACGTTCGGGTCTAATACCCCCTCAGTCAAGTCTAAGTTCCGTAAGGTCAAGCCTAAACTTGAACCAAGGTTAAACCTAATGCTCTGATACCAACTTTGTCATGACCCAGAAATTTGGCATGTGACCGGCACGAGAATCACACAACGTCTAAACGCGTAACGTGTTCAAGTAAGCCGAAGCCCAGAAATCTAAACCTTTTTGCGGAAAATAGTGGAGGTGCAATTTTTAAATAAAAGTATAATGAAATTAAGTTTTTCTTTAAATGCATAAATAATGATATGAAAATGCAAGTGAACTATATACTAAAGTTAAAAACTTTTTTCGTCCTTTAAAATTAGGGCAGCACCTCCCTTGTATATTTTGATCCAAAACCACATACATGCAATATATATAGGCATCCCCAAGCGGGAGCTAGCTCTTCGCCAATTGGAGGAAATCACAACCACGCAATAAAGAAGTAAATATATGACACATAACGGTAAAGATCAAACCTAGAAAGAACAATAAATAAAGCAAGACACCAACAGCTCAAAAGAAGCGAACATACGCCCATCGCTCTAAGTCTCGCAACACAAGTCTGTTTAGGTCTGCCAATATACAAAAATATAGTTTCTAATTGGATGGAGTATATCTAGATACAATAAAATATAAAAGTATGAGGGTGGTCACGATCCAATGTGTGTCCCACCTACCGAAGCAAACACCCTGAAGGAACTGTGTACTAGCGATACCGCTATTGATCCAGGCAGTCGAACCTGCAAGAAAACTGTGGCACAACAGGGGTGGGTTGCCAATTTGTGAGTAGAAAACATCAGCGGGTAGAAAATCGAATAAACAGTGATTCCTAGGTCATAGTATATCATGAAGGTAATACTATGATATCTAGGGTGACCATGTTTGCATATATGTCAGCAATAGAGTCAATGCCAATGACATGTAAATACAAACATCTGAAATCATATGATTGTATGCATGTGGATATCATCCACGTGTATCCATCAACAACGCATCAACATCATGGAAACTGAGTGTCCAATATCGACACTCGAAAACATCATGAAACCCGTGTCCATCATTGACATGTAATCCACATATTTTCAGGCGCCGCATCCTCAGATCGGCCCTCATATCCATCTCACGACTCTGGTCGGTATCCTCCGAATAACCGCCAGGTCCAAACTATCACCGGT
Source organism: Agapanthus africanus (assembly GCA_030015575.1). Taxonomy (NCBI): domain Eukaryota; kingdom Viridiplantae; phylum Streptophyta; class Magnoliopsida; order Asparagales; family Amaryllidaceae; genus Agapanthus; species Agapanthus africanus. The sequence goes on along the minus strand of CM057339.1, from coordinate 817,946,089 downwards.
AGGTAGTGCTCCCTCCTGCCAGGCTCATCGTCTACATCTCGAGATTTTTGCCCCCGGGGTACCTTACCGGATCAACCATGTACCCATAGACGGTTCGTCCACCTCCTCGAATCGGGTACTCGAAAAGCTTAGAACCGAGAAAACTCATGGTGGCACAATTATCATTCAAGGGAAAAAACGCACTTTTTAAATATTTTAAGTTTTCAAAATGTACTTTGCGATTTCCCAAATCCACGAAACAGAAATCTCATGAAAACATTATATGAGATAAATCACTATAGCAATGTATGCATGATGCAAATCATGATGTGTACTAGTACTAGACTCATTATCTAACTATCAATAATGAATGCGGAACAACATATATTTATCCATGGCAGTTTCTATAGTGCGCGTGGCATGGCAATTACTGATGATGAATGTGTGAGCCGGCAAATTTGTGTAAGTGTAACATGCGCATCATCGTAATAGTGCAGATGTACTAGCAGACGGTATCATAAGCGGTAAATACCGAAAACATAGCACGTAAGTCACGAGGGATAAGCCAATATAAACACGAATTATAATAAGGTACATAACGATGCATGAACCATACGGTCAGTTTAAATGATACGAATCGTAGTTTCGAAAGTGGGGGCTACGGTGATTTTGAGGAAAAGACACCATTTGAAAATCCGTAGCGTCCCTTGAGATTTCTATTTAAAAGTGCATACGATTCATCGGTTTTGGAAATAAGTATGGTTCGTGTGGAATCTTTACGTCGGCGATCCAATCTCATAATATCCGATATAGCAATATCCTCGATCATCATCCTCAAATCACGAGCGCGGATCAATCATCCGGTATAGCTCATCGCGTACGGAAATCCATCGTACGGTGGAAACCAAATTTAGGTTAAGGATCTATCGTCCTAATTATCGATAAGGGTACGGATCTATGGTCTCGTACGGCATGTCATCTTTTATTCTCATGTATACATAAATATATATGTCTCATGTAATATCCTTATTGATCTCATATCATATCATTAAGAATCTCATTTCCATACCTAGGCATATGTATATGAATATTCATATCGCCTCACATCCTCATATCATGCATTTCCGCTCATATCATCTTATATCATCGCATTGACATCTCAATTCATGTCATATTGTATTAATCATATCATCTCCTACTAACTCTTTGATCATACCCGTAGGTTCCTAGCATAGGTTTCTCCGACTATATTCTATATATCGGTGTCCATTTTATAATTGCGGGGGTGCTATACGACATCCACCCGACTTCCCCCGTAGATATAATCTACTCAACTGCTAATCTCCTTGTTTAGTCGAAGTCGATGTGCTCCGTCTTCTCGGAAGTCCACGCGAAGGTACCTACGATCAAAACACATCGTAATGCTATTAAAATCAAGTCCGAAAACCGATACGTCATGCAAAGTGCTCATAGGTTAGAACCTATAGCCTACGCATGCAAAAACAACTAAACAACCTCGTCGTTAACGTACAAACGTCCAACGACGAAATCCAAATTCAAATACCAAAAATGCAAGTTTCAGAAATCGGAAAACACAAATCAGTAGCTAAGAAAATCACTCTCAGATTCTACCATGGATCAAATCAAGACATTTTGCATATAGGGTAGGTCTATATACTAGATAAACAAGCTATGGTCCAAAAATCACACATTCTACCATGACGTGGCCGCAATTTGCGGCTACATGGAACAAATCTGCGGCCTAAAAAGAAGGGGAGGGGCTCAAGTTTCTGGGGTTGCTTCATGGTTTCCTGCTAGTCTCTCAGTCATGGGAACTTATTTTATGAGGCTCTCGGGTCACTCCAGATTCCAAAATATCCACACAAACTGTCAAAATTGCGATGTCGGGAAGATTCTAAGTTCGTGTATGTTAATGTAATATGCCCTAGAGGCCATTATTGTATAGTACTAGTTTGTATATTACATTTTAGAAGTTTGGGATATATACACGGATTTATGACAGTCTTGCTCGATATAGTAGTATGCTACTTGGTTTGTATCTATCTTAATATGTGTATATGTTTCTTTTAACGTATCGCTAATACATATTGATAGAGCCCTTAGGATCTTTGCTTGACTACCAGCCTTGTGATGGCAGTCACACTAGTGGGGGCTGGATGGTCTACAAGCACATCCATACACAGGTCCCTGGTCGCAGGATTATCGAGACAAGGTATCGATACTCCGGAGTACACTAGTGTATACGCTTCTCTTCCCAGCATGGGAGATGGTCTGTCCCACAGCCATCAGTACATCGTACTGGAGATAGTATCCAGGTGCTCATTGGGTTATGAGTTACACTGGACAGACTCATAGGGAAATGCTGGTTGGTAATATACCTATCGTCAGGTAGCAGTTCCTAGGTGACATGAGTACAGCTTAGTCTGTCGACTTGGCACTGCTACTTCGCCTCAAGTGTGTTTCCATTGTTCTTAGATTACTACCCTACCACGGCTCTACTGAGTCATGCAAACAGGTAGTAGTTGGGTGCAGTCCCGAAGCACTTGGAGGCAGTGGCGGTTAGATAGGATTCGTCTCTCCCGGTATTGGGGGTTGATGTCGCGCTGTGTTCAGAAAGCCATTACACAAAGTCTCTGGCCAGGGCAAACGAGATTTACTGGTAGGGATTCCAGTAGTTTCTCAGGGTGGTTTTGGCCACACTCCAACACGACTTATTGCACTATTAGGGGTCTGATGCTTGCCGCCCCCTAAGACCGATATGCGACACTCTTAGACGAACAAACCGGACTGTACGGAGATTGCCACAGACAGGCTCAGTAGGGGTACGGATGAGTCTCCTCGTCGACCTTCTTGTCGACAGATACCTGGGTAGCCGTTACGTACAGCTAGTGCCACTGACGCGCTTGTGGTTAAACCCACTGTCAGAGTACTGTCGAGTCTTTAGAGTCCCACACAGAGGGTTTCCCGGCTTCGGGCGAAACGTGTAAAGGTCGTATGGTTTTACGACAGGGTTCGATCACATATGTCCACTTGTGCGCATATGATGTTCGGGCGGATATTTCTAATGGGCTTTGGTTTAAGCCGAATCCTAATATATGATTATTGGATTAGTTTCGTCTCATTGTATTCTTGTCTCTCGGGATACGGATGCGGGTATATATATATGGATGAGAGGGGTATTCTTGTAATTTGGACAAGATTACTACATGGAGAATGGCACCTCATATTAGTGTTTTTCTTTATTAGTAAAATCCTTTTAAGGTGGAGGAAATGAGAGTAGAAAACTTATGGTATTTATTGAAATAAGATTAGGCTTTTGCTTTGACTTCTTGGACTCATTTGGAATTTGTTGACTTAGATATTTGTTAGATATTATGTGAGATATTTGTAGGATATTTTCATATGGCTTAAATGCTAAAAACCCTAGCCTTTTTTCACTAATCTTTTACCAAAAAGAAAACAACAGATGGTTTTCTCTTCTCATTTTCTTCAAGCCTCTCTCCATCTCTCTCTAATCCTAACCATTTCATGAGTTGAAAATCCTAGAGTTTAGTGAGACAACTTGATCCCTCATCACTCTCTACACATCCTAGGCTACTTAGTCTAGCACACCAAGTGACCTAGTTGGCTCAAGTTAGAGGTAAAGCTCAAAGTCGGATCTCTCGGATGGATCTTCTACGAATTAGAGAAGACGACGAGGAAGTGCATTCCGTTCTCAATTCAAGGAGCTCACGACTTGGAAAAGGATAACGAGGAGGTGAAGGACAGCGAGAACTTATGGTATAACACTCACACATAGTAGTTAAACCTCTTTGCTATATTGTTAGTTAGGATTTAGTATCGATCCTGGAGTTTAGTCGATGTTACGAAGCTTATAAAATTCGTTTTTTGCACATTCCGCCTCTCCGCGAACACGTGGGGTGCGTGGCATCGACTTACAGTGGTATCAGAGCCGACTAAACCATAGCTAATAGATTAAACCACAAATAAAACTACGAAACTGAAATAACCCGTAAACATCGAAACATAGATCCTAGTTTCTGTTGATTTTTTACGTGGCTCTAAAAATTATTTTAGCAACTGCAGAGTAATCATTCACTTGTAAAGTGAACATAGACCAAAAACGAGACATTTCCCTGCAAAATGAACCGGCCACATAGCCTCAAAGTCCGGCTAGCTCGGTTTTGTTGTGGGTAAATGCTTCGTGTTTTGGTCTGTGGATTTCTTACTAGGATCTAGGGTTTCAGGGGTTGTTTTTTTTTTCCAATTTTGAATATACTATCAATTCTTCACTGTGGCAATACGGGGTGTTTCGAAGTCGCAGTTTAACGTCGTTTAATGTTTCAAGTTGTGATAAATGTGTTTGTAAACTTCCGCTAATTGCTATATGTCGGTTAGTTGGGGGTTGCACATTTCTATGATATTTGTTTGTGTATATGGACTTATTGGATTGTCGAGAATGAATAGCCGGGGATGTGAAGTGTTATATTCTTTCATTCAAATGTAAATTGTAAATTGTTGTAATATTTTTTTCGTGGGGCACATCCGGGTTGAGGTTGTAGCCACCGTTGTATTATTTCATTTACTGTTTATTGCTCTTAGGATAGACCCAAGGTGGAGTGCCCAAACTACCGGGTACTTTGAAGTGCCGAGTGGCCTACTCACGTTGTTGAGGGAGGTTGCTTCGCTTCGGGTATTTGGCAGGTTTTTTGCCGCACCCATAAAGGTCTGGGGTGGGGTTTGTCTATTCATCGCGACCGTGAAATCCGTCTTTCGTTACAGGCTTAAACGAAACGCGGAATTCCTAATATATCTAATGTGTTCATCTGTGATCTGGAATGCATATTACTGCATCAGACGAATGGATATTATTATTATTATTATTATTATTATATATATATATATATATTATATAATAGACGTTGATTATGTTTTGCATCCGCGCTAGTCCAGCCCCCAGCTCTGGCGTTAGTTATCTAACCTAACGGTGTAAGACGGGGCCCCGTGGCGAATGCGGATGACATAAGCGCACGTTGTATTTTCATCTTTTTCTGCAATGGTAGGTTAATTGATGGGACGGCATTACATTAATGCAAAGCAAACAAGCCAAAGCTAAATCGTTGGAACAATTTTAAAACCACTCGATTTTTTCAAAACAGTAAAACTTTTAAAATGCGGAGCTTAAACCACTCCTTTTAAGATCTATCAAGTTTCTTCGATTATATAAAGTTCACTACGTTCACGGTTTCGCCAAAACCATTCGTAGCCCTCCGTCATTTCAGTTGGAAATTCAGTAGTATTCAAGCTATGTATTTTGACCTTCGCCAAGGCATAATGATTGGTAGCTGCTGAATATTCATCTGTAGTATAGATAGATGCGTTGGTTTGGAACAGTCGTACTACTATTTTGGCCTTCGTCAAGGGTACGTACGGGTGGGTTAAAATTAACCTATATCATGATGGGTAGAACTTGACATGTGACTTATGATAAGTTGGCCTTCATCAAGGTCATAAGAGCATGGGGCAAAAATCCACATCGGGAGTTTCTAAAGAAACTAAAACTTGCTAGTGCTGCATACCATTTGGAGTTTGATAATGTTGGTAGGATTTCTTTAGCATTATCACACAATGATATTTGGATCCCGATCCTACTGTGAGTATATGCTACTCCTCGAGAGATTTTTTCACTTAACGATCAATATTATAAACCAAGTAGGTGTCTAGAACAGTGTTAGTGGGGCTACGCCTCCAGGGAAAAGAGGTTATTTAATTAAGGAACTTCGCGAAAGAGTCGTAAAACCTCCCTCGATGTACCGACACTAGCCTGGATGAACGGTTAAGCAAGTATTGTACGGTGAGATTAATCCTGAATAATTCTTCTTTTCTGGTTTGAGGAAGGATTCGAGAAACAGTGGGAGCCATCCTGTTCAGATAAACTAAAAACCAATCTAAACTTGCAAGAGCATCGTGCTAAAGTGTTTCTTCTCTCTCTCCTAATTGCAGCAACCAAAGATGAAGGGCATTAATTTACTATTAGATAAATATATATTGACAGGGCCAAACTATAAAGATTGGTTCAGGAATGTCAAGATGGCAATAACTTATGATAAGTTGGGGTATGTCCTTACTACTAAAGCCCCCGCCGTCCTAGGTCCAGAATCCAGTGTCGCGGATAAGGAAATCCGCAAGACCTGGGAGATTGACTGCGTGAAGGCCAAGTGCCTCGTGCTGTCCTCTATGGACAACGAGCACCATAGGCGGCACGAGAATATAGATCTTGAATCCATATTCCTCCATACCAAAGAATTATATGGAGAGCAATCTCGTATCGCAAGATACGAGACCTCGAAGAAGCTTTTTCAGGCGAGGTTGGCCGTTGGATCATCTGTAGGGAAACACGTCCTTAAAATGATTGGCTACATTGAGGAGCTCACGGACCTCGGGACCATGTTAGAGAATGAGCTATATACAGACTTAATTCTACAGTCCCTCCCTCCCACCTACGCCCAGTTTATCTTGAATTTTAATATTCAAAATAAAAAAGTTGAACTTCCGGAACTCCTCAACATGTTGAGGAGTGTTGAGGGCACCCTGCAGAAAGCAAGAGAAACACCCGCTCTACTTATTGGTGGAGCTTCCTCTTCTAGATCCAAGGCGAAAGCCAAAGGAAAGAAGAAGAAGGCCCCCACCAAGACGAGAGGCGGTGTTAGTAAGGTGTAAGCGAAGGGCAAGGCAAGAGTAGCGGGGCCGACAGTAGGAAAGGAAGAATGCTTCTACTGTCATAAGAAAGGCCATTGGAAGAAAGATTGCAGGGCTTGGAAGGCCAAGAACCAGGACCGCAAGCAGGTTGTGGTTCGGCTTCAGGTGTGTTTGTAATTGAAAACTGTCTGTCAATCAACTCTACTTCCTGGGTTTTGGATACCGGATCAGGATCTCATATCTATAATTCTTTGCAAGCACTGAGAAGTCGTAGGGTTCTAAAGACCGGTGATATGACCCTCAGAGTTGCTAACGGAGCGGATGCTGTGTCCGTAAGGGAATATCACCTTGGATTGACGAGTGGACATATTTTAGTTTTGCGCAACTGTTTTTGTGTACCTAGTTTGACTTGTAATATCATTTTTATATCTTTGTTATCAAAAGAAGGTTATGATTTTACATTTGCAAGCGATGTCGTAAACATCCACCTTAATCATGGTCTGATTAGGTCAGGTACTCTAAACAACGGTATATACGTATTAAAGCAACTATAAATTTTCAATATCCAGAACACACATAAAAGAAAGACTCCATAAATAAATCATGCTTTCTTATGGCATTGTAGTCTAGGTCACATCAACGAAACAAGGTTGACCAAGTTACATAAAGAAGGATATTTGGATCCGTTCGAATATCAATCTTATACAACTTGTCAATCATATCTCAAAGGAAAGATGATAAAGACTCCGTTAAATGTACGTGGAGTAAGAGCGAGTGAGCTCTTGGGACTCATACACAGCGATGTGTGTGGTCCAATGTCTACACATGAAAGAAGTGGTTTTTCCTATTTCATTACTTTTACGGATGATTTCTCTAGGTATGGACATATTTTCTTGATGAAACATAAATCCGAGCCCTTTGAGAAATTCCGGGAATATAAGAATGAAGTGGAAAAACAAACCAACAAAAGTATCAAGACACTGAGATCTGATCGAGATGATGAATATTTGAGTGCCGAGTTCCTGGATTACCTAAAAGAGAATGGAATTCTCTCTCAGCTTACTCCTCCATACACACCACAACACAATGGTGTATCGGAGAGACAGAACCGAACCCTATTGGATATGGTACGTTCCATGATGAGTAACGCTAAGTTACCGCGATCATTCTGGGGCTATGCACTAGAATCAGCTGCATATCTTTTGAATAAGGTTCTTACCAAGACTGTGCCTACCACACCATATCAAATATGGAGTGGGAAGAAACCCTATCTTCAATATCTGAAGATATGGGGATGTCCAACTTTTGTTAAAAAGCAGCATGCGGACAGGCTCGAGGTACGCTCAGTACTGTGTAAGTTTATGGGATACCCAAAGAACCCCAGGGGGTATCTTTTCTATTATGCAGAGGAACAAAAGGTTTTTGTTTCTCGTCATGCCCACTTTTTGGAACATCAATTTTTAGAAAAAGAAACTAGTTGGAGTGCAATAGAACTGGAAGAAATTCCAGAACCACAAGCTATTACTGAAAGCTTGGTGGAACCAGAAGTTTCAAAAGAACTGGACATTCCCGCGCCGCTCCGCAGGAGTAGTAGGCTGTCTCATCCGCCTGAGAGATACTACGGTTTTCTCGTAGACGGGGATAGAGAGGATTGCATCATTGATAATGATGAGCCGACTAACTTCCAGCAAGCCATTCAGAGCACTGACTCGGTAAAATGGCTGGATGTAATGCGAACCGAGATGGAGTCCATATACACCAACAAAGTATGGACATTGGACATTGCTCCAGATGGGGTAAAACCCGTAAGCTGCTAATGAATCTTCCGAAAGAAGATTGGTGTAGATGGACAGGTTGAAACCTATAAGGCTAGACTTGTTGTAAAAGGATTTCATCAAAGTCCTGGTTTGGACTATGATGAAACCTTTTCTCCAGTGGCTATGCTCAAATCCATTCGGATCCTTCTTGCCATTGCTGCCTTCAACGATTATGAGATTTGGCAAATGGACATAAAGACCTCTTTTCTAAATGGAAATTTGGAAGAGTGCGTCTATATAAACTAGCCAGAGGGTTTCATTCAGAGTGGGAGCAGCGGGAAAGTGTGCAAGTTGCTTAAGTCCATCTATGGACTAAAGCAGGCATCGCGGAGTTGGAACATCTGCTTTGATGAGACGGTCAAAAAATTTGACTTTATCAAAAATCTAGATGAGCCATGCATTTATAGTAAGATTGTAGCATGAATTGTTGTATTCCTCGTCTTGTACGTGGATGACATTCTCTTGATAGGAAATGACATTCCTATGCTACAATCTGTCAAAGGGTTCTTGTCACAAAGGTTCTCCATGAAAGACCTGGGTGATGCCTCTTACATTCTGGGGATCCAGATCTATCGTGATAGATCTAATAGGATGTTGGGACTTTCACAGTCCAGGTACATCGACACCATACTGAAAAGATTCAGTATGGAAGATTCAAAGCTCGGTAATTTACCAGCTTATCACGGAATCACCCTTTCCAAAGAGATGTCTCCAAAGAATGATTTGGAAAGGGATCATATGTCTATTATACACTACGCTTCTGCGGTAGGCTCTATAATATATGCGATATTGTGTACCATACCAGATGTAGCTTATGCACTAAGCATAGTAAGCCGGTATCAGTCAAATCCTGGGGAGAAACACTGGATAGCAGTAAAAAATATTCTCAAGTACCTGAGAAGGACTAAGGAAATGTTCTTGGTTTACGGCGGAAAAGACCTTCAGATCGAGGCCTTTGCTGACTCCAGCTTCCAGAGTGATAAGGATGACTCCAAATCTATGTCACATTATGTCTTCACCCTCAATGGTGGGGCGGTCTGTTGAAAGAGTTCCAAGCAGGACACCATTGCTGACTCGACGATGGAAGCGGAGTATATCGCATCTTCGGATACCGTAAAAGAAGCATTCTGGATGAGGAAGTTCTTAACAGAACTTCAGGTGGTTCCGTCCAATGTTGATCCAATACCTCTGTATTGTGACAACAATGGGGCTATAGATTTAGCAAAGGAACCCAGGTCCTATCAGAAGTCCAGACACATCTTGAGGCGGTATCACCTGATCAGAGAGATCGTAGATCGCAGGGAGATCGAGGTTCGGAGAGTTGCTACAAAGGACAACACTGCAGATCCATTCACAAAGGTCATCCCTCAGACGCAGTTCGAGAGGCTATTCGAGATGATAGGTCTGCAATATGCCAGCACATGGCCTTAGTGCAAGTGGGAGATTGTTAGTGTAATATGCCCTAGAGGCCATTATTGTATAGTACTAGTTTGTATATTACATTTTAGAAGCTTGGGATATATACACGGACTTATGACAGTCTTGCTCGATATAGTAGTATGCTACTTGGTTTGTATCTATCTTAAAATTTGTATATGTTTCTTTTAACGTATCGCTAATACATATTGATAGAGCCCTTAGGATCTTTGCTTGACTACCAGCCTTGTGATGGCAGTCACACTAGTGGGGGCTGGATGGTCTACAAGCACATCCTTACATAGGTCCCTGGTCGCAGGATTATCGAGACAGGGTATCGATACCCCAAAGTAGACTAGTGTATAAGCTTCTCTTCCCAGCATGGGAGATGGTCTATCCCACAGCCATCAGTACGTCGTACTGGAGATAGTATGCAGGTGCTCATTAGGTTATGAGTTACACTGGACGGACTCATAGGAAACTGCTGGTTGGTAATATATCTATCGTCAGGTAGCAGTTCCCAGGTGACATGAGTACCACTTAGTCTGTCGACTTGACACTGATACTTCGCCTCAAGTGTTTTCCCACTGTTCTTAAATTACTACCCTACCACGGCTCTGCTGAGTCGTGCAAACAGGTAGTAGTTGGGTGCAATCCCGAAGCACTAGGAGGAAGTGGCGGTTAGATTGGATTCGTCTCTCCCGGTATTGGGGGTTGATGTCGCGCTGTGTTTGGAAAGCCATTACACAAAGTCCCTGGCCAGGGCAAGTGAGATTTACTGGTGGGGATTCCAGTAGTTTCTCATACTGGTTTTGGCCGCACTCCGACATGACTTATTGCACTATTAGGGGTCTGACGCTTGCCTCCCCCCTAGGACCGATATGCGACACTCTTAGACGAACAAACCGGACTGTACGAAGATTGCCACAGACAGGCTCAGTAGGGGTACGGATGAGTCTCCTCGTCGACCTTCTTGTCGACAGATACCTGGGTAGCCGTTACGTACAGCTAGTGCCACTGACGCGCTTGTGGTTAAACCCATTGCCAGAGTACTGTCGAGTCTTTAGAGTTCCACATAGTGGGTTTCCCGACTTCGGGCGAAACGTGTAGAGGTCGTATGGTTTTACGACAGGGTTCGAATACATACGAGCACTTGTGCGCATATTATATTCGGGCGGATATTACTAGTGGGTTTTGGTTTAAACCGAATCCTAGTATATGATTGTTGGATTAGTTTCGTCTCATTGTATTCGTGTCTCTCGGGATACGGATGCGGGTATGTATATACGGATGAGAGGGGTATTCTTGTAATTTGGACAAGATTACTACATGGAGAATGGCACCTCATATTAGGGTTTTTCTTTATTAGTAAAATTCTTTTAAGGTGGAGGAAATGAGAGTAGAAAACTTATGGTATTTTAGTGAAATAAGATTAGGGTTTTGCTTTGACTTCTTGGACTCATTTGGAGTTTGTTGACTTAGATATTTGTTAGATATTATGTGAGATATTTGTAGGATATTTTCATATGGTTTAAATGGTAAAAACCCTAGCCTTTTTTCACTAAATAGTTTTCTCTTCTCATTTTCTTCAAGCCTCTCTCCATCTCTCTCTAACCCTAACCATTTCATGAGTTGAAAATCCTAGGGTTTAGTGAGACAACTTGATCCCTCATCACTCTCTACACATCCTAGGCTACTTAGTCTAGCATACCAAGTGACCTAGTTGCCTCAAATTAGAGTTAATGCTCAAAGTCGGATCTCTCAGGTGGATCTTATACGATTTGGAAAAGACGGCGAGGAGGTGCATTCCGTTCTCAATTCAAGGAGCTAACGACTTGGAGAAGGATAGCGAGGAGGTGAAGGACAGCGAGAACTTGAGGTATAACACTCACACATAGTAGTTAAACCTCTTTTTTGTATTGTTAGTTAGGGTTTAGTATCGATCCTGGAGTTTAGTCGATGTTACGAAGCTTATAAAAATCGTTTCTTACACATTCAGCCTCCCTGCGAACACGTGGGTGCGTGGCATCGAATTACAGTGTATTAGGTTCTATTCTTTGGTCTTGGCCAGTAAAACATCACTAAGGTCATGTAAACACTCACTACACCTCAATTATATCTCTACAAGTCAAGACATCCACTAAACATCAACCTAGAATTTTCCAAGATCTCAAATCTCACTGAATCGAACTCTAAACTAAACTAGAAAGTTAGGAAACAAATTACAAGATGAAAGATGAAAGTTATACCTCTTGGAGCAACTGAAGAAAATTCCAAGATGGTGCAAGTTGCTCAAAATCCAAACTTGAGCTTACTAGGGGGTGTAGGATGAGGTTGTGGTCATATTTAATGAAGGGAGTGTAGGGTTCTGAGATGGTTTTGGAGATGATTTATGGAGGTAGAGGAGGGTGAAAAAGGTGGTGAAGGAGATGAAGAAAGAAAATGAGAATGAGATGAAGAGAATGAATGAAGAAGTCAAAGATGTTGGATCCATACTCTCATCTCTGTCTCATGGCATGCCCATGCCTCATCATGTTGTCCCCCACTCTCTCTCCTCAATCATGCCCTCTTTTCTTTTCTTTTTTTGCTTTCTCTTTTTCGCTCACTCATTTAAACCAAACATATAACACAAATACAATTGAAACAAACATGTAACAAAATGCAACATGCCATGGTTCACTAGCCATGGCTAATTAAAAATACGGATTTGGCTTAATCATGATTAGTAATGCACCATTCAAGTTTAATTTAAACTTGCATATAATTAATTATAAAATGCCTAAATCCAATAAATACCTTTTTAATAAATACATATTAAATGTCCAATTATTTTCCAAATATTGGTATTTAATTATACCATTTTACGAAAACCCCAAATTCACAAATCAAATAGTTTTCGTGAAATATATTATTTTAATATTTAAATTCCAAAAATAATATTTTATTTTTCTAAAATGTTACACGTCGATGTAGCATTCGACGATCTCATGGATGAGGTCATCGAAGATCTTTGTCATGGCTCTCTTGTAGATAGCACCAGCGTTCTTCAGACCGAAGGGCATCACCTTATAGCAAAATATGCCCAGCGGAGTCCGGATGGTAGTATGCTTTTGATCTTCAGGATGCATTTTTATTTGATTGTATCCTGAAGATCCATTCATGAAGGAGAAAACCTCATGGGTAGATGTGTTATCGATCATCAACTCGGTAACAGGTACTGGGAAGTCATCCTTCATGCAAGCTTTGTTAAGGTCCCGAAAGTCCACGCAGATGCGCACCATCCCATTTTTCTTCATCACCGGAACGATATTGGCGATCCAGTCAGGATATTGAACTTCTTGGATGAAGCCGGAGTCAATTAGTTTCTTGACCTCGGCATTTATACTCATCTCAAGTTCGAGCCGCATTCTTCTTGGCGCCTGTTTAACTGGCTTTATGTCTGGCGATATGGCTAATTTATGTACAGCCACCTTTGGATCTAGACCCGGCATCTCGGAATAGTTCCATGCGAAGTAGTCTTTATATTTCATGAGCACGTCTTTTAACGTGGCTATCTGTTTTTCAGATAATAACTCACTGACGAATGTCGGCCTCGGATCATTTTCTGTCCCTAAGTCAATTTTCCTTAGGTTTTCCGTTGTAGTATGTATCCCATCTTCCAGCTCTTTTGATGCCGGTGGAAACTTAAAGATTACCTCATCCCCGTCTTCATTTATTAAGCACATGCAGAGGTCATCCAAAGTCTCGTGCCCTCCCTCCTTTGAGAGTGTTATCATGTGGCAAGTACGAGTTCGCTTCCATTTTTTGTGTTGAGCAGGTCATATCCTCATGATATAGGTCCTCTTTGGCTCATGCTTTTGCGGCGGGGTTACCTTCCAGTTGTCGGATAAAACGAACATGCCTTGTTGATACTGGTTTTCTACCCAGTTTTTGATGGTGAAGCAGTCTTCAAGGGGATGACCTATTGCTCGGTGGTAGAAGCAATATTCCGGATGACGGACCTCATTTATTTGTTCGGGGTGCCAAGACTCTGGGAGTGTCATCATTTGATACTTCATGACAAGGTTGAATATTTTCCTTGTCTTGTTTTAGGGGAAGGAGTATTCCCGACCCATCTTCTTTATAAATGACGGGTTCCAATCGACCTTTTCTCGATTGCATTGCTTCTTGGATCCACTTTATTTTTTTCGGACGTTGTTTGTGTCCTTTGCCCTATTTTTGCCTTTATTTCAGGATTTTCCCTTTTCGTGAGGACGTACAGCGGGCTGGGGATGAATAGCATTATAGTCTTCCTTCTCCGCGGATGGTTGCTTAAGGCGCTGCGTCCTGGCCTTTTCATAAATGGCCATTTCACGGTTGTGATCATCTTGGCTCGTTTGACAAGCTTCTTTTATTAGCTTGTCTATTTGTTCTTCGAGCGACGGACTTAACGTTCTTAGAGTGGGCTCATGCTCTGCTTCAACGTCGCGGCCATTGGGAAGAGCGTTTTCCCTTTCGCGGTAGCTGTTTATGACGCGGCAACTGTGAAACTGCTCCCGTTTTTTGAACCGAACGTATACGAGCTCGGTTGTCTCTATCATCCTGTTGGGCATCTTTCGCTGAGACCCGGGAATATCCTAAATCTTTTTATAGAATTGGGCTTTTCGAATAGTTTGTTCGAGGGGTACACCTTGGCATCTTAACAGCCTTTTCAATCCCTCCGCGTAGTATCTTGGCAGACGGATTGGTTGAAACCTGTCGAGCGCAAAATCGGCACCATGCCAGACTACTTTTTCTACTTTGGTCTCCGTGGATTTGTAGAAGAGGATAGCCTTTTCACTTCTTCGTCTAGGAGGAACATAGAAAGTCTGTAGTTCTTGGACACTATATGTATCGAGCGCATCAAGTTCCTTATAATACCGAATCAGAGCCAATGTGATTTGCAGACTTTGATCAGCTCCGGCAAGGGTTTGCACTGACGGGCGGATGGAGAACACTGCGTCGGCCTCGTCCTCAGAATCGCTGCCAAAGACCAAAATAGGGGTAGATGGTCCGGGCCTGTCGTTTTCTATTTGGGGTTATCCCGAGTAGACTATTTCTTCATCTTCCTCGGAATCGCTCCCAAAGATCGGGATAGTGGAGGTGGACTTTTGTTTATCCTCCGGCTTATCACACCTTTCTGTATCTTCGAACTCTGGTACGAAGTACTTTGCGTCTTCCTATTTTCGGACCTCGTTTATAGAGAATGGATTTTGCTCCCCTGTGACGGTGCATTTTAAGCCATCATTGAAATACTTCATACATTGATGTTGTGTAAAAGGGATGACGTTGTACTCGGGTAACCAGGGCCTGCCGAGCAAAACATTATAGCAAGTCTTGGCATCAATGACGTGAAATTTGATGTCAGTGGCGAGCAGTCTGAAGCATAACGTCAGAATCACGGACCCAAGTGTCCGTGACGACTATGAGTCGAACCCAGAGATGGTAATTTTGTCTCGGGCCAGGTGCTGAACATTCATGCAAATCTCCTTTAGCACTTTCACGTTGAGAAGGTTGACGGAGGATCTGTTGTCGATAAGGATTTTCCTTATCTTAATATCGTGGAAGTACCCAGTGACGTATAATGGGCGGTTATGTTCGCACGTACCGAGAAGGAGATCTTCATCGCTGAATGTAATATCAGTCGTGTAGACCTCTGCCAGCTCCTCCTTCATCTTCTCTTCTGCGATGAAAGATTGGAACTGATCAAGCTGTTGTAATGCCTTGATCAGAGAATCTCGTGCCACTTTGGATAGGAGGAGAGCATCCAATATGCTCAGTTGTAAAGTTATTTTCCTCAGATGTGCCAGGACGTTGTAATCCACCTTGTTTTCCTTAGGCGGGTCCCTTGCTACGAGTTCTTTGACAACTCCATCGTCGAGGGCAATTTCCTCAGGGATTTTTTCTTTCCCTTTGTCTCTTTTGCTCAAACCCTTTTTATAAGTCCGAGATTCTTCTCAGGCAGCGTGCGGTTACACAGCTGAATATTCTCACAGTTCTTCTCCTCCTCTTCTTTTTTGGAGGTGGAGTTTTTGAAGAGAGGGCTGAGGGGTATTTCATCCTCAGAATCGCTCCCGAAGGTAAGAAGTTGGAGTTTTTTCCCTTCTGGACTGGTATCAACCATATGACAGTTGTTAGTCATTTTTTCATGCACATCTGTCGCACTTTTTTGCCGTCGACAAGTTTCGCACTTCATCCTCCTGAAGTGTTTTTGATGGGCAACATATCCTTGCCACCACTTCTTGAAGGTACTGCATTCTTCGGTGGGGTGGGTAATCCTCCGATGATATAGTCATTAATTTAGATGTGAATCCTCTCCGTCGAGGCATATGACCACAAAAGTGTTTCTTACGAAAGGTGGCAGCTTCATTCCCATAGACAGGGCTTTGGCGAACTGCTTCTCTATCTTGATCCTGCTCTTATTTGTGGCAGGTGTGCTTTGGTTTGGATGTATTACTTTACGACTCATCCTCGCCGTGGCTTCTTCATCCCGACACTGACGCTTAGCCTTTTTGTATATGGTTGTTTCGCGTTCTCGGTCAACTTTTCTTTTTCGAAAGGCTTTGTTTAACAGCCTATCGATCGGGTCTTCTGGCAATTCCGGGGATTTTAGCGTCGATCCTACCCCGAGTTCCTCCGTGTTGTCTTCTGATGCTGAGGGATTTTCTTCATCATTTAATAACGAATGGAAGACCATATGATTACTTGCTACATAATCTTCGATTTCTTCTGATGAGTCATTTTCCTCATTGTTGTTACTATCTTCATTCTCAAGAATATGCTTGAGGAACTCTTCGAGGGTGACCAGTGTTCGTGCCTTCTACCTATACTCCTCCAACGCGTCAATGTACTTTTGTAGGTCTGTGCGCTTGTCGTCATACTCGGCAGGCTGCACAAGCTTCTTGGTCTTCTTCTTTTCCTTCGAAGACTTTGAAGGCTTGACTTCGGAGTTTTTCCCCTTGTCAACAACTTTCGGTATGGGATGCGGTTTCATCATCCCTTCGATGATTTCAGGTTCAAGTGGGCTTTTCCACTTGACTGCCAACGACGAAATCCAAATTCAAATACCAAAAATGCAAGTTTCAGAAATCGGAAAACACAAATCAGTAGCTAAGAAAATCACTCTCAGATTCTACCATGGATCAAATCAAGACATTTTGCATATAGGGTAGGTCTATATACTAGATAAACAAGCTATGGTCCAAAAATCACACATTCTACCATGACGTGGCCGCAATTTGCGGCTACATGGAACAAATCTGCGGCCTAAAAAGAAGGGGAGGGGCTCAAGTTTCTGGGGTTGCTTCATGGTTTCCTGCTAGTCTCTCAGTCATGGGAACTTATTTTATGAGGCTCTCGGGTCACTCCAGATTCCAAAATATCCACACAAACTGTCAAAATTGCGATGTCGGGAAGATTCTAAGTTCGTGTATGTTAATGTAATATGCCCTAGAGGCCATTATTGTATAGTACTAGTTTGTATATTACATTTTAGAAGTTTGGGATATATACACGGATTTATGACAGTCTTGCTCGATATAGTAGTATGCTACTTGGTTTGTATCTATCTTAATATGTGTATATGTTTCTTTTAACGTATCGCTAATACATATTGATAGAGCCCTTAGGATCTTTGCTTGACTACCAGCCTTGTGATGGCAGTCACACTAGTGGGGGCTGGATGGTCTACAAGCACATCCATACACAGGTCCCTGGTCGCAGGATTATCGAGACAAGGTATCGATACTCCGGAGTACACTAGTGTATACGCTTCTCTTCCCAGCATGGGAGATGGTCTGTCCCACAGCCATCAGTACATCGTACTGGAGATAGTATCCAGGTGCTCATTGGGTTATGAGTTACACTGGACAGACTCATAGGGAAATGCTGGTTGGTAATATACCTATCGTCAGGTAGCAGTTCCTAGGTGACATGAGTACAGCTTAGTCTGTCGACTTGGCACTGCTACTTCGCCTCAAGTGTGTTTCCATTGTTCTTAGATTACTACCCTACCACGGCTCTACTGAGTCATGCAAACAGGTAGTAGTTGGGTGCAGTCCCGAAGCACTTGGAGGCAGTGGCGGTTAGATAGGATTCGTCTCTCCCGGTATTGGGGGTTGATGTCGCGCTGTGTTCAGAAAGCCATTACACAAAGTCTCTGGCCAGGGCAAACGAGATTTACTGGTAGGGATTCCAGTAGTTTCTCAGGGTGGTTTTGGCCACACTCCAACACGACTTATTGCACTATTAGGGGTCTGATGCTTGCCGCCCCCTAAGACCGATATGCGACACTCTTAGACGAACAAACCGGACTGTACGGAGATTGCCACAGACAGGCTCAGTAGGGGTACGGATGAGTCTCCTCGTCGACCTTCTTGTCGACAGATACCTGGGTAGCCGTTACGTACAGCTAGTGCCACTGACGCGCTTGTGGTTAAACCCACTGTCAGAGTACTGTCGAGTCTTTAGAGTCCCACACAGAGGGTTTCCCGGCTTCGGGCGAAACGTGTAAAGGTCGTATGGTTTTACGACAGGGTTCGATCACATATGTCCACTTGTGCGCATATGATGTTCGGGCGGATATTTCTAATGGGCTTTGGTTTAAGCCGAATCCTAATATATGATTATTGGATTAGTTTCGTCTCATTGTATTCTTGTCTCTCGGGATACGGATGCGGGTATATATATATGGATGAGAGGGGTATTCTTGTAATTTGGACAAGATTACTACATGGAGAATGGCACCTCATATTAGTGTTTTTCTTTATTAGTAAAATCCTTTTAAGGTGGAGGAAATGAGAGTAGAAAACTTATGGTATTTATTGAAATAAGATTAGGCTTTTGCTTTGACTTCTTGGACTCATTTGGAATTTGTTGACTTAGATATTTGTTAGATATTATGTGAGATATTTGTAGGATATTTTCATATGGCTTAAATGCTAAAAACCCTAGCCTTTTTTCACTAATCTTTTACCAAAAAGAAAACAACAGATGGTTTTCTCTTCTCATTTTCTTCAAGCCTCTCTCCATCTCTCTCTAATCCTAACCATTTCATGAGTTGAAAATCCTAGAGTTTAGTGAGACAACTTGATCCCTCATCACTCTCTACACATCCTAGGCTACTTAGTCTAGCACACCAAGTGACCTAGTTGGCTCAAGTTAGAGGTAAAGCTCAAAGTCGGATCTCTCGGATGGATCTTCTACGAATTAGAGAAGACGACGAGGAAGTGCATTCCGTTCTCAATTCAAGGAGCTCACGACTTGGAAAAGGATAACGAGGAGGTGAAGGACAGCGAGAACTTATGGTATAACACTCACACATAGTAGTTAAACCTCTTTGCTATATTGTTAGTTAGGATTTAGTATCGATCCTGGAGTTTAGTCGATGTTACGAAGCTTATAAAATTCGTTTTTTGCACATTCCGCCTCTCCGCGAACACGTGGGGTGCGTGGCATCGACTTACAGTGGTATCAGAGCCGACTAAACCATAGCTAATAGATTAAACCACAAATAAAACTACGAAACTGAAATAACCCGTAAACATCGAAACATAGATCCTAGTTTCTGTTGATTTTTTACGTGGCTCTAAAAATTATTTTAGCAACTGCAGAGTAATCATTCACTTGTAAAGTGAACATAGACCAAAAACGAGACATTTCCCTGCAAAATGAACCGGCCACATAGCCTCAAAGTCCGGCTAGCTCGGTTTTGTTGTGGGTAAATGCTTCGTGTTTTGGTCTGTGGATTTCTTACTAGGATCTAGGGTTTCAGGGGTTGTTTTTTTTTTCCAATTTTGAATATACTATCAATTCTTCACTGTGGCAATACGGGGTGTTTCGAAGTCGCAGTTTAACGTCGTTTAATGTTTCAAGTTGTGATAAATGTGTTTGTAAACTTCCGCTAATTGCTATATGTCGGTTAGTTGGGGGTTGCACATTTCTATGATATTTGTTTGTGTATATGGACTTATTGGATTGTCGAGAATGAATAGCCGGGGATGTGAAGTGTTATATTCTTTCATTCAAATGTAAATTGTAAATTGTTGTAATATTTTTTTCGTGGGGCACATCCGGGTTGAGGTTGTAGCCACCGTTGTATTATTTCATTTACTGTTTATTGCTCTTAGGATAGACCCAAGGTGGAGTGCCCAAACTACCGGGTACTTTGAAGTGCCGAGTGGCCTACTCACGTTGTTGAGGGAGGTTGCTTCGCTTCGGGTATTTGGCAGGTTTTTTGCCGCACCCATAAAGGTCTGGGGTGGGGTTTGTCTATTCATCGCGACCGTGAAATCCGTCTTTCGTTACAGGCTTAAACGAAACGCGGAATTCCTAATATATCTAATGTGTTCATCTGTGATCTGGAATGCATATTACTGCATCAGACGAATGGATATTATTATTATTATTATTATTATTATATATATATATATATATTATATAATAGACGTTGATTATGTTTTGCATCCGCGCTAGTCCAGCCCCCAGCTCTGGCGTTAGTTATCTAACCTAACGGTGTAAGACGGGGCCCCGTGGCGAATGCGGATGACATAAGCGCACGTTGTATTTTCATCTTTTTCTGCAATGGTAGGTTAATTGATGGGACGGCATTACATTAATGCAAAGCAAACAAGCCAAAGCTAAATCGTTGGAACAATTTTAAAACCACTCGATTTTTTCAAAACAGTAAAACTTTTAAAATGCGGAGCTTAAACCACTCCTTTTAAGATCTATCAAGTTTCTTCGATTATATAAAGTTCACTACGTTCACGGTTTCGCCAAAACCATTCGTAGCCCTCCGTCATTTCAGTTGGAAATTCAGTAGTATTCAAGCTATGTATTTTGACCTTCGCCAAGGCATAATGATTGGTAGCTGCTGAATATTCATCTGTAGTATAGATAGATGCGTTGGTTTGGAACAGTCGTACTACTATTTTGGCCTTCGTCAAGGGTACGTACGGGTGGGTTAAAATTAACCTATATCATGATGGGTAGAACTTGACATGTGACTTATGATAAGTTGGCCTTCATCAAGGTCATAAGAGCATGGGGCAAAAATCCACATCGGGAGTTTCTAAAGAAACTAAAACTTGCTAGTGCTGCATACCATTTGGAGTTTGATAATGTTGGTAGGATTTCTTTAGCATTATCACACAATGATATTTGGATCCCGATCCTACTGTGAGTATATGCTACTCCTCGAGAGATTTTTTCACTTAACGATCAATATTATAAACCAAGTAGGTGTCTAGAACAGTGTTAGTGGGGCTACGCCTCCAGGGAAAAGAGGTTATTTAATTAAGGAACTTCGCGAAAGAGTCGTAAAACCTCCCTCGATGTACCGACACTAGCCTGGATGAACGGTTAAGCAAGTATTGTACGGTGAGATTAATCCTGAATAATTCTTCTTTTCTGGTTTGAGGAAGGATTCGAGAAACAGTGGGAGCCATCCTGTTCAGATAAACTAAAAACCAATCTAAACTTGCAAGAGCATCGTGCTAAAGTGTTTCTTCTCTCTCTCCTAATTGCAGCAACCAAAGATGAAGGGCATTAATTTACTATTAGATAAATATATATTGACAGGGCCAAACTATAAAGATTGGTTCAGGAATGTCAAGATGGCAATAACTTATGATAAGTTGGGGTATGTCCTTACTACTAAAGCCCCCGCCGTCCTAGGTCCAGAATCCAGTGTCGCGGATAAGGAAATCCGCAAGACCTGGGAGATTGACTGCGTGAAGGCCAAGTGCCTCGTGCTGTCCTCTATGGACAACGAGCACCATAGGCGGCACGAGAATATAGATCTTGAATCCATATTCCTCCATACCAAAGAATTATATGGAGAGCAATCTCGTATCGCAAGATACGAGACCTCGAAGAAGCTTTTTCAGGCGAGGTTGGCCGTTGGATCATCTGTAGGGAAACACGTCCTTAAAATGATTGGCTACATTGAGGAGCTCACGGACCTCGGGACCATGTTAGAGAATGAGCTATATACAGACTTAATTCTACAGTCCCTCCCTCCCACCTACGCCCAGTTTATCTTGAATTTTAATATTCAAAATAAAAAAGTTGAACTTCCGGAACTCCTCAACATGTTGAGGAGTGTTGAGGGCACCCTGCAGAAAGCAAGAGAAACACCCGCTCTACTTATTGGTGGAGCTTCCTCTTCTAGATCCAAGGCGAAAGCCAAAGGAAAGAAGAAGAAGGCCCCCACCAAGACGAGAGGCGGTGTTAGTAAGGTGTAAGCGAAGGGCAAGGCAAGAGTAGCGGGGCCGACAGTAGGAAAGGAAGAATGCTTCTACTGTCATAAGAAAGGCCATTGGAAGAAAGATTGCAGGGCTTGGAAGGCCAAGAACCAGGACCGCAAGCAGGTTGTGGTTCGGCTTCAGGTGTGTTTGTAATTGAAAACTGTCTGTCAATCAACTCTACTTCCTGGGTTTTGGATACCGGATCAGGATCTCATATCTATAATTCTTTGCAAGCACTGAGAAGTCGTAGGGTTCTAAAGACCGGTGATATGACCCTCAGAGTTGCTAACGGAGCGGATGCTGTGTCCGTAAGGGAATATCACCTTGGATTGACGAGTGGACATATTTTAGTTTTGCGCAACTGTTTTTGTGTACCTAGTTTGACTTGTAATATCATTTTTATATCTTTGTTATCAAAAGAAGGTTATGATTTTACATTTGCAAGCGATGTCGTAAACATCCACCTTAATCATGGTCTGATTAGGTCAGGTACTCTAAACAACGGTATATACGTATTAAAGCAACTATAAATTTTCAATATCCAGAACACACATAAAAGAAAGACTCCATAAATAAATCATGCTTTCTTATGGCATTGTAGTCTAGGTCACATCAACGAAACAAGGTTGACCAAGTTACATAAAGAAGGATATTTGGATCCGTTCGAATATCAATCTTATACAACTTATCAATCATATCTCAAAGGAAAGATGATAAAGACTCCGTTAAATGTACGTGGAGTAAGAGCGAGTGAGCTCTTGGGACTCATACACAGCGATGTGTGTGGTCCAATGTCTACACATGAAAGAAGTGGTTTTTCCTATTTCATTACTTTTACGGATGATTTCTCTAGGTATGGACATATTTTCTTGATGAAACATAAATCCGAGCCCTTTGAGAAATTCCGGGAATATAAGAATGAAGTGGAAAAACAAACCAACAAAAGTATCAAGACACTGAGATCTGATCGAGATGATGAATATTTGAGTGCCGAGTTCCTGGATTACCTAAAAGAGAATGGAATTCTCTCTCAGCTTACTCCTCCATACACACCACAACACAATGGTGTATCGGAGAGACAGAACCGAACCCTATTGGATATGGTACGTTCCATGATGAGTAACGCTAAGTTACCGCGATCATTCTGGGGCTATGCACTAGAATCAGCTGCATATCTTTTGAATAAGGTTCTTACCAAGACTGTGCCTACCACACCATATCAAATATGGAGTGGGAAGAAACCCTATCTTCAATATCTGAAGATATGGGGATGTCCAACTTTTGTTAAAAAGCAGCATGCGGACAGGCTCGAGGTACGCTCAGTACTGTGTAAGTTTATGGGATACCCAAAGAACCCCAGGGGGTATCTTTTCTATTATGCAGAGGAACAAAAGGTTTTTGTTTCTCGTCATGCCCACTTTTTGGAACATCAATTTTTAGAAAAAGAAACTAGTTGGAGTGCAATAGAACTGGAAGAAATTCCAGAACCACAAGCTATTACTGAAAGCTTGGTGGAACCAGAAGTTTCAAAAGAACTGGACATTCCCGCGCCGCTCCGCAGGAGTAGTAGGCTGTCTCATCCGCCTGAGAGATACTACGGTTTTCTCGTAGACGGGGATAGAGAGGATTGCATCATTGATAATGATGAGCCGACTAACTTCCAGCAAGCCATTCAGAGCACTGACTCGGTAAAATGGCTGGATGTAATGCGAACCGAGATGGAGTCCATATACACCAACAAAGTATGGACATTGGACATTGCTCCAGATGGGGTAAAACCCGTAAGCTGCTAATGAATCTTCCGAAAGAAGATTGGTGTAGATGGACAGGTTGAAACCTATAAGGCTAGACTTGTTGTAAAAGGATTTCATCAAAGTCCTGGTTTGGACTATGATGAAACCTTTTCTCCAGTGGCTATGCTCAAATCCATTCGGATCCTTCTTGCCATTGCTGCCTTCAACGATTATGAGATTTGGCAAATGGACATAAAGACCTCTTTTCTAAATGGAAATTTGGAAGAGTGCGTCTATATAAACTAGCCAGAGGGTTTCATTCAGAGTGGGAGCAGCGGGAAAGTGTGCAAGTTGCTTAAGTCCATCTATGGACTAAAGCAGGCATCGCGGAGTTGGAACATCTGCTTTGATGAGACGGTCAAAAAATTTGACTTTATCAAAAATCTAGATGAGCCATGCATTTATAGTAAGATTGTAGCATGAATTGTTGTATTCCTCGTCTTGTACGTGGATGACATTCTCTTGATAGGAAATGACATTCCTATGCTACAATCTGTCAAAGGGTTCTTGTCACAAAGGTTCTCCATGAAAGACCTGGGTGATGCCTCTTACATTCTGGGGATCCAGATCTATCGTGATAGATCTAATAGGATGTTGGGACTTTCACAGTCCAGGTACATCGACACCATACTGAAAAGATTCAGTATGGAAGATTCAAAGCTCGGTAATTTACCAGCTTATCACGGAATCACCCTTTCCAAAGAGATGTCTCCAAAGAATGATTTGGAAAGGGATCATATGTCTATTATACACTACGCTTCTGCGGTAGGCTCTATAATATATGCGATATTGTGTACCATACCAGATGTAGCTTATGCACTAAGCATAGTAAGCCGGTATCAGTCAAATCCTGGGGAGAAACACTGGATAGCAGTAAAAAATATTCTCAAGTACCTGAGAAGGACTAAGGAAATGTTCTTGGTTTACGGCGGAAAAGACCTTCAGATCGAGGCCTTTGCTGACTCCAGCTTCCAGAGTGATAAGGATGACTCCAAATCTATGTCACATTATGTCTTCACCCTCAATGGTGGGGCGGTCTGTTGAAAGAGTTCCAAGCAGGACACCATTGCTGACTCGACGATGGAAGCGGAGTATATCGCATCTTCGGATACCGTAAAAGAAGCATTCTGGATGAGGAAGTTCTTAACAGAACTTCAGGTGGTTCCGTCCAATGTTGATCCAATACCTCTGTATTGTGACAACAATGGGGCTATAGATTTAGCAAAGGAACCCAGGTCCTATCAGAAGTCCAGACACATCTTGAGGCGGTATCACCTGATCAGAGAGATCGTAGATCGCAGGGAGATCGAGGTTCGGAGAGTTGCTACAAAGGACAACACTGCAGATCCATTCACAAAGGTCATCCCTCAGACGCAGTTCGAGAGGCTATTCGAGATGATAGGTCTGCAATATGCCAGCACATGGCCTTAGTGCAAGTGGGAGATTGTTAGTGTAATATGCCCTAGAGGCCATTATTGTATAGTACTAGTTTGTATATTACATTTTAGAAGCTTGGGATATATACACGGACTTATGACAGTCTTGCTCGATATAGTAGTATGCTACTTGGTTTGTATCTATCTTAAAATTTGTATATGTTTCTTTTAACGTATCGCTAATACATATTGATAGAGCCCTTAGGATCTTTGCTTGACTACCAGCCTTGTGATGGCAGTCACACTAGTGGGGGCTGGATGGTCTACAAGCACATCCTTACATAGGTCCCTGGTCGCAGGATTATCGAGACAGGGTATCGATACCCCAAAGTAGACTAGTGTATAAGCTTCTCTTCCCAGCATGGGAGATGGTCTATCCCACAGCCATCAGTACGTCGTACTGGAGATAGTATGCAGGTGCTCATTAGGTTATGAGTTACACTGGACGGACTCATAGGAAACTGCTGGTTGGTAATATATCTATCGTCAGGTAGCAGTTCCCAGGTGACATGAGTACCACTTAGTCTGTCGACTTGACACTGATACTTCGCCTCAAGTGTTTTCCCACTGTTCTTAAATTACTACCCTACCACGGCTCTGCTGAGTCGTGCAAACAGGTAGTAGTTGGGTGCAATCCCGAAGCACTAGGAGGAAGTGGCGGTTAGATTGGATTCGTCTCTCCCGGTATTGGGGGTTGATGTCGCGCTGTGTTTGGAAAGCCATTACACAAAGTCCCTGGCCAGGGCAAGTGAGATTTACTGGTGGGGATTCCAGTAGTTTCTCATAATGGTTTTGGCCGCACTCCGACATGACTTATTGCACTATTAGGGGTCTGACGCTTGCCTCCCCCCTAGGACCGATATGCGACACTCTTAGACGAACAAACCGGACTGTACGAAGATTGCCACAGACAGGCTCAGTAGGGGTACGGATGAGTCTCCTCGTCGACCTTCTTGTCGACAGATACCTGGGTAGCCGTTACGTACAGCTAGTGCCACTGACGCGCTTGTGGTTAAACCCATTGCCAGAGTACTGTCGAGTCTTTAGAGTTCCACATAGTGGGTTTCCCGACTTCGGGCGAAACGTGTAGAGGTCGTATGGTTTTACGACAGGGTTCGAATACATACGAGCACTTGTGCGCATATTATATTCGGGCGGATATTACTAGTGGGTTTTGGTTTAAACCGAATCCTAGTATATGATTGTTGGATTAGTTTCGTCTCATTGTATTCGTGTCTCTCGGGATACGGATGCGGGTATGTATATACGGATGAGAGGGGTATTCTTGTAATTTGGACAAGATTACTACATGGAGAATGGCACCTCATATTAGGGTTTTTCTTTATTAGTAAAATTCTTTTAAGGTGGAGGAAATGAGAGTAGAAAACTTATGGTATTTTAGTGAAATAAGATTAGGGTTTTGCTTTGACTTCTTGGACTCATTTGGAGTTTGTTGACTTAGATATTTGTTAGATATTATGTGAGATATTTGTAGGATATTTTCATATGGTTTAAATGGTAAAAACCCTAGCCTTTTTTCACTAAATAGTTTTCTCTTCTCATTTTCTTCAAGCCTCTCTCCATCTCTCTCTAACCCTAACCATTTCATGAGTTGAAAATCCAAGGGTTTAGTGAGACAACTTGATCCCTCATCACTCTCTACACATCCTAGGCTACTTAGTCTAGCATACCAAGTGACCTAGTTGCCTCAAATTAGAGTTAATGCTCAAAGTCGGATCTCTCAGGTGGATCTTATACGATTTGGAAAAGACGGCGAGGAGGTGCATTCCGTTCTCAATTCAAGGAGCTAACGACTTGGAGAAGGATAGCGAGGAGGTGAAGGACAGCGAGAACTTGAGGTATAACACTCACACATAGTAGTTAAACCTCTTTTTTGTATTGTTAGTTAGGGTTTAGTATCGATCCTGGAGTTTAGTCGATGTTACGAAGCTTATAAAAATCGTTTCTTACACATTCAGCCTCCCTGCGAACACGTGGGTGCGTGGCATCGAATTACAGTGTATTAGGTTCTATTCTTTGGTCTTGGCCAGTAAAACATCACTAAGGTCATGTAAACACTCACTACACCTCAATTATATCTCTACAAGTCAAGACATCCACTAAACATCAACCTAGAATTTTCCAAGATCTCAAATCTCACTGAATCGAACTCTAAACTAAACTAGAAAGTTAGGAAACAAATTACAAGATGAAAGATGAAAGTTATACCTCTTGGAGCAACTGAAGAAAATTCCAAGATGGTGCAAGTTGCTCAAAATCCAAACTTGAGCTTACTAGGGGGTGTAGGATGAGGTTGTGGTCATATTTAATGAAGGGAGTGTAGGGTTCTGAGATGGTTTTGGAGATGATTTATGGAGGTAGAGGAGGGTGAAAAAGGTGGTGAAGGAGATGAAGAAAGAAAATGAGAATGAGATGAAGAGAATGAATGAAGAAGTCAAAGATGTTGGATCCATACTCTCATCTCTGTCTCATGGCATGCCCATGCCTCATCATGTTGTCCCCCACTCTCTCTCCTCAATCATGCCCTCTTTTCTTTTCTTTTTTTGCTTTCTCTTTTTCGCTCACTCATTTAAACCAAACATATAACACAAATACAATTGAAACAAACATGTAACAAAATGCAACATGCCATGGTTCACTAGCCATGGCTAATTAAAAATACGGATTTGGCTTAATCATGATTAGTAATGCACCATTCAAGTTTAATTTAAACTTGCATATAATTAATTATAAAATGCCTAAATCCAATAAATACCTTTTTAATAAATACATATTAAATGTCCAATTATTTTCCAAATATTGGTATTTAATTATACCATTTTACGAAAACCCCAAATTCACAAATCAAATAGTTTTCGTGAAATATATTATTTTAATATTTAAATTCCAAAAATAATATTTTATTTTTCTAAAATGTTACACGTCGATGTAGCATTCGACGATCTCATGGATGAGGTCATCGAAGATCTTTGTCATGGCTCTCTTGTAGATAGCACCAGCGTTCTTCAGACCGAAGGGCATCACCTTATAGCAAAATATGCCCAGCGGAGTCCGGATGGTAGTATGCTTTTGATCTTCAGGATGCATTTTTATTTGATTGTATCCTGAAGATCCATTCATGAAGGAGAAAACCTCATGGGTAGATGTGTTATCGATCATCAACTCGGTAACAGGTACTGGGAAGTCATCCTTCATGCAAGCTTTGTTAAGGTCCCGAAAGTCCACGCAGATGCGCACCATCCCATTTTTCTTCATCACCGGAACGATATTGGCGATCCAGTCAGGATATTGAACTTCTTGGATGAAGCCGGAGTCAATTAGTTTCTTGACCTCGGCATTTATACTCATCTCAAGTTCGAGCCGCATTCTTCTTGGCGCCTGTTTAACTGGCTTTATGTCTGGCGATATGGCTAATTTATGTACAGCCACCTTTGGATCTAGACCCGGCATCTCGGAATAGTTCCATGCGAAGTAGTCTTTATATTTCATGAGCACGTCTTTTAACGTGGCTATCTGTTTTTCAGATAATAACTCACTGACGAATGTCGGCCTCGGATCATTTTCTGTCCCTAAGTCAATTTTCCTTAGGTTTTCCGTTGTAGTATGTATCCCATCTTCCAGCTCTTTTGATGCCGGTGGAAACTTAAAGATTACCTCATCCCCGTCTTCATTTATTAAGCACATGCAGAGGTCATCCAAAGTCTCGTGCCCTCCCTCCTTTGAGAGTGTTATCATGTGGCAAGTACGAGTTCGCTTCCATTTTTTGTGTTGAGCAGGTCATATCCTCATGATATAGGTCCTCTTTGGCTCATGCTTTTGCGGCGGGGTTACCTTCCAGTTGTCGGATAAAACGAACATGCCTTGTTGATACTGGTTTTCTACCCAGTTTTTGATGGTGAAGCAGTCTTCAAGGGGATGACCTATTGCTCGGTGGTAGAAGCAATATTCCGGATGACGGACCTCATTTATTTGTTCGGGGTGCCAAGACTCTGGGAGTGTCATCATTTGATACTTCATGACAAGGTTGAATATTTTCCTTGTCTTGTTTTAGGGGAAGGAGTATTCCCGACCCATCTTCTTTATAAATGACGGGTTCCAATCGACCTTTTCTCGATTGCATTGCTTCTTGGATCCACTTTATTTTTTTCGGACGTTGTTTGTGTCCTTTGCCCTATTTTTGCCTTTATTTCAGGATTTTCCCTTTTCGTGAGGACGTACAGCGGGCTGGGGATGAATAGCATTATAGTCTTCCTTCTCCGCGGATGGTTGCTTAAGGCGCTGCGTCCTGGCCTTTTCATAAATGGCCATTTCACGGTTGTGATCATCTTGGCTCGTTTGACAAGCTTCTTTTATTAGCTTGTCTATTTGTTCTTCGAGCGACGGACTTAACGTTCTTAGAGTGGGCTCATGCTCTGCTTCAACGTCGCGGCCATTGGGAAGAGCGTTTTCCCTTTCGCGGTAGCTGTTTATGACGCGGCAACTGTGAAACTGCTCCCGTTTTTTGAACCGAACGTATACGAGCTCGGTTGTCTCTATCATCCTGTTGGGCATCTTTCGCTGAGACCCGGGAATATCCTAAATCTTTTTATAGAATTGGGCTTTTCGAATAGTTTGTTCGAGGGGTACACCTTGGCATCTTAACAGCCTTTTCAATCCCTCCGCGTAGTATCTTGGCAGACGGATTGGTTGAAACCTGTCGAGCGCAAAATCGGCACCATGCCAGACTACTTTTTCTACTTTGGTCTCCGTGGATTTGTAGAAGAGGATAGCCTTTTCACTTCTTCGTCTAGGAGGAACATAGAAAGTCTGTAGTTCTTGGACACTATATGTATCGAGCGCATCAAGTTCCTTATAATACCGAATCAGAGCCAATGTGATTTGCAGACTTTGATCAGCTCCGGCAAGGGTTTGCACTGACGGGCGGATGGAGAACACTGCGTCGGCCTCGTCCTCAGAATCGCTGCCAAAGACCAAAATAGGGGTAGATGGTCCGGGCCTGTCGTTTTCTATTTGGGGTTATCCCGAGTAGACTATTTCTTCATCTTCCTCGGAATCGCTCCCAAAGATCGGGATAGTGGAGGTGGACTTTTGTTTATCCTCCGGCTTATCACACCTTTCTGTATCTTCGAACTCTGGTAGGAAGTACTTTGCGTCTTCCTATTTTCGGACCTCGTTTATAGAGAATGGATTTTGCTCCCCTGTGACGGTGCATTTTAAGCCATCATTGAAATACTTCATACATTGATGTTGTGTAAAAGGGATGACGTTGTACTCGGGTAACCAGGGCCTGCCGAGCAAAACATTATAGCAAGTCTTGGCATCAATGACGTGAAATTTGATGTCAGTGGCGAGCAGTCTGAAGCATAACGTCAGAATCACGGACCCAAGTGTCCGTGACGACTATGAGTCGAACCCAGAGATGGTAATTTTGTCTCGGGCCAGGTGCTGAACATTCATGCAAATCTCCTTTAGCACTTTCACGTTGAGAAGGTTGACGGAGGATCTGTTGTCGATAAGGATTTTCCTTATCTTAATATCGTGGAAGTACCCAGTGACGTATAATGGGCGGTTATGTTCGCACGTACCGAGAAGGAGATCTTCATCGCTGAATGTAATATCAGTCGTGTAGACCTCTGCCAGCTCCTCCTTCATCTTCTCTTCTGCGATGAAAGATTGGAACTGATCAAGCTGTTGTAATGCCTTGATCAGAGAATCTCGTGCCACTTTGGATAGGAGGAGAGCATCCAATATGCTCAGTTGTAAAGTTATTTTCCTCAGATGTGCCAGGACGTTGTAATCCACCTTGTTTTCCTTAGGCGGGTCCCTTGCTACGAGTTCTTTGACAACTCCATCGTCGAGGGCAATTTCCTCAGGGATTTTTTCTTTCCCTTTGTCTCTTTTGCTCAAACCCTTTTTATAAGTCCGAGATTCTTCTCAGGCAGCGTGCGGTTACACAGCTGAATATTCTCACAGTTCTTCTCCTCCTCTTCTTTTTTGGAGGTGGAGTTTTTGAAGAGAGGGCTGAGGGGTATTTCATCCTCAGAATCGCTCCCGAAGGTAAGAAGTTGGAGTTTTTTCCCTTCTGGACTGGTATCAACCATATGACAGTTGTTAGTCATTTTTTCATGCACATCTGTCGCACTTTTTTGCCGTCGACAAGTTTCGCACTTCATCCTCCTGAAGTGTTTTTGATGGGCAACATATCCTTGCCACCACTTCTTGAAGGTACTGCATTCTTCGGTGGGGTGGGTAATCCTCCGATGATATAGTCATTAATTTAGATGTGAATCCTCTCCGTCGAGGCATATGACCACAAAAGTGTTTCTTACGAAAGGTGGCAGCTTCATTCCCATAGACAGGGCTTTGGCGAACTGCTTCTCTATCTTGATCCTGCTCTTATTTGTGGCAGGTGTGCTTTGGTTTGGATGTATTACTTTACGACTCATCCTCGCCGTGGCTTCTTCATCCCGACACTGACGCTTAGCCTTTTTGTATATGGTTGTTTCGCGTTCTCGGTCAACTTTTCTTTTTCGAAAGGCTTTGTTTAACAGCCTATCGATCGGGTCTTCTGGCAATTCCGGGGATTTTAGCGTCGATCCTACCCCGAGTTCCTCCGTGTTGTCTTCTGATGCTGAGGGATTTTCTTCATCATTTAATAACGAATGGAAGACCATATGATTACTTGCTACATAATCTTCGATTTCTTCTGATGAGTCATTTTCCTCATTGTTGTTACTATCTTCATTCTCAAGAATATGCTTGAGGAACTCTTCGAGGGTGACCAGTGTTCGTGCCTTCTACCTATACTCCTCCAACGCGTCAATGTACTTTTGTAGGTCTGTGCGCTTGTCGTCATACTCGGCAGGCTGCACAAGCTTCTTGGTCTTCTTCTTTTCCTTCGAAGACTTTGAAGGCTTGACTTCGGAGTTTTTCCCCTTGTCAACAACTTTAGGTATGGGATGCGGTTTCATCATCCCTTCGATGATTTCAGGTTCAAGTGGGCTTTTCCACTTGACTGCTGGACATGACCGTAGATCTTTCAGCATTCTTTTGGTTTTAGCTGAAAGAACGACTTCCCATGGAGTTTCTTCTACGAGCGAGCATGATGCCCCCTGGTGCATCCACCTTTTTAGGAGCATGCTTCTGTAGTGGGTTTACCCTCCAGTTCTCAGACAACGCAAACTTCCTCTGTTGATACTGGTCCTCGGCCCAGTTCTTGAAGACGTAGCAATCCTCAATTGGATGGCTCACCATTCTGTGATAGGCGCAGTAGTTGGGGTTGTTGACGTCGCCGGGTTGCGGTGGACACCGTGGGTCTGGCAATGTGATGAGTTTGTTACGCATTACCAACTCAAATAGTCTCCTCGTCTTATCGTGGGGGAAACGAGTAAACGCGTCCAAGCCTTTCTTTCAGGGATAGGCATGGACGTGCGTTATTTTGGAGAGCAGTCGGTTTTGGGCCACTCTGTTTTTTTTGAGTGTTGGCAACGAAAGCTGCTTTTCCTTTACCCTTGGCGTTTCGAGGGTCTTTACTTGAAGAGGAAGGCCCGTGGCCCATCTGGTCCATTTGGGCCAGTTTATCGATCAGAGCTTGGAAGGTTATTGGTTTGAAGAATGTCAAGAACTGGGAAACAGTCGTTTGAGGATCTAGGGTCCCGATGAACATGCCCACGGCTGGGGATTCTTCATTGAGCTGTTTGCACTTTGACCATAGGTTCCGCCACCGGATCGCATATTGGACCCGGGCATTACCCTAGCATTGATTAATGTTGTGATTAAGGTGCACACGCTTTCGCTGGAGAACCGCTGTGTGAACAGCAGTTCCATCTTTATGAATATTCTCACGGAGTCATTTGAGAGCTCCGAGTACCATTCAAAGGCCGTCTCTGACAAGCTGCCAACGAACTGGCGAAGCAACAGTTTGTCGTCGCCTCCAGTGTTGCCGCACAGAGCACTGAACTGCGCGATGTGCTGATGTGGGTTTCCTTTCCCCTTGTACACATGGAACTTGGGGATCATATATCCCGGCGAGTATTTAATTTGGCCATACCATCCTGGTTACGGTCGCCCAGTTCTGACGATTTATCCTGCGGCTTCATTAGCTTGATGAGCTCGTATTTGTTGAGCGATACAATCATCAAGAGCGGCCATGGAGATTGTTTCCTCCTTGGCTTCCGATAAGTCCGGAAGAGGATTTGATGTTTCCCCTCTGTCATCCTCGATGATTATCGGCGGATCCTCGGCTGGGGGTTCTAGCTAGATTATCATTCTAACCATATCATGAAATAAGAGCGCCATTTGCTTTATGTTAGCAGCTTGCTCAGCGGCTTCTTTGTCTTTTCTTTCAAGCACCTTTCGTAGGAACTCTGTATCGGTCTCCTGCACTTGGCGATGTTCGGCTACGGTGTCCGGGCTTTCTTTCTGCCCGGTAAATGCTTCCATTTTGGTCAGCATCTTCTAGAGCTTTTGTTATTGTTCCTGAGCTTTTTTCAGCGACCAAGTTTGTGGTCAATGGCCCACGGAAGCATGGCTTTCTTCTTTCCCGGAAGCCATGTAGACCGTATGTACGATCATGCCCCAGACTTGGGGTGTTTGGGTCCATCACCTTTGGAATTTGCCATAGGCCGTGGGATTTTCTCCGGCCTCATTCTTTTGTGGGAGGTAGAAGTTGAAGGAGTCGTTATGACAAGCCCCTGTGTAGAAAAAGTCCCTCT
The DNA here is from genome assembly GCA_030015575.1 of Agapanthus africanus. Taxonomy (NCBI): domain Eukaryota; kingdom Viridiplantae; phylum Streptophyta; class Magnoliopsida; order Asparagales; family Amaryllidaceae; genus Agapanthus; species Agapanthus africanus. Next base: position 817,911,927 of record CM057339.1, on the reverse strand, counting down.
CTGTATGACAGAGAGATGGTCTTTCTCTTGCCGAGCCTTCGATTTCTTCGGTCGACGAGAGTAGTCTTTGTTGATCACAGAGTCCTGGACTTTCCGCTAGACCCTGTGAATTTGCGAGAAGCGCCATTGATGGGGTTGCCCTGTCTTTGCCTGCATTGTGGTTTCTGTAGGCAGGGGCGATTTTTTTAGCACCGTCGTTGGGGAGTTCTTGCATACTCTCCGGAGTAGATCAAAGTTGTTCCCGGTTGGAACAGCGGGCAGCTTCCACCATTGGAGCTGGTGGGGTAAGTCCAGAGGGGGAGTTTCCCCCAGCTTTTCTCACTCGGTGCCAATGGCGACGTCGAGCATGTCTTGCGAATGGGACCGCCTCAAATTTGGACGTGGCTTCTTCGTGCCCCTGGCTTTGCTGAGGGGCTGATATTGGCGTCAACCTGTTGAAGACTGACGTCCTTGGCAGAGTTTGAGAAGGAACGAACAATCTTTCAAAGACCGATCTTCTGATGGGGAAAGCGCTTTTGAAGGCTTCGCCTATAGTAGGAATTGGGAGGACTGTCCATTTTGGGGCTGCCCCTTCAGGTGTCACAAGCCTCTTTGCAGGCCCGTTTGGGTTTTGGCTCAGCCTGTTGAAGGCTAAGACACCAGATTTGGACGGCCCGTTGAGAGCGGCCGTTATGGTCGCCAGTCGATTGAAGACCGACCACTTGGGAGCTTTTTCCTGCGGCGTTGAGGCACCGACACCCACTGGCGGGAGCATGGTCCTGAAGAAAAATCCAATAGTAGCTTGCGTTACTTGCTTCTACCGGCATTGAAAAGATGGAGGTCGCATTATGCCCGTAGGTCACTCCTCCAATAAGAGTGGAGCAAGAGTTGCTGTTGCAAGAAGTGCAGTTGGAAGCCATCGATTTTTTCTGCACAGGAGCAAGACACCAAATTTCGGTACCTCAAATCCAAGGGCAACCTTAGCGAACCAGGATTTTGTTCGCGAAACACAACACACGAAGTGTAGAGTGGAAAGAGGAAAAGGTCCCACCGGGCGTACCAGAATCTGTTCACCGCTGAAAATAGAGACGAACTGGGATAGATCGTCTAACCTAAATTTTGAGGCAGATGCTATTTGGACTTATCCATCCACCTCTCCAAAGACACCAAGTTGATTTATGGCACCACATATCGGAGGTTTAGACAGACGCGGCCATTGTAGGAGACTTTATCAGATTCCCCCTCATTTTATGAGGGATTTTTTTATTGTGGGGACACTCATCCCTGCAGGCGTAAGCCCCTGCAGTTAATTACGTTACCGCGTTGCGATAACCACTTTCTCCTGCTCCGGAAGTTCACTTCGTGTCGTGTGTGTTTTTGTTTGTTTTGGTTGCCCATGGATTGTATACGGTGACTAGTTTATGTCGTCTCCCATAGGGTGCGGATTAGTCCAAATCCGTATATTTTAGATTTGGGCTTAGCTTTATTTAAAAACCATTAATCTAGTTTGAGATTAAGATCAACTTAAATGTGTGAGCATTTGGGCTCAATTTGTTCTTGATAAGGATGCGTTAGTCTAATTTGAGACTAAAATCAACTTAGCAAAATTTTAAGGATCATTTTTATTTAAGATCCAGCAAAAGAGCATTTGGGCTCAGCTGCAAGAAAATTTCAGAGACTTAGCCAATTCGGGCTTCGTCTGCTTATTCTTTTTCTTTTTCATTCAAAAATACTAAGCACTTATTTGGGCTCTGTTTGTTCAGCCCCTTTTCTTTTTATACAAAAATGCTAAGCACTTATTTGATGCTCTGACACTCACATGGGTGTCACGTGAAGCATTTAATTATAGGCGTCGTCCAATGAGTGCTGAACACTCAGCCATTTTGGCTGCATGTGGAGTGCTAAGAACTTTTTTCTCTTCTTTTATTTTCTTTTTTTTTGTGGCGCCCACGTAAGGAACGCATGGGGCGCTGGGCGTTGCCCAATCAGTGCTAAGCACTCGGCCGTTTTGGATTTTTATAGAGTGCTAAGCACTCTTATTATTTTTGTGGTGCCTACGTGAGGAGCAGGTGCAACGTTGGATACTGCCCAACCAGTGTTAAGCACTCAGCCGTTTTGGCTGTATGAAGTGCTAAGCACTTTTTATATGGCGCCCATGTGTGTTTCACGTGAGGCGCTAGACGCTGTTAAAGAGGGGCGCCCACGTGGGAGGCACGTGAGACGCTAGTTTCTTTTAAATGGAGATTTAATCTCTGCTAATGTTTTTAAATCTCTGTTAATGGTATTTTGACCATTAAGGATCACCAAGATCATTATTTTTAGGATCTGTATCATGTTCTTTAAGAACTAAGTTCTTGATTTGAATGAACTATGTTCCTGGAGTGATATGAACTCCATATTCTTTCTCTTTAAACTTGTTCTTCCCTGAATCATTGATTCTTAAGAACAAGATTTTCCCAGTGAGAATTAAATACTCAACTTGTGGAAAACTTGCCTTGTGGATCTCAGATCCAGAGAAAGAACTAAGTTCTCAAGAAGGGTTATACCCTTAGATATGCTATGATAGGTAAAGGAGAAGTTTTGATCTCTGTGGTTTCTTTACATAGGGTTTGGAGAATGATGCTCTTCTTCTTTGAGAATTGAATTCTCTCTTTTTTTGAAGCTTTCTATATTTTTCAGAAGCTTCTCAAGGGTCTTTTCTTTTTTCGCTTTTTTTTTCTTTTTTTTCTCCCCTTCCCTCTTTTTTGAGACTTGAAGACTCGGGTCCTTTTTTTAGTGGAAACAAGTTTGTTATTTAATTCTGAGAAAATCTCTCATTAAGAGATTCCAATTGATTTAATCGGACTCAAAATTGAATTGGGGAATTTTACCCACCATTGGATCTTTGACCTAAGGACTTCTGTTTTTACAGAATATGATTTTTGTTTTTAACAAGATTGGGGAAATAGTTTTCCATTTACAGAATTTCTTCTGTAAAATGGTGATTTTTAATCACCATCAGATTTTAAATCCAATGGTTCTCTGTTTTACAGAGAGCAATCTTTCTTGTTTAGAAATATTGAGGGGATATATTCCAAAATAGAATTTTATTCTATAATTGGATATTTGATCCAACCGAGAGTATCTTTCTTATTTTTTGAAAGATTTGGGAAATATTTTCACCCAACAGAATTTAATTCTGTAATTTGATGATTTATCATCTCCGTTGGATCTTTGATCGAACGGCTCTGTTTGACAGATAGTATTGTAGAATTTAATTCTACCTGGACGCTGGTGCTCACGTGTTGTGCACATGGGCGCTATTTAATTCCTAAGATGGGTATTCCTGTGCTTTGCACACTGGCGCCCGCGTGAGGAGCACGTAAGGCGCCACCTAAGAGTTTAACTCTTATGTAATGAACTCTTATATGCTTTGCACATTGGCGCCCGCGTGAGGAGCACGTGAGGCGCCACCATAGGATTTAATCCTATAAGATTGGCGCTGGCGCTGGCACCCTCATGGAGAGCACGTGAGGCGCTTCCTCATTAAATTCAACGGAGCTTTGCTCTTTTACTAGGTTAAATATATTGGGGAAACAATACCTTTGGATAAGGCCTTAGCCAAGTGTCTCCCGGTCTTGCCTTTCTTCAGCTGTATCTTCTGCTTCGGTTGTTCATTCGGCTTCTGTTGGGGAGTTACATAACTCGTCTCTTTTGTATCTTTCCTTTTTAGACAATGTTGTCTAGCTTTTTCGTAGATAGCCGGCTCACGCCTTTGATTTCCCAGCTTCTTTGAAAGGCTTCCCTTAGGAGCTTCTCAATCGGGTCCTGTCGTTGCAAACTCAGAGCTTCAGGAATTGATTCTGCCCCATGTTATTCTGAATCACTTTCGGGCGTGGTCGGGGCCTCATTATCATAGACAGAGGAGTGAGAGACCATGCGGCATCTTTCCACACGGCCTTTCGTTTCTTCCTCTGAGCCATCATCCTCCTCCCTGATATTTTTAAGGACGTGCTGGATGAACTCCTTAAAAGTAACAGGCGAACGCGCTTTCTGATTGTATTCTTCTAGCGCATCAATATACTTTTGGATGCTTGTACGGTTGTCGGCACGTTGGGCTGTCTAATTTTAGAATAAATGTCGGGCACTTGTTTTTACCCAACAGTGCTAAACACTAGACCATATATTTTGTTTTGGGTTTTACATAACTCAATGGTGCTAAGCAATGGGCCCAAAAGCTTAAGCTCCATCATAGGATGTAACATCCTTCCTGCTTCAGTGTTCATGTGCTCTTTACATAAGTATCCTAGTTTCTTTGGTGTTCACGTGCCTTCCACGTAAGTAGTGCTAGGCACTAATTCGTATGGCACTCGCGTGCTTTTCATGTGAACCACCATGTTTCATGGCCGCTCAAGTGTCTTTCACGTGAGTAGTGCTAAGCACTAATTCATCTGGTGCTCACGTGAAATACTATTTTCATTGTCGCTCACATGTCTTTCACGTGAATTGTGCTGAGTATTAATTCATCTAGCACTCACGTGAATGTCACGTGAAGCACTATCTTCATGGGCGCTCACGTGAGATTTTAAGTCTCAGCACTCACGTGCCTTCCACATTTGATTTGTCTTCAGGGCTTCTTTTGAGAGCTCACGTGCCTTTCACGTGTCATTGTTCCTTTAGGTTTTCACATGTGTTTCACGTGAGCCTTTGTTTTCTTGAGTTGTTCATGTGTCTTTCACGTGACCCTTTCCATGTTTATGCAGAGATTAACTCTGATAAATAAATAGTTTTGAACTCTAAAATCTGCAGATGTAAGAACCAAATTCATTTCTTTTTTATGAGAACTGAGTTCTTATTGGAATGAAACCTATCTTTAGGTAAAACCATATCTTTTGCAGGAACTAAATTCCTGAAATATAAATTCCATCTTTTTCTTTCTTTCTTCTATGTCTTATTCTTTTTGTTCATATGGGGGGATAAAACATCATAGTTCTTCCCTGAATCTTGAGTCTAAAGAACAAGATTTTTCCGATGAGAATTCAATTCTCATCTTATAGGAGATTTGTCTTATGGATCTCAGATCCATAGGAAGAAATAAATTCTTCTTAAAGGGTTAAACCCTTATATTATATATGAAGATAGGAAAGAAGGAGATATTCTTATCTATGTTTTTACCTAGGGCTTGAACAAAGGAGGATGATCTTCTTCAAAAAGTGAATTAAATTCTCGGTTTGATTTTGGTGAAAGCTTATGGGTCATATTCTCTCTCTGAGACTTGAACTCTCGGGTCCTTTATATAGAGGAGCGAAAACTATCAATTAGTTTAAGAAAATCTCTCGTTGAGAGATATCAATTGATTTAATTGATATTAGAGATCACTCGGGAAATTTTGTCCACCGTTGAATCAAAGATTCAGTGACTTTCTGTTTAACACAATATATTTTCTGTTCGTTTTAACAAGATTAGGAAAATATTTTCCTAACTAAGAGTTTGATTCTATCTTCTAATTTGATCGGTGATATTATAATCACCGTTGGATTTTAAATCCAAAGGCTCTCTGTTTAATATAGAAAATCTTTCTAATATTAGAAAGATCATGGGCAATATTTCGTAAATAGAATTTAATTCTACTAGAAGCTAGCACTTCAAATTGATGTGCTCACGTGGATATCACATGGGCGCTGCCATATACATATATGGAAGCAGTGCTCACATGCTTTGCACATGAGCGCTCACATGTTTAACAAGTAGGGCCTTTATAGGATTTAATCCTATCTGAAACCAGTGCTCACATGCTTTGCATATGAGCAGCTATCATAGAATTTAATCCTCTCTGAATCCGACACTCACATGCTTTACATGTGAGCGCTCACGTGGATATCATGTGAGCGGCTATCATAGGATTTAATCTTATATGAAACCAGTGCTCACATGCTTTGCATGTGAGCACTCATGTGGGTATCACGTTAGTGCTTCCTTTCATCTTTTCTTTTCTTTTCTTAATATAAGGGAACAACTGGCAGTAATAGTAGAATCATCAATCGTGGCTCGTGCAAGAATATTAGAAATGTACTTCTGTTGTGACAGAAGGTAACCACGGGAAAAGTAAGCAACTTCGATCCCCAAGAAATAGCGCAAATATCAAAGATCATTCATCTCAAACTTCCGCTGAAGAAGTTTCTTTAGATATATGATAGTTGCTTTGTTATCACCAATGTTAATCATATCATCAACACAAATCAAGAGAAGAGCTCGGCCTTTGGAGGAAGAGTGATAAAAGAGTGGATAATCAGAAAGGCTCTCGGTGAATTCTGTAGTCCAACGTGTTTGACGAAATCGCTCAAACCAAGTGTGGGGTGCCTTCTTAAGATCATAAACAGCACGACGCAGACGACACGCATACCTAGAGGATGCGGAAACACCAGGAGGTGGCTCCATATAAATCGTCTTCGAAAGATCACCATTAAGAAAAGCATTCTTAACGTGCATTTAAAATATAGGTCAGCGATGGGCTGCAGCAACTGTAATGAGTGCGCGAATGGAAGTGATCTTGACAACAGGAGCAAAAGACTCTTCATAATCAATGTCATATTCCTGAGAAAATCGACAAGCCACAAGACGTGCCTTGTAACGTTAGACTGATCCATCTGACTTGGTTTTGACCATATAAATCCACTTATAGCTAATGGGCTTGATATCTAATGGTAAAGATCCTACGTGTGAGTATCACGGAAAGCCTGCAATTCTTTCTGCATAGCCTGCTGCCATTCTGAATATTTTATAGCCTCAGTATATGACTTGGGTTCCTGAATTGAATGAATAGCAGAAAGAAAAGATATAAACTGAGGAGAATAATTGTTAGTCATGCAAAAGCTATAATGGACAAGTGTCCTTCTTTCTCGCGGAGGATTCCGACGAGGTGGAGGAGGAAAAATAGCATCCGGAGAAGACGGACTAGGCATAGGTGAATACTCAGTCGGCACTGTATCAGTGGAGGGAACAATAGAAGGCGTAGGAGTATCAGTAGGTGTAACAGGAGGTGGAGCATGAGTATATGTAAGCACAATAGTGGGTGTAACTGACTATGAGGTAGAGGAATAAAGAAAGGGCACATCTATCTCGGAATAAGCAAAATACGGCACATTCTCGAAAAAAAATGACGTTTCGAGAAATATGAAGCTGTCGACTAATAGAATCCTAACATCTTTATCCTTTATGAGACGGATTGTATCCTATCATAAAACACTTGACTGAACGAGAAGAGAGTTTATCTCGTTCATAAGAAGGAAGAAGAACGAAACAAACATAGCCAAATGTGCATAAAATGGAATAGTCAAAAAGGGATTTATAAATCATCAAGTATGGAGTGGCATAAGGAAATAAAGAATATGGAGTAATATTGATGAGAAGTACAGCAGTCAAGAGAGCCTTAGCCCAATAAGAGCAAGGAACGGATGCAGAGAGTAAGAGGGCTTGTGTGGTGTCAAGGATATATCGATGTTTTCTCTCTACTATACCATTTTATTCATGAGTACGTGGACATGACTGTTGGGGAAGTGTACAATGAGATTTAAGGATAGCTTGTATTGATGATGAAACGTACTCACAACCATTTTCAGATCTGAAAATTTTAATTCATTTTTTAAATTGGATGTAAATCATGTTTGTAAATTCAGTATAAATAGATGAAATATCAGATCTGGCACGCAAAAGATAAACCCAAGAATAATGAGAGTAGTCATCAATAAAACAAACATAATATCGATAACCAAAAATGGATATCAAAGGATCAGGCTCCCAAATATCAGAATGAATCAAGTCAAAAGGTTTCAAAGAAGTTTTATTATGTGACACAAATGGTAAGAAAGTTTGTTTAGCTAATCGACATCCAACACAATTATTTAAGGCAGTAGCATGAAAAGTCCCTAAGACTCCAGACTCAGATAAGGACTTAAGAGAAGAATGCGAAATATGACCTAGACAGCGATACCACATATCAGAGATAACTGATCGAGTTACAATCTTACTCGAGACAAGTAAATGAATATACTCCAACTGATAAAAGTCATTCACTCTACGGCCTGCCACAATCTTCTAACCAGTGCTCGAATCCTGCACAATACAAGAAGTGGATGAAAAAGTGATAGTGCAATCAGAATCAGAAATCTCACTAACAGTTAGAAGATTCATTATTAGTTTGGACACATATACAGATGAAAGAGTAAGATTGCCAGAAGAGTACAAACCACGTGTGATGTCCCCACACTGAGTAACTGCAAGTGATAAGCCATTAGCAGTATATATGTATGACATAGGAATGGTAATACAGTTTGCAAGAAAAAATTTATCAAAAGTCATATAATGTGAGGCACCTGAGCCAAATATCCGAGGAATAGAAATACCAAAATTAGCAATTGAGACACTACAATCAGAAAATGTAGATGATAATCTCTCGGAAGCTCCATTGATGCCAAGACTCTATGCAACGATACCAATGATCTGTGTTATTTGTGCTCTCTGCATGGAGGAGAAAGCCCCTGATGAGACTGTAAGTGTATATGTACTCCTTATCATGACAACTACGGTTATGAGGAATCAAAAACTTTAAAAACTTGAGCACAATACACTAAAATTCCAGGATACAAACCCAAACACTAAACTAAACAAACCGTAACTAGAGTTTTAGCTACTCGGTTGGGATTACAACCTTTGTAGACGGTCCTTCGGGTCTTGAAAAGTGGAATCCACAAGCTCCTTGGGTTGATGGAACGAGCTCTCGAATCCGATCTTCCGCGTCAAAGACGATCCATCTGAGAATGCCAATTCAAGCGATACCTTCGTCCGAAGCAACTAAAAATCAAGTCTTGCTAAGACAAGTTGTTTAGAGTGGTGTAGTTTGTGAACAAGATGCTCTCTTTTAATCCTCACAAATCAAGTGAAGAAAATGAGGAAGAAGAAGAAGAGAATGGCTACTTGAGATATATCCTCACTTGATAAAAATCAATAACCATAACAAAATATCCCACCTCACTCTCACTTATCCTTTCAATGCAAAACAAAGAAGTGGGTGGGCTTGGTGACTCGCTAGGGTGAGTCACAAATCTACACAATTCCTTATTTATCATGAAGGAAAAAGGAGAGAGAGTGCGTAGCCACCTCACCATGATATACATATACATACAAATACTAATATGTGTATAATCAAGTATACCAACCCGTATAAATACGTATACCGTATTTCTACCAAACTACGAATACCGTATTTGTACCGAAAATACAAAATACGTGTATTCATATTTAGAAAGAAGTACATGTATTTGTATCAAAAGCACAAATACCTATATTTATATAAATACACGTATTCGTATAAATACCGTATTCGTGTTAAAATACAAATAACCAAAAGAGAGCAATATAATACTAGTATCAAAACTGGCTGTCTTTCAAATCTGCTAGTACTACTAAACCGTCCAATTAAAATACGTGTATAAATACACGTATTCAATCGAACACCCATGCGTAAAACCATACGCAAACTACACAGTTTCGCCTGAACCAGGAAACCCTCTGTGTGGGACTCTAAAGACTCGACAATACGCTGGCAGTGGGTTTAACCACAAGCACGTCAGTAGAACTAGCTGTACATAATGGCTACCCAGGTATTTGTCAAAAGGAAGATCGACACGATAACTCGTCCGAAAACTCTACTGAGCCTATAGGTGACATTCTCCATATAGTCTTGTCTGTTCGTCTAAGAGTATCACATATCGGGCCTAGGGGTGGTAAACGTCAGACCCTTAATAGCGCAATAAGTCGTGTCGATGTAGAACCCAATACACCTTAAGAAACTACTGGTGTACCTACCAGTAAATCTCACTTTCCCTGGTCAGGGACTTTATGTATTGGCCAGCCGTACACAATGCGATGTCAACTCTCCATACCGGGAGAGAAGAATCCCTTCTAACCCCTACTGCCTCCAACTGCTTCGGGACTGCACCAAACTACTACCTGCTTTCACGACTCATTTGAGTCGTGGTAAGGTAGTAATCTAAGTACAGTGAGAATACACTCGAGACGAATAGTGATGTCAAGTCAACGGACTAACCTGTACTCATGTCACCGGGAAACTACAAATTGATGATAGGTATAATACCAACTAGCAGTTCCCAGCGAGTACGTCCGGTGTATACAACTCATAACCCAATGAGCACCTGTATACTATCATTGGTACCGTATACCAATGGCTGCGGGAAAAGACACCTCCCCTGACGGGGATAAGAAGCGTATACACTAGTGTACTCTAGATTATCCATGCCCGGTCTCGATAATCTTATGACTAGGGACAAGTTTAAGGATGTGCTTATAGACTACCTAGCCCCCACTAGTGTGACTGCTATCACAACGCTAGTAGTCAAGCAAAGATCCTAATAGCTCTATCAACATGTATTAGCGATATGTTAAAAGAAACATATACACATGTTAAGATAGACTCGAACCAGATAGCATACTATCATAGTGAGCAAGACTGTTATTATATCTGCGAATATCCCAAGGTTCCAAAATGTAATATACAATCCGGTACTATACAATAATGGCTTCTAGGGCATACATCACTAACAATCTCCCACATGCACTAAGCCTATGTATTGGCATATCGCAGACCTAGCATCTCGAATAGCCTCTCGAACTGTGTTTGAGGGATGGCCTTTTTGAGTGGATCTGCAGTGTTGTTTTCCGTGTCTATTCTCCGCACCTTGATCTTTCGCCGATCTACGATCTCCCTGATCAGGTGATACCATCTCAAGATATGTCTAGACTTCTGATGGGACCTTGGTTCCTTCACTAAAGCTATAGCCCCATTATTATCACAATACAAAGGTATTGGGTCAACAATGGACGGAACCACCTAAAGTTTTGTAATGAACTTCCTCATCCAAACTGCTTCTTTCACGGCGTCACATGCAGCGATATACTCTGCCTCATCGAGTCAGCAACGGTATCCTGCTTGGAGCTTTTCCAACAGACTGCCCCTCCATTGAGGGTGAAGACATAACACGACATGGATTTGGAGTCATCCTTGTCACTCTAGAAGCTGGAGTCGGTGAATGCCTCGATCTGGAGGTATTTACTACCGTACACCAAGAACATCTCCTTAGTCCTTCTCAGGTACTTGGGAATGTTCTTAACTGCTATCCAGTGCTTCTCCCCAGGGTTTGACTGATACCTTCTTACCACGCTCAGTACGTAAGCAACATCTGGTCTGGTACACAACATCGCATACATTATAGATTCTACCACCAAAACGTAGGGTATAATACTCATGCGATCCCTTTCCAAATCAGTCTTTGGAGACATCTCTTTAGAGACATCTCTTTAAAGAGGGTGATCCCGTCATAAGCCAGTAGATTACCGCGCTTGCAATACTCCATACTAAATCTTTTCAGTATGGTGTCAATGTACCTGGACTGTGAAAGTTCCAACATTCTCTTAGATCTATCACGATAAATCTGGATCCCTAGAATGTAGAAGGCATCACCCAGGTCTTTCATGGAGAACTTCTGTGACAAGAATCTTTTGACTGATTGTAGCATAGGAATATCATTTCCTATCAAGAGAATGCCATCCGCGTACAAGACGAGGAATACTACAGTTCTCGCTACAATCTTACTATAAATGCATGGTTCATATAGATTTGTGATAAAATCAAATTCTTTGACCGTCTCATCAAAGCAGATGTTCCAACCCCACGATACCTGCTTTAATCCATAAATGGATTTAAGCAACTTGCACACTTTTTCGCTGCTCCCACTCTCTATGAAACCCTCTGGCTAATCCTTATAAACACACTCTTCCAAATTTCCATTCAGAAAAGCGGTCTTTACGTCCATCTGCCAAATTTCATAATCATAGAAGGCGGCAACGGCAATTAGGATCTGAATGGATTTAAACATACCCACTGGAGAAAAGGTTTCATCATATTCCAAGCCAGGCCTTCGACGAAAACCTTTTGTTACAAGCTTAGCCTTATAGATTTCAACCTGTTCATCTGCACTAATCTTCTTTCTGAAGATCCATTTACAGCCTACAAGTTCTATCCCCTAAGGTGCAATGTGCAAAGTCCAAACTTTGTTGGTGTACATGGATTCCATCTCGGTCCGCATTGCATCCAGCCACTTTACTAGGTCTCTGCTCGTAATGGCCTGCTGGAAACTAGTCGGCTCATCATCATCGATGATGCAATCCTCTCTATCCCCACCTACGAGAAAACCGTAGTATCTCTCGGACAGATGAGACTGCCTACTAGATCTGCGGAGTAGCGCAGGGACGTCCGGTTCTTTTGAAACTTCTAGTTCCACCATGCTTTCAGTAATAGATTGTGGTTCTGGAATTTCTTCCAGTTCTATTGCGCTCCCACTTATTTCTTTTTCAAGAAATTGAGTCTCCAGATAGTGGGCAAGCCGAGAAACAAAAACATTTTATTCCTTTGTGTAATATAAAAGATACCCCCTAGAGTTCCTTAGGTATCCCATAAACTTACACAGTACTGATCGTGTCTCGAGCTTGTCTGCATGCTGCTTTTTTACAAAAGCTAGGCATCCCCATATGTTAAGATACTTAAGATAGGGTTTCTTCCCACTCCACATTTCATATGGTGTGGTAGACACTGACTTAGTAGGAAGTTTGTTCAAAAGATATGCAGCAGATTCTAGTGCATAACCCCAGAAGGTTCACGGTAACTCGGCATTACTCATCATGGAATGCACCATATCCAATAAGGTGCGGTTCCGCCTTTCTGATACACCGTTGTGTTGAAGTGTGTATGGAGAAGTAAGCTGAGAGAGAATTCTATTTTCTTTTAAATAACCCAGGAACTCGGCACTTAAGTATTCACCACCTCGATAAGATCGAAGTGTCTTGATACTTTTGCATGTTTGTTTTTCTACTTCATTCTTGTATTCCTGGAATTTCTCAAAGGCCTTGGATTTATATTTCATCAAGAATACATGTCCATACCTTGATAAATCATCCGTAAAAGTAATGAAGTAGGAATAACCATTTCTTGCATATGTAGACATTGGACCACACACGTCGCTGTGTATGAGTCCCGAGAGCTCGGTGGCTCTTACTCCGTGTCCACTAAACGGAATCTTTGTCATCTTTCCTTTGAGACATGATTGACAAGTTGCATAAGACAAATATTCAAACAGATCCAAATATCCCTCTCTATGTAACTTCGTCAACCGTGTTTCATTGATGTGACCTAGTCTATAATGCCATAAGAAAAATTGATTTAACTTTGGAAACTTTCTTTTGAGTGTGTTCTGGACGTTGAAAACTGAATGTTGATTTAATACGTATATACCGTTGTCTAGTGTACAAGACCTAATCAAACCATGATTAAAGTGGATGTTTACAACATCGCTTACAAATGTAAAATCATAACTTTCTTTAGATAGTAAAGATACAAAAATGATATTACATGTCTAACTTAGTACACAAAAATAGTTACGCAAAACCAAAATGTGACCACTTGTCAATCCTAGGTGATATTCCCCTACGGAAACAGCATCCACGCTCGCTCCGTTAGCAACCCTGATAGTCATATAACCTGCCTTTATAACTCTACAGTTTCCCAGTACCTGCAATGAATTACAGATATGAGATCCTGAACCGGTATCCAATACCCAGGAAGTAGAGTTGATTAACAGACGGTTTTCAATCATAAACACACCTGAAGCCGAAGCCACAACTTGTTTCCAATCCTAGTTCCTGGCTTTCCAAGCCCTGCAGTCCTTCTTCCAATGACCTTTTCTGTGACAATAGAAGCATTCCACTTTCCCTATTGTCGGCCTCCCAACTTTTGCCTTACCCTTTCCTTGTACCTTACTGACACCACTTTTCGGTTAAGTGGGGGCCTTCTTCTTCTTCCGCTTAGCTTTCACCTTGGATTTAGAGGAAGAAGGTTCCCCAACAAGTAGAGTGGGTGTCTTCCTGGATTTCTTCAGGGTGCCCTTTGCACTCCACAACATGTTAAGGAGCTCTGTAAGTGTAACTTTATTATTTTATATATTGAAATTCAATATAAACTGGGTATAGGTAGAGGGGAGGAACTGTAGAATCAAGTCCGTGTACAACTTGTTCTCCAACGTAGTCCCAAGATCCATTAGCTCTTCAATATAGTTGATTATCTTAAAGACGTGGTCCCTTATAGATGACCCAATAGCCAAACTCTCCTGAAATAATTTCTTCGAGGTCTTGTATCTTGCGATACGAGATTGCTCTCCATATATATCTTTGGTATGGAGGAATATAGAAGCAAGGTCCATATTCTCGTGCCGCCTCTGGTGTTCATTATCCATAGAGGCTAACACGAGGCATTTGGATTTCGCACTGTCTATTTCCCATGTCTTACGGATCTCAATATCCGCGACGGTGGAATCTGGACCTGGGACGGCGGGGGGTTTAGTAGTAAGGAGGTAGCCCAGCTTGTCATAAGTAATGGCCATCTGTACATTCCTTAGCCAATCTTTATATTTTGGCCTTGTCAATATATTTTTATCTAGTAGTAATTTAAGCCCGGTCATCTTGGTCGTTGTAATTATGAGAGAGAGAAGAAAACACTCAACATGATACTCTTGCAAGTTTATATTGGTTATTAGTTTGTCTAAACAGGATGGCTCCCACTGTTCCTCAAATCCTCCTTCAAACCATAAAAGAAGAATTAGTCAGGATTAATCGCACCCTACAATTATTGTTTAACCTTTCGTTCAAGCTAGTGTCGGTACTTCGAGAGAGGTTTTACAACGCTTTCATGAAATTCCTTAATTAAATAACCTCTTTTTTCTAGAGGCGTATCCCCGCTAACACCGTTCTAGACACCTACTTGGTTTATAGCATTGATTGTAAAGTGAAAAACTCTCCCGAGAAGTAATAATACTCACGGTGGGATCGGGATCCAACTATCATTGTATGACAACTTTGAAGGAATCCTACCAAAATCATCGCACTCCAGATGGTATGCAAAACTAGCAAGTTTCATTTTCCTTTGAAACTCACGATGTGGATTTTTTCCCCAGACGCTTATAACCTTGACGAAGGCCAAAATATCATAAGACGCGAGTCAAGTTCTACCCGTTATTGTTCAGATTAATCTAAACCCATTCGTACAAACCCTTGACGAAGGCCAAAATAGTTGTACGCCTGTCCCAGATTAATGCATCTATCTATACTACAGATGAATACCCAGCAGCTACCAATCACTATGCCTTGGTGAAGGTCAAAATACATAGCTTGAATACTACTGAATACCCATCTGAAATGACGGAGGGCTACGACTGGTTTTGGCGAAAACCTTGAACGTATTGAACTTGATATAGTCGAAGGAACCATGATAGCTTTTAAAAGGAGTGGTTTAGGCTCCGCATTTAAAAGTTATTTTTAAAGAAAACCGAGTGGTTTTAAAATTGTTCCAACGATTTAAGCTTTGGATTTTTTTCTTTGTATTAATCAATATTAATGCGCTCCCATCATTTAACCCTATCATTGCAGAAAGAAATGAAAATAGAACGTATGCTTATGCCATCCACATTCGCCACGGGGCCCCGTCATGCACCGTTAGGTTACTTAACTAATGGCAGAGCGGGGGTAGGGCTATCGCGGGTGCAAAACATAAGAAACATTTATTATATATAATCTATATATATAGTCATTTATCACACGCAATAATAGTCATTCCAGATCACAGATCACAACACAAGTAACACAGATGAATATATTGGATATACTAGGATTTTTATGTTTTGTTTTAGCCTAGAATGAAAAACGGATTCCACGGTCGTGATGAATAGCCAAACCCTCACCCTAAACCCCTACCGGTGCGGCAAACTACCCACCAAATCTCAGAAGTGAAGCAACCTCTCTCAATAAAATGAGTAGGCCACTCGGCACTTCAAGAACCCGATAGTTTATGCACCCCACCTTGGGTCTATCCTAGGTGCAAGAAAAAGTAAATGAAATAAAACAATGGTGGATACAACCTCAACCCGGATGTTCCCCGCAAAAGAATATTATATCACATTTACAAATTACATGAATGAAAGAAAAGAACACACTTCTCACATCTCCCGGCTATTCAACCACGACGATCCAATACTTCATATCTGCAAACCGCAATAACAAGATACTAGATATGTGCAACCCCTACTAATCGACGTATAGCAATTAGTCGATGTTTAGAAACACATATGAAAACTTAAAGAGAATAAACGATATTAAAATTTTGACTTAGAAACACTCTGTATTGCCCAAGCACAAAGATAATACTAGATGAAATCTGGGCAAAAACAAACAATACCATAAATCCTAAATCCAAGAGTACAAAATACCACAAGAAGCACGAGACCCAACTCCCCTACAAATCCGTCCATGGTGGAAAAAACTCCAATTCTGGCAGTTTTTTATAGGAGTTAGTGCCTCGTTTTTCTTAGGTATTCTAGTTACAACACAAGTTGCATTCTACACTTGTTTAAAATAATTAAGAAGCTCTGCAAAATTCGACAGAAACTTGAACTTCGGATTTAACGTTACGGAATTATTTCGGTTTTGAAACTCTAAACTTCTTCTAAACCATTAGTTAAGTATTTGGGTAGGCTCTGATATCAGTGTAAGTGTATATGTGCTCCTTGCCATGACAACTACGGCTATACGGAATCAAAAACTTTAGAAACTTGAGCACAATACACTAAAATCCTAGGATACAATCCCAAACACTAAACTAAACAAACCCTAACTAGACTTTTAGCTACTCGGTTGGGATTACAACCATTGTAGAAGGTCCTTCTGTTAGTGTGATATGCCCTAGAGGCCATATTGTATAGTACTAGTTTATATATTACATTTGGAAGCTTGGGATATATACACGGATTGACATTCTTGCTCAATATGGTAGTATGCTACTTGGTTTGTATCTATCTTAATATGTATATGTGTTTCTTTTTAACATATCGCTAATACATATTGATAGAGCCCTTAGGATCTTTGCTTGACTACCAGCGTTGTGATGGCAGTCACACTTGTAGGGGCTGGATAGTCTACAAGCACATCCTTATACTGGTCCCTAGTCATAGGATTATTGAGACAGGGCATCGATACTCCAGAGTAGACTAGTGTATACACTTCTCATCCCAGGAGGGGAGATGGTCTATCCTACAGCCATCGGTACGTCGTACTGGAGATAGTATGTAGGTGCTCGTTAGGTTATGAGTACACTGGACAGGACTTGCTGGGAACTGTTGGTTGGTATTGTACCTATCATCAGTTATCAGTTCCCAGGTGACATGAGTACAGCTTAGTCCGTTGACTTGACACAGTCACTTCGCCTCGAGTGTGTTCCCACTGTTCCTAGATTACTACCCTACCACGGCTCTCTTGAGTCGTGCAAACAGGTAGTAGTTGGGTGCAGTCCCGAAGCACTTGGAGGCAGTAATGGTTAGACAGGATTCGTCTCTCCCGGTATTGGGGGTTGATATCGCGCTGTGTCTAGGAAAGCCATTACACAAAGTCCCTGGCCAGGGCAAGCGAGATTTACTGGTAGTGTTTCCAGTAGTTTCTCAGGGTGTTCTGGGCTACAATCCGACACGACTTGTACCGCTATTAGGGGTCTGACGTTTACCGCCCCCTAGGCCCGACATGCGATACTCTTAGACGAACAGACCGAACTGTACGGAGATTGTCACATTCAAGCTCAGTAGGAGTTCGGATGGGTTCACCTCATCGGTCTTCTTATCGACATCTACCTCGGGACCGTTATGTACAGCTAGTACCGCTTGCAGCCTGTGGTTAAACCCACTGCCAGCGTAGTGTCGAGTCTTTAGAGTCCCACACAGAGGGTTCACCTTTGGGCAAAACAGAGTAGAGGTCGTATGGTTTTTACGACAGGGTTCGTTCACATATGCGTACTTGTGCGTGTTCGGTGTTCGGGCAGATATTACTAGTGGGCTTTGGTTTAAGCCAGATCCTAGTATTTGTTTTAGGATTGGTCTTGTCACATTGTATTCGTGTTTCTTCGGAACACGAATGCGGGTACGTACGTACAGTTGACTGAGGCGGAGATGGAGACACCTCATTAGGGTTCTTGACCATTGACCAGATCAAAGCCCTAATGAGAATGAGAAATATGATTAATAATATTAATTAAGTATAATTGTATCATGGTTAGAATTGGTTTGACCATTTGACTTGTTGACTTACTTTGACCTAGATATTTTTCTTTTTGTTTTTATTAAGCATAAGATGCTTCTTGAAGCATGCTTAGCATTAAATATGAAATGATAGTGGTCAAATCAATTCACCATCATAATTTTCTTAATTACTATTATTATTATCATATATTTATCATATGAGAGCAAGGTTCATTTTATTCCATCATTCTCTTTCTCTCTCATAGTTAGCTCTCCTTCTTTCTCTCTCAAAGCTTAAGTATTTCATGTGTTGAAAATCATAAGCTTTTGAGACTAAACCACCAAAACACCTCTCTACTCACTCTAGGGTCCTTAGTCTCGCAAGCCAAGCACTCTAGTTACTTTATTGTTGAGGTAGAAGCTCAAGGTAGAGGCCTTCGAGTGGATCTTTCTTTGGCAAAGAGAAGACGAAGAGGAGGAGCCGTCTACACCACTCAAAAGAACACACAAGAAAAGGAAGCAACACAAGAAGAGAAGGAGTTCAAGCTTTTGGTACAACCTCTTAACCTAGTAGTTAAAGCTCCTTGTATGTTTGTTAGTTTTTGTTTAGCAAAGATCCTTCATGGTTAGTCTATGTTTCCTTGTGATAAAAATTTGATTTTTACTCTTTCCGTCTCCCCGTAAGTACCGGGGTGGGTAACATAGACTTACACTTTCGGGTCTTGAAACGTGGACTTCCCAAGCTCCATGGGTTGATAGAACGATCTCACGAATCCGATCTTCCGCTTCAAAGACGATCCACCTGAGAATGTCGATTCAGGCGACGGTTTCATCCGAAGCAACTAAAGATCAAGTCTTGCTAATACAAGATGCTTAGAGTGGTGTAGTTTGTGAACAAGATGCTCTCTTTTAATCCTCACAAATCAAGTGAAGAAAATGAGGAGGAAGAAGAAGAGAATGGCTACTTGAGATACATCCTCACTTGATAAAAATCAACAACCATCACAAAATGTCCCACCTCGCTCTCACTTATCCCTTCAATATAAAACAAAGGAGTAGGTGGTCTTGGCGACTCACTAGGGTGAGTCACAAGCCCATACACTTCCTTATTTATCATGAAAGAAAAAGGAGAGAGAGCGTGTACCCACCTCACCATGATATACATACACATACAAATACTAATATGTGTATAATCAAGTATACCAACCTGTATAAATACGTATACCGTATTTCTACCAAACTACAAATACCGTATTTGTACCGAAAATAAAAATGTTTGTATTCATATTTAGAAAGAAATACATGTATTTTTATCAAAGCACAAATACCCGTATTTATACAAATACACGTATTCGTATAAATAACGTGTTCGTGTTAAAATACAAATACCCAAAAGAGAGCAATATAATACTAGTATCAAAACTGGCTGTCTTTCAAACCTGCTAGTACTACTAAATCGTACGATTAAAGCACATGTATAAATACACGTGTTCAATCGAATACCCATGCGTAAAACCATAGGCAAACTACACAGTTTCGTCTAAACCGGGAAACCCTCTGTGTGGGACTCTAAAGACTCGACAATACGCTGACAGTGGGTTTAACTACAATCATATCAGTGGCACTAGCTATACGTAACGGCTATCCAGGTATCTATCAAAAAGAAGATCGACATGATAACTCATCCAAAAATCCTACCGAGCCTATAAGTGACATTCTCCGTACAGTCCAATCTGTTCATCAAAGAGTATCGCATATTGAGCCTACAGGGTGGTAAACGTTAGACCCCTAATAGCACAATAAGTCGTGTCGGTGTAGAACCCAATACACCCTGAGAAATTACTGGTATACCTACCAGTAAATCTCACTTTCTCTGGCTATGGACTTTGTGTATTGGCCAGCCATACACAGTGCGATATCAACTCTCCATACCGGGAGAGACGAATCCCTTCTAACCCCTACTGCTTCCAAGTGCTTCGGGACTGCATCCAACTACTACCTGTTTGCATGACTCATTTGAGTCGTGGTAGGATAGCAATCTATGTACAGCAGGAACACACTCCAGACGAATAGTGATGTCAAGTCAACGGACTAATCTATACTCATGTCACCGGGAAACTGCTAAGTGACGATAGGTATAATACCAACAAGAAATTCTTAGCGAGTTAGTCTAATGTAACTCATAACCTAATAAGCATCTGTATACTATCTTTGGTACCGTATACCAACAGCTGCGGGACAGGCCACCTCTCCTGACGGGGATAAGAAGCGTATATGCTAGTCTACTCTAGAGTATTGATGCCCGGTCTCGATAATCCAATGATTAGGGATAAGTTTAAGGATGTGCTTATAGACTACCCACCCCCCACTAGTATGACTGCCATCAACGCTTGTAGTCAAGCAAAAATCCTAAGGGCTTGATTTGTCTAAAATATTGCAAATTTGAATGAATATTTTTCCCACTAATGTTAAGTACTAAAAGGTGTTTATTGTAATTATAGAGCATATGAGGGTTTATGTGTAAAAAGTTTATTATCATATGTTTCTACATTATAATTAACATGATGAGGGAAAATAATGCATATAATATTTATATGAAATATTGTAACTAAAATATGCATATCATATCAAATATTTCTAATCAATATTCTTAACATATAATATCATATAAAATGGTTAGGATAATATCTCAAAAATACCAAATATTACTAACACTATGACTTGAGATATTGTGCAGATATTAGCTCAGGTCTAGAATCCAGGAGATCCGAATTAAAACGGGATGTCGGAATCAAATCTGCCAGAATATGGAAGCAAATAGAGAGATCTAGCAACGGCAGAGACTCAGGGCATTATTTTCAGAATCTAGACATCGAGAGGATCTCCAAAAATCAAGATAAAATAGCACAAAAAATCCCAGAAACTGAAGCCACCAAACCGCGGTGGAACCGTGGCCAAACAAGCCTATATGCGGCGGTTCCGCAGCGGTTCTAGGGCCATCTGATGAGAGATTTTGGTGATTTTATTGTAACAGCATATATTCACTTA
Source organism: Agapanthus africanus (assembly GCA_030015575.1). Taxonomy (NCBI): domain Eukaryota; kingdom Viridiplantae; phylum Streptophyta; class Magnoliopsida; order Asparagales; family Amaryllidaceae; genus Agapanthus; species Agapanthus africanus. The sequence goes on along the minus strand of CM057339.1, from coordinate 817,890,742 downwards.
TGGCATCTAGGATTTCTGGTTTTGGGACTATATATAGGACCGAGAGCTTCACATTAAAGATCATCACCAAAGAGATCAAGAGATCCAAAATGATCCACGCATCCGAGTGATCATCAGCTAGTCATCTACTTCCAATAAGATAGAGATCTAGAGCAACTAGGGTTCTTATACTCTACTTTCAAAAGTTGTATGCTATAGTTAATTAATAAAGGTAGTGTTTTTATTATTCTTTTTGCAATTAATTTCCGCACTTACTTTCTGCATCTTAATCATGTTTTCACTCTTCAACCTTTCTTCTAAATCTCAAACCATGAGCGAGTAATTGCTACCTTGCTAGGGTTCGTAGGATAGGGTAGATCAATGGATGATAAAATCTTTTAACATCTTTTATACATTTTAAAATCTATAAACTTTAGCAAAATAAATGTTAACATCCTTATCGGGCGCGCTACCAATTTATTGTTAATCACGACCACGATTTGAGATTGATATAACACTTATTTTGTTAAGGGCTAAACATGAATGGAGATCAATGCAAGGAGAAGGGTTAGTAGTGGGGAAACCCTAGTTTCTTCCGAAAGAACCCTAATCTACATTCATCACTATCGATCTAGTTTTAAACTATTAAAAGATAAAAGGAGTCATTTTTAATTATTCATCCATTACTACTAAGTCCTATGAACCCTAGAAGCTTTTTCTTTATAAATTCTATATCCGTAACAACAAACAATCGCCCTTCTTTAATCAACTCATCTAAACCAAGAAAAATATTCACGTTTCCCTGCGGACGACCGGTACTCATCGCTGCTAGCTACTAGCGACACCGTCTTGATTGCAGTTATTTACGAACACACTTTTTAGCACTAATCAATCAAATGGCGCCGTTGCCAGGGAAACGACTGTAAAAAAATTTTCTTGTTATTCGGGTTGATTTCTTATAAAATCCGGTAACCATAAAAAAACCGCATCTTGCATATTTAACGATTATTGTGAAAGTTTTGCAAAGGAATCTGGAGTAATTAGAGCAAGGAAACAGAGATTCAGAGACTTTCAACACAGTCCAGAGGAGCATAGGAGGGCCTGTTCATATCTGATTTTTGCATTTTTATACCGCCCAATTTTTATCACATTGCATATCTGTAGGTACTCTTGAGCCGTGTTTGCTAGTAAATTGCAGGATACAGGTTCTCGGCTCTAAACGATGAAATTCATGGAAAAGCATGACAAAATCCGGGTTCCAGCCAACCACAGATAAAACACGGGTCTCCGCTCTTTATCCGTCTGTTGCCACACACCAGTTTAGGAGACAAAATGGCAAATCGATTGTCACCTTCATGCACAAAGCACAATGGCAACACCAAGTCCAAGAAATCTACGCGGAGCTCAAGAAAATCATGACAAATGATCCATGTCCAATCACCTTTTGATCCACTAGAATTCTGGAAGAAATGTGGAAAGATTATCAGGAAAAACATACACCAGACAAAAGGGGACAGCATACCAGGGAAGTACAGAAAAGACCATGCCCCAACTCCATCATAGGGCCGCGGATCCGCGGCCAATAGGAGGTATAGGCCGCGGATCCGCGGCCGTACTGGTCCCTCAGTGTGTCGTGTTTCAGGGGTAGTTTGGACTTTTTGTATAGAGGCAGAATTTTGCCCTAGGTTTTCATTTTCCAGCCTATAAATAGCTCAGAACCTTGTGAAGCCAAGGGTGCTTAATCTTGTATTTTTTAGGGTTTAGAATACTTGTTCTTCTTCCTCTTCTCATCTCTTCTCCATTGAAAAACTTGTAGTGAGCTTTTGTGAGTGAAGAATGATGAATAAAGAAGTTCATTTTGTTATTATACTTGTCTTGGTCTTTTTATATTAATCGCTTGTAATCGTTAATTGATAAGTAGTTGTTGTTATTTATTGTTGTTTCTTTCTTTCTCTTTTTCTTTATCCTTAAAACAACCATGATGCTTACGCTTGATCCTTGCCAAGGTGAGGTCGCAAATAGCTAGTTGTTATCTTCTAATCTCTTTCTTTCTATCTTCCTCTTTGTTTTATTTTCTTTTCATTATGATGTGTGAGTAGTTTCCATACTTGTTAGGGTAGGATAAGGGAAGTTTGAGAGAAGGAAATCTCTCTCACTCTTTCTTTGCCCAACATCTTAAATCGACTCCCGTTAATTGAACCACAATCCGCTCCCTACGGCACCCTATCCTACATGATAGCGGTGATTCCGCAGTGAGACCGGTTGTGGTTAAATTAACCGGAGGTTATGGCTAAGAGCCAAGAACGGACGGACAAGCACCAAAAGGAAGAACTTATGCGTTGGAAAGCCTAGCTTATACTCGCAAGTTTCTTCCTAGTCGTGCTAATCCCCGTTGTTGCCGATTACCGTAACACCGATATTAAGAGTGGCAACGAAAGAAGTGAGCGACTCCTAACTCAAACTAACATAATCCTAACCCTAACAAGCTCTCTTTACATATCATTTTAACACTTAGATAATCACAAACAAATCTGGAAAATTGGACTTAACTCGTTAAAGCACATAGAAAAAGATTCCCATCTCCCTGCGGACGACCTGTACTCAACCGGCTAGCTACAAGCGAAACCGTTTTGATTGCGGTAATTAACTAAACTTAAACACGCGGAATCTCTACCAATCAAATGGCGTCGTTGCCGGGGAGACGGTAGTTTATTTCTTTGTGTAATTTCGGGTTAATTTGTGAATATAAAGCTAACCGAAAAACAAAACATAAAAATATACATTGTAAAAAAAACCATCTTGTTATTTTTGATTAGTTTTTGTGCAAGTGTGCAGGATAATACGAAGTTCGAGTTCAGTGCCATAGAAGTGGGATATACGAAGTTCAAGTTCAGTGCCAAAGACGTGGAAAGATAGACCCATATTTCGCGGCTACACCGCGACAGATTCAAAACGAAGCAAACGATCTACTGTAAAAATCTGGAGCAGATACAGTGAGCAAGTCAAGATTCAGCAAATCCAGACAAGCAGAGGACACCCAACAGAGCACAACCCAGAAAGATGAAGTCCCAATCCCACCATCTTGCCGCGGAACCGCGGCATAAGCTAGCTTAGGCCGCTGAACCGCGGCCGTTTGGTGGCCTCAGGGTGCCAAATTCTCTGTAAGTGTCTCTCTTCACTCCCCCACTCCTCTGGACTCCAATAAACTGTGTTTTCTGCAGCATTCTTTGCGCAAATTCTCTTTCCCCTTCCAATAAACTATTCTTGTGCAGGATTCTTTGCGCCGCGCTAAAAAATAAAAATTGTTTGCAGTTGATTTGTTACCGCTTTGCATTCATTAATACGGACTTAAGGGGCATGAAACCAATTCAGATTGGGTGGGGATTTCATCACCCTTCCCAGGACCCCAAAAATCACAAAAAGCATATGCATTGACCATTGTTAATTAAAAAATACTAGACTCAGCCCTAAGGACTTCGCGCTCAATAGGACAGAGGACTAGTTACAGGCATCGGCCGTTTATCCTATCTGACTTTTGCGGTGTCTAGGCAAGTGTGTCGAAGGCAAGTGGTTATTTAATTAAGGAACTTCGCGAAAGCGTTGGACAACCTCCCACTTACCTGGTCGCAATTGACGGAGAAGAGGCGGTTTGAGGTCCTATTTCTAGCCCTCTGGAACAGTTAGGAGCTGTCTAGCAGACCTAGGTGACCCTAGATCTAGGTGTGATTGTGCATATCTTGTTTGCGATTGCTTAAAGCCATAAGTCCGTACATATTTCTGTAAAGCTCTTTCTAAAAATAAAATAAAAAAAAAGGAAAAAAAATCAAAAACTTTTATAAAAACTTGCCCTTTATCGCAAAAATCCATTTTTCACCCACCACCCATCGCCTTTCTCCATTGACGTTTTCTTACCCTTTCCTTCTCCACTTTGACTATACTAAACTCGTTTAGTGTATGTCCGCTTGGACTCAGGACACTAGCGCCCGCCTAGTCCGCGTTACGTTAGTCGCTACCGACTACGCGATCAACTCAGACGTCGAAACTCCGTCCACTCCTCTTTCACCTTTACCTTTGCCGGCCAACTCCGACGTTGACCGGAATTCTGTTCATACATCTTCACCTTCACCATCACCAACCTCTTCTTCCGCGATGTCAGGATTTAATCCAAACATCTCTTTGACTACCCGTGGATTGGCTCCACCTCCTACGGAGACCAATAACCCACCACCACCGCCTGTTGTAGCGCCGCAGCGAATCGCGCTCCAGGATCGTTTCTATCCCACCCGTTCTGCACTTCCCACCTGCCTTTCTCTTCCACCGGCCAATGGGGATAATTTTGAAATTAAGCCCCACTTCATCAATATGCTTCCACGATTTCATGGGCTTGAATCTGAAGATGCCTATATCTTCATCAATAAATTTCAAAACGTTTGTGCCATGATGAAAACCACCCAGCTGTCGGACGATGCTATACGTCTACGGGTCATTCCGTTCACTTTATGCGATCTTGCTGAAAAATGGCTGTATAGCACCGCTTCCCACTCCATAACCAGTTGGGATGAGTTTGTAAAAGCGTTTCTAAAGAAATTTTATCCGAATCATAAAACCGCAAGGATCCGCAATGAAATCAACCAATTCTCTCAGCTTCCTTCTGAACCCTTCTGGAAGTGCTTTGACCGGTACAAAGACCTTCTTGTTCAGTGTCCTCACCACGGTATAGAGAAATGGCAACTTTTCCAAACCTTATACGAGGGCCTGAACCCAGCAACGAAGCAGTTGTTGGAAACCATGTGTCAGGGCCACTTCCTATCAAAATCTGACGAGGAAGCGTGGCAATTCTTTGACGACCTTACGGAGCAAACGCTGCAATGGGAGAGCACCAGACCGACTTCTTCTTCTACCTCCACTTCTACCGGTCAGTCTAGGGTAGGAATTCACCAACTTGATGTCTCTATTGCAATGAAAGCTGAAATGGCTGCAATAACGAGAAAGCTTGAAGCCATAGAGAGCAAATTTTCTTCTCCTGCTCCTGCCCCTGTTCTTCCCCTTCGTACCATCTGCGCTTGTTGTTCCGATCCTTCTCACTTAACCGAAGAGTGTCCTTACAATCCACCATCGTAAGGACAGGATCAGGTTAATGCTGCATTCCAGCAAAGACCGAGGAATGATCCATACTCTTCCACCTACAATCCCGGTTGGAGGAACCACCCCAATTTCGCCTGGAATCAGAATCAGAATCAATTCCAAGGCAACAATTTCTAAAGGCCCCCTCCGCCGCAGCAACAAGCGCAACAACAAACTCAACATCAGTTTCAGCAGCCCTTCCAACCCCAACCTTTTCAAAATCAGACGAACAACTTTGCACCCAACAATTCTTTTCCACCAAACAACTTTGTTCCGTCAAACAACGATAAGGTTTCCTCGCTCGAACGAAGTCTGGAGGCGTTCGTTAAACAATCGACACAATCCACCGCCAACATCCAGTCTTCCATTCAGTCCTTAGTGCAACACACTGCCGCTCACGGGCAAAACATCAAGACCATCGAGGCCTAGATTGCACAACTGAATGCGGCCTTAAGCGAGCGAGAAAAGGGGAAGCTCCCGTCCCAGCCACTCCCAAATCCCGGTCACCCACAGAATGTACATGTTGCTCTTGAACAACAGAACCATAATGTGAGTGCCGTGACCACATTGAGATCGGGAAGGATGCTGCAAAACAACATTGGCACACGGATCAACGATGACACCCCGGCCGCTTCTTCTTCTTCTTCTTCTCCTGCTTCTTCGTCTTCTGAGCCTATTCTCCATTCTTCAAAAGGCTCTCCTTCTTCTTCTTCTTCTTCTTCTGCTCTGGACGGACCCACTTCTCACTCCACGAAAACACCTGTTCTAGGATCCGTTCCAACTCCACAATCTCCTCTGCAAGCATTAGACTCAACCAATTTTAAAAACGTCCCATTTCCAAACCGGTTGAGGTCTAATAAACAAAATCCTCAAATGGAGAAGATTCTGGAGTTATTTAAGCAGGTTAACATTAACATTCCTCTTTTAGATGCCGTCCAACAAGTCCCATCCTACGCGAAAATCTTAAAGGACTTGTGCATGAAAAAGAGGAAGTCTCAGGTACCAAAGAAAGTTTTCTTGGCTAGTGCTGTGAGTGATGCTTTTACCCAATCTTTACCACAAAAACGGAAGGACCCTAGCTGTCCTATGATTTCTATTACCATTGGGGATAAGAACATCAACCGCGCACTATTAGATCTTGGTGCCAGTGTTAACCTGCTTCCGTACTCAGTATACGAGCAATTAGGCGTAGGAGAGCTGAAGCCCACACACTGTACTCTCCAAATGGCTGACCGATCGATCACCCATCCTAGGGGTGAGCTAGAGGATGTGTTAATCAAAATCGGGGACTTCATATTCCCCGTTGACTTCATTGTATTAGACACATAGCCTGTAGCTAACCCCCGGAATCAAATTCCGGTGATACTCGGTCGCCCATTCCTTGCAACCTCAAATGCTGTGATCAATTATCGCAATGGTTCGATGAACCTCTCTTTTGGAAACATGACAATTGAACTCAACATTTTTAGGTTGGGGAATCAGCCCTCCGAACCTAATGCTCATATACTGGACGTCTGCTCGATCTAGGAGATCACCCCTGAAGAGTGTGAATTCGAGGAGTTTCTGTTCGATCATGATAACCTTAACGCCACTAGTGCGTTCCTCCTCGAACCTGCTGCTGTTTTTGCGCCCGACAACGACTACGAGTGTTTCACGTTCTTGAACGATCTTAGCCGCTCGCAACCCGAGTTTGAATCCTTCGAATTTCTGGATGAGTTACCTGAACCATCCGACTCGGTCGCTTACACTCATTTTGAACCTTTGCTGGAGTCCTTTGAGTTCGAGACCTCTGCACCAATCTTGTTTTCAATTGTTTCACCTCCGACGCTCGAACTCAAGCATTTGCCGTCTCACCTTAAGTATGCTTACTTAGGTGAGAACGAGACCCTCCCTATCATCATCTCGGCTTCTCTAACTCCAGAGCAAGAGAAAGCCCTTCTCGCGGTCTTGCACAGCAACAGGCAAGCTTTTGGCTGGTCCATGGAGGACATCAAGAGGATTAGTCCCCTGATCGTTGAACATCACATTCATCTGATGGATGATGCCAAACCAGCCCGGGATCCATAAAGACGTATCAATCCAGTCATGAAAGAGGCTGTGAAGAAGGAGATCGTAAAATGTCTGGATAGTGGTATCATTTACCCTATCTCTGATAGCCAGTGGGTTAGCCCCATTCACGTTGTCCCCAAGAAATCAGGTATAACGGTCATCACTAACGAGGCGAACGAGTTAATCCCTACTCGCACCCAAAATGGGTGGCGAGTATGCATCGATTACAGAAAACTCAACGCCGCAACGCGGAAGGACCACTTCCCGCTACCTTTCATTGACCAAATGCTTGAACGATTGGCCGGACACGAGTACTACTGCTTTCTTGATGGCTACTCCGGCTATAATCAGATTCCCATCACCGAAAAAGACCAGGACAAGACCATATTCACTTGTCCTTTCAGCACGTTTGCATATCGTCGCATGCCCTTTGGGTTATGCAATGCGCCCGCTACCTTCCAGCGGTGTATGATGGGAATCTTCTCAGACATGGTGGAAAAATTTCTGGAGATCTTCATGGACGATTTCTCCATCTTCGGTGATTCCTTCAACGAGTGTTTGCTGCATCTTGACGCTGTCCTTACCCGATGTAAGGACAAGAATCTCACTTTGAATTGGGAGAAGTGCCACTTCATGGTGCGCGAAAGTATTGTCTTAGGACATATCATCTCGCAAAATGGCATAGAGGTCGACAAAGCGAAGATTGAGGTCATTTCCAATCTCCCTCCTCCCCGATGCGTCAGAGATATCCGAGCCCTCCTTGGCCATGCCGGTTTCTATAGACGGTTCATCAAGGACTTTAGTAAGATTGCTAGGCCCTTGACTCTTTTGCTGGCCAAGGATACGCCATTCGACTTCAACTCGAGCTGTGTGACTGCATTCGAGTCATTGAAAAGCTCACTCACTTTTGCTCCCGTTCTTTCTTCACCTGACTGGACGCACCCATTTGAGATTATGTGCGATGCATCCGACTTTGCCATTGGTGCTGTCCTTGGACAACATATCAACAAGATGCCGCACGTAATCTATTATGCGAGCCGAACCCTGAACGACGCCCAGCTCAATTATACAACAACTGAGAAGGAATTCTTGGCTGTTGTATTTGCTTTAGAAAAGTTCAGGCCCTACCTCATCGGCTCTCCAGTCATTGTCTACACAGACCATTCTGCTCTGCGCCATCTTTTTGCGAAGAAAGATGCAAAATCGCGGCTAATACGTTGGATCCTCTTGCTTCAAGAGTTTGACCTTGTCATTAAGGACAAACGAGGATGTGAAAACGTAGTTGCCGACCATCTCTCACGACTTCCTTCTTCGCCTTCGCTTCCAATTCCAATCAACGACGTTTTCCCGGATGAACAGCTCTTGACGGTATCTTCGAACCCTGGTTCGCAGATATTGTGAACTATTTGGCCACAGGATTACTACCGACTGAATGGTCAAGTCAGGACAGACTTCGCTTCTTATCCCAAGAAAAACACTTTTACTGGGACGAACTCTATTTGTTCAAGTACTGTCCCGACCAGATTATTCGTCGGTGTGTCCCTGACGAGGAATTCAAGAGTGTGCTGTCATTTTGCCACGATCAAGCGTGTGGCGGGCATTTTGGCCCCAGAAAGACAGCTGAGAAGATCTTGCAACGTGGTTTCTACTGGCCACAACTCTTCAAAGACGCTCATGACTATTGCAAGACTTGCTCCCAGTGCCAACACTTGAGCCGGATATCCCGGAGGAACGAGATGCCGCTCCAACCGATCTTGGCTGTGGAGATTTTCGATGTTTGGGGGATCGATTTCATGGGGCCGTTTCCCAGCTCTTTTGGGAACTTGTACATCCTTCTCGCTGTTGATTACGTCTCTAAGTTGGTCGATTCTGTGCCCAGCCGGACTAACGACAAAAAGGTTGTCGTTAGGTTTCTTAAAGAAAACATTTTCTCCCATTTTGGGCACCCCCGAGCGATCATTAGCGACAATGGAAGTCATTTCTGCAACAAGACTTTCGAGTCCTTGATGCGGAAATATTCCATTAATCATAAGCTCTCTACGCCCTACCACCCCTAAACCAGCGGGCAGGCCGAAGTTTCAAATCGGCAAATCAAGCAGATTCTGGAGAAGACGGTTTCCAAGAACCGTAAGGATTGGTCGCTGAAACTCATTGATGCCCTTTGGGCATTTCGAACCGCTTATAAGACCGACCTTGGCATGTCTCCCTATCGGCTTGTGTACGGAAAAGCTTGCCACCTACCTGTCGAAATAGAGCATCGCGCATTTTGGGCGATAAAGGAGCTGAATCTGTCTCTCGAAGATGCGGGCAGCCATCGAAAGCTGCAGTTGAACGAATTGAGCGAACTTAGGGATGAGGCTTACGATAACGCGGTTGTCGTTAAGAATCGAACGAAGGTGTTTCACGATAAACACCTTTTGCGCAAAACATCCGCACCTGGCCAATAGGTACTGCTTTACGACACCCGGTTACATTTCCATCCTGGTAAGCTCAGATCTCGCTGGAAAGGACCATTCTTGGTACGGACTGTATATCCGTACAGTGCTGTGGATTTGAAAAATCCAAAATACGGTTCACTATTCAAAGTGAACGGACACAGGTTGAAACCATTCCACACCGTAGAACCATCAGAGGAGCTCTTGCTGTTGCAGGAGCCGGTTTACATCGACTAATTTTCCTCCACTTACACCCGAACTTCGATTTTCCAGCCAAAAACAGTGGAAACACCGTTTCAAATAAGTTTGGGGGTATGTAAATACAATTTTGTTTTTTTTTCTTGTGTGCCTGGAACATTTCCACTAATAAATAAAACCAATAAAAAAAATTTCAAAAAAAAAAATTAAAAAAATAAAAAAACATAAATATATATATATAATACTAAAATTCTTTGTACAAAATTCTTTTATTTCATTATTCTTTTTAGAGGGTTTTTTGTGCAAATAGCCAAAACCCCTATAAATACATCTCTAACCCATTCCAGATTTTTTTATGCCTCAAAACAATCCCCAAAACAAACCCTAGCCTCCACCAGAATTTGCGCCGCCGATCCACTCCTTCCGCCGCGCAAGCGCCGCCGGACCCTCTCTTCCGCCGCGGAAGCGCCGCCACCTTGCCGACTTGCCCTTTGGAATTTTTTCCAAAGGAGGTTCGACCTATTTTGCCCTCTTTTCTGATCTGTAAAAATCCTAATTTTTATATATGGCTCCACATTTCCAATTTGAAAGAAATTTCTCGCAATTATTTGACCATAACACGTATGGTAGCTATTTCGGCGACGAAATCCGGAAACGCCTATGGAATTACCTCTTGTATAACCATCCGAATGCATTCGCGCTTCCGGATCTCGTTGAACGTTTCTTTGATAGCATGGAGGAGGGTAGTTTTCAAAAATACGGTTTTATTCGCTTATTTTGGGGCGATCGAGAGATTCGAATAAACAGAGACTTCATTCATGAAGTCACATTGATACCGCGTATACCCGCTCATGACCAACCCCTCCAATTTGAGGATTACACACCGTTGATGGGAAATGATTGTTATAGGGGGCCTAGAAAAGGGATTCAGGCGCGTACACTATACGCGAATGTGTTGACCGTGTGCCGATGGGCACAAAATAACATATTTGGCAGTTCACACAATACGACATTTTTCACACCTTCACTACACATTGTGCACACGTTAATGACTAGAAATCCAAGTTATGATATGTGCACTGTGTTACTTCAGTCGATTGATGCTGGCAAAAGTTCGGCCAATTATCCGTGCCCAATGTTGGTGACACAACTGTGTCGCCATTTCATCCCTGTTGACGAGTTTGACCTACACATGCATGCTGGGAACCCCATTCGACCCCTTCTTGAGGGTGTTTCCACATCCTATACTCGACTCCACGATGTATGGTCGCGCACCGAGCCGGCCGAGAATGTAATGGCCAGGACATCTAGCTCGAGCTCCCCAGCGAGCGACGAAGAGCTCACCCCTGCTGCACAAGCGCGTCTAATTCAACGAACACATAGGGGGGTAGAGAGAGTGATTGGGATGATGACAAACTTTGATCAGCGTTTAACGAACCTAGAACACGGAATGGCTACCCTATTGGCAAGAGAGGAAAGATCAAGATCACGATCCAGGGGCCCTAGGGCAGAGAGTAGTGAGGCAAGGACGAGTGAGGCAGCGTCTAGGAGACGACGCAGAGGGCAGTGAGAACACTGCTATCAATAAGTTTGGGGGAGGGATTGGGTTGTAAATAGTTATCCTTGCATTGCATCTGCACGTTTTTTTTCTTTTATGTAAATATTTGTTTCTACTTTGCATGTTTAAATTCTACATGGCATTCTCTGCATTGCATTTTCTTTAAAAAATAAATAAAAAATAGAAAAAATTGAAAATGAAAAATATTAAAAAAAATTGAAAATCTTGAAAATAAAAACAAAAAATTTTAAAAGAAAAAAAAAATTTAATTGACCGTTTCTGACTCAAGTCCAATATGACAGTTGACTAGTTAGAAACTACTAGATCTTAAACTTAGTAATTATAAACCCTAAAAATAACCTTCCTTGAAATATAACTATAGAAAATATACGTCCCAGCAGTTTTTTTTTAAATAAGCAAATTCTGAGTCTAGTTCTCAGGCTAAGTCAAAATGAGGGAAGAGTATTGAAACTCTATTCGAAGAGTAAGTCTGAAAAATAATTCTGAATCTTAAGTCCAAATTTCTGAAAATATATACCCTACAAATCGCACATACACCACCTTGAAACTCGGAATAGTAGGGGATACCTAGAAATACTCTTGCCTGAAATCCTAGTACGAAAGAAAAAACGGTATTTAAAGCTAAACACCAAACGAGCACCATTGAAAAATATATCCGGTCTTGAAAAAGAAAAAAAAAGAAAAAAAAAAGGAGAATAAAATACAAGACCTGGAAACTGCTATTTACGCTTTAAAGCTCACACATTTAGTAATCGGATGTTAGTGCCTCAAGAAGCATTAATAGTCGCATGAAAGATGTATGAGCAAAACCGTCCATCATTAATAAAAAGAAGTAGTGCTAGGTATTAAGGCAAGGGTATTATAGCTTGAACTGAATTTCCAAGTATAGGGGTGACAATTACACACACGTAGGGGTATATAATCAGAGTTTGGAGGAGAGATAGGAATGAAAAATAGGGTTTATTTCTTCAGTAGAGTTGATAAAAAATTCCGGATTCGAGATTGCGCTTAAGAAGGAAAACTCAGGAGATGTTGAAAGCTTTATAAACTGGTTAGACGTATAGGATCTTAAGTTAAATAAAAAGGAAGTGTGAAGAATACGGATTAATGATTTCTAAGTTGATGATAATAGAGTTTTTGGCTAGAATGCTGAAATAAAGGATTAGAGTCGACGGCCAATTTGATCGGATTTTGTGGGTGTAATCCGCTGAAAACCCTCAGGAGACAACACTCCTCCTCCTAGGGACACCTAGAGGTTTAACGGCTTGTTGCACATGCTCAGTGCAATCGCGTTCCCTGCGAAAGTGAGGTTAGGAAAATTTTTGTGAATAAATTGGCTTTGCGCGGGACGAGCAAATGATAAGTTTGGGGGTATTTGTTCATATCTGATTTTTGCATTTTTATACCGCCCAATTTTTATCACATTGCATATCGGTAGGTACTCTTGAGCCGTGTTTGCTAGTAAATTAAAGGATACAGGTTCTCGGCTCTAAACGGTGAAATTCATGGAAAAGCACGACAAAATCCGGGTTGCAGCCAACCACAGATAAAACACGGGTCTCCGCTCTTTATACGTCTGTTGCCACACACCAGTTTAGGAGATAAAATGGCAAATCGATTGTCACCTTCATACACAAAGCACAATGGCAACACCAAGTCCAAGAAATCTACGCGGAGCTCAAGAAAATCATGACAAATGATCCATGTCCAATCACCTTTTGATCCACTAGAATTCTGGAAGAAATGTGGAAAGATTATCAGGAAAAACATACACCAGACAAAAGTGGACAGCATACCAGGGAAGTACAGAAAAGACCATGCCCCAACTCCATCATAGGGCCTCGGATCCGCGGCCAATAAGGGGTATAGGCCGCGGATCCGCGGCCGTACTGGTCCCTCGGTGTGTCGTGTTTCAGGGGTAGTTTGGACTTTTTGTATAGAGGCAGAATTTTGCCCTAGGTTTTCATTTTCCAGCCTATAAATAGCCCAGAACCTTGTGAAGCCAAGGGTGCTTAATCTTGTAATTTTTAGGGTTTAGAATACTTGTTCTTCTTCCTCTTCTCATCTCTTCTCCATTGAAAAACTTGTAGTGAGCTTTTGTGAGTGAAGAATGATGAATAAAGAAGTTCATTTTGTTATTATACTTGTCTTGGTCTTTTTATATTAATCGCTTGTAATCGTTAATTGATAAGTAGTTGTTGTTATTTATTGTTGTTTCTTTCTTTCTCTTTTTCTTTATCCTTAAAACAACCATGATGCTTACGCTTGATCCTTGCCAAGATGAGGTCGCAAATAGCTAGTTGTTATCTTCTAATCTCTTTCTTTCTATCTTCCTCTTTGTTTTATTTTCTTTTCATTATGATGTGTGAGTAGTTTCCATACTTGTTAGGGTAGGATAAGAGAAGTTTGAGAGAAGGAAATCTCTCTCACTCTTTCCTTGCCCAACATCTTAAATCGACTCCCGTTAATTGAACCACAATCCGCTCCTTACGGCACCCTATCCTACATGATAGCGGTGATTCCGTAGTGAGACCGGTTGTGGTTAAATTAACCGGAGATTATGGCTAAGAGCCAAGAACGGACGGACAAGCACCAAAAGGAAGAACTTAAGCGTTGGAAAGCCTAGCTTATACTCGCAAGCTCCTTCCTAGTCGTACTAATCCCCGTTGTTGCCGATTACCGTAACACCGATATTAAGAGTGGCAACGAAAGAAGTGAGCGACTCCTAACTCAAACTAATCTAATCCTAACCCTAACAAGCTCTCTTTACATATCATTTTAACACTTAGATAATCACAAACAAATCTAGAAAATTGGACTTAACTCGTTAAAGCACATAGAAAAAGATTCCCATCTCCCTGCGGACGACCTGTACTCAACCGGCTAGCTACAAGCGAAACCGTTTTGATTGCGGTAATTAACTAAACTTAAACACGCAGAATCTCTACCAATCAGGGCCCTGAAGAAAAATTAGCAAAAGAACCCTTAAGACGGCGGCAGAACCGCGGCGAAAGTGTTAGTTTTGTGGCGGAACCGCGGCGACTTGGTGGAATTGTGGCGCCAAAATCCTCTGGTATTTTTCTCAAATCTTTCTCTCTCCTCTAAGCTCCAATAATCTAATCTTTCCTGCAGGATTCTTTGCAAATATCGCCGCTCAAAAATCTTTTTTCATGTTTTGATATCGGTTTGTTTATACATATCTAAACCGGACATTAAGAGGTAATAACCCAAATCCAGATTAGGTGGGGATTTCATCACCCTAAGCCCCACAAATCACAAAACGAGCATACTTTCACCCTACATTAATTAAAAAATATTTAGACTAAGCCTCTAAGGACCGTCGCGCTAAATTAGGACAGAGGAGGATTATGGGTAATCTATCGCTTATCCGCATTTCTCTTGTGGTGTCTAGACAAGTGTGATTAAGGAAAGTGGTTACTTAATTAGGCCCGCTATTTCGGTGATTCATATAGAAAATATCTCCCACTTACCTGGCACTTATCTGGCCACAAGAGTGATAAAGAGGTGGTGGAGGATTGATCCTGCGACTTGTCCTTTAGAAGTCTAGGAGCGGTCTAGTGACTTGACCTAGGTGACCCTAATTCTAGGGTTTGATTGTGCATTTTGTGATTTGTTGAGTCAAGTCTCACGTCCCACACTTTTTTCAAAAACAAACCTTCTTAAAAAGAGTTGTCACATATCATACGCTGCCACGTGCGCTAAACCCGCTTAGTACATGATCGGCTAGACACGGGATTCAAGTGCCCGTCTTGTCCGCATTTTTTCTATCGACTCGGA
Source organism: Agapanthus africanus (assembly GCA_030015575.1). Lineage (NCBI taxonomy): Eukaryota > Viridiplantae > Streptophyta > Magnoliopsida > Asparagales > Amaryllidaceae > Agapanthus > Agapanthus africanus. The sequence continues at coordinate 817,875,580 of CM057339.1, read as the reverse complement.
AGTCGGTACTTCTTCATATTCTATTTCCTCTCCACCCATCACATCTCCCAAAATGGACGGATCTCCATCGGGATTTAACGATACCACCATGCGACCACCCATAGGTGTGCAGAATCCATCGCGCATCTCTCTCCAAAAAATATGCTACCCCATACGTGGACCCGTTCCTACTTGTCTGTCTGTTCCACCAGCCAATGGGGGTAATTTCGAAATTAAACCCCACTTCATCAATTTGTTACCCAAATTCTACAGGCTTGAATCCGTAGATGCATACATTTTCATAACCAAATTTGAGAACGTATGTGCAATGATGAGCACAACCCAACTTTCCGTGGATGCTATGCGATTACGTTTTCTCCCTTTTACCTTGTGCGATATAGTAGAAAAATGGCTTTATAGCACTTTCGCACATTCTATCGCTAAGTGGGACGAATTCCATATATCATTCCTTAAGAAATTTTATCTGAATCACAAAACCGCCCATGTTCGAAGCGAGATTAACCAGTTTACCCAACTTCCCAACGAACCATTCTGGAAATACTTTGAATAGTTTAACGATCTTCTTGTCTAATTCCCCCATCATGGAATTGATAGATTGAAACTTTGCCGAATTATATACGAGGGTGTTAATCCAGCGACAAAACAAATGCTTGAAACCATTTTTCAATGCCATTTCATATCAAAAGACGATGACGAAGCTTAGCAATTTCTGGAAGATTTCGCTGAACAAACCTTACAATGGGAGAGCACTAGACCAACATCATCTTCATCTAGGGTAGGTATCCATCAGCTCAACATTTCCATCGCAGTGAAAATCAAAATGGCCGCGATGCAAAAGAAACTTGAAGCTATTGAAAACAAAGTCTCGTCAACCTCCCTAAACCAAGTTACGCTCCCTAAAACCGTGTGGGGTTGCTGTTTTGACCCATCACATTTAACGAAAGAATGTTATTTGAATCCCCCGTCTCAAGGTCATGAACAAACTAATGCTGCTTTTCAGCAACAACCTAGAAATGACCCTTATTCATCCACATATAATCAGGGTTGGAAAAATCATCTTAATTTTGCTTGGAACAAAAACCAATCTCAAAATCAAAACCAGTTCCCAAGCCAAAATAACTATCAAAGGCTTCCTCCACAGCAACAGCCAGCATAACAAATTCAGCACCCCTTTCAACTGCAATCTCTTCAAAATCCGGCAAACAACTTTGCTCCTTATAATAATATCCTAACGGCCGGTACCGATAAAACCTCTGCACTCGAACGTAACTTAGAAACGTTCATTAAACAATCCATACAAACGATGGCTAATTTAACGTCTTCTATCCAAACGTTAGTGCAACACACTGCTTCCCACGGTGAAAGCATAAAATCGATAAAAGCACAACTTGCACAGTTAAATGCCACGATGCGTGAGAGAGAAAAGGGAGACTTCCATCTCAACCTCTACCAAATCCCGGCCACTCACAAAGTGCGAATCTCATCCTTCAAAATCATAATATGAGCGTCGTAACTACGTTGAGATCGGGAAGAATGTTGAATAACAATGTTGGTGAACAAGTTAAAGCTGATGACATTGATGAAACCCCGGCTACTACTTCTACTCCTACTTCATCTAATCTAACATCTTCTTCCGAGCATATTCTCCGTTTTCCACTAAGCTTGAACCCTCAGCCACTTCCTTGAAGGAATTATCATCTACAACCATCCCAAATCCAATTTTGAGATCCATTCCATCCCCACAAACTTCTTCTCAAAAGTTGGACCCAACCCTTATTGATAAAGCTCCTTTTCCACACAGGTTGACGGCCAACAGACCAAGTCCCCAAATGGAGAACATTGTGAAAATTTTTTAACAAGTTAACATAAATATTTCTCTCCAAGATGCTATCAAACAAGTTCCTTCCTATGCGAAAATTTTAAAGGACTTGTGCACTAGAAAAAGAAAAATTCAAGTGCCAAAAAAGTTTTCTTAGTGAATAATATGAGAAATTCCCTTACCCAATTGGTGCCCACAAAACGTAAGGACCCCGGTTATCCTACAATATCTATAACTATTAGGGGTAAAAATATCAATCGTACCTTACTCGATTTAGGTGCTAGTGTTAACTTGCTTCCGTATTCTGTTTATGAGCAATTAGGGATAGGAGAGTTGAAACCTATGTATTGCACTCTCCAGATGGCCGATCGATCTATCACCCAACCTCGGGGTGAGCTAGAGGATGTGTTAATTAAAGTCGGGGAATTTATATTCCCTGTGGACTTTATAATCATAGATACACAATCTGCAGAAAACCCACGAAACCAAATTCCGGTGAATCTAGGTCGACCTTTTCTAGCAACTTCCAACGCAATAATCAATTATCGTAACGGCTCAATGAATCTTTCCTTTGGGAAGATGACAATTGAGCTTAATATCTACAAGCTAGGAAGTCAACCCTCCGAACCCTATGCTCAGATAGTTGATGTATTTTTTGTCGACATGATAGCTACCGACAATTGTGAATTTGAGGAGCTTCACGATTCTGATCTTAACGCCACTAGTGCGTTGTTATTTGGTCCTACTATCTATTATACAAGTGAATACCCTTCTGTCGACAAATCCACACCTAAGTCCAAACTCTTTGACTTGTCGAATAATTTAGTCGAGCTATCCGAGTTTCATAACTCCCTTTCCGATGAGATTATTATTTGAATGATCGATGAAAGTTTGAAGACATTTTTGCCGAAGAACTCGCATTCCTAGAAAACATGGGAGTTGTAATGAATTAACCCCCACCCAAAGAAGTTGAACTGCCACCCCTTCTTCTTATTAAGAACGAGAATGCGAGTATTGCACCATCACTGTTTCGTCTCTACCAACAGAGACATAAACCCGATCGATTACGCCTCATATCTCCCCACTTCTTCACATCTATGATCTTCCACCAACTATGTTGTTACATCGATAAAATATTCGAATGGTTGGCGTTGACTTTTGGTCTTTGTAAAAATTTGCATAGACCAATAACTTTACCCCTCTATTATAATTTTAAATGCTTAATACTGTTTTACTCAAGTTTGGGGGGGGGGGGGAGAAAATATTTTGGCTCTTGAAAGAAAAACAAAATTTTTGCACAATTGTGAGCCAAAAATAAGTTTGGGGGAGGATTTCACTGTCATTATTTCTTGTCCGCTATACTAACTTTTCCTCCCAAGTCTACAGGTTTTTAAGCTTAAAGATGACATCAGTGAGGACACTGCTGCAAATAGTTTTGGGGGAGGTTTGTGTTTATTCACGCATCATTTTGCATCATACTAAATAATAGCACAAAAAATTTAAAATTTTTTTGATAATAAAAGTTAGGATGTGAAAAATACATATGAAAAATAGGAAGAGATTCAAGAAAAGCACGAAAATTAGATGTTTTAAAACGAAGTTAGTAATAGGTAGTCATGAGCTTCTGTCCCAAGGGTTAGTAAGAAGGAAATCACTAATCTGAAGATAGAAATAAGTCTGAAAAATAGTCCATATTCTTGAGTCCAAACATCTGAATGTTGATACCCTACTATACGTACTTGCGCACATCTTGAAACTTGGGATAGTAGAGAATACCTTGAAATGCTCTTGTCTAAAAGTCTTAGTATGAAGGAAATATATATATATATATATAAATGAAAAAAAATATGGTGAAGAAAAATGAACACTGGTTTTGTAATTACTTAAGGCGGGATAAAAAAATATAGCGTTGATGCCTTATCACCTAGTGCCTTAAACCAACTGGTTTGGGTGTCACAGCTAAGTCTTAGATGTTGCAAGACTAGGATATTGCTAATTACGCCTAAAAGAGTGAGCACATTTGGTAATCAGTTGGTTAGAACCTCAAAAAATATTAACGGTCGCATGAAGAATGTGTGAGCAATTCCATCTGAAACATTCACCGACTAAAAAGTACTAAGGAAGATGGACAAGAGTATGATAGCTTGAATTGAATTCTCTAAGTGAAGAAAGGTAGGAAGGAAGACTAAAGGCGATGTTTTATTAAGGGATGATGTGATTTCTGACATCTTTTCATGACTATTAAGATAGGGCTCATGGATACTAAAAAGCTAGTGTAGTTTGAAACTCTTATTTTCAAGATTCTTTCTTTTATATGATCTTTATCTTTGTATGTATCTTTCATCATCTTTCTTTTATTATGCGATTTTGTGGGTGTAATCCACTGAAAACCCTCAGGAGACAACACTCCTCCTCCTAGAGACACCTAGAGGTTTAAAGGCTTGTTGCACGTGCTCAGTGCAATCGTGTTGCCTACGAAAGTGTGCTAGGTTTTTCTCTTTCTTCTTCTTCTCTTTAATAACTAGTTTGCTCGGGACGATCAAATTTAAGTTTGGGGTATTTGATTAGTCTAAAATATTGCACATTTGAATGAATATTTTCCCCACTATTGTTAAGTACTAAAAGGTGTTTATTGTAATTATAGAACATATGAGGGTTTATGTGTAAAAATTTTATTATCATATGTTTCTACATTATAATTAATATAATGAGGGAAAATAAATGCATATTATATGAAATATGAAATATTGTAGTTAAAATATGTATATCATATCAAATATTTCTAATCAATATTCTTAACATATAATATCATATAAAATGGTTAGGATAACATCTCAAAAATACCAAATATTATTAACACTGTGACTTGAGATATTGTGCAGATATTAGCTCAGGTCTGGAATCTAGGAGATCCGAATTAAATCGGGATGTCGGAATCAAATCTGCCAGAGTATGGAAGCAAATTGAGAGATCTAGTAATGACAGAGACTCAGAGCATTATTTTCATAATTTAGACATCGAAAGGATCTCCAAAAATCAAGATAAAATAGCACAAAAAATCCCAAAAACTGAATCCACCAAACCGCGGCGGAACCGCGGCCAAACAGGCCTATATGCGGCGGTTCCACAGCGGTTCTAGGGCCATCTGATGAGAGATTTTAGTGATTTTATTGTAACAGCATATATTCACTTATGGCATCTAGTGTTTCTGGTTTTGGGACTATATATAGGACCGAGAGCTTCACATTAAAGATCATCACCGAAAAGATCAAGAGGTCCAAAGCAATCCACGCATCCGAGTGATCATCAGCTAGTCATCTACTTCCAATAAGATAGAGATCTAGAGCAATTAGGGTTCTTATACTCTACTTTCAAAAGTTGTATGCTATAGTTGATTAATAAAGGTAGTGTTTTTATTATTCTTTTTGCAATTAATTTCCGCACTTACTTTCTGCATCTTAATCATGTTTTCACTCTTCAAGCTTTCTTCTAAATCTCAAACCATGAGCGAGTAATTTCTAACTTGTTAGGGTTCGTAGGATAGGGTAGATCAATAGATGATAAAATCTTTTAATATCTTTTATACATTTTAAAGTCTATAAACTTTAGCAAAATAAATATTAGCATCCTTATCGGGCGTGCTACCAATTTATTGCTAATCACGACCACGATTTGAGATTGATATAACACTTATTTTGTTAGAGGCTAAACATGAATATAGATCAATGCAAGGAGAAGGGTTAGTAGTAGAGAAACCCTAGTTTCTTCCAAAAAAATCCTAATCTACATTCATCACTATCGATCTAGTTTTAAACTATTAAATGATAAAAGGAGTCATTTTTAATTATTCATCCATTACTACCAAGTCCTATGAACCTTACAAGCCTTTTCTTTATAAATTCTATATCCGTAAATCACAAACAATCACCCTTCTTTAATCAACTCATCTAAAGCAAGAAGAAGATTCACGTTTCCCTGCGAATGACCCGTACTCATTGAGGATGGCTACTAGCGACACCGTCTTGATTGCGTTATTTACGAATACACTTTTTAGCAGATCAATCAGGGCTCTATCAACATGTAGTAGCGATATATTAAAAGAAACATATACACATGTTAAAATAGACTTAAACCAGATAGCATACTATCATATTGAGTAAGACTGTTATTATATCTGTGAAAATCCCAAGGTTCCAAAATATAATATACAATCCAGTACTATACAATAATGGCCTCTAGGGCATATATCACGAACAGAGACTATAGTAGAGCCTGCTGGAGATGCGGAAGTGATGGATGATTGTGGTGAACGATAGAAAGCTACTAATCTAGATGGTCGTATTGGACAATTAGCAATCAAGTGTCCTTTTTCTTACAGTAACGACAAAATAGGGAACAATCTACACCAAAAGGAGGCGAGGAATGTTTCGGAGCTTTGTAAGCACTGTCAATAGTTAGAGGAATATAACTCGAGATGAGAACACGAGGGAGAAAGATAGTTTAATTGTTGAGAGCATTATGCTCGAATTGAGGCTCGAAAGCCGAGAGCATGAAAGCTCGATTCACCAAAATAGAGCACGAAGGCTCAAAGTCCGGCACGAAGGCTCGGATCACACTCAAGAGAGCACGAAGGCTCGAAAAGGGCTTAAATACCTTTGAGGAATTTTATTGAACAAGTGGAGGGAAGATCAAACTTGAACAGGGCTTGAGTTCAAAGAAGATAGCCAGAGTTGGCGGTGGCGGAAGTTTTAGCGATCGGAGAAGGAGAAACCCAAGGCGAAGATAGAGCTTGAGGAGATCAGCGACGGAGGGCGAGGCGTTCGACGGAGCTCGAGGAGATCAGTGATGGAGGAACTTGAGGCGACCTGCGTCAGCGGTCCTCGAGGCAAGGCGACTGTCGGCAGCAGAGGCCGAGGAGGCTCAATGGCAGCGTTGTTTGAAGATGGTGGTTCGTGGTGGCTTGGTTTGAAGATGGTGGTTCGAAGTCTGGTTAAGATCGGTAAGGGTGAGGTCAAGTCATCGAGTGGTGGCATGGCTATGTCGAGTGGTGAGGATAGCGTAGATAGAGATAGGATCAGCGACGTATGTCAAGACAGCTCCAGCAAAGGGAAAAGGCGATGAGGTTACCGCTAGGAGGAAAAGGAGCCGAGGCGGCGGATCTGCCAAGGTCGAGGATATAGTTCAGATCAGCGAGGGTGAGGATCTGGTTTGAAGATGGTGGTTCAGTTTGGGTATGAGATATGAGAAGGGAAGAAGAAGAAGATGGGTGGTGGCAGCGGTCGTAGTGGCGGCGGCGATGGAGATCCCTGGGAATCGACGACGATGATAATAATTTACCCACCCCCTATGTCACGCCCCGCTTCTCAATATACAAAAATATAGGAATGGACCAAAGCCAGCCATGCTACCTACGGTAATTTGCTATGTCGTACTAAGTTTAAAGATACCGTAATTAAGACGGTGTCGCAAGTAACGATCCGAGATGAGTACGGGTCGTCCGCAAGGAGATAGTATGTTTTTAATCTTATATTAACGAATTAAGTCCGAAAAGTTCGAGTTTGGTTGTTATTCTTCTTAGTTATATGTATGCCCTAGAGGCCATTACTGTACATTGGATGTATATTGTAGTGGATGCTGTGACATATATAGATAGGACTTTCTTGCTCGACATGATAGTAAGCTATCTGGTTGCTCTTTATCTTAACATGTATACTTACTGTCTCTCTGTTACATGTTGATAAAGCCCTAGGATGTGTACTCGACTTCCAGGACTGTGATGCAGATCATACTAGTGGGGCCTGGGTAGTCCATGAGTACATCCTTCAATGTTCCTAGTCGTGGGAATATCGAGACGGGCATCGATATTCCAAAGTAGACTAGCGTATATCTTCTCGACCCATGTGATGGGCGATGGATGATCCCATATCCATTGGTGTTTGACATCAGAGATGGTATGCGGGTGCTCAGTGGAGACTGGGTACACTGAACGGACTCGCCGAGAACTCCCAGATGGTATTATACCCCATGTTAGATGGCAGTTCTCGGATGACACTGGTACAGCTTAGTCTGTTAACCCGAGATCGTCATAGAGTCTTGTGTGTCTCCCACTGTGCTTTGATTTCCACCCTACCACGGCTCTACTGAGTCGTGCAAACAGGTGGTTTTTGGGTACATTCCCGATTCACATGGAGGCAATGAGCGATAGGAGGGGATTCGTCTCTCCCGGTATTGGGGGTTGATGTTGCGCTATGCTCGACTGGCCATAACTGGAAATCCCTGGCCAGGGTTGCAGTGATCTACTGGTAAGTGTTATCAGTAGTTTCACACATGTTATGGACCTCACGTCAGCATGACTTATCAAGCTATTGGGGTCTGACGTTTACCAGCCCTAGGCGAGATATGCGACATATCAGACAAACAGACCGGACTGTACGGTAAATGTTACTGGTTGGATTCACAGGAGTGTGAGCGGGCTTGCTCATCAATCTTCTGATCGCTCAATACCCGGGTGGCCGTTACGTTTAGCAGACCGCTTGTGGCTTGTGGGTGTTTGATATTATCATCATCTGCTGCCGGCGTATTGACGAGTCTTTAGAGTCCTACACAGAGGTTTCCTGGCTCAAGCGAAACGAAATAGGAGCGCATATGAGATATGTGCGGGACCGAGAATAATGCGTGTATGTGATACCGTATTCTATTCTCACGATGAATGTATCGATTGGTTGTATGCGATATAACCTAGTTATCGAATCGAGGATTAATTCGATAAGCCGATACATTGGATATTAGTCGGTCATATGCGATATGACCGGATCGTTAAATCAAGTGTTGATTTAATGATTTAATGTATAATTATATATTTGATATATTACTTTGCATTAACTAATATTTGTTCACTTTAAATGGATTTTCTCACTTGAAATACACAAGTTGTATATGTGATATACTTTTGTGCACTTGTTTGTATCATGTTTGATGATACATGCAAACTTGGGTTTGTGTAAGACTTAAACCATGTTTAGTGAATGGTTAGGGTTTCTTTTCACTTATTTATTTATCTATTTATTTTGGTTAAAAGAAAAGGAAAACAAAATGGTTGCTTTTGGAACTTTCTTGATGCTTCATGCATCTTTGACTAAGTGACCATTCTTGTCTTCATCTCCTAACCCTAACCATTCAACTAAACCCTAGTTAATTCTCTACACTAAACCATGGTTGCTAATATGATAAGTATCATTTTATTTTCTATTTTAAATATACTTATCATATTCTTTTCTTCTTCCTCTCCTTCTTCAAGATGAAGAAAAGCTTGCTACCATCAATGGTGAAATGAGAAAAAGAGTGAAAAATCCAATTCTAAAGTGAACCCACTTCCTATTTCTTCATCCTCTACCACTTGCCAAGTAGTATAGGGTGTTTTCTTCACAAGTTTCATGACTTGGTGAAGTTGGAGCTTGATCTCGAGTTGCCTCGACGTAGATCATCTTCGGCATCGAAGTCGACGACCTAACCCGATCATTTCTCCGACGAAACCATCGCCAGAGTCTGGATTCCGATAGGTACAGCGGAGGGACGTCATCACGGAGCTATGTAGGTGGAGGACCGGATCTATAAAGGTTGTATTTTCCGTTTACTCTTAGTTAAGTTGTTAACATATATTGTTTCGCCTATACCTCTAGTTACGATCTTGCTTAGGGTCACTTAGCACATAGAAATTTTTTGAATTGGTCATGTTTGATTACTTGTAGAACCTCATGGGTGTGCCTAGGAACCCTACAGTGGTATCAGAGCCTAGCTAGAGCCTTAGGCGATGCGTAAACGATGTTTTAAGTCCGATCGAAACACGAAACCCTAATCCGACCCCTTCTCTGTACATTTTTTAAAACAGTGAGATTTTTCAAATTAAAAATATCCAGAAAAATCAGCAGGCTATTCTAAGAAATACTGTGCAAAACGAGCTCATGAATCAATTAAACCGCCGCGGAACCGTGGCAGGAGCCTGCCTTATGTGGCGGTTCCGCGGCCGTACGGTCTCTTCTTCTATTAATTTTTGCACTGTAATTCTTATATTTTGGTGCTGTATTTTCTGGGAATTTTTAAATCTGACTCAAGAGTTGAGTGTTCTGGGGTTGTATTGGGACTCGAAGATTCGATTGGATTATCAAACTTTGTCTATGTGTTTTTCCGGGTAATTTTAGAATATGTTAAAAAGTTCGACCGGATATAAATACCCACTTTTCCCCTGCCGGGAAATTTCCAATTGTTGGATTTTTCTTAGTTTAATGACGTTCCAAGTAGTGCAAGTAACGCGATGGTCTCTCTAGAAGACAACAAATCTTAACTCGATTATGTGACCGTCTTGAACTGCCCTTTGAACCTTAGGGTTTGGGGCAGTACGGCGTGCCACATGTGAGGCGTTGGCTTGACCCTTCTACGGCTGGACCGTTGGTACTGAGGCATGAAGTGAATGTCTTTGAACTTATTTCATGTGTTGAGCTGTTTCAGGAAACCTTGGGTGTTCGATTGTTCGATCGAAAGGTTTAAAATTTTCTATTTATCCAGAATGTGATACAACATTTGGAATTCACAAGTAGTTATGAGATAACTGAATGAATGTTATAAAAATAGCAATTTAGTCTCACTTGATCGGTTGCCACGGAATTTTGATGCGATCAAAAGTCCGTCGCAATCACGTAGTGTACGCGGATGCTCGCCGGGTAAACTTAATAGACAGCCTCACGCCATAGCCCCGACCAAGTGACTGTAGGAGAACCCCATCGCCGAAAGCATCCGTCCGGGTGCTCGCGGCAGCGGTGTTCCGCCTTAGTGCACTTCGTCGACGGCGTCGGGGGTGCGGCCGCCTACTAAAGTTTGCGACGAGCATTCGATCAGGATGTCGGGAATCTTGTTGAATTGCCCGACTTGATATTGAAAAGAGTTTTCGATAATGAGACTAAAATGCGGGGTTTATAATTGTTAGGCATGCGATGTCTAAGTATTTCATTTGATTAGGCATGCGATGTCTAAAGAGGTTGCGGATTCCAACTGTTGTAGTTTTACACTTTCTTTTCTGTGACCGTAAGTGTAATATGTGATATCGTAGGTTTCGTTGCTATATGTCAACGACAATTGGGATGCGCATATTTACTTACGTTGATGACATGTGATGTTATGTGTTGCTGGATATGTTATATTGGATCGTCGTGTTTGAATAGCCGGGGGGGTTTTATGTGAGATGAGTGTTTTTTCATTTTCATTCATGTAAAAACTTGTATGTAATATTCTTTTATTGAGGCACTTCCAGGTTGCGGAAGATGTCACCTTTTGTATATTATTTACCTTTCCGCATTAGGATAGACCCAAGGAGGGGAGCACAAGTAACCGGGTTCTAGGGTCCAGTGGGAGACCATCTCGAGGAGTCGAGTCCGGGTCTCCTGACCCTAGAATTGGTAGGGTTGCTTGCCGCTCTCGTAGGGGTCTAGGGGTGTGGGATTGGCTATTCATCACGACCGTGGAATCCGTGTTTTATACTGGCTCGTATTAAAGACACGGACGTCCTAGTATATCCAATATTTCATATGATATTTTCTGCTGCGTTATCTGTGATGTGATCATGTGATTTGTTCAGATAGATATTATATATAGTATATATGATATATTATATAAACGTTGCTTATGTTTTACACCCGCGCTAGCCCTGCCTCGCTCTGGCGTTAGTTACCTAACCTAACGGTGCAGACGGGACATCGAGGCGAATGCGGATGGCATAAGCGTACGTTATATTTATGTGTGATGTTTAGGTGGACTTAAATGATGGGATATTCATTAATGAGATTGATGAAAGAAAATAAACCTAATTGATGTTGTGGAATCGAATTTCAAAATAAAAACAGGTAGCTACAGTTCTTGATTTGCATCGCGGTGTTCCTTATAGAACATCCTGCACCTTATTCGATGAGCAAAGGACCGAGATCCCTTCACCGGGAGTGACTCCTTTAGCAATAACTGGCAGATGCTACACATTCGGTTTGTCCTTTGATAGCTTCTATAGTTTCTGCTTTGTACAGTGATATATCCCGCACCTCATTCGACGAGGAAAGGGCCGACGATCCCTTCACCGGGAGTGACCCCTTTAGCAAAACTAGAAAAGCCTCAAAAACATTCCATTTAAAAACCGTTTGATTCCGCAACAAGATCAAGTTCAAAGCGTTAAAGGTTTTATTAAAAACCATTTGCAACCCTCCGTCATTTTAGGAAGTAGAGTACTTAGTATTCGTGCTGTGTTTGTTGACCATAGTCAAGGCACAGTGTACGGTAGCTAAGTGATGTCTTTCTACACCGCATATGATGCGATTAGTTAGGACAGTCGTGTGACTTTGTTGACCTTAGTTAAGGGTCATGTGGGTGGGTCTAATTAATCATGAAATGACGGGTAGAACTTGACTAGTACTTATGATTTGTTGAGCATAGTTAAGGTCATAAGTACTAGGGGTAAAAATCTTTATTGGGAGTTTCAAGTGTTGAAATTTGCAATGAGATTGCATACCTTCTATGTGATAGTTGGATCCCGATACCCACTGCGAGTAATTGTTACTCCTGGGAGAGTTTTGTACTTTGCAATTAGCCGATCAAGTAGGTGTCTAGAAAGGTGTCAACGGGGTTACGCCTCTGGGAAAATGAGGTTTACTGTAATTAGGTCCGTGCGAAAGCACGGGGAACCTCCCTCAAAGTACCGACACTGGCCTGGCTGAAAGATTGGCGAACTTATAGAGTATAATTAATCCCGGCTAGTCTTTCCTTTTAGGGTTTGAAGGAAGATTTGATAAAAACAATGGGAGCCATCCTGATTAGATAAAATAAATAACCAATCTAATCTTGCAAGAGCGCACGCAGAGTGTTTTCTTCTCTCTCTCTCCAGGTAGCGACCATATCATGCCTTAATCAAGATAATAATATGAATGTATTGACCGAACCCGCTTGTTATACTGAGCTGGGGAACGTTGGTCCCGCTCCAACTTATAATTGTTATAAGACAGAGCAGGAAATAGGGGAATACCAGAATTCCTATGCCGCCCAAACGAAGAAAGTGCATATGATGCATCTCCTTCGGGTGTGTTCATTACAAAGAACTGTTTCTCAGTATCCTCTGCATACTGGGTATTTGATACCGGATCAGGATCCCAGATATGTAATCTGTTACATAGGGCTACAGAAAGGTAGAAAACTGAGAACGGGTGATAAGTTTCATGAGACAGAAAACGGGGCAAATGTTGCAGCCAAGTCTGTTGGTCACTATCACCCTGTATTACAAATACATTGATTCTGAACAAATGCTATTAGATACCGAACCTGATATACAAAATCATATCAGTCTCCTTATTTATTAAAGAAATGATAAAATTTTGTATTGTTGGATAATGTTTTGAATGTTTTCTATATCAAAAGTTGATCGGTTCAGGCACGTTATCTAAAAGCATTGACGTTCTAAATCAAACTACAGTTCCTAGTATACAGAACACACACAAGAGGAAGAGTTCAGATATGAACGAATCCTTCTTGAGGCATTGTAGACTAGGTCATATCAATGCGACCCGACTGGCTGAAGTTACATTTTAGATGCATATTTAAATCAGTTTGAATTTACATCTTGTGAAACTTGTGAGTCATGTCACAAAGATAAGATGACCATAGCTCTGTTTATCGGAAACAGAGAAAGAGTTAGTAAACTCTTGGGACTGATACATGATGATGTATGTAAGGTCCCCTGTCTACACATGCCAAGGCCGGTTCTTTGTACTTCACTACATTCTCTGATAATCTCTCAAGATTCAGTCATATGTTCCTGTTGAAACATAAGTCCGAACCTTTTGAGATATTCACAGAATATAAGTTAGAAGCAGAGAACCAAAATACGGGTATAAGTATTATGTCCTATGATAAGATCAGGGAGGAGAATTCTTGTGCATGACATTCCTGGACTATTCTAAAGGAGAATGAGATTCTCTCTCAGTGTTACTCCTCTGAATGCACCACAGCACATCGGTGTATCGGGGCGGAGCAATCGCACCGTATTAGATATGGTGTGCTCTATGATAAGTACTACTGAGTTACCTATTTCATTTTGGGGTTGTGCACTTAAGAAGCTGCATACCTATTGAATTAGGTTCGAATCAGATCACTGCCTACCACTCCATATAAGATATGGTATGGGAAGAGCCTATCTCTTAAGTAAGTTAAGATTTAGGATTGTCCGGCCTATGTCAAAAGCAAAATCCGGACAAGATCGGAGCAAGGTCGGTTCTGTAGAACTGGAAAGGTTCCAGCTATACAAACTGCAGCTGATGATTTGACAGAACCAAAGGATTCAATAGTTCCCGACGAACCTCAGCCTCTCCGCCGATCTGGTAGGGTTTCTCATCTGCCTGAGAGATACTTCGGTTTCTCGATGACAGTGGGAGCGAGGATTGCATCATGAGATGATGGCCTAACTAGTTTCGAGCAAGCCATCAAGAGTAGGGACTCTGTAAGAATGGCTGGGTGCTTAGCGATCTGAGATGGAATCCATATACACCAACAAAGTATGGACTTTGTTTGCTATATCTGAACGGTTAAATCCCCATCAGGAGCAAGTATATCTTGAGAAGATTACTTGGTGTAGATGGAAAAGTTGAGACTTTCAAAACTAGACTTGTTAAAGGTTTTAGTCATCAACCAGGTGTGGATAATGATGAAACCTTTTCTAGGGACTATGCTTAAGTCCATCCAGATCCTACTTGCCATTGCTACATACCATGACTACGATATCTGGTGGTTGGGTGCCATGACTACTTTTCTAAATAATGATTTAGAAGAGAACGTCTATAAGAACACAGCCAGAGGGCTTCGTAAACAGTGGGAGCAGTGGAAACGTGTGCAAGTTGCTTTACATAATAAAGCAGGCATCGCGGAGTTGGAACGTCTGTTTTGATGTTATAGTCAAAGTGTTTGACTTCATCAAAATAGTAGATGAACCTTGTATATACAAAACGGTAGTAGAGAGTAAGGTAGTCATCCTCGTATTGTACATGGACAACATACTCTTGATAGGAAAAGAGTTTCCTATACTACGATCGGTCGATCTCCTCTTGTCGCATGGATTCTCCAATAGGATAAAGGTGATACCTCCTCGATCCTGGGGAGAATCATTGGAAAAGTTCCAGGGTGATAAGGACGACTGAATGTCAGTCGCAGGCATTGTCTTTACCCTCGGTAAAGGGACGGTATGTTGGAAGAGTTCCAAGCTAGATACCGTGGCATACTAGACGATTAAGGCTGGATACATCGCTACTTAAGATGTTACCAAAGAGGCTGTCTGGGTGTATATTTGTTCATGAGATGAACTCAGTTCCTCCCATTGTATGACAATGGAAGTGTGGCCTAGGCCCAGGAACCCTAGTCCCATCAGTGACCCAGACATATTCTGAGGCAGCATCACCTGATCATGGAGATAGATGATCTCCAGGGTGATCGAGGTTAGGAGAGTAGACTTAGAGGACAACACGGCGGATCCACTCACAAAGGCTTTTTCCCAGAGAGAGACTTATATGGGATGGTTGAGTATGTGATACTGCAACCACTGCTACAGATGGCCCTAGTGCAAGTGGGAGATTGTTAGTTATATGTATGCCCTAGAGGCCATTACTGTACATTGGATGTATATTGTAGTGGATGCTGTGACATATATAGGTAGGACTTTCTTGCTCGACATGATAGTAAGCTATCTGGTTGCTCTTTATCTTAACATGTATACTTACTGTCTCTCTGTTACATGTTGATAAAGCCCTAGGATGTGTACTCGACTTCCAGGACTGTGATGCAGATCATACTAGTGGGGCCTGGGTAGTCCATGAGTACATCCTTCAATGTTCCTAGTCGTGGGAATATCGAGACGGGCATCGATATTCCAAAGTAGACTAGCGTATATCTTCTCGACCCATGTGATGGGCGATGGATGATCCCATATCCATTGGTGTTTGACATCAGAGATGGTATGCGGGTGCTCAGTGGAGACTGGGTATACTGAACGGACTCGCCGAGAACTCCCAGATGGTATTATACCCCATGTTAGATGGCAGTTCTCGGATGACACTGGTACAGCTTAGTCTGTTAACCCGAGATCGTCATAGAGTCTTGTGTGTCTCCCACTGTGCTTTGATTTCCACCCTACCACGGCTCTACTAAGTCGTGCAAACAGGTGGTTTTTGGGTACATTCCCGATTCACATGGAGGCAATGAGCGATAGGAGGGGATTCGTCTCTCCCGGTATTGGGGGTTGATGTTGCGCTATGCTCGACTGGCCATAACTGGAAATCCCTGGCCAGGGTTGCAGTGATCTACTGGTAAGTGTTATCAGTAGTTTCACACATGTTATGGACCTCACGTCAGCATGACTTATCAAGCTATTGAGGTCTGACGTTTACCACCCCTAGGCGAGATATGCGACATATCAGACGAACAGACCGGACTGTACGGTAAGTGTTACTGGTTGGATTCACAAGAGTGTGAGCGGGCTTGCTCGTCGATCTTCTGATCGCTCAATACCCGGGTGGCCGTTACGTTTAGCAGACAGCTTGCGGCTTGTGGGTGTTTGATATGATCATCATCTGCTGCCGGCGTATTGACGAGTCTTTAGAGTCCTACACAGAGGTTTCCTGGCTCAAGCGAAACGAAATAGGAGCGCATATGAGATATGTGCAGGACCGAGAATAATGCGTGTATGTGATACCGTATTCTATTCTCGCGATGAATGTATCGATTGGTTGTATGCGATATAACCTGGTTATCGAATCGAGGATTGATTCGATAAGCCGATACATTGGATATTAGTCGGTCATATGCGATATGACCGGATCGTTAAATCAAGTGTTGATTTAATGATTTAATGTATAATTATATATTTGATATATTACTTTGCATTAACTAATATTTATTCACTTTAAATGGATTTTCTCACTTGAAATACACAAGTTGTATATGTGATATACTTTTGTGCACTTGTTTGTATCATGTTTGATGATACATGCAAACTTGGGTTTGTGTAAGACTTAAACCATGTTTAGTGAATGGTTAGGGTTTCTTTTCACTTATTTATTTATCTATTTATTTTGGTTAAAAGAAAAGGAAAACAAAATGGTTGCTTTTGGAACTTTCTTGATGCTTCATGCATCTTTGACTAAGTGACCATTCTTGTCTTCATCTCCTAACCCTAACCATTCAACTAAACCCTAGTTAATTCTCTACACTAAACCATGGTTGCTAATATGATAAGTATCATTTTATTTTCTATTTTAAATATACTTATCATATTCTTTTCTTCTTCCTCTCCTTCTTCAAGATGAAGAAAAGCTTGCTACCATCAATGGTGAAATGAGAAAAAGAGTGAAAAATCCAATTCTAAAGTGAACCCACTTCCTATTTCTTCATCCTCTACCACTTGCCAAGTAGTATAGGGTGTTTTCTTCACAAGTTTCATGACTTGGTGAAGTTGGAGCTTGATCTCGAGTTGCCTCGACGTAGATCATCTTCGGCATCGAAGTCGACGACCTAGCCCGATCATTTCTCCGACGAAACCATCGCCAGAGTCCGGATTCCGATAGGTACAGCGGAGGGACGTCATCACGGAGCTATGGAGGTGGAGGACCGGATCTACAAAGGTTGTATTTTCCGTTTACTCTTAGTTAAGTTGTTAACATATATTGTTTCGCCTATACCTCTAGTTACGATCTTGCTTAGGGTCACTTGGCACATAGAAATTTTTTGAATTGGCCATGTTTGATCATTTGTAGAACCTCATGGGTGTGCCTAGGAACCCTACAATTCTATGTGTTGCAAAAAATATATTCAAAAGAGAAGGACTTGTTAGAAGTAGGTTTAGGTTAGTTTGAGGCAGGATAATGTTTACCACTTCCTTATGAACCGCACTTGATATTGATGCTAAGATAAACGGCAACAACGAAGATCAGGGCGTTTAAGTGTGATATTTGCGATTATGCACTAAATCTGTACTTATCAGCTCTTGTCCTTTCGTTCTTGTCTCTTAACCATTTCCTCTGGTAAACTACACGCAACCGGTCATAATTAGGAATCACTAATATCATGATAGGATAGGGTGCCTAACGGAGCGGATTGCGAGTCGTTTAGTCGGAGTTCAAATTACAAGTGTTAGTTTTAAAGAAAATGGCAAATCACTACTCCTAGTCAAACTTACCCTCTCCTACCCTTAACAAGTGAAGGGTTACATATGGTCACAAAAAGAAAAGAAAACACAAAATAGAAGAGGGGTTATAGAAACCATAGCAAGAAAAGAAAAAAGAGTTAGAATTATACTAAGAACCAAATGTTCAAGCAAGAGTAGCCAAGTAAGCCTTGTTATGTCCAATCAAATGAATCCAAATACCTCAATTTAAAATTGCAAGCTCACTAAAAAGATTGTAATATGAGAGAGAAGTAAGGGATTCAATAGCTAAGTTCTAAGTGTCACAAAACATACAACTTGAAGCCCGAATGGAAACTTTTATTGAATTGCAAGAAGAGATGCAGACTATTGAATTCAAGAACCTAAATCTTAAGCTTGTAAGTTCAACAAAGAAATTACAAGGTCAAGAGAGGGGGCAAGAACTCAAGATTACTAAATTTAAATTACAGAATAACATCTAAATGAAGAATGTGGTCTAAATCTTGGACCCTTGGCTTGTTCTCTGATCTGCTATTTATAGGCAATTCAAGTCCAAAAACAAACTGTTAAAGGGGGATGAGAAGACAATGTGGGGCCACAGAAGAAAAAAGAGCTCAATTGGAGATGAACTGGCAACAATTTACGGCTAATTTGATTAAATCTGCGGCCATCTTTTGAGTTGTGGGCCCTGTCTTCTCAGTGTAGTCTTCTATCTCCAATATCACCTCACTATATTTGTTATTTCTTCAAATGATAAGGTGTAATCTAGGGGATTTTGGAAGGAAAGAACACAATCACATCACAACTTTTTCAAATCATCATAACCCCACATTCACTTGCAATTCCACTTGCACCACTTGATTAAGTGTTCAAATCAAGACATGGTTGCCCACTTGATTCATGCATCCAAAAATGAGTTCACACTTGACAACTTGCATCATGTTGGACCATTCTTCCTAAAAATGATATGCACTTGACTTGTTGCAAAATCTTCTTGTATCTTGATCGGTTTTCCATTTTGGTTTCAGTATCGGCTCACAAATATCGTATCCATACATTTTGAGTGTGTTTCCATTGTTTTATCATGAATACCTATATCCTGTACTTATTGAGCAGACATGGGTTAATAGCACCGACATTCACAAAAATGATAAAGAATGAGCGGTATTAAAATGCATCTTTTCGTGAAGAAAAAATATCCCTAAACTTATCTTTTGCTCGTCCTGAGCAAAACAAAATCCTAAGCTCACTTTCGCAGGGAACGCGATTGCACTGAGCCCGTGCAATAAGCCGTTAAACCTCTAGGTTACCCTAGAGGAATAGTTTTATCTCCTGAGGGTTTTCAGCGGATTACACACAAATCCCGTCAAGCTAGTTTCGTAAAATAACTGTCGATTCTAATTCGAAGATTTAGTATTTAAGCTCGAAATTCTATCATCCTAAGTTAGAAATATCGAACCCTTATTTTTCACACCTCACACCTTGTTCAACTTAAAATCCTATATGTCTTTACGTGTGGTGCACATAGCATCATTACGTTTCAAAAACTTCGATTAAAGTCATAATGTCATGAAATACAGATCGGATAAAACTTCAAAAGAATCAGGCGAGTTTGTAAAGAGTTAAGTTTTTCTCAAGTTTCATTCTCCAGTTATGTTTCAAATTCAGAATTTCTATCATCTCTAACAGAAAACTAAGCGTTATTCTTCACTCCACTTTTTACTTGTTTTTGTTCATACACACCTTCGTGAATGTGCAATAATCTTTATCATCGTGCAAAACCTTCATATCTCCGTTAAAATATTTTTATAAAACTCGTATTTTATCAAGATTATTCCCACATAAAGAATCGTGAGCAATTTTAATTCGAATAGAACACTTGCTTGACTTTGTTATAAATTGGACTTTCTAGATTTTTTAGCGAGATTTGGGCCAATGCACCCAAACCAGTTGGTTTTAGGGTATTAACTGTAGAAACACCTTAGCGGACTTAATTGCACAAGTCACCTAGGCCCTAAAACAAAAGACTCATTTTAGCATGAAAATCATAACAATTCAATACGAACGGATATATAGCCAGTTGTTCATTTATTTTTAAAATAAAAGACGTGTTTATGCAGATAAGGTGTGTGATCACTCCAATCAAGTTTCAGATGTGTTATTTTTCAGACTTAGTTTCTATTAAAGCATCAATAATATCCTTTCATATCCACTTCGCTTTATAAACTATTCTTGATATTACTTATTTCAGAACAAAACTGTTTGATCCTGAAGTTTATCAATTTTAAAAGTTTTAAAGACATATCAGATTTGCCATCTAATTTTCAAAACTCACGATACATGCAGTGTTATGCAAAGACGTATATTAGCTATGGTTAAACTCAAATGAAGGTTATCTTTCGGGTTTTCAATATCCAAAAAGAGGATTTAGTTATTCCTATTTTATCAAACTAAATTGTCGGTATTTCGAATCTAAGTTTTTCCACTAGCTAACTTAACGACAAATTTTTTTGTTTTTTTTTTTTGGATAATTTTCAATTTTTATTGGTTTTTCAAATATGTATGCAAATGCAGAATTTACAAACGAATGTAAGTATAGAAAGCTTACCAATCACCCCCAAACTTAAATCAGATAGCACTCTCGTTGTCATGCTATACAAAAAAAATCAAAATCGTGGAGGTTTTAAAAACATGTCAGAGAGCTTTCTTTTGAAAAAGGAATTTCACCAGGCAAGAAATATCCCGACACAAAAACTGAACATCACCAGACAAGAATGCTTGTCAAAAGAAAAATGGATACGCACCGTGTGTGTGTGTGTGTGTATACCCCTAAACTTATTTGAAATAGTGTTTTCACTGTTTATGGATGGATAACCGAAGTTTGGTAGTAAACGGGGGAAGATTAGGCAAGGTAAACCGGCTCTTATAACATCAGGAGCTGCTTCGATGATTCTGTTGTAAAGAACGGTTTCAATCTGTGTCCGTTTACTTTGAATATCGAATTGTCCCTTGGATTTTCCAAATCCACTGCGCAGTGCGGGTATACACACCGCACAAGAAAAGGTCTCTTCCAGGGAGATCGTAGCTTACCGGGATGAAAATGGCGTTTTGGTATTATAAAAAAGTACCTGCTGTCCAGGAGTGAATGTTTTTCGCATAAGGTGTTTATCATGAAACACTTTCGTTCGGTTCTTTATAACAACCGTGTTTTCGTAAGTTTCATCCCGAAGCTTGTTCAATTCGTATAATTGCAGCTTCCAAAAACTGCCCGCTTGGTTAAGATCAAAGTTTAACTCCTTGATTACCAACATCGCTCGATGTTCGATTTCGATGGGGAGATGGCAAGCCTTTCCAAATACAAGTCGATAAGAAGACATGTCGAGATCAGTCATATAAGCAGTTCGAAATGCCCAAAGGGTATCGGTTAATTTCAAAGACCAATCCTTACGGTTATTGGAAACCGTTTTCTCCAGTATCTGCTTGATTTGTCGATTAGAAACTTCAGCCTGTGCACTCGTTTGGGGATGATAGGGCATTGAAAGCTTATGGTTGATCGCGTACTTCCGCATCAAGGCCTTAAAAGACCGATTGCAGAAATGTGTCCCGTTGTCGCTAATGATTGCACGAGGGTGCCCAAACCGGGAAAAGATGTTTTCTTTGAGAAATTTAACGACAATCTCGTTATGGTTAATCTGGTTTAATATCTCCTTGACCCATTTTTAGATATAATCAACAGCCAACAGAATGTCTAAGTTCCCAAAAGAGTTGGGAAACGGGCCCATGAAGTCTATCCCCCAAATATCGAACATCTCAGAAACCAAATTTGGTTAGAGCGGCATTTCATTTCTTTTCGAGATCCAACCTAAGTGTTGACACCGGGAGCAAGTTTTGCAATGTTCGTGTGTATCTCTAAAAAGCGTCGGCCAGTAAAATCCGCATTGCAGTACTTTTTCCGCAGTTTTCCTAGAGCCAAAGTGTCCGCCACATGCGTGTTCATGGTAAAAAGACAAGATTCTCTTGAACTCAGTGTTCGGGACGCACCGACGGATGATTTGGTCAGGACAATATTTAAACGGGTAGGGTTCGTCCCAGTAAAAGTGTTTTATTTGGGAGAGAAATTGGTGTTTGTCCTAACTTGACCATGCCCTAGATACAAATCCAATTGCCAAATAGTTCACAATATCTGCGAACCATGGTTCGCAAGATACGGTCAAGAGATGCTCGTCAGGAAAAGAATCATTGATAGGCAATGGAAACGTCGGCGAAGAAGGAAATCGAGAAAGATGGTCGGCAACTACATTTTCACATTCTCTTTTGTCCTTAATGACAAGGTCAAATTCTTGCAGTAAGAGAATCCAACGTATTAATCGATACTTGGCATCCTTTTTCATGAAAAAATACCTCAAGGTGGAATGATCAGTGTATACAACGACAAGGGAGCTAATAAGATAGGGCCTGAATTTCTCTAAGGTGAGTACAACAGCCAAGAACTTTTCTCAGTTATTGTATAGTTCTTGTGCGCATCATTCAAGGTCCAACTCACATAATAGATCGCGTGTGGCATCTTATCGATGTGCTGTTCAAAGACCACACCGATGGCAAACTCGGATGCATCGCACATAATCTCGAAGGGATGAGTCCAGTAGGGAGAAGAAAGAATGGGAGCGGTAGTGAGTGAGCTTCACAGTGATTCAAAGGCAGTCAAACAGTCCAAAATGAAATGGAACGTTGCGTCCTTGGCTGGAATAAGAGTCAAGGGTCTAGCAATTTTGCTAAAGTCCTTGATGAACCGTCTATAGAAACCGGCATGGTGAAGGAAAGATCTGATATCTCTGACGCATTATAAAGGAGGGAGGTTGGAAATAACATCAATCTTTACTTTGTCAACCTCGATGCCGGTTCGTGAAATGATATGTTCTAAAACAATACCTTCCCGCACCATGAAGTGGTATTTCTCCCAGTTTAAAGTGAGATTTTTATCCTTACACCGGGTAAGGACAACGTCAAGGTGTTGTAAACACTCATCAAAGGAATCTCCAAAGATGGAAAAATTGTCCATGAATATTTCCAGAAACTTCTCGACCATGTCGGAGAATATTTCCATCATACACCGCTGAAATGTAGCAGGGGTATTGCATAACCCAAAGGGCATGCGGCGATATATGAACGTGCCGAAAGGACAAGTGAAAGTGGTTTTGTCCTGATCTTTTTCGGCGATGAGAATCTGGTTGTAACCTGAGTAACCGTCCAGAAAGCAGTAAAACTCATGTCCAGCTACTCTTTCGAGAATTTGGTCAATAAATGGAAGCGGAAAGTGATCCTTCCGCGTTGCGATATTGAGTTTTCTATAATCAATGAACACTCACCACCCGATTTAGATGTGAGTGGGAATTAACTTGTTCGCCTCATTAGTAATGATCGTAATGCCCGACTTCTTAGAGACAACATGTATTGGACTTACCCATTGGTTGTCGAATATCGGGTAAATGATACCACTATCCAGACATTTGACGATTTCCTTCTTCACTGCCTCCTTCATGACTAGATTTAATCGTCTCCGTGGATCCTTAGATGGCTTGGCTTCATCCATCAGGTGAATATGATGTTCAACGATCAGGGGACTAATCCTTTTGATGTCCGCCATAGTCCAGTCAAACGCTTTCCATTTGATCCCAAGACCAAAAGAAAAGCTTTCTCTTGCTCTAAAAGTTGAGAAACCGAGATGATTAATGGAAGAGTCACACTTTCCCCTAAGCTAGCATACTTGAGGTGAGACGGCAGAGGCTTGGAGTTCGAGCGTCGGTGGAAAAACAACTGAAGTAAGATCGGAGAACGTGTCTCGAATTCAAAAGATTCCATGTGGGGCACAAAGTGAGTGTAAGCAGCAGAGTCAGATAGTTCAATTAACTCATCCGCAAATTTGAAAGATTCCAACTCGGGTGGTGACATGTCAAGATCGTCTAGAAACATGAAGCACTCGTATTCTCTATTGGAGTCGGCAGCAGCAGGATAAAAAAAGGAACGCACTGGTGGCGTCGAGATCATCATGGTCAAACAGAAATTCTTCAAATTCGTAGTCCTCGTGGACGATCTCCTGGATGGAACAAATATACAGTATATGAGCATTCGGTTCAAATGGTTGATTCCCTAACCTAAAAATATTGAGTTCGATTGTCATGTTACCGAAAGATAGGTTCATGGAACCATTTCGAAAATTGATCACCGCATTTGAGGTTGCAAGGAATGGGCGACCGAGATCACCGAAATTTGATTACGGGGGTTGGTTACAGGCTGTGTATCAAAGACTATGAAATCTACGGGGAATATGAAGTCCCCAGCCTTAATTAACACGTCATCTAGCTTACCCCTAGGATGGGTGATAGATCGGTCGGTCATTTGAAGAGTACAATGTGTAGATTTCAGTTCTTCTACACCAAGTTGCTCATAGACCGAATATGAAAGAAGGTTAACACTGGCACAGAGATCTAAAAGAACGCGAATGATTTTCTTATCTCCAATGGTAATTGAAATCGGGTAAGAGCATCACTCACGTTACTTGCCAAGGAAACTTTCTTCGGTGCCTAAGATTTCCTCTTCTTAGTGCACAAGTCTTTTAAGATTTTCGCATAAGAGGGGACTTGTTAGATTGAA
The DNA here is from genome assembly GCA_030015575.1 of Agapanthus africanus. Taxonomy (NCBI): domain Eukaryota; kingdom Viridiplantae; phylum Streptophyta; class Magnoliopsida; order Asparagales; family Amaryllidaceae; genus Agapanthus; species Agapanthus africanus. The sequence continues at coordinate 817,850,897 of CM057339.1, read as the reverse complement.
TTTAAGAGGGGAATGTTTATATTAACCTGTTTGAATAATTCCACAACCATCTCCATTTATGAACTTTGTTTATTGGGCCTCAACCGGTTTGGAAATGGAACTTTTTTTAAATTGGTTGAGTCCAATACTTGTAGAGGAGATTGTGGAGATGGAACGGAACCCAAAACTTAAGTTTGAGTGAAGTGAGATGTGGGTCCGTTTGAAGCAGCAGTTTTTGAAGAAGAGCCTCGTGAATAATGGAGAGCGGGCTCAGAAGAAAAAGAAGTTGGGATAGAAGAAACAGTCGGGGTGTCATCGTCATCATCAATTCGTGCACCAATGTTGTTGTTCAGCATTCTTCTCGATCTTAACATAGTGACCGCACTCACAATATGGTTCTGTTGTTCGAGAGCAACATGCGCATTATGTGGGTGACCAGGATTTGATAGTGGTTAAGACGGAAGCCTTCCCTTCTCTCTCTCGCTTAATGCTGCATTCAGTTGTGCAATCTGGGCTTCGATGGTCTTTATTCTTTGCTCGTGCGAAGTGGTATGTTGCACCAGAGACTGAATAGAAGATTGGATATTGGCGGTAGATTGAGTCGATTGCTTCACAAAAGCATTAAGTCTATTTTCTAGCGAGGAGACCTTATCACTACCGGACGGAAAAAAGTTGTTATTTTGAGGGAACGAATTGTTGTACGGTGCAAAGTTGTTTGTTAGATTCTGAAAAGGTTGGGGTTGGAAAGGTTGCTGACATTGTTGTTGTTGTGGTTGTTGTTGTGGAGGGGGCCCTCTGAAAGTTATTTTGGCCTTAGAACTGGTTTTGGTTATGATTATGGTTCCAGGCGAAATTAGGATGGTTCCGCCAATCGGGATTATACGTGGAAGAGTATGAATCGTTTCTTGGTCTTTACTGAAATACAGCATTAATCTGATCCTTTCCTTGAGATGGTGGATTATAAGGACACTCTTCTATCAAGTGAGACGGGTCCGAATAACAAGCACAAATGGTTTGAAAAGGAGCAACAGGATTGGGGAAGGAGCTGAAAATTTGCTTTCAATTGCCTCGAGTTTTCGCGTTATTGCAGCCATCTCGACTTTCATTGCAATTAAGATATCAAGTTGGTGAACTCCTGCTTTAAATTGACCGAAAGAAGAAGTTGAAGAAGGTGAAGCATTCGGCCGAGTGCTCTCCCACTACAGCGTTTGTTCCGCAAGATCATCAAAGAATTGCCAAACCTCCTCATCGGATTTGGATAGGAAGTGGCCTTGATAGATGGTCTCCATCAGCTGTCTAGTTGCTGGTTCAGGCCCTCGTACAAAATTTGGCAAATTTTCCATTTCTCAATACCGTGATGAGGACACTGAACAACGAAATCCTTATACAAATCAAAGAACTTCCAAATAGGTTCAGTTGGAAGCTGGGTGAATTGATTTATTTCGTTTTGGATTCTCACGGTTTTATAAGCGAGGACTGGACTAGCGTAGGTGTAAAACATATACAACATCTACTAGTATATATGTATATCAATATATAATAATCGCTCAAGGCGTGATAAAATGCAACATCACAGAAATGTAATAAGTATCACAGAACAATACAGATATCTGGGATCCCCGGGTTTTATAGAGCCGCTACTGAAACCCGACGTTCCCCTGGTCGTGTGGATAGCCTGTGCAATGAAATCCTAGACCCCTACGGGAGCGGCAAGTTACCCGCAAAAACCTGAAGCGAGGCAGCCCCCTTCATCAATGTGAATGGACCACCTAGCACTTCACGGAATCCGATAACTTGAGCACCCCTCCTTGGGTCAACCTGTACCCCTACGAGTGCGGCGAATAGCCCGCCAAATCTAGAGTGAAGCCCCCTCCGTCTCAAAGCCATGAGATGCGGGCCCGTTGCCCTCTAGAACCCGGCTATCCGTGCACCCCACTGCGGGGTAATCCTAGTACAGAAAGTAAAATATATACAACGGGTACATCGACCTCAGCCCGGTCATGCCCCAAAAGAATAATATACAAACAGGCAGTGATGGCAGTCCACATGTCGGACGCTTGCCCCGCAATATCAAATGTACATATACAAACAAACTGTACTACCATTGCATCCAGGCTATCCACCACGACAAATCCGCAACATCACAGTACAACACAGAACATCAACGTGAATGTCACGTTCGCAAATCCGTCTAAAAGGGCTATAGCAGTTAGATAGGATTTACCGATCAAGTGACATTCACGGTCGCAGATATAATGTAAATACTGTGAACTAACATGTTTAAAATTTTCGATCGACAAAGATTCCCGAAGTGGGCCCCAAGCACAACTGTAGCACTCATAATAAATCTAGGCCCAAACAGAATATACCAAAAACCCTAATTTCAAGTCATAGACCTACTGTAGAAATTTGGTACGGCGTTGACTTTTTACTGCGGCGGAACCGCGGCCAGAACATGGGTTTGGCCACGGTTCTGCGGTCCTACTGTAGCATCACCAAACCAAATTTTTACAGAATTCCTAAAATCGTCTGCACGAATTTCTGCAACACTCAAAATAATTTTTCGAGCACAAATGAAAATAGACAGAAACTGATGCTTTTGAAACCGCTGTTTTGGAATTTTTGTTCGATCAAAATTCTAAACACGTTAAAGCAAGCTAGAAAAGGTTAATGGCGTGGCTCTGATACCATGTAAGTCTACGGTAGCGCTCCGGCCGTATGTCCGAGGCCAAAATACGGAAACAAAAAATTTTCTTTAACTAAAAACCAGCGCTACCGCGGACTATTAACCCGGATCGGACCATTAACCTACTACTAGCTAACTAGAGAAAAGGTAGAGAGCTATACCGAGCGATCCGTGTCCTTCAGTCTTTGGCCACCATCCCTATCTCCTTGCGGTATCTCCGGTCTCGATCTCCTCGTCGGAAAGGGCACCACATCACCGAGTCTTTTTACGGGCTCCCACCTCTGAACCGAGGCAACTCGGACACGAAGTTAGAAAGCCGACGTGTCCAAAATTGCTGTAGACTATACGTAGATCACTATATCTCAAGGGGTTATTGAAGTTGCCATTTGGATGTGGAGGTGGAGTAATAAGCTTTTGAGATGAAGAAAAGGATTTTGTGCAAGCAAATGAGATCAATTTCCCACACCCAAAATTTTTTTGGACAGCCCCCCATCTCTAGTGGCCGGCCCCTTGAGGGAAAAAGGAAGAGGAGAGAGAGATAACATAACCAAATGTGTGATGATAATGATTAAGATATGTCACACCAAAGACCAACTCAATCCTCTCACAATCACATCAAATAAAGCAAGTAATGATGCACAAAAAAGTAATCATAAGAGGTTAGAACCATCATGAATCCTCCATCACAAAAAACACCCTCTATTTTGCTAATTTGCACATTTGCAAATAAGCCCCTCCATGGAAAATTCAGCCAAGGAAAGAAAGAAAGGAAAATGGCCGAAAAGGGAAAGCAAGTTGGCAACTTCAAAAAGCGATCCGGTACCAAATTACAGGATAACCCCGCGACTGTATATACATACCCCCATTTGTATTCCGACCGAATACAAATGCAATGAGACAAAATCTACACTGTATAATACTAGGATCCGGCTTAAATTAAAGCCCACTAGTATTATCAGTCCGAACCATAACACGTGCATAAGTGCGCGTGTACGTTCGAACCCTGCCATAAATCCATACGGCCTCTACAGCGTTTCGTCCGAAACTTGAGAAACTGTCTGTGGGGGACTCTAAAGACTCGTCAATATTTTGGCTGTGGATTTAACCACTAGCACGTCAGAGGTATTAGCCGTACGTAATGGGCTACCAGGTATTGACCAAAAGGGAAGTCGATGAGCGAACTCATCCTGACACCCTACTGAGCCTGTCAGTGACAATATCCGTACAGTCCGGTCCGTTCGTCTATGAGCATCGCATGTCGGGCCTAGCGGGTTAGTAAAAGTCAGACCCCCAAAAGCGGTACAAGTCGTGTCGGAGTGTAGCCCAGAACACCCTGAGATACTAGTGGAATACCTGCCAGTAAATCTCCTGCCTTGGCCAAGGACTTCGTGTAATGGCTCTCCTAGACACAGCGCGGCCTCACCCCCAATACCGGGAGAGACGAACCCCTGCCGATCCACTCACTGCCTCCATGTGGTTCGGGACTGTACCCAACTAAAACCTGTTTGCACGACTCCTTTGAGCCATGGTAGGGTAGTAATCGAAGTACAGTGGGAACTCACACGAGACAAATGACGATCTCAGGTCGATGAACTAACCTGTACACATGTCACCAGGGAACTGCTATCTGACGCTAGGTATAATACCAACTAGCATGTTCCCGGCGAGTCCTGTCCGGTGTACTCATAACCCAATGAGCACCTGTATACATCTTAGGTGATCCAACTGACACCAATGGCTTGTGAGATCGGCCACCGCCCCTCGTCGGGGTCTCGACTGTATACACTAGTCTACTAATGGAGTATCGATGCCCAGTCTCGAAACTCCCACGACTAGGGACCACTTTAAGGATGTGCTTATAGACTAACCAACTCTCACGTATATGATCGCCATCATACTGCTGGCAGTCAAGCAAGAATCCTAAGGGCTCTATCAACGTGTAATAGCGACCTGTAAAGTCACCTAAAGCAGTACACGATGATAAAGACAAACCATGGTAGCATACTATTCTCCATCAACGTGTAATAGTGAACCACAATGTCACCTAAAGCATGTACACGATGATAGAGACAAACCAGATAGTATACAATCATCCTGAGTAAGATTGTCCTACTGGCATAGTTCCTCCCTCAATCATTGCAATCACGTGCCTGCGATCCAATAATTGACTCTGAGGGCACTATATCCAACAGATCCTTGGCCTCTTGATAAGGCTGGGCAAGGAGTTGCCTGCTAAGGATAGACCGAGCAGGGTTGCTGCTCGGTTGCCTTCTTCTCTTCCCTGGCCTTTTTCTTCTGTTTAGCTTGCTCTGTCCGGGGCAAGTTGGCGTTCACCTCGGACACGAGCTGGATCTCACGTTCGGTCCAGGCCTTTACCTCGGCCATGGTCTTAGGTTGTGCTAATGCAAAGGAGCGTAGCCACTCCTTGTGCCTAAGACCCAACCTAAGGGCCGTAATGATCGTCTCGTCCCTATGTTCTGGGACCTCAATGAAGGCGTTGTAGAAGTGGGTGACGTATCCTTTGAAAGATTCTTTGTCCCCGCTCTTTATAGTAAAGAGATGGTTGATTGATTCGAAAAACTGTTTGTAGTTAACCGCAATCAATAACGGTGTTGCATGTAGTTAGACCGAGATGAGTACGGGTCGTCCTCAGGGAAACGTTGAACCTTTTACTTTTACTTTAGATGTGTTGAGAAAGAGAGGAGGAAGAAAGAATTTTATAGAATGTTTTCTAGATCTACGTTAAACAAGAATGTAAAATATAGATCTAGATTATTTTAAAGATGTAGTTAATATAATAAGGGGGCTTGTAGGGTTCGTTAGGATTTAGTAGTTATGAACGATTAATTAAAAGTTACCCTTTTTATCCTTTAATAGATTTAAAACTAGAACGACGGTGATGCGTGTAGATTAGGGTTTCTGGAGGGAAAAGGAATCCCACTCTTAACCCTTATCTCGACACGGAACTCCGTTCATATCTAGCCTTTACCAAAACAATCATTAATCTAATCTCTAATCGCGATCGGAACTAACAAAGAATTGTTAGCGCGCCCAATTAGGATGTTAATGATTCTTTTGATAAAGTTCATAAACTTTATAGGACTTAAAAAGGGTTTAGGGATGTTCATCATCCATTAGCCTACCCTAATCCTACGAACCCTAACAAGCGGAGAATTACTCGCGCATGTTGGGAGAAGAAGATGAAAAGACAAAGAGGGAAAACATAATATAAATTGCAAAAGAATTAAATAAAATAACTACCTTTATTAATCAACTTGAACAATCTACACTTTATTCCTTAGAAAATGATTACAAAACTAGTTGCTTCTCGATCTCTTCCAAGGAGGTAGATGAACAGTTGATGATCAGCCTGGATGCGTGAGCCGTCTTGGACTTCATGATCTCGTCGGCCTGATAACTTTTCCAAGAGGCTCTCGGTTCCCTTTTATAGTACAAAGCCAGAATATTTAGGTTCGAAACTTGGTAAAATATAGTAAAGATTCACCCTGGAAAATCTAGGCCCCCAACTCCATAGAAGTGTGGTGGATCCGCGACCCAAGGGGGGTTTGGCCGCGGATCCTCGCTCAAAGGCAGAGATCTCTTCATCAAAATTCTTGGGCTTTCTTCTTATGACATTTGGCAATCCTAGGCACCTTTAGAATTCAGAAATCTACTCTCGATTGCTTCCAGACTTGGTCTCCAAGTTTTGCTTCTTAATTTGGCAAGTTTTCTTCAACAAATTGATTTGTTTGATAAATTCTGCATAACAACTTGGAAAAGTCTGCACAATAATCTCAAATAATATTTAGTAGGCTTATTTCTACTAGGATTTGGTCAATGGATTTATTTGCATACATTTTCCTACCAAATACTAATTAAAATATATTAACACATGGAAAATGATGTTTTTACACATAAACCCTCAGATGTATAATATATTATAATAAAGTCATTTTTTTAATATGAAAATGGTAGGAAAAATGTAATACAAATGTGCAGTTTTATCAACTGAACAAATACCCCCAAACTTATCTTTGATCGTCCCGAGCAAACTAGTTTATTCAAGAGAAGGAAAAGAAGGGAGAAAACTAAGCACACTTTCGTAGGCAGACACGATTGCATTGAGCACGTGCAACAAGCCGTTAAACCTCTAGGTGTCCCGAGTAGGAGGAGTGTTGTTTCCTGAGGGTTTTCAGCGGATTACACCCACAAAATCCTATAACAAAAGAAAGATAGTGAAATTTACATATAAAGATAAGAACCATAAAAGAAAGACTTTGAAAATAAGAGTTTCTAACTATACTAGCTTTTCAGTTGTCATGAGCCCTATCTTAATAGTCATGAAAAGATGTTAGAAATCACATCATCCCTCAATAAAATATCGTCTTTATTCTTCATTCCTACCTTTCATCCAAACATTGATCATATAACCCCACGTGTGTGAAATGGACATCCCTGCACTCGGAAAATTCAATTCAAGCTATCATACTCTTGTCCATCTACCTTAGTACTTTTTAATTTAAAGAATATTAAGATTTGCTCACACATTTTCATGCGACCGTTAATACTTCTTGAGGTACTAACCGACCGATTACTCATGTGCTTGCTGATTCGGTGATAATATTCTCCTCGTCTTGCACCACCTAAGGCTTAGCAGTGACTCCCAGACCAGTTGGCCTTAGGGCACTAGGTGAAGAGGCACCCTCGCTATATTTTTTTATTGCTGCCTTGGCGATAACAAAATCAGTGTTCATTTTTTTCTTTTCACCATTTTTATATTTTCTTCATTTTTTTTTCTTTTCATACTTTGGCTTTTAGACAAGAGCATTTCAAGGTATCCTCTACTATCCCGAGTTTCAAGACGTGTGTAAGTGCATATAGTAGGGTATCAACATTCAAATGTTTGGCTTCTAGAATAGAAACTATTTTTCAGACTTATTTTTATCCTCAGATTAGTTACTTCCTTCATTTTACTAACCCTTGGGACAACAGCTCATAACTACTTATTACTAGTTCGTGTAAGAAAACTTCTAATTTTCTAGGTTTTCTTAAACTATTCCTATCTTTTGGATGTAATTTTTCACTTTCTACTCTTTTGTTATAATTTTTTTTTTTTTTAAATTTTTTTAAAATGTTGTGCTTATGCAAAATATGATGCAAATTGATATGTAAATAAGCACAAACCTCCCCCAAACCTGTTTACAGCAGTGTCCTCACTGATGTCATCCATTAAGCACAAAAACCTGTAGACTTGGGAGGAAATTATTAATGGGGGCAAAAATATATGAAAGTGAAAATCCTCCCCCAAACTTATTTTTGGCTCACCAATTTGAGGACAAAAGTTATATTCAAGAGCCAAAAATATACCCCCCCCTCAAACATGAGTTAGACAATACGAAGCATTTTAAGAGGGGTGAGTCATTTGGTCAAAATAAGGTTTTACAAAGACCAAAAGTTAACACCAACCATTCAAATATTTTATCAGTATATCGTATAGGTTGGTGGAAGAATGTGTTGTATCGAGTCAAGAAAAAGTAGGGAAGGGATAAGAGGTGGTCTGAAAAAGGTTTGAAATTAGAGAAAAGAAAGAATGAGGATGAATGTGAATGATTAGGAAGAAGGAATGGGGACGGTCCAACCTCTATAGGTGGAGATTGATCAATCACAAAATCCGTATTGTTTAAAAATTCAAGTTCGTCAGCAAAAAGTTCTTCAAAACTTTTATCAATGGTGTGATTGAACATTTTGCTGTCAAAGAGTTTTGTGCCAGAATTTATCCTACTTGATTCATAAAAAATCATTGAGGTAGAGAACTCGAAAAACTTATCTACCTCATTTTCAAAAATATCCAAATCAAGTTGAATTTCTGGTATTATTAAACTTGAATTAACGGGTTGTGATTTATCAAAACTCACTGAAACTATAGGAACAGAAGAAGAAGAACCGGAGAAAATAGAAGGTGAAATGGGTAAACAAATTGATGTGTCGAGTGTTGCTGAACCAGATGTGGAAGATGGAGGCTATAGTTTAGTCTGATCTTCGGGTATACCATTATCATCAACTTCAAGACATATGTGGGATTCGGAAAGAATTAAAGGCTCAAGATAACGACCACAAGGAAGTGAAAGGATTTGATGAATTGGTGGGACAAAATCATCCAAAATTTCGGGTTCATCAATCAAAATATCCCCAACGTCAATCACCTCATTCAAGTGAAGGTTAAAATTCTCAAACTCCTCATCAAAAGTATGGTTTTCAATCAGTTTTGGTTCAAGAGTGGAGGTGTAGAGATCACAAGGGTTGGGTATGGTTTCACTTGAAATGGACCCTTCACAGTCGGGTAAATCAAACACTACAAAGTCACACAACTTATCAGTCATTCTATTTGGTGTACTTGATGAATCTATGAAACTGGAGTTGTGGATTTCAGTTTGAAAATGGAAGGTTTGATTAGGAAGGGTGTATAATTCTGTCTCTCTACCCAAATTCTCATTTTGTCCGATGCCCGTATTATATACTGAAAAATCTTGGGTTGGTTCGGAACTCGTTGCCCTTTCATATTTAGCCATGCTTTCCTTCCATTCCTCTCTAATGCGGTTCATCATCACTATACCTTCTTCTAATTTCCGCTCAAGACTAGACTTTGGTTGATAAGGGGTTTCAGTATAAGATTGAAATTCCTGTGGATAATTAAAACTCCCAAATGACTGATTAGAAGAACTGTCTAGAGAAGATGGAAAAGTCGGATTGGATTGATAGGAATAGAATGGTTGCGAAAATTGGGTAGGAGTAGGATCAATATTATGATAAGAAGAATATTGATATGGGTTGGTCGGTTGGCTATCAAACTCTTCTTTGGAAAGTGGAGGTGATGGTTGATATTGGTCCGGGTTGAAACTTTGGCCTCTAACCCTAGCTATGTGCTCAGCAATGGACATTCGTCTAGGGGCTTCCTCACTCTGGGTATCAACTGAAACAGGTGTAGGATTAGGATACGGTTGATAAGACCTAGACTGAGGTGGCCAACTGTTTCTTCCTGCATGTTCTATATGATCTCTTAAGGACATAGAAGAGCCGGACGGTATACCGAAGGGATTTCGAAAACAAGAGATATCTGGTTGTGGACAGCAAAGCTCGGCAAGTGTTCTTCTGTTTAGGTTACCCATTATAAGAAGAGAAGAAGGGGGGAGGGGTAAAAAGGGGAGAAAATAATTGGTTTGTTTTGAAAAATGAAGGATTTAGACAAATCACACAAAAATGCACAAACAACCCTAGAACTAAGGTTACCTAGGTCCAGTCTCTAGACCGCTCCTAGACTTCCAAAGGACAAGCCGCAGGATCAATCCTCTACCGCCTCCGTACTACCCTTGTAGCCAGCTAAGTGCCAGGTAAGTGGGAAGGAACCACAGTAGTGGGCCTAATTAAAAACCACTAGCCTTTGACACACTTACCTAGGCACTACAAAAGTAATGCGGATAAACAATAGATTACCCACGACCTTCCTCTGTCCTTATTGAGCGCGACAGTCCTTAGAGTCTGGTCTAGATATTTTTTAAATTAATGAAGGGTTGATCTATATGCTCGGTTTGTGATTTGTGGGGCTTAGGAAGAGTGATGAAATCCCCACCTAATCTTAATTTGGTCTTTGCCCCTTAAAGTCCGTATTAAAATATGCAAAACAAAACCAATCACAAAACTTTTGCAAAAAGATTTTTAAGCGGCGCTATTTTGCAAAGAATCCTGCAGAAGATAGATTTTATTGGATTTGAGAGGAGAGAGAAGGAGTTAAGAAAGATACCAGAGAAGTGTGAAACCCTAGATCTCATGTTTTCTCAAGTCCGTGACTCCAGATTCCCTCGCAAAATTCACACACAAATCGTTAAATATGCAATTTGCAGTTTTGACTCGTCTAAGAAATCAACACAAATAGTAAAAATAAAAAATTACGCATGTATCCCCGGCAACGGTGCCATTTGATTGATTCGAAAAAGTGTTTGTAGTTAACCGCAATCAATAACGATGTCGCATGTAGGTAGACCGAGATGAGTATGGGTCGTCCTCAGGGAAACGTTGAACCTTTTACTTTTACTTTAGATGTGTTGAGAAAGAGAGGAGGAAGAAAGAATTTTATAGAATGTTTTCTAGATCTACGTTAAACAAGAATGTAAAATATAGATCTAGATTATTTTAAAGATGTAGTTAATATAATAAGGGGGCTTGTAGGGTTCGTTAGGATTTAGTAGTTATGAACGATTAATTAAAAGTTACCCTTTTTATCCTTTAATAGATTTAAAACTAGAACGACGGTGATGCGTGTAGATTAGGGTTTCTGGAGGGAAAAGGAATCCCACTCTTAACCCTTATCTCGACACGGAACTCCGTTCATATCTAGCCTTTATCAAAACAATCATTAATCTAATCTCTAATCGCGATCGGAACTAACAAAGAATTGTTAGCGTGCCCAATTAGGATGTTAATGATTCTTTTGATAAAGTTCATAAACTTTATAGGACTTAAAAAAGGTTTAGGGATGTTCATCATCCATTAGCCTACCCTAATCCTACGAACCCTAACAAGCGGAGAATTACTCGCGCATGTTGGGAGAAGAAGATGAAAAGATAAAGAGGGAAAACATAATGTAAAATGCAAAAGAATTAAATAAAATAACTACATTTATTAATCAACTTGAACAATCTACACTTTATTCCTTAGAAAATGATTAAAAAACTAGTTGCTTCTCGGTCTCTTCCAAGGAGATAGATGAACAGTTGATGATCAGCCTGGATGCGTGAGCCGTCTTGGACTTCGTGATCTCGTCGGCTTGATAACTTTTCCAAGAGGCTCTCGGTGCCCTTTTATAGTGCAAAGCCAGAATATTTAGGTTGGAAACTTGGTAAAATAAAGTAAAGATTCACCCTGGAAAATCTAAGCCCCCAACTCCATAGACGTGCGGCGGATCCGCGGCCCAAGGGGGGTTTGGCCGCGGATCCTCGCTCAAAGGCAGAGATCTCTTCATCAAAATTCTTGGGCTTTCTTCTTATGACATTTAGCAATCCTAGGCACCTTTAGAATTCAGAAATCTTCTCTCGATTGCTTCTAGACTTGGTCTCCAAGTTTTGCTTCTTAATTTGGCAAGTTTTCTTCAACAAATTGATTTGTTTGATAAATTCTGCATAACAACTTGGAAAATTCTGCACAATAATCTCAAATAATATTTAGTAGGCTTATTTCTACTAGGATTTGGTCAATGGATTTATTTGCATACATTTTCCTACCAAATACTAATTAAAATATATTAACACATGGAAAATGATGTTTTTACATATAAACCCTCATATGTATAATATATTATAATAAAGTCCTTTTTTTAATATGAAAATGGTAGGGAAAATGTAATACAAATGTGCAGTTTTATCAACTGAACAATGGTCAACGGTCCGCTTCTGCCGTCTGTTCCTGACGAAGCGTCCGAAGAATTGAGTGGCCAGCTCATCGAAGGTAGAGATTGAGCGTGGCGCGAGTTCTCGGAACCAGTCTCGTCCGGAGTAGATGAGAGTGGTGGGGAAAGCGTGACAATGAGCGGCGTCGGAACAGTCCTGGAAACTCATCCCGGCTGTGAACGCGTCCAAATGGTCCTTCGGGTCGGACGTCCCTTCGAAGAAGGAGACTTTCGGGGGCTTGTTCCGGGAAAAGACGTAGACGGCGAGTAGCTCTTTGGTGAAGGGCTTCATGAGCGAGTAGGCGACATATTTAGCCCCATCGCTTGAAGGACGATTTTCCCGATACATGCCTTCGATCTTCTTTTCGAGGGCGTCGAGTCGGCCGTGGTATCCCGATAATTCGGCACATTCTGATTTTTGGCCTCTGCTGCCGGAGACCTACGCCTGGCCACGGTTCCGGTTCCATTCGATGAGGTTTCTTAGGTCCCCTGGCGAGGTCGTCTTCGAGCTGTCGTGGCGAGTCCCGTCCGCGCGAGCCCGTCGAGGGAGGGGGTGCCGGTCATGCCTAGACATAGACGAGCTGACCGACACCTCTTCGGGAAGGACAGAGGCACGATGGGCCTCGGGGCGAGGCGCTCTGGTGAAAGATCTCGGTGTTGAGCTATGCGGCGCCCAGCAGGTCATTGAATACGTTGGCCCGGGGGATCTGCGGCCGCCAGAAACAGCAAGGTGGTGTCCGGTCGTGCCGACGTGGGCAAAGTCTTCTCTCCCTCTATAGGGTTCTCGGTCCCGAGATGGGGGAGCAGCGACCTGGGGATCTTGCCCGGCCGTTTGGACACGGACGAGTGCATCCACGACGGACACAAGCCGATCTATCCGAGCGGGTAGGGCGCGAATGGCGTTTGGGGAAGGAGAGGATTCTCCCTCGTCTCCACTGCGGGGAGGGTGACGACTGGTGCTTGGATCGTCTCGGTGACCGCTCTCCATGAAGTTGAGATTGGAAGGTGAACTTTAGTTGAGTGGAACTAACGTTTCCATAGACGGCGCCGGCTAATGGATCTCTGGATCTCCTTCAGATGTTACCTTCCGCTGATCTGCCGGGAGCGCTGATGGATGGCTGAGATTGAGTTGGAGGGTTGCCTCCTGAAGCATGTGGATCTCAAAGAGTTTTATGTGGTTGAGGCCGAGATACCTGCAAGGAAGCCCCGGGGTGGTTGTGCCACCGAGAACCTTCCGACGATCAAGTTAGACGGGGTATTTTGACAGAGTAACGGCTTATTGGAGTCAAATTGGCTTACCTGAGTCGTCTGGGAGAGGGGTTTATATAGTGGCAGCAATGAACAGGCGGGCGCGAGATTCTTGCCGGCCTATACGCCCGTGGCGTTACGCCCGCATGATAGGCAGGATTCCCCATTAATGACGAGATATGCTCGTTAATGAGGGATCATGACGGCGTGGAACGCGGGATCATGGGCGGCGGATATCTCGCGCCTGGCGAGATTCGCGGAGCCGTGGCGGAGACGCCTATGATCGGTGTTATGGGTCGGTCGATGAGACCGAGGAAGATAAGCTCGCCAGGAGGCTCGGGAACGAGCGGGAGGCCTAGGCATCTTGGTTCTGTGATAGCTCGAAAGCGAGCCGGAGGGCCGAGAATGCCCATCGTGCAGGAGGCTCGGAGGTGAGACAACGGTTGTTTGTAAGGCGGGCATAAGAGTAGTTTGGACGGCCACTGAAGGTCGGAAACATTCTCGGGTCGAAGGCCCAGGATATGCTTCTAATATACCGTTGTCGCTCCTTTCCCGTGAGCCATGGGACACGTCAGTCGCCACGTGTCGTGATCTCAGGAAATACCACTTCTGAGCATTATCATTATGAATTACGGCTGTTCGAATCTCTGAGTGAGCTGAATGTAGAAATTAAGGTTTTCTCGAATCCAGGTGAATGTTTGAATTCATAGACATTCCATAATTCGCTAGAAATTGAGATAATCTGAAAATAATACTATTAATTATAGTATTACAATAAATTTTATGTAGACTACGAAGAACTGATCCTAAACTTTCTAGAACTCAAATGTGCTGAATGGAAGTAAAAGTGTAATATTGCCAAATTAACTAAACTAGAAAATATGATCAATTCATCTGATTATATCAACCTGAAACTACTCCTTTAAAAAGGAACAATAATGCCAAAATATTCTAAAATTTCTAAGCTGCTTTTTATAAACAGAAAATAAACTTATTCAATATATGTTAGGAAATGCTATTTTAGGTGGAACTAAGTTACACCCTATCTAAAATAATCCATTCATAAAAAAATTTCCGCGATCGGTTACGATTCATTCTGATCTCCATCATCTAAATTAAGTATGCGTAAATCAAGTTTCATGTGATTTATATTCTTTTATACATTGATCTAAGATTACAAAATGTTCTATTGTTAGAAAACCGTTCATTTTGCAACAAACCGATGAATGTACAATTAGTTTTCAAATCACATGAAACTTGACGTGCGTACTCATGCTTTAGATAATGGAGGTCACAAAGGACGGAGCCGATAGCGAAAAAAAAAATTCATGAAGCGGGAATTATGTAGGATGTAACTAACTTAGATATACCTAGGGATTGAAATAGACTCGTCCATCTAGGTATTTCTCCATTACACGGTATTTTTCGTCCTTCGTCACATTTTAATTATAAGGAAATTTATGATTAATTCAACTAGATAAAAAATCCAAGCACTAAGTTCTGGTCTGGTTTTAATTAAGAAAACAATCATATATTCCAGCTAGTATGCTCTCGTCTTATTGAGCAGGAGCTAATATTGTTCCTACCTTATAATTAGGTACAATGGGTTAAAACAGCAATCAATCACAAGTACTGCGAACGAGCTGCTATCATGAAGAGCGTCAAGTCATATGACATCTATAATGCCCAATATTCAACATTAGTCATTCATTAGCATAGTAGGCATCACGTAGGAAAGGATTCTCTTTTATGATTATAGTTCAAGAATTTGACAACTAAATATCCTGTTTACAAACAAGACATGATCGGATCATCCTAAAAGATTTTTGGTATCGTAGAGGATTTGGCCCCACATGCAAAGTGCCATTATTTGCAAAAGGCTCAAATTAAAACTATATATATATGAGCAATATTTTTGATACTAGTAGATTTCATGTTGGGTACTGAGGGCCGGCGGGCCTGTTAATTTGGTTCCTTAAGTCCTAAAGAGATTATTATTCCCTTGATTCCTAAGTTTTGTATTTCCTTGCTTAAATTTTGTTCTCTTCACTTAAAGGGCCAACTCCAAAATTTAAGTGGAATTCATGTGTTGTGTTTGTTTTGATTTTAAGTAAAAATTTGAGTGGATTCAAAAACCTTCTGGATGAGTTTACTCTTTAAGATTACTTGAATAAAAAATTAATTTTCATAGTAATAGAGGAGAGAGAAAAACAGAGTGGTGACCATAACCTAAAGTTATATGATATGACAAGAATCAAGAACCAAGTTTGGTCCCAAAACTCTTGAATTTAACTTTTGCAAAATTAACTCCTAAGATGATATGTGATGATGTCAAATACATCCAAGTAATAAAAACAAACACAAACTTTACCCTCTAAGGGAAAAATACAAAAAGACATGTTGGTGCTATAATGATTGTCCCCTCTTGATTCTATACTCAACCCTCACTTCCATGAAACAAACAGCATCTCAATAGATGCATGATTAACTTTGGGACTTCCATTCAAGTGATTATGTATTACTTTTCCTGACAGTATATTAGCTTAATTAATAACATTCTACCCAAGCCAGAAAAGAATGGAGTCTATATCTTCGACATTCAACTGTCATGTAAGTGAACTTCGCTGTTTATAATCTTTGACAACATGTAGATCAAAACGTGGATAGAAAAATATATTTCATCTCGCATTCGTTGTCTGCCTTGACCAATTATCTACCCATAGAGCTGCAGCTAGGGTTGATATATAATAGGGTATATTGTTGATAAAAACCCGGCACAAGTAAAACATGACAAAATCTCTCTTGTAATTTTTAATTAGAGAGAAGGAGCCTGCTCTTAAAAATCTTTGTCTAAACATCCCTTGGCCCAATACCAAGTAAGGCCTGGGTATTATATATGGATGGACGAAAATACCCTCCATTCATTCACAACCGTTCAAAATTTCTCTCTTTAATTCTCTCTCTCTCTCTCTCTCTCTCTCTCTCGCGCTCAATCTCATAGAACCCAATTCAGCTCTCGTCGTCACCATCGTCGTTACCGTCTTTGCCATCGTCGTCGTCATTCTCTTACTCGATCTCATAGAACCAAATTCCTTTTTCTTTTCTTCCCAAAACCTTTCTTTCTTTCTCTCTCTTCAACCCAATCTCTCGACTTGATCAAAATCGACGGCGGACGAAAATGGTAACCGCGCTACGGTGGCAGAAAAGAAGAAGGTCGAGGAGAAGAAATCGTGGGCAGATGTAGCGAAAGAAGAATCGGCGGCGGAAGCAAGCCACGAAGGCGGCGGCGGCGAAGAAAAGGAGGAGGAGGAGAAAGCCGCAGAGGAACCGAACAAGATCGAGTCCCTCTCGATCTCAGTCACTCATGATGACAATTGCTTGGATGATCTTGACGATTCCCAGATCTACTCGGCGAAGAATTGAAAACCTAGTTAGGATCTCTCTCTCTCTCTCTCTCTCTCTCTCTCTCTCTCTCTCTCGATTTCTATTCAATTTTTTATGACAATCTTTGTAATAACGAAGAAAATTAGGGTTTTGGAAAATTAGGGGTTTAAAACTAAATTCTGGAGTCCATTGAACTTAACCAGCATTCATGGTTTCTAGAAGCGATTTGTTCATAGTTAGTGTGGAAAGACTGGAAGAATGATGGACCTGTCTAAATTAATTGCAGGCAGCTGTTTAGAAATTACATGCAACTTTTTTAGAAATTACATGCAACTGCTTACAAATTATAGACAAATTCTTACAAGTACATGCAACCGTTTAAAAGTCAGAGGCAAATGGTTAAGTTCTTACAAATTACAGGCAACCGCTTAGAAGTCAGAGACAACTGGTTAGATGTTACAAGCAAGTGTTTAGATATTACAGACAACTGCATATAAGTTACAGAAAACTGCTTACAACACTACTACAATAGGAGGTTGCCCCTACGGATAGTGAAATCCGTAGGGGCAGATTTATTTTGGCCCTACGGATTAATCCGTAGGGCTATAGGGTTGCCCCTACGGTCCTTACATATTTATATAAAAATTATTAAATCTTAAATTGTTGTTTGCCCCTACGGAGCCGCAAACCAAGAACCTACGGACTTATCCGTAGGGGCATCTAAACAGGGATTTAAATTAAAAGCTCAGATCGATCTCTACGCTCATTATTCCCAATTTATCTCGCGCGAACAAAAAATTCCCAAACCCTCGTTCCCGCCGATCGATCGTCGTTCTCGTCATCGCCGGAGCCGCCGATTCATCGTGGCCACCGCCTGCTTTCGTCGTAGCCACCACTTGCTTTCGTCGTCGCCGGCGCCGGCTCATCGGAGTTCTCGTCGTTGCCTCTGCACAGGTAAGGAATTCTTCAATTTATCAATTTTTTTATTGGGGGTGCGGCTGGGGCTGCGGGCTGGGGCTAGGGCTGGGCTGAGGCTCGGGCTAGGGTTGGGGCTCGGGCTCGGGCTGAGGCTAGGGCTGTGGTTGGGGTTGGGGCTCGGGCTCGGGCTGCGGCTAGGGCTGTGGTTGGGATTGAGGCTCGGGCTCGGGCTGCGGCTAGGGCTGGGGTTGGGGTTGGGGTATTGGCCGGGGCTCGGGTTGTGGTTAGGGTTAGGGTTAGGGTTGGGGCAGGGGGTTGCGGCAGGGGGTGAGAATTTTTCTAGGTTTCTTTTAAAGCTTGTGAAGGAAATTTTGAGCCCCGAAAAAATGAACATTTCTAATGATTTTGATAAGAGACAAGGGAGCAATAAAGTTTTGTTTTCTATTTGTCTATATTCAAATGTCTACTTATATATATATATATATATATATATATATATATATATATACAATCTCAATATTCGTGGCATGTTGGTTATAAATTTCTCTCTCTGTTGAGATATATAGCATACTTCAGCACATAGCTAGGTATGCGATAAAATTATTTTTGATAAAACAATGCATGATATAATATGGAAATATTTTTGTTTCTTTGCTTCAATCATACAAACGTGTTCCAAATTAACGTAATTCAAATAGCAATTCCTTGGAATTTTTTAGTCCAGAGAATCTTGATCAAGTCTCAGGATCATATTGATTCAACAAAACGCATCCACTTGCAATGGTACTTAATTCACCATTTACTAGTTATGTTACCTGCATTGATTAGCATGTCATGGTTATCATATTTGACTTGTATTGTTGCACTTTGTGCAGTTAAGGCTGAATCAGAACAGACTTACCATCAGAGAATCTTACAAATCCTTGACCAGCTTGAAGCTGAGGTAATCAAACAAACCACTTTTCTGTTTAGCCCAAAACTAAGGCTGCTTTTTGCAGGCATTAGAAATAAATGCAAGTTAAGTTCTGCCGAGTAATTTGCCAACAATTTTTGCACATCTCTATGTTTGATAAACAAATGGCATCAGAGCGGCCAAGAATTGAAGCATGTCCAAGCCCAGTTCTGTAGGTTGTACATTCATATCAGGCTGAGTCAGATGTGGAGCTTAACTTGTCTCTTGTAGACTATGCCGTAGTTAGAAAGGTACTACTTGTTTTCATTTTGTACTTCTAACTTACAAATCCTAAGCCCAATGTTTTAGTTCACTGTGTTAGATAGTAAAAGATCACTCTGCACATTTCCGTAGGAATTTGTCTTTTAGATGTTTTTCTGAGTGTCACATCGTTCTCACCCAAGTTTGTAAGCCATGTTCATTATTCTTTCAATTCTTTTAACTTGAATATGCCAGTTATTGTTCCGTTTATTATAAAGTTGCAACAAAGAGTCTCTGTTAGCACTTCCATGCACCCTTTACATGTTTTTATCATATCCACTCCTATCTATCCAGAAAGTCAACATCTTCTGGTATTTGTTTTCAAAAAGAAAAGATAAGAGAGGAAAAGATATTTGTCCGTCTCATATTTGAGCCATACTTTTGATTTTCTTGCAGATTCTGGGTTGATTTTCTGTGATAATTCATAAACATAGTAATATTTGTAATGTTTCTTCTTGTTAGTCTAGCTTTCCTCTTATGAATGCCAACACTGTTTTTGCCCTCCTTTTCTTCGGGCACATGATATCTTGCACCTCTCCTCTCGAAAACTTATTTCTCTTTTATTTTCTATATCTTTATTTTATTTTATCTTATTTGCTACGCTTTGTTTTGTTTTATTATATTTTTCCTCTGCTAATTATATTCTTCTAGATCATGTTTGCCTAATCTATCCGAGGCTTAGCATAATCTAGTTGCGATAAACAATTCCATCTTCTGCTACTATGGTGGTACTGAGAAACTTCCATTTAGAAATGACAGCACGTATTTTGTGGAAGTACTGTACATAAGTAAAACCACAACGGGCATGACAAATTTTTTGACCAGGTTCCGATTACTGTGTGAAAGTTGTTCGGATGAAATTCTAATTCTGGTGGAATTGAAACCGATAACCGGTTCATATGGTGATTTAGGCTGCATCAGTGATATTTGTGCCTACATTGATGCCTCAAGCAACGAATCAATGATGTGGATCACAAACTAATTAAATAAATTTTGAATACCAATCTGGACTGGGATTTGTGATTGGGGAGAAGTTTGTGTGCTCATGGGCATGACACAAGTCGGGAAAAGTACAACTTACAACGATCGTGTTCCAAATTAACGTAATTCAAATAGCAATTCCTTGGAATTTTTTAGTCCAGAGAATCTTGATCGAGTCTCAGTTCCATATTATTGCTAGTGGATGCGTTTTGTTCAAAGAGTCTTTTCCTTTTAGTAATTTTCCTCTTTAGGAAGTTTTCGACATTGAAATCTCACTAGTTGATAATGTTAAATGAGTTCTAGTCCTAGTTTGCTACATTTTTTTATATATAGTAGATGGTGATACTTCTTTAAGTAAAAACAACCCTACACTTAAGCGAAATCATAAATCGAAACACACATATATAGAATACAACTCATACATGGGTACCCTCAAATCTAACTTTAATTATCGATAATTTATTCTTTTCAACGACGAACGCACACACAAAGCATATACACGGATTTTCTCCTTTGTCAGTAACCATCCCGTTCTTAGATTTCTCAATATAGTCATCATAACCTACAATTTATATGATACAGTCTAACATGGCCCATGAGTACGTCAGGGTTATGGACTGGATGTATGTGAATTGGCAACAACGTATGCAACCTAAGTTTGTCACTGGAGTTTCTGCTTTCATTGAATTTGCACGCGCACTTAAAATAACAACCTTTATACTAAAAAAATTATGTATGCTATTACTTAGTAGTTTATGGTTTTTAGACGCAAAAGCCTGTTAGTTGTATGTATGCCCTAGAGGCCAGTATTGTACAGATGATGTATATTATATTGGATGCTTGGACATATATAGAGATGACTTTCTTGCTCGATATGATAGTATGCTATCTGGTTACTCTTTATCTTAACATGTACACTTGTCTCTTTAAACTGTCTTATAGTTACATGTTGATAAAGCCCTTAGGATGTGTACTTGACTACCTGGACTATGATGCAGATCATACTAGTGGGGACATGGTAGTCCATAAGTACATTCTTCAAGGTCCCTAGTCGTAGGTGTATCGAGACAGGGCATCGATATACCAGTGTAGACTAGCGTATACGCTTCTCGACCCATGAGATGGGCGATGGATGATCCCATATCCATTGGTGTTTGACATCAGAGATGGTATACGGGTGCTCAGTAGAGACTGGGTACACTAGACGGACTCGCCGAGAACTCCCAGATGGTATTATACCTCACGTCAGATGGCAGTTCTCAGGTGACACTTGTACAGGTTAGTCTATAGACCCGAGATCGTCATAGAGTCTTGTGTGATTCCCACTGTGCTTTGATCTCCACCTTACCACGTCCATGAGGGCGTGCAAAACAGTGGTCTTTGGGTACAGTCCCGAGTCACATGGAGGCAATGAACGATAGGAGGGGTTTCGTCTCTCCCGGTATTGGGGGTTGATGTTGCGCTGTGCTCGATTGGCCGTAACAGGGAAGTCCCTGGCCAGGGCTAATCAGAGATTTGCTGGTAAGTGTTACCAGTAGTTTCTCGACCCGTTATGAGCCTCACATCGGCACGACTTATCGGTTATTGGGGTCTGACGTTTACCACCCCTAGACTTGATATGCGATATATCAGACGAACAGACCGGACTGTACGGTAAGTGTTACTGGTTAGATTCACAGGAGTGTGAGCGGGCTAGCTCGTCGATCTTCTGATCGCTCAATACCCGGATGGCCGTTACGTTTAGCAGACCGCTTGCGGCTTGTGGGTGCTTGATATGATCATCATCTGCTACCGGCGTATTGACGAGTCTTTAGAGTCCTACACAGAGGTTTCCTGGCTCAAGCGAAACGAAATAGGAGTGCATATGAGATATGTGCAGGACCGAGAATGATGCGTGTATATGATACCGTATTCAATTCTCGCGATGAATGTATCGATTGGTTATATGCGATATAACCTAGATATCGAATCAAGGATTGGTTCGATAAGCCGATACATAGGATACTAGTCGGTTATATGCGATATGACCGGATCGTTAAATCAAGTGTTGATTTAATGATTTAATGTATAATAATATATTTGATATATTACTTTGCATTAACTAGTATTGGTTCATTTTAAAAGGATTTTCTCACGTGATGCACATTGTATATGTGATATATTTTTGTGCACATATTTGTATCATATTTGATGATACTTGATCATGTGGTTAAGTGTAAAGAATTAAACCATGGTTAAGAGATGATTAGGGTTTTGCCTTTTCATTTATTTATTTATTTGGAAAAGATTTAAATAAGAATGGTGGCTATGTTTGTTTCTAGTTGAAGCTTCATGAAGCTTTGACTTCTTAACCATTCTTGTCTTCATGCTTAACCCTAACCCATCCAAGTAACCATGGTCTATTCTCTACACTCTACTATGGTTAGCTTATGATAAGTATTGGATTATTTTTCATTTTAATTCAACACTTATCATATTCTTTCTTCTTCTTCATCATCTTCTTCTTCAAGAAAGCTTGATGCCATCAATGGCAACTTGAGTTCTAAAGTGAGAAATCCAATTCCAAAGTGAACCCACCTCCTATTTCTTCACCCTCTACCTCTTGCCAAGTTGTTTTGGGTGTTTTCTTCACAAGTTTCACAAATTTGTGAAGTCGGAGCTTGAACTTGTGATGCCTCGACGTAGATCATCTTCGGCACGAAGCCGACGACCTAGTCCGCCCATTTCTCCGATCAAGCCGACGATTGAGTCCGGGATTCGAGATGGACAGCGAGAGGATGCCTATGTGGAGCCAAGGAAGTGGATATCCGGATCTACAAAGGTTGTAGCTTCTTATCTTTAGTTAAGTTGTTAACTAGATTTGTTTATCGCCTAAACTTCTAGTCAACGATCCGTATTAGGGTTTCTCGGCACCCATAAAATTAGAAATTGGCATGGTTGATGCCTTGTGAGACCTCTATAGTGTGCCTAGGAACCCTACAGTGGTATCAGAGCCTAGCTAGAGCCTTAGGCGATGTGTAGACGGAGTTAGAAGTCCGATCGAACCGAAACCCTAAAACAAAACATGCTCTCTGTACATTTTTGAAAATCTGGGAATTTTGTGAATTAAAAATATGCAGAAAAATCAGCAGGAATTTCTAAGAGTTACTGTGAAATTCGACAACTTAATTCCATCAACCCACCGCGGAACCGCGGCAGAAGCATGGCTTCTGCGGCGGTTCCGCGGCCGTATGGTCACAATGCCCTATAATTTTTGCACAGTAATTCCTCTTTTCTGATGCTGGATTTTCTGGGAATTTTTAAATATCACTCAAGAGTTGAGTTTTCTGGGTTGTATTAGGGACTCGGTATTTCGATCGGATTATCAAACTTTGTCTATGTGTTTTCCGGATATTTTTGAATATGTTAAAAAGTTCGACCGGATATAAATACCCACTTTTTCCCCTGTCGGGAAATTTCCAAGTGTTGGATCTTTCCGTGGTTTAAAGACGTTCTGAGTAGTGCAAGTAACACGATGGTCCCTCTAGAAGACAACAAACCTTAACTCGATTATGTGACCGTCTTGAACTGCCCTTTGAACCTTCGGGTTTGGGGCAGTACGGCGTGCCACATGTGAGGCGTTGGCTTGACCCTTCTACGGCTGGACCGTTGGTACTGAGGCATGAAGTGAATGTCCTTGAACCTATTTCATGTGTTGGACGGTTTCGGGAAAACTTGGGTGTTCGAATGTTCGATCGGAAAGTTTAATATTTTCTATTTATCCGGAATGGGATACAATAATTAGAATTCACAAACAGTTATGAGATAACTGGATGAATGTTATAAATCTAGCGGTTTAGTCTCACTTGATATTGAAAAGAGTTTTCGATAATGGGACTAAAATGCGGGGTTTATAATTTGTTAGGCATGTGATGTCTAAGTATTTCATTTGATTAGGCATGCAATGTCTAAAGAGGTTGCGGATTCCAACTGTTGTAGTTTTACACTTTCTTTTCTGTGACCGTAAGTGTAATATGTGATATCGCCGGTTTCGTTGCTATATGTCAACGACAATTGGGATACGCATGTTTACTTACGTTGATGACATGTGATGTTATGTGTTGCTGGATATGTTATATTGGATCGTCGTGTTCGAATAGCCGGGGGGTTTTATGTGAGATGAGTGTTTTTCATTTTCATTCATGTAAAAACTTGTATGTAATATTCTTTTATTTTGGGACACTTCCAGGTTGCGGAAGATGTCACCCTTTGTATATTATTTACTTTTCTGCATTAGGATAGACCCAAGGAGGGGAGCACAAGTAACCGGGTTCTGGGGTTCAGTGGGAGACCAACTCGAGGAGTCGAGTCCGGGTCTTCTAACCCTAGAATTGGTAGGGTTGCTTGCCGCTCTCGTAGGGGTCTAGGGGTGTGGGATTGGCTATTCATCACGACCGTGGAATCCGTGTTTTATACTGGCTCGTATTGAAAACACGGACGTCCTAGTATATCCAATGTTTCATATGTTTCTTCTGCTGCGATATCTGTGATGTGATCATGTGATGTTCTGTGATAGATACAGTATATAGTATATATGATATATTATATAGACGCTACTTATGTTTTGCACCCGCACTAGCCCTGCCCTGCTCTGTCGTTAGTTACCCAACCTAACGGTGCACGAGGGGACATCGAGACGAATGCGGATGGCATAAGTGTACGTCATATCTATCTGTGATGTTTAGGTATTTAAATGATGGGACTTCATTAATGTGATTAATGAAAGAAAAGAAACCTAAGATGTTGTAGAATCAAATTTTAAACAAAACAGGTAGCTACAGTTCTTGCTTTGCATAGCGGTATATATGATATACCCTGCACCTTATTCGATAAGGAAAGGCCGAGATCTCTTCACCGGGAGTGACTCCTTTAGCAATAACTGGCAGATGCTACACACTCGGTTTGACTTTTGATTGCTTCTATAGTTTCTGCTTTGCACAGTGATATATATGATATATCCCGCACTTCATTCAACGAGGAAAGGGCCGACGATCCCTTCACCGGGAGTGACCCCTTTAGCAAAACTAAAAAAGCCTCAAAATCACTCCATTTCAAAACTTCATTTGATTCTACAATGATATCAAGTTCATTACGCAATAGGTTTTCAGAAAAACCTGACGTAGCCCTCCGTCATTTCAGATAAATCCTACTTAGTATTCGTGCTACGTTTGTTGAGCTCCGTCAAGGCGTAGTGTGCGGTAGCTAACTAGTATTTATCTGCTTATGCATATGATGCAGATTGGATTAGGGTAGTCGTACGACCTTGTTGACCTCCGTCAAGGGTCGTGCGGGTGGGTTTGATTCAATCAAGAAATGACGGGTTGAACTTTACTTGCACCCTGTGGTTTGTTGACCTCCGTCAAGGTCATAGGATGCTTGGGGCAAAATATTATCAGGAATTTCAAGTGTTGAAATTTGCAATGAGATTGCATACCTTCTATGAGATAGTTGGATCCCGATACCCACTGCGAGTAAGAGTTACTCCTGGGAGAGTTTTGCACACTACAATTAGCCGATCAAGTAGGTGTCTAGAAAGGTGTCAACGGGATTACGCCTCTGGGAAAACGAGGTTTACATTAATTAGGTCCGTGCTAAAGCACGGGGAACCTCCCTCAAAGTACCGACACTGGCCTGGCTGAAAGATCGACGAAGTTGTAGGGTGTAATTAATCCCGGCTAGTCTTTCGTTTTAGGGTTTTAAGGAAGATTTGATAAAAACCAGTGGGAGCCATCCTGATTAGATAAGATAATAACCAATCTGATCTTGCACGAGCATACGCTAAAGTGTTTTCTTCTCTCTCTCTCCAGGTAGCGACCATTTCATGCCTTAATAAAGATAATAATATGGATGTATTGACCGAACCCGCATGTTATACTGTGCTGGGGAACGTTGGTTCCGTTCTTACCTATAAGAGTTATAGGACTGAACAGGATATAAGGGAATACCAGGATTCTCATGCCACCCGAATGAAGAAAGTACATGATGATGCATTTTCTTCAGGTGTGTTCGTTACAGAGAACTGTTTCTCCATTTGCTCTACGTCCTGGGTATTAGATACCGGGTCAGGATCCCATATATGTAATCAGTTACATGGGCTTAAGAAAGGTAGAGAACTTGGAGAAGGTGATAAAGACATTAGAGTTGGAAATGGTGCAATTGTTGCAGCTAAGACTGTCGGGGAATATCACCTAGTATTACCGACTGGTGATACATTGGTTCTGAACGAATGCTATTACATGCCGAACCTGATATGCAACATTATATCGGTTTCTTTATTGAGTAAAGAGGGATATAATTTTGTATTACAGGACAATGTTATGAACATTTTCCGTAACCAAAAGTTGGTTGGATCAGGCACGTTGTGCAATGGCATTTATGTTCTAAATCAATCAACAGTTCTGAGCATAACAAACACACACAAGAGGAAGAGTTCAGAACTGAACGAATCCTTCTTGTGGCATTGTAGACTGGGTCACATCAATGCGACACGACTGGCTAAGTTGCATAAGGATGGATATTTAAATCCGTTTGAATTTTCATCTTATGTCACTTGCCAGTCATGTCTCAAAGGCAAGATGACCAAAACTCCGTTTACGGGACACGGAGAAAGAGTTACCGAACTCTTAGGACTTATACATAGTGATGTATGCGGTCCCATGTCTACACATGCCAGGGATGGTTCTTCGTACTTCATTACATTCACTGACGATCTCTCTAGGTTCGGGTATGTGTTCCTGATGAAACACAAATCAGAAGCTTTTGAGAAATTTAGAGAATATAAACAAGAAGTCGAGAACCAAACCGGAAAAAGTATTAAAATCCTACGATCTGATCGAGGAGGTGAATACTTGAGCATTGAATTCCTGGACTTCCTAAAAGAGAATGGGATTCTCTCTCAGCTAACTCCTCCATATACACCACAGCACAACGGTGTATCAGAATGGAGGAACCGCACCCTATTGGATATGGTGCGCTCTATGATGAGTATAGCTGAGTTACCTGTTTCCTTCTGGGGATATGCACTGGAAACAGCAGCATACCTACTGAATAGGGTTCCCACCAAATCTGTGCCTACCACACCATATGAGATATGGGAAGGGAAGAGACCATATCTTAATTTTATTAAGATATGGGGTTGCCCGGCCTATGTCAAAAGACAAAAACCGGACAAACTCGAGGCAAGGTCTGTTTTGTGTAAATTTGTTGGATATCCCAAACATTCGCCAGGGTATATCTTCTACCACAGTGAGGAACAAAGAGTATTTGTTGCTCAACATGCCACCTTTTTAGAAAAGGAATTTCTTGCAAAAGAGATTAGTGGCTCTGAGGTAGAACTGGAAGAGGTTCCAGCTGAACAAAACACAACAGAAGATTTAGTGGAACCAGAGGATTCAGTAGCTCCCAATGAACCTCAGCCACTCCGCCGATCTAGTAGGGTTCCTCGCCAACCTGAGAGATACTACGGTTTTCTCATGGATGGTGGGAGCGAGGATTGCATCATGGAGGATGATGACCCAACTAGCTTCGAGCAGGCCATCACGAGTAGGGACCCAGTGAAATGGCTGGATGCAATGCGGTCCGAGATGGAATCCATGTACACTAACAAAGTATGGACTTTGGATGTTGCTTCTAAAGGGGTAAAACCCATTGGGAGTAAATGGATCTTCAAGAAGAAACTTGGTGTAGATGGGAAAGTGGAGACTTTCAAAGCTAGACTTGTTGCAAAGGGTTTTCGTCAAAGACCAGGTGTGGACTATGACGAAACCTTTTCTCCAGTGGCTATGCTTAAATCCATCCGGATCATGCTTGCCATCGCTGCATATCATGACTACGAAATCTGGCAAATGGATGTTAAGACCGCCTTTCTAAATGGTGATTTAGAAGAGTGCGTGTACATGACTCAGCCAGAGGGCTTCGTAGACAGTGGGAGCAGCAGGAAGGTGTGCAAGCTGCTTAAATCCATTTATGGATTAAAGCAAGCATCGCGGAGCTGGAACATCTGCTTTGACGTCGTTATCAAAGAGTTTGATTTCGTCAAAAATCCAGATGAACCTTGTATCTACAAGAAGGTGGCAGAGAGTAAGGTTGTCTTCCTCGTATTGTACGTGGACGACATACTCTTGATAGGAAATGATATTCCTATGCTGCAATCGGTCAAGCTCTTCTTATCACAAAGATTCTCGATGAAAGATCTTGGTGATGCCTCCTGCATATTAGGAATCAGGATCTATAGAGATAGATCCAAAAGGATATTGGGATTGTCCCAATCCAGGTACATTGACACCATACTAAAGAGGTTTAGTATGGAAGAATCCAAGCGTGGGAACTTGCCCACGATCTCTGGAGTCACTCTCTCCAAAGAGATGTCTCCCAAGACTGATTTGGAGAGAGCTCGCATGCAAGGGATACCCTATGCTTCGGCTGTAGGCTCTATCATGTATGCGATGCTATGTACCAGACCCGATGTAGCATACTCACTAAGTGTAGTGAGCAGGTATCAAGCTGATCCTGGAGAGAGTCACTGGACAGCTGTGAAGAGCATTCTCAAGTACTTGCGAAGGACTAAAGAGATGCTCTTGGTGTATGGTAATGGAGAACTCCAAGTGGAGTCCTTTACCGATTCGAGCTTCCAGAGTGATAAGGACGACTCTAAGTCGCAGTCGGGATTTGTCTTTACCCTTTACGGAGGGGCGGTTAGCTGGAAGAGTTCCAAGCAGGAAACCGTGGTAGACTCGACGATGGAGGCTGAATACATCGCTGCCAACGATGCTGCCAAAGAGGCTGTCTGGATCAAGAAGTTCATTACTGAACTTGGAGTGGTTCCATCCATTGAGCATCCAATACCTTTGTATTGTGATAACAATGGAGCGGTGGCTTTGGCCAAGGAACCCAGGTCCCATCAGCGATCCAGGCATATTCTGAGGCGGTATCACCTGATCCGGGAGATAGTTGATCGCCGGGAGATCGAGGTCAGGAGGGTTGACACGAAGAACAACACGGCGGATCCACTCACGAAGGCCATTCCCCAGATACAGTTTGAGAGACTCTTCGGGATGCTCGGTATGCGATACTACAGCAGCTGGCCCTAGTGCAAGTGGGAGATTGTTAGTTGTATGTATGACCTAGAGGCCAGTATTGTACAGATGATGTATATTATATTGGATGCTTGGACATATATAGAGATGACTTTCTTGCTCGATATGATAGTATGCTATCTGGTTACTCTTTATCTTAACATGTACACTTGTCTCTTTAAACTGTCTTATAGTTACATGTTGATAAAGCCCTTAGGATGTGTACTTGACTACCTGGACTATGATGCAGATCATACTAGTGGGGACATGGTAGTCCATAAGTACATCCTTCAAGGTCCCTAGTCGTAGGTGTATCGAGATAGGGCATCGATATACCAGTGTAGACTAGCGTATACGCTTCTCGACCCATGAGATGGGCGATGGATGATCCCATATCCATTGGTGTTTGACATTAGAGATGGTATACGGGTGCTCAGTAGAGACTGGGTACACTGGACGGACTCGCCGAGAACTCCCAGATGGTATTATACCTCACGTCAGATGGTAGTTCTCAGGTGACACTTGTACAGGTTAGTCTGTAGACCCGAGATCGTCATAGAGTCTTGTAAGTCCACGTTGCGACCCCCGATTCTTACGGGGAGGCGGAAACGGTATAAAAATCAAATTTTTAGCGCATGGGGAAATATGGACTAACAAAGTCGGGATCTTTTCCTAAACTAAAACTAACAAACTTGCTAAAGAGAGTTAGCTACTCGGAAAGATGGTTATACCTAAACTTGAACTCCTTCTTCTTCAAACCTTGTAGAGGTAGATGGTTCTTTCCTCGTCGCCTTCTTCCGTCGAAGATGGATCCACCTGAGGGTTCAACCTACGGGCTCTTCCTCGAACTTTGAGTGAACTAGAATCTCCGGCTTGCTAAACCCTTGATCCTAGAGTGAGTAGAGAATGTCTAGGGGTTGTTTCTTTTTCAAGGTGAGGGATTCTCAACACATGAGAAGGAATCACCTTGAGCTTGAGGAAGAAGAAGATGAAATGAGGAGAGAGAATGATTATGATAGAATGAGCTCTTTTCTTTTGCAACCATAACTAAAAGAAAAGGAATTATCTAATTAATAATAATAATTGAAATGAGAATAGTTGATGGTTGTTTTGGAATGACCACTATCATACTTTCAATAAATGAGTGTAAGCATGAATCAAGGAGTATCCTTTCAAAGCATGATGGTGGTCAACATTCAACCATGGTCAACAAGTCAACCATGGTCAACAAGTCAACAAAATCAACCATAACAATATTTCATTTAATTACTATTATTAATTGATATTTCATAAATCTATTAGGGTTTGGAAAATGACGACTGTCAACTGTGCATACGCACCCGTTCCGAAACCCTAATGAAATACCTCATCCTCCGCCTCAAGCAACTGTGCATACACACCTGCATTCTCATTCCGAGGAACAAGAATACCGAGAAATAAAAGCAACCCCAAAACATATACCAGTATCTGGCTCAAACCAGAGCCCGCCAGTATAATCCGTCCGGACTCCAAACGTGCACAAGTGCGCGGATGAGAACGAACCCTGCCGCAAAACCATGCGACCTCTACTCAGTTTTGTCCAGAGGCGAATACCCTCTGTGTAGGACTCTAAAGGCTCGACATTACGCTGGCAGTGGGTTTAACCACAGACCGCAAGCGGCACTAGCTGTGCGTAACGGTCCCCAGGTAGATGCCGACAAGAAGGCTGATGAGGTGAACCCCATCTGAACTCCTACTGAGTCTGAATGTGACATTCTCCGTACAGTCCGGTCTGTTCGTCTGATACATCGCATGTCGGGCCTAGGGGGCCGTAAAACGTCAGTCCCCCAATAGCGGTACAAGTCGTGTCGGAGTGAAGCCCAAAACACCCTGAGATAACACTGGAAGCCTACCAGTATATCTCGCTTACCCTGGCCAGGGACTACTTGTGTAATGGCTCTCCTAGACACAGCGCGATGTCAACCCCCAATACCGGGAGAGACGAATCCTGTCTAACCGTCACTGCCTCCAAGTGCTTCGGGACTGCACCCAACCACTACCTGTTTGCACGACTCCTTTGAGCCGTGGTAGGGTAGTGATCAAAGTGCAGTGGGAACACACTTGAGGCGAAGTGTCAGTGTCAAGTCAGCGGACTAAGCTGTACTCATGTCACCTGGGAACTGATAACTGACGAAAGGTATAATACCAACCTGTCAGTTCCCGACGAGTCCTGTCCAGTGTACTCGTAACCTAACGAGCACCCGTATACTATCTCCAGTACGACGTACTGATGGCTGTGGGACAGACCATCTCCCACACTGGGATAAGAAGCGCATACGCTAGTCTACTCCGGAGTATCGATGCCCTGTCTCGATAGTCCTGCGACTAGGGACCTGTATAAGGATGTGCTTATAGATTACCCAGCCCCCACTAGTGTGACTGCCATCACAACGCTGGTAATCAAGCAAAGATCCTAAGGGCTCCACTAATGCGTATAGGTGATATCGCAAAATAAACACATGTACACATTGAAGTAGAAACAAACCAAGTAGCATACTACTATATTGAGCAAGATTGTTTATACAAGGTGAATATCCCAAGCCTCCATTAAGTAATATACAAACTAGTATGATACAGTAATGGCCTCTAGGGCATATACACTAACAATCTCCCACTTGCACTAAGGCCATGTACTGGCGTATCGAAGACCTATCATCTCGATCAGCCGCTCGAACTGAGTCTGGGGTAGGGCTTTGGTGAATGGATCTGCAGTGTTTTCTTCTGAAGCAACCCTCCGAACCTCGATCTCCTTGCGATCCACGATCTCCCTGATCAGGTGATACCGCCTCAAGATGTGCCTGGATCTCTGATGGGACCTGGGTTCCTTCGCTAAAGCTATAGCCCCGTTGTTGTCGCAATACAGAGGTATTGGGTCAACAATGGACGGAACCACCTGAAGTTCTTTCAAGAACTTTCTCATCCAGACAGCTTCTTTTGCGGCATCAGATGCAGCGATGTATTCCGCTTCCATAGTCGAGTCTGCAACGGTTTCCTGTTTGGAACTCTTCCAACACACCGCCCCTCCATTGAGGGTAAAGACAAAACCCGACATGGACTTGGAATCATCCTTGTCACTCTGGAAGCTGGAGTCAGCAAAGGCCTCGATCTGGAGGTCTTTTCCGCCATACACCAAGAACATCTCCTTAGTCCTTCTCAGGTACTTGAGAATGTTCTTTACTGCTATCCAGTGTTTCTTCCCAGGGTTTGACTGATACCGGCTTACTACACTCAGTGCATAAGCTACATCCGGTCTGGTACACAACATCGCATACATTATAGAGCCTACCGCAGAAGCGTAGGGTATAATAGACATGCGATCCCTCTCCAAATCAGTCTTGGGAGACATCTCTTTAGAGAGGGTGATCCCGTGACAAGCCGGTAGGTTACCGCGCTTGGAATCTTCCATACTGAATCTTTTCAGTACGGTGTCGATGTACCTGGACTGTGAAAGTCCTAATATCCTCTTGGATCTATCACGATGGATCCGGATCCCCAGGATGTATGAGGCATCACCCAGGTCTTTCATGGAGAACCTGTGTGACAAGAAACCCTTGACAGATTGTAGCATAGGAATGCCATTTCCTATTAAGAGAATGTCATCCACGTATAAAACAAGGAATACTACAGTTCTCGCTACAAATCTACTATAGATGCATGGTTCATCTGGATTTTTGATAAAGTCAAATTCCTTGACCGTTTCATCAAAACAGATGTTCCAACTCCGCGATGCCTGCTTTAGTCCATAGATGGACTTAAGCAACTTGCACACCTTTCCGCTGCTCCCACTCTGAATGAAACCCTCTGGCTGATCCATATAGACACACTCCTCTAAATTTCCATTTAGAAAAGCGGTTTTTACGTCCATCTGCCAAATCTCATAATCGTGGAAGGCAGCAATGGCAAGAAGGATCCGAATGGATTTCAGCATAGCCACTGGAGAAAAGGTTTCGTCATAGTCCAAGCCAGGTCTTTGACGGAAACCCTTTGCTATAAGTCTAGCTTTATAGGTCTCAACCTGTCCATCTACACCAATCTTCCTTTTGAAGATCCACTTGCATCCTACGGGTTTTACCCCGTCTGGAGCAATGTCCAACGTCCATACTTTGTTGGTGTACATGGACTCCATTTCGGTACGCATTGCATCCAGCCATTTTACCGAGTCAACGCTCTGAACGGCCTGCTGGAAGCTAGTAGGCTCATCATAGTCTATGATGCAATCCTCTCTATCCCCGTCTATGAGAAAACCGTAGTATCTCTCGGGCGGATGAGACTGCCTACTACTTCTGCGGAGCGGCATAGGAATGTCCTGTTCTTTTGAACCCTCTGGTTCCACTAAGCTTTCAGTAACAGTCTGAGGTTCTGGAATTTCATCCAGTTCTACTGCGCTCCCACTTATCTGATTTTCTAAAAACTCAGTTTCCAAGAAGTGGGCATGGCGAGAAACAAGGACTTTTTGCTCCTCTGCGTAATAGAATAGATACCCCTTGGAGTTCTTTGGGTATCCCACAAACTTGCACTGTACTGAGCGTGCCTCGAGCTTGTCCGCATGCTGCTTTTTTACAAAAGCCGGACATCCCCATGTCTTAAAGGATTTAAGACAGGGTTTCTTCCCACTCCACATCTGATATGGTGTGGTAGGCACTGTCTTAGTAGGAACTTGGTTTAAGAGATGTGCAGCTGTTTCTAGTGCATAACCCCAGAAAGATCGCGGTAACTCAGCCTTACTCATCATGGAACGAACCATATCCAATAGGGTTCGATTCCTTCTTTCCGATACACCGTTATGTTGCGGAGTGTATGGAGGAGTACGCTGAGAGAGAATTCCATTCTCTTTTAAATAATCCAGGAACTCGGTACTCAAGTATTCACCACCTCGATCCGATCTTAGAATCTTAATACTTTTGCCTGTTTGTTTTTCAACTTCATTCTTGTAATCCCGAAATTTCTCAAAGGCCTCGGATTTGTGCTTCATTAAGAAGACATGTCCATACCTAGAGAAATCGTCTGTGAAAGTAATGAAGTATGAATAACCGCTTCGCGCATGTGTAGACATTGGACCACACACGTCACTGTGTATGAGTCCCAAGAGCTCGCTCGCTCTTTCTCCGTGTCCAGTGAACGGAGTCTTTGTCATCTTTCCCATGAGACAAGATTCACAAGTGGCATAAGACTGATACTCGAACGGATCCAAGTATCCTTCTTTATGTAACTTAGTCAACCGTGTCTCATTGATGTGACCCAGTCTACAATGCCATAAGTAAGCCTGATTGATATCTGGAGACTTTCTTTTGTGTGTATTCTGGACATTGAAAATCTGTGGTTGGTTTAATACGTATATACCATTGCTCAGTGTACCTGACCCAATCAGAACTTGATTAAGGTGAATGTTTACAACATTACTTACAAACGCAAATTCATAACCTTCTTTAGAAACCAAAGATACAGAAATGATATTACAAGTTGCGTTGGGTACAAAAAAGCAATTACGCAAAACCAAAACATGCCCATCTGACATTCCCAGGTGATAGTCCCCCACGGCTTTAGCATCCATGCTAGCTCCGTTCGCAACTCTGAGGGTCATGTCACCTGCCTTCAAAAACCTACGGTTTCTCAACGCCTGCAAAAAATTACAAATATGAGATCCTGATCCGGTATCCAATACCCAGGAAGTAGAGTTTATAGAAAGACAGTTTTCAATAACATACACACCTGAAGCTGAAGCCGCAACCTGCTTCAGTTCCTGTGTCCTGGCCTTCCAAGCCCTGCAATCTTTCTTCCAGTGTCCACTCTTATGACAATAGAAGCATTCTTCCTTTCCAACAAGCTTCCCCGCAATCTTTGTTGCCTTTTCCTTTCCCTTCGTACCCACTTTACTAACACCGCCTCTTGGTTTGGCGGGGGCTTTCTTCCTCTTTCCCTTGGCTTTCGCCTTGGACCTAGAGGAAGAAGATCCTCCTACAAACAAAGCGGGTGTTTCCCTACCCTTCTGTAGGGTGCCCTCTGCGCTCCTCAGCATGTTGAGGAGTTCTGAAAGTTCAACTTCCTTTTCTTGCAAGTTGAAATTCAGTATGAACTGGGCGTAAGTGGATGGAAGGGACTGGAGAATTAAATCCGTATAAAGTTCACTGTCCAACGTGGTCCCAAGTTCCGCGAGCTCCTCAGTGTAGCCAATCATCTTAAGCACGTGGTCCGCTACCGATGATCCGACGGCCAACTTTGTCGAAAATAACTTCTTCGACACTTCGTATCTTGCGATACGAGACTGCTCTCCATACAGTTCTTTTGTATGGAGAAATATGGACTCGAGGTCCATATTCTCATGCCTCCTCTGATGTTCGTTGTCCATAGAGGCAAGCACGAGGCACCTGGCCTTCGCGCAATCAATCTCCCAAGTCTTACGGATTTCCTTATCCGCGACGCTGGAGGTGGGACCTGGGACGGGGGGAGCTTTGGTGGTAAGAAGATACCCCAGCTTGTCGTAAGTGATTGCCAATTTTACATTCCTGAGCCAATCTTTGTAGTTTGGCCCTGTCAGTATGTTTTTATCTAGAAGTAACTTAAGTCCAGTCATTTCGAATTTGGTCGCTGTAGGGGGGAGAGAAGAAACACTTTAGCACGATGCTCTTGCAAGTTTAGAATGGTTTTTAATTTGTCTAAACAGGATGGCTCCCACTGTCTCTCGAATCCCTCCTCAAACCACAAAGGAAGAATTAGCCGGGATTAATCCCATCGCACAATACTTGCTTAACCGTTCAGCCAGGCTAGTGTCGGTACTTCGAGGGAGGTTTTCCAACGCTTTCACGAAGTTCCTTAATTTAAGAACCTCTTTTCCCTGGGGGCGTAGCCCCGCTAACACCTTTCTAGGCACCTACTAGGTTTATAGCATTGATCGTTTAGTGAGAAATTTCCCGAGGAGTAGCATATACTCACAGTAGGATCGGGATCCAAATATCATCGCGTGACGAAACTGAAGGAATCCTACCAGAATCATCACACTCCAAATGGTATGCAAATCTAGCAAGTTTCAGTACTTATGAAACTCCCGATGTGGATTTTTGCCCCATGCTCTTATGACCTTGACTAAGGCCAACAAATCATAAGTCACATGTCAAGTTCTTCCCGTCGTTATCCAGGTTAATTTGAACCCACCCGTATATACCCTTGACTATGGCCAACAAGGCAATACGACTGTCCCAAACCAACGCATTCTATCTATGCAACATATGAATACCTACCAGCTACCAAACACTGTGCCTTGACTGAGGCCAACAAACACAGCTTGAATACTGTTAAATATTCATATGAAACGACGGAGGGCTACGGATGGTTTTGGCGAAACCGTGAACGTAGTGAACTTGATATAATCGATGGAACGAGATAGCTTTTAGAAGGAGTGGCTCAAGCTCCGCATTTAAAAGTTAGTTTTGAAAAGAACCGAGTGGTTTTTTCGAAAGTGTTCCAACGACTTAAACTTGGTTTATTATCTTGCATTAGTTCTTTTAATGCGTGATATTCTTGCATTAGTTCTTTTAATGCGTCCCATCATTTTCTTCACAAGTTTCACAAATTTGTGAAGTCGGAGCTTGAACTTGTGATGCCTCGACGTAGATCATCTTCGGCACGAAGCCGACGACCTAGTCCGCCCATTTCTCCGATCAAGCCGACGATTGAGTCCGGGATTCGAGATGGACAGCGAGAGGATGCCTACGTGGAGCCAAGGAAGTGGATATCCGGATCTACAAAGGTTGTAGCTTCTTATCTTTAGTTAAGTTGTTAACTAGATTTGTTTATCGCCTAAACTTCTAGTCAACGATCCGTATTAGGGTTTCTCGGCACCCATAAAATTAGAAATTGGCATGGTTGATACCTTATGAGACCTCTATAGTGTGCCTAGGAACCCTACAAAGCCATTTGAGAAATACTTTTCCTACCCACTATTAATCCATATTCTCAATATAGTCATTGAATTTGCACGCGCACATAATAAGAAGGAGAAGACAGTAATGTGGCAGAAGAAGAAGGAGAAGACAGTAATGTGGCAGAAGAAGAAAAAAATGACATTCCTTGTTCTCTGTTTTAGCATCAATCTTCTGATATGAACTAATGATGGCTTTCACATTGGCTTTTCGTTTTAGAGACTTCTTAGTGTCCAATAGAAAGTATACATCAGATTTGTGCAGGTCAGGTTCTTCTATGACTTTCAAAAGTCTCAACTGATTCTGTAAATTACACCCTAGTTGGGTGATACTTTTACCACTTCTCACTGCAGGTGCGCTCTCTAATATCCATTTTGAATGTAACATTATAGATATTCAAAATGGATATTAGAGAGCGCACCTGCAGTGAGAAGTGATAAAAATATCACCCAACAAGGGTGTAATTTACAGAATCAGTTGAGACTCTTGAAAGTCATAGAAGAACCTGACCTGCACAAATCTGATGTATGCTTTCCATTGGACACTAAGAAGTCTCTAAAGGGAAAAGTCTATGTGAAAGCCATCATTAGTTCATATCAGAAGATTGATGCTGAAACAGAGAACAATGAATGCCATTTTCTTCTTCTTCTGCCACATTACTATCTTCTCCTTCTTCTTGTGCCACATTACTGTCTTCTCCTTCTTATTATGTGCGCGTGCAAATTCAATGACTATATTGAGAATATGGATTAATAGTGGGTAGGAAAAGTATTTCTCAAATGGCTTTTGCGTCTAAAAACCATAAACTACTAAGTAATAGCATACATAATTTTTTTAGTATAAAGGTTGTTATTTTAAGTTTTCCCTTATAGAGATATGATCTAACTGCCTTTATAAACTATAAGTGTGCAGAAAATTATGATAAGAAACCATAAGAAAGGATCGTAGCCATGCATAACCTTGAATCTACATACCAAATCATGCACAAGCATGCAATTATTGTCACCTTGCCTTGGAATATAAAATATCTTGGAAGACTATAAGCGAGCATTTAAATCTTGATAGTTTTTGACTATAACATATATTTTTCTAAAGTACCATGAAATATACTTCCTCCGTACAAACCGTTTTCAGAAAGATGGATTAACAATGACAAATTATCCATTGTGGCTCACTAGG
Organism: Agapanthus africanus; assembly: GCA_030015575.1. Lineage (NCBI taxonomy): Eukaryota > Viridiplantae > Streptophyta > Magnoliopsida > Asparagales > Amaryllidaceae > Agapanthus > Agapanthus africanus. The sequence goes on along the minus strand of CM057339.1, from coordinate 817,812,802 downwards.
TTAGCATTTTCTCTTCTATTGACCATCTTACTAATCTGCTTGGTAAATTTATTCGGAACCGGCTGCGAATCATTAAAAGACATGCATAAGAAAGAAAGGTAAAATACAGATATATAGCATACCGATATATCGAAAATTCAAAGTTGCGATGACAATCCAGAGATATTTATTTCTACACACGTGGTGCGCGTGCGAATGCGTCAGGCATCATGGACAAATATTTGAGAACATGGAAAGTATTATTAGTATAAAGTAATTAAAGCTTTTAAACACGTTGGGTAGATATTTTCTTAGTTGATGCAATCATATCATGAGGACTAAATTTAAGCTATTATACATATGCATATGTATTTTTCTAACCTAATATATCACACACACACACACACACACAGAGAGAGAGAGAGAACACCAGTTTGGTAGAGAAATCAGATAGCAGGACCCTGAAGAAATGGAGTCCATAGCATTGATCATCATCATCATCTATGATCCCTTTGAAAAAATATTATCAAAAGGGATCATGGATGATGATGAGCAATACTATGGACTCCATTTCTTCAGGATCCTGCTACCTGATTTCTCTACCAAACTGGTGTTCTCTCTCTCTCTCTCTGTGTGTGTGTGTGTGATATATTAGGTTAGAAAAATACATATGCATATGTATAATAGCTTAAATTTAGTCCTTATGATATGATTGCATCAACTAAGAAAATATCTACCCAACGTGTTTAAAAGCTTTAATTACTTTATACTAATAATACTTTCCATGTTCTCAAATATTTGTCCATGATGCCTGACGCATTCGCACGCGCACCACGTGTGTAGAAATAAATATCTCTGGATTGTCATCGCAACTTTGAAGTTTCGATATATCGGTATGCTATATATCTGTATTTTAGCTTTCTTTCTTATGCATGTCTTTTAATGATTCGCAGCCGGTTCCGAATAAATTTACTAAGCAGATTAGTAAGATGGTCAATAGAAGAGAAAATGCTAACCTAGTGAGCCACAATGGATAATTTGTCATTGTTAATCCATCTTTCTGAAAACGGTTTATACGGAGGAAGTATATTTCATGGTACTTGAGAAAAATATATGTTGAAGTCAAAAGCTATCAAGATTTAAATGCTCGCTTATAGTCTTCCAAGATATTTTATATTCCAAGGCAAGGTGACAATAATTGCATGCTTGTGCATGATTTGGTATGTAGATTCAAGGTTATGCATGGCTACGACCCTTTCTTATGGTTTCTTATCATAATTTTCTGCACACTTATAGTTTATAAAGGCAGTTAGATCATATCTCTATAAGGGAAAACTTAAAATAACAAGCTTTATACTAAAAAAATTATGTATGCTATTACTTAGTAGTTTATGGTTTTTAGACGCAAAAACAATTTGAGAAATACTTTTCCTACCCACTATTAATCCATATTCTCAATATAGTCATTGAATTTGCATGCGCACATAATAAGAAGGAGAAGACAGTAATGTGGTAGAAGAAGAAGGAGAAGATAGTAATATGGCAGAAGAAGAAGAAAATGGCATTCATTGTTCTCTGTTTCAGTATCAATCTTCTGATATGAACTAATGATGATTTTCACATAGGCTTTTCCCTTTAGAGACTTCTTAGTGTCCAATGGAAAGCATACATCAGATTTGTGCAGGTCAGGTTCTTCTATGACTTTTAAGAGTCTCAACTGATTCTGTAAATTACACCCTTGTTGGGTGATATTTTTATCACTTCTCACTGCAGGTGCGCTCTCTAATATCCATTTTGAATGTAATATTATAGATATCCATGCCTGTTTATGTCAAAATTACTTATATTGTCAATGTTTGATTGTCTAGTTGTTGGTGATGCGTCCATATCAGGGACAGAGGCCACTCCCGTTCCTCCAGGTATGTTTATATATCATATAGAGTATGTATATTGATTTAGAACGCTATATCATAAATATACACACATTCCTTTTGCTCTTAGTAATTTTTATTATTGTCTAGCTGTAGGTGGTGACAGTAGTTGACAATAAAATTTGTCATCCTAGAAACTATGATTTTTATATGTGCTCGCATGCGGGAATGATTGTAAGTCGTAGACCTTGTTTAGTCGTCCAACTCATTATCATGGGCTGCTTGATGAGATTAGATTTGCGCCTGATGATCTACAAGAGCTTATTCACTCCCTGTCATATGTGTAAGCAGCGCTATATGCGAGTTTACCTTGTTAATATGTATGTACTGAAATTAATTAATATTATTCAAATTTTGATACATGCAGATACCAGAAGAGCACATCTTCTATCTCTGTAGGTAAGGCTTTGAATTTGTTGATTTTGGTGTTTCTTGTCAATTTTATAGACCAGTATGTGCTAAATATAATGTTCTGACAGTTGCTAGGGGAAAGGCAGCATTCGAGGCTGCTGACCCCAGTCCTGGACGCCGCACACGGACGGAACCACGGAGGTTGGGAGAGAGGCCGAGGACTGGGCTCTAGCAGGGCCCATATGAGGTTGGACTCCACCCCGGTGGTTACTTCCTCCGTCTCCAGTGAGCGACGTATCCAGCAGGAACTGGAGAGCTTGAAAGCCACCGTTCAGGAGTTGAAGGAGATGCTGGTATGTATACTACTTAATAGTAAAATATCATGTCATATTATAGATATCAACATATCCAATATCAGTACGTAGCCTGAGCTTATTTGGTTATAGACTTAGGTTTTATTAATCATACATGTACATATCTAATTAAAATAAACTACAGTTTTCCAACTAGATATCCAAATGGGGTTTCGAAATAACTCGATAATGATAAGAATTCGAATAAAACAGAGTTCTTACACGCTTATTGCACACGTTAGGTCCAGACGTGATGGGGTAGGCGCAAGATTCTAGCGTTTATCAGAGGTGGAGCTGGACCGAGCTAGGCTAGCATTTTGATTCTTATTTTTTGAAACATGTATTTATTTATATGATACATATTATACTACATTTTGAAACATTTTGGGCGATATTGATTTTGGTTTATATTCATATCATATTCAGTTTTTTGGTTTCTTTTGTATATTATATGCGTGAGATGTGAATATGAATACCGCGATATATGTTGTGTGATGATTAATTTTATATTTGATTGATGTATATATTATTGTGCACAGGGCGGGAAAAAATCTAGCAGCCCATTTTTTAAAAAAAATACAGATATTGTGTACCTACGGATTAATCCATAGGTACACATGTTGCCCCTACGGCTAAGCCCGTAGGGGCACAATAACAGCAGTAACTGATATTTCCCCCTGATCGCAGTACCAGGGGTTGGGAGTGCCCCTACGGACACAACCGTAGGACCAACAGCCTAGCCCCTACAACGTTATCCGTGGGGGCCAAATATCAGGAATCCTGATATATGGCCCCTACGGATAGGTACCTACGTCTTTATCCGTAGGGGTTAGAGCATGCCCCTACGGTTATGTCCATAGGTACAGTCAATATAATAAAAAAAACCATAAATAATATAATTTTTTTTATCCTACGCATTACTCCGTAGGGGCAACAGGACCTACACAGATATCCGTAGGGGCAAGAATTTGCCCGTAGGGGCAAGTTCAGGGCTTCAACTTGCACCTGCGGCCATTGCACCTACGGGGTATTTTTTAGCCCCTACGCATATGCCCGTAGGGGCAGTGGGTTGCCCCTACGGATAAATCCGTAGGGGCAACCCTTATTTGTAGTAGTGCAAGTTGCAGACAACTATCTTGTATATTCCTCGATCAACATTTCTGATTGTTAAGTGTTATAATAATATGTGTTTGTTAACGTTGTTAAATAACAGCTCTGCTTGTGGCGTGTTCGTCTACTTATTTATGAAAGCATTGATCGAGAGTCGGTGGATTCCAGATGCCCTGAAAGGAAAATGGTCGATGCAGTGGCGACCGATAAAAACGACACAAATTTTATTGGCGAACGAGAAAGAAATGGCTTGATATTGTTTCATTTTTTGTTTGGCCGAAATTTGAACTCTTTGTCATTCGTACATGTATTCATCTATTTGCATTTGGCTAATATTCGCCGATATTATTATTTGTTTTAAGTGAGAATGACGAATTGCTTATATGTTACTGGTTTGTCTAATGAATGTCAAAAATTATTGACTATTTACTTTAATATCACGAATGTTGGCCGATATTGTGATACAAATGATATTTTTGTTGATATTATATATTTTATATAACCGGTAATGGCCGATACTGTGATATGAATGATGTTTTTATTGATATTATCAGTTTTAAATAATCGATATTGGCCGATACTATGATGTGAATGATATTTTTTTGATCTTATCAGTTTATATAACTGATGTTATAGACAATTTATTAGAAGTTACAGGCAATTTATTAGAAATTACAGGAAAGTGATTTTATATGCAACTGCTTAAAAATTACATGCAACTGCTTAAAAGTTACAGGCATGTAACGATCTTAAAATTCATATACTTTCGTCTTATCTTTAGTTAATAAAATACTGTATTTATTTTTTCGCTATGTTCTATATATTTTATTTTCTATTAAATATATTATTTTATTATTTCTACTTAATCCTTCCATCTATTTTCTTATCTTATTTTTCCCAAATCCCAAATCCATTTTTCTATTTCTTTACCTTTTCTTTTCCTTCTCTCCAAAACCAACCCAGGCCCAACCCCCTCATCTTTCTTTTCTTTCTTTTTCCCTAAATCCAAGACACAAGCCTAAACACCTTTTTTTCTTTTCCATCTTTTCTTTCTTCCCTTCCCTTCTCAAACTCAAACTGTACACACAACCCATGCAGCGCACTCTTCTTCTCCTTCCCTCTTGTTCTCTTCATCTACTGTAACCGACACTCTCACCATCTTCCCATTCCTCCTTGCAAACCGACGCCTCATTACTTCCCTTCAATTCTCATTACTCCCCTCATCTAAGAAATTTCCCTCTCCCTCTTCCTATTTAAAAAGAGCTGACCCCTTCACCTCTCTCCCTCCCCCTCCTCAAAGTCCTAAACTTTGGACAACCCCTCCATTGCCAGCCACCTCTCTTGGCCGAGCAACCCCTTGAACTCACACCCTCATCCTCTTTCCCCATCAGCACTATCACCGACATCACCGTCTCCTCAAGGAACCCACGGCCGAGCCCATCGCAAGAACTAAACGCTCGACTTCGACAACTCATTCGACGTAACCCGAGCCGAGATCCGAGGCTCCAAGCCTGGGACGAAGTACGCGTGAACGCCACAATCATTTCCCCGCCTTCGGATCTCCGTTTCGTCAACCTTTCAATTTTGCGCGCAACAGTGTTCGATGAAATGCCCTAATGAGAATTCCTTCGTTTTCCACGTTCTAACCGTGTGTAAGCCCCTTCTCACTTCTTCCCTCCGTCTCGCTCTCCTTGCCTCTTGTTATGATGTCACTAAACCGCTAATCTGTCTCGTCGTAGTCCCTAAATAAATATATATTTCATGTGCATAGAATTTAGTTGCTTGAAATGTTAAACATAGTCATTGTGTTCTTAGCTAAGACAATATTCATTTTCTTCCCTTTGTCCCTCAGCCACCTGAATTATTATCTATATATTTTTAAAGAACACAACGTTGAAAATAAATACTATGTTTTATCATTTCAAATATTAATTTAGTGGTTGGTGTAGGGTATTTTTCGTCACCCCATTGAGATGAGAATACGCACACGCTTGTCAGGCGTATTAAAGATTCCCCTTTCCTAGAGTAGGCGGGGGTTTATTGATTGTGGAGATCCGAATCTCCGGCAGCCGCGGACTAAACTGACGTTAATTACCCATCGTTTTTGGAGCGAAGTAACCTCCGATAAATGGGTTAAACTGGTCACGCGAACTCAATGTGCAGTGTGCGTATGTTGAAGGGGGTTTGGATATATAGGGGGCCCCACAGAGTTTTACGGCGGTCCCGCTACCCGGATAGCGGGTTGGGGGTCAAAGGGGATAACAACCCTCTTGCGAGATGCGTGGCAGCGCCCCGTTAGAAAATTTTCCTAACGGGGGATGTGTTTCTGGTCTCGAGTACACGGAAAATGAGGGGTGAGAAGTGTATTAAAGACGAGTGCGTGGCACATGGACACTGGGCGTCCGTAGGTCACGTGCCAGGCGCTCGGGCGCTGGCCGCCCGTGGGTCACGCGCACAGCACGCGACCGCTGGGCGCCAGCGGGTCACGCTCGCAGCACGCGTGAGGTGACCGTGAGCACTTAGCGCCCGCGGGACGGTGGGTCGCGTGAGGTGCACGTGAGCGCTTAGCGCCCGCGGGTCGCGTGAGGTGCACGTGAGCGCCCGCGGGTCACGTGCCCTGCACGTGACCGCTGGACGCCTGCTGGTCATGTGCGCGGCACGTGATTGTTGTGATTTATTATGCGTGCGTGCGCTTTCAAAAGGTAAATCAAAGAATAGTTAACCGCAATCAAGAACGGTATCGCTTGGTAGCTAGCCGGTTGAATACGGGTCGGTCCACAGGGATTTTGTGTATTTTCTAATTGTTCTAACGAGTTAATTCCAATTGTGGTAGCTTTGATTATCAATAAAAACTAAAGTTTGATTAGGATTAAAATCTTTCTAGGGTTAGATTTAGGTTAAGTTTGGAAAGTCAATATGTCTCACCGCTTTCTATGCCCTAATTAAGAACTATTTAGGTATTAAGATAATAATTAACAAAGGGGATTAGCACGATTGGGAAGAAACTAGGTTTCTTCCTCTAGGTCCTTATCCGTCCTTTCTTAACTCTTACCCTAACCTCCATGGAAAACATACACAACCGGTCTTTAACTACGGTATCACCGCTACCTCATGGGATAGGGTGCCGTAGTGAGCGGTGTGTGTTTGTATGCATAGAGTCCTATTTAAAATGTATAACGGGCAAGAAACGTGTGAGAGATTTTCATCTCTCAAACCCTTCCCCAAACCTAACCCTAACAAGTGAGGAACTACTCACTCATTAGGGAATTGATAAAAGAGTTCATTTTTATGATTTTAATTCAATTACCTAATTAACTAAACTACGGCAGATAAATAAAATTGCTATCTAATTAACTAGGACAGATAAATAAAATTTATACTAGGGCAGAAAAGAAATTAAACTAAGGCATAGAAAAGAAAGACTTACTTTTTATTTGATGCACTCTTCAAACATTTATAGCGAATAAAAATTCTGAAATAGATAAATAAAAAGAGGCATAATCCAAAAGGAGCTGTAGGGTTCCTATTTATAGATTATAGAAACCCTAGAGTTTACATCGGATCCCTATCTGCATTTACAAAACTACCCTGAGAAGCCTAGTCAACGCACCGCCACCCACCGACTTTTTTCACCGATATGTGCACAGTATGGCCGCGGATCCGCGGCTATATGCCTTGTTTGGCCGCGGGTCCACGGCCATATGGTGGAGTCTTTTGCTCTGTTTCTCTGGTATATTTCATGTTGCTTTTTCCTTGACTTTTCTTCACTTGGTTCTTCAAAATGTCTTCTAATTTCTTTCAGATTTTCACAGTGCATAATACTGTGGACTTTTACCGTTTGCTTCATGTTGAAATCTTGAATCTTGTGCTGCCTTTTTGCAATCAAACTGTTTGCTGATCTTCATTTGTTCCTCAAACTGTAGGCGGCATGATAAAGATTCTTCTGTTTGTTGGTCGTAGTCTCACTTTTGTAGCGACTTTTCATCATTTTCACTGTTTTGTTCCGTGAACCTGTAACCTGCAACTATATAGCAGACATGGATCAAAAACACCTATTTATTTGTAAAATGAATAAGAATGGGGAATATAATAATGCAAAATTATAATATGAACAAATACCCCCAAACTTATCTTTTGCTCGTCCTCGAGCAAAACTAGTTTATTCTCGAAAAAGACCTAACCTCACTTTCGCAGGGAAACGCGATTGCACTAAGCTCGTGCAACAAGCCGTTAAACCTCAAGTGTCCCTGGTAGGAGGAGTGTTGTCTCCTGAGAGTTTTCAGCGGATACTACCCACAAAATCCTATCAATTCGACCTATTAACTTTTATTCTCCAATTCGGTTTTCTAGCAAGAAATTCTATTATCTTCAACTCAGAAATTATCAACCCGTATTTTTCACGCTTCCTTATCATTTAACTTAAGATTGTATATGTTTTGTAAATTTATTTAGCTTTTAGCATCTTTCGAGTTTTCCTTCTAAAGTTCCATCTCAATTTAGGAATTTTTATCATCTCTACTAAAGATATAAGTCATATTTTTCATTTCTATCTCTCATCCAAACCCCAATCATATACTCCTACGTGTGTGTATGTATCATCCCTACGCTTGGAAATTCAATTCAAGCTCTTATACTCTTGTCTATCATCCAAAGTACTTTTAGTTGGTGAATTTTTATATGAAATTGCTCACACATCTTTCATGCGACCGTTAATACTTCTTGAGGTACTAACGACCGATTACTAAATGTGTTTGCAAATTAAGGCGTAATTCCTGGTCTTGTAACACCTGAGGTTTTAGCAGTGACTCTCAAACCAATTGGTCTAAGGCACTAGGTGATAAAACACCTTCGCTATATATTTTTTTATTTTACATAGCCTTAAGTAATTACAAAACCAGTGTTTATTTTTTTTTATTCACACTTGTATTTTTATTTTATTTTCCTTCATACTAAGGACTTTAGACAAGAGCATTTCAAGGTCTCCTCTACTATTCCAAATTTCAAGGTTCGTGTTTGTGCAAGTTGTAAGGTATATATTTTTAGAATTTAGACTTAAACTTAGGAATTATTTTCAGACTTATACTGTAATAAAAATATCAATACTCTTCCCTTATTTTGACTTAGCCCAAGAAGTGAACTCAAAATTTGCCTATTTCTAAGTAAACTACAAAGACATATATTTTTTACCGTTAAATTTTAAAAAAAGATTATTTTTAGGGTTTTTAATTTACTAAGTCTAGGATCTAGTTTTTTTCCTAACTAGTTAACCGTCTTGTTAAACTTAAGTCAATTATGGCCAAAATTGAATTTTTCAATTTTTATAATTTTTCAAATTTTTCAGTTTTTATTTGATTTTTATATTTTTCTATTTTTTTTATTTCCATTTTTTCAATTTTTATGATTTTTTATACAGATGCAATGCAGAATTTAAACATGCAAAAGAAAAAGAAAAAATATACACAAAATTTTTTTTAAAATATGCAATGCAAATGATAACTATTTACAACCACCACCTCCCCCAAACTTATCAAAAGCAGTGCCTTCACTGCTCGGCCCCACGCCGCCCCCTTGAGCGTGAACGGAAACGCTCCTCCCTAACCAGCAGGGTTCGGATCCCCTGCTTTACTTCAGTCAAACGCCGATCATGCTCCCTCGCTATCCCACTCAACTCGTCAATGCCCCTAACAGCTCTTCGCATCAAATTTGCATGTTCTAAAGGGGTGAGTTCTCCCTCGTCCGCGGTCGAGCTAGAGCTAGGTGTTCGGGCGGGCATGTGTTCCGCCGGTTCTGTTCTTGACCACACATCCGTCAATCGTGTATAGGATGTAGAAATGCCCTCAATGAGAGACCTGACGGGTATGCCTCCAAGCATGTAAAATTCAAACTCCTCCACAGGGAGGAAATAGCGACATAGTTGTGTCACAAGCATGGGGCAATGGTAGTTTGCGGCTCTTTTGCCCGTACCAATTGAGTTCAGCAGCACCGTGCACATATCGAATCGAGTGTTCCTTGTCATGAGTGTGTGCACGATACGTAGCGAGGGTGTGAAAAATGTGGTGTTGTGGGAAATCCCAAAAATATTGTCTTGTGCCCACCGGCACACAGTTAAAACATTGGCGAAAAGGGTTCTCGCTTGGATCCCCTTCCGCGGTTCCCTCGAGCAATCATTGCCCATTAAGGGCATGTAATCCTCAAACTGCAATGGTTGATCATGAACTGGTATCCTAGGGATTAAGGTGACTTCATGTATGAAGTCTCTATCAATAATAATTTCCCTATCACCCCACTGTAATTTGATAAAGCCGTATTGGGCGAGACACCCATCTTCCATGCACTCGTAAAAACGAGTGACTAATTCCGGAAGGGCATAAGCGTTTGGGTGATAATATATCAAAAAGTTCCAGCCCCTATGTGCTATTTCATTCGCAAAGTAACTTCCATATACCACATGTGAAAAAATTTGTGAAAAGTCACGCTCTAGTTGCATATTGGGTGCCATCAGATAAGCTACAAATCTACAGAAATTAAAAACAGAGAGGATTTTCAGAGATCGAACCTCCCCTGAAAAATCAGGGGGTGAAGCGGCAGGGTTGCGGCGGATCAGCGGCGGGAAGCAGCTTCTGGCGGCGGTTCCGCGGCGGGAGGACGAGATCTCTCGGGAAAAAGAGAGGCGGCGGCTAGGGTTTTGTTGTGGAGATTTGTTTCTAGGGTTATGAAAACAGAGGGGTCGGTTTCTTTATATAAGGGGTGTTTGGTTATTTGCAAATAAACCCCTCTAAAAAGAGGAAATTATTTGCAAATAAAAATTTTATTTTTATTTTTATTTATTATTTTTTATTAAATCTCAAAAATACCCAAAAAAATTTAATTTTTTTTTATGTTATTTTTGAAAGACAAATTATAAACCCCCCCCCCCCCCCCAAACTTGAGTTAAACAATGTTAAGCTTTTAAAGAGGGGGTTCAAAATTATTGGTCAATACCAAACTTTGCAAAGACCAAAAGTCAATACCAACCATTTGAAGAATTTATCAATGTAACATATAGGTCGGTGGAAGAACATGTTGAATGGAGCCAAGAAGAAATTGGGAAGAGATAAGTAGTGGTATGGACAGGGTTTGCGTGAACGTGAATGTGAGGAGATAATAGGTGATGATAAATAAAAACGAGAATGTGAATGATCAGAAATGAGTTGAATATTTGCCTTCTCGTATTTTATTAGAAGAAAAAGTGGTGGTTCAACTTCTATAGGTGGAGGTTGATTAACCACAAAATCCTCGAGGTGTCTCTGTGGATCCCTTACTGGCTTCGCATCATCCATCATATGTATATGATGTTCAACTTTGAGGGAACTAATCCTCTTGATGTCTGCCATAGTCCAGCCAAAAGCTTGCCGATTGTTTTGTAAGACCATTAAAAGGGCTTTCTCTTGCTCGAGGGCTAGAGAGGCCGATATGATAACATGAAGGGTCTCATTCTCACCTAAGTAACCGTATTTAAGGTGAGACGGCAATAGCTTGAGTTCGAGTTTTGGAGGCGAAACAATTGAAGTTAAAATTGGTGAAACTGTCTCGAACTCGAAAGATTCCAACAGTGGTTCGAAGAGAGTGTAAGCAACCGAGTTGGATGGTTCAACTAACTCATCCAAAAAATCAAAGGACTCAAACTCGGGTGGTGAGTCTTCAAAATCGTCCGAAAAAGTGAAACACTCGTAATCGTTATCGGTTGCGAAAACTGTGTCAGATTCAAGGAGGAATGCACTAGTGGCGTCAAAACTGCTGTGATCAAACAGAAATTTTTCGAGTTCACAGTTCTCCTGCGTGATCTTTTGGATCGAGCAAATATCAAGTATATTAGCCTTAGGCTCGGAGGGCAGACTTCCTATCTTGTAAATATTGAACTCACTTGACATCTTCCCGAAGGATAGAGTCATAGAGCCGTTACGACAGTTGATTACAGCATTGGAAGTGGCCAAAAATGGTCGACCGAGGATCACCGAAATTTGGTTCCGTGGGTTAGCCACAGGCTGTGTGTCCATAACAATGAAATCAACGGGGAAAATAAAATCCCCTACTTTAATTAACACATCCTCTAACTCACCCCTAGGATGGGTGATGGATCGATCGGCCATTTGGAGAGTACAATGAGTGGGTTTCAACTCTCCAATGCCTAGTTGCTCATAAACGGAATAGAGAAGCAAGTTAACACTGGAACCAAGATCTAAAAGTGCGCGATTTATGTTCTTATCCCCAATTGTTATTGAAATTGTAGGACAGCCAGGGTCCTTTCATTTTTGGGGCAAAAGTAAAGGTTGGGTAATAACATTGCTCACGGCACTAACTACGAATACTTTCTTTAGTACCTGCGACTTCCTCTTCTTGGTGCATAAGTCCTTAAAGATTTTAGCGTAAGAAGGGACTTGTTGGATTGCATCCAAGAGAGGAATATTAAAGTTAACTTACTTAAATAACTCCACAATCTTCTCCATTTGTGGAGTTGGTTTATTGAATTTCAACCTGTTTGGAAATGGAACATTTTGAAAATTCGTTGAGTCCAATGTTTGTGAAGTAGATCGCGAAGTTGGAACGGATCCCAGTGTTGGTGTTATCATGGAGTGAGATATGGGTCCGTTCGAAGAAGTAGAAGTAGACCCCTGTAGAGAATGAAGAGCAGGCTCTGACGAAGAAGATGATGATGAAGAAGATGAAGAAGAAGCGGCGGCCGGGGTTTCATCACTAATACCCACATTATTGAGCAACACTCTTCCAGATCTCAACATGGTCACAGCATTTACATTATGATTTTTTTTGTTCATTAGCAACATGTGCGTTGTGTGTGTGACCGGGATTTGGCAATGGTTGAGACGGAAGCTTTCCCTTTTCTCGCTCGCTCAACGCAGCATTCAGTTTTGCAATTTGGGCCTCAATTGATTTGATGCTCTGATCATGTGAAGCACTGTTTTGCACCAAAGACTGAATGGAAGTCTCCAACCTTACTGTGGATTGTGTAGATTGTTTTAAAAATGCATCTAGACTTTGTTCTAGCGAGAAAACCTTATCGTTATTCGACTGAACAAAATTGTTTTGAGGATAAGAGTTGTTGGGTACAAAATTGTTCATTTGGTTTGGGTAAGGTTGGGGTTGGAAAGGTTGCTGATATTGAGTTTGTTGAGGTGCTTGTTGTTGTGGAGGAGGCCTCTGAAAATTGTTATTGCCTTGGAATTGTTGTTGATTTTGACTCCAAGCAAAATTTGGGTGGCTCCTCCAACCAGGATTATAAGTCGAAGAGTATGGATCATTTCTTTGTCTTTGCTGAAAGGCAGCATTGACTTGATCTTGTTCTTGAACAGGTGGATTGTAAGGACACTCTTCAGTAAGATGGGACAGATCCGAACAACAAGTGCAAACTGTGCGTGGAGGTAAAGCAGGGGCAGGAGAAGGCGATGAGAACTTGCTCTCAATGGCTTCTAACTTTTTCGTAAGTTCGGCCATTTCGGCCTTCATTGCAATCGACATATCAAGTTGATGTATGCCTGCCCTAGACTGACCTGATGAAGTAGATGAGGTGGTCTTAGTGCTTTCCCACTGGAGTGTTTGTTCAGTAAGATCCTCGAGAAATTACCAAGCTTCCTCGCTTGATTTTGTAAGAAAGTGATCTTGACAAATGGTTTCCAACAACTGCTTAGTTGCTGGGTTCAGTCCTTCGTATAAAGTTTGGCAAAGTTTCCAGTTCTTGATACCGTGGTGAGGGCACTGAACAAGGATATCCTTAAATCTTTCAAAACACTTCCAAAAACGTTCGGAAGGAAGCTGGGAAAATTGAATAATTTCGTTGCGAATTCTCGCGGTCTTGTGGTGTAGGTAAAACTTTTTAAGAAAAGCCTTAACAAACTCTTCCCAATTTTTAATCGAGTGTGATGCTGAGCTATATAACCATTTTCGGCTAGATCACATAAGGTGAATGGAATGACACGTAGCCTTATAGCATCATCAGAAAGTTGTGTGGTCTTCATTATTGCGCAAACATTCTGGAATTTGTTTATGAAGATATAGGCATCTTCGGATTCCAGCCCGTGAAATTTGAGCAACATGTTGATGAAGTGGGGTTTAATTTCAAAGTTATCCCCATTAGCCGGTGGAAGTGAAAGACAAGTGAGTAAAGCGGTGCGGATAGGATAGAAAAGATCCTGGAGCGCGATTCGTTGGGGCGCTTCGACAGGAGGGTGTTGTGGGTTATTTGCACCTAGTGGAGGTGGAATCAGTCCCGCAGGTAAGGGGTTGATAGGATTGAATCCTGACATCTCCTTAGAGGATGAAGAATATGAAGATGAAGGTAAAGAAGTGGGTGGAATTTCGACTTCGGAGTCAAAAGCGTCGTCAGTCGGCACTAACGAGATACGGACTAAACGGGCGCTAGTGTCCCTAATCCAGCTGGACATACACTAAAGAGGTGTAGTGTAGTCAAAAGGTAAAAACAGAAGGAGAAGGTAAGAAAACGTCAATGGAAGAAAGTTGGTGCAAAGGATTTCTAGCGACAAAATTGGCAAGTCTTTTTGTAAAATTTTTCTGTTTTGTGTTTTTTATAAGGAGCTTTTTGCAAAAAAGATTTTTAATAAGAAGCTTAGACACACGTTCAAGTAATCACAATATGCACAATTAAGCCTAGATCCAGGGTCTCGTATGTCAACTAAACTGCTCCTAACTGTTCCAAAGGGTAAGTTGTGAAGTCCTCAAATCGCCTCTTCACCGCCAATTGTAGTCAGGTAAGCACAAGTAAAGAAAGGAGGGATCCGCTCACGAATCACTGTGAGACGGGCCTTTTAAAATTATCTTTCCCCACTTATCTAGCCTAGGCACCACAAAGTCTGGTTTAGATAAACGACCGTTGCCTAGAACTATTCCTTTGTCCTATTGAGCGCGACAGTCCTTATAGGCTGAGTCTAATCTTTTTTAATTAACTCGATGGTCAATGCAAAATGCTTTTTGTGATTTTTGGGGTCCTAGGAAGGGTATTGAAATCCCCACCCAATCTGGATTGGTGTTAAATCCCCTTAAAAGTCAATTTTAAAGAATGCAAAGCAGTAAACACACAAACACTTGCCAATTTTTCTTTTATTTGCGGTGCAAAAAATCCTGCACAAGATCAAGTTATTGGAGAAGGGAGAGAAGTTTTTGCGCAAAGAACCCTGCAGGAAAAATTTTCAGAGGAGATCAGGGGGTTCAGAAGAAGAAAAGATGCTTACAGAGAGTTTTCCACGTGCTGACGTCACCACCAGGTCGCGGATCCGCCGCCAAAAATGTGTTCTTGCCGCGGTTCCGCGGTGAAATCGTCAGTTCAGATCTCCAAAATTCTTCTGTTTCTCTGTTGTGGTTCTTCTCTATTTGTTTAGATCTGCTGTTTGCTGTTTTGCTCACTGGAATTTTCCAGATCTGAATTTGTTCGTCTCTTCGATCCTGCACAATTCAAACGAAAACCCTTCAAAAAATAACAAGATGATAAATTTTTTATATTTTTTTTCATTTTTCAGTTTTTATGATTTTTCAATTTTTATATTAACCCGAAATTATAAAAAGAAAATAACTACGCCATCCCGGCGACGGCGCCATTTGATTGTTGTGATTTATTATGCGTGCGTACGCTTTCAAAAGATAAATCAAAGAATAGTTAACCGCAATCAAGAACGGTGTCGCTTGGTAGCTAGCCGGTTGAGTACGGGTCAGTCCATAGGGATTTTGTGTATTTTCTAATTGTTCTAACGAGTTAATTCCAATTGTGGTAAGTTTGATTATCAATAAAAACTAAAGTTTGATTAGGATTAAAATCTTGCTAGGATTAGGTTTAGGTTAAGTTTGGAAAGTCAATATGTCTCACCGCTTTCTATGCCCTAATTAAGAACTATTTTGGTGTTAAGGTAATAATTAACAAAGGGGATTAATACGTTCGGGAAGAAACTAGGTTTCTTCCTCTAGGTTCTTGTCCGTCCTTTCTTAACTCTTACCCTAACCTCTATGGAAAACATACACAACCGGTCTTTAACTACGGTATCACTGCTACCTCGTGGGATAGGGTGCCGTAGTGAGCGGTGTGTGTATATATGTATAGAGTCCTATTTAAAATGTATAACGGGCAAGAAAGGGGTGAGAGATTTTCATCTCTCAAACCCTTCCCCAAACCTAACCCTAACAAGTGTGGAACTACTCATTCATAAGGGAATTGATAAAAGAGTTCATTTTTATGATTTTAATTCAATTACCTAATTAACTAAACTATGGCAGATAAATAAAATTGCTATCTAATTAACTAGGGCAGATAAATAAAATTTATATTAGGGCAGAAAAGAAAGTAAACTAAGGCATAGAAAAGAAAGACTTACTTTTTATTTGATGCACTCTTCAAACATTTACAGCGAATAAAAATTCTGAAATAGATAAATAAAAAGAGGCATGCTCCAAAAAGAGCTGTAGGGTTCCTATTTATAGATTATAGAAACCCTAGAGTTTACATCCGATCCCTATCTGCATTTACAAAACTACCCTGAGAAGCCTAGTCAACACACCGCCACCCACCGACTTTTTGCACCGACACGTGCACAGTATGGCCTCTGATCCGCGGCCATATGCCTTGTTTGGCCGCGGATCCACGGCTATATGGTGGAGTCTTTGGCTCTGTTTCTCTGGTATATATCATGTTGCTTTTTCCTTGACTTTTCTTCACTTGGTTCTTCAAAATGTCTTCTAATTTCTTCCAGATTTCCACAGTGCATAATGTTGTGGACTTTTACCGTTTGCTTCATGTTGAAGTCTTGAATCTTGTGCTGCCTTTGTGCAATCGAACTGTTTACTGATCTTCGTTTGTTCCTCAAACTGTAGGCGGCATGATAAAGATTCTTCTGTTTGTTGGTCGTAGTCTCACTTTTGTAGCGTCTTTTCATCATTTTCACTATTTTGTTTCGAGAACCTGTAACCTGCAACTATGTAGCAAACATGGATCAAAAGCACCTATTTATTTGTAAAATGAATAAGAATGGGGAATATAATAATACAAAATTATGATATGAACAGCACGCGACCGGTGGGAACACCAGCGGGAAAAGGGGCTTAGCTCCTGGGTTAGGAGTTGAACTCCCAAGGGGCTTTGAAGTTGAACTCCTAACAGGGATTATGTATAGGTTTCGAGTTAAACTCCTAGAAGTCTTTGGATCTTCTTTTGCGCCTCGGATCCTCCTGGGATGGGATTTTAGAGATGGGTATCCTTCTTCTTCCTCTCTGTTGGCCAGATCTTAGGGGAAAAAAGGGAGGCGAGACTTAAAATCTCCCCTTTTAGGGTTTTGATGGCAGAACCTAGCTTCCCTTCAAGGGTTTTATGGAAAACTATTTATTCTTGGAAAAGGAAGAGTTAAACTTTTGGTTTAATTCAAAAAAAGGGGAAGAATGTTTAGAAACTTGAGGAAGGAGAAGGAGGCACAGAAACCCAAGATTTTTAGGGGAATGAAAAATTCTTTTTTTTATTTCATCATCATGTTGTCTTATATAGGCTTACACATTTACATATAGCCCCTTTGGGTTTTACAAAATGGCATTTTGCCAATCCCATGTCTCATATGCCATTTCTTTTGCACATGAGCCCATGCTTTACAAAAATTTGGCTTTATGCCCATAAAGATTATATCAAAATTATTTATTACATGATTTTTATTTTGTCATGGGGGAGGCTGGCCGTGGGGCTCTACATGGGCATGGGCCCACTTGAGCTGTGCTTGAGCCCGCTTACTTGGGGTTGACTTTGATTTTGATTTGGTCAACCGGGGTGCAATTTTTGATCCCAACAAAGTGCCCCCATCAATAAATGCACACCACATATTTTAGTCGTGTGCATGAAATTGATGGATTTTCTTTCGCGTGGAGGCGACTTACTTTGGTTCCCACTTTTTGGGAAGCTGGCACTGCCCTTTTTACGACATGGACGGTCGATGCTTGATATGTCTCTGAGACAGAGTGTTTGTGGTAGACGTTTCCCCGGCATGGAGTGATTTGGTTCCCGCATTTTTTGGGAAGCTGGCACTGCCCTTTTTACGACATAGACGGTCGACGCTTGACACGTCTCCGAGATGGAGTGTCCATGGTAGACGTTTCTCCGTCACAGAGTAATTTGGTTCCCGCTTTGTGAGAAGCTGGCACTGCCCTTTTTACGACATGGATGGTCGACGCTTGATGCGTCTCCGAGACGGAGTGTCCGTAGTAGACGTTTCCCCAACACGAAGTGATTTGGTTTCCGTTTTGTGGGAAGCTGGCACTGCCTTTTTTACGACATGGACGATCGACGCTTGATGCGTCTCCGAGACGGAGTGTCCGTGGTAGACGTTTCCCCGGCACGGAGTGATTTGGTTCCCGCTTTGTGGGAAGCTGGCACTACCATTTTTACGATATGGACGGTCAACGCTTGACGCGTCTCCGAGACGGAGTGTCCGTAGTAGAGGTTTCCCCGGCACGGAGTGATTTGGTTCCCGCTTTGTGGGAAGCTGGCACTGCCCTTTTTACGACATGGACGGTTGACGCTTGACGCGTCTCCGAGATAGAGTGTCCGTGGTAGACGTTTCCCCGGCACGGAGTGATTTGGTTCCCGCTTTGTGGGAAGCTGGCACTGCCCTTTTTACGACATGGACGGTCGATGCTTGACGCGATTCCGAGTCAAAGCATAATTCCGACAGGGAAGGCAGATACACCGAGGCGAAGCATGATTTTCGACACGGGGTACACTCTGAGACGAAGCATGATTCCGACGCAGAGCTTATTGAGTGACTTGATTCCAAGACGGAGCATAATTCCAATGGGGAGGTCACTGGCTGATTCCAAGCCGAAGCATAATTCCGACAGGGGAGGCAGATACATCGAGGCGAAGCATGAGTTTCGATACGGGGTACACTCTGAGACGAAGCATGATTCCGACGTAGAGCTTATTGGGTGACTTGATTCCGAGATGGAGCATAATTCGAACGGGGAAATCATTGGATGATTCCAAGCCGAAGCATAATTCCGACAGGGATGGTAGATACACCGAGGTGAAGCATGATTTCGACACGGGGTGCACTCTGAGAAGAAGCATGATTCCGATGCAGAGCTGGTTGGTTGAATTGATTCCGCGATGGAGCATAATTCTGACAGGGAGGTCACCGGTTGTTTCCGAGCCGAAGCATAATTCCGACAAGGAAGGTCGTTGCTGCCCTTTTTGCGACTTGGACGGTCGGCGCTGGATTTGACTTGCTGATTTGAGGTGGTTTGGGTTGACATCAATATCGCTATACTGGAATATGGTACTAGAAGTGAATCATCATTTTCCGTGAGAGCATTAGGGGATTTTGGTTTTGGTCGGCATCTGCATTGCTGCACTGGAATAATGCCAGGAGCAACTCATCATTTTCCCTGGGAGGATTTGGGAATTGGATTTTGGGTCGGCATCTGCATTGCTACACTGGAATAATGCCAGGAGCAACTCATCATTTGCCCTGGGAGGATTTGGGAATTGGTTTTTGGGTCGGCATCTACATTGCTGCACTAGAATAATGGCAGGAGCAACTCATCATTTGCATTTGCCTATTGGGGAGCGATAGCATAGGAGACAGGTTTAGATCCCTATCACCTAAGGCTTTTCAATTTTATGGGCAGTAAGGGTCCCATAAAAGTACTTTCTCCCTACGAGTCGAAAGGATCTCATAGGTGTAATTTCTCCTTAGGAGTCATGGGGACTCCAAAGTGTGTTTTTCTTTTGTAAGTCGTAAGGATCCCACGAAGGTGTTTTCTTACGAGTCGTGAGGATCCCGTAAGCTTTGTTCTCCTCATGCATCTTGAGGACACATGAGTGGGTCTTCCTAAATGGAGCATAATTCCAAGGGCAGAGACCGTCCCGTTGGACGGGTGATTGCAGTGGGGCATAGGTATTGTAATACCCAGTCCTTATGAATAATTATTATATTTTAATAAATAAACTTCCAAGTATTTTTCCCAAACTTTCTACAAATTTATCCAATTAATTTAAATTATAAATACCTTACCCCAATTTAAACTAATTCCTTTATTTTCTTAAACTAAACCCAGCCCACTCCCTCTCTATCTCCCTCTTATTTTTCCTCAGCCCAGCCCACCCTCCCTCTCTCACTCTTTCATTATTTATTCATGGCCCATTGAACCCCAGCCTAAACCCTTCCCTAGCAAACCCGACCCGAACCCGAACCCGAACCCCTCTTCTTCTTACCCCCCACGTCTTCGTTTCCTCGCTCCGTTCCCGTTCTTTTCTTTTTACCCCACGTCGCGGTCGTTCCCACGCCCCCGCCTCCCTCACGCCCACGACCTGTGCCTATCTCCCGCGACCTCGCCCTCGTCCCAACTTCCCGCGTCGAGCTCCCCCTCTTCGCCGAACAACCCCCACGACTCGCTCCTTCCTCGCCAACAACCCCCTGACCTCATCGCCTGCGCCCTCTCTCTCTCTGCACTCCCTCTCTTCATCACTCTCGTCCACTCTCTCTCTCTCTCATCGACCTCACCCTCGCCTCCACTTCCTTCCCCGAGCTCGAGCTTTCCTCCCCGAGTCCACCCCCGACCCCGTTTTCAACCTACTCACCTCGCCGCCATCTTCCTCCTACCATCGCCGACGGCCACTACCAGAACCACCGAGCACCCGAGCCACCGCCGTCGATCTCCTCCACAACACCCATCCAACTGTTGCACCCCAACAGAGCCCCTCCAAACCCAACGAACCCCTGCACCGCTGCCATTACTGCCTCCACCACCGTCGACGAACCTCCTCCAACGAGCCGCTACGACCTCCCCCTTCACCACCTCCTTCCAGCAACCGAGCTCCCCTACAACCCCAACAGCCGCCACCATCACCTTCGGCTCCCCACCTCTACACCGTCAATCATCGCCGGAGTTCCAGGCCACCGCCGTTGAACCCTAGTCCACTACCTCCAGCCGTCGTCCAAGCTTGCCGTCATCGCCGGCATCCCCTGTGTAATACTGAGCCTCAACTTCCCTCTCCATCAAGCACAATCGGGCCCCGACATTTCATCAAACACCTGTTGCAATCACAATTGTCGCTGTCCAGCCGTCGTCAACACCGTACAAGCCGTGACCTCGACCAATCTACTTGTCACCGTCGTCAACGCAATAGCTGTCGCAACATCGCGCACGCTTGTCGTAAACTCTATCGCGCTCGAGCCTAGTCGTGTTGCCGTGCCGTATCCATATCGCGTTCGTGCCATTGCTGCTGTCGTACTGTCGTCGACACATCGTTAGGAAAGTATATTACTTACTTAATGCTATTAGTTCGTATTTAAATCAGTTTATATGTTAATATCGTATATATACATCTCGTGCGAGCCAATGAATACAAGTGTTTGATACGAAACTATATGTGAAAATCCGCCTTTAAATGAAGGAATTTGTGATCATTAGATCCGTCTACTATTTACCGATGTTCCGTAGAAATTTCGTTGGAAACCACGGTCGCTTCACCTATGAAATGTTAATCCCGATAATCATTATGAAACCTGAATTTCCTGAACATGCTAGACCGTTAAATTCACATTAAATCTTTTACGAATCGGTTTTTGGTGTTCCCTGGTTTGAATCGAAGCCAACAGAATAAGCTACAGAACTCTATTTTGGTACCAAAATTTTAACTAGTTTTGATAGAGAAAATTACGGAGAATTATGATTTCTGAACTGCAGTCCAGAGCGGTAATTCCAGATATCTCCTATTTTTAACTTACTGTTTTTCCTTGTTCAAATGCGGAAATGCACGGAACCCTGTATTGTTACGAAGAGAATCGAGTTATACTCCTTATCCCACTGGTCTCACTGGATTCCTCAACTGTATGATATTTTTAACCCATTTTATAATGTCGATATGTTCTGCTGAATTCTGCAGTGACAGATTTTACACATCAACCTTATTTGGCCATAACTCCCTGTGGATATAGTATATTACTGATCCGCCAATTGCGTTGGAAACCTAACTGATAAACCGAGATTTTATTCAACTATAGTGTCGCCTAATTACGATCCCAACTGGGATTAAAATATGTTACGAAACGGACTTCCAATTCTGAAATTGGATTTCCAGCCGTGAATACTTAAATTGAAATGGCCATATCTAGCGAACCTGAAACCCGATTGATGCGAAACCAATTTTGATGGATAGATAATTAAACATACTGCTTACCCCTTTTACATTGTTTCGTTTAATTTTGCATGTATGATTTATTGTGAATTATGCAAGTGGTAGGACACTGACTGATGATATTCTATTCATATCGTAATTATTGTATTTTCATCATATCCTGTAGATGTCATTGCATTGGTAACCTAGTGATCGTGTGCATTACCCAGTGTTAGGTATTAGTGTTCTGATTGTGGCAAATACATAGTGATAAAGTGTGAATGAATAAGTGAAAGTGACACAGACTTGTACACAATCAGCGGACCCGGTTGATTTATTGCATTGTCGACGTCTATGGGACATATATAAGTGTAACTATAACTGGAATGGGACGGTTATGAAGCACTTATATTAGTGTCATAGGTAAGGCACCAAACACTGTCCATTTATCTTGAGTATCAGTCGAGACATGCTTGATGGGGATCCTGTCTTCAGTTCTCGCGTAGACTTATCATGGACCGACTAGTATTTGAGTTGATAGTTGGTGTTTGATGTAGACCACGGGGTATGGGATAGTTTGAGTGTGAGTTCAACGGAATCTCGGGAGTCCCATTGCCGGCATATACAGCGATTCTGGAGATATATGGGCGATATTACTGATTATTAGCGAGCGACTTGGGCCCGTGTTCCCTTGTCCTTGGGTCCTACCCTTGGATGGGGGATACTCACGAGTGGTTGACTCTCACACTTGGACTGACGATAGGTTTAGCGACCTGTACAGTGAGACTTAGAGACTGATAGGGTTAGTGACATTGACATGCATTGCTTACTTATTCAATATACCCGCCATACTGTTTACTGTTTTACTGTTTACCTGTACTGGCTACGTCATGCTCATGTTATTACTCCATGCTTACTGTTTCATGTTCGTCATCATTGCATGTGTTTATATTGTGTGTGTGTGTGTGTGTGTGTGTATTGGTATTGTGTCGCTCTGACGACCTGAGTATGCATGCTCAGAGTGAGAAGTGGATTTAGCTTGGACCAGGACCTGACGTACCTCGAGGACACTGTGGACATCTGGATCAGCGACTCAGCGCTACACTTCCTTGATCTCTATCCGGTCAGTGTTTTGTATTTGTTTCGATTTAGTGACTGCATTTCTCATTACATGTGCATTGATTACCAATTACCACGTAAAGCTAGAAGCCAAAGTGTGACTACGGCAGGATGTTTCCTCGACCGTAGGAGCATGGCTGGCCTTGTCAACCCCTCGTATTCCGTATTTTGGGAAGCGGGGCATGACAAGTATAATGAGAATTATTTGAGCCCATGGATTGTATACGGTAGTGAACTTGGGGACCAATCGTTGGGCTGGGGGAATTTTGGAAAATTGGATTTTGGTTGGCGTCTGTATTGCTGCAGTGGAATATAGTACCAGGAGCGACTCATCATTCGCCATTGGGACATTCTGAGATTTAAAATGTTGGTTGGCGTCTAAATCGCTATACTGGAATATGGTACCAAGAGCGACTCATCGTTCACCAATGGGAATTTAGGGATTTGGAATTTTGGTTGGCGTCTGCATCGCTGCACAGGAATATTGTACCAGGAGCGACTCATCATTCGCCATTGGGATATTCGGGGATTTGAGTTTTGGTTGGTATCTGTATCGCTGCACTGGAATATGGTACCAGGAGCGACTCATCATTCGCCATTTGGAGGTGTTTTTTTATTATCGCGGTTGCTCTATCATTTCAGCTTTTCTTATAGCGAAGGTCGCGATTGCCCTATCATTTCGACTATTTATTCGCGGTTGTCCCATTATTTCTGCTTTATTTTCATCTTTTTTTTTACTCGCTGATTTTTATTGCAAGTTGCCCCATCATTTCGGATTTTTATTTTTTTTATTTTTGTTTTATTTACACTTTTTTACATCCCCAGTTTAACAACTTAGAGGTCGACTGTTCCCAGTTTAATGACGTGGTGGTTATCTGTTTTGTATGAAGTTGGCGGTCGCAGCTTGACTGTTTGCCAACACGCCTTTAGACAGTTCTATCTCTCCTGCCTTATATTGTTTTTCGATCCATTCTTTGAAGACGAAACAGTTCTCAATAGCATGACTTATCACTCAGTGATGGGGGCAATATTTGGGGTCGTCGGTCATATTCGCTTCCTGCGGTCTTTTTGATTCTGGCAATTATAGACCGTTTCTTAGGGCATCTTTAAATATTTTACGGACTTTGTCCCTTCTGAAGGAATAGACCTTATCCAGCTTCTCTTTCAGTGGAGCTTCTCCTCCCTTTCCGAACACTGGCTTCTGAGGCCGGTTGGTATTAGGCCCGCTCATCCCTTGCTTATTTCGGTTAGCCGAAATGTTAAAAGATTCAGTATCGTCAGAATTTCCGCCTTTACAATTTTCGTCCTTTCGGTTTCTCCAGGACCTATTGTTATTTTGGGAGTCAGAGGAGGACTCCTTCTTTGAGCGTTCCAACATCTGAACTTTCCTGGTCAGCTCTTGAAATGTTTTGAGACCCGCGGTGCATAGAAACAGGGCCATCCAATTGTTGAGATTTTCGACGAGGAGACTGACAGATTGGTCCTGCTCTATCGGCGGTTCACACTTGACGAAGAGATTGCGCCATCGGGTTATAAAATCCGTGCTGCTTTCATTGTTCTTTGGCTTGGTCCTTACGAGATCGGTAATGGTGATCTTATCGCTGATGCTCATGAAGCTCTGCCGAAACAGAGACTCCATTTTGACGAAAGTTGTGACGGAGCCATCTGGTATGCTCGCGTGCCAGTCGAAAGCAATATAGGTCAAGCTATTAACGAACTGGCAGAGGAGAAGCGCATCATTGCCCCCAGTATTCCCGCATGAGGCTTTAAAGTGGACAATGTGCTGATTCGCATTTCCCGTCCCATCAAATCTTCCGAATTTAGGGATGACATAGCCACTAGGAAACTCTACCAGATCATACTGAGTAGGATATGGTCTCCCACTACTGCTGATATCTTTTTGCGCTTCGGCTTCGGCTACCAAGGTTTTGACTTTGTTGACAACCAAATCCATGATTTGATCTTGAGTTAGCGGGCTGCTGTCATCGGTAGCGAAGACATTTGCCGAGATAGGATGTGACTGGCTTTCGTGCGGTCCGCCCACCTTTCGATTTGGGGAAATAGGCATCAACTGCCTCGGGACACTGTTTCCCGGTTCATGAGCAGAGCCCTACGCTTGATTAGGCGGCTGAGAGGCAAGTTGGGCCGTGAGTTGTAAGACGACGTTTGTCAAGTCGTCAATTTTTGAGTAGAGCTTGGCCATCCCTTGTCTTTGTTTCTGAGCTGCTTTCGGAGCTCCTGGAGAAGTTGCTGCTCTGCTGTCTTAGGATAGAAAGTTGGCTCATCTTCGCTTTCTGAGCCCGACTCCTCATGAACTGAGGGCTCTCTCTGCTTATCAGCCTCACTGGAAGGGTCTTCATTACCTTTCAGAGGAGGCTGGTCTTGGAATGTGACAGCCATATTTATACCAGATTGGATTTGAGATGCGGTGGCCCCATCCTTGCTTTTGCTGCGAAGGTTGTCGCTGGGATGCGTGCCCACCATGTAGACGGTGTGGATAACACATTCGGCCATCTTTTCATCACTTGCAGCTGGTTTCACGGAGCGGTCCGGGCTTTGGAAATTCATAAATTTTAACATGGCCGAAGCCCTAGCCTTTTTGTTCCGCTTCTGCTCATCTTCTCTGTTTTGAGCGCTCGGCAGGCTTTTACTCTTCGGGAAGCCGCTATAAGCCGAGTGATGGGGAGGCTTGAGAAGACATCCGCTCGGGTGTTCGTCGAAGGTATCGCCTGGGCTTGCCCGCGACGTATGGCAACTTCTTTTGTTCTGACGGCTTTGGCCCCAGCTGGGGCTATGGAAAGCCGTTCAGACACCGATTTGCGTTTGGGTTGGGGAGCATTCGAGACCACCACATTTGGCCTTTTTTTCCTTTCGAGGCCGGTTTGTCTGTTACCGGAGCTTGAGGAGCTGGGATGGTGCTAGCTGGCATGAACAGAATAGAGCTAAATGGTAGTAGCAGCTCCTCCCACTGACACCCGAGACTGAACGGGAGGACCGTCCTGGTGTCCATCTTCATGGTGTAGGAGATGGGAGTTGTGCTGAGAGCTGAGATTGTCTTTGGAGACATTTTATTGCGTCCGAAGATTGCAGTCGAAAATCGTTAACCTGCAAATAAAAGCATGATTTCAGTACAAGCAATCGATATGTATATTGATTGAGTTCGGATGGATATTTAACCCGAAATATGGGAGGAAAGATAGGTCCCACCGGGCGTGCCAGAATCTGTAGGGTGTTTTTCGTCACCCCATTGAGATGGGAATACGCGCGCGCTTGTCAGGCGTACTACAGATTCCTCCTGCCTAGGATAGGCGGGGGTTTATTGATTGTAGGGATCCGAATCTCCGGCAGCCGCAGACTAAGCTTCCGTTAATTACCCCTCGTCTTTGGAGCGAAAGAACCTCCGACAGATGGGTTAAACTGGTCATGCGAACTCAATGTGCAGTGTGCGCGTGTTGAAGGGGGGGTTTGAATATATCGGGGGGCCCGCAGAGTTTTATGGGGGTCCCGCTACCCGAATAATGGGCTGGGGGTCAAGGAGGCAGCAGCCCCCTTGCAGGGTACGGGGCAGCGCCCCCTTAGAAAATTTTTCTTAACGGGAGACGCGTTTCTGGTGTGGAGTGCATGGCACGTGGATGCTGGGCGCCCGCGGGTCATGTGCCTGGCGCGTGGGCGCTTGGCGCCCGCAGGTCATGTGCCAGGCACAGGAGCGCTGGACGCCTGCGGGTGACGTGCACAGCACGAGACCGCTGGGCCCCCGCGGGTCACATGCACAGCACGCGACCGCTGGGCGCCACCGGGTCACGTGAGCTGCACGCGACCGCTGGGCACTGAGCGCCCGCGGGTCGTGTAGGGTGCATGTGAGTGCTTAGTGCCCGCGGGTCACGTGCCCTGCACGTGACTGCTGAGCGCTTGCGGGTCACGTGCGCGGCACGTGACCGCTGAGAACACCAGCGGGAAAAGGGACGTAGCCCCTGGGTTAGGAGTTGAACTCCCAAGGGGACTTTGCAGTTGAACTCCTTATGTATACATTTGGAGTTAAACTCTTAGAAGTTTTTGGATCTTCTTTTGAGCCTCGGATCCTCCTGGGACGGGATTTTGGAGATGAGTATCCTTCTTCTTCCTCTCTGTTGGCCAAATCTTAGGGGGAAAAGGGGAGGTGAGACTTAAAATCTTCCATTTTAGGGATTTAATGGCAGATCCGAGCTTCCCTTCAAGGGTTTTATGGAAAAACTATTTATTGTTGGAAAAGGAAGAGTTAAACTCTTGGTTTAGTTCAAAAAAAGGGGAAGAATGTTTAGAACCTTGAGAAAGGAGAAGGAAGCACAGAAACCCTAAATTTTTAGGGGAATGAAAAATTCTTTTTTTATTTCATCATCATGTTGCCTTATATAAGCTTACACATTTACATATCGCCCCTTGGGCTTTACAAAATGGCATTTTGCCCATCCCATATCTCATGTGCTCATTTTTTTGCACATGAGCCACGGGCTTTACAAAAATTTGGCTTTATGCCCATAAAGATTACATCAAAATTATTTATTATATGATTTTTATTTTGGCATGGGAAAGGCTAGCCGCGGAGCTCTACTTGGGCATGGGCCCACTTGAGCTGGGCTTGGGGCCGCTTAGTTAGGGTTGACTTTGATTTTGACTTGGTCAATCGGGGTGCAATTTTTGACCCCAACAGTTGGTTATTGCTAAACTCTAGTAGTTGATAACGCACGGGGTGACGACCATACACACACAATCAAATTTTAAACCATTAAAAATCGATTAGTAATTTCTAAAGAGTTGCTCTAATTAAATACCACGATATTTCAAGTTAGACTTTTACGAAACTACCACTAATTCTTTCCAATTAGATTTGTTTCAAATAATTATACCTTCACTTTGGAAAGTTAAGATTACATTTAAAATATCTTTAATTTTTAAATGTTAAGTTTTTCATAGAAATACCATTAACTTACATAAATTAAGCTTTTCACAAAAATACCTTCAAGGTTTAATAATAGAATTAATTATTATCTTTCTTTTGCATATTCTATTACTACAACCCTCTTTAGGGAAATCAGTTGTGGATGGTGTTGATTAAAACACATCTAGGGGTCTAATAGAAAAATATGCAGAGTTTCTCACAGAGTGCGGTCTTGAAGAGGAATATGGATCTATAAAACTATTATTTTTAAAGTATTTAACTAGAAGATGGGTTTAAGTGACATCTTCTGTCTTGAGGCTTGAGGAGCCGGAGACAATGAGTGATTTCACTTGCCTATCTCTCTATTTAAATACAGTTAGTTCATATCGTCTCAAACTATTAGGAAAATGGACATGATATTTAACTTGAATCGATTCTGATGCTATATATACTTGTTTCTTTTCATGCTATATACCTTGCTTAATGTATCTACATGATTTACACGAATAAACATATTACATGCTAGACTTGACTTGACTTGAACCATGAACACAACTTGATACGAATACTTGAACTTGATATGAATACTCGAACTCGACTGGATACTTGAACTTGTACTCTCTCTCTTTCTTATGTATTCATGAATTCGGATAAGACTTATAACTTTAACTATAATTTAGAATACGCGGGGTGTTGGGGTAGTTTGAGTTGTGAGTATAACAGAATCTCAGGAGTCCCATACTAACGACATAAATACTAATGACACGAATACTAACACTTTCTTAAATGCCAGTGATTCCTTTTCCCTAGGGTCCTACCTTTGGGTTTAAGAATACTCTTGAGATTTGGTTGACCTCACTTCTTGAACCGACGTTAGATTAGGTTACCCTTATAGAGTCTTTTTAGGACAAATTGACATGTACTTCATGTTCCCAACTACACATTT
Source organism: Agapanthus africanus (assembly GCA_030015575.1). Lineage (NCBI taxonomy): Eukaryota > Viridiplantae > Streptophyta > Magnoliopsida > Asparagales > Amaryllidaceae > Agapanthus > Agapanthus africanus. Next base: position 817,783,947 of record CM057339.1, on the reverse strand, counting down.
ATTACATGATATGCTATACTGAATTGCCATGCACACTACCATACTTATTCATATGTTCATGATTTTCATACATACTATATTATATGTATCCTTACATCTATTTATACATTTCACACCTTTTTGGGGGACTTATCGAGCATAAGTTCGCTGACGGTCATTCCACTCCGATTATTTCTTTCCTTGGAATGGTCGTCAGGTGGTTTAGGGACAGAAGCTTGAGCTGAGTCAAGAAGTTACTCTCAGCTTTCTTCGCAAGCGGATATCTAGTTCTTCCTTCCAGCTTTTTATTTTCAGTATGCCTCTTTGTTAAACCTTATCATGTTATCGTATCATGTATTTAGATTTTTAGCAACTATTGAATCCTGTGGAACTTTGAATATAATAAGTTAGTTGATGAATTCTCAATCACTTGTTTATTCTTGTTATATTTATGTTTCCTATAAAAACTTAGCGTATTTGTTGCGAGAAAGAATTTTCTCGAAATAAATATATCGCGGGCCTCGTCACGTACTCGTTACCGTTCTTTTGGGAAGCGGGACGTGACAATGCAAGTGCTTAGAAGTTACATGCAACTGATTATTAAGGGTATTGTTCTTTATTTGATTATCTTGTCTCACCGGTGGCAAGCTTAACTCTAACTCATGTACTCGGTCATACGCAATTGCTGGAGCAGAAGACGTGATGTATGTTGACTGTTACACAAAAAACGCTTTTTCTAACATATTATTATTTGCATCCATGTAGATGTTACAAGTAACTTATTAAATATTAAAAAAAATCTTTTTAGATATTAGAGAAATGCAGCTGCTTAGAAATTACATGCAACTTTTTTAGAAGTTACATGCAACTGATTAGAAATTACAAGCAACTGCTTACAGATTATATGCAAGTTCTTATAAGTTACTGGCAACTATTTAGAACTTACATGCAATTGCTTAGAAATTACTGGCAAATTTTTTTATAAATTACATGCAACTAATTTAGAAGTTAAAGGTAACTGGTTAGAAATTACAAAAAAGTTCTTACAAATTACAGGCAACTGCTTACAAGTCAGAGGCAAGTGGTTAGATATTACAAGAAAATGCTTAGATGTTACAGACAACTGCTTATAAGTTATATGCAACTGTTCACAAGTTGCAGGCAACTGTCTAGTATATCCCTCTAAACAAAAATCAAGTCAAATAAAGACAAATCTGCTCATAATGGCTAGAGTATCAACAAATGCTTGCATATGGATAATTTTCTTGTTCGTCTCTTGATGGGTACAGACCATATTTATATAGTCATCATCGATTATCATTCTAACCATATGATCTCCATATTTCTCCATTTTGTATGAAAACTTTAATTTATCAACCAGTATATTAAGTTGAAACGAGATTGTTCCTTTTAATTCTGTAGCACCCGGCCCCTTTTATACCAAAGTCCGTATTATATTACTTTAGAATTCTATTTATTCTGATTACAATTTTATATGTTTTATTTACAAAATTATTCATTTATTAAATCCCCTTCTTTAAACCCAAACTATATTTAAAATCCTAAGCCCACACACTTTTCTGATAAACCACTTAATCAATTTCAGCCCAGCAGCCACCCAGTTCTTCTTTTCTCTCTAAACAAATTTCCTGCGGCCCAACAAATTTTCCGCGGCCCAACAAATTTTCCCATAGCTATTTCTTTAAAATTCTTTTATTCTCATTTTGCCCAGCCCATCTCACCGAGCCCATTTCCTTTTCCTTAACAATTCCTGTAAATTCCTTCTCAAATCCCAAACCCATCTTCATCAAATTCCTTAATAAATTTTCCCTTTATAGTCCCAACCAAGCCCGGCCCCCTACATCTTATTTTGTGCTTTCTTTTTTACCTGGCCCGGCCCACTCATTCTCTCTATTCCCTCCAATTTCTTTATATTATTTTTATTCTTTGGCCCACGTCCTCCTCCAAGCCCACGGCCCGCTTCCTTATTTTCCCCTCAACAAATTTTTTCCCTCATTCTCTGGCCCGGCCCACGCTTTTTCCCCAGCAGCCCGTCTCCAAGCTAGCCCAACACCTTCCTGAACCCGACCCCATCACTGTGCTTCTTCCTCCAACGGCTAGTTCCCGATCTCGCGCGCGCGTTTCGCCTTCTCTGCCGCCTTCTTCGCCAGCGCTCGCGCTCTTGTCGGCCACGCCCCCGCTCGCGCCGTTACTCCACGACACGCGACCCAGTCTCTATATCCCTCACTCCCCCGTCTCCCTCGTTATCTTTCCTCCTCCTCTCTTTTTCCCGCTAACCATCACTGGCTCCTTCTCCCGCACCAGAACCCGCCGGCGCCGTCTCGACCTCCTTCTGCCACCGTCGCTGCCCTCATCTCACCTTCATTCTCTTCCCTCGCACACCAGCAACCGACCACCCTCGTCACTCTTCGTCGAGCTCCTCACTGCACCCATACAAGCTTCTCACACCCCGGCCGTCGAGCATCACCCCCTTCTCACTCCTCGTCTCGTCGTCGACCCCATCATCATCATCCTCTTCGCCCTCATCTCACTGTCCCTCTGCTCTCCCTCTCTCTCGATCTTCTCTCTCTCTCTCACCCTGCATCTCTCTCTCTCCCCCATCACTACCCTCTCTGCATCTCTCTCTCTCTTTCTACCCCTTCTCCTGCTCTCTCTCTCTCTCGAGCCTCTCTCTCTCTCACCCTGCATCTCTCTCTCTCCCCCATCATCACCCTCTCTGCCTTCCCCTCCCTCTCTGTCTCTGTCACTCCCTCACTCTGTCTCTCTCTCTCTCTCTCACTCTAATTCTTTCTCTCTCTCAATATCTCTCCCCATCTGCAAATTCCTCACCCCGGCCTCGACAGCGTCAACGATTCCAGCACACCCAGGAGACCCACAAAGCACCTTCCCGCTTCCAACATTCGCGAGTCGCCCCGGACAAATCCGACGACGAAATTGAAACTCGAGCCAAGGTAGTGCGAGCCAATACACGCCATTCGTCGCGCGTTCTTGACATTGCAATCACCGTGCATCTCCGGGACTGCTCCAGGCAAGTTCTTACTTGCTTTCATGCTATTTTATATATGTTACAAATCAACATCGTATATATATCCCATGTTTGCCTTATGTTAAATATTGCAACACAACTGTTCGATGCTTGTTCCCTTAGGAAAATATTATCAAATTTGACGGAACTCAATGGTGTAGGTTGGCCCGTAGGGTTTTGAACATAGTGTGTGAATTTTGTTGGATGATGTAATCGATAATGACTAAAACAACTGCCCCCAAGTTTAACCGTAAAACTGAATTTCTACTGCACCTGAAAATCGTTAAATCCACCATAAATCATATACATATTAGAATGGTGCGTTTGAGGGCTCAAATCGAAGCTAACTCGACGAAATTTAACCTTATGCTAGTTTCCAGACATTCCTGTACTAAAATCGTGATGATAATTGTATCGGAGTGCGACTCTGGACTGCAGTCCAGAGTGACTTCAGTCTTTGCTTGCTGTTTCGTATTGGATACCATAGAATTTCCTTGACTCGTAAGTTGCGGAACTCCACTGTTTATTATAGATAAACCTGTTAGCTAGACAACACAATTGATTTCATCCTTTTTCGTTACCGTTTGATATTTAATCTGTAATTTAGAAGATCGGGATGCCTAACAGTCCCAGCAGAATCAGAATTGACATGTTAACATTAAACAGATTTTAACTCCTAACGTACAGACGCGATTGAAGATCCGTTTGTTGCGTTGAAAGTTTTACTGAAAACCCTAGAATTCATCCAACTGTAGAATCGCTAAAATCCGATCCCAACTGGGATCAAAATGCGTTGAGAAATGGACTTCTGATTCTGAAATTGGATTTCCAGCCGCGAGCGTTTAAAATGAAATGGTCATAAATAATGATCCTGGAACCCGATTGGCTTGAAACAAAATTCTAAGGATAGATAACTGAACATATTAAATACTACCTGTTTATCATTTCGCTAAATTATATACATATGTTTCATGATAAATCATGCAAGTGATAGACTGTTGTTTTTTATGATACCTGAGTTGTGCTTCTTATACTGTTCATGCATCATATCATACCTATATCATTGTAGTGATAACCTAGTGACATCGTGCATTTACCCAGTGATAGATTTTAGTGGTGATTGTGGAAAGTACGTCAGTTTTCGTGTATCCGTGATTAAGTGAAAGTGATACGTACTGGTACACAATCAGCGATCCTATTATTTCATTGCATTGTCGACGTCTGTGAGATGCGTGCACGTGTGACTATAAGTGGAATGGGACATTTATGGAAGCGTTGCACGGGTGTCACAGGTAAGACACCAGACGCTGCCGTTTATCTTAGGTATTAGTCGGGACGTGCTTGATGGAGGTCCTGCCTCCAGTTCTCGCGCAGACTTGTCACGGTTCGATTAGTATTTAGGTTGATGGTTAGCGTTTGATGTAGACCATGGGGTGTAGGGTAGTTTAAGTGTGAGTTAAACAGAATCTCGGGAGTCCCATGCCGGCTTATATATTTAGGGAGTTATATGGAGTTTTACAGGGTATGTGATATATACACCGTGATATTCTCGTTACATGTTGGGCCCGTGGTCCCTTGCCCTTGGGTTCTACCCTTGGGTGGAGGACACTCGCGAGTGGTTGACTCTCATACTTGGACTGACGATAGGCTTAGCGACCTGTACAGTGAGACTTAGAGACTGATAGGGATACTGGCATTTCTATTCCTTACATACTGAATGGCATACATGACATATCGTTATACTGATTTACTGTTCCGCTGCGTTGATTTCTGCACATTCTTATACATGCTGTCATTGATTTACTGTGATTCACATCCATTACTACTGCTAGAACTGTCACTTGATTATATATATATTATATTGCTATTGTGTCGCTCTGACGAACTGAGTATGCATGCTCAGTGTGAGGAGAAGATCTAGCTTGGATCAGAACTAGACGTGCATCACAGACTTTCTGACTTGCTACTCCGAGTTACTTTCGTTTGTTCCACTTCAGGTCAGTTTATATTATTGTATCTTTCAGCTACTGCATTTCTCATTACCTGCGCATCGTTTACTGTTTACCATGAAAAACTAGAAGCCGAAGTGTGACTACAGCAAGACATTCCTTGACCGTAGGAGCATGGCTGGCCTTGTCTACCCCTCGTATTCCGTATTTTGGGAAGCGGGGCGTGACAAATTCAAATCATATTGTCGCCTCCGAGATGGTCAAGACCGAACCTTTCCCATTGGATCCACTCTCAAAACACATTAATGTCCAAATTTGGGCTATCCTCAATGAGTAAGAGAGTAAATGAAGACTTAGTTTGTTTGGATAGTAAATGAAAGTGGAGTAAATGAGAGAAAATAATGGATAATGTAGAAAATGATTGAAATAATTCTTGTTCTGTTGGCAACATAGGGTTTTTTGAGGGGAAAGTGGTGAATTTGGAAGGGAAATTATTATATTAGGGTATTTAATATTTAGTCTTTTGAGGAAAAATCAACAAAACAAAATTCAGGATAGAAGTTATAAGCAACCTGATAGAATTTACAGGCAACTGAAAATTAGAATTTTCCCCAAAAAATGCAGCTGCCAACTTGTACTTGGGCACATGGGTCTTTAATTTAGAACAGAGCGTGTATGACACTGCCAGAGGACTTCGTAGACAATGGGAGCAGCGGAAGCATGCGCAAGCTGCTTAAATCCATATACGGGTTAAAGCAGGCATCGCGGATATGAAACATCTGTTTTGATGAAACTGTCAAAGAGTTTGGTTTCATCAAAAAGGTAAATGAACCATGTATAAATAAGAAGGTTGTAGAGAATATGGTTGTCTTCCTCGTATTGTACGTGGATGACATACTCTTGATAGGAAACGATGTTTCTATGCTACACTCGGTCAAACTGCTCTTATCACAAAGGTTCTCCATGAAAGATCTAACTGATGCCTTCTACATCCTGGGGATATAGATCTACAAAGATAGATCTAAATGGATTTGGGATTGTCCCAATTCAGGTGCATAGACAAATGGTGATTTAGAAAAATACATTAGCTGCTTAAATCCATATACGAACAAATTTAATGTAGAAAAATGCATTAATACATGCATGCGTGTAGTATAAATTTGTGAAGTAGGGCACAGTTGGGTATCCAATGTTCAGCTACTGGTCAGGGTGACAAACGGACTGGGTCAAGCCGAGCCGGCCTTAAGCCTATCAGGCATGGCCGGTCAACGGGTCGGGCCAAGCCCGTGTTGACCTCAAACTGGTCTGGCCGACCCGATTGCCCAATACCTGAGCTTAGCCCGGCCCTAGGCCCGGCTTAGATCGGGCCGGGCCGGGCCTGTCAGGCAGGCAAAACCAGGATGGCCCAACTGCAATTTCAATAATTTTTTTTAAAAAAAATTGTTTTTTTAAAAAATTGTTTTATTTTTATTTTTATTTTGGCCGCCACATGGAGATTTAGGGAATTGTCATAAAGGACCAAGCTTTGGAGGGAAGATGAGGAGGGGAGAGAGCCATGGAGGTAGTTGTTTTGTAGGTTGATGTGGTGAAGGGAAAGGAGAGAGAAGAGGGAGGGGGGGGGAGAGAGAGAGAGCCGTAGAGATTGGCTTTGGGAATGTATAAGGAGATGTGGGTTGAGTTCTTGCTTGTGATGCCGTTCCATAAGCAAGGGTTGGGGTCTGATGGAGATGCTTTTCAGATCTCCTTCAGATGTTGTCTTCCGTCGATCTCCGGCGGATTCTGGAGGGAATCCTCTGTTGTGTGTGGGTCTCAATGGGTTTTAAGGAAATTTGGTGATTGGAGGAGTTGGACGCCAAGTGCCTGTAAAGAAGTCCCGAGGTGGTTTGACGCCACCGAGGACCCTCCGACGATCAAGTTAGTACTAGATCCGAGCAGCGTAATGGCTAAGTGGAGTCAAGAATGACTTACTTCATCCCTCTGTGATGAGGATTTATATAGCGGTGATAGCACGCAGCAGCAGGCGCGAGAATCTCGCCGGCAGTTACGCTTCCGACGTCACGCCTGCGTAGAGAGCGGATCACCCATTAATGGGGATCACGGAGGCGTGGAACGTGGGATGTTGTTGGCGGAGAATCCGCGAATGACGAGATTCGCGGAGCGGCGGTTACGCCTGTGAGCGGTGGAGCTGGTCGGAGGACCGAGGAAGACGGCCTCGGCCGGGAAGCTCGGAGATGAGTGAGAAGGCCGAGTAGGCTTAGTCTTGTGGCAGCTCAGGGCGAGCTGAGGGGCCGAGGAGGCCAATCTGCAGGGAGCCCTGAGGAGGGCTGGCTTGTGATTGTAGGTCGGGTACAGGGGAGGTCTGGTCGCCCTCTGTGGGCCCTTTCTTCCGAGTTATGGGACATGCCATCCGTCACGTGTCCTGATCCTAGGCGTCGCCTATGTTGAGCATCATCAGGGTCTGAGGAGTTCCAATTTGAGATGGAGCTTGATGGGCCGTGGATGACTGAGTCCTTAAAGGAGAGAAGGGAGAGGCCTTCTCCATTGAGAGAGATGATGAGGAAGGGGTTTGAGAGGAGCAGGAGGAAGAGGAGAGACATGAGAGAGAGAGAGTGTCAGGAAAAAATTAAAATCCCTTCAAAAACCCCTCCAGCTCTCCCCCATAAGGCCTCGGGCTTGGTCAAAAATAAATTTGTTTGCAGGCCCCGTACTGGGCTCGGGCTCCAGGCTAGGCCGTCGGGCTGCTTTAGCTGATCCCGGGCCAGTCCCAACCCAGGCTTCGCCATTAGTCGGCCCGGCGCCGTCTGATCCATTCGCTGGTAGGTATATAAGTTGAGACATGTAACGTCGTGAATGTGAGGTGGGAGCCTTAAAGCAACAGCTAAAGTACAACTCGGAGAACACAAGGTTTGGTAGCACTCTTATCAACCTCATCAATTCATGAATGGATTTACAACTTTAATTTTGAGAGAGAGAGAGAGAGAGAGAGAGGAGAGAGAGAGAGAGTAAATGTTAGTAGGAGAGATGTCAGGGTTTGCCACGTTTTGGTTAATTGATGAATAGTCTGTAGCTATTTAAGGCTGTACAGGATAATACGGAATTATGGAGCAGGAGGTGATTGGACTTTTACTGTGCATACTTAGCTATGGCTTCATCCTAGGAGGCAGTAGATACGTAGGCTGACTGCAAGCCATTTATATCCATTTTTCAAAAGTATGCGCAGCTGCACCAAGCAGCTGTGAGCCCTGGACTTAAGCGTTGCAAAGGTTTTACATGGTAAAGGAGATGTAATTTGGATCAGTAACCTCTGCTACGTGGAAATAACAGTATTGGTGCTTTTATCCAATCCCGGCTACACATCACAAGTGCAAAGCACGTGCAAGACATCCATACCCAAGCCTCCATGTTCTACGTTAATCTCGACCGTTTATTTTGATAGGGAGGAAATCTTGACCGTTGATTTTGATAGCAGGAATAGCACGGAATGAACAATATCTGGACCCTGATCCATGTAATTTAGGGTCAATCAATTTCTATAAATTGCTCTTAACTCCAAACATGTTTTAAAAGAATATCTTGGAACCTTACATTAGTTTGGACGTCTTGCATGCCATCATTTCTATTTCTATGTGTATTTTATCACATAGTAGTTATATGCAGCGTACCAGAAATGTGAAAAATTAATAAAATGTCCACTATTCTCCTTGCGCCAGGTCCTTCTTTCATCACTACCTAATAATACATGACTACCTAGTACTCTACAAAAATGATGGAAAGTTTTATCACCTGTATTGAGACAAAATATTAAAATAAAATTATCGAAAAAATGACGCAAAAATCAATAGCATTCATCATATAAGCAACGTAGCCCACATTGAAATGCACTTAGAAATCACATATCTCACAAATTTCTTCCTCAATTGTACACTATACCTTAGCTGTAAAATATAGGATAAAAGACATCTTCAAAATTTGAATCTAGGAGTAAATCTTGCGACAATATGAAACATTGGATTTTGTCAAAAAAATGTGTCATCACTGAGACCTCTTCGTCGAAAACCTTTACAAAATTATTAATTAAATAAATCAGCACCAATGAATCATTACCAAACTATATATTTACTTAACAAAATATAAGCAACCAATTAAATAATTGATTCTAACAATAGGCGAATTATGCAGAATAATTAATAAAGCTACCATCATGGTTAGCGATGTCGTCCTGCATCTATACCTATCTAAGGTACATACAAATTTTACATGTCTCCTTCCTCCTTCAAGTAAATCCATGACACCGTATGTTAGATTATGAGATATTTAAATATAACTGTATTAGATATATGGTTATCATAAATAAGATAAGTTCTGATTTATATTGTTGTGATTATGATTAGTGTGTTAGATTGTTAGGATTATTAGTTATAAGTTGGTTATGTTATAAGGTGTATAAATTGAGATGATTTATCTCTTAATAAAATTGATCGAGTTTATTGCTTTCTTAACAAGATATCAGAGCCTTCTGATTGATCCTGCTCATCGTCTTCTTCTATGTGGCCATCTATGTCGTCTCTATTTCGCAAACTACCGGCCCACCCACTTATCATGAAGCCCTCGCCAAAAGCAACTAGGGTTCCTCTCATCTGAACTTGATCCCCTCAACCTTGTATAGGGTATAACACCCTATAACTATCGTATAGTAATTTAATGAAATAAATTTATGATAGTTGATTTTTATGGTTATTTAAAATTATTTATTAATGGATAGAGTTTTACGCCATTAGATATTATTATGGGGAGTTTATTGATAAATTTGCATGGTTTGGATTTCCATGAGTTTTATTGATTTTATTGGATACGGGAATTTATTGAATGATAAATATTTAATTGTAAAAGATTATGGTTATAATATTGGTAACATATATGTCATATAATTATATTTTGGTTATATTTAATCCGCAGTCTTAGTTGGTATAAGGTTAATTATTTAATACCTGGCCCATATTATAATTAGGTTATTTAAACTATCATAATTCTCATATATTTTCATCCTTTTATATTTCCTCTTTAAAACAATACCCTAGCTTCCATATCTCTCCATCAAATCCTAACCCTAGTCTAGCCGGCTGATCCACATCACCCCCATAATCGCCGTGATCATCATTGTGGTTGTGATCGTCTCGTCATCGTCTTTGCCTTCTTCTTCCCCACAACAACGTTTCTCGGTGGTTGTTGAATCGAGATCATCATTATCGTCTTCTACGTTGTGTATTTTCATTTTTGAGGCAAGTACTCAATACTTGCTTTAGCATGCTAGTACGACAAGTTAATCTTGCTGTACAACGAGTATATTAATTACATTAGTTTGTTTTAAATATAATTGAATACACATCGAGATCAGAATCGAGATGTGGCGATAAATACAATTTAGGTGTTATATGCATTGCCAAACCCTGGAATTTATCGTCTTTATAATCGGCTAGTTTAATGTACTACACTTGCATCATTTTTATGTTTAATATTGTTTAAAATTCGTATGGGAAAGATTGCTAGAAAACCCTAATTTTAGAATCTGATTGTTCAGGAAAAATCCCATGCAGACATCTTCTACAGGAAACAAGACATCTGCATGATGACTTTATAGTAAATAAAATTGAACTACATACGTCTGTTTACAATGACCAGACGTATCTATATTTATTTTCCAGAACTTGAATTAAACTCGAGACGTCTCCCCAGACGTATTTTGCAGGGACCAGACGTCTCCTACAGACGTCTGGAGTAGAACTTGAAGTAGACCAGATGTCTCCTACAGACGTCCGGTGAATAAAATTGTTAAAACTAATATCTAAAACCCGATATGAAATTAACATGTTAACTTATTTCATGAGCACACGATTAACCATGACTAGACATGTTACCTGACCTGATCATGATATTGTACATGAATTGATTGCCCATGTTATTTTGTCAATTGCTAGTAACTTGATCATGAAATTTCTAGATCATGATATTTCTGAATATGCTATTGATTGTTTATATGAAACCATGATTAATGGATTATTTCTATTGTTATCATGTCACCACACTTGAATTGTTATTTTCACCGAAATGCCAACTCATTGGTATTGATTAATTGATTTGTTGTCTAGACAAACAGACATGTACATGTTTATTATTGTGTTGACATTAGATAATATACTATTGATATTTGACATGAAATTGAAACATGGGAAAAAGAAGAAATCAATAATCGAAACCGAATTGTAACTCAGCGGGATTGATTGCTAGAGGCTTATCAGTCGATACGAGCTACGGGCTCTGGAATGATGATGCTGATATCATTCATCCAGATATTGATATTGTTTTATTGCCTTGCGGCATATCTCGGATTCAGTCTCAAGAGTCATGAGACCGTGGTCCCGGACATGTAAGGGATATTGTTGAGTTATATTGAAAATTACATTAATTGTTTTCAAATACCTGTAGAATAGATAACTTAGCGACATGAACCCATAGGATACACATGACATGATTGATTATTATATCTCGATTGATACATCACCTGTATTGATATTGTTATTGGATATTTTTTATTACGAAAAACTGCATTTTAATACCGCTCATTCGTTATCATTTTGGTGAATATCTGTGCTATTAACCCGTGTCTGCTCTATAAGTACAGGAAACAAGTATTCATGACAAAACACTGGAAACACATTCAAAATGTACGGATACGACATTTGTGAGCCGATACTGAAACCTGAATGGAAAACCGATCAAGATACAAGAAGATTTTGTAACAAATCAAGTGCACAACATTTTTAGCAAGAATGGTCCAATATAATGCAAGTTGTCAAGTGTGAACTCATTTTTGGATGCATGAACCAAGTGGGCAGCCATGTCTTGATGTGAACACTTAATCAAGTGGTGCAAGCGGACTTGCAAGTGGATGTGGGGTTATGATGATTTGAAAAAGTTGTGATGTGATTGTGGTCTTTCCCTCCAAAATCCCCCAGATTACACCTTGGTGATCATTTGAAGAAATAGAAAATACCGTGAGGTGATATTGGAGATAGACGACTGCACTGAGAAGAAGGGGCCCACAACTCAAAAGATAGTCGCAGATTTAATCAAATTAGCAGTAAATTACGGCCAGTTCATCACCAATTAAGCTCGTTTTTCTTTTGTGGCACCCACATTGTCTTGTCATCCCACTTTTACACTTTGTTTTTGGACTTGAATTGCCTATCAATAGCAGATCATAGAACAAGCCAATGTCCAAGTTTTAGACCACATTCATCATTTAGATGTTATTTTGTGATTTACCTTTGGCAATCTTGAGTTCTTGCTCTCTCTCTTGACCTTGCAACTTCTTTGTTGAACTTACAAGTTTAAGATTTAGATTGTTGAATTCAATAGTTTGTATCTCTTCTTGCAATTCAATAAAAGTTTCCATTCAAACTTCAAGTTGTATGTTTTGTGACACTTAGAACTTAGCTATTGAATCCCTTACTTCTCTATCATCTTACAACCTTTTTAGTGAGCTTGCAAGTTTAGATTGAGCTATTTGGATTCATTTGATTGAACATAACAGGATTCACTTGGCTACTCTTGCTTGCATATTTGGTTCTTAGTATAATTCTAACTCTTTTTTCTTTTCTTGCTATGGTTTCTATGATCCCTCTTCTATTTTGTGTTTTCTTTATTTTTGTGACCATGTGTGAGTAGTACCCTTCACTTGTTAAGGGTAGTGTTGGATATAGTGCCCTCAAGGCAATTATTATGATCATAAGTAGGCGATTATGATAATTGAGGGAGGACCTATACAGGTATAACAGTCTTCCACGAGATGATAGTATGCTATCTGGTTTGTCTTCATCATTGATGAAGCCCGTAGGATTGTTGCTTGAAAACCAGCATTATGATGGCGATCATATATGTGGGAGATGGGTTGTCTATAAGTACATCCTTAAATGTCCCTAGTTGTGGGAGTATCGAGACTGTGCATCGATATTCCGGAGTAGACTAGTATATACGCTTCTAGACCCCGACGAGGGGCCGTGGTCGGTTTCACAAGCCATTAGTGTTGTGTCACCTAAGATAGTATACAGGTGCTCACTGTAGGTGAGAACACTGGACGGACTCGCCGAGAACTTCTAGATGGTATTATATCTATCGTTAGATGGAAGTTCTCAGGTGGCATGAGTACATGTTAGTCTTTTGACCTAAAGTCGTCATTTGTCTCGTGTGAGTTCCCACTGTACTTTGATTACCACCCTACCATAGTTCAAAAGAGTCGTGCAAACAGGTTTTAGTTGGGTACAGTCCCGAGCCACATGGAGGTAGTGGTCGACTGTCAGGGATTCGTCTCTCCTGGTATTATGAGTCGATGTCGCGCTGTGTTCAGTTGGCTATCACTAGAAATCCGTGGCCACGGTGGATGAGAATTACTGTTAGTTGATCAGTAGTATCTCTATTGGTGATGAGCTTGACTCAGACACGACTTATCGGGTTAGTAGGGGTTTGACATTATCCACTCGCTAGACCCGATATGCGATACTTTTTTACGAAGAGACCAGACTGTACGTAGATTGTCACATTCAGGCTCAGTTGGGTAAGGACGTACTTGATTGTCGACCCCCCTTTCGACAAGTACTTGGGTAGCCGTTACGTACAGCTAGTGCCGCTGATGTTCTTATGGTTAAACTTACTGTCAGCGTATTGTTGAGTCTTTAGAGTCCCACATAGAGGGTTTTTCCAGTTCAGGCAATAGATATAGGAGCTGTATGTTGGTACGTGTAGGGGGTTCGATTAAATATGTGTACACGATACACGGACTTTAATCGGATGATTGATAATACTGGCCGGCTTAGGATTAAGCTGGATTATTAAATCAGGTTTTGATTTAATAATTTATATATGTATTTTGATACATATATTTTAGTATTATTGTTCACTATTTATTCTCTCTTTGGTGCTATCTGTATTTTTATACGAATACGCGTATATGTAGCGATACATATACCAGGTGAAGTATTCCGTATTTATACGGGAATACTTCTAGAAGATGGGCACTTCATATTTGATTTTCATTTGGCAAATCAAATAAGGAAATGAGGTGGAAAATGGGTTTTAATGAAGAATGGTGATTAGGTATGGCTTGGATAGTGATGTGCATTTATCGATGCACCATTGCTTCATGGTTGTAGTTTTATTTAGCCATTCTCTTTTCATTTGGATGATGATGATTTTTTTCATCTTGAGAGTTCATGCTTCATTCACTCCTCTTCTCCTTCTTCTTCTTGCTCTCTTTTCGTGCATGGTTTATGAGAGAAACCTTTTAGTGAAAAATTCCTACATCACCGACCATCCACACCTAGTGAGTTTGGATCATCGGTTAGAGCCTCTTCCGGTTTCCCTTGGGTGGATCGTCTTCGGCGACGGTGGTCGATCTTCAAGCGCGATCCCGGCGGTTACGAGCTTGGAGTGGTCTTTCACAATTGGGTGGACACGCGACAAAGGTTGTAGTTTCTCAACCCTTACACTCTTAGTTAGCTAGTTTAGGTTATTGGACCGTATCCTGGGTTTTACGGGTGTTCGATGCTCACGTAAATTTTTGTTTTTGCTTCCGCCTCGGCCGCGGATTCCGCGGCGCCGGCACTGTTCACACCAGAATATTGCATTATTATATTTCCCATTCTTATTCGTTTTATAAATAAACAGGTGCTTTTGACGCATGTTTGCTACATGTTGCAAGTTACAGGTTCGTGGATCTAAAACAGTGAAGACGAGGAAAAGACGATGCAAAAGTGGACTTTAACCAACAAACAGAAGACTCTTGATGAAGCCTACATCAAAGATAAAATTCACAAAATACAAGGCAATGCAAGGTCCAAGATTACAAGGCAAATGGTTAAAAAATCCTTAGCAAATTGTTCACTGGAGATCTGGAACCAACTTGGTAGCCCAATTGAGAAAAGAATTAAAGAATAACAGAACCCAGAAAGCCCAAAGGAAGCACAGGAAAAATGAGGAAATGAACCCTCCAATGGGCCGCGGAACTGCGGCCCAAGCCCGCCATTGCCGCGGTTCCGCGGCCATCTTGTGCCCGTACTTCGAAAAAAATTTACCAAAGTCTGAGGCGACGCTGAATAGGTCTTTTCTTAGGGGTATTTTTGTAATTGTAAACATGCGGATCAAAATATAACCTAGGGTTTCTATTTCCTATAAATATAACTTTAAATCACTGTAAACTTTATGCCTCCTTTTAATAATAAATTCCAGAATCTTTTTGGAGAGTATCGGTGTTTCTTTTCCATTCAGAAATTCAGATCTGACAACCCTGCATGGATGATTGGAGGGATGCATCTGTAGGTAGATTTAATTTCTCGCCCTAGATAAATTGTTTAGAGTTAGTTTTGGGGAAGGATTTTGAGAGATGAGATCTCTTATCCCTTTCTTACCCACCAAATATTTACAATAGGACTCCATGCATACACGCACACACCGCGCCCTACGGCATCCTACCCCTCGAGGTAACGATGACACCATAGTGTAAAAGCCCGGTTGCGCGCGTTTTCGATGGAGGTTAGGGTAAGGATCTCTAAAGGAAGGACAAGAACCTAGAGGAAGGAAACTTCTGCAGGATTCCTTTCGCTTTAAAAATCTTTCTCTTTCCAAATAACAATCTTGTGCAGGATTTTTGCGCCTAGTTTAAATTAGAAATTGATTGCAAGTAATCTTTTTTGTTGCATATCTTTTCTCGAATATCTTTTTGCAACAATTTTTTCCAAATAAAGATTCTTGTGATATGCTTAAAATAATAACTGATTGCAAGTAATATTTTTCGGTTGCATATCTTTAATTAAAAATCTTTTTGCAACAATTTTCAAATAAAGAAAAAGAAAAAGGAAAATTAGTAGTAGAAAACTTGCAAACTTTTGCCGCAAATAAATCCTTGCACCAACCAACCTTCTTTCTTTTCCCTTTCTTCTAACATGGGTACCCCACATAATAAATCACTTGCCGAACTTTGGTATCCCGAACCTAATTTTGCGTCGTACGTCAATTTGTTCGGTCAATTTAAAGACGATCCTTCCTTGCCTAAAATATCATTGAAAGATCAAATAGAAGCGTCTAGGAGAAACAGTTTGACTTTTCAACCCATTTTGTATCAACCAAGTCAACCTTTACCACCTCCATATGTTGATACCACCTTTTCAAGTCCTTCTGTCACTCCTAAGCCGATGTCCATTGCTGGGCATATTGCTCAATCTCGCAGCCGATCTTTCACCCCTCTCCACTCATCTAGTTCTAGGGATCCACACGACTATTCACCTTTTTATCCACATGTTGACCCTACCCCTGTCCAATCACCCACTTCCTACCAGTCCTACCCGACCTTACCACCCTCACTTGACACTGCTTCTATACAGCCTGTTGGGAGTTTCGCATATCCAACCAATTTCGAATCTTTTACCGAAACCCCTCCACAACCCAAGTCTAGTTTGGAAGAGTCGTTGGAGACATATATCGCAGCAACAAACAAAATGACTAGGAATGTAGAAGCGTCCTTAGCCGCCCTTATGCAACCTACTGAAGCGGTAGCTAGTTTCCCGCTAGCTCAAAATTTTTCAATGTATAAGGAGGCAGTTGGACAGAGTGAGAATGAGAGAGGATTTCAAAATCAAACCTACCCTTACCCAATTGAAGCCCACAACTCCAGTTTTCCATTGAATGTCCTAAATGATTCACTAGTTCAAAATAAAAACGAGTTGTGTGATTTTGTAGTGCTTGATTTGCCATATTGTGAAGAACCCTTTTCGAGTGAAACCGCACCTAATCCTTTCGATCTTTACACCTCCCATCTAGAACCTAAATCGATAGATATCCATGCTTTTGATGAGGTGTCTAAGAAAATTGTTTTTCACTTGATTGAGGATATAGACGCCGGGAATATTTCGGATGATGAACCTGTCGATTTAATTGAGATTTTATGTTCAAATCATCATCCCGAGTTATTAAATGTTTCTCCCGAATCTCATATGCGTCTTGACTTTGATGATAATGGCATGGATGAGTTGAATCTTGAGGAGAATTATAAGGATAGTATTGAGGAGAGTTTTGAGGATCATATTGAGGTTGAACTATTTTTGTTTGATATGTCTGATTTTCCAATTCAGCCTCCTGAACCTTTGACTGTTATATCACCCTCCCTCCTTTCCATCGTTCCGACCACGCTTGAAGACTGTGAGCTTGAAATTTTTTCCTTTGAATCTGACACAGTTCTCACAGCCGATAACACGTACGAGTGTTTCACTTTTTCGGACGATGTTGATGACTCACCGCCCGAGTTTGAGTCCTTTACATTTTCAGATGAGTTGGTTGAACTATCAGACTCGGGTGCTTACAGTAGTTTCGAACCATTAATGGAATCTTTCAAGTTCGAGACAGTTTACTACGGTGAGAATGATACTATCCCTAGCTCACTTCCTTTCGTCTTTCCTATTGTTCCGACCGTACAAGAGACCGTTACGCTTTCATCTCCAATACCAAGTTCGGCGTACCCATGTTTTCTTGCGAATCTTGAGGGATTTGACCCCATTTCACGACGGGTTGATAGGTTAGCGCAATCGCTTTTAACACATCGGTCATCACAAATTGCGCTAATTTATTCACTCGATTTACACCCTCAAGATCGCGCAACCCTTCTTTTTTCCGCCATTCTTCTCCCCCACCGAGACCATATTCTACCATTCTTCTTTCCACACGGTTTCGCGTGTTTCTCATTTCTTTCTTCTACACCTCATTCTTTCACCAACCCTACCATTACCACGATAAGATTTTTGAATGGTTCGTGCTAACTTTTGGCTTGTGTAAGGCCAAGCTTAAGTTTGGGGGGAACCTTGTTGTATATATGTATATATATTTTTGTTTTCTTTTTCTATAAAAAAATATAAAAAAATTCAAAACATTAAAAATATAAAAAAATTTGTAAATAAATAAATAGGGGAGTGCCGACAATTTTTGACCCTCTTGGTTGAGCATGACAGTGAGGACACTGTCAAGTTCAAGTTTGGGGGTATGCTCGGTACGTCTTCTTCCTTCGCATTCATATGTACATATTTTTTGCATTTGCATACTTATTTGAAAACCCATAAAAATTGAAAAATTTCGAAAATTATAAAAATTATTGTATTCAATTTTGACCATATTTAACTTGAGTTTGACAAATAGGTCAACTGGCTAGGAACAACTAGATCTTAGACTTAGTAAATTAAAACCTTAAAAATAACCTTCCTTAAAGTTTAACGGTAGAAAATATATGTCTTTGTAGACTATTTAGAAATAAGCAAATTTTGGGTTCACTTTTTGGGCTAAGTCGAAACGAAGGAAAAGTATTGATGTTCTTATTAGAGTATAAGTTTGAAAAATAGTTCCTAGCTTAAGTCTAGATTCTGAAAATGTATACCCTACAATTTGCACAATCACGCACCTTGAAACTTGGAATAGTAGAGGAGATCTTGAAATGCTCTTGTCTAAAGTCCTTAGTACGAAGTAAATAAAAGAAAAAAATGTGAATAAAGAAAAAAATGAACACTGGTTTTTGTGATTACTTAAGGCTGTAAAAATAGAAAAATATTTAGCGAGGGTGCTTCATCACCTAGTACCTTAGACCAACTGGTTTGGGAGTCACTGCCAAAGCCTTGGGTGTTGCAAGACTAGGAATTACGCTTTAATGTGCAAACACATCTTGTAATCGGTCGTTGGTACCTCAAAAAGTATTAACGGTCGCATGAAGGATGTGTAAGCAATATTCAATTAAAAATTCACCAATTAATAAGTACTTTGGACAACGGACAAGAGTATGATTGCTTGATTTGAATTTCCAAGTGTAGGGGTGATATTTACACACACGTGGGGGTATGTGATTGGGATTTAGATAAGAGAGAGAAATAAAGAATAGAACTTGTATCTTTAATAGAGTTGATAAAAATTCCTAAGTGGAGATAGAACCCTAGAAGGAAAACTTAAGAGATGCCGAAAGCTAAGTAAGTCTATAGAATATATATAATCTTAAGTTAAATGATGAGGAAGTGTGAAGAATATGGGTGGATAATTTACGAGTCGAAAATAATAGAGTTTCTTGTTGGAAAACCTAATTGAAGAATTAAAATCGAAAAGCCAAATTGATAGGATTTTGTGGGTAGTATCCGCTGAAAACCCTCAGGAGACAACACTCCTCCTACTAGGGACACCTAGAGGTTTAACGGCTTGTTGCACGTGCTCAGTGCAATCGCGTTTCCCTGCGAAAGTGCGGTTAGGATTTTAGTGAATAAAAATAAGTTTGCTCGAGGACGAGCAAAAGATAAGTTTGGGGGTATTTGTTCACACCATAATATTGTATTATTATATTCCCCATTCTTATTCTTTTTATAAATAAACAGGTGCTTTTGACGCATGTCTGTTACATGTTACAGGTTACAGGTTCGTGGATCTAAAACAGTGAAAACGATGAAAAGACGATGCAAAAGTGGACTTTGACCAACAAATAGGAGGATCTTAGTCAAGCCTACATCGAAAGACAGTTCACAATTAACAAGGCAACTCAAGGTCCAAATTACAAGGCAAACGGTTAAAAAGTCATTGCAAATTGTTCACTGAACATCTGGAACCAATGTAGAAGCCCAAATGGAAAAACAACTAAAGAAATGAAAAGACCAAAGAAACCTTAAGAAGCCCATGAAATTTCATAAGCTGAACGCACCAAAGGGCCGCGGAACCGCGGCCCAAGGCCTACCCATGCCGCGGTTCCGCGGCCGTCCTATGCCCGTACGCGGTGAAAATTTTGCCAAAAGCTGTGGCGGCGCTGAAAAGTTGACCTAGGGCTATTTTTGTAAATTTAGACACGCGGATCAAAATGTACCATAGGGTTTCCTATTCTTTATAAATAGGAACTCTAATCATTGTAATTTTTTATGCCTCCCTTCATTAATAAATTTCAACATTCTTTTGGAGAGCATCATTTTTTGTAAGTTCTTTATTTTCTGCCCTAGGTTAATTTTCTATTCTTGCCTTAGATAAATTTAATTTCTTGCCCTAGTTAATCTTTTATTCTCTGCCCTAGATAAATGTATTTTAATTCCCTAATGAGTGAGTAGTCTCCTCGCTTGTTAGGGTTAGATCTGGGGAAGGTTTGAGAGACGAAGATCTCTTATCCCCTTTCTTGCCCATCATATATTTTCATAGAACTCCATGCATACCTTCTTATTCCGCTCCCTACGGCACTCTACCCACGAGGTAGCGGTGATACCGTAGTCTAAACGCCCGGATTTTAAGGTTTTCCATGGAGGTTAGGGTAAAGATTAAGAAAGGAAGGATAAGGATCTAGAGGAAGAACAATCTTCCCAATCATCCTAATCCCTTTTATTAATATTTACCATAACACCTAATTAGATCTTCATATGGGTATAGAAAGCGGTGAGATTTATAGACTTTCCAAACTTAACCTAGACCTAACCCTAGCAAGACTTAGATATAGATTAATTAGGTTTTTAGATTTAATAATCAATCCGAACACCCTTCGGAATTAACTCGTTAGCGCGATTAGGAGATTCACAACATCCCTGTGGACCGACCCGTACTCACCGGCTAGCTTCATGCGACGCCGTTCTTGATTGCGGTTTAGAAATAATTTTTGACATACAATCAGGCACCGAAACCAAATATGGTATCAGAGCCACTCCATAAATCTTAACTAGCTAGTTTGCACAAGTTTAGAGTTTCGATTGACGGATTTTTTCCAGATTGCATTTCCATTTGCATGCCCGCTGTTCGAATTTTAAAGTTGTTCAAAAAATTATTTAGATTACCTTAAAATTATGTGCAGGCATTTCTAGACGCTAGAAAGAAATTTGGGCACATGATTCCAAATTTTGGCCGCAGAACCGTCGCCTAACATGCTCTTTGGCCGCGGTTCTGCGGTCCAATTTGGACCGTTGTGCCTCAATTTTTTTGTGGTGCTCTAGGTTATAGAAATATGATTTTTGGGATGTTTTGTTTTGGCCCAGATTTGTTTGAGTACTGATTTGTACTTGGGGCCAATGCGGAAAGTTTTAATTGATCGAAATTTTGAATTCGTGGTTTTCAGTGCATTTGTTAGTTTCTGCGACCGTGAATATCATAGCGCGGTACAATCCGACTGGTTGCTATATGTACAATCAGACGGGTTTACGAACATGATATTTACGTTGATGTTCTGTGTTGCTATGATGTTATAGATGGATTGTCGTGATGGATAGCCTTGTGTGCAATATTAGATGTACAGTTCAGATTCATTTATATATTGTTTATTGTGGGGCGAGCGTCCGACATGTGAACTGCCGTCACTGCCAGTTATGTATATTCTTTTATTGGGGCACGGCCGGGTTGAGATCGAAGTCACCGTTGTATATATATTTTCTTTTATGTACTAGGATTACCCCGCGGAGAAGTGCTCGAATAGCCTGGTTCTAGAGGGCAACGGGCCCGCATCTCATGGCGTTGAGACCAGGGGGCCTCACTCTAGAATTGGCGGGCTATTCGCCGCACTCGTAGGGGGTATAGGTTGACCTACGGAGGGGTGCTCAAGTTACCGGATTACGTAAAGTGCTGGGTAGCCCATTCACTTTTGTTGATTGGGGTTATCTCACTTCGGGAATTAGCGGGTAACTTGCCGCACTCGTAGGGGTCTAGGATCTTCATTGCACTGGCTATCCATACGACCGGAGAACGTCGCGTCTCATTTACGGCTTAAATGAAACGTAGGGTTCCTAGATTATCCGCTATTCCATATTGTTGTTCGCATACTTGTGATGATTTTTATCTGCCTGTGATGACTATTATTTGCCTGTGATGTTTATATATATATATATATATATATTTAGTAGATACTTCTATATGTTTTGCATCCGTGCTAGTCCTGCCACCACTTTGCTATTAGTTAAGTAACATAACGGTGCATGACGGGGCCCCGTGGCGAATGCAGATGGCATATAAATAACATGTTATTTTGGTTGTTTCTTTTATGGCTTGAAAACTTAAAATGATAGGAACACATTATCGATATAATGCAAGGAATATAAACCTAAATGATATTGTCGGAACCAATTTTAAAACTACTCGGTTTTCTTTAAAACTCATAGTCGTATTCTTTTTCTTTGCGTAGAGGTATTCGGTTAGAAATATCCCGCACTTCATTCTATGAGAGAAGAGCCTTGATCCTTTCACTGGGAGTTTGCTCTTAAGCAAATGTTTATGTTACTAGTTTTAAAAAGCGGAGCTTAAACCACTCCATTTCAAAGTCACTCGAGTTCTTTCAACGATATCAAGCTCATTATGTTAAAGGTTTTTTGCCAAAAACCAGCCGTAGCCCTCTGTCATTTCAGATAGGTAGCGTCTTGTATTCATGCTATGTTTGTTGGCAAGCGTCAAGGTATAGTGTATGGTAGCCGAGTGCTACTTATTTGTTGCATGGATATGCGATTGATCGGGACAATCACACTGCTTTGTTGGCAAGCGTCAAGGGCTAGTGCGGGTGGGTTCGATGCAATCAAGATGATGACGGGTTGAACTTGACTAGGACCCTTGATTTTTCAGCAAGCGTCAAGGTCCTTGGGTCCTAGGGGAAAAAACTATATCGGGAGTTTCAAATATACGGGAAACTTGCCAGACATGCGCATACCTTCTGGAGTGTGGTGACTTGAGTGGATTCCGTCAGGTTATCATATAATGATAGTTGGGTCCTGATTCTCACTGATGAGTATGTATTACTCATCGGGAGATTTTTCACTTCACAATTAGCTAACCTATTAGGTGTCTAGAAATTTTTAACGAGGTTACGCCTCTGCGGAAATGAGGTTATTAATTGGGTTCTTACGAAAGCACGGGGGACCTCCCTAGGAGTACCAACACTGGCCTGACTGAACGGTTAGCGAACTTGTAAAGTGTAAATAATCCCGACCAGTTCTCCTTTCAGCGTTTGAAGGAGAATTCGAGGATACAGTGGGAGCCATCCTGATTAGATAAAGTGAAAACCAATCTAATCTTGATATAGTGCACACTGAGTGTTTCTTTTCTCTTTCTCTGGTACAGCGACCCATGAATTATCTAAAAAACTCATGAACCAAATTAACCGAACCTTCTTACACCCTTGGGCTTCGGATTGTCATGATTCGTGACAAAGTCGCAAATATCTCTACCACTCATACTTTACCCTTTGCATTTCTTTAGAACACGTCGTATTACTACGATGGTCCATATCGCTTGGAACAGCCATCGTATAGTTACATACGAACTCGAAGAAGTTGCTTCAGTCGAGGATGGCCACAGGTTCTGGAGAAATTGAATAGGATTATTTGGCTGTCTCTTCCCTTTACCTTCTCTCAGGTTGCAAGATCTCCTTATATTAGGAGAGTACACTTATTACGCTTATTAGATAGTCTTCTTCTAAAGCTCAGATTGGTGCCGAAAGGTAGGGAGAAAACCAGTTAGTGCAGGGACGGTGTGCAGAAGGTAAGAAGTAGAGACATATAAAGGGACTGAAGTGAGGGCAAAGGAAATTGCGGCTACTGTCATGAATCTGGATAATGGAAAAAGCATTATTAGGAATACCTTACCATCCCTTATGAAACATTTTCATGTTTTAATTTTTTCGTGTACATTCAAAAGAGAACTGTTTTCCCAATTAATTCTGACTCCGAGGTATGTATTTACCAGATTTGGATCTCACATATATACGGTGTTATAGATGTTGAGAATGAGTAGAGTATTGGGAAATGGGAGATTTGATCCACAATATCGGAATTCTTTGTAATTGGTGATATTGGATTAAATCGCCTGGTTTTTGCCCGACGACAAATATTTGGTTTCGAATAACCGTTTTTATGCACCAAATTTTAAAATGAAATATCTGTACCTTTATTTTTATAAAGTGAGATATACATTTTGAAAATTGTGTTGTAAACATTTACCTTTATCAGTTGAGGATAAGGTAAGATGCATTGAATAACGGTGTAAGACATTCTTAACTAAGATACAGTTTTCAATTTACAAAATACAGAATTTGAGTTGGTATACTCTTGGGACTTATACATGGAAATGTATGTTGTCCAGTGTCCTTCGGGACAAGAGGTCGGTACTCTTACTTCATTCAGGTTTACCTATGGGTTCTCTGGTTTTAGACACGCATTCGTAGTAATGCAAGGTCCAAAGATCTTGAGAAGTTTATATGTATAAGAATAAAGTAGAGAACCCTACGTTGGAAGTATCAGGATTCTTTGAGGTGATTGAAGATGTAGATACTTATGCTAAGTATCCTATCATAGTATTGAGAACTTGATTCTTTCACAGGTTACTAATCCGTGGACGCGCTCCATGATAAGTAATGTTGTATTATCCTTTTTTCTATTAGGTAATATGCATTGGAAATAGCCTCATGACATTTGAATCCGGTTCCATCTAAATTAGTGCCTTGATTCTATATGAACATAAAATGGTTACTTATCGTAAGATTGTTAAGATATGAAGTTATCCGGTTTCCCGTTTAAAAGCAGAATCCGGAAAAACTCGAGGCATGCCTCGCTAATGGCGGTTTGTGGATTATCCTAAGCATTCGCTAGGATCTTGTTTTCTACCATTTTCAAGATCAATAGTTATATTGTTCTTGACTCGCCACCTTTTTATAAAAGGAATCTTTTTGCAAAAAAAACTAGCGGGAGTATGGTAGAATTGGAAGTGATTCCAGAACCATAAACGGTTACCAAAAATTTAATAGAACGTAAGGATTCAATTGGACTTGAAAAACCGTTAGCCACTCCGCAGATTTTAGTAGGTGACCTCAGACACCCGAGAGATACTTCGGTTTTCTCGTAGACGGTGACAGAGAGGTCAGCATCATGGTGATGATGGTCCTACTAGTTATCAATAGGTCATAGGAAGTGGCAACTTCCAGGTGACCAGGTATTTCATATCCAAAATGGACTCCACGCACTTCAGCAAATCATGGATTTTGGACTTTGCTGGGTGCTCCTGAAGGGGTAGAACCCATTAGGCGCAAGTTGATCTTTCAAGATCTGTGCAGGTGGAAAAGTACTAACCTAATAAGGCTAGACTTATTGTAAAGAGTTTTCATCAAATACCCGTTGTGGATTGTGATGCGACTTTTACTTCAGTGTCTACGTTGAAGTCCATATGGATATGATTTGGCGCTGATGCAATTAGTGGCTATGATATCTGGCAGGTGGGTGACTATAACGTCTTTCCAAATGGGATTTTGGAAGTGCACGTGCATATGACTCTGCCAGAGGGTTATCGTAGTCAGTGGGAGCAGCGGAAGGTATGCAAGATGCTTATGTCTATTCGTAGACTGAAGTATGGATAGCGGAGACAGATCATCTGTTTTGATGTGACAGTTAAGGTGATTGACTTCATCAAAACAAAAGATGAACCTAGTACGAAGGATGTAGGGAGTACTGTCCTGGATTTGGATGACGTACTCCAGATAGGAAGTGATGTTCCTATACTGCAATCAGTCAAACTTTGGTTGTCACATAGTGTTTTCTCCGCGTTGGATATGGATAGTATATCAGGAATTCTGGTGACTAGATCTAGATTTTGGAAGTTTCCCAAATCGGGTACTTAGACATCATTCTAAAAGTATTTTAGAATGGACGATTTCTGGCATGGTAGTGTACCTGCAGGTGATTGGTGAGAAATCAATTCTTGTTTGTGTAAATCGAACAAAGCGAATGAGTTTCTTTGTGTCGGTAATTAGAATGTATAGAATCACAACCAAAAATTATTTTGACCGCAATCAAACTACGGTGTCAATTGTAGTTCATGAATGAGTGCGGATCGTCCACAGGGATTGCATGATTCGTTTGTATTATGATATGCTTGAATTGAAAAGTTAAGCTAAGATAAACGAAAACATGATTCAAGAATTTTGATTTTCAAGTGTCACTATTCTATTCAAGAATCAAGAAAATGTTAAACAATCAAGAATCGGTGTATCGATGATATTTCCAATCAACAGTCAAGAATCTAAAAGAGGCTCGTAGGAATCGATAGGATCGACAGACGTGATGTAATCTAAAGATAACGTGTTCTTGTCCTTCGAAGGATTGATACTAGATCGATGATGATCGACGAGAGTTAGGGCTTTCTTGATGAAACTAGGGTTTCATCTTTTAACCCTTGTTCTTTCGTCGATATCATTCACACTCTAGCCTCTAGCAATTTTTAAGAAACGATCGTAACTTCCCAATTTCGAGCGATATCAATCAAGAAAGCATCGCAACAAAATGGGTTGTCGATTCTTGAACTTGCTAGAGTTTACAAAACTCGTAGGAATCAAGAATCGTTTTCAGATATATTACAACATCATTCTATTGATCGTCTCGACTCCTCGACGAGCGGAGTATTACTCAAACATCACAACAAGAATTATAACTAGAATTTTAGATTGATTCATGATGCAAGAATTTAAAGAAAACAAGATAAAAGAATATCACCTTTTATTTATATCAACACTTTGATTACAATTGCTCAAGAACTACAAGAGGAAGAATCTAAGTTGTTGAATTGGCGTCGCTCGGCTCCGTGAGTCGCGGATCGGCTTTGACCACTTGCTCCGTTGAAGATCGGCTCGGCTCATAAAAGGTTGCAAGGCTTCTTGCTTGATGGGTACTCGGGATCTTGGCTTTTCGATTGGAATTTAGGGTTTCACATAAGCCCTCTCACTAGACTTGTGGAGGAAGGAGATGAAGAAGGAGATTGGCTAAAAAAAAATGAACTAAAATGAATCACACCCTCTCTTGGATGTATGATATATGATCCCCCCTTTCCTTGAGTCTAGGGTCTTATTTATAGAACTCACAAACCCTAGGTTTAGGTTTGAAATGGTAGTTCCCTCCAAAAGTTTGTTGAGTCTTCTAGAAGATAGTTTGTTAGGAGCTAGATTAGGGTTTAAGCTAGGTTTAATTAGGCTTGGAAACCCTTGTTTGCTGATCTGGCAGAAACCCCTGGAGTCTTCTGGAAACAGAGATACATTTCTGAGCAGTGGGCCATGAAAGAAGAATTGTAGACCAAAATTTGTTGTCTGAATCCATTGTCCCACCGCGGATCCGCGACACAAGCAAGCCATTGCCGCGGATCCGTGGCGCTTTGGAGAGCTTGGGCTTTGGGTCTTCTGGTGTAGCCTTGTTCTGTCTTTGAGGGCTTCTTCTGATATATTGATTTGTGATTGCTCCTTTGGATTGATACCAGATTTGAAGTTAGTGTTAGTGTATATGCCCTAGAGGCCATTACTGTATCATACTAGTATGTATATTACTTGATGGAAGCTTGGGATATTCACAGTTGTACAGACAATCTTGCTCAATATAGTAGTATGCTACTTGGTTCGTCTCTGCTTTAATGTGTACTTGTGTGTTTATTTATTATATCACCTATACGCATTAGTAGAGCCCTTAGGATCTTTGCTTGATTACCGGCATTGTGATGGCGATCACACTCGTGGGGGCTGGGTAATCTACAAGCACATCCTTATACACGTCCCTGGTCGTGGGAGTATCGAGATAGGGCATCGATGCTCCGGAGTAGACTAGCGTATGCGCTTCTCATCCCAGCACGGGAGACGGTCTGTCCCACAGCCGTCGGTACGTCGTACTTGAGATAGTATGCGGGTGCTTGTTAGGTTACGAGTACACTGGACAGGACTCGTCGGGAACTGATGGTTGGTATTATACCTATCGTCAGTTATCAGTTCCCAGGTGACATGAGTACAGCTTAGTCCGCTGACTTGACACTGTCACTCCACCTCGAGCGTGTTCCCACTGTTCTTTGATTACTACCCTACCACGGCTCTTCTGAGTCGTGCAAACAGGTAGTAGTTGGGAGCAGTCCCGAAGCACTTGGAGGCAGTGACGGTTAGACAGGATTCGTCTCTCCCGGTATTGGGGGTTGACATCGCGCTGTGTCTAGGAGAGCCATTACACAAGTAGTCCCTGGCCAGGGCAAGCGAGATATACTGGTAGGTTCCAGTGCTATCTCAGTGTGTTCTGGGCTTCACTCCGACACGACTTGTACCGCTATTAGGGGTTTGACGCTTGCCGCCCCCTAGGCCCGACATGCGATGTATCAGACGAACAGACCGGACTGTACGGAGAATGTCACATTCAGACTCAGTAGGAGTTCAGATGGGTTTTACCTCGTCGGTCTTCTTATCGGCATCTACCTGGGGACCGTTACGCACAGCTAGTGCTGCTTGCGGTCTGTGGTTAAACCCACTGCCAGCGTAGTGTCGAGTCTTTAGAGTCCCACACAGAGGGCTACTCGTCTCTGGGAAAAACTGAGTAGAGGTCGCATGGTTTTGCGGCAGGGTTCGTTCTCATCCGCGCACTTGTGCACGTTTGGAGTCCGGACGGTTTATACTAGCAGGCTCTGGTTTGAGCCAGATACTGGTATATGTTTTGGGGTTGCTTTTATCTCTCAGTATTCTTGTTCCTCGGAACGAGAATGCAGGTGTGTATGCACAGTTGTTTGAGGCGGAGGAAGAGGTCTTTCATTAGGGTTTCAGAACGGGTGCGTATGCACAGTTGACAGTCGTCTTTTTCCAAACCCTAATGGATTTATGAAATATCAATTAATATTAGTAATTAAATGAAATTGTGTCATGGTTGGTTTTGTTGACTTGTTGACCATGGTTGACTTGTTGACCATGGTTGAATGTTTGACCATCATTATTACTTTGCAAGGATACTCCTTGATTCTAGCTTACATTCATTTAATGAAGTGATGATAGTGGTCATTCCAAAAACAACCATCAACTATTTCATTTTGAATTATTATTATTAATTAGATAATTCTTTTTCCTTTTGTTATGGTTGCAAAAGGAAAATGAGCTCATTCTATCATATTGATTCTCTCTCCTCACTTCATCTTCTTCTTCCTCAAGTTCAAGGAGAATCCTTCTCATGTGTTGAGAATCCCTCTCCTTGAAAGAGAAACACCCCATAGATACTCTCTACTCTCTCTAGGGTTCAAGGTTTGGCAAGCCGGAGATCCTAGTTCACTCTAAGTTCGAGAAAGAGCCCGAAGGTTGAACTCTCAGGTGGATCCATCTTTGACGGAAGAAGGCTACGAGGAAAGAACCATCAACCTCTACTAGGTTTCAAGAAGAAGGAGTTCAAGTTAGGTATAACCCCTAACCGAGTAGATACATCTCAAGTTAGGATACTAGTGTATTGTTTAGCAGAGATCCGGCTTTTACGGTCCATGTTACAAAGTTTAGAAAATTTTTTGTTTTACCGTTTCTGCAACCCCGAAAGTACCGGGAGAGGTAACGTGGACCTAACAGTGGTATCAGAGCCTAACTAAACATAAACTAGCTAGGTAGTGAAGTGTAACGAAGTTCGGAACCGAAAAATCCAAAAACCAAACTTTTCAAAAACCCTAGTTTCTGTTAAATTTTTTTCTGGTCAAAACAAAATTTGTTATTCACCTAAAATCATCTCAGGGTTTTTTAAAGATAACCACCAAAAACGAGCCAGAGATCTGACCAAACGACCGCGTTTCCGCGGCAACAGCAAGTTATGTTGCCGCGGATCCGCGGCCGTCTTGTCTCCTCTCTGCCTCGATTTTGGTGCAGTGTATCTTTGGATTGGTTTTAGGATTTTTGAGATATATTATATGTGCCCAGATTTTCCAGAATAGAAATTTGTTTTTGGGGGCCTATAATTCCGTATTTTTTTCCGAACTTCACTACATTTTGACTATGTTGGTTATATCTGTGATGTTTGTATGTATTGAACGTCGGCTAATCGCTATAAGTCGATTAGTCGGGGTTATACATCTCTGTGATCTGTGTTTGATATTGGAATGTGTATATGAATGTGTTGGACTGTCGCGGGTGAATAGCCGGGGTGGATGTGAGATGAGCTTTTGTTTTTCTTTCATTCATTTGTAATATGTAAATTGATGTAATAATATTATTTGTATGGCCGCACAACCGGGTCGGGGTTGTAGCCGTCATTGTATAATTATTTTTACTGTTTTTGCTCCTAGGATAGACCCATGGAGGGGTGCACAAACTACCGGGTAGTTGGCGGGTAGTTTGCCGCACCCGTAGGGGTCTTGGATGGGGTTTTGGCTATTCACCGCGACCGTGTAATCTGCTTTTCGTTGCAGGCTCGAACGGATTGCGGATTCCTAGTATATCCAATGTATTCATCTGTGATCTGTAATGTCTATCATTGCTATATTTATAACTATTTAGGCGTTGCTTATGTTTTACAGCCGCACTAGCCCAGCCCCCGCTCTGTCGTTAGTTAAGTAACCTAACGGGTGATGACGGGGCCCAGTGGTGAATGCGATTGGCATAAGCGTACGTCATATTTTGGTTGTTTTCTGCAATGGTAGGATTTAAATGATGGGACGCATTAAAAGAACTAATGCAAGAAAATAAACCTAAAAGACGTTGTTGGAACAATTTTTCAAAAAAAGCTGTTATTGCAAGGACGTTCAATTTTTGTTTTGCATCGCGGTATTCGGTTGTGAATGCCCAGCACCTCAGTCGACGAGGCAAGGGCCGAGATCCCTTCATCGGGAGTGACCCCTTGGACAAAAGTTTGCGTCAGGGTAATAACTTCACTATAGTCGATTATTCTTGCTTTGCATCGAGGTATTCAGTTTGGAATATCCTGCACCTCATTCGACGAGGAAAGAGCCAAGATCCCTTCACAGGGAGTGACCTCTTTAGCAAAAGTTTTCGCCACTATATTTTCAAAAAAAATTACCAGGTTCCTTCAACGATATCAAGTTCATTACGTTAACGGGTTTTTCGCCAAAAGCCCAGCCGTAGCCCTCCGTCGTTTCGGATAATTAATACTTAGTATTCATGCTGCGTTTGTTGATTATTCGTCAAGACACAGTGAACGGTAGCTGAGTAATAATTTTCTGTTGCACTGATAGATGCGATTGGTTAGGACGGTCGCATGATTTTGTTGATTATTCGTCAAGGATCATGCGGGCGGGTCTAATGCAATCCTGGATAACGACGGGTTGAACTTGACTAGGACCTTTTGATTTGTTGATTATTCGTCAAGGTCACTTGGGTCCTAGGGGCAAAAACCACATCGGGAGTTTCAAAAGTACTGAAACTTGCAGATTTAGCATACTTTCTGGAGTGTGGTGACTAGAGTGGATTCCATCTAGGTCATCACGCAATGATAGTTGGATCCCGATCCCACTGATGAGTTGGATTACTCTTGGGAGATTATTTCACTAAACGATCAATGCTATAAACCTAGTAGGTGTCTAGAAAGATGTTAGCGGGGCTACGCCCCCAGGGAAAAGAGGTTCTTGAATTAAGGAACTTCGCGAAAGCGTTGGAAAACCTCCCTCGAAGTACCGACACTAGCCTGGCTGAAAGGTTAAGCAAGTATTGTGACGTGAATTAAAATCCTGACTAGTTCTTCTTTTAAAAGGTTTTAAGAAGAATTTGAGTAAACAGTGGGAGACATCCTGGTTAGATAAATTAATAAACCAATCTAATCTTGCAAGAGCATACGCTGAGTGTTTCTTTTCTCTCTCTCCAGGCAGCAACCTTTTCACGCCCTAATCAAGATAATAAAATGTATCGCTTGACCGATCCGAATTCTTATTCGGGACTGGGGAAAGTTGGTTCAGCTCTAACTTATGACAACAGTCATGAGTATGAGAATGGGAAAGGGGATTGTATGGATTTCCAGGATACCCAGTCGAAGAAGAAGCATGGTTTTGCATCTACTTCAGGTGTTCTTGTAATTGAGAACTGTTTTACGGTCAGCCCTGCCTCCTGGGTACTTGATACCGGATCAGGATCTCATATCTGTAATTTATTACAGGGACTGAGAAAAAGTAGGAAAGTTGCACCGGGTGATTGTCGCTCAGAGTAGCGAACGGAGCACAAGTTAATGCGGCAGCCGTCGGTGAATATCACCTAGTATTGCCAAATGGCAAGACTATGATTTTGAACGATTGCTACTATGTACCCTCCATGGTTTGCAACATCATATCAGTTTCTTTACTCGATAAAGATGGATATAACTTTGTTCTTGAAAAGAATATCATGAACATTTACCTTCATAAGGTACTGGTTGCAGAGGGTACACTGTGTAATGGTATCTACGTTCTAAATCAGAATACAGTTCTCAATATACAAAACACTCGCAAGAGGAAGAATTCAGATACGAATGAATCCTACTTGTGGCATTGTAGACTTGGTCATATCGGAGAGAAAAGACTGAGTAAGTTGCATAAAGATGGACTCTTGGATACGTTCGAGTTTTCATCTTATGAAACTTGTCAGTCTTGTCTCAAAGGGAAGATGACCAAATCTCCGTTCACCGAACATGGAGAAAGAGCAGCAGAGCTCTTGGGACTCGTACATAGTGATGTATGTGGTCCGATGTCTATACATGCAAGGGGTGGGTTCTCGTACTTCATCACATTCACTGACGATCTCTCTAGGTTCGGATATGTGTATCTGATGAAACACAAATCTGACACTTTTGAGAAATTCAAGGAATTCAGAAATGAAGTAGAGAACCAGGCAGGCAAAAGTATCAAGATCCTCCGGTCTGACAGGGGAGGTGAGTACTTAAGCACGGAATTCCTAGATTACTTAAAAGAGAATGGTATTCTCTCTCAGCTTACACCTCCTTATACACCACAGCACAACGGTGTATCGGAGCGGAGGAATCGTATCCTATTGGATATGGTTCGCTCCATGATGAGTAGTGCTGAGTTACCTCTTTCATTCTGGGGACATGCGCTTCAGACAGCGGCATACCTTTTGAATCAAGTTCCGTCCAAATCTGTGCCTAAAACTCCGTATGAAATATGGAGCAGTAAGAAACCATGTCTGAAGTTTATTAAGATATGGGGTTGTCCGGCCTATGTGAAGACACAGAAACCGGACAAGCTAGAGGCACGATCAGTTCTGTGTAAATTTGTGGGATATCCTAAAAACTCACTGGGATATCTGTTCTACCACACTGAGGAACAGAAGGTGTTTGTATCTCGCCACGCCACCTTCTTAGAAAGGGAGTTTCTTGCAAAAGAAACTAGTGGGAGTTCGGTAGAACTGGAAGAAATTCAGCGACCACAAAATGTAACTGAAAATTTGGAGGAACCGCTAGATTCTATAACCCCAGACGAACCTCAGCCACTCCGCAGATCTGGTAGGATTTCTCATCCGCCCGAGAGATCCTACGGTTTTCTCATAGACGGGGATCGAGAGGATTGCATCTTGGAAGAAGATGAACCTACCAGTTTCAGGCAGGCCATTATCAGTAGGGACTCTGATAAGTGGCAGGAAGCAATGCAATCCGAAATGGAGTCCATGTACGCCAATAAAGTGTGGACCTTGGATATTGCTCCACCTGGGGTAAAACCCGTTGGATGCAAATGGATCTACAAAAGAAAACTTGGTGTAGATGGGCAGGTGGAAACCTATAAAGCTAGACTCGTTGCAAAAGGTTTTCGTCAAAGACCTGGTTTGGACTATGATGAAACTTTTTCTCCGGTGGCTATGCTCAAATCCATTCGGATCCTACTTGCCATTGCTGCCTTCCATGACTATGAAATCTGGCAGATGGATGTTAAAACGGCTTTCCTAAACGGTTGTTTGGAAGAGTGCGTTTACATGGATCAACCAGAAGGTTTCGTAGACAGTAGGAGCAGCGGAAAGGTGTGCAAGTTGCTTAAATCCATTTATGGATTAAAACAGGCATCGCGGAGCTGGAACATCTGTTTTGATGAGGCAATCAAGGAATTTGATTTCATCAAGAACGAAGATGAACCCTGTGTGTATAAGAAGATTGTAGGACGAACTGTCGTTTTCCTAGTCTTGTACGTGGACGACATTCTTTTGATAGGAAATGATATTTCTATGCTACAATCGGTCAAGCTATTTTTGTCACAAAGGTTCTCCATGAAGGACCTGGGTGATGCTTCGTACATTCTGGGGATCAAGATCTATAGAGATAGATCCAAGAAACTATTGGGACTTTCGCAGTCCAGGTACATAGAGACCGTACTAAAGAGATTTAGTATGGAGGGTTCCAAGCGCGGTAACATACCCGCATTGCACGGAATTACCCTTTCCAAGAAGATGTTTCCTAAGACTGACGAGGAGAGGGTTCGCATGAGCACTATACCCTACGCTTCGGCGGTAGGATCTATAATGTATGCGATGCTATGTACAAGACCAGATGTACCTTACGCATTGAGCGCGGTAAGCCGGTATCAGTCAGACCCAGGGGAGGACCACTGGACAGCAGTGAAGAACATTCTCAAGTACCTGAGAAGGACTAAGGAGATGTTCCTGGTTTACGGTAATGGAGACCTCAGGGTCGAGTCCTTTACCGATTCAAGCTTCCGGAGTGACAAAGATGACAGCAAGTCTGTCTCGGGTTTTGTGTTTACCCTCAACGGAGGGGCGGTATGTTGGAGGAGTTCCAAGCAGGATACCGTCGCAGACTCGACGATGGAGGCTGAATACATTGCTGCAAGCGATGCCGCAAAAGAGGCGGTCTGGATGAAGAAGTTCATTAGTGAACTTCAGGTGGTTCCGTCCATTGTTGACCCAATACCTTTGTATTGCGATAACAATGGGGCTATAGCTTTAGCGAAGGAACCAAGGTCCCATCAGAAATCCAGGCACATCTTAAGGCGGTATCACCTGATCAGGGAGATCATTGATCGCCAGGAGATCGAGGTACGGAGAGTGGACACAAAGAACAACACTGCGGACCCATTCACGAAGGCTTTACCCCAGACTCAGTTCGAGCGGCTGATCGAGATGATAGGTCTTCGATACGCCAGTACATGGCCTTAGTGCAAGTGGGAGATTGTTAGTGTATATACCCTAGAGGCCATTACTGTATCATACTAGTATGTATATTACTTGATGGAAGCTTGGGATATTCACAGTTGTACAGACAATCTTGCTCAATATAGTAGTATGCTACTTGGTTCGTCTCTGCTTTAATGTGTACTTGTGTGTTTATTTATTATATCACCTATACGCATTAGTAGAGCCCTTAGGATCTTTGCTTGATTACCGGCGTTGTGATGGCGATCACACTCGTGGGGGCTGGGTAATCTATAAGCACATCCTTATACACGTCCCTGGTCGTGGGAGTATCGAGATAGGGCATCGATGCTTCGGAGTAGACTAGCGTATGCGCTTCTCATCCCAGCACGGGAGACGGTCTGTCCCACAGCCGTCGGTACGTCGTACTTGAGATAGTATGCGGGTGCTCGTTAGGTTACGAGTACACTGGACAGGACTCGTCGGGAACTGATGGTTGGTATTATACCTATCGTCAGTTATTAGTTCCCAGGTGACATGAGTACATCTTAGTCCGCTGACTTGACACTGTGACTCCGCCTCGAGCGTGTTCCCACTGTTATTTGATTACTACCCTACCACGGCTCTTCTGAGTCGTGCAAACAGGTAGTAGTTGGGAGCAGTCCCGAAGCACTTAGAGGCAGTGACGGTTAGACAGGATTCGTCTCTCCCGGTATTGGGGGTTGACATCGTGCTGTGTCTAGGAGAGCCATTACACAAGTAGTCCCTGGCCAGGGCAAGCGAGATATACTGGTAGGTTCCAGTGCTATCTCAGTGTGTTCTGGGCTTCACTCCGACACGATTTGTACCGCTATTAGGGGTCTGACGCTTGCCGCCCCCTAGGCCCGACATGCGATGTATCAGACGAACAGACCGGACTGTACGGAGAATGTCACATTCAGACTCAGTAGGAGTTCAGATGGGTTTTACCTCGTCGGTCTTCTTATCGGCATCTACCTGGGGACCGTTACGCACAGCTAGTGCCGCTTGCGGTCTGTGGTTAAACCCACTGCCAGCGTAGTGTCGAGTCTTTAGAGTCCCACACAGAGGGCTATTCGCCTCTGGGTAAAACTGAGTAGAGGTCGCATGGTTTTGCGGCAGGGTTCGTTCTCATCCGCGTACTTGTGCACGTTTGGAGTCCGGACGGTTTATACTAGCAGGCTCTGGTTTGAGCCAGATACTGCTATATATTTTGGGGTTGCTTTTATCTCTCAGTATTCTTGTTCCTCGGAACGAGAATGCAGGTGTGTATGCACAGTTGTTTGAGGCGGAGGAAGAGGTCTTTCATTAGGGTTTCGGAACGGGTGCGTATGCACAGTTGACAGTCGTCTTTTTCCAAACCCTAATGGATTTATGAAATATCAATTAATAATAGTAATTAAATGAAATTGTGTCATGGTTGGTTTTGTTGACTTGTTGACCATGGTTGACTTGTTGACCATGGTTGAATGTTTGACCATCATCATTACTTTACAAGGATACTCCTTGATTCTAGCTTACATTCATTTAATGAAGTGATGATAGTGGTCATTCCAAAAACAACCATCAACTATTTCATTTTGAATTATTATTATTAATTAGATAATTCTTTTTCCTTTTGTTATGGTTGCAAAAGGAAAATGAGCTCATTCTATCATATTGATTCTCTCTCCTCACTTCATCTTCTTCTTCCTCAAGTTCAAGGAGAATCCTTCTCATGTGTTGAGAATCCCTCTCCTTGAAAGAGAAACACCCCATAGATACTCTCTACTCTCTCTAGGGTTCAAGGTTTGGCAAGCCGGAGATCCTATTTCACTCTAAGTTCGAGAAAGAGCCCGAAGGTTGAACCCTCAGGTGGATCCATCTTTGACGGAAGAAGGCTACGAGGAAAGAACCATCAACCTCTACTAGGTTTCAAGAAGAAGGAGTTCAAGTTAGGTATAACCCCTAACCGAGTAGATACATCTCAAGTTAGGATGCTAGTGTATTGTTTAGCAAAGATCCGGCTTTTACGGTCCATGTTACAAAGTTTAGAAAAATTTTTGTTTTACCGTTTCCGCATCCCCGAAAGTACCGGGAGAGGTAACGTGGACCTAACAGTTAGTGAGTTGATATAACTTTTGAGCGGTGTAACGTTGAGCGAGCTTCTCCTTTTCCTGTACAGACTTCGAAACACGGGTTGCGATATATAGAAAATATGCCATGTAATGTAATGCAGTAAATTTTCCTAGAAATGCCGGTTTTAAGGTCTAATACATGTAATCTGATAATCTGTGATAGATTTGCTAATATGTGAAATACGGATACCGAACACTTCTATATGAATGCAAATGATGAGGAAATTGCCGGCTCAAATATGCAATATTTTCGACTAATCAAATTCCCCCAAACTTAATTTCGATCGTCTCGAGCGAATGTTTTATTAAAAAGAGAAGGAGAAAATAAAGAAAGAGAAAAACTAACTAGCACACTTTCGTAGGCAACACGATTGCACTGAGCACGTGCAACAAGCCTTTAAACCTCTAGGTGTCCCTAGTAGGAGGAGTGTTGTCTCCTGAGGGTTTTCAGCGGATTGCACCCACAAAATCCAATAATAAAAGGAAGATCATGAATATTACGTTTAAAAAAAAGAATTGTAAAAGAAAAGCCTTGAAAATTAGGGTTTCCAACTAAGATAGCTTTTCGGTTGTCATGAGCCCTATCTTAATGGTCATGAAAAATGTTAGAAATCACGTTCTCCCTCAATATAACATCGTCTTATTTTTCATTCCTATCTGTATTCCAAACATCGATCATATCACCCTGCGTGTGTGTAAAGACATCCCTACACCCGGAGAATACAATTCAAGCTATCATACTCTTGCCCATCAGCCTCAGTACTTTTTAATTAATGAATATTTAGATGAGATTGCTCACACACTTTCATGCGACCGTTAATACTTCTTGAGGTACTAACCGACCGATTACTCCTGTGCTTGCTTACTTGGTGTATTTTTCTCGTCTTGCACCACCTTAGGCATAGCAGTGACTCCCAGACCAGTTGGCCTTAGGGCACTAGGTGAAGAAGCACCCTCGCTATATATTTTTTTATTGCCTTTGGTGATAACAAAACCAGTGTCCATTTTTCTCACCACTTTATATTTTTTTATTCACTTTTCTTTTTATTTCCTTCATACATTGGCTTTAAGACAAGAGCATTTCAATGTATCATCTACTATCCCAGGCTTCAAGACGTGTGTAAGTGCGAATAGCAGGGTAGCAACGTTCAAAATGTTTGGCTTCCAGAATAGAAACTATTTTTCAGACTTATTTTTATCCTCAGATTAGTGACGTCCTTCATCTTACTAACCCTTGGGATAACGGCTCATAACTACTTATTACTAGTTCGTATAAGAAAACTTCTAATTTTCTTAGTTTTCTTAAATTTTTCTAATCTCATGGATGTAACTTTTCACTATCTAAACTTTCATTATCTTATTTATATACAAAAAAGTGTAAATATTAAAATTATTTTTATACTTGAAAAAATTTTAAATTTTTATGGGTTTTTAAAAAATTTTCAATTTTTATAGATTTTTAAAGAAATGTTTTGTGCTTATGCAGATGATATGCAAATGATGCGAAAATAAGCGCAAACCTCCCCCAAACTTGTTTTCAACAGTGTCCTCACTGTTGCTAAATGCTATACCTACAAAACTATAAGCCTGGGGGGAATTATTAGTGGGGGCAAAATATATAAGTGAAGAACTTCCCCCAAACTTACTCTTTTCACTCACCTTCATTCGAAAAAATGATGCAATGATATACTGGACATAAAGGTGAGACGGAGGAATTTTAATCCAAATAAACTGGCTCTTGTAAGAACAAGAGCTCCTCCGTGGGGTCAGTGGAAAAATACGGCTTTAGTCTATGACCATTTACTTTTAAAAAGGTGCCGTTTTTAACATTTTCAACTTCTACTGCCCCGTGCGGGTATACAGACTGCACAACAAAAGGTCCCTTCCATCGGGATCGGAGCTTACCCGCGTGAAGGTGTAATCGTGAATCATAAAGAAGGACTTGTTGACCAGGTGAAAATGTTTTCCTCAAAATGTTTTTATCATGAAAAACCTTAGTCCTATTCTTTGTGATTACAGCATTATCATAAGCTTCATCGCGGAGTTCGCTTAGCTCGTTAAGTTGCATCTTCCGAAAGTTGCAAGCAAGGTTTAGATCAAAATTTATTTCTTTTATATCCCACAATGCTTTATGTTCTATCTCGACGGGTAAATGACATGCTTTTCCAAACACTATCCTATATGGAGACATCCCTAGGTCGGTTTTATATGCAGTTCGGAATGACCAAAGAGCATCCGTCAGTTTGGTCGACCAATCTTTTCTATTTTTAGCAACAGTTTTCTCCAGGATAAGTTTGATTTGTCTGTTTGAGATTTCAGCCTGCCCGCTTGTTTGGGGGTGATAGGGTGTAGAAAGACGGTGGTTGATTGAGTATTTTCGCATCAGAGTCTCAAAAGATCTGTTGTAGAAATGTGTCCCATTATCGCTAATGATAGCGCGTGGGTGTCCAAATCGCGAAAAGATATTCTCTTTCAAGAACTTAATGACAACTTTCTTGTCATCAGTGCGACATGGAATGGCTTCTACCCACTTGGAGACATAATCAACCGCCAGCAAAATGTACAAATTCCCAAAGAAGTTGGGAAAATGACCCATAAAATCAATACCCCAAACATCAAATATTTCAACAACCAAAATGGGTTGCTGAGGCATTTCATCCCTCTGGGATATTCTACCCGTATACTGACATTGTGTACAGGTTTTGCAATACTCAAATGCGTCCTTGAATAAGGTCGGCCAATAAAATCCACATTGCAAAACCTTTTCCGCTGTCTTTCTAGGACCAAAGTGACCCCCACAAGCCTGATCATGACAAAATGAAAGAACACTCTTGAACTCTTCATTCGGGACACACCGGCGAATGATCTGATCAGGACAATATTTAAACAAATAGGGCTCGTCCCAGTAAAAGTGTTTTACTTGGGAAAGAAAACGATATTTGTCCTGTTTTGACCAATCGCTCGGTATTAGTCCCGTGGCATGATAGTTCACAATATCCCTGAACCATGGTTCAGCTGATATGCTCAAGAGTTGTTCGTCAGGAAACGAGTCATTAATAGGCAGGGTCACAGGGGAAGAAATGATGCGTGAAAGATGGTCAGCTACTACGTTTTCACATCCTTTCTTATCTTTGATAACAAGATCAAATTCTTGTAACAGTAAGATCCAACGTATTAGTCGACCTTTTGCATCTTTCTTCGCCAGAAGATATTTTAAAGCGGAATGGTCAGTATACACAACTATAGGTGAGCCAATTAAGTAAGGCCTGAATTTTTCTAATGCAAATACAACCGCTAAGAGTTCCTTTTCGGTGGTTGTATAATTGATTTGCGCATCATTCAGGGTCTTACTTGCATAGTAAATCACGTGTGGCATCTTTTCGATGTGCTGTCCTAAGACTGCACCTACTGGAAAATCAGATGCGTCACACATCAGCTCAAAGGGGTAGTCCCAATTTGGTGATGATAAAACGGGGGCTGAAGTGAGTGAGTGTTTAAGTGAGTCGAAAGCTGTCTCGTAGTACGAGTCAAAATGGAAGGTCGTATCCTTGGCCAGGAGAAGAGTTAAAGGTCTAGGAATTTTGCTAAAGTCCTTAATGAATCTCCTATAAAAGCCCGCATGGCCAAGGAAAGATCGAATATCTTTGACGCTTTTGGGATGAGGGAGGTTTTGAATGACATCTATCTTAGCTCTGTCAACCTCAATGCCTTTCTGTGAAATGACATGTCCAAGTACTATTCCTTCTTGGACCATAAAATGGTATTTTTCCCAGTTCAAAGTCAAGTTCTTCTCTTTGCAACGAGTAAGAACAGCGTCAAGATTCGCTAGGCAATCGGAAAAAGAGTCTCCAAAAATCGATAAATCATCCATAAAGATCTCCAGAAAATTCTCTACCATATCAGAGAATATCCCCATCATACACCGGTGAAAGGTAGAGGGGGCATTGCATAACCCAAAGGGCATGCGACTGTAAGCAAAGGTACCAAAAGGACAAGTAAAAGTGGTTTTATCTTGATCCTTTTTGGCGATGGGGACCTGATTGTAGCCTGAGTATCCGTCCATAAAACAATAATATTCTCGTCCCGCTAAGCGTTCCAGCATCTGATCAATGAATGGTAGAGGAAAGTGGTCTTTCCTCGTGGCAGCATTGAGTTTTCTATAATCAATACATACACGCCACCCAGTTTGGGCGCATGTCTGAATCAACTCATTTGCCTCATTGGTTATAACAGTGATGCCGGATTTCTTAGGAACGACATGTATAGGACTCACCCACTGGCTATCGGAGATGGGGTATATAATACCATTATCTAGGCATTTGACGATCTCTTTCATGACCGCTTCCTTCATGACGGGATTCAACCGTCTCTGTGGTTCTCGGGTTGGTCTGGCATCATCCATCACATGTATATGATGTTCAACTATCAAGGGACTAATCCCTTTGATGTCCGCCATACTCCAACCAAACGCCTCTTTGTTAGATCTCAATACCGATAAAAGGGCATTCTCTTGCTCTGGTGCAAGAGAAGCGGATATGATAACCGGTAAAGACTCATTCTCACCTAGATATGCATATTTCAGGTGAGAAGGTAAAATTTTGAGATCTAACTCAGGCGGAGAAATGATAGAAGGAGGGATCATTGAGTGATTTTTGGATTTACAAAGAAGCTCAGAGCCTGTGAAAGATACAGACTCGGGTGGAGAAAAGTCAGAAGTGCAGGACTCAAGTGTAGAGAAGGTGTCCTCACTAAGATCATGTGTGAAATCAAACAGAGATGTGGTAATGTCATCGAGATCAGTAAAGCAAAGATCCTCAGCTCCACAACTATCGGGAGCGATCTCATGGACAGAGCACACATCTAAAATATGAGCAGAGGGTTCTGATGGCTGACTTCCAACTTTGTAGATATTTAGTTCAATGGTCATATTTCCAAATGATAAATTCATTGAACCATTTCTACAATTTATAACAGCGTTGGAAGTGGCAAGGAAAGGACGACCCAGAATCACCGGAATTTGGCCCCGGGGGTTTGCTACAGGATGTGTGTCGAGCACAATGAAGTCTACAGGGAAAAAAAATTCCCCGACCTTTATCAATACATCCTCTAATTCACCCCTTGGTTTGGTGATAGATCGGTCTGCCACCTGGAGAGTGCAGTGAGCAGGTTTCAGCTCTCCAATCCCTAATTGCTTATAGACAGAATAAGGGAGCAGGTTAACACTTGCGCCAAGGTCTAAAAGAGCACGATTTATGTTTTTACCCCCAATCGAAATCGATATTGTAGGACATCCTGGGTCCTTTCTTTTCTTTGGAAGCTGGGGAATAAAAGCAGTGCTGATATTATTAGACATGAAGACCTTCTTCGGCACTTGAGTCTTTCTCTTCCTAGTGCACAAGTCCTTAAGAATTTTCGCATAAGCGGGGACTTGTTGAATCGCATCTAGGAGAGGGATATTGATGTTAACCTGTTTGAACATTTCTATAATTTTCTCCATATGAGGACTCGTTCTGTTAGCCCTTAGCCGATTCGGGTAAAGTGCTTTTGCAATAAGCACTGGGTCCATCATAGGAGA
This sequence comes from Agapanthus africanus, assembly GCA_030015575.1. Taxonomy (NCBI): domain Eukaryota; kingdom Viridiplantae; phylum Streptophyta; class Magnoliopsida; order Asparagales; family Amaryllidaceae; genus Agapanthus; species Agapanthus africanus. Next base: position 817,741,370 of record CM057339.1, on the reverse strand, counting down.
AGGAAAAGGGGGTAGACGAGATCCCAAAAGAGGTGTGGGGACCGTCTGTGGAGAACTATAAGGGTTGGGTGAAGGTGTTGAGCCTAATGGGAAATGGAGAATAGGCTCTCGAGAAGGTGGTTTGGTAGAAGAAGAAGGATCAGAAGGAGAAGTGTGTGTGTGTGGAAAGGTCTCAGCCGGAGTGTTGATATGATTTTCAGTATCATCAATACTTTCCCCGACATTATTGTTCAGCACTCTTCCCGATCTCAACGTTGTGATGGCATTTACATTGTAATGCCCAGGATTCTGTAGGGGTTGAGAGGGAAGTTTCCCTTTTTCTCTCGCACTCATTTCGGCTTTAAGTCGTGCGATTTCAGCTTCCATCGTTCTGATACTCTCAGCTTGGGACGCTGAGTTTTTCTTTATCTCACCGACGGAAGATCTAACCTCAGCCGAAACCTCTATGAAATTTGACAAAAGTGATTTTATGGTTTGAGTGAATTGAGAGAACTCGTCAGAACAGGACTGCATAGGATTAGACTGTGCAGGAGTGTTGCCCTGGTTTTGGAAATTTTGTGACTGATAGGGGTGCTGAGTGAGTTGAAGGGGTTGCTGTTGTGGTGGAGGAAGAGCCCTTTGAAAATTATTCGTGTTTGGAACCGTGTTTTGAGATTGATTTTGGTTCCAAGAAAAATTCGGGTGGTTCCTCCAACCCTGATTGTACGTGGAAGAATATGGATCGTTTCGAGGTCTTTGAAATGCGGCATTAGAATGCTCGTGACCTTGAAACGCCGAGTTTAATGGACATTCTTCCGTTAAATGAGACGGATCAGAACAGCACCCACAAACAGTTTTGGGGAGCGACATTGGGTTTAGGGAGGCTGCTGCAAATTTGTGTTCCATAGCGTTGAGCTTCTTTTGCATTGCTGCCATTTCAGCTCGAACACCTATGGACACATCTATTTGGTGTACGCCACCCCTATTCAATGGTTGGGTTCCACTCTCCCACTGTAGTGATTTTTCAGCGAACTCTTCTAAGTACTTCCAAGCTTCCCCATCATCTTTGGTCATAAAAGTACCTTGACACATATTTTCAAGGCTCTGTTTGGTGCTTGGGTTAATGCCCTCATAAATGATTCGGCACAATTCCCATCTCGGGATGCCGTGATGAGGACACTGAACCAATAGATCCTTGAAACGTTCAAAGCATTTTGAAAATGGTTCAGCAGGGAGCTGGGCAAATTGATTCAGTTCGCTACGGATTCGAGCTGTCTTTTGGATTGGGTAAAATTTCTTAAGGAATGCAGCGACGAATTCTTCCCAATTCGTAATAGAGTGTGCGGTAGTGTTATATAGCCACTTCTCGGCTATATCGCACAAAGTAAATGGAAGAAGTCGTAGACGCATCGCATCTACTGAAAGTTGTGACGTACCCATCATTGCGCATACGTTTTCAAATTTGGTAATGAAAACGTAAGCGTCCTCAGTCTCGAGTCCGTAGAATTTGGGTAAAAGATTGATATACTGGGGCTTAATCTCAAAGTTATCCCCATTGGCTGGTAGTGTGGATAAGCAGGTCGAAAGAGGACCTCGAATAGGGTAGCACCTCTCCAGGAGAGAGATGCGGGGTGGATTCTGCGCACCAACGGACGGAGGCAGATTAGGGTTAAAGAAGTTTGATGGATTCGGATCCATCGGTGTGGGTGTGGTAGTGGGTAAAGAAAAGGTAAATGGAGAAATATCGACTTCGGAGTCGATAAAGGGTACGCGGACTAAACGGGCACTAGAATCCCGTGTCCAGCCTATCTTGCACTAAAATGGGTTAGTACAAATGGCAGCGTTGGCTTATAATTAGGGGTAAATGAATGCGGTGTTTGCTTTTTGAAAAAGGGACGGATTTTTGAAAAAATGATGCGACAAAACAAATGCAGCACACAACCCTAGAATCTAGTGGTCACCTAGGTCCGGCTCTAGACCACTCCTAACTGCCAAAAGACAAGTCGCAGGATAGAATCCTCCACTGCCTCTTTGTCCCCCTGTGGCCGGATAAGTGCCAGGTAAGTGGGAAGGTACTCCACTACGTAAGTAGTGGGCCTAATTAAAAACCACTAGCCTTAGACACACTCGCCTTAGGCACCACAAGAAAACGCGGATAAGCAATGAATTACCCACGGCCTTCTCTTGTCCTAATTGAGCGCGACAGTCCTTAGAGTCTTCTCTAGATTTCTTTTAGTTAATGAGGGTAATGCGGATGCAGGTTTTGCGATTTTCGGGGCCTAGGAAGGGTAATGAAATCCCCACTTAATTTGGATTTGGCCGTGCCCCTTAAATTCCGTATTAGAATGCAAACAACCAAGAAATCAAAATCACGCACAATTTTAATTTGCAATTTGCTGCGCTGCGATTATTTGCAAAGAATCCTGCTGCAAAGTGTTAGTTGGAGCTAAAAGAGGAGAGAGGAGAGAGTAAGAAGTTACCTGAAGCAATTTGGCAGAGAGAAGCCCCTACCCAGCCGCGGAACCGCCGCACTTGGGCACTCCCACCGCGGAAACGCGGTCTTTTGAGAGATCACCCCACCAAATTTCTTCAGAGAGTCTCTGTAGACTCCCTCAGCTCTCTGGTATTTTCCAAAAATTTTCTTCAATTTCCAAACAGCACCAGATTTCCTTGCAATGAACAACAGCAAATCGTTTAGGGTTTGCACGAATTTTGATCTCAAAAACAACAATGGAATAATTCTTTCAATTCAAACTATAATATGAAACGAATTAGCGCGCGATCCCTGGCAACGGCGCCATTTTGATTGGTAAGAAATCAATTCTTGTTTGTGTAAATCGAACAAAGCGAATGAGTTTCTTTGTGTCGGTAATTAGAATGTATAGAATCACAATCAAAAATTATTTTGACCGCAATCAAACTACGGTGTCAATTGTAGTTCATGAATGAGTATGGATCGTCCACAGGGATTGCACGATTCGTTTGTATTATGATATGGTTGAATTGAAAAATTAAGCTAAGATAAACGAAAACATGATTCAAGAATTTTGATTTTCAAGTGTCACTATTCTATTCAAGAATCAAGAAAATGTTAAACAATCAAGAATCGGTGTATCGATGATATTTCCAATCAACAGTCAAGAATCTAAAAGAGGCTCGTAGGAATCGATAGGATCGACAGACGTGATGTAATCTAAAGATAACGTGTTCTTGTCCTTCGAAGGATTGATACTAGATCGATGATGATCGATGAGAGTTAGGGCTTTCTTGATGAAACTAGGGTTTCATCTTTTAACCCTTGTTCTTTCGTCGATATCATTCACACTCTAGCCTCTAGCAATTTTCAAGAAACGATCGTAACTTCCCAATTTCGAGCGATATCAATCAAGAAAGCATCGCAACAAAATGGGTTGTCGATTCTTGAACTTGCTAGGGTTTACAAAACTCGTAGGAATCAAGAATCGTTTTCAGATATATTACAACATCATTCTATTGATCGTCTCGACTCCTCGACGAGCGGAGTATTACTTAAACATCACAACAAGAATTATAACTAGAATTTTAGATTGATTCATGATGCAAGAATTTAAAGAAAACAAGATAAAAGAATATCACCTTTTATTTATATCAAAACTTTGATTACAATCGCTCAAGAACTACAAGAGGAAGAATCTAAGTTGTTGAATTGGCGTCGCTCGGCTCCGTGAGTCGCGGATCGGCTTTGACCACTTGCTCCGTTGAAGATCGGCTCAGCTCATAAAAGGTTGCAAGGCTTCTTGCTTGATGGGTACTCGGGATCTTGGCTTTTCGATTGGAATTTAGGGTTTCACACAAGCCCTCTCACTAGACTTGTGGAGGAAGGAGATGAAGAAGGAGATTGGCTAAAAAAAATGAACTAAAATGAATCACACCCTCTCTTGGATGTATGATATATGATCCCCCCTTTCCTTGAGTCTAGGGTCTTATTTATAGAACTCCCAAACCCTAGGTTTAGGTTTGAAATGGTAGTTCCCTCCAAAAGTTTGTTGAGTCTTCTAGAAGATAGTTTGTTAGGAGCTAGCTTAGGGTTTAAGCTAGGTTTAATTAGGCTTGGAAACCCTTGTTTGCTGATCTGGCAGAAACCCCTGGAGTCTTCTGGAAACAGAGATACATTTCTGAGCAGTGGGCCATGAAAGAAGAATTGTAGACCAAAATTTGTTGTCTGAATCTATTGTCCCACCGCGGATCCGCGGCATAAGCAAGCCATTGCCGCGGATCCGCGGCGCTTTGGAGAGCTTGGGCTTTGGGTCTTCTGGTGTGGCCTTGTTCTGTCTTTTAGGGCTTCTTCTGATATATTGATTTGTGATTGCTCCTTTGGATTGATACCAGATTTGAAGTTAGTGAGTTGATGTAACTTTTGAGCGGTGTAATGTTGAGCGAGCTTCTCCTTTTCCTGTACAGACTTCGAAACATGGGTTGCGATATATAGAAAATATGCCATGTAATGTAATGCAGTAAATTTCCCTAGAAATGCCGGTTTTAAGGTCTAATACATGTAATCTGATAATCTGTGATAGATTTGCTAATATGTGAAATACGGATACCGAACACTTCTATATGAATGCAAATGATGAGGAAATTGCCGGCTCAAATATGCAATATTTTCGACTAATCAGCAGGTGATGCAGTCACCCTCTCTAAAGAGATGTCTTCTAAACTGATGAGGAGAGGTACTGGCATGAATGACATATCATTTGCTTAGGCAATTGAGTCAATCATGTAATGTCTTGTACAAAACCAGATGGATAATTTATCAGGGATTCTTGTTTTATATCTAGATTTGGGAAGTTTCCCAATTGGGTACTTAAACAACATTCTAAAAGTATTTTAGAATGGACGACTCCTGGTGTGGTGGTGTACCCGCAGGTGATGGAGTCACCCTTTCTAAAAGGGATGTCTTCTAGACTGATGAGAAGAGAGACTGGCATGAATGACATCATTTGCTTAGGCAATTGAGTTAATCATACAGTGTCTTGTACAACACCAGATATTGCTTATACACTTGCTGCAATAAACATATATTAATCCAATCCTGGAGAAACAAAGGGGAGCTATTATGAACATAAGAGGATGTTCTTGGTATAAGGTAAAGTCAGGCTCCTCTGGAAGGCGATTATCAGTTAAGGCTTCCAAGGTGACCTAAATGACAGAGATGCTGTCAGAGTTTTGAGTTTAGCCTTTTCTTAGGATCAATATATTGGATAGTGTTCCAATAGGGATACTGAGGTGATCATGGTGCAGGATGCCGGTTATAACTCAACAGAGGATATAGCCCAAGAAGTTTATTGGATGGAGTTGTTCATTTATAAACTTGGTCCCTTCAAGTATCCAGACAAATTCTTGAGGTGAGGTATCGCTCAGTTTGAGAGATTGTTAATCTCCGCAAAGTTGAGATATAGATAGATGGAATTGGAACATTGCAGCAGATTCACTCACTGAGGCTATTTCTCGAACACATTAAGTTTCACAAATATAGTTTGCGAAACTAATTAGTAGAGAAGTTGGGTATTCGGTAGCACACGAGCTAGGGGTATGCGATACCGCGATAATTGGCCTTAAGTGCAAGTGGGAGATTGTTGGATATAGTACCCTCAAGGCAATTATTTTGATCGCAAGTAGGCGATTATGATAATTGAGGGAGGACCTATAAAGGTATAACGGTCTTACTTGAGATGATAGTATGCTATCTGGTTTGTCTTCATCATTGATAAAGCCCGTATGATTGCTGCTTGACAACAAGCATTATGATGGCAATCATATATGTGGGAGCTGGGTTGTCCATAAGCACATCCATAAATGTCCCTAGTCGTGGGAGTATCGAGACTGGGCATCAATATTCCGGAGTAGACTAGTGTATACGCTTCTAGACCCCGACGAGGGGCCATGGCCGGTTTCACAAGCCATTGGTGTTGTGTCACCTAAGATAGTATACAGGTGCTCACTAGAGGTGAGAACACTGGACGGACTCTCCGAGAACTTCTAGATGGTATTATATCTATCGTCAGATGGAATTTCTCAGGTGGCATGAGTACAGGTTAGTCCATTGACCTGAAGTCGTCATTTGTCTCGTGTGAGTTCCCACTGTACTTTGATTACTACCCTACCACGGCTCAAATGAGTCGTGCAAACAGGTTTTAGTTGGATACAGCCCCGAGCCACATGGAGGCAGTGGTCGACTGTCAGTGATTCATCTCTCCTGGTATTAGGAGTCGATATCGCGCTGTGTTCAGTTGCCTATCACCAGAAATCTGTGGCTACGGTGGATAAGATTTACCGATAGTTGATCAGTAGTATTTCTATTGGTGATGAGATTTACTTAGACACGCCTTATCGGGTTAGTAGAGGTCTGACGTTATCCACCCTTAGACTCGATATGTGATACTCTTTGACGAAGTGATCGGACTGTATGGAGATTGTTACATTCAGGCTCAGTAGGGTAAGGACGTACTTGATTGTCGACCCCCCTTTCGACAAGTACCTGGATAGCCGTTACGTACAGCTAGTGCCGCTGATGTGCTTGTGGTTAAATCCACTGCCAGCATATTTTCGAGTGTTTAGAGTCCCACACAGAGGGTTTTCCCGGGTCAAGCGATAGATGTAGGAGCCGTACGTTGGTACGTGTATGGGGTCCGATTAAATACGTATACATGATACACGGACTTTAATCGGATGGTTGATAATACTAGCCGGCTTGGGATCAAACCGGATTATTAAATCAGGTTTTTATTTAATAATTTATATATGTATTTTGATACATATATTTTAGTATTATTTTCCACTATTTATTTTCTCTCTTTGGTGATATCTATATTTTTATACGCATACACGTATGTAGCGATACATATACAGGTGAAGTATTCCGTATTTATACGGGAATACTTCTAGAAGATGGACACCTCATATTTGATTTTTATTTGGAAAATAAAATAAGGTAATGAGGTGGAAAATGGGTTTTAATGAAGAATGGTGATGAGGTATGGCTTGGATAGTGATGTGCATTTATTGATGCACTATTGCTTCATGGTTGTAGTTTTATTTAGCCATTCTCTTTTCATATGGATGAGGATGATTTCTTTCATCTTGAATGTTCATGCTTCATTCACTCCTCTTCTCCTTCTTCTTCTTGCTCTCTTTTTGAGCATGGTTTATGCGAGAAAACTTTTAGTGAAAAATTCCTACATCACCGACTATCCACACCTAGAGAGTTTAGATCATCGGTTAGAGCTTCCTCCGGTTTCCCTCGGGTGGATCGTCTTCGGCGAGAGTAGTCGATTTTCAAGCGCGATCCCGGCAGTTACGAGCTTGGAGGGGTTTTCCACAATTGGGTGGACACGCGATAAAAGTTGTAGTTTCTCAACCCTAGCACTCTTAGTTAGCTAGTTTAGGTTATTGGACCGTATCCTGGGTTTTACGGGTGTTCGATGCTCACGTAAACTTTTGTTTTCGCTTCCGCCTCGGCCGCGGTTTTCACGGCGCGGGCACCGAAACCAAACAGGTAGGATAGGGTAAGTTTGACTAGAAGAAGTGATTTATTATTTTCTTTAAAACCAATTCTTGTAATTTGAACTCCAACCAAACGACTCGCAATCCGCTCCGTTAGGCACCCTATCCTACTATGATAACGGTGATTCCTAATAGTGACCAGTTGCGTGTGGTTTACCTGAAGACAGGGTTAAGAGACAAGAACGGAAGGACAATGGCCGATAAGTACGGATTTAGCGTACAATCGCAAATACCGTACTTAAGCGGTATAATCCACATTGTTGTCGACTACCTTAGCATCAATATCAAGTGAGATTCATAAGGAAGTGGTAAACATTATGCTAGCTCAAATTAACCTAAACCTACCCCGAACAAGTCCTTCTCTTTTGAACATATTTTTTGCAACACTTAGAATAACAACCAAACTCGAACTTTTCGGACTTAACTCGTTAATGCAAAATTAAAAACATACCATCTCCTTGCGGACGACCCGTACTCATCTCGGCTCACTACACACGACACCGTTTTGATTGCGGTATTTTTAAACTTAGTACGACATAACAAATCTCTAACAATCAAGTGGCGCCGTTGCCGGAGAGACGATAACGCTTTTATCCTTGAAGTCTCAGGTTAATTTGTGTATATTTTGTGTATAACACTAACTTTCAGAAAAACAAAACCAAAACTTGTAAAATTTCAAAAACCAAAACAAAGATTTGATGCCTTTGACATTTTTCTCTCTGTATTTTTATTTTGCAATCACTTGGAGATTCACAGAAAAATTTGGAGTGTAAAAATAGGTTACTTATAGAACAATGAGACCACAGTAGAAACTTGGAGCCTTAATTCAACCTTTGAGTTGTCAAAATATTCATTCTGGCAGCAAATTGCGGCCAGACTTGTATTGTTTGCTCCAATTTTTCTTGTGTTGCTCTCTTGTTTTGTTCTGTTTGTGCCCCATTTTTGTCTTTAAATTTAATAATTTTGTGTGTGCAAAACATTGGCTGTCTATATCGCTTTTCGCTAAAATATCCGTTTTTTTTCCGATATTTGCATATTCTGACGGATTTGCGAATAGCGATCGTGCGGAGCAAAGTTCACATTCAAGCTTAAGGCGATAGAAAACTATAGTGCCAAAAATTCGGATAGTTTGATCAGTGCAAGCGAACATTCAAGCACTCGGGGATCACTTCAACAGGGGTTTCTTAACCCGAAAAATTCGGTGCGTATTTTTCTAACACCTTCTCTCTTAAATCTGACGCTCCAATATTCTATCTTTGTAGAATTCTTTGCAATTCGCAGCCAAAACCCAAAAGAGAACAGACCGTATTTATTGCAGTACCACACTAAAATTAAAAAACGGTTGCTTGATGTTGTGAACAACTGTTTATTTGAATTGCGCATTGCATTGTTAATATGGACTTTAAGGGGCACGAACCTTAATCCAGATTAGCTAGGGATTTCATCACCCTTCCTAATCCCCGGAAAGCACTAATTGCATAAGCATTACCTTGAGTTAATAAAAAAGATCTAGACCAAGCCTTTAAGGATTTGTTACGCTCAATTAGGATAAATGAAGGTTGTAGGGAATCTACTGTTTATCTAAACTTGATCGTGTGGTGTCTAAGGAAAGTGTTAGGGACGCGAGTCCTGCAAAGTGAGGGGTTTTTTAATTAAGGAAGTTAGCGAAAGCCTTATAAAACCTTCTCACCTCACTTGCAATTACCTGGCCATGCTTGATCAGTGAAGAGGCAGCTAGAGGGTTGATCCTATAACTTGTCGCTTGGAACAGTTAGGAGCGGTCTGGTTGGACTTTGAAGACCCTAGCTCTAGATATTGATTGTGCATTTGTGATTGTTTGTTTTGAGCCCGTCATTTTCGCATTTTTTCCAAAACAAAACAAAAATTTCACCATTTTTGCCACATTTTCACCTTCACCTATATTTTCTCCATTGATGTTTTCTTACCCTCACCTTCTACACATTGACAACACTAAACTCGTTTAGTGTATGTCCATTTGGGCTTAGGACCCTAGTGGCCGTTTAGTCCGTGTTTCGTAAATCGCAACTGACTCCGAAGTCGGAACTTCTTCCGTGCACCCTTCACCTTTACCTTTGCCAGTCAACTCCGACGTTGACCGAGATTCTGTTCATACTTCTTCACCTTCACTTTTGCCTAACTCTTCTTCCGAAATGTCGGGACTTCCTCCGAACATCACTTTACCTCTTCCGGGAATGCTTCCACCTCCCCTAGATGCGAATAATCCACCACCTCCTGCAGGAGCGCCGCCGCGGATCGCGCTTCAAGACCATTTTTATCCCACCCGTACTGCGCTTCCCACTTGTCTTTCTTTTCCACTAGCCAATGGAGACAATTTTGAAATTAATCTCTATTTTATTAACATACTGCCCAAATTCCATGGGCTTGAATCCGAAGATACCTATATCTTCATCAACAAATTCCAAAACGTGTGTGCCATGATGAAAATGACCCAACTGTCTGACGATGCTATACATTTACGTGTAATTCTTTTCACTCTTTACGATCTTGCTGAAAAATGGCTGTATAATACCGCATCTCATTCGATAACCAGTTGGGATGAATTTGTAAAAGTGTTTTAAAGAAATTTTACCCAAATTTACTGGTAGGTATTCCAGTAGTATCTCAGGGTGTTCTGGGCTACACTCCGACATGACTTGTACCGCTTTTGGGGGTCTGACTTTTACCAACCCCCTAGGCCCGACATGCGATGCTCATAGACGAACGGACCGGACTGTACGGATATTGTCACTGACAGGCTCAGTAAGGTGTCAGGATGAGTTCGCTCATCGACTTCCCTTTTGGTCAATACCTGGTAGCCCGTTACGTACGGCTAATACCTCTGATGTGCTAGTGGTTAAATCTACAGCCAAAGTATTGACGAGTCTTTAGAGTCCCCCACAGACAGTTTCTCAAGTTTCGGGCGAAACACTGTAGAGGCCGTATGGATTTATGGCAGGGTTTGAATGTACGCACGCACTTGTGCACGTGTTATGGTTCGGACGGATAATACTAGTGGGTTTTGGTTTAAGCCGGATCCTAGTATTATACAGTGTAGATTTTGTCTCATTGCATTTGTATTCGGTCGGAATACAAATGCGGGTATGTATATACAGTCGCGGGGTTATCCTGTAATTTGTTACCGGATCGCTTTTTGAAGTTGCCAGCATGCTTTTCCTTTTCGGCCATTTTCCTTTCTTTCTTTCCTTGGCTGAATTTTCCATGGAGGGGCTTATTTGCAAATGTGCAAATTAGCAAAATGGAGGGTGTTTTTTGTGATGGAGGGTTCATGATGGTTCTAGCCTCTTATGATTACTTTTTTGTGCATCATTACTTATTTTATTTGATGGGATTATGAGAGGATTGAGTTGGTCTTTGGTGTGACATATCTTAATCATTATCATCACACATTTGGTTATGCTATATCTCTCTCCTCTTCATTTTTCCCTCAAGGGGCCGGCCACTAGAGATGGGGGGCTGTCCAAAAAAATTTTGGGTGTGGGAAATTGATCTCATTTGCTTGCACAAAATCCTTTTGTTCATCTCAAAAGCTTATTACTCCACCTCCACATCCAAATGGCAACTTCAATAACCCATTGAGACATAGTGATCTATGTATAGTCTACAGCAATCTTGGACACGTCGGCTTGCCAACTTCGTGTCTGAGTTGCCTCGGTTCAGAGGTGAGAGCCCGTAAAAAGACTCGGTGATGTGGTGCCCTTTCCGACGAGCAGATCGAGACCGGAGATGCCGCAAGGAGATAGGGATGGTGGCCAAAGACCGAAGGACACGGATCGCTCGGTATAGCTCTCTACCCTTTCTCTAGTTAGCTAGTAGTAGGTTAATGGTCTGATCCGGGTTAATAGTCCGTGGTAGCGCCGGTTTCTAGTTAAAGAAAAGTTTTTGTTTCCGCATTTTGGCCTCGGACAGACGGCCGGGGCGCTACCGTAGACTTACAGGATCAAAGCACCGACGCCAAGGATCAAAGCCCTCGCCAAAAGGCCTTGGCTGGTAATCTCTTACCCCACAATGCCAAGGATCGAAGCTGTCACGCCCCACCCCCAACACAGAGAGTATTGTCCGCTGTGGCTGAAGCCGGACGGTTTTATCTTTCGAGGTGAACCGGACCTGACCAGGGGCCACTTCCCAGGTGGTCACCCATCCCAGAACTTCCCTGGCTCGAGCACGCTTAACTACGGAGTTCTCAAGCTCCTGTAGTGCTGGTTCACTTAAAAGGCGGCTCTGTATTGAAGAGTGGTATCATTTCATTTATAGTACAGATCTGCCCTCTTTCGGAATGTATTCCGAAGAGTCCCCATTGTTCTACAGTGGGTCCCACAGACTCAAGAGATGGCCCCTACGGATTCAAGAGGTGGCCTCAGCCCACTTAACACGACACTTGGCGTGGTACTTTGTTCCGTGAGTAAGAACCAGGTCCCGACATTCTCCCCACCTTTGAACAATGGTTCGTCATCGAACCACAGACCTACTATTGAGGGACCAGCTCTGATACCATTCTGTCGCGCCCCACCCCCAATACAGAGAGTATTGTCCGCTCTGACCGAAACCGCACGGTTTTGTCCTTCGGGGCGAACCGGACCCGACCAGGGGCCACTTCCCAAGAGGTCACCCATCCCAGAACTTCCCTGGCTCGAGCACGCTTAACTACGGAGTTATTAAGCTCCTGTAGTGCCGGTTCACTTAAAAGGTGCCTCTGTATTGAAGAGTGATATCATTCCATTTATAGTACAGATTTGCCCTCTTTCGGAATGTATTCCGAAGAGTCCCCATTGTTCTATAGTGGGTCCCATAGACTCAAGAGGTGGCCCCCATGGATTTAAGAGGGACTTTGTTCAAGAGGTGGCCCCCGCCCACTTAACACGACACTTGGCGTGGCACTTTGTTCCGTGTGGCACTTTGTTTCGTGAGCAAGAACTGGGTCCCGACAGAAGCCCTCATCAAGAGGCCACCGAGCAGCTCCCCTGCTCTGTCCATCCTTGGCTGGTGATCACTACCCACCGACACCAAGGATAAAAGCCCTCATCAAGAGGCCACCGAGCAGCAACCCTGCTCGGTCCATCCTTAGCAGGCCACTCCATGCCCTCCCGCGCTAAGGATCAAAGCCCTCACCAAGAGGCTACCGGGTAGCAACCCTGCCCGGTCCATCTATGGCTGGTAGTTCACTACCCACTGACGCCAAGGATCAAAGCTCTCACCAAGAGGCCATCGGGCAGCAACCTTGCTTGGTCCATCCATGGCTGATAGTTCGCTACCTACCGACGTCAAGGATCAAAGCCCTCACCAAGAGGCCACCGGGCAGCAACCCTGCTCGGTCCATCCTTGGCTGGTAATCTCTTACCCAACGACGCCAAGGATCAAAGCCCTCGCTAAGAGGCCACCGAGCAGCTACCCTGCTCGGTCCATCCTTAGCAGGACTCTCAATGCCGTCCGCGCTAAGGATCAAAGCCCTCATCAATAGGCCACCGAGCAGCTACCCTGCTCGGTCCATCCTTAGCTGGTAATCTCTTTCCCCACAACACCAAGGATCAAAGCCCTCATCAAAAGGCCACCGAGTAGCTACTTTGCTCGGCCCATCCTTGGCTGGTAATCTCTTACCATACGACGCCAAGGATCAAAGCCCTTATCAAGAGACCATCGAGCAACTTCCCTGCTCGGTCCATTCTTGGCTGGTGATCTCTTACCCAACGAAGCCGAGGATCAAAGCCCTCATCAAGAGGCCACAGAGCATCTACCCTGCTCGGTTCATCCTGTCGGGCAGCTTCCTGCCCCACGACGCTGAGGATCGAAGCCCTCATCACGAGGCGACCGGGCATCCTCGTGCTCGGTTCATCCTGACGGGAAGCTACCTTCCCCTCGACGCCAAGGATCGAAAGCCTTCCTCAAGAGGTGACCGAGCATTCTCCTACTCGGTCCGTCCACTCCAGGTAGCTTCCTACCCTACAAAGAGATGGATCAAGGCCCTCGTCACGAAGCCGCCAGATATCTTCATGCTCGGTCTCAATGGTGGATCCTTGAGCCTCACATTGAACCAGCTAGCAAGCCTCTGCCCGGTGCATGCACCCGAAGAAGGCAAGATCCCAACATGGCTCATGTAAGCAAAAAATAGGAGAGCTCGAGTTCAGTCGATAGCCAGCCCTAACAGACGAAATAACACCTCTATTCATTCCTGGGCAATCAATATCACGATTCTCGGTGCCAAACCAAGCAGAAAATTCTCCGTATAGTCCACTCTCGACCGACCTATAAATAGGTCGGAATGAGAGTGGGGGGATAATGATGATGCTCAGAAGTGGTATTTCCTGAGATCACGACACGTGGCGACTGACGTGTCCCAAGGCTCGCGAGAAAGGAGAGACAACGGTACATTAAAGCATGCCCTAGGCCTTCGATCCGAGGATGTTTCCGACCTTCAGTGGCCGTCCGGACCACTCCTATGCCCGTCTTATAAACAACCGTTGGCTCACCTCCGAACCTCCTGCACGATGGGCCTTCTCAGCCCTCCCGGCTCGCCTCCGAGCTATCACAGAACCAAGATGCCTCGGCCTCCCGCTCGTCCCTGAGCCTCCCGCCGAGCTTATCTTCTTCGGTCTCACCGACCGACCCACAGCACCGATCACATGCGTCTCCGCCACGGCTCCGCGAATCTCACCAGGCGTGAGATATCCGCCGCACATGATCCCGCGATCCACGCCATCACGATCCCCCATTAACGAGCATATCTCGTCATTAATGGAGAATCCCGCCTATCATGCGGACGTAACGCTAGGGGCGTATAGACCGGTGTGAATCTCGCGTCCGTCTGTCCATTGCTGCCATTATATAAATCTCTCTCCCAGACGACTCAGGTAAGCCAATTTGACCCCAATAGGCAGTTACTCTGTCAAAATACCCCGTCTAACTTGATTTTCGGAGAGTTCTCGGTGGCACAACCATCCTGAGACTTCCTTACAGGTACTTCGGCCTCAACCACATAAAACTCATTGAGATCCACACGCTTCAGGAGGCAACCCTCCAACTTAATCTCAGCCATCCATCAGCGCTCGCGGAAGATCAACGGAAGGTAACATTTGCAGAAGATCCAAAGATCCATCACATACCATATATATCGACGATCGTTTCGGTGGCAACGTCCTATCAACCCGTGCAAAGATGATTTTTTTTCATCTTCATGTTATCATCATGTTATCAGCGGCATGTTGAAGATTTATAAGATTGGTGGTAGAAAGTTGAGAGAATTTTCAAAGAATATGGAGATTCCCGAAAGGAAAGAACGTAGATTTGGTTGCATGCCAACTTATAAAAAGAGATGCAACATGGTGGAAGCAAATAGAGCTAGCCTCTGTGCATCAGGGAAATGTCTTCTCAGGATTTGTGGAAGATGAACAAATTACTAACCTTTCGTCAAAGAGTATGACGATGTTTTCAATACTCAATCAATTATATACCGTATATTAAAAAAAGAGAATAAGGGAGGAAAGAAGCCCTAGCATGGTTTTTACTTTAGGTGGGTAAAAAAAAATTCATCCTCCACTATTTTTTCCATCGACCGGCATTCATGATCATCATCTATATCATCTAAGATGTTGATACACCAAATTTCATGTGCATTCATCATCTTCATCTTTATCATCTACGGTGAAAAGGCGTTGGAATCATATGAAATTTGGTGTATCCACATCTTAGATGATAAAGATGAATATGATGGATGCCGATCGTCGAATAAAATGATGGATGATGTGTTTTTTTGACGCCACCTAACAAAAAAGCCTTTTATGGTCTCTTTTCTACATTATTCTTTATATAAAAAGCTCTATCTCGAGCAGATTGATGCCTTTTTCTGTCGGTTTTCCCTGAAAATTATCCTTAGACCCCTGGATTGTAGGGTAATACGTATTTGGCCCCTCAAGCTTTGTATACACCGACAAAGATTTCCTGGAAATTTCAGCCAACATCCTGGATTTCATGCAGATTTACTTTTGGCCCTTTTTCCGCCTATATCATTTGGAAAAAGTTGCTGCTATTTGGAAAAAATAGCACATATACTCTGCAGGGATCCTTGCCACAGATTCTACGTGCTTTGCACGTACGATACACCAATACCAAAGGCCTCCTGTTTCACACAAATCCCGACCATTCGTTTTAATTTTGGATGGATTTGGACCGTTCGATCAAATAGTATGGATGCTATCTTACTGCTAATAGCAACCATTCCGAATCCATCTCATTCATGGGGAAGTTTCACTGAGCCCCCTGCATTTTTAGGAAATTCACGAAGGCCACGCATGTGCATGAGTCATCTTGCTAGTCTATAATAATTTCATGAGAACGGACTTGCAGCCAAAGACATGAGTTTGTGGAGGGCAACGAAGATAAGGATTATGGACATGAAACCAAACCAAACATTAATTACAAAGAGAAACAAGAAGTTGCCTATATCGATCAGACATGTAAAGAAAATCTAGATGAACAGATTGTGAGAGGTGGTCCGATCTAGAACTCGGTATTTGAAGACTTGGAGTCCGATCCAGCGGGAGGTGTCTTCATTGATGATTAGGCGTTGGATACTTAAAGTCTGTTCCGGCAGAAAGTCTGCCCTATTAAGAACTAGGCATCCGAGGAATTTGAGTCTAATTCCGCGAAAAGTGACCCGATCGAGAACTCGGCATCAAAAGACTTGAAGTCCAATCCGGGGAAAGATAACTTGATAGAGGACTAGGAGTCCGAAAACACAGAGTCTGAATCGACTAAAGGTACCCTGATCAAGGATTAAGCATCTTAGGATATGGAGTTCGATAGGATAAAAGATAGCCCGGACAACAACCAGATGTCTGAAAGCTTGGAGTCCAACACGGCAAAAGGTAGCCCAATCGAAGACTGGGTGTCCGAAGACTTGAAGTCCGAAACGGCAAAAGGTCGGACTTGATGTCCGAAGTCTTAAAGATCATTCCAGAAAAAAAAAAAGAAACCCTATAAAAAATTAGAGATATTAAAATGTGTTTTATTCTCTATTTCAAACCTTCAAACTAGCTCCGTTTCATAATATTAATTTTTCTCTTACAAGAAGAGTATGATTTTTTTAAAATCTAGAATTTTATAGATATAGATGTGAAATCCCTAATTTAACCCAATTATAATATTCATTAATTACAATATTAAGGTTAGATTTGAAACTCTATACGTAAGCTTCATCGCGGTTAAAAAAAAACTAATAAGTGAAAATGATGATGCTCGATATCGGTGATCTCCCAGATCAGGACATATGGTAGATGACGTGTCCCACAGCATGTAAGAAAGGACCTACGGTGGCCGACCAGACCACACCTATGCTTGCCCTACCGAGCAAACGCTGGCTCACCTCCAAGCCCCCTGCATAACCGGCCTCCTCGGCCCCACAGCTCGTCTCCGGGCTACCGCAGAACCAAGATACCTCGGCTCTCTCGCTCGTCTGTGAGGCCGAGGTCATCTTCCTCGGTCTCATCGACCGACCAACGACACCGCTTGCAGGCGTAACCGCCATCCCGCGAATCTCGTCATGCGCGAGATTTCCGCTGGCCACATCCCATGTTCCACGCCACCATGATCCCCCATTAACGAGCCTGTCTCGCTATTAATGGGAGGTCTTGTTCAGATCATAATATTGCATTTTACATTCCCCATTCTTATTCGTTTTATAAATAAGCAGGTGCTTTTGACGCATGTTTGCTGCATATTACAGGATACAGCTTCTTAGAGCGAAAACAGTGAAAAAGACAAAAGATGATACAAAAAAGTGACTTTTGACCAACAAGTAGAAGGACCCTACTCAAGCCTAGACGAAAAACAATTCACAAGGCAATGCATGGTCCGAAATGTCAAAGCAAACAGTTAAAAGACCACTACAAGTTTCACTGAAGATCTGGAAAAGACCCAGAAGCCAAAGGGAGAAAAGAACTATGGAAATAAAAAGCCCAAAGTATAAAGAACTATTCCAGAAAATTTCACCAAGTGATCTCACCAAAGGGCCGCGGAACCGTGGCCCTACCCCCACATTTGCCGCGGTTCCGCGGCCATTTAATGCACGTGTCGGTGCAGATTTTGGGTGTCGGTGCGAAGGTTGGGATTTTTCGGGTGTATTTTTGTAATCGTACATGTGCGAATCCTGTAACCCTAAATTTCCCTGTTTCCCTATAAAATTGTAATCTAAAAATTGTAAACCTTATGCCTCATTTCAATGAAATAAAATTCAGATTTAATTCAGTGGGAAGAGCATCAATTTTCTTGTAAGTTCTTATTTTAATTTCTGTCTTAGTGATAATTTAATTATTGCCCTAGATCTAATTAATCTTTTGCCCTAGTTAATCTAGTGTAATCTTTCTTAAACTGCCGTAGGTATGTTATTTTAAAATGTTATTTTTAGAAGATCCCTTAATGAGCGAGTAATTTCCTCACTTGTTAGGGTTAGGAATAAGGGAGGGATTGAGAGATAAATATCTCTCATCTCTTTCAAAGCCAATAATTTTTCATAACTAGAACTTCATGCATGCATGCATGATCCGCTCCCTACGGCACCCTACCCACGAGGTAACGGTGAAACCGTAGTATAAAGGACCGGGCATGCATATCGTCCATAAAGGATAGAGCAAATATTAGGAAAGGACGGACAAGGATCTAGAGGAAGAAACTTCGTTTCTTCCCAATCATCCTAATCCCCTTTACTAATAATTGTTATAATTTTTAAAAAGACTTAATCGAGGGCATTGAAAGAGGTGTTAATATTAATCTTATCAAACCCTACTTTAGACCTAACCCTAGCAAGTTCCTTAACCATCGCACAAATTAGTTTTTAGAATCAATCAACAAAACCAAACAACCATTGGAATCAACTCGTAAGAACACGTAGGAAAATTACACATCCCTGTGGATCGACCCGTATTCACCGGCTAGCTTCATGCGACACCGTTTCTGATTACGGTAAAATATTTTTGGTGATCGTAAAACCTACACTTAATCAAATGGCGCCGTTGCCGGGGATGGCGTAAAATTTCTTTTGTGTAATTTCGGGTTGATATAAATTTTAAAAATCATAAAAATCTGAAAATTGAAAAAAATACAAAAAGAAAATTTTTATCAATTTTTATCTGTTTGAAGGGTTGTCGTTTGAATCTTGCAGGAACAGCAAAGAATCGCGGATCTAGAAATTTACAGAGGGCAAAATAGAAAAGGTCACATCAGAACAGAGGGAAAAGTTCACAACAGAGTCGTACAAATTTTCTGAGTACCTGATCTCCTCTTCCCACCGCGTTTCCGTGGCATAAGTGGGCCTTAAACCGCGATTCCGCCGCAGTATTGCCATGTCAGCTCCTCAATTTTGCATGGTTTGATCCCTCATTCTCCTCTCTGCAACCTACAATATATCCTTTGTCAAAACTTTCTGCAGGATTTCTTTGCGCTAAAAATCTTCTTCCCCCTTCTCAATAATAGATTTTCTGCAGGTTTCTTTGCGCCGCGCTAAAAAAATTGATTGCAAGTGAATTTAATGTTTTGCATATATTAATTGGACTTTAAGGGGCTATTGACCAAACTCAGATTGGGTGGGAATTTCATCACCCTTCCCAGGACCCCAGAAAGCACTTAAAGCATTTGCATTGACCATATTTAATTAAAAAAATACTAGACTCAGCCCTAAGGATTTCGAGCTCAATAGGACAAAGGACTAGACATAGGCATCGACCGTTTATCCTAACAGACTTTGCGGTGTCTAGGCAAGTGTGTCAAGGCAAGTGGTTACTTAATTAGGACCGCTACTTGTAGCGGGGAGCCTCCCACTTACCTGGCACTTACCTGGCCGCAATTGGCGGTGAAGAGACGGTTTGAGGTCCTATTTCTTGCCCTAGTTAGGAGCTGTCTAGCTGACCTAGGTGACCCTAGATCTAGGCCTTATTGTGCATGTGTGGTTGATCGCGTTTGCGTCTCAAGTCTCTTTTCAAAAACCTCTTTGCAAAACTCTCACATAAATAAAAAGAAAAAAGAAAAATCTTTTCAAAACTTGCAACTTGTCGCTAAAGAAACCTTGCAACTCACTTACACTACTTCCTCTCATTGACATTATCTTACCTCCACATTCTGTCTTTCATTTTTTTTCTGACTACACTACCCCTTTAGTGTATGTTACTTTGGAGTAGGGACACTAGCGCCCGATTAGTCCGTGTTTCGTTGGTACCGACCAACGAACCCTTCGACACCGAAGTCGACATTCTGTCCACTTTCTTACCTCCACCTTCAAATTCTTTCTCCGAAGGCATGTCGGGATTCAACCCCAACAATACCTTACCGACGGGAATGATTCCACCTCCGTTAGGTGCGAATAACCCGAATCAACCGCCTGTTGAAGCGCCCGTACGAGTCGCGCTCCAGGATCTCTTCTACCCTATCCGCACCTCTTTACCCACGTGTCTTTCACCCCCACCGGCAAATGGGGACAATTTTGAAATAAAACCACATTTCATCAATATGCTGCCAAAATTTCATGGTTTGGAATCTGAAGATGCTTATATCTTTATCAATAAATTCCAAAATATTTGCGCTATGATGAAAACGACCCAATTAAGTGATGACGCTATAAGGCTAAAGGTCATTCCTTTCACCTTATGTGACCTAGCCGTGAAGTGGCTATACAGCACAGCATCACATTCCATTAGAAATTGGGACGAGTTTGTGAAGGCTTTTCTTAAGAAGTTCTATTCTCATCACAAAACTGCTAGAATCCGCAATGAGATTATACAATTTTCACAACTTCCTTCCGAACCATTTTAGAAGTGTTTTGAGAGATTTAAAGATCTACTCGTTCAATGCCCTCATCATGGGATCGAAAGTTGGCAACTTTGCTAAACATTATACGAGGGATTGAACTCGGCAACGAAGCAGTTGCTAGAAACCATCTGTCATGGTCACTTTCTCTCCAAGTCTAGTGAGGAAGCGTGGCAGTTTCTTGAAGATCTTAGTGAACAAACAATTCAGTGGGAGAGCTCCAAGACCACATCATCTTCTTCTAGTGGTCAATCTAGGGCAGGCATACATCAAGTAGAGATGTCGATTGCTATGAAGGTCGAGATGACCGCTCTTACGAAAAAGCTAGAAGCGATTGAGACCAAAATCTCATCGTCTTCTCCTGCCCCTGTTGTGCCTCCACGAACTGTTTGTGCTTGTTGTTCGGCTCCATCATATCTCACCGAAGAGTGTCCTTACAATGCATCTACTCAAGGACAGGATCAAGTCAATGCTGCCTTTCAGCAACGACAGAGAAATGATCCATACTCTTCGACATACAATCCGGGGTGGAGGAGTCACCCAAATTTCGCTTGGAACCAAAATCAACAATTCCAATGAAATAACAATTTTCAAGGGCCTCCTCCACAACAACAACAAGCACCTCCACAAACTCAATTTCAACAGCAACCTTTCCAACAGAAACCTTACCCTAATCAAGTGAACAATTTTGTGCCTAACAATTCTTACGCGCCAAACAATTTTGTTCAACCTAACAATGACAAGGTTAGCTCGCTCGAAAGAAGTCTAGATGCGTTCCTAAAGCAATCTACACAATCTACGGCATGATTAGAGACTTCTATTCAATCTTTGGTGCAAAATAGTGCCTCACACGATCAAAGCATCAAATCTATTGAAGCACAAATTGCACAACTCAATGCAGCTTTGAGCGAGCGCGAAAAAGGAAAGCTCCCATCTCAACCACTGCCAAATCTCGGTCACGCACATGCTGCATATCAACAGCAAACTCATAACGTAAACGCTGTGACCACGTTGAGATCGGGGAAAATGTTGCAAAACAATATGGGTATTCATGATGACGCCCCTGCCGGTGGTTCTTCTTCACCTTCTTCTTCTTCGTTAGAGCCTGTTCTCCATCATTCACAAGGCTCTACTCCTTCTAGCTCGAACGGACCCACTTCTCACAACACGAACACATCTACACGGGGTTCCGTTCCAACTCAACAATCTGATCCGCAAAAATTGGACTCAACAACATTTCAAAATGCTCCTTTTCCAAACCGGTTGAGATCCAATAAACCAACTCCACAAATGGAGAAGATTGTTGAGCTGTTCAAACAGGTGAGCATAAATATCCCTCTTTTGGATGCAATCCAACAAGTTCCTTCATATGCAAAAATCTTAAAGGTCTTATGCACCAAAAAGAGAAAGTCACAAGTACCAAAGAAAGTTTTCATCGCTAGTGCTGTTAGTGATGCTCTTGTCAATTCTTTACCCCCAAAGCAAAAGGACCCCGGTTGTCCTACTATTTCGATAACAATTGGGGACAAGAACATCAATAGAGCACTATTAGATCTTGGTGCTAGTGTCAATTTGCTACCTTATTCCGTGTACGAACAATTAGGGGTTGGAGAGTTGAAACCCACTCGTTGTACTCTCCAAATGGCTGATCGATCAATCACCCATCCTAGGGGTGAGCTAGAGGATGTATTGATCAAAGTTGGGGATTTCATATTCCCCGTTGATTTTATTGTTATGGACACATAACCTGTTGCTAACCCACGGAACCAAATTCCAGTGATCCTCGGTCGACCATTTTTGGCCACTTCCAATGCCGTAATAAATTGTCGCAATGGCTCCAAGACTCTATCCTTTGGGAAAACGTCTAGTGAGTTCAATATTTACAATTTAGGAAGTCTGCCCCCCGTGCCTAGAACTAGTACATGTGAAGTTTGCTCTATTCACGAAATCACGCAGGAGGACTGCGAGTTTGAAAGATTCTTGTTTGATGAGAACAGTTTTGACGCCACTAGTGCGTCCCTCCTTGAGCCTACCACCGTTGACACAACCGATATGGATTATGAATGTTTCGCTTTTTCGGATGATGACGACTCACAGCCCGAATATGAGTCTTTTGAATTTTTGGATGAGTTAGTTGAACCATCCGAATCGGTTGTTTGCAGTGATTTCGAACCTGTGTTGGAATCCTTTGAGTTCGAGATAGATTCCCCAATGATTCTTTCGCCTCCGAAACTCGAACTCACACCCTTACCGTCTCACCTTAAACATGCTTACATAGGTGAGAATGAGACCTTTCCCGTTATCATATTGTCTTCTCTAGCCCTCGAGCAAGAGAACACTCTTTTAAGGGTCTTACAAGATAGGCGGCAAGTTTGTGGTTGGACTATGGCGGACATCGAGAAGATTAGTACCCTCATAATTGAATATCATATGCAAATGATGGATGATGCCAAGTCGATAAAGGATCTACAGAAATATCGTGGGGATAGTGTGGTTAGTCAACCTCATCCTTTAGAAGTTGAACCACCCCCATTTCTTTTAATAAGCTACGAGAATGCCAACATTCCACTGATTGTTGATCATTCCCATTCTCGTCTTGATTCATCACCACCTCCTATCTATTCACTTCCACACTTTCCATACCACCACTTCTATCTTCCCCAATTCTTTTTAGATCGGTACAACACCTTCTTCCACCAACCGATACTCTTTACAGATAAATTTTTTGACTGGTTGGTGTTGACGTTTGGTCTATTCAAAGTTTGGCAGTAATGTATAATATTGTTTAAATGAAGTTTGGGGGAGCCTTTCTGTATATATTTTTGTTTTTCTTTTAACAATAAAAAAGTTATAAATAAATAAACAGGGGAGTGCCGACATTTTGACCCTCTTGGTGTAGCATGACAGTGAGGACACTGTCAAGTTTAAGTTTGGGGGTATGCTCGGTACGTCTTCTTCCTTCGCATTCATTTGTATTTGCATATTTATTTTAAAACCCATAAAAAATTGAAAATTTTCAAAAATTATAAAAATTATTGTATTCAATTTTGGCCATATTTAACTTGAGTTTGACAAATAGGTTAACTGGATAAGAACAACTAGATCTTAGACTTAGTAAATTAAAACCCTAAAAATAACCTTCTTTAAAGATTAACGGTAGAAAGTATATGTCTGTGTAGTTTATTTAGAAATAATCAAATTTTGAGTTCACTTTTTGGGCTAAGTTGAAATAAAGGAAAAATATTGATATTCTTATTAGAGTATAAGTTTGAAAAATAATTCCTAGCTTAAGTCTAAATTCTGAAAATGTATACCCTACAAATTGCACAATCACGCACTTTGAAATTTGGAATAGCAGAAGAGACTTTGAAATGCTCTTGTCTAAAAGTCCTTAGTATGAAGAAAATAAAAAAAATGTGTGAATAAAGAAAAAAATAAACACTGGTCTTTGTGATTACTTAAGGCTGCAAAAATAGAGCGAGGGTGCTTCAGCACCCAGTGCCTTAGACCAACTGGTTTGGGAGTCACTGCTAAAAGTCTTAGGTGTTGCAAGACTAGGAATTACGCTTAAAGTGCTAACGCATCTTGTAATCGGTCGTTGGTACCTCAAAAAGTATTAACGGTTGCATAAAGGATGTGTAAGCAAAATTCACCAATTAATAAGTGCTTTGGACAACGGACAAGGGTATGATTGCTTGATTTGAATTTCCAAGTGTAGGGGTGATTTATACACACACGTGGGGATATATGATTAGAGTTGAGATAAGAGAAATGAATGAAGAATAAAACTTGTATCTTTAGTAGAGTTGATAGAAAAATTCCTAAGTGGAAATGGAGCCCTAAAAGGAAAACTTGGGAAATGCTGAAAGCTAAGTAAGTCTATAGGAAATATATATTCTTAAGTTAAATAATGAGGAAGTGTGAAGAATATGGGTGGATAGTTTACAAGTTGACGGTAATAGAATTCCTTGTTAGAAAACCTAATTGGAGAATTAAAGTTAATGAGCCAAATTGATAGGATTTTGTGGGTAGTGTCCACTGAAAACCCTCAGGAGACAACACTCCTCCTACTAGGGACACCTAGAGGTTTAACGGCTTGTTACACGAGCTCAGTGCAATCGCGTTTCCCTGTGAAAGTACGGTTAGGTTTTATCGAGAATAAAATAATAAGTTTGCTCGAGGACGAGCAAAAGATAAGTTTGGGGTATTTGTTCAGATCATAATATTGCATTTTACATTCCCCATTCTTATTCGTTTTATAAATAAACAGGTGCTTTTGACGCATGTCTGCTGCATATTACAGGATACAGGTTCTTGGAGCGAAAACAGTGAAAAAGACAAAAGATGATACAAAAGAGGGACTTTTGACCAACAAGTAGAAGTTCCCTACTCAAGCCTAGACGAAGAACAATTCACAAGGCAATGCATGGTCCGAAATATCAAAGGAAACAGTTAAAAGACCACTACAAGTTTCACTGAAGATCTGGAGAAGACCCAGAAGCCAAAGGGAGAAAAGAACTATGGAAATAAAAAGCCCAAAGTATAAAGAACTATTCCAGAAAATTTCACCAAGTGATCTCACCAAAGGGCCGCGGAACCGCGGCCCTACCCCCACATTTGCCGCGGTTCCGCGGCCATTTAATGCACGTGTCGGTGCAGATTTTGGGTGTCGGTGCGTCGGTGCGAAGGTTGGGATTTTTCGGGGGTATTTTTGTAATCGCACATGTGCGAATCCCGTAACCCTAAATTTTCCTGTTTCCCTATAAAATTATAATCTAAAGATTGTAAACCTTATGCATCCTTTCAATGAAATAAAATTCAGATTTAATTCAGTGGGAAGAGCATCAATTTTCTTGTAAGTTCTTATTTTAATTTCTGCCTTAGTGATAATTTAATTATTGCCCTAGATCTAATTAATCTTTTGCCCTAGTTAATCTAGTGTAATCTTTCTTAAACTGCCGTAGGTAAGTTATTTTAAAATGTTATTTTTAGAAGATCCCTTAATGAGCGAGTAATTTCCTCGCTTGTTAGGCTTAGGAATAAGGGAGGGATTGAGAGATAAATATCTCTCATCTCTTTCAATGCCAATAATTTTTCATAACTAGAACTTCATACATGCATGCATGATCCGCTCCCTACGGCACCCTACCCACGAGGTAACGGTGAAACCGTAGTATAAAGGACCGGACATGCATGTCGTCCATGAAGGTTAGAGCAAATATTAGGAAAGGACGGAAAAGGATCTAGAGGAAGAAACTTCGTTTCTTCCCAATCATCCTAATCCCCTTTACTAATAATTGTTATAATTTCTAAAAAGACTTAATCGAGGGCATTGAAAGAGGTGTTAATATTAATCTTATCAAACCCTACTTTAGACCTAACCCTAGTAAGTTCCTTAACCATCGCACAAATTAGTTTTTAGAATCAATCAACAAAACCAAACAACCATTGGAATCAACTCGTAAGAACACGTAGGAAAATTACACATCCCTGTGGATCGACCCGTATTCACCGGCTAGCTTCATGCGACGCCGTTTCTGATTACGGTAAAATATTTTTGGTGATCGTAAAACCTATACTTAATCAGGTCTCGCTCATCATGCGGGCGTGACGTTGGGAGCGTAACGGCCGGCGTGATTCTCGCGCCTGCCCTGCCTGTTGCCACCGCAATATAAACGCCTTCTTCAGGCGGTTCAAGTAAGCCATTTTTTCTCCACTAAACCGTTACTCTGCTCGGATCTCTAGTCTAACTTGACCGTCGGAGGGTCCTCTGTGGTCCAACCATCCCCGGACTTCCTTGCAGGTAGCTCGGCAACCACAACCTCAAACCCATTGAGATCCACACACTTCGGGAGCGACAGCCTCCAGATCCAATCTCAGCCACCCATCGCCGCCATCCGCAGATCAACGGAAGGCAACATCTGAAGGAGATCCATGCATCCATCAGCTAGCGCCGTCTGTGGGAAGGTTCTTGATTCCACAAAAACAAAAGGTTCGCCTTCCGATCTCAACTCAATGGCGAACGATCATCACGACGATCCAAGCACCAGCCGCCGCCTCCCCCTCAACGGAGGCGCGGACGAACCCCCTCCGCCGAATGCCATCAACGTCCTCGTCGGCCGGATAGACCGACTCGCGTCTGTTGTGGAAGCGCTGATCTGCGTCCAAGCGGCAGGGCAAGGTCACCAAGTCACCGCTCCCTCGCCTCGGGACCAGGACCCCTATAAGGGGAGAAGACTCCGTCCATGTCGGCACTGCCAATCGCCGCCTCATCATTTCCGACAACCGCGGTTTCCTCGGGCCGACATACCCGAAAACCCGGTGGGCACCGCTAAGTTTGGCTCCGAGGTCTTTCGCTAGAGCGTTTCGCCCCGAGTCTCGTCGCACCCCTGTCCCTCCCAAGGCGGTGGCGGTCAGCTTGCCTGTTTACAGGCACGACCGGCACCCCCTCTTTCGATGGGGTCGCGCACGCGAGACTCTCTACGGCAGCTCAAAAACAACCCCACCGGAGGGTGTAAGGAACCTCAACAAAGGGAACCAAGGCTCGTCAAAAATCATGGTCATGACGGCCGGGAGTACGTCGGGTACATATGAGACTCAGCATCCCGCGCCAGCCGAGGAGGCCGACAGCCGACCGACAAAGAGGTCAAGGGAGACCGAGCCGATCACTTTTGACGACGAGGACTTTCACGGCATATCCTTACCCCATAATGACCCCTTGGTGATTACGGCTCGAGTCCATCGATACGAGGTGCACAGGATCCTGGTCGACTCGGGAAGCTCGGCAGACATTCTTTTCCACAACTGCTTCCTGCGCATGGGGCTCGCCTCGTCAGACCTGAAGCTGACCTCCCACGTCCTCTCAGGATTCACCAACCACTCCATCTCGGCGGAAGGGGTAATCACTCTACAGTTCAACGTCGGGGAAGCAAACCGTACGCGGACACTGCCGGTGGAATTCATCGTAGCGAGAATCCCATCGGCCTACAACATCCTCCTCGGCCGCCCCACGCTGAGCTCCCTCCGGGCCCAGATATCGACCTATCACCTAGCGATGAAGTTCCGTCTCGACCAGGGCGGGATAGGTCGGGTCTGTGGAGACCGGCGAATTGTGAAGGTTTGCTTCACTGCAACATCTTCATCAGAGAGATCGGTTGATGATGTTGAAGGTGATGGTGACATCAGGGGTTCTCTAGATACTCGAGATGAGCAAACAGAGGTTCGAGGGACCCCGGTGGAGCCTCTAACAGAGGTCCCCCTCGTAGAAGGGGACGATGAAAAACTCGTTTAGATCAGGTCACTTCTGACAGGAACTCAGCGAGATGACCTGGTCCATTTCCTCATAAACAACTCCGACGTGTTTGCCTGGTCGCCTGCTGACATGCCTGGGATCGACCCTAAAATTATATCTCACAAGCTCGGGGTTGATCCTACGGCCCGACCCGTCAGATAGAAAAAGCGAAGCTTCGCCCCGGTCAAACAAAAGGCTATCGAGGACGAGGTAGATCGGCTCCTCGCCGCCAACTTCATTCGGAACGTGCCTTATTCGGAGTGGCTAGCAAACGTAGTCCTGGTCAAGAAATCAAGCGGGAAGTGGCGCATGTGCGTCGACTTCACTGACCTCAACAAGGCCTGCCCCAAAGACAACTATCCCCTACCTCGGATAGATCAACTCGTCGACAACTCGGCAGGCCACGAGCTATTGATCTTCATGGATTCCTTCTCCGGCTGCAATCAGATCCGTATGAGTCCGGCAGACGAAGATCTTACCGCATTCACAACGGACCCGGGGGTATACTGCTACAAGGTGATACCCTTCGGCCTCAAGAATGCCGGGGCTACATACCAACGGTTGGTCAACCGCATGTTCAAGCTATAGATCGGAAGGAACATGGAAGTTTACGTCGATGACATGCACGTCAAATCAGTCTCATCGACCGACTACACTAAGGACCCGGGCGAGGCCTTCGAGGTACTCCGCAAGTTCAAGATGAAGTTGAACCCCGCCAAATGTGCATTCGGGGTCACCGAGGGAAAATCCTCGGCTTCATGGTCACCCACCGCGGGATCGAGACTAATCCAGAAAAGATCGACGCTATCCTCAACATGACCGCGTCCAAGACTAATGTCGAGATTATGAGACTGACGGGGCGGGTAACCGTTCTGAGCCGTTTCATGTCCAGGTCTGGGGAAAAGTGCCTCCCATTCTTCAAAGCTCTAAGGAATATCCCGAGGTTCGAGTGGTAAGAAGAGTGCCAGACCGCCTTTGACCAATTAAAAAGACATCTTGCGACGCCACCACTGCTCACCCGACCAGTGGAAGGAGATGAGCTATCACTGTATCTGGCGGTATCCGACCAAGCAGCCGGCTCAGTGCTTGTTCGAGAGGTCGACGGAGCGCAGAGGCCGGTGTACTACGTGAGCCACGTCTTCAAAGACGCGGAAACGAGGTACCCAGCCATAAAGAAGATTGTCTCGTTGTGGCCTCAAGGAAGCTACGGCACTACTTCCAAGCGCACACTATCCTCGTTCTCACCGAGCGCTTGCTGGGGGCTATCCTCGCCTCACCTGAATCCTTGGGCCGCCTAGAAAAGTGGTGGTGGGAGCTGTCCCATTTTGACATAAAATACTGCCCGAGGCAGGCCATCAAAGCACAGGCCTTGATCGACTTTATTGTCGAGTGCACCATCCCCAGCAAGGAACCGGAGCCCGCGCCGACCCTCGCGTATCAACACCTGATCGTGGGGAGACCCGATTCGGTCCCTGAGTAGGTCATCTACGTTGACGGGTCCTCAACCGAGGAAGGCTGTGGCACCGGCCTTATCATCCGGGGCTCGAACGAGGCAGAAATGGAATGTTCCTTAAAGCTCAGATTCAAGGCTTCAAACAACGCGGCAGAGTACGAGGCCCTACTGGCTGGACTTCGCATGGCCTCCGGGCTGGGGCCGAGGACAATTCGAATCCGCAGTGACTCAGCCCTAGTCGTTGGCCAAGTGACCAGCCAATTCGAGGCTCGGGAACCCCTAATGGTGAAATATCTGGCCGAGGTAAGAAAACTTCGGAAGAATTTCGATGAAATCCAGATAGAACAAATACCCAGGCAACTCAATGCCCAAGCCGACGCCCTGAGCAAGCTGGAGTCATCCTACTTGGCCAACAACAAGTGGTCTATCCTCTTCGAAACTTTACCACGGCCCAGCGTGGAAGACGGTGCGACAATACTTCATGTGTATACAGCGCAGGAAGATGTCCAGGACTGGAGGAAGCCCCTCATGGAATTCCTAAGGGACGATACGCTCCCAGAAGATCGGGGAGCAGCCCGCCGTCTCCGAGCCAAAGCCCGTCACTTCGTCTGGAGCAATGAGAACCTTTAAAAGAAATCCTTCACTCAGTCCATGCTCTGGTGTGTCGACCCCCACGAAGCCGACTACGTCCTCCGTAAAATCCATGAAGGGGTCGGCGGCGCACACCAAGGGGCCCGAACCTTAATCCAGAAGGCATTGCTCCAGGGGTACTACTGGCCAACTATTCACGAGGACGCCCAGAAGCTCGTCAGGAGGTGCAAAAGTTGCCAACTCCACGAAAGCATATCTCGCCTTCCGGCTACCGAGCTGACCGCACTGACCTCCCCGTGGTCATTCGCTCAGTAGGGATTGGACATGATGGGCCAGTTCCCTACCGGGGCAGGCGGGCACAAATATGTCCCCGTCGCAGTAGATTACTTCACGAAGTGGATCGAGGCTATCCTCATCAGGAGACCGGACGCCACCACGACCATCAAGTTCCTGCAGAACAACTTGATACACCGGTTCGGCATCCCGAGGTGTATCATCACCGACCACGGGACGAACTTCAAAAACGAGAAAGTGAAGGATTTCTGCAACGAATATCATATCCTCATGAAGTTTTCCACGGTCGCGCATCCCCAATGCAACGGACAGGCTGAGGTTGCTAACCGGGACGTCCTCCGAGGTCTCCGGAACCGCCTAGAAGGACGCCAAGGTGGTTGGGTCGAGGAATTGCCCCGGGTCTTATGGGCCCTACGCATGTCAAAGAAGACCCCCACCGGGGAAACCCCTTTCAGCCTCTGCTACGAGACTGAGGCGATGGTCCCGGAAGAGATCGGGCTACCTAGTCACCGGGTCGAACACTTCGACGATGAAGCAAACACCAGGCACCGTGGACCAACTTAGACATCTTGCAGGAGAAACGGGACCGGGCTCAAATCAGGGCTGCCGCCTATCAGCAGCAAACTGCCCCATACTACAACACATGGGTAAAGCATCGCTCCTTCAAGACCAGAGACCTGGTCCTACGGAGAAACGAGTTCGTCGATCAAGGCAGGCTGTATAAGTTCCCCCCAAAATGGGACGGTCCTTTCCTCGTTTCCGAAGTACTTCCCGGCCGAGCCTACCGCTTAAAGGACGCGGACGGCCGCAAGTTCCCACGGCCTTACAACGCTGAGAACCTTAAGCTGTACCAATGAAACGGATACCTACGAGTGTGTACCTCTCCTTTCTCAAAGGCAATGTAAATTTTTCTAAAATGTTCTTTCTACTTAAATAATAAGAGGGGAACGCTAGAGCATTGCAAAAAGAGGAATCTTATTAATTCAAAAATGTACTCTGGGCTCCTTAGCCTTACAAAAAAAGGGGGTTACAAAAAAGGTGGAATGGAATCGAGGAAGTACTCATGGTGATACTCAGAGTAAATCTCCGTCAACCAGGCCTTAGCCGCTGCAGCCCACTCCCGCCGACGCTGCGTGCCGACCCGGGACGCCATGGAAGCACCCGACTCACCGCCCGCTGAGCCTTGACCCATGATGTACCTCATCTTGAAACATTCAAGAATCAGAAGCAAGGATCGGTTGTGCCCGGCCTTCGAGATGAGGCCGAACAGGAAGATCGAATGCACCTTGTCAAGCGCATCTTCCAGAAGCTCCACAGTGAAGGGGTTTTCCAACCCCGGGGACCTCCTCCAGATCGCGTACATCAGGAGCTGGAGCAAGGACAACCGCTGAGGGAGAAGACGGCCAAAGTGATCCTCAAGGTGCCGAACCACTCCTCGGTACCCCCCTCGGACAGTGATCGCTCATACAAGGAGACATCACCAAGGGTGATAATCTCTTCGATCAAATACACGCGCCCAGTCATCTCGAAAGTAAGCGGTGCCAAAGGAACTGCCATCTCCTTCCCTACTTATAGCTTCAAGCAGAATCTTCAAGGATCCGAATTCTCGGGCATGCCAGCACGAATATTAGGAATCATAGCAACTACCCCAATGCCACGCCGCCACGTGGAGAAACTGACACGGCATTCCGAAACGCTTCGCGTTCGTGGCATGTGTCACTTGCGACTGTCCATCTTCCTGAAGCCCTCACGAAGAGGCAACCCAGCAGCTACCCTGCTCGGCTATCCCTGACCGGTAGCTTCCCTACCCCATAATGCCAGGGATCAAAGCCCTCGCAAAGAGGCATCCCTGCAGCTCCCTGCTCGGCTATCCCTGGCTGGTAGCTTCCCTACCCCACAATGTCAGGGATCGAAGCCCTCACCAAGAGACAGCCCTACAGCTACCCTGCTCGGCTATCCCTGACCGGTAGCTTCCCTACCCCACAACGCCAGAGATCGAATCCCTCACCAAGAGGTAGCCCTGCAGCTACCCTGCTCAGCTATCCCTGGTTGGTAGCTTCCCTAGCCCACAACGCCAGGGATCAAAGCCCTCGCAAAGAGGCACCGGGCAGCAACCCTGCTTGGCCATCCTTAAGGACAAAAAGCCCTCGCCAAAAGGCACCGGGCAGTAACCCTGCTCGGCCATCCTTAGTAAGCTACTTACGGCCCCTCCCGCGCTAAGGATGAAAAGCCCTCGAAAGAGGCAACTGGGCCCGCCCTTGCTCGGTTATCCCTGGCTGGTAGCTCCCTATCCCAACACACCAGAGATCAAAGCCCTCGCCAAGAGGCAACCGGGCCCATCCTTGCTCGGTTATCCTTGGCTGCCAGGGATCAAAGCTTTCGCCAAGAGGCATCGGGCAGTAACCCTGCTCGGCCCGTCCTTAACGATCAAAGCCCTCGCAAGAGGCAACCGGGCCCGCCCTTGCTCGGTTATCCCTGGTTGGTAGCTCTTTACCCCAACAAACCAGGGATCAAAGACCTCTCCAAGAGGCACCGAGCAGCTACTGTGCTCGGCCTCGTCCTTAGTAGGCCACTCATGGCCTCTCCCGCGCTAAGGACCAAAGCTCTCGCAAGAGGCAACCGGGCCCGCCCTTGCCCGGTTATCCCTGGCTGGTAGCTCCCTACCCCAACAAAGAAGGGATCAAAGCCCTCGCCAAGAGGCACCGAGCAGCTACCCTGCTCGGCCCCGTCCTTAGTAGGCCACTCACGGCCCCTCCCACGCTAAGGACTAAAGCCCTCGCAAGAGGCAATCTGGACCGCCCTTGCCCTGTTATCCCTGGCTGGTAGCTCCCTACCCTAACAAACCAGGGATCAAAGCCCTCGCTAAGAGGCACCGAGCAGCTACCATGCTTGTCCCCGTCCTTAGTAGGCCACTCACGGCCCCTCCAGCGCTAAGGATCCAAGCCCTTGAAATAGGCAATTGGGCCTGCCCTTGCTCGGTTATCCCTAACCGGTAGCTCCCTACCCCAACACACCAAGGATCAAAGCCCTCGCCAAGAGGCACCAAAAAGCTACCCTGCCCGGCCATCCCCCGCTGGAAATTCAATACCTTACAACTCCCGGGATCAAAGCCCTCGCCTAGAGGCCCCGGGCAGCTACCATGCTCGGTTTGTCATCAGCATACCTCTCCAAGCCTTCCACGCTACGGAACATGACCTCACCAAGAGGCATCCGGTTCTACGTCTAAGTAATCTCCACCTCGACTTCGGGGCCATAGAGATACCGTCTTCGCACCGGTCTTTGCACACTCGGCAGACGAACAGATCCAACTCGATATGTGGTCGCTAGACAAAGAACCGACATAAACGAAGGCAGTACTGTGCAAATACAAGTGTTTACCAACAAAAGAAAATACGAGCACAAACACTACTGCAAAAACAAAAAAAAATATTCACAAAGCCAAGAGTCTTTACAAGGGTATTGTGGGCTCCCCGGCCTTATCAAATTACCCGAAGGTTTACAAAAGGGAAGTTCTGGCCGTAAGCCCGGCCTAGACCTCGCTTCCCTCATCACTGTCGACCGGGGGCATGACCACTGAAAGTAGGACCTGAGCTCGAAGCTCACCATCGACAAACTCCGGAAGCTGCTCCTTGACGGCATCAAGAGCTTTGTTCTATGCAACAGCGGAGGCCTTGCCAAGGTCAACGTAAAACTGTTCCGACCCCTTGTAATCAACCACCGCCTTTCTAGCTCGGACCTCGGCAAGCTCCGCCGCCTGAAGCGCCGCCTCGGCATCCCGCCTGCTTGCATCCCTCTCCCTCTTCATAGCCGCAAAGCGATCGGCCAGTTCCACCAACTTCGCCTCGATGACTCGGTGGGACTTACTCAGGCGGTGATAGGACTCCCGACACTTGGAAATGGCGAGCTCCGCGGCTTCTGACCGGGATCCAAGGACGGCCATCTTCTCCCTCTCAAGACGCAGCTCGAGTTGTAGACCCTCGCCCTCTGAAGAAGACTCTTCTGCTGACCTCGCAGCATGAGTATCCCCCTCGGCCTCCATACGAGTAACGAGGGCGCAGTGCTGAAGGATCTGGAGAAAGATGGCAGAGAGACTTAGGGACACCCGAACTAAGGAGAGGGCGCTCGAAATAACACATGAGGGAGTACATACCTGAACCGCCTCCTATGCGATAGCCGCCATTTGGGCTCTCAGGGTCCCCCGTAGCATCTGGCCCCTGGCCGACTCCTCCATACCAGCAAGAAGGCTGGCAGCGATGGAAAGCCCCGACGGGACCACAAAGTGGGCGTCCCCCTCCTGCACGAGAATCCCCTCCGGAATTCCCGACGGCGGCGCGCGAGAGACCGTCCTCTTCCGCTTAAGAGGAACCCCGTCTTCATCCTCTTCCGCATCCCTCGTCTGGAGCTCGGGAAACCATGTATGCCTTTGGCCGCCGCCGGAACAATCGTCAGAAGCTCGTGACGAGGAAGATGGCCCCGCCGTCGGAGGCACATCTGGTGCGGGGCTCGAGTCAACTGAAGGCACGGCCGCACCGCCGGACCCCTTCCGGGACTGTGCCCCGAAAGCACCAAGAGCCCTAGACCGATCCATCTGTCCTGCGAAAGGGAGAAGAGGCTCGACTCAAAGGGAGAAGAAGCAGAAGGAAGGAAAAGGGGGGACATCTAACCTGATGGAGAAGTCCTCGGGATCGCTGAAGATCCGACCTAAAGAGGGAGCGCCGAGCTAACAAGACTTAGAATGAGAAAAATGTGAAGAGGGAGAGATCCCGAATCAGGCCTCCCCTCGATTTATACTGCCGGCGTCCTCATCCAATAGCGACGGTTGGCTCCCGCCAAAACGGTTCACTGCACTCGAAGGCCACGATCGCTCCACCTGTCGCAAGCGCAGCATCCCATCGGACGCCAGAAGCCTGCGGCACATCACATCAGTCAACTGGCACCCGACACGTGGTCTGTCACTTCAGCAAAAGTGCACATGATCCGGCGCAACCTCTTTAATGCGGAGATGTCGCCCTAATTAGCTGGCGTCACCCAGAAAAAACAACCAATTGCCTAGGGACACGCCCGACGATATCTTCGAAAAGGAGCTCACCGCGGGTGACCCGGCAAACCACTCTCGACCCGACCCATCAGCTGATCAGGACGAGAGTGGTGGGCTAATGATGATGCTCGATATTGATGATCTCCCAGATCAGGACATGTGGCAGATGATGTATCCCAGAGCATGCAAGAAAGGACCTACGGTGGCCGACCAGACCACACCTATGCTCGTCCTACCGAGCAAACGCTGGCTCACCTCCGAGCCCCCTGCATAATCGGCCTCCTCGGCCTCACAGCTCGTCTCCGGGCTACCGCAGAACCAAGATACCTCGGCTCTCCCACTCGTCTGCGAGCTCTCCCGCCGAGGTCATCTTCCTCGGTCTTATCGACCGACCAACGGCACCGCTTGCAGATGTAACTGCCATCCCCCGAATCTCGTCATGCGCGAGATCTCCTCCGGCCACATCCCACGTTCCACGCCACCACGATCCCCGATTAACGAGCCTGTCTCGCCATTAATAGGAGGTCTCGCTCATCACGCGGGCATGACGTCAGGAGCGTAACGGCCAGCGTGATTCTCGCGCCTGCCCTGCCTGTTGCCACCGCTATATAAACCCCTTCTTCAGACGGTTCAAGTAAGCCATTTTTACTCCACTAAGCCGTTACTCTACTTGGATCTCTAGTCTAACTTGACCGTCGGAGGGTCCTCGGTGGTCGAACCACCCCAGGACTTCCTTGCAGGTAGCTCGGCAACCACAACCTCAAACCCATTGAGATCCACACGTTTCAGGAGCGACAGCCTCCAGATCCAATCTCAGCCACTCATCGTCGCCATCAGCAGATCAACGAAAGGCAACTTCTGAAGGAGATCCACACCTCCATCAAAAAACATTCTTAGTGTTATTCCAAATAAACAAATACTCTAAGAAGTGAAAAGTGGAAAAAGAAACTAGTTTTTCCAAGTAAATAAGAGAATAATGGAAGGAAAAGGCCTTAGGAGACTTTTTTTGTTAGTTGGCGTTGAAATCTACATCCTTCGCCACTTTGTTCGACAATTAGCACCACCCATCTTGATTTTCATCGTTCAATATATCGATACACCAAATTTCATGTGATTTTAACACCTTTTCACCGTTGATTTAGTGAGTACAAAATCAACGGTTTACCAATAATAGAACTTTTTACATTACTAAATCAATGGTGAAAATGTGTTAAAATCTCATGAAATTTGGTGTTTCGATATATTAGACGATGAAAATCAAGATGGATGGTGCCAATTGATCAGTCGAAAATATTGCATCTTTAAACCGGCAATTTCCATATCATTTGCATTCATATAGAAGTGTTCGGCATTCATATAGCACATATTAGCAAATCAGTCGTTGAATATCAGATTGCATGTATTAGACTTTAAAACCGGCATTTCTAGGGAAATTGACTGCATTTCATAACATGGCATCATTCCTATATTGCGCAACTTGTGTTTTGAAGTCTGTGCAGGACATTACAGAAGATCGGTCAAATTTACAAACGAAGACCGTTAAAAAGACGCCAACTCATGGATTTGGAATCTGGTATTGATCTAAGAAGCATTCAGAGATTTAACATATCAAAAAGTACCATTTAAGACATCAGGAGGCAACACTGAAAAGATGAAGCTCCAAAGCATCCATGTGGCCGCGGAACCGCGGCCGGAGCCACCTTGCGCCGCGATTCCGCGGCGGCTTGTCCACGTCACCTCCTCAGCTTCAGCTCAGAACTCCTATGTCAGCTCCTACATCTCAGAAAACTACTGTAAATTCCAGAATGATCCTGAAACGTCTGCCAGATCAGCAAGCCCTAGGGTTCCTAACTAAACACCCAAGCTTCCTCAACAAGCTTCACTTAAACTCTATTAAGGACCTAGAACCTTCCCCCTAACCTCCTAGCTTAGGGTAGAAGCTAATCCCCTAACTAACTACTTCTAGAAGCCTCTTCCTCTAACTAACTTTTGGAGGGAAATTCAAAATTCAAATTCCTAGAGCCAAGGTTTGGGAAATCTATAAATAGACCCCTAGGCTCACTTGTTGAAGGTTGCTCTTTGGTGGTGAAAAGCTAATCAATCCCCAATCTCTCTCATTCTTCATCTTCTTCAATTTCCACCCACAAGTTTAGTGACAAGACTTGTGTCAAAACCCTAACCCTAATCCAAAACCCCAATTCAAGATCCTTTGAGTTCTAGCAAGCAAGTCTTCAACCAACCTTTAGAAGCGGAACCGGACTTCAACGGAGCACGAGATCCGAGCCGATCCATGACTCAAGGAGCCGAGCGACGCTAGAATCGACGATCAAAGTTCCATCCTCTTGTAGTTCTTGAGAGTTGTAACTAAATTGTTGATATAATAAAGGTGAAGATTCTTTAAACTTGCTTATTTTCAATTCGAGCATTATGATTAGTATTCAATTCTTGAATGTATTCTTCATGATGATGCTTGAGTAAAACTCCGCTCGTGGAGGAATCAAAATGATTGTAGTATGATGATGTTGACGAATCTTTAACGTTTTCTTAAGTCTTATAACAATTGTAAATTCTTGAAAATCGAATGATCGATGATCTAGATCGATGCGAATGCGTTCTTGATTCCTTTTGCACGATCTAGAGATCAACGATTGATCATTCGATTTCCTAGAAGCTATCTACTGAATGTGATTCATCGAATGGACAAAGGATAGGATGAGGAACCCTAATTCTTCGCAAGATCCTTGATCCTCGATGAATCTACATCGATTTAGCATCAACTTGTTAATGGATAAGAAATCGTATTCTTGAATCTTCATCACATCTACTATCAAATCGATTCCTACGAGCTATACTTCAAATCTTGAAACCTAAATCAATTGGAATTCTATCTTTCTTGATTCTTGATGTTTATCGTTTTCTTGATTCTTGATTAGAATAGTGATACTTGAAACTCATCGATAAAAATCTTGAATCATTTTTGATTTTCTTTTCTATTAAAGTTTCGATTCAAACAAAACAAAATAAGAACGAATCGCACAATCCAATGGACGATCCGCACTTGCTAACGAAATCTATACACGACACCGTTATTGATTGCGGTCAAATATTTTTGGTTGTGATTTCTTTACAATTGTCTACAAACTGACACACTTCCGAAAATATCATAAATCAAATGGCGCCGTTGCCGGGGATCGCGCGCTAATTCGTTCTTTATTGAAATTTGAATTGAAAAGTTTATTCCATTACGATTTTTAGATCAAAATTCGCACAAATCCTAAACGTGTTGTTGTGATTTGTTGCGAGATAATCTGGAAGCTGTGGGGCAAGTGAATTTTTTTTCAGAATTTTCCAAAGGACTGAGGGAGTCAAGATAAGCTCTCTGTAAAAAAATTGTGCAGTGAGCAGTACATACGACCGCGATTCCGCGGTCTAAGGGAGCTATTGCGGAAGAACCGCGGCTTCTTGAGGAGTTCTCTGCATCAAATTTCCTCAGGTAACTTCTTACTTTCTTATCTCCTCCTCTGTCTGCTACAATTAACAAATTTCTTGAGGCTTCTTTGCAAAAATCGCAGCACCACAAAAAGAAAATTAAAATTATGCGTGTTTTTGTTTCTTGGTTGTTTGCATTCTAATACAGATATTAAGGGGCACGGTCAAATCCAAATTAGATGGGGAGTTCATTACCCTTCCTAGGCCCCAAAAATCACAAAACTTGCATCCGCATTGACCCACATTAACTAAAAAATATCTAGAGATGACTCTAAGGACCGTCGCGCTCACTTAGGACAGAAGAAGGCCGTGGGTAATTCATTGCTTATCCGCGTTTCTTTTGTGGTATCTAAGGCAAGTGTGTCGAAGGCTAGTGGTTACTTAATTAGGCCCACTACTTACGTAGTGGAGAACCTCCCACTTACCTGGCACTTACCTGGCCACAGGAGAGACATAGAGGCAGTGGAGGATTTATCCTGCGACTTGTCTTTTGGCAGTTAGGAGCGGTCTAGAGATTTGACCTAGGCGACCCCTAGAATTAGGGTTTTGTGTGTTGCATTTGTTGTGTTGCATCATTTTTTCAAAAATCCGTCCACTTTTCAAAACAAACACCACATTCATTCATTTCCCCTAATTATAAGTCACGCTGCCACTTGTACTAACCCTTTTTAGTGCAAGATAGGCTGGACACGGGATTCTAGTGCCCGTTCAGTCCGCGTCCCCCGATCGACCCTAAAGTCGGTATTTCTACATTTACCCTCTTCTTTACCCACCTCCACACCCACATCGATGGATCCGTCTCCATCGAACTTCTTTACCACTACCCTGCCGCCGTCCGTTGGTGCGCAGAATCCACCCCGCATCTCTCTCCAAGAGAGGTGCTATCCTACACGAGGTCCCCTTTCCACCCGTCTTTCCATTCCACCAGCCAACGGGGACAAATTTCAAATAAAACCCTAATACATCAACCTTCTACCAAAATTTCACGGTCTCGAGTCTGAGGCCGCATACGTGTTTATCACGAAATTTGAAAATGTATGCGCAATGATGGGTACCTCACAGCTGTCTGTGGATGCTATGCGTCTTCGTCTTCTTCCATTTACCTTGTGCGATATAGCTGAGAAGTGGCTGTATAACACCACCGCACATTCCATTTCAAATTGGGAAGAATTCGTCAAAGCATTCCTTAAGAAATTCTACCCACATCATAAGACAGCTCGAGTCCGTAGCGAAATATATCAATTCACCCAGCTTCCAAATGAAACATTTTCACAATGTCTTGAACGCTTTAAGGATCTGTTAGTCCAATGTCCTCATCACGGCATCCTGAGATGGGAACTGTGCCGAGTCATATATGAGGGCATTAATCCTAACACAAGACAGACCCTTAAATCCATATGTCAAGGCAACTTCATGACTAAAGATGATGGGGAAGCCTGGAAATTTCTAGAAGTTTTCGCTGAAAAATCTTTACAGTAGGAGGGTGTGAGTCAATCGTCTAGGGATGGCAATGATATTTCCATAGGAGTTAGAGCTGACATTTCAGCTATACACAAGAAACTCGAGACTATGGAAAACAAATTTTTAGCTGCCGCCCTAAATCAAATGTCACTCTCCAAGACTGTATGTGGATGTTGTTCTGATCCTTCTCATTTGACGGAAGAATGTCCACGAAATTCTCCGTTTCAAGGTCATGAGCATACCAATGCCGCATTTCAAAGACCTAGGAATGACCCATTTTCTTCCACATATAATCAGGGTTGCAGGAATCACCCGAATTTTGCTTGGAACCAATCCCAATCTCAAAACACGGTTCCAAACGCGAATCATTTCCAAAGGGTCCCTCCACCACAACAGCAACCACTACTTCAATTGAGTCAGCATCCCTTCCAATCACAGAACTTTCAAAATCCGGTCAACACACCTGCACCGTCTAGTCCTTTACAATTGACCGGGACTGATGAATCCTCTTCATTCATAAACTTGCTTCTGACAAATCTCATGCAAGTATCGGCTGAAATAAAGACTTCCGTCGATGATATAAAGAAAAACTCAGCGTCTCAAGCTGAGAGTATCAAATCGATGGAAGCAGAAATTGCATGATTGAAAGCCGAAATGAGTGCAAGAGATAAAGGGAAACTCCCAGCTCAACCTTTACCAAATCCTGGCTATTAACATCATGTGAATGCAATCACCACGTTGAGATCTGGGAGAGTGCTTGACAATCACGTTGGGGAAGAGATCGATGACACAGAAAAATCTATCGATGATACCCCGGCTGAGACCTTTCCTCACACACACACTTCTAATTCTAACCCCAGTTCTTCTACCCCACCACCTTCTTGCGAGCCTATTCTTCGTTTCCCATAAGGCTCACCACCTCAGCCCACCTCTTCTACTCCTCCACGGACGATCCCCACTTCTATTCTGGGATCGGTTCCACACACACTTCCTTCTCCTATGATGGACCCAGCACTTATTGCTAAAGCACATTATCCTAATCGGTTAAGGGCTAACACACCGAGTCCACATATGGAGAAGATCACTGAGATGTTTAAACAGGTTAACATAAACATCCCTCTTCTAGATGCTATTCAACAAGTCCCAGCGTATGCGAAAGTTCTTAAAGACTTGTGCACTAAGAAGAGGAAGAAACAAATGCCCAAGAAGATATTCATAGCAAAGACTGTAGACACGGCTTTCCCCCAGCAATTACCGAGGAAACGTAAGGATCCTGGATATCCTACTATTTCCATTTCTATTGGGGAAAAACACATCAACCGTACTCTACTAGACCTTGGGGAAAGTGTTAACCTGCTTCCTTTCTCAGTCTATGAGCAGTTAGGGATCAGAGAGTTGAAACCATCTCCTTGCACTCTTCAGATGGCTGACCGATCAATCACCAAACCTAGGGGTGAACTGGAGGATGTGTTAATAAAAATCGGGGAATTCATATTCCCTGTGGACTCTATTGTAATTGATACACAGCCTGTAGCGAACCCACGGAATCAAATTCCGGTGATTTTAGGTCGCCCCTTTTTGGCCACTTCCAATGCAATAATCAACTTTCGTAATGGTTCTATGACCCTATCCTTCGGGAATAGGACAATTGAACTGAACATTTACAAGTTGGGAAATGTACCCTCTGAACCTACTGCTCAGGTCTGTTCTGTCGACTTAATGGATGTCGACAGCGGCGAATTTGATGATCCTCCTGATACTGATCTTGACTCTTTTCATACGTTATTGTTTGACCCAACTATGTATCATACACATACGGACTCTTCCACCGAGATGTCCAGGTCAACAATTAACACTGATTATGAACCGTTCTTAGAGTCTGAAGATCACCCCGCATTTTGTGATGACATTATTCATCGGGGTATTGATGGAACTTTTGAGGAGATCTTCGCTGATGAACTCGCATTTTTGAATGACACGGGTGTTGAGATGACTCATCTGCCAATCAAGGAAATTGAACCTCCACCCTTTCTTCTGAACTGTAAAAAGAATGTGAGTAATCCATCACATTCACTGCATCGTCTCTCCAAAATGAGACGCACACACATTCCCTTCCACCACTTACCTTTTCCCCACGTCTTCTTCCACCAACCAGAGCACTGCATTGATAAAATTTTTGAATGGTTGGTGTTAACCTTCGGTCTTTGCAAAGCTTGGCATCGACCAATGATTTTTTGACCCCCTCATGTGATTTTCAAAAGATTAACATTGCATAACTCAAGTTTGGGGGGGGGCAATTTTTCTGGCTCTTGAAAAGAAAATTTTTACAAAATTTTGAGCCAAAAATAAGTTTGGGGGAGGATCTTCACTTAAATACTTTGCCCCCACTAATAAATTCCTCCCAAGCTTACAGGTTTTTCGAGATTTAGCAGATGGCAACAGTGAGCACACTGTTGAAAACAAGTTTGGGGGAGGTTTGTGCTTATTTTCGCATCATTTGCATATCATTTTGCATAAGCACAAAACCTTTTTTGAAAACCTATAAAAATTTAAAAATTTTCAAAAAGAAAAAAAAATATTTTTGTACATAAATAAGATAATAAAAGATTAGATAGTGAAAAATTACATCCATGAGATTAGAAAAATTTAAGAAAACTAAGAAAATTAGAAGTTTTCTTATACGAACTAGTAATAAGTAGTT
Source organism: Agapanthus africanus (assembly GCA_030015575.1). NCBI lineage: Eukaryota > Viridiplantae > Streptophyta > Magnoliopsida > Asparagales > Amaryllidaceae > Agapanthus > Agapanthus africanus. Next base: position 817,698,706 of record CM057339.1, on the reverse strand, counting down.
ATGAACCGTTGTCCCAAGGGTTAGTAAGATGAAGGAAGTCACTAATCTAAGGATAAAAATAAGTCTGAAAAATAGTTTCTATTCTGGAAGCCAAACATTTTGAACGTTGACACCCTGGTATTCGCACTACACACGTCTTGAAACCCGGGATAGTAGAGGATACCTTGAAATGCTCTTGTCTTAAAGCCGATGTATGAAGGAAATAAAAAGTAAAAAAAATGAAGAAAATATAAAGTGGTGAGAAAAATGGACACTGGTTTTGTTATCGCCAAGGGCAATAAAAAAAATATATAGCGAGGATGCCTCTTCACCTAGTGCCCTAAGGCCAACTGGTCTGGGAGTCACTGCTATGCCTAAGGTGGTGCAAGACGAGGAAAATACACCAAGTAAGCAAGCACATGAGTAATCGGTCGGTTAGTACCTCAAGAAGTATTAACGGTCGCATGAAAGTGTGTGAGCAATCTCATCTAAATATTCATTAATCAAAAAGTACTGAGGCTCATGGGCAAGAGTATGATAGCTTGAATTGAATTCTCCGGGTGTAGGGATGTCCTTTACACACACGCAGGGTGATATGATTGATATTTGGAAGAAAGATAGGAATAAAAAATAAGACGATGTTTTATTGAGGGAGGACGTGATTTCTGACATCTTTTCATGACCATTAAGATAGGGCCCATGACAACCGAAAAGTTAGCTTAGTTGGAAACCCTGATTTTCAAGGCTTTTCTTCTACGATTCTTTTCTTTAAATGTAATATTCATGATCTTCCTTTTATTATTGGATTTTGTGGGTGCAATCCGCTGAAAACCCTCAGGAGACAACACTTCTCCTACTAGGGACACCTAGAGGTTTAAAGGCTTGTTGCACGTGCTCAGTGCAATCGTGTTGCCTACGAAAGTGTGCTAGTTAGTTTTTCTCTTTCTTTATTTTCTCCTTCTCTTTTTAATAAAAAGTTCGCTCGAGACGATCGAAAATAAGTTTGGGGGAATTTGATCAGTCGAAAATATTGCATCTTTAAACCGGCAATTTCCCTATCATTTGCATTCATATAGAAGTGTTCGGCATTCATATAGCACATATTAGCAAATCAGTCGTTAAATATCAGATTGCATGTATTAGATTTTAAAACCAGCATTTCTAGGGAAATTGACTGCATTTCATAACATGGCATCATTCCTATATTGTGCAACTTGTGTTTTGAAGTCTGTGCAGGACATTACAGAAGATCGGTCAAATTTACAAACAAAGACGGTTAAAAAGACGCCAACTCATGGATTTGGAATCTGGTATTGATCTAAGAAGCATTCAGAGATTTAACATATCAAAAAGTACCATTTAAGACATCAGGAGGCAACACTGAAAAGATGAAGCTCCAAAGCATCCATGTGGCGCGGAACCACGGCCGGAGCTGCCTTGCGCCGCGATTCCGCGGCGGCTTGTCCACGTCACCTCCTCAGCTTCAGCTCAGAACTCCTATGTCAGCTCCTACATCTCAGAAAACTACTGTAAATTCCAGAATGATCCTGAAACGTCTGCCAGATCAGCAAGCCCTAGGGTTCCTAACTAAACACCCAAGCTTCCTCAACAAGCTTCACTTAAACTCTATTAAGGACCTAGAACCTTCCCCCTAACCTCCTAGCTTAGGGTAGAAACTAATCTCCTAACTAACTACTTCTAGAAGCTTCTTCCTCTAACTAACTTTTGGAGGGAAATTCAAAATTCAAATTCCTTGAGCTAGGGTTTGGGAAATCTATAAATAGACCCCTAGGCTCACTTGTTGAAGGTTGCTCTTTGGTGGTGAAAAGCTAATCAATCCCCAATCTCTCTCATTCTTCATCTTCTTCAATTTCCAACCACAAGTCTAATGACAAGACTTGTGTCAAAACCCTAACCCTAATCCAAAACCCCAATTCAAGATCCTTTGAGTTCTAGCAAGCAAGTCTTCAACCAACCTTTAGAAGCGGAACCGGACTTCAACGGAGCACGAGATCCGAGCCGATCCACGACTCAAGGAGCCGAGCGACGCTAGAATCGACGATCAAAGTTCCATCCTCTTGTAGTTCTTGAGAGTTGTAACTAAATTGTTGATATAATAAAGGTGAAGATTCTTTAAACTTGCTTATTTTCAATTCGAGCATTATGATTAGTATTCAATTCTTGAATGTATTCTTCGTGATGATGCTTGAGTAAAACTCCGCTCGTGGAGGAATCGAAATGATTGTAGTATAATGATGTTGACGAATCTTTAACGTTTTCTTAAGTCTTATAACAATTGTAAATTCTTGAAAATCGAATGATCGATGATCTAGATCGATGCGAATGCGTTCTTGATTCCTTTTGCACAATCTAGATCAACGATTGATCATTCGATTTCCTAGAAGCTATCTAGTGAATGTGATTCATCGAATGGACAAAGGATAGGATGAGGAACCCTAATTCTTTGCAAGATCCTTGATCCTCGATGAATCTACATCGATTTAGCATCAACTTGTTAATGGATAAGAAATCATATTCTTAAATCTTCATCACATCTACTATCAAATCGATTCCTACGAGCTATACTTCAAATCTTAAAACCTAAATCAATTGGAATTCTATCTTTCTTGATTCTTGATGTTTATCGTTTTCTTGATTCTTGATTAGAATAGTGATACTTGAAACTCATCGATAAAAATCTTGAATCATTTTTGATTTTCTTTTCTATTAAATTTTCGATTCAAACAAAATAAAATAAGAACGAATCCCACAATCCCTGTGGATGATCAGCACTTGCTAACGAAATCTATACACGGCACCGTTATTGATTGCGGTCAAATATTTTTGGTTGTGATTTCTTTACAATTGTCTACAAACCGACACACTTCCAGAAATATCATATATCGCCAATCGTCGAATAAAATGGCAGAAGATATACATTTCGACATCACCCACAATACTACAAATAGGGGTTGCCCCTACGGATTTATCCGTAGGAGCAAACCACTGCCCCTACGGATATATCCGTATGGGCAATAAATTACCCTGTAGGTGCAAACGCCGTAGGTGCAAGTCTTAGCCTTGAACATGCCCCTACGGTCAAAAACTTGCCCCTACGACGTAATGTGTAGGTCCAGTTGTCCCTACGGATTAGGCTGTAGGGACAAAAAACTTATTTAATTTATCGGTTTATAAAATAAATTAGGTGTCTCTACGGACTTATCCGTAGGGCCAAATAGTTGCCCTTACGGATACGTGCATAGGTCCTGATGTGTAGGGACAAAATATCAGGCATCCTGATATTTTGTCCCTACGGATACCTGTGTAGGGGCATTTGTTTGCCCCTACGGACAACTCCGTAGGGACAAGTATAACCCCTATTACTGAGATTATAGGGGCAAAATATCAGGTATCCTGATATTTTGCCCCTACGGATAAATCAGTAGGGACAAAGAAGGTCCCTACGGATTAATCCGTAGGGGCAATGTTGGGCTCTACTGTCACGACCCAAAGTTTGGCCCGTGACCGGCACTTAACCACGTAACGTCTACATGCGTAACGCGACTAAGTAAGCCGAAAACCCAGAAATCAAACTAGTAAAAGTATAGAGTGTTTTAAGCATTTAATAGAACCAATTACTAAGATGTTAAGAAACCTTAAGTAGACAATCACCAAGATAACAATATACAACGCCGTAGCGAAGAAAATGAGTAACAAGTGGGAAACATCACAGATAGAATAACTGCATAAGTAAAGTCGGCTCACAACAAGCTCAACACCAGAATACAAAATAATATACATCGTCCTCACAACTGGTCTCTAAGTCAATACATAAGTGGTAGATGGAGAGTACTAGATACAACAATGTACATAACTGAAAGATAAACAGATACCGCACAAAACCCACCTATCAGCAAAAGAGCTAGTACACCAACTGTAGTGGTATCTGTGTCAAAAGATGCAAGAACGCAGCCTGCTGCGACTACTCCGAAGGGCAACCTGCAAACACTGTGGCACAATGGGGATGAGTTGCCAACTCGTGAATAGAAGATAACATATAAAGGTAATCGCGAGTATGCACGTGCTGCGATACTCTAACTTATGCCAACAGATAACATCTATATGATGAACTTGATACTCAAATCATGCAACAAGTGCGATATAATAACATCTTCATGTGATGAGTAAGATATATGATAATCAGGTATGGCAATGCAATCTAACAACCCTATATAAAATGAGCAGGGTATACAATGATCGTGCAAGCATGTGTACTATATCAGGTACAATAGATACAGGATGAGATATCAATTTACTACATACTGAGTATGGAAAATATAACATCTACACGGAATGTCATCGTGGAAAGTATAATCGGTACCCATCAATGCACCCAAATCCCAATACTACTCAGGCGTCATCATCCTCCTCGGTCCTCAAATCCTGTAAATCTCATATAATCGTAAGTGCCCAACATCGGCACCCAAAATATCAAGAAATACTCATGCCAAGCATCGACACGCAAATCCTACTGTATAGGGAATCCATCAGTCCGGATCAGCCCACGGGCTCTGTCTGCGGTATCGGCCCTCGGCCCCGGCAGTACGAGTCGTCCCGTATCCATCAATCGACTCTGGTCAGTATCCTCCGGATAACCGCTAGGTCCAACCAATCACCGGTAGATAGTAGTCCCTCTGCCAGGCTCACCGTCTACTACACAGCGAAACCGTTCTCGCCCCGAGGTACCCTACCGGGTCCACCATGTACCCGTAATCGGCCTCATCCAACTCCTCGATTCGGGTTCATATATATTACTCTAGTACCGGGAAAACACATGGTGGACGCACCGAAATATCATATCAAGGGAAACCGGGTTTTTAAATAATTAACTATTCTCTTTTGAAATATCCACGGTTCCCCAAATCCAGAATTAACATGGAAACAACATATCTCAATGCGTAATCTAAGCAAGTATGAAGATATCAATGTATGTGTGCACTGGTATGAGTATACAGTGTGCATGTGCGCAGGTATGAAGATATCAATATATGTGTGCACTGGTATGAGTATACAGTGTGCATGTGCGCAAGTATAAAGATATCAATATATGTGTGCACTGGTATGAGTATACAGTGTGCATGTGCGCAGGTATGAAGATATCAATATATGTGTGCACTGGTATGAGTATACAGTGTGCATGTTGTTCCCCCAATCAGAGCAAGGCTCTGTTTGAATTTTGAAAATTCAAAATTTCGAAGCAACGCTTCAGATCCCGTGCGCTGTGCGCAATTTGCCACGTGTCAGAAGTTGACTCGGCAGCACAACGCCCAAGGCAGTGCATCCAATCAGAGCAAGGCACTCTAAAAAAGAAAAAGCAACGCTCAACTGCGCAAGCGCACCGCTGCGCGACACGTGTTTGCGCAGTTGCGCAAACACTGTTGCGCAACGCAAACACTGTTGCGCAAGCGCACCACAGTGCGCCACGTGTCTGCGCAGTTGCGCAAGCACAACTGCGTAAGCGCACCGCTGCGCGACACGTGTTTGCGCAGTTGCGCAAACACTGTTGCGCAAGTGCACCACAGTGCGCCACGTGTCTGCGCAGTTGCGAAGCACAACTGCGCAAGCGCACCGCTACGCGACACGTGTCTGCGCAGTTGCGCACACACTGTTGCGCAAGTGCACTGCAGCGTGACACGTGTCTGCGCAGTTGCGCAAGCACAACTGCGCAAACGCACCTCTGCGCGACACGTGTCTGCGCAGTTGCGCAATCACTGTTGCGCAAGTGCGCCGTTGCGCGACACGTGTCTGCGCAGTTGCGCAAGCACAGCTGCGCAAGCGCCTTACTGCGCAACACGTGTCACACGCTGGTGAGTTGCGCAACAACAGAATTAAGATTTAAGGATATTTTTCTGTTCTTGTTTAAACAAGAAGATTTCTTCTGTAAAACAGAGACCTTTGGATCAAAAATCCAACGGTGGGGAAAATTCCCCAAATCACTCAGAAAATATCTTTTTAACAAATTTAACTGATCTTTGAGCACTATAAAAGAAGACCCCAGACCCCATTTCAAAGATATAGACAATTGGATAAAAAAAAAGAGAAGAGAAGAGAACTCTTGAGAATTTCTAGAGAATACAAAGAAGAAGGTAAAAACCTATGAAATAAGAGAAAATTCTCTTAGGAATAGATCATTGATCTAAAAGACAAGATCAGTGATCTTCAATAAATAAATAAATAAATAAAAATAATAAAAAAATAGTGCCTTGCACTTGCTAGGGAACCTCTGGTTCTCTGAGATAGAAAAAGAAAAGAAAAGATTTTCTTTTCTTTCTTTTCTTTGATCTAAATTTAGATCATTAAAAAGTGCTCTGCACTCATTTTCTTGAATCTAAAAGATTCTTGGTGCTTTGCACTATTTGAAGGGCCAGGCACAAATCAAAAGACCTAGCAGGCCAAAATAAATTGCAAAGCAATAAAAGGGCTGAGCCCAAATAAAATTGATGCTCTGCATCATTCATAAAGGGCTGAGCCCAAATAAAATTGATGCTCTGCATCATTCATAAAGAACAGAGCCCAAAACAAATTGATGCCCTGCATCTTTTCTGGGCAAGGCCCAAATAAAAATAAAAGGAAATGCAAAAGCAATGTTGGACATTTTCTTCACTGGACTTAGCCCAATCGTGGCCATAAGTCCTTAAATTAAATTGGCTGAGCAAATGGCTCTTCTAAATCAATCTACATCCGGTTCGAGGGTACATCTCCGAGCTCCTTTGACATCCATCGTTGTAATTCCTCAACGACGTTAAAGAGGTGACGGGTCCCAACGGCCACACACCCAATATCGGACCAAAACGTCCATAAACTAATATCGGACCGAAACGTCCCTAAACTAACATCGGACCGAAACGTCCCTAAACTAATATCGGACCGAAACGTCCATAAACTAATATCGGACCGAAACGTCCATAAACTAATATCGGACCGAAACGTCCTAAACTAACATCGGACCACCACGTCCCTAAACTGGCACAATAGAGCCCAAATGCTCTTTTGTCGGATCTAAACGGTCCCGTTTCAATTGATCTTAGCCCCAAACACGGCTAACGTATCCTTAAACATTTAAATAGATTATAAAACTCCCAATCAACTCTGGTTTGAGGGTACATCTCCGAGCTCCTTTGATACATGCCGTTGTAATCCTTCAACGACGTCAGAGAGGCGACGAGTCCCGATGGCCATACATTAAATTAATCACTACGTTGAGTTGATCTTAGTCTAAAACAGGACTAACGTATCCTTGACGAACGTTTAAGTTGATCTTAGCCGCAACGCGACTAATGCATCCTTAAACTGAAAACACCAAACCCAAATCTAAGTAAATACGGATTTGGACTAATCCACGTCCTACGGGCGACGGCATTACTCAGTCTCCGTATACAATCCACGGGCAACCACAAACAAAACAAACACACACGACACGAAGTGAAATTCTGGAGAAGGAGAAAGTTGTTACCGCGATGCGGTAGCGTAATTAACTGCAGGGGCTTGTGCCTGCAGGGAAGAGCGTCCCCATAATCAAAAACCCCTCACTCTGAGGGGGAATCTGACGAAGTCTGCTACATCGGCCGCATCCGTCTAAACCTCCGATACACGGTGCCATAAATCAACTTGGTATTTTCGGAGAGATAAACGGATAAAACCAAATAGCATCTGCTCCGAACCTTAGGCACGGACGCGAAGTCCAGGCCGCCGTTCGGAGGGGAACAGATTCTGGCACGCCCGGTGGGACTTTTTCCTCTTTCCACTCCACACTTCGTGTGTCGTCTTCGCGAACCAATCGCGGTTTGTTAAATGGTTGCCTACGGATTTCAAGTTGCTAAGATTTGGTCTTTTGTCTGGCGCAGAACTCAAGCATCCATGGATTCTAACTGCACCAACTGCGCGAAGTACCACTGCAACGGACGCTCCACCTCACCTGGAGGTGTAACATATGGGCCCCAAACGGCCTCGTTCCTCGCTCTGCCGGTAGAACAGGTGACTCAGGCCACCACCGGCCTGTTTTTCGGGACCCTGGTCCCACCTACAAGCTTCTCTATGCCGATATCCGCACCGGAAGCGAACAAGAAGTCGGTGTTCGACCGGCTCACTGCTACCACGACCCCTGTCAACGGGTCGCCCGCTACTAAACCGACAGCCTCCGTTTTCACCAGGCTAGGTCAGAACTATAAAGTGGCCGTCCCAAAGAGGGCAACGGCCGCTGCTTTGGAAGTCGTTAAAGCGGCTTCTCCCATCAGAGAGTCGGTCTTCACAAGATTGACGGTTCCCACTCCTCCCCCAGCTGGTCAAAAGGCATCAGTCTTCGATAGGCTGACATCGGCAGTTACCCCACACTCAAACAGGGGGTAACAAGAAACCATCTCGATTTCCGAGCCAGTCCCAACGGCTCGTCGTGCGCGACGTCGCCATTGGCAACGAATAAGGAAAACAGGGGGCAACTCCCCCTCAGGGCTAACCCCACCTGCTCCAGTGGTGGAGGTCAACGTTGCTGTTCTAACTGGGAACAGCTTTGAATTGCTGAGGAAGGTGAGAAAGAACTCTCCAATTGCTACATTGAAAAGATCTCCTCCGCCTATGGAAAAAGCTCCGGAGACAAAGCAGGAACAGCCCTCTCAACGGCTGTCGTCAAAAATTTATAAAGTTTGGCGGAGGGTTCAAGACTCCGTGATTGACTCAGACCACTTTCGTCGCCAGAAAAAGGCAAAGGTGGAAAAGAACAAAAACCGCCCCATTAAACAGCAGGGGGCAACAAATGCTAGGATGCCCACTTCAACGGCTCCTTCAACCTCAATGGTCCACAAAAGAAAAAGGCCAGAGAAAGCTCCTGTGACACTGACAAAGTTTAAGAGCGGTGAACCTAAACGCCCCAAGTCAAGGGGCATAACAGTTCATACGGTTTATATGGCTTTTGGAAAGGAAGAAAGTCGTACTTCTACGGGTCACCGACCACTTACCCGATCAGTGACCAAGGCTCAGGAGCAGCAACAAAAGCTCCAGGAGATGATGACTACAATGGCTGCACTCACGGAGCCAAAAGAGAATCCTGGGACGTCCTTAGATGAACGCCAAGAGGAAGAGACCGACGCCGAGTTCCTCCGCCGAGTACTGGAAAAGAGAGACAAAGAGGCTGCTGAACAAGCAGCCAATATACAGCGTATGGGCCTCCTCTTCCAGGACATGATAGGGATGATGATACAACAAGATCCCCCGACTGAAGAACCCCCGATTGTCCTTGGGGATGATAGGGGAGAGACATCAAACCCTCAGCCCGTTCTATCAACGGCTAAAGAGGATACAATCTCGAAAACTGATCTGGACGAATATATAGCCCAGCAAATAAAGGTTCATCACGCGGCCGAAGCAGCCGGCCACGTCGTAAAAACGGGGCGGCCATATCCGGGCTGGTATGACCAAATCAAGTACCCGCCGGGTTACACGATTCCCAAGTTTCATGTTTACAAAGAGACCGGCAATCCCCATCAACATGTTGCCCAGCCAGTCAAACAGGCGCCGAGAAGAATGCGACTTGAGCTTGAGATGAGCATAAATACCGAAGTCAAAAAGTTAATCGACTCTGGCTTCATCCAGGAAGTTCAGTACCCTGAATGGATCGCCAACATCGTCCCAGTGATGAAGAAAAATGGGACAGTGCGCATATGCGTAGACTTCCGGGATCTTAATAAAGCTTGCCCGAAGGATGATTTCCCAGTGCCAGTCACTGAACTGATGATAGACAATACATCCACTCATGAGGTTTTCTCCTTCATGGACGGCTCATCGGGGTATAACCAGATAAAAATGCATCCAGAAGACCAGAAGCACACAGCCTTCAGGACTCCTCTTGGTATATTTTGTTATAAAGTAATGCCCTTCGGTTTGAAGAACGCCGGTGCTACTTATCAGAGGGCTATGACAAAGATCTTCGACGACCTTATACACGAAATCGTCGAATGCTATATCGACGATCTTGTGATTAAAAGCAAGTCATACGAAGAACATCTCGAGCATTTGAAGACTGTATTTCAACGCTTTCGGCAATACAATTTGAAGATGAATCCTTTAAAATGCGCGTTCGGGGTTTCCTCGGGCAAATTCCTAGGGTTTATCGTTCGACACCGAGGCATTGAAATAGATCCGTCAAAGATTAAAGCGATCATGGAAATGCCTCCGCCGAGGACTCTCAAACAGCTGCGGTCTTTCCAAGGGAAACTCGCATACATACGGCGATTTATAGCCAACCTTTCAGGAAAGTGCCGTCCTTATAGTCACCTGATGAAGAAGGGAACCCCATTCATTTGGGATCAAAAATGCCAAGGCGCACTGGATGAGATCAAGCAATACCTGCAGAACCCGCCGGTGTTGGCTGCTCCGGTTAAGGGGAAGCCTCTCATTCTTTATACAACCGCCCTCGAAGGTTCCTTAGGCGCATTATGGGCACAAGAGAACGATCAAGGGAAAGAAAGAGCACTCTACTACTTAAGTCGAGTTCTGCTAGGGGCAGAAAGCAACTACTCTCCCATTGAAAAACACTGCCTGGCGTTGATCTTCGCAATAACAAAGCTTAGGCACTATGCGTTGGCGCACGAAGTCCGTCTTATTTCAAAAGTGGACCCTCTCAAATATCTAATGTCAAAAGCCATATTGACAGGGCGACTCGCTAAATGGGCCCTGCTCTTGATGGAATTTTCGATAACATATCAACCTCTCAGGGCAGTAAAAGGCCAGGCCATCGCCGACTTCCTTGCTGAGCATCCCATACCCGCCGATTCTCCTTTAAATTGCGATTTGTCAGACAGACATGCGTTTGACGCAATCGACAGTGGTGATACCCGTTGGGAGCTTTATTTCGATGGAGCATCTTCCATGAAAAAGCACAAACAAAGTACGCCAATGATCAAATCGGGGGTAGGACTCATCTTTGTGACTCTACAAGGAGGAATAATGCGCTTCGCCTTCTCCTTGACAGAGCCGAGAACGAATAATGAAGCTGAATACGAAGCTTTGATAGCAGGCTTGGAGATTGCCATTGACATGGGAATTGAAAACCTCCTCATATATGGGGACTCCCAGCTAGTCGTCAGTCAAGTGAACGGCGATTACCAAACATGCAAACCGGAATTGATAAAATACGGTGAAAAGGTGCGACAACTGCTAACCCAAATTCCCTCCTATACGTTGGAAAGCATACCGCGTGCGGAAAACAGCAAAGCGGACGCACTGGCCAAACTTGCTAAAGAATTGGCTGACGAGAACCTCGATGACGTTAGAATCGTGATACAAAGCCGTCGAGTGCTCGCCCCAGCAGAAATACATCCAGAATCATATAAGGAAAAGGGAGCAACTGAGCAGGCGACCCTACAAATAGAAGACCATGAGAAGACCGAAGACTGGAGAGAAGTCTTCATAGATTACTTCAAGTTCCACCGAATGCCTGAAGAAGCGTCCATAAGACATCAGCTCGTGAAACGAGCTCTGTCTTTCGCCTTCGTCAACGATACTCTATACAAGAGGTCATTCGATTCTCTGTGGCTGAGATGCTTAGGACCTGACGAAGCAAAAAGGGTCGTCCAGGAAGTTCACGACGGACTCTGCGGTTCTCACCAAGCAGGCCCTAAGATGAAGTTAAAGATAAAACGGATGGGCTACTATTGGCCCACCATGATGCAAGACTGCCTCGAATATGCGAAGCAGTGTCACCCGTGTCAGATCCATGGGGACTTCATCCACCAGCATCCCAATCCACTGCATCCAACAGTGGCTAGCTGGCCATTCGAAATGTGGGGAACTGACATAGTCGGCTCCATCGAACCAGCATCGTCCAAGGGACATCGTTTCATCTTGGCGACGACTGATTACTTCTCCAAATGGGCAGAGGCGGTACCGTTGAGGGAAGTGAAGATGGAAAACATCCTCCATTTCTTCAAAACGCATGTCATATACCGGTTTGGAACCCCGAGAAGGATCATCTCTGATAATGGGCCAGCCTACCGAAGTCATAAAATTAGCCGCTTCGCACAGCAGCACAATATAGACTGGAGATATTCCTCAGTCTATAATCCGCGAGCTAACGGTCTCGCCGAGGCCTTCAACAAGACCTTGACGAAAATTATAAAGAAAACAGTGTCCCGAAACAAGAGGGACTGGCTTGAGAGGTTGCAAGAGGCTCTTTGGGCGTATCAAACTACATTCAAGACGGCCACGAACACAACGCCATACGCGTTGGTGTTCGGTACAGAAGCAGTACTCCCCCTCGAGATAGAGCTACCATCTCTACGAGTAGCAATTCACTACGAGCTGACGGATGAAGAAAATGCTCACCTCCGGTTTGAGGAGCTTGACGCCCTTGATGAAACCCGGCTCATAGCACAGCAAAATCTGGAAGCCTATAAAGCAAAGATGACGCGCTCATATGAAAGATTGAGCCGGCCGAGGATATTCCACCAAGGCGAACTTGTGTTAGTGGTCAAATGGCCTATGATCCCCAATCGCGCCAAGCGAGGAAAATTCGAGCCAAACTATGAAGGCCCATACGTCATAGATAAAGTTTACCAGAGTGGGGCCTACCTACTCATGGACATGCACGGTGAAAGGCCTTTCAGGCCGATAAACGGTCGCTTCCTAAAGAAATATTACGCTTAATGAGTCACAGCCTAGGTCAATGATGGATGACGACGACTAAGTCCGCTCGCTATCCTCCTAAGCTCAAGCTTCATAAAGAATAGCCAACCTTCTCGACAATGGACCGAAATGTCCTTAAACTAATAATAGACCGAAACGTCTTTAAACTAATACCGCAGCATCCTTATGCTGACGAGATAAAAAAAACATATAAAAATAAAATAAAATAAACGGTATGTCCATAAGCAAAAAGGGCACGGATGAAAACCCGAAAGGGCTCCGTGAGTAAAAACAGCAGGGCTACCGGCGAGTGTTCGTGAAAACCCGAAAAGGCGCGACCTCGTAAAAAAAAAAAAAAATATGTATATATAAAAATAAAAAGAATAAAAAAAAGGGGTATGTCCATGAGCAGAATGGGCACGGATGAAAACCCGAAAGGGCTCCGTGAGTAAAAACAGCAGGACTACCGGCGAATGTTTGTGAAAACCCGAAAGGACGCAACTTCGTTAAAGAACCCTTATAGAGTCCTCTCGACCTTGTAAGGAGAAACCACCTGCGTGAGATCCTTACGACTCACAAACGAGCAACACACTTGGGGATCCCCACGATTCCTAAGGAGAAAATACACTTGCGAGATCCTCACGACTCGTAAGGAGAACTCTCTTATGGGACCCTCACGGCTCATAGGATTTGAAAGTCTTAAGTCACAGAGACCTAAACCTGTGCTTAAGCAAACCCCCACAAACTTCCAATATTGCCCTACAAGTGGTTCAATATTGACCCTTGTATACAATCCACGGGCGTGAATAAACATTTCCCTAGCCAAATTTCATCCGTAACTGGGAATACGTTCGCATGGTAAACAACCCTTGTAAATCCTCTCGACTTACAAGGAGAAAACCCTCCTGTAGGATCCTTACGACTTACAGAGAAACAAACACTTAGGGATCCTCACGACTCCTAAGAGAAAATACACCTACAAGATCCCCACGACTTGTAGGGAGAAATACCTTCACGAGACCCTTACGGCTCATAAAGTCAAAAGCCTTAGCCGACAGGACCCTAACCCTGGTCGCTAAGCCTCCTTTGTTCGACAACGAAAGAGGCAAATGATGATTCGCTCCTGGTAATATCCCAGTTGCAGCGGTGCTGATGCCGAAATCGGTGTCCAATTTCAGGTTTACGGCGAAAGCCAGTAAACCGTACATGCATACGAAATAGCCGAAATGATGGGGCAACTTGCAATAAAAAAAAAGCAGCAAGTAAAAATATATGCATGAAGAAATAGCCGAAATGATAGGGCAACTTGCAATAAAAAGCAGCAAGTAAAATGTATGCATGTAAAATAGCCGAAATGATTGGGCGACTCGCAATAAAAAGCAGCGAGTAAAAATGAAATAAATAGCTGAAATGATTGGGCACCGCGAGAAATAGCCGAAATGATTGGGCAATCGCGACCTTCGCGATATAAAAGCTGAAATGATAGAGCATCGCGGAAATAAAATAAAAAAAATGATGATAAAACTTTGGCCCTACAGTTAAGATCACATCGATCCCTGTATACAATCCAAGGGCGTAAACAAAGAGGGAACCATACTTTCCCAACAGGCTCCGCCAGAAGACGAAGCCAAATCTCGACAGTTCAGTCCAACTCCGAAGAAATCAATATCTTCATTAAATTCCTCGACTCACGGATACAAACACTCCTTGACGAGAGCCTCCTGATCCGCGTCGACCCGCAGAGCCACCAGTGCCTCCGTGGGAATCCTCAACTCGTTTCAAACCCCAAGGAAACAAATAATCCTTGGCGCTTGGGAAACAAATAATCCCAGCAAATTCCTCGACTCACGGATACAAACACTCCTTGATGAGAGCCTCCTGATCCGCGTCGACCCGCAGAGCCACCAGTGCCTCCGTAGGAATCCTCGACTCGTTTCAAACCCCAAGGAAACAAATAATCCTTGGCGCTTGGGAAACAAATAATCCCTGGCAAATCCCTCGACTCACGGATACAAACACTCCTTGACGAGAGCCTCCTGATCCGCGTCGACCCGCAGAGCCACCAGTGCCTCCGTAGGAATTCTCGACTCGTTTCAAACCCCAAGGAAACAAATAATCCTTGGCGCTTGGGAAACAAATAATCCCTGGCAAATTCCTCGACTCACGGATACAAACACTCCTTGACGAGAGCCTCCTGATCCGCGTCGACCCACAGAGCCACCAGTGCCTCCGTAGGAATCCTCGACTCGTTTCAAACCCCAAGGAAACAAATAATCCTTGGCGCTTGGGAAACAAATAATCCCAGCAAATTCCTCGACTCACGGATACAAACACTCCTTGACGAGAGCTTCCTGATCCGCGTCGACCCGCAGAGCCACCAGTGCCTCCGTAGGAATCCTCGACTCGTTTCAAACCCCAAGGAAACAAATAATCCTTGGCGCTCGGGAAACAAATAATCCCTAGCAAAATCCCTCGACTCACGGATACAAACACTCCTTGACGAGAGACTCCTGATCCGCGTCGACCTACAGAGCCATCAGCGCCTCCGTGGGAATCCTCGACTCGTTTCAAACCCCAAGGAAACAAATAATCCTTGGCGCTTGGGAAACAAATAATCCCTAGCAAACTCCTCGACTCACGGATACAAACACTCCGTGACGAGAGCTTCTTAACTCATGTCAACTGTTCCGCTACAACCGCAGACAGATCCCCGATTCGTCTCGATTTGTAAGAAGAAGTCTCAGACAGCAAGGATTGAAAAGCTTGCCTTTTGAGCAATGGGGCCCTGCAAGTCAATCCAAACTGGTCTCTTGCATACTATTCACGGGTCTCACTCTCCAAAGTCGAATTTCGACGAGGAGGGAAACAACCACTTACGAATCCTCTCGATTCGTAAGGGGGAAAATTCTCTTATAAGATCCCTACGACTTATAAGAGAAAACCACACTTAGGAATCCTTACGATTCCTAAGGAGAAAGCCCGCCTACGAGATCCTCTCAATCCGTAGGAAGAAAAGTCTCTATGAGACCCTCACGGCTCATAGAGTTGAAAAGTCCTAGGCGGCAGATCTGAACCTGCAGTCTAGGCCATCGTTATCTCTGGGAGAAATGAAGTTATCTGTCAATAAGGTGTATTAAATATGTCATACTGAAAAGAAAGAAAAGACGGAGAAATGACACAAGACATTACAAAAATGTGCATCTTTTATTCAGAAATATTGATCGAGTACAGGATACATTGTGCTAAAGAATAAAAAATATATATATATACATATACTTTACAAAGACAAATGATACAAGGAGAATTATTGGAAAGGAAGCGTCTTGCATAGGTGTAGCAATTGCTCGCATATGTCCTTCCATGCCTTCTCTTGGTCAGCTACCATCGCCAGCTCTGCCTCCACTTGGGCTCGTTGCTGCAAGACCGACGCAAGCTGCTCCCTGACGACCTGATAGGCAGCTTCCCGACTTGGGATATTGCGCTCAGCTACGTCAAGCTTCCGCTTCAAGTTTAGCCCATGGGAGATGCGCTCCAAGAGACCCTCAAAGATAGTCTTCACTTGGGCAGCATTTGCCTCAACCTCGGCGCGCAGATGGGCCGTTTCGTTCGAGGTCTTTTGGCATTCCCTTAGTCTTAAAGCTGCTTCTTGCTCCAAGTGGCGGGAGTGCGAAGTGCTTTGCTCGAGCCAAGTTGTGCGTTGGGTGCTCAGGGCTAAAACTTTGGGAGAAGGGCGCGTCGACTCCAGCCGGTATAGACAGGCCTCGATCTCCCTGCAATGATTAACCCAAGATCCGACGACGCCTTCGTTATGAAAATTTACGAGCGCCGCCAACATTGGATTAACCTCCACAGCGAAATCTACGGCAGAAGGGAGAGCGTCCATATTGAGCTCTTCAATGTACCCGCTCAGCATGCCCAAACTCATCGCAGCACCCTTAGAAGATGGACGTCTCAAGAAAGGGCCCGCCGGTGAAAGGACGCGAGCCTCAAAGGGGACCGGAGCCTGAACAATAGCTGCAAAACAAAACATGGTTAAACGATGGTTCAGAAAATGTTGAAGGGTTACCAAAAAAGGAAATTTATTATACCGGTGGAAACAGGTGGCAAGGCCGGAAGGGCTGGTGGCGCAGCCGATCTTTCTGCTCCCCCTTCGATTTGCAACGCTGCAGTCAGAACAAGAGAGAGTTGGAAATAATTCTACCGCTAAAAAGACAAAGCTACCAATCGGGAACAGTACTCACCAGCGCCACCAGACGGGGAGGCGAATTCAGATGGGAAGGAGAAGTGTGGGAGCAACACTTGATAGAGATGATCAAAAAGCACCCCTGAAAGATACAACAGTGTGACTTCAGTACATAAACTGTATATCTGAAAGATAGGATTAATAAGTTATAAACCCATACCTTCCAACATCTTCGAAGGAGTAAGAGAGGGTTGAGAGGTGACCACCGCCAAGGCAGTCGTTGAAGGCGCTCCTTCAAGCAGTGGGGCATCAGCACTAGCTGCACCTGCATTACGAAAAACTGAACTTGTCAGAAAAGATTGTAAAGTTAAGAAAGGCAGTCACTTGGAGTTTACCTGAGGAGCTCCCGGCTGAAACGGAGGCGACTCCCTCCTCTACCGACATGAGACCACCGCCCGTGGCCTCGTCACCCGACTCGATGGGGACCGTCGTCGTGCTAGCAAGACCTGGGGACAGCGGAGGGCCATAGGCGGGAAGGGCTATGATTGGAGTATTGCCAGATTCCAGAGAGGGAGCGGTTGGCTCGTCCTCGGGAATCATGGCCACCTCACCCACTACCCTCTCAGGTTCAGTAGCTGTGGTTGTATCGTCTATCGTCACCAAGGGACAGCCGACCTCGAGCGCCTCAGCCGCCACCACCCTAGACTCAGTTATAATGATCATATCATCTGCCACCGCTTCAGGTTCGGCATCAATGACCTTCTCGGCGGCGGATCCTTCAACTTCTGTTTCAGGCACCGTGGCCCCGACGACGGTGCCCACCGTCGGCTCAGGTTCGGCGGGCGCCACTTCCGCCGTTTCAGGGGGTCCGATGGTCTCCGCCTCCCCCTCAGTTGGACTTGGTCCTGCAAGATGGAATGCATATGAGCCAATGGCTTTATAATATTTCTTACAACAAGGTTCTGAAAGAGATGCTACCTGAAGGGGATTTATTGTTTGCACTTCGGGCCGCGCGCGCCATTTGCCTATAAGCAGTAGCCAGGGCGACAGGGGCCTCTCTAGAAGGAGTGTCAGCGCGAGGAATGGTACTGGGACCCGCTCCCGCGGCCAAAGCAGCTCTACGCGCCCTTGCTTCGCGTCTCAACCGCTTCCGCTCCTCCTGAGCCGTTGAGACGGATGCCACTAGAGCTTCCCTAATTGAGGTGTCCTCGTCCGTGAATAGGGAAGCCTCTAAGGTTTTCAGGGCATCCCTCGTCGTTTTGTCAAGCCGAGGCTCTTGCGGCAACTTTGACGAGGCCGGGACTTCAGTAACAGGCTCGGGAAGGATCCCCGCATCAACTGATATAACCCCTGCTAAGAAACGAAAGAAGGTTAGGTTGACCATCATAAAAAGACAACAAACTTTCCTTATAAAAGAGAAAGGGGTGAAACATACCAGCGCCTGCTAAGGCACGCTTCTCCTCCTCCTCCTGGAAGGTTTTCAGGGAGGCAGCAATAGCCTCTTCAGTAGAGACACCTGTTGAAAGTGAAGCAAATGTTAGTTAAAGATAACAATACAAGGTGCAATAAAATGACAAATGAAGCGTCTGATGATTACCGGACTCAGCGAGTTTGCTTAGCATCGCTTCGAGCCTAGCCGATCGCTCCGAAGCTGCAATGGCGGCAGCCAGATTGGTGTCCGCAGGATCTACCACGAAACCCTCATTGCTGCCGTATTCACATATGGCCTCGGCAGGAGGAGCCCCAGGCTTTGAGCTGAGGATCGCATCGAGGGAAAGGGCAGACTTCTTCTTTTTCTGCTGTCCACCAGCTTTAGATCAACCCGGAGCGGATTTGCGCTTGGCAGCCACTTTAGGGCAGCGAGTCCCGATCTCTGCCCCTCCGCTAGACCCTGGTGATACCACATTAACCGTCTTCGTGGGAGCACGGGGCGCCGGCGGTGCATCCACCGTAGTAGGCAATGGCAATCCCCGCGGGGGGCTCAGCACGCGCGGTCGGTCAGCCCTGGCATCTTTTATCGGGGGGATGACCTGGATCCTTGGCTGCAAGGGAGCCTTGCGATCACCACCAGGAGGCGCACCCCTACGGTCAACCAGCAGGCGTTTCTCCATTAAAATGATTGGGCCCATAGCATGCGCATACCAGGCTACATACGGATGGATTATTTTAGGAACACAGCTAGGCTCACTGATAAAAAAATAGGATCCCGTATTAAGCCGGACGAAATGATGCATCGCATTCCTTATCCCCTCTGGGCCAACCGCGGGTGTTTCCAGAAAGGCCTCCATCGGGATCCCTGGATTGTAACTCGATTGTCGGGCAAATCGATGTGGGTTATACCTCATAAAGAGAGCCGTCTTATTCTGCCTAAATACTAGGTAGCCCGGCCGAATAGAAAAAAGGTGAAGGATTTCCCGAGCCTTCAGTACAGAAACCCCGCCCTTAAAGTCGTCACGCAGCGACACCACTGACTTAGCGGTCTCGGAGCCTATGGTGATGACCTTATCCACGAAAGAGGTCTTCGCCCCGACTAGATGTGAACGCAGGAGCAGTCCCCCAGACTTCCGCGGAGGTGCAACCACAATTGAAGCCCCGACCAACCGCATGATCCTTGGGAGTCTGTATTTCTCAAAAAACGGAGGAGTCTTATGGGCACCAAACACCCCTCGCACATGCATCTCCATCCAAGAAGTGAAGTAGTGCATCGGGAAGTTAGTAGGCTGTACCCCAGGCTCATTGGCATCCGCCGCTACGCTAAATCCATTGTAGAGGTAAGCCAGCCCGGCGATCCTTACTGATAACTGTAAACCAGCCGCCATTCGATGCGCCGGGTAAAAGACAGAGGACCGCATGAGGCGTGGGTGCATGGGAAGCGCGAAGCTGCATAGCCATAGACCCAAGGACCCTATGAAAAAAGTCTCCTCGTCCATGCCAGGAACGGCGATCTCTGAGAAAGGGACGCTGGCAGTGCCGGGGAAATAAAAATCCCGCTGGTCGTTTTCCGATGAAGGTCGGCGGTCCAAGCCGAAACCAAAGGGGTCAGCAAGCTGAGCGAACTTCTCGCCCTGCTCTGACAGGAACTCCGGGCGGATAAAACGAGCAATGAAATCCGTGAAACTAACGCCCCGGTCGCCCGATTCCAAATGGAGCTCCTCATAAATCTCCAACACCTTCACCAGGCCCGGGTGCTGATGCTGAATGGCATTTTCCAGAGTTAAGTCAAATACAAGCTGCTTGGTGGCGAAGACATACTCGTCAGGAGGAAGCAGCTCCTCGTAGTGTTCTCCCCTCATTGGCAAACCTGAAATCTCAGCAAACTCCTCCAGAGAGATGGAGACTTTCCTATCCGCTGTCAAGAAGGTATGGGTGGGGATATTCCATTGTTCGATGAAGGCCTTTATCCACCACGTCGGAGGAGAGGGATACTCGAAGAGCGAGACGTAAATAGCTGAGTACAAACCAATCGTCGTCAGGAGAGCCCTCTTCGTCGCCAAAATGTAGCGGGCCCATTGCAGGTATCCGGCAAGCGGTCGCGGGATCAGTCCAATATTATAAGCCTGTCCCCAAGGGCGTGCTTCACCCTGACAGATTCGCCTCCCCAAGATATCTATAGCCGGCGGCGGCTGCACCGGAATGGAACCGATTGCAGGCTGAAGGAGGTCGTCGGCATTCCAATTTTTATCCTCCACGGCATACTCCACCGGGGGCTTGTCCGCATAAGGGATCGTAACTATGGGCTCAGAAGGCGAAGCGGAGCTGAAGCTGCGACGGCCTTGGATGATTTGGCTGTACCACCTTCCCCACAAATGGAGTCTCTTGTACTCTGGATCATGATCTTTAATCAAGGCGAACGCCACCCCGGTCCACTGGTGCATGTGGGAACCCACCTTCTGAGTGAACAAAAGGGAAAGACAAATCTTCAGACATGTTCCCTGTAGCAAAAAAATATATATATATAACCGTTAGCGTTCCAATGCTTCACATGTCAAAGTCCTACATCACACTACAGTGCAGTGAGTAGGGGACCAAAGGGGGACCCACAAAATCTAGATGACGGCGCATCATTTGATAAGACAGTCCCATCATTGGATGAGACTGTCAGTCAATGAAAAAGACCCCCAAAAAAGAATACCCTTATTGGGGGGATCCCTAGAGACAAGGAGAAAATCTCCTCTTTTTAGAGCAAAGCTCTATCACAGAGTGACATTTGTCAAACTCTGGTCTCAAAGGAATAAAACTTCTTAAAAAGAGCCTAGCTCTGTAGTAGTAATGAAAAATTATAACTCCTAGGAATTAAAATTTTTGGGATCTTAAAGATCCATGAAAACTTTTAGGAGTTCTCTATTTGATCTATGAGCATGGCTCTGTTCATGGGTTAAAACCCAGGAACCAGATCTCTGTAAATTTTTGAGAGCAAGGCTCTGTGGATGAAACCCCAAAGGGGTTTTCTTTAGATCAAAGATCTATGAGAGCAAGGCTCTGTTGAAGAAACCCCAAAGGGGTTTTCTTTAGATCAAAGATCTACAAGAGCAAGGCTCTGTTAATTAAAATTAATTTAAATTAATTTAAATTTTTACCTAAGAGTGATTCTAAGTTCTGAACTTCAAAGTTCTTGGGAAGAAGCAAGAGCAAGGCTCTAAGAGTTTTTTAAGCAAGAGCAAGGCTCTGAAATTCAAATTCTTGAAATTGGTAAAGAATTACCAGGGACCAAAGGTCCTATTTATAGACGCCTGCGTCTCTTCAAATGACCCCCATGATCCAACGGTTTGGGTCTTGCCACCGCTGCACTCACGTGCGCGCCACGTGAGCGCAACGGTGGGGGGGCATTTGTTCCCCCAATCAGAGCAAGGCTCTGTTTGAATTTTGAAAATTCAAAATTTCGAAGCAACGCTTCAGATCCCGTGCGCTGTGCGCAATTTGCCACGTGTCAGAAGTTGACTCGGCAGCACAATGCCCAAGGCAGTGCATCCAATCAGAGCAAGGCTCTCTAAAAAAGCAAAAGCAACGCTCAACTGCGCAAGCGCACCGCTGCGCGACACGTGTTTGCGCAGTTGCGCAAACACTGTTGCGCAAGCGCACCACAGTGCGCCACGTGTCTGCGCAGTTGCGCAAGAACAACTGCGCAAGCGCACCGCTGCGCGACACGTGTTTGCGCAGTTGCGCAAACACTGTTGCGCAAGTGCACCACAGTGCGCCACGTGTCTGCGCAGTTGCGAAGCACAACTGCGCAAGCGCACCGCTACGCGACACGTGTCTGCGCAGTTGCGCAAACACTGTTGCGCAAGTGCACTGCAGCGTGACACGTGTCTGCGCAGTTGCGCAAGCACAACTGCGCAAACGCACCTCTGCGCGACACGTGTCTGCGCAGTTGCGCAATCACTGTTGTGCAAGTGCGCCGTTGCGCGACACGTGTCTGCGCAGTTGCGCAAGCTCAGCTGCGCAAGCGCTTCACTGCTCGACACGTGTCTGCGCAGTTGCGCAAGCACAGCTGCGCAAGCGCCTTACTGCGCGACACGTGTCACACGCTGGTGAGTTGCGCAACAACAGAATTAAGATTTAAGGATATTTTTCTGTTCTTGTTTAAACAAGAAGATTTCTTCTGTAAAACAGGGACCTTTGGATCAAAGATCCAACGGTGGGGAAAATTCCCCAAATCACTCAGAAAAGATCTTTTTAACAAATTTAACTGATCTTTGAGCACTATAAAAGAAGACCCCAGACCCCATTTCAAAGATATAGACAATTGGATAAAAAAAAAGAGAAGAGAAGAGAACTCTTGAGAATTTCTAGAGAACACAAAGAAGAAGGTAAAAACCTTTGAAATAAGAAAAAATTCTCTTAGGAATAGATCATTGATCTAAAAGACAAGATTAGTGATCTTCAATAAATAAATAAATAAATAAAAATAATAAAAAAAATAGTGCCTTGCACTTGCTAGGGAACCTCTGGTTCTCTGAGATAGAAAAAGAAAAGAAAAGATTTTCTTTTCTTTCTTTTCTTTGATCTAAATTTAGATCATTAAAAAGTGCTCTGCACTCATTTTCTTGAATCTAAAAGATTCTTGGTGCTTTGCACTATTTGAAGGGCCAGGCACAAATCAAAAGACCTAGCAGGCCAAAATAAATTGCAAAGCAATAAAAGGGCTGAGCCCAAATAAAATTGATGCTCTGCATCATTCATAAAGGGCTGAGCCCAAATAAAATTGATGCTCTGCATCATTCATAAAGAACAGAGCCCAAAACAAATTGATGCCCTGCATCTTTTCTGGGCAAGGCCCAAATAAAAATAAAAGGAAATGCAAAAGCAATGTTGGACATTTTCTTCACTGGACTTAGCCCAATCGTGGCCATAAGTCCTTAAATTAAATTGGCTGAGCAAATGGCTCTTCTAAATCAATCTACATCCGGTTCGAGGGTACATCTCCGAGCTCCTTTGACATCCATCGTTGTAATTCCTCAACGACGTCAAAGAGGTGACGGGTCCCAACGGCCACACACCCAATATCGGACCGAAATGTCCATAAACTAATATCGGACCGAAACGTCCCTAAACTAACATCGGACCGAAACGTCCCTAAACTAACATCGGACCGAAACGTCCCTAAACTAATATCGGACCGAAACGTCCCTAAACTAACATTGGACCGAAACGTCCATAAACTAATATCGGACCGAAACGTCCATAAACTAATATCGGACCGAAACGTCCATAAACTAACATCGGACCACCACGTCCCTAAACTGGCACAATAGAGCCCAAATGCTCTTTTGTCGGATTTAAACGGTCCCGTTTAAGTTGATCTTAGCCCCAAACACGGCTAACGTATCCTTAAACATTCAAATGGATTATAAAACTCCCAATCAACTCTGGTTTGAGGGTACATCTCCGAGCTCCTTTGATACATGCCGTTGTAATCCTTCAACGACGTCAGAGAGGCGACGAGTCCCGATGGCCATACATTAAATTAATCACTACGTTGAGTTGATCTTAGTCTAAAACAGGACTAACGTATCCTTGACGAACGTTTAAGTTGATCTTAGCCGCAACGCGACTAATGCATCCTTAAACTGAAAACACCAAACCCAAATCTAAGTAAATATGGATTTGGACTAATCCACGTCCTACGGGCGACGGCATTACTCAGTCTCCGTATACAATCCACGGGCAACCATAAACAAAACAAACACACACGACACGAAGTGAAATTCTGGAGAAGGAGAAAGTTGTTACCGCGATGCGGTAGCGTAATTAACTGCAGGGGCTTGCGCCTGCAGGGAAGAGCGTCCCCACAATCAAAAACCCCTCACTCTGAGGGGGAATCTGACGAAGTCTGCTACATCGGCTGCATCCGTCTAAACCTCCGATACACGGTGCCATAAATCAACTTGGCATCTTCGGAGAGATAAACGGATAAAACCAAATAGCATCTGCTCCGAACCTTAGGCACGGACGCGAAGTCCAGGCCGCCGTTCGGAGGGGAACACATGTGCGCAGGTATAAAGATATCAATATATGTGTGCACTGGTATGGGTATACAGTGTGCATGTGCGCAGGTATGAAGATATCAATATATTTGTGCACTGGTATGGGTATACAGTGTGCATGTGCGCAGGTATGAAGATATCAATATATGTGGGCACTGGTATGAGTATACAGTGTGCATGTGCGCAGGTATGAAGATATCAATATATGTGTGCACTGGTATGAGTATACGATTTATAGCAATCCTCTAATGTGAGTGTCATGGCAATCACTAACGTTGTGAGTGTAGCATATAAATCGTGCTCGTGCAACTTGAACCGTTAATGGCAGTGCAGTGTCCTATGCTATCATTTCTACATGCAACAATAAGGTATGCTACTACAGTCCATATGAACATCTACAATCTAATATCCTAACACGCCCTGACGCTTAACGCCATACGGGCGATTTCCCCGTAGATGTTAAATCTACTCACCTGATCGTGCGCTACTCGTAACCGACCACTCGCTTCCCTTTCTTAGCTTCGTCCGACGTACCCGCCTGCGAACCTGGAATCACAAAAGAATCCATATATAAGCAACCACCTCGCAAGACGCGATATCTAAGCCAAACGATACGCTCACGTCGCGAACTAAATGCGTGCGTGTATGATACGCTAAACGTGTATACGCGTCTAAAACTCATCCCGACACGCCGCGATACGCTGAGTCACAGAACCCTCTCACGTATCGCTCGTATCGCGCGAACCAAACGTACTGGAAATACGATATAACGTCCCAGATTCTACCCAGGCTAACAACTTACAAAATTATACATACCTCTGGCCTAAAAATAACAGCAGACTCCTACCCATTCAAACTTCACCCAAAACCACCCTCATCTGGCCGCAAATTGCGGCCAGAATGAATAAACCGGCGGCCTAACAATGGAATGGGGGCTTCGTGTTCAGGTGGTGTGGTCAGGGTATATCTAGTGTGCTCCAGTTTCCTCAATTTTAACCTGAACTACTCGGGCCTATAGCAGATCACTGAAAGGTGAAATTTCACTTTAAAACACTAAATTTTGCACAATTAGAAACCCTATGGTATTTTGGTGTAATCTAGGGTTATGCTAGGTTTAAGTGGTCCTAATAACGCTTAATTAGGCTAGGTTAACCCATACTAACAACACTTAACCAAAGTTCACACTAATTCATCAAATCAAGCACAAATTCTCACTTTTAACACTAATCGAAGCAAATCCTACATAAGTTAAGAAAACTAGAGGGTTAAGCTCAGAAATTATACCTCACTAGACCCTATGGAGCCAGAAGAGGGAAGAGGAGGAGAAGATGTGAGCTGATGTTGCTGCTGCTGCCTGCTGTGCTGCTGCTGATGCTGTAGCTGCTGCTTCTGCTGGTGCTGTGGCTGCTGCTGATGCTTTTGCAGCTGCTGCCTCTCTCTCTCTCTCTCTCACAGCTGTGTGTGTGTGTGTGTGAGAGAGAGAGTGAGAGTGAGAAGTGAGAGTGCCCAAGTCAAACACCCCCCCTCTCCCCCTCTCTCTTCATTTAATGAGCATGGCTCAACCATGAAGCCCATACTCCCTCTCTCTCACCAAGTCAACAAGTCCACACCATTTCTCATAAAAAAATACAACACACATAATAAAAACCCAAATACACCTAATGAGAATCAATTAACTTAAAGAGAATGGGTTAACCCATCATGCTTGCTAATAATGGTTTAACCCCAAATCTAAACCCTAGTTTATATGCACAAGTGTGTGTGTGCCTAGAAAAATTCTAATAAAATATTCATTAATTAGGATAAAATATTTGAAACTTAATTTGGTAAACTTTTTACTAAAAACTATATATTAAAATATAATTAACCCCTAAACACAACCTAAGGTGTTACAATCTTCCCCCCTTAAAGAAAATTCGTCCCCGAATTTTAAAATACAAAGCTACGCATACCTTCAGAGAGATGAGGGAACTTCTTCCGCATTTCGCCCTCGGCCTCCCAAGTGATCTCTTTACCATTTGGGATGCGCCAAAATACTTTCACTGATGGCAAGACCTTCGATCGAAGTTTCTTCACCTGACGGTCCAATATTACGACTAGTTGTTTGGTGAACGAAGGATCACGCTCGAACTAAATGGTCTGGCTCTGAATCCAATGAGAAAGGTCATGAAGGTAATTGCAAAGTATCGATATAGGGAATATGGGGTGAATATTCAATAATCTGGGTGGAAGTGCCCAATTAAAGGCAACGAACCAACTCGTCTTAAGGATCCTAAAAAGACTTACTATCCTGGAATAAGCTTCCTAAAACTCAACATGTCATTTACCGGAAATTTCCGTGGGAATACATGATCTGCCACTGCGAACTCGAATCTGCGACCATCTTGGTCAGCATCTGATCTCTATCCGAAATGGAAAATTCTCATCTTGACCTAAAACAACTGGATCATTCCCGAAGTTTCTAAACTAGCTGAGATCCAATAATCCTATAACACGGAGTTAGGAAAACAGACTGGTGATCGATACGACCTAACCTCTAAGCCTAAAGGTTACCAATTGGAGCGTCTCCTGATATCTGCTATCAAAGGAGAACCCTATCGATGGCAAACGACAATCCCTAACTGCCGACAACGATTACTATGTACGCCCAAACTTAGCAAAGAACAACTGAGCAACCTGTGTATAACCGGACAACCAGCATCCGAATGGAGTCACACCCTGACTAAACCTGGGTAGACACCATAATGAAATTCGGGGAGACCTGCTCTCGTTCCCTCTTCAGAACGGTTAAAGGTTGCAACTCTCCCGCCGGTCTCAGTTGCTCAACCCAAGCACACAATAAGACAGACACCTTGAAACGAATCCCGAGACTTCTCTTTCTGTCCCTGCCCACCCGTAACTGCCTCACAAGTCACGTTAACAGTTGGTGGGGCTTGAATGAGTACAGAGAGTTAACCGATGTGCCTGCCCTAGGATTCCACGTCTCTACCCCATAATATCAGGTACACAAGCGTCTCTCTATCCTAGCACACCCTTGCCACAAGTCAAGGATTCCAAAACATTGCCCAGCCGAGTAGGCTCTAGTATCTCTGACGAACGAGCGTCGGCGGGCAGTGTCTCGCGAAAGCGATTTAAGAAAAGTGGTCGGGCGCGGACATGAGCCAGCTGTCTCCTCAGTAGAGACAAACTTAAGCTGTACTCAACGATCGCACAAGAACTGTAAATCTGTGGAGGACTATCACAACAATCAAAACCCGCTGCAGGAAGATATACATTTAACTCTGGTGGTCCGTGAAAATCTGACACAACTCTGAAGCAAGTAGTGTCTCTAAATCTCCAACGGAAAACCACCTCGGACATCTCCAGATCATGAGTGGAATATCCTTCTCGTACTTCCTCCAAATGTAGGGAAGCAAAAGCGATAACTCCATTGTGTCACCTCAGTACACATTCGAGCCCTACTCACGAAACATCACAGTTAAACCACAAAGTCGCCCGAACCAAAAGCAAAGAAGGAGCTGATGCAGTTGTTAACCGAGTCTTCAACTGCGGAAACTCCGTACACAAGCCTCAGTCTAAAGAAAAGAAACCTCCATTCCGGTCAATTTAGTCAACGGTGCAGCATTACACTAGCAATCCTGCAAAAAAACGGTGGTAAAAACCTATTAAGCCCAAAAATCTGCGGACCTCCGTCCTGCTCACAAGTTGGGCCTAAACCGTACGGCCACGATCTTTCTCGGAACCATATAAAGTCGTCTCCGTAACTACAAGACCTAGGAGTCAACACAAACAAGCTTGAAGGGACACTCCGAGAATTTAGCAAACCGCTGGGGCTCTCCCAGTATCCGTAAAACAGATCCTCAAGTGCTACCCTATCCTTTAAGGCATACTACAAAGACCAGGATGTCGTAAATAACACAGCAATTACTGGTCGAGGAACGGCCCGAAAAAAAACCAGTTCATCACACCTACGAAGGTTGCTAGGGCATTGGTGAGTCCAGTGACACACCCAAAACACACAAAGCCCGTAGCATGCACAAGGCAGTCTTCGGAATGTCATCACTCCGAGCCCGCAACAATGATGACCTGATCCCAAACAAACTTAGACAAAGTCCCGCATTCTGACGCTGATCGAAGAAATCGTCACGGCGAGGTAAAGGATACCCATCCACACCGTAAGCCTGTTCAATTGACGATCCATCAATACACAACCTCAATCTGTCGTCTTTCTCCTTGACGAATAGAAATAGGAACTTCCTAATGCGAAACACTTAGACGCACAAACTCCCTCAACAACCACTCTGCAGCAGATCCTTAGCTCCTTAAGTTTCGCCGGCTCATCTGGAACGACGTCGGAAAAACTCTCGCACAAAAGAAAACCGGTCCAACAAACCAACTGTGGCTACGGCATCACGAATGAACACCAAGAATCCATGACATCTCCTCAAAGGCCGACTAGCGAAAAGGGTAAATTCAAGCTGGGAGAGGCGGCACAACCATCCGTCTGCACAACAAGAACTGACTTGCCCGGGAAAACAAAACCTAACTGTTCCTCACGGTAGTCCACAATGCCTAGCACATAGCTAACCATTCCGTGCCCAGGAGATTGCCAAATCCAACATCTCTAGGGGGATCAAATGACAGACGAATCTCTATCTCCTATCTGATTGGCACACAACCAAAATACGTGCCGCGCAATAAAAGGATCGCTGACAGAAGTTAACACAACAAACGACTGATCTACCTAGCACGACTCTCGTCCTAAACTCGGCACGAAGTGTGTAAACATACGAGTGCATGAACCCAGATCAAACAATACGTGTGCAACAAAAGAACATACTGAAAGAGTACCTGAAGGCTCCGCATTGGACGCCCTCGCGTCCCGATGAGTCGAAGCGAAAACTTGTGCCTGTCCTTCATCTGCGACTGATCGAACTCCTCCTTTACTAGCCTGACCCCTCTGTGTGAACCCTCCGCGTCCACGACGTCTCAGAATACGACCCTGACATGGTGTGAAGGAACACTGCCTGATGAGGTGTTGAAGGCTTCCGCATCGTAAACATCTACGCGCTGACTGCTGTCCTGCCTGGGGATGAGAGCCAAACGACTGTCCTCGTCCTAAGCCTCTACTCTGGGCTGGTACACCAGTATGATTCCACAACTGTTCCGGAACTCTCACAGTCTCTGGAAGACATGTCTCGTAAACTGGGGCTGCCTCCACCGGTGCTATGTAGGGAACGGAATACTGCATGATGATCATAAGGAACAACTGGGTAATAGGGGTGACAACCACATGTCGCTGCGCTCGAACGACCTCCACCAATGAGCTCATCGTCTGGCGTAAGCCCTGCATCTCTGCCACTAGTCTAGCGATCTGAGCTGTCGTAGGGGGAACAATCTGTCCTGGTACAACAGGGGTACTACTCGGATCAGTCCTCGTCTCAGATGAATCAACTCGAACCTCGGCTCTCACGACCGCTCTCTGCACCCTCGTAGTCCTTGGCGGCATAATGGCTGAAAAGAAGATAGGATTCGATAAGGATACGAAAATCGAATCACAAGGATGTATACAATCATGAAGGAAATTCAATCAATAAGTCCTAAGGTCGCTTAGGCGGAGTACCGTGTCGTGAGTATGCCGTGGAACATACGCACGCTACGCCACTCTGCTGCAGCTACCTACTCCATCATACCAGGGTCATCCTACACTCCGAAGGTAAAACCTACGCTCTGATACCAACTTTGTCACGACCCAAAGTTTGGCCAGTAAACGGCACTTAACCACGTAACGTCTACAGGCGTAACGCGACTAAGTAAGCCGAAAACCCAGAAATCAAACCAGTAAAAGTATAGAGTGTTTTAAGCATTTAATAGAACCAATTACTAAGATGTTAAGAAACCTTAAGTAGACAATCACCAAGATAACAATATACAACGCCGTAGCGAAGAAAATGAGTAACAAGTGGGAAACATCACAGATAGAATAACTGCATAAGTAAAGTCGGCTCACAACGAGCTCGACACCAGAATAGAAAATAATATACATCGTCCTCACAACTGGTCTCTAAGTCAATACATAAGTGGTAGATGGAGAGTACTAGATACAACAATGTACATAACTGAAAGATAAACAGATAACGCACAAAACCCACCTATCAGCAAAAGAGCTAGTACACCAACTGTAGGGGTATCTGTGTCAAAAGATGCAAGAACGCAGCCTGCCGCGACTACTCCGAAGGGCAACCTGCAAACACTGTGGCACAACGGGGATGAGTTGCCAACTCGTGAATAGAAGATAACATATAAAGGTAATCGCGAGTATGCACGTGCTGTGATATTCTAACCTATGCCAACAGATAACATCTATATGATGAACTGGATGCTCAAATCATGCAACAAGTGCGATCTAATAATATCTCCATGTGATGAGCAAGATATGTGATAATCAGGTATGGCAATGCAATCTAACAACCCTATATAGCATGAGCATGGTATACAATGATCATGCAAGCATGTGTACTATATCAGGTACAATAGATACAGGATGAGATATCAATTTACTACATACTGAGCATGGGAAATATAACATCTACATGGAATGTCATCGTGGAAAGTATAATCGGTACCCATCAATGCACCCAAATCCCAATACTACTCAGGCGTCGTCATCCTCCTCGGTCCTCAAATCTTGTAAATCTCATATAATCTTGAGTGCCCAACATCGGCACCCAAAATATCAAGAAATACTCGTGCCAAGTATCGACAAGCAAATCCTCCTGTATAGGGCATCTGTCAGTCCGGATCAGCCCACGGACTCTGTCTGCGGTATCGGCCCTCGGCCCCGGCAGTACGAGTTGTCCCGTATCCATCAATCGACTCTGGTCAGTATCCTCCAGATAACCGCCAGGTCCAACCAATCACCGGTAGGTAGTAGTCCCTATGCCAGGCTCACTGTCTACTACACAGCGAAACCGTTCTCGCCCCGGGGTACCATACCGGGTCCACCATGTATCCGTAATCGGCCTCATCCAACTCCTCGATTCGGGTTCACATATATCACTCTAGTACCGGAAAAACACATGGTGGACGCACCGAAATATCATATCAAGGGAAACCGGGTTTTTAAATAATTAACTATTCTCTTTTGAAATATCCACGGTTCCCCAAATCCAGAATTAACATGGAAACAACATATCTCAATGCGTAATCTAAGCAAGTATTGTGTGCACTGGTATGAGTATATAGTGTGCATGTGCGCAGGTATGGAGATATCAATATATGTGTGCATTGGTATGAGTATACAGTGTGCATGTGCGCGGGTATGAAGATATCAATGCATGTGTGCACTGGTATGAGTATACAGTGTGCATGTGCGCAGGTATGAAGATATCAATTTATGTGTGCACTGGTATGAGTATACAGTGTGCATGTGCGCAGGTATGAAGATATCAATATATGTGTGCACTGGTATGAGTATACTGGTATGAGTATACAGTGTGCATGTGCGCAGGTATGAAGATATCAATATATGTGTGCACTGGTATAAGTATACAGTGTGCATGTGCGCAGGTATGAAGATATCAATATATGTGTGCACTGGTATGAGTATACAATGTGCATGTTCACAGTGCACTGGTATGAGTATACAGTGTGCATGTGCGCAGGTATGAAGATATCAATATATGTGTGCACTGGTATGAGTATACGATTTATAGCAATCCTTTAATGTGAGTGTCATGGCAATCACTAACGGTGTGAGTGTAGAATATAAATCGTGCTCGTGCAACTTGAACCATTAGTGATAGTGCAGTGTCCTATACTATCATTTCTACATGCAACAATAAGGTATGCTACTACAGTCCATATGAACATCTACAATCTAATATCCTAACACGCCCTGACGCTTAACACCATACGGGCGATTTCCCCGTAGATGTTAAATCTACTCACCTGATCGTGCACTACTCGTAGCCGACCACTCGCTTCCCTTTCTTAGCTTCGTCCGACGTACCCGCCTGCGAACCTGGAATTACACAAGAATCCATATATAAGAAACCACCTCGCAAGACGCGATATCTAAGCTAAACGATACGCTCACGTCGCGAACTAAACGCGTGCGTGTACGATACGCTAAACGTGTATACGCGTCTAAAACTCATCCCGACATGCCGAATCACAGAACCCTCTCGCGTATCGCGCGAACCAAACGTACTAGAAATACGATATAACGTCCCAGATTCTACCCAGGCTAACAACTTACAAAATTATACATACCACTGGCCTAGAAATAACAGCAGACTCCTATCCATGCAAACTTCACCCAAAACCACCCTCATCTGGCCGCAAATTGCGGCCAGAATAAATAAACCGGCGGCCTAACAAAGGAATGGGGGCTTCTTGTTTAGGTGGTGTGGTCAGGGTATATCTAGTGTGCTCCAGTTTCCTCAATTTTAACCTGAACTACTCGGGCTTATAGCAGATCACTGAAAGGTGAAATTTCACTTAAAAACACTAAATTTTGCCCAATTAGAAACCCTATGGTATTTTTGTGTAATCTAGGGTTATACTAGGTTTAAGTGGTCCTAATAACGCTTAATTAGGCTAGGTTAACCCATACTAACAGCACTTAACCAAAGTTCACACTAATTCATCAAATCAAGCACAAATTCTCACTTTTAACACTAATCGAAGCAAATCCTACATAAGTTAAGCAAACTAGAGGGTTAAGCTCAGAAATTATACCTCACTAGACCCTATGGAGCCAGAAGAGGGAGGAGGAGGAGAAGATGTGAGCTGCTGTTGCTGCTGCTGCCTGCTGTGCTGCTGCTGATGCTGTAGCTGCTGCTGATGCTGGTGCTGTGGCTACTGCTGATGCTGGTGCTGTGGCTGCTGCTG
Organism: Agapanthus africanus; assembly: GCA_030015575.1. Classification (NCBI taxonomy): domain Eukaryota; kingdom Viridiplantae; phylum Streptophyta; class Magnoliopsida; order Asparagales; family Amaryllidaceae; genus Agapanthus; species Agapanthus africanus. The sequence continues at coordinate 817,665,490 of CM057339.1, read as the reverse complement.
ATGCTTCTGCAGCTGCTGCCTCTCTCTCTCTCTCTCAGCTGAGTGTGTGTGTGTGTGTGTGTGTGTGTGTGTGAGAGAGAGAGAGTGAGAGTGAGAAGTGAGAGTGCCCAAGTCAAACACCCTCCCTCTCTCCCTCTCTCTTCATTTAATGAGCATGGCTCAACCATGAAGCCCATACTCCCTCTCTCTCACCAAGTCAACAAGTCCACACCATTTCTCATAAAAAAATACAACACACATAATAAAAACCCAAATACACCTAATGAGAATCAATTAACTTAAAGAGAATGGGTTAACCTACCATGCTTGCTAATAATGGTTTAACCCCAAATCTAAACCTTAGTTTACATGCACAAGTGTGTGTGTGCCTAGAAAAATTCTAATAAAATATTCATTAATTAGGATAAAATATTTGAAACTTAATTTGATAAACGTTTTACTAAAAACTATATATTAAAATATAATTAACCCTTAAACTCAATCTAAGGTGTTACACCTATGGATTAATCCGTAGGTACATATTATCAGGGTTTTTTTTAGAAAAAAAAGGGCTGCCTATTTTTTTCTCGCCCTGTGCACAATAATATATATATCATATATAAAATTAATCAACACGCAGAATATATATCGCAGTATTCATAATCACATCTCACGCATAATATACAAAAGAAATCAACAAGTAGAATATGATATCAATATAAAAACGCAAACACCACCAATATCAATATCGTCCAAAATATATACAATATGTATCATATAAATAAATACATGTTTAAAATATAAGAATTAAAAAGCTACCCTAGCTCAGTCCAGCTCCACCTCTGATAAACGCCATAATCTGGCGCGCCTGCTCCTCGGATATACCCTGAGTCAATAAATCATGCAATGCAGAGTGTGCGGAAGTCTGAGCGGGCTGTGGAGCTGTAGGAGTGGTCTGCGCAACCGCCGCCGAGGTAGTGGCTTGTGGAGCCGCAGCTGCGGGAGTCTGAGCGGGCAGTGGAGCTGTAGGAGCTGTCTGCGGAACCGCAGCCGAGGTAGTGGCTTGCGGAGCTGCAGCCGAAGGAGATGCATGTGGAGGCTCGGCCGATGTACCCTGTCGCGTCTGGACTTACGTGTGTAATAAAAGAGTAAGAACTGTGTATTAGTCGAATTCGTATCATTATCAAGTTATTGTGAAACCCCAAACTATGTATACTTAAGGACTTAGGCCTCGTTTGGATATCTAGTTTGGAAAATCTTATTTTATTTTAATTAGATATGTATGTATGATTAATCAAAGCTAAGTCTATAACCAAATAAGCTCAGGATACGTACTAATATTGGATATGTTGCTATCTATAATATGACATAATATTTTACTATTAAGTAGTATACATACCAACATCTCCTTCAACTCCTGAACGATGGCCTTCAAGCTATCCAGTTCTTGCTGGAAACGTCGCTCACTGGAAACGGAGGAAGTAACCGCCGGAGTGGAGTCCAACCTCATATGGGCCCTGTGAGGGCCCAGTCCCCGGCCTCTCTCCCAACCTCCGTGGTGCCCTCCGTGTGCGGCGTCCAGGACTGGGGTCAGTAGCATCGGATCGTTCTGTCCAGTAAAGTCGATTCCCGATGTCTCGGTCTGCTCATCCACCCGCTCCTGCACCCACATTAACCAGTAAAACATAAGTATATCATTTAAATTTGAACCTTTCAAAACTAAAATTTCAAATAGGGGTTGAATAAATATTAACACTTACGCAATACTCCTGGGTAGCGGCGTCGGAGTATCGAATCTCGCCCGTGGCGGGATCTGTCGTGGTGCCGTGGACGGCAAGATACGCGGACAACACGCTCGGTGTACCACCCTGCGCCAGGGTCTGAGCTCTCTGCAATATTAGAAAATAACTCTTAATATTAGATATATTAGAAAATAACTCTTAATATTATATTATATCACAAAGACCGTTCTATTGTAATTTACCGATAATTCCATGGCACGAGTAATATTTCTCGAGCCACCTGTATAAGTGGGGCGACCCCTCTTCGCCGACTTCCTATTCTCTTTATTTTGATCGGCCTGTTTCTGCACAATACATTCACATTTAGTTTTCTAATTAAGCAACACAAAAAAATAAATTATATACTAAATAATGAATAACATTTAAAATACATACCTATTTGCGATGAGAGTCGAAATATTCGCACAATAGAGGACATGTATCTACGTTGATTCTGGCAAAGGCCGGAGTAGATAGGAGGGCCGCTCTCTCTGCCTCGGGGGTCGCCATCCACAGGGAATAGCAGCCGGTCTTCAGCTCATTCCTGTTGTATCGGACCTTCGTCTGCATGTTCTTCATCGGGCCATTGTACAGAGCATGAAGATCGAGCACCCTCCTAGGGTGATCAGGATCAGGTACAGGCTGAAAATCGTAATCCAACTGAAAATACAAAAAAAAACATTGTTATTAGATAGCAAGTGTTAATAATAAATATATTGGATAAATCAAATGAAAATATATATTAATACCCGAGCCTGATCCCAGAAGAGGGCGAATGAACGCCGGTGCTGGTCGCCCCACTCAACGTGAAGTGGATAGTTCTTCACGAACCGGCTCTCATCCCCTATATACCGGCCGAACCTCTCGGCATGATCGCCGGTATAGCGATAATCAGGGGTAAAAAAGAGGGGGAATGCTGCCTCCCCCCTACCTCTGTCGGGCCTCAGCCTGTGGGACTGATTCGGGCCTCGAGTCGCCCTTTTGAGATGGGGAAGCCCTGCGTCTATAAGAAATATCAAGACAATCAATATTAAGACAAAGTTGTATTAAGAAATCAAGATTTAATGAAAATTGAAGTGTGATATATACCTCCGGTGACTGAAGTACGAGCCTGGGCCCGGGCAGCAGCACGAGCGGGACGATAGTTCCTCCGGTGAGGAACAACCGGCGACCCGGACGTGGACGCATCCAACTAGAAAATAAATATCGATAAAATTACATGGAGTTCATGTTTATTCTTAAAGGATATATAAAATGAATAAATATTTTATATTTATTCATACAAACCTGTAGACTGAGCGGGGGGGATGGAAGTGACGGGAGTGGCCCCTGCACCAGACGAGGACGCACCACCTATAATTAGACAATCAAGTATCAGCTATATAAGTAATTGCAAAAAGAATGTGTATATCAATAATATAACATTCTAAATCAACATGTATACACTATAGGATATATAAACATACCCGCGGGTATATGATATATAAACATACCTGGAGATGCGGGAGTGGCCTATGTCCCTGATATAAGTACGTAAGAGCAAAAAGAATGTATGTATATTTATAATATAGCATTCTAAATCAATATACATGCACTATATGAAATATAAACATACCTGGAGGTGCGGGAGTGGCCTCTGTCCCTGATGTGGACGCATCACCAACAGCTAGACAATCAAATATTGACAATATAAGTAATTTTGACATGAACATGCATGTATATCTATAATATTACATTCAAAATGAATATGAGTGCAATATACCTGGAGGTGTGGCAAAGTCCACACGGAAGGAGGCATCCGAAGGGGTCTCCGATCGGGGTGCAAGACCGGCCCTCTGAAGCTCCCTACGCTGCTCTCCGGACGGCAGAACCGCTCTGCCTCTGCCTCTGCCTCTGCCGGTGCCGCGACTGGAGCTCCTGCCCCCCCTCGCTGCTCCCGTCATCGTCATCAAATCTAGATAAACGGTTCGTGGACGCATTAGACAATCATTACAAGTATTGACTATATATGTATAGATCGTAAAATGTGAAGTAATAATATAACGTTACTGATAACCTTTTTCGTTTCGTGGGCGCATTAGACATATCTACTTGGATTTCATCATCGATATCATTTCTAACCCACGTAACTTCATGATCAACCGAAGACAACCCGTCTTTCGAAACAGACGGTCGGAGAACTCTAAGTCTTCTCTCTTCTCCATCCTCATCGCTGTCCTCGAATTCTGGGACATCGTAGACATCTCTGGGTTTCCAACGGCATACGACACTCCATCCCAGATGCTTCAAACACTGTGAGTAGTATACTTGGAACGCTTGGTTCGGAAAGATAAACGGATCTTCCTGACCGTAAAATCGAAGTGTGTTCACACTGGTCAATCCATATTTATCTTTCCAAGTCCCAAGATTACTTCTCCACTTATCCGTATCGGTTCGCGTATCGTACCAAGTACACTGGAATATATAAAAGGGTTCTGATCGTCCGGGATAGTGGATACCGAGTATACAATTTAAGTATCTATAATAAATCAAACTATCCGATCCTACCGTCGCAATCCCACTATTCTAAGTAGTTCTAGATGTTTCTATGTCCTTAACTTCGAATTTGTATCCAAGGACACCGAATCCTTTATAATATGCAACCTCCATACTAGGAAATTGAGCTAAACATCTTGAATCACTCTCAAATGATGCAGACAAGTTCGGATCGTGGATCTAACAAAACAAATTTTACAACAAATACATAACGATATAAGTTTAGATTAAAACTGATATCAATAACATGTTATTCGAATAACTTACATGATCTGCAACCCAATCGCAAAAATTATCCTGATGATATTTTTCCAATCGTTCATCATTCCAATCAGGATGCCCCTCACGTACCTCGTTAAAATGAATTCTGTTTTCGACAATAAATTATGACATTAATATTATATCATTTCATACACACACAAAAACAAATATAACAATTAATCCAAAAAAACTTACTCTCTAATTTTTTCAAGACATGCGCAATTAAACAAGATAAACCGGTATATCTTGTTGATAAACATAGTGTCTACCCTCTTATAATCGGCTTTACCATATGGCCCGTCTTGAATTCTTCGAGGCCGGTTAAGTCTCGTCTCAATGTTCTCGTCCAGATAGCGGGAACAAAATGTGGTTGCTTCATCAAGAAGATAACCTTGCATGATAGAACCCTCTGGTCAATTTCTATTGCGTATATACTTTTTAAGAATGTAGAGGTACCTAAAGAAAATATGTTGAATAAATAAATACGGACATACAGGACAACAATAATTTTAAAAATTGCACGAAACGAAAAATTTCACGTACCTCTCGACGGGATACATCCATCGATATTGTACCGATCTGGCTAATTTAGCCTCAGTTGCAAGATGAACCGTCAGATGTATTATGATATCGAAGAATGACGGTGGAAAAATACGCTCAAACTTGCAAAGTATCAACGTAATAGAATTTTCTAGTTTATCCAGTATCACAACATCCAGTGTTTTAGCACACAACTCTCTGAAAAAACAACATAGGTCGTTGATTACTAGACCAACCGATTTAGGAAGAGAAGTCCTGAGGGCTAATGAAAGAAGGTGCTCCACGATAACATGGTGATCATGACTTTTCAGCCCATCGATCTTACCTTTCACAATTTTTATCTTCTTGCTGAATGATCCTGAGAAACCTGTGGGAACTTTCAAATCATGCAACACCTGCAGGAATCTTTTCTTCTCCGGTTGTGACATATGATAAGCGGATTGGGAAGTACAAATTTTCCTGGTTTACCTGCTACCGGTTTAGGGTGCAATTCACTTCTTATTTCCCAGTCCTGTAGATCCATCCGAGCATTCAGGTTGTCTTTCGATTTTCCGTCTTTACAAAGAAGCAAGTTGAGTATGTGCTCTGATACTCCCTTCTCTATATGCATGACGTCCAGAAAATGACGCACTAAATTTGTTGACCAGTACGGAAGCTCGAAGAAAATGATTAACTTGTTCCAAAATGGTGGTTTGACCTGTTTTGTCGGATCCATCCCGAAGGTCACATTATTGTAACCATCCCACTGAGCGGTCACGTCCTCTCCGGACAATGGGGCTGGAGGTCTAAGAAGCTCCTGATGACCATTAAAGTGAACAGCGTCTAACCTGTAGGGGTGGTCTAGAGGCAGGAAATATCGATGGCCGCAATAACAAACCTTCCTGCTAAAATTCAAGAATTTCGATGTTGTGTGTTGATGGCAATGAGAACATGCTTTGTGACCATGTACAGACCAACCTGATAGCATTCCATATGCAGGAAAGTCATTAATTGTCCATATTAAAGCCGCACGCAGTATGAAGGTTGTATTTGTATTTGCATCGTAAGTCTCTACACTATCAATGAACAAAGATTTTAACTCCTCGATCAGAGGTCGGAGATAGACGTCGATATTGTTTCCCGGTGAGTTTGGTCTGTCGATAAGAAAAGGCATCATAAAGTATGATCGGTCCATAGCCAATCAAGACGACGGATTATAAATTATCATTACAACGGGCCATGTGCTGTGACTTCCAGCCATATAGTTGAATGGGCAGAAGCCATCAGTAGCCAGTCCGAGCCTGGCATTGAATATTGCGTGCCTCCTATCGAAATACTTCCATACCGGTGAATCTCTTGGATGGCTCATTTTTCCATCTTCACTTTGGAGGAGCACGGTGATGCCAAATCATTGCCTCGGCTGTTTTCTTGGACCTGAATAGCTTCTGCAGCCTCTGTGTTATGGGAAAGTATCGTGCTATCTTGACAGGTATATCAGGCTTCTTATCAGAATCTATTGGCTTATACCTGGCCTCTCCGCATGTTGGACACTTTTTCAAATCTGAATTCTCTTTCCGATACAACACGCAATTTTTAGGACATGCTTGAATCTTCTCACACTTCAGACCCAAATCAGACATCATCTTCTGGGCTCCATACCAGCTGTCGGGCACGTTATTTTCGGGGGGGCATACAATCTTTCAAGAACGAAAGAAGCATTGTGAATGACTTGTTGCTCCATCCATTTAGGCACTTAATCTGGAAAAGTTGGAAGAACCATGAGAGGGTGGAATACTTTGCATTCTCATAAATTGGTTTTCTAGTATTATTCATGAAATTTTCATATTTATCCGCACGCGGTCCTTGACCGGAAGGAATGTCATCTTCGGTACGAATAAATTCACCTAGGGCAGGCTCTACCATATCCTCCATTTCTTCTGATGGAAAGAAATTACCATCTTCTTCTTCTGCCGCATTACCGTCTTCTCCTTCTTCTCCCGCCGCATTATCGTCTTCTCCTTCTTCTTCTGCCGCATTACTGCGTTCTTCTCCTTCCCCGTGATATTTCCAAGTTGTATAAAGTCTAGTAAAACCATATTTTACGATATGAAGCTCTGCCAATTCTACCTTCTGCCAGTACTTATTCCCACATCTATCGCACGGGCAGAGATTCTTCTCTATCACAATCTTATTATGTGCGCGTGCAAATTCAATAAAAGCAGCAACTCCTGCGATAAACTTAGATTGCATACGTTATTGTCAATCCACATACATCCAGTCCTTAACTCTGACGTACTCATGGGCCATGTTAGACTGTATAACATATAAATTGTAGGTTATGATGACTATATTGAGAAATCTAAGAACGTGATGGTTACCGACAAAGGAGAAAATCCATGTATCTGCTTTGTGTGTGCGTTTGTTGTTGAAAAGAATAAATTATCGATAATCAAAATTATATTTGAGGATACCCATGTATGAGAATATGAAAGTTTCATATTATCATCGAATATCATATATTTGTTTTAATTTGAACATCTTGAATCACTCTCTAATGATGCGTTTGTTGTGTATTCTTGTTGTATATGTGTGTGTCGGCTGTCGGTGGCAAGGCTTCTATCCTATTAAGAATGTATAGAGCGAACACCCATTCGCTTGTGCTTTCAACCGTTTCGAGTAAATTTCGGCAGCACCTCCCCGCTGTTCTCCGAGTACACTGTAATAGAATAGATAATCATTTCAAAGCTGTGAAACAACGTTGAAATGAACATCTAATCTATCTTTGTACACGGAGAACCAGCAGAAAGGTACCGACGAAATATCTCGAAACGGATGAAAATACAAGTGAATGAAGGTATTTGCTTTATACATTCCTAACTTGTCCACACGGGACAAATCTATTGGTTATCATACGATTGAATCTTCTCGTTACATAGACTACACGACGGTTGTTAGTATCGAGCTATACCGTCCGATATTTAACAACCTTCGTGTAGTTCTATGTCACGACGAATATCGAACGTATGTTAACCGATCGATGGGGACTAAGTGGCGCTTTGAGTTTCATATATGAGTATCGATGAGAATATGAAAGTTTCATATTATCATCGAGTATCATATATTGGTTTTAACTTGAACATCTTGAATCACTCTCTAATGATGCGTTTGTTGTGTATTCTTGTTGTATGTGTGTGTTTCGGCTGTCGGGGGTAAGGCTTCTATCCCATTAAGAATGTATAGAGCGAACACCCATTCGCTTGTGCTTTCAACCGTTTCGAGTAAATTTCGGCAGCACCTCCTCACTGTTCTCTGAGTACACTGTAATAGAATAGATAATCATTTCAAAGCTGTGAAACAACGTTGAAATGAATATCTAATCTATCTTTGTACACGGAGAACCAGCGGAAAGGTACCGACGAAATATCTCAAAACGGATGAAAACACAAGTGAATGAAGGTATTTGCTTTATACATTCCTAACTTGTCCACACGGGACAAATCTATCGGTTATCATACGATTGAATCTTCTCGTTACATAGACTACACGACGGTTGTTAGTATCGAGCTATACCGTCCGATATTTAACAACCTTCGTATAGTTCTATGTCACGACGAATATCGAACGTATGTTAACCGATAGACGGGGATTAAGTGACGCTTTGAATTTCATATATGAGTATCGATAAGAATATAAAAGTTTCATATTATCATCGAGTATCATATATTGGTTTTAACTTGAACATCTTGAATCACTCTCTAATGATGCGGTTGTTGTGTATTCTTGTTGTATGTGTGTGTTTCGGCTGTCGGGGGTAAGGTTTCTATCCCATTAAAAATGTATAGAGCGAACACCCATTCGCTTATGCTTTCAACCGTTTCGAGTAAATTTCGGCAGCACCTCCCCGCTGTTCTCCGAGTACACTGTAATAGAATAGATAATTATTTCAAACCTATGAAACAACGTTAAAATAAACATCTAATCTATCTTTGTACACGGAGAACCAGCGGAAAGGTACCGACGGAATATCTCGAAATGGATGAAAACACAAGTGAATGAAGGTGTTTGCTTTATACATTCCTAACTCGTCCACACGGAACAAATCTATCGGTTATCATACGATTGAATCTTCTCGTCACATAGACTATACGACGGTTATTAGTATCGAGCTATATCGTCCGATATTTAACAACCTTCGTATAGTTCTGTGTCACGACGAACATCGAACGTATGTTAATCGATAGACGGGGACTAAGTGGCGCTTTGAGTTTCATATATGAGTATCGATGAGAATATGAAAGTTTCATATTATTATCGAATATCATATATTGGTTTTAACTTGAAAAACGTGCCGTTGAAACAAATTATTGTTCTCCACCTTGCACTCTCTTAACAATGGTACATGCATTAAACAACATGTAAGAGCTATCTATAACAACTCTAAACTTTCACCTGTTGGGTTCAACAAAAAGGTTTTTGATATAACAAATACAACCTTCCTCAATTTTTTTGGAGACATAAATCAAGGAAAAAATAGATTTCAGATGGTGATAAAAATACCAAATTCTTTCATTATTGGGTTAATGTCAGAAGATGTCAAAACAGAATTACAAAGTTGCAAAATGTAGAAGGCATTTGTTTTGAGGAGCATAAACAGATTGTTCATATGACAGCTTCTCATTTTGAAAAAGTTTTTACTTCACAAAATATAAATGCAGAATTTGACTGCAGACATATCATTTCTAATATGATTTCAGACATATCAGGTTTAGGGTTAGAGCCTAGAGTTAATTTGGGTTAATTAGAGACTATGGTTAATTTTGGTTAATTTTTGATAATTTGAAAGGGTTAAGGTGTTGGTTAGAGTTAATTAGGTTAATTTGGGTAAGTTTACTTGAAACAGCTCACTCTGCCTATATGAATGATTAAGTTTGTATAATCTTCACACACGTGTTTTCATGTATGCTGACCATCTTGAGGGTGCATGTAATATTTTTATTTTCCTCTCAAATTATAATTTGCATATATCATTAAATCTTGCCCCTGGGTAAATGTTTAGGTTTAGAGTTAGAGTCCAGTATACACTCCAGTTTATTGCAGAACCAAGCAAAATTATTGAATTAAGATTTGCACTACACACTCACCATTTTGACTCTTCCACTCTCACATCTATAGGCACACCTTTTTTCAACCTAATAATAAGTTAGCAGCCAACACGTCGACATTCGCTCTAGTTAGTGTTTTCCAATAGTATCTCGCTCCTCGCTCCATGGCCAATATTCCTGTCATACATCAATCCATGACCCACGCCCACAAACAAAGTGGGGGCACAGAGAAATGATTCTCTATATAGACTGACAAAGGGATTGATATGTACAGGGTCAATATGCATTATGCAAAGCTTTTTCCTAAAGTTGGGAAATATTTTTTCAAACATAAAGAGATCCCAAAGGCTGTTAATTCTACTCTCGTTTATCTTATTCCCAAAAAGGCAAACTGTCGCTCCATCATCGATTATAGGCCTATAAACCTTTATAATTTTCTATACAAAATTTCCATTATCCCCAACCCTAGCCCCAGCCGAACCCCAGCCCCAGCCCCAGCCCCAGCCCCAGCCTACCCCAACCCCATCCCTAACCCCAACCCCATCCCCAACCGTAACCCCAGCCGAACCCCAACCCCAACACCAAACCCCAACCGAATCCTAACCCTAACCCTAACCCCAACCGAGGCCTAACCCTAACCTTCATCAGTACATGAACCCTGAACGCTAGCCCTAAAATCATCAAAATTATGTTTAATTGGAGATTTACTAACCTGTAGGCGGTGGAGGAGATGACGGAGACGCTCGATTGGTGGTCGACAACGCGCGCAATCGGCGATGAGGAAGAACGAGGGCGGTGGCGACGACGAAACGGAGGGCGGTGGCGATGACGAGAACGGCGACGAGAAAACTGCGATGCCGAGGGAACAAGAAATTTGGGGATTTTGGGAATTTTGTGAGTTAACGCGCGAGAGAAATGAGGCGTAGGGCATTTCTGTGCCTTTTTAATTAAATTCCCATTTAGATGCCCCTGCGGATTAGTCCGTAGGTCATTGGTTTGCGGCTCCGGAGGGGCAAACAACAAATTATGATTTAATATTTTAAAATTAAAACGTAGGGTACCGTAGGGACAACCATCGGGCCTTACGGATTAGCCCGTAGGACCAAAATAAATCTGCCGATTTCAATATCCTTAAAGGCACCCCCTATTGTAGTAGCGCCAGCAAAAAAAAAGCCTCAGGTATTCTCAGTAAATATGGCAGTACTTTAATTTTAAAAATTCTAAAATTATAAGAAAAAATATATATACGAGCAGCAGCACACGTGTAAAAATTCTAATAAAATCATCAAACCTTGGTCTTTTCTATTTTAATTGGTTGATAATCTGCCGCTACTGGACCACGTCAACGTCGCAGGCGTCCGAAACGTATCTTTTGGCAAAATCGAATCTTGTTACCCATAGAAATGAAAAAGGGGGAGAGAGTGGGAGAGAGAAAAGCGCGGGACATGATTGATGGCTGCCAACTCTTATGAGCACCTCTGCAGACCCTGTGGCAGTGCGCGCAATTGCTCCTCACAATTAAAGCTGTCAATTTTCACCAACACAACCCGCGAGAATCGCGGGCCTGTAACCACTGACTCGCCTGCCCTGTGATGGCCCCCATGTCATCCATCTGGCTATCTCTACGTGGGCCCCACTGGAGGCTGGTGGGATCCCCACACACATTAGATTGAAAGAACTATAGATCTCATACCACCCAAAAAAAAAATCGTGTCATTGTCTGAAAAAATGAATATAATACAGGTAACCAAAATGGGATGTCATAATTGTAGGATCCCAAACATCAGTGAATAACATCAAATTAATGGAAATTTAGAGACGGATCGTTAGTAAGGAAATTGATATGATTTAATTAGGTGACAAGCAATACAAATAGAAGAAACAAAATTTTTGGTACTACAGCAATAACAGCTTGATTCAAATTTTTTATTACAATGGTCATGGCTGCATGACGAGGATTTGTGAGGATTGACGGAAGCAGCCAAAGCTGCGGTGGAGGAGAGAGGAGACCTCTTATTAGAAGGAGAAAAGAGACCATATTTAAGTGGTCTTTAAAGTAGGGTTGATACTGGAGCATATAAATGATCGAGCATATGGCTGTGACCTAAACTGAGTAGAAAAAGCAAGAGTCGATTCAGCAGGAGTGGTATTAGCGAGATTGTGAGAAAATTTTGCAGGAGATTCGGAATTTGATTGAATATTCGGTTGAGATTTGGAAAAATTCGTTGCAATTTAAATTGAGATTTGATTCAATTTAAATTGTTATTTAATTAGATTAAATTAGATTAGATTTAAATAATATCTTAATTTTTATATTTTTAGTTAAGATTTATTTATTTAGGGTTAAGTTTTTATTCTTCTATTTAAATGGATGAGAACCATTGTATTAGAGAGTTGAAGTTGAATTTGATTATTGAACAAATTTTACTTGTTAACAAGGAAAAGCTGTGGCTTTTGTGTTTAAGAAGAGGCAATCATATTTCATCCTTGGTTATTTAGGGTTTTGTTCTTGTGCTTTCTCTTGAGAGAGAGAGTAGATCGTGCAGAGTATCGTGCCTCCGTAGGCCAATTCTCATCAGTTGGTATCAACATGTAGGCGTCATCGCATTCTTGGTGAAAGGAGAAAAACCTATGACACACCGTAGGAATGGGCGTAGTGCACAAAACACGGGCGGGAACAACAAGATATCGAGTGTCACACCTCGCTTCCCAAAATACAGAATACGGGGGTGACTGAATTAGCCATGCTTCTACGGTCAAGAAAACATCCCGCCGTGGTCACATTTCGGTTTCTAGCGTTACATGGTAAGCAGTATATCAAGCACAGATAAATAGGAAATAACAGTCACTAATTATTACATTAAAATAAAATAGGATTTCATAACGGATACAAAGTATTTAACAACAGAAAAGAAAGATAACTAACGAAACCTCAACACATGTTCCAATATTGAAAATAAAACTAAACGATAAAAGGCAGATTCTACTGATCTAGGTCTCCACAAGCTCTTCGAAATAAGTCCGATCCTGTTCTGGGGCAGGATCCATTTCTTGCTCTGAGCATACATGCTCAAGTAGTCAGAACAACACATAAAAATGATATAACAACATATAGTATGTTTGCAGGAACATAAGTATGAACTAGAATTGTGAAGCAGTATTGCGAGAGCATGAAATAATATAAACATGTGGGTAATATAGCATATGTGAATCATGGCAAAAGTGAAACGCAATATTCATGTCACTAAACCTAATAGAGTTTATGTCATTTGAAATCGAATGGTGGAAAAAAGTTTTCGGGTTTAACAAAGGTCTCGTGCATGTCCGAGACTACGGTCCGCTGTGCTTGAGACATAACCCTGCAGCCATGTCGCTAGAAAAATGACCTAAACAATATATATCAATATCATTAATATCGAATGATCATTCTCTAAAATATTAATCTCGTTAAATACGAATTCATACGAGTTCGATTCCACCTTCGATTTCTCCATTTCCCTCCAGGTTTGAAGCGTACATTCATGAACCATATGAATTGTGTACAAGTACGTGCCATTTCATTTATTCATTCACAATTTCACGTATAATAGCCTGACTTCCATTCACTTGTGTACTCACGTATTTGTCACAACCCAATTCATTAATGTATTCAAATCGATAATGTAATATAACCAATGGGATGTTAATACATGTGAGTTCTAAACATGAGTCAAGTCATTACCATACAATGATATTCAGTTAACCATGTTATACAACATGAACGACTAAGTATGAGAGTAAAACAATCATATAGTATGATAATATACATTAACTATTAATGGACAACCAGCACCATTCAGTTTGCAAAAATTATTAAAAATAATTATCATTAGAATCAGGCATGACAATATAAAAGACGAAGAAAATAGACTCATTCATTTATCCAACAGAATTGGATTCATCTAGATACCTGATCTGGATTGGAAGATATCCTCATTTTAATCCTGGTAAATGGTGCTGGAAATACCGGTGTCAGAACTGAAGTTTCAACTTCGAATAAGATTATCTATAGGTTACATTCTGAATCTGGCGTCGCTACAGTTCGATGAAAACTAGGCTTTTCAGTTAGCTTTATAACGAATCAAACAAAGTATTAATATCATGAACTTACAGGGAGTTATGGCCGTTACAATGCTGATGGGTACAATTAACATTTCAGGAAAACAATAGTATCTTTCAACAGTGTAAAATACTTTAAAAATAGTAAATGTCAACGAAATCTAATGAGACCAATGCCAAATTAAAGATAACATATTTATCTACACGTTTATATAATTCTCATTATAGCAAGATATTTATACGAGGACATTTCAATAGTTTCAATCGAACAAACAACCAAAATTTCTTCTCTGAACTATAGTTCAGAGCTAACTTCTTCCCCAATTTAAGGCGACAAAAAAATTTTCAGGAAATTTTTTATAGATGTTGAGTGCTTTAAGTAAGCTTTGAAATGAATCCACGAACGCTACTAAACGATTTTTCTATGATTTACTACGATTTTTACAAGACAGCGTATACAGAAAAATTCAGAGTGACCGTCTCCTATTGGAGACGACATTTTATGTCCAAAACTAAAGTAATTCCATCTATATTTTCTACACCACCAGTTAACAGTAAACAAAACTATGGATAAAAAATGAGGGTTTTAAATCAGGGTTTTGGTTCAGAAAATACAATCAAACATTTAGCATGCATAACCGAAACTATCGGGATTTTGACTTTTGTCGAATCGATTTAAACGGGATTCAATCCCTACAATTTATAAACATCTTAGCACTGGATTTTAATCCCGATTACAATCAATCTAGCACAGCCAACAACTACGGAATGCAGTTAAGATTATCGATAATAACACATCACGTATATAAATTATAATTTTCAATCTCATGTATATATATTATACATATATAGCATGATAGAAAGTGAGGGAATCACTTGACTTGGGGTCCATAGGGGCACGACTGACGGTTAGGACGTAAGAAAATGTCGAAAATCTCTTTAGGGCATTCCGTCAAACACTTCGCACGCAAAATTGAAACTGTAGAGTGTTTTTCGTCATCCTATTGAGATAGGATTACGTTCGCTTGTCAGGCGTGTACAGATTCCTCCTATCTGTGATAGGCGGGGGTTTATTGATTGTGGGGATTCTAATCTCCGGCAACCGTAGACAAAACTGCTGTTAATTACCCCTCACTTTGAGGCGAGAGAATCTCCGATTAACGGGACATATATGTCATGCGAACTTAGCAAGCAATATGTGCATGTTGTGTTTTGAAAACAATTTTGAGGGTGCTTGGAACTTACGCCCGTGGATTGCACGTGTCGAGCTTGGCGTCACGTGTGTCACACGTGCCTTTGCGTTTGCACCCGTGGATTGCATGGGTTGCGCCGACGCAAAAGATTGGGGCTTACGCTACGTATGTGCACACGCTGTTGTGGAGCCGACGCTCCTATTATGGGCGCCCAAATTTTAGGCGAGAATACCCGGAAACGAACGATAACGCGATTCTCGAAAGGAAAATATAGATCGAAATCCACATTCCTAAAGGTTTCCCCAAGGAAAAGCTCAAAGGCTTTTTCTTTGATGGGGTCACCTTCAATCTTCTCCTATTTGGTCTAAAATTCTCTTTTGAATTTTCAAAAATTCGGGTTTGAATTTTGAATGGTGAAAATGGGTCTTTTTTCCCTTTTCCAAATTTTGGATCTTACCACAATGAGATTTTTGGAGATGGGTTCTCCTTCTCTTCTTTTTGGATCTTGAGTAGGAAGAAGGAGAGAGACAAAAATCTCTTCTTTTTGAGATTTGATGAAAGAATCATTCTCTTTTCATTGGGTTTGTGATCTAAAGTCTATTTACTATTTTAAAAAAGGAGAAGGTTTTCTATAAATTTAATTGAAGAAGAATCTCGAGAAAAGAGAGAAGTGTCTCAAAACCCTCGAATTTTTAGGGAATGAATTATTGTTCTTCATTTCCTGTTATGTTTACCTTATTGTCACGACCCGAAAGTACGGAACATGACCGGCACTTAAACTATGAACGTCTCGAGGCGTACGTAATCTAAGTAAACCGAAAACCCAGAAATCCAAACCAAGAAAAGTAGTAGAGTGCAGGAAAACCAACTTAAAGCAAGTTGTTTCAATAGCATAAGCCGAATTATGCGGTTTTTAAAAACATCAAAAATTTACTGAAAATTTCGGCAGAGTCTCCTTTGTAAATACTGGCCCCCAAACGGGATACAACATGAATAGTATACGAAATCAAGAAAAAGGCATCCCCAAGCGGGAGCTAGCTCTTCGTCAATCGACGGTCACAACCACACAAGCAATATAATATACAACGCCAACGGCGAGGATCAAAACTCAAAAGGAAACTCAAAACCACCAGAAATATAACGAGCGACTCTAGGGTCGAAAGAATAAACACCACTGGTCTCTATCTCAATAAATACATGTTTGGTTGATGGAATTTACTAGATACAACGGAATAATATTATACAAGGTAATATGATGGGCACGATACAAGAAAAACCCACCTACTAGCAAGTCACCTGAATGAAACTGAGCCCGCCAAGCCGTAATTAAACCTGTACGGCAAAACCTGCAAGAAACTGGGGCACAACGGGGGTGAGTTGCCAACTCGTGAATAGAAAAACATCTACGCACAGAAATCGCATAAATAACGCAACCTAGGTCAATGATCAGAATATATCCTCAATTATATGAATAGCATGCAGCCTATAACAATGGATAGGGTAATATCTAACCCGAGTGTGAACTCATGTGCCCGTGTCAGTGCCTCAGGTAGCAATATATCATATGGATGATGTATGAATGCATGGAACAGAATGCATGTACTGAATAAAACTGGTTTCATAAATCAGTGAGATTTCTGTATTTTAAAAGAAATGAGGTACCATATATGAAATCGGCATAAAACAGTGCCCAGCATCACACAAAACAAGTGTCCAAATACCTCGATATCTCTGTGTCACAATCTATGTACCTCAAGTCTCAATCTCAATGTCTCAATCACAATATCGAGGGCGCCGTCAGTCCAGACCGGCCCCTACCATCCATCTCAAGACCACGACGGTATCCTCCGGATATCCGACGCGTCGGGTAATATCACCGGTAGGTAGTGCTCCCCTGCCAGGCTCACATCGTCATCATCACGCGCTTCTTGCCCCGGGATACCTTACCGGGTCCACCATGTACCCGAAACGGTTCATCCGTCTCCTCGAATCGGGTCTCGAAATCCATCAGCAAACTCATGGTGGACGACTCATACATCATGGGAAAACCGTACTTTTTATTTTAAAAGAGAGAAAAGGTTTATTTATGTTTTTGCGGTTTTCCTCCAAATCCAGAAAATCTCATGGAAATTCGAATCCGAAACCTCAATAACATGTAAAATAGTGAATATATGCATGAGAATCCATGAATGCGGCATAACAATGAATAACAGTATGCATGAAGTAGCAGGTAATAACTACAATGTCTAAACTATTAGTTAACATGCTATGTCAAGCACTAATATTTTCTAAGGTGTACGTGACATGGCAATTACCGATGAAGATGTGTGTGAGCCGGCAAGTAAGTGTACGTGGTACATATGCATCATCGGTAATGGTGCTGGTGTCCTAACAGCATGATATCAATAATGGAGTATGAAACATAATATAAGCATGCGATGCGAAGCGAACCACAATAAGGAGCGGGAGCTGAATACTAAACGCAACTATAACTAATCTGCACTAATCTAATATAAGTCCTACAAATGGTGCCTTTTGAAATAACACGAATCATGGGGTTTTGAAAATAGGGGCTACGGTGTTTTTAAGAAAAGATACGTTTTTGAAATATCCCTAGAATCCCTTGACCTATCTTTTAAAATACGCATGATTCGTAAGCTTTGAAATAGGTAAGAATCGAATCTAATCTAACAACTAAACTAAACTAAAGGGCTAAACTAACAAGCTGGACTACAGGTAAGGAAACCGCCTAACGTCTGAGTCGATACATATACATACCTGTATATATATTAGTCGGTGATCCCGCCACAATAATATCATATCCGATACCATATCTATAATCAGACATCCCAAGTCAAGAGTGCGGATCAATCATCAAGATATAGCTCGTACGTAAATCCGTCGTACGGCATCCCCCAACTCTGGGTACGGGTCAAAATCACATTCATCATACTATTCACCTGGTATCCTTTTTATCAATATCATGTTCTGGTACTGATCTACGTCTAGTACAATACTGATATCGCCTAAGTATGCATGCACGTGTGTAAAAACTACGTCAAGGACCCGCTACAACGTCATGTAGTATCTAAGATACGAACCCTGCTATATCACCGATCTCACGGTCTCAAATCAAAACTCATCGACTCAGCTCAATCCCAAGTATCATCCTCAAATCCATATGTGAACACATAGTCCCATACCCATGTGAACCCATAACTATAAAGAATACCATGAGCACATATCAATAGGAATGTATGCAAGTATGTATGTGTGTATGTGTAGTGCAACACTACCCTAGGGTTCGCAACACTAAAATAATCCAACACACCAATATCCATCCTAAGCATCGTTATTAATCCTAAATAACATATAATAATTGTTGGTGTGTATACGCATCCGTATACACCACCACGGACTGCGGGGGTGCTATACGCCATCCACCCGACTTCTCCCCGTAGATATAAATCTACTCACCTGGTCCCCGCTAGCCGGTGCCGACGTCGCCACGCGCTTGCTTGTCGTCTCGAAGTCCACATGGGGGTACCTACATATCATAACGCACCATATCGCATTAAAACTAAATTCGAAATCGAAACGGCATACGAAAATCAAATCGGCACGCGTATCACGCATAGGTCCAAACCTATCGCCTACGCATGCAAGAATAGTCAAACCAACCTTCGATGTCGATGTACAAACGTCAAACCATCGAGAAAAATCCAATCACACTCATTTTCACATTCACGAACACTAATTTTAATATAAACTAGGTTAAAACTCACAAAACCCCTAATTTCACTTAAAAAGTCATTTTTCCGAAAATCTAGCAAGCACAATTCGCCGTTTTTGTACAAAACATGATGTTTAAATGAATGTAGCGGCTAATATACTTATTAAATATCTTAAATAAGTCATATAAACAATTTCCGGAATTTAATCTCATTAAATTCCAAAAACCCTAATATTCTAGTTTACAAAATACTTAAATTTTAACAATTTCAAAGCAAAATTGCACAAACTACAATCTAGCTTAGATTTGCATGATCCAAAGCATTAAACTACACTTAATAAAGTTAATGAAGCCATGAAAAACCTAATTAGATTTTTAGTCTAACATTTGCAATAATTTCCGAAAACCTAGTTTAGAAAAAAAAAAAAACTTAATTTGGACATTTTACATCTAGCAATCTACATATCATCAAAAGATTAAGTTTTCACTTCCTTAAGATGATAGCCTATACTTGGCAACCATCATTACATGATAAGAACCCTAATTAGATTCAAACACCATCACACAATTTAAATCTTGAAATTGGAAATCACAAAATTAGCTAATTAAACTAATTTAAAGTAGCTTATCAAAATCTAAACACTTGGGTTAGGATTATACCTCCAAGCCATGAGATCAAACTTAAAATCTAGCCTCCCAAAATGCTCTCTTTTCACAAGGATCCATGCTTGAAATGCTAAGGAATAATGGGTAAGTGTTGGATTTGGATTTAGAGTTGAATTTGTATGGATTTGAAGTGATTTTTGTGGAATTTTTTTGATGCAAAAATGGAGTGAGAACTTGGGGAGGGGGCTGCTGCTGTAGGGATGAATTTCGGCCAAAATTAGTGGGGGGGTGGGTGAGTGAGGAGAGAGAGTGAGGTGGGGAAGTTGCATTAAGTCAAAGTCCACTCATTTCTTATCATTTTCTACACTTTTCTTTTCTTTTCTTTCTTTTGCAAACCAAGTGGGGACAAGAGAGGGGCTGCTGAATTCAGCCAAGGGGAGAAGTGAATGGGTGTGTGTGGGTGTGGGTACGGGTGTGGGGTGATGAAAAATGATAAATACAATACCCCAAACATCCATTTAAGCTAAAAAAAAGACTTTTTTCTTCAATAATTTCTAAACCGTTTTGGCAAATGATTTCGTTCCAAAAACCACATGATAAAATTTTATTTAATGTTTTATGATGCACAAAATTTGTTTCAACTCATTCCAATTTGTAATTTTCCCTAATTAAATGTATTAGTGTCGGCTTAAAATAATAATAAAATAATATTTTTTTTTCAGAAAATTTGAAATTTCACCAGCGGCTCAATAAACACCAAATAATAGCAATTACATAGCTAGAATATGTATATTTAATTTTTATAATAAGATATTTGTATTTTGACTTTTTACAGAAAACCCCCTTATTTTACCGATTTTTTCGAAATTTCACCGAAACGATTTTCAAAACGTTACAATCTTCCCCCCTTAAAGAAATTCGGTCCCCGAATTTAAATTCAAACTCCCCCAAATACTAAAACATCTAAGAAAAATCATTAAGTCGTCGGGGCTCCGAAATTGTAAATACATAAGACAATTCGTAGCGCAGCGCATGCGCTTGAAAAATGAGTATATAACTCAAATCAAAACTCCGTCAAGCATCCCACAATTATCGGAGTCATGGAGAAGACATCAATGCCAAATCCAAATCAAACCAATATGATATAACTCGAAACTATACATGTAAACATCGAATCTATATCTGTAAGTATCTGAAGGAAATGCATGCCAATCTCTTTAAGTCGCTGTGCAACGCGTATAACACTGCACAGTGGCGGACGTCTATCATAAGAAAATAACTATATACATATATACCTTTGTTTGAAATGTACGTTCCGCCGTTTTGGAAACAATTTAGAAGGGTTTCCTTGTTTTAAACATTTCGTGTCATATCAGACACGTAGGGAAATACTGAGGCTATAGCTCGCTTTTTGGAAATCCCTTCAATAACTATCAATGCATGCAAAATATATTCAGGTACTGTCCTCTGACTAGTCCTGCTCAGTATGAAAACACATAGCAATATCATAAAAACGTACTGCTCTATACGAAATCAATCCCAAAATATGCACATGAATGCTACGTGCGTCTGGTGCGCACGGAAATCAAAATCCATGAATGTGCCATACATGCGCACAGAAACAACATCTAAGTGCATCGGGTGTGCACGAAACATCTGTCGTAGGCAACATGTGTGCCTGACAGCAAATCAGGTGCATCTGACATGCACGAAAAATTCTCAATTTAGTGCCTCTGGTGTGCACCAAAATCACCCTTCAAAACATGCGCCCAACATGCGCGAAAATCCAAATCAGGTGCATCCATCGTGCACGAAATCATGAAATCCAATATCAAGCGCCGAACGTGCGCAAAATCAATCAGGTGCACAAGGTGCACAAAACAAATATCGAGTATCACAATCGAAATCGAAGTCCAGTGCATCTAAGTGCACAAAAGGCGTATCACTGCACTGCAAGCATATAATAACTATACAGAGTGCAGGAACCAATTCGTGTGCATGCATACGCACAAAACCAACTCAACTGTTTAAAACCGTAAAATCATAAACATGTGAAACTAAAGCACGAAAACGATATCAAGTGCAACACTATGCAAAGATCGTAAATCCTCAATCATCAAAATCAAATCATACGAATAAATCACCCAAAACATCGAAATCAATAATGGCGGAACAATACCGCTCAAGCGCATCCTCTAAGAATCTTGGCCAACTGTCACGGTCACTAGTGGGACGTCTCGTCGATGATCATGAACTCTGTCCTGCTGATGTGCGTAACCATGACCACTCCTGGGTCAAGGTCTTCATTGTGAATTACCAATCTTTCCGTCCATCGGCTCCTCGGCCCTGTCGGGTGTGCTAACGGGGATGATCCAGTTCTGGCACGTCTCTTGTCATCTCCCGGTCAATCATCACGACCACTCGTAAGACAGCATATCACTGGCGTCGGCCTCTGGCTCTCTGAATGTACGTGACACATCTGATCCTGGGTGCAAGTATCCTTGCAGCAGTGTCCTGGAAGGAATCCTGCTCACGGTCTCTTCCATGTCTCGTCTCTGCCAACTGTCCGGAAGTCATCGTCCTTTCCTATATCTGCATCTTGCTCCGGAACGACTGCATACTCATCGCGACTCCTTCTGGAAGGTAAATCCAAGTACCATGCCTCGGCATGCGCATCGCATCTCTGATGTCGGCGGAGTGGAACGTCATCTCATCTAGATCTGGTACGAACCTCTTACTTCACTTTTCTCTAATGTCGTCTGCTTTGGACTCGTCTCATCGCGGCTGCATGGACTGAGCTCCAACGACTATCCTCATATCTGGAGTCTCCCAAGAATGTATCTCACCACCAAGCATCCGATTGAAGTCGAACCATCCGATCAAGTCGTCAAAACCTCATAATCCCCCAAGAGCTCAACCTCTTGGGCACAGTTTAACAGTATCGAGTACATACCACAGCATCGGTGGTCCAGCCGTAGAAGGGCAAACCCAAGCCTCACTAATGGCGCCGCAGAACTGCCGCAAACCCTAAGGTTCAAAGGCTTTCATACGGTCATTAAGTCGAGTTAGGGTTTCATTCTTCTAGAGGGACCATAGAATTGCCTGCATGTCTTTCCGAATACTTTAAACTTGGAATAGTAGGTTTCTGACATTCGATCGTCTCTGTCGACTCCCAATGTCTCCACGTGAAATCGTCTCTAGCTGGAATCAATCTATCTGATGACCTCGCATCGGGGTAGGCGAACGATCCACATGTCCTAGTCATTCATCCACGATGACTAGCGACCTTCTATCATCTCTTAGTACAACTTGTTCTGCACTAACTCCAGCATCTGGGGCAATACCTCGTCGTTCGCAGCAATAACTGGCTCGCTCGTCTGCACGCTGAACAGTGCCTCGATTATCATGAATAAGCAACACACCAACGGTCATCAAGATCTGGCTGGCCTCTATCATTCGCTCAATCCTCTAGTGTCGATCGGCACATCCGAGTAACCTCATAAAGGCGATCCGTGGAAACGCTCATGGCGCGGAAACACAGTCAAAAGACACCTCTATACAATCGGGTGTCGCCGGAATCATGCCATGGTCAGTCCTCGTTCGTGATGAGCTCGTGCTGACCGCAACTCTAGCCGTAGCTCTCCCTGCCCGTAATCGTGGCAGCAAAACCAAACTGGTACCGATGAGGCTAGATCAGGAAGGAATATAATACTGAATAAGGAAATGTACATCCTAAGGCTTCTTAAGTGGAGTGGCGTGTCGTAAATATGCCGCGGAACATACCAACGGTACGTCACTCTACTTTAGTCACCTATTCCATCAACCAAGGGTCATCCTACGCTCCGAAGGTAAAACCTAACGCTCTGATACCAACTTTGTCACGACCCGAAAGTACGGAACATGACCGGCACTTAAACTACGAACGTCTCGAGGCGTACGTAATCTAAGTAAACCGAAAACCCAGAAATCCAAACCAAGAAAAGTAGTAGAGTGCAGGAAAACCAACTTAAAGCAAGTTGTTTCAATAGCATAAGCCGAATTATGCGGTTTTTAAAAACATCAAAAATTTACTGAAAATTTCGGCAGAGTCTCCTTTGTAAATACTGGCCCCCAAACGGGATACAACATGAATAGTATACGAAATCAAGAAAAAGGCATCCCCAAGCGGGAGCTAGCTCTTCGTCAATCGACGGTCACAACCACACAAGCAATATAATATACAACGCCAACGGCGAGGATCAAAACTCAAAAGGAAACTCAAAACCACCAGAAATATAACGAGCGACTCTAGGGTCGAAAGAATAAACACCACTGGTCTCTATCTCAATAAATACATGTTTGGTTGATGGAATTTACTAGATACAACGGAATAATATTATACAAGGTAATATGATGGGCACGATACAAGAAAAACCCACCTACTAGCAAGTCACCTGAATGAAACTGAGCCCGCCAAGCCGTAATTAAACCTGTACGGCAAAACCTGCAAGAAACTGGGGCACAACGGGGGTGAGTTGCCAACTCGTGAATAGAAAAACATCTACGCACAGAAATCGCATAAATAACGCAACCTAGGTCAATGATCAGAATATATCCTCAATTATATGAATAGCATGCAGCCTATAACAATGGATAGGGTAATATCTAACCCGAGTGTGAACTCATGTGCCCGTGTCAGTGCCTCAGGTAGCAATATATCATATGGATGATGTATGAATGCATGGAACAGAATGCATGTACTGAATAAAACTGGTTTCATAAATCAGTGAGATTTCTGTATTTTAAAAGAAATGAGGTACCATATATGAAATCGGCATAAAACAGTGCCCAGCATCGACACAAAACAAGTGTCCAAATACCTCGATATCTCTGTGTCACAATCTATGTACCTCAAGTCTCAATCTCAATGTCTCAATCACAATATCGAGGGCGCCGTCAGTCCAGACCGGCCCCTACCATCCATCTCAAGACCACGACGGTATCCTCCGGATATCCGACGCGTCGGGTAATATCACCGGTAGGTAGTGCTCCCCTGCCAGGCTTACATCGTCATCATCACGCGCTTCTTGCCCCGGGGTACCTTACCGGGTCCACCATGTACCCGAAACGGTTCATCCGTCTCCTCGAATCGGGTCTCGAAATCCATCAGCAAACTCATGGTGGACGACTCATACATCATGGGAAAACCGTACTTTTTATTTTAAAAGAGAGAAAAGGTTTATTTATGTTTTTGCGGTTTTCCTCCAAATCCAGAAAATCTCATGGAAATCCGAATCCGAAACCTCAATAACATGTAAAATAGTGAATATATGCATGAGAATCCATGAATGCGGCATAACAATGAATAACAGTATGCATGAAGTAGCAGGTAATAACTACAATGTCTAAACTATTAGTTAACATGCTATGTCAAGCACTAATATTTTCTAAGGTGTACGTGACATGGCAATTACCGATGAAGATGTGTGTGAGCCGGCAAGTAAGTGTACGTGGTACATACGCATCATCGGTAATGGTGCTGGTGTCCTAACAGCATGATATCAATAATGGAGTATGAAACATAATATAAGCATGCGATGCGAAGCGAACCACAATAAGGAGCGGGAGCTGAATACTAGACGCAACTATAACTAATCTGCACTAATCTAATATAAGTCCTACAAATGGTGCCTTTTGAAATAACACGAATCATGGGGTTTTGAAAATAGGGGCTACGGTGTTTTTAAGAAAAGATACGTTTTTGAAATATCCCTAGAATCCCTTGACCTATCTTTTAAAATACGCATGATTCGTAAGCTTTGAAATAGGTAAGAATCGAATCTAATCTAACAACTAAACTAAACTAAAGGGCTAAACTAACAAGCTGGACTACAGGTAAGGAAACCGCCTAACGTCTGAGTCGATACATATACATACCTGTATATATATTAGTCGGTGATCCCGCCACAATAATATCATATCCGATACCATATCTATAATCAGACATCCCAAGTCAAGAGTGCGGATCAATCATCAAGATATAGCTCGTACGTAAATCCGTCGTACGGCATCCCCCAATTCTGGGTACGGGTCAAAATCACATTCATCATACTATTCACCTGGTATCCTCTTTATCAATATCATGTTCTGGTACTGATCTACGTCTAGTACAATACTGATATCGCCTAAGTATGCATGCACGTGTGTAAAAACTACGTCAAGGACCCGCTACAACGTCATGTAGTATCTAAGATACGAACCCTGCTATATCACCGATCTCACGGTCTCAAATCAAAACTCATCGACTCAGCTCAATCCCAAGTATCATCCTCAAATCCGTATGTGAACACATAGTCCCATACCCATGTGAACCCATAACTATAAAGAATACCATGAGCACATATCAATAGGAATGTATGCAAGTATGTATGTGTGTATGTGTAGTGCAACACTACCCTAGGGTTCGCAACACTAAAATAATCCAACACACCAATATCCATCCTAAGCATCGTTATTAATCCCAAATAACATATAATAATTGTTGGTGTGTATACGCATCCGTATACACCACCACGGACTGCGGGGGTGCTATACGCCATCCACCCGACTTCTCCCCGTAGATATAAATCTACTCACCTGGTCCCCGCTAGCCGGTGCCGACGTCGCCACGCGCTTGCTTGTCGTCTCGAAGTCCACATGGGGGTACCTACATATCATAACGCACCATATCGCATTAAAACTAAATTCGAAATCGAAACGGCATACGAAAATCAAATCGGCACGCGTATCACGCATAGGTCCAAACCTATCGCCTACGCATGCAAGAATAGTCAAACCAACCTTCGATGTCGATGTACAAACGTCAAACCATCGAGAAAAATCCAATCACACTCATTTTCACATTCACGAACACTAATTTTAATATAAACTAGGTTAAAACTCACAAAACCCCTAATTTCACTTAAAAAGTCATTTTTCCGAAAATCTAGCAAGCACAATTCGCCGTTTTTGTACAAAACATGATGTTTAAATGAATGTAGCGGCTAATATACTTATTAAATATCTTAAATAAGTCATATAAACAATTTCCGGAATTTAATCTCATTAAATTCCAAAAACCCTAATATTCTAGTTTACAAAATACTTAAATTTTAACAATTTCAAAGCAAAATTGCACAAACTACAATCTAGCTTAGATTTGCATGATCCAAAGCATTAAACTACACTTAATAAAGTTAATGAAGCCATGAAAAACCTAATTAGATTTTTAGTCTAACATTTGCAATAATTTCCGAAAACCTAGTTTAGAAAAAAAAAAAAACTTAATTTGGACATTTTACATCTAGCAATCTACATATCATCAAAAGATTAAGTTTTCACTTCCTTAAGATGATAGCCTATACTTGGCAACCATCATTACATGATCAGAACCCTAATTAGATTCAAACACCATCACACAATTTAAATCTTGAAATTGGAAATCACAAAATTAGCTAATTAAACTAATTTAAAGTAGCTTATCAAAATCTAAACACTTGGGTTAGGATTATACCTCCAAGCCATGAGATCAAACTTAAAATCTAGCCTCCCAAAATGCTCTCTTTTCACAAGGATCCATGCTTGAAATGCTAAGGAATAATGGGTAAGTGTTGGATTTGGATTTAGAGTTGAATTTGTATGGATTTGAAGTGATTTTTGTGGAATTTTTTTGATGCAAAAATGGAGTGAGAACTTGGGGAGGGGGCTGCTGCTGTAGGGATGAATTTCGGCCAAAATTAGTGGGGGGGTGGGTGAGTGAGGAGAGAGAGTGAGGTGGGGAAGTTGCATTAAGTCAAAGTCCACTCATTTCTTATCATTTTCTACACTTTTCTTTTCTTTTCTTTCTTTTGCAAACCAAGTGGGGACAAGAGAGGGGGCTGCTGAATTCAGCCAAGGGGAGAAGTGAATGGGGGTGTGTGGGTGTGGGTACGGGTGTGGGGTGATGAAAAATGATAAATACAATACCCCAAACATCCATTTAAGCTAAAAAAGAGACATTTTTCTTCAATAATTTCTAAACCGTTTTGGCAAATGATTTCATTCCAAAAACCACATGATAAAATTTTATTTAATGTTTTATGATGTACAAAATTTGTTTCAACTCATTCCAATTTGTAATTTTCCCTAATTAAATATATTAGTGTCGGCTTAAAATAATAATAAAATAATATTTTTTTTCCAGAAAATTTGAAATTTCACCAGCGGCTCAATAAACACCAAATAATAGCAATTACATAGCTAGAATATGTATATTTAATTTTTATAATAAGATATTTGTATTTTGAGTTTTTACAGAAAACCCTCTTATTTTACCGATTTTTTCGAAATTTCACCGAAACGATTTTCAAAACGTTACACTTATATAGGCTTTACATTTTACATCTTGCCTCTTGGGCTTTACAAAATTGGTCTTTTGCTTCTCCCATAAAAATGTGCTCATTTTTTTTTGCACATAAGCCATAGGTTTTGCATATTTTGGCTTTTTTCTCATTTTATCTACAATTTCATACTTACTCACATATAAAAAATATCTATTTATTACAAATTTCTGTTTCCTTCTATTTTGATGGTCGGCCAGCTTCGTTTGGGCTTGAGACGGTTTGGCCGTGGGTCCAGTTGCTTGGGGTCAGACCCGGGTCCACTTGAGAGTTGACTTGTTGATTTTCTGACTTTGGCTTTTGGGCCAAAAGATGTAAATTTTGACCCCAACAAAGTGCCCTCATTAATGAATGCACATCATGTATATGAGTCATGTGAATGAAATTGATGGATCTTCTTTTATAGATCTGATTTTGGGATGCTTGACTTGATTCCCTTTTAGCGGCGTAAAGGTCGATATCATGAGGCGGAGCATAATTCCGGTGTGGGGCAGATATTCTGAGCCGAAGTATGATTTCGACACAGGGCATATATTCCGAGGCGAAACATAATTCCGATGTGGGGATTAGTTCCGAGGTGAAGTGTAAATCCCCAGTTTCCGTATATATATTTTCCGTATTTTTCCAGATTTTTCCTAAATTTTTTCCATTTATATATATATATATATATTTATTATATTTTTATTATTTTATTTTTATTTCTAAACTCAAAAATAAAAACAAATCCTAAACCTAACCCGACCCGACCCCTACCCGACCCGACCCGCTTTCCCCTTTCTTCTTCTTCGCTCCTTCTCTTTCCCGCTCTTTTTCTAACATTTCTCCCCTCTCCTCGCGCTCGCCCACGATTGCGCCCATCGCCGTGAGACCCGCGCCCCACTCGCCAACTCCCCCGTGATTCCCTCCACCAAATCTTCTCCCTCCAACGGCTTCCCGTTCTCGTCCTCGCCGTAAAACTCGCTCCCCCACATCTTCGCCTCACTCACGTCTCGACCGAGCCTCTCCCTTTTTCCCATCTTGCTCCTTCTCCCTCGCCATCACTCTCTTTGTACCCTTCAGCTTTCTCCTTCGCCGCTATCGCCTCCCTCTCCTTCCCAAGCTCTCCGTGTCCACTACACCCAATACCACTCACCGCGACCAGCCATCACCCCACCGGAGTTTCCTTCTCCGTCGATCTTTGAGCTCCACCTCACCGACGAGCTTTCTCCTCCGGCCATCCCCATCAGCTCTACCCTACACCCACTGCACTCAAACTCACGACATACTGCACCCCCACTCCTTCGTCAACACTACTGCCGCCGCTACCCATCGCCGACGAGCTCTTCCTCCATCTTCACAGTCGACGACTCCTCCATCACCTCGAGCAAAGCCCGAGTCTCTTCCATCGAGCTCCACGACTCCTCACCCGAGCGCATTTCCCCTCGCTGCAACCGCCACCGGTACTTGACACCGCTGACCCCGCCTTCATCGCACTCCTCCCGACGCCGCCGCTTCGCCGCCTGCACCACCCCAGTGTTGACACTGCTGCACCGCACCGCACCGCCGTGCCACAACCAATCGCCGCCTGCACCACCGGAGCTTGACACTGCTGCACCGCACTGCCGTGCCACAACCAATCGCCACCTGCACCACCGGAGCTTGACACTGCTGCATCGTACCGCCGTGCCACAACCTCTGTGCTCACCTTTGCATCATGCCAAGCCCCCCAAACTTCTCACCCGAGCCACTGCGAACCGCCAGCAACCCACTGTCCCCATTGCCATAACACCTGTGCCCGCCACCACGCCAGTGCTGAGCCTCCCTAAGTCCTCACCGGAGCCCCTGCTTATCGCACGTGTATCGTGTCGTGATGTCTCTGTGCCATGGTCGTAGATCGTTGCGGTGCTGCCACCATTCGTCGTCGCCATCCCAACTATCGAGCCCTTGCTAGGCAAGTGGAACCCTCTTCTCTTGCTTACTCATGCTAATAATCATATTAGTTAATTGAAATAATAATGTTACATAATATGGTGTATACATGTCTATGGTTATAGTGATATCGATAATTAATAATCAATTAGTTTCGTAGCAAACCACTTCGTTCGATTATATTGAGAGTTTACCATCCCATGTCAATATCTTTATAGCTTTCAATTGAATAACCTTAGTTGGATCGATTAATGAGAACAGATGTTTCATTTGATGCCTATACATAACCTGTGTATTTGACACGAAACCCTAGATGAAAACCCTATATAAAAATGGCAGAATTTATGGCCCATGAATCCCTTTAATGATAATAGATAACTTGAAATAAATTGAGGGAAAAATATTGATTTCATCACTATGAATGATACCTCCGCCTAGTTACGGCAAATCTGAAATTTTACCGTGCATGTTGCTTTATTAAAATCATTGTAAATCAAATACAAATCAAAACCGGATATTCTATAGTTCTTATCGAAACCGAATCGATAATCTATAACCCTATAAAGTTTACCCTTCAATACTGATAGGACACTGTAACGAGAATTGACTGGAAATGTGGCGTTGGACTGCAGTCCGGGGCAGCATTCCTCGAGTACTTGAATTTAAATACCTGCACATCCCTACATAAAACTGAAAATTTGCGGATCCCCATATAGTTGCGTAGATAATTTAGTTATCTAACACATGAATCTTTTCCCGTCCCGTTTCACAGTCTTTTGATATTTATTTTGTATTTTAGAGTATCGACGTGTTCTGCAGTTTCAGCAGTGACATTTCTTACACCTTCACATTAAACAGGACATAACTCCTAGTACTGAAAGTCTATTATTAATCCGTTTGATGCGTTGGAAACCTAACAGATAGACATATATTTTATTCACTGGGGAAATGCATGAATTTGAACACAATCCCTAGTAAACCGCGCGTGAAGTTGGACTTCCAGTTCTGAAACTGGAATTCCAGCAACCGATCGCTGATTTAAAATGATTATAAATCGCTAATCCGAATTTCATTTGATATGAAACAAATTTAACCGCGTAGATAATCAAGTATAATCTGTACGCCTTTTATATTGTTTTAATCGATTCTACACGTGTGATTTATAGTGAATTTTGCAAGTCATATGGCATTGGGTGTCATAATTTAATGAATATCTGTTCAGTGCATTTCTACCTATTTTTGTGTTTACTTTATACCTTCTGCATAGTGATTGTTTACACTGAAACCTAGCGACTTTTGTGCATTGTCGATATATAAGTGTTAGTGATTGGGTTATGGCAAGTACGAAATTGAATCAGTGATTGAAAATGATATTGATAAGTGGAAACGTGATTGAAAGTGGAAGCGATATGTATTTGTTCACAACCTATCTAATACATATTATAACCCGGAGAATGGGGAAATCAAAGTGGAATTGAACTCGTATTTAGCGAGGTACAGTGATTTAGAGGATGATCATTCGCTATTAGTGATACACACACACATTAGGTTGTGGGCCTAGCGGCACGGCTGCAAGGTTATATCCCGGGCAACAGTGGACCGTAGTCTCGGACATGCACGAGACCCTTATTAAACACGAGCATCCTTTCTACTGATTGATTTCATTGACTTAGTGACTGATAAGTAGTGACATACATATTTCCTGGTTTACTGACATGATACTTATATCGCACTGTTCATATTTAAATGATGTTCATTATTCTCATGTTCTATATTCTATTGTACATTTCATTTTTAATAGTATTGTACCCATCATATATATTTATTACTATATGTGTCGCCCTAATGACATGAGTGTGCATGCTCAGAGGACGAAGTGGACCCAGTCAAGGAGCATGACCTGCCGTTTGAACTCGCGGAGGTCTAGACCGCAACATCAGCGCCATTCCTTTTTGCTTTAAGCACAGTGGTTTTTGTTGGTTAGTTATTTCATTATGCAAATAAATGTATCTCGAATTCTTTTATTGTAATGTAATAAAGTTGTGAACTGTGAGTCCCTTTACTCTTGCACTGTTTACTGACTGCCATATAATACTAGAAGCCGACGTGTGATTACGGCGGGATTATTCCCTGACTGTAGGAGCATGGCTGGCCTAGTCACCCCTCGTATTCCGTATTTTAGGAAGCGGGGAGTGACACGAAGTATAATTCCCATACGGGAGCAGACATTCCGAGACGAAGCATGATTTTGACGCGGGGGCAGGTATTCCGAGACGAAGCATAATTCTGACATGGGAGCATACATTCCGAGACGAAGCATGATTCCGACACAGGAGCAGGTATTCCGAGACGAAGCATGATTCCGACATGGAGGCAGGTATTTTGAGATGAAGCATGATTCCGACACGGGAGCAGACATTCCGAGACGAAATATGATTCCATACGGGGGGGGGGAGGGTATCCGAGGCGAAGCATGATTCCGACACTGGGCATATATTCTGAGATGAACCATGATTACGACGCAGAGGTTGATTCCATGGTGAAGTATGATTCCGATAGGGAAGGCAGATATTCCGAGGCAAAGCTTGATTCCGACGTGGACGAAGTATGATTTCGACATAGAGTTTGATTCTGGGGTGAAGCATATTTCTGATAGGGAAGGTAGATATTCTGAAATGAAGCATGATTCCGACGCGGGGCATATATTCTCAGATGAAGCATGATTCTGACGCAGAGGTTAATTCCGGGATGAAACATAATTTCGACACAGAAGCAGATATTCTAAGAAGAAATATGATTCCGATGCGGGAGTTATATTCTGAGACGAAGTATGATTTCGACACAGAGGTTGATTTTAAGACGAAGCATGATTCCGACAGGGAAAGCAGATACTCCGAGACGAAGCATTATTCTGACACGGGGCATATATTCTTAAACGAAGTATGGTTCCGACGCAGAAGTAGACATTCTGAGACGAAGCATGTTTCCGACGCAGAGGTAGGCATTCTGAGACGAAGTATGGTTCTGACGTAGAGGTTGATTCCGAGGAGAAGAATAATTC
Organism: Agapanthus africanus; assembly: GCA_030015575.1. NCBI lineage: Eukaryota > Viridiplantae > Streptophyta > Magnoliopsida > Asparagales > Amaryllidaceae > Agapanthus > Agapanthus africanus. Next base: position 817,632,318 of record CM057339.1, on the reverse strand, counting down.
CGTCATGGAAGGCAGTTGGTTGACTTGACTTTGAGCGAAACATGATTCCGACATGGAGGTCGTTGGTTGACCCATTTCTGAGGCAGGGCTTTATTCCGACTTATTCCGATGGAGAGGTCGTTGGTTGACTTGTTGATTTGATTTGTTTTAGTATTTTCCTATCTTTCTAGCGAGACTTTCTGAACTTAGAAGTACTGCCGGGGGGAATTTGATTTGATTCCTGCCAGTTTCGCGGGACTTCTGGGCTCGGAAGCACTTTTCTAGATTTTTTTGAACGAGTTTGTGCCTTGCATGTTTTCACATGCTCGTGGGTAGTCATGCTGTTTTTACTCACGATGTAGGGTTGCTAGGCACACGCACAAGGGTCTACGAGGCATCAACCATGCCCGATTTAAAATTTAGCCGTGCCGAACAACCCGAATACGGAACTTTAAACTAGAGATTAGGCGAAAACTAACATGCTAAACACTTTAACACTAAGTGAGAGGGATTACAACCTTTATAGATCCGGTCCTTCACTTCATATGCTCCGTGTTGTGGTCCCTTCGCTGCGATCATCGGGATCCGGACTCTCGAGAGGTTCCACGAAGAGAAAGACGCAACCTTTGCTTCCGATCTTCGATACTAAGATGATCTACCTTGAAGTTTCTTTAACACAAGCTAACACTCATGAAATGAAGTGAACACCCTCATCTAAATGGCAAGGGAAGATGAGGATGATGAAGTAGGATTTTTTCTCTCTTTATTTATCTTTTTCTCATATTTATCCATCACAATGGAAAAATCTAGCAAGCTTTTTCATGAAAGAATGAAGGAAGAAGAAGAATAGTGATCCATTTTCCTTTTGTGATGAATAAGAAAGGATTAATATGAAGAATAATGCAACCATGGTTGACTTAACCATTGTAGAGAATTGACTAGGGTTAGGGTTTGGGTTGAGTTAAGAATGAGTCACTTATAAATATCTTTTCCAAAACAAAATAGAAAACCTTCTAGAAACATCTAGAAAGCTTAACCCTAATCCAAACCCTAATCATGTTTAAACTCCACTAAACAAGTTGCATTAGTTATCATATCATGTTATAATATTATATATCACATATATAATGTTTATCGTAACAAAATAAAATAATACAATTAACATATATCGCATATATATCAATGTATTACCCGAGTGAGAAAAAGAATCTTTTAGTGAGCAAATATTAGTTAATGCAATTTAATATATCATATATATTATTATACATTAAATTATCGAATCAACACTTGATCCGACAATCCGGCTATATCGCATATAACCGGCTAATATTTATCCGTACCGATTCATCGAATCAACACTTGATCCGATGACCCGGCTGATATCAAATATCGCGAGAATATAATACGATATCACATATCGCGTTATCCTCAGTCCCGCACATATGTGCTCCTACTCCGTTTTGCCCGAGTCAAGAAACCTCTGTGTAGGACTCTAAAGAATCGTCAATACGCCGGCAGTAGGTGATGATCATATCAAACACCCACAAGCTGCAAGCGGTCAGCTAAACGTAACAGCTACCCAGGTATTGAGCGCTCAGAAGATCAACAAGTAAGCCTGTACATTCTCCTGCGAATCTAAACAGTAACACTCCCGTACAGTCCGGTCTCGTCGTCTGATATGTTGCATATCTCGCCTAGGGGTGGTAAACGTCAGACCCCAGTAGCTTGATAAGTCGTGTCGATTTGAGGTCTATAACAGTTCGAGAAACTACTGATAACACTTACCAGTAAATCTCAGCAACCCTGGCCAGGGATTTCCGGTTATAGCCAATCGAACACAGCACAACATCAACTCCCTATACCGGGAGAGACGAATCCCCTCCTATCGCTCATTGCCTCCATGTGATTCGGGACTGTACCCAAAAGCCACCTTTTTGCACGTCCTCTTGGATGTGGTATGATGGAAATCAAAGCACAGTGGGAACCACACAAGACTCTATGACGATCTCGGGTCAACAGACTACTCTGTACCAGTGTCACCGGAGAACTGCCATCTGACGTATGGTATAATACCATCTGGGAGTTCTCGGCGAGTCCGTCCAGTGTACCCAGTCTCCACTGAGCACCCGTACACCATCCTTGATGTCAAACACCGATGGATATGGGATCATCCATCGCCCATCATATGGGTCAAGATGCGTATATGCTAGTCTACTCTGGTGCATCGATGCCCTGTCTCGATACACCCTCGACTAGGAACAGTTATAGGATGTACTCGTCGACTACCGTGGCCCCACTAGTATGATCTCATCATAGTCCCAGTAGTCGAGTACATATCCTAAGGGCTTTATCAATATGTAATATAGAGACAATCAGAGTACATGTTAAGATAAAGTACAACCAGATAGCATACTATCATGTCGAGCAAGAAAGTCCTCCCTATATATGTCCTAGCATCCACTACAATATACATCGTATGTACAGTAATGGCCTCTAGGGCATACATATAACTAACAATCTCCCACTTGCACTAGGGCCATCTGTTATGGTATCGCATACCCAACAATTAGCTACGGTTGGAGTATCTCATATTCAACCATCCCATAAAAGTCTCTACTGGGAAAAAGGCCTTCGTGAGTGGATCCGCGCTGTTGTCCTCTGTGTCTACTCTCCTAACCTCGATCTCCCTGGAGATCAACCATCTCCATGATCAGGTGATACTGCCTAAGAATTATATCTGGATTTTAGATGGGACGGTAGTTCCTTGGCTAAAGCCACAACTCCATTGTCACACAATGTTAGGAACGAAGTTCATCTTATGAACTTATATATATCCAGACTGCCTCTTTGGTAGTATCTATGGTAACGATGTATCTTGCCTTTAATCGTCTAGTAAGTCACGGTATCTAGCTTGGAACTCTTCCAACATACCGTCCCTCCACGGAGGGTATAGACAATGCCTGCGACTGACATTCAGTCGTCCTTATCACTCTGGAACCTTTCCAGTAATTCTCCCCAAGATCGATTGATACCATCTCACTACAACTAGTGAGTATCCTAACATTCAATTAGATCTATCTCATAGATCCAAAACCTAGGATTTAGTAGGTATCACCTTGATCCTATATGGAGAATCCTTGTGATAAGCGGAGATTGACCGTGCGTAGCATAGGAAACTTCTTCCCTATCAAGAGTATGTCATCCACGTACTCTACGAGGATCTCCACCATACTCTCTACTACCTTTTTGTATATACAAGGTTCATCTACCATTTTGATGAAGTCAAACTCTTTGACTACCACATCAAAACAGATGTTCCAACTCCGCGATGCCCGTTTTATCACATAAAACATCTTGCACACGTTTCCGCTGCTCCCACTGTCTACGAAGCCCTCTGGCTGTGTACTTATAGACGCTCTTTTCTAAAACATCATTTAGAAAAGTAGTCATGACACCCAACCACCAGATATCGTAGTCATGGTATGTAGCCGTGGTAAGTAGGATCTGGATGGACCTAAGCATAGCTTTGAAAGTCTCAACTTTTCCATGTACACCAAGTAATCTTCTCAAGATATACTCGCTCCTGATGGGGATTTAACCCTTCAGATAAAGCAACCAAAGTCCATACTTTGTTGGTGTATAAGGATTCCATCTCAGATCGATAAGCATCCAGCCATTCTTACAGAGTCCCACTCTTGATGGCCAGCTCGAAACTAGTTGGGTCATCATCTCATGATGCAATCCTCGCTCCCACTGTCATAGAGAAACTGAAGTATCTCTCAGGTGGTTGAGGAACCCTTCTAGATCGGCGGAGAGGCTGAGGTTCGTTGGTTACTATTGAATGCTTTGGTTCTACCAAATCATCAGCTGCAGTTTGTATAGTTGGAACATTTCCAGTTCTACATAACAGACCTTGCCTCGAGCTTGTCCGGATTTTGCTTTTAGACATAGGCCGGACAACCTCAAATCTTAACAAGCTTAAGATATGGGCTCTTCCCTTTCCATATCACATATGAAGTGGTAGGCAACTGATTTGATTTGAACCCTATTCAATAGGAATGCAGCTTCTCAAGTGCATAACTCCCAAAAGGAAATAGGAAACTCAGTAGTGCTCATCATAGAGCACACCATATCAAATAGGGTGCTATTGCTCCACCCCGATATACCATCGTGCTATGGTGTATACGGAAGAGTAATGCTGAGAGAGAATCTCATTCTCCTTTAGAATAGTCCAGGAATTCCGTGCTCAAGTATTCTCCTCCTTGATCACATCAAAGGACATAATACTTTTACCCGTATTTCCGGTTCTCTACTTCTAACTCATATTTTGTGAATATCTCAAAAGGTTCGGACTTGTGTTTCAACAGGAACATATGTCTGAATCTTGAGAGATTATCAGAGAATGTAATGAAGTACAAAGAACCGGTCTCGGCATGTGTAGACAGGGGACCTTCATACATCAGCATGTATCAATCCCAAGAGTTCACTAACTCTTTCTCTGTTTCCAATAAACAGAGCTATAGTCATCTTATCTTTGTGACATGACCGGCAAGTTTCACGAGATGTAAATTCAAACAGATTTAAATATGTATCTAAATGTAACTTAGCTAGCCGGGTCGCATTGATATGACCTAGTCTACAATGCCTCAAGAAGGATTCGTTCATTTCTGAACTCTTCCTCTTGTATGTGTTCTGTATACTAAGAACTGTGGTTTGATTTAGAACGTCAATGCTTTTAGACAACGTGCCTGAACCGATCAACTCTTGATATAGGAAATGTTCAAAACATTATCCCACAATACAAAATTATATCCTTTCTTTACTAATAAAGAGACTGATATGATTTTGTATATCAGGTTCGGTATCTAATAACATTTGTTCAGAATCAATGTATTCTGGTAATACAGGGTGACAGTGACCAACAGACTTGGCTGCAACACTTGCACCGTTTTCTATCTCATGAAACTTATCACCCGTTCTCAGTTCTCTACCTATCTGTAGCCCATGTAATAGATTACATATGCGGGATCCTGATCCGGTATCACATACCCAGGACGTAAAGGATACTGAGAAACAGTTCTCTGTAATGAACACACCCGAAGATGATGCATCAATATGCACTTTCTTCGTTTGGGCGGTACGGGAAATCTGGTATTCCCCAATGTCCTGCTCTGTCTTATAACAATTATAAGTTGGAGCGGGACCAACGTTCCCCAGCTCAGTATAACAAGCGGGTTCGGTCAATATATCCGTTTTATTATCTTGATTAAGGCGTGATATGGTCGCTACCTGGAGAGAGAGAGAAGAAAACACTCAGCGTATGCTCTTGCAAGATTAGATTGGTTATATAATATATCTAATCAGGATGTCTCCCACTGTTTTTGTCAAATCTTCCTTCAAACCCTAAAAGGAAAGACTAGCCGGGATTAATTACACGCTACAAGTTCGCCAATCTTTCAGCCAGGCCAGTGTCGGTACTTTGAGGGAGGTCCCCAGTGCTATCGCACGAACCTAATTAAAGTAAACCTCGTTTTCCCAGAGGCGTAACCCCGTTGACACCTTTCTAGACACCTACTTGATCGGCTAATTGTAATGTGTAAAACTCTCCCAGGAGTAACTCTTACTCGCAGCGGGTATCGGGATCCAACTATCTTATAGAAGGTATGCAATCTCATTGCAAATTTCAACACTTGAAATTCCCAATAATATTTTACCCCTAGCATCCTATGACCTTGACGGAGGTCAACAAACCATAGGCTACTAGTCAAGTTCAACCCGTCATTTCCTGATTGAATTAAACCCACCCGCACGACCCTTGACGGAGGTCAATAAGGCCGCACGACTACCCTAATCCAATCTGCATCATATGCATAAGCAGATAAATACTAGTCAGCTACCGCACACTACGCCTTGACGGAGGCCAACAAACGTAGCACGAATACTAAGTAGGACTTATCTGAAATGACGGAGGGTTACGACAGGTTTTTCAGAAAACCTATTGCGTAATGAACTTGATATCGTTGTAGAATCGAGTGAGTTTAAATGGAGTGTTTTTGAGGCTTTTCTAGTTTTGCTAAAGGGGTCACTCCCGGTGAAGGGATCGTTGGCCCTTTCCTCATCGAATAAGGTGCAGGATATTTCACAAATACCACTATGCAAAGCAAGAACTATAGAAGCAATCAAAAGACAAACCGAGTTTGTAGCATCTGCCAGTTATCGCTAAAGGAGTCACTCCCGGTGAAGGGATCTCGGTCCTTTCCTTATCGAATAAGGTGCTGGATGTTCTACAAGGAATACCGCTATGCAAAGCAAGAACTAGAGCTACCAGTTTTTGTAAACAAGTTTCTACAACATCTTAGGTTTCTTTTATTTCATTAATCTCATTAATGAAGTCCCATTTTATTATGCTTCACAAGCATCTCTTTTGAAACGAAATCTGCAATATAACATATATCTCATATATATATAATATAAACATTCGTCTCAGGCAGTAATATGATCTCATCACAGAACATTGCAGCAGAAGAACATATATGAAATATTGGATATACTAGGACGTCCGTGTTTTCAATACGAGCCTGTATAAAACACGGATTCCACGGTCGCGATGAATAGCCAAACCCACATCCCTAGACCCCTACGAGAGCGGCAAGTAACACTGCCAATTCTAGGGTTAGGAGACCCGGTCTCGACTCCTCGAGATGGTCTCCCACTGGACCCTAGAACCCGGTTACTTGTGCTCCCCGCCTTGGGTCTACCTAATGCGGAAAAGTAAATAATATACAACGGTGACATCTTCCGCTACCTGGAAGTGCCCCAATAAAAGAATATTACATACAAATGAATTTTACATGAATGACAAAGAAAAACTCTCATCTCACATAAAACCCCCCGGCTATTCAAAACGCGACGATCCAATATAACATATCACAGCAACACATAATATCTCATATCATCAACGTAAGCAAGTATGCGTATCCCGATTGTCGTTGATGTATAGCAACGGAGCCGGCGATACACCACATACTACGCTTACGGTCACAGAAAAGAAAGTGTAAAACTACAACAGTTGGAATCCGCAACCTCTTTAGACATCGCATGCCTAACCAAATGAATTCCTTAGACATCGCATACCTAACAATTATAAACCCCGCATTTTAGTCTCATTATCGAAAACTCTTTTCAATATCAAGTCGGGCAATTCAACAAGATTCCCGACGTCCTGATCGAATGCTCGTCGCAAACTTTAGTAGACGGCCGCACCCCCAGATGCCGTCGACGAAGTGCACCAAGGCGGAACACCGCTGCCGCGAGCACCCGAACGGATGCTTTCGGCGACGGGGTTCTCCTACAGTCACTTGGTCGGGGCTAAGAGGTGTAGCTGTCTATTAAGTTTACCCGGCGAGTATCCGCGTACGCTACGTGATTGCGACGTACTTTTGATCACATCAAAATTCTGTGGCAACCGATCATCTGAGACTAAACTGCTATGTTTATAATATTCAAATCAGTTATCTCATAACTGCCTGTGGATTCCAAATATTGTATCACATTCCAGATAAATAGAAAAATTTAAACTTTCCGATCGAATCATCAAGCACCCAAGATTTCCCCAATGTATCTCAACACTTGAAATCAGTTTAAAAACATCCATCACATGCCACAGTACCAATGGTCCAGCCGTAGAAGGGTCAAGCCAACGCCTCACATGTGGCACGCCGTACTGCCCCAAACCCTAAGGTTCAAAAGGCAGTTCAAGACGGTCACATAATCGAGTTAAGGTTTGTTGTCTTCTAGAGGGTCCACCGAGTTACTTGCACGACTTAGAACATTCTTAAACACGAGAAAAAATCCAACTTTTGAAAAATTTTCCGACAGGGGAAAAAGTGAGTTATTGATATCCGTTCGAACTTTTTAACAGTTTCTAAAAAATATCCGGACAAACCTAAACAAAGTTAAAATATCCGATCGAATCTTTAAGTCCCCAATACAACCCAGATAATTCAACAGTTGAATAAAAAAAAATAAAAATTTCCAGAAGACTCAGCACTTGAAGACAAGAATTACTGTGCAAGCCACGTGGTGTAACTCAACAAAGTGGCCGCGGAACCGCCGCGAAACCTAGGGTTGCGCCGCGGTTCCGCGCCTCGTTTGTCGAGTTAACATCACGTGCTTCACAGTAACTCATACAATTCCCTGCTGAATTTTTTGGCAATTTTTAACTCACAAAAAACCAAATTTTCAGAAAATTTCCAGAGAGTGGGTTTTATCGGGTTTTCCGGGTTCGATCGGACTTTAAACTTCGTCTAGACTTCACCTAAAGCTCTAGCTTGGCTCTGATACCACTGTAGGGTTCCTAGGCACGCGCACAGGGGTCTACGAGGCATCAACCATGCCCGATTTAAAATTTAGCCGTGCCGAACAACCCGAATACGGAACTTTAAACTAGAGATTAGGCGAAAACTAACATGCTAAACACTTTAACACTAAGTGAGAGGGATTACAACCTTTGTAGATCCGGTCCTTCACTTCATATGCTCCGTGTTGTGGTCCCTTCGCTGCGATCATCGGGATCCGGACTCTCGAGAGGTTCCACGAAGAGAAAGACGCAACCTTTGCTTCCGATCTTCGATACTAAGATGATCTACCTTGAAGTTTCTTTAACACAAGCTAACACTCATGAAATGAAGTGAACACCCTCATCTAAATGGCAAGGGAAGATGAGGATGATGAAATAGGATTTTTGCTCTCTTTATTTATCTTTTTCTCATATTTATCCATCACAATGGAAAAATCTAGCAAGCTTTTTCATGAAAGAATGAAGGAAGAAGAAGAATAGTGATCCATTTTCCTTTTGTGATGAATAAGAAAGGATTAATATGAAGAATAATGCAATCATGGTTGACTTAACCATTGTAGAGAATTGACTAGGGTTAGGGTTTGGGTTGAGTTAAGAATGAGTCACTTGTAAATATCTTTTCCAAAACAAAATAGAAAACCTTCTAGAAACATCTAGAAAGCTTAACCCTAATCCAAACCCTAATCATGTTTAAACTCCACTAAACAAGTTGCATTAGTTATCATATCATGTTACAATATTATATATCACATATATAATATTTATCGTAACAAAATAAAATAATACAATTAACATATATCGCATATATATCAATGTATTACCCGAGTGAGAAAAAGAATCTTTTAGTGAGCAAATATTAGTTAATGCAATTTAATATATCATATATATTATTATACATTAAATTATCGAATCAACACTTGATCCGACAATCCGGCTATATCGCATATAACCGGCTAATATTTATCCGTACCGATTCATCGAATCAACAATTGATCGATGACCCGGCTGATATCAAATATCGCGAGAATATAATACGATATCACATATCGCATTATCCTCGGTCCCGCACATATGTGCTCCTACTCCGTTTTGCCTGAGTCAAGAAACCTCTGTGTAGGACTCTAAAGAATCGTCAATACGCCGGCAGTAGGTGATGATCATATCAAACACCCACAAGCTGCAAGCGGTCAGCTAAACGTAACAGCTACCCAGGTATTGAGCGCTCAGAAGATCAACAAGCAAGCCTGTACATTCTCTTGCGAATCTAAACAGTAACACTCCCGTACAGTCCGGTCTCGTCGTCTGATATGTTGCATATCTCGCCTAGGGGTGGTAAACGTCAAACCCCAGTAGCTTGATAAGTCGTGTCGATTTGAGGTCTATAACAGTTCGAGAAACTACTGATAACACTTACCAGTAAATCTCAGCAACCCTGGCCAGGGATTTCCGGTTATAGCCAATCGAACACAGCACAACATCAACTCCCTATACCGGGAGAGACGAATCCCCTCCTATCGCTCATTGCCTCCATGTGATTCGGGACTGTACCTAAAAGCCACCTTTTTGCACGCCCTCTTGGATGTGGTATGATGGAAATCAAAGCACAGTGGGAACCACACAAGACTCTATGACGATCTCGGGTCAACAGACTACTCTGTACCAGTGTCACCGGAGAACTGCCATCTGACGTATGGTATAATACCATCTGGGAGTTCTCGGCGAGTCCGTCCAGTGTACCCATTCTCCACTGAGCACCCGTACACCATCCTTGATGTCAAACACCGATGGATATGGGATCATCCATCGCCCATCATATGGGTCAAGATGCGTATACGCTAGTCTACTCTGGTGCATCGATGCCCTGTCTCGATACACCCTCGACTAGGAACAGTTATAGGATGTACTCGTCGACTACCGTGGCCCCACTAGTATGATCTCATCATAGTCCCAGTAGTCGAGTACATATCCTAAGGGCTTTATCAATATGTAATATAGAGACAATCATAGTACATGTTAAGATAAAGTACAACCAGATAGCATACTATCATGTCGAGCAAGAAAGTCCTCCCTATATATGTCCTAGCATCCACTACAATATACATCGTATGTACAGTAATGGCCTCTAGGGCATACATATAACTAACACACGAAACCTTTTCAGGTTTTCATTCGTACCCCTTTCGCTTGTAAACTAATCCGTTTTTTTAGCTAGACTTGGGTTGAAATTCTGGATTCCGGGTTGGCATCAGTGTTGCTAACACTGAAGCATGGGTGCCAAGAGAAATTCATCATTTTTATTAGTAGAACTTGGAATTCTGGTTTTCGATTAGTATCAGCACGTTAACACTGAAGTATAGTGCCATGAGCGACTCATCATTCACCACCGAAGGATTTGGGGGATTTGGATTTTGGTTGGCGTCTATCGCTACACTGGAATAGCGTCAGGAGCTACACATCATTCGTCTTTAGAGGATTTTATATGTTCATAGTTTAACAACTTAAGGGTCATTTGTTCCTAGTTTAACGACTTAGGAGACATTTTTTGGCTTCATTTTCTTGTTTGTCATTTTGGTGCATCTTTGCGGGGTTTTCTGGGATTAGTTTATTCGTGATTTGGAGCATTCATGCATAACATTTCTTGAGATATCTGTCATTGATGGGTGGTATGGGCCTATTTCCCTCAACTCTTATCAATTGGTAGGGTTTTGAGTTTGGATCTTGATTGTCATCTGTATCACAATACTGGAATGGTACCATAAGCGACTCATCATTCACCGTTGGGGATTTTGAGATTTGGATTTTGGTTTTGATTTTGTTGGCATCTGCATCGCTATACTGGAATATAGTACCAGAAGCAACTCATCATTCGCCTTTGAAGGGATTTTTTAAGAGTTTGTGCCCTTGCGGGTTTTCATAAGCCATGCGACGGTGGTTGCGTTGGAAGCTGAGCATTTTTTCCCAGAAATTTAACATACATTAGTTTAATTTCATTTCAGACATAACTTGAAAACTTGAGAAATTTTAGTTTAATGTCATTTCGGACATGAATTTGTGGAGCAGGTATGTGAAGCGGTTTTTTGTCGGCATCCGAGTACAAAGTAGAAGCGAAGAACAGCGAGCGGACCCTGATCGTCATTCGTTACTTGCGACTAACAAGCATTCAAAATGCCACCATTATTGATTATTGTTGAGAGTTGTTTTTTGTTGAAATTTGATGGTCTAAATGAAGGAATATGGTTCCGTACAGACAAAAAGGTTTGTCTTGAGTGAGTTCGCTTGACCCGAGAGATGGGAGGAGTGATAGGTCTCGCCGAACGTGCCAGAATCTGTACAGCGTTTTTCGTCATCTTATTGAGATAGGATTAAGCTCACTTGTCAAGCATGTATAGATTCTCCCTGCCCGTGATAGGCATGGGTTTATTTATTGTGGGGATTCTAATCTCCGAAAGTTGCGGACAAAATTGCCATTAATTACCCCTCAATTTTAGGTGAGAGAACCTCTGATTAACGGGCCATACAGGTCATGCGAACTCAGCGTGCAATATGCGTGTGTCGTGTTTTGAAAACAGCTTTGAGGGTGCTTGGCTCTTGCGCCCGTGGATTGCACATGTGGCGCTTGGCGCTTGTGCCTGTGGATTGCATGGGTTGCGCTTGGCGCTTGCGCCAATGGATTGCAGGGGTTGCGCTTGCGCAAAGGATTGGCACTAGCGCCACGTGTGTCGTACATGCCTTTACTCCTGCGCCTACGCCTTGGATTGCACGGGTTGTGCTGGCATAAAGGATTGGAGCTTGCGCCATATATATGAACACGGTGTTGTGGAGTTGACGCTCCTAGTATGGGCACCCAAGTTTTTGGGCGAGAACACCTGGAAATGAACGAAAACGCGATTCTCGAAATAGAAATAAAAATCAAAATCCACATTTCCGAGTGTTTCCCCTAGGGAAAAGCCCAAAGGTTTTCCCTTTGATGGGGTCACCCTCAATCTCTCCTATTTGGTTCAAAATTCTCTTTTGAATTTTCAAAACTTCAGGTTTGAATTTTGAATAGGAAAAGGGGTCTCTTTTTCCTTTTCCAAGTTTTGAATCTTGGCACAATGGGGTTTTTGGAGACGGGTTCTCTTTCTTCGTCCTCTTTCCTTTTTGGATCTTGTGGAAGAAAGAGGGAAGCAAAAATCTCTCTTTTTGGGGATTTGATGGAAGATTCACTTTCTTTTCAATTGGTTTGTGGTTTAAAATATATTTACTTTTTTTTAGAAAATAAGGCTTTCTACAAATTTAATTGAAGAAGAAGAAGAATCTTGAGGAGAGAGTGAAGATGCTTAAAACCCTAGAATTTTTTGGGAATGGATTATTGTTCTTCATTTATTGTTATGTTTGCCTTATATAGGCTTTACATTTTACATCTTGCCCCTTGGACTTTACAAAATTAGTCTTTTGCCTATCTTAAATTTATGTGCTCATTTTTTTTGCAGATAAGCTATGGTTTTTTTTTGATATAGCGCCCTCAAGGCATTTATTGTAATTGCAGGAAGAAAATTATGGTAATTAAGGGAGGACCTATACGGGTAGAATAGTCTTGCTCGAGATGATAATATGCTAAATGGTTTGTTTTTATTATTATGTGTATACATTTTACATGGTATTACATGTCACTTATACATAATGATAAAGCCTATAGGATTCTTTCTTGACTACCAGCATTATGATGGCGATATATACGTGGAAGTTGGGTAGTCCATACACACATCTTTAAATATTTTTAGTCATGGGAGTATCGAGACTGGACATCGATATTCCATAGTAGACTAGTGTATACGTGTTTAGACCCCGACGAGGGGCGATGGACGGTCTCGCAAGCCATTGGTGTTTTGGCACCTAAGATTGTATACAGGTGCTCAATGGAGGTGAGTACACCGGATGGACTCGTCGAGAACTTCTAGATTGTATTATACCTATTGTCAGATAGTAGTTCTCTGGTGACATGAGTACAGGATAGTTCTTAGACCTGAGATCATCATTTGTCTCGTGTTAGTTCCCACTGTACTTAGATTATTACCCCACCATGGCTCAAAGGAGTCGTGCAAACAGTTTTAGTTGGGTACAATCTTGAGCCATATGGAGGCAGTAAGCGATTATCAGGGATTCGTCTCTCCTTCTATATGGAGTCGATGTCGCGCTATGTTCGGTTGGCTATCACTATAAATCCCTGGCCAGGGTGGATGAGATTTACTGATAAAAGATCAGTAGCTTCTCAGTAGGTGATAAACCTGACACCGGCTCGACTTATCGGGTAATTAGGGGTCTGATGTTATCCACCCCCTAAACCCGGTATGCGATACTCTTTGATGAAGAGACCAAACTAAATGGAGATTGTCACTTATAGGCTCAGTAGGGTACGGCACGGACTTGATTGTCGACCCCCCTTTTGGTATATATCTGGATAAATGTTACGTACAGCTAGTACCGCTGACTTACTTATGGTTATGGATTTATCCAGTAACCCACTGACATCTTATTGTCGAGTCTTTAAAGTTCTACACAGAGGGTTTTCCCGGTTCAGGAGATATGATCTAAAGGCCGTATGTTGATACGTGCATGGGTCCGATTAAATATGTGTACTGGCTACACGGACTTTAATCGGACGGTTGATAATACTAGCCGGCTTAGTATTAAGCCAGATTACTAAATCATGTATTGATTTAATAATTTACATACACACACACACACACATATTCTAGTATTATGTTCACTATTCATTTTCTTTCTCTTGGCTATTTGTATTGATACACGTATGTGTATGCGATACATATACCGGGTATTTTGTATTTATACATATATATTCTAAAAGAAGGACATCTTATTTGTTGATTTTCTTTTTAGAAAATCAAAGGAAATGAGGTGGAGAGGAGGCATGGATGAGAGCATGGTACAGAGGGATGGGTTCATTTTATATTTGAAAAATAGCATGACATATATTTGTTTCCCCCAATAAAATAGCAAAGCTCAGTTCAAAATTAATGAGGCAGCGCCTTACGTGCCCTCCACAAGGGCGCCAGCGCCAGAGCCAATTAAATCCTATGGTGGCGCCCCGCGTGCTCCTCACGCGGGCGCCAGTGTGCAAAGCACAAAATAATCTATTAAATAAGAGTTACAACTCTCAGGTGGCGCCTCACGTGCACAACACGTGAGCGCCGGCGCCCAGATGGAATTAAATTTTACTCTCTGTTAAACATAGCTGTTGGATCAAAAATCCAACAGAGATGATAAATCATAAAAAATGCAGAATTAAATTCTGTTGGGAGAAAATATTTCCCAAATCTTTCTAAAATAAGAAAAATACTTTTGGTTGGATCAAAGATCCAATTATAGAATAAAATTCTATTTTGAAATATATTCTCTCAATCTTTCTAAATAAGAGAGATTGCTCTCTGTAAAATAGAGAACCATTGGATTAAAAAATCCAATGGTGATTAAAAATCACCATTTTTACAGAATAAATTTTGTACAGGGAAAATATTTCCCCAATCACGTTAAAAACAAAAATTATGTTCTGTAAAACAAAAACCCTTGGATCAAAGATCCAATGGTGGGTAAAATTTCCCAAATCAATTTGAATCTCTCAATGAGAGATTTTCTCAAAGCTAATTAACAAATTGCCTCTACTATATAAAGGACCCAACACTTCAAGTCTGATATAGAGGAACCCCTCATAAGCTTCTAAAAAAAAGAGACAGAAAGGTTCAAAAGGAACAGAGAATTAAATTCTCATGGAAGAAGATCTTCCTCTTCAAAAACTCTAGGTAAATAAAAAAATAGAGATCAAAATATCTCATTTACCTATTGAAGGGTTTAACCTTTTTAAAAGAACTTAGTTCTTTCTCTAGATCTGATCCGTGAGGCAAGTCTCCCACAAGTCGAGAATTTAATTCTCATCTGGAAGAACTTGTTCTTGAGAATCAAAGATTCAGAAAAGAACTAGAAATTGAGTTCCTAAAAAATAAAAGCATACAAGAGAAATCTAGTTCTTACAAAAGAACTTAGTTCTTAAAAATGAAGCTTGATCCTAGATCTTCAAAACAAAGATCCTGGTGATCATTAATGGGTAAAAATGCCATCAACGGAGGAGAAAAGAATTCACGCCGCACGTGCTTCCCACATGGATGCCTCTAAAAGCGCCTTGCGCCTCATGTGGGCGCCACATAAAAAGAAGAGTGCTTAGCACTCATTGGGCAGCGCCCGCCGCCCGTCGTCGCATGTGAAAATCACGAGGGCGTCTTAAAGTGCTCAGCACTCCATTAAAAAAAGGGAGAGCCAAAAGGCTGAGTGTTCAACACTTATTGGGCAGTGCCTAGCGCCTCACGTGCTCCCCATGTGGGCGCCGCAAAAAAGAAGAAAAGAGTGCTTAACATTCCACAGGCAGCCCAAGATGGCTGGGTGTTCAACACTCATTGGGCAACGCCCAGCGCATCACGTGTTCCCTACGTGGACGCCATAAAGAGTGCCTAGCACTCCATATAAAGACAAAACGAGTAAAGTGTTCAACACTTATTGGGCAATGCCCATGACTGAAAGGTCCACATGATTATATATGGGCGTCAGAAATCATATAAGTGCTCAACACTTTTTGCATAAAAAAGTGAGACTGAATAAACAGAGCCCAAGAAAGTGCTTAGCACTTTTTCAGAAAAAATGGGAGACTAAGCATACTAAAGCCCAAATTGGCTAAGTTGCTAAAGTCTTGCAACTAAGTCCAAATGCTCTGTTGTTGGATCTTAAATAAAGAAAATCCTAAAATGTTGTTAAGTGGATCTTAGTCTAAAATTGGACTAACGTATCCTTAATAAAAAAAATCAATTGAGCCCATATGCTCTCAATTTCCAAGGTCTCAAATATGATCAAAAATTCTTAAGCCCACAACAACCCTTTTCCCTCAAATACGGGATTTGGTTCAAGAGTACATCTTTTCACACCTCTGATACATGTCGCTGTAATTCTCCAACGTCTTCAAAGAGGTGGTGGGTCTCGACGACCAATACCTTCTTTATACATTGACGAGCATGACTCAAATCGGATTATGCCCCAAATTGGGCAAATTCCATATCTCCATTGTTCATTTTTCCACGTAACAAAGACACGTGCGCATAGGGTGAATGATGGACCGAAATGTCCCTAAACTAATATTCGTCTCTAAAATGGCGATAAAGGACAGAAACGTCCTTAAAACTAACATTTCGCCTCAAACACGACGATAATGGACCGCGATGTCCTTAAACTAAAATAATCGAGCCCAAATGCTCATATGTTTAAGTTGATCTTAATCTCAAACCAGATTAACGATCCTTAAATCAAACCAAACCTAAATCTAAAAAATATACGGATTTGGATTAATCTACGCCCTACGGGCGACGACATAAATTAGTCTCTGTATACAATCCACGGGCAACCAAAATAAAACAAAAACACACACACGACACGAAGTGAACTTCCAGAGCAGGAGAAAGTGGTTATCGAGATGCGGTAACGTAATTAACTACAGGGACTTGCACCTGCAGGGAAGAGCGTCCCCACAATCAAAAACCCTTTATAAACGAGGGGGAATCTGACAAAGTCTGCTACAATGGCCACATCCATCCAAACCTCTGATATACGGTGCCATAAGTTAACTTGGCATCTTCGGAGAGGTGGACAGATAAATCCAAATAGCATTTGCCCCTAGGACTCAGTCCGGACGTCCCGACGTCCCGGTCTGTCTTCCGGCGGTCAACAAATTTTGGCACGCCCGGTGGGAACTTTTCCTCTTTCCACTCCACATTCCGTGTGTCGTGTTTCGGGAACAAAATCACGGTTTGCTATGGTTGCCCTTGGATTCGAGGTACTAAGATTTTGTGTCTTGTTCCTATGCAGAAGAAGAAGAAAAATCAATGGATTCCAACTGCACAAACTGCAACAGCAACTCCTGCTCTGCCCCAACTGGAGGAGTGACTTATAGGCCCAATGCGGCCTCCATCTTTTCAATGCCGGTGGGGTAAGTAACTCAAGATACTATCGGATTGTTCTTCGGGACCATGCTCCTACCAATGAGCATCGGTGCCTCAACGCCGCAACCCGATATTCCTAAGAAGTTGGTCTTCCACCGACCGACGACTGCAACGGCTCCTCTCAACGAGCCGTCCAAAAAAGGGGTCTCAGTCTTTAATAAGTTAAGCCAAAGCTCAAGTGGGCCCGCAAAGAAGCCCGTGATTCCCAAAGGGGCTACCCCAAAAAGGATAGCCCTTCCAATTCCTGCTCCAAATGAAGCTGTCAAAAGTGCTTCACTAGCTAGACGATCGGCCTTCAAGAGGCTGACCGTCTCCAATCAAATCTTGCCAAGGACGTCGGTCTTTAACAGGCTGGCGACTGCTAGAGCTCCTCAACAAAACTAGAGGAAAGCCACAGCCTCTTCCAAAACTGAGGCGGTCCCGTCTGCAAGACAAGCTTGACGTCGCCACTGGCGCCGGGTGAAGAAAGCTGGGGGCAACTCCCCCTCTTGACTTACTCTGCCAGCTCCAATGGTTGAAATTGATACTGCTGTTCCAACCGGGAACTGCTTTGAACCGTTGAAGAGGGTGCGCAAAAAATCCCCTATAGCGGTACTAAAGAATCACCTCCTTCTGTTGTGGTCCCTGTGCAGGAAAAGCAGGAGCGGCCCCATCAGCCGCTCTCCTCCCAAATTCATAAAGTCTGGCAGATAGTCCAGGACTCTATGATCGATGAAAACTACTCTCGTCGATCGAAGAAATTAAATGTTCGGCAAGAGAAAGACCATCCTTCCATCATACAGGAGGGGTGTCTTTTACACAGGTGTCTGTTACAACGGCTCCTTCAACTTCGACCTCCTACAAAAGGACGAGGCCGGAGAAAATCCCATTGCTTGCGGCAAATTCCAAAGGCGCTGGACCCAAACACCCCAAGTCTGGGGGCATGATCGTACACACGGTTTACATGGCTTCCGGGAAAGAGGAAAGCCATGCTTACATGGGTCATCGGCCGCAAACTCGGTCGTTGACAAAAGCTCAGGAGATACAAAAAAAGCTCCAGGAAATGCTGATCAAAATATCAGCACTTACTGGGCAGAAATAAAGCCCGGAATCAGCATCTGAACAGCGCCAGGAGCAGGAGACCGATATAGAGTTCCTACGAATGCTTGAAAGAAAGGACAAAGAGGCTGTGGAACAAGCTGCTAATATAAAGCAGATGGTGCTTCTATTCCAGGACATGGTTGGAATGATGATCCAGCCAGAACCTCCAGCCGAGGATCCGCCAATAATCATCGAGGATGACAGAGGAGAAATATCAAACCCTCTTCCAGCTCTATCAACAGCTAAGGAGGAAACGGTCTCCAAGGCTGCTCTTGATAACTACATCGCACAACAAATATAAGCTCATCAAGCGAATGAAGCGGCCGACCATACTGTCAGAACTGGGCGACCATACCCAGGCTGGTATGACTAAATCAAGTACCCACCGGGATATACGATCCCCAAATTCCATGTGTACAAGGGGACAAGCAACCTCTATCAGCACATCGTGCAGTTCAGAGCTCTATATGGAAACACTGGAGGTGATGACAAACTATTGCTTCGCTGGTTCGTTGGCAGCCTGTTAGAAACGACCTTTAAATGGTACTCGGAGCTCCCAAATGACTCCATCAAAACATTCACAGAGATGGAACTGCTGTTCACACAACGGTTTGCCATCGCAAGTGAGCGCACCCCGATCACGGTATTAATCAATGCCAGGGTGAAGTCAGGAGAAACCTGGGTCCAGTATGCGATCCGGTGGTGGAACCTATGGTCAAAATGCGAACAACACATCGAAGAATCTCCCACCGTGGGCATGTTCTTCGGGACCCTTGATCCTCAAATGACTATGTCCCAGTTCATGACGTTCTTCAAGCCGACCACCTTCCAGGCCCTGATGGACAAGCTGGCCAAAATGGACCAGATGGGCCACGGGCCTTCCTCCTCAAAAATGGACCCTCAAAATGCCAAGGGTAAAGGGAAAGCAGCCTTCGTTGCCAACACTCAACAGCAACCGAGCGACCCGAAATCGGTGGCTCGCCAAAACAACATGCGTCCGCGTCTATCCCTAGAAGAAAGGCTAGGACGCGCTTACTCGTTTCCTCGTGACAGGACGAGGAGACTGTTCGAGCTGGAAGTGCGCAACAAACTTATCACATTGCCAGACCCACGACGTCCACCGCAACCCGGCGATGTCAACAACCCTAACTACTGATCCTATCACAGAATGGTGAGCCACCCAATTGAGGATTGCATGTATTCAAGAACTGGGTCGAGGACCAGTATCAACAGGGGAAATTCATGCTTTCTTAGAACTGGAGGGTGAACCCGCCACAGAAGCACACTCCCAAAAAGGTGGATGCACCGGGGGCATCATGCTCGCTTGTGGAAGCAGCTCCATGGGAAGTCATTCACTCAGCTATAACCAAAAGAATGCTGAAAAATCTCAAGGCATGTCCGGCAGTCAGATGGAGAAGCCCACTTGAACCGAAAATTATTGAAGGGATGCTAAAACCGCGCCCCGTATCGAAAACTGTCGACAAAGAGCAAAATCCCCAAGTCGAGCCTTCAAAATCTTCGAAGAAAAAGAAGAAGACCAAGAAGCCTGTGCAACCTGCCGAGTATGATGAAAAATGCACAGATCTACAAAGGTATATTGGCGCACTGGATGAGTATAACCAGAAAGCACGGACACCGGTTACCCTCGAAGAGTTCCTCAAGCATATTCTTGAGAACGAAGAGAGTGACAACGATGAGCGAAATGACTCATCAAAAACCGAAGACTATGTAGCAAGTTGCAATATGGTTTCCTATTCGTCGTTAAATGACGAAGAAGTCCCCTCAGCATCAGAAAACAACACAGAGGAACTAGGGGCAGGATCAGCGCCAAAATCCTTGGAACTGTTGGAAGACTCAATCGATAGGTTATTAAATGAAGCCTTTCAAAAAAGCAAAGCTGACGAGAATGCGAACCGGCCATATACGAAAATGCTAAGCGTCAGCGTCAGGATGAACAAGCTGCGGTAAGGAGGAGTCGTAAAGTATCCCGACCAGACCAAAGCACACCTGCAGTAAACAAGAGCAGGATCAAGACAGAGAAGCGATTCGCCAAAGCCCTGTGAGTTAGAATGAAGCTGCCATCTCTGGTAGGAAACATTCCCGGGGTCATATGCCTCGATGGAGAAGATTCATATCCAAACTACTGCCCATATCATCGGATGATTATCCACCCTACCGAAGAATGCAGTGCCTTCAAGAAGTGGTGGCAAGGATGTGTTGCCCATCAAAAACTTCTAGAGGATGAAGCGCAAAGCTCGTCGACTGCAAAAAAGTGCGGCAAGTGCGCGTGAGAAAATGACTGGCAACTGTTATATGGTTGATACCAGTTCGAAAAGGGGATAAAAATCAGGTTCTTACCTTCGGGAGCGACTCTGAGGACGAAATGACCCTCATCCCTCTCTTCAAAGACTCCACCTCCAAAAAAGAATAGGGAGAGAAGAACTGTGGGAACATGAAGCTGCGTAACCGCACGCTGCCGAAAAAGAAGAGGGAGAGAAGAACTGTGGGAACATGAAGCTGCGTAACCGCACGCTGCAAACAAAGGTTCGAGCTAAAGGGAAAGAAAAAATCCCTGAGGAAATCACCCTTGATGAGGGAGTTGTCAAATAGCTCGCAGTGAGGGACCCGCCTAAGAAAAATAAGGTGGATTACAATGTCCTGGCACATTTGAGGAAAATACCCTCACAACTGAGCATATTGGATGCTCTCTTCCTGTCCAAAGAGGCACGTGATTCTCTGATCAAGGTATTACAAAAGCCTGATCAATTCCAAGCTTTCCTCCCAGAAGAGAAGATGAAGGACGAGCTGGCGGAGGTTCACACAGCTGACATTATATTCATTGATGAAGATCTCCTCCTCGGAACGCCCGAACATAATCGCCCGTTATACGTCACCGGGTACTACCACAACATCAAGATAGGAAAAATCCTTGTCGACAACGGATCCTCCGTCAATCTTCTCAATGTGAAAGTGCTGAAGGAGATTTGCATGAACGTTCAACACTTGGCCCGAACAAAATTACCATCTCCGGGTTTGACTCACAGTCATCACGGACGCTTGGGTCCGTAATACTGACGTTACGCTTAGGGATGCTCGTCACTGACATCAAATTTCATGTCATTGACGCCAAGACTTGCTATAATGTTCTGCTCGGCAGGCCCTGGCTGCTTGAGTATAACGTCATCCCTTCTACACAATATCGGTGTATGAAGTATTTCAAGGACGGTTTAGAATGCAGCGTCACAGGGGAGCTGAATCTGTTCTCCGTAAACGAGGTACGGAAATATGAAGATGCAAAGTACTTCCTACCGGACTTCGAAGATACGGAGATGTGTCATAAGCCGGAGGATAAACAGAAGTCCGTCGCCACTATCCCGATCTTTGGGAGAGACTTCGAGGAAGATGAAGAAATAGTTTACTCAGGGCAACCTCATAAAGAAAACAATAGGCCCGGACCATCGACCCCTACTCTGGTCTTTGGCAGTGACTCCGAGGATGAGGCCGACGCAATGTTCTCCATTCGTCCGTCAGTGCAAACCCTCGATGAAGCAGATCAGAGCATACAAATCACTATGGTTCCGTCTCGACATTACAAGGAACTTGATGCGCTCGATACATATAGCGTACAGGAACTACAGACTTTCTACGTGCTTCCCGGGTGAAGAGGTGAAAAGGCGATCCTCTTCTACCAATCTACGGAGACCAGAGTAGAGTAAGAAGTCTGGAAAGATAACGATTTTACACTTGATAGGATTCAACCAATCCGTCTGCCAAGATACTACGCAGAGGGATTGAAAAGGCTATTAAGATACCAAGGCGTACCCCTTGAAAAAATTGTGCGGCAAGCCCATTTCTACAAAAAGATTTGGGATATCTTTGGGACACAGTGAATGATGCCCAACGGGAAGATGGAAACAATTGGGCTTGGATACATTCAGTCCAAGAAACAGGAACGATTTTATAGCTGCCACGCCATAGACAGCTCTGGTGAAGAAGAGAACACTCTTCCAAATAGCTGTGACGTTGAAACAGAACGAGATCCCGCTCTAAGAACGTTAAGCCCATCTTTCGAAGAACAAGTTGACAGACTAATAAAAGAAGCCTGTCAAAAGATTCAGGATAGCCACAGTCGCGAAATGGCTATTTATGAAAAGTCTAAGACGCAACGCCTCAACCAGCAGTCCGCGGAGAAAGAAGACTATAATGCCCTCCATCCCCAGCTCGCTGTATGTCCTCGCAAAAAGGAAACATCCTGAAATAGAGGCAAAAACAAGACAAAGAGCGCAAACAACGTTCGCAAACAATAGGGAAGATCTAAGAAGCCTCGCTATCAAGAAGAACGTGGTTGGAACCCGTCCTTTATCAAGAAGATGGGTCGGGAATACTCTTTCCATTAAGAAATGACAAGGAAAATATTCAACCTTGTCATGAGGCATCAAATGGTAATGCTCCCGAAGTCTCGGCATCTCGAACAAATGAATGAGGTCCATCACCTGGATTATTGCTCCTATCACCAAGCAATAGGACATCCCCTTGAAGATTGCTTCACCTTCAAAGACCGGGTTGAAGACCAGTATCAATAAGGCAGGCCCGCTTTATCCGACATCTGGAGGGTAACCCCACCGCAAAAGCATGAGCCAAAGAAAATCTATATCGTAAGGATAGGACCAGCCCAGCATCAAGAATGGAAGCAGACTCATACCTGCCATGTGATAACACCTTCAGAAGGGGAAGGGCATGAGGCTATGGATGACCTTTTAAAATGCTTCACAAATGCAGACGAGGATGAGGTGATCTCAGAATTTTCACCGGCACCAAAAGAGCTGGAATACGGGATACACACCACGGCGGACAACCTAAGGAAAATTGACTTAGGGACAGAAAACAATCCGAGGCCCATGTTCGTTAGTGAGCTGCTATCTAGAAAACAGGTAGCCACGTTAAAAGGTATGCTCATGCAATATAAAGACTGCTTCGCATGGAATTATTCCGAGATGCCAGGATTAGATCCAAAAGTAGCAGTACATAAACTGGCCATATCGCCGGACATTAAGCCAGTCAAGCAAGCGCCAAGAAGAATGCGGCTCGAACTCGAGATGAGTATCAACGCCGAAGTTAAGAAACTAATTGACTCCGGCTTCATCCAAGAAGTTCAATATCCTGACTGAATTGCCAACATCATTCTGATGATGAAGAAAAATGGGACAATGCACATCTATGTGGACTTTCGGGACCTCAACAAAAATTGTTCGAAGGACGACTTCTTAGTACCTGTTACTGAGCTAATGATCGATAACACGTCTTCTCATGAGGTTTTCTCCTTCATGGATGGATCTTTAGGATACAACCAAATAAAAATGCATCCTGAAGACCAAAAACATACCGCCTTCCAGACTCCGCTAGGCATATTCTGCTACAAGGTGATACCTTTCGGTTTAAAGAACGCTGGCGTTACCTACCAGAGGGCAATGATGAAGATCTTCGATGATCATCCATGAGATTGTCAAATGCTACATCGACGACCTGGTGGTGAAAAAAAAGTCTTACGAGGAACATTGGGAACATCTGAATATAGTGTTTCAACGTCTTCGGAAGTATAATCTAAAGATGCATCCTCTAAAATACGCGTTTGGAGTCTCCTCAGGCAAATTCCTGGGATTCATCATACAGCACCGGGTATCGAAATCGATTCCTCATAGATCAAGGCGATTACGGAAATGCCCACGCCAAGGACCCTCAAGCAATTGCGATCCCTTCAAGGAAAGCTCGCGTATATCTGACGGTTCATAACTAACCTCTTGGGAAAATACCATCCCTACAATCATCTAATGAAGAAGAGGACCCTGTTCGTCTGGGATCAAAAGTACCAAAACGCATTAGACGAAATCAATCGGTACATAAAAAATTCGCCGGTGCTGACTGCTCTAGTTAAGGGAAAACTCCTCATCCTTTATACAACAGCTCTTGAGGGTTCTCTAGGCGCGTTATGGGCACAGGAGAACGACCAGAGAAAGGAAAGAGCTCTGTACTACTTGAGTCGAGTTCTCTTGGGGGCAGAAAACAACTACTCCCCCATCAAAAAGCATTGTCTGGCACTAATCTTTGCGATAACAAAGCTCAGACACTCCGCCTTGACACATGAGGTTCATCTTATATCAAAGGTGGATCCTCTCAAATATCTAATGTCGAAGGCCGTACTAACAGGAAGGCTTGCCAAATGGGCCCTCCTCCTGTTGGAGTTCTCGATAACGTATCGTCCTCTCAAAGCAGTGAAAGGCTGGCTATCGCTGACTTTCTTGCTGAACATCCGATACCAGCCGACTCCCCCTTAAATTGTGAGGTGCCGGATGAACATACGTTCGCCACAATCAAAAGAGAGAAGGAAGAAAATGATTCCCAATGGGAACTCTACTTCGATGGAGCATCATCCTTGAAGAGGCGAAAGCACAACACCCTTATAATCAAAGCCGGAGTGGGCCTTATCTTCATGACTCTGCAAGGAGGGATACTGCGTTATTCCCTTTCCTTAATAGAGTCAAGGAATAATAACGAATCTGAATATGAAGCTTTGATAGCAGGTCTTGAGATCGCTGTCGACATAGGAATCAAAGACCTCCTCATATATAGAGACTCCCAGCTGATCGTTAGCTAAGCAAATGATGACTATCAGATATGAAAGCCAGAGCTGATAACATACGGCGAAAGAGTGTAGCAATCGCTGACACAAATCCCTTTCTACATCCTGGAGAGCATACCGCGTGCAGAAAATAGCAAGGCGAATGCATTGGCCAAGCTGGCTAAGGAATTAGCCGACGAAGACCTCGATGACATAAAGATCATCGTGCAAAGCTGCAGGGTTCTCGCGCCAGAAGAAATATCTTCGAATGACTTAACAGAGCCATCTGAGGAAAAAGAAATGGCCAAACAAATAGCTCTCCAAATAGAGGATGAAGAAAAGGTCAAGGATTGGAGGGAAGTCTTCGTAGACTACTTCAAATCCTAACGAATGCCCGAAAATGCGTCATCTAGATATCAGCTCATGAAACGAGCTCTGTATTTTGCCTTTGTTAATGATACTCTATACAAGAGATCGTTTGACTGCCTGCGGTTAAGATGCCTGGGACCAGAAGAAGCGAACAGAGTCGTCCAAGAAACCCATGACGGACTCTGCGGTTCTTATCAAGCTGGGCTAAAAATGAAGCTGAAGATCAAAAGAATGGGTTACTATTGGCCCATAATGATTCAGGACTACCTCGAATATGCGAAGTGGTGTCGCTCGTGCCAAATTCACGGGGACTTCATTCACCAGCATCCAAATCCGCTACACCCAACAGTAGCTACCTGGACGCTTGAAATGTGGGGAACCGATATAATTGGCCCCATTGAACCAGCATCATCCTAAGAACATCGGTTCATACTGTAGCAGCCGACTACTTTCCTAAGTGGGCAGAAGCAGTACCACTAAGGGAGGTGAAGACGGAGAATATCCTACATTTCTTCAAAACCCATGTCATCTACCGGTTCAGCACCCTGCGACGGATAATCTCGGATAATGGACCAGCCTATAGGAGTCATAAAATCAGCCACTTCGCAGAACAACATTAAATAGATTGGAGATATTTTTCAGTCTATAATTCTCGTGTCAACGATCTAGCTGAGGCTTTCAACAAGACCTTGACGAAGATTATAAAGAAAACAGTGTTCAGAAACAAGAGAGACTGACACGAAAGATTGCATGAAGCTCTCTGGGCGTACCGAATAACGTTCAAAACATCGACGAATACAACACCATACACGTTGGTATTCGGCACGGAAGTAGTGCTTCCCCTGGAAGTGGAACTCCCTTCTCTACGAGTAGCGATTCGATATGAGCTGACAGATGAAGAAAATGCTCATCTTCGGCTCGAGGAGCTCTAAGCTCTCGACGAAACTCGCCTTATAGCATAGCAAAACCTGGAGGCTTATAAGGTAAGGATGACACGGTCATACGAAAAATTGACCAGGCCGAGAACATTCCGCCAAGGCGAACTCATGCTAATTGTCAAAATACCTATGATCCCCAATCGTGCAAAACGGGGGAAATTCGAGCCAAACTATGAAAGCCCATACATCATAGACAAAGTCTACCAAGGTGGAGCCAACCTACTCATGGATATGCATGGCCAAAGACCCTTCCGGCAAATAAACGTCCGATTCCTCAAAAAATACTACGCCTAACGGGTTACGACCTGGGTCAATGATTGATGACGACGCTTATTTCCGCTCGCTATCTTCCTGAGTCAGAATCTTAAAAGTAGTACCCAAAAGATCCGTCGCCTCGAAAATGGCGATAATGGACCGAGACGTCCCTAAACTAATACTCATTTCCGAATGATGGACCGAGATGTCTTTAAACTAAAACCCCGCCTCAAATACGGCAACAACGGACCGAGAAGTCTTTAAACTAAAATTTCACCTCAAACACGGCGACAACGGACCGAGAAGTCCTTAAACTAATATCTGCCTCAAACATGGCGATGACGGACCGAGATGTCCTTAAACTAAATATCCACCTCAAAAATTGCAATATTGGACCGAAAAGCCCCTAAACTAGAAATTCCTGCTCAAATACGGAAACAACGGAATGAGATGTCCTTAAACTAAAACTTCGCCTCAAACGGCGACAACGGACTGAAATGTCCTTAAATTAAAATTTTGCCTCAAACACGGCACATCGTCCCAAATACGGCGATATCCACCATTGAGATCTATATTGCAATCGAAACCTCAACGACGAAGGTTGCAACTCAAGTCTTATCGGCTGCATAGCTACTCCAGTGGTGAAGTCATCCCCACGTCCTACCGGCAAACAGATGGGTCATGTAAAAAAAGGTACGTCCATAAGCAAAATGGGCAGTGATGAAAACTTGAAAGGGCGCCGTGAGTAAAAACAACAGGATTGCCGCCGAGCTCATGAAAACCCGAAATGGCGCAATCTCGGTAAAAAAAAGGTATGTCCACAAGTATAATGGGCACGAATGAAATCCCGAAAAGGCGCCGTGAGTAAAAATAGTAGGTCTGCCGGCGAGCTTGTGAAAACCCAAAATGGCGCAATCTCGGGTTAAAAAAAAGAAGAAAGAAAAAAGTACGACCACAAGCAAAATGGGCACGGATGAAAACCCGAAAAGGCGCCGTGAGTAAAAACAGCAGGACTACCGGCGAAGTTGTGAAAACCCGAAAGAGCGCAGTCTCGTTAAAATAAATACACTTACGAGATCCTCAAGACTCGTGAGGAGAATTTCCCTATGAGAACCTCACGGCTTACGGGATTCAAAAGCCTTGAGCTACAGGGATCTGAACCTGTTCTTAAGCCGCCATATCCCCCAGGTTTCCCTACAGTCGGTCCAATATTGGCCCTTGTATACAATCTATGGGTACAAATAAACAATTTTCTCGCCAAGTTCCACCAATGATGAGAAATGTCCTCATATAGTGAACGACACTTGTAAGTCCTCTCGACTTATAAGGAGAAAATACTCTTGTAAGATCCTTACGACTTATAAGAGAACACACACTTAGGAATCCCCACGATTCCTACGGAGAAAATACACCTACGAGATCCTCACGACTCGTAGGGAGAAATAACTTTCTGAGATCCTTACCGCTCATAAAGTCAAAAAGTCTTAGTCGAAAGGATCCTAACCCTATTTACTAAGCCATCTTTGTTCAAATCAACAAAGGCAAATGATGATTCGCTCATGGCGACATTCCAGTTGTAGCGATACTGATGCTTAAATAGGTGTCAAATCCAAAGTCCTCTCAAGGCAAATGATGATTCGCTCTTGGCAACATTCCAGTGGTGGCGATGCTGATGCCTAAAAAGGTGTCAAACTCTAAGACCTTTCACGGAAAATGATGATTCGCTCCTAGCAATATTCCAGTCGTAGCGTTGCTGATGCCAAGATTGGTATTAGATTCCAAACTCGCAATAAAAATCAACGAGCAAAAAATATGCATATAAAAATAGCTGAAATGATGGGGCAACTCGCAATAAAAATCAGCGAGCAAAAAATATGCATATAAAAATAGCCGAAATGATGGGGCAACTCGCAATAAAAATTAGCGAGCAAAAAATATGCATATAAAAACAGCCGAAATGATTGAGCAACTCGCAATAAAAAGTAGCGAGTAAAAATATAAAAAAATAGCCGAAATGATTAGGCACCGCGGATAAAAATCCGAAATGATAGGGAAATCACGACTTTCGCGATATAAAAAGCTGAAAAGAAAGGGCATTGAGGAAATAAAAAAAAATGAAAACAAAACTTTTCTGCCCTGCAGGTGCGTCTACACCGATCCTTATATACAATCCATGGGCACAAATGAAAAAGGGAACCATGTTTTCCCACCAGGCTCCGTCAAAGGGAGTGTCAGATCTTGATGGCAACATCTACAGCCCAGAGATCAGCCTGACGTTCCTTCTCAGTGCAGATGTGATGTCAACAAAGACCCAAGGGTCGAACAAAGAAGGAGCCATGGCAAATTCCTAGTTCTAAGTCTTGACGGTTCATATACAACCTAAAGATTACCTCGACGTACCTTCTCCTTCCAACATGATGTAGACACGACGTCGATAAAGTCTCAAGGGTCAAATAAAAAATGGAGCCATTGCAAATTCCTATCTCCAAGTCTTGACGGTTCATATACAACCTAGAGACAATCCCGACGTTCCTTCTCATTCCGACAGGATGTAGACACGACGTCAATAAAGACTCAAGGGTCAAATAAAAAATGGAGCCATGGCAAAATCCTAGCTCCAAGTCTTGACAGTACATATACAACTCAGAGACTAGCCCGGCGTACTTTCTCATTCCATTAGAGTGCAGACGTGACGTCAACAAAGCTCCAACGAGCCAAATCAAACTGGAGCAAAGGCATATTCCTATCTCCGGACTTCAACTGCAATACATACAGCATAGAGATCCTACAGATGTCTACTATACTTCAGCAAAGAAATGGCATGGCATCGTCAAAAAAAATCGGGTCTCGACGGCAACTCATATAAAGCCTCAGGGACTATCGGAGATCATCCCACACCTGCACGGAGTGGTTATGAATCATCCGGGCTCCAAATTGAGCCTAACATCAAGTAAAAAGCGACATGGCAAATTCCTAACGCTTGCTCTTCCGACGGTCATATAGCCTAAGGAGATTATTTGAAGACGTCTTGTCCAGCCCCCGAAGAGATCAGAGACATGATAGCCGTGGGGCTACTCGAACAACGGCTTAAAGACCGTATATCTAGGAATACATCAGCCAACGCGACGGTACTATGGACCAAAACCCTAGTACCACAAAACCTAACGAACCTGTGTCGTAAAGAATGGAGGTTATCTATATATAACGTTAGGACAAGTTTGCCTGGAAACCTAAGGGAGGTAAACTAAATAAATACCCGAAATGGGTACATAAACTAGAGACTCCGAAACGAGTGAATAAACTACAAACTCCGAAATGAGTTCATAAACTAGAGATTCCGAAATAAGTGAATAAACTACAAACTCCGAAATGAGTTCATAAACTAGAAACTCCGAAACGAGTAAATAAACTAATGGGCGCCAGATCAAGACATCAAGAAACAGAAAGGTGCAACCCATGGGCCTCAGGGCTCAGAGCTATATTTGATTAGTACATTTGATTCACACCCGTTTAAGTGCTTATTAACGATCACATACATACTTGAATGGAAATAGCGTTCAAAGCGTCCCGATTTATACATGCGTGATAAGGATTAGTGCATGACACGAGCACAACAGTGGCGTTTTACACTTAGCAAAAAATCCTGAGGATAAAGTATAAAGCACATGTGCAGATGCAAGATGCACATACGAATATGTGATGAAGTTGAAACATGCAACAATTAACGATAAAGAGATACATTTAAATAAGCATCTTACTCTATATGAAAGAGATCACAAAAAATAGGATCAGAGATATAGGGGTTAACAAAACAATAAAAAAAATTCTCCAACTCCCTCTCTGCATTCTCTACCATATCGAAGCGGCGATCTTCGCGAGGAGTCGCTCCCCATTAGTCAACGCCGTGCTCATCAGCGAAGGCAGACATGATGGACCGCTGAACCCGAATCTGGCTTAGCAATTGAACCGATCGATCCCTCAAAGGCTAGGTAATCAAACGTGCCTCATGAAAGCACTCAATCTTGTCTTCCGCCACGTTGAGCATCGCCGGAGTCGTTTCCGTCGGATGAGGAAGGATGTCAGCAAGCACGGACATGAAGATCATCTAGAGCCAAATGGAGCCCATAGGAAGAGGGGAGCCCCTACGAGCCAAGAGCTCGTACATTACCGTGTCACATTGGTCAGCTGTGAGAATGGGATCCGCTAACCGTGCAACAAAATGAGGAATAATCTCCTCGATAGGCACCTCTCATGGTTGCTGACGAGCGTGAAGACGATTGCAAGCCATAACTCTTGGTTTGTCTCTAAAAAAATGGTCACCTTAAGGTCTGAATAGTTTTCTCTCTGTGAAGAAAGAGGAAGGCACAACTTCAGATTATAAAGAGAGACATTCAAGTCTAGGCATAGAAAATTATGTGCATGATGGAACTATTTCCAAGGCCTGGTAGAAAGGGGCATGGGAAAAGGAAAAGTTAACTAATAGGAATCAGAGCAAGAAAGTGAAACGATTCCAGCGCTTCGCGTGCGTGACATGTGAGCGCCGGCGTCAATCCTTTATAGGATTAGAATCAGTAATGGCGCTTCACGCGCATAACATGTGTGCGCCAGCGCCAATCCTTAGAACCAGTAGCAGCGCCTCACGCGTAGAATACGTGGGTGCTGACACTAGTTTTTATATATATATGAGTAACAACTACTTTACATGAGGCACATATGAGCAGTGGTATAAAAGAAGAGAAAGTTTTGTCATTCATACTTCAGAAGCTTTATACATTGGTGATAAAAGGAATCAACTAAACAAAAAACATCATTAAAATGGTTACAACAGCAAAACACTGAACTACGGGATTTAGGAATTTAGAAGCAAGTCCGAGTAAAGTGGTTCTGGCTTCTCTGACCATTTTCTTGTGCATTTTCTCACGAATGCAAGCGTCAGGATCCCCGCTAATATCGTTCGTCCTCTGGTAGGCGGATATTATCACCGTCTGTTGGAATACGCAATGCAAAATATCGACAAGATCATCTATCCTCTTTTTCGAGATCAGGCCCATCAGATATACTGAATCCACCTTGTCTTCGGCATCATCAAGTGCCTCGAGCGGCATGACCTCTTCAAGTTCAGGAAGTTCCTTCCCAAATTGATCCCACAATGATTTTCAAAAGAGTAGAACGGCGGGGAAGTAATCGACCGTTGTAATCGTCGAAGCGACACATCACTTCAGCGCATTGAGCGTCAGTAAACTCCTTGTCTTGGCAGCGACCTTGGATACGAATATCCTTATAAGAGATAATCTTTTCAAAATCATATAGATGAGAAGCCATAGTATCTAAAAAAATCAGTAAGAAAAATTAACCATCAAAATATCAAGATTCTTATAATCGAAAAGAAAAACAGTGGTTCTAACGCCCCCACCAATGATGAGTAAAGCACTCATTGTAAGAATCCATAAGGATTCTCATTTAATAAAAAATCCCATTAAACTATGGAGTTAGACTCCCTCGAGAAACGGGCTCTACAACAGATTCAAATCTGCAGAGAGAAGAAAAATGGGAATAAAATTCCCAAAAGAAGAAATCTTCTTAGAGCTAAGCTCTGAATAACAACCCAGAGTTAAATAATGGGACCAATTCCTTAAGAAAAACCTCCATGAGAAATAAACCGGAACTAAACTCCAAAGAACTCTTAAAGATCAGAGTAATAGGGTAAAATCTTGGGATCTTTTGAGATTAATGGTCTATTAAAATTATCTCAAGGAAAGAGCAAAGTTCTGTTAATGGGTTGAAAAAAATCAAAGACAAAAGAGTCTCTTTCAAGAGAAAAATGGTCAGAATCCTTACTAAGATTCTTGAAACAGAGTAAAACTCTAAGAGTTTCTTTAAAAACAGAGATCTAAGCTCTGAAGAGAGAATTAAATTCTCAGAGAAGAAGAAAGAGAATAACGAAACGGCAGTAATCTCAAGGGCCAAAGGCCCTTATTTATAAAACTTGAGGGGATGGTTCCACTGCCCATAAGATCAAACGGTGGAAAATATGCCGCCGCTGCAGTCACGTGTGAGCCACGTGAGCGCAACGGTGGGGGGGGCATTTGTTTCCCCCAATAAAAGAGAAAAGCTCTGTTCAAAATTAATGAGGCAGTGCCTCACGTGCCCTCCATAAGGGCGCCTGCGCCAGAGCCAATTAAATCCTATGGTGGCGCCTCACGTGCTCCTCACACGGGCCCCAGCTTGCAAAACACAAAATAATATATTAAATAAGAGTTAAAACTCTCAGGTGGCGCCTCACATGCACAATATGTGAGCACCGAATCCTAGGTGGAATTAAATCCTACTCTCTATTAAACAGAGCCATTGAATCAATGGTCCAACGGAGATGATAAATCATCAAAAATGCAGAATTAAATTCTGTCGGGAGAAAACATTTCCCAAATCTTTCTAAAATAAGAAAGATATTTTCGATTGGATCAAAGATCCTATTATAGAATAAAATTCTATTTTGGAATATATTCCCTCAATCTTTCTAAATAAGAGAGACTGCTCTCTGTAAAATAGAGAACCGTTGGATTAAAAAATCCAATGGTGATTAAAAATCACAATTTACAGAATAAATTATGTACAGGGAAAATATTTCCCTAATCACGTTAAAAAAAAAAATCATGTTCTGTAAAACAGAAACCCTTGGATCAAAGATCCAATGGTGGATAAAATTCCCCAAATTAATTGGAATCTCTCAATGAGAGATTCCCTCAAAGCTAATTAACAAATTGCCTCTACTATATAAAGGACCCAAGGCTTCAAGTCTGATATAGAGGAACCCCATAAGCTTTTAAAAAAAGGAGACAGAAAGTTTCAAAAGGAACAGAGAATTAAATTCTCAAGGAAGAAGATCTCCTTCCTCAAAAACTCTAGATAAATAAAAAAATAGAGATCAAAACATCTCATTTACCTATTGAAGGGTTTAACCCTTTTAAAAGAACTTAGTTCTTTCTCTGGATCTGAGATCCGCTAGGCAAGTCTCCCACAAGTTGAGAATTTAATTCTCATCGGGAAGAACTTGTTCTTGAGAATCAAAGATTCAGAAAAGAACCAGAAATTGAGTTCCTCAAAAACAAAAGCATACAAGAGAAACCTAGTTCTTACAAAAGAACTTAGTTCTTAAAAATAACATTTGATCCTAGATCTTCAAAACAAAGATACCGGTGATCATTAATTGGCAAAAATGCCATCAACAGATGAGAAAAGATCAGCGCCCCATGTGCTTCCTACGTGGACGCTTCTAAAAGCGCCTAGAGCCTCACGTGCTCCTCACGTGGGCAACACAAAAAAGAAGAATGCTTAGCACTCATTGAGCAGCGCCCGGCATCCAGCGTCGCACGTGAAAATCATGAGGGCGCCATAAAGTGCTCAGCACTCCATAAAAAAAGAGAGCCAAAAGGCTGAGTGTTCAACACTCATTGGGTAGCGCTCAACGCCTCACGTACTCCCCACGTGGGCACCGCAAAAGAGTAGAAAAGGGTGCTTAGCACTCCACAGGTAGCCCAAGACGGCTGAGTGTTCAACACTCAGTGGGCAGCGCCCAGCACCTCACGTGTTCTCCATGTGGACGCCATAAAAAGTGCCTAGCACTCTATATAAAGACAAAACGAGTAAAGTGTTCAATACTTATTGGGCAATGCCCATGAATGAAAGCTCCACATGATTATATGTGGGCGTCAGAACTCATATAAGTGCTCAGCACTTTTTACATAAAAAAGAAGGACTGAATAAACAGAGCCCAAACAAGTGCTTAGCACTTTTTCAGGAAAAAAAGGGAGACTAAGCAGACTAAAGCCCTAATTGGCTATGTTGCTAAAGTTTTGCAACTGAGTCCAAATGCTCTGTTCTTAGGCCTTAAATAAAGAAGATACTAAAATGTTGTTAAGTGGATCTTAGTCTCAGATTGGACCAACGTATCCTTAACAAAGAAATCAATCGAGCCCATATGCTCTCGATTTCTAAGGTCTCAAATATGACAAAAAATTCTTAAGCCCACAACAAGCCCGTTTCCCTCAAATACAGGATTTGGTTCAAGAGTACATCTCTTCACACCTCTGATACATGTTGTTGTAATTCTCCAACGTTTTCAAAGAGGTGGCGGATCCCGACGACCAATAACTTCTTCATGCATTGACGTGCATGCCTCAAATCGAATTGTGCCCCAAATTGGGCACATTCCATATCTTCATTGTTCATTCTGCCATGTAACAAATACACGTGCGCATTGGGTGAATGATGGACCGAAATATCCCTAAACTAATATTCGCCTCTAAAATGGCGATAAAAGACCGAAACGTTATTAAAACTAACATTTCGCCTTAAACAAGGCGATAATGGACCGCGACGTCCTTAAACTAAAATAATTGAGCCCAAATGCTCATATGTTTAAGTTGATCTTAATCTCAAATCAGATTAACGATCCTTTAATCAAACCAAACCCAAATTTAAAAAATATACGGATTTGGACTAATCCATGCCCTATGGGCGACGACATAAATTAGACTTCATATACAATCCACGGGCAACCAAAATAAAAAAAAACACACACACGACATGAAATGAACTTCCGGAGCAGGAGAAAGTGGTTATCGCGATGCGGTAATGTAATTAACTGCAGGGGCTTACGCCTGCAGGGAAGAGCATCCTCACAATCAAAAACCCCTCATAAACGAGGGAGAATCTGACGAAGTCTGCTATAACGGCCGTATCTGTCCAAACCTCCGATATATGATGCCATAAATTAACTTGGCATTTTCGGAGAGGTGGATGGATAAATCCAAATATCATCTGCCCCCAGGATTCAGGCCGGACGTACCGACGTCCCGGTCCGTCTTCCGGTGGTGAAAAATATTTTCATGGTTGAAAAAAATTTCAAAAATAAGTTTCTCATTCATTTTGTGATGGCTCACTCTCTCTCCTCTCTTCCTCCTCCTCTAGAGATCTATGCTCTCTTGAGTGATGGAATTGAGAGAAATGAATGTGATATAATTCTCTACATCTCTAAACATC
Organism: Agapanthus africanus; assembly: GCA_030015575.1. Taxonomy (NCBI): domain Eukaryota; kingdom Viridiplantae; phylum Streptophyta; class Magnoliopsida; order Asparagales; family Amaryllidaceae; genus Agapanthus; species Agapanthus africanus. Next base: position 817,596,642 of record CM057339.1, on the reverse strand, counting down.
ACAACCTAGCGAATTATGATCTTTAAGTTGCTTCAGTAGGATTCTAGGTGAAACTGGAGCTTGGATTGGTTTTCCTCAGGTGGATCATCTTCGGCATGGGCGTTCGCTTCTCAAGCACGTTCCCGACGGCCTACATAGCTTGAAGGGGTCTTCCACGATTGGACGGACACACGACAAAGGTTGTAATCCCTTAACCTTGTATGTTATGCTTCTAGTTTAGTGTTTGGATCAATCGCTATGGATTAGTTTCTAGTGCCCCGTCTTGAAATTTTTGTTTTTTGATTCTGCATCGGCCGCAGTTGTAGTGGCAAAGACACCAGGAACTTTCAGGTTTTACATATTATGGTTTTTTACCCATTTAATCTACAATTTCACACTTACTTGTATATAAAAAATCTATTTATTAAAAATTTCTCTTTCTTTATTTTTCGATGGTCGGCCGGCTTTGCTTGGGTTTGAGACGGTTTAGGCGTGGGTCCAGTTGTTTGGGGTCGGACCGGGTCTACTTGGGCATTAACTTGTTGACTTTTTGATTTTGTCTTTTTGGGCGAAGGGGTGTAAATTTTGACAACGACAGAAACGTCGACAGAACAGAGCGTCGGAGGCTGGAAAACGATCGTGGTGCTTATGTGGACTCATGCCTAGCCTTGGAGCCTTGGTTCTAGGTTCGGGGTTATGCCGAATGGGCTGTCGAAGGTCGAGGGTTTGGTGTTGCTGCTGCGACTGTTGCTACTGCTATTGCTGATGACGGAGACGGGGTGGTTGCTCGGCTAAGGGGTGGCCGGCCAATAAGGCAACAAGGAGTGCGGCCAAGGTGGATGATAGGTTCGGTTAGGGTTTTGGTGGATACAAAATATGAACAGAGGAGAAGTGGAGGCTCGGGAATGGGGCTCGGCTTGCCAGAGGAGAGGGAGAAAAGTGAAGGCGATGAGGGTGGTAATGTTAGCGGTGTGAGATGAAGAAAGAGGATGAGACGGTAAGTTCGAGGGGGTGCTCGAAGGTCGGGGTTGATGAGATGGTGATGGGAGCCTTGGTGGGTTCGGTTGGGTGCTTGGGTTTTTTTGAAGTGGAAGATAAGGAGAAGGAAGAGAAGAGAAATATATATATATCTATTTGGGGAGGAAGTGCGCAAAAATCGCATAGGGAAAGGAGGTGGGCAGTTGGGTTTGCATGGGGGTTTGGGGAAAAAGAAAAAGAAAGAAGAAGAAAGAGGGGAGCTCGGGTCGGGCTTGGGGAAAAATGAAGAAAATAGAAAAAGAAAAGAAAAGGGAGAGGAGTGGGCCGGGCTCGCTTAGGCATATAGGGAAAAATGAGGAGAAGTGAAAAAGAAAAGAAAAGGGATAAAATGGAAATTGTTTTGGTGATGGAGTGAATTTATGGGTTTAGGGAATATGAATGATAAAACTTTTAAATAAAATAAAATGAAAGAATTATTTAAATAAATACAAACAAAATTACGAAAATTTATTTAAATACAAAATTTATTGTACGGATACTGGGTATTACATCATGCCCAATTTAAAGAAAAATTCGTTCTTGAAATTTTTAAAAAAATCGAAAACTAAAAAGAAACAATGATGTTTGATTGATGTGAAAAATTGAGTCTTAGTATGCTTCCTAATTACCACAATCAATAACAGTCGCAATAGCTAGCCGATAGTGAGTACGGGTCGTCCATGGGGAAATGGTAAACTATCTTTCTTATTTTAGACGAGTTAATAAAGAAAGATGGGATTTTTATCTTTTTATACTAAAGAGATTTGAAAATTTTATAAGAGAAGGGCTTGTAGGATTTTTCGGATTGAGTAGTTATAGGATGGAGTTTTAAAAATAATTCTTTTTTATCTTTTAATTAGTTAATACTAGAGAAATAGCGATGAATGTGGATTAGGGTTCTTGGAGGGATTAGGGTTTCTCTCTACTGACATTTGTCCTTCCATTGATCTCTATTTATCTCAAGCCCTCAACAAAGTACGTATTAACGAATCTTAAATAGTGGTCGTAACTATCATGAATTGATAGTACGCCCGAATAAGAGAGTTAAAACTCTTTTTGTTGAAATTTATAAAAATTAAAATATAAGAAGAAGTTAAGGGATTTTTTCATCCATTATATTATCATATCTTACAAACCCTAATAAGCGAGAATTTACTCGCTCATTTGGAAAAATGATGACAGGTAGAAGAATAAGGAACCCATAAGTTAAACAAAAAAAGAAAAGTGCGGAAAATAAATGCAGAAAGTAATGCGGAAAGTAATGAGACAAAATAAAAAAAAACAACATTTTATTGAAACTTTTGCATTACGGAATTTGATTGCTGAAAAATGAACTAAAAAAAACTAGTTTGCTCGATAGATCTAGATCGATAGATCGGTCGATGTTAGATGATAACCCTAATTGCTCTCGGTCCTTTATACAGGCTCTGGAACTTGAAACCTTAAACGTCATCTTGAAGTATGTGAAAAGACGATCAAGCTCCTGAAAATTCATATCCAACGACCATTATAGAACCGCGGAACCGCCGCATGTAGTCTCCCGTTAGTGTGATCTCGTCTCCCGATTTTTTGTGCTTTCTTTTCTCGATTTTAGGAGATTTTTCTGATGAATATAATTTGAAAATATTTCTTTCTCTCTGCAGTTGCGAGAATCTTCAATTTGCTCCTAAAATTCGGCAGATTTAGTTTGCTAACTCGATTTGATGTGGATCTCCTATTTAAATTTGTAGCCCAGAACTGATTTGTTATTTTAATATCTTCATAATATCTCAAATCAAATCATTATTAGTATTTAGTTTATTTAAGATAATATTCCAACCACTTTTACGAATATGATATCTTAATAATAATGGTTAAGAATATTTGATATGATATGATATGCATATTTTAATAATTAAGAATCTCATAAATATTTTATTTAAATATGATATGCATATATTCCCCCAATTATATTAATTATAAATTAAGAAGCATATGATAAAATCTTTTTACAAATAAACCGACATATGTTCTTAAATTACAAATAACACATTTTAGTAATTAATAATAGTAGGGAAAATGACCATAGAAATGTGCAATAAATATGACTGATCAAATACCCCTAAACTTATCTTTTGATCGTCCCGAGCAAACTCTTTTATTTTAAAAGAAAAGAAAAACCTAGCACATTTTCGTAGGCAACACGATTGCATTTAGCTCGTGCAACAAGTCTGTTGGGGCCTCACCAGCGCACGCAAACACGTATGTTTTGGAAATGGAATCGTTTTATGGAAATGGATGCGCACGCGTGCTCGGTCTCATTTTAAAATTTATAAACTGCAAGTGCACGGCGCGTTGTAGCGAGCCGGCAAGTACGGGTCGATCTGCAGGGAATTGTGTATTAGGTTTTGTTGTTTAAGATTCAACAAATAATGAATAGGTTGGTTTGTCATAAAAATATAAACACGAAAACAAAGAAAATAAGTTAAGAAAGAAATGTCCGTGGCTTTGGCTCGGATGGTCGAATCGCGACGATTCCTTCGACGCTCTCTTGTGCATGAGTTGTCCGTCCTTGTGTCGATCCCGGCGTGAAGCATGACTTATCAAGGCGGTTGCGGAGCACAAATTATCAAAATACCGATATTTGACGCAAAACTCGAAACAAGTTTGTATTGTTCACTTACTGTTTGTATATCCAATTTTGAGGTATCAACACTAAGCACAAAAGTTAGCAAGCATACGACAACATCAAAAACACAAATTGGCAAGTGAGAGCAATTAGTTTTAGTGTTAACTTTGCTAAGTGCTTGTGATAGTATAGGGTATATGAAAATCAAGGGTTTGTCAAGCACTTGGTCACAAAAAACCGTGTATAAACTTAGCAAATTTAATACCAAATTGATTTTAACTTAAACATTATAAAATAGGGAAAGGGAGTGAGTATGGTATATGAAGTGGTTACAAAGTAACCATGGTTTCAAAATACCATATTACATCTAAACATGAAACAATCCTTAAGTTAGAATCATAAATATAAGTACATTAAACATGAACAAGAGGAGGAGGAAGGCAAAGCATTTCATCTCATTTCCTTACCATAACCACAACCACAACCAAAGGAATTAGTTACACATAATAATAGCAAAAGAAAGCAAGTAAGAAAAGAAGAAAGAAACAAGCAAAAGCAATATTATTTAACACTTGATGAAATTGAGGTACATGATATTAGTAACTTGTTCAACCTCCATAATGAAGCTCTCCAAAGAAAGCTTCAAGAGGGAAGAAAAAGAAGAAACCAAATGAAAGCCCACACAACTCTCAAGGCTAAACCAAAAACTAAACAAAACTATAGAATATGTGCACTCCCCTCTTTCTAATCTGTTCTGGTATTTATAGGCATCAAAATAGAATAAACAAACAATATAGAATGGATGATGTGATGCCTATAAAGTGCCAGCAGAAAAATGTGGGGAAGAGGAGCTAGGGGGTCGGCGTCGTCGGATTTACTGGGGGGCCTGCCGGTTTGGATCCGCGCAATGAGGCTCGTATTGGCATGGTGGACTTGTTTGCTCTCCATAATCACTTTGATGCTGTTTGATTTATCTTTTTAAGCCTGGTTTGCATTCAGAGATTTGGAGGGAAACTTGATGCCATACATCACATCATAAATTTTTGCATTTAACACACATCACACTCACTTGTACCCACTTGGAAAAGTCATGAGTGTGCCAAGGCAGCCCCCACCATGGTCCATGTCCCAAAAGAGCTAGTGCACACTTGTATTGTGTTGGACCAAAATTGTGTGCAAACATTTATTATAAAAGAGTTCTTAAATATCGGTCGGTTTTTTGTTCTTATTGCAGTGTCGGCTCCCAAATGCTATATCCGTGATATTGAGTGTGTTTTCAGTGTTTTATCACGAATATCTGTAATCTGTAATTACTGAGTAGACACTGATTAATAGTACCGATATATAACAAAATTGATAATGAATTAGAGGTATTAAAATGCAGTTTTCTGAGATGAACAAATACCCCCAAAGTTATCTTTTGCTCGTCCCGAGCAAAACAAAAAATCCTAGCCTCACTTTTGCAGGGATCGCGATTGCACTGAGCACGTGCAACAAGCCGTTAAACCTCTAGGTGTCTCTAGTAGGAGGAGTGCTGTCTCCTGAGGGTTTTCCGCGGATTACACCCAAAAATCCAGTCAAGTTAGCGTCGTGGAGAAACTGTTGATTCTACTCTTAAGTTAGAGATCAAAATTAGAAGTTCTATCAGCCAAGTCAGAAACGTTAAACCCTATTTTTCACTCCTCACAATTTGTTTAACATAAGCTTATACGTGTCTTTATGTGATTATGCGGATAGTGTCCACAAGTTTTTAAGAACTTGATTAGGGTCATCATGTCATAAGTATGGACCAGGATAAACTTTTAAAGGATCATACGAGTTTGAAAGGAGTTAAGATTTTTCTCAAGTTTCATTCTCCAGTTCGGTTTCAAGTCAGAATATATATCATTTTTAACAAGAACCAAAGTCTTATTTTTCACTCCTACTTTTCACCTGTTGTTGTTCATACACACTTTTTGTTATCGTGCAAAACGTTTTTATAAATACAAACCTTCATATCTTCATGAAAAAACTGTTTTAATAGAAAACTCGTCTCCGCCAAGATTATTCTCCTATAAAGAACCGTGAGGACTTTTAATTCGGAGAGAACACTTACTTAGCTTGTTTTATTTGGCGATTGGAAAGTTAGCGAGCTTTGGGTCAATGACTCCCAAAGCAGATAGTTTTAGGGCATTAGGTGTGGAGACACCCCAAGGACTTAATTACCCAAGTTACCAAGGCCACAAAACAAAAGACTCGTTTTATTTAAAATATTCTGAACTCAGTGAAAACGGAGATATAGCCATCTTTTCTTTTAAATCTGAAGACGTTACATATGGATAAGATGTGTAATTACTCCAACAAGGTTCCAGATGGGTTATTTTTCAGACTTGTAGCTTCATATTAAAACTTCAATAATACCCTTCATATTCACCTTACTTTATGAACTATTCTTGATATTACTTAACTCAGAACAAATCTGTTTGATCCTAAAGATGTTTATCAATTTAAAAGTTTTACAGACATGTCAAACTTTCATCAAATTCTCAAAAACATACGACACGTGTACAGTGATATATAAAAGACGTATATTAGCTACGGTTAAACACAAAGGAGGGTTATCTTTCGGGTCGTCAGTCTCACGAAAATGATTTAGTTATTTCTAACTTATCAACCGAACCATCAGACTTCGAATCTAAGTTCCCCCACTAGCTAACATCAAAAAGTTTTTATATTTTTGGGATTTTTTTTTTTAATTTTTATGGGTTTTTTAATATGTATGCAATGCAGAATATACATATGATGCAACAAAATAAACACAGTGCTGACCCCCAAACCAGAGTTTTACGATGTCCTCATCGTTTCCCCGTCACCGGTAGCTAGACTTAGATATCAGGGTGAGAATTTTATTCAAAGAAAAAGAAAAAACCTAAAACTAATTATAACATATACAAGTTAAAAGATTGAGTTAGTCCAGAAATTAATACCGGCCATTTAAAAATTTTGTCTATATAGTGCAAGGGCTGGTAAAAGAATGTGTATATAAAAAAGAAAAAGAAAAAACAAATGTATATGTTAGTTGTTAGTGAAGGGCATGGGTGTGTAAAAGTAGGGATCTGAAGACGTTGAAAGTGAAGATGAAGTTTGGAAGAGGTTAAATAATTGTTGCTTGGATGAATTGAATGTTCAAAAAGCACGTGTTGAGTTCCAAAGTCAAGTTCGTTCAAAAACTGGAGTTCATCCTCAAAAAGTTCAGCAAAAGAAAGCTTCTTAGGATGTTCCCAAATTGGTCCCGACTCAAACTCACCTAGAATATCAAGTTCATCCGCAAATAATTCCTCAAAACTTTGCACGAAGAATATTTATCAAGGCTGCCTTCCTCCCTATAATCCTGCACTCACTGCTATAGCTCACAATTCCCAATACGAGTTCTCCCTCATCATATTCACAAATGGGTAGGTATATGTTATCTAAAAAAGTAGGTTCCCACACTAACGTTTCTTCCGAAACAATATCAACTGGTGATACAAAAATTGTGGGTTCCTGATCATTGATTTTCTCTAATAATTTATCCCAACCATACCCGAAAAATTCACAAGCTCTCTCTTCTAAAATTTGAGCGCAACAATCAATCGGTGGAAGAATTTCCTCTTCAAGTAGGATATCGGTTAATTCAACCCCAAAATCACAAGTGACAGGAGGTTCAGTAGGTACCTGACGGTTAGTGGTGGACTGACTTAGAGGGTTTTCCTATGTGTCTTGATAACACTTAGTCAATTTATTTGCATCATCATCTATGAAATTATCAAAATTCAATTGATCGTTTATCTTACTCGTGTAATTTCCTAGATGACAGATATTAACACTATGTAGTTCTAATTGACTGTGATCACTTTCTAGAATTCTCACAGCTACATGCTCTTCAATTCTAGCAAAAGATTGAGCCTGAGCGTGAAACAATTGCTCAGACTGCTATATAAACAGGGCTAGTGTCGCAGCTGTTTGATTCTCGACCGCAATCATCACTTCAATACCCTTCTCTAAAGCGGTCAATCTAGTATCTATCTCACTATCACTCCCTAATGATGACTCAGTTGTTTTAGGTTGGGAGGGTTGTGACGGTGGTGATGCTAAAGATGTTATCCTGTCGACCTCTTTTTCTAAATCTTCAATCATTAGGTCTATTATTGAAGTGGGACTGGGTTCATGAGTATTAGGTGGATGACCGTTAGCAAAACTTTAGGACAGTTGGTCACCCTATAGAACAGGACAATTTTCATGAATGCGAGAAGAATCGTGGCACTTTGAACAAAAGAATTGGGACTGAGTATAAATAAAGGAATAAGAATCGTGAAAAATTGAATTGAATCGTTTATCATCCATATCAACAAGAATTCACAAAAATCACAAAACCAAGAATATCACACCCCTAACAGTCTATGTTATGCTAAGTCAACTAGACCTGCTCAAGAACCTGATTTTCGAAGTAAAACTGTGTCGAGAAACGGGCTCAAGATATACGGATTACGAAGCCAGGTAAGTGCAGAGATAAGGGGAGGTTTTCCAACATTTTCGCGAAATTCCTTAATTAGAATAACTCTTTCTCATGAACACTTGCCTAGACACCCCGTGAACGATACACCGTTAAGCGGTGTTCTAAACACAGTTAACTTCTCATAATGAGCGCGAAATCCTTAAAGTCAAAGTTCTAGTTGATTTTAAATTACTATGGGTATGCAAGGATGCAGTTTTGTGATTTGTGGGCTATGGAGAAAGGTGATGAAATCCTTTACCGTATCTTGTTTGGTCGTGCCCTTATTATCCGTATTAAGATGCAAATGCGCAAATCAATAGAAGAATTCAAGAATTCAATCAATAAAGCAATTCTTTTTCCGTTTAGGCTTAAGCGCTGCAAAAAATATGGACTAGTTCTCTGTGCAATTGGTGGCAAGCTTGCGCGAAGAATCCTGCAGAAGATAGAAATATTGGACTGCGTCAGACTCGAGAAGAATGTGTTAGGAAATTACGTACTAATGTGATTTGGGTTAAGAAACGCCTTTGAAGTGATTACGGGTATTTGAATGTTTGCTTGCGCGGGACAAATTACCCGGATCTTTGGCACTACACTTTACTAACGTTTTGGAAATGAATTTGATCCTTGCTCCGCACGATCGCTTGTCGTAATTCCTTACAAACCTGAAATGTCGGAAAATGCGATATTTAGTGCAAAAAGCGATATATATGCCCTAATTCCTGCATATACAAAATTGTAAAAATCAAACAATACTACTAGAAAACCAACAATGCACTGGAGACCCCCCTAAAAGAAAAAATTCAAAACACCAAAAATGGACCAGCGACGCCGGAATTTTAGTGAATGTAGCCGGTCTGTTTTAAGAGTTGGGTGCTCGAATTTTTGGTGGGTTCTCTAGGCCAGTTAAGTGTTCTTATGGTATACTTTGATTTTTAAATTAAATTTCAAGGTGTTAGCAGGTCTGAAGGACAGAGAACAAAGTAAAAAAGAATGTTTATTGTGTTAGTTTTGAAAAAATTGAGTTAAAAGGTTAGTGAGTTAGTATGAACCAGAAATAACAATTCCTAATAACTACCAACTCCCCGGCAACGGCGCCAAAAACTTGTTGATGCCTCACCCGCACGTGCAAACGCGTATGTTTTGGAAATGGAATCATTTTATGGAAATGGATGCACACGCGAGCTCGGTCTCGTTTTAAAATTTATAAACCGTAAGTGCATGGCGCGTTGTAGCGAGCCGGCAAGTACGGGTCGATCCACAGGGAATTGTGTATTAGGTTTTGTTGTTTAAGGTTCAACAAATAATGAATAGGTTGGTTTGTCACAAAAATATAAAATACAAAAACAAAGAAAACAAGTTAAGAAAGAAATGGTCGTGGCTTTGGCTCGGAGGGTCGAACGCGACGATTTCTTCGACACTCCCTTGTGCATGAGTTGTCCGTCCTTGTGTCGATCCCGACGTGAAGCATGACTTGTCAAGGCGGTTGCGGAGCACAAATCATCAAAATACCGATATTTGATGCAAAACAAGAAACAAGTCCGTATTGTTCACTTACCGTTTGTATGTCCTAGCTTGAGGTATCAACACTAAGCACAAAAGTTAGCAAGCATACGACAACATCAAAAACACAAACTGGAAAGTGAGAGCAATTAGTTTTAGTGTTAACTTTGCTAAGTGCTTGTGATGGTATAGGGTATATGAAAACCGAGGGTTTGTCAAGCACTTGGTCACAAAATACCGTATCTAAACTTAGCAAATTTAACACCAAATTGATTTTAATTTAAACATTGTAAAATGGGGAAAGGGGTTTGAGTATGGTATATGAAGAGGTTACAAAGTAACCATGGTTTCAAAATACCATATCACATTTAAACATGAAACAATGCTTAAGTTAGAATCATAAATATAAGCACATTAAACATGAACAAGAGAAGGAGGAAGGCAAAATCTTTCATCTCATTTTCTTTCCATAACCACAACCAAAGAAATTAGTTACACATAATAATAGCAAAAGAAAGCAAGTAAGAAAAGAAGAAAGAATCAAGCAAAAGCAATATTATTTAACACTTGATGAAATTGAGGTACATGATATTGGTAACTTGTTCAACCTCGATAATGAAGCTCTCCAAAGAAAGCTTCAAGAGGGATGAAGAAGAAGAAACCAAGTGAAAACCCACACAACTCTCAAGCCTAAACCAAAAACTAAACAAAACTATAGAATATGTGCACTCCCCTCTCTCTAATATGTTCTGGTATTTATAGGCATGAAAATAGAATAAACAAACAATATAGAATGGATGATGTGATGCCTATAAAATGCCAGCAGAAAAATGGGGGAAAAAGGAGCTAGGGGGCCAGCGTCGCCGAATTTATTGGGGGGCCTGCCGGTTTGGATCCGAGCAATGAGGTTCGTCTTGGAATGGTGGACTTGTGTGCTCTCCATAATCACTCTGATGCTGTTTGATTTATCTGTTTAAGCCTGATTTGCATTCAGAGATTTGGAGGGAAACTTGATGCCATTCATCCCATCATAAGTTTTTGCATTTAACACACACCACTCTCACTTGTACCCACTTGGACAATCATGAGTGTGCCAAGGCAGCCCCCACCATTGTCAATGTCCCAAAAGAGTTAGTGTACACTTGTATTGTGTTGGACCAAAATTGTGTGCACACATTTATTGCAAAAGAGCTCTTGAATATCGGTCGGTTTTCTGTTCTTATTGCAGTGTCGGCTCCCAAATGCTATATTCTTGATATTGAGTGTGTTTCCAGTATTTTATCACGAATACCTGTAATCTGTACGTATTGAGCAGACACTGATTAATAGTACCGATATATAACAAAATTGATAATGAATGAGAGGTATTAAAATGCAGTTTTCTGAGATGAACAAAGTTTTTAAACCTCTAGGTGTCCCTAGTAGGAGGAGTGTTGTCTCCCGAGGGTTTTCTGGGGAATACACGCACAAAATTCTAAAATAAAAGAAAGAAGACAAAAATTACATGTAAAGATAAGGAACATATAAAAGTGAAACTTGAAAATAAGAGTTTTAAACTACACTAGCTTTTTAGTTTTCATGAGCCCTATCTTAATGGTCTTGAAAAGATGTCGGAAATCTTATCCTCCCTCAATAAAACATCGTCTTTAGTCTTCCTCCCTACCTCTCTTTCAAACATCGATCATATGCCCCTATGTGTGTCTAACAGTCATCCCTACACTTGGAGAATTCAATTCAAGCTATCATACCCTTTGTCCATAATCCTTAATACTTTTTAGTCGGTGATATTTTAGATGGATTTGCTCATGTATTCCGCATGCGATCGTTAATACTTCTTGAGGCGCTAACCAACCTATTATCGAATGCGCTCACTTATTAAAGCGTACTTAGCAATATCCTAATCTTGCAATACCTAAGGCTTAGCAGTGACTCCCAAACCAGTTAGTCTAAAGCACTAGGTGATAAGGTACCCTCGCTGTATTTTTTTATATGCTGCCTTAAGTAATTACAAAACCAGTGATCATTTTTCTTTTAAATTTATTTTATATGTCATTTATATTCTGTTGATTATTCTTTTCTTCATACTAAGGTTTTCAGGCAAGAGTATTTCAAGGTATTCTCTACTATCCCAAGTTTCAAAACGTGTGTAAGTGCGTATAGTAGGGTATCAACATTCAGAAGTTTGGACTCAAGAATAAGGACTATTTTTCAGATTTATTTCTATCCGCAGATTAGTGATTCTTTCATCTTACTAACCCTTAGGACAGCACCTCATGACCACGTATTACTAGTTTCGTTCTAAAATATCGAATTTTCTTGCATTTTTAAAATCTGTTCTTCTCTTTCATATGCATTTTCACTTTCTAACTTTTATTTTCAAATTTTTTTTATAGTGCTCTTTTTTTATAGTGCAAAATCATACGTGAATAAATACAAACCTCCCACAAACCTGTTTGCAGCAGTGTACTCACTGATACTGTTGTTCGAGCGCAAAAACCTATAAACTTGGGTAGAGAATGATAGGGTCAATAGGCAATCAAATGGAAAGCCTCCCCCAAACTTATTCTTAGCACACACGCATTTTTTTATATTTTTTTAGATCTACTAATATACACACCTCCATTCTTAGTTGAAACAGTGTTGCCACTGTTTATAGCTGGAAAATCGAAGAATGGAAGTGAGGCGGAGGAAAGTTAGTCGTGATAAAGCGGCTCCTGCAAGAATAGGAGCTCCTCCGATGGGTCGGCGGAAAAGTACGGTTTTAATCTATACCCATTTACTTTGAAAATGGAACCATCTTTAGCATTTTCTATATCCACTACACCGTGCGGGTATACATACCGCACCACAAAAGGTCTTATCCAACGAGATCTCAGATTACCTGGTTGAAGATGGAGACGGGTATTGTAAAGAAGGACTTGTTGTCCCGGTGTGAATGTTTTTCGCAAAAGGTGTTTGTTGTGAAACACCTTTGTTCGGTTCTTTACTATAACCGCGTTATCGTAGGCTACATCACGAAACTCATTTAGCTCATTTAATTGCAGTTTTTGATAGCTGCCTGCTTAGTCAAAATCGAAGTTAAGCTCTTTAATTGCCCATATTGCCCTATGTTCGATCTTGACAGGGACGTGGCAAGCCTTTCTAAACATCAGCCGATATGTAGATATGCCAAGATCGGTCTTATATGCAGTATGAAATGCCCAAAGAGTATCAGTTAGTTTAGAGGACCAATCTTTACGGTTCTTAGAAACTGTTTTCTCCAAAATTTGCTTGATCTATCGATTAGAGATCTCGGCTTGCCCGCTCGTTTGGGATTGATAGGGTATAGAAAGCTTGTGGTTGATCGAATATTTTCGCATCAAAATCTCGAAAGACCAATTGTAGAAATGCGTCCCATTGTCGCTAATGATAGCGCGAGGGTGCCCGAACCGAAAAAATATATTTTCTTTAAGGATCTTAACGACAACCTTGTTGTCATTAGTACGGCTCGGTATTGCTTCAACCCATTTAGAGACATAATCAACCGCTAAGAGAATGTATAAGTTCCTAAAAGAGTAAGTAAACGGCCCATGAGATCAATTCTCCACACATCAAATATCTCAACAACCAAGATTGGTTGGAGTGGCATCTCGTTCCTCCGTGAAATCCGACCCATTTGCGTCACCGTGAATAAGTTTTGCAATATCGTGTGTATCTTTGAATAACGTTGGCTAATAAAAGCCACACTGCAAAACTTTTTCCGTAGTTTTTCTTGGACCAAAGTGACCGCCACATGCTTGATCATAGCAGAAGGACAATACACTCACGAACTAATTATTAGGGATACACCGGCGAATGATTTGATCGGGACAATAGTTGAACAAATAAGGTTCGTCCTAATAATAGTTTTTTACCTGGGATAAAAATCTGTGAATATCTTGATTTGACTATTCGCTGGGTAGAAATCCCGTTGCTAAATAATTCACAATATCAACGAACCAAGATTCGCAAGATAGGATCAAAAGATGTTCGTCCGAAAAAGAGTCGTTTATTGGTAAGGTCAACGTTGGTGAAGAAGGAAGTCATGAAAGATGGTCGGTTGCGACGTTTTCACATGCACTTTTGTCTCTTATGACAAGATCAAATTCTTGCAATAAGAGAATCCAACGTATTAGCCTGGATTTAGCATCCTACTTTGATAAAAGATGTCTTAAGGAAGAATGATTGATGTAAATTATGACCGGAGAGCCAATTAGGTAGGGCTTGAATTTTTCTAATACAAAGACAACTGCCAAGAGTTTTTTCTCGGTGGTTGTATAGTTCATTTGGGCATCGTTTAAGGTCCTACTCACATAATAAACGACATGTAGCATCTTATTGATGTGCCGTCCTAAAACTGCACCAATAGCAAAGTCGGATGTATCACACATAAGCTCAAAAGGGCGATTCCAATCTGGAGATGATAGAACGAGGGCAGTAGTGAGGGAATGTTTAAGTGATTCAAAAGCAGCCAAGCAATCCGAGTCGAAATAAAATACTGTATCCTAGGCCAAGAGAAGAGTTAAGGGTCTAGCATTCTTGCTAAAGTCCTTGATGAATCGTCTATAAAAACCAGCATGACCAAGAAAGGATCTTATATTTTTGACACATTTGGGAGGAAGAAGGTTGGAAATGACATCTATTTTAGTTTTGTCTACCTCAATACCATTTCGTGAGATGATATGCCTTAAAACAATACCTTCTTGAACTATGAAATGACATTTTCCCAATTCAAAATTAAATTCTTATCCTTACAGCGGGTAAGAACAGCGTCAAGATGACGTAAGCATTCCTCAAAGGAATCCCCAAATATGGAGAAATCGTCCATGAATATTTCCAGAAAATTTTTGACTATGTCGGAGAACATACCTATCACACACCGCTGAAATGTAGTGGGAGTACTGCATAACCCGAAGGGCATACTTCTATAAGCAAAAGTGCCGAAAGGACAAGTAAAAGTTGTCTTATCTTGATCCTTGTTACGCTCCGCTTCCCACTAGACGGAAACGGTGACGTGGCATGCCGTAACATATTCACTACGAAATAAATACGTTAAGCGTAATTAAGCAACATATAAAAATGTATAAGAATGACAAGTGATATAAAATAACATCAACTTTATTTACATTAATCTTTACATAAAAATGTTTGAAAAGAAAAGATACAATGGCATACAAAATGAAAGTAAATACAAGGAACTAGAAGCCTGGTTGTGCCGCAAGCTGATCCAATCCTCCTGGTTAGGCTCGATCTCCTGAGAGTTCGGTCCTCCTGATGAACAATCCAAAGAAAGAAATAGAAAGGAATGTCGTCAGCGAACTAGCGCTCGGTAAATCCCAAAAGAAGAATGAGAAGACAGTATATGAAATGAATTGTGTATAATTGGTTACTGATATATGATAGTTATTATAACATAGTTGTTTGTAGCTTGATACAGAAAGTATTTATGTATACCAGAGGAGTCCATCTTACCCCGTGGACTATGGTAACATGTAGTACAAGATCCCATCATAACCCATGGGACAACGACACGTGAATTCATATAGGTGTCTTTTAAGTGACCTCTCGTGTCACGATATACGTTCCGTACCAATCTACCCTTTTATCCCCACGTAATGTATTGTATAGATTATAATTACAAGTCTTGCTGAAACCATGAATACAAAATGCTCAGGTAGTCCTGTTCAGGATGTAATCAAGTATTCAAGTAGTCAAGTCAAGTTATAACCATGGTTCGGTCAAGTCAAGTCAAGTATACATGCTTGATATTGATGTTTGATTTCAAGTATTCATGTTCATGATCAAGTATTCATGTTTGTTATTGGATATGTTTTGAATTAGATTCAGGTTTGAGTTAGACTCAGACTAAATCAGACACTTGTATTGATTTTACTCTGGAAATCTTAGGTTCGGGAATTATCGGTAACTGCTGCACATGAACGGCAGAATTTGTGTCTTTTTCCAAGACAATTACCATTGATAACTCCGTTAAGTTATCTACCTTAAATAAGCTTGCACCGACTTTCTTCGGCTCCCTGGGGCTCAAGAGAATTGATCCCGCTTAAACCTATATTTACTAAAGTCCTTAAATAGTGTTTGTATATAATTCGAGGGGTTTTATGAAAAATATTTTAATATAGTTAAAAAGTAAATCACGAGGGTGATTAGTATTATTTGAGATTGTCATGAGCATGTATTTTAAGTATTTGGGGTATTTTAGTGATAAGTACTTATCTTGGAAAGTTTATGGTATTTTATTGAAAAACTTGTCTTGATTTTAGCTTGATGGTATTTTATTGAAACTTGTTAATCTTTCATTTTTAGAAAAAAGTAAGTTTATTATATTCTGAAAATATGGACTTATAATTTTATATAATTATTAAAAATTAATTTTTATTTAGAAAATTCGCTTTTCTTAAGAAACCGTATTTAAATTCTTTCGAGATCGAATGCTCCGTGAGAAGGTCTGCATCTCATTCTACTATCCCCAGGATGTGCAATAATCCGTACCATCCATTAGCGGGTCCTTTAATAAGAGTTGTAGAGGAATAATCGTAAAGGAAATGAAATACCGCTTAAAAAAATATCCGGATTTTAGAGTAGGTGCTATTTTATTGTAAGATTTTCCTCGTAACAAATATTCATACAAAAAATAGGCATCCTGCTACGAAACAAGAGTGTACATGAGGGGTAGGTCGTTACTCCGTGAAGTTTTTCCTAAAATTATAGTTTTAACGAAACTAAAAGAAAAGATATCAAAGTTCATGGTATTTTAATGAAAAAGTTCAAGTATAGATTTTTCACATGAGATTCTTGGTTAAAATTAATTCTAAACATTAGTATTTAGGGTTACAAGTATTGTGTAAAAGTGGTTTGACCCAAGGTTTGACCCAAATGATAAAAGGAAATGGAGTTATAGGTTTTTATAAAATAAGATATCGGTATAACTCCACTTTTACCGATATTGGATTTAAAGTTAAAAGCAATGAAAAAGGAGGAGGATTGGGAGGGACTCACGATTTATGCAGTTCAAATAGAGGGTTAGGAAGGAGGGAAGCCTTGTGGTGTCGCGGAAGCTCCGGATGTTGCTTCGATCTTCGCCGGAAGTTGTTTTCTTGCTAACTCCTCTTTACTCCACTTATACTTAGAAAATTTTTAGAGGGTTTTGGCTAGAATTTTCAGAATGGTGCTGAGCCAAAGTGTGGGGTGGTATTTATAGTGGAGAATTAGGATTTAGGAATTAAAATTTGGATTAAAAGCATTAAAATGTGGTTTAATTGTGAAATGAAGGGTCTCTGTTTGATTACAGGGAAATCAAACAGTGCAGAAGAGTTAGGGGTAGGTGAAGGGTTGTGTGTGCAAAGCCCGGGGTTCAATGGCCTTATCTTAACCGTCGGTGCCGGCTATATAGAGCTTTTGGCTGGTCGATTTATTCCATATGGCATCGAGATTCGTGCTATGAGATTAAATTAGTGTTTACTCCATTTTCCACATGTTTGATTTTTCTGACTTTTCCTTTCCTTATGTATTGCACGTGCAATCTTTTGGTCTTCGAAAAATTAAAAAGAAAAATTCAGAAAAAATAATGTGTCTGATGGGGATCGAACACAAGGGCTATATCACAGCAGTGCATGGCTTTATCAGTGAGTTACAAGTTGTTTTTTGCTGTTATTTAACAAAATTTACTTTTAACTCAAACTCAGGCTGTAAAACTCATTTCTTGTATATTAACAGTAAAATTTCCGTACAATATTTTAGAGTCGTTACATTCTACTCTTCTTATAAAAATTTCGTCCTCAAAATTACATTTACGTATGGACTAATTTTCAAAGAGGTAAGGGTATCTTGCACGCATGTAATCTTCTCATTCCCATGTTGATTCTCCTGGAAAATCCTTTCTCTGCATTACTCGGACCAAGTTTACTTTCTTGTTCCATAATGTCTTCACTTTTCGGTCCAGGATCTCTATGGGTTGTTGCTCGCAAGTCAGCTCAGTCTGTACCGTGAGCTCTGAGTGATCAAGTATGTTGCTGGGGTTGCTCACATATCATATCATCGTAGCTGGGATATGCGGAACACGTTGTGTACTCCTTCCAATGAGGTGTACAGAATAAGAAGAGCTGTGAGCTTCTTTCATCAACTCTTCTCGAACTGGGCCGTTTGGTACACATAATCGACTTTCATACCGCAAGGATCCATCTTCGTGGATGATGAAGTCAGTTTGAAGTCCACTTTATAATTATTCTCGGATCTTTTGTTGCTTGGTATCATTTGCTTGAGCTGCCTTGATCTGATTGATAAGAGTTGACTGGATTTGTAAGTTCATCAAATATGAAGCGTTACCTGGCATAACTACTTCGATCGCCAATCTGTGCAATTCCTGCTGTAACTTCCACTGAGCGGTGAGGTTCATTGCTAATGGCTGGCAGCTAAGTGCATCAGGAACCACGTTCACCTTCCGAGGATGATACTGTAGGTTGATGTCGAAATCCGCTATTAGTTCTAGCCATCTTCTCTGCTGCATGTTTAATTCCTTCTGAGTAAATACATACTTCAGACTCCTGTGGTCAATGTATATATCCACTCGTTCACACAAAAGATAGTGGCGCCAAATCTTAAGTGCAAAGATAACGGCTGCCAACTCCAGATCTTGTGTTGGATAGTTGAGCTCATGAACTTTTAGCTGTCTTGATGCAAAAGCTACAACTTTTCCATGCTGGTGTAGAATACATCCTAATCCCTTACCGGACACATCACAATGCACAACAAATACTCCAGATTGATCTGGTATTACGAGAATAGGAGCAAAAGTTAATCTTGACTTGAGTTCTACAAAAGCGTTTTCACATGCTTTTGACCACACGAATGCTTCATCTTTACGTGTGAGCTTGGTGAGGGGTGCTGCAATATTTGAAAAGCCTTTAATGAATCTTCAGTAGTATTCTGCTAATCCCAAGAAACTTCATATATCCTTCACCATCTTTGGTTTCGGCCACTCGCTGACAGCTGACACCTTAGCTGGATCTACTGAGATTCCTTCACCTGAAACGATATGTCCGAGAAATCCGACTTGATCTAGCCAAAATTCAAACTTGCTATACTTGGTATAGAGCTGATATTATCGCAATGTCTCCAGGACAATCCATAAGTGCTCGGCGTGTTCTTTCCGACCCTTTGAATACACCAGGATGTCGTCGATGAAGATGAAAACGAACCTGTTTAAGTACTCTCGGAAAACTTGGTTCATCAGATTCATAAAGATGGCAGATGCATTGGTCACTCCAAATGGCATTACGAGATATTCATAATGACCATAGCGAGTCCTAAACGCCGTCTTCAGAATATTAGACTCTTTGACCATCACCTGATGATAACCCGAACGAAGATCTAGTTTCGAAAATACACAAGACCCACTTAGATAATCGAAAAGATCATCGATGCGCGGTAGTGGATACCTGTTCTTGATCGCCACTTCGTTCAGAGTTCGATAATCTACACACATCCTGTATGAACCTTCCATCTTCTACATAAGTAATACTGGAGATCCCCAGCTTGAAGTACTGGGACGAATCCAACCTTTCTTCAGTAGTTCGTCCAACTGAATACGGATCTCTTTCAATCCTTCTGGACTTAGTCGGTACGGAGCTTTGATTACCGGTTGCACACCAGGTTATAAATCAATGCTGAATTCAAGAGCTCGATCGGGAGGCAAACCTGATATATCTTCAGGGAATATATTCTCGAACTCTCAAACTACCTCTGGTTTCGATTCTTCCGCTTGCAATGCTGCAACCACTACCTTCTTTGGTTTTGCTTTATAGACCCTAGGTTTCAAGGTACGGTCTCAACTCTTGAAATAGAATACTGGATGATCTGGTATTTCGAACACTATCCTTGTTTGGCGACAGTCGATGGTAGCGAAGAAAGTTCCCAGCCAGTCCATTCCTAAGACTATGTCGAAGTTCGGTATGTCCAGTATCTTGAAGTCCGCATAAAATTCTCTACTACAGATGACCACTGGAAACAGATCGTATTCCAAAGTTGCTTTTAGAACGCCGTTCCCTAAAATGACATTCCAGCTGGATACATGTAGTTTAACTGGAATCACATAAGTTCGGACGAACCGTTGTGACAGAAAGCAATATGATGCTCCAGTATTGGAGAGTGCCAGAGCAGGTAGGGAG
Source organism: Agapanthus africanus (assembly GCA_030015575.1). Lineage (NCBI taxonomy): Eukaryota > Viridiplantae > Streptophyta > Magnoliopsida > Asparagales > Amaryllidaceae > Agapanthus > Agapanthus africanus. Next base: position 817,576,823 of record CM057339.1, on the reverse strand, counting down.
GCTACTAGTATAATACCTAAGTTGTGTGAGGTTAGGTTTAGATTTAGGAAAAAATATAGTGATATACAAGGATTGAAAAAGGTTTGAAAAGGATTGGGAGTTACCAGTGATGACTTAGCCTGTGGCTTCAGCCTTCTCGACCGTCATCGTAAAAGCTTGACGTCGGGGTACATTCCTCCTTGCTGGAGGCACATTCCTCTGTCCTTGGGGCACGTTTCTCTACCCTTGTAGCACGTTTCTCTGTTCCTGATGGAACTGACGTTGAGGCTGTGTAGGAGGTCCACGTAGAGCTGGTGCAGGGAGAGCTGGTCGGGGTGCAGAAGCCCGAATGGTTGTCCGCTGTGGAAACGTGATTGCGGGTTTGGCTGTTGGAGCTGTGTTGAAACGATACGGACATGCTCCTATGGCGTGAGTGGATGCGCCACAAACCAAACACAGGCCATTTGCACGCATGCAGTCCTTTGCCAGGTGTCCTGTCCTTTTGCAATAGAAGCAAAATTCTGAACTAGGCTGGTTAAATGATCATTCTGGTCTCATGGGTGCAAATGTTGGCCTGGAAGAGGCTCCTCCTGACATCTGTGTCGCCGGGCATTTCACACCAGCAGTCTGCGGTCTACCCTTCTTCTTCACAACTGCCTCATAGCGTCGGAAAACTTTCAAAGCAAGTTCATGGGTTGGGAAATCCCTTGTGGCAAGTGCAGCTTGGATTTTCGGGTCCAACCCTTACTGAAATCGTCGTGCCCGGATCTTAGCAGTAGGAATCAGGTGCAGTGAACCTGTTACAATCTTGTGTTAGCAGTGTAATGAGTGAAACCAGGAGTTTGAATTTAAGACAATATCTTACCTTCTAAGCATGGTAAACTCAGCATCGTATTCATCTACAGACTTGACCCACATCGAGCCTTGTTGTAGATGGATGAATTGTTGCTCCATGTCAAAACGGGCAGTCTCCGGGAAGTATTTCGCATCGAACAGATCGCGAAATGTCTTCCACTCGATCGGTTGTGTGAGACGGCTTTCTTCAGCTATCCACCAGACTCTGGCATTGTTGGTCAGTTGCAACTTTGCAACTCTTACCCAGGCAATATCTGGCACTTGTGCTGTTGCCAGATCATCTTCGATCGATTGAGCCCATTCTTCTGCCTCCAGTGGGCTCTCTTTTCCTGGGAAATGTTTCGGATGCAATGCCTGGAATTACTTGACTCCAGGTGCCTCGGCTTCAGGGCGGTGCATGAGGATAGCAGTCTGCTGTTGCTGACCCTCTAAGAGGCTCTTGATTGCCTCAATCAGTACCATTTGATCATTGATAGAAGCTGCAATGGTAGGTGGTGGTGGTAGAGTAGGCGGTAGAGTGTTACTATTGACATTCGTGCTGGTGTTGTTCGGAGAATCTATGACCTTGATAGAAAAAGAAATGGTTAGGATAGATTCAAGAAATTTGAAATATAAGGAATGTATAGTTGCCGTTTCTTATAATTCTTGTGATATATTGCTTAAGACTTCATGCGGAACTGACCTGGATAGGACACCAAAAAAACCTGTTACGCCACATTTTCCAGTAGACGGAAGCGGTGACGTGGCAGGCCGCAACATATTCACTACGAAATAAATACGTTAAGCGTAATTAAGCAATATATAAAAATGTATAAGAATGACAAGTGATATAAAATAACAACAACTTTATTTACATTCATCTTTACATACAAATATTTAAAAAGAAAAGATACAATGATAATAAGCAGTGCCTAAACAATGGCATACAAAATGAAAGTAAGTACAAGGAATTAGAAGTCTTGCTGTGCCGCAAGCTGATCCAAGTCCTCCTGGCTAAGCTCGTCTCCTTAGAGTCCGTTCCTCCTGACGAACATTCCAAAGAAATAAATAGAAAGGAATATCGTCAACAAACTAGCGCTCTGTAAGTCCCAAAAGAAGAATGAGAAGACATATGAAATGAATTGTGTATGATTGGTTACTGGTATATGATAGTTATTATAACGTGGTTGTTTGTAGCTTGATACAAAAGGTATTCATGTATACGAGAGGAGTCTATCTTACCCCGTGGACTATGGTAACACATAGTATAAGGCCCCGTCATAACCCACGGAACAACGACACGTGAATTCATATAGGTGTCTTTTAAGTGACAACTCGTGCCACGATATACGTTCCGTACCAATCTACCCCATTATCCCTGCGTAATGTATTGTATAGATTATAATTAAAAGTCTTGCCGAAACCATGGATACAAAAAGTTCAGGTAGTCTTGTTCAGGATGTAATCAAGTATTCAAGTAGTCAAGTCAAGTTATAACCATGGTTCGGTCAGGTCAAGTCAAGTATACATGTTTGATATTGATATTTGATTTCAAATATTCATGTTCATGATCAAATATTCATGTTTGATATTGGATTCAGATTTGAATTAGATTCAGGTTTGAGTTAGACTTAGACTGAGTCAGGCACTTGTATCGATTTAACTTCGGAAATCTTAGGTTCGGGAATTATCGATAACTGCTGCACATGGACGGCAGGATTTGTGTATTTTTCCAAGACAATTATCATTGATAACTCTGTTAAGTTGTTTACCTTAAATAGGCAAGCACTCACTTTCTCCGGTTTCCTGGGGCTCAAGAGAATTGATCCCACTTAAATCTATATTTACTAAAGTCCTTAAATAGTGTTTTTATATAACTCGAGGGGTTTTTATGTAAAATATTTTAATATAGTTAAAAAGTAAACCTCGAGGGTGATTTGTATTATTTGAGGTTGTCATGAGCTTGGATTTTAAGTATTTGGGGTATTTTAGTGATAAATACTTAGCTTGGAAAGTTCATGGTATTTTATTGAAAAACTTGTCTTGATGGTAGCTTAATGGTATTTTATTGAAACTTGTTAATCTTTCATTTTTAGAAAAAAGTAAGTTTATTATATTTTGAAAATATGGATTTATAATTTTATATAATTATTAAAAATTAATTTTTATTTAGAAAATTCGTTTTTCTTAAGAAACCGTATTTAAATTATTTCGAGATCGAATGCTCCGTGAGAAGGTCTGCATCTCGCTCTATTATCCCCAGGATTTGCGATAATTCATACCATCCATTAGCTGGTCCCCTAACGATGGTTGTAGAGGCATAATCGCGAAGAAAATGAAATACCGCTTAAAAAATCCGGTTTTTAGAGTAGGTGGTATTTTATTATAAGATTTTCCTCGTAACAAATATTCATACAAAGATAGGTATCGTGCTATGAAACAAGAGTGTACGTGAGGGGTAGGTCGTTACCCCGTGAAGTTTTTTTCTAAAGGTATAGTTTTAACAAAACTAAAAGAAGTGATATCAAAGTTCATGGTATTTTAATGAAAAAGTTCAGGTATGGATTTTTCACATGAGATTCTTGGTTAAAATTAATTCTAAACATTAGTATTTAGGGTTACAAGTATTGTGTAAAAGTGGTTTAACCCAAATGATAAAAGGAAATGGAGTTATATGTTTTTATAAAAGAAGATATCGGTATAACTCCACTTTTACCGATATTGGATTTAAAGTGAAAAGCAATGAAAAAGGAGGAAGATTGGGAGGGACTCACGATTTAAGATGTTCAAATAGAGGGTTGGGAAGAAGGAGGGAAGCCTTGTGGTGTCCCGGAAGCTCCAGATGTTGCTTCGATCTTTGCTGGAAATTGTTAGCTTGCTAACTCCTCTTTACTTCACTTGTACTTAGGAACTTTTTAGAGAGTTTTGGCTAGAATTTATAGAATGGTGCTGAGCTAAAGTGTGGGGTGGTATTTATAATGGAGAATTAGGGGTTAGGAATTAAAATTTTTGATTAAAAGCATTAAAATGTGGTTTAATTATGAAATGAATGGTCTTTGTTTGATTGCAGGGAAATCAAACAGTACGGAGGAGTTTGGGGTAGGTGAAGGGGTGGGTGTGCAAAGCCCGGGGTTCAATTGCCTTATCTTAGCCGTCGGTGCCTGCTATATAGAGCTTTTGGCTGGTCGATTTATGCCATCCCCTGAAGGGTTCCTTAGTACACTCTAGCATGCAATTTTAAAAAACCTAGAGTGCTAAGAAACCCATTACCAAGGATCTAACTAGAGGATTAGGGTTTAAAACACATGTAAACTACTTTACACTTAGTGAAATTGGAATACAACCTTTGTAGACCGGTCCTTCACTTCTAAAGCTCCGTGTAGTAGTCCCTTTTGCTCCAAGTACTGGTGTCCCGAACTCTCCATTGGCTCCACTAGGTGAAAGGAATGAGCTTGCTCAAGAATCTTCGAGGCCGAAGATGATCTACGTCGAAGAATCTCTAACTCAGGCTACCTCTTCACTAATTTAGAATTAGTGAAGCAAACAACCTATACTAAATGGCTACTCTAATGTAAATTGGTGAAGTAGGAATTTTGCTCACTTTAGAATTATTTTTCTTTTTTTCCTTTTCTTCTCACTCAAAGCTAGAGTGCAATGGAGGAGATGAAGAAAATGATCTCAAGTGATCAACTAATGAACCATGGGAGAGAAAATATCATATATAACTCATGTAGAGACTAAACCATGTCTAAAGATAGTAGTTAGGTTAATAAATATCTAGAGTAAAAAAAATTAGTGGACTTTAGTCAAGATTTCCACAAGCTTCTCCAAGCTTCATTAACCATGGCAAATTTCCAACTAATTTTGATTTTCCCTTAATAATTAAAACCTCCACATTATCTTAAGTATGGTATGAGTCTCATACACCCAAGTCCAATATATCATCTAGCATAAGACATAATAAATACATTAACATATATCACATATATATTAAATGTATAAAGAGAAAACATTTTCTTAAGTGAGCTAATATAAGTTAATGTATATTAATATATCAAATATATAGTTACACATTAAATTATTAAATCAACACTTGATTTAATAACCCTGCTGTATCGCATACAACCGATTAATATCATTTATATGCATATCACATATACATATGACATATCATTGAATCAACACTTGATTCAACAATCCGATTATATCATATATAATCTATATCGCGAGATTGGAATACGGTATCACATACACGTAGTAATCTCGGTCCCGCACATATCACATATGTGCTCTACTTCGTTTCGCATGAGCTAGGAAACTTCTGTGTAGAACTCTAATGACTTGTCAATACGCCGACAGTAGGAGATGATTATATCAGTCACCCACAAGCCGTCAGCTGTCACGCCCCGCTTCCTGGTGTACGGCGGACGCGACCGGCCGCTACGTATTTACTCTGAAGTAAACACACTAAGCGTATCTAAGCCATATAAGTAAAATGCAGAAGAGACAATGCCAATGGATATAATTGAATAACAACTTTATTTATTAAACATTCTTTTTACAATACAACCGAAAAGTAAATACATGGAATGGAAAGCAATGCCTAAACAGTGGCATAACAGAAATGGAAAATACAGAATGTAAATGTGTAAAAGGAATCTAAAGCTCTGGGTAGAAAGCTAACTGATCCAAGTCCTCGCTGGTGGGCTCAATCTCCTGAAGGTCCGATCCACCTGACAACATTCCAAAGAAGAAAGAGAAGGAATATCGTCAGCGAACAATCGAGAAGTAGAATAGACAGAGAGAGAATGTAGCTTTTAAAGTTGTATTATATTGTTAACGCTGTTGTTTGTAGCTTGGTACAGAAGATGCTAGTGTATACGAGAGGAGTCTCACTTTCCCGGAGACTAAGGTATCAGGAGTACAAGGCTACGTCGATAATACTACGGAACAACGGCATGGATGTAATTACGTCTTAAGTGACCACCTCGTGCCACCTTTAACATCTTCCGTACCAGTCTAACCCTTATAAACCCCGCGATGTCTTGATTGTATTGTTTGCATTGTATTCTCTTGTATTATAATTGTATAGATGGATGACTTTCCGAAACCATGATATCAGTAATGGAATGGATATAATGGATGATCAGGTAGATGGAATATATCCATGGTTCGGTTCGGTCAATGTAGTTTGATATAGATTGAATAGACGGATTCATAAATCCATATTGTATTGAAGTTTGATACTTGAATTATATTCAAGTCAGATTGATTATATTGAGACTCAGTCTCAGTCAGACAATTAGAAAAGAAATTGAATCCTGAATTATGTTTTGGTGCTATCGGTAACTGCTGCACATGGACGGTAGGATTTGCGTCTTTTTCAAAGACAATTACCGTGTTGATAACACCGTTTGTTAAGTTGTCTACCTTAAATAGGCAAGCATCCATATCTCCGGCTCCTTTAGGCTCAAGAGACTGGTCCCGCTTAAACCTATGTTTACTATTGTAATTTAGTATAACTTGAGGGGGTTTTATGTAAAATAATTTTTGTATAATTTTCAAAATACACCTCAAGTATTTTATTATTATCTTTAAAGTTTTAATTGATGTATATTTTATCAATGCGACATTTCTAGTGAATAAAATCTATTTCATAATATATGGCATTTATTTGTAATATTGGAATTGTATGGTATTTTCTTGTAAATGAGATGTTTTTCTTGAATTTTGGAAATGTGGAATATTATAAATATTAAAAATAGATATTTTGATATTAATTACATATATATATATTTAAAATATAAGTTTTATTTATAATAGAAATTACATTTTCTAAAGAAAATTTGTATTTTAAATCTTTCGAAATCGTATGCTCCTTGCGGAGGTCTGCATCTCACTCTACTACGCCTGAGGATGTGCGATAATCCGCACCATCTCGAACGGGTTCCCCGAAATGGGTTGTAAAGGCGCATTTGCAAAGATTTGTTAAAATACACATCTTGTAGAAAAATGTTTTTATAAGTTGGAGGTAGTTATGTGTAAAATCGTATTTTTCCCAAATCTATATTTCCAAATTTCATTGTGCTATGTTACATATGAGTATTGTGAGGAGGTAGGTCATTACCTCGTGAGTTTTTCTAAGGTAATACGGTTTTAAAAAATTCAAGCATGTCGAAATGAAACATAAGGGTATTTTAATGTAAAAGTGGAATAAAACTTGCTACGGTTATTATTTTGATGTCAAATTTATTCTATTGCCTTTGTTTATGTTTAATGGTCATGACATAAGAGTTTGGTATTATTGTGTTTAAGAAAAATAGAATTTTTTAAGGAAAACCGAATCGGAAGTTGGATTAACTCCGCTTCCGTAAGGTTTTAGTTTTGAATGTTTTTAAAATAGAGAAAAGGAGAAGAAGTAGAGACTTACAGGTTAGTTGACTAGAAGAGAGAAGGAGGAAGAGGTAGGAGGTGCCGGTGCATCGTTTTATTCTCGGAATCTCCTCGGATCGTCGTCAGAAGTTCGTCGGAGCTTCGCCCTTTGCTAACTCCACTTGCACACAAAAAGTCTTGGGAATTTTCTTGAGAGTTTGGGCAAGGATTTGTGAGTGAGGGAGGTGATTTGAGGGGTTTATTTATAGGAAAATCTAGGGTTTAGGGTAATGAAAGGGTGTGATAAAAATTGTATTTATATTTACATTAAAAACGATTAAAAGGGAGTATTTTAATTCTCTGGTTAATTGCAGAGAATTTAAACAGTGCAGGGGGAGTGGGGTAGGCCAAAGGTTGCAGGGAGTTCAATAAAAATTGGGATCGGGCCGAGTTGACCCGGCGGCGCCGACCGAGTCAGCCGAGTCGCCGGCCCGAGTTGGGCAAGTCGGGGCGCGTCTCTTCGCCACGTGTCCCTGACGATTGGTTTAGCTTCGTGGTCACGTTTGTTTATTCTATAACTTACCCTATTACGTGTAGTGCACGTGTAAACTCTTGGGCTTCTAAAAGATTAAAAGAATTTAATTAAAAAAAATGTGTGGTTGATGAGATTTGAACTCTGGTGCTTTGGTTCAACAGTGCAAGGTCGTACAGATGAGCTACAAGCTCTTTCTTGCTGTTTTAACGCAAAAAAAACTTATAACTTGTGCTCATGCTCAAATATCCCTTTTTGTATTTTTGAAAAAAAAATGTACAGAAAGTTTAGGGTTGTTACATCAGCGGTACTAGCTGGACGTAACGGCTACCCGAATATTGAGCTATCAGAAGGTCAACAAGCAAGCTTGTTCGTACTCCTGTGAATCCAATAAGTAACACTACCGTACAGTCCGATCTCCTCGTCTGATATGTCGCATATCGAGTCTAGGGGTGGTAAACGTCAGACCCCAGTAACTTGATAAGTCATGCCGATTTGAGGCTCATAACGGGTCGAGAAACTACTGATAACACTTACCAGTAAATCTCTGCATCGACCCTCACCAGAGACTTCTTGTTATAGCCAATCAAGCACAGCGCAACATCAACCCCTAATACCGGGAGAGACGAATCCCCTCCTATCGCTTATTGCCTCCATATGACTCGGGACTGCACCCAAAAACCACCGTTTTGCACGCTCTCTTGAACGTGGTAAGTTGGATATCAAAGCGCAGCGCGAATCACACAAGACTCTATGATGATCTCGGATCTACAGACTAACCTGTACCAGTGTCACCAGAGAACTGCTATCTGACGTTAGGTATAATACCATCTAGGAGTTCTCGGCGAGTCCGGTTCAGTGTACCCAGTCTCCACTGAGCACCCATATACCATCTTTGATGTCAAACACCAATGGATGTGGGATCATATATCACCCATCATATGGGTCAAGAAGCGTATATGCTAGTCTACTTCGGAATATCAATGCCCAGTCTCGATACACCCTCGATTAGGAACAATTAAAGGATGAACTTATGGACTACCCTGGCCCCACTAGTATGATCTCCATCATAGTCCTGATAGTCAAGTACACATCCTAAGGACTTTATCAGCATGTGAGAGAAAGACAGTATCACAATACAAGTCTACATGTTAAGATAAAGAGCAACCAGATAGCATACTATCATGTCGAGCAAGAAAGTCCTCTCTATATATGTCCAAGCATCTAATATAATATACAATCATGTACAATAATGGCCTCTAGGGCATACATACAAGAAACAATCTGGCATTGAGATTCGTGCTAAGAGATTAAATCAGTGTTTACTCCATTTTCCACATGTTTGATTTTTCTGACTTTTCCTTTCCCTGTGTATTGCACGTGCAATCTTTTGGGCTTCCAAAAATTAAAAAGAAAAATTCAGAAAAAATAATGTGTTTGATGGGGATCGAACACAGGGGCCACGTCACAACAGTGCAAGGCTTTACCAGTGAGATATAAGTTGTTTCTTGCTGTTATTTAACAAAATTTTCTTATAACTCAAACTCAGACTGTAAAACTCATTTCTTTTATATTAACAGTAAAATTTCCGTACAAGATTTTAGAGTCGTTACAATCCTAATCAGCGATGGGAATCTGGTTGTAGCCTGAGTAACCGTCCAAGAAACAGAAGAACTCATGCCCAGCTAAGTGTTCCAACATCTGGTCAATGAAGGGTAGAGAGAAGTTATTTTTCCTCGTCACGGTATTGAGTTTTCTATAATCAATACATACCCACCATCCAGTTTGGGTGCGAGTTGGAATCAACTTATTTGCCTCATTAGTTATGACCATGATGCCAGCCTTTTTAGGGACAACGTGAATTGGACTTATCTACTGGCTATCAGATATTGGGTAAATTATACCATTATCTAAGCATTTGACGATTTCCTTCTTCACCGCTTCATTCATGACGAGATTCAACCGTCTTTGTGGGTCACGGGTTGGTTTAGCCTCATCCATCGTATGTATATGATGTTCAACAATGAAGGGGCTAATCCCTTTGATATCTGTCATTTTCTAACCGAAAGCTTGCCGATTCGATCTTAAGACAGACAAAAGAGATCTCTCTTGCTCTAAGGCTAGAAAAACTGATATGATGATGGGCAAAGACTCATTCTCACATAAATATGCATACTTAAGATGAGACGGCAGCGGCTTGAGATCAAGTGTCGGCGGAGAGACGATGGAAGCTAGGGTAAGGGAACGATACTCGGACTCCATGAGAGATTCATAGCTAGCGTAAAAGACTGACTTGAATAGCTCAACTAACTCGTTCAAAAAGTCAAAAGATTCGAACTCGGGGGTTGATTTGTCGATAGAAGGGTCCCGTGAATCAAGATCATCAAGGATAGTGAACCCTTTGTATTCCCTATTCATATAAGAAGTGGCTGGATCAAACAATAACGCACTAGTGGCGTCGAGATTATTGTCGTAGAAAATAAACTCGTCAGATTCATAACTGTCGGAAGCTATCTCATGGACGAAACATATATCTATCATATGAGCAGAATGTTCGGAGGGTTGACTTCCTATCCTGAAAATGTTAAATTCAATTGTCATCTTCCCAAAAGATAGGCTCATGGAACTTTTACGACAATTGATTACCACATTTGAGGTTGCGAGAAATGATCAACCAAGAATCACCGGGATTTACTTCCGTGGATTTGCCACAGGCTATGTATCTAAAACTATAAAGTCCATAGGGAATATAAATTCCCCAATTTTAATCAACACGTCCTCTAGCTCACCCCTAGGATAGCTGATAGATCGATCGGCTATCTGAAGAGTGCAGTACATGGGTTTCAACTCTCCTATGCCTAATTGTTCATAAACAGAATAAGGAAGAAAGTTAACACGAGCACCAAGATCGAGAAGAGCGTGATTGATGTTTTTACTCCCAATAGTCATAGAAATTGTAGGACAACCGGGGTCCTTATGTTTCTTTGGCAAATTTTGGGTAAGAGCATCTCTCATATTACTTGCTAAGAAAATCTTTTTAGGTACTTGAGTTTTTCTTTTCTCAGTGCATAAGTCCTTAAGAATTTTTGCATAGGATGGAACTTATTGTATATCATCTAAGAGAGGAATATTAATATTAACTTGCTTAAATATTTCTACAACCTTCTCCATCTGTGGACTTGGTTTGTTGGGTCTCAACCGGTTTTGGAAAAGGAGCTTTTTTAACAGGGGTTGGTTCCAACAGTTGGGGAGAAGTTTGTGGAGATGGAATGGATCCTAAACCTAGAATTGGGGTAGTCTGAGAGGGTAATCCATTCAAGCAAGTGGACGGAGAGTTCGAGCCTAGTGGAGAACGGAGAATGGGCTCGGAAGAAGATAATTGACTAGAAGATGAAGTAGAAGTAGTAGCCGGGGTGTCATCGACGTCATCAACTTGTTCTCCAACATGGCTGTTCAGCATTCTTCCCGATCTCAACGTAGTTATGGCACTTATATTATGATTTTGTTGGTTAAGAATAGTGTTAGCGTTTTGTGCGTGGCCGGGATTTGGTAGAGCTTGAGATGGAAGTTTTTCTTTCTCTCTTTCACTCATCACGGCATTTAACTGTGCAATTTGTGCTTCAATAGATTTGATGCTTTCACCGTGGGAAGCATTGTGTTATACTAACGATTGGATAGAAGAAGTTAAACTAGCCGACGTTTGCGCAGATTGTTTAATAAAATCTTCTAAGCTTCTTTTGAGTGCAGAGATTTTGTCGGTACCGGCAGGAGGAACACTATTTTGTGGTTGGAAAGAATTGTTATAAAGGGTAAAGTTGTTGGCCGGATTTTGGAATGGTTGCGGTTGAAAGGGCTGCTGAATTTGTTGTGGTGGTTGTTGTTGCTGTGGAGGAAGCCTTTGGTAGTTATTTTGACTTTGGAACTGATTTTAATTTTGGTTTTGAGTTTGGTTTTAGTTCCAAGCAAAATTAGAATGATTCCTCTATCTCTGGTTATATGTAGATGAATAAGGATCGTTTCTTAGTCATTGCTGAAAAGCAGCATTAGTTTGTTCTTGACCTTGAGACGGAGGATTCAAAGGGCATTCTTCAGTTAAATGAGACGAGTCATAACAGTAACCACACACGGTTTTGGAGAGATTAACTTAGTTTATGGAGGCTGAAGAGAATTTGCTCTCAATAGCTTCGAGTTTCTTTTGCATCGCAGCCATTTCGGCTTTCATTGCGATGGAAGCGTTGAGCTGATGGATACCTGCCCTAGATCAATACGAAGATGATGTTGTTGGTCTTGTGCTCTCCCACTGTTGTGTTTTTTCGGTGAGATCTTCAAGAAATTGCCACGCCTCCTCGTCGGATTTTGACATGAAATGATATTGACAAATGGTTTCTAGCATTTATTTTGTCGCTGGATTAACATCCTCATACATAATTTAGCAAAGTTGCCATTTTTTGAATTCGTGATGAGGGCATTGGACAAGAAGATCTTTGAACCTTTGAAAGCATTTCCAAAAGGGTTTGTTGGGAGTTGGGTAAACTGGTTGATCTCGCTCCTAGTGCGGGTTGTCTTATGATTATGATAAAATTTCTTAAGCAATGCTTTGTGAGATCGCATAAGGTAAAAGGAAGAATAGGTAATCGCATAGCATCCCCCGAAAGTTGGGTGTTGCTCATCATTGCACATACGTTTTGAAATTTGGTTATAAAAACGTAGGCATTCTCATATTCAAGCCCGTGAAATTTAGGCAATAATTTGAAGAAGTGGGGTTTAATTTCGAAGTTATCCCTATTGGCTGGTGAAAGAGACAGACACGTAGGAAGGGGTCGACGTGTGGGGCAGCATCGGTCTTAGAGAGCGATGCGTAGTGGATTTTGAGTTTGCGTACCTAGAGGCGGTGGCAACGTGGTGTTGTTAAACCCGGTGGAGATCCGTACATCTCGGGAGATGTGGTAGGTGAAGGAGAAAAAGAAGGTGAAGAAGAATCGACCTCGAAGTCGACAGCGAAAACGCGGGCTAAACGGGCGCTAGAATCCCGTGTCCAGCCGAACATGCACTGAGCGGGTTTAGTGCACGTGGCAGCGTGTGAGAAAGTGGTGAGAACGATTTAAAGAATGCTTTGCCTTGACAAGAATGACGGATGCAAGACATGACTCAACCAATCACAAAATGCACAACAGTCTCTAGAGTTAGGGTCACATAGGTCAAATCAATAAACCGCTCCTAGACTTCCAAAGGACAAGACGTAGAATAAATCCACTATCACCTCCATATCAATCTTGCAGCCAGATAAGTGCCAGATAAGTGGGAGGTATCCGCTATACGAATCACCGAAATAGCGGGCCTAATTAAGTAAACCACTTTCCTTAGCCACACTTGCCTTAGACACCATAAGAAAAATGCGGATAAGCAATAGATTACCCACGGCCCTCCCTTGTTCTAATTGAGCACGATTGTCTTTAGAGACTTGGTCTATATATTTTTTTATTAATGTAGGATGATGCGTATGCTTGTTTATGATTTGTGGTGCCTAAAAAGGGTGATGAAATCCCCACCTAATCTGAATTTGGGCTTCTTGCCTCTTAATGTTTGTTTTAAATATGCAAAACAATCCAAAATCTAAAATACGCAAAAAGATTTTTTTAACGGCGCTTTTTGCAAAGAATCCTGCAGGTAAAAACAGTTTATTGGTACTTCAGAGGAGAGAGGAAAAAGATAAAATAATACCAGAAAAATTTGGAGGCCTAACTTTACTATCTGGCCTCGGTTCCGCCGCCAATGTAGCTTTTCCTCCATGGTTCCGCCGCCTAATGGTGTGGTCTCCTCTTCAAATTGTGTCACTGCACTCTAATGATCCTCTGCTCCTATTTGATAGTCTCTGAATCTATGTTGGTTCGTTCCAGGTGCTCTAGATTTCATGCAAAACTTGCACAAGAATCGTTAAAAACACAAGATGTGGTTTTTATTTCTATTTCTATTTTTATTTTTTTCGGTTTTTTTATTTTAGAAACCAACCAGAATAACAAGAAAAATATTATTACCGTTTCACCAGCAACGACGCCATTTGATTGATGTGAAAAATTGAGTCTTAGTATGCTTCCTAATTACCACAACCAATAACGGTGTTGCAATAGTGAGCCGATAGTGAGTACGGGTCGTCTACAGGGGAAATTGTGAACTATCTTTCTTATTTTAGACGGGTTAATAATGAAAGGTGGGATTTTTATCATTTTATACTAAAAACATTTGAAAATTTTATAAGAGAAGGGCTTGTAGGGTTTTTCGGATTGAGTAGTTAAAGGATGGAGTTTTAAAAATAATTCTTTTTATCTTTTAATTATTTAACACTAGAGAAATAGCGATGAATGTGGATTAGGGTTCTTGGAGGGATTAGGGTTTCTCTCTACTGACCCTTGTCCTTCTATTGATCCCTATTTATCTCAAGCCCTCAACAAAGTAAGTATTAATGAATCTCAAATCATGGTCGTAACTATCATGAATTAATAGCACGCTCAAATAAGTGGGTTAAGACTCACTTTGTTAAAGTTTATAAAAATTAAAATATGAGAAGAAATTAAGGGATTTTTTCATCTATTATACTACTCTATCCTGCAAAGCCTAACAAGCGATAATTTACCCGCTCATTGGGTAAAACGACGAAAGGTAGAAAAATAAGGAACCCATAAGTTAAACAAAAAAAGAAAAGTGTGGAAAATAAATGCAGAAAGTAATGCGAAAAGTAATGAGACAAAATAAAAAAAACTACATTTTATTGAAACTTTTGCATTACAGAATTTGATTGCTGAAAAATGAACTAACAATACTAGTTTGTTCGATAGATCTAGATCGATAGATCGGTCGATGATAGACGATAACCCTAATTTCTCTCGATCTTTTATACGGGCTTTGGAACTTGAAACCCTAAACGTCATCTTGAAATATGTGAAAAGACGATCAAGCCCTTGGAAATTCACATTCAACGGCCATTATAGAATCGCGGAACTGCTGCCTGTTGCTCTCTTTGGCCGCTGAACCGCCACCTGTTAGTGTGATCTCGTCTCCCGATTTTTTGTGTTTTCTTTTCTCGATTTTAGGAGATTTTTCTGATGAATATAATTTGAAAATATTTCTTTCTCTCTGCTGTTGCGAGAATCTTTAATTTGCTCCTAAAATTCGGCAGATTTGGTTTAATAACTTGATTTGATGTGGATCTCCTACTTGCATTTATAGCCTTGAATTGATTTGTTATTTTAATATTTGCACAATATCTCAAATCAAATCATTAGTAGCATTTGGTTTATTTGAGATAATATTACAACCACTTTTACGGATATGATATCTTAATAATAATGGTTAAGAATATTTGATATGACATGATATGCATATTTTAATAATTAAGAATCTCATGGATATTTTATTTAAGTATGATATGCATATATTCCCCAATTATATTAATTATAAATTAAGAAACACATGACAAAATCTTTTTACAAATAAACCCACACATGTTCCTAAATTACAAATAACGCATTTCAGTAATTAATAATAGTAGGGAAAATGACTGTAGAAATGAGCAATAAGTATGACTGATGAGTGTTATTAGGAAACACTATACTGTAAATTACACAAACGTAAGTAAATGGAAATCAAATAATAGTATGTAAACGATAGAGCGGCAAAAAAAAGTCATATATAAGCACAAAGAAATAACATATAATAGTGAAATAGTAGTTGATAGGTCTTATGGAACTAAAACTAATTCAATAAGAATACAGAACGAGTAACTGGAGAAAAATATAGCTTGAGAATAATCATTAGAGTAGAGCATAAAAATAAAAGTATCGAAGAAAAGGAAACAAAAATAAGTGAGCTAGTAATGAAAACAACAAAAGTGAAACGTAAACTAAAGGCAATGCTATGAAATAAAAGAAACAAAATTTAACTCGATAATAATTCACAAAACAAAATATATTCAATATATAGCTATATCAGTAGCTCAAAACAGAAAAAAATGAACCTTAAATTTGATAAATAGACTAAGTTAATACGAATGATAAGACTATAATAAATAATAGAATGCTAAAGCAATATAGAGTGGTATATAAATTGAAGTGATATTCTGTAATTAAAAGTAGAGAAAAATCCAAACAAGTAGCATGAAGAATAGAACTACATATTAAGAAGAAGAATAATATAAAAAGAATTAGTAGAAGAAATTCACTAGAAAATAGAATATACAATGTAAATTAAGCCTATTGAAAAATTTAAAAATAGAAGAGTACTTAAGGACAGTAAGTAAAACTAAAAATACTTAATAACACATAACAAAAAATTTAACTAACTACAAATAGGGAAAATGTTAAGTTTATGATAGCAAACATTACTAAATATAACTATGTTAATATAAAAACAACACTTGTAATGTACAGTAGACTTGCTAAAGTATGGATTGCGGTATACAACTTCGAAAATCGACGCCGCAAGTAAGCACTCGAATAGAAGAAATGTAATTAGGAATTGGATTGTCAAGAATGGTACAAAATAAAGAATGAAAATCAAATTTAAAATCAGGGAATGACATAAGTTAACAAAGAAGATAATATTTGATAAGTAAGGATAAGAATATACGGCAGAACACAGTTAAATCGAGCGAAAAGAGAATCAAAATAAAAACTCCAAGTCACTCAAGAAGAGTACTACATTGTAACTATGCGGCAGTTTATAATTACAACCACTAAATTCTACCAAATTACCCAAAACTCTAGCGGATAGGGCCAGAATATATAGCAAGAAACACTACTTGAATCCTAATTAAGGAGGAATTCTTAATTGGGAAACTAGGTCACAATTTAGACCGATTTAACGTCCTAAAGTCTCAAGTCCTAACTTGGAATCCTGTTATCACCACCCAAACCTGGTTCTCAATATAAACCTGGCGTTCTGATACCAACAAAACCATATCACACTCTACTTCTCAAAATACGAAATACGATAGATGACTGGCCAGCTATACTCCTACGGTCAAGAAAAAATCCCGTCGTAGTTATATTTCGGTTTCCAGCGTTACATGTTAAGCAGTATATTAAGCACAAATAAAGAAGAAATAACAGTCACTAATTATTACATTCAAATAAAACATGAGTTCAGAACGGATACAAAGTATTTAACAACCGAAAAGAATGATAACTAATGAAACAACAACACAAATTCCAACATTGAAAGTAAAACTAAACGATAAAAGGCAGATACCGTTGATCTAGGTCTCCGCAAGTTCTTCAAAATAAGTCTGATCTTGTTCTACGGCTGGATCCATTTCTTGCTCTGAGCATGCATACTCAGGTCGTCAGAGCGATACATAATAATGATATAACAATATTAATATGTTTGCAGGAACATAAGCATGAACTAGAATTGATGAAGCAGTAATGCGAGAGTATGAAATAACTTAAACATGTGGACGGTATAGCATATGTGAATAATGGCAAAAGTGAAACATAATGTATATATCGCCAAACCTAATAGAGTTTATGTCATTTGAAATCGAACGCTGGAAAAGAGTCCTCGTGTTTAACAAGGGTCTTATGCATGCCTGAGACTATGGTTCGCTGTGCCCGGGACATAACTCTGCAGCCGTGCGATTAGGCAAACGACCTAAACAATATATATCAATATCACTAATATCGAATGATTATTCTCTAAAACACTAACCTTGTTAAATACGAGTTCGATTGCACCTTCGATTTCCCCATTTCCCCTGGGTTTGAAGCGTACATTTATGAACCATATGGATTGTGTAAAATTACGTTTCATTTCATTCATTCATTCATTCACAATTTCAGGTACAAAAGCTTGGCTTCCATTCACTCATGCACTCACGTACTTAACACAACCCAATTCATTGATGTATTCAAATCGACAATGCAATATAACCAATGGCATGTCAATATAAGTGAGTTCTAAACATGAGTTAAGTCGTTACCATACAATGATATTCAGTTAACCATATTATACAGCATAAACGACTAAGCATAAGGGTAAAATAATGATATAGTATGATAAAATACATTAACTAAACTTTAACTATTAATGGACAGCTAGCATCATTCAGTTTACAAAAATTATTAAAAATACTTATGATCAGAATCAAGCACGACAATATAAAAGACGCAAAAAATGGACTCATTCGTTTATCCAAAAAATTGGATTCATCCCGATACCTATTCTGGATTGGGAGATATTCTCATTTTAATTAAGGTAAACAGTGCTGGAAATACCAGTTTCAGAACAAAAGTTCCAACTTTGAGTAAGATTATCTATAGGTTACATTCTGAATCTGGTGTTGTTGCAGTTCAATAAAAACTGGTTTTTTTAGTTAGCTTTATAGCCAATCCAATGAAACATTAATATTATGAACCTACAGAGAGTTATGGCCATTACAATGTCGATGGGTAAAATTAATATTTAAGAAAAACAGCAGTACCTTTCAACAGTGTAAAATACTTTAAAAATAAACGTAAACGAAATCTATTGAGACCAATTCCAAATTAAAACTAACACATTTATATACACGTTGATATAAGTCTCATTATATTATGATATTTATACGGGAACATTTCAATGGTTTAGAGCGAATAAACAACGAAGAATTCTTCTCTGAACTGCAGTCTAGAGATAACTTCTTCCCCAATTTAAGGCAACAAAAGAACATATTTTTCAGAAAAACTTTTTATAGATGTTGAGTGCTTTAAGTAAGCTTTGAAATGAATCTATGAACTCTAACAAACAATTTTTCTTACAATATAGTGTATGCAGAAAAATTCAGATTGGCCGTCATCTCTTGGAGACGACATTTTATGTCCAAAACTAAAATAATTCCATCTCGATTTTATACACAATACCATTTAACAGAAAAAGAAACTATGGATCAAAATGGAGGTTTTAAATCAGGGTTTTGGTTCAGTAATACGATAAAAAATTTAGCGTGCGTAACCTAAACTATCGAGATTTTAAGTTTCGTCGAATCGATTCAAACGGGATTCAATCCCTACAATTTCTACACATCTTAACACTGGGTTTTAGGCCCGATTACAATCAATCCAGCACAACTGACAACTACTGCTTGTAGTTAAGATTATCGATAATAACACGTCATATATATAAATTATAATTTTCAATCTTATGTATATATATTATAGACATATAGCATGATAGCAAGTGGGGGAATCACTTGCCTTGCGGTTCATGGGGGCGCGGCTTGCTGCTAGGACATAAGGAAACGTCAGAAATCTCTTTAGGTCATTTCATTGAACACTTCGAGTGCAAAACTAAAACGTCGGCGAAACGGACCGTCGGAGGCCGGGAAACGATCGTGGCACTCATGCGGACTTCGGCTCAGCCTTAGAGCCTTGGTTCTCGGCTCGAGGTATCGTCGAATGGGTTATCGAATGTCAAGAGTTTGGTGTTGCTGCTGCTGCTGTTATTAACGACGACGACGGGGTGGTTATTCGGCTATGGGGTTGGTCGGCTAAGAGGGAAACAAGGGGTGCAGCCAAGTTTGATGATCGGTTCGGCGAGTGTTTTGGTGTCTGCAAAATATGAACAAAGGAGAAGTAGGGGCTCGGGAATGGGGCTCGGCTTGTCAGAGGAGAGGGAGAAAAGTAATGGTGATGGGGGTGGTGATGTTGGTGGTGTGAGATGGGGAAAGTGGATGAAGGGGTGAATTCGAGGGGGTGCTCGGAGGTCGGGGTCAGCGAGTTGGCGATGAGCGCTGTTCATTCCAGAATATTGCATTTTAATACCGCTCATGCATTATCTATTTTTTGTATATATTGGTACTATTAACCGGTGTTTTCTCAGTAATACAGATTACAGGTATCCGTGACAAAATACTGGAAATACATTCAAAATCACGGATATATCATTTGTGAGCTGACACTGCAACCAGAACCGCAAACCGATCGATATCCCGAGAGTTATTTTGCAAACAAGTGTGTGCACAATATTTTGGTCCAACACATAACATGTGTACACACTAACTCTTGGAGCTTGAACCATGGACTTAGGGGGGCTGCCATGGCACACACTCATGATGGCTAGAAGCTGGTGGGCATGAGTGTGACATGCATTAAATGCTACATGATGTGTGTTGACTTAAAGATCCAAGTTTCCCTCCACAACCTGAGTGCAGACCAAGTCTAATTTGAGAAAACAAACTCCACCAAAGTGATACTGGAGACAACAAAAGACTACAAACCAAGTTCTAGACCCAGTCCTCGGAATTTGGCCGAGCACTCTTACTCTCTGGCCGAGTTGGCCAGCCCCACCTCCTCCTGTGGGCCCCAGTCTCTCACAGTGCTTCCCATGCTGCCACTTGGTCTTGATTTTATTGTTTGTTTATTCTCCTTTTTTGCCTATAAAACCAGACCATAGGGCAAAGGAGAAGGGTCTAATTTTGCCATATATTGTATCATTCTTTTCATTTTGTTTTCTCTTTCTCTTGTAAATAGCTTAGCTTCCCCTTGAGATCCTTGCCTTCTCTTGATCTTGAAACCTCTTAATTGAGCTTGCAAGTTTAAGTTTTGGTCTCAAGGGTTGTATCTTCATTTAGAATAAATAAAGTTTTCTCTTTGTGCTTTCATTTCACCTTGAGATCTTTATCTTCACTTGATCTTGCAAGCTCTTTAGTGAGCTTGCAAGTTTAAGTTTAGGTATTTGATTCCATGGATTGTCACTTGCACTTTGGTTCCTAGTTATTTCTTACTTGCTTTTTATTATTTGCTTTACATTCATGTCTTTTACATTCATGCTTTACATTCTTGCAATTTAAATTCCATGTCATTTAATTACTTGCTTGTAATCTTTTATTTTCTTTGCTTATCTTTTCTTTGCTCTTTTTGGTTTGTTGTGTTGATGTTGTGAATATGTGTTGTTAGGAAAAGAAACCGATATTGTAAGCTAACGTTTCGTTTTTCATTTCCTTTTCCCGTCTTTTCCATTTGAAACTCCGTCCAAACCTTACGCAAGCGCTCTGTTAGACACCCTGAAGAGGACGGTGAAGACCCTCCGGAAGGAGCTTGGGGCGGCGGCCGAGGCGGCCAAGTCAGCCGAACTGAAGGCGGTGGAGAGCTATAAGAAGTCGAAGGACTTCTATGATGACCTGGCCGTGGCTACGACTCGTATCTGGCACGAGGCCCTCGATGCCGTTAAGGCCCGGATGCCGGAGTTTGCCGACGGAGATCTCCGGGCCGAATTCCCCCTCGCGGACGATAATGGGCAGGGGGAAGAGGTTCCTGACGAGGAAACCGCCGAGGACCCCATGCGTCACGTGGTGGATGTCGAGGACCCCGAGGTCGCACCTGGCCCCGAGGTCTAAAGCCCCCGTCTTCCTCCTTTTATTTCTTTGTTTTTGGAATTTTGTAAGGCTGGGGAGCCCAAAAAATACCCTTTGTAATGCCTTTGTCTTTGGTAGTAATAAAATTTTCCTTTGGTTTCATCGAATCGCGCTTTATCATTTGTTTGTGAAGAATGCTCATAAGATATCTCTGTTTGCACCGTTGTGTTTTCATGTCAGGTTGGCCATCTGTCTAGCGATCGTCTGTCGAGTTGATTTTGATCACTTGCCGACGAACATGCCAAGCGCTGCCGAGAAGGTATCCGATCACTTGCCGACGAGCATGCCAAGCGCTGCCGAGGAGGCATCCCCATGGGCCCCGAAGTCTAGGGGAGATCATTTAGACCTGGATAGACTTGATGCCCCTCACTGGGGTCTCAGATCCTTTGTGGGTGACGGGCAGAGCGCTGTTCACCGTATTTGTGTCGAGCGTGAGAGGGAGGCTGCTCGGTGGCCCCATGGGGGTGCCATCTTTTGACTTCTGGAAATGCGAGCATCGACCACTAGCCGAAGATGACCGAGCAGGGTAGCTACTCGGTTTCCTCTTACGAGGGCTTTGATCCTTTAGGACGGTTGTGGTAGGAAGCTATCAGCCGGAGATAGCCGAGCAAGGAATCGACTGCCTTTGGGAGGACTTCGGTCCTGAGCGCGGGAGGGGATGTAGGAAGCCTGCCAAGGACCCTTGGCCGGGCAGGGTTTCTGCCCGGTGCCTCTTGGCGAGGGCTTTTGTCCTGACGGATAGCCGAGCGAGGGATCCTCAGGCCGGACTGCCTTTGGGAGGGCTTTCTGATTCCTAGCGTTGCGGTAGGGAAGCAACCCGCCAGGGATAGCCGAGCTGGGAAGCTGCCGAGCTGCCTCTAAGGAGGACTTTCTGGTCCGTGGCGTTGCGGTAGGGAGGCTACCCGCCAGAGACGACCGAGCAGGGTAGCTTCTCGGTTGCCTCTTGCGAGGGCTTTGATCCTTAGCGTTGGAGGGGCTGTAAGAAGCCCACTAAGGATGACCGGACAGTGAAGCTGCGCGGTTGCCTCTTAGCGAGGGCTTTGATCTCTGGCATCGTGGGTACGCAACTACCAGCCTTGGATGAACGAGCGGGGTAGTCGCTCGGGTGCCTCTTGTGAGGGCTTTGATCCCTGGCGTCATGGGTAGGGAGCTACCAGCCGGAGTTGACCGAGCAGAGCAGCAGCTCGGTTGCCTCTTACGAGGGCTTTGATCCTTCAGGACGGGGACCGGGCGGGGTTACCGCCCAGTGCCTCTTGGCGAGGACTTTGATCCCTGTCAGTTGTGGTAGGAAGCTACCAGCCGGGGATAGCCGAGCAAGGACTCGACTGCCTCTAAGAGGACTTTGGTCCTTAGCGCGGGAGGGGCTGTAAGAAACCTACCAAGGACCCTTGGCCGGGCAGGGTTACTGCCCGGTGCCTCTTGGCGAGGGCTTTTGTCCTGAAGGATAGCCGAGCGAGGGGTCCTCGGGCTCGACTGCCTCTGGGAGGGCATTCTGATCCCTGGCGTTGTGGTAGGGAAGCTACCCGCCAGGGATAGCCGAGCAGGAAAGCTGCTGAGCTGCCTCTAAAGAGGACTTTCCGGTCTCTGGCGTTGTGGTAGGGAAGCTACCCGCCAGGGATACCCAAGCAGGGTAGCTGCTCGGCTGATTCTTCATGAGGTTTCGCCCGACCATCCAGTCGCAGGTATGGGGAACAGGAACGGTCGCGGTGATCGCGCGCGCAGCATGTGCGTTCAATGTGGAGGGAGGCGAAGCGCCAGGGTCGCGTCGATTCAATTCTACCAGGGAAGGCTCGTTGATCGCCACGTGGCAGCGAATTTTTGGGCGAAGGCGGGCGCCTGTTGAGTTTTGTTGGGGCGCAGTGGGCTATATAAGTCTGAAGGAGCACTGGTCCTTCTATTCTTCATAAACAGATCGTTGAGGATGCAAGACTTCCCCTTTACTATCCCCGATATCATCCGTTTCGAAGACGTATACCTCTACGACCAGCACTGCACTGAGGACACGGTGCAGTTGGTCTACGGGAGCATCGAAGACCACTTCGGCCGGCTGCTCCCCCGACGCTCCTCCCTGCTGCAGCTGCTGATGTACTCCATCTGGAGGGCGTCGCCGGGGTTTTACAACCCCCTGTCCGAGCAGCTTTATGACGAGACTGTAGGCAAGCTGCGGTCTTTGAAGCGCTTCGGCCTGATCTCCGCGAACCGGCTGGCTCGCTCAGAGGCACTCGTTCACGAGTGCTACGAGCTGAGGCTCGGGATCAACGCGCGCGGAGGGAACTGGGGGCAGAGGCTGGACCTCTCGAGGCCCCAGCTGGCGGAGATCTTTATCGAGTATCACGAGCAGTGCTACATGCACCCCCTTCCCCCACTGTTGTAATTTCCTTTTCCTTTTTGCGTGTATGGCCGAGGAGCCCATAATACCTTTTGAATAAACAAGGTTTTTCCTTCTTTTTCGCAATGTTCTATTGATCTTTATTAAATTAATAACAGACCCTAGGAAGTGTTTACATTGCCCTAAAAGAAAAGTACATGCTAGTAGACGACCTTATTGGCTCGACCCGAGCTCCCTGGAGGATTGTTGGCCTCCGTGCTTGGCACAGGGTACGGGGCTCCCTGAGTTCCGTGCTGGCCGTCTGCCGAAACGAGCATGATTTGACCGATGGTCAGGTTAGCGGGAGGGTGATGCTGCTCCTGCTCGCGGTCGGCTTGCCGTTTGTCCCTCAAGTATGCAGTGAGGTGTCCCGATCGGATGAGCTCTTCGATATAGTCCCTGAGTTGCTTGCAATCTTCCATGGCGTGGCCCAGCGTCCGATGGAAAGCGCAGTAAGGGCCTGATTGTTAGGATACGTTCGTGTTCAAGTTCTAGTTTAAATACCGCAATCAAGACGGTTTCGCTTGTAGCTAGCCGGTTGAGTACGGGTCGTCCGCAGGGAGATGGGAATCTTTTTCTATGTGTTTTTCGACGAGTTAAGTCCTGTTTTCAGATTTTGTTGTGGTTATCTAAGTGTTAAGTTGATATTTAAAGAGAGCTTGTTAGGGTTAGGATTAGGTTAGTTTGAGTTAGGAGTCTCCACATCTTTCGTTGCCCCTCTTAATATCGGTGTTACGGTAATCGGCAACAACGGGGATTAGCACGACTAGGAAGGACTTTGCGAGTATAAGCTATGCTTTCCAACGCATAAGTCTTCCTTTTGGTGCTTGTCCGTCCGTTCTTGGCTCTTATCCATAACCTCCGGTTAATTCAACCACAACCGGTCTCACTACGGAATCACCGCTATCATGTAGGATAGGGTGCCGTAAGGAGCGGATTGTGGTTCAATTAACAGGAGTCGATTTAAGTTGTTGGGCAAGGAAAGAGTGAGAGAGATTTCCTTCTCTCAAACTTCCCTTATCCTACCCTAACAAGTATAACACTACTCACACTTCATGATAAGGAAAACAAAACAAAACAAAAGAGGAAGATAGAAAGAGGGAGATTAGAAGAATACGACTAACTATTTGCGACCTCACCTTGGCGAGGATCGAGCGTAAGTATCATTGTCGTATGTAAGGATAAAGAAAAAAGAGAAGAAGAAACTACAAGGAAATAACAACAACTACTTAACGAATTTAAAGTTACAACAATTACAACAAAAGTAAGACAAGCATGATAATAAATTGATCTTCTTTATTTATCATTCCACCCTCACAAAGCTCACTACAAGTTTAATGGAGAAGAGATGAGAAGAAGAAGAACAAGTGAACTAAATCCTAGAAAAAGAAAATACAAGAATGGACCCCCTCCTTCACAAAGTTCTGGGCTATTTATAGGCCAAAAGATGAAAACCTAGGGCAACCACCAGAACACCTGTACAATGACTAAAATACCCCCCAAAACCCTGCGCATGCGGCGCCTAAACAGCCGCGGATCCGCGGCCTGGACCCACCTTTTGCCGCGGATCCGCGCTCTTATGGTTGATTTGGGCTTTGGGCTTTTTGGTGGTGGCCTGATCTGATGAGTACTTCATTCTGGTATATGTAATTTCTTATAATTGCTTCATGAATTTTCCAGAATTCTGTTGAGGGAAAGGTGGACTTTTTGTCAAGATTTTGTCATGATTGCCTCGAGCTCCGCGTAGATCTCTTGGATCTTGTGCTACCATTGAGCCTTGTGCATGAAGGTGACATTGATTTGACATTTTGTCTTCCTAAACTGGTATCTGGCAACATACGGATGAGGGACGGAGACCGTGTTTTATCTGTGGTTGGTAGGAACCCGGATTTTTTTCGTGTTTTCCATGAATTTCACTGTTTTAGAACCGAGAACCTGTATCCTGCAATTGACTAGCAAACACGGCTCAAGAGTATCTACGGATATGCAATGTGATAAAAATTGGGCGGTATGAAAATGCAAAAATCTGATATGAACAGGGCCCCGGGTTCGCTTCGCGGCCTGACGCGGGATTGGAGGGAACTTGAAGAACCCCTCGTTCTGGGCCTCCTCTAGCAATACTGCGAGGGAGACGTTGAGTGGGGTATACTCCTGGAACTTCGGGTGATAGGGCTGCTGACGCTCTGGCCTCTCCTCCCGAGCCCTCTTCTTCTGGTCGGATTTCTGCTCAGGGGAGGTTTGCGTTCACCTCGGATTCCAGCTGAACCTCGTGCTCGGTCCACGCCTTGACCTCAGCCATGGTCTTAGGTTGTGCCAACGTAAAGGAGCGTAACCACTCCTTGACCTCGGCCATGGTCTTAGGTTGTGCCAACGCAAAGGAGCGTAACCACTCCTTGTGCCTCAGACTAGATCTGAGCGCCCTGATGACGGTCTCGTCCCGGTGCTCGGGGACCTCGAGAAGGGCGTTGTAGAAGGGGGTGATGTAGGCCTTGAATGTCTCCTTCTCCCCACACTTAACCGTGAAGAGGTAGTCGACCTTGTGGTTCTGCCGACGGTTCCCAACGAAGTGGCCGAGGAACTGAGTAGCCAGCTCGTCGAAGGTCGAGATTGAGCGGGGCTCGAGCCCCCGGAACCAGTCCCGACCAGCGCGGATGAGGGTGGCCGGGAAGGCCCTGCACTGGGCGGCGTCGGAATGGTTCTGGAAGCTCATCCCCACGGTGAAAGCGTCCAAATGGTCCTTCGGGTCGGTTTTCCCGTTGAACAGAGAGACCTTTGGGGGTTTGTTACGTGAGGAGACGTGGACGGTGAGCAATTCCTCGGTGAATGGCTTTGTGAGCGAATCGGAGGCGTACTTAGCCCCGTCGCTTGAGAGGTGAGCCTCCCGGCGCATGCCCTCGATCTTCTTCTCGAGGGCGTCGAGTCGACCGTGGTATCCCGAGGAATCAGCGCCTTGGGATCCCTGGCCTCTGCTGCGGGTGACCTACGTCTGGGAGCGGCCTCGGTTCCTCTCGATGAGGTGCCTCAGATCTCTGGGCGAAGTGGCTCTCGAGCCGCCGAGGTGAACCCCTTCTGTGCGACCCCGCCGAGGGAAGTGGTGTCGACCATGCCTGTGGACAGGCGAGGTGACTGACATCTCCTCAGGGGGATAAGGGTTGTGAGGAGGCTCGAGGTGAGGCATTCTGGCGGCGGACCTTGGTGTGGAGCCGTGGGGCGCTCAGCGGGCCTCAGGGTGTACCGGCCCGAGAGATCTGTGGCCAGGAGTCGTAGCCTGCTGGTGGTCAGCCGTCCCGACGGGGGCAGAGCCTTCTAGAGGCGGTGGAGCTTCGATCTGGTGCCCAGGCCCGACCGCTTGGACGCGGACGAGCGCCTCCACGAGGGACTGTAGCCGATCTATCAGGCTGGCGAGGGCGTTGATGATGGTCGCTGGAGGAGGCTCATCCACGCCTTCGGTGAGGGGAAGGCGGCGGCTGGTACCAGGATCTTCAGGATGGTTTCTCGCCATGCGGACGGAGATCGGAAGGCCAACTTTGTTTTTGTGGAGTTTATGTTCCCACAGACGGCGCCAACTGATGGAGGTCCTTTTCGGGTCTCCGTCAGATGTTGTCTTCCGTTGATCTCCCGGTGGATCTTGGTGATGATCTTCTGTTGCGTGTGGATCTCAATGGGTTTTTATGAGATTAGTGATTTGAGGAGTTTAGCGCCGAGTACTTGCAAAGAAGTCCCGGGATGGTTTGGTACCACCGAGGACCCTCCAACGATCAAGTTAGTACTAGATCCGAGAAGAGTAACGGCTAAGAGGAATAAAATTGGCTTACTTGACCCCTCTGCGATGGGGGTTTATATTGCAGCGGCAGCACGCAGCAGTAGGCGCGAGAGTGTCACCGGCCGTTACGCTCCCGACGTCACGCCCGTGTGAAGAGCGGATCGCCCATTAATGGGGTTCGGGATGGCGTGGAACGTGGGACGTTGCTGGCGGAGAATCTGCGCGTGACGAGATTTGTGGAGCGGCGGTTACGCCTGCGAGTGGTGAAGTTGGTCGGTCGGAGGGGCCGAGGAAGACGGCCTCGGCTGGGGAGCTCGGAACCGAGCAAGAGGGCTGAGGAGTTTTGGTCCTGTGGCAGCCCGGGGCGTGCTGAGGGGCCGAGGAGGCAAATTTGCAGGGGGGCCCGAGGAG
This sequence comes from Agapanthus africanus, assembly GCA_030015575.1. Classification (NCBI taxonomy): domain Eukaryota; kingdom Viridiplantae; phylum Streptophyta; class Magnoliopsida; order Asparagales; family Amaryllidaceae; genus Agapanthus; species Agapanthus africanus. The sequence continues at coordinate 817,549,180 of CM057339.1, read as the reverse complement.
GGCCAGCTTGTGCTTGTAGGTCGGGTATAAGGGTGGCCTGGTCGGCCTCTGTGGGCCCTTCTTTCTGGGTCTTGGGACATGTCATTCGCCACGTGTCCTGATCTCGCATCGCCAATATTGAGCATCATCAGAGAACGATAAAAAAAAATAATGGGTGAAACTCAAAACAACAAGAATCATCTTGAACAAATTTTCATACATTAAACAATTTTTCCTTAAATTTGTGGAACATTAAGAATATTATAAAATTTAAGAGGATGCGAGTCAAATAAAGTATGAAAGTACCATGAATAAACAAACCTGACCTGTCATTGATGATCGTTCTGGTCCACTACTACAGCTAGAATAGATGTCATAGAAGAATAATCGGCCGTCATGTGGTTAGTATTTTCTCCGAAGTTATGAACACATTGAAATTCATGGATGGATGCATGCAAAATGTCCGCGCAAAGTGGGATTTTCTTGATAGACTGGGTTGAATCGATTATAGAAAACTAGCACAGTATGGCTAAACTTGTTTCATACTTGGAATTTGGATGTTTGATTGTGATGGAGGTCAGGATCTTCTTCAGATGTCGTCTTCCGTTGATCTGTCGCGCGCGTTGATGAATGTCTGAGATTGGGTTTGAAGGTTGCCTGCTGAAGCGTGTGGATCTCAATGGGCTTGATTAGCAACGAAGCCGATCTACCTGTAAGGAAGTCCCGAGATGGTTATACCACCGTGGACCCTCCGACTATCAAGTTAGTAGAGGTATTTTGGCAGAGTAACGGCTATTGAGGTAGAATTCCCTTACCCGAGTCGTCTGAAAGAGGGTATATATAGTGGCAGCCATGGGATGGCGGGCGTGAGATTTACGCCGGCCGTTATGCCCCTGGAGTCACACCTGCACGAATGGCGGGATCCTCCATTAACGACGAGATATGCTCGTTAGCGGGGGAACGCGGTGGCGTGGAATGCGGGATCGTGGGCGTCGGATATCTCGTGTCTGGCGAGATTCGCGGAGCCATAGAGAGAACGCCCGCGGACTGTGCTCTAGGTTGTTCGGTGAGACCGAGGAAGCTGAGCTCGGCGGGAGGCTCGAGGGTGAGCGGGAGGCCGAGCAAGCTTGGTTCTGTGATTGCTCGGTGGCGAGCTAGGAGGGCCGAGGAAGCCCCGTGTGTAGGAGGGCTCGGAGGCGAGCCAATGGTTATGTGTAAGACGAGCATATGAGTGATCTGGGAGGCCGTCGAAGGTCGAGACAGGCCTTGGGGCAAAGGCCGGGGTATGACTTCACTGTACCGTTCTTGCTCCTTTCCCGTTGGTCTTGGGACACGTTATCTGCCATGTGTCATGATCTGGGCGGTTCTCAGTACTGAGCATCATCATTAGCCCCTCACTCTTGTCCCGACCTATTTTTGGGTCGGGTCGAGAGTGGTCTGATCGGTCACCCGGGCTAAGCTCTTAGTTGAAGGCATCATCGGCACGGATTCCTGGGCAGTTAGTCGTATTTTTTGATGACGTCAGCAGATCAGATAGGAGATCGTACATTAAAGGGGAAGCGCCGATTCGATCGTACGTTCGTTGAGACGCCAGGCCATGTGCCCGACGCTGGTTGGCTGACGTGACGGGTCGCCGATGTCCTTTGTGCTTGAGGGGACGTGTCTAATGATCGTGAGACACGTGGAACGTTGATGGCCATCGAACGCGAAGCGTTGTTTTGGCGGGAAACGATCGGCGCTGTTGGATGCACTTGCCAAATGCTATAAATAGAGGGGATCCCCCCAGGGTCCACACTTCGCTATATTTTCCTCATCGCTGCGTGTATTAGCTCGGCGCTCTTCCCTTTAGATCGGATTTCTTGCATTCTTTCTTTAGATGTCTCTTTCCTTTGCCCAGGTTAGATGTCTTCTTCTGGGAATTCTGTTGAGATAGTTCGGGTAGAGTCTAGGGAGTCTTCTGCTGCTTATTCCTCTGCCTCGTCCGAGTTGGATTCCCGCCGGGGATTTAGGGTTAGACATGCTTCCCAGGGCCGCGTGACGGGGATGGTCCCCAAAGCGCGTATCAAAAGTGCTCGTGATGTGCCTTCTTTCCTGAGGAATATGGACGAGCTCACAGCAATCCGGGCTCGTTTCTACATTCCTTCTGGCTACTCGTTTTGCTTTGCCGGGGAGGGAGAGAGAGCAGACCAGGTATGGGGTAAGGAGATTGCTCTGTTCCTGGATGCTTTTTGGGCTGGAATGCGTCTGCCCTTCTCCCTCAAGGTGAGTGCGGTGCTGCGTTGTTTCCAATTAGCCCCGGCCAGCTAGTGCCGAACTCGTGGAGGATTCTCCTCGGGTTCCTGGTCCAGTTGAGATTCCAAGAAATCACTTTCAGCCTGACCCTTCTCCTTTCCTCCCTCTGCTACAAAAATCATCCTTGCACCCGTAAGGACGAGCCGAGCTGGGTATACGTTTCCTTTAGAAAACACGGGAGAGGAGCGGCCGAGTCGAGGGTCGTAGTAGTTCCTTCTTTCATCCATGAATGGAAGGAGAAATTTTTATTTGTTCGGCCACCCAAGGGTGAGGATTGGCCTGTGCATGTTCAGTGGCACAGGGCCAGCTGCCCGCGGGTTAGGCGGTTGTCCACTCCCGAAGCGAGGGCAGTGTCGGCGTGGGGGCCCGTCCAACGGGCCAATGTGTTACTTTCTGAGCAGGCCCTCATCTGGGCCGAACTCAGCCCCGCTCAGATCGTGGGTAAGTTAGGAGCCTAGGTGACCTGCTTAGACTCGCATACTCTTCTTCTATCCTTTTTGGCATCGCTAACTCCCCTTATGTATTTTTTCTTTTTGCAGAACCAATGGACCGATCCAAATTTCAAGCTGCCATAGTCGAGAAGAAGGGGAGGAAGACCGGAGGCACCAGCTCGTCATGCTCCACTTTGAGTACGGCCCCGTCGGCGGCCTCTCCGGTTAGGCGTTCCACCACGCTGCGGGCTCCAGAGACCAGTCATGGGGAGAGCCGCAAACACGCTCGGGAGCAGGAACCCTCAGTTGTGGAGGTGGTGGACAAGGCCGACCCTCCCGTGGCTCCCCTCAAATGGCATAAAAGGGTGGTGTCCCGAGCCCTGTCTTCCCCGATCTTCGTGGCGGAAGGGGATCTTCGCTTCGAGGTGCCTTCGGGGCTTTCTGTCGCTGATAGCTTGCTCTCCGAGATGGAACGGTCGGCTAGGGGCAGAGTCCCCCGGGGGACCCTCAAGGCACAAATTGCGGCCATAGCCCAGGAGGCCGTTCAGGTTAGTGTCCACCTCCCGTTCGGGTTTTCATTAATCCTTTTGTTTGCATGATCGTATACCTTTTTAACCCCTCCTTTCGCTTCCCTCAGGTCCTCCAGCACTGCGTCCTCGTTGCCAGCATGGGGCACGAGGAAATCGCCACGGCAATGCAGATAGCGGGCAAGTCTTCCTCGCGGGAGGAGAGCCTGAGCCGGGAGCTGCGTCTGGCGAGGTAGAGGATCGCCTTCCTCGAAGATCGGGTGGCTGCCGAGGAGGGGGAGAACACCAATTGCCGGGAGACCATCCGGTCTTTGAGGGGGTCCAACAAGGTCGCCGAGGCCAAGTTAGAGGAGGCCAGGGTGCTCGCCGCCACTCTGAAGAAGACGTGGGATATCCTTAAAAGGGAGAATGAAGCAGTGAAGGAAGGGATGAAGCGTGCCGACCTCCGGGCTGCGAAGGCGGTGGAGAGCTTCAAGATGTCGGATCAGTTCTACACCGACCTTGCTGACGCCTCAGCCCTCGTTTGGTATGAGGCCCTCGACGCCGTCAAGGCGTCGATGCCGGAGCTTCCCAACAATGGGCTCCGGGTCGAGTACCCCCTTGAGGGTGAGACGCAGGGGGATGCTGTCGGAAGCGCCCCCGGTAGGTGCGTTGGGGATAAGATGATCACCCTGGCTCCCAGTGCCGAAGCTCCTGCCACGGGCGCCGACCCTCAAGCCGCCACCCCGGCTTCCGACGCTGCCGCGGAGCTCATTGAGGTCCTCCCCGACCTTGAGGCCTGAATCTCCTTGCCCTCTTTTTATTTTCTTTTTGTTTTCTTGTTTTCGTCTTGGAATTTTTTAAGCCTCCGGGTGATTTTGTAAGACCGAGGAGCCCACAATACAGTTGTAAAAACTCCCGAGTTGTGAATAAAACCCTTTTGTAGAAATTTGTGTGGCAATGTTTTCATTTCATGGTAATGTCTTTATTTTGCTCGCCTGATGAGCGCTAGGTCGGTGACTCGTCCTTTAGCTGGCGATCGCACGTCGAGTTAAATCTAATTATTTATCAAGTGTACAAAGGCCGGTATTAGGTCGGCGTCCTTATGGCCCCGATGTCAAGGTGGTGATCGCTCATTGGATGTATGTCGGTAAACGCCTCCGAGTAGAAAGGTATAGACTTGCCGATTCCCTCGAGTTGGGCCGGCGACCACCTCTCTTAGGATTGGTCAGCGTAGCTGAGGTTGAGGGCTTCCGAACCTTAGTACAGATGGGTAAGGAGTTATCTACTAAGGATGGATCGTGCAGGGAAGCTGCTAGGTGGCCTCTTGACGAGGGCTATGATCCTTGGCGTCGGTGGGTAGTAAACTACCAGCCATGGATGGACCGAGCAGGGAAGCTGCTTGGTGACCTCTTGATGAGGGCTTTGATCCTTGGGGTCGGTGGGTAGTAAATTACCGGCCATGGATGGACCGAGCAGGGAAGCTGCTCGGTGGCCTCTTGATGAGGGCTTTGATCCTTGGCGTATGTAGATAGTAAACTACCAGCCATGGATGGACCGAGCAGGGAAGCTGCTCAGTGTCCTCTTGACGAGGGCTTTGATCCTTGGTGTCTGTGGGCAGTAAACTACTAGCCATGGACGGACCGAGCTGGGAATCTTCTCGGTGGCCTCTTGACGAGAGCTTTGATCCTTGTGGTATGTGGGTAGTAAACTACCAGCCATGGATGGACCGAGCATGGAAGCTGCTCGGTGGCCTCTTCATGAGGGCTTTGATCCTTGGCGTTTGTGGTTAGTAAACTACCAGCCATGGATGGACCGAGCAGGGAAGCTTCTCGGTGGCCTCTTGACGAGGGCTTTGATCCTTGGCGTCTGTGGGTAGTGAACTACCCGCTATGGATGGACCGAGCAGGGAAGCTGCTCAGTTTTGCGAGGCTTGCCCGGCCTTCCTTGGTGTGTGAATATCGGGAAGGGTGACCGCTGCGGGCGGCACGTGGCAGAAACGCATAGGTGAGGCATTCCAAGATCCGCGTCGTTCCGACTTTGATTCGTCGAGAAATACGGGATGCTCGCCACATGGCGGTACGGTATTGGAAAAATTGAGCGAATCCCAGGATTCGTGCTCATGCACGCGCAAATTTGGACTTTCGAGGATTCTATGGAGGCTATAAATAGAGAAGGAGATGGGTTTGTTTCAGCATTGCTTCTTTGAGATGGCCGGGTATATCTACGCGATCAAAGAGATCATTACTCCCGATGACGTCTGCCTGTACGACCGGTCTGTTTCCGAAGAGAGATATCGGGGCGTGGTCCAGCGCCTCGAGGATCACATCGGCCGTCTACTTCTTCGCCGGCCACCCTTCCTCAAATTGCTGATGTACGCAATTTGGAGGAGGTCCCCGAGGCTGTACAACCCCCTCTCCGAAAAGCTACTGGATGAGACGCTCGACAAAGTGCGCACGATCTATGCCATCGGCCTCATCTCGAAGACCAGGCACGACCGATCTGTGGCCCTCATTCTGGAGTGCTTCCAAAAGATACAGATTGTAAGCCAGGGCTCGACAGGTGGAGCACCCGGTGCTTTCGTGGTGTCCAGAGTTCGTGGGCATCATCATCGAGGGCGAGTTGAAGAGGCAAGGGCTCGGCTGGCGGAGATGTCCATGGAGTATCACCAGCAGTGTTTCCTTTACCCCGTTCCCCCTCTGTTGTAATTTTAATTTTTATGTACGGCTGAGGAGCCCACAATACCTTTTGATAAATAAATAATGCTTTCCTTTTTGCGATGTTCTATTGTTTCCTTTTTATCTTCTGGGCGCATTTGAGCATTTTCGCGAAACGAAATCAGTGAGCTTTGAGCCGGGGAAGAGGGAAACACATAGGGGAAGTTCCTTATTATTATTAAAAAACTTAGAAAAATTTACATTGCTTTGTCAAAAAGGAAACTTGTATTCACAGATATACTTTTCAAAGGTACAACTTGAGCTTTTCGGTGTTGTAAGGCCGTGGAAATTTATGACCTGCAGCGTCTTGTAGGCGATAGGCCCCGCCGGGCAAGACTTCGGAGACGAGGAACGGGCCGTCCCACCTCAGAGAAAACTTGTGCAATTTTCCCTGATCAATGAACTCGTTCCGCCTTAGGACCAAATCACCGGTTTTGAAGGCACGATGCTTGACTCGTGTGTTATAGTAGCGGACGGTTTGCTGTTGATAAGTAGCAGCTCTGATGTGTGTCCGGTCCCGCTTCTCCAACAAGATGTCCAAATTAGTCCGGAGGGCCGAGGTGTTCGCTTCATCGTTGAAATGCTCGACCCTGTAACTGGGCAACCCGATCTCTGCTGGGAACATCGCCTCGGTACCGTAGCGGAGGCTGAAGGGTGTTTCTCCAGTAGGGATCTTCTTCGATGTGCGCAAGGCCCATAAGACCCGAGTAATTCGTCGATCCAACTGCCCTGTCGTCCTTCCAGACGATCTCGTAGGCCTTGAATGGCGTCCCGGTTAGCGACCTCGTCCTGCCCGTTGCAGTGGGGATGCGCGACCGCGGCGAACTTCATCAATATATGGTATTCGCTACAGAATCCTTTAACTCTTTCGTTTTCGAAATTCGTCTCATGGTTGGTGATGATACACCTCGGGATCCCGAACCGGAATATTATGTTGTTCTGCAGGAACTTGATGGTCGTGGTGGCGTCCGGTCTTCTGATGGGGATGGCCTCGATCCACTTCGTAAAGTAGTCCACCGTGACGAGGATGTATTTGTGTCCTCCCGTATCGGTAGGGAGTTGGCCGATCATGTCTATTCCGCACTGGGCAAACAGCCTGGGGAGGTCAGGGTAGTCAGCTCGGTGGCCGGAAGGCGGGGTATGCGGCCGTGGAGTTGGCAGCTCTTGCACCTCCTAACGAGCTTCTGAGCGTCCTGATAGATGGTCGGCCAATAATATCCTTGGAGGAGTGTCTTCTGGACTAAGGTGCGGGCCCCTTGATGTGCTCCGCCGACCCATTCGTGGACCTCACGGAGGACGTAGTTGGCTTCGTGGGGATCGACGCACCGAAGCAAGGGTTGAGTGAAGGATTTCTTGTAGAGGTTCCCTCTTCTCCAGACGAAATGGAGGGCTTTGGCTCAGAGGCGACGGGCCTTCCCTCGATCTCCGGGGAGCATATCCTCCTTCTGGAATTCCACAAGGGGCTTCCTCCAATCCCGGCCTTCTTCCCGGGCCGTGTAAACTTAGAGTGATGTCACTCTGTCTTCTATGTTGGGCCGTGGCAAGACCTCGAAGAGGATATTTATCTTGTCGTTGGCCGTGTAGGAGGAAGCTATCTTGCTGAGGGTGTCGGCCTGGGCGTTTAGGTGCCGGGGGATCTGCTCCACTTGAACTTCGTCAAAGTCCTTTCGTATTCTTCTTATCCCGGCTAAGTATTTCACCATAAGAGGTTCCTGTGCCTTGAAACGGCCGGTCACTTAGCCAACGACCAGGGCGGAGTCACCGTGGATTTGAATCGTCTTCAGCCCCACTCCGGAGGCGATTCCCAGTCCAGCTAACAAAGGCTCGTACTCTGCGGCGTTGTTTGAGGCCTTGAACCGGAGCTTCAAAGAATACTCTATCTCTGCCTCATTCGGGCCTCGAATGACGAGGCCCGAACCACAGCTTTCCTCGGTTGATGACCCGTCGACGTAAAGTACCCAATCGGGGGCGGAGTCGGGCCTCTCTTCGATCGAGGGTCACGATCCGGGGGCCGGCATGGCCACCACCTCCTTGTTGGGGATAGTGCATTCGACGACAAAATCGGCCAAGAGTTGTGCCTTGATAGCCTACCTCGGGCGGTATTTGATGTCGAATTGGGACAACTCCCACCTCCACTTCTCCAAATGACCAGAAGACTCGAGGGAGGCGAGAATGGCCCCTAAAGGGCGCTTGGTGAGAACGAAGATGGTGTGTGCCTAGAAGTAGTGCCGTAGTTTCCTTGAGGCCACTACAAGTGCCAAGACAATCTTCTCTAAGGCCGGGTATCGTGGTTTCTGCATCCTTAAAGACATGGCTTACATAGTAAACCGGCCTCTGGACTCCATCGACCTCTTTGACGAGCACCGAGCTTGCAGCTTGATCGGATACCGCCAGATATAGTGATAGCTCGTCTCCTTTAACTGGCCAGGTGAGTAGTGGTGGAGTCACCATGTGCATTTTCAATTGCTCGAAGGCGATCTGACACTCCTCCGACCATTCGAACCTTGGGATCTTCCTAAGGTCTTTGAAGAATGGGAGGCACTTTTCCCCGGATCTTGACATGAAACGACTCAGAGTGGCTACCCTCTCTGTGAGCCGCAAGATTTTGACGTTGGTCTTTGGTATAGCCATGTTGAGGATGGCGCTAATTTTCTCCGGGTTAGCTTCGATCCCTCGATGGGTAACCATGAATTCGAGGAACTTTCCACTAGTGACCCCGAATGCACACTTTGCAGGGTTCAGTTTTATTTTGTATTTGCGGAGGACGTCGAAAGTCTCGCTCAGATCTTTAGCGTGCTCGTCTGATGAGGTCGATTTAACGAGCATGTCGTCGACGTAAACCTCCATGTCCCTGCCGATCTGCAGTTTGAACATCCTGTTGACCAAGCGTTGGTATGTAGCCCCGATGTTTTTGAGACCGAAGGGCATCACCTTATAGCAGTATACCCCCGATCTGTTGTGAATGCGGTGAGTTCTTTGTCCGCCGGGTTCATAACGATCTGGTTGTAGCCGGAGAAAGCATCCATAAAGCTGAGCAACTCGTGGTCTGCTGAGCTGTCGACGAGCTGATCTATCCGAGGGAGGAGATAGTTGTCTTTTGGGCAGGCCTTGTTTAGATTAGCAAAGTCGATGCACATGCGCCATTTCCCGCTTGCCTTTCTAACCATGACCACGTTCGCCAACCATTCCGAGTACGCTACGTTCCGAATGAAGTTGGCTGCAAGCAGCCTGTCAACCTCTTCCTCGATCGCTTTTTGCTTGATCGAAGCGAAACTTCGTTTCTTCTGCCTGACTGGTCGGACCGCTGGGTCGACCCCGAGCTTATGAGATATTACTTTGGGGTCGATCCCAGGCATGTCGGCGAGCACCCGGGCGAACACGTCTGGGTTCCCTCTGAGGAAATGGACCAAGTCGTCGCGCCGAGTCCTCGTTAAAAGTGACCCGATATGAACGGTTCGTTCATTGTTCCCTTCGACGAGGGGGACCTCCGTTAGCGGCTGAACCGGGGCTCCTCAGATTTCCTTTTGCTCGTCTCGAGTATCTAAGGACCCCCTGAAATCATCCATGCTTTCATGGTCATCGCTTCGCTTCTCGGGCATAGATGTCGCTGTGAAGTAAATCTTTGCGGCTTGCTGATTCCCGTAGGCCCGACCTATTCTGCCTTGGTCGATGGAAACTTGATCGCAATGTGGTAGGTCGATATCTGAGCCCACAGGGAGTTTAGCGTCGGGCGTCCCAGGAGGATATTGTAGGCCGATGGAATTCTTGTGACGATGAACTCCACAGGCACGGTGCGCGTAAGGCCAGCCTCCCCGATGTCAAGTAGGAGGGTGACTACTCCTTCTGTCAGGATGGAGTGGTTAGTAAACCCCGATAGGATGTGGGCGGTCGGCCTCAGGTCTGACGGGGTAAGCCCCATACGCAGAAAGAAGTCGTAGAAGAGGATGTCTACCGAGCTCTCCGAGACGACTAGTATCCTATGAACTTCGTAGCGGTGGACCCGTGCTGTAATCAACAGGGGGTCGTTGTGAGGCAAGGATATCCCGTGGAGATCCTCGTCGGTGAAGGTGATGGGCTCGGTTGCTTTGATCCTCTTCCTAGGTTGGCTGCTAGTCCCCTCGACCGGCCGGGGGCGTATCTTGTCGGTCCCAGGCGAGCCTCCCGCCGATACGACCATGATTTGGCTGATCGTCAATTCGCCGGGAGGGGGATGATGCTCTTGCTCTTGGTCCTCTTATCGCTTCTCACGCAAGTACTCTGCCAAGTGCCCCGAGCAAATCAACTCTTCGATGTAGTCGCGGAGCTGTTTGTAGTTCTCGGTAGAGTGTCCTTGCGACCTGTGGAAAGTGCAATAGGGGGCTCGCGTCCATTTTGCCGCCCTATTGTTGACCGGGGGGAGTTTGAAGAATCTCTTGCCCTTCACCTCCTCCACCAGCTCTGTCTGGAAGATGTTGAGTGGGGTATACTCCTGGAACTTTGGTGAGTATGTCTTTGGCCGGTCAATCTTCTTTCTCTCTTCTTTGGCTCTCTTCTTTTGATCGGCCTGGTCGGTCCGGGGTAGGTTCGTGTTCACCTCGGACTCGAGCTGGATCTCTCCCTCGGTCCAGGCTTTTACCTCAGCCATGCTCTTAGGTTGCGCTAATGCAAAGGAGCGGAGCCACTTCTTATGCCTAAGACCCGACCTAAGAGCCATGATGGCCGTCTCGTCCCGGTGCTCTAGGACTTCATGGAGAGCGTTATAGAAGCGGTTGACGTATCCTTTGAATGATTCCTTGTCCCAGCTCTTTATAGTGAAGAGGTGGTCGACGGTCCGCTTCTGCTGTCTGTTCTCGACGAAATGGCCGAGGAATTGGACGGCCAGCTCATCGAAGGTAGAGATGGAGCGTGGCGCGAGTCCTCGGAACCAATCTCGTCCAGCGCGGATGAGAGTGGCAGGGAACGCTGGGCATTGGGCGGCGTCAAAGTTGTCTTGGAAGCTCATCCCCGCTGTGAACGCGTCCAAGTGGTCTTTCGGGTCGGACTTTCCGTCGAAGGGAGACACCTTTGGAGGCTTGTTCCTAGAGGAGACGCGGACAGCGAGCAACTCTTCGGTGAAGGGCTTCGTAAGCGAGTCGGCGGCATATCTAGCCCCCTCGCTTGAAGGGCGACTCTCCCGATATACACCCTCGATCTTCTTTTCGAGGGCATCGAGTCGGTCGTGGTATCCCGAGGATTCGGCATACTCGGAGTGACGGCCTCTCCTGCTGGGGTCCTGCGTCTGGCCGCGGTTTCGGTTCCGTTCTATGAGGTTCCTCAGGTCCCCTGGTGAGGTCGTCCTCAAGCTACCGTGGTGAGTCCCGTCCGCGTGACCCTGTCGAGGGAGAGGGCACCGGCCATGCCTGAGAGAAGGCGAGCTGACCGACACATCCTCGGAAGGGACAGGAGCGCGATGGGCCTCAGGACGGGGTGCTCTTTCATGAGACCTCGGCATGGAGCTGTGAGGTGCCCTACCGGTCATCGAATTGGTCGCCACGGGGGACCTGTGGCTGCCGGAAATAGCGAGGCACTGCTCGGTCGTTCTAGCGTGGGCAGTGTCTTCTTCCCTTCTGTGGAGGTCCCGGTCCCAGGTGGGGGAGCGGCGACCTGGGGTGTTCGTCCAGCCGTCTGGACACGGACAAGGGCATCCATGATGGACCGGAGCCTATCGATTCGTGCAGACAGGACGTGAACGGCGTTCGGGGGAGGAGAGGATCCGTCCACACCTCCGTTGTGGGGAGGGCGACGGCTAGTACCGGGATCGTCGCGGTGATCACTCGTCATGAATTCGAGATCGGAGGATCAACTTTCGTAGAGTGGAATTGTCGAGATTCCCACAGACGGCGCCAACTGATGGAGGTCAGGATATCCTTTAGATGTTGTGTTCCGTTGATCTGTCGTGAGCGTTGATGAATGACTGAGATTGGGTTTGAGAGTTGCCTGCTGAAGTGTGTGGATCTCAGTTGGCTTGATTAGAAACGAAGCCGATCTACCTGCAAGGAAGTCCCGGAATGGTTGTACTACCATGGACCCTCCGACAATCAAGTTAGTAGAGATATTTGGCAGAGTAGCGGCCTATTGAGGTAGAATTCCCTTACGTAAGTCGTCTGAGAGAGGGTATATATAGTGGCAGCCATGGGCTGGCGGGCGCGAGATTTATGCCAGCCGTTACGCCCCTGGAGTCATGCCTATGTGAATGGCGGGATTCTCCATTAATGACGAGATATGCCCGTTAGCGGGGGAACGCGGTGGCGTGGAACGCGGGATTGTGGGCGGCGGATATCTCGCGTTTGGCAATATTCGCGGAGCCATGGCGGGAATGCCTGAGGCCTGTGCTCTGGGTCGGTCGGTGAGACCGGGGAAGCTGAGCACGGCGGGAGGCTCGGGGACTAGCGGGAGACAAAACAAGCTTGGTTCTGTAATAGCTCGGTGGCGAGCTAGGAGGGCTGAGGAAGCCCCGTGTGCAGGAGGGCTCGGAGGCGAGCTAATGGTTATGTGTAAGACGAGCATATGTGTGATCTGAGAGGCCGTCGAAGGTCGAGACAGGCCTCGGGGCGAAGGCCCGGGGTATGCCTTCATTGTACCGTTCTTGCTCCTTTCCCGTAGGCCTTGGGACACGTTATCTGCCACGTGTCATGATCTGTGGGTTCTCAGTACTGAGCATTATCAGATTGTGACCCTTAATGTTATTGCCACGACCAATGTAGTTGCCATACTTTGCATGGTGCTGTCGATAACTTTGAAAGTCTCCGGATTCATTTTTGAAGGGGATGGTTTAAGACGAATTATGTTTAGGAAGCCGAGTACTTGAGTTACGTGCAGTTGTTGTTTCTCAGCAGAATTAATCTTGGGATTCATTTAAGGATTCATCAACAAGAACATCTTGATGATCAAGTAGGAGATAGCTGAACTCCTCGAGAAAATGGTTTGCCTCCACAAGTTGGAATGGATGTAAGGAAATCCACATATTTAGGATCAAGTCCGTGTTAAACAAAATGAAAGTAATTCTTTTTTGTGCAGGTCGACCAATAGCCGTAAATTGGTCCGAGAGAGTCTTGGCCGCTTGAAGATATTCGGGCATCGTGTGAGAATCTTTACGCAAATTCTGATGTTGGCCGCGATGTCATGGATCTCACTGGGCTCTCAGCAACAATAGTTTTCTCGAGAGAATCCCAAACTTGTTTTGACATCGGAAGGTCAATAACTTGAGTGAAAGCGTACGCGACATCGATCCGAAAGTGTGTCAGAGAAAATTGTTCCTGTAATACCCAATGATGAACAATTGAAGTCTTGTCGTCGACATCCGAAACAATAGTGGTTTCTTCTAGGCAAGGAACAATGCCGGTGATATATAACAATATATAGTTTATTGTCCTGCAGAAAAGGCTGCACTGGATCTTGCTACAATAAGAAAATTGCTCCTATATCTAAACTAGTGGTGGGGGCAGGAAGGATGGAGGAGGTGATTGTGTTGGTAGGGAATTGTAGAATTGACTGAGGAATAGGCCATTTTTGTATTTGATTGAAGAAAAAATAATGGGAGATGAAAGTGAAGCTTTAGAAAGAATCAAAGTAATCTGATACGTGAGAATGAATTAAGCCCTCTTCATGCTCATTTGCATGTAAGCTGAATTTTGATATACATTGAAACTTAGTTACGATTTAGAATCAACATACATATTTTGTTTCAACAACTAGATAAATTAAAGCCGTTAGTATTTGATTTAAGAAAAATAATAGGAGATGAAATTGAAGGTTTAGATAGGATCCGATGGAAGTTGGGATCTCCCTCAGATATTGTTCTCTATCGATCTGACTACAAACGGTCTTAAACGGTTGAGATTGATATTTAAGGGCCGAATGTGTGAATCTCAATAGATTGTTGTCGACGCTGAGCTACCTGCAAGGAAAGTGCCGGGGTGGGTGACCACCGTAGGACTTTCTGGCGATCAAGTAAGTACCGAGAAATACACGGAGATCTCACTTCGGCGAGATAGACGGAGCCGTTACGGGGACGCTGAGGTTCCGTGCTCTCATTTGAACAGGGGAGCCGAGGAATCTCTGCTCGGTAGATAGCTCGAAGACGAGCGAGGAGGTCGAGGATGCTCGGCTGCCTAAGTGCATATGGAGGGTACTCCGGGGAGGCTTTTCCGAGAGGTCGGGCGCCATCCCGTTACGAGGTCCCGACGAAGATTCATAATGTAACACACTGATTCTCCGTCATAGCTTTCAGGGATCCAGAGGATATGTGTCGACAACACGTCATCTCCACGTATCGCAATCCGGGTATTCCCATTCTTGAGTCTCATCAGGATCAAAATATATTGATACCATGTGAGAATGACTTTAGCCCCCTTCATGCGCATTTGCATGTGTACGGTGAATTTTGAAATATCTTGAAACTCAGTACAGTTTTAAATCAGTATAAATATTCTGTTAGATTAACTATTATATATCCTAAAATCTTTCTCTCAAAAAAAGAAAAAAAATGATACATTCCTTATATCAGCCATAGTTCAAATCACAAGCGCACACTATTCTTGGGATTTTTTTTGTTGATCTTGAGTTGATGCTCGCTACAATTGCAGGATTCTCCAGTAGCGTCAATACACCATACAAAACCTATTTTTCCAAATTGGCTTAAATTTGTGTCAGAAGATAATGCTAGAGACATCTCAAACTCGGGGGGGGGGGGGGGGGGGACCGCAAAATAGCATTTGCATGTACAAGTAATCAATTTATGTTTAGCTTATCTTAATTAAGAAGGACAGGACATATCGGACACAAATATTCTACTTGTGAACAAATTGATTGTGCACTCAAGTTGCTTAATTTAGCACTTTAATCTGTTAATTCATCCCATATGTGTAACTTTCAATGTCAGTTCATCGAGTGGATGGCCAGAATCACATTACTGCATTCTTTCAGCAAGACACGTAGAGTGGACGGCCAGAATCCGTTAACCTTCTTAATTTGCCTCAAACCAAATTTGTCAAAGCATGGCATTAACCATAATCTTAAATTTGTTCATACAGCAACCTGGCAAATTAGATATTATTTAATTATAACCATTTCATTAGCAACAGCTAAATCAAATCTTTTCATTCCAGATGTATACTATTCGAGATATACAGACGTTAGATATCCGTATATCGTTCTATAGTACCTGTAAATACTATCTGTCTAATGATGCTCTATATTAGCGATCTCCCAGATCAGGACACGTGGCAGATGACGTGTCCCGGAACTCGGAAGAAAGGGCCCACAGGGACCGACCAGGACACCCCTGTACCCGACCCGCAAGCACAAGCTGACTCTCCTTAGACCCCCTTGCAAATTGGCCTCCCCGGCCACTCAGCTCGCCCCGAGCTACCACAGGACCAGGATGCCTCGGCCCTCCCGCTCGTTCCCGAGCTCCCTCGCCGAGGCCATCTTCCTCGGTCCCTTCGACCGACCAACTCCTCCATTCACAAGTGTAACTGCCGCTCCGCAGATCTCGTCATGCGCGGTCCCGAGCTCCCTCGCCGAGGCCATCTTCCTCGGTCCCTTCGACCGACCAACTCCTCCATTCACAAGTGTAACTGCCGCTCCGCAGATCTCGTCATGCGCGGATTCTCCGCCGGCAACATCCCACGTTCCACGCCATCACGATCCACATTAACGGGCAATCCGCTTATTACGCGGGCGTGACGTCGGGAGCGTAACTGCCGGCGAGATTCTCGCGCCTGCTACTGCGCACTGCCGCCACTATATAAACCCCCATCACAGAGGGGTCAAGTAAGTTTTTTTCACCCCACTTAGCCGTTACTCTGCTCGGATCTTATGCCAACTTGATCGTCGGAGGGTCATCGGTGGTAGCAAACCACCCCGGGACTTCCTTGCAGATACTTGGTGCAAACTCCTTGATTGATGTGTAAAAGTGTATGTGGTAATTAACCGCAATCAGAACAATGTCGCGTGTAGTTAGACCGAGAAGAGTACGGGTCGTCCTCTAGGAAACGTTGAATCTTTTATTCGTACTTTAGATGTGTTGAGAGAGAGGGGGGGAATAAAGAATATTGTAGAATGGTTTCTAAATCTACGTTAAGCACTAATGCAAAATATAGATCTAGATTATTTATGGATGTAGTTAATATAAGAAGCGGCTTGTAGGGTTCGTTAGGATTTAGTAGTTATGGATAATTAATTAAAAATTACCCTTTTTATCCTTTAATAGATTTAAAACTAGAACGACAGTGATGCATGTAGATTAGGGTTTCTGGAGGGAAAGGAATCCCACTCTTAAACCTTATCTCGACACGTAACTCCGTTCATATCTAGCCTTTACCAAAACAATTATTAATCTAATCTCTATCGCGGTCGAGACTAATAATAAATTGTTAGCGCGCCCGATTAGGATGTTAATGATTGTTTTGATAAAGTTTATAAACTTTATAGGACGTAAAAAGAGTTAAGGATTTTCATCAACCATTAGCCTAACCCTAATCCTACGAATCCTAACAAGCGGAGAATTACTCGCGCATGTTGGAGAAAAAGAGATGGAGAGAAAATGCATAATTAAACTACAAAGAAATAGAATAGGAAAAAGAGCTACCTTTATTAATCAATAATATTCATTACACTTTGATCCCTTAGAAAATGATTACAAATACTAGTTGCTTCTCGATCTCTTTCAAGGAGGTAGACGAACAGTTGATGATCAGCCTGGATGCGTGAGCCGTCTTGGACTTCGTGATCTCATCGACTTGATGATTTTTCCAAGAGGCTCTCGGTCTTTATTTATAGTCCCAAAGCCAGAAATTTAGCTTCCAAAATTGGAAGCTAACAGTAGAGATTCACCCCCAAAAAGCGCATTCTCTAACTCCCCTATCATGCCGCGGATTCGCGGCCCAAGGGGGGTATGGCCGCGGATCCGCAGCCATCTAATCTGGTCCATTGAATTTCTTTTTGTGGTTTCTCTTCTTGTGACATGTGTCTATCTTTGGTATCTTCATAATTTGGAAATCTTTTCGTAGTTGCTGCTAGACTTGATTTCCTAATTTTGATTTCTTAATTACCCAGGTTTGCTTTAACAACTTGATTTCCTTGATTTTAGACCTGAAAATGCTGCACAACAACTCAAATAATATTTAGTAGACTTTGTTCTACTAGAATTTGGTCAATGATATTATTTGCATACATTTTCCTACCAAATGCTAATTATAATATATCAACACATGGAAAATAGTACTTTTACAGATAAACCCTCATATGTATGATATATTATAATAAAGACCTTTTTAATATAGAAATAGTAGGAAAAATGTAATAGCAAATGTGCAGTTTTATCAACTGAACAAATACCCCCAAACTTATCTTTGATCGTCCCGAGCAAACTAGTTTATTCAAGAGGAGGAGAAAAAGAAAGGAGAAAACTAAGCACACTTTCGTAGGCAAACACGATTGTACTGAGCACGTGCAACAAGCCATTAAACCTCTAGGTGTCCCTAGTAGGAGGAGTGTTATCTCCTAAGGGTTTTCAGCGGATTACACCCACAAAATTCTATAATAAAAGAGAGATGGTGAAATTTACATATAAAGATAAGAACCATAAAAGAAAGACTTTGAAAATAAGAGTTTCCAACTACACTAGCTTTTCGGTTGTCATGAGCCCTATCTTAATAATCATGAAAAAATGTTAGAAATCACATCATTCCTCAATAAAATATCGTCTTTATTCTTCATTCCTACCTTTCATCCAAATATCGATCATATACCCCTACGTGTGTGAAATGGACATCCCTGCACTTGGAGAATTCAATTCAAGCTATCATACTCTTGTCCATCTACCTCAGTACATTTTAACTTGATGAATATTTAGATTTGCTCACACATTTTTATGCGACCGTTAATACTTCTTGAGATACTAACCGACCGATTACTCATGTGCTTGCTGATTAGGTGATGGTATTTTCCTCGTCTTGCACCACCTAAGGCTTAGCAGTGACTCCCGGACCAGTTGGCCTTAGGGCACTAGGTGAAGAGGCACTCTCGCTATATTTTTTTATTGCTGACTTGGCGATAACAAAACCAGTGTTCATTTTTCTTTTCACCATTTTTATATTTTTCTTCATTTTTTTATTTGCTTCATACTTTGGCTTTTCGACAAGAGCATTTCAAGATATCCTCTACTATCCCGAGTTTCAAGACGTGTGTAAGTGCATATAGTAGGGTATCAACATTCAAATGTTTGGTTTCCAGAATCGAAACTATTTTTCAGACTTATTTTTATCCTCAGATTAGTGACTTCCTTCATCTAATTAACCCTTGGGACAACAGCTCATAACTACTTATTACTAGTTCGTTTAAGAAAACTTCTAATTTTCTTAGTTTTCTTAAACTATTCCTATCTTTTGGATGTGATTTTTCACTTTCTACTCTTTTGTTATACAAAAAATATTTTTTTAAAATATTTTTTGAAAATGTTGTGCTTATGCAAAATATGATACAAATTGATGTGTAAATAAGTACAAACCTCCCCCAAACCTGTTTACAGCAGTGTCCTCACTGATGTCATCCGTTAAGCTCAAAAACCTGTAGACTTGGGAGGAAATCATTAATGGGAGCAAGAATATATGAAAGTGAAAATCCTCACCCAAACTTATTTTATGCTCACAATTTTGTAAAAATCATTTTCTTTCAAGAGCCAAAATACCCCCCCAAACTTGAGTTAAACAATATCAATCTTTTAAAATCACACGAGGGGGTCAGGGTTATTGGTCAATGCCAAGCTTTGCAAAGACCGAAGGTCAACACCAACCATTCAAAAATTTTATCGATGAAGCACCAAGGTTGGTGGAAGAACATGTCACCTTTCGACGTGAAGAAGTGGGGAGGTGATAAGAGGTGTAATGGAAAAGGACTGCGTTTCAATTTGGAGAGACGACACAGTGATAGTAATGATGGATTACTCGCATTATCATGATTGTCCAGAAGAAGGGGTGGAGGTTTAATCTCTTTGTCTTGAAGTTGATTTATCTCAACGCCCCTGTCTTGTAAAAATGCGAGTTCATCAGCGAAAATTTCTTCAAAGCTTTCGTCAATACCCCGAAGAATAATGTCATCAGAAAAAATGGGGTGATCGTCAGACTCTATAAAAAGTTCCTCATCAGTGTTAGATGTTGACCCGGACAACTCAGTGGAAGAGTTCGTGTCAAGCAACAACATATGAAAAGAGTCAGAATTATGAGGTTGATCAAATTTGCTGCTGTCGGCATCCATTAATTCGACAGAACACACATGAGCATAGGGTTCGGAGGGTTCACTTCCCAACTTGTAAATGTTAAGCTCAATTGACTTCTTTCCAAAGGATAGGGTCATAGAGCCGTTTCTACAATTGATTACTGCGTTGGAAGTGGCTAAAAAGGGTCGACCGAGTATCACCGAAATTTGATTGCGTGGGTTTGCCACAGATTGTGTATCTATAACGATAAAGTCCACAGGAAATATGAATTCCCCGACTTAATTAACACATCCTTTAGCTCACCCCTAGGTTGGTTGATAGATCGATCGGCCATCTGAAGAGTGCAATGCGCAGGTTTTAACTCTCCGATCCCTAATTGCTCATAAACAGAATACGGAAGCAAGTTAACACTAGCACCTAAATCGAGTAGAGCACGATTGATATTTTTACCCCCCAATATAAATTGAAATTGTAGGACTTCCGGGGTCCTTTCGTTTCTTGGGTAGTTATTGTGTAAAAGCAATGCTCACATTACTCGCAAGGAAAAAAATTTTAGGTACTTGAACTTTTCTCTTCCTAGTGCACAAGTCCTTTAGGATTTTCGCATATGACGGAACTTGTTGAATAGCATCTGGGAGAGGAATGTTTTTGTTAACTTGCTTAAAAATTTCCACAATCTTCTCCATTTATGGACTTGGTCTGTTGCCCCTTAACCTGTTTGGATAAGGTGCTTGATCAATAAGTTTTGGGTCCAACGTTTATGGAGAAGACTGTGGGGATGGATTCGATCCCAAAATTGGAGTGGGGATCGTTTTAGGTGGATTTGAGGAAATGGGCGAAGGGTTCGAGCCTTGGGGAAAACGGAGAATAGGCTCGGGTGAAGGTGGGAGACTAGACGAATTAGGGGAAGAAGAAGAAGCTGGGGTATCATAGGTGTCACTATTATCATATTGCTCACCCACTCGGTTATTCAGCACTTTTCCCGATCTCAACGTAGTAACAGCACTCACATTATAACTTTGTGAGTGGCCAGGATTATGTATGGGTTGAGATGGGAGTTTCCTTTTCTCTCTCGTACTCATTGCGGCGTTTAACTGTGCGATTTGGTTTTCTATTGATTTAATACTCTCACCATGGGAGGCGGAGTTTTTCGTTAGGGTATCAATAGAAGACTTCATCTCAGCCGACAATTGCATGGAATGTTTCATGAACATATCCAAAGTTTGTGCGAGTGAAGAGTTATCAGTACCGGCCACTTGTGGTGTAGAAGTGTTGGCCGGATTTTGAAAATTTTGTGACTGAAAGGGGGGCTGATTCTGTGCTTGTGGATGCTGTGGAGGAGGTCTTTGATAATTGCTCTGCTGGTTTTGGTTCCAAGCAAAGTTAGGATGATTCCTCCATCCTTGATTGTACGTGGAAGAATAAGAATCGTTTCTAGGTCGCTGCTGAAAAGCAGCATTAGTTTGCTCGTGATCTTGAAACGGTGCATTCATAGGACATTCTTCCGTTAAGTGTGAAGGATCCGAACAGCAACCACAGACGGTCTTAGGAAGCATGACCTGATTTAGGGATAATGATGAGAATTTGTTCTCAATAGCGTCGAGTTTCTTCTGTATCACTGCCATTTCGGCTTTTACTGCGATAGAAACATTGAGCTGGTGAACACCTCCCCTAGATGAAGGTGGTCTTACGCTTTCCCACTGCAAAGTGTGTTCAGCAAGGTCTTCCAGATATTTCCAAGCTTCACCGTCGTCTTTAGACATGAAATTGCATTGACAATTTGTTTCAAGTATCTGCTTTGTCGCTGGATTAATGCCCTCATATATAATTCGGCATAAATCCCATCTATTGATTCCATGATGAGGACATTGGACAAGCGGATCATTGAAACGTTCAAAGCACTTCCAAAATGGTTCATTGGGAAGCTAGATGAACTGGTTGATCTCGCTTCTAACATGGGCAATCTTATGGTTTGGGTAAAACTTCTTAAGAAATACTATGACGAATTCATCCCAATTAGTGATAGAGTGTGCGGCAGTATTATAAAGCCGTTTTTCTGACAAGTCGCACAGTGTGAATGGGAGAAGACGCAAGCGCATAACTATAGGGTTGCTAGGTACACTCAAGAGGTTCCACAAGGCATCAACCACGCAAAATTCAAAAATTTATGTGCCGAGAAACCCTAATGAAGATCGTTAACTAGAGGATAGGCGAAACAAAATACAAGCAAACTACTTTGCTACAAAGTGAAAGGGACTACAACCTTTGTAGATCCGGTCCTCCACTTCTTTAGCTCCGTGATGACGTCCCTCCGCTGCGATCATCGGGATCCCGGACTCTAGCGATGGTTTCGTCGGAGAAATGATCGGGCTAGGTCGTTGACTTCGATGCCGAAAATGATCTACGTCGAGGAGACTCAAAGTCAAGCTCCATCTTCACTTGGTCATGAACCTTGTGAAGAAAACGCCCTATACAACATGGCAAGTGGTAGAGGATGAAGAAATAGGAAGTGGGTTCACTTTGGATTTGGATTTCTCACTTGATTTCAACACATGAAATTTTCTAGCTAGGTTTTCTTCTTCATGAAGAAGAAGAAGAAGAAGGAAAATGAAAAATCAATTATATCAAAAAGAAAATTCAAGTGATGTCTATCATAATGCAACCATGGGTAAGCTAACTCATGTAGAGAGCAAACCATAGTTTAGGTAATGGTTAGGTTTAAGGATAAAACAAAATGGTTTAGACTTTTCAAAGATGCTATGAAGCTTTAAGCCAAAAATAAAGAAAAGCACCATTTTTTTTTTACAAAATGAATAAAGAAAATAAAATCCTAACCATTAATTAAACATGGTGTAAATCAAACACATACCCAAGTTTGCATGTATCATCAAACATGATACAATCTAGTGCACAAAAATATATCACATATACAACTTGTGCACATCAAGTGAGAAAATCAATCTTAAGTGAACCAATACTAGTTAATGTAAAGCGATATATCAAATATATAATTATACATTAAATCATTAAATCAATACTTGATTTAATGATCCGGTCATATCGCATATAACCGACTAATATCTAGTGTATCAATGTATCGAATCAACACTTGATTCGGTAACCCGGCTATATCATATATAACCGTCCGTTGATACAAATCGCGAGAATAGAATTCAGTATCACATACTGGTATTATTCTCGGTCCCGCACATATCTCATATGCGCTCCTATCTCGTTTTGCTTGAGCCACGAAACCCCTGTGTAGGACTCTAAAGACTCGTCAATACGCCGGCATTAGGTGATGATCATATCAAACACCCACAAGCCGCAAGCGGTCTGCTAAACGTAACGGCCACCCGGGTATTGAGCGATCAGAAGATCAACGAGCAAGCCCACTCACACTCCTGTGAATCCAACCAGTAACACTTACCGTACAGTCCGGTCTCGTCGTCTGATATGTCGCATATCTCGCCTAGGGGTGGTAAACGTCAGACCCCAGTAGCTCGATAAGTCGTGTCGATATGAGGTCTATAACAGTTTGAGAACTACTGGTAACACTTACCAGTAAATCTCAGCAACCCTGGCCAGGGATTTCCGGTTATAGCCAATCGAACACAGCGCAACATCAACTCCCTATACCGGGAGAGACGAATCCCTTCCTATCGCTCATTGCCTCCATGTGAATCGGGACTGTACTCAAAAACCACCGTTTTGCACGCTCTCTTAGATGTGGTAAGGTGGAAATCAAAGCACAGTGGGAATCACACAAAACTCTATGACGATCTCGGGTCTACAGACTAACCTGTACCAGTGTCACCAGAGAACTGCCATCTGACGTAAGGTATAATACCATCTGGGAGTTCTCGGCGAGTCCGTCCGGTGTACCCAGTCTCTACTGAGCACCCGTTTATCATCTCTGATTTCAAACACCAATGGATATGGGATCATCCATCGCCCATCTGTATGGGTTGAGAAGGTATATGCTAGTCTACTCTGGTATATCGATGCCCCGTCTCGATACACCCACGACTAGGGACCTTGAAGGATGTGCTTATGGACTACCATGTCCCCACTAGTATGATCCGCATCATAGTCCAGGTAGTCAAGTACACATCCTAAGGGCTTTACCAACATGTAACAGAGAGACAATCAGTGTACACGTTAAGATAAAGAGTAATCAGATAGCATGCTATCATGTCGAGCAAGAAAGTCCTCCCTATATATGTCCAAGCATCCACTACAATATACATCATATGTATAGTAATGGCCTCTAGGGCATACATATAACTAACAATCTCCCACTTGCACTACGGCCATCTGATAGCAGTGGTTGTAGTATCTCATACTCAACCATCCCATAAAAGTCTTTCTCTGGGAAAAGGCCTTTGTGAGTGGATCCGCCGTGTTGTCCTCTGAGTCTACTCTCCTAACCTCAATCTCCTTGGAGATCAACCATCTCCATGATCAGGTGATACTGTCTTAGAATATGTCTGGATCACTGATGGGACGGACGTTCCCTTGTATAAGACACATCTCCATTGTCACACAATGGGAGGAACTAAGTTCATCTCATGAACTAATATACACCCAGACAGCCTCTTTGGTAGCATCTTAAGTAGCGATGTATCCAGCCTTTATCGTCTAGTGTGCCACGGTATCTAGCTTGGAACTCTTCCAACATACCGTCCCTTTACTGAGGGTAAAGACAATGCCTGTGACTGACTTTCAGTCGTCCTTATCACCCTGGAACCTTTCCAGTGATTCTCCCCGGGATCGATTGATACCATCTCACTACAACTAGTGAGTATCCTAACATCCAATTAGATCTATCTCATAGATCCAAAACTTAGGATTTAGGTGGTATCACTTAGATCCTATATGGAGAATCATCATGATAAGCGGAGATTGGCCGAGCGTAGCATAGGAAACTTCTTCCCCATCAAGAGTATGTCATCTATGTACTCTATATGGATCACCACCATACTCCCTACTACCTTTTTGTATATACAAGGTTCATCTTCCATTTTGATGATGTCAAACTCTTTGACTAACTCATCGAAACAGACGTTCCAACTCCGCGATGCCTGCTTTATCACATAAAACATCTTGCACACGTTTCCGCTGCTCCCACTGTCTACGAAGCCCTCTGACTGTGTACTTATAGACTCTCTCTTCTAAAATATCATTTTAAAAAAGCAGTCATGACACCCAACCACCAGATATCGTAGTCATGGTATGTAGCCGTGGCAAGTAGGATCCGGATGGACTTAAGCATAACTACTAGAAAAGGTTTTATCATTATCCACGCCTGGTCGATGACGAAAACCTTTAACAAGTCTAGCTTTGAAAGTCTCAATTTTTCTATGTACACCAAGTAATCTTCTCAAGATATACTTGCTCCTGATGGGGATTTAACCCTTCAGATAAATCAACCAAAGTCCATACTTTGTTGGTGTATAAGGATTCCATCTCAGATTGCTAAGCATCCAGCCATTCTTACAGAGTCCCACTCCTGATAGCCAGCTCGAAAATAGTTGGGTCATCATCTCATGATGCAATCCTCGCTCCTACTGTCATAGAGAAACTAAAGTATCTCTCAGGTGGGTGAGGAACCCTACTAGATCGGCGGAGAGGCTGAGGTTCGTTGGAAACTATTGAATCCTTTGGTTCTACCAAATCATCAGCTGCAGTTTGTATAGCTGGAACATTTCCAGTTCTACATAACAGACCTTGCCTCGAGCTTGTCCCGGATTTTGCTTTTAGACATAGGCCGGACAACCCCAAATCTTAACAAACTTAAGATATGGGCTCTTCCCTTTCCATATCATATATGAAGTGGTAGGCAACTGATTTGATTTGAACCCTATTTAATAGGTATCCAGCTTCACAAGTGCATGATTCCCAAAAAGAAATAGGAAACTCAGTAGTACTCATCATAGAGCACACCATATTACATAGGGTGCTATTGCTCTGCCCCGATATACCATTGTGCTATGGTGTATACGGAGGAGTAATTCTGATAGAGAATCTCATTCTCCTTTAGAATGGTCCAGGATTTCCGTGCTCAAGTATTCTCCTCCTTGATCTTATCAAAGGACATAATACTTATACCCGTATTTTGGTTCTCTACTTCAAACTTATATTCTGTGAATATCTCAAAAGGTTCGGACTTGTGTTTCAACAGGAACATATGTCTGATTCTTGAGAGATCATCAGAGAATGTAATGAAGTACAAAGAACCGGTCTTGGCATGTGCAGACAGGGGACCTTACATACATCATCATGTATCAGTCCCAAGAGTTTAATAACTCTTTCTCTGTTTCCAGTAAACGGAGCTATGGTCATCTTATCTTTGTGACATGACCGGCAAGTTTCACAAGATGTAAATTCAAACTTATTTAAATATGCATCTATATATAACTTCAGCTAGTCAGGTCGCATTGATATGACCTAGTCTACAATACCTCAAGAAGGAATCGTTCATTTCTGAACTCTTCTTCTTGTGTGTGTTCTGTATACTAGGAACTGTAGTTTGATTTAGAACGTCAATACTTTTAGATAACGTGCCTGAACCGATCAACTTTTGAAATAGGAAATGTTCAAAACATTATCCAACAATACAAAATTATATCCTTCTTTAATAAATAAAGAGATTGATATGATTTTGTATATCAGGTTCGGTATCTAATAGCATTTGTTCAGAATCAATGTATTTGGAAACACAGGGTGACAGTGACCAACAGACTTGGCTGCAACACTTGCACCATTTTCTGTCTCATGAAACTTATCACCCGTTCTCAGTTCTCTACCTTTCTGTAGCCCTATGTAACAGATTACATATCTGGGATCCTGATCCGGTATCAAATACCCAGGACGTAGAGGATACTGAGAAACAGTTCTTTATAATGAACACACCCGAAGGAGATGCATCTCATGCACTTTCTTCGTTTGGGCGGCATGGGAATCCTGGTATTCCCCAATTTCCTGCTCTGTCTTATAACAATTATAAGTTAGAGCGGGACCAACGTTCCCCAGCTCAGTATAACAAGCGGGTTCGGTCAATACATCCGTATTATTATCTTGATTAAGGCGTGAAATGGTCGCTACCTGGAGAGAGAGAGAAGAAAACACTCTGCGTGCGCTCTTGCAAGAATAGATTGGTTATTATTTTATCTAATCAGGATGGCTCCCACTGTTTTTATCAAATCTTCCTTCAAACTCTAAAAGGAAAGACTAGCCGGGATTAATTACACGCTACAAGTTCGCCAATCTTTTAGCCAGGCCAGTGTCGGTACTTTGAGGGAGGTCCCCCGTGCTTTCGCACGAACCTAATTAAAGTAAACCTCGTTTTCCCAGAAGCGTAACCTCGTTAACACCTTTCTAGACACCTACTTGATCGACTAATTGTAATGTGTAAAACTCTCCCAGGAGTAACTCTTACTCGCAGCGGGTATCGGGATCCAACTATCTCATAGAAGGTATGCAATCTCATTGCAAATTTCAACACTTGAAATTCCCGATAATATTTTGCCCCAAACGATCTATGACCTTGACAAGGTCAACAAACCATAGACTGTAAGTTAAGTTCAACCCGTCATTTCTTGATTGAATTAAACCCATCCGCACGACCCTTGACAAGGTCAACAAGGCCGTATGACTACCCTAACCCAATCTGCATCATATGCATAAGCAGATAAATACTGGTCAGCTACCGCACACTGCGCCTTGACAAGGTCAACAAACGCAGCACGAATACTAAGCAGGACTTATCTGAAATGACGGAGGGCTACGAC
This sequence comes from Agapanthus africanus, assembly GCA_030015575.1. Taxonomy (NCBI): domain Eukaryota; kingdom Viridiplantae; phylum Streptophyta; class Magnoliopsida; order Asparagales; family Amaryllidaceae; genus Agapanthus; species Agapanthus africanus. Next base: position 817,522,225 of record CM057339.1, on the reverse strand, counting down.
AGGTTTTTCTGAAAACCTATTGCGTAATGAACTTGATATCGTTGTAGAATCAAACGATTTTGAAATGGAGTGTTTTTTAGGCTTTTCTAGTTTTGATAAAGGGGTCACTCCCGGTGAAGGGATCGTCGGCCCTTTTCTCGTCGAATGAGGTGCGGGATATATCATATATATCGCTGCGCAAAGCAAAAACTATAGAAGCAATCAAAAGACAAACCGAGGGTTGTAGCATCTGCCAGTTATTGCTAAAGGGGTCACTCCCGGTGAAGGGATCTCGGCCCTTTCCTCATCGAATAAGGTGCAGGATGTTCTACAAGGAACACCGCGATGTAAAGCAAGAACTGTAGCTACCTGTTTTTGAAAATTCGATTCCACAACATCTTTTAGGTTTCTTTTTCTTTCATTAATCTCATTAATGAAGTCCCATCATTTAAATCACCTAAACATCACAGATAAATACGACGTACACTTATGCCATCCACATTCGCCTCGATGTCCCCTCGTGCACCGTTAGGTTAGGTAACTAACGGCAGAGCGGGACAGGGCTAGCGCGGGAGTAAAACATAAGTAACGTCTATATAATATATCATATATACTATATACAGTATCAATCTGAACATATCACATGATCACATCACAGATAACACAGCAGAAGAAACATATATGAAATATTGGATATACTAGGACGTCCGTATTTTCAATACGAGCCAGTATAAAACACGGATTCCACTGTCGTGATGAATAGCCAAACCCACACCCCTAGACCCCTACGAGAGCGGCAAGCAACCCTACCAATTCTAGAGTTAGGAGACCCAGACTCGACTCCTCGAGTTGGTCTCCCACTGGACTCTAGAACCCGGTTACTTGTGCTCTCCTCCTTGGGTCTATCCTAGTGCGGAAAAGTAAATAATATACAAATGGTGACATCTTCCGCAACCTGGAAGTGCCCCAATAAAAGAATATTACATACAAGTTTTTACATGAATGAAAATGAAAAACTCTCATCTCACATAAAACCCCCGGCTATTTAAACACGACGATCCAATATAACATATCCAGCAACACATAACATCGCATGTCATTAACGTAAGTAAATATGCCCATCCCAATTGTCGTTGACATATAGCAACGAAACCGGCGATATCACATATTACACTTACGGTCGCAGAAAAGAAAGTGTAAAACTACAACACATTGGAATCCGCAACCTCTTTAGACATCGCATGCCTAATCAAATGAATTCCTTAGACATCGCATGCCTAACAATTATAAACCCCGCATTTTAGTCTCATTATCGAAAACTCTTTTCAATATCAAGTCGGGAAATTCAACAGAATTCCCGACATTCTGATCGAATGCTCGTCGCAAACTTTAGTAGAAAGCCGCACCCCCGATGCCGTCGACGAAGTGCACCAAGGCGGAACACCGCTGCCGCGAGCACCCGAACGGATGCTTTCGGCTACGGGGTTCTCCTACAGTCACTTGGTCGGGGCTATGGGGCATGGCTATCTATTAAGTTTACCGGCGAGTATCCGCGTACGCTACATGATTGCGACGGACTTTTGATCGCATCAAAATTCCGTGGCAACCGATCAAGTGAGACTAAACTGATAGATTTATAGCATTCATATTAGTTATCACATAACTACTTGTGGATTCCAATTGTTGTATCACATTCGAGATAAATAGAAAATGTTAAACTTTCCGATCGAACAATCAAACACCCAAGTTTTCCCGAAACAGCTCAACACATGAAATAAGTTTTAAACATTCACTTCATGCCACAGTACCAACGGTCCAGCCGTAGAAGGGTCAAGCCAACGCCTCACATGTGGCACGCCGTACTGCCCCAAACCCTAAGGTTCAAAGGGCAGTTCAAGACGGTCACATAATCGAGTTAAGGTTTGTTGTCTTCTAGAGGGTCCATCGCGTTACTTGCACTACTTAGAACGTTCTTAAACTACGAAAAAATCCAACACTTGGAAATTTTCCGGCAGGGGAAAAAGTGGGTTATTTATATTCGGTCGAACTTTTTAACACGTTCTATAAATTACCCGGACAAACAAAACAATGTCAAATTATCCGATCGAATCAACGAGTCCCCAATACAACCTTAGAAAACTCAACACTTGAGTGTAATTAAAAAATTCCCAGAAAAAAATGACAATAAAGGACCTAAGAATAAATATATGAAGTTCCAGAGACTAATTCATAATTTTGGCCGCGGAACTGCCGCCAAACCCTTGCTTTGGCCGCGGTTCCGCGGTCAAATTTTTGAGTTACAGGTCCGTACTTCACAGTAATTCTTAGTTTTTCCTGCTTAATTTTCTGAGCATTTTTAATTTGGAAAAATACAAAGTTTTAAAAAATGTACAGAGAAGGGTATAATTTAGGGTTTCGGGGTTCGATCGGATTTCTAACTTCGTCTACATTTCGCCTAAAACTCTAGCTAGGCTCTGATACCACTGTAGAGTTGCTAGGCACACTCAAGAGGTTCCACAAGGCATCAACCATGCCAAATTCAAAAATTTATGTGCCAAGAAACCCTAATGAAGATCGTTAACTAGAGGATAGGCGAAACAAAATGCAAGCAAACAACTTTGCTACAAAGTGAAAGGGACTACAACCTTTGTAGATCCGGTCCTCCACTTCTTTAGCTCCGTGATGACGTCCCTCCGTTGCGATTATCGGGATCCCGGACTATAGCGATGGTTTCGTCGGAGAAATGATCGGGCTAGGTCGTTGACTTCGATGTCGAAGATGATCTACGTCGAGGCGACTCAAAGTCAAGCTCCATCTTCACTTGGTCATGAACCTTGTGAAGAAAATGCCCTATACAACATGGCAATTGGTAGAGGATGAAGAAATAGGAAGTGGGTTCACTTTGGATTTGGATTTCTCACTTGATTTCAACACATGAAATTTTCTAGCTAGGTTTTCTTCTTCATGAATAAGAAGAAGAAGAAGGAAAATGAAAAATCAATTATATCAAAAAGAAAATTCAAGTGATGTCTATCATAATGCAACCATGGGTAAGCTAACTCATGTAGAGAGCAAACCATAGTTTAAGTAATGGTTAGGTTTAAGGATAAAACAAAATGGTTTAGACTTTTCAAAGATGCTATGAAGCTTTAAGCCAAAAATAAAGAAAAGCACCATTTTTTTTTACAAAATGAATAAAGAAAATAAAATCCTAACCATTAATTAAATATGGTGTAAATCAAACACATACCCAAGTTTGCATGTATCATCAAACATGATACAATCTAGTGCACAAAAATATATCACATATACAACTTGTGCACATCAAGTGAGAAAATCAATCTTAAGTGAACCAATACTAGTTAATGTAAAGCGATATATCAAATATATAATTATACATTAAATCATTAAATCAATACTTGATTTAATGATCCGGTCATATCGCATATAACCGACTAATATCTAGTGTATCAATGTATCGAATCAACACTTGATTCGGTAACCCGGCTATATCATATATAACCGTCCGTTGATACAAATCGCGAGAATAGAATTCAGTATCACATACTGGTATTATTTTCGGTCCCGCACATATCTCATATGCGCTCCTATCTCGTTTTGCTTGAGCCACGAAACCCCTGTGTAGGACTCTAAAGACTCGTCAATACGCCGGCAGTAGGTGATGATCATATCAAACACCCACAAGCCGTAAGCGGTCTGCTAAACGTAACGGCCACCCGGGTATTGAACGATCAGAAGATCAACGAGCAAGCCTGCTCACACTCCTGTGAATCCAACCAGTAACACTTACCGTACAGTCCGGTCTCGTCGTCTGATATGTCGTATATCTCGCTTAGGGGTGGAAACGTCAGACCCCAGTAGCTCGATAAGTCGTGTCGATATGAGGTCTATAACAGTTCGAGAAACTACTGGTAACACTTTCCAGTAAATCTCAGCAACCCTGACCAGGGATTTTCGGTTATAGCCAATCGAACACAGCGCAACATCAACTCCCTATACCGGGAGAGACGAATCCCCTCCTATCGCTCATTGCCTCCATGTGAATCGGGACTGTACCCAAAAACCACCGTTTTGCACGCCCTCTTAGACATGGTAAGGTGGAAATCAAAGCACAGTGGGAATCACACAAGACTCTATGACGATCTCGGGTCTACAGACTAACCTGTACCAGTGTCACCAGAGAACTGCCATCTGACGTAAGGTATAATACCATCTGGGAGTTCTCGGCGAGTCCGTCCGGTGTACCCAGTCTCCACTGAGCACCCGTATATCATCTCTGATGTCAAACACCAAAGGATATGGGATCATCTATCGCCCATCTGTATGGGTCGAGAAGGTATACGCTAGTCTACTCTGGTATATCGATGCCCCGTCTCGATACACCCACGACTAGGGACCTTGAAGGATGTGCTTATGGACTACCATGTCCCCACTAGTATGATCCACATCATAGTCCAGGTAGTCAAGTACACATCCTAAGGGCTTTACCAACATGTAACAGAGAGACAATCAGTGTACACGTTAAGATAAAGAGTAACCAGATAGCATGCTATCATGTCGAGCAAGAAAGTCCTCCCTATATATGTCCAAGCATCCACTACAATATACATCACATGTATAGTAATGGCCTCTAGGGCATACATATAACTAACAATAACCCACTTGCACTAGGGCCATCTGATAGCAGTGGTTGTAGTATCTCATACTCAACCATCCCATAAAAGTCTCTCTCTGGAAAAAGGCCTTTGTGAGTGGATCCGCCGTGTTGTCCTCTGAGTCTACTCTCCTAAGCTCGATCTCCTTGGAGATCAACCATCTCCATGATCAGGTGATACTGTCTTAGAATATGTCTGGATCACTGATGGGACGGACGTTCCTTGGCATAAGCCACAACTCCATTGTCACACAATGGGAGGAACTAAGTTCATCTCATGAACTAATATACACCCAGACAGCCGCTTTGGTAGCATCTTAAGTAGCTTGGAACTCTTCCAACATACCGTCCCTTTACTGAGGGTAAAGACAATGCCTGTGACTAACTTTCAGTCGTCCTTATCACCCTGGAACCTTTCCAGTGATTCTCCCCAGGATCGATTGATACCATCTCACTACAACTAGTGAGTATCCTAACATCCAATTAGATCTATCTCATAGATCCAAAACTCAGGATTTAGGTGGTATCACATAGATCCTATATGGAGAATCATCGTGATAAGCGGAGATTGGCCGAGCGTAGCATAGGAAACTTCTTCCCCATCAAGAGTATGCCATCCATGTACTCTACGTGGATCACCATCATACTCCCTACTACCTTTTTGTATATACAAGGTTCATCTTCTATTTTGATGCTTTCACCGTAGGGATGAGCTTCCAGGACCATTCCGACGCTGATCAGTGCCGAGCCTTCCCAGCCACCCTTATCCGCTCTGGTCGGGACTGGTTCTGAGGACTCGAGCCTCACTCAATCTCGACCTTTGACGAGCTGGCTACTTAGTTCCTCGGCCACTTCGTCGGGAACCATCGGCAGAAACGCACGGTCGACTACCTCTTCACAATTAAGAGCGGGGACAAGGAGACGTTCAAAGCTTATGTCACCCGCTTCTACAACGCCCTCCTCGAAGTCCCCGAGCACCGGGACGAGACTGTCATCATGGCGCTCAGATCTGGTCTTAAGCATAAGGAGTAGTTGCGCTCCTTCATATTAGCACAGCCTAAGACCATGGCCGAGGTCAAGGCGTGGACCGAGCGCGAAGTTCAGCTGGAGTCCGAGGTGAACGCGAACCTCCCTCGAGCAGAACGGTCCAACCAGAAGAAGAGGGCTCGGGAAGAGAGGCCGGAGCGTCAGCAGCCCTATCACCCGAAGTTCCAGGAGTACACCCCGCTCAACATCTCCCTCGCAGTGTTACTAGAGGAGGCCCAGGGTGAGTGGTTCTTCAAGTTCCCTCCAATCCCGCGTCAGGCCTCGAAGCGAACCCGGGGCCCATACTGCGCCTTCCACCGGATGCTGGGCCACGCAACGGACGATTGTATGCAACTCCGGGACTATATCGAGGAGCTCATCCGATCGAGGCACCTCGCCGCCTACTTGAAGGACAAACGGCAGGCCGAACATGAACAGGAGCAGCGTCCCCCACCCGCCGAGCTAACCATCGGCCAGATCATGCTCGTTTCGGCAGATGACCAGTCCGGCGCCTAGGGAGCTGTCGGAGATAGTGCCCTCAAAGTCAATTATTGGATCACAGGCATGTGATTGCAATGATTAAGGGAGGACCTATACCGGTAGGACAGTCTTACTCAAGATGATAGTATGCTATCTGGTTTATCTTTATCATCGTGTACTGCTTTAGGTGACTTTACTGATCACTATTGCACGTTGATAGAGCCCCTAGGATTCTTGCTTGACTACCAGCAGTATGAGGGCGATCATATACATGGGAGCTGGGGTCTATAAGCAAATCCTTAAAAGGTCCCTAGTTGTGGGAGTTTCGAGACAGGGCATCGATTCTCCAGAGTAGACTAGTGTATACAGTCGAGACCCCGACGAGAGGCGGTGGCCGGTCTCACAAGCCACTGGTGTCAGTTGGTTCACCTAAGATGTATACAGGTGCTCATTGGGTTATGAGTACACCGGACAGGACTCGCCGTGAATATGCTAGTTGGTATTATACCTGACGTCAGATAGCAGTTCCCTGGTGACATGTGTACAGGTTAGTTCATCGACCTGAGATCGTCATTTGTCTCGTGTGAGTTCCCACTGTACTTTGATTACTACCCTACCACGCTCAAAGGAGACATGCAAACAGGTTTTAGTTGGGTACAGTCCCGAGCCACATGGAGGCAGTGAGCGGATCTGCAGAGGTTCGTCTCTCCTGGTATTGGGGGTGAGGTCGCGCTGTGTCTAGGAGAGCCAGTACATGAAAGTCCTTGGCCAAGGCAGGAGGTTTACTGGTAGGTATTCCAGTAGTATCTCAGGGTGTTCTGGGTTACTCTCCGACACGACTTGTACCGCTTTTGGGGGTCTGACTTTTACCAACCCCCTAGGCCTGCCATGCGATGCTCATAGACGAACGGACCAGACTGTATGGATATTGTCACTGACAGGCTCAGTAGGGTGTCAGGATGAGTTCGCTCATCGACGTCCCTTTTGGTCAATACCTGGTAGCCCATTACGTATTGGCTAATACCTCTGATGTGCTAGTGGTTAAATCCACAACCAAAGTATTGACGAGTCTTTAGAGTCCCCCACAGACCAGTTTCTCAAGTTTCGGGCGAAACGCTGTAGAGGCCGTATGGAGATATGGCAGGGTTCGATCAGATACGTGCGGTATTGCACGGGTCATGATCGGACGGATAATACTAGCGGGCTTTGGTTTAAACCGGATCCTAGTATTGTACAGTGTAGATTTTGTCTCTTTGCATTTGTATTCAGTGGGAATACAAATGCGGGCATGTATATACAGTCGCGGGGTTTTCTGGTAATTTATTACGGGATCAGTTTTCTGAAGTTGCCAGTTTGCATTCCGTTCCGGCCAGTTTACCTTTGTTCCATCCCGGCCGGACTTTTCCGATGGAGGGGGTTATTTGCAGTTGTGCAAATTATCTTTTGTGGAGGGGTTATTTGCATTTGTGGCTTCATGATAAGACTATCATCATGAGATTCCTTTTTAATCACTTCCTTTGCATTAAATGAGATGGGAGAGAATGAGAGTTGATGTAAGGCTTGCTTTTGGATATGGTCACCCCTTTGCTTTTACTACTCTCACCTTCCTTCATGTTTTGATTCCTCCACCATTTCTATGATGATAGGGCGGCCACTTTTGGGGAGGAGAGGGTGTGTGATTTTTGGAGAGAAAAATTATGATCTCATTTCATTCTTCTTGCCACAAAATACTAGTTCACTCTCCAATGTTCTTCTCTCCTCCATCATCAAAGGCAACTTCACTACCCGCTTGAGACAAGCCTTCTACACTTCATCTACAGCACTCTTTGGGCACGTCGGCTCGCCAACTTCGTACCCAAGTTGCCTCGGTCCAGAGGTGGGAGCCCGTAAAAGAACCCGACGATGTGGTGCCCGTTTCGACAAGGAGGCGACGACCGGAGATTCCGCGAGGAGATCGGAGTGGAGGCGAAGACCGAAGGACACGGATCGCTTGGTATAGCTTCTCTACTCCTTTTATAGTTTGCTAGAGTTAGGTTAATGGCCCGATCCGGGATTTTAGTGCGCGGTGGTGCCGGTTTTCTTGGTTTTAGAAAAGTTTTCGTTTCCGCATTCCGGCGTCGGATTGACGGCCGGGGCATCGCCGTGCACTTACAGGAGCCCCGTACCAGGCGCCGAGCACGGAGAACAACAAGCCTCCGAGGAGCTCGAGCCACGCTAATAAGGTCATCTATTAGCTTTTACTTTTTTTAAGGCAATGTAAACTCTTCCTAGGGTCTTTTGTTAATTTAATAAAAGATCAATGGAACATTGCGAAAAAGAAGGAAAGGTCTTATTTATTCAAAAAGGTATTATGGGTTCCTCATCCATACATACAAAAAGAAAAAGAAAATTACAGCAACGGGGGAAGGGGGTGCAGAGAGCACTGCTCATGGTACTCAGTAAAGATCTCCGCCAGCCGAGGCCTCGTGAGATCCAGCCTCTGCCCTCGATTCCCCCAGCGCACGTTGACCTTGAGCCTCAGTTCGTAGCACTCAAGGACGAGCGCCACCGAGCGAGCCAGCAGACTAACGGAGATCAGGCCGAAGCGCCTCAGAGACCGCAGCTTGCCCACGGCCTCGTCGTAGAGCTGCTCGGATAAGGGGTTGTAAAGCCCCGGCGACGCCCTCCAGATAGAGTACAGCAGCAGCTGCAGTAGGGGGAAGCAGTCGACCGAAGTGGTCTTCGATGCTCCCATTGACCAATTGCACCGTGTCCTCGGTGTAGTTCTGATCGTAGAGGTATACGTCTTCGAAGTGGATGATGCCGGGGATGGTAAAGGGGAATTCTTCCATTCTCAACGATCTGTTTACGAAGAATGGAAGGACCGGTGCTCCCTCAGCCATATATAGCCCACTGCGCCCTAAAGGAACCCAACAGTCGCCCATTTTCGCCCATAAAGTCGCTGCCACACGGCGATCATTGAGCCCTCTCTGGCAGAATCGAAACGACGCGACTCTGGCACTTCGCTTCCCCGCACACGTTCGCTGCGACCGTTCCTGTTCCCCATACCAGCCACGGGATGGTCGGGCGAAACCTCATGAAGAATCGGCCAAGCATCTCCCATGCTCGGCCATCCCTGGCCGAAGCTTCCCTACACGCAACGCCGGAGATCAAAGCCCACGCCGATTGGCAACCGCGTAGCCGATTGGCAACCGCACTGCTTCACTGCCCAGTCATCCTTAGCAGGCCTCCTACGGCCCCTCCAACACTAAGGATCAAAGTCCTCCGTAGAGGCAGCCGAGCGGCTTCCCTGCTCGGCTATCCCTGGCCGGTAGCTTCCCTACTCGCAACGTGAGGGATCAAAGCCCTCGCCAAGAGGCAACCGCGCAGCTTCACTGCCCGGTTATCCTTAGCAGGCCTCCTACGGCCCCTCCAACGCTAAAGGATCAAAGTCCTCCTTAGAGGCAACTCAGCAGCCACCCTGCTCGGCTATCCCTGGCCGGTAGCTTCCCTACTCGCAACGCCAGGGATCAAAAAGTCCTCCCAGAGGCAGTCGAGCCTGACCCTCGCTCGGCTATCCCCGGCTGGTAGCTTCCTACCACATCCGACAGGGATCAAAAGCCTTCCCAGAGGCAGTCGAGCCCGACCCTCGCTCGGCTATCCTTCAGGATAAAAGCCCTCTCCAAGAGGCACCAGGCAGTAACCCTGCTCGGCCAAGGGTCCTTGGTAGGCTTCTTACAGCCCCTTTCGCGCTAAGGACCAAAGTCCTCCTTTGAGGCGGTCGATCCCGACCCTTGCTCGGCTATCCCCGGCTGGTAGCTTCCTACCACAACCGACAGGGATCAAAGTCCTCGCCAAGAGGCACTGGGCAGTAACCCTGCTGTAACACCCTTGTTCATTTATACCAATTCCAGTTTTCGTATTTCTTTAATTATGGTATTTTTCTGATTTATCGTGTTTTGGATGCGAATAGTATTTTTACATTAGTATTCGTATTCGACCCGCTTGCTTAAAACCTATCTTGATTCATGTTTATGAATTATCCTGACTTGTTACGTAGATTTGGGTTTGATTCTGAAGGGTGGATTGCTCACTTTCACTACTCAAATTGTCCGATTGCCTCATCATACATTGTAAAATGCGGAGCTACTTAGAAACTAGTTGCTGGTTCGTTAGGTTGCATGAGGACGGCCATGGACGCATTCAATTCCTCCATCTGTCGACAGGAAGCTACCAGAAATTCTTCTAATGATTTCTCAAGACTAGACATGGGTTGTGAAGGGGTTTTAGTAAAAGATTCAAATTTGTTTGGATACGCAAAACTCCCAAATTGATGTTCAGAAGAAATATCTAGAGAATGTGTAAAAGTCGGGTAGGAATGATAGGAACTGAATGGATGTGTAGAAAGATCAACATTTTGATAAGAAGGTGATTGGAATTGTTGTTCTAAAGAATTTGGAGTGGTGAAAAGAGTGAAAGATTGGCTACAGGATTGTTCAATGTGTTTAGTAATGGATATGGGTTTCAGAGCCTCCACACGACTCTCAAAAGGGGTATCAACGTAAGAAGGTGTGAGAGTTTAAAATGTTTGATACGGAGTGGATTGCGGTGTCCAATTGTTCTGTCGGGAAGCGTCTATGTAATCTTTCAAAGAAATTTTGAGCATGAATAGATCATTTGAAGTTCTACCAAAGAAAGAACCGTATGACGAAATATCTGGTTGTGGGTACCAAAGTTCAGCAAGAGTAGATCGGTTAGGGGTATCTATGATATGAAAAGAGTGAGAGAGGGTGGAAAGGTGGACGAATTTTTATAAATTTTTGATTTTTTTCTGAATTTTTTGGGTTTTTGGATTTTTGAATTTTTTGTTTGGTTTTTGAAAAATATGGAATTATAGGGCTAAAATTTAAACAAGCATAATCACAATCACAATATGCACAAACAACACCTAGAGCTACAGTCTTCAAATTCCAACTAGACTGCTCCTAAACTTCCAAGAGACAAGTTGCAGGATAACTTTCGTATCGCCTCTTCACTGCCAATTGTGGTTAGGTAAGCACAAGTGAGATAAGGAGGGTTCCACTCACGAATCACCGTGAGACAGGCCTTTTGAAATTTCCTCCCCACTTGTCTAGCATAGGCACCACAAAGTTAAATTTAGATAAACGACTGATTCCCCGCAAGCTTTCTTTGTCCTTAATGAGCGCGACAAATCCTTATAAATTTGGTCTAGATATTTTTAATTAACTCAAGATAATGCGTATGCTTTTTGTGATTTGTGGGGTCATAGGAAAGGTGATGAAATCTCCACCCAATCTGAATTGGTGTTATAGCCCCTTAACATTTGTATTTATGTATGCAAAGCGATAAACAATCAAAATCTAAAACAAAAAAAATTTATTTGGCGGCGGCACAAAGAATACTGCACAAAATAGTTATTGGAAAGAGATAGAGAGTTTGCACAAAGAATACTGCAGAAAAGGCATTTTATTGGAGCTCAGAGAAGGGCTTTTGATAAGAGGACTTACAAAAAAAATGGGGCACTAAAGCCAAATTTTGGCCATGAAACTACGATCAACTCCTCTTCATTGGCCATGGAACCGCGGTCAAATTGTTGAGTTTGGGCTCCAACTTTCTTAGGTTCACTCCTCTTATTCTAGTCTTCCATTTTGCAGCCTTTGGTTCTTTATTGGATCACTGTAGCTACTCTAGATTTTGGTATGATTTTGCCTTGATCTGCCGCGGTGTAGACACAAGATGTGGGTCAAACTTCCCACGACTTTAGCACTGAACTTGCTCTTTTCCCTATCCAGCACACTCGCACAAAAAGAATCAAAGAATAACAAGACCACCATTTTTTTTGTTTCTTATATATACAAAAATTAATCCGAATAATAAAAAAGAAATACCTTACCGTCTCCCCGGCAATGGAACCATTTGATAATTATATTTTTGTTATGCGTTCTATACGTCATACTTACCGCAATTAAGACGGTTTTGCATGTAGCTAGCCGGTTGAGTACGGGTCGTCCACTAGGAGATGGTTAGTTTTTCGTTCTTGTTTTAGATGAGTCAATTAAATAATGTATAAGTCTGTTCAATTCTATCCTAAGTGTTCATTTTTTTATGTTCAATAGAACTTGTTAGGGTTAGGGTTGGTTAGTAGAGTTAGGAATTAGTCTTGTGCTTCTCTTTTGTCATCGTTGAAATGATGTTGGAATAATCAAAAGTAGCAGGGATTAGGAGGACATAGGAATGGGATTTGCGAGGTTAAGCAAGCTTTCCAACGCTAAATCCATTCCTAATGCCCCTTGTTCGTCCATTCCAAGCTCTTATTTCCAACCCTAAACCAAATACACACAACCAAGTCTCTAATTAGGTCACAAGTACATATCACGCTGTAGTGTGACTAAAGAAATTCTCGACTTAGGTCGCGGCTATATGTCACTCATAACGCACCTAAGGAAGGGGTTGTGTTTGTTTGGTCTAAATTCAATTCAAGTTGTTTGGTGAAGAGAAACACAATGGATATTTCCATCCCTGATACCAACCTTCCTTAGCCTTAACAAGTGAGTAAATTACTCATACATGATAAAGAAAATAAAACAAGAAAAGGAGATAAACGAATGGAAGAATACGGTTATACAAAAGATAACAAGCTATCTACTTAGGCTCTCACTTAGGCAAGGGATTCTGTTTACCGCCGAAGACTGGAGTGAGACGTTAGGACGTCTAGCCTGAATTTGGGGGCAGATACTATTTGGACATATCCATCCACCTCTCCGAAGATACCAAGTTTATTTATGGCACTGTATATTGAAGGTTTGGATAGATGCGACTGTTGTTGCAGACTTTATCAGATTCCCTCTCATTTGTGAGGGGTTTTTAGTTGTGGGGACGCTCTTCCCTGCAGGCGCAAACCCCTATAGTTAATTACGTTATCGTGTTGCGATAACCACTTTCTCCTTCTCCAGTAGTTCACTTTGCTTCGTGTGTTATTTTGTTTGTTTAGGTTGCCCATGGATTTTATACGGAGACTAGTTTATGTCATCGCCCGTAAGGCACGGATTAGTACAAATCTGTATATTTTAGATTTGAACTTAGCTTATATTTTCCTTTCGTTCGAAGAATATTTTTGTTTTCTTTAAGGACCGTTAATCTAATTTGAGATTAAGATCAACTTAACTATTTAAGGACCGTTAATCTCTGATCCATAGAAAGAAATAAGTTCTTGAGAAAGGTTAAACCCTTAGATATGTTAGGTAAATGAGATATTTTGATCTTGATATTTTCTTTACCAAAGGTTTTGAGGAGGGAGATCTTCTTCTTTTAGAGAATTAAATTCTCAGTTTTGTGGAAAACTTATGGGGATCCTTTCTTTTCTGAGACTTCAAATCTCAGATCTTTTATATAGGGGAGGAAAATTGTTAGCTAGTTTTAGAAAATCTCTTATTTGAGAGACACCAATTGATTTTAATTGGCCTCAAAAATTATTTGGGGGATTTTATCCACTATTGGATTTTTGATCCAGTAATTTTTGTTTCATAGAATATATATATTCTTGTTTTCAACAAGATTAGGGAAATATTTTCCCATAGATAGAATTTAATTCTATCAAACGGTAATTTTTAATCACCATTGAAATTTTTTAATCTAAGGGTTCAAAATTTATCTTTCTCGTTTAGAAAGATTAGGGAAATATTTCCCATATTAGAATTTAATTCTAATATTGGATTTTTGATCCAATCAAGAATATCTTTCTTATTTAGAAAGATTAGGGAGATGTTTTCCCCTAATTGAATTTCATTCTATCTTTTGATGATTTTTTATTCACTATTGGATCTTTGATCTAATGGCGCTGTTTAACAGAGATGTCCCTAGATTTTAGAAAAATAATTTCCATGTAGAATTTAATTCCACCTGCTCTTAAGTTGACACTGGCGTTCTCGTGCTATGCATGTAGGCGCTGCCTAAGAATTTAATTCTTATACAATAGGCACCACGTGCTTTGCACATCGGCGCTCACGTGAGGCACCAGCATAGGACTTTTTAATCCTAATAAATGCTGGCACTGGCTCTCACGTGTTAAACACGTAAGGCATCGCCTGATAGATTTTTAAAATGTAATAATTTTTTAATAATAATTTTTTTATGAGAGAATAAATGTCCCCCACCATTGTTCTCACGTGGTTTACACGTGAGTGTAACAGTGCACAATTTTGAGCCATCCGAACCGCCTTGGGATTTGGGGAGTTTGAACCGTCCCTCATTCCTTTAAATAGGGCTTCCAGCCTTGGGCAATTGTTGCGCTTTCATCTTCTTCCTTGAGAATTCTATTATATATTAGTGTTTAACTCTGTTTTTTTGAAATTTATTTCTTAACCCTTTTCTAGATCTATATTGTAGACCCATTCTATCACAATTTTCTTTGGTAAGAGTTTTCTCCTTGAAAGATTGCTTCATTTTCAATTATAGAGCTTAGCTCTAACATATTCCCTTTGGAAATTTACAGAATTTAGTTCTGATTTTTTAGATCTTTTTTCCCTTTGAGGATTTTCTTAAGATTTTAATCAAAGTTTTGCTCTGGCGATTTATCACAGAACTTAGTTCTGATTTAGATCTTTCCCCTTTAGGGATTTTCTTGATATTTTAATTACAAGTTTGCTCTGGCAATTTTCTACAGAACTTGGTTCTGATTTTTTTTATAGATCTTTTCCCCTTTAGGGATTTTCTTGAGATTAGAGCTTTGCTCTGGCAATTTAATATCAGACCTCTCTTGGGTTTTTTTTTATTTTCAGTTTAACAGAGTTTTGCTCTGAATATCAAATCCATTTGGGGATTTTCTTGAAATTTTTGGTATTTTATGCCATTTTGATAAAGCAATGCCCAGCTCTGAAATTTTATTATTAAAAACAGCCTTAGAGAATCATTTTAGATTTTTCCATTGGGCATATGTTCCAATCATTAAGGAGCCGCCATCTTGATTCTGTGGGGTCCACTAGCTTTTTAAGTTTAGTGATGCTAACGTTTTTTTATTGCTAATTTTCCGTTGGGTTTCTTTTCAAGTATCATGGCCGGTCATTTATACGATATCGAGGAAATTGTTTCCTACGAAGAAATCCGCATACAAGGTCGCTTTCAAGGCCAGGAGTACACTGATGCTTAATACGATGAGGTAATGCGCCACTTTGATAATCACAATGGTCGATTGCTCTCTCGCCGTTCTGCCATTTTGAAGATTATTGTTGGATCGATCTGGGAAGCGCTTCCTGAGTTTGATGAGGCTATGCTGCTCGAGGCACTTGATAGTGCAGAAAACAAGGTGCATTCATTATATCTGATGGGCCTTATCTCGAAGAAGTGGAGAGATGATCTCGTCGCTATTTTGCATCGTGTCTTCCAACAGAAAGCGATACTATTCGCATACCAGAGGATGGAAGACATCAGCGGAGATCCCGAAACTTGTATTCAAAAGAGGACACATAAGAAGATGATCAAAAAAGTTAGGAGCACTTTACTCAAGCATGCCTTTAAATTTGAGAATCCATGTCCGGAATTTAGTGTCTTTCCACTATAGACCTTTGATGATATTTGTTTCATTTTTTTGTGAACAGTGAAACTCTCGAAAGTAGTTTCATCACGGGTGACCCATCTGTTTGTCGGTGGAACTTGAGTTGCAACCTTCACCGTTGGGATTTTGATTGCAATATAAATCTCAAGAGAGCATATCACCGTATTTGGGGCGATGCACTAGTTTAGGGACATTTCGGTCCATCATCACCGTATTTAGGGCGACGCAAGTTTAAGGACGTTCTGGTCCGCTATTAGTGTAAGAACGTTCCTGTCCGTTATTAGTTTAAGGGCATTTCGGTCCTTTATTGCCATTTTTTTAGGCGACGGGTCTTTTGGTACTACTCTCAGAGTTCTGATTCAGGAAGATAGCAAGCGGACACAAGCATCGTCATTTCTTATTGACCTTAGTCATAACTCGTTAAGCGTGGTATTTTTTGATGAATCGGCCGTTTATAGGCCGGAAGGGTTTTTCACCATGCATATCTATGAGCAGGTAGGCTCCACCTTGGTAGACTTTGTCTATGATGTACGGGCCTTCATAGTTCGGCTCGAACTTATCCCGTTTTGCACGATTGGGGATCATTGGTCATTTGACGACTAGCAGGAGTTCGTCTTGGCGGAATGTTCTCGGCCAGTCTTTCATATGACCATGTCATCCTTTGCTTATAAGCCTCAAGATTTTTCTGTGCTATAAGGCGGGTTTCATCAAGGGTGTCGAGCTTTTCAAGCTTAAGATGAGCATTTTCTTCATCCGTTAGCTCGTATCGAACCGCTACTCGTAGAGAGAGGAATTCTATTTCCAGTAGGAGCACTGCTTCCGTACTGAACATCAATGCATATGGTGTTACATTCGTGGCCGTCTTGAACGTTGTTCGGTATGCCCAGAGAGCTTCGTGCAGCCTGTTCCCTTAATATTTTACCTAATAAAAGAGCAAAGCTCTTTCCAAAGTTCAATGAGGCAGCGCCTCATATGCTCTCCACGAGGGCGCCAGCGCCAGAACCAATCTTATAGGATTAAATCCTATGGTGGCGCCTCACGTGCTCCTCACGCGGGCGCCAATGTGCAATGCACAGAAGGGTTCATTATATAAGAGTTAAACTCTTAGATGGTGCCGCACGTGCTCCTCACGCGGGTACCAATGTGCAAAGCACAAAAGGGTTCATTATATAAGAGTTAAAGTCTTAGATGGTGCCGCGCTCTTAGATGACGCCGCACGTGCTCCTCATACGGGCGCTAGTGTGTAAAACACAGGAATACCCGTATTAAGAATTAAATTCTTAAGTGGCCCCCACGAGCACAATACGTGAGCGCCGGGGCCCAGGTAGAATTAAAATTTTACAATACTCTCTGTTAAACAGAGCCGTTGGATCAAAAATCCAACGGAGGTGATAAATTATCAAAAATAAAGAATCAAATTCTATTAGGAGAAAATATTTCCCAAATCTTTTTGAAATAAGAAAGGTACTCTCGGTTGGATCAAAGATCCAATTGTAGAATAAAATTCTATTCTTGAATATATTCCCTCAATCTTTCTAGATAAGAAAGATTGCTTTCTGTAAAACAGAGAACCGTTGATTAAAATTCCGATGGTGATTAAAAAAAATCACCATCTTACAGAATAAATTCTGTATAAGGGAAAATATTTCCACAATCTCGTTAAAAACAAAAATCATATTATGTATAAAAAAAAGTTCTTGGATCAAAAATCCTATGGTGGGTAAAATTCCCCAACTCAATTTTAAGACCAATTAAATCAACTGGAATCTCTAAATGAGAGATTTTCTCAAAACTAATTAACAATTTGCCTTTACTATATAAAGAAACCGAGACTTTAAGTCTCATATAGAGGGCACCCCCCATAAGCTTTAAAAAAAATACAGAAAGCTTGCAAAACAATAAAGAACTCATTTCTCAAGAAAAGAAGAAGAGTTTCATTCTCGAAACTCTAGGTAAAGAAAAAAAAAGAAGAGATCAAAAACATCTCCTTTACCTAACATATCTAAGGGTTTAACCCTTCTCAAAGAACTTAGTTCTTTCTCTGCATCTGAGATCCACAAGACAAGTATCCCACAAGTTGAGAATTTAATTCTCATAGGGAAGATTTTGTTCTTGAGAATCAAAGATTAAGGGAAGAACAAGGTTAGACATGAAGAACATGGAGTCCATAGTACTCCAGGAACTTAGTTCCTTTAAACTGAGAACTTAGTTATTTAAAAGCTCCACCTAAAATTCTCAAATATAGTGATTTTAACGAGCCTTAATAGTCAAAGCACCATTGATATAGGTTTAACCTCTCTGAAAATATTAACAGAGATTTAATCTCTAAAATTGATAAAAGGAGAAAGACTAGCGCCTCACATGCTTCCCATGTGGATGCCCCTTTTAACAGCGCCCAGCGCCTCACGTAAAAAACCCACGGGCGCCTAAAACAGAAGGCCAGCTCCGCACGTGCTCATCACGTGGGCGCTGAACAAAAGTTCATAGCACTCCACAAACAGCCAAAAGGGTTGAGTGCTTAGCGTTCATTGGGCGGCACCCATGACTGAATGCTTCACATGTCATATATGTGAGCGTTAGAGGTCAAATAAGTGTTTAGCACTTCGGCATGAAAGGAAAGGGACTTGAACAAACAGAGCCCAAATAAGTTCCTAGCACTTTTAAAATAAAATAAAAGACTAAGCAGACCAAGCCCCCAAATTTGCTAGGTCTCTGAAGTCTTTCCTGCAGCCGAGCCCAAATGCTCTATTATTAGATCTGAAATAAAAACGATTCTCAAAATCTTGCTAAGTTGATCTTAGTCTCAAATTGGACTAACGCATCCTTAGTCAAAAACAAGTTGAGCCCTAAATGCTCATATATATTTAAGTTGATCTTAATCTCAAATTAGATTAACGGTCCTTAGATAAAACCAAGCCTAAATCTAAAAATATAAGGATTTGGACTAATCCACGCCCTACGGGCGATGACATAAATTAGTCTCCGTATACAATCCACAGGCAACCAAAACAAAAAAAAAACACACGACACGAAGTGAATTTCCAGAGCAGGAGAAAGTGGTTACCGCAATGCGGTAACGTAATTAACTGTAGGGGATTGCGTCTGCAGGGGAGAGCATCCCCACAATCAAAAGCCCTTCATAAAACGAGGGGGAATCTGACGAAGTCCTCTACAACAGCTACATCAGTCTAAACCTCCGATATACGGTGCCATAAATCAACTTGGCATCTTCGAAGAGGTGGACGGATAAATCCAAATAGTATCTGCCCTCAGATTCAAGCAAGACGATCTATCCCAGTCCGTCTCTGTTTCCGGCGGTGAACAGATTCTGGCATGCCCAGTGGGACCATTTCCTCTTTCCACTCCACACTTCGTGTGTCGTGAACAAAATAGCGGTTCGCTATAGTTGCCCTTGGATTTGAGCTACTAAGATTTTGTGTCTTTCTCCTGTGTTGAAAAGAATCGATGACTTCCAACTGCACAACTTGCAGCAGCAACTCCCGCTCTGCCCCAACTGAAGGAGTGACTTATGGGCCCAATGCGGTCTCCATCTTTTCAATGCCGGTGGGGGCAAGTAACTCAAGCCACTACCGGATTGTTCTTCGGGACCATGAACCCACTAACGAGTTTCAACGCCCCAGCACCACCATACGAAGCTCCCAAGAAGTCGGTCTTTGATCAACTTGCAACCCCAACGACCCCTCTCAACAGGTCTTCCTATTTCGATGCCTCAGCTTTCAACAGGCTGAGCTGAAGCTCAGACGTCTCAGTCTTCAACAGGCTGAGCCAGAACCAAAACGGGCTCGTAAAGAGGCTCGTCATACCTGAAGGGGCTGCCCCAAAACGGATAGCCTTCCCAACTCCTCCTACAGGTGAAGTCGTCAAAGGTGCTTCTCCTACCAGAAAGTTGGTCTTCGAAAGATTGGCCGGCCCTCCCCAAACTTCAATCAGGACGTCAGTTTTCAATAAGATGACACCAATAGCATCCCTTCAGCAAAGACGGGGGCACGGAGAAGCCACTTCCAAATCTGAGGTGGACCCATCTACGAGATACGCTCGACGTCATCACTGGCACCGAGTGAGAAAATTTGGGGGCAACTCCCCCTTTGGACTTACTCCGCCAGCTCCATTGGTGGAAGTTGATGCTGCTGTTCCAATCGGGAACAGTTTCGATCTACTCAGGAGGGTACGCAAGAACTCTCCAATGATGGTGTTAAAGAAATCACCCACGCCTGCAGAAACTATAGTGCAGGAAAAGACGGAGCGCCCCCATCAACGGCTCTCCTCACAAATTCACAGGGTCTAGCGAAAAGTACAGGACTCCGTGATTGATCAAAACTAGTCTCGTCGATCGAATAAATCGAAGGCTCAGCAAGAGAAAGACTGTCCCTCCATCATACAGTGAGGGACTTCTTCTACACAGGTGCCTGTTACAACGGCTCCTTCAACTTTGACCTCCCACAAAAGGATGAGGCTGGAGAAAATCCCACCGCCGGTGGAAAACTCCAAAGGAGATGGACCCAAACGCCCCAAATCTGGGGGCATGATCGTACATACGGTCTACATGGCTTCCGGAAAAGAAGAAAGACGTGCTTCCATAAGTCACTAGCCGCAAACTCGGTCGCTGACAAAAGCTCAGGAGCAACAACAAAAGCTCCAGGAAATGCTGACCAAAATAACAGCACTTACCGGGCAGAAAGAAAGCCCGAACACAACAGCCGAACAGTGTCAGGAGAAGGAGACCGATACAGAATTCTTGCGAAGGGTGCTTGAAAGAAAGAACAAGGAAGCTGCTGAGCAAGCTGCTAATATAAAGCAGATGGCTCTCTTGTTCGAAGACATGGTTGGAATGATGATCCAACCGGTTGAGGATCCACCGATAATCATCGAGGATGACAGAGGGGAAACATCAAACCCTCTTCCGGCCCTATGAGCGGCCAAGGAGGAAAAGATCTCGAAGGATGCACTTGATGATTATATAGCTAAACAAATATGAGCTCATCAAACAAATGAAGCAGCTGGCCAAATCATCAAAACTGGGCGACCGTATCCAGGATGATATGACCAAATCAAATACTCGCCAGGATATACGATCCCCAACTTCCATTGTACAAGGGGACAGGCAACCCACACCAGCTCGTCGCTCAGTTCAGAGCTTTGTGTGGCAACACTGGAGACGACGACAAACTGTTGCTTCGCCAGTTCGTTGGCAGCTTGTCAGAAACGGATTTTGAATGGTACTCGGAGCTCCCAAATGACTCTGTGGGAACATTCACAGAAATGGAACTGCTATTCATTCAGCTGTTCGCCAACGCAAGCAAGCGCACCCCGATCATGGCTTTAATCAATGCCAGGGTAAAGTCGGAAGAAACCTGGGTCCAATATGCGATCCGGTGGAGGAACCTGTGGTCAAAGTGCGAACAATGTATCGAAAAATCCCCCGTCGTGAGCATGTTCATCGGGATCCTAGATCTTTAAACGAACGTATCCCAATTCATGACGTTCTTCAAACCAACTACCTTTCAGGCTCTGATCGATAAACTGGCCTAAATGGACCAGATGGGCCACGGGCCTTCCTCCTCAAACAAGGACCCTCGAAACGCCAAGGATAAATGGAAAGTGGTCTTCATCGCCAACACTCAACAACAACCGAGTGGCTCAAAACCGGCTGTTCGCCAAAACAATGCACGTCCATGCCTATCCTTGGAAGAAAGGCTAGGACGCACTTACTCGTTTCCCCACGATAAGATGAAGCGACTATTTGAGTTGGTAATGCGTAACAAGCTCATCATATTGTCAGACCCGCGGCGTCTACCGCAACCTGGCGACGTCAACAACCCTAACTACTACTCCTATCACAGAATGGTGAGCCAACCAATTGAGGATTGCTACGTCTTCAAGAACTGGGTTGAGGACCAGTATCAACAGGGGAAGTTTGTGCTGTCTGGGAACTGGAGGGTGAACCCACCATAGAAGCACACTCCCAAAAAGGTGGATGCACCGGGGGAATCATGCTCACTCGTGGATGAAACACCATAGGAAGTCGCTCTTTCAGTAAAAAACAAAAGAATGATGAAGGATCTACAGGCATGTTCGGCAGTTTGGTGTAAAAGCCCATTTGAACCTGAAATTATAGAAGGGATGCTAAAACTGCGTCCCTTACTGAAGATTGTTGACAAAGGGAAAATCCCTAAATCAAGCCTTCAAAGTCTTCGAAGAAAAAGAAGAAGACCAAGAAGCCTGTGCAGCCTGCCGAGTATGACGACAATCGCACAAAACTACATCGATGTGTTGGAGGAGTACAAGCAGAAGGCGCGGACACCGGTCACCCTCGAAGAGTTCCTCAGGAATATTCTTGAGGACTAAGATAGTGACAACGATGAAGTAAATGACTCATCAGAAGAAACCGAAGACTATCTAGAAAGTTTCCACATGGTCTCCCGTTCGTCGTTAAATGGCGAAGAAGCTCCCTTAGTGTCAGAAAATAGTGTAGAGGAACTGGGGGCAGGATCGGCTCTAAAGTCCCCGGAACAACCTGAAGACTCGATCGATAGGTTGTTAAACGAAGCCTTTCGAAAATGCAAAGCTGACCAAGAACGCGAAACAACCATATATGAAAAGGCTAAGCGTCAGCGTCAGGATGAAGAAGCTGTGGCAAGGATGAATCGTAAAGTACTCCAACCAAATCAAAGCACACCTGCCACGAATAAGAGCAGGATCAAGGCAGAGAAGCGGTTCGCCAAAGCCCTGTCAATAGGAATGAAGCCGCCACCTCTCATAGGAAACACTCCCGGGGTCATATGCCTCGACGGAGAGGATTCACATCCAAACTACTGCCTATATCATCGGAGTGTTACCCACCCTACCGAGGAATGCAGTACTTTTAAGAAGTGGTGGCAAGGATACGATGCCCATCAAAAACACTTCAAGAGGATAAAGCGCGAAACTCGTCGACAGCAAAAGAGTGCGACAGATGCACGTGAAAAAATGACTGGCAACTGTCATACGATTGATACTAGTTCGGAAGGGGAAATCCCCAGGTTCTTACCTTCGGGAGCGATTCTAAGGATGAAATAATCCTCAGCCCTCTCTTCAAGGACTCCACCTCCGAAAAATAAGAGGAGGAGAAGAACCGCGAGAACATTCAGCTGCGTAACCGCACGCTGCCGGAGAAGAACCTCGGATGTACAAACAAAGGTTTGAGTAAAAGAGACAAAGGGAAAGAAAAAATCCCTGAGGAAATCACCCTTGATGATGGAGTTGTCAAAGAGCTCGCTGCCAGGGACCCACCTAGGAAAAACAAGGTGGATTACAATGTCCTGGCACATCTGAGGAAAATGCCCTAACAACTAAGCATATTGGATGCTCTTCTCCTGTCCAAAGAGGCACGAGAGTCTCTAATCAAAGCATTACAAGAGCCCGATCAGTTCCAAGCTTTCCTTAGAGAAGAAAAGATGAAGGACGAGCTGGCAGAGGTCCACACGGCTGACATTACATTCAGCGATGAAGACCTACTCCTTGGTACGTGTGAGCATAATCGCCCATTATACGTCATCGAGTACTGCCACGACATCAAAATAGAGGAAATCCTTGTCGACAACAGATTCTCCGTCAACCTTCTCAATGTAAAAGTGCCGAAGGAGATTTGCATGAACGTTCAGCACCTGGCCTGAGACAAAATTACCATCTCCGGGTTCGACTCACAGTCGTCACGGATGCTCGAATCCGAAATACTGACGCTGCATTTCGGGTTGCTCGTCACTGACATCTAATTTCATGTCATTGACGCCCAGACTTGCTATAACGCTTTGTTCGTGTAACAACTCCATTTTTAGTGTACAAAAATTTGCTTAAAATTAATGTATACTTGGAGTATTTAGTTTTAGCTGTGACAACTTTAAGTATTTAATTAACTCCTTAATTACAAGAAGGAGCTTGTCGCTCATTGGTAATACCTTGCACTGCTGAACCAAGCCACCAGAGTTCAAATCCCATACCCCACATTAGTTTTAAAATTATTTTGTTTTGAATTTTTTAGAATACCAACAGTTACACGTGCATTTCTCACAAAAACCCCACTACACATAGAAAAGTAAATATACCAGTGAGATCACCAGACGACGATACACCTCCCAAGCTCCAGACTTAGGCCGGCGCCGCCGACTGGACTCGGCCGGTCGGCCGAGTCGTCAACAGCCAAGTCATGCCTCTTCGTCTTCTCAACCCCCCTGAACACTTCATTTCCCCAGATCGGTTCCAAAGACCTTTGAAATCCCCATTTACTCCATATTTTAATGAATTTTAATATATTTTTTACATTTTTCAATTTAAACTCTTCATCTACCCTAACCCCAGCCTAACCCTATAAATACCACCTTTACACTCTACCCTCTCACCCCAAAACTCTGAGCCAACTCTCAAGAAATCTCTAAAAACCCTAGTGTGCAATCGAAGTGAGCGAAAGACGAAGCTCCGGCGGATTTTCCGGCCACAACCGTAGGAACTCCCGACGATGAAACGACGCACCATCGACTCCTCTCGTCTTCCCTTCCTCTCTTTTAAAGTCCTAAACCCGTAAGTCTTAATTTCTCTCCTTTACTCTTTTCTAAAAATCCGAACTTCCAAAACCCGATGGAATCGGAACAAATCCGATTTCCGATTCGGTTTCTTTCTAAAAGTCTCACTTTTCTTTAATACAATCTTGCTCAAACCAATTCATGTTGACTATTAAACACTAACTAATCATATCGAACAAGTTCTATATCAAAAGTAATTGCTATTTCCATTTTACCGTTTTTTTTCATTAAAATACCATATAGTTTCATTTCTACATTTAAACCATCAAAACCCTTGCTATACCTTTAAGTAGATCACGAGGTAATGACCTACCTCCTCACTCACTCATATGCAACATAGCACAATACTCTCGGGAACATAGAATACGGGAAAATGACACATTTTCATTTAATTACCTTTTAATAATAAAACGATTTTCTAAACGATTTAGTATTTATACAAATCTTTGCAAAGCGCCGCTGCAACCCATTTGGGGAACCCGTTCGGGATGGTGCAGATTATCGCACATTCACGGGCTTAGTAGTGCAGATGCAGACCTCCGCAAGAAGCATTCGGTCTCGAAAGATTTAAAATACGAAAATCTAAAGAAAATGAGATTTCTAGAAATATTATATATATTAAAAATTATTTTCATATAAATATATGTATATATATCCTTAAAATATCTATTTTGTAATAATATAAATATTCCACCTTTTTCTAAAAATATCACAAGAATCATTTTACACAAAAATATCATGAATTCCCTACAAATCAATATTACAAATAAATACCTTTATTTATGAAATTAGGATATTTTCACTAGAAATATAACAATATAAAATCTATATTCATTACAACTCTAAAGACGATAACTAAATACTTGGGGAGTATTTTGATAAGTATGTAATAGTATTTTTACATAAAACCCTCTCAAGTTCTATAAATTACCCTACGGACCCTAGTAAACATAGGTTTAAGCGGGACCAATCTCTTGGGCCTCAGGGAGTCGGAGAAGTGGGTTCTTGCCTATTTAAGGTATACAACTTAACAACGGTATTATCAATACGGTAATCGTCTTTGAAAAAGACACAAATCCTGCCGCCCATGTGCAGCGGTTACCGATAACATCAAAACAATCAGGACTTCAATTTACTTTTCTAATTGTCTGACTCAGAGTGAGTCTTATTATAATCGGACTTGAATATGACTCAAGTACAATCTACAATCTACAATTTACAATCTAAAATATTACAATTCAATATGAATCCATGAATCCATATATTCAATCTGTTCAAACTATTCAATCTGTATTGACTGAACGGAACCATGAATATACTTCCATTTACATGATTCTCTAGTTACATCCATATAAATGATTCTTCAGTTACATCCGTTTACTGATATCATGGTTTCGGTCAGTCATCCAATTATACAATGTATACAGTTACAATACAAGACAAACAATACAATCAAAACACTACGGGGTTTAAGGGGTAGATTGGTACGGAAGGTGTTAGAAGTGGCATGAGACAGTAAGATTAAGACACCTAACCTATATTCCGTTGCTGTTGTACCGTGGCCCAACGGTTCCTTGTACATTCCGTTTGCCCTAGTCTCTAGCATATAGGGACCCCTCTCGTATACACTGGTATCCTTCTGTACCAAGCTACAAACAACAGCATTAACACAAAATAAAATTAAAACAACATAATACAAGTTTAAAAGATACCTTCTTACTCTGTCTATTCTATTTCTCCCTTATCTTTGGGAATTACCGAGCGATCTGTTCGCTGACGACATTCTCTTTCTTTCTTCTTTGAATGTCGTCAGGTGATCGGGACACGTCAGAGATCGAGCCCACTGCTGAAGACTTGGACCAATTCAGTGAAGACCCCGAGCTCTAGTTCATTGTACACTTTTCATTCAGTACTTTTCATTTCTATTATTCCATTATTTAGGCATTGCTTTTTATCAGTTGTATTTACTTTCCATGTATTGTACAGAAAGAATGTTAAAAAATAAAGTTGCTATTTCATTATATTTGTCTCTTGTGTACATTTCTTTTATATTGCTTAGATACGCTTAGTGTATTTACTTCACAGTAAATACATAGCGTCCTAGTCGCGTCCTCTTTCCGTATACTGGGAAGCGGGGCGTGACAGGTTTTGTTGGTGGCCCATGCAGGTCAGAGCTGTATAGAACCATACTATACAGTTTTGTTCTACGTGAATAACCTAAGCAATATAACACAAGAACCAGCAACTAAAACATTCTTTATAATTCATGTTTCTTGAATCTTATCATTTCAAATATTTTGAATCTGTCCTAACCCAAATTTTTCTCCATGGTTATGGATTCCCCAAACAACACAAGCGCCAAGTTCAACAACACACCACCTCCACTACCAATCGTACCTACTGTTCCTGCTCCACCCACCGAGCAAACAGTTTTGCTTGAGGCAATCCGCAGCCTCCTTGAGGGACAGCAGCAACTCTTGAACCGTCCCGAGGCTGAAGCACCCGAGGTAAAGCAATTCAGAGCTTTACATTCCAAACAGTTCTCAGGAAAGGAAAGCCCACTGGAAGCTGAAGAATGGGCACAAAGTATAGAAGATGATCTGGTACCGGCACAAGTGCCAGAAATAGCTTGGGTTCGTGTGGCAAAATTACAGCTCACGGACAATGCACGGAACTGGTGGAAGGCGGAAGAAAGTCGTCTTGATCAGCCCATTGATTGGAAGACTTTCCGCGATAAGTTCGACGCGGAGTACTTCCCTGTGACTGCCAGGTTCGACATGGAATAGCAGTTTATTCATCTACAACAAGGTTCTATGTGGATCAAGTCAGTAGATGAGTATGACACTGAGTTCACCATGCTCAGTCGGTAAGATATGTCACAATATTTTAAATTTTTAAATATCACATACTACACAGCTAACGTAATCCTTTAAACAGATTCGCGGCACACTTGATACCGACGGACGAGATCAGAGCCCGTCGATTTCAACAAGGCTTGGACACGGAAATCCAGGCTGCACTAGCCACAGGGAAATTTCCAACTCATGAGGATGCTCTAGAAGATGTCCGCAGTTATAAGGCAATGATAAAGGCGAGGGGCAGACCTTAGACTGCAGGAGTTAAACGCCCTCTCAACCAGATGACAAGAGGAGCCTCGTCCAGGCCACCTTTTATGCCAAGGCGACCGGGAGTACCGAACCATCGTCCCAGCCCAGCCTTTTTTACCTACTGCAAGAAACCTGGGCATATGATGCAAGACTGCCGGCGAGCCAACCGTCTTTGCTTAGTCTGTGGCTCAGCTGCTCATGACATTGTGTCTTGTCCTCATAGACAAAATCGATTTGCTGCACCCAGGCCAGCAAACACTTACCCACAGCGCCCAGCCATCCAAGCCCCCGCTCCAAAACTTGCACTACCTGCACCACCCAGAGGACCACAAGCTGCACCACCTCCTCGTCAGTTCCATCAAGCTTAAAGGAACGTTCCGAGGAAGGCTCCTCCGACCAGGAGGAATGTACCAAGGCGCCAGGCTTTCACGATAACCGTGGAAGAAGCTGAGGCCACTGGCCAAGTTATCACTGGTAAACTTTTCTTCTCAAACATTTCTTTTCAGTCTTGCTACTTATCTACATACATTTCCCTATACCTAAAACGAATCCCACATACTTAGGTACAATCTTAGTATCCTCAATACCGGCACTAGCACCGTTCGATACTGGAGCATCTCACTACTTTATGTCGCAACGGTTTGTCTGAACCCATGCGATTCTAGTCACACCACTTGTATCCAGCTGGAATGTCAGTTCAGAAAATGGCGTTCTATAGGCAACAACGGGATACAGATTGTGTCCAGTAGTTATCTGCAACAGAGAATTTTATGCTGATTTCAAAGTACTGTACATACCGAACTTTGATGTGGTTCTAGGTATGGACTGGCATGGAACTTTTTATGCTACCATCGACTGTCGTCAAAGGAGAGTAGTATTCGAGATTCCAGACCACCCGGTCGTCTATTTCAAAAGCGGAGACCGTACCCTGGAGCCAAGTACCTACAAAGCGAAGTCAAGGGAAGCAGTAGTTGCAGCAGCTCAAGCGGAGGAAGAATCAAGACCAGATGTGGTTCGAGAGTTCGACGATGTGTTTCCTGACGATATATCAGGTTTGCCTCCCGATCGAGCTCTTGAATTTAGCATTGATTTTGTACCAGGAGAACAACCGGTGATCAAAACACCTTATCGACTAAGTCCGAAAGGGTTGAAAGAAGTCCGAACACAGTTGGATGAATTACTGGCGAAAGGATGGATTCGTCCCAGCACTTCAAGTTGGGGATCACCTGTACTACTTGTGAAGAAGAAGGAAGGTTCATACAGAATGTGCATCGATTACAGAGCCTTGAATGAAGTCACTATAAAGAACAAGTATCCACTCCCGCGCATCGACGATTTATTCGATCAGCTAAGTGGATCTTGTGTTTTCTCTAAATTGGATCTCCGTTCAGGTTATCATCAGGTGAAGGTCAAGGAAGCTGATATTCATAAAACGGCTTTCAGAACTCGCTATGGACATTACGAATTTCTAGTGATGCTATTTGGAGTGACCAATGCACTAGCAATATTCATGAACCTAATGAATCAAGTTTTCCGGGAGTACTTAGATAGGTTTGTTGTCATCTTCATCGACGACATCCTGGTGTATTCTAAGAGTCGGAAAGAAAATGCCGAGCACCTACGAATTGTCCTGGAAACTCTTCGACAACATCAGCTCTATGCCAAGTACAGCAAGTGCGAGTTTTGGCTAAAGCAAGTTAGTTTTCTTGGACATATCGTATCAGGAGAAGGAATCTCTGTGGATCCAGCGAAATTTTCAGCAGTAAGCGAATGGCCGACACCAAAGTCAATGAAGGACATTCGGAGTTTCTTGGGTTTAGTTGGATATTACAGAAGGTTCATTGAAGGCTTTTCAAAGATAGCAACACCCCTGACCAAGCTCACACGTAAAGAAGAATATTTTGTGTGGTCAGAAGCATGCGAACAAGATTTCGTAGAATTCAAGTCAAGATTGACATCAGCACCTATTCTCGTCATACCGGATCAATCTGAAGCATTCGAAGTGCATTGTGATGCATTCGGTAAAGGATTAGGATGTGTTCTACATCAGCACGGTAAGGTTGTGGCTTATGCTTCAAGACAGCTGAAGATTCATGAGCGCAATTATCTGACGCATGATATGGAGTTGGCAGCAATCATCTTTGCTCTCAAGATTTGGCGCCACTATCTACTTGGTGAACGAGTGAACATATACACAGATCACAAGAGCCTAAAATATGTGTTTACTCAGAAGAAGTTGAATATGCGGCTGAGAAGATGGTTAGAACTCATGGCGGACTTTGACATCAACTTGCAATATCACCCAGGGAAGGTGAATGTGGTACCTGATGCTCTTAGTCGCCAACCTTTATCGATGAATAACACCGCTCAGTGGAAGCTTCAACAAGACTTGCATCAGATGGAGATTGAAGTGGTCATGCCAGGTAATACTTCAAGTTTGATGAATTTACAAGTTCAATCAACCATTGTCAATCAGATCAAAGCAGCTCAAGCAAGTGATGCTAAGTTGCAAAAGATCAGAGAACAAGTGGAGAATGGACTCAGAACAGACTTCATCATTCATGAAGACGGATCTTTGAGATACGGCAGCAGATTGTGTGTGCGAAAAGGTCCTGTTCGGGAAGAGTTAATGAAAGAAGCTCACAGCTCTCCCTACTCAGTACACCCTGGAGGTACCAAAATATACAAAGATCTACGTCAGAATTATTGATGGCATGGAATGAAGCGTGAAGTAGCCAGAAGCGTCGCAAAATGCTTGGTGTGTCAGCAAGTAAAGGCTGAACATCACAGGACTGCTGGATTACTTCAACCGTTACTAATCCCTGAATGGAAGTGGCAACACATTACGATGGATTTTGTGACTGCTCTTCCTCGCAGCACAAAGGGTAACGATGCCGTATGGGTCATTGTGGACCGACTCACAAAGTCGGCTCACTTCATCCCATTTCGAGTTGGCCAATCTACTGAGACACTAGCAAAGAAGTATATGGAGGTAATAATCTACTTAAAGATTTAAACTCTTCATAATGTACTATCTCTAATACCCATGAACTCATGCAAGAAATTGTGAGACTTCATGGAGTACCGGTCTGCATTGTCTCCGATCGTGACACCAGGTTCCGAACGCAATTTTGGCAGAGTCTGCAAGCAAGCTTGGGAACAAGTCTGAACTTCAGCACGGCTTATCATCCACAAACAGATGGTCAGTCTGAGCGAACTATTCAGATCTTAGAGGATATGCTCAGAGTATATATGTTAGACTTCAAAGGATCGTGGGAAGATCACCTACATCTTGTGGAGTTCTCGTACAACAACAGCTACCAAGCAAGCATAGGAATGGCACCTTTTGCAGCACTATATAGAAGGAAGTGTCGATCGCCATTAAGTTGGGATGACATCGAAGATAGGGAACTTCTTGGACCAGAGATGATAGTAGTGACTGTTGATGTGGTTCGTACAATCAGGGAAAAGATACGCATAGCCCAAGATCGACAGAAACACTGGGCTGATGCAAAGAGACGTCACTTGGAGTTCCATCCATGAGATCATGTGTTCTTAAAGATATCTCCGAACCGCGGAGTGATCCGATTTGGAAGGCGATGTAAGTTAAGTCCGAGATATATTGGACCGTTCGACATATTCAAACGAGTCGGTGAAGTGGCATACCGCTTAGCGCTTCCACCTTCATTGGAAGAAATGCATAATGTGTTCCACATATCTCAACTCAGAAGGTATGTGAGTGACCACAGCCATGTTCTTGATCATTCCGAGCTCACTATACAGCCTGATTTATCTTGTGAGCAATAACCTGTGGAGATCCTGGACAAAAAGTGAAGACATTTCGAAACAAGGAAGTCAACTTGATCCGAGTGATGTGGAGGAAAGACACTCCAGGAGAGTCCACTTGGGAAAGGGAAGATTAAATGCATACAAAATATCCACACCTCTTTGTAAACTAGTTCTTAAATAAAAGTTGTAAATTTCGAGGACGAAATTTTTGTAAGGAAGGTAGACTGTAACAAATCCATTTTTAGTGTACAAAAATTTGCTTAAAATTAATGTATACTTAGGGTATTTACTTTTGGCTGTGAGTACTTTAAGTATTTAATTAACTCCTTAATTACAAGAAGGAGCTTGTAGCTCATTGGTAATACCTTGCACTGCTGAACCAAGCCACCATAATTCAAATCACATACCCCACATTATTTTTAATATTATTTTTTTTGAATTTTTTAGAATACCAACAGTTACACGTGCATTTCTCACAAAAACCCCACTACACATAGAAAAGTAAATTTACCAGTAAGATCACCAGACGACGATACACCTCCCAAGCTCCCGACTCGGCTTGACTCGGCCGAGTCGGCCGATCGGCCGAGTTGTCAATAGTAAAGTATGCCTCTTTGTCTTCTCAACCCCTCTGCACACTTCGTTTCCCCAGATCAGTTCCAGAGACCTTTGAAATCCCCATTTACTCCATATTTTAATGAATTTTAATATATATTTTTACATTTTTTCAATTTAAACTCTTCATCTACCCTAACCCTAGCCTAACCCTATAAATACCACCCCTACACTCTACCCCCTCATCCCAAAACTCTGAGCTAACTCTCAAGAAATCTCTAAAAAACCTAGTGTGCAATCGAAGTGAGCGAAAGGCGAAGCTCCGGCGGATTTTTCGGCGACAACCGTAGGAACTCCTGGCGACGAAACGACGCACCGTCGACTCCTCTCATCTCCCCATCCTCTCTTTTAAAGTCCTAAACCCGTAAGTCCCAATTTCTCTCCTTTACTCTTTTCTAAAAATACGAACTTCCAAAACCCGACGGAATCGGAACAAATCCGATTTCCGATTCAGTTTCTTTCTAAAAGTCTCACTTTTCTTTAATACAATCTTGCTCAAACCAATTCATGTTGACTATTAAACACTAACTAATCATATTGAACAAGTTCTATATCAAAAGTAATTGCTATTTCCATTTTACCGTATTTTTTTCATTAAAATACCATATAGTTTCATTTCTACATTTAAACCATCAAAACCATTGCTATACCTTTAAGTAGATCATGAGATAATGACCTACCTCCTCACACACTCATATGCAACATAGCACAATACCCACGGGAACATAGAATACCAGAAAACGACACCTTTTTATTTAAATACCTTTAAATAATAAAACCATTTTCTAAACGATTTAGTATTTATACAAATCTTTGCAAAGCGCCACTACAACCCATTTGGGGAACCCGTTCGGGATGGTGCAGATTATCGCACATTCTCGGGCTTAGTGGTGCGAGATGCAGACCTCCGCAAGGAGCATTCGGTCTCGAAAGATTTAAAATACGAAAATCTAAAGAACATGAGATTTCTAGAAATATTATATATATTAAAAATTATTTTCATATAAATATATGTATATATATCCTTAAAATATCTATTTTTTAATAATATAAATATTCCACCTTTTTCTAAAAATAGCACAAGAATCATTTTACACAAAAATACCATGAATTCCCTACAAATCAATATTACAAATAAATACCTTTATTTATGAAATTAGGATATTTTCACTAGAAATATCACAATATAAAATCTACATTCATTACAACTCTAAAGACGATAACTAAATACTTGGGGAGTATTTTAAAAAGTATATAATAGTATTTTTACATAAAACCCCCTCAAGTTCTATAAATTACCTTACGGACCCTAATAAACATAGGTTTAAGCGGGACCAATCTCTTGAGCCTCAGCGAGCTGGAGAAGTGGGTGCTTGCCTATTTAAGGTATACAACTTAACAACGGTGTTATCAATACGGTAATCGTTTTTGAAAAAGACACAAATCTTACCGCCCAAGTGCAGCGGTTACAGATAACATCAAAACAATCAGAACTTCAATTTACTTTTCTAATTTTCTGACTCAGAGTGAGTCTCATTATAATCTGACTTGAATATGATTCAAGTACAATCTACAATCTACAATCTACAATATTACAATTCAATATGAATTCATGAATCTATATATTCAATCTGTTCAAACTATTCAATCTGTATTGACTGAACGGAACCATGGATATACTTCCATTTACATGATTCTCTAGTTACATCCATATACATGATTCTCCAGTTACATCCGTTTACTGATATCATGGTTTCGGTCAGTCATCCAATTATACAATGTATACAGTTACAATACAAGACAAACAATACAATCAAAACACTACGGGGTTTAAGGGGTAGATTGGTACGGAAGGTGTTAGAAGTGGCATGAGACAGTAACATTAAGA
The DNA here is from genome assembly GCA_030015575.1 of Agapanthus africanus. Lineage (NCBI taxonomy): Eukaryota > Viridiplantae > Streptophyta > Magnoliopsida > Asparagales > Amaryllidaceae > Agapanthus > Agapanthus africanus. The sequence continues at coordinate 817,488,540 of CM057339.1, read as the reverse complement.
CACCTAACCTATATTCCATTGCTGCTGTACCGTGGCCCAACAGTTCCTTGTACATTTCGTTTGTCCTGGTCTCTAACATATAGGGACCCTTATCGTATACACCGGTATCCTTCTGTACCAAGCTACAAACAACATCGTTAACACTAAATAAAATTAAAACAACATAATACAACTTTATAAAATATCTTCTTACTCTGTATATTCTATTTCTCCCTTATCTTTGGGACTTACCGAGCGATCTGTTCGCTGACGACATTCTCTTTTTTTCTTCTTTGAATGTCGTCAGGTGATCGGGACACGTCAGAGATCGAGCCCACTGATGACGACTTGGACCAATTCAGTGAAGACCCTGAGCTCTAGTTCATTGTATACTTTCCATTCAATACTTTTCAATACTACGCGGAAGGATTGAAAAGGTTATTAAAGTGCCAAGGTGTACCCCTCGAACAAACTGTTCGACAAGCCCAATTCTATAAAAAGATTTGGGATATTCCCGGGACTCAGCGAAAGATACCCAATGGGAAGATGAAGACAACGGGGCTCGGATACGTTCGGTCCAAGAAATGGGAGCAGTTCCACAGCTGCCGCGTCATGTTGGCTATAGTGCCCTCAAGTCAATTATTGGATCGCAGGCACGTGATTGCAATGATTGAGGGAGGGCCTATACCGTTAGAACAATCTTACTCGAGATGATAGTATGCTATCTGGTTTGTCTTTATCATCGTGTACATGCTTCAGGTGACATTACAGATCACTATTACATGTTGATAGAGACCATAAGATTCATGCTTGACTACCAGCAGTATGATGGCGATCATATACGTGAGAGTTGGGTGGTCTATAAGAATATCCTTAAAGTGTTCCTAGTCGTGGGAGTTTCGAGACTGGGCATCGATACTCCAAGAGTAGACTAATATATACGGATCGAGACCCCGACTAGGGGCAGTGGCCGGTCTCACAAGCCATTGGTGTCGGTTGGTTCACCTAAGATGTATACAGGTGCTCATGGGTTATGAGTACACCGGACGGACTCGCCGGGAACATGCTAGTTGGTATTATACCTATTGTCAGATAGCAGTTCCCTGGTGACATGTGTACAGGTTAGTCTATCGACCTGAGATCATCATTTGTCTCGTGTGAGTTCCTACTGTGCATTAATTCCTACACTACCATGTCTCAAAGGAGTCGTGCAAGCAGGTTTTAGTTGGGTACAGTCCCGAGCCACATAGAGGCAGTGAGTGGATCGTCGGGGGATTTGTCTCTCCCGGTATATTGGGGGTTGATGTCGCGGAGTGCACGGGTGGCCATCACCAGAAATCCTCGGCGAGGGTAGACGAGAATTACTGATTTGGATCAGTAGTTTCTCAGTTGGTGCTAGGCTTCATACCGACACTAAATGTCGCGTTTAGGGGTCTGACTTTATCCACCCCCCTAGACTCGATATACGATACTCATAGACGAACGGACCAGATTGTATGGATATTGTCACTGTCAGGCTTAGTAAGGTTTCAGGATGAGTTTGCTCGTTGGCCTCCCTTTCGTTCAATACCTGGGTAGCCGATACGTACAGCTAGTACCACTGACGTGCTTGTGGTTAAACCCACTGCCAGCGTATTGACGAGTCTTTGGAGTCCCATATAGAGGGTTTCTCTAGTTCGGGCGAAACGTTGTAGAGGTCGTATGCTTTTATGGCAGGGTTCGATTATATACGTGCACTTGTGCACGGATCATGATCGGACGGATAATACTAGTGGGCTTTGGTTTAAGCCGTGTCCTAGTATTATATTGTTGGATTATTTTCGTCTCGTTGTATGCGTATTCAGTCGGAATACGGATGCAGTTATGTATATTCAGATGATGGGTATTCTTGTAATCCGTTACAAGATTACTTTTGAAGATGCCATTTCTTTTTCTAGTATTAAACATTTAGGGTTTTGTTTAAATGTTTAATATTGTTTTGATGGAGAGTGTTAGTGTAAGTCTTGGCATGCTGCATTGATGTGCACTTGGTGACTTAAGGTATTGGGTCTTGGGGTTGTTTTGTTTGTGTATGAGATATTTGTTGGGGTAAAGGCAGATCTTTTCTTATGTGCTTTTCTTTAGTTGCTTTCACACAACAAATACACTCACAACACCAAGAAAAAACCAACTCAAGAAAAGGCAGAACACATTTTCTTCACTTGGTTTTTTCATTTTGTGCCAAGTCTTGAGCTCACTCTTTTCACTTCATATGGATTCTTCTTCACCTCGATCCATACCCTCCCATGAGTTGAGAATTCATGGATGTTTTGAGACAAAATAATCACTCACACTCTACTTCACCTTGGGTATCTAAGCAAGCAAACTGGATGCCCGAGTTGCTTCGGTTTTGAAGCGGGAGCCCGTATTACTAATTCTCGACGTGGATTGTCTTCGACGAGGGAGGCCGGAGATCGAACTTGATCGAGGAAGCCACGACGAGCTTAGGACAGAGCTTGAAGATCGAAGGATATGGATCGATCGGTATAACCTCTCTAAACTTACAGTTAACTAGTATAGGGTTAATGGTACGATCCGTCGATTAAGGTTCCATTAGCGCCGGTTTTTAAAAGTTTTTGTTCCACGTTTGGCCATGGATTGATGGCCGGGGCGCTGCCGTAACCCTACATGGTATCAGAGACAATCCATTAACCGCATACTAGTTGGTTTAAACGATGTTAAAGTATCGAAATCGAAACAACTCCGAAACAATACCCGTAGTATTCCAGTTTCTGTCATTTTTTCTGAGTCTTCAAAAATTATTTTAGCAACTGCAAAAGACTACTATGATGACCACTAGACTACACCCCAAATACGAACTAATTTCACCTGAAATGAACCGAGCACATAGCTACAAAATCCGAGCCGGCCGGCCTGGGGAGGGTGTTTGGACTTTGTATTTTGGGTTTGGTCTGGTCTCTGGAATATTGGTTCAGTGGTATTGCTAGTTTAGACTAGTTTTGATATGGTTTTATCTAGTAGTTTGGGGCTATTCGGGGTTATTTCGAACTCGATATTTCTAACATTGTTTAAAGTTTACAGTACATACATTTCTATCTGGACCGTGAATATCATTAGATCGGTACAACTTGTCTAATTGCTATAGTTATTTTAGACGGGTTTGCGAACGTGACATTCATGTTGATGTTTTGTGTTGTGGTGTGTTGTTGCGGAATCATCGTGGTAGATAGCTTGGATGCAATGATAGTACAGTTTAGTTTTTTTTGTACATTTGATATCGCGGGGCGAGAGCCTGACATGTGGACTGCCGTCACTGCCTGTTTGTATATTATTTATTTGGGGCACGACCGGGTTGAGGTAGATGTCACCGTTGTACATATTTTTCTTTTCTGTACTCGGATTACCCCGCGATGGAGTGCACGGATAGCCAAGTTCCAGAGGGCGACGGGTCTGCATCTCATGGCGTTGAGAAGGAGGGGGCCTCACTCTAGAATTGACGGGCTATTCGCCGCACTCGTAGGGGGTACAGCTGGACCCAAGGAGGTGTGCTCAAGTTACCAGATTCCGTGAAGTGCTGGGTGGCCCATTCACTTTGATGAAGGGGGATGCCTCGCTTCTGGTTTTGGCGGGTAACTTTCCGCGCTCGTAGGGGTATAGGTTTTCATTGCACAGGCTATCCACACGACCAGGGGAACGTCGAGTTTTACTTGTGGCTCAAAGGAAACCTGGGGCTCCCAGATTATCTGTATTGTTCTGTGATGCTTATTGCTTATTTGTGATGTTGCATTTATCACGCCTGGAGCGATTATTATATATTGCTATATATATACTAGTAGATGTTGTATATGTTTTACAACCGCGCTAGTCCAATCCCCGCTCTGTCGTTAGTTAAGTAACCTAACAGGTGATGACGGGACCCAGTGGCGAATGCGGATGGCTTATACGTACATCATATTTTCATTCTTTTGTGGTGTGATTAATTGATGGGACTGCATTGATTTAGATCAATGTAAGGAAAACAGACCTATTCGATGTTGTTGGAACAATTTTCAAAAGCTGTTTATACAATGACGTTTTCTTTTGTTTTGCACAGCGGTATTCGGTTATGAATATCCAGCACCTCAATCGACGAGGCAAGAGCCGAGATCCCCTCACCGGGAGTGACCTCTTGGGCAGAAGTTTGCGTCATGGTAATAACTTCACTATAGTCGATTACTTTCTACTTTGCATCGAGATATTCAGTGGGAATATCCTGCACCTCATTCGACGAGGAAAGAGCCGAGATCCCTTCACAGTGAGTGACCTCTTTAGCAAAGATTTTTGCCACTATATATTTATAAAAAACTATCCGGTTTCTGCAACGATCAAGTTCATTACGTTAAAGGTTTTTCGCCAAAAACTATTCGTAGCCCTCCGTCATTTCAGACGGGTAGCACCTAGTATTCATGCTATGTTTGTTGGCCTTCATCATAGCATAGTGTATGGTAGCTATTTGTTACATTTCTATTACATAGATAACTGCGTTGGTTTGGGACAGTCGTACTACTATTTTGGCCTTTGTCAAGGGTATGTACGGGTGGGTTCAAATTAATCTGGAGAATGATGGGTAGAACTTAACATATGACTTATGATATGTTGGCCTTCGTCAAGGTCATAAAAGCATGTGATAGAAATCACATCGGGAGTTTCAAATATACAGGAAACTTGCCAGGCATACTCATACCTTCTGGAGTGTGATAACTTGAGTGGATTCCATCAGGTTATCATGCAATGATAGTTGGATCCCGATACCCACTGATGAGTTGGTTTACTCCTCGGGTGATTTTAGATGATCCCGACTAATTCTTCTTTCAGGTTTGGAGGAGAATTTGAGGATACAGTGGGAGACATCCTGATTAGATAAAGTGATTGACCATTTTGATCTAAATTAGAGTGCACGCTGAGAGTTTCTTTTCTGATAAGAAAAGAAAGAAGTTTCGAATTTTCAGTGGGTTTGCCCACTTTCTCTCCGTTCATAAAGACAGGGTTTTCGGGTTATTTGCCAATTCATTACAATAAGAAGGTAAAATCTCCTTACTAACGATCCGCGGACATTGACAAACCTGGAGGAGTCATCAGTACGGGAAAAAGAATGGGAAATTTGATAACAATTTCTTTTTCTTACAGCGACCATGTCCCGACCCTAGACTATAACTCAGTAACCAAGTTAACCGAACCTTCTTAAAACACATTGACTTTTGGATTGTCAGAGTTGCATATATCATTGCCACTCCTACTTTTACCCTTTTCTTTTCTCCGGAACATTCCGTATCACTACGAAGATCCATATTTATTGGGTATGACCATGTATAGTTACATACGAACTCGAAGAAATTTGTTTCATATTCGAGAATGGTTTCCGATTTTGGAGAAATTGAATAGGACTAGTCTGTTGTCTTTTCCTTTTACCTTCTCTCAGGTTGTGAGGGCTACTAGGATTAGGAGAGGGTACACCTATTGCGCTTATTGGATAGTCTTCTTCCAAACCATAGGCGGGTGCCGAAAGGTGGGGAAGGAAGAAAACCAATTAGCCTAAATAAGGTGTACAGAAGATAATAAGTAAAGACAAATAAAGGGATTGGAAAGAGGGTAAAGTAAATTGCAACTCCTATCATTCACGACCAAACCATGTATTTCATCGCCATTCCTACTTCACCTTTGCATTTCTCCATAACACCCCGTATCACTTTGAAGATCCGCATTTATTGGATAATCCATCGTATAGTTATATACGAACTCGAAAGAACTTGTTCCAGTTCGAAGATGGACTCTGGTTCAGGAGAAATAGAATATGGTTTATCCTGTTGTCTTTTATTTTTACCTTCTCTCAAGTTGCAAGTACTCCTAGGATTAGGAGAGTACACCTATTACGCTTATTGAATAGTCTTCTTCCAAATCATTGGATGGTGCCGAACGATAGGGAAAGAAGAAAACCATTTAGCCTAAGGGTGGTGTACAGAAGGTAATGAGTCAAGACAAATAAAGAGATTTGGAGAGATGGCAAAAAAATATACGGTTATAGTCATGAATCTGGATAATGGAAGAGGCATTACTAGGAATACCCGGATACCCCTTCAAAACATTTTCATGTTTCAGTTTCACTATGCGTTGTTAATTGAAAACTGATTTCCCAATTAGATCCTTCCTCCAGAGTATGTATTTACCAGCTTTGATTCTCACATCTGTATGGTTTTACAGATGATGAGTGGGAGTACGTTATTAGGAATTAGGTGATTATATTCTCATTATATCGGAATTCATTGTAATTGGTGATATTTGAGGAAATCACCTGGGGTTTTGCCTAACGGCAAATTTTTGGTTTTGAATATCCGTTGTTATGCACCAATTTCAAATTTATATATCTGTATGTTTATTTTATAAAGTGAGATATAACTTTTTGAAATTATGTCCATGATATTTACCTATATCAGTTGATGGTTAGGTAAGGAGCATTAAACAACGGTGTAATTCTTCTTAACCATAGTACAGTTTTCAACCAACGATACACAGGGTATGAGTTATTCAACTCAAGGAACTTATACAAAGTATTGTATGTTGTCGAGTGTCCATTAAGACAAAGGGGTTGGTCCTCATACTATATTCTGTTTACTTGTGACTTCTCAAGTTTTAGACAAGTATTTCGTAGAAATGCAAGGTCCAAGTTCTGAGAAGTTATAGGTAAAAGAATAAAGTAGAGAACCATGTATTGCAAGTATCAGGATTCTTCAAGGTGATTGAAGATGTAGATACTTGTGTTTGGTATTCAGTTGATAGTAATGGTTTTAAGAAACCTGTTTCTCTTTCAGGTTACTCATATCTGGATGCAATCCTACTTGAGTAATGTTTATCGACCTCCTTCCGTTTAGTTGACATGCATTGGAGACAGCTGCATGATTTGAATCTGGTTCCAATTAAATTAGTGCCTCTGTTTCTATATTGTATATAGAATGGTTTATATTTTAACGATATTAAGGTATATGGAGTTGTCCGGCTTATGCTTAAAACCGGACTCTGCATAACTTATGGCACGTTTATGTAATGGCAGTTTGTGGGTTATCCCGGGCAATGACGAGGATTAACTTTCTACCATCTGGAAGATCAATAGTCTTATTGATCTTGACTCGCCATAGTTTTAGCAAAATAGATTTTTTCAGGAAACAGTAGTGGGAGTATGGTAGAACTGGAAGTGATTCCAGAACCACAAACGATTACTGAAAATTTAATAAAACCTAAAGATTCAATCAGGATTTGATATTCCATTGGCCACTTCGCAGATATGGTGGGTAACCTCAGGCGCCCGAGAGGTACTTCGGTATCCTTAAAGACGGTGACATGGAGGTTCTTGTTTATCCAAACTTGACACTATTGTTGTTCCAGACTATGAGACCCGGCATGAGGATGAGTATAGCATCGTTCTAAACTAGCTTTAGAAGTGCACGCGTATATGAATCTACCAGAGGGTTGTTGTAGTCAGTGGGAGCAGCGGAAGCATAGTGGACAAGTTGCTTATGTCTATTTATAGACTAAAGCAGGTATAGCGGAGAGAGATCATTTATTTTTTATGTGACAGTCATGGGCTTTGACTTTATCAGAATAGGAGATGGATCTGTTAAGAAGATAGTAGGGTGTGATGTCATGGTATTTGAATGACACACACTTCATAGGAAGTGAAATTCCTATACTACGATCGATTATACTGTGGTTGTCACACAGTGGTTTCTCCACATAGGATTTGGATATTATATCAGGCATTCTGGTTACAAGATCTATGGTTTTAGATCTAGATTTGTGTAGTTTCCCAATCTGGGTACTTTGACACTATTCTAATGGTGTTTTAGAATGGTCGACTCCTAGTATGGTAGTGTACCTGCAGGTGATGGAGTCACCCTCTCTAAAGGTGTCTTATAAACTAAAGGGGAGAGGGATGCCCATGATTGGTATATCACTTGCTTAGGCAATTGAATCAATCATGAGATGTCAAGTACCAAACTAGATAGTGTTTTTGCACTAGTTGCAATAAGTTGATATATTAATCCAATCCTGGAGAAACATTCGGAAGTAGTTATTGAACATAAGTAGATGTTCTAGGGATTTGATAATGACAGCCTCCTTCGGGATACGGTTATCATTCCAGGCCTCTAAGGTGACCTGGATGACAGAGTGACTGTCAGAATTATAGTTTTCCCTTTTTTGAGCGGCAGTAGTTTGGACAGGTGCTTCAAGAGGATACTGAGGGAGGCATGGGGGCAGGATACTGATTAAATTCAGTTGACGATACAATCTAAGAAGTTTACTGGATTTGGAGTTCATTTATGCTCTGGGTCCCATCAGATATCCAGGCATATTCTAAGACAGCTATTGCTCATTTCGGGAGATGGTTTTCTCCGCGAACTTGAGATAAAGAGAGACATAGAAATAAATATTAGAGTGGATCCACTCACTGAGGCTATTTGTCGAATGCAAAAGTTTTATAAACAAGCTTTGTGAAACAGATTAGTAGAGATGTTGGGTGTTTGGTATTACACGGGCTGTGAGTATGCGACACCGCAATAATTAGTCTTAAGTGCAAGTGGGAGATTGTTGGATATAGTTCCCTCAAGTCAATTATTGGATCGCAGGCATGTGATTGCAATGATTGAGGGGGCCTATACCGGTAAAATAGTCTTACTCAAGATGATAGTATACTATTTGGTTTGTCTTTATCATCGTGTACATGCTTCAGGTGACATTACAAATCACTATTACATGTTGATAGGTCCCATAGGATTCATTCTTGACTACCAGCAGTATGATGGCAATCATATACGTGAGAGTTGGGTGGTCTATAAGCACATCCTTAAGGTGTCCCTAGTCATGGGAGTTTCGAGACTGGGCATCGATACTCCAAGAGTAGACTGGTGTATACGGATCGAGACCCCGATGAGGGGAGGTAGCCAGCCTCACAATCCATTAGTGTCGGTTGGTTCACCTAAGATGTATACAGGTGCTCATTGGGTTATGAGTACACCGGAAGGACTCGCCGGGAACATACTAGTTGGTATTATACCTATTGTCAGATAGCAGTTCCCTAGTGACAGGTGTACTGGTTAGTTTATCGACCTGAGATCGTCATTTGTCTCGTGTAAGTTCCTACTGTGCATTGATTACTGCCGTACCACAGCTCAAAGGTGTCGTGCAAACAGGTTTTAGTTGGGTACAGTCCCGAGCCATATGGAGGCAGTGAGCGGATCGTCGGGGGATTCGTCTCTCCCGGTATATTGGGGGTTGGTGTCGCCGAGTGCACAGGTGGCCATCACCAGAAATCCTCGGCCGGGGTAGACGAGAATTACTGATTCGGATCAGTAATTTCTCAATTGGTGATAGACTTCATACCGACACTAAATGTCGCGTTATTAGGGGTTTGACTTTATCCACCCCCGTAGACTCGATATGCGATACTCATAGATGAACGGACCGGACTGTACGGATATTGTCACTGTCAGGCTCAGTAGGGTTTCAGGATGAGTTTGCTTATTGGCCTCCCTTTCGCTCAATACCTGGGTAGCCGTTATGTACAGATAGTGCCACTGACGTGATTGTGGTTAAACCCACTGCCAGCGTATTGACGAGTCTTTAGAGTTCCACACAGAGGGTTTTCCTAGTTCGGGCGAAACATTGTAGAGGCCGTATGATTTTATGGCAGGGTTCGATCATATACGTGAACTTGTGCATGGATCATGATCGGACGGATAATACTAGTGGGCTTTGGTTTAAGCTGGATCCTAGTATTATATTGTTGGATTATTTTCGTCTCATTGTATTCGTATTCAGTCGGAATACGGATGCAGGTATGTATATACTGATGAGGGGTATTCTTATAATCCGTTACAAGATTACTTTTGAAGATACCATTTCTTTTCCTAGTATTAAGCATTTAGGGTTTTGTTTAAATATTTAATATTGTTTTGATGGAGATTGTGAAAGCAAGTCTTGGCATGGTGCATTGATGTGCACTTGGTGACTCATGGTATTGGGTCTTGGGGTTGTTTTGTTTGTGTGTGAGATATTTGTTGGGGTAAAGGCAGATCTTTTCTTATGTGCTTTTCTTTAGTTTCTTTCACACAACAAATACACTCCCAACACCAAGCAAAAACCAACTCAAGAAAAGGCAGAACACATTTTCTTCACTTGGTTTTTTCATTTTGTGCCAAGTCTTGAGCTCACTCTTTTCACTTCACATGGCTTCTTCTTCACCTCCATCCATACCCTCTCATGAGTTGAGAATCAATGGATGTTTTGAGACAAAGTAATCACTCACATGCTCTACTTCACCTTGGGTATCTAGGCAAGCAAACTGGATGCCCGAGTTGCTTCGGTTTTGAAGCAGGAACCTGTATTACTAATTCTCGACGTGGATCGTCTTCGACGAGGGAGGACGGAGATCGAACTTGATCGAGGAAGCCGCGACGAGCTTAGGACAGAGGTTGAAGACCGAAGGACACGGATCGATCGGTATAACCTCTCTAAACTCTTTACAGTTAACTAGTATAGGGTTAATGGTACGATCCATCGATTAAGGTTCCGTTAGCGCCGGTTTTTAAAAGTTTTTGTTCTGCGTTTGGCCATAGATTGATGACCGGGGCACTGCCGTTACCCTACACGTCATAAACAGCTTCAGCGAAGAGGAAAACAATCTTCCAAATAGCCGTGAAGTTGAAACAGAGCGAAATCCCGCTCTAAGAACGTTAAGTCCGTCGCTCGAAAAAAAATAGACAAGCTAATAAAAGCAGCTTATCAAAGGAGCTAAGACAATCACAGTCGCGAAATGGACATTTATAAAAAAGCCAAAACGCTATGCCTCAGTCAGCAGTCTGCGGAAAAGGAAGACTACAATGCCCTCCGTCCCAGCTCGCTGTATGTCCTCGCAAAAAGGAAAAATCCCGAAATAGAGGCAAAAACAGGACAAAGAGCGCAAACAACGTTCGCAAACGATAAGGCAGATCTAAGAAGTCGCGCAATTGAGCAAAAGTTGATTGGAACCCTATTTTATAAATAAGATGGGTCGGGAATACTCTTTCCCCTAAGACAAGACGAGGAAAATATTCAAGCTTGTCATGAAGCACCAAATGATGACGCTTCCGGAGTCTCGGCACCCCGAAAAAATAAACGAGGTCCATCATCCGGTTTATTGCTCCTATCACCAAGCAATAGGTCATCCCCTTGAAGACTGCTTCACCTTCAAAGACTGGGTAGAAGACCAGTATCAACAAAGCAGGTTCTCTTTATCCGACAACTGGAGGGTAACTCCCCCGCAAAAGCATGAGCTAAAGAGGACCTATAACCTGAGGACAGGACCAGCTCAATGTTAAGAATGGAAGCGAACTCGTATCTGCTACGTGATAACACTCTCACAGGAGGGAGGGCACGAGACGATAGATGACCTCTTCAAGTGCTTCGCAAATGAAGACGAGGACAAGGTAATCTCAGAGTTTCCACCAGCACCAATAGAGTTGGAAGACGGTATACACATTACGGCGGATAACCTAAGAAAAATTGATTTAGGGATGGAAAATTAGCAGAGGCCAATATTCGTCAGTGAGCTGCTATTTAAAAAACAGCTAGCCACGTTTAAAGACGTACTCATGCAATATAAAGACTGCTTCGTATGGAACTATTCCGAAATTCCAGGTCTAGATCCAAAGGTGGAAGTACATAAACTGGCCATATCGCCGGACATAAAGCCAGTCAAACAGTCGCAAGAAGAATGTGGCTCAAACTTGAGATGAATATCAACGCTGAAGTCAAGAAACTAATCGACTCCATCTTTATCCAAGAAGTTCAATATCCCTACTAGATCACTAACATCATTCTAGTGATGAAGAAGAATGGGACAGTGCGCATCTGCGTGCACTTTCGGGACCTCAACAAAGCTTGCCTGAAGGATGGTTTCCCAGTACCTGTTACCGAGATGACGATCGATAACACGTCTACCGATGAGGTCTTCTCCTTCATGGATGGATCTTCAGGATACAACTAAATAAAAATGCATCCTGAAGACCAGAAACATACCGCCTTTCGGCTCTGCTGGGCATATTCTGCTATAAGGTGATGCCTTTCAGTTTAAAGAACGCTGGTGTTACCTACCAGAGGGCCATGACGAAGATCTTCAATGACCTCATCCATTAGATTGTCGAATGCTACATCGACGACCTTGTAGTGAAGAGAAAGTTTTATGAGGAACATTGGGAACATCTAAATGTAGTGTTCCAACGTCTTCGAATGTACAATCTGAAGATGAATCCTTTGAAATATGTGTTTGGAGTCTCCTCAGGCAAATTCCTAGGATTCATCATACGACACCGGGGTATCGAAATCGATCCCTCAAAGATTAAGGCGATTACGGAAATTCCCATGCCAAGGACCCTCAAACAGTTGCGATCCCTTCAAGGAAAACTCGCATATATCCGGCAGTTCATAGCTAATCTCTCCGGAAAGTTCCGTCCCTACAGTCATTTGATGAAGAAGAGGACCCCGTTCGTCTTGGATCAAAAGTGCCAAAACGCACTAGAAGAAATCAAACAATATCTGAAAAATCCGCCGGTATTGACCTCTCCGATTAAGGAAAATCCACTTATCTTATATACAACAGCCCTTGAGGGTTCTCTAGGCACGCTATGGGCACAGGAGAACAATCATGAGAGAGCTTTGTACTATTTGGGCCGAGTTCTCCTGGGGGCAGAAAACAACTACTCCCCCATCGAAAAGCATTGCCTGGCACTGATCTTCACGATAACGAAGCTCAGGCATTACGCCTTGGCACATGAAGTCCATCTCATATCAAAGGTGCATCTTCTCAAATATTTGATGTCAAGGGCCATACTAACATGAAGGCTAGCCTAATGGGCCCTCCTCCTGATGGAGTTCTCGATAACGTATCGACCTCTCAAAGCAGTGAAAGGCCATGTCATCGACGATTTTCTCACCGAGCATCCGATACCAGCCGACTCCCCCTTAAATTGCGAGTTGCGGGATGAACATGCATTCGACACAAGCGAAGGAGAAAAGGAAGAAAATGATTCCCGAAGGAAACTCTACTTCGATGGAGCATCTTCTATGAAGAAACGAAAGCAAAACACCCCCATAATCAAAGTCGGGGTGGGCCTTATCTTTGTGACTCCATAAGGAGGGATACTGCGCTATGCCCTCTCCTTAATGGAGCCAAGGACTGATAACGAAGCTAAATATATAGCTTTGATAGCAGGTCTTGAGATCACTGTCGACATGGGAATCAAAGAACTTCTCATATATGAAGACTCCCCGCCGATCATTAGCCAAGTAAACGGCGACTATTAGACGTGTAAGCCGGAGCTGATAAAGTATGGAGAAATAGTGCAGCGTCTGCTAACATAAATCCCCTTCTACATCCTGGAGAGTATACCACATGCAGAAAACAGCAAGACAGATGCGTTGGCCAAATTGTCTAAGGAATTAGCCGACGAAGATCTCGATGACGTAAAGATCGTCATGCAAAGTCGCAGGGTTCTCACGCCAAGTGTCTTCGGAAGACATGATAGAGCCATCCGAAGGAAAAGAAATGACTGAACAAGTAATCCTTTAAATAGGGGACAAAGTAAAGGTCATCGACTAGAGAGAAGTCTTCATAAACTACTTCAAATCCCAACGAACGCCTAAAAATGCATCGTTTAAACATCAGCTCATGAAATGAGCTCTGTCTTTCGCCTTTGTTAATGATACTCTATATAAGAGATCGTTCGACTGTCTGTGGTTAAGATGCCTGGGACCAGAAGAAGCGAAGAGAGTCGTCCAAGAAACTCACGATGGACTCTACGGTTCTCACTAAGCTGGGCCAAAAATGAAGTTGAAGATCAAAAGAATGGATTATTATTGGCCCACAATGATTCAGGACTGCCTCAAATATGCGAAGCAGTGTCACTCGTGCCAAATTCATGGGGACTTCATCCACCAGCATCCAAACCCGCTACACCCAACAGTAGCTAGCTGGCCATTCGAAATGTGGGGAACCGATAAAACTGACCCCATTGAACCAGTATCGTCCAAAGGATATCGGTTCATACTGGCAACGACCGACTACTTTTCTAAGTGGGCAGACAGAGAATATTCTTCATTTTTTCAAGACACATGTCATCTATCGGTTCGGCACTCCGCTGTTAGTTATATGTATGCCCTAGAGTCCATTACTGTACATACGATGTAGATTGTAGTGGATGCTTGGACATTTATAGGGACGACTTTCTTGCTCGACATGATAGTATGCTATCTGGTTGCTCTTTATCTTAACATGTACTCTGGTTGTCTCTATGTTATATGTTGATAAAGCACTTAGGATGAGTACTTGACTACTAGGACTATGATGCAGATCATACTAGTGAGGACAGAGTAGTCGCTAAGTACATCCTTCAAATGTTCCTAGTTGAGGGTGTATCGAGACAGGGCATCGATATACCAGAGTAGACTAACATATAGCTTCTCGATCCATGTAGATGGGCGATGGATGATCCTATATCCATTGGTGTTTGACATCAGAGACAGTATACGGGTGCTCAGTGGAGACTGGGTACACTGGACAGACTCGCCGAGAACTCCCAGATGGTATTATACCTGACGTCATATGGCAGTTCTCTGGTGACACTGGTACAGGTTAGTCTGTAGACCCGAGATCGTCATAGAGTCTTGTGTGATTCTCACTGTGCTTTGATTTCACCTTACCGCATTCAAGAGAACATGCAAAACGGTGGCTTTTGGGTACAGTCCCGAGTCACATAGAGGCAATGAGCGATAGGAGCGGTCTCTTCTCTCCTGGTATTGGGAGTTGATGTTGCGATGTGTTCGATTGGCTATAACAGGAAGTCCTTGGCCAAGGCTGCTTCAGAGATATACTGGTAAGTGTTATCAGTAGTTTCTCGACCCGTTATGAGCCTCATATCGACACGACTTATCGTGTTACTGGGGTCTGACGTTTACCATCCCTAGAAGAGATTTGCGACATATCAGATGAAGAGACCGGACTGTACGGTAGTCTTACTGATTGGATTCGCAGGAGAGTGAGCAGGCTTGCTTGTTGATCTTCTAATCGCTCAATACCCGGGTATCCGTTACGTTTAGCAGACTGCTTGTGGCTTATGGGTGTTTGATATGATTATCACCTACTGCCGGCGTTTTGACGAGTCTTTAGAGTCCTACACAGGAGTTTCCTGGCTCGCCAAACGGAGTAGGAGCACATATGTGATATATGCGGGACCGAGATTGATACGATATGAGATACCGTATTCTATTCTCATGATATGAGATATCGGTCGGTTATATATGATATAGCCGGGTTATCGGATCAAGTGTTGATTCGATAAGTTGATTCATATGATATTAGTCAGTTATAGGTGATATAGCCGGATTATTAAATCAAGAGTTGATTTGATAATCTAATTTATAATTATATATTTGATATATTACATTATATTAACTAGTATTAGCTCACTTATGATTTCTTTTCTCACTTTGGATACATTGATATATATGTGATATATGTTAAATGTACTATACTAGGTTACAAATGCAATTAGGGTTAATGAGGGTTAAACCATGCTAGGGTTAAGATTAGGGTTTATAATTTATCATTAAGTAATTCAAATGTTATAGATAAATATCATGGTTGATATTTGTTGAAAGCTTGTAGAAGCTTCAAGGCATCATTGACTTTGTCCATTCTCTTTGTCTTGCTTAAGATATTTTTTGACCTTACCTTTAACCATAGCTTATGGTTAACTCTCTATAAGGGTTAAGCATTTCATGCTTAACCCTTGGTTGCATTTCTAACCTCACACACAATTCATTCTCACTTGATGGGTTGCTTCATCTTCTTCTTCCTCTCAAGCTTCTAGCTTCAATGGAAAGGGATGATTTTGAGTGAGAAAATAATTTCTAATGTGAGCAAAATTCCTACTTCATCATCCTCTACTACTTTCTATTTAGTATAGGGTGTTTGCTTCACTAATTCCATTGTTAGTGAAGAGATGGCTTGGGTTAGTGTCTCCTCGATGTAGATCATCTTCGGCCTCGAAGACATCCAAGCAAGTATGTTCGTTTCTTCATGGGAGACTCTCTAGAGTCCAGAGTTCACGATCGCAGTGAAGAGTACTACTACACGGAGCTATTGAAGTGAAGGACCGGTCTACAAAGATTGTATTCCTTGCTCACTAGACTTGCAAAGTGTTTGCATTTATATTTCCGTCGATTTCTAGTTAACGATTCTTAGTTAGGGTTAGTTAAAATGGCAAAAATTTGAATTTGGCATGGACGATGCCTCCCGAAACCTTACTGCCGTCTTAGGTATTTGTCACGACCCGAAAAGTACAGAGCATGACTGGCACTTAAATTACGAAACGTCTCGAGGCGTACGTAATCTAAGTAAGCCAAAACCCAGAAATCAAAACCAAATAAGCAGTAGAGTGAAGGAAAACCAATTTATTGAAAGCGATTTTGATCAAATAAGTCACATCAAGCTTTTTAAAAGCAACATCTATTTTTCCGAAAATTTTGGCAGAGTCTCCTTTGTAAATACTGGCCCCCAAACGGGTACAAACGGGAATATATATGAATAATATGAAATAAGGCATCCCCAAGCGGGAGCTAGCTCTTCGCCCCAAGGCGGATTCAAATCCCACGCAATATAAATCATCAATGTGCAAAATAAGCATAAAATGACACAAGTATTAAGCAACACGTCGGCTCAAGTGAGTGCGACCCAAAGAAACAACATACATGCCTACAAATCTCACTGTCTCGTCTTTAAGTCAATATACATCAGTACTGGTAGATGATACAGTAGATGGGGTACACTAGATACAATGAATATACAAGGTGGAAACAAAATAATCACATAACCCACCTACGAGCAAAAGCCTCAAATCTAAGCAAAAGTGAGGAAGTGCGTCCGCCGGTACAGTGCTGACGGATCGGACCTGCAAAAAGGTTGTGGCACAATACAGGTGAGTTGCCAACTCGTGAGTAATATGTAACATCTATAAAGACTATTGTAAGCATGTACGCAAAGTGTCACAATTATACAATATTGATATGGTATGATGTACTAACATGTATGCGACATGAATGCAATTTAACACGTGATCTGAATATGCTGATATGAGGAAATCATTATTTTCATCTTAGAAAACTCTTTTTGAAATATCTAAAGTAATATCAATTAAATCAACAGAAATCCGTGTCAAGCATCGACACCTCAAATAAATATCTCAGTGTCCCATAGTATAGGTATCTCAAAAAGTCTCGGGCTCCGGCAATCCGAACTGGCACAACTCAAGTATCAATATCTCAATATCTCACGACCACGGTCGGTATCCTCCGGATACCCACCGCACCAACAATCACCGGTAGGTAGTCTGCCCCTGTCAGGCTCATCGTCTACTACTCGAACTTCTTGCCCCGGGGTACCTTACCGGGCCCACCATGTACCCGAGACGGTTCATCCTACTCCTCGAAACGGGTCTCAAAAACTAACAGAAAACTCATGATGGACGACACAAGTATCATATCACGAGAAAACCGCAACTTGCAATTTTTAAAATGATATCAGTTTTATTAAATTCTTGCGGTTTCTCCAAAATCTCATAAATCTCAAATGCTGAAATTCTCAAGAAAGAAGGTACCATAAGTACACATGTCAATGATGATGAATGTCTATGGTATCAACAATGTGAACTGCGATGTATGACTAAAAGACTATGTATGATCGAATGATGTAATGAAGTACATGCATATGACTAGCAATTCTACATGTTCATCTTGCGGAATTTAATATATTAGTACTGGTTTATACGTCTTATATGGTGAAATTATTCTAAATTCCGGTTTAAACAAGTTATCTAGTATTTCTTGCATAGCAATTACCAAGGCGTGTGTGTCCGCATGAATAGTGCTCGTGCTGTATAAAACCCTGGTAATGGTGCAAATGTCCTATGTGATGATGTTGCACAATTATATATAATGAATTAAGCAAGCCAAATGTTTCTTGTGTCGCATATCTCATTTTAATGGTTTCTATACGATGAATTAACACATATATGGATATGAAGGTCATGCAATGCAGTAAAATAGGTAACTAGGAACTACATGCAACAAGCTAGTATTACTAGAAATTCTAAACTATCGGGCGCCTCGCGCCATCCAAACGATTTCCCCCGTAGATGTATACATCTACTCACCGGAAATCCTCAGCCACTACTACAATATGGGGTTGCCCCTACGGACCCAGAAATCCGTAGGGGCAAATATTTCTTGTCCCTACGGATTTATCCGTAGGGCCATATCGTTGTCCCTACGGTGCTTCATGTTCTAATTTTCCCTTTGGCCCTACGGAGCCGCAAGTCGGGTACCTACGGTTATGTCCGTAGGGGCATCTACATAGGTTATTAATAAAAAAAAGCACAGAAAAATTATTTTCATCTCGTTCCCAAATTTCTCTCTCTCGACCTCCCGCGATCTCGTCGCCTGTTCCCGCCTTTCGTCGCCACCGCGCTCGTGAGCCTGCCCCAGCTTCGTCGGTCTTCCCCACACCTTCGTCGACTTCCCGCACCTCGTCGCCACCTTCGATGATCGTCGGCGACCACCAATTTCTACCGTCTCCTCCACCGCGCGCACGCTTGTAAGTAATTCTCAAATAATTTTTAATTTTGACGTAGTCTAGGGTTCAGGCCAGGTTCGGGTAGGGGTGAGGTCATCGGCGTCGGCATCGGTCGGGTTTGGTTAGGGTTAGGGTTAGGGTTAGGTTGTGGGGTTCGGTTGGGGTTGGGGCCGGGGCTGGGGCTGGGGCTAGGGTTTGGTTGGGGTTGGGGATGGGGCTGGGCTGGGGCTGGGTGCTAGGCTGGGGCTGGGGCTGGGGATAGGGTTTGGTTGGGGTTGGGGTTAGGGCTGGGGCTAGAGCTCGGTTGGGCTGGGGCTGGGACTTAGGTTGGGGCTGGGGCTGGGCTGGGGCTGGGGGTAGGGTTCGGTTAGGGTTAGGGATATTGGCCAAAAACTCTCTTCAAGAGATTAATCCGTATCAATATTGGAGTAGTGAGCTTTAACAATGGTGAACTGAGTGCGCCAATGGAGAGCGTCCGTTTTGCAGCGGGAGGCTTAGCATATATAAGCAATATACGATTTACAAATAATAGCGGTAATCTATATAAACAACGAGATAATGATTTTCAAATTGGCCAAGTTAGATCCGACTGTTACTCTATTGACAATAGCCATCCTATAGATACCGTATATTTTGGTGGCCCTGGAGGGAGTAAAACATAATGTAAATGATGCACTCTTGCAAATGTGTTATCTTATTGAATAAAAAAGTTGCAATTGGGATGCTATTATTAGTACATGAGAATAATTTTTATTGGATTCTATCATTACACATGCATCACGAGCTCTCGACAAATTTATTTACTCCGCCTCATAGAAGCACAAGTCTTATACCAGTAAAGAACCATGAAAATTTGCGATTGGTTATGATAGGTTGTGGAACCTCACAGTGCCATAACTTTCTTGAAGGATCTCAAAATTTTTATCATAAACCATTTTAATGCAAAAGCTAAATTTGATTGCTTTATCACAAGCTCTCTTCATCCTTGATAATTGATTCTTTTGAAGCATCATAACTATGTTTTGCGTTAATGTATTTGCAATGTTGTAAATATGTGTTTAGCTTTCTGGCTTGACTTTAATATATCTATATTCCTCTGTTTTTCCCTTGCTTTAGAATTGAACATGATCTTTTAATAGCAAATATACTGCCCTTTAGAATTCAGATATGGACCGATAAGAAGAGATGATTGTTATCATGTTAACGGCCACTTTTATAATTTCTCAAATCTTGATCTCAATGGTTTAAAATCATGTTACACATACAACACGAATGCACAACAAACGCATAATTAGAGAGCGATTCGAGCTGTTCAGGTTAAAACCAATATATGATACTCGATGATAATATGAAACCTTCATATTCTCATCGATACTCATATATGAAACCAAAAGCGCCACTTAGTCCCCATCTATCGGTTAACATACGTGCGATGCTCGTCGTGACATAGAACTATACGAAGGTTGTTAAATATCGGACGGTATAGCTCGATACTAACAACCGTCGTATAGTCTACGCGACGAGAAAATTCAATCGTATGGTAACCCATAAATTTGTCCCGTGTGGACAAGTTAAGAATGTATAAAGCAAACGCCTTCATTCACTTGTGTTTTCATCCGTTTCGAGATATTTCGTCGGTACCTTTCCGCTGGTTCTCCGTGTACAAAGATAGATTAGATGTTCATTTCAACGTTGTTTCACAGCTTTGAAATGATTATCTATTCTATTACAGTATACTCAGAGAACAGCGGGGAGGTGCTGCCGAAATTTACTCGAAACGGTTGAAAGCACAAGTGATGGGCGTTCGCTCTATACATTCTTAATGGGATAGAAGCCTAGCCCCGACAGCCGGAACACACACATACAACAAGAATACACAACAAACGCATAATTAGAGAGCAATTCAAGATGTTCAAGTTAAAACCGATACTCGAAGATAATATGAAACCTTCATATTCTCATCGATACTCATATATGAAACTAAAAGCGCCACTTAGTCCCCGTCTATCGGTTAACATATGTGCGATGCTCGTCGTGACCTAGAACTATACGAAGGTTGTTAAATATCGGACGGTATAGCTCGATACTAACAACCGTCGTATAGTCTACGCGATGAGAAAATTCAATCGTATGGTAACCCATAGATTTGTCCCGTGTGGACAGGTTAAGAATGTATAAAGCAAACGCCTTCATTCACTTGTGTTTTCATCCGTTTCGAGATATTTCGTCGGTACCTTTCCGCTGGTTCTCCATGTACAAAGATAGATTAGATGTTCATTTCAACGTTGTTTCACATCTTTGAAATGATTATCTATTCTATTACAGTGTACTCGGAGAACAGCGGGGAGGTGCTGCCGAAATTTACTCGAAATGGTTGAAAGCACAAGTGATGGGCGTTCGCTCTATACATTCTTAATGGGATAGAAGCCTAGCCCCGACAGCCGGAACACACACATACAACAAGAATACACAACAAACGCATAATTAGAGAGTGATTCGAGATGTTCAAGTTAAAACCGATACTCGATGATAATATGAAACCTTCATATTCTCATCGATACTCATATATGAAACTAAAAGCACCACTTAGTCCCCGTCTATCGGTTAACATACGTGCGATGCTCGTCGTGACATAGAACTATACGAAGGTTGTTAAATATCGGACAGTATAGCTCAATACTAACAACCGTCGTATAGTCTACACGATGAGAAAATTCAATCGTATGGTAACCTATAGATTTGTCCCGTGTGGACAAGTTAAGAATGTATAAAGCAAACGCCTTCATTCACTTGTGTTTTCATCCGTTTCGAGATATTTCGTCGGTACCTTTCCGCTGGTTCTCCGTGTACAAAGATAGATTAGATGTTCATTTCAACGTTATTTCACAACTTTGAAATGATTATCTATTCTATTACAGTGTACTCGGAGAACAGCGGGGAGGTGCTGCCGAAATTTACTCGAAACGGTTGAAAGCACAAGTGATGGGTGTTCGCTCTATACATTCTTAATGGGATAGAAGCCTACCCCCGACAGCCGGAACACACACATACAACAAGAATACACAACAAATGCATAATTAAAGAGCGATTCGAGATGTTCAAGTTAAAACCAATATATGATAATATGAAACCTTCATATTCCCATCGATACTCATATATGAAACTAAAAGCGCCACTTAGTCCCCGTCTATCGGTTAACATACGTGCGATAATTTATTCTTTTCAACGACAAACGCACACACAAAGCATATACACGGATTTTCTCCTTTGTCAGTAACTATCACGTTCTTATATTTCTCAATATAGTCAGCATAACCTACAATTTATATGTTATACAGTCTAACATGGCCCATGAGTACGTCAGAGTTAAGGACTGGATGTATGTGGATTGGAAACAACGTATGCAACCTAAGTTTGTCGCAGGAGTTGCTGCTTTCCTTGAATTTGCACGCGCACATAATAAGATCATAATAGAGAAGATTCTCTTTCCGTGCGATAGATGTGGCAATAAGTACTGGCAGAAGGTAGAATTGGTAGAGATTCATATTGTAAAACATGGGTTTACTAGACTTTATACAACTTAGAAATATCACGGGGAAGGAGAAGAATGCAGTACTGCGGCAGAAGAAGGAGAACACGATAATGCGGCAGGAGAAGAAGAAGAATTCGGTAATGCGGCAGGAGACGGAAATTTATTTCCATCAGAAGAAATGGAGGATATGGTAGAGCCTGTCCTAGGTGAATCTATTCGTACCGAAGATGACATTCCTTCCGGTCAAGGACCGCGTGCGGATAAATATGAAAATTTCATGAATGATGCTAGGAAACCAATTTATGAGAATGCGAAGTATTCCACCCTCTCATGGTTCGTCCAACGTTTCCAGATAAAGTGCCTAAATGGATGGAGCAACAAGTCATTCACAATGCTTCTTTCGTTCTTGAAAGATTCTATGCCTCCGGGAAATAATGTGCCCGACAGCTGGTACGAAGCCCAGAAGATGATGTCTGATTTCAGTCTAAAGTGCGAGAAGATTCAAGCATGTCCTAAAAATTGCGTGTTGTACCGGAAAGAGAATTCAGATTTGAAGGAGTGTCCAACATGCGGAGAGGCCAGGTATAACCCGAAAGATTCTGATAAGATGCCTGATATACCTGTGAAGATGGCACGATACTTTCCCATAACACAGAGGCTACAGAGGCTATTCAGATGCAAGAAAATAGCCGAGGCAATGATTTGGCACCACCGTGCTCCTCCAAGCGAAAATGGAAAAATGAGCCATCCACGAGATTCACCGGCATGGAAGGATTTCGATAGGAGGCACGCAATATTCAGTAGCGATCCTCGCAATGTCCGGGTCGGACTGG
The DNA here is from genome assembly GCA_030015575.1 of Agapanthus africanus. Lineage (NCBI taxonomy): Eukaryota > Viridiplantae > Streptophyta > Magnoliopsida > Asparagales > Amaryllidaceae > Agapanthus > Agapanthus africanus. The sequence goes on along the minus strand of CM057339.1, from coordinate 817,465,502 downwards.
CTACTGATGGCTTCTGCCCATTCAACTATATGGCTGGAAGTCACAGCACATGGCCCGTTGTAATGATAATTTATAATCTGTCGCCTTGGTTGGCTATGGACCAATCATACTTTTTGATTCCTCTTCTTATCGACGGACCAAACTCACCGGGGAACAATATCGACGTCTATCTCCGACCTCTGATTGAAGAGTTGAAATCTTTGTTCATTGATGGTGTAGAGACATATGATTCAAACACAAATACAACCTTCATACTGCGTGCGGCTTTAATGTGGACAATTAATGACTTCCCTGCGTATGGAATGCTATCAGGTTGGTCCGTACATGGTCACAAAGCATGTCCTCGTTGCCATGAACACACAACATCAAAATTCTTGAATTTTAGCAGGAAGGTTTGTTATTGCGGCCATCGACATTTCCTGCCTCCAGACCACCCCTATAGGTTAGATACGGTTCACTTTGATGGTCACCAGGAGCTTCTTGGACCTCCATCCCCATTATCCGGAGAGGACGTGACTGCTAAATGGGATGGTTACAATAACGTGACCTTCGGGATGGATCCGACGAAACAGGTCAAACCACAATATTGGAACAAGTTAAGCATTTTTTTCGAGCTTCCGTACTGGTCTACAAATTCAGTGCGTCATTGTCTGGACGTCATGCATATAGAGAAGGGAGTATCAGAGCACATACTTAACATGCTTCTTTGTAAAGACGGGAAATCGAAAGACAACATGAATGCTCGGATGGATCTACAAGAGTGGGGAATAAAAAGTGAATTGCACCCTAGACCGGTAGCGGGTAAACCGGGCAAGTTTGTACTTCCCAATGCCGCTTATCATATGTCACAACCGGAGAAGAAAAGATTCCTGCAGGTGTTGCATAATTTGAAAGTCCCCACAGGTTTCTCAGGATCATTCAGCAAGAAAATAAAAATTGTGAAGGGCAAGATCGATGGGCTGAAAAGTCATAATCACCATGTTATCGTGGATCACCTTCTTCCATTAGCCCTCAGGACTTCTCTCCCCGACTCGGTTGGTCTAGTAATCAACGACCTATGTTGTTTTTTCAGGGAGTTGTGTGCTAAAACACTGGAGGTTGCGACGCTGGATAAACTAGAAAATTCTATTGCGTTGATACTTTGCAAGTTTGAGCGTATTTTCCCACCGTCATTCTTCGATATCATAATACACTTGACGGTTCATCTTGCAACTGAGGCGAAGTTAGCCGGACCGGTACAATATCGATGGATGTATCCCATCGAGAGGTACGTGTAATTTTTCGTATCGCGCAATTTATAAATTTATTGTTGTCCTGTATGCCCGTATTTATTTATTCAACATATTCTCATTAGGTACCTCTACACTCTTAAGAAGTATATACGCAATAAAAATCGACCAGTGGGTTCTATCATGCAAGATTATCTTCTTGATGAAGCAACCACATTTTGTTCCCGCTATCTGGACGAGAACATTGAGACAAGGCTTAACCGACCACGAAGAATTCAAGACGGGCCATATGGTAAAGCCGAGTATAACAGGGTAGACACTATGTTTATTAACAAGATATACCGGTTTATCTTGCTTAATTGCTCATGTCTTGAACAAATTAGAGAGTAACTTCTTTTGGATTAATTGTTATATCTGTGTTTGTGTGTGTATGAAATGATATAATATTAATGTCACAATTATTTGTCGAAAACAGAATTCATTTTAACGAGGTACGTGAGGGGCATCCTAATTGGAACGAAGAACGTTTGGAAAAATACCATCAGGATAATTTTTGTGATTGGGTCACAGATCATGTAAGTTATTCGAATAACATTTTATTGCTATCAGTTTTAATCTAAACTTGTATCGTTATTTATTTGTCGTAAAATTTGTTTTGTTAGATCCACGATCCGAACTTGTCTGCATCATTTGAGAGTGATTCAAGATGTTTAGCTCAATTTCCTAGTATGGAGGTTGCATATTACAAAGGATTTGGTTTCCTTGGATACAAATTCGAAGTTAAGGACATAGAAACATGTAGAACCACTCAGAATAGTGGGATTGCGACGGTAGGATCGTACGGTGTGATTTACTATAGGTACTTAAATTGTATACTCGACATCCACTATCCCGGACGATCAGAACCCTTTTATATATTCCAGTGTACTTGGTACGATCCGCGAACCAAAACGGACAGGTAGAGAAGCAGTCTTGGGACTTGGAAAGATGAATATGGATTGACCAGTGTGAACACACTTTGAATTTACGGTCAGGACGATCCGTTTATTTTTCCGAACCAAGCGTTCCAAGTATACTACTCACAGTGTTTGAAGCATCCGGGGTGGAGTGTTGTATGCCGATGGAAACCCAGAGATGTCTACGATGTCCCAGAATACGAGGACAGCGATGAGGACGAAGAAGAGAGAAGGCTTAAAGTGCTCCGACCGTCTGTTGCGAAGGACGGGTTATTTTCGACCGATCATGAAGTTACGTGGGTTAGAAATGACATCGACGATGAAATCCAAGTAGATATGTATAATGCGCCCACGAAACGAAAAAGGTTATCAGTAATGTTATATTATTACGTCACATTTTACGCTCTATACATATATAGTCAATACTTTTAATGATTGTATAATGCGTCCACGAACCGTTTATCTAGATTTGATGACGATGTCGGGAGCAGCGAGGGGCGGCAGGAGCTCTAGCCGCGGCAGAGGCAGAGGCAGAGGCAGAGCGGTTCTGCCGCCCGGAGAGCTCTGTAGGGAGCTTCAGAGGGCCGGTCTTGCACCCAGATCGGAGACCCCTTCAGATGCCTCCTTCCGTGTGGATTTTTCCACATCTCCAGGTATACTGCACGCATATCCATTTTGAATGTAATATTACAGATATTCATGCCTATTTATGTCAAAATTACTTATATTGTCAATGTTTGATTGTCTAGTTATTGGTGATGCGTCCACATCTGGGACAGAGGCCACTCCCGCTCCTCTAGGTATGTTTATATATCATATAGTGCATGTATATTGATTTAGAATGCTATATCATAAATACACACATTCCTTTTGCTCTTACTTAGCAATTTTTATTATTATCTAGCTGTAGGTGATGACACCACCGCACCTGCGGGTATGTTTATATATCCTATAGTACATGCATATTGATTTAGAACGTTATATTATTGATCTTCACATTCTTTTTGCAATTACTTATATAATCTATTTTTAATTGTCTAATTATAGATGGTGCGTCCACATCTTCCGCAGGGGACACTCCTGCCGCTTCCATACCCTTCGCATCGTCTGCAGGTTAGTATGAATAAATTTAAAATATTTATTCATTTTACATATGCTCTATAGAATAAATATGAACTTCATGGAAATTTAGCGTCGATGTTTATTTTCTAGTTGGAGGGGATGCGTCCGCATCCGGGACCCCGGTTGTTCCTCACCAGAGGAACTATCATCCCGCTCGTGCTGCTGCCCGGGCCCAGGCTCGTGCGATAGTCACCGGAGGTATATATCACACTTGAATTTTCGTTTAACCTTGATTTCTTAATACAACTTTGTCTTATTATTAATTGTCTTGATATTTCGTGCAGACGCTGGGCCTCCCCATCCCCAGAGGGGGACTCGAGGCCCGAATCAGTCCCATAGGCTGAGGCCTGACAAAGCTAGGGGGGAGGCAGCATTCCCCCTTTTTTTTAACCCTTGACTATCTCTATACCGGTCCTCATGCCGAGAGGTTCGGCCGGTACATGAGGGACGAGAGCCGGCTCGTGAAGAACTATCCACTTCACGTTGAGTGGGGCGAGCAGCACCAGCGCTCATTCGCCTTCTTCTTTGATCAGGCCCGGGTATGTATTAATATATATTTTCATTTGATCTATCCAATATATTTATTATTAACACTTGCAATGTAATAACAATGTTTTTTTTGTATTTTCAGTTGGATTACGATTTTCAGCCTGTAGCCGACCCTGATCACCCGGGGAGGGTGCTCGACCTTCATGCTCTGTACAATGGCCTGATGAAGAACATGCAGGCTAAGGTCCGATACAACAGGAATAAGCTGAAGGCCGACTGCTACTCTCTGTGGATGGCGACCCCCGAGACAGAGAGCGGCCCTCCTATCTACTCCGGCGTTTGCGAGAGTCGACGTAGAGACATGGCCTCTATTGTGCGCTTATTTCGACTCCCAACGCAAACAGGTATGTATTTTAAATGTAATTCATTATTTATGATATAATTTATTTTTTTGTGTTCCTTAATTAGAAAACTAAATGTTAATGCGTTGTGCAGAAACAGGCCGCTCAGAATACAAAGAACAGGAAGTCGGTGAAGAGGGGTCGCCCCACTTACACAGGTGGCTCGAGGAACATTACTCGAGCCATGGAGTTATCGGTAAATTACAATAGACCGACCTTTGTGTTATTCTGTAATATTAAGAGTTATTTTCTAATATTTCTAATATTAAGAGTTACTTTCTAATATTGCAGACATCTCGGACCGTGACGTCAGGTGGTACACCGAGCGTGCTGTCCGCATATCTTGCCGTCCACGGCACCTCGACAGATCCCGCCACGGGCGAGCTTCGATATCCCGACGTTGCTACCTAGGAGTACTGCGTAAGTGTTAATATTTTTTCTACCCAAATTTGAAATTTTAGTTTTGGAAGGTTCAAGTTTAAATTTTATACTTATACTTTACTGCTTAATGTGGGTGTAGGAGCGGGTGGTTGAGCAGGCCCAGGCCTCGGGGATCGATTTTACCGGACAGAGCGATCCGAGGCTGCTGACCCCAGTTCTGGACGCCGTACACGGAGGGCACCACGGAGGTTGGGAGAGAGGCCGGGGACTGGGCCCTAGCAGGGCCCATATGAGGTTGGACTCCAACCCGGCGGTTACTTCCTCCGTCTCCAGTGACCGACGTGTCCATCAGGAACTGGAGAGCTTGAGGGCCACCGTTCAGGAGTTGAAGGAGATGCTGGTATGTATACGACTTTATAGTAAAATATCATGTCATATTATATAGATATCAACATATCCATAATTAGTACGTAGCTTGAGCTTATTTGGTTTTAGACTTAAGTTTGATTAATCATACATACAGATGTAATTAAAATAAACAACAAACTAGATATCCAAACGGGGTTTCGAAATAACTTAATAATGATAGGAATTCGAATAATACACATTTCTTACACGCTTATTACACACGTTAGGTCCAGACGCGACAGGGTACATCGGCCGAGCCTCCACATGCATCTCCTTCGGCTGCGGCTCCGTAAGCCACTACATCGGCTGCGGTTCCGCAGACAGCTCCTATAGCTCCACCGCCCGCTCAGACTCTCGCAGCCGCGGCTCCGCAAGCGACTACCTGGACGGTGGCTGCGCAGACCACATCGCCAGCTCCACAGGCCGCTCAGACTCCCGCTCGCGCCGAATTGCAGAGTTTATTGACCGAGGAGCAGGCGCGCGTTATTCTATCGTTATTCAGCGGTGGAGCTGGACCGAACTAGGGTAGATTTTTGGTTCTTATTTTTTGAAACATGTATTTATTTATATCATACACATTGTACTACATTTTGAAACGATATTGATATTGGTTTATATTTATATCATATTCAGTTTTTGGGTTTCTTTTGTATATTATATATATGCGTCAGATGTGATTATGAATACTGCGATATTTGTTGTGTGATGATTAATTTTATATTTGATTGATGTATATATTATTGTGCACAGGGCGGGAAAAAATCAAGCAGCCCATTTTTAAAAAAAAATAAAGATAATATGTACCTACGGATTAATCCGTAGGTACACATGTTGCCCCTACGGCTATATCCGTAGGGGCACAATATCAGCAGTAACTGATATTTCCCCCCTGATTTCAGTACCAGGGGGTTGGGAGTGCCCCTACGGACATATCCGTAGGGGCCACTGCTTCGCCCCTACGGCGTTATCCGTAGGGGCAAAATATCAGAAATCCTGATATTTTACCCCTACGGATAGGTACCTACGTATATATCTGTAGGGGGTAGTAAGTGGCCCTACGGTTATGTCCGTAGGTACATTTAATATATTAAAAAAAACCGTAAATAATATAACTTTTTTTACCCTACGGCCTACTCCGTAGGTGCAACAGGACCTACACAGAAATCCGTAGGGGCAAGATTTTGCCCGTAGGGGCAAGTTCAGGGTTTCAACTTGCACCTGCAGCCTTTGCACCTACGGGGTATTTTTTCGCCCCTACGCATATATCCGTAGGGGCAGTGGGTTGCCCCTACGGATAAATCTGTAGGGGCAACCCTTATTTGTAGTAGTGAGCTAGCCTGGTCCAATCACCGCTTTCCCTTTTCGTGCCGCGTTCGAAGTCTCCGCGACCGATCCTGGAATTTGCACAACACAAAACATAAGATTACATATCCTGAAATGACACCAAGTCACAAAATGAAAGGGTCAATGTCTATGAGTTAGGCACATTGTGCACTTGGTGCGCGGAACACACACAAAAATCACTACAACCCTTACTAGAATCATCGTTCGGAACAACCGTCAAAACTAAGACCCGATCAAACCAATACGCATTCGCAAACCTTAATTACCGTAGTAGATGTTAATAATATAACCAACATAACAAAATTAATTCGCATCCTAATTGTATAAAAAACCTAGTAAGCACAAAAAAATTGCAATTTGGCGTAACTGTCGTAGATTAGCGATAAAGCGACAACAATCTAGCACAATCATCCAACTCAAACCACTAGATGGCCACAACACTAAATTTAACCCATTTACGATGCTTCAAATTCTATTTCCAAAATCAACTCTCTTCTTGAATTTCATAAACTAGCGATTTAAATCCATTCCACACTTGAAAAACCTAAATTAACAAAAATTGAAGCCCACTTAAGCAAAGTAATCTCTTAGATTAGGTTTGTGTAAGAACTAGATAACTAAATAACTTAATTAACCTAATAATGGTGTTTTAAAACCCTAGTTCAACTCAAACCATCCTCTTTAAAAACCTAGATTAGAAATTAGCACTAAATTTAACAGTAAATCAATTTAATTAAAGGAATTTAACCACAAGTGTTAATTGGGTCAAGATTATACCTCAAATTTCTAGAGATCTAGCCAGATGATTTGCCTCCAAAGGTAGTCTCCTAGCATCCAAGATCCATGCAAGAATGGCTAAGGAGAAATGATGAAGAATGGGCTTGAAATTGTGAGGTTCAAATTGGATTTTTATGGACTTAGTGATGAATTTTGAAGGAAAAAGAGAAGGAGAATTTGAGGGAGAATTGGGGACAGCAGCAGGAGAGGCTCGGCCTTGGGGAAGATGGGGGAGAGTGAGAGAGAGTTGTGTAGCAATTTCCAAAGTCAAAGCCCCCCCATACCACCTAATACCCATACCTAATTAAAATATATTAATCTTTCCATAAGATTTTGTTCAATGAGTGAAGACAAATGGAGGGGAAAAGTAGGCTGCTGCAGGGGTGGGCTCGGCCAAGTGGGAGAGGTGAGGATTTGAGAGAAGTTGCAAAGAAATTTTCATGCAAAAAGACCCCCCTCAAGTTCATAATTGCAAGTTTTAGTTTAGTTTATTTAAATTTAAATTTAAATTTTCCTTTGATTATAACTAATTAGAACTTGGAATAACATACTAAAAATTTATATTACAAACTAGATTTTAGTTGTCATGGTTCTTAAGTATGTAATTAGCCCATTCAAATTTGTATTTATTACTAATTTAATGTATACTTAACAGCTTAAAATAATATTAAAAATAATAAATTAGGGAAAAAATTTTAAACGACCAGAAATTTATAAGTGACTCATTAGCTACTAAATACTAGCAATTACCTATCTAAATTAGGTATAATTAGGCCTATATTGAAAAATAATTATAATGACAATTTACGGAAAAATACCAATTATTTACCAATTATCGGGAAACATACCTAAACGACTTTTCAAGGCGTTACAGTAACCCTGCAGTGGTATCAGAGCCATGCTAGAAATTTATACGGATTTTGTTAAGATTACGAAACCGAAATACTGCGAAAATTGCAACTCCTAAACCTGCTCTCTGTCGTTTTTAAAATGTTGTCAAAAAAATTTTCAAACAAGTACAGAGTGATGTATGGGATATATCATGAACACACAAAAAATTTCAGGGCATTCCCTGAAAATTAGGCCGGCCACCACCATAGTGATCTCGGCCAAATCCGAGCAGTTCCTCCTGATTTTTTGACTGTGTTCAAGTTACTAGGTTTTGGAGTTTCAGGTGTTATTTGTTTTTGTTAATTTTGCATGTAATGTAATCTTACACTATAAACAATTCAGAGTGTTTCATATTCGTATTTTTAATATTGTTTCAGGTTATTCGCATGTTGTCTAGACGAAGTTAAAAAGTTCGATCGAATGTCAAAAACTCATTTTTCCAAGTTTAACGTATTCGGAAAAACATGCAAGTGATTCTATGAATCCTCTAGAAGAATGAAACCCTAACTTGACTTTTTGGATCGCGGAACCGCGGTCAAACTCTAGGGTTTTTCGTAGTTCCATGGCGACATGAGTGAGGTTTGGGTTTGCCCTTCTACGGCTGGTGCATAGGTACTATGGCATATTCTGGGTATTATTGAACTGTGCTCAAGTGTTGAGCTGTCGAGAAATTGTGGCACTTTGATGAATCGATCGAAAAGTTTAACGTTCATCCGGGTAACATGTGATGGGATACAATATTTGGAATCCACAAAAGTAGTTATGAGATAACTAATTTGAATGTTATAAATCTAGCAGTTTAGTCTCATTTGATCGGTTGCCACGGGATTTTGATGAGATCAAAAGTCCGTCGCAATCACGTAGCGTACGCGGATACTCGCCGGGTTAACTTAATGGATAGCCATGCCCCATAGCCCCGACCAAGTGACTGTAGGAGAACCCCGTCACCAAAAGCATCCGTTCGGGTGCTCGCGACAGCGGTGTTCCGCCTTAGCGCACTTCGTCGATGGCATCGGGGGGTGCGGCCGTCTACTAAAGTTTCCGACGAGCATTCGATCAGGTTGTTGGGAATCTCGTTGAATTGCCCGACTAAATATTGAAAAGTGTTTTCGAGATCGAGACTAAAATGTGGGGTTTATAATTGTTAGACATGCGATGTCTAAGGAATTCATTTGGTTAGGCATGAAATCCGAATATGAGATATTTCGGGTTTATGATGTCTAAGGTGGTTGCGGATTCCAACTGTTGTAGGTTTTCACTTTCTTTTCTGCGACCGTAAGTGTAATATGTAGTGTATCGCCGGTTTCGGTGCTATATCTCAACGACAATTGGGATACGCATATTTACTTACGTTGATGACATGTGATGTTATGTGTTGCTTGGATATCTTATATTGGATCGTCGTGTTTGAATAGCTGGGAGTTTTATGTGAGATGAGAGTTTTTCATTTTCATTCATGTAAAATTCATTGTATGTAATATTTTTTTATTAGGGCACTTCCGGGTTGAGGATGATGTCACCATTGTATATTATTTACTTTTTCGTATTAGGATAGACCCAAGGCGGGGAGCACAAGTAACCTGGTTCTAGGGTCCAGTGGGAGACCATCTCGAGGAGTCGAGACCGGATCTCCTAACTCTAGAATTGGTAGGGTTGCTTGCTGCTCTTGTAGGGGTCTAGGGGTGTGGGATTGGCTATTCATCACGACCGTGGAATCCGTGTTTTATACAGGCTTAAAATAAAACCTGGAAATCCTAGTATATCCAATATTTCATATGTTATCTTCTGCTGCAATGTTCTGTGATGAGATCATATTACTGTTCTGAGACGAATGCTTATATTATATATACATGATATATATTATATATTACTGCTTTCGTTTCATATCTGATTCTTGGGAAGCATAATAAATGGGACTTCATTAATGAGATTAATGAAATAAAAGAAACCAAAAGATGTTGTAGAAACTTGTCTCGAAAACTGGTGGCTCTAGTTCGTGCTTTGCATAGTGGTATTTGTGAAATATCCTGCACCTTATTAAATAAGGAAAGAGCTGAGATCCCTTCACCGGGAGTGACCTCTTTAGCAAAACTAGTAAAAGCCTCAAAAATACTCCTTTTCAAAATCACTCGATTCTACGACGATATCAAGTTCATTACGCAAAGGGTTTTCATAAAAACCTGTCATAGCCCTCCGTCATTTCAGATAAGTAATAGTTAGTATTCATGCTGCGTTTGTTGGCCTTTGTCAAGGCGTAGTGTGCGGTAGCTGATTACTGCTTATCTGCATAAGCATATGATGCAATTGTGTTAGGATAGTCTTGTGACCTTGTTGGCCTTTATCAAGGGTCATACGGGTGGATTTAATTCAATCAAGAAATGACAGGTTGAACTTGACTTGCATCCTATGGTTCGTTGGACTTTGTCAATGTCATAGGAGATTAGGGGCAAAATGTTATCGGGAATTTCAAGTGTTGAAATTTGTAATGAGATTGCATACCTTCTATGAGATAGTTGGATCCCGATACCCACTGCGAGTAAGAGTTACTCCTAGGAGAGTTTTACACATTACAAATAGCCAATCAAGTAAGTGTCTAGAAAGGTGTCAACGGGGTTATGTCTCTGGGAAAACGAGGTTTATTTTAATTAGGTCCATGCGAAAGCACGGGAAACCTCCGTCAAAGTACCGGCACTGGCCTGACCGAAAAATTGGCGAACTTGTAAGCTGTAATTAATCCCGGCTAGTCTTTCCTTTTAGGGTTTGAAGGAAGATTAAACAGTGGGAGCCATCCTGATTAGATATATTAATAACCAATTTAATCTTGCAAGAGCATACGCTGAGTGTTTTCTTCTCTCTCTCTCTTCGGTTTAGGTTTGGACAACCTACCGGCGAAGGAAATAGACCAAAAGGGTTTTTTCCTTCCTAACTCCCCGACCATGTCTTTTGCGGAAGTTGCAGCCCCTGAGATGGACGAGAAGGCCTTCTTCTTAGGATTTCTTGGGCTATGGCTGAGTTGGTTTGCGCTCCCAATGCATTCTCGCTATATGCGGCCCTCTGTCTTTTACCCTGCTCACAGGATGACCATCGGGGTAAAAGTGGCCGTCCGGATAGCCGGCTTGGCACATTTGTATCACGGCCTCAGTCGAGCGGCGGATGCTAATGAGCCTGGGGTGCTGCACGTGATCTTCCCGATGCACTATTTCATATCATGGCTCGAGCTACACACATCGGGTGTCTTCGGCATGCATAAAAGGCTATCGTTCTATGACAGGTGCATCTTCCCTCGCATCATACAGTTGATTGCCGCATAAATTGTGAGTCCATCGCCACGAAATACCAGGGGTTTACTCCTTCGCCCCCACACCGTTGGAGACGGGGTGTCTTTTATCGACAAAGTGTTGACCATTGGAAAGGCATCTACCACTGCAGTGCGGCCACTGCAAGACACTTTTAAAGATGGAGCCTCAGTTTTAACAGCCCGGGAGACCCTCCACTTATATTCTATCAGACCGGGCTTCTTGGTGTTCAGGCAGAACGGTTCGGCGATTTTCATGAGGTACAGCCCGCATCGTTTCGCCCAACAGCTGAGCTACAATCAAAGGGTACCGCTGGCGGCTTTCTTATCGGAACCTGCTGCGACCGAAGAAGGGATGGAGAGCGCGCTGCATCATTTCATGCGTCTAAACACGGGCTCCCATTTCTTTATCAGTGAACTGGCCTGCGCCCCATGACTCCTCAGGGTATATACAGAATGGTACAGTCATTCGACGGGAGCTGTTATAAAGGAGGAAAAGCGATTGCTGGTTGACCGTAAGGGTGTGCCTCCAGGTAGCGACCGCAACGCTCCTTTAGTGCCAAGGACCTCGGTAGTTCCCCCTCTGAAAGATGCTAAGGCCGGACCATCGCGTGCGCAGAGTCCTCCATGCGGATCGCCGCTTCCTGATATCGCGGATGCACCACCAGCGCCCTGTGCTCCAGTGGAGACAGTGGTTGTAGCCTCGCCGGAGTCTGGCGTGGGTGCGGACATCGGGACCCGCCGCCCCAAAGTGGCTGCCAAGCGTAAGTCGATCCCGGGTGCACCCAGGGTTAGTGGGCAGAAGAAGAAAAAGAAGTCGCTCTTTGCCGCTGACGTTGCGTTCGGTCAGGAACCCCACGCTCCCTATGCTGAGGTGCTGAGTGAATACGGGACTAACGAGGGATTAGTCATGCCGGATGACATGGATTTGGAGGCCGCCCTCGAAGCTTCGGAGCGGTTAGCGAGGCGTAACGCATGGCTGGCTAAGATTGCGGCATCAGGTAATCACTAGTCGCATTTTCTATTGCATCATATCTTTATTATTGTTTTTGATTAACATTTATCCTTCTTTTCTTCCAACAGGCATCACAACTGAAGAAGCCATTGCCGCTTCACTCAAGACCATCCAAGAGGAGGAACGCCTTAGAGCGTCTTTAGGCCTTAGTAAGTTTCAACTCATCAAGTTTTCATTTTCCTTATGTTATGGTCGATCTAACCTGTCCTCTTTTTATCGCAGGAACCTCAATGCCATTCCCGCCAAGTGACGCAGATGTTCTGCCAGCTGCCGATGTTCTTGCTTCCTCAGGGCTACCGCGGGAGGTCCGTCTTGAAGAGCCGATGAGAGATGCCTTAAAGGCTCTGGAGGCATCTCTGAACGAGGACGATGACGCCTTAATGAAAGAAGCGTTGAAGAGGTCCATCGCGAAAGCCCGGGAGGAAAGGAAGCGGTCAAGGCGCGAAGCAAAGGCACGCAGAGCTGCCTTGGCCATTGGAGCGGGCTCAAGCACCGTTCCTCGTGCCGATACTCCGTCAGAAGAGCCCCTGGTTTCCTTGTCTACAGCTCATAGACAGGAGATTCGCGTCAGTAGGGAGGCTAACGACAAGTCTACCTCAGGTAATACTTCTTTCAGAATTTTGTTGTAAGACTTATAAAGCTTTCAGTCCTTATATGTTCTATCCTGCAGGGCCAAGCCCAACAGAGGGGGAGGCGGAGACTATCGAACCTGAGGGGCTAAGGGAAGAGGCATTGGTCGAGCCCGAGCCGGTGGCGGATGATACAGCTGGGATTGCTGGGCCTGAGGTAGTGGCTGACGAACTGGTCATGTCCAATATGCCTGAGCAAGCGGTTGTTGCTGAGCCCGAGGTGGCAGCGGGCGAAGTGCCTGAGGCTGATGACCTCGTGGTGACGGTGGACGAGACAACCGCGACTACTGAGCCCGAGGGAGTAGCGGGTGAGGTAGACATGATTCCTGAGGACGAGCCAATCGCTCTTTCTCAGGAATCTGGCAATGCTCCGGTCATAGCCCTCCCTGCCTATGGTTCCCCGTCGTCTCCCGGCCCCGCGAGCACGACAACGGTCCCCATTGAGTCGGGTGATGAGGCTACGGGCGGTGGCCTCATGTCGATGGAGGAGGGAGTCGCCTCCGTTTCGGCCGGTAGCTCATCAGGTAGATCCCAAGTTACTGTCCTCTTTATCTTACAACCCTTCCTGACAAGTTCACATTTGTTCATAACGCAGGTGCAGCTAGCGCCGATACCCCATTGCTCGAGGGAGCGCCTTCAACTACTGCCTTGGCGGTGGTCACCTCTCAGCCCTCTCTCATACCATCGAAAATGTTGGAAGGTATGGGTTTGCAACTTATTAATCTTATCTTTCAGACGTATAATTTGTGTACTAAAGTCATACTGTTTTGCCTTTCAGGAGTGCTTTTTGACCATCTTTATCAAGTGTTGCTCCCACACTTCTCCTTCTCATCTGAACTCGCTTCTTCCTCTGGTGGCGCTGGTGAGTATGATTTCCATTGATATCTTTCTTTTTCATTGATAGAATTACCTCTAACTTTTTTTCTCGTCCCGACTGCAGTGCTACAAATCGAAGGAGGGGATGAAAGACCGGCTGCGCCACCGACCCTTCCGGCCTTGCCACCTGCCTCAGCTGGTACAGCGACTATCACATTGATAACTCTCCCCCCTTTTTTTATTTCTTGAACTGTTGTCTGATCACATCTTGTTTCTTTTCAGCTGTCGTTCCAGTCTCGGCGCCCTTCGAGCCTCGCATCACAATGCCGGCAGGTCCTTACTTAAGACTTCCATCTTCGAAAGGCGCCGCGAACAGTTTGCGTATGTTGAGCGACTAGATTGAGGAGCTCGACATCGAGACCCCTACGTCTGCTGCGGATTTCGCTACGGCGGTTAACCCGATGCTGGTGATACTCGTGAATTTCCATGACGAGGGCATTATCACATCTTGGGTTAACCATTGTAGGGATATCGAGGCTCGTCTGCATCAGCTGGAGTCGATGCGTCCCGCCCCCGAGACTTTAGCCGCGAGCAATGAAAGAGCAGCATGGATCGAGGAAAGCGCTTCTTACGTCCACCACTTGGAACAAGAAGCAGCTTTAAGGTTAAGGGAATGCCAAGAGACCTCGAGCGAGACGGCTCGTCTGCGTGCTGAGGTTGAGGCGAATGCTACCCAAGTGAAGGCTATCTTTGAGGGTCTCCTGGAGCGCATCTCTCATGGGCTAAACTTGAAGCGAAAGCTTGATGTAGCCGAGCGTGATACCCTAGGCCGTGAAGCTGCTCATCAGGCCATCAGGGAGCAGCTTGCATCTGTCTTGCAGCAACGGGCCCAAGTGGAGGCGGAGCTGGTGGTGGTGGCCGATCAGGAGAAAGTGGGGAAGGAAGTGCGCGAACAATTTCTAGAGCTATGCAAGACGCTTCCTTCCCAATAATTCTCCTTGTATCTAGATACTTGTAAAAATTTTCTTTTTAAATAATATGTATCCATTCTTTATTCTTTTGTACGCTTCATCTTGTACTTGATTTACATTCAATAAAGATACACATTTTTCTTTGCAATGTCTTGTACTATTTCTTTGCTTTCTCCTTTCTCTTATTATCAGCATGCTGTCTTGATAAACACATTTGACCGATGATAGAGTAAGCGTCTAGATTTTTCAAGAAATAGCGATGGCTTAGGCCGCAGGTTCAGATCTGCCGCCTAAGACTTTTCAGCTCTATGAGCCGTGAGGGTCTCATAGAGACTTTTCTCCCTACGGATCGAAAGGATCTCGTAGATGTATTTTCTCCTTAGGAATCGTGGGGATTCCTAAGCGTGTTTTCTTTTATAAGTCGTAAGGATCTTATAAGAGAATTTTTCCCTCTTACGAGTCGAGAGGACCCGTAAGCGGTTGTTTCCCTCTTTGTCGAAATTCGACTTTGGAGAGTGAGACCCGTGAATAGTATTCAAGAGACCGTTTTAGACCGACTTGCAGGGTCCCATTGTTCAGGAAACAAGTTTTTATTCCCTGCTGCCTGAGGCTTCATCTTGCAAGTTGAGACGAATCGGGAATTTCTCGCGGAGACACTGGTTTCTCTGCGAGCCGACGCGAATCAGGAGGCTTTCATCAAGGATGCTTGTTTCCCTGAATTGAGGTATTTGCCAAGGATATTTGTTTCCCTTGTGTTGAAACGGATCGAGAATTTCCCACGAAGACACTGGTTTCTCTGCGAATCGACGCGAATAAGGATTTTCTTCGTCAAGGACACTTGTTTCCCTGAGTCGAAAGATTTGCCGAAGACACTGGTTTCTTCGGGGTTGAAACGAACCAGGAATTTCCCGCGGAGACACTGGTTTCTCTGCGAGCCGACGCGAATCAGGAGGCTCTCATCAAGGACGCTAGTTTCCCTGAGTCGAGGTATTTTCCAAGGACACTTGTTTCCCTGGAGTTGAAATGAATCGAGGATTTCCCGCGGGGACACTGGTTTCTCTGCGAGTCGACGCGAATCAGGATTTTCTTCATCAAGGACACTTGTTTCCCTGAGTCGAAGGATTTTTCCGAAGACACTGGTTTCTTCGGAGTTGAAACGAATCGGGAATTTCCCACGGAGACACTGGTTTCTCTGCGAGCCGACGCGAATCAGGAGGCTCTCATCAAGGACGCTAGTTTCCCTGAGTTGAGGTATTTGCCAAGGATATTTGTTTCCCTGGTGTTGAAACGGATCGAGAATTTCCCGCGGAGACACTGGTTTCTTTGCGAGTCGATGCGAATCAGTATTTTCTTCGTCAAGGACACTTGTTTCCCTGAGTCGAAGGATTTTTCCGAAGACACTGGTTTCTTCGGAGTTGAGACGAATCGGGAATTTCCCGCGGAGACACTGGTTTATCTGCGAGCCGATGCGAATCAGGTGGCTCTCATCAAGGACGCTAGTTTCCCTGAGTTGAGCTATTTGCCAAGGATATTTGTTTCCCTGGTGCTGAAACGAATCGAGAATTTCCCGCGGAGACACTGGTTTCTCTTCGTTTCGACGCGAATCAGGAGGCTCTCATCAAGGACGCTTGTTTCCCTGAATTGAGGTATTTGTCAAGGATATTTGTTTCCCTGGTGCTGAAACGAATCGAGAATTTTCCGCGGAGACACTGGTTTCTCTGCGAGTCGACGCGAATCAGGATTTTCTTCATCAAGGACACTTGTTTCCTCGAGTCGAAGGATTTTGCCGAAGACACTGGTTTCTTCGGGGTTGGGACGGATCGGGAATTTCCCGCGGAGACACTAGTTTCTCTGCGAGCCGACGCGAATCAGGAGGCTCTCATCAAGGATGCTTGTTTCCCTGAATTGAGGTATTTGCCAAGGATATTTGTTTCCCTGGTGTTGAAACGAATCAAGAATTTCCCGCGGAGACACTGGTTTCTCTGCGAGTCGACGCGAATCAGGATTTTCTTCGTCAAGGACACTTGTTTCCTTGAGTCGAAGGATTTTGCCGAAGACACTGGTTTCTTCGGGGTTGGGATGAACCGTCGAGATTTGGCTTCGTTTTCTGGCGGAGCCTGTTGGGAAAGTATAGTTCCCTCTTTATTTGCGCCCTTGGATTGTATACATGAATCGATGTGATCTCAACTGTAGGGCCAAGGTTTTATCATTTCTTTTTTTTGTTTTATTTCTGCGATGCTCTATCATTTCAGCTTTTATATCGCGAAGGTCGTGATTGCCCAATCATTTCGGCTATTTTTCGTGGTGCCCAATCATTTCGGCTATTTATTTTATTTTCAGTCGCTGCTTTTTATTGCAAGTTGCCCAATCATTTCGGCTTATTTTGCATGCATACATTTTTACTTGCTGCTTCTTATTGCAAGTTGCCCTATCATTTCGGCTATTTCGTATGCATGTGCGGCCTACCGGCTTTTCACCGTAAACCTGAAATTAGACACCGATTTCGGCATCAGCACCGCTACAAATGGGATATTGCCAGGAGCGAATCATCATTGGCTCCGTCGATGTTGAACAAAGGTAGCTTAGCGAACAGGGTTAAGGTCCTGTCGACTAAGGCCTTTAACTTCATGAGCCGTAAGGGTCTCACAAAGGTATTTCTCCCTGCAAGTCGTGAGGATCTTGTAGGTATATTTTCTCCTTAGGAATCGTGAGGATTCCTAAGTGTATGTTCCTCTGTAAGTCGTAAGAATCCTACAAGAGGGTTTTCTCCTTGTAAGTCGAGAGGACTTATAAAGGTTGTTCATCATGCGTATATATCCCCAGTCACGGATGGGACTTAGTTAGGGAAATGTTTATTCGCGCCCGTGGATTATATACAAGGGTCAGTATTGAACCACTTGTAGGGCTATATTAGAGGTTGTGGGGGTTGCTTAAGCACAGGTTTAGGTCTCTGTAACTTAAGACTTTCAAATCTTATGAGCCGTGAGGGTCCCATAAGAGAGTTCTTCTTACGAGTCGTGAGGATCTTGTAAGTGTAATTTCTCCCTAGGAATCGTGAGGACTCCTAAGTGTGTTGCTCCCTTGTGAGTCATAAGGATCTCACGTGGGTGGTTTCTCCTTACAAGGTCGAGAGGACCTCGTAAGTGTCCTATAACGAGGTTGCGCCCTTTCAGGTTTTCACAAACACTCGCCGTTAGTCCTGCTGTTTTTACTCACGGAGCCCTTTCGGGTTTTCATCCGTGCCCATTTTTCTTATGGACATATCGTTTTTTTTATTATTCTTTTTATTTTCTTCTTCTTTTTTTTTTACGAGGTTGCGCCCTTTCGGGTTTTCACGAACACTCGCCGGTAGCCCTGCTGTTTTTACTCACGGAGCCCTTTCAGGTTTTCATCCGTGCCCATTTTGCTTATGGACCTACCGTTTTTATATATTTTTTTATATATTTTTTTTCTTTTTCTTTTATTAATCTCGTCAGCCTGAAGATGCTACGGTAGTAGTTTAAGGACGTTTCGGTCCGTTGTTAGTTTAAAGACGTTTCGGTCCGCCATTAGTTTAAGGACGTTTCGGTCCGCCATTAGTTTAAGAACGTTTCGGTCCGTCCAGGAGAAGGCTGGCTACTGCTTATAAAGTTTGAGCTTAGGAAGATAGCGAGCGGACATAGTCGTCGTCATCTATCATTGACCTAGGCGATAACTCGCTAAGCGTAATATTTCTTTAGGAATCGACCATTTATTGGCCTGAAAGGCCTTTCACCGTGCATATCCATGAGTAGATAGGCTCCACCTTGGTAGACCTTGTCTATGATATACGGGCCTTCATAGTTTGGCTCGAATTTTCCCCGCTTAGCGCGATTGGGGATCATAGGCCTTTTGACCACTAGCACGAGTTCGCCTTGGCGGAATGTCCTCGGCCGGGTCAAACTTTCATATGAGCGCGTCATCTATGCTTTATAAGCTTCCAGATTATGTTGCGCTATGAGCCGTGTTTCTTCAAGGGCATCAAGCTCCTCAAGCCGAAGGTGAGCATTTTCTTCGTTCGTCAGCTCGTAGTGGACCGCCACTCGTAGAGAGGGTAACTCTATCTCGAGGGGGAGTACTGCTTCTATACCGAATACCAACGCGTAGGGCGTTGTGTTCGTGGCTGTCTTGAACGTAGTTCGATATGCCCAAAGAGCCTCTTGCGGTCTTTCATGCCAGTACTTCTTATTTCTGGACACCGTCTTTTTCATGATCTTTGTCAGGGTCTTGTTGAAGGCCTCGGCTAGACCATTAGCTCGCGGATTATAAACCGAGGAATATCTCCAGTCTATATAATGCTGCTGTGCGAAGCAACTGATCTTGTGGCTTCTGTAGGCTGGCCCGTTATCGGAGATGATCCGTCGCGGAGTTCCAAACCGATATATGACGTGCGTTTTGAAGAAATGGAGGATATTCTCCGTCTTCACTTCTCTCAGCGGTACCGCTTCTGCCCATTTGGAGAAGTAGTCAGTCATCGCTAGGATGAAACGATGTCCCTTGGACGATACTGGTTCGATAGGGCCGACTATCTCAGTTCTCCACGTTTCGAACGGCCAGCTAGCCACCGTTGGATGTAGTGGATTTGGATGCTGATGGATGAAGTCCCCATGAATTTGGCATGAGTGGCATTGCTTCGCATATTCGAGGCAGTCCTGAATCATCGTGGGCCAGTAGTAGCCCATCCGTTTGATCTTCAACTTCATCTTTGGGCCTGGTTGGTGAGAACCACAGATTCCGTCATAGACTTCCTGAACGACTCTTTCTGCTTCGTCAGGTCCTAGGCATCTCAGCCACAGAGAATCAAATGACCTATTGTACAGAGTATCATAGACGAAGGCGAAAGACAGAGCTCGTTTCATAAGCTGATGTCTTGAGGACGCATCTTCGGGCATTCGACGGTATTTGAAGTAGTCTATAAAGACTTCTCTCCAATCCTCAGCCTTTTCCCGATCTTTTATTTGCAGGGTCGTCTGCTGAGTCGCTCCCTTTTCTTCGGATAATTCCGGAGATATTTCCGCTGGGGTAAGCACCCGACGGCTTTGTACCACGATTCTTACGTCGTCGAGGTTCTCATCAGCCAGTTCCTTAGCGAGCTTGGCGAACGCGTCCACTTTGCTGTTTTCCACGCGCGGTATGCTTTCCAGGATATAAGAAGGAATTTGGTTCAACAGTTGTTGCACCTTTTCGCCGTACTTCACCAACTCCGGTTTGCACGTTTGGTAGTCGCCGTTTACTTGACTAACGACCAGCTGGGAGTCTCCATATATGAGGAGGTTTTCAATTCCCATGTCGATGGCGATCTCGAGGCCTGCTATCAAAGCTTCATATTCGGCTTCATTGTTCGTCCTCGGCTCTGTCAAGGAGAAAGCGAAGCGCATTATGCCTCCTTGTGGAGTCACGAAGATAAGGCCTACCCCCGATTTGACTATGGGCGTGTTTTGTCTGCGCTTCTTCATGGAAGATGCTCCATCGAAATAAAGCTCCCATCGGGTATCACCTCCGTCAATCGCGTCAAACGCATGTTCGTCTGGCAGATCGCAATTCAGAGGAGAATCAGCAGGTATCGGATGTTCAGCGAGGAAGTCGGCAATAGCCTGGCCTTTCACTGCTTTGAGAGGTTGATAGGTTATCGAGAATTCCATCAAGAGCAGGGCCCATTTAGCGAGTCGTCCCGTCAATATGGCCTTTGACATTAAATATTTAAGAGGGTCCACCTTCGAGATGAGACGGACTTCATGTGCCAATGCATAGTGTCTTGAGTTTTTTTATCGCAAAGATCAATGCCAGACTATGTTTTTCAATGGGGGAGTAGTTGCTTTCTGCCCCCAGTAGGACTCGACTTAAATAGTAGAGTACTCTTTCTTTCCCTTGGTCGTTCTCTTGCGCCCATAATGCGCCTAAGGAACCTTCGAGGGCCGTTGTATAAAGGATTAGCGGCTTTCCCTTGACCGGAGCAGCCAATACTAGCGGATTCTGGAGGTACTGCTTGATTTCGTCTAGCGCGCCTTAACATTTTTGATCCCAGACGAACGGGGTTCCTTTCTTCATCAGGTGACTGTAAGGACGGCACTTGCCTGAAAGGTTGGCTATAAATCGCTGTATATACACGAGCTTCCCTTGGAGAGACCGCAGCTGTTTAAGAGTTCTCGGCGGAGGCATTTCCATGATCGCCTTAATCTTTAACGGATCTATTTCGATACCTCGGTGTCGGACGATGAATCCTAGGAATTTGCCTGAGGAATCCCCGAATGCACACTTGAGAGGGTTCATCTTCAAGTTGTATTGTCGAAGGCGTTGAAATACGGTCTTCAGATGCTCGAGATGTTCCTCGTATGATTTGCTTTTATCCACGAGATCATCGATATAGCATTCGACGATTTCGTGTATAAGGTCATCGAAGATCTGCGTCATGGCTCTCTGATAAGTAGCACCGGCGTTCTTTAAACCGAAGAGCATCACTTTATAACAGAATATACCCAAAGGAGTCCTGAAGGCTATGTGCTTCTGGTCTTCGGGATGCATCTTTATCTGATTATAGCCTGACGAGCCGTCCATGAAGGAGAAAACCTCATGAATGGATGTATTGTCTATCATCAGTTCGGTGATTGGCACCGGGAAATCGTCCTTCGGGCAGGCTTTATTGAGATCCCGGAAGTCCACGCATATGCGCACTGTCCCATTTTTCTTCATTACCGGGACGATGTTGGCGATCCAGTCAGGATATTGCACTTCCTGGATAAACCCTGAATCGATCAGCTTCTTGACCTCGGCGTTGATACTCATCTCAAGCTCGAGCCGCATTCTTCTTGGCGCCTGTTTGATCGGCTTGACGTCCGGGGATATTGCCAGTTTGTGCACAGCAATTTCTAGATCTAGTCCCGGCATCTCGGAATAGTTCCATGCGAAGCAATCTTTATGCTGCATAAGCAGGTCTTTTAACGAAGCCACCTTCTCTTCAGACAGCAGCTCACTAATGAATGTCGGTCGCGGGTCATTCGCCGTCCCCAACTCAATTTTCTTGAGGTTATCCGCCGTGGTATGGATTCCATCTTCCAGCTCTTTCGGCGCTGGTGGAAACTCTGAGATCACCTCATCGTTGCTATTTTCGAAGCACCAGGGAAAGTCATCCATGTTCTCGGGCTCTTCTTTTGATATTGTTATCATGTGACAAGTACGAATTCGCTTCCAATCCTAATGTGGAACTGGTTCTTCTTCCGTGGCCTTGGGTTCGTGCTTCTGTGGTGGCGCTACCCTCCAGTTGTCGGACAGAGCGAACTTGCCAAGCCGATACTGATCTTCGACCCAATTCTTGAAGGTGAAGCAGTCTTCGAGAGAATGCCCTATCACTCGGTGATAAAAGCAATAGTCTGGGTGTGAGACTTCGCCTGCTTGTTTGGAGTGTTTAGACTCCGGCAGTGTAAGCATCTGATGTTTTAGAGCGAGGTCAAGTATTTTCTTGGTCTTGTCCCGAGGAAAAGAGTATGCTCGACCCATTTTCCTCATAAGGGATAGATCGGAACCGCTCGGTTCCCGCTTGCGTGGCCTCTTAGCCCCGCTTCGTTGCTGTTGAGCGCCTTTTTCGCGTTTCGACTTGTTTCTGCCTCTGCGTCGAGCTTTCTTTATAACAGGTTGACAAGGAGCGGCATTTTCCTCTTTCACGGCCTGTTGGAGGAGGCGTTGCATTTTGGCTTTCTCGTAGATGGTCATTTCACGGTTATGGTCGTCTCGGACTTTTTGACCAGCTTCCCTTATAAGCTTGTCCATTTGCTCTTCGAACGACGGACTAGGCACTTTTGCATCTGGAACTTTTACTGGTTCAGGATTAGCGTCCTCCCATTGAGCATCCGCTTCTTCATCGAAGTCATATACGACGTAGCAGCCGTGTAGTAACTCTCGTTTCTTTGACCGGATGTATCCAAGCCCTTTTGTTTCCATTCTCCCATTAGGCAGTTTGCGTTGAGTCCCGGGAACGTTGCAGACTTTGTCATAGAACTTGGCTTTTCGAACGGTCTGCTTGAAGGATATCCCTTGTCGTTTCAGCAACCTTTTCAAGCCTTCTGTATAATATCTGGGGAGACGGATGGGCTGAAGCCTATCAAGCGTAGGATCCGCGCCATGCCAGATTTCTTTCTCCACTCTGGTTTCTTTAGAGCGGTAGAATAGAATTGCTTTTTCTCCTTCTCGCCTGGGAGGGATATAGAACGTCCGCAGCTCTTCTACACTGTAGATATTAAGTGCATCCAGTTCTTTATGATGTTTAGGCGGCACCATGGCGACTTGTAGACTTTGCTCTTCGTCAGCGGACGTTTGTATTGAAGGTCGAGCAGAGAATACAGCATGGATTTCATCTTCCGAGTCGCTACCAAAGATCAACGTAGGAGCTGATGGTCCCGGCTTGTTGTATTGGGGCGGACCCGAATAAACTATCTCCTCTTCCTATTCGATATCACTGCCGAAGACAGGGATGGTGGCATTAGCTTTGTTCTCCGGCTTGTGACACCTCTCCGTGTCTTCGAAATCTGGTAAGAAGTATTTGGCATCTTCATATTTGTGGACTTCGTTCACGGAGAACGGGTTCAGTTCTCCCTCCACGGTATACTCGAGACCATCCTTAGAATACTTCATACACTGATGTTGTGTAGAAGGGATGGTGTTGTACTCGTGTAACCACGGTCGGCCGAGCAGAGCGGTGTAGCATGTCTTGGTGTCTATGACGTGGAACTTAATGTCCGTGACGAGTAGCCCGAAGCGTAGCGTCAGTATCACAGACCCAAGAGTTCTTGATGATTGGGAGTCGAACCCGGAGATAGTGATCTTGTCCCGAGCAAAGTGCTGGACGCTCATGCAGATTTCTTTTAACACCCGCACATTGAGGAGGTTAACGGAGGACCCATTGTCGATCATGATTTTGCCTATTTTTATATCATGACAGTATCCTGAGGCATAAAGGGGGCGATTATGTTCGCACGTCTCAAAGAGAAGGTCTTCATCACCAAAAGCGACATCGGCCATGTGAACTTCCTCCAATTCATCTTTCATCTTTTCCTCGGCCAGGAAAGCTTGGAATTGCTCCGAATCTTGTAGTGCCATGATTAACGAATCTCTCGCCTCCTTTGATAACAAAAGGGCGTCAAGAATGCTGAGCTGCGAGGGTAGTTTCCTCAGATGCGCTAAGACGTTGTAATCCACCTTATTTCTCTTCGGCGGGTCCTTGGCACTTAGCTCCTCCACAACTTGGTCATCTAAGACGATATCTTCAGGGACCTTCTCTTTTCCCTTATCTTTTTTATTTGAGGGTCCGAGATTCTTTTCGGGAAGCGTACGATTACGTAGCCGGATATTTTCGCAGACCTTCGGCTCTTCTTCTTTTCCCGAGGTGGACTCTTTAAAGAGAGGGGCAAGCTCCAGCTCCTCATCAGAATCTCTCCTGAATGTAGGCACCTGTGATCCCCCGGCGTTAACCATGCGACAATCACCGGTAGTTCTGTTAAACCCTTCGGTCATATTTTTCCGCTCCCGACGAGTTTTACGTTTCTCTCGCTTAAAATGTTGTCGATGAGCAACATATTCTTGCCACCATCTATCGAAAGCTTTGCACTCTTGAGTGGGGTGCGAAACCTTCTGATGATATAAGCAATAGAAGGGGTGCATTTCCATTTCACTAGTAATGTTTCCTTCGGAGGATGGTAGCTTCATGCCCATTGATATGGCTTTAACAAACCTTTTCCTCATCTTGAATTTGCTTTTGTCGGCAGTGGATGTATTTTGCTCCAGCGGGAGCGTCTCAACTCTTTCATCAAGTCGCTGGCGCTTGGCCTTTTCAAATATGACCGCCTCACGTTCTCGATCAGCTTTACTTTTTAAGAGAGCTTCATTGAGGAATGCGTCAATTACTCCATCCGATAGCCCCAGAATTTTTGGTTCAGGATCTTCCCCCAGCGTTTCAGCACAAGGAATCTCTTCATCATCCATGAACGAGTGAGAAATCACATGACAGCTCGCCACGTATTCTTCAGATTCATCAGATGAACCTTCTCCCTCATCTTCCTCTTGAAAGACGTGATTGAGGAACTCTTGGAATGTAATGGGAGTCCGTGCCTTCTGGTTGTATTCCTCCAGCGCGTCAATTTATTTTTGCAAGTCCGTGCGCTTGGCGCCAGGCTTCACGGGCTTCTTTGAATTCTTTTTCTTCTTCTTTGAAGATTTCGACGGCTGATTGTGAATGCTTGGGCCACCTCCATTGATCATTTGCGTTGGACGCGGCTTCAACATTCCTTCAATGATTTGAAGTTCCAACGGGTTCTTCCATCTAATCGCTGGGCATGTTTGAAGATCGTTTAGCATCCTCTTTGTCTTGGCTGATAATACAACCTCCCAAGAAGCTTCTTCAACGACAGAGCATGTTGCCCCCGGCGTATTCATCCTTTTAGAGGTGTGGGGCTGCGGGGGATTCACCTTCCATTTTTCAGATAACGCGAACTTGCCCTGTTGGTACTGGTCTTCAAGCCAATTTTTGAAGACGTAGCAATCTTCGATCGGATGACCCAGTACTCGATGATAAGGACAGTAGTTGGGCTCATTGACATCATTTGGTTATGACGGACATTTTGGATCTGGCAGATTTATGAGTCGGTTACGCAACGCCAGCTCGAATAACCTTCTCGTTTCATCTCGGGGAAATGAGTAAGGACGTCCTAACCTCTCCTCAAGGGCTACGTACGGGCGCATATTATTTTGACGAACAACCGGCTTCGAGTTACTCGGTTGTTGTTGAGCATTAGCGACAATGATCGTTTTTCCTTTCCCCTTGTCATTTCGGGAGTCCGGCTTTGGAAGAGGGGGTTTATGGCCCATCTGATCCATTTGCGCTAGCTTGTCAATCAAGGCCTGGAAGGTAGTCGGCTTGAAAAACATCATAAATTGTGAGATGGTTGCTTGTGGATCAAGGGTTCCCACAAACATACCCACCGCGGGAGCTTCTTCAATGCGCTGCTCGCACTTTGACCATAAGTTCCTCCACCGTATAGCATATTGAACCCATGTCTCGTCTGGCTTCACCCTGGCGTTAATCAATGCCGTCATCAGGGTGCGTTCACTGGCGCTTGCAAAACGTTGGGTAAACAGCAGCTCCATCTCCGCGAATGTCTTGTTGGAGTCGTTCGGGAGCTCAGAGTACCACTCGAACGCTGTCTGATAAGCTTCCAACAAACTGGAGAAGCAACAGCTTGTCATCACCGCCGGTGTTGCCGCAGAGTGCCCTGAACTGGGCAACATGCTGGTGAGGATTGCCCGTCCCCTTGTAGACATGGAACTTGGGAATTGTGTAGCCCGGCGGGTACTTGATCTGGTCGTACCAACTCGGATACGGCCGTCCTGTTTTTACGACCTGGCCGGCTGCTTCAGTCGCATGATGAACCCGTATTTGTTGGGCTATGTACTCGTCCAAATCAGCTTTAGAGATTATCTCCTCCTTGGCTGTTGACAGAGCCGGTGGAGGATTTGACGTTTCTCCCCTATCGTCTTCAAGGACGATCGGGGGATCTTCGGCCGGAGGATCCTGCTGGATCATCATCCCTACCATGTCTTGGAACAGGAGGCCCATACGCTTTATTTTGGCTGCTTGTTCAGCAGCATCTTTATCCTTCTTCTCCAATATCCGACGAAGGAATTCGGTGTCAGTTTCCTGCTCCTGGCGTTCATCTGAGGACGCTTCGGGGCTTTCTTTTGGCCTAGTGAGTGCGGCCATTGCGTTCATCATCTCCTGGAGCTTTTGCTGTTGCTCCTGAGCTTTGGTCACTGACCGTGTAAGCGGCCGATGACCTGTAGATATGCGACTGTCCTCTTTACCAGACGCCATGTATACTGTATGAACTATTATGCCCCCGGACTTAGGGCGTTTAAGTTCACCGCCTTTGGCATTTTCCACGGGCGCGGGGATTTTCTCCGGCCTTCTTCTTTTGTGGGCCGTTGAAGTTGAAGGGGCCGTTGTAGTGGGCACCCTGGCGGTTGTTGTCCTTTGCTGTTTAATAGGACGGTCCTTTTCTTCTTGCACCTTCGCCTTTTTCTGTTGACGAGAATGATCTGGGTCAATTACGGAGTTTTGAACCCTTCGCCAAACCTTGTATATTTTTTAGGACAGCCATTGAGGAGGCTGCTCCCGCTTCGTTTCCGGAACTCTCCCCGCGAGTGGAGGAGATCTCTTCAGTGTGGCAGTTGGAGAGTTTTTGCGCACCCTCCTCAACGGTTCGAAACTGTTCCTAGTTGGAACAGCAGCATCAACTTCTACCATTGGAGCAGGTGGAGTTAGCCCAGAAGGGGAGTTGCCCCCAGCCTTTCTTACTCGGCGCCAGTGGCGACGTCAAGCATGACGAACCGTTGGGATTGGCTCAGTGACGGAGATGGCCTTGTTTTGCCCCCTGTTCAACTGCGGGGCTGTTGCCGGCGTCAGCCTATTGAAGACTGATGTCTTTTGAGCAGCAGGAGCAGGAGTTGGGACGGTCAGTCTTGTAAAGACCAATCTCTTAGCAGGAGAAGCAGCCTTGACGACTTCAGGAGCAGGTTTGGCTACTCTTTTTGGAATAACCTTTTCTGGGACTGCAAGCTTCATTGTGGGCCCGCAGGAGTTTTGGCCCAGTCTGGAGAAGACCGAGGCACTGGCGTTGGGCGACCCGTTGAGAGGGGCCGCAGTAACTGTAAGTCGATCGAAGACCGACTTCTTAGGAGCTTCTGGGACGGGCACGGAGGTGCTGAAGCTTGTTGGCGGAAGCATGGTTCCGAAAAACAGCCCTGTGGTGCCTTGAGTAATCTGCTCCACGGGCATAGTAAGGACGGAGGCCGCATGAGGCCCATATGCTACACCTCCAGGTGAGGTAGAGCGTCGGTTGCATTGGCACTTTGAGCAGCTCGAGCAATTTTAGGCCATTGATGCTTGATTTCTGCACCAGGCAAAAGACCAAATCTTAGTAACTTGAAACCCTAGGGCAACCATTAACAAACCGCGATTCGTTCGCGAAGACGACACACGAAGTGTGGAGTGGAAAGAGAAAAATGTCCCACCGGGCGTGCCAGAATCTGTTTCCCTCCGAACGGCGGCCGAGACGACGTTAGGGACGTCTTGCCTGAGATTCGGGGCAGATGCTATATGGTTTTATCCATCCACCTCTCCGAAGATGCCAGGTTAATTTATGGCACCGTGTATCGGAGGTTTAGGCGGATGCGGCCGATGTGGCAGACTTCGTCAGATTCCCCCTCGCTAGAGGGGTTTTTGATTGTCGGGACGCTCTTCCCTGCAGGCGCAAGCCCCTGCAGTTAATTACGCTACCGCATCGCGATAGCCACTTTCTCCTTCTCCAGAATTTCACTTCGTATCGTGTGTGTTTGTTTTGTTTGTGATTGCCCGTGGATTGTATACGGAGACTAAGTAATGCCGTCGCCCGTAGGATGTGGATTAGTCCAAATCCGTATTTACTTAGATTTGGGTTTAGTGTTTTAGTCTAAGGATACGTTAGCCGTGTTGAGGCAAAGATCAACTCAAACGTTCGTCAAGGATACGTTAGTCCTGTTTGAGACTAAGATCCACTTAACGTGGTGATCCATTTAATATATGGCCATCGGGACTCGTCACCTCTCTAACGTCATTGAGGGATTACAACGACAGGTGTCAGAGGAGTTCGGAGATGTACCCTTGAACCAAAGTTGATTTGGAGTTTTATAGTCTATTTGAATGTTTAAGGATACGTTAGCCAGGTTTGCGGCTAAGATCAACTTAAACAAGATCGTTTAGATCCGACAAGAAAGCATTTGGGGGCTCTATTGTTCCAGTTTAGGGACATAGTGGTCCATAGGTAGTTTAGGGACATTGCGGTCCATCGGTAGTTTAAGGACATTGAGGTCCATATTCCAGTTTAAGGATATTGCGGTCCATTGGTAGTTTTAGGACATTGCGGTCCATGGGTTTAAGGACCCCACAGTCCATATGGGTGTGTTTAAGGACGCATAAGTCTGTTAGTTTAAGGACGCATAAGTCTGCGGGTTTAAGGACCCCACAATCCGTATCTTAGTTTAAGGACGCTTAAGTCCGTGGGTTTAAGGACCCCACAGTCCGTATTGATGTGTGGTTGTCGGGACCCGTCACCTCTCTGACGTCGTTGAAGGATTACAACGATAGGAGTCAAAGGAGTTCGGAGATGTACCCTCGAACCGGATGTAAATTGATTTAAGAGAGCAGCTGTGCTCAGTCAATTTAATTTGAGGACTTACGGCCATGATTGGGTTAAGTCCAGTTGAAAAATATTCAACGCTTTTATTTGTTTTTGGCCTGTTAGACCTGTGCTAAGGCTTTGCCCTGGTTTAAGTAATGCATTGCATTACTTGTTATTTTTATTTGGGCTCTGCCCATGAAGGATGCAGAGCATCAATTTTGTTCGGGCTCTGCCCATTTATAAATGATGCAGAGCATCAATTTTACTTGGGCTCTGCCCTTTCATAAATGATGCAGAGCATCAATTTACTTAGGCTCTGCCCATTTATTGCTTTGCAATTTATTTTGGCCTACTGGGTCTTTTTGATTTGGGCCTGGCCCTTTAATAAAAGAAATGCATTGCATTTGTCAGGCGTTTTGCGCCAATCACTGAGTGCAAGTGCTTGTGGTGATGACACGTGTCACGCAAGCGTAGTGCGCTGCGCTAGTGCACTACGCTTGCGCTGCTGACACGTGGCGCGCTCTGGTGAGTTGCGCCAATTTCAGAGAGCAAAGCTCTAAGCGCATAGCGCAAGTGGTTCAGATGCTGACACGTGGCGCTCTCTGGTGGCTTGCGCCAACCCAAGAGCGCAACAGTGCAGTTTTGCAAGTGCAAGGCACAATTAATTTGAGAATCTTTTAGATTCTAGAACTAACGGTTCATAAAAAAGTGCAAGCACAATTTGATTTCTTGATCTAATTTAGATCAAAGAAAACAAGTATTTCTTGTTTTTTCTTGATCTTATAGAACCAATGGTTCATAAGTGTAAAGCACTATTTTTATTTTATTTCCTTTTTTTTATTGAAGATCATTGATCTTGTTCTTAGATCAATGATCTATTAGAAGAAATTCTTTTATCTTAAAGGTTTTTACCTTTTTCTTCTTGAAATTTCTTCAGAGTTTCTCTCTGTTTGAAATTCTTGATTTCTCACAAATGTTCATGCCTTTGATTTGGGGTCTAGGGGCCTTTATATAGTGTCCATAAATTTGTTAAATTTGTTAAAGAGATACTTCTCTGAGTGATTTGGGGAATTTACCCCACCATTGGATCTTTGATCCAAGGGCTCCTGTTTTACAGAAGAAAATCTTCTTGTTTTAACAAGAACAGAAAGATTTCTTTAAAATTTTAATTCTGTTTGGCGCAAATGCCACAGCGAGTGACACGTGTCACGCAGCGCACAGCGCAGCGCACCTGCGCTTGCGCAACTGCGCTGACACGTGTCGCGCAGCGCAACTGCGCTAGCGCATCTACGCTGACACGTGTCGAGCAGCGCATAGCGCAGCGCAACTGTGCTAGCGCATCTGCGCTGACACGTGTCGCGCAGCGTACGGCGCAGCGCATCTGCGCTGACACGTGTCGTGCAGCGCAGCGCTTGCGCAATTGAAGCTTTGCTTCCTTTAAATTTGTTTTAAATAGAGCTTTGCTCTGATTGGGTGCGCTGCCTTGGGCGCTGCGCTGATGTATTAGCTTTTGACACGTGGCGCGTTGCGCGCAGCGCAAATAATCTGAAGCGTTGCTTCGTATTTTGAATTTTGAAATTCAAACAGAGCTGCTCAGATTGGGGGAAACAGTCTTTTAGACAATGCTGGTTCGATGGGACCAATTATATCGGTTCCTCATATTTCGAATGGCCAGCTGGCAACTGTCGGGTGTAGCGGATTTGGGTGCTGGTGTATGAAGTCCCCATGAGTTTGGCATGAGTGACACTGCTTTGCATATTCGAGGCAATCCTAAATCATCGTGGGCCAATAGTAACCCATTCTTTTTATCTTCAGTTTCATCTTTGGACACGCCTGATGGGAGCTACAAAGCCCATCGTGTATTTCTTGGACGACTTTCTTTGCTTCCTCCGGCCCCAGGCACCTCAGCCATAGGAGGTCAAATTATATCTTATAAAGGATATCAATGACGAAGGCGAAAGACAAATCTTGTTTCATGAGCTGATATCTAGTAGATGCATTTTCGGGCGTTCGTTGGTACTTGAAGCAGTCTATGAAGACTTCCCTCAAGTCCTTGACCTTTTCTTCATCCTCTATTTGAAGGGCTACTAGTTCGGTCATTTCTTTTCCTACGGATGTCTCTATCAGGTCTTCCGAAGATGTATTTATTGGCTTAAGGACCCTGCGGTTTTGTACAATGATCCTTACGTCATCGAGATCTTCATCAGCTAATTCCTTAGCCAATTTGGCCAACGCATCCGTCTTACTGTTTTCCGCTTGCGGTATGCTCTCAAGGGTATAAAAAGAGATTTGTGTCAGGAGTTGCTGCATCTTTTCGCCATACCTTATCAGCTCTGGCTTGCACGTTTGATAATCGTCGTTTACTTGACTAACGATTAGTTAGGAGTATCCCTATATAAGGAGGTTTTTGATTCCCATATCGATAATGATCTCAAGGCCGGCTATTGAAGCCTCGTATTCAGCTTTGTTGTTAGTTCTTGGCTCCGTTAAAGAGAGGGCGTAACGCAATATCCTTCCTTGCGGGGTCACGAAGATAAGGCCTACCCCAGCCTTGATTATATGGGTATTTTTCTTTTGCCGCATCATGGAGGATGCTCCATCGAAGTAAAGCTCCCACTGAGACTTATCTTCTTCCTTTTCTTCTTCGATTGCATCGAATGCTTGCTCATCCGGCAACTCGCAATTTAAGATGGAGTCGGCTGGTATCGGATGCTCCGCTAGAAAGTTGGCTATGGCATGTCCTTTCATTTCTTTGAGGCATCGAAACGTTACTGAGAACTCCATCAGGAGGAAGGCCCATTTGGAAAGTCTTCCAGTCAGTATGGCTTTCGACATCAGATATTTGAGAGGATCCACTTTTGATATGAGGTGGACCTCATATACCAAGGCATAATGTCTGAGCTTAATTATTATGAAGATCAGCACCAAGCAGTGCTTTTCGATGGGGGAATAGTTATTTTCTACCCCCAGAAGAACTCGACTTAAATAGTATAAAGCTCCTTCTTTTCCTTGATTGTTTTCTTATGCCCACAATGTGCCTATAGAACCCTTAAGGGCCATTGTATATAGGATAAGGGGTTTTTCCTTAACCGGAGCGGCCAATACCGACTGATTTTGCAGGTATTTCTTGATTTTGTCTAGAGCGCTTTGGCACCTCTAATCTCATACGAATGGGGCCCCTTCTTCATCAGATGGCTGTAGGAACGGAATTTTCCGGAGAGGTTGGCTATGAACTACCGGATATACGCGGGATTTCTTTAGAGAGATCACAGTTGTTTGAGGGTTCTTGGGCATTTCCATAATCGCCCTGATTTTTTAGGGATCAATTTTGATGCCTTGGTGATGTATGATGAATCCCAGGAATTTGCCTGTGGAGACTCTAAACGTGCATTTTAGAGGGTTCATGTCATGCCCCGTTTCCCGGTGTACGGTAACGTGTCTGGCCCGCTACGTATTTACTCAGAAGTAAACACGCTAAGCGTAAATAAGCAATATGATAAAGTACACAAGAAAATGACAAGATATGTAAATGAACAATAACTTTTATTGATTAAACATTCTTTACAATACAACTAGAAAGTAAAATACAATACTGGAAAGCGATACCTAAACAACGGCATGAACATGAAAGTAAAACTGAGTACAAGTAAAACCTAATGGTCGTGCTGCTCAGTGGTCTATTCCAAGTGCTCCTGGATGGTCTCGAACTCCTCAGAGTCTGGTCCTCCTGAAAATATTCCAAAGAAAGAAGTAAAATAGGAATGTCGTCAGCGAACAATCGCTCGGTAAGTCCCAAAGAGATAGAAATAGAATAAACGGATAAGAGGATGTAACTGGTATAATATTTGATTGTTATACTAACGCAGTTGTTTGTAGCTTTGTACAGAATATGCCAGTGTATACCAGAGGAGTCCAACTTACAGCGTGAACTATGGTAACCCGTAGTACAAGGCTCCGTCGATAAAACCATATAACAACGGCAATGGATGTATAGTTACGTCTTTTAATGACCATCTCATGCCAATTTTAACACATTCCGTGCCAGTCTACCCCTTTAAAACCCCGTAATGTATTGTGTATTGATGTATATTGTTTTGTTTAATAGATGTACGACTTGCCAAAACCAAGATATCGGTAGTTCATGTAAATGGAAAGGATATAGACGGATAGTCATGTAGACCAGTCAAATGTATATCCATGGTTCGGTCAAATCATGTTCATGTTGATATAGATTGAATTCTGGTATAAATGGATTCATGTTGAATTGGGGTTATACTTGAATTGTATTCAAGGATGGATCGATCGATTGATTTCATATTAGACTGGGACCCTGTTTGAGTCAGACACTTTAAAACGAATTGAAGTCCTGAATTAGTTTTGGAGTTATCGGTAACTAATGCACATGGACGGCAGGATTTGTGTCTTTTTCCAAGACAATTACCGTATTGATAACACCGTTTTTAGGTTTTATACCTTAGATAGGCAAGCACCCATATTCTCCGGCTCTTTGAGGCTCAAGAGAACTGGTCCCGCTTAAACCTATATTTACTAGGGTCATTATTGTAAATTAATATGACTTGAGGGGGTTTTATGAAAAATAGTTTTGATATATTTTCAAAATACACCTCAAGTATTTAATTATCGTCTTTAGGGTTTTCATAGTTGTAATTTTTATAAAATGAAATATTCTAGTGGATATAAACCTAACTTTGAATAGTATATGGTATTTTCTTGTAATTTGACTTGTACTGAATGTGATGGTATATTCATGATCTTTTGTGATTCTTTTCTTTTGATTAGAAAATATGGAACATAAAATATATTTAAAATAGATATTTTGATAATATTTATATTTATATATATATATATATAATTATAAAAAATAGAATTTATTTATTAATAGAAATCACGTTTTCTTAGAAATTGTGATAAAAATTCCATTGAGATCGAATGCCCCGTGAGAAGATTTGCATCTTGCTCAACTAGTCCAGAGGACATGCGATAACCCGCACCATCCTGACCGGGTTTCCCAAAATGGGTTGTAGAGTCTTATTTGCAAGGAATTAATTAAAAAAATTTAAAGAATATGGGTTTTGATAGTTTAAGGTATTTTAATGTATATTGTGTTTTGTCCCTAAAAAATTATTACAAAAAGCCATCATGCTATATCAAGATGAGTGTTGTGATGAGGTAGGTCATTATCTCGTGAGTTTTCTAAAGATAATATGAGCAAAACGATAAAATAATGTCGTATGTAAACTTGATGGTATTTTACCGAAAAAGTGAAATAGAATTTGTTTAACATTAAATTTTGAATTAAAACTTGATAAAATTGTTGTTTTATGGTTGCTAAATAATATATGAAAATATGGTAAATTTGTTGTTTAAGAAAAGTTAAATTTTTAAAGAAGAGAGAATCGGAAGTCGGAATAACTCCGCTTCCGACGAGTTTTGAAAAGAGCTTGTTTTAGATTAGAAATGGAGAAGGGAGATAGGACTTACTGATTGATTATAGAGGGGGAAGGTAGAGGAATATTTTGAAGGTGTCGTGGAGTCACGTCGTCGCTGGATTTGTCCTGAAATGTCACCGGAACTTTGACCTTGGCTAACTCCACTTGTTAAACTTCTTGGACTTGGAAAATTTTGAGAGTTTTGGCAAAAGAATTCTGAATGAGGAGGGCTATGGTGTAGTGTGGTATTTATAGGAGAAATTAGGGTTTAGGGTATTGAAATGAGAATTAAAAATTCATTAAAATTTGCTTTTAAAGCTCATTTTAATTCTCTGGAAATGTGCAGGGAAATCAAACAGACTAGGCTCAGTGGGGTAGTCAAAAGGGTGCTAGGGGGAAAAATTTAGGGCATTACCTTACGGGGGGACCGGCGGCGCAGGCCCTAAGCCCTATCTCGCTGTTCATTTTGTGTGGGTGTGGGGTTAGATTACTGCCACGTGTCAGGTTCAGTGCATATAACATTTTATCCTTGTTTGTTTTTAGTGACTTTTCATTTTTATATGTATTGCATGTGTAAACTTTTAAGCTTCTAAATGTTTAAAAGAATAAATCAATAAAAATAATATATGGCTTGGGAGATTCGAACACACGGGCAATGTTACAGCAGTGCAAAGCTTTACCAATGAGCTACAAGTGCTTTCTTGTTGTTCAAAAGCAATTTAATTTTATAACTTGTGCTCAGACTTATGTACTCCTTTCTGTATTTTGAAAAAATTCTGTACAGAAAGTTCAGGATTGTTATAGTTCATCTTCAGATTATACTTCCGAAGTCGTTGGAACTCTATTTTTAGATGTTCCCAATGTTCCTTATGAGATTTGCTCTTCACCACAAGGTCGTCGATATAGTATTCGATGATCTCGTGTATGAGGTCATCGAAGATCTTTATCATGGCTCTCTGATAGGTAACGCCAGCGTCCTTCAAACTGAAAGGTATCATCTTATAGCAGAATATGCCCAACGGGGTTCGGAAGGCAGTATGCTTTTGGTCTTCACGATGCATTTTTATTTGATTGTATCCTGAAGATCCATCCATGAAAGAGAAAACTTCATGAGTGGAGGTGTTATCAATCATTAGCTCGATGACGGGCACTGGGAAGTCGTCTTTCGGGCAAGCTTTGTTAAGATCCCGGAAGTCTACGCAGATGCGAACCGTCCTATTTTTCTTCATCACTGGAACGATATTAGCGATCCAGTTAGGATATTGAATCTCTTGGATGAAGCCGGAGTCGATTAGTTTCTTGACTTCAGCATTGATACTCATCTCAAGTTCGAGCCGTATCCTTCTTGGTGCTTATTTGTCTGGCAATATGGTCAGTTTATGTACCGCTACTTTTGGATCTAGACCCGACATCTCAGAGTAGTTCCAGGTGAAGCAATCTGTGTATTGTATAAGCACGTTTTTTAGTGTGGCTACTTTTTTTTCCGATAGCAGCTCACTGACGAACGTCGGCCTCAGGTCATTTTCTGTCCCTAAGTAAATTTTTCTTAGTTTGTCCGCCGTGGTGTGTATCTCATCTTCCAGCTCTTTTAGTGCTAGTGGAAACTCTGAGATCATCTCATCCTTGTCTTCATTTATGAAGCACCCAAAGAGGTCACTCGTACTCCCATACCTTCCCTCTTTTGAGAGTGTTATCATATGGCAGGTACGAGTTCGTTTCCATTCTCGCATTCGAGATGGTCCTATCCTGACGGTATAGGTCCTCTTTGACTCATGCTTTTGCGGTGGGCTTATCTTCCAGTTGTCGGATAACACAAACCTGCTTATCGATACTGGTCTTCCACCTAGTCCTTGAAGGTGAAACAATCTTCAAGGTGGTGACCTATTACTCGGTGATAGGAGCAATAATTCAGATGATGGATATCGTTTATTTGTTCATGATGCCAAGACTCCGGAAGCATCATCATTTGGCGCTTCATGACAAGGTTGAATATTTTCCTCAGTCCAGTTTTCGGCGGTAAATAGATTCTGAAGGCTTGACTTAGGGGCTTTTTCCCTTGTCAACAATTTTCAGTGCAGGATGTGGTTTTAACATCCCTTCAATAATTTCAGGTTCAAGTAGGCTTTTCTACTTGATTGCCGCACATGCCTGAAGATCCTTCAACATTCTTTTAGTTTTTGCTGAGAGGACTACTTCTCACGGAGTTTCTTCCACGAGTGAGCATGATGCCTCCTGCGCGTACACCCTTTTAGGAGCATGCTTCTGAGGTGGGTTTACCCTCCAGTTATCAGACAATGCGAACTTTCCCTGCTGGTACTGGTCTTCAACCTAATTTTTGAAGATGTAGCAATCCTCAATTGGGTGGCTCAGCATTCCGTGATAGGAGTAGTAATTAGGGTTGTTGACGTCGCCGGGTTGCGCTGGATGCTATGGGTTTGGCAATGTGATGAGGTTATTATGCATTTCCAGTTCAAACAGTCTCCTCGTCTTGTCGCATAGAAACGAATAAACATGTCCTAGCCTTTCTTACCAGGACGGGCGCGGATGCGCGTTGTTTTGGCGAGCAGCCGGTTTTGGGCCACTTGGTTGTTGTTTCATATTGGCAATGACGGCCGCTTTCCCTTTACCCTTGTTATTTCTAAGGTACTTATTTGAAGAGGAAGGCCCATGGCCCATCTGATCTATTTGGGCCAGCTTGTTTATCAGCGCCTGGAAGGTTATGGCTTTGAAGAATGTCATGAACTGGGACACCGTCGATTGAGGATCGAGGGTCCTGATGAACATGCCCATGGTTGGAGACTCTTCAATGTGCTATTCGCATTTAGACCATAGGTTCCGCCACTGGATCACGTATTGGACCCAAGTTTCTCCTGGCTTTACCCTGGCATTAATTAATACCATGATCGGAGTGCGTTCGCTCGTGCCGGCGAACCATTGCGTGAATAGTAGTTCCATTTCAGTGAAGGTTTTCACGGAGTCATTTAGGAGCTCCGAATACCACTCATAAGCTTCTGAAAAGCTTCCGACAAATTGGCAAAGCAATAGCTTGTCATTGCCTCTAATAGTGCCGCACAGTGCTCTGAATTGTGCGACATGCAGGTTAGTTATTCCTTAGATTTTTATTGCTTCCGCTACCTTTTCCAGTTATTGTTCTTATGGCTATTAGACATGTGATAGACAGATTTAGTAGTTTATCGTTCTTGATTACTAATTGACAGCCTTAATATGACTATAGAAGGATGTTTCCTTACCGTAGGTAGCATGGCTGGCTTTGTTACGTCCCGAAATTTTGGTATTTTGGGAAGCGGGGTGTGACAAGGTTTTGGTTGGTGTCGTCTCTAATATTGCCGCATAGTGCTCTGAATTGTGTGACATGCTGGTGAGGATTGCATGTTCCTTTGTAGACATGGAACTTAGGGATTGTATAACCCGGCTGGTACTTGATTTGGTCATCGGCGGCTTCACTGACCTGGTGAGCTATTATTTGTTGAGCGATGTAGTCATCCAGGGCCACCTTGGAGATGGTTTCTTCTTTGGCCGCTGATAAGGCTAGAAGAAGGTTTGATATTTTCCTTCTGTCATCCTCAATAACTATTAAAGGATCTTCGGCTGGGGGTTCCGGTTGTATCATCATTCTCACCATATCTTGATATAGAAGTGCTATCTACTTAATGTTAGCAGCTTGCTCTGCAGCTTCCTTATCTTTCTTTTCCAGCATCCATTGCAAGAACTCTGTATCGGTCTCTTACTCTTGGCGCTATTCAATTTCTTTGTCCGGACCTTCTTTTTGTCCGATAAGTGCTACCATTTTGGTCAGTATTTCTTGGAGCTTTAGCTCCTGCTCTTGAGCCTTTGTCAACGACCGAGTTTGAGGTCGGTGACTCACCGAGGCACGGCTTTTTTCTTTATTGCTAGCCATATAGACCGTATGTACAGTTATGCCCCCAGACTTATGGAGTTTAGGTCTAACGCCTTTGGAATTTTGGTGCGGGCCGTAGGATTTTCTTCGGCCTCATTCTTTTATGAGAGGTCGGAGTTGAAGGAGCCATTGTGACAAGCATTTGTTTAGAAAAGGTCCCCCGTTTTATGGAGGAGGAGCGACCTTTTTCCTGTCGGGCATTAGATCTTTTAGGTTGAAGAGAGTAATTTTGTTAAGCACAGAGTGTTGGACTTTTCGCCAGACTCTATGGATTTACGAGGTTGATGAAGCCGCTCTGACTGTTTCTGTATAGGAATCTCTGCCGGTGGAGGTGATTTCTTTAGCACCGCTGTCGGGGAGTTCTTATGTACCCTCCTGAGTAGGTCAAAATGGTTCCCAGTTGGAATATCAGCGTTGATATCCACCACAGGAGTTGGAGGGGTGAGCCCAGAGGGGGTGTTGCTCCCAGCTTCTCTCACTCGGCGCCAGTGGTCACCTCGAGCATGCCTTAGAATGAAAATCGCATCAGTTTTGGAGGCGTCTTCATCCTGCCCCCTATGTTGCTCATGGATTTCGGTTGGCGTCAGCCTACTGAAGACCGGCGCCCTTGTTGGAGTTAGAACGAGATTGGCCAATTTTTCGAAGACCGACCTTCTTTGAGGGGAAGCGCTTTTATCGGCCTCACCCACAGTAAGAGTAGGGAGAACTGA
Organism: Agapanthus africanus; assembly: GCA_030015575.1. NCBI lineage: Eukaryota > Viridiplantae > Streptophyta > Magnoliopsida > Asparagales > Amaryllidaceae > Agapanthus > Agapanthus africanus. Next base: position 817,426,480 of record CM057339.1, on the reverse strand, counting down.
CAATTTTAGGATAGCTCCCCCTAGTATCATGGACTTCTTTACAGGCCCGCTTGATCTCTTGCTCATCCTGTTGAAGACTGAGACATCAGGGTTTGACGGCTTGCTGATAGGAGCTGGCGTGGCTGCCAGCCGATTAAAGACCGGTTTTCTGGGAGGTTCTTCTTATGGCGTTGAGGCGCCAAAGTTCACTGGTGGGAGCATGGTCCTGAAGAACAGTCCGGTAGTGGCTTTTGCGACCTGCCCCACCGGCATTAAGAAAATGGAGGCTGTGTTAGGCCTGTACGTCACTCCTCCAGTTAGGGTGGAGCGGGAGTTGCAGTGGGAAGCCATTGATTTCTAGGCAAGAGCAAGACACCAAGTTTTAGTACCTTGAATTCAGGGGCAACCAATATATAGCAAACCACGATTTTTTTTCACAAAACACGACGCACGGAGTGTGGAGTGGAAAGAGGAAAAGGTCCCACCGGACATTCCAGAATCTGTTCATCACCGAAGACTGGACTGAGACATTGGGACGTCTGGCCTGAATTTAGGGGCAAATGCTATTTGGACATATCCATCCACCTCTCCGAAGATACCAAGTTGATTTATGGCACCGTATATCAGAGTTTTGGATAGATGCGACCATTATAGCAGATTTTATCAGATTCCCCCTCATCTGTGAGGGGTATTTGATTGTGGGGACACTCTTCCCTGCAGACGCAAACCCTTGCAGTTAATTACGTTATCGCATTGCGATAACCACTTTCTCCTTCTCCAGTAGTCCACTTCGCGTCGTGTGTTATTTTGTTTGTTTAGGTTGCCCATAAATTGTATACGGAAACCGGTTTATGTCATCGCCCATAGAGCGCGGATTAGTCCAAATCCATATATTTCAGATTTGAACTTAGGTTATATTTTACTTTCATTCAAAGAATATTCTTGTTTTATTTAAGAACCATTAATCTAGTTTAAGATTAAGATCAATTTAAATATATGAGCGTTTGGGCTCAATTTATTTTTACGAAGGATACGTTAGTCTTATTTGAGACTAAGATCGGCTTAGCAACGTTTTAAGAATCATTTTTTATTTAAGATCTGACAACAGAGCGTTTGAGCTCAGTTGCAAGAAATTTCAAAGACTTAGTCAATTTGGGCTTTGTCTACTCGGTCTTGGGCTTTCCCTATTTATTCAAAAGTGCTAAGCACTTATTTTCTACTCTGGCACTCACGTTTGTACCACATGAGGTGCTCAGACATGGACGCTGCCAATCAGTGCTAGGCACTTAGTCATTTTGACTAAATTTTTAGTGCTCAGCACTTTTATACGGTACTTACGTGTGCTTCATGTGAGGCGCTGAGCATTTTGCTTTGTTGAGCACTTACGTGGGAAGCACGTGAGGCGCCGAATTTTTATTTTTGGGCACTTCACATGTATTTCACGTGAGGTGCTGAGTTTATATTTTGGGTGCTACAGATGGGAAACACATGTGGCATTGAGCCTTTTGTTCTGGGTGCTTCATGTAGGAAGCACGTGAGGCGCCAAATCCATTGTTTTGGGCACTTATGTGGGAAGCACGTGAGGCGCCGAGTCTTTTGTTTTGGGCGCTCATGTGGGAAGCACATGAGGCGCTAAGTACTTTGGAAATTTAATCTCTGTTGATATTTTTAGAGTACTTAAATCTTTGTTAATGGTATTTTGACCATTAACGATCACCAAAATCACTACTTTGAGGATCTGTGATCGGATTCCTTAAGAACTAAGTTCTTGATTTGAAGGAACTAACTTCCTGAAGTATTATGGATTCTATATTTTCCATGTTCTTTTATCTATGTTCTTCCCTAAATATTTGATTCTCAAGAACAAGATCTTCCCGATGAGAATTAAATTCTCAACTTGTGAGAGACTTGTCTTGCGGATCTCAGATCCAAAGAAAGAACTAAGTTTTTTAGAAGGGTTAAACCTTTAGATATGTCAAGCGAAGGAGATGTTTTGATTTTGACATTTTTTTTACCTAGGGTTCTGAGGAAGGAGATCTTCTTCTTTGAAAGAATTAAATTCTCAGTTTTGTGGAAAACTTATGGGGTTCCTTTCTTTTCTGAGACTTGAAGTCTCGGATCCTTTATATAGAGGAGGCAAATTATTAGGTAGTTTTATAAAATCTCTAATTTGAGAGACATAAATTGATTTTAATTGGCCTCAAAGATTATTTGGGGGATTTTATCCATCGTTGGATTTTTGATCCGGTATTTTTTGTTTCACAGAATATATATTCTTGTTTTCAACAGGATTAGGGAAATATTTTCTTATAGATAGAATTTAATTCTATCAAACGGTGATTTTTAATCACCATTGTTTTTTTTTTAATCCAAGGGTTCATAATTTATCTTTCTCGTTTAGAAAGATCAGGGAAATATTTTCCCATATTAGAATTTGATTCTAATATTGGATTTTTGATCCAACCGAGAATATCTTCTCATTTAGAAAGATTAGGGAGATATTTTCCTCAAACAGAATTTAATTCTATCTTTTAATGATTTTTTATTTACCATTGGATCTTTTGATCCAATGGTTCTGTTTAATAGAGAATAACCCCAGATTTTAGGGAAATAATTTCCATATAGAATTTTATTCTAGCTGCTCTTAATTTGGGCTCTAGCGCTCTCGTGCTATGCACATGGGCACTGCCTAAGAATTTAATTCTTATATAACAGGCACCATGTGCTTTGCACGTGGGTGCTCACATGAGTTTCACGTGAGGCGCCAACATAGGAATTTTAAGTCCTAATAAATACTGGCGCTGGCGCTCACGTGTTAAACACGTGAGGCGCCGCCCGATAGATTTTTAAAATGTAATAATTTTTTAATAATAATTTTTGTATGAGGGAACAGACTCCATTAAGTATCATGGCTTAAAAATAAAGATTAGAAAAGAAGAAGAAAAGAACAATAAAACCAACAACTATTTTAATAAACAAATAATAAAAGTTATACTAAAAATTGAAGTACAATGCAAGAAAATAAAGATACAAGATAACGAAAATTCTCATCTTCATTAATCTTCCACTCAAAAGCTCTCACTACATTTTTATGGAGAATAGATGAAGAAGAAGAAAACTACACTAACTATACTCATCCTAAGAAAAGAAAAGAAACATTCTCATTTGGGCTTAAATCTGGAGTATATATAGACAGAGAAGTGAAACCCTTGGGGTGTGTTCTGAGCCCATATAAAATTACAAAACTATCCATGAAATTCTGGCTCGAGACAACATTGTTCGACCGCGGATCCGCCGCCTAAACCCTTACAACTTCACGCTTTCGCGGTCATTTAGAAGAATTGGCGCGCTGTTTTTCATGTGGGTTCTCATGTTGCTTTGTTCTTCTGTTTGATAGGTTCAAACTTGCAAAATAATTCCAAAATATTCTCAGATTTTTAATAGTCCAAAATGGCAACTATATTGAATTTTGTGCCTTGATCTCCCTCGAGCTCCGCGTTACATCTTGTTTCTAGTACTGCCTCCCTCTTGCTCAGTGCTTGTCTGAGACACGAATGAATGTTGTATTCATCTTGTTTCTTGAACTGGTAGACAGCACCAGACGGATGTGGATGGCCGAAACCCGGATTTTATCTGTTTTTGGCAGTTATTCTGGATTTTGTCATAAGTGTAGAGATTGTGCTTGATTTGCGTTATTCTGGACTGAGAACCCATAACCTGTAATCTTGTAGTAAACACGGGTCAAAAGCACCTACTTATATAAAAATGAGCATAAGAATGAGTGGTATTAAATGCAATATTCTAGTATGAACACTATCACATACCAAGTTCTGAAAATAGTCCCTTCAACCAGATTGTTTTCATAACAGTCTCAACAACAGCCATATACTGTACCTCCGTCGTAGATAACGCTACCGTAGGCTGTAACGAAGCACAACAACTAATGGAATATCCTCCTAAAGAGAATACATAGCCGGTGATCGACCTTCGCCTGTCGAGATCACCTGCATAGTGAGAATCGCTGAAATCAACCAAATTGTCACCGTTCTTTCCAAACTCCAACTCCACATCAGACGTACCCCATAGGTATCGTAAAATCCATTTCACTGCTTGACAATAGCCTTTACTAGGAGAAGCCATATAACGAATAACAACACTAATTGCATGTGAAATGTCGGGTTGGGTACATACCATGGCATACATAATGCTACCCACCGCACTCGTACAAGGAACATGCAACATATACTTAATTTCTTCCTCAGTTCGCGGTGATGAATGAGCTGAAAGTTTAAAATGAGCTGCCAAACGAGTACTTACAAATTTAGCGTCTGCTATACGAAAACGCTCTAAAACATTTTCAACGATCGTTGTTGAGACAAGTAAAGTTTATCTCCCTTGTGATCTTTCCTAATTTCCATGCTGAGAATTTTCTTAGCTGCTCCTAAATATTTGGTCTTAAACTTTCCTTTCAACTGTTCCTTAAGTTTCTGAATATCAACCATAGACTTTACTGCTATCAACATATTATCAATATAATGAAATAAGATATGAAAGAACCATCGGCGAGTTTCTTGCAATAAACACAATTGTCGCCCTTACTTCTCGTAAACCAATATCCCTAATGAAAGAATCAAATTTTTTATACCAATGTCTAGGAGACTGCTTCAAACTATAGAGAGACTTCTCTAACAAGTCTTCCATACTTTCAATTTCAAAACTTTCAGGTTGTTGCATATATATCTTTTCTACCAAATCACCATGCAAGAAAGTGGTCTTAACATCGAGCTACTCGAGCTTCAAATCCTGCATAGATATCAAATCGAGCAAGATATGAATAGAGGTGTGTTTTTGGCGCAACTCTAATTTAGGATGCTGCACTTTTAGGCTGATTTAAGAGTAGGTTGGTGGAATAGGAAGATAACAATGGCAATTTCGCCAATACTAGTATTTTATTTCATCAAAAGTTGTTGTTACAATTTCAAAACGAGACTTTTAATAGATCCACAATCGAAATCCCAACTAATTTTCTAACAAAATAAAAAACTGCTAAAATAGAAAGTTATTAAAACGAGAAACTAATTATTTGGTTGCGTTCCAAATTGATTTCCGATACTACCTATCAAATTTTAACTGATCCGGGCACTGATTCCATCCCTGATTCGAAGATCAAAGTTCGGAACAAATTTTTGACCGCGATTTTGGAGCCCTAAACGATGGATTTTCATGATTCCGAGAGACCCAGAGGATTTTGCGAGATCTTTGATTTGGCTTGTAGAATGTGCGAATCGGAAAAGATTTGACAGTTCGGGCTCCTCGGGTTGAAGTAGATACAACGTGTTTTGGGATGGTCGAGCCGCTCCATGTAGGCTAGGGTTGCATCAGTTTTACAACCGGAGAAAATACTTCATTGAAGTCCACTCTCTTAACATGTGAATAGCCTTTACCAACCAACCGTGGTTTGTATCAAGTATCTGCAACTGATCAGTCATATTTATTTCACATTTTTACGGTCATTTTCCTTAATTACTAAAAGGTGTTATTTGTAATTCAAGAACGTATGTTGGTTTATGTGAAAAAGATTTTGTCATATGTTTCTTAAATTATAATTAATATAATTGAAAATTAAAGGTGCATATCATATCATATCAAATATCCTTGAAGTTCTTAACCATTAACTAATTTATTTGTGAATGAAATATTCAAATATTATCTCAAATAAAATAAATACTACTAATGATTTGATTTAAAATATTGTGCAGGTATTAAAAGTAACAAATCAGTTCAAGGCTACAAACATGAGTTGGAGATCCAAATCAAATCAAGTTAGTAAACCAAATCTGCTAAATTTAGGAGCAAATTGAAGATTTTCGCAACTACAAAAATAAAACAATATTTTCAGGATTTTATTGTCGAAAATATCTCCTAAAATCGAGAGAAGAAAGAGGAAAATATTTAGAGACACGATCTTACCAAACGGCGGCGGTTCAGTGACCGAAGTGGGCATTTGGCAGCGGTTCCACGGTCCACTTGTGGCCGTTTGATGAAATTTTTCATGGGCATAATCGTCTTTTCACATACATCGAGTTGACATGTAGGGTTTCAAGTTCCAGAGCATATATAAAAGACCAAGCAGGAATCTAGGGTTTTCTATCTAGGGTTTTTAGTTTTTTTTAACACTTTTAGCAAATTAAATTCTATAATGCAAATTTTTATTCATAAAAGGTAGAGTAATTTTTTTCTTGTCTCCTTACTTTTCTGCAATTTATTTCTTCGCATTTAATTTTAGTTGTTAAATTGAATTGTTTTTTTTTTCTTAATGGATTTCATCTTTTTCCTTCTTGTTTCTCATTGGTTTTGAAGTGATGATGCTAACAAAGGAAACTCCTTTTTTTCATATGGGATCTTAAAAGCTAGATTTATAATATATTTCTCAAATCATTTTCTATTAACTTGTCTAAAATAAGATTAATAGTTAACCATTTCCCTGTAAACGATCCGTTCTCACTATCAGCTAGCTATTTGCGACACCGTTATTAATTGCGGTATTTAAGGAACACTAAAACACACTTTTTCACACCAATCAGCAACCCCTTGATCTCCTTCCTTCTTTTTGAAAATCCACTTGGAGCCAACTACTTTCTTTCTTCTTTCGGGCTTAACGAGCTTCTATATTTTGTTCTTGTGAAGATACTCAATCTCTTCATTCATAGCGACTAGCCAACGAGCCGATTCATCGGATGAGATAGTTTCTTTGTAACTCGTAGGCTCGATACTATCAATTGTCTTTGCAACGGACAATGCATATGCAACTAGATCATCGTAGCCATATCTCTGTGGCGGTCTGATATCCCTTCGTTGTCGGTCTTGAGCGAGTAAATACTACTCATCTTGGGATTGAGATTCATCAAATGATAATGAAGGAGAGATTTCCTGCGAACTCAAGCATTCACCGACCTTAAATTCAACACCCGGCTCGTCTTCTTGTATTGTCTTGAATCGGAGATTCCGCGTTCTTCGACTTCAATATAGCATACTTGTCAAAAATGACATCTCTATTAATCATAAATTTTAGCAACTTAGGATCTGGACACTAAAACCTATAACCTTTGACTCCGGTAGCATATCCAAGAAAAATGCATTTCTTCGCTCGAGGATCTAACTTGCCTTAACGACAATGCACATATGTGAGACAACTAAACACTCCAATTGTAGAATAATCGGCGTTCTTTCCATACCATATCTGCACCTGTGTTTTACTACCAAGTGTTATATGAGGTGATCAATTCACCACGTAGCATGTCGTGTTCACCGCCTCTGCTTAAAACTCCTTGCCGAGCCTTGTAGTAGATAACATGCACCAAGCTTTCTACAAAAGAGTCCGATTCATGTGCTCCGCGACTCCATTTTTCTGTGGTGTGTGGACAACGGTATGATACCGAACGATATCTCCTTTTTTGCATAATTCATTGAAATCTCCACTGCAAAATTTTAATCTGTTGTCCGTTCTTAGCCTCTTAATCATCTTTCCCGTCTGCTTCTTAATCAATATCTTCCATTGCTTGAACGTATTAAATATATCGCTTTTTAGCTTTAAGAAGTAGACCTAAAATTTTCTCGAATAATAATCGATGAAAGTAAGCAAATATTTTGCACCGCTTCCTTTGGAAGCAAGTTGAGAGGGTCTCTAAAGATCTGAATAGATATAGTCAAGAGTAGCTTTTATTTTGTGCACCACCGTACCGAAGCTAACTCGTTTCTATTTCCCAAAAATGCAATGCTCACAAAATTCCATCTTCAATGTATTTTGACCGCATAGTAGACCCTCCATCAATAACTCGTCCATACCTCTCTTTAATATATCCGAGCTTCATATGGCATAATCCGGTTACATCTAAATCTGATATGGATTTAGATGATGAAATAGCCACCGACCCGGTAGTTTTCGAACAATGCAACTCATGTAAGGACCCCATTTTTAAGACCTTCATAACGACGGGAGCACCTTTACTGACTTTCAAAACTCCACCTTCAGCGGAGAACTTATAGCCAATAATATCAAGTGTAGCCAATGAGATAAGATTCTTCTTCAAGTCAGGGACATACCTAACTTCCGCTAATTTTCTCACAATACCATCAAATATCTTGATTTGAATTGTTCCCTTCCCAATAGCTCGACACAAACTATTGTTGCCTATCAAAACCACTCCACCATCAACAGACTCATGGGTGGAGAACAAATCTCTATTGGGACACATATGGTAGGATCAAACCGAATCCATAATACATTCATCCTTCGATCGATATGTGTTGTCAAGAACCACAAGTAGATCTCCTTCTCTTTCGGCAATACTAGTTTCAGCTAAAGACTCCTTCTGGTTGTCTTCTTATTTCTGCTTGTTCTGCAATTTGAAACAATCATTTTTGAAGTGTCCTTTCTTCTTAAAACAATCATTTTTGATTTCATTTTATTACCTTCTGGACCTCTCTTCTCCGCTCGTCCACGGACAAATAAGCTTGAAAATTGACCATCGCCTTCGCTAGAAATTAACTCCTTGTTGATCTTCTCCTTATTCATCAAATTTTCTTTGAGGTCCTTGATCGAGATAGTATTTCGTCCATAAACCATGGTGTCACGAAAGTGTTTATGATAGAGTGGCAAAGAACATAAAAATAAAGTTCTTAATTTTTATCATCAATCTTAATATCGATCTTACCCAGATCTGTATTAATCGAATTAAACTCACCGATTTGAGATTTGATAAAAGAGGCTTCTAATATACGAAGTGTGTAGAGACGATACTTCAAAAGGAATTGATTTATGAGAGCCTTCTTCAAATATAACTCCTCTGACTTCAACCACAAACTAGCCGCCGTCTTTTCCACCAAAACGTCTCGTAAAACTTCTTTTGTCAAACACGATTGGATAGCCGTGAGAGTTTTTTCATCCAACGCCTCCCATACTTCCTCCGTTATCACTACTACAGTAATTGCTTGCCCCTATGGATTTGGTCACAGGGGCAAACCACTGCCCCTACGAATATATCCGTAGAGACATAAAATTCCCTCGTAGGTCCAAAGGCCGTTGGTGCAAGTCTTTGCCCTGAACATACCCCTACGAATTAATAATTGCCCCTATGCCTTACTCCGTAAGGACATTTATCCCTACGGATTATTCCATTAGGACATAATCTTTATTTAATTTATCTGTTTATAAAATAAAATATGGGCCCGTAGGGCCAGATAAATGCCGATACGGATTTATCCGTAGGGTCTAATAAATGCCCCTACGGATTAATTCGTCAGGGAAAGTTTTGCCCCTGTTACTGAGTTCATAGGACAAAATATCAAATATTCTGATATTTTGTCCCTACGGAGAAATGTGTAGGGGAAAAACTTGCCTCTACGGATTAATCCGTAGGTGCAACAGTTGCCCATACGGAGTAATCCGTAGTGATATTATATCAGGGTTTTTTAAATGGGGCTTCCTGTTTTTTCCCTGCCCTATGCACAATAATATATATATCATATTACCAAATACATAAATATTCATAATCAACATCTCACGCATAATATATAAAAGAAATAAACAAACAGAATACGAAATCAATCTAAATCATCGTGAACATACAAACAACCACCAACATCGTCCAAAATATATACAATATGCATCAGATAAGTACATACATCCTCAAAAATATAAATAAAGCTACCCTAGTTCGGTCCAGCTCCTCTACCTCTGATAATCGCCGTAATCTGGCGCATCTGGTCCTCGGTGCAACCCTGAGTCGTCAAAAACTCGACTAATGAAGGAGACGACTGTGCAGGAGTCTAAGCAGGTTATGGAGCTGTAGGAGTGGTCTGTGAAACCGCAGCCGAGGTAGTGGCTTGCGGAGCCATAGCCGAAGGAGATGCATGTAGAGCCGCAATCGAAGTAGCTTGCCGAATCTGTAAAATTTTGTGTGTGTAATAAACAAGTAAGAACGGTGTATTAGTTTTAGTCGAATTCGTATCATTATCAAATTATTGCGAAACCCCAATCTAAGAATACTTAGGGACTTATGCCTAGTTTAGGTATCTAATTTGGAAAACCGTAGTTTATTTTAATTAGATAGTTTTATGTAAGTATGATTAATCAAAGATAAGTCTACAACCAAATAAGCTCAGACTACTAATATTGCATATATTACTATCTATAATGTGATATAATATTTTACTGTTAAGTAATATACGTACCAACAACTCCTTCAACTCCTCGACGATGGTCTTCAAGGCGGCAACATCATGCTCCAGATATCGCTCACGGGGGTAAGGGATGTAACTGCCGGAGTGGAGACCAACTTCATATGGGCCCTGCTAGGACCCAGTCCCCGGCCTCTCTCCCAACCTCCACAGCGCCCTCCGTGTGCAGCGTCTAGGACTGGGGTCAGTAGCATCGGATCGGTATGTCTACTAAAATCGATCCCCGATGCCTCCGCCTGCTCCACCACCCACTCCTACACCCACATTAACCATTAAAATATAAGTATTTCATTTCAATTTGAAATTATCAAAATAAAAATTTCATTCGAATTAGAATAATATTAACACTTAGGTAATACTCCTGGGTAGCAGTGTCGGGGAATCGAAGCTCGCCCGTGGTGGGATATATCGAGGTGCTGGGGACAGCAACATATGCGGTCAACACGCTTGGTGTACCACCCTCGCCAGGTTCTGAGCTCTCTGCAATTCGCCAAAAATTTACATATATTATAAAATAACTCTTAATATTGCATTATATCAAAATAGATTTATTATAATTTACCTATGCCTCCATGGCACGAGTAATGTTTCTCGAGCCACCTTTGTAAGTGGGGCGACCCCTCTTCGCCGACTTCCTATTCTCTTTATCTTGATCGGTCTTTTTCTGCACAACACAATCAGATTTAGTTTTCTAATTAGGCAACACAAAAAAATAAATTATATACTAAACATTGAATTGCATTTAAATTGCAAACCTGTTTGCACTCAGAGTTATAATATTGGTACAAGAGAGGCCATGTATCTACGTCGACTCGGGTAAACGCAGAAGAATGTAGGAGAGCCGCTCTTTCTGCCTCGGGGGTCGCTAGCCATACCAAATAGTAATCGATCTTCAGCTCATTTCTATTATATCGGACCTTAGATTGCATGTTCTTCATGAGGCCCAGGTAAAGAGCGTGAAGATCGAGCACTCTGTCAGGGTGATCAGGGTCGGGTATAGGCTAAAAGTCGTAATCCAACTCCAGATACAAAAAAATAATGTATTTAAATTACAAGTGTTAAATAATAATAAATTTATTTGATAAGTCAAATGAAAATATATATTAATACCCGAGCCTGATCCCAGAAGAGGGCAAATGAGCGCCGGTGTTGATTGCCCCACTCAACGTGAAATGGATAATTCTTTTGGATGTGGCTCTCATCCCTTATATACTGGCCGAACCTCTCGGCATAATCGCCAGTATAGCGATAATCGGGATAAAGAAGAGGGGGAATGGTGCCTCCCCCTAACTCTATCAGGCCTCAGCCTGTGGGACTGATTCGGTTCTCGAGTCTCCCTCTCGGGATGGGGCTGCCCTGCATCTACAAGAAATATCAAGATAAGCAATATTAAGACAAAACAGTATTAAGAAATCAAGGATTAAAGAAAATTGAAGTGCGATATATACCTCCGGCGACAGCAGCACGAGCTTAAGCCCGGACTACCGCACGAGCGGGATGATAGTTCTTCCGGTGAGGAACAGCCGGTGACCCAGACGTGGACACATCTCCTCCAACTAGAAAATAAACATTGACAATAAAATTACATGAAGTTCATGGTTATTCTTAGAGGATATGTAAAATGAATAAATATTTTATATTTAAGAATACTAACCTGCAGACTGAGCGGAGGGTATGAAACCGGCGGGAGTGGTCTCTGCGTTAGATGTGGATACATCACCTATAATTAGACAATTAAAAATTGATTATATAAGTAATTGCAATAAGAATGTGTATATCTATAATATAACATTCTAAATCAACACTTTGACTTCCATCCCAACAAAACAAGTAGTATATTATATAAAAACTCGTAGCTCGAATTGTTATTCGCTTTGATCTGATATGCATCAATAAAGGATATAAACATACCCGCAAATGCAGGGGTGGCCTCTGCCCGGGATGTGGAGGCACCACCTATAACTAGACAATCAAAAATTTATTATCTAAGTAAGAGAAAAAAGAATGTGTGTATATTTATGATATAAAATTCTAAATCAATATGCATGCACTATAGGATATATAAACATACCTGCAGGTGCGGTAGTGACATCTGCCTTTGATGCGGACGCACTACCTACAGCTAGACAATTAAACTTTAACTATATAAGTAATTTTAAAATAAATATGCGTGTATATTTATAATATTATATTCGAAATGAATATGCGTGCAATATACATGGAGGTGTAGCTATGTCCACATGGAAGGAGTCATCTGAAGGGTCTACAGATCGGGGTGCAAGACCAGCCCTCTGGAGCTCCCTACGAAACTCCCCGAGCGGCAAAACCGCTTTGCCTCTGCCTCTGCGTGGCTAGTGCTCCTGCCGCCCCTCGCTGCTCTGGGCGTTGCCATCAGACCTTGATAAGAGTACAATCATTACATATGCATGCAATATATGTATAGATCGTAGAAATGTGAAGTAATAATATAACATTACTGATAACCTTTTTCGTTTCGTAGACGCATTAGACAAATCTACTTGGATTTCATCATCGATATCATTTCTAACCCACGTAACTTCACGATCAGCCAGAGACAACCCGTCTTTTGAAACAGACGACTGGAGCACTCTAAGTCTTCTATCTTCTTTATCCTCATCGCTGTCCTCCATGCGATCCTCGAATTCTGGGACATCGTAAACATCCTTGGGTTTCCAATGGTGTACGACACTCCATCCCGGATGTTTCAAGTACTATGAGTGGTATACTTGGAACGCTTGGTTCAGAAAGATAAATGGATCGTCTTGACCATAAAATCGAAGTGTGTTCACACTAAGTAAATCCATATTCATCTTTCCAAGTCCCGAGATTGTTTCTCCACTTATCCGTATCGGTTCATGTATCGTACCAAATACACTGAAATATATAAAACGGATCTGATCGTCCGGGGTATTGGATGCCAAGTATGCAATTTAAGTATCGATAATAAATCACACCATCCGATCCTACTTTCTCAATCCCACTATTCTGAGTGGTTCGAGATATTTCTTTGTCCTTAACTTCAAATTTGTATTCAAGGACACCGAATTTTTTATAATATGCAACCTCCATGCTAGGAAACTGAGCTAAATATCTTGAATCTCTCTCTAATGATACAAATAAGTTCAGACCGTGGATCTGATAAAACAAATTTTATGGAAAATACATAACGATATAAGTTTAGATTAAAACTGGTAGCAATAACATGTTATTCGAACAACTTACATGATCTGCAACCCAATCACAAAAATTATCCTGATGATATTTTTCCAATCGTTCATCATTTCAATCAGAATGCCCCTTACGTATCTCATCAATATGAATTATGTTTTCAACAATAAATTATGACATTAATATTATATTATTTCATACACATACAAACACAAATATAACAATTAATCCAAAAAAAACTTACTCTCTAATTTATTCAAGACATACGCTATTGAGGAAGATAAACCGGTATATCTTGTTGATAAATATAGTGTCTACTCTCTTATAATCAGCTTTACTATATAGCCCGTCTTGAATTCTCTGAGGCCGGTTAAGTTTCGTCTCAATGTTCTCGTCCAGAAAGTGGAAACAAAATGTGGTTATTTCATCTAAAAGATAACCTTGTATGATAGAACCCTCTGGTCGATTTCTATTACATATATACTTTTTTAGAGTGTAGAGATATCTAAAGAAAATATGTTAAATAAATAAATACGGGCATATAGGACAACAATAATTTTACAAAATACGTGAAACGAAAAATTTAACGTACCTTTCGACGGGATACATCCATCGATATTGTACCGGTCTAGCAAACTTAGCATCGGTTGTAAGATGAACCGTCGGGTGTATTATGATATTGAAGAACGACGGTAGGAAAATATGCTCAAGCTTGCAAAGTATCAATGAAATAAAATTTTCTAGATTCTCCAGCGTCACAACATCCATGATTTTAGCGCACACTTCTCTAAAAAAACAACAAAGGTCATTAATTACTAGACCAACCTATTCGGGAAAGGAAGTCCTAAGGGCTAATGGGAGAAAGTGCTCCATAATAACATGGTGATCATGACTTTTCAACCCATCGATCTTGCCTTTCACAATTTTTATCTTCTTGCTAAATGATCTTAAGAAACTTGTGAGAACTTTCAAATCATGCAACACTTGCATAAACCTTTTCTTCTCCGGTTGTAACATATGATACAAGGGATTAGGAAGTATAAACTTGTCTGGTTTACCTGCTATCGGTTTAAGAGGCAATTCACTTCTAATTTTCCAGTCCTGAAGATCCATTTGAGCACGGAGGCTGTCTTTCGATTTTCTGTCTTTACAAATAAGCAAGTTGAGTACATACTCGGATACTCCCTTCTCTATGTGCATGACGTCCAGACAATGATACACTAAATTTGTTGACCAGTACGAAAACTCATAGAAAATACTTAAATTGTTCCAGTATGGTGGTTTGACCTGTTTTGCCGGATCTATCCTGAAGGTCATATTATTATAACCATCCCACTAAGCAATCACGTACTCTTCGAACATTGAGGCTGGAGGCCTAGGAAGCTCTTAATGACCATTAAAGTGAGCAACGTCTAATCTGTAAGGAAGGTTAGTGGTAGGAAACGCCGATGACCGCAATAACAAACCTTCCTGCTAAAATTCAACCATTTCGATGTTGTGTCTTAATGGAAATAAGGGCATGTGTTCATACCAGAATATTGCATTTAATACCGCCCATTCTTATGCTCGTTTGTTTATAGGCAGGTGCTTTTTAATTCGTGTTTGCTACATATTTACAGGATACAAGTTCCTAGTCCAAAATAATGCAAATGATACAAAATCTCCACAGTTACGCCAAAATACAGAACATCTGTTGTCAACAGATAAAATCCGGGTTCCGGTCATCCGTATCCGTCCAGTGCCGCGTACCGGTTCCAGAGACAAGACAAATGATAGTGGTCATTTGTGTCTGGGACAAGTACAAAGCACAAGAGGGGCAGCACAAGAATCAATGAGTGCGCAGAGCTCGAGGGAGAAAAGGTCAAAATTATTATTTTTGATGCCATTTTGGACCGTTGCAGATCTGAAGAAATTGTTGAAGCAATTTGCAATTTGGAGCATGTAGAACAACATAAGAGAGCAACATAGGAAAACTAACAAAATACGACATCCTAACTCCCCTACATGGCCGCGGATCCGCGGCCAACATGGAGACTCCGCGGCCGAATTAACTCGGCAACTGATGATTTTCTGGGGGCTGTTTGGACATTTTATCTAGGGCCAGAATGTTGCCCTAGGGTTTCAGCACGCAGCCTATAAATAGCCCAGTTTTGTGCCAAGCCAAGTGTCTTCTTCATGTCTTCTTTTCCCATCTCTTTTAGTATAGTTTAGTTTAGCTTCTTCTTCTTCTTCATGTCTTCCTCCATTAAAATACAGTAAGAGCATTGAGTGGATGATGAAATGAAGATGAGAGTTATTTTTATCTTGTCTCTTTTATTTATTGTCTTGTAATTTTATTATCTTGTATTTTAATTTCAATTCTTGTTGTTAATTAGTTGTTGTTATTTCTTTTTTTGTTCTCTTTTCTTTTCTTCTTTTATCCGTATTTTCAAGCGATGATACTCGACGGAGTTCCTTGCTAAGGTGAGGACCCAAGAGTTAGCTTGCTTCACTTGTAAAACCGTATTTTCCTTTTCTCTCTTTTCTTCCTTCTTGTTTTGTTTTGTTTTCTTTTATAATGTGTGAATAATTTCCTACTTGTTAAGGCTAAGGAAGGTGGTATGAGGGACGGAGAAATCGCTTGTGCTTCTCTTCGCCAAACATTTTGAAATGAACCCTGACCAAACAAACGCAACCCCATCGCTTAGGCTCGCTATACGTGACATGTAGCCGCGACCTAAGTTGAGATGTCCTTTAAGCGCACTACAACGTGACATGTAGTTGTGACTTAATTGGATACATGGTTGCGGGTGTTTGGCCGAGGGTTGGAAATAAGCATATTTAGCGAACGGACAAGGGGCACTAGGAATGGATTTAGCGTTGGAAAGCTTGCTTAAACTCGCAAATCCCATTCCTATGTCCTCCTAATCCCCGCTACTTTCGATTATCCCAACATCGTTTTAAGAATGGCAAAAGATAAGTACAAGACTAATCCTAACTCTACTAACCAATCTTAACCTTAACAAGCTTACTTGAACATAAATACGAACACTTAGGATAGAACGAAACAAACATATACACATTCTTTATTGACTCATTTAAAACTCGAACGGACATACAACCATCTCCCTGTGGATCAACCCGTGCTCAACCAGCTAGCTGCATAGTGACACCGTCCTGATCGCGGTTATAACTTTAGAACTTTGAACCCCGACACGCCAAAAGCGTGCGATCAAATGGCGCCGTTGCCGGAGAGACGGTAACGTATTTTCTTTCTTGTTATTCGGGTTAATATTCTTTTTTGTATATATATAAAATTATAAATATAAATATAAAATAAAATCTTTTTGTTATTTTTGATAATTTTTGTGTGCAAGTGTGCAGGCTAATCTGGAGTAAGTACAGTAATCCAATCAAGAAACAGAGGTTTTTATAGGGTGTACAGAGAAGAGCACGTGTATTGACCAAGGTTTCAAGCCCCAACTCATCAATTTGACCGCGGAACCGCGGTCTAAGTGTGGCTTGCGCGGCGGTTCCGCGATCCTCTTGTGACTTCAGAGCCAAATTTTTTTCTGCCCTTTCTATTTCCTCTAGTTCCCTCTCTGAATTCCACTATATTGTATTTTCTGCAAGTATCTTTACACAGAATTGCACAGCCGCCAAATAAATTTTTATTGTTTTAGATTTTTTTTGTTTACCGCTTTGCATATATTAATACAGATATTAAGAGGCTATAACACCAATTCAGATTGGGTGGGGATTTCATCACCCTTCCTAAGACCCCACAAATCACTAATTGCATACGGATTACCTTGAGCTAACAAAAAATATCTAGACCAAACCTATAAGGACATGTCGCGCTCATTTAGGACAAGTGAAGGTTTCGGGGAATCGGTCGTTTATCTAAACTTGACTTTGTGGTGCCTAGGCTAGACAAGTGAGGAGGTAATTTTAAAAGGCCCGTCTCACGGTGATTCGTGAGCGGAACCCTCCTTACCTCACTTGTGCTTACCTGGCCACAATTGGCAGTGAAGAGGCGATTCGAGGGTTATCCTGCAACTTGTCGCTTGGAAGTCTAGGAGCGGTCTAGTTGGAATTTGAAGACCCTAGCTCTAGGTGTGTTTGTGCATATTGTGATTGTGATTGTGCTTGTATAAATATAATTTCGTATTCTTTCAAACAAACAATTTCAAAACTCCAAAAACAAACTTTTTTTCTTTTAATAAAAAAATATAAAAATAAAAAAAATCCACATTCTTTTTTCCTTCCTTTCCTTCTTCTTCTCTTCATATCATGGGTACTCCACCTAGAAAAACTCTTGCCGAACTTTAGTACCCACAACCAGACATAACTTCCTACGGCTCTTGCTTTGGTTGAATTTCGAACGAACCCTCCATGCCCAAAATTTCACTGAAAGATCGCATAGAAGCGTCTAGGACAAACACTTGCACTCCGCATTCCACTTTGTATCAACCTTTTCAACCTCCCGCACCCGCTTATGTTGATACCCCTTTTGCAAGTCGTCCTTTGTCCATCGCTGAACATATTGAACAATCTCGTAGACGATATTTCACTCCTTTCACCACTTCAAATTCTTGGGATCAACGATTCCATTCACTTTCGTATCCAAATGTTGATCCTACCCCTGTCCAGCCATTCAATTCCTCCCAGTCATACCCGACTTTTACACCTTCCCTAGACATTGCTTCTGAACCATCATTTTGGAGTTTCCAGTACCAAAACAACTTTGAATTTTTTACTGAAACCCCTTCACAACCCATGTCTAGTCTGGAACAGTCATTGGAATAGTTTAGGGTAGCGTCGTACCAACAGATAATGGATATGAATGTGTCCATGGCCGCCCTCATGCAACCTACTTACCCGGTAGCTAGTTTCCAACTAGCTCCACATTTTCCAATGTATGATGAGGCGGTAGGACAGGCTATGAATTTGAGTGGAGAGAGTGAGACGTACACCCTTCCAAATCAAACCTACCCATCCCAAATTGAATCCCACAACTCCTGTTCTGAAAGTCTATCAAGTGGTCCAAACGATTCACCAATTAAAGATAGAAGGATTAGTGAGTTGTGTGACTTTGTAGTGTTTGATTTACCCGATTGTGAAGGGTCCCTTTCAAGTGAAACCTATCCCAAACCTTTTGATCTCTACACCTCCATCTTAAAACCAGAATTGATTGAAATCCATGCTCTTGATGAGGTGTCTGAGAAAATTGATTTTCACTTGATTGAGGATATTGACGCTGGGAATATTTCGGATGATGAACCCGCAGTTTTGGATGAGTTTTTCTCTCCAATTCATCATCCCGAGTCTTTAACTGTTTTTCCCGAACTTCATATGCGTCTTGATTTTGATGAAATTTGCATGGATAAGCTGAATTTTGAGGAGACTATTGAGGATAGTACTGAGGATGAACCAGTTTTAATTGATGAGTCGGATTTTCCAATTCATCTTGTTCCTTTCATTGACTGTGTACACCCTCCTGAACCTTTAACCGATAACCTTCCTCAATTACCTACCTCCATCCTTTCCATCGTTCCAACCTTGCAAGTAACCGTATCACTTCCATTTCCATTGTCTGGTTTACCAAGTTCGGCTTACCTATGGTTTCTCACGAATCTTGAGGGATTTGACCCCATTTCTCGACGGGTTAATAGATTAGCACAAATGCTTTTTACACATCGTTCATCACAAATTGTGCTAATTTATTCGCTCCATTTTCACCCTCAAGTTCGTATTCCACTTCTTTCTCCATTCCGCCATTCTTCTCCTTCACCGAGACCGGACGTCGCTTCTATCCCCACACGGTCTTGCGTGTTTCTTATTTCTTTTCTCTACATTCCATTCTTTCACCAACCGCCGATTTATAACGATAAGATCTTTGAATGGTTGGTGCTCACTTTTGACCTGTGTAAGGCCTTGTATAGCTTGATACTGTTATTTTTTTCCCCCCTAATCCTGAATTTCAACGCTTAACAGTGGAAACACTGTTTCACTTAAGTTTGGGGGGAACCTTTTTGTTTATATATTTTCCTTTATTTTATTTTGTATAAAATTTTCTTTTGGAGAGCGCCGACAATTTTGACCCTCTTGATGTAGCCTGACAGTGAGAGCACTGTCAAGTTTAAGTTTGGGGGGTGCTCGGTAAGCTTTCTTCCTTCGCATTCATTTGTATATTCTGCATTTGCATACATTAAAAAAAACCCATAAAAATCGAAAAATTTCCAAAATATAAAAACTTTGTCGTCAAGTTAACTAATAGGGTAACTTAGTTTTTTATTCCGAATGTTTAGTTGATATATTAGAAATAACTAAATCCTAGGCTTAGGAATTGAAAACCCTAAAAATAACCCTCATTCTGTCTAACTTTGGTAAGTATACGTCCTTACAGTTTTTTTTGAGAAATAGGTAATCTTGAGTTCAGTTCTTGAGTTAAGTCAAGATGAAGGGAAAGTATTGAAGCTTTACTGGAGGATAAGTCTGAAAAATAGTTTCTATTCTTGAATCCAAATTTAGAAAGTATATACCCTACAAATTGCACTTACACGCACCTTGAAACTTGGGATAGTAGAGGATACCTAGAAATACTCTTGCCTGAAAACATAATATGAAAGAAAAAAAAGGTATTTAAAGCTAAACACCAAAAGAGCATATTGAAAAATATATCCGGTCTTGAAAAAGAAAAAAAAGAAAAAGGAAAAATAAATAAAGTCAAGACCTGGAAACTGCTAATTACGCTTTAAGTTCACACATTCCGTAATCGGCCGTTAGTGCCTCAAGAAGCATTAATAGTCGCATGAAAAGTGTGTGGGCAACACCGTCCATCATTAAATGAAAAGAAGTAGCATTAGGTATTAGGGTAAGGGTACTATAGCTTGAATTGAATTCTCAAGTGTAGGGGTGAAATAATACACACACGTAGGGGTATACAATCGATATTTGGATAAAAGATAGAAATAAAGAATAAGACTTGTGTTTTCTGTAAAGTTGATAAAAATTCCGGAATTAAGACCGCACTTTAGAAGGAAAACTCAGGAGATACCAATATCTTTCTCAACTTTTTTGGAACGTATAGGATCTAAGATTAAATAGATAGGAGGTGTGAAGCATTAGGGTTGGATGTTTCTAACTTAGGATGATAGAGTTTCTAACGTAGATACTAAACTGTAGGAGTAGAATCGATATTAATTTATGACACTAGCTTGACGGGATTTTGTGGGTAGTATCCGCTGAAAACCCTTAGGAGACAATACTCCTCCTACTAGGGACACCTAGAGGTTTAACGGCTTGTTGCACGAGCTCAGTGCAATCGCGTTCCCTGCGAAAGTGAGGTTATGACTTTTTGTGAATAATTGGTTTTGCTCGGGACGAGCAAAAGTTAAGTTTGGGGGTATTTGTTCATACCAGAATATTGCATTTAATACCGCCCATTCTTATGCTCGTTTGTTTATAGGCAGGTGATTTTTAATCCGTGTTTGCTACATATTTACAGGCTACAGGTTCCTAGTCCAAAATAACGCAAATGATACAAAATCTCCACAGTTACGCCAAAATACAGAACATCTGTTGTCAACAGATAAAAGCCGGGTTCCGGTCATCCGTATCCGTCAAGTGCCGCGTACCGGTTCCAGAGACAAGACAAATGACAGTGGTCATTCGTGTCTGGGACAAGTACAAAGCACAAGAGGGGCAGCACAAGAATCAATGGGTGTACGGAGCTTGAGGGAGAAAAGGTCAAAAGTTTTATTTTTGATGCCATTTTGGACCGTTGCAGATCTGAAGAAATTGTTGAAGCAATTTGCAATTTGGAGCATGTAGAAAAACAGAAGAGAGCAACACAGGAAAACCCACAAAATACGACATCCTAACTCCCCTACATGGCCACGGATCCGTGGCCAACATGGTGACTCGGCCGCGCATCCGCGGCCGAGTTAACTCGGCAACTGATGATTTTTTGGGGGCAGTTTGGACATTTCATCTAGGGCCAGAATGTTGCCCTAGGGTTTCAGCACGCAGCCTATAAATAGCCCAGTTTTGTGCCAAGCCAAGTGTCTTCTTCATGTCTTCTTTTCCCATCTCTTTTAGTATAGTTTAGTTTAGCTTCTTCTTCTTTTTCATGTCTTCCTCCATTAAAATGTAGTGAGAGTATTGAGTGGATGATGAAATGAAGATAAGGGTTATTTTTATCTTGTCTCTTTTATTTATTGTCTTGTAATTTTATTATCTTGTATTGTAATTTCAATTCTTATTGTTAATTAGTTGTTGTTATTTCTTTTCTTGTTCTTTTTTCTTTTCTTCTTTTATCCGTATTTTCAAGCGATGATACTCGACGGAGTTCCTTGCTAAGGTGAGGACCCAAGAGTTAGCTTACTTCACTTGTAAAACCGTATTTTCTTTTTCTCTCTTTTCTTCCTTCTTGTTTTGTTTTCTTTTCTTTTATAATGTGTGAATAATTTCCTACTTGTTAAGGCTAAGGAAGGTGATATGAGGGACAGAGAAATCCCTTGTGTTTCTCTTCGCCAAATATCTTGAAACGAACCCCGACCAAACAAACGCAACCCCCTCGCTTAGGCGCGCTATACGTGACATGTAGCCGAGACCTAAGCTGAGATGTCCTTTAAGCGCACTACAACGTGACATGTAGTTGTGACTTAATTGGATACATGGTTGCGGGTGTTTGGCCGAGGGTTGGAAATAAGCGTATTTAGCGGACGGACAAGGGGCACTAGGAATGGATTTAGCGTTGGAAAGCTTGTTTAAACTCGTAAATCCCATTCATATGTCCTCCTAATCCCTGCTACTTTCGATTATCCCAACATCGTTTTAAGAATGGCAAAAGATAAGTACAAGACTAATTCTAACTCTACTAACCAACTTTAACCTTAACAAGCTTACTTGAACATAAATAAGAATACTTAGGATAGAACTGAACAAACATATACACATTCTTTATTGACTCGTCTAAAACTCGAACGGACATACAACCATCTCCCTGTGGATCGACCCGTGCTCAACCGGCTAGCTGCATAGCAACACCGTCCTAATCGCGGTTATAACTTTAGAACTTTGAACCCCGACACGCCAAAAGCGTGCGATCAGCATGCTTACGAACCAACCTGATAGCATTCTATATGCAGGAAAGTCATTAATTGTCCACATTAAAGCCGCACGTATTGTGAATGTTGTATCTATGTTTTCATCGTAAGTCTCTACACCATCAATGAATAAAGATTTTAACCCATCGATCAGAGGTCGGAGATAGACATCGATATTGTTTCCTGGTGAGTTTGTTCCGTCAATAAATAGATGCATCATAAAATAGGATTGATCCATAACCAACCAAGGCGACAGATTATAAACTATCATTACAATGAGCCATGTGCTGTGGCTTCCAGCCATATAGTTGAATGGGCAGAAACCATCACTAACCAGTCCGAGCCTGACATTGCGAGGATCACTACTCAATATTTGGTGCCTCCTATCAAAATCCTTCTATGCCGGTGAATCTCTTGGATGACTCATTTTTCCATCTTTACTTGGAGCAGCATGGTGATTCCAAATCATTGCATCGACTGTTTTCTTGCACCTGAATAGCCTCTGCATCCTCTGTGTTATGGAAAAGCATCTTGCTATCTTGACAGGTATATCGGGCTTCTTATCAGATTCTTTCGGCTTATACTTGGCCTCTCCGCATGTTAGACACTCTTTCAAATCTGAATTCTCTTTCCGGTACAACACGCAATTTTTGGGACATGCATGAATCTTCTCACACTTCAGACCCAAATCAGATATCATCTTTTGGGTTTTGTACCAATTGCCGGGCATGTTATTTCCCGGGGGCATAGAACCTTTCAGGAACTTCAAAAGTATTGTGAATGACTTGTTGCTCCATACATTTAAGCACTTAATCTGGAAAAGTTGGACGAACCATGATAGGGTGGAATACTTTGCATTATCATAAATTGGTCTTCTAGCATCATTCATGAACTTTTCATACTTATCCGCTTGCGGTCCTTGACCGGAAAGAATGTCATCTTCGATAGGAATACTATCACCGAGGACAGCCTCTACCATATCCTCAATTTCTTCTTCTGGAAATAAGTTATCGTCTTCTTCTTCCGTCGCATTACCGTCTTCTCCTTCTTCTTCTGCCGCATTACCATCTTCTTCTTGCCCTTCCCCGTGATATAGCCAGGTTGTATAAAATCTAGTAAAACCATGTTTAACGATGTGAAGCTCTATGATTTCTACCTTCTGCCAGAACTTATTCCCACATTTATCGCATGGACAGAGAATCTTCTCTAACACGATCTTATTATGTGTGCGTGCAAATTCAATGAAAGCAGCAACTCCTACGACAAACTTAGATTGCATGTATTGTTGCCAATCCACATACATCCAATCCTTAACTCTGATGTACTCATGGACCATGTTAGACTGTATCATATAAATTGTAGGTTATGGTGACTATATTGAGAAATCTAAGAACTAGATGGTTACTGACAAAGAAAAAAATCCGTAGAGGCAAAATTTTCATTGAAAAAAATAAATTATCGATTAACAAAGTTAAATTTGAAGATACCCAAGTATGAGTTGTATTCTATATATGTGTGTTTCAATTTATGATTTCGCTTAAGTGTAAGGTTGTTAATGTATATGTGCTTTGTGTGTGCGTTTGTTGTTTATTCGTGTTGTATGTATGTGTTTCGGCTGTCGGGGGTAAGTCTTCTATCTCATTAAGAATGTATAGAGCAGACACCCATTCGCTTGTGTTTTCATCTGTTTCGAGTAAATTTCGGCAGCACCTCCCCGCTGTTCTCCGAGTACACTGTAATAGAATAGATAATTATTTCAATACTCTGAAACATCGTTGAAATGAACATCTAATCTATCTTTGTACATGGAGAACCAGCAGAAAAGTACCGACAAAATAACACGAAATGAATGAAAACATAAGTGAATGCAGGTGTTTGCTTTATACATTCCTAAATTGTCCAATCTGGACAAATCTATCGGTTATCATACGATTGAATTTTCTCATCATATAGATTACACGACAGTTGTTAACACCAAACGATACCGTTCGATATTTAACAACCTTCGTATAGTTCTATGTCACGACAAATATCGAGCGTATGTTAACCGATAGACGGGGACTAAGTCGTACTTTGATCTCACATATGGCTATCGATAAGAATATGAAAGTTTTATATTATCATCGAGTATCATATATTGGTTTTAACTCGAACATTTAACTTTAATAGGTTTTACGTTTACGTTTCGTTTTTAAGGGTTTGAAGTTTTTAGTTTAGGTTAAAGTTTTCTTACGTTTACGGTAAAGTTTTACGTTTACGTTATCATCAAGTATCCTACTGAAGGAACTAGTGCACCCTAAACCCTAACCCTAATTAACCCAAACTAACCCTAATCATCATCCTAACTCAAATCATCCCTAATTAACCAAAAATTAATCCTAATCATCACCCAAACCCTAACCCAAATTAATCTAATTAAACCAAATTAACCCTAATCAACACCCTAATCCAAATTAACCCTATTTTATCTAATTAACCCTAACCCTAATCATCACCCAAACCCTAACCCAAACCAAAATTAACGATAATTAATCTAATTAACCCTAACCCTAACCTTAATCATCACCAACTCTATTTTACCTAATTAACCCAAATTAACCTTAACCCTGACCCTAATCCTAATCATCACCCAAACCGTAACCCTAATTAACCCTAACCCAAACCAAAATTAACCCTAACCATAATCATCACCAACCCTATTTTACCTAATTAATCCAAATTAACCCCAACCCTAACCCTAACCCTAATCATCACCCAAACCCTAACCCAAATTAACCCTAACCCAAACCAAAATTAACCCAAATTAATCTAATTAACCCTAACCCTAATCATCACCAGATAACCCAAATTAACCTCTACCCTAATCATCACCAGATAACCCAAATTAACCTCTAATTAACCCGGCCCTATAACCCTAACCCTAAAATCAACAATAATAACACCAAATAAAACAAAATTATAAATTAAATTCCTAATTAATTTACAGAAATCAAAAACATAACTAAGGAAAATTCATTTTCAAATTAAATAAATTCACCTCGCTGCCAAAGACCGGCCGGCGGTAAAGAACTTGAGGAGTTGGAGGCTAAGAGTCCGATGAGGTGGAGGAGGCCGAGAAGATAGAGCTCGAAGAGGTGGAAGCGGTGACGAGGAACCCCACGACGAGCTCGATCAACGACGATAGAGGAGGAACTCACCGACAAGCTTGATCGGCGACGAGGAAGTCGACGACGAAGTATGAGGAAGTCAACGACGAGGGACGGGCTTGATCGACGAGGGCGTGGGAGAGATAAGGTTGGTGGGAAATTTTGGGGGACAGTGGGAAATTACTTAGCTTTATTTTTTTTAATAACCCTTTGTTGCCCCTACAATTCAATCCGTAGGGCTTTCTTGTGCAGCACCATAAGGCCAAATAAAGAGATTACATTTTAATATTTTTTAATTTATTTATGCCTCTACGGTGTAAACCATATGGGCAATAAAAAGTTGCCCCTACGGATTCCTCTATCCGTAGGGACAGCCTCTAATTGTTGTTGGAAATATGTATGCCCTAGAGTCCATTATTTGATAGTGGATGTATCGGCATGTGTGTGTGTGTGTGTGTAGAGAGAGAGGACATTCTTACTCGATATGATAGTATGCTATCTAGTTACTCTTTATCCTGACATGTTCACTTGATCATGCATATTATTCATTTGGTACATGTTGATAAATCCCTTAGGGTATTTGCTTGACTACTGAGATTATGATGCAGATCATACTAGTGGGACATGTGTAGTTTATAAGCATATCTTAAAAATGTTCCTAGTCTTGGGTGTATCGAGACGGGGCATCGATACTCCAAAGTAGACTAGCGTATACGTTTCTTGACCCATATGATGGGCGATGGATGATCCCATATCCATTGGTATTGGACATCAAAGATTCTATACGGGTGCTCAGCGGAGACTGGGTACACTGAACGGACTCGCCGAGAACTCTTATATAGTATTATATCTATCTTCAGATAGCAGTTCTCAGGTGACACTGGTACAGGTTAGTCTGTAGACCCGAGATCGTCATAGAGTTGTGTGTTCTCCCACTATACTTTGATTTCCACCCAACCACGGCTCTACCGAGTCATTCAAATAGGTGGATTTTAGGTACAGTCCCGAGAAACATGGAGGCAATGAGCGATAGGAGGGTCTCGTCTCTCCCGGTATTGGGGGTTTATGTTGCGCTGTGGTTGATTGGCTATAACAGGAAGTCCCTGGCCAAGGATGATGAGATTTACTGATAAATATTATCAGTGGTTTCTCGATCTGTTATAGGCCATACATCGGCATGACTTATTGAGTTATTGGGGTCGACGATATCATCCCCAGACTCGATATGCAGCATATCTGATGAAGAGACCGGACTGTACAGTAAGTGTTGCTGGTTGGCTCTACGGGAGTTTTGACAGGTTCGCTTATTGTTTTTCTGTTCGCTTAATACCTGGGAGCCGTTACGTACAGCTAGTGCCGCTGAAGGTTTGTGGGTATGTGATATGATCACTGCCTGCTGCTAGCGTATTGACGAGTCTTAGAGTCCCACAAAGGGTTTCCTAACTCAGGCGAAACGATGTGGGGTGCATATGGGGATATGCATGGGAGCTTGATTAAATACGCGTATATGACACCGTATTTTAATTTGGCGTTTTTTATTGGTCGGGTCGTATGTGATATGACCGGATTATTAAATCATGTTTTGATTTAATATTTAATGACCATTAGCTCATTTATTAAACCTTTTATTATAATGTATGTATGTTTATATTGATATTCATGCACACATGCATGCATACATGTGTCATGGTTGATGATACATTGGAGATGGTTATGCAAGACTCACATGGAAACCATCTTAGTATTTTTTATTATTGAGTTAAAAGAAAAAAGAAATTAAATCATGGTTGATTTTTTTTGTTCTACACACTTCTTAAAATATCTTATACTAACCATTGTTTCATTTCTAATTATCTTTTAATTCAACATCAAAAATATCTAGATATTTTCTAGCCTTAGTTAAAAGTGAGTGTGACTCTCTCTTATGGATTTATCTTGAGTTTATTTTCTTTTGAGCTCAAGGAAGCCATTTCCATCTTTTTCTTCCTCCAAGCTCTCTATCTCTTCCAAGTGAGTGAAGAGAAAGAAAAAGAAAGGTTTTTAAGTGAGAATATTACTCACTTCACCAATCTATATTAGTCTTTCCCTCTAGTGTAGGTTGTTTGCTTCACTTCCATTTAGATCAAGTGAAGCTAGGAGCTTGAGCAAAGGGACTCCATGGTGGATCGTCATGGACTTCGAAGGCTTCAAGAGAACCCGTTCAAATTCCAAGTAGAACCAAGGAGTCAAGGAGGAGAGATCTACAAAAGTTGTATTTCTGCCCTCTTAGTGTTAGATACTTGCTAATACGTGATACTTGCTACTTCTTACCCTAATGCTCTAGTTCGATTCTAAGTTAGGTTTGATTAGCATCCTAGATTTTTAAAGTTGCATATTTGATGCTTATTAAAATCTAGTGAGGGTGCTAAGCAAACTCAGCAATTGTAGTAGTATATAGTGGAAGGCCTTAAATCCTTCTCAAGAACCGCCTTCTTCAAATTATTCTATATCAATACGGTAATCATACAAACTTGTCATAAACAAAAACTCATATTCCCATCAAATTTCTCAATATCGAATTTCATAATCGTTGGAGATATGATGTAGGATCAAAATAACTAGTTGAAATTCACTTAGGAATTTCCACAAACATCTTAGGTATTTACAAACTAAAAACTTCAAAATCACAATATAAGAAGATGGGGAGAGGACACAAGCTTGGTTACCCATCGTAAAACTAGATCGTAAGATCGAAGACCTAACGGTTCAAGCAACCAAAACCCTAAACACCAAATCTCCCAAAGAACCAAAACGTAGCTCTAATACCAATTTGTTGCGGCAAATACGATCACGAATCAATAAAAACACAATAAAGAGAAGCAAACAAATAAACAAAAGTCAATAGAAATAGAGCACAAACCAAATGACATAAGATTTATGTAGAAAACCTATACGGGAAAAACCACGGGCGAAAGAGAGACACTTTACTAATCGACAAATATGGAGGATTTCAATGGTGGATGAACTCTCACAAGACCCCTCTAAGAACCCTAGCCTCCTCTCTCTCTATCTAATGAACAAAAGTGTTCCACCCAATTAGGATTACAAAATACAATTTATAGTATGAGACAAATAGAGTAGAAATAAGATTTCCAAAACTGTCCATAATTCGGCTCGACAGACCCTAAGCCGGCTCAATATTATCTTGAGCCGTTTCATACAAGCAGAGAGAAATTTGTGATTCCAGATATGTTGTGAGCCGACTTAAACTTATCTTGAGCCGTCTCATTATTCAGGAATAAGAATAAGAGGCAAACTCAACATCTTCAAAGCACCATCCATGCTTCCTTCAATTCTTTTTGTATAAATTTAAAGTCTTAAAGAAATGTATATGTACCAAAATCATACACAAACTAATATAAATGAAATTCTTTGATGACTCAATTTATACTGTTATTTCTTTGTACATATATCTGTGATGTTATCATTCTTATATGATATGATTTAGAACAATCTAACAAGATATTCCATCTAGTTATTTCTTGAAACTATAGGGTGCAAATTAACAATAAGTGTTTGCGCTTATTGAAAGTCACGAACCCAGGAGTTTCTGGTCAAACTCTGAAACTTTAACTTTGTTTTAAGTTTAAATAATATCTTTATTTTAACGTTCAATCGTTAGAGATTTTAAAAAGGGTAAACACATCTCTAAAACTGTTCTCTTCCAAACTTCCTTTTCTCGTTTCTTTTTCAAAAATTCTAATTCAAATTAATAATCGTCTTCTCCCTACCCCTTCAAAGAGTAGTCATGGATTTGAAAATGTATGGATGGAACGACGGAGAAAAAGAAATAAAATAGTATGTTAGTTGACTAAATTTGTTAGAGAGAAACATTTTTGCCATAGAAAGATACTGTGGATGGAAAAGTTAATACCGTTAGGATTTTAAGAATAAAATGCATGTTTTTAAGTTTAAGAAGATTTATTACTTTTCAGGAAAAAATAAGAAAGGTTTCGTTGGTCTTAAACCTTTTGGATACTTAAGAGGGTTTCTTGCTAATGTGGTTTTTGCCCCCTCTTCTAAAGCCTCTGTTGCCAAAACAGTAAGAGCCACTCCATTAATAAACTGCCCCAAGGAAAACACAGCAAGTGAAATCAACAGCAGACACGAAGGATAAAACCAGTAACATCAAACAATGAAGTGACATCTTTTTCCTTTCTGCAATTTAACAAGGTAAAAAGTTGCGAATATAAGTTTCTATATATCAAAGTTAGGAATATATTTGAACTTGCAGTCATAAATTAAAGATAGAAAAAGAAAAAAATTAAGGCCAGATTTCATCAATAGTTGGAACTACCTCAACATAAACGGAGTTACACATGGGAAAGTTGGCAACTGCCCACACTTGCATCCAGAACAAAGAAAAATGCTGAAGTATTCCTTCTCTTGAAAAATCTAGTTACAAGTGACAAAATCTTCTCAAAAACAGTAAACTGCACTGATTAAAAAAGATCATCAAAATAATCTGCTAATTAAAGATTTGCTTAACAAGTATAATTATCTTTATAGTTCTAGCTAGTTAGCCGGATTTAATTTGTTATATCTGATTCTAAATTTTAGTATGATTATATACATTAGTTTTATATAACAAATTGTCTAAAATAATTTAGCTGTTATCAATATTTGTATGTAACAAGGTTTCTATTTTTTGAGAAAAGATATAGTCCCACAAAATTGAGAAACAGAAAAAAAAAATTGCAGAAATTCACCCATGAAATCAGATGGGAGATCAGTGGATGAATGATGTCTGGGTCATGACATTGAAGCAGATTTCTTTTTATATATATACCATCCGTATGATATAATCATAATATGTTTCTAAATATATCAATTACAATTTTTTTTTGTTTTAGGGTATATTGATTTTGCCGGTAAAATCATTTGTGCAAAACTTTATGTTTTGCTTAATTTAATATAATAAATTTTGTGTTTATATACCCTATTTGTCCAACACTAACCAAAATTCTTGGCTCCATTTCTGCACCCTAAACCACCATTAACGTTTTAAATTTTGATTATTTTTTATTAGCAAAACTCCTACATCTAGTTGTAAAATATTAATTGCTAACAGTTCAAAAAAAAATATAAAAGTTTAAAGATGTACATTTTGTAAACAATTAACTGAAATAACAACATATATATGCTAGGGTCACATGTTTTTACACGAAGTGACATACACATAGCTTCTGCTTATTTGAGAAAAGTAAAGAGTAATAAGAATAAAGCAACCAATAAGCATATGCTTAATTAAAGTTTGATCAACTACCAAGAATCAATCAAAGGGGAAGCCATAGACAAGCTTAAGCCCCACATGCATGTACATGTAATAATTTTTTCCACAAAGGTGAATGAAAACAGGAGGTCTAATCAGACAACGAGGCTGTGAGATGAGTTGCCGGCCCTTGGCCGACCTATGCAGCAGCATTTCATGAGACTCGATCGAAAGAAAACATTATATCATCATGTGGATGATAGATATTCATGTATATGGCACACGTGTGGAGCATATGCATCAGAAGAAAAAAAAATCTTAACCTCCACTGAATTCCATGGACCCCCACCATCCACATGCCATGTTTCATTCCAACAACTTGTTACAAATCATATTTGGACACACTCATCTTAGACGATTATGAATCGTAAGGTGAGATTTAAAGTATTCGGTTCGTAACATCATCTGTTATAGAAAAGCATGAAATTATAAATATAGTTCTTTGGGACGATTTGAAATCAATCCCGCATGCAATTTTTCCTTATGTCACTACTACAAAGAAGGGTTGCCCCTACGGATTTATCCGTAGGGACAACCCACTGCCCCTACGGATATATACGTAGGGGCCAAAAAATACCCCGTAGGTGCAAAGGCCGCAGGTGCAAGTTGAGGCCCTGAACTTGTCCCTACGGTCAATTTTTTGCCCCTACGGATTTATGTGTAGGTCCTGTTGCCCCTACGGATTAAGCCGTAGGGTATAAGGTTTTATATTATTTACGGTTTATTTTAATAAATTACTTGGACCTACGGATATATCCGTAGGGGCATGTACTACCCCCTACGGATATATGCGTAGGTACGTTTCTATAGGGGCACAAATTCAGGATTCCTGATATTTTGCCCCTACGGATAACGCCGTAGGGGAGAGGCAGTGGCCCCTACGGATATATCCGTAGGGGCTTTCCCAACCCCCTGGCACTGAGATCAGGGGAAAATATCAGTTACTGCTGATATTTTGCCCCTACGGACATATCCGTAGGGGTAACATGTGTGCCTACGGATTAATCCGTAGGTACATATTGTCTGTAATTTTTTTTTAAAAATGGGCTGCTTGATTTTTTCCCGTCCTGTGCACAATAATATATACATCAATCAAATCATATATTGCAGTATTCATAATCACATCTCACGCATATATATAATATACAAAAGAAACACAAAAACTGAATATGATATAAATACAAACCAATATCAATATCGTTTCAAAATGTAGTACAATGTGTATGATATAAATAAATACATGTTTCAAAAAATAAGAACCAAAAATCTACCCTAGCTCGGTCCAGCTCCACCTATGAATAACGATAGAATAACGCGCGCCTGCTCCTCGGTCAATAAACTCTGCAATTCGTCGCGAGCGGGAGTCTGAGCGGCATATGGAGCCGGCGATGTGGTCTGCGCAGCCGCCGTCGAGGTAGTCGCTTGCGGAGCCGATCTACCATGTCGCGTCTGGATATAACGTGTGTAAAAAGCGTGTAAGAACTGTTTATTATTCGAATTCGTATCATTATTAAGTTATTTCGAAACCCTGTTTGGATATCTAGTTTGGAAAAGCGTTGTTTATTTCAATTACATATGTATGTATGATTAATCAAACTTAAGTCTAAAACCAAATAAGCTCAAGCTACGTACTGATTATGGATATGTTGATATGTATATAATATGAAATGATATTTTACTATAAAGTAGTATACATACCAGCATCTCCTTCAACTCCTGAACAATGGCCCTCAAGCTATCCAGTTCATGATGGACATGCCGGTCACTGGAGACGGAGGAAGTAACCGCCGGGGTGGAGTCCAACCTCATATGGGCCCTGCTAGGGCCCAATCCCCGGCCTCTCTCCCAACCTCAGTGGTGCCCTCCGTGTGCGGCGTCCAGAACTGGGGTCAGTAGCCTCGGATCGTTCTGTCCGGTAAAATCGATCCCCGAGCCCTGGGCCTGCTCAACCACCCGCTCCTACACCCATATTAAGCAGTAAAGTATAAGTATAAAATTTAAACTTGAACCTTCCAAAACTAAAATTTCAAATTTGGGTAGAAAAAATATTAACACTTACGCAGTACTCCTGGGTAGCGACGTCGGGATATCGAAGCTCGCCCGTGGCGGGATCTGTCGAGGTGCCGTGGACGGCAAGATATGCGGACAGCACGCTCGGTGTACCACCTGACGCCACGGTCCGAGATGTCTGCAATATTAGAAAGTAACTCTTAATATTAGAAATATTAGAGAATAACTCTTAATATTGCAGAATATTAAAGAATAACTCTTAATTTACCGATAACTCCATGGCTCGAGTAATGTTCCCCAAGCCACCTGTGTAAGTGGGGCGACCCCTCTTCGCCGACTTCCTGTTCTCCGTATTCTGAGCGGCCTGTTTCTGCACAACGCATTAACATTTAGTTTTCTAATTAAGAAACACAAAAAAACCATATAATATACAAAAGAAACCAAAATCAACAAATTCAAAGCCTTACCTACAGAGATAGAAGATGTGCTCCTCTGGTATCTGCATGTATCAAAATTTGAATAATATTAATTAATTTCAGTACTTACATACTAACAAGGTAAACTCGCATATAGCGCTGCTTACACATATGACAGGGAGTGAACAAGCTCTTGTAGATCATCAGGCGCAAATCTAATCTCATCAAGCAGCCCATGATAATGAGTTGGACGACTAAGAGCAAAAGGAATGTGTGTATATTTATGATATAGCATTCTAAATCAATATACATGCCCTATATAATATATAAACATACCTGGAGGAACGGGAGTGGCTTCTGTCCCTGATATGGACGCATCACCAACAACTAGACAATCAAACATTGACAATATAAGTAATTTTGACATAAACAGGTATGGATATCTATAATATTACATTCAAAATGGATATTAGAGAGCGCACCTGTAGTGAGAAGTGATAAAAGTATCACCCAACAAGAGTGTAATTTACAGAATCAGTTGAGACTCTTGAAAGTCATAGAAGAACCTGACCTGCACAAATCTGATGTATGCTTTCCATTGGACACTAAGAAGTCTCTAAAGGGAAAAGCCTGTGTGAAAGCCATCATTAGTTCATATCAGAAGATTGATGCTGAAACAGAGAACAAGGAATGTCATTTTTTTCTTCTTCAGCCACATTACTGTCTTCTCCTTCTTCTTCTGCCACATTACTGTCTTCTCCTTCTTATTATGTGCGCGTGCAAATTCAATTACTATATTGAGAATATGGATTAATAGTGAGTATAAAAAGTATTTCTCAAATGGCTTTTGCGTCTAAAAACCATAAACTACTAAGTCATGGCATACATAATTTTTTAGTATAAAGGTTGTTATTTTAAGTTTTCCCTTATAGAGATATGATCTAACTGCATCTATAAACTATAAGTGTGCAGAAAATTATGATAAGAAACCATAAGAAAGGGTCGTAGCCATGCATAACCTTGAATCTACATACCAAATCATGCAAAAGCATGCACTTATTGTCACCTTACCTTGGAATATAAAATATCTTGGAAGACTATAAGCGAGCATTTAAATCTTGATAGCTTTTGATTTCAACATATATTTTTCTCAAGTACCATGAAATATACTTCCTCCGTATAAACAGTTTTCAGGAAGATGGATTAATAATGACAAATTATCCATTGTGGCTCACTAGGTTAGCATTTTCTCTTCTATTGACCATCTTACTAATCTGCTTGGTAAATTTATTCGGAACCGGCTGCGAATCATTAAAAGACATGCATAAGAAAGAAAGCTAAAATACAGATATATAGCATACCGATACATCGAAACTTCAAAGTTACGATGACAATCCAGAGATATTTATTTCTACACATGTGGTGCGCGTGCGAATGCGTCAGGCATCATGGACAAATATTTCAGAACATGGAAAGTATTATTCGTATAAAGTAATTAAAACTTTTAAACACCTTGGCTAGATATTTTCTTAGTTGATGCAATCATATCATGAGGACTAAATTTAAGCTATTATACATATGCATATGTATTTTTCTAACCTAATATATATCACACACACACACACACACACACACACACAGAGAACACCAGGTAGGTAGAGAAATCAGGTAGCAGGATCCTGAAGAAATGAAGTCCATAGTATTGCTCATCATCATCATCCATGATCCCTTTGATAATATTTTTTCAAAGGGATCATGGATGATGATGATGAGCAATGCTATGGACTCCATTTCTTCAGGGTCCTGCTAGCTAATTTCTCTACCAAACTGGTGTTCTCTCTCTGTGTGTGTGTGTGTGTGATATATTAGGTTAGAAAAATACATATGCATATGTATAATAGCTTAAATTTAGTTCTCATGATATGATTGTATCAACTAAGAAAATATCTACCCAAGGTGTTTAAAAGTTTTAATTACTTTATACGAATAATACTTTCCATGTTCTGAAATATTTGTCCATGATGCCTGACGCATTCGCACGCGCACCACGTGTGTAGAAATAAATATCTCTGGATTGCCATCGCAACTTTGAAGTTTCGATGTATCGGTATGCTATATATCTGTATTTTAGCTTTCTTTCTTATGCATGTATTTTAATGATTCGCAGCCGGTTCCGAATAAATTTACCAAGCAGATTAGTAAGATGGTCAATAGAAGAGAAAATACTAACCTAGTGAGCCACAATGGATAATTTGTCATTATTAATTCATCTTCCTGAAAACGGTTTATACGGAGGAAGTATATTTCATGGTACTTGAGAAAAATATATGTTGAAGTCAAAAGCTATCAAGATTTAAATGCTCGCTTATAGTCTTCCAAGATATTTTATATTCCAAGGCAAGGTGACAATAAGTGCATACTTTTGCATGATTTGGTATGTAGATTCAAGGTTATGCATGGCTACGACTCTTTCTTATGGTTTCTTATCATAATTTTCTGCACACTTATAGTTTATAGATGCAGTTAGATCATATCTCTATAAGGGAAAACTTAAAATAACAACCTTTATACTAAAAAATTATGTATGCCATTACTTAGTAGTTTATGGTTTTTAGACGCAAAAGCCATTTGAGAAATACTTTTCCTACCCACTATTAATCCATATTCTCAATATAGTAATTGAATTTGCACGCGCACATAATAAGAAGTAGAAGACAGTAATGTGGCAGAAGAAGAAGGAGAAGACAGTAATGTGGCAGAAGAAGAAAAAAATGACATTTCTTGTTCTCTGTTTCAGCATCAATCTTCTGATATGAAATAATGATGGCTTTCACATAGGCTTTTCCCTTTAGAGACTTCTTAGTGTCCAATGGAAAGCATACATCAGATTTGTGCAGGTACGGTTCTTCTATGACTTTCAAGAGTCTCAACTGATTCTGTAAATTACACTCTTGTTGGGTGATACTTTTATCACTTTTCACTGCAGGTGCGCTCTCTAATATCCATTTTGAATATCGATAATATTACATTCAAAATGGATATTAGAGAGCGCACCCGCAGTGACAAGTGGTAAAAGTATCACCCAACTAGGGTGTAATTTACAGAATCAGTTGAGACTCTTGAAAGTCATAGAAGAACCTGACCTGCACAAATCTGATGTATGCTTTCCATTGGACACTAAGAAGTCTCTAAAGGGACAAGCCTATGTGAAAGCCATCATTAGTTCATATCAGAAGATTGATGCTGAAACAGAGAATAAGGAATGTCATTTTTTTCTTCTTCTGCCACATTACTGTCTTCTCCTTCTTCTTCTGCCACATTACTGTCTTCTCCTTCTTATTATGTGCGCGTGCAAATTTAATGACTATATTGAGAATATGGATTAATAGTGGGTAGGAAAAGTATTTCTCAAATGGCTTTTGCGTCTAAAAACCATAAACTACTAAGTAATGGCATACATAATTTTTTAGTATAAAGGTTGTTATTTTAAGTGCACGTGCAAATTCAATGAAAGCGGAAACTCCAGTGACAAATTTAGGTTGCATACGTTGTTGCCAATTCACATACATCCAGTCCATAACCCTGACGTACTCATGGGCCATGTTAGACTGTATCATATAAATTGTAGGTTATGATGACTATATTGAGAAATCTAAGAACGGGATAGTTACTGACAAAGGAGAAAATCCGTGTATATGCTTTGTGTGTGCGTTTATCGTTGAAAAAAATAAATTATCGATAATTAAAGTTAGATTTAAGGATACCCATGTATGAGTTGTATTCTATATATGTGTGTTTCGATTTATGATTTCGCTTAAGTGTAGGGTTGTTTTTACTTAAAGAAGTATCACCATCTACTATATATAAAAAAATGTAGCAAACTAGGACTAGAACTCATTTAACATTATCAACTAGTGAGATTTCAATGTCGAAAACTCCCTAAAAAGGAAAATGTACAGTACTTCCACAAAATACGTGTTGTCATTTCTAAATGGAAGTTTCTCAGTGCCACCATAGTAGCAGAAGATGGAATTGTTTATCGCAACTAGATTATGCTAAGCCTCCGATAGATTAGGCAAACATGATCTAGAAGAATATAATTAGCAGAGGAAATACGCAAATAAACATGCATGCATGCAGACATTAAAAGATTAATATAACAGAGATGTCTACTGATGATTTGTAAGATGTTATCGCAGGTAGGACAACTGCCAATTCTATGGCTTGTGGCCACCAGCGACTGCTTTCTCACCACAGTAAAAATAATGAGGGACTATAACATATCATGAATTCGATATGCACCATGATTTCATAGCATATGTCTATTAACCTACAATGTACAAGTTCTCGGCGTTGATTGCAGAGGTGCATACAGTCTGAACTAGTAAATATACGTAAGAAGGAAAAAGAAGAAACGATTCATAAATATGGTTGGGCCAGAAACAGACTTAGTCACTGGATGACATATAACTGATATTCCTTGATGTAGAAGTCAATACACCTTTGATAACAAACTCATTCTTTTTTGGGAGATATATGAATAACCGACTCTGACCCTCAGCATTCCATTGAACACATGGAAATCCATCGTATCTCATATCCAGCCAACTCACTTCACCGATCCTATGATCGCCCTCTGGAGGACGCACAGCCCCAGCCGCAGCCCCAGCCCCAGCCCCAACCCTAGCCCTAGGTGGTGGTGAT
Source organism: Agapanthus africanus (assembly GCA_030015575.1). NCBI lineage: Eukaryota > Viridiplantae > Streptophyta > Magnoliopsida > Asparagales > Amaryllidaceae > Agapanthus > Agapanthus africanus. The sequence goes on along the minus strand of CM057339.1, from coordinate 817,388,394 downwards.
GAATGTGAATCCTCATGTGATTTTGCATATTATTGCAAGAGCGTTAATGGGTTTTCAAGATTTGTACGTAGTCAAGAGCAATAGTGAGCAAGGAAAGTAAAAATAGTTTTGGAATTTTATCAAACGGTTGGTGAGCAAACTAGCAAAACGTTTTGAATGAAAATATAATGTAAAATAATTTCGAGAATCAAAAGTGATAAGCTTTGTTAATGATATGGGAGAGAAGCTTGCTTTTTTTTTGTGAGAAATATTTTAGGTTTTTTTTTCCTTATTTCTGTTACATCCTGACCGAAGAACTTTCACAATTGTTAAAATTCAGCGTTTTGGTCAGTCCTCTCCTTTATTGATATGCATGTGATGTGAGGGTTGGATTTAACACAGCAACCATTGTTCATCAATATATATTGCCAAATAAAGCTCTTTATTGTTGGTTATGTTGGTTTCATCCTATTCTTGCCTCAATTTGGTGTAATTTGAAATGGCCCACGATTCTAGGGTTTGATATGGGATGGCAATAGAAAAGAGAATTTGTTTTCAAGTTATGATCGAATACCATAATAAATTGGGAGTTGGTTAGGATTGTGAAATTGTGAAAGTAGTTGCATTTTTTTCAAGTATGATCTTGTGAAAATCGGATGAAATATTTAACATCATTTTGTTGTTATTTAGGATTAGCACCCTCTAAAGGATTTTAAGTTAAGATAATGGATATGGATTTTTTGTCAGGAAAAAGGAGATCTGCACATGCATAAATACTAGTATAAGATAATTCAAAATTTAGGACAACGGATACATATCGCTAAAAGATATAAATCGAAAACCCAAACAATATTTTGTGATAAACTTAAGTGTTCTTGCAAACTAATACAAATCTTGTTAAAAGAAGGGAAATTTTTTCCAAACCCGATTTGAAGAAGTTACTTGTTTCTAAACCCATGTATTTCTAAAATAGTCCAAAAAATAATTTAAAAATACAAAAGATCGATCCCCAAAATGATTTATACGTATAATAATTAAGGATATTTTTTCAAAATCCCAAAAATACCCTTATTCTTTTATGATAAAGTATTTTCTAAAAATTACGCATAATAAATGAGGGATCTTGTCATTTTCTTCTTCGTTGCTAATACTCCTTCTCTGTCTTCCTCAAATAACAAAACCATCTTTCTTATTCAAGCTTCAATAGAAAAATTGAATGTGTATTAAAATTTGACCCTTAATTCTAATCTTCATTCTCAAATTGTATTTCTTCATTTCTAATTTTCAGTTACCCAAATCTCAACCTTTCTCTTATAGTCATAGCTTGAGGCCGCTCCGCAGCCCAGCCCTAGCCCCAGCCCGCAGCCCCAGCCGCACCCCCAATAAAAAATTTGATAAATTGACCCTTCCCCGACCCCGACCTCGACCCTAACCCTATCCCGACCCCGAACCCGACCCCGCAGCCCAGCCCCCTGCCCCAACCCTAACCCGACCCCGACTGCGATCGCGACCCCAGCCCAACCCCAACTCGCGCGCCATGAACCCTAAGCCCAAAATAATCCCATAAATTCTTTAACTTACCTCGAGATTTACTCACCTGAACGGCTGCTGCGGCTGGGGCGACGATCTGAACGGCGGGTGGCGACGACAACTGCAGTGGCGACGAATCCGGCGGGTGGCGACGAGGAGAACAACCTTGGCGGTGACGGCGTGGCGATTTGGGGCTAATTTTCGCGCGCGATCGAGAGAGAGAGGGAAATGAGCGTAGGCGATCGATCTGAGATTTTGTTAAATAGATATTTACTTGCCCCTACGGACATATCCGTAGGTCCTTTGTTTGCGGCTCCGTAGAGGCAAACACCTAATTAAGAATTAATATTTTTATTCTTGGACGTCTTTGCCCGTAGGGGCAACCTTTTAGCCCTACGGATTTATCCGTAGGCTAAGTAATTTCTGCCCCTACGGATTACACTATCCGTAGGGGCAACCCCCTATTTTACTAGTGTGTATTAAAAAAAATTAATTCTTTTTAATTCGTCTTTTTTTCTTTTTAACCCCATTTGACCATATGTTGAGAAGGATGAACAATCGGAATTGTAGTAGTATGCTCAGAAATACAAATAAATGATTTGTACAAAGATATGATTTGACCAGTTTATATATATATTTGCAGATTAACTGGATCAATATAATATTTGACATTTGATTTAAGACCATCAATTAATTATAGTTTAAAACTAAATAATATTAATTTTCAAGTTTAAGAAAAAAGAATGAACATATATTATTGAACAGAGTGATTATACAAGTTAAGGCATTTTCACGTATGTAATATGAATGTCAAAGACTTGAAGTTTTCTTGTCGGTTCTATCAAATTATTAGAGAAATTAGAATAATCCCACGGTAAAAAGAAAGATCATGGCATGTAGAAAGTTCATGATTTAAAGTGAAACTAAATAGTTTCCGGCTTTCTATTGCTAAGTAAGTCATTTCTAACGATAAGTGGGACCAAACAAACAATTCAAGTGGGTCATTTCTTAAATCAAATGTCCCACTTTGTAATATTAAAGTCCCACACTGAAGACTTAATGTTCAAGTTGGTAAGTAGAAAGTTCCACTTAGAGAACTCAAAAATCAACTCAGAATTTCCCACTCAGAAAATAGAAGGGCCACCTAGGAATCCTAAACTACCACATGAAAGAACAAAAATGTCCATTTGAGAAGCAAACAATCCGAAGTTTCAAGTACGTGTAAAGTCAAAAGTCCAACTCACTTACCTTAAAGTCCTATGTAGTAAACTTTAAATTCTAGTTATCAAGCAGCAAGTCCCGATTAGAGAAAAATAAAGTACCAAGAAGAACTTGAAAGTTCCTATCATGTCCCGCTTCCCATTAGATAAGGAGCAAGAGCGATAAGCCAGCGACGTATTCACACTAGGAAACACATCATCACAATATGAACACGCCTAGCGTCTGGTTAAGCAAAATAATAATAATAACACTACTATGGCTAATATTAACGGGGAAGTGATCACGGTTACCAACGTGACCTATTTTGATTCACGGTTTCAAAAGATATGTTCACGGTTATATTCATGACTAAAACAAAAATAAAGCGGGCCCCACAACCCTGGAGCCATAAAATACCATATACCCCTAAAATTACTCCCGATCACTTATTTTCCATCTCCCAAATTTCCCCCCTATCGTTCCCAATTCTCCCGCCCTTCGCTTCCTCTGACACTGGTGCCGCCTCGCCTCCGTAGTCGAGGCCCGGCCCCTTAGAAGACGAAGCCTTTCTGGTCGAGCTCATCGTCGAAGGTCCAGACACGATCGAGCTCGTCGTCAAAGCTCGTCATCACCGTCGTCGAAGCTCGGTTGTCGTCGAAACTCGCCATTGTCGAAGCTCGCTGTCGTCGTCTAGAGGTAAGTAAAATTGATTAGGATTAGGGTAATTTAGAATTGTTTTGGTTTAATTTTAATTTTAATTTTTAGCCTAGGTCGTCGTCGTATCTAATCGGGGCCCTAGGTCGTCGTCGCCGTTGTTAAAGCTTGTCGCCATCGTCGTCTAGAGATAAATTTTAGATGTTTTTTTGGGTTAATTCTTATTTTTTACAGCTTACCCGATTTTTCCCCCTGCTGTAGTTGTTGCTGATGTTGTTGCTACTGTTATTGTTGGTGGTGTTGTAGTTGTTGTTGTTATTGTTGTTGGGGGTGGTGTTGGTGGTGATGGTGGTGTTGGGGGAGAGTTAGGGTTTGGATTGGGTTAGGGGTTAGGGCTAGGGATAAGGTTAGGACTAGGGTTAAGGATTGAGTTAGGGTTAGGGTTGGGGTTGGGGTTAGGGGTAGGGATAGGGTTGGGGTTAGGGTTAGGGGTAGGGATAGGGTAATTTATTGAATTTTGTAGGTAATTTAGTGAAAAACAACAATAGTTAAGAGTATTTTAGTGAAAACAACAATAGTTAAGGGTATTTTAGTGTAAATAAGTAACATTGATCAAATGGGGTTTTTTTAATTAAAAAATTTAATGATTGTTTAGTGAAAACAAGAAAATTTAAGGATATTTTAGTGAAATCTATAGTGATTAAGTTAATTTACTTAGATGAATCGTTTAGTTAAATTTTTAAAGTAGTTTAGTGAAAAACAACAATAATTAAGGGTATTTTAGTGGAATTCATAGTAATTTATTTAATTTAAGGCAGTTAGTGAAAACACAAGAATAGTTAAGGGTATTTGAGTGTAATTTAGTAAAATGGAAGAAATATATTGCTTAAGGGGGTGCACACACTTGTGTGTGTATATGCACATACACATACACACAAACATACACACATAAGCGTGCGCGCGCACACAAACAATGCCGAACTTTAATTCATCATCGTTCTCCTCTATATTAAACTCTTGTCAAATCCCACCTTAAAACCAACCCTAAATCCAAAATCTTAAATTCGATTAATAAACCCTCATCTTTAAAAAAATATACCTTAAACTTAGAACTTCAAAACCTTGTATTTGAAATGTAAACGTAAAACTAATTGAAATCAAATTCTAAATTAAGTTTATGATTTTCAATGATAATATGAAATTTTCATATTCTCATCGATAATTAATCATATGTGAAAAATGAAAATGTGACCTAGTTCCCGTCTATCGGTTAATATACGTTCGGTGTTCGTCGTGACATAAAACTACACGAAAGTTGTTAAACACCGGATGTTATCGTTCGGTTTTTAACAACCATCACGTAGTCTATGTGAAAAGAATTAATATTTGATCGTATGATAACCGATAAATTTGTCCCATGTGGACAACTTAGGAATGTATAAAGCAGACACCTGTATTCACTTGTGTTTTTTATTCATTTCGGGATATTTCATCGGTACCTTTCCACTGGTTCTCCATATATAACAATAGATTAGATGTTCGTTTCAATGGTTTTTCACAGCATTGAAATGATTATTTGTTCTATTACAGTGTACTAAGAGAACAGCGGGGAGGTGCTGCCGAAATTTTTTTGAAACAGATGAAAACACATTTGAATGGGTGTATACTTTATATATTCTTAATGGGATAGGTGCCTTACCCCTACAGCCGTTACTCTCGATATCCAATAAAGAACATTTAATATTATCATCATTTTTCTTGGAAGAAGAATCCAATTCTCGAGTTTTGAGATTAGAAAGAGAAAGTTCTCAATAGGAGTTTGAGGAGAGCCCAATCAAATAACAATTGAAACCAAAGTTAACGAAATCACCAATTACACATAACACTAACACTTCTTATTATCCGTCTATCTCGTATTTGTCACAAAATCTTAATTCCATGACTCTTATCTATAGGAACCTTGCTACGTTCCATTTTCTTCCAATATGGCATTCCCGTACCTCCACGACAAGAGTTGGATGTACGTCGACGTTTTCTTGAGAGCCACTGATTTTTTCCTTAACGGTATTTAATTTTTCACCGATTTCTCCTACGCACGTCTTTGGATACCGAAATAGCACGAAATCTATTGTTCTTGCTATAAGTGTATGGATATGAGATTGCAAAAGAAATTGGATATTGAGTTATACATTATGAAAAACAGTTTCGTTAAAGATTAAACTAAGTGGTATATTTACGGAGAAAAGGACGATGGAGGGCTAGTGGAAGATGGAAAATGAATTCATTGAAGCGGAAACCGAAGAGTGGTAAGGGATGGTAGAAGAAGAAGAGGAAGATGAGGAATGGCAGGTTGAAGAGGACGAAGCCGTCGAAGATGATGATGCTGTGTTCGCACCGATCGATGACATGGATGGGCTTATAAATGCCGCTGGACTTCCTTATGATATGGAAAGCACTGAACTCGCGTTATTGGAGAAGTACAAGACTTCCTCAAGAATCCCTCTATATCCAAATTGCAAAGGGTTTTGATACTATCCTTTTTCATACGTCTCTTCCAGATCAAGTGTAAGAATAGATGGAGTGACCCGTCTTTTACCGATCTCCTAGCATTGCTGAAGGAAGCTTTTCCTGATGGAAATGAAGTGGCACCGAGCTGGTACAAGGCGTAAAAGATAATCACAAATATCAGCCTAAAGTGTGAGAAGATACATGCATGCGATAATGACTGCGTTTTGTTCCGGAAAGAACACATCGCACTCAAAAGATGCCCAGTGTGCGGGAAAAGCCGATCAAGCCTAAGAAAGACTCATGTTCAAGTGATGTGCCCGTGAAGATTCTTCATCATTTTTCGTTAATACTAAGGCTGCAACGATTATTTATGTGTGAGGAGACGGCGTCCGAAATGCAGTGGCACCATAAAGCGCTTCGTGAAGAGGGAAAAATAAGTCATCCTAGAGATTCGATATCGTGGAAATTCTTAGATGAAAAACATTCTTCGTTCAGTGCAGACCCTCATAACGTGAGGCTGGGAATTGTGAGCGACGGTTTCAGTCCATTTTGGATGGTTCGCGATGGGTGTGCTCATAGTACTTGGCCCGTTGTGGTGACTATATACAACCTGCCGCCATGGAGGGCTATGACGCAGTCTTATTTTACGTTGGCGCTTTTAATCGACGGTTCCTCGTCTTCTGGGAAAAACATCGACGTGTACCTTCAATCCTTGATCGATGAGTTAAAGTTGTTGTAGGAATATGGCGTAGATGGTAAACAATTTTTTCAGATGTGTACTGCTTTGTTGTGGACGATTAATGATTTTCCTGCCTACAACATGCTGTCGGGATAGACAACTCTAGGTAAGCTTGCTTTCCCTGGTTGTCATATTCATACGAGCAGCGTACGCTTGAAGTTTAGCGGGAAAGAGTTGTTTATAGGTCACCGACGATTCTTGCCTATAATTTACAGATTCAGAAGGAATAAAGAAATGTTCAATAGTAAAACGGAGACCGGTATGCCGCTTGAATCATTGTTCGGTAATGACATACTACAATAATGGAGAGGTTATCAAAATATCACATCCGGAAAGAAACAGAACAAAAATGCAATGCCATGCCCATCTGGCTGGAAGAAGCTTAGTGGTTTATTTCAGCTTCCGTACTAGTTCGATTTACCACTGTGCCACAATTTTGATGTCATGCATATCAAGAAGGGCGTCTCCGAGCACATCATCAATCTTCTGTTGTGTAAGTATGGAAAAACGAAGGACAATTTCAACGTCCGTCGTGATTTGACGAATTTGGATGGTTTGTCCATAGAAAAGAATTGCAATCTCGGTCTGTGGCTGGTAAACCGGGTTATTACAAGATCCTACTGACAATCTACAACATGAACAAAGAGGAGAAGTGGTGGTTGTTGCGTGTGTTGAAAGAATTAAAAGCCTCTGACGGTTTCTCATCAAACATTTCCAAACAGGTGCAGGTAGAAAACGAAAAAATCGTAGGACTCAAAAGCCACAATTATCACATATTGATGCAGTATCTTCTTACTTTATGCCTCAGAGCATCGGTAAAACTAGAAATTGGTCTCGTGCTTAACGACTTTTGCACGTATTTCCGCCAATTTTGTTCCAAAACATGGACTTCAATGAGATAGCAAAGCTTGCGAAAGACATTCTTATGATCCTCTGCAAGCTCGAAACTATCTTTCCACCTTCCTTTTTCGACATTATTGTACACTTGTTCGTCCATCTGGCAACTGAGGCCAGGATTGGCAGTCCGGTCCATTACCGTTGGATATATCCAATCGAGAGGTACTATTGACGTTTATTATTCATCATTTAAATTGCAAAGAATTATCATGAATTATTAGTTTATTTCATTTTCAACAGATATCTGTTAACTTTAAAAAATTATATCCGCAACAAGTATCGTCTTGAAGGTTCGATTGCTCAAGGTTATCTCTTGAAGGAAGTCACGTCTTTCTATGCTCGTTTTCTGAACGACGATGTCAGGACAAAGCTGAATAAACCGTAGAGTGTTTCTGATAGTCCAATTGGAGTAGGAAGGCTAAAAAGGATGTCTTACGATCTCGCGGCCAGTGTACATGAGTACATCTTGATATACAGCGATTGTTTTGCTAAATATGTAGAGTAAGTGTTTATTATTTTATCGTTTTAAACGTTCGAAATTAAATTTAATCTAATTAATATAACTGTATATTAACGAATAGAGCGCACAAAGATATACTCATGAGATCGAATTCTAGGACGTGGTCGAATGATAGGATCGAAGAAGAACAAAAGCGCACTTTCGCTGCTTGGTCTATAAAAGAAGTGAACGAACAATTGAATCGTAAAGAGCACATTGATAGAGAGGTTCACGGCTTTTTAAACGGTCCAACGATTGCAGCTAGGTTTTACAATGGGTACGTGGTATTTGGATATAAATTCGAGGTAGAAAGTACGGAACGTATTAGGGCTATGCAAAATAGCGACATCGCAATCGTCGACAAGGATGAAAATCCCTACTATGGTGTTCTTAAGGAAGTTATAGCGGTCTCATACCAGCATACGACTGTCCCATTTCATATATTCCAATGCAGATGGTACGATACCAAGACCGACCGGGATATGAAGGTCGATCAATGCAGTCTGACTTTGGTAAACACCAAACGGATGTTACCAAAATACGACAGCTTTATCTTTCCCATAATGGCAACACAAATATATTAATCTTGGGACTTGAAGAAGGTTGACTGGGATGTTGTTTGTCCTTAGAAACCGAGAGATTATTATAACATGCCAATGTTGAATGACTCTGAAGACGAGAGAGATGATGAAGATCTCGCGATAACACTGTAGGGTGTTTTTCGTCACCCCATTGAGATGGGAATACGCGCGCGCTTGTCAGGCGTACTACAGATTCCCCCTGCCTAGGGTAGTCCGTGGTTTATTGATTGTGGGGATCCGAATCTCCGGCAGCCGCGGACTAAGCTGCCGTTAATTACCCCTCGCCTTTGGAGCAAGGGAACCTCCGATTGACGGGTTAAACTGGTCATGCGAACTCAATGTGCAGTGTACGTGCGTGTTGTTTTAGGGGGTTTGGATATATCGGGAGCCACGCAGAGTTTTTACGGGGGTCCCGCTACCCGGATAGCGGGCTGGGGGTCAAGAGGGCTAGCAGCCCCCTTGCGGGGTGCGGGGTAGCGCCCCGGCCCAAAATTTTTTTTGGGGGGAACAGTGTTGGGGAATGTGTGTGTACATATGTATACATATGTATATATATATATGTACATATATAAAAAGAGGGGGGAAAGGCATCCAAAGGATGCGTGGGGCCAGCGCCTCGAGTGCTGTGCGCTCAGGTGCTGTGCGCTTGGGCGCAAGCGCGCCACGTGTCGGCATGTGGGCGCTTTGCGCTCGAGCGCTGGGCGCTATAGCGTAAGCGCGCCACGTGTCGGCACGTGGGCGCTTTGCGCTCGAGCGCAGGGCGCCGGCAAGAAAAAGGGGGTTTTAGTCCAAGAAATAGGGTTTAGAGTGGAGTTAAACTCCTAAAATTGTCTTGGTTGATGAAAGGGGTTCTTCTTCTTCCTCCTCTGTTGGCTGGATCTTGAAGATCAAGATATGTGAGATCTAAAAATCTCTTCTTTTTGAGATTTAATGGTAGATCCAAGTTCCCCTTTATGGGTTTTGCGGTGAAAAACTATTTAGCTTTGGAAAAGGAAGAGTAAAACTCTTGATTTAATTCAAAAGAAAGAAGAAGGTTTGAAGCCTCCAGAAAAGGGAAAGACGTACAAACCCTAGGTTTTTGAGAGAATGAAAAAGTCTTTTTTTTATTCATTATCATGTTGCCTTATATAGGCTTACATATTTACATATAGCCCCTTGGGCTTCACAAAATGGCATTTTGCCTATCTCATGGCTCATGTGCCATTTCATTTTTGCACATAAGCCATGGGCTTACAAAATATTTGCTTTATGCCTATTTTGCATACATTCATATATAAAAAATTACATAAAAATTATTTATTACATGATTTTGTTGTTGGCATGGGGAGGCTGGCCGCGGGCTCGATTTGGGCATGGGCCCGCTTGACTTGGGCTTGGGCCCACCTAGCTTAGGAGTTGACCTTGACTTTGAATCGGTCAACCGGGGTGTAAATTTTTACCCCAACAAATTGCTCCCCATCAATAAATGCACACCGCACATTTGAGTTGTGTGCATGAAATTGATAGATCTTGAAGCTGGACTTCGAAGTGGAACATCATTCCGGGGGTGGAGCATCATCCCGGGGAGCATGATTCCCGGGAATCGGAGCATCAATCCGATTTGCGGAGCATAATTCCAAGGTCGGAGTATCATTCCGAAGAGTCGAAGAATAATTCCGAAGAGTAGAGGCATGATTCCAAGAATCGGAGCATCGTTCCGAAGAGCGGAGCATGATTCCAGGGATCGGAGCATCATTCCGATGAGCGGAGCATGATTCCAGATATCGGAGCATCATTCCGAAGGGCGGAGCATGATTCCAGGGGATCAGATCATCATTCCGATGAGCGGAGCATGATTCCAGGGGATCGGAGCATCATTCCAAAGAGCGGAGCATGATTCCAGGGGATCGGAGAATCATTCCGAAGAGAGGAGCATGATTCCAGGGGATCGGAGCAGCATTCCGAAGAGCGGAGAATGATTCCAGGGATCAGAGCATCATTCCGAAGGGCGAAGCATGATTCCAGGGGATCGGATCATCATTCTGATGAGCGAAGCATGATTCCAGGGGATCGGAGCATCATTCCGATGAGCGGAGCATGATTCCAGGGTTCGGAGCATCATTCAGAAGAGCGGAGCATGATTCCAGAGATTGGAGCATCATTCCGATGAGCGGAGCATGATTCCAAGGTTCGGAGCATCATTCCGAAGAGTGGAGTATGATTCCAGGATTCGGGGCATCATTCCGAAAAGCGGCAGACATTCTGACCGAAGCATGATTTCGATGCAGAGGTAGATTCCTAGGCGAAGTATAATTCCGACAAGGAAGGCAAATATTCCGAGGCGAAGCATTGATTTCGACACGGGGTATATTCTGAGACGGAACATGATTCCGGCGCAGAGCTTGTTGGCTGACTTGATTCCGAGACGAAGCATAATTTCGACAGGGAAGGCAGGTACACCGAGGCGAAGCATCATTTCGACACGGGGTGCATTCTGAGACGAAGTATAATTCCAACGCAGAGCTGGTTGGTTGATTTGATTCAGAGGCGGAGCATAATTCCGGCAGGGAAGGTAGATATCCCGAGGCGAAGCATGATTTCGACGCGGGGTAAATTCTGGGATGGAGCATGATTCCGCCGCAGAGGTTGTTGGTTTGATTTGATTTGGGTTGACATCAGCATCGCTATACTGGAATATGGTACCAGAAGCGAATCATCATTTGCCATGAGTGGATTTGAGGATTTGGCTTTGGTTTGGCATCTGCATTGCTGCACTAGAATAATGCCAGGAGCAACTCATCATTTTCCCCGAGAGGATTTGGGAATTGGTTTTTGCTTGGCATCAGTATCGCTACACTGGAATATGGTACCAGGAGCGAATCATCATTTGCGCTTGCTTATTAGGAAGCGATGGCTTAGGAGACAGGTTTTAGGTCCCTATCCCCCAAGACTTTTCAATTTTATGGGCCGTAAGGGTCCTATAAAAGCATTTTCTCCCTACAAGTCGAAAGGATCTCGTAGGTGTATTTTCTCCTTAGGAGTCGTTGCGACTCCTAAGTGTGTTGCTCCTTTGTGAGTCGTAAGGATCTCACGCGGGAATTTTCTCCTCACAAAGTCGAGAGGACTTTGCGAGTGCATTTCATCTCTTTTTACGAGTTTGCGCACTTTCGGGTTTTCACAAACTCGCCGGCAGTCCTGCTGTTTTTACTCATGGAGCCCTTTCGGGTTTTCATCCGTGCCCATTTTGCTTGTGGACATACCTTTATTTATTTATTTTTTTATTTATTTTTTATTTATTTTGGTGGGACTTGGGAGAGATTGGGGTAGTTTTACGCCCGTGGATTGTATACGGTTTTGCAGGATGTATGATCCAGACCGTAGGGCAAGAAAAATTTCGGGAGTTTGTCGGCGTCTGCATCGCCGCACTGGAATATGGTACTAGGAGTGACTCATCATTCGCCGTTGGGGTATGCGATTTGGAATTTGGTTGGCGTCTGCATCGCTGTACTGGAATATGGTACCAGGAGAGACTCATCATTCGCCATTTGGGTGTTGGATTTGGAATTTGGTTGGCGTCTGCATCGCTGCACTGGAATATGGTACCAGGAGCGACTCATCATTCGCCATTGGGCTATGGGATTTGGAAAGCGATGGCTTAGGAGACAGGTTTAAATCCCTATCACCTAAGACTTTTCAATTTTATGGGCCGTGAGGGTCCAATAAAAGCATTTTCTCCCTACGAGTCGTAAGGATCTCGCAGGTGTATTTTCTCCTTAGGAGTCGTGAGGACTCCTAAGTGTGTTTTTCCTTTGTGAGTCGTAAGGATCCCACAAAGGTTTGTTCTCCTCATGTATCGTGAGGACACATGAGTGGGTCTTCTCAATGGAGCATAATTCCAAAGGCGGAGACCAGCCGCGTAACTGGTGATTACGGTGGGGCATGGGTATGCTGAGAATTATTTGAGCCCGTGTATTGTATACGGTAGTCAATTTGGGGACTGGCCGTAGGGCCAGAGAATTTTAGGAAATTGAATTTTGGTTGGCGTCTGTATCGCTGCACTGGAATATGGTACCAGGAGCGACTCATCATTCGCCGTTTTTTTTTGCATTTTTTTGTTTTACCGCGATTGCTCCATCATTTCAGCTTTTCTTATCGCGAAAGTCGCGATTGCCCTATCATTTCGGCTATTTATTCATGGTTGCCCCATCATTTCGGCTTTATTTTCATTTTTATTTTTACTCGCTGATTTTTATTGCGAGTTGCCCTATCATTTCGGCTTTTCCTTTTATTTATTTATTTACACATTTTTTTCCATTCCCAGTTTAATGACTTAGAGGTTGATTGTTCCCAGTTTAACGACGTGGTGGTCCTGTTTCCAGTTTGACGACGTAGAGGTCATCTGTTTCCAGTTTAACGATGTAGAGGTCATCTGACGGGGAGCTTAGAGAAGATACCCGATTGAGCAGTTGTCGGGGGTACCGCTGGAGCTTGCCTGAGATGCCCCGCTGCCTTGTTGACGTTGATGGCCTTACCCCTGGCTGGAGCGATGGAGAGTCTTTCAGAAACAAATTTGCGTTTGGGTTTGGGCGCCCTCGAGACCACCACATTTGGCCTCTTAACTTTCGGGGCCGGTTTGCCTGTTACCGGAGTTTGAGGAGCTGGGACGGCGTTAGCGGACACGAATATAATAGAGCCAAATGGTAGCGGCTCCTCCTCCCATTGTCTCCCAAGACTGGCCGGGAGGATCGACCTGGAGTCCATCTTCATCGTGTACGAGATGGGAGCTGAGTTCATCTTTGGAGACATCGTTGAGAAGTGGTTGCTTGAAAACCCTGAATGAAAAAGCATTATTTCAGTATAAATATAGAAATGTATATTTAATGAGTTCGCATGAACGTTTAACCCGAAATATGGGAGGAGAGATTGGTCTCACAGGGCGTGCCAGAATCTGTAGGGTGTTTTTCGTCACCCCATTGAGATGGGAATACGCGCGCGCTTGTCAGGCGTACTACAGATTCTCCCTGCCTAGGGTAGGCCAGGGTTTATTGATTGTGGGGATCCGAATCTCCGGCAGCCGCGGACTAAGCTGCCGTTAATTACCCCTCGCCTTTGGAGCGAGAAAACCTCCGATTGACGGGTTAAACTGGTCATGCGAACTCAATGTGCAGTGTATGTGTGTGTTGTTTTGGGGGGTTTGGATATATCGGGAGCCACACAGAGTTTTTACGGGGAGCCCGCTACCGGGATAGCGGGCTGGGGGTCAAGGGGGCTAGCAGCCCCCTTGCGGGGTGCGGGGCAACGCCCCGGCCCAAAACATTTTTGGGGGGAACAATGTTGGGGAATGTGTGTGTACATATGTATACATATGTATATATATATATATGTACATATATAAAAAGAGGGGGAAAAGGCATCCAAAGGATGCGTGGGGCCAGCGCCTCGAGCGCTGTGTGCTCAGGTGCTGTGCGCTTGGGCGCAAGCGCGCCACGTGTCGGCACGTGGGCGCTTTGCGCTCGAGCGTTGGGCGCTGGAGCGTAAGTGTGCCACGTGTCGGCACGTGGACGCTTTGCGCTTGAGCGCTGGGCGCTTGAGCGCAAGCGCGCCACGTGTCGGCACGTAGGCGCTTTGCGCTCGAGCGCAGCGCGTCGGCGAGAAAAATGGGCTTTTAGTCCCAGAAATAGGGTTTAGAATTGAGTTAAACTCCTAAAAATGTCTTGGTTGATGAAAGGGGTTCTTCTTCTTCCTCCTTTGTTGGCTGGATCTTGAAGATCAAGAGATGTGAGATCTAAAAATCTCTTCTTTTTGAGATCTACTGGTAGATCCAAGTTCCCCTTTGTTGGTTTTGTGGTGAAAAACTATTTAGTTTTGGAAAAGGAAGAGTAAAACTCTTGATTTAATTCAAAAGAAAGAAGAAGGTTTGAAGCCTCCAGAAAAGGGAAAGATGTACAAACCTAGGTTTTTGAGAGAATGAAAAAGACTTTTTTTTTATTCATCATCATGTTGCCTTATATAGGCTTACATATTTACATATAGCCCCTTGGGCTTCACAAAATGGCATTTTGCCTATCCCATGGCTCATGTGCCATTTCATTTTTGCACATAAGCCATAGGCATACAAAATATTGGCTTTATGCCCATTTTGCATACATTCATGTATAAAAAATTACATAAAAATTATTTATTACATGATTTTGTTGTTGGCATGGGGAGGCTGGCCGCGGGCTCGACTTGGGCATGGGCCCGCTTGACCTGGCTTGGGCCTACCTAGCTTAGGGGTTGACCTTGACTTTGACTCGGTCAACCGGGGTGCAAATTTTTACCCCAACAAACACGTGTCAGTCCATCTTTTGAACGTACCAGGGATCTAAACTATTCTGCGCCGTCTATTTATACGTTTGTAAGAAGTGATATCGACCAATTGATTGTCACGGATCAAGATTACGAGAATCCACCCAACGAATCTTCAGATAATGTACCACATAAATGATATATATATATATATATATATCATTTAATCATGGTCGCAGGCAAAGGCATTAAACGCCACAAGAGACAGCGTCTACAGGACATTCCGAGTCGATCCATACCCGCCGAAGAGACTGTCCCAGGTCCCTCAGCAGGCACGGGAGCCGCAGCAGCAGCGCTCTCCCTATTACTGCCACATCACCACCCATAGTCCCCCATACACACACCGCATCATCCCCGATTGTCCCCCTATCCTTACTAGCGCTCCTCCTATTACCTCCACATCATACCCTATGGCCCCCTACTCACACCGCATCATCCCCGATCGTCCCCCTATCCTTACTAATGCTTCCCATACTACTGCCTGATCACCCGCAGTGTCGCAGCCTTCCTCTACCTCTACTAGTGCGTCAGCGGATCCTCATACCCCCATCTCTTCTACGCATGGTGCGTATTTAAAATTTGGTACATCATTACAATAGGTGGATATTGAATTATCTAACAACTTATTGTTTGCAGATCTGTATTCTACTCGCAGGATGGCATCTAGCGCCGGTTCTAACGCCACGCTGGGGACGATAAGTATAATCTTTATTTCTTAAAGCTTTTAAATTCTATATTCATATTCTAAATATTATAATATTGTGTATGTATATCTATTTTTTCGCAGGCTCGCACAGTGTTAGGACGAGGGGTCCTGCTGGGCCCAACTGCTGCAAGCCGCAGGCGGATGCTGGACTATGAGATCTGATCTTTGACGTGAAAAGTGTGCCTGTTAGAGAGCACGCGACCCAGTGCAGCGATTATGTTGTGCAGGAGATCCATACTTATTATAAGTACCCGCTCCATATTCGGTGGAACAAGGCCCAGACCGAGCGTGCTACATGGTTTTTTGGGTCGGAAGAGGTATGACATACTCTTTCACACATTTAAATTTCAATCGCCGTTATATATATACATATAATTATTTGTTTAATATATTTCAATTTCAGACTAGGAAGAATTACAGATTCGTTGGCGAGCCCGACGAGGATGGCGTGTACATGTCATTCGATATAGTTTGCGCCTTAGCTCAGTTTCTAGGCAAGTGTCAAGTGATCAAGCGACATCGCCGATAGGAAGTGAAGAGTGAACTTTACTTTCCCTGGGCCGCGGCGACCGAGAATCAGCGGATGCACTTGATGGAGGTCATAGCGCTGGAGATCCCGAGAGAGGATTTGCCGCTTCTTGTCGTCTATTTTGAGTGCGATGATGTGAATGCATCAATTTATTTTTTAAGATTTTAACAATATAACATGAAATCATATTCTAAAATGTATTATAATTTTTATTTTTGCAAGACGATGTCGGTTCGAAATCAGCAGAACCGGAACAACGGCGTGCAAGAATGCGCTATCCCGATCCAAGGGAAGCGCTCGCGGGCCAATGCTTGATGGTACTTGGTAAGTATTTCGATACTTAATTCCATATGTTTTCTATATCGTTAATTAATTATTAAGCTAAATTCTAATTTCATCGCAGAGAAAGAAAGACCCCGCCAACTACAATGAAACCAAGGGATGGGTTGCGTTACACAAGGGCATGGGCGCGTATATGGTAAGTTTCATATAATCAAATTGATTACGTATTTTAAGTTAGCACATGTATGTATGTGTGTGTGTATTCTATACAGACCCAGTTCCAGGAGCAGACGGACGTCTTAGGACTTGGCCCCTGCGACTCGATCACCGCCATTGTCCCTGTCCTTGATTCGATATCCGGCGGGCATCACGGTGGGTATGAGCACGGGGTTGGTCCCGGGGCCCATCGAATTTTTGATAGACATTCGATCGCGCATGAGTACGTCGTGACCCAGACGTGGGTGGATGCGACAGCTGCATCGCAGGAGGAGATCCTCGGCTCCGCGAGCAGGTGGAGCAACAGCATCAGACGCAACAGGAGATGCGGCAGGAGCTTCAGGAGACACGACACGGGTTGCAGGAACTAAGGGCGGAGATCCGAGATATAAGGCAGTCGCACGCCGATTTCGTCCAGCAGGCCATACGAAATGAGTTGAGCGCATTCTTTAGGCCACGGGACGATGGAGGTGGATCGTCGTCCCAACGGCCTTAGTTCTATTTTTTTATTTGTTGACGCATTGCTTTAGTGGAGTATTAATCATATTGGACGATTTTTTGACATATGCATTTTTTGATTTGTTGATTAGTGGAGTATTGATCATATTGATTGTATGTATATTTTTTGTTTATATTTGCATGCGATTCGGAGCTTATGACTTTGATTAATGTATATTGCGTAGGATTTGAATATATTGCGTGAGATGTGAATATATTGCGTGAATGATAATTATATATTGATGCTTGTGAATGGAAATTATATATTGCTGATTGTGATTGAAATGAACGCGTATAGGGGGCGGAAAATTAATTTATTATAAAAAAAATAGGTGGGTCACGGTTTTACCCGTGACTAAAGACAGTTGGTCACGGTTAAAACTGTGGACAAAAGGCTGCTCTAGATACTGATATCTAGAGCAGGTCTGTATTATGGGGTCACGGTTAGAAGTTTTAGTCACGGTTGTAATCATGACCCATAACTTGTTTTGTTCACGGTTAGAACCGTGAACAAAAACCTGAGGCCCACCAACTGACTGATTTTTTAACTTTTAATGCTAAGAACCGTTCACGGTTACAACCGTGAACGTTTCTTACTTCATTCATGGTGAGAACCGTGATCCAATATTTGCTTATGCAGGTTTGGGTCATGGTTCTCTCACGGATAAACCGTGAACCAAATGACTTTTCTTCATGGTTTAAACCGCGAGCAAATCCTTATCCTATAGTAGTGAATAGGAAGGGTGCTTGTGTGTTGTATAGAATAAAAATAAAAGAAACACATGGGTATTTGATATAGATTAGCATCCCACCAAAAGGCTTAAGTCTGCCTTTAGATGAAACCCCTATAAAAAAATATGTTGTGTAAATGCAAATTGTTTTGCTGTTCACATTGACATAATTTTTCATTTCAAAGGTCTCCCTTGCTTCGTTTGTGTCTACAAACAATTTTAAATACCTCATACTCCCAGTGTGCCTATGAGGTAGCACCAGGAAGATTTTTAGCAACTCGGATTTATAGACCAATGGTAATTCAACTGTGGCGACGAGATTTATTATCGTTTCTCGCACGTTTCACGTAAGTAAAAGTAGGTGCGGCATCTTCAACTTAGACAATCAATTTTTTTACCGATATTGATAATGAAGGTAACATATTTGATCAAGAGGAAAAACTTGTAACATCGTAGCTGCTAGATATTTGTCTTCAATCTTTTCTTTAAACACAAAATATAGGATCTAGTATGAAAAAATAGTTTTTTTCAATTACAGTGGAAATAATCTGGCAAATTCAAAATGAATAGCGATTCATTTTTATAGGTAATGTCTGATCTAATTCCAATCCAATCGAATGCAACGGAATCTGGTATATAGTATAACTTGATTTATTTATCACCCAATGGAGGTGCATATTATATGATAGCAGTGGGAAATTTTTTGGCGCTTAACCAAATACGAAAGCCTTATAAAATAAAAAAAAAGAGTAGGGGTGGGCTATGAACATGAAGGAAAAAGCCACGTGCATAGGTTAGTGGGGGATTAAACCATAAGAGAATCGTTTGAGTAGGGTTCTAAGTAAAGGAATCGACTCAAATTCAATTGGAGAATAGTAAGATCTAGTATGGTATGAAATTATGTTCAATCCATACACATTGAATGAGAGATAACAGTCACAATTCGTTACAGGGGGTCACCAAATCTACACTTAAGTTCTAACTTTCCCTTCGACAACATTGATTTTTTCCGTTAATAATATCTTCCCTGCATTTTCTTTCTCGTTCAATGAACAACCTAAAATTTATAAGATTATTCTAGATCCTTGATTAAAAGGATCCATTACAGAAAATTGATGCAAATAAAGAAAGAGCTTTTTTGATATAGGCCTCCTAAACATTGGTATTTTGAAAAACACCCTTTAAAACTTTGTATTTTCATAGGGAAATTTCACCAAAACTATCGTGTACTTTAGCATATGTTCCTAAAACCATTAAAGTTTCTCACAACAAAACGCCTTAACGTCACCTTCAGTTAAACCGGACCCTCCCTCCTTCCCCGCGACCCCCTTGCTGTTAATTTTATTATCAAATGATAAAAATACCCATATATATTTTTAAAAGGGGTTCTTATCTACGAAACAGAAAAGGGAAAAACCTAATGAAGATTTTAGCGCTTTCTACGTTGATCTCTTCGAACTGGAGCGATCGTGCGAACTGGAGCATATGAGAATTTGTTTGGTCGACGATCTGAAAGAATTGATCATAAAGATCATCGATTTGGCCAATTCTCATCAATTTGGTCTATCGACTTGAAGAAATCAAAGTTAGATCCCTAAAAAAACCCTAACTCCTTATTTTTCCTAATTTGGCATCTTTTTATTGTTTCAATAAATTATTTAGCTCTTCTAACCGCAGTGATCCTATATTTTCCCCCTATTTCTACATATTTTCAACCGAATAATTTTTTTTAAAAAAAATTTAGTTTGAAAGTAACCATCAACAGAGAAATATTGTGAGGAAAAAATTTAAAATTTAGACAAAAAGATATAAATTTTTATCATGTTTTGAAATTATACATAATCACACTACAATTATAATTAAGAACTCTCACATCACATTAAGAAATCACAACAGCATCATAAAGCTTGGTACATTATAACGTTGGAATGAATGGAGCTCTAACGTTGCTACGGTACCCCGCGTAAAAGAAGAGTGGTTTATGTTTTTCTTTCTCCACCTTGGTTTGTATCAACTCTATAGAAAATATAAACCCGGTTAACTGTTGCGAGCGGAGCCTTCATCACCTGTTAAAGAAAGAAACACAGGCTGAGGAGGCTTCATAAGACTGAAGAGAATAAAATAGTTAAGTCAATATACATTAGTATTCATTTTGTTTCGTCGAATCCTAACTCCTGATAATGTTCCACCCTTTAATATTCACTTTGTTTCTTCAATTAAGCAGAATGCAATTAGCATCTCGTAGTCTTTCTAACTCTTCCATGATATCATCTACTAGTTTTATTTTAGTTTGCCTTACTTACTGCTATATTATTTATAGAGAATGATAGCATTGGATACTCTGTACTTTTTTACAAGATAAAAGCACTGCACATAAGTATTGGATTCCCTAGTTGATAAAGTTAGACCCTTATTTTGGATTCTTGTAATTTGGATATAGAAATCAATGGTTCAGATGCATTGCTTTATACACTACTAGCTTATTGTAGGCTAAGTATAGATTTTCATATCAATTATGGCTGATCCTGTTATTATCATTTCAACTACTTTATAGATATATATCTTTTGGATGCAATTTCCTGTTTTATCACAGATGGATGATCCTGTTATTACTGTAATTTTTTGTCATACTGGGAAAATTAACACAGAAAATAATAGATATAATGGGGGTACATGCACTGTTTATGAAATTTTTTTACACAAATTCTCTTATCAAAGTATTCTTGAGATGGTCCATGACATTGGATATGAAACCAACAAAATTTTGTATTTATCTAGACCTGGACAGATATCAGAAGTTGTTGATGATAAGATTATACAATAGTTGAAGACTCAAAATGGCACTGAAATTTACTTTTATTTGGAGAACTATAAAGATTCTAAAAGGCAAGAAAGTCCTCAAATAGGGTTATCTGTGTCTGTCGAAGAAGATGATATTCAAGATGAAAATAAACATGAAACATTTAGTACTAAGGAAGATGTGGTTATTTTCTAAAATCAACCTGCAGTTAACTTCATTATACAATCCTGTTGGATTCACTAGTAGTTATTTGCATTTTATTTCATATTTATACTGCATGTACTAAAATGTGTTACATTTTGATTATGGGCAGATCAACAGTACAGTCATGAGGATACCACTGGAGCATGATTCAATAAGCAAAGAAAATGTTGAGCATGAAAGAAAAGAACCAGTTATGAATTCACCACCTTCAGTGAGAAAAATAAGATAAAGTAACATAGATTATGAAAAAATTTCATTTTCATACTTAATTTATGCCATATAAGAATACAATATTTAATATTGGGTATGTTAGGAAAAAAATTCTAGGCAACATAGAATATCTGCTAGGAGTCAAAAGTTAAATCTATCAAATGCAAAAAAAGCAGAAGAAAAGCAAATAAGATAAATGAATGAAAATATAATAAAGTTTATAACTTTTATTTTAAATGGATTAGATGCTATTATACAAGAGTGTATAAAATCATTTATTTGAATTAACAGGAAGCTTACAATCTTGAAAGTAAGAAGACCATTTAGGGGTCACCAATCAGAAAAACCAAATATTATGTCAGCTTCAAGGTAAAGAAATATAGTGCTGATATAATATGCTATTTTATGATAAGTTTACACAGTTTATAATTAGCTTGTCTTTATACTACTTACAGAGTACCTATAATGTTGCAACCTAGAAGGTCAGCTAGGAATCACAAATCAACCATATCCAAAGGTCCAAACATAATTACAAGGCCAAAAATAGCTATGCAACCAAGGAGAACTAAAGATCCAAAGAAAGACCTTAAGCATGAACAAGATGAAAAAATTTCAAATTCTACTGACCATGCTAGTGGCAGTGAAAAGTGTCTTGAATTTTTAGAGATTGGATGTTTACTGAGGAGGATGACAACCTAGAGGTAAATTATGATAGTGATGAGTTGAGGTCAATACATGAAGATGAGAAGTATGTTAAGTCTAATTTTAGAGAGTTTGACATGGATCTTCGCAAAGGCAAAATAGTGCTTGTTAAAGGAGACAAATTCCCTAATGTTGTCCATTTCAGAATGGCTTTTCAAAAGGAGGCTGTAAATATGGGTTATACAGTTAAGTATGTGAAGAATGAAAGTTATAGAGTGATAACTGTATGCAACAAGAGGGTAGTTGAGAATTGTTTGTGGAGGATACATGTATCATGGACCCCCGAAAAAGGTTCTTTTCAAATAAAGTCCCTGAAAAACAAACATATTTGCCAAAGGTCATTGCAGAATAAGCATGCAACTACTAAATGGACAGCTAAAGAATATGAAGATCGGATAAGGGAAAATCCAAATTTGGATGTGAAAGCAATGTAGAGCACTTTGAAGAGAAACTACTATTTGGAAGTCAAAACTGGTCAGCTCTATAAAGTCAAAAGAGCTGTGAAAAGGAAATATGAAGGTAGCAACAAGTAGCAATGCATGAAGATTAGAGAGTATACTAACATGATTCTATTAAAGAACCCAGGAAGTTATATGAGAGTGCAGTTGGATCACTCTTTGCCTGATTCTCCACCTATCTTTCAAATGATATATGTTTCATTTGATGCACGGATCAATGGTTTCAAAGCAGGATGCATGTCATTCATTGGTCTAGATGGATGCCATCTCAATGTCCAATGTAGTGTCTTGTTAAATGACATAGGAAGGTAATAATAATTTTCATTGCAAACACAAACATATGTTCTTCGTAAACATGCAGATACCTAAAGTTATATGCTTGATTTTGATAGGGATGCAAATAATGACTTGTTTCCTATTGCATGGGCAGTAGTGGAGGTAGAGTTTAAAGATGCATGTAAGTTTTTCTTAGAGTGTATCTCTGATTCTTTCGGATCACATGAAGAGAATGGTTTTGTTTCATGTCAGACAAACCAAAGGTATGTATCATTTTAGATATCTTAATATTTTTGGAATATAATATTCAATACACAAGTAATATAGTTAATATGAGCCGTTTTTTGCACTAAATATCAGATGTTATACACAAGTAAAAGATATTCAAATAACATTGATTGTTTGATGCACTTTATAAGGTTTTTCCTAGTGCTGAGCATAGGTTTTGTATCAGACATTTATATGCAAGCTTGTTAAAAGCTTGTAGAGGGTCTGGAGCTATCAAATCTCAATTTCACAGTTATGCTAATGAGTCTGAGGAGGTTAGAGATTGTTATGTGCTGTAAGGTGGAGGGCAAGAGTTTGAAGTGATAAAGAAATGCAAGCAGTTTATTGTCAATCTGTAGAACATGACATGTTGTTGTAGAAAGTTTGTTTTAACGGAGATTCCATTTTTTATGCCATTGCAGTTTGTGTGAAGACAAGAAGAAACCTAAAAGATTTTGTACACTCCTATTTTTTATTGAATCTTATATGAAAGTTTATTAATTCTCAATTAACCAATTTCCACATTGTAACAAATGGGAGAAGACCAACTTGCCACTTCCATCAGCCCCATACTATATAACAAATTTGGAAGGCCACCAAAAAAGAGAAGATGAGGGATTGATGAACCAGTTCGAAGTATGTCAGTTAGAGTATCCACTGGATCACTTATGTGCTAAAAATGCAAAGGTAATGTAAAAATAGTTAACTGTTAAATTAATGTCTGAATTTTTTAACAAAGTTTGATTTATCTTGTATTTGTCCCTTGTTAACTTAATAGGTTGGTAACACAATATAAAAACTTACAAGAATGAAGCATCCAAATCAACTTGGAAAGGGGCAGCAGGCAACAAGTCAGGGAGAACAAAGAAAACAGCCTCAAGTATGGCTGATTGTGGTGAATTGCCTAGAACAAGCTTCCAAGCTCAGGCTTAAACAGTTGCATCTTCAGTATGTCAAACCAATGTAAAAGGAGAAGCAGTATTAACTGTTGGGGATGTAGAGAGTCAAACCAATCCATTTCATGCAAAAAGAAGATTAGGGTTGAGTAGAACTCCATCACAAGAACAACACTTTAGAGTGAGTGATCCTGGATAATGATTTTGTATATTTGCTTTAATTAATTTCTTCATATAAGTTTACTTAGCTTTTCTTTCGCAGAAGAAATTAGCACCAATAAGGAAGTCAGATGCTGCAACTACTTTGGAGGGGAAAAATTAGTTTCTTGTGCCAGTACTGTTTTGGAGAGATTTTTATGTTTAAAGACATATTAACTTATATAAATTTGTCACCACTTTTTTTGAAGGGTTTTTAGACCATGTATGTATGGATTTTTTCAGTGGTTAGTATCTGTTTTATGTATAAATTAAAACTTATATGACTCAATGGTTAGTACATAGATGAATTTATAAGGTTTGCATGTATTTGTTGTTGTAACCGCTCTAGAATTTAGTTTTATATGGCTCAGTTTTTTTTATCTGTAAGAGTAGACTATGCATGCTTGTAGATTTAGTTGTTTTTATTGTTGATGTGCTATTATTGTAGTGTATTTTGTTCAATGTGTAGCTCAATGTTGCTCCATGCAGAAATTTTGTTCAATCTCTGCTCAAATTTGTCCTAAAAAACATATTTGCTGTATCAATATCTTCAGTGTTAGTGTTGTATTATAATTTTTTTAAATTTTTGCTCAAACTTTCAGTGCTACATGCACAATTTTTATATTTTCCCGTGTGCAAATTTTTAGTCTTGCATCAAATTTTGTTATGTCAGGTGCTGTATCATAATTTGTTTTCAATTTCTGCTTAAATTGTCATTAATACATGCAGAATTTTTGTATTTTTTATGTGCTCAAATTTGGGCTCACATTTTTAGTGTTACATGAGAATTTTTAGAGTTAATGTTGTATCATAATTTTTTTCCAATTTGCCCTCAAATTTCCAATGTTGTAATAGAATTTTTTTCTATATTGAATCAAAAAAATTTGTTGCTAGATATACGCATCAATCAAAAAATAGGAACTGGAATTCAAAGAACTGGAAAAAATGTTTCATGTATATTACTAGATCATAACATTCCATACAATCGCATTTTACAACAAAATGTTCACATAGATCAACCTGTATCTAACAACATTGTATTTTTCACTTCTCAACAGCTCCAGCATATGAAGAAAACACAAACAAACCACTAAAATTGACAGAATCCTAAGCCACATCTATTGTTCAGCCCCTAAGCCAATAACACCAACTATAGCATTTGCATTTTCTACCTTATCAATTCTCAGATCTTGCTCCAATTGTGCTATTCTTCCTTGAAGTGCTTCATTCTCTCTTTGTCGTTGTTGAACATACTGCACAACCCTAGATTTCGTCTCAGGGTCTCAACATACAAAGAACTTACATTTTCAAGAAAAATGATAGCAAGCGTAGAACCTTCGACCCGCGTTTTCCTCAGTCGTAGAAACAAGCATTGGAGCAAGAAGACCGCAATAGTAAAGGACTTGGCCATCAGGATCCACACTCTCTGAGCTCTTTGATTGATTGTTTCCTCTTCGTCATGATGATTGCCCCATCTTCGTCGTCGATCTTGAGCACAAGTAAACCCTAGAAATGAAAAGGTTTATGAGTTGAGAGAAGAGGGGCTGTAAAAAGGGGAAGAAAGGGTAATTTGAGGATTATAAAATAAAAAAGTCACGTGAGGGGTTTAAATAGATTTAAAAATGGCAAACCTAACAGTAGGAGGTCGGGAGGGGGGTTAACTGAAAGTAACGTTAGAGGGTTTCTGTAATGAGAATTTTCTTCAGGGTGGTTTTGGAAACATATGCTAAAGTACATTGTGGTTTTGGTGAAATTAGATTAGAGCTAAAAAAATCTCTGTTAAATAAAAACACCCCTTTACTTAAGTTGATTAGGATTAATAATTGGATTAGATCTAATATGATGAATTATGAG
Source organism: Agapanthus africanus (assembly GCA_030015575.1). Taxonomy (NCBI): domain Eukaryota; kingdom Viridiplantae; phylum Streptophyta; class Magnoliopsida; order Asparagales; family Amaryllidaceae; genus Agapanthus; species Agapanthus africanus. The sequence continues at coordinate 817,362,653 of CM057339.1, read as the reverse complement.
ATAAAAAGTCTTATGTAACATCAAAATCCTCTTCTCTTTTTATTTTTGTGCAAAACTCATTAGTTTTACGCTTTCAAATTCTTATCTTCAACTTATGATTTTAGCTTATTAACGCCGATTTCTAAAGGTATTAGGGATGATAATTAAGCATATGGGTAATTTAGTTTAATTAATAGTTTTAGGCGGTGTATCTAAAAATATAAAGTTTAAGGGTGTGTTTTTCCAAAATAGCAATGTTTTAGGGAGCCTATATCAAAAAACCCATAAAAATAGTACTTATGACAAATCAATCAATTAGTTTGTTCACAAATAAAGTAGGTAAAGACCTAGCCTCCATCAAGAAAACAATAAAAGACTAAATTGCACCAGGCAGATCTGAGCTATACCAATCCTAAATGTTTTGCAGGTAAAGATCATGCGGATCCGAACTTTACTAATCCTAACTATTTTTCTTGATGCATTATTCACCATAAAAACCGAGCCTTCATCAAGAGACCAATATGTATTAAACCAACTCCTATACGAAGCCATATGGAATGAACTTTGCGAGTCTAAAATCCAGAAACTATTTGCGTCTGTAGCACATACTGATAGAACCGAACCATCACAGCCCTCATCTGAATTCACACCATAACTGTGGGTCTGCAAGGATCCTGTTTGGCTTTCTCCTTGCCTTTCGGAAAATCTTTCTTCTAATACCTTTTCTCCTTTTAACTAAAGCATTTATCACTATTGTGGTTTCTAGAATTTCCCTTGGAGCCACCATCCAATAGTTTCTTCGAACATCCTTTAGCAAACATCACGTCTTCCTGACTAGATCTGTCACTTGATACCTTCTCCTTTAACATTTCACTATGTAAACATGTCTTGACATCCTCTAAGGAAAGATTCTCTCAGTCATACACCATTGGCTTGACAAATTGGCTATACTCAAGGGTCAAAAAATAGAGTAGAATCATCGCTTGATACTTATACTTGATCTTCACCTCCACATTCCGTAAATCCATCATGATTTAGTTGAGTTCATCTGGGTGGTCCTTGACGGATGTCACTTCTTTCATCTTTAATGTGCATAGAAGTTGTATGAGATAGAGCTGATTTGTCAGAGATTTCTTCATGTAAAGAGAGTTCAATTTGCTCAACAACCTTAGAGTAGTCTTCTGTTGCTCAACTTCGTAAAGGAGCTCATCGATCGGCCAAAGAAAGCTGGATCGAATTGTGAGACTTTTCTTTTATCTTTTCTAACTACACTTTCGTGGTCGTCACCGGAATATTTTCTTTCGGAAAGACAATTTTTTGTGAACTTTATTGCTTCAAACTAGCCATTTTCTTCAATCTCCATATATTGAAATTACTTCGACCATCGAACTTTTCAATCTTGTAACTTATAGAAGTCATCTTTCCAAACAATCCTAAAAGAATACGAGCCTGAAGCTTTAATACTACTTGTAGTGAAATATAAATGATCATATTTGATATGTTTGCCCTAGAGGCCATTATTGTATATGTATATGTAGGGTGTTTTTCATCACCCTATTGAGATGGGAATACGCGCGCGCTTGTCAGGCGTACTACAGATTCCCCCTGCCTAGGGTAGACGGGGGTTTATTGATTGTGGGGATCCGAATCTCCAGCAGCCGCGGACTAATCTGCCGTTAATTACCCCTCTCCTTTGGAGCGAGAGAACATCCGATTAACGGGTTCAATTGTTCATGCGAACTTGATGTGCAGTGTACGTACATTTTGAAAGGGTTTTGGATATATCGGGGGCCCCACAGAGTTTTACGGGGGTCGTGTTTTCGGTGTGGAGTGCATGGAAAATGAGGGGTGAAGAGCGTCTTAAAGACGTGTGCATGGCACGTAGGTGCTTGGCGCCCGCGGATCACGTGCCAGGCACATGGCACCTGTGGGTCGTGTGCATGACATGCGACCGCTGGGCTCCCGTGGGTCACGTGCCCTGCATGTGACCGCTGAGCGCTGAGCGCCCGCAGATCCCGTAAGGCGCACGTGGGCGCTAAGCGTCCGTGGGTCACGTGCCCTACACACGACCGCTGGGCGCCCGTGGGTCACGTGCACAACACGCGACTACTGGACGCCCGCGGATCACGTGTGCGGCACACGACCGCTGGGCACCCGCGGGTCATCTGCACGGCACGCGACCGCTGGAAACATCAGCAAAAAAGGGGATTAGCCCCTAGGCTGGGAGTTGAACTCCCAAGGGGCTTTGGACTTGAACTCCTAACAAGGATTATGTATGGATTTGGAGTTGAAATCCTAAAAGGATTTTATTTATGGAGTCAAACTCCAACAGATCTTGAATGGAGTTAAACTCCTAGAGAACTTTGGATCTTCTTTTGAGTCTTGGATCCTCCTGGAATGCGATTTTTGGATATGGATCTCCTTCTTCCTCCTCTTCGTTGGATGGATCTTGAAGGAAAAGGGGGATGAGATTCAAAATCTCCCTTTTAGAGATCTGATGGGAGATCCGAGCTCCCCTTTGTAGGTTTTATGGTGAAAAACTATTTCTTTTTTAAAAAAGAAGAGTTAAACTCTTGATTTAATTCCAAAGGGGAAGAAGGTTTTATAACCTTGAGGAAGGAGGCACAGACCTTAAATTTTGAGGGGAATGAAAAATTCTTATGCTTTATTTCATTATCATGTTGCCTTTTATAGGCTTACAAACTTACATATAGCCCATTGGGCTTTACGAAATGGCATTTTGCCAATCCCATGCCTTATGTGCTCATTTATTTTGCACATGGGCTATGGGCTTTACAAAAATTTGGTTTTATGCCCATTCATGCATAAAAAAATTACATCAAAATTATTTATTACATGACTTCATTATGGTATAGGGGAGGCCGGCCGCAAGGCTCGACTTGGGCATGGGCCCACTTGATCTGGGTTTGGGCCCGCTTACTTAGGGTTGACTTTGATTTTGACTTAGTCAACCGGGATATTATTTTTGACCCTAACAAAGTGCCCCGCATCAATAAATACACACCGCGTATATGAGTTGTGTGCATGATATTGATGGATCTTGGAGTTGGACTTCGAGGAGGAACATCATTCCAGGGGCGGAGCATCTTTCCGGGAGCATAATTCCGCGGATCGGAGCATAATTCCGATTTGCAGAGCATAATTCCGGAGGTCGGAGTATAATTCCGAAGAGCGGGGCATAATTCTGAGATCAGAGCATAATTCCGAGATCGGAGCATGATTCCACGGATCGGAGCATCATTCCGAAGAGTGGAGCATAATTCCAGGGATCGGAGCATAATTCCAGGGATCAGAGCATAACTCCGATGAGCGGTAGACATTCTGACCGAAGCATAATTTCGATGCAGAGGTTGATTATCAGGCGAAGCATAATTCCGATAGGGAAGGCAGATACTCCGAGGCGAAGCATGATTTCGACACGGGGTACATTCTGAGACGAAGCATGATTTCGTCGCAGAGCTTGTTGGTTGAAGTGATTCCGAGTCGGAGCCTAATTCCAACGGGGAGGTCATTAGTTGACTTGATTCCGAGTCAAAGCATAATTTCGACAAGGAAGGAAGATCACTGAGGCGAAGCATGATTTCGACACGGGGTACATTCTGAAAAGAAGCATGATTCCGACGCAGAGCTTGTTGGTTGGCTTGATTATGAGGCAGAGCTTAATTTCGACGGGGAGGTCGTTGGTTGACTTGATTCCAAGACGGAGCATAATTCCGACGGGGAGGTCATTGGTTGACTTGATTCCGAGTCAGAGCATAATTCCGACGGGGAGTTCGTTGGTCGTCTTGCTGACTTGGTTTTATTTGGGTTGACATTAGCATCGCTACACTGGAATATGGTACCAGGAGAGAATCATCATTTGCCGTGAGAGGATTTCCCTCGTTCCCAGTTTAACGACTTAGGGGTCATCTATTCTCAGTTTAACAACTTAGAGGTCATCTGTTCCCAGTTTAAAGACTTAGGGGTCTATTAGATCAGAAGTTTGGAATTTTGGGGTAGGGGTCGGCATCAGCGTTGCTAATACTGAAGCACAGGTTCCAGGAGAAATCATCATTTGCCTTTACCTGTTAGGGAGCGATGGCTTAGAAGACAGGTTTAGGTCCCTATCACCTAAAGCATTTCAATTTTATGAGCCGTAAGGGTCCCAAAAAAGCATTTTCTCCCTATGAGTCGAAAGGATCCTGTAGGTGTATTTTCTCTTTAGGAGTTATGAGGACCCCTAAGTGTGTTGCTGCTTTGTGACTCGTAAGGATCTCACGCAGAAATTTTCTCCTCACAAAGTTGAGAGGACTTTGCGAGTGTATTTCATCTCTTTTTCACGAGTTTGCTCCCTTTCAGGTTTTCACAAACTCGCCGGCAGTCCTGCTGTTTTTACTCAAGGAGCCCTTTCGGGTTTTCATCCGTGCCCGTTTTGCTTGTGGACATACCCTTTTTTTAATCTTCTTCACTGGTGGGACTTTAAATGTAATCTTGCCGGTAGGACTTGGGAGAGATTGGGATCGTTTTACGTCCGAGGATTGTATACGGTTTTGCAGGATGTATGATCCAGACCGTAGGGCCGGGAGAATTTTGGGACTTTGTTGGCGTCTGCATCGTTTTACTGGAATATTGTAACAGGAGTGACTCATCATTCGCCGTTGGGATATGGGATTTGGAATTTGGTTAGCGTCTGCATCGCTGCACTGGAATATGGTACCAGGAGCGACTCATCATTCGTCCTTTGAGAATTTGGATTTTGGTTGGCGTCTGCATCGCTGCACTGGAATATGGTGCCAGGAGCGACTCATCATTCGCCATTAAGAATTTGTATTTTGGTTGGCGTCTGCATCGCTGCACTGGAATATGGTGCCAGGAGCGACTCATCATTCGCCGTTGGGTTTTTTTTTTGCGCGATTGCTCTATCATTTCAGCTTTTCTTATAGTGAAGGTTGCGATTGCCCTATCATTTTGGCTATTTAATCGCGGTTTCTCTATCATTTCGGATTTATTTTCATCTTTATTTTACTCGCTGGTTTTTATCGCGAATTGCCCCATCATTTCGGCTTTTCTTTATTTTTTTTACACATTTTTTTCACACTCCCAGTTTAACGACTTAAGGGTCGTTTGTTCCCAGTTTAACGACGTGGTGGTCCGCTGTTTTTAGAGAAAGGCATATGTCTGAGAGAATCAGGTTCCCGAAGGACTTCGGTCTCTATTTGTATTAAATTGGCGGTCGCAGCTTGACTGTTTGTTAACACACCTTTAGACAGTTTTATCTCTCCTTCCTTGTATTGCTTTTCGACCCAATCTTTGAAGACGAAACAGTTCTCAATGGCATAACTTATCACTCTGTGATAGGGGAAATATTTGGGGTCGTCGGTCATATTTGCTTCTTGTAGTCTCTTTGATTATGGAAATTGTAGACCGTTTCTCAGGGCGTCCTTGAATATCTTGTGGACTTTGTCCCTTCTGAAGGAATAGACTTTATCTAGCTTCTCTTTCAGTGGAGATTCTCCTCTCTCTCCGAACAACGGCTTTCGAAGCTGGTTGGCATTAGGCCCGTTCATCCCTCACTTATTTCGGTTAGCCGAAGTGTTAAATGATTCAGCCTCGTCGAAATTTCCGCCTTTGTGATTATCGTCCTTTCGGTTTCTCCAGGACTTATTGTTATTTTGGGAATCAGAGGAGGACTCCTGCTTTGAGTGATCCAACATCTGGACTTTCCTGGTCAGCTCTTGGAATGTTTGAGACCCGCAGTGCATAGAAATAGGGCCATCTAATTGTTGAGATTTCCGACGAGGAGACTGACAGATTGGTCCTGCTCTATCGGCGGTTCACATTTGATGGAGAGATTGCGCCATCGGGTTATAAAATCCGTGCTGCTTTCGTTGTTCTTTGGCTTGGTCCTTATGAGGTCGGCAATGGTGATCTTATCACTGACACTCATGAACAATTATCGGAACAGAGATTCCATTTTGACGAAAGTAGTAACGGAGCCATCCGGTATACTCGCGTACCATCCGGGATCTCTCTGCTTATCAGCCTCACTGGAAGGGTTTTCATTACCTCTCAGAGGATGCTGGTCTTGGGAAGTGCCAGCCACATTCATACCAGATTGGATCTGAGATGGGGTGGCCCCGTCCTTGCTCTTGCTGCACGTGCCCACCATGTAGACAATGTGGACCACATATCCAGCCATCTCTTTATCTTTGGCGGGGTAACCCTGTTCTTGGAGCCTCATGAAGTTCAGCCTAGCATGAGCCCTAGCCCTTTTATTGGCTCTATATCTGAGCATTTTTTGTCTTAGCTTCTCAATTTTGAGGGCTTGGTGGGCATCCGTCATCCATGAAGCCATCGTGAGCCGATTAACGGGGAGCTTAGAGAAGATACCCAATTGAGCAGTTGTCAAGGGTGCCGCTGGAGCTTGCCCGAGATGCCTTGTCGCTTTGTTGGTGTTGATAGCCTTGCCCCCAGCTGAGGCCAAGGAAAGTCTTTCAAACACTGACCTGCGTTTGGGTAGTGGTGCCCTCAAGATCACCACATTTGGCCTCTTTCCTTTCGAGGCTGGTTTGTCTGTTACCGGAGCTTGAGGAGCTGGGATGGCGTTAGCTGACACGAAAAAATAGAGCCGAAATGTAGCGGCGGCTCCTCCTACTGTCGTCCGAGACTGGCCGGGATGACCGTCCTGGCGTCCATCTTCATTGTATAGGAGATGCGAGTTGTGTCGAGAGTTGAGCTTTTCCTTAGAGACATCCTGTTGCGTTCGTAGATTGCAATTTGAAATTTGTTAACCTGCACAAAGAAGCATGATTTCAGTACATGCAATCGATATGTATATTAATTGAGTTCGCATGAACGTTTAACCCGAAATATGGGAGGAGAGATAAGTCCCATCGGGCGTGTCAGAATCTGTAGGATGTTTTTCGTCACCCCATTAAGATGGGAATACGCGCGTGCTTGTCAGGCGTACTACAGATTCCCCCTTCCTAGGGTAGACGGGGGTTTATTGATTGTGGGGATCTGAATCTCCGGCAGCCGCGGACTAAGCTGCCGTTAATTACCCCTCGCTTTTGGAGCGAGGGAACCTCCGATTAATAGGTCAAACTGGTCATGCGAACTCGATGTGCAGTGTACATATGTTTTGAAAGGGTTTTGGATATATCGAGGGCCTCGCAGAGTTTTACGGGGGTCCCGCTACCTGGATAGCGGGCTGGGGGTCAAGGAGGCTAGCAGCCCCCTTGCGGGGTGCGGGGCAACGCCCCGTTAGAAAAATATTTCCAACGGGGGACATGTTTTGGGTGTGGAGTGCATAGAAAATGAGGGGTGAGGAGCGTCTTAAAGACGCGTGCATGGCACGTGGATGCTAGATGCTCACAGGTCATATGCCTGGCGCATAGGCGCTTGGCGCCCGCGGGTCACATGCCTGGCACGTGGGCACTTGGCGCCCGCGAGCCACGTTCCTGGCGCGTGGGCGCCCGTAGGTCGCATTTTCGTCATGCGATCGCTGGGCTCCCGCGGGTTACGTGCCCTACACGCGACCGCCGAGCGTTGAGCGCCCGTGGATCCCGTGAGGCTCACGTAGGCGCTGAGTGCCCGCAGGTCACGTGCCCTGCACGCGACCGCTGGGCGCCCACGGGTCACGTGCACGGCACGCGACCGCTGGGCACCCACGGGTCACGTGCACGGCACGCGACCTCTGGGCACCCATGGGTCACGTGCGTGGTACGCGACCGCTGGAAACATCAACAGAAAAGGGGCTTAGCCCTTGGGCTGGGAGTTGAACTCCCAAGGGGCTTTGGAGTTGAACTCCTAACAAGGATTATGTATGGATTTGGAGTTAAACTCCTAAAAGGATTTTGTTTATGGAGTCAAACTCCAACAGATCTTGAATGGAGTTAAACTCTTAAATATCTTTGGATCTTCTTTTGAGCCTTGGATCCTCCCGGAATAGGATTTTTGGAGATGAGTCTCCTTCTTCCTCCTCTTCATTGGCTGGATCTTGAAGGAAAAGGGGGGTGAGATTCAAAATCTTCCCTTTAGAGATCTGATGGGAGATCCGAGCCCCCCTTTGTGGGTTTTATGGTGAAAAGCTATTTCTTTTTGAAAAAGGAAGAGTTAAACTCTTGATTTAATTCTAAAGGGGAAGAAGGTTTTAGAACCTTGAGGAAGGAGGCACAGACCCTAAATTTGAGGGGAATGAAAATTTTTTATGCTTTATTTCATTATCATGTTGCCTTTTATAGGCTTACAAACTTACATATAGCCCCTTGGGCTTTACAAAATGTCATTTTGCCCATCACATGCCTCATGTGCTCATTTATTTTGCACATGGGTCACGGGCTTTACAAAAATTTAGCTTTATGCCCATTCATGCATAAAAAATTACATCAAAATTATTTATTACATGACTTCATTTTTGCATGGGGGAGTTCGGCCGCAGGGCTCGACTTGGGCATGGGCCCACTTGATCTGGGCTTGAGCCCGCTTACTTGGGGTTGACTTTGATTTTGACTTAGTCAACCAGGGTGTAATTTTTGACCCCAACAGTATATATAGTGGATGTTTGGACATATGTATATACAGGACAATCTTACTCGATATGATAGTATGCTATTTGGTTTGTCTTTATCTTAACATGTGTATATGTTTAAATTTTTATTACGTATCGTTAATACATGTTGATAAAGCCTGTATGATTATTGCTTGACTACCAGCGTTATGATGTCGATCATACATTTGGGGGCTGGGTAGTCCATAAGCATATCCTTAAATGTTCTAGTCATGGAAGTATCGAGATTGGGCATCGATATTCCGGAGTAGACTAGTGTATATGTTCTAGACCCTGACGAGGGGCGATGGTTGGTCCCACAACTATTGGTCTTTCGCACCTAAGATTGTATACAGGTGCTCACTAGGGGTGAGTACACTGGATGAACTCTCCAATAACTTCTAGATGGTACTATACCTATCGTCAGATAGCAGTTCTCAGGTGATATGGGTCTATGTTAGTCTTCAGACCTAAGATCGTCATTTTTCTTGTGTTAGTTCCCACTGTATTTAGATTACTACCATACCACGGCTCTACTGAGTCTTGAAAATAGGTTTTAGTTGGGTACAGTCCCGAGCTACATGGAGGCAGTGAGCGATTGTTGGGGATTCGTCTCTCCCAGTATTGGGAGTCAATATCGCATTGTGTCTGGTTGGCCATTACCATAAGACATTAGCCAAGGCAGATAAAATTTACTGATGGTTACATCAGTAGTTTCTCAGATCGGTCCTGAGCCACATCGACACGACTCATCGAGTTATTAGGGGTGTGACGTTTACCACCCCCTAGACCCGGTATGCTATACTCTTAGACGAAAAAACCGGACTGTACGGAGATTGTCACAAATTGGTCAGTAAGGGTTTAGAAGAGCTTGCTCGTCGGCCTCCTATTCGATAGGTACCCAGGTAGCCGTTACGTACAGCTCGTGCCGCTGAGGTGCTTATGGTTATGGATTTTTCCAGTAACTCACTGCCGGCGTACTGTCGAGTCTTTAGAGTCCCACGCAGAGGGTTTCCTTGGTTCAGGAGAAATGATGTAGTGGTCGTATTTTGATACGTGCAGGGTTCCGATCAAATGAGTGTACTAGCTACCCGGACTTTTGATCGGACGGTTGATAATACTAGCCAGCTTAAGATTAAGCCGGATTATTAAATCAGGTATTGATTTAATAATTTACACATATATATTTCGATATGTATGTATTATGTTCTTTGTGTTATTATATCTATTTGGGTATTCGTATGTTGATACGAATACGGGTATATATATACAGTAGAATGTATTCCGAATTTATACAGAAACCATTCTAGAAGGTGGACACCACATTTTTGGCTTATCCATTTATTCATTTAAATTGAAAATGAAGTGTAAAGGTAGTGAGGTGAGAATGGTGAGAACCATACTTGAATAGTATTGACAAATGAATTATATATTCATTTGTGCAAACTATTCAAGCATGGCTGATATATTCTATTTGTAAAAAATCTTTATATAAAAAACTATGGTTGATTTTTTCTCACAAGGGTTTTTGATTCATTTTGACCATTTGTTTCTCTCTCCTCACCAATTTTTTCTTGAGCTCCTTGTTTCCCCCAATCAGAGCAAAGCTCTATTTGAAATTTAAATTTCAAATTGAAGCAACGCTTCATATGCAGCGCCAAGTGCGCTGCGCCCTAAGCAGCGCACCACGTGTAAGACACGGATGTGCTAGTGCTAGGTGCGCTGCGCTCTAGGTAACGCATCACGTGTAAGACACGGATGCGCTAGCGCTAGGTGCTCTGCGCTCTGAGCAGCGCACCACGTGCAAAGCACGTATGCGCTAGCGCCAAGTGCACTGCGCTCTGAGCAGCGCATGTTCATATCATAATATTGCATTTTGTATTCCCCATTCTTATGCATTTTACAATAAAAACAGGTGCTTTTGACGCATGTCTGCTACATAGTACATGTTACAGGTTCTTGGAGCAAAAGCAGTGAAAAAGACAAAAGAAGATACAAAAAGGGACTTTTGACCAACAAATAGAGGGATCCTAGTCAAGCCTAGACAAAGAACAGTTCAAAATCAACAAGGCAATGCAAGGTCCAAAATGTCAAGGCAAACGGTTAAAAGACCGCTACAAGTTTTCACTGAAAGATCTGGAGAAGAATCAGAAGCCAAACAGAGAAAAGAACTAAAGAAATAAAATGCCCAAAGAACCAAGAAGCAGCCCACAAAATTTCACACATTGTTCTCACTAATGGGCTGCGGAACCGCAGCCCAAGCCTGCCAATGCCGCGGTTCCGCGGCCGTCCTGTGCCCGTACTCGGTGAAATTTTTACCAAAACTTATGGCGGCGCTGAATAGTTAACCTAAGGGCAAATTTGTAATTTCAGATATGCGAATCAACTGTAAACCTAGGGTTTCTATATCCTATAAATAGAACCCAAGTCATTGTATTTTCTAATGCCTCTACTCATCAATAAAATTCTGTTTTCTTTGATGATTGGAGTGCATCAATCGTAAGTAGGTTATTTTTCTGCCCTAGTTCTAATTTCAATTTCTGCCTTAGGTAAATTCTTTTCTTGCCCTAGTTTAATACAGTTTAGAATTTTTATTAACTTGCCGTAGATCTATCTTTCATCTCTTTAATCAAAACTTCAAATAAAAATCATGTCTTTTGTAAATCCTTCGATGAGCGAGTAGTTTCCTCGCTTGTTGGGGTTAGGAATAGGGAAGGGTTTGAGAGATAGAGATCTCTCATCTCTTTTCTTTGCTAATCTATTATGAACATTAGGACTCCATGCATACTTTCTTCTTCCGCTCCCTACGGCACTCTACCCTCAAGGTAACGGTGATCCGTAGTATAAAAGACCGGAGTTGTGAGTTTTCCATAGAGGTTAGGGTAAAGGTTAAGAAAGGAAGGACAAGGATGTAGAGGAAGAAACATCTTCCCAATCATCCTAATCCCCTTTATTAAAATTTACCATAACCCCTAATATGAAATCTAAATTAAGGCATTGAAAAGAGGTGTAGATCTTTGTTTACCAAACTTTACCTAAACCTAATCCTAGCAAGTTTCCTAATCCTAGTATAAAACAACTTCGTTTTTAGATCTAATAAAAAAACCAAACACCATTTGGAATTAGCTCGTAATAACTTTAAGGAGAATTACAACATCCCTGTGGACCGACCCGTATTCACTGGCTAGCTTCATGTGACGCCGTTCTTGATTGCGGTAAATATTGTTGATCGACAAAACATCTCTAAATCAAATGGCGCTGTTGCTGGGGATGGCGTAAAATTTCCTTTTTGTAATTTCGGGTTAATATAAATTATAAAAAAAATCATAAAAAATCATAAAAATCAAAAAATATAAAAATTCTATTTTTTTTGTTTGAAGGGTTTTCTTTGTGAATCTTTGCAGGATTGACGGATCTGAAACAACACAGAGGGATAATCAGAAAATGGTACATCAGAACAGAGGGAGATTGACACAACAGAGTCGCACCAATTTTTTGGAGACCTGATACCTTACCTGAACCGCGAAACCGTTGCCTTGACGATCTCCAAACCGCGGAACCGCGGTCTCCTGTTGACTTCTCTGCGCGAAATTTGCTCGGTTTGTTTCCTTTTTCCTTTCTCTAAAAATCCCCATATATCTTTCTGTCCAATCTTCTGCAGGATTCTTTGCGCTAAAAATCTTCTTCCCCCTTCCAATAATTGATTTTCTGCAGGATTCTTTGCACCGCGCTAAATAGCAAATTGATTGCAAGTGATTTTCTGCTTTGCATATTTTAATCGGATTTTAAGGGGCTTTTGACCAAATCAGATTGGGTGGGGATTTCATCACCCTTCTCAGGACCCCAGAAATCACTTAAAGCATTTGCATTGACCACTCTTAATTAAAAAATACTAGACTCAGCCCTAAGGACCTCGAGCTCAATAGGACAGAGGACTAGTTATAGGCATCAACCGTTTATCCTAACCTGACTTTGCGGTGCCTAGGAAAGTGTGTCAAGGAAAGTGGTTACTTAATTAGGACCGCTACTTTTAGCGGGGAGCCTCCCACTTACCTGGCACTTACCTGGCCGCAATTGGCGGTGAAGAGGCGGTTTGAGGTTCTATCTCTAGCCCTTTGGAACAGTTAGGAGCTGTCTAGCTGACCTAGGTGACCCTAGATCTAGGCCTGATTGTGCATCTGTGGTTAATTGCATTTGTGTCACAAGTCTCTTTTCAAAAAAAATCTCTTTGCAAAAGCTCACATAAAAATAAAAAAAAATCTTTTCAAAACTTGTAACTTGTCGCTAAAGAAATCTTTGCACTCACTTACACCACTTCTTCTCATTGACGTTCTCTTACCTCCACATTCTGTCTTTCACTTTTTGACTACACTACCCTTTAGTGTATGTCAGGTTGGACTAGGGACCCTAGCGCCCAATTAGTCCGTGTTTCGTTGGTACCGACCGACGAACCTTTCGACTCCGAAGTCGAAATCCTTTCCACATCTTCACTTTCACCTTCAAATTCTTCTTCCGAAGGTATGTCGGGATACAATCCTAACAATACCCTACCAACGGGAATGATTCCACCTCTGTTAGGTGCGAATAACCTGAATCACCCGTCTGTTGAAGCGCCCGCACGAGTCGCGCTCCAGGATCTTTTCTACCCCGTCCGCACCGCCCTTCCTACTTGTCTTTCCCTCCCACCGGCTAATGGGGACAATTTCGAGATCAAACCCCACTTCATCAATATGCTGCCCAAGTTTCTTGGTTTGGAATCCAAAGATGCATATATCTTTATCAACAAATTCCAAAACATTTGCGCTATGATGAAAACGACCCAATTAAGTGATGACGCTATAAGGCTAAGGGTCATTCCTTTCACCTTATGTGACTTAGCCGAGAAGTGGCTATACAGCACAGCATCACATTCAATTAGAAATTGGGACGAGTTTGTGAAAGATTTTCTTAAAAAGTTCTATCCTCATCACAAAACTGCTAGAATCCGTAACGAGGTTATACAATTTTCTCAGCTTCCGTCTGAACCATTTTGGAAGTGTTTTGAAAGATTCAAAGACCTACCTGTTCAATATCCTCATCATGGGATCGAAAGTTGGCAACTTTGCCAAACATTATACGAAGGATTGAACCCGGCAACGAAGTAGTTGCTAGAAACCATTTGTCAAGGTCACTTTCTAACCAAATCTAGTGACGAAGCATGGCAGTTTCTTGAGGACCTTAGTGAACAAACAATTCAGTAGGAGAGCACCAAGACCACATCATCACCTTCTTCTAATGGTCAACTTAGGGCAGGCATACATCAATTATAAATGTCGATTGCTATGAAGGCCGAGATGGCCGCTCTTACGAAAAAGATAGATGCGATTGAGACCAAAATCTCATCGCCTTCTCCTGCCCCTGTTGTGCCTCCACGAACTGTTTGTGCTTGTTGTTCGGATCCATCACATCCCACCGAAGAGTGTCCTTACACTGCATCTACTCAAGGACAAGATCAAGTCAATGCTGTCTTTCAGGAACGACAAAGAAATGATCCATACTCTTCGATATACAATCCGGGTTGGAAGAGTCACCCAAATTTCGCTTGGAACCAAAATCAACAATCCCAAGGAAATAATAATTTTCAAAGGGCTCCTCCTCCACAATAACAAGCACCTCTACAAACTCAATTTCAGCAACCTCTCCAACAGCAACCTTACCCTAATCAAATGAACAATTTTGTCCCCAATAATTTTGTTCCACCTCAAAATGCTGTTAGCTCGCTCGAAAGAAGTCTCGAAGCATTCCTAAAGCAATTTACACAGTCCACAACTAGGATAGTGACTTCTATTCAATCTTTGGTGCAAAACAGTGCCTCACACGATCAAAGCATCAAATCTATTGAGGCACAAATTGCACAACTCAATGCTGCGTTAAAAGAGCGAGAAAAAGGAAAGCTCCCGTCTCAACCATTGCCAAATCCCGGTCACGCACATGTTGCATATGAACAGCAGAATCATAACGTAAATGCTGTGACCACGTTGAGATCCGGAAAAGTGCTGCAAAACAATGTGGGTATTAACCATGACACCCCTGCCGGTGGTCGTTCTTCATCTTCTTCACCTTCTTCTTCTTCTTCTTCTTCTTCTTCGTTAGAGCCCATTCTCCATCCTTCACATGGCTCTACCTCTTCTAGCTCGAACGGACCCATTTCTCACAACACGAACACATCATCACGGGGATCCGTTCCAACTCAACATTCTGATCCGTGAAAAGTGGACTCAACGATTTTTCAAAATGTTCCTTTTCCAAACCGGTTGAGATCCAATAAACCAACTCTACAGATGGAGAAGATTGTAGAGTTGTTCAAACAGGTTAGCATAAATATCTCTCTTTTGGATACAATCCAACAAGTTCCTTCATATGCAAAAATCTTAAAGGACTTATGCACTAAAAAGAGGAAGTCACAAGTACCAAAGAAAGTTTTTGTGGCTAGTGTTGTTAGTGATGCTCATGTCAATTCTTTATCCCCAAAGCACGAGGACCCCGGTTGTCCTACTGTTTCGATCACAATTGGGGACAAGAACATCAATAGAGCACTATTAGATCTTGGTGCTAGTGTCAATTTGCTACCTTATTCGGTGTACGAGCAATTAGGCGTTGGAGAGCTTAAGCCCACTCACTGTACTCTCCAAATGGCCGACCGATCAATCACCCACCCTAGGGGAGAGTTGGAGGATGTGTTAATTAGAGTAGGGGATTTCATTTTCCCCGTTGACTTTATTGTTATGGATACACAACCTGTCGCTAACCCCCGGAATCAAATTCCGGTGATACTTGGTCGGCCATTCCTTGCGACTTCTAACGCGGTGATCAATTGTCGTAACGGTTCAATGAATCTATCTTTTGGCAATATGACAATTGAACTCAACATTTTCAAGTTGGGAAGTCAGCCTTCTGAGCCTAATTCTAGCGTACTTGATGTTTGCTCGATCAATGAGATCGCGGAGGAGGACTGTGAGTTCGAAAATTTTATGTTCGATCACAGCAATGTTGACGCCACTAGTGCGTTCCTCCTAGAATCCGACACAGCTTTCACGATGGACAAAGATTATGAGTGTTTCAGCTTTGTGGATGATTTTGAAGACTCTCCACCCGAGCTTGAGTCTTTTGCTTTTTCGGATGAGTTAGTTGAACCATTCGACTCGGTTGCGTACACTCGATTTGAGCCTTTGATGGAATCCTTCGAGTTGAAACAGTTACTCCATTGTTACCGTCTATTGTTTCACCTCCTAAACTCGAACTGAAGCTTTTGCCGTCGCACCTAAAATATGCTTATCTAGGTGAGAATGAGACCTTACCCGTTATCATATCGGCCTCTCTAGCTTTTGAGCAAGAGAAGGCCCTTTTAATGGTCTTACATAATAATCGGCAAGCTTTTGGCTGGTCTATGGCGGACATCAAGGGGATTAGTCCCCTCATAGTCGAACATTATATACACTTGATGGATGATGCCAAGCCGGCAAGGGATCCACAAAGACGCCTCAACCCCATTATGAAAGAGGCTGTTAAGAAGGAGATTGTTAAATGTCTTGATAGTGGTATCATTTACCCTATCTCGGATAGCCAATGGGTTAGCCCCATTCAAGTTGTGCCAAAGAAATCGGGCATCACGGTCATTACTAATGAGGAAAATGAGTTAATTCCCACTCGCACCCAAACTGGGTGGCGAGTTTGCATCGACTATAGGAAACTCAATGCCGCGACAAGGAAAGACCACTTTCCTTTACCTTTCATTGACTAAATGCTTGAATGATTGGCGGGGCACGAGTTCTACTGCTTTCTAGATGGCTATTCCGGTTATAACCAAGTCCCCATAGCCAAAGAGGATTAAGACAAGACCACATTTAGTTGTCCCTTTGGCACTTTTGCTTATCGTCGCATGCCCTTCGGGTTATGCAATGCACCCGCTACATTTCAGTGGTGTATGATGGGGATCTTTTCGGACATGGTTGAAAAGTTTTTGGAGATCTTTATGGATGATTTCTCCATTTTTGGTGACTCCTTCGACGAGTGTTTACGACATCTTGACGCAGTTCTTACCCGCTGTAAGGATAAGAGCCTAACTTTGAATTAGGAGAAGTGCCATTTTATGGTACGAGAAGGCATTGTCTTAGGACATGTCATCTCGCAAAACGGCATAGAGGTTGATAGAGCCAAAATTGAAGTCATTTCTAATCTTCCTCCTCCTAAGTGCGTCAAAGCCATTCGAGCTTTTCTTGGCCATGCCGGTTTTTATAGACGGTTCATTAAGGATTTTAGCAAGATTGCTAGACCTTTGACTCTCTTATTGGCCAAGGATACAACATTTGATTTTGACTCAACTTGTATGGAAGCGTTCGAGTCTTTGAAACACTCTCTCATTTATGCGCCCATTCTTTCATCTCCAGACTGGACGCACCCCTTCGAAATCATGTGCGACACATCAGATTTTGCTATTGGTGCTGTTCTTGGACAACACATTAATAAGATGCCTCACGTGATTTATTACGCTAGCCGAACATTAAATGAGGCCCAATTAAACTACACAATAACAGAAAAAGAGTTTTTAGCGGTTGTGTTTGCACTTGAAAAATTTCGGCCTTATTTAATCGGCTCTCCAGTCATTGTGTATACTGATCATTCAGCTCTTCGCCACCTTTTTGCGAAGAAGGATGCTAAATCGAGGCTAATACATTGGATCCTCTTGCTACAAGAGTTTGACCTTGTCATAAGGGACAAAAAAGAATGTGAAAACGTAGTGGCCGATCACCTTTCACGACTTCCTTCTTCGCCTACACTTGAACTTCCAATCACTGATGTTTTTCCCGATGAGCAACTCTTAACCGTTTCTTGCGAACCATGGTTCGCCGATATTGTAAACTACTTAGCCACCGGCTTGATACCTAAAGATTGGTCTAAACAGGATAAACTTCGATTCTTGTCCCAAGTAAAGCATTTTTACTGGGATGAACCTTATCTTTTTAAATACTGTTCCGACCAAATCATTCGCCGGTGTGTACCGGAAAATGAGGTTAAGAGTGTGCTGTCTTTTTGCCACGATCAAGCATGTGGCGGGCACTTCGGCCCAAAGAAGACAGCCGAGAAAGACTTGCAGTGTGGTTTCTATTGGCCATGACTCTTCAAGGATGCATATGAATACTGCAAGACATGCTCCCGGTGCCAACACTTGGGCCGGATATCACGGAGAAACGAAATGCCGCTCCAACCAATTCTGGTTGTGGATATTTTTGATGTTTGGGGTATAGACTTCATGGGACCATTTCCTAACTCTTTCGGAAATGTGTATATTCTTTTGGCTGTTGACTACGTTTCAAAGTGGGTCGAGGCCGTGCCTAGCCGAACGAACGACAACAAGGTTGTCGTTCGATTTCTTAAAGAACACATCTTTTCTCGATTTGGGCACCCTCGAGCGATAATAAGTGATAATGGTTCTCACTTTTGCAATAGGACTTTTGAGTCCTTAATGCGCAAGTATTCTATCACCCATAAGCTGTCAACACCATACCATCCCCAAACATGTGGGCAAGCCGAGGTCTCGAATCGGCAAATTAAGCAAATCTTGGAGAAAACGGTTTCTAAAAACCGTAAAGATTGGTCACTTAAACTGATCGATGCACTATGGGCTTTCCGTACTGCGTACAAGACCAATCTTGGTATGTCTCCATACCGGCTTGTTTACGGGAAGGCTTGCCACCTCCCAGTAGAGATTGAGCATAAGGCATTTTGGGCTATCAAAGAGCTGAATTTATCTTTAGGAGATGCGGGCAGCAATCGAAAGCTGCAGTTGAATAACTAGAAGAGCTGCGGGATGAGGCATATGATAATGCCGTAATTGCTAAAAACCGAGCTAAGGTGTTCCACGATAAACACATTTTGTGAAAAACATTTAAACCTGGTCAACAGGTTTTACTCTATGATACTCGGTTACATTATCACCCCGGCAAGCTCCGTTCTAGATGGAGAGGACCTTTTGTAGTCCGCACCGTTTATCCGCACGATGCGGTTGATCTTGAAAATCCGGAGGACGGTACTTTATTCAAAGTGAATGGGTATCGATTGAAACCGTTCCTCACAGCGGACCCATCGGAGGAGCTCCTGTTTTTGCAGGAGCCGATTTACACCGATTGATTCCCCTCCACTTTCACCCCTGAATTTCTTTTCCAATAACTTTTTTCAAATAAGTTTGGGGGTGTGTATCATTTGTAAATTTGTTAATAAACAGGAAACTGCCGACATTATCAACCCACTTGGGGTAGCATGACGTGAGGACACTGTCCAATTTAAGTTTGGGGGTATGCTCGGTATGTCTTCTTCCTTCGCATTCATATGTATATTTCTGCATTGCATCTTTATATAAAAATCATAAAAATTTGAAAAATTTGCGAAATAAAAAAAATTGAAAAAGAAAAAAAAACCCATAAAAATTGAAAAATTTCAAAAATATAAAAATTAATGTATTCAATTTTGGCTAATTAACTTGAGTTTGAAAAATAGGTTAACTGGCTAGGAACAACTAGATCTTAGACTTAGTAAATTAAAACCCCTAAAGATAACCTTCTTTAAAGTTTAACGGTAGAAAGTATATGCCTTTGTAGTTTATTTAGAAATAGGCAAATTTTGGGTTCACTTCTTGGGCTAAGTCGAAACAAAGGAAAAGTATTGAAACTTTTATTAGAGTATAAGTTTGAAAAATAATTCCTAGCTTAAGTCTAGATTCTGAAAACGTATACCCTACAAATTGCACAAACACGCACCTTGAAACTTGGAATAGTAGAAGAGACCTTGAAATACTCTTGTTTGAAGTCCTTAGTACAATGAAAATAAAAGAAAAAAAGTGAATAAAGAAAAAAAAATGAACAATGGTTTTTGTGATTACTTAAGGCAGTAAAAATAGAAAAATATTTAGCGAGGGTGCTTCATCACCTAGTGCCTTAGACCAACTGGTTTTGGAGTCACTGCTAAAAAGCCTTGGGTGTTACAAGACTAGGAAGTACGTTTTAAAGTGCAAACGCATTTTATAATCGGTCGTTGGTAGCTCAAGAAGTATTAACGGTCGCATGAAGGATGTGTAGCAAAATTCATTTAAAAATTCACCAATTAATAAGTGCTTTGGACAACGGACAAGGGTATGATTGCTTGATTTGAATTTCCAAGTGTAGGGGTGACTTATACATACACGTAGGGATATGTGATTGGAGTTTAGATGAAAGAAAGGAGTGAAAAATAAAACTTGTATCTTTAATAGAGTTGATAAAAATTCCTAAGTGGAGATGGAACCCTAGAAGGAAAACTTAAGAGATGCCGAAAGCTAAGTAAGTCTGCAGAACATAAATGATCTTAAGTTAAATAATGAGGAAGTGTGAAGAATATGGGTGGATAATTTACGAGTCGAAGATAATAGAATTCCTTGTTAGAAAACCTAATTGGAGAACAAAAGTCAAAAAGCCAAATAGATAGGATTTTATGGGTAGTATCCGCTGAAAACCCTCAGGAGACAACACTCCTCCTACTAGGGACACCTAGAGGTTTAACGGCTTGTTGCACATGCTCAGTGCAATCGCGTTTCCCTGCGAAAGTGCGGTTAGGTATTATCGAGAATAAAATAATAAGTTTGCTCGAGGACGAGCAAAAGATAAGTTTGGGGGTATTTGTTCATATCATAATATTGCATTTTGTATTCCCCATTCTTATGCATTTTACAATAAAAACAGGTGCTTTTGACGCATGTCTGCTACATAGTACAGGTTACAGGTTCTTGGAGCAAAAGCAGTGAAAAAGACAAAAGACGATACAAAAAGGGACTTTTGACCAACAAATAGAGGGATCCTAGTCAAGCCTAGACGAAGAACAGTTCAAAATCAACAAGGCAATGCAAGGTCCAAAATGTCAAGGCAAACGGTTAAAAGACCGCTACAAGTTTTCACTGAAAGATCTGGAGAAGAATCAGAAGCCAAACAGAGAAAAGAACTAAAGAAATAAAATGCCCAAAGAACCAAGAAGCAGCCCACAAAATTTCACACATTGTTCTCACTAATGGGCCGCGGAACCGCGGCCCAAGCCTGCCAATGCCGCGGTTCCGCGGCTGTCCTGTGCCCGTACTCGGTGAAATTTTTACCAAAACTTATGGCGGTGCTGAATAGTTAACCTAAGGGCAAATTTGTAATTTCAGATATGCGAATCAACTGTAAACCTAAGGTTTCTATGTCCTATAAATAGAACCCAAGTCATTGTATTTTCTCATGCCTCTACTCATCAATAAAATTCTGTTTTCTTTGAAGATTGGAGTGCATCAATCGTAAGTAGGTTATTTTTCTGCCTTAGTTCTAATTTCAATTTCTGCCTTAGGTAAATTCTTTTCTTGCCCTAGTTTAATAGAGTTTAGAATTTTTATTAACTTGCCGTAGATCTATCTTTCATCTCGTTAATCAAAACCTCAAATAAAAATCATGTCTTTTGTAAATCCCTCGATGAGTGAGTAGTTTCCTCGCTTGTTGGGGTTAGGAATAGGGAAGAGCTTGAGAGATAGAGATCTCTCATCTCTTTTCTTTGCCAATCTATTATGAACATAAGGACTCCATGCATACTTTCTTCTTCCGCTCCCTACGGCACTCTACCCTCGAGGTAACGGTGATCCGTAGTATAAAAGACCGGAGTTGTGAGTTTTCCATGGAGGTTAGGGTAAAGGTTAAGAAAGGAAGGACAAGGATGTAGAGGAAGAAACATCTTCCCAATCATCCTAATCCCTTTTATTAAAATTTACCATAACCCCTAATATGAAATCTAAATTAAGGCATTGAAAAGAGGTGTAGATCTTTGTTTACCAAACTTTACTTAAACCTAATCCTAGCAAGTTTCCTAATCCTAGTATAAAACAACTTCGTTTTTAGATCTAATAAAAAAACCAAACACCATTTGGAATTAGCTCGTAAGAACTTTAAGGAGAATTACAACATCCCTGTGGACCGACCCGTATTCACCGGCTAGCTTCATGCGACGCTGTTCTTGATTGCGGTAAATATTGTTGATCGACAAAACATCTCTAAATCAGCGCACCACGTGCAAAGCACGGGCGCGCTAGCGCTGGAATTAAAAAAACCCCACCGTTAGATCAAAAGATCTAATAATAATGATAAATCATTAATTAATCAGAATTAAACTCTGTTAAGGAAAGATTTCTCAAAATATTTCTAAATAATAAGATTGTGCTCTGTAAATCAGAGCACCGTTGGATCAATGATACAATGGTAAATAAAAATTACCAAAAGACAGAATAAATTCTGTATGGAAAGATTTTCCAATCTTGTTAAAAACAAGAAGATTGCCTTCTGTAAAACAGAAGGCCTAGGATCAGAGATCCAATGGTGGGAAAACATCCCAAAATCAATCAGAGAAAGATCTCTTTAACTGATTCAACAAATCAGCCTACCCTATAAAAAGGCCCCTAGACTTCAAATCTCAGGAGAGATATAGAGATATAGAAAAAGAGAGAGAAACCCCTCCATAAACTTTGAGAAACTCAAAGATAAAGAGCAAGCTCTTGCAAGAAGATCTTTCTTCAAGGTAAAATGATAATGATGAACATAGAGATGAAATCATCTCATAAAAAGAAGAATTCACTTTTTTAAAAATCATAGATCTACAAGACAAAATGTCTTTCACAAAGAGATCAAAAGATCTCATCATAAAATAAAAGAAGAACATAATTGTTCTCACAGATCATGGATCTATAAAGGCAAAGCCTTTCATGAACATAAGAGATTGGAAATATCTCCTGCAAAAATAAGAACTGTTGTTCTTAGATCTGGAGACAAAGTCTCTTTTAAAAGAACATAAATTTGTTTTCCACATCATAAAATTGATCAGATGCGCTTTGCGCTCTTGAACCGTGCTTTGGGCTCGTTAACTACGCTTCTGCGCTCTCTGGACTGGCGCTCAGCACCAAATGCGCCACGTGTCAATCGCGTATGCGCCAATTAACAACTTGCGCTTTGCTCTTCTAAAATAGTGCACTGCGCTCATGGGCTGGCGCTCAGCGCCAAGCGCACCACGTGTCGCTCACGTGTGCGCCATTAAACTGAAAGCGCAATACGCTCATGGATTAGCGCTCAACGCTTATAAATTGGAATCATGCACTCATCATCTGGCGCCTAGCGCTGAGCGCGACACATGCCCCTTACGTGTGCGCTACTTGGCAGAAGCGCACTGCGCTCTTTGACTGGCGCAAAGCGCCTAGCGCACCACGTGTCGCGCTGACAGAACATAAATTGTTCTTTAATAAGCCCAGAGCTCTGACGAATGCTCTGCATTCAACAAAAGACAAAAACATTGTCAAGATATAAATCAATGCCTACCATTGTTAACAGGGCCAAGCCTAAATAAAGGCTCAACAGTCCAAAATAAAATGTTAAATATTTATTGGACTTAGCCCAAGATTGGCCATAAGTCCTTAACTCATATTAATTGAGCTCATCTGCTCATAAATATGTTAACAGATCTTAGCCCCAACTTGGACTACAGATCATTCAACCAACTCACATCGTTTCGAGGGTACATCTCTTTACTCCTCTGATATTTGTCGTTGTAATCCTTCAACGTCTTCAGAGAGGTGACGGGTCCCGACAACCTAACATTCTACGGACTGTGGGGTCCTTTAAAACCCACGGAATATGATGTCCTTAAACTTGACTGTGAGGTCTTTAAACTCACGGACTATGATGTCCTTAACCTTGACTGTGAGGTCTTTAAACTCACGGACTATGATGTCCTTAACCTTGACTGTGAGGTCTTTTAACTCACGGACTATGATGTCCTTAACCTTGACTGTGAGGTCTTTAAACTCACGGACCATGATGTTCTTAACCTGGACTGAGATGTCCTTAAACTAACATTGGACCGTAATGTCCTTAAACTAATCGACCGCAATATCCCTAAACTAAACATTAAAGCCCAATTGCTCTCTTGTTGGATCCAAACGATCCTGTTAAGTTGATCTTAGTCTAAAAATTGGACTAACGTATCCTTAACAAACGTTTAAGTTGATCTTAATCTCAAATGAGACTAACGTATCCTTAAACCCGACCCCCAAACTTAAATCTAAGAAGATACGGATTTGGACTAATCCACGCCCTACGGGCGACAACATAAATTAATCTCCGTATACAATCCACAGGCAACCAAAAACAAAACAAACACCCACGATACGAAGTGACCATCTGGAGAAGGAGAAAGTTGTTAACGCGATGCGGTAGCGTAATTAACTGCAGGGGCTTGCGCCTGCAGGGAAGAGCGTCCCCACAATCAAAAACCCCTCAAATGAGGGGGGATCTGACAAAGTCTGCTACATCGGCCGCATCCGTTTAAACCTTCGATATACGGTGTCATAAATCAACTTGGCATCTTCGGAGAGGTGGAAGGATAGCACCAATTAGCATCTGCCCCGAAATTCAGGCAAGACGGACCTTCCCGGTCGCGTCTCCGTGTTTTCGGAGGGGAACAGATTCTGGCACGCCCGGTGGGACCTTTTCCTCTTTCCACTCCATACTTCGTGTGTCGTGTTCGCGAACGAATCGCGGTTTGCTATGGTTGCCCTTGGGTTCGAAGTACTAAGATTTGGTGTCTTGCTCGGTGCAGAAAACGAAAGATCAATGGCGTCTACCTGCACAAAATATTCCAGCTGCAACTTCAACTTCCGTTCCGCCCCATCTGGGGGTGTAACCTACGGCCCCCAAGAGGCCTCCCTTTTCACGATGCCGGTAGAGCAGGTAATGCAGGCTACCACCGGGTTGTTCTTCGGGACCATGCTCCCACCAGTGAACGTTAACATCCCACTGCCACAAGAAGCGCAGAAGAAGTCTGTCTTTGATCGGCTTACTACCACCACGACCCATCTCAACGGGTCATCCAATACCAAGCCGACAGCATCAATTTTCGATAGGCTGAGCCTGAACTCCAATAGGCCCGTCAAGAAGCCCACGATACCTGAAGTGGCCATCCCAAAACGGATAGCCATTCCTGCTCTTAAGGTCACTAAAGAAGCTTCTCCCGTCAAAGGATCAGTCTTTACAAGGCTGGCCACTCCGGCTCCCCTTCCTGGTCAAAGGTCTGTCTTTGACAGATTGGATACTGCTGCTCAACGGACGTCGGTCTTCAAGAGGATGGTACCAGAAGCGCCTGACCAGAACAGGGGGCATGACAAAGACATCCCCATAGCTGAACTAACACCATCTGCGTGACATGCTCGCCGTCGTCACTGGTGCCGAGTAAGGAAGGCTGGGGGCAGCTCTCCGTCTGGATTTACTCCACCAGCTCCAACGGTAGAGATCGATATTGCTGTTCCAACCGGAAACAGCTTTGAACTGCTTAACAAGGTGCGCAGGAACTCTCCTACTGCAGTGCTGAAATGAACTCCTCCACCCGTGGAGAATGCACCGAAGGCGAAGCCAGAACAACCCTCTCAGCAGCTTTCTTCCAAAATTTACAAAGTCTGGCGACAGGTCTAAGAATCGGTGATTGACCAAGACTGCTCTCGTCGACCAAAGAAGCTCAAAGCTCAGCAAGAAAAGAGCCGTCTCATGGTACCACAAAAGACATCATCCGTCTGGGTGCCCGCCGCAACGGCTCCTTCAACGTCAACCGCTCAAAAAAGAAGGAGGCCAGAGAAAGCCCCCGTGACCGCGGCAAACCGCAAGGACGTTGAATCTAAATGCCCCAAGTCTGGGGGCAAGATGGTGCATACTGTTTATATGGCTTCCGGAAAAGAGGAGAGCCGTGCTTCTACGGGTCATCGACCGCTTACCCGATCAATAACGAGAGCTCAGGAACAACAGCAGCAGAAACTTCAGGAGACGCTGACTGCAATGGCCGCACTTACTGGGTCAAAAGAAAATCCAGAGACCTCAAAGCAGCGTCAGGAACAAGAAACTGATACCGAGTTCCTCCGAAGAATGCTCGAAAGGAAAGAAAAAGAGGCTGCGGAACATGCAGCCAAAATAAAACGAATGGCTCTCTTGTTCCAAGACATGGCTGGGATGATGTTACAGCCGGAACCTCCAGCTGAGGACCCCCCGATTATCATTGAAGACGACGGAGGGGAGACATCGAACCCCCCTCCGGCTCTTTCAGCAGCCAAAGAAGAGACAATCTCTAAGGCCGCCTTGGACGACTACATCGCTCAACAAATACGAGCTCACCAGGCGAATAAAGCGGCTGGGCAGGTCGTTAAGACTGGACGACCATATCCAGGCTGGTATGACTAAATAAGATACCCGCCGGGATATACGATCCCTAAATTTCATATATATAAAGGGACGGGGAATCCACATCAGCATGTCACTCAATTCAGAGCCTTGTGCGGCAACACCGGGGGTGATGATAAACTTCTGCTCCGCCGGTTTGTTGGTAGCTTGTCAGAAACGGCATTCGAGTGGTATTCTGAACTTCCAAACGACTCTGTCAAGACATTTCTGATGATGGAACTGCTGTTTACGCAGGGATTCGCGAGTGCTAGTGAACGCACCCCAATAACGGCATTGATCAATGCCAGGGTGAAGCCAGGTGAAACGTGGGTGCAGTACGCAATACGATGGCGGAATTTGTGGTCGAAATGTGAGCAGCGCATTGAAGAAGCGCCGGCAGTGGGCATGTTCGTGGGTACTCTTGACCCTCAAGCAACTATTTCCCAATTCATGATGTTCTTCAAGCCGACCACGTTCCAGGCCTTGATCGACAAACTGGCCCAAATGGACCAGATGGGTCATAGACCGTCTCCTTCAAAGCCGGAGCCGCGAAACGAAAAGGGTAAAGGGAAGGCGACATTCGTTGCGAATACTCAACAGTAGCCCAGTGGTCCAAAATTAACGAATCGCCTAGAGGAAAGACGGCGATACTATAATGAGAAAATGAAGCGCCCTTATTCCTTTCCCCGGGACAAAACGAGGAGATTGTTTGAGCTGGTAGTGCGCAACAGGCTCATCAATCCGCCGAATCCGAAACGCCCATTGCAACCCGGTGAAGCTAATAGCCCCAACTATTGCCCCTACCATCAAACGGTAAGCCATCCAATTGAAGATTGCTTCGTCTTCAAAGGCTGGATCGAAGATCAATACCAACAGGGCAAATTTGCCCTGTCCAAGAATTGGAAAGTGAACCCACCACAGCCACACGCTCCCAAGAAGACGGATACACCGGGGGCATCATGCTCCTTCGTAGAAGAAGCTCCTTGGGAGGTCGCTCTTTCGGCCAAGACGAAAAGAATGCTGAAGGATCTCCAAACATTCCCGGTGATCAGGTGGAAAAATCCACTGGAACCCAAGATCATCGAGGGAATGCTGAAACAGCGCCCAACTCCAAAGATTGGTGGTGATAGCCAAAGCACTCACACCCAGCCGTCAAAGTCTAAGAAGAAGAAGAAGACCAAAAAGCCCGTGAAGCCTGGTGACAAGCGCACGGACCTGCAAAAACAGATTGACGATTTAGAAGAATATAATCAAAAAGCGCGGATTCCAGTCAAACTCCAAGAATTTCTCAGCCACGTTCTAAAGGACGGAGATGATGACAATGGAGAAGACTCGTCAGACGAATCTGAAGGTTATGTGGCAAGTTGCCTGTGATCTCTCACTCATCGATAGACGATGAAGAAGCTCCTTACACAGAGAAACTGGGGGCAGATCCTAAGCCGGAACTTCTAGGGCCATCAGACGAAATGATTGATGCATTCCTGAACGAAGATCTTCGTAAAAGCAAAGCTGATCGAGAGCGCGAGATGGCCATATTTGAAAAAGCCAAATGCCTGCAACTGGACGAAAAGGTTGAAACACTCCCTCCAGATCAAATTACATCCGCCGCAAATAAAAGAAGGTTCAAAACAAGAAAGAGGTTCGCCAAAGCCATATCGATTGGAATGAAGCTGCCACCCTCCGAAGGGAACATTCTCGGTTATGCGGAAACACATCCTAGCTACTGCTTATATCATCGAAAGATTGCGCACCCCACCGAAGAATGCAACGCTTTTGAAAGATGGTGGCAGGGATATGTTGCTCACCGGCAACATTTTAAGCAAATGAAACGCAAAACTCGTCGGGAGCAAAGAAATATGACCGAGGAGCATAAAGGAACTACCAGCAACTGTCACATGGTCGACGCTGGGGGACCGCAAGTTCTCACCTTCGGGAGCGACTCTGTCGAAGAAATGACTCTTGTCCCTCTCTTGAAAGAATCCACGTCGGGAAAAGAGGAAGGACCGAAGAACTGCGAGAACATTCAGCTGCGTAATCGCACGCTGCCCGAAAAGAATCTTGGGCCCTCGAACAGTGGGTCAAATAGAAAAGATAAGGGAAAAGAAAAAGTCCCTGAGGATATCATCCTTGATGATCAAGCCATCAAAGAGCTGACAGCTAAGGACCCGCCAAAGAAAAATAAGGTGGACTACAACGTTCTGGCACACTTGAGAAAGCTACCTTCACAGCTAAGCATTCTCGACGCCCTTCTGCTATCCAAAGAGGCGAGAGATTCGCTGATCAAGGTATTACAAGAGCCGGAACAATTCTAATCTTTCCTCGCCGAAGAAAAGATGAAGGACGAGTTGGAAGAAGTGCACACAGCTGATATCACCATCGGCGATGAAGATCTTCTCCTTGGGACATGCGAGCATAACCGTCCCCTTTATGTCTCCGGATAATGTCATGACATCAAGATAGGCAAAATCCTGGTTGATAATGGGTCCTCCGTCAATCTCCTCAATGTGAGAGTGTTGAAGGAAATCTGCATAAGCGTTCAACACCTCGCTCGGGATAAGATCATCCGGGTTTGACTCCCAGTCATCACGGATGCTCGGGTCTGTAATATTGATGCTGGGCTTTGGGCTGCTCATTACGGACATTAAATTTCACGTCATTAACGCCAAGACTTGCTACAACGCTTTGCTCGGCCGGCCTTGGTTACACGAGTACAACATCATCCCTTCTACACAACATCAGTGTATGAAGTATTTCAAGGATGGTCTCGAGTATACCGTGATAGTGGAGTTGAACCCATTCTCCGTGAATGAAGTCGGAAAGTATGAAGATGCAAAATACTTCTTACCAGATTTCGAAGACACAGAAAGATGTCGCAAACCGGAGGACAAGAACAAAGCTATCACCACTATTCCATTCTTCGGGAGTGACACCGAGGACGAAGAAGAAATAGTTTATTCAGGGCCGCCCCAATGCAACAAGCCGGGACCGTCCACCCCTATGTTGATCTTCGGCATCGATTCGGAAGATGAGGTCAATGCCGTATTCTCTGCTCGACCATCAATACAAGCCTTCGCTGAAGAAGATCAAAGTTTGCAAGTTTCCATGGTTCCTCCAAAGCATCATAAAGAGCTAGACGTGCTTGATACCTACAGAGTGGAAGAACTGCAGAAATTCTACGTCCCTCCCAGGAGAAAAGGTGAAAAGGCGATCTTATTCTACCGATCCGAGGAAACCAAAGTGGAGAAAGAAATTTGGCATGGTGTGGATTCTACACTTGACAGGTTCCAGCCCATCCGTTTGCCCAGATATTACACAGACGGGCTAAAAAGACTCTTGAAACGCCAAGGTGTACCCCTTAAGCAAACTGCGCGACAAGCACGGTTCTATAACAGGATCTGGAATGTTCCCGGAACTCAACAAAAGTTGCCCAATGGGAGAATGGAAACGATTGGGCTTGGATATGTTCGATCCAAGAAACGGGAGCTATTCCGCGACTGCTACGTCATACATGATTTTGATGAAGAAGGAGATGCTTTGTGGGAAGATGCTAATCCTAAACAAGAACGAGCTCTCGCCGTGAAAATGCCAAGTCTGTCGTTTGAAGAATAGATGGACAAGCTTATAAGGGAAGCAGGTCAAAAGGTTCGAGACGATCATAATCGCGAAATGGCCATCTATGAGAAAGCCAGAATGCAGCGCCTCCTTCGGCAGGTAACGAAAAATGAAAATTCTCTTCCTTGTCAACCCGTCATACAAAAGGCCCGACGCAGAGGCAAAAATAAATCAAAAAGCGGGAAAGGCGTTCGACATCAACAAAGAGGGACCAAGAAGCCACGCAATCTGGAATCGAGCAATCCGGATTCGTCTATTATAAAGAAGATAGGTCGAGCATACTCTTTTCCCCAGGACAAAACACAGAAGATACTTGATTTTGCCATAAAATATCAAATGATTACCCTCCTGGAGTCCAAGCACCACGAGTAAGCAGGTGAAGTTAATCACCCAGATTATTGCTCCTATCACCGAGCAATAGGACATCCTCTCGAAGACTGTTTCACATTCAAAGACTGGGTAGAAGACCAGTATCAGCAAGGCATGTTCGCTCTATCCAACAGCTGGAGGGTAACTCCGCCGCAGAAGCATGAACCAAAAGCCGCGCATGCAGCGAGAGTAGAATCATATCAGCATCGGTCTTGGGAGCGATCTCGTACCTGTCATATGATGATGTTGTTAGAAGAAGAACCCGAGAATACGGATGACCTCCCCTGGTGCTTCGAAAATGATGATGAAGTGATCTCAGTGTTTCCACCGGCGCCGAAAGAGCTGGAAGATGGAATACATACTACTGCAGATAACTGATTGGTTCTAAAAATTGTGTATGTAGTTGTTAACCACAATCAGAACATGTTAAGATAAAGTGAAACCAAATAGCATACTATCATGTCGAGCAAGAAAGTCCTCTCTATATATATCCAAGCATCCATTATAATATACATCATATGTACAACAATGGCCTCTGAGGCATATACATAACTAACAATCTCCCACTTGCACTAAGACCAGCTGCTGTAGTATTTCATACCTAGCATCCCGAATAATCTCTCAAACTGTGTTGTCCTCTGGGAAACGTTGAATCTTTTATTCTTACTTTAGATGTGTTGAGAGAGAGGGGGGAATAAAGAATATTGTAGAATGGTTTCTAGATCTACGTTAAGCATTAATGCAAAATATAGATCTAGATTATTTATGGATGTAGTTAATATAAGAAGGGGCTTGTAGGGTTCGTTAGGATTTAGTAGTTATGGATGATTAATTAAAAATTACTCTTTCTATCCTTTAATAGATTTAAAACTAGAACGACAGTGATGCATGTAGATTAGGGTTTCTGGAGGGAAAAGGAATCCCACTCTTAACCCCTATCTCGACACGGAACTCCGTTCATATGTAGCCTTTACCAAAACAATCATTAATCTAATCGCTAATCGCGGTCGAGACTAACAATGAATTGTTAGCGCGCCCGATTAGGATGTTAATGATTGTCTTGATAAAGTTTATAAACTTTATAGGACGTAAAAAGAGTTTAGGTATTTTCATCATCCATTAACCTACCCTAATCCTACGAAACCTAACAAGCGGAGAATTACTCGCGCATGTTGGGAGAAAGAGAGATGGAGAGAAAATGCATAATTAAACTACTAAGAAATAGAATAAGAAAAAGAAAGCTACCTTTATTAATCAACAATATTCATTACACTTTGATCCCTTAGAAAATGATTACAAATACTAGTTTGGTTCTCGATCTCTTCCAAGGAGGTAGACGAACAGTTGATGATCAACCTGGATGCATGAGCCGTCTTGGACTTCGTGATCTCGTCGGCTTGATGATTTTTCCAAGAGGCTCTCGGTCCATATTTATACTCCAAAAGCCAGAACCCTAGCTTCCAAATTTGGAAGCCAACAGAAAAGATTCACCCTAAAAAATTTCATCTTCTAAATCCTCTATCTTGCGGCGGATTCGCGGCCAAAAGGGGGGGTATGGCCGCGGATCCGCGGCCATTTGATCAGATCCCTTGATCAAATTTTTGTGGCTTCATCTGTGTGACATGTGGTGATCTCTGGAGCCTTTGGAACTTGGAAATCTTCTCGTAGTTGCTGCCAGACTTGATTTCTAAGTTTTGATTTCTTAATTGGGCAGGTTTGCTTTAACAACTTGATTTCCTTGATTTTAGTCCTGAAAATTCTGCACAACAACTCAAATGATAATTAGTAGAGTTTGTTTTCTTAATATTTGGTCAATGATATTTTATTGCATACATTTTCCTACCAAATGCTAATTATAATATATCAACACATGGAAAATAGTATTTTTACAGATAAACCCTCATTTGTATGATATATTATAATAAAGACCCTTTCTAGTATAGAAATAGTAGGAAAAATGTAATAACAAATGTGCAGTTTTATCAACTGAACAATAACCTCAAGAAAATTGATTTGGGGACGGCAAGTGACCCGCGACCGACATTTGTCAGTGAGCTGTTGTCTGAAGAAAGGGTGTCTACGCTTAAAGACATGCTCATACAGCATAAAGATTGCTTCGCATGAAACTATTCCGAGATGCCAGGACTAGATCCGGAGATTGCTGTACACAAATTGGCAATATCTCCGGACATCAAGCCGATCAAACAAGCACCGAGAAGAATGCGGCTCGAGCTTAAGATGAGCATCAATGCCGAGGTCAAGAAGCTAATCGACTCTGGCTTCATCCAAGAGGTTCAATATCCTGACTGGATCGCCAACATCGTTCCGGTGATGAAGAAGAATGGGACGGTGCGCATATGTGTAGACTTTCGGGATCTCAACAAAGCCTACCCAAAAGACTACTTCCCAGTGCCAGTTACCGAGCTGATGATAGACAAGACGTCCACTCATGAAGTTTTCTCCTTCATGGACGGCTCGTCAGGATACAATCAGATAAAGATGCATCCCGAAGACCAAAAACGTACCACCTTCTGGATCCCTTTGGGTATATTCTGCTACAAGGTGATTCCTTTTGGTCTAAAGAACGTCGGTGCCACCTATCAGAGGTCCATGACGAAGATTTTCAATGACCTCATACATGAAATCGTCGAATGCTATATCGATGACCTCGTAGTTAAAAGCAAATCATACGAGGAACATTTAAAGTATCTGAAGATCGTGTTTCAGCTCCTTCAGAAATACAACTTGAAGATGAACCCTCTCAAATGCACGTTCGGAGTTTCCTCAGGCAAATTCCTAGGA
Organism: Agapanthus africanus; assembly: GCA_030015575.1. Lineage (NCBI taxonomy): Eukaryota > Viridiplantae > Streptophyta > Magnoliopsida > Asparagales > Amaryllidaceae > Agapanthus > Agapanthus africanus. Next base: position 817,330,070 of record CM057339.1, on the reverse strand, counting down.
TTTATCATCCGACACTGAGGCATCGAGATAGATCCTTCAAAGATCAAGGTGATTATGGAAATGCCTCCGCCAAGGACTCTCAAGCAACTGCGGTCTCTCCAAGGGAAGCTCGCGTATATCCGACGATTTATAGCCAACCTCTCCGGCAAGTGCCGCCCCTACAGTCACTTGATGAAAAAGGGAACCCCGTTCGTCTAGGATCACAAATGCCAAAGCGCACTGGACGAAATCAAGCAGTACCTACAGAATCCGCCAGTGCTGGCTGCTCCCGTTAAAAGAAAACCTCACATCTTGTATACGACCGTCCTCGAAGGTTCTTTAGGCACGCTGCGGGCACAAGAAAATGACCAAGGGAAGGAAAAAGCCCTTTATTATTTGAGTCGAGTTCTACTGGGGGCAGAAAGCAATTATTCTCCTATCGAAAAACACTGCCTGGCGTTGATCTTCACGATAACGAAGCTCAGACACTACGCATTGGCGCATAAGGTCCGTCTCATATCAAAAGTGGATCCTCTCAAGTATTTAATGTCGAAAGCCATATTAACGGGACGTCTCGCTAAATGGGCCCTGCTCTTGATGGAATTCTCGATAACTTATCGACCTCTTAAGGCAGTGAAAGGCCAGGCCATCGCCGACTTCCTCGCTGAGCACTCGATACCTGCCGATTCTCCTTTGAACTGTGAATTGCCAGACGAACACGTGTTTGACATGATCGCTGGGGAGAAAAAGGAAAATGATACCCGATGGGAACTCTATTTTGATGGGGCATCTTCAATGAAGAGGCACAAACAAAGTATCCCCATAATCAAATCAGGGGTAGGCCTCATCTTCGTGACTCTACAAGGAGGGATAACGCGCTTTGCCTTCTCCTTAACAGAGCCGAGGACGAACAACGAAGCCGAATATGAAGCTTTGATAGCAGGTCTTGAGATCGCCGTCGACATGGGAATTGAAAACCTCCTCATATACGGAGACTCCCAACTGGTCGTTAGTCAAGTAAATGACGGCTATCAGATGTGCAAACCTGAGTTGGTGAAGTACGGCGAGAAAGTGCAACAACTGCTGACTCAAATTCCTTCCTACACCCTGGAAAGTATACTACGTACGGAAAATAGCAAGGCGGATGCATTAGCTAAGCTAGCTAAAGAATCGGCCGACGAGAACCTCGATGACGTGAGGATTATTGTGCAAAGCCGTCGGGTTCTCGCACTAGCAGAAATATCTCCGGAGTCATCCGAAGAAAAAGGAGCGACCGAGCAAATGGCCCTACAAATAAAAGACCAGGAAAAAGGCTATGGATTGGAGAGAAGTCTTTATAGACTACTTCAAATCCCGTAGAACACCTAAAGATCCGTCCTCAAGACATCAGCTTATGAAATGAGCTCTGTCTTTCGCCTTCGTCAATGATACTCTATATAAGAGATCATTTGATTCTCTATGGCTAAGATGCCTGGGACCTGAAGAAGCAAAGAGAGTCATCCAAGAAACTCACGACGGACTCTGTGGTTCTCATCAAGCTGGGCCGAAGATGAAATTGAAGATCAAAAGGATGGGCTACTATTGGCCCACGATGATCCAAGACTGCATCGAATACGCGAAGCAGTGCCACTCATGCCAGATTCACGGGGACTTCATCCATCAGCATACAAATCCATTACATCCAACGGTGGCTAGCTGGCTGTTCGAAATGTGGGGAACTAACATAATTGGCCCCATCGAGCCAGTATCGTCCAGAGGACATCGGTTCATTTTGGCGACAACTGATTACTTCTCCAAGTGAGCAGAAGAAGTACCGCTGAGGGAAGTGAAGACGGAGAATATTCTCCATTTCTTCAAGACGCACGTCATTTATCGGTTTAGAACTCCGCGACAGATCATCTCCGATAACGGGCCAGCCTACAGAAGCCACAAGATCAGCCGCTTTGCACAACAGCATAACATAGACTGGAGATACACTTCAGTCTATAATCCCCGAGCTAACAGTCTAGCCGAGGCTTTCAACAAGACATTGACGAAAATCGTGAAAAAGACGGTGTCTCGAAATAAGAAGGACTGGCATGAGAGACTGCATGAAGCTCTCTGGGCATATCGAACTACGTTCAAAACGGCCACGAACATAACGCCGTATGCATTGGTATTCGGCACAGAAGTGGTACTCCCCCTTGAGATAGAGTTACCCTCTCTACGAGTGGCGGTTCACTACGAACTAACAGATGAAGAGAATGCCCACCTTCGGCTTGAGGAGCTTGATGCCCTTGATGAAAACCGGCTTGTGGCGCAACAGAGTCTGGAGGCTTATAAAGCAAAGATGACGTGCTCATATGAAAAATTGACTAGGTCGAGAACGTTCCGCCAAGGCGAACTCGTGCTAGTGGTTAAAAGACCTATGATCCCCAATCGCGCCAAGCGGGGGAAATTCGAGCCGAACTATGAAGGCCCGTATATCATAGACAAAGTTTACCAGGGTGGAGATTACCTACTCATGGACATGCATGGTGAAAGACCTTTCAGGCCAATAAACGGTCGCTTCCTAAAGAAATACTACGCCTGACGAGACCGGCTTAAGTCAACGATAGATGACGACGCCTATGTCCGCTCGCTATCTTCCTAAGCCCAAACTCTATAAGTAGTAGCCGTTTAACAGACCGAAATGTCCTAAAACTAACAACGGACCGAAATGTCCTAAAACTAACAATGGACCACTATGTCCTAAAACTGGCGTCGGACCGAAACGTCCTTAAACTAACAACGGACCGAAATGTCCTAAAACTAACAATGGACCACTATGTCCTAAAATTGGCGTCGGACCGAGACGTCCTTAAACTAACGATGGACCACTATTAACCTAAAACTAGCTGTTGACCGAGACATCGATAAACTACTGTAGACTGCAGCATCTTAAGGCTGAAAAAAAAAAAGAATAAAAAAAAGAAAGAAAAAGAAAACGGTATGTCTATAAGAAAAATGGGCACGGATGAAAACCCGGAAGGGCTCCGTGAGTAAAAACAGCAGGGCTACCGGCGAGTTTTTGTGAAAACCCGAAAGGGCGCAACCTCGTTAAAAGACATTTGCAAGGTCCTCTCGACCTTGTGAGGAGAAACCACCTGCGTGAGATCCTTACAACTCACAAGGGAGCAACACACTTAGGGATCCCCACGATTTCTAAGGAGAAATTACACTTATGAGATCCTCACGACTCGTAAGGAGAACCCTCTTATGAGACCCTCACGGCTCATAAGATTCAAAAGTATTAAGCTATAGGGATCTGAACCTGTTCTTAACTGGCCACCACAACCTCCAATGCTGCCCTACAAGCGGCTCAATGCTGACCCTTGTATACAATCCACGGACGCGAATAAACATTTCCCTAACAAAGTCCCATCCGTGACTAGGGATATGTCTACACGGTGAACAGCCCTTGTAAGTCCTCTCGACTTAGAAGGAGAAAATACTCTTGTAAGATCCTTACGACTTACAAGAAGCCATACACTTAGGAGTCCTCACGATTCCTAAGGAGAAAACGCACCTACGAGATCCTCACGGCTCGCAGGGAGAAATACCTTTATGAGACCCTTACGGCTCATGAAGTCAAAAGCCTTAGTCGATAGGATCCTAACCCTGTTCGCTAAGCCACCTTTGTTCGATATCGACAGAGGCAAATGATGATTCGCTCCTGGCAATATCCCAGTTGTAGCGGTGCTGATGCCGAAATCGGTGTCTAATTCCAAGCTTGCAGCGAAATGCCAACGAGCCACACATGCATACAAAATAGCCGAAATGTTGGGGCAACTTGCAAACAAAATTAGCAAGTAAAAATATATGCATGCAAAATAGCCGAAATGATTGGACAACTCGCAATAAAAAGCAGCGAGTAAAACTAAAACAAATAGCCGAAATGATTGGGCACCACGAAAAATAGCCGAAATGATTGGGCAATCGCGACCTTCGCGATATAAAAGCTGAAATGATAGAGCATCGTGGAAAGAAATAAAAAAAATATAAAATTTATGCCCTACAGGTGATATCACATCAATCCCTGTATACAATCCAGGGGCACAAACGAAGAAGGAATCGCACCTTCCCTCCCTAGGCTCCATCAGAAGAAGAAGCCAAATCTCAACGGTTCACAGACAGCCTGGAGATCATCTCAACATGCATCTCATTACAACAGATGCAACATCAAGCAAAGTGGAACCACGACAATTCCCAGTTCCATGACTCGGCGGTGTGCAGATAACCGAGAGTCAAACCCCGACTCCATGAAATACGGATAAAGTCAACCCTTCCTGGTCACGTAGAACGCGGCTTATGTCAATCCTGACCCCGTGGGAAACGTCCAGAGCGGATCCTGGTCCTCGCAGAACACGGTCATGACCCCATATGAAGCATCCAGAGCGGAGCCTGGTCCTCCCAGAACACGGCTATGACCCCGTGGGAAGCATCCAGAGCAAATTCCTAGTCACGTGGAACGCGGCTTATGTCAATCCTGACCCCGTGGGAAACGTCCAGAGTAGAGTCTGATCCTCGCAGAACACGGCTATGACCATGTGGGAAGCATCCAGAGCAAAATTCCTTGTCACGTGGAACGCGGCTTATGTCAGTCCTGACCCTATGGGAAACATCCAGAGCGAAGCCTGGTCCTCGCAGAACACGACTATGACCCCGTGGGAAGCATCCAGAGCAAAATTCTTGGTCATGTGGAACGCGACTTATGTCAATTCTGACCCCGTGGGAAACGTCCAGAGCGGAGCCTGGTCCTCGCAGAACACGGCTATGACCCCGTAGGAAGCATCCAGAGCAAAATTCCTGGTCACGTGGAACGCGGCTTATGTCAATTCTGACCCCGTGGGAAATGTCCAGAGCGGAGTCTGGTCCTCGCAGAACACGGCTATGACCCCGTGGGAAGCATCTAGAGCAAATTTTTGGTCATGTGGAACGCGGCTTATGTCAATCCTGACCCCGTGAGAAACGTCCAGAGCGGAGCCTGGTCCTCGCAGAACACGGCTATGATCCCGTGGGAAGCATCCAGAGCAAAATTCCTGGTCACGTGGAACGCGGCTTATGTCAATTCTGACCCCGTGGGAAACATCCAGAGCGGGGACTGGTCCTCGCAGAACACGGCTATGACCCTGTGGGAAGCATCCAGAGCAAAATTCCTGGTCATGTGGAACGCGGCTTATGTCAATCCTAACCGCGTGGGAAACGTCCAGAGCGGATCCTGGTCCTCGTGGAACACGGCTATGACCCCGTGGGAAGCATCTAGAGCGGAGTCTGGTCCTCGCAGAACACGGCTATGACCCCGTGGGAAGCATCCAGAGCAAATTCCTAATCACGTGGAACGCGGCTTATGTCAATTCTGACCCCGTGGGAAACGTCCAGAGCGGAGCCTGGTCCTCGCAGAACACGGCTATGACCCCGTGGGAAGCATCCAGACCAAATTCCTGGTCACGTGGAACGCGGCTTATGTCAATCCTGACCCCGTGTGAAACGTCCAGAGCGGAGCCTGGTCCTCGCAGAACACGGCTATGACCCCGTGGGAAGCATCCAGAGCAAAATTCCTGGTCACGTGGAATGCGGCTTATGTCAATTCTGACCCCGTGGGAAACGTCCAGAGCGGAGCCTGGTCCTCACAGAACACGGCTATAACCCCGTGGAAAGCATCCAGAGAAAAATTCCTGGTCATGTGGAGCGCGGTTTATGTCAATCCTGACCCGTGGGAAACGTCCAGAGCGGATCCTGGTCCTCGCGGAACACGGCTATGACCCCGTAGGAAGCATCCAGAGCGGAGCCTGGTCCTCGCAGAACACGGCTATGACCCTGTGGGAAGCATCCAGAGCAAATTCCTGGTCACGTGGAACGCGGCTTATGTCAATCCTGACCCCGTGGGAAACGTCTAGAGCGGAGCCTGGTCCTTGCAGAACACGGCTATGACCCAGTGGGAAGCATCCAGAGCAAAATTCCTGGTCACGTAGAACGCGGCTTATGTCAATCCTGACCCCGTGGGAAACGTCCAGAGCGGAGCCTGGTCCTCGCGGAATACGGCTATGACCCCGTGGGAAGCATCCAGAGCAAATTATTGGTCCCGTGGAACATGGTTAAAGTCAATCCTGACCCCGTGGAAACGCCCAGAGCAACTCCTGACTCCGCAAAGTGCGGATAATGGAAACACCATCAATCACTTACAGGTCCTCTCGACCCGTAAGGAAGAAAACTCTCTTGTAAGATCCTTACTACTTACAAGAGAAAACGTGCTTAGGAATCTTCACGAATCCTAAGGAGTCCTGAGGAGAAAATACACCTACGAGATCCTCTCGACTCGTAGGGAGAAAAATCTTTATGAGACCCTCATGGCTCATGAAGTTGAAAAGTCTTAGGCAGCAGATCTGAACCTGCTTCCTAAGCCATCACTACCTTTCGAAGAATTCCAGATGGGATGCTCTCTATCATCTGCAGGCCACGCTTACTAATGTGACATGCCGGCAACAAAGAAAGGAGAAGAAAGCGACAGTGAGGAGAACATTTTATTCACATTCAGTTAAGCGTTCAAGGCATACCCATTCATGCATGTGCGAAAAATTTTGATGTATAAAAGAAACACATAGAAATGAAAAAGGCTTGCTATTCATACTTCAGAAAATGCCTACATTGAGGAAAACAGCAAATAAAAACATAATTGGAATGTTTAAAAAGGCACGACATCAAATCCAGGGCATGGATTGAGAAACTCAAAAGTAAGGCCATCTAAAATGTTCCAGGCCTTTCGAACCATCCTAGTATGCTTCCTCTCGCGATCACAAGCGTCGGGGTCCTCACTGATGTCCTCCACCCTCCAATAGGCAGTGAGTATTGCCGCCTGTTGAAAAGCCTGATGCAGAAGATCAACAAGATTGTCTCGCCTTTTCTTTGAGATTAGGCCCATTAGATACACCGAGTGCACCTTATCTTCAGCATCATCCAATTCCTTAAGCGGCATGCCAGCACAGAATAGAGGAAGTGCTCCCCAGATCGCTCCCACAATAAGCTTCAAGAGAGAGGAACGTCGAGGAAGCAGTCAACCATTGTATGCGTTAAAGTGACCCATAATTTTGGCACACTGGGCGTTTGTGAATTCTCGGTTTTGAGAACGACCGAGAACGCGAATGTCTCCATAAGAGATAATCTCATCAAGGTCATACATATAAGCGTCCATAACTCCTGAAAAAAAATCAGCAAGAGTTAGCGGACAGACTGATTATGAAAATTCTTATTAAAAACAGACACATGGATTCAAACGAGTCTTGATATCCCCATGGATAAAACAAATGCTAATTATGACACCTAACAAATTCGAATTTGCGAGAAATCCTAAAAAATGAATCTCATTTAATGAGCGACCCCTCAGGTCAGGGAGTTAACTCCTCGAGAGCAATACTCTGCAGACAGGAGTGACACCTATCAAAGTCAATTATGAGGGGAATTTAAAGAAATTCCCCGAGAATGCTAAGAGCCTTGCTCTGGAAGAAAATGATGGAATAATCCATCATAAAAAAGAAATTGAAATCAATTTTTATACATGGATGAAAAATTCTGAGATCTTCAAGATCCATGAACAAACTCTAAGAGTTCTTTATGAGCAAAGCTCTGTTCATGGGTTAAGAAACCCTGAAAGAAGATCTTTTTAGATTTATGGTTTCGAGAGAGCAAAGCTCTGTCAATGAAGCCCTAAAAGGGTTTTCTTTAGATCAAAGATCTATGAAGAGCAAGGCTCTGTTAATTGGTAAAACCCTAGAACTTTAAAAGATTTAATCTTTACCTAAGTTTTGGCAGAGTTTTAACTCTTGAAATTTCTTAAAGATGGAGAGCTATGCTCTGTGAGAGAATGAAATTTCTCAGAAAAATAAGGAAGACGATAAGCAGTGATCATCCCAGAGGACCAAAGGTCCTATTTATAGGCAATGAATGCCGTTTCAACTTAGTTGATCCGAGGGCGCAGATGCTGCCACCGCTGTACTCACATGTGGGCCACGTGAGCGCAACGGTTCAGAGCAAAGCTCTGTTTGAAATTTAAATTTCAAATTGAAGCAACGCTTCAGATGCAGCGCCAAGTGCGCTGCGCCTTAAGCAGCGCACCACGTGTAAGATACGGATGTGCTAGCGCTAGGTGCACTGCGCTCTAGGTAGCGCATTATGTGTAAGACACGGATGCGCTAGCGCTAGGTGCGCTACGCTCTGAGCAGCGCACCATGTGCAAAGCACGTGTGCGCTAGCGCCAAGTGCACTGCGCTCTGAGCAGCACACCACGTGCAAAGCATGGGTGCGCTAACGCTGGAATTAAAAACTCCCCACCGTTAGATCAAAAGATCTAATCATAATGATAAATCATTAATTAATCAGAATTAAACTCTGTTAAGGAAAGATTCCTCAAAATCTTTCTAAATAACAAGATTGTGCTCTGTAAATCAGAGCACCGTTGGATCAATGATCCAATGGTAAATAAAAATTACCAAAAGACAGAATAAATTCTGTATGGAAAGATTTTCCAATCTTGTTAAAAACAAGAAGATTGCCTTCTGTAAAACAGAAGCCCTAGGATCAGAGATCCAATGGTGGGGAACATCCCCAAATCAATCAGAGAAAGATCTCTTTAACTGATTCAACAAATCAGCCTACCCTATAAAAAGGCCCATAAAAATCTCAGAGAGAGATATAGAGATATAGAAAAAGAGAGAGAACCCCCCCCCCCAAAAAATTTTGAGAAACTCAAAGATAAAGAGCAAGCTCTTGCAAGAAGATCTTTCTTCAAGGTAAAATGATAATGATGAACATAGAGATGAAATCATCTCATAAAAAGAAGAATTTACTTCTTTAAAGATCATAGATCTACAAGACAAAATGTCTTTCATAAAGAGATCAAAAGATCTCATCATAAAATAAAAGAAGAACATAATTCTTCTCATAGATTATGGATCTATAAAGGCAAAACCTTTCATCAACATAAAAGATTGGAAATATCTCCTGCAAAAATAAGAACTGTTGTTCTTAGATCTTGAGACAAAGTCTCTTTTAAAAGAACATAAATTTGTTTTCCAGATCATAAAATTGATCATATGCACTTTGCGCTCTTGAACTGCGTTTTGCGCTCGTGAACTACGCTTCTGCGCTCTCTGGACTGACGCTCAGCACCGAATGCGCCACGTGTCAATCGCGTATGCGCCAATTAACAACTTGCACTTTGCGCTTCTGAAATAGCGCACTGCGCTCATGGGCTGGCACTCAGCGCCAAACGCACCACGTGTCGCTCACGTGTGCGCCATTAAACTGAAAGCGCAATGCGCTCATGGATTAGCACTCAGCGCTTATAAATTGGCATCATGCACTCATCATCTGGCGCCTAGCGCTGAGCGCGACACATGTCTCTTACATGTGCGCTACTTGGCAGAAGCGCACTGCGCTCTTTGACTGGCGCAAAGCGCCTAGCGCACCATGTGTCGCGCTGACAGAACATAAATTGTTCTTTAATAAGCCCAGTGCTCTGATGAATGCTCTGCATTCAACAAAAGACAAAAACATTGTCAAGATATAAATCAATGCTCACCATTGTTAAAAGGGAAAAGCCCAAATAAAGGCTCAACAGCCTAATATAAAATGTTAAACATTTATTGGACTTAGCCCAAGATTGGCCATAAGTCCTTAACTCACATTAATTGAACTCATCTGCTCATAAATATGTTAACAGATCTTAGCCCCAAATTGGACTACAGATCTTTCAACCAACTCATATCGTTTCGAGGGTACATCTCTTTACTCCTCTGATATTTGTCGTTGTAATCCTTCAACGTCTTCAAAGAGGTGATGGGTCCCGACAACAAAACATTCTACGGACTGTGGGGTCCTTTAAAACCCACAGACTATGATGTCCTTAACCTTGACTGTGAGGTCTTTAAACTCACGGACTATGATGTCCTTAACCTTGACTATGAGGTCTTTAAATTCACGGACTAAGATGTCCTTAACCTTGACTGTGAGGTCTTTAAACTCACGGACTATGATGTTCTTAACCTGGACCGAGATGTCCTTAAACTAACATTGGACCGTAATGTCCTTAAACTAATCGACCGCAATGTCCCTAAACTAAACAATAGAGTCCAATTGCTCTCTTGTTGGATCTAAACGATCCTGTTAAGTTGATCTTAGTCTAAAAATTAGACTAACATATCCTTAACAAACGTTTAAGTTGATCTTAATCTCAAATGAAACTAATGTATCCTTAAACCCAACCCCCAAACCCAAATCTAAGAAGATACGGATTTAGACTAATCCACACCCTACGGGCGACAACATAAATTAGCCTTCGTATATAATCCACGGGCAACCAAAAACAAAACAAACACCCACGACACGAAGTGACCATCTGGAGAAGGAGAAAGTTGTCACCACGATGCGGTTGCGTAATTAACTGCAGGGGCTAGCGCCTGCAGGGAAGAGCGTCTCCACAATCAAAAACCCCTCAAATGAGGAGGAATCTGACGAAGTCTGCTACATCGGCCGCATCCGATTAAACCTTCGATATACGGTGTCATAAATCAACTTGGAATCTTCGGAGAGGTGGACGGATAGCACCAATTAGCATCTGCCCCGAAATTCAGACAAGACGGACCTTCCCAGTCGCGTCTCCGTGTTTTCGTAGGGGAACACTCCTCCTTCTTCTTCAATCTTACACTCTCATAAGTTGAGAATCAAGGGTTGAAGTGAGATAGAAAAATACTAGAACAATACTACTATATCTCTAAGTATTCTAGACTAGCAACCTAGGGTCTTTAGTTGCTCCACTTATTTTTAGTGTGTTGCTAGAGCCATGAACCATATCTCTCGGGTGGATCATCTTCGATGGAGGAAGATCAACAGTCAAGCTCGATCAAGGAGACCCCAAGGAGCTAAGCAAGAGGAGATGAAGACCGAAGGACTCAATCTCTTGGTATAACCCTCTTCCATAGTAGTTAAAACCTCCTTGTAGTTTTTCTAGTTCATGTGGTTGTTTTAGATTATAAGGTTTCGAGTTTCTAGCGTCTCTAGATTTTTGTTTTTCATTCCACATAGGCCGTGGTTGTGGCGGCTAGGGCACTGGAACTCCTAACATGGTATCAGAGCCACCCAAACACATTAACTAGTTAGTTATGACATTTAAATTCTTCCGTTTTCCCCGCACAAAAATTGCCGACAAAAAACAGTCTCAAAAAACCAATTTTTAGCATGTTTGCACTCCCCGCGGGCTTACAGTTTGGACCGAAAAGCCGCTGGGTGTTGCGTGGATATCCTAGGGGTCGTCCCAGGGGGACGAAGGTCGGTCCTACCATGAGGCCACCATGAGGTGGCTTTGGGGGGTAGGGACTCGAGCATAACCCTATAGGGGTAGTCTCGGGTCTACCCGCCTCCCCAGGCCACCTCATGGTGGCCTTAGGGGGTGGGTACCCCTCTAGACCCTCGAGCGACAGTTAATTTTAGGTCCTTCAACCCCGTGAAGGTTCGGGCGAGTCGACTCCCGGATTGGCTTAAAACGATGGATTTTTAGGACTTAGTGAACAGTTTTTTCCAGCTTTGGAAAACTTGTTTTGTTTGCTATTTGTGTGCGGAATTTTATTGTCGTAGTTTCGTTACTTACTTCTGTGATGTGTTTATGTGTTGTTTAACATTTTCTAATCGCTATACATCGATTAGAATGGTTTACACACATCAAGTTTATCTGTGATATTGCTTGTGATATCTTTGTGATGGTTTCGATGGATTGTCATGATGGATAGCCTTTTGTGCAATGTTTGTTGTATAGTTTTGAATTCATTTGTATATTCCTTATTGCGGGGCAAGCGTCCAACATGTGTACTGTCATTTTTGCCTAGTTGTATATTCTTTTATTGGGACACAGCCGGGTTCAGGTCGATATCACCGTTGTATATTATTTCTTTTCTGTACTAGGATTACCCCACGGCGGAGTGCTTGAGTAGCCAGGTTCTAGAGGGCAACGGGCCTCCATCGACCGGGGTACCTTACTCTAGAATTAGCGAGCTATTCGCCACACTCGTAGGGGGTATAGGATGACCCTCGGTGGAGTGCTTAAGTTACCAAATTCCATGAAGTGTTGGGTGGCCCATTCACTTCGTTGATTAGGATTGTCTCACTTTCGGAATTGCCGCACTCGTAGGGCTCTTAATTATACATTGTACACGTAATCCACACGACCGAGGAACATTGAGTTTCTTTTGCGACTCAAATGAAACCCAGGGCTCCTAGATTATTCTCTTTTCCATATTGCTTATCGTTTTTCTATGATGTTTCTTATATCATGCCTAAGATGACTATATATTTATATATAGGTAAATAAATGTTGTATATGTCTTACATCCTCGCTAGTCCAGCCCCCGCTCTGTCGTTAGTTAAGTATCCTAACGATGCATGACAGGGCCCCGTGGCGAATACAGATGGCATATACGTACATTCTATTTTCGTTCTTTTCTGGTATGATAGGTATTAATTGATGGGACCGCATAATCTTGATTAATGCAAGGAAAAATAAACCCAAAAAATGTTGTTGGAACAAATTTTCGAAAAACTATAGTTGTATTCTTTTGCTTTGCATAGAGATATTCGGTCATGAATATCTCCCACCTCATTCGAGAAGGCAAGAGCCTAGATCCCCTTATAGGGAGTGATATCTTGAGCAAAGGTTTATGTTGATATAGATTACTCGGTTTTCTTCAAAGCCACTAGTTTTCAAAAGTAGAGCCTAAACCACTCCTTTTCAAAACTGCTCGGTTCCTTCAACGATATCAAGTTCATTACGTTAAAGATTTTTTGCCAAAAACCAGTCGTAGCCCTTTGTCATTTCAAATTAGTATTGCGTAGTATTCGTGCTACGTATGTCGTGCTCAGCCGAGACGTAGTGCTCGGTAGCTATGTAGTGCTTTTCTGCAACATTAGATGCGATTGGTTAGGACAGTCGGACGGTCATTTTGGCTCAGTCAAGAACTCGTACGGATCGGTTTAATGCAATCAAGATAATGATGGGTTGAACTTGACTAGGACTCTTTGATTTGTTGGCTCAGTCAAGACCACTTGGATCTTAGGGGCAAAAACCACGTCGGGAGTTTCAAATATACAGAAAACTTGCTAGTGCTGCATACCTTCTGGAGTATGGTGACTAGAGTGGCTTCCATCTAGGTTATCACACAATGATAGTTGTGTTCCGATCCCACTGATGAGTAGGATTACTCTTGAGAGATATTTTTCACTTCACAATTAGCTAACCTATTAGGTGTCTATAAAGGTGTTAGCGGGGTTACGCCTCTGCGGAAACGAGGTTTATTTTAATTAGGTTCGTGCGAGAGCACGGGGAACCTCTCTCGGAGTACCAAACCCACCTGGATGAACGGTTAGCAAACTTGTAAGGTGTTAATGATCCCAACTAGTTCTCCTATTAAGGTTTGAAGGAGCATTCAAGAAAACAGTAGGAGCCATCCATTTAGATAAAATAATAACCAATCTAAAATTGCAAGAGCGCACGCTGAGTGTTTCTTTCTCTCTCCAGATAGTAACCATGTCACGCCTTAATCAAGATAATAAAATGTATGTCTTGACCGACCCGAATTCTTATTCGGGGCTGGGGAACATCGGTTTGGCTCTGACTTGTGACATATGTCATGAGCATGAGAATGGGAAAGAGGATTGCATGAATTCCTTGATGACCCCAGTGAAGAAGAAGCATACCATTGTGTCTCCTTCAGGTGTTCTTGTTATTGAGAACTGTTTTTCGGTCAATCCTACCTCCTGCGTACTAGATACCGGATCATGATCTTATATCTGTAATTTATTACAGGGACTGAGAAAAAGTAAGATGGTTGGACCAAGTAATATGTCTCTCAGAGTAGGGAACGGAGCACAAGTTGATATTGCTGCAATCGGTGAATATCACCTAGTATTGCCAAACGGAAATACTATAATTTTGAACAATTGCTACTATGTACCTTCCATGCTTTGCAACATCATATCAGTTTCTTTACTTAATAAAGAAGGATATAATTTTGTTCTAGATAGAAATATCATGAACATTCACCTTGATAAGGTATTGGTTGCAGAAGGCACACTGTGAAATAGTATCTATGTTCTTAATCAAAACACAGCTCTTAATGTACAAAACAAACGCAAGAAAAAGAGTTCAGAAGTGAACGAATCCTACTTGTGGTATTGTAAAGATTTATGAATTCGTTCGAATTTTTATCTTATGAAACTTTCCAATCTTGTCTTAAAGGAAAAATGACTAAAACTCCGTTTACGGGACACGGAGAAAGAGCTACAGAGCTCTTGGGACTCATACACAGTGATGTATCTAGTCCAATGTCTAAACATGCAAGGGGTGGATTCTCATACTTCATTACATTCACTGATGATCTCTCTAGGTTCGGCTATGTATTTCTAATGAAACACAAATCCGAAACTTTTGAGAAATTCAAGGAATTTAAGACCGAAGTGGAGAATCAGACTGGAAAAAGTATCAAGATCTTCCGATCTGATAGAAGAGGGGAGTACTTAAGCACGGAATTCCTCGACTACTTAAAAGAGAATGGAATTCTCTCTCAGCTTACTTCTCCGAATACACCACAGCACAATGGTGTATCGGAAAGGAGGAATCGTACCCTTTTGGATATGGTTCACTCTATGATGAGTAGTGCTAAGTTATCTCTTTCATTCTGCGGTCATGCGCTACAGACAGCAGCATGCCTATTGAATGATGTTCCATCCAAATATGTGCCTAAGATTCCATATGAAATATGGAGTGGAAAAAGACCATATCTTAAACGTATTAAAAAATGAGGTTGTTTGGCCTATGTTAAAGTACAAAATCTGGACAAACTTCAGGCACGTTCAGTTTTATGTAACTTTGTGGAATATCGAAAACATTCGACTGGATATTTGTTCTACCACACCAAGGAATAGAAAGTGTTTGCTTTTCGTCACGCCACCTTTTTAGAATGGAAATTTCATGCAAAAGAAATAAGTGGGAGCACGGTATAACTGGAAGAAATTCTACAACCACAAACTGAAACTGAAGATCTGGTGGAACCTCAAGATTCAATAATCCCGGAAGAACCTCAACCACTCCTCAGATCTAGTAGGATTTTCATCCGTCCGAGAGATACTATGGTTTTCTCGTAGATGGAGATCGAGAGGATTGCAGCTTGGAAGAAGAAGATCCTACTAGTTTCAAGCAGGCCATTACAAGTAGGGACTCTGATAAATGGCTAGATACTATGCGATCTGAAATGGAGTCCATGTAGACCAATAAAGTTTGGACCTTAGATATTGCTCCTCCTGGGGTAAAACCCGTTGGATGCAAATGGATCTTCAAAAAAAAGATTGGTGTAGATGGACAGATGGAAACCTATAAGTCTAGATTTGTTGCAAAAGATTATCGTCAGAGACCCGATGTGGACTATGATGAAACCTTTTTTCCAGTGGCTATGCTGAAATCTATTCGGATCTTACTTGCCATTACTACCTTCCATGAATATGAAATCTGGCAGATGGACATAAAAATGGCTTTTCTGAACAGAAGTTTTGAAAGTGCGTTTATATGGATCATTCGGAGGGATTCGTGGATAGTGGGAGTAGCGAGAAGATGTGCAAGTTGCTTAAATCCATTTATGGATTAAAACAGGTATCGCAGAGCTGAAACATTTGTTTTAATGAAACAGTCAAGGAATTTGACTTTATCAAAAATGAGGATGAGCCATATATCTATAAGAAGATTGTAGGAAGAACCGTCGTATTCCTAGTTTTGTACGTGGACGACATTCTCTTGATAGGAAATGACATTCTTATGCTACAATCGATCAAGTTGTTCTTGTCACAAAAGTTCTTCATGAAAGACCTGGGTGATGCCTCCTACATTTTGGGGATTAAGATCTACAAAGATAGATCCAAGAGATTGTTGGGAGTTTCACAATCCAGATACATAGAGGTCATACTAAAGAGATTTAGTATGGAAGATTCCAAGCGCGGTAATATACCCGCTTTGCACGTAATCACCCTCTCTAAAGAGATGTCTCCAAAGACTGAAGAGGAGAGAGAGCTCGCATGAGTATTATACCATACGCTTTGGCTGTAGGATCTATTATGTATGCAATGCTATATACCAGACCAGATGTAGCTTACGTGCTTAGCGTGGTGAGCCGGTATCAGTCAAACCCAGGCGAGAACCACTGGACAGCAGCAAAAAACATTCTTAAGTACCTGAGAAGGACTAAGGAATTGTTCTTGGTATACGGTAATGGGGACCTCCAGGTGGAGTCTTTTACCGACTCAAGCTTCCAAAGTGAAAAGAATGAAAACAAGTCTGCCTCGAGTTTTGTGTTTACCCTCAACGGAGGGGCGGTTTGTTGGAAGAGTTCCAAGTAGGACACTGTCGCAAACTCGACGGTGGAGGCTGAATACATTGCTGCCAACGATGCCGTAAAAGAAGCGGTCTGGATAAAGAAGTTCATTACTGAAATTGAGGTGGTTCCGTCCATTGTTGATCTAATACCTTTGTATTGTGACAAAAATGGGGTTATGGCTTTAGCGAAGGAACCACAGTCCTATCAGAAATACAGAAACATCTTGAGGCGGTATCACCTGATCAGGGAGATCGTAGATCGCCGGGAGATCAAGGTGCAGAGAGTAGACACAAAAGAGAACACGGTGGATCCATTCACCAAGGCATTCCCTCAAGCATAGTTCGAGAGACTATTTGAGATGTTGGGCATGCGATACGCCAACAAATGGCTCTAGAGCAGACGTTGGGTACTCGATACGCCAATATATGACCTTAGTGCAAGTCGGAGATTGTTGGATATGTATGCCCTAAAGGCCATTATTGTATATGTATATATAGTGGATGCTTGGACATATGTATGTAAACAACAATCTTGCTCGATATGATAGTATGTTATTTGATTTGTCTTTATCTTAACATGTGTATATGTTTTACTTGTTATTACGTATCGTTAATACCTATTGATAAAGCCCGTAGAATTATTGCTTGACTACCAGCATTATGATGGCGATCATACATGTGGGGCTGGGTAGTCCATAAGCACATTCTTAAATGTCCCTAGTTATGGGAGTATCGAGACTGGACATTGATATTCCGGAGTAAACCGTTGTAAATGTTTCTAGACCCCGAAGAGAGGTGAAGGTTGGTTCCACAGCCATTGGTCTTTTGTACCTAAGATCTTATACATGTGCTCAATGTGGGTGAGTACACTAGATGGACTTACCGAGAACTTCTAGATGTTACTATACCTATCATCAGATAGCAGTTCTCAGGTGACATGAGTATATATTAGTCTTCAGTCCTAAGATTGTCATTTGTCTCGTGTCCCACTGTACTTAGATTACTACCCTACCATGACTCTTCTGAGTTGTGAAAACAGGTTTTAGTTGGGTACAGTCCCGAACCACATGGAGGCAGTGAGTGATTATTGGGGATTCATCTCTCCCAATATAGGGAGTCGATATTGCACTGTATTCAGTTGGCCAGCACCATAAGACCTTGGCCAAAGCAGTTGGGATTTACTGATAGTTAAATCAGTATTTTCCTGGATTGGTCCTGAGCCACATCAACACGAATTATTGGGTTACCAAGGTCTGACGTTTACTACCCCTAGACCCGGTATCCGATACTCTTAGACGAAAAGATCGGACTGTACGGAGATTGTCACAGATTGGCTCAGTAGGGTTCGGATGAGCTTGCTCGTCGGCCTTCCTTTTCGACAAGTACCCAGGTAGCCGTTATGTACAGCTAGTGCCGCTGATGTGCTTGTGATTATGGATTTATCCAGTAACTTACTACTGGCGTACTGTCGAGTATTTAAAGTCCCATACAGAGGGTTTTCCTGGTTCAGGCGAAATGATGTAGTGGCCATATTTTGATACGTGTAGGGTTCCGATCAAATGAGTATACTAGCTACCTAATCTTTTGATCGGACGGTTGATAATACTAACCGGCTTAGGATTAAGCCGGATTATTAAATCAGGTATTGATTTAATAATTTACATATATATATATTTCGATATGTATATTCTAGTATTGTGTTCTTTATGTTATTCTATCTTTATGGGTATTCGTATTTTGATACGAATACGGGTATGTATATACGGAAGAGTGTATTCTGTATTTATACGGAAAACATTCTAGAAGGTGGACACCTTATTTTTGGTTTATCCATTTATTCAATTAAATGGAAAATGAGGTGTAAAGGTAGTGAGGTGAGAATGGTGAGAACCATGCTTGAATAGTATTGACAAATGAATTGTATATTCATTTGTGCCAAATATTCAAGCATGGTTGATATATTCTATTTGTAAAAAATCTTTATACAAAAAACTATGGTTGATTTTTTCTCACAAGGGTTTTTGATTCATTCTCACCATTTGCTTCTCTCTTCTCACTAGTTTTTTCTTGAGCTCCTCCTTCTTCTGCAATCCTACACTCTCATGAGTTGAGAATCAAGGGTGGAAATGAGATAGAAAAATACTAGAACAACACTACTACATCTCTAAGCACTCTCGACTAGCAACCTAGGGTCATTGATTGCTCCACTTGTTTTTAGTATGGAGATAGAGCCATGAACCACATCCCTCGAGTGGATCATCTTCGACGGAGGAAAACCGGCAGTCAAGCTCGATCAAGGAGACCCTAAGGAGCTAAGGAAGAGGAGATGAAGACCGAAGGACTCGATCTCTTGGTATAACCCTCTTCCATAGAAGTTAAAACCTCATTGTAGTTTTTATAGTTCATGTTTTTGGTTTAGATTCTAAGGTTTCGAGTTTCTAGTGCCTCTAGATTTTTGTTTTTCATTCTGCATAGACCGCGGTTGTAGCAGCTAGGACGCTAGGAATCCTAACAGATCCTCGAAGGAATCACTAAACCACAAAGTGATTACAGTAGCAAACTAATCAAGATTGCGTGTTTTGAGACCGCATGAAAAAAGATCAAACAATGACTACCAAACTACAACCACAATACGAAAAAAGCATACCAAACAACAATACACCAAGATTTATAGGTTCGGCGTAATCTAGCACCTACTCTTGCATCTATGATGAGAAACTGCCATTAGAAAAAGAATAACACGAGATAAACCGACTATTCACAAACCCCTTTATAAATAAACCCAAATCCTCTCATAAAACACCATCTTCTTTCTTCCCCAAATTCTTACCTCAATGTAGCTGATGCCCTCTCTTTTAGGTGTATTATGTTAGACTCATCCTGATTTATTTTTGATTATTTCCAAATGTATTTTTCCACGTTTAAGTTAACCATTTTGCAGAATTTATATAATATGGAACATTAAATGGAGGTCGGAGGACTAAGCAACATACTTGAAATGTCATACCTAAAAAGAGGATGGAGACAAATGTTGCGACTTCACATGATCAATATTTTTAACATCAAGCTAAAGCCAACAAACAACAAGAGTCAAGAGTCAGTGATTGGCTCATCGAGTTTTATTTTTTGTTCATTTCTTTTTAAGAACTTTAATGTTAAAAGGTTAGAATCTAATGAGCATGTGAAACTACACTCTAATATTTTCATATCACATAATTTGCTGACAAAATAATTTTTAGCCAAAAATTATTTTACATAATTTTTCATAAGTCTTAATTCCTTTAAAGTCAAAAGTATTTTAAATATTTTTGAAGATTGAGTTAAGGGATTTATCCATTTCATACTGTTTTGGGGTACTGCTTATTAGTAAAGTGAATCATGTTAAAATATTAAAGATTAAATGTATACACTACTACAATATCCACTTACCCTTATGGATTTAGCTGTAGGGGCAATTCATAGCCCTTACGGATTAATCCGTAGGGATATAAAATAGCTCTGTAGATTCAAAAGCCGCAGGTGAAAGTATTTGCCCTAAACATACCCCTATAGAGTAAATATTGCCCCTACGGCGTAATCCGTAGGGGCAATTAGCCCTATGGATTATTCCGTAGGGTCATATTCTTTTCTTAATTTATCTGTTTATAAAATAAAATAATTTCCACTATGGAGTTATTCGTAGAGGCAAGTTTTGCCGATATTATTGAGTCCATAAAGACAAAATATCAGATATTCTGATATTTTGTCCCTACGGATAAAAGTGTAGGGGAAAAACATGCCCCTACGGATTAATCCGTAGGGGCAACTGTTTTCCCTACGGATTAATCCGCAGAGATATTATATCAAGTTTTTTTAAAAATGGTCTTCCCGTTTTTTCCTCGTCCTGTGCACAATAATATATATATCATATAGCTAAATACAGAAATATTCATAAACAACATCTCATGCATAATATATAAACGAAATAAACTAAAAGAATACAAAATCAATCTAAAATCATCGTAATCATCCAAACAACCACCGATATCGTCCAAAACATACAATATGTATCAAATAAGTACATCCATCCTAAAAAATATAAACAAATATATTCTATCTCGGTTCAGCTCCTATACCTCTAATAATCGCCGTAATCTGGCGCATTTTCTCCTCAATGCAGCCTTGGGTCGTCAAAAACTCGACTAATGAAGGAGTGGTCTGTGCAGGAGTCTGAGTGGGCTGTGGAGATATAAGAGTGGCCTGTGTAGCAGCAATTAAGGTAGTGGCTTGCGGAGCCGCAAACGAAAGAGAGGCATGTGGAGCCGCAGTTGAAGTTGCCTGTCGAATCTGTAAAATTTTGTGTTTGTATAATAAACGAGTAAGAATAGTGTATTAGATTTTAGTCGAGTTCGTATCATTAACGGATTATTGCGGAACTATGAATTTATATATGCTTTGTTGAGATTCCACACGTTCTGTTGAAATTCATATGTTATGTATGAGAATTTATACATGTTGAAATTCCACACATTCAGGGCTATACTTTTTCGCCCCAATCTAAGAATACTTAGGACCTTAGGCCTAGTTTGGGTAATTAGTTTTGAAAACCATAGTTTATTTTAAGTGGAGGTAAAAATGATGATTGCTCTAACTTATAAGCCCGTATATCTCCTTAATTCTTTAGGTTTGATTGGATGCTTGGTTTTGGAGTTATCTAATTTACAAAGCAATGTTTTTCTCTCAAGTTTTGAGTTTGGATAATTATAACTTTTTAAACTTCAAAATAAAGAAAGATATGGCATGGTTATGATTATAGAGTTCAGTTTAATTAGATAGTTTTATATAAGTCTGATTAATCAAACTTAAGTTTAAAACCAAATAAGCTCAAGCTACTAATATTGTATATGCTACTATCTATAATATGATATAATATTTTACTAAAAGTAATATACGTACTAACATCTCCTTCAACTGCTCGACGGTGGTCTTCAATGCGACAACATCATGCTCCAGACGTCGCTCACGGGGGGTAGGGAAGTAACCGTCGGAGTGGAGACCAACTTTATATGGGCCCTGCTAGGACCAAGCCTCCGGCCTCTCTCCTAACCTCCGTGGTGCCCTTCGTATGCGGTGTCTAGGACCGGGGTCAATATGATCGGACCGGTCTGTCCACCGAAATTGATCCCCGATGCCTCCGCCTGCTCCACCATCCGCCCCTACACCCACATTGAGTATTAAAACATAAATATATATATCATTTAAATTTGAACTTATCAAAACAAAAATTTCATTCGAATTAGAATAAATATTAACACTTACGCAATACTTCTGGGTAGTAGTGTTGGCAAATCGAAACTTGCCCGTGGCAGGATCTGTCGAGGTGCCGTGGACGACAAGATACGCGGTCAACACGCTTGGTGTACCACCATGAGCCAGGGTCTGAGCCTGTGCAATTCGTCAAAAATTTACATATATTATAAAATAACTCTTAATATTTTATCATATCAAAATAGATCTATTGTAATTTACCGATGCCTCCATGGTACGAGTAATGTTTCTCGAGCCACCTGTGTAAGTGGAGTGACCCCTCTTCGTCGACTTCCTATTCTCTTTGTTTTGATCGGCCTACTTCTGCATAAATCAGATTTAGTTTTCTAATTTATCAACACAAAAAATTAAATTATATACTAAACAATGAATTACATTTAAATTAAAAACATGTTTGCGTTCAGACTCATAATACCGGCACAAGAGAGGCCATGTATCTACGTTGACTCTGGCAAAAGCCGGCGAATATAGGTGAGCCGCTCTCTCCGTCTCGGGGATCACCCGCCATAGCATGTAGCAATTGATTTTCAGCTTGTTTCTATTATATCAGACCTTAGATTGCATGTTCTTCATGAGGCCCAGGAAAAGAGCATGAAGATCGAGCACTCTGTCAGTGTGATCAGGGTCGGGTACAGGGTCTGGTACATCTGAAAGTCGTAATCCAACTGCTTATACAGGAAAATAATGTATTTAAATTATAAGTGTTAAATAATAAAAAAATTATTTGATCAGTCAAATGAAAATATATATTAATACCCGAGTCTGATCTCAAAAGAGAGCAAAGGAGCGTCGGTGTTGATCATCCTACTCAACGTGAAGAGAATACTTCTTTTAGATGTGGCTCTCATCCCCCATATACCGGCCAAACCTCTCGGCATAATCGCCAGTATAGCGATAATAGAGGGTAAAGAAGAAGGGGAATGATGTCTCCCCTAGCTCTATCGGGCCTCAGCCTGTGGGACTGATTCGACCCTCCAGTCCCCCTCTCAGGATGGGGCTGCCCTGCATCTACAAAAAATATCAAGACAAGAAATATCAAGCCAAAACGGTATTTAGAAATCAATGATTAACGAAAATTGAACTGTGATATATACCTCCGGCGACAGCAGCACGAGCCTGCGCCCAGGCAGCAGCACGAGAGGGACGATAGTTCCTCCGTTGAGGAACAGCCGGTGACCCAGACGTGGACGCATCCCCTCCAACTAGAAAATAAACATTGATGATAAAATTACATGAAATTCATGATTATTCTTGGAGCATATGTAAAATGAAAAAAATAATTTTCATAAAAATAAAGGCTAACTACGTCCACCAAAAGGGTAAAACTAATTGAGAGCTTAAATCATTTGCATTTGGGCCCTTTGGATAGGCTACTGTGTCCAAGTCATCGTCTCTTTTATGAAAAATATTTTATATTTAAGAATACTAAGCTGCAGAATGAGCGGATGGTACGGAAGTGGCATGAGAGGCCTCTACGCCAGATGTGAATGCACCACATACAATTAAACAATTAAAAATAGATTATATAAGTAATTACAAAAAGAATACGTGTATATCTATAATATAACAATCTAAATCGATTTCAAGCAATATAGGATATATAAACATACCTGCAGATACGGTGGCGGCCTCTGCCCATGATGGAGAGGCACCACCTACAGCTAGACAATCAAAAATTGAATATATAAGTAATTGTAAAAAGAATGTGTGTATATTTATAATATAACATTATAAATCAATATGCATGCAATATAAGATATATAAACATACATGCAGGTGCGGTAGCGACCTTTGCCTCTGATGTTGACACACCATCTATAGCTAAACAATTAAAAATTGACTATATAAGTAACTTTAAAATAAATATGCGTGTATATCTATAATATTACATTAGAAATGAATATTCATGCAATATACCTGGAGGTGTGGCAAAGTTCACATGGAAGGAGTCATCCGAAAGGAATACAGATTGGGGGTGCAAAACAAGCCCTTTAGATCTCCCTACGCAGCTCTTCGGACGGCAGAACTGCTCTACCTCTGCCACAGCCATGGCTGGTGCTCCTACCGCCCCTCGCTACTCCTGGCGTCGTCATCAGAGCTAGATAAAAGTACAATCATTACATATGTATGCAATATATGTATAGATCGTAAAAATGTGAAGTAATAATATAATATTACTGATGACCGTTTTTGTTTTGTAGACGCATTAAACATATCTACTTGGATTTCATCATCGATATCATTCCTAACCCACGTAACTTCATGATCAGCCGAAGACAACCCGTCTTTGGAGACAGACGATCAGAGCACTCTAGGTCTTCTCTTTTCTTCATCCTCGTCGTTGTCCTCTATACGATCCTCGAATTCTGGGATATCGTAAACATCCCTGGGTTTCCAACGACATACGACACTCCATCTCGGATGCTTCAAGAATTGTGAGTAGTATACTTGAAACGCTTGTTGCGGAAAGATAAATGGATCTTCCTGACCAAAAAATCGAAGTGTGTTTACACTAGTCGATCCATATGTAGGGTGTTTTTTGTCACCCTATTGAGATGGGAATACGCGCGCGCTTGTCAGGCGTACTATAGATTCCCCCTCCTTAGGATAGGCTGGGTTTATTGATTGTGGGGATCCGAATCTCCGGCAGCTGCGGACTAAACTGCTGTTAATTACCCCTCGCCTTTAGAGCGAGGGAACCTCTGATTGACGGGTCGAACAGATCATGCGAACTCAATGTGCAATGTGCGTATGTGTGTCTTGAGGGGTTTTGGATATATCGAGGTCCCAACAGAGTTTTATAGGGGCCTCGTTAATTACCCCTCGCCATTTGGATATATCCTGTTCTTCTCATGAATCGTGAGGACACATGAGTGGATTTTCCTCGTTCCCAGTTTAATGACTTAGGGGTCATATGTTTCTAGTTTAACGACTTAGAGGTCATCTATTCCCAGTTTAAAGACTTAGGGGTCTATTGTGCCCAGTTTAACAACTTAGAGGTCATCTGTTCCCAGTTTAACGACTTAGAGGTCATTTGTGCCCAGTTTAATGACTTAGAGGTCATTTGTTCCCAGTTTAACGACTTAGCGGTCATCTATTCCCAGTTTAACGACTTAGAGGTCATCTGTTCCCAGTTTAAAGACTTAGGGATTTATTGGATCGTGAGTTTAGAATTTTGGGGTAGGGGTATGATGAGGATTATTTGAGCCCGTGAATTGTATATGGTAGTCAACTTGGGAACCAACCGTAGGGGTGAAAGAATTTTGGGAAATTGTTCGCTTGTGTATCACTGCACTGAAATATGGTACCAAGAGCGATTCATCGTTAGTCGTTGGGACATTCAGAGATTTGAAATTTTGGTTGGCGTCTGCATCGTTGCCCTGGAATATGGTACCAGGAGCGACTTATCATTCACCATTTAGGGATTTGAATTTTGGTTGGCGTCTGCATCGCAGCACTGGAATATGGTACCAGGAGCAACTCATCATTTGCCATTTAGGGGTTTTGAATTTTGGTTGGCATCTGCATCGCAACACTGGAATATGGTACCAGGAGCGACTCATCATTCGCCATTTGGAGTTTTTTTTACCTCGATTGCACTATCATTTCATCTTTTCTCATCGCGAAGATTACGATTGCTCTATCATTTCGGCTATTTATTCGTAGTTGCCCTATCATTTCGGCTTTATTTTTCATCTTTATTTGACTCGCTGATTTTTATTGCGAGCTGCCCCATAATTTCGGCTCTTTTTTTCATTTTATTATTTACATATTTTTTCATCCCCAGTTTAACGACTTAGAGGTCAATTGTTCCCAGTTTAACGACATGGTGGTCGTTTGTTCCCAGTTTAATGACGTGGCGGTCTTGTGTGTTTGCTTATCCCATCTCCTCGAACTTTGATCTTGGCGGAGCTGTGTTGATGACCGTAGCTTTGTGGCTTGCCGGTACATCCGAGGACAGTGAGGTTTTCTCTATCTTGTATTGGTTCTCTACCCAATCTTGTATTGGTTCTCTATCCAATCTTTTAAAACATAGCATTCTTCAACAGTATGACTTACCATTCTATGATATGGGCAATATATGGGATTGCCGGTCATGTTCATTTCATGTGGCCTCTTTGGAATAGGCAGTTGCAGACCTTTGTTCAAGGCGTCCTCGAATATTTTGCGGACTTCATCCCTCCTGAAGGAGTATACTTTATTCTTTCTTTCCATTAGAGTAGGTGCCCTTACTGATGCTGGACTCGGAGGACGATCAGTCTTTGGTTCGCCTACTGTCCGCTTACCACATTCAGTGTACGTATCAAAGGGACTAGAGGCTGATCACGGCCGTTTTTTGCAAAGGTGTTCCGTTTTTGGGCTGGAAGGGTATTGGTTGGTTGTTTCCGGATATCAATTCCTGGCCTATGAACCAAAATTTGATTTTGCTGTAATTGCAATCGGATGACTTAGGTCGTGAGATCTTCCACTACGTTTACCAGTTTGTCGACTGATTAGTCGAAAATATTGCATATTTTAGCCGGCAATTTCCTCATCATTTGCATCCATATAGAAGTGTTCGGCATTCATATTTTACATATTAGCAAAACTGTCGCAAAATATCAGATTGCATGTATTAGACTCTAAAACCGACACTATAAAGGAAATTGACCACATTTCATGGCATCGCATCATCCCTACATTTGCGCAACACTTGTTTTGAGATCTGTGCAGGAATATCCAAAAGAAAGGCCAAAATTTACAGGGTACCGCTAAAACATGACGCCAACTCAATGATTTCAATTCTGGTATCAATCCAAAGGGACAAATAAAATTCAACGTATCAGATAAAGCCCCAAATGGCTTTATTCGTTT
Organism: Agapanthus africanus; assembly: GCA_030015575.1. NCBI lineage: Eukaryota > Viridiplantae > Streptophyta > Magnoliopsida > Asparagales > Amaryllidaceae > Agapanthus > Agapanthus africanus. Next base: position 817,303,507 of record CM057339.1, on the reverse strand, counting down.
CATATTATAGTTTGAATTGAAAGAATTATTCTATTGTTATTTTGAGATCAAAATTCGTGCAAACCCTAAACGATTTGTTGTGGTTCATTGCAAGGAAATCTGGAGCTGTTTGGCAATTGAAAAAAAATTTTGGAATATACCAGAGAGCTGAGGGAGTCTACAGAAGCTCCCTGAAAAAGTTTGGTGCAGTGTTCTCACTACCCTACCGCGGAAGCGCGGCCTAAGTGCCCATATGCGGCGGAACCGCGGCAATATTGGGGGGTCTCTGTGCAATTTTTGCTTCTGGTGATTTCTTACCTTTTCCTTCTCCTCTTTTTAGCTCCAACTAACAGTTTCTGCAGGTTTCTTTGCAAATAATCGCAGCTCGCAAATTGCAAAAGTAAATTTGTGCGTGATTTTGTTTCTTGGTTGTTTGCATTCTAAATACGGAAATTAAGGGGCACGGCCAAATCCAAATTAGGTGGGGATTTCATTACCCTTCCTAGGCCCCGAAAATCGCAAAACTTGCATCTGCATTGACCCACATTAACTAAAAGAAATCTAGAGATGACTCTAAGGACCGTCGCGCTCAATTAGAACAAGAGAAGGCCGTGGGTAATTCATTGCTTATCCGCGTTTTCTTGTGGTGCCTAAGGCGAGTGTGTCTAAGGCTAGTTGTTTTTAATTAGGCCCTTTACTTACGTAGTGGAGTACCTTCCCACTTACCTGGCACTTATCCGGCCAAAGGGGGACAAAGAGACAGTGGAGGATTCTATCTTGCGACTTGTCTTTTGGCAGTTAGGAGCGGTCTAGAGCCGGACCTAGGTGACCACTAGATTCTAGGGTTGTGTGCTGCATTTGTTGTGTTGCATCATTTTTTCAAAAAAATCCGTCCCTTTTTCAAAGCAAACACCGCATTCATTCATTACCCCTAATTATAAGTCAACGCTGCCACTTGTACTAACCCTTTTTAGTGCAAGATAGGCTGGACACGGGATTCTAGTGCCCGTTTAGTCCGCGTACCCTTTATCGACTCCGAAGTCGATATTTCTCCATTTACCTTTTCTTTACCCACTACCACACCAACACTGATGGATCCGAATCCATCAAACTTCTTTAACCCTAATCTGCCGCCGTCCGTTGGTGCGCAGAATCCACCCCGCATCTCTCTCCAGGAGAGGTGCTACCCTATTCGAGGTCCTCTTTCGACCTGCTTATCCACACCACCAGCCAACGGGGATAACTTTGAGATTAAGCCCCAGTACATCAATCTTTTACCCAAATTCCACGGACTCGAGACTGAGGACGCTTACGTTTTCATTATCAAATTTGAAAACGTATGCGCAATGATGGGTACGTCACAACTTTCAGTGGATGCAATGCTTCTTCCATTTACATTGTGCGATATAGCCGAGAAGTGGCTATATAACACTACCACACATTCTATCACGAATTGGGAAGAATTCGTCGCTGCATTCCTTAAGAAATTTTACCCGATACAAAAGACAGCTCGAATCCATAGCGAACTGAATCAATTTGCCCAGCTCCCTGCTGAACCATTCTCTAAATGCTTTGAACGTTTCAAGGATCTTTTGGTTCAGTGTCCTCATCACGGCATCCCGAGATGGGAGCTTTGCCGAATCATTTATGAGGGCATTAACCCAAGCACTAAACAGAGCCTTGAAAACATGTGTCAAGGTACTTTTATGACCAAAGATGATGGGGAAGCTTGGAAGTATTTAGAAGAGTTCGCTGAAAAATCACTACAGTGGGAGAGTGGAACCCAACCATTGAATAGGGGTGGCATACACCAAATAGATGTGTCCATAGGTGTTCGAGCTGAAATGGCAGCAATGCAAAAGAAGCTCGACGCTATGGAACACAAATTTGCAGCAGCCTCCCTAAACCCAGTGTCACTCCCCAAAACTGTTTGTGGGTGCTGTTCTGATCCGTCTCATTTAACGGAAGAATGTCCATTAAACTCTGCGTTTCAAGGTCATGAGCATTCTAATGCCGCATTTCAAAGACCTAGAAACGATCCATATTCTTCCACGTACAATCAGGGTTGGAGGAATCACCCGAATTTTGCTTGGAACCAAAACCAATCTCAAAACACGGTTCCAAACACGAATAATTTTCAAAGGGCTCTTCCTCCACCACAACAGCAACCCCTTCAACTCACTCAGCACCCCTACCAGTCACAAAATTTCCAAAATCAGGTCAACACTCCTGCACAGTCTAATCCGATGACCTGTTCTGACGAATTCTCTCAATTCACTCAAACCATGAAATCACTTTTGTCAAATTTCATAGAGGTTTCGGCTGAGGTTAGATCTTCCGTCGGTGAGATAAAGAAAAACTCAGCGTCACAAGATAAGAGTATCAGAACGATGGAAGCTGAAATCACACGACTAAAATCCGAAATGAGTGTGAGAGAAAAAGGGAAACTTCCCTCTCAACCCCTACAGAATCCTGGGCATTACAATGTAAATGCCGTCACAACGTTGAGATCGGGAAGAGTGCTGAACAATCATATCGGGGAAGGTATTGATGATACTGAAAATCATATCAACACCCTGGCTGAGACCTTTCCACACACACACACTTCTCCTTCTGATCCTTCTTCTTCTACCACACCACTTTCTCGCGAGCCTATTCTCCATTTCCCATTAGGCTCGACACCTCAGTATAGCCATTCTAGTTCTCCACAGACGGTCCCCACACCTTTTTTGGGACCTCGTCTACCCCCTCTTCCTTCTCCTGTGATGGACCCTGCGCTTATTGCGAAAGCTCCTTACCCGAACCGGTTAAGGGGTAATAGAACGAGTCCTCATATGGAGAAAATTATGGAAATGTTCAAACAGGTTAACATCAATATCCCTCTCCTAGATGCGATTCAACAAGTCCCCGCTTATGCGAAAATTCTTAAGGACTTGTGCACTAGGAAGAGGAAGACTCAAGTGCCGAAGAAGGTCTTCATGTCTAATAATATTAGCACTGCTTTTATACCCCAGCTACCAAAGAAACGAAAGGACCCAGGATGTCCTACAATATCGATTTCGATTGGGGGTAAAAACATAAATCGTGCTCTTTTAGACCTTGGCGCAAGTGTTAACCTGCTCCCTTATTCTGTCTATGAGCAATTAGGGATTGGAGAGCTGAAACCTACTCACTGCACTCTTCAGATGGCAACCGATCTATCACCAAACCAAGGGGTGAATTAGAGGATGTGTTGATAAAGGTCGGGGAATTTGTTTTCCCTGTAGACTTCATTGTGCTCGACACACATCCTGTAGCAAACCCCCGGGGCCAAATTCCGGTGATTCTGGGTCGTCCTTTCCTTGCCACTTCCAACGCTGTTATAAACTGTAGAAATGGTTCAATGAACTTATCATTTGGAAATATGACCATTGAACTAAATATCTACAAAGTTGGAAGTCAGCCATCAGAACCCTCTGCTCATATTTTAGATGTGTGCTCTGTCCACGAGATATCTCCCGATAGTTGTGGAGCTGAGGATCTTTGCTTTCTAGATCTCGACGACATTACCACATCTCTGTTTGATCTTACACATGATCTTAGTGAGGACACTTTACCTACACTTGAGTCCTGCACTCCTGACTTTTCTCCACCCGAGTCTGTATCTTTCACAGGCTCTGAGTTTCTTTGTAAATCCAAAAATCACTCAATGATCCCTCCTTCTATCATTTCTCCGCCCGAGTTAGATCTCAAAATTTTACCTTCTCATCTTAAATATGCATATCTAGGTGAGAATGAGTCTTTACCAGTTATCATTTCCGCATCTCTTGCATCAGAGCAAGAGAATGCACTTTTATCGGTATTAAGATCTAACAAAGAGGCGTTTGGTTGGAGTATGGCGGACATCAAAGGGATTAGTCCCTTGATAGTTGAACATCATATACATGTGATGGATGATGCCAGACCAACCCGAGAACCACAGAGACGGTTGAATCTCGTCATGAAGGAAGCGGTCATGAAAGAGATCGTCAAATGCTTAGATAATGGTATTATATACCCCATCTCCGATAACCAGTGGGTAAGTCCTATACATGTCGTTCCTAAGAAATCCGGCATCACTGTTATAACCAATGAGGCGAATGAGTTGATTCAGACACGCGCCCAAACTGGGTGGCATGTATGTATTGATTATAGAAAACTCAATGCTGCCACTAGGAAAGACCACTTTTCTCTACCATTCATTGATCAGATGCTGGAACGCTTAGCGGGACGAGAGTATTATTGCTTTATGGACGGATACTCAGGCTATAATCAGGTCCCCATCGCCAAAAAGGATCAAAATAAAACCACTTTTACTTGTCCTTTTGGTACCTTTGCTTACAGTCGCATGCCCTTTAGGCTATGCAATGCTCCCGCTACCTTTCAGCGGTGTATGATGGGGATATTCTCTGATATGGTAGAGAATTTTCTGGAGATCTTTATGGACGATTTCTCGATTTTTGGAGACTCTTTTTCTAATTGCCTATCGAATCTTGACGCTGTTCTTACTCGTTGCAAAGAGAAGAACTTGACTTTGAACTGGGAAAAATGCCATTTTATGGTCCAAGAAGGAATAGTACTTGGACATGTCATTTCACAAAAAGGCATTGAGGTTGACAGAGCTAAGATAGATGTCATTCAAAACCTCCCTCATCCCAAAAGCGTCAAAGATATTCGATCTTTCCTTGGCCATGCGGGCTTTTATAGGAGATTCATTAAGGACTTTAGCAAAATTGCTAGACCTTTAACTCTTCTCCTGGCCAAGGATACGACCTTCCATTTTGACTCGGACTGCGAGACAGCTTTCGACTCACTTAAACACTCACTCACTTCAGCCCCCGTTTTATCATCACCAAACTGGGACTACCCCTTTGAGCCGATGTGTGACGCATCTGATTTTGCAGTAGGTGCAGTCTTAGGACATCACATCGATAAGATGCCACACGTGATATACTATGCAAGTAAGACCTTGAATGATGCGCAAATCAATTATACAACCATAGAAAAAGAACTCTTAGCGGTTGTATTTGTATTAGAAAAATTCAGGCCTTACTTAATTGGCTCTCCTATAGTTGTGTATACTGACCATTCCGCTTTAAAATATCTTCTGGCAAAAGAAAGATGCAAAAGGTCGACTAATACGTTGGATCCTACTGTTACAAGAATTTGATCTTGTTATCAAAGATAAGAAAGGATGTGAAAACGTAGTAGCTGACCATCTTTCACGCATCATTTCTTCCCCTGTGACCCTGCCGATCAATGATTCGTTCCCTGATGAACAACTCTTGAGCATATCCAGTGAACCATGGTTCAGGGATATTGTGAACTATCATGCCACGGGACTAATACCGAGCGATTGGTCAAAATAGGACAAATACCGTTTTCTTTCCCAAGTAAAACACTTTTACTGGGACGAACCCTATTTGTTTAAATATTGTCCTGATCAGATCATTCGCCGGTGTGTCCCGAATGAAGAGTTCAAGAGTGTTCTTTCATTTTGTCATGATCAGGCCTGTGGGGGTCACTTTGGTCCTAGAAAGACAGCGGAAAAGGTTTTGCAATGTGGATTTTATTGGCCGACCTTATTCAAGGACGCATTTGACTATTGCAAAACCTGTACACAATGTCAGTACACGGGTAGAATATCCCAGAGGAATGAAATGCCTCAGCAACCCATCTTGGTTGTTGAAATATTCGATGTTTTGGGCATTGATTTTATGGGTCCTTTTCCCAACTCCTTTGGGAATTTGTACATTCTGTTGGCGGTTGATTATGTCTCAAAATGGGTAGAAGCCATTCCATGTCGCACTAATGACAAGAAAGTTGTCATTAAGTTCTTGAAAGAGAATATCTTTTCGCGATTTGGACACCCACGCGCTATTATTAGCGATAATGGGACACATTTCTGCAACAGATCTTTCGAGACTCTGATGCGACAATACGCAATCAACCACCGACTTTCTACACCCTATCATCCCCAAACAAGCGGGCAGGCTGAAATCTTAAACAGACAAATCAAACTTATCCTGGAGAAAACTGTTGCTAAAAATAGAAAAGACTGGTCGACCAAACTGACGGATGCTCTTTGGGCATTCAGAACTGCATATAAGACCGACCTAGGAATGTCTCCATATAGGATAGTGTTTGGAAAAGCATGTCATTTACCCGTCGAGATAGAGCATAAAGCATTGTGGGCTATAAAAGAAATAAATTTTGATCTAAACCTTGCTTGCAACTTTCGGAAGCTGCAACTCAATGAGCTAAGCAAACTCCGTGATGAAGCTTATGATAATGCTGTAATCACAAAGAACAGGACTAAGGTTTTTCACGATAAAAACATTTTCACCTGGTCAACAAGTCCTTCTTTATGATTCACGACTACACCTTCACGCGGGTAAGCTCCGATCTCGATGGAAGGGACCTTTTGTTGTGCTGTCTGTATACCCGCACGGGGCAGTAGAAGTAGAAAATGTTAAAAACGGCACCTTTTTCAAAGTGAATGGACATAGACTTAAGCCGTATTTTTCCACTGACCCCACGGAGGAGCTCTTGTTCTTACAAGAGCCAGTTTATTTGGATTAAAATTCCTCCGTCTCACCTTCATGTCCAGTATATCACTGCATCATCTTTTGAATGGAGGCGAGTGAAAAGAATAAGTTTGGGGGAAGTTCTTCACTTATATATTTTTCCCCACTAATAATTCCCCCCAGGCTTATAGTTTTTGTAGGTATAGCGGTTGGCAACAGTGAGGACACTGTTGAAAACAAGTTTGGGGGAGGTTTGTGCTTATTTTTGCATCATTTGCATATCATTTGCATAAGCACAAAACATTTCTTTAAAAATCTATAAAAATTTAAAATTTTCAAAACTCATAAAAATTTAAAAATTTTCAAATATAAAAATATTTTAATATTTACAAACCTTTTTGTACATAAATAAGATAATAAAAGTTTAGATAGTGAACAATTACATCCATGAGATTATAAAAATTTAAGAAAACTAAGAAAATTAGAAGTTTTCTTATACGAACTAGTAATAAGTAGTTATGAGCCGTTGTCCCAAGGGTTAGTAAGATGAAGGACGTCACTAATCTGAGGATAAAAATAAGTCTGAAAAATAGTTTCTATTCTGGAAGCCAGACATTTTGATCGTTGCTACCCTGCTATTCGCACTTACACACGTCTTGAAGCCTGGGATAGTAGAGGATACCTTGAAATGCTCTTGTCTTAAAGCCGATGTATGAAGGAAATAAAAAGAAAAAATAAGTGATTAAAGAAAATATAAAGTGGTGAGAAAAATGGACACTGGTTTTGTTATCACCAAGGGCAATAAAAAATGTATAGCGAGGGTGCTTCTTCAACTAGTGCCCTAAGGCCAACTGGTCTGGGAGTCACTGCTATGCCTGAGGTGGTGCAAGACGAGGAAAATACATCAAATAAGCAAGCACATGAGTAATCGGTCGGTTAGTACTTCAAGAAGTATTAACGGTCGCATGAAAGTGTGTGAGCAATCTCATCTAAATATTCATTAATTAAAAAGTACTGAGGCTGATGGGCAAGAGTATGATAGCTTGAATTGAATTCTCCGGGTGTAGGGATGTCTTTACACACACGCAGGGTTATATGATCGATGTTTGGAAGAAAGATAGGAATGAAGAATAAGACGATGTTTTATTGAGGGAGGACGTGATTTCTGACATCTTTTTATGACCATTAAGATAGGGCTCATGACAACCGAAAAGCTAGCTTAGTTGGAAACCCTAATTTTCAAGGCTTTTCTTTTACAATTCTTTTCTTTAAATGTAATATTCATGATCTTTCTTTTATTATTGGATTTTGTGGGTGCAATCCGCTGAAAACCCTCAGGAGACAACACTCCTCCTACTAGGGACACCTAGAGGTTTAAAGGCTTATTGCACGTGCTCAGTGCAATCGTGTTGCCTACGAAAGTGTGCTAGATAGTTTTTTCTCTTTCTTTATTTTCTCCTTCTCTTTTTAATAAAACAGTTCGCTCGAGACGATCGAAATTAAGTTTGGGGGAATTTGATTAGTCGAAAATATTGCATATTTTAGCCGGCAATTTCCTCATCATTTGCATCCATATAGAAGTGTTCGGCATTCATATTTTACATATTAGCAAAACTGTCGCAAAATATCAGATTGCATGTATTAGACTCTAAAACCGACACTATAAAGGAAATTGACCACATTTCATGGCATCGCATCATCCCTACATTTGCGCAACACTTGTTTTGAGATCTGTGCAGGAATATCCAAAAGAAAGGCCAAAATTTACAGGGTACCGCTAAAACATGACGCCAACTCAATGATTTCAATTCTGGTATCAATCCAAAGGGACAAATAAAATTCAACGTATCAGATAAAGCCCCAAATGGCATCCCAAGACCACACTAGAAAAATCAAGGCCCAAGCCCCACAAAGTGCCGCGGATCCGCGGCAGGAGCCTTCTTTCGCCGCGGATCCGCGGTGGATCCAAGGAGTTAGCTCCTCAATTTTGGTGCAAAATTTTTCTCTCAGGGCCCACACTTCAGAAAGACACAACAATTTCCAGAAGACTCCAGAGACTTCTGCCAGATCAGCAAGTTTTGGGATCAACACTAAACTAGCCTATCATTCTAGAAACTTCTCCCTAAACCCTAGCTTAAACCCTAAGCTAAGCCTAACTAACTACTTCTAGAAGTCTTTCAAAAAACTTTTGGAGGGAACTTCTATTTCAAACTCAAGGCTTAGGGTTTGGGAGATCTATAAATAAGACCCTAGGCTCACTTGTATGAGAATCTGGAATCTTGGAAAAATCCCTCCATTAGTTCATCTTTATCCATTCACTCTCTTTCTTCATCTTCTTCTTCCACAAGTCTAGTGAGAGGGCTTGTGTGAAACCCTAACCCTAATTCCAATCAAAAGCCAAGATCCCGAGTACCCATCAAGCAAGAAGCCTTGCAACCTTTTATGAGCCGAGCCGATCTTCAACAGAGCAAGTGGTCCGAGCCGATCCACGACTCACGGAGCCGAGCGAAGCCAATTCAACAATTTATTTCTTCCTCTTGTAGTTCTTGAGCGACTGTAATCAAATTGTTGATATAAATAAAAGGTGATATTCTTTTATCTTGTTTTCTTTAAATTCTCGCATCATGATATCTTTTCAATTCGTGAATACTTTCTATGTGATGATGTTTGAGTAATACTCCGCTCGTCGAGGAGTCGAGACGATCAATAGAATGATGATGTAATATATCTTAAATCGATTCTTGAGTCCTACGAGTTTTGTAAACCCTAGCAAGTTCAAGAATCGACGACCCAATTCGTTGCGATGCTTTTTTGATTGATATCGCTCGAGATTGGGGAGTTACGATCGTTTCTTGAAATTGTTAGAGGCTAGAATGCGAATGATATCAACGAAAGAACAAGGGTTAAACGATGAAACCCTAGTTTCATCAAGAAAGCCCTAACTCTCGTCGATCATCATCGATCTAGTATCAATCCTTCGAAGGACAAGAACACGAAATCTTGAGATTACATCACGCCTATGGATCCGATCGATTCCTACGAGCCTCATTTAGATTCTTGACATTTTGGTTGGAAATATCATCGAAACACCGATTCTTGATTTGTTTATCAGTTTCTTGATTCTTGATTAAACATCATGACACCTGAATCAATCGATAAATTCTTGAATCATGTTTTCTTTTCTTTTCGATTAACTTTTCGATTCAAACAAATTAAACATAGAAACGAATCGCACAATCCCTGTGGACGATCCGCACTCGCTTACGATCTACAATCGACACCGTAATTGATTGCGGTCAAATATAATTCTTTGATTGTGAATTTTATTCAATATTACCTACACATTGAAATTCATTCGCTTATTTCGATTTACGCAAACAAGAAATCATTACAATCAAATGAAACCGTTATCGGGAATCATTTGAGTATTTGATTTGATACACACAATCGAATTTTATAACAATCATCGACTTTGGAATGGACCTTGGCCATCTCTTTGTCTCTGTCATGAAGCTGCTTTTGAAGCCATTGGAATAATGCTTGTTCTATAGTTCTGGGTATGACAACGGTGTCATCCTTACCGCCTAAGCTTGATTTAGCATGAACCATGGGTTCCTTTGGCTCAATAGCCTGAGTGGGCTCTTCATCATTTGGATCGATCCGGTGTTGGATAGCAACAACCACGTTATTGTCATGGCTATAAGGCGTAGGAGGACTTGTTCCTATGAGCTCTATCATGTAGATCGTATGGGTTGTGTACCCGTCTATTGCTTCTTCATTGGCAATGTTGCTTCCTTAGCTCATAACTTGTTGCCTTGGTCCGCTCTTTTCAGAGAAAAGCAGATGTCTGAAAGAATCAAGTTCCCGAAGGAATTCGGTCTCCGTTTGTATGAAATTGGCGGTCGCAGCTTTACTGTTTGTTAACACGTCTTTAGACAGTTCTATCTCTCCTGCCTTGTATTGCTTTTCGACCCAATCTTTGAAGATGCAACGGTCTTCAATAGTGTGCCCTAGAACTCGGTGGTATAGGAAAAAATTGGGATGATCAGTCATGCTCGCTTCACTTAGCCTTTTTAGTTCTGGTAGCCGCAGGCCATTCTTCAGAGCATCTTTGAAAATTTTGTAGACCTTGTCCATTCTGAAAGAGTATGCCTTATTTCTTCTTTCCTCCAAAGTTGGCTCTCGAGATTTGTTAGTCTTTGCTCCGCCCGCTCTCTGCATATTTAGAGAATCGGTGCTGTTGGAACTTTCGCTTTTCTAGTTGTTGTCCCTCCGATGTCTCGGTTTGTTTGTGAATTGGAGATTCTGAGTGGACTCGAGCTTTGAGCGTTCTAACATTTGAACTTTCTTGGTCAGCTCTTGGATTGTTTTAAGGCCTGTGGTGCACAGGAAAGGTTTCATCCAGTCGTTCAGATTTTCAATAAGAAGATTGACGGATTGGTCTTTCTCCAACGGCGTTTCACATTTGACAGAGAGATTACGCCATCGGAATATAAAGTCCATGTTGCTTTCGTTGTTCTTTTGGCTCAGTCCTTACGAGGTCTGTAATGGTGATTTTATTGCTGACACTTGTAAATCTTTGCTTGAACATGGATTCTATTTGAGCGAATGTTATGATCGAGTTATCCGGTATACTTGCATACCAATCGAAAACAACATCGGTCAAGCTATTAACAAACTGACGGAGAAGGAGCGCATCATTGCTACCAGTATTCGCTCATGATTCTTTAAATTAAGCAATGTGCCGGTTTGCATTTCCCGTCCTATCGAACCTTTCAAATTTGGAGACAACATAGCCAATGGGAAACTCCACAAGATCGTACCGAGGAGGATATAGTCTCCCGCTACTGCTGACATCTTTTTGCTCTCCGGCTTTGGCTACCAATGTTTTGACTTTGTTGGCAACCAAATCCATGATCTGATCTTGAGTTAGCGGTCTGCTATCATTAGTAGCCAAGACATTTCCCGAGATAGGATGCGATTGACTTTCATGCGGTCCGCCCACCTTTGGATTTGAGGGAATAGGCGTCGGCTGTCTCGGGACACCATTTCCCAGTTCATGAGCAGAACCCTGCGCTTGATTGGGCGGCTGAGAGGCAACTTGGGCCGTGAGCTGCATCACGACATTCGTCAAGTCGTCAATTTTTTAGTAGAGCGTAGCCATCTCATTGTCCTTACTTCTGAGCTATTTTCGGAACTCTTGGAGAAGTTGATGCTCTGCGTTCTTGGGACGGAGGATTGGCCCATCTTCGCTTTCCGAGCCCGACTCCTCATGAACCGAGGGATCCCTCTGCTTATCAGCCTCACTGGAAGGGTTTTCATTACCTTCCAAAGGAGGCTGGTCTTTGAAAGTGGCAGCTACATTCATGCCAGATTGGATTTGAGATGTGGTGGCCCCGTCCTTGCTCTTGCCGCGCGTGCCCACCATGTAGACAACGTGCACCACACATCCAGACATCTTTTTATCTTTGGCGGGGTAACCCTGTTCATGGAACCCCATGAAGTTCAGCCTAGTATGAGCCCTAGCCCTCTTGTTGGATCTATATCTGAACCTTTTCTGTCTTAGCTTCTCGAATTTGAGGGCTTGGCGGGCATCCGTCATCCAGAAAGCCACCGTGAGTCGATTAATGGAGAGCTTAGAGAAGATACCCGATCGAGCAGTTGTCAAGAGCATCACGGGAGCTTGATCGAGACGCCTTATTCTTTGTTGGAGTTGATGGCCTTGCCCCCAGATGGAGTAAAGGAAAGTCGTTCAAACACCGACTTGCATTTGGGTAGTGGTGCCTTCGAGATCACCACATTTAGCCTTCTGCCTTTTGAGGTCGGTTTATCCATCACCGGGGATTGAGGAGCAGAGTGGCGTTAGCTGGCATGAACAGAATAAAGCCGAATAGTAGCGGCGGCTCCTCCCACTGTCGCCCGAGACTAGCCGGAAGGACCGTCCTGGCGTCCATCTTCATCGAGTAGGAGATGGGAGCTGTGTTGAGAGCTGAGCTTGCCCTTAAAGACATTTTGTTGCATCCAAAGATTGCAGTCGAAAGTCGTTAACCTGCACAAAGAAGCATGATTTCAGTACAGGAAATCGATATGTATATTGATTGAGTTCACATGAATGTTTAACCCAAAATATGGGAGGAGAGATAACTCCCACCGGGCGTGCCAGAATCAGTAGAGTGTTTTTCGTCACCCCATTAAGATGGAAATACGCACGCGCTTGTTAGGCGTACTATAGATTCCTCCTGCCTAGGGTAGACGGGGGTTTATTGATTGTGGGGATCCGAATCTCCGGCAGCCGCGGACTAAGCTGCCGTTAATTACCCCTCGCCTTTGGAGCGAGGGAACCTCCGATTGACGGGTCGAACAGGTCATGCGAATTCAATATGCAGTGTGTGTATGTTTGTCTTGAGGGATTTTGGATATATCGGGGTCCCCACAGAGTTTTACGGGAGTCCCGCTACCCGGATAGCGGGCTGGGGGTCAAGGAGGCTAGCAGCCCCCTTGCGGAGTGCGAGGCTGCGCTCCGTTAGAAATTTTTTTCTAATGGGGATAGTGTTGTAGAGTGTGTGTGTGTGTGTGTATGTATAAAAAGGGAAGAATAGCGTCTAAAGGACGCGTGGGTGCCAGCGCCTCACGTGCCTAGCATGCGGGCGTTGGGCGCTGGCACCTCACGTGCTTGGTATGTGGGCGCTAAGCGCTGGGCGCTGGGTGCCGGCACCTCACGTGCTTGGCACGTCGGCGCTGGGCGCCAGTGCCCCACTTGCTAGGCACGCGGGTGCCGGTGCTGGGCGCCAGCGCCCCACGTGCTTGGCACGTGGACGCTGGGCGTCAGCAGGAAAAGGGACTTGGTCCCTGTACTGGGAGCTGTGCTCCCGATTTGACTTATGGAGTTGAACTCCTGACAGAGAGGACAAGTAGGTTTAACCCCTGCACTAGGAGTTGTACTCCCCAAAAGAAAAATTTATTATTTTGTGTGTGTGTGTGTGTGTGTGTATTGAGGAGTTAAACTCCTAAAATATTTTTGGAGCTGATGAAAGGGGCTTCTCCCTTGAGCCCTGAATCTTCCCCAAAGTAGGGTTCTTGGAAGTGGGTCTCCTTCTTCTTTATTGGCCGGCTCTTGGAGAAAGGAGGGTGAGATTTAAAAATCTCTCATTTTGGAGATTGGATGGAAGTGCTGAGCTACCCTTTGTGGGTTTTGTGGCGAAAAACTATTTATTTTTGGAAAAGGAAGAGTAAAACTGTTGATTTAATTCAGAAAAGGGGAAGAAGGTTTAGATCTTTGAGAAAGGGGAAGGAGGCACACAAACCCTAATTTTTGAGAGAATGAAAAGTCATTTCCTTTATTTCATTATCATGGCTCCTTATATAGGCTTACAAATTTACATATAGCCTTTTGGGCTTTACAAAATGGCATTTTGCCAATCCCGTGCCTCATGTGCTCATTTCTTTTGCACATGAGCCATGGGTTTTTACAAATATTTGTCTTTATTCCCATTTTCTCACATTTATGCATAAACAATTACATCAAAATTATTTATTACAAAATTTTTATTTTGGCATGGGGGAGGCTGGCCGCGGGGCTCGACTTGGGCATGGGCCCACTTGACCTGGGCTTGGGCCCACCTGGTTTGGGGTTGACTTTGACTTTGACTTGGTGAACCGGGATGTAATTTTTGACCCCAACACCATATTCATCTTTCCAAGTTTCGAGATTATTTCTCCACTTATCCGTATCGGTTCGTGGATCGTACTAAATACACTGAAATATATAAAACGGTTCTGATCGTCCAGGATATTGGATACCAAGTATGTAATTTAAGTATCCATAATAAATTACACCATCCGATCCTACGGTCGCAATCCCACTATTCTGAGTGGTTCGAGATATTTCTATGTCCTTAACTTCAAATTTTTATCTAAGGATACTGAATCCTTTATAGTATGTAATCTCCATGCTAGCAAACTGAGCTAAATATCATCTCTCTCTAATGATGCAAATAAGTTCGGATCATAGATCTGACAAAATAAATTTTACGGCAAATACATAACGATATAAGTTTAGATTAAGACAACCCATTGCAATAACAAGTTATTTGAACAATTTACATGATCTGCAACCCAATCGCAAAAATTATCTTGATGATATTTTTCCAATCGCTCGTCATTTCAATCAGGATGCCTCTCGCGTACCTCATCAATATGAATTATGTTCTCAACAATAAATTATGACATCAATATTATATTATTTCATACACACACACACATATATAACAATTAATCCAAAAAAACTTACTCTATAATTTCTTCAAGACATACGCTATTAAGGAGGATAAACTGATATATCTTGTTGAAAAAAATGGGGCCTACTATCTTATAATCAGCTTTACCATATGGCCCATCCTAAATTCTCCGAGGCTAGTTAAGTTTCGTCTCAATGTTCCCTTTCAGATAGCGGGAAAAAAATATGGTTACTTCATCTAGAAAATAACCTTACATGATAGAACTCTCTGGTCGATTTCTATTGCGTATATAATTTTTTAGAATGTAGAGATACCTACACAAAAACTTGTTAAATAAATAAATATGGGCATATATGACAAAATTAATTTTACGAAATACGTGAAACGAAAATTCAACGTATCTTTCGATGGGATACATCCATCGATATTGTACCGGTCCGGCAAATTTAGCCTCGGTTGCAAGATGAACCGTCGGTTGTATTATGATATCGAGAAACGACGAAGGGAAAATACGCTCAAAATTGCAAAGTATCAAGGAAATGGAATTTTCTAGATTCTCCAGTGTCACAACATCTATGGTTTTAGCACACAATTCCCTAAAAAAGCAACAATGGTCATTGATTACTCGACCAACCAATTCAGAAAAGGAATTCCTTAGAGATAATAAGATAAGGTGCTCTATAATAACATGGTGATCATGATTTTCAGCCCATCGATCTTGCCTTTAACAATCTTTATCTTCTTACTAAATGATCCTGAGAAATCTGTGGGAATTTTCAAATCATGCAACACCTGCGGGAATCTTTTCTTCTCCGGTTGTGACATATGATACGTGGCATTGGAAAGTACAAACTTGCCTAGTTTACCCGCTATCGGTTTAGGATGCAATTCACTTCTAATTTTCCGGTCCTGAAGATCCATCCATGCACGGAGCTTGTCTTTCGATTTTCCGTCTTTACAAAGAAGCAAGTTAAGTACGTGCTCGGATGATTCCTTATTTATGTGCATGACGTCCAGACAATGATGCGCTAAATTTGTTGACCAGTACAGAAACTCGTAAAAAATGCTTAACTTGTTCCAGTAGGGTGATTTGTCTTGTTTTACCGGATCTATCCCGAAGTTCACGTTATTGTAACCATCCCACTGAGCAATCACGTTCTTTCCGAACAATGAGGCTAGAGGCCTGTTCAGTCGAAAATATCGTGCATTTGATATGATATTTTCCTTACTAATTTCATATAAGAAAAGGTGTTTATTATAAATATGATACATATGAGGGTTTATCTGTACAAATACTATTTTCATATGTTTATATATTATAAGTAATATTATGAAGGAAAATATAAGCATATAATATCTATATAATATTTAGTCCATTTAAATATGCATACCATATCAAATATCATTAACCAATTCTCTTAAAACTATAATATCATATCAAATGGTTAGGATAATATCTCAATAAAAACAAATTCTACTAACAGTATTTATTGAGATATTATGCAGAAATTATATCAGGACTGAAATCAAGGAAATCCGAGTTGGCGAGATCAAATCTGCCGAAATATTCAAGTAAATCGAAGAAACCAATTCTGGCAGAGACTTAGAGAAGATTTTCTAAGTCCAGATATTTAAAAGATCACCACGTGTTATAGATATGAAGCCCCAGAAAAATGAATCCCTAACTCCCCCAATCCGCGGCTAAACCGCGGCCAAAACCCACTGAACGCGGCGAATCCGTGGCCTGTTAAAGGAGTTGAGATTTGAGAATTTCAGGTTGGATTTTATACAACTAACCCTAATTCTGGGGATCTAGGGATTTCAACTTCTATGTCTATAAATAGAACCGAGAGCCTCACTTGGAAACTTATAAACCGACGAGATCACGAAGTCCAAGACGACTCAAGAATCCAGATTGATCATCAGCTATTCATCTACTTCCTTAAGAAGAGATCGAGAAGTAAACTAGGATTTTGTAATCACTTTCTAAAGGAACAAAGTGTAATTGATCAAGTCGATTAATAAAGGTAGTTGTTTTATTCTTATTGCGTTTTACTTCTTCATGATCTCTATCTGTTCTTCTATCTCCATCATGCACGAGTAATTCTCCACTTGTTAGGGTTTGTAGGATTAGGGTAGATCAATGGATGAGTAAAATCCTCTAACTTTTTTTTACGTCATATAAAGTTTATAAAATTTACCAAAAGAATCGTTAACATCGTAATCGGGCATGCTATCAATTCATTGATATTCACGACCATGATTAAAGATTAGATTAACAACTATTTTGGTAAAGGCTGGATATGAACGGAGATCCATGTCAAGATAGGGGTTAAGAGTGGGAATCCTATTCTCTCCAGAAACCCTAATCTACATGCATCACTGTCGATCTAGTTTTAAATCTATTAAAGGATAAAAGAGTAATCTTTAATTAATCATCCATGACTATTAAATCTTAATGAACCCTACAAGCCCCCTTCTAATATAAAACCTACATCCGTAGTTAATCTCGATCTATATCCTACATCCATGATTGACGTAGATCTAGAATCTACAACCTTTCTTCACTATTCATTATTCTTCCTCCTTTCCTAATCAATACGCCTAAAGTAAGATTAGAAGATTCAACGTTTCACTGAGGACGACCCGTATTCATCTCGGTCTAGCTACACGCGACACCGTTATTGATTACGGTTACTACACATATAAAACATCATCAATCAAATGGCGTCGTTGTTGGGGATAGGTGCGTAATATTTTTTCTTGCTATTCGTGTTGAATTCTTATTCGATCCACATCATAAAAATAAAAAAAACTGCAAATTGTATATTTAACGATTATTGTGAATTTTGCAAGGAGATCTGGAGTCACAGATTTGAGTAAACAGAGATTCAGAGACATTCATCAAGATCTAGAGGAGCAAAGGAGACCACGTAGCAAAAATCTCCACCACATCTCCCTAGTCGGCGGCGGAACCGCGGCAATAAGGAGCAATTGGCGGCGGAACCGCGGCTCAATTAGGGAATTAGGGTTTCCAAATTCTCTGGTATCTTTCTCAACTCCTTCTCTCTCCTCTGAAATCCAATAAAATATTTTTTCTGCAGGATTCTTTGCAAAATATCGCTGCTCAAAAATCTTTTTGCAAGTTTTGTAATTGGTTTATTTGTGCATATTTTAATACGGACTTTAAGAGGCAAAGACCAAAATTAAGATTAGGTGGGGATTTCATCACCCTTCGTAGGCCCTGCAAATCACAAAACGAGCATCCACATCACCCTACATTAATTAAAAAATATGTAGACCAAGACTCTAAGCACTGTCGTGCTCAATAAGGATAGAGCAAGGTTGTGGGTAATCTATCTCTTATCCGCATTTCTTTTATGGTGCCTAGGCAAGTGTGTCTAGGTAAGTGGTTACTTAATTAGGCCTGCTATTTTTGGTGATTCGTATAGCGGATACTTCCCACTTAACCGGCACTTACCTAACTACAAGAGCGATAAAGAGGTGGTAGAGGATTAATCATGCAGCTTGTCCTTTGGAAGTCTAGGAGCGGTCTAGTGACTTGACCTAGGTAACCTTAGCTCTAGGGTTGTTTGTGCATTTTTGTGTGATTTGTTTCAAGTCCCACTTTTCAAAACAAACCAATTTTAAATCACACACACGCTGCCACTTGCTCTAAACCCTCTTAGTGCATGCTCGGCTGGACACGGGATTCTAGTGCCCGTCTTGTCCGCGTTCCTGCTATCGACTCCGAAGTCGGTACTTCTTCATCTTCTTTTTCCCCTTCACTCACCACATCGACCGAGATGGACGGTTCTCCATCAGATTATAACACCACCCTGCCACCACCCGTCGGTGCGCAGAATCCACCGCGCATTTCTCTCCAAGAGAGATGCTATCCTATACGCGGTCCCCCTCTTACCTGTTTATCTATTCCACCAGCCAATGGGGATAATTTTAAAATTAAACCCCACTTCATCAACCTATTGCCCAAATTTCATAGGCTTGAGTCTGAAAACCTATATGTTTTTATCACTAAATTCGAAAACGTATGCGCAATGATGGGTGCATCACAACTTTAAGTGGATGCTATGCGCTTGCGTATTCTCCCTTTCGCTTTGTGCGATTTAGCAAAAAAATGGCTTTATAACACTGCCGCACACTCTATTACCAATTGGGATGAATTCGTGATAGCATTCCTTAAGAAATTTTACCCCAATCATAAGACCGCCCGTGTTAGGAGCAAAATCAACCAGTTTACCTAGCTTCCCAATGAACCATTTTGGAAGTGCTTTGAACGGTTTAAGGATCTGCTTGTCTAATGTCCTCATGATGGAATACATAGATGGGATCTGTGCTGAATTATATATGAAGGCATTAATCCAGCGACAAAGCAGATGCTTGAAACCATGTGTCAATTCAATTTCATGTCCAAAGACGATGGTGAAGTCTGGAAATATCTGGAAGATCTTGCTGAAAACATTTTGCAGTGGGAAAGCATTAGATCACAATCATCTAGGGGAGGTATCCATCAGCTCGATTTTTCTATCGCAGTAAAAGCTGAAATGGCAGCGATGCAAAAGAAACTCAAAGTTATGGAAAACAAATTCTCATCAGCCTCCCTAAACCAGGTTACGCTTCCCAAAACCGTTTGTGTTTGCTGTTCCAACCCATCACATTTGATGGAAGAATGTCCTTTGAATGCACCGTTTCAAGGTCAAGAACAAATTAATGCTGCTTTTCAGCAGCGACGTAGAAACGATCCTTATTCTTTCACATACAATCAGGGGTAGAGAAATCATCCTAACTTTGTTTGGAACCAAAACCAAAACCAAAATCAAACCAGTTCCAAAGCAATTATCAAAGACCTCCTCCACAGCAATAACAACCACATCCACAGAGTGAGCACCCCTTTCAATCGCAACCTTTTCAAAACCCGGCCAACAATTCTTTCCAAACGTCCGGGACTGAAAACTCATCTGCACTTGAACGAAGCGTGGATATGTTTATTAAACATTCCATGCAATCAACGGATGAAATAAAGTCTTCTATCCAAACTTTAACACAGACCACCACCTCCCACGGTGAAAGTATAAAATCGATAGAAGCACAACTTGCAAAAATAAATGCCACGATGAGTGCGAGAGAAAAAGGGAAACTTCCATCTCAACCCCTACCGAATCCTGGTCACTCACAAAGTCATAATGTGAGTGCCGTTACCACGTTGAGATCAGGAAGAGTGTTGAACAATCAAATGGGTGAACAGATTGATGATGAGGAATCAATTGAAACCCCGGCTTCCACTTCTTGCCCTATTTCGTCTAGTCTCCCACCTTCTTCCGAGCATATTCTCCGTTTTCCCCAAGGCTCGAACACTTCGCACACTTCCTCGAATCTACCTAAAATGATCCCCACTCCAATTCTGGGATCGATTCCATCCCCACAAACTTCTCCACAAATGTTGGACCCAAAACTTATTGATAAAGCTCCATTTTCAAACAGGTTGAGGGCTAACAAACCTAACGCATAAATGGAGAAGGTTGTGGAAATGTTTAAGAAAGTTAATATAAATATCCCTCTCCTAGATACTATTCAACAAGTTTCGTCTTATGCGAAAATCCTTAAGGACTTGTGCACTAGGAAGAGAAAAACTCAAGTGCCGAAAAAGATATTCATGACAAGTAACGTGAGCACAACTTTTACCCAACAATTGACTAAGAAACGTAAGGACCTTGGTTGTCCTACAATATCTATAACTATTAGGGGAAAAAGCATCAATCGTGTTCTACTTGACCTCAACGCTAGCGTCAACTTGCTTCCATATTCCGTCTATGAGCAGCTAGGTATAGGAGAGTTGAAAGCTGCCCACTGCACTCTCCAGATGGCAGAACGATCTATCGCCCAACCTAGGGGTGAACTATAGGATGAGTTAATCAAAGTCGGGGAATTCATATTCCCTGTGGACTTTATTGTTTTAGATACACAGTCTGTGGCGAACCCACACAACCAAATCCCGGTGACGGTCGACCTTTCTTAGCAACTTCCAACGCTGTCATTAATTGTCATAACGGTTCTATGAACTTATCTTTCGGGAAGATGACAATCGAGCTTAATATTTACAAGCTAGGAAGTCAACCATCTAAACCTTATACTTATTTAATCGATGTCTATTCCATCAACGAGATAGTTTCCGACAGCTGCGAAGCTGAAGTACTTTGCTATGATGATCTTGACAACACTACTGCGACATTGTTTGATCTGGCAAATTATTATAGTGAAGATATCTTCGATGAGTCCATCCCCGAGTTTGAATCAGTTGACTCATCATAAAAGTCAGTAACGCTTTCCGAGTCAATATCCTACGCAAGTTATGAACCTCTTAGGGAGTCCGAGTATCATTCCCTTAACCTACCTTCTGTTGTCTCTCTGCCAATACTAGATCTCAAACCGCTACCTTCTCATCTTAAATATGCATATTTAGGTGAGAATGAGTCTTTTCCCATGATCATATCCGCTTCTCTAGCTTTAGAGAAAGAGAACACACTTTTGGCAGTATTGAGATCAAATCGGCAAGCATTTGGTTGGATAATGGCTGACATCAAAGAGATTAGCCCATTAATTATTGAACATTATATACATCTGATGGATGAAGCCAAGTCAACCGGAGACCCATTAAGACGGTTAAATCCCGTTATGAAAGAGGCGGTAAAAAAAGAAATCATCAAGTGTCTAGATAGTGGTATAATTTACCCAATATCTGATAGCCAATGGGTAAGTCATATTCATATGGTTCCTAAAAAGTCTGGCATCACGGTCATAACTAATGAGGCTAATGAGTTGATCCAAACACGCACCCAAACTGGATGGCGCGTGTGTATTGATTACAGAAAACTCAATGCTGCAACGAGGAAAGATCACTTCCCTCTACCTTTCATTGACCAGATGATAGAACGATTAGCTGGACATGAATACTATTGTTTCTTAGACGGATACTCTGGCTATAACCAGGTCCCCATCACCGAAAAGGATCAAGATAAAACAACATTTACATGTCATTTCGGTACGTTTGCTTATAGACGCATGCCCTTTGGGTTATACAACGCTCCCGCTACATTTCAGCGGTGTATGATGGGGATATTCTCAGACATGGTTGAGAATTTTCTGGAGATATTTATGGACGATTTCTCTATATTTGGGGACTCTTTTGAGGAATGCCTATGTCATCTTGACGCGGTTCTTACCCGCTGTAAGGATAAGAACTTAACTTTGAATTGGGAAAAATGTCATTTCATGGTCCAAGAAGGTATTGTCCTTGGACATATCATTTTACGAAAGGGCATTGAGGTTGATAGTGCTAAAATTGATGTCATCCACAACCTTCCTCCTTCCAAATGCGTCAAAGATATACGATCTTTCCTCTGTCATGCAGGATTTTATAAGAGATTCATTAAGAATTTTAGCAAAATTGCTAGACCCTTAACTCTTCTCTTGGCCAAGAATACAACATTTCACTTCGATTCGTATTGTGAGGTTGCTTTTAAATTGCTTAAAAGATCTCTCACTACAACCCCCGTTCTATCATCTCCAGATTGGAACCACCCGTTCGAGCTTATATGTGATGCATAAGATTTTGCTATTGGTGCAGTCTTAGGACATTACATTGATAAGATGCCATATGTAATTTACTATGCAAGTAGGACATTGAACAATGCACAAATTAATTACATAATTACCAAGAAAGAACTCTTGGCAGTTGTATTTCCATTAGAAAAGTTCAGGCCCTACTTGATTGGCTCGCCAATAGTGGTTTACATTGATCACTCAGCCCTATGACACCTTTTATCGAAGAAGGATGCTAAGGCCAGGCTAATACGTTGGATCCTGTTGTTACAAGAATTTGATCTTGTCGTACGAGATAAGAGTGGATGTGAAAACATTGTAGCCGACCATCTTTCACGCATCAATTCTTCACCAACGTTGACCGTGCCAATAAACGATTCCTTCCCTGACGAACAACTCTTGACTGTATCCTGTGAACCTTGGTTCGTGGATATTGTGAATTATCTAGCGACGGGACTTATTCCTAGCAATTGGTCGAAACAAGACAAACTTCGATTTCTATCCCAAGTAAAACACTTTTACTGGGATGAACCTTATTTGTTTAAGTATTGTTCTGATCAAATTATTCGCAGATGTGTCCCTAATGATGAATTCAAGAGGGTATTGTCTTTTTGTCATGATCAAGCATGTGGCGGTCACTTTGGTCCACGAAAAACGGCGGAGAAAGTTTTGCAATGTGGCTTTTATTGGCCAACATTATTTAAACATTCATATGATCATTGCAAAACTTGTCCTCGGTGTCAACACATGGGTCAGATTTCATGAAGAAATGAAATACCGCTCCAACCTATCTTGGTTGTGGAGATATTCGATGTTTGAGGTATTGATTTTATAGGCCATTTTCCCAACTCTTTTGGGAATTTATATATCTTGTTTGCGGTTGATTGTGTCTCAAAATGGGTGGAAGCAATACCGTGTCGCACTAATGACAACAAGGTTGTTATTAAGTTCTTTAAAGAAAATATCTTTTCGCGATTCGGGCACCCTCGCGCAATAATTAGCGACAACGGGACACATTTCTATAATCGGTCTTTCGAGACTTTGATGCGGAAATATTCAATCAACCATAAACTTTCTATGTCTTATCATCCCCAAACGAGCGGGCAAGCTAAGATTTCCAATATGCTGATAAAATAAATTTTGGAGAAGACGGTTTCTAAAAACCATAAAGATTGGTCAACCAAATTAACGGATGCTCTTTGGGCATTTCGTACCGCTTATAAGACCGATATTGGTATGTCTCCATACCGCTTAGTGTTTCGAAAGGCTTGCCACCTTCCTGTCGAGATCGAACATAAAGCAATGTGGGCTATTAAAGAGCTTAACTTCGATTTTGATCAAGCCTGCAGCTATCGGAAGCTGCAATTAAATGAGCTAAGCGAACTCCGCGATGAAGCTTACGATAATGCGGTTATAGTAAAGAACCAGACTAAAGTGTTCCACGATAAAAACCTTCACACCGAGACAACAAGTCCTTCTTTACGATTTCCGTCTCCATCTTCATCCGGGTAAGCTTAAATCTCTTTGGAAAGGACCTTTTGTTGTGCGGTATGTATACCCGCACGGGGCAGTAGAAGTTGAAAATATTAAAAACGGTTCAATTTTCAAAGTAAATGGGCATAGATTGAAATCGTATTTTTCTGCTGACCCAGCGGAGGAGCTCCTGTTTTTACAGAAGCCGCTTTATTATAACTAAATTTCCTATGCCTCACCTCCATGTTCCGGTAACATTTTCTCGTTTTAAGAATGGAGGTGAGTGAAAAAGGACTTAACTGAATATCCGTGCGTGCCAAAGTACAAGTTTGGGGGTAGTTTTCATTTGACTATTATTTTACCCCTCTTAATTTCTCTCCCCAAGTCTACACGTCTATGCATTCAAAGATGACATCAGTGAGGACACTGCTGAAAACAGGTTTGAGGGGAAGGTTTGTATTCACTAAATTATCTTTTGGTATTTGGCACTATACAAATTTTTTTATGTATAATAAAAGAGTAGAAAGTGAAAATTACATATGAAAGATAGAAATAGTTTAAGAAAAACAAGAAAGTTAGATGTTTTCTTAAACGAAACTAGTAATAAGTAGTTATGAGCCGGTGTCCCAAGGGTTAGTAAGATGAAGGAAGTTACTAATCTCAGGATAAAAATAAATCTGAAAAATAGTCCTTATTCTTGAGGCCAAACATCTGAATGTTGATACCCTACTATACGTATTTACACACATTTTGAAACTTGGGATAGTAGAAGATGCCTTGAAATACTCTTGTCTAAAAGACTTAGTATGAAGAAAATTATATATATATATATATATATATATATATATGTTGTGAAGAAAGAAAAAATGAACACTGGTTTTTTAATTGCTTAAGGCAGCATAAAAAAATATAGCGAGGGTACTTTATCACTTAGTGTCTTAGACCAATTGGTTTAGGAGCCACTACTAAGCCTTAGGTGTTGCGGAACGAGGAATTAAGCCTAATTGCGCAAGCACATTTTGTAATCGGTCGGTTAGTACCTCAAGAAGTATTAACGGTCGCATGAAGAATGTGTGAGCAATTTTATCGAAAATATTCACCAACTATAAAGTACTTTGGAAGATGGACAAGATTATGATAGCTTGAATTGAATTCTCTAAGTGTAGGGATGTCTTTTACACACACATAGGGGTATATGATCAATGTTTGGAAGAAAGATAGGGAGGAAAACTAAAGGCGATATTTTATTGAGGGATGATGTGATTTCTAACATTTTTTCACGACCATTAAGATATGGCTCATAGCAACTGAAAAGCTGGTATAGTTGGAAACTCTTATTTTCAAGTTCTTTCTTTTATAAGTTCTTATATTTATATGTAATTTTCACCATCTTTCTTTTATTATAGGATTTTATGGGTATAATCTGCTGAAAACCCTCAGGAGACAACACTCCTCCGACTAGGGACACCTAGAGGTTTAACGGCTTGTTACACGTGCTAAGTGCAATCGTGTTGCCTACGAAAGTGTGCTACTTAGGATTTTCTCTTTTCTTTTCTCCTTCTCTTGAATAACTCGTTTGCTCGGGACGATCAAAATTAAGTTTGGGAGTATTTGTTCGGTCGAAAATATCGTGCATTTGATATGATATTTTCCTTACTATTTTTATATAAGAAAAGGTGTTTATTATAAATATGACACATATGAGGGTTTATCTGTAAAAATACTATTTTCATATGTTTATATATTATAAGCAACATTATGAAGGAAAATATAAGCATATAATATCTATATAATATTTAGTCCATTTAAATATGCATACCATATCAAATATCATTAACCAATTCTCTTAAAACTATAATATCATATCAAATGGTTAGAATAATATCTCAATAAAATCAAATTCTACAAACATTATTTATTGAGATATTATGAAGAAATTATATCAGGACTGAAATCAAGGAAATCGGAGTTGGCGAGATCAAATCTGCCGAAATATTCAAGTAAATCGAAGAAACCATTTCTGGCAGAAACTTAGAGAAGATTTTCAAAGTCCAGATATTTAAAAGATCACCACGTGTTATAGAGATGAAGCCCCAGAAAAATGAATCCCTAACTCTCCCAATCCGTGGCTAAACCGCGGCAAAAAACCACTAAACGCGGTGGATCCACGACCCGTTAGAGGAGTTGAGATTTGAGATTTTCAGGTTGGATTTTATACAACTAACCCTAATTCTGGGGATCTAGGGATTTCAACTTCTATGACTATAAATAGAACCGAGTGCCTCACTTGGAAAACTTATCAAACCGACGAGATCACGAAGTCCAAGACGGCTCAAGAATCCAAGTTGATCATCAGCTGTTCATCTACCTTCTTAAGAAGAGATCGAGAAGCAAACTAGGGTTTTGTAATCACTTTCTAAAGGAACAAAGGATAATTGATCAAGTTGATTAATAAAGGTAGTTGTTTTATTCTTATTGCATTTTATTTTCTTCATGATCTCTATCTGTTCTTCTATCTCCATCATGGGTGAGTAATTCTCCGCTTGTTAGGATTCGTAGGATTATGGTAGATCAATGGATGATTAAAATCCTTTAAATATTTTTTCGTCCTATAAAGTTTATAAACTTTACCAAAAGAATCGTTCACATCCTAATCGTGCACGCTATCAATTCATTGATATTCACGACCACGATTAAAGATTAGATTAACAATTGTTTTGGTAAAGGCTATACATGAACGAAGATCCATGTCAAGATTGGGGTTAAGAGTGGGAACCCTATTCCCTCCAGAAACCCTAATCTACATGCATCACTGTCGATCTAGTTTTAAATCTATTAAAGGATAAAAGGAGTAATCTTTAATTAATCGTCCATGACTATTAAATCTTAACGAACCCTACAAGTCCCCTTCTAATATAAAACCTACATCCGTAGTAAATCTAGATCAATATCCTATATCCGTGATTGACGTAGATCTAGAATCTATAACCTTTCTTCACTATTCATTATTCTTCCTCTTTTCCTAATCAATACGCCTAAAGTAAGATTAAAAGATTCAACGTTTCCATGAGGACGACCCGTACTCATCTCGGTCTAGCTACACGCGACACCGTTATTGATTGCGGTTACTACACATATAAAAAATCATCAATCAAGGCCCAAGAAGGTCCTGATGACCATTAAAATGAGCTTTGTCTAATCTGTAGGGATAGTCTAATGGCAAGAAATGTCGATGGCCGCAATAACAAATTTTGCTGCTATAATTCAACCATTTCAATGTTGCATCTTGATGGCAGTAAGGGCATATTTTATGACCATGTACAAACCAACCTGATATTATTCCATACATAGGAAAGTCTTTAATTGTCCATATTAATGCCGCACCATCGTGAAGGTTGTATCTATGTTTGCATCGTAAGTCTCTACACCATCAATGAATAAAGATTTTAACTCATCGATCAAAGGTCGGAGATCGATGTCGATATTGTTTCTCGGTGAGTTTGGTCCGTCAATAAGAAGATATAACATAAAGTAGGATTAATCCATAGCCAATCAAGGTGACATATTATAAACTATCATTACAATGGATCATGTGTTGTGGCTTCCAGCCATATAATTGAATGGGCAGAAGCCGTCACTAGCCAGTCCGAGCCTGACATTGCAAGGATCACTACTAAATGTTTGATGCCTCCTATCGAAATCCTTCTATGCCGGTGAATCTCTTGGATGACTCATTTTTCCATTTTTTCTTGGAGCAACACGATGATGCCAAATCATTGCCTTGGCTATTTTCTTGCACCTGAATTGCCTCTGCAGGCTCTGTGTTATGGGAAAGTATCGTGATATCTTAACAGGTATATCGGGCTTCTTATCAGATTCTTTCAGCTTATACCTGGTCTCTCCGTATGTTGGACACTCTTTTAAATTTGAATTCCCTTTCCGGTACAACGCACAATTTTTGGGACATGCATGAATCTTCTCATAGTTCAGACCAAAATCAGACATCAACTTTTGGGTTTCGTACCAGCTCCTGGGCACGTTATTTTCCGGGGTCATAGAATTTTTCAGGAACTTTAGAAGTATCGTGAATGACTTGTTGCTCTATCTATTTATGCACTTAATCTGAAAAAGTTGGACGAACCATGATAGGGTGGAATAATTTGCATTCACATAAATTGGTCTTCTAGCATCATTCATGAACTTTTCATACTTATCTGCACGCGGTCCTTGAAAGGAAGGAATGTCTTCTTCGGTAGGATTACTATCACCGAGGGCATACTCTGCCATATCCTCCATTTCTTCTCCTGGAAAGAATTTATCTTCTTCTTCCGCTGCATTATTGTCTTTTCCTTTTTCTTCCGCCGTATTACCGTCTTCTTCTTGTCCTTTCCTGTGATATAACCAAGTTGTATAAAGTCTAGTAAAATCATGTTTAATGATGTGAAGCTCTACGATTTCTACCTTTTGGCAGAACTTATTCTCACATCTATCGTACGGACAGAGAATCTTTTCTAATACGATCTTAATATGTGCGCGTGCAAATTCAATAAAAGCAGCAACTCCTACGACAAACTTAGATTGCATGCGTTGTTGCCAATCCACGTACATCTAGTCCTTAACTCTAATGTACTCATGGGCCATGTTAGACTGTGTAACATATAAATTGTAAGTTATGGATTTTGGTGTTTTATGGTGACTATATTGAGAAATTTAAGAATGAGATGGTTATTGACAAAGAAGAAAATCCATAGGGGTAAGTTTGTCGTTGGAAAGGATAAATTATCGATTAAAAAGTTAGATTTGAAGATACAAAAGTATGAGTTGTATTCTGTGTATGTGTATTTCAATTTATGATTTCACTTAGGTGTAGGGTTGTTAGTATGTATGTGCTTTGTGTGTGCATGTTTTGTGTATTCGTATTGTATGTGTGTGTTTCCCTGTCGGGGATAAAGCTTCTATCCCATTAAGAATGTATAGAGCAGACACCCATTCGCTTGCATTTTCATCCGTTTTGAGTAAATTTCGGTAGCACCTCCTCGCTGTTCTCTGAGTACACTGTAATAGAATAGATAATCATTTCAATGCTATTAAAAAACATTGAAATGAACATCTAATCTATCTTTATACACGGAGAACCAGCGGAAAAGTACCGATAAAATAACTCGAAACGAATAAAAACACAAGTAAATGTAAGTGTTTGCTTTATACATTCCTAAATTGTCCAAACTGGACAAATCTATCGGTTATCATACGATTGAATTTTCTCATCATATAGATTACACGACAGTTGTTAGCACCGAACGATACCGTTCGATATTTAACAACCTTCATATAGATTTATATCACGACGAACATCGAACATATGTTAACCGATAGACGGGGACTAAGTCGCATTTTGATTTTCACATATGACGATCGATGAGCATATGAAAATTTCATATTATCATCGATTATCATATATAGACTTATTATAATATTTAACTTGAATTGGTTTTTCGTTTACGTTTTAATTTCAAGGGTTTTAAGTTTTTAGTTTAGGGTACAGTTTTTTAAAGTTAAGGGTTTTCTTAATCAAGTTTAAGATTTTGGATTTGATTCTGGTGTTAAGTTTAACATTTTGGATTTAGTTATGGTGTTAAATTTAAAATTAGGGTTTTGTCTTGTTTAATATGAGATATCAACATCATCATTATCACAAACACACACACAAACATATCATCATCAACATTATCTCTCTCTCACACACATACACTTACACTTACAATAAAATACCTTAACCATAACCCTCACCCTTAACTCTAACCCTAATTACCTTAACCCTAACCCTGCACCTAATTAACCTTAATTATCATAAACCTAATCCCAGATCTAATTACAGTGCAGCGACCACCACCCACAGCCACCACCACCACCCACCACCACCACCACAGCCACCACCACCGCTACCCACATCCCCAAACTACAATCGTCACCATATCCACCACCACCACCACAGCCACCACTGCCCACCACGGCCGCCACCACAATTCAAAACCACCAAATTGAAGCCTTACCCGCTAAATTCAATTTACGAAAATAAAAATAAAAATTTATCAATAAATTAACTAACTGGTTGATGATTTCAACGGTGACGAGGAAGCCGGGAAGGAGCTCGATGTTGATGAAGAGGGCGGTGCTGAAGGTCGAAGAAGACGACGAAAGAGGAGGCGACGCAGTTAGAGGAGGCTATGAGGTCTGAGGAGGGGCCGAGAGCTCAGAGGAGGTGAAAAGATGTTGGAGGAGGCGACAAGAGAGGAGGCGAAGATGTGGTCGGAGGCGACGAGCGCGCACGTGAAAAATTTTGCGGGAATTGGGGAATTAGGGTATGGCGACGGGGACTATAACCTTTGGTTTTTATTTTTTTATCAATCTTGAAATTTGCCCCTATGGATATATCCGTAGAGCCTTATCTTGCGGCACCGTAGGGGAAACTGCATAAGTTAAATTTTAACAAATTTTTATTTATATATGCTCCTACGGTGTTATCTATAGGAGAATTTGTTGTCTCTACGGATTAATCCGTAAGGGCATTCGTTAACTGCCCCTACGGATTTTATTATCCACAGGAGCAAGCCATCTTTGTACTCGTGGTAGTATGTATTCACTTTTATATGCACAGGCCCGGAGTTGTCCAAAAAATATCATACCACATAGATGACCAAAATCGTAACAAAACTTTATTGCATGCAAGTCTTTTATGCTTAAAATTTCTTCATTTCCTCTTAAAACAATTTGATAAAAGTATTTGTCGTAACACATTTCTACATATTACATGTATTCAATGGATGAAAAATTGTATTTGAAAATCGTTTCCATCATTACTGATTGCATTTGAAATCTGGAAAGATTTTTTCCGGAATCTTCCTGCAATCATCACTGATTGCTGTCAACATCCGTCCCCCTTCAGACAACGGTTATCTTCACATCAACTTGTACTATTCTCTTTCTAATTTTCATATTATATAATATCCCCTCATATGGCTTATGTAATATATGAAAATAAATATAAATAACTCATCAAAAAATATATTGCATGGATTTGAAGAAAAACTTAGAATAGACCAAATGTATATTAATTTAAATTATAGGGGCGGATAATTAATTTCTCACAATAAGAGGCCAAATGCAGATTTCCTTAACTCAAAGGGGTGTAGGCTAATTTTCCATATATGAGTAGAAAAAAAGGCTTGAAGAAGGAATATTTCAGGAATATTCCAAGAATATCCCCTGGCTTTATATATAATATATATAGGGAGAGTGCATTCAAACCTTTTTAACAAAGCACATAAGCAATTTTAGTGGCCGCAAATAATTAGGAATTTTGCTTGTCAATGCATTCCAAAATTTCCACTTCTATGACCTTTTACCTCAAGCACAATTTGAATGACTATATCGGTTTAAAATATGTAGCCGTTGGAATTTTATATGGCAATAATTATTTTCTCTAAATCAACTAGCCCGTTGGTTAGAGGTTATCATTGCAAGATTTATGGTATATTTTCAAACACACACACACACACACACTACCATTTCATTCTCATTTGTACAACCTCAATTTTTTCAATTCATTTTAAAAGAACATTTCAAGCTCATCACTTTCACTATCTTACAAAAAATTTGTACGTGCTTCATTGTCTCTCACCTATTTAGAGAAAAGAATCAAAATATTATAAGGGTGATCTACTATCCGTGAAAAGGAGGTGTAAGGGTATTTCACTACCCGTGAAATAAGGTATTTATAAGGAATTTTTCTCTTGGTTGAATGAGAGTTATAGTGAAAAGGAAAAGTCCTAAGGGCGGAGCCTTATGTAGTGGACCAAACAAAGAATACTGAATCACTCAAAATCGACCGTGTCATAGTTTGCACTATTTTTCTCTTTACTTTATTATCTTGTAAATATATTGTGCTGTAATTGTCATTATCTTATTCTTGTATAAATTCCTCAAACAGTTTGTTGCAAGTGTTAAAATCAGAATTTTTAGTCAAACCCTATTCATCCCCCTCTAGGGTTATCTGTGTACTTTCATTTGGTATCAGAGCCTCGTGCTATTCTTTTAGGTCTAACAACGCAGAGTTAAAAATCTATAGATTTTCCTCAAAGGTGTTATGATCCGACATCTCCGACTATGTTTAGTGATTTCATATATGATGAATGGTTAATTAGAATGGAGCATTTTATGAATGCTAAATCTAATGTCTTGTGGGATATTCTTGTAGAAAGAGTTATTACTCCCTCTAAACCAAAATCAGATTAGACTTATTTTGAAAAGATACAACTAGTTGTGGATAAACTTGCATTAAGCATTTTAATTTTTTCTCTTGATACTAATCTTTCTAATAAAGTCAAGTATTGTGTAAGTGTTCACCAAACATGGAAAATCATTGAGGCTACACAAAAAGGAGCATCATTGATAGAAGATATACTAGATCCAAATGATGAAAACATTACTCATGCTCTACTTGATTAATGTATAACAACATATTCTTCACAATTTGATTCTAATGATATCTCTAATGAGAGTAGTGTTTCTTTTGATGATAATGATGAAATTTTTTATGATGAGCTCTTTGATATGGTTCATGAATTGTTTGGTAAGTTTAGAAAAGTGGTTTTTAAGAATAAAGTGCTTGAGAAGAAAAATTCTTTGCAAGAATGTAAAAGCAATGAGTTAGTTTCTATGTGTGAAAATATAAGAAATGACAATTTGAATCTTATTTCTAAATGTGATTTGCTAACTTCATCTTGTGATTTTCCTGTTATGGAAATTAAAAGATTAGTAGACGAGAAAAATGATTTTCTGTAAAAGTTTGAAGAATAAAAGAAAAGTTGTGATTTGTTGACCTTTTAGTGTGAATCTCTTAAAAGTAAAAATGATGATTTGGTTTTGAAAAAGAAAAAGTTTTCAAAATCCATGTTTTCAAGTAGTTCCACTGGCAATATTTCTTTAAATGCCCTATTTATAGAAATGATAAGAATAGTTATTGTAAGAAACCTACACATGCTTATATGTATAATTATAGTTTGAGGCATAAACATTCTATGCATGCTATGATGAGAAATTCTAGAAATGGTTCACACTCTCACTTATCAAGTAAATCTTTTTATGATATTTTTGCATAATTCTAATTATAGGTTTACATGCTCTTTAAATGCATCTTCTTTCCAAATTACAAGCCATTTGGATACTTGTACACTACTACAAATAAGGGTTGCCCCTACGGATTTATCGGTAGGGGCAACCCACTGCCCCTACGGATATATACGTAGGGGCGAAAAAAGACCCCGTAGGTGCAAAGGCCGCAGGTGCAAGTTGAGGCCCTGAACGTGCCCCTACGGACAAATTTAAGCCCCTACGGATATATCAGTAGGTGTTATAGCCCCTACGGAGTACCCCGTAGGGGTAATAAAATCATATATGTAATTTTTTTTTTGAATATATTATATATACCTACGGATATACCCGTAGGTCTCTTTTAGATCCCTACGGATATATCCGTAGGGGATATAAAGTAGTTCCTACGGTTAAGTCCGTAGGGGCTTATCCCAACACCCTGGACTGATATCAGGTGGGAAAATATCAGGAAACCTGATATTTTCCCCTACGGATAAATTCGTAGGGGATAAACACTGGCCCCTACGGACATATCCGTAGGGACAACCCTAACACCCTGCACTGATATCAGGTGGGAAAATATCAGGTTTCCTGATAGTTTGCCCCTACGGATATACCCGTAGGGTTAGGGTATGTACCTGCGGCTTAATCCGTAGGTACATATTGTCTGTATTTTTTTTTAAAAAATGGGCTGCCAGATTTTTTGCCGCCCTGTGCACAATACTATATACATCAATCAAATCATATATTGCAGTATTCATAATCACATCTCACGCATATATATAATATACAAAAGAAACCCAAAAACTGAATATGATATAAATACAAACCAATATCAATATCGTTTCAAAATGTAGTACAATGTGATATAAATAAATACATGTTTCAAAAAATAAGAACCAAAAAGCTACCCTAGTTCGGTCCAGCTCCACCTCCGAATAACGTTCGAATAACGCGCGCCTGCTCCTCGGTAAATACACTCTCCAATGCTACATATAAGGAAGTCTGAGCGGCATGTGGAGCTGGCGATGTGGTCTGCGCAGCCGCCGTCGAGGTAGTCGCTTGCGGAGCCGCGGCTGCGGGAGTCTGAGTGGGCGGTGGAGCTACAGGAGCTGTCTGCGGAACCGCAGCCAATGTAGTGGCTTGCGGAGCCGCAGCCGAAGGAGATGCATGTGGAGGCTCGGCCGATCTACCCTGTCGCGTCTGGACATAACGTGTGTAAGAAGCGTGTAAGAACTGTGTATTATTCGAATTCGTTTCATTATTAAGTTATTTCGAAACCCTGTTTGGATATCTAGTTTGGAAAAGCGTTGTTTATTTTAATTACATATATATGTATGATTAATCAGACTTAAGTCTAAAACCAAATAAGCTCAACCTACGTACTAATTATGGATATGTTGATATGTATATAATATGAAATGATATTTTACTATAAAGTAGTATACATACCAGCATCTCCTTCAACTCCTGAACGGTGGCCCTCAAGCTATCCAGTTCCTGATGGACATGCCGGCCACTGGAGACGGAGGAAGTAACCGCCGGGGTGGAGTCCAACCTCATATGGGCCCTGCTAGGGCCCAATCCCCGGCCTCTCTCCCAACCTCCGTGGTGCCCTCCGTGTGCGGCGTCCAGAACTGGGGTCAGCAGCCTCGGATCGTTCTGTCCGGTAAAATCGATCCCCGAGGCCTGGGCCTGCTCAACCACCCGCTCCTACACCCACATTAAGCAGTAAAGTATAAGTATAAAATTTAAACTTGAACCTTCCAAAACTAAAATTGCAAATTTGGGTAGAAAAAATATTAACACTTACGCAGTACTCCTGGGTAGCGACGTCGGGACATCGAAGCTCGCCCGCGGCGGGATCTGTCGAGGTGCCGTGGACGGCAAGATATGCGGACAGCACGCTCGGTGTACCACCTGACGCCACAGTCCGAGATGTCTGCAATATTAGAAAGTAACTCTTAATATTAGAAATATTAGAGAATAACTCTTAATATTGCAGAATATTAGAGAATAACTCTTAATTTACCGATAACTCCATGGCTCGAGTAATGTTCCTCGAGCCACCTGTGTAAGTGGGGCGACCCCTCTTCGCCGACTTCCTGTTCTCCGTATTCTGAGCGGCCTGTTTCTGCACAACGCATTAACATTTAGTTTTCTAATTAAGAAACACAAAGAAATAAATTATATCATAAATAATAAATTAAATTTAAAATACATACTTGTTTGCGTTCGGAGTCGAAATAAGCGCACAATAGAGGCCATGTCTCTACGTCGACTCTCGCAAACGCCGGAGTAGATAGGAGGGCCGCTCTCTCTGCCTCGGGGGTCGCTATCCACAGGGAGTAGCAGTCGGCCTTCAGCTCATTCCTGTTGTATCGGACCTTGGCCTGCATGTTCTTCATCAGGCCATTGTACAGAGCATGAAGGTCGAGCACCCTCCCCGAGTGATCAGGGTCGGCTACAGGCTGAAAATCGTAATCCAACTGAAAATACAAAAAAAAACATTGTTATTAGATTGCAAGTGTTAATAATAAATATATTGGATAGATCAAATGAAAATATATATTAATACA
Source organism: Agapanthus africanus (assembly GCA_030015575.1). Classification (NCBI taxonomy): domain Eukaryota; kingdom Viridiplantae; phylum Streptophyta; class Magnoliopsida; order Asparagales; family Amaryllidaceae; genus Agapanthus; species Agapanthus africanus. The sequence continues at coordinate 817,267,921 of CM057339.1, read as the reverse complement.
TACCCGAGCCTGTTCAAAGAAGAGGGCGAATGAGCGCTGGTGCTGCTCGCCCCACTCAACGTGAAGTGGATAGTTCTTCACGATCCGGCTCTCGTCCCCCAAATACCGGCCGAACCTCTCGGCATGAGGACCGGTATAGCGATAGTCAAGGGTAAAAAATAGGGGGAATGCTGCCTCCCCCCTAGCTCTATTAGGCCTCAGCCTATGGGACTGATTCGGGCCTCGAGTCCCCCTCTGGGGATGGAGAGGCCCTGCGTCTGCACGAAATATCAAGACAATCAATAATAAGAAAAAGTTGTATTAAGAAATCAAGGTTAAACAAAAATTCAAGTGTGATATATACCTCCGGTGAATAACGCACAAGCCTGGGCCCGAGCAGCAGCACGAGCGGGACGATAGTTCCTCCGGTGAGGAACAACCGGGGTCCCGGACCCGGACGCATCCCCTCCAACTATAAAATAAACATTGCGCGAAACGAAAAATTACACGTACCTCTCGACGGGATACATCCATCGATATTGTACCGGTCCGGCTAACTTCGCCTCAGTTGCAAGATGAACCGTCAAGTGTATTATGATATCGAAGAATGACGGTGGGAAAATACGCTCAAACTTGCAAAGTATCAACGCAATAGAATTTTCTAGTTTATCCAGCGTCGCAACCTCCAGCGTTTTAGCACACAACTCCCTGAAAAAACAACATAGGTCGTTGATTACTAGACCAACCGAGTCGGGGAGAGAAGTCCTGAGGGCTAATGGAAGAAGGTGCTCCACGATAACATGGTGGTCATGACTTTTCAGCCCATCGATCTTGCCCTTCACAATTTTTATTTTCTTGCTGAATGATCCTGAGAAACCTGTGGGGACTTTCAAATCATGCAACACCTGCAGGAATCTTTTCTTCTCCGGTTGTGACATATGATAAGCGGCATTGGGAAGTACAAACTTGCCCGGTTTACCCGCTACCAGTTTAGGGTGCAGTTCACTTCTTATTCCCCACTCTTGTAGATCCATCCGGGCATTCATGTTGTCTTTCGATTTCCCGTCTTTACACAGAAGCAAGTTAAGTATGTGCTCTGATACTCCCTTCTCTATATGCATGACGTCCAGACAATGACGCACTGAATTTGTAGACCAGTACGGAAGCTCGAAGAAAATACTTAACTTGTTCCAATATTGTGGTTTGACCTGTCTCGTCGGATCCATCCCGAAGGTCACGTTATTGTAACCATCCCATTTAGCAGTCACGTCCTCTCCGGACAATGAGGATGGAGGCCCAAGAAGCTCCTGATGACCATCAAAGTGAACCGTGTCTAACCTGTAGGGGTGGTCTGGAGGCAGAAAACGTCGATGGCCGCAATAACAAACCTTCCTGCTAAAATTCAAAAATTTTGATGTTGTGTGTTCATGGCAATGAGGACATGCTTTGTGACCATGTACGGACCAACCTGAAAGCATTCCATATGCAGGAAAGTCATTAATTGTCCATATTAAAGCCGCACGCAGTATGAAGGTTGTATTTGTGTTTGAATCATATGTCTCTACACCATCAATAAACAAAGTTTTCAGCTCCTCAATCAGAGGTCGGAGATAGACGTCGATATTGTTCCCCGGTGAGTTTGGTCCGTCGATAAGAAGAGGCATCATAAAGTATGATTGGTCCATAGCCAACCAAGGCGACAGATTATAAATTATCATTACAACGGGCCATGTACTGTGACTTCCAGCCATATAGTTGAATGGGCAGAAGCCATCGGCAGCCAGTCCGAGCCGGACATTGCGGGGATCGCTACTGAATATTGTGTGCCTCCTATCGAAATCCTTCCATGCCGGTGAATCTCTTGGATGGCTCATTTTTCCATTTTCGCTTGGAGGAGCACGATGATGCCAAATCATTGCCTCGGCTGTTTTCTTGCACCTGAATAGCCTCTGTAGCCTCTGTGTTATGGGAAAATATCGTGCTATCTTCACAGGTATATCAGGCTTCTTATCAGAATCTTTCGGCTTATACCTGGCCTCTCCGCATGTTGGACACTCTTTCAAATCTGAATTCTCTTTCCGGTACAACACGCAATTTTTAGGACATGCTTGAATCTTCTCGCACTTTAGACCCAAATCAGACATCATTTTCTGGGCTTCGTACCAGCTTTCGGGCACATTATTTCCCGGAGGCATAGAATCTTTCAAGAACGAAAGAAGCATTATGAATGACTTGTTGCTCCATCCATTTAGGCACTTAATTTGGAAAAGTTGGACGAACCATGAGAGGGTGGAATACTTCGCATTCTCATAAATTGGTTTCCTAGCATCATTCATGAAATTTTCATATTTATCCGCACGCGGTCCTTGACCGGAAGGAATGTCATCTTCGGTACGAATAGATTCACCTAGGGCAGCCTCTACCATATCCTCCATTTCTTCTGATGGAAATAAATTTCCGTATCCTGCCGTATTACCGAATTCTTCTTCTTCTCCTGCCGCATTATCGTGTTCTCCTTCTTCTACCGCAGTACTGCATTCTTCTCCTTCCCCGTGATATTTCCAAATTGAATAAAGTCTAGTAAACCCATGTTTTACAATATGAAGCTCTGCCAATTCTACCTTCTGCCAGTACTTATTGTCACATCTATCGCACGGACAGAGAATCTTCTCTATTATGATCTTATTATGTGCTCGTGCAAATTCAAGGAAAGCAGCAACCCCTGCGACAAACTTAGGTTGCATACGTTGTTTCCAATCCATATACATCCAGTCCTTAACTCTGACGTACTCATGGGCCATGTTAGACTGAATAACATATAAATTGTAGGTTATGCTGACTATATTGAGAAATATAAGAACGGGATAGTTACTGACAAAGGAGAAAATCCATGTATATGCTTTGTGTGTGCGTTTGTCGTTGAAAAGAATAAATTATCGCACGTTATGTTGACCGATAGACGGGGACTAAGTGGCGCTTTTAATTAGTTTCATATATGGGTATCGATGGGAATATGAAGGTTTCATATTATCATATATTGGTTTTAACCCGAACATCTCGAGTCGCTCTCTGATTATGCGTTTGTATGTATGTGTTCCGGCTGTCGGGGGTAGGCTTCTATCCCATTAAGAATGTATAGAGCGAACGCCCATCACTTGTGCTTTCAACCGTTTCGAGTAAATTTCGGCAGCACCTCCCCGCTGTTCTCCGAGTACACTGTAATAGAATAGATAATCATTTCAAAGCTGTGAAACAACGTTGAAATGAACATCTAATCTATCTTTGTACACGGAGAACCAGCGGAAAGGTACCGACGAAATATCTCGAAACGGATGAAAACACAAGTGAATGAAGGCGTTTGCTTTATACATTCTTAACTTGTCCACACGGGACAAATCTATGGGTTACCATACGATTGAATTTTCTCGTCGCGCAGACTATACGACGGTTGTTAGTATCGAGCTATACTATCCGATATTTAACAACCTTCGTATAGTTCTAGGTCACGACGAGCATCGCACGTATGTTAACCGATAGACGGGGACTAAGTGGCGCTTTAGTTTCATATACGGGTATCGATGGGAATATGAAGGTTTCATATCATCATCGAGTATCATATATTGGTTTTAACCCGAACATCTCGAGTCGCTCTCTGATTATGCGTTTGTATGTATGTGTTCCGGCTGTCGGGGGTAGGCTTCTATCCCATTAAGAATGTATAGAGCGAACGCCCATCACTTGTGCTTTCAACCGTTTCGAGTAAATTTCGGCAGCACCTCCCCGCTGTTCTCCGAGTACACTGTAATAGAATAGATAATCATTTCAAAGCTGTGAAACAACGTTGAAATGAACATCTAATCTATCTTTGTACACGGAGAACCAGCGGAAAGGTACCGACGAAATATCTCGAAACGGATGAAAACACAAGTGAATGAAGGCGTTTGCTTTATACATTCTTAACTTGTCCACACGGGACAAATCTATGGGTTACCATACGATTGAATTTTCTCGTCGCGCAGACTATACGACGGTTGTTAGTATCGAGCTATACTGTCCGATATTTAACAACCTTCGTATAGTTCTAGGTCACGACGAGCATCGCACGTATGTTAACCGATAGACGGGGACTAAGTGGCGCTTTAGTTTCATATACGGGTATCGATGGGAATATGAAGGTTTCATATCATCATCGAGTATCATATATTGGTTTTAACCCGAACATCTCGAGTCGCTCTCTAATTATGCGTTTGTATGTATGTGTTCCGGCTGTCGGGGGTAGGATTCTATCCCATTAAGAAAAAATGGAGTGTATTTCGCTGTGAGAGACTCTTCAAAGAAATGGAGGAAGAAGCACTAAAGAAAAAAGAGAGAAAAATAAGAATATAAAGTTGAAACTAAACTTGAGCTATCCGCTGAAATCATAAAGCATAGGAAAGTTGATTGAGTCTTGATCTATTGCTCTTTCTTTGCATTATCTCGTATGTCCATTTATAGATTTTAATGCCACATGAGATGTAATCAGTCAGCTCCCTATGGTTGTATTAATGTCAGCTCTTACACAATATGGGTATCTGCCTTACGATTAAGACAACTATGGAATATGTTAATTTAAAATGTAAGGCTAGCTTTCTATGTATTCTGAGGGACTGCTTGCATAGAACTTAGCTTGATCCTCTCAATTATTACACATAAATATGCTGACATGCCTCTCATAACCCTAACCCCAGCCCCACAGTAACCCTAACCCCAGCCCACCGTAACCCTACCCCAGCCCCACAGTAACCCTAACCCTAGCCCCAACCCTAACCCCAGCCCACCGTAACCCTACCCCAGCCCCACAGTAACCCTAACCCTAGCCCCAACCCTAACCCCAGCCCACCGTAACCCTACCCCAGCCCCACAGTAACCTTAACCCCAGCCCCACCGTAACCCTAACCCCAGCCCCACCATAGCAGCAGCCGAACCCCAACCCTAACCCTACCCCGACCCCGACCCCGACCCCGACCGCCACCGCTCCCCTGCCCAAACCCAACTCTCGCGCGCGCAACCCAGACCCAGCCATGAATAATCCAAAAATGCTTTAATTTACCTCGAGATTTATACCTGAACGGGTGCGCTGGTTACTTGGAGCGACGACGGCGTCGAATTGGCGAAGAAACCGGCGGTGGCGACGACGGTGGCGACGAAACCGGCGGTGGCGACGAAATCGGCGGTGGCGACGACGGTGGCGACTCTGCCCAACGACGGTGGCGACGCGACGGTGGCGATTTAGGGTTTTTCGCGCGCGTTTGAGGGAGAGAGAGAAAATGAGCGTAGGCTTTTCGATCTGGCTTTGTTTTAAATCGATATTTACTTGCCCCTACGGATATATCCGTAGGTCCTTTGTTTGCGCCACCGTAGGGGCAAACACCAAATTAAGAATTAAATTTTTTATTCTTGAACGTCAGTGCCCGTAGGGGCAACCCTTTAGCCCTACGGACTAATCCGTAGGGCCAAGTAAAATCTGCCCCAACGGATAATTCCATCCGTAGGGGCAACCCCCTATTTTACTAGTGGTAATTCTCTGCAGAAATCTAAGTTTATTTGTAATTATTGTGGAATATTTGGACATATGTTTACTCATGTTATTACAAAATTAATAGTAATTTAAGTTTTAAAATGAGATGGATTCCAAAGACTAATTTTCAAGGACCCAAGAAAATTTGGGTAGCAAAGTGCACACGTTTTTCTGTTGGTGTGCCAGATTCAACAAAATGAAGATGTGGTTTCATGATAGGTGTTGCAAAAAGCAAATTGAAACATCTTTTTTAATGATCCTATCAAATGATTTGAGTGAAGAATATAGCAAGAATGTACTTGACTCAATTTCTTATGGGTTTATGATAAAATCTTGGTTTATTATTTGTTCTCTTATGATTTAAATTATTTATTGATGTTCAATTGGAATTTATGAGTTCTTATTTTAATTTTCATTGGACATATGAATTCATGAAACGGGTTAATTTGATCATTCAACTCTCACATATATTTATTTGGAAACTATTTGAGAAAATTTGTCATTATATGACCAAAATTAACATTTATTACCTATGAGTTGTCTTTCTAAAATTATTGAAAATTTTATATCCCTATTACTACTTGGTGTGTTTTTGAAAAGTTACCATATTAAGAAATTTAACTTATGGATATCTATATTTCCTTATCATAATTTGGTATTTGAATTTAAAATTTTAGAAGAACACGTGTTCTATTGATATCCTACTATACATGGCTTATCTCCTTAGATTTTTATTTTTTTTTTTACTAATTTTGAGAATCTCATGTAATTTTAGATACTATGTTTGAGGGGGAGCTTAATAAATTACTTTTGAATTTATCCTATAATAGTAGTTTTGTATGGATGATATTTGGTTTTGGAAATATACATGGATGATGTTGAGAGTATTGATGAAATTTTTTATTTAATATATCAAAACGATTTAGATTGTATTTTTTCACCAATTATAAAAACAAGTTTTTTATATCTTGTTTATACTTTTAATTTTGTTATGAACTTATCTTGATAATAAATTTAACTTTGGATCTTTTTTATATTATCTTTTTGAGATATGCTTTGTTGACAGGGGGAGTATTGTTCTCCCTATATATCATTTTCTCACCCTCATTTTGATTTTGCTAAAAGGGGAGAGAAATCGATGATACATATGTTGCTTTTAGTTTTTACCTATTTATCATGTATCATATTGATAGTTTGTCAATAATAAAAATGGGAGAGATTGTTAGACTCATCCCGGTTTATTTTGATTACTGCCAAACCTATTGTTCTACATTCAAGCAAACTATTTTGCAGGATTTATATAATATGTAATATTAAATGGAGGTCGGGGGACTAAGCAACAAATTTTAAATATCATATTTAAAAGGAGGAGGGAGGCATATGTTGTGATTTCATAAGACTAATATTTTAAAAACCAAGCTGAAACCAACAAAAAACAAGACTTCGTGATCGGCTCATCAAGTTTTAATTTTAATCCAATTTTTAAAGGACTTTAATATTAAAGAGTTAGGATCTAATGAGCTTATGAAACTATGCACTTATATTTTCGTACCGCATATTTTGTTGACAAAATAATTTTGAGCCTAAAATTATTTTGCATAAGTCTAAATTACTTTAAAGACAAAAGTATTTTTAATGTTTTTGGAGATTGAGTAAAAGGATTTATCCATTTCATACTATTTTGGGGTACTGCTTATTAGTAAAGTGAATCATGTTAAACTATTAAAAGATTAAATATAGTATGTATTCAATTCTATAATTATTGCACCCAAACCTTTTTACAAAGCACATGAGCAATTTTAGTGGCTGCAAATATTTAGGAATTTTGTTTGACAATATATTCCAAACTTTCCACTTCTATGACTTTTTACCTCAAGCACAATTTAAATGGCTATATCGGTTTAAAATATATAGCCGTTGAAATTTTAAATGGCAGTAAATTATTTACTCTAAATCAATTAGCCGTTGGTTAGAAATTATCATTGGAAGATTTGTGGCATATTTTCAAATACAAATATTCTAAGTTTATATATATATATATATATATATATATATATATATATATATATATATATATATATATAACAATTTCATTCTCATTTGTAGAACGTCTCCTGTTCAAATTATTTTAAAAGAACCTTTCAAGCTAATCACTTTCAATATCCTGTAGAAGATTTGTACATGCTTCATTGTCTCTCATCTGTTTAGAGAGAAGAATCAAAACATTATAATGGTGATCCACTACTTATGAAAATGATGTGTAATGGTGTTTCATTACCCGTAAAACGAGATTTTTGTAAGGGTTTCTCCACTCGGTTGAAAGAGCGTTATAGTGAAAGGGAAAATTCCTAAAGACGGGACCTTACATAGTGGACTTGGCAAAAGGTGTCGAACCATTCTAAGTCGACCGTGTCATAGTTTGCACTCTTTCTCTCTTCGCTTTATTAGCTTTCAAATATATTATGCTGCAATTATCATTATCTTATTCTTGTTTATATTGCTCAAACAATTTGTTGCAAGTTTTAAAGTCAGAATTTTTAGTCAAACCCTATTCATCCCCTCTAGGGTTATTAGTGCACTTTCATTTAACTTTTGGCCTATTATTAACCTTAGAGCTAATTACAATATATATAAAGAGAGAGACTTGGAACAACCCTACCCGCTAGCTGCTCGAGCGAGCTAGCTCTCCAGCGCTCGCCTGGAAGTCGAGTCTATCGTGAGTCACCATATAGGCACATAAGGAAAATTGTATTCCCAGACAAACCGCAAGTCGCTGTATGTCTCCTCACCTCGAGCTCAATCTCCGCTCACATGCGCCGCATGTGCCTGTCTCGTAGGCTTCTCGTACTGGGCTAGATCCTGGAACAAATTTTTGTGTCACAAAATAACATACTCCATCTTGATACAAAGTTCGTCAAAATCTCGTTACTTTCTCAAAATTAACCTTAGAACTCTGTTCTCGTCGTCCTTGTGCCCTCAATCATTATTTAAGCAAAATCAAGTCTGTGTGAACTCGATATTCGGAATCACCTCAGTAAATGCATCTGCCGGATTCTTTTGGGTACTTATCTTCGTAAGAGCCATAACCTTCTTCTCATCCTCCAAGAAGTACTCTCTTACCTTCTGTAGAACACCCAATTCCAACAATCTCCGTAAATAAATGGTCTTCCTAACTGTTTTCATTGTGGCTAATAACTCTGCCTCCATTGTTAATACCGCGATAACAGTCTGAAGCATCGATCTTTCAGGCATCGCGTTTGTATCCAACATCAGCGCTTAACCCAGCATCAACTTCCATCTGACCATAATGATAACATTGCTTAAAACATGAAGCGCGCCTCTAAACGAGTAGACATGGGCTTTTCCTTCTCCATCCCAGACCGAATCAGAATCTACTCGATATATTGCTGCAATAGACACAACTTTCTATCCTTGACAAACAATATCCATGCCAAGAATCAACCTAGTGTAACAACCGCAAATTTCATATACTTTCCTTTTAAATTTCCTTTCTTTAATAAAACCTTTTCTTTAAATCAAATAGGCATATAAAAATATTCGTGTGATTTATGTGCGAGATTATTAAAAGTAACTACTAGTTATCTTCTTACTTTGCCATCTCATAGGTCACAAGTGTGATTCCTTGTATTAATATCTTGTTTAATTTTCGTTTTTGATTTCTTTTTCAGATCTATAGCTTCACGTGTATGCCACACAAACCCAGAAACCCTATATCAAAAATATATTATATTTTTGGCTTAATGGGACCAAGTAGGGCCAACTGAACCAGGGGCCACCAAAGACCGTCCCAGATGGCTAAAGGAATGCCTCAGACGATGGTTTAATCTCCGGATTGCACGAAATTTTTGGTGCCATCTTATCTGTTTACCGCCAAAAACGAAGACGGACTGGGATAGAACGTCTTGCCTAAATTTGGAGGCAGATACTATATAGAACATATCCATCCACCTCTCCGAAAATACCAAGTTGATTTATGACACCGTATATCGGAGGTTTGGATGGATGCAGCCATTGTAGCAGACTTATCAGATTCCCCCTCATATGTAAGGGGTTTTTGATTGTGGGGATTCTTTTTTCTGCAGGCGCAAGCCCCTGCAGTTAATTACGTTATCGCAAAGCGATAACAACTTTCTCCTTCTCCATAAATATCACTTCGTGTCATATTATATATTGTTTATTTTGGGGTTACCCTTAAATTGTATATGAAGACTAATTTTGTTATTGCCCGTAGGGCACGGATTAGTCCAAATCCGTAAATCTTATATTTGGGATGAACTTAGGGATTTTCTGCTATCAGTTCAAGGGTTTAAGGATTGTTAATATTTTTTTAGATTAAGATCAACTTAAAATATGTGAGCTTGGTTGATTTTCTTTTTAAAATCAAAGAAGTATAAAACTTCAGGGACTTAGTTTATTTTTAGAATAAACGTTGGGTTTTGTGTTACCTAACAGTGCTAAGCACTAAGCCATACATTTTATTTTAGGCTTTACATAATCCAACAGTGTTAAGCACTGGGCCTAAAAGCTTAAGCTTCAACATAAGATAAAATATCCTTCCCACTTCAGTTTTCATGTGGATATCACGTGAGTAGCTAGTCTCTTGGTGCTCACGTGCTTTTTACATGGGTATGCTAAGAACTAATTCATAAGCGCTCACGTGGATATCACGTGAACTGCCGTCTCCATGGTCGCTCACGTGTCTTTTACGTGAGTAGTGCTAAGCACTCATTCATACAGCGCTCATGTGGATTTCACATGATGCACACTTTCTGTTTAGCTTCAGGCCCTCACGTGCTTTTCACGTGATGCGTACTCTCTGTTTAGCTTCAGGCGCTCATGTGTATATCACGTGATGTGCATGTCTTCAAGCACTCATATGGATATCACATGACGCACTTCTGTTTGCTTTTCTTCTCAGTGCTTACGTGGATATCACGTGATGCGCAGTCTCCATGAGCGCTCACGTGCTTTATACATGAGACTTTAAGTCCTGGACACTCACGTGCCTTTCACGTGAGATTTTTAAGTCTCGGATGTCTTATTTTTTAGTGCTCATATGGATATCACATGAGACACTATCTTCATGGCTTCTCTTAAACGCTCATGTAGATATCACATGAGACGATGTTTCTTTGGATGCTCATTTTCTTTCACGTGAGTCATTGTTTCTTGGGTTTTTACGTGTCTTTCAATGAGCCTTGCCATATTCATGCAGAGATTAACTTTGTAGATCTCATTTATGCAAGAACTAAGTTCCGTTTTTTATGATAACTAATTCTTAGTAGGATAAAAAAAGAACTAACTTTAGGTAAAATCACATCTTTGAGGGAACTAAGTTCCAGGAATATTAATTTCTTCTTTTTCTTTCCTTCATGTTCTTTTCTATTGTTCATATGGGGTGGGAAAACATCATATTTTCCACCTGGATCTTGAGTCTGAAGAACAAGATCTTCCTGATGAGAATTAAATTCTCTTTTTATGGGAGATTTTTCTTGTGGATCTCAAGTCCAGAGGAAGAACTAAGTTCTTTTAAAGGGTTAAACCCTTATATCATAGGTAAAAGATAAACAGAAGGGAGATATTTTTATCTCTGTTTTTACCTAAGATTTGAACAAGAGAATGATATTCTTTAAATGAGAATTAAATTCTCGGATGTTTTTGTGGAAGCTTATAGAGGGTATTCTGTATCTCGCAAAAGTTTATGGAGGGTATTGTGTATTTGAGTATAGGAGAGGAAAACTTCAATTAGTTTGAGAAAATTTCTCAATGAGAAATATCAATTGATTTAATTGATCTTAAAAATCACTTGGGAATTTTATCCACCATTGGATCTTTGATATAGTGACTTTCAGTTTAACAGAAGATACTTCTTGTTAGTTTTGACAAGATTAGGAAACTATTTTCCTAACATAGAATTTAATTCTATCTTTTGATTTGATCGGTGATATTATAATCATCGTTGGATTTTAAATCCAAAGGCTCTCTATTTAACAGAGAAAATCTTTCTATATTGGAAAGATCAGTGGCAATATTTTCCAAGTAGAATTTAATTCTACTGGAGACCAGCACTTCAAGCTGATGCGCTCATGTGCTATCATGTGAGAGCTTCCATATACATATATGGTCAGGATACTCACGTGCCTTACACATGAGCGCTCATGTGTTTAACACGTGGGAGTTTTTATAGGATTTAATTATATCTGAAGCTAGTACTCAAGTGTTTTGCATGTGAGTGCTCATGGGTTTAACATGTAGGTGCCACCCTTCAATTTTTTTTTACAGGGTAACAAATGCCCCTGCACCGTTGCTCTCAACTGCTTTACACGTGAGTGTAACGGTGCTATCTTTACAGCCGTCGGATCACCTAGGAAAATAGGGGAGTCGAACTGATCCCTCATCCCTTATAAATAGAGCTTTTAGCTCTGATGTGACCACGGTTTCTTTCATCTTCTTCATTTATTTTCTTTTCTTTTGAGAATTGAATTCTCCATCAGAGTTTAGTTCTCTGCCCTTCAAAATCCTTTCGAACAAGATCGACTCTGCTAGATTTTTGGTAGGAATCATTGACAAAACTTACCTCTAAACATATTTTAGACATTATCCCCTTTTTGGGGATTTCAGATTTTAAATCCATTAACATATTCATCAGGGCTTAGCTCTTGATTTGGACCGATCGTCTCCCATTTGAAAATCTTTAAAAAATTTAGATAGGTCACAGATCTTGATGTTTTGATCCAAGATTCAAATCGATGGACATTTTTGGAGTTTAAATCCGATTTTCTTTTCTTTTAGGGGTTTGAACCCTGGTGTCAATCTTGACATTTCTTGTTCTTGGGGATTTTTAGAATTTAATTCTATTGTTTTGATGCTTAACCCATAAGCTTCCCAAGTGGGAATTCTGGGATTTAATCCCATTATCATCTTCTCGTTTACAGAGCTTAGCTCTGATTTGATTTTTGAGCTATTTCCTTTTTTAGGATTTTTTTTTTTTTGAATGTTATTCCTTTTTAATTTCCTTTTTAAAGTTGTTCTTGAATATTTTTCCCCTTCGGGGGTTTTAGGGTTTTAATCCTTATCTCACAGATTTGCACTTTTTGAGACCTTAAGAGTTTAACTCCAGATGCTCATTTAATGAGAATCCTTTTTGATTCTCATAATGGGCACATACTCCATTATTAGCGAGCCGTCATTTTGATTTTGTGGGGTCCGCTAGCTTTAGAGTTAGTAACTCCATAATCTTTGTCTTGTGTCAATTTTTGCTGACACACATTCTTTTGTCTTTTCTTGATTCTTTTTAGGTACCATGGCTTCAGTTCCTTTCTTTGCTTACACTCATTCAAAAATCGCTTTCCCGCAGTCGCCTTCTGATGAGGAAGTGTTTACTCTGATTCAGAACCATGATCAAAGACTGGGATTTCTTAATATTTAGGGAATCTGGTATGATCATATCATCAGAGGGCGCCGCAGTTTTACTTCTGAAATTCCATCGAACCTGACCTGTCTAATTCATTATACATCTCGTGCGTGGACTACTTAGGCCATAGAAGAGAACAATTGGACTTTAGATGGTCGACTTCAACCATCGTTGTCATCGATACCGGTTCAGCCTACAACGGTTATAGATATCTTAGGTCGTCACATATACCAGGAAGATGTGTGACCATGGGGGCAAATTTATACCATAGGAGTGATGCTACGCCATCTAAAGGGTTACTTTTCCTGGGCTCGGTACATCCTATCCACCAAGAAGTCGTTGCTATTGAAAGCTGGAGTGTACAAGTCCATGTATGCCTCTTTATTTCATTACCACACTCATCATGTTTGGATGGATAGAGCAGTAGAATATTTTGACCCACACATTCATACTATCAGATCGGGAAGTATCGATCTTCTTAGAGGAATTTAGAGAAGTCTCTGGGCTACCCTTCAGGGGAGAGCAGTATGAGGAGTTACTACCTCCAGAAGAGTATGTCTTTGATACGGAGCAAATTACTTTGGAAGGCTTGACGGAGGAGAATGCCATTCGGTACAAGTTTCCGAGCCTGGTCAATGTTCTGAAAATTTATGAAAGCTTACATATAGCATTGGAAGGACGTGGAGTTACTTTTGTAGCTTTTATCGCCCGCTTTGTTCGCGCGGATGTTTTGTCTGAACAGGCCCCGGATTTTGCAAAGCTTGACGACCCCTTTGGCTTTGGTCTGGATAGAGCGCCAACCGAAGACGAGAATCAGGAACAATTTTATATTCCAGACGCAACCACTATGGATTTTGAAGACATTGCTGCCCCAGGCATTGACAAAAAGACATTTCTTATCGGCTTCATTGGTCTGTGGCTCAGCTGGTTTGTCATGCCTACCCATTGTCGATTTATAAGGCCATATGTTTTCTACCCCACTCATTGCATCACACTGGGGATTCGTCTGGTTATGGGAGTCGCAAGATTGGCCCATTTATATGATGGCTTAAGTGTGGCAGCTAACACCGCTCACCTAGGTGTAAAAACTGTAAACTTTGGTGTTCACTACTTCACTTCTTGGATTGAAATGCACAAGATGGGTGCATTTGGCGAGCATAAAAGACCCAAGTTTTATGACTCATATAACTTTCCAAGGATTCTGATGTTGGTCGGTGCTTCCACCCCTGACCCGACGCAGCAGAGAGCTCAGCGATTGCATCTTCATCCACGCTCCAAAAGTGATAGTTTGACCTTCATTGATAGGGTTCTTACTTTCAAGAAGAATCTCTCGACGGTTATCCAGGAGCAACGCAATATCATGAAGGATGGGGTTCCTGCTCTAAAATTCTTAGAGATTGCGCACCTATATTCTATTTGACCTGGCTATTTGGTATATAGGTGAAATGCTTATGTGCTTTTCATGCATTATAACCCGCATCGCTTTGCTCAGCAGTTGGGTTATGACCAGAGTATACCCCTGAGGCTTTTCTTGTCAACCATGTTGCCAACGACGAGACTTTTCACAATGTCTTTCATCATTTTATGCACTTGGACACGGGTTCTGTTTTTTGGACGACTGAGCCAGACCATATTCCAAGGGCCTTATATGTTTATGATGTTTGGTACCAGCGCATGACTGGTGCAATCATTAATGAGGAAAGACGAGTGCTCCTCAATCCTTTGGGAACTCTACTGGCCAGTGATCGGAACATTTCATTGAAACCACGATCATCTATCTCCCTTCCTTTAAGAGAAAGCGGTGTAGCGGCGACTCCCAAAGTTCTTCCGGCTACTTCGGGGCTTTCGAAAGCTTCTCTAGCTGCATCGGCCTCTCGTCCATCTTGTGTGATGACCAGATCAAAGTATGTTGCAAGTGTCCTTGGTGACACAAGGGCTGCAACATCGTATGAATCAGACATCGGCTTTGAAATTGGGACACGTCGGCCGAAATTACCTGCCAGTAGGAAACACACTTCATCGGGCATCGCTTCTGGTTCTCAAAAGAAAACGAAGCTGTTTTTACTTTCAATTGATGCTGTGCTTGGTCAAGAACCTCATGCTTATGAAGGCATATCTAAGTATGAAATAAATAATAGCCTTATTTTTCCAGACACGGCCGCTGAGGAGGACACCCAACCTGCTAAGGCTCTAAAAAGGTTGCGAGATGAGAATGAGGATGTACGCCCTCGAAGAAGATATTTTGCTCCCGTTGTTTTCAGGGACGTCGACCTGCCACTTGTTGTGCTACCGCCAGCTCCTTTAATAATGGCAGAGGAGAGGGCATTGAAACGATCGATATCAGCCGCTTCCGAAGAAGAAGCTGCTCGGAGAGAAGGCAAGGCTCCTCTATTGATTGAAGCCTGGCGGTCATGGATGACAAGGAAAGAGCAAAGAACTGAGGAAGCTATACTCCGGGCTTCCTGGGGCATTGGTATATATCCTTTTATATTTTTTGGTGGATGATTTATTTTGCTCGTGTCCTTACATTATCTTTTTCTTTTGTAAGGACTTCCTTGGCAGGTGCAGTTTTAAGCTAGCAGCCTCTCCTGGAAATTCCTAGAACGACTCTGATTTCTTTGGTCAAAGCTCATATGTCGTCTGCGGAATCCCTAGATATTACTGGTGCAAAGAACGAGCCTCTGTTGACCATGTCAAGAATAGAGAGTTTCAACCCTACTTCTGATACGCCAGAATATATGGAGGTTATTCCCGACGCCGCTGCCCCTTCAGCCCATCCTGGGTCTCAGCTGGTCTTTCTAGAGAGTTGGAGGAGTATTGAAGGTAACCCTGTCTTTTATCCCTTTTATTTGATGATCTTTCAATAGGCCAGACACTTATCTCGACTGAATGATGTTTCAAAGCTGTGAGAGTTGGCATCTTCCATATTGGAACGTTCTCCGGAGGAGACTTTCTTGCGTTTATTTGGTATGGCGGCCTAGCATGTGATACCTCCCTAGAGGATCATACTCTCATCTGGAGATGGTTGGTATCCTTCTTTACTTCTCTCCATTATCTATTCTGTAGCGATACTGATAAGTCTATTTGAACTACAGTTTGGAAACCTGACAATGAAGTCGAGATCTTAGACGGACCTGGGGATCTCCCAGATTTGCCTCCTGTGAACATAGATGAGTGATGCTTCGGACCTTCGCGTGCACGCGCCCACACAAACACACATATTTTTATATGTCTTTCAATCTAGAGATGAATCTGACCTTCCTCTGTTTTCCTTACTTTGACATAGCTTTGCTGGCCTCAACCTTGTTTGTGCCTCACATAGGTATGCCCGAGGGCCCTTATGCGAGACGTGCGTTTGAAGGAATGGCTAAGAGCAGCTAATTGATGTGAAAAAGTGTTTGTAGTTACCGCAATCAATAACGGTGTCGCGAGTAGCTAGCCGAGAAGAGTACGGGTTGTCCTCAGGGAAACGTCGAATCTTTTACTTGCTTTAGACGAGTTGATTTAAAGGAGTTGTAGATCTACGATATACGGATGTAGAATCTATGAAGAAGTGGCTTGTAGAGTTCATAGAATTTAGTAGAAATGGATGATCAATTAAAGATGACTCCTTTTATCTTTTAATAGATTTAAAACTAGATCGATGGTGATGAATATGCATTGGGGTTCTTTTTGGAAGAAACTAGGGTTTCCCCACTATTAACCTTTATCCTTGCATTGATCTCTATTCTTGTCTAGCCTTTACCAAAACAATTGTTAATCCAATCTCAAATCGCGGTCGAGACTATCAATTAATTGGTAGCGCGCCCGATAAGGATGTTAACATTTATTTTGCTAAAGTTTATAAATTTTATGAGATGTAAAAGAAGTTAAGGGATTTTTTCATCCATTGATCTACCCTAATCCTACGAATCCTAGCAAGCGCAGAATTACTCACGCATGTTTTGAGAAGAAGAAGAAAGGATAGAAAAGGAAATCATAATGCAGAATTTAAATGCAGAATGTAAATGCCGAATAATTAAGCAAATGATCTACCTTTATTAATCAACGTTACAAGTACAAATCCTTCGAATTTAGATTACAAGAAGAAGTTGCTCCCGATCTCTGCATTGTAGGAAGTAGATGCTCCGTCAAAATTCACGTCGCTCTATCATGTCGAATCGTGGACCTGTCATGGATCTCTTGTTCTTGACGGTGATTTGTTTCGTGTTAAAGGTGATGATTTTTAACTTTAGCCCTCGGTCCTTTATATAGCCCCTAAATCAGAAACCCTAGATCTCATAGGTTAATATATACAATCACGATCTAACTCCCAAATTTTCATATCCTACGGCCGTTAAATGGCTGCGGATCCGCCGCGGATTGTGCCTATTGGCCGCGGAAGGGCGGTGGTTTGGGGAGATCAGAGTTCCAAATTTTAGGTGCTCTCTCATGTTGACACGTGGAGATTCTTCAATACCTGGATTTTTCAAATAATTCCTGAGTTTCTACCAGTATTGATTCTACGATTTTATTGGCAGATTTTGATCCTGACATCTCGAATATCTCGATCTCCCGATCTGAGCTAAATTTGCACAATATCTCCATGAATAATATTAGTAATATTTGTTAAATTAGAGATAGTATCTTAATCTTTTTATATAGTTATAAATCTTTAAGAAATTTGATTAAGATTATTTGATATGATATGCATAATAAAAATATTATATAATTATAATATGCATATATTTTCGTTCATAATGTTAATTATAATATATAAACACATGATAAAGAGTATTTTGCAGATAAACCCAGATATGTTCTATATTTATAATAAACACCTTTAAATATTTATAAAAAGTAAGGAAAATTTTATATCAAATGTGCAATATTTTCTATTGAACAAATACCCCAAAACTTAATTTTGATCGTCCCGAGCAAACTAGTTATTCAAGAGAGGGAGAAGAAGAAACCTAGCACACTTTCGTAGGCAGTCATGATTGCACTGAGCATGTGCAACAAGCCTTTAAATCTCTAGGTGTCCCTAGTAGGAGGAGTGTGGTCTCCTGAGGGTTTTCAACGGATTACACCCACAAAATCACATAATAAAAGAAAGACGATGAAAGTAACATACAAAGATAAAGAACATATAAAAGAAAGAATATGAAAATAAGAGTTTCCAACTACACTAGCTTTTCAGTTGCCATGAGCCCTATTGTTCATCTCAGAAAACTGCAATTTAATACCGCTCATTCATTATCTATTTTGTTATATATCGTTACTATTAACCAGTGTCTGCTCAGTAAATACAGATTACAGGTATCCATAATATAATACTGGAAACACACTCAAAATCACGGATATAACGTTTGGGAGCTGACACTGCAAATAGAACAGAAAACCGATCAATGAACAAATAGTTCTTTTGCAAATAAATGTGTGCACACAATTTTGGTCCAACACAATGCAAGTGTGCACATGCTCTTTGGCACATGGACCATGGTGGGGCTGCCCATGGCACATGGTGGGCACAAGTGAGGTGATGTGTGATAAATGCTAAAAGTTGTGATGTGATTTAAAACATCAAGTTTCCCTCCAAGACTACTGAGTATCATATAGACAAATCAAACAATACCAGTGGAATTTTCGAGAGAACACATCATCACAGAACCAACACGAGCCCCAAACTCATCAAGAAAACAAGCGAGATGCTTAAAAATCCCGGCACCACCGGTCTTTTCATGCCCAAATGTCCCCATTTTTCTTTTGTCTATCTCTTGTTGTCATATCATCCTTACTATATTATTTGTTTATTTTTATTTTGTGCCTATAAATGCCAGATCAGTGAGCAAGAGTGGAGCATACTTTAGGGAGACTTGGATACACTTTTGAGCTAGTTCAACTCTTTTTCACTTTTCATTTTGTTCTAGTTTTTGTAAATAGCTAGTTCACATTGAGTTCTTTGCCTTCTCTTGATCTTGCAACTTCTATATTGAGCTTGCAAATTTAAGTTTTTGTTATTGAACTCATGGTTTGTATCATCACTTGAAGTTCATAAATCTTTCATTTTGCACTTGGGTTCTTAGTATTCATTTTCTATCTCTTTTACTTACTTGCAATTTTATTTCTTGCCATTTACTTACTTGCAATGTTGTGTTATTCCTTTTTTTTTTATCATTTCATTTACTCTTTCTTTTTGTTGTTTTGATGGTTTGTGAATAATGGTGTTGTTAGGAAAAAGAATGGAATTGTAAATTAAGGTTTTCTTTTCTCATTTCCTTTGCCCGATATTTTCCAATTGAACTCTGTCCAAACCTTATGCAAGCGCTCCTTTAGGCACCCTACCCTACCAAGGTATCAGTGATCCCTAACTGTGACCGGTTGCGTTCGGTTTGGCTGGAGGCGAAAGTCTAGAGACAAAAAGGGACGAACAAGGGTTAATAAGCCGGATTTCACTAATATCGTGCTTAAGCACCCTAATCCACGTTGTTGCCGATTGCTCTAGCTTCAATGGTCAAGCTCGGCACAAAGGATTGAGTACGGACTTCTCTAACTTACACTAACCTATCTATTCCTAACAAACTTATTCTTTGCATATACAAACACGTAGGTTAGAAACGAACCGTTCTGAACCTTGCATTAACTCGTCATAACAAGAACGCAAAATGCACCATCTCCCTGCGGACGACCCGTACTCATCGTGGCTAGCTACACGCGACGCCGTCTTGATTGCGGTTAACTTTAAATTCTTTGTAAAACGACAACGCGAAAGTTCGTAACAATCAACGCGAAAGTTCATAATAATCAAATCGTGTCGTGCTCGGTATAAGCTTTCTACGTTCGCATTCATGTGTATATTTTGCATTTGCATACTTATTTAAAAACCCATAAAAATCGACAAAATTTACAAAAATATAAAAACTTTGTCGTCAAGTTAGTTAATAGGGTAACTTAGATTTTTATTCCGAAAGTTTAGTTGATACATTAGAAATAACTAAATCCTAGGCTTAGGAAATGAAAACCCAAAAAATAACCCTCCTTCTGTTTAATCTTGGTAATTATACATCCTTGCAGTTTTTTTTAGAAGTAGGTAATCTTGAGTTCAGTTCTTGAGTTAAGTCGAGATGAAGGGAAAATATTGAAAGATTTACTGAAGGATAAGTCTGAAAAATAGTTTCTATTCTTGAGTCCAAATTTAGAAAGTATATACCCTAACAACTGCATATACACGCACCTTGAAACTTGGGATAGTAGAGGATACCTAAAAATACTCTTGCCTGAAAACCTAGTATGAAAGAAAAAACGGTATTTAAAACTAACCACCAAAAGAGCATCATTGAAAAATATATCCGGTCTTGGAAAAGAAAAAGAAAAATAAAGAAAAAAGAAAAATAAAGTCAAAGACCTAGAAACTGCTATTTACGCTTTAAGCTCTTACATTCAGTAGTCGGCTGTTAGTGCCTCAAGAAGCATTAATAGTCGCATGAAAGGTGTGTGAGCAAAACCGTCCATCATTAACGAAAAGAAGTGGTATTAGGTATTAGGGCAAGGGTACTATAGCTTGAATTGAATTCTTAAGTGTAAGGGTGAAATTTTACACATGTGGGAGTATACAATCGATATTTGGAAGAAAGATAGGAATAAAGATTAAGACTTATGTTTTCCGTAAAGATGATAAAAATTCCTGATTGGAGACTTCACTTTAGAAGAAAAACTCAAGAGAAACCGAGATCTTTCTAAACTGTAAAAATATATAGGATCTGAGGTTGAATAAATATGAGGCGTGAAATATAAGGGTTGAATATTTCTAACTTAGGATGATAGAATTTCTAACCTAGATATTAAACTGTAGGAGTAAAATCAACGTTAACTTGTGAAACTAGCTTGACGGGATTTTGTGAGTGTAATTCGCTGAAAATCCTTAGGAGACAACATTCTTCCTACTAGGGACACCTAGAGCTTTAACGGCTTGTTGCACGAGCTTAGTGCAATCGCGTTCCCTGCGAAAGTGTGGTTAGGATTTTTTTTGTGCTCAGGACGAGGAAAAGATAAGTTTGGGGGTATTTGTTCATCTCAGAAAACTGCAATTTAATACCGCTCATTCATTATCTATTTTATTATATATCAGTACTATTAACCTGTGTCTGCTCAGTAAATACAGATTAC
Organism: Agapanthus africanus; assembly: GCA_030015575.1. Classification (NCBI taxonomy): domain Eukaryota; kingdom Viridiplantae; phylum Streptophyta; class Magnoliopsida; order Asparagales; family Amaryllidaceae; genus Agapanthus; species Agapanthus africanus. The sequence goes on along the minus strand of CM057339.1, from coordinate 817,246,805 downwards.
AGGTATCCATGATATAATACTGGAAACACACTCAAAATCACGGATATAACGTTTGGGATCCGACACTGCAAACAGAACAAAAACCGATCAATGACCAAAGAGTTCTTTTGCAAATAAATGTGTGCACACAATTTTGGTCCAACACAATTCAAGTGTGCACATGCTCTTTGGCACATGGACCATGGTGGGGCTGCCCATGGCATATGGTGGGCACAAGTGAGGTGATGTGTGATAAATGCTAAAAGTTGTGATGTGATTTAAAATATCAAGTTTCCCTCCAAGACTACCGAGTATCATATAGAAAAATCAAACAATACCAGTGGAATTGTCGAGAGAAAACATCATCACAGAACCAACACGAGCCCCAAACTCATCAAGAAAACCGGCGAGATGCTCAAAAATCCCGACGCCATCGGTCTTTTCATGCCTAAATGTCCCCATTTTTCTTCTGTCTATCTCTTGTTATCACATCATCCTTACTATATTATTTGTTTATTCTTATGTTTTGCCTATAAATGCTAGATCAGTGAGCAAGAGTGGAGCATACTTTAATGAGACTTGGATACACTTTTGAGCTAGTTCAACTCTTTTTCACTCTCCATTTTGTTTTAGTTCTTGTACATGGCTAGTTCACTTTGAGTTCTTTACCTTCTCTTGATCTTGCAATCTCTTCATTGAGCTTGCAAGTTTAAGTTTTGGTTATTGAACTCATGGTTTGTATCATCACTTGAAGTTAATAAAGCTTTCATTTTGCACTTGGGTTCTTAGTATTCATTTTCTATCTTTTTTACTTACTTGCAATTTTATTTCTTACCATTTACTTACTTGCAATGTTATGTTATTCCTTTTTTTTATCATTTCATTGGCTCTTTCTTTTTGTTGTTTTGATGGTTTGTGAATAATGCTGTTGTTAGGAAAAAGAATGGAATTGTAAGTTAAGGTGTTCTTTTCTCATTTTCTTTGCCCAATATTTTCCAATTGAACTCCACCCAAACATTACGCAAGCGCTCCGTTAGGCACCCTACCTTACCAAGGTATCGATGATCCCTTACCATGACCGGTTGCGTTCGGTTTGGCCGGAAACGAAAGTTAAGAGACAAGAACGGACGGACAAGGGTCAATAAGCCGGATTTCACTAATACCGTGCTTAAGCACTCTAATCCACGTTGTTGCCGATTGCTCTAGCTTCAATGGTCAAGCTCGGCATAAAAGATTGAGTACGGACTTCCCTAACTTACACTAACCTATCTATTCCTAACAAACTTATACTTTGCATATACAAACACAGGTTAGAAACGAACCGTTCCGAACCATGCATTAACTCGTCATAACAAGAACGCAAAACGCACCATCTCCCTACGGACGACCCGTACCCATCGCAGCTAACTACACGCGACACCATCTTGATTGCGGTTAACTTTAAATTCTTTGTAAAACGACACCATGAAAGTTCGTAACAATCAACTCGAAAGTTTATAATAATCACTTATCTTAATAGTTATGAATAGATGTCGGAAATCACATCATCCTTCAATAAAACATCGCCTTTAGTATTCCTCCTTATCTTTCTTCCAAATATCGATCATATACCCCTACGTGTGTGTAAAAAACATCCCTACACTTAGAGAATTCAATTCAAGCTATCATACTCTTGTCCATCTTCCTTGGTACTTTTTAGTCGGTGAATATTTTAGATGGAATTGCTTACACATTCTTCATGCTGCCGTTAATACTTCTTGAGGTACTAACCGACCGATTACTAAATTTGCTCACTCATTTAGGTGTAATTAGCAATTTCCTCGTCTTGCAACACCTAAGTCTTAGCAGTGGCTTCCAAACCAGTTGGTCTAAGGCACTGGGTGATAAAGCACCCTCGCTATATTTTTTTATACTATCATAAGCAATTACAAAACCGGTGTCCATTTTTCTTCACCATTTTTTTTATTTATATTTTTATTTTTCTTCATACCAAGGGTTTTAGACAATAGTATTTTAAAGTATCCTCTACTATCCCAAGTTTCAAGATGTGTGCAAGTGCGTATAGTAGGGTATCAACGTTCAAAGATCTGGACTCAAGAATATGGACTATTTTTCAGACTCAGATCTATCATCAGATTAGTGATTCACTTCTTCTTACTAATCCTTAGGACAACAGCTCATAACTATTTATTACTAGGTTCATTTAAGAAAACATCTAACTTTTCTTGCTTTTCTTAAACTTTTCCTATCTTTCATATGTAATTTTTCACTATCTAATCTTTTATTATCAAAAATGTTTTGTGCTTTTATTTAGTATAATGAAAAAAATGATGCGTGAATAAGCACAAACCTCCCCCAAACCTGTTTGCAGCAGTGTCCTCACTGATATCATCTGTTAAGCTTTAAAAAAAACCTGTAGACTTGAGAGAAAAAGTTATTAAAGGGGACAAAAAATAATGACAGTGAAATCCTCCCCCAAACTTATTTTTGGATCATAATTTTGTAAAAAATTATTTTCAAGAGCCAAAATATTTTTCTTTCACCCCCGGATTTGAGTAAAATAGTATTAAGCATTTAAAATTATGATGGGGGGAGGGTTAAAGTTATTGGTATATGCAAAGCTTTACAATGACCAAAATCCAACACCAACTATTCTAATATTTTATCAATGTAACACCAAGGTTGGTAGAAGATCATGTTGCTTATAGACGTAACGAAGTGAGGAGGAGATAAGAAGTGTAATAGAACGGGTTTACGTCTCAGTTTGTAGAGATGAAACAATAATGATGGATTACTCGCATTCTCATTCTTGATAAGAAGAAGAGGTGGCGGTTCAACTTCTTTGGGTTGGGGTTGATTCATCATAACTCCCATGTCTTCTAAGAATGCGAGTTATCCAAAGAAAATGTCTTCAAAGTTTTCATCGATATTCTGAATGATAATCTCATCGGAAAGAAAGGTATGATCCTCGGACTCCATAAAAGGTTCATATTTAGCGTTAGATTTGACCCGGACAGCTCGACTAACTTATTCTACAAGTCAAAGGATTCGAACTTGGGTGTGGACTTGTCGATAGAAGGGTTCTCATGTGTATAATAAGTAACAGGATCACATAATAACGCACAAGTGGATTCGAGATAAGTATCGTGAAGGTTTTCAAGTTCGTTGCTGTCGGAATCTATCGTTTCAACAGAACATACTTGAGCATAGGGTTCGGAGGGTTCACTTCCCAACTTGTAAATGTTAAGCTCAATTGACGTCTTCTCGAAGGATAGGGTCATAGAACAGTTTCGACAATTGATTATTGCGTTGGAAGTCGCTAGGAAAGGCCGACCTAGAAACACCGGGATTTGGTTTCGAGAGTTTGGTACAGGCTGTGTATCAATAACTATGAAGTCCACAGGGAATATAAATCCACCGACTTTGATTAACACGTCCTCTAGCTCACCCCTAGGTTGGGTGATAGATCGATCGGCCATCCGAAGAGTGTAGTGCGCCGGTTTTAACTCTCTGATGCCTAATTGCTCATAGACAGAATACAGAAGCAAGTTAACGCAAGCACCTAAATCGAGCAGAGCACGATTGATATTTTTACCCCAATAGAAATAGATATTGTAAGACTCCCGGGGTCCTTTCGTTTCTTGGGTATTTGTTGGGTAAAAGTAGTGCTCACATTACTCGCCAGGAAAACTTTTTTAGGCACTTGAATTTGTAGGGTTCCTGCAGCGCCCCGGCCATGAAAACGCGGCCAAAATGCGGAACAAAATTTTTCTAAACCGGCGCTACCGCTACCCGATTCCCGGATCGGCCCTAAACTCGATACTAGCAAACTAAAAAGGAGTTAGAATCATTATACCGACATGATCCGAGTCCTTCGGTCTTCATTCCAAGCTCCTAGTTGTTCTTTGACGATGTTTGGTTGCCGGTCTTCCTCCATCTCCGATGATCCACCCGAGGGAAATGGTGCAAGCTCCAACCTCGACAAATGAGGTAACCTACGCTCCAAAGTCGCTAGCTATGGAGAGTGGGGGTGTATGGAAGTGTCACTACATTTTTCTCTCTTTTCTTTTTGCTCATGGAGCAACTATAGAAGATGAGGAGATGATGATCAAAATCATGAGCTAAAATGGCTAAAGTGTTTTTGTGTGAATATGAGAGAGTGAGGGCGTGTGTCATGTAATGTGCCAAATGAAATGAACCCCCCACCTTGAATTGGCCGGCCCCCCTCTTTCATTTCCACCAAAAAATATCATTTTCCAAAGTCAAATTATAATAAACAAATGCACCATACTATGAACCATGCTCATGCCACATCATACCCTCCACCTCATTATGAAGCAAATGAATTTCCATAAATGGAAAATCAATAATGAGGTGGCAAAACTTCTAGAAGCTATTACGTATAAAATACGGAATACTTCCCGGTAAATGTACCGAAATGCATATACGCATATTCGTACAAAAATACGAATAGCCTAGAGAGAAAATAAATAGCGAACAATAATACTAGAATACATATATATAAATACATATGTAAATTATTAAATCAAAACCTGATTTAATAATCTGGCTTAATCCTGAGCCGCTAGTATTATGAACCGTCCGATTAAAGTCTGCGCAGCATGCACATATTTAATCGGACACCTGTATGTATCAACATACGCCATGTACACCATATCGCCTGAACCGTGAAAACCCTCTGTGTGGGACTCTAAAGACTCGTCAATACGCTGGCAGTGGGTTTAACCAGAAGCACGTCAGCGGCACTAGCTGTACGTAACGGCTACCCAGGTATTGAGCGAAAGGGAGGCCGACGAGCAAACTCATCCTGAACCCCTACTGAGCCTGACAGTGACAATATCCGTACAGTCCGGTCTGTTCGTTAAGAGCATCGCATATCGAGTCTAGGGGGGTGGATAAAGTCAGACCCCTAACAACGCGATATTTAGTGTCGGCATGTAACCCATCACCTCCTGAGAAACTATCGATCCTGGATCGGTAATCCTCGTCTACCATGGCCATGGATTTATGGTGATAGCCACCCGTACACAATGCGACATCAACCCCTAATACCGGGAGAGACGAATCCCCGACGATCCGATCACTGCCTCCATGTGGCTCGGGACTGTACCCAACTAAAACCTGTTTGCACGACTCCTTTGAGCCGTGGTAGGGTAGTAATCAAAGCACAGTGGGAACTCACACGAGACAAATGACGATCTCAGGTCGACAGACTAACCTGTACACATGTCACCTGGGAACTGCTGTCTGACAATAGGTATAATACCAACTAGCAGGTTCCCGGCGAGTCCGTCCAGTGTAGTCATAACCCAATGAGCACCTGCATACTATCTTAGGTGAACATACTAACACCAATGGCTTGTGAGACCTGGCCACCGCCCCTCGTCGGGTTCTCGATCAGTATACACTAGTCTACACTGGAGTATCGGTATCCAGTCTCGATACTCCTACGACTAGAGACATTTAAGGATGTGCTTATAGACTCCTGCTCCCACATAAATGATTGCCATCATACTGCTGGCAGTCAAGAAAGAATCCTAAGGGCTCTATCAACACGTACATGATGATAAAGACAAACCAGATAGCATACTATCATCTTGAGTAAGACTGTTTTATCGGTATAGGTCATACCTCAATCATCATAATCACAAGTCCGCGATTATGATAATTGCCTTGAGGGCACTATAGCCAACAATCTCCTACTTGCACTTAAGGCCAATTATTGCGATGTCGCATACTCACAGCCCGTGTGATACCGAACACCCAACTTTTCTACTAATCAGTTTCGTAAAGCCCGTTTGCAAAAATGATTGCGTTCGAGAAATAGCCTCAGTGAGTGGATCCGCTCCAATGTTTCTTTCTGTATCTCTCCATATCTCAACTTCGCGGAGAAAACTATCTCCCGAAATGAGTAATACTTGTCTTAGAATTTGTCTGGATATCTGATGGGACCCAGTTCACAAATGAACTCCAAATCCAGCAAACTACTTAGACTGTATCGTCTATTGAATTTAATCAGTATCCTGCGCCATGCCTTTCCTCAGTATCTGCTTGGACCACCTGTCCAATATACTGTCCCTCAAAAGAGGGAAAAACTATAACTCTGACAGTCACTCTGTCATCCAGGTCACCTTGGAAGCCTGAAATGATAACCGTCTCCCGAAGGAGGCTGCCATAATCATTTCCCAAGAACATTCACTTATGTTCAATAACTGCTTCCTAATGTTTCTCCAGGATTGGATTAATGTATCTGCTTATTGCATCTAGTGCAAAAGTAATATCTGGTGTTGTACTTGACATTTCATGATTAACTCAATTGCCTAAGCAAATGATATGCTAATCATGCAGATCCCTTTCTCCTTTAGTCTGTAAGACACCTTTTAGAGAGGGTGACTCCATCACCTGCAGGTACACCACCATGCCAGGAGTCGTCCATTTAATGTCAAAGTACCCAGATTAGGATACTTCCCAAATCTAGATCTAAAACCATAGATCTAGTAACCAGGAAACCTGATATTATATCCATATCCTATGTGTTGAGACAACTTTGTGACAACCACAGTATAACCGATCGTTGTATAGGAATATCTCTTCCTATTAAGTGCATGTCATCCCGAATCCTCGGCCATCACACCCTACTACCTTCTTACCAGATCCATCTCCTATTCTGATGAAATCAAAACCTATGACTGTCACATCAAAAATAGATGATCTATTTCAGCTATACCTTCTTTAGTCTGTAAATAGACATAAGCTACTTTCCTACTATGCTTTCGCTGCTCCCACTGACTACAACAACCTTCTGGAAGAGTCATATACACTTGCACTTCTAAAGCTAGTTTAGAATGACGGTATACTCATCCTCCTGCCGGGTCTTATAGTCTAGAACAGTAGCAATGGCAAGTCTGTGTAAATAAGAACCTCCCTGTCACCGTCTCTAAGAAGACCGAAGTACCTCTCAGGTGCCTGAGGTTACCCACCAAATCTGCGGAGTGGCTAATGGAACATCAAATCCAGTTGAATCCTTAGGTTCTTTTAAATTTTCAGTAATCGTTTATGATTCTGGAATAACTTCCAGTTCTACCATACTCCCACTTGTGTTTTCTGAAAAAGTCCATTTTATTAAAACTATGGCGAGTCAAGAACAATATAAGTATTGATCTTCCTGATGGTAGAAAGTTAACCCTCGTCAAAGCCCGGAATAACCCACAAACAGCCATTACTATAGCATGCCTTGAGTTTATCCGGATTCTGGTTTTAAGCATCAGCCGGACAACTCCCTATACCTTTACATCGTTAAAATATAAATTGATTCTATATAAATCTAATATAGAAACAAAACCACTAATTTAATTTGAACCAGATTCAAAATCATGCAGCTGTCTCCAGTGCATATCAATCAAATGGAAAGAGGACAGTCAGCATTACTCATCTAAGAGTCCATCCATATATGAGTAACCCAATAGAGAAGAAAGTTCTCAAAACCATTACTGTTAACTGAATACCAAATACAAGTATCTACATCTTTGACTTCCTCGAAGAATCCTGATACTTACAGCAAATGGTTCTCTACTTTATTCTTATACCGATAACTTCTGAATATCTGGACCTTGCATTTCAACGAAATACACGTCCAGAACTGGAGAAGTCATAAGTAAACACAATATAGTACGAGTACCAACCCCTTTGTCCTAATGGACACTAGACAACATACAATACTTTGTCCAAGTCCTCTGAGTTCAACAACTCAAACCCTGGGCGTCGTAGGTTGAAAAACTGTAGTATGGTTAAGAAGAATTACACCGCTGTTGAATGCACCTTACCTAATCACCAACCGATATAGGTAAATGTCACAGATATAATATCAAAAAGATATATCTCACTTTAGAAAAATAAACGTACAGATATATCAGTTTGAAATTGGTGCATAACAACGGATATTCAAAACCAAATATTTGCCATCCGGCAAAATCCAGATGATTTCCTCAAATATCACCAATTACAACGAATTCCGATATAATGAGGATCTAATCACCCAATTCCCAATATCTTACTCTCACTCACCATCCACAATAACATGCAGATGTGAGAAACTGATCTGGTAAATACATACCCTGGAGTTAGATTCCAATTGGGAAACCAGTTTTCAATTAACATCGCACAGTGAAACTGAAACATGAAAATGTTCTAAAAGGGTTAACTGGTATACCTAGTAACGCCTCTTCCATTATCCTGAATCATGACAGTAACCATATACTTACCTGCCCTCACCCCAATCCCTTTATTTTGTCTTTACTTATTACCTTCTGTACACCTTTTTTAGGCTAATTGGTTTTCTTCCTTCCCTACCCTTCGGCACCAGCCTAAGGTTTGGAAGAAGACTATCCAATAAGCGTAATAGGTGTACTCTCCTAATCCTAGGAGCCCTCGCAACCTGAGAGAAGGTAATGGGAAAAAACATCTGAATAATCCTATCCAATCTCTCCAGAACCAGAATCCATCCTCGAAAAAGTTCCTTCGAGTTCGTATATAACCATACGATGGATTTATCCAATAGAAGTGGATATCCGTAGTGATAAGGAGTGTCCCAGAGAAAAGCAAAGTGGATGTAGGAGTGGCAGGGGTATACCCAGTCTTTGTCGTGAATGATGGTGATCACAATTTCCTTTGCCATTGTTCTAATCCCTTTATATGTCTTTACTTATTACCTTCTGTACACTACACTTAAGCTTAATTGGTTTTCTTCCTCCCCTACCGTTCGGCACCTGCTTATGGTTTGGAGGAAGACTATCCAATAAGCTCAATAGGTGTACCCTCTCCTAATCCTAGGAGCCCTCACAACCTGAGAGAAGGTAAAGAGAAAAGACAACCGAATAATCCTATTCTATCTCTCCAGAACCAGAATCCATCCTCAAAAAAGTTCCTTCGAGTTCGTATGTAACTATACGATGGATTTATCTAATGGAAGTGGATGTTCGTAGTGATACGGGGTGTTCTGGAGAAATGCAAAAGTGATATAGAAGTGGCAATGATATATGCGACACCGTGACATTCCAAAATCCATAGTGTTTTAAGAAGGTTCGGTCAACTTGGTTTTATGAGTTTTAGTCAAAGGTCGGGTCAAAGTCACAGCCAGAGAGAGAGAGAGAGAGAGAGAAGAAACACTCACCGTGCACTCTAACCTAGATCAGAATGGTTAATCATTTTATCTAATCTGGATGGCTCCCACTGTTTCCTCGAATTCTCCTCCAAACCTAAAAGGAGAATTAGTCGGAATCACCCGAGGAGTAATCCAACTCATCAGTAGGAATCGGGATCCAACTATCATCGCATGATGACTTGATGGAAGCCACTAAAGTCACCACACTTCAGAAGGTATGCGCAATCCTGGCAAGTTTCCTGTATGTTTGAAACTCTCGATATATGTTTTTACCCCTAAGACCCAAGTGACCTTGACACAGTCAACAAATCAAAGAGTCTTAGTCAAGTTCAGCCCGTCATTATCCTGGATTGCATTAAACCCACCCGTACGAGCCCTTGACACGGTCAACAAGGCCGCACGACTGTCCTAACCAATCGCATTAATATGCCACAAACAAGCACTACTTAGCTACCGCACACTACGCCTTGACACAGTCAACAAACGCAGCACGAATACTAAGCAATACTTGTAAGAAATGATGGAGGGTTACGGCTGGTTTTTTGGCGAAAAACCTTTAACGTAATGAACTTGATATCGTTGAAGGAATCCAAGTGGTTTTTACAAATATATAGTGGCGAAAACTTCTACTAAATAGGTCACTCCCGGTGAAGGGATCTCGGCTCTTTCCCCGTCGAATGGGGTGCAGGATATCCCAAACTGAATATCACGATGCAAAGCAAAAATAATCGACTATAGTAAAGTTATTACGTTGACGCAAAATTTTACACAAGGGGTCACTCCCGATGAAGGGATCTCGGCCCTTGCCTCGTCGAATGAGGTGCTGGATATTCATAACCCAATACCACTGTGCAAAGCAAAAGAGAACGTCTGTAATGTCAGGTTTTTAAAAAACTTGGTTCCAACAACATCATATACAGGTTTGTTTTATCCTTGCATTGATAAGAATCTATGCAGTCCCATCAATTAATCACACCAGAAAAGAACGAAAATAAAATGTACGTATATGCCATCCGCATTCGCCACTGGGCACCGTCATCACCCGTTAGGTTACTTAACTAACAACAGAGCGGGGGATGGACTAGCGTGGGTGCAAAACATATACAACATCTACTAATATATATATATATATATATATATATATATATATATATATAACATTCGTCCCAGGCAGGATATAAGCAACATCACAGAAGCAATACAGAATGGTGGATAATCTGGAGCCCCGGGTTTCACTTAAGCCGCAAGTGAGACCCGACGTTCCCTGTCGTGTGGATAGCATGTGCAATGAAACTTAGATCCCTACGAGCGCGGAAAGTTACCCGGAAAACCAGAAGCGAGGCAGCCCCCTTCAGCAACGTGAATGGACCACCCAGCACTTCACGGAATCCGGTAACTTGAGCACCCCTCCTGGGTCAACCTATACCCCCTATGAGTGCGGCGAATAGTCTGCCAATCCTAGAGTAAGGTACCCTCCGTCCTAACGCCATGAGATGCGGACCCGTTGCCCTCTAGAATCCGGCTATTCGTGCACCCCACCGCGAGATAATCCTAGTACAGAAAAATAAAATAATATACAAGGGTGACATCGACCTCAGCCCGGTCGTGCCCCAAAAGAATAATATACAAACTGGCAGTGACGGCAGTTCACATATCGGAAGCTCGCCCCGCAATATCGAATGTACAAATAAAATTAAAACTGTACTATCATTGCACCACTGGCTATCCACCATGACGATCCAACCAACATCACAACACATTACAGAACATCAACGTGAATGTCACGTTCGCAAACCCTTCTAAAAGACATATAGGAATTAGACGAGTTTACCGATCAAAAGACATTCACGGTCGCAGATGGAAATGTAAGTACTGATAAACGCACACTTAAATTATCGATCGACTAAGTTCCAAATTGGCCCCAATAGCAAAACAATACTTCACTGAAACCTGGGCCAAAACAGAATATCACAAAAATCACAATTCCACATTATGGGGCTACAGTAAAAATTTGGAAGCCCGTCTCCACTAAATGGCCGCGGATCCGCCGCCAATTTGGGGTTAGTGTGGCGGATCCGCGGCTACTTGGAGGCATCAGGAGCTCAAATTTTTTCTGTACCCTTATATTCTCCTGCACGGATTTTTAAGATGTGTGAAATAATTTTTTGACCACATTTGAAAGTCGACAGCAAACAGAAAAATGGAATCGTGTTTTTGGAAATTTCCGTCGATCGATCTTTCAAGCACGTTTAAACAATCTAGTAAGGGGTTTAAAGGGTGGCTCTGATACCATGTAGGGTTCCGGCAGCGCCCCGGCCATGAAAACGCGGCCAAAATGCGGAACAAAAATTTTCTAAACAGGCGCTACCGCTACCCGATTCCCGGATCGACCCTAAACTCGATACTAGCAAACTAAAAAGGAGTTAGAATCGTTATACCAAGATGATCCGAGTCCTTCGGTCTTCATTCCAAGCTCCTTGTGGTTCTTTGACGATGTTTGGTTGCCGGTCTTCCTCCATCTCCGATGATCCACCCGAGAGAAACGGTGCAAGCTCTAACCTCGACAAATGAGGTAACCTACGCTCCAAAGTCGCTAGCTATGGAGAGTGGAGCTGTATGGAAGTGTCACTACATTTTTCTCTCTTTTCTTTTTGCTCATGGAGCAAACATAGAAGATGAGGAGATGATGATCAAAAGCATGAGCTAAAATGGATAAAGTGTTTTTGTGTGAATATGAGAGAGTGAGGGAGTGTGTCATGTAATGTGCCAAATGAAATGAAGCCCCCACCTTGAATTGGCCAGCCCCCCTCTCTCATTTCCACCAAAAATATCATTTTCCAAAGTCAAATTATAATAAACAAATGCACAATACTATGAACCATGCTCATGCCACATCATACCCTCCACCTCATTATAAAACAAATGAATTTCCATAAATGGAAAATCAATAATGAGGTGGCAAAACTTCTAGAAGCTATTCCGTATAAAATACGGAATACTTCCCGGTAAATATACCAAAATACATATACGCATATTCGTACAAAAATACGAATAGCCTAGAGAGAAAATAAATAGCGAACAATAATACTAGAATACATATATATAAATACATATGTAAATTATTAAATCAAAACCTGATTTAATAATCTGGCTTAATCCTAAGCCGCTAGTATTATCAACCGTCCGATTAAAGTCTGCGCAGCATGCACATATTTAATCGGACACCTGTATGTATCAACATACGCCATGTACACCATACCGCCTGAACCATGAAAACCCTCTGTGTGGGACTCTAAAGACTCGTCAATACGCTGGCAGTGGGTTTAACCACAAGCACGTCAGCGGCACTAGCTGTACGTAACGGCTACCCAGGTATTGAGCGAAAGGGAGGCCGACGAGCAAACTCATCCTGAACCCTTACTGAGCCTGACAGTGACAATATCCGTACAGTCCGGTCTGTTCGTCTAAGAGCATCGCATATCGAGTCTAGGGGTGGATAAAGTCAGACCCCTAACAACGCGATATTTAGTGTCGGCATGTAACCCATCACCTCCTGAGAAACTATCGATCCTGGATCGGTAATCCTCGTCTACCATGGCCATGGATTTATGGTGATGGCCACCCGTACACAATGCGACATCAACCCCCAATACCGGAAGAGACGAATCCCTGACGATCCGATCACTGCCTCCATGTGGCTCGGGACTGTACCCAACTAAAACCTGTTTGCACGACTTCTTTGAGCCGTGGTAGGGTAATAATCAAAGCACAGTAGGAACTCACACGAGACAAATGACGATCTCAGTTCGACAAACTAACCTGTACACATGTCACCTGGGAACTGTTGTCTGACAATAGGTATAATACCAACTAGCAGGTTCCCGGCGAGTCCGTCCAGTGTAGTCATAACCCAATGAGCACCTGCATACTATCTTAGGTGAATATACTAACACCAATGGCTTGTGAGACCAGGCCACCGCCCCTCGTCGGGGTCTCGATCAGTATACACTAGTCTACACTGGAGTATCGATACCCAGTCTCGATACTCCTACGACTAGGGACATTTAAGGATGTGCTTATAGACTCCAGCTCCCACATATATGATCGCCATCATACTGCTGGAAGTCAAGAAAGAATCCTAAGGGCTCTATCAACACGTACATGATGATAAAGACAAACCAGATAGCATACTATCATCTTGAGTAAGACTGTTTTATCGGTATAGGTCCTACCTCAATCATCTTAATCACAAGTCCGCGACTATGATAATTGCCTTGAGGGCACTATAGCCAACAATCTCCCACTTGCACTTAAGGCCAATTATTGCGATGTCGCATACTCACAGCCCGTGTGATACCGAACACCCAACTTCTCTACTAATCAGTTTCGCAAAGCCCGTTTGCAAAAATGATTGCGTTCGAGAAATAGCCTCAGTGAGTGGATCCGCTCCAATGTTTCTTTCTGTATCTCTCCATATCTCAACTTCGCGGAGAAAACTATCTCCCGAAATGAGTAATACTTCTTTTAGAATTTGTCTGGATATCTGATGGGACCCAGTTCACAAATGAACTACAAATCCAGCAAACTACTTAGACTGTATCGTCTACTGAATTTAATCAGTATCCTGCGCCATGCCTTTCCTCAGTATCCGCTTGGACCACCTGTCCAACATACTGTCCCTCAAAAGAGGGAAAACTATAACTCTGACAGTCACACTGTCATCCAGGTCATCTTGGAAGCCTGAAATGATAAACGTCTCTCGAAGGAGGCTGCCGTAATCATTTCCCAAGAACATTCACTTATGTTCAATAACTGCTTTCCAATGTTTCTCCAGGATTGGATTAATGTATCTACTTATTGCATCTAGTGCAAAAGTAATATCTGGTGTGGTACTTGACATTTCATGATTAACTCAATTGCCTAAGCAAATGATATGCTAATCATGCAGATCCCTCTCTCCTTTAGTCTGTAAGATACCTTTTAGAGAGGGTGACTCCATCACCTGCAGGTACACCACCATGCCAGGAGTCGTCCATTTAATGTCAAAGTACCCAGATTAGGATACTTCCCAAATCTAGATCTAAAACCATAGATCTAGTAACCAGGAAACTTGATATTATATCCATATCCTATGTGGAGAAACAACTTTGTGACAACCACAGTATAACCGATCGTTGTATAGAAATATCTCTTCCTATTAAGTGCATGTCATCCCGAATCCTCGGACATCACACCCTACTACCTTCTTACCAGATCCATCTCCTATTCTGATGAAATCAAAACCTATGACTGTCACATCAAAAATAGATGATCTATTTCCGCTATACCTTCTTTAGTCTGTAAATAGACATAAGCTACTTGCCTACTATGCTTCCGCTGCTCCCACTGACTACAACAACCCTCTGGCAGAGTCATATACACTTGCACTTCTAAAGCTAGTTTAGAATGACGGTATACTCATCCTCCTGCCGGGTCTTATAGTCTAGAACAGTAGCAATGGCAAGTCTGTGTAAATAAGAACCTCCCTGTCACCGTCTCTGAGAAGACCGAAGTACCTCTCAGGTGCCTGAGGTTACCCACCAAATCTGCGGAGTGGCTAATGGAACATCAAATCCAGTTGAATCCTTAGGTTCTTTTAAATTTCCAGTAATCGTTTGTGGTTCTGGAATAACTTCCAGTTCTACCATACTCCCGCTTGTGTTTTCTGAAAAAGTCCATTTTATTAAAACTATGGCGAGTCAAGAACAATATAAATATTGATCTTCCTGATGGTAGAAAGTTAACTCTCGTCAAAGCCCGGGATAACCCACAAACAGCCATTACTGAAGCATGCTTTGGGTTTATCCGGATTCTGGTTTTAAGCATCAGCCGGACAACTCCCTATACCTTAACATCGTTAAGATATAAATTGATTCTATATAAATCTAATATAGAAACAAAAGCACTAATTTAATTTGAACCAGATTCAAAATCATGCAGCTGTCTCCAGTGCATATCAATCAAATGGAAAGAGGACAATCAACATTACTCATCTAGGAGTCCATCCATATATGAGTAACCCAATAGAGAAGCAAGTTCTCAAAACCATTACTGTTAACTGAATACCAAACACAAGTATCTACATCTTCGACTTCCTCGAAGAATCCTGATACTTACAACAAATGGTTCTCTACTTTATTCTTATACCGATAACTTCTGAATATCTGGACCTTGCATTTCAACGAAATACACGTCCAGAACTGGAGAAGTCATATGTAAACACAATATAGTACTAGTACCAACCCCTTTGTCCTTATGGACACTGGACAACATACAATACTTTGTATATGTCCTCTGAGTTCAACAACTCAAACCCTGTGCGTCGTAGGTTGAAAAACTGTAGTATAGTTAAGAAGAATTACACCGCTGTTGAATGCACCTTACCTAATCACCAACCGATATAGGTAAAAGTCACAGACATAATATCAAAAAGATATATCTCACTTTATAAAAATAAACGTACAGATATATCAGTTTGAAATTGTTGCATAACAACGGATATTCAAAACCAAATATTTGCCATCCGGCAAAATCCAGATGATTTCCTCAAATATCACCAATTACAACGAATTCCGATATAATGAGGATCTAATCACCCAATTCCCAATATCTTACTCCCACTCACCATCCACAATATCATGCAGATGTGAGAAACTGATCTGGTAAATACATACCCTGGAGTTAGATTCCAATTGGGAAACCAGTTTTCAATTAATATCGCACAGTGAAACTGAAACATGAAAATGTTCCAAAAGGGTTAACTGGTATACCTAGTAACGCCTCTTCCATTATCCTGAATCTTGACAGTAACCATATACTTACCTGCCCTCACCCCAATCCCTTTATTATGTCTTTACTTATTACCTTCTGTACATCTTCTTTAGGCTAATTGGTTTTCTTCCTTCCCTACCCTTCGGCACCAGCCTAAGATTTGGAAGAAGACTATCCAATAAGCGTAATAGGTGTACTCTCCTAATCCTAGGAGCCCTCGCAACCTGAGAGAAGGTAATAGGAAAAAACATCTGAATAATCCTATCCAATCTCTCCAGAACCAGAATCCATCCTCGAAAAAGTTCCTTCGAGTTCGTATATAACCATACGATGGATTTATCCAATGGAAGTGGATATCCGTAGTGATACGGAGTGTCCTAGAGAAAAGAAAAGTGGATGTAGGAGTGGCAGGGGTATACCCAGTCTTTGTCGTGAATGATGGTGATCGCAATTTCCTTTGCCATTGTTCTAATCCCTTTATATGTTTTTACTTATTACCTTCTGTACACTACACTTAAGCTTAATTGGTTTTCTTCCTCCCCTACCGTTCGGCACCTGCCTATGGTTTGAAGGAAGACTATCCAATAAGCTCAATAGGTGTACCCTCTCCTAATCCTAGGAGCCCTCACAACCTGAGAGAAGGTAAAGAGAAAAGACAACCGAATAATCCTATTCTATCTCTCCAGAACCAGAATCCATCCTCAAAAAAGTTCCTTCGAGTTCGTATGTAACTATACGATGGATTTATCCAATGGAAGTGGATGTTCGTAGTGATACGGGGTGTTCTGGAGAAATGCAAAGGTGATATAGTGGCAATGATATATGCGACACCGTGATATTCCAAAATCCATAGTGCTTTAAGAAGGTTCGGTCAACTTGGTTTTATGAGTTTTAGTCAAAGGTCGGGTCAAAGTCACAGCAAGAGAGAGAGAGAGAAGAAATACTCAGCGTGCACTCTAACCTAGATCAGAATGGTTAATCATTTTATCTAATCTGGATGGCTCCCACTGTTTTCTCGAATTCTCCTCCAAACCTAAAAGGAGAATTAGTCGGAATCACCCGAGGAGTAATCCAACTCATCAGTGGGAATCGGGATCCAACTATCATCGCATGATGACTTGATGGAAGCCACTAAAGTCACCACACTTCAGAAGGTATGCGCAAGCCTGGCAAGTTTCCTGTATGTTTGAAACTCTCGATATATGTTTTTACCCCTAAGACCCATGTGACCTTGACACAGTCAACAAATCAAAGAGTCTTAGTCAAGTTCAGCCCGTCATTATCCTGGATTGCATTAAACCCACCCGTACGAGCCTTTGACACGGTCAACAAGGCCGCACGACTGTCCTAACTAATCGCATTAATATGCCACAAACAAGCACTACTTAGCTACCGCACACTACGCCTTGACACAGTCAACAAACGCAGCACGAATACTAAGCAATACTTGTAAGAAATGACGAAGGGTTACGGCTGGTTTTTTGGCGAAAAAACTTTAACGTAATGAACTTGATATCGTTGAAGGAATCCAAGTGGTTTTTACAAATATATAGTGGCGAAAAGTTCTGCTAAAGAGGTCACTCCCGGTGAAGGGATCTCGGCTCTTTCCCCGTCGAATGGGGTGCAGGATATCCCAAACTGAATATCACGATGCAAAGCAAAAATAATCAACTATAGTAAAGTTATTACGTTGACGCAAACTTTTACCCAAGGGGTCACTCCCGATGAAGGGATCTCGGCCCTTGCCTCGTCGAATGAGGTGCTGGATATTCATGACCGAATACCACTGTGCAAAGCAAAAGAGAACGTCTGTAATGTCAGGTTTTTAAAAAACTTGGTTCCAACAACATCATATACAGGTTTGTTTTATCCTTGTATTGATAAGAATCTATGCAGTCACATCAATTAATCACACCTGAAAAGAACGAAAATAAAATGTACGTATATGCCATCCGCATTCGCCACTGGGCCCCGTCATCACCCGTTAGGTTACTTAACTAATGACAGAGCGGGAGCTGGACTCGCGCGGGTGCAAAACATATACAACATATACTAATATATATAAATATATATATATATATATATATATATATATATATATATAACATTTGTCCCAGGCATGATATAAGCAACATCACAGAAACATCACAGAAGCAATACAGAATGGTGGATAATCTGGAGCCCCGGGTTTCACTTGAGCCGCAAGTGAGACACGACGTTCCCTGTCGTGTGGATAGCATGTGCAATGAAACTTAGATCCCTACGAGCGCGGAAAGTTACCCGCAAAACTAGAAGCGAGGCAGCCCCCTTCAGTAACGTGAATGGACCACCCAGCACTTTACGGAATCCGGAAACTTGAGCACCCCTCCTGGGTCAACCTATACCCCCTACGAGTGCGGCGAATAGCCCGCCAATCCTAGAGTAAGGTCCCCTCCGTCCCAACGCCATGAGATGCAGACCCGTTGCCCTCTAGAATCCGGCTATTCGTGTACCCCACCGTGAGATAATCCTAGTACAGAAAAATAAAATAATATACAAGGGTGACATCGACCTCAGCCCGGTCGTGCCC
Organism: Agapanthus africanus; assembly: GCA_030015575.1. NCBI lineage: Eukaryota > Viridiplantae > Streptophyta > Magnoliopsida > Asparagales > Amaryllidaceae > Agapanthus > Agapanthus africanus. The sequence goes on along the minus strand of CM057339.1, from coordinate 817,228,266 downwards.
CAAAAGAATAATATACAAACTGGCAGTGACGGCAGTCCACATATCGAACGCTCGCCCCGCAATATCGAATGTACAAATAAAATTAAAACTGTACTATCATTGTACCACTGTCTATCCACCACGACGATCCAACCAACATCACAACATATTACAGAACATCAATGTGAATGTCACGTTCGCAAACCCGTCTAAAAGACATATAGGAATTAAACGAGTTTACTGATCAAACGACATTCACGTCGCAGATGGAAATGTGAGTACTGATAAACGCACACTTAAATTATCGATCGACTAAGTTCCAAATTGGCCCCAATAGCAAAACAATACTTCACTGAAACCTGGGCCAAAACAGAATATCACAAAAATCATAATTCCACATTATGGGGCTACAGTAAAAATTTGGAAGCCCGTCGCCACTAAATGGCCGCGGATCCGCCGCCAATGTGGGGTTAGTGCGGCGGATCCGCGGCTACTTGGAGGCATCAGGAGCTCAATTTTTTTCTGTACCTGTTCCCCTCCGAAAGACGGCGACGACGCAAGGACGTCTAGCCTGAGATTCGGGGCAGATGCTATATGGTTTTATCCGTCTATCTCTCCGAAGATGCCAAGTTGATTTATGGCACTGTGTATCGGAGATATAGACGGATGCGGCCGATGTTGTAGACTTCGTCAGATTCTCCCTCGCTTGAGGGGTTTTTGATTGTGGGGACGCTCTTCCCTGCAGGCGCAAGCCCCTGCAGTTAATTACGCTACCGCATCGCGGTAACAACTTTCTCCTTCTCCAGAATTTCACTTCGTGTCATGTGTGTTTGTTTTGTTTGTAGTTGCTCGTGGATTGTATACGGAGACTGAATAATGCCGTCGCCCGTAGGACGTGGATTAGTCCAAATCTATATTTACTTAGATTTGGGTTTGGTGTTTTAGTTTAAGGATACGTTAGCCGTGTTGAGGGTAAGATCAACTTAAACGTTCGTTAAGGATACGTTAGTCCTGTTTGAGACTAAGATCAACTTAACGCGGTGATCCATTTAACATATGGCCATCGGGACTCGTCACCTCTCTGACGTCATTGAAGGATTACAACGATAGGTGTCAGAGGAGTTCAGAGATGTACCCTTGAACCAAAGTCGATTTGGAGTTTTATAGTACATTTGAATGTTTAAGGATACGTTAGCCGTGTTTGGGGCTAAGATCAACTTAAACGGGACCATTTAGATCCGGCAAAAGAGCATTTGGAGGCTCTATTGTTCCAGTTTAGGGACGTAGAGGTCCATGTTCCAGTTTAGGGACGTGGTGGTCCATCGCCAGTTTAGGGACGTGGTGGTCCATAATTAGTTTAAGGACGTTTCGATCCATCGCCAGTTTAGGGACGTGGTGGTCCATTATTAGTTTAAGGACGTCTCGGTCCGATATTAGTTTAAGGACGTCTCGGTCCATAATTAGTTTAAGGACGTTTCGGTCCATCGCAAGATTAGGGACGTGGTGGTCCATTATTAGTTTAAGGACGTTTCGGTCCGATATTAGTTTAAGGACGTCTCAGTCCATCGCCAGTTTAGAGACGTGGTGGTCCACTATTAGTTTAAGGACGTTTCGGTCCGATATTAGTTTAAGGACGTCTCGGTCCATAATTAGTTTAAGGACGTTTCGGTCCATCGCCAGTTTAGGGACGTGGTGGTCCATTATTAGTTTAAGGACGTTTCGGTCCGATATTAGTTTAAGGACGTCTCGGTCCACGAGTTTAAGGACCCCGCAGTCCATATCGATGTGTGGTCGTCGGGACCCGTCACCTCTCTGACGTCGTTGAAGGATTACAACGATAGGTGTCAGAGGAGTTCGGAGATATACCCTCGAACCGGTTGTAAATTGATTTAGGAGGGCAACCGTGCTCAGTCAATTTAATTTGAGGACTTACGGCCATGACTGGGCTAAGTCCAGTTTCAATATTCTTTTGTCTTTGGCCTATTGGACCTGTGCTAGGGCCTTGCCCCTTTACTGCATTATTTTTCTTTGTTTTGGTTGGGATCTGCCCTTTTATAAATGATGCAGAGCATCTATTTTGCTTGGGCTCTGCCCTTGTTAAAATGCATAGCATTTTTGATTAGGCCTGTTAGGCCTTTTAATTGGGCTCTGTCCCTTTTCTTAATAATGCAGAGCATTAAATACTCTGACAGTGCCCCACATGGCTTGTCAGGCGCTTTGCACAAATTAAAGAGCGCAAGCGCATGTGGAAGTGATACGTGTCACGCTCTGGTGAGCGCAAGCGCAACAGCACAGTGCGCTGCGTCAGTGCGCTGCGCTGTTGCACTGCTGACACGTGACGCTTCCTGGCGGCTTGCGCAATAGCGCAGTTTTGGCAAGTGCTGGGCACTGTTCTTATTCTTTTTGGATCAATTTTAGATTAAAGAAAACAAGTTTTTTCTTGTTTTCAAAGAACCAGTGGTTCATAAAAGGTGCAAGGCACTGTTATCTTGAGAATCTTTTAGATTCAGAACCAATGGTTCATAAAAAGAAGCGCAAAGCACTGTTTTTTATTTATTTTTTTCTTTTCATTAGAGATCTTTGATCTTGTTCTCAGATCAATGATCTGTTCATAAGAGAATTTTCTCTTTTTCTAAAGGTTTTTTACCTTTTTTGTTCTTGAGGAATTCTCTCCAATTCTTCAGAGTTCTCTCTGTTTGATTTCTCACAAAATGTTGATGCCTTTGAATTGAAGTCTAGGGGTCTTTATATAGTGCCCATACGTTTGTTGAATTTGTTAACGAGATCTTTCTCTGAGTGATTTGGGGAATTTTCCCCACCGTTGGATCTTTGATCCAAGGGCTTCTGTTCTACAGAAGAAAGTCTTCTTGTTTTAACAAGAACAGAAAGATCTTATTAGAATTTTAATCCTGTTTGGCGCAAATATCCCAGTGCTTGACACGTGTCGCACAGCGCAGCGCTTGCGCAGCTGTGCAGATACGTGTCGCGCAGCGCAGCGTCTGCGCAGCTGTGCTTGCGCCACTGTGCAGACACGTGTCGTGCAGCGCAGCGCTTGCGCAGCTGTGCTTGCGCAACTGCGCAGACACGTGTCACGCAGCGCAGCGCTTGCGCAACTGAAGCGTTACTTTCTTTACTTTTTATTAAAGAGCCTTGCTCTGATTGGACGCACTGCCTCGGGCGCTGTGCTGACGCATCAACTTCTGACACGTGGAATCCTGCGCACAGCGCAGAGGATCTGAAGCGTTGCTTCATTTATTAAAATTTAGATTTTCAAGGTAGAGCTTTGCTCTGATTGGGGGAATCGAAAGATTTGCTTCTTTTCCCACCTTGGAATTTGAACAGAGCTTTGCTCTGATTGGGGTAAACAAATGCCCCCCCACCGTTGTGCTTACGTGGCCCCAAACGTGAGCGCAACGGTGGCAAAATTCCAACCGTTGCGGCAGCCTTGGGAAGTTGAAAGGGCATTTGACGCCTATAAATAGGACCTTTGGTCCTCAAGAGATGATTATCATCTTCAAAAAATTCTATCTTCAGAGCTTTGCTCTTGTCTTTAAGAACTCTAATAATTAGAATTTCTTAGAACTTTTGAGGTAAAAATTTTAATTAATTTAAATTAAATTAAGTTAATTTTAATTAACAGAGCCTTGCTCTTAATAGATCCCTGATCTAAAGAAAACCCACCAGGGATTTCACTTAGTAGAGCTTTGCTTTATAGGTCTGAAAGGATCTAAAGAGATCTAGAGGGAACCCTATTAGGGTTCCATTAATAGAGCTCTGCTCTCTAAAAGATTTTTCTTGTATTTTCTTAATTCATTAATGGAGCTTTGCTCCTTCCAAATCATATAGAAGAACTCTTAAGAATTTTTCATGGATCTTGGAAGTTAAAGATGGCATTTGATATTATTATTATTATTATTATTATTATATCGTCTTTTTAGAGCAAAGCTCTCAATATTCTCCAGGGATTTTCTTCAAATTCTCCTCATAACTGATTTTGACCCGTGTCACTCCTGTCTGCAAAGCATTGCTCTCAATGAGTTTAACTTTTAACTTTCTGTATCTTCTTATTTGCTAATCTCCCTGTACTGTTTTCTTCAGGTATTATGGCGGTGCGTCTATATAGCCTGCACGAGTTCATCACTTATGAGGACATCCGGGTACAGGGTCGTCAACAAAACCAGGAGTTTACAGATGCCCAGTGTGCGGAAGTTATGGGTCGCCTTCATGCAAGCGTTGGTTGGCTGCTTCCTCGTCGTTCAGCTCTCTTGAAAGTCGTGCTGGGAGCGATTTGGAGAGCACTCCCGGGGTTCCACAAGGCCATGCCGCTCAATGCGCTGGATGACGCTGAGGACAAGGTGCATTCAGTGCACCTGTCAGGGCTAATCTCGAAGAATCGACGGGACAGCCTCGTCGACATTCTTCATCAATTCTTCCAGCAGACGACGATAATCGCTGCTTATCGAAGGATGGGGGGCTTTCCGAGGATCTTGACACACAGGAGCGCGAGAGATTGCGCATAAGGATAATCAGAAAGGCCAGAAGAACTCTGGATGGCCTTACTTTTGACTTTCTCAATCCGTGCCCTGGATCTGAGGTTATTCCATTGTAATAATATTTCTTGTTTATTGCTTTATGATTGTAAGAATTATTTTTGGCAATATTAATGAAGAAGTTTTATCCCAGCTTGTCTTATTCCTCGCTCTGAGTCTTTTGCACATGCATGAATGAGTGTGTCTCGAGTGATTGATTAAACGCCAATCAGATGTTCTTTCTGTCGCTTTCTTCTTTCTTTTATTATCCGCATATTACCTTAGTGAACATGGTTGACAGATAATAGAGTACGCATCTTGATTTCTTCAAGAGATAGTGATGGCTTAGGTCGCAGGTTCAGGTCTGCTGCCTAAGACTTTTCAACTCTATGAGCCGTGAGGGTCTCATAGAGGCTTTTCTCCCTACGGATCGAGAGGATATCGTAGGTGGGTTTTCTCCTTAGGAATCGTGAGGATTCCCAAGTGTGTTTTCTCTTATAAGTCGTAAGGATCCTATAAGAGAATTTTTCCCTTTTACGAGTCGAGAGGACCCGTAAGAGGTTGTTTCCCTCCTTGTCGAAACTCGACTTTGGAGAATGAGACCCGTGAATAGTATGCAAGAGACCATTTTAGATCGACTTGCAGGGTCCCATTGTTCAGGAAGCAAGTTTTTTAATCCCTGCTGCCTAAGGCTTCATCTTGCAAGTTGAGACGAATCGGGAATTTCCCGCGGAGACATTGGTTTCTCTGCGAGCCGACGCGAATCAGGAGGCTCTCGTCAAGGATGTTTGTTTCCCTGAGTTGAGGTATTTGCCAAGGATTATTTGTTTCCCTGGTGCCAAGGATTATTTTTTTCCCTGGTGTTGAAACGAGTCGAGAATTTCCCACGGAGACACTGGTTGCTCTGCGAGTCGACGCGAATCAGGAGGCTCTCGTCAAGGATTGTTTGTTTCCCTGAGTTGAGGTATTTGCCAAGGATTATTTGTTTCCCTGGTGTTGAAACGAGTCGAGAATTTCCCACGGAGACACTGGTTGCTCTGCGAGTCGACGCGAATCAAGAGGCTCTCGTCAAGGATTGTTTGTTTCCCTGAGTTGAGGTATTTGCCAAGGATTATTTGTTTCCCTGGTGTTGAAACGAGTCGAGAATTTCCCACGGAGACACCGGTTGCTCTGCGAGTTGACGCGGATCAGGAGGCTCTCATCAAGGATTGTTTGTTTCCCTGAGTTGAGGTATTCGCCAAGGATTATTTGTTTCCCTGGTGTTGAAACGAGTCGAGAATTTCCCACGGAGGCAATGGTTGCTCTGCGAGTCGACGTGAATCAGGCGGCTCTCGTCAAGGATTGTTTGTTTCCCTGAGTTGAGGTATTTGCCAAGGATTATTTGTTTCCCTGGTGTTGAAAAGAGTCGAGAATTTCCCACGGAGGCACTGGTTGCTCTGCGAGTCGACGCGGATCAGGAGGCTCTCGTCAAGGATTGTTTGTTTCCCTGAGTTGAGGTATTTGCCAAGGATTATTTGTTTCCCTGGTGTTGAAACGAGTCGAGAATTTCCCACGGAGGCACTGGTTGCTCTGCGAGTCGACGCGGATCAGGAGGCTCTCATCAAGGATTGTTTGTTTCCCTGAGTTGAGGTATTTGCCGAAGACATTGGTTTCTTCGGAGTTGAGATGAACCGTTGAGGTTTGGCTTCGTTTTCTGGCGGAGCCTGTTGGGAAAGTAAGGTTCCCTTTTTGTTTGCGTCCTTGGATTGTATACAGGGATCGATGTGATCTTAACTGTAGGGCCAAAGTTTTATCATCATTTTTTTTATTTTATTTCCGCGATGCTCTATCATTTCAGCTTTTATATCGCGAAGGTCGCAATTGCCCAATCATTTCGGCTATTTTTCGCGGTGCCCAATCATTTCGGCTGTTTATTTCATTTTTATTCGCTGCTTTTTATTGCCAGTTTCCCAATCATTTCGGCTTATTTTGCATGCATACATTTTTACTTGCTGCTTTTTATTGCAAGTTGCCCCATCATTTCGGCTATTTTGCATGCATACATTTTTACTTGCTGCTTTTTATTGCAAGTTGCCCTATCATTTCGGCTATTTCATATGCATGTGCGGCCTACTGGCTTTTCGCCGTAAACCTGAAATTAGATACCGATTTCGGCATCAGCACCGCTACAACTGGGATATTACCAGGAGCGAATCATCATTTGCCTCTGTCGATGTTGAACAAGGGTGGATTGGCGAATAGGGTTAAGGTCCTGTCGACTAAGGCTTTTGACTTCATGAGCCGTAAGGGTCTCACAAAAGTATTTCTCCCTACAAGTCGTGAGGATCTTGTAGGTGTATTTTCTCCTTAGGAATCATGAGGTCCTAAGTGTTTGTTCCTCTGTAAGTCGTAAGGATCCTACAAGAGGGTTTTCTCCTTGTAAATCGAGAGGATTTACAAGGGTTGTTCATCATGCGAACATATCCCCAGCCATGGATGGGACTTGGTTAGGGAAATGTTTATTTGCGCCCGTGGATTGTATACAAGGGTCAGCATTGAGCCACTTGTAGGGTAATATCGGAAGTTGTGGGGGTTGCTTAAGCACAGGTTTAGGTCTCTGCAACTTAAGACTTTCAAATCTTATGAGCCGTGAGGGTCTCATAAGAGAGTTCTCCTTACGAGTCGTGAGGATCTCGCAAGTGTATTTTCTTCTTAGGAATCGTGGGGATCCCCAAGTGTGTTGCTCCCTTGTGAGTCGTAAGGATCTCACGCGGGTAGTTTCTCCTTACAAGGTCGAGAGGACCCTATAAGTGTTTTTTAACGAGGTTGCGCCCTTTCGGGTTTTCACAAACACTCGCCGGTAATCCTGCTGTTTTTACTCACGGAGCCCTTTCGGGTTTTTTCATCCGTGCCCGTTTTGCTTATGGACATACCGTTTTTTTTCTATTCTTTTTATTTTATTTTCTTTTTCTTATTTTACGAGGTCGCGCCCTTTCGGGTTTTCACGAACACTCGCCGGTAGCCCTGCTGTTTTTACTCACGGAGCCCTTTCGGGTTTTCATCCGTGCCCGTTTTGCTTATGGACATACCGTTTTTTTTATTGTTTTTTATTTTATTTTCTTTTTTTTTACGAGGTTGCGCCCTTTCGGGTTTTCATGAACACTCGCCGGTAGCCCTGCTGTTTTTACTTACGGAGCCCTTTCGGGTTTTCATCCGTGCCCTTTTTTGCTTATGGACATACCGTTTTTATTTATTATATTTTTCTCCCTTTTTTTTATCACGTCAGCCTACGGATGCTGCGGTATTAGTTTAAGGACGTTTCGGTCCGCTATTGAGAAGGCAGGCTACTGCTTATGAAGCTTGAACTTAGGAAGATAGCGAGCAGACATAGTCGTCGTCATCTATCATTGACCTAGGCTGTGGCTCATTAAGCGTAGTATTTCTTTAGGAAGCGACCGTTTATTGGCCTGAAAGGCCTTTCACCGTGCATGTCCATGAGTAGATAGGCCCCACCCTGGTAGACCTTATCTATGATGAATGGGCCTTCATAGTTTGGCTCGAATTTTCCCCGCTTGGCGCGATTGGGGATCATAGGCCTTTTGACCACTAGCACAAGTTCGCCTTGGCGGAATGTCCTCGGTCGGGTCAATCTTTCATATGAGCGCGTCATCTTTGCTTTATAAGCTTCCAGATTTTGTTGCGCTATGAGTCGAGTTTCATCAAGGGCATCGAGCTCCTCAAGGCAAAGGTGAGCATTCTCTTCGTTTGTCAACTCGTAGTGGACTGCCACTCGTAGAGAGGTAGCTCTATCTCGAGGGGGAGTACTGCTTCCGTTCCGAATACCAATGCCTATGGCGTTGTGTTCGTGGCCGTCTTGAACGTAGTTCGATACGCCCAAAGAGCTTCTTGCAGTCTCTCGTGCCAGTCTTTCTTATTTCGGGACACCGTCTTCTTCATGATCTTCATCAAGGTCTTGTTGAAGGCCTCGGCTAGACCATTAGCTCGCGGATTATAAACTGAGGAATATCTCCAGTCTATATTATGCTGCTGTGCGAAGCGACTGATCTTGTGACTTCTATAAGCTGGCCCGTTATCGGAGATGATCCGTCGCGGAGTTCCAAACCGATATATGATGTTCGTTTTGAAGAAGTGGAGGATATTCTCCGCCTTCACTTCCCTTAGCGGTACTGCCTCTGCCCATTTGGAGAAGTAGTCAGTCGTCGCCAGGATGAAACGATGTCCCCTGGACGATGCTGGTTCGATGGGGCCGACTATGTCAGTTCCCCACATTTCGAATGGCCAGCTAGCCACTGTCGGGTGTAGCGGATTTGGATGCTGATGGATGAAGTCCCCATGGATTTGGCATGAGTGGCATTGCTTCGCATATTCGAGGCAATCCTGAATCATCGTGGGCCAGTAGTAGCCTATCCGTTTGATCTTCAACTTCATCTTTGGGCCTGCTTGATGAGAACCGCAGATTCACATGAACTTCCTGGACGACTCTTTTCGCTTCGCCAGGTCCCAGACATCTCAACCACAGAGAATCGAATGACCTCTTGTATAGAGTATCATTGACGAAGGCGAAAGACAGAGCTCGTTTCATGAGCTGATGTCTTGTGGACGCTTCTTCGGGCATTTGGTGGGACTTAAAGTAGTCTATGAAGACTTCCCTCCAATCCTCAGCCTTTTCCCGGTCTTCTATTTGCAAGGTCGTTTGTTCAGTCGCTCCCTTCTCTTCGGATGATTCTGAAGATATTTCTGCTGGGGCAAGCACCTGACGGCTTTGTACCACGATTCTAACATCATCGAGGTTCTCGTCAGCCAGTTCTTTAGCTAACTTGGCTAATGCGTCCGCTTTGCTGTTTTCCGCACGCGGTATGCTTTCCAAAGTATAGGAAGGAATTTGGGTCAACAGTTGTTGCACCTTTTCACCGTACTTCACCAACTCCGGTTTGCACGTTTGGTAGTCGCCGTTTACTTGACTAACGACCAGCTGGGAGTCTCCGTATATGAGGAGGTTTTCAATTCACATGTCGATGGCGATCTCGAGGCCTGTTATCAAAGCTTCGTATTCGGCTTCATTGTTTGTCCTCGCCTCTGTTAGGGAGAAAGAAAAGAGCATTATCCCTCTTTGTGGAGTCACAAAGATGAGTCCTACCCCCGATTTGATTATAGGGGTACTTTGTTTGCGCTTCTTCACGGAAGATGCTCCATCGAAATAAAGTTCCCATTGGGTATCACCACCGTCGATCGCGTCAAACGCATGTTCGTCTGGCAAATCGTAATTCAAAGGAGAATCGGCGGGTATCGGATGCTCAGCGAGGAAGTCGGCGATGGCCTGGCCTTTCACTGCTTTGAGAGGTTGATAGGTTATCGAGAACTCCATCAAGAGCAGAGCCCATTTAGCGAGTCGTCCCGTCAATATGGCTTTTGACATTAAGTATTTAAGAGGGTCCACCTTCGAAATGAGACGGACCTCATGTGCTAATGCATAGTGCCTGAGCTTTGTTATCGCGAAGATCAACGCCAGGCAGTGTTTTTCAATGGGGGAGTAGTTGATTTCTGCCCCCAGCAGAACTCGACTTAAGTAATAAAGAGCTCTCTCCTTCCCTTGATCGTTCTCTTATGCCCATAATGCGCCTAAGGAACCTTCGAGGGCGGTTGTGTAAAGAATGAGGGGCTTTCCCTTAACCGGAGCAGCCAACACTGGTGGATTCTGCAGGTACTGTTTAATTTCGTCCAGCGCGCCCTGGCATTTTTGATCCCAGACGAATGGAGTTCCCTTCTTCATCAGGTGACTGTAAGGACGACACTTGCCCGAAAGGTTGGCTATAAATCGCCGTATATATGCGAGCTTCCCTTGGAGAGATCGCCGCTGCTTAAGAGTCCTTGGCGGAGGCATTTCCATAATCGCCTTGATCTTGGACGGATCTACCTCGATACCTCGGTGTCGGACGACGAATCCCAGGAATTTTCCTGAGGAAACTCCGAATGCGCACTTGAGAGGGTTCATCTTCAAGTTGTATTGCCGAAGGCATTGAAATACAGTTTTTAGGTGCTCGAGATGTTCCTCATATGATTTGCTCTTAACCACGAGGTCGTCAATATAACATTCGACGATTTCATGTATAAGGTCATCGAAGATCTTCGTCATAGCCCTCTGATAGGTGGCACCGGCGTTCTTCAGACCGAAGGGCATCACCTTGTAACAAAATATTCCTAGAGGGGTCCTGAAAGCGGTATGCTTCTGGTCTTCGGGATGCATCTTTATCTGATTATACCCTGATGAGCCGTCCATGAAGGAGAAAACCTCATGAGTGGAAGTATTGTCTGTCATCAGTTCGGTGACTGGCACCGGGAAATCGCCCTTCGGGCAGGCTTTATTGAGATCCCGAAAGTCTACGCATATGTGCACTGTCCCATTTTTCTTCATCACCGGGACGATGTTGGCAATCCATTCCGGATATTGAACCTCTTGAATAAAGCCAGAGTCGATCAGCTTCTTGACCTCGGCGTTGATGCTCATCTCAAGCTCGAGACGCATTCTTCTCGGTGCCTGTTTGACTGGCTTGACGTCCGAGGATATCGCCAATTTATGCACAGCAATTTCTGGATCTAGTCCCGGCATTTCGGAATAGTTCCATTCGAAGCAATCTCTGTGCTGCATAAGTAGGTTTTTTAATAAAGCTACCTTTTCTTCAGATAGCAGCTCACTGACGAACGTCGGCCGTGGGTCACTTGCCATCCCCAACTCAATTTTCTTGAGGTTATCTGCAGTGGTATCTATTCCATCCTCCAGTTCTTTCGGAGCTGGCGGAAATTCTGAGATCACCTCATCATTGCTGTTTTCGAAGCACCAGGGAAGGCTGTCCATGTTCACGGGCTCTTCTTTTAATATTGTTATCATGTGACAAGTGCGAATCCGCATCTAATCCCAATGTTGAGTTGGTTCTATTCTCGTGGCTTTGGGTTTGTGCTTCTGTGGCGGCGTTACCCTTCAGTTGTCAGACAGAGTGAACTTGCCGAGCTGGTACTGATCTTCAACCCAATTCTTAAAGGTGAAGCAGTCTTCGAGAGGGTGCCCTATTACTCGATAGTAAGAGCAATAATTTGGGTCGGAGACTTCGCCTGCTTGTTCGGGGTTTTTGGGCTCCGGCAGTGTAAGTATTTGATGTTTTAGAGCAAGATCAAGTATCTTCTTCGTCTTGTCCCAAGGAAACGAGTACGCTCGACCCATTTTCTTCATGAGGGATAGATCAATAACGCTCGACTCTCGATTGCATGGCTTCTTAACCCTGCTTTGTTGCTGTTGAGCGCCTTTTTGGCCTTTCGACTTATTTCTGCCCCTGCGTCGAGCCTTTTTTATAACAGGTTGACAGGGAGCGGCACTCTCATTTTTGACGACCTGTTGAAGGAGGCGTTGCGTTTTGTCTTTCTCGTAGATGGCCATTTCGCGGTTGTGATCATCTCGGACTTTTTGACTAGCTTCCCTTATAAGCCTGTCCATTTGTTCTTCGAACGACGGACTGGGCACTTTTACATCAGGAAATTTTACTGGTTCAGGATTAGTGTCCTCCTGTTGAGCATCTGCTTCTTCATTAAAGTCATGCACGACGTAACAGTCGCGAAGCAGCTCTCGTTTCTTGGAGCGAATGTATCCGAGCCCGATCGTCTCCATCCTCCCACTAGGCAGCTTGTGCTGAGTTCCGGGAACGTTCCAGACCCTGTCATAGAATTTGGCCTTTCTAACGGTCTATTGGAAGGGTATTCCTTGGCGCTTCAACAGTCTCTTCAAGCCTTCTGTATAATACCTGGGTAGACGGATGGGTTGAAGCCTGTCCAGTGTAGGATCTTCACCGTGCCAGATTTCTTTCTCCACTTTGTTTTCTTCGGACCGGTATAATAGAATTGCCTTCTCGCCTTCTCGCCCGGACGGGACATAGAACGTCTGCAGCTCCTCTACACTGTTGGTGTCGAGCGCACCCAGTTCTTTATAATGTTTAAGCGGCACCATGGTAACTTGTAGACTTTGCTCTTCGTCAGCGGAAGCTCGTATTGAAGGTCGAGCAGAAAATACAGCATGGGCCTCATCCTCCGAATCACTACCAAAGATCAACGTAGGAATGGGTGGTCCCGGCTTGGTGTATTGGGGCGGACCCGAATAAACTATCTCTTCTTCCTCCTCGGCATCACTGCCGAAGACAAGGATGGTAGCGTTAGTTTTATTCTCCGGCTTGCGACACCTTTCCGTGTCTTCGAAATTCGGCAAGAAGTATTTGGCGTCTTCATATTTGCGAACTTCGTTCACGGAAAACGGATTCAATTCTTCCGTCACGGTATACTCGAGACCATCCCTAAAATATTTCATACACTGATGCTGTGTAGAAAGGATGATGTTGTACTCGTGTAACCATGGTCGGCCGAGCAGAGCGTTGTAGCATGTCTTGGCATCTATGACATGGAATTTAATGTCCGTGACGAGCAGCCCGAAGCGTAGCATCAGTATCACAGATCTAAGAGTCTTTGACGATTGGGAGTCGAACCCGGAGATGACGATCTTGTGTCTAGCGAGGTGTTGGACACTCATGCAGATTTCCTTTAGCACCCGCACATTAAGGAGATTAACAGACGACCCGTTATCGATCAGGATTTTGCCTATCTTTATATCATGGCAGTATCCTGAGATATAGAGGGGGCGATTGTGTTCGCACGTCCCAAGGAGAAGGTCTTCATCGCCAAAAGTGACATCGGCCGTGTGCACTTCTTCCAGTTCATCCTTCATCTTTTCTTCGGCCAGGAAAGCTTGGAACTGCTCCGGGTCCTGTAGTGCCTTAATTAACGAATCTCTGGCATCCTTTGATAGTAAAAGGGCATCAAGAATGCTGAGTTGCGAGGGTAGCTTCCTCAGATGCGCTAAGACGTTGTAATCCACCTTATTCTTTTTCGGCGGGTCTTTGGCAGTTAGCTCTTCCATGACTTGGTCATCCAAGGCGATCTCCTCAGGGACCTTTTCTTTCCCTTTGTCTCTTTTGTTTGGGGGTCCGAGATTCTTTTCGGGCAACGTGCGATTACGCAGCCATATATTTTCACAACTCTTCGGCTCTTCTTCTTTTCCCGAAGTGGACTCTTTAAAGAGGGGGCTAAGCTCCAGCTCCTCGTCGGAATCGCACCCGAATGTGAGCACTTGTGATCCTCTGGCATTGACCATGCGACAATTACCGGTAGTTCTGTTAGGCCCTTCGATCGTATCGTTCCGTTCTCGGCGAGTCTTGCGCTTTTCCCGCTTTAACTGCTGCCGGTGAGCAACATATCCTTACCACCATCTATCGAAAGCTTTGCACTCTTCAGTGGGGTGTAAAATCTTTCGATGATACAAGCAATAGGAGGGGTGCATTTCCGCTTCACCAGTAACGCTTCCCTCGGAAGATGGTAGCTTCATACCCATTGACATGGCTTTAGCAAACCTCTTCCTCATCTTGAATTTGATTTTATCCGCAGTGGGTGTACTTCGCTCCAGCGGGAGTATCTCAATTCTTTCGTCAAGGCGCTGGCGTTTGGCCCTTTCGAATACAACCGCCTCGCGCTCCCGATCAGCTTTGCTTTTTAAGAGAGCTTCATTGAGGAATGCATCAATTACTTCATCCGATGGCCCCAGAATTTTCGGTTCGGGATCTGCCCCCAGCGTTTCAGTACAAGGAGTCTCCTCATCGCCCATGAACGAATGGGAAATCACATGACAGCTCGCCACGTATTCTTCAGATTCATCAGATGAACTTTCTCCTTCATCTTCCTCTTGAAAGATGTGGTTGAGGAACTCTTGGAATGTAATGGGAGTCCGTGCCTTCTGGTTGTATTCCTCCAGCGCGTCAATTTGTTTTTGCAAGTCCGTGCGCTTGTCGCCAGGCTTCACGGGCTTCTTTGACTTCTTTTTCTTCTTCTTTGAAGATTTCGATGGCTGGTTATGAATGCTTGGGCCATCTCCATCGATCTTTTGAGTTGGACGAGGCTTCAACATCCCTTCAATGATCTGCGGCTCCAACGGGTTCTTCCACTTGATCGTTGGGCATGTTTGAAGATCATTTAGCATCCTCTTTGTCTTGGCTGATAATACAACCTCCCAAGGAGCTTCTTCAACGACAGAGCATGTTGCCCCCAGCGTATTCATTCCCTTAAAGGTGTGGGGCTGCGGTGGATTCACCTTCCATTTGTCGGACAATGCAAACTTGCTCTGTCGGTACTGGTCTTCAAGCCAATTTTTGAAGACGTAGCAATCCTCGATCAGATGACCCAGTACTCGATGATAAGGACAGTAGTTGGGCTCATTGACGTTACTTGATTGCGACGGACGTTTTGGATCCGACAGATTTATGAGTCGGTTGCGCAACGCCAGCTCGAATAACCTTCTCGTTTTATCCCGGGGAAACGAGTAAGGACGTCCCATCCTCTCCTCAAGGGCTACGTACGGGCGCATATTATTTTGACGAACGACCGGCTTCGAGATGTTCGGTTGCTGTTGACCATTAGCGACAACGATCGCTTTTCCCTTTCCCTTCTCATTTCGGGAGTACGGCTTTGGAAGAGGAGGTTTATGGCCCATCTGATCCATTTGTGCCAGCTTGTCGATTAGTGTCTGGAAGGTGGTCGGCTTGAAGAACATCATAAATTGTGAGATGGTTGCTTGTGGATCAAGGGTTCCCACAAACATTCCTACAGCAGGAGCTTCTTCTATGCGCTGCTCGCATTTTGACCATAAATTACGCCACCGTATAGCATATTGGACCCATGTCTCGCCCGGCTTTACCCTGGCATTGATCAATGCCGTTATCGGGGTACGGTCGCTGGCACTCACGAAACGTTAGGTAAACAGCAACTCTATCTCTGCAAAGGTCTTGATAGAGTTATTCGGGAGCTCCGAATACCACTCGAATGCTGTATCCGATAAGCTACCAACGAACTGGCGAAGCAACAATTTATCATCACCGCCAGTGTTGCCGCAAAGCGCCCTGAACTGGGCGACATGCTGGTGGGGATTGCCAGTCCCCTTATACACATGGAATTTTGGTATCGTATAACCTGGCGGGTACTTGATCTGGTCGTACCAGCCCGGATACGGTCGCCCCGTTTTTACGACCTGACCTGCTGCTTTAGTCGCTTGATGAACCCGGATCTGCTGAGCTATATATTCGTCCAGGTCGGCTTTGGAGATCGCCTCCTCCTTGGCTGTTGACAGAGCTGGTGGAGGATTCAACGTTTCTCCCCTATCGTCTTCAAGGATGATCGGGGGATCTTCAGCAGGTGGATCCTGTTGAATCATCATGCCCACCATGTCCTGGAACAGGAAGGCCATTTTCTTTATGCTGGCTGCCTGTTCCGCATCTTCTTTATCCTTCTTCTCCAGTATGCGACGAAGGAATTCGGCGTCAGTTTCCTATTCCTGACGTTCATCCGAGGACGTTTCAGGGGTTTCTTTTGGCCCAGTGAGTGCGGCCATTGCGTTCATCTTCTCTTGGAGCTTTTGCTGTTGCTCTTGAGCCTTGGTCATTGACCGTGTGAGCGGTCTATGACCCGTTGATGTGCGGCTGTCCTCCTTTCCCGACGCCATGTATACTGTATGAACTGTTATGCCCCCGGACTTAGGGCGTTTAGGTTCACCACCTTTGGCATCTGCCGCGGGCGCGGGGGTCTTCTCCGGCCTTCTTCTTTTGTGGGCCGTTGAAGTTGAAGGGGCCGTTGCAGTGGGCATCCTAGTGATTGTTGTCCTCTGCTGTTTAATAGGATGGTCTTTTTCTTTTTGTACCTTCGCCTTCTTCTGTTGACGAGAGTGATCTGGGTCGATCACGGAGTCTTGAACCCTCCGCCAAACCTTGTATATTTTTTAGGACAGCTGTTGAGGGGGCTGTTCTTGCTTTATTTCCGGAATTCTCTCCGCGGGCGGAGGAGATCTTTTCAATGCAGCGGTTGGAGAGTTTTTACGTACCCTCCTCAGCAGTTCAAAGCTGTTCCCAGTTGGAACAGCAGCGTTGACCTCCACCACTGGAGCAGGTGGAGTTAGCCCTGAGGGGGAGTTGCCCCCTGTCTTCCTTACTCGCTGCCAATGGCGACGTCGAGCATGACGAGCCGTTGGGACTGGCTCGGAGATAGAGATAGCTTCTTTTTGCCCCCTGTCTGAATGAGGCGTCGCTGGTGTTAACCTCTCAAAGACTGAGGTTGTCTTTTGAGGGGTGATATTCAACCTGTCGAAGACAGATCCTCGAGCAGGGGCAGGAGCAGGAATAGTTAGTCTTGAAAAGACTGACTCTTTGACGGGAGAAGCCGCCTTAACGACTTCAGGAGCAGCAGTTATTGCCTTCCTTGGGACAGCCAATTTAGAGTTCTGATCCAGCCTAGAGAAAACAGAGGCTGTTGGTTTGGTAGTGGTCGACCCGTTGACAGGGGCCGTCGTAGCAGTGAGCCGGTCGAAGACCGACTTCTTGTTCACTTCCGGTGCAGGTATTGGCATGAGAAGCTTGAAGGCGGGATCATGGTCCCGAAAAACAGGCCGGTGGAGGCCTGGGTCACCTTTTCTACCGGCAGAGAGAGGAAGGAAGCCGCTTGGGGCCCATATGCTACACCTCTAGGTGAGGTGGAGCGTCCGTTGTAGTGGCACTTCGAGCAGTTGGTGCAGTTAGAGGCCATTGATGCTTGAGTTCTGCGCCAGGCAAAAGACCAAATCTTAGTAACTTGAAATCCAAAGGCAACCGTTAACAAACCGCGATTGGTTCGCGAAGACGACACACGAAGTGTTGAGTGGAAAGAGGAAAAGGTCCCACCGGGCGTGCTAGAATCTGTTCCCCTCCGAAAAACGGTGACGACGCGAGGACGTCTAGCCTGAGATTCGGGGCAGATGCTATATGGTTTCATCCGTTTACCTCTCCGAAGATGCCAAGTTGATTTATGGCACCGTGTATCGGAGATTTAGACGGATGCGGCCGATGTAGCAGACTTTGTCAGATTCCCCCTCGCTTGAGGGGTTTTTGATTGTGGGGACGCTCTTCCCAGCAGGCGCAAGCCCCTGCAGTTAATTACGCTACCGCATCGCGGTAACAACTTTCTCCTTCTCCAGAATTTCACTTCGTGTCGTGTGTGTTTGTTTTGTTTGTGGTTGCCCGTGGATTGTATACGGAGACTGAATAATGTCGTCGCCCGTATGACGTGGATTAGTCCAAATCCGTATTTACTTAGATTTGGGTTTGGTGTTTAAGTTTAAGGATACGTTAGCCGTGTTGAGGCTAAGATCAACTTAAACGTTCGTTAAGGATACATTAGTCCTGTTTGAGACTAAGATCAACTTAACGCGGTGATCCATTTAACATATGGCCATCGGGACTCGTCACCTCTCTGACGTCGTTGAAGGATTACAACGATAGGTGTCAGAGGAGTTCAGAGATGTACCCTTGAACCAAAGTCGATTTGGAGTTTTATAGTACATTTGAATGTTTAAGGATACGTTAGCCGTGTTTGGGGCTAAGATCAACTTAAACGGGACCATTTAGATCCAGCAAAAGAGCATTTGGAGGCTCTATTGTTCCAGTTTAGGGACGTAGTGGTCCATGTTCCAGTTTAGGGACGTGGTGGTCCATCGCCAGTTTAGGGACGTGGTGGTCTATAATTAGCTTAAGGACGTTTCGGTCCATCTCCAGTTTACGGACGTGGTGGTCCATTATTAGTTTAAGGACGTTTCGATCCGATATTAGTTTAAGGATGTCTCGGTCCATAATTAGTTTAAGGACGTTTCGGTCCATCGCCAGTTTAGGGACATGGTGGTCCATTATTAGTTTAAGGACGTTTCGGTCCGATATTAGTTTAAGGACGTCTCGGTCCATCGCCAGTTTAGGGACGTGGTGGTCCATTATTAGTTTAAGGACGTTTCGGTCCGATATTAGTTTAAGAACGTCTCGGTCCATAATTAGTTTAAGGACGTTTCGGTCCATCGCCAGTTTAGGGACGTGGTGGTCCATTATTAGTTTAAGGACGTTTCGGTCCGATATTAGTTTAAGGACGTCTCGGTCCACGAGTTTAAGGACCCCGCAGTCCATATCGATGTGTGGTCGTCGGGACCCGTCACCTCTCTGACGTCGTTGAAGGATTACAACGATAGGTGTCAGAGGAGTTCGGAGATGTACCCTCGAACCGGTTGTAAATTGATTTAGGAGAGCAACCGTGCTCAGTCAATTTAATTTGAGGACTTACGGCCATGACTGGGCTAAGTCCAGTTTCAATATTCTTTTGTCTTTGGCCTATTGGACCTGTGCTAGGGCCTTGCCCCTTTACTGCATTATTTTTCTTTGTTTTGGTTGGGCTCTGCCCTTTTATAAATGATGCAGAGCATCTAGTTTGCTTGGGCTCTGCCCTTGTTAAAATGCATAGCATTTTTGATTAGGCCTGTTAGGCCTTTTAATTGGGCTCTGTCCCTTTTCTTAATAATGCAGAGCATTAAATACTCTGACAGTGCCCCACATGGCTTGTCAGGCACTTTGCGCAAATTAAAGAGCGCAAGCGTATGTGGAAGTGACACGTGTCACGCTCTGGTGAGCGCAAGCGCAATAGCACAGTGTGCTGCGTCAGTGCGCTGCGCTGTTGCACTGCTGACACGTGGCGCTTCCTGGCGGCTTGCGCAATAGCGCAGTTTTGGCAAGTGCTGGGCATTGTTCTTATTCTTTTTGGATCAATTTTAGATCAAAGAAAACAAGTTTTTTCTTGTTTTCAAAGAATCAGTGGTTCATAAAAGGTGCAAGGCACTGTTATCTTGAGAATCTTTTAGATTCAGAACCAATGGTTCATAAAAAGAAGTGCAAAGCACTGTTTTTTATTTATTTATTTCTTTTCATTAGAGATCTTTGATCTTGTTCTCAGATCAATGATCTGCTCATAAGAGAATTTTCTCTTTTTCTAAAGGTTTTTTACCTTTTTTGTTCTTGAGGAATTATCTCCAATTCTTCAGAGTTCTCTCTGTTTGATTTCTCACAAAATGTTAATGCCTTTAAATTGAGGTCTAGGGGTCTTTATATAGTGCCCATAAGTTTGTTGAATTTGTTAACGAGATCTTTCTCTGAGTGATTTGGGGAACTTTCCTCACCGTTGGATCTTTGATCCAAGGGCTTCTGTTCTACAGAAGAAAGTCTTCTTGTTTTAACAAGAACAGAAAGATCTTATTAGAATTTTAATCCTGTTTGGCGCAAACGTCCCAGCGCTTGACACGTGTCGCGCAGCGCAGCGCTTGCGCAGCTGTGCTTGCGCAGTTGTGCTTGCGCAGTTGCGCAGACACGTGTCGCGTAGCGCAGCGCTTGCGCAGCTGTGCTTGCGCAACTGCGCAGACACGTGTCGCGCAGTGCAGCGCTTGCGCAGCTGAAGCGTTGCTTCCTTTACTTTTTATTAAAGAGCCTTGCTCTGATTGGACGCACTGCCTCGGGAGCTGTGCTGACGCATCAACTTCTGACACGTGGCATCCTGCGCACAGCGCAGAGGATCTGAAGCGTTGCTTCATTTATTAAAATTTATATTTTCAAGGTAGAGCTTTGCTCTGATTGGGGGAATCGAATGCTTTACTTCTTTTCCCACCTTGGAATTTGAACAGAGCTTTGCTCTGATTGGGGTAAACAGTACCCTTATATTCGCCTGCACAGATTTTTAAGATGTGTGAAATAATTTTTTGACCACATTTGAAAATCGAAAGCAAACAGAAAAATGGAATCGTGTTTTTGGAAATTTCCGACGATCGATCTTTCAAGCACGTTTAAACAATCTAGTAAGGGGTTTAAAGGGTGGCTCTAGTACCATGTAGGGTTCCAGCAGCGCCCCGGCCATGAAAACGCGGCCAAAATGCGGAACAAAAATTTTCTAAACAGGCGCTACCGCTACCCGATTCCTGGATCGACCTTAAACTCGATACTAGCAAACTAAAAAGGAGTTAGAATCGTTATACCGAGATGATCCGAGTCCTTCGGTCTTCATTCCAAGCTCCTTGTGGTTCATTGACGATGTTTGGTTGCCAGTTTTCCTCCATCTCCGATGATCTACCCGAGAGAAACGGTGCAAGCTCCAACCTCGAAAAATGAGGTAACCTACGCTCCAAAGTCGCTAGCTATGGAGAGTGGAGGTGTATGGAAGTGTCACTACATTTTTCTCTCTTTTCTTTTTGCTCATAGAGCAAACATAGAAGATGAGGAGATGATGATCAAAAGCATGAGCTAAAATGGTTAAAGTGTTTTTGTGTGAATATGAAATGAACCCCTCACCTTGAATTGGCCAGGCCCCCCTCTCTCATTTCCACCAAAAAATATCATTTTCCAAAGTCAAATTATAATAAACAAATACACCATACTATGAACCATGCTCATGCCACATCATACCCTCCACCTCATTATGAAACAAATGAATTTCCATAAATGGAAAATCAATAATGAGGTGGCAAAACTTCTAGAAACTATTCCGTATAAAATACGGAATACTTCCCGGTAAATGTACCGAAATACATATACGCATATTCGTACAAAAATACGAATAGCCTAGAGAGAAAATAAATAGCGAACAATAATACTAGAATACATATATATAAACACATATGTAAATTATTAAATCAAAACCTGATTTAATAATCTGGCTTAATCCTAAGCCGCTAGTATTATCAACCGTCCGATTAAAGTCTGCGCAGCATGCACATATTTAATCGGACACCTGTATGTATCAACATACGCCATGTATACCATATCGCCTGAACCGTGAAAACTCTCTGTGTGGGACTCTAAAGACTCGTCAATACGCTGGCAGTGGGTTTAACCACAAGCACGTCAGCGACACTAGCTGTACGTAACGGCTACCCAGGTATTGAGCGAAAGGGAGGCCGACGAGCAAACTCATCCTGAACCCCTACAGAGCCTGACAGTGACAATATCCGTACAGTCCGGTCTGTTCATCTAAGAGCATCGCATATCGAGTCTAGGGGGTGGATAAAGTCAGACCCCTAACAACGCGATATTTAGTGTCGGCATGTAACCCATCACCTCCTGAGAAACTATCGATCCTGGATCGGTAATCCTCGTCTACCATGGCCATGGATTTGTGGTGATGGCCACCCGTACACAATGCGACATCAACCCCCAATACCGGGAGAGACGAATCCCCGACGATCCGATCACTGCCTCCATGTGGCTCGGGACTGTACCCAACTAAAACCTGTTTGCACGACTCCTTTGAGCCGTGGTAGGGAAGTAATCAAAGCACAGTGGGAACTCACACGAGACAAATGACGATCTCAGGTCGACAGACTAACCTGTACACATGTCACCTGGGAACTGCTGTCTGACAATAGGTATAATACCAACTAGCAGGTTCCCGGCGAGTCCGTCCAGTGTACTCATAACCCAATGAGCACCTGCATACTATCTTAGGTGAACATACTAACACCAATGGCTTGTGAAACCTGGTCACCGCCCCTCGTCGGGGTCTCGATCAGTATACACTAGTCTACACTGGAGTATCGATACCCAATCTCGATATTCCTACGACTAGGGACATTTAAGGATGTGCTTATAGACTCCAGCTCCCACATATATGATCGCTATCATACTGCTGGCAGTCAAGCAAGAATCCTAAGGGCTCTATCAACACGTACATGATGATAAAGACAAACCAGATAGCATATTATCATCTTGAGTAAGATTGTTTTATCGGTATAGGTCCTACCTCAATCATCATAATCATAAGTCCGCGACTATGATAATTGCCTTGAGGGCACTATAGCCAACAGAATTTTCTTTTTCCTAGTGCACAAATCCTTTAGAATTTTCACATAGAACGGAACTTGTTGGATAGCATCTAGGAGAGGAATGTTTATGTTAACTTGCTTAAAAATTTCCACAATCTTCTCCATTTGTGGGCTTGGTCTGTTGCCCCTTAACCTATGTGGATAATGAGCTTTATTAATAAGGGTTTGGTCCAACATTTGTAGAGAAGTTTGTGGAGATGGAATAGGTCCCTGAATTAAGGTTGGGATCGTTTGAGGTTGACTCGAGAAAGTGGGCTGAGGGTTCGAGCCTAGCGGAAAACGGAGAATAGGTTCGGAAGAAGGTAGTGAACTAGACGAATTAGGATTAGAAGTAGAAGCCGGGGTATTATCAATATCATCAACATCAACATGTTCACCCACTTGGTTATTTAGCACTCTTCCCAATCTCAACGTGGTTACGGCGCACACATTATGATTTTGTGAGTGGACAGGATTCGGTAGAGGTTGAGATGGAAATTTCCCTTTCTCTCTCTCACTCATCGCGACATTTAACTGTGCAAGTTATGCTTCTATCGATTTTATGCTTTCACCGTGGGAAGCGGTGTGCTGCAATAACGTTTGGATTGAAGATGTTAAATTAGCTGTCGTTTGTGTAGATTGGTTAATGAAAGTTTCTAAGTTACGTTCGAGTGCAGAGGTTTTATCGGCACCGGCCGTTTGGAAAGAATTATTATAAGGTGCAAAATTGTTGGCCGGATTTTGAAAAGTTTGCGGTTGAAAGGGGTGCTGACTCGATTGTGGTGGTTGTTGTTGCTGTGGAGGAGGTCTTTGATAGTTATTTTGGCTTGGGAACGTATTTTGAGTTTGAGTTTGGTTCTGGTTCCAAGCAAAATTAGGATGACTCTCCATCCCTGATTGTATGTGGAAGAATAATGATCGTTTCTAGGTCGTTGCTGAAGAGTAGCATTGATTTGTTCTTGACCTTGAAACGGTGGGCTCAAAGGACATTCTTTCGTCAAATGTGATGGATCGGAACAGCAACCAGACATGGTTTTGGGGAGCGTAACCTGGTTTAGGGAGACTGATGAAAATTTGTTTTCCATAGCTTCGAGTTTTTTCTGCATCGCTGCCATTTCGGCTTTCACTGCGATGGAAATATCGAGCTGATGGATACCTCCCTTAGAAGATGTTGGCCTAACACTTTTCCACTGTAAGGTTTGTTCGGTGAGATCTTCTAGAAATTGCCAAGCTTCACCATCATCTTTAGACATGAAATAGCATTGACAAATGGTTCAAACATCTGTTTTCTGGCAGGATTAACACCCTCATATATAATTCGGCAAAGTTGCTATATATCAATTCCGTGATGGGGGCATTGTAGAAGAAGATCCTTGAACCGTTCAAAGCATTTCTAGAATGGTTCGTTGGGAAGTTGGGTAAACTGGTTAATCTCGCTTTGAATACGGGCAGTCTTATGATTGGGATAAAATTTCTTAAAGAATGCTATAACGAATTCGTCCCATTTGGCGATAGAATGTGCGGCGGTGCTATAAAGCCATTTTTCTACTAGGTCACACAAGATAAAAGGAAGAAGACGTAATCTCATAGCATCTATAGAAAGTTGAGTAGTGCCCATCATTGCGCATACATTTTCGAATTTGGTGATAAAAACGTATGTGTCTTCAGACTCAAGCCCATGAAATTTGGGCAACAGGTTGATGAAGTGGGGTTTAATTTCAAAATTATCTCCATTGGCTAGTGGAATAGATAGACAAGTAGGAAGGGGACCGCGTATCGGGTAGCATCTTTTATGGAGAGAGATGCACAGTGGATTCTGCGCACCTATGGGTGGTGGCAGGGGTGTGTTGGTAAAATCTGATGGAGAACCGTCCATCTCGGCCATTTTGGTGGGAATAGCGGAAAAAGGAGATGAAGAAGTACCAACTACGGAGTCGATAGCAGAAACACGGACAAGACGGGCACTAGAAACCTGTGTCCAGCCGATCATGCACTAAGCGGGTTCAGCGCAAGTGGCAGCGTGTGTGAGAACTAAAAAGGTTTGTTTTGAAAAGTGTCGGACGTGAGACAAATCATACAAAAAATGCACAATCAACCCTAGAACTAAGGTCACCTAGGTCACGTTACTAGACCGTTCCTAGACTTCCAAAAGACAAGTCGCAGGGTCAATCCTCTACCAGCTCTTTATTACTCTTGTGGCCAGGTAAGTGGGAGGTATCCGCTATACGAAGCACCAAAAATAGCAGGCATAATTAAGTAACCACTTGCTTTAGTCACACTTGTCTAGACACCATAAAAGAAATGCAGATAAGCGATTGATTACCCACGACCCTCCTCTGTCCTAGTTGAGCGCGCGGTCCTCAGAGTCTTGATCTAGATATTTTTTAATTAATGTAGGGTTATGCAGATACTCGTTTTGTGATTTGTGGGGCCTAGGAAGGGTGATTTAATCCCCACCTAATCTGAATTTGGGTTATTACTCCTTAAAGTCCGGTTAAAAATATGCAAAAACAAACAAATTACAAAACGCGCAAAAGATTTTTGAGCGGCGATATTTTGCAAAGAATTCTACAGAAAATCAAATTATTGGATTTCTAGAAGAGAGAGAAAGATATGAGGAATATACCAGAAAATTTTGGAGGCACAATTGTCCAAGGCCGCCGCGGTTCCGTCGCTAAAACCAACTTGTTGCCGTGGTTCCGCCGAGCAATGGAGGGGTCTTCTGCCAAATTTTTCTACAGTGCCTCCTTTGCTCTTCTGGTCCTCTTTGAATGTCTCTGAATCTCAAATTGCTCGTTCCAGTGACTCCAGATTCCCTCGCAAAAAGTCACACACTAATTGTTAAATATACAATTTGCTGTTTTTAATTTTTTATTTTATGGATCGGATAAGAAT
The DNA here is from genome assembly GCA_030015575.1 of Agapanthus africanus. Classification (NCBI taxonomy): domain Eukaryota; kingdom Viridiplantae; phylum Streptophyta; class Magnoliopsida; order Asparagales; family Amaryllidaceae; genus Agapanthus; species Agapanthus africanus. Next base: position 817,203,102 of record CM057339.1, on the reverse strand, counting down.
TCAACCCGAATAGCAAAAAGAAAAAAAGTACGCACGTATTCCTGGCAACGGCGCCATTTGATTGATGTGAAAAAGTGTTTGTAGTTACCGCAATCAATAACGGTGTCGCGAGTAGCTAGCCAAGATGAGTATGGGTCGTCCTCAGGGAAACGTTGAATCTTTTACTTGCTTTAGAGGAGTTGATTGAAAGAAGGGGTGATTGGTTGTAGATCTACGATATACGGTTGTAGAATTTATGAAGAAGAGGCTTGTCGGGTTCATAGAATTTAGTAGTAATGGATGATCAATTAAAGATGACTCTTTTTATTTTTTAATAGATTTAAAACTATATCTATAGTGATGAATGGGGATTGGGGTTCTTTTTGGAAGAAACTAGGGTTTCCCTACTTTTAACCCTTATCCTTGCATTAATCTTTATTCATGTCTAGCCTTTACCAAAACAATTGTTAATCTAATCTCAAATCGCGGTCGAGACTATCAATTAATTGGTAGCGCGCCCGATAAGGATGTTAACATTTATTTTGCTAAAGTTTATAAACTTTATAAGATAGAAAAAAAGTTAAGGGATTTTTTTATCCATTGATCTACCCTAATCCTACGAACCCTAGCAAGCGTAGAATTACTCACGCATGTTTTGAGAAGAAGAAGAAGAAATGATAGATAAGGAAATCATAATGCAGAATTTAAATGCAGAATATAAATGCGAAATAATTAAGCAAATGATCTACTTTTATTAATCAACGTCACAAGTACAAATCTTTCGAATTTAGAATACAAGAAGAAGTTGCTTTCGATCTCTGCCTCGTAGGAAGTAGATACTCCGTCGAAATTCACGTCGCTCTATCACGTCGAATCGCGGACCTGTCATGGATCTCTTGTTCTTGACGGTGACTTGCTTCGTGTTAAAGGTGATAATTTTTAACTTTAGCCCTCGGTCCTTTATATAGTCCCTAAATCAGAAACCCTAGATTTCATAGGTTAAGATATGCAATCACGATCCAGCTCCCAAATTTTCATATCCTATGGCTATTAAATGCCGCGGATCCGCCGCAGATTGTGCATATGGGCAGCGGAAGGGCGGCGGTTTGGGGAGATCAGGATTCCAAATTTCAGGTGCTCTCTCATGTTGACATGTGGAGATTTCTTCAATGCCTGGATTCTTCAAATATTTCCCGAGTCTCTGTCAGTATTGATTCTACGATTTTATTGGCAGATTTTGATCCTGACATCTCGAATATTTCGATCTCCAGACCTAAGCTAAATCTGCACAATATCTCCATAAATAATATTAGTAATATTTGTTAAATTAGAGATAGTATCTTAATCTTTTTATATGGTAATAAATCTTTAAGAAATTTGATTAAGATTATTTCATATGATATGCATAATAAAAATATTATATAATTATAATATGCATATATTTTCCTTCATAATGTTAATTGTAATATATAAACCCATGATAAAAAGTATTTTGCAGATAAACCCACATATGTTTTATAATTATAATAAACACCTTTAAATATTTATCAAAATTAAGGAAAATGTTATATCAAAAGTGCAATATTTTCGACTGAACAGCAGCATACGCTCACTTATCGATCTTTTTGAAGACCTCTGTACCGACACTTCATTTACCACTGAGGGGTTTGTTGCTGAGGCTAACACCTTTTTATTTGCCCTTGCTACTTATCGTGATGAGGAGCTAGTCCGTGCTTTGGTCGAATATTGTCAGCGAGTTGAAGCCCTTCTTCATGAGCTTAAGCATAAGTGTTTTCCCTCGAGAATCTCATTTCTAAAGAGTCGACTAAACGAATGGGTTAAGAGATGCAGTGCCAATCTCTGGTCTTGTGAGAAGAATTTAACTCGAAAATTCTCAGAGCGCGAGTTAGCTTCGAAGGCCATGGAAGACCTCCGAGCTCAACTAGCAGCTAGTTCCACACGAGCTTATGAGATCCGGCGAGCTCTGCAACATGCTGTGACAAAAGTGGTGGCTTTCGATAGAGCCGTTAACTTTACGGAGGAAGTAGTGGAGGGTCACAAGGCTGCAGAAGGGGAGATCGAGTGTTGACTTGCCTTATATCAACAATAGCAAGAGCAAGCAGAAGCCCATCTGGTTGCGTTGATAGATATTGAAACGGAAGTTCAACGGAAGTGCGCTCATCTACCAACCGGTTGAAGAATCCGCCCTTCCAGGCTTTTCCTTGTTGTTGTTTTCTTTATATATACCTTTGTATATTTCCTTCAATTTTGATAGATGAATGAAAAGATATTTTTGATTTGCATCTTCTCTTTTTCTGATTGGCCCAAAATGGCTTAGCTTAGTTTATTTACTCATTCTGGAGCGTTCAGTTTATTCTTCCTTTAGGCATGTGGATAAACTCATCCTAACATGGCATGCATAAACCCTATCGATATAGACATCCGTTAGGTTTGTGGTGCTGGGTTTAGTCCATCACACCGTCACATCAGTAGATTTCTTTTCGGTCTATGTCCACTCAGGTTGCTGGCTCGAGTAGCCACGTACTTGCCTATCGCTGCAGGATATAGCGTCTCAAGTAACCTTCCTATGCTGGTATGTCCGTATTATCGTCAAATAGTTCAGCGTTAGGTGATACCGCGGCGCTTTAGGTTGAGGTCAGACTCCCTTCTTTGAGGAGTCCATGGGAATTTAGAGCCGCATCCGTCTAAGGTAGGTTAACATCCAATGGTCTCTAGGCTTTGCATGTATTGCCATCAAGAACCGAAGCTTGGAACATGCCATCACTTCGTTTCATTTCGATCCTTGGGTCTTTGACGACGCCGTATTCGTACTTCACCGGAGTGATTCGGATGTCCGTGTAGTCTCTATGCTATGTAAGTGCTATCAAGACTTGGTTATTCATCTGACAGAGCACGGGGAAACGCATCGCTCCTCTACATCCATAAACTGCTTAAAGAAGTTGAAATTCGAACCATCTGTGTGGCAAAGAGAAATTTATCTTATCATTTTTTCTTTTTTTTTTAATTTTTTTTCTTTCCGCGATGCTCTATCATTTCAGCTTTTCTTATTGCGAAAGTCGTGATTGCACAATCATTTCGGCTATTTATTCACGGTGCCCAATCATTTCGGCTATTTCATTTTTTTTGAGTTTGATACCAATTTTGGCATCGGTATCGTTACAACTGGAATATTTAGATAGATATGGCTTAAAAGATGGGGTTAGGATCACTTCAACTAAGGATTTTCAATGTTTACGAGTCGTGAGGGTCTCATAAAGTTATCTTCTTCCTATGAGTCGAGAAGATCTCATAGGTGCATTTTCTCCCTAGGAATTGTAAGTATTCCTATGTGAATCTTATTGACCCTAAAAGAGTACTTTTCTTCTTGCAAGTCGGAGGACTTACAAGTGTCATCCACCATAGGGAACTTGGGTTTGTTTATATTTTTTTGTGCTTGTGGATTGTATGCAAGAGTCGAGATAGAACTACCTGTAGGGCTATCTAGAGGGGTATATAATAGCTTAAGAACAGGTTCATATCTGTATCCTAAGGCTTTTGAATTCTATAAGCCCTAATGGTATCATAATATGTGTTTTCTCCTTACGAGTCGAGAGGATCATATAAGTGTATATTCTCCTTGGAAATCGTGGAGATTCCCAAGTGTCTTTCACCTTTGTGGGTCGTAAGGATCTCATTTAGGTGTTCTCCTTGCAAGTCGAAAGGACTTTGCAAGTGCATATCCCTAAGTTTGCATCCTTTCGGGTTTTCATAAGCTCGCCGGTAGTCCTGCTGTTTTTACTCACGGAGCCCTTTCGGGTTTTCATCCGTGCCTATTTTTCTTATGGACATACCGTTTTTTGACGAAGCTTCGTAGATGGATGGTGGTTCAACATTGATTGTCGGCGGGATTCTCGGAAGTAGTTTCTCCGCAGGTGACCCAACTGTTTGCCGGTGGGACTTGGGGACGATATGGATTATTTGTGCCCGTGGATTGTATACGGTAGTCAATTTAGATACTGTCCATAGAGCATCAAATATTAGTTTAGGGACATTTCGGTCCAACATCATCATGCATGGAGTGATGTATTAGTTTGGGGACATTTCGGTCCAACATCCTCGTGTTTGGGGCGACATGGTAGTTTAGGAACATTTCGGTCGAATATTAGTTTAGCGACATTTCGGTCCAACATCCCCGTGTTCTGGGCGACATGCTAGTTTAGGGACATTTCGGTCCAAAATCTCCGTGTTCGGGGAGACATGCTAGTTTAGGGATATTTTGGTCCAACATCCCCGTATTTGGGGCGACCTGCTAGTTTAAGGAAATTTCGGTCCAACATCCCCATGTTTGGGGTGAAGTGCTTGGCTCTCAGAGTTCCAAATTAGGGAGATAAGGAGCGGACATAGCCGTCGTCATTTATCATTGACCTAAGTTGCAGCCCTTTAAGCATAATACTTCTTGAGAAATCGACCATTTATTGGTCGATATATTCTTTCTCCGTGCATATTCACGAGTTGGTAAGCTCCACCATGGTAGAATTCCTCTATATAACATACGAGCCCTTATAATTTGGCTCGAAATTTCCATATTTTGCGCGGTTAGGGATCATGGGTCTTTTAAAAACCAGTACTAGTTCAACTTGACAGAATGTCCTCGGTGTAAGTGCACGGCGGCGCCCCGGCCGTCAATCCGACGCCGGAATGCGGAATATAAAACTTTTCTATAAACTAGAACCGGCACCACCGCACACAAAAATCCCGGATCGGGCCATTAATCTAATCCTAGCTAATAAGAGAAGGGGTAGAGAGATATACCGAGCGATCCGTGTCCTTCGGTCTTCTCGTCGTCGTTGCGATCTCCCCGCGGAATCTCCGGTCTTCACCTCCTCGTCGGAACGGGCACCACATTGCCGGGCTCCCACCTCTGGAACGAGGCAACTCAGGCACGAAGTTGGCGAGCCGACGTGCCCAAGAAGTGCTGTAGATGAAGTGTAGAAGCTTTTGTCTCAAAGGGGTTGTGAAGTTGCCATGGTTTTGGGAGGAAAATGAACTATGGAGATCAACTAGGGAATTTTGGTGTGTGCAAGATAATATGAGATGAACCATTTTTTCCCACACCAAAAAATTACCCCTTGCCAAGAATGGCCGGCCTCATCTTAGGATAGTGAGAGAGAGAGAGAGAGAGTAGATCAATCATGTGAGAAAGAATGATGAGTGATCATGAGAGAATAAAATGATCACAACCCAAGCCCACACTCAACAACCATCACTACACAAAAGTCAAACAATGATGATCAAAGGAAGTCAAGGTCAAACAAGAGTTATCATGAAGCAACAATATGCAAAGACAACCATCCAAAATGCTTATTTGCATACTTGCAAATAAGCCCTCCTCCACCAATCTTTAGCCAATGAAAGATACAAAGGAAAATGGCCGAAACGGAAAGCAAACTGGCAACTCCAAAAACCTGATCCCGTAATAAATTACAGGAGAACCCCGCTACTGTATATATATACCCGCATTTGTATTCCAACCGAATACAAATGCAATGAGACAAAATCTACACTGTACAATACTAGGATCCGGCTTAAACCAAAGCCCGCTAGTATTATCCGTCCGATCATGATCCGTGCAATACCGCACGTATCTGATCGAACTCTGCCATATCTCCATACGGCCTCTACAGCGTTTCGCCCGAAACTTGAGAAACTGGTCTGTGGGGGACTCTAAAGACTCGTCAATACTTTGGCTGTGGATTTAACCACTAGCACGTCAGAGGTATTAGCCTATACGTAACGGGATACCAGGTATTGACCAAAAGGGACGTCGATGAGCGAACTCATCCTGACACCCTACTGATCCTGTCAGTGACAATATCCGTACAGTCCGGTCCGTTCGTCTATGAGCATCGCATGGCGTGCCTAGGGGGTTGGTAAAAGTCAGACCCCCAAAAGAGGTACAAGTCGTGTCGGAGTGTAGCCCAGAACACCCTGAGATACTACTGGAATACCTACCAGTAAATCTCCTGCCTTGGCCAAGGACTTCGTGTAATGGCTCTCCTAAACACAGCGCGACCTCACCCCCAATACCGGGAGAGACGAACCCCTGAAGATCCGCTCACTGCCTCCATGTGGCTCGGGACTGTACCCAACTAAAACCTGTTTGCACGTCTCCTTTGAGCGTGGTAGGGTAGTAATCAAAGTACAGTAGGAACTCACACGAGACAAATGACGATCTCAGGTCGATGAACAAACCTGTATACATGTCACCAGGGAACTGCTATCTGACGTCTGGTATAAGACCAACTAGCATGTTCCCGGCGAGTCCTGTCCGGTGTACTCATAACCCAATGAGCACCTGTATACATCTTAGGTGAACCAACTGACACCAGTGGCTTGTGAGACCGGCCACCGCCTCTCGTCGGGGTCTCGACTGTATACACCAGTCTACTCTGGAGTATCGATGCCCTGTCTCGAAACTCCCTCGACTAGGGACCTTTTAAGGATGTGCTTATAGATCCCAGCTCCCACGTATATGATCGCCCTCATACTGCTGGCAGTCAAGCAAGAATCCTAGGGGCTCTATCAACGTGCAATAGTGACCTGTAAGGTCACTTAAAGCAGTACACGATGACAAAGATAAACCAGATAGCATACTATCATCTTGAGTAAGACTGTCCTATCGGGATAGGTCCTCCATCAATCATTGCAATCACGTGCCTGTGATCCAATAATTGACTCTGAGGGCACTATCTCCAACACTCGGTCTGGTCAAACTTTTATATGCTTGGGTCATCCTTGCTCTATAAGCTTCCAAGCTTCACCGTGCTGTGAGACGAGTCTCATTGAGTGCATCATTAAGTTCTTCGCATCAGAGGTGAGCGTTATCTTCATCCGTAAGTTCTTGGTGAACTGCTATCTTTAGCAAGGGAAGTTCTATCTCCAGCGGGAGCACTGCTTCGGCTCCAAACACCAAGGCTTAAGGTGTTGTCTTTGTGGCCGTCTTGAACATCGTTCGGTATGCCCAAAGAGTATCATGCAGCCTTTCGTGCCAATCCTTTTTATTTTTGGACACCATCTTCTCTATGAGCTTTGTCAACGTCTTGTTGAAGGCTTCAGCTAGACCGTTGGCTCGAGGGTTATATATAAAGGAATATCTCCAATCTATCTTGTACTGCTTGGTGAAGCTGCTTATTTTGTAGCTTCTATATGCTGGTCCGTTGTCCGAGATTATACGCTGTGGAACTTCGAACCGGTATACCACATGAGTTTTAAAGAAGTGGAGGATATTCTCCGTTTTTACTTCTCTCAGCGGAACTGCTTCTGCCCATTTAGAAAAATAGTCGGTTGTTTCTAAGATGAAGCAACATCCTTTAGATGACGCCGGCTCAATGGGGCCTATAATATCTGTCCCCTACATCTGGAACAGCAAGCTAGCCACGGTAGGATGTACTGGGTTAGGATGTTGATGAATAAAGTCTTCATGTATTTGGCATGAGTAGCATCGCTTTGCATATTCGATGCAATCTTGATTCATCGTGGGCCAGTAGTAACCCATCCCTTTGATTTTCAATTTCATCTTAGGAGCGGTTTGATGAGACCCACAAAGACCGTCGTGAATTTCTTGGATGACCCTTTTAGCTTCCTGTGGACCTAGACACCTCATCCATATATGATCAAAGGACCTTTTATATAAAGTTCCATCGATTAAGCGAAAAACAAAGCTCATTTGATGAGCTAGTGCATTTGCGATGCATCTTCTGGCATCCGTTAGGACTTGAAGTAGTCTATAAAGACTTGCTTCTAATTTTCACTTTCTTCTTTTTTGGCTTGGAGAACATTCTCTCCAAGCATCTCTTCTTCTTCTTCGGGTGTCTCTACTGGAGGCTGTGAAGGAAATTCGGCTGGCGATAGGATCTTGCGACTTCGAACACTGATCCTTACATCGTCGAGATTTCATCTGCCATTTCTTTGGCAAGTTTTTCTAATGTGCCCGCTTTGCTGATTTTCGATCGCGGCACATTTTTCAGTGTATACAACGGAATCTGTGTTAGCAGTTGCTATACTTTATCGCCGTATCTTATTAGCTCAGGTTTACTTGTTTTATAGTCGCCATTCACTTGATTGACGATCAACTGAGAGTCTCCATATATGAGGAGATCCTCGATGCCCATATCGATCGTGATCTCAAGACCGTCTATAAAAGTTTTATATTCAGCTTCGTTATTAGTGTTTGCTACCGAAAATAGAGATGAACTGGGATAGGCCGTCTTGCCTGAATTTGGGGGCAGATGCTATTGAAAACATAACCGTCCATCTCTCCGAAAATGCCAAGTTGATTTATGGCACCGTGTATCGGAGGTTTGGATAGATGCGACCGATATAGTATGACTTTATCAGATTCCCCCTCTTTGAGGAGTTTTTGATTGTAAGGACACTCTTCCCTGGAGGCGCAAGCCCCTGCTGTTAATTATGTTATCGCGTTGCGATAACCATTTTCACCTGCTCCAGTAGATCACTTCGTGTCGTGTTATATGTATTGTTTAATATAGTTGCCCGTGGATTGTATACGGAGACTAGTATATGTCGTCGCCCGTAGGGTGCGGATTAGTCCAAATCCGTACATATATATTATATTTGAATCTAAGTCATATGTTCCATCAGTTTAGTGTTTTATGGATCGTTAATTTTATTTTAGATTAATATCAATTTAAACATATGAACGTATGTGCTAAGGATACATTAGTCTCATATGAGACTAAGATCGACTTAGACATATAGTTATAGATCATCGATCTTATTAAGATCAACTTCATAAGGGTGAGCATATGGTCTCAGTCACAGTACAGTGAGCATATGGGCTCATCTGATTTATAATCACGGAAGGTTAACTTCAAAAAAGCCTAGCCCCTTTTGGGCTGTATATTGGGCTTTATATTGCCCGCTCATTGCTAAGCACTTATTTTATAAGAATCACATGTATATCACGTGAGATGCTTAGGCTCAGGCTTTGCCCTATCAGTGCTAAGTACTTAGTCATTTATATTATGGATATAATATCCATATTGTGTATTGGCGCCCACGTAGGTATCACATGAGGCGCTCAGACTTTGGCGCTCATGTGGGTATCACGTGAGACACTGAGATTTGTACGTTGCCCTATCAGTGCTAAGCACTTTTATACAACGCTCATGTGAGTATCACATGAGGCGCTCACACTTTGGCATATTTTAAAAGCTCACGTGTATGGCACATGAGGCACCGAATCTTTGCTTATGGGCGCTCTGTATGCTCATGTGGATATCACGTGAGGCACTGTATTCATAGAATCTTTTGAACGCTCACGTGGATATCACGTGAGACGCCGTATCTTTAAAGGTTTAATCTTTGTCCAAGTTTTTGATAGGAGTTAAACTTCTATTAATGGTCACCAAGATCACTGTTTTGAAGATCTGGGATCAGATTTTATAAGAACTAAGTTTTTGGTTGTGAAGGAACTAAGTTCCTGGAGTATAAACTCTATCTTTTTCATGTCCTTTCTTCCATAGGGGGCTGATAAAACAAGATAGTCTTCCCCTAGATCTTTAATTCTGAAGAACATGATCTTCTCGATGAGAATTAAATTTTCAGCTTATAGGAGATTTTTCTTGCGGATCTTAGATCCAGAAAAAGAACTAAGTTCTTCTATTTAGAGGGTTAAACCCTTATATCTATATATATACATAATAGGCAAAGGAGATGTTTTGATCTCTCTGTTTACCTAGGGTTTGAAAGGAGCAAGAAGATGTTCTTCGAAGAGAATTGAATTCTCAGTTTTTTTCTTCTATCACTTTTTTGGGGTTGATTCTTTATATGAGACTTGAAGTCTCGGGTCTTTTGTATAGGTGAGAAAAAACTGTTGATTAGTTGAGAGGGTCCTTTATTTAAGTGATCCCCACCCAATTTCATAATCAGGTGGTAATTTTTAATCACCGTTGGATCTTAGATCCAAGGCTCTCTGTTTAACAGAATATATTTTTCTTGTTCTTAACAAGATTAGGGAAATATTTTCCCATAAAGAATTTAATTCTATTTCATGACCATTGGATTTTTAATCCAAGGGTTCTCTGTTTAATAGAGCATATCTTTCTTATTTAGAAATATTAGGGAAATATTTTCCTATATAGAATTTAATTCTATTTTTTTGATGATTTTTTAATCACCATTGGATTTTAAATCCAAGGATTCTCTGTTTAACAGTGAATATCTTTCTTGTTTAAGAAAATATTTTATCATGTAGAATTTAATTCTACCCGAAGCAAACTGCTTCAACCTTGGGCGCTGACGCTCACATGCTATGCACGTGGGAATAACCATAAGATTTAATCCTTTTTTAAGCTGGTGCCCACGTGCTTTTCACGCAAGCGCTCACGTGTCTAACACGTGAGGCGCTGCTTTAGAATTTAATCCTATCAGAAATAAGCGTTCATGTGCTTTAGACACGGGCACTCACTGAAGGGTTACACTAGCGCCCCGGCAACCTTCCGTAGCCAAATGCGGAACAAAAATTTCGTAGCGATAACGAACTTGGCGCTAACATAAACCTTAACCGGATCTTTACCATAAACCTAGTTAGCAAAAGAATAGAGTTCAATCTATTATGGTAGAAAGTTATACCTTAAACTTGAACTCCTTCTTCTCCTTGTTGTGTGGTCCTTAGAAAGATCTAGATGGCTCCTCCTCACCGGCTTCTCTATATCGAAAAAGATCTACCCGAAGGCCTCTATCTTGAGCTCCTACCTCAATCATGAAGTAACTAGAGTGCTTTGCTTGCTAGACTAAGAACCCTAGAGTGAGTAGAGAGTGATTTTATGGTTTGATCTCAATTTCCCTTGGTTCTCAACACATGAGAGGTTAGGGTTTGAGAGAGAGGATGAAGGAGAGAGCTAGGAGAGAGAATGAATATGATAGAATGAAGAGATAGCTCTCATATTAGCATAAAAGAATAATAATTTTAATTAGCAAAAAAGTTGTGATGGTTCATATGATTTGACCATTATCATGTCACCATTAATGCTAAGCAAAGAATCTTTTGCTTAAGAAATATATCTTAGTCAACTTTGGTCAACAAGTCAGATGGTCAATCCAAATAACCATAACACAATTATCACTAATTAAAACTATTAATCAATTACCTTCATCTCATTAAGATCTTAATCAAGTCAATGGTCAAAAACCCTAATGAGATGTCTCCTTCATTTGTCTCTGTCAACTGTATATACATACCCGCTTCCGCGTTCCGAAGAACACGAATGCAATGAGACTGAACCAAGCCAAAATCAAATACTAGGATCCGGTTTAAACCAAAGCCCACCAGTATCAACAGTCCGAACACCAAACGCGCACAAGTACGCATATGTGAATGAACCCCGTCGTAAAACCATACGACCTCTACTCGTTTTGCCCAAAGGTGAACAACCCTCTGTGTAGGACTCTAAAGACTCGACACTACGCTGGTAGTGAGTTTAACCATAGGCCGCAAGCGGTACTAGCTGTACGTAACGGTCCCCAGGTAGATGCCGATAAGAAGACCGATGAGGTGAACCCATCTGAACTCCTACTGAGCCTGAATGTGACATTCTCTGTACAGTCCGGTCTGTTCGTCTAAGAGTATCGCATGTCGGGCCTAGGGAGCGGTAAACGTCAGATCTCTAATAGTGGTACAAGTCACGTCGGAGTGTAGCCCAGAACACCCTGAGAAACTACTGGAAACACTACCAGTAAATCTCGCTTTCCCTGGCCAGGGACTTTATGTAATGGCTCTCCTAGACACAGCGCGATATCAACTCCCAATACCGGGAGAGGCGAATCCTGTCTAACCGTCACTGCCTCCAAGTGCTTCGGGACTGCACCCATATACTACCTGTTTGCACGACTCAATAGAGCCGTGGTAGGGTAGCAATCAAAGAACAGTGGGAACACACTTGAGGCTAAGTGGCAGTGTCAAGTCAACGGACTAAGTTGTACTCATGTCACCTGGGAACTATTAACTGATGATAGGTATAATACAAACCAACAGTTCCCGACGAGTCCCGTCCAGTGTACTCGTAACCTAACGAGCACCTGCATACTATCTCCAGTACGACATACTGATGGCTGTGGAACAGACCATCTCCCCTGCTGGGACAAGAAGCGTATGCACCAGTCTACTCTGGAGTATCGATGCCTTGTCAGAATAAGGATGTGCTTATAGACTACCCAGCCCCCACTAGTGTGATCGCCATCACAACGCCGGTAGTCAAGCAAAGATCCTAAGGGCTCCATCAATATGTATTAGCGATATGTTAAAAGAAACATATACATATATTAAGATAGAAACAAACCATGTAGCATACTACTATATTGAGCAAGACTGTTGTAAACCCGCATATATATCCCAAGCTTCCAAAATGTATTATACAAACTAGTACTATACAATAATAGCCTCTAGGGCATACATATCCAACAATCTCCCACTTGCACTAAAGGCCGGTAATTGGTGTACCGCATACCCAACGTCTGCTCTATGGCCAGCTGCTGGCGTACCGCATACCCAATAGCTCAAATGTCGCTTGAACTGTGTTTGAGTAAGGGCCTTTGTGAATGGAATCGCCGTGTTGTCTTTTGTGTACACTCTCCGTACCTCGATCTCCTGGCGATCAATGATCTCCCTGATCAGGTGATACCGCCTTAAGATGTGTCTGGATTTCTGATGGGACCTTGGTCCCTTTGCTAAAGCTATAGCCCCATTGTTATCGCAATACAAAGGTATTGGGTCAACAATGGATGGAACCACCTGAAGTTCACTAATGATCTTCTTCATCCAGACCGCCTCTTTTGCGGCATCGCATGCAGCAATGTATTCAGCCTCCATCGTCGAGTCTGCAACGGTATCCTGTTTGGAACTCCTCCAACACACCGCCCCTCTATTGAGGGTAAACACAAAACCCGAGACAGACTTGTTGTCATCCTTGTCACTCTGGAAGCTTGAATCGGTAAAGGACTTGACCCTGAGGTCTCCATTACCGTAAACCAGGAACATCTCCTTAGTCCTTCTCAGGTACTTGAGAATGTTCTTCACTGCCGTCCAGTGGTTCTCACTTGGGTCTGACTGATACCGGCTCACCACGCTCAGCGCGTAAGCTATATCTGGTCTTGTACACAGTATAGCATACATTATAGATCCTACCGCCGAAGCGTAGGGTATAATGCTCATGCGAACCCTCTCCTCGTCAGTCTTGGGAGATATCTTCTTGTAGAAGGTGATACCGTGCAATGCTGGTATATTACTGCATTTGGAATCTTCCATACTAAATCTCTTTAGTACGGTCTCTATGTACCTGGACTGCGAAAGTCTCAGTAATCTCTTAGATCTTGATCCCCAGTATGTATGTGGCATCACCCAGGTCCTTCATGGAGAATCGTTGTGATAAGAATAGCTTGACCGATTGTAGCATAGGAATATCATTTCCTATCAAAAGAATGTCGTCCACGTACAAGACTAGAAACACGACAGTTCGTCCTACAATCTTCTTATAGATACAAGGTTCATCTTCGTTCTTGATGAAATCAAATTCCCTGATTGCCTCATCAAAATAGATGTTCCAGCTCCGCGATGCCTGCTTTAATCCATAAATGGATTTAAGCAACTTGCACACCTTTCCACTGCTCCCACTGTTTACAAAACCTTCTGGCTGATCCATGTAAACGCACTTTTCCAAACTGCCGTTTAGAAAAGCCGTTTTTACGTCCAACTGCCAGATTTCATAGTCATGGAAGGCAGCAATGGAAAGTAGGATCCAGATGGATTTGAGCATAGCCACTGGAGAATAAGTTTCGTCATAGTCCAGACCAGGTCTTTGACGAAAACCTTTTGCAACGAGTCTAGCCTTATAGGTTTCCACATGCCCATCTACACCAAGTTTCCTTTTGTAGATCCATTTGCATCCAACGGATTTTACCCCAGGTGGAGCAATATCTAAGGTCCACACTTTATTGGTGTACATGGACTCCATTTCAAATCGCATAGTATCGAGCCACTTATCAGAGTCCCTACTGATAATGGCCTGACTGAAACTGGTAGGGTCATCTTCTTCTAAGATGCAATCCTCTCGATCCCCGTCTATGAGAAAACCGTAGTATCTCTCGGGAAGATGAGAAATCCTACCAGATCTGTGGAGTGGCTGAGGTTCGTCTGGGGTTATTAAATCCTGAGGTTCTGTCGAATCTTCAGTTTCAGTTTGTGGTCACTGAATCTCTTCCAGTTCTACCGTGCTCCCACTAATTTCATTTGCAAGAAACTCCGTTTCTAAGAAAACAGCATGCTGAGCAACAAACACCTTCTGTTCCTCGGTGTGGTAGAACCGATATCCATAACCATTCTTTGGATATCCCACAAACTTACATAAAACTGACCGTGCCTCTAGTTTATCTGGTTTATGTTTTTTAACAAAAGCCGGACAACCCCATATCTTAAATCTTTTAAGATATGGCCTTTTTCCATTCCATATCTCGAATGGAGTCTTAGGCACTGATTTAGACGGAATATCATTCAATAGATATGTCGCTGTCAAAAGCGCATGTTCCCAAAATGAAAGAGGTAACTCAGCACTACTCATCATGGAGCGAACCATATCCAACAGGGTACGGTTCCTCCGCTCCGATACACCATTATGCTGTGGTGTGTACAGAGGAGTAAGCTGTGAGAGAATACCATTCTCTTTTAAGTAATCTAGGAATTCCGTGCTTAAGTACTCCCCTCCTCTATCAGACTGGAGGATCTTGATACTTTTTCCTATCTGGTTCTCTACTTCGTTTCTGAATTCTCTGAATTTCTCAAAAGCTTCAGATTTGTGTTTCATCAGATACACATATCCGAACCTAGAGAGATCGTCAGTGAATGTGATGAAGTACGAGAACCCACCCCTTGCGTGTATAGACATTGGACCACATACATCACTGTGTATGAGTCCCAAGAGCTCTGCTGCCCTTTCTCTATGTCCGGTGAACGGAGATTTGGTCATCTTTCTTTTGAGACAAGACTGACAAGTTTCATAAGATGAAAACTCGAACGTATTCAAGAGTCCGTCTTTATGCAACTTACTTAGTCTTTTCTCTCCGATATGACCAAGTCTACAATGCCACAAGTAGGATTCGTTCGTATCTGAACTCTTCCTCTTGCGTGTGTTTTGTATATTGAGAACTGTATTCTGATTTAGAACATAGATACCATTACACAGTGTACCTTCTGCAACCAGTACCTTATCAAGGTAAATGTTCATGATATTTCTACCAAGAACAAAGTTATATCCATCTTTATCGAGTAAAGACACTGATATTATGTTGCAAACCATGGAAAGTACAAAGTAGCAATTTTTCAAAATCATAGTATTGTTATTTGGCAACACTAGGTGATATTCACCGACGGCTGCAGCATTAACTTGTGCTCCGTTCCCTACCCTGAGGGACATATCACCAGGTACAACTTTCCTACTTTTTCTCAGTCCCTGCAATAAATTACAGATATGAGATCCTGATCCGGTATCAAGTACCCAGGAGGTAGGGCTGACCGAAAAGCAGTTCTCAATTACAAGAACACCTGAAGTAGATGCAATACTATGCTTCTTCTTCAACTGGGTCTCCTTGGAATCCTTACAATCCTCTTTCCCTTGCTCATACTTATGACTGTTATCGTAAGTTAGAGGCGAACTGACGTTCCCCAGCCCCGAATAAGAATTCGTATCGGTCAAGCGATACATTTTATTATCTTAATTAGGGCATGAAATGGTTGCTACCTGGAGAGAGAGAAAAGAAACAACTCAGCGTGCACTCTTGCAAGATTAGATTGGTTTATTAATTTATCTAATCTGGATGGCTCCCACTGTTTCCTCAAATTCTTCTTCAAACCTAAAAAGAAGAATTAGTCAGGATTAATCGCACGTCACAATACTTGCTTAACCTTTCAGCCAGGCTAGTGTTGGTACTTCGAGGGAGGTTTTCCAACGCTTTCATAAAGTTTCTTAATTACATAACCTCTTTTTCCTAGAGGCGTAGCTCCGCTAACACTGTTCTAGACACCTACTTGGTTTATAGTATTGATTGTTAAGTGAAATAATCTCCGGAGAGTAATCTAACTCATCAGTGGGATCATGATCCAACTATCATTGTGTGATGACCTAGATGGAATCCACTGTAGTCACCACACTCTAGAAGGTATGCTAAATCTGCAAGTTTCCTGTATGTTTGAAACTCCCGATGTGATTTTTACCCCTAACGGTTTATGACCTTGACTAGGTCAACAAACCATAAACCGCTAGTCAAGTTCTACCCGTCATTATCTTGATTGCATTAAACCCACCCGTACGTGCCCTTGACTAGGTCAACAAGGACGCACGACTGTCCTAACCAATCACATTTGCAATGCACAGAAAAAATATCACTTAGCTGCCGTTCACTACGCCTTGACTAGGTCAACAAACGCAGCATGAATACTAAATAATACCAATCCGAAATAACGGAGGGCTACGGCTGGGTTTTTTGGCGAAAAACCCGTTAACGTAATGAACTTGATATTGTTGAAGGAACCTGATTGCCTTTTAAAATATATAGTAGCGAAAACTTTTGCTAAAGAGGTCACTTCTTGTGAAGAGATCTCGGGTCTTTCCTTATCGAATGAGGTGCAGGATATCCCAAATTGAATACCACGACGCAAAGCAAGAATAATCGACTATAGTGAAATTATTACGCTGACACAAACTTTTACTCAAGGGGTCACTCCCGGTGAAGGGATCTCGGCCCTTTGCCTCGTCGAATGAAGTGCTAGATATTCCAAACCGAATACCTCTGTGCAAAGCAAAAGAGAACATCTGTAATGTCTGTTTTTAAAAACTTGGTTCCAACAACATCTTTTAGGTTTGTTTTACTTGCATTAATCAAAATTAATGATGTCCCATCAATGTAACCTACCACACCAGAAAAGAAAGAAAATACGATGTATGTATATGCCATCCGCATTCGCCACTGGGCCACGTCATTACCCGTTAGGTTACTTAATTAACGACAGAGCGGGGGCTGGACTAGCGCGGGTGCAAAACATATACAATATATACTAGTATTTATATATATATATATAAGTATATACAACATTCGTCCCAGGCATGATAGTAAACAACATCACAGAAACACATCCAACAATACAGAATGGTGGATAATCTTGGAGCCCCGGGTTTCATTTGAGCCACAAATAAAACCCGACGTTCCTTGTCGTGTGGATAGACTGTGTAATGAAAACCTGTACCCCCTACGAGTGCGGCGAATAGCCCGCCGATTCTAGAATGAAGCCCCTTCCGTCTCAACACCATGAGAAAGAAGCCTCCTCCGTCTCAACGCCATGAGAAAGAAGCCCCCTCAGTCTCAACTCCGTGAGATGCGGGCTTGCTGCCTTTCTAGAACCCGTCTATTCGTGCACTCCACTGCGGGGTAACCTAGTACAGAAAAAGGAAATAATATGTACAAACGGTGACATCGACCTCAGCCCGGTCGTGCCCCAAAATAATATACAATCCGGCAAAGACGGCAGTTCACATGTCGGACGCTCGCCCCGCAATAACAAATATACAAATGAATTTAAACAGTACTACAAACATTGCAACACTTGCTATCCATCACGACTATCTAACCACAATCACAGAACAAGCACACAACATCAACGCGAATGTCACGTTCGCAAAACCCGTCTAAAGGAACATATAGCAATTAGACGAGTTTTACCGATCGAGTGACATTCCTGGTCGCAGATAAAAGTGAATGAATTGTGAACTGTTAAACACTGTTAAATATAATGAATTTGAAACACCACAAGTTGCCTCAAACTCAAATCTACAGAGAATTAAGTTTGGGCAAAAATAAACAACACCAGGAAACCAAACTCCCAGAGATAAGCACCCAGCACAAAAAAAAATGCACACCCCCCCAAAAAAACCGGGGTGGCCGGAATTTAAGGCTCTGTGGCTGGCCATGGGTTGTTGGAATTGTCTCGTTTTTGGTTTGGGTGCATCTCGTAGGGTAAGGACCACTCTGCACATATTTAAAAAAAATTCAGAGACTTTTCCAAAATCAACAGAAACTGCAGAACTTGGATTTGGTTTCCCGTAGTTGTTTTGATTTCGTTGTTTCAACATTGCTTAAACTTGCTAACCAAGGGTTTATGGGCTGGCTCTGATACCATGAACGGTTACACTAGCGCCCCGGCCAACTTCCGTGGCCAAATGCGGAACAAAAATTTCGTAGCGATAACGAACTTGGCGCTAACATAAACCTTAACCGGATCTTTACCATAAACCTAGTTAGCAAAAGAATAGAGTTCTATCTACTATGATAGAAAGTTATACCTTAAACTTGAACTCCTTCTTCTCGTTGTTGTGAGCTCCTTGGAATGATCTAGACGGCTCCTCCTCACCGGCTTCTCTATAGCGAAGAAGGTCCACCCGAAGGCCTCTACCTTGAGCTCCTACCTCAACCATGAAGTAACTAGAGTGCTTTTCTTGCTAGACTAAGAACCCTAGAGTGAGTAAAGAGTGATTTTATGGTTTGATCTCAATTTCCCTTGGTTCTCAACACATGAGAGGTTAGGGTTTGAGAGAGAGGATGAAGGAGAGAGAGCTAGGAGAGAGAATGAATATGATAGAATGAAGAGATAGCTCTCATATTAGCATAAAAGAATAATAATTTTAATTAGCAAAAAATTTGTGATGGTTCATTTGATTTGACCATTATCATGTCACCATTAATGCTAAGTAAAGAATCTTTTGCTTAAGAAAAATATCTTAGTCAACTTTGGTCAACAAGTCAAATGGTCAATTCAAATAACCATAACACAATTATCACTAATTAAAACTATTAATAAATTACCTTCATCTCATTAAGATCTTAATCAAGTCAATGGTCAAAAACCTTAATGAGATGTCTCCTTCATTTATCTCTGTCAACTGTATATACATACCCGCTTCCGCGTTCCGAAGAACACGAATGCAATAAGACTGAACCAAGCCAAAATCAAATACTAGGATCCGGCTTAAACCAAAGCCCGCTAGTATCAATTATCTGAACACCAAACGCGCACAAGTACGCATATGTGAACGAACCCCGTCGTAAAACCATATGACCTCTACTCGTTTCGCCCAAAGTTGAACAACCCTCTGTGTGGGACTCTAAAGACTCAACACTACGCTGGCAGTGGGTTTAACCACAGGCCGCAAGTGGTGCTAGCTGTACGTAACGGTCCCCAGGTAGATGGCGATAAGAAAACAGATGAGGAGAACCCATCTGAACTCCTACTGAGCCTAAATATGACAATCTCCGTACAGTCCGGTCTGTTCGTCTAAGAGTATCGTATGTCAAACCTACGGGGCGGTAAACGTCAAACCCCTAATAGCGGTATAAGTCGTGTCGGAGTGTAGCCTAGAACACCCTGAGAAACTACTGGAAACACTACCAGTAAGTCTCGCTTACCCTGGCCAGAGACTTTGTGTAATGGCTCTCCTAGACACAGCGCGATATCAACTCCCAATACTGGGAGAGACGAATCCAGTCTAACCGTCACTGCCTCCAAATGCTTCGGGACTGCACCCAACTACTACCTGTTTGCACAACTCAATAGAGCCGTGGTAGGGTAGCAATCAAATAACAGTAGGAACACACTTGAGGCGAAGTAGCAGTGTCAAGTCAACGGACTAAGCTGTACTCATGTCACCTGGGAACTGTTAACTGACGATATGTATAATACCAACCAACAGTTCCCGACGAGTCCTGTCCAGTGTACTCGTAATCTAACGAGCACCTGCATACTATCTCCAGTACGACGTACTGATGGCTGTGGGATAGACCATCTCCCCTACTAGGACGAGAAGCGTATGCACCAGTCTACTCTGGAGTATCGATGCCCTGTCTCGATAATCCTACGACTAGGTACCAGAATAAGGATGTGCTTATAGACTACCCAGCCCCCACTAGTGTGATCGCCATCACAACGCCGGGAGTCAAGCAAAGATCCTAAGGGCTCCATCAATATGTATTAGCGATATGTTAAAAGAAACATATACACATATTAAGATAGAAACAAACCAAGTAGCATACTGTTATATTGAGCAAGACTGTCGTAAACCCGTATATATATCCCAAGCTTCCAAAATGTATTATACAAACTAGTACTATACAATAATGGCCTCTAGGGCATACATATCCAACACTCACGTGTCTAACACGTGAGGCTCTGCCCTAGGATTTAATCCTATTAGAACAGGCGTTCATGTGCTTTGCATGCAGGTACTCACGTGTCTAACACATGAGGCGCTGCCTTAGGATTTAATCCCATCAGAACAGGCGTTCACGTGTTTTGCACGTAATCGCTCACATGCTCATATGTCTAATACATGAGGCGCTGCCCTATTTTTTATGAGGAAACAAATGCCCCCCATCGTTGTTCTCACGTGGCTTGCATGTGAGTGCAACGGTGTCCAGCCTTCAAGCCGTCGGATCCGCCTCGGGATATGGGGAATTTGAACTAACCCTATTTCTTTATAAATAGGGCATTAAGCCCTAGGCGACAGCTGCGCCGCCATTTCTTCTTCTTCTTTGACAATTTTATTCTCCATTAAAGCTTAGCACTATCGTGAAGCTTAGTTCTTCATTTTTCCATAGATCTGTGTTGCAGACTCATTCTGCCCAAAAGTTTTTTGTAAGAGTCCTCTTCAACAGAGTTTAGCTCTTGCATTTGGCACATTCTTCTTCAGAAATTTTGGAGTTCAACTCCATTTGATTACAGAGCTTGGATCTAGCATATTCCCTCTGGGGACTGTTACCATAGAACTCAATTCTGATTTTGATTTTAGAGCATATCCTCTTTGGGGATCTTCTGAAGTTTTGGCTTCATTTATTATCATAGAAGTTAGTTCTGATTTTGATTTAGATAATATTCCCTTTGGGAATTTCTTCATTTATTTTAATTCAATAGAGCTTTACTCTGATAATTTTTAATATCGAATTCCCTGTTTTTAGGGCTCAACCCTACTTTATTTTGTAAATCTTGGTTCTGATCTCGATCATTTTTTCTTTAGGGAAATTTTGGCATCTTATACTATTTCGTAATATTAAATAGAGCTCAGCTCTGAAAAACTTTATTATTAAAGCCCATCTTAGAGAATCTTTTTAGATTTCTCTACTTAGCACATGTTCCAATCTTTAATGAGCCACCATTTTGATTCTGTGGGGTCCACTAACTTTTGAAGTTAGTGATTTTAGTAATTTTGCTAACTTTCCACCTGGTTTCTTTTCAGGTACCATTGTTGGTCATTTGTATGACATCGGGAAAATCGTCTTCTATGAAGAGATTCACATTCAGAGTCACCTTCAAGACCAAGAGTATATCGCCGCTCAATGCGCTGATGTGATACATCGCTTCCATGATCACAATGGTCATTTACTCTCTTTCCGCTCTGCCCTTTTGAAGATTGTCGTCGGATCGATCTAGGATGTTTTACCCGGGCTTTTTGAGGCTATGCCACTTCAAGCACTCAATGATGCTAAGGACAAGGTACATTCAGTATATTTGGTGGGCCTGATCTCAAAGAAATAGAGTGATGACCTTGTGACTATCTTGCATCGCGTCTTCCAATAGAAAGCAATAATATCCTCATATCGGAGGATGGAAGATATCAGCGGTGATCCCGAATGTTACATCCGAGAGAAGATGCATAAGAAAATGGTCGATGAAGCTGAAGATACTTTGCTCAAACTTGCTTTTGAGTTCGAGAATCCGTGTCCGGAATTTTGTGTTTTGCCACTGTAAATCCTGAATGATGTAATAATGCTTGCTTTTTAATCTTGTCTTTTGTTTTCCTTTGTAGTTGTCCTTAGCTGATAGTATGTAGTTCCTTTTTTCTGAAGTATGAATGAAAAGCATCTTTTCCTTTCATATCTGCACTTTTCTTTTCTTTTTGTGCTAAAATGGCTTATATTTGTTTACTTACTCATTTCAGAGTATTTAGTTAACCTTTATTCTTAGGCTTATCGGTAAACTTGCCCTAACGTTAAATATGCATAACCCCTTTTTTAATGATAGAAGTCTGTTACGTATGTGGTATTGGGTTAAGCCCATCGTACCGTCGCGTTGTCTGATATATTCTCGACATGCAGTCCTTTAGATTGCTTCTTGAGTAGCCCCGCGTTTGTCGTGTCTCTGATCCCTTCTAAGGATGGACAAGACGTCTTCAAATAGTCTTCTTAGGTTGGGATATTCATATTACCATCGGAATATCAAGCTTTAGGTACTACCGTGGCACTTTACTTGAGGTTAGGCCCGATTTGAAGCCCCGAAGAGTCATAACCGCACCCTTCTTGGTAGGATGACATCCAATGGTCTTTAGGCAGGCTATCAAGGCCCGAAACTTGGCACATGCCGTCAATTCGCTTTCGCTTTGATATTGCGCCGATTCTTCGCTAAAGTAGGGTTTACATCCGAATGACCTCTATGCTCTACGTATCGACATCGAGATCTGGAGCTAGGAATATACAATTTCTCCGATTTTATTTGACAATTGCACCCACACCCTGTTGGAATGAGAAAGAACGTTGAGATAGTCTCTAGGCTATAGATGTACCGTCAAGACTTGGTTTTTCTTTTGACGAAATATGGTGGGAAAATATGGTTCCCTTTCTTTCATTTATGCCCATGGATTGTATACAAGAGTCAGTGTGGACCTACTTGCAGGAAAGAAATTTTTTATTTTGTTATATGTTTTTTATATTTCCACGATGTTCTATCTTTTCAGCTTTTTATATCGCGAAAGTCGTGATTGACAAATCATTTCAGCTATTATATATATATTATTTTACTTACTGCTTTTTAATACGAGTTGCCCTATCATTTCGACTATTTTTCTTTTTCAAACTCGTCAATTTTGTTATGAATCGAATACCTGGTATGATGATATCTTATTTGGCATCAGTATTACTACGACTAGAATATTGTCAGGAGCATCTGATTGATACGAAAAATTGTGTTTGTAGTTAACCGCAATCAGAACGGTGTCGCGTATAGCTAAACCGAGATGAGTACGGGTCGTCCTCTAGGAAACGTGGAACCTTTTACTTTTACTTTAGATGTGTTGAGAAAGAGAGGAGGGATAAAGAATTTTTATAGAATGGTTTCTAGATCTACGTTAAACAAGAATGTAAAATATAGATCTAGATTATTTTAGAGATGTAGATAATATAATAAGAGGTCTTGTACGGTTCGTTAGGATTTAGTAGTTATGGACGATTAATTAAAAGTTACCCTTTTTATCCATTAATAGATTTAAAACTAGAACGACGGTGATGCGTGTAGATTAGGGTTTCTGGAGGGAAAAGGAATCCCACTCTTAACCCTTATCTCGACACGGAACTCTGTTCATATCTAGCCTTTACCAAAACAATCATTAATCTAATCTCTAATCGCGGTCGGAACTAGCAAAGAATTGCTAGCGCGCCCGATTAGGATGTTAATGATTCCTTTCATAAAGTTCCTAAACTTTATAGGACTTAAAAAGGGTTTAGTTATTTTCATCATCCATTAGCCTACCCTAATCCTACGAACCCTAACAAGCAGAGAATTACTCGCGCATGCTGGGAGAAGAAGATGAAAAGACAGAGAGGGGAAACATAATGTAAAATGCAAAAAGAATTAAATAAAATAACTACCTTTATTAATCAACTTGAACAATCTACACTTTTATTCCGTAGGAAATGATTACAAAACTAATTGCTTCTCGATCTTTCCTAAGGAGGTAGTCGAACAGTCGATGATTAGCCTGGATGCGTGAGCGTCTGGAGTTTCGTGATCTCTTCGGCTTGATAAATTTTCCAAGAGGCTCTCGGTGCCCTTTTATAGTCCAAAGCCACAATCTTTTGCTTCCAAAGTTGGTAAAATATAGCAGATATTCAAGCCACAAAATCTCTTCCTCTAACTCCATAGAATTGCGGCGGATCCGCGGCCCAAGTGGGGGTTTGGCCGCGGATCCACGCTTAAAGGTCAGGATCTCTTGATTATTTTTCAATGGGGCTGCTCCTTGTGACATGTGGCAATCCTAGGAACCTTCATAATTCAGAAATCTTCTCGTGGTTGCTGCCAGACTTGGTCTTTAAGTTTTGATTCTTAATTAGGCAAGTCTTCTTCAACAACTTGATTTCCTTGATAAATTCTGCACAACAACTTGGAAAATTCTGCACAATAATCTCAAATAATATTTAGTAGACTTAGTTCTACTAGGATTTGGTCAATGAATTTATTTGCATACATTTTCCTACCAAAAGCTAATTACAATATATCAACACATGGAAAATAGTGTTTTTACACATAAACCCTCATATGTATGATATATTATAATAAAGACCTTTTTAAATATGGAAATAGTAGAAAAAATGTAATAACAAATGTGCAGTTTTATCAACTGAACAAATATCCCCAAACTTATCTTTGATCGTCCCGAGCAAACTAGTTTATTCAAGAGAAGGAGAAAAAGAAAGGAGAAAACTAAGCACACTTTCGTAGGCAGCCACGATTGCACTGAGCACGTGCAACAAGCCGTTAAACCTCTAGATGTCCCTAGTAGGAGGAGTGTTGTCTCCTGAGAGTTTTCAGCGGATTGCACCCACAAAATCCTATAACAAAAGAGAGATGGTGAAATTTACATATAAAGATAAGAACCATAAAAGAAATACTTTGAAAATTTAGAGTTTCCAACTACACTAGCTTTTCAGTTGTCATGAGCCCTATCTTAATAGTCATGAAAAGATTTTAGAAATCACATCATCCCTCAATAAAACATCGTCTTTATTCTTCATTCCTACCTTTCATCCAAACACCGATCATATAACCCTACGTTTGTGTAAAGGACATCCCTACACCCGGAGAATTCAATTCAAGCTATCATACTCTTGTCCATCTGCCTCAGTACTTTTTAATTTTATGAATATTTAGATTTGCTCACACATTTTCATGCGACCGTTAATACTTCTTGAGGTACTAACCGACCGATTACTCATGTGCTTGCTGATTAGGTAATAATATTTTCCTCTTCTTGCACCACCTAAGGCTTAGCAGTGACTCCCAGACCAGTTGGCCGTAGGGCACTAGGTGAAGAGGCACCCTCGCTATATTTTTTTATTGCTGGCTTGGCGATAACAAAATCAGTGTTCATTTTTTTTTTCACCATTTTTATATTTTCTTCATTTTTTTTTCATTTCCTTCATACTTTGGCTTTTAGACAAGAGCATTTCAAGGTATCCTCTACTATCCCGAGTTTCAAGACGTGTGTAAGTGCATATAGTAGGGTATCAACATTCAAATGTTTGACTTCCAGAATAGAAACTATTTTTCAGACTTATTTTTATCCTCAGATTAGTGACTTCCTTCATCTTACTAACCCTTGGGACAACAGCTCATAACTACTTATTACTAGTTCGTTTAAGAAAACTTCTAATTTTCTTGGTTTTCTTAAACTATTTCTATCTTTAGGATGTAGTTTTTCACTTTCTACTCTTTTGTTATAAAAAAATTTTAATGCCCAGTGTCAAAGATAATTCAGTGAATACAAACCTCCCCTCTCCCCAAACCTGTTTTCAGCAGTGTCCTCACTGATGTAGCCTTTTGAGAACAAGGACCTGTATACTAAGGGAGAGATACAAGGGGTAAAATAATAGTTAAATGAAAAATTCCCCCAAACTTATTCTTTGACACGCACAGATATTTCAATCAAATCCATTTTTACTCACCTTCATTCGTAAAATGAGAAAATGTTACAAAAACATGGAGGTGAGGCAGATGAAATTTAGTTTTGATAAAGCGGCTCCTGTAAAAACAGGAGCTCCTCCGCGGGGTCAGCAGAAAAATACGGTTTTAATCTATGCCCATTTACTTTAAAAATTGAACCGTTTTTCAAATTTTCGACTTCAACTGCCCCGTGCGGGTGTACATACCGCACCACAAAAGGTCCTTTCCAACGAGATTTAAGCTTCCCCGGATGAAGATGGAGACGGGAATCGTAAAGAAGGACTTGTTGCCCTGATGTGAAGGTTTTTCTAAAAAGATTTTATCGTGGAACACTTTAGTCCTATTCTTTACTATCACCGCATTATCGTAAGCTTCATCACGGAGTTCGCTTAGCTCATTCAATTGCAGCTTCCGATAGCTGCCTGCATGATCAAGATCAAAATTAAGCTCTTTAATAGCCCACATTGCCTTATGTTCAATCTCGACAGGGAGGTGGCATGCCTTTCCAAACACAAGGCGGTATGGAGATATACCAAGATCGGTCTTATAAGCGGTGCGGAATGCCCAAAGAGCATCCGTCAATTTGGTTGACCAATCCTTACGGTTTTTCAAAACCGTCTTCTCCAATATCTGTTTGATCTGCCTATTTGAGATCTCAGCCTGCCCGCTTGTTTAGAGGTGATAGGGCCTAGAAAGCTTGTGGGTGATTGAATATTTCCGCATCAAGGCCTCGGAAGACCTATTGCAGAAATGTGTCCCGTTGTCGCTAATTATAGCGCGAGGGTGTCCGAATCGCGAAAAGATATTTTCTTTAAGGAACTTAATGACAACTTTGTTGTCATTAGTGCGACATGGTATAGCTTCCACCCACTTCGAGACATAATCAACCACCAACAAGATATATAGATTCCCAAAGGAGTTGGGAAAAGGGCCCATAAAATCAATACCCCAAACATCAAATATTTCCACAACCAATATAGGTTGGAGCGGCATCTCATTCCTTCGTGAAATCCGACCCAAATGCTGACATCGCGGACAAGTTTTGCAATGTTCAAATGCATCTTTAAATAATGTTGGCCAATAAAAGCCACATTGCTAAACTTTTTCCGCCGTTTTTCGAGGTCCAAAATGACCGCCGCATGCCTGATCATGACAGAATGATAACACGCTCTTGAATTCATCGTTAGGGACACACCTTAGGGACACACCTGTGAATGATTTGATCGGAACAATACTTGAATAGATATGGTTCATCCCAGTAAAATTATTTTACTTGGGATAAAAATCGAAGTTTGTCTTGTTTCGACCAATCGCTAGGTATAAGTCCCGTCGCAAGATAGTTCACGATATCCATGAACCAAGGTTCGTAGGATACATTCAAGAGCTGTTCATCGGGAAATGAGTCATTTATCGGCACGGTCACAGTTGGCGAAGAAGTGATGCGTGAAAGATGGTCGGATACAACGTTTTCACATCCACTCTTGTCTTTGATGACAAGATCAAATTCTTGTAACAATAGGATCCAACGTATTAGCCTGGCCTTCGCATCCTTCTTTGATAAAAGATGTCGTAGGGCGGAGTGATCTGTGTAAACCACAATAGGCGAGCCAATCAAGTAGGGCCTGAATTTCTCTAATGCAAATACAACTGCCAAGAGTTCTTTCTCGGTAGTTGTGTAATTTATTTGTGCATCATTCAAGGTCCTACTTGCATAGTAAATGACATGTGGTATCTTATCAATGTGCTGTCCTAAGACCGCACCAATAGCAAAATCTGATGCATCACACATAAAGCTCGAACGGGTGGTTCCAATCCGGAGATGATAAAATAGGGGCTGTAGTGAGTGATTCTTTAAGCGATTCAAAAGCAGCCTCACAATCCGAATCGAAGTGAAAAGTAGTGTCCTTGGCCAATAGATAGGTTAAGAGTCTAGCAATTTTGCTAAAGTCCTTAATAAATCTCCTATAAAATCCTGCATGACTAAGGAAGGATCGTATATATTTGACACAATTGGGACGAGGGAGGTTTTGAATGACATCTATTTTAGCTCTGTCAACCTCAATGCCTTTATGTGAAATTATATGGCCAAGTACAATACCTTTTTGGACCATAAAATGGCATTTTTCCCAATTCAAAGTCAAGTTCTTATCCTTACAGCGGGTAAGAACAGCGTCAAGATTACGAAGGCAGTCCTCAAAGGAGTCCCCAAACATGGAGAAATCGTCCATAAAAATTTCCAGAAAATTTTTATGGACGATATCTGAAAATATCCCCATCATGCACCGCTGAAATGTAGCGGGAGCGTTGCATAACCCAAAGGGCATGCGTCTATAAGCAAAAGTTCCGAAAGGACAAGTAAAAGTGGTTTTATCTTGATCCTTTTCGGCGATGGGGACCTGGTTATAACCAGAGTATCCGTCCAAGAAACAGTAGTATTCGTGTCCCGCTAATCGTTCTAACATCTGGTCAATGAAAGGTAGAGGGAAGTGATCTTTCCTCGTCGTGGCATTGAGTTTCCTGTAATCGATACATACGCGCCACCTAGTTTGGGTGCGTGTTTGAATTAACTCATTAGCCTCATTAGTGATGACCGTGATGTCAGACTTTTTAGGGACCACATGAATTGGACTTACCTATTGGCTATCAGATATGGGGTAAATTATTCCACTATCAAGGCACTTGACGATTTCTTTCTTTACCGCCTCCTTCATAACGGGATTTAACCGTATTTGTGGGTCTCGGGTTGGTTTGGCTTCATCCATCAGATGTATGTAATGTTCAACAATTAAGGGACCAATCCCTTTGATGTCAACCATTGTCCAACCAAATGCTTCCCGATTCGATCTCAACACTGCCAAAAGTGCATTCTCTTGCTCTAAGGCTAGAGAAGCGGAAATAATCACTGGCAAAGTCTCATTCTCTCCTAAATATGCAGATTTAAGATGAGAAGGTAGCGGTTTGAGATCAAGAATTGGCGGAGAGACTATAGAAGGTGGGGTAAGCGAAGGATAATCGGACTCCCTAAGAGGTTCAAAACTTGCATAAGATATTGAATCGGAAAGTGCTGCTGACTTTTGCAACGAGTCAACTGGTTCAATCTCAAGGTCGGACTCATTGAACATATCCTCACTGTGAAGTGGTGCAAGATCAAACGATGTCTCATTAGTGTTGTCGAGAACATCAAAGCAAATTTCCTCATCCATGCAGCTTTCAGAAGCTATCTCGTGGATGGAACAAACATCCAGCAAATGAGCAGAAGGTTCTGATGGCTGACTTCCTAGCTTGTAAATATTAAGCTCAATTGTCATTTTCCCGAAGGATAAGTTCATAGAACCGTTACGACAATTAATTACAGCGTTAGAAGTTGCTAGGAAGGGTCGACCAAGTATCACCGGGATTTGATTGCGTGGGTTTGCCACAGGTTGTGTATCTAAAACAATAAAGTCCACGGGAAATATGAATTCCCCGACTTTAATTAACACATCCTCTAGTTCGCCCCGAGATTTGGTGATAGATCGGTCTGCCATCTGTAGAGTACAATGGGCGGGTTTTAACTCTCCAATTCCTAACTGGTCGTTTACTGAATAAGGAAGCAAGTTGATGCTAGCGCCTAGATCAAGTAAAGCATGATTTATATTTTTACCCCCAATAGAAATAGAGATTGTAGGACAGCCGGGGTCCTTACGTTTCTTTGGTATTTGTTGGGTAAAAGCTATGCTAACATTACTCGTCATGAAAACCTTTTTAGGCATTTGAGTTTTTCTCTTCCTAGTGCACAAGTCTTTAAGGATTCTTGCATAAGATAGGACTTGTTGAATAGCATCTAGGAGAGGAATATTCACGCTAACTTGCATAAACATTTCCACAATCTTCTCCATTTGCGGGTTAGGTCTGTTGGCCCTTAATCGGTTTGGAAATGGAGCTCGATCAATAAGTTTTGGGTCCAACGTTTGTGGAGAAGACTGTGGCGACGGATTCGATCCCAAGATCGAAGTGGGAATCGACTTAGATAGATTTGGCGAAATGTTTGAGCCTTGGGGAAAACGGAGAATAGGCTCGGATGAAGGTGGAGGACTAGACGAATTAGGGGAAGACGAAGAAGAAGCTGGGGTATCAAATGTGTCACTAACATCAAACTGCTCACCCACTCGGTTATTCAGCACTCTCCCTGATCTCAACATAGTAATGGCATTCACATTATGACTTTGTGAATGGCCAGGATTCGGTAGGGGTTGAGATAGGAGTTTCCCTTTCTCTCTCACACTCATTGCGGCGTTTAACTGTGCGATTTGGTTTTCTATTGATTTAATACTCTCACCATGAGAGGAGGAGTTTTTCGTTAGGGTATCAATAGAAGACTTCATCTCAGCCGAAAATTGCATGGATTGTTTCTTGAACATATCCAAAGTTTGTGCAAGTGAGTTGTCAGTACCGGCCACTTGTGGTGTAGAAATGTTGGCCGGATTTTGGAAATTCTGTGACTGAAAGGGGGGCTGATTCTGTGGTTGTGGTTGTTGTGGAGGAGGTCTTTGATAATTACTTTGTTGGTTTTGATTCCAAGCAAAGTTAGGATGATTCCTCCATCATTGATTATATGTGGAAGAATAAGGATCGTTTCTAGGTCGCTGCTGAAAAGCAACATTAGCTTGAAACGATGCATTCATAGGACATTCTTCCGTTAAGTGTGAAGGATCCGAACAGCAACCACAAACGGTCTTAGGAAGCGTGACCTGATTTAGGGAGAATGATGAAAATTTGTTCTCAATAGTATCGAGTTTCTTCTGTATCGCTTCCATTTCGGATTTTACTGCGATAGAAACATCGAGCTGGTGAATACCTCCCTTAGTTGAAGGTGGTCTTACGCTTTCCCACTGCAACGTGTGTTCAGCAAGGTCTTCCAGATATTTCCATGCTTCACCGTCATCTTTAGACATCAAATTGCATTGACACATTGTTTCAAGCATCTGCTTTGTCACTGGATTAATGCCCTCATATATAATCCGACATAAATCCCATCTTTGTATTCCGTGATGGGGGCATTGGACAAGCAGATCCTTGAAACGTTCAAAGCACTTCCAAAATGGTTCATTGGGAAGCTGGGTGAACTGGTTGATCTCGCTCCTAATATGGGTTTGGGTAAAACTTCTTAAGAAATGCTATGACGAATTCGTCCCAATTAGTGATAGAGTGTGCAGCAGTATTGTAAAGCCATTTTTCTGCCAAGTCGCATAATGTGAATGGGAGAAGACGTAAGCGCATAGCATCTAAAGTTAATTGTGAAGTACCTATCATTGCGCATACGTTTTCGAATTTGGTGATGAAAACGTACGCGTCTTTCGACTCAAGCCCGTGAAATTTGGGCAGCAGATTGATGTAGTGGGGTTTAATTTTGAAATTATCCCCGTTAGGTGGTGGAAGAGATAGACAAGTAAGAAGGGGACCACGAATAGGATAGCATCTCTCTTGGAGAGAGATGCGCGGTGGATTCTGCTCACCTACGGGCGGTAGCAGCGTGGTGTTATAATTAGATGGAGTGCCGTCCATCACGGTCGATGTGGTGTGTGGTGGAGGAAAAGAAGATGAAGAAGTACCGACTTCGGCGTCGATAGTAGGAACGCGGACAAGACGGGCACTAGGATCCCGTGTCCAGCCGAGCATGCACTAAGCGGGTTTAGTGCAAGTAGCAGCGTGTGTGCGACCTTAAAATTGGTTTGTTTTTGAAAAAGTGGGACTTAAGACGAATCACCCTAAGATGCACAAGCAACCCTAGAACTAAGGTCACCTAGGTCCAGTCTCTAGACCGCTCCTAGACTTCCAAAGGACAAGCCGCAAGATCAATCCTCTACCGCCTCCGTACTACCCTTGTAGCCAGGTAAGTGCCAGGTAAGTGGGAAGGAACCACGGTCGTGGGCCTAATTAAAAACCACTAGCCTTCGACACACTTGCCTAGGCACTACAAAAGTAATGCGGATAAACGATAGATTACCCACGACCTTCCTCTGTCCTTATTGAGCGCGACAGTCCTTAGAGTCTGATCTAGATATTTTTTAAATTAATGAAGGGTTGATCTATATGCTCAGTTTGTGATTTGTGGGGCTTAGGAAGGGTGATGAAATCCCCACCTAATCTTGATTTGGTCTTTGCCCCTTAAAGTCCTTATTAAATATGCAAAACAAAACCAATCACAAAACCTTTGCAAAAAGATTTTTGAACGGCGCGATTTTGCAAAGAATCCTGCAGAAGATAGATTTTATTGGATTTGAGAGGAGAGAGAAGGAGTTGAGAAAGATACCAGAGAGTTTTTTAGCCCGAGATCCCCTTATCCTGCCGCGATTCCGCCGCAGATTCCCCTTTGTATCGCGGTTCCGCCGTGAGGTGGAAGGATCACTTGATGAAATTTTTTTGTATAGCCTTCTGTGCTCCTCTGGATCTCTAAAAATGCCTCTGTTTCCTGTTTTCCTCAATTCTGTGACTCCAGAGTTCCTCGCAAAATTCACGCACAAATCGTTAAATATGCAATTTGCAGTTTCGTGTTAGTAATGATATAAATCGTCTAAGAATTCAACACAAATAGTAAAAAATAAAAAATTACGCACGTATCCCCGGCAACGGCACCATTTGATTGATACGAAAAATTGTGTTTGTAGTTAACCGCAATCAGAACGGTGTCGCGTATAGCTAGACCGAGATGAGTACGGGTCGTCCTCTGGGAAACGTGGAACCTTTTACTTTTACTTTAGATGTGTTGAGAAAGAAAGGAGGGATAAAGAATTTTTATAGAATGGTTTCTAGATCTATGTTAAACAAGAATGTAAAATACTGATCTAGATTATTTTAGAGATGTAGATAATATAATAAGAGGGCTTGTACGGTTCGTTAGGATTTAGTAGTTATGGACGATTAATTAAAAGTTACCCTTTTTATCCATTAATAGATTTAAAACTAGAACGACGGTGATGCGTGTAGATTAGGGTTTCTGGAGGGAAAAGGAATCCCACTCTTAACCCTTATCTCGACACGGAACTCTGTTCATATCTAGCCTTTACCAAAACAATCATTAATCTAATCTCTAATCGCGGTCGGAACTAGCAAAGAATTGCTAGCGCGCCCGATTAGGATGTTAATGATTCCTTTGATAAAGTTCCTAAACTTTATAGGACTTAAAAAGGGTTTAGTTATTTTCATCATTCATTAGCCTACCCTAATCCTACGAACCCTAACAAGCGGAGAATTACTCGCGCATGTTGGGAGAAGAAGATGAAAAGACAGAGAGGGGAAACATAATGTAAAATGCAAAAAGAATTAAATAAAATAACTACCTTTATTAATCAACTTGAACAATCTACACTTTTATTCCGTAGGAAATGATTACAAAACTAATTGCTTCTCGATCTTTCCTAAGGAGGTAGTCGAACAGTCGATGATCAGCCTGGATGCGTGAGCGTCTAGAGCTTCGTGATCTCTTCGGCTTGATAAATTTTCCAAGAGGCTCTCGGTGCCCTTTTATAGTCCAAAGCCACAATCTTTTGCTTCCAAAGTTGGTAAAATATAGCAGAGATTCAAGCCACAAAATCTCTTCCTCTAACTCCATAGAATTGCGGCGGATCCGCGGCCCAAGGGGGGTTTGACCGCGGATCCGCGCTTAAAGGTCAGGATCTCTTGATTATTTTTCAATGGGGCTGCTCCTTGTGACATGTGGTAATCCTAGGAACCTTCATAATTCAGAAATCTTCTCGTGGTTGCTGCCAGACTTGGTCTTCAAGTTTTGATTCTTAATTAGGCAAGTCTTCTTCAACAACTTGATTTCCTTGATAAATTCTGCACAACAACTTGGAAAATTCTGCACAATAATCTCAAATAATATTTAGTAGACTTAGTTCTACTAAGATTTGGTTAATGAATTTATTTGCATACATTTTCCTACCAAAAGCTAATTATAATATATCAACACATGGAAAATAGTATTTTTACACATAAACCCTCATATGTATGATATATTATAATAAAGACATTTTTAAATATGGAAATAGTAGGAAAAATGTAATAACAAATGTGCAGTTTTATCAACTGAACAGCATCTCATCATATGCCATTGCCAATTTCGGCCAATGGTGGCTTAGGTAACAGGTTTAGATCCCTGCTAATTAAGGGTTTTTCGAGTTTACGAGCCGTAAGGGTCTCATAAAGGTATTTCTCCATACGAATCGAGAGGATCTCGCAGGTGTAGTTTCTTCTTAGGGGTTATGAGGATTCCTAAGTGGTATTTTCTCTTACAAGTCGTAAGGATCTTACAGGAGTATTTTCTCCTTGCCAGTCGAGAGGACTTGCAAGTGTTGTTCGTCCTGTCGATATTCCTCATTTTTTATTGGACTTGATTGAGAATATATTTATTTACGCCCGATTGTATACAAGGGTTGATATTGGACCACTTGTAGGACATAAATTTATGGGGTTATGAAGGCTTAAGAACAGGTTTAGATCCCTCTAAATTAAGGCTTTCTGAATTCCATAAGCCGTGAGGGTCTTACAGAAAGTATATTCTCCTTATGAGTCGTGAGGATCTCGTAAGTGCATTTTCTCTTTAGGAATCGTATGTATTCCTAAGTGTATTGCTCTTTTGTGGGTCGTAAGGATCTCACGCCGGTGTTTTCTCCTTACAAAGTTGAGAGGACTTTGCAAGCGCATCTTTCTTTTTTTTTAACGAGTTCGCGCCCATTCGGGTTTTCACAAGCTCGCTGATAGCCCTATTGTTTTTACTCATGGCACCGTTTCAGGTTTTCATCCATGCTCATTTTGCTTTTGGATGTACCTTTTTTGCTCAAGGAGACAGGCGGCCTGTAAGGTAACGCACTATCAGCTGCAGGTCATGATGTTTTTACCTCATTAGTAGATCTTCTTGGCTTATGGGGATTTCAGGCGTAGTTTTGCCGATGGGGCCTGGAAGAGATATGAATCGTTTATCCCCATGGATTGTATACGTCGCTCGATATGGAGAACCAACGTAGGACAATATATTATTTTAAAGACATTACGGCCCACCATTAGTTTAGAGACGTTTCGGTCCATAGGAACATAGTATGGGGTCATATTGTTTGTGCCCGTAGATTGTATACGGTGGTCGATATGGAGATCCACCGTAGGGCAATATATTGGTTTAAGGACATTACAGTCCATCATTATGTATATCATGAAGAGTATTAGTTTTAGGGACGTTTCGGTCCAACATTCCCGTGTTCAGGACGAAATGATAGTTTAAGGATATTTTGGTCCGATACCAGTTTAAGGACGTAGTGGTCCGTGACACACATAATAGGGCGCTTATCATTTGGTACCACTTTCAGTGTTTTAACTCAGGAAGATAGAGAGCAGACACAAGCATCATCATCTATCATCGATCTAAGTCGTAACTCTTCAAGCGTGATACTTTTTGAGGAATCGGTCGTTTATTGGCTGAAATGGACTTTCACCATGCATATCCATGAGCAGGTAAGATCCACCTTGGTAGACCTTATCTATGATGTACGAGCCTTCATAGTTTGGCTCGAACTTTCCCTGTTTTGCACGATAGGAATCATTGGTCTTTTGACAACCAGCATGAGTTCGCCATGGAGAAATGTTCTCGACCTGGTCAGTCTTTCATATGATCGCGTCATTCTTTCCTTATAAGCCTCCATATTTTGATGCGCTATAAGGAGGATTTCATTGAGAGCATCAAGATCCTCGAGCCTAAGATAAACATTTTCTTCATCTGTTAGCTCATATTGAACTGCCACTCATAATGGGGGAGTTCTATTTCCAGTGGGAGTACCGCTTCAGTGCCAAAAACCAAGGCATACGGTGTTGTATTTATAGCCAACTTGAAGGTTGTTCGGTACGCCCAAAGAGCTTAATGCAACTTCTCGTGCCGGTTCTTTTTGTTTTTGGACGTCTTTTTTGTAATCTTGGTCAAGATCTTGTTGAATAGTTTAGCTAGACCATTGATCCGAGGATTATAGACCGAGGAGTATCTCCAGTATTCTTGTGTTGCTGTGCGAAGTGATTTTTAGAGATTTAACGATCAAAAAATAATTACCGCAATCAGAAACGGCGTCGCTTCGCAGCTAGCCGGTGAGTGCGGGTCGATCCACAGAGACGGGTAAATTTCTTCAAAGTGTTTTAACGAGTTGATTCTATTTGTAGTTTTGGTAGGTTTATAAAAATCTAAAGACTGGATCTAATTAATCTAATTAAGAATCTTGCTAGGGTTAGGATTAGGGGAAGTTTTGGAAATTAATATTTTTCCTCACCGCTTTCAATACCTTCCTTTTTTAGATCTATTAGGTGTTAAGTTAATTATCAATAAAGTGGATACAAATCTTTTGGGAAGATGTTTCTTCCTCTAGATTTGTACCCTACCTTTGTTGATAATTATCCTAACCCCCACGGAAAACGTGCGGAACCGGCCCTTTATACTACGGTTCATCGTTACTTCGAAGGGTAGGATGCCGCAGGGAGCGGTTGTGCTCGTATGCGTGAAGTTCTAATTCATTAGGTGAAGGTGGCATTGAAAGGGGCGAGAGATTTCATCTCTCAACCCTTTCCCTAAGGCTAACCCTAACAAGCGAGGAGACTACTCACTCATTAGGGGATGAGAAGACATTATAATTAAAAGAAATAAAAGACTTACTAGGTGACGGCTCCCTCCAAACAAGAAGAACAGATCTGAATT
This sequence comes from Agapanthus africanus, assembly GCA_030015575.1. Lineage (NCBI taxonomy): Eukaryota > Viridiplantae > Streptophyta > Magnoliopsida > Asparagales > Amaryllidaceae > Agapanthus > Agapanthus africanus. The sequence continues at coordinate 817,166,593 of CM057339.1, read as the reverse complement.
TTGCTCTCAGAAAATCTGAATTTTATTGATTGAAAAGAGGCATGAGAAATTACAAGGTCTTGGGTTCTATTTATAGGAAATAGAAACCCTAGGGTTTACAATTGCACCGCATGTCTAAAGTTACAAATATACCCCTAGAAAATCTTTCCATAGCTGCCACGAAAATTTGGTAAAATTTGATTTGCGCACGGGCTTCAAGTAGCCGCGGATCCGCGGCCTTGGTGGGCTTTGGGCCGCGGATCCGCGGCCCAATGATGGGTTCATTGCTTGGATTTTCTTGGGCTTGTTTAGGTTACTCTGGGCTTCTTATTTCTTTATTTCTTTTTCCACTTGGGCTTCTGCAGTAATTCCAGATTTCAGTGAACTCTTTGCAATGGATCTTTTACCCGTCTTTCTTATAAATTTGGATCTTGCGTCGCCCTGTTGATGGTGAACCGTTCTTCTGCTGGGCTTTACTAAGATCCTCTTAATTGTTGGTCAAAAGTCCTTCTTTTATGTCGTCTTTTGTATTTTTCACTGTTTTTTGCTCCAACAACCTGTAACCTGTAACATGTAGCAGACATGGGTCAAAAGCACCTGTTTTTATTGTAAAATGCATAAGAATGGGGAATACAAAATGCAATATTATGTTATGAACAAATACCCCCAAACTTATCTTTTGCTCGTCCTCGAGCAAAACTTATTGTTTTATTCTCTACAAAAAACCTAACCGCACTTTCGCAAGGAAACGCGATTGCACTGAGCACGTGCAACAAGCCGTTAAACCTCTAGGTGTCCCTAGTAGGAGGAGTGTTGTCTCCTGAGGGTTTTCAGCGGATTACACCCACAAAATCCTATCAATTTGGCCCATTGACTTTTGTTCTCTAATTAGGTTTTCTAACAAGGAATTCTATTATCTTTTGACTCGCAAATTATCCACCCATATTCTTCACACTTCCTCATTATTTAACTTAAGATTATATATATCCTGTAGATCTACTTAGCTTTCGGCATTTCTTAAGTTTTCCTTCTAGGGTTTTATCTCCACTTAGGAATTTCTATCAACTCTATTAAAGATACAAGTTCTATTCTTCATTCCTTTCTCTTATCTAGATTCCAATCACATACCCCTACGTGTGTGTATAGATCACCCCTACACTTGGAAATTCAAATCAAGCAATCGTACTCTCGTCCATTGTCCAAAGTACTAATTAGTTGGTGAATGAAATTTGCTTACACATCCTTCATGCGACCGTTAATACTTCTTGAGGTACCAACGACCGATTACAAAATGCGTTTGCACTTTAAAGCGTACTTCCTAGTCTTTGCAACACCCAAGGCTTTAGCAGTGACTCCCAAACCAGTTGGTCTAAGGCACTAGGTGATGAAGCACCCTCGCTAAATATTTTTCTATTTTTGCAGCCTTAAGTAATCACAAAAACCAGTGTTCATTTTTTTCTTTTCTTTATTCACTTTTTTTTCTTTTATTTTCATTGTACTAAGGACTTTAGACAAGAGCATTTCAAGGTCTCCTCTACTATTCCAAGTTTCAAGGTGCGTGATTGTGCAAATTGTAGGGTATACGTTTTCAGAATCTAGACTTAAGTTAGGAACTATTTTTCAAACTTATACTCTAATAAGAACATCAATACTCTTCCCTTGTTTCGACTTAGCCCAAAAAGTGAACCCAACATTTGCCTATTTCTAAATAAACTACAAGGCATATACTTTCTACCGTTAAACTTTAAGGAAGGTTATTTTTAGGGTTTTTAATTTACTAAGTCTAAGATCTAGTTGTTCCTAGCCAGTTAACCTATTTGTCAAACTCTAGTCAATTAGCCAAAATTGAATACATTTATTTATAATTTTTTTGAAAATTTTCAAATTTTTATAGGTTTTCAAATAAGTATGCAAATGCAAAAATATGTACAAATGAATGCGAAGGAAGAAGACGTACCGAGCATACCCCCAAACTTGAACTTGACAGTGTCCTCACTGTCATACTAAACCAAGAGGGTCAAAATACCGATACTCCCCTGTTTATTTATAATTTTTTTTTATTGTTAAGAAAAACAAAAATATATACAAAAAGACCCTCCCCCAAACTTCAATTAAACTATGTTAGACAATACTGCCCAACTTTGCATAGGCCAAAAGTCAACACCAACCATTTGAAAAATTTATCAGTAAAGAATATTGGTGGGTGAAAAAATAAGTTGTGGTGGTCCGCAAAGAATTGGGGAAAATGGAAGTAGTGGTATGGGAGGTGTGGAGGTAAATATACAGGTGATGGTGATGCATCGATACGAGAATGTAAGTGATCAGCAATCAGTGGAGTGTTGGCATTCTCGTACCTTATTAAAAGAAATGGGGGTATTTCAACTTCTAAGGGAGGAAGTTGGCTCACCACAATACCCCCAAGATGTTCCCGTGTGTCCTCTATTGACATGGCATCATCCATCAATTGTGTATGATATTCAATTATGAGGGAACTGATCTCCTTGATGTCCGCCATAGTCCAACTGGAAACTTGCCGCCTATCTTGTAAGACTTTTAAAATAGCGTTCTCTTGCTCGAAGGCTAGAGAGGCTGATATGATAATGGGAAAAGTCTCATTCTCACCTATGTAAGCATATCTACGGTGAGACGGCAAGGGCATGAGTTCGAATTTCTGAGGCGAAAGAACCATTGCGGAATCTACCTCGAACTCAAAGGACTCTAACACAGGTTCGAAATCACTGCAAACAACCGATTCGGATGGTTCGACTGACTCATCCAAAAATTCAAACGACTCATATTCGGGCTGTGAGTCGTCGTCATCCGAAAAAGTGAAACATTGATAATCAGCATTGGTTGTGTCAACAGTAGTAGGCTCAAGGAGGGACGCACTAGTGGCGTCAAAACTGTTTTCATCAAATAGAAATCTTTCAAGCTCGCAGTCCTCCTGCGTGATTTCATGAATAGAGCAAACTTCTCGTGTACTATTTTTAGGCACGGGGGGCAGACTTCCCATCTTATAAATATTGAACTCACTAGACCTCTTTCCGAAGGATAGAGTCATGGAGCCATTGCGACAATTTATTATGGCATTGGAAGTGGCCAAAAATGGTCGACCAAGAATCACCGGAATTTGGTTTCTTGGGTTAACAACAGGTTGTGTATCCATAACGATAAAATCAACGGGGAATATGAATTCCCCGACTTTGATCAACACATCCTCTAGTTGACCCCTTGGATAGGTGATTGATCGATCAGCCATTTGGAGAGTGCAACGAGTGGGTTTCAACTCTCCAACCCCTAATTGTTCGTACACGGAGTAAGGAATCAGGTTAACACTAGACCCAAGATCTAAAAGTGCTCGATTAATTTGCTTATCCCCAATTGTGATGGAAATCGTAGGACAGCCGGGGTCCTTTCGTTTTTGGGGTAAGGTTTGATGGTGGTTAATAGCATTGCTCACTGCACTAGCCACTAGCACTTTCTTGGGTACTTGAGATGCCTTTCTCTTTGAAGTGCATAATCCCTTTAAGATTTTTGCGTATGAAGGGACTTGTTGGATAGCATCCAAGAGAGGTATATTTATGCTAACCTGTTTAAATAATTCCACAATCTTCTCCACTTATGCATTTGGTTTATTAGGACTCAACCTGTTTGGAAATGGTGCATTTTGAAAATTTGTTGAGTCACATGTCTGTGGAGTAGAATGTGGAGTAGGAACGGATCCCGGTGTGGATGTGTTCGTGTTGTGAGAAATAGGTCCGTTCGAGTCAGAAGAGGTAGAGCCGTGTGAAGGGTGGAGAATAGGCTCTAAAGAAAAAGGTGAAGAAGGAAGTGAAGAAAATGAAGAAGGGGAAGAAGAACCACCGGCGGGGATGTCATCACTAGTTTCCACATTATTTTGCAACTCTCTTCCGGATCTCAATGTGGTCACCGCATTTACATTGTGATTGTGATATGCGTTTTGTGGGTGACCGGGATTGGGCAATGGTTGAGATGGAAGCTTTCCCTTTTCTCTCTCGCTCAACGCAGCAGTTAATTGTGCAATTTGTGCCTCAATAGATTTGATACTTTGATCGTGTGAGGCATTGTTATTCATTAAAGATTGCACATAACTTTCAAATCTTGCTGCGGATTCTGTTGTTTGCTTGAGAAATGCTTCAAGACTTTTCTCGAGCGAGCTAACCTTATCATCATTAGGTTGAACCAAATTGTTCGTTTGATTTGTATAAGGTTGTTGTTGGAAAGGTTGCTGGTTTTGAGTTTGTAAGGGTGCTTGTTGTTGTTGTGGAGGAGGTCTTTGAAAATTATTGTTCCCTTGGACTTGTTGATTTTGGTTCCAAGCAAAATTCGGGTGACTCCTCCACCCCTGATTGTATGTCGAAGAGTAAGGATCATTTCTTTGTCGTTGCTGAAATGCAGCATTGACTTGATCCTGTCCTTGAATAGGTGCATTATAAGGACACTCTTCGGTTAGGTGCGACGGGTTCGAACAACAAGCACAAACAGTTCTTATGGGTAGAGTAGGGGCAGGAGAAGTCGATGAGATTTTGGTCTCAATGGCTTCTAGCTTTTTCATAAGTAAGGCCATCTCGGCCTTCATAGCAATTGACATATCTATTTGATGTATGCCTGCCCTAGATTGACCAACTGAAGAAGATGATGTGGTCTTGGTACTCTCCCACTGAATTGTTTGCTCACTTAGGTCCTCAAGAAACTGCCAAGCTTCGTCGCTAGACTTGGAGAGAAAATGACCTTGACATATTGTTTCTAGCAACTGCTTCGTTGCTGCGTTCAATCCCTCGTATAATGTTTGGCAAAGTTGCCAATTTTCTATCCCATGATGAGGGCATTGAACGAGTAGGTCCTTAAATCTCTCGAAGCATTTCCAGAATGGTTCGGACGGAAGCTGTGAAAATTGTATAATCTCGTTTCGGATTCTAGCAGTTTTATGATGAGGGTAGAACTTTTTCAGAAAAGCTCTCATAAACTCGTCCCAATTTCTAATGGAGTGTGATGCGGTGCTGTATAGCCACTTCTCGGCTAGGTCACATAAGGTAAAAGGAATGACCCTTAGCCTTATTGCGTCATCACTTAATTGGGTTGTCTTCATCATGGCGCAAACGTTTTGGAATTTATTAATGAAAATATATGCATCTTCGGATTCCAAACCATGAAACTTAGGCAGCATATTGATGAAGTGTGGTTTTATTTCAAAATTATCCCCATTCGCCGGTGGGGGTGAAAGACATGTGGGTAAAGAAGTGCGAACTGGGTAGAAGAGATCCTGGAGCGCAACTCGTGCGGGCGCTACAACAGGCGGAAGATTCGGGTTATTCGCACCTGGCGGAGGTGGAATCATTCCCGTCGGTAAGGTATAGTTGGGGTCGTGTCCCGACATACCTTCGAAAGAAGAATTTGAAGATGGAGGTAAGGAGATGGAGGGAACGTCGACGAAGGGTTCGTCGGTCGGTACCAACGAAACACGGACTAATCGGGCGTTAGTATCCCTAGTCCAAAATGACATACACTAAAGGGTAGTGCAGTCAGAAAAAAGAGAAAAACAGAATGTGGGGGTAAGATAACGTCAGTGAGAAGAAGTGGTGGAAGTGAGTTTCAAGTTTCTTCGCGACAAGTTGCAAGTTTTGAAAAGATTTTTTATTTATTTTTTTATTTTTGTGCTAGTTTTGCAAAGAAGTTTTTAGAAAACGGACTCGTGACACAAAAGTATCAACCACACATGCACAATCAGGCCTAGATCTAGGGTCGTCTAGGTCTGCTAGACAGCTCCTAACTAGGGCTAGAAATAGACCTCAAACCGCCTCTTCACGGACAAATACGGCCAGGTAAGTGGGAAGGAACTACCACTACAGTGGGCCTAATTAAAAACCACTAGCCTAGACACCGCAATGTCGGTTAGGATAAACGGCCGATGCCTACCCTAGTCCTTTTCCTATTGAGCTCGCTGTCCTTAGGTCTGAGTCTAATCTTTTTTTAATTAAAGGTGGTTGATGCAAAATGCTTAGGTGTTTTCTGGGGTCCTGGGAAGGGTGATGAAATCCCCACCCAATCTGGATTTGGTCAAATAGCCCCTTAGAATCCGGTTAAATTATGCAAAACAAATAAAATTTCACTTGCAATCAGAATTTTTTAGCGCGGCGCAAAGAAACCTGCAGAAATCTGTTATTTAGAAGGGGGAAAAAGATTTTTACGCAAAGAAATCCTGCAGAAAGATTTTTACAGAGAAATATATGGGAGGTTGCAGAGAGGAGAGAGAAAAATCAAACCAGAGAAATTTGGTGCGCTGACGTGTCACACCAAGCGCGGATCCGCGGCAGATGGGCTAGTTGCGCGGCGGAAGCGCGGCTCTATGAAGGAATCTCGCTCTGAAAGTTTTTGTGCTGCTCTGTGCTTGTAATTCTTCTCTGTTCCTATGTACCAAATTTTGATTTGCCCTCTGTAAAACTCCAGATCCTTGATTCTTCGTTGTTCCTGCAAGATCCAAAAGATACACCCTTCAAACAGATCAAATTTGATTATTTTTTTTTTATATTTTTTTTTTATATTTTCATATTTTTATAATTTTTTAAAATTTATATCAACCCGAAAATTCACAAAAAGAAAGATTACGCCGTCCCCGGCAACGGCGCCATTTGATTTTTAGAGATTTAACGATCAAAAAATAATTACCGCAATCAGAAACGGCGTCGCTTCGCAGCTAGCCGGTGAGTGCGGGTCGATCCACAGAGACGGGTAAATTTCTTCAAAGTGTTTTAACGAGTTGATTCTATTTGTAGTTTTGGTAGGTTTATAAAAATCTAAAGACTGGATCTAATTAATCTAATTAAGAATCTTGCTAGGGTTAGGATTAGGGGAAGTTTTGGAAATTAATATTTTTCCTCACCGCTTTCAATACCTTCCTTTTTTAGATCTATTAGGTGTTAAGTTAATTATCAATAAAGTGGATACAAATCTTTTGGGAAGATATTTCTTCCTCTAGATTTGTACCCTACCTTTGTTGATAATTATCCTAACCCTCACGGAAAACGTGCGGAACCGGCCCTTTATACTACGGTTCATCGTTACCTCGAAGGGTAGGATGCCGCAGGGAGCGGTTGTGCTCGTATGCGTGAAGTTCTAATTCATTAGGTGAAGGTGGCATTGAAAGGGGCGAGAGATTTCATCTCTCAACCCTTTCCCTAAGGCTAACCCTAACAAGCGAGGAGACTACTCGCTCATTAGGGGATGAGAAGACATTATAATTAAAAGAAATAAAAGACTTACTAGGTGACGGCTCCCTCCAAACAAGAAGAACAGATCTGAATTTTGCTCTCAGAAAATCTGAATTTTATTGATTGAAAAGAGGCATGAGAAATTACAAGGTCTTGGGTTCTATTTATAGGAAATAGAAACCCTAGGGTTTACAATTGCACCGCATGTCTAAAGTTACAAATATACCCCTAGAAAATCTTTCCATAGCTGCCACGAAAATTTGGTAAAATTTGATTTGCGCACGGGCTTCAAGTAGCCGCGGATCCGCGGCCTTGGTGGGCTTTGGGCCGCGGATCCGCGGCCCAATGATGGGTTCATTGCTTGGATTTTCTTGGGCTTGTTTAGGTTACTCTGGGCTTCTTATTTCTTTATTTCTTTTTCCACTTGGGCTTCTGCAGTAATTCCAGATTTCAGTGAACTCTTTGCAATGGATCTTTTACCCGTCTTTCTTATAAATTTGGATCTTGCGTCGCCCTGTTGATGGTGAACCGTTCTTCTGCTGGGCTTTACTAAGATCCTCTTAATTGTTGGTCAAAAGTCCTTCTTTTATGTCGTCTTTTGTATTTTTCACTGTTTTTTGCTCCAACAACCTGTAACCTGTAACATGTAGCAGACATGGGTCAAAAGCACCTGTTTTTATTGTAAAATGCATAAGAATGGGGAATACAAAATGCAATATTATGTTATGAACACGAAGCGACTTATTTTGTAGCTTCTATAGGCTGGTCCATTATCCTAGATTATCTGTCGCGGAGTTCCGAACCGGTAGATGACATAGGTTTTGTAGAAGTGGAGGATATTCTCTGTCTTCACCTCCCTTAGCAGCATTGCTTCTACCCACATAGAGAAGTAATTGGTTGTTGCTAATATAAACCGATGTCCTCTGGATGGCGCTAGTTCGATAGGACTAATTATATCCATACCCCATATATCGAACGACCAACTGGCTACTGTCATATGCAGAAGATTTAGATGTTGATGTATGAAGTACCCGTGTGTTTGGCACGAGTGACACTGCTTCACATATTCGAGGCAGTCCCTAATCATCATGGGCCAATAATAGCCCATCTTTTTTTATCTTCAGGTTCATTTTTGGTTCTGCTTGATGAGAGCTGCAAAGTCCGTCGTATACTTCTTGAACGACTTTCTCTGCTTCCTTTGGCCCTAGACATCTTAACCATACGAAGTTGGAGGATCTCTTGAATAGAGTATCGTTGACGAAGGAGAATGACAGTTTCATGTGCTGATGTCTAGATGACACATCTTTGGGTGTTTGTTGGGACTTAAAGTAGCCTATAAAGGCTTCTCTCCAGTCCTCAACCTCTTCTTCGTTCTCTATTTGGAGAACTTCTCGTTTGTCGTTTCTTTTTCTTCGGATAGTTCTATTAGGTCATCCGAAGGTATATCTACTAGCGCCAAGATCCTACGGCTTTGGACAATGATCCTTACATCATTGAGGTCTTCATCGGCCAATTCCTTAGCCAACTTAGTTAATGCGTCCGCCTTACTGTTTTCCACTAGAAGTATACTTTTCAGGGTATAGGAAGGGATTTAGGTCAGCAGCTGCTGCATTCTTTCGCCATACCTTATCAGCTCTCGTTTGCATGTCTGATAGTCACCATTTACTTGACTGATGATCAGCTGAGAATCTCCATATATGAGGAGGTCCTTGATTCACATGTCGATAGCAATCTCAAGAATGGCTACCAAAGCTTCATATTCCGCTTCATTATTAGTCCTGGGCTCCATCAAGGAGAGGGCGTAACACAATATTCCTCTTTGCGGGGTCATGAAGATAAGACCCACTCCGGCTTTGATTATGGGAGAGTTCTTCTTTCACCGTTTCATGGAGACACTCCATCGAAGTAGAGCTCCCATTGATACTCATTTTCTTCTTTCTCCTCCTCGACTGCACCAAACAAATGTTCATCCAGTAACTCGCAATTTAGGGGAGAATCGGCTGGTACCGGATGTTCCGCAAGGAAGTCGGCGATGGCTTTTCCTTTCATCGTTTTGATGGGTCAATATGTTATCGAGAATTCCATCAGCAGTTGGGCCCATTGGTAAGCCTTTATGTTAGCATGGCCTTTGACATCAGATACTTTAAAGGATCCACTTTTGATATGAGATGGACCTCATGCGCCAAGGCGTAGTGTCTGAGTTTCGTTATCACAAAGATCAGCGTAAAGCAGTGTTTTTTGATGGGGAGTAGTTGCTTTCTACCCCCAGGAGAACTCGAATTAGATAGTACAGAGCTCTCTCCTTTCCTTGATCATTCTCTTATGCCCACAGCGCGCCTAGAGAATCTTCAAGGGCCGTTGTATATAGGATAAGGGGTTTTCCTTAAACCGGAGTGGCCAATACCGGCGAATTTTGCAAGTATTGTTTGATTTCGTCCAATGCATTTTGGCATTTCTGATCTTAGATGAACGGGGTCCCTTTCTTCATCAGATGGGTATAGAGACGACATTTTCCGGAGAGGTTGGTTATGAATCGCCAGATATACATAAGCTTTCCTTAGAGAGATCACTGTTGTTTGAGGGTTTTGGGAGAGGGCATCTCCATTATTGCCTTGATCTTTGAGGGATCAATTTCGGTACCTCGATGGCAGATGATGAAGCCTGGGAATTTGCCTGACGAGACTTCAAACGTGCACTTTAGAGGGTTCATCTTCAGATTATACTTCCGAAGATGCTTGAACACGATCTTTAGATATTCCCAGTGCTCCTCATGAGATTTGTTTTTTACCACAAGGACATCGATATAGCATTCAATGATCTTGTGTATGAGTTCATTGAATATCTTAGTCATGGCCCTTTGGTATGTAGCTCCGGCATTCTTCAAACCGAAGGGCATCATCTTGTAACAGAATACACCCAACGGAGTCCGGAAGGCAGTATGCTTCTGGTCTTCAAGATCCATCTTTATTTGTTTGTATCCTGAAGATCCATGCATGAAGGAGAAGACTTCGTGGGTGGATTTGTTATCGATCATCAGCTCGGTAACGGGAACTGGGATGTCATCTTTCGGGCATGCCTTGTTGAGGTCCCGAAAGTCCATGCAAATGCGAACTGTCCCATATTACTTCATCGCAGGAATGATGTTAGCGATCCAATCGGAATATTGAACTTCTTAGATGAATCCGGAGTCGATTAATTTCTTGACTTTGGCGTTAATACACATCTCGAGTTCAAGCCCCATCTTTCTTGGTGCCTGCTTGACTGGTTTCATCTCTGGTGATATGGCCAGCTTGTGTACCGCTACCTCTGGATCTAAATCCTGCATTTTGGAGTAGTTCTAAGTGAAGCAGTCTTTGTACTGCATAAGCATATCTTTTAATGTGGTTTCTTTATTTTCGGACAGCAACTCACTGACAAACGTCGGCCTCGGATCATCCTTCGTTCCTCGGTGGTATGTATTCTATCTTCCAGCTCTTTTGGTGCCAGTGGAAATTATGAGATCTCCTCGTCATTGTCTTCATTTTTGAAGTATCTGAAAAGGTCAATCATATTCTCGTCCTCTCTTTCTTTTGAGAGTGTTATCATATGACAGGTACGAGTCCGCTTCCATTTTCGCAGTCGAGCTGGTCTCATCCTAATAATATAGGCTTTCTTTGGCTCGTGCTTTTGCGGAGAATCTATCCTTTAAATATCGGATAATATAAATCTACCCTATTGATATTGGTCCTCCACCCAGTTCTTGAACGTGAAACAGTCATTAACGGGGTGACCTATTGCTCGGTGATAGGAGAAATAATCTAGGTGATGAACATCATTTAACTGTTCGGGATGCCGAGACTCCGGAAGCGTCATCATTTGTTACTTCATGACAAGGCTGAAGATCTTTCCTGTCTTGTCTTAAGGGAACGAATATTTTTGTCCCATCTTCTTTATAAGGGACGGGCTCCAACCAAACTTTTCTCGATTAAACAGCATCTTGGACCTTCTTTGTTGTCCTTGAGCATTGCTTGTGATTGTCGCCTTATTCTTGTTTTCGCTTCGGGATTTCTTTTCTTTGCGAGAGTACATAACGGGCTGTGGATGAAGAGTATCATGACCTACTTCTTCCACCAATTTTCCATTGAGACGTTGTGCCTTGGATTTTTCATATATGGCCATTTCGCGACTGTGGTTTTCTCGGCTCTCTTAACAAGATTCTCTTATTATCTCGTCAATTTGTTCTTCAAGCGACGGACTTAAGGTTCTTCGAGCGAGACTTTTCTCTCGTTCGGTAATCTGGCTACTTGGAGAAACATCCTCTTCTTCGTTCGAGCTGTTTATGGTGTGGCAGCTGTAAATTTGCTCCCACTTCTTGGACTAAATATTTCCCAGCCCAGTTATTTCCATCTTTCTGTTAGGCTTCTTTCATTGAGTCCTGAGGATATCCCAAATATTTTTTTAGAATTGAGCATGTCGAATAGTTTGTTCGAGAGGTACGCCTTGGCGTTTTAACAGCTCTTTTAATCCCTCCGCACACTTGGCATACGGATGGGCTAGAACTTGTCTAAAGGGGGTTGGTATTATACCAGACTTCTTTTTCCACCTTAGTCTCCATAGATTTATAGAAGATAATCGCCTTTTCACCTCTTCGTCCTATAGGAACGTAGAAAGTTTCAAGTTCCTGCATGCTGTATGTATTGAGCGTGTCAAGTTTCTTATAGTGTCGAGGCGGAGTCATCATAATATGTAGACTATGATCCACTTTGGCAAGAGTTTGTGTTGATGGACGAATGGAGAACACCGCGTTTGTTTCATCTTCGGAATCGCTGCTAAAGACCAGGATAAGGGTCGATGGTCCGGGCTTATTATTCTCCCTCTGAGGCTGTCCTGAGTACACTAATTGTTTGTCTTCTTCAGTATTGCTTCCGAAGACCGAGATGGTGGCCACGGACTTTGTCACGCCCCGCTTCCAAAAATACGTAAACACGGCACGTGACAGAGCCAACCAAGCTACCTGTGGTTAGGAATCATCCCTCAACGGTCTCATTACGGCTGTCAAGCGGTTATCAAGAACAGTAAAATATATAATCTAGCTAACACATGTCCATCTGCCAGAGTAAATAAAATCAAGAAAATGCATAAAACGGAAACGAATCAAGATCAAATAAACAATATCTTAATCATGTCCCAATATAGGCTCACATCAAAAGAATAAAACTGCGGAAATAAATAAACTAATATCTTTAACACTACACGTTCAACTCCTCATTACTCGGCTTGATTGCTAAAGTATTCATGATCTGCCTGCGATAAAGGTAGAGGAACTGGGCCATGTAAAACCCAGACGTCAGTGTGTCATAATACTAAAATAATAGCGATAACCAGGATATGATACTATGATTAAATATAAATGTAAATAATAAACACATGTATAAAACAAAGAGGTATCTGTATATGATGTGTAACCTAAAGTATGTGCTTCTAGGTTATCTATTCTACAAGTCTTTGAAATCAACTTAATAGAATCATCGATATAACTCAATAGTATCCCGGGCGTTCCCGGGACCACGGTCGAGATTCTCGGGCTGAATCCGAGACGTGCCGCTAAACAGTAAACAGGTAACATGTACAGATGAATGATGTCAGCAGCATCATTCCGGGGCTGGCCGAGCCTGTAAAGACTGATCAGTTAAGTATCGAACTGTTGAGTTACAACTCAGGTTTCATTATTGATTTCCCCTTAACCCCAAGGTTTTGTGTTCAAGTCAAGTATTGAAGATATGAATCTAATGCCAACACAGGATCAAGCAGGTACAGATTTTGTCTATGCAGACAACAAGTCACGTCCGTCAGGACAACAAGTCAGGATTGTCGGCATTAGTAATAATATTCAAGCAACAAGTCTGGTAATGTGTCGTGAACATGTCATGTAATGTATATTACCCAAGATAGATGCCAATGTGAAACTGTAATCAATCTCGGAACATGGTAAACACAACTGATGCAAGGATGCATATGTATCTATCTGTAATAACCATTATACGTCCATTACCATGTATGATGCAATCTAGATAACATATTGTACTGATATAGTAGTATAATGATATCTTGATGTGTAACATTTCAGAAATATAAAATATTATTTTTGGAAATTTAATATTAAAATAATATATTTCGCGAAAACTATTCGATTTGTGAATAGGGATTTTTCGTAAAATGGTATAAGTATATACCAATATTTGGAAATTTATCGGAGATGAAAATGATTTATTTATTATAATGATATTTATCGGATTTTTGGACAAATCCGTGTGTTTACATTTTTTTCATGGCTAGTGCACCATGTCGTGTGCATGTTGGGTTTGTGTTTGTGAGTTGTGTGTGTGATTTGTGAGTTTGTGAGATATAGAAAAGAAAATGAAAATAAAGGAAAGAAAAGAGTTTGAGTGTGTATAGAATAAAATTAGATGCCAAAAGATATTTATGAAAGAAACAAGAATAGATATTTTGAGAGAGAGTGAGCTTATGAGAGGGAGAGGGAGACTTGGCTGCCCCATGCCTTTTCCCCATTGTTTTCCTCATGTTTTCTTCATCTCCTTCATTCCCGCTCTACCTCCATGCATCATCTCCATTTCCTCCTCTAAACTCTATGCAACCTTCACATAAAACATGCACAAACCTATTCTAAACCCTTAGAACCATTCAAATTTGGATTTTGAAGACTTTGGGCAACTCAAGAATTTTCCTAGGTTGACAAATGAGCTAATCCATACACTTGTAGATTTGTATTTGTGTTTATATATCATAGTTTAGTTAGAAATCAATTTAGTTAGGTTTTGTGATCTTGGAAATTCCAAGTTGCTGTTAAGTGGTAAATAGAGGTTTAGTGAGTGTTTTCAAGACTTTAAAGATTACTTTGCTGGACCAAAAATAAATTTAGAACCCGATACACGAAGTTAGAATTGTTCCGTGTCGTTTTTATGAAACCTAAAGGCCTACAGGGTATCTGGAGCTATCTGGGGAATTTTTAAGAAAATCAAATAAGTCCATTAACCTAGATAGACCACCACAGAAGTACGAACCCATTCCACCACACTATGGCCGGCAAGCCCGGATTTTTGCTTGATGTCGCCGGACTTCCTGTGGGCATTGATGTTGTGGTTTTGCCTGTAGCTCACTTACCCTATAACCCATCCCCTGTACTTGCTTGTTTAGTCCCTATTTACCTGAGACAAAATCTGGGAGTTGTTTGCGAGTGTTTTGGCTATATTTCCGATATGTGAATTCTTGGTTTTTATAATTCGAATGCATGGTTTTTATATTTGGATTTGATTCCGTCGTTGGACGTTTATACGTCAACGGACGAGGGTTGTTTGGTTGTTTTTGCATGCGTAAGCTATAGGTTCTAACCTATAAGCAATTCGTGTGCCGTATCGGTTTTCGGATAATTGGTTTTAATAGAATTGCGATTGTGTATTGATTGTAGATACCTTTGCGTGGACTTCTGAGACGACGAAGCATATCGACTTCGGCTAAGCGAAGAGTTTAGCAGGTGAGCAGATTTATATCTACAGGGGAAGTCGGGTGGATGGCGTATAGCACCCCCGCAACCATTGATATGGAAGGTTATGTTATAAATTATAATTATGATAAAGTTGACGTTAATGGATATATTTGCTTGAGAATATGAAATGGGAAGTGAATCATGATAGATACGAATTGAAAGAGAACAAGTATGAGTTGATGATAGGATATGAGATCGAGATCGATAAACACGACGCGAGATTGAGATAGAGGTGTTGTGGATTTGATAAGATATGACGTTTATACAATCGTGAATTGAGATATTTGTGTGTGTGTGTGTGTGTGTATTTATAAGTATAATGAGTGATATGCCGTACGAGACTTTAGATCCGTACCCTCATTATTGTATAGTTCAATAGATTCCCTATTTTGTTTGATGACCCTGTACGATAGATTACCGTACGAGATGAGATGTACCGGATGATTGATCTGCGCTAGTGATTTGAGGATGATGATTGAGGATTATTGTCATATCGGATGTTATGAGACGGGATCGCCGATATAAAGATTTCCACCTGAACCATACCTATTTTCAAAACGACGATGTGTATAGTTTAAAAGTGACCTTATGATTCACGTGTAGATAGATATACCCATATATTGTTCATGTTGTGTAGGCTATTACCCCTCATGATGTACATACCACGTGCTGGTATTTAATGCTATATGATATTAATTGCTAGTACACCTGCACAATTACCGTTAATGCGCATGTTACGCATACACAGATTTGCAGGCTCACACACATTCTTCATCGGTAATTGCCATGTCACTTACACAGTAGAATTGCCATATTATGAGATAAATCTTAAGAGTAAAGGTACATTCATTGTTCAGTATTATCACTTGACATGCTTGCATAATATACTCGATATGCTCATATTACTACTCTATATTGCATACATCGTACTTTATGGTTATATGCTTGTATGATATACTCGATATGCTCATATTACTACTCTATGTTGCATACATCGTATTTTATGGTTATTTGCTTGAGATGCTGTTTTCATGAGATCTCTGAATTTAAGAACCGTGGTTATATTTCAAAGGAAATTGCGTATTGTTTTAAAAACACGGTTTCTCTTAATATGATATTTCAAGACGTCCACCATGAGTTTTCTCAGTTATGAGCTTGTTTTCGGGACCCAATTCGAGGAGTTGGCAGATGCCAGTTACGGGTACATGGTGGACCCGGCGAGGTACCCCGGGGCAAGAAGCTCGAGATGTAGATGATGAGCCTGGCAAGGGAACACTACCTACCGGTGATATTTTTGGTCTCGGCGGTTATCTGTAAGATACCGACCGGAGTCATGAGATGATATGGGCCGATCCGGACTGACGGAGCCCAAGATAGTTTAGCGTGGCGGATATCTGAAGGGTACCGACCGTAGTCGTGATATGGACTGATCCGGACTGACGGAGCCCAAGATATGAAGATTTACGTGTTGATGCTGGACATGGGTTTTCATGATGTTTCGAGTGTCGGTGTTAGATACTCAGGTTCCATGATTTTGATGTGTCGTTGATGGACACACGTGGTTGATATCCTCATATAAACATATACAGGCATATGTTTTCATGATGTTCGAGTGTCGGTGTGGGACACTCAGGTTCCATGATATTTTTTTGTGTCGTTGATGGACACGTAGATGATATCCACATGCATACAGGCATATGATGTCGGATGTTTATTTATATATGTCATTGCATTGACTCGATTGTTGATATATATGCGTACTTAGTCACCCTAGATATCATAGTATTACCTTCAGTATATGGTGACCTAGGAAATCGTTGTTTTATTTGATTTCTACTTGCTGATGTTTTCTACTCACGAGTTGGCAACTCACCCCGTTGTGCCACAGTTCTTGCAGGTTTGACCACTTGGGATCAGTTGCGGTATTGCTGGCACACAGCTTTTTCCAGGGTGTTTACTTTGGTAGGTGGGACACATGTTGGATCATGCCCACTCTCGTACTGTTATATTCTATTGTATCTAGATAAACTCCATCACATCAAATCAGAGACTAGAATTGTATATTGGTAGACCTAGTCAGACTTGGGTTTTGTGCGAGACTTAGACCGATGGGTTTTGATCGCTTTTCTTGAGTTTTGATGTCTTGCTTCCTTATTTTTTCATTCTGGGTTGATTCTTCGCCGTTAGGCGTCATATATATATTATTGCGTGGTTGTGATTCCGCCAGTTGGCGAAGAGCTAGTTCCCGCTTGGAGATGCCTATATATTATTGTGTATATGTGTTTGGATCAAAATATACGAGGGAGGTGCTGCCCAAATTTTTAAAGACGAAATATGTTTTCAACTCTAGTATAATCCACTTGCATTTTCATGTTTCATTAACTATGCATTTCAAGAAAAACATGATTCATTATACCTTTATTTCAAAACTGCACCCCAACTATTTTCCGCAAAAAGGTTTAGATTTTCTGGGCTTCGACCTAGTTGATTTACGTCACACCTTTAGACGTTGCGTAATTTAAGTTCCGGTCACGTGCTAAATTATGGGTCGTGACATGATGTTCCGGCATACAACTAGATATGTTATTTATCGGTATAGATACTGACTGATACTGTAAAACTACAAATCTGTAGTATTTGCTAAATAATAAAACACAAGCACTATTCTTATTCATATTATTATCGATATAATAACATAGCATGTTGCAAGTTTAAAACTTTCCTGATTGGATCTCATGTTGAGATGCGGATGTCATGTCGCGACGTCGGAAATAACGTCGCGATGCAAACTTACGCACGCAGGACTGGACCTGGCTGAGCAGTGATGTGACATGGTGACTGGGCTGGACGACGACGGTGACTGGGTCGTCGGCTACGCGCGCAACTCCGGCGAGCCGATCGGAGAATCAAGAAAAGAAAAGAAAGAAAGAAAGAAATGAAGAAGAAGAGTGGGGTGGCTGCTGGTGTTGGGTTCTGGTGTGGCGAGGACAGAGGAGATGTGGAGATGAGACGACGGGGGTTGACGACGACGAGGTGCTGCGTCGGCGAGGTGGGTGCGAGTTTGTGAGGTGATCGAGGAAGGTGACGAAGGTGTGGTGCTGGTGATCTGGGGTGTCGGGGAGAGGAGAGGGAGGTGAGGGGGAGGAGATGATGAGGGTGAAGGTGATGACGAGGGGTGAGGTCGACAATGACGAGGGTTGCCGGAGGGTTAGGGTATGGGTTTCTTGGTGTTGAGGAAGTGCAAGCTATCAGGAAGAAGGAGGAAGGAGGTTGTGATGATGAGAGGGCAAGGAGGTGAAGACTAAGGGGATGGTAATGGTGATGGGCGGCAACAACGAGGGCTCCGGCGATGGTGTGTGGTTTCTTGGGTTGGCGTCACGGTTGTTGTAAGGGGTGCTCGGGAAGGAGAGAGGGAGGAGAAGAGATAATTTTATTCTTGAGGACCTTTTCTCATCGATCCACAATCGCCATTGGTCGCCCTTCATATGTTAAATATTCCCTTACTGTCAGTTTCGAGTGATCTAGGACATGCGTCTCATCTCTAATATACTTGTGGAGTTGAGATACATGAATCACGTCATGAACACCCGCCAAGGATGGTGGTAAAACCAATCGGTACGCTACCTCTCCAACACACTTGATGATACTGAAAGGCCCCATGAATCGAGGACTAAGCTTACCTTGACTACCAAAACGGATCACTCCTCTGGTCAGTGATATCTTCAAGAATACAAGATCACCAACTGTGAACTCCAGAGGTCTTCGTCCTGTATCAGCCCAACTTTTCTGTCGATCTTGTGCTACCTTCATATGATTTCGGATCACTTTAATTTTTCCCACCGTTTGCACAATAAGATCCAGTCCCAATAATCTTCTTTTTCCAACATCGTCCCAACAGACCGGTGAGCGACACTTGCGACCGTATAATACTTCGAATGGAGCCATCTGTATAGTCGCTTGGAAACTGTTATTATAAGAAAACTCCACCAAGTGCAAATGATCCTCCCATGAACCCTTGAACTCTAACATGCATGCTCTCAACATATCTTCAAGAGTTTGGATCGTTCTTTTAGCCTGGCCATCTATCTAAGGATGATAGGCAGTGCTAAATTTCAAGAGAGTTCCCAAAATTTCCTGTAGACTCCCCCAAAAGTGCGATAAAAATCGAGTATCACGATCGGAAACGATGCTCACGGGTACTCCATGCATTCTCACAATCTCTTACATGTACCTCTCTGCCAATGCCTCCGTCGATTGACCAACTCGAAATAGTATGAAATGAGCTGCCTTGGTCCATCGATCGACAATAACCCAAACTGCATTATTGTCCCTTGGACTTCATGGTAAAGCTGTCACGAAATCTATGGTTATGTGTTCCCACATCCATTGAGGAATCGAAAGTGGTTGCAACAAACCAGCTACCCTTTGATGTTCAGCCTTGACTTGCTGACACACCAAGCACTTCGATACGTAGCGAGAAATCTCCCTTTTCATGCCTTCCCACCAGAAATATTGTCATGGATCTCTGTACATCTTTATGCCTTTCGGATGTACGGAATATGCGGAACTATAAGCCTCCTTCATGACTTCTTCAAGAACATCTCCTTTAGGCACATAAAAACGGCTCCCATATCGTAACGAACCATCTTCATGAATTAATAGATCCGTTCGAAGTCCCTCTTCTACCTGTTCTCGAAACTTCTGCAATCTTGGGTCGGGCGACTGTGCTGTTTTAATATTATTGATCAAGAATGGTTGTACTTGTAACTGCATCAACTGTCCCGACGAATGCGGTAGTACAATCTACAACTCGAACCTCTGAAGATCGGCTATAATCTGCTTCTGTGCAGTCAACATCTGTATTTCTGGCAACCGACTCAGAGCATCCGGCATGACATTAACTTTCCCCAGATGGTATTTTAGATCAAGATCATAGTCAGCCATCAGCTCTAACCATCTACGCTGCCTCATGTTGAGCTCTTTTTGTGTGAACACATACTTTAGGCTTTTGTGATTGGTAAATACTTCTACCCTTTCGCCTAATAAGTAGTGTCTCCAAATCTTTAGAGCAAAAATCATTGCTGCTAGCTCCAAATCATGAGTTGGGTAGTTCTTCTCATGAGTCTTCAATTGTCTCGGCGCATAAGCTATGGCCTTCTCATGCTGCATTAGAACACATCCCAAGCCTTTCCCAAATGTGTCGCTATGAATAACCAGCCCTCCGGAACCGTCTAGCACTGTCAGAATAGGAGCGGTGGTCAATCTTTGCTTCAACGCTTCAAAAGCTGACACACATTTCTCGGTCCATACGGATGGACGTCTTTTCGTGTTAGCTTGGTCAATGGTTTTGCTATTCGAGCGAAGTTCTCCACAAACCTTCTATAATATCCGGCAAGCCCAAGAAAACTTCTGATCTCCCCTACGTTCTTTGGAATTGGCCATGAAAAGCTGCAATCTTTTCACGGTCAACGGCAATTCCATCTCCGGATACAACATGACCCAAGAACTTCACTTCTTTGAGCCAAAACTCACACTTGCTCATCTTGGCATATAACTTTTCTTGTCTCAAAGTTTGCAGTGCGATTCTTAAGTGTTCTGCATGCTCTTCTTTGCTCCTCGAATAGACCAGAATGTCATCAATAAACACCACTACGAACTGGTCTAAATACGATGAAAAGATTCGGTTCATCAAGTCCATAAATATTGTCGGTGCGTTAGTAACTCCAAATGGCATCACTAAGTACTCGTAATGCCCATATCGTGTTCGGAACGCTGTCTTGCAAATATCTTCTGATTTCACCCGAATTTGCTGATATCCGGATCGCAAATCAAACTTCGAGAATACCCTCGCGCCACTGAGTTGATCGAATAATTCGACGATGCGAGTGATTGGATACTTGTTCTTAATAGTCACCCTGTTTAATTCTCGATAATCGATGCACATCCTCCTCGTGCCATCTCTCTTCTTGTCTAGAAGAACTGGAGCTCCTCATGGTGAACCACTGCTGCGAATCCATCCTTTCTCTAGAAATTCGGCAACTTGTTTCTTTACCTCTTCTAATTTCAACAGCGCCATTGAATAATAAGCCTTTGAAATCGGCGCTGCACCAGGAATAATATCAATCGCAAACTCCACATCTCGTTTTGGCGGTAAACCCGAGATGTCCTCGAACACATCCATAAACTCCTGAACTACTGCTGGCGCTTCCTCCTTGTCTACTTCCACCGACGAAAGTACGGCATTAGTCGGCCTAGCCCTAAATTCGACTGGCCCGAAAGATCTGCTACCTCCTAAAAATATAAACTCCGGATGTCCATGAATCTGGAAAACCACTTTCTTTGCCCTACAATCGATGTGAGCATGGAAAGTGCCAAGAAAGTCCATTCCCAATGCAACATCATAGCTGCCAGTATCAATCACCAAGAAATCCGCGAATAAATCTCGTCCGCAAATAACAATCGAGCAACACTTGCACTCACTACTAGATATAATTTTCCCATTCCCAGTGTGTATGTCCCAGCAACTAGACAGGGCCGTGTGTGGAATAGAGTGTGCATTAATAAACTTGGATGACATGAAGCAATGGGATGCACCTGAATCGAATAATGCCAATGCGGAAAAATCATAAACAAGTAAGATACCTGAAACAACTTCGTCTGAAGCTTTGGCCTCCTCGGCCATCTAGGTGAAGGCCCGTGCTTGATTAGGCCTCTGAGTGATCAACTTCTGCCCATGAATCTGCTTCTGCGGTGGCTTCTGAATATCGTCTCTCAATCGTAGTTTTGAAGGGCAAGCACTGATGGTATGGTCAGCTGACCCATAAACTAGACAAAGTCCAAGCCTCCTTCGACAGTTCTTCTGTAGGTGTCCGGGGAGATGGCAAAAGTCACAAATCACACTTCTTTTCTGATCAGATACAACGGGCTTCTTCATGGGTACAATGCATCGCTTGTTTACCGGAATGCTTCTGCGTACAGGAGCTCGGTTTGGCGTAAAAACCGGCTTCCGCACTACGACGGCTTGCTGTTGAGTACCCTTCACTTTCACCGATAAACTCTGCTACTCCCTGGCTGTCATGAGAACTTGGGAGAAGGTGGTCAATCCCAGAGATATGATGTGTCTCTGAATCTCCACATCCAAGCCACGCATAAATCTCCATGCCCTATCTGCCTCGTTGGCAACCAAAGGCCCCGCAAATCGACTGAGCTGGGTCCACACAACCGCATATGCATCAACGGATCCCCCATTCTGCTTCAGGCTAATAAACTTCTCTTCCATTTACTCCCGTCCAGACTGCGAAAAGAACTTCCCCAAGAAACTCCGCGAAAACTTTGCCCAACTGATCGGCTTGGACAGATGGGTCTCCTCTATGAGCCACCACTCGCGAGCGTAATCCACTGATTGGATGCATACTACATCCACCCTTTTCTCATCTAGAATCTACGCGGCGATGAGCAAATTCTCTATATCAACTAGCCACTGCTCCGCTGGCAATGGCTCTTCCAATCCTATAAATGTGGACGGACCGAGCTTTCTAAAGTCCGCCACGGTGCCCTCACGCTGTGTTAGCCTGGGCACTACTGCAACTACGGACTGCTGGACTATTTGTAGACCTTCCTGGAAAGCCTCGGCTTACTTCTGATTCAGCTCAGTTTGGCACTTCTGATTTTTAGCATACCACGTATACTCCAAGCAATGCGGCGTTATCAACACACCTCTGGTATGACCGTAAATCTTTACCCGCCATGATTCTGAAGCCAAGACACTGAAGAGGATTAGTAACGGTAAATATGATTCAATAAACAGGATAGCTATAGATTCAAGACTGGCAAGATAGTATTGTGGCAGTACATGCTCCTAATTCCGGATTTTCTGGTTAGTGTATTGGGTTTAATACCCAACTAAAAAGAACTAAACCCGACTAACCCTAAATCCAATGGCTCTGATACCAAACAAACCCTGTCACGCCCCGCTTCCCAAAATACGTAAATATGGCACGTGACAGAGACAACCATACTACCTGTGGTTAGGAATCATCCCTCTACAGTCACATTACGGCTGTCAAGCGTTATCAAGAATAGTAAAATATATAATCTAGCTCACACATGTCCATCTGCCACAGTAAATAAAATCAAAAAAATGCATAAATCGGAAACGAATCAAGATTCAATAAACAATATCTGAATTACGTCCTAATATGGGCTCACATCAAAAGAATAAAACTGCGAAAATAAATAAACTAAACATCTTTAACACTACACGTTCAACTCCTCATTGCTTGGCTTGATTGCTAAAGTACTCATGATCTGTCTGTGATAAAGGTAGAGGAACTGGGCCATGCAAAACCCAGACATCAGTGCGTCATAATACCAAAATAATAGCGATAACCAGGATAGGATACTATGATTAAACATAAATGTAAATAAAAAACACATGTATAAAACAAAGAGGTATCTGTATGTGATGTGTAACTTAAAGTCCGTGCTTCTAAGTTATCTATTCTACAAGTTTTTAAAATAAATTTAATGGAATCATCGATGTAACTCAATAGTATCCCGTGCGTGCCCGGGACCACGGTCGAGATTCTCGGGCTGAATCCGATACTTGCCGCTAAGCAGTAAACAGGTAACATGTACAGATGAATGATGTCAGCAGCATCATTCTGGGGCTGGCCGAGCCCGTAAAGACTGATCAGTATAAGTATCGAACTGTTGAGTTACAACTCAGGT
The DNA here is from genome assembly GCA_030015575.1 of Agapanthus africanus. Lineage (NCBI taxonomy): Eukaryota > Viridiplantae > Streptophyta > Magnoliopsida > Asparagales > Amaryllidaceae > Agapanthus > Agapanthus africanus. The sequence continues at coordinate 817,143,112 of CM057339.1, read as the reverse complement.
TTCATTATTGATTTCCCCTTAACCCCAAGGTTTTGTGTTCAAGTCAAGTATTGAAAATATGAATCTAATGCCAACACAGGATCAAGCAGGTACAGATTTTGTCTATGCAGACAACAAATCACGTCCGTCAGGACAACAAATCAGGATTTTCGGCATTAGTAATAATATTCAAGCAACAAGTCTGGTAATGTGTCATGAACATGCCATGTAATGTATATTACCCACAATAGATGCCAATGTGAAACTGTAATCAATCTCGGAACATGGTAAATACAACTGATGCCAGGATGCATATGTATCTATCTGTAATAACCATTTTACGTCCATTACTATGTATGATGCAATCTAGATAACATATTGTACTGATATAGTAGTATAATGATATCATGATGTTCCGGCATGTAACTAGATATGTTATTTATCAGTAGGGATACAGACGGATACTGTAAAACTGTAAATCTGTAGTATTTGCTGAATAATAAAACACATGCACTATTCTTATTCATATAATTATCGATATAATAACATAGCATGTTGCAAGTTTAAACTTGCCTGATCGGATCTCACGTCGAGATGCGGATGTCACGTCCGACGTCGGAAATAATCACGTGCGCAAGACTAGACCTGGCTGAGTAGTGATGTGATGTGGTGACTAGGTTGGACGACAATGGTGACTGGGTCGTCTGGATCGTCGGTGGCGCGCGCAACTCCAGCAAGCCGATCGGAGAATCAAAAAAAGAAAACAAGGAAAGAAAGAAATGAAGAAGAAGAGTGGGGTGGCTGCTGGTGTTGGGTTCTGGGGTGGCGAGGACAGAGGAGAAGTGGTAATGATACGATGGGGGTTAACAACGATGAGGCTCTGCGTTGACGAGGTGGCTGTGAGTTTGTGAGGTGATCGGGGAAGGTGATGAGGGTGTGGTGCTGGTGATCTAGGGTGTTGGGGAGAGGAGAGGGAGGCGAGGAGGAGGAGATGATGGGGGTGAAGGTGATGACAAGGGGTGAGGTCGACGGCGACGAGGGTTTCCAGTTGGTTAGGGTATGGGTTTCTTGGTGTTGGGGATGTGCAGGGCGTCGGGAAGAAGGAAGAAGGAGGTGGTGATGATGAGAGGGCGAGGAGGTAAAGACGAGGGAGACGGTGATGGTGAGGGGCGGCGACGACGAGGGCTCCGGCGATGGTGTGTGGTTTCTTGGGTTGGCGTCACAGTATTTGTAGAGGGTGGTCGGGATGGAGAGAGGGAAGAGAGGAGAGGAGGTCTCGGGGTGATGAGGGTGAGGAGGTGAGGATAGGGGAGATAATGGCGACGAGAAGGAGGTGTGATGAGGGTTCCGGCGAGGTCGAGAGGGAGCGGGCATGGGTTTCTGGAGGGGAGGGATGTGAGGAGAAGAAGAGAGAGAGTTGGTTTGTTATACTAATAGATTATTATATAATGTGTGTGTGTGTGTGTGTGTGTGTGTATGTGTTGAGAGAGAGGAAGAGACAGAGGGGGAGAGACATAAGGGAGAGAGAGACGTGAGAAGAGAGAGATTAGAGAGGGAGTGACAGGATATATTATATTATATTATATATATATATATATATATATATATATAACAGTTAGTTTATATTATTAGTTATATGAATATTATATATATATAGGGATTTTGCAGCTAATACCCGATTACTCCGAATATTACCCGGATCCCTTCTAAAAATCTAGTTCTTAAATATGGAGAATATACGTAAAAGTTTCAACTATAATGCGATATCCTATCAATAAAAATGTATACCTCCAGGTACAGAATATACGTAGCGATCAAAACGAGTCTGTTTTAGTAATTAGGGTATGAACACGATATATGGGTGCGACCACATGCTATGGGGCATGATGACATGCAAGGCTAGATATTAAAAATATGTTATTTGGTTTTTATTTTGTATTATAAGATATATGCGGATACTAAAATATATCATATATATGTATAGAATCTATATTTGCATGGATCCTCTGTACTAGCAAATATTTGATGTAATCTTGAATCATGATGAGTTTCAAACATACGGGTCGGGTCAGATAACAACCACAGCTGCTAAATGTACTATCTGTAACCCAAAAAACAACAATAATAAAGAAATTTGTCGCAAGAGTTGAAATACCCAAAAAATAAATATAGTATAACAGTGCTAGGGTGTTACAGACTTTTGCTTATTTTCCGGCATGTGGCACCTTTCAATATCCTCAAAGTCCGACTGAAAGTATTTTTCATTCTTATACTTTCACACCTCATTCATCGAGAAATGATTAAGTTCTTCCGTGATGGTGTACTCCAGGCCATCTTTGAAATACTTTATACACTTATGTTGTGTAGAAAGGATGACGTTGTACTCATGTAGCCAAGGCTTACCGAGCAGAGCGTTATAGTAGGTCTTGGCATTAATGATGTTAGTGATATATGCCCTAGAGGCTATTATTGTATAGTAGTGGATTGTACATTGCATCTTGGAAGCTTGAGATTTACACAGATATAATAACAATCTTACTCAATATGATAGTATTCTATCTGGTTTGATTCTATCTTAATATGTGTATAAGTTTCTTTTAACATATCGCTAATACATATTGATAGAGCCCTTAGGATCTTTTCTTAACTACCAGCGTTGTGATGGCAGTCACACTAATGAGGGCTGGGTAGTCTATAAGCACATCCTTAAGCTTGTCCCTAGTCATAGGATTATCGAGACAGGGCATCGATACTCTAGAGTAGACTAGTGTATACGCTTCTTATCCCCATCAGGGGAGGTAGCCTGTCCCGCAGCCATTGGTATACGGTACCAGAGATAGTATACAGGTGCCCATTAGGTTATGAGTTATACTGGACGGACTCGCTGGGAACTGCTGGTTGGTATTATACCTATCATCAGTTAGCAGTTCCCTGGTGATATGAGTATAAGTTAGTCCATTAATTTAACATCACTATTCGTCTTGAGTGTGTTCCTACTGTACTTAGATTATTATCCTACCACGGCTTAAATGAGTCATGCAAACAGGTAGTAGTTGGGTGCATTCCTGAAGCACCTGGAGGAAGTAGGGGATAGAAGGTATTCGTCTCTCTCAGTATTGGGATTTGATATCGCGCTGTGCACGGTAAGCCAATACACAAAGTCCTTAGCCAGGGCAAGTGAGATTTACTGGTAGGTACACTAGTAGTTTCTCACGGTGTATTTAGATCTACATTGACACTACTTATTGTGGTGTTAAGGGTCTGACGTTTACTACCCCTAGGCCCGATATGCGATACTCTTAGACGAACTGATCGGACTGTACGGAGATTGTCATAGATAGGCTCAGTAAGGGTTCGGATGAGTTCGCTCATCAGCCTTTTTTTCGATAGGTACTAAGGTAGCCGTTACGTACAGCTAGTACCACTGACGTACCTGTGGTTGAACCCACTGTCAGCGTACCGTCGAGTCTTTAGAGTCCCAAACAGAGGGTTTCCCTGGTTTAGGCAAGACGATATAGAGACCGTATGGTTTTACGTGCAGGGTTCCGATCATATACGTGTACTGGCTACACGGATGTTGTTCGGATGGATAATACTAATGGGCTTAGGATTAAGCCGCATTCTAGTATTATATTATTGGATTATCTTTATCACTTTGTATTCATATTTTTTGCAGTACGAATACGAGTATGTATATACGGTGAGGGCATCTTTGTAATTTTACAAGAGATGCTTCTAGAAGGGGATACCTCATTTTTTGTTATATCTATTTATTGGTAAATAGATAATGAGGTGGAAAATGGAGATATTTGTGGCATGGTTTGAAGCATGACTAATTCTGTTGTTTATTCATTTGACTTTACTATTCAATCATGGTTGCATTTTTCTATGGAAAAATATTGCATGCTTGATTATTGGAAAAAGAGTTAGTCATTCTTCACTTGCTCATTCACTTGGTCATTCTAGTTTTCTCATTCTCTCTCCATTGCTCTCCTCATTCTTCCTGTCACGCCCCGCTTCCCAAAATACGGAATACGAGGTATGACTAGGCCAGCCATGCTCCTACGGTCAAGGGATTGTCCCGCCGTAGTCACACTTCGGCTTCTAGCACTACATGGTAATCAGTAATAAAGCACAGTATTTAAGGAATCACATCACTAATTTATTACATTAAGATTTCATTGTTCACAGATTACAGATAATAAAAACGATAACTAACCAAGTTCAATCTCATAATCTCTTTTATGGAAAGAAGTAAATGAAGTAGGTACACCAACTATATCTCCGTGAACTCAAAGGATAGATCCGTCTCCGGTGCTGGTCCTCGCGCGGAATCTGAGCATGCATACTCAGGTCGTCAGAGCGACATAAATAATAATATTATTATAATCAGGTGTAACAGGTAAATGAGGTAATACTGGTATGAGAATAATGCAAGTAATCACTATGTCACAATATGATGCAGAATATGTTATGTGTCCCTATCGGTCTCTAGGTCATGTTTGAAATCACATAGTGGAAGGAGGATCGTGTTTAACAGGAGTCTCGTACATACCCGAGACAACGGCCCATATGCCCGGGACATAACCCTGTCAGCCGGATCGCTAGATCCTGTCCTACACGTATAAGTATCACGGTTCGAATGATCATCCTCTAAACACGGTCCCGCTAAATACGATACTCTTTCCACTTTGATTTTCCCTTTTTCCCCAGATTACACTATTTAAGATATTGATCTAGTTGTGTACGAGTATACCAATGGCACGGTTTCATCACTGTCCACTGTATCAATCACTGTCACGAATATTCACTTTCCATTGGTGTACTCGTCACTCCTAAACCAACATCTATCACGCACGATAATGCAATGTCCACATGCACTAACACTGTGTAAATGACAAGGGTATGATATACGTATTGTATGCTACCAATAAGCACGGTATGTTATGAATTAGCATGCATGTCATGAATTGAAATAAATTGCACAAATTAATATGTTACGAATTCAGCAAAAATGATGTAGGTAAGATATATAGAACAATCAGTCAATAATTCATCAAAATTTGTTTCAGTTCAATCAGAGTTTCGGTTTTCAAGATATAACTGTTTCAGTTTAAGTGTTCGCGGCTGGAATTTCAATTTCAGAACTGAACGTCTGTTTCGCGACACGAATTGCACCCAGTTGGGCTCAGAATTTAGCGATGTCACAGTTAAATTAAATTTAGAGTTTTCGATAAAGTATTCAACGCAACAGACGGATCCTCAATCGTATCTGTACGTTGAAAGTTATACACAGTTCAATCTCAAATGTCATTTCAGAAAGTGTTCTGAACAGCTTTACGTTCTGCCCTTTTAAAATAAGTTTAAAATAACAAACTGCGATGAATTGGAATGAAACCACTTGTTTTCTTTCACTAATAGGAATATCTTATAACTACTGTAAGGTTCCATATCACACGATTTCAGGAAACACGGGGACGTAGGACTTTAGACGGATCATACTAATCAGAAACGCTCTGGACTGCAGTCCAGAGTCGTGTTTCAATCCACTTATCTTCATGGTTTCAGAACAGAAAACATTAAAATTCTACATAGGGTTAAAGTTCGTCGAGTCGGCTTCGATTTAAGCCCTCGAACGCATCTTTCCAATATGTGTATGATTTATGGTGTTTTTATTTGTTTTCAGTTACGAGAGAATTCTAGTTTTGACGACATGTTTGGGGGTATCGATTTTTGTTACAAACAATCGTATTTTCCAGCGAATTTCATACAAGATATTCATCATTATAAGGGCCAACATAAAATGTCGATTTCCGTCAAATTAGACAATTATTTCCATAGGTAACTAACATCGAGCACTTAGGTCATGACACGTATAGGAAATCGGTAAGTTGTAAACTACATGATCTAGATGGGTAACACTATTATTATAGCATGAAGTAAGTAAATACTTGCCTGGAGAACGCCTCGGGGTCGTACGGCCACAGTGTCGCCACGAACGCGCGATATACGCCACGTACCGGATTCCCGCGAGCCTAGTTCGAAACACGAATTTCACGTCGGAATTGTCCGGAGTCGTTTGCACAGTCACTGGACGTGGATGGATGTTTGATGATCCACTGCGAGTGTATTGGGGTTGCCGACGGTCGACGGCGTCGCTCCGGCAGCGTGTACAGAGCGGTTTCACAGTGGGAAAAATTTTGTTTGAAAAAATGGTTTTGGAGTTTTGGAGAGAGATGGGGAGCAGTGGGGGTCGGGTCTGGAGAGATGAGGGTGATGCTGAGGGTGAGTAGGGTCGTAGAGGGGGTTCAGGCGAAGTGGGGCTCGCCGGCGTTGAGTGCCAGGGTGCTGTGGCCGAGCCCTGTAGTGGGGGTTTGTGTGCAGGGGAGACTTGAGTGGGTGGAGATGGAGTCGTGGAGGGAGAAGGAGTGTGGATGAGTGGTAGTCGTCGTGTCTCGAACGACGAGGTGGGATGATCGCCGGCGGTGGAGGTGTCGATGGCTCGAGAGAAAGTTTGGGTGTTCGGTTTTTTTTTTGGCTCGGTGAATGTAGAGAAGAGAGGTGAGGAGTTTGTGAGTACGAGAGATATGAGGGCGACGAGGTTGACAACGTGGGGGCAACGGCAGGGCGAGGGCATGGGCGACGGCGGAGGAGGCGGGTCGCGCGCGCGAGTTAAGGAGGTAGCCGTTGGGGAATTTTTTTGAAGGAAGAAGAACAGTGGGGGTCGGGCGAGCGGGCTTGGGTTAGTGGTTCATGTGGTATTGAGTGTGTATTGGTGAAATGCTCAGACAAGAAACAATGCGATGCTCCTGAATCAAAAAGTACTCTAGCTGGCAAGGAATGTACGAGTAGAGTACCTGTAACCACATCTCCTGACGCTTCTGCCTGCTCTGCGGTCAAGGTGAAAGCCCGTCCCTGACCGCGACCTGTAATTGGTTGTCTCTGTTCCTACAGCCTCTGCTGTGACGGTCCAGAACCTCCCTGTATTTCTGCTCGCTCAGGACAACTGTTAATCCTGTGTTGACTGGAACCGCAGCACTGTCCCTTGGCACGGCGACAGTCCTTCTGAGTATGTCCTCCTCTACCGCAATAGCCGCAAGTTACGCCTTGTCTCTGGGGGCGATGCTGTGGTACAAACGGGCGTTTCATTTGCGTCGTCCCTGCTCTGTGAACCGGTATAGCTCCTCGAGAAGGCGCGTGGGTACATGCTGGAACGACCGGGGGTCTCCTGAACTTGCTAATCAATTGCTCTTGAACTCTCGCCGCGTTGAGTACCTGTGCGAAAGTCTGTAGGTCTAACGATGCAATCAGCTGCTGCAACTCAAAATCTAACCCCTGAAGGAAACGCCTAGCCCTGGTGACCTCTGATTTGACCATGTATGGAGCAAAGCGGCTCAGACGGTTGAACTCTGCCGCATAAACGTCCACTGGGCGTCCATTCTGCTTCAGAAGAATAAACCTTTCCTCCATTTCTGCCTTGGCTGTGGGAGGAAAATAGTGATCTAAGAAGCACTCCTTAAACTTGTTCCATTCAATCGGCTCTTCAAGTCTGCTTTCTTCTACCGACCACCATGTACGAGCCTCGTCTTCTAATTGTATCTTTATCACATTCACTCTGTCTTCCTCTGGAACCCTGGCGGCTGCCAATAAATTCTCCATGTTTACCAGCCATTGCTCAGCTTCAAGTGGTTCAGCTAGCCCTGTGAACGCAGCTGGGTGTAACCGTCGGAAGTCTGACACGGTACCGGCCCTAGCCTGATAAGCTGGTGGAGTAGCGCCCTCGGAGGTGGTAATCAGTGCGGAGGGTCCTCCTGCGGCGGTAATCGCCCTGAGTCCCTCAGTAAGCAAATCTGTCTTCCTCTCCTGAGCTTCCACGAGAGTGGTCAGTGCACTGAGTATTCTTTCCGTGCGGTCCTGAGAGCTGGAGTCCGAGGAGGGGTCGTTCGGGGACGTCATATCACTGGAAGATTCAAAAGAATAGGATCAGATTCAAGGATAGAAATCAAGAGTAGTGAAACAAGAATAACGTAATATCGCCTAGTGAATGTTATCCCTTGATGCTAAACACAGGCTCTGATACCATTCTGTCACGCCCCACGCTCCAATACAGAGAGTATTGTCCGCTTTGGCCGAAACCGCACGGTTTTTCCCTTAGAGCGAACCGAACCCGACCAGGGGCCACTTCCCAGGAGGTCACCCATCCCAAGACTTCCCTGGCCCGAGCACGCTTAACTACGGAGTTCTTAAGCTCCTGTAGTTCCGGTTCACTTAAAAGGCGCCTCTATATTGAAGAGTTGTATCATTTCATTTATAGTACAGATCTGCCCCCTTTCGGAATGTATTCCGAAGAGTCCCCATTGTTCTACAGTGGGTCCCACGGACTCAAGAGGTGGCCCCCACGGATTCAAGAGGTGGCCCCCGCCCACTTAACACGACACTTGGCGTGGCACTTTGTTCCGTGTGGCACTTTGCTCCGTGAGCTAGAACCGGGTCCCGACATTCTCCCCACCTTTGAACAATGGTTCGTCCTCGAACCACAGACCGACTATCGAGGGACCAGCTCTGATACCAACTAAACCATGTCACGCCCCGCTTCCCAAAATACAGAATACGAGGTATGACTAGGCCAGCCATGCTCCTACGGTCAAGGGATCGTCCCGCCGTAGTCACACTTCGGCTTCTAGCACTACATGGTAATCAGTAATAAAGCACAGTATTTAAGGAATCACATCACTAATTTATTACATTAAGATTTCATTGTTCACAGATTACAGATAATAAAAACGATAACTACCCAAGTTCAATCTCACAATCTCTTTTATGGAAAGAAGTAAATGAAGTAGGTACACCAACTATATCTCCGTGAACTCAAAGGATAGATCCGTCTCCGGTGCTGGTCCTCGCGCGGAATCTGAGCATGCATACTCAGGTCGTCAGAGCGACATAAATAATAATATTATTATAATCAGGTGTAACAGGTAAATGAGGTAATACTGGTATGAGAATAATGCAAGTAATCACTATGTCACAATATGATGCAGAATATGTTATGTGTCCCTATCGGTCTCTAGGTCATGTTTGAAATCACATAGTGGAAGGAGGATCGTGTTTAACAGGAGTCTCGTACATACCCGAGACAACGGCCCACATGCCCGGGACATAACCCTGTCAGCCGGATCGCTAGATCCTGTCCTACACGTATAAGTATCACGGTTCGAATGATCATCCTCTAAACACGGTCCCGCTAAATACGATACTCTTTGCACTTTGATTTTCCCTTTTTCCCCAGATTACACTATTTAAGATATTGATCTAGTTGTGTACGAGTATACCAATGGCACGGTTTCATCACTGTCCACTGTATCAATCACTGTCACGAATATTCACTTTCCATTGGTGTACTCGTCACTCCTAAACCAACATCTATCACGCACGATAATGCAATGTCCACACGCACTAACACTGTGTAAATGACAAGGGTATGATATACGTATTGTATGCTACCAATAAGCACGGTATGTTATGAATTAGCATGCATGTCATGAATTGAAATAAATTGCACAAATTAATATGTTACGAATTCAGCAAAAATGATGTAGGTAAGATATATAGAACAATCAGTCAATAATTCATCAAAATTTGTTTCAGTTCAATCGGAGTTTCGGTTTTCAAGATATAACTGTTTCAGTTTAAGTGTTCGCGGCTGGAATTTCAATTTCAGAACTGAACGTCTGTTTCGCGACACGAATTGCACCCAGTTGGGCTCAGAATTTAGCGATGTCACAGTTAAATGAAATTTAGAGTTTTCGATAAAGTATTCAACGCAATAGACGGATCCTCAATCGCATCTTTACGTTGAAAGTTATACACAGTTCAATCTCAAATGTCATTTCAGAAAGTGTTCTGAACAGCTTTACGTTCTGCCCTTTTAAAATAAGTTTAAAATAACAAACTGCGATGAATTGGAATGAAACCACTTGTTTTATTTCACTAATAGGAATATCTTATAACTACTGTAAGGTTCCGTATCACACGATTTCAGGAAACACGGGGACGCAGGACTTTAGACGGATCATACTAATCAGAAACGCTCTGGACTGCAGTCCAGAGTCGTGTTTCAATCCACTTATCTTCATGGTTTCAGAACAGAAAACATTAAAATTCTACATAGGGTTAAAGTTCGTCGAATCGGCTTCGATTTAAGCCCTCGAACGTATCTTTCCAATATGTGTATGATTTATGGTGTTTTTATTTGTTTTCAGTTACGAGAGAATTCTAGTTTTGACGACATGTTTGGGGGTATCGATTTTTGTTACAAACAATCGTATTTTCCAGCGAATTTCATACAAGATATTCATCATTATAAGGGCCAACATAAAATGTCGATTTCCGTCAAATTAGACAATTATTTCCATAGGTAACTAACATCGAGCACTTAGGTCATGACACGTATAGGAAATCGGTAAGTTGTAAACTACATGATCTAGATGGGTAACACTATTATTATAGCATGAAGCAAGTAAATACTTGCCTGGAGAATGCCTCGGGGTCGTACGGCCACAGTGTCGCCACGAACGCGCGATATACGCCACGTACCGGATTCCCGCGAGCCTAGTTCGAAACACGAATTTCACGTCAGAATTGTCCGGAGTCGTTTGCACAGTCACTGGACGTGGATGGATGTTTGATGATCCACTGCGAGTGTATTGGGGTTGCCGACGGTCGACGGCGTCGCTCCGGCAGCGTGTACAGAGCGGTTTCACAGTGGGAAAAATTTTGTTTGAAAAAATGGTTTTGGAGTTTTGGAGAGAGATGGGGAGCAGTAGGGGTCGGGTCTGGAGAGATGAGGGTGATGCTGAGGGTGAGTAGGGTCGTAGAGGGGGTTCAGGCGAAGTGGGGCTCACCGGCGTTGAGTGCCAGGGTGCTGTGGCCGAGCCCTGTAGTGGGGGTTTGTGTGCAGGGGAGACTTGAGTGGGTGGAGATGGAGTCGTGGAGGGAGAAGGAGTGTGGATGAGTGGTAGTCATCGTGTCTCGAACGACGAGGTGGGATGATCGCCGGCGGTGGAGGTGTCGATGGCTCGAGAGAAAGTTTGGGTGTTCGGTTTTTTTTTTGGCTCGGTGAATGTAGAGAAGAGAGGTGAGGAGTTTGTGAGTACGAGAGATATGAGGGCGACGAGGTTGACAACGTGGGGGCAACGGCAGGGCGAGGGCGTGGGCGACGGCGGAGGAGGCGGGTCGCGCGCGCGAGTTAAGGAGGTAGCCGTTGGGGATTTTTTTTGAAGGAAGAAGAACAGTGGGGGTCGGGCGAGCGGGCTTGGGTTAGTGGTTCATGTGGTATTGAGTGTGTATTGGTGAAATGCTCAGACAAGAAACAATGCGATGCTCCTGAATCAAAAAGTACTCTAGCTGGCAAGGAATGTACGAGTAGAGTACCTGTAACCACATCTCCTGACGCTTCTGCCTGCTTTGCGGTCAAGGTGAAAGCCCGTCCCTGACCGCGACCTGTAATTGGTTGTCTCTGTTCCTGCGGCCTCTGCTGTGACGGTCCAGAACCTCCCTGTATTTCTGCTCGCTCAGGACAACTGTTAATCCTGTGTTGACTGGAACCGCAAATCAGGCACTGTCCCTTGGCACGGCGACAGTCCTTCTGAGTATGTCCTCCTCTACCGCAATAGCCGCAAGTTACGCCTTGTCTCTGGGGGCGATGCTGTGGTACAAACGGGCGTTTCATTTGCGTCGTCCCTGCTCTGTGAACCGGTATAGCTCCTCGAGAAGGCGTGTGGGTACGTGCTGGAACGACCGGGGGTCTCCTGAACTTGCTAATCAATTGCTCTTGAACTCTCGCCGCGTTGAGTACCTGTGCGAAAGTCTGTAGGTCTAACGATGCAATCAGCTGCTGCAACTCAAAATCTAACCCCTGAAGGAAACGCCTGGCCCTGGTGACCTCTGATTTGACCATGTATGGAGCAAAGCGGCTCAGACGGTTGAACTCTGCCGCATAAACGTCCACTGGGCGTCCATTCTGCTTCAGAAGAATAAACCTTTCCACCATTTCTGCCTTGACTGTGGGAGGAAAATAGTGATCTAAGAAGCACTCCTTAAACTTGTTCCATTCAATCGGCTCTTCAAGTCTGCTTTCTTCTACCGACCACCATGTACGAGCCTCGTCTTCTAATTGTATCTTTATCACATTCACTCTGTCTTCCTCTGGAACCCTGGCGGCTGCCAATAAATTCTCCATGTTTACCAGCCATTGCTCAGCTTCAAGTGGTTCAGCTAGCCCTGTGAACGCAGCTGGGTGTAACCGTCGGAAGTCTGACACGGTACCGGCCCTAGCCTGATAAGCTGGTGGAGTAGCGCCCTCGGAGGTGGTAATCAGTGCGGAGGGTCCTCCTGCGGCGGTAATCGCCCTGAGTCCCTCAGTAAGCAAATCTGTCTTCCTCTCCTGAGCTTCCGCGATAGTGGTCAGTGCACTGAGTATTCTTTCCGTGCGGTCCTGAGAGCTGGAGTCCGAGGAGGGGTCGTTCGGGGACGTCATATCACTGGAAGATTCAAAAGAATAGGACCAGATTCAAGGATAGAAATCAAGAGTAGTGAAACAAGAATAACGTAATATCGCCTAGTGAATGTTATCCCTTGATGCTAAACACAGGCTCTGATACCATTCTGTCACGCCCCACGCTCCAATACAGAGAGTATTGTCCGCTTTGGCCGAAACCGCACGGTTTTTCCCTTAGAGCGAACCGGACCCGACCAGGGGCCACTTCCCAGGAGGTCACCCATCCCAAGACTTCCCTGGCCCGAGCACGCTTAACTACGGAGTTCTTAAGCTCCTGTAGTTCCGGTTCACTTAAAAGGCGCCTCTATATTGAAGAGTTGTATCATTTCATTTATAGTACAGATCTGCCCCCTTTCGGAATGTATTCCGAAGAGTCCCCATTGTTCTACAGTGGGTCCCACGGACTCAAGAGGTGGCCCCCACAGATTCAAGAGGTGGCCCCCGCCCACTTAACACGACACTTGGCGTGGCACTTTGTTCCGTGTGGCACTTTGCTCCGTGAGCAAGAACCGGGTCCCGACACTTCCTCAAACCCTAACCCTCACATGTGTTGTGAATCCTAGGGTTCTTTGAGATAAAATAGTCTAATTAACTCTCTACATCTTCTAAGCTATCTAGATTAGCAAACTAGATACTTTAGTTACCTCATTCTTGAAGTTAGAGCTTGAACCATAGAATCTCGGGTGGATCATCTTCGACACGAAGAGGCCGATGATCGAGCTTGATCCGCACCTTCTAGGAGCTCAAGAAGAGGAGAAGAAGACCCGAAGGACTAGAATCTTGGAGGTATAAAACTCTATCATAGTAGTTTAGAACATCTTTGTGTTTAGCTAGTTAGGGTTTCTGAACAATCTTGGAAGTTTAGTCGATAATACTTGTCATAAAATCGTTTTTTGTAAATTCCGCCTCCACACAAACTATGTGGGGTGTGTGACATCGACTTACAGTAGTATCAGACCCTACTTAAACCTTAACTAGTTTGTTAGCACGTATTTAGAACTTCGATCAACGGAAATTATCCGAATCGCATCTCCATTACTAGCTTACTGTTCGTATTTTAAAGTTGTTCAAAAAATATTTTCAGTGACCTTAAAATTATGTGCAGGCTTTTCTAGAATCAAGAAAAAAATTTGAGCACATGAGCTACTAATTAGACCGCTAATCCACGGCCAAATAGGTCATTTGGCCACGAATCCACGGCCTAATTGTGGCTAAGGTGCTCCAAAGTTTTTCTGAGGTTCAGGTTTGTGATTTTTGGTACATTTGGTTTTTGCCCAGATTTGTTTGTGTACTGGTTTGTACATGGGGTAAATGCCGAAGGTTTTAATCGATCAAAATTCTAAATTCTTGCCTATCTGTGTATTTTGTTCGTATATGTGTTTCTAAACGTCTACTAATTGCTATATGTCGATTAGTGGGAGTTGCACATATCTTGTATCATGTTTATGGTTTGTGGATATGAAGTATTGGATCGTCATAAATGAATAGACGGGGGGATGTGAAAAAAGTGTTCTTTCTTACATTCATGTATATTTGTAAATTGATGTAATATTCTTTTGCAGGGCACATCCGGGTTGAGTTTGTAGCCACCGTTGTATTATTTCATTTACTTTTTCTTGCACCTAGGATAGATCTAAGGAGGGGTGCACAAACTACCGGGTTCTTGAAGTGCCAAGTGGCCTACTCATTTCATTTTGGGAGGTTGCTTCACTTCGGGAATTTGGCGGGTAGTTTGCCTCACCCGTAGGGGTCTAGGGTGGGGTTTGGGTATTCATTACGACCGTGCAATCCGTTTTTCGTTCTAGACTAAAACGAAACACGGAAATCCTAGTATATACAATATATTCATCTGTGTTGCTATGATCTGTGATCTGGAATGGCTATTATTGCGTGAGACGAATGGCTATATATATATATATATATATATATATATATATATATATATATATATATTGTATATACTAAACATTACTTATGTTTTGCACCCACGCTAGTCCAGCCCCCGCTCTGCCATTAATTAAGTAACCTAAAGGTGCATGACGGGGCCCATGGGGAATGCGAATGGTATAAGCGTACGTTCTATTTTCGTTTCTTTCTGCAATGATAGGGTTAAATGATGGGACGACATTAATATTGTTTAATGCAAAGAAAAAAACCAAAGTTAAATCGTTGGAACAATTTCAAAACCACTCGGTTTTCTTTAAAAATAACTTTTAAATGCGGAGCCTAAACCACTCCTTTTAAAAGCTATCATGATTCCTTCGACTATATCAAGTTCATTATGTTCACGGTTTTCGCCAAAACCGGTCATAGCCCTCCTTCATTTGAGATAGGTATTCAGTAGTATTCAAACTATGTATTTTTACCTTCACCAAGGCACAGTGACTGGTAGCTGCTGGGTATTCATCTGTAGCATAGATAGATACGTTAATCTGGGACATGCGTACAGCTATTTTGGCCTTCGTCAAGGGTTTGTACGAATGGGTTCATATTAACCTGGACAATGACGGGTAGAACTTAACTTGCGTCTTATGATATTTTGGCCTTCGTCAAGGTCATAAGCACCTGGGGCAAAAATCCACATCCGGAGTTTCAAAAGAAAAGGAAACTTACTAGTTTTGCATACCATCTAGAGTTTGATAATTTTGGTAGGATTCCTTCAAAGTTATCACACGATAATAGTTGGATCCCGATCCCACCGTGAGTTTTATTACTCCCCGGGAGAGTTTTCACTTTACAATCAATGCTATAAACCAAGTAGGTGTTTAGAACGGTGTCAGTGGGGCTATGCCTCCAAGGGAAAAGAGGTTATTTATGGTTAAAGCAAGAATTGTAGGGTGCGATTAATCCCGACTAATTCTTCTTTTATGGTTTGAAAGAGAATTTGAGGAAACAGCGAGAGCCATCCTATTTAGATAAACTAATAACCAATCTTAAGTTGCAAGAGTATCATGCTGAGTGTTTCTTCTCTCTCTCCTAATTGCAGCGACCAAAATGACCGGGCTTAAGTTACTACTAGATAAAAATATATAGACAGGGCCAAACTATAAAGATTGGGTAAGGAATGTCCAAATGGCCATTGTTCCCCCAATCAGAGCAAGGCTCTACTTGAATTTTGAAAATTCAAATGTTGAAGCAACGCTTCGGTTCCCGTGCGCAGCGCGCAATTTGCCACATGTCAGAAGTTGACTCGGCATCGCAACGCCCAAGGCAATGCGTCCAATCAGAGCAAGGCTCTTTAAAAAACATAAGTAACACTTAACTGCGCAAGCGCACGGCAGCGCGACACGTGTCTGCGCAGTTGCGCAAGCGCAGCTGCGCAAGCGCAGCTGCGCAAGCGCACGGCTGCGCGACACGTGTCTGTGCAGTTTTGCAATCGCAGCTGCGCAATCGCAGCTGCGCAAGCGCACGGCTGCGCGACACGTGTCTGCGCAGTTGCGCAATCGCTGTTGCGCAAGCGCCTTACTGCGCGACACGTGTCACGCGCTGGTGAGTTGCGCAGCAACATAATGAAAATTTAATGAAATCTTTTCTGTTCTTTCCAAAACCAGAAGATTTTCTTCTGCCTTTGGATCAAAGATCCAGCGGTGGGAAAATTCCCAAAATCACTCAGGAAAGATCTTGTTAACAAATTCAACTAATCTATGAGTACTATAAAAAGGACCCCAGACCTCATTTGATCATCATCAAGATCAGAAAGAAAATAGAGAGAATTCTTGAAGAACTTTGGAAGAACAAAAAAAAAAGGTAAAACCTTTTAAAAGAGAAAAATCTCTGAAGTACAGATCATTGATCTAAAAAAAATCATTAATCTTCAATGAGCAAATAAATAAAATAAAAATAAATAAATAAAAATAGTGCCTTGCACTTGTTATGAACCCTTGGTTCTCTGAGAAAAGGAAAAACAAGAGAGAAACTTGTTTTCCTTTGATCTAAATTTAGATCAAAAGTGCTCTGCACTTTTGTTCTTGAATCTAAAAGATTCTTGATGCTCTGCAATGTATTATTTAGAGGGCCTGGCCCAAATCAAATTGCAAAGCAATAAAAGGGCAGAGCCCTATTTGAATTAATATTCTGTTTGAGCAAAGCCCAAAATAAATAAAAATTGGACTTAACCCAATCGTGGCCATAAGTCCTTAAATCAAATTGATTGAGCAAAATGGCTCTCCTGAATCAATTCACAACCAGTCCGAGGGTACATCTCCGAGCTCCTCTGACGCCTATCGTTGTAATCCCTCAACGACGTCAGAGAGGTGACGGGTCCCGACGACCACACATCAATATGGACTGCGGGGTCCTTAAACTCGTGGACCGAAACGTCCCTAAACTAATATCGGACCAAAACGTCCCTAAACTAATAATGGACCACCACGTCCCTAAACTGGCGATGGACCACCACGTCCCTAAACTGGAATATGGACCACTACGTCCTTAAACTGGCGACGGACCACCATGTCCTTAAACTGGAACAACAGAGCTTCCAAACGCTCTTTTGCCGGATCTAAACGGTCCCGTTTAAGTTGATCTTAGCCCCAAACACGGCTAACGTGTCCTTAAACATTCAAACGGATTATAAAACTCTCAATCAACTTTGGTTCAAGGGTACATCTCTGAACTCCTCTGACGCCTGTCGTTGTAATCCCTCAACGACGTCAGAGAGGTGACGAGTCCCGACGGCCAGATAATTAAATCAATCACTACGTCAAGTCGATCTTAGTCCAAAACAGGATTAACGTATCCTTGACGAACGTTTAAGTTGATCTTAGTCTCAACGCGACTAATGTATCCTTAAACCAAAAAACACCAAACCCAAATCTAAGTAAATACGGATTTGGACTAATCCACGTCCTACGGGCGACGGCATTACTCAGTCTCCGTATACAATCCACGGGCAACCACAAACGAAAAAAACACACACGACACGAAGCGAAATTCTGGAGAAGGAGAAAGTGGTTACCGCGATGCGGTAGCGTAATTAACTGCAGGGGCTTGCGTCTGCAGGGAAGAGCGTCCCCACAATCAAAAACCCCTCACCCTGAGGGGGAATCTGACGAAGTCTGCTACATCGGCCGCATCCGTCTAAACCTCCGATATACGGTGCCATAAATCAACTTGGCATCTTTGGAGAGGTAGACGGATAAAACCATATAGCATCTGCCCCGAACCCCAGGCACGGACGCGAAGTCCAGGCCGCCGTTCGGAGGGGAACAGATTCTGGCACGCCCGGTGGGACATTTTCCTCTTTCCACTCCACACTTCGTGTGTCGTCTTCGCGAACCCATCGCGGTTTGTTAAATGGTTGCCTTCGGATTTCAAATTGCTAAGATTTGGTTTTTTGTCTGGCGCAGAACTCAAGCATCCATGGATTCTAACTGCACCAAATGCGCGAAGCACCACTGCAACGGACGCTCCACCTCACCGAGAGGTGTAACATATGGGCCCCAAGCGGCCTCTTTCCTCGCTTTACCGGTTGAACAGGTGACCCAGGCCACCACCGGCCTGTTTTTCGGGACCATGGTCCCACCTACAAGCTTCTCTATGCCGATATCCGCACCGGAAGCGAACAAGAAGTCAGTGTTCGACCGGCTCACTACTACCACGACCCCTGTCAACGGGTCGCCCGTTACTAAGCCGACAGCCTCCGTTTTCACCAGGCTAGGTTAGAACTATAAAGTGGCTGTCCCAAAGAGGGCAACGGCCGCTGCTTTGGAAGTCGTTGAAGCGGCTTCTCCCATCAGAGAGTCGGTCTTCACAAGATTGACGGTTCCCACTCCTCCCCCAGCTGGTCAAAAGGCATCAGTTTTCGATAGGCTGACATCGGCAGTTACCCCACACTCGAACAGGGGGCAACAAGAAACCATCTCGATCTCCGAGCCAGTCCCAACGGCTCGTCGTGCGCGGCGTCGCCATTGGCGACGAGTGAGAAAAGCAGGGGGCAACTCTCCCTCAGGGCTAACCCCACCTGCTCCAGTGGTGGAGGTCAACGCTGCTGTTCCAACTGGGAACAGCTTTGAATTGCTGAGGAAGGTGAGAAAGAACTCTCCAATTGCTACGTTGAAAAGATCTCCTCCACCTGCGGAGAGAGTTCCAGAAACAAAACAAGAACAGCCCCCTCAACGGCTATCCTCTTTATAAAGTATGGCGGAGAGTTCAAGACTCCGTGATCGATCCAGACCACTTGCGTCACCAGAAAAAGGCGAAGGTGGAAAATAACAAAAACTGCCCCATTAAACAGCAGGGGGTGACAGTTGCTAGGATGCCCACTCCAACGGCTCCTTTAACCTAAATGGCCCACAAAAGAAGGAGGCCAGGGAAAGCTCCCGCGTCAGCGGCAAAGTTTGAAAGCGGTGAACCTAAACGCCCCAAGTCAGGGGGCATAATTGTTCATACGGTTTATATGGCTTCTGGAAAGGAAGAAAGCCGTACTTCTATGGGTCACCGACCGCTCACCCGATCAGTGACCAAGGCTCATGAGCAGCAACAAAAGCTCCAGGAGATGATGACCACAATGGCTGCACTCACTGGGCCGAAAGAAACCCCGGAAACATCCTCAGAAGAACGTCAAGAACAAGAAACGGACGCCGAATTCCTTCGGCGCGTGCTAGAGAAGAAAGATAAAGAGGCTGCGGAACAGGCAGCCAACATAAAGAAAATGGCCCTCCTGTTCCAGGATATGGTGGGTATGATGATTCAACAAGATCCACCTGCTGGGGATCCCCCGATCATTCTTGAAGATGATAGGGGAGAGACATCGAATCCTCCACCGGCTCTATCCGCAGTTAAAGAGGATACCATATCAAAAGCTGATTTGGATGAATATATTGCCCAACAAATACGGGTGCATCAGGCGACTGAAGCAGCCGGTCAGATCGTAAAAACGGGGCGGCCATATCCGGGCTGGTATGACCAAATCAAGTACCCGCCGGGTTACACGATTCCCAAGTTTCATGTTTATAAAGGGACCGGCAATCCCCATCAACATGTTGCCCAGTTCAGGGCGCTTTGCGGTAATACCGGCGGCGACGACAAGTTGTTGCTTCACCAGTTTGTTGGAAGCTTATCAGACACGGCGTTTGAATGGTATTCTGAGCTTCCCAACGACTCTATTAAAACCTTTGCAGAGATGGAGCTGCTCTTCATCCAACGCTTTACAAGTGCCAGTGAGCGTACCCCGATGACGGCACTGATCAATGCCAGGGTAAAACCCGGCGAGACATGGGTTCAGTACGCTATACGGTGGCGAAATCTATGGTCGAAGTGCGAACAGTGCATAGAAGAAGCTCCAGCGGTCGGAATGTTTGTTGGAACGCTTGATCCACAGGCAACCATCTCGCAGTTCATGATGTTCTTCAAGCCGACTACCTTCCAGGCTTTGATCGACAAACTAGCGCAGATGGATCAGATGGGCCATAAACCCCCTCTCCCGAAGCCAGACTCCAGGAACGACAAAGGAAAGGGAAAAGCGATCATTGTCGCTAATGCCCAACAACAACCGAGCGACTCGAAACCGATTGCTCGTCCAAACAATACGCGCCCATACGTACCCCTTGAGGACAGGATGGGACGTCCTTACTCCTTCCCCCGCGATAAAACGAGGAGGCTATTCGAGCTGGCGTTGCGCAACAGACTCATAAATCTGCCAGATCCAAAACGTCCGTTGCAACCGAACGACGCCAACGAGCCCAATTACTGCCCTTATCATCGAGTGCTAGGCCATCCGATTGAGGATTGCTACGTTTTCAAGAATTGGCTTGAGAACCAGTACCGTCAGGGCAAATTTGCGCTATCTGACAAATGGAAGGTGAATCCTCCGCAGCCCCACACCTCTAAGGGGACGAATACGCCGGGGGAACATGCTCCGTTATTGAAGAAACTCCCTGGGAGGTTGTAATATCAGCCAAAACGAGGAGAATGCTAAATGATCTTCAGACCTGTCCAGCGGTCAAGTGGAAGAACCCCTTGGAACCGCAGGTTATTGAGGGGATGTTGAAGCCACGACCGACTCCGAAGACCAATGGTAGTAGTTCAAGCGCTCATAGTCAGCCGTCAAAATCTTCGAAAAAGAAGAAGAAGAAATCTAAGAAGCCCGTGAAGCCTGGCGACAAGCGCACGGACTTACAAAAGCAAATCGACGCACTGGATGAGTACAACCAAAAGGCGCGGACTCCCATTACGCTCCAAGATTTCCTTGATCACGTCTTCCAAAAAGAAGATGAGGGAGAAAGTTCATCGGATGAATCCGAGGAATATGTGGCGAGCTGTCATATGATCTCCCATTCGACCACGAACGATGAAGGGACTTCTGGCACTGAAACGCTGGGGGCAAATGCCGAATCAAGAGCCCCAGAGTTATCAGTTGAAATGATTAGCGCGTTTCTTAATGAAGCTCGGTTGAAAAGCAAAGCTGATCGAGAACGCGAGACGGCTATATTCGAAAGGGCCAAGCGCCAGCGACTTGAGGAAGGAGCTGAAATGATCCCGCTGGAGCAAAATGCCTCCACCGCTGACAAAAGCCAATTCAAGATAAAAAAGAAGTTTGCTAAGGCCATATCGATGGGCATGAATCTACCACCCTCTGAAGAAAAAGTTACTGGCGTGGTAGAAATGCACCCCTCTTATTGCTTATATCATCAGAAGGTCTCGCATTCCACCCAAGATTGCAAAGCTTTCGATAAGTGGTGGCAAGGATACGTCGCTAATCGACAACGCTTTAAACGAGAAAAGCGTAAAATTCGTCGGGAGCAAAGAAACACGACTAAAGAACTTGAAAGAAATGCCGGCAATTGTCACATGGTTAACACCGCCGGGTCACAAGTGCCTACATTTGGGAGCGATTCCGATGAGGAGCTAGAGCTTGGCCCCCTCTTCAAAGAATCCACTTCGGGAAAAGAAGAAGAACCGAAGGCTTGCGAAAATATACAGCTACGCAATCGAACATTACCCGAAAAGAATCTCAGACCCTTAAACAAGAAAAACAAAGGGAAAGAGAAGGTCTCTGAAGACATCGCTTTGGATGACCAAGTCGCGGAAGAGTTAACCGCCAAGAACCCGCCAAAGAGGAGTAAAGTGGATTACAATGTCTTGGCGCATCTGAGAAAGCTACCCTCACAACTCAGCATTCTCGATGCCCTATTACTATCAAAAGAGGTGAGGGATTCTTTGATTAAGGCCCTACAAGATCCGGACCAGTTCCAAGCCTTCCTAGCCGAACAAAAGATGAAGGATGAATTGGAAGAGGTGCACACAGCCGACGTTGCTTTTGGTGATGAAGACCTTCTCCTCGGGACGTGTGAACACAATTGCCCCCTTTATGTCTCAGGATACTGCCATGACATAAAGATAGGTAAAATCTTGGTCGATAACGGATCGTCTGTTAATTTACTCAATGTGCGAGTGTTAAAGGAGATTTGCATGAGTGTCCAACACCTCGCCCGAGACAAAATCACCATCTCTGGTTTCGACTCTCAATCCTCAAAGACTCTTGGATCTGTGATATTGACGCTATGCTTCGGGTTGCTCGTCACAGACATCAAATTCCATGTTATAGACGCCAAAACGTGCTACAATGCTCTGCTCGGCCGACCATGGCTACACGAGTACAATATCATCCCTTCTACACAGCATCAGTGCATGAAGTATTCTAGGGATGGCCTTGAGTACACTGTGGCGGGAGAGTTGAATCCGTTTTCCGTGAACGAAGTTCGCAAGTATGAAGATGCCAAATACTTCTTACCGAGTTTCGAAGACACGGAAAGGTGTCACAAACCGGAGAACAAAACTAACGCCACCATCCCGGTCTTCGGCAGTGACACCGAGGAGGAGGAGGATATAATTTATTCAGGTCCATCCCAATCCACCAGGCCAGGACCATCCGTTCCTTCATTGATCTTCGGTAGTGATTCAGAGGATGAAGTTCATGCTGTATTCCCTGCTCGGCCTCCAATACGGGTTTCCGCTGATGAAGAGCGAAGTCTGCAGATAACCATGGTGCCGCTTGAACATTACAAAGAACTGGATGCACTCGACACCAACAGCGTAGAAGAATTGCACACATTCTATATTCCTCCCGGACGAAAAGGCGAGAAGGCAATCCTATTCTACCGTTCTGAAGAAAACAAGGTGGAAAAAGAAATTTGGCATGGCGCGGATCCCACGCTCGACAGGCTTCAGCCCATCCGTCTTCCCAGATATTATACCGAAGGTTTGAAGAAACTGCTGAAGCGCCAGGGGATGTCCTTCACACAGACCGTTAGAAAAGCCAAATTCTATGACAAGGTCTGGAACGTTCCCGGGACTCAATGCAAACTGCCTAACGGGAGAACGGAAACAAAAGGGCTTGGGTACATCCGGCCAAAGAAACGGGAGCTAGTAAACAGCTGTTATGCCATGTTTGACTTCGATGAAGAGGCGGACGCTTAATGGGAGGACGCTAATCCTGAATCAGCAAAAGTTCCTGATACAAAACCGCCCAGTCCATCGTCTGAAAACCAGATGAGCAAACTTATAAAGGATGCGAGTCAAAAAGCCCGAGATGATCACGATCGTGAAATGGCAATCTATGAGAAAGCCAAGACACAGCGTCTCCTTCAACAGGCAGTAAAGAACGAAGATGCTGCCCCACGTCAGCCTGCTACAAAAAGGGTTCGACGCGAAAGCAAAAACAAGTCAAAGGGCCGAAAAGGTGCTCGACAACCACAAAGCAGAGCTAAGAAGCCACGCATCCGAGAGTCGAGCGTTATTGACCTAGCCCTCATGAAGAAAATGGGTCGAGCATACTCATTTCCTCGGAACAAAACAAGGAAAATACTTGATCTTGCTCTAAAACATCAAATGCTTACTCTGCCTGAGTCTAAACACCCTGAGCAAGCGGGCGAAGTCTCCAACCCAAATTATTGCTCTTACCACCGAGTAGTAGGGCATCCGCTTGAAGATTGCTTCACCTTTAAGAATTGGGTTGAGGACCAATATCAGCTTGGCAAATTCGCGTTGTCTGACAGTTGGAGGGTAGCGCCGCCGCAAAAGCACGAACCCGAAAACACAAGGATAGAACCAACTCCGCATTGGGATTGGCAGAAAATTCGCACCTGTCATGTGATAACAATATTAAAAGAAGGGTCCGAGGACATGAACAACATTCCTTGGTGCTTTGAAAGCGGCAGCGATGAGGTAATCTCAGAATTTCCACCAGCACCAAAAGAGCTGGAAGATGGAATCCATACTACTGCAGATAACCTCAAGAAAATCGAGTTGGGGACAATAAATGATCCGCGACCGACATTCGTCAGCGAGCTGCTGTCTGAAGAGAGGGTGGCTACGTTAAAAGACGTCCTTGTGCAGCATAAAGATTGCTTCGCATGGAACTATTCCGAGATGCCGGGACTAGATCCAAAAGTTGCTGTACATAGACTAGCAATATCCCCGAACATCAAGCCAGTCAAACAGGCACCGAGAAGAATGCGACTCGAGCTTGAGATGAGCATAAATACCGAAGTCAAAAAGTTAATCGACTCTGGCTTCATCCAGGAAGTTCAGTACCCTGAATGGATCGCCAACATCGTCCCAGTGATGAAGAAAAATGGGACAGTGCGCATATGCGTAGACTTCCGGGATCTTAATAAAGCTTGCCCGAAGGATGATTTCCCAGTGCCAGTCACTGAACTGATGATAGACAATACATCCACTCATGAAGTTTTCTCCTTCATGGACGGCTCATCGGGGTATAACCAGATAAAAATGCATCCAGAAGACCAGAAGCACACAGCCTTCAGGACTCCTCTTGGTATATTTTGTTATAAAGTGATGTCCTTCGGTTTGAAGAACGCCGGTGCTACTTATCAGAGGGCCATGACAAAGATCTTCGACGACCTTATACACGAAATCGTTGAATGCTATATCGACGATCTCGTGGTTAAAAGCAAATCATACGAGGAACATCTCGAGCATCTGAAGACTGTATTTCAACGCCTTCGGCAATACAACTTGAAGATGAATCCTCTTAAATGTGCGTTCGGGGTTTCCTCGGGCAAATTCCTGGGATTCGTTGTTCGACACCGAGGTATTGAAATAGATCCGTCAAAGATTAAAGCGATCATGGAAATGCCTCCGCCAAGGACTCTCAAACAGCTGCGGTCTCTCCAAGGGAAACTCGCATACATACAACGATTTATAGCCAACCTTTCAGGAAAGTGCCGTCCTTATAGTCACCTGATGAAGAAGGGAACCCCATTCGTTTGGGATCAAAAATGCCAAGGCGCATTGGATGAGATCAAGCAATACCTGCAGAACCCGCCGGTATTGGCTGCTCCAGTTAAGGGGAAGCCTCTCATTCTTTATACAACCGCCCTCGAAGGTTCCTTAGGCGCATTATGGGCACAAGAGAATGATCAAGGGAAAGAAAGAGCACTCTACTACTTAAGTCGAGTTCTGCTGGGGGCAGAAAGCAACTACTCTACCATTGAAAAACACTGCCTGGCGTTGATCTTCGCAATAACAAAGCTTAGGCACTATGCGTTGGCGCACGAAGTCCGTCTTATTTCAAAAGTGGACCCTCTCAAATATCTAATGTCAAAAGCCATATTGACAGGGCGACTCGCTAAATGGGCCCTGCTCTTGATGGAATTTTCGATAACATATCAACCTCTCAGGGCAGTAAAAGGCCAGGCCATCGCCGACTTCCTTGCTGAGCATCCCATACCTGCCGATTCCCCTTTAAATTGCGATCTTCCAGACGAACATGCGTTTGATGCAATCGACGGTGGTGATACCCGATGGGAACTCTATTTCGATGGAGCATCTTCCATGAAAAAGCACAAACAAAATACGCCAATGATCAAATCAGGGGTAGGACTCATCTTTGTGACTCCACAAGGAGGAATAATGCGCTTCGCCTTCTCCTTAACAGAGCCGAGGACGAATAATGAAGCTGAATATGAAGCTTTGATAGCAGGCCTCGAGATCGCCATTGATATGGGAATTGAAAGCCTCCTCATATATGGGGACTCCCAACTGGTCGTCAGTCAAGTGAACGGCGATTACCAAACGTGCAAACCGGAATTGGTAAAATACGGTGAAAAAGTGCAGCAACTGCTAACCCAAATTCCCTCCTACACGTTGGAAAGTATACCGCGCGCGGAAAACAGCAAAGCGGACGCACTGGCCAAACTTGCTAAAGAATTGGCTGATGAGAACCTCGATGACGTTAGAATCGTGGTACAAAGCCGTCGAGTACTCGCCCCGGCAGAAATACCTCCAGAATCATATAAAGAAAAGGGAGCGACTGAGCAGACGACCCTGCAAATAAAAGACCATGAGAAGGATGAGGATTGGAGGGAAGTTTTCATAGACTACTTCAAGTCCCACCAAATGCCTGAAGATGCGTCCGCAAGACATCAACTCATAAAACGAGCTCTGTCCTTCGCCTTCGTCAATGATACTCTCTACAAGAGGTCATTCGATTCTCTGTGGCTGAGATGCTTAGGACCGGACGAATCGGAAAGGGTCGTCCAAGAGGTTCACGACGGACTCTGCGGTTCTCATCAAGCGGGCCCTAAGATGAAGTTGAAAATAAAACGGATGGGCTACTACTGGCCCACGATGATTCAGGACTGCATCGAATATGCGAAGCAATGCCACTCATGCCAAATTCATGGGGACTTCATCCATCAACATCCAAATCCGCTACACCAAACAGTGGCTAGCTGGCCATTTGAAATGTGGGGGACTGATATAGTTGGCCCTATCGAACCAGCATCGTCAAAGGGACATCGTTTCATCTTGGCGACAACTGATTACTTCTCCAAATGGGCAGAGGCAGTACCGTTGAGGGAAGTGAAGACGGAGAACATCCTCCATTTCTTCAAAACGCATGTCATATACCGGTTTGGAACCCCAAGAAGGATCATCTCTGATAATGGGCCAGCCTACCGAAGTCATAAAATTAGCCGCTTCGCACAGCAGCACAATATAGACTGGAGATATTCCTCAGTTTATAATCCGTGAGCTAACGGTTTAGCTGAGGCCTTCAACAAGACCTTGACGAAGATCATGAAGAAAACAGTGTCACGAAATAAGAGAGATTGGCACGAAAGATTGCAAGAGGATCTTTGGGCATATCGAACTACATTTAAAACGGCCACAAACACAACGCCATACGCGTTGGTGTTCGGTACGGAAGCAATCCTCCCTCTCGAGATAGAGTTACCCTCTCTACGAGTGGCAGTTCACCACGAGCTAACGGACGAAGAAAATGCTCACCTTCGGCTTGAGGAGCTTGACGCACTTGATGAAACTAGGCTCATAGCGCAACAAAATCTGGAAGATTATAAAGCAAAGATGATGCGCTCATACGAAATATTGACTCGACCGAGGACATTCCGCTAAGGCGAACTCGTTCTAGTGGTCAAAAGACCTATGATCCCCAATTGCGCCAAGCGGGGAAAATTCGAGCCGAACTATGAAGGCCCGTACATCATAGATAAAGTCTACCAAGGTGGAGCCTATCTACTCATCGACATGCACTGTGAAAGGCCTTTCAGACCAATAAACGGTCGCTTCCTAAAGAAATACTACGCTTAATGAGCCACAGCCTAGGTCAACGATAGATGACGACGACTATGTCCGCTCGCTATCTTCCTAAGCTCAAACTGTATAAGCAGTAGCCAGCTTCTCAATAATGGACCGAAATGTCCTTAAACTAATAGCAGACCGAAACGTCTTTAAACTACTACCGCAGCATCCTTAGGCTGACGAGATAGATAGATAGATAAAAAAAAAAAACGGTATGTCCGTAAGCAAAAAAGGGCACGGATGAAAACCCGAAAGGGCTCCGTGAGTAAAAACAGCAGGGCTACCGGCGAGTGTTCATGAAAACCTGGAAGGGCGTGACCTCGTAAAAAAAAAGGAAGAAAGATTTCCATGTATTATCAAACATGATACAATCGAGTGCACAAAAGTATGTGGGGTATGGGATTCGAACTCTGGTGGCTTGGTTCAGCAATGCGAGGTATTACCAATGAGTATGCTGCTAACACCATATGATATATGGAGTGGGATTTGGTAAAACCATATATACTTGTTATAAATATCGTAATTATTATTAATATGGGGAGTTGAAAAGTCAGGATCTCAATAACAAAGGGTGAAAGGATCTCAATAACAAAGAGTGAAAGGATCTCAATAACAAAGGGTAAAAAAAAAAAAAAAAAAAACGGTATGTCCATAAGCAAAAAGGGCACGGATGAAAACCCGAAAGGGCTCCGTGAGTAAAAACAGCAGGTCTACCGGCGAATGTTTGTGAAAACCCGAAAGGGCGCAACTTCGTTAAAGAACCCTTATAGAGTCCTCTCGACCTTGTAAGGAGAAACCACCTGCGTGGGATCCTTACGACTCACAAAGGAGCAACACACTTAGGGATCCCCACGATTCCTAAGGAGAAAACACACTTGCGAGATCCTCACGACTCGTAAGGAGAACTCTCTTATGGGACCCTCACGGCTCATAGGATTTGAAAGTCTTAAGTCACAGAGACCTAAACCTGTGCTTAAGCAAACCCCCACAAACTTTCAATATTGCCCTACAAGTGGCTCAGTATTGACCCTTGTATACAATCCACGGGCGCGAATAAACATTTCCCTAGCCAAATTTCATCCGTGATTGGGAATACGTTCGCATGGTGAACAACCCTTATAAATCCCCTCGATTTATGAAGAGAAAACGTTCCTGTAGGATCCTTACGACTTACAGAAGAACAAAACACTTAGGAACCCTCACGGTTCCTAAGGAAAAAATACACCTACAAGATCCTCACGACTTGTAGGGAGAAATACCTTCACGAGACCCCTACGGCTCATGAAGTCAAAAGCCTTAGTCGAAAGGACCCTAACCCTGGTCGCTAAGCCTCCTTTGTTCGACAACGACAGAGGCAAATGATGATTCGCTCCTGCTAATATCCCAGTTGTAGCGGTGCTGATGCCGAAATCGGTGTCCAACTTCAGGTTTACGGCGAAAGCCAGTAGGCCGCTCATGCATACGAAATAGCCGAAATGAAAGGGCAACTTGCAATAAAAAGCAGCAAGTAAAATGTATGCATGCAAGATAGCCGAAATGATTGGGCAACTCGTAATAAAAAGCGACGGGTAAAAATGAAACAAATAGCCGAAATGATTGGGCACCGCGAAAAATAGCCGAAATGATTGAGCAATCGCGACCCTCGCGATATAAAGCTGAAATGATAGAGCATCGCGGAAATAAAACAAAAAAAAATGATGATGAAGCTTTGGCCCTACAGTTAAGATCACATCGATCCCTGTATACAATCCAAGGGCGTAAACAAAAAGGAAACCGTACTTTCCCAACAGACTCCGTCAGATGACGAAGCCAGACCTCGACGGTTCATTTCAACCGAAGAAGCCAGTGTCACCAGCAAAATCCTCGACTCACGGATACAAACACTCCTTGACGAGAGTTTCCTGATCCGCGTCGACCCGCAGAGCCACCAGAGCCCCCGTGGGAACCCTCGACTCGTTTCAAACCCCAAGGAAACAAATAATCCTTGGCGCTTGGGAAACAAATAATCCCAGCAAACTCCTCAACTCACGGATACAAACACTCCTTGACGAGAGCTTCCTGATCCGCGTCGACCCGCAGAGCCACCAGCGCCTCCGTGGGAACCCTCGACTCGTTTCAAACCCCAAGGACACAAATAATCCTTGGCGCTCGGGAAACAAATAATCCCGGCAGAATCCTCGACTCACGGATACAAACACTCCTTGACGAGAGCCTTCTGATCCGCGTCGACTCGCAGAGCCACCAGCGCCTCCGTGGGAACCATCGACTCGTTTCAAACCCCAAGGACACAAATAATCCTTGGCGCTTGGGAAACAAATAATCCCTCGCAAATTCCTCGACTCACGGATACAAACACTCCTTGACGAGAGTTTCCTGATCCGCGTCGACCCGCAGAGCCACCAGAGCCCCCGTGGGAACCCTCGACTCGTTTCAAACCCCAAGGAAACAAATAATCCTTGGCGCTTGGGAAACAAATAATCCCAGCAAACTCCTCAACTCACGGATACAAACACTCCTTGACGAGAGCTTCCTGATCCGCGTCGACCCGCAGAGCCACCAGCGCCTCCGTGGGAACCCTCGACTCGTTTCAAACCCCAAGGACACAAATAATCCTTGGCGCTCGGGAAACAAATAATCCCGGCAGAATCCTCGACTCACGGATACAAACACTCCTTGACGAGAGCCTTCTGATCCGCGTCGACTCGCAGATCCACCAGCGCCTCCGTGGGAACCATCGACTCGTTTCAAACCCCAAGGACACAAATAATCCTTGGCGCTTGGGAAACAAATAATCCCTCGCAAAATTTCTCAACTCACGGATACAAACACTCCGTGATGAGATCCTCTTTGACTCACATCTCGGGCAGTAAGGATTCAGAAACTTGCTTCCTGAACAATGGGACCCTGCAAGTCAATCCTAAATGGTCTCTTGCATACTATTCACGGGTCTCACTCTCTGAAGTCGATTCTCGACAAGGAGGGAAACAACCGCTTATGAGCCCTCTCGACTCGTAAGAGGGAGAAATTCTCTTATAGGATCCTTTCGACTTATGAGAGAAAACCACACTTGGGAATCCTCACGATTCCTAAGGAGAAAATCCACTTACGAGATCCTCTCGATCCGTAGGGAGAAAAGTCTCTATGAGACCTTCACGGCTTATAGAGTTGAAAAGTCTTAGACAGCAGATTTGAACCTGCGGCCTAAGCCATCGCTATCTCTTAAAAAAAAAACTAAGTTATCTGCCAATTATGTTTATCAAAGACAACATGCTGATAATAAGAGAATGCAGAAAGAAAAAGTGCATACAAGACATTGCAAAAGAAAATGTGTATCTTTATTCATTGACTTCAATCAAATACAAGATGAATCGTACAAAAGAATAAAGAATGGATACATATTATTTTAAAGGAAAATTTTACAAATACATTGATACAAAGGCAGCTACTGGGAAGGAAGCGTCTTAAGTAGCTTTATCAGTTGTTCGCACACTTCCTTCCAGGCCTTTTCCCGATCGGCTACCACCGCCAGCTCTGCCTCCACTTGGGCTCGTTGCTGCAAGACCGACGCAAGCTGCTCCCTCACGACTTGATAGGCAGCTTCCCGACTTGGTATAGTGCGCTCAGCTACGTCAAGCTTCCGCTTCAAGTTTAGCCCGTGGGAGATGCGCTCCAAGAGACCCTCAAAGATAGTCTTCACTTGGGCGGCATTTGCCTCAACCTCAGCGCGCAGATGGGCCGTTTCGTTCGAGGTCTTCTGGCATTCCCTTAGTCTTAAAGCTGCTTCTTGCTCCAAGTGGCGGGAGTGCGAAGTGCTTTGCTCGAGCCAAGTTGTGCGTTGGGTGCTCAGGGCCAAAACTTCGGGAGAAGGGCGCGTCGACTCCAGCCGGTATAGACAGGCCTCGATCTCCCTGCAATGATTAACCCAAGAGCCAACGACGCCTTCGTTATGAAAATTTACGAGCGCCGCCAACATTGGATTAACCTCCACAGCGAAATCTACGGCAGAAGGGAGAGCGTCCATATTCAGCTCTTCAATGTACCCGCTCAGCATGCCCAAACTCATCGCAGCACCCTTGGAAGATGGACGTCTCAAGAAAGGGCCTGCCGGTGAAAGGACGCGAGCCTCAAAGGGGACCGGAGCCGGAACAATAGCTGCAAAACAAAACATGGTTAAACGATGGTTCAGAAAATGTTGAAGGGTTACCAAAAAGAAATTTACTATACCAGCAGCAACAGACGGTAAAGCCGGAAGGGCCGGTAGCGCGGCAGGTCTTGCATCCCCTCCTTCGATTTGTGGCACTGCGATAAAGAAAGGGAAAAGTCAGAAATCATTCAATTACTAGAAAAAAGGGGATGAACAAAGATATGGTAGTGAACGTACACTCACCAGCGCCACTAGAGGGAGAAGCAAGTTCGAATGGGAAGGAGAAGTGTGGGAGCAACACTTGATATAGATGATCGAAGAGCACTCCTGAAAAGATGCGGTGGTATGGCGTTAGTCCATGAACTATATGTTTAAAAGATTAACTTGTGAGTCGCAAATCCATACCTTCCAACATCCGCGATGGCACGAGGGAAGACGGGGAAGTGACCACCGCCAGAGCAGTAGTTGACGGTGCTCCTTCAAGCAATGGAGCGTCGGCACTGGCCGCACCTGCAAAGGCAAGCCTGTTGGAAGAAATCGCAAGATATATAAAAAAAGGGGGGAGAAACGATAGTAACCCGAAACTTACCCGACGAACTGCCAGCCGAGACTGAGGCAATTCCTTCCTCCATTGACATCAGGCCACCACCCGTAGCCTCGTCACCCGACTCGATGGGAACCGTTGTTGTGCTCGCAAGCCCGGGAGGCGGCAAGGAACCATACGCGGGGAGGGCTATGATTGGAGTATTGCCAGATTCCAGGGAAGGAGCGGCTGGCTCATCCTCAGGAATCGTGGCCACCTCACCCGCTACTCCTTCGGGTCCTGCCGTCACAGTTGTCTCGTCCACCGTTGCCGCGAGGTCTCCAGCCTCAAGCGCCTCCCCCTCTACCACCGTCGGTTCGGCTAACACAATCATCTCATCTGCCGCCACTTCAGGTGCGACATCAATGACCCTCTCCGCGGCAGGTCCCTCAATCTCGGCTCCAGGCCCCATGACCCCGACAACGTTGCTCACTGTCGGTTCGGGTTCAGCAAGTACCGCTTCCTCCGCTCCCCTGGGTTCGACGGTCGTCTCCGCCTCCCCCTCAGTTGGACTTAGCCCTGCAAGATGGAATGCATATGAGCCAATGGCTTTATAATAATTCTTACAACAAGGTTCTGAAAGAGATGTTACCTGAAGGGGATTTATTATTTGCGCTTGGGCCGCGCGCGCCACTTGCTTATAAGCAGTAGACAGGGCGGCAGGGGCCTCTTCAGAAGGAGTGTCGGCGCAAGGAATAGTGCTAGGGCCCGCTCCCGAGGCCAAAGCAGCTCCGCCCACCTTTGCTCCGGAAGGAGTGTCGGCACGAGGAATAGTGCTAGGGCCCGCTCCTGCGGCCAAAGCAGCTCTGCGCGCCTTTGCTTCGCGTCTCAACCGCTTCCGCTCCTCTCGAGCCGTTGAGACGGATGCCACCAAAGCTTCCTTGAGTGAAGCATCCTCATCCGTATAGAGGGATGCCTCCAGATTTTTCAGAGCATCCCTCGTCATTGCGTCAAGCCGAGGCTCTTGCGGCAGCTTCGACGGAGCCGGGGCTTCGGTGGCAAGCTCGGGAAGGATCCCCGCGCCAACTGATATAACCTCTGCAAAGAAACAAAAGAAGGTTAGGTCGACCATCAGAGAAGATTACAAACTTGCATTATGAAAGGGAAAAGGGTAGGACATACCAACGCCTGCTAGAGCACGCTTCTCCTCCTCCTCCTGGAAGGTTTTCAAGGATGCAGCAATAGCATCTTCAGTGGAGACACCTGTTGAAAATGGAGCAAATGTTAGTTAAATATAATAATACAAAGCGCGATAAAACGACAAATAAAGCGTCTGATGATTACCGGACTCAGCGAGTTTACTTAACATCGCTTCAAGCCTCGCCGATCGCTCCAAAGCTGCAATGGCGGCAGCTAAATTGGTGTCCGCAGGATCTACCACGAAACCCTCATTGCTGCCGTATTCACATATGGCCTCGGCGGGAGGAGTCGCAGGATTTAAGCTGAGGATCGCGTCGAGGGATAGGGTGGACTTCTTCTTTTTCTGCCCGCCAGCTTTAGATCCACCCGGAGCAGCTTTGCGCTTGGCAGTCACTTTAGGGCGGCGAGTCCCGATATCCGCTCCTGCGCCAGACTCTGGCGATACCACATTTACCGTCTTCATGGGAGCACGGGGCGCCGGCGGTGCATCCACCGTAGCGGGCAATGGCAATCCACGCGGGGGGGCCAACACGCGTGGTCGGTCAGCTCCGGCCTCTTTTAGCGGAGGGACAACCGGGCGTCTTGGCTGCAAGGGAGCCTTGCGATCACCACCAGGAGGCGCACCCCTACGGTCGACCAGCAAGCGTTTCTCCATTAAAATGATTGGGCCCATAGCATGCGCGTACCAGGCTACATACGGATGGATTATTTTAGGGGCACAGCTAGGCTCACTGATGAAAAAATAAGAGCCTGTATTGAGCCGGACGAAATGATGCATCGCATTCCTTATCCCCTCTGGGCCGACCGCGGGTGTTTCCAGAAAGGCCTCCATCGGGATCCCTTGATTGTAACTCGATTGTCGGGCAAATCGATGTGGGTTATACCTCATAAAGAGAGCCGTCTTATTCTGCCTAAATACTAGGTAGCCCGGCCGAATGGAGTAAAGGTGAAGGATTTCCCGAGCCTTCAATACAGAAACCCCGCCCTTAAAGTCGTCACGCAGCGACACCACTGACTTAGCGGTCTCGGAGCCTATGGTGATGACCTTATCCACAAAAGAGGTCTTCGCTCCGACTAGATGTGAACGCAGGAGCAGTCCCCTAGACTCCCGCGGAGGTGCAACCACGATTGAAGCCCCGACCAACCGCATAATTCTTGGGAGTTTGAATTTATCAAAGAACGGAGGAGTCTTATGGGCACCAAACACCCCGCGCACATGCAGCTCCATCCAAGAAGTGAAGTAGTGCATCGGAAAGTTAGCAGGCTGTACCCCGGGCTCATTAGCGTCCGCCGCTACGCTAAGTCCATTATAAAGGTAAGCCAGCCCGGCAATCCCTACCGATAGCTGCAAACCAGCCGCCATTCAATGCGCCGGATAAAAGACAGAGGACCGCATGAGGCGTGGGTGCATGGGAAGCGCAAAGCTGCATAGCCATAGACCCAAGAACCCTATGAAAAAAGTCTCCTCGTCCATGCCAGGAACGGCGATCTCTGAGAAAGGGACGCTGGCAGTGCCGGGGAAATAAAAATCCCGCTGGTCATCTTCCGATGAAGGTCGGCGGTCCAAGCCGAAACCAAAGGGGTCAGCAAGCTGAGCAAACTTCTCGCCCTGCTCTGATAGGAATTCCGGGCGGATAAAACGAGCAATGAAATCCGCGAAACTGACGCCCCGGTCGCCTGATTCCAAATGCAGTTCCTCATAAATCTCCAATACCTTCACCAAGCCCGGATGCTGATGCTGGATGGCATTTTCCGGAGTTAAGTCGAATACCAACTGCTTGGTGGCAAAGACGTACTCGTCAGAAGGAAGCAGCTCCTCGTAATGCTCCCCCCTCGCTGGTAAACCTGAAATCTCAACAAATTCCTCCAGAGAGATGGAGACTTCCCTATCCGCTGTCAGGAAGGTATGGGTGGGGATATTCCATTGTTCGATGAACGCCTTTATCCACCACGTCGGAGGAGAGGGATACTCGAAAAGCGAAACGTAGACGGCGGAGTATAAACCAATCTTCGTCAGGTGAGCCCTCTTCGTCGCCAAAATGTAACGGGCCCATTGCAAATATCCGGCAAGCGGCCGCGGGATCAATCCAATATTATAAGCCTGTCCCCAAGGGCGTGCTTCACCCTGACAGATTCGCCTCCCCAAGATATCTATAGCCGGCGGCGGCTGCACCGGAATGGCACCGATTGCAGGCTGAAGGAGGTCGTCGGCATTCCAATTTTTAACCTCCACGGCATACTCCACCGGGGGCTTGTCCGCATAAGGGATCGTAACTATGGGTTCAGAGGGCGAAGCGGAGCTGAAGCTGTGACGGCCTTGGATGATCTGGCTATACCACCTTCCCCACAGATGGAGCTTTTTGCACTCAGGATCGTGAGCTTTAATAAGAGCGAACACCACCCGATCCACTGGCGAGTGAGAGAACCCTCCTTCCGAGCGAACGAAGGGAAAAGACAAGTCGTCAGACATGTTTTCTGTGGAAAGACAAAAAAAAAATATATATCATTAGTGGCCTAACGCTTGGCATTTTTTATAAAAAAA
Organism: Agapanthus africanus; assembly: GCA_030015575.1. Lineage (NCBI taxonomy): Eukaryota > Viridiplantae > Streptophyta > Magnoliopsida > Asparagales > Amaryllidaceae > Agapanthus > Agapanthus africanus. The sequence goes on along the minus strand of CM057339.1, from coordinate 817,107,600 downwards.
AAAATAAATAAATAAATAAAAATCTTGCTCCACACTGTGATGCAGTGGGTAGGGGACCAAAGGGGGACCCACAAAATCAAGATGACGGCGCATCATTTGATAAGACAGTCCCATCATTGGATGAGACTGTCAGTCAATTAAAAAGACCCCCAAAAGAATACCCTTATTGGAGGGATCCCTAGAGACAAGGAGAAAATCTCCTCTTTTCAGAGCAAAGCTCTATCACAGAGTGACATTTGTCAAACTCCAGTCTCAAAGGAATAAAGCTTCTTAAAAAGAGCCTAGCTCTGTAGTAGTAATGAAAAATTATAACTCCTAAGAATTAAAATTTTTGGGATCTTAAAGATTCATGAAAACTTTTAGGAGTTCTCTATTTGATCTATGAGCAGGGCTCTGTTCATGGGTTAAAACCCAAGAACCAGATCTCTATAAATTTTTGAGAGCAAGGCTCTGTGGATGAAACCCCAAAGGGGTTTTCTTTAGATCAAGGATCTATGAGAGCAAGGCTCTGTTGAAGAAACCCCAAAGGGGTTTTCTTTAGATCAAAGATCTACAAGAGCAAGGCTCTGTTAATTAAAATTAATTAATTTAAATTTTTACCTAAGAGTGATTCTAAGTTCTGAACTTCAAAGTTCTTGGGAAAATCAAGAGCAAGGCTCTGAAAATTCTTAAGCAAGAGCAAGGCTCTGAGTCAAAATTCTTAAAGTGGTAAAGAATTTTCTAAAGGACCAAGGGTCCTATTTATAGGCGCCTGCGCCCCTTCAACTGACCCCCAAGATCCAACGGTTGGGGTCTTGCCACCGCTGCACTCACGTGCGCGCCACGTGAGCGCAACGGTGGGGGGGCATTTGTTTCCCCAATCAGAGCAAGGCTCTACTTGAATTTTGAAAATTCAAATGTTAAAGCAACGCTTCGGTTCCCGTGCGCAGCGCGTAATTTGCCACATGTCAGAAGTTGACTCGGCATCGCAACGCCTAAGGCAATGCGTCCAATCAGAGCAAGGCTCTTTAAAAAACATAAGTAACACTTAACTGTGCAACCGCGCAAGCGTACGGCACAACTGCACAAGCGCACGGCGGCGCGACACGTGTCTGCGCAGTTGCGCAAGCACAACCGCGCAAGCGTACGGCACAACTGCGTAAGCGCACGGCGGCGCGACACGTGTCTGCGCAGTTGCGCAAGCGCAGCTGCGCAAGCGCACGGCTGCGCGACACGTGTCTGCGCAGTTGCACAAGCGCCTTACTGCGCGACACGTGTCACGCGCTGGTGAGTTGCGCAGCAACAGAATGAAAATTTAATGAAATCTTTTCTGTTCTTTCTAAAACCAGAAGATTTTCTTCTGCCTTTGGATCAAAGATCCAGCGGTGGGAAAATTCCCAAAATCACTCAGGAAAGATCTTGTTAACAAATTCAACTAATCTATGAGTACTATAAAAAGGACCCCAGACCTCATTTGATCATCATCAAGATCAGAAAGAAAATAGAGAGAATTCTTGAAGAACTTTGGAAGAACAAAAAAAAAAGGTAAAACCTTTTAAAAGAGAAAAATATCTGAAGTACAGATCATTGATCTAAAAAAAATCATTAATCTTCAATGAGCAAATAAATAAAATAAAAATAAATAAATAAAAATAGTGCCTTGCACTTGTTATGAACCCTTGGTTCTCTGAGAAAAGGAAAAACAAGAGAGAAACTTGTTTTCCTTTGATCTAAATTTAGATCAAAAGTGCTCTGCACTTTTGTTCTTGAATCTAAAAGATTCTTGATGCTCTGCAATGTATTATTTAGAGGGCCTGGCCCAAATCAAATTGCAAAGCAATAAAAGGGCAGAGCCCTATTTGAATTAATATTCTGTTTGAGCAAAGCCCAAAATAAATAAAAATTGGACTTAACCCAATCGTGGCCATAAGTCCTTAAATCAAATTGATTGAGCAAAATGGCTCTCCTGAATCAATTCACAACCGGTCCGAGGGTACATCTCCGAGCTCCTCTGACGCCTATCGTTGTAATCCCTCAACGACGTCAGAGAGGTGACGGGTCCCGACGACCACACATCAATATGGACTGCGGGGTCCTTAAACTCGTGGACCGAAACGTCCCTAAACTAATATCGGACCGAAACGTCCCTAAACTAATATCGGACCGAAACGTCCCTAAACTAATAATGGACCACCACGTCCCTAAACTGGCGATGGACCACCACGTCCCTAAACTGGAATATGGACCACCACGTCCCTAAATTGGCGATGGACCACCACGTCCCTAAACTGGAATATGGACCACTACGTCCCTAAACTGGCGACGGACCACCACGTCCTTAAACTGGAACAACAGAGCTTCCAAACGCTCTTTTGCCGGATCTAAACGGTCCCGTTTAAGTTGATCTTAGCCCCAAACACGGCTAACGTGTCCTTAAACATTCAAACGGATTATAAAACTCTCAATCAACTTTGGTTCAAGGGTACATCTCTGAACTCCTCTGACGCCTGTCGTTGTAATCCCTCAACGACGTCAGAGAGGTGACGAGTCCCGACGGCCAGATAATTAAATCAATCACTACGTCAAGTCGATCTTAGTCCAAAACAGGATTAACGTATCCTTGACGAACGTTTAAGTTGATCTTAGCCGCAACGCGACTAATGTATCCTTAAACCAAAAAACACCAAACCCAAATCTAAGTAAATACGGATTTGGACTAATCCACGTCCTACGGGCGACGGCATTACTCAGTCTCCGTATACAATCCACGGGCAACCATAAACGAAACAAACACACACGACACGAAGCGAAATTCTGGAGAAGGAGAAAGTGGTTACCGCGATGCGGTAGCGTAATTAACTGCAGGGGCTTGCGCCTGCAGGGAAGAGCGTCCCCACAATCAAAAACCCCTCACCCTGAGGGGGAATCTGACGAAGTCTGCTACATCGGCCGCATCCGTCTAAACCTCCGATATACGGTGCCATAAATCAACTTGGCATCTTTGGAGAGGTAGACGGATAAAACCATATAGCATCTGCCCCGAACCCCAGGCACGGACGCGAAGTCCAGGCCGCCGTTCGAAGGGGAACAGCCATTACCTATGACAACCTGGGCTACCTCCTTACTACCAAAGCCTCCGCCGTCCCAGGACCAGATTCCACCATCGCGGATATTGAGATCCGTAAGACATGGGAATTAGACTGTGCGAAAACAAAGTTCCTCGTGCTGGCCTCAATGGATAATGAACTCCAAAGGTGGCACGAGAATATGGACTTAGCTTCCATCTTCCTTCATACCAAGGATTTACATGGAGAGTAATCTCATATCGCAAGATACGAGACCTCGAAGAAATTATTTCAGGCGAGATTGGCTATTGGGTAATCTGTAGGGGACCACGTCCTTAAGATGATCAGCTATATTGAAGAGCTCACAGACTTTGTGACCACGTTGGAGAATGAGTTATATACAGACTTGATTCTATAGTCCCTCCCCTCTACCTATCCCCAGTTTATATTGAATTTCAATATTCAAAGGAAGGAAATTACACTTCCAGAACTCCTCAACATGTTGAAGAGTGCAGAGGGCACCGTAAAGAAAACTAGAGAGACACCTGCTCTGCTTATTGGGGAACCTTCCTCCTGTAGATCCAAGGCGAAACCCAAGGGGAAAAAGAAGAAGGCCCCCACCAAGCCGAAAGGCGGTGTCAGTAAGGTACAGGGAAAGGGCAATGCAAAAGTTGAGGGGACAACAGTAGGGAAGGAGGAATGCTTCTATTGTCACAAGAAAGGCCATTAGAAGAAGGACTGCAGGGCTTAGAAAGCCAACAACCAGGATTCGAAGCAAGTTGTGGTTTCGGCTTCAGGTGTATTTATGATTGAAAACTGTATGTCAATCAACTCTACTTCTTGGGTATTGGATACCGGTTCAAGATTTCATATCTGTAATTCATTGCAGGCACTAAGAAGCCATAGAGTTTTGAAGGTAGCTGATATGACCCTCAGGGTTGCTAACGGAGCGAGCGTGGATGCTGTTTCCGTAGGGAAATATCACCTAGGATTCACAAGTGGACACATTTTGGTTTTACGTAACTGTTTTTGTATACCTAGTTTGACATGTAATATCATCTCCGTATCTTTACTATCTAAAGAAATTTCTGATTTTACATTTGTAAGTAATGTTGTAAACATTCATCTTAATCATGGTTTGATTGGGTCAGGTACACTAGATAACGGTATATATGTATTTAATCAACACCAGGTTTTCAATGTCCAGAACACACTTAAAAGAAAGTCTCTAAAATTAAATCAAGCTTTCTTATGGCATTGTAGACTAGGTCACATCAATGAAACACGGTTGACGAAGTTACATAAAGAGGGATATTTGGATCCATTTGAATATCTGTCTTATGCAACTTGTCAATAATGTCTCAAAGGAAAGATGACAAAGACTCCGTTCATTGGACATGGAGTAAGAGCCACTGAGCTCTTGGGACTCATACACAGCGACGTGTGTGGTCCAATGTCTACACATGTAAGAAGTGGTTATTCCTACTTCATTAATTTTACAGATGATTTTTTAAGGTATGGACATGTATTCTTGATGAAACATAAATCCGAGGCCTTTGAGAAATTCCAAGAATACAAGAATGAAGTGGAAAAATAAATAGGCAAAAGTATCAAGACACTTCGATTTGATCGAGGTGGTGAATACTTAAGTGCCGAGTTCCTGAATTATTTAAAAGAGAATGGAATTATCTCTTAGCTTACTCCTCCATACACATCTCAACACAACGGTGTATCGGAAAGACGGAACCACACCTTATTAAGTATGGTACGTTCTATAATGAGTAACGCTGAGTTGCCGCGATCCTTCTGGGGTTATGCACTAGAATCTACCATATATCTTTTGAACAAAGTTCCTACTAAGTCTGTGCTCACCACACCATATGAAATGTAGAGTGGGAAGAAACCTTATCTTAAGTATCTTAAGATATGGGGATGTCCAGCTTTTGTCAAAAAACAGCATACGGACAAACTCGAGGCACGATCAGTACTGTGTAAGTTTATGGGATACCCAAGGAACACCAGAGGGTATCTTTACTATTACACAGAGGAACAAAAGATTTTTGTTTCTCGGCATACCCACTTTCTGGAGACTCAATTTCTTGAAAAAGAAATAGGTGGGAGCGCAATAGAACTGGAAGAAATGACAGAACCACAAACTATTACTGAATGCATGGTGGAACTAGAAGTTTCAAAAGAACCGGATGTCCCTGCTCCACTCCGCAGATCTATTAGGCAATCTCATCCGCCCGAAAGATACTACGGTTTTCTCATAGATAGGGATAGTGTTGGATATATGTGCACTCAAGGCTATTATCGTAGTTGTGGGAATGCAATTACTGAATTCGATGAGGACCTATATAAAGAACAGTCTTACTCGAGATGTTAGTGTGCTATCTGATTTGTCTTTATCTGTCATGTAAATATGTGTTACTAGTTATCGCGTATCGCTAATACATGAGATAAAGCCCATAGGATCTTTGCTTGACTACTAGGATTGTGATAAGGATCATACTAGTGGGGCCCGGTAGTTTATAAGCACATCCTTAAATGTCCTTAGTCATAGGAGTATCAAGACAGGGCATCGGTACTCCAGTTTAGACTAGTGTATACGTTTTATGACCCTGTACGGAGCAATGGCTGATCCTATAGCCATTGATGTTTGAAACCGATGATTGTATACAGGTACTCAATAGATGAGTTACACTGGACGGACGCGCCGAGAACTCCTAGTTGGTATTATACCAATGACAGATAGCAGTTCTCTGGTGACATGAGTATGTTAGTTATATGTATGCCCTAGAGGCCATTACTGTACATACGATGTTTACTGTAGTGGATGCTTGAACATATATAGGGAGGACTTTCTTGCTCGACATGATAGTACGCTATCTGGTTGTACTTTATCTTAACATGTATTCTGATTGTCTCTGTGTTACATGTTGATAAAGACCTTAGGATATGTACTCGACTACTGGGACTATGATGAGATCATACTAGTGGGGCCACGGTAGTCGACGAGTACATCCTATAACTGTTCTTAGTCGAGGGTGTATCGAGACAGGGCATCATTACACCAGAGTAAACTAGCGTATACGCATCTTGACCCATATGATGGGAGATGGATGATCCCATATCCATCAGTGTTTGACATTAAGGATGGTGTACGGGTGCTCAGTAGAGACTGGGTATACTGGACGGACTCGCCGAGAACTCCCAGATGGTATTATACTTCACGTCAGATGGCAGTTCTCTGGTGACACTGGTACAGAGTAGTCTGTTGACCCGAGATTGTCATAGAGTTTTGTGTGATTCCCACTGTGCTTTGATTTTCATCATACCACGTCAAAGAGGGCGTGCAAAAAGGTGGCTTTTGGGTACAGTCGCGAATCACATGGAGGCAATGAGCGATAGGAGGGGATTCGTCTCTCCCGGTATAGGGAGTTGATGTTGTGCTGTGTTCGATTGGATATAACTGGAAATCCCTGGCCAGGGTTGCTGAGATTTACTGGTAAGTGTTATCAGTAGTTTCTCAAACTGTTATAGATCTCATATCGACACGACTTATCAAGCTACTGGGGTTTGACGTTTACCACCCCTAGGCGAGATATGCAACATATCAGACGAAAAGACCGGACTGTACGGGAGTGTTACTGATTGGATTCGCAGGAGAATGTACAGGCTCGCTTGTTGATCTTCTGATCGCTCAATACCTGGGTGGCTGTTACGTTTAGCTGACCGCTTGCAGTTTGTGGGTGTTTGATATGATCATCACCTACTGCCGGCGTATTGACGATTCTTTAGATTTCTACACATAGGTTTCTTGACTCAGACAAAACGGAGTAGGAGCACATATATGATATGTGAGGGACCGAGAACAATACGTGTATGTGATACTGTATTAGATTCTCACGATATGAGATATCGGCCGGGTATATGTGATATAGCTGGGTCAGCGGATCAAGTGTTGATTCGATGAACTGATACAGATTATATTAGTCGGTTATTTGTGAAATAGCCGGATTATCGGATCAAGTGTTGATTCGATAATTTAATGTATAATTATATATATGATATATTAAATTATATTAACTAATATTAGCTCACTAAAAGATTCTTTTTCTTACTCGGGTAATACATTGATATATATGAGATATATGTTAATTGTATTATTTTATTTTGTTACAATAAATATTATATATGTGATATATAATATTGTAACAAGTTAAGGTTACAAATGCAACATGTTTTATGGAGTTTAAATATGGTTAGGGTTTGGATTAGGGTTAAGCCTTCTAGTAGCTTCTAGAAGCTTTGCTTTTGTTTTCTTGTAAAGATATTTTGTGTAGATATTTCCTTAACCAAACCCAAACCCTTAATCACGATTCACTCTCTACAATGGTTAAGTCTTCTCTCTTAACTATGGTTGCATTTCTAACCTCACATGTGAGTTTCATTATTCATCACAAAAGAATTGTTCTTCTTCTTCCTTCTCCTTTTCAATGGAAAAGCTTTCTAGCTTTTTCATTAGTGATGATTTTGAGTGAGATTAAGAAAACAAATGAGAGCTAAAATCATACTTCATCATCCTAATCTATCCTAGCCATTTAGATTAGGGTGTTCACTTCATTTAGTGAGTGAAAGCTTGTGTTAAAGAAACTTCAAGGTAGATCATCTTAGTTATCGAAGATCGGAAGCAAGCTTGCATCTTTCTCTTCGTGGAGCCTCTCTAGAGTCCGGGAACATGATGACCGCAGCGAAGGGACCTCAACACGGAGCTTTAGAAGTGAAGGACCGGACTACAAAGGTTGTAATCCCAAACTCTTAGATGTTAAAGTGTTTAACATGCTTTGTTTCGCCTAATCTCTAGTTTAAAGATCTTGGTTAGGGTTGTTCGACACGTCTAAATTTTAAATCGGGCATGGTTGATGCCTTGTAGACCCTTGTGAGAGTGCCTAGTAACCCTACAGTGGTATCAGAGCCAAGCTAGAGCTTTAGGCGAAGTCTAGGCGAAGTTTAAAGTCCTATCGAACTCCGAATACCCGTATAAACCTAGTTTCTGGAAATTTTTCAAAAAATTGATTTTTTTTCATATTAAAAATGCTCAGAAAATTCAGAAGGGTATTATAGGAATTATGGTGAAAAACGATCTTTTAACTCCTTCAGAGAGCCGCGGAACCGCGGCAATGGCCTACCTTGGGCGGCGGTTCCGCGGCCAAATAGTAGGATTAGAGTTTGGTTTCACACAGTAAAATCCGTACAGATCTCCTGATGTTTCTGGGAATTTTTAATTTACTCAAGTGTTGAGTTTTCTGGGTTGTATTGGGGACTCGTTGATTCGATCAGATAATTTAACTTCGTTTAAGTTTTTTCCGGATAATTTTAGAATGTGTTAAAAAGTTCGAACGGATATCAATAACTCACTTTTTCCCCTGTCGGAAAATTTTTCAAAAGTTGGATTTTTTTCTCGAGTTTGAAACTTCCGGAAAATCATGCAAGTAACGCGGTGGACCCTCTAGAAGAACACAAACCTTAACTCGATTATGTGACCGTCTGAACCGCCTCTGAACCTTAGGGTTTGGGGCAGTACGCGTTGCCACATGTGAGGCGTTGGCTTGACCCTTCTACGGCTGGACCATTGGTACTGTGGCATGTGATGGATACTTTTTGAACTCCGCTCAAGTGTTGAGCTATTTGGGAAATCTTGGGTGTTTATTTATTCGATTAGAAAGTTTGACATTGTCTTTTCATCTGAAATGTGATACAATATTTGGAATCCACATGTAGTTATGAGATAACTAATTTGAATGTTATAAATCTAGCAGTTCAGTCACAGATGATCGGTTGCCACGAGATTTTGATGCGATCAAAAGTCCGTCGCAATCATGTAGCGTACGCGGATACTCGCCGGGTAAACTTAATAGATAGCCACGCCCCATAGCCCCGACCAAGTGACTGTAGGAGAACCCCGTCGCCAAAAGCATCCGTTCGGGTGCTCGCGGCAGCGATGTTCCGCCTTAGTGCTCTTGGTCGACGGCATCCGGGGGTGCGGCCGTCTACTAAAGTTTGCGACGAGCAATCGATCAGAATGTCGGGAATCTTGTTGAATTGCCCGACTTGATATTGAAAAGAGTTTTCGATAATGAGACTAAAATGCGGGGTTTATAATTGTTAGGCATGCGATGTCTAAGGAATTCATTTAGTTAGGCATGCGATGTCTAAAGAAGTTGCGGATTCCAACTGTTGTAGTTTTACACTTTCTTTTCTGCGACCGTAAGCGTAGTATGTGGTGTATCGCCGGCTTCGTTGCTATACATCAACGACAATCGGGATACGCATACTTGCTTACGTTGATGATATGAGATATTATGTGTTGCTGTGATATGTTATATTGGATCGTCGTGTTATGAATAGCCGGGGGTTTTATGTGAGATGAGAGTTTTTTCGTTTTCATTCATGTAAAATTCATTTATATGTAATATTCTTTTATTGGGGCACTTCCGGGCTAAGGATGATGTCACCATTGTATATTATTTACTTTTCCGCATTAGGTAGACCCAAGGCGGGGAGCACAAGTAACCGGGTTCTAGGGTCCAGTGGGAGACCATCTCGAGGAGTCGAGACCGGGTCTCCTAACCCTAGAATTGGCAGTGTTGCTTGCCGCTCTCGTAGGGGTCTAGGGATGTGGGTTTGGCTATTCATCGCGACCGTGAAATCCGTGTTTTATACAGGCTCGTATTAAAAACACGGACGTCCTAGTATATCCAATATTTCATATATGTTTTTCTGCTGCAATGTTCTGTGATGAGATCATATTTCTGCCTGAGACGAATGTTTATATTAAATATATGAGATATATGTTATATTGCAGATTTTGTTTCAAATGTGATGCTTGTGAAGCATAATAAAATGGGACTTCATTAATGAGATTAATGAAACTAAACGAAACCTAAGATGTTGTAGAAACTTGTTTAAAAACTGGTAGCTCTAGTTCTTGCTTTGCATAGCGGTGTTCCTTGTAGAACATCCAGCACCTTATTCGATAAGGAAAGAGCCGAGATCCCTTCACCGGGAGTGACCTCTTTAGCGAAACTAGCAGATGCTACAAACTCGGTTTGTCTTTTGATTGCTTCTATAGTTTTTGCTTTGCACAGCGGTATTTGTGAAATATCCTACACCTTATTCGATGAGGAAAGAGCCGACGATCCCATCACCGGGAGTGACCTCTTTAGCAAAACTAGAAAAGGCCTCAAAAACATTCCATTTGAAATCACTCGATTCTACAACGATATAAAGTTCATTACGCAAAGGGTTTTCTTAAAAACCTGTCGTAGCCCTCCGTCATTTCAGATAAGTAGTCTTTAGTATTCGTGTTGCGTTTGTTGACTTAGTCAAGGCGTAGTGTGCGGTAGCTGATTAGTGCTTATCTGCAAAGCATATGAGGCGATTGGATTAGGGTAGTCGTGCGGCCTTATTGACTCAATCAAGGGTCGTGCGGGTGGGTTTAATCCAATCGGGAAATGACGGGTTGAACTTTACTTGCGGTCTATGGTTTGTTGACTTAGTCAAGGTCATAGATCGCTTGGGGCAAAATATTATTGGGAATTTCAAGTGTTGAAATTTGCAATGAGATTGCATACCTTCTATGAGATAGTTGGATCCCGATACCCGCTGCGAGTAAGAGTTACTCCTGGGAAAGTTTTACACATTACAATTAGCCGATCAAGTAGGTGTCTAAAAAGGTCTCAACGAGGTTACGCCCCTGGGAAAACGAGGTTTACTTTAATTAGGTCCGTGCGAAAGCACGGGAAACCTCCCTCAAAGTACCGGCACTGGCCTGGCTGAAAGATTGGCGAACTTGTAGGGTGTAATTAATCCCGGCTAGTCTTTCCTTTTAGGGTTTGAAGGAAGATTTGACTAAAACAGTGGGAGACATCCTAATTAGATAAATTGATAACCAATCTAATCTTGTAAAAGCGCACGCTGAGTGTTTTCTTCTCTCTCTCTCCTGGTTATGACTATGTCACGCCTTAATCAAGATAATAATACGGATGTATTGACCGAGCCCGCTTATTATACTGAGTTAGGGAACGTTGGTCCCGCTCCAACTTATAATTGTTATAAGACAGAGCAGGAAATTAGGGATTACCAGAATTCCCGTGCCGCCCAAATGAAGAAAGTGCATGCTGATGCATCTTCTTCGGGTCTGTTCATTATAGAGAACTGTTTCTCAGTGTCCTTTACGTCCTTGGTATGAGATACCGGATAAGGATTCTACATATGTAATTTGTTACATGGGCTACAGATAGGTAGAGAACTGAGGACGGGTGATAAGTTTCAAGAGTTGGAAATGATGCAAGTGTTGCAGCCAAGACTGTTGGCAATTATCACCCTGTATTACCAGAATACATTGATTCTGAATGAATGTTATTAGATTAACCTGATATACAACATCATATCAGTCTCTTTATTTATTAAAGAAGGATATAATTTTGTATTGTTGGATAATGTTTTGAACATTTCATATATCGAGAGTTGATCGGTTCAGGCACGTTATCTAAAAGCATAGATGTTCTAAATCAAACCACAGTTTTTAGTATACAGAACACACACAAGAGGAAGAGTTCAGAAATGAACGGATCCTTCTTGAGGTATTATAGACTATGTCTTATCAATGTGACCCGACTAGCTGAAGTTACATTTAGATGCATATTTAAATTAGTTTGAATTTACATCTTGTAAAACTTGCCGGTCATGTCACAGAGATAAGATGACTACAGCTCTGTTTATTGGAAACAGAGAAAGAGTTAGTGAACTCTTAGGATTGATACATGATGATGTATGTAAGTCCCCTGTCTACACATGCCAGGACCAGTTCTTTGTACTTCATTACATTCACTGATGATCTCTCAAGATTCAGACATATGTTCCTGTTGAAACACAAGTCCGAAACTTTTGAGATAATCACATAATATAAGTTAGAAGTAGAGAACCAAAAACGGGTATAAGTATTATGCCCTTTGATGAGATCAAGGAGGAGAATACTTGAGGACGGAATTCTTGGACTATTCTAAAGAAGAATGAGATTCTCTCTCAACATTACTCCTCCGTATACACCACAACACCTCGGTGTATCGAGGCGGAGCAATAGCACCCTATGTGATATGCTGTGCTCTATGATGAGTACTACTGAGTTTCCTATTTCCTTTTGGGAGTTATGCACTTAAGAAGCTGCAGACCTATTGAATAAGGTTCCAATCAAATCAGTTGCATACCACTTCATATGTGATATGGAATGGGAAGAGCCCATATCTTAAGCATGTTAAGATTTGGGGTTGTCCAGCCTATGTCTAAAAGCATAATCTGGACAAGCTCGAGGCAAATTCAATTCTGTAGAAGTTTGTTGGATATCCCAAGCATTTGCAAGGGAATATCTTCTACCTAACCGAGGAACAAAAGATGTTTTATTTCTCATCATGCCACCTTTGTGAAAGGGAATTTCTTGTGAAGAAATTATTGGTCTTGAGGTAGAACTGGAAAGAGTTCCAGCTATACAAACTACAGCTGATGATTTAGTAAACCCGGAGGATTCAATAGTTTCCAACGAACCTCAGCCTCTCCACTGATCAACTAGGGTTCCTCACCTACCTGAGAGATACTTCGGTTTTCTCTATGACAGTAGGAGCGAGGATTGCATCATGAGATGATGACCCAACTAGTTTCGAGCTGGCCATTAGGAGTGGGGACTCTGTGAGAATGGCTGGATGCTTATTGATCTGAGATGGAATCCTTATACACCAACAAAGTATGGACTTTGGTTTCTTTATCTGAAGGGTTAAATCCCCATCAGGAGCAAGTATATCTTGAGAAGATTACTTGGTGTACATGGAAAAGTTGAGACTTTCAAAGCTATGCTTAAGTCCATCCAGATCCTACTTGCCACGGCTACATACCATGACTACGATATCTGATGGTTTGGTGTCATGACTGCTTTTCTAAATGATGATTTGGAAAAGAGCGCCTATAAGTACACAGCCAGAGGGCTTCGTAGACAGTGGGAGCAGTGGAAACGTAAGCATGATGTTTTATGTGATAAAGCAGGCATCGCGGAGTTGGAACGTCTGTTTTGATGTAGTAGTCAAAGAGTTTGACTTCATCAAAATGGTAGATGAACTTTGTATATACAAAAAGGTAGTAGGGAGTATGGTGATGATCCTCGTAGAGTACGTAGATGACATACTCTTGATAAGGAAGGAGTTTCCTATGCTACACTCGGTCAATCTCCTCTTATCACAATGATTCTCCATATAGGATCATGGTGATACCTCCTAAATCCTAGGTTTTGGATCTATGAGATAGATCTAATTGGATGTTAGGATACTCACTAGTTGTAGTGAGATGGTATCAATAGATCTTGGGGAGAATCACTGGAATGGTTCCAGGGTGGTGAGGTCGACTAAATGTCAGTCGCAGGCATTGTCTTTACCCTCAGTAGAGGGACGGTATGTTGGAAGAGTTCCAAGCTAGATACCGTGACTTACTAGACGATTAAAGGCAAGATACATCGTTACCAAGGATGCTACCAAAGAGGCAGTCTGGATATATATAAGTTCATGAGATGAACTTCGTTCCTACCATTGTGTAACAATGGAGTTGTGGCTTATGCCAAGGAACCCCGTCCCATCAGAAATCCAGATATAATTCTTAGGAAGTATCACCTGATCATGGAGATGGTTGATCTCCAGGGAGATCGAGGTTAGGAGAGTAGACACAGAGGACAACAGCGCGGATCCACTCACAAAGCCCTTTTTCCCAGTAGAGACTTTTAAGGGATGGTTGAGTATGAGATACTTCAACCACAGCTACCACAACAGATAGCCCTAGTGCAAGTGGGAGATTGTTAGTTATATGTATGCCCTAAGGGCCATTACTGTACATACGATGTATATTGTAGTGGATGCTTGGACATATATAGGGAGGACTTTCTTGCTCGACGTGATAGTACGCTATCTGGTTGTACTTTATCTTAACATGTATTCTGATTGTCTCTGTGTTACATGTTGATAAAGCCTTTAGGATATGTACTCGACTACTGGGACTATGATGAGATCATACTAGTGGGGCCACGGTAGTCGACGAGTACATCCTCTAACTGTTCCTAGTCGAGGGTGTATCGAGACAGGGCATCGTTACACCAGAATAGACTAGCGTATACGCATCTTGACCCATATGATGGGCGATGGATGATCCCATATCCATCGATATTTGACATCAAGGATGGTGTATGGGTGCTCAGTAGAGACTGGGTACACTGGACGGACTCGCAGAGAACTCCCAGATGGTATTATACCTCACGTCAGATGGCAGTTCTTTGGTGACACTGGTACAGAGTAATATGTTGATCCGAGATCGCCATAGAGTCTTGTTGATTCCCACTGTGCTTTGATTTCCATCATACCACGTCCAAGAGGGCTTGCAAAAAGGTGGCTTTTGGGTACAGTCCCGAATCACATGGAGGCAATGAGCGATAGGAGGGGATTCGTCTCTCCCGGTATAGGGAGTTGATGTTGTGCTGTGTTCGATTGGCTATAACTGGAAATCTCTTGCCAGGGTTGCTGAGATTTATTGGTAAGTGTTATCAGTAGTTTCTCGAACTGTTATAGACCTCATATCGATACGACTTATCAAGCTACTGGGGTCTGACGTTTACCACCCCTAGGCGAGATATGCGACATATCAGACGAAGAGACCGGACTGTACGGGAGTGTTACTGATTGGATTCGCAGGAGAATGTACAGGCTTGCTTGTTTATCTTCTGATCGCTCAATACTTGGGTGGCTGTTAAGTTTAGCTGACCACTTGCAGCTTGTGGGTGTTTGATATGATCATCACCTACTGCCGGCGTATTGACGATTCTTTAGAGTCCTACACAGAGGTTTCTTGACTCAGGCAAAACGGAGTAGGAGCACATATATGATATGTGCGGGACCGAGAACAATACGTGTATGTGATACCGTATTAGATTCTCACGATATGAGATGTCGGCCGGGTATATGTGATATAGCCGGGTCATCAGATCAAGTGTTGATTCGATGAACTGATACAGATTATATTAGTCGGTTATTTGTGAAATAGCCGGATTATCGGATCAAGTGTTGATTTGATAATTTAATGTATAATTATATATATGATATATTAAATTACATTAACTAATATTAGCTCACTAAAAGATTCTTTTTCTCACTCGGGTAATACATTGATATATATGCGATATATGTTAATTGTATTATTTTATTTTGTTACAATAAATATTATATATGTGATATATAATATTGTAACAAGTTAAGGTTACAAATGCAACATGTTTTATGGAGTTTAAACATGCTTAGGGTTTGGATTAGGGTTAAGCCTTCTAGTAGTTTCTAGAAGCTTTGCTTTTGTTTTCTTGTAAAGATATTTTGTATAGATATTTCCTTAACCAAACCCAAACCCTTAACCATGATTCACTCTCTACAATGGTTAAGTCTTCTCTCTTAACTATGCTTGCATTTCTAACCTCGCATGTGAGTTTCATTATTCATCACAAAAGAATTGTTCTTCTTCTTCCTTCTCCTTTTCAATGGAAAAGCTTTCTAGCTTTTTCATTAGTGATGATTTTGAGTGAGATTAAGAAAATAAATGAGATCTAAAATCCTACTTCATCATCCTAATTTATCCTAGCCATTTAGATTAGGGTGTTCACTTCATTTAGTAAGTGAAAGCTTGTGTTAAAGAAACTTCAAGGTAGATCATCTTAGTTATCGAAGATCGGAAACAATCTTGCATCTTTCTCTTCATGGAGCCTCTCTAGAGTCCGGGAACATGATGATCGCAGCGAAGGGACCTCAACACGGAGCTTTAGAAGTGAAGGACCGGACTACAAAGGTTGTAATCCCAAACTCTTAGATGTTAAATTGTTTAACATACTTTGTTTCGCCTAATCTCTAGTTTAAAGATCTTGGTTAGGGTTGTTCGGCACGTCTAAATTTTAAATCAGGCATGGTTGATGCCTTGTAGACCCTTGTGAGAGTGCCTAGTAACCCTATAGAGTACATGGTAGTCCCTAGACCTGAAATCGCCACAGTGTCTCATGTGTGACTGTACTTAGATTACTACCCTACCACAGCTCTATTGAGTCGTGCAAACATGTTTTAGTTGGGTACAGTCCCGAAGTACATGGAGGCAGTGAGCAGTCGAAGGAATTTGTCACTCTTGGTATTGGGAATCGATATCGTATTGTCCAAGACATGACTATAGCCAGAAGTCCGTAGCCACGGCAGTAGAGATAAACTGTGGTAAGTGTTACCAGTTGTATCTCTTTGGTTGTGAGTCCTCTGTCAGCACGACTTATCGGGTTATTGGGGGTTTAACAGATTCCACTCCCTAGACCCGGTATGTGATACTCCTTGATTAAGAGACCGGACTGTACGGTGACTGTCACTTATAGATTTTGTCAAGTCCGGATGAGTTCGCTCATCGATCTGCCTTTATCTTGTTCATACCTGGGTAGCCGTTACGTACAGCTAGTACCACTGACGAGCTTGTAGGTTAACCCGAAAGGGGTTGAATCCGAAAGTGTTTCAGATTCAATCGGATACGATCCTGTATAACCTACTGCCAGCATATTAACAGGTCTTTAGAGTCCCGCAACAAAAGTGCCTGCTCGGGCAAAACGCGATGAAACGTCCGTATAGGGATACGCACATGAGTTCGATAAAACATGTATATTGGATATACGTGTTCAATCGGACGACTGTTATACTAGCCGGTTTCAAAGCCGGAATATTAAGTCAAGTGTTCACTTGATAACCGTATTGATGATACGGTTTCTAGTGTAGTGTATATGATACACATACACTCTACAGTATATGATACTGAGAAGATATTGATGGCATTTCGTGTATGCGATACATGATGTGTACGTATATAGGATACATGTACTAATACTTATTTAATATATATATTTGATATATATATATATATTAATTACCACCATTATGAATTATGTATAAATAAATATACAAATAAATATGTAAATGTATATATATCTTTATATATATTAATGTGTGTGTGTGTGTATATTTAATATATTTAATTAAAATGGTGGGGCCCACCTTCTCTCTTATGTGTTGACACACACATGAGAGAGAGTGGGAGAGAGGGTATGTGTCATGTATATACATGACATGGTAGAAAAATTACATGTCATAATTTTAAGATTTTTCATAAGCCGTCAGAAAACATCTTCTTCCTCACAAGATGGGCTCAAGCTCTTTTGAAAATGGCAAGAGTTGCCATGGTGAGATTTTGCAAATAGTAGAGAGTACCCATTGTTCGCATCGCTTTCCTCCATGCCTAGCAAGCTTCTAGAGGAAGTCTCTCCGCCCGGTGACGGAGTTGGAGCTCGGGCAGCCCACTTTCAACGCGGAACATCTACGGCGAGGCAGTTGACATGCAGATGTGTTCAGGAGCCCACAGAGTTTAGACGGGGTCTTCCGGGATAAGCCGAACATGCTACAAAGGTTGTAGCACATCTGAAATTTTCTTTTTGTTCTTTACATTTAGCTAGAAACTAGTGCTTAGATGATTTTAGCGAACGGTCGATCGCGCTTCTACGGAATTTTTGTTCTCTGTCCGTTCCCGCTTCCGCTGCGCGCATGCGTGGGGTGCGCCCGTCCTTACAATGGTATCAGGGCCAACCAAGCACTAGGACTAGCTTTGGCGACGTTTTAGTTTCGATCGACAATTTTCCGATTCCGATTTCCGAGGTTAAGCCCCTTCTCTGTCCGAATTTCAAAAGTGTTTTAATTTTTTTTTAAACAATTGCATAATATCATTTTGGATGTAAAAATGAAGTGTGTGAAATTTGGGGGGATTTTATGCAATTTTGGCTAGTGGTACCGGGTCTTAGCTGGCCAAAAATTTTATGAATGCCCCCAATTTTCTCTGGGGGCTTAAACTTATAGAAATAGGATTTTTGGTATTGTTTGTTTTTCCCAGTATTGAGATTTGATCTCGTATTGTATTGGAAAGTTATCAATCAAAACTGTAACATCGTAGCGTTTTCGTATTCATGATGTTAAAGTGTTTAACTCAGTTGATACGATGATACATACTTGTTGATATGTATTTGTGAGTCTGTGATGTTCTATATTAAGTTTGTTTGGTGTGGGTCGGATCGTCACGAAATTAATAGCTCTGTGCATATTTGGATGTTGCGATGTTATGTGTTTCATTTCATTCATGTTGTAACCAAGATGTATATTCTTTTATTCGGGACGAGCGGTCAAAATGTGGCCGTCGTTTCCGCTTATTGTATTATTATTTGTCGGGGCTCGATTAGGTTGCGATCGAAGTCACCGCTGTATTAATACAGGTATTAAGATTACCCCCACAGAGAAGCGCACTGGCAGCCAGATTCTAGATTGCACCGAGTGGCCATCTCAAGGAGCTGAGACCGGGCCGCTCGATTCTAGGATTGGCGGGCTGCTTGCCGCTCTTGTAGGGGTTAGGATAGACCCATGGAGCAGTGCTCTTGTCATCGGATTCGAGAAAGTGCTGGGTGGCCCCATCATGGTGATGATGCCGGGTTGCCTCGTTTCTCGGGTTAACGGAAGACTTTCCGCACTTATAGATGTCTTCTTTTGGCTACGCACGGGCTATTCATGCGACCGGGGTATTTCGTTCTTCGTTTGTGGCTCGAATGAAATGTGGGATTCCTAGGTGATTCGACCATTCCAAACACTGTGATGTTGTATTTCCTCAAACTGTAATGTGATTATTTGCATGTGATGGTATATTTATATATGTGATATATAGTATATATATTAATGCTATATACATTTTGCACCCGCGCTAGCCCTGCCCCTGCTCTGCCGTTAGTTAAGTAACCTAACGGTGCATGACGGGGCCCCATGGCAAATGCGGATGGCGTATATATACCTTTTTTTTTTCCTTTTCATACTTTTCTTTAATGTTTGTGTGAGAAGGATAATACTAGATAATGAGATTATCTAAATGATGGGATTGTATTAATTGCATTAATACAAAGTAAAATAAACCTATACATTGTAGGAACCAATTTTTTATAAAAGGGGAAATTTTAGTCGATTCTTTTGCTTTGCATTGAGGCATTCAGTTAGGAATGTCCTGCACCTCATTCGATGAGGAAAGAACCTTGATCCTGTCACTGGGAGTTCGCTCTTGGGTAAAAAATTTTGTTACTAAAATTGTTTTTGTAGACGTATTCTTTTGCTTTGCGTCGTGATATTCAATTAGGAATATCCCGCACCTCATTCGATGAGGAAAAGAGTCTAGATCCCTTCACGAGGAGTTCACTCTTAAGCAAAGGTCTACGCGACTATAAACTTTCAAAACCACTCGGTTCATATGATGAGATCAAGTTCATTACGTTGATTGTTTTCTTCAAAACCAGTCGTAGCCTTCTGCCATTTCAGGAAGTAGGGTACTTAGTATCCATGCTATGTTTGTTGACCTTCATCATGGCGTGGTGTACGGTAGCTAAGTGATGTCTTCCTGCTAGCATATGATGCGATTAGCTAGGACAATCGTATAGCCTTGTTGATCTTCATCAAGGGCTCGTACAGGTGGTTCTAAATTAATCACGAAATGATGGGTAGAATGACTAGCGGCTTATGATTTGTTGACCTTCGTCAAGGTCATAAGGTGTTAGGGGTAAAAACTGATATCGGGAATTTCAAGTGTTGAAACTTGCAATGAGATTGCATACCTTCGATGAAGTGGGGTGACTTGTTGACCTTCGTCAAGGTTACCAAACCATGATAGTTTGGGTCTCGATTCCTAGTTTGAATAATAGTTACTCCCGGGAGATTTTCTATACGAAATCCCGGCTAGTTCTCCTTTTATGGTTTGAAGGAGAATTTGACAGAACAGTGGGAGCCATCCTGATTAGATAAATATACCAATCTAATTTAGGTTAGAGTGCAGGCAGAGTGTTTCTTTTCTCTCTCTCTCTGGCAGCGACCCTGGGCTCACCTTAAACTAAGTCTCATTAACCATATTGACCGACCCTTTTACCATCGATGACTTTGGAATGTGTGGATTGCCCTAATCCATGACATAGTCACATATATTCTCACATATTCTACTTCCCCTTCTGCTAACTCCAGAACCCTCTGTATTCGGTACAGATATCCATATTTTTTAGAAGGCCATAGTATAGTTAGATATGAAATCGATGAAACTGTTTCAGTCGGAGAATGGCCACTGGTTCCGGATTAGATAAATTGTTCATTTGTCTATCCCTCTTACATTATCTCAAACTTGAAAGCTCCTTACATATAAGGAGTGTATACCAGTTACGCTTATTAGGATATTCTTTTTCCAATCCCGAAGTTGGTGCTGAAGGAATGGAAAGGAGAAAACCAACTAGCATAAGTTTGGAATACAAGAAGGTAAGATGGAAAGACATCAATAGGGGTTAAAGTGAGAAAAGGAAATTGCGACTACTGCCATGAGCCTGGGCAATGAAAAAGGCAATACTGTGAATACCCGACTAACCTCAATGAAACATTTTTTTTTGATGTTTCGGATTTCCCGTGCGTCTGTGTTTTGAGAAATGATTGGTCGTTAGAAAGAGTGTTCATAAAGTGACCGCAATCAAGACGGTGTCGCTAGTAGCTATCCGCGATGAGTACGGGTCGTCCGCAGGGAAACGTGAACCTTTGCCTTGCTTTAGACGAGTTGATTAAAAGAAAGGTGATTGGTTGTAGATCTATTTTAATACGGATATAAAATTTATAAAGAAAAGACTTGTAGGGTTCATAGGACATAGTAGTAATGGATGACTAATTAAAAATGACTCATTTTATCTTTTAATAGTTTAAAACTATATCGATAGTGATGAATGTAGATTAGGGTTCTTGGAGGCAATAGGGTTCCCACACTTAACCATTATCCTTTCATTGATCTCTATTCATGTCTGGCTTTTAACAAAGGAAGTGTTTAACCAATCTCAAATCGTGGTCGTGATTAGCAATAAATTGGTAGCGCGCCGATAAAGATGTTAACATTTATTTTGCTAAAATTTATAGACTTTAAAATGTATAAAATATGTTAAAAGATTTTACCATCCATTGATCTACCCTATCCTACGAACCCTACCAAGCTAGGAATTACTCACTTATGGTTCGAGATTTAGAAGAAAGGTTGAAAAATGAAAACATGATTAAGATGCAGAAAGTAAGTACAGAAAATAAGTGCGGAAAGTAATTGCAAAAAGAATAATAAAAACACTATCTTTATTAATCAACTATTCCATACAACTTTCGAAAGTAGAGTACAAGAACTCTAGTTGCTCTAGATCTCTATTTTATTGGAAGTAGATGACTAGTTGATGATCACTCGGATGCGTGGATCGCTTTGGACCTTTAGATCTCTTCGGTGATCATACTCAATGCGTAGCTCACGATCCCTTATATAGTCTCATAAACTAGAAACCCTAAATCCCATCTGTGAATATATTCTGTTAAGATCAAATCCCCAAAATATCACATCCAATGGCCCAGAATGCGCCGCGGAACCATCACAAATAGCCTTGTTTGGCCGCGGTTCCGCCGCAACCTAGTGGCATCAAGTTTTGGGATTTTGTCTGGTATCTTGTATTGCCATGTGGAGATCTTTTTGATGTCTAGATTCTGAAAATAATGATCTGAGTCTCTGCCGTTGCTAGATCCCTCAATTTGCTTCTAAATTTTGGCAGATTTGGTTTTGATATCCCGATTTGACTCGGATCTCTTACTTGGATTCCAGAGATGAGCTAATATCTGCACAGTATATCAAGTCATAGTGTTAGTAACATTTGGTATTTTTGAGATATTATCCTAACCATTTTATATGATATTAAATCTTAAGAATATTAATTAGAAATATTTGATATGATATGCATATTTTAATTACTAAGATTTCATATAAATATTATATGCATATATTTTCCCTTATTATGTTAATTATAATGTAGAAACATATGATAATAAACTTTTTACAAATAAACCCTCATATGTTCTATATTTACAATAAACACCTTTTAGTACTTATCAATAGTAGGGAAAATGTTCATTCAAATGTGCAATATTTTAGACTAATCAAATACCCCCAAACATAATTTTGATCGTCCCATGCAAACTAGTAAGAGAAAAAGGAAAAGAAAAACCTAGCACACTTTCGTAGGCAACATGATTGCACTTAGCATGTGCAACAAGCTTTTAAACCTCTAGGTGTCCCTAGTAGGAGGAGTGTTGTCTCCTGAGGGTTTTCAGCGAATTACACACACAAAATCCCATAATAAAAGAAAGAAGATGAAAGTTACATGCAAAGATAAGAACATATAAAAGAAAGAACTTGAAAATAAGAGTTTCAAACTACACTAGCTTTTTAGTAGCCATGAGCCCTATCTTAATAGTCGTGAAAAGATGTTAGAAATCACATCATCTCTCAATAAAACATCGCCTTTAGTCTTCCTCCCAACCTTTCTTCCAAATATTGATCATTTACCCCTACGTATGTGTAAAAGACATCTCTACACTTAGAAAATTCAATTCAAGCTATCATACTCTTGTCAATCTTTCTTAGTACTTTTTAGTCGGTGAATGTTTTGTAGATGGAATTGCTCACACATTCTTCATGAGACCGTTAAAACTTCTTGAGGTATTAACTAACTAATTACCAAATGTGCTCACTCATTAAGACATAATTAGCAATATCCAAGTCTTGCAACACCTAAGGCTTAACAGTGGCTCCTAAACCAGTTGGTCTACGACACTAGGTGATAAGCACCCACGCTATATTTTTTATGCTGTCTTAAATAATTACAAAACCAGTGTTCATTTTTCTTCACCATTTTTTTTGTCATTTATATTTTTGTTTGTACACACACACACACACACTAAGTCTTTTAGACAAGAGCATTTCAAGGTATCCTCTACCATCCTAAGTTTCAAGATGTGTGCAAGTGCGTATAGTAGGGTATCAACGTTCAGATGTTTGGACTCAAGAATAGGGACTATTTTTCTAGCTTATTTTTATCCTCAGATTAGTGATTCTTTCATTTTACTAACCCTTGGGACAACAACTCATGACTACCTATTACTAGCTTCGTTTTAAAATATCTAATTTTCGTGCTTTTCTTGAATATCTTCCTATCTTTCATATGTATTCTTCACTTCCTAACTTTTATTATCAAATTTTTTTTTGTTCTATTATTTAGTATAATACAAAATGATGCGTGAATAAGCACAAACCTCCCCTAAACCTATTTGCAGTAGTGTCCTCACTGATGTCATCTTTTAATATCAAGACCTGTAGATTTTGAAGGAAAAAGTTCTCAATTATTAGCAAAAGGGGACAAAAAGTCAATGACAGTGAAATCTACCCCCAAACTTATTTTTGGCTCACAATTGTACAAAAAATTTCATTTCTTTCAAGAGCCAAAATATTTTTCTCCCCCCCCCAAACTTGAGTGAAACAGTATTAAGAACTTAAAATTATAAGAGGGGGTAAAGTTATTGGTCTATACAAAGCTTTACAAAGACTAAAAGTCAACACCAACCATTCGAATATTTTATCCATGTAACAACATAGTTGGTTGAAGATCATAGATATGAAGAAGTAGGAAGATAAGAAGCGCAATCGATCGGGTTTACGTGTCGGTTGGTAGAGACAAAATAGTGATGGTGGATGAAAATGAGAATGTGAATTATTAGAAATGAGTGGAATATTCGCATTCTCGTACTTGATAAGAAGAAAGGGTGGCGGTTCAACTTCTCCAGCCTCAAATGGAGGCGCACGAATTTGCAATAGAGGTTGATTCATCCCAACATCCAAGTCTTTAAGAAACGTGAGTTCTTCGGCGAAAATATTTTCGAAACTTTCATCGATGATGATCCCATCGGAAAGAAAAGAATAAGCAGAAAGACTGAAAGTTTCAAGGTCAATCTTTTTCGCGCCAGAATTCTGCACACTTGATTTTTCATAAATTATGGAGGTAGGAGCCTCAAAAAGCTCATCTACCTTATTTTTAAAAGAGTCTAAATTAAGTGGTCTTTCAAGAATCATAGAATTCGAAATATCAGAGTGTGATTCATCAAAATTCAATGGAGTTGAAAGAAGATTAGAAGAACCAAAGAAAATGGGTGATGAAATGGGTAAACAAATTTGGGTGTCGAGCATTCTTGAACCAGATATGGGAGATGAAGGCTAAATATCGTTCTGCTTATTGGATAGGTCGGTAGTAAGAATAGGTTAATTGTACAGGAAGATGTTCGTATTTAATAGAAGGGACATGATGAGTCGGAGAATCTAACTCATCTAACATAACGGGTTCATCTTCAACGATATTCTCATCACCGCTCTAACTAACACCTTCGGTCAAATCAAACGAATTGGTATTTAAAAAATCATCAATTATACTATCCTCAATCGATAAATCAATTGGTTCACTTGATGGATTTGGAAGGTTTGAAATATCAAGTGTAGTCGAATAAGGGCCGGTTTGATTTGAAATAGTGTAAAACTCTCTTTCACACTCACTATTAGAAAAGTCAAACATGTTATTCTCAGGCACCTCATCACTATAAAGCGGTTGAACATCGAATATATTCGGTTGGAGTGCAGGATGGAAGGTGTCGAGATTGAGAGAATCGGTTTTAGATTGACTTTGATGGATCTCTTGTTCTTTTTCAATGCTCAATTCCAACTCTACTTCAGGACTAGACATAGTTTGTGAAAAAGTTCCAATGAAGGGTTTTCTTTGAACCGTGGAACTTCCTAATTGATTTTTAGAAGCACTGTCTAGATAATGTGAGGAAGTTGAGTATGGTTGGGAAGTGTCTAATTGTTGACTACGGGCAAGTTCAATGTGTTCTGCAACATGCGTTTATGATTTGTCGTATTAGCCTGAAGAGAAATGTTAAAAAGAAATGTCTTAAATTGTTGGCTATGGGAAGTTCAATGTGTTCCGCAATCGACATGCGTTTATGACTTGTCCAACTAGTCTAAAAAGAAATGTCAACATGAGAGCGTGTGAAAGTTTTGTATTGTGGATAAGAATTAGAAGGGTGAACCCAAGATTCATAAACAGGATTAGGATCAACATTGTGATATGAAAATTATTGAGATTGGTTGGTTAGTTGGTGACTGGCAATTGCTATTTATTTAGCAATGGTCATGGGTGTAAAAGATGTCATATTCGCCTCAAAACAAGTATCAATATTTTCATATGGAAATGATGGTGTTTGTTGTCTTAATGGTTTTGGATTAGTGAAAGAATTGAAACTTCGGCTTTCAACCTTCGCAATATGCTCAGCGATGGTCATGCGTTTAGAAATTCCCTCACTCTCCTTAAACGGATTATCAACATAAGAAGATATGGAATTTTGATGCGGTTGATAGGAACTTGAATGAGGTATCCAACTGTTCTTTTCCGCGTGCTCTATCCTATCTCTTAAAGAAATAGTAGAGTCGGATTTTGTACCGAAGCAATTACAAGAACAAGAAATATCTAGTTCTGGATAGCAAAGCTCGTTAAGAGTTCGTCTGTTTGGGTTACCTATTATAAGAAAGTGAAAAGAAAAGAGGGTGATGGTAATGATTTAAGCTCTCTTTGGATTTTGGAAATTGTTTTGCTTTGAAAGAGGGACTTGAGGCAAATCACAAAATGCACAATCAATCCCTAGAACTAGGGTCTCCTAGGTCAAGCCACTAGACCGCTCCTAGATTTCCAAAGGACAAGTCGCAGGATCAATCCTCTACTACCTCCTTATCAATCTTGTGGCCAGGTAAGTGGGAGGTATCCGCTATACGAATCACCAAAATAGCGGGCGTAATTAAGTAACCACTTTCCTTAGTCACACTTTCCTTAGACACCACAAGAAAAATGCGGATAAGCAATAGATTACCCACGACCTTCCTTTGTCCTAATTGAGCGCCACAGTCCTTAGGGCTTGTTCTAGATATTTTTTTTATTAAAGTAGGGTTATGTGTATGCACGTTTGTGATTTGTGGTGCTTAGGAAGGGTGATGAAATCCCCACCTAATCTGAATTTTGGTTTATTGCCCCTTAATGTCTATTTTAGATATGCAAAACAAACCAAAATCTAAAACACGCAAAAATAATTTTAGCGGCGATATTTGCAAAGAATCCTGCAGGTAAAATCAGATTATTGGAGCGTTAGAGGAGAGAGAAAGATAATATGAAAATACCATATGATTTTGGAAGCCCAATTCTCCAAAAGCACCGCGGTTCCGTCGCAAAACCCCTAGTTCTGTCGCGGCTCCGCCGCTGTTTTGATGGATCTTTTGCCAATATTTCTTCAGCACTCCCCTATGCTCCTCGCGGTTGAAATCTCTGAATCTCTATTTCCTTGCTCCAGTTACTCCAGATTCCCTTACAAAACTCGCACAATAATCGTTAAATATACAACATGCGGTTTTGGTTCTCGTTGATTTTATTTTATGGTTGCCGGATTTTATAAGAAATCAACCCAAATAACAAGAAAAAATTTACAACCGTTTCCCCGACAACGGCGCCATTTGGTTGGTCGTCAGAAAGAGTGTTCGTAAAGTAACCGCAATCAAGACGGTGTCGCTAGTAGCTAATCGCGATGAGTACGGGTCGTCCGCAGGGAAACATGAATCTTTTTCTTGCTTTAGATGAGTTGATTGAAAGAAGGGTGATTGGTTGTAGATCTATTTTAATACGGATGTAGAATTTATGAAGAAAAGGCTTGCAGGGTTCATAGGACTTAGTAGTAATGGATGACTAATTAAAAATGTCTCCTTTTATCTTTTAATAGTTTAAAAGTATATCGATAGTGATGAATGTACATTAGAGTTCTTGGAGGGAATAGGGTTCCCACTCTTAACCCTTGTCCTTTCATTGATCTCTATTCATATCTGGCCTTTAACAGAGCAAGTGATTAACCAATCTCAAACCGTGGTCGTGACTAGCAATAAATTGGTAGCGCGCCCGATAAGGATATTAACATTTATTTTGCTAAATTTATAGATTTTAAGATGTATAAAAGATGTTAAAAGATTTTATCATCCATTGATCCACCCTATCCTATGAACCCTAGCAAGCTAGGAATTACTCACTCATGGTTTGAGATTTAGAAGAAATGTTGAAGAATGAAAACATGATTAAGATGCAGAAAGTAAGTGCGGAAAGTAAGTGCAAAAAGAATAATAAAAACACTACCTTTATTAATCAACTATTGCATACAACTTTTGAAAGTAGAGTACAAGAACCCTAGATGCTCTAGATCGCTATCTTATTAGAAGTAGATGACTAATTGATGATCACTCGGATGTGTGGATCGCTTTGGACCTCTTGATCTCTTCGGTGATAATCCTCAATGTGCAGCTCTCGGTCCCTTATATAGTCCCATAAAATAGAAACCCTAGATGTCATCTATGAATATATTCTGTTAAGATCAAATCCCTGAAATATCACATCCAATGGCCCAGAATGCGCCGTGGAACCGTCGCATATAGCCTTGTTTGGCCGCGGTACCGCCGCAACGTAGTGGCATCAAGTTTTGGGATTTTGTCTGGTATCTTGTGTTGTCATGTGGAGATCTTTTTGATGTCTAAATTCTGAAAATAATACTCCGTGTTTCTGCCGTTGCAAGATCTCTCGATTTGGTTCTAAATTTTGGCAGATTTGGTTTCGATATCCCGATTTGACTCGGATCTCTTACTTGGATTTCAGACCTGAGCTAATATCTGCACAATATCTCAAGTCATAGTGTTAGTAGCATTTGGTATTTTTGAGATATTATCCTAACCATTTTATATGATATTAAATCTTAAGAATATTGATTAGAAATATTTGATATAATATGCATATTTTAATTACTAAGATTTCATATAAATATTATATGCATATATTTTCCCTTATTATGTTAATTATAATGTAGAAATATATGATAATAAAATTTTTACAAATAAACCCTCATATGTTCTATATTTACAATAAACACCATTTAATACTTATCAATAGTAGGGAAAATGTTCATTCGAATGTGCAATATTTTACACTAATTAAGAAACTCTAACTCCTAGGTATATAGTTACCGGGTTAGAATGCCACATCTGTAGGGCGTTACAGATGCTGAGAAGGAGTAGATAATTGAGAATGGATGATTTTATCATCAATGTCGGTTTTCAGAGCAATTGTTGCTATTAAGGAAATCATCAAGTTTTGCCTAAACAACAAACTTTTGGTTTCTTTTAAACAAAAGAATATTTTCCAATTAACAGCACACGGAAAATGAGTTAGTGAAACTCTAGGGACTAATACATATTGATGTATGCCGTCCAATGTCCATACGGACAAGGGGTTGGTTCTAGGTATTCCATATTGAAAATTTGATTCTTTCTCCAATTGCCCATCTGCGGGTGCGCTCTATGATGAGTAATGTTGAGTTACCTTCTTCAATTTTGGGGATGCATTAGAGATAGATGCATATCAATTAATACTGGTTCTATCTAAACAAGTGTCTCTTTTCTATATGAGATATAGAATAGTGTTCATCTTAATATTGTTAAGATATGGGGTTATCCGGTTTGTGTTTAAAACCATAATCCAGATAAACTCGAGGTACGTTTCGAAAATAACAGTCTGTGGGTTATCCCAAGATTTCGTGAGGGATAGCTTCTACCATTTTTCAAGTTCAGAAGTGTTTTGTTCTTGACTTGCCACATCCTTGGTTAAGGAATTTCTTGAAAAAGAATTAGTGGGAGTATGGTTGAACTGGAAGTGATTCCAGAACCACAAACGGTTACTGAAAGCTTAGTAGAACCTGATGATCCGATTGATCCTGACAGACCATAGCTACTCCGCAGATCTCGTAGGTGACCTCAGTCATCCGAGAGATACTTCGGATTTCTCATAGACGATGACTAGAAGGCTTGTATCATGTGATGATGACCCTAGTAGTTATCAACATGTCATAGGAAATGGTGACTTCGGACTGATAGTTGAATTCCAAGTTATCCAAGTTGGACTCCATGCACTACAACAACTTATAGGCTTTCTTGTGTACTCCTGAAAGGGGTAAAACCCATAAGAGGCAAGCAGATCTTTTGAGATCGGTGCAAATGAAAAGGTATTAACCTAATAAAGGATAGACTTGTAGTATATAGTATTCATCGAATACCCGATGTGGATTGTGATGATACTGTTACTTCAAAATCTGTGCTGAAATCCATACGAATAAAATTTCCCAACTGTTGTTTTCATGACTGATATCTGGTATGAGTATGATTATAATGTAAGTGCACGGCGGCGCCCCGGCCGTCAATCCGACGCCGGAATGCGGAAGCGGTGAATAACTTAAATTTTGCGGACTTAGCAATCCGGCACCACCGCGCACTTTAACCCGGATCGAACCATTAACTAGTCTAAGCTAACTAGACAAGATGGGTTAGAGATATACCGACGATCCAAGTCCTCCGGTCTTCTCGCCATCGTCCGGATCTCCTGCGGAAAAGTCACGTCTCCTCCTCGTCGCCGGAAGTGCACCACATCGCCTACTTTGTTTACGGGCTCCCACCTCAATGCCGAGGCAACTCGGGCACGAAGCCGGCTACTCGACGTGCCCAAGATTCGTTGTAGAATGTGTAGTAGAGGATTGTGTCTCATTTGGGGTTATGGAGTTGTGCCTTTTGTGGAGGGATTGAGCTATGGAGTTGAACTAGGGAATTTTGGTGAAGCAAGAATGATATATGATGAACCAAAAGACCCCCACCAATTTGGACAGCCCCACCTCCAAGTGAATGGCCGGCCAATGCAAGTGAGAGGGTGAGTGAGAATGAGGGAGAGGTATGATAGATGAGAAAGCCATCCAATAATACAAAATGGAGAGAGAAAGAATGCTATCATGCCAAAAAGGAAATGATCACAATAATAAACCCACACTCAACCAACCTCACCCCTCATCATCATCAACCATCATGCCCACTAAAAGTCAAGCCATCATGAGAAGGAGAAGTCAATGATGGTGCTATAATCATGACATGAATATATGCAAAGACCCCCCTCCACAATTGCCTATTTGCAACAATGCAAATAAGCCCTCCTCCACCAATCTTCGGCCAATGAACGGAACAATGGAAATTGGCCGAAACGGAAAGCAAACTGGCAACTCCAGAAAACTGGTCCCGTAATAAATTACAGGAAAACCCCGATACTGTGCATACACACCCGCATCTGTATTTCGACCGAAATACAAATGCAATGAGACAAAATCTACACTGTACTATACCAGGATCCGGCTTATACCAAAACCGGCTAGTAATATCTGTTCGATCCTGATCCGTGCAATACCGCACGTATCTGATCGAACCCTGCCATATAACCATACGGCCTATAGTACAAACTGTCCGATCCTGATCCGTGCAATACCGCACGTATCTGATCGGACCTTGCCATATCTCCATACGGCCTCTACAACCTTTCGCCCGAAAGTTGAGTAACTGAATGTGGGGGACTCTAAAGACTCGTCAACACCTTGGTTGTGGATTTAACCACTAGCACGTCAGAGGTATAAGCCAATACGTGACGGGCTACCAGGTACTGACCAAATGGGACGTCGATGAGGAAGCTCACCCCGACACCCAACTGAGCCTGTCAGTGACAATATCCGTGCAGTCCGGTCCGTTCGTCTATGAGTATCGCATGGCGGGCCTAGGGGGTTGGTAAAAGTCAGACCCCCAAAAGCGGTACAAGTCGTGTCGGAGTGTAGCCCAGAACACCCTGAGATACTACTGGAATACCTACCAGTAAATCTCCTTGCCTTGGCCAAGGACTTTGTGTAATGGCTCTCCTAGACAAAGCACGACCTCACCCCCAATACCGGGAGAGACGAACCCCTGAAGATACGCTCACTGCCTCCATGTGGCTCGGGACTGTACCCAACTAAAACCTGTTTGCACGACTCCTTTGAGCCGTGGTAGGGTAGTAATCAAAGTACAGTGGGAACTCACACGAGACAAATGACGATCCCCAGGTCGATGAACTAACCTGCACACATGTCACCAGGGAACTGCCATCTGACGTCTGGTATATGACCAACTAGCATGTTCCCGGCGAGTCCTGTCCGGTGTACTCATAACCCAATGAGCACCTGTATACATCTTAGGTGATCCAACTGACACCAGTGGCTTGTGAGACCGGCCACCGCCCCTCGTCGGGGTCTCGACTGTATACACTAGTCTACTAATGGAGTATCGATGCCCAGTCTCGAAACTCCCACGACTAGGGACCTTTTAAGGATAAGCTTATAGACCCCCAGCTCCCACTTATATGATCGCCCTCATACTGCTGGTGGTCAAGCAAGAATCCTAGGGGCTCTATCAACGTGTAATAGCGACGTGTCATGTCACCTAAAGCAGTACACGATGATAAAGGTAAACCAGATAGCATACTATCATCTCGAGCAAGACTGTCCTACTGGGATAGGTCCTCCCTCAATCATTACAATCACGTACCTGTGACCTAATAATTGACTCTGAGGGCACTATCTCCAACAATCTCCCACTTGCACTCAAGGCTAATTATTGCGATGTCGCATACTCACAGCCCGTGTGATACCGAACACCCAACTCCTCTACTAGTCAGTCTCACAAAGCTCGTTTGCGGAACTATTACGTTCGAGGAATAGCCTCAGTGAGTGGATCCGCTTAGTTTTTTCTTTCTATGTCTCTCTATATCTCAAGTTCGCGGAGAAACCTATCTCCCGAAATGAGCAATACCTGTCTTAGAATGTGTCTGGATGTCTGATGGGACATAGCTCATAAATGAACTCCAAATCCAAACTTCTTAGACTATATCGTCAACTGAACTTAATCAGTATCCTGCGCGCCATGCCTCCCTCAGTATTGCCTTGGACCACCTGTCCAAAATACTGCCCCTCATCAGAAGGAAAACTATAACTCTGACAACCTTCTTGTCGTCCATGTCACCTTGGAAGCCTGGAATGATAACTGTCTCCTGAATGAGGCTGTCGTTATCATCTCCCTAGAACATCCACTTATGTTCTAAAACTGCTTCCGACTGTTTCTCCAGGATTGGATTAATGTCAACTTATTGCATCTAGTGCAAGAACAACATCTGGTGTGGTACTTGACATCTCACGATTGACTCAATTGCCTGAGCAAGTGATCTGCCAATCATGCCCGTCCCTCTCCCCTTTAGTCTGTAAGACACCTTTGGAGAGGGTGACTCCATTACCTGCAGGTACACTACCGTGCCAGGAGTCGTCCATCCTAAATACTCTTAGAACGCTGTCAAGTACCCTGATTGGGAAACCACCCAAATCTAGATCTAAGACCATAGATCTAGTAACCAGTATGTCTGATATAAAATCCATTTCCTTTGTGGAGAAACAACTGTGTGACGACCAAAGTATAACCGATCGTAGTGTAGGAGTTTCCTTTCCTACTCTGTGTATATCATCCAAATACCAGGATATCACACCCTACTACCTTCTCAACAGATCCATCCCCTATTCTGATGAAGTCAAACCCATGACTGTCATGTCAGAAATAGATGATCTATCTCCGCTATATCTGCTTTAGTCTATAAATAGACATAAGCTACCTGTCCACCAATGCTTCCGCTGCTCCCACTGACTACGACAACCCTCTGGCAGAGTCATATACACGTACACTTCTAAAGCTAGTTTAGAACGACGCTATACTCATCCTCCCGCCGGGTCTCGCAACCTGGAACAACAGCAATGGCAATTTTGGGTAAACAAGAACTTCTCTGTCACCGTCCTTGAGGCTACCGGAGTACCTCTCGGGTGCCTGAAGTTACCCACCTTATCTGCGGAGTGGCCAATGGAATGTCAATTCAGATTGAATCTTTAGGTTCCTTATCAAATCTTCAGTAATCGTTTGTGGTTCTGGAATCACTTCCAGTTCTACCATACTCCCACTACTGTTTTTCTGAAAAAATCCATTTTTAATTTAAAACTGTGGCGAGTCAAGAACAATATTGCTATTGATCTTCCAGATGGTAGAAAGTCAACCCGCGTCATAGCCTGGGTCAACCCACAAACAGCCATTACAGAAACGTGCCTTGAGTTGTCCAGTGTCTGGTTTTAATCATAAACCGGACAACTCCCCGTACCTTAACATTGTTAAGATATGAACTGTTCTATATCATATATAGAACCAGAGGCACTGATTTAATTGAACCAGATTCAAATCATGCAACTGTCTCCAGTGCATGTCAACTAAATGGAAGGAGGCCGATCAGCGTTACTCAACTTAGGAATACTTCCAATTATGAGTAACCTGAAAGAGAAGCAAGATCTCTTTATCATTACTATCAACTGAATACCATACACAAGTACCTACATCTTCGATCTCTTTGAAGAATCCCGATACTTGCTATACCTGGTTCTCTACTCTATTCAAATACCTATAACTTCTCAAAATTTGGACCCTGTGTTTCCGCGAAACACTTGTCTAAAAACTAGAGAAGTCATAAGTAAACCGAATATAGTACGAGGACCAACCCCTCTGTCCTGAAGGACCCTGGACAACATACAATCCTTTGTATAAGTCCCTTGAGTCTGATAACTCATTCACTGTGTGTCGTAGGTTGAAAACTGTACTTATGGTTAAGAAGAATTACACCGCTGTTTAATGCTCCTTACCTAACCATCCACTGATATAGGTAAATGTCGTAGACATAATTTCAGAAAGGTATATCTCACTCTATGAAAATAGACGTACAGATATATCAATTTGAAATTGGTGCATAACTGCGGATATTCAAAACCAAATATTTGCCGACCGGCAAACAGCCCAGATGATCTCCTCAAATATCACCGATTACAACGAATCCTGATATAATGAGGATGATCACCCAATTCCCAATAACTTACTCCCACTCATCATCTGTAAAACCATACAGATGTGAGAATCGTACCCTGGTAAATACATACCCTGGAGTAAGTATCTAATCGGGAAATCAGTTTTCCTTTAACATTACACAGTGAAACTGAAACATTGAAATGTTCCGATGGGGTATTCTGGTATTCCTAGTAATGCCTCTTCCAGATTCACGACTGTAACCGTATAGTTCTTTGCCACCTCTCCAAATCCCTTCATATGTCTTTAGTCTTTACCTTCTGCACACCCTTTTAGGCCAAATGGTTTTCTTCCTTCCCTACCGTTCGGCACCAGCCTATGGTTTGGAAGAAGACTATCCAATAAGCATAATGGGTGTACTGTCCGCATCCTAGGAACACTCGCAATGAGAGAGGGTGAAGATAAAAGACAACCGAATAAACCTTATTCCTATTTCTCCTGAACCAGAATCCATCCCCGAACTGGAACAAGTTCCATTCGAGTTCGTATATAACCATACGATGGAGTATCCAAATAAACTGTGGATCTTCGTAGTGATACGGAGTGTCCTGGAGAAATACAAAGGTGATGTGGGAGTGGTAATGAAATATTTGGTTTGGTCGTGAATATCTGTTGCAATTTACTTTGCCCTCTTACTAATCCCTTGCTTTGTCTGAACTTAATACCTTCTGCACACCATCGTTAAGCTAATTGGTTTTCTTCATTCCCTACCAGTCGGCACCAGCCTAAGGTTTGGAAGAAGACAATCCAATTTGCGTAATAGGTGTACTACCCCTAAACCAAGGAGAACTCGTAACCTGAGAGAGGGTAAAAGGAAAAGACAACTGAATAATCCTATCCGTTTTCTCCAGAACCTGAAACCATCCTCGAATAAATTCCTTCGAGTTCGTATCTAACCATACGATGGTTTTGTCCAATGGAAGTGGACGTTCGTAGTAATACGGGGTGTCCTGGAGAAAAGGGTAAAAGTAGGAGTGGCAATGAGGTCTGCAACTCTGACAATCCAAAAACCGGTGTTAAAGAAGGTTCGGTCAACTTGGTCACTGAGTCAAAATCTTAGGGTCGGGTCAATGGTCGCTGCCAAAGAGAGAGAGAAAAGAAACACTCAGCGTGCACTCTAACCTAGATCAGAATGGTTACCAATTTATCTAATCTGGAATCCTCCCACTGTACCTCAAATTCTCCTCCAAACCTGAAAGAAGAATTAGTCGGGGTTACCCGAGGAGTAAACTAACCCATCAGTGGGAATCGGGATCCAACTCTCATCGCATGATAACGTGACGGAATCCGCTCACGGTATCACACTCCAGAAGGTATGCGCATATCTGGCAAGTCTCAGTTCTTTTGAAACTCCCGATGTGATTTCTGCCCCATGCTCTTATGACCTTGGCGAAGGTCAACAAATCATAAGTCACATGTCAAGTTCTACCCGTCATTATCCAGGTTAATTTGAATCCACCCGTACAAGCCCTTGACGAAGGTCAACAAGGCTATACGACTGTCCCAAACCAACGCATCTATCTATGCAGCAGAAAGGTAACAAGCAGCTACCATACACTATGCCTTGACGAAGGTCAACAAACATAGCATGAATACTACGTGCTACCCGTCTGAAACGACGGAGGGCTACGAATGGTTTCTGGCGAAAACCTTTAACGTAATGAACTTGATATCGTTGAAGGAACGGATAGCTTTTTGAAAATATAGTGACGAAAACCGTTGCTAAAGAGGTCACTCCCGGTGAAGGGATCTCGGCTCTTTCCCCGTAGAATGGGGTGCAGGATATTCCAAATGAATACCACGGTGCAAAGCAAAAGTAATCGGCTATAGTGAAGTTAATGCCCTGACGCAAACTTATTGTCCAAGGGGTCACTCCCGGTGAAGGGATCTCGGCCCTTGCATCGTCGACTGAGGAGCAGGATATTCTAATGAATACCACGATGCAAAACAAAAGTAAACGTCCTTGCAATAACAGCTTTTTGAAAAAGTGTTCCAACAACATCAGATTAGGTTTGTTTTTAACTTGCATTGATCCGAATCAATGCAGTCCCATCAATTGATCACACCAAAATGAACGAAAATATACTGATGTACGTATATGCCATCCGCATTCGCCACTGGGTCCCGTCATTACCCGTTAGGTTAGCTTACTAACGACAGAGCGGGGACTGGACTAGCGCGGATGCAAAACATATACAACATCTACTAATATATATACCAATATATTATATTCGCTCAAGGCGTGAATAAAATGCAACATCACAGAAATGTACAGCATCACAGAAACAATACAGATATCTGGGATCCCCGGGTTTCACAGAGCCGCTGAAACCCGACGTTCCCCTGGTCGTGTGGATAGCCTGTGCAATGAAATCCTAGACCCCTACGGGCGCGGCAAGTCACCCGCCAAAACCTGAAGCGAGGCAGCCCCCTTCAGCGCCGTGAATGGACCACCCAGCACTTCACGGAATCCGGCAACTTGGGCACCCCTCCTGGGTCAACCTGTACCCCCTACGAGTGCGGCGAATAGCCCGCCAATCCTAGAGTGAAGCCCCCTCCGTCTCAATGCCATGAGATGCGGGCTTGTTGCCCTCCAGAACCCGGCTATCCGTGCACCCCTCCGCGGGGCAATCCTAGTACAGAAAGTAAAATATACATACACCGGGTACATCGACCGCAACCAGGTCGTGCCCCAAAATAATAATACAATCAGGCAGTGACGGCAGTCCACATGTCGGACGCTCGCCCCGCAATATCAAATGTACATAATACAACAGCACAGTACTAGCATTGCATCCAGGCTATCCCCCACGACCGATCCGCAACATCACAGCAAATACATAGAACATCAACGTAAAAGTCACGTTCGCAAATCCGTCTAACCGGGCTATAGCAGTTAGACCGGATTTACCGATCAAGTGACATTCACGGTCGCAGATATAATGTAAATACTGTGAAAAATGTGTTTAAAATTTTCCGATTGATCAAACAATTAACAAGTGGGCCCCAAAGAAAACTGTAGCACTCACAGAAACAATTGGCCCAATTTTAATATTCCAAAACCCATATTTTAAGCCCATAAGGCTTCTGTAAAAAAATGGTGAAGTGATGTGAATAGTGCGCGGCGGAAGGGCCGCACAAATGGGGTTTTCGCGGCGGTTCCGCGCTCCAACTGTGGAGTTACTTCGTCAAATTTTTACAGAACTCTTAGATTTTCCAGTACATCAATATTTTATAACCTGAAAAATTTTTCGAGACCAAAAATTTTCAACAGAAACTGATGCGAACTAAAATGCAGTTTTGGAACTTTTTGATCGATCGGAAATGCAAACACATTACACAAAGTTAGACTAAGTTAATGGCGAGGCTCTGATACCACTGTAAGTGCACGGCGGCGCCCCGGCCGTCAATCCGACGCCGGAATGCGGAAGCGGTGAATAACTTAAATTTTGCGGACTTAGCAATCCGGCACCACCGCGCACTTTAACCCGGATCGAACCATTAACTAGTCTAAGCTAACTAGACAAGATGGGTTAGAGATATACCGACGATCCAAGTCCTCCGGTCTTCTCGCCATCGTCCGGATCTCCTGCGGAAAAGTCCCGTCTCCTCCTCGTCGCCGGAAGTGCACCACATCGCCTACTTTGTTTACGGGCTCCCACCTCAATGCCGAGGCAACTCGGGCACGAAGCCGGCTACTCGACGTGCCCAAGATTCGTTGTAGAATGTGTAGTAGAGGATTGTGTCTCATTTGGGGTTATGGAGTTGTGCCTTTTGTGGAGGGATTGAGCTATGGAGTTGAACTAGGGAATTTTGGTGAAGCAAGAATGATATATGATGAACCAAAAGACCCCCACCAATTTGGACAGCCCCACCTCCAAGTGAATGGCCGGCCAATGCAAGTGAGAGGGTGAGTGAGAATGAGGGAGAGGTATGATAGATGAGAAAGCCATCCAATAATACAAAATGGAGAGAGAAAGAATGCTATCATGCCAAAAAGGAAATGATCACAATAATAAACCCACACTCAACCAACCTCACCCCTCATCATCATCAACCATCATGCCCACTAAAAGTCAAGCCATCATGAGAAGGAGAAGTCAATGATGGTGCTATAATCATGACATGAATATATGCAAAGACCCCCCTCCACAATTGCCTATTTGCAACAATGCAAATAAGCCCTCCTCCACCAATCTTCGGCCAATGAACGGAACAATGGAAATTGGCCGAAACGGAAAGCAAACTGGCAACTCCAGAAAACTGGTCCCGTAATAAATTACAGGAAAACCCCGATACTGTGCATACACACCCGCATCTGTATTTCGACCGAAATACAAATGCAATGAGACAAAATCTACACTGTACTATACCAGGATCCGGCTTATACCAAAACCGGCTAGTAATATCTGTTCGATCCTGATCCGTGCAATACCGCACGTATCTGATCGAACCCTGCCATATAACCATACGGCCTATAGTACAAACTGTCCGATCCTGATCCGTGCAATACCGCACGTATCTGATCGGACCTTGCCATATCTCCATACGGCCTCTACAACCTTTCGCCCGAAAGCTGAGTAACTGAATGTGGGGGACTCTAAAGACTCGTCAACACCTTGGTTGTGGATTTAACCACTAGCACGTCAGAGGTATAAGCCAATACGTGACGGGCTACCAGGTACTGACCAAATGGGACGTCGATGAGGAAGCTCACCCCGACACCCAACTGAGCCTGTCAGTGACAATATCCGTGCAGTCCGGTCCGTTCGTCTATGAGTATCGCATGGCGGGCCTAGGGGGTTGGTAAAAGTCAGACCCCCAAAAGCGGTACAAGTCGTGTCGGAGTGTAGCCCAGAACACCCTGAGATACTACTGGAATACCTACCAGTAAATCTCCTTGCCTTGGCCAAGGACTTTGTGTAATGGCTCTCCTAGACACAGCACGACCTCACCCCCAATACCGGGAGAGACGAACCCCTGA
Organism: Agapanthus africanus; assembly: GCA_030015575.1. Lineage (NCBI taxonomy): Eukaryota > Viridiplantae > Streptophyta > Magnoliopsida > Asparagales > Amaryllidaceae > Agapanthus > Agapanthus africanus. Next base: position 817,068,612 of record CM057339.1, on the reverse strand, counting down.
AGATACGCTCACTGCCTCCATGTGGCTCGGGACTGTACCCAACTAAAACCTGTTTGCACGACTCCTTTGAGCCGTGGTAGGGTAGTAATCAAAGTACAGTGGGAACTCACACGAGACAAATGACGATCCCCAGGTCGATGAACTAACCTGCACACATGTCACCAGGGAACTGCCATCTGACGTCTGGTATATGACCAACTAGCATGTTCCCGGCGAGTCCTGTCCGGTGTACTCATAACCCAATGAGCACCTGTATACATCTTAGGTGATCCAACTGACACCAGTGGCTTGTGAGACCGGCCACCGCCCCTCGTCGGGGTCTCGACTGTATACACTAGTCTACTAATGGAGTATCGATGCCCAGTCTCGAAACTCCCACGACTAGGGACCTTTTAAGGATAAGCTTATAGACCCCCAGCTCCCACTTATATGATCGCCCTCATACTGCTGGTGGTCAAGCAAGAATCCTAGGGGCTCTATCAACGTGTAATAGCGACGTGTCATGTCACCTAAAGCAGTACACGATGATAAAGGTAAACCAGATAGCATACTATCATCTCGAGCAAGACTGTCCTACTGGGATAGGTCCTCCCTCAATCATTACAATCACGTACCTGTGACCTAATAATTGACTCTGAGGGCACTATCTCCAACATATAATGTATTTATAAATTGGATTTAGAAGTGCACGTATATATGACTCTACCAGAGGATTGTCTTAGTCAGTGGGAGCAACGGAAAGTGTGCAAAATTGCTTAAGTTTATTTGTAGGCTAAAGCAGGCATGGTGGAGGTGGATCATCTGTTTTTTGATGCAACGGTCAAAGTGTTTGACTTCATCAAAATAAGAAATGAACCAGGTATTTTTAAGAAAGTTGTAGGGAGTACTGTCAGATTCTGCATACTGATGTGGATAACATAATCTTGATAGGAAGTAATATTCATATACTACGATTCGGTCAAACATTGGTAGTCACTTTAGTTTCTCTTCTTGTGGATTATACATATGTCAATGATTCTGGTAACTAGGTCAATAGAGTTAGACCTGGTAGGGGATTTGGGATTATCCAAATTCAGGTATAATAACACCATTCTAAAATAGTTTAGAATGGAGGACTCCTAGTGAGGCAATGTACCCACAGGTAATGGGGTCACTCTCTCTAAAATGATGTCTTTCAGAACTGATGAAGAAAGAGACTCGCATGAATGACAATCGACATGTTTCGGCAATGAGGTCAACAATGCGATGTCATATACCAAACCAGTAATTGCTTTCACACTTGGTGTTGTAAGCAGACATTAATCCAATCCAGGAGAAACATAGGAACAAGTGAAGAACATATAATATTTTTTATGGTGTATGGTAATGGCAGACTCCTTCAGGAGGCAATTACCGATTCCAGCTTCCGTAGTGACAAGGGTGACAGAGTATCTATCGTGAATCATTAGTTTACCCTCTTATGAGAATTAGTGTATTGGAAGAGTTCCAATCGAGATACTGGGGTAGTCAAGGCGCAAGATGCTGATTGTGAATCAGCAAAGGATACATCTTATGTATTTGTTTGGATAAATATGTTCATTTGTGAACAAGGTCCCATCAGCTATCCAAACAATATTCTAGGGAAAATATCGCTCATTTTTGGAGCTAGCTGATCTCCGTGAAGTTGAGATTCAGAGAGATACAGTTAGAAACATTATAGCAGATCCACTCACTGAGGCTATTTCTCGAACACAGTTTGCGAAACTGTTAATACAGAAGTTGGGTATGCAGTAGCATATGAGATGTGTGTCTGTGATACCGCAATAATTGGCCTTGAATGCAAGTGGGAGATTATTGGATATGTGTGCGCTCAAGGCAATTATCGTAGTTGCGGGAATGCAATTACTGAATTCGAGGAGGGCCTATACCAAGAACAGTCTTACTCAAGATGGTAGTGTGCTATCTGGTTTGTCTTTATCTGTCATATGAATACGTGTTACTAGTTACCACGTATCGCTAATACATGAGAAAAAGCTCATAGGATCTTTGCTTGACTACCAGGATTGTGATGAGGATCATACTAGTGGGGCCTGGTAGTTTATAAGCACATCCTTAAATGTCTCTAGTCGTGGGAGTATCGAGACAGGGTATCGATACTCCAGTTTAGACTAGTGTATATGTTTCATGACCCTGTACAGGGCAATGGCTAATCCCATAGCCATTGGAGTTTGACACTGATGATTGTATACGGGTGCTCATTGGATGAGTTACACTGGATGGACTCGCCGAGAACTCCTAGTTGGTATTATACCAATGTCAGATAGCAGTTCTCTGGTGACATGAGTACAGGATAGTCCCTAGACCTGAAATCGCGACAGTGTCTCATGTGTGTTCCTAATGTACTTAGATTACTATTCTACCACAGCTCTAGTGAGTCATGCAAACAGGTTTTAGTTGGGTACAGTCCCGAAGCACATGGAGGCAGTGAGCGGTCGAAGGAATTCGTTACTCCTGATATTGGGAGTCGATATCGCACTATGCAGGACACGACTATATCCAGAAGTCCATGGCCACGGTAGTAGAGATAAACTTGTAAGTGTTACCAGTTGTATCTCTTTGGTTGAGTCCTATGTCTCGGGCTATTGGGGGTCTGACAGATTCCACTCCCCAGACCCAGTATGTGATACTCCTTGACGAAGAGACCGGACTGTACGGTGATTGTCACTTATAGACTTTGTTGGGTCCGGATGAGTTCGCTCGTCGACCTGCCGTTATCTTGCTCATACCTGTATAGCCATTACGTACAGCTAATGCCACCGACAAGCTTGTAGGTTAACCCGAAAGGAGGTTGAATCTGAAAGTGTTTCAGATTCAATCGGATACGATCCTATATAACCTACTGCCATCGTATTGACAGGTCTTTAGAGCCCCGCAATGAAAGTGTCTGCCTAGAAAAATGCGATGTGATGTACGTATAGAGATACAAACATGAGTTCAATAAAATATGTATATTGGATATACGTGTTCAATCGGACGACTGTTATACTAGCCGGTTTCAAAGCCGGAATACCAAGTCAAGTATTGACTTGATAACCGTATTGATGATACGGTTTCTAGTATATTGTATATGATACACACTCTCTACAGTATATGATACTGAGAAGATATTGATGGCATTTCGTATATGTGATACATGATGTGTACGTGTATAGGATACATGTACTAATACTTATTATATATATATATATATATATATTAATTCCCACCATTATGAATTATGTATAAATAAATATATATATATATATATATATATATGTAAATGTATATATACATATATATTAGTGTGTGTGTGTGTGTATTATATTTAATATTTTTAATTAAATTGGTGGGGCCCACCCTCTCTCTTCTGTGTTGACACACACATGAGAGAGAGTGTGAGAAAGGGTATGTGTCGTGTATATACATGACATGGTTGAAAAATTACATGACATAATTTTAAGATTTTTCACAAGCCATCAAAAAAGAATCTTCTTCCTCCTCACAAGATGAGCTCAAGCTCTCTTGAAAATGGAAAGTGTTGCCACGGTGAGATTTTGTAAAAAGTAGAGAGTACCCATTGTTCGTATCGCCTTCCTCCACGCCTAGCTAGCCTCTGGAGGAAGTCTCTCCGCCCGGAGACGGAGTTGGAGCTCGGGCAGCCCGCTTTCAACACGGATCATCTATGATGAGGCAGTCGGCGTGCAGACAGGTTCGGGAGCTCACAGAGTTTAGACGAGGTCTTTTGAGATCAGCCGGACACACTACAAAGGTTGTAGCACCTCTGAACTTTTCTTTTTATTCTTTACATATAGCTAGAAACTAGTGCTTGGACGATTTTGGCGTACGGTCGATCGTGCTCCTACGGAATTTTTGTTATCCGTCCGTTCCTGCTTCCGCTGCGTGCACGTGCGGGGAACTCCCGTCCTTACAGATAGAAAGTTTTGCATCATCAATGATGATGAGCCAACTAGTTTCCAGTAGGCCACTACGAGCAGAGACTCAGTAAAGTGGCTGGATGCAATGCGGACCGAAATGGAACCCACGTACACCAACAAAGTTTGGATTTTGGACATTGCACCTCAAGGGGTAAAACCCGTTGGATATAAATGGATCTTCAAAAAGAATATTGGTGCATATGGACAGATTGAAACCTATAAGGTTAGACTTGTATCAAAAGCTTTTTGTCAAAGACCTGGCTTGGACTATGATGAAACCTTTCTCCAGTACCGACACTAGCCTGGCTGAAAGATTGGCGAACTTGTAGAGTGTAATTAATCCCGGCTAGTCTTTCCTTTTAGGCTTTGAAGGAAGATTTGACTAAAATAGTGGGAGACAACCTGATTAGATATATTAATAACCAATCTAATCTTGCAAGAGCATACGCTGAGTATTTTCTTCTATCTCTCTGCAGGTAGCGACCATGTCACGCCTTAATCAAGATAATAATACAGTTGTATTGACCGAACTCGCTTGTTATACTGCGCTAGGGAACGTTGGTCCCGCTCCAACTTATAATTGTTATAAAACAGAGCAGGAATTAAGGGATTACCAGAATTCCCGTGCCGCCCAAACGAAGAAAGTACATGCTGATGCATCTTCTTCGGGTGTGTTCATTACCGAGAACTGTTTCTCAGTATCCTTTACGTCCTAGGTATGAGATACCGGATCAGGATCCCGCAAATGTAATTTGTTACATGGGCTACAGATAGGTAGAGAACTGAGAACGGGTGATAAGTTTCAAGAGTTGGAAATGATGCAAGTGTTGCGGCTAAGTCTGTTGGCAGTTATCACCCTGTATTACCAGAATATATTGATTCTGAACGAATGTTATTACATACCGAACCTGATATACATCATATCAGTCTCTTTATTAGTAAAGAAGGATATAATTTTGTATTGTTGGACAATGTTTTAAACATTTCCTATATCAAGAGTTGATCGGTTCAGGCACGTTATCTAAAAGCATAGACGTTCTAAATCAAACCACAGTTCTTAACGTACAGAACACACACAAGAGGAAGAGTTCAGAAATGAACGAATCCTTCTTGAGGCATTGTAGACTAGGGCATATCAATGCGACCCGACTAGCTGAAGTTACATAAAGATGCATATTTAAATTAGTTTGGATTTACATCTTGTAAAACTTGCCAGTCATGTCACAAAGATAAGATGACCACAGCTCCGTTTATTAGAAAGAGAGAAAGAGTTAGTGAACTCTTAGGATTGATAAATGATGATGTATGTAATGGTCCAATGTCTACATATGCCAGTACAGGTTCTTTGTACTTCATTACATTCACTGATGATCTCTCAAGATTCAGACATATGTTCCTGTTGAAACACAAGTCCGAAACTTTTGAGATAATCACAGAATATAAGTTAGAAGTAGAGAACCAAAAACGGGTATAAGTATTATGTCCTTTGATGTGATCAAGGAGGAGAATACTTGAGCACGGAATTCCTGGACTATTCTAAAGGAGAATGAGATTCTCTCTCAGCATTAGTCCTCCGAATACACCACAGCACGTCGGTGTATCGGGGCGGAGCAATCGCACCCTATGTGATATGGTGTGCTCTATGATGAGTACTACTGAGTTTTCTATTTTCTTTTGGGGTTATGCACTTGAGAAGTTGCATACCTATTAAATAGGGTTCCAACCAAATCAGATGCCTACCACTCCATATGTGATATGATATGGGAAGAGCCCATCTCTTAAAGATGTTAAGATTTGGGGTTGTCCGGCCTATGTCAAAAGCAAAATAAAGACAAACTCGAGGCAAGGTCAGTTCTGTGGAAGTTTGTTGGATATCCCACGCATTCGCCAAGGAATATCTTCTACCAAACTGAGGAACAAAAGATGTTTTCTCAGCATGCCACCTTTGGGAAAGGGAATTTCTTGTGAACAAATTAGTGGTCATAAGGTAGAACTGGAAGGAGTTCCAGCTATACAAACTGCAGCTGATGATTTGGTAAACCCGAAGGATTCAATAGTTTCCAACGAATCTCAGCCTCTCTACCGATCTGGTAGGGTTCCTCATCCACCTGAGAGATACTTCGGTTTCTCTATGACAGTGGGAGAGAGGATTGCATCATGAGATGATGACCCAACTAGTTTCGAGCAGGCCATCAGGAGTGAGGACTCTGTGAGGATGGCTGGATGCTTAGCGATCTGAGATGGAATCCTTATACACCATCAAAGTATGGACTTTGGTTGCTTTATCTGAAGGGTTAAATCCCCATCAGGAGCAAATATATCTTGAGAAGATTACTTGGTGTACATGAAAAAGTTGAGACTTTCAAAGCTATGCTTAAGTCCATCCAGATCCTACTTGCCACTGCTACATACCATGACTACGAAATCTGGTGGTTGGTTGTCATGACTGCTTTTCTAAATGATGACTTGGAAGAGAGCGTCTATAAGTACACAGCCAGAGGGCTTCGTAGACAGTAGGAGCAGCGGAAACGTGTGCAAGATATTTTATGTGATAAATCAGGCATCGCGGAGTTGGAACGTCTGTTTTGATGTGGTAGTCAAAGAGTTTGACTTCATCAAAATGGTAGATGAACCAAGTATATACAAAAAGGTTGTAGGGAGTATGGTGGTGATCCTCGTATAGTATGTGGATGACATACACTTGATAGGGAAGAGTTTCCTATGCTACGCTCGGTCAATCTCCTCTTATCCCAAAGATTCTCCATATAGAATCAAGGTGATACCTCCTAAATCCTGGATTATGGATCTATGAGATAGATCTAATTGGATGTTAGGATTCTCACTAGTTGTAGTGAGATGGTATCAATCGATCCTAGGGAGAATCACTGGAAAGGTTCCAAGGTGATAAGGACAACTGAATGTCAGTCGTAGGCATTGTCTTTACCCTCAGTGGAGGGACGTTATGTTGGAAGAGTTCCAAGTTAGATATTGTGACTTACTAAACAATTAAAGGCAAGATATATCGTTACCAAGGATGCTACCAAAGAGGCAGTCTGGATATATATGAGTTCATGAGATGAATTTTGTTCCTACCATTGTGTGACAATGGAGTTGTGGCTTAGGCCTAGGAACACCCGTCCCATCTGTGATCCAGACATATTCTTAGGCAGTATCACCTGATCATGGAGATGGTTGATCTCCAGGTAGATCGAGGTTAGGAGAATAGACTCAGAGGACAACAGTGCGGATCCACTCACAAAGGCCTATTTCCAAGTAGAGACTTTTATGGGATGGTTGAGTATGAGATACTCAACCACAGCTGATTGTTGGGTATGCGATACCACAACAGATGGCCTAGTGAAAGTGAGAGATTGTTAGTAATATGTATGCCCTAGAGGCCATTACTGTACACACAATGTATATTGGAGTGGATGCTTGGACATATATAGGGAGGACTTTCTTGCTCGAGATGATAGTATGCTATCTGGTTGCTCTTTATCTTAACATGTGCTCTGATTGTCTCTATGTTACATGTTGATAAAGCCCTTAGGATGAGTACTTGACTGCCAGGACTATGATACAGATCATACTGGTGGGGACAGAGTAGTCGCTAAGTACATCCTTCAAATGTTCCTAGTCGTGAGAGTACCGAGACAGGGCATCGATACTCCAGAGTAGACTAGCGTATGCGCTTCTTGACCTGTATGATGGGCGATGGATAATCCCATAACCATTGGTGTTTGACATCAGAGAAGGTATACGGTTGCTCAGTGAAGAATGGGTACACTGGACGGACTCGCCGAGAACTCCTAGATGGTATTATACCTCACGTCAGATGGCAGTTCTCTGGTGACACTGGTACAGGTTTGTCTGTAGACCCGAGATCGTCATAGAGTCTTGTGTGATTCCCACTGTGTTTGATTTCCACCTCACCACGTACAGTCCCGAATCACATGGAGGCAATGAGCGATAGGAGGGGTTTCGTCTCTCCCGGTATAGGGAGTTGATGTTCCGCTGTGTTCGATTGGCTATAACTGGAAATCCCTAGCCAGGGTTGCTGAGATTTACTGGTAAGTGTTATCAGTAGTTTCTCGAACTGTTATAGACCTCATATCTACATGACTTATCGGTTACTGGGGTCTGACGTTTACCACCCCTAGACTGCATATGCGACATATCAGACGAAGAGACCGGACTGTACGGGAGTGTTACTGATTGGATTCATAGGAGAATGTACAGGCTTGCTTGTTGATCTTCTTATCGCTCAATACCCGAGTGGCCGTTACGTTTGGCAGACCGCTTGCGGCTTGTGGGTGTTTGATATGATCATCACCTACTGCCGGCGTATTGACGAGTCTTTAGAGTCCTACACAGAGGTTTCCTGGCTCAAGCGAAACGGAGTAGGAGTGCATATGTGATATGTGCATGACCGAGATTGATGCGTGTATGTGATACCGTATTCTATTCTCGCGATGTGTGACATGGTTGGTTATATGTGATATAGCCGAGTTATCGGATCAAGCGTTGATTCGATAAGATGTTGCATTTCATATTAGTCGGTTATATGTGATATAGCCGGATTATTAAATCAAGAGTTGATTTGATAATTTAATGTATAATTATATATTTGATATATTATGTTACATTAACTAATATTTAGCTCACTAATGATTTCTTTTCTCACTTGGTGTGCACATTGTATATATGTGATATGTATATTTGTGTACATGTATTGTGTCATGCTTGATGATACATACAAGATGGGTGTATGAGATTAATACCACACTAGGGTTAAGTTAGGGTTTCTATTTATGTTAAGCTAATTCAAAAGAGATTGAGTTTGTTATGCTAAAGCTTGGACAAAAGCTTTTGGATAAGCTTTGACAAAGTCAACTCTTTTGTCTAGTTAAAGATATTTATCAAACACAACCCTTAACCATAGTGTGTAGTTTATTCTCTACATGAGTTAAGCATGATAGCTTTAACTCAACCATGGATGCAATAATTCATTAGGATGAATTATTCATGAGTTCTTCTTCTTCTTCATGCTCCATGAAAGCTTTCTAGCTTCAATGGAGGTATGAGAAATAATGTGAGAAAATCAATTCTAAAGTGAGCCCACCTCCTACTTCTTCATCCTCTACCACTTTCCATGTAGTAGAGTGTGTTCTCTTCACAAAGTTCATGACCTGGTGAAGGAATAGCTTGAGTTAGTGTCTCCTCAACGTAGACCATCTTCGGCCTCGAAGTCATCGAAGCAAGCACGTTCGTTTCTTCATAGAGCCTCTCTAGAGTCCGGAGTTTACGATCGCAGCGAAGGGGACTACTACACGGAGCTATATGAAGTGAAGGACCGGTCTACAAAGGTTGTAATTCCTAACTCTTAGATGTAAAGTTGTTTACATGCATGTTTAACCCTAAGTCTCTAGTTTAGATCTTGGTTAGGGTTTGTTTAGCACCCCCAAAAATTTTAAAGTAGCATGATTGATGCTTGCCAAAATCTTCACAAGGTGCTATGCTAACTCTACAGTGGTATCAGAGCCAAGTTAGAGTATTAGGCGTTGTCTAGACGAAGTTTGAAGTCCGATCGAACTCCGAAACCCCGATAAATACTAGTTTCTGGAAATTTTTCAATAGTTGAAATTATTCATATTAAAAATACTCAGAAAATCATGCAGGGAATTCTAAGAATTACTGTGAAGTATGAAGCCATAATTCACTCAAGAGACCGCGGAACCGTGGCCAAACCATGCATTTGGCGGCGGTTCCGCGGCCAACTTTGGTGGTTGGGGGCTAATACTTCAGTGGTTTATTCTTGGGTACTTTTTCATGCTTCTGGGAATTTTTAATTCTACTCAAGTGTTGAGCTTTCTGGGATATATTGGGAACTCATTGATTCGATCGAAAAGTTTAACTTCGTTTAAGTTTTTCCAGGTAATTTAGAACGTGTTAAAAAGTTCGAACGGATATCAATAACTCACTTTTTCCCCTGCCGGAAAATTTCCAAGTGTTGGATTTTTTCCTTAGTTAAAGAACATTCACAGTCATGCAAGTAACGCGGTGGACCCTCTAGAAGAACTAAAACCTTAACTCGATTATGTGACCGTCTGAACCGCCTCTAGACCTTGGGGTTTGTGGCAGTACGGCGTTGCCACATGTGAGGCATTGGTTTGACCCTTCTACGGCTGGACCATTGGTACTGTGGCATGTGATGGATGCTTTTAAACTAATTTCAAGTGTTGAGAACTAAAGGGAAATCTTGGGTGTTTGTTTATTCAATCGGAAAGTTTATCATTGTCTATTTATCTGGAATCTGGTACAATATTTGGAATCCACAAGTACTTATGAGATAACTAGATTGAATGTTATAAATCTAGCAGTTTTTATTCTCATTTGATCGGCTGCCACGGGATTTTGATGTAATCAAAACTCTGTCGCAATCACGTAGCGTATTCGGATACTCACCGAGTAAACCTAATAGATAGCCACGCCCCATAGCCCCGACCAAGTGACTGCAGGAGAACCCCTTCGCCAAAAGCATCCGTTCGGGTGCTCGCGGCAGCGGTGTTCCGCCTTAGTGCACTTCGTCGACGGCATCGGGGGTGCGGCCGTCTACTAAAGTTTCCGACGAGCATTTGATCAGAATGTCGGGAATCTTGTTGAATTTCCCGACTTGATATTGAAAAGAGTTTTCGATATTGAGACTAAAATGTGGGGTTTATAATTGTTAGGCATGCGATGTCTAAGGAATTCATTTTGTTAGGCATGAGATGTCTAAGGAGGTTTCGGATTCCAACTGTTGTAGTTTTACACTTTCTTTTATGTGACCGTAAGCGTAGTATGTGGTGTATCGCCGGCTTCGTTGCTATACATCAACGACAATCGGGATACATATACTTACTTACGTTGATGATATGAGATATTATGTGTTGCTGTGATATGTTATATTGGATCATCGTGTTCTGAATAGCCGGGGGTTTTATGTGAGATGAGAGTTTTTCATTTTTCATTCATGTAAAATTCATTGTTTGTAATATTCTTTTATTAGGGCACTTCCGGGTTGAGGATGATGTCACCATTGTATATTATTTACTTTTCCGCATTAGGATAGACCCAAGGCGGGGAGCACAAGTAACCGGGTTCTAGGGTCTAGTGATAGACCATCTCGAGGAGTCGAGACTGGGTGTCCTAACTCTAGAATTGGTAGGGTTGCTTGCCGCTCTCGTAGAGGTCTAGGGGTGTGGAATTGGCTATTCATCGCGACCGTGGAATCCGCGTTTTATACAGGCTCGCATATAACACGGAAATCCTAGTATATCCAATATTTCATATGTTATCTTCTGCTGCAATGTTCTGTGATGAGATCATATTACTGCCTGAGACGAATGTTTATATTATATATATGAGATATATGTTATATTGCTGATTTCGTTTCAAATATGATGCTTGTGAAGCATAATAAAATGGGACTTCATTAATGAGATTAATGAAACTAAAAGAAACCTAAAGATGTTGTAGAAACTTGTTTTAAAAAACTGGTAGCTCTAGTTCTTGCTTTGCATAGCGGTATTCCTTGTAGAATATCCAGCACCTTATTCGATAAGGAAAGAGCCGAGATCCCTTCACAGGGAGTGACCTCTTTAGCGAAACTAGCAGATACTACACACTCGGTTCGCCTTTTGATTGCTTTTATAGTTTTTGCTTTGCACAGCGGTATTTGTGAAATATCATGCACCTTATTCGATAAGGAAAGAGCCGACGATCCCTTCAACGGGAGTGACCTTTTTAGCAAAACTAGTAAAAGCCTAAAAAACACTCCATTTAAAATCACTCGATTCTACGACGATATCAAGTTCATTACGCAAAAGGTTTTCTTAAAAACCTACCGTAGCCCTCTGTCATTTTAGGAAGTAGAGTACTTAGTATTCATGCTGCGTATGTCGACTATAGTTGAGGCGTAGTGTACGGTAGCTAAGTGATGTCTTCCTACACAGCATATAATGCGATTAATTAGGACAGTCATGTGATTATGTCGACCATAGTTAAGGGTCATGTGGGTGGGTCTAATTAATCATGAAATGACGGGAAGAACTTTACTAGTGCTTATGATATGTTGACCATAGTAAAGGTCATAAGTACTAGGGGCAAAATATTATCGGGAATTTCAAGTGTTGAAATTTGCAATGAGATTGCATACCTTCTATGAGATAGTTGGATCCCGATACCCACTGCGAGTAAGAGTTACTCCTAGGAGAGTTTTACACATTACAATTAGCCGATCGAATAGGTGTCTAGAAAGGTGTGAACGGGGTTACGCCTCTGGGAAACTGAGGTTTATTTTAATTAGGTCCATGCGAAAGAACGGGGAACCTCCCTCAAAGTACCGACACTGGCCTGGCTGAAAGATTGGCGAACTTGTAGAGTGTAATTAATCCCGGCTAGTCTTTCCTTTTAGGGTTTAAAGGAAGATTTGACTAAAACAGTGGGAGACATCCTGATTAGATATATTAATATCCAATCTAATCTTGCAAGAGCATACGCTGAGTGTTTTCTTCTATCTCTCTCCAGGTAGCGACCATGTCACGCCTTAATCAAGATAATAATATGGATGTATTAACCGAACCCGCTTGTTATACTGCGCTAGGGAACTTTGGTCCCACTCCAACTTATAAATGTTATAAAATAGAGCAGGAATTAGGGGATTACCAGAATTCCCGTGCCGCCCAAACGAAGAAAGTACATGCCGATGCATATTCTTCGGGTGTGTTCATTATTTAGAACTGTTTCTCAGTATCCTTTATGTCCTGGGTATGAGATACCGAATCAGGATCCCGCAAATGTAATTTGTTACATGGGCTACAGATAGGTAGAGAACTGAGAACGGGTGATAAGTTTCAAGAGTTGGAAATGATGCAAGTGTTGCAGCCAAGTCTGTTGGCAGTTATCACCCTGTATTACCAGAATACATTGATTCTGAACGAATGTTATTAGATACCGAACCTGATATACAACATCATATCGGTCACTTTATTAGTAAAGAAGGATATAATTTTGTATTGTTGGACAATGTTTTGAACATTTCCTATATTAAGAGTTGATCGGTTCAGGCACGTTATCTAAAAGCATAGACATTCTAAATCAAACCACAGTTCTTAACGTACAGAACACACACAAGAGGAGAGTTCAGAAATGAACGAATCCTTCTTGAGGTATTGTAGACTAAGTCATATCAATGCGACCTGACTAGCTGAAGTTACATAAAGATGCATATTTAAATTAGTTTGAATTTACATCTTGTAAAACTTGCCAGTCATGTCATAAAGATAAGATGCCCACAGCTCCGTTTATTAGAAATAGAAAAAGAGTTAGTGAACTCTTGGGATTGATACATGATGATGTATGTAATGGTCCCATGTCTATATATGCCAGGACAGGTTCTTTGTACTTCATTACATTCACTGATGATCTCTCAAGATTCAGACATATGTTCCTGTTGAAACACATGTCCGAAACTTTTGAGATAATCACAGAATATAAGTTAGAAGTAAAGAACCAAAAACAGGTATAAGTATTATGTCCTTTGATGTGATCAAGGAGGAGAATACTTGAGCATGGAATTCCTGGACTATTCTAAAGGAGAATGAGATTCTCTCTCAGTATTACTCCTCCGAATACACCACAGCACGTCGGTGTATCGGGCTGGGGAAATCGCACCCTATGTGATATGGTGTGCTCTATGATGAGTACTACCGAGTTACCTATTTTCATTTGGGGTTATGCACTTGAGAAGTTGCATACCTATTGAATAGGGTTCCAACCAAATCAGATGCCTACCACTTCATATGTGATATGGTATGGGAAGAGCCTATCTCTTAAAGATGTTAAGATTTAGGGTTTTCCGGCCTATGTCAAACCAATATCCGGAAAAACTCGAGGCAAGTTCAGTTCTGTGGAAGTTTGTTGGATATCCTAAGCATTCGCAAGGGAATATCTTCTACCAAACTGAGGAACAAAAGATGTTTTCTCAGCATGCCACCTTTGGGAAAGGGAATTTCTTGTGAAGAAATTAGTGGTCATATGATAGAACTGGAAGGAGTTCCAGCTATACAAACTGCAGCTGATGATTTGGTAAACCTGGAGGATTCAATAGTTTCCAACGAACCTCAGCCTCTCTGCCAATCTGGTAGGGTTCCTCATCCACCTGAGAGATACTTCGGTTTCTCTATGACAGTGGGAGAGAGGATTGCATCATGAGATGATGACCCAACTAGTTTCGAGCAGACCATCAGGAGTGGGGACTCTGTGAGGATAGCTGGATGCTTAGCGATCTGAGATGGAATCCTTATACACCATCAAAGTATGGACATTGGTTGCTTTATCTGAAGGGTTAAATCCCCATCAGGAGCAAGTATATTTTGAGAAGATTACTTGGTGTACATGGAAAAGTTGAGACTTTCAAAGCTATGCTTAAGTCCATCCAGATCCTACTTGCTACTGCTACATACCATGACTACGATATCTGGTGGTTGGTTGTCATGACTGCTTTTCTAAATGATGATTTAGAAGAGAGCGTCTATAAGTACACAGCCAAAGGGCATCATAGACAGTGGGAGCAGCGGAAACGTGTGCAAGATGTTTTATGTGATAAATCAGGCATCGCGGAGTTGGAACGTCTGTTTTGATGTGGTAGTCAAAGAATTTGACTTCATCAAAATGGTAGATGAACCAAGTATATACAAAAAGGTTGTAGGGAGTATGGTGGTGATCCTCGTGTAGTATGTGGATGACATACTCTTGATAGGGAAGGAGTTTCCTATGCTACGCTCGGTCAATCTCCTCTTATCGCAAAGATTCTCTATATAGGATCAAGGTGATACCTCCTAAATCCTGGATTATTGATCTATGAGATAGATCTAATTGGATGTTAGGATTCTCACTAGTTGTAGTGAGATGGTATCAATCGATCCTAGGGAGAATCACTGGAAAGGTTCCAAGGTGATAAGGACGACTGAATGTCAGTCGCAGGCATTGTCTTTACCCTCAGTGGAGGGACGGTATGTTGGAAGAGTTCCAAGCAAGATACCGTGACTTACTAGATTTTTAAAGGCAAGATACATCGTTACCAAGGATGCTACCAAAGTGGCAGTCCGGATATATATGTGTTCATGAGATGAATTTTGTTTCTACCATTGTGTGACAATGGAGTTGTGGTTTAGGCCTAGGAACACCCGTCCCATCTGTGATCCAGACATATTCTTAGGCAGTATCACCTGATCATGGAGATGGTTGATCTCCAGGTAGATCGAGGTTAGGAGAGTAGACTCAGAGGACAACAGTGCGGATCCACTCACAAAGGCCTATTTCCTAGTAGAGACTTTTATGGGATGGTTGAGTATGAGATACTTCAACCACAGCTGATTGTTGGGTATGTGATACCACAACAGATGGCCTAGTGCAAGTGGGAGATTGTTAGTAATATGTATGCCCTAGAGGCCATTACTGTACACACGATGTATATTGTAGTGGATGCTTGGACATATATAAGGAGGACTTTCTTGCTCGAGATGATAGTATGCTATCTGGTTGCTCTTTATCTTAACATGTGCTTTGATTGTCTCTATGTTACATGTTGATAAAGCCCTTAGGATGAGTGCTTGACCACCAGGACTATGATGCAGATCATACTAGTGGGGACAGAGTAGTCGCTAAGTACATCCATCAAATGTTCCTACTCGTGAGAGTACCGAGACAGGGCATCGATACTCCAGAGTAGACTAGCGTATGCGCTTCCTGACCCATATGATGGGCGATGGATAATCCCATATCCATTGGTGTTTGACATCAGAGAAGGTATACGGTTGCTCAGTGGAGACTGGGTACACTGAACGGACTCGACGAGAACTCCTAGATGGTATTATACCTCACGTCAGATGACAGTTCTCTGGTGACACTGGTACAGGTTAGTCTGTAGACCCGAGATCGTCATAGAGTCTTGTGTGATTCCCACTATGCTTTGATTTCCACCTCACCACGTCCATGGGGGCATGCAAAACGTTGGCTTTTGGGTACAGTCCCGAATCACATGGAGGCAATGAGCGATAGGAGGGGTCTCGTCTCTCCCGGTATAGGGAGTTGTTGTTGCGCTGTGTTCGATTGGCTATAACTGGAAATCCCTGGCCAGAGTTGCTGAGATTTACTGGTAAGTGTTATCAGTAGTTTCTCGAACTATTATAGACCTCATATCGACACGACTTATCGGTTACCGAGGTCTGACGTTTACCACCCTTAGACTGCATATGCGACATATCAGACGAAGAGACCGGACTGTACGGGAGTTTTACTGATTGGATTCACAGGAGAATGTACAAGCTTTCTTGTTGATCTTCTGATCGCTTAATACCCGGGTGGCCGTTACATTTGGCAGACCGCTTGCGGCTTGTGGGTGTTTGATATGATCATCACCTACTGCCGGAGTACTGACGAGTCTTTAGAGTCCTACACAGAGGTTTCCTGGCTCAAGCAAAACGGAGTAGGAGTGCATATGTGATATGTGCAGGACGGAGATTGATGCGTGTATGTGATACCGCATTCTATTCTCGCGATGTGTGACATGATTGGTTATATGTGATATAGCCGAGTTATCGGATTAAGCGTTGATTCGATAAGATGTTGCATTTCATATTAGTCGGTTATATGTGATATAGCCGGATTATTAAATTAAGAGTTGATTTGATAATTTAATGTATAATTATATATTTGATATATTATGTTACATTAACTAATATTTAGCTCACTAATGATTTCTTTTCTCACTTGGTGTGCACATTGTATATATGTGATATGTATATTTGTGTACATGTATTGTGTCATGCTTGATGATACACACACGATGGGTGTATGAGATTAATACCACACTAGGGTTAAGTTAGGGTTTCTATTTATGTTAAGCTAATTCAAAAGAGATTGAGTTTGTTATGCTAAAGCTTGGACAAAAGCTTTTGGATAAGCTTTGACAAAGTCAACTCTTTTGTCTAGTTAAAGATATTTATCAAACCCAACCCTTAACCATAGTGTGTGGTTTATTCTCTACATGAGTTAAGCATGATAGCTTTAACTCAACCATGGATGCAATAATTCATTGGGATGAATTATTCATGAGTTCTTCTTCTTCTTCAAGCTCCATGAAAAGCTTTCTAGCTTCAATGGAGGTATGAGAAATAATGTGAGAAAATCAATTCTAAAGTGAGCCCACCTCCTACTTCTTCATCCTCTACCACTTGCCATGTAGTAGAGTGTGTTCTCTTCACAAAGTTCATGACCTGGTGAAGAAATAGCTTGAGTTAGTGTCTCCTCGACGTAGATCATCTTCGGCCTCGAAGTCATCGATGCAAGCACGTTCGTTTCTTCATAGAGCCTCTCTAGAGTCCGGAGTTTACGATCACAGCGAAGGGGACTACTACACGGAGCTATATGAAGTGAAGGACCGGTCTACAAAGGTTGTAATCCCTAACTATTAGATGTAAAGTTGTTTACATGCATGTTTAACCCTAAGTCTCTAGTTTAGATCTTGGTTAGGGTTTGTTTAGCACCCCCAAAAATTTTAAAGTAGCATGATTGATGCTTGCCAAAACCTTCACAAGGTGCTATGCTAACCCTACACCTCTGAGGCTGTCCTGAGTAGACAATTTGTTCGTCCTCTTCAGTATCACTTTCGAAGACCCGGATGGTGTCCACGGACTTTTGCTTATTTTCCAGCCTGTGGCACCTTACAGTATCCTCGAAGTCTGGTCGAAAGTATTTTGCATCCTCATACTTTCATACCTCATTCATCTAGAAAGGATTGTGTTCTCTCGTGATGATGTACTCCAGGCCATCTTTGAAATACTTCATACACTTATGTTGTGTAGAAGGGATGATGTTGTACTCGTGTAGTCAAGGCTTACCGAGCAGAGCGTTATAATAGGTCTTGGCGTCAATGATGTTAGTGATATATACCCTAGAGGCCATTATTGTATAGTACTAGATTGTATATTATATTTTGGAAGTTTGGGATATACACAGATATAATAACATTCTTGCTCAATATGATAGTATGCTATCTGGTTTGATTCTATCTTAATATGTGTATATGTTTCTTTTAACATATCGCTAATACATATTGATAGAGCCTTAGGATCTTTGTTGACTACCAGCGTTGTGATGGCAGTCACACTAGTGGGGGTTGGGCAGTCTATATGCACATCCTTAAGCTTGTCCCTAGTCATAGGATTATCGAGACAGGGCATCGATACTCTAGAGTAGACTAGTGTATACGCTTCTTATCCCCATCATGGGAGGTGGCCTGTCCCGCAGCCATTTGTATACAGTATCAGAGATAGTATACAAGTGCTCATTGGGTTATGAGTTACACTGGACGGACTCGTTGGGAACTGCAGGTTGGTATTATACCTATCGTCAGTTAGCAGTTCCCCGACGACATGAGTACAGATTAGTCCGTTGACTTGACATCACTATTCGTCTCGAGTGTGTTCTCACTATAGTTAGATTACTACCCTACCACGGCTCAAATGAATCATGCAAACAGGTAGTAGTTGGGTGCAGTCCCGAAGCACTTGGAGGCAGTAGAGGATAGAAGGGACTCATCTCTCCCAGTATTGGGAGTTGATATCACGCTGTGTACGGTTAGCCAATACACAAAGTCCCTGGTCAGGACAAGGGATATTTACTGGTAGGTACACTAGTAGTTTCTCAGGGTGTATTGGGCTCTACACCGACACGACTTACTGCGCTATTAGGGGTCTGATGACCCTCTAGGCCCAGTATGCGATACTCTTAGACGAATAGACCGGAATATACGAATATTGTCACGGATAAGCTTAGTAGGAGTTCAGATGAGTTCGCTCATCGGCCTTCTTTTCAACAGGTACCTGGGTAGCCGTTACGTACAGCTATTGCCACTGACGGACTTGTGGTTGAACCCACTGCCAGTGTACTGTCGAGTCTTTAGAGTCCCACACAGAAGGTTTCCCTGGTTCAGGTGAAATGATGTAAAGGCCGTACTGTTTTACGTACAGGGTTCTGATCATATACGGGTACTGGCTACACGGATGTTGTTCGGACGGATAATACTAGTGGGCTTAGCATTAAGCCACATTCTAGTATTATATTATTGGATTATCTTTATCTCTTTGTATTCGTATTTTTTGCAGCACGCATACGGGTATGTATATACGGTGAGGGCATTCATATAATTTTACAAAAGATGCTTCTAGAAGGGGACACGTTATTTTTGGTTATATCTATGTATTGGTAAATAGATAATGAGGTGGAAAATGGAGATATTTGTGGCTTGGTTTGAAGCAAGGCTAATTCTTTTGTTTATTCATTTGACTTTACTATTCAAGCATGGTTGCATTTTTCTATGGAAAATATTGCATGCTTGATTATTGGAAAAAGAGTTATCCATTCTTCACTTGCCCATTCACTTGGTCATTCTAGTTTTCTCATTCTCTCTCCATTGCTCTCCTCCTTCTTCCTTAAACCCTAACCCTCACATATGTTGTGAATCCTAGGGTTTTTTGAGATAAAATAGTCCAATTAACTCTCTACATCTCCTAAGCTACCTAGATTTTAGTTAACTCATTCTTGAGATTGGAGCTTGAACCATAGACTCTTGGGTGGATCTTCTTCGACACGGGGAGGCCGATGACCGAGCTTGATCTGCACATTCTAGGATCTCAAGAAAAAGAGAAGAAGACCCGAAGGACTAAAATCTTAGTGGTATAAAACTCTATCATAGTAGTTTAGAATCTCTTTGTGTTTAGCTAGTTAGGGTTTCTGAACGATCTTGGAAGTTTAGTCGATGTTACCTGTCATAAAATCGTTTTTTGTAAATTCCGCCTCCCCACAAACTATGTGGGTGTGTGACATCGACTTACAAATGACATGGAATTTGATGTCAGTGACGAGCAGCCCAAAACAAAGTGTCAATATTACTTACCCAAGCATCCATGATGACTGCCAATCGAACTCCGAGATGGTAATTTTGTCTCAGGAAAGATGTTGAACATTCATACATATTTTTTCAACACTTTCACGTTGAGAAGATTGACGGAAGATCCATTGTCGACAAGGATTTTCCCTATCTTGATGTCGTGGCAGTACCCGGTGACATATAGCGGTCGATTTTGCTCGCATGTACCGAGGAGTAGATCTTCATCGTTGAACGTGATATCAGCCGTGTAGACCTATGCCAGCTCATTTATCATCTTCTCTTCTGCGAGGAAGGCTTGAAACTGATCAGGTTCTTGCAGGGCCTTGATTAAAGAGTCCCGTGCCTCTTTGGACAAGTGCAGAGCATCCAGTATGTTGAATTGGTAAGGTATCTTCCTCAAATACGTAAGGACATTATAGTCCACCTTATTTTTCTTAGGCAGGTCCTTTTCGGAGAGCTCTTTGGCCACCTCTTCATTAAGGGCGATCTCGTCGGGCATTTTCCCCTTCCCTTTATCTTTTTTATTCGAACCCTTATTTGCAGTCCAAGATTCTTTTCAGGCAGCGTGCGGTTACGCAGCTGGATGACTCGCAATTCTTTTCCTCTAAGGCAGAGCTTTCAAACAGAGGGTTGAAAGGCATTTCATCCTTCGAATCGCTCCCGAACATGAGAGCCTGAGGTTTTCCCCCTTCTAAACTGGTACCAGCCATATGACAACTATCGGTTGCTTCTTTATGCACTATCGTCTCTCCGTTCTCACATCGACGAGCACGATCTTCACGCTTCTCCTTCTTGAAGTGTTTTCTATGGGCAACATATCCTTGCTACCACTTCTTGAAGGCATTGCATTCCTCGATTGGATGGCACGAGCAGTATTTTCGGGTGTCCCTCTCCACTATCAAAATATGGGACCCCATGCGTGTATGTCATGAGAGGTGGTAGCTTCATCCCTATTAATAGGGCCTTAGCAAACCGCTTCTCGGTTTTAGTCCTGCTCTTATTTGTTGCAGGAATGCCTTGGTTTGGTCGGAAAGCTTTATGACTCGTCCTTTCCGCAGTTTCTTTGTTCATACGCCGACGTTTAGACTTTTCATATACGACCGTCTCGCATTCCTGATTACCTTTGCACTTTTGGAAGGCTTCTTTCAGCAGCATTTCGATAGGGTCTTTTTCTGGCAGCTTCGGGATTTTCAATACCGATTCTGCCCCAGTTCGACCGTGTCGCTGTCCGACACCGGCGGAGCTTCTTCATCATATAGTGATGAATGGGATATCATGCGGAAGTTTGCTACACGTTCTTCTGTTTCCTCTGACGGGTCATTTTCCTCCTCATCGTCACTGTCCTTGTCCTCAAGAATATGCTTGAGGAATTCTTCGAGTGTAACCGGTGTTCATGCTTTATGATTGTACTTTTCCAGTGCGTCTATATACTTTTGGAGGTCAGTGCGCCTGTCACCATACTCAGCGAGTTGCACAGGCTTCTTATCCTTCTTCTTTTTCTTAGAAGATTTCAATGGCTTTACTTGGGGATTTCTTCCCTTGTTGGCAATTTTTGGTGCGGGACACGGTTTCAACATCTCTTCTATAATCTTAGGCTCAAGCAAGCTTTTCATCTTGATCGCCGAGCACATTTGTAAATCTTTCAGCATTCTTTTGGTTTTTCCTGAAAGAAATACTTCACATGGAGCTTCTTCCACGAGCGAGCAGGATGCCCCCTGCATATCCACTTTTTTGGGAGCATGCTTTTGGGTTGATCTATCCTTCAATTATCTGACAATACAAATTTTCACTATTGATACTAGTTCTCGACCCAGTTTTTGAAAACATAGCATTCCTCAATTACGTGGCTCACTACTCGGTGATAGGGGCAGTAGCTCGGGTTGTTGACCTCATCAGCTTGTGTGGGTCACCACGGCTCTGGCAATATTATCAAATTGTTCCGTATAGCCAGCTCGAACAATCTCCTCGTTTTATCGTGAGGGAACGAGAATGCGTTTCTCATCCTTTCTTCTTTGGTTGGACACGTATGGCTGTTGTTTTGGCGGATAGTTGCTTTCGGACCGCCCAGTTGTTGTTGTGTATGAGAACCAAATGCCGCATTTCCCTTGCCTTTATTATTTCGAGGGTTCTTGCTTGAGGAGGAAAGACCATGACCCATCTGATCCATCTGGGCTAGCTTATCAATCAGCGTCTAAAACATAGTGGGCTTGAAGAAGGTCATGAATTGGTACACGTTAAACTGAGGATCGATAGTCCCAATAAACATCCCCACAACTGGAGACTCCTTAATGTGTTTTTCGTATTTTGACCACAAGTTCCACCATCGAATCATGTATTGGACCCACGTTTCCCCTGGCTTGACCCTGGAATTGATCAGTGACGTGATTGGAGTACGCTCACTCGCACTGGAAAACCTTTGCGTAAAGAGCAGCTCATCTCAGAGAAGGTTTTTATGGAGTCATTTGGGAGCTATGAGTACCATTTGAAAGCTGTCTCTGATAGGCTTTTGACGAATTGGCGAAGCAGTAGTTTGTCGTCGCCTCCAGTATTGCCGCATAGAGTTCTGAACTGTGTAACATGCTGATGGGGATTACCCATTACTTTATATATGTGGAACTTGGGGATCGTATATCCCGTTGGGTATTTCATTTGGTCATACCAGGCCGGATAAGGTCACCCGGTTTTGAAGAGCTAATTGGCAGATTCATTGGCCTGATGAGCCCTAATTTGCTGAGCGATATAATCATCCAATGCTGCCTTGGAGATCGTTTCCTCCTTGGCCGTTGATAGGATATGGGGAGGATTTGATATTTCCTCTTTATCATCTTCGATGATCACCGGAGGATCTTCAGCCGGCGATTCTAGTTGGATCATCATTCCAACCATATCTTAAAAAATAAGTGACATCTGCTTTATGTTAGCAGCCTGCTCTGTAACTTCCTTATCTTTCTTTTCGAGCACTAATCGCAAGAACTCCGTATCGGTTTCTTACTTCTGGAGCTGTTCTGTTTCTTTGTCCGAGCTTCCTTTTGGCTCGGTGAGCGCTACCATCTTGGCGAGCATATCTTGGAGCTTCTGCTATTGCTCCCGAGCTTTTTTCAGTGACCGAGTATGCAGTCTGTGACTCATAGAAGCACAGCTTTCCTCTTTGCCACCAGTCATGTAGGTCGTGTGTATAGTTATGCCGACTTGAGGCATTTGGTGCTCTCGCCTTTGGGTTTTTCCTCTTGCGATAGAATTTTCTCTGGCCTTACTCTTTTATGAGAGGTCATATCAAGAGGAACTGCTATGATAGGCACCTCTTTTCGAGAAGTCCCCCGTTTTATGGCGAAGGAATAATCATTTTCTTGTTGGACCATAGGTTTCGTCGGTCGATGAGGGTAGCTTTCATCAAGCACTGAGTCCTAGACTTTCCGCTAGACTCTATGGATTTGTGAAAAGAGTCGTTCATAGGTTTGCTCCGGCTTCGACTGACTTGGAGCCTCTGTGGGAGGAGGTGATCTCTTCAGTATCGCCGTTGGGGAATTTTTGCGAACCCTCTTAAGAAGATCGAAGCTGTTCCCGGTTAGAACAGCAGCATCAATGGCCACCACAGGAAATGGTGGGGTAAGTCCGGAAGGGGAGTTGCCCCCAGCCTGTCTCACATGGCGCCAATGACGATGTCGAGTGTGCCGTGCAGTAGGAACTACCTCAGTATTAGAGGCGTCTTCATCATGCCCTCGGCGTTGCTGGGGAGATTTTCCTGGCGTCAGCCTATGGAAGACTGACATTCTTGGAGGAGCTAAAGAAGAATCGGTCAGCCTGTTGAAGACCGACAGTCTTGGTGGCAAAGCACTTTCGCTGGCTTCACGCATGGCAGAAGCGGGGAGAGATAGCCTTTTTGGGGTAACCCCCTCAGGAATCACGGGCATTTTTTCGGCCCCCTTTGAGCTTTCTTTCAGCTTCTTGAAGACTAAAACTTCAGAATTGGACGGCTTGATAGTCGGGGCAGCCACAGTAGTTAGCCGATCGAAGACCGAATTTCGAGTAGCGTCTGAGGCGCTGAAACTCAAGGATAGGAGCATGGTCCCAAAGAATAGTCCGGTGGTCGCCTGGGTAACCTGCCCCGCCAGCATAGAGAAATCGAGGCCATGTTGGGCCCATAAGTCACTCCTCCAGATGAGAAGGAGTGAGAGTTGCTGTTGCATGAAGTGTAGCCGGAGGCCATGGATTCTACACAGAAGTGAAATACCAAGTTTTAGTATCTCGAACCCAAGGGAAACTATAAACATAGCGAACCATGATTTTGTTCGCGAAACACGACACACGAAGTGTGGAGTGGAAAGAGAAATAGGTCCCATTGGATGTGCCAGAATTTGTTTACCGCCAAAAATAGAGACGAACTGGGATAAGACCTCTTGCATGAATTTGGGGGCAGATACTATTTGAAACATATTTGTCCACCTCTCCGAAGATGCCAAGTTGATTTATAGCACTGTGTATCGAAAGTTTGGACAGATGTAGCATGACTTTATCAGATTCCCTCTCTTTGAGGGAGTTTTGATTATAGGGACACTCTTCCCTACAGACGCAAGCCCATGCAGTTAATTACGTTATCGCGTTTTGATAACCACTTTCACCTGCTCCAGTGGATCACTTCGTGTCGTGTTATGTGTGTGTGTATGTGTGTGTGTGTATATATATATATATATTGCTCGTAGATTGTATATAGAGACTAGTTTATATCGTCGCCCGTAGGGCGCAGATTAGTCCAAATCCATACGTATACATTAGATTTGAACCTAGGTTATATATTCCATCAGTTCAAAGGTTTAAGGATCGTTAATCTTGTTTTAGATTAAGATCAACTTAAACATATGAGCGTATGTGCTAAGGATACATTAGTCTCATATGAGATTAAGATCAACTTAGACATACAATTAAAAATCATTGATCTTATTATAATCAAATTCATAAGGGTAAGCATATGGGCTCGGTCACAGTACAGTAAGCATATGGGCTCATCTGATTTATAATCACGGAAGTTTAGCTTCAGAAAATCCTAGCCCCTTTTTGAGCTGTATATTAGGCTTTATATTGCCCGCTCGGTGCTAAGCGCTTATTTTATAAGACTTACGTGTATATCATGTGAGACGCTCAGGTTTTGCCCTATCAATGCTAAGCGCTTAGTCATTTAGAATATGGATATAATATCCAGATTATGTATTGGCACCCACATGGATATCACGTGAGATTCTCAGACTTTGGCACTCTTGTGGGTACCACGTAGGACGCTCAGATTTGGGCATTACCCTATCAGTGCTAAGCACTTTTATACAACACTCACGTGAGGTGCTCAGACTTTGGCATATTTTAAACGCTCACGTGTATGGCACGTGAGGCGCCGAGTCTTTGCTTATGGACACTCTGTACGCTCATGTGGTTATCACATGAGGTGCTATCTTCATAGAATCTTTTGAGCGTTCACGCGGATATCACGTAAGACGCTATGTCTTTAGATATTTAATCTATGTCCAAGTTTTTTTTGAGAGAAGTTAAACTTCTTTTAATGGTATTTTGACTATTAATGATCATCAAGATCACTGTTTTGAAGATCTGGGATCAGATTTTATAAGACTAAGTTCTTGGTTATGAAGGAACTAAGTTCCTGGAGTATAAACTCTATCTTTTTCATGTCCTTTCTTCCATAAGGAGGCTCATAAAATAAGGTAATCTTCCATAAGGAGGCTCATAAAATAAGGTAATCTTCCCCTAGATCTTTGATTCTGAAGAACAAGATCTTCCCGATGAGAATTAAATTCTCAGCTTGTAGGAGATTTTTCTTGCGGATCTCAGGTTCAGAAAAAGAACTAAGTTCTTCTTTTTAGTGGGTTAAACCTTTATATCTATATATATACGTAATAGGAAAAGGAGATGTTTTGATCTCTCCGTTTACCTAGGGTTTGAGAGGAGCAAGAAGATGTTCTTCGAAGAGAATTGAATTCTCGGTTTTTTGCTTCTATCACCTTATGGGATTGATTCTCTATATGAGACTTGAAGTTTCAGGTCTTTTATATAGGTAGGGAAAAACAGTTGATTAGTCGAGAAAATCCTTTATTTAAGAGATCCCAACCCGATTTCATAATCAGGTGGCGATTTTTAATCACCGTTGAATCTTAGATTCAAGGCTCTCTGTTTAACAGAATATATTTTTCTTGTTCTTAACAAGAGTAGGGAAATATTTTCCCATATAGAATTAAATTCTATTTCATAACCATTGGATTTTTAATCCAAGAGTTTTATGTTTAACAGGGCATATCTTTCTTATTTAGAAAGATTAGAGAAATATTTTCCCATATATAATTTAATTCTATCTTTTGATAATTTTTTAATCACCATTGGATTTTTAGTCCAAGGGTTCTCTGTTTAACAAAGAATATCTTTCTTATTTAGGGAAATATTTTCCCATGTAGAATTTAATTCTACCCGAATCAAACTGCTTCAACCTTAGGCGCTAACGCTCATGTGTTATGCATGTAGGCGTAGTCATAGGATTTAATTCTTTCTGAAGCAGGTGCCCACGTGCTTTTCACGTGGGCGCTCATGTGTCTAACACGTGAGGCGCTGCCATAGAATTTAATCCTATCAGAAATAGGCGTTTACGTGCTTT
The DNA here is from genome assembly GCA_030015575.1 of Agapanthus africanus. Lineage (NCBI taxonomy): Eukaryota > Viridiplantae > Streptophyta > Magnoliopsida > Asparagales > Amaryllidaceae > Agapanthus > Agapanthus africanus. The sequence goes on along the minus strand of CM057339.1, from coordinate 817,042,016 downwards.
GCATCTGGGCGCTCACGTGTCTAACACATGAGGCTCTGCCCTAAGATTTAATACTATCAGAACAGACGTTCATATGCTTTGCATGTAGGCGCTCACATGTCTAACACGTGAGGCGCTGCCCTAGGATTTATTCCTATCAGAACAGGTGTTCACGTGCTTTGCACACAGGCGCTCATGCGCTCGCGTGTCTAACATGTGAGACGCTGCCCCATTTTTTATGCGGGAACAGTTGGTTCTTGGTTCCGTTAACAAAAAGGCATAGCGGAGAATCCCGCCTTGTGGAGTTACGAAGATGAAACCTATCCGAGATTTGATTATTGGGGTGTTTCTCTTCCGTGTCTTCATTTAAGATGCTCCGTCGAAATATAGTTCCCAACGTTACTTTTCGGTTTCTTCTACCTCTTCACTTCTGTTGAATGCATATTCATCAGGTAGCTCGCTATTTAATGGAGAGTTGGCCGAAATCGGATATTCCGCGAGGAAATCAGCGATGGCTTGTCTTTTTACCGTCTTAAAGGGGAGATAAACTATTATGAATTCCATCAACAGAAGGGTCCATTTGGCGAGCCTCCTAGTCAGCATAGCCTTCTTCATAAGGTACTTGAGGGAGTCCACCTTCTATATAAGATAGACTTCATGCGTCAGGGCATAATGTCTGAGCTTTGTGGAGGCAAATATCAACGCCAGGCAATACTTTTCAATAGGAGTGTAATTACTTTCTCCTCCTAGGAGGACTCGACTTAGATAGTATAGAGCCGTCTCATTTCGTTGGTCATTCTTTTGTGCCCACAGCATGCCTAGAGAACCATCAAGGGAGGTTGTATAGAGAATGAAGGGTTTTCCCTTAACTGGAGCGCCCAAGACCGGTGGATTCTGCAAATATTGCTTAATCTCTTCTAGTGCTTTATGACATTTCTGGTCCCATATGAAGGGGGTCCCTTTCTTCATCAGATGGTTGTATGGATGACACTTAGCGATGAACCGTTGGATATAGGCGAGCTTTTCTTAGAGGGATCTCAGTTGTTTAAGATTCCTTGGAGGGGGCATTTACATAATTTCCCTGATCTTGGAAGGATCTATCTCGATTCCTCGGTGGTGGATTATAAAACCCAGAAATTTTCCTGATGAGACTCCGAAAGCGCATTTCAGCGGATTCATCTTCAGGTTGAATTTTCGAAGGCGCTTGAAAATTGTCCTTAGATGCTCTAAGTGAAAGTCTACCCTAGCACCACCATGAGGTTTTAATAGCATCAAGCATGCCAAATTTTAAATTTTATAGGTGCTAAGTTAGACTAAAGAAGATCTTAACTAGAAGATTAGGGTTAAACTATGATGATATGAAAACTAAAGAGAAGGAAGATGGTTATACCCTCGTAGATCGAGTCTTTCTCTTCTTTAGCTCCGGGTTGTAGTCACCGCAACTCCACTAGGCTCCACTTTGAGTTGAATGAACCTCCTCGTAGATCTTTGCGCTGAAGACGATCCACCCGAAGTCCCTCTGGCTCAAGCTACCTCTTCACTAAACTACCTTTAGTGAAGGCAACACACCGTACCAAATTACCAGTCTAGTGTGGGATAGTGAAGTAGGGGTTTTTAAAGCTCAATTGGATTCTCACAAGCTCAATGATTCACATCACATGTGAGGGTTTTGAGCTTGGAGGTGATATGAAGAAAGCGTAGAGATCAAGAGAGAGCAAGAGCTCAAGAAGAATGGCTAAGGCAAAAAATGACCAAGTGATGAATGGTAATGAAAATGGCTCCTTAGTTAGTCAAGCATGGAATAAATTGCAATTCTAAATTGCAACCATGCTTGAATAGTGAGTCAAGACCAATAAAATATGATAAAGACCATGTCTTAGACCATACCAAAAATATCTCTCATTTTACACCTCATTTTTCACCTCATTCTTCTATTTTCTTAAAATAGAAAATCAAGCCATGCTTCATATAATAATATATATATATATATATATATATATCAAATATATATTAACATATATATATCAGTAAAGCAATTAGTGAGCTAATGAAATTAGTTAACATATAATTATATCAAATATAAATATATATCAAATTATTAAATCAACACTTGATTTAATAATCCGGTTATATCACATATGACCAACTAATATCATTTATATGTTTATCACATTATCAAATCAACACTTGATTCGATAATCTTGTTATATCACATATAACTTAACCGATAACAGATAACTGCCAGATTACAATACGGTATCATATACTCGTATTTAATCAGGCCCACGCACATATCAACATATGTGCCCTACTTCGTTTCGCTTGAACCAGGAAACTTCTGTGTGGGACTCTAAAGACACGTCAATACGCCAGCAGTAGGTGATGATCATATCAGTCACCTACAAGCTGTCAGCGGTACTAGCTGGACGTAACGGCTACCCGGGTATTGAGTGATATGAAGATCAACAAGCAAGCTCGTCCATACTCTCTATGAAGCCTATCAGTAACACTACCGTACAGTCCGGTCTCTTCGTCTGATATGTCGCATATCATATCTAGGGGTGGTAAACGTCAGACCCTATTAACGTGATAAGGCATGCCGATGTCTGGCCTATAACGGTTCGAGAAACTACTGATAACTCATATCAGTAAATCTCAGCAGGACTTCCAGTTATAGCCAATCGAGTATAGCGCAACATCAACCCCCAATACCGGGAGAGACGAAACCCCTCCTATCGCTCATTGCCTCCATGTGACTCGGGAATGTACCCAAAATCCACCTGTTTGCACATCTCCTTTGAGCGTGGTAGGGAGGAAATCAAAGTACAGTGGAGCCACACAAGACTCTATGACGATCTCGGGTTTACAGACTAACCTGTACCAGTGTCACCAGAGGACTGCTATCTGACGATAGGTATACTACCAACTAGGAGTTCTCAACGAGTCCTGTTCGGTGTACCCATTCTCCAATGAGCACCTGTGTACAATCTATGATATCACATACCAATGGTTGTGGGATCAACTATCGCCCTCTAAGAGACAAGAAACGTACACACTAGTCTACTTTGGAATATCGATGCCCTAGTCTCGATATCCCCTCGACTAGGAACTGATTAAAGGATGTACTTTTGGACCACCCTGTCCCCACTAGTATGATCTCATCATAATCCTGGTAGTCAAGTACATATCCTAAGGGCTTTATCAACATATGAGAGAAAGACAGTAAAGAATACCAGTCAGCATGTTAAGATAAAGAGTAACCAGAGAGTATACTATCATGTCGAGCAAGAAAGTCCTCTATATATATGTCTAAGCATCCACTATAATATACATCACATGTACAATAATGGCCTCTAGGGCATACATATTCCTAACAATCTCCCACTTGCACTAAGGCCATGTGTTGTAGTATCTCATACCCAACATCCCAAAAATTCTCTCAAACTGCATCTGGGGGAGGACCTTCGTGAGTGGATCCGCTACGTTGTCCGTCGTGTCAACACTCCTGACATCGATCTTCCGGCGATCTACTATCTCCTGATCAGGTGATACCGTCTAAGAATATGTCTGGATCTCTAATGGGACCTGGGTTCCTTTGCCAAAGCCACAGCTCCATTGTTATCACAATACACATGTATTGGATGCTCAATGGATGGAACCACACCAAGCTCAGCAATAAACTTCTTCATCCAGACAGCCTCTTTGGCAGCATCGTTGGCAGCGATGTATTCAGCCTCCATCGTCGAGTTTTCTATGGTGTTTTGCTTGGAACTCTTCCAACACACCGCTCCTCCGTTGAGGGTAAAGACAAAACTTGAGACCGACTTACTGTCGTCCTTATCACTCTGGAAGCTCGAATCGGTAAAGGACTCCACCTGGAGTTCACCATTATCATACACTAAGAACGTTTCTTTAGTCCTTCTCAAGTACTTAAGAATGTTCTTCACAACCGTCCAGTGTTTCTCCTCAGGATCTGATTGATACCTGCTCACTACACCTAGTGAGTAAGCTACATCTGGTCTGGTACACAATATTGCATTCATAATTGACCCGACTGCCGAAGCATAGGGTATCCCTTACATGCGAGCCCTCTCCAAATCAATCTTGGAAGACATCTCTTTGGAGAGAGTGATTCCTAAGCAAGCGGGTAAATTACCTCGCTTGGAATCTTCCATACTAAATCTCTTTAGTATGGTGTCTATGTATCTGGATTGGGACAATCTCAACATCCGTTTAAATCTATCTCTATAGATCTTTATCCCCAGGATATAGGAGGCATCACCTAGATCTTTCATGGAGAACTTATGTGATAAGAAGAGCTTGACCGAGTGTAGCATAGGAACATCATTTTCTATCAAGAGTATGTCATCCACGTACAATACGAGGAAGACCACTTTACTCTCTACAGCCTTCTTATATATACAAGGTTCATCTACATTTTTGATGAAGTCAAACTCTTTGACAGCTTCATCAAAACAGATGTTCCAGCTCCGCAACGCGTGCTTCAATCCGTAAATAGATTTAAGCAGGTTGCATACCTTTCCGCTGCTTCTACTGTCTACAAAGCCATCTGGCTGTGTCATGTACACGCTCTCTTCTAAATCACCATTTATAAAAGCGGTCTTGACATCCATCTGCCAGATTTCGTAGTCATGGTATGCAGCAATGGCAGGTAGGATCCTGATGGACTTAAGCATAGAGACAGGAGAAAAGGTTTCATCATAGTCGACACCAGGTCGTTGACGAAAACCTTTTGCTACAAGTCTAGCTTTGAAAGTCTCAACTTTTCCATCTACACCAATCTTCTTTTTGAAGATCCATTTGCTCCCAATGGGTTTTACCCCTTCAGGAGCAACCTCCAAAGTCTATACGTTGTTGGTGTGCATGGATTCCATCTCATATCGCATAACATCCAGCCATTTCACAGAGTCCCCACTTATGATGGCCTGCTCGAAACCAGTCGGGTCATCATCTTCCATGATGCAATCCTCGTTCCCACCGTCTACGAGAAGACCATAGTATCTTTCAGGTGGATGTGGAACCCTACTAGATCTGTGGATTGTCTGGGGTTCGTTGGGTAATATTGGATCCTCCAGTTCCACCAAATCGTCAGTTGTAGTTTGTGCTACTGGAACTTCTTCCAGTTCTATCTCATTGCCATTAATTTCTGTAACAAGAAATTCCTTTTCTAAAAAGGTGGCATGTCTAGAAACAAACACATTTTGTTCCTCGGAGTGGTAGAAGATATACCTTCGCGAATTTTTGGGATATCCTATAAATTTGCAAAAAACTGACATTGTCTCAAGCTTGTCTGGATTTTGTGTTTTCACAAAAGCCGGACAACCCCATATCTTAATATAATTAAGATATGGACTCTTTCCTTCTCGTATCTCATATGGAGTGGTAGGCACGGATTTTATAGAAACCATATTCAATAGGTCTGCAGCTGTCTCGAGCGCATATCCCCAAAAAGAAATAGGTAACTCAGTAGTACTCATTATAGAGCGTACCATATCTAATAGGGTGTGATTTCTTCGCTCCGATACACCGTTGTGTTGTGGCGTATATGGAGGAGTAAGCTGAGAGAGAATCCCATTCTCTTTTAGATAATCATGGAATTCCGTGCTCAAGTATTCTCCTCCTCGATCAGATCGTTGGATTTTAATACTTCTACCCTTCTGGTTTTCAACTTCTTATATTCCTTGAATATCTCAAAAGCTTCATACTTGTGTTTCATCAAGAACACATGCCCGAACCTTGAGAGATCATCAGTGAATGTAATGAAGTACGAGAAACCATTCCTGGCATGTGTAGACATAGGACCACATTCATCACTATGTATCAGTCCCAAGAGTTCAGTAGCTCTTTCTCCATGTCCAGTAAACGGAGTTTTGGTCATCTTGCCTTTGAGACATGAATGGCAAGTTTCATAATATGAAAATTCAAGCGGATTCAATTATCTATCTTTATGCAACTTAGCTAGCCTTGTCGCATTGATATGACCTAGTCTACAGTGCCACAAGAAGGCTTCATTCATTTCTGAACTTTTCCTCTTGTTTGTGTTCTGTATGTTAAGAACTGTACTTTGATTAAGAACGTATATACCGTTACATAACGTACCAAATCCAATCAATACTTGATTCTAGAAAATGTTCATAACATTATCCTCTAATGTGAAATTATATCCTTCTTTAGATAGCAAAGAAAGCGATATAATATTACACATCATTTTTGGTACATAATAACAGTCGTTCAGAACCAATGTATTACCAGTTGGTAATACAAGGTGATATTCGCCAACTGCCTTGGCTGCAACAATTGCACCATTCCCTACTGTTAGAGATTTATCACCATTTCCCAGTTTTCTACCTCTCTTTAGCCCATGTAACAAATTACATACGTGGGATCCTGATCCGATATCCAATACCCAGGACGTGGAACAAACTGAGAAACAGTTCTCGGTAACGAACACACCCGAAGAAGGTACATCAACATGTTGTTTCTTCGTACGGGTGGCTCGGGAATCCTGATATGCCCCTATTCCTATGGAAACAACGTTCCCCGGCATAGTATAATAAGCGGGTTTGGTCAATACATCCATATTATTATCTTGATTAAGGCGTGACATAGGTTGTTATATATATAGAGAGAAGGAAACGCATTAGCGTACGCTCTTTGCAAGATTAGATTGATTATTATCTTATCTAATCAGGATAGCTCCCACTGTTTTTATCAAATCTTCCTTCAAACCAGAAAAGATAAGATTAGCCGGGATTAATTACATTCTACAAGTTCGCTAACCGGTCAGCCAGGCCATTGTCGGTACTCCGAGGGAGGTTCCCCATACTTTCGCACGGACCTAATTAAAGTAAACCTCGTTTCCCTGGAGGCATAACCCGGTTGACACCTTTCTACACACCTACTGGATTAGCTAATTGTAAAGTGCAAAATGTTAGTTGTATGTATGCCCTAGAGGCCAGTATTGTACAGATTATGTATATTATATTGGATGCTTGGACATATATAGAGATGACTTTCTTGCTCGACATGATAGTATGCTATCTGGTTGCCATTTATCTTAACATGTACACTAGTCTCTTTATACTGTCTTATAGTTACATGTTGGTAAAGCCCTTAGGATTTGTACTTGACTACCTGGACTATGATGCAGATCATACTAGTGGGGACATGGTAGTCCATAAGTACATCCTTCAAGGTCCCTAGTCGTGGGTGTATCGAGATGGGGCATCGATATACCAGAGTAGACTAGCGTATACGCTTCTCGACCCATGTGATGGGCGATGGATGATCCCATATCCATTGATGTTTGACATCAGAGATGGTATACGGGTGCTCAGTGGAGACTGGGTACACTGGACGGACTCGCCGAGAACTCCCAGATGGTATTATACCTCACGTCAGATGGCAGTTCTCAGGTGACACTTGTACAGGTTAGTCTGTAGACCCGAGATCGTCATAGAGTCTTGTGTGATTCCCACTGTGCTTTGATCTCCACCTTACCACGTCCATGAGGGCGTGCAAAACGGTGGTCTTTGGGTACAGTCCCGAGTCACATGGAGGCAATGAGCGATAGGAGGGGTTTCGTCTCTCCCGGTATTGGGAGTTGATGTTGTGCTGTGCTCGATTGGCCGTAGCAGGGAAGTCCCTGGCCAGGGCTGATCAGAGATTTACTGGTAAGTGTTACCAGTAGTTTCTCGACCCGTTACGAGCCTCACATCGGCACGACTTATCGGGTTATTGGGGTCTGACGTATACCACCCCTAGACTTGATATGCGACGTATCAGACGAAGAGACTTGACTGTATGGTAAGTGTTACTGGTCGGATTCGCAGGAGTGTGAGCGGGCTAGCTCGTCGATCTTCTGATCGCTCAATACCCGGGTGGCCGTTACGTTTAGCAGACCGCTTGCGGCTTGTGGGTGCTTGATATGATCATCATCTGCTACCGGCGTATTGACGAGTCTTTAGAGTCCTACACAGAGGTTTCCTGGTTCAAGCGAAACGAAATAGGAGTGCATATGAGATATGTGCGGGACCGAGAATAATGCGTGTATGTGATACCGTATTTGATTCTCGCGATTAATGTTTCGATTGGTTGTATGTGATATAACCTTGTTATCGAATCGAAGATCGATTCGATAAGTCGATACATTGAATACTAGTCGGTTATGTGCGACATGACCGGATCATTGAATCAAGTGTTGATTTAATGATTTAATGTATAATTATATATTTGATATATTACTTTGCATTAACTAGTATTGGTTCACTTTAAACGGACTTTTCTCACTTGATGTGCACATTGTATATGTGATATACTTCTGTGCAATTACATGTATCATGTTTGATGATGCATGTTGTTTTGGCTTTGTGTAAAGAATGCAACCATGGTTATGAGAGTGGTTAGGGTTTAAGATTTATTCTCTTATTATTAAATCCCTTTATTATTTATTAAATAGATTTATGGAAACAAAAGGGTTTCATTTTATCATGAAGTGTGGTGAAGCTTCATGAAGCTTTTTGTAATGATGCCATTTTGTCTCCTTGCTTAAACCTAACCACTCCCACTAACCATGGTCAATTCTCTACACTTGACCATGGTTAGAAGATGATAAGAATTCCATTATTATTCATTTTAGAAATAACTTATCATAAGTTTTTCTATCATCTTCTTCTTCTTCTCAAAGTGAGAAAGCTTGCTACTTTAATGGCAAGTTGTGATCTAGTGAGCAAAATCCAAATCTAAAGTGAACCCATCTCCTATTTCTTCACCCTCTACCTCTAGCCAAGTTGTAGAGTGTGTTTTCTTCACAAATTTCATCACTTTGTGAAGTCGGAGCTTGAACTTGCGATGCCTCGACGTAGATCGTCTTTGACATGAAGCCGGCGATCTAGCTCACCCGTTTCTCCGACGAAGCCGACGTTTGAGCCCGGAGCTCGACTAGGACAGTGAGGAGACGTCGTTGCGGAGCCGTGGAGGTGGACATCCGGATCTACAAAGGTTGTATTTCCGTTTAAACTATAGTTAAGTGTTAACTAGCTTTCTATTTCGCCTAGACATCTAGTCTAAGATCCGTAGTCTAGAGTTTCTCGGCACTAAAAATTTTAATTTGGCATGTTCGATGCCTTGTGTGACCTCATTAGGGTGCCTAGGAACCTTTCACTGGTATCAGAGCCTAGCTAGAGCCTTAGGCGAAGTCCCGACGACGTTTGAAACCCGATCGAACCGAAATCCAAAACCTAAAAATGCTCTCTGGACTTTTTCTAAAAATTCGGATTTTTGTCAATTAAAAATATGTAGAAAATCAAGCAGGGTGTTATTAGAATTACTGTGAAATACGAGGGGGTAATTCCACTTTTCCACCGCGGAAGGGCGGCACATGCTAGGCATGTGCGGCGCTTCCGCGGCGTTACTGTTCCCTTAAATAATTATTTCTTCACAGTAACTGATATAATTCAATGCTGTGTATTCTGGGATATTTTTATTGTGACTTTACAGAAGAGTATTTTGGGGTACTATTGGGAATCAGTATTTCGATCGGATTATCAAATTTCGTTTTTAGTGTTTTTCCAGATAATTGTAGAATATGTTAAAGAGTTCGACCGGATATAAAAATACCCAGGTTTTCCCCTGCCGGAATATCCAAGTGTTGGATTATTGTGTGGTTAAAAGACGTTCTGAGTAGTGCAAGTAACGCGATGGTCCCTCTAGAAGACACAAACCTTAACTCGATTATGTGACCGTCTTGAACTGCCCTTTGAACCTTCGGGTTTGGGGCAGTACGGCGTGCCACATGTGAGGCGTTGGCTTGACCCTTCTACGGCTGGACCGTTGGTACTGAGGTATGAAGTGAATGTCTTTGAACCTATTTCATGTGTTGATCGGTGTCGGGAAAACTTGGGTGTTCGAAAGTTCGATCGGAAAGTTTGATATATTCTATTTATCCGGAATTGGATACAATAATTGGAATTCACAAAAGGTTATGAGATAACTGGATGAATGTTATAGATCTAGCAGTTTAGTTTCACAAGATATCGAAAAGAGTTTTCGATGATGGGACTAAAATGCGGGATTTATAACTGTTAGGCATGTGATGTCTAAAGAGATTGCGGATTCCAATTGTTGTAGTTTTACAATTTCTTTTCTGTGACCGTAAGTGTAGTATGTTCATATCGCCGGTTTCGTTGCTATACGTCAACGACAATTGGGGTATGCATACTTACTTACGTTGATGACATGTGATGTTATGTGTTGCTGGATATGTTATATTGGATCATCGTAATCGAATAGCCGGGGGTTTTTATGTGAGATGAGTGTTTTTCATTTTCATTCATGTAAAAACTTGTATGTAATATTCTTTTATTTGGGGCACTTCCAGGTAGCGGAAGCCGTCACCCTTTGTATATTATTTACTTTTCCGCATTAGGATAGACCCAAGGAGGGGAGCACAAGTAACCGGGTTCTGGGGTCCAGTGGGAGACCAACTCGAGGAGTCGAGTCCGGGTCTCCTAACCCTAGAATTGGCAGGGTTGCTTGCCGCTCTCGTAGGGGTCTAGGGGTGTGGGATTGGCTATTCATCACGACCGTGGAATCCGTGTTTTATACTGGCTCGTATTGAAAACACGGACGTCCTAGTATATCCAATATTTCATATGTTTATTCTGCTGCGATATCTGTGATGTGATCATGAGATGATTCTGTGATGGATATAATATATAGTATATATGATATATTATATAGACGTTACTTATGTTTTACACCCGCGCTAGCCCTGCCCTGCTCTGTCGTTAGTTACCTAACCTAACGGTGCACGAGGGGACATCGAGGCGAATGCGGATGGCATAAGTGTACGTCATATCTATCTGTGATGTTTAGGTATTTAAATGATGGGACTTCATTAATGTGATTAATGAAAGATAAGAAACCTAAGATGTTGTAGAATCAGATTTTAAATAAAACAGGTAGCTACAGTTCGTGCTTTGCATAGCGGTATATATGATATACCCCGCACCTTATTCGATGAGGAAAGGACCGAGATCCCTTCACCGGGAGTGACTCCTTTAGCAATAACTGGCAGATGCTACACACTCGGTTTGTTTTTTGACTGCTTTTGCGTTTTTGCTTTGCACAGCGATATATATGATATATCCCGCACCTCATTCGACGAGGAAAGGACCGAGATCCCTTCACCGGGAGTGACTCCTTTAGCAAAACTAGAAAAGCCTCAAAATCACTCCATTTCAAAACATCATTTGATTCTACAACGATATCAAGCTCATTACGCTCATGGTTTTCAGAAAAACCTGGCGTAGCCCTCCGTCATTTCAGATGAGTAGTAGTTAGTATTCGTGCTACGTTTGTTGGCCTGCGTCAAGGCGTAGTGTGCGGTAGCTAACTAGTATTTATCTGCTTATGCATATGATGCAGATTGGATTAGGGTAGTCGTGCGACTTTGTTGGCCTGCGTCAAGGGTCGTACGGGTGGGTTTAATTCAATCAGGAAATGACGGGTTGAACTTGACTAGCGCACTATGGTTTGTTGGCCTGCGTCAAGGTCATAGCACGCTAGGGGCAAAATATTATCGGGAATTTCAAGTGTTGAAATTTGCAATGAGATTGCATACCTTCTATGAGATAGTTGGATCCCGATACCCGCTGCGAGTAAGAGTTACTCCTGGGAGAGTTTTATACATTACAATTAGCCGATCAAGTAGGTGTCTAGAAAGGTGTTAACGAGGTTACGCCTCTGGGAAAACGAGGTTTACAGTAATTAGGTTCGTGCGAAAGCACGGGGGACCTCCCTCAAAGTACCGACACTGTCCTGGCTGAAAGATTGGCGAACTTGTAGTGTGTAATTAATCCCGGCTAGTCTTTCCTTTTAGGGTTTGGAGGAAGATTTGATAAAAAGCAGTGGGAGCCATCCTGATTAGATAAGATAATAACCAATCTGATCTTGCACGAGCTTACGCTAAAGTGTTTTCTTCTCTCTCTCTCCAGGTAGCAACCATTTCATGCCTTAATAAAGATAATAATATGGATGTATTGACCGAACCCGCATGTTATACTGTGCTGGGGAACGTTGGTTCCGTTCCTTCTTATAAGAGTTATAGGAATGAACAGGAAATAGGGGAATACCAGGATTCCCATGCCACCCGAATCAAGAAAGTACATGTTGATGCATTTTCTTCGGGTGTGTTCGTTACTGAGAACTGTTTCTCCATTTGCTCTACGTCCTGGGTATTGGATACCGGGTCAGGATCCCATATATGTAATCAGTTACATGGGCTTAGGAAAGGTAGAGAACTTGGAGAAGGTGATAAAGACATTAGAGTCGGAAATGGTGCAATTGTTGCAGCTAAGACTGTCGGGGAATATCACCTTGTATTACCAACTGGTAATACATTGGTCCTGAACGAATGCTATTACATGCCGAACCTGATATGCAACATTATATCAGTCTCTTTATTAAGTAAAGAGGGATATAATTTTGTATTACAGGACAATGTTATGAACATTTTCCATAACCAAAAGTTGGTTGGATCAGGCACGTTGTGCAATGGCATTTATGTTCTAAACCAATCAATAGTCCTCAGTATAACAAACACACACAAGAGGAAGAGTTCTGAACTCAATGAATCCTTCTTGTGGCATTGTAGACTGGGTCACATCAATGCGACACGACTAGCTAAGTTGCATAAAGATGGATATTTAAATTCGTTTGAATTTTCATCTTATGACACTTGCCAGTCATGTCTCAAAGGCAAGATGACCAAGACTCCGTTTACGGGACACGGAGAAAGAGTTACCGAACTCTTAGGACTGATACATAGTGATGTATGCGGTCCCATGTCTACACATGCCAGGGATGGTTCTTCATACTTCATTACATTCACTGACGATCTCTCTAGGTTCGGGTATGTGTTCCTGATGAAACACAAATCAGAAGCTTTTGAGAAATTTAGGGAATATAAACAAGAAGTCGAGAACCAAACCGGAAAAAGTATTAAAATCCTACGATCTGATCGAGGAGGAGAATACTTAAGCAATGAATTCCTGGACTTCCTAAAAGAGAATGGGATTCTCTCTCAGCTGACTCCTCCATATACACCACAGCACAACGGTGTATCAGAACGAAGGAACCGCACCCTATTAGATATGGTGCGCTCTATGATGAGCACAGCTGAGTTACCTATTTCCTTCTGGGGATATGCACTGGAAACAGCTGCAGACCTATTGAATATGGTTCCCACCAAAACCGTGCCGACCACTCCATATGAGATATGGAAAGGAAAGAGACCATATCTTAATTATGTTAAGATATGGGGTTGTGCGGCCTATGTAAAAACGCAAAATCCGGACAAACTCGCGGCAAGGTCCATTCTGTGTAAGTTTATTGGATATCCCAAACATTCGCGAGGGTATATCTTCTACCACCCTGAGGAACAAAGAGTGTTTGTTTCTCGGCATGCCACCTTTTTAGAAAAGGAATTTCTTGAAAAAGAGATTAGTGGTCATGAGGTAGAACTGGAAGAGGTTCCAGCTGCTCAAGCTACAACAGAAGATCTGGTGGAACCAGAGGATTCCATAGTTCCCGATGAACCCCAGCCACTCCGCCGATCTAGTAGGGTTCCTCGCCAACCTGAGAGATACTACGGTTTTCTCATGGACGGTAGGAGCGAGGATTGCATCATGGAGGATGATGACCCAACTAGCTTCGAGCAGGCCATCACGAGTGGGGACTCAGTGAAATGGCTGGATGCTATGCGGTCCGAGATGGATTCCATGTACACCAACAAAGTATGGACTTTGGAAGTTGCTCCTGAAGGGGTAAAACCCATTGGGAGCAAGTGGATCTTCAAGAAGAAACTTGGTGTAGATGGGAAAGTGGAGACTTTCAAAGCTAGACTTGTAGCAAAGGGTTTTCGTCAAAGACCAGGTGTGGACTATGACGAAACCTTTTCTCCAGTGGCTATGCTTAAATCCATCCGAATCATGCTTGCCATTGCTGCCTTTCATGACTACGAAATCTGGCAAATGGATGTTAAGACCGCCTTTCTAAATGGTGATTTAGAAGAGTGCGTGTACATGACTCAGCCAGAGGGCTTCGTAGACAGTGGGAGCAGCGGGAAGGTGTGCAAGTTGCTTAAATCCATTTATGGATTAAAGCAAGCATCGCGGAGTTGGAACATCTGCTTTGACGTCGTTATCAAAGAGTTTGATTTCGTCAAAAATCCAGATGAACCTTGTATTTACAAGAAGGTGGCAGAGAGTAAGGTTGTCTTCCTCGTATTGTACGTGGACGACATACTCTTGATAGGAAATGATATTCCTATGCTGCAATCGGTCAAGCTCTTCTTATCACAAAGATTCTCAATGAAAGATCTTGGTGATGCCTCCTGCATATTGGGAATCAGGATCTATAGAGATAGATCCAAACGGATTTTGGGATTGTCCCAATCCAGGTACATTGACACCATACTAAAGAGGTTTAGTATGGAAGAGTCCAAGCGTGGGAACTTACCCACGATCTCTGGAGTCACTCTCTCCAAAGAGATGTCTCCCAAGACTGATTTGGAGAGAGCTCGCATGCAAGGGATACCCTATGCTTCGGCAGTAGGCTCTATCATGTATGCGATGCTATGTACCAGACCCGATGTAGCATACTCACTAAGTGTAGTGAGCAGGTATCAAGCTGATCCTGGAGAGAGTCACTGGACAGCTGTGAAGAGCATTCTCAAGTACTTGCGAAGGACTAGAGATATGTTCTTGGTGTATGGTAACGGAGAGCTCCAAGTGGAGTCCTTTACCGATTCGAGCTTCCAGAGTGATAAGGACGACTCTAAGTCGCAGTCGGGCTTTGTCTTTACCCTTTACGGAGGGGCGGTTAGCTGGAAGAGTTCCAAGCAGGAAACCGTGGCAGACTCGACGATGGAGGCTGAATACATCGCTGCCAACGATGCTGCTAAAGAAGCTGTCTGGATCAAGAAGTTCATTACTGAACTTGGTGTGGTTCCATCCATTGAGCATCCAATACCTTTGTATTGCGATAACAATGGAGCAGTGGCTTTGGCCAAGGAACCCAGGTCCCATCAGCGGTCCAGGCATATTCTGAGGCGGTATCACCTGATCCGGGAGATAGTTGATCGCCGGGAGATCGAGGTCAGGAGAGTTGACACGAAGAACAACACGGCGGATCCACTCACGAAGGCCATTCCCCAGATACAGTTTGAGAGACTCTTCGGGATGCTCGGTATGAGATACTACAGCAGCTGGCCCTAGTGCAAGTGGGAGATTGTTAGTTGTATGTATGCCCTAGAGGCCAGTATTGTACAGATTATGTATATTATATTGGATGCTTGGACATATATAGAGATGACTTTCTTGCTCGACATGATAGTATGCTATCTGGTTGCCATTTATCTTAACATGTACACTAGTCTCTTTATACTGTCTTATAGTTACATGTTGGTAAAGCCCTTAGGATTTGTACTTGACTACCTGGACTATGATGCAGATCATACTAGTGGGGACATGGTAGTCCATAAGTACATCCTTCAAGGTCCCTAGTCGTGGGTGTATCGAGATGGGGCATCGATATACCAGAGTAGACTAGCGTATACGCTTCTCGACCCATGTGATGGGCGATGGATGATCCCATATCCATTGATGTTTGACATCAGAGATGGTATACGGGTGCTCAGTGGAGACTGGGTACACTGGACGGACTCGTCGAGAACTCCCAGATGGTATTATACCTCACGTCAGATGGCAGTTCTCAGGTGACACTTGTACAGGTTAGTCTGTAGACCCGAGATCGTCATAGAGTCTTGTGTGATTCCCACTGTGCTTTGATCTCCACCTTACCACGTCCATGAGGGCGTGCAAAACGGTGGTCTTTGGGTACAGTCCCGAGTCACATGGAGGCAATGAGCGATAGGAGGGGTTTCGTCTCTCCCGGTATTGGGAGTTGATGTTGTGCTGTGCTCGATTGGCCGTAGCAGGGAAGTCCCTGGCCAGGGCTGATCAGAGATTTACTGGTAAGTGTTACCAGTAGTTTCTCGACCCGTTACGAGCCTCACATCGGCACGACTTATCGGGTTATTGGGGTCTGACGTATACCACCCCTAGACTTGATATGCGACGTATCAGACGAAGAGACTTGACTGTATGGTAAGTGTTACTGGTCGGATTCGCAGGAGTGTGAGCGGGCTAGCTCGTCGATCTTCTGATCGCTCAATACCCGGGTGGCCGTTACGTTTAGCAGACCGCTTGCGGCTTGTGGGTGCTTGATATGATCATCATCTGCTACCGGCGTATTGACGAGTCTTTAGAGTCCTACACAGAGGTTTCCTGGTTCAAGCGAAACGAAATAGGAGTGCATATGAGATATGTGCGGGACCGAGAATAATGCGTGTATGTGATACCGTATTTGATTCTCGCGATTAATGTTTCGATTGGTTGTATGTGATATAACCTTGTTATCGAATCGAAGATCGATTCGATAAGTCGATACATTGAATACTAGTCGGTTATGTGCGACATGACCGGATCATTGAATCAAGTGTTGATTTAATGATTTAATGTATAATTATATATTTGATATATTACTTTGCATTAACTAGTATTGGTTCACTTTAAACGGACTTTTCTCACTTGATGTGCACATTGTATATGTGATATACTTCTGTGCAATTACATGTATCATGTTTGATGATGCATGTTGTTTTGGCTTTGTGTAAAGAATGCAACCATGGTTATGAGAGTGGTTAGGGTTTAAGATTTATTCTCTTATTATTAAATCCTTTTATTATTTATTAAATAGATTTATGGAAACAAAAGGGTTTCATTTTATCATGAAGTGTGGTGAAGCTTCATGAAGCTTTTTGTAATGATGCCATTTTGTCTCCTTGCTTAAACCTAACCACTCCCACTAACCATGGTCAATTCTCTACACTTGACCATGGTTAGAAGATGATAAGAATTCCATTATTATTCATTTTAGAAATAACTTATCATAAGTTTTTCTATCATCTTCTTCTTCTTCTCAAAGTGAGAAAGCTTGCTACTTTAATGGCAAGTTGTGATCTAGTGAGCAAAATCCAAATCTAAAGTGAACCCATCTCCTATTTCTTCACCCTCTACCTCTAGCCAAGTTGTAGAGTGTGTTTTTTTCACAAATTTCATCACTTTGTGAAGTCGGAGCTTGAACTTGCGATGCCTCGATGTAGATCGTCTTTGACACGAAGCCGGCGATCTAGCTCACCCGTTTCTCCGACGAAGCCGACGTTTGAGCCCGGAGCTCGACTAGGACAGCGAGGAGACGTCGTTGCGGAGCCGTGGAGGTGGACATCCGGATCTACAAAGGTTGTATTTCCGTTTAAACTATAGTTAAGTGTTAACTAGCTTTCTATTTCGCCTAGACATCTAGTCTAAGATCCGTAGTCTAGGGTTTCTCGGCACTAAAAATTTTAATTTGGCATGTTCGATGCCTTGTGTGACCTCATTAGGGTGCCTAGGAACCTTTCACAAAACTCTCCCAGGAGTAACTCTTACTCGCAGTGGGTATCGGGATCTGTTCATCTCAGAAAACTGCAATTTAATACCGCTCATTCATTATCTATTTTGTTGTATACGGTACTATTAACCAGTGTCTGCTCAGTAAATACAGATTACAGGTATCCATGATATAATACTGGAAACTCACTCAAAATCATGGATATAACGTTTGGGAGCCGACACTGCAAACAGAACAGAAAACCGATCAATAACCAAAGAGTTCTATTGCAAATAAATGTGTGCACACAATTTTGGTCCAACACAACGTAAGTGTGCACATGCTCTTTGGCATATGGACCATGGTGGGGCTGCCTTAGCACAAGTGAGTGTGATGTGTAATAAATGCTAAAAGATGTGATGTGATTTAAAAGCATCAAGTTTCCCTCCAAGACTACTGAGTATAACCCAAGCTGATATGAAGAAATCAAACATTACCGGTGGACTTATTGAGTGCACTCAAGACCACCACCCCAACTCGAGCCTCGTTGCTTAGACCAAGCCCAGCGAGACCCCCTCAAAAACCGGCGTGGCTGGGTCCCAATGCTCCAAATGTTCCCATTTTTCATATGGTTGTTTATTTGGGTCACATCATCTTATTTGTATTGTTTGTTTGTTCTGGAATGAAGCCTATAAATACCAGATCAATGGGCAAGGGGGAAGGATACTTTTGGTTTTAGTTTTAGTTTAGAACAATTGTAATTTGTACATGGTAACTTACCTTTCCTTTGAACTCTTGAGCTCTTGCCCTTTATCTTGACCTTGCAACTTCTTCATTGAACTTGCAAGCTTAAGATTTAGGTTCTTGAATTCAAGATTAGTTGTATTTTATTTGAAAATCAATAAAAGTTCTCATTATTCATTACATGTTTCTTGCTTTATACGAACTTTGAACTTGTGAAATCCTTGTCTTGCTTTGATCTTGCAACCTCTTAAGTGAGCTTGCAACTTTAAAGTTTGGTATTTTGATTTCACATGGTACGGGCTTAAAGAACATTTGAAGATATTTGCACGTAAGATATATCGGTTCTTAACTTTCTAGCCTTGACTTTACTTTTCTTGCAATTTTTGTTATGTGCCTTACTCTTTTCTTTCTTTTTATTTTTGGTATTGTAAATATGTGTGAGTAATTAATTTACTTGTTAAGGGTAGAATATGGTTAGGTTGTGTTAGGAGATGTAGTTGCTAAAACCTTAAAAACCTTAACTTTGTAATTAAAACTCCGACCAAAAGACTCGCAATTTCGCTCTGTTAGGCACCCTATCCTACCACGATAGCGGTGAATCCTAATCGTGACCGGTTGCGAGTGATTTGCCGAAGGCTAGGTCAAGAGACAACAACGGAAGGATAAGGGACAAGAAATACGGATTTAGCACACAATCGCAAATACCGTACTTCAAGTTCCCTAATCCACGTTGTTGCCTATTGCCTTAGTGTCAATATCAGAATTAGGTCTATAAGGAAATGGAAAACATCATCCTAACGTAAACTAATCTAAAACTACCCCTAACAAGTCTTTTTATTGAACATATCATAGTTACGACACTTAGTATAAATAACTGTTAGTTATATGTATGCCCTAGAGGCCATTACTATACATAGGATGTATATTGCAGTGGATGCTTGGACATATATAGGGAGGACTTTCTTGCTCGACATGATAGTATGCTATCTGGTTGATCTTTACCTTAACGTGTATACTAATTGTCTCTCTGTTACATGTTGGTAAAGCCCTTAGGATGTGTACTTGACTATCTGGACTATGATGCGGATCATACTAGTGGGGACATGGTAGTCCATAAGTACATCCTTCAAGGTCCCTAGTCGTGGGTATATCGAAACGGGGCATCGATATACCAGAGTAGACTAGCGTATACCTTCTCGACCCATATAGATGGGCGATGGATGATCCCATATCTATTGGTGTTTGACATCAGAGATGATATACGGGTGCTCAGTGGAGACTGGGTACACTGGACGGACTCGCCGAGAACTCCCAGATGGTATTATACCTTACGTCAGATGGCAGTTCTCTGGTGACACTGGTACAGAGTAGTCTGTTGACCCGAGATCGTCATAGAGTCTTGTGTGGTTCCCACTGTGCTTTGATTTCCATCTTACCACGTCCAAGAGGGCGTGCAAAACGGTGGTTTTTGGGTACAGTCCCGAATCACATGGAGGCAATGAGCGATAGGAGGGGATTCGTCTCTCCCGGTATAGGGAGTTGATGTTGCGCTGTGTTCGATTGGCTATAACCGGAAATCCCTGGCCAGGGTTGCTGAGATTTACTGGTGAGTGTTACCAGTAGTTTCTCCCACTGTTATAGACCTCATATCGACACGACTTATCGAGCTATTGGGGTCTGACGTTTACCACCCCTAGGCAAGATATGCGACATATCAGACGACGAGACCGGACTGTACGGTAGTGTTGCTGGTTGGATTCACTGGAGTGTGAGCGGGCTTGCTCGTCGATCTTCTGATCGCTCAATACCCGGGTGGCCGTTACGTTTAGCAGACCGCTTGCGGCTTGTGGGTGTTTGATATGATCATCACCTGCTGCCGGCGTATTGACGAGTCTTTAGAGTCCTACACAGAGGTTTCCTGGCTCAAGCGAAACGAAATAGGAGCGCATATGAGATATGTGCGGGACCGAGAATAATGCGTGTATGTGATACCGTATTTCATTCTCGCGATGAATGTATCGAATGGTTGTATGCGATATAACCTAGTTATCGAATCAAGGATTGATTCGATAAGCCGATACATTTGATATTAGTCGGTTATATGTGATATGACCGGATCGTTAAATCAAGTGTTGATTTAATGATTTAATGCATAATTATATATTTGATATATTACTTTGCATTAACTAGTATTGGTTCACTTTAAATGGTTTTTCTCACTTAAAGTTCACAAGTTGTATATGTGATATACTTTTGTGCACTTGATTGTATCATGTTTGATGATACATGCTTACTTGAGTTTGTGTAAAGATTAAACCATGGTTATTTAAATGGTTAGGGTTTTGTTTTTCATATCTATTTATTCATTTATTTCTTTCTTTCTTTTTGGCAAAAGAAAAGAAAAATGGTGGCTTTCTTTGGATGCATGTTGAAGCTTCATGAAGCTTTGACTAAGTCACCATTTTTGTCTTCATGCTTAACCCTAACCATTGACCTAACCCTAGTTTATTCTCTACACTTGACCATGGTTGGATTATGATAAGTATTCATTTTATTTTCTTTTTGAGATATACTTATCATAACATTTTTCATCTTCTTCTTCTTCTTCTTCAAGAAGAAGCTTGCCTCTATCAATGGCAACTTGAGAAAATGAGTGAGAAATCCAATTCTAAAGTGAACCCACTTCCTATTTCTTCATCCTCTACCACTTGACAAGTAGTATAGGGTGTTTTCCTTCACAAGTTTTCATGGCTTGGTGAAGTTGGAGCTTGATCTAGCGATGCCTCGATGTAGATCATCTTCGGCATCGTCGTCGATGACCTAGCCCGCTTTTTCTCCGATGAAGCCGACGCTAGAGGCCAAGATCCGATTTGTACAGCGAGGAGACTTCATCGCGGAGCCATGGAGGTGGAGAACCGGATCTACAAAGGTTGTATTTCCGTTTACCATTTAGTTAAGTTGTTAACTAGTTTCTTTTTCGCCTAAACTTCTAGCCAACGATCTTGTTAGGGTTTCTCGGCACCGTTAAAATTTGAAATTGGCATGGTTGATACCTTGTGAGACCTCATTAGTGTGCCTAGGAACCCTACAGTGGTATCAGAGCCTAGCTAGAGCCTTAGGTGATGCGTAAACAGAGTTAGAAATCCGATCGAACCGAAACCGTAACCCTAATATTGCTCTCTGTACATTTTTGAAAATCGTGGATTTTTGAGAATTAAAAATATGCAGAAAACTCAGTAGAAGATTCTAAGAATTACTGTATAAAACGGGGGCCCTGAATCCAAAAAAGCGCGGCGGAACCGCGGCATTAGCATGCTAATGCGGCGGTTCCGCGGCCCTTTTGTCTCTTCTTGCAATTAATTTTGCACAGTAATTCCTAGTTTGCAGTGCTGGTTTTCCTGGAAATTTTTAATGTTTTTTCAAGAGTTGAATTTTTGGGGGTTGTATTGGGGACTCGGTGTATCGATCGGATTGTCTAATTTTGTCAGTGTGTTTTTCCGGGTATTTTTAGAATATGTTAAAAAGTTCGACCGGATATAAATACCCACTTTTTCCCCTGCCGGAAAATTTCCAATTGTTGGACTTTTCCGTAGTTTAACGACGTTCTAAGTAGTGCAAGTAACGCGATGGACCCTCTAGAAGACAACAAACCTTAACTCGATTATGTGACCGTCTTGAACTGCCCTTTGAACCTTCGGGTTTGGGGCAGTACGGCGTGCCACATGTGAGGCGTTGGCTTGACCCTTCTACGGCTGGACCGTTGGTACTGAGGCACGAACTGAATGTTTTTTAGACTTGTTTCATGTGTTGATCTGTATCGGGAAAACTTGGGTGTTTGAATGTTCGATCGAAAAGTTTAACATTTTCTATTTATCAGGAATGTGATACAATAATTGGAATTCACAAGTTGTTATGAGATAACGGAATGAATATTATAAACATAGCAGTTTAGTCTCACTTGATCGGTTGCCACGGAATTTTGATGTGATCAAAAGTCCGTCGCAATCACGTAGCGTACGCGGATACTCGCCGAGTAAACTTAATAGACAGCCTCGCTCCATAGCCCCGACCAAGTGACTGTAGGAGAACCCCGTCGCCGAAAGCATCCGTTCGGGTGCTCGCGGTAGCGGTGTTCCGCCTTGGTGCACTTCGTCGACGGTATCGGAGGTGCGGCCGCCTACTAAAGTTTGCGACGAGCATTCGATCAGGATTTCGGGAATCTTGTTGAATTGCCCGACTTGATATTGAAAAGAGTTTTCGATAAAGAGACTAAAATGCGGGATTTATAATTGTTAGGCATGCGATGTCTAAGGAATTCATTTGATTAGGCATGCGATGTCTATGGAGGTTGCGGATTCCAACTATTGTAGTTTTACACTTTCTTTTCTGTGACCGTAAGTGTAATATGTGATATCGCCGGTTTCGTTGCTATATATCAACGACAATTGGGATGCGCATATTTACTTACGTTGATGACATGTGATGTTATGTGTTGCTGGATATGTTATATTGGATCGTCGTGTTTGAATAGCCGGGGGTTTTTATGTGAGATGAGTGTTTTTCATTTTCATTCATATAAAAACTTGTATGTAATATTCTTTTATTGGGGCACTTCCAGGTTGCGGAAGTTGTCACCGTTGATGTATATTATTTACTTTTCCGCACTAGGATAGACCCAAGGAGGGGAGCACAAGTAACCGGGTTCTGGAGTCCAGTGGGAGACCAACTCGAGGAGTCGAGTTCGGGTCTCCTAACTCTAGAATTGGTAGGGTTGCTTGCCGCTCTCGTAGGGGTCTAGGGGTGTGGGTTTGGCTGTTCATCACGACCGTGGAATCCGTGTTTTATACTGGCTCGTATTGAAAACACGGACGTCCTAGTATATCCAATATTTCATATGATTCTTCTGCTGCGATATCTGTGATGTGATCATGTGAAATGTTCTGTGATGGATACTGTATATAGTATATATGATATATTATATAGGCGTTACTTATGTTTTACACCCGCGCTAGCCCTGCCCCGCTCTGTCGTTAGTTACCTAACCTAACGGTGCACGAGGGGACATCGAGGCGAATGCGGATGGCATAAGTGTACGTCGTATTTATCTGTGCTGTTTAGGTACTTAAATGATGGGACTTCATTAATGAGATTAATGAAATAAAAGAAACCTAAGATGTTGTAGAATCGAATTTCAAAATAAAACAGGTAGCTACAGTTTTTGCTTTGCACAGAGGAATATGTGATATATCCTGCACCTTATTCGATGAGGAAAGGACCGAGATCCCTTCACCGGGAGTGACTCCTTTAGCAATAACTGGCAGATGCTAGACACTCGGTTTGTCTTTTGATTGCTTTTAAGTGTTTTTTTGCTTTGCACAGTGATATATATGATATATCCTGCACCTCATTCGACGAGGAAAGGACCGACGATCCCTTCACCGGGAGTGACTCCTTTAGCAAAACTAGAAAAGCCTCAAAGACACTCCATTTCAAAATCATTTGATTCTACAACGATATCAAGTTCATTACGCAATAGGTTTTCAGAAAAACCTGTCGTAGCCCTCCGTCATTTCAGATAAGTAGTAGTTAGTATTCGTGCTACGTTTGTTGGCCTGCGTCAAGGCGTAGTGTGCGGTAGCTAAATGGTATTTATCTGCTTATGCATATGATGCAGATTGGATTAGGGTAGTCGTGCGACTTTGTTGGCCTGCGTCAAGGGTCGTGCGGGTGGGTTTAATTCAATCAGGAAATGACGGGTTGAACTTGACTAGCGGACTATGGTTTGTTGGCCTGCGTCAAGGTCATAGCACGCTAGGGGCAAAATATTATCGGGAATTTCAAGTGTTGAAATTTGCAATGAGATTGCATACCTTCTATGAGATAGTTGGATCCCGATACCCACTGCGAGTAATTGTTACTCCTGGGAGAGTTTTACACATTACAATTAGCCGATCAAGTAGGTGTCTAGAAAGGTGTCAACGAGGTTACGCCTCTGGGAAAACGAGGTTTACATTAATTAGGTTCGTGCGAAAGCACGGGGAACCTCCCTCAAAGTACCGACACTGGCCTGGCTGAAAGATTGGCGAACTTGTAGTATGTAATTAATCCCGGCTAGTCTTTCCTTTTAGGGTTTGAAGGAAGATTTGATAAAAAGCAGTGGGAGCCATCCTGATTAGATAAAATAAAAACCAATCTATTCTTGCAAGAGCGCACGCTGAGTGTTTTCTTCTCTCTCTCTCCTGGTAGCGACCATATCACGCCTTAATCAAGATAATAAAACAGATATATTGACCGAACCCGCTTGTTATACTGAGCTAGGGAACGTTGGTCCCGCTCCAACTTATAATTGTTATAAGACAGAGCAGGAATTTGGGGAATACCAGATTTCCCGTGCCACCCAAACGAAGAGAGTGCATGCTGATGCATCATCTTCGGGTGTGTTCATTACAAAGAACCGTTTCTCAGTATCCTCCGCATCCTGGGTATATGATACCGGATCAGGATCCCGGATATGTAATCTGTTACATAGGGCTACAAAAAGGTAGAAAAACTGAGAACGGGTGATAAGTTTCATGAGACAGAAAACGGGGCAAGTGTTGCAGCCAAGTCTGTTGGTCACTATCACCCTGTATTGTAATACATTGATTCTGAACGTATGTTATTAGATACCGAACCTGATATATAAAATCATATCAGTCTCTTTATTAGTAAAGAAATGATAAAATTTTGTATTGTTGGATAATGTTTTGAACATTTCCTATATCAAAAGTTGATCGGTTCAGGCACATTATCTAAAAGCATTGATGTTCTAAATCAAACTACAGTTCTTAAGTATACGGAACACACACAAGAGGAAGAGTTCAAATATGAGCGAATTCTTCTTGAGGTATTGTAGATTGGGTCATATCAATGCGACCAGACTAGCTGAAGTTACATATAGATGCATATTTAAAATCTGTTTGAATTTACATCTTATGAAACTTGCCAGTCATGTCACAGAGATAAGATGACCATAGCTCCGTTTACTGGAAACAGAGAAAGAGTTAATGAACTCTTGGGATGATACATGTTGATGTATGTAGGTCCCCTGTCTACACATGCCAGGACTGGTTTTTTATACTTAATTACGTTCTCTGATAATCTCTCAAGATTCAGTCATATGTTCCTGTTGAAACACAAGTCCGAACCTTTTGAGATAATCACAGAATATAAGTTAGAAGTAGAGAACCAAAATACGTGTATAAGTATTATGTCCTATGATGAGATCAGGGAGGAGAATACTTGTGCATGGAATTCCTGGACTATTCTAAAGGAGAATGAGATTCTCTCTCAGTATTACTCCTCTGTATACACCATAGCACGATGGTATATCGGGACGGAGCAATTGCACCCTATTCGATATGGCGCGCTCTATGATGAGTGCTACTGAGTTTCCTATTTTCCTTTTGGGAGTTATGCACTTGAGAAGCTGCATACCTATTGAATTAGGTTCAAATCAAATCAAGTTGCCTACCACTTCATATGTGATATGGAAAGGGAAGAGCCCATATCTTAAGTTGGTTAAGATTTGGGGTTGTCCGGGCTATGTCTAAAAGCATGATCCGGACAAGCTCGAGGCAAGGTCTGTTATGTAGAACTAGAAATGTTCCAGCTATACAAACTGCAGCTGATGATTTGGTAGAACCGAAGGATTCAATAGAAACCAACGAACCTCAGCCACTCCGCCGATCTAGTAGGGTTCCTCACCCACCTGAGAGATACTTCGGTTTCTCGATGACAGTGGGAGCGAGGATTGCATCATGAGATGATGACCCAACTAGTTTCGAGCTGGCCATCGGGGGTAGGACTCTGTAAGAATGGCTGGATGTTTAGTGATCTGAGATGGAATCCTTATACACCAACAAAGTATGGACTTTGGTTGCTATATCTGAAGGGTTAAATCCCCATCAGGAGCAAGTATATCTTGAGAAGATTACTTGGTGCAGATGGAAAAGTTGAGACTTTCAAAGCTAGACTTGTTAAAGGTTTTCGTTGTCAACCAGGCGTGGATAATGATGAAACCTTTTCCAGTACCTATGCTTAAGTCCATCCAGATCCTACTTGTCACGGCTACATACCATGACTACGATATCTGGTGGTTGGGTGTCATGACTGCTGTTCTAAATGATGTTTTAGAAGAGTGCGTCTATAAGTACACAGCCAGAGGGCTTCGTAAACAGTGGGAGCAGCGGAAACGTGTGCAAGATGCTTTATAGGATAAAGCAGGCATCGTGGAGTTGGAACATCTATTTTGATGTGTTAGTCAAAGAGTTTGACATCATCAAAATGGTAGATGAACCTTGTATAAACTAAAAGGTAGTAGGGAGTATAGTGACGATCCTCGTACAGTACGTGGATGGCATGCTCTTGATAGGGAAGGAGTTTCCTATGCTACGCTCGGTCAATCTCCGCTTATCACAATGATTCTCCACATAGGATCAAAGTGATACCTACAAAATCCTGGGTTTTGGATCTATGAGATAGATCTAATTGGATGTTAGGATACTCACTAGTTTTAGTGAGATGGTATCAGTTGATCCTGGGGAGAATTACTGGAAGGGTTCCAGGGTGATAAAGACGACTGAATGTCAGTCACAGGCATACTAGACGATAAAGGCAGGATACATCGCTACTTAAGATGCTACCAAAGAGGCTGTTTGGGTGTATATTGGTTCATGAGATGAACTATGTTCCTACCATTGTGAGACAATGGAGTTGTGGCTTATGCCAAGGAACATCGGTCCCATCAGTGATCCAGACATATTCTAAGGCAGTATCACCTGATCATGGAGATGGTTGATCTCTAAGGGATCGAGGTAAGGAGAGTAGACTCAGAGGACAACACGGCGGATCCACTCACGAAGGCCTATTCCCAGAGAGAGACTATTATGGGATGGTTGAGTATGAGATACTACAACCACTGCTACAGATGGCCCTAGTGCAAGTGGGAGATTGTTAGTTATATGTATGCCCTAGAGGCCATTACTATACATAGGATGTATATTGTAGTGGATGCTTGGACATATATAGGGAGGACTTTCTTGCTCGACATGATAGTATGCTATCTGGTTGATCTTTACCTTAACGTGTATACTAATTGTCTCTCTGTTACATGTTGGTAAAGCCCTTAGGATGTGTACTTGACTATCTGGACTATGATGCGGATCATACTAGTGGGGACATGGTAGTCCATAAGTACATCCTTCAAGGTCCCTAGTCGTGGGTATATCGAAACGGGGCATCGATATACCAGAGTAGACTAGCGTATACCTTCTCGACCCATATAGATGGGCGATGGATGATCCCATATCCATTGGTGTTTGACATCAGAGATGATATACGGGTGCTCAGTGGAGACTGGGTACACTGGACGGACTCGCCGAGAACTCCCAGATGGTATTATACCCTACGTCAGATGGCAGTTCTCTGGTGACACTGGTACAGAGTAGTCTGTTGACCCTAGATCGTCATAGAGTCTTGTGTGGTTCCCACTGTACTTTGATTTCCATCTTACCACGTCCAAGAGGGCGTGCAAAACGGTGGTTTTTGGGTACAGTCCCGAATCACATGGAGGCAATGAGCGATAGGAGGGGATTCTTCTCTCCCGGTATAGGGAGTTGATGTTGCGCTGTGTTCGATTGGCTATAACCGGAAATCCCTGGCCAGGGTTGCTGAGATTTACTGGTGAGTGTTACCAGTAGTTTCTCCCACTGTTATAGACCTCATATCGACACGACTTATCGAGCTATTGGGGTCTGACGTTTACCACCCCTAGGCAAGATATGCGACATATCAGACGACGAGACCGGACTGTACGGTAGTGTTGCTGGTTGGATTCACTGGAGTGTGAGCGGGCTTGCTCGTCGATCTTCTGATCGCTCAATACCCGGGTGGCCGTTACGTTTAGCAGACCGCTTGCGGCTTGTGGGTGTTTGATATGATCATCACCTGCTGCCGGCGTATTGACGAGTCTTTAGAGTCCTACACAGAGGTTTCCTGGCTCAAGCGAAACGAAATAGGAGCGCATATGAGATATGTGCGGGACCGAGAATAATGCGTGTATGTGATACCGTATTTCATTCTCGCGATGAATGTATCGAATGGTTGTATGCGATATAACCTAGTTATCGAATCAAGGATTGATTCGATAAGCCGATACATTTGATATTAGTCGGTTATATATGATATGACCGGATCGTTAAATCAAGTGTTGATTTAATGATTTAATGCATAATTATATATTTGATATATTACTTTGCATTAACTAGTATTGGTTCACTTTAAATGGTTTTTCTCACTTGAAGTTCACAAGTTGTATATGTGATATACTTTTGTGCACTTGATTGTATCATGTTTGATGATACATGCTTACTTGAGTTTGTGTAAAGATTAAACCATGGTTATTTAAATGGTTAGGGTTTTTTTTTTCATATCTATTTATTCATTTATTTATTTATTTCTTTTTGGCAAAAGAAAAGAAAAATGGTGGCTTTCTTTGGATGCATGTTGAAGCTTCATGAAGCTTTGACTAAGTCACCATTTTTGTCTTCATGCTTAACCCTAACCATTGACCTAACCCTAGTTTATTCTCTACACTTGACCATGGTTGGATTATGATAATTATTCATTTTATTTTCTTTTTGAGATATACTTATCATAACATTTTTCATCGTCTTCATCTTCTTCAAGAAGAAGCTTGCCTCCATCAATGGCAACTTGAGAAAATGAGTGAGAAATCCAATTCTAAAGTGAACCAACTTCCTATTTCTTCATCCTCTACCACTTGCCAAGTAGTATAGGGTGTTTTCCTTCACAAGTTTTCATGGCTTGGTGAAGTTGGAGCTTGATCTAGCGATGCCTCGACGTAGATCATCTTCGGCATCGTCGTCGATGACCTAGCCCGCTTTTTCTCCGATGAAGCCGACGCTAGAGGCCAAGATCCGATTTGTACAGCGAGGAGACTTCATCACGGAGCCATGGAGGTGGAGAACCGGATCTACAAAGGTTGTATTTCCGTTTACCATTTAGTTAAGTTGTTAACTAGTTTCTTTTTCGCCTAAACTTCTAGCCAACGATCTTGTTAGGGTTTCTCGGCACCGTTAAAATTTGAAATTGGCATGGTTGATGCCTTGTGAGACCTCATTAGTGTGCCTAGGAATCCTACAATAACAACTCAAGTTACGGTATTAACTCATCAAAACATGTTTAAAAAACTACCATCTCCCTGCGGACGACCCGTACTCATCGCAGCTCACTACACGCGACACCGTTTTTTATTGCGGTTATTTAAAATTCTTTTTAAAAACAACACGGTGAAAATCCATTTCAATTAGGATCCAACTATCATATAGAAAGTATGTAATCTCATTGCAAATCTCAACACTTGAAATTCCCGATAATGTTTTTACCCCTAGCGTCCTATGACCTTGACGCAGGCCAACAAATTATAGGGCGCTAGTCAAGTTCAACCCGTTCATTTCTTGATTGAATTAAACCCACCCGCACGACCCTTGACGCAGGCTAACAAAGTCGTATGACTACCATAATCCAATCGCATCACATGCTGCAGATAAGCACTAATCAGCTACCGCACACTACGCCTTGACGCAGGCCAACAAACGCAGCACGAATACTAAATAGTACTTATATGAAATGATAGAGGGCTACGCAGGTTTTTAATAAAACCATGAGCGTAATGAACTTGATATCGTTGTAAAATCTAGTGATTTTGAAAAGGAGTGTTTTTTAGGCTTTTGCTAGTTTCGCTAAAGAAGTCACTCCCGGTGAAGGTATCTCGGCTCTTTCCTCATCGAATGAGGTGCTGGATATTCTACAAGGAATACCACTTTGCAAAGCAAGAACTAGAGAAGCTATCAAAAGACAAAACCGAGTGGGTTGTAGCATTTGCTAGTTTCGCTAAAGAGGTCACTCCCGGTGAAGGGTTCTCGGCTCTTTCCTCATCGAATGAGGTGCTGGATATCCATCAAGGAATACCACTATGCAAAGCAAAAACTAGAGCTACCCTTTTTGAAAATTTGATTCTACAACATTTTTAGGTTTCTTTCTTTTCATTAATCTCATTAATGAAGTCCCATCATTTAATGTTTCCTAAATATCACAGAAAATGAAACGAAAATAGAACGTATGCTTATGCTATCCGCATTCGCCACTGGGCCCTGTCATGCACCGTTAGGTTACTTAACTACCGGCAGAGCGGGGGCTGGACTAGTGCAGGTGCAAAACATAAGCAACGTTTATTATATATATAACATTTGTCTCACGCAGTTATATGATCACATCACAGAACCAAGCAGCAGAAGCAACATATGAAATATTGGATATACTAGGATGTCCGAGTTTTAAATTCAGCCAGTAATGTAAAACACGGATTCCAGGGTCGTGATGAATAGCCAAACCCACATCCTTAGACCCCTACGAGAGCAGCAAGTAACCCTATCAATTCTAGAGTTAGGAGACCCGGTCTCAACTCCTTGAGATTGTCTCCCACTGGACTCTAGAACCCGATTACTTGTGCTCCCCGCCTTGGGTCTATTCTAATGCGGAAAAGTAAATAATATACATCAATGGTGACATCATCCTCAACCCGAATATATCCCAATAAAAAAATATTACAAACAGATTTTACATGAATGAAAATAAAAACTCTCATCTCACATAAAATCCCCGGCTATTCATTCACGACGATCCAATAAATCATATCACCAGCAACACATAACATCTCATGTTATCGACGTAAGTAAATATGCATAAACCGAAACTCCGTTGACATATAGCAAGGTGATCGGGATACCCCACATATTACACTTACGGTCGCAGAAAAGAAATGGAAAACTACAATAATTAGAATCCGTATATCCTTAGACATCATAAAGCCAGAATATCTCATATTCCGGATTTCATGCCTAACTTATAAACCTTGTATTTTAGTCTCAAATTGAAAGAACTTTTCAATTACTTTAGTCAGGTAATTCAACAGGATTCCCGACTACATTATCGAATACTCGTCGGAAACTTTAGCAGATGGTCGCACCCCTGATACCGTCAACGAAGTGCACTAAGGCGGAACACCGTGGCCGCAAGCACCCGAGTGGGTGCTTTTGGCAACGGTGTTCTCCTACATTCACTTGGTCGCGGCTATGGGGCATGGTTGTCTACTAGAGTTACCCGGCGAGTGTTCGCATACAATACGCGACTGCGACGGAGTTTTGATCCGAATCAAAACTCCGTGGCAACTGATTAACCGAGACTATTACACTGGATTTATAATATACTAACTAGTTTTCACAAAACTAATTAATCTGGATTCTAAATATTGTATCACATATCATCAAGATCTGTACAACGTTAAACATTTCGATCGGTTTATCAAACATCCACAAATTTCAGAGACCTCAACAACTTGAGAAGTATTAAAAATACCCAGAAAGTGATAAATAAAACCATAGAGCAGTAAAAGAAAAATGGCCCCCAACTCCCCAACACGGCGGCGGAACCGCGGCCAAACGAGCGTTTTGGCGGCGGTTCCATGGCGCTTTAGAGGAAATGGTGCTCCAAATTTCTTAGGGCTCTATAGAATACCCTGCACAATCTTTTGGATATTTTTAATTACGAAAATTTCAACGTTTGAAAAATTTGACAGAAAGCATGAAAATTTGCGGGTTTCGAAACCGATCGAACACTTTAACATCGTAAAGACCTACCCAAATATTCTAACTTAGCTCTGATACCTTGAAAGTCTACCCTAGCACCACCATGAGATTTTAGTAGCATCAAGTATGCCAAATTTTAAATTTTATAGGTTCTAAGTTAGACTAAACAAGATCTTAATTAAAAGATTAGGGTTAAACTATGATGATATGAAAACTAAAGTGAAGGAAGATGGTTATACCCTCGTAGATCGAGTCCTTCTCTTCTTTAGCTCCGGGTTGTAGTCACCGCAACTCCACTAGGCTCCACTTCGAGTTGAATGAACCTCCTCGTAGATCTTCGCGCCAAAGACGATCCACCCGAAGTCCCTCTGGCTCAAGCTACCTCTTCACTAAACTACCTTTAGTGAAGGCAACACACCGTAACAAATTACCAGTCTAGTGTGGGATAGTGAAGTAGGGGTTTTTAAAGCTCAATTGGATTCTCACAAGCTCAATGATTCACATCACATGTGAGGGTTTTGAGCTTAGAGGTGATATGAAGAAAGCATAGAGATCAAGAGAGAGCAAGAGCTCAAGAAGAATGGCTAAGGCAAAAAATGACCAAGTGATGAATGGTAATGAAAATGGCTCCTCACTTATTCAAGCATGGAATAAATTGCAATTCTAAATTGCAACCATGCTTGAATAGTGAGTCAAGGCCAATAAAATATGATAAAGACCATGCCTTAGACCATACCCAAAATATCTCTTCATTTTACACCCCATTTTTCTATTTTCATAAAATAGAAAATCAAGCCATGCTTCATATAATATATATATAGAGAGAGAGAGAATAATGGAGGAAAGAGGCCATAGGAGGGGATTTCCTCCTATGGTGTGGAAAATATACAACCTCCACCATTTTTCCGACGATCGGCACCCATCATCATCATCGTTATCATCTAAGATGTGCGTACACCAAATTTCATATGATTCCACAACTTTTTCACCGTTGATTTAGCAATGTAAAAAGTTCTATTGTCGGTAAACCGTTAATTTTGAACCCACTAAATCAACGGTGAAAAAGTTGTGCAATCACATGAAATTTGGTGTACGCACATCTTAGATGATAACGATGATGATGATGGGTGCCGATCGTCGGAAAAAATGGTGGAGATTGTATTTTTACCACGCCATAGGAGGAAATCCCCTCCTATGTCCTCTTTCCTCCATTAATCTCATATATATATATATATATATATATATATATATATCAATAAAGCAATTAGTGAGCTAATGTTATTAGTTAACATATAATTATATCAAATATAAATATACATCAAATTATAAAATCAACACTTGATTTAATAATCCGGTTATATCACATATGACCGACTAATCTCATTTATCTGTTTATCACATTATCAAAAAACACTTGATTCGATAATCTAGTTATATCATATATAACCTAACTGATAACAAATAACTGGCAGATTACAATACGGTATCACATACTTGTATTTAATCAGACCTACGCACATATCAACATATGTGCCCTACTTCGTTTCGCTAGAACCAGGAAACTTCTGTGTGGGACTCTAAAGACACACCAATACGCCAGTAGTAGGTGATGATCACATCAGTCGCCTATAAGCCGTCAGCGGTACTAGCTGGACGTAACGGCTACCCGAGTATTGAGCGATATGAAGATCAACAAGCAAGCTCATCCATACTCTCCATGAAGCCTATCAGTAACACTACCGTACAGTCCGGTCTCTTCGTCTGATATGTCGCATATCATGTCTATGGGTGGTAAACGTCAGACCCCATTAACGTGATAAGTCATGCCGATATCTGGCCTATAACGGTTTGAGAAACTACTGATAACTCTTATTAGTAAATCTCAGCAGTAGCCCTGGCCAGAGACTTCCAGTTATAGCCAATCGAGCATAGCGCAACATCAACCCCCAATACCGAGAGAGACGAAACCCCTCCTATCGCTCATTGCCTCCATGTGACTCGGGACTGTATCCAAAATCCACCCGTTTGCATGTCTCCTTTGAGCATGGTAGGGAGGAAATCAAAGCACAGTGGAGCCACACAAAACTCTATGACGATCTCGGGTCTACAGAGTAACATGTACCAGTGTCATCAGAGGTCTGCTATCTGACGATAAGTATACTACCAACTAGGAGTCCTCGATGAGTCATGTTCGGTGTACCCATTCTCCAATGAGCACATATGTACAATCTTTGATGTTACACACCAATGGTTATGGGATCAGCCATCGCCCTCTAAGGGACAAGAAACGTACACGCTAGTCTTCTCTGGAATATCGATGCCCTAGTCTCGATATCCCCTCGACTAGGAAGTGATTAAAGGATGTAATTTTGGACCACCCTGGCCCCACTAGTATGATCTCATCATAATCCCGGTAGTCAAGTACATGTCCTAAGGGCTTTATCAACATGTAAGAGAAAGAGAGTAAAGAATACCAGTCA
Source organism: Agapanthus africanus (assembly GCA_030015575.1). NCBI lineage: Eukaryota > Viridiplantae > Streptophyta > Magnoliopsida > Asparagales > Amaryllidaceae > Agapanthus > Agapanthus africanus. Next base: position 817,007,590 of record CM057339.1, on the reverse strand, counting down.
ATATGTTAAGATAAATAGTAACCAGATAGCATACTATCATATCGAGCAAGAAAGTCCTCTATATATATGTCCAAGCATCCACTATAATATACATCACATATACAATAATGGCCTCTAGGGAATACATATTCCTAACACCAAGTGTTCTTCATATGACATGCTCTTGCCAAATCATGGATGTAGCATTCAATGATGTCATGTATCATGTCATCAAATATCTTGGTATTGCTCTTTGATATGTCGCCCCTGGCATTCATTAGTTTGAAAGGTATGACTTTGTAACAGTATATTCCTAACAGTATACGGAAGGCTGTATGCTTCTAATCTTACGGATCAATCTACATCTAATTGTATCCTGACGATCCATCCATGAAGGAGAAGACCTCATGAGTAGAATTATTTTCGATCATCAGTTCGGTGACTGGTACGGGGAAGTCGTCTTTTGGACATATCTTATTGAGGTCTCGAAAGTCTATACAGATCCGGACGGTCCCGTTCTTCTTCATCACGAGGACGATATTGGCAATTCATTCGGGGTATTGGACTTCATGGATGAGACCGGAATCTATAAGCATCTTAATTTCAACACTGACACTCATCTCTATTTCAAGACGCATCCTCCTCAGAGATTATTTGATAGGCTTTATTCCCGTCATTATAGGCAGTTTGTGAACTGCTACATCTAGATCAAGACCTGGCATTTCAGAGTAATTCAACGCGAAGCAATTTTTGTACTCCATGAGTACAAATTTTAGACCAGCTACTTGATCATCATCAGCCCGCTGATGAACGTGGGTCGAGGATCTTCTTCGGTTTCCAAGTTTATCTTTTTCATTTCATCAACGGTGGTATGGATCACGTCTTCTAGTTCTTTTGGTGCTAACGCCATCTCCGAAATTTACTCTACTACATTTGTGAAGCAGTCGAGGGACTGAAGCGTATCTTCATCCCCCTTTTCAATGAGTAGTCATATCATATAGCAAGTGTGGGTAAGCTTCTGCTTCTTAAGGTGGTTACGCTCTGACTTGGCGAGGTTGTCTTGCATTGGCTCATGCTTTTGCGGAGGTTCCACCTTCCAGTTGTCACTCATTTTGAAATTTCCTTGCCAATATTGCCCTTCCACCTAATTCTTGAAAACGAAGCAATCTTTGATTGGATGACCAATGAACCGATGGTAAGGACAGTTTTCAGGATGATCAAAGGCATTATCTTCATGAGGATGCTTAGACATGGGCAGTATTAACATCTGGTGCTTCATGAAGAGGTTAAATATTTTTCTCGTGTTATTCCGGGGAAAAGAATATCCCCGTCCCATCCTCTCCGTAAGAGGTGGGGCTGAGCAACCTTGTGTCTTAGATGCGGATGGCGTCCTATATTCAATGTTGCCACCTTGAATTTTTTTCATTTATGAAGGAAGATTTGAGCAACTGTCGAGGATGAGGGTTATGGCTCGTCTTTCCCATAGATTGCCTGCTTAAGTGGGATCTTCTGGCTGCTTCATACAAGGTTGTCTCACCCATTCGATAGGCTTCTTTTATTAGCTTCTCAGTCGAGTCCTCTGGTGGCAGAGTCGCAATATTTTTTGGAGATGAATTAATGCAACTCATTGCTTCAGTATATCGCCCACTTGGGGGTAATTGCATGGCCTTTTTGTATAGGGCCATTATACCTTCTCCGAGTTCATTAAAATCCCGAATCACTTCTATTATCAGCAACTCAATCGGCACTTCAGATGATCCGGTTGGAGTACTTTACAAGGTTTCTTCACCTTGCTCGGCTAAGTTGTCTGCCATCTAAGTATCTTCCCTGTCGCTTAAGACATAACATCTATAAGCTCTCTTCTTCTTCTTAGGTCAGACATAGCCCAAATCGGTGGTGTCGAACTTTCCATGGGATGCTGGTTGGCAGGTCCCTGGCACTTCCCAGATCCTCTTATAATACTGAGCCTGACCGACAGTTTGTTCGAACGGTATTCCCTGCTGATGATGTTGTTCTTTCAAATTATTTTTATAGTATCTTGATATGGGGATTGGTTGTAACCTGTCGAGAATCGGCTCGATTCCATGCCAAATCTCTTTCTCCACCTTGATCTCTTCTGATTTATAGAAAAGAATCCCCTTCTTGCCTCTATTTCTGGGAAGCGCGTGAAAGGTAACTAGTTCTTGCAAGCTGTAGGTGCTGAGCACATCAAGTTCTTTGTAGTGATGCGGCAAATCTATTGTAATATGTAAGGCTCGATCGGCTTCATCGGGGACCTTCACCGACAGATGGATGGAGAAAATCGTTTAAGTTTCTTCTTCCGAGTCACTGCCGAAGATCGGAATAGGAATTGATGAGCTTGGTTTATTAGTTTACTTTGGAGGCTATCTCGTGTGTACTATTTCTTTCTATTCGGAGTCACTTCCAAAGATTGGGATGATCGCTGCTTGCACTTGTTTGTTTCTGGGTTTTTCACACTTCTCTGTATCTTTGTAGTCCAACAAGAAGTACTTTGCATTTTCATATTTTCGTACTTCGTTTACCATGAACGGGTTGAGCTCCCCTGTGATGGTGTGCTCCTGGCCATCCTTAAAATACTTTATACACTGATATTGTGTAGAAGGGATGACGCCATATTGGTGTAACCAAGGTCGACCCAGTAAAACTTTGTAGCGGGTTTTGCCTTCAATGACATGAAATTTGACGTCTGTGACGAGTTGTCCAAAGCGAAGCGTCAACACTATGGACCCCGACGTTCTTGAAAACTGGGAGTCGAATCCGGAGATGGTGATTTTCTCTCGGACGAGGTATCGTACATTCATGCTTGAGCACCTTAACATTAAGCAGGATGACCGAAGAACAGTTTTCCATGAGGATTTTATTTATTCTCTGATCATCATAGTACACAGCGATGTATAGCAGTAGATTGTGCTCGAACATCCCCAGGAGAATATCTTCTTCACTGAAGGTGATGTCGGCCGTGTATACCTCCATTATTTTATCCATAATTGCTTCTTCTGCAAAGTGTGCTTGGAAAAGGTCTGGTTCTTCGAGGGATTTAATTTAAGACTCCCGTAGTTCTTTTGATAAGAGCAAAGCATCGTATATGCTCAAGTGTGAAGGTAACCTCTTCAGATGGGCTAACACATTGTAGTCTATCTCATTTTTCTTGGGAAGGTCTTGTGCGGCGAGTTCTTTGGCCACTGATTGATGTGAAAGAAGTGTTTGTAGTTAACCGCAATCAATAACGGTGTCGCGTGTAGCTAACCGAGATGAGTACGGGTCGTCCGTAGGGATGCGTGGAACTTTTAATCTTGCGTTAGACGAGTTGATTAGAAATATGGGAGAGTGATTCTAGATCTATGTTGAATACGGATGTAGAAAATATAAGAAGAGAGCTTGTAAGGTTCGTTAGAATTTAGTAGTAATGGATGATTAAATAAAGATGACTCCTTTTTTCTTTTAATAGATTTAAAACTAGATCGATGGTGATGAATGAAGATCAGGGTTTTTGGAGGGAATAGGGTTCCCACTTTTAACCCTTATCTTTTCATTGACCTCTATTCATGTCTAACCTCTACCAAAACAATTGTTAATCTGATCTCAAATCGCGATCGAAACTATCAATAAATTGATAGCGCGTCCGATTAGGATGTTAACGATTCTTTTGATAAAATTTATAAACTTTATAAGATGTAAAGAAATTAAGGGATTTTATCATCCATTGATCTACCCTAATCCTACGAACCCTACAAGCGGAGAATTACTCACGCATGTCTGAAGAAGAATAAGAAGAAGGGATAAAGAAGGATATAATAATGCAGAAATTTAAATGTAAAATAATTAAACTAATGATCTGTCTTTATTAATCAACATTACAAGTACAAATCCTTCGAATTTAGATTACAAGAGAAAGAAGTTCCTCTCGATCTCTGCCTCGTAGGAAGTATTTGCTCCGTCAATATTCACGTCGCTCTATCACGTCAAATCGCGGACCTGTCGTGGATCTCTTATTCTTTGACGGTGATTTGCTTCGTGTTAAAAGTGATGATTTCTAACATTAGTCCTCGGTCCTTTATATAGCCCTCAAATCAAAAACCCTAGATCTCATAGGTTAAGATATGTAATCACGATCACCCACCAAAAATCTCAGATCCAACGGCCACAAAGAGGTCGTGGACCCGCCGCACAAATAGGGTTTTTGTCGCGCAACCGCCGCGCTTTAATGGGCTTAGGGTTTGGGTTTTATGCTGCAGCCTCATGTTAACACGTGGAGATCTTCTAGATATCTGGATTTTGGAAATATTTCCTGAGCCTCTGCCAGTATTGATTCTACGATTTTATTGGCAGATTTTTTATCCTGACATCTTGAATATCTTGATCTCCTGACCTGAGCTAAATCTGCACAATATCTCCATGAATAATATTAGTAATATTTGTTAATTTAGAGATATAATTTTAATTATTTTATATGGCAATAAATCTTTAAGAATATTTGATATGATATGCATATTTTCAATTACCAAAATATTACATAAATATTATATGCATATATTTTCCTTCATAATATTAATTATAATATATAAACATGTGGTAAAGAGTATTTTGCAGATAAACCCAAATATGTTCTATATTTATAATAAACACCTTTAAATATTTAAGAAAATTAAGGAAAATGTTATTTCAAATGTGCAATATTTTCGACTGAACAAATACTCCCAAACTTAACTTTGATCGTCCTGAGCAAACTATTTATTCAACAGGGAGATAAAAAGAAAAAGAAAAACCTAAGTAACACACTTTCGTAAGCAACACGATTGCACTGAGCACGTGCAACTTTAGGGGTCCCTAATAGGAGGAGTGTTGTCGCCTGAGGGTTTTCAGTAGATTACACCCATAAAATCTTATAATAAAAGAAAGAATATGAAAGTTGCGTACGAAGATAAGAAATATAAAAGAAAGAACTTGAAAATAAGAGTTTCCAACTACACTAGCTTTTCGGTTACCATGAGTCCTATCTTAATGGTCATGAAAAGATGTCGGAAATCATATCATCTCTCAATAAAACATCGCCTTTAGTCTTTCTTCCTACCTTTCTTCCAAACATCGATCATATACCCTACGTGTGTGTAAAAGACATCTCTACACTTAGAGAATTCAATTCAAGTTATCATACCCTTGTCCATCTTCCTTGATACTTTTTAGTCGATGAACATTATCAAATGGAATTGCTCACGCATGCTTCATGCGGCCGTTAATAATTTTTGAGGTACTAACCAACCGATTACAAAATGTGCTCGCGCATTAAGGCCTAAAATTCTCGTCTTGCAACACCTAAGGTTTAGCAGTGGCTCCCAAACCAGTTGGTCTAAGGTACTAGGTGATAAAGCACACTCGCTATATTTTTTATGCTGCCTTAAGCAATTACAAAACCAGTGTTTATTTTTCTTCACCATTTTATTTATTTATTTTATTTTTCATACTAAGGCTTTTAGACAAGAGCATTTCAAGGTATTCTCTACTATCCCAAGTTTCAAGATGTATGCAAGTGCGTATAGTAGGGTATCAATGTTCAAATGTTTGAACTCAAGAATAGAGACTATTTTTTAGACTCAGATCTATCCTCAGATTAGTGACTCCCTTCATCTTACTAACCCTTGGGACAACAGCTCATAACTAATTATTACTAGTTTCGTTTAAGAAAACATCTAACTTTCTTTCTTTTCTCAAACTATTCCTATGTTTCATATGTAATTTTTCATTTTCTAATCTTTTATTATCAAAAAAAAATTTTGCTTATATTTATGATAATGCAAAATAATGCGTGAATAAGCACAAACCTCCCCCAAACCTGTTTGCAGCAGTTTCCTCACTGATATCATCTGTTAAGCTTAAAAATACTATAAACTTGGGAGGAAAAGTTAGTAACGGGGACATGAATAAATGATAGTGAAATCCTCCCCCAAACTTATTTTTGGCTCACAATTTTGCAAAAAGTTATCTTCTTTCAAGAACCAAAAGATTCCCCCCCCCCCAACTTGGGTAAAATGGTATTAAACATTTAAAATTATAAGGGGGTTAAAATTATTGGTCTATACAAAACTTTACAAAGACCAAAAGTCAACACTAACCATTTGGTGGAAGATCAGAGATTTGAAGAAGTGGGGAGATAGGAGGCGGAATCGATCGAGTTTACGTCTCGGTTGGTAAAGACGGAACAGTGATGGTGAACGAAAACGAGAATGTAAATGAGTAGGTATGGGAAGAATAGTCATAATCTCGTATGGGATAAGAAGAAATGGTGGTGGTTCAACATCTTCGGGTGGAGATTGATTAATCATAAAATCCGTGTCGTTTAGGAATGCGAGTTCATCGACGAAAATATCTTTGAAACTTTCATCCATGGTCCGATTGAACGTTTCAATGTCAATAAGTATCGCGCCAGAATTCAACACACTTGATTTGTCAAAAATTATGGAGGTAGGAGCCATGAAAAACTCATCTACCTCGTTCTCAAAGGGGTCTAAATCAAGTGGTCTTTCAAGAATCATAGAACTCGAAATATCGGAGTGTGGTTCATCAACACTCGATAAAATTAAAGGAAGATTAGAAGAAGAACCAAAGAAAGTGGGTGATGAAATGGGTAAACAAGTTTGGGTGTCAAGTATTACTGAACCAGATGTGGGAAATGAAGGCTGAATATCGTTCTGCTTTTCGGTCATGCATTTATCATCAATTTCCAGACGCATATAGGGTTTGGGAAAAACAATTAATGGTTCGAGATGATGTCCACACGGAAGTGAAAGGACCTAATGAATTGGTGAGAAAAACTCATCCAAAATTATGGGTTCATCATCCAAAATATTCCCAGCGTCAATAGCCTCAATCAAGTGAAGGTTAAAATTCTCAGACACTTTATCAAAAGCATAGTTTTCAATCAATTTTGGTTCTAGAGTGGAGGTGTAGATATCATAAGGATTGGGTGTGGTTTCACTTGAAATGGACCCTTCACAATCCGGTAAATCAAACACTACAAAGTCGCACAACTCATCAAACATTCTATCTTCAATTGGTGAATCATTTAGTGTACTCAATAGATTTAAGAAACTGGAGTTGTGGATTTCAATTTGGGATGGGGAGGTTTGATTTGGAAGGGTGTAATGCTCTCTCTCACTACTCAAATTCTCAATTTGTCCTATTGTCGTATCATACATTGGAAAATTTTGAGCTAGTTGGAAACTAGTTGCTCATTTGTTGAGTTGTATGAGGGCGGCCATGGATGCATTCAATTCCTCTATCTAACGCGACGCTACCCGAAATTCTTCCAATGACAGTTCAAGGCTAGACATGGGTTGTGAACGGGTTTCAGTAGAAGATTGAAATTCTTGTGGATAGGTGAAACTCCCAAATGACTGTTCAGAAGAAATGTCTAGAGAAGGTGTAAAAGTTGGGTAGGATTGATAGGAATCGAATGGTTGTGAAAAATAGACAGGAGTAGGATCAACATTGTGATAAGAAGAATAGTAAGATTGGTTGGTTGGTTGGCGACTGGTAACAAATGTCATATATGCCGCAAAACGAGTAGCAATACTTTCTTCAAGAAATGATGGTGTTTGTTGTCCTAACGGTTTGACCGGATTGAAACTTTGGGATTCAATCTTCACAATATACTCAGCAATGGACATGCGTTTAGAAGTACCCTCACTCGCTTTAAACATATTATCAACATAAGAAGATATAGAATTTTTATGCGGTTGACAAGATCTGGAGTGAGGTGTCCAACTATTTCTTTCCGCTTGCTCTATCATATCTCTTAAAGACATGGTAGAGTCAGATTTTCGACCGAAGCAATTACGAAAATAAGAAATATCTGGTTCTGGATAGCAAAGCTCGGCAAGAGTTCGTCTGTTTGGGTTACTCATTATAAGAAGGTGAAAAGTAAAGAGGAAGGGGAAAAATTTATACTCTATTTGGATTGTTTTGCTTTGAAAGAAGGACTTGAGGGTTGACTCAACAAATCACAAAATACACAAGCAAACCTAGAACTAAAGTCACCTAGGTCAAGCACTAGACCGCTCCTAGACTTCCAAAGGTCAAGCCGCAGGATCAATCCTCTACCACCTCTTTATCACTCTTGTGTCCAGGTAAGTGCCAGGTAAGTGGGAGGTATCCGCTATACGAATCACTGAAATAGTGTGCTTAATTAAGTGACTATTTTCCTTAGTCACACTTGCCTTAGACACCACAAGAGTAATGCGGATAAGCGATAGATTATCCACAACCTTTCTCTGTCCTAATTTGAGCACGACAGTCCTTACGGCTTGGTCTAGATATTTTTTTATTAATATAGGTTTATGCGCATGCACGTTTGCAATTTGTGGGGCCTAGGAAGGGTGGTGAAATCCTCACCTAATCTGAATTTGGGTTATTGCCCCTTAAATTCCGTTTTGTAAAATATGAAAAAACAACCCGAAAATCAAAACACGCAAAAACAATTTTGAGCGGCGATACTTTGCAAAGAATTCTTCAGAAAATAAAATTATTGGATCTCAGAGGAGACAGAAAGATATGACGAAAATACCAGAGGAGTTTAGGTGCATTATCCCTCAATACCGCAGCGGTTCCGCCGCCAAATCCACCTTGTTGACGCGGTTCTGCTGCAGAAAAGAGGGTGCTTTTGACAATTTTTTCTACAGTTTCTCCTTTGCTCCTCTGGTCCTCTCTGAAGGTCTTTGAATCTCAATTTTCTCATTCCAGTGACTCCAGATTCCCTCACAAAAATCGCACACTAATCGTTAAATATGAAAGTTGCGGTTTTGTTTTATTTTTATGATATGGATCGAATAAGAATTCAACCCGAATAGCAAGAAAAAAAATTACGCACGTATCTCCGGCAACGGCACCATTTGATTGATGTGAAAGAAGTGTTTGTAGTTAACCGCAATCAATAACGGTGTCGCGTATAGCTAGCCGAGATGAGTACGGGTCGTCCACAGGGATGCGTTGAACTTTTAATCTTGCTTTAGATGAGTTGATTAGAAATAGGGGAGAGTGATTCTAGATCTATGTTGAACACGAATGTTGAATATATAAGAAGAGGGCTTGTAGGGTTCATTAGAATTTAGTAGTAATGGATGATTAAATAAAGATGACTCATTTTTTCTTTTAATAGATTTAAAACTAGATCGATAGTGATGAATAAAGATTAGGGTTTTTGGAGGGAATAGAGTTCCCACTTTTAACCCTTATCTTTTCATTGACCTCTATTCGTGTCTAGCCTCTTCTAAAACAATTGTTAATCTGATCTCAAATCGCGGTCGAAACTATCAATAAATTGATAGTGCGCATGATTAGGATGTTAACGATTCTTTTGATAAAGTTTATAAACTTTATAAGATATAAAAAAAAATTAAGGGATTTTATCATCCATTGATCTACCCTAATCCTACGAACCCTATCAAGCGGAGAATTACTCACGCATGTTGGGAGAAGAAGAAGAAGAAGCGATAAAGAAGGAAATCATAATGCAGAAATTTAAATGCGAAATAATTAAACTAATGATCTACCTTTATTAATCAACGTTACAAGTACAAATCCTTCGAATTTAGATTACAAGGGGAAGAAGTTGCTCTCGATCTCTACCTCGTAGGAAGTATTTGCTCCGTCGATATTCACGTCGCTCTATCATGTCGAATCGCGGACCTGTCGTGGATCTCTGGTTCTTTGACGGTGGTTTGCTTCGTTTTAAAGGTGATGATTTCTAATTTTAGTCCTCGGTCCTTTATATAGCTCTCAAATCAGAAACCATAGATCTCATAGGTTAATATATGCAATCACGATCACTTACCAAAAATCTCAAATCCAACGGCCACAAAGGGGGCGCGGATCTGCCGCACAAATAGGGTTTATGCCGCGCAACCGCCGCTCTTTAGTGGGCTTAGGGTTTGGGTTTTCTGTTGTGGCCTCATGTTGACACGTGGAGATCTTCTAGATATCTGGATTTTGGAAATATTTCCGAAGTCTCTGCCAGTATTGATTCTACGATTTTATTGGCGGACTTTTGATCCTGACATCTTGAATATCTTAATCTCCTGACCTGAGCTAAATCAGCACAATATCTCCATGAATAATATTAGTAATATTTGTTAACTTAGAGATATAATCTTAATCATTTTATATGGTAATAAATTTTTAAGAAATTTGATTAAGAATATTTGATATGATATGCATATTTTCAATTACCAAAATATTACATAAATATTATATGCATATATTTTCCTTCATAATATTAATTATAATATATAAACATATGGTAAAGAGTATTTTGCAGATAAACCCAAATATATTCTATATTTATAGTAAATACCTTTAAATATTTAAGAAAATTAAGGAAAATGTTATATCAAATATGCAATATTTTCGACTGAACAGCCACCTCTTCATCAAGGGCGATATTTTCGGGTATTTTCCTTTTACCCTTGTCTTGATTGTTCGGATCATTATTTGCGGACCTGAGGTTCTTCTCGGGAAAAGTGCGGTTCCACAAACAAATGTTACTGCAGTCATTTGCCTTTTCTTCATCTCTCGATGAGAAGCTTACATAGAGGACGTTGACGGGAGGTTCATCTTCCGAATCACTCCCGAAAGTTGGCACTACCGAACTTCCTCCTTCTGAAGTCTGAACCTTGGTCATATAACAGCTTTCGGTGATCGTCCTTGCTTGGTCGTTTGCCTTAGGACCATCATGTTGGGGCGGGTTAGCCATAGTCATCCGCTTCTCTCTTTTTAAATGCCTATTATAGAGAACGTACTTTCGCCACTATTTCCTGAACGCTTTACACTCATCGATGGGATGGCAGACCCTCCAGTGGTCGAGGAAATATTTGGTTTGCTCTTCTCCACCTTAGAAGTCTACAACCCCATGGGTATACATCTTTAGAGGCGGCAGCTTCATCCCTTTGGATAGGGCCTTAGTGAAGTGTCTCTCGGCCTTGCTTTTCTTCAGCAGTATCTTCTATTTCGGTTGTACATTCTGTTGGGTGAGCCTAGCACCTCATGAAGGGTTTGGAAGCATCACATGAACCAAAGGTTGAATTTTTAGGGTGCTAAGTTAACGAACATAGAATCGTTCCTAGAAAAATTAGGGTTTCAAATTTTTCACATCATCATATGAAAGAAAAGTTAGGGTTTAGAGAGTACAACCTTTGTAGCTCCCTACGCTAGACTCCTCGGCTACTTGGGGTTTGAAAAACCTCCGCTTGAACTCCTCTAGGTCACCGATGATCCATCCGGAGTCCGCTTTGTCCAAGCTTGCAACTTCACCCGATCAAGAGAACGAAATGAAGCTAACACTCCAAAAAAGTGGGCTAGACTTGTGTAGAATGGTGTTGTGGTTCTCTTTCTCACTTCAAAATCCTAACTTGATGAGTATATTGCTCACTACAAAAATCTAGAGAGCAAATGTGAGAGGAAGAAGAAGATGATGGCTATATTTTTAACAAGAGTAAAAGAATAACCCTTGTTCAAGGAAAAAGAAAATATATCTATATATATTTTCTTGTTCTCATCTCAAACCATGGTTTAAACAATGAATATATTATTAAACTTGAGTTAAAACACAAAGGAAAGTTTACCCAAGGTTAAAAGGTGGGTGAGAATGGTTAGGTCAAAAGAAGAGTTTAGAAACAAATCAAACATAACCATTTTCTTTTTTCCTTTTGTTTTAAATCAAATGTAATAAAATCCATATTTAAAACCATGGTGTGAGTCTTATATTGCCACCATTTCCATGTGTATACAACCATGAAGGATGTATGTATGTATGTATGTATGTGTGAATGTACATCCATATGTGCTTGAATCTAAAAAGAGAACATACATGCATGCATACATCCATCAAATACAAGAAAGGATTTCTAGTGAGAAAATAATGGTTAAATGATAAATCTGTAGGGTTCCTAGACACACTCAAGAGGTCTCACAAGGCATCAACCATGCCAAATTCAAAATTTTCCGGTGCCTACAAACCCTAATACGGATCGTTGACTAGATTTTAGGCGAAACTACAAGCTACTAAACTACTTTAGTGCTAAGTGAACGGAATACAACCTTTGTAGATCCGGTCCTCCACTTCCTTAGCTCCGTGACGATGTCCCTTCGCTGCGATCATCGGATCCTAGACTCTTGCGGTGGTTTCATCGGAGAAAAGATCGGGCTAGGTCGTCGACTTCGATACCGAAGATGATCTACGTCGAGGCAACTCAAGATCAAGCTCCAACTTCACCAAGTCATGAAACTTGTGAATAAAACACCCCATACTACTTGGCAAGTGGTAGAGGATGAAGAAATAGGAAGTGGGTTCACTTTGGATTTGGATTTCTCACTTGGAATCATCACTTGCCATTTTTGAAGCAAGCTTTTCTTTTCTTTCTCAAGAGGAAGAAGAAGAAGAAAAAGAATAATCAATTCTTTTTTTTAAAAGAAAAATGAAGTGATGGTTATCATAATGCAACCATGGGTGAAATGAAGTGATGGTTATCATAATGCAACCATGGGTGGGGCTAACTCATGTAGAGAATAAACTAGGGTTAAGGGAAATGGTTAGGGTTAAGGAAAGAAACAAAATGGTCAAAGCATTTCAAAGCTTCATGAAGCTTCAAGGAAAAAACAAAGAATGCCACCATTTTATTTTATCCAAAAGAAATAAATGAATAAATTAATTAAAACCCTAACCATTTACTTAACCAAGGTTTAAATCAAACATACACCCAAGTTTGCATGTATCATCAAACATGATACAATCTTGTGCACAAAAATATATCACATATACAATGTGCACAAACAAGTGAGAAAAACATCTTAAGTGAACCAATATTAGTTAATGTAAAGTAATATATCAAATATATAATTATACATTAAATCATTAAATCAACACTTGATTTAACGATCCGGTCACATCACATATGACCGACTAATATCCAATGTATCGACTTATCGAATCAATCCTCGATTCGATAACTAGGTTATATCGTATACAACCAATCGATACATTCATCACGAGAATAGAATACGGTATCACATACACGCATTATTCTCGGTCCCGCACATATCTCATATGCGCTCCTATTTCGTTTCGCTTGAGCCAGGAAACCTCTGTGTAGGACTCTAAAGACTCGTCAATACGCCGGCAGCAGGTGATGATCATATCAAACACCCACAAGCCGCAAGCGGTCTGCCAAACGTAACGGCCACCCGGGTATTGAGCGATCAGAAGATCGACGAGCAAGCCCGCTCACACTCCTGTGAATCCAACCAGTAACACTTACCGTACAGTCCGGTCTCGTCGTCTGATATATCGCATATCTTGCCTAGGGGTGGTAAACGTCAGACCCCAATAGCTCGATAAGTCGTGTCGATATGAGGTCTATAACATCTCAAGAAACTACTTGTAACACTTACCAGTAAATCTCAGCAACCCTGGCCAGGGATTTCCGGTTATAGCCAATCGAACACAGCGCAACATCAACCCCCTATACCGGGAGAGACGAATCCCCTCATATCGCTCATTGCCTCCATGTGATTCGGGACTGTACCCAAAACCACCGTTTTGCACGCCCTCTTGGACGTGGTAAGGAAGAAATCAAAGTACAGTGGGAATCACACAAGACTCTATGACGATCTCGGGTCAACAGACTAACATGTACCAGTGTCACCAGAGAACTGCCATCTGACGTAAGGTATAATACCATCTGCGAGTTTTCGGCGAGTCTGTCCAGTGTACCCAGTCTCCACTGAGCACCCGTATATCATCTCTGATGTCAAACATTAATGGATATGGGATCATCCATCGCCCATCTGTATAGGTCGAGAAGGTATACGCTAGTCTACTCTGGTATATCGATGCCCCGATACACCCACGACTAGGGACCTTGAAGGATGTACTTATGGACTACCATGTCCCCACTAGTATGATCCACATCATAGTCCAGGTAGTCAAGTACATATCCGAAGGGCTTTACCAACATGCAACAGAGAGACAATCAGTGTACACGTTAAGGTAAAGAGTAACCAGATAGCATACTATCATGTCGAGCAAGAAAGTCCTCCCTATATATGTCCAAGCATCCACCACAATATACATCCTATGTATAGTAATGGCCTCTAGGGCATACATATAACTAGAAAAATCAACACTTGATTTATCAATCCGGTCATATCACATATGACACTAACCAAAAGCAAGTCGCCCGATCAATATACGGTATCCTATATACGCATTTTAATCGGGTCCATGCGCATATCGCATACGTGCACAACAACGTTTCGCCTGGACTAGGTAACTCCATTGTGGGACTCTAGGACTCGTCAATACACCGGCAGTGGGTGATGATCATATCAAGCACCCCCAAGCCGCAAGCGGTCGGCTAAATGTAACGGCCACCCAGGTATTGAGCGATCAGAAGAGAACAAGCGAACCTACTACAACTCCCGTCGAGCCAACCGGCAACACTTCCCGTACAGTCCGGTCTCCTCGTCTGATATGTCGCATATCAAGTCTATGGGTGGTAAACGTCAAACCCCAATAACCGATAAGTCGTGCCGATGTGAGGCTCATAACGGGTCGAGAAACTACTGGTAACACTTACCAGCAAATCTCTGAATCAGCCCTGGCCAGGGACTTCCCTGTTACGGCCAATCGAGCACAGCGCAACATCAACCCCCAATACCGGGAGAGACGAAACCCCTCCTATCGCTCATTGCCTCCATGTGACTCGGGACTGTACCCAAAAACCACCGTTTTGCACGCACTCATGGACGTGGTAAGGTGGAGATCAAAGCACAGTGGGAATCACACAAGACTCTATGACGATCTCGGGTCTCCAGACTAACCTGCACAAGTGTCACCTGAGAACTGCCATCTGACGTGAGGTATAATACCATCTGGGAGTTCCCGGCGAGTCCGTCCAGTGTACCCAGTCTCCACTGAGCACACGTATACCATCTCTGATGTCAAACACCAATGGATATGGGATCATCCATCGCCCATCTCATGGGTCGAGAAGCGTATACGCTAGTCTACACTGGTATATCGATGCCCCGTCTCGATACACCAACGACTAGGGACCTTGAAGGATGTACTTATGGACTACCATGTCCCCACTAGTATGATCTGCATCATAGTCCAGGTAGTCAAGTACACATCCTAAGGGCTTTACCAACATGTAACTATAACACAGTTTAAAGAGACTAGTATACATGTTAAGATAAAGAGCAACCAGATAGCATACTATCATATCGAGCAAGAAAGTCATCTCTATATATATGTCCAAGCATCCAATATAATATACATCATCTGTACAATACTGGCCTCTAGGGCATACATACAACTAACAATCTCCCACTTGCACTAGGGCCAGCTACTGTAGTATCGCATAACGAGCATCCCGAAGAGTCTCTCAAACTGTATCTGGGAAATGGCCTTCGTGAGTGGATCCGCTGTGTTATTCTTCGTGTCAACCCTCCTGACCTCGATCTCCCGGCGATCAACTATCTCCCGGATCAGGTGATACCGCCTCAGAATATGCCTGGATCGCTGATGGGACCTGGGTTCCTTAGCCAAAGCCACCGCTCCATTGTTATTGCAATACAAAGGTATTGGATGCTCAATGGATGGAACCACTCCAAGTTCAGTAATGAACTTCTTGATCCAGACAGCCTCTTTGGCAGCATCGTTGGCAGCGATGTATTCAGCCTCCATCGTCGAGTCTGCCACGGTTTCCTGCTTGGAACTCTGCCAGCTAACCGCCCCTCCGTAAAGGGTAAAGACAAATCCCGACTGCGACTTAGAGTCGTCCTTATCACTCTGGAAGCTCGAATCGGTATAGGACTCCACTTGGAGCTCTCCATTACCATACACCAAGAGCATCTCTTTAGTCCTTCGCAAGTACTTGAGAATGCTGTTCACAGCCGTCCAGTGACTCTCTCCAGGATCAGCTTGATACCTACTCACTATACTTAATGAGTATGCTACATCGGGTCTGGTACATAGCATCGCATACATGATAGAGCCTACAGCCGAAGCATAGGGTATCCCTTGCATGCGAGCTCTCTCCAAATCAGTCTTGGGAGACATCTCTTTGGAGAGAGTGACTCTAGAGATTGTGGGCAAATTCCCACGCTTGGATTCTTCCATACTAAACCTCTTTAGTATGCTGTCAATGTACCTGGATTGGGACAATCCCAATATCCGTTTGGATCTATCTCTATAGATCCTGATTCCCAATATGCAGGAGGCATCACCAAGATCTTTCATTGAGAATCTTTATGATAAGAAGAGCTTGACCGATTGCAGCATAGGAATGTCATTTCCTATCAAGAGTATGTCGTCCACGTACAATACGAGGAAGAAAACCTTACTCTCTGCCACCTTCTTGTAGATACAAGGTTCATCTACGTTTTTGACGAAATCAAACTCTTTGATAACGACGTCAAAGCAGATGTTCCAACTCCGCGATGCTTGCTTTAATCCATAAATGGATTTAAGCAGCTTGCACACCTTCCCGCTGCTTCCACTATCTACGAAGCCCTCTGGCTGAGTCATGTACACGCACTCTTCTAAATCACCGTTTAGAAAGGCGGTCTTAACATCCATTTGCCAGATTTCGTAATCATGATATGCAGCGATGGCAAGCATGATCCGGATGGATTTAAGCATAGCCACTGGAGAAAAGGTTTCGTCATAGTCCACACCTGGTCTTTGACGAAAACCCTTTGCAACAAGTCTAGCTTTGAAAGTCTCCACTTTCCCATCTACACCAAGTTTTTTCTTGAAGATCCACTTGCTCCCAATGGGTTTTACCCCTTCAGGAGCATCTTCCAAAGTCCATACTTTGTTGGTGTACATGGATTCCATCTCGGACCGCATTGCATCCAGCCATTTCACTGAGTCTTTGCTCGTGATGGCCTGCTCGAAACTAGTTGGGTCATCATCCTCCATGATGCAATCCTCGCTCCCACCGTCAATGAGAAAACTGTAGTATCTCTCAGGTGGACGAGAAACCCTACTAGATCGGCGGAGAGGCTGGGGTTCGTCGGGTACTACTGAATCCTTTGGTTCAACCAAGTCTTCTGTTATAGTTTGTGTCGCTGGAACCTCTTCCAGTTCTACCTCAATGCCACTTGTCTGTTTCATAAGAAAACCCTTTTCTAAGAAAGTGGCATGTCGAGAAACAAACACTTTTTGTTCCTCGGAGTGGTAGAAGATATACCCTTGTGAATGTTTGGGATATCCAACAAACTTACATAGAACAGACCTTGCCTCGAGCTTGTCCGGATTTTGTGTTTTAACATAGGCCGGACAACCCCATATCTGAATAAAATTAATACATGGTCTCTTACCATTCCATATCTCATATGGAGTGGTAGGCACTGATTTGGTTAGAACTCTATTCAATAGGTATGCAGCTGTCTCCAGTGTATATCCCCAGAAGGAAATAGGTAACTCAGCTGCACTCATCATAGAGCGCACCATATCTAATAGGGTGCGATTTCTCCGCTCCGATACACCGTTGTGCTGTGGTGTATAAGGAGGAGTAAGCTGAGAGAGAATCCCATTCTCTTTTAGATAACCTCTGAATTTGTTGCTTAAGTATTCTCCTCC
This sequence comes from Agapanthus africanus, assembly GCA_030015575.1. Lineage (NCBI taxonomy): Eukaryota > Viridiplantae > Streptophyta > Magnoliopsida > Asparagales > Amaryllidaceae > Agapanthus > Agapanthus africanus. The sequence goes on along the minus strand of CM057339.1, from coordinate 816,989,952 downwards.
TCGATCAGATCGAAGGATCTTAATACTTTTGCCCGTTTGGTTCTCTACTTCGGTTTTATATTCTCTGAATTTCTCAAAAGCTTCAGACTTGTGTTTCATTAGGAACACATATCCGAATCTTGAGAGATCGTCACTGAATGTAATGAAGTAGGAAAAACCATCCCTGGTATGTGTAGACATGGGACCGCATACATCGCTATGCACCAGTCCCAAGAGTTCCGTAACTCTTTCTCCATGTCCCGTAAATGGAGTTTTGGTAATCTTGCCTTTGAGACATGAATGGCAAGTATCATAAGATGATAATTTGAACGAATTCAAATATCCATTTTTATGTAACTTAGCCAGTCGTGTCGCATTGATATGACCAAGTCTACAATGTCACAAGAAGGATTCGTTCATTTCTGAACTTTTCCTCTTGTTTGTGTTTTGTATATTGAGGACTGTATTTTGATTTAGAATGAATATGCCATTATGTAACGAGCCTGATGCAATCAACTTTTGATCTAGGAATATGTTCATAATATTATCCTTTACTACAAAATTATATCCTTCTTTACTTAATAAAGAAACTGAGATAATGTTGCACATCATGTTCGGTATATAATAGCACTCATTTAGAATCATTGTATCACCACTTGGTAATATTAGGTGATATTCGCCAACCGCTTTGGCTGCAATACTTGCACCATTCCCTACTTGAACGGAATGATCACCTTGTCCCAGTTCTCTACCTTTCCGTAGCCCATGTAACTGTTTACATATGTGGGATCCTGGTCTGGTATCTAATACCCAGGACGTAGGGTGTACTGAAAAACAGTTCTCAATGACAAACACACCCGAAGAAGGTGCATCAACATGCATGTTCTCCGTTTGGGCGGTGTGAGAATCCAGATATTCTCCTGTTTCATGCTCAGTCTTATAACACTTATAAGATAGAACGGGTCTAACGTTCCCCTGCACAGTATAACATGCGGGTTCGGTCGATACATCCATATTATTATCTTGATTAGGGCATGACATGGTCGCTACCTGGAGAGAGAGAGAAGAAAAAACTTTAGAGTATGCTCTTGCAAGATCAGATTGGTTATTATCTTATCTAAGCAGGATGGCTCCCACTGGTTTTTATCAAATCTTCCTTCAAACCCTAAAAGGAAAGATTAGCCGGGATTAATTACACCCTACAACTTCGCCGATCTTTCAGCCAGGCCAGTGTCGGTACTTTGAGGGAGGTTCCCCGTGCTTTCGCACGGACCTAATTAAAGTAAACCTCGTTTTCCCAGATGCGTAACCCCGTTGACACCTTTCTAGACACCTACTTGATCGGCTAATTGTTCTGTGTAAAACTCTTCCAGGAGTAACAATTACTCGCAGTGGGTATCGGGATCAAACTATCTCATAGAAGGTATGCAATCTCATTGCAAATTTCAACACTTGAAATTCCCGATAATGCTTTTTCCCCTAGCGTCCCATGACCTTGACGGAGGCCAAACTACCCACAGGGCGCTAGTCAAGTTCAACCCGTCATTTCTTGATTGAATTAAACCTACCCGTACGACTCTTGACGGAGGCCAAACTACGCCGTACGAATACCCTAATCCAATCGCATCATATGCTAGCAGATAAGCACTAGTTAGCTACCATACACTACGCCTTGACGGAGGCCAAACTACCGCAGCATGAATACTAAGTAGTACTTATCTGAAATGACGGAGGGCTACGCAGGTTTTTTCAGAAAAAACCATGAGCGTAATGAACTTGATATCGTTGCAGAATCTAGTGAATTTTGAAATGGAGTGATTTTGAGTCTTTTATAGTTTTGCTAAAGGGGTTACTCCCGGTGAAGGGATCGTCGGCCCTTTCCTCGTCGATTGAGGTGCGGGATATATCATATATATCACTATGCAAAGCAAAACTCCAAAAGCCATCAAAAGTCAAACCGAGTGTTGTAGCATCTGCCAGTTTCGCTAAAGAGGTCACTTCCGGTGAAGGGATCTCGGCTCTTTCCTCATCGAATAAGGTGCAGGGTATATCATATATACCGCTATGCAAAGCAAAACTGTAGCTACCCTTTTTATTTAAAATTTGATTCTACAACATCTTTTAGGTTTCTTTTCTTTCATTAATCACATTAATGAAGTCCCATCATTTAAGTCACCTAAACATCACAGATAAATATGACGTACACTTATGCCATCCGCATTCGCCTCGATGTCCCCTCGTGCACCATTAGGTTAGGTAACTAACGACAGAGCGGGGTAGGGCTAGTGCGGGTGTAAAACATAAGTAACGTCTATATAATATATCATATATGCTATATACTGTATCCATCAGAACATATCAAATGATCACATCACAGATATCGCAGCAGAAACATAGATATAATGTGGGATATACTAGGACGTCCGTATTTAGTATTTAGCCAACAATAGAAAATACGGATTCCACAGTCGCGATGAATAGCCAAAACCACACCCTGGACCCCTACGAGAGCGGTAAGTGACCCTACCAATTCTGGAGTTTAGGAGACCCGGTCTCGACTCCTCGAGATGGCCTCCCACTGAACCCCAGAACCCGGTCACATGTGCTCCCCTCCTTGGGTCCATCCTAATGCGGAAAAGTAAATAATATACAACACAGGTGGCATCGACCTCAACCCGGAAGTGCCCCAAATAAAAGAATATTACATTACATTTGAATTTACATGAATGAAAATATAAAACTCTCATCTCACATAAAAAAAAACCCCGGCAATTCAATCGCGACAATCCTACACATCATATCTCAGCAACACATAATATCTCATATCATCAACGTAAGTAAGTATGCATACACCGATTGTCGTCGACGTATAGCAACGACAATCGGCAATATCACTACATACTACACTTACGGTCACAGAAAAGAAAGTGTAAAACTGCAATATCTGGAATCCACATTCTCTTTAGACATCGTAAATGTGAAATATCACATACTTCGTATTTCATGTCTAGTAATATGAATTCCACACATTGCATCACATTCCAGATAATTAGACAGTATTAAAGTTTTCGAACGAACGATCAAATACCCAAGATTCACTAAAGCTCAACACTTGAGCGGAGTTCAAAAAACCGGAGTGTGACACAGTAGTAGCGGTCCAGCCGTAGAAGGGTCAAGCCAACGCCTCACATGTGGCACGCCGTACTGCCCCAAACCCTAAGGTTCAAAGGGCAGTTAAAGACGGTCACATAATCGAGTTAAGGTTTGTTGTCTTCTAGAGGGACCACCACAAAACTTGTACGTATCTCCATAATATTTAAACCTCGTGAACAGTGAGCAAATTGTACTCGTTCAAACACTTTAATACTTTCTAATTTATCCGGAAAAGATACGAAATGAAAATTCCGATCGAATCGACAAGTCCATAACCATCTCCAGAATTAACAGAAATAAATTCAGATTAAAAACACCCAAAACCATATACAAGCAGAGGCATTAGTTTCTGTACAAAACGAGTCCATGAATCAACAGAACGGCCGCGGAACCGCGGCCTAAGCAGGATATTGCCGCGGTTCCGCGGCGAAAATAACTGTTCATTGACTCGTTTTTCACAGTAACTCTTATATTTACCTGCTGAATTTTTTGCATATTTTTAATTCTGAAAATAACCAGTTTTTAAAAAATGTCCAGAGAGCATTCTAAAAGGCCGTATTTCGGTTCGATCGGAGTTTTAACTTCGTAAAATTGTCGCCTAATATTCTAGGTCGGCTCTGATACCAATGTTGGTCAGGTAGCAACCCCATCCAATGGGGTCGCCGTGGCACCAACGGGTCCCTCAGCGGCTACTTTTTACACATGCCCCCTCGCGAGGACTACAACCCGCCGGAACACCTTTCGGTCTCGGGACACCCTGAGGGTAAGAGCCTATACTTCGCCACACTGTCACACAGTGAGAACCCCCCATAGGTCGACATCCAATGCCTAGTAGCTCTGATACCAATGTTGGGTGAGCCTAGCACCTCATGAAGGGTGTTGAAGCATCACATGAACCAAAGGTTGAATTTTTAGGGTGCTAAGTTAACGAACATAGAATCGTTCCCAGAAAAATTAGGGTTTCAAATTTTTCACATCATCATATGAAAGAAAAGCTAGGGTTTAGAGAGTACAACCTTTGTAGCTCCCTACGCTAGACTGCTCGGCTACTTGGGGTTTGAAAAAGCTCCGCTTGAACTCCTCTAGGTCACCGATGATCCACCCGGAGTCCGCTTTGTCCAAGCTTGCAACTTCACCCGATCAAGAGAACGAAATGAAGCTAACACTCCAAACAAGTGGGCTAGACTTGTGTAGAATGGTGTTGTGGTTCTCTTTCTCACTTCAAAATCCTAACTTGATGAGTATATTGCTCACTACAAAAATCTAGAGAGCAAATGAGAGAGGAAGAAGAAGATGATGGCTATATTTTTAACAAGAGTAAAAGAATAACCCTTGTTCAAGGAAAAAGAAAATATATCTATATATATTTTCTTGTTCTCATCTCAAACCATGGTTTAAACAATGAATATATTATTAAACTTGAGTTAAAACACAAAGGAAAGTTTACCCAAGGTTAAAAGGTGGGTGAGAATGGTTAGGTCAAAAGAAGAGTGTAGAAACAAATCAAACATAACCATTTTCTTTTTTCCTTTTGTTTTAAATCAAATGTAATAAAATTCATATTTAAAATCATGGTGTGAGTCTTATATTGCTACCATTTCCATGTGTATACAACCATGAAGGATGTATGTATGTATGTATGTGTGAATGTACATCCATATGTGCATGAATCTAAAAAGAGAACATACATGCATGCATACATCCATCAAATAAAAGAAAGGATTTCAAGTGAGAAAATAATGGTTAAATGATAAATCAATACTTGATTTATCAATCCGGTCATATCACATATGACCCTAACCAAAAGCAAGTCGCCCGATCAATATACGGTATCCTATACACGCATTTTAATCGGGTCCATGCGCATATCGCATACGCGCACCACAACGTTTCGCCTGGACTAGATAACTCCATTGTGGAACTCTAGGACTCGTCAATACGCCGGCAGTGGGTGATGATCATATCAAGCACCCCCAAGCCGCAAGCGGTCAGCTAAACGTAACGGCCACCCGGGTATTGAGCGATCAGAAGAGAACAAGCGAACCTGCTACAACTCCCGTCGAGCCAACCGGCAACACTTCCCGTACAGTCCGGTCTCCTCGTCTGATATGTCGCATATCAAGTCTAGGGGTGGTAAATGTCAGACCCCAATAACCGATAGGTCGTGCCGATGTGAGGCTCATAACGGGTCGAGAAACTACCGGTAACACTTACCAGCAAATCTCTGAATCAGCCCTGGCCAGAGACTTCCCTGTTACGGCCAATCGAGCACAGCGCAACATCAACCCCCAATACCGGGAGAGACGAAACCCCTCCTATCGCTCATTGCCTCCATGTGACTCGGGACTGTACCCAAAAACCACCGTTTTGCATGCCCTCATGGACGTGGTAAGGTAGAGATCAAAGCACAGTGGGAATCACACAAGACTCTATGACGATCTCGGGTCTCCAGACTAACCTGCACAAGTGTCACATGAGAACTGCCATCTGACGTGAGGTATAATACCATCAGGGAGTTCTCAGCGAGTCCGTCCAGTGTACCCAGTCTCCACTGAGCACCCGTATACCATCTCTGATGTCAAACACCAATGGATATGGGATCATCCATCGCCCATCTCATGGGTCGAGAAGCGTATACGCTAGTCTACACTGGTATATCGATGCCCCGTCTGGATACACCTACGACTAGGGACCTTGAAGGATGTACTTATGGACTACCATGTCCCCACTAGTATGATCTGCATCATAGTCCAGGTAGTCAAGTACACATCCTAAGGGCTTTACCAACATGTAACTATAACACAGTTTAAAGAGACTAGTATACATGTTAAGATAAAGAGCAACCAGATAGCATACTATCATATCGAGCAAGAAAGTCATCTCTATATATATGTCCAAGCATCCAATATAATATACATCATCTGTACAATACTGGCCTCTAGGGCATACATACAACTAACAATCTCCCACTTGCACTAGGGCCAGCTACTGTAGTATCGCATACCGAGCATCCCGAAGAGTCTCTCAAACTGTATCTGGGGAATGGCCTTCGTGAGTGGATCCGCTGTGTTATTCTTCGTGTCAACCCTCCTGACCTCGATCTCCCGGCGATCAACTATCTCCCGGATCAGGTGATACCGCCTCAGAATATGCCTGGATCGCTCATGGGACCTGAGTTCCTTGGCCAAAGACACCGCTCCATTGTTATCGCAATACAAAGGTATTGGATGCTTAATGGATGGAACCACTCCAAGTTCAGTAATGAACTTCTTGATCCAGACAGCCTCTTTGGCAGCATCGTTGGCAGCGATGTATTCAGCCTCCATCGTCGAGTCTGCCACGGTTTCCTGCTTGGAACTCTTCCAGCTAACCGCCCCTCCGTAAAGGGTAAAGACAAATCCCGACTGTGACTTAGAGTCGTCCTTATCACTCTGGAAGCTCGAATCGGTAAAGGACTCCACTTGGAGTTCTCCATTACCATACACCAAGAGCATCTCTTTAGTCCTTCGCAAGTACTTGAGAATGCTGTTCACAGCCGTCCAGTGACTCTCTCCAGGATCAGCTTGATACCTACTTACTACACTTAGTGAGTATGCTACATCGGGTCTGGTACATAGCATCGCATACATGATAGAGCCTACAGCCGAAGCATAGGGTATCCCTTGCATGCGAGCTCTCTCCAAATCAGTCTTGGGAGACATCTCTTTGGAGAGAGTGACTCTAGAGATTGTGGGCAAATTCCCACGCTTGGATTCTTCCATACTAAACCTCTTTAGTATGCTGTCAATGTACCTGGATTGGGACAATCCCAATATCCGTTTGGATCTATCTCTATAAATCCTGATTCCCAATATGCAGGAGGCATCACCAAGATCTTTCATTGAGAATCTTTGTGATAAGAAAAGCTTGACCGATTGCAGCATAGGAATATCATTTCCTATCAAGAGTATGCCGTCCACGTACAATACGAGAAAGACAACCTTACTCTCTGCCACCTTCTTGTAGATACAAGGTTCATCTACGTTTTTGACGAAATCAAACTCTTTGATAACGACGTCAAAGCAGATGTTCCAACTCCGCGATGCTTGCTTTAATCCATAAATGGATTTAAGCAGCTTGCACACCTTCCCGCTGCTCCCACTATCTACGAAGCCCTCTGGCTGAGTCATGTACACGCACTCTTCTAAATCACCGTTTAGAAAGGCGGTCTTAACATCCATTTGCCAGATTTCGTAATCATGATATGCAGCGATGGCAAGCATGATCCGGATGGATTTAAGCATAGCCACTGGAGAAAAGGTTTCGTCATAGTCCACACCTGGTCTTTGACGAAAACCCTTTGCAACAAGTCTAGCTTTGAAAGTCTCCACTTTCCCGTCTACACCAAGTTTTTTCTTGAAGATCCACTTGCTCCCATTGGGTTTTACCCCTTCAGGAGCATCTTCCAAAGTCCATACTTTGTTGGTGTACATGGATTCCATCTCGGACCGCATTGCATCCAGCCATTTCACTGAGTCTTTACTCGTGATGGCCTGCTCGAAACTAGTTGGGTCATCATCCTCCATGATGCAATCCTCGCTCCCACCGTCAATGAGAAAACCGTAGTATCTCTCAGGTGGACGAGAAACCCTACTAGATCGGGGGAGAAGCTGGGGTTCGTCGGGTACTACTGAATCCTTTGGTTCAACCAAGTCTTCTGTTATAGTTTGTGTCGCTGGAACCTCTTCCAGTTCTACCTCAATGCCACTTGTCTGTTTCATAAGAAAACCCTTTTCTAAGAAAGTGGCATGTCGAGAAACAAACACTTTTTGTTCCTTGGAGTAGTATAAGATATACCCTCACGAATGTTTGGGATATCCAACAAAGTTACATAAAACAGACCTTGCCTCGAGCTTGTCCGGATTTTATGTTTTAACATAGGCCGGACAACCCCATATCTGAATAAAATTAAGACATGGCCTCTTACCATTCCATATCTCATATGGAGTGGTAGGCACTGATTTGGTTGGAACTCTATTCAATAGGTATGCAGCTGTCTTCAGTGCATATCCCCAGAAGGAAATAGGTAACTCAGCTACACTCATCATAGAGCGCACCATATCTAATAGGGTGCGATTTCTCCGCTCCGATACACCGTTGTGCTGTGGTGTATAAGGAGGAGTAAGCTGAGAGAGAATCCCATTCTCTTTTAGATAACCTCTGAATTCGTTGCTTAAGTATTCTCCTCCTCGATCAGATCAAAGGATCTTAATACTTTTGCCCGTTTGGTTCTCTACTTCGGTTTTATATTCTCTGAATTTCTCAAAAACTTCAGACTTGTGTTTCATTAGGAACACATATCCGAATCTTGAGAGATCGTCAGTGAATGTAATGAAGTAGGAAGAACCTTCCCTGGTATGTGTAGACATGGGACCGCATACATCGCTATGCACCAGTCCCAAGAGTTCTGTAACTCTTTCTCCGTGTCCCGTAAACGGAGTTTTGGTCATCTTGCCTTTGAGACATGAATGGCAAGTATCATAAGATGATAATTTGAACGAATTCAAATATCCATTTTTATGTAACTTAGCCAGTCGTGTCGCATTGATCCTTCCATGTTGCGGCATTGAGTTTTCGATAATCAATGCATACTCGCGACCCGGTTTGGGTGTGAATAGGGATCTGTTAGTTATATGTATGCCCTAGAGGCCATTATTGTACATATAATGTATATTATAGCAGATGCTTGGACATATATAGGGAGGACTTTCTTGCTCGACATGATAGTATGCTATCTGGTTGCTCTTTATCTTAACATGAACACTTATTGTCTCTTTGTTACATGTGGATAAAGCCCTTAGGATGTGTACTTGACTACCGGGATTATGATGCAGATCATACTAATGGGGCAAGAGTAGTCGGTAAGTACATCCTTCAATTGTTCTTAGTCGTGGGAGTATCGAGACGGGGTATCGATATTCCAGAGTAGACTAGCATATACGCTTCTTGACCCATATGATGGGCGATGGATGATTGTTACGACCCGAAATTTGGCACGTGACGGCCCTTAAACCACGTAACGTCTACAGGCGTAACGTAATTCAAGTAAGCCAAAACCCAGCAATCTAAAACATCAAAAATAGTAAGTGATAATAATATTGTTAAAACTTTTGGAATCTCAATAAAAAATCTTTAAAGTCCAAATTTACTTTCTTTAAAAATTTAGCAGCACCTCCTTTGTAAAAACCAGCCCCAAAAAGGGTACAACATAAATATATAAGTAAAGCATCCCCAACGGGAGCAAATCCATGCCCAAAGGCGGAAAACAACCACCACAATAGATATACGACGCCGTAGAGAAGAAAAAGACGATATAAAATGAAACAGCATGAAAGACCTCCAAAGTCACAAAATAATATACAATATCGTCCTCACAACTCGTCTCTAAGTCAATACATGAAGTAGTAGATGGAGAGTACTAGGTAAAACAAGATATACAATGAGCATCATCGGATAACCGCAAAACCCACCTATAGCAAAATTGCTCACAGCCAGCCGTAGCGGTATCCGCTGCAAAAGATGATGCGATAAGAAGCCCTGCCGCGACTGCCCTGAGGGACTACCTGCAAAACACTGTGGCACAACGGGGATGAGTTGCCAACTTGTGAATAGTAAATAACATATGCAGGTAATCGCAAGTATGCACGTACTGCGATAATCTATCGCATGCAAGCTGATAGCAATAAATAGAAATATGTATATGCAACAGTCATAAAAGGTACTCTATCAGATACTACTAATACATGAAGCAATGCATATCAAATAAATGCGGAGTATGGGATAAAACATTTCATCCTCACGGAATCCTCATCGTGGCAGGACCAGTGTCCATCAAGACAATCTAAATCCCAATTCCTCAGATCGGCCCTCATAACCTGTAAGTCTCATGGAAACTGAGTGTCCAACATCGACACCCGAAAACATCATGAAAACATATGCCTGTATATATGTGTGTGTGTGTGTGTCCATCAACGACACATCAAAATCATGGAACCTGAGTGTCCAGCATCGACACTCGAAATATCATGAAAACTAGCGTCCAACATCGACACATAAATACTCATATCCATACGTTCCTCGGAACCTAAATGTCCAATATCGACACTCGTGATCCACGTATCGGTACGTCTCACGGAACCTAAGTGTCCAGCTCCGACACTCAAAATCCCCATATCCATACGTTCCTCGGAACCTAAGTGTCCAACATCGACACTCGTGTTCCACGTATCAGTTTTCTAACACAAGTCTCAAAGTGGATGCATCCAAATATCAAGTAAAGAATAATAATACTTGCATAGATCATTATGATGATATTATATATATATATACACATATATATATCAGCGTCCCATACCACTGATATATATATACATATATAACAGCGTCCCATACTGCTGGTATATATCATCAGGAGTAAAACATCCAGAAAACATCATATGAAATCCATATCTCAATGCGAAAATCCATGAAATATAATATATGCAACATGAAACAGTAATATGAGCATATAAAGGAAAAAAACCGCTATTTGACTGCAACAAGTTATTAAATATATCATGTGGTTCCTAATTTCTCCAAGGTCCATACAACATCATATAAAGGTGAACATGTAGCGATAGCAATATATGATTAACCATGTCGGTATAGCAAGATATGTGTATCTATAGGTAAGCATGTATGTATGATGCATCTCATATGCGCAATAGCATAAGAATCAATGTCTCCATGTCGATGACAATACAATACCACATAAAGGTATATGTAGCTCTAGTCAGGTAAATGGGTGTACATGTAAGTATGTGTGCATGATGTACATGTAGTTGTAGCCAGGTAAGTGTCTATACCTGTCAATAATGATATAATACCCTTTAGATATATGTGTAATCATGTAGGCATAGCAAGGCATATGTGTAAGCATGTAGGTGTACAAGTATGCTATATCTCATATGCACAATGAAAATAAGGATCATGTCTCAAGTCCCTAACCAATACAATATCACGTATGTATAGGTATTGTGCGTGTCATGGCAATTATCGACGGTGTGGGTGGCATACAATCAGTGCTCGTGCAACATGAACCGTCAATAATAGTGCAGTGTCCAATGGGTACAAGTCTAAGCACAACAAGTAATAATATGCAATGAAGTTTTATGCACAATCTCTATATGTGCAATATAAACATGCGGCTAATATCATAACATATCTAGCCCTAACGCATAACGCCATGCGGACGATTCCCATGTAGATATTAAATCTACTGACCAATGATCATGGGCTAAGTAAAGCCAACCACTCGCTTTCCCTTCTTCGCAGCATCCGAAGTCCCCGCCTGCGACCCTAAGATCAAATAACCACATAACAAGTTCACATTAGAAATCGACCAATAACACGTAACCACTACGTTTGACCGACGCACCAACTCCAAACAAACACTCAAGTGTTTATCTATTGGCTAACGTGTGTAGTGACACTATGAAACCAACCCAAGAGCAAAAGCTACACAAGGTACACGTACCATGTCGGATAACGTAACACGCGTATTCGTAACACTAGAAACTAGCAAAGTGATCCCAGATTTTGTATACTGTCAAAACTCAAAAATCAAACAGTACCAAACACTTTTAAACCACTGCAGATAGCTACCCTACAAAAACCAAGTCCCAACTCCCCTGCCTAGCCGAGCTCGCCGGAATTTCACATCATGTCGCAGGCCAAATCCAAGCTCCAGGGGTTCGTGCTTCAAGTGAAAGCTTAGGGTCTCTAGTACAACACAACTACACTGCTAGATTTTCTAGTACACACTCTGGGTCACTACAGATCACAGATATCATAAAAAGACACTAAAAATAAGATATGTGCATGAAACTTTACTTTAAACGTTCTAAAAATGAAACGAATAAGCTACGCAACAATAAAAACACCTACTTAACAAATAGAGATCAATACCTGACCACACAAGCTCAAAGATCCTAGCTTTCCAAGCTCCAAGGGATCCTAGAGGCAAAACAAGACTTAGAATGTGATTTTAATGATGTTTTGTGAAGGTTTAGTGAAGGATTAGTGATAAATAGGTAAGGGTTCAATTGAGAGTGAAGAGGGAATGAGAAAATGATTGAGAAAGAGATAAAGTGAGAGAGAATGAGAGTGTAAGGTGTTTACTAGGTGAGAGGGTGAGTGAAGGGTAAACTTAACCCTTACTCTCACTCTCTCCCTCACCTCCATAAATGCAAGCATGACTCTCCTAATGAGTCACCTTGCCACCTCCCCACAATCCAAAACAAGGAAAATATCTCATAACAAATATCTAAGGTTAAGTTTAAACAAGGAAAGGATTAGCTTAAGGTTGTCATGCCACTAAACAAGGTTAGCACAAACAAACCCTCACATTAACATGCACAAGTGTGTGCAAGCCATAACAAAAAACAATAAATTATTAATTAAATGTTATAAAATGTGAGGAAACCAAATTGGTAAACTTTTTACAGAAAGCCCGCATTATCGCCTAATTAACACTAATCGCATTCTAAGGTGTTACAATGATCCCACATCCATTGGTGTTTGACATCAAAGATAGTATACGGGTGCTCAGTGGAGACTGGGTACACTGAACAGGACTTGCCGAGAACTCCTAGATGGTATTATACCTTACGTCAGATAGCAATTCTCTGGTGACACTGGTACAGATTAGTCTGTCGACCCGAGATCTTCATAGAGTCTTGTGTGATTCCCACTGTGCTTTGATTTCCACCTTACCACATTCAAGAGAACATGCAAAACGGTGGTTTTTGGGTACAGTACCGAGTCATATGGAAGCAATGAGCGATAGGAGGGGATTTCATCTCTCCCGGTATTGGGGGTTGATGTTGCGCTATCCTCGATTGGCCATAACAAGAAATACCTGGCCAGGATTGCTAAGATTTACTGGTTGTTGGAGATAGTGCCCTCAGAGTCAATTATTAGGTCACAGGTACGTGATTGTAATGATTGAGGGAGGACCTATCCCGGTAGGACAGTCTTACTCGAGATGATAGTATGCTATCTGGTTTACCTTTATCATCGTGTACTGCTTTAGGTGACCTGACACGTCGCTATTACACGTTGATAGAGCCCCTAGGATTCTTGCTTGACCACCAGCAGTATGAGGGCGATCATATAAGTGGGAGCTGGGGGTCTATAAGCTTATCCTTAAAAGGTCCCTAGTCGTGGGAGTTTCGAGACTGGGCATCGATACTCCATTAGTAGACTAGTGTATACAGTCGAGACCCCGACGAGGGGCGGTGGCCGGTCTCACAAGCCACTGGTGTCAGTTGGATCACCTAAGATGTATACAGGTGCTCATTGGGTTATGAGTACACCGGACAGGACTCGCCGGGAACATGCTAGTTGGTCATATACCAGACGTCAGATGGCAGTTCCCTGGTGACATGTGTGCAGGTTAGTTCATCGACCTGGGGATCGTCATTTGTCTCGTGTGAGTTCCCACTGTACTTTGATTACTACCCTACCACGGCTCAAAGGAGTCGTGCAAACAGGTTTTAGTTGGGTACAGTCCCAAGCCACATGGAGGCAGTGAGCGTATCTTCAGGGGTTCGTCTCTCCCGGTATTGGGGGTGAGGTCGTGCTGTGTCTAGGAGAGCCATTACACAAAGTCCTTGGCCAAGGCAAGGAGATTTACTGGTAGGTATTCCAGTAGTATCTCAGGGTGTTCTGGGCTACACTCCGACACGACTTGTACCGCTTTTGGGGGTCTGACTTTTACCAACCCCCTAGGCCCGCCATGCGATACTCATAGACGAACGGACCGGACTGTACGGATATTGTCACTGACAGGCTCAGTAGGGTTGTCAGGCTGAGTTCACTCACAGACGTCCCTTTTAGTCAATACTTGGTAGCCCGTTACGTATTGGCTTATACCTCTGACGTGCTAGTGGTTAAATCCACAACCAAGGTGTTGATGAGTCTTTAGAGTCCCCCACATTCAGTTACTCAGCTTTCGGGCGAAAGGTTGTAGAGGCCGTATGGAGATATGGCAAGGTCCGATCAGATACGTGCGGTATTGCACGGATCAGGATCGGACAGTTTGTACTATAGGCCGTATGGTTATATGGCAGGGTTCGATCAGATACGTGCGGTATTGCACGGATCAGGATCGAACAGATATTACTAGCCGGTTTTGGTATAAGCCGGATTCTAGTATAGTACAGTGGAGATTTTGTCTCATTGCATTTGTATTTCGGTCGAAATACAGATGCGGGTGTGTATGCACAGTATCGGGGTTTTCCTGTAATTTATTACGGGACCAGTTTTTGGAGTTGCCAGTTTGCTTTCCGTTTCGGCCAATTTCCTTTGTTCCGTTCATTGGCCGATGATTGGTGGAGGAGGGTTTATTTGCATTGTTGCAAATAGGCTTTTGTGGAGGGGGGTCTTTGCTTATTGTAGCATCATGATGGTTTTCATGATAGCACCATCCTTTGACTTGATTTCTTCATGATGGCTTGACTTCATAACCTCATCATGGCTTGACTTATGTATGATGATGGAGGGACATGATGGTTGATGATGATGAGGGGTGAGGTTGGTGGAGTGTTAGTTTACACTTGTGATCATTTCCTTTTTGGATGATAACCTTTCCTCTCTCTCTCTTGTATGGGTATTATTATTGGCCTCTCTCATATTCTTTTGATACAACCTCCTCATTCTCACTCTCCCTCATATGCATGGTCGGCCACTTCCCAAAGGGGGCTGTCCAAATTTGTTCATGTGGGATTTTTGCTCTTTTGCTTTAGGAAAAATCCCACAAGTTCCACCTCTATGAGTTTGTATCATCCCTCCACCAAATGGCAAAGCTCCAAAACCCCAAATGAGACTTGACGACTACATATTCTACAGCGAACCTTGGGCACGTCGAGTAGCCGGCTTCGTGCCCGAGTTGCCTCGGCATTGAGGTGGGAGCCCGTAAAAGAAGAAGGCGATGTGGTGCACTTCCGGCGACGAGGAGGAGACGGGACATTCCGTAGAAGATCGGGACGATGACGAGAAGACCGGAGGACTTGGATCGTCGGTATATCTCTATTCCCTTTCTTGTTGATAGCTAGGACTAGTTAGTGGTTCGATCCGGGTATTAGTGCGCGGTGGTGCCGGTTTGCTAAGTCCGCAAAATTTAAAGTTTTTCACCGCTTCCGCATTTGGCCGTCAGTTTGACGGCCGGGGCGCCGCCGTGCACTTACAGTGGTATCAGAGCCTCGCCATTAACATAGTCTAGCTTGGTGTAATGTGTTTTTCTGTTTCGATCGATCGAATGTTCCAAAACTGCATTTTAGTTCGCATCAGTTTCTGTTGAAAATTTTTGGTCTCGAAAAATTTTTCAGGTTGTAAAATATTGATGTACTGGAAAATCTAAGAGCTCTGTAAAAATTCGACGAAGTAACTCCACAGTGGGAGCGCGGAACCGCCGCGAAAACCCCCTTCCCGCCGCCCTTCCGCCGCACACTGTGGAGATCACTTCACCAATTTTTTACAGAGGCCTTCTGGGCTTAAAATATGGGTTTTGGAATATTAAAATTGGGCCCAGGTTTTCTGTGAGTGCTACAGTTTTGATTGGGGGCCCACTTGTTAATTTTTGATCGATCGGATATTTTAAACACATTTTTCACAGTATTTACATTATATCTGCGACCGTGAATGTCACTTGATCGGTAAATCCGGTCTAACTGCTATAGCCCGGTTAGACGGATTTGCGAACGTGACTTTCACGTTGATGTTTTGTTTTTGCTGTGATGTTGCGGATCGGTCGTGGGGGATAGCCTGGATGCAATGCTAGTACAGTTTTGTTGTATTATGTACATTTGATATTGCGGGGCGAGCGTCTGACATGTGGACTGCCGTCACTGCCTGTTTGTATTATTATTTTGGGGCACGACCTGGTTGCGGTCGATGTACCCGTTGTATGTATATTTTACTTTCTGTACTAGGATTGCCCCGCGGAGGGGTGCACGGATAGCCGGGTTCTGGAGGGCAACAAGCCCGCATCTCATGGCATTGGGACGGAGGGGGCTTCACTCTAGGATTGGCGGGCTATTCGCCGCACTCGTAGGGGGTACAGGTTGACCCAGGAGGGGTACCCAAGTTACCGGATTCCGTGAAGTGCTGGGTGGTCCATTCACGTTGCTGAAGGGGGCTGCCTCGCTTCAGGTTTTGGCGGGTAACTTGCCGCGCCCGTAGGGGTCTAGGATTTCATTGCACAGGCTATCCACACGACCAGGGGAACGTCGGGTTTCAGCGGCTCTGTGAAACCCGGGGATCCCAGATATCTGTATTGTTTCTGTGATGCTGTACATTTTCTGTGATGTTGCATTTCTTTCACGCCTTGAGCGAATATAATATATTGGTATATATATTAGTAGATGTAGTATATGTTTTGCATCCGCGCTAGTCCAGTCCCCGCTCTGTCGTTAGTTGGCTAACCTAACGGGTAATGACGGGACCCAGTGGCGAATGCGGATGGCATATACGTACATCAGTATATTTTCGTTCTTTTTGGTGTGATCAATTGATGGGACTGCATTGACTCGGATCAATGCAAGTTAAAAACAAACCTAATCTGATGTTGTTGGAACACTTTTCAAAAAGCTGTTATTGCAAGGACGTTTACTTTTGTTTTGCATCGTGGTATTCATTGGAATATCCTGCTCCTCAGTCGACGAGGCAAGGGCCGAGATCCCTTCACCGGGAGTGACCCCTTGGACAGAAGTTTGCGTCAGGGCATTAACTTCACTATAGCCGATTACTTTTGCTTTGCATCGCGGTATTCATTTGGAATATCCTGCACCCCATTCTACGGGGAAAGAGCCGAGATCCCTTCACAGGGAGTGACCTCTTTAGCAACGGTTTTTGTCACTATATTTTTAAAAGCTATCCGTTCCTTCGACGATATCAAGTTCATTACGTTAAAGGTTTTCGCCAGAAACCATTCGTAGCCCTCCGTCATTTCAGTTAAATATTCGGTAGTATTCAAGCTATGTATTTTGACCTCACGCCAAGGCATAGTGTTTGGTAGCTGCCGGTTATTTATCTGTTGCATAGATAGATGCGTTGGTTTGGGACAGTCGTACTACTATTTTGGCCTACGTCAAGGGTATGTACGGGTGGGTTCAAATTAACCTGGATAATGACGGGCAGAACTTGACATGTGACTTATGATATTTTGACCTCACGCCAAGGTCATAAGAGCATGGGGCAGAAATCACATCGGGAGTTTCAAAAGAACTGAAACTTGCCAGATATGCGCATACCTTCTGGAGTGTGATACCGTGAGCGGATTCCGTCACGTTATCATGCGATGATAGTTGGATCCCGATTCCCACTGATGAGTTAGTTTACTCCTCGGGTGACCCCGACTAATTCTTCTTTCAGGTTTGGAGGAGAATTTGAGGTACAGTGGGAGGATTCCAGATTAGATAAATTGGTGACCATTCTGATGTAGGTTAGAGTGCACGCTGAGTGTTTCTTTTCTCTCTCTCTTTGGCAGCGACCATTGACCCGACCCTAAGACTATGACTCAGTGACCAAGTTGACCGAACCTTCTTAAACACCGGCTTTTGGATTGTCAGAGTTGCAAACCTCATTGCCACTCCTACTTTTACCCTTTTCTCCAGGACACCCCGTTTTACTACGAACGTCCACTTCCATTGGACAAAACCATCGTATGGTTAGATACGAACTCGAAAGAATTTATTCGAGGATGGTTTCCGGTTCTGGAGAAAACGGATAGGATTATTCAGTTGTCTTTTCCTTTTACCCTCTCTCAGGTTACGAGTACTCCTTGGTTTAGGGGTAGTACACCTATTACGCAAATTGGATTGTCTTCTTCCAAACCTTAGGCTGGTGCCGACCGGTGGGGAATGAAGAAAACCAATTAGCATAACGATGGTGTGCAGAAGGTATTAAGTTAAGACAAAGCAAGGGATTAGTAAGAGGGCAAAGTAAATTGCAACAGATATTCACGACCAAACCAGGTATTTCGTTACCACTCCCACATCACCTTTGTATTTCTCCAGGACACTCCATATCACTACGAAGATCCACAGTTTATTTGGATACTCCATCGTATGGTTATATACGAACTCGAAAGGAACTTGTTCCAGTTCGGGGATGGATTCTGGTTCAGGAGAAATAGGAATAAGATTTATTCAGGTGTCTTTTATCTTCACCTTCTCTCGCATTGCGAGTGTTCCTAGGATTGGGACATTACACCCATTATGCTTATTGGATAGTCTTCTTCCAAACCATAGGCTGGTGCCGAACGGTAGGGAATGAAGAAAACCATTTGGCCTAAAAGGGGTGTACAGAAGGTAAAGACTAAAGACATATGAAGGGATTTGGAGAGGTGGCAAAGAATTATACGGTTACAATCGTGAATCTGGAAGAGGCATTACTAGGAATACCAGGATACCCCATCGAAACATTTCAATGTTTCAGTTTCACTGTGTACTGTTAATAGAAAACTGATTTCCCGATTAGATACTTACTCCAGGGTATGTATTTACCAGATACGATTCTCACATCTGTATGGTTTTACAGATGATGAGTGGGAGTAAGTTATTGGGAATTGGGTGATTATCCTCATTATATCGGGATTCGTTGTAATCGGTGATATTTGAGGAAATCACCTGGGCTGTTTGCCGGTTGGCAAATATTTGGTTTTGAATATCCGCAGTTATGCACCAATTTCAAATTGATATATCTGTACGTCTATTTTCATAGAGTGAGATGTACCTTTTTGAAATTATGTCTATGACATTTACCTATATCAGTGGATGGTTAGGTAAGGAGCATTGAACAGCGGTGTAATTCTTCTTAACCATAAGTACAGTTTTCAACCTACGATACACAGTGAATGAGTTATCAGACTCAAGGGACTTATACAGAGTATTGTATGTTGTCCAGGGTCCATCAGGACAGAGGGGTTGGTCCTCGTACTATATTCGGTTTACTTATGACTTCTCTAGTTTTTAGACAGGTGTTTCGTGGAAACACAGGGTCCGAATTTGGAGAAGTTATAGGTATTTGAATAGAGTAGAGAACCAGGTATAGCAAGTATCGGGATTCTTCAAAAGATCGAAGATGTAGATACTTTTCAATGATATTCAGTTGCTAGTAATGACTAAGAGAACTTGCTTCTCTTTCAGGTTACTCATAATTCGAAGCATTCCTAAGTTGAGTAACGCTGATCGGTCTCCTTCCATTTAGTTGACATGCACTGGAGACAGTTGCATGATTTGAATCTGGTTCAATTAAATCAGTGCCTCTGGTTCTATATTGGATATAGAACAGTTCATATCTTAACGATGTTAAGGTACGGGGAGTTGTCCGGTTTATGATTAAAACCAGACACTGGACAACTCGAGGCACGTTTCTGTAATGGCTGTTTGTGGGTTGACCCAGGCTATGACGAGGGTTGACTTTCTACCATCTGGATGAACAATAGCGATATTGTTCTAGACTCGCCACAGTTTTATTAAAAATGGATTTTTTCAGAAAACAGTAGTGGGAGTATGGTAGAACTGGAAGTGATTCCAGAACCACAAACGATTACTGAAGATTTGATAAGGAACCTAAAGATTCAATCTGGATTGACATTCCATTGGCCACTCCGCAGATAAGGTGGGTAACTTCAGGCACCCGAGAGGCACTACGGTAACCTCAAGGACGGTGACAGGGAAGTTCTTGTTTACCCACAATTGCCATTGCTGTTGTTCCAGGTTACGAGACCCGGCGGGAGGATGAGTATAGCGTCGTTCTAAAACCAGTTTTAGAAGTGTACGTCTATATGACTCTGCCAGAGGGTTGTCGTAGTCAGTGGGAGCAGCGGAAGCATTGGTGGACAGGTTGCTTATGTCTATTTATAGACTAGAGCAGATGTAGCGGAGATAGATCATCTATTTCTGACGTGACAGTCATGGGTTTGACTTCATCAGAATAGGGGATGGATCTGTTGAGAAGGTAGTAGGGTGTGATATCCTGGTATTTGGATGATATACACAGAGTAGGAAAAGAAACTCCTACACTACGATCGGTTATACTTTGGTCGTCACACAGTTGTTTCTCCACAAAGGAAATGGATTTTATATCAGACATACTGGTTACTAGATCTATGGTTTTAGATCTAGATTTGGGTGGTTTCCCAATCAGGGTACTTGACAGCATTCTAAGGGTATTTAGGATGGACGACTCCTGGCACGGTAGTGTACCAGCAGGTAATGGAGTCACCCTCTCCAAAGGTGTCTTACAGACTAAAGGAGAGAGGGACGGGCATGATTGGCAGATCACTTGCTCAGGCAATTGAGTCAATCGTGAGATGTCAAGTACCACACCAGATGTTGTTCTTGCACTAGATGCAATAAGTTAACATTAATCCAATCCTGGAGAAACAGTCGGAAGCAGTTTTAGAACATAAGTGGATGTTCTAGGGATATGATAACGACAGCCTCATTCAGG
Organism: Agapanthus africanus; assembly: GCA_030015575.1. Lineage (NCBI taxonomy): Eukaryota > Viridiplantae > Streptophyta > Magnoliopsida > Asparagales > Amaryllidaceae > Agapanthus > Agapanthus africanus. The sequence continues at coordinate 816,969,285 of CM057339.1, read as the reverse complement.
AGACAGTTATCATTCCAGGCTTCCAAGGTGACATGGACGACAAGGAGGTTGTCAGAGTTATAGTTTTCCTTCTGATGAGGGGCAGTATTTTGGACAGGTGGTCCAAGGCAATACTGAGGGAGGCATGGCGCGCAGGATACTGATTAAGTTCAGTTGACGATACAGTCTAAGAAGTTTGGATTTAGAGTTCATTTATGAGCTAGGTCCCATCAGACATCCAGACATATTCTGAGACAGGTATTGCTCTTTTCGGGAGATGGCTTTCTCCGCGAACTTGAGATATAGAGAGACATAGAAAGAAACAACTAAGCGGATCCACTCACTGAGGCTATTCCTCGAACGCAATAGTTCCGTAAACGAGCTTTGTGAGACTGACTAGTAGAGGAGTTGGATGTTCGGTATCACACGAGCTGTGAGTATGCGACATCGTAATAATTAGCCTTGAGTGCAAGTGGGAGATTGTTGGAGATAGTGCCCTCAGAGTCAATTATTAGGTCACAGGTACGTGATTGTAATGATTGAGGGAGGACCTATCCCGGTAGGACAGTCTTACTCGAGATGATAGTATGCTATCTGGTTTACCTTTATCATCGTGTACTGCTTTAGGTGACCTGACACGTCGCTATTACACGTTGATAGAGCCCCTAGGATTCTTGCTTGACCACCAGCAGTATGAGGGCGATCATATAAGTGGGAGCTGGGGGTCTATAAGCTTATCCTTAAAAGGTCCCTAGTCGTGGGAGTTTCGAGACTGGGCATCGATACTCCATTAGTAGACTAGTGTATACAGTCGAGACCCCGACGAGGGGCGGTGGCCGGTCTCACAAGCCACTGGTGTCAGTTGGATCACCTAAGATGTATACAGGTGCTCATTGGGTTATGAGTACACCGGACAGGACTCGCCGGGAACATGCTAGTTGGTCATATACCAGACGTCAGATGGCAGTTCCCTGGTGACATGTGTGCAGGTTAGTTCATCGACCTGGGGATCGTCATTTGTCTCGTGTGAGTTCCCACTGTACTTTGATTACTACCCTACCACGGCTCAAAGGAGTCGTGCAAACAGGTTTTAGTTGGGTACAGTCCCGAGCCATATGGAGGCAGTGAGCGTATCTTCAGTGGTTCGTCTCTCCCGGTATTGGGGGTGAGGTCGTGCTGTGTCTAGGAGAGCCATTACACAAAGTCCTTGGCCAAGGCAAGGAGATTTACTGGTAGGTATTCCAGTAGTATCTCAGGGTGTTCTGGGCTACACTCCGACACGACTTGTACCGCTTTTGGGGGTCTGACTTTTACCAACCCCCTAGGCCCGCCATGCGATACTCATAGACGAACGGACCGGACTGTACGGATATTGTCACTGACAGGCTCAGTAGGGTTGTCAGGCTGAGTTCACTCACAGACGTCCCTTTTAGTCAATACTTGGTAACCCGTTACGTATTGGCTTATACCTCTGACGTGCTAGTGGTTAAATCCACAACCAAGGTGTTGATGAGTCTTTAGAGTCCCCCACATTCAGTTACTCAGCTTTCGGGCGAAAGGTTGTAGAGGCCGTATGGAGATATGGCAAGGTCCGATCAGATACGTGCGGTATTGCACGGATCAGGATCGGACAGTTTGTACTATAGGCCGTATGGTTATATGGCAGGGTTCGATCAGATACGTGCGGTATTGCACGGATCAGGATCGAACAGATATTACTAGCCGGTTTTGGTATAAGCCGGATTCTAGTATATTACAGTGGAGATTTTGTCTCATTGCATTTGTATTTCGGTCGAAATACAGATGCGGGTGTGTATGCACAGTATCGGGGTTTTCCTGTAATTTATTACGGGACCAGTTTTTGGAGTTGCCAGTTTGCTTTCCGTTTCGGCCAATTTCCTTTGTTCCGTTCATTGGCCGATGATTGGTGGAGGAGGGTTTATTTGCATTGTTGCAAATAGGCTTTTGTGGAGGGGGGTCTTTGCTTATTGTAGCATCATGATGGTTTTCATGATAGCACCATCCTTTGACTTGATTTCTTCATGATGGCTTGACTTCATAACCTCATCATGGCTTGACTTATGTATGATGATGGAGGGACATGATGGTTGATGATGATGAGGGGTGAGGTTGGTGGAGTGTTAGTTTACACTTGTGATCATTTCCTTTTTGGATGATAACCTTTCCTCTCTCTCTCTTGTATGGGTATTATTATTGGCCTCTCTCATATTCTTTTGATACAACCTCCTCATTCTCACTCTCCCTCATATGCATGGTCGGCCACTTCCCAAAGGGGGCTGTCCAAATTTGTTCATGTGGGATTTTTGCTCTTTTGCTTTAGGAAAAATCCCACAAGTTCCACCTCTATGAGTTTGTATCATCCCTCCACCAAATGGCAAAGCTCCAAAACCCCAAATGAGACTTGACGACTACATATTCTACAGCGAACCTTGGGCACGTCGAGTAGCCGGCTTCGTGCCCGAGTTGCCTCGGCATTGAGGTGGGAGCCCGTAAAAGAAGAAGGCGATGTGGTGCACTTCCGGCGACGAGGAGGAGACGGGACATTCCGCAGAAGATCGGGACGATGACGAGAAGACCGGAGGACTTGGATCGTCGGTATATCTCTATTCCCTTTCTTGTTGATAGCTAGGACTAGTTAGTGGTTCGATCCGGGTATTAGTGCGTGGTGGTGCCGGTTTGCTAAGTCCGCAAAATTTAAAGTTTTTCACCGCTTCCGCATTTGGCCGTCGGTTTGACGGCCGGGGCACCGCCGTGCACTTACACTGGTAAGTGTTATCAGTAGTTTCTCGAACCATTATGGGCTTCACATCGGCATGACTTATCAGGCTATCGGGGTCTGACGTTTAGCACCCCCCAGGCTGAGATATGCAACATATCTGACGAAGAGACCGGACTGTACGGTAGTGTTACTGATTAGATTCGCAGGAATATGAGCAGGCTTGCTTGTTGATCTTCTGATCGCTCAATATCCGGGTGGCCGTTACGTTTAGCAGACCGCTGACGGCTTGTGGGTGACTGATATGATCACCACCTACTGCCGGCGTATTGACGAGTCTTTAGAGTCCTACACAGAGGTTTCCTGGCTCAGGCGAAACGAAGTAGGAGCATATATGTGATATGTGGGGTACCGATATTAATACGTGTATGTGATACCGTATTCTATTCTCGCGATTTGTGTTATCGCTCGGTTATATGTGATATAGCCGGTTTATTGAATCAAGTGTTGATTCGATAAATTGATACACATGATATTAGTCGGTTTTATGTGATATAGCCGGATTATTAAATCAAGTGTTGATTTAATAATTTAATGTATAAATATATATTTGATATATTAATTTACATTAACTAATATTAGCTCACTTAAGAATTCTTTTTCTCACTTGTGCATTTAGTATATATATATGATATATATTAATATATATTTTTGTATGTCATGCTAGATGATGCATGTGACATGGGTGTATGAGACTCACACCATGCTTAACATAATGAAGGGTTTTATTTATTTAAATTAAATAAAAATTAGTTAGAAATTAGTCACATGGTTAGAAGTTTGGAGAAGCTTGTAGTGACCATTGACTTAGTCCACTAACTTTGTTTTACATTAGATATTTATTAACCCAACCATTATCTTAGCCATGGTTTAGTCTCTACATGAGTTAGTATATGATATTAACTCACCCATAGTTGCCATTCTACACTTAGCTTTTTCTATGGTTGCTTTTCTTCATCTCCTTCCTCAAGCTCTCTAGCTTTTTGGGAAGTGAAGAAAATTAGTGAAAAAAATATTTCTAAAGTGAACAAAAATCCTACTTCATCATTCTCTACTAGATTAGCCATTTAGTTTAGGGTGCCAGCTTCACTAATTCCAAATTAGTGAAGAGGTAGCTTGAGTTAGTGACTCCTCGACGTAGATCATCTTCGGCCTCAAAGAATTTAAGCAAGCTTGTTCCTTTCATCTTGTGGAGCCTTTCTAGAGTCCGGAAGTTCACTACTTGGAGCGAAGGGACTACTACAAGGAGCTATTGAAGTGAAGGACCGGTCTACAAAGTTTGTATTCCTTGTTCACTTAGATGTAAAGATGTTTACATTCTAGTTTCATCTAATTCTGTAGTTAAGATTCTAGGTTAGGGTTCTTTAGCACGCCAAATTTTAAAAACGGCATGGTCGATACCTCCCGAAACCTAGTGGCGGTGCTGCGGAACCCTGCAATGGTATCAGAGCCAAGCTAGAGATTTAGACGATATTTGTAGAATTACGAAACCGAAAAAACTCCGAAACACTTGAAACAAAACCTAGTTTCTGTCGAAATTTTCAGAGTGTCTAAAAATTTTTTAAGCAGTTGCAGAATGTTGCATGAGATGTAACATGAACACAAGACGAAAACGAGCTCCTATCACCGGATTTTGACCGGCCACATTTTGCTACAGAACCGGCCCCACCGGATTTCTAGCCTCATCTGGGGTTCGTTTTAGGTCGGTGTTACAGTCTCTGGGTTTTGGTGTTTCAGGTGTTGAAATTGCATGTGATATTATCTTTCTGTAAAGGCAATTCGGAGTGTTTCGTAGTCGTAATTCTAACATCATTTCGGGTAATTTAGACGACGTTAAAAAGTTCGAACGGATATCAATAACCCATTTTCTCTCTCGCTGGAAATTTTCCAAGAGTTGGAATTTTCCAAGTTTGAAATCTTCAGAAAATCATGCAGGCATTTTCTATGGACCATCTAGAAGAAAGAAACCCTAACTTGATTTTATGACCGTTGGAACCGCCACAAAACCCTGGGGTTTTTGGTGGTTTCGCGGCGCCATAGGTAAGGCAAGGGTTGGCCCTTCTACGGTTGGTCCATAGGTGCTGTGGCATGTTCTGGGTATTTTTAAACTCCTCTCAGGTGTTGACCTCTCTGGGAAATTTTGGGTGTTTGTTGATTCGATCGAAAAGTTTAACATCGTCTAGCTATCTGTGATTGTGATACAATATTTGGAATCCACATTAATTAGTTTTTTGAAAACTGATTTGAATTTTATAAATCTAGCAATTTAGTCTCATTTGATCGGTTGCCACGCGATTTTGATGTGGATCAAAAGTCTGTCGCAATCACGTAGCGTACGCGGATACTCGCCGGGTAACCCTACTAGATAGCCACGCCCCATAGCCCCGACCAAGTGACTGTAGGAGAACCCCGTTGCCAAAAGCATCCGTACGGGTGCTCGTGGCCGCGGTGTTCCGTCTAAGTGCTCTTCATCAACGGCATTGGGAATGCGGCTGTCTAATAAAATTTCCGACGAGCATTCGATCAGGATGTTGGGAATCTTGTTGAATTGCCCGACTTGTTATTGGAAAGTGTTTTCAATATTGAGACTAAAATGTGGGGTTTATAATTGTTAGGCATGAAATTCGGAATATGTGATATTCCGGGTTTATGATGTCTAAGGAATTCATTTGGTTAGGCATGGAATCCAAAGTATGTAATACATTGGGTTTATGATGTCTAAGATGGTTGTGGATTCCAATTGTTGTAGTTTTTCACTTTCTTTTCTGGGACCGTAAGTGTAATATGTAGGGTTTCACCTGTTTCGTTGCTATATGTCAACGATAATTGGGATACGCATATTTATTTACGTTGATGACATGTGATGTTATGTGTTATTGTGATATGTTATATTGGATTGTCGTGTTTGAATAGACGGGGGTTTTGCGTGGGATGAGAGTTTTTCATTTTCATTCATGTAAAAACTTGTATCTAATATTCTTTTATTAGGGTACTTCTGGGTTGAGGATGATGTCACCATTGATGTATATTATTTACTTTTCCGCATTAGGATAGACCCAAGATGGGGAGCACAAGTAACCGGGTTCTAGAGTCCAGTGGGAGACCATCTCGAGGAGTCGAGACCAGGTCTCCTAACTCTAGAATTGGTAGGGTTGCTTGCCGCTCTTGTAGAGATCTAGGGATGTGGGTTTGGCTATTCATCACGACCTGGAATCCGTGTTTTTTTACTGGCTTAATTTAAAACACGGAATTCCTAGTATATCCAATATTTCATATGTGGACATCTACTGCTGATATTCTGTAATGTGATCACTTTATATGATGACACGAATGTTGTTATTATATATATGATATATGATAAACGTTGCTTATGTTTTGCACCCACGCTAGTCCAGCCCTGCTATGCCGTTAGTTAAGTAACCTAACGGTGCATAACGGGACACTGTGGCGAATGCGGATGGCATAAGCGTACGTTCTACTTTCGTTTCTTTATCTGTGATGCTTAGGAAGCATAAATTGATGGGACTTCATTAATGAGATTAATGAAAAGAAAGAAACCTAAAGATGTTGTGGAATCAAATTTTCAAAGAAGGTAGCTCTAGTTCTTGCTTTGCATAGTGGTATTCCGCGTAGAATATCCAGCACCTTATTCGATAAGGAAAGAGCCGAGATCCCTTCACCGGGAGTGACCTCTTTAGCGAAACTGACAGATGCTACAACCCACTCGGTTTTGTTTTTGATTGCTTTTTTAGTTCATGCTTTGCATAGCGGTATTCCTTGTTGAATATCCAGCACCTCATTCGATGAGGAAAGAGCCGAGATCCCTTCACCGGGAGTGACCTTTTTAGCGAAACTAGTAAAAGCCTAAAAACACTCCCTTTCAAAATCACTCAATTCTACAACGATATCAAGTTCATTACGCAAAGGGTTTTCTTAAAAACCTGTCATAGCCCTCTGTCATTTCAGATAATGACTATTTAGTATTCGTGCTGCATTTGTTGGCCTTTGTCAAGGCGTAGTGTGCGGTAGCTGATTAGTGCTTATCTGCTAAATGCATGTGATGCGATTGGATTAGGGTAATCGTGCGACCTTGTTGGCCTTTGTCAAGGATCGTGCGGGTGGGTTTAATTCAATCATGAAATGTACGGGTTGAACTTGACTAGCATCCTATGGTTTGTTGGCCTTTATCAAGATCATAGGAGGTTAGGGGCAAAATATTATCGGGAATTTCAAGTGTTGAAATTTGCAATGAGATTGCATACCTTCTATGAAATAGTTGGATCCGATACCCACTGCGAGTAAGAGTTACTCCTAGGAGAGTTTTGCACATTACAATTAGCCGATCAAAGTAGGTATCTAGAAAGGTGTTAACGGGGTTACACCCCTGGGAAAACGAGGTTTATTTTAATTAGATCCGTGCGAAAGCACGGGGAACCTCCCTCAAAGTACCGACACTGGTCTGGCTGAAAGATTGGCGAACTTATAGGGTGTAATCAATCCTGGCTAGTCTTACCTTTTAGGGTTTGAAGGAAGATTTGATAAAAACAGTGGGAGCCATCCTGATTAGATAAAATAATAACCAATCTGATCTTGCAAGAGCATACGCTGAGTGTTTTCTTCTCTCTCTCTTCTGGTAGCGACCGTGTCAGGCCTTAATCAAGATAATAATATAGATGTATTGACCGAATATGCTTATTATACTGAGCCGGGGAACGTTGGTTCCGCTCTATCCTATAATTGTTATAAGTCCGAGCAGAAAATAGGGGAATATCCAGATTCCTACGCGACCCAATCGAGGAATGAGCATGTTGATGCATATTCTTCTGGTGTGTTTGTTACCGAGAACTGTTTCTCAATACACTCTATATCCTGGGTATGAGATACCGGAACAGGATCCCACATATGTAAGATGTTACATGGGCTAAAAAAAGGTGAACAACTGAGAAAAGGTGATCATTCTCTAGAGTAGGGAATGGCGCAAATGTTGGGAGAATCACTGGAGAGCTGTGAAGGACATTCTTAAGTACTTGAGAAGCACTGAAGAGATGTTCTTGGTTTTTGGTAACGGTGAACTCCAGTGGGAGTCCTTTACCAATTCGAGCTCCCAGAGTGATAAGGTCGACTGAAAGTCAGTCACAGACTTTGTCTTTACCCTCTATGGTGGAACGGTATATTGAAAGAGTTCCAAGCTAGATATCGTGGCAAACTAGATGATAAAGGCTGAATACATCGCTACCAACGATGCTACCAAAGTGGTTGTCTGTACATTTGTTGTTCATGAGATGAACATGGTTCCTACCATTGAGCGTCCAATAATTGTTATTGTGACAACAATGGAGTTGTGGCTTTGGCCTAAGAACTCCGGTCCCATCTGCGATCCAGACATATTCTGAGGCGGTATCACCTGATCAGGGAGATGGTTGATCTCCAAGGGATCGAGGTAAGGAGAGTTGACGCGAAGGATAACACGGCGGATCCACTCACAGAGGCCTTTCCTTAGAAAGACTTTTATGGGACGTTGAGTATGAGATACTACAACAATTGGCCCTAGTGCAAGTGGGAGATTGTTAGTTATATGTATGCCCTAGAGGCCATTATTGTACATATGATGTACATTATAGTGGATGCTTGGACATATATAGGGAGGACTTTTTTGCTCGACATAATAGTATGCTATCTGGTTGCTCTTTATCTTAACATGTACACTTATTGTCTCTTTGTTATATGTTGATAAAGCCCTTAGGATGTGTACTTAACTACCGGGATTATGATGCAGATCATACTAGTGGAGCAAGAGTAGTCGGTAACTACATCCTTCAATTGTTCCTAGTCGTGGGAGTATCGAGACAGGGCATCGATATTCCAGAGTAGACTAGCGTATACGCTTCTTGACCCATATGATGGGCGATGGATGATCCCACATCCATTGGTGTTTGACATCAAAGATAGTATACGGGTGCTCAGTGGAGACTGGGTACACTGAACAGGACTCGCCGAGAACTCCTAGATGGTTTTATACCTTACGTCAGATAGCAGTTCTCTGGTGACACTGGTACAGTTAGTCTGTCGACCCGAGATCATCATAGAGTCTTGTGTGATTCCCACTGTACTTTGATTTCCACCTTACCACGTTCAAGAGGACGTGCAAAACAGTGGTTTTTGGGTACAGTCCCGAATCATATGGAGGCCATGAGCGATAGGAGGGGATTTCGTCTTTCCCGGTATTGGGGGTTGATGTTGCGCTATGCTCGATTGGCCATAACAAGAAATCCCTGGTCAGGGTTGCTGAGATTTACTGGTAAGTGTTATCAATAGTTTCTCGAACCATTATGGGCCTCACATCGGCATGACTTATCAAGCTATTGGGATCTGACGTTTACCACCCCCCAGGCTGAGATATGCGACATATCTGACGAAAAGACCGGACTGTACGGTAGTGTTACTGATTGGATTCGCAAGAGTATGAGCAGGCTTGCTTGTTGATCATCTGATCGCTCAATACCCGGGTGGTCGTTACGTATAGCAGACCGCTGACGGCTTATGGGTGACTGATATGATCACAACCTACTGCCGGCGTATTGACGAGTCTTTAGAATTCTACACAGAGGTTTTCTGGCTCAGGCGAAACGAAGTAGGAGCACATATGTGATATGTGCGGGACCAAAATTAATACGTGTATGTGATACCGTATTCTATTCTCGCGATTTGTGTTATCGCTCGGTTATATGTGATATAGCCGGGTTATCGAATCAAGTATTGATTCGATAAGTTAATACATATGATATTAGTCGGTTTTATGTGATATTGCCGGATTATTAAATCAAGTGTTAATTTAATAATTTAATGTATAATTATATATTTGATATATTAATTTACATTAACTAATATTAGCTCACTTAAGAATTCTTTTTCTCACTTGTGCATTTAGTATATATATGTGATATATATTAATGTACATTTTTGTGTGTCATGCTAGATGATACATGTGATCATGGGTGTATGAGATTCACACCATGCTTAACATAATGAAGGGTTTTATTTATTTAAAGTAATTAGTAATCAGAATTAGTTAGAAATTAGTCACATGGTTAGAAGCTTGGAGTGACCATTGACTTAGTCCACTAATTTTGTTTTACATTAGATATTTATTAACCCAACCATTAGCATAGCCATGGTTTAGTCTCTACATGAGTTAGTATATGATATTAACTCACCCATGGTTGCCATTCTACACTTAGCTTTTTCTATGGTTGCTTTTCTTCATCTCCTTCCTCAAGCTCTCTAGATTTTTGGGAAGTGAAGAAAATTAGTGAGAAAAATATTTCTAAAGTGAGCAAAAATCCTACTTCATCATTCTCTATTAGATTAGCCATTTAGTTTAGGGTGTTAGCTTCACTAATTCCAAATTAGTGAAGAGATAGCTTGAGTTATGACTCCTCGACGTAGATCATTTTCGGCCTCAAAGACTTTAAGCAAGCTTGTTTTTTTCATCTTGTGGAGCCTTTCTAGAGTCCGGGAGTTCACTAATTGGAGTGAAGGGACTACTACTGTTAGTTATATGTATGCCCTAGAGGCCATTACTGTACATATGATGTATATTGTAATGGATGCTTGGACATATATAAGGAGGACTTTCTTGCTCGACATTATAGTATGCTATCTGGTTGTACTTTATCTTAACATATACTCTGATAAGTCTCTATGTTACATGTTGATAAAGCCCTTAGGATATGTACTCGACTACTGGGACTATGATGAGATCATACTAGTGGGGCCACGGTAGTCGACGAGTACATCCTATAAATGTTCCTAGTCGAAGGTGTATCGAGACAGGGCATCGATACACCAGAGTAGACTAGCGTATACGCATCTTGACCCATATGATGGGCGATGGATGATCCCATATCCATCGGTGTTTGACATCAAGAATGGTGTACGGGTGCTCAGTAGAGACTGGGTACACTGGACGGACTCGCCGAGAACTCCCAGATGGTATTATACCTCACGTCAGATGGCAGTTCTCTGGTGACACTGATACAGGTTAGTCTGTAAACCCGAGATCGTCATAGAGTCTTGTGTGATTCCCACTGTGCTTTGATTTCCATCATACCACGTCCAAGAGGGCGTGCAAAAAGGTGGCTTTTGGGTACAGTCCGGAATCACATGGAGACAATGAGCGATAGGAGGGGATTCGTCTCTCCCGGTATAGAGAGTTGATGTTGCGCTGTGTTCGATTGGATATAACTGGAAATCCCTGGCCATGGTTACTGAGATTTACTGCTAAATGTTATCAGTAGTTTCTTGAACTGTTATAGACCTCATATCGACATGACTTATCAAGCTACTGGGGTCTGACGTTTACCACCCCTAGGCGAGATATGCGACATATCAGACGAAGAGACCAGACTCTACGGGAGTGTTACTGATTGGATTCACAGGAGAATGTACAGGCTTGCTTGTTGATCTTCTGATCACTCAATACCTGGGTGGCTGTTATGTTTAGCCGACCGCTTGCAGCTTGTGGGTGTTTGATATGAACATCACCTACTTCCGGCGTATTGACGATTCTTTAGAGTCCTACACAAAGGTTTTTTGACTCAGGCAAAACGGAGTAGGAGCACATATATGATATGTGCGGGACCGAGAACAACACGTGTATGTGATACCGTATTAGATTCTCGCGATATGAGATATCGGCCGGGTATATGTGATATAGCCGGGTCATCGAATCAAGTGTTGATTCGATGAACTGATACAGATTATATTAGTCGGTCATTTGTGAAATAGCCGGATTGTCGGATCAAGTGTTGATTCGATAATTTAATGTATAATTATATATTTGATGTATTAAATTACATTAACTAATATAAGCTCACTAAAAGATTCTTTTTCTCACTCGGGTAATACATTGATATATATGCGATATATGTTAATTGTATTATTTTATTTTGTTACAATAAATATTGTATATGTGATATATAATATTATAACATGTTAGGGCTATTAATGTAACATATTTAGTGGAGATTAAACATGGTTAGGGTTTGATTTGGGTTATGCTTTTCTAGATGTTTCTAGAAGCTTTGCTTTTTGTTTTTGCTAAGATATTTTGTAAAGATATTTAGTTATGATATTTAGTTATGATATTTGTTAACCCAACTCAACCCTTGACCATGGTTCATTCTCTACATGGGTTAAGTTATCATACTTACCCCATGGTTGCATTTCTAACCTCACTAGACAATTCATTATTCATCACAAAGAGAATGGTTCTTCTTCTTCTTCCTTCTTCTTTCATGGAAAAGCTTACTAGCTTTTTCATTAGTGATGATTTTGAGTGAGATTAAGAAAACAAATGAGAGCTAAAATCCTACTTCATCATCCTAATCTATCCTAGCCATTTAGATTAGGGTGTTCACTTCATTTATAAGTGAGAGCTTGAGTTAAAGTTTCTTCAAGGTAGATCATCTTTGTTATCGAAAATCGAAAGCAAGCATGCATCTTTCTCTTCGTGGAGCCTCTCTAGAGTCCGGATACTCGATGATCGTAGCGAAGGGACCTCAACACGGAGCTTATGAAGCGAAGGACCGGACTACAAAGGTTTTAATCCCAAACTCTTAGATGTTAAAGTGTTTAACATGCTTTGTTTCGCCTAATCTCTAGTTTAAAGATCTTGGTTAGGGTTGTTAGGCACGTCTAAATTTTAAATCGGGCATGGTTGATACCTCGTACACCCTTTTGAGAGTGCCCAGTAACCCTACAGTGGTATCAGAGCCAAACTAGAGTTTTAGGCGAAGTCTAGACGAAGTTTAAAGTCCGATCGAACTCCGAATACCCGTAAAACCCTAGTTTCTGGAAATTTTTCAAAAAGTTGATATTTTTCATATTAAAAATTCCCAGAAAATTCAGCAGGTAATTTTATGGTGAACTGTGAAAAACGACCCCCTAAATCAATTAATGTGTCGCGGAACCGTGGCCAAACCAGGATATTGGCGGCGGTTCCGCAGCAAGTACTGTAGATTGAGAGATAGTTTTTGTACAGTAACATCAGTAGGTACTTTTGCCTGTTTCTGGGAATTTTTTATTTTACTCAATTGTTGAGTTTTCTGGGTTTTATTGGGAGCTCGTTGATTCGATCGGAAAGTATAACTTCGTTTAGTTTGTCCGGGTAATATTTTAGAACGTGTTAAAAAGTTCGACCGGATATCAATAACTCACTTTTTCCCCTGCCGGAAAATTTCCAAGTGTTGGATTTTTCCGTAGTTTAAGAACGTTCTAAGTCGTGCAAGTAACACGGTGGACCCTCTAGAAGACAAAAAACCTTAACTCGATTATGTGACCGTCTGAACCGCCTCTAAACCTTAGGGTTTGTGGCAGTACGGCGTTGCCACATGTGAGGCGTTGGCTTGACCCTTCTACGGCTGGACCATTGGTACTGTAGCATGTGATGGATGTTTTTAAACTAATTTCAAGTGTTGAGAACTATTTGGGAAATCTTGGGTGTTTGTTTATTCGATCGAAAAGTTTAACATTGTCTATTTATCTGGAATGTGATACAATATTTAGAATCCACAAGTAGTTATGAGATAACTAATTTGAATGTTATAAATCTAGCAGTTCAGTCTCAGATGATCGGTTGCCATGGAATTTTGATGTGATCAAAAGTCCGTCGCAATCACGTAGCGTACGCGAATACTCGCTGGGTAAACTTAATAGACAGCCATGCCCCATAGCCCCGACCAAGTGACTGTAGGAGAACCCCGTCGCCAAAAGCATCCGTTCGGGTGCTCACGGCAGTGGTGTTCCACCTTAGTGCACTTCGTCGACGGCATCAGGGGTGCGGCCGTCTACTAAAGTTTGCGACGAGCATTCGATCAGGATGTCGGGAATCTTGTTGAATTTCCTGACTTGATATTGAAAAGTGTTTTCGATAATGAGACTAAAATGCGGGGTTTATAATTCTTAGGCATGCGATGTCTAAGGAATTCATTTGGTTAGGCATGTGATGTCTAAGGAGGTTGCGGATTCCAATTGTTGTAGTTTTACACTTTCTTTTCTGCGACCGTAAGTGTAGTATGTAGTTGTATCGCTGGTTTTCGTTGCTATACATCAACGACAATCGGTGTATACATACTTACTTACGTTGATGATATGAGATATTATGTGTTGCTGTAATATGTTATATTGGATCGTCGTGTTCTGAATAGCCGGAGGTTTTATGTGAGATGAGAGTTTTCATTTTCATTCATGTAAAATTCATTTGTATGTAATATTCTTTTATTGGGGCACTTCCGGGCTAAGGATGATGTCACCATTGTATATTATTTACTTTTCCGCATTAGGTAGACCCAAGGCGGGGAGCACAAGTAACCGGGTTCTAGGGTCCAGTGGAAGACCATCTCGAGGAGTCGAGACCGGGTCTCCTAACTCTAGAACTGGCAGGGTTACTTGTCGCTCTCGTAGGGGTCTAGGGATGTAGGTTTGGCTATTCATCGCGACCGTGGAATCCTTGTTTTATACAGGCTCGTATTAAAAACACGGGCGTCCTAGTATATCTAATATTTCATATATGTTCTTCTGCTGCAATGTTCTGTGATGAGATCATATTACTGCCTGAGACGAATGTTTATATTATATATATGAGATATATATTATATATTGTTGATTTCGTTTCATATCCGATGCTTGCGAAGCATAATAAAATGGGACTTTATTAATGAGATTAATGAAATAAAAGAAACCTAAGATGTTGTAGAAACTTGTTTAAAAACCGGTAGCTCTAGTTCTTGCTTTGCATAGCGGTGTTCCTTGTAGAACATCCAGCACCTTATTCGATAAGGAAAGAGCCGAGATCTCTTCAGCGTGAGTGACCTCTTTAGCGAAACTGGCAGATGCTGCATACTCGGTTTGTCTTTTGATTGCTTCTATAGATTTTGCTTTGCATAGTGATATTTGTGAAATATCCTGCACCTTATTCGATGAGGAAAGAGCCGACGATCCCTTCAGTGGGAGTGACCTCTTTAGCAAAACTAGAAAAGGCCTCAAAAACATTCCATTTAAAATTCACTCGATTCTACAACGATATCAAGTTCATTACGCAAAAGGTTTTCTTAAAAACCTCTCGTAGCCCTCAGTCATTTCAGATAACTACTACTTAGTATTCGTGCTGCGTTTGTTGACCTTAGCCAAGGCGTAGTGTGCGGTAGCTAATTAGTGCTTATCTATATAAGCATATGATGCGATTGAGTTAGGGTAGTCGTGCGACTTTATTGACCTTAGCCAAGGGTCGTGCGGGTGGGTTTAATTCAATCGGGAAATGACGGGTTGAACTTGGCTAGCGCTTATGATTTGTTGACCTTAGACAAGGTCATAAGATGCTAGGGGCAAAATATTATTGGGAATTTCAAGTGTTGAAATTTGCAATGAGATTGCATACCTTCTATGAGATAGTTGGATCCCGATACCCGCTGCGAGTAAGAGTTACTCCTGGGAGAGTTTTACACATTACAATTAGCCGATCAAGTAGGTGTCTAGAAAGGTGTTAACGGGGTTACGCCCATGGGAAAACGAGGTTTACTTTAATTAGGTCCGTGCGAAAGCACGGGGAACCTCCCTCAAAGTACCGGCACTGGCCTGGCTGAAAGATTGGCGAACTTGTAGGGTGTAATTAATCCCGGCTAGTCTTTCCTTTTAAGGTTTGAAGGAAGATTTGACTAAAACAGTGGGAGCCATCCTAATTAGATAAATTGATAACCAATCTAATCTTGTAAAAGCGCATGGTGAGTGTTTTCTTCTCTCTCTCTCTCCTGGTTGCGACTATGCCACGCCTTAATCAAGATAATAATACGGATGTATTGACCGAACCCACTTGTTATACTGCGCTAAGGAACGTTGGTCCCGCTCCAACTTATAATTGTTATAAGACAGAGCAGGAAATAGGGGATTACCAGAATTCCCGTGCCGCCCAAACGAAGAAAGTACATGTCGATGCATCTTCTTCAGGTGTGTTCATTACACAGAACTGTTTTTCAATATCCTTTACGTCCTGGGTATTTGATACCGGATCAGGATCCCACATATGTAATTTGTTACATGGGCTACAGATAGGTAGAAAACTGAGAACGGGTGATAAGTTTCATGAGATAGAAATGGTGCAAGTGTTGCAGCCAAGTCTGTTGGTAGTTATCACCCTGTATTACCAGAATACATTGATTCTGAATGAATGTTATTAGATACCGAACCTGATATACAACATCATATCAGTCTCTTTATTAGTAAAGAAGGATATAATTTTATATTGTTGGATAATGTTTTGAACATTTCCTATATTAAGAGTTGATCGGTTCAGGCACGTTATCTAAAAGCATTGACGTTCTAAATCAAACTACAGTTCTTATCGTACAGAACACACACAAGAGGAAGAGTTCAGAAATGAACGAATCCTTCTTGAGGCATTGTAGACTAGGTCATATCAATGCGACCCGACTAGCTGAAGTTACATATAGATGCATATTTAAATTAGTTTGAATTTACATCTTGTGAAACTTGCCGGTCATGTCACAAAGATAAGATGACCACAGCTCCGTTTATTGGAAACAGAGAAAGAGTTAGTGAATTCTTGGGATTGATACATGCTGATGTATGAAGGTCCCCTGTCTACACATGCCAGGACCGGTTCTTTATACTTCATTATATTCACTGATGATCTTTCAAGATTCAGACATATGTTCCTGTTGAAACACAAGTCCGAAACTTTTGAGATAATCACAGAATATAAGTTAGAAGTAGAGAACCAAAAACAGGTATGAGTATTATGTCCTTTGATGAGATCAAGGAGGAGAATACTTGAGCACGGAATTCCTGGACTATTCTAAAGGAGAATGAGATTCTCTCTCAGCATTACTCCTCCGTAAACACCACAACACGTCGGTGTATCGGGGCGGAGCAATCGCACCCTATATGATATGGTGTGCTCTATGATGAGTACTACCGAGTTGCCTATTTTCTTTTGGTGTTATGCACTTGAGAAGTTGCGGACCAATTAAATAGGGTTCCAATCAAATCAGTTGCCAACCACTTCATATGTGATATGGAATGGGAAGAGCCCATATCTTAAGTAAGTTAAGATTTTGGGTTGTCTGGTCTATGTCTAAAAGCAAAATCCAGACAAACTCGAGGCAAAATCAATTCTGTGGAAGTTTGTTAGATATCCCAAGCATTCGCAAGGGAATATCTTCTACCAAACCGAGGAACAAAAGATGTTTTGTTTCTCAGCATGCCACCTTTGTGAAAGGGAATTTCTTATGAAGAAATTATTGGTCATGAGGTAGAACTGGAAAGAGTTCCAGCTATACAAACTGCAGCTGATGATTTAGTAGAACCAAAGGATTCAATAGTTTCCAACAAACCTCAGCCTCTCCGCCGATCTAGTAGGGTTCCTCACCCACCTGAGAGATACTTCGGTTTTCTCTATGACAGTGGGAGCAAGGATTGCATCATGAGATGATGACCCAACTAGTTTCGAGCTGGCCATCAGGAGTGGGACTCTGTAAGAATGGCTCGATGCTTATCGATCTGAGATGGAATCCTAATACACCAACAAAGTATGGACTTTGGTTACTTTATCTGAAGGGTTAAATCCCCATCAGGAGCAAGCATATCTTGAGAAGATTACTTGGTGTACATGGAAAAGTTGAGACTTTCAAAACTATGCTTTAAAGTCCATCCAGATCCTATTTGCCACGGCTACATACCATGACTACGATATCTGGCGGTTGGGTGTCATGACTGCTTTTCTAAATGATGATTTGGAAGAGATCGTCTATAAGTACACAGCCAGAGGGCTTCGTAGACAGTGGGAGCCGCGAAAACGCGAGCAAGATGTTTTATGAGATAAATCAGGCATCGCAGAGTTGGAACATCTGTTTTGATGTGGTAGTCAAAGAGTTTGACTTCATCAAAATGGTAGATGAACCTTGTATATACAAAAAGGTAGTAGAGAGTATGGTGGTGATCCTTGTAGAGTACGTGGATGACATACTTTTGATAGGGAAGGAGCTTCCTATGCTACGCTCGGTCAATCTCCGCTTATCACAATGATTCTCCATATAGGATCAAGGTGATACCTCCTAAATCCTGGGTTATGGATCTATGAGATAGATCTATTTGGATGTTAGGATTCTCACTAGTTGTAGTGAGATGGTATTAATCAAGCCTAGAGAGAATCACTGGAAAAGTTCCAGAGTGATAAGTACGACTGAATGTCAGTCGCAGGCATTGTCTTTACCCTCAGTGGAGAGACGGTATGTTGGAAGAGTTCCAAGCTAGATACCGTGACTAACTAGACGATTAAAGGCAAGATACATCGTTACCAAGGATGCTACCAAAGAGGCAGTCTGAATATATATAAGTTCATGAGATGAACTTCGTTCCAACCATTGTGTGACAATGGAGTTGTGGTATATGCCAAGGAACCCCCGTCCCATCAGAAATCCAGATATAATCCTTAAGCAGTATCACCTGATCATGGAGATGGTTGATCTTCAGGGAGATCGAGGTTAGGAGAGTAGACACAGAGGACAACAGCATGGATCCACTCACAAAGGCCTTTTTCCCAGTAGAGACTTTTATGGGATGGTTGAGTATGAGATACTTCAACCACAGCAAATTGTTGGGTATGTGATACCACAACAGATGGCCCTAGTGCAAGTGGAAGATTGTTAGTTATATGTATGCCCTAGCGGCCATTACTGTACATATGATTTATATTGTAATGGATGCTTGGACATATATAGGGAGGACTTTCTTGCTCGACATGATAGTATGCTTTCTGGTTGTACTTTATCTTAACATGTACTCTGATAAGTCTCTATGTTACATGTTGATAAAGCCCTTAGGATATGTACTCGACTACTGGGACTATGATGAGATCATACTAGTGGGGCCACGGTAGTCGACGAGTACATCCTATAACTGTTCCTAGTCGAGGGTGCATCGAGACAGGGCATCGATACAACAGAGTATACTAGCGTATACTCATCTTGACCCATATGATGGGCGATGGATGATCCCATATCCATCGGTGTTTGACATCAAGGATGGTGTACGGGTGCTCAGTAGAGACTGGGTACACTGGACGGACTCGCCGAGAACTCCCAGATGGTATTATACCTCACGTCAGATGGCAGTTCTCTGGTGACACTTGTACAGGTTAGTCTGTAGACCCGAGATCGTTATAGAGTCTTTTGTGATTCCCACTGTGCTTTGATTTCTATCATACCACGTCCAAGAGGGCATGCAAAAAGGTGGCTATTGGGTACAGTCCCGAATCACATGGAGGCAATGAGCGAGAGGAGGGGATTCGTCTCTCCCGGTATAGGGAGTTGATGTTGTGCTGTGTTCGATTGGCTATAACTGGAAAACCCTGGCCAGGGTTGCTGAGATTTACTGGTAAGTGTTATCAGTAGTTTCTCGAACTGTTATAGACCTCATATCGACATGATTTATCAAGCTACTGGGGTCTGACATTTACCCCCCCTAGGCGAGATATGCGACATATCAGACGAAGAGACCGGACTGTACGGGAGTGTTACTGATTGGATTCGCAGGAGAATGTACAGGCTTGCTTGTTAATCTTCTGATCGCTCAATACCTGGGTGGTTGTTATGTTTAGCTGACCGCTTGCAGCTTTTGGGTATTTGATATGATCATCACCTACTGCCGGCGTATTGACGATTCTTTAGAGTCCTACACAGAGGTTTCTTAACTCAGGCAAAACGGAGTAGGAGCACATATATGATATGTGCGGGACCGAGAACAACACGTGTATGTGATACCGTATTAGATTCTCGCGATATGAGATATCGGCCGGGTATATGTGATATAGCGGGTCATCGGATCAAGTGTTGATTCAATGAACTGATACAGATTATATTAGTGGTTATTTGTGAAATAGCCGGATTATCGGATCAAGTGTTGATTCGATAATTTAATGTATAATTATATATTTGATATATTAAATTACATTAACTAATATAAGCTCACTAAAAGATTCTTTCTCTCACTCGTGTAATGCATTGATATATATGCGATATATGTTAATTGTATTATTTTATTTTGTTACAATAAATATTGTAGATGTGATATATAATATTGTAACATGTTAGGGTTATTAATGTAACATGTTTAGTGGAGATTAAACATGGTTAGGGTTTGATTTGGGTTATGCTTTTCTAGAAGTTTCTAGAAGCTTTGCTTTTTGTTTTTGCTAAGATATTTTGTAAAGATATTTAGTTATGATATTTGTTAACCCAACTCAACCCTTGACCATGGTTCATTCTCTATATGGGTTAAGTTATCATACTTAACCCATGGTTGCATTTCTAACCTCACTAGACAATTCATTATTCATCACAAAGAGAATGGTTCTTTTTCTTCTTCCTTCTTCTTTCATGGAAAAGCTTACTAGCTTTTTCATTAGTGATGATTTTGAGTGAGATTAAGAAAAAAAATGAGAGCTAAAATCCTACTTCATCATCCTAATCTATCCTAGCCATTTAGATTAGGGTGTTCACTTCATTTATAAGTGAGAACTTGAGTTAAAGTTTCTTTAAGGTAGATCATCTTTGTTGTCGAAGATCGGAAGCAAGCATGCATCTTTATCTTCGTGGAGCCTCTCTAGAGTCCGGATACTCGATGATAGCAGTGAAGGGACCTCAACACGGAGCTTATGAAGCGAAGGACCGGACTACAAAGGTTGTAATCCCAAACTCTTAGATGTTAAAGTGTTTAACATGCTTCGTTTCACCTAATCTCTAGTTTAAAGATCTTGGTTAGGGTTGTTCGGCACGTCTAAATTTTAAATCGGGCATGGTTGATGCCTCGTAGACCCTTGTGAGAGTGCCCAGTAACCCTACAACTACAAGGAGCTATTGAAGTGAACGACCGGTCTACAAAGGTTGTATTCCTTGTTCACTTAGATGTAAAGATGTTTACATTCTAGTTTTGTCTAATTCTCTAGTTAAGATTCTAGGTTGGGGTTCTTTAGCGCGCCAAATTTTAAAAACTGCATGGTCGATGCCTCCCGATACCTAGTGGCGGTGCTGCAGAACCCTGCAGGATCAACTCATTTTCCTCATTCGTAATGATCGTAATACCCGACTTTTTAGGGACAACGTGTATAGGGCTGATCCATTGGCTGTCTGAAATAGGGTAAATGATACCACTATACAGACATTTGACAATCTCCTTTTTCACAGCCTCCTTCATAACTGGATTTAATCGCCTCTGTGGATCCCTAGCTGGTTTGGCATCATTCATCATGTGAATATGATGTTCAACGATCAGGGGACTAATCCTCTTGATGTCCGCCATCGTCCAGCTGAAAGCTTGCTGATTTGATTGCAAGACAGCGAGAAGGGCTTTCTCTTGCTCTAAAACTAGAGAGGCCGAAATGATAACTGGAAGAGTCTCATTTTCACCTAAGTAGGCATACTTGAGGTGAGACGGTAGTAGTTTGAGTTCGAGCGTTGGAGGAGAAACAACCGATGGCTAGATCGGCGAACGCGTCTTGAACTCAAAGGATTCTAAGAGGGGTTCAAAACAAGTGTATGCAACGAAGTCGGATGGTTCAACCAACTTATCCAAAAATTCAAAAAATTCAAACTCGGGTGGTGACAAGCCAAGATCATTTAAAAACATGAAGCGCTCGTATTCGTTGTTAGAGTCGGAAACAGCAGGTTCAAAGAGGAATGCACTGGTGGTGTTAAGATCACTGTGATCAAACAGAAATTCTTCAAATTCACAGTCCTCGAGGGCGATCTCCTGAATGGAACAGAAATCCAGTATATGAGCGTTCGGTTCGGATGGCTGATTCCCTAACCTAAAAATGTTGAGTTCAATTGTCATGTTACCAAAAGATAGGTTCATGGAACCATATCGACAATTGATCACCGCATTTGAGATTGCAAGGAATGGGCGATCGAGAATCACCGAAATTTGATTCCGGGGGTTAACTACAGGTTGTGTATCTAAAACAAGGAAGTCAACAGGGAATATGAAGTCCCCAACCTTAATTAACACATCCTCTAGCTCACCCCTAGGATGGGTGATAGATCGGTTATCCATTTGAAGAGTACAATATGTAGGTTTCCGTTCTCCTACACCGAGTTGCTCATAAACAGAATAAGGAAGAAGGTTAACACTGGCACCGAGATCCAAAAGAGCGCGATTGATATTCTTATCCCCGATGGTAATTGAAATCGTAGGACAGCTAGGGTCTTTCCGTTTTTGTGGTAAATCTTAAGTAAGAGCATCACTCACGTTACTTACCAAGAAAACTTTCTTCGGTACCTAGAAGTTTCTCTTCTTAGTACACAAGTCTTTCAAGATTTTCGCATAAGAGGGGAATTGTTGGATTGCATCTAAGAGAGGGATGTTTATGTTAACCTATTTGAATAACTCCACAACCTTCTCCATTTGTGGACTTTGCTTATTGGATCTCAACCGGTTTAGGAATGGAGTTTTGTTTAAATTGATTGAGTCCAATGTTTGTGGAGGAGATTGTGGAGTTGGAACGGAACCCAAAACTGGAGTTTGAGAGGAGTGAGAGGTGGGTCCTTTCGAAGCAGTGGTTTTTGAAGAAGATCCCTGCGAAGAATGGAGAATGGGCTTAGATGAAGAAGAAGAAGAAGCTATAGCATCATCATCCTTATTATTCTGTGCGCCAACGTTGTTTTTCAGCATTCTTCCTCATCTCAACATAGTCATGGCACTCACATTATGGTTTTGTTGTTCGAGAGCAACATATGCATTATGTGGGTCACCAGGATTGGGTAATGGTTGAGAAGGAAATTTTCCTCTTTCTCGCTCGCTTAATACCGTGTTCAGCTGTGCAATCTGGGTCTCAATGGTTTTTATGCTCTTCCCATGAGAAGCTGTGTGTTGCACAAGTGATTGAATGGAAGATTGAATGTTCACGGTGGATTGAGTTGATTGCTTCACAAAAGCATCAAGACTCCATTCTAGCGAGGAAACCTTATCGTTATTTGATGGAACAAAGTTGTTTTTCTGAAGAAAAGAATTGTTGTAAGGTGTAAAGTTGTTCGTCGAATTCTGAAAAGGTTGGTGTTGAAAAGGTTGCTGAAATTGTTGTTGAGCTTGTTCTGGAGGGGCCCTCTAAAACTTGTTCTGTCCTTGGAACTGGTTCTGATTCTGGTTTTGATTCTGGTTCCA
Organism: Agapanthus africanus; assembly: GCA_030015575.1. Classification (NCBI taxonomy): domain Eukaryota; kingdom Viridiplantae; phylum Streptophyta; class Magnoliopsida; order Asparagales; family Amaryllidaceae; genus Agapanthus; species Agapanthus africanus. Next base: position 816,946,277 of record CM057339.1, on the reverse strand, counting down.
GGAGAAGTTAGAGCAGTTCCTCTATCCAGGGTTATACGTAGAAGAGTGTGGATCGTTTCTTAGACTTTGCTGAAATGCAGCATTAACCTGATCCTGTCCTTGAGATGGTGGATTGTAAGAACACTCTTCAGTCAGATGAGATGGATCTGAACAACACGCACAGATGGTGCGAAGGGGAGCCACAAGGCTAGGAGAAGGAGATGAAAATTTGCTTTCAATCGCCTCAAGTTTTCTCGTGATTACAGCCATTTCGGCTTTCATTGCAATAGAAACATTGAGCTGGTGAATGCCTGCCCTAGACTGACCGAAAGAAGAAGTAGAAGAAGATGAAGCGTTCGGTCTGTTGCTCTCCCATTGTAGCGTCTGCTCCGCAAGATCATCGAAGAATTGCCAAGCTTCTTCATCGGATTTGGATAAGAAGTGGCCTTGACAAATGGTTTCCATCAACTGCCTAGTTGCTGGATTCAGGCCCTCATACAAAGTTTGGCAAAGTTGTCATCTCTCAATACTGTGATGAGGACACTGAACAAGGAGGTCCTTGTACCTGTCAAAACACTTCCAAAAAGGTTCGGTTGGAAGCTGGGTGAATTGGTTTATCTCGTTTCGGATCCTGGCAGTTTTGTGATTCGGGTAGAATTTCTTCAGGAACGCTTTCACAAATTCGTCCCAACTGGTTATCGAATGAGATGCGGTCCTATACAGCCACTTTTCAGCAAGGTCATAGAGAGTGAAAGGTATAAGGCATAGCCGTGTATCATCATCAGACAGTTGGGTTGTCTTCATCATCGCACATACATTTTGAAATTTGTTTATGAAGATATAGGAAGCTTCAGACTCAAGCCCGTGAAATTTGGGCAGTATGTTGATGAAATGGGGTTTAATCTCAAAGTTGTCCCCATTGGCTGGTGGAAGAGAAAGACAAGTCGGAAGTGCAGCACGTGTTGGGTAGAAACGATCTTGGAGCGCAATTCGCTGTGATGCTGCAACAAAAGGTGGTCGCGGGTTATTCGCACCAAGTGGAGGTGGAATCATTCCCATTGTAGGTAACATGATGTTAGGAGAAAATCCTGATATCTTGGAAGAAGAGCTTGGTGAAAGTGAAGGTGAAGAAGTATGGACAGAATCACGGTCAACGTCAGAGTTGACTGGCAAAGGTAGAGGTGAAAAAGGCGTGGAAGGAGTTTCGACTTCTGAGTCGATCGCGTAGTCCATAACGACTAACGAAACGTGGACTAAATAGGCACTAAGGTTCTGAGTCCAAACGGACATACACTAAACGAGTTTAGTGTAGTCAAAGCGTAGAATGTGAGGGTAAGAAAACATAAATAGAGGAAAATGTGGGTGAAGGTGATAAATGTGGTCAAAATGGAGAACTTTTGTTTTGTTTTGTAAGAATGTGAAAAAAAAGGCAGCTCAAATAAACACAATCACTGATACACAGTCACAAATGCACAATCAATACCTAGACTAGGGTCCTCAAAGTCTAGACCTGCTCCTAACTGTTCCAGAGTGACAAATTGTGAGATAACCCTCAAATCGTCTCTTCACAGCCAATTGTGGCCAAGTAAGCACAAGTGAGGTAAGGAGGGTTCCGCTCACGAATCATCGTAAGACGGGCCTTTTAAAGTTACCTCCTCACTTGTCTAGCCTAGGCACCATAAAAGTCACGTTTAGATAAACGACCGAATACCCACAATCTTCCTTTGTCCTATTGAGCGCGGCAGGTCCTTAATTGGCTAAGTCTAGATATTTTTTATTAAACTTAAGGTGACGCGTATGCAATTAGTGATTTTCGGGGTCTTAGGAAGGGTGATGAAATCCCCACCCAATCTGAATTGGTGTTATAGCCCCTTAAGTCCGTATTAATAATGCAATGCGCAATTCAAATCAAAAAGGTTTTGTTATCAAACAATCGATTTTTTTTTTAATTTAAGTGTGGCGCTGCAACAAATACGGTTAGTTTTCCATTTGGCTTTTGCGGTGATATTGCAAAGAATCCTGCAAAGATAAGAATATTGGAGCGTCGGATTTAAGAAGGAGTTTGGAAAAAATACGCACCAAAAGTGTCGAGTTGAGAAACTCGTGTTGATATCGTCTCCGAATGCTTAAATGGTTCGCTTGCGTAGGTCAATCTACCCAGATCTTTGGCACTGTAAGGTTCTATCACCCTAGATTTGAAAACGTCCTCTGCTCCACACAATCGTTGCTCGCCAATCCATCAAATCTGCAAATGTCGGAAAATACTGATATTTGAGCAAGAAAGCGATATAGATAGCCAAAGTTCTGCACACAAGAAATTTTGAAAATCGAACAATAAAAATGGAGTACTAACAGAACAGTGGAGGTAACCCAAAAAGAAAATTTCCAAACACCCTCAAAGGGGACGACAGTAGCGAGTATTTTGAAGAAACCGCTGGGAGAATGTAAAGCTTTGGTGCTCAATTTTTGTGTGGGTCCTCTATTTTATACTAGTATTCCACTGTTATACTTTGATTTTCCAATTTAATCACAAAGTGTTGGCAGATCAAATTCCAGAGAACAATATGTCACAATTTTAGTTCTCGTGTCGGTTTTTTTTAATGTGTTTTTTTGTTGAATCTATTAGAAAGTTAGTTTATTTTATACAAAATATTCACAAATTAACCTGAGACTACAAGTATAAAAGTGATACTGTCTCCCCGGCAACGGCGCCATTTGATTAGTACTGATTTTGCGTGTCGTTTTAAAGTTTGAAATAACCATAATCAAAACGGTGTCGCATAGCGAGCTGAGATGAGTATGGGTCGTCCGCAGGGAGATGGTATGTTTTTAAGCTTGTTTTAACAAGTTAAGTCCATAACCTGAGTTTTTTTATTCCAAGTGTCAAAAATATGATATGTTCAAGAAAAAGACTTGTTAGGGGTAGTTTTATGTTAGCTTAAGTTAGGATAATGTTTGTCGTTTTCTTATAGACCTAACTTAATATTGATACTAAGGTAATCGGCAATAACGTGGATTAGGAAACTTGAGGTACGGTATTTGCGATTGTGCACTAAATCTGTATTTCTTGTCCCTTGTCCTTCCGTTCTTGTCTCTTGGCCTTAGCCTCCGGCAAACCACTCGCAACCGGTCACGATTAGGAGTCCCACTATTGTAGTAGGATAGGGTGCCTAATGGAACGAATTGCAAATCGTTTGGTTGGAGTTTCAATTATAAGTTAAGGGTTTTTAAGGATTTTAGCAAATACTTCTCCTAACAAAAACTAACCATATTCAACCCTTAACAAGTTAAACAATTGCTCACACATATTTACAAGAACCAAATAAAATATAAAAAGAGAAAGGCACATAGTAAAAATTGCAAAGAAAAGTAAAGCAAAGGTTAAGAACTAAATACCGATATATCCGATATGCAGCTCTTCAAGTGTCCTTAAGTCCAAATCTCAATATGAAATCAAAATACCAAACTTTAAACTTGCAAGCTCGCTTAAGAGGTTGCAAGATCGAAAAAAGGCAAAGGATTTCACTAGATCACAATCGTAGTAAGCAAATGACATGAAATGAGCAAAAGAGAACTTTTTGTTGATTTTTAATGAAGATACAAGCTAATTTGGATTCAAGAACCTAAACCTTAAGCTTGTAAGTTTAGTGAAGAAGTTACAAGGTCAAGAAAGAGGGCAAGAACTCAAGAGTACAAAAAGAAATACAAGTTAACATCTACAAAATAAAAGACTTGTTCTAAACTAAAAATATGGACCCTTTAGCCTTTCTTCTGGTGTGTATTTATAGGCATCTCCACAGAATAAACAAACAATAAAACAAGAGTGATGTGACAATGTGGATTGACCAGAGGAAAAATGAAAAACTTTTGAACTAGATGGGCCGGTGGTAGCGGGTATTTTTGGGATTCTGCCGGTTTTTTCTCCAGTGTTGGGGCCCGTCTTCTTGTGATGATCTTATAGTCTCTCCATGATCTCTCTAGCATTGTTTGATTTTTTAATATAAGCTTGCTTTGAAATCTATAGATTTGGAGGGGAAATATGACTTTAAATCACATCACACCTTTTTGCTTCACTCATCACACACCTACTTGCTCATCCACTTGCACAAGTCATGATTCTTGTGCCTAGTTGTGCTAGGTTGTCCCCACCATGGTTCATGCATCAAAAGATTTGTGTTCACACTTGTATCTTGTTGTATCATGTTGGACCATTCTTGAATAAAGATGTGTATACATTGATTTGTTTTTGCAAACTCTTGAATATTGATCGGTTTCCTGTTTTGGTTGCAGTGTCGGCTCACAAATGTCGTATCCGTGCATTTTGAGTGTGTTTCCGGTGTTTTGACACGAATACCTGTAATCTGTATTTATTGAGCAGACATGGATTAATAGTACCAATATATCACAAAAATGATAATGAATGAGCGGTATTGAAATGCAGTTTTTCGTGATGAACAAGAATATATTCTGAGACGAAGCATAGTTTCGACACAAGGTTCCGGGGCGAAGCATGATTTCAACACGGGACAGGTGTATCCTGGGACGAAGCTTAATTCTAGAACAGGGCAGACATTCTGAATGAGGCTGACATTCTGAACGAAGCATAGCTCCGATGCAGAGGTTGATTCCCAAGCGAAGCATAATTCCGACAGGGAAGGCAGGTACTCTGAGGCGAAGCATAATTCCGACATGGGGCATAATCTGAGACGAAGCATGGTCTCGATGCAAAGGTAGACATTCTGAATGAAACATAGTTCTGATGCAGAGGTTGATTCCCAGGTAAAGCATAATTCCGACAAGGAAGATAGATACTTCGAGGCGAAGCATGATTCCGACGCGGGGTATATTCTGAGACGAAGTATGATTCCGACGCAGAGCTTGTTGGTTGACTTGATTCCAAGGTAGAGCATAATTCCAACAGGGAAAGCAGATACTCTGAGGCAAAGCATGATTTCAACACGGGGTACATTCTGAGACGAAACGTGATTCCGGCGCAGAGATTGTTGGTTGACTTGATTCCGAGACGGAGCATAATTCCGACAGGGAAGGCAGATACTCTGAGATGAAGCAAGATTTCGACATGGGATACATTCTAAGATGAAACATGATTCCGGCGCAGAGATTGTTGTTTGACTTGATTCTAAGGCAGAGCTTGATTCCGAGGCAGAGGTCTTTGGTTGACTTGATTCCGAGGCGGAGCATAATTCTAACAGGGAAGGCAAATACTCCAAGGCGAAGCATGATTTCGACACGGGGTACATTCTGATGAAACGTGATTCCGGCGCAGAGATTGTTGGTTGACTTGATTCCGAGACGGAGCATAATTCCAACAGGAAAGGCAGATACTCCAAGGCAAAGCATGATTTCGACACGGGGTATATTCTGGGACGAAACGTGATTCTGGCATAGAGATTGTTGATTGACTTGATTCCGAGGCGGAGCTTGATTCCGACAGGGAGGTCTTTGTTTTACTTGATTCCGAAGCGGAGCATAATTCCGACAGGGAAGGCATATACTCCGAGGCGAAGCACGATTTCGACACAAGGTAAATTCTGCGATGAAACATGATTCCGGTGCACAGATTATTGGTTGAATTGATTCTGAGACGGAGTATAATTCTGACAGGGAAGGCAGATACTCCAAGGCGAGGCATGATTTCGACACGGGGTATATTCTGAGACGAAACGTGATTCTGGCGTAGAGATTGTTGGTTGACTTGATTCCGAGGCGGAGCTTGATTCCGACAGGGAGGTCGTTGGTTGACCTGATTCCAAAGAGGAGCATAAATCCGATAGGGAAGGCAAATACTCCGAGGCAAAGCATGATTTCGACACGGGATACATTCTGAGACAAAACATGATTCCGATGCAGAGGTTATTGATTTGATTTGATTTTGGAGTTTCTTATCCGTACAGCAGGGCTTTTGAGCCTGGAACTTGGAATTTGGGTTTTTGTTCGGCGTCAACATCACTACACTAGAATATGGTACCAAGAGCGAATCATCATTTGCCATGAGAGGATTTGGGGATTTCGGTTTTGGTTTGGCATCAGCATCGCTACACTGGAATATGGTACCATGAGCGAATCATCATTTGCCGTGAGAGGATTTGAGGATTTTGGTTTTGGCTTAGCATCAGCATCACTACACTAGAATATGGTACCAGGAGCGAATCATCATTTGCCAGGAGGGGATTTCCCTCGTTCCCAGTTTAACGACTTAGGGGTTATTTGTTCCCAGTTTAACAACTTAGGGGTCTATTGAATCGAAAGTTTGGAATTTTGGGGTTGGGTCGGCATCAGGAGTGTTAACACTGGAGCACAGGTGCCAAAAGAAATTAATCATTTACCTTTTCTTGTTGGGGAGGGATGGCTTAGGAGACAGTTTTAGGTCCCTATCACCTAAGGTTTTTCAATTTTATGAGCCATAAGGGTCCCATAAAAGCATTTTCTCCCTACAAGTCAAAAAGATCTCGTAGGTGTATTTTCTCCTTAGGAGTCGTGAGGACCCCCAAGTATGTTTTTCCCTTATGAGTCATAAGAATCCTACAAAGGTGTTTTCTTACGAGTCAAGAGGATCCCGTAAGTTTTGTTCTCCTAATGCATCGTGAGGACACATGAGTGGGTCTTCCCAAATGGACCATAATTCTAAAGGCGGAAACCGGCCGCGAGACTGGTGATTGCGGTGATACATGGGTGTGATGAGGATTATTTGAGCCCGTGGAATGTATACGGTAGTCAATTTTGGGACTGGCCGTAGGGCTGGGAGAATTTGGGAAATTTGGAATTTTGTTAGCGTTCGCATCGCTAACACTGAAGTATGGTTTCAGGAAAGACTCATCATTCGCCATTTAGGAATTTGGGGATTTGGATTTTGGTTGGCGTCTGCACCGCTGCACTGGAATATGATACCGGGAGTGACTCATCATTCGCCATTGGGATATTCAGGGATTTAAAATTTTGTTGACGTCAGCATTGCTAACACTAAAGTATGGTTTCAGGAGCGACTCATCATTCGCCTTTGGAGGGGGTTGAAATACTTATGCATTTTTTACCGCAATTGCTCCATCATTCTAACTTTTCTTATCACGAAGGTCGCGATTGCCCTATCATTTCAGCTATTTATTCACGGTTGCCCCATCAATTCGGCTTTATTTTCATTTTTTTTACTCGCTGATTTTTATTACGAGTTGCCCCATCATTTCGACTTTATTTTCATCATTTTTTTACTCGCTGGTTTTTATTGCGAGTTACCCCATCATTTCGCCTTTTTTTATTTATTTATTTACCGGATTTTTTTACACTCTCAGTTTAACGACGTAGTGGTTGACTGTTCCCAGTTTAATGACGTGGTGGTCAGTGGTTCCCAATTTAACGACATGGTGGTCGATTGTCCCCAGTTTAACGACATAGGGGTCGACTGTTCCCAGTTTAACGTCGTAATGGTCATATGTTCCCAGTTTAACGATGTAGGGGTCATATGTGTTTGCTTATCCCAGCTCCTCGAAATTTAATCTTGGCAGAGATGTGTTGATAACCGTAACTTTGTGGCTTGCCGGTACATCCGAGGACTATGAGGTTTTCCCAACCTTATATTGGTTCTCCACCCAATCTTTGAAAACATAGCAGTCTTCGATGGTATGACTCACCATTCTATGATATGGGCAGTATATGAGATTGCCAGTCATGTTCATTTCATGTGGCCTCTTTGGAATAGGCAGTTGAAGACCATTGTTCAAGGCGTCCTTGAATATTTTGCGGACTTCGTCCCTCCTGAAAAAGTATACTTTCTTCTTTCTCTCCATTAGAGTAGGTGCCTTTCCTGATGCTGGTCATCGAGACCGATCAGTCTTTGGTTCGCCTGTTGTCCGCTTACCCCGTTTAGTATACGTATCAGAATGATTGGAGGATGATCGCGGCCGTTTTTTGCAAAGGTGTTCCGCTTTTGGGCTGGAAGGGGTATCGGTTGGCTGTTTCAGAATATCAATCCCTGGCTCATGAACCAAGTTTTGATTTTGCTGCAATTGCAATCAGATGACTTGGGTCATGAGATCTGCTACAACGTTTTCCAACTCGTCGACTTTGGAATGAACCTTGGCCAACTTCTCGTCCCTGTCCTGAAGCTGCTTTTGAAGCCATTGGAATATTACTTGTTCTATAGTTCTGGGCATGACAACGGGGTCATCCTTACCGCCTGAGCTTGATTCTGCAAGAACCACGGGCTCCTTTGGCTTAATAGCCTAAGCAGGCTCTTCATCATTTACACCGAGCCAATATTAGGTAGCAACAGCCACGTCATTGTTATAGGTATGAGGCGTAAGAGGACTTGTTCTTCTAGGCTCCACCATGTAGATTGTATGGATTGTGTACCCGTCCACTGCTTCCTCATTGGTAATGTTACTCGTTGGGCTTTTGTCTTGTTGCCTTGGCCCGCTCCTTTCTAAGAAAGGCAGACAATTGAGAGCGGCAGATTCCTGAAGGGCTTCGGTCTCCGTTTGTATGAAATTGGCGGTCACATCTTGATTGTTTAGTAACACGCCTTTAGACAGTTCTATCTCTCCTGCCTTGTATTGCTTTTCGACCCAATCTTTGAAGACGAAACAGTCCTCAATGGCATGACCTATCATTCTGTGATAGGGGCAATATTTGGGGTCATCGGTCATATTCGCTTCTTGCGATCTTTTTGATTGTGGCAAATGTAGACTGTTTCTTAGGGCATCCTTGAATATCTTATGGATTTTGTCCCTTCTGAAGGAATAGATCCTATCCAGCTTGTCTTTCGGAGGCGACACTCCTCCCCTCCCAATAATGGCTTTCGAGATTGGTTGACATTGGGCCCGCTTGTCCCTTGTCTATTTCTATCAGCCGAAGTGTTAAAAGATTCAGTATCGTCGGAATTTCCGCCTTTGCGATTATCGTCCTTTCGGTTTCTCCAGGATTTATTGTTATTTTGGGAATCCGAGGATAATTCTTGTTTTGAGAGCTCTAACATTTGAACTTTCCTGGTCAGCCCTTGGAACTTCTTGAGACCTGCGGTGCATAGAAAAGGATTCATCCAGGTACCGAGATTTCCGATGAGGAGATTGACGGATTGGTCTTGTTCCAATAGTGGCTCACATTTGACGGAGAGATTGCTCCATCGGGTTATAAAATCTGTGCTGCTTTCGTTGTTCTTTGGCTTAGTCCTTACGATGTCAGCAATGGCGATCTTATCGCTGACACTCATGAACCTTTGTCAAAACAGAGATTCTATTTGGACGAAAGTAATAACGGAGCCATGCGGTATGCTCGCGTACCAGTCGAAAGCGACATCGGTTAAGCTATTATCGAACTGGCGGAGGAGAAGCGCATCATTGCCCCCAGTATTCCCACATGAGGCTTTAAAGTGGGCGATGTGCTGATTCGCATTTCCCGTCCTATCAAATCTTCCGAATTTAGGGATGATATAGCCACTAAGAAACTCTACCAGATCATACCGAGCAGGATATGGTCTCCCGCTACTGCTGACATCTTTTTTCACTCCGGCTTTGGCTACCAATGTTTTGACTTTGTTAGCAATCAAATCCATGATTTGATCTTGCGTTCGAGTTGCTATCATCAGTAGTCAAGACATTTCCCGAGATAGGCTGCGGCCGACTTTCATGCGGCTCACCCACCTTTGGATTTGAGGGAACAGGCGTTGGCTGCCTCGGGACACCGTTTCCCGGTTCATGAGCAGAGCCCTACGCTTAATTGGGCGACTGAGAGGCAACTTGGGCCGTGAGCTGCAAGACGATGTTTGTCAAGTCGTCAATCTTCGAGTAGAGCTTGGCCATCTCCTTTTCTTTGTTTCTGAGTTGCTTCTGGAGCTCTTAGAGAAGTTGCTGCTCTGCGGTCTTGGGACGGAAGATTGGCTTTTCTTTTTCCTAGCCCGACTCCTCATGAACTGAGGGATCTCTTTTCTTATCTGCCTCACTGAAAGGGTCTTCATTACCTTCCAGAGGAGGCTGGTCTTGGAAAGTAGCAGCCACATTCACACCTGATTGGATTTGAGATGTGGTGGCCCCATCCTTGCTCTTGCTTCGTATGCCCACCATGTAGACAGTGTGTACCATATATCTAGCTATCTCTTTATCTTTGGTGGCTGATTTTTCAGACCGTCATCGTGGCCCTTCCTCTTCTGGAAAGGACAGGCGACTGAAGACGGTTGGCCTGACTGGGTCCTTAGATGGCATTGTATGTATCCCAGTTTTCTTGACTCTCACGATCATGGCGTTCTTCTGAACCAATTTCAGCGGTTCAAAAGAGTTAGCGAGCTTTACAGCCGATCCAGCTGTTGTCCTGAGGTAACCCTATTTTTAGAACCTCATGAAGTTCAGCCTAGCAGGAGCCCTAGACCTTTTGTTGGCTCTGTATCTGAGCCTTTTTTCTGTCTTAGCTTCTCGATTTTAAGGGCTTGGCGGGCATCCGTTATCCAAAAAACCATCGTAAGTCGATTGACGGGGAGCTTAGAGAAGATATCCGATCGAGTAGTTGTCAAAGGCACCGCTGGAGCTTGCCCGAGACGCCTTATTGCTTTATTAGTGTTGATGGCCTTGCTCTCCGCTGGGGCCAAGGAAAGTCGTTCAAACACCGACTTGCGTTTAGGTAGTGGTGCCCTCGAGATCACCATATTTGGCCTCCTGCCTTTCGAGGCCGGTCTGTCTGTTACTGGAGCTTGAGGAACTGGGATGGCGTTAGCTAGCACAAACAGAATAGAGCCAAATGGTAGTAGCGGCTCCTCCCACTGTCACCCGAGACTGGCTGGGAGGATCGTCCTGACGTCCATCTTCATCATGTAGGAGATTGACCTGTGTTGAGAGATGAGCTTGTCCTTAAAGACATTTGTTGCGTCCGAAGATTGCAATTGGAAAACATTAACCTGCATAAAGAAGCATGATTTCAGTACAGGCAATCAATATATATGCTGATTGAGTTCGCATGAATATTTAACCCGAAATATAGGAGGAGAGAAAAAGTCCCCCCGGGCGTGCCAGAATCTGTAGAGTGTTTTTCGTCACCCTATTGAGATGGGAATGCACCCGCTTGTCAGGCGTATACAGATTCCCCCTGCCTAGGGTAAGCCGAGGTTTATTGATTGTGGAGATCAGAATATCCGGCAGCCGCGGACAAAGCTGCTGTTAATTACACCTTGCCTTTGGAGCGAGAGAATCTCCGATTGATGGGTCAAACAGATCATGCGAACTCAATGTGCAGTGTGCGTGTTGTGTTTTGAAGGGGACTTGGACGTATCGGGGGCCTTGCAGAGTTTACGGGAGTCCCACTACCCGGATAGCGGGCTGGGGTCAAGGGGGCTAGCAGTCCCCTTCCGAGGTGCGGGGCAGCACCCCGGTAGAAATTTTTTTCTGACGGGGGAGGTATGTTTAGTGAGTGTGTAGGAAAAACAGGGGTGAGGAGTTTCCTAAGGATGCATGAGATGGCGCTGAGTGCCAGCGGGCCACGTGCGGGCATGCGGGCGCTGGGCGCCAATGGGCCACGTGCGGACATGCGGGCGCTGGGTGCCACCGGGCCACATGCGAGCACGCGGGTGCTGGGCGCCAGCGGGCTACGTGCGCCCAGCACGCGGGCACTGGGCACCAACGGGTCACGCGCCCTGCACGCGGGCGCTGGGCGCCAGCGGGTCACATGCCTGGCGTGCGGGTGCTGGACGCCAGCGGGTTACGTGCATGGCGTGTAGGTGTTGGGCGCCAGTGGATCACGCGCCCTGCACATGATCGTTGAGCGCCCGTGGAAAAAGGGGCTTAGCCCCTGGATTGGAATTTGAACTCCTGAGTGAGGTTTGGGGTTAAACTCCTAAAAAGGATCTTTTTGTAGAGTTAAACTTTTAAAAGATCTGGATTTTTGGGGTTCAAATCCTTCGATGTTTGGATTTGGTGTTAAACTCCTCAATGATTGATTTGGAGTTAAACTCCTAAAGGATTTTTGGAGATGATTAAAGGGGGCCCTTTTCTTCTCCCTTGACCCCTGGATCTTCTCTTGAGCCTTGGATTTTTCCTAAAGTGGGATTTTTGGAGATGGGTCTCCTTCTTCCTCCTCTCTGTTAGCTGGATCTTGGAGAAAAGGGTGGGACTTAAAAATCTCCCCTTTCAGAGATTTGATAGGAGATCGGAGCTCCTCTTCAAGAGTTTCATGGTGAAAAACTATTCCTTTTTGGGAAAAGAAGAATTAAACTCTTGATTTAATTCAAAAAATAAAGAAGATTTAGAACCTTGAGAAAAGAGAAGGAGGCACAGTACCCTAATTTTTGAGGGGAATGAATTCTTCTTTTTATTTTGTCAAAATGTTGCCGTATATAGGTTTACAAGTTTACATACAGCCCCTTGGGCTTTACAAAGTGATATTTTGCCCATCCCATACCTCGTGTGCTTGTTTTTTTGGCACATGAGCCATGGGCTTTACTAAAATTTGGCTCTTTGCCTATTTATTTTATATTCATGCATGAAAATTATATCAAATTTATTTATTACGTAATTTTCTTCTTGGCATGGAAGAGGCCGGCCGCTTCATGTTCGGGCTCGACTTGGGCATGGGCCCAATTGACCTGGGCTTGGGCCCATTTGGCTTGGGGTTGACTTTGAATTTGACATGGTCAATCGGGGTGTAATTTTTTGTAGGGTTGCTGGGCACACGCATAAGGGTCTACGAGGCATCAACCATGCCCGATTTAAAAATTAGCCGTGCCGAACAATCCAAAGTCGGATCTTTAAACTAGAGATTAGGCGAAAACAAGCATGTTAAACTCTTTAACACTAAGTGAGAGGGATTACAACCTTTGTAGATCCGGTCCTTCACTTCTTAAGCTCCGTGTTGAGGTCCCTTCGCTGCGATCATCGTGTTCCGGACTCTCGAGAGGCTTCACGAAGAGAAAGATGCAGTCTTGCTTCCGATCTTCGATAACAAAGATGATTTATCTTGAAGTTTCATTAACACAATCTAACACTCACTAAATGAAGTGAACACTCTCATCTAAAGGGCAAGGATAGATGAGTATGATGAAGTAGGATTTTTGCTCTCATTTATAATCTTTTTCTCACACATAATCATCACTTAGAAAAAGCTAGAAAGCTTTTTCCATGAAGAGAAGAAGTAAGAAGAAGAAGCCTTAATCCTTTTGTGATGAATAATGAATAACTCATCCATGAGGTTAGAAATGTAACCCTAGTTAAGAATGAATCCTTAACTCATGTAGAGAAACAATCATGGTAAAGGGTTTGGGTTAGGTTAAGGAAATATCTTCACAAAATATCTTTTCCAAAACAAAAAACAAAGCTTCTAGAAACTTCTAGAAAAGCTTAATCCTAATCAAACCCTAACCATGTTTAATCTCCACTAAACATGTTGCATTAATAACCATATCATGTTACAATATTATATATCACATATATAATATTTATTATAACAAAATAAAATAATACAATTAACATATATCGCATATATATCAATGTATTACCCGAGTGAGAAAAAAATCTTTTAGTGAGAAAACATTAGTTAATGTAATTTAATATATGATATATATTATTATACATTAAATTATCGAATCAACACTTGATCCGACAATCCGGCTATATCGCATATAACCGACTAATATCTCATTTACCGATTCATCGAATCAACACTTGATCCGATGACCCGGCTGATATCAAATATCGCGAGAATATAATACGGTATCTCATATCGCATTATCCTCGGTCCTGCACATATCACATATGTGCCCCTACTCCGTTTTGCCTGAGTCAAGAAACCTCTGTGTAGGACTCTAAAGAATCGTCAATACGCCGGCAGTAGGTGATGATCATATCAAACACGCACAAGCTGCAAGCGGTCAGCTAAACATAACAGCCACCCAGGTATTGAGCGATCAGAAGATCAACAAGCAAGCCTATACATTCTCCTGCGAATCCAATCAGTAACACTCCCATACAGTCCGGTCTCGTCGTCTGATATGTCGCATATCTCGCCTAGGGATGGTATACGTCAGACCCCAGTAGCTTGATAAGTCGTGTCGATATAAGGTCTATAACAGTTCGAGAAACTACTGATAACACTTACCAGTAAATCTCAGCAACCCTGGCCAGGGATTTCCAGTCATAGCCAATCGAACACGGCACAACATCAACTCCCTATACCGGGAGAGACGAATCCCCTCCTATCGCTCATTGCCTCCATGTGATTCGGGACTGTACCCAAAAGCCAACTTTTTGCACGCCCTCTTGGACGTGGTATGATGGAAATCAAAGCACAGTGGGAATCACACAAGACTCTATGACGATCTCGGGTCAACAGACTACTCTGTACCAGTGTCACCGGAGAACTGCCATCTGACATGAGGTATAATACCATCTGGGAGTTCTCGGCGAGTCCATCCAGTGTACCCAGTCTCCACTGAGCACCCGTACACCATCCTTGATGTCAAACACCGACGGATATGGGATCATCCATCGCCCATCATATGGGTCAAGATGCGTATACGCTAGTCTACTCTGGTGTATCGATGCCCTGTCTCGATACACCCTTGACTAGGAACAGTTATAGGATGTACTCGTCGACTACAGTGGCCCCACTAGTATGATCTCATCATAGTCCCAGTAGTCGAGTACATATCCTAAGGGCTTTATCAACATGTAATATAGAGACAATCAGAGTACATGTTAAGATAAAGTACAACCAGATAGCATACTATCATGTCGAGCAAGAAATTCCTCCCTATATATGTCCAAGTATCCATTACAATATACATCGTATGTACAGTAATGGCCTCTAGGGCATACATATAACTAACAATCTCCCACTTGCACTAGGGCCATCTGTTGTGGTATCGCATACCCAACAATTAGCTGTGGTTGAAGTATCTCATACTCAACCATCCCATAAAAGTCTCTACTGGGAAAAAGGCCTTTGTGAGTGGATCCGCGCTGTTGTCCTCTGTGTCTACTCTCCTAACCTCGATCTCCCTGGAGATCAACCATCTCCATGATCAGGGGATACTGCCTAAGAATTATATCTGGATTTCTGATGGGATGGGGTTCCTTGGCATAAGCCACAACTCCATTGTCACACAATGGTAGGAACGAAGTTCATCTCATGAACTTATATATCCAGACCGCCTCTTTGGTAAAATCCTTGGTAACGATGTATCTTGCCTTTAATCGTCTAGTATGTCACGGTATCTAGCTTGGAACTCTTCCAACATACCGTCCCTCCACTGAGGGTAAAGACAAAGCCTGCGACTGACATTCAGTCGTCCTTATCACCCTGGAACCATTCCAGTGATTCTCCCCAGGATCTATTGATACCATCTCACTACAACTAGTGAGAATCCTATCATCCAATTAGATCTATCTCATAGAACCAAAACCCAGGATTTAGGAGGTATCACTTTGATCCTATATAGAGAATCATTATGATAAGCGGAGATTGACTGAGCGTAGCATAGGAAACTCCTTCCCTATCAAGAGTATGTCATCCACGTACTCTACGAGGATCACCACCATACTCCCTACTACCTTTTTGTATATACAAGGTTCATCTACCATTTTGATGAAGTCAGACTCTTTGATTACCACATCAAAACAGATGTTCCAACTCCGCGATGCCTGATTTATCACATAAAACATCTTGCTCACGTTTCCGCTGCTCCCACTGTCTACGAAGCCCTCTGGCTGTGTACTTATAGACGCTCCTTTCCAAATCATCATTTAGAAAAGCAGTCATGACACCCAATCGCCAGATATCGTAGTCATGGTATGTAGCCGTAGCAAGTAGGATCTGGGTGGACTTTAAGCATAGCTTTGAAAGTCTCAACTTTTCCATGTACACCAAGTAATCTTCTCAAGATTTACTTGCTCCTGATGGGGATTTAACCCTTCAGATAAAGCAACCAAAGTCCATACTTTGTTGGTGTATAAGGATTCCATCTCAGATCGCTAAGCATCGAGCCATTCTTACAGAGTCCCACTCCTGATGGCCTGCTCAAAAACTAGTTGGGTCATTATCTCATGATGCAATCCTCGCTCCCACTGTTATAGAGAAACCGAAGTATCTCTCAGGTGGGTGAGGAACCCTGCTAGATCGGTGGAGAGGCTGAGGTTCGTTGGTTACTATTGAATCCTTTGGTTCTACCAAATCATCTGTTGTAGTTTGTATAGCTGGAACTCCTTCCAGTTCTACCTCATGACCACTAATTTTTCCACGAGAAATTCCCTTTCATAAAGGTGGCATGTTGTGAAACAAAACATCTTTTGTTCCTCGGTTAGGTAGAAGATATTCCCTTGCGTATGCTTGGGATATCCAACAAACTTCCACAGATCTGACTTTGCCTCGAGCTTGTCCGGATTATGCTTTTAGACATAGGCTGGACAACCCCAAATCTTAACAAACTTAAGATATGGTCTCTTCCCTTTCCATATCACATATGAAGTGGTAGGCAACTGATTTGATTTGAACCCTATTCAATAGGTATGCAGCTTCTCAAGTGCATAACTCCCAAAAGGAAATAGGAAACTCAGTAGTACTCATCATAGAGCGCACCATATCAAATAGGGTGTGATTGCTCCGCCCTGATATACCATCGTGCTATGGTGTATACGGAGGAGTAATGCTGAGAGAGAATCTCATTATCCATTAGAATAGTCCAGGAATTCCGAGCTCAAGTATTCTCCTCCTTGATCTCATCAAATGACATAATACTTATACCCGTTTTTGGTTCTCTACTTCTAACTTATATTCTGTGATTATCTCAAAAGTTTCGGACTTGTGTTTCAACAGGAACATATGTCTGAATCTTGAAAGATCATCAGTGAATATAATGAAGTATAAAGAACCGGTCCTGGCATGTGTAGACAGGGGACCTTCATACATCAGCATGTATCAATCCCAAGAATTCACTAACTCTTTCTCTGTTTCCAATAAACGGAGCTGTGGTCATCTTATCTCTGTGACATGACTGGCAAGTTTCACAAGATGTAAATTCAAAATAATTTAAATATGCATCTTTATGTAACTTCAGCTAGTCGGGTCCCATTGATATGACCTAGTCTATAATGCCTCAAGAAAGATTCTTTCATTTCTGAACTCTTCCTCTTGTGTGTGTTCTGTATACTAAGAACTGTAGTTTGATTTAGAACGTCAATGCTTTTAGGTAACGTGCCTGAACCGATCAACTCTTGATATAGGAAATGTTCAAAACATTATCCATCAATACAAAATTATATCCTTTCTTTACTAATAAAGAGACTGATATGATGTTGTATATCAGGTTCGGTATCTAATAACCTTCATTCAGAATCAATGTATTCTGGTAATACAGGGTGATAGTGACCAACAGACTTGGCTGCAACACTTGCACCGTTTCTATCTCATGAAACTTATCACCCGTTCTCAGTTCTCTACCTATCTGTAGCCCATGTAACAAATTACATATGTGGGATCCTGATCCGGTATCAAATACCCAGGACGTAAAGAATACTGAGAAACAGTTCTTTGTGATGAATACACCCGAAGAAGATGCATCAGCATGCACTTTTTTCATTTGAGCGGCACGGGAATTCTGGTAATCCCCTATTTTCTGCTCTGTCTTATAACAATTATAAGTTGGAGTGGGACCAACGTTCCCCATCTCAGTATAACAAGCGGGTTCGGTCAATACATCCGTATTATTATCTTGATTAAGGCGTGATATGGTCGCTACCTGGAGAGAGAGAGAAGAAAACACTCAGCGTGCGCTTTTACAAGATTAGATTGGTTATCAATTTATCTAATCAGGATGTCTCCCACTGTTTTAGTCAAATCTTCCTTCAAACCCTAAAAGGAAAGACTAGCCGGGATTAATTACACCCTACAAGTTCGCCAATCTTTCAGCCAGGCCAGTGCCGGTACTTTGAGGGAGGTTCCCCGTGCTTTCGCACGGACCTAATTAAACTAAACTTCATTTTCCCACGGGCGTAACCCCGTTGACACATTTCTAGACACCTACTTGATCGGCTAATTGTAATGTGTAAAACTCTCTCAGGAGTAACTCTTACCCGCAGCGGGTATCGGGATCAAACTATCCCATAAAAGGTATGCAATCTCATTGCAAATTTCAACACTTGAAATTTCCGATAATATTTTGCCCCGAGCGATCTATGACCTTGACAAGGTCAACAAACCATAGACCGCAAGTCAAGTTCAACCCGTCATTTCCCGATTGAATTAAACCTACCCGCATGGCCCTTGACAAGGTCAACAAAGTCACACAACTACCCTAATCCAATCGCATCATATGCTTATACAGATAAGCAGCAATCAGCTACCGCACACTACGCCTTGACAAGGTCAACAAACGCAGCACGAATACTAACTATCACTTATCTGAAATGACGGAGGGCTACGTCAGGTTTTTAAGAAAACCCTTTGCGTAATGAACTTGATATCGTTGTAGAATCGAGTGATTTTAAATGGAGTGTTTTTGAGGCTTTTCTAGCTTTGCTAAAGAGGTCACTCCCGGTGAAGGGATCGTCGGCTCTTTTCTCATCGAATAAGGTGCAGGATGTTTCACAAATACCACTATGCAAAGCAAAAAAAACTATAGAAGCAATCAAAAGACAAACCGAGTTTGTAGCATCTGCTGGTTTCGCTAAAGAGGTCGCTCCCGGTGAAGGGATCTCGGCTCTTTCCTTATCGAATAAGGTGCTGGATGTTCTACAAGGAACACCGCTATGCAAAGCAAAAACTAGAGCTACCAGTTTTTAAACAAGTTTCTACAACAACTTTAGGTTTCTTTTAGTTTCATTAATCTCATTAATGAAGTCCCATTTTTTTATGCTTCACAAGTATCACATTTGAAACGAAATCTGCAATATAACATATATCTCATATATATAATATAAACATTCGTCTCAGGCAGTAATATGATCTCATCACAGAACATTGCAGCAGAAGAACATATAGGAAATATTGGATATACTAGGATGTCCGTGTTTTCAATACGAGCCTGTATAAAACACGGATTCCACGGTCGCGATGAATAGCCAAACCCACATCCCTAGACCCCTACGAGAGCGGCAAGCAACACTGCCAATTCTAGGGTTGGGAGACCCGGTCTCGACTCCTCGAGATGGTCTCCCACTGGACCCTAGAACCCGGTTACTTGTGCTCCCCGCCTTGGGTCTACCTAATGTGGAAAAGTAAATAATATACAATGGTGACATCATCCTCAGCCCGGAAGTGCCCCAATAAAAGAATATTACATACAAATAGATTTTATATGAATGAAAAAGAAAAACTCTCATCTCACATAAAAACCCCGGCTATTCAAAACGCGACGATCCAATATAATATATCACAGCAACACATAATATCTCATATCATCAACGTAAGTAAGTATGCGTATCCCGATTGTCGTTGATGTATAGCAACGAAGCCTGGGATACACCACATACTACGCTTACGGTCACAGAAAAGAAAGTGTAAAACTACAACAGTTGGAATCCGCATCCTCCTTAGACATCGCATGCCTAACCAAATGAATTCTTTAGACATCGCATGCCTAACAATTATAAACCCCGCATTTTAGTCTCATTATCGAAAACTCTTTTCAATATCAAGTCGGGCAATTCAACAAGATTCCCGACATCCTGATCGAATGCTCGTCGCAAACTTTAGTAGACGAACGCACCCCCGGATGTCGTCGACGAAGTGCACTAAGGCGGAACACCGCTGCCGCGAGCACCCGAACGGATGCTTTTGGCGACGGAGTTCTCCTACAGTCACTTGGTCGGGGCTATGGGGCGTGGCTGTCTGTTAAGTTTACCCGGCGAGTATCCGCGTACGCTACGTGATTGCGACGGACTTTTGATCACATCAAAAATTCCGTGACAACCGATCAATTGAGACTAAACTGCTATGTTTATAATATTCAAATTAGTTATCTCATAACTACCTGTGGATTCCAATTATTGAATCACATTCCATATAAAAAGTCAGTTTTAAACTTTCCGATCGAATAATCAAACACCCAAGATTTCCCAAATAGCTCAACACTTGAGCGGAGTTCAAAAAGTATCCATCACATGCCACAGTACCAGTGGTCCAGCCGTAGAAGGGTCAAGCCAACGCCTCACATGTGGCACGCCATACTTCCCTTAACCCTAAGGTTTAGAGGCAGTTCAAGACGGTCACAAAATCGAGTTAAGGTTTGTTGTCTTCTAAAGGGTCCACCGCGTTACTTGCACGACTTAGAAAGTTTCAAACTCGAGAACAAATCCAACTTTTGAAAAAAATTCCGACTGGGGAAAAGGTGAGTTATTGATATCCGTTCGAACTTTTTAACAGTTTCTAAAATTATCCAGAAAAACTAAACAAAGTTAAATTATCCGATCGAATCAACAAGTCCCCAATACCGTAAGTGCACGGCAGCGCCCCGGCCGTCTGAACGAGGCCAAAATGCGGAAACGAAACTTTTACAAAACTTGTAAACCGGCACTACCGCGCACTAAAACTCGGATCGGGCCATTAACCTAACGCTAGCTAACTAGAAAATGGGAAGGAAGCTATACCGAGCGATCCGTGTCCTTCGGTCTTCGGCCTCCATCCCAATCTCCTCGCGGAATCTCTGGTCTTCATCTCCTCGTCGGAACGGGCACCACATCGCCGGGTTCTTTTACGGGCTCCCACCTCTGGACCGAGGCAACTCGGGCATGAAGTTGGCGAGTCGACGTGTCCAAGAATACTGTAGATGAAGTGTAGAAACACTTGTCTCTAGCGGGTATGAAGTTGCCATAGTGATGGAGGTGAAGAATGAACTTTGGAGAGAGGTTGATCAATTTGTGTAGAAAGCATAATATGAGATGAACAATTTTTCCCACTCACAAAATGAACCTCTCTCTCTCCCACTAGAAGTGGCCGGCCCTTCCTCAAGGGTGGAGGGAAAAAAATGTATCAATAATGCAAGAGAAGAAATGTATGATAATGAGGTAAAAGAGTCACTCCAAAGCCATATCAAATCCCATCATATCTCATCTCATTAATGCTAGCCATGTGAAGAAAAAAGAATCTCATGATGCTAGAAAACTCATGAAGCCTCAAATCACAAAACCCCCCTCCACAATTGCTAATTTGCATATATGCAAATTAGCCCCTCCCATCACATATCAGCCAACGAAAGGAAGAAAGGAAAACTGGATGAAACGGAATGCAAACTGGCAACTTCAAAAAACTGATCCCGTAATAAATTACAGGAAAACCCCGCGACCGTATATACATACCCGCATTTGTATTCCGACCGAATACAAATGTGAAGAGACAAAATGTACACTGTATAATACTAGGATCCGGCTTAAACCAAAGCCCGCTAGTATTATCCCTCCGATCATGATCCATGCAATACCGCACGTATAAGATCGAACCCTGCCATATCTCCATATGGCCTCTACAGCGTTTCGCCCGAAACTTGAGAAACTGTCTGTGGGGGACTCTAAAGACTCGTCAATACATTGGCTGTGGATTTAACCACTAGCACGTCAGAGGTATTAACCATACGTAACGGGCTACCAGGTATCGACCAAAAGGGACGTCGATGAGCGAACTCATATTGACACCCTACTGAGCCTGTCAGTGACAATATCCGTACAGTCCGGTCCGTTCGTCTATGAGCATCGCATGGCGGGCCTGGGGGGTTGGTAAAAGTCAGACCCCCAAAAGCGGTACAAGTCGTGTCGGAGTGTAGTCCAGAACACCCTGAGATACTACTGGAATACCTACCAGTAAATCTCCTGCCTTGGCCAAGGGCTTTGTGTAATGGCTCTCCTAGACACAGCGCGACCTCACCTCCAATACCGGGAGAGACGAACCCCTGCAGATCCGCTCACTGCCTCCATGTGGCTCAGGACTGTACCCAACTAAAACCTGTTTGCATGACTCCTTTGAGCCATGGTAGGGTAGTAATCAAAGTACAGTGGGAACTCACACGAGACAAATGACGATTTCAGGTCGATGAACTAACATGTACACATGTCACCAGGGAACTGCTATCTGACGTCTGGTATAATCCTAACTAGCATGTTCCCGGCGAGTCCTGTCCGGTGTACTCATAACCCAATGAGCACCTGTATACATCTTAGGTGAACCAACTGACACCAGTGGCTTGTGAGACTGACCACCGTCCCTCATCGGGGTCTCGACTGTATACACTAGTCTACTCTGGAGTATCGATGCCCTGTCTCGAAACTCTCTCGACTAGGGACCTTTTAAGGATGTGCTTATAGACCCCAGCTCCCACGTATATGATCGCCATCATACTGCTGGCCGTCAAGCAAGAATCCTTAGGGCTCTATCAACGTGCAATAGTGATCAGTAATGTCACCTAAAGCAGTACACGATGATAAAAATAAACCAGATAGCATACTATCATCTTGAGTAAGACTGTCCTACCGGTATAGGTCCTCCCTCAATAATTGCAATCACGTGCCTGTAATCCAATAATTGACTCTGAGGGCACTATATCCAACAATCTCCCACTTGCACTCAAGGCTAATTATTGCGATGTTGCATACTCACAGCCCGTATGATACCGAACACCCAACTCCTCTACTAATCAGTCTCACAAAGCGCGTTTGCGAAACTATTGCGTTCGAAGAATAGCCTCAGTGAGTGGATCCGCCCTCATGTTTCTTTCTATGTCTTTCTTTATCTCAAGTTCGCGAAGAAACCCATCTCCCGAAATGAGCAATACCTGTCTTAGAATATGTCTGGATATCTGATGGGACCTAGTTCATAAATGAACTCCAAATCCAAACTTCTTAGACTGTATCGTCAACTGAAACCAATCAGTATCCTGCGCCATGCTTCCCTCAGTATCCGCTTGGACCACCTGTCCAAAATACTGCCCCCCCCTCGTCAGAGGGAAAACTATAACTCTGACAGTCACTCTGTCATCCAGGTCACCTTGGAAGCCTGGAATGATAACCGTCTCCAGAAAGAGGCTGTTGTTATCATATCCCTAGAACATCCACTTATGTTCTAAAACTACTTCCGAATGTTTCTCCAGGATTGGATCAATATCAACTTATTGCATCCCGTGCAAAAACAGCATCTGGTGTGGTACTTGACATTTGACTCAATTGCCTAAGCAAGTGATCTGTCAATCATGCACATCCCTCTCCCCTTTAGTCTGTAAGACACCTTTAGAAAGGGTGACTCCATTACCTGCAGGTACACTACCGTGCCAGGAGTCGTCCATTCTAAAACACCTTTAGAATGCTGTCTAAGTACCCAGATTGGGAAACTACCGAAATCTAGATCTAAAACCATAGATCTGGTAACCAGAATGCCTGATATAATATCCAATTCCTATGTGAAGAAACCACTGTATGACAACCAAAGTATAACCGACCGTAGTATAGGAATTTCACTTCCTACTCTGTGTATGTCATCCAAATACCAGGACATCACACCCTACTACCTTCTTAACAGATCCATCCCCTATTCTGATGAAGTCAAACCTATGACTGTCACATCAGAAATAGATAATCTATCTCCGCTATATCTGCTTTAGTCTATAAATAGACATAAGCTACTTGTTCACTATGCTTCCGCTGCTCCCACTGACTACGACAGCCCTCTGGCAGAATCATATAAACGTGCACTTCTAAAGCTTGTTTACAACGACGCTATACTCATCCTCCTGCCGGGTCTCATAGCCTGGAACAACAGTAGTGTTAAGTCTGGGTAAACAAGAACCTCCCTGTCACCGTCTTTGAGCATACCGAAATACCTCTCGAGTGCCTGAGGTTACCCACCATATCTGCGGAGTGGCCAATGGAATGTCAAGCCAGATTGAATCTTTAGGTTCTTATCAAATTTTCAGTAATCGTTTGCGGTTCTGGAATCACTTCCAGTTCTACCATACTCCCACTACTGGTTTCTGAAAAAACCCATTTTTATTAAAACTGTGGCGAGTCAAGAACAATATCACTATTGATCTTCCAGATGGTAGAAAATCAACCCTCGTCATAGCCCGGGTCAACCCACAAACAGCCATTACAGAAACGTGCCTTGAGTTGTCCAGTGTCTGGTTTTAAGTATAAGCTGGACAACTCTCCGTACCTTAACAATGTCAAGATATGAACTGTTCTATATCCAATACAGAAACAGAGGCACTGATTTAATTGAACCAGATTCAAATCATGCAGCTGTCTCCAGTGCATGTCAACTAAATGGAGAGAGGCAGATCAGCGTTACTCAACTTAGGAATGCATCCAGAATGAGCAACCTGAAAGAGAAACAAGTTTCTCAAAACCATTACTATCAACTGAATACCATGCACAAGTATCTACATCTTCAATCACCTTGAAGAATCCCGATACTTGCAACATCTGGTTCTCTACTTTACTCTTATACCTATAACTTCTCAAAACTCAGACCTTGCATTTCTATGAAACACATGTCTAAGAACTAGGGAAGTCACAAGTAAACAGAATATAGTACGAGTACCAACCCCTCTGTCCTAATAGACACTGGACAACATAAAATACTCTGTATAAGTCCCCTGAGTCTAATAACTCATTCCCTGCGTGTCATAAGTTGAAAACTGTACTTATGGTTAAGAAGAATTACACCGCTGTTTAATGCTCCTTACCTAACCATCCACTGATATAGGTAAATGTCATAGACATAATTTCAAAAAGTTATATCTCACTCTATAAAAATAGACGTACAGATAAATAAATTTGAAATTGGTGCATAACAGTGGATATTCAAAACCAAATATTTGCCGTCCGGCAAACAACCCAGGTGACTTCCTCAAATATCACCAATTACAACGAATCCCGATATAATGAGGATGATCACCCAATTCCCAATAAGTTACTCCCACTCATCATCTGTAAAACCATACAGATGTGAGAATCATACCTGGTAAATACATACCCTGGAGTAAGGACTAATTGGGAAATCAGTTTTCTTTTAACAATACACGGTGAAACTGAAACATTGAAATGTTTCGTAGGGGTATCCGGGTATTCCTAGAAATGCCTCTTCCATTATCCAGATTCACAACTGTAACCGTATATCTCTTTACCATCTCTCCAAATCCCTTTATATGTCTTTTAGTCATTACCTTCTGCACACCCCTTTAGGCCAAATGGTTTTCTTCCTTTCCTACCTTTCGGCACCAGCCTACGGTTTGGAAGAAGACTATCCAATAAGCATAATGGGTGTACTGTCCTAATCCTAGGAGCACTCGTAATGCGAGAGAAGGTAAAGATAAAAGACCACTGAATAAAACCTTATTCCTATTTCTCCTGAACCAGAATCCATCTCCGAACTGGAACAAGTTCCTTCGAGTTCGTATATAACCATACGATGGAGTATCCAAATAACTGTGGATCTTCGTAGTGATATAGAGTGTTCTGAAGAAATACAAAAGTGAGATAGGAGTGGCGATGAAATACTTGGTTTGGTCGTGAATAGCAGTCGTAATTTACTTTGCCCTCTTACTAATCCCTTTATTTGTCTTTACTTAATACCTTCTGTACACCATTTAGGCTAATTGGTTTTCTTCATTCCCTACCGTTCGACACCTGCCTATGGTTTGGAAGAAGACTATCCAATAAGCGTAATAGGTGTATTGTCCTAATCCAAGGAGCACTCGCATCCTGAGAGAAGGTAAAAAGAAAAGACAACTGAATAGTCCTATTCGTTTTCTCCTGAATCGGAAACCATCCTCGAATAAATTCCTTCGAGTTCGTATATAACCATACAATAGTTTTATCCAATGGAAGTGGACATTCATAGTCATACGGGGTGTCCTGGAGAAAAAGGGTAAAAGTAGGAGTGGCAATGAGGTATGCAACTCTGACAATCCAAAAGCCAGTGTTTTAAGAAGGTTCGGTCAACTTGGTCACTGAGTCATAGTCAAGGGTCGGGTCATGGTCGCTGCCAAAGAGAGAGAGAAAAGAAACACTCAGCGTGCACTCTAACCTAGATCAGAATGGTTATCACTTTATCTAATCAGGAAACCTCCCACTGTAACCTCAAATTCTCCTCCAAACCTGAAAGAAGAATTAGTCGGGATCACCCGAGGAGTAAACCAACTCATCAGTGGGAATCAGGATCCAACTATCATCGCATGATAACGTGATGGAATCCACTCACGTTATCACACTCCAGAAGGTATGCGCATATCTGGCAAATTCAGTTTCTTTAGAAACTCCCGATGTGATTTTTACCCCATGCTCTTATGACCTTGACTTTGGCCAACAAATCATAAGTCACATGTCAAGTTCTACCTGTCATTATCCAGGTTGATTTGAACCCACCCGTACCTACCCTTGATTTTGGCCAACAAGGCAGTACGACTGTCCCAAACCAACGCATCTATCTATGCTGCAGAAAAGTAACAAATAGCTACCATACACTATGCCTTGATTTTGGCCAACAAACATAGCATGAGTACTACGTGCTACCCGTCTGAAATGACAGAGGGCTACGAATGGTTTTTGGCGAAAAACCTTTAACGTAATGAACTTGATATCGTTGAAGGAACCGGATAGCTTTTATAAAAATATAGTGGCGAAAACCTTTACTAAAGAGGTCACTCCCGGTGAAGGGATCTCGGCTCTTTCCCCATAGAATGAGGTGCAGGATATTCATAACCGAATACCACGATGCAAAGCAAAAGTAATCGACTATAGTGAAGTTATTGCCCTGACGCAAACTTCTGTCCAAGGGGACACTCCCGGTGAAGGGATCTCGGCCCTTGCCTCGTCGACTGAGGTGCTGGATATTCATAACCGAATACCACTGTGCAAAACAAAAGAGAACGTCCTTGCAATAACAGCTTTTTGAAAAATGTTCCAACAACATCAGAATAGGTTTGTTTAGCTTGCATTGATCTGAATCAACGCAGTCCCATCAATTGATCACACCAATAAAGAACGAAAATAATGATGTACGTATATGCCATCCGCATTCGCCACTGGGTCCCGTCATCACCCGTTAGGTTACTTAACTAACGACAGAGCGGAGACTGGACTAGCGCGGATGCAAAACATATACAACATCTACCAGTATATATATCAATATATAATATTCGCTCAAGGCGTGATAAAATGCAATATCACAGAAATGTAATAAGTATCACAGAACAATACAGATATCTGGGATCCCCGGGTTTCATAGAGCCGCTACTGAAACCCAACGTTCCCCTAGTCGTGTGGATAGCCTGTGCAATGAAATCCTAGACCCCTACGGGCGCGGCAAGTTACCCGCCAAAACCTGAAGCGAGGCAGCCCCCTTCAGCAACGTGAATGGACCACCCAGCACTCCACGGAATTCGGTAACTTGAGCATCCCTCCTGGGTCAACCTATACCCCCTACGAGTGCGGCGAATAGCCCGCCAATTCTAGAGTAAAGCCCCCTCCGTCTCAACGCCATGAGATGCGGGCCCATTGCCCTCTAGAACCCGGCTATCCGTGCACCCTACCGCGGGGTAATCCTAGTACAGAAAGTAAAATATACAACGGGTACATCGACCTCAGCCCGGTCGTGCCCCTAAAAGAATAATATACAAACAGGCAGTGACGGTAGTCCACATGTCGGACGCTCGCCCCGCAATATCAAATGTACAAATACAACCAAACTGTACTAACATTGCATCCAGTCTATCCACCACGACAAATCCGGAACATCACAGTACAACACAGAACATCAACGTGAATGTCACGTTCACAAATCCGTCTAAAAGGGCTATAGCAGTTAGACAGGATTTACCGATCAAGTGGCATTCACGGTCGCAGATATAATGTAAATACTGTGAACTAACATGTTTAAAATTTTTGATCGACTAAATTTTCCGAAGTGGGCCACGAGCACAACTGTAGCACTCAAACAAAATCTGGGCCCAAACAAAATATACTAAAAACCCTATTTCCATGTCAAGAACAAATCTGGAAATTTTGGTGCACTGTTGCTACAGTACGGCCGCGAATCCGCCGCCAAAACGTGGTTTTGGCCGCGGATCCTCCGCGCTACAGTAAAATCAGTGAACCAAAATTTCACAGAATTCTTAAAAAAAAACCCTGCACGTATTTTTCCAGTATACCAAATAATTTTTAGAGCACAGGAAAAATTCGACAGAAAGTGCGACATGGAAATGCGGTTTTTGGAAAATCCGTTCGATCGAACTTGTAAACACGTTAGAGCAAGCTAAACTAGGTTAATGGCGCGGCTCTGATACCAATGTAAGTGCACGGCAGCACCCCGGCCGTCTGAACGAGGCCAAAATGCGGAAACGAAACTTTTACAAAACTTGTAAACCGGCACTACCGCGCACTAAAACCCGGATCGGGCCATTAACCTAACGCTAGCTAACTAGAAAATGGGAAGGAAGCTATACCGAGCGATCCGTGTCCTTCGGTCTTCGGCCTCCATCCCGATCTCCTCGCGGAATCTCCAGTCTTCATCTCCTCGTCGGAACGGGTACCACATCGCCGGGTTCTTTTATGGGCTCCCACCTCTGGACCGAGGCAACTCGGGCATGAAGTTGGCGAGTCGACGTGTCTAAGAATACTGTAGATGAAGTGTAGAAACACTTGTCTCTAGCGGGTATGAAGTTGCCATAGTGATGGAGGTGAAGAATGAACTTTGGAGAGAGGTTGATCAATTTGTGTAGAAAGCATAATATGAGATGAACAATTTTCCCACTCACAAAATGAACCTCTCTCTCCCACTAGAAGTGGCCGGCCCTTCCTCAAGGGTGGAGGAAAAAAATGTATCAATAATGCAAGAGAAGAAATGTATGATAATGAGGTAAAAGAGTCACTCCAAAGCCATATCAAATCCCATCACATCTCATCTCATTAATGCAAGCCATGTGAAGAAAAAAGAATCTCATGATGCTAGAAAACTCATGAAGCCTCAAATCACAAAACCCCCCTCCACAATTGCTAATTTGCATATATGCAAATTAGCCCCTCCCATCACATATCAGCCAACGAAAGGAAGAAAGGAAAACTGGCTGAAACGGAATGCAAACTGGTAACTTCAAAAAACTGATCCCGTAATAAATTATAGGAAAACCCCGCGACCGTATATACATACCCGCATTTGTATTCCGACCGAATACAAATGCAAAGAGACAAAATTTACACTGTATAATACTAGGATCCGGCTTAAACCAAAGCCCGCTAGTATTATCCGTCCGATCATGATCCATGCAATACCGCACGTATAAGATCGAACCCTGCCATATCTCCATACGGCCTCTACAGCGTTTCGCCCGAAACTTGAGAAACTGTCTGTGGGGGACTCTAAAGACTCGTCAATACATTGGCTGTGGATTTAACCACTAGCACGTCAGAGGTATTAGCCATACGTAACGGGCTACCAGGTATCGACCAAAAGGGACGTCGATGAGCGAACTCATATTGACACCCTACTGAGCCTGTCAGTGACAATATTCGTACAGTCCGGTCCATTCGTCTATGAGCATCGCATAGCGGGCCTAGGGGGTTGGTAAAAGTCAGACCCCCAAAAGCGGTACAAGTCGTGTCGGAGTGTAGTCCAGAATACCCTGAGATACTACTGGAATACCTACCAGTAAATCTCCTGCCTTGTCTAAGGACTTCGTGTAATGGCTCTCCTAGACACAGCGCGACCTCACCCCCAATACCGGGAGAGACGAACCCCTGCAGATCCGCTCACTGCCTCCATGTGGCTCGGGACTGTACCCAACTAAAACCTGTTTGCACGACTCCTTTGAGCCGTGGTAGAGAAGTAATCAAAGTACAGTGGGAACTCACACGAGACAAATGACGATCTCAGGTCGATGAACTAACCTGTACACATGTTACCAGGGAACTGCTATCTGACGTCTGGTATAATCCCAACTAGCATGTTCCCGGCGAGTCCTGTCCGGTGTACTCATAACTCAATGAGCACCTGTATACATCTTAGGTGAACCAACTGACACAAGTGGCTTGTGAGACCGGCCACCGCCCCTCGTCGGGGTCTCGACTGTATACACTAGTCTACTCTGGAGTGTTCCTGCCAAAAATTTCTGCGCAAAAGAGTCCAAAGTATCAAATGGCAGCGATACGCTTAAGGAAAATGCGAACCAGTATCTTCCGGTCTGTTTTATGACAAACTTCCGAATGAGAAACAGCTAAATTCTGATGATATTGGAAGCATCTCGAAAACCCCTTCGATTTGATATATTATGGGCATCATAATTCATCCGGGATAAAACGTTATAAGCAGATATGCTATACACTGTTCCTTGATTAAAAATCAGGAATTACCTCAATGAGGTATCACGTGCTCGCACATGATCAATGGTCACGTGTTGACACATGATAGTTAAAACAGAAATAAAAACAAACGGCTGAAGAAGGACCCAATTGGGGGTCACGTGCTCACACGTGACCAATGGTCACGTGTTGACACGTGATAGTTAAAACAGAAATAAAAAAACAAATGGCTGAAGGAAATACCTCAATGAGGTATCATGTGCTCACACGTGACCAATGGTCACGTGTTGACACGTGATGGTTAAATCTGAAGCATAAATAAACGTTGAGAAAAGAACCAATTGGAGGTCACGTGCTCACACGTGACCAAGGGTCACGTGCCAGCACGTGACAAGCTTCGAAAGCCTTACAGTTTAATAGAATTAAAATTCTAAATTTCTCTAAATCTTTCCAAGTAAAATTAAAATTCTAAATTTCTCTAAATCTTTCCAAATAGAATTAAAATTCTAAATTTCTCTAAATCTTTCCAAATGGAAAAGGATTATGGGGACCGTTGGATTAAAGATCCAAGGGTGATTAAAACTCACCAATTTATGAAAAGATTTGATACAAGGAAAGATTTCCCCTAAATCTCACCAGAAATAACAAACATAATATCTTTGGATTTAAAATCCAACGGTAAATAAAATTCACTTTGTGATCTAAAGGATCATATTAATTATGAAAACAAACAAAATCTTTCAATGAAAGATTTACTAAACAAATTGATTCTTTTCTTTCTCCTATAAATAAGAACCAAGAAGAGAAGGAAGAGAGAGAATTTCTGGGATCTTGAAATTGCAGAGAGAAAAGGAAGGAGAATTTAATTCTCAACAGCGAAAAACCCTAGGTGAGAAAAGAAAGGGGATCAAAATTTCAAACAGAGAATTTAATTCTCAAAGATCTAAGAGTTTAACTCTTTTGCAAAAGAACTTAGTTCTTTCTCTGGTTGAAGATCTGCAAAGTGCACATCTCTCCATAAATTGAGAATTTAATTCTCATTGGGTTGAGATCCTGCCATGCAGATCTAAAACATTGAGGAGGAATTGAGCTTTGAGAATTTAATTCTCACAGAGTTATAGGAATTTAATTCCTTCGAGATAAAATTAGGGTTTAACCCTATATTATAGGAATTTAATTCCTTCAAAATGGACAGAATTAGGGTTTAACCCTAATTGAGAACTCAATTATCTCAAACTCACAGGAATTTAATTCCCTTAAAGAAGAAACTAGGGTTTTACCCTATGCCAGAATTTAATTCTTTACATATATGGGGAATTTAATTCCTACAAAAAAGAAATTAAGAATATAATTCTTCAAAAGAAAATAGGAATTTAATTCCTTTAAAGTTATTGTTAGGGTTTAACCCTATGAAGAATTTAATTCTTAAAAAGATAAAGAGATCTTCAAACATGCAAAGAACCAAGGTCACGTGTCCCCACGTGACCCCTAAAAAGATCCCCAAAAATAAAAAGGAAACAGCTTTGAGGCAATGCCTCACGTGCTCCCATGTGACCTACAAAACACAGAATTAAAAAGCAAAGGAAGGCTTTGGGCGCTCTAACATGATACCACGTGACCCCTCAGCAAATGCTTTCATAATTGGCGCACAAATCTCCATCACGTGCCAGCACGTGATGCTCGAAAATAAAATAAAAAGTGTTTAACACTTAATTGCAGAACGAAGAAAAGGGATCTGGTCCCACTCTTGGGCACTCTCACGTATCCACACGTGACCCCTCTTTCTTTAGTGTTTAACACTAATTTAGGGATTATATTTCCAGTGTTTAACACTGATTGTTTCTAGTGTTTAACACTAAATTGAAGATTATATTTCCAGTGTTTAACACTGATTGTCATTTAGTGTTTAACACTAATTTGAGAGTTCCACCTCCAGTGTTTAACACTGTTGTTCTCTAGTGTTTAACACTACTTTTAGCCAAATTGGCTAATTTTCCAGAGGCAAAAGGCCCTCCTCCAAATGAATCTCAAAATTAAGGAAATCAAAGACAAAATGTTGTCAGAGCCCCCAAACCTCTGTTAGCACTGCTGAATGATGAGGGGCTGAACCCAGACAAATGTCTAATGGCCCAAAGGGCCAATATTTCAAACATAATTGGACTTAGCCCAAACTGGCCGTAAGTCCTCAAATCATCTTGAACTGAGCACATCTGCTCTTTCAACCAACTTATTGGTTCAATGGTACATCTTTGAACTCCTCTGATATTTGTCGTTGTAATCCTTCAACGTCGTCAGAGAGGTGACGGGTCCCGACAACCACACATAATACGGACTGTGAGGTCCTTAAACTCATGCGTCCTTAAACCAGTATTCTTCCCCAAAATGGGAATGTTGGACCACCATATCCCTAAACTGGCAATGGACCACCATATCCCTAAATTGGCAATGGACCACTATGTCCCTAAACTAGAACAATATAGCCCAAATGCTCTTTTGTCGGATCTAAATGATCCTGTTAAGTCGATCTTAGTCTCAAATTAGGCTAACGTAACCTTAACAAACGTTTAAGTTGATCTTAGCCTCAAATATGGCTAACGCATCCTTAAACCAAAACTTTCAAAACAGACTTTAGTCCCAAACTGGACTATAGATCTCCCGACCAACTTTGGTTTAAGGGTACATCTCTGAACTCCTCTGACATCTGTCGTTGTAATCCTTCAACGTCGTCAGAGAGGTGATGGGTCCCGGCGGCCATACATGCAATGGACCACTATGTCCCTAAACTGGAACAATAGAGCCCAAATGCTCTTTGGTCGGATCTAAACGATCCCGTTAAGTTGATCTTAGTCTCAAATTAGACTAACGTATCCTTAACAAATATTTAAGTTGATCTTAGCCTCAAATATGGCTAACGTATCCTTAAACCAAAATCCCAAACCCAAATCTAAGAAAATACGGATTTGGACTAATCCGCGTCCTACGGGCGACGACATAAATTAGTCTCCGTATACAATCCACGGGCAACCACAAACAAAACAAACACCCACGACACGAAGTGAAATTATGGAGAAGGAGAAAGTTGTTACAGCGATGCGGTAGCGTAATTAACTGCAGGGGCTTGCGCCTGCAGGGAAGAGCGTCCCCACAATCAAAAACCGCTCAAGCGAGGGGGAATCTGACGAAGTCTGCTACATCGGCCGCATCTGTCTAAACCTCCGATACACGGTGCCATAAATCAACTTGGCATCTTCGGAGAGGTGGACGGATAAAACCAAATAGCATCTTCCCCGAATCTCAGGCAAGACGTCCATGTCTTGTCCGCCGTTCGGAGGGGAACAGATTCTGGCACGCCCGGTGGGACCTCTTCCTCTTTCCACTCCACACTTCGTGTGTCGTGTTCGCGAACGAATCGCAGTTTGCTGTGGTTGCCTGTGGATTCGAGGTACTAAGATTTGGTGTCTTGCTCCATGCAGAAAATAGAAGATCAATGGCTTCAAACTGCACTACCCGCAACTGCAACTCTCGCTCCGTCCTTGCTGGAGGAGTGACTTATGGGCCCCAAGCGGCCTCCCTTTTCAAGATGCCAGTGGAGCAGGTAACTCAAGCCACCACTGGACTATTCTTCGGGACCCTGCTCCCACCAATGAGCTTCAATGCCCCCAATGACATCGCAAGAAGCTCCAAAGAAGTCGGTCTTTGATCGGCTTGCTGCTGCCGCGGCCCCTCTCAACGGTTCGCCCAACTTCAATACCTCAGTTTTCAACAGACTGGGCCAGAACGTCTACAAGCCCGTGATACTCGAAGCTGCCATCCCAAAGCGGATAGCCATCCCGGCTCAAGCGGACGAAATTATTGGAAAGGCTCCTCCTTCCAAGAAGTCAGTTTTTACAAGGCTGGCCATTCCGGTTGCTGCTCCAGGCGAGGTCCTCAAAGCTGCTTCCCCTGCCCAGAGGGGGCACGACGAAGTCACCCTTATAGCTGAAACAACTCCATCCGCACGACACGCTCGACATCGCCACTGGCGCCGAGTGAGGAAGGCTGGGGGCAACTCCCCATCTGGGATAACTCCGCCAGCTCCAACGGTGGGGATCGATGCTGCTGTTCCAACTGGGAACAGCTTTGAATTGCTGAACAAGGTGCGCAGAAACTCTCCTACTGCGGTGCTGAAGAAAACTCCTTCACCTGTGGAGAATACTCCAGAGAAGATGCTGGAGCAGCCCCCTCAACGGCTGTCCTCTGAAATTTACAAGGTCTGGTGACAGGTCCAGGAGTCGGTGATTGATCAAGACTATCTCCACCGACAGAAAAAGATGAAGGTTCGGCAGGAGAAAGACTACTCTGTCGAGCCAGAAAAAGCAACAGCTACTTGGGTGCCCACTACAACGGCCCCCTCAACTGCGACCACTCACAGAAGAAGGAGGCCGGAGAATATCCCTGTGTCTTTGGCAAATCGCAAAGACACTGAATCTAAACGCCCCAAGTCTGGGGGCATAATGGCGCATACTGTTTACATGGCTTCCGGAAAAGAGAAAAGCCGCGCTTCGACGGGTCACCGACCGCTCATCTGATCTGTAACAAAAGCCCAGGAGCAGCAATAGAAGCTTCAAGAAATGCTGACACAAATGGCCACACTCACCGGGCCAAAAGAAAGCCCAGAGGCGTCATCAGAGCAACATCATGAACAAGAAACCGATGCTGACTTCCTCCGCAGAGTCCTCGAAAAGAAGGACAGAGAAGCAGCGGAACAAGCTGCCAACATAAAACGAATGGCGCTTCTCTTCCAAGACATGGTAGGGATGATGTTACAGCCGGACCCTCCAGCTGAAAACCCTCCAATCATTGTTGGAGACGACGGAGGGGAAACATCAAATCCTCCTCCGGCTCTTTCAGCGGCCAAGGAGGAAACCATTCCCAAGGCCGCACTGGATGACTATATAGCTCAGCAAATACGAGCTCATCAGGCGAGTGAAGCGTCCAGCCAAGTCGTCAAAACTGGGCGACCGTACCCGAGCTGGTATGACCAAATCAGTTACCCGCCGGGATATATGATCCCTAAGTTCCATGTATATAAAGGGACGGGGAATCCACATCAGCATGTCGCTCAATTCAGGGCTTTTTGCGGCAACACTGGAGGCGATG
Source organism: Agapanthus africanus (assembly GCA_030015575.1). Classification (NCBI taxonomy): domain Eukaryota; kingdom Viridiplantae; phylum Streptophyta; class Magnoliopsida; order Asparagales; family Amaryllidaceae; genus Agapanthus; species Agapanthus africanus. Next base: position 816,910,899 of record CM057339.1, on the reverse strand, counting down.
ATAAACTGTTACTTCGCCAATTCGCCGGCAGCTTAGCAGAAACAGCCTTTGAATGGTATTCGGAGCGACCTAACGACTCTGTCAAAACATTTGCGGAGATGGAACTGCTGTTTACACAAAGATTTGCAAGCGCCAGCGAGCATACCCCAATCACTGCGTTGATTAACGCCAGGGTAAGGCCAGGCGAAACGTGGGTTCAATACGCAACACGATGGCGGAATCTGTGGTCGAAATGCAAACAGCGGATCGAAGAAGCACCTGCGGTAGGCATGTTCGTGGGCACTCTTGATCCGCAATCAACCATCTTGCAATTCATGATGTTCTTCAAACCGACCACGTTCCAGGCCTTAATTGATAAGCTAGCCCAGATGGATCAGATGGGACATAAACCGTCTCCTCCAAAGCCAGACTCTCGAAATGAGAAAGGGAAAGCGATCGTCGGCGCCAATACTCAACAACAGCTGAGCAACTCAAAGCCGGCTGTTCGCCAAAACAACGTGCGTCCACGCCCATCCCTCGAGGAGAGACTGGGACGTCCTTACTCGTTTCCTCAGAATGAAACAAGGAGACTGTTCGAGCTAGCAGTGCGCAAAAGACTCATCAATCTGCCGAGTCCAAAACGTTCGTTGCAGCCAGGCGATGTTAACGATCCCAATTATTGCCCTTACCACCAAACGGTAAGTCACCCGATCGAGGATTACTTCGTCTTTAAGGGATGGATCGAGGATCAGTACCTACAAAGCAAGTTCGCATTATCCGAAAATTGGAGGGTGAACCCACCACAACCTCATACCCCTAAAAGAGTGGACATGCCGGGGGCAACGTGCTCTTTTGTTGAGGAAGCCCCATAGGAGGTGGCCCTTTCGGCCAAAACCAAAAAGATGTTGAATGATCTCCAGACGTGTCCGGAGATCAGGTGGAAGAATCCTCTAGAACCCCAGATCATCGAAGGGATGCTAAAGCCGTGCCCAACTCTAAAGATCAGTGGTGATAGCCAAAGCTCGCACACCCAGCCGTCAAAGTCTTCGAAGAAGAAGAAGACCAAAAAGCCCGTGAAGCCTGGTGACAAGCGCACGGACCTGCAAAAGCAGATTGACGCGCTGGAAGAGTACAACCAGAAGGCGCGGACTCCAATCACACTTCAAGAATTTCTCAGCCACGTCCTTGAGGACGGAGAGAATGACGAAGACTCGTCGGATGAACCTGAAGATTATGTGGCAAGCTGCCATATGATCTCTCACTCGTCGATAGACAGTGAGGAAGCTCCTTACACAGAGAAGCTGGGGGCAGATCCTGAGCCAGAACTTCTAGGACCATCAGACGAAATGATTGATGCATTCCTCAATGAAGCCCGTCTTAAAAGTAAAGCTGATCGAGAGCGCGAGATGGCCATATTCGAGAAAGCCAAACGTCGGCGGCTAGATGAAAGGGTCGAAACACTCCCACCGGATCAAAGTACATCCGACGCAATTGAAAGCAGGATTAAGACAAGGAAACGATTCGCTAAAGCCATATCGATGGGGATGAAGCTGCCCTCTTTCAGAGAAAATTTTCCTGGCGGTATACATCTTGATGAAGCGGACGTGCATCCTAACTTCTGCTTATATTATCAGAAGATCGCACATCCTACTGAAGACTGCAACTCCTTTAAGTGTTGGTGGCAAGGGTATGTCGCTCATAGGCAACACTTCAACAGGACAAAGCGTGAAGCTCGTAGACAGCGGAAAAATGTGACAGATGAGCGTAAAAGAATTGCCGGCAATTGTCATAGGGTTGATCCCGGGGGATCACGAGTTCTCACCTTCGGGAGCGACTCCGACGAAAAAGTAGCCCACGGTCCTCTCTTCAAGGAATCCATCTCTAAAACGAAAGAATTGAGGAGTTGCGAGAACATTCAGCCATGCAATCGCACGCTACCCGGAAAGAATCTCGGACCCGCACACAAAGGATCGAACAAAAAGGATAAAGGGAAGGGAAGAACGGCCTTCGTCGCCAACGCTCAACAACAATCGAGTGCCCCTAGACCGGTTGTTCGCCAAAGAAACAAGCGGCAACCTTTCTATAAGAAGTTGAAACGTCCTTACTCATTTCCTCGGGATGAAACAAGGTGGCTGTTCGAACTAGCAGTGCGCAACAGGCTTATCACTCTACCGGAGCCGAAACACCAGCTACAACTGAATAATGTCAACAATTCTAATTACTGCCCTTACCACCAAGTATTGGGCCATCCGATCGATAACTGCTATGTCTTCAAAAACTGGGTTGAAGACCAGTACCAACAGGGCAAGTTCGCGCTGTCCGAAAAATGGAAGGTGAACCCACCACAACCACATGCTCCGAAAACGATGGACGTGCCGGGGGCATCGTGCTCTTTCATAGAAAAATCCCCGTGGACCAAAAAGTCCGTAAACTAGAAACTCGCCTCAAATATGGCAACGATAGACCGAAACATCATTAAACTAACGATGGACCACTATGTCCTAAAAATGGCTGTAGACCGAAACGTCGTTAAACTAACGATGGCCCACTATGTCCTAAAACTGGCTGCAGACCGAAACGTTCTTAAACTAACAGTGGACCGCAATGTCCTAAAACTTGCAAAGGATCGAAACGTCCTTAAACTACTACCGCAGCATCCTCAGGCTGACGTAAAAAAACAAAAAAAAACGGTATGTCCATAAGCAAAGTGGGCACGGATGAAAACCCGAAAAAGCTCCGTGAGTAAAAACAGCAGGGCTACCGGCGAGTGTTTGTGAAAACCCGAAAGGGCGCGACCTCGTTAGAAAAAAAAATAAAATAAAAAGAATAATAAAAAAAAGACGGTATGTCCATAAGCAAAATGGGCACGGATGAAAACCCGAAAGGGCTCCGTGAGTAAAAACAGCAGGGCTACCGGCGAGTGTTTGTGAAAACCCGAAAGGGCGCAACCTCGTTAAAAGACACTTACAGGGTCCTCTCGACCTTGTAAGGAGAAACCACCCGCGTGAGATCCTTACGACTTACAAGGGAGCAACATACTTAAGGATCCTCACGATTCCTAAGGAGAAATTACACTTGGGAGATCCTCACGACTCCTAAGGAGAAACCTCTTATGGGACCCTCACGGCTCATAAGATTTGAAAGTCTTAAGTTACAGAGACCTGAACCTGTTCTTAAGCAACCCCCACAACCTCCGATACTGCCCTACAAGCGGCTCATACCGACCCTTGTATACAATCCACGGGCGCGAATAAACATTTCCCCAGCAAAGTCCCACCCGTGACTAGGGATATGTCCATATGGTGAACAACCCTTGTAAGTCCTCTCGACTTATAAGAAGAAAAGCCCTCTTGTAGGATCCTTACGAGTTACAAGAGAACATGCACTTAGGAATCCTCACGATTCCTAAGGAGAAAACACACCTACGAGATCCTCACGACTTGTAGGGAGAAATACCTTTGTGAGACCCTTACGGCTCATGAAGTCAAAAGCCTTAGTCGACGGGATCCTAACCCTGTTCGCTAAGCCACCTTTGTTCAACATCAACAGAGGCAAGTGATGATTCGCTCCTGGCAATATCCCAGTTGTAGCGATGCTGATACCTAAATCGGTATCAAATTCCAAGTCCTTTCATGGCAAATGATCATTCACTCCTGGAAATATTCCAGTTGTAGCGATGCTGATGCTGAGATTGGCGTCAGATTCCAAGTTCCACACTCGCGATAAAAAAAATCAGCGAGCCACACATGCATACGAAATAGCCGAAATGATGGGGCAACTTGCAACGAAATCAGCAAGTAAAAATGTATGCATGCAAAATAGCCGAAATGATTGGGCAACTCGCAATAAAAAACAGCGAGTAAAAATAAAATAAATAGCCGAAATGATTGGGCACCGTGAAAAATAGCCGAAATGATTGGGCAATCGCGACCTTCGCGTTATAAAAGCTGAAATGATAGAGCATCGCGGAAATAAAATAATAATATAAAAAAATGAAACTTTTACCCTACAGGTGAGATCACGCCGATCCCTGTATACAATCCAGGGGCACAAACAAAGAAGGAACCATACCTTCCCGACAGGCTCCACCAGAAAGCGAAGCCAAGTCTCGACGGTTCATAGACAACCTCGACATTTGTCGCAATATTGCAGACACAATGTCAACAAACGAAGCAAAAGATGATCCCTAGCTTCAGGGTCTCGACGTTGATATTGACAACTTAGAGATCACCAACGGCGTTTCTCCTCACTCCAACCAGATGCAGACATGACGTCAACAACCGACCTCAGAGTCACAACAAAACGGAGCCACGGTATAGTCCCTAGTTCCAAATCTTAACGGCAATATCTACAGCCTAAGAATCAGCAACAGCATTCCTTCGCAGTCCAGCAGGATGTAGATGCAACGTCAACAAAAGACCCCATGGTCAGTAAAGAGGAGTGACGGCAAAATCCCAGCTCCACCTCAGCATTCGTCTCGTTACAGCAGACGCAACGTCAACAACAGTGTCCTTCCTCCAACAGGATCCGGACACGCCAAAGCAAACGAAGCGAAGGCCAAATTCCTAGCTTCAGGGTCTTAACGGCAAGTCATATAAAGCCTGAAAGACAATCGGAGATCACCTCGCACCAGTGCGGAGTGGTCACCACCTCGACGTTCGTCTCGACACAGCAGACACAACATCACCAAAAGGAGCCACGGCAAAATCCCTAGTTCCAAACCTCGACGGTTCACCAGCAACCTAGAGACATCCGCGACATTCGTCTCGATACAGCAGACGCAATGCCATCAAATGAAGCGAAGGCCAAATTCCTAGCTTCAGGGTCTTAACGGCAAGTCATATAAAGCATGAAAGACAAGCGGAGATTCATCTTGCAGCAGAGCGGAATGGTCACCACCTCGGCGTTCGTCTCGATACAACAGACGAAACATCACCAAATGGAGCTACGGCAAAGCCCCTACTCCAAATCTCGATGGTCCCCAGACAACCTAGAGACCACCTCGACATTCGTCTCGATATAGCAGACGAGATGTCACTACAGCGCCCTTCCTCCAACAGGATTCGGACGCGCCAAAGTAAACGAAGCAAAGGCCAAATTCCTAGCTTCAGGGTCTTGACGGTAACTCATATAAAACCTGAAAGACAATCGGAGATCATCCCACACCAGCGCGGAGTGGTCACCACCTCGACATTCGTCTCGATACAGCAGACGAGATGTCACCACAGCGTCCTTCTTCTAACAGGATCCGGACACGCCATAGTAAACGAAGCAAAGGCCAAATTCCTAGCTTCAGGGTCTTGACGGTAACTCATATAAAACCTAAAAGATAATCGGAGATCATCCCACACCAGCGTGGAGTGGTCACCACCTCGACGTTCGTCTCGATACAGCAGACAAGATGTCACCACAGCGTCCTTCCTCTAACAGGATCCGGACACGCCAAAGTAAACGAAGCAAAGGCCAAATTCCTAGCTTCAGGGTCTTAACGGCAAGTCATATAAAGCCTGAAAGACAATCGGAGATCATCTCGCACCAGTGCGGAGTGGTCACCACCTCGACGTTCGTCTCGACACAGCAGACGCAACATCACCAAAAGGAGCCACGGCAAAATCCCTAGTTCTAAACATCGACGGTTCACCAGCAACCTAGTCACCACCACGACGTTCGTCTCGACACAGCAGACGCAACATCACCAAAAGGAGCCACGGCAAAATCCCTAGTTCCAAACCTCGACGGTTCATCAACAACCTAGAGACAACCGCGACATTCGTCTCGATACAACAGACGCAATGCCAGCAAACGAAGTAAAGGCCAAATTCCTAGCTTCAGGGTCTTAACGGCAAGTCATATAAAGCCTGAAGGACTATCGGAGATCATCCCACACCAGCGCGGAGTGGTTATGACTCATCGGGGCTCTCTAAAATGAGCCTAACCTCAAGTAAAAAGCGGCATGGCAAAATTCCTAATGCTTGCTCTTCCGACGGTCAAACTGCCTAGGAGGATTGCTTGAAGCCGTCTTGTCCAGCCCCCGAAGGGATCAGAGACACGACAGTCGCAAGGCTACTCGAACAGCAAGATTACCTATCGAGGAATACATCAGCCAACGCGACGGTACGACGGCCAAAACCCTAAGTACCATAGACCCTAACGGACCTCTGTCGTAAAGAGCAGAGGTTAACTGTGATGTTAGGATATTCTTGCGAGAAATGCTCGATTCGTCTCAACTCGTAAGGAAAAGCCTTAGGCAGCGGGGATTAAAAAACCTGTTTCCTAAGCACCGGGGCCCTGCAAGTCGGTCCAAAATGGACTTTTGCATACTATTCATGGGCCACACTCTCTAAAGTCGAATCTCGACAAGGAGGGAAACAACCGCTTATGGGTCCTCTCGACTTGTAAGAGGGAAAATTCTCTTGTAAGATCCTTACGACTCTCAAGAGAAAACACACTTAGGAGTCCTCACGACCCCTAAGGAGAAAATACACCTACGAGATCCTCTCGACTCGTAGGGAGAAAAGTCTTTATGAGACCCTCACGGCCCGTAAAGTTGAAAAGTCTTAGGTGGCAGATCCTACCCCTGTCTCCTAAGCCATCACTGCCCTGCAAAGAGGTCAAGATGGACCATCTATGAGCCACACTTGCCAAAACTACATGCCACTGAAATGGAGAACTTACTCATGAGCGTATAAACTACTTCACGCTAGAGTAAGACATAAAGAAATAGAAGGGTATGGATCATGGAGTTGAGAGTTTGGAACTATATCTCTTAAGAGTCGAGATTTGAGTCAATGATAAATGACGACGCTTGTGTCCTCTCGTTATCTTCTCAGATCAAGATTCTGAAAGTTATATACCAACCCGAAACTGGTCATACGCTATGCATTACTCTGCACTACTTCACCCACGTATATACTTACATGGGCAAAGTAGTGGGGGGCATTTGTTCCCGCCAAAAATTTCTGCGCAAAAGAGTCCAAGGTATCAAATGGCAGCGATACGCTTAAGGAAAATGCGAACCAATATCTTCCGGTTTGTTTTATGACAAACTTCTGAATGAGAAACAGCTAAATTCTGATGATATTGGAAGCATCTCGAAAACCCCTTCGATTTGATATATTATGGGCATCATAATTCATCCGGGATAAAAAGTTATGAGCAGATATGCTATACACTGTTCCTTGATTAAAAATCAGGAATTACCTCAATGAGGTATCACGTGCTCGCACATGATCAATGGTCACGTGTTGACACGTGATAGTTAAAACAGAAATAAAAATAAACGGCTGAAGAAGGACCCAATTGGGGATCACGTGCTTACACGTGACCAATGGTCACGTGTTGACACGTGATAGTTAAAACAGAAATAAAAAAACAAATGGCTTAAGGAAATACCTCAATGAGGTATCACGTGCTCACACGTGACCAATGGTCACGTGTTGACACGTGATGGTTAAATCTGAAGCATAAATAAACGTTAAGAAAAGAACTAATTGGAGGTCACGTGCTCACACGTGACCAAGGGTCACGTGCCAGCACGTGACAGGCTTCGAAAGCCTTACAGTTTAATAGAATTAAAATTCTAAATTTCTCTAAATCTTTCCAAGTAGAATTAAAATTCTAAATTTCTCTAAATCTTTCCAAATGGAAAAGGATTATGGGGACCGTTGGATTAAAGATCCAAGGGTGATTAAAAATCACCAATTTATGAAAAGATTTGATACAAGGAAAGATTTCCCCTAAATCTCACCAGAAATAACAAACATAATATCTTTGGATTTAAAATCCAACGGTGAATAAAATTCACTGTGTGATCTAAAAGATCATATTAATTATGAAAACAAACAAAATCTTTCAATGAAAGATTTACTAAACAAATTGATTCTTTTCTTTCTCCTATAAATAAGAACCAAGAAGAGAAGGAAGAGAGAGAATTTCTGGGATCTTGAAATTGCAGAGAGAAAAGGAAGGAGAATTTAATTCTCAACAGAGAAAAACCCTAGGTGAGAAAAGAAAGGGGATCAAAATTTCAAACAGAGAATTTAATTCTCAAAGATCTAAGAGTTTAACTCTTTTGCAAAAGAACTTAGTTCTTTCTCTGGTTGAAGATCTGCAAAGTGCACATCTCCCCATAAATTGAGAATTTAATTCTCATTGGGTTGAGATCCTGCCATGCAGATCTAAAACATAGATGAGGAATTGAGCTTTGAGAATTTAATTCTCACAGAGTTATAGGAATTTAATTCCTTCGAGATAAAATTAGGGTTTAACCCTATATTATAGGAATTTAATTCCTTCAAAATGGACAGAACTAGGGTTTAACCCTAATTGAGAACTCAATTATCTCAAACTCACAGGAATTTAATTCCCTTAAAGAAGAAACTAGGGTTTTACCCTATGCCAGAATTTAATTCATTACATATATGGGGACTTTAATTCCTACAGAAAAGAAATTAAGAATATAATTCTTCAAAAGAAAGTAGGAATTTAATTCCTTTAAAGTTATTGTTAGGGTTTAACCCTATGAAGAATTTAATTCTTAAAAAGATAAAGAGATCTTCAAACATGCAAAGAACCAAGGTCATGTGACCCCACGTGACCCCTAAAAAGATCCCCAGAAATAAAAAGGAAACAGCTTTGAGGCAATGCCTCACGTGCTCCCACGTGACCTAAAAAACACAGAAAGAAAAAGCAAAACAAGGCTTTGGGCGCTCTCACATGATACCACGTGATCCCTCAGCAAATGCTTTCACAATTGGCGCAAAATCTCCATCACGTGCCAGCACGTGATGCTCGAAAATAAAATAAAAAGTGTTTAACACTTAATTGCAGAACGAAGAAAAGGGATATGGTCCCACTCTTGGGCGCTCTCACGTGTCCACACGTGACCCCTCTTTCTTTAGTGTTTAACACTAATTTGGGGATTATATTTCCAGTGTTTAACACTGATTGTTTCTAGTGTTTAACACTAAATTGAAAATTATATTTCCAGTGTTTAACACTGATTGTCATTTAGTGTTTAACACTAATTTAAGAGTTCTACCTCCAGTGTTTAACACTGTTGTTCTCTAGTGTTTAACACTACTTTTAGCCAAATTGGCTAATTTTCCAAGGGCAAAAGGCCCTCCTCCAAATGAATCTCAAAATTGAGGAAATCAAAGACAAAATGTTGTCAGAGCCCCCAAACCTCTGTTTAGCACTGCTGAATGATGAGGGGCTGAACCCAGACAAATGTCTAATAGCCCAAAAGGCCAATATTTCAAACATAATTGGACTTAGCCCAAACTGGCCGTAAGTCCTCAAATCATCTTGAACTGAGCACATCTGCTCTTTCAACCAACTCATTGGTTCAAGGGTACATCTCTGAACTCCTCTGATATTTGTCGTTGTAATCCTTCAACGTCGTCAGAGAGGTGACGGGTCCCGACAACCACACATAATACGGACTGTGAGGTCCTTAAACTCATGCGTCCTTAAACCAGTATCCTTCCCCAAAATAGGAATGTTGGACCACCATGTCCCTAAACTGGCAATGGACCACCATGTCCCTAAACAGGCAATGGACCACTATGTCCCTAAACTAGAACAATAGAGCCCAAATGCTCTTTTGTCGGATCTAAATGATCCTGTTAAGTCGATCTTAATCTCAAATTAGGCTAACGTAACCTTAACAAACGTTTAAGTTGATCTTAGCCTCAAATATGGCTAACGCATCCATAAACCAAAACTTTCAAAACAGACTTTTGTCCCAAACTGGACTATAGATCTCCCGACCAACTTTGGTTTAAGGGTACATCTCTGAACTCCTCTGACATCTGTCGTTGTAATCCTTCAACGTCGTCAGAGAGGTGATGGGTCCCGACAGCCATACATGCAATGGACCACTATGTCCCTAAACTGGAACAATAAAGCCCAAATGCTCTTTGGTCGGATCTAAACGATCCCGTTAAGTTGATCTTAGTCTCAAATTAGACTAACGTATCCTTAACAAATGTTTAAGTTGATCTTAGCCTCAAATATGGCTAACGTATCCTTAAACCAAAATCCCAAACCCAAATCTAAGAAAATACGGATTTAGACTAATCTGCGTCCTACGGGCGACGATATAAATTAGTCTCCGTATACAATCCACGAGCAACCACAAACTAAACAAACACCCACAACACGAAGTGAAATTATGGAGAAGGAGAAAGTTGTTACCGCGATGCGGTAGCGTAATTAACTGCAGGGGCTTGCGCCTGTAGGGAAGAGCGTCCCCACAATCAAAAACCCCTCAAGCGAGGGGGAATCTGACGAAGTCTGCTACATCGGCCGCATCCGTCTAAATCTCCGATACACGGTGCCATAAATCAACTTGGTATCTTCGGAGAGGTGGACGGATAAAACCAAATAGCATCTTCCCCGAATCTCAGGCAAGACGTCCATGCCTTGGCCGCCGTTCGGAGGGGAACATGGAGTATCGATGCCCTGTCTCGAAACTCCCTCGACTAGGGACCTTTTAAGGATGTGCTTATAGACCCCAGCTCCCACGTATATGATCGCCATCATACTGCTGGCCGTCAAGCAAGAATCCTAAGGGCTCTATCAACGTGCAATAGTGATCAGTAATGTCACCTAAAGCAGTACACGATGATAAAGATAAACCAGATAGCATACTATCATCTTGAGTAAAACTGTCATACCGGTATAGGTCATCCCTCAATCATTGCCATCGCGTGCCTGTGATCAAATAATTGACTCTGAGGACACTATATCCAACAAATACAACCCAGAAAACTCAACTCTTGAGTATAATAAAAAATTCCCAGAAGAATCAGGAAGATGGTACTGAAGTTACTGTACAAAACCCTAACCCTAATTCTACTATTCCGCCGCGGAACCGCTGCGCAAGAAAGGTATTGCCGCGGTTCCGCGGCGCTTTAGAGGAATTAAGATGTCGTATTTCACAGTAATTCCTAAAATACCCTGCTGATTTTTTTGAGTATTTTTAATGCAGAAAAAATCACAATTTTACAAAATATCCAGAGAAGGGTTCGTGTCGGGGTTTCCGGGTTCGATCGGACTTTAAACTTCGCCTAGACTTCGCCTAAAGCTCTATCTTGGCTCTGATACTACTGTAGGGTTGCTGGGCACACGCACAAGGGTCTACGAGGCATCAACCATGCCCGATTTAAAAATTAGCCGTGCCGAACAACCCAAAGCTGGATCTTTAAACTAGAGATTAGGCGAAAAAAAGCATGTTAAACTCTTTAACACTAAGTGGGAGGAATTACAACCTTTGTAGATCCGGTCCTTCACTTCTTAAGCTCCGTGTTGAGGTCCCTTCGCTGCGATCATCGTGTTCCGGACGCTCGAGAGGCTTCACGAAGAGAAAGATGCATTCTTGCTTCTGATCTTCGATAACAAAGATGATCTACCTTGAAGTTTCATTAACACAAGCTAACACTCACTAAATGAAGTGAACACTCTCATCTAAAGGGCAAGGATAGATGAGGATGATGAAGTAGGATTTTTGCTCTCATTTATAATCTTTTTCTCACACATAATCATCACTTAGAAAAAGCTAGAAAGCTTTTTCCATGAAGAGAAGAAGGAAGAAGAAGAAGCCTTAATCCTTTTGTGATGAATAATGAATAACTCATCCATGAGGTTAGAAATGCAACCCTAGTTAAGAATGAATCCTTAACTCATGTAGAGAAACAACCATGGTAAAGGGTTTGGGTTAGGTTAAGGAAATATCTTCATAAAATATCTTTTCCAAAACAAAAAACAAAGCTTCTAAAAACTTCTAGAAAAGCTTAACCCTAATCAAACCCTAACCATGTTTAATCTCCACTAAACATGTTGCATTAATAACCAAATCATGTTACAATATTATATATCACATATATAATATTTATTGTAACAAAATAAAATAATACAATTAACATATATCGCATATATATCAATGTACTACCCAAGTGAGAAAAAGAATCTTTTAGTGAGCAAATATTAGTTAATGTAATTTAATATATCATATATATTATTATACATTAAATTATCGAATCAACACTTGATCCGACAATCCGGCTATATCGCATATAACCGACTAATATCTCATTTACCGATTCATCGAATCAACACTTGATCCGATGACCCGGCTGATATCAAATATCGCGAGAATATAATACGGTATCTCATATCGCATTATCCTCGGTCCTGCACATATCACATATGTGCCCCTACTCCATTTTGCCTGAGTCAAGAAACCTCTGTGTAGGACTCTAAAGAATCGTCAATACGCCGACAGTAAGTGATGATCATATCAAACACCCACAAGCTGCAAGCGATCAGCTAAACGTAACAGCCACCCAGGTATTGAGCGATCAAAAGATCAACAAGCAAGCCTGTACATTCTCCTGCGAATCCAATCAGTAACACTCCCGTACAGTCTGGTCTCGTCATCTGATATGTCGCATATCTCGCCTAGGGGTGGTATACGTCAGACCCCAGTAGCGTGATAAGTCGTGTCGATATAAGGTCTATAACAGTTCGAGAAACTACTGATAACACTTACCAGTAAATCTCAGCAACCGTGGCCAGGGATTTCCAGTTATAGCCAATCGAACACGGCACAACATCAACTCCCTATACCGGGAGAGACAAATCCCCTCCTATCGCTCATTGCCTCCATGTGATTCGGGACTGTACCCAAAAGCCACCTTTTTGCACACCCTCTTGGACGTGGTATGATGGAAATCAAAGCACAGTGGGAATCACACAAGACTCTATGACGATCTCGGGTCAACAGACTACTCTGTACCAGTGTCACCGGAGAACTGCCATCTGACATGAGGTATAATACCATCTGGGAGTTCTCAGCGAGTCCGTCCAGTGTACCCAGTCTCCACTGAGCACCCGTACACCATCCTTGATGTCAAACACCGATGGATATGGGATCATCCATCGCCCATCATATGGGTCAAGATGCGTATATGCTAGTCTACTCTGGTGTATCGATGCCCTGTCTCGATACACCCTCGACTAGGAATAGTTATAGGATGTACTCGTCGACTACAGTGGCCCCACTAGTATGATCTCATCATAGTCCCGGTAGTCGAGTACATATCCTAAGGGCTTTATCAAAATGTAATATAGAGACAATCAGAGTACATGTTAAGATAAAGTACAACCAGATAGCATACTATCATGTCGAGCAAGAAAGTCCTACCTATATATGTCCAAGAATCCATTACAATATACATCGTATGTACAGTAATGGCCTCTAGGGCATACATATAACTAACAATCTCCCACTTGCACTAAGGCCATCTGTTGTGGTATCGCATACCCAACAATTAGCTGTGGTTGAAGTATCTCATACTCAACCATCCCATAAAAGTCTCTACTGGGAAAAAGGCCTTTGTGAGTGGATCCGCGCTGTTGTTCTCTGTGTATACTCTCCTAATCTCGATCTCCCTTCAGATCAACCATCTCCATGATCAGGTGATACTGCCTAAGAATTATATCTGGATTTCTGATGGGACGGGGGTTCCTTAGCATAAGCCACAGCTCCATTGTCACACAATGGTAGGAACGAAGTTCATTTCATGAACATATATATCCAGACTGCCTCTTTGGTAGTATCCTTGGTAACGATGTATCTTGCCTTTAATCTTCTAGTATGTCACGGTATCTAGCTTGGAACTCTTCCAACATACCGTCCCTCCACTGAGGGTAAAGACAATGCCTGCGACTGACATTCAGTCGTCCTTATCACCCTGGAACCTTTCCAGTGATTCTCCCCAGGATCGATTGATACCATCTTACTACAACTAGTGAGAATCCTATCATCCAATTAGATCTATCTCAAAGAACCAAAACACAGGATTTAGGAGGTATCACTTTGATCCTATATAGAGAATCCTTGTGATAAACGGAGATTGACCGAGCGTAGTATAGGAAACTCCTTCCCTATCAAGAGTATGTCATCCACGTACTCTACGAGGATCACCACCATACTCCCTACTACCTTATTGTATATACAAGGTTCATCTACCATTTTGATGAAGTCAAACTCTTTGACTACCACATCAAAACAGATGTTCCAACTCCGCGATGCCTGATTTATCACATAAAACATCTTGCTCATGTTTCCGCTGCTCCCACTGTCTACGAAGCCCTCTGGCTGTGTACTTATAGACGCTCCTTTCCAAATCATCATTTAGAAAAGCAGTCATGACACCCAACCGCCAGATATCATAGTCATGGTATGTAGCCGTGGCAAGTAGGATCTGGATGGACTTTAAGCATAGCTTTGAAAGTCTCAACTTTTCCATGTACACCAAGTAATCTTCTCAAGATTTACTTGCTCCTGATGGGGATTTAACCCTTCAGATAAAGCAACCAAAGTCCATACTTTGTTGGTGTATAAGGATTCCATCTCAGATCGCTAAGCATCCAGCCATTCTTACAGAGTCCCACTCCTGATGGCCTGCTCGAAAACGAGTTGGGTCATCATCTCATGATGCAATCCTCGCTCCCACTATCATAGAGAAACCGAAGTATCTCTCAGGTGGGTGAGGAACCATGCTAGATCGGCGGAGAGGCTGAGGTTCGTTGGTTACTATTGAATCCTTTGATTCTACCAAATCATCTACTGCAGTTTGTATAGCTGGAACTCCTTCCAGTTCTACCTCATGACCACTAATTTTTCCACGAGAAATTCCCTTTCACAAAGGTGGCATGTTGCGAAACAAAATATCTTTTGTTCCTCGGTTAGGTAGAAGATATTCCCTTGCGTATGCTTAGGATATCCAACAAACTTCCACAGATCTGACTTTGCCTCGAGCTTGTCCGGATTATGCTTTTAGACATAGGCTGGACAACCCCAAATCTTAACAAACTTAAGATATGGGCTCTTCCCTTTCCATATCACAAATGAAGTGGTAGGCAACTGATTTGATTTGAACCCTATTCAATAGGTATGCAGCTTCTCAAGTGCATAACTCCCAAAAGGAAATAGAAAACTCAGTAGTACTCATCATAGAGCGCACCATATCAAATAGGGTGTGATTGCTCCGCCCCGATATACCATCTTGCTATGGTGTATACGGAGGAGTAATGCTGAGAGAGAATCTCATTATCTTTTAGAATAGTCCAGGAATTCCGTGCTCAAGTATTCTCCTCCTTGATCTCATCAAATGACATAATACTTATACCCGTTTTTGGTTCTTTACTTCTAACTTATATTCTGTGATTATCTCAAAAGTTTCGGACTTGTGTTTCAACAGGAACATATGTCTGAATCTTGAGAGATCATCAGTGAATATAATGAAGTATAAAGAACCGGTCCTGGCATGTATAGACAGGGGACCTTCATACATCAGCATGTATCAATCCCAAGAGTTCACTAACTCTTTCTCTGTTTCCAATAAACGGAGCTGTGGTCATCTTATCTCTGTGACATGACCGGCAAGTTTCACAAGATGTAAATTCAAAATAATTTAAATATGCATCTTTATGTAACATCAGCTAGTCGGGTCGCATTGATATGACCTAGTCTACAATGCCTCAAGAACGATTCGTTCATTTCTGAACTCTTCCTCTTGTGTGTGTTCTGTATACTAAGAACTGTAGTTTGATTTAGAACGTCAATGCTTTTAGGCAACGTGCCTGAACCGATCAACTCTTGATATAGGAAATGTTCAAAACATTATCCATCAATACAAAATTATATCCTTTCTTTACTAATAAAGAGACTGATATGATGTTGTATATCAGGTTCGGTATCTAATAACATTCGTTCAGAATCAATGTATGCTGGTAATACAGGGTGATAGTGACCAACAGACTTGGCTGTAACACTTGTACCGTTTCTATCTCATGAAACTTATCACCCGTTCTCAGTTCTCTACCTATCTGTAGCCCATGTAACAAATTACTTATGTGGGATCCTGATCCGGTATCAAATACCCAGGACATAAAGAATACTGAGAAACAGTTCTTTGTGATGAATACACCCGAAGAAGATGCATCAGCATGCACTTTTTTCGTTTGGGCGGCACGGGAATTCTGGTAATCCCCTATTTGCTGCTCTGTCTTATAACAATTATAAGTTGGAGCGGGACCAACGTTTCCCAGCTCAGTATAACAAGCGGGTTCGGTCAATACATCCATATTATTTTCTTGATTAAGGCGTGATATGGTCGCTACCTGGAGAGAGAGAGAAGAAAACACTCACCGTGTGCTTTTACAAGATTAGATTGGTTATCAATTTATCTAATCAGGATGTCTCCCACTGTTTTAGTCAAATCTTCCTTCAAACCCTAAAAGGAAAGACTAGCCGGGATTAATTACACCCTACAAGTTCGCCAATCTTTTAGCCAGGCCAGTGCCGGTACTTTGAGGGAGGTTCCCCGTGCTTTCGCACGGACCTAATTAAAGTAAACCTCGTTTTCCCAGGGGCGTAACCCCGTTGACACCTTTCTAGACATCTACTTGATCGGCTAATTGTAATGTGTAAAACTCTCCCAGGAGTAACTCTTACTCGCAGCGGGTATCGAGATCCAACTATCCCATAGAAGGTATGCAATCTCATTGCAAATTTCAACACTTGAAATTCCCGATAATATTTTGCCCCGAGCGATCTATGACCTTGACAAGGTCAACAAACCATAGACCGCAAGTCAAGTTCAACCCGTCATTTCCCGATTGAATTAAACCTACCCGCATGGCCCTTGACAAGGTCAACAAAGTCACACCACTACCCTAATCCAATCGCATCATATGCTTATACAGATAAGCAGTAATCAGCTACCGCACACTACGCCTTGACAAGGTCAACAAACGCAGCACGAATACTAACTATCACTTATCTGAAATGACGGAGGGCTACGTCAGGTTTTTAAGAAAACCTTTTGCGTAATGAACTTGATATCGTTGTAGAATCGAGTGATTTTAAATGGAGTGTTTTTGAGGCTTTTCTAGCTTTGCTAAAGAGGTCACTCCCGGTGAAGGGATCGTCGGCTCTTTCCTCATCGAATAAGGTGCAGAATATTTCACAAATACCACTATGCAAAGCAAAAAAAACTATAGAAGCAATCAAAAGACAAACCGAGTTTGTAGCATCTGCTAGTTTTGCTAAAGAGGTCACTCCCGGTGAAGAGATCTCGGCTCTTTCCTTATCGAATAAGGTGCTGGATGTTCTACAAGGAACACCACTATGCAAAGCAAAAACTAGAGCTACCAGTTTTTAAACAAGTTTCTACAACATCTTTAGGTTTCTTTTAGTTTCATTAATCTCATTAATGAAGTCCCATTTTGTTATGCTTCACAAGCATCACATTTGAAACGAAATCTGCAATATAACATATATCTCATATATATAATATAAACATTCGTCTCAGGCAGTAATATGATCTCATCACAGAACATTGCAGCAGAAGAACATATATGAAATATTGGATATACTAGGATGTCCGTGTTTTCAATACGAGCCTGTATAAAACACGGATTCCACGGTCGCGATGAATAGCCAAACCCACATCCCTAGACCCCTACGAGAGCGGCAAGCAACACTGCCAATTCTAAGGTTAGGAGACCCGGTCTCGACTCCTCGAGATGGTCTCCCACTGGACCCTAGAACCCGGTTACTTGTGCTCCCCGTCTTGGGTCTACCTAATGCGGAAAAGTAAATAATATACAATGGTGACATCATCCTCAGCCCGGAAGTGCCCCAATAAAAGAATATTACATACAAATGAATTTTACATGAATGAAAAAGAAAAACTCTCATCTCACATAAAACACCCGGCTATTCAAAACGCGACGATCCAATATAACATATCACAACAACACATAATATCTCATATCATCAACGTAAGCAAGTATGTGTATCCCGATTGTCGTTGATATATAGCAACGAAGATGGAGATATACCACATACTACGCTTACGGTCACAGAAAAGAAAGTGTAAAACTACAACAGTTGGAATCCGCATCCTCCTTAAACATCGCATGCCTAACCAAATGAATTCTTTACATCGCATGCCTAACAATTATAAACCCCACATTTTAGTCTCATTATCGAAAACTCTTTTCAATATCAAGTCGGGCAATTCAACATGATTCCCGACATCCTGATCGAATGCTCGTCGCAAACTTTAGTAGACGGCCGCACCCCCGGATGCCGTCGACGAAGTGCACTAAGGCGGAACACCGCTGCCGCGAGCACCCGAACGGATGCTTTTGGCGACGGAGTTCTCCTACAGTCACTTGGTCGGGGCTATGGGGCGTGGTTGTCTGTTAAGTTTACCCGGCGAGTATCCGCGTACGCTACGTGATTGCGACAGACTTTTGATCACATCAAAAATTCCGTGACAACCGATCAATTGAGACTAAACTGCTATGTTTATAATATTCAAATTAGTTATCTCATAACTACCTGTGGATTCCAATTATTGTATCACATTACAGATAAAAAGACAGTGTTAAACTTTCCGATCGAATAATCAAACACCCAAGATTTCCCAAATAGCTCAACACTTGAGCGGAGTTCAAAAAGTATCCATCACATGCCACAGTACCAGTGGTCCAGCCGTAGAAGGGTCAAGCCAACGCCTCACATGTGGCACGTCGTACTGCCCCAAACCCTAAAGTTTAGAGGCAGTTCAAGACGGTCACATAATCGAGTTAAGGTTTGTTCTCTTCTAGAGGGTCCACCGCGTTACTTGCACGACTTAGAAAGTTTCAAACTCGAGAAAAAATCCAACGTTTGAAAAATTTTCCGACTGGGGAAAAAGTGAGTTATTGATATCCGTTCGAACTTTTTAACAGTTTCTAAAATTATCCGGAAAAACTAAACAAAGTTAAATTATCCGATCGAATCAACAAGTCCCCAATACAACCCAGAAAACTCAACTCTTGAGTATAATAAAAAATTCCCAGAAGAATCAGGAAGTTGGTACTGAAGTTACTGTACAAAACCCTAACCCTAATTCTACTATTCCGCCGCGGAACCGCTGCGCAAGAAAGGTATTGCCGCGGTTCCGCGGCGCTTTAGAGGAATTAAGATGTCGTATTTCACAGTAATTCCTAAAATACCCTGCTGATTTTTTTGAGTATTTTTAATGCAGAAAAAATCACATTTTTACAAAATATCCAGAGAAGGGTTTGTGTCGGGGTTTTCGGGTTCGATCGGACTTTAAACTTCGCCTAGATTTCGCCTAAACCTCTATCTTGGCTCTGATACTACTGTAGGGTTGCTGGGCACATGCACAAGGGTCTACGAGGCATCAACCATGCCCGATTTAAAAATTAGCCGTGCCGAACAACCCAAAGCCGGATCTTTAAACTAAAGATTAGGCGAAAACAAGCATTTTAACTCTTTAACACTAAGTGAGAGGGATTACAACCTTTGTAGATCCGGCTGCAATGAACAATATGGGTTCAAGGAAATTTCAGAGACTTAGCTAATTTTGGGCTCAGTCTTGGGCTTTTTCATCATCTAGTAGTGCTAAACACTTAGTCTTTTGACTATGGATATAATATCCAAATTCTGCTCTGGTGCTCACGTGAGTATCATATGAGGCGCTCAGATTTGAGCGTTTCTATATCAGTGCTAAACACTTAAACACTTTGAATATATAGTGCTAAACTCTTTTACACAGCGCTCATGTATGAGGCACGTGAAGCGCTGAGTCTTTATTTATGGGCGATCATGTGTGAGGCACGTGAGGTGCAGAATCTTTAATTATGGCCGCTCACGTGTGAGGCACATGAGGCGCTGGATCTTTAGAGATTTAATCTTTGCTTGTTTTTTTTGAAAAAAGTTAAAATTATGGAGTTTTGGCCATTAACGATCACCAAGATCTTTATTTTTGATGATATGGAATCGAGTTTTTGAGAACTAAGTTTTTCTGTTTCTTTTTTATGAGAACTAAGTTCTTTGAAGGGTTGGACCATGTTTTAGAGGAATTAAATTCCTAGAATATACATTCCATTTCTTTTCTTCATGTTTCTTTTCTCATATCTAGTTTTTCCCCTAGATCTTGAGTCTGAAGAAAAAAATCTTTCTGATGAGAATTAAATTCTCAACTTATGGAAAATTTGTCTTGTGGATCTCAAATCCAGAGAAAGAACTAAGTTCTTTATAAAGGGTTAAACCCTTGTATTCATATACGATAAATAAAGGAGATATTTTG
The DNA here is from genome assembly GCA_030015575.1 of Agapanthus africanus. NCBI lineage: Eukaryota > Viridiplantae > Streptophyta > Magnoliopsida > Asparagales > Amaryllidaceae > Agapanthus > Agapanthus africanus. Next base: position 816,890,740 of record CM057339.1, on the reverse strand, counting down.
ATCTCTGCATTTTTTTTCTTTACCTAGGGTTTGAATGGAGCAAAAAGGAGTTTTTCTTCAATAAGAGAATTAAATTCTCGGTTGTGGTTTCTATCTTTTTTTGCAGAAGTTTATAGAGGGTTTTTTCTGTGTATGTTTTCTATCACTTATAGGGTCCCTTCTCTTCCTGAGACTTGAAGTCTCGAGTTCTTTATATAGGTGGGGAGAAATTGTTGATTAGTTTAAAATATCCCTTATTTGAAAGATCTTCATCTGATTTCATAATCAGATGGTCATTTTTAATCACCATTGGATCTTAGATCCAAGACTTTATGTTTAACAGAATATTTTTTCTTATTTTTAAAAAGATTAGGAAAATATTTTCCCATATATAGAATTTAATTCTATGTTTTAATTCAAACGGTGATTTTTAATCACCATTAGATTTTTTAATCCAAAAGTTCTCTATTTAACAGAAAATATCTTTCTTATTTAGAAAGATCGGGAAGATATTTTTCTCTTATAAAATTTAATTCTACCATTGGATTTTCGATCCAACGGCTCTATATTTAATAGAGAATATCTTTCTTATTTAAGAAAATATTTTCTCATGTAGAATTTAATTCTACCCAAAATAAAACTGCTTCAATTTGGGCGATGTCGCTCACGTGCTATGCACGTGACGTAGACAAAGAATTTAATTCTTACTAAAGTAGGTATCCATATGCTTTGCACGCTGGCGCTCACATGTCTAACATGTGAGGCGCCACCCTAGGATTTAATCCAATCAGGGACAAGCGTCCGCGTGCTTTGCACGCCGAAGCTCACGTGCCCAGAGCATTAGGCGTTGCCTTATTTTTGTGAGGGAACACTCTCCTATCCATGTTCTTCCTCTTGAGATTTCTTGAGAGCTCTAAAATGAGAGAAAATAATATTCAGCACATTACATCACTTCCTTTCATGTTCTAGCAATTCATGAAGGCAAAGTTTCTTTACAAAGATCATTCTTTTGGTGGAGATGAAGTTTGAGTTGGGATTTCCTCGATGTGGATCATCATGATCACACGCTTTCGGCGTGTCGCGTATTCAAAATTCTAAAGTTAACCGCGATCAAGGACGGTGTTGCTTTGCAGCTAGCCGGTTGAGCACGGGTCGATCCGCAGGGAGATGGTTGTATGTCCGTTCGAGTCTTAAACGAGTCAATGAAGAATGTATATGTGTATGTTCAATTCTATCCTAAGTGTTCGTATTTTATGTTCAAGTAAGCTTGTTAAGGTTAAGATTGGTTAGTAGAGTTAGGATTAGTCTTGTGCTTATTTTTTGCCATTCTTAAAACGATGTTGGGATAATTGAAAGTAGCGGGGGTTAGGAGGACATAGGAATTGGATTTGTGAGTTTAAGTGAGCTTTCCAATGCTAAATCCATTCCTAGTGCCCCTTGTCCGTCCGCTAAATACGCTTATTTCCAACCCTCGGCCAGACACCCGCAACCATATATCCAATTAAGTCACAACTACATGTCACATTGTAGTGCGCTTAAAGGACTTCTCGACTTAGGTCGCGGCCATATGTCACGTATAGCGCGCCTAAGTGAGGGGGTTGCGTTTGTTTGGTTGGGGTTCATTTCAAGATGTTTGGCGAAGAGAAGCACAAGGGATTTTTCCGTCCCTCATACCACCTTCCTTAGCCTTAACAAGTGTGGAATTATTCACACATTATAAAAGAAAATAAAACAAAATAAGAAAGAAGAAAAGAAGGAAAAGGAAAATACGTTTTTACAAATGGTGCAAGCTAACTCTTAGGTCCTCACCTTAGCAAGAAACTCCGTCGTGTATCATCGCTTGAAAATAATACGGAAAAGAGAAGAGAAGGAAAATGAAACAAGCAAAGAAATATCAACAACTACTTAACAACAAGAATAAAAGTTACACTAGAAATTAAAATGACAATACAAGAAATAAAATTACAAGATAATAAAAATAACCCTCATCTTCATTTCATCATCCACTCAATACTCTCACTACATTTTAATAAAAGAATACATGAAGAAGAAGAAGAAGAACTAACACTACACTAATTCCTAACAAAAGAAGCATAAAAAGAAGACCCTTGGCTTGGCACAAAACTGGGTTATTTATAGGATGAGTGCTGAAACCCTAGGGCAAGATTCTGAGCCCATACAAAGTTACCAAACTACCCTAAAAATCCGAGTTGACACTGAGTCAACTCGGCCGCGGATCCGCCGCATAATGGCCATATTGGCCGCGGATCCGCGCTTCTTTGAGTGAGTTGGGTTGTCGTTTTTTCTGGGTTTTCTTGTGTTGCTCTCTTCTGTTGTTCTACATGCTCCAAATTGCAAATTGCCTTCACAATTTCTTCAGATCTGCAACAGTTCAAAAATAACTTCACTTTTGATTGATTTGACCTTTCTCCCTTGAGCTCCGCGCACCCATTGAATCATGTACTGCCCCTCTCGTGCTTCATGCATGTCCGAGACACGAATAACCACTGTCATTTGTCTTGTCTCTAGAACTGGTACGCGGCACTGGACGGATACAGATGACCGGAACCCGGCTTTTATCTGTTGACAACAGATGTTCTGGCGTAACAGTGAAGATTTTGTATCATTTGTGTTATTTTGGACTAGGAACCTGTAGCCTGGTAAATATTAGCAAACACGGATTAAAAGCACCTTTCTATAGACAAACGAGCATAAGAATGGGCGGTATTAAATGCAATATTCTGATGTGAACAAATACCCCCAAACTTAACTTTTGCTCATCCCGAGCAAAACCAATTATTCACAAAAAGTCCTAACCTCACTTTCGCAGGGAACGCGATTGCACTGAGCTCGTGCAACAAGCCGTTAAACCTCTAGGTGTCTCTAGTAGGAGGAGTGTTGTTTCCTGAGGGTTTTCAGCAGATTACACCCACAAAATCCCGTCAAGTTAGTTCCATAAGTTAACATCGATTCTACTCTTACAATTTAGTATCTAGGTTAGAAGTTCTATTATCCTAAGTTAGAAACATCTAACCCTTATGTTTCACACCTCCTATTTATTCAACCTCAGATCTTATACATTTTACAGTTTAGAAAGATTTCGGTCTATCCTGAGTTTTCCTTCTAAAGTGCAGTCTCTAATCAGGGATTTTTATCAGTTTTACTGAAAACATAAGTCTTATTCTTTATTTCTATCTTTCCTCCAAATATCGATTGTATACCCCTACGTGTGTGTATTATTTCACCCCTACACTTAAGAATTCAATTTAAGCTATAGCACTCTAGCCTTAATACCTAATACTACTTCTTTTTATTAATGATGGACGGATTTGCTTACACACCTTTCATACGACTATTAATGCTTCTTGAGGCACTAACGGCCGATTACTGAATGTGTGAGCTTAAAGCGTAAATAGCAGTTTCCAGGTCTTGACTTTATTTATTTAATTCTTTTTCTTTTTCTTTTCAAGACTGGATATATTTTTTTCAATGATGCTCTTTTAGTGTTTAGCTTTAATTACCGTTTTTTTCTTTCATACTAGGTTTTCAGGCAATAGTATTTCTAGGTATCCTTTACTATCCCAAGTTTCAAGGTGTGTGTATGTGCAGTTTGTAGGGTATATACTTTCTAAATTTGAACTCAAGAATAGAAACTATTTTTCAGACTTATCCTTCAGTAAAGCTTCAATACTTTCCCTTCATTTCGACTTAACTCAAGAACTGAACTCAAGATTACCTATTTCTCAGGAAAAACTGTAAGGACGTATAATTACCAAGTTTAAACAGAAGGAGCGTTATTTTTAGGGTTTTCAATTTCTAAGCCTAAGATTTAGTTATATCTAACGTATCAACTAAACTTTCGGAATAAGAATCTAAGTTACCCTATTAGCTAATTTGACAACAAAGTTTTTATATTTTTGGAAAATTTTCGATTTTTATGGAAGTATGCAAATGTAAAATTTACAAATGAATGTGAAGGTAGAAAGCTTACCGAGCACACCCCCAAACTTAAACTTGACAGTGCCCTCACTGTCAGGCTATACTAAGAGGGTCAAAATTGTCGGCGCTCCCTAAAAAATTTTTATACAAAACAAAAAAACAAAACAAAAAATATATACACAAAAAGGTCCCCCCCCCAAACTTAAGTGAAACAGTGTTTCCACTGTTTAAGCGTTAAAGTTCAGAGTTAGGGGGAGAGAACACAGTATCAAGCTATACAAGGCCTTACAAAGGCCAAAAGTGAGCACCAATCATTCAAAGATTTTATCGTTATAAAGCGGCGGTTGGTGAAAGAATGGAGTGTAGAGAAAAGAAATAAGAAACACGCGAGACCATGTGGGGATAGAAGCGGCGTCCGGTCTCGGTGGAGGAGAAGAATGGCGGAAGGGAGAAAGAAGTGGAATACGAACTTGAGGGTTGAAATGGATTGAATAAATAGTACAATCTGTAATGACTGATGTGAAAAGATGGATTGTACTAATCTATCAATATGGGAAGAAATTGGGTCAAATCCCTCAAGATTCGTAAGAAACCATGGGTAAGCCGAACTTGGTAAACCAGACACTGAAGATGAAAGTGATACGATTTCTTGCAAAGTCGGAACGACGGAAAGGGTGTGGGGAAGTGAGTGAGGAAGGGTGTCGGTTAAGGGTTCGGGAGGGTGTGCACAGTCAATGAAAGGAATAGGATGAATTGGAAAATCCGACTCATCAAATAAGACCGGTTCATCCTCAAGAATATCCTCAAAATTTTCCTCCAAAATTAACTCATCCATGCATTTATCATCTATATCTAGACGCATATGCAGTTCGGGAAAAACAGTTAATGGCTCGGGGATGATGTCCACACGGAAGTGAAAGTAAATGATGAATTTGAGAGGCAAACTCATCCAAAGTTGTGGGTTCATCATTCGAAATATTCCCGGCGTCGATATCCTCAATCAAGTGAAAGTCAAATTTCTCAGACACTTCATCAAAAGCATGTATATTAATCAATTCAGGTTCTAAGATGGAGGTATAGAGGTCAAAAGGTTTGGGATTGGTTTCACTCGAAAGGGACCCTTCATAATCAGGTAAATCAAACATTACAAAGTCGCACAACTCATTAAACGTTCTATCTTCAATTGATAATTCATTTGGGACACTTGATAGACTTTCAAAAACCAGAGTTGTGGGTTTCAATTTGCAATGGTTAGGTTTGATTTGGAAGGGTGTACAGCTCACTCTCTCCACTCAAATTCTCAACCTGTCCTACCGCCTCATCATATATTGGAAAATGTGGAGCTAGTTGGAAACTAGCTACCGGGTCACTAGGTTGTATGAGAACGGCCATGGATGCATTCAAATCCATCAAGTGTTGGTACGGCGCTACCCGAAAGTCTTCCAACGACTGTTCTAGACTAGACATGGGTTGTGAAGGGGTTTCAGTAAAAGATTCAAACTCGTTTGATACTGAAAACTCCCAAATGGCCGTGTAGAAGTAATGTCTAGGGAAGGTGTAAAAGTCGGGTAGGACGGATAGGAATTGAATGGTTGGACCAAGAGTAGGATCAACATTTGAATAAGAAGGTGAATGGAATTGTTGATCCCAGGAATTGGAAGTGTTGAAAGGAGTGAAAGATCGGCTACGAGATTGTTCAATACGTTCTGCAATAGACATGGGTTTCGGAGTTACAACCGGACTCCAACAGGGGTATCAACGTAAGAAGGATGAATATTTGAAACGGTTGATACGAAGTGGATTGCGGAGCCCAATTGTTTGTCCTAGACGCGTCTATCCGATCTCTCAATGAAATTTTGGGCATGGATGGATCGTTCGAGGTTCGGCCAAAGCAAGAAGCGTAAGAATAAATGTCTGGTTGTGGGTACCAAAGTTCGGCAAGAGTTTTGCGAGGTGGGGTACCCATGTTAGAAGAGTGAAAAGGTAGGGAGGGAAGGAAGTGGTTTTTTTAATTATTATTTTTTTATTTTATGTTTTAAAATTTTTATTATTATTTTTTAAAAAAAATGTTTGTTTTTGGAGTTTTGAAATTTTTTGTTTATGAAAGAATACGGAATTTTGGGACTAACTTTTTACAAGCACAATCACAATCACAGGATGCACAAACAATACTTAGAGCTAGGGTCTTCAAAGTCCAACTAGACCGCTCCTAGACTTCCAAGCGACAAGTTGCAGGATAACCCTCGAATCGCCTCTTCACTGCCAATTGTGGCCAGGTAAGCACAAGTGTGGTAAGGAGAGTTCCGCTCACGAATCACCATGAGACGGGCCTTTTAAAATTACCTCCTCACTTGTCTAGCCTAGGCACCACAAAATCAAGTTTAGATAAACGACCGATTCCCCGCAACCTTCACTTGTCCTAAATGAGCACGACAAGTCCTTATAGGTTTGGTCTAGATATTTTTTATTAGCTCAAGATAATGCGTATGTAATTAGTGATTTGTAGGGTCTTAGGAAGGGTGATGAAATCCCCACCCAATCTGAATTGGTGTTATAGCCTCTTAAAGTCCGTATTATTATATGCAAAGCGCGTAAACAAACAAAATCTAAAACAACAAAAATTTATTTGGCGGCGGCGCAATTCTGTGCAAAGAAGCCTGCATAAAATACAGTATAGTGGAATTCACAGAGAAAATAAAAGGAAAGTGAGAAGGTGAAAAAAACTTGGGGCTCAGAAGCCTCAAAGTTGTCGCGGAACCGCCGCACAACCCAAGATTTGACCGCGGTTCCATGGTCAAACTTTGGACTTGGGGCCTGAAAATTTGCCCCTGTACTCCCCTTTCTCTCTACTCCAAAATAAAATGCTCTGTTTTCTTTTTTGATTACTGCTCCAGATAGCCTGCACACTTGCACACAAAAAATATCAAAAATAACAAAAAGATTTTCTTTTCAAATTATATTTATAATTTTTTATATATACAAAAAAGAATATTAACCCAAATAACAAGAAAGAATACTTTACCGTCTCCCCGGCAATGGCGCCATTTGATCGCACGCTTTCGGCATGTCGCGTATTCAAAATTCTAAAGTTAACCGCGATCAAGGACGGTGTCGCTTTGCAGCTAGCCGGTTGAGCACGGGTCGATCCGCAGGGAGATGGTTGTATGTCCATTCGAGTCATAGACGAGTCAATGAAGAATGTATATGTGTATGTTCAATTCTATCCTAAGTGTTCGTATTTTAAAGTAAGCTTCTTAAGGTTAAAGTTGGTTAGTAGAGTTAGGATTAGTCTTGTGCTTATCTTTTGTCATTGTTAAAACGATGTTGGGATAATTGAAAGTAGCGGGGATTATGAGGACATAGGAATGGGATTTGCGAGTTTAAGCGAGCTTTCCAACGCTAAATCCATTTCTAGTGCCCCTTGTCCGTCCGCTAAATACACTTATTTCCAATTCTCGGCTAAACACCCGTAACCGTGTATCCAATTAAGTCACAACTACATGTCACGTTGTAGTGCATTTAAAGGACTTCTCAACTTAGGTCGCGACCATATGTCACATATAGCGCGCCTAAGTTAGGGGGTTGCATTTGTTTGGTCGGGATTCGTTTCAAAATATTTGGCGAAGAGAAGCATAAGGGATTTTTCCGTCCCTCATACCACCCTGCTTAGCCTTAACAAGTATGGAATTATTCACACGTTTTAAAAGAAAATAAAACAAAATAAGAAGGAAGAAAAGAAGGAAAAGGAAAATACGGTTTTACAAATGGTGCAAGCTAACTCTTGGGTCCTCACCTTAGCAAGAAGCTCCGTCGAGTATCATCGCTTGAAAATAATACGGAAAAGAGAAGAGAAGAAAAATGAAACAAGCAAAAAAATATCAACAAATACTTAACAACAAGATTAAAAGTTATACTAGAAATTAAAATACAATGCAAGAAATAAAATTACAAGATAATAAAAATAACCCTCATCTTCATTTCATCATCCACTCAATACTCTCACTACATTTTAGTGGAAGAATACATGAAGAAGAAGAACTAACACTATACTAATTCCTAACAAAAGAAGCATAAAAAGAAGACCCTTAGCTTGGCACAAAACTGGGCTATTTATAGGCTGAGTGCTGAAACACTATGGAAAGATTCTGAGCCCATACAAAGTTACCAAACTACCCTAAAAATCCGAATTGACACTGAGTCAATTCGGCCGCGGATCCCCCGCATAATGGCCATATTGGCCGCGGATCCACGCTTCTTTGAGGGAGTTGGTTGTCGTTTTTTCTGGGTTTTCTTGTGTTGCTCTCTTCTGTTGTTCTACATACTCCAAATTATAAATTGCCTTCATAATTTCTTCAGATCTGCAACAGTCCAAAAATAGCTTCACTTTTGATTGATTTGACATTTCTCCCTCGAGCTCCGTGCACCCATTGAATCATGTGTTGCCCCTCTCGTTTTTCGTGCATTTCCGAGATACGAATGACCACTGCTATTTGTCTTGTCTCTGGAACTGGTACGCGGCACTGGATGGATACGGATGACTGGAACCCGGCTTTTATTCGTTGACAACAGATGTTCTGGCGTAATAGTGGAGATTTTGTATCATTTGCGTTATTTTGGATTAGGAACCTGTAGCCTGTAAATATGTAGCAAATACGGATTAAAAGCACCTGCCTATAGACAAACGAGCATAAGAATAGGCGGTATTAAATACAATATTCTAGTGTGAACACGTCTTCAGTAAGAAAATTGGCTTGCAAGCTCGTTCCTATGGCGACGGAGTCTAGCTTGGGTGTCTTCCATGATTGGGTGGACATGCTACAAAGGTTGTAGTATTCTAAACTTGACTCTTTGCTTGCTAGTTTTAGATTACTACTAGAATTTAAATGATCTTGAGTTTGGAATTGGTGCTATGTTTTCAATAAATTTTTGTTATGCATTCTGCTGCGGTCCGCTAGTGTAGCGGCCCTAGCACCAATTCCTAACAAAAACAGAGTGGAATTATCATCTGATCCTCATACTTGATCTTCACATCTACGTTCCGTAAATCCATCACGACTTGATTGAGTTCATCCATGTGGCACTAGACGAATGTCCCTCCCTTAATTCTTAATGTGCATAGAAGTTCTTTGAGATAGAGCCGGTTTGTAAGAGATTTCTTCATATAAAGAGACTCCAATGTGCTTCACAACCCTGCTCGATCGTCTTTTGCTTAACCTCGCAAATGAGCTCGTCGGCCAAAAAAAGTTGGATTGAACCGTGAGCTTTGTCTTCCATCTCTTCTGACCGTGTTTCTGTGTTCGTCACCAGAATCTTGTATTTTGCAAAGATAATCTTATGTACAACTTATTGCTTCAAATTAGTCATCATCTTCAATCTCGATTGACTGAAAATATTGTGAGCATCGAACTTTTCAATCTTATAGCTTGTAATCGTCTTCTTCCAAAATAACCTCAAACGAACACGAGCCTAAAGCTCTGATAACACTTACAGTAAATTATATCGTGATCCTCGAAGGAATAAATTACAATGGAAAACTAATTAAGATCGCATGCCTTTGGGATCGAATAAAACAGATCAAACAATGAGTAAAAACCACTACCGCAATACGAAAAGAACACTGAACAACAATACACTAAGATTTACCCAGGTTCGGCGCAATCTAGCACCTATTCGTACATCCACGACAAGAAACGTTCACTAAAGAAAGAGTAACACGAGATACACCGACTACTCACAAACCCCATTTACAAAGAAACCCAAATATTCTCACAAAACACCATCTTCTTTATTCCCCAAACTCTCGGCCTCAATGTAGTTGCTGCCCCCTCTTTTAAGTGGATTAATTTTTGTCCTACAATTAACCCTAGAGCTAATTACAAAATATATAAGGAGATAGACTTAGAGAAGGGGGTTAAGGAATCCAAATGAGTGTCACGTCCCGCTTCCTAAACTACGAGAGCGGAGACATGACTTGGTCTGCGACATATCTATACCGAGAAGTACACATTTCCAAAATAAACATGCTAAGCGTCTGGCAATCTGTAATATTACAAGAAAAATAATATTTTCGAAATAATTAAACAATATCCAGCAGTTATTACATCCTAGATAAATCAAAAAAGATTTTACACCAAAAGCCTTGAACAATTAAGGCAATTATTGATAATCAAGGAAAACCAAGACTAAGAACCGAACATCTAAATAAGGTAAGGACTAGAAGTTGGCTTTGCCTGAGAAATGCCCTAAGTCTTCTGCGGCAAGGTCCTCCTCTCCCTGTGTATCCTGCTCTACCTCTAAACCTAACGAACTTTTCAATCAAAAAGGAAAGAAATGTCCTTCAGAGAGTTGAAGCTCATGTAACCTCCCAAGTGGGTTTAAATAAGAAAGCGAAAAGACATGTAAAATGAAAGAGCATGAGCATGACAAAGATGCATGAATAAAGTAGGATATCTGGAAAGTGTGAGGTGCATCATATATATATATATATATATATATATATATATATATATATATATATATATATATATATATATATATATATATATATATAGTACATGAAGCATGAATAAGTACATATGCAGAGGAGTAAAGTTGCATGGCATAACCTATCTAACGTTCGTATTAGTCTAACAAGGGTGTTAGACTGGGTCTCAAAGAGTATTCCGTTTGTCCTATAGAACAACAGTAACATGAATGGTTTATATATATAGTATTCCGTCAAAACACTGGAATCCACGGTGAACATAATAGGGAACTCCTGAAACCATGTCCGCTATCTTTACCAAACTATCCCAACCCCGTTTTAAACGTTCATGCACATAACCGATATCTTGATTGCAAGAGTATATTTGATACATGAGAGTATGAACCATGAACAATGAGCAATAATATCAATAACTGATGAGCTGATATGCACCATGATGTCTCTTGCAAGGTTCTGGTTATATACATTGGCCGCACGAAACAAACATGTTATCATTTAAACAAGAATCAGCATACTATTTGAATAAAAGCATAAATAAGTGATTGCAAATGTCAGTTTCAGGCCACGGGGTTTAAACGAGAAATGTAGGATTTTCAGTGACGATGATTTCACAAAAAGGTTTGCTCAATTCGTGCACCTGAAACTCGAGTTATGATGAGATTAAGTCGGATTGCGCTACATGTTCAACCACTGTTTCAGAAAATAGCGTTGACGCGATAGTACAGTTTCGAGTTGTTTGGTACAGGTTATGATAAAGGTTTCAATTGATAAAATGTGCATCACATAGTGGAATTGTGAGATTTCAAAGGGTTTGCATAGTTTGGAGTCCCGAGGTGGGAGTTACAAAGAGTTAAACGGCTATTCCTACGGCAGTTTCCTGTTAAACTCGAAAGCCAAATGATAAAAGAAACCACTAAGTCGTGATCATAGATAAATAATCATGTCTCAAGAAAATTTACTGTGTTAAAACCATGAGTATTTTGAAAGTTTCAAAAGACGAATTTGCAAAACCTATTGCGATGAACTTTAAAGAAAAGTTTTAATACTGGAGTGTCGCTGAATTCCAGCCAGCAAACCAGAAATGCGCAAGGAAAATAAACTGAAGATATCATAACTTTAGGTTTAGATTTAGATTAAAAAATCTCAACATAAAACATTTAGGAAATTCTCTGCTCTTGTATTTAAAAAGAAAAAAAGAAACACACTAGTAAAATAGGGGGTTGCCCCTACGGATGGAATTATCCGTTGGGGCAGATTTTACTTGGACCTACGGATTACTCCGTAGGGCTAAAGGGTTGCCCCTACGGGCACTGACGTTCAAGAATAAAAAAATTAATTCTTAATTTGGTGTTTGCCCCTACGGCGGCGCAAACAAAGGACCTACGGATATATCCGTAGGGGCAATTAAATATCGTTTTAAAACAAAGCCAGATCGAAAAGCCTACGCTCATTTTCTCTCTCTCCCTCAAACGCGCGCGAAAAACCCTAAATCACCACCCTCGCGTCGCCACCGTCGTTGGGCAGAGTCGCCACCGTCGTCGCCACCGCCGATTTCGTCGCCACCGCCGGTTTCGTCGCCACCGTCGTCGCCACCGCCGGTTTCTTCGCCAATTCGCCACCGTCGTCGCTCCAGCCCACCAGCGCACCCGTTCAGGTATAAATCTCGAGGTAAATTAAAGAATTTTTGGATTATTCATGGCTGGGTCTGGGTTGCGCGCGCGAGAGTTGGGTTTGGGCAGGGGCGCGATGGCGGTCGGGGTCGGGGTCGGGGTCGGGGTAGGGTTAGGGTTGGGGTTCGGCTGCTGCTGGGGTGGGGCTGGGGTTTAGGGTTACGGTGGGGCTGGGGTTAGGGTTACGGTGGGGCTGGGGTTAGGGTTACTGTGGGGCTGGGGTAGGGTTACGGTGGGCTGGGGTTAGGGTTACTGTGGGGCTGGGGTAGGGTTACTTTGGAAAACATCATATGGTTTTTTGGTTTCAAAAATATTAAAACAATTTCAGGAATAGAGCCAACCGGAATATAATGATCAAAACATTTTGAACCATAAATAAAGTCGGAAATATTAAAGAAAAGGCAATAATTAACCTTCTAAATTTTTTGCTAAGACAGTGAAACAAAGATTTTAGCAACCCAAGATAGAAAATAACCATATGGGAAATTAAGGAATGAATTACAGTAAATTAAAAATAAAGGAAAGATAAGGGAGAGCAGATCGCAATGTGAATATGTAGGTGGATGGATAAAATTTCAATGTGAACATCGCAAGTAATCAAGTAAACATAATAAGAATAAATCGTTTAATTAATCATTTGAAAGATGAGATCGATATAAGAAAATGATATATATATATATATATCGTACTTAATGCAAGAAATGATATAGGTAAAACAGATGTTATGGAATAACGGCCAAGAGAATTGAATATTTGGGTGTTCTTTTTAAATATCATCACGTTTAGTTGCAAGCGTCAAAACCTAAATGAGAATGTAACTAAGGAGATTCAAAACCAAAAATAGATAAATTAGTTTATAGAAATAAAATGAAATTTGATTTCTCTATAAGGATATATAAGATATACTTTAGTAAACGAATAAGGGAAATTACTTAGTTTATTCCTCCATAGATAATTGCAACCATTTATATCTCTATATCTTCATTCTATTTATTTTTAGAAATATATTCATATGAAAGTTAAAGGATAGATTAGACCGATATCAAGATGATAATCAAATATATAACTAGTGTTTATGAAAAAGTCAAGAATAAATGGAATAAATTTAAAACATTTGAAGTCATATAATCAAAGGAATATTCTTAATATGTGAACTCTAATCACAAGTTGCATGGGAAGAAAAATATATTCCTATGCTTTATGATTTCAGCGGATAGCTCAAGTTTAGTTTCAACTTTATATTCTTATTTTTCTCTCTTTTTTCTTTAGTGCTTCTTCCTCCATTTCTTTGAAGAGTCTCTCACAGCGAAATACACTCCATTTTTTCTTAATGGGATAGAATCCTACCCCCGACAGCCGGAACACATACATACAAACGCATAATTAGAGAGCGACTCGAGATGTTCGGGTTAAAACCAATATATGATACTCGATGATGATATGAAACCTTCATATTCCCATCGATACCCGTATATGAAACTAAAGCGCCACTTAGTCCCCGTCTATCGGTTAACATACGTGCGATGCTCGTCGTGACCTAGAACTATACGAAGGTTGTTAAATATCGGACAGTATAGCTCGATACTAACAACCGTCGTATAGTCTGCGCGACGAGAAAATTCAATCGTATGGTAACCCATAGATTTGTCCCGTGTGGACAAGTTAAGAATGTATAAAGCAAACGCCTTCATTCACTTGTGTTTTCATCCGTTTCGAGATATTTCGTCGGTACCTTTCCGCTGGTTCTCCGTGTACAAAGATAGATTAGATGTTCATTTCAACGTTGTTTCACAGCTTTGAAATGATTATCTATTCTATTACAGTGTACTCGGAGAACAGCGGGGAGGTGCTGCCGAAATTTACTCGAAACGGTTGAAAGCACAAGTGATGGGCGTTCGCTCTATACATTCTTAATGGGATAGAAGCCTACCCCCGACAGCCGGAACACATACATACAAACGCATAATCAGAGAGCGTCCGGGGTGGAGTGTTGTATGCCGATGGAAACCGAGAGATGTCTACGATGTCCCAGAATACGAGGACAGCGATGAGGACGAAGAAGAGAGAAGGCTTAAAGTGCTCCGACCGTCTGTTTCGAAGGACGGGTTGTCTTCGACCGATCATGAAGTTACGTGGGTTAGAAATGACATCGACGATGAAATCCAAGTAGATATGTATGATGCGCCCACGAAACGAAAAAGGTTATCAGTAATGTTATATTATTACTTCACATTTTACGCTCTAGATCATATATAGTCAATACTTTTAATGATTGTCTAATGCGTCCACGAACCGTTTATCTAGATTGGATGACGATGTCGGGAGCAGCGAGGGGCGGCAGGAGCTCCAGCCGCGGCAGAGGCAGAGGCAAAGCGGTTCTGCCGCCCGGAGAGCTCCGTAGGGAGCTTCAGAGGGCCGGTCTTGCACCCAGATCGGAGACCCCTTCGGATGCCTCCTTCCGTGTGGATTTTGCCACACCTCCAGGTATACTGCACGCATATCCATTTTCAATTTAATATTACAGATATTCATGCCTGTTTATGTCAAAATTACTTATATTGTCAATGTTTGATTGTCTAGTTGTTGGTGATGCGTCCACATCTGGGACAGAGGCCACCCCCGCTCCTCCAGGTATGTTTATATATCATATAGTGTATGTATATTGATTTAGAATGCTATATCATAAATATACACATTCCTTTTGCTCTTACTTAACAATTTTTATTATTGTCTAGCTGTAGGTGGTGACACCACCGCACCTGCGGGTATGTTTATATGTCCTATAGTGCATGCATATTGATTTAGAACGTTATATTATTGAACTACACATTCTTTTTGCAATTACTTATCAAATCTATTTTTAATTGTCTAGTTGTTGGTCCTGCGTCCACATCTGGGACAGAGGCCACCCCCGCTCCTCCAGGTATGTTTATATATCATATAGTGTATGTATATTGATTTAGAATGCTATATCATAAATATACACATTCCTTTTGCTCTTACTTAGCAATTTTTATTATTGTCTAGCTGTAGGTGGTGACACCACCGCACCTGCGGGTATGTTTATATGTCCTATAGTTCATGCATATTGATTTAGAACGTTATATTATTGATCTACACATTCTTTTTGCAATTACTTATAAAATCTATTTTTAATTGTCTAATTATAGGTGGTGCGTCCACACCTTCCACAGGGGCCACTCCTGCCGCTTCCATACCCTCCGCATCGTCTGCAGGTTAGTATGAATAAATTTAAAATATTTATTTATTTTACATCTGCTCTATAGAATAAATATGAACTTCATGGAGATTTAGCGTCGATGTTCATTTTATAGTTGGAGGGGATGCGTCCGGGTCCGGGACCCCGGTTGTTCCTCACCGGAGGAACTATCGTCCCGCTCGTGCTGCTGCTCGGGCCCAGGCTCGTGCGTTATTCACCGGAGGTATATATCACACTTGAATTTTTGTTTAACCTTGATTTCTTAATACAACTTTGTCTTATTATTGATTGTCTTGATATTTCGTGCAGACGCAGGGCCTCTCCATCCCCAGAGGGGGACTCGAGGCCCGAATCAGTCTCATAGGCTGAGGCCTAATAGAGCTAGGGGGAGGCAGCATTCCCCCTATATTTTACCCTTGACTATCGCTATACCGGTCCTCATGCCGAGAGGTTCGGCCGGTATTTGGGGGACGAGAGCCGGATCGTGAAGAACTATCCACTTCACGTTGAGTGGGGCGAGCAGCACCAGCGCTCATTCGCCCTCTTCTTTGAACAGGCTCGGGTATGTATTAATATATATTTTCATTTGATCTATCCAATATATTTATTATTAACACTTGCAATCTAATAACAATGTTTTTTTGTATTTTCAGTTGGATTACGATTTTCAGCCTGTAGCCGACCCTGATCACTCGGGGAGGGTGCTCAACCTTCATGCTCTGTACAATGGCCTGATGAAGAACATGCAGGCCAAGGTCCGATACAACAGGAATGAGCTGAAGGCCGACTGCTACTCCCTGTGGATAGAGACCCCCGAGGCAGAGAGAGCGGCCCTCCTATCTACTCCGGCATTTGCGAGAGTCGACGTAGAGACATGGCCTCTATTGTGCGCTTATTTCGACTCCGACCGCAAACAAGTATGTATTTTAAATTTAATTCATTATTTATGATATAATTTATTTCTTTGTGTTTCTTAATTAGAAAACTAAATGTTAATGCGTTGTGCAGAAACAGGCCGCTCAGAATACGGAGAACAGGAAGTCGGCGAAAAGGGGTCGCCCCACTTACACAGGTGGCTCGAGGAACATTACTCGAGCCATGGAGTTATCGGTAAATTAAGAGTTATTCTCAAATATTCTGCAATATTAAGAGTTATTCTCTAATATTTCTAATATTAAGAGTTACTTTCTAATATTGTAGACATCTCGGACCGTGGCGTCAGGTGGTACACCGAGCGTGCTGTCCGCATATCTTGCCGTCCACGGCACCTCGACAGATCCCGCCACGGGCTTCGATGTCCCGACGTCGCTACCCAGGAGTACTGCGTAAGTGTTAATATTTTTTCTACCCAAATTGAAATTTTAGTTTTGGAAGGTTCAAGTTTAAATTTTATACTTATACTTTACTGCTTAATGTGGGTGTAGGAGCGGGTGGTTGAGCAGGCCCAGGCCTCGGGGATCGATTTTACCGGACAGAACGATCCGAGGCTGCTGACCCCAGTTCTGGACGCCGCACACGGAGGGCACCACGGAGGTTGGGAGAGAGGCCGGGGATTGGGCCCTAGCAGGGCCCATATGAGGTTGGACTCCACCCCGGCGGTTACTTCCTCCGTCTCCAGTGGCCGGCATGTCCATCAGGAACTGGATAGCTTGAGGGCCACCGTTCAGGAGTTGAAGGAGATGCTGGTATGTATACTACTTTATAGTAAAATATCATTTCATATTATATACATATCAACATATCCATAATTAGTACGTAGGTTGAGCTTATTTGGTTTTAGACTTAAGTCTGATTAATCATACATACATATGTAATTAAAATAAACAACGCTTTTCCAAACTAGATATCCAAACAGGGTTTCGAAATAACTTAATAATGAAACGAATTCGAATAATACACAGTTCTTACACGCTTCTTACACACGTTATGTCCAGACGCGACAGGGTAGATCGGCCGAGCCTCCACATGCATCTCCTTCGGCTGCGGCTCCGCAAGCCACTACATCGGCTGCGGTTCCGCAGACAGCTCCTGTACCTCCACCGCCCACTCAGACTCCCGCAGCCGCGGCTCCGCAAGCGACTACCTCGACGGCGGCTGCGCAGACCACATCGCCAGCTCCACATGCCGATCAGACTCGCTTATATGCAGCATTGCAGAGTGTATTGACCGATGAGCAGGCGCGCGTTATTCTAACGTTATTCGGAGGTGGAGCTGGACCGAACTAGGGTAGCTTTTTGGTTCTTATTTTTTGAAACATGTATTTATATCACATTGTACTACATTTTGAAACGATATTGATATTGGTTTGTATTTATATCATATTCAGTTTTTGGGTTTCTTTTGTATATTATATATATGCGTGAGATGTGATTATGAATACTGCAATATATGATTTGATT
Source organism: Agapanthus africanus (assembly GCA_030015575.1). Lineage (NCBI taxonomy): Eukaryota > Viridiplantae > Streptophyta > Magnoliopsida > Asparagales > Amaryllidaceae > Agapanthus > Agapanthus africanus. The sequence goes on along the minus strand of CM057339.1, from coordinate 816,873,049 downwards.
GATGTATATAGTATTGTGCACAGGGCGGGAAAAAATCTAGCAGCCCATTTTTTAAAAAAAAATACAGACAATATGTACCTACGGATTAGGCCGCAGGTACATATGTTACCCCTACGGGTATATCCGTAGGGGCAAACTATCAGGAAACCTGATATTTTCCCACCTGATATCAGTGCAGGGTGTTGGGGTTGTCCCTACGGATATGTCCGTAGGGGCAAGTGTTTATCCCCTACGAATTTATCCGTAGGGGAAAATATCAGGTTTCCTGATATTTTCCCACCTGATATCAGTCCAGGGTGTTGGGAGTAACCCCTACGGACTTCACCGTAGGACCTACTTTATATCCCCTACGGATATAGCCGTAGGGATCTACAAGGGACCTACGGGTATATCCGTAGGTATACACAATATATTCAAAAAAAAAATTACATATATGATTTTATTATCCCTACGGGGTACTCCGTAGGGGCTATAACACCTACTGATATATCCGTAGGGGCATAAATTTGTCTGTAGGGGCACGTTCAGGGCCTCAACTTGCACCTGCGGCCTTTGCACCTACGGGGTCTTTTTCGCCTCTACGTATATATCCGTAGGGGCAGTGGGTTGCCCCTACCGATAAATCCGTAGGGGCAACCCTTATTTGTAGTAGTGACATAGCATTTGGATATTGTAAATGCAAGTTATATGCATTTTAATGGTCACTGCCTATAATATTTAGGGACTTGCACAACGCATATTTTAAGATTATGAGGTTTTAAACACATTCGAAACGTCGTTATCAGGAGACGTGACCTACTGCAAAAATATGTGTATTTGTATAGGACATTTCTTATTAAGGACTCAAATCATAATGAACCTCGTTGCACGGCGTTCTATCGTATTTTTTACACGTTGCACAGGAAATTCCAGCCAGCATTATATTACATGAAAATTGTTTATATAAATTAACTATCGCGATTTAGCCTAAACCATACATGTCATGAAAACCACGGGAAGACGCCGATGTATCGTAGGTTAGTTGACTACGGCAGAGCGGTCGTAGAATTGAGCATGACTTGCACAATTATGGCTAAATCTCTTATAATAAAAAAATACTTTCATATACTAAAGATTTAGTCAACGTACACACCCATGACATAGGGTGTAATTTAGCATTTGCAAACAAGACATGAAATATCAAGCTCGACACTATCGCATCCGTGACATGAGGTGAATGATATCGTGCAAATAAACATATAATATTCCACCCGTGATATAGGGAGTTAACATACACAATCATGCCAATAATACAAAAGAAATAACGCAAGTATACGATTGATTTTATATATGTATATATATGTGTGTGCATGCACGCGCATTTGTGTGTCTGAGTGTGTTTTAAGATCAATTATTTAGGCGACCAAGTGACATAGCAAGGGTTTCGAGGGAACAAACGATGAGAGAGAGAAGAGAAAGAGGGAAGACTAACAAATTAGAATGATCTAGGATTGTCCTAAAGTATGTAAAGGTAGCCTCGAAGTGATCGAGGCTCGTGCGCGTTCAGAATCGTCTTCCTCCTTCATTTGGTTCTTTAGGTTAGGGTTTTGAAGATAGAAGATATAAAAAGTAGAGGAAAGGAAGAGAATTCGGAGTAGAAGAAAAACTACTGTGAAAAGAAAAGGAAGTGTTTTTAAAAGGGTATCAGTCGCTCGGTTTGGCTTAGAAAAATACAAGGCAATAAAAACGATACCAACAAAGAGATAAGATCGCATGAGAAAACTCGTGCGATCTCGAGCTCATGGGACCGTCGGGGACGGCTTGAGGACCGTCGGGGACGGCCAAAGCTCGAGCTTTGGGTTCGGGCTTTGGTCGTCTAGCTTGAGTCGTGTGCGGAATTTACAACTTGTCAACGGAACTTAAGTTTAGTCTACGGGGTTCATGTGGCAAGCATGTGAAGTGAATGATTCAAAGAAAATAAAACAATAATAAAACAAAAACAAAAATTCAGGAATACTGGAGCTTGAACAATAAATACAAGATTGACCATACATAAATCCAGAAAAGAATATACACATATGGATATTTCACGGAAAAGGAATTTTATTAAGGTAAATACCAAAAAAAAAGGTACATGGAATTTGCAGCAGTTACAACGAGGCTTGAAGAAAGGAGTTAACCCTAAAGCTAATTACAATTAACTCGTTAGTCGCTTGAGCGTGTTGCAGCTCGCCACGAAGTCGTGCGAATCACGAGCCACAACATAGGCACATGAGGACAAATCTATTCCCTGGTTCAACCGCATTTCGCTGCATGTCTCCTCTGCTCGGGGCTCCTCTCACACACCGCACGCGCCCGTCTCATTGGCTTCTAGTAATAGGTTCAATCTCAATCCTAGGCCAATTTTTGTATCACAAAATAACTTAAGGGTCAATGTAAGAAGTATGGGAGACATTAGTATTTAAATATTGTTTGCCGTTTGTTTTAAGGTTAATGACATCTCTAAAGTTCAATCGTACCATCTCAGGAACCCACAAAATTCAATGGTGTTACTTAAACTTTACCCCAAGAGTAAATATGCAAATGGTAAATTTATGTAGCAATCAGCTAAATTGCAATGATTCATATATGAGAATAATGGAGCAAAGATATCATAGGAGGGAATTTCCTTCTATAGTGTCGGAAAAATACAACCTCCATCGTTTTTTCCGACGATCGGCATCCGTCATCTTCATCGTTATCATCTAAGATGTGGGTACATCAAATTTCATGTGATTCTACAACCTTTTCACCGTTGAATTAGTGGGTTCAAAATTAACGGTTTACCGACAATAGAACGTTTTACATTGCTAAATCAACGGTAAAAATGTTGTAGAATCACATGAAATTTGGTGTACCCACATCTCAGATGATAACGATGAAGATGATGGATTCCGATCGTCCGAAAATACGATGGAGAGTGTATATTTTCCACGTTATAGAAGAAAATTCTTTGGTATAGCCACTTTTCTTAATTATTCTCTATATTGAGCTTATATAAAGCTAATGCGGACAATCAAAACTCATTTGGTAATTGTGTTCAACCTTATAACTCCACCCAAATGCAATAAAACTCCTGTCCAGTTGATTTGACATGGGAAAAAGAAAGCCACCAGACATGGCTTCTCTCCCCCCCTCTCCCCACCTCTCTAGGTCTTAAGCCAATCTAGCCTTCAACAATCCATTCTCCTTCGTAGTTCCATCTCCTTGCTTCTTTCTTTAATTTCCTCTCTTTTTTCTTCTCTTTTAATCTCTTATAACCATGGAGGATTTCTCTCATCACTTGGGTGGATCCAACTCAAGAGCTACTAATTCCTTCATGTATTTCCCCTCATCAACAACCACCCCATCTACACAACCACCACCACTACCACCAACCTTCTACAACCCTAACCCTAACCCTAATTCTTCACAACCCAATTCAGAAACAGTTGTCTCCTCATCCCAAAACCCATATGCTAGAAGATCACTTCTCTCATCAACTGATGATGAGGCCATCAAGGCCAAGATCATCTCCCACCCTCACTACTCTACCCTTCTTGCTGCCTACATGGACTGCCAAAAGGTTACTAATCAATTATTTAATCCTTAATCCATCTACTAATCATTATTTTAATCTCTCTCTCTCTCTCTCTCTCCACACACACACACACACACACACACGCTAATCATGTCAATCAATTACTACTTAATTATAGGTTGGAGCACCCCCTGAAGTGGCGGCGAGGCTGTCGGCGATTGCGGAGGAAATCGAGGCCCGTCAGCAGGCTGCGGCGGCCAGCTACCGACGCGACCCCGCGTCCGCAGACCCTGAGCTTGATCATTTCATGGTGCCCTATCATTTCTTTTAATTTTTCTTTACCTAAACCAAATATTTTCCATGGTATATATATTATCTTGAACTGTTGTGAAATATATATAGGAAGCCTACTGTAATATGCTGGTGAAGTACAGAGAGGAGCTGATGAGGCCATTGCATGAAGCCATGGATTTTTTGAGAAGGGTTGAGTCTCAGCTCAACTCACTCTCCAGTGGACCCACTGCTGCTTCAATCTTTTCTTCCGGTATAATCATAACCCCCCCCCCCCCCGCCCCCGCCCTCTCCCGCGCACGCCCTCAAATTATATTTTAAAAAATTAAAATAATGTTAATTATATATTATATTAGGGTTTTACTACAGTTACGTACAGTGATGTATGATAAGACGAGATTATAAAGAGAGGCATAAGACTCCCTTATTTTCCGCGGAAAAAAAAAGCTGACCCTTTTCCTCTTTTGCTGATATGTATAGATCACTCTACAGTTCTCTTGATCTCACTTTCTTATAATATTCATACTATATATGGTAGCAGATTAATTTATTTCCATCGTATTTTTGTTTCCTACGACACGGTCACGAGGCTATAGGAACCCACGTCATATAATATATCTTTTAATTATTGAGTTTTGAAGAAGGAAACAGAAAGGGAAAAAACAAACAATGCATGTAGTTATATATAGTTTAGTTTATCTAATAATATATATAATCTATTTTAATGTGCTAAAATATTAAAGAGGGAGAGGTGAGGATATCAAACACGTCGGTGTCTAAGAAGCTAATATGTATAGTATAGGTCTTAATGGTGTTGATCTCTAGCTAGAGTTCCAAAGAGTAGAGCGCGTAGCTAGCTACAAACTGTGTCCAAAATAATTAAATCAGTGGGTTTTATTGTCAACAAACTTTGTGTCATTTACTCATGTCCTCTATCTTTTCATCTCTGCAATATTTCTCTAGTTTATGCAGTGTAGGTTTGTAGAGGAGATTTAGAACTTAGGATACGATTCTAATCAAAATGTCAGGATTCGACCCCATGACAAGATAGCCATATGGGTTAATGTTCCCTTGTTGTGGTGATCCTCAGGCACAGTCTAAAGGGCTCTATATATTACCCTTTCTATATATACTTAATAAAATCTTATATATAAATAGATCATATAATATGTGTATTAGAAAAAAATAGTTTACATGGGTTCCATCACAAATTTACGACGGTCAAAAATGGGTTTAAGGTTATATATTGAAGAGAATTTTCATCCTATATATTCTATTGAAAATCAACTTTCATTTCTATAAAACCTTTTCTTAAGACAATTATAAAGAGTCATAGTCACAAATTCGTCGTTCGGGGATAATTCGGTAAGGTCGAAAATTCGGATTCGGAGAATTATGCGGAAAAAATCGGCAGGTATTCGGGAAAGATTCGGTAAGTGTTCGGAAAGGATTTCGAGCAAGAAATTAATATATGAGACGCTAGGTTTTGATTTTATGAATTATTTGCTGTTTTTTGAATTATTTGCTGTTTTTTGAATTATTCGCTGTTTTTTCACATAATTTGGGAATAATTCGCTGTTTTTTCACATAATTCGGGAATAATTCGCTAATTATTCACGAATTATTCGGCCCGCTGATTAATTCGGCGATTAAGTCGGCTGATAAATAATTCGTGAATTATTCGCGAATTCGGCGAGTAATTCGCGAATAATGTGACAATGATAAAGACAAGATAAAATAAAATAAAATTTAAATCATTTATTTATTTCTACAATTGATAGACAATGTTCATCTTAATTTTCACGGTCAAAAATATAGATATACCAATAGAATATACAGTACTTTTTTATACAACAATCTGTTTAAATATTTTAAAACTAAGTCGGCCATGTGTAGTTTTGATCATCATATACACTCTCAGTCGCAAGTGTCGTAAGTTATGCATCTGCGTCGAAAGTTATGCATTTATGTTATAGCTTAATTAGTTGTTTTGTATTGTGTTTTTATTTAGATTTACTTGAGAGATGTTCTATAATATGGCATGGATACAACAATATTTTATATGTTAGCTTGTTATAGGTAGAGGACGAATTATTTCTTGCCTGCTCGGGCTTTTATTGCGGAATGAATTGTGTTTCGGCTTCTGATCACAGTAGTTGCGTTTTAGGAAATAATCATGTGAATGTTTCTCTATCAAGTACAGGGTAACTGTGAAGTAGCGTTGATGAAAATATAAAACCTGCGACTTAAAGTTAAGTAGAAGCAAGTTTGGTACAAATTTAAGCCATATTGCTCATGTCAATCTAGTACTCATAAGCTTACAGTAACAGAATATCATTTTGCATGATTTATCATGACTTATGATTTCTATCAAGAGATCAAGAAGAGGCATTAGGTGCTTTGTAGAAAACATCAATTTCGGCACTTGCTAAAAGGATCTTGTAAAATGATGCCAAAGAAATTCCATTCAAAATCAATTCAAAATGACTCCAAGCAAAATTCCATTCAAAATCAATTCAAAATGACTCCAAGCAAAATTAATCTTTTGCAATGATTCTATGTGCAAAAAAGGTTCATGAATAAATAATATTATGAATTAAAAAAATTGATGCAACTGATTGCATGGAATCCATAATTGGCTCGAGTAGCTTAACATCTACCTGTTTACATCTACCTGTTTCGGAGCTTATTTTGCATAAAACTGAGGTCAATGTTTATGAGTAGAGTTAATTTGTTATATTTTTCAGTATAGGTGACTTATTATTAAGTATAGCTTCAAACCCAGAAGCTAACTGTACTTGTCGCGTGGAAGTATATGTACAGATCATCTCCAATTTACTTTATTTTGCTCATCTTGAGATTTCATTTTTACTCGTGGGTGAGATTTCGTTTCTACCATTATTATCTCCACTAACACTTTATACTCGTGGGTGAGATTTCATTCTAAACTGAACATGGTGAAATAAGAAAATAAGATAAAGAAATTTCACTCCAATTTTTTTTCTCCAGTCAAAATCCCTAGTTAAATTTATGTTAATTAAATAGTAGTGTTTGAATTTCGATATGATTTGAATTGATTTGACATACTCTCATTAGGATCCGGGTCCTGCAAAGACTATATTAGACTACATAATGCCTTTATTATGCTCTTTAGAAGCCAGCTAATTATTCTTTTACCTGCAAATTCTACATAATTTTTCCAGTGGATTCCCGTTATTAGTTTGGAGATTCAAGACAGGTTTCTTTTTTATTTTCCGAACATACTTCAACATAACACTTTCAAGAAAAATATCCTACATTTAATGTTGCAGTTTCGATAACTGTCTGCTCAACGATTTAATGCCCCTCTCGATTGTTGAGATGTGTGGATTAAAACAGTCCCACGTTGGAAAAAGTATAAAAACTGTATGGGTATAAGATATATATTAGAACAAATCTCATCAAGGTTCGAGTCTTATTAATGGAACCCACTTATATCAAAAGCCCGTGTACACTCATATAAATATAAATATATAATCGTCCCCACTCGTTCGTGAACATTTAAATTTAATTAATATGGTATCAGAGGTAGGTTTAGTCACATAGTGGATTTGAGTATTTTAATTGCACCGTAGAGAAAACCTATTGGGTTTTACGTGTGTTGACGTGCATCTTTGAGAGATCCGATTGGCCTCATAGAGTATGGCCGTACTTTCCACGTGACAAACCATGTCCCCACTCATTAGTGAACATTTAAATTTAATATCGATGCCCTAACTAAACTAAACTCCAAATATTTTCAAAGCACCAAATTACACTTCTATGGCACATGAACATGGTATCTTATGGTAAGAATATCATTAACTAACTTTCTAACAATCGATAAGTTGCTGGGATATATATATATATATAATTTCAACAATCTTAAGGTGATATTGACAATGGAGATGGGATCAGAGACTGCGTTCATGATGATAGGGGAGTGATCCATTGCAAACAAGTCGGCGTTTTTAAAAAACGGGAGCTTCCGATCTACGGCATATTTTATCGATCCGAACCGTTTAAGTTGACCATCCTACCATCAAATATATGTATGAAAAATCAAAGAATTTAAAGATCTTTAGCCTATACATCGATGGGTGCAAAAATGAACGTCTTTCGATAATGCAATATAAATGTTATCTGATGCATAGACTAGATATATTTAAATTCTTTGACTTTTCATACACACATATTTGAAGGTGGAGTGATCAACTTGAACGGATCGGATCGTTAAAATATGTCGTAGATCGGAAGCTCCCGTTTTTAAAAAGCGCGGACCGGTTTGCAATGGATCAATTATATATATATATATATATATATATAGAGAGAGAGAGAGAGAGAGAGTACTGATCCGTTAAGCCGAGTTCGTATTTTTAAATTCACAAACCTTAATAACAGCCATTCATTAGATCTGCCTTTTGCTTTCGACGGTTCACATTAAAACAGATTAAAAATCCATTAAACAAGTAAATATTATTTTCCCTACTTTTGGGGATCCATACATTATTTTGGGTAATATTGTTTGAAATCATGAGGATTTGTTAGATGTTCAGATTTTTTTATCTTTTGGATTCATGGAATATTTTGGGTAATATTGTTTTCGAATCATATGGGTTGGATTTGTTGAATGTTTTGATGTTTTATTGCTGGGTTAATGAAAATATTTTAGGTAATATTGATTGGAATCACGAGGATTTGTTGGATATTCTGATTTTAATGGATTTGCTTTTTTATTTAATAGGTTAAGTTTTAATCTAAACCGTCGAAAACAAAGGGTAAATCCAACAACGGTTGTTATTAATGTTCGTGAATTTAAAAATATGAACCCATCTTAACGGATATATATATAATGGAGGAAAGATGCCATAGGAGGGAATCAACTCCTATGGCGTCGAAAAAATACACCCTCTATGATTTTTTTCAACGATCGGCACTCATCATTATCTTTATCATGTAAGATGTGGATATGCTAAATTTCATGTGATTTCACAACTTTTCAATGTTGATTTAGTGGGTGCATAATTAACGGTTTACTGACAATAGAACTTTTTACATTCCTAATTCAACGGTGAGGAGGTGGTGGAATCACATGAAATTTGGTGTTTCCACATCATACATGATAAAGATGATGATGGGTGCCGATCGTCGAAAAAAATTATGGACGATATATATTTTTGACGCCGCGAAAAAGCTTTTCTCGGTCCTGTTTCCTACATTATTCTTATACACACACATGAAAATAATATACGGAAAATTCCTTACGAGGGAATTTCCTCCTATGGCACCAAAAAAATACACCCTCCAAGATTTTTTCGACGATCGATCGGTATGCATAATGTTCGTCTTTTATCATCCAAGATGTGGAAAAATCAAATTTCATGTGATTCTACCATTTTTTCACCTTTGAATTATCGATGTAAAAAGTTCTATTTTCGGTAAACCGTTAATTTTGTACCCACAAAATCAACGGTGAAAAATTTGTAGAATCATATAAAATTTCATGTATCCACATCTTGGATGATAAAGATGAAGCTGATAGAAGCCGATCGTCAAAAAAAATCTTGGAGGGTGTATTTTTTCAACACAAGAAATTCCCTCCAATGACACCTTTCCTCCATTATTCTCTCTATTCACACACACTCTCTCTCTCTCTCTCTACTCTCTCTATATAGAGAGAGTCATTTCACAACCAGAACCCAACACTAAAATCGACTCTTCATGTTATTAAAAGGGAATAAAAAGGATTGACCTTCATATCGTTTTAAAGATACCCAAATTTATATTTTGACCTCTACATCATAAAATGGGAGTCTAAATTTCTATTATGACATCTGATGGTCCTTTTCGGGTCTCCGTCAGATGTCTTCCGCCGATCTCCTGGTGGACTTAGGTGGTTATCTTCCGTTGCGTGTGGGTCTCAATGGGTTTTGGTGGAAGAGGTGATATGAGGAGTTCGGTGTCGAGTACCTGCAAAGAAGTCCCGGGGGTGGTTTGGTACCACCAAGGACCCTCCAACGATCAAGTTAGTGATGAGTCCGAGCAGAGGAACGGCTTAAAAGAGTAAAAAATGGCTTAATTGACCCCTTTGTGATGGGGTTTTTTATAGTGGCGGCAGCACGCAGTAGAAGGCGTGAGAATCTCGCCGGTGGTTACGCTCCCGACGTCACGTCCTCGTAAAGAGCGGATCGCCCATTAATTGGGATCGTGATGGCGTGGAACGTGGGATGTTGCTGGCGGAGAATCTGCGCATGGAGAGATTTGCGGAATGGCGGTTACGCCTGTGAGTGGTGGAGTTGGTCGGTCGGAGGGACCGAGGAAGATGGCCTCGGCGGGAAAGCTCGGGAATGAGCGAGGGGGCCGAGATATCTTGGTCCTGCGGTAGCTCGGAGGCGAGCTGAGAGGCCGAGGAGGCCAATTTGCAGGGGGCTCTGAGGTGAGCCAGCTTTGTGCTTGTAGGTCGGACGTAGGGTGGCCTGGTCGGCCGTAGGAGGCCAATTTGCAGGGGACTCCGAGTCTTCACTTATGGTAAGATCTATATTTTCTTATTTTCTAGCTACTTGTAAGCATAAAAAAAATTGCATATATTATTTAATTAATATTTTTTGTTTAACTAAAGTTATTAAGTATTTAATAATTCTGCTCTTATTTTTTAAAATTGAAATTAAGGAACCCTTATATATAGAGAGAGAGAGAATAATGGAGGAAAGCTGTCATAGGAGGGATTTCCTGGCGTCGAAAAAATACAATCTTCATCGTGTTTTCCGACGATCGGCACCCATCTTCATTGTTATCATCTAATATGTCGGTATGCCAAATTTTATGTGATTCTACAACTTTTTCACCGTTGAATTAGTGATTTCAAAATTAACGGTTTATCGACAATAGAACTTTTTGCATTGCTAAATCAACGGTGAAAAAGTTGTAGAATCACATGAAATTTGGCGTAGTCACATCTTTAGATGATAACGATGAAGATGATGGATTTCGATCGTCGGAAAACATGATGGAGGGCGTATTTTTTCGGCGCCATAAGAGGAAATTCCCTCCTATGGCTTTTTTCCTCCATTATTCTCATATATATATATATGTATATATATATAAACTATTGCAAACCGGTCCGCATTTTTTAAAAACGGGATCTTTTGATCCACAACATATTTGAATGAGATCCGTTCAAGATGATAACCCTATTCTCAAATGTATGTATATGAAAAATCAAAGGGTTTAAAGATCTCTAACCCATGCATCAAATGAGTACAAAATGATTGTCCTTCAATATAGCAATATAAACTCCCAGCCATGCATAGATTAGAGATCTTCAAATCCTTGATTTTTCATACACAGACTTGAAGGTAGGGTGGTCAACTTGAACGGTTCGAATCGTTCAAATATGTCGTAGATCGAAAGTTCCCGTTTTTAAAAAACGCGTACCGGTTTGCAATGGAGCACTCTTCTATACACACACTTGGTATCATAATTCCATTCATATAATACTTTGAAGTCATATTGCTTAGCTTTGTATTGATTTAGCAAAATAAATCAGATATAATTTTTAGAAATTCTTTCTTAGTAATTCAAAACACGAACAATAAAATTATTCGCCTATTTAAATAAACAAAATTAAATTAATTATATTTTTTCATATAAGTTAATTTTTAGATCCAAGAAACCAGTATAATACTCAAGATTAAATTAATTAAATTCCTTTTCCAAGATAATCTACAACATTAATCAATATTTCAAGATCATTCTTTAGACATAATAGAAAACACATGATTTAATTAAATAAAAAAACATTTATTAAATAATATAAGCAAGAAAACACATGATTTAATTAAATAAAAAAACATTTATTAAATAATATAAGCAATTTTTTCTAATGCTTAGATGTATATTAAAGAACTGGGGAATATAGAATTTACTATAAATGAAATCTCACAATCAATGGAATAAATATTTAGTAGAATCTCAAAATAATATTCCATTGGAACTACTTTAATTAATGAGTGGATTAATATCTTTTAACATCTTTGTAACTATCAATTAGAATGCATCTCTAGCGTTGGTCTCTCTAATGCTTGGAGAGGATCTGAATCCAAATTTCTCTTTAGTTATACATCTATAAATATCAAATTATCTTTTCTAATATGGATATTCCCTCCACATTAGAATTTTCATGAAACATCCATCCTAGTATAAAAGTCTTTTTCTATAAACAACTAGGTTTTTAAGAGTCCGTGCGTTGCATGATTATGTTCATTATTTTAAATGCTAAAATTTTACGAATTTCTTTCTTTTATAGCCTATTTCCTTTTTATAGCCCGTTTTCCTTTCTATTTAATGGCGGATCCAAGATCTCGTCTAGGTGGTGGGAGGAGTTTTTTTTCTATAATATTAATTGTAATTAACTAAAAAGAGAGAAAACAATAATTAATGGTATAAAAAAACTTATGGCATATGTTTCTCTTCAAATATCAATCATTGAAAATCAGTATTTAGGAAGAAGGGAATTTAAAATTAATTTCAACTAATATTTAAACCATAGCAAAATTTTCGCCTCTAGAGAGGCCAATCTCATCTTCTTCTTCATCCAATCTGCAAGTACACGGAGTATATTAAAAGTTGACAAAATTTAAGCTTTAGAACCATTTTAGACATCGCAAAATCAGCTAAATTTTTCTTCAAACGTAAAGGATTGAAAGTCAATAACTAAGTACAGCCAAATTTGTATATATAAATTTGACAGACAAGCAATTAAGTGAAAATTTTCATTTTGAGAATGGAATTAGTCTCTCTTTTTTCGAAGTATTATTATATATAAAACTTCCTTGGTCTAAAAAAGTGTTAACCCTTAATTGAAGCACATGTCTTGTGCCAATCAAATTGGCTGTCTTTAAAGTCATAACAAAATTGTTGAAGTTGGTTAGCATTCAAGATTCGATGAAGAGCGAAACGGTTCGTTGCAGAGTAGACAGAGTCCGAGTCTTTTTAGGATTTAGTTTTGGTGAAGATTCGTTATGGAGATTAAATAGGAAAATTGGTTGGAGAAATATTTGAAGAGTTACTGGTAGATTTATAAAAGATTTTTTTAATTAGAGAAGTTTGTTTAAGAGTTATTTGAAGATTTGTTAGGAAATTTGTTAGAGATTGTTTTGGAGATTTGATGAGATCCTAATTTGAGTAAATTTATTATTTCGTGCTATAAATAGATAAGGGTCTCATCAAGGAAAACTGGCCAAAACATTAAGAAAAATAAAAAGAGAAGACGAAGGGTAGTCATCCAATCCACTGGTGAAGGTGGAGCACCAGAAGAATAGTCTGTCTTTGTAGTAAAAGACAAAGGTAAAAACGAAGGGTAGTCATCCAGATGAAGGTGGAGAGATTTACCAAGAGTGGTATTTGTGTTTGTATGAAGAGACGAAAGTAGAGGCGAATGGTAGTCATCCATAGGTGAAGGTAGAAGGATTTACCAACTGTAGTCTTTGTGTTTGTATGAGCGTTGAGATGTGAAGAGAGATGGGAGAGAATATAAAATGTACCGGTATTCTTGATCATTAATAAATAGATTCTTATGTTTGCCTCATGGATGTAGGTCGTTGGTCAAACCGCGTTAAATATTTGTATTGTGTGTTCTTATTTTTGCTCGTTTTCCTTGCTTGATTAGCGAAAACTAACAAAAATCTTTCTCATCATTCTGCAAGAAGAAAATAAATTATTACACACAAATCAATTAAATTAAACATTCTAATAGTCTTGCGGCAAAAATCAATGACATATATATAGATTACTGTTACTGGCAAAAACCTATTTGTGTCTATATATATGCCCGTGTTTTTTCCATTAAGAGTAATAGCAATAAAAATAGTAATAAGATTAATAATAAGAATAATAATACATGCTATATATATATATATATATATATATATATATATGTATATACTCCATTGCAAACCGGTCCACGTTTTTTAAAAACGGGGACTCCAGATCTACGATATATTTTAACGATCCGATCCGTCCAAGTTGATCACCATACCCGCAAATATACGTGAATGTAAAATCAAATGATTCGAAGACCTCAGGCCTATGCATCAGATAAAGTTTATGTTGCATTATCGAAAACGTCCATTTTTGCACACATCGATGCATAGGCTAGAGGTTTTCAAATCATTTGATTTTACATACACGTATATTTAAAGGTATGGCGATCAACTTGGACAGATCGGATCATTAAAATATGTCGTAGATCGAGAGTTCTCGTTTTTTAAAAACGCGGACCGGTTTGCAATGGATCACTATATATATATATATATATATATATATATATATATATCTTCGGAATTCCTCCAAGATATATGTTTTTTGAAACTAATTTCATGCAAAATTTGGTCCGAGTACATATGAATTGTTTAACCAAGATTCTCTTTGTTCGTCTCTGAACACAATTAGTTGCAGGTTATCTCTCTTGTTATATGCTTGAGCAATAAGAATATTATTCTTTTAGAAAAATATATTACTTATTTGGAAAACTATGGTTACTTCGCTAATTACTAGAAAACCCCTCCATGATTCGTATTTACTTAAAAGGGCCTCCATACATTTAAATTGCAAGAAAAAACAATCTAACAGGCCAAAAAAGAATCTTTTTGGTATCTTCCATTACTTCGTTAGGAGGCTAACAGTGGGTCAAGTTACGGTTTTAAAACCTTCACGGTCCTTCCTCTCGTACAAAAATTCCGTCAAATTGGCTTTAGGATTAGAGTTTCGATCAAAAGAAATCTAAAATTGATCATAGAAATTGGCTCATCTTTCTCAAACTTCTCCAGCAGCGAGCTTATCGAGTATCATCGTTCCTTCAATTGCAAGTTTCGAGTCCGTGGGCTTTGAAAGGAGAAATGTGAGTGCATGTCCCCCTTCTCTTTGCATTATAATTGTAGAGATAGTTCTATTAATTTCTTCTAGGTCATATTGTTACTATTAAAAGTTTTTATCTCATTTTGTATCTTATTTCATTTTAAATATGTTTATTATGATCGCTACTATGTGATAGCTAGGGTGTTAATTATGGGTCTACTGATATTATTAACACAGTTTAATTTGTCTATTTTGTGAATAACAATTTGAAATTTTTTATTTTAGCTTATATAGTAGGATACCATCCAGTTTTATATTAAAATAAAGAGAATTGCATTAGTTAGGATCGAAATCTACATCCTCCGTCATTTTATTCGACGATTGGCACCGTCCATCTTGATTTTTATCGTCTAATACGTCGATTCACCAAATTTCATGCAATTCTAACACTTTTCACCGTTGATTTAGTGCGTGCAAAATGAACGGTTTACCGACAATAGAACTTTTTACATTGCTAATTCAGCAGTGAAAAGTAATAGAATCACATGAAATTTGGTGAATCCATATCTTAGATGATAAAGAGGATGATGAAGTGTGCCGATCGTCGAATAAAATGGTGGAGATGTAGATTTCGACGCAACCTAACCGAAAAAGCCTCATAGGACCTCTTTCCTCCGTTATTTTCTTAAATAAACATGTGGAAGCTTTTTTAGTCTCGGCCATTTCTTATTTTCGATGTATGTTTTCGTAGAAGTAATAATTATAAACCATTAAAGAAAAATTATCTATAATTGGAGGTATTTTGAAATAAAAATTTGCAAAAACGATAAATTTTATTTTTTTAGGATGCCCCCCTTTGGGATAGTAACTTTTAGTTGGTGTTAAAATATGACACACGGTTAAGGTATTCAAGGGTATCCCCTACTATATGCATGTACAAAGCGAAGAGTTTATTTTTCCAGCAAGTCGAATTATAAGATTGGACTCATATGAGCTTTTCTTATTTAAGAAATAGGGTTTGCTCTCTCTTATGGCATTATATTCTTGCCATGAATATTGTGGCCTCATCAGGTCAACTACATCTCCAATTTGGAAGGAAGAACATTCTAATAGGTGAAATTGAATCTCTGATCATTTGCACAATAGTAACTAGCGTTTTTGGCACATGCATCGCTTGTAACACTTGCTATGCACGTGTGTGATGAGGAAAAATCCATCATGTGTCATGATTTTTGTATGCTTCCTTGATTGTAATTAGTCCAAGGACCTTTTTACCAAATTTGTTTATTTCCCGAAAAAAAGATATTTTGTATTGAAAATTGTTGAAAGGTATAAAAGTAATCGCATGTATATGAGAGAATGACTTGGCATGCTCTTGCTCTAGAATCCTCACATGAATTTTTTTTCTTTTTCTTTTTGCATTTTCTAATGAAAAAATGAGAAATTTTTTGTGTTGCCCCTCATAAGTTTGAGTTATAATAGTAGAGATTTTTATAATAAATGTCTTAAACCTTAGCTTGTTTTCAAACATTTTTTTTTACTTCTCTTCTTGAATATATGTTTATGTGAATCGATTATTCTCTTGAGTTCAATTAAAATTTATTGCTCCATTATACATGATTGAACTCAGAAGTGTCCATAACCAAAATGATGATTGTTTTTATTATTTATTCATTCCTATGAATCGTTATTTGCAATTTTTATGGTTAATTCTTTGCAATTTTTAAATCCTTATTCGGGTATTATTTTTCATTATAATATTCTTTTTTGTTTTCATTATAATATTATTTTCAAATTGGAGATATAGAAGGGATTTATTTGTTGCGCAACCCAAAGGGTTTACTCTAAGAAAATAAATGGAAAAAATAGTGTAAAATATTGTTGAATAAAAGACCTAACACAAGCATCTGCATATTAAAAAGAAAGGAAATTTTTACGAAGTGATTATATGCAATAGTCTAATAAAGAAGTGTTTAAATTGGAGCACTGGAAAATCCATTGCCAAACTGATGTTGCTTTATCTGCCAAAAGCAATAGAACACAAGAGTTCATATTGTACTGAAACCGTTGACGATTTCTTTAAACCAAAGGCTTAATTTCACTTAATATCGATGTTTTTACTGTCATCATGCACCTAAGTATTATGTATTGTATAGCACATTAGGATCATTTGTTGGTAAAACTTCGCAGATGAAAAGTGCGAAGGAGTTGACTCAGAAGAAGAAGAACAAGACGGCAGCGGAGGTGAAGGCGATCACCCTGAGATCGACCCACAAGCTGAAGACAAAGAGCTAAAGAACCACCTACTCAAAAAATACAGTGGTTACCTCAGCAGCCTACGCCACGAACTCTCCAAAAAGAAAAAGAAGGGCAAGCTCCCTAAAGAAGCCCGGCAAAAGCTCCTTAATTGGTGGGAGATGCACTACAAATGGCCATATCCATCGGTATACATGCATGCATACATACATACATGCTAAATTCTCTCCATATATTTAAATATATATCCCCTTAGCATAACTTTAGCGTTTTGATGCAGTGACATAAATTTTAATATGCTACCAGATCAGACACTCGAGGTTCAAATTCAGGGTTTAAATTCCACCGGAGACGTATTTAAAGCGGATTAATAAAAAATATATACTGTTGTGCAAAAGCCCTTATTTTCGTCCATGAAAATGACACTCATAGACGCGTGTTAAAAATATAGAAATCTATGTCTACTTTCATCATAATTAACTTAAGAGATTTGATTCATCATGGACATTAATCTAGCATACGAAACCAAAAACAATTGCCGTACTCCTTTGTTATTCTTGATCGAGCAGGAAACCGAGAAGGTTGCACTGGCAGAATCTACGGGGCTTGATCAGAAGCAGATCAACAATTGGTTCATAAACCAGAGGAAGAGGCACTGGAAGCCATCGGAAGACATGCAGTTTGTAGTAATGGATGCGTTCCATCCGCAGAACGCCGCCGCTCTTTACATGGGAGGGCAGTACATGGGTGATGGCAGTTATCACTTGGGCCCGTAACTGGTTGTGCCTGTGTTTTGATGGCTTATAATTATTTTTGAACGCCAACTACCCCTAGTCGAAATTTGTAATGGTGTACTACTATTTGGCGAGTATGGCAGATTTTTAGTTATTTTTTTAATGCCAATTATATATATCGCTAGCTGAAATTTGTAACAGACTGCTATTTTCAGTCATTGTATTGTATATTTGGTTTGAATTGAATCCAGATTAATGGTTTACTCTGATCTTGTTTGTTTCTTTTATTTTACTGACCAGTAGACTAATACTCATTTGATTTTCTGTAGAATGTTTTTTCCTGTCATGATAAACTTGGATTATGTTCTTCTTTTGTGATAGGTTGTAATCAGGGTATGAACCCAAACTTCTTGCTCTACTTCAAAAGACTTTACTGTTAAGATCTTGCACTGGCACTCGCTGTGATTAACAAACTTAAAATGTTATAATATAACTTTTTGGAGATTGTAGGAAGAAAAACTATCTAATCGAAACAACATTTTCATATCAATTCTCATACACACATTTTGTATGTCTTCATAAGTTATTTCAGGGGAAAAAACATACATGACAATCAAGTTTTATTCCTTTGGATCAATAATTATACACTGTATTTTGCCAAAGATAATTATGTACTGTAGCCTCAGCGCATCTAATGAAACACATTATCAACAATGATGCACGACTTATTATATATAAATTATTACAGATCATGTAACCTTTTAAAAGTTTATATTAACCACTAGAGGAGAACCTCCCTTGTCCACAGTAAATGCCTGAGAAAATTTCTTCTTCGCGCTAACAACTTCCACAACATAACTACCATGAAAGCCTCTAAATCTGAATTCGCCTTTCTCGTCGAAACTCCCATGAGCACGAGACAGCCATTCTCTCTTCAGAGCCAAATACCTTTTCCCGGCTTCATTAACTTCACCTTCAGCATCAACCAAATGGCCGTTATCCCTCATGTTCAACTCCCAAAACCCCCAAAGCATAATCCCTTCGACCGAAGGATGAGCAAACGCTTCGCGGATCATAACTTCCAAATCGTCGGCTCTCACAAACTCATTATCAGATGAAACATCCAACTCTGTAAACCAAATAGGAAGCCCTAGAACCCCCAGCTTATCCAATGCAGAACAAACAATCGGACCTACTGGATTATCGATATGCCCCTGTACTCCGATTCCACCAACGGGTGCTCCTTGCTCTTGTAATCCTATTATATGTTCGATGTATTTTTCTGGTGATGCTCGAGGATCGGTTGAATCCTCGACATGGTAGTCATTAACGAAGAGAGTAGCAGAAGGATCAAGCTGATGTGCGGTTTTAAACATAAAAGCTCGGATATCTTTTCCGAGCCTATCTTGGTAGAAAGATCCATGAAGCATCTCGTTGTTCACGTCGTAATGTTTGAATTTGTCTTTATATCTTGGAAGAAGGCTATTTAGCCGGTTTTGGACAGCTGTCATGAGATCAGCTTTGTTTAGGGATTGGACCCAAGATTGAACAGCACCATCAACTTCCCAGAAGATGCAGTGGCCTCTGGTTTGGATCCCGTTTTTGTTACAAAAGTCTAAGAGTTCATCAGCGTCTCTGTAGTTTAGATTCCCTTGTTGCGATTCGGTCCAGTACCATTTTAGTTCGTTCGCAAAAACGCACCAGTTGAAATTTTTTACGAAGAAGTCCACAAAATCTTCATTGTCGATATTTGTTCTCATGATACATGATCCGAAGGGGAAACTGTTGCTGATTTGTCTAACTTTAACGACTGTTCCTGGTATAGTGTCAGTAGCTGATCCTGAAATTTTCAGGACAACATCTCGCTTCCGTGCCTATGGAAACAATTGTGAGGGTAATGTATTAAAGTCAGAGAGATTTTAATTAGGTTTACGAATGAAACTAACAAAATCGAAATGGCTATAATGATGACAGAGAGAAGGATTTTGGCTTGCTTTACCTTATCGGTTTGATTCTTTAGATGCCTGAATCTCGCTTTCCTATCAACAGGAAAGATCTGAAGCCCTGCAACCATTACATCAACACCCGGCGAAGGACCTTGAACATAAACAATAACCCTCGTCGGTTGCTTCTCAATCCTAAACGACCCTCCAATTTCATACCATCTTTCATCTTTCGCTTCTACTTGTCCTCCATTAATCCATTGGCTATCAACACCGAGAGCCACATTGATGTTCTGAGGGCCATTTGTCACAGATCCAACTCGAACCCAAGCAGACACTTGGTATGTCAAATGTAATTTCAGCCTGTCGGTGATGGTCTGAGCAGGGCCCATCCAAGTTTGAGTACGGTTTGTAACAAGAATGTAGTTGCCGTTTAATGGCTCGCGCGTGCCTAGAGATTCTCTTGCCATTGGAGGGAGGACATGAGGTGATCCGTTAGCAACGGTTAAAGTACATGGACCAAGAGGAAACCACCCATTTAGGGTGTCGCTGAAATCGCTGTTTGCGATTATATTGACACCATAAAGAATATTCTACAAAATATTTAAAAAGCACGTATTTTAGAACTGATTGCAATTGAGTAACAAGCCATGTCATGGAGTTTAGTTCTAATAATTTAACAAAAATAAGAGATTGCTGACACAAAAGGGAAGATAAAACTTTTTAATCCTAGATGGTTATCTACCCTATATACTTCAAAATGCACACAAGAAAAACCCATCTATGCTAACCTCGGTATCAGGTGGAGTTGGTACGGGTTTCTTTTGAGCGTGTTTAACTACCAAACTGTTGAGAAGAATATCAGTACCAGAAGGCGGCCCTTCAAGGTACACAACAGCCTTTGAAACAACTCCATTAATGAGAAACTTTCCTTGCAACTGGACCCAATCCTTATCTGATGCCTGCAAACTGAAGCAAAGACAAAATATATATCTGAACTCGAACGGTTTCTTAAGAAATTACTAACTAATATAACTCACTTAGCGATGCCAATATATTGCTCACGACCGTTTGGTGCTTGAACCCATAAAGTTGCTCGTACATCTGCAGGAGTAGAAGATCCAAATATTCGGACAACAGCAGTGACCTCATATGCAAGTTTTCTTTGGACCCGACCAGTGATTTCCTGCTGAATACCATTCCAATTTTGCGTGCGTTCAGAAGCAGAAGCAAAAGACTTGCCAGTTAATGGAAGAATCTTGCCGTCGTCTCCCATAGAGTCGTGTAGGAGAATCTTGCATCCTCTTGCAGTCCAGTTATTGAGGCCATCCTCAAAGGTTGGGTTCAATATGATGTTATCATCGCCGTCTCTCATTTGCTTTATGAACAGGGGGGAGACGAACATTATTGTTTTAGCAAATGAAACTATAAAGATTATGAAACAGAATTGTTGTGGTTCTAATTGCAAATTACATTTATGAGCAAGAGAATGTTGATAAATGGGTCATAAAAATCAATGGTAATTACGCTAAAATATGCTTAACTATTGTGGTTTCTCACTAAAATACCTTACACTTTATTATTTACAGCAAAATACCTTAGGTGCTGCTTTTGATGGTAATTTAGTGAAAATAAATTTATTGAGAACCATAGTTTAAGGTATTTTTCTGTAATAAAAAAACTTTGAAAAACGCGATATTAAGGGTATATTTAAGTGTAATTTACCCAAAAATCAATGCTATGCTGAAATTTTCAACAAGCTCTTTGAAGAGGAAGAAGTTTATCAGACAGATAATTTTTTGCATTTTCATGCAAATAGAGTTCAAACTTAAGATTCCTAACAAAAATAGAATATCTAAGAAAGGCACAAGCCATGTACCTCAGAGCCTTCCCTCATGCAGCTGCTGTTTTGTGGGCCAGCCATACAATATGTAATTTTTTAATAAAGGAAACCTGCTATGAGCAATGAAGAAATATAAATATGGTAAAAATACTGAAATTGTAATGAAAAATAAGAGGAGTTTAAATGCCCCTTTCACCTTTGTAACTGGTTGAAACTCCAAGGTGAGTTATTACAAATTCTTAGGCCATTGGACAAAATGCAGGCTTCCAAAATCTTATATAGACCTCAGAGATTTTCAGTCCATGTCTTGTTTCAAGTGAATTCGAAGGAAAAAAATATAAACAGAGAACCCACCAACCAACCAAAATAGTGTTTTTCTCTGATCTTTATTTAAAGCACATCTTAGCTCCATATATATATCACATTAATCTTTTTGAATATGATGGTTAGTGCCCATTGCTTAAGGTGGAAGGTTACTTCAACTACCCATTTGGATTTTGTATTACACCTTAGTCTTGCATTGCAAGAGAAGGTTTAATATAGTCTCTTAAATACATCGGTAAACGAAGGGGATTACAGGCTTTGAAGTCAAGGGAAATTGTTTTGTAAACTAAGCTCAGCTTCTAAAGTAGAAGTCTTTTAATTGGAGGAAACATAACGTTGGTTTATTTTCCATACCCCTAATTTATTACAATTGACGGAAATCCTCTAATAATCATCCCCCTATTAAAAAATGTGACAAGGGTAAGTAAATAAAGAAAAGCCAAAAAAACTAGGGGCAATCAGAAAAGGGATGAAAATAAATAAAACTCGACAATAACCTTTTCATCTCTAGCTTTAAACCTCCACCGTAAAAAGGTAAAAGGACCTGATGAGGCTCGATATCGTGACTCCCCAGATGCAGACACGTGGCAGATGACGTGCCCCAGAACTACAAGAAAGGATCAAGAACTTCAGTAGAGATCGCACCTCGGGATTACGGACCGAGGAGTCTCCCAATCCTTGGCGACCTTCCAGACCTCTCCCGGCTCGCTCCGAGCTGTCATGGTACAAAGATGCTCGGCCTCCCGCTCGTTCCCGAGCCTCCCGCCGAGCTCATCTTTCTCGGTCTCATCCTGACCGACCCGCAGCGCCGGTCACAGGCACCTACGCCACGGCTCCACGAATCTCGCCATGCGCGAGATATCCGCCGCCTACGATCCCACGTTCCACGCCATCACGATCCCCCATTAACGAGCCTGCCTCATTATTAATGCGGGATCCCGCCTATAGCGCGAGCGTGACGTCGTGGGCTTAACGGCCGGCGTGATTCTCGCGCCTGCCTGCCCGTTGTTGGCACTGTATAATCCCCTCTCTCAGACGATCGAGGTACGCACTTCTTTCCACTAAGCCGATACTCTGCCCAATTTGCACCACTAACTTGATCGTCGGAGAGTCTTCGGTGGAACAACCATTCCGGGACTTCCCTGCAGGTAGCTCAGCTCAACCTCAAATCCAAGCCCATTAGATCCACACGCTAAAAGAGATAACCTCGAGTTCAAATCTCAGCCGTCCATCAGCCCTTGCAGCAGATCAACGGAGGATAACATCTGAAGGAGATCCAGAGCTCCATCAGTTGGCACCGTCTGTGGAAATTTCTGTTCCACTCAACCGACAATTCATCTTCCGATCTCGATTACATGGCAAGCGGTCACCGCGACGATTCGAGCACCAGCCGTCGGCATCCCCACAGTGGAGACGAGGGACAATCCCCTCCTTCGCCGAGCATCTGTAACACCCTATCCGCCCGGATAGACCGGCTCACGTCCGTCGTGAATGTGCTCGTCCGTGTCCAAACGGCTGGGCAAGCTCCCTATGTCGCCGCTCCCCTCCCGCGGGACCGGGACCCCTACAGAAGGAGAGAAGACTCTACACGCGTTGACGCAACCGATCACCGCCTCAGTGTCTCCGGCGGCCGCGGATCCCCCGGGCCGACATATTCAATGACCCGATAGGCACCGCACAGTTTAACTCCGAGGACTTACGCCAGGGCGCCTCGCCCCGAGTCCCGTCGCACCCCTGTCCCTCCGGAGGAGGTGTCGGTCAGCTCGCCTGCTTCCAGGCATGACCGGCACCCCCTCCCTCGACGGGGTCGCGCACATGAGACTCGCCACGGCAGCTCGAAAACAACCTCGTCCGAAGACTTGAGGAACGACATCGAACGGAACCGGGGCCGTGTCCACGCAGAGTCCTTCGCCAGCCGAGACCAGAAATCTGAGCATGCCAACTCATCAGGATACCACGGCCGACTTGACGCCCTTGAGAAGAAAATTGAGGGCATGCATCGGGAAGGTTGTCATTCGAGCGACGGGGCTAAATACGCCGCCGACTCGCTCACGAAGCCCTTCACCGAGGAGCTTCTCGCCGTCCATGTCTTCTCCCGGAAGAAGCCCCCGAAGATCTCACTCTTCGACGGGAAATCCGACCCGAAGGACCATCTGGACGCGTTCATGGCCGGGATGAGTTTTCAGGACTGTTCCGACACGGCCCAATACCGCGCTTTCCCGGCCACTCTCATCCGCTCCAGACGAGACTGGTTCCGAGGACTCGCGCCACGCTCCATTTCGACCTTCAGTGAGCTGGCCACCCAATTCCTCGGCCATTTCGTCGGGAACAGACGGCAGAAGCGGGCCGTCGACCATCTCTTCACAATAAAGAGCGGGGACAAGTAGGCCTTCAAAGGGTACGTCACCCGCTTCTACAATGCCCTTCTCGAAATCCCGGAACACCGGGACGAGACGGTCATCACGGCACTTAGGTCGGATCTTAGGCATAAGGAGTGGTTACGCTCCTTTGCATTAGCGAACCTAAGACCATGGCCGAGGTCAAGGCCTGGACCGAATGTGAGATCCAGCTCGAATCCGAGGTGAACGCCAACTTTCCCCGGACAGAACAGACGGATCATAAGAAAAGGGCCCGAGAAGAGAAAAAGAGGCTTGAGCGGCCAAAGCCCTACTCCCCAAAATTTCAGGAGTACACCCCGCTCAACGTCTCCTAAACGGTATTGCTCGATGAGGCCAATGGCGAGAGGTCCTTCAAGCTCCCCTCGGTCTCGCGCATGGCGGCAAAGCGCACCCGGGGCCCCTTCTGCGGCTTCCACAGGTCGCAAGGCCACTCCACGGAGAACTGTAAGTAGCTCCGAGATTACATCGAGGAGCTCATCCGTTCGGGGCACCTGGCGACATACTTGCGAGACAAGCGGCAGACGGACCGCGAGCAAAAGCAACGTCCCCCTCCCGGTGAGTTGACAATCGGCCAAATCATAGTCATGTCAGTGGGGGGTACGTCGGGTACCTATGAGGCTCAGCATCCCACGCCGATCGCGGAGTCTAGCAGCCGTCCGAGGAAGAAGTCCAGGGATGCCGAGCCAATCGTTTTCAACGACGAGGACCTCCACGGTATATCCCTGCCCCCACAACGACCCTCTGGTGATTACGGTCGTGTCCACCAATACGAAGTGCAGAGGATACTGGTTGACTCGAGAAGCTCGGCGGATATACTCTTTTACGACTGCTTTCTGCGCATAGAGCTCACCCCGGCAGATCTAAGGCCGGGCCGACCTCCCACGTCCTTTCAGGATTCACCAACCACTCCATCTCGGCGGAAGGGGTAATCACTCTGCAGTTCAATGTCGGAGAGGTCGGCCGTACGCGAACAATGCCTGTGGAATTCATTGTTGCGAGAATCCCATCGGCCTACAACATCCTTTTCGACCGCCTAGCACTGAACTCCCTCGGGGCCCAGATATCGACCTTCCACTTGGCTATGAAATTCCCGCTCGACCAAGGCGGGATAGGTCGGGCCAATGGAGACCAGCAGACTGTGAAGGTTTGCTTCACCATGGCATCTTCGTCTGAACAGGCGAACAACGATGTTGAGGCCGAGGGTGAAATCAAGGGTTCTCTGGACACTCGGGATGAACAAAAGAAGGTCCGAGGGACCCCAGTCGAGCCGCTGACAGAGGTCCCCCTCGTAGAAGAGGACGACGAACGAACAGTCCAGATCGATTCGCTTTTAGCTGGGGCCCAGCGAGACGGCCTGGTTGGTTTCCTGAGAAACAACTCCGACGTGTTCTCCTGGGCACCTGCTGACATGCCTGGGATCGACCCCAAAATCATATCTCACAAGCTCGGGGTAGATCCTACGGTCCGACCCGTCAGGCAGAAAAAGCGAAGCTTCGTCCCGGTCAAGCAGAAGACAATCGAGAAAGAGGTAGACAGGCTCCTCGCCGCCAACTTCATTCGGAATGTGCCTTACTCCGAATGGTTGACAAACATGGTCATGGTGAAAAAGTCAAGCGGGAAGTGGCGCATGTGCGTCGACTTCACCGACCTCAACAAGGCCTGCCCGAAAGACAACTATCCCCTCCCTCGGATAGATCAGCTCGTCAACAGCTCGGTAAGCCATGAGCTGCTTAGCTTCATGGACACCTTCTCCGGCTACAATCAGATCCGTATAAATCTGGCAGACGAAGATCTCACCGCATTCACAACGGACCGGGGGTATACTGCTACAAGGTAATGCCCTTCGGCCTCAAAAACGCCGGAGCAACATACCAACTGCTGGTCAACCGCATGTTCAAGCCACAGATCGGTAAAAACATGGAGGTCTATGTCGACGACATGCTCGTCAAATCGGTCTCATCGGTCGACCACCCCAAGGATCTGGGCGAAGCCTTCGAAATACTCCGCAAGTTTAAGATGAAACTGAACCCCGCCAAGTGCGCAATTCGGGGTCACCGGGAGAAAGTTCCTCGGTTTCATGGTCACTCACCGCGGGATCGAAGCTAACCCAGTTCCCTACCGTCACGGGCGGGTACAAGTACGTCCTCGTCGCAGTGGATTACTTCACAAAGTGGATCGAGGTCGTCCCCATCAGGAAACCGGATGCCGCCACAACAATCAAGTTTCTGCAGAACAACATGGTACTCCGGTTCAGCATCCCGAGGTGTATCATCACCGACCACGGGACGAACTTCGAAAACGAAAAAGTGAAGGAATTCTGCAATGAATATCATATCCTCATAAAGTTTGTCGCGGCCACGCATCCCCAATGCAACGGGCAAGCCGAAATCGCTAATCGGGACGTCCTCCGAGGTCTCCGGACACGCCTAGAAGGACGCCAAGGCAGTTGGGTCGAGGAGTTTCCCCTGGTCCTATGGGCCCTGCGTACGTCAAAGAAGACCCCCACCGGGGAAACCCCTTTCAGTCTCTGCTACGGGACCGAGGCAATGGTCCCAGCGGAGATCGGGCTACCCAGTCACCGGGTTGAACATTTCGACGATGAAGCAAACACCTCGGCACTACGAACCAACCTGGACATCTTGTTAGAGAAACGAGACCGGGCTCAGATCAAACCTGCCGCCTATCAACAACATACCGCCCGCTACTACAATGCACGAGTCAAGCGTCGCCTCTTCAACACCAGAGATTTAGTCTTAAGGCAGAACGAGTTTGTCGACCAAGGTAGGCTGCACAAATTTTCTCCAAGGTGAGACGGTCCTTTTCTCGTCTCCGAGGTCCTTCCCGGCGGAGCCTACCGCTTACAAGACGTAAATGGTCGCAAGTTTCCGTGACCTTACAACGCCGAAAAGCTCAAGCTGTACCAATAGAATGAATACGTATGAGCATGCACTTCTTTCGCTAAGGCAGTGTACACTTTTCTCAAGTTCTTTTTGTTTATGTAATAAGAATGGAACAATAAGATATTGAAGAGTTTTTATTTATTCCAAAGGGTATTATGGGCTTCTCGGCCGTACATTGAAATAAAAAAAATTACAATAGCCGGGGAAGGGGTACAGGAAACATTGCTCGTGGTACTCCAAGCATATTTCAGCCAGCCGAGCCCTCGCTGCCTCGGACCTTTGCCTCTGATGCCGCCGACGAATGTCGGTGTGATGCCTCAGTCGGTAGCACTCAAGGATGCGTGCTGCCGAACGATCCTTCCGACCTGCAGAGATCAGGCCGAAGCGCCACAAAGACCTTAGCTTACCAACCGTCTCGTCCTTCAGCTGCTCGGACAAGGGGTTGTAGAGCCCCGGCGATGCCCTTCAAATGGAGTACATCAACAGCTGGAGC
Source organism: Agapanthus africanus (assembly GCA_030015575.1). Taxonomy (NCBI): domain Eukaryota; kingdom Viridiplantae; phylum Streptophyta; class Magnoliopsida; order Asparagales; family Amaryllidaceae; genus Agapanthus; species Agapanthus africanus. The sequence goes on along the minus strand of CM057339.1, from coordinate 816,845,456 downwards.
AAGAGGAGCACCGGAGAAGCAGTCAGCCGAAATGATCCTCAATGCGGCCTATCACTAACTGCACCGTTTCCTCGGTGCAGTACTGATCATAGAGGTACACGTCCTTGAAGTTTATGATGTCGGGGATGGTAAAAAAGAAGTCCTCCATTCTTACGTTTTGGGTGTGAAGAAAGGAGTGCTCAACGCTCCTTCTGCTTTATAGCCCCGTTGCGCCCTCAGGAGTCCAACAGTCGCTCGTGCCTTCCACAAAGGCTGACCAAGCCAATGATGCTTAGCTGGTCTTTTCGGATCTATACCGCCGCGTGGTGGGCGTCCCGCCTTTCTCGGGGAGATCGGAACGACGCGGCTCTTATGCTCCGCCTCCCCCCACGCGTTAACGACACATGTCGACCACGACGGTCACTCTTCCCGGTGTCTGGGCGCCGTGGAAGATCGGACGGAAATCAAAGCCCTCATCAAGGGCAATCGGGCAGCTACCCTGCTCAGTTATCCCTGGCTGGTAGCTCCCTACCCACAACGCCAGAGATTAAAACCCTCACCAAAAGGCACCGGACAGTAACCTTGCTCGGCCCGTCCTTAGAATCAAAGCCCTCGTCAAGAGGCACCGGGCAGCAACCCTGCTCGGCCTGTCCTTAGCAAGCCCCTTACGGCCCCTCCCACGTTAAGGATCAAAGCCCTCATCAAGAGGCAATCGGGGCAGCAACCCTGCTCGGTTATCCCTGGCTGGTAGCTCACTATCCACAATGCCAGAGATCAAAGCCCTCGCCAAGAGGCACCGGACAGTAACTGTAACACCTTGGAATGCGTTTTGTAGCTAATTATATTTTAATGTGTGGTTTTTAATAAAAAGTTTACCAAATTAAGTTTTAAATATTTTATCCTATTTATTGTGTATTTTATTATATTTTTGTTAGGCACACACACACTTGTGCATGTAAACTAGGATGTAATTGTAGTTCAACCATTGCTTAATTAGTGTTAAGGTTGTATTAGGTGTTTTGGGTTTAATAGTGTTATGGTTGGTTTTAATTAAAATGATTTTGGAAAAATGAATTTAAATGGGATTTTAGTATGGTTGATTGGTTGACCTTGGGAGAGAGAGAGAGAGAGAGAGAGAGCATGGGCATTATGGCTTTGCCCATGCCTCATTTAATGAGGGAAGAGAAAGAGAATGGGAGGGGGTTTGGTTTTTCTCTCATTTCTCACTCATTTCCTCTCTTTTCTTTCACTCTCTCAAACACACACACACACATTTGCTGCCCCAGCAGCATCCTCACCATCATCAGCTTCATCATCATCATCTTATAAACAACAACAACCAAGACAACAACAGCAGCAGCTTGCATCACCCTCACCATCAGCAGCAGCTTCAACATCATCAGCATCATTATCATCTTCATTCACAACAACACTACAACAACAACAACAATAACAACAACAACATCATCAGCAACATCAACTACAACAACAGCAGCAACTTCATCACACACACACCCATAGCAGGAGGCAACAGCAGCAGCAGCCATCAGCATCATCATCATCATCACCAGCAGCAGCTGCAGACACCACCATCATCATCAGAAGCAGCAGCAGGCATCAGGAGCAGCAACAAGCAGCAGTAGCAGGAGCACCAGCAATTGTAGCAGCTTCTTTCACTTCCTCACCTGCCTTCTAAGGCTCTGTAGGGTATAATTCTGAAACCCTTTTCCCTAGTTGCTTAGCAATGTGTGGTTTTGTGTCGATTAGTGTTAATTAGCTAGTTTAGTGCTAGTTTTGGTGATTAGTGAGATATTGTGGTAAATTGATGATTGTGTTGGCTAACCTAGTATATTTAAGTGCTAAGTAGGCCACTTCAACTGAGAAATCCTCCGATTTCACTAAAATACCATAGGGTTTCTTATTGTGCAAAATTGGTGTTTTTAAGTGATATACTGGACATTTGTGATCTGCTATAGACCCGGACCTTGCAGAACAAAATTGAGAATACTGGGACATGATACCTAGGTCTAGACACCACCACCAGAAGACGACCCCCTAACTCCTAACTCTGGCCGCCAATTTCCTTGTTTTGGCCGCAAATTTGCGGCCCAGTAGGGAGCTTGGGTGTTGGGGTTTTGGTGTAGGGCTCCCTGCTGTGTTCTCTAGGTCCTTGGCATGTCTAGTTTTGTAATATCTTGCCTGTAGGAAAATCTGGGACTATATGTCGCTTTTGTGTTTCGTTGTGTTTGCGCGATACGCGCGATACGTGAGTGGGTTCTGTGATCCAGCGCATCGCGGCGTGTCGCGATGGTTTTAGACGCGTACACACACGATTCAGCGTATCGTGCACACGCGCGCTTAGTTCGCGACGCGAGTTTCTCGTTTTGGTTCGATATCGCGTTTCGCGAGATGTTTGGCTTATATGTGATTTACATGTCTTATTTGCAGGTTTGCAGACAGGGACTATAGATACCACTACTGAGGAAGCAGACGGTAGGATTCACCCAGCGTGGAATGTAGGTGAGTAGATATAACATCTACAGGGGAATCGCCCGCATGGCGTTATGCGTCTGGGCTAGGATTCAATTACCTGTCGCACATTCTACGTCATTGTAGAATTGCGCCTTACTGCATTTCCTAGATATAGTTATACTGTGACTAGCAGCCGTAGGACACTGCACACATTATTGACGGTTCATGTTGCACGAGCACGGATTGCATGCTACACACACACCGTCAATAATTGCCATGTCACACACTACCCCTTATAGCTACCATTGCTTGCCATACTTGACATCTAGCTTATCGGTATACCTATAGTGTATCATACCTTTAGTGATAGGTATATTTTCACTTTGCGATACAGCTACAGGTATACCTCCTACATATTTTACCTATACCGGGAGGGATTTCCTACATATGTTACTTATACCCAGGGGGTATACGACATCAGTTTCTATAGGTAGATACCTATACTTCGCTACACCTGTATGTTAGATACATACTCAGTTGTTGTCGCATATTCACATTTACTGATGTTACTTAGCTGTACCTTATCATGATTTTGTATACATCTGGTTCAGCTATATACTTGTGTTTACCTGCTCGCATTCAGATATATCGCATACATTATTCCTGGATTGCGCATTGTTTATCTGGATTTTTCATGATGTTTTCGGGATTTGGGAACCGCGGGAGTTCATGAAATTATGCATACATGTAACAACCCGGTTCCCTTGATATGATATTTCGAGCGTCCCCCATGAGTTTTATCGGTGCTGATTTTATGCTCCATACGATGTGTGGTTGCCGTATGAGAGTACATGGTGGGGCCCGGTATGGTTCCCCTCGGCAAGAAGATCGATGGGTTTGCCGATTGAGCCTGGAGGTGGGCGAGTACCTACCGGTGATTGTTTGGACCTGGCAGTTGTCTGGAGGCTACTGGCCAGAGTAGAGAGATGGATGCGGGATGACCTGTACTGTCGAGGCCGAGGGCCGACACTGCAGACGGACCCCGTGGGCTGATACGGACTGACGGAGCCCCATATACGAGGATTTCTGTGTCGATGCTTGGCACACGGTTTCATGATATTTCTTTAACCCCCTTTTTGTATATATAACAGGGGATTTAGCCGTTGTTATATATACCCTTACACCAATATTAGTGGTATGGGACGCTAATATATGTGTATTGCCCCCATCATATTTATTTCTGTACATATATATATACATACCTTTAGGATGTTAGAAACATACTTGAGATTGGACTTGGGATACTAGGTGATTCATTGAGATTGGATATTGGACATACCTATGTGATTGGTGATTTGTACATTCGGGATATAGAAGATTACTCGATATTGTACATTGAGGAGATGTGAGACTTATATGATGTGAGTGCCCAATGTGGGGGCTGATCTGAGGATTTGGGATTGGAGTATCTTGATGGATTGTGATCCTGCCACGACGTCAGGTTTCCGTGGAAAATGACATATTCCACCCTATACCTCACCCTTACCTACCTTATGCACAGATTCATATATTGGTAGTACTTGTAGTGTACCCTTATGATAGTTGCATATTTGCCTTCTCATATCTCTATTGCATAGTTATTGCATACTATTATCATGTCATCATTGCTTCACATAGTAAATGTACCTGCTAGTGTACTCTTCTTATTCAGCATTGCATGACATATTACTACTGTAATCGCATATCTTAGATTCATGCTGTACGTGCATTCCTGCGATTACCTGCATATGTTTTATACTATTCACGAGTTGGCAACTCACCCCCGTTGTGCCACAGGTGTTTCAGGTTTTTCCCCAGAGTAGTCGAGGCAGGCTATTTCTCTATTCAGCTATCCAGCTACCTTCTTTTGCTACAGATACCGCATCAGCTCACAGTACTATTTTGCATAGGTGGGTTAGACGGTTATCTGTATTATATATTGTACCTTCGTTGTATTGTACTCTCCATCTACTGTTGTATTATTGACATAGAGACTTGGTGAGGACGTTAGTGTGTATTATTGTGGATTTATGTCTTTTATTTATATACAGCTTCTCTCTACTGTCTTTATTTCTTCGCTACGGCGTCGTATATTTGTATTCATCTTGGCTGGTTTTCATCAAAAGGGGGTGTTGCTAAAATTTTAAAGAAGGAAAATAAGACTTTTTTTTAAGAATTTGGGTTGCGATTTCAATGGTTTCAAAACTTAGATTATCTTTTCCGTATTTCTCATGGTTTAGATTTCTGGGTTTGGCTTTCTTTTACTACGTTGCGTCTTTAGGCGTTGCGTAGTATTAGGGCCGTCACGGGCCAATTCCGGGTCGTGACAAAGTTGGTATCAGAGCGTTAGGTTTTACCTTTCGGAGTGTAGGATGGCCTTAGTATGATGGAGTAGGCAGCTTAAGCAGAGTAACGTAGTGTGTGTATGTCTGCAGCATACCCACAGCGCGGTACCTTGCATTAAGTGACCTAAATACAATTTGCTTGACATTCCTTCCTTGATGATTCATATCTTTGGGATTCGATTTCCTCATTCTTATCGAATCTCATCTTATATCTATTTATAGCCTTGCCGCCGATGACTATGGGGACTCAGAGTGATGCAGCGAGGGCCGAGGTCAGAGTTAGCTCGGGTGAGACGAGTACTGACCAGGATGGCACTCTAGTTGCACAGGTGCAGACGGAGCAGCCTACGACCTATACTATGGATAGACTTTTGGTAGAGATGCAGGAGTTCCGCCAGACGATGAGTTCTTTAGTTGACGTCGTTCGGGAGCTACGACAGGAGGTTGTCACCCCCGTTACTCAGCTATCCCTTACGATCAGTATGCAGCAGTCCGTCACCTACATAGCACCAGTGGTTGCAGCTCCAGTTGACGAGGCGCATATTACAGAGGCTCAGAGAGTTCCCGGACAGTGGAGGACTCGTACCAACGTACCAGCCCAGAGACAGAGGTTTGGTCGTCGAGACAGATTTCGTGGCCACTACGGGAGTAGCAGAGGCTTAGGACGAGGACAGTCGTTCAGCTCTCATCCCCAGGATGGTCAGCAGTCAGCACGTGGATGTTTTCGATGCGGAAGCCTTCAGCACTTCGTCAGGGATTGTTCCTCAGCACGGCGTCGGGATCGTATTCAGAGAGGCCGTGGACGTGGAGGATTTGCTCAGAGGGCTCAGGCTACCAGAGGAGTTCATCCAGCTGCGAGTAGAGGGCAGACACAGGAGTTTGCTTCTACTCATCGGGACGCGCAGACGTCCAATGTGGAGTTTTCAGGTACCCTTGAGTTATATGTTCTCAGGTATTCGTTTGTTCTCTTGCTTGTACCGTGGTGGGGTAGATTAGTCGTAGTGGTGTTAACTTCTGTCAGCGATTCTTTTGTTGCGCGACACGTATTCAGTTTTGTGCCAATCGGATAGGAGGTAGAGATTCGTCCGTCGTTTTGATCCTTCTAGAGATGTTGGATTTGACGTTCTCCTGGGCACGGACTGGTCAGCTACGTGTTAGGCGTCTGTGGACTACCGTGTGGAAACAGTTAGGTTTTGCTTTCCCAGGCAAGTCAGTTCTTGTTGTGCAGGTGGGTAGTTGGGCCGCCTCTCACAGCTTGAATTCAGCCTTTTTCGCTAGTCGGCTACGAGGAGATGGCGTGGATTCTTGGCGTTCATTCGTGATACCGGAGCCACCGTGGGATTGTTGGACCGGGTTCTTTTCGTGCGAGAGTTTTCCGACGTTGTTCCAGATGAGCCGGCGAAGCTGAGGGAGCTTAAGGATCAGCTGCAGAGTTTTGGTTTGGGGAGTTTTGTGCGTCTGAGTGTTTCGCTTTTGGAAGCTCCTATTTCTGTTCGTCAAGGAGAAAGACGGCAGTTTGGGGTTGCGTATCGACGGATCGTCAATTGAACCGGCTTACGGTGCGGATAGGTATCCTTCACCTTGCCGTGGCGATTTCTTCGATCAGCTCCAGAGTGCGAGACATTTTTCTAAGTGTGCTTGGGATCAGGTCATCATTATTGCGGATTCGGGATGATGGCATTCCGAAGACTGCCTTATGCGTGCTACGGGCTTTGTGTGTTTCGGTGAGTCGTTGGATTCCCTGATGCCCTAGCAGCATTCGTAGATATGATGAACCAGATTTCTTCAGGCCGTTCCTCGACCAGTTTTTGTTGTGTTATTTACGACACTCTGGTCTATTTAATGTGTCTTGAGGGACAGGAGTAGCACTTGAGGATTTGTTATGCAGATGCTGGGAGAGCACCAGCAATTTGCTAAATTCTCAGAGTGTTTCTTCAGGCTTGTTTTGTGTTGACTCCTAGGTCTTGTAGTCACGGGAGACGGTTTCGTATGGTTCCGAGGGAGATTGTGACCGTACGGCCTAAGTCCAGACATGTGTGCAGGACGGAGATCCGCAGATTGTTGGGCTTAGCAGGGTTTTACCGCCGTTTCAGGCAGGATTGCTAGAGTGGTGCTGCACCAGTGACTGAATGGACCAGAAGGAGGTTTCTTTTCTGTGGACTGAGGCATGTGTACGGAGTTTTCAGCAGTTGAAGATTCAGTTAGCAACTGCATCAGTCTTTCTTTGCTTTTGGTTCGGGCGACCTTGTTGTTTAACTGTAATGTTTCTTGAGTGGGCTCGAGGGTGTACTGAGGTGACACTATAGAGATATCGCTTTTGCTTTCCCTACATTTGGAGGAAGTACGAGAAGGATATTCCACTCATGATCTGGAGATGGCCGCAGTGGTTTTGCGTTGGGAATTTGGAGACACTTCTTGTTTGAGAGTCGTGTCAGATTCTCCACGGACCACTAGAGCTTAATGTACATCTTCCTGCAGCAGATTTGGATTGTTGTGTTAGTCTTCTGCAGATTTACAGTTCTTGTGTGATCGTCGAGTATAACTTAGTTCGTCTCTACGGAGGGGACAGCTTGCTCATGTCCGCGCCCGACCACTTTCCTTAAATCGTTTTCGCGAGACACTGCCCGTCGAAGCTCGTACGTCAGAGATACTTGAGCATATTCGGCTGGGTAATGATTCGGAGACCTTGATTTGTGACAATGATGTGCTAAGTTAGGGACGCGTTTGTGTACCTGGTTTCATCGGGTAGAGACGTATAAACCTAGAACATGCACATCTGTCAACTCTCTTTATTCATTCAAGTTCCACCAGCTTGACGTGACTTGTGAGATAGTTACGAGTGGACAGGGATGTAAAGAGAAGTTTCAGGTTTCGTTTCAAGTGTCTGTCTTGTTGTATGCTTTGGGTCGAGCATCTGAGGCCGGCTGGAGAATTGCAATCTTTTTACCGTTCCGAAGAAGGAATGGGAGCAGATCTCCATGAATTCCGTTATGGTTTCTACACAGTTAGTTAGGGTATGACTCCATTCGGATTCTTGTTGTCCGGTTTTACTCAATGTGCTCATTTGTGTTTGTTAAGTTTGGTCGTCAGCAGCTTGGGATCGTCACTCGCCATCGTTAGGGTCTCCTTCGATAGCCGTTAGCAGGAGACACTCCAATTGGCCACCCTTAGGCTTAGAGGTTATGTCGTGTCGATCGCCAGCCTGTTGTCTTCTGACTCTGCGTAAGTAGGACTTTGGACCCCAGCTAGTCTAGAGACTTCGGAGACGGTCCAGTTGTGTTCAGGTCAGGATGAGAACTGTCCATTGCAAACAGATGTCTTATGACGACTGTGATAGTCATAGACTCGAGTTCGCAGGGACAGATCATGTATTCCTATGGACTTTCCGATGAACGACGTGCTGGATGTTGGGAAGCTTATCCCAAGATTTAGGTCCTTCTGAGATCCTATCAGCGAGTTAGTTTCGTTGCCTTTAATTTGGCACTTCCGCCCAGATTATTAGAATTTCACCCCGTATTCCTTGTGATGATACTTTACAATTACCTTCATGACCTTCTCACATGATTTGACATCAGACCATTGAGCTGGACGCGATCTTTCGCTCACCAGTAGCCATGTGTGTTAATGGCTCGGCTGGTGGAGGAACATCGGTCAAGGGTCTTGCCATCTGTGAAGGGTTTTCTTGGACGTAGCCGTATAGTGAGGTAGTCACTTGGGAGGCTGCGAGCGAGATTTGAGGATTTTAATCTTCTCTTTGAAGGTATGCGTATCGGAATATTTTTAAATTCGGGGACGAATTTCTTTTAAGGGGGGGAGATTGTAACACCTTGGAATGCGTTTTGTAGCTAATTATATTTTAATGTGTGGTTTTTAATAAAAAGTTTACCAAATTAAGTTTTAAATATTTTATCCTATTTATTGTGTATTTTATTATATTTTTGTTAGGCACACACACACTTGTGCATGTAAACTAGGATGTAATTGTAGTTCAACCATTGCTTAATTAGTGTTAAGGTTGTATTAGGTGTTTTGGGTTTAATAGTGTTATGGTTGGTTTTAATTAAAATGATTTTGGAAAAATGAATTTAAATGGGATTTTAGTATGGTTGATTGGTTGACCTTGGGAGAGAGAGAGAGAGAGAGAGAGAGCATGGGCATTATGGCTTTGCCCATGCCTCATTTAATGAGGGAAGAGAAAGAGAATGGGAGGGGGTTTGGTTTTTCTCTCATTTCTCACTCATTTCCTCTCTTTTCTTTCACTCTCTCAAACACACACACACACATTTGCTGCCCCAGCAGCATCCTCACCATCATCAGCTTCATCATCATCATCTTATAAACAACAACAACCAAGACAACAACAGCAGCAGCTTGCATCACCCTCACCATCAGCAGCAGCTTCAACATCATCAGCATCATTATCATCTTCATTCACAACAACACTACAACAACAACAACAATAACAACAACAACATCATCAGCAACATCAACTACAACAACAGCAGCAACTTCATCACACACACACCCATAGCAGGAGGCAACAGCAGCAGCAGCCATCAGCATCATCATCATCATCACCAGCAGCAGCTGCAGACACCACCATCATCATCAGAAGCAGCAGCAGGCATCAGGAGCAGCAACAAGCAGCAGTAGCAGGAGCACCAGCAATTGTAGCAGCTTCTTTCACTTCCTCACCTGCCTTCTAAGGCTCTGTAGGGTATAATTCTGAAACCCTTTTCCCTAGTTGCTTAGCAATGTGTGGTTTTGTGTCGATTAGTGTTAATTAGCTAGTTTAGTGCTAGTTTTGGTGATTAGTGAGATATTGTGGTAAATTGATGATTGTGTTGGCTAACCTAGTATATTTAAGTGCTAAGTAGGCCACTTCAACTGAGAAATCCTCCGATTTCACTAAAATACCATAGGGTTTCTTATTGTGCAAAATTGGTGTTTTTAAGTGATATACTGGACATTTGTGATCTGCTATAGACCCGGACCTTGCAGAACAAAATTGAGAATACTGGGACATGATACCTAGGTCTAGACACCACCACCAGAAGACGACCCCCTAACTCCTAACTCTGGCCGCCAATTTCCTTGTTTTGGCCGCAAATTTGCGGCCCAGTAGGGAGCTTGGGTGTTGGGGTTTTGGTGTAGGGCTCCCTGCTGTGTTCTCTAGGTCCTTGGCATGTCTAGTTTTGTAATATCTTGCCTGTAGGAAAATCTGGGACTATATGTCGCTTTTGTGTTTCGTTGTGTTTGCGCGATACGCGCGATACGTGAGTGGGTTCTGTGATCCAGCGCATCGCGGCGTGTCGCGATGGTTTTAGACGCGTACACACACGATTCAGCGTATCGTGCACACGCGCGCTTAGTTCGCGACGCGAGTTTCTCGTTTTGGTTCGATATCGCGTTTCGCGAGATGTTTGGCTTATATGTGATTTACATGTCTTATTTGCAGGTTTGCAGACAGGGACTATAGATACCACTACTGAGGAAGCAGACGGTAGGATTCACCCAGCGTGGAATGTAGGTGAGTAGATATAACATCTACAGGGGAATCGCCCGCATGGCGTTATGCGTCTGGGCTAGGATTCAATTACCTGTCGCACATTCTACGTCATTGTAGAATTGCGCCTTACTGCATTTCCTAGATATAGTTATACTGTGACTAGCAGCCGTAGGACACTGCACACATTATTGACGGTTCATGTTGCACGAGCACGGATTGCATGCTACACACACACCGTCAATAATTGCCATGTCACACACTACCCCTTATAGCTACCATTGCTTGCCATACTTGACATCTAGCTTATCGGTATACCTATAGTGTATCATACCTTTAGTGATAGGTATATTTTCACTTTGCGATACAGCTACAGGTATACCTCCTACATATTTTACCTATACCGGGAGGGATTTCCTACATATGTTACTTATACCCAGGGGGTATACGACATCAGTTTCTATAGGTAGATACCTATACTTCGCTACACCTGTATGTTAGATACATACTCAGTTGTTGTCGCATATTCACATTTACTGATGTTACTTAGCTGTACCTTATCATGATTTTGTATACATCTGGTTCAGCTATATACTTGTGTTTACCTGCTCGCATTCAGATATATCGCATACATTATTCCTGGATTGCGCATTGTTTATCTGGATTTTTCATGATGTTTTCGGGATTTGGGAACCGCGGGAGTTCATGAAATTATGCATACATGTAACAACCCGGTTCCCTTGATATGATATTTCGAGCGTCCCCCATGAGTTTTATCGGTGCTGATTTTATGCTCCATACGATGTGTGGTTGCCGTATGAGAGTACATGGTGGGGCCCGGTATGGTTCCCCTCGGCAAGAAGATCGATGGGTTTGCCGATTGAGCCTGGAGGTGGGCGAGTACCTACCGGTGATTGTTTGGACCTGGCAGTTGTCTGGAGGCTACTGGCCAGAGTAGAGAGATGGATGCGGGATGACCTGTACTGTCGAGGCCGAGGGCCGACACTGCAGACGGACCCCGTGGGCTGATACGGACTGACGGAGCCCCATATACGAGGATTTCTGTGTCGATGCTTGGCACACGGTTTCATGATATTTCTTTAACCCCCTTTTTGTATATATAACAGGGGATTTAGCCGTTGTTATATATACCCTTACACCAATATTAGTGGTATGGGACGCTAATATATGTGTATTGCCCCCATCATATTTATTTCTGTACATATATATATACATACCTTTAGGATGTTAGAAACATACTTGAGATTGGACTTGGGATACTAGGTGATTCATTGAGATTGGATATTGGACATACCTATGTGATTGGTGATTTGTACATTCGGGATATAGAAGATTACTCGATATTGTACATTGAGGAGATGTGAGACTTATATGATGTGAGTGCCCAATGTGGGGGCTGATCTGAGGATTTGGGATTGGAGTATCTTGATGGATTGTGATCCTGCCACGACGTCAGGTTTCCGTGGAAAATGACATATTCCACCCTATACCTCACCCTTACCTACCTTATGCACAGATTCATATATTGGTAGTACTTGTAGTGTACCCTTATGATAGTTGCATATTTGCCTTCTCATATCTCTATTGCATAGTTATTGCATACTATTATCATGTCATCATTGCTTCACATAGTAAATGTACCTGCTAGTGTACTCTTCTTATTCAGCATTGCATGACATATTACTACTGTAATCGCATATCTTAGATTCATGCTGTACGTGCATTCCTGCGATTACCTGCATATGTTTTATACTATTCACGAGTTGGCAACTCACCCCCGTTGTGCCACAGGTGTTTCAGGTTTTTCCCCAGAGTAGTCGAGGCAGGCTATTTCTCTATTCAGCTATCCAGCTACCTTCTTTTGCTACAGATACCGCATCAGCTCACAGTACTATTTTGCATAGGTGGGTTAGACGGTTATCTGTATTATATATTGTACCTTCGTTGTATTGTACTCTCCATCTACTGTTGTATTATTGACATAGAGACTTGGTGAGGACGTTAGTGTGTATTATTGTGGATTTATGTCTTTTATTTATATACAGCTTCTCTCTACTGTCTTTATTTCTTCGCTACGGCGTCGTATATTTGTATTCATCTTGGCTGGTTTTCATCAAAAGGGGGTGTTGCTAAAATTTTAAAGAAGGAAAATAAGACTTTTTTTTAAGAATTTGGGTTGCGATTTCAATGGTTTCAAAACTTAGATTATCTTTTCCGTATTTCTCATGGTTTAGATTTCTGGGTTTGGCTTTCTTTTACTACGTTGCGTCTTTAGGCGTTGCGTAGTATTAGGGCCGTCACGGGCCAATTCCGGGTCGTGACAGTAACCCTGCTCGGCCCGTCCTTAAGGATCAAAGCCCTCGCCAAGAGGCACCGGGTAGCAACCCTGCTTGGCCCGACCTTAGCAGGCCCCTTACGGCCCCTCCCGCGCTAAGGATCAAAGGCCTCATCAAGAGGCAATCAGGCAGCAACCCTGCTCGGTTATCCCTGGCTGGTAGTTCCCTACCCCACAACGCCAAAGATCAAAGCCCTCGCCAAAAGGCACCGGGCAGTAACCCTGCTCGGCCCGTCCTTAAGGATCAAATCTCTCGTCAAGAGGCACCGGGCAGCAACCCTGCTCGGCACGTCCTTAGCAGGCCCCTTACGGCCCCTCCCGCGCTAAGGATCAAAGGTTTTCATCAAGAGGCAATCGGACAGCAACCCTGCTCGGTTATCCCTGACTGGTAGCTCCCTACCCACAACGCTAGAGATCAAAGCCCTCGCCAAGAGGCATCGGGAAGTAACCCTGCTCAGCCCATCCTTAAGGATCAAAGCCCTCGCCAAGAGGCACCGGGCAGCAACCCTGCTCGGCCCGTCCTTAGCAGGCCCCTTACGGCCCTTCCCGCGCTAAGGATCAAAGCCCCCATCAAGAGGCAATCGGGCAGCAACCCTGCTCGGTTATCCCTGGCTGGTAGCTCCCTACGCACAATGCCAGAGATCAAAGCCCTCGCCAAGTAGCACCAGGCAGTAACCCTGCTCGGTCCATTCTTAGCATGCTTCCCTATGCCCTCCCGCTAAGGATCAAAGCCCTCACCAAGAGGCAACTGAGCAGCTACCCTGCTCGGTCATCCATGGCAGGTGTTACTATCCATCGACGCCAAGGATCCAAGCCCTCGCCAAGATGCCATCCATGTCTAAGCGATCCCCACCTCGACTTCGGGATCATGGAGATACCGACCCTTCACCGGTCTTTGCAAACTTAGCAAATGATCGAATTCAACTCAACGGGCGATCGCCAGACGAAGAACCGACCTGACATGAAAGCTGGACCGTGCAAATACAAATGGTTCCCACAAACAAAAAGAAAATGTGCACGCAAAGAAACTGCAAAAAGATTTTTTATTCACAAAAATCAAAAGTCTCTACAAAGGTATTATGGGCTCCCCAGCCTAACAAAAGTGCTCGGAGGCTTATAAAATTTCAGAGCAAAAGAGAGAAATAAGAAGACGTGGGTCTTCAAGCCTCAGGGGCGGAGACGACCTCGGCAAGCGGTGCCTCCACTGCGACCACCGGGGTGGCATCTTCAGAGTCGGCACCACCGGCGGGAACTTCAGCGCCGGCAGCCGGGGCGACCGACTTACCCCTTGCACTCCCACCGGGTTCCCCGCATCATGTCCGGGGGCGATCCCCTGCGCGTCGTCGTCGAGAGGGTACAAGGCCCGAAGCTCGGCGTCAGGGAACTCCGGCATCTGAGCCTTGACAGAGTCGAGGGCGTCGTGCCAAATGACGTCCCCGGCTCTGGCAAGGTCAGCATAGAACTGATCCGACTTTTTATAGCTCGCCACCGCCTTCCGCGTCCGGTCCTTCGCCGCCTCGTTCTCCTTCCGGAAGGTGCTCGTCGTCTTCTTCATGGTGGCGATGAGCACCCTGGAGTCCTCCAACTGGGACTCGGCGGATCGGGCGGCCTCTCGGTACCGAGCGACCTCCCTGTTCCCGGCCTCCACTCGGTCTTCAAGGGCAGCAGCCCTCTCCATCGCCGCCCCCAGCTCCTGCCTTAAGCTCTCCTCCCGCAAGGAGAACTCGCCTGCGGCCCGTATCGCCGGAACAATCTCCTCGTCCTCCATGTGGACGACGAGGGCGACGTGGTGGAGGACCTGAAGAAAGAAAGAGGGTCAAAAAGGGGAGGGAAGCACCCGACCATGTGGACAAAAATGCTGGATGAAGAACCAGGCGAAGTGCGAACACTAACCTGCACGGCCTCTTGAGCTATCACCGCCATTTGGGCCCGGAGAGTTCCTCAAGGGACCCTGCCTCCGGCCGACCTCTCCATATCCGAGAGCAGGCTGTCGGCGACAGAAAACCCCGAGGGCACCTCGAAGCGAAGCTCCCCATCATCCACAAGAATCGGGAAAGCCGGGGAGCGGGGCGCCCTCCTGTGAAATCTCTTGAGGAACGGCGCAGGAGAACCTTCCTCGTCTCCCACCTCGGGGGCCCGAGGCTCTTGCTCCCGAGCACGCTTTTGAACCGGCGCATGACTAGACTTGAGAGCCCAGGGCTCGCTTGGACACCGGGGTGAAAGGGCCACCGGCAGGGCTGGAACGGACGGCGGGCGAGAAGGGCCGGCGCCTTTGGAGTTCTTCCCCCTCTTCGCGTCGACCACTGCCGTGCGGAACTTGCTCATATCCATGGGTCCTGCATAAGACAAAAATACGAAGAGTCAGCGATACCAGGAAAAAATACATAAGTCTAAACAGGTCGCCTGAGGGCTCCCAACTTACCCGCGTACTCGGCGGGGCTGAGCCCGGCCCAACTGAGGGCCCGCTCAGACAGCGGCACATCAACCCGAGGGAAGGGCTCCCACTTCGACACTGCCACCGCGTCGGGATCATTCGACCGCCTCACCCGTGGATATCTGGCCCTTTGCCACAGGGTGGGCATAGGTCAATCCTCACCCTCGGGCGGCGCGACAAAGAAAAACTTCCTCTTCCATTCATGAATGGAAGAAGGTACTACGACAATCCCTGACCCGGCAGTGTCTCCCGTTGTTTTCTGAAGGAAATATATACCCAACTCGGCTCGCCCTTGTGAGCGCCGGGGTGGTTTTTGTAGCAAAGGGAGGAAACAAGGAGGCTCAGGCCGAATGGGATCTGACTCAATCTCAACCGGACCAGAAACCCGAGGAGAATCCTCCAGGAGTTCGGCAGTAGCTGGCCCGGAGCTAACCCAAAACAGTTCAACGCCGCAATCACCTCGGGGGCGAAGGGCAGACGCAACCAGGCCCAAAAAGCCTCCAGGTATAGGGCAATCTTGTTGTCCCGTACCTGATTTGCCCTTTCCCCCTTCTCGGCCAGCCGAAGCGAATAGCATGGAGGAATAAGGAAACAAGTCTTGATGTTGACAAGCTCCTCCACACGCCTCAGCGAGGATCGCACGCCAAGAACACCCGAGACCTGTGCTCTGGGGACCGCCTCCGTCGCACAACCCCGGGAAGCATTACCAACCCTAGCTTCTCGGGGGGACTCCAACTTAGAAGATGAGGAAGAAGTGGAAGAGGAAGCTCCAGAAAACTCCCTAGAATCTACCCGGACGACATCTACAGACTCCTCAGAAGAAGACATCTAACCTGATTAAAGGGGGTGTCCTTGGGAGATCAAATGCGAGGAATCTGGACTGAGAAGAAGAGCGCCGAGCTAACACAACTAAGGATGAGGAAATTAGAAAGAGGTATGGGCCCTGATGGAGATCACACCTCTATTTATAGCTGCCGGTGTACACATCCTACGACTCCGATAGACTCCCGCCAAAGCAACGTTCGCAGCCAATGACCGTCAACATTCCACCTGTCGCACTCACATTGGACACGCCCCTTCGAGCGCAAGGACGCCTGCGACACGTCTCGCCAGCCAACCAACGCCTGACACGTGAGCCAGATCAACGACACGCGTGCACACGATCCGACGCTCCCCCCTTAATGCGAGATCTATTCCCTGATCCGCTGACGTCATCAAGAAAATACTACGCTTTGCCCGAGAATGCACGACCGACGATATCTTCGAACAAGAACTCACCTCGGATGATCGGTCAGACCACTCTTGACCCGACCAAGGAGCGGGTCGAGATGAGAGTGGGGGGCTAATGATGAGGCTCGATATCGTAACTCCCCAGATGCAGACACGTGGCAGATGACGTGCCCCAGAACTACAAGAAAGGATCAAGGACTTCAGTAGAGATCGCACCTCAGGATTACGGACCGAGGAGTCTCCCGATCCTTGGCGACCTTCCAGACCTCACCCGGCTCGCTCCGAGCTGTCATAGTACAAAGATGCTCGGCCTCCCACTCGTTCCCGAGCCTCCCACCGAGCTCATCTTCCTCGGTCTCATCCTGACCGACCCGCAGCGCCGGTCACAAGCACCTACGCCACAGCTCCATGAATCTCGCCATGCGCGAGATATCCGCCGCCCACGATCCCATGTTCCACGCCATCACGATCCCCTATTAACGAGCCTGCCTCGCCATTAATGCTGGATCCCGCCTATCACGCGTGCGTGACGTCGTGGGTGTAACGGCCGGCGTGATTCTCGCGCCTGTCTGCCCGTTGCTGCCACTGTATAATCCCCTCTCTCAGACGATCGAGGTACGCACTTCTTTCCACTAAGCCGCTACTCTGCCCAATTTGCACCACTAACTTGATCGTCGGAGGGTCCTCGGTGGCACAACCACCCCAGGACTTCCCTGCAAGTAGCTCGGCTCAACCTCAAATCCAAGCTCATTGAGATCCACACGCTAAAGGAGATAACCTCGACTTCAAATCTCAGCCGTCCATCAGCCCTTGCAGCAGATCAACGGAGGATAACATCTGAAGGAGATCCAGCTCCATCAGGACCCAATACCAAAATTTCTTATTATTGAAGTAGAGAAAACGAACCATAAACATACCCATTTCAGTTTGCAACAACTTCCAAGAGATGCATACCGCCACTATATTGATTAATTGTAAATTAACTGATTTGATCATCAATAATTTGTATCCATTTTGCATTCAACATTAAATTGCTAATCAGGCTTTCATTACATAAGTTAGATATGTCATGATTGAAGCTTACTCAAAGGAATCTTTATGTCTAGGTCTTTGCATTAACATAAATCACCACCATAATTGGTGAACATTTAAATGTAGTTAAGCAGGCAGATGCATATCACACACTTGACATGAGAACGCAACCACCGGTAACATGAAGTTTCTTTCAAAGAGAACGCAACCACCAGTAGCATGAGAAATTGTTGAGACAACATAGTATATGCCCGTGTCAAAAACCAATTAGTTGCATAACAAAGATCAATGGAACCATACATAGATTTTACTTTTAAGGCTTGAACAGAACCAGACATGAACAAAGATATACCTAATGGTTATGCATAGATATCTTATCTCAGTTTCACTTGGAATCTGCCACGAGGCATTGAAACTTGAAAAGCTCCTAGAATCGATGCACAAGAAGATAGATGGTTGAGTTAATGAGGGAGGCCTTTCTTAACACCGCTAAACAAGAATTCGGTCGCAAGAAAGAAACAAATTAGTAGATTAATAAGAGGGGGGAAATTATGCTATATACCTGTTATAAGACAGAATCTCATGCAGAATCAAGTGAATGGCAATTTTGTCAGTTACCAAAAGGAACTTCAAAGTTTTAAGAGCCATATTACAAGAAATTTTACAAGCATTTTGACATGGTGTTTGAAAAAACCTGAATGATATCCTTACACATGCAACAACTAAAATGTCTAGAGTGTAACTATACTAGCATGCACACTTTATTCATCAAAATAATATTTCTGAAGGTTTGTATATGGCTGTTGGCCAAGAAGAGAAAAACAATGCAAGAACAGATACATAGAACACATAAGAGAGGGATTCAGCTAAACAATCTGCCAGTCTATGCATGTCCTGTGTTTTCTGGCATTCACCTTATTAATTTTTATACTAAAAAAAATTAAAAACTGAAGCATCATATACAAAATTCATTTTCTTCAACATATGAAAAGCATACTTAAGCGTTGTGCATAACAATCTTTACCTTTATGGTCTTAAACAGGGGCAGCTCCTCGGTAAGGTGAGGTGGGAAAGCTGCCATACCCGAATCCATAGAATTGTTGTATTCATAAATACGTTGGTGAGCTCATAGAAAAAAATAAATATAGTTACGTTACAAATCTAGAACAAAAGGTTATTGTGCCTCATCGGTCACTGCTGTTGGAAGTTAATTCCTCAAACACATTAGGTCATAGGTTTGACTCCCTCTATGTATTTTTTTGTACATTTTTTGAAATTCTTTGAGGATAGTGACATGATATTTGTTAATGCTAAGAACTTTTTCATAAGTTTATATAAAGTTGAAAAGGAATTCTAACTTTCAAAAGAAAAAAACTCTACTGTCATAACCTGAAATAACCCAGGATCCGCCACGGGTCTTAGAGTAGTCATCTTGCATAACCAATAGGCATGCAAACTGCATGATCCGGTTATCAGACTGCATGCAATGCTAACTGCATGCATACTGCATATCTGCTCAACAACTCTCGTTTTATCCCACAATATTTGGTACAAGAACCTACACAGGAAAAAAAGAAAGGAAAAAAAACACATTCCATAAACGTTGCCACTAAATATGAGCTAGCATTTGGATTGTGCATGTGTGCATGTTTGAATATGCGGTAATGCCCATGGGGGCAGAGGCCATGTGCTTGTGCATGTTTGCATTGCATGGGTGTTTGGGTGCACACTAAGCATGCACATGCATGTGTATTAGAGAGATTTTCAGCTACAACGGATAAGTGCAATGCATTATTATAAAGAAGGCGAAGGGGGTGGAATGTACCTGTCATGACAGCATTCAGCAGTAGATAGACCTAAAGAAGAGGGGAATTGTATGTTTATCATACTAAGTAAGATGTTGAAGTACTGGCCCGTCCAAACAAAAAACCCATTCAATTCTTGAGAAAATCAAATGTTTAAAATGCCTATAAACTAAATTTCAAAAATATTTGAAGTCTGTTTCAGAAATACATAAAGACTGTTATTACTTGTTGTGGCAGGTTTCTTGAGATAAGTTTTCATTAGCAAGTTCCACTCGGTTATTTTCTATAACAAGTTGATCATATTAGTTCAGCATACACAAAAACCTATCGGAGTGGTTGCTAGACATGCAGAGTCCCTGCCATAGACAGAATCAATCGGATATTGTGAACATTTGGTTTTTCATCTGCTTAAACTTGATGTAAGAAAGCCGGCAAAGATTATAGTGTAGCGAGCTGTGTAATTTGTAGTTATAAGTGATCCATTGCAAACCGGTCCACGTTTTGTAAAAACGGGAACTCCCGATCTACGATATATTTTAACGATCAAATCCGTTCAAGTTGATCACCCTACCCTCAAATATATAGGTATGAAAAATCAAGAGATTTAAAGACCTTTTAACCTATGCATCGATGGGTGCAAAAATGAACGTCTATCGATAATGCAACATAAACGTCATCCGATACATAAGCTAGAGGTTTTTAAATCTCTTGATTTTTCATACACATATATTTGAGGATGGGGTGATCAACTTGAATGGATCATATCGTTAAAATATATCGTAGATCGGGAGTTCCCGTTTTAAAGAAAACGCGGACCGGTTTGTAATGGATCACTCCCCTATATATATGAGAATAATAGAGGAAAGAGATCATAGGAGGGGATTTCCTCCTATGGTATCGAAAAAGTACAATCTCCACCATTTTTTCCGATGATCGACATCCATCATCATCATCGTTATCATCTAAGATGTGCATACACCAAATTTCATGTGATTCCACCGCTTTTCACCGTTGAATTAGCAATGTAAAGAGTTCTATTGTCAGTAAACCATTAATTTTGCACCAACTAAATCAACGGTGAAAAATGGTATAATCACATGAAATTTGATGTATCCACATCTTAGATGATAAAGATGGACGTGATATATGCCGATCGTCGAAAAAAATCATGGAGGATACATTTTTCCGACACCATAGGAGGAAATTCCTTCCTATGGCACCTTTCCTCCGTTAAGCTCTCTCTCTCTCTCTCTCTCTCTCTCTATATATATATATATATATATATATATAAGATGTGGATACACCAAATTTCATGTGATTTCACCACTTTTTTCACAATTGAATTAGCAATATAAAAAGTTCTATTGTCGGTAAACCGTTAATTTTGCACCCTCTAAATCAACGGTGAAAAAATGATGGAATCACATGAAATTTGGTGTATCCACATCTTACATGGCAAAGATGATGATGGATGCCGATCGTCGAAAAAAATCACGGAGGGTGTGTTTTTTCGACGCCATAGGAGAAAATTCCCTCCTATGGCACATTTCTTCCATTATCCTATATATATATATATATATATATATATATATATAGTACGGATCCGTTAGGACGGATTCATGTTTTTAAATTCACATACCTCACCGTCAGCCGTTAGATCTGCTCTTTGTTTTCAATGGCTCAAATTAAAACAACTTAAAATCCATTAAATAAGAAAATAAATATTCCCTTCCCTAATTTTTGGAATCTATAATTATATGATTTGAATCAAAAGGACAGAAAGAATTCAAATTTCATGAACACAAAGATGAAAAATCAAAACATCCTACAGAACCTCATGATCTGAATCAATATTACCAAAATATTTTCATTAATCCAAAGATAAAATATCAAAGCATTAAACAAATCTTACCCTCATGATTCGAAAACAAGATTACCCAAAATATTCCATTAATCCAAAGATAAAAATAATCTAAACATCTAACAAATCCTGATGATTCCAAACAATATTAACCAAAATAAACGAATAGAGATAGGTATGCATCTCAAAAAATTAAGGAAGAGAATATTTGTTCTCTTATTTAATGAATTTTTAAGTTGTTTTAAGTCGAGTTGTTGAAAACAAAGGGCAGATCCAACGGCTGTTATTCAGGTTCGTGAATTTAAAAACATAAATCCGCCCGTACTATATATATATATATATATATATGAGGATAATAAAGAAAATGTGTCATATGAGAGAATTTCCTTCTATGGCGTCGAAAAAATACACCTCCACGATTTTTTTCGAACACCCAACATCATCTTTACTATGTAAGATGTGGATAAACCAAATTTCATGTGATTCCACCACATTTTCACCGCTGATTTAATGGGTGCAAAATTAACGGTTTACCAACAATAAAACTTTTTACATTGCTAATTCAACAGTGAAAAGCGGTGAAATCATATGAAATTTAGTGTATCCACATCTTACATGATAGATGCTGATTGTCGAAAAAAATCGTGGAGGATATAGATATTTGATGCCACCTAACGAAAAAACCTCATAAGTCTTCTTTTCTTCATTATTCTCTATAGTGATCTTAGGATGCTTTTTCGTTAGGTGCTGTCAAATATCTATATCCTCCACGATTTTTTTTCATGATCGGCACCCATCATCATCTTTATCATGTAAGACGTGGATAGACCAAATTTCACATGATTCCA
This sequence comes from Agapanthus africanus, assembly GCA_030015575.1. Lineage (NCBI taxonomy): Eukaryota > Viridiplantae > Streptophyta > Magnoliopsida > Asparagales > Amaryllidaceae > Agapanthus > Agapanthus africanus. Next base: position 816,823,549 of record CM057339.1, on the reverse strand, counting down.
CCATTTTTCACCGTTGAATTAGCAATGTAAAAAGTTCTATTGTCGATAAACCGTTAATTTGCACCCACTAAATCAACAATGAAAAAGTGGTAGAATCGCATGAAATTTGATATATCTACATCTTACATGATAAAAATGACAATGTTGGGTGCCGATCGTCAAAAAAAATCGTGGAGTGTATTTTTCGACGCTATAGGAAAAAAATCTCTTCTCGCATTTCCTCCATTATCCTTATATATATATATATATATATGAGAAAACGGAATATAAAGTGGTACTGAAGAAAATTCCTACATTAGTGGATGCATGGCATAATACCATTCATTGATTCATATGCATGATTATCTTGTAACTACATGCACTTAAATTAAAAAAGGTTAAGAGGAATCCATCAATAATGCATTGCCATGTGTCCTGACGCTGTAAAAGATTTATACAGTGGCACTGTATACTCCGCATCATATATATATATATATATATATATATATATATATGGAAAATTGTTACTAAGGCGGCATCTACATTTTAGAGTGCACCCTAAGGAATGTTCGATATAAGTGTGATGAAGGTAATTATTTTAATTGTACATAGAGCTATATGGATAGAACATTCTTACTCGAGATGATAGTATGCTATCTGGTTTGCTTTATCATTCATGTGTATATGTTTTTCTTGCTATTACGTGTCGCTAATATATATTGATAAAACCCTTAAGATCTTTACTTGACTATCAGGATTATAATGAGATCATACTAGTGGGGCTGGGTTTTCTATAAGCACATCCATAAATGTTCCTAGTCGTGGGAGTATTAAGAGGGCATCGGTACTCTCGTGTAGATTAGTGTATACGTTTCTTGACCTCAACCGGGACGGTGGTTGGTCCCACAACTATTGATGCTTGACACCGAAGATTGTATACAGGCGTTCATTAAAGAATGACTACACTGAACGGACTTGCCGAGAACTCCTAAATGGTATTATATCTATAGTCAGATAACAGTTACCTGGTGACAATAGTACATGGTAGTCTTTTGATCTGAGATCGTCATAGTGTCTTGTGTGTGTTCCCACTATATTTTAACTTCTACCTAACCATGGTTTTAAAGAGCCGTGCATATAGGTTTTGGTTGGATATAGTCCCGAGACATATGGAGACAGTGAACGGTCAAGAGGGGATTCGTCTCTCCCGGTATAAAGAGTTGATGGCGCGCTATGCCCGGTATAAAGAGTTGATGGCGCGCTATGCATGATAGACTATAACCATAAACCCCTGGCCGGGGTAGTTGAGATAAGCTGATAAGGGTTATCAGTTGTATCTCAAATAGTTGTGAGTTTCATATCAATATGACTTATTAGGTTATTGGGGGTCTGACAATTTCCACCCGCAGACCCGATATGCGACACTCTTTGACGAAGATACCGAACTGTACGGTAATTGTCACTGATGAGCTTTGTTGGGTGCGGATGAGTTTGCTTATCGATTTACCTTCTGACACATACCTGGTAACCGTTACGTACAGCTAATACCGCTGACGAGCTTGTGGGTTAACCCGTTAGGGGATTGATCTGAAATTGTTTCAGACTCAATCAGATATAATTCTATTACTCACTGCCAGCGTATTGTCAAGTCTTTAAAGTCTTACGTTAAAAGTGCTCGCTCAGGCGAAACGATGATGTGATGTGCATATGGTGATACGTGCGGGGGTTTGATTAAACACGTATATATGATACGCGTACATTAATCGAACGTTTAAGAATACGAGCCGGTTGTTTAATAGCCCGCTACTTAAGTTAAGTGTTGACTTAATATCCATATATATGATATGGTTAGAGTTTGCTCGTGTTATACTCTCTTTAATATGTATATGACACATTATATATTGTATATGATACATACTCTTTCTCTCTCTATTAATATGTATAAGATACATATTAAATATATGTATGAGTACATATACTTTCTCTCTTTCAATATATGTATATGATGCATACTAGTATATAGTATATGATATACTATTTTGTCACTTTGTGACATGTGAGGCATGTGAAGAAAGGGGCCACTTGAAAAACATCTAGATATATTCTCAAGCCCTCTTTCTAGTGACATAAGGGGAGATGAGAGAGAAAATGATAGTGAGAAATTATTCATCCTCTTCATCTTCCTTTTCAAGAGAAGATAATAAGAAGAAGAAAAGAAAAGGAGAGAGCTTTACACATCTTCTACCTTCACCTATTAGCAATTTGTGAGAACCGGCTTCACAAAAGAAGTGTTCTTTAGTGAAGTGGGAGTTCGAGTGGGTTGGTTTCAAGGTGGATCAACTTCGACAAAGGAGATCGTAGATCAAGCCCGATCCGTCATCTTAAAAGCATAGCTTGGGTCTTCTACTTGAGTGTGGGCACGCTACAAAGATTGTAGCCCACTTTAAACCCTCAGTATAACTTGTGTTTTCTCTCTTGCTTTGTTACAATTGCTAGTATTTGCATGATCTTTGTTCTAGTTTATGGCGCTATTGTTTAGAAATTTTTGTTCTATTCTTCCGCCGCGGTCCGCAAGTGTTGCGATCCTAACACTGTGGACTGAAATGGTATCAGAGCCAATCCATCTATTAGTAATTGATTTTGTGACTAAAGAATGTAAAAATCCAATTTTTATGAAAACTTGTTTTGGAAAATTGCTCAAAAACCCTCTCATTTTTATCATACATGAGCCCTAGGGTTCCCGATTTGGACCGAAAACTCCTTCAGGGCTCGGGGGAACCCCAAGTCGCATTGGTGCTCTCGGGTTAGGGGTCCACCCATGGACCCTTTAGCGCTTTTGGGTCGTGCCTGAGATCCCTGATGGGTTCTCGAGCACTATTCGGATCCTTCGGGAATTGTTTTTGTGCGAAAATTAAGGGGATTTTGTTGTCGGGGTTGAACTACAGTTCTTTGGAATTTCAAGTGTGCGACCTCGTGGGTTGATATTCTGTAGTCACAGTGTCAAATTAACTTGATCAAATTGTTTGATCGAGTTGGTTTGAATACATATAAGGATGTGTCGGTAAACGTAGCCTAATTGATGTGTGATCAATTAGACTTGGCTGCAGAATGTGATGATGTGTATGGTTGGGTTTGAATTGTCGTGTTTGGATAACCTCTCGTGTGATGTGATGTGTTGTATTTTCAATTCATGTACTCTATGGCCTGCCAAAATGTATATTTTTTTATTAGTTCCTTCGAGTCCTTTTTATAATGTACATAATACAGGTTGTCCCGTGAAGAAGTGTCCGGACCGCCGGGTTCTAGAATTGCACGATTGCCCTCTCAAGGTGTTGAGACCGGGTGCACAGGTTCTAAAATTGACGGATGGTTCGCCGCACTTGTAGGGGCTTTTCGGTTTGGCTATGTACGGGCTATTCACACGATGAAATGCTGCGCTTCGTTTTGAGCTTAAGTGAAATACGAGATTCATAGTATATCCGACTATTCCATTCTCTATGATGTTTACCGCATGCATGTGTTTATTTACTTACGATGACCTAACATGCATGTGTGTGACTGCTTGCATATAATGATTCTATATGCTTTTCAATTGCAAAAGTCTTGCGTCCGCCCTGCTGTTAGTTACCTAACCTAACAGTGAAGACCCGATACCCCGTGGCGATTGCAATTGGCATATAAATCTATTATTCTATTTTATCTTGTGTTTGGTGTGAAACATATGATTCTAGATAAAAGAGTTTTTTCCTAAATGATGAGACTACATTAATATAATTAATGTAAAGAAAATAAACCTAAACTGGTGTTGTAGGAACCAGTCAGTTTTTCAAAACAACTTAGCTTTCAAATCACTCGATTCTTTCAACGATACCAAGTTCATTACATTAAAGGTTTTATTCAAAACCAGTTATAGCCCTCTGTTATTTCAGATAAGTAGAGTACTTAATATTCGTGCCGCGTTTGTTGACCTTGGTCAAGACATAGCGTATGGTCGCTAAGTGATATTTGTCTGCCTCAGATGATGAGATTGGTTAGGACAGTCGTGTGACCTTGTTATCCTTTGTCAATGGTCATACAGATGGATCTAAATAACGGGTTGAACTTGACTAACGACTTATGGTTTGCTGACCTTTGTTAAGGTCATAAGCCGTTGGGTAAAAACCATATCTAAAGTTTCGATTGTTGAAATTTGCAATGGGATTGCACCTTCTATGGAGTATGGTGATTTGTTGACCTTTGTAAAGGTTGTCACGCCATGATAATTGGATAATGATACCCGCTGTGAATAAAAGTTATTCTCGACAAATTCTTGTTTTCGTAATAAACTAACTCAGTAGGTGTCTAGAAAGGTGTTTGCGGGATCACGCCTCTAAGGAATGGGGGTTATTTTATCAGGTTCGTGTGAAAGCGCGGAGAGCCTCCCTTCTAGTACTTACACTGGCCTAGCCGACCGGTTAATAAACTTGTAGGATGATAATGATTCCGGCTAATTCTTCTTTTAAGGTTTGAAGAAGAATTCAACTATACAGTAGGAGTCATCCTAATTAGATAAACTAATAAACCAATCTAATCTTGCAAAAGCACACACCGAGTGTATCTTTTCTCTCTTGGCAGCGACCATAACTGACCGTAAACTAAAACTCGTAAAACCAAATTAACGGAACCTTATTATAATGCATAGTTTTGGAATATCAAGATTGCCCTTATTTACAACCAAGTCACATATGTTCTTACCGCTCCTACTTCCACTTCTATGACTCCAGAATCCTCTATATTAGATACAGAGATCCATGTTGAATGTAACCGAGATTGCATGTTGGCCTAATGCCTCATGTTAGTCTTCATAAGCAAGAAGTTGCGGAGGCAACACGAGAAAATGAATGTATAGTCTATTCTTCTCCATACAAATTGGTTGCATGAAGAGCCATCTCGTATAGTTGCATATGAGACCTCGTAGAAATTATTTCAGTCGAGGATAACCACCGTTTTTCATTCTGGAGAATGAATTATATATTGATATAATTCTATTGTCACTTCCCTCCACCTTCTCTCAAGATTGAAAGCTCCTTCAATAAGGTGAATACACCGATTATACTTATTAGATAGTTTTCTTCCAAACCCAAGGCTAAAACTAAAAGGAAGAGAAAAAAGAAAACCAACTAGTCTAAGAATGGTGAAAAGAAGATAAGGCGTAAAGACATAAAATGGGGTTACAGTTAAGGGACAAAGGAGATTACAACTACTGTCGTGATCTTGGGTATTGAAAGAGGCATTACATGGAATACCTGGCCCACCCCTTAAAGCATAAAGATGCTTCATTCTTTGTTGTGTTTGTAATTGAAAACTTTTTTCTCAATTAACTTTACTTCCTGGGTATGAAATACCGATTCAGGATCTCATATCTGTAAGATGTTATAGATGCTGAGAAGAAATCGAGTATTGGGAAACGGTGATTTGATTCTCAGAGTCGGAAATCGGAGCAAATGTTACTATTGGAGAGAATCACATGTATTTGCATAGTGGCACACTTTTGGTTTTGAATATCTGTTGTCATGCACCAGCTTTACTTTTAAAAATAATATTCGTTTCTTTATTAGATAAAGAAGGATATTAACATGTTTTGAAAATTATGTTATGAGTATTTACCTTGATCAAATGTTGATTGAGTAAGGTGCATAGAATAACGGTATAGATATTCTTAACTAAAATATAGTTCTCAACTTACAACACACGGAGTAAGAGTTAGTGGACTCTTAGGATTTATACATAGTGATGTATGTGCTCCGATATCTACACATGCAAAGGATGGATTCTTATACTTCATTTCGTTCACCAATGAGTTCTCTAGTTTTAGACATGTGTTTTAGCAGAAACGAAAAGTCCAAAATTTTTGAGAAATGCATAGAGTATAAGAATGAAGTAGAGAACCAGACGAGCGGAAGTATCAAGATTCTTCGATATGATCGAAAAAGTGAATACATAAGCTCGGTACTCGTGGTTGTCTAAAAGAGAATTTGATTCTCTCTCAGCTTACTCCTCCGATTATACCATAGCACTACAAGTATCGGAGAGGAGGACTCGCATCCTATGGGATATGGTGCACTCTATGATAGGTATTGCTGAGTTGCCTCTTTCTTTTTGGGGTATACACAGGAAACAGCTGCATACTAATTGAATAAGGTTTCGTCTAAATCATTATCTATGATTCCATATATGATATAGAATAGAAAAAAACCATATCTTAAGGTTGTGAAGATATGGAGTTATCTGGCTTGAGTTGAAAGCAGAATCCGGACAAGCTCAAGGCACGTTTCAGTAATGTGCATCTTAAGTATTCGCAAGGGTTTAACTTCTACCACATTGAGAATCAAAAGTTGTTTTGTTCTCGACACGCCATCTTTTTAGAAAAGGAATTTCTTGCAAAAGAAATTAGTAGGAGTATAGTAGAACTGAAAGAGATTCCAGAACCACAAATGGTTACTGAAAATTTAGTAAAACTTAAGGATTCAATTGTACCCGACAAACTTTAGTCACTCCGTAGAACTAGTAGGCATGCTCAACCACCCGAGAGATACTACGGTTTTCTTGTATACAGTGACAGGGAGGTTTGCATCATGATTGATGATGACCCTACTAGTTATCAGCAGGCCATAAGGAGTAGTTGCTTCCGAAAGATGGCTAGATGCCATGAAATCAGTCACGCCCCGCTTCCCAGAGTACGGGCAGAGGACGCGACGGGTCATGCGATGCATTTACTCAGAAGTAAACATGCTAAGTGTATCTAAGCAATATAAAATAAAATACACAAGAGACAAGATGTAAATGAACAACTTTATTTATTAAACATTCTTTTTACAATACAGCTGAAATGTAAATACATGGAATGAAAGCAATGTCTAAATAATGGCATAACAGAAATGAAAATATGTACAAGTAATCTAGAGCTCTGGGTCGAAGGCTATTTGATCCAAGTCCTCGCTGCTAGGCTCTGTCTCCAGAAGGTCCGATCCACCTGACAACATTCCAAAGAAAGAAGAAAGGAATGTCGTCAGCAAACAGTCGCTCGGTAAGTCTCAAAGAATAGGTTAGACAGAATAGACAAAAGGAGAATGTAACTTTTAAAGTTGTATTATATTGTTAACGCTGTCGTTTGTAGCTTGGTACAGAAAATACCAGTGTATACGATAGCAGTCCTACTATTCCGGAGACTAAGGTATACGGAGCACAAGGAACCGTTCAGCCATAGTACAACGGCAATGGATATTCAGATTAGGTGTATTATAGTGACAGTCTCTTGTCACTTTTAACACCTTCCGTACCAATCTACCCCTTATAAACCCCGTGGTGTCTTGATTGTATTGTAAATTGTATATGGATGACTTGCCGAAACCATGATATCAGTAACGGAACGAATATAATGGATGAACATGTAGATGGAGAATATCCATGGTTTGGTTCGGTCAATATAGATTGATATAGATTGAATAGACGGATTCATTTTGAATTGTAGTTTATACTTGAATCACATTCAAGTCAGATTGATTAGATTGAGACCCAGTCTAAGTCAGACACTTTGAAAAGAAATTGAAGTCCTGAATTAGTTTTGATGTTATCGGTAACTGCTGCACATGAACGGCAGGATTTGTGTTTTTTTTCCAAGATAATTACCGTGTTGATACCGTTTGTTAGATTGTCTACCTTAAATAGGCAAGTCCCGATATCTCCGGCTCCCTGAGGAGGTTTTATATAAAAATAGTTTGTTATAATTTTCAAAACACACCTCAAGCATTTAATTATCGTCTTTAAGGTTTTCATAGATGTATATTTTTATACAAGTGAAATTTCTAGTGAGTAAAACCCAACTTCATAATATATGGTATTTTATTGAAATATTGGAATTTTGTTGTATTTGGATGATATTTTCATGTAATAGTGATTCCTTTGATTTAGAAAACTTGGAATATTTTTTTAATTAAAATAGATATTTTGATAATATATATATATATATATAATGAAAATAATTTATTTATTTCCTTATAGAAATCTCATTTTCTAAAGATAAATGTATAAAAATTCCATCGAGATCGAATGCTCCTTACGGAGGTCTGCATCTCGCTCTACTAGGCCCAAGGACGTGCGATAATCCACACCATCCTGAATGGGGTCCCCAAAAGTGGTTGTAGAGGCGCAATTGTATGGAAATGTTTAATACATCTTTTTATAGAAATGGTTTTATAAGTTGAAGGTATTTATTTACAATGTCGTATTATCACATACTATGTTCCCAAAATTTCCATCGTGCTATATTAGAGATGTGTGTTGTGATGAGATAGATCATTATCCCGTGAACTATCTAAAGGTAATACAAATTTATATTGTTTTATGTCGGTAAACTAAAGTATGTGGTATTTTACTGTAAAACTGCGATAAAAATTGCAATATAAATTCTTTTGATATGAACTTGTTTAATATATTTGTTAATGTTTATTGAACATGATATGAAAGTTTGGTATTTTCTTGTTTAAGAAATATAGGATTTTTAACGAAAAACCGAATGGGAAGTCGGATTAACTCCGCTTCCGTCGGGTTTTAGTATTTAAGATCTTTAGAATAGAGAAAGAGAGGGGAAGAGGGGACTTACAGGCTATTTAGAAAGAAGAGAGGTAGGGGAAGAATAGGGAAGTGTCGGGACGTCATTTCGTCGCCGGAATCTCCTCGGAATTTCGTCGGAGCTTCGCCCTTCGCTAACTTCACTTGTACACAAAAAGAGATTTGAAAGTTTTTGAGAGTTTTGGCAGGGAATTGTTAGTGAGGATGTGTGAATTTGGGTAGGGTATTTATAGGAAAAATTAGGGTTTAGGTGGTGAAAGAAATGCATTAAAATTGGATTAAATGAATGATTCAATGTTCTCTGTATGAATGCAGAGAAAACAAGCAGTGTGGGAGGAAGTGGGGTAGACCAAGAGTTGCAGGGGAAAAGAATAGGGGCCTTTACCTACGTTTCGACCGGCGGTACCGGCTATTTGGAGCTTTTCGCCGGGCTATTACCATCGGTTGGGGTTGGTCTTGGTGCCACGTGTCGGGGTCGAATGGTCTTCTTCAGCGCACATGTTTAAAAGCCAGTGACTTTTCAGTTTACGTGTTGTGCATGTGTAGACTCTTGGGCTTCTAAAAATTAAAAAAAAAATTAATAAAAAGATAATGTAGTTGATAGGATTTGAATTCGGGTGCCATGTCTCGGCAGTGTAAGGCCTTATCAGTGAGCTACAAACTTTTTGCTGTTCTAAAGCAAAACAAACTTATAACTCGTGCTCATGCTTAGGTGTTCATTTCTGTATTTTCAAAAAAATTCGTACAGAAAGTTTAGGGTTGTTACATTCTACTCTCCTTATAAAAATTTCGTCCTCGAAATTTATAGAAGGAGGGTGTAACAGATTCAAAGCAATTTGATGATCGTGATTGTGAAAGAAAAACTGGTATGGCATGAAAAGCAACAAGATGATACAAGGGTTTAAAAAGATTGAAAGGAATTACCAGTGTTACCTTGGTCTACAGTCTCGGCTTCTACGGCCGTTAAAGTGAAAGTCTGACGCCGGGGGACATTCTTCCTAGCTGGGGGCACATTTCTCAGTCCTTAAAGCATGTTCATCTGCCCTCGAGGCATGTTCCTCAGTGCTTGATGGAATTGGCGAGTAGGCTATGCAGGTGGTGGAGTTGGGACTGCAAGACGGGGTGCAGGAGTCTGAATAGTTGACCGCTGCGGGTAGTTGGTGGGTGTGTGAGCTGAGTTGCGCCAATAAGGACATGTTCCATTTCCGTGATTGGAAGCGCCACAAACTAAGCACAGGCCTTTTGCGCGCCTACAGTTCTTCCATAAGTGTCCATCCCTTTTGCAGTAGAAGCAAAAATCTGAACTTGGCTGATTAATTGTTCTTCAGTTCTCCTGGGTACAAATGATGGCCTTGAAGAGGCTCCTCCTGCCATCTGGGTGGCAGGACGCTTCACTCCGGCAGATTGGGATCTGCCCTTCATCTTCACTACTGCCTCGTATCTACGGGCGGCTATGTCATGGGTTGGAAAATTCCCTGTAGCAGTTTGCTTCACTCCGGTTGCTTCCGCTTCTAGATGGTTCAATAATATAGCAGTCTGCTGCTGCAGTCCTTCCAGGAGGTTTCGGATTGTCTCAAGCAGTATCGTCTGCTCATTGATCTGAGCAGCTACTGTAGAAGTAAGCAGTAGAGGTGGAGGTGTGTTGTTGAAGTTGGTGCTAGTGTTATTTGGGGAATCCATAACCTTGAAAGAAAAATTTAGGTTAGGACAGATTCAAAATGTATGGAATTAGAAGATTCAAGGAATATGAATTGTAAAGAATATTTTCAGTTGCTGGTTCTTGTGTTATATTGCTTAGGACTTCATGCAGAATTGACCTGCATGTCCATATAAAACTGACCTGCATGGGCCGCCAACAAAATCTGTCACGCCCCGCTTCCCAGAGTACGGGCAGAGGACGCGGCGGGTCACTCGACACATTTACTCAGAAGTAAACACGCTAAGCGTATCTAAGCAATATAAAGTAAAATACACAAGAGACAAGATGTAAATGACCATCAACTTTATTTATTAAACATTCTTTTTACAATACAACTGAAATGTAAGTACATGGAATGAAAGCAATGCCTAAATCATGGCATAACAGAAATGAAAATATGTACAAGTAATCTAGAGCTCTGAGTCGAAGGCTATCTGATCCAAGTCCTCGCTGCTGGGCTCTGCCTCCAGAAGGTCCGATCCACCTTACAACATTCCAAAGAAAGAAGAAAGGAATGTCGTCAGCGAACAATCGCTCGGTAAGTCCTAAAGAATAGGTATAGACAGAAGGAGAATGTAACATTTAAAGTTGTATTATATTGTTAACACTGTTGTTTGTAGCTTGATACAGAAAATGCCAGTGTATACGAGAGGAGTCCCACTATTCCGGGGACTAAGGTATACGGAGCACAAGGAACCGTTCAGCCACGGTACAACGGCAATGGATATTCAAGTTAGGTGTATTATGGTGACAGGCTCGTGCCACTTTTAACACCTTCCGTACCAATCTACCCCTTATAAACCCCGTGATGTCTTGATTGTATTGTTTGTATTGTATTGTCTTGTATTGTAAATTATATATGGATGACTTGCCGAAACCATGATATCAGTAATGGAACGGATATAATGGATGTACATGTAAATGGAGAATATCCATGGTTCGGTTCAGTCGATATAGATTGATATAGATTGAATAGACGGACTCATGTTGAATTGTAGTTTATACTTGAATCACATTCAAGTCAGATTGATTAGATTGAGACTCGGTCTAAGTCAAACACTTTAAAAAGAAATTGAAGTCCTGAATTAGTTTTGATGTTATCGGTAACTGCTGCACATGGACGGCGGGATTTGTGTCTTTTTCCAAGATAATTACCGTGTTGATAACACCGCTTGTTAGATTGTCTACCTTAAATAGGCAAGCACCCATATCTTCGGCTCCTTGAAGCTCAAGCGACTGGTCCCGCTTAAACCTATGTTTACTAGGGTCCTTATTGTAATTTAGTATAACTTGAGGGGATTTTATGTAAAAATAGTTTGTTATAATTTTCAAAATACACCTCAAGCATTTAATTATCGTCTTTAGGGTTTTCATAGATGTATATTGTTATACAAGTGAAATTTCTAGTGAGTAAAACCTAACTTCATGATATATAGTATTTTATTGAAATATTGGAATTGTGTTGTATTTGGATGGTATTTTCATGTAATAGTGATTCCTTTGATTTAGAAAACTTGGAATATTTTTTTAATTAAAATAGATATTTTGATAATATATATATATATATTTAATGAAAATAATTTATTTATTTTCTTATAGAAATCTCATTTTCTAAAGAAAAATATATAAAAATTCTATTGAGATCGAATGCTCCTTGTGGAGGTCACCATCTCGCTTTACTAGAGGCCCGATGACATGCGATAATCCGCACCATCCCGAATAGGATCCCCAAAAATGGGTTCTAGAGACGCAATTGCATGGAAATATTTAATACATCTTTTTATAGAAATGGTTTTATAAGTTGAAGGTATTTATTTACAAGGTCGTATTATCCCATACTATGTTCCCAAAATTTCTATTGTGCTATGTTAGAGATGTGTGTTGTGATGAAGTAGGTCATTACCTCATGAACTATCTAAAAATAATACAAATTTATATTGTTTTATGTCGGTAAACCTAAAGTATGTGGTATTTTACTGTAAAACTGCGATAAAAAATTGCAATATAAATTCTTTTGATGTGAAACTTGTTTAATATATTTGTTAATGTTTATTGAACATGATATGGAAATTTGGTATTTTCTTATTTAGGAAAAATAGGATTTTTAAAGAAAAACCGAATCGGAAGTCGGATTAACTCCGCTTCCGTCGGGTTTTAGTATTTAAGATTTTTTGAATAGAGAAAGAGAGAGGAAGAAGGGACTTACTGGCTATTTAGGAAGAAGAGAGATAAGGGAAGAATAGGGAAGCGTCGGGACGTCGTTTCATCACCGGAATCTGCTCGGAATTTCGTCGGAACTTCGCCCTTAGCTAACTCCACTTGTACACAAAAAGAGACTTGAAAGTTTTTGAGAGTTTTGGCAGGGAATTGTGAGTGAGGATGTGTGAATTTGGATAGTGTATTTATAGGAAAAATTAGGGTTTAGGTGATGAAAGAAATGCATTAAAATTGGATTAAATGGGTGATTCAAAATTCTGTATGAATGCAGAGAAAACAAGCAATGTGAGAAGGAGTGGGGTAGGCCAAGGGTTGCAGGGGAAAAGAATGGGGCCTTTACCTACCGTTCGACCGGCGGTACCGGTTATTTGGTGCTTTTCGCCGGGCTATTACCGTCGGTTAGGCTTGGTCTTGGTGCCACGTGTCGGGGTCGATTGGTCTTCTTCAGTGCACACGTTTAAATAGTCAGTGACTTTTCAGTTTATGTGTTGTGCACGTGTAGACTCTTGGGCTTCTAAAAATTAAAAGAAATTTTAATAAAAAGATAATATAGCTGATGGGATTTGAACTCGGATGCTATGTTTCAGCAGTGCAAGGCCTAACCAGTGAGCTACAAGCCCCTTCTTGCTGTTCTAAAGCAAAACAAACTTATAACTTGTGCTCGGGTTTAGGTATTCCTTTCTGTATTTTCAAAAAAATTCGTACAGAAAGTTTAGGGTTGTTACAAAATCCAAGTTGAACTCCATGCACTCCAACAAAGTATTGATCTTGTTGGATGATCCTGAAAGGGTAAAACCCATTAGGACTAAGAAGATCTTCTCAAAGAAGATCAGTGCAGATGGAAAGGTAACAACCTAATAAAGCCAGACTTGTAGCAAAAGGCTTTCGTCAGAGACCCGGCGTGGATTGTAATGAAACATTTTCTCCAGTGTCTATGCTGAAGTCCATTCGGATACAACTTAGTATTACTGTGTTTAATGACTGAGATATAATAGGTGGACGTCAATAATGTCTTTCTAAATTGAGATTTAGAAGTTAGCGTGTATATAACTCTGCCAAAGGGTTTTGTAGTCAGTGGAAACAACGGAAAGGTGTGCAAGTAGTTTAAGTCCATTTATGGATTGACGCAGACATCATGGAGTCGGATCATCTGTTTTGATGAGACTGTCAAAGAATTTTACTTCATCAAAATTATAGATGAACCAAGTATTTATACGCAGGTTGTCGAATGCCGTTGCATTCCTTATGTTTTATGTGGATGACATTCTCCTGATAGCAAATGATATTCATATACTACAATCGGTTAAATTTTTCTAGTCAAAAAAGTTATCTAAAGAAACATTAGACAACGGTAAAGAACATTCTCAAGTAATTGAGAAGCACTAAAGAGATGTTCTTAGTGTATGGTAATTGCAGCCTCCAAATGGAGGCGATTACCGATTTCAGCTTCCAGGGTGACATCGATGACAGAAAGTCTATCACGGGATATAGATTTACCCTCTTTTGAGGAGTAGTATATTGGAAGTGTTCCAAGCAGGATACTGAGACAGACATAACGCCGGCTGCTGAGTATGACTCAACTAAATATGTATCCTGAGAAGCTGTTTGGATAAAAAAAAATCATTTCTGAACTAGCTCCCATCAGATATCTAAACAAATTCTAAGACAGGTATCACTTGATTCGGGATATGGTTGATCTCCTTGAGATTAAGATAAAAAGAGAAGATATTAAAGACATTATAGTGGATCCACTCACTGAGATTGTTTCTCAGATACAGTTTGTGAAACTGTTATTAAAGAAGTTGAGTATGTGATACTGCAATAATTGGTCTTGAGTGCAAGTGGGAGATTGTTAGATATAGGTATCATGCATGCAATTATTGTAATTGTACATGAACCTATATGGATAGAATATTCTTGCTCGAGATGATAATATACTATCTGGTTTATTTTATCATTCATGTGTATATGTTTTACTTGTTATCGCTAATACATGTTGATAGGCCCTTAAGATCTTTGCTTGGCTACCAGGATTATGATGAAATCATACTAGTGGGTAAATGTTCTTGTCGTGAAAGTATCGAGACAGGGTATCGATACTCCAGTGTAGACTAGTGTATACGTTTTTTGACCCTAACAGAGACGGTGGTTGGTCTCATAGCCAATGGTGTTTGACACCGAAGATTGTAAACATGTGCTCATTGGAGAATGTATACACTGAACGGACTCGCCGAGAACTCCTAGATGATATTATACCTATTGTCAGATAGCAGTTCTCTGATGACAATAGTACAGGGTAGTCTTTTAACCTGAGATCGTCATAGTGACTTGTGTGTGTTCCCATTATACTTTGACTTTTACCCAACCACGGTTTTAAAGAGTCGTGCATAGAGGTTTTAGTTAGGTATAGTCCTGAAGCATATAGAGGCAGTGAGCAATCAAGAGTGGATTCGTCTCTCCCGGTATAGAGAGTTAATGTTGCACCATGCATGATAGACTATAACCATAAATCCCTGGTCACGACGTTAAAGATAAACTAATAAGGGTTATCAGTTGTATCTCAGATGGTTATAAGTTTCATATCAACATGACTTATTGGGTTGTTGTGGGTCTGACAGTTTCCAACCCCTAGACCCAATATGCGACACTCTTTGATAAAGAGACCGGACTATACGATAATTGTCACTGATAGGTTTTGTTCGGTAAGGATGAGTTTACTTATCGACCTACCTTTTGACTTATATCTAGGTAGCATTTACGTACAGTTAGTACCGCTGACGAGCTTGTGGGTTAACCCGTTAAGGGATTGATCTGAAATTGTTTTAGATTCAATCGAATATGATCCTATTACTCACTGTCAGTGTATTGTCAAGTCTTTAGAGTTCCACGCCGAAAGTGCTCGCTCAGGCGAAACGACGATGTGATACATGTATGGTGATATATGTAGGAGTTCGATTAAACACGTGTATATGATACGCGTAAATTAATCAAACGTTTGATAATACTAGCTGGTTGTTTAATAGCCCGCTACTTAAGTGTTGACTTAATATCTATATATATTATATAGTTAGGGTTTTGCTAGTATTATACTCTCTTTAATATGTATCTGTATATGATACATATTATATATTGTATATGATACATACTCTTTCTCTCTCTATTAATATGTATAAGATACATATTAAGTATATCTCTGAGATACATATACTCTCTTTCAATGTATGTATATGATACATACAAGTATATAGTATATGATACATACACTATTTTGTCACTTTGTGACATATGAGGTATGTGAAGAATGGGGGTCACTTGAGAAAATATATATATATATTCCCTCTCTCATGACATAAGAGGAGATGAGAGAGAAAATGAGAGTACGAAATTATTCACCCTCTTCATCTTTTTCAAGAGAAGAAAATAAGAAAGAAAAGAAAAAGAGAGAGCTTTACACATCTTCTACCTCCTCTATTAGCAATTTGTGAGAGCTAGCAGCTTCAAAAAAAAGTGTACTTTAGTGAAGTAGGAGTTTGAGTGGGTTGCTTTCAAGGTGGATCATTTTCGGCAAAGGAGATCGTAGATCAAGCTTGATCCGTCACCTTAGGAGCATAGTTTGGATCTTTCACTTGAGTGTAGACACGCTACAAACGTTGTAACCCCCTGTAAACCCTTAGTATAACTTGTGTTTGCTCTCTTGCTTTGTTACAATTGCTAGTATTTGAATGATCTTTGTTTTAGTCTATAGTGTTATTGTTTAAAATTTTTTGTTCTATATTTCTGTCGCTGTCCGCAAGTGTTGCGACCCTAGCACCGTAGACTAACAAGGAGTCGCCTACGTGGCACTATATGAAAGGCCCTATCTCATAAATAAATGCCAATATAATTAATGAAGGCTCATGAATTTATGAGCTAAAAGACATTCAAGAAGTGCAGAATGAGTGACTCCTTAGGTTGCACCGTAAGGAGTCACCTTAGGGCCATTTGGAAAACAGCCCCCCTACACTCCTCACTTCCTTTGTTGGTTGCAAGGCCTTCTTGTAACCTCATAATCACAGTTCTAATGACCTAGCAACTGTCCCGACCCTCTGAATATTTTACCAGGTACTTGAATCTATGATTTCAATTTATCTGCCATGTATTTTGCAATTAAATAGAAATAAAATTGAAACACACACACACACACACACACACACATACATTAGTAATTAACATGTACATCCAAAACGGGTCTAAAGCGAGATTAAAGAAATTATGTAAATAAATGAAGGAAAAAAGAAGTTAAACCACAATACATAAAAAATAATATAGCAATGAGGTAAATATGAAAGGAAAATCAGAAATTAAAACATCACGTCCTAAAGCAACATAGTAGTGGACTAAATGATGACAAATTCAAAAATGAAAAGATGCCATATCATACATAGGATTATAGTGGCAATGAGATAAGAGAAAATGATTATCTCTGTGTCGAGAATAAACTTCAAGATATCAAGCCTTTGCAAATAATCTCTGATTAAATCCTATTAAATCTAAACCCTTAAAGTTAACTATAAAATGATAACCAAAATTAATTAAATTTCATAAAAAATGAACTCTAGATAATATAAGAAATAAAACTTTTATAATTATAGCCTAAATTTTCATAAGAAACTTTCATGTCGCGTTATAAAATAGAATGTTACCTCACTTGTAACTGTAGGTACCAAAAAGAAAATTCATAATCATAAAATAAGAAGTCTATATGAATTCATATAAAATTGTAGAATGTTTAAAGTGGAATAGAATGAACTAGAACATGCTTGAGAATGAATTCATCATAAATAAACATGTTCCATTCCAATGTGTCATGCTTGTTCAAAGTAATTTCAATGGTAGGTAGAACTAGCAAACTAAAATTAGGGGAAAAAGCTTAACGTAAAAAACATTGGTTGTAATCTATGTGTTTAGTATGTCCAGCCTAATTATTTTGGTAAAATTTTCCTTTTTTTAATTAATTGGTAAATCTATATTGTTCGGCAAAAAACAAATTTGGTAAAGTTATATTTGGTAAGACATGTATCAGGAAAATAATATTACATAGTAATTCTCCAAAATATGAAATTTATATATTTTATATGACTATAATTAGCAAAAGTTCTAAAAAACACAAATAATAATGTTATTTACTAATTTGAATAGACACAAAAAAATAATGCAATTTTGGAAGAGGGTCCACCACAAAAAAAACTTGAGGGATCTATGGAAAGAATACAATTATCGTATTTATTTATTCCAAAATTACCAAAAAGACATATTATTAGGCTAGCAATAGAAACCAATAAAGGGTAAAGATGGAAAGGCTAAAAATAGTGTTTTTGGCCTTTTGTGCCAAAGATTCCAAATGCTTCCAAAGATGCTATTTTAAACTTAAACTTTGTAAGAGTGTGTGTGTGTGTGGGTGCGTGGGTGGGGTGGCGTGGGGGGGTGGGTTGAATCTGGGTAGAATAGATTGCTGCTAAAGGGATCAAAGAGGAACTATGAAGCACAAGTGTGGAAACGGGCACGGGGCATGGCAAATTTGTAAGAAGTAGGACACGAGGCCATGGCTATACTATTTATTTATATAATTACATGTGTATTGAACAAATATAACCATAAAGGCATAAAACATGTAGCAATAATTATTATGGAAAAAACATGGAACAGTACAAATTTAAAAGCACAATATATATTACTTCACTTTCATCTATAAAAGATTTCTTGAGCATACAAAAAATTACAAATACATGCACCAAAAGTGACACATAAGAACTGCAATTAATAAGAATATAATTAAACAAAGTGTTAACCCTTAAATAGATATTTCATAGACATGATTCCATCATCGTATTATTTCAAAACTTTAACCTCATTTATCAAGAAAGAGATTTGCAATATGTAATATTATCTTCCCTCAAAGGTATCAAGCCATTCATACCTATATCCCACATTCTTCTCTTAATCCCATGCGCAAAATATAAGTGTGTAACATAGTCAATTTGGACCGACACAGATCAAACATGTCGGACACGGTGTCGGATGTTGTGTCAGTGTGTGTGTCCGACACGCGTTAGACAGAGACACGGACATAGAGAGTAAAAGGAAGTGTCCATGCTTCCTAGGAGAGTGATGATGACAACAATGAAGATGGTGTGATTATACAAGTTCACAGATTTTGAAGCACTCGGATTGTGCTTAAATATATTAATTAGCTTTAATGTCAAAGATTGCTACCCAAGGGATCCACATCCAAGACAAATTGACCAATCAAGTAATCATGAGCTAGCACAAATTAGCATATTTGAGTATAATTGGGGACTCTGTGTGTGCGCGCGCGCAAATTGATTAATCAAGGAATCATGAGCTAGCACATCTTAGCATACTTGAGTATAATTGGGGGCTGTGTATGTGTTTGTGTCTGTGTGCAGCTTTATTTGTATAGCTAATGAAGGGCCAAATCAATAAAACACAATAGAAGGTTGTGCAACAAAGAAAATATATGACAATATCAAAGAAAAACAAAGAAAATATAGGATAAAAGCATTTTCCGTAACAACACAATATCCAAGTATAATAAACATTAGGGGACGGAAAAATAAATGTATGTAGTCATTTACTACGGTTAATATTTCATCTAAGACGAACAGAAAAGGAAAAAGTTATTCACTATGTATTGCATTTACGAGGAATAATAGTTCATCTAAGAAGAACAGAAATGGATCGAAAAGGTTGTCTGCTAACTATACAATAAAAAGCTTAACAGATAACGTGCGTCTTTAGATCATATGTCATAACAACCATGAGAGCTATTGTAGTAAAGTGAAATTATGATGGGTGGTGCCTAAATGGGTAGATTACATCTCAAATGCACAAATATTAATCTAAATGACTAAAATAGATAAGGTTGTTAACAAGATTTGTTAAAAGAGCATGTGAACCATCAAACCAGGGATATAGAGCTAAATCTTCTATCTATATTTTTTTTTTTAAATGAGGCCATGCAAATGGATGTGGAGGTTTTAATCACAATACTGATTTAAATGAAATAACAAGACAAGCAGACACCTACAATTACAAAGAATACATTGATGGGAAAACCTTTCTAACTGCAAATTCTAGAAATTTTTTATCCAGTATTACTTGAAATATACTACCAGCCGGATGCATATTTTTAAAATAAAAAATCCATGACAAGGCATGTACAACAAACTCCTAAGGACACTTCAAGCCACTTCAACGACATATCGAGTTAGCAACCAAACTCATGAAGAAGGCATCCCCTTTTTAACATAAAATTTAATCCTTAATATGAAATATCTCCAGTCAGATCCATGAAAGTTAAGGGTCGAAACCCAATTTATATAACTATGAAATGATCTTTTCTGCCAAATAACTACTATGACCTGATTTTTTTTGCCCAAGTAACTGAACTGATTGCTTAAGTTGATACCTGTGCATTCATATAATTGTATTGTTATGTGTGTCTTGAATTATGTGCACATATCAACAATACTTATGATCGAGCCCTATCAGTTCTACTCGTCGAGCTCGCACCGAGCTCTACAATCAAGCCTATGAAAATATTCAAGCCCTCTTTTATGTCGAGCAAGAAGGATGAGAGCCGTCGACATGGAATGAGGGCTCGGATGTAGGATACCCGAGCCTGAGGCCCATGACCCAGGGGTGCTAGGGGCGGACCCACCGCGGTGCAGGCCTCGTTTGAGACACAAGTGTCTAAAGGACCTTGAGGCATAAGTATTTGAAGACTATATATATCTTGTATAGTTTAGGATTTTGTTGTGATATTTTGTCATATATCTCTGAGAAATTAGGCAATCGTCTTTTGTCTCTTCTGTGTAAGATTTGGGGTGTATTTAGGATTAGGGTTTAGTAGATTGCTTCTCCTTCATCTGAGGACGTAGGTCAAATTGGCCAAACCTCATTAAATCATTGTATCTTGTTTTTTCTGATGTTTTTGCTTCTTTTCTCTTCGTTTTCGTATTACTTTGTGGTTGGCAGTAACAGTATATAACTATATATGCCTATAAATTAATTGTGTTCTTGCGTCTATTTCTTTGAAAATCCCATGCCAGAGAATTCCACACACACACACTTCCATTTGTGTCGCGTGTCCCGAATATCCATGGCACTTTGAGTCATAAAGGTGCGCAGAGTTATAAAAATAAGGATTAATAATTGCTAAGCATATATTTTTAGCTAGCAACCACATCAAATATATTACATAAGGATGACTGGCTCCATAATTAGTCCCATAGAAGATATGCGGTTGAATGACCATTTAACGAGGTGCATATACAATACGCATAAACTACACAATGTTCAAACTGAATACCCACTTAATAAAGGCTCGATTGTTTCATTATTCATCTCGTCAACATATTTTTCTCATTTTTTCTATTTTTAGGGTTTTCTTTATTCATACATAAAAAAAATTTAAAAAAATTGCATAGTTCCACATAATCTGATTGTGTGGTGAATAATCTTTTCGTGCATTATGCACTTGCCGACTGAATAGAGGAAGGATACTTGTTTTACAACATTGAAGGTATGATACTATGATCCATACAGGATCCGCCCTCTGCCCTTGCGTTGGTGCAGCGCATGCCTTAAATTTATGGCCTTGGCACAAGCTCATGCCCTACCAACTCTCTTGCTCCCTCTCCTTAAATTTATTCCCTCTCCTTAGCCTTGGCACAAGCTCATTAATTCTAGACCTTTTTATTCTCAAAGAGAGGTATTATGGTAGCATCTAATGCAAAATATTTGTGCAGCGAACACACCTTCCACATCTAGTTATTAATCTGTAATGCATGGATTGAGTTCAAATCCAAGAGGATGGACAAGGATGGAATAACCATATGAGAAAGAAAGCACCGCGGTACTTCTACGATAGCATGGAGAGACGGTGAAACCAACGTTATAGTAGGTGAATATTTGATGACATTATCAGTACAAAACATTATAAGAACATGTTGATCTTAGGAGTGCACTTTCCAAAGTTGGGTTCCAAAGCAGCGTAAGCATTTATTAACTAATTAACGACTCTGTTTACAGGGATGTAGAGGCTGCCTTTACAGAAAGTTATTTCCTCCAAAAATTAACACCACTTGCAAAATTATCTTGGTTATAGGGGCCGGGGCAAAAAAGAGCATTGCCCATGCCTCGAAATGATCTTTCTCTTACAGAGAATTGATGAAAAAATGTGAGCACTGCACTGAATTAAATATCCTAGCTTGACATGTCTTGGTTCTTTCCAGTTAGTTCCGTAAGTGATAACATAACCCAGCTGATATACCCCTCTCCCATAACTTCATACATCTAGGTGACATTCTTTCCTAAAATCACCAAACGAATTTGCTATAATACCAACACAGTCAATGTTCTTATACAGGCACGGAGCATGAGATTGCAATCCAACACTTCAAACGGCATTAAGATTAGGTCCACAGCTTCACAAACTCTCTCTCTATATATATTTATTTATTTATTTATAGTTCAAAGAGAACTGATTCAAATTGGTCAAAATGAAAGAATTATAAGAAACTAACCGCATTTGTCTGGAAATCTTGGAAGGTGATTGGGCAGAGCGAGAATCGTCCCCAAACATTGTTGATATTGATACCAACCCAAAAAAGGTAGGGTTTCTCAATCTTGGAAGGTAATGAATGGGCCCCCTTTTTGGGTGGAAATGCCGTAAAAAAATGGGCTCCCCTGGGGGTAAAAAGGTTGTTAAGTCTCTAGGGCCCAAATAAATACGGTTTAGTTTTCGGCCCAAAAAAATTATCAAAAACTCCTTCGGCCTAGTTTGGCAATGGGGCTTTTTGAAATCTCTTTGTCGATTGTGGTTGATTCGATACTGAACTCTAAAATTGAAACTATGGCATGTTTGGCAAACAAAATAGAGTTTCCTGTAGTTTCAAAAAGTTTCAAGAGTTTGAAACTCTATTTTTCTAAACTCGAAGAAGAGTGGAGTTTTGGAAAGTTTTGTGACTTCTCTCCCTAAACTGCTATATCTACTCGTAAAATTGATGCATACACGGGTGCGTAGTACATGGGCCCTAAATAGTCCATGTAGAATGCATCCTACAGTGGAGCATACGTGTCATGTTTGCATTGGATTTTGCATGACGGTTTTGCACTTATGTCTTTTCTCCTTTCATCGGGTTTTGCACTTAAAGTGTATAAACGCCATGTAAAGTCCAATGCAAACATGACACGTATGCTCCACTATAAATAAAATCTTACATGGACACCATAGGATGCACCCTACAATAGAGCATATATCGGTTAGCCATAAATGGTGGATCTGTAGTGCTGAAGAGTCCAGTACTGATCAGAACACCTAATCCGAACGACAGAAGCATGGAATGTTATCTCCGTTGGTTACATCATAACTCATCTCACAAACTTGTGACCTAATTATCACAACTGACGACACAAGCCATTGCTACAAACTCAGCACCTAATCATAACTATTGACACATGAATTTCATATTAAAATGCTAATTTTAGCACACTATATATGTATACTCTCTATAGGCAACACCTGATGCTCTACTTGTTTAACTAGTACCAACTCCTCCCCCACTCAAAAGCATACAATGCTGCAGTCTCTTTCTACATTTTTTTTCTCTCAAGACAAAAGAAAGAATGGGGTCTTGGCGTGTCATGTTAAACTTGCAGCAGAGACCAACAAATATTAGACATCACAAGCAAACACTCACCCCTACAAAGAAAGAAAACAAACAGCATGCAGGGGAAGCAATAATAGCTTACATGAGTGACGAGAAAATGAAAGCCCATCCCCATCTCTAGCTCTTCTTGTGTTCTTCAGGCCCTTTGTTGTTTTCTTCCTCTTCTTTTTTGATCTTTTTTGTGCTTGATCGAGGGGCTCTTGAATCTATGCCTTGATACGCATTTAGCTTTTGCATTGCCCCAACTGTTGTCTATTGTTGTCCTTTGTGTTCTGCTTCTACCAATGAAAAATATAGCACTGTTTGAGTGAGTAGACAGAGGAGAGTTGGGAATTTTTAAATATCTGCCACCATTTCTTTTCCTCCTTCATCCATTCAAATTAATGGCTCTCTGCTACCATATCACCTCAATGCTTCTTCTCGTCTTGATAAGCTCAACACATGTGATATACTTCGCTCAAGGTAATGTACAAAGCTAAACACATTTTGGGTTTTTATTATGGATGAAAATAATTAAGCATTGAAGCTTTTGCTTTGCAGGTAGGCAAGTGTTTATGCATGTAGGAGTTGCCAAGGTGAGGTTTTTTGGCTTACAATTTTCTTCTTTTTGTCTTCATTTTGTAATTAAATGGGTAGGTGTAAATTCTGTCTTCTTTTGTTGAACTTGAAGCATGAAGGAGCTAGTGATGTGATGGTGAGTGTGAGCTCTATGATTGGTTCAAGGCCACCAATTTGTGAGAGGAGATGCATTTCATGTGGCCATTGTGAGGCAATTCAAGTGCCTGTGTCTCCACGCAAAATGAGGCATTTCTCAAGTGCCATCATCAACTCAAGAGGTGATGAGTACAACTCCAACTACAAGCCCATGAATTGGAAATGCAAGTGTGGGAATAGGATCCTTAATCCTTAGTGATTTGAATTTGAGAGAGAAATTTGAGAGTTGGCATTTGGATTATGCATATATATTTAGCCAATTTGTGGCTAGTTTTTAATGTGGAGGAGAGATGAAATAATTTACTCTAGAATTCCTCCAAGCTTGTAATTAGCATGTCTATGTATTAATTGTGAAGTTAATTGAGTTTTGCTATATCTCTTTTCCTGTTTGTATATTGGACTTGACTTCACATAGGTTTTTGCATATTTGTCAACTTGACATGTCCAGTCTTGTCCACATAATCTCAGAATCATGTAAAGTCATATGATTGGACATTATAACAAGCAAATGATATGGATTATAATTATATAAAATATCCACTTGAATCCAAATTTTACCAAAAGTAGAGCATAAAATGAGAAATCAAATAGATTGACCTATATCCCAACAAAATAAAAACTATAGGTACTGAAATTACTTTTGGTTGGGACTTCCATTCAAATTTGGATGTATTATGTCTCTTTTTGTTTTATAAGAGGTTGGGGGTATGAGCTTGTTTTTTCTGAGAAACCAAAGGCATAGAGTCATGGAGGGGAGATGTTTTCGGTCAATAAGTCAACAATACTATCAATCATTTCAATTATTTTAATGATCGAAAACATTTTATCTTGATCTATGTATTTTAAGTCATACATAAAAAAAAAATCATACAGTATTTCGATACCTTTTACATTTCCGTTGGAGAGTCACAAATTTAATGCTTTACCGATAATCAAACATTTTCCATAACCAAAAGTGTCAAAAGCATATGAAAATTGGTGTACATTAGTGCATATGCTTTAAGCCATGACGAACAAGAGGGACGCCTGAATAGGATCATGAAAATAAATGTGCAGGGGTTTTTATTTTCTTTTCACTAATTTAGAATAAAGATCCTCTTGAATGACATTCGCTATGTTGGATATTTTATATGGAAAAGCATAAATTTATTTTATACTAATAAATAATTTATGTTGACTCATGATCAATTATATCATTGATCTAATTGATTTGATTACCACAATTTGATACATATTATTACAAATTAATTAGTATTTATACATGGTGTAATAGATGTTTTAGAAATAGGCTTTTATTGGATATTTATTGCCATTTGTATGTGGCTTTCATCTTCCCTAAAGCATCTATTTATATGTGGGATTAGAAAATGGCAATATATGAACAAAAAATAAAAAAACTATTTTTTTTATCTCCTCATAGACTATTATCTTCATTTTCTAGTTTTCAAAAACTATAAAATCATTATTTTCATATATATTAGTTTTGGGCATTGGCCAGCAACCCGAGGTCCTTCCCCCAACGGCTGCGACACGTCGAGAACACCGATAGATAAGAGTCTGTACCGCTAGAGGGCGCATCTGTATAGGCTGGCCGTCCAAGGCCGGCAATATGTCCTTCAGGGCAGTGCATTTGCACGTCTATCCCAGGCCAGTAATATCTCTCTATTGATTTTGGATATATCGTTTTATGTTTAATAAATAAAATAAGGTTTTTTTTATATCTCACCCCGAAAATTTCAATATTTTCAAATTTCATCCCCAAAATCTGGTATTTCCAATTTTCATCCAAAACTATTAAGTTGTCCAAATTTCAACACCAAAATCTAGTATTTCCAAATTTCACCCTAGAACCATTAAATTGTTCAAATTTCAACCTAAATGCTCATCTTTTTATTTCTTATGTTAAATAGAGATTGGGGTTTTAGATTTCTCACAATTTCAAAAATAGAAATTTTCTTGAGAGCGAAATTTAGGACATTTCGCCTTCATCCAATGTTTGTCATTTTAATAGACAAAATCAAGCTCCATTTTGGTTTTGCCATAACAATTACGACAACTTGAAGTAACAATATGAGTTAGAGTTACTTCTATTCAAGTGGTGGTTTAATTCAAATATTTCACGACTAGGGTATCATAGGCTAAGCTCAATAGTCTTGAAGAAAGAGTTGACAGCAAAATAGAGAAAATTAATAAACATTTTCAAAAATGAAGTTTTAATTATTGATAACTTAATCGGTTTTGGGGATGAAATTTAGACAACTTAATCATTTTGGGGTGAAATTTGGAAATACTAAATTTTAGGGATGAAGTTTGGATAACGTAATAGTTTTGGGGGCGAAAATCGGAAATACTAGATTTTGGAGGTGAAATTTGGAGAACTAAATACTTTACTTTTGGGGTAATATATGGAAATATTAGATTTTGAGGTGGAGTTTGGAAATATTGAAATTTTAGGATGAGATATACAAAAACCCTTTTTAAATTATGAAGAACAAGATCATTGTTTATTGTTATTATAATGAGAATTTCTTTGGTGGATATTGGGCTCCAAGCAGGGATGGTACAAGTCTCTTCTGGTCCAGCCAATGAACACAAGCCACGTGTCAGGCCTCAAATAAATCTCCGTGTTCCTCTTTTTCTGTGCACTGTGCAAGCACATCCCACAAGTCCATTAATTGCTTCATCTTCATCTTAACCCGCAACTTCATCTTCATTTTTCATCAAAATTTTACCCTCCTAATCATAATCAAGCTATGAGTCCCTCTATAAAAAAATTAAAAAAACAAAAAAAAAGACATGGAAACAAAATGAACAAACTGGACAAACCTTTAAAGATCATAATGAGTTCTTTCTTTTTTTTTTAATTTTAAAACGTGATGGTGGTGATCTGCAAGCCAGGCGACAATCCAAGCAATAAACTCATATAAGGCCTCTTTTCCTACTTTTCTTCCTCCATGTTTTTGTCTCGCCCCAAAGAACAACAATAAAGCAAAATTGTAAAGACTGAAATCATGAACAAGTTATGAATCAGTAATGAGTTTAATTTTCTTACAATTTTTTTTATAGAAAAATTAAATAATAAAAAAATCAAAATTTACACTGAGAAAATCTAACAGTAAAAATGCACCAAGGATGGACTCTATCATAATGTCCTTGGTTTGGGTTGAAAAGACAGGTGATGTGCTGGGTCATGTCAGGTGGGGTTGTTCTTTGGTGCTTTCATAATAATGAAATATTGAGTGCACCGAATCAATCCTGACCGTAGAATTAAGTTTGCAACCTGCTGGATTGGTTTAGCCGGTCACTCGTTCGCTCCACGTGTCCTACCAAAAAAATTAAAAAATCATCAAATCAAAATAATTTTTGTCCCAGGCTATCCTCATCCCACTCCCTCCACATGCATCCCCAAAAAAAATATTAAAAAATAAAAACAAATGAAAGCATTCTTACCCGGCCCATCAGAAGTCTTTTAACGCCGGCGACATCCCTCGAGCTTTGCCATTTCATTCGTCGCTTAGCCGAGTTCTGGCTCCCCTCCGACTACTTCTTCGCCGGAGAAGAAAGGTCTCCCGACACCGACCTCGAAAAAGAGATGAACCCAAAGGCCCCTTCAGCTTCATTTTTCTGCTGTTTTGTGAGATTCTTGGATCTTGGGTTTTGAGATTTTCCCATTTTCTTGATGTGTTTTATATTACAGGCGACTTAATTCGTCTCGATCGACGCTCTCCGGGATCGAGGGGTAGGTTGTTTCCGAGTAGCAATAGCTATGATGGCCCATTGCTTGTCTCATCGCCGCGCTATTGACGCCGTTTCTAACGCCGGGATCTCCTTAACCCTACTGTAATCAAGTGCAGAGGTTGAAGCCCAGTAATAAGATGTCTGGTAAAATTCAGAGGGAAAACATTGCGGAAGAGTATATCTCTTTGCAATGTTTCACTTGCAAATATTGTTTTGGTTGCTAATGCGACTATTGCTATTTGTTTTGGTTGCTAATGCGACTATTGCTAAAGAATATATCCATCGGCATTGTTTCCCTTCAATTGTTTTGGACCAATTAAATCCATGTCTTTTATACTTTCTTCCCGTAGTTTATTTTTTCTTCCTTAGAAATAGATTAATATTGCCAAAAGAATATTAACAAGAGAGAAAATTTGTTTGATAGTGTACATATTGCCAGGGAAATTTGTCCCTTAAATGTTGCCCCTCGCCGTTGCATTACTTTCTACTGGTGGGAACATATCACACCCTTTGATTTTTAGGTAAATTGTCAAAAGCCCCCGGCCCACTTCAAACTTGTGTAAAATCCTGGGGGGGTTTCTTGTTAAAAATCCATGGGCCCAATCAAAAACCCCTGTATACCAGTTGCATGTAATATCTAAGTTGTAACGATTCTGAATTTACTGTACGGAATTTTCCAGCTTAATGTACAGAAATGAGTTATACAGTCTGAGATTGAGTTATAAATTAATTTTGTTAAATAAAAGCAAGAAAAAACAACTTGTAACTCACTGGTAAAGCCTTTGCACTGCTGTGACATAGCCCATATGTTCAATCCCCATCAGACACATTATTTTTTCTGATTTTTCTTTGTAACTCTTTGGAAGCCCAAAAGTTTACACTAACTCTTCTGCACTGTTAGATTTTCATGCAATCAAACAGAGACCTTTTATTTCACTATTTATCATTTTTTAATGCATTTTAATTCACCATTTTAATTACAAAACCCTAATTCTCCGTTATAAATACCACCCCACACCTTGGCTCAGCATCATTCTGAAATTTCTAGCCAAAACTCTCAAAAATTCTCTAAGTACAAGTGGGGTAAAGAGGAGTTAGCAAGCGACCAACTTCTGGCGAAAATCGAAGCTATTCCGGAGCTTCCGCGACGCCACGACGACAATCCTCTCTTCTTATACTTTTTCTTAACCTAACTAAGTTGTAAATCTCTCCTAAACATCTTTTCTCTTCATTAAATTTATGTTTTTAGAAAAATCGATAAAAGTGGAGTTAATACCGATATCACTTTTTCCACCTCCTATAACTCCAATTCCTATTATCTTTTGGTCAAACAAATTTTATACAATACTTGTAATTTTAAACCCTAATATTTAGGATCAAAATTTCATCAAAATTCTCATGTGAAATAACAATAGTGATACCTTTTCATTTAAATACCATGAACTTTAAATATCATCTCTTTTAGTTTTTGTTACAAATATACCTTTAGAAAAACTTCATGAGATAACGACCTACCTCTCACATAAATACTTGGTTTCATAGCACGATACTTTTCGAATGTATTTTTCGTTGCGAAGACATTATTATAAGAAAATACCACTTACTATAAAAACCGGATTTCTTTTAAATTGTATTTTAAATTCTTTTGCGATTATACCTCTACAACCCTCTTTAAGGGACCCTCTATTGGATGGTGCGGATTATCGCACATTCTTGGGCTAGTAGAGCGAGATACAGACCTTCTCATGAAGCATTCGGTCTTGAAAAATTTTAAATACAGTTTTTAAGAAAAACGAATTTTTCTAATTAAATAAAATTATTTTTTTAATAATTATATAAAATTACAAAATCCATATATTTTCAAAATATAATAAATTTATATTTTTTAAAATGAAATATTTACAAGTTTCACTAAAATACCATCAAGCTACCAACAAAAGATAAGTTTTACAATAAAATACCATGAACTTTCCAAACTAAGTAATTATCACTAAAATACCTCAAACCCTTAAAATTCATATCCATGAAAATCCTAAAGAATATAAATAAATACTCGAGATTTATTTTGAAATTTTATTAAAAATATTTTTTCATAAAACCCCCTCGAGTTATATAAAACAATATTTAGGAATTTTAGTAAATATAGGTTTAAGCGGGATCAATTCTCTTGAGCCCCAGAAAACCGGAGAAAGTGAGTTCTTACCTATTTAAGGTTAAAAAAGCTTAATGGAGTTATCAATGGTAATTGTCTTGGAAAAAGACACAAATCCTGCCGTCCATGTGCAACAGTTACCGATGACTTCCGAACCTAATTCAAGATCTAAATTAGTTATAAGTGTCTGACTCAGTTTGAATCTAATTCAAATCTAAATTCAAACTCAAATCAAAGTCCAATTCAAACATGAATCCAAAGTCTAATATGAATACTTGAACTTGAACCTGAATACCTGAATTCAACCATCAATATCAAACCTGAATACTTGACTTGACTTGACCGAACCATAATTATAACTTGACACGACTACTTGAATACAAGATTACATCCTGAACCTGATTACTTGAACAATTTGTATCCATGATTTCGGCAAGACTTGAAAATATAACTCTATACATCACGCGGGGATAATGGGATAGATTGGTACGGAACGTATTAACGTCGCACGAGATGGTCACTTAAAGGATACATACATGAACTCTCATGTCGTTGTCCCGTGGGTTTTGACGAGGCCTTGTACTAGATGTTACCATAGTCGAAGGGGTAAGATGGAATCCTCTCGTATACACAAATACCTTCGGTACCAAGCTACAAAAAACTACGTTAGAATAACAAGCATATACTTGTACAACTTACCGGTTTTATTTCACATTACTTGTTATATTCCATTCCTTCTATTGGGACTTACCGAGCGCTAGTTCGCTGACGACATTCCTGTCTATTTAATTTTTTGGAATGTTCGTCAAGAGGACGGACTCTCAGGAGATTGAGCCTAGCCATGAAGACTTGGAGCAGTTCACCGCTCAGCCGGACTACTAGCCCATCTTGTACTTATTTTATTTTGTATGCCACTGTTTAGGCACTACTTATTTCATTATATCTTTTCTTTTTAAAAACAGTTGTATGTAAAATTGAATGTAAATAAAGGTTGTTTATTTTATATCAATTGTCATTCTTGTGCATTATATATATATATATATATATATATATTGCTTAATTACGCTTAACGTATTTATTTCTTAGTAAATACGTTGCGGCCTGCCACATCACCATTTCCGTATACTGGGAAGCGGGGCGTGACATGTTTTGTTGGCGGCCCATGCAGGTCAGTTCTGCATGAAATCCTAAGTAATATATATCACAAAAATTATACGAATCAACAACTATACATTCGTTACTGTCACGCCCCGTTTTCCAGAGTGCGCTAAGATTAGCACGTGACAGAGCCAACCATACTACCTGTGGTTAGGAAACATCTCTCCACAGTCACATTACAGCTGTCTATAAGATATTAAAAACAGGAAAATAAAATAAACTATCTAGTACATGTCTATATGCCAGAATAAACGAGTCAAGAAATAATATACGGAAGCAATAAATCCAATGAACAATAACATCCAGAAAGTACGTCCCAAATACAGGTTCACGTTAGAAAATAAAAGTACGGAAAGAAACTAAACTAAACTGGATACTAACAGGATCCTCACTGCTCGGCCTGTTGGCTGAAATACTCCAGATCAGCCTGCGAAAGAGATAAAGGATCTGGGCCATGCAAAAACCCAGACGTCAGTGCGTCATAATATCAATAATAATAAGCAACCAGGATGTAACGAGATAAGCAGGCATGAATTATAAATAGTAACATGGATGTAATAAGTAAACACGGATATAGAACAGTGAAGTGTATCAGTATATGTGACGTGCAGCGATCAATCTAAACTGTGTTACTGGGTTATCTATTCTAAAGTTTGTTTGAAATCAATTAGTGTACTCCTCCATGTAACTCAAAAGAATTTGTCCCGTTATCCCCCGGGACCATGGATCAGGTAGTGGGAGTCACGAATGACTCTGTCCCGTTATCCCCCAGGACCACGGATAAAGTAAGAATCACGAATGATTCTGTCCCGTTATCCCCCGGGACCACAGATCAAGTAATACCCTTTTAAACTACACTTCAGTTACGCTTTTGATTTCCCCATACCCCCAAGGTTATGTGTTCAAGTCAGGTATTGATAATCTGGAACTAATGCCAACACAGGATCAAGCAGGTACAGATTTGTCTATGTAGACAACAGGATACGTCCATCAGAACGACAAGTCAGGATTGTCGGCATTAGGAACAGGATCAGGTATCAAGTCAAGCAGTGGTATAACAAGTCATGTTAGGTAGTGCACAGTGTATCAACGGATGCTCATAATAAAACTGTAGCAAATACGGATGCACGATAAAAGTACGGATGCACAGTAAAACACAGATGCACAAATATCTATTAGGGATTACATCTACAACTCCATAACTACGTAGGATGCACGTTATCAAGCATAGGGTGCTAATATAACAGTAATATGAAATAATATGATATGACATGCAGCTAGATATGCAATAAATGATACGGATGTGGACGGATATTGGAAAAACGGTAAAACTGTAACATGGATGCACAATACAA
Organism: Agapanthus africanus; assembly: GCA_030015575.1. Taxonomy (NCBI): domain Eukaryota; kingdom Viridiplantae; phylum Streptophyta; class Magnoliopsida; order Asparagales; family Amaryllidaceae; genus Agapanthus; species Agapanthus africanus. Next base: position 816,791,194 of record CM057339.1, on the reverse strand, counting down.
TAAATATGCAATATTTTATTAATATAGATGCAAGTATAATAATATAGCATGTATCAAGCTAACTTGCATGCAACCAGATATGTAATTAATGATATGGATGCGTATGGCTATCCGAAAACAGTAAAACAGTAATATGGATGTACAATGCAGTAAACATGTGATATTTTTATTCATATGGATGCAAAATATGTATCATAGCATATAGCAAGATAAACTTGCCTGAACGGATCTCACGACGGGGTGCGTACGCTACGTCCGACGTCGGGTAAACGTCACAATGCACACATGGCGTACAGAACTAAACTAAGCAAAGCAAGAACACGAGCACGCTGGCTGGGAACGTCCACTGGGTCGCTCGAGTCGTCGGCGACGGCACGGCTCCGGCGATCACCGGAGAAACCAAGAAATCAAGAAAAGAAGAAGAAGAAAAAGAAGAAGAAGAAAAAGAAGAAGAAGAAGGCTGTGTTCGGGATGTGGGTGCTCTGGAGTTGGATCGAGGTTCTGGGACAGAGGCGATGGGTCGTCGACGGCGAGGTGCAAGCGACGGTTTTCCGGTGATGGGGCAATGGGGTTCAAGGTGGCTGTAGGGTTGCGGGTGTGCAGGAAGGAGAGTCGGGAAGAGGTGTTCTACGAGGTGTAAAGGCGAGGGAAGGCCGACGAGGGTGGTCGGCGGCGAGGCGAGCTCCGGCGAGGAGGGTTGCAGGGGCTCGAGTTGGGTGCAGGGGTGTCGGGTTCTTGGAAATGTGGGTTGTAGGCTCGGGAAAGAGAGGAGATGATGTGGTCGAGGCGATGCTGTCGGGGCGATTGGGCTGAGGGGAGGCCGACGAGGTGGTCGGGGCTCTGGCAATGGGTTAGGGTTGAAGGCTGGGGCATGGGTTCCTGGGTCTGTAGTGGAGAAAGAGAGGAGGAGAAGAGAAGGAAGACGAGGAGGTGGAGACGAGGGTGTGGAGATGGTCGACGATGACGAGGTGAACATCGACGACGAGGACAGAGGCGAGGCGGCGGGCATGAGTTTGAGCTCCATGACGAGGCGGAAAAATGAAAAGAAGAAGACGAGAGAGGAGAGAGTGAGACGTGGGGAACATTGGGTTAATAGGGATAAATATATATATATATATAAATCAGAAGAGAGAGAGAGAGAGCAGGTGAGATTCTGTTAAAATATATTTGAGTATATATATAAATATATTAGGTAACAGTATAATGTATAAATAATATAATATTTAGAAAATTTGAGTTTTCTGGATAATACAAAAATACTCAAAAATACGCCCGGGGTGGGTCTAAAATTATTGTTTGAAAATATTGATAATATACGTATCAACCAAAACCTAAATAGGATAACCGGGTAACGAAAATATATATCCCCAAGAACGGATGCATGTAACGTGCATGTAGCTATCTAAACGAGTCCGTTTCACCAAACGGGACGAGAACACGAGGTGCGGATGCTACCACAGGGTCAGGAATATCATGCAGGCCATGCTAGATATTTTTAAAATATTTTATTTGACTTTATATGTTATATTGAAAAAAATGCAGATGCCAAATATAATGCAGTTATATTACATGAAAGTGCACGGATTCTCATAACTAGCCGAGATAAATCATAAATAGGAATCAAGATGGGTTTTCAGCAAGCGGGTCGGGTCGGGTCGGATGCAAATACAGATGCCAATTATACTATTCACACCCAAAACATAATAAATTAAGAAATAGCCATAAATAAAGAAATACCCAAAATAGAACTGCTATAAAGGAACTAGGGTGTTACAATTATATTTCAAATTCCTTAAATCTATCCTAACCTTTTTTTTTCTATTAAGGTCATGGATTCACCGAACAACACAAGCACGAACGTCAATGGCAACACTCCACCGTCTACTCTACCATCACCACCTACCGTTGCAGCTCCCATCAACGAGTAAACGGTACTGCTTGAGGCAATCAAGAGCCACTTGGAGGGTCAACAGCAGCAGACTGCTATTCTCATGCACCATCCAGAAGCCGAGGCACCCAGAGTCAAGCAATTCCGGGCATTGCGCCCGAAATATTTTTCAGGAAAAGAGAGCCCACTGGAGGCGGAAGGATGGGCTCAGTCAATAGAAAATGATCTGGCAGCAGCACAAGTACCAGAGATTGCTTGGGTTAGAGTTTACAAAACTGCAACTAACAGACAACGCCAGAGTCTGGTGGAAGGTTGAAGAAAGCCGTCTCGCCCAACCTATTGAATGGAAGACGTTTCGCAATATGTTCGACGCAAAATACTTTCCTGAGACTGCTTGTTTTAAGATGGAGCAGCAGTCCATCCACTTACAATAAGGCTCGATATGGAGCAAGTCCGTGGATGAATACGATGCTGAGTTTACCATACTTAGCAGGTAAGTTGTTGTCTCAAATTCAAATTCATGATATCACTTATTACACTGCTAACACATGACCGTAACAGATTCACGGCACACCTGATTCCTACTGCTGAGATCCGGGCACGACGATTTCAGTAAGACCCGGAAATCCAAGCTGTACTCACTACAGGGGATTTCCCAACCTATGATCTTGCTCTGAAGGCTGCCCGATGCTATGAGGCAGTAGTAAAGAAGAAGGGCAGACCTCAGACTGCTGGTGTAAAACGCCCTGCCATACAGATGACAGGAGGAGCCTCTTCCAGACCAACTTTTACACCCAGGAGACTGGGAGGATCATTTAACTAGCCCAGTCCAGATTTTTGCTTCTACTGCAAGATAAATGGACACCTGGCGAAAAACTGCAGGCGTGCAAATGGCTTGTGTTTGGTTTGTGGCACATCCACTCACGCCATAGGAGCATGTCCATATCGACTCTACCTAGCTCTAGCACCTAGACCTGCAATCACAGTTCCGCAGCGGTCAGCTATTCAGGCTTCTGCACCTCGTCTAGCTCTCCCTGCACCACCTCCACATGGACCTCCTGCACAACCTCCTCGTCAATTCCACCATGCATAGAGAAACGTGCTTCAAGGACAGAGAAACATGCCCCAAGGACAGAGGAATGTGCCTCCACCAAGGAGGATTGTACCCAGATGTCAGGGTTTCACCATGACAGTTAAGGAAGCCGAAGCCACAGGCCAAGTCATAACTGATAATTCCCAATCCTTTCACATATTTTCAATCCTTATACATCACTATACTTTTCCTGTATCTAAAACCAATCTCACACAACTTAGGTACTATACTAATAGCCACCCTTCCTGCACTCGTACTGTTTGACACTGGAGCGTCACACTGCTTCATGTCGCAACGATTCGTGAGAACGCATGTGATTCCTGTGAAGCCACTCATTTCAGGCTGGAATGTCAGTTCCGGAATGGATTCTTGAAAGCAACTATAAGATTTGATCAGTGTCCAGTTGTAGTTTGCAGACGAGAATTCTACGCGAATATCAAAGTACCGGGCATCCTAAACTTCGATGTTGTGATGGGAATAGAGTGGCTGCGAGTTTTCTATACTACAATTGACTGCCGTCAAAGGAGAATAGTATTTGAGATACCAGATCACCCAGTCTTTTACTTCAAGAGTGGAGATAGAACTTTGGAGCCAGGAATCTTGTGTGCTAAACCAAAGAATGCAAAAGTGTTTACCCTACCGGCGGAAGAAGAAAAGTCAGAGATAGTTTGAGAGTTCGAGGATGTGTTCCCTAAAAATATAACAGGTTTGCCTCCCGATTGAGCTCTTGAATTCAGTCTTGATTTACTATATGGTGCACAACCGGTAATCAAAGCTCCATACCGGCTAAGTCCAGAAAGATTGAAGGAGATCCGCATTCAGTTGGACGAACTCCTGAAGAAAGGTTGGATTCGTCCCAGTACTTCTAGCTGGAGATCTCCAGTATTACTCTTGAAGAAGAAAGAAGGTTCATACAGGATGTGTGTAGATTACTAAGCTCTAAACGAAGTGACAATCAAGAATAAGTATCCACTACCATGCATCGATGATCTTTTCGATCAGCTAAGTGGGTCTTGTGTATTTTTGAAGTTAGATCTTCGTTCGGATTATCATCAGGTGAAGGTCAAAAAGTCCGACATTCCGAAGACGGCGTTCAGGACTCGATGTGGTCATTATGAGTATCCCGTAATGCTATTTGGAGTGACCAATGCACCTTCTATATTCATGAATCTGATGAACCAAATTTTCCGAGAGTATTTAGACAGGTGCGTTGTCATCTTCATCGACAATATCCTGGTGTATTTAAAGAATCGGAAAGAACACGCCGAGCATTTACGGATTGTCCTGGAGACATTGCGATGGCATCAGATCTATCCTAAGTACAGCAAGTGTGAATTTTGGCTAGATCAAGTCGGATTTCTCGGACATATCATTTCAGGCGAAAGAATCTCAGTAGATCCAGCTAAGATGTCAACTGTCAGCGAATGGCTGACACCAAAGACGGTGAAGGATATATGAATTTTCTTGGGATTGGCAGGATTTTGCCGAAAATTCATTGAAGGCTTTATAAAAATTACAGTACCCATGACTAAGCTTACACATAAGGATGAAGTATTCGTGTGGTCAGAAGCATGTGAAAAGCTTTTGTAGAACTCGAATCAAGATTTACTTCAGCTTCTATCCTTGAAATACCGGATCAACTGGAGGATTCTTCGTACACTGTGATGCGTCCGGTAAGGGATTGGGATGTGTTCTACATCAGTATGGAAAAGTTGTGGCTTTCGCGTCGAGACAGCAGAAGGTTCATAAGCGCAACTATCCAACACATGATCTGAAGTTGGCAGCCGTTATCTTTGCACTTAAGATTTGGCGCCACTATTTTCTAGAAGAAAGAGTGGATATATACACTGACCACAAAAGTCTCAGAAGGAATTGAACATGCGGCAGAGAAGATGGCTAGAACTCATGGCGGACTTCGACATCAATCTACAGTATCATCCTGGAAAGGTGAATGTAGTTCCTGATACATTTAGCCACCAGCCATTAGTAATGAACCTCACTGCTCAGTGAAAGGTACAATAGGAATTGCACGGATTAGCAATCGAAATAGTTATGCCAGGTAACGCTTCGTATTTGATGAATTTACAAGTCCAGTCCACTCTTGTCAATCAGATCAAAGCAGCTCAAGCAAATGATGCCAACCTACAAAAGATCCGAGAACAAGTAGAAAGTGGATTTCGAACTGACTTCATCATCCACGAAGATGGATCCTTGAGATATGGAAGTCGATTATGTGTATCAAACGGCTCAGTTCGAGAAAAGTTGATGAAAAAGCTCACATTTCTCCTTATTCTATACACCCCGATAGTACAAAAATGTACAAGGATCTACGAAAATACTACTGGTGGTATGGAATGAAGCGCGAAATAGCCAGAAGCGTAGCCAAGTGTTTGGTGTGTCAACAAGTAAAGGATGAACATCACAGAACTGCTGGTCTACTTCAGCCGTTACCAATCTCAGAATAGAAATGGCAGCACATTACCATGGACTTCATGACTGCCCTTCCTCACAGTAAGAAGGGTAACAACGCAGTATGGGTTATTGTGGATCGACTCACCAGGTCGGCTCACTTCAATCTACCGAGACGTTAGCAAAGAAGTACATGGAGGTAAGCATGAATGTAAAGTAAGATTAAACTTCAAGATGTACTGTATTTGATACCCATGAACTCATGCAGGAGATCGTGAGATTATATGGAGTACTAGTTTGCATTGTCTCTGATCGTGATACCAGATTCCGATCATGGTTTTGGCAGAGTCTGCAAGCTATCCTGGGAACGAGTCTGAACTTCAGCACGGCTTACCATCCACAAACGGACGGACAGTCCGAGCGAACAATTCAAATTCTAGAGGACATGCTAAGAGCTTGTATGTTAGACTTCGGAGGTTCGTGGGAAGATCACCTACATCTTGTGGAGTTTTCATACAACAACAGTTATCAGGCAAGTATTGGAATGACACCATTCGCAGCACTCTATGGACGAAAGTGTCGTTCAACGCTAAGTTGAGGAGACGTCGAAGATCCTGAACTCCTTGGACCAGAGATGATGTGGCAACCATGGACATAGTTCGCACGATCAGGGAAAAGATGCGCATAGCCTAAAATAGACAGAAACATTGGGCAGATGCTAAGCGTCGACATATGGAGTTCCAACCTGGAGACCGTGTATTCCTGAAGATTTCTCCAAACAGAGAAGTGATCCGCTTTAGCAAGAGGGGTAAGCTAAGTCCAAAATACATAGGACCGTTCGACATACTCGAACGAGTTGGAGAAGTGGCATACCGTTTAGCACTATCATTCTCATTGGAAGGAGTGCATAACGTATTCCACATATTCTAGCTACGACGATATGTGAGCGACCCCAGCCACATACTCGATCACTCAGAGCTTACAGTACAGACTGATTTAACTTGCGAGCAACAACCCGTTGAGATCCTGGACCGAAAGGTAAAGGCATTACGGAATAAGGAAGTAAACTTGGTCCGAGTGATGTGGAGAAAAAATTCGCCAAGAGAATCAACGTGAGAACGAGAAAAAGACATGCGTGCAAGATACCCTCATTTATTTGTAAATTAGTCTCTATGTAAATGTAAATTTCGAGAACGAAATTTTTATAAGGTGGGTAGAATGTAACGACTCTGAATTTACTGTACGCAATTTTCCAATTTAATGTACAGAAATGAGTTATACAGTCTGATATTAAGTTATAAGTTAATTTTGTTAAATAACAACAAGAAACAATTTGTAGCTCACTGGTAAAGCCTTTGTACTGTGACGTAGCCCCCGTGTTCGATCCCCATCAGACACATTAATTTTTCTGATTTTTCTTTTTAACTTTTTAGAAGCCCAAAAGTTTACACGTGCAATACACAGAAAAATGAAAATTCAGAAAAATCAAACATGTGGAAAATAGAGTAAACACAGAGAAGTACACGTGGCATCAATCCAGAGACCCAACTCCTCAAATCGACCGGCGGAAATGCCAATTTGGCTGGCACCGATGGCTTGGATGAACCCAATTGTCCCCGGGCTCTGTACACTTGACTCTTGACCTATCCCTAACTCCTCTGCACTGTTTGATTTCCCTACAATTAAACAGAGACATTTTATTTCACCATTTATTATCTTTTTAATGCATTTTAATTCACCATTTTAATTCCAAAACTATAATTTTCCACTATAAATACTACCCCACATTTTGGCTCTGCATCATTTTGAAATTTCTAGCCAAAACTCTCAAAAATTCTCTAAGTACAAGTGGAGTAAAGAGGAGTTAGCAAGCGGTCAATTTTCGACGAAGAATCGAAACTATTCCGGAGCTCCCGCGACGCCACGAAGACAACCCTCTCTTCCTATACCTTTTCTTAACCTAACTAAATTATAAGTCCCTTCTAAACTTCTTTTCTCTTCATTAAATTTATCTTTTTTATAAAAATCCGTAAAAGTGGAGTTAATACCGATATCACTTTTTCCAACTCCTATAACTCCAATTCCTATTATCTTTTGGTCAAACAAATTTTATACAATACTTGTAAGCTTAAACCCTAATATTTAGAATCAAAATTCTCATGTGAAATAACAAAAGTAATATTTTTTTTATTTAAATACCATGAACTTTAAATATCATCTCTTTTAGTTTTTGTTACAAATATACCTTTAGAAAAACTTCACGAGATAATGACCTAATTCTCACACACACTTGGTTTCATAGCACGATACTCTTCGAATGTATTTTTCGTTGCGAAGACATTATTACAAGAAAACACCACTTACTATAAAAAACGGATTTCTTTTAAATTGTATTTTAAATTTCTTTGCGATTATGCATCTACAACACTTTTTAGAGGATCCGCTATTGGATGGTGTGGATTATCATACATCCTTGTGCTATTAGAGCGAGATGCAGATCTCCTCACGGAGCATTTGGTCTCGAAAGGTTTTAAATACGGTTTTTAAGAAAAACGAATTTTTCTAATTAAATAAAATTAATTTTTTAATAATTATATAAAATTATAAAATCCATATATTTTCAAAATATAATAAACTTACATTTTTTTAAAATGAAAGATTCATAAGTTTCATTAAAATACCATCAAGATACCAACAAGAGACAAGTTTTACAATAAAATATCATGAACTTTCCAAGCTAAACAATTATCACTAAAATATCTCAAACCCTTAAAATTCATATCCATGAAAACCCTAAAGAATATAAATAAAAACTCGAAATTTATTTTGAAATTTTATTAAAAATATTTTTTCATAAAACCCTCTCGAGTTATATAAAACAATATTTAAGGAATTTAGTAAATATAGGTTTAAGCGGGATCAATTCTGTAACGATTTTGTTCATAATGTACAAAATTTGTTTAAAGTTAATGTACTAAATGGAGTATTGCAACCCTGAGTATGCTATAAGTATTTGATTTGTTTTTAAACAGCAAGAAAGAACTTGTAGCTCATTGGTAAAGTCTTGCACTGCAGTAACGTAGCCCCTGTGTTTGAATCCCCTCAGTCACATATTATTTTTGCTGATTTTTCTTTTAAACTTTTTGAAAGTCCAAAAGTTTACACGTGCAACACACGTAAGAACGAAAAGTCTCAGAAATTAAACATGTGCACTGAGTTATATGAAACGACACTGACACGTGGCATAAATCCAGACCTCACCCCCATTGAAATGGCCGACGAGATTGAGCTTGGGGTCGGCGCTGCCGGCCCTCCCGGTACCAAAAGCCCCAATTTTTTACCCTAACACCCTTTGGCCTCCTCCACTACCTTAGTTATGTTTGGTTTTTCTGCACATTAACAGAAAATTAAAATAAGCTTTTAATCCAATGTTTAATGCATTTTTAGTTCTCATTTTAATTCCCTAAACCCTAATTCTATCCTATAAATACCATACCATATCCTAGCCCTCTCCATTCTGAAATCTATCACCAAAACTCTCAAAATTTTACAAGTCAAATAAGGTGTACAAGTAGAGTTAGCGCAAGGTCATCTTCCGGCGATGACTCGGGACAAATCCGGCAACACTGCGACTCCACGACGCTTTCAAACCCTTCCCATACCTCCTCTCTCTCTTTTTATCCATTAAGTCCCTTCTTTTCTCCTCTCTTCTTTATTAAATATGTTTTCTTTTCAAATGACGTCGGTAAGTGGAGTAAACCGACTTTAAATTCTATTCTCTTTAAATTAAAAATTTTTCTTAGGAAACTCAGATCCATATTATTAAACCTTGCTTATTAAACATTAACTAAAATTTAGAAACCAATTTCACCATAAAACTCCATGTAAAACCATGTTTATTACACTTTTACAGTTTAATACAACAAAGTTTACCTATAATATTATTTAATATATTTGCTCATATTACTTTTAGAAAACTCACGAGATAATGCTCTACCCCATCACAACACTCATCATGACATAGCACGATTGCCTCTTTACAATATTTTGGGATAAATACAATTTTACAACAAAATACCTTAAACTAATAAAACCGTATTCTTTAAAATTGTTTTAAATTAAATTCCTTACAATTAAACCTCTACAACCCATTTTGGGAAACCCGATTTAAATGGTAGGGGTTATCGCACATTCTCGGTACTGGTAGTACGAGATGTAGACCTGCTCACGGAGTATCCGATCTCGATAGAATTTTTATTACAATTTTTAAGAAAATGAGATTTCTATTTAATAAATAAATTTATTTTTTCTATAATTATTTATAATATTTTCAAATTATCTATTTTAAATACATATAATAAATTCCATGTTTTCTAAACAAAGGAATCACAAATTTTATGCAAATACTATCAAGGATCCATACAAGTCAAATTTACACAAAATACCATATATTATTAAAACTAGGTATTTATTCACTAGAATACCTCACTTTTAAAATTTACATCCATGAAAACCCTAAATACGATAAATAAATACTTGAGCTTTATTTTGAAAGTATACTAAAACTATTATTCATAAAACCCCCTCAAGTTTATTAATTTACAATAAGAACCCTAGTAAATATAGGTTTAAGCGGGACCAATTCTCTTGAGCCTCAGGGAGTCGGAGAAAGTGGGTGCTTGTCTATTTAAGGTAGAAAACTAAAACGGGGTTATCAATGGTAATTGGCTTGGAAAAATTCACAAATCCTGTCGTCCATGTGCAGCAGTTACCAATAACTCCAAAACCTAATTCAGGAATCCAATTCTGTTTAAGCGTCTGACTCAGACAGAGTCTCAGTCTAATTGGAATACAATCCATACATGAATTCAATCGAAATATAACTCCAATATAACATGAATCCATATATACCAGAATACAGTCTATATCAACATGACTTGATTTGACCGATCCATGGATATATATATTGACTTGTCTACATGACTATCCATTTATATCTTTATCTGTTTATATGAACAATTGATATCATGGTTTCGGTAAGTCTTATATCTGCAAATCATCTATAAAACAACACAATAAACATTACGGTTTTTTTTAATGAGGTAGACTGGTACAGAATGTGTTAAAAGTGGCACGAGACGGTCACTTTAATACACCTAACCTGAATATCCATTGTCGTTGTCCCGTGAGTTTTGACGAGGCCTTGTACTCCATATACCATAGTCCACGGGGTAAGTTGGGCTCCTCTCGTATATATTGGTACATTCTGTACCAAGATACAAACAACTGTATTAACATAATAATCATACATTATACCAGATATATTCTTTTTACCTGTTCAGTCTATTTCTATCTCTCTTTGGGACTTACCGAGCGATTGTTCGCTGACGACATTCCTTTTCTATTCTTTCTTTGGAATGTTGTCAGGAGGACCCGACTCTTTAGAGATCGAGCCCAGCTCAGAAGACTTGGAGCAGTTCACAGAAGATCCAGAGCTTTAGTCACTTGTGTATACCTTTACTTTCAGTTCATGCCATTGTTTAACATTGCTTTCCGCATTGTATTTACTTTCCAGTTGTATTGTAAAGAATGTTTAATAAATAAAAAGTTGTTGTTCATTTACATCGCATGTCTTTCTTGTGTACATTTACATTATATTGTTTATTTACGCTTAGCGTGTTTACCTCTGAGTAAATACGTCGCGTCTCCTTATCCGTACACCGGGAAGCGGGGCGTGACAGGTTTTGTTAGCGGCCCATGCAGGCCAGTTCTGCATGGAACCCTACCATGCAGGGTCGATTCTGCATGGAAACCTAAACAATATATCGCAAGAAGCAACAACTAAACATTCTTTATATTTCTATTCCTTGAATTCTATCCTAACTCCATTTTTCTTTCAAGGTTATGGATTCTCCGAACAATACGAGCACGAACGCCAATGGCAACACCACACCACCTCCTCTTCCACTTATGCCTACCATTGTAGCTCCGATCAACGAGCAGACGGTACTGCTCGAGGCAATAAAGAGCCTCTTAGAGGGATAGCAGTAGCAGACCGCTATACTCATGAACCGCTCAGAAGCGGAAGCACATGGAGTAAAGCAAGTCCGGGCACTTCATCCAAAACATTTTTTTGGGAAAGAACCCCCCTTGGAAGCTGAAGAATCTGAAGAATGAGCTCAGTCGATCGAAGACTATTTGGCAGCAGCACAAGTGCCAGACATTGTTTGGGTAAGGATTGCGAAGTTGTAACTTACCGATAACGCCCGAGTATGGTGGAAGGCGGAAGAAAACCGTCTTACTCAGTCGATCGAATGAAGGATTTTTCGCGAGATATTTGACGTGAAATATTTCTTCGAGACTGCCCGATTCGACATGGAGCAGCAATTCATCCACTTGCAATAAGGTTCGATGTTAATCTGTGGATGAGTATGACGCTGAATTCACCATATTGAGTAGGTAAGATATGTTTTAAATATTCGAATTTCTATAATCACATACTACACAGATAACACAAGACCGTAAAAGGTTTGCAGCACATCTCATACCGACTGCTTAGATCAGGGCCAGAAGATTTCAGTAAGGGTTGGACCAGGAAATCCAAGCTTCTCTAACTACAGGGGATTTCCCAACCCATGACTTAGCTTTGAAGGCTGCCCGTCGATACGAGGCAATAGTGAAGAAGAAAGGAAGATCTCAATCTGCCGGTATGAAGTGCCTTGCTACTCAGATCGTAAGAGGAGCCTCTTCCAGGCCATCGTTTGTACCCAGGAGACCGGGAGTACCATTCAACCGACCCAGTCCAGACTTCTGTTTCCACTGCAAAAGAAATGGACACCTGGCGAAAGATTGCAGGCGTGCTAATCGTCTATGCTTAGTCTGTGGCTCATCCACACATGATATTGGGTCTTGTCCTCACAGACTCAATTAGAATACTGCACCCAGACCAGCAATCACCTATCCGCAGCGGCCAACTATCCAGGCACCTGCACCACGTCTTGCTCTCCCAGTTCCATCTCCTCGTGGACCTACTGCACCTCCTTCTCGTCAGTTCTATCAATCACAAAGGAACCTATCTTAGCGACAGAGGAACGGACAGAGGAATGCGTCTCAAGCAAGGAGGAATGTACCTAGACGTCAGGCTTTCACAATGACTGTGGAAGAAGCTGAAGCCACTGGCCAAGTCATCACTGATAACTTACTATCTTTCAAATCTGTTCAATACTTGTTTACATCTATATATTCTTTATATTCTTTTCAAACCTAAACATGACCCACATAACTTAGGTACAATCTTAGTAGCCTTACTTCCTGCACTAACACTCTTCGATATTGGAGTATCTCATTGCTTTATGTCGCAACGGTTCGTCCGAACTCATGCGATTCCAGTCACACCACTCGTATCCAACTGGAATGTCAGTTCAGGGAACGGCGTTCTAAAGGCAATAGTGGGATACGACTTGTGTCCAATGGTCGTCTGCAGCAGAGAATTTTATGCTGACTTCAAGGTGCTGGACATACCGAACTTCGATATAGTTTTGGATATGGATTGGCTAGGAACTTTCTACGCTACCATCGACTGTCGTTAAAAGAGGGTAGTGTTTGAGATACCAGATCATCCGGTCATTTATTTCAAAAGTGGAGACCGTGCTCTGGAGCTTAGCACATACAAAGCAAAACCGAAGAAGACAGTGATTGCAACTCTACAGACGGAAGAAGACAAGCCAGAGATATTTCGAGAGTTTGATGATGTATTTCCTGAAGACATATCAGGGTTGCCTCCTGATCGAGCTCTTGAATTTGGAATTGATTTAGTACCTGGAGCACAACCGGTGATCAAAGCACCATACCGATTAAGTCCTGAATGTTTGAAGGAGATCCGTACTCAGCTGGACGAACTTCTGCGGAAAGGATAGATTCGTCCCAGTATTTCAAGTTGGAGATCTCCAGTTTTGCTTGTGAAGAAGAAGAAAGGTTCATACAGAATGTGCATTGATTATAGAGTTTTGAACGAAGTCACGATAAAGAAAAGTATCCGCTACCGCGAATCGATGATCCGTTCGATCAACTAAGTGGGTCTTGCATTTTCTCAAAATTAGATCTTTGTTCGGGTTATCATCAGGTGAAGGTCAAAAAGTCTGATATTCCAAAGACGGCATTTAGGACTCGTTATGGACATTATGAGTTTCTCGTGATACCATTTGGAGTGACCAATGCACCATCCATATTTATGAACCCGATGAATCAAGTTTTCCGAGAGTACCTAGATAGGTTCGTTGTCATATTCATCGATGACATCCTAATATATTCAAAGAATCAGAAAGAGCACGCTGAACATTTACGAATTGTCCTGGAGACTTTGCGACATCATCAACTCTATGCCAAGTACATCAAGTGCGAGTTTTGGTTAGAACAATTCGGATTTCTCGGACATATCGTTTCAGGTGAAGGAATCTCTATGGATCCAGCTAAAGTATCCGCAGTAAGCGAATGTCCGACACCAAAAACAGTGAAGGACATTCAAAGTATTTTGGGATTAGCGGGATGCTACCGATGATTTATTGAAGGATTTTCGAAGATTTCAACACCCCTGACCAAGCTCACACATAAAGATGAAGAATTCGTGTGGTTAGAAGCATGCAAACAAGTTTTCGTAGAACTCAAGTCAAGATTGACAACATCGTCTATTCTCATAATACCGGACTAATCTGAAGGTTTCGTAGTGCATTGCGATGCATCCGGTAAGGGATTAGGTTGCGTTCTACACCATCACGGTAAAGTTGTAGCTTATGCATCAAGACAATTGAAAGTTCATGAGCGCAACTATCCGACGCATGATCTGGAGTTGGCAGTCGTTATCTTTGCACTTAAGATTTGACACCATTATCTTCGCACTTAAGATTTGACGCCATTATCTTCTTAAAGAACGGGTAGATATCTACACATACCACAAAGTCTGAAGTATGTATTTACTCAGAGAGAGTTGAATATGCGGCAAAAAAGATGGTTAGAACTTATGACGGACTTCGACATCAACCTACAATATTATCCCGGGAAGGTGAATGTAGTACATGATACACTTAGTCGCCAACCACTATCAATGAATCTCACCGCATAGTGGAAGCTACAGCAAGATTTGCATTAGATGGAGATAGAAGTGGACATGCCAGGTAACGCTTCAAGTTTGATGAACTTACAAGTTCAATCTACAATTGTCAATCAGATCAAAGCGGCTCAAGCAAGTGATGCCAAGTTGCAAAAGATCAGAGAACAAGTAGAAAGTGGACTTCGAACAGACTTTATTATCCATGAAGACGGATGTTTGAGATACGGAAACAGATTGTGTATCATAAGGTCTCGTTCGGAAAGAGTTGATGAAAGAAACTCACAGCTCCCCATACTCAGTACATCCTGGTGGTACAAAAATATACAAAGATCTGCGGCAACATTACTGGTGGCATGGAATAAAGTGTGAAGTAGCCAGAAGCGTCGCCAAATGTTTGGTGTGTCAGCAAGTGAAAGCTGAATATCACAGGACTGCTGGTTTACTTCAACAGTTACCTATCCCAGAATGGAAGTGGCAACACATTACCATAGAATTCGTGACTGCACTTCCTCATAGCACGAAAGGTAACGATGCAGTATGAGTTATTGTGGACCGACTCACAAAGTCGGCTCATTTCATCCCATTCGAGTTGGTCAATTTATTGAGACACTAGTAAAGAAGTACATGGAAGTAAGTATGAATATAAGTAAGATTTAACTCTTCATAGTATATTATTTCTGATACCCATGAACTCATGTAGGAGATCGTGAGATTACATGGAGTACCGGTTTGTATTGTCTCCGACCGTAACACCAGATTCTGATCACAATTTTGGCAGAGTCTGCAAGATAGATTGGGAATGAGCCTGAACTTTAGCATGGCTTACCATCCATAAACAGATGGAAAGTCTGAGCGAACGATTCAAATCCTTGAAGATATGCTAAGAACGTGTATGTTAGACTTCGGAGGATTGTGGGAAGATCACCTACACCTTATGGAGTTTTCATACAACAATAGCTACCAAGTGAGTATTGGAATGACACCGTTTGCAGCTCTTTATGGAAGGAAACGTCGTTCACCATTAAGTTGGGACGATATTGGAGATAGGGAACTTCTTGGACTTGAGATGATAGTGACGACTGTAGATGTAGTTCGCATTATCAGAGAACGAATGCGCATAGCCAAGACCGACAAAAGCACTGGGCTGATGCAAAGCGTCGTCACTTGGAGTTCCAACCGGGGGATCATGTCTTTCTATAGATCTCTTCAAACCGTAGAGTGATTCGCTTTGGAAAGAGAGGTAAGCTAAGTACCAGGTACATTGGATCGTTCGACATACTCGAACGAGTCGGAAAAGTGGCATATCGCTTGTCACTTCCACCCTCATTGGAAGGAGTGCACAATATGTTCCACATATCCCACTCCGAAGGTATGTGAGTGACCCCAGCCATATTCTTGATCACTCCGAGCTCACTGTACAGACGGATCTATCTTGTGAGCAACAATCCGTTGAAATTCTGGACAGAAAGGTAAAGTCACTTCGGAATAAGGAAGTAAACTTGGTTCGAGTGATGTGAAGAAAAGACTCACCAGGAGAATCGGCATGGGAAAAAGAAGACGATATCGTGCAAGATACCCTTTCTTATTTGTACATCAGTCCTTAAAAATTTGTAAATTTCTAGGACGAAATTTTTGTAAGGAGGGTAGAATGTAACGACTCTGTTTATAACGTACAAAATTTGTTTAAAGTTAATGTACTAAATGGAGTATTGCAACCCTGAGTATGCTATAAGTATTTGATTTGTTTTTAAACAGCAAGAAAGCACTTATAACTCATTGGTAAAACCTTACACTGCTATGACGTAGCCCCTGTGTTCGAATTCTCTCAGCCACATATTATTTTTGCTGATTTTTCTTTTAAACTTTTTGGAAGCCTAAAAGTTTACATGTGCATCACACGTAAAAACGAAAAGTCTCAGAAATCAAACATTTGCACTGAGTTATATGAAACGACACTGACACGTGGCATGAATCCAGATCTCACCCCATTGAAATGGCCGGTGAGATTGAGCTTGGGCTGGCGCCGCCGGGCCCTCCCATACCAAAAGCCCCAATTTTTTTACCCTAACACCCTTTGGCCTCCCCCGACTATCCTAATTTTGTTTGTTTTCCTGCATATTAACAGAGAATTAAAAATAAGTTTTTAATCCAATGTTTAATGCATTTTTAATTCCTATTTTAATTCCCTAAACCATAATTCTATCCTATAAATACCACACCATACCATAGCTCTCTCCATTCTGAAATCTATCTTCAAAACTCTCAAAATTTTTCAAGTCAAATAAGGTGTACAAGTGGAGATAGCCCAAGGTCATCTTCTGGTGACGACTCGGGATAAATCCGGCGACACCGCAACTCCACGATGCTTTCAAAACCTTCCCATACACCCCCTCTCTCTTTTTATCTAGTAAGTCCCTTCTTTTCTCCTCTCTTCTCTATTAAACAAGTTCTCTTTTCAAATGACGTCGGTAAATGGAGTTAACCGACTTTTAAATTCTATTCTCTTTAAAATAACAATTTTTCTTAGGAAACTCAGATCCATATTGTTGAACCTTGCTTATTAAATATAAACTAAAATTTAGAAACCAATTTCACCATAAAACTCCATGTAAAATCATGTTTATTACACTTTTACAGTTTAATACCACAAAGTTTACCTACGACATTATTTAATATATTTGCTCATATTACTTTTAGAAAACTCATGAGGTAATGATCTACCTCATCATAATACTCATCATAACATAACATGATTGCTTCTTTATAATATTTTGGGATAAATACAAATTTTACAACAAAATATCTTAAACTAATAAAACCGTATTCTTTAAGATTGTTTTAAATTAAATTCCTTGCAATTAAGCCTCTACAACCCATTTTGGAGAACCTGATTTGGATGGTGCGGGTTATCGCACATTCTCGGTACTAGTAGAGCGAGATGCAGACCTTCTCACGGAGTATCCGATCTCGATGGAATTTTTATTACAATTTTTAAGAAAACGAGATTTCTATTTAATAAATAAATTTATTTTTTCTATAATTATTTATAATATTATCAAATTATCTATTTTAAATACATATAATAAATCCATGTTTTCTAAACAAAGGAATCACAAATTTCATGAAAATACTATCAAGAATCCATACAAGTCAAATTTACACAAAAATACCATATATTATTAAAATTAGGTATTTATTCACTAGAATACCTCACTTTTAAAAGTTACATTCATGAAAACCATAAACACGATAAATAAATACTTGAAAGTATATTAAAACTATTTTTCATAAAACCCCCTCAAGTTTATTAATTTACAATAAGGACCTTAGTAAATATTGATTTAAGCGGGACCAAATCTCTTGAGCCTCAGAGAGCCGGAAAAAGTGGGTGCTTGCCTATTTAAGGTAGAAAACTAAAACGGGGTTATCAATGGTAATTGGCTTAGAAAAAGTCATAAATCCTGTCATTCATGTGCAGCAGTTACCGACAACTCAAAAATCTAATTCAGGAATCCAATTCTGTTTAAGCATCTGACTCAGACAGAGTCTCGGTCTAATCGAAATACAATCCATACATGAATACAATCCAAATATTACTCCAATAGAACATGAATCCATATATACCGGAATACAATCTATATCAACATAACTTGATTTGACCGATCCATGGATATACATTGACTTGTCTACATGAGTATTCATTTATATCTTTATCCGTTTACATGAACAATTGATATCATGGTTTCGGAAAGTCTTATATCTGCAAATCATCTATAAAACAACACTATAAATATTACGGGTTTTTTAAAGGGGTAGATTGGTACGGAATGTGTTAAAAGTGGCACGAGACGGTCACTTTAATACACCTAACCTGAATATCCGTTGCCGTTGTCTCGTGGGTTTTGACAGGGCCTTGTACTTCATATACCAAAGTCCACGGGGTAAGTTGGACTCCTCTCGTATATACTGGCACATTCTGTACCAAGGTACAAACAACCGCGTTAACATAATAATCATACATTATACCAGATATATTCTCTTTATCTGTTCAGTCTATTTCTATCTCTTTTTGGGATTTACCGAGCGATTGTTTGCTGACGACATTTCTTTTCTATTCTTTTTTTGGAATGTTGTCAGGAGGACCCGACTCTTTGGAGATCGAGCCCAGCTCAGAAGACTTGGAGCAGTTCGCAGAAGACCCAGAGCTTTTAGTCACTTGTATATACCTTTACTTTCAGTTCATGCCATTGTTTAGGCATTGCTTTCCGCATTGTATTTACTTTCCAGTTGTATTGTAAAGAATGTTTAATAAATAAAAAGTTGTTTTTCATTTACATCTCATATATTTCTTGTGTACATTTACATTATATTACTTATTTACGCTTATCGTGTTTACTTTTGAGTAAATACGTCGCGTGCCTCGTCGCGTCTCCTTATCCGTACACCGGGAAGCGGAGCATGACAAATTCTCTTGAGCCGCAGAGAACCGGAGAAAGTGAGTGCTTGCCTATTTAAGGTAGAAAACTTAATAGAGTTATCAATGATAATTGTCTTGGAAAAGATACAAATCCTGCCGTCCATGTGCAGCAGTTATCGATAACTCCCAAACTTAACTCAGGATCTAAATCAGTTACAAGTGTCTGACTCAGTCTGAGTCTAATTCAAATCTGAATCCAAACTCAAATCATTGTTCAATTCAAACATGAATCCAAATTCTGATATGAATACTTGAACTTGAACCTGAACCTGAATATATGAATTCAACCATCAATATCTAACCTGAATACCTGACTTGACTTGACCGAACCATGGTTATAACTTGACACGACTATTTGATTACAAGATTACATCCTGAACCTGATTACTTGAACAATTTGTATCCATGGTTTCGGCAAGACTTGTAAATATAACTCTGTACAATACATCACGCGGGGATAACGGGGTAAATTGGTACGGAACGTATTAACGTAGCACAAGATGGTCACTTAAAAGACACCTACATGAACTCTCGTACCGTTGTCCCGTGAGTTTTGATGGGGCCTTATAGTACATGTTACCATAGTGCACGAGGTAAGATGGACTCCTCTCGTATACACAAATACCTTCGGTACCAAGCTATAAACAACTACGTTAGAATAACAAGAATATACCTGTAGAACTTACCAGTTTTATGTCACATTACTTGTTATATTCCATTTCTTCTTTTGGGACTTACCGAGCGCCAGTTCGCCGACGACAGTCCTGTCTATTTCTTTCTTTGGAATGTTCGTCAGGAGGACCGGACTCTCATGAGATTGAGGCTAACCAGGAGGACTTGGAGCAGCTCACCGCTCAGCCGGACTACTAGCTCATCTTATACTTATTTTATTTTGTATGCCACTGTTTAGACACTGCTTATTTTATTGTATCTTTCCTTTTCAAAAGAAGTCGTATGTAAAGATGAATGTAAATAAAGGTTGTTGTTTATTTTATATCACTTGTCATTCTTATGCATTATATATATATATATATATATATATATATATATATATATATTGCTTAATTACGCTTAACGTATTTATTTCTTAGTAAATACGTTGCGGCCCGTCACGTCACCGTTTCCGTACACTAGGAAGCGAGACATGACATAAGTGGTTGTCTGTAATACTTAGGAGTTGCAGTTGCATGTAATATCTAAACAGTTGCATATAATATCCAAGCAGTTGAGAAAATACAAAATCTAAATGAAATAAAGCCCATAAGTTTTTCACAAAAGATTTTGAACAGTAGGTCCTTTCCAACAATTTTGAAGATTACAGGGGTTTTTAGACAACTCCCTAGAAGGCCTGAGGCTTTTTGACAATTTACCCTTGTTTTTATTTTTTATTTCCTTTTGGATTTTTTTACCCTGTAACCAAAAGGGTGGGTTTAGCCTTTTTTATACACCAGCTATATTGTATTTTTAATATTCTTATATTATCCTGAATGAATTGGGTAGTGATATCGCCAAACTTTTATTTGATAAATCCACAACAAAACTTGTATATAGACATAGTTAGCCACAACTATATCAGTCTTTTATTCCCTCCCCCAAATCGCATCTCATCCTCCTTCCTCTGCCTTTGACCTGTCACCCACCGTATTGTCGCTCTCGGCCTCTCCTCCTCCAACCTCACCATTTCTTTCCTCTCCCACATCTCTCTTCTCAACCTCTCCATCAACCTTCGCCCTCTCCTCCGAACCCGATTATCTTGTTCCAGCTTTTCTTGACCCTAGCGGATATGCTGACCAAAATCGACGGTTTGTTCGGAGACGAGATCGATCAGCGTCGTCAAGCACCAGCTTCCCGATGAGGACCTCGACGCTCTCATCTCGATCTCGTTCTATGAGTATCTTGTCAACTTGATGGAGGAGCTCAATCGTATTGACGATGAGCTCGTAGGGCTGCAGATCTTCGTGCGAGGCTGCGAATCTTCATGATCTTGTTAACAACGACCATTCTGTGATCGACACGGGGCAGTGCTACATCAATGTCGTGAACGGGATCCGATCGAGATCAAGATGAAGGAGAGCATAAAAAGACAAAAATTAAAGGTTGATATAGTTGAGGCTAATTTTATCCATACATAATTTTTGGTGTGGATTTATTAAATAAAGGTTTGGCAATATCGCTACCCAATGAATAATATTGAGTCTTGCTAAACTACTAATTTAATGAAATGAAGTTATAGCGTAATTCCTGATAAATGCTTTACATATAACTCTATAAGTTATGCATTTATATTACTTATGTTTTATATAATTAATTTCGGTAAAAATACTAAACACTCCAAAATATTTCCAGTCTTATAATAATTCCTCCCTTCAAATTACATCCATTGCTATATACAACTCCATAAAACCCTGTATCGTCCATATTTATTTTGCTCTTTTTCTTTTTCTTTACAAACCTTTTTTTATTACTTTTGTTGGTGATATGGTAACAAATAGATATATAGATGTAATAGTTAACTTGTAAAATGGTATATGCAGATGTTAATTTTTAATGTTGTAGTTGGTAAATGTATTAGTTAAATAGTATATGTAGACGTTAACTGGTAAATGTTGTATTTAACTGCTATACATAGTAGATTGAAAAACAACAAATTTTAAAAGCTACAGTTTCAAAGAACATTTAGAAACACATGACATGAACACACATACACATGAGAAGACATGGGAGCCCTTATAGGTATTGAATAAAAAAGGCTAAAATTTTTGTAGGGATCTAACTATCTAACTTCTAAGTACATGACTTGTATGTATTATGAAGTTATTGGCAGGTTTTTGGGTCGAGTTTGGATAGAGGGACATAATCTTATTACTTTATTGGACGCCACGGATCTATACCTCTTTTTTCCGAAAAAATAATGGTAATAAACTTTATTACAATATAAAATAAAGGAAGAAAGACCATTGAAGCTTTATGTTTTTTTCCTTCTCTTATGCCTCACTAAAAGTTGTCCAGTGCAAAATTTCCGTAGTACTAAGAACAAAAAACTAAAAACCTAATCCAAAAAACAAAAAAGAGTCCGTTTTCGGTGCATTTTTACATTATTTTAATGTACCATATGGAAGCGCTCTTGAGTACAGAGAAAAAGGACCGAGACGAGTGTTGTTTGCAAACTCTCGCACACCCTGAATACAGACGCTAGTGTATTTAACACACAATCAGGGTTACTTCCCCAAAAACACAAAAAAGAACAATGCGCCCGCCCAAAACCCACACAAAGAAAAACAGATACAATAAGGAGAGGTGCATGACAAATTTATTCCAAGTGTAAAAGCAGCGCACACTGCTTACATAGATGAAGGTATATGCATTTATAAAAGTTATAATGTACACTCATAATTTTTACGTATCATTTAGATATTCACTTGATCTTTACGTTACATAGGAATGGACATCAAAACAAAGGCAATTTTCTTCATTACGAAGGCAAGGACAATGTGACACCACAGTTGTTTTCTTTCAACCCCTCTCCTTGCATTATGCACACATCACTCGATCATGCACACATCACTGATATCCTACGATGAGCTCGACGTTTCATTTCTTCTGTCCAGCCAAGCCCTTCACATATTATCTATGCTGTGCTGAGCTTAGGTCACCATGCCACATTTAGTCTACACATAAAATTCTTTTGTTTTCGGATATCCTTTCGCTTTTGTGCATGCACCGATCTGCTTTCTAGTTGTATTGATACAACAAGAAAAAAATGTGGCCAAACTAATCATGAGATAAAGAAAAGCTCCTTCCATAACTGTCATAGGTTTGAACATAATATGATTGATCTACAGAAATACAGAAAAAGAAATTTCACATATATGACGGCAGTAAAAAAAAATTATGTAACATGATAAGTTCATAGAAGAAAGATTAAATTCAGATAAACTAAAAGATCAGCACTATGCGATACCTCTCATGTAACATGGAAGGCGATCAATGCATCTTCCAAATTATCGTCGTCTCCAAGGAAAATGTCTCTCTCATGGTTATTCTATGTTCTATTCCATACATTTAGTGGCGATAATATTCTGTTTTTAGCATAAATATAATTCAAGATGTTCGGGCATACAGGATAGCCATTGCCATAACATTCTGAATATTGAAGGAAGCATCAATTTAATTTCGATTTGTTGGAAACCTGGCATGGATATGCTTTGAGAAAAATACAGAGCATGTACGTGTTCATTCGAAGATCCATCTCCTGACATTAATAAGCTTTCATCCCGCTAGTTCTAGCCTTCTACATGTGCGTAGGGAATGCAATGGAAGAACTCAAAAGAAAGGATTTAGAAGGATCCTGACAGAGCTTGAGTGTCGGAAGCTGTGAAGGTCACTAAGAGTTGCTAACTGCTGATTGCTCGCCAATGATTGAAAATGAATCTCTCTAGATAGCGTTCGAGGCAAAATCGACCATATCAAAACTTGATTGTTACAAATTTCATTTCCAGCGATTTCTTACCCAAACACCAAATTTCAATACTACCTGGATATGTGATGCTCATGGAAAAGCATATGGTTCCTGAAATTCTGAACACTTTCATGCTGAACACAAATTATTATGCGAATTATAGTGCTCTCTCCTAAAATTTTCATTAAACGAGCCCTTGTATGGATGACACGCGATTATTTATTTACCATCATAAACATCAAATAACACATCCTAACTTTGAGTAAGCATGGATGTATGCGACATCAAGGGAGGATCGTCCCTCTCACTAATAAACCGATCATCGTCCTCCAGAGAAAGAAGTGGAAATTAAGAGTGGCAACCGATGAGGAGGACAGGATATAATCATCAAATGTTAAAGTATTGTGCAGTGACATGGTGCCAAAGCTCGGTGGGAGCTCGGATAGTTGTAGGTTTCCATCCAATATCTGCTTCGCTTGTTGCATTCTTGGACTAGCTGCTGGCATAAGATGTGCGCAAAACAAACCAAGCTTCAACACTAACTCCACCTCATAGAGCAATACTCTTCTCTCAATCTTGGGTCCATCGTATTAATCAAAGACCCCCTTCGCCAATTATTGAACACCCAATCCATACGAACTGTCTCCTCGCTCGTTGCATGCACTACTACATACAGTGGCTATTAGAGACCGTATGGAATGGTCTCTAAAAAATAATGAACGGTCCCTAATCTATAATAGCAACCGTTTATATTTTAAATGGTCGCTAAAAAACGGTCGCCGATTGGGTGGTCGCTGATACATATATTAATGACCGTTAATGAACGGTCACTAATACGAACGACGCTAATAGATGTATCAGAGACCGTTTCCACCGGTAGCTAATAAGCAGACATGCTCAACGGATATACTTGTTTCCTAATATCAGCGAACTGTCGCTGATGAGGTATTAGCGACCGTTCCTGTAGCTTATATGGTCGCTAATAGCTATTTTTCCTGAAAAAATTTACAGAAAAATACTATATTCAATACAATAATACACAATATCAAAATATATTACGCCACAATAGCATTTCGCATACAAATCAATATATATGCACAATCACAACATATCCAACAAGATCAACAACAAATATGAACACATACGCATACAAACCAACATATAAACATTATCCACGATATATCCACCAATATCAACAACTCAATCAAACACATATGAACTAAACTTTTAATAAATAAGTATACATAAACTAAATTGTTTTGAATACGAACAACACAATACATACGCTATATATATGTCCAACAATACGAAAAAATCTCCAAATCACTCGCAATCGCAGTACACTCAACCCTGTGAATCGAAATAAATAAATATATAAATATATGAACTCAAATCATAATCTTTGAAACAATGTTAGCTACACACACACACACATATTACCCCACTAACTCCCGTCACTTCCATCGTCAAAACATAATCCTTTCCCCGTTAACTTATAAGAACCCTACGAATACACAACATGAATTTTAAACATCAAAACTCAACACAGTTTAATTGTATGCTCGAATTTCTGTAAATAACAACTATACATATCTCACTAACTCCCACTGCTAACAGAATCTCGCCTTGAATAGTATCAATAATCATCGAAGATCTCCTGTGAAAAAAGTTACCTAATAACCCTACAAGTAGGGTCGGCTGATCAGGGTTATACGGTTCCTGTGGCGGAGGGTTAGGTTAATAAGGATCTTGCGGCGGAGGCGGAGGCCGAGAGTACTACCCTTCTTATTGTTAGTTATATGTATGCCCTAGAGGCCATTACTGTACATTGGATGTACATTGTAGTGGATGCTGGGATATATATAGGGAGGACTTTCTTGCTCGACATGATAGTATGCTATCTGGTTACTCTTTACCTTAACGTGTATACTGATTGTCTCTCTGTTACATGTTGGTAAAGCCCTTAGGATGTGTACTTGACTACCTGGACTATGATGCGGATCATACTAGTGGGGACATGGTAGTCCATAAGTACATCCTTAACAGTCCCTAGTCGTGGGTATATCGAGACGGGGCATCGATATACCAGAGTAGACTAGCGTATACCTTCTCGACCCATACAGATGGGCGATGGATGATCCCATATCCATTGGTGTTTGACATCAGAGATGATATACGGGTGCTCGGTGGAGACTGGGTACACTGGACGGACTCGCCGAGAACTCCCAGATGGTATTATACCTTACGTCAGATGGCAGTTCTCTGGTGACACTGGTACACAGTAGTCTGTTGACCCGAGATCGTCATAGAATCTTGTGTGGTTCCCACTGTGCTTTGATTTCCATCTTACCACGTCCAAGAGGGCGTGCAAAACGGTGGTTTTTGGGTACAGTCCCGAATCACATGGAGGCAATGAGCGATATTCGTCTCTCCCGGTATAAGGGGTTGATGTTGCACTGTGTTCGATTGGCTATAACCGGAAATCCCTGACCAGGGTTGCTGAGATTTACTGGTAAGTATTACCAGTAGTTTCTCGAATTGTTATATACCTCATATCGACACGACTTATCGAGCTACTGGGGTCTGACGTTTACCACTCCTAGGCGAGATATGCGACATATCAGACGATCAGACCGGACTGTACGGTAAGTGTTACTGGTTGGATTCATAGGAGTGTGAGCGGGCTTGCTCGTCGATCTTCTGATCGCTCAATACCCGGGTGGCCGTTACGTTTAGCAGACCGCTTGCGGCTTGTGGGTGTTTGATATGATCATCACCTGCTGCCGGCGTATTGACGAGTTTTTAGAGTCCTACACAGAGGTTTCCTGGCTCAAGCGAAACGAAATAGGAGCGCATATGAGATATGTGCGGGACCGAGAATAATGCGTGTATGTGATACCGTATTTCATTCTCGCGATGAATGTATCGATATGGTTGTATGCGATATAACCTAGTTATCGAATCAAGGATTGATTCGATAAATCGATACATTGTATATTAGTCAGTTATATGCGATATGACTGGATCGTTAAATCAAGTGTTGATTTAATGATTTAATGCATAATTATATATTTGATATATTATTTTGCATTAACTAGTATTGGTTCACTTTAAATGGTTTTTCTCACTTGTTCATTTGCACATTATATATGTGATATAGTTTTGTGCACTTGAATGTATCATGTTTGATGATACATGATAGTTTGGTGTATGGTTTAAACCATGGTTGGTTAGTAGTTAGGGTTTCTTATGCTTCATTTACTTATTCTTTTATTTATTCATTGATTTGTGAAAGAAATAAAATGGTGGCCATTTTGGATTATCCTTGAAGCTTCATGAAGCTTTGAAATGGTTGACCATTTTGTTTCTTTCTCTAACCCTAACCATACAACCTAACCTTAGTTAATTCTCTACACCTAACTAGAGTTGGATTATGATAAGTATTCATGGATTTTCTGTTTTGCAAAATAACTTATCATAATATTATCATCATCTTCTTCTTCTTCTTCAAGAAGAAAACCTAGACTTCATCAATGGTGACTTGATGAAATGAGTGAGAAATTCAATTCTAAAGTGAACCCACTTCCTATTTCTTCATCCTCTACCTCTTGCCAAGTAGTATAGGGTGTTTCCTTCACAAGTTTTCATGGCTTGGTGAAGGTGGAGCTTGATCTAGTGATGCCTCGACGTAGATCATCTTCGGCATCGTCGTCGATGACCTAGCCCGCTTTTTCTCCGATGAAGCCGATGCCAGAGTCATGGTTCGATTTGGACCGCGGAGAGGACTTCATCATGGAGCTATGGAGGCGGAGAATCGGATCTACAAAGGTTGTATTTCCGCTCTTATAGTTTAGTTGTAAACTAGTTGCTTTTGTCGCCTAAATTTCTAGCCAAGGATCTTGTTAGGGTTTCTCGGCACCTATACATTTTGAAACGGGCATGGTTGATGCCTTGTGAGACCTCTTGAGAGTGCCTAGGAACACTACAGTGGTATCAGAGCCTAGCTAGAGCCTTAGGCGAAGTCTAGACGATGTTTGAAACCCGATCGAACCGAAAACCCAACCCGGAAATTGCTCTCTGTACTTTTTCTAAAATCATGGTTTTTTCCAGATTAAAAATATGTAGAAAAACCAGCAGAGATATCTAAGAGTTACGGTGAATTTTGATGACCTAATTCCATCAATGCGCCGCGGTTCCGCGGCACGAGCATGGCTCGTGCGGCGGATCCGCGGCCGTTTTGTCTTTTGTGGCATCCAAATTTGCACAGTAATTCATAATATGCAGTGCTGGTTTTCCTGGGAATTTTAAATATTTTTTCAAGAGTTGAATTTTCTGGGGCTGTTTTGGGGATTCGTATATTCGATCGGATTATCAAATTTTGTCTGTGTGGCTTTCCGGGTATTATTAGAATATGTTAAAAAGTTCGACCGGATATAAATACCCAATTTTTCCCCTGTCGGGAAATTTCCAAGTGTTGGATTTTTCCGTGGTTTAACGACGTTCTAAGTAGTGCAAGTAACGCGATGGACCCTCTAGAAAACAACAAACCTTAACTCGATTATGTGACCGTCTTGAACTGCCCTTTGAACCTTAGGGTTTGGAGCAGTACGGCGTGCCACATGTGAGGCGTTGGCTTGACCCTTCTACGGCTGGACCGTTGGTACTGAGGCACGAACTGAATGTTTTTAGACTTGTTTCATGTGTTGATCTGTATCGGGAAAACTTGGGTGTTTGAATGTTCGATCGGAAAGTTTAACATTTTCTAATTATCTGGAAAGTGATACAATAATTGGAATTCACAAGAAGTTATGAGATAACTGAATGAATGTTATAAACATAGCAGTTTAGTCTCACTTGATCGGTTGCCACGGAATTTTGATGTGATCAAAAGTCCGTCGCAATCACGTAGCGTACGCGCTCGCCGGGTAAACTTAATAGACAGCCTCACTCCATAGCCCCGACCAAGTGACTGTAGGAGAACCCCGTCGCCGAAAGCATCCGTCCGGGTGCTCGCAGTAGCGGTGTTCCGCCTTGGTGCACTTCGTCGACGGTATCGGGGGTGCAGCCGTCTACTGAAGTTTGCGACGAGCATTCGATCAGGATGTCGGGAATCTTGTTGAATTACCCGACCTGATATTGAAAAGAGTTTTCGATAATGAGACTAAAATGAGGGGTTTATAATTGTTAGGCATGCGATGTCTAAGGAATTCATTTGGTCAGGCATGCGATGTCTGAGGTGGTTGCGGATTCCAACTGTTGTACTTTTACACTTTCTTTTCTGTGACCGTAAGTGTAATATGTGATATTGCCGGTTTCGTTGCTATATGTCAACGACAATTGGGATGGACATATTTACTTACGTTGATGACATGTGTTGTTATGTGTTGCTGGATATGTTATATTGGATCGTCGTGTTTGAATAGCCGGGGGTTTTTATGTGAGATGAGTGTTTTTCATTTTCATTCATGTAAAAACTTGTATGTAATATTCTTTTATTGGGGCACTTCCAGGTAGCGGAAGATGTCACCGTTTGTATATTATTTACTTTTCCGCACTAGGATAGACCCAAGGAGGAGGGCACAAGTAACCGGGTTCTGGAGTCCAGTGGGAGACCAACTCGAGGAGTCGAGTCCGGGTCTCCTAACTCTAGAATTGGTAGGGTTGCTTGCCGCTCTCGTAGGGGTCTTGGGGTGTGGGTTTGGCTATTCATCGCGACCGTGGAATCCGTGTTTTATACTGGCTCGTATTGAAAACACGGACGTCCTAGTATATCCAATATTTCATATGTTTCTTCTGCTGCGATATCTGTGATGTGATCATGTGATGTTCTGTGATAGATACAGTATATAGTATATATGATATATTATATAGGCGTTACTTATGTTTTACACCCGCGTTAGCCCTGCCCCGCTCTGCCGTTAGTTACCTAACCTAACGGTGCACGAGGGGACATCGAGGCGAATGCGGATGGCATAAGTGTACGTCGTATTTATCTGTGATGTTTAGGTATTTCAATGATGGGACTTCATTAATGTGATTAATGAAAGAAAAGAAACCTCAGATGTTGTAGAATCAAATTTTAAATAAAACAGGTAGCTACAGTTCTTGCTTTGCATAGCGGTATATATGATATACCCTGCACCTTATTCGATGAGGAAAGGACCGAGATCCCTTCACCGGGAATGACTCCTTTAGCGATAACTGGCAGATGCTACACACTCGGTTTGACTTTTGATTGCTTCTATAGTTTCTGCTTTGCACAGTGATATATATGATATATCCCGCACCTCATTCGACGAGGAAAGGGCCGACGATCCCTTCACCGGGAGTGACCCCTTTAGCAAAACTAGAAAAGCCTCAAAATCACTCCATTTCAAAACTTCATTTAATTCTACAACGATATCAAGTTCATTACGCAATAGGTTTTCAGAAAAACCTGTCGTAGCCCTCCGTCATTTCAGATAAGTACTAGTTAGTATTCGTGCTACGGTAGTTTGGCATTCGTCAAGGCGTAGTGTGCGGTAGCTAACTAGTATTTATCTGCTTATGCATATGATGCAGATTGGATTAGGGTATTCGTACGGCGTTGTTTGGCATTCGTCAAGGGTCGTGCGGGTGGGTTTAATTCGATCAAGAAATGTACGGGTTGAACTTGACTAGTGGATTATGGGTTGTTTGGCATTCGTCAAGGTCATAGAACACTAGGGGTAAAATAATATCGGGAATTTCAAGTGTTGAAATTTGCAATGAGATTGCATACCTTCTATGAGATAGTTGGATCCTGATACCCGCTGCGAGTAAGAGTTACTCCTGGGAGAGTTTTACACATTACAATTAGCCGATCAAGTAGGTGTCTAGAAAGGTGTCAACGGGGTTACGCCTCTGGAAAAACGAGGTTTACATTAATTAGGTTCGTGCGAAAGCATGGAGGACCTCCCTCAAAGTACCGACACTGGCCTGGCTGAAAGATTGGCGAACTTGTAGTGTGTAATTAATCCCGGCTAGTCTTTCCTTTTAGGGTTTGAAGGAAGATTTGATAAAAAGTAGTGGGAGCCATCCTGATTAGATAAAATGATAACCAATCTATTCTTGCAAGAGCGCACGCTGAGTGTTTTTTTCTCTCTCTCTCCAGGTAGCGACCATATCATGCCTTAATCAAGATAATAATACGGATTATTGACCGAACCCGTATACTGAGCTGGGGAACGTTGGTCCCGCTCCAACTTATAATTGTTATAAGACCGAGCAGGAAATTGGGGATTACCAGAATTCCCGTGCCGTCCAGACGAAGAGAGTGCATGCTGATGCATCATCTTCGGGTGTGTTCATTACAAAGAACTGTTTCTCTGTATCCTCTACGTCCTGGGTATGTGATACCAGATCAGGATCCCAGATATGTAATCTGTTACATAGGGCTACAGATAGGTAGAGAACTGAGAACGGGTGATAAGTTTCATGAGGCAGAAAACGGGGCAAGTGTTGCAGCCAAGTCTGTTGGTCACTGTCACCCTGTATTACCAATACATTGATTCTGAACGAATGTTATTAGATACCGAACCTGATATACAAAATCATATCACTCTCTTTATTAGTAAAGAAATGATAAAATTTTGTATTGTTGGATAATGTTTTGAACATTTCCTATATCAAAAGTTGATCGGTTCAGGCACGTTATCTAAAAGCATTGATGTTCTAAATCAAACTACAGTTCTTAGTATATGGAACACACTCAAGAGGAAGAGTTCAGAAATGAACGAATCCT
Organism: Agapanthus africanus; assembly: GCA_030015575.1. NCBI lineage: Eukaryota > Viridiplantae > Streptophyta > Magnoliopsida > Asparagales > Amaryllidaceae > Agapanthus > Agapanthus africanus. The sequence continues at coordinate 816,760,000 of CM057339.1, read as the reverse complement.
TCTTGAGGCATTGTAGACTAGGTCATATCAATGCGACCCGACTGGCTGAAGTTATATTTAGATGCATATTTAAATCAGTTTGAATTTACATCTTGTGAAACTTGCCAGTCATGTCACAAAGATATAATGACACCAGCTCTGTTTATTGGAAACAGAGAAAGAGTTAGTGAACTCTTGGGATGATACATGTTGATGTATGTAAGGTCCCCTGTCTACACATGCCAGGACTGGTTCTTTATACTTCATTACATTCTTTGACGATCTTTCGAGTTTCAAACCTATGTTCCTGTTGAAACACAAGTCTGAACCTTTTGAGATATTCACAGAATATAAGTTAGAAGTAGAGAACCAAAATACGGGTATAAGTATTATGTCCTTTGATGTGATCAAGGAGGAGAATACTTGAGCACGGAATTCCTGGATTATTCTAAAGGAGAATGAGATTCTCCCTCAGTATTACTCCTCCGTATACACCATTGCACGATGGTATATCGGGGCGGAGCAGATACACCCTATTTGATATGGCGTGCTCTATGATGAGTACTACTGAGTTACCTGTTTCCTTTTAAGGGGTTATGCACTTGAGAAGCTGCATACCTATTGAATTAGGTTCGAATCAAATCAGTTGCCTACCATTTCATATGTGATATGGAAAGGGAAGAGCCCATATCTTAAGTTAGTTAAGATTTGGGGTTGTCCGGCCTATGTCTAAAAGCAAAATCCGGACAAGCTCGAGGCAAGGTCTGTTATGTAGAACTGGAAATGTTCCAGCTATACAAATTACAGCAGATGACTTGGTAGAACCAAAGGATTCAATAGTTTCCAACGAACCTCAGCCTCTCCACCGATCTGGTAGGGTTCCTTACCCACCTGAGAGATACTTCGGTTCCTCTATGACAGTGGGAGCGAGGAGTGCATCATGAGATGGTGACCCAACTAGTTTCGAGCTGGCCATCAAGAGTAAGACTCTGTAAGAATGGCTGGATGCTTATCGATCTGAGATGGAATCCATGTACACCAACAAAGTATAGACTTTAGTTGCTATATCTGAAGGGTTAAATCCCCATCAGGAGCAAGTAAATCTTGAGAAGATTACTTGGTGTAAATGGAAAAGTTGAGACTTTCAAAGCTAGACTTATTAAAGGTTTTCGTCATCGACCAGGCGTGGATAATGATGAAACCTTTTCCAGTACCTATGCTTAAGTCCATCCAGATACTGCTTGCCACGGCTACATACCATGACTACGATATCTGGCGGTTGGGTGTCATGACTGCTTTTCTAAATGATGTTTTAGAAGAGTGCGTCTATAAGTACACAGCCAGAGGGCCTCGTAGACAGTGGGAGCAGCGGAAACGTGTGCAAGATGCTTTATAGGATAAAGCAGGCATCGCGGAGTTGGAACATCTGTTTTGATGGATTAGTCAAAGAAGTTGACATCATCAAAATGGTAGATGAACCTGTATAAACAAAAAGGTAGTAGGGAGTATGTTAACGATCCTCGTAGAGTACGTGGATGACATACTCTTGATAGGGAAGGAGTTTTCTATGCTACGCTCGATCAATCTCCGCTTATCACAATGATTATCCACATAGGATCAAAGTGATACCTACTAAATCCTAAGTTTTGGATCTATGAAATAGATCTAAATGGATATTAGGACACTCACTAGTCGTAGTGAGATGGTATCAGTTGATCCTGGGGAGAATCACTGGAAGTGTTCCAGAGTGATAAAGACGACTGAATGTCAGTCACAGGCATTGTCTTTACCCTCAGTAAAGGGACGGTATGTTGGAAGAGTTCCAAGCTAAATACTGTGGCTTACTAGACGATAAAGGCAGGATACATCGCTACTTATGATGCTACCAAAGAGGCTGTTTGGGTGTATATTTATTCATGAGATGAACTTAGTTCCTCCCATTGTGTGACAATGGAGTTGTGGCTTATGCCGAGGAACGTCCGTCCCATCAGTGATCCAGACATATTCTAAGACAGTATCACCTGATCATGGAGATGGTTGATCTCCAGGGGATCGAGGTTAGGAGAGTAGACTCAGAGGACAACACGGCGAATCCACTCACAAAGGCCTTTTCCCAGAGAGACTCTTTTATGGGATGGTTGAGTATGAGATACTACAACCACTGCTATCAGATGGCCCTAGTGCAAGTGGGAGATTGTTAGTTATATGTATGCCCTAGAGGCCATTACTATACATTGGATGTACATTGTAGTGGATGCTGGGATATATATAGGGAGGACTTTCTTGCTCGACATGATAGTATGCTATCTGGTTACTCTTTACCTTAACGTGTATACTGATTGTCTCTCTGTTACATGTTGGTAAAGCCCTTAGGATGTGTACTTGACTACCTGGACTATGATGCGGATCATACTAGTGGGGACATGGTAGTCCATAAGTACATCCTTAACAGTCCCTAGTCGTGGGTATATCGAGACGGGGCATCGATATACCAGAGTAGACTAGCGTATACCTTCTCGACCCATACAGATGGGCGATGGATGATCCCATATCTATTGGTGTTTGACATCAGAGACGATATACGGGTGCTCGGTGGAGACTGGGTACACTGGACGGACTCGTCGAGAACTCCCAGATGGTATTATACCTTACGTCAGACGGCAGTTCTCTGGTGACACTGGTACAGAGTAGTCTGTTGACCCGAGATCGTCATAGAGTCTTGTGTGGTTCCCACTGTGCTTTGATTTCCATCTTACCATGTCCAAGAGGGCGTGCAAAACGGTGGTTTTTGGGTACAGTCCTGAATCACATGGAGGCAATGAGCGATAGGAGGGGATTCGTCTCTCCCGGTATAGGGAGTTGATGTTGCACTGTGTTCGATTGGCTATAACCGGAAATCTCTGGCCAGGGTTGCTGAGATTTACTGGTAAGTGTTACCAGTAGTTTCTCGAATTGTTATAGACCTCATATCGACACGACTTATCGAGCTACTGGGGTCTGACGTTTACCACCCCTAGGCGAGATATGCGACATATCAGACGATCAGACCGGACTGTACGGTAAGTGTTACTGGTTGGATTCATAGGAGTGTGAGCGGGCTTGCTCGTCGATCTTCTGATCGCTCAATACCCGGGTGGCCGTTACGTTTAGCAGACCGCTTGCGGCTTGTGGGTGTTTGATATGATCATCACCTGCTGCCGGCGTATTGACGAGTCTTTAGAGTCCTACACAGAGGTTTCCTGGCTCAAGCGAAACGAAATAGGAGCGCATATGAGATATGTACGGGACCGAGAATAATGCGTGTATGTGATACCGTATTTCATTCTCGCGATGAATGTATCGATATGGTTGTATGCGATATAACCTAGTTATCGAATCAAGAATTGATTCGATAAATCGATACATTGTATATTAGTCGGTTATATGCGATATGACCGGATCGTTAAATCAAGTGTTGATTTAATGATTTAATGCATAATTATATATTTGATATATTACTTTGCATTAACTAGTATTGGTTCACTTTAAATGGTTTTTCTCACTTGTTCATTTGCACATTATATATGTGATATAGTTTTGTGCACTTGAATGTATCATGTTTGATGATACATGATAGTTTGGTGTATGGTTTAAACCATGGTTGGTTAATGGTTAGGGTTTCTTATGCTTCATTTACTTATTCTTTTATTTATTCATTGATTTGTGAAAGAAATAAAATGGTGGCCATTTTGGATTATCCTTGAAGCTTCATGAAGCTTTGAAATGGTTGACCATTTTGTTTCTTTCTCTAACCCTAACCATACAACCTAACCTTAGTTAATTCTCTACACCTAACTAGAGTTGGATTATGATAAGTATTCATGGATTTTCTATTTTGCAAAATAACTTATCATAATATTATCATCATCTTCTTCTTCTTCTTCTTCTTCTTCAAGAAGAAAACCTAGACTTCATCAATGGTGACTTGATGAAATGAGTGAGAAATCCAATTCTAAAGTGAACCCACTTCCTATTTCTTCATCCTCTACCTCTTGCCAAGTAGTATAGGGTGTTTCCTTCACAAGTTTTCATGGCTTGGTGAAGGTGGAGCTTGATCTAGTGATGCCTCGACGTAGATCATCTTCGGCATCGTCGTCGATGACCTAGCCCGCTCTTTCTCCGATGAAGCCGATGCCAGAGTCATGGTTCGATTTGGACAGCGGAGAGGACTTCATCATGGAGCTATGGAGGTGGAGAATCGGATCTATAAAGGTTGTATTTCCGTTCTTATAGTTTAGTTGTAAACTAGTTGCTTTTGTCGCCTAAATTTCTAGCCAACGATCTTGTTAGGGTTTCTCGGCACCTATATATTTTGAAACGGGCATGGTTGATGCCTTGTGAGACCTCTTGAGAGTGCCTAGGAACCCTACACTTATGATTGTGGAGGCAGTGGATAAAGATAGTACGGTGTTCCCTGTGATGGGAAAGGGTAATACGATTGCTGCGTCGAAGGAGGGTAATATGCCGGCTGCGGCGGGAATGGACCATGTGCTGACCACGATTGCTGAGGCAAAACATATTGTTGCAAGAATTGTTCCAACCGCACCTCTATTTGAGCTTTCCAAGCTGTTTCATCTTCCGCCCTCTTCTTATCTGCTCCATCCCTCCTCCTGAGCTTCTTCTCTAGCTTTTTAATTCGTTGTGCCTCAGCCGATTGTTGGTTGGAGCGAGCGGTGGACGAAATTGAAGTACTTCTTCTGGAACCGGACTGTGAAAGACTAACGGGTCCACCGCATAGGGAAATACGACCGTGTCCTCTCGACTGAAGGAAAAGCTGCTCTATAATAGATATCCCGGCCTCCGTAGGAAGAGAATTATCGGCCGGATATTTAGGATTTGATTCCCGATAGCTCCCTCCGCCTCCTCGAAACCCTTCTTAGATAAATAAAACAATAATTAGTTTTCTTTACGAAGTTAACATGTGTAATTAATTTACTTAAAAAAATTGAAAAATGCAAGTTTACCACATGTTGAGTGGCTATATTCATCATTTCTTCTGACATGCCCTCTCTTATATGCAATGTTTCCCAAGTCTTAGAGAGGCTTGGCTTTTTCCCAGGCTTCTTCTATAACGGATATTTGATTTATTTATACGTGAAGATATGTAATGATGAAATTGAAAAATCGAACATTTATATAATTAAAGATAAGCTAACCAAATTAGCCCTATACTGATGAGCAGGAACCAATCCACCATAATATTCATCTGTGGTTTTCCCTCGGTTCTGCTTATTCATTTCTGATACTTTCTGTTTATTCAGAAGATAATATTTCTAAATGTAATTTAATCTAAATTCGGTATTCAAATTATTTAAGTATATTTTCAATTACCTTTGTTTCGACTGTATCCTAATGCAATAGGAGAAACGCAAACCGATCTTTAGGGACGATAGAGGAAAAAGTGGTGAAATATTCCCAATCACCCGTAAATTTCTCCGACCGTTTGAATTTTTTCTTCAATCTTTGACGTCATCTCTGAATATTTATGACATCTCATACCGGACATGCGTCTAATGTCCATCTATATCATCTTCTAAAACGAAATGTTTCTATAATACAGATTAATAAATATATTATTTATTAAATTTATAACATATAACAGGTATGCATATAATGTTGAAATATAATTGAGTTATGCATTACCAAGAGTGGGCGCCAAATCCATACATATGCTTCCCACGGGTTATCTGCAAACGGAAGCCCATGTTCCAGAAGTCGGTATTGCGGACGAGAATATCAATATAACCGTGGAAATTTGTAGCCTACATACCCGGACCTACGGGCTTCTCACCTATCCATTGCAGAATTGCCCTTTTTCCACGCATATCGTATTTCATAATTTCGTTTGCAACACCTCTTCCGTGGTGTTCAAACTGGGCCAGATTATCCCCGCAGCCCATGCCTCATTAATACTCGTGTCTGTTGCCTCTATCATCATATCGATTTGAGGTCGAGCAGCATCCCACCGCGCCATTACCTTCGCATTTTCCCTATCGCGATACGGTTTTTCATTTGGTAAATCGTGAGGAAGATGCAATACATGAATCTACTCATCGGTGACAGGATCCGAGAACGCTCCAGGTTCCCTACTCAAGTCCGTGCACTGCTCGTCTACATATGCATACGGATCATACTGCACTGATGAACCTGCATCCTCCTGATCAGATGTACCTACACATTTTAATTTATTATAATCAATGCAATGGTTATTTGAATAAAATAATGCGGTCGATGATTATTTAAAACTCGTAATATATTGCTCTACTCTCAGTATCAGGCTGTGTCAAGAATTCAGTATCTTGATCTCTTTTCTTTGAAGAAAATGCTTTAGCAAATTTTCCGAATATGCCTTTTTGTCCCATCTGCTTCATGCAAGAGTAATGACGATACAAAATATATAATATGCATAAATCATTAGGCTAACAAATCAATACATTACAAGTGATTAGAACTGCTAGGTTTTTCATATATCATTATAAGATTTTACAACTGCAAAGTTTATAACATATATTAATTGATTACAATTGTTTACAACTACAAAGTTTTTCATATGTCAACCGGATCTGCTTCATCAAGATCAATCTTGTCGGTAGAACTATCGAAAAAGGATTTAGGAGGTGCCAGCAATGCAATCCAAGTTTCTTCACGATTAGGATTTTTGACATAGAAATATTGCTCAGCTTGTGAAGTCAACATGAACTTATTATCTCGATAAATTTCTTTTGAGATTGACAAGTTAAAATTCGTACTCATCGATCTGGATGCAAGCGCACCAACAAACTTTGAACATAACAAACCTTTCTTTCTCATTATTCCCGTAAAATAACTCTATTATATTTTACAGCTGATCGTAATATTCTTTTTTTCCTCCCTGCGGTCTTTGATCACGGAAACTTGAGAAGCACGTTTGTTCAAACGAATAATAAATCCCATTGTTTTGGGTAGTCAATTTCTCGGTTGTAAGAAATTTTAGGTTATTAATATAATATGAACCGTATCGATTCACTTTTACAGTAGGACCTTTAGATAGTCGCACGATTACTTCTGGAAATTGCATCTCTTTTGCTATATCATTTTCAATTTACAATGCATTTACACGTAAAATGTATAAACTATATATGATATATGCATGTGAAACGTAAACTATATAAGACATACGTACGTGTTTACGGAACCACTATGGAAAATGTTTCTTATGTTCTTTGATTTATCTTCCAATTAGTACTATTTCCGGAAATCGCATTCGTAAGTTCTTCAATATGTCGGCTAAAAAAATAACAGTATTAATTATTTAGGCATATATAGATGTAGACACTCAAAATATCGACATGATTAAATTTTTTAATTTATATACCTTCTGTGATCGAGATCGGCAGTAATTTCAAGATTATTAAGAATATACGAATGCGCTTGATCGAGCCACTCACTCCGGTAGGATCGATCCTCCCCTTATGAATGAGATAGCTGATCATCGTTAATTTGAGAAGGACGGTTTAATTTTCTTTCAACTTCACACAAGTAACAAGAAGTAAAGTTGAGGTATTCGTGGGCGCAATAACTCTCAGCTATTGACCCTTCCGGTCGAGCTCGATTGCACACTTTCCGTTTTAAGAATCCCAAGTATCTAAAACGTTAACGAATAATTTAGAAAAATGTAAATATTATAATGAATTAAACAACACAATTAACTGAAAAAATATATTACTTTTCTACTAAATACATCCACCTATATGAGATAGGTCCAGCAATCATTGCCTCTGTAGCTAGATGTACAAGAAGATGAACCATGACGGTGGAGAAAAATGGTGGAAATATCATCTACAACTTACAGAGGGTTTCAACAATACTCTTTTACAACTGCTCGAATTTGGCCACATCTATCACTTTAGAACAAAGTTTATTACAAAAGTCGCAATACTCTATCTAAGCTTTGGTGATATTAGATGGCAAATTATGTCGAAGAGCCCCTGAAAGCAATTGATGTAGAAGAATATGCCAATTGTGGGTTTTAAGATTCAAGAGTTTTGGTGGCTCGACCTGCATATTCTTTGCTATGTTAGAGCAGTACCCATTTGGGGTTTTGAAGCTCTTTAGAACCTCACAAAATCTTTTCATAGCCAATTTCAATATTGTGTGGCTCGAAACTGGTAATTCAGAGATATTACCATCACGAAGTACCTGATGCAATTCCTGTCAGATTCCAAGCTCCTCCAAGCACTCACTCAACTTATCCTTGGGCTTAGAATCGTCCTGTAACAATGTGCCAGCAATATTATCAAACACATTCTTCTCTCTATGACATCAATATTGTGTCGAATCAACAGATGTTTCCAATAAGGTGATTCTATAATATACTTTTCTTCTTTCACGCACTTAAAATTTCGTTATCTTCGGATCTCTTCCGTTTTTTTTATTGAAGGAACCGTCTGAGCTAAAACGATTAGAACCTTACTAGAATTAACATGATGAAATCTGCTCAAAAATTTCTATCCCTGACAATTGTTTTGGTGCTTCACCCTTTTTCAATATTCCATCAAACTTATTTGCCATTTTTCTATACGGATGATTAGCCGATAGCTACTGTTTCCCCAATCAGAGCAAAGCTCTGTTCAAAATTCAAATTTTGAAATGAAGCAACGCTTCAGAAGCAGCGTCAAGTGCGCTGCGCCCTAAGCAGCGCACCACGTGCAATGCACGGGTGCGCGCTAAGTGCGCCGTGCTCTAAGCAGCATACCACGTGCAAAGCACGGGTGCGCTAGCGCTGGAACTAAGAGCTCCTCACCATCAGATTAAAGACCCAATAATAATGATAAATCATTAATTGAACAGAATAAAATTCTGTTAAGGAAAGATTCCTCAAAATCTTTCCAAACAAAAAGATCGTGCTCTGTAAATCAGAGCACCGTTAGATCAATGATCCAATGGTGATTAAAAATTACAAAAAACACAGAATAAATTCTGTTTAGAGGAAATTCCCCAATTTTGTTAAAAACAAGAAAATTGCCTTCTGTAAATCAGAAGCCCCTGGATCAAAGATCCAACGGTGGGGAAATCCCTAAATCAATTGGAGAAAAGATCTCCTTAACTGATTGAACAAATCAGCTCGCTCTATATAAAGGCCCCAAGACTTCAAGTCTAAAAAATAGACAGAAACATACAGAGGAAACCCCCTATAAGCTTTGAGAGATCCCAGAAAGAAGAGCCAAGCTCTCAGAAAAAGAAGATTTTCTTCAAGGTAAAAAATAATGAACAGAGAGATGAAATCATCTCATAATTAAAAAGAAGAAGAATTCACTTCTTTAAAGATCATAGATCTACAAGACCAAGGTCTTTCACAAAGAGATCAAAAGATATCATCATAAAATAAAAAGAAGATCATAATTCTTTTCACAGATCATAGATCTATAAGACTACGGTCTTTTATACAAAGAGATCATAGTATCTCATCATAAAAGGAGGGGGAGAATTATTCAATTCTCTTAAGGATCACAGATCCCTAAAGGCAAAGTATTTCATCAACATAAGAGATTAAAACATCTCCTACAAAATAAGAACTTTTGTTCTTAGAATCTTGAGACAAAGTCTCTTATAAACGAGAATTTACTTCTCAGATCATAAAATTGATCAGATGTGCTTCTGCGCTCTTGGACTGGCGCTTAGCGCCAAGCGCACCACGTGTCCCTCACGTGTGCGCCACTTAACAATTAGCGCTTTGCGCTCTTGAACTAGCGCTTTGCGCTCATGGACTGGCGCTCAGCGCCAGGCGCACCACGTGCTCCGCACGTGTGAGCCACTGAACTAATAACGCTTTGCACTCACAAATTAGCACAATGCGCTCATGGACTGGCGCAAAGCGCCAAGCGCACCACGTGCTCCTCACATGTGCGCTACCCAGTAGAAGCGCAATGCGCTCATAAACTAACGCTCTGCGCTCTTTGACTGGCGCAAAGCGCCAAGCGCGCCACGTGTTTCTCACGTGTGCGCTGATAGAACATAAATTGTTCTATAAATAAAGCCCTAAAGCTATGATGAATGCTCAACATTCAATAAAAGATAAAAATATTATCAGAACTCAAATCAATGCTCAGCATTGTCAAATGTTTAAACATTTTAACTGAGTGGGCCGAGTCCAAATTGGCTATAAACCCCTCATTCAAATTAATTGAGCCCATATGCTCAGAAATCTTTTAACAGATCTTAGCCCCAAATTGGACTACAGATCTTTCAACCAAAATTGGTTCAAGGGTACATCTCTGAACCCCTCTGATATATGTCGTTGTAATCCTTCAATGTCTTCAGAGAGGTGACGGGTCCCGAAAACCATACGTTCCATAGACTATGACGTCTTTAAACTGGACTGTGGGGTCCTTAAACCCATGGACCATAATGTTCTTAAACTAATTATGGACCGCAAAGTCCCTAAACTAAACAATAGAGCCCAAATGCTCTCTTGTTGGATCTAAATGATCCCGTTAAGTTGATCTTAGTCTAAAATTAGACTAACGTATCCTTAACAAACGTTTAAATTGATCTTAGTTTCAAATGAGACTAACGTATCCTTAAACCCAACCCCAAACCCAAATCTAAGAAGATACGGATTTGGACTAATCCACGCCCTACGGGCGACAACATAAATTAGTCTCCGTATACAATCCACGGGAAACCAAAAACAAAACAAACACCCCCGACACGAAGAGACCATCTGGAGAAGGAGAAAGTGGTTACCGCGATGCGGTAGCGTAATTAACTGCTGGGGCTTGCGCCTGCAGGGAAGAGCGTCCCCACAATCAAAAACCCCTCAACGAGGGGGAATCTGATGAAGTCTGCTACATCGGCCGCATCCGTTTAAATCTTCGATATATGGTGTCATAAATCAACTTGGCATCTTCGGAGAGATGGACGGATATCACCAAATAGCATCTGCCCTCGAAATTCTGGCAAGACGGACCTACGTGGTCACGTCTCTGTGTTCGGCGGAGAACAGATTTTGGCACGCCCTGTGGGACCTCTTCCTCTTTCCACTCTACACTTTGTGTGTCGTGTTCACGAACGAATCGCGGTTTAATATGGTTGCCCTTGGGTTCGAGGTACTAAGATTTAGTTTTGCTTTCGTGCAAAAAAAGAACATCAATGGCCTCTAACTGCTCCAGCTGCAACTGCAACTCCCGTTCCGCCTCATCTGGAGGTGTAACCTACGGGCCCCAAGCGGCCTCCCTTTTCACAATGCCAGTGGAGCAGGTCACTGGGCTATTCTTCGGGACCATGATCCCACCGATGAGCTTCAACGCCCCTTTACCGTCGGAAGCTCCTAAGAAGTCGGTCTTTGACCGTCTCACCACTACTGCGGCCCCTCTCAACGGGTCTTCCAAATCCAATACCTCAGTTTTCAACAGACTGGGCCAGAACGCCAACAAGCCCACAATACTTGAAGCAGCCATCCAAAAGCGGATAGCCATCCTGGCTCAAGCGGACGAAATCATCGGAGAGGCTTCTCCTGCCAAGAAGTCAGTTTTCATAAGGCTGACCACTCCGGCTCCCACTCCAAGCGAAGTCACCTCTTCCCAGAGGTCTATATTCGATAGATTGGATATTACTTCTCGGCGAACGTCAGTCTTCAAAAGGATGACACCGACGACAACCCTCCGACAAGACATGGGACATGATGAAGCCATCCCCATAGCTGAACCAACACCATCCGCGCTACATGCTCTCCGTCGTGGGGGCAGCTCTCCGTCTGGACTTACTCCACCAGCTCCAATGGTGGAAATCGATGCTGCTGTTCCAACCAGGAACAGCTTTGAACTGCTTAATAAGGTGCGCAGGAATTCACCAACTGCCATGCTGAAAAGGTCTCCTCCACTTGTGGAGAATGCTGCAGAAAAGAAGCCGGAGCAGCCCCCTCAGCAGCTGTCCTCCAAAATTTACAAAGTCTGGCGACAGGTTCAGGAATCAGTGATTGACCAAGACTATTCCCGCCGATCAAAGAAGATTAAAGCTCTGCAAGAAAAAGAACATCCCGTGATACCACAAAAGATGTCATCTGTCTGGGTGCCCGCTGCAACGGCTCCCTCAACTTCAACCGCTCATAAGAGAAGGAGGCCAGAGAAGGCCCCTGAGCCTGCGACGAATCGTAAGACCACTGGACCCAAACGCCCCAAGGCTGGGGACATGGTGGTATATACTATCTATATGGCATCCGGGAAAGAGGATAGCCGTATCTCCACAGGTCATCGACCGCTTATGCGATCAGTTACTAAGGCTCAGGAGCAACAACAACAAAAGCTCCAAGAGATGTTAACAGCTATGGCTGCACTCACAGGACCGAAAGCAAGCCCGGATACATCCTCGGAGTAGCGCCATGAGCAGGAAACTAATGCCGAATTCCTCTGCAGAATCCTCGAAAAGAAGGATAGAGAAGCAGCGGAACAGGCGGCCAATATAAAACGAATGGCACTTCTCTTCCAAGACATGGTCGGGACAATGATACAACCGGATCCTCCGGTTGAAGACCCTCCAATTGTCCTTGAAGATGACAGAAGGGAGACATCAAATCCTCTGCCGGCTCTGTCAGTAGCCAAGGAGGAGACAATCTCCAAAGCCACGCTCGATGATTATATAGCTCAACAAATACGAGCTCAACAAGCGAATGAAGCGGCTGGCCAAGTCGTCAGAATTGGATGACCCTATCCGGGTTGGTATGACCAAATAAAGTAGCCACCAGTATACACAATTCCTAAATTCCATGTGTACAAGGGGACAGGCAATCCCCATCAACATGTCGCTCAGTTCAGGACTCTCTGCGGCAACACTGGAGGGGACGATAAGCTACTGCTTCGCCAATTCGTTGGCAGCTTGTCGGAGAAGGCGCTCGAATGGTATTCAGAGCTCCCTAATGAGTCCGTCAAAACTTTTACGGAGATGGAATTGCTATTCACCCAGCGTTTCGCAAGTGCTAGCGAGTGCACCCCAATCACGGCGTTGATCAATGCCAGGGTGAAGCCTGGAGAAACATGGGTCCAGTATGCAATACGGTGGCGGAATTTATGGTCGAAGTACGAGCAGCGCATCGAAGAAGCGCCTGCGGTAGGTATGTTTGTAGGTACTCTCGACCCTCAAGCGACCATCTCCCAATTCATGATGTTTTTCAAGCCGACCACTTTCCATTCCTTGATTGATAAGCTGGCCCAAATAGACCAGATGGGCCACAGGCCTTCCTCTTCGAAGCCGAAGCCGCAAAATGAAAAAGGTTAAGGGAAAGCGACCTTCGTCGCTAATACTCAACAGCAGCCTAGTGGTCCAAAACTAACTGATCGCCTAGACGAGAGACGGCGATTCTATAATGAGAAAATAAAGCGCCCTTATTCATTTCCCCAGGACAAAACGAGGAGATTGTTCGAGCTGGCGGTGCGCAACAGGCTCATCAACTTACCGGATCCAAAGCGCCCATTGCAACCCGGTGAGGCTAATTACCCCAATTATTGCCCTTATCACCAAGCGATAGGCCATCCAATCGAAAATTGCTTCGTCTTCAAAGGGTGGATTGAGAACCAATACCAACAGGGCAAATTCGCACTGTCCGAGAATTGGAAAGTAAACCCGCCCCAGCCGCACGCTCTCAAAAAGACGGACATACCGGGGGCATCATGCTCTTTTGTAGAAGAAGCTCCATGGGAGGTCGTTCTTTCAGCCAAAACGAAAAAAATGCTGAAGGATCTCCAAGCATGCCCGGCAATCAAATGGAAAAGTCCGCTGGAACCTAGAGTCATTGAGGGAATGCTGAAGCCGCGCCCAACTCCAAAGATTGCCGGTGATAGTCAAAGTGCCCACACCCAGCCGTCAAAGACTTCGAAGAAGAAGAAGAAGACCAAAAAGCCCGTGAAGCATGGTGACAAGCACACGGACCTGCAAAAACAGATTGACGTGCTGGAAGAATATAACCAGAAGGCATGGACCCAGTCACACTCCAAGAATTTCTCAGCCACGTCCTTGAAGATGGAGATGATGACAATGGAGAGGACTCGTCGGATGAACCTGAAGATTATGTGGCAAGCTGCCATGTGATCTCTCACTCGTTAATAAATGGCGAAGAAGCTCCTAACGCAGAGAAACTGGGGGCAGATCCTGAGACGGGACTTCTAGGACCATCAGAAGAAATGATTGATGCATTCCTGAACGAAGCTCTTCTGAAAAGCAAAGCTGATCGAGAGCGCGAGATGGCCATATTTGAAAAGGCCAAACGTCGGCGACTAGAGACAAGGGTCGAAACACTCCCACCAGATCAAAGTACATCCGCCGCAAATAAAAACAGGCTCAAGACGAGGAAAAGGTTCGCCAAAGCCATATCGATGGGAATGAAACTGCTACCCTCCGAAGGAAACACTCCTGATGAAGTGGATATACATCCTAGCTACTGCTTATATCATCGAAAGATTACACACCCTACTGAAGAGTGCAACGCTTTTAAAATATGGTGGCAAGGATATGTTGCTCACCGATAACATTTCAAGCGGATGAAACGCAAAACTCGTCAGGAGCAAAGAAATACAACCGAGGAACGTAAAAGAACTACCGGCAATTGTTACATGGTCGACGCTGGGGGATCGTAAGTTCTCACCTTTGGGAGCGATTCTGATAAAGAAATAGCCCTTGGTCCTCTCTTCAAAGAAACCACATCCGAAACGGAAGAAATGAAGACCTGTGAGTACATTCAGCTGCGCAATCGTACGCTGCCCGAAAAGAATCTTGGTCCTGCGAATAGTGGGTCGAATAGAAAAGATAAGGGGAAAGAAAAAAATCCCTGAAGACATTGCCCTAGATAATCAAGTCGTCAAAGAGCTGACAGCCAAGGGCCTGCCAAAGAAAAACAAGGTGAATTACAACGTTCTGGCACACTTGAGGAAGCTACCTTCACAGCTACGCATTCTCGATGCCCTCTTGTTATCAAAAGAAGCAAGAGATTCTCTGATCAAGGCGTTACAAGAGCCCGAATAGCTCCAAGCTTTCCTCGCTGAAGAAAAGTTGAAGGACGAGCTGGAAGAAGTGCACACGGCCGATATCACTTTCGGCGATGAAGATCTCCTCCTCGGGACGTGCGAGCATAACCGTCCCCTTTATGTCACTGGATACTGTCATGATATTAAGATAGGCAAGATCCTGATTGACAATGGGTCGTTCGTCAATCTCCTCAATATAAGAGTGTTGAAGGAAATTTGCATGAGCATTCAGCACCTCGCTCGTGATAAAATAACCATCTCCGGGTTTGACTCCCAGTCATCATGGACGCTCAGGTCTGTGATACTGATGCTGCGTTTTGGGCTGCTAGTCACGGACATCAAGTTTCACGTCATTGACGCTAAGACCTGCTATAACGCTTTGCTCGGCCGGCCTTGGTTACATGAGTACAACATCATTTCTTCTACACAGCATCAGTGTATGAAGTACTTCAAAGATAGGCCTGAATATACCGTGACAGGGGAATTGAACCCATTCTCCGTGAACGAACTCCGCAAGTACGAAGATACTAAGTACTTCCTGCCAGATTTCGAAGACACAGAAAGATGTCGCAAACTGGAGAGCAAGCAAAAAGCTATCACTACCATTCCGGTTTTCGGGAGTGATACCGAGGAAGAAGAAGAGATAGTCTATTCAGGGCCGCCATAACGCAACAAGCAGAGACCGTCCACCCCTATGTTGATCTTCGGCAGCGACTCGGAAGATGAGGTCAATGCCGTATTCTCTGCTCGGCCATCGATACAAGACTTCGCTGATGAAGATCAAAGTTTGCAAGTTGCCATGGTTCCGCAAGAGCATTACAAAGAGCTTGATACACTAGAAACTTATAGTGTGCAAGAACTGCAGACATTCTATCTCCCTCCCAGGAGAAAAGATGAAAAGGCGATACTCTTTTATCGATCCACAGAAACTAAAGTGAAGAAAGAAATCTGGCACGGCGCCGATTCTACGCTTGACAGGCTCCAGCCCATCCGTTTTCCCAGATACTACACAGACGAATTAAAAAGACTGTTGAGGCGCCAAGGCGTACCTTTCAAACAGACTGCTCGACAAGCCCAGTTCTATAACAAGATCTGCAACGTCCCCAGAACTCAACGAAAGTTGCCCAATGGGAGAATGGAAACGATCGGACTTGGATATATTCAATCCAAGAAACGAGAGCGATTCCTCGGCTGCTACGTCATACATGACTTTGATGAAGAAGGAGATGCTTTGTGGGAAGATGCTAACCCTGAACCAAAACGAGCTCCCATCGTGAAAATGCCATGCCCGTCGTTCGAAGAACAAATGGACAAGCTTATAAGGGAAGCGGGTCATAAGGTTCGAGACGATCATAATCGCGAAATAGCCATCTACAAGAAAGCCAGAACGCAGCGCCTCCTTCAGCAGGCTGCAGAAAGTGATGATGCCCTTCTTCTCCAGCCCGTCATACAAAAGACCCGATGCAGAGGCAGAAATAAACCCAAGAACGGAAAAAGCGTTCGACAACGGAAAAACGGGTCCAAGAAGCCACGCGATCGAGAATCGAGCAACCAGGATTCGTCTCTTATAAAGAAGATGGGTCGAGCGTATTCTTTTTCCCAAGATAAGACAAGGAAGATATTCGATCTTGTCATAAAATATCAGATGATGACACTTCTGGAGTCCAAGCACCCCGAGCAAGCAGGCGAGGTCTCTCACCCAGACTATTGCTCCTATCACTGGGCAATAGGACATCCCCTCGAAGACTGCTTTACATTCAAAGACTGGGTAGAAGACCAGTATCAGTAAGGCAGGTTCGCTCTATCCAGCAGTTGGAGGGTAACCCCACCACATAAACATGAATTGAAAGCCACGTATACAGCGAGAGTAGAACCAGACCAATATCGGTCTTGGAAGCGATCCCGTACCTATCACGTGATAACGCTGTCAGAAGAAGAATCCGAGAATATGGATGACCTCCCCTGGTGCTTCGAAAACGATGATGACGAGGCGATCTCAGAGTTTCCGCCGGCGCCAAGAGAGCTGGAAGATGGGATACATACCACTGCAGACAACCTCAAGAAAATTGACGTGGGAACGGCAAGCGACCCGCGGCCGACATTCGTCGGTGAGCTGTTGTCTGAAGAAAAAGTGGCTACGCTTAAAGACGTGCTCATGCAGTATAAAGATTGCTTCGCATGGAATTATTCAGAGATGCCGGGACTTGATCCAGATATTGCTGTCCACAAATTGGCAATTTCTCCAGACGTCAAGCCGATCAAACAAGCACCGAGAAGAATGCGGCTCGAGCTTGAGATGAGCATCAACGCCGAAGTCAAGAAGCTAATCGACTCTGGCTTATCCAAGAGGTTCAGTATCCTGACTGGATCGCCAACATCGTCCCAGTGATGAAGAAAAATGGGACGGTGCGCATATGTGTGGACTTTCGGGATCTCAACAAAGCTTGCCCGAAGGACGACTTTCCAGTACCGATCACCGAGCTGATAATAGATAACACGTCCACTCACGAAGTCTTCTCCTTCATGGATGGATCATCAGGGTATAATCAGATAAAGATGCATCCCGAGGACAAGAAGTATACCGCTTTTCGGACCCCTTTAGGCATATTCTGCTACAAGGTGATGCCCTTCGGTCTAAAGAACACCGGTGCCACCTATCAGAGGGCCATGACGAAGATTTTCGATGACCTCATACATGAAATCGTCGAATGCTATATCGACGACCTCGTAGTTAAAAAGCAAATCATATGAGGAACATTTAGAGCATCTGAAGATCGTGTTTCAGCGCCTTCGGAAATACAACTTGAAGTTGAGCCCTCTCAAATGCGCATTCGGAGTTTCCTCCGGCAAGTTTCTACGATTCGTCGTCTGACACCGAGGCATCGAGATAAACCTGTCGAAGATCAAGGCGATCATGGAAATGCTCTGCCAAGAACTCTCAAGCAGCTGCGGTCTCTCCAAGGAAAGCTCGCATATATCCGGCGATTCATAGCTAACCTCTCTGGCATTTGCCGCCCCTACAGTCACCTGATGAAGAAAGGGACTCCTTTCGTCTAGGATCACAAATGCCAAAGCGTGCTAGACGAAATCAAGCAATACCTGCAGAATCCGCCAGTACTGGCCGCTCCCGTTAAAGGAAAACCTCTCATTCTGTATACAACAACCTCGAAGGTTCTTTAGGCACGCCGTGGGCATAAGAAAACGACCAAGGGAAAGAGAGAGCCCTCTACTACTTGAGTCGAGTTCTACTGGGGGCAGAAAGCAATTACTCCCCTATCGAAAAACACTTTCTAGCGTTGATCTTCGCAATAACAAAGCTCAGACACTACGCGTTGGCACATGAGGTCCATCTCATATCAAAGGTGGATCCTCTCAAATATTTGATGTCAAAGGCCATATTAACGGAACGGCTCGCTAAATGAGCCCTACTCTTAATGGAATTCTCGATGAAATACAGACCCCTCAAGGCAGTGAAAGGCCAGGCCATCGCCGACTTCCTCGCTGAACATCCGATACCTGCCGATTCTCCTTTGAACTGTGAATTGCCCGACGAGCACGCGTTTGACACAATCGACGGTGAGAGAAGAGAGAGTGACACCCGATGGGAACTCTACTTCGATGGAGCATCTTCCATGAAGAAGCGCAAACGAAGCATCCCCATAATCAAATCAGGGGTAGGCCTCATCTTCGTGACTCCACAAGGAGGGATAATACGCTTTGCCTTCTCCTTAACAGAGCTGAGGATGAATAATGAAGCCGAATATGAAGCTTTGATAGCAGGTCTTGAGATCGCTGTCGACATGGGAATCGAGAACCTCCTTATATACGGAGACTCCCAACTGGTCGTTAGTCAAGTAAATGGCGACTATCAAACGTGCAAGCCTGAGTTGGTGAAGTACGGTGAGAGAGCGCAGCAACTGCTGACTCAAATTCCTTCCTACACCCTGGAAAGCATACAGCGTGCGGAAAATAGCAAAGCCGATGCATTGGCCAAGCTCGCTAAAGAACTAGCTGACGAGAACCTTGATGACGTAAGGATCGTTGTGCAAAGCCGTCGGGTTCTTGCACCGGAGGAAATATCTCCGGATTCGTCTGAAGAAAAGGGAGCTACTGAGCAAACGGCTCTACAAATAAAAGACCAGGAAAAGGCTATATATTGGGGAGAAGTCTTTATAGACTACTTCAAATCCTGTCGAACACCTAAAGATGCATCTTCAAGACATCAGCTCATGAAACGAGCTCCATCTTTTGCCTTTGTCAATGATACTCTATATAAGAGATCATTCAACTCCCTGTGGCTAAGATGCCTGGGACCTGAAGAGGCAAGGAGAATCGTCCAAGAAACTCATGATGGACTCTGCGGTTCTCACCAAGCCAGGCCGAAGATGAAGCTGAAAATCAAAAGGATGGGCTACTATTGGCCCACGATGATCCAAGACTGTCTCGAATACGTGAAGCAGTGTCACTCGTGCCAGATTCACGGGGACTTTATCCACCAACATCCAAATCTGCTACATCCAACGGTGGCTAGCTGGTTATTCGAAATGTGGGGAAATGACATAATCGGGCTCATCGAACCGGCATCATCCAGAAGACATCGGTTCATATTGGCGACAACTGATTACTTCTCCAAATGGGCAGAAGCAATACCGCTAAGAGAAGTGAAGACGGAAAATATCCTCCATTTCTTCAAGACACATGTTATTTATCGGTTCGGCATTCCGCGACGGATTATCTCCGATAACGGGCCAGCCTACAGAAGCCACAAGATCAGCCGCTTCGCACAACAGCAAAACATAGACTGGAGATATTCATCGGTCTATAATCCCTGAGCTAACGGTCGAGCTGAGGCTTTTAACAAGACCTTGACGAAGATCGTGAGAAAGACGGTGTCCAAAAATAAGAGGGACTGGCACGGGAGACTGCATGAAGCTCTCTGGGCGTATTGAACTACGTTCAAAACAGCCACGAACACAACGCCGTATGCATTGGTATTCGGCACAGAAGCGGTACTCCCCCTCGAGATAGAGTTACCCTCTCTACGAGTTGCCGTTCACTACGAGCTAACAGACGAAGAAAATGCTCACCTTCGGCTTGAGGAGCTCGACACCCTTGATGAAACCCGGCTCATGGCGCAACAAAATCTGGAGGCTTATAAAGCAAAAATGACGCTCATATGAGAGATTGACTAGGCCGAGAACATTCCGCCAAGGCGAACTCGTGCTAGTGGTCAAAAGACCTATGATCCCCAATCGTGCCAAACGGGAGAAATTCGAGCCGAACTACGAAGGCCCGTACATCATAGACAAAGTTTACCAAGGTGGAGCCTACCTACTCATGGACATGTATGGTGAAAGACCTTTCAGGCCAATAAACGGTTGCTTCCTGAAAAAATACTACGCCTGAAAAGTCACGGCCTAGGTCAACGATAGATGACGACGCCTATGTCCGCTCGCTATTTTCCTAATCCCAAACTCTAAAAGTAGTAGTCGGCTATCGGACCGAAACGTCCTTAAACTAACGATGATCCACTATGTCCTAAAACTGGCTGTTGACTGAGATGTCGATAAACTACTATGGACCTCAGCATCCCAAGGCTGACACAAAAAAACGGTATGTCCATAAGCAAAATGGGTACGGAAGAAAACCCGAAAGGGCTCCGTGAGTAAAAACAGCAGGACTACCGGCGAGTTTTGTGAAAACCCGAAAGGGCGCAATCTCGTCAAAAGACACTTACAAGGTCCTCTCGACCCTGTAAGGAGAAGCCACCTGCGTGAGATCCTTACGAATCACAAGAGAGCAACAAACTTAGGGATCCCCATGATTCCTAAGGAGAAATTACACTTACGAGATTCTCACGACTCGTAAGGAGAATTCCCCTTTGAGACCCTCACGGCTCATAGGATTCAAAAGCCTTAAGCTACGAGGATCTGAACCTGTTCTTAAGCCATCACAACTTCCAGTGTTGCCCTACAAGCGTCTCGATATCGACCCTTGTATACAATCCACGGGCGTGAATAAACTTTCCCTAATAAAGTCCCACCAGCGACTAGGGATATGCTTACACAGTGGACAACCCTTGTAAGTCCTCTCGACTTATAAGGAGAAAACACTCTTGTAAGATCCTTACGACTTATAAAAGAACACACACTTAGGAATCTTTACGATTCCTAAAGAGAAAACGCACTTACGAGATCCTCACGACTCGTAGCGAGAAATACCTTTATGAGACCCTTACGGCTCATGAAGTCAAAAGCCTTAGTCGACAGGATCTGAACCCTGTTTGCTAAGCCACCTTTGTTCGACATCGACAGAGGCAAATGATGATTCGCTCCTGGCAATATCCCCGTTGTAGCGATGCTGATGCCGAAAAGGGTGTCCAATCCCAAACTCGCAGCGAAAAGCCAGCGAGCCACAAATGCATATGAAATAGCCGAAATGATGGGGCAAATTGCAACAAATTCAGCAAGTAAAAATGTATGAAAACAAAATAGCCGAAATGGTTAGGCAGCTCGCAATAAAAAGCAGCGAGTAAATAAAACAAATAGCCGAAATGATTAGGCACCGCGAAAAATAGCTGAAATGATTGGGCAATCGCGACTTTCGCGATATAAAAAGCTGAAATGATAGAGTATCACGGAAAGAAAAATATATAAAATGAAACTTTTTGCCTTACAGGTGAGATCACATCGATCCCTGTATACAATCCAGGGGCACAAACAAAGAGGGAATCATACCTTCCCCTCAGGCTCCATCTGAAAGAGAGCCAAGTCTCGACGGTTCACAGACAGCCTGGAGATCATCTCAACATTCGTCTCATTACAACAGACGCAATATCAGCAAAGTGGAACCACGGCAATTCCCAGTTCCATGACTCGGCGGTGCACAGACAATCGAGAGTCAACCCCCGACTCCGTGAAATGCGGATAAAATCAACTAATCCTGGTTCTTGCGGAACACAGCTAATGTCAATCCTGACCCAGTGGAAAGGGTCCAGAGCGGATCCTGGTCCTTGCGGAACATCGCTAAAGTCAATCCTGACCCCGTGGGAAGCGTCAAGAGCAAATCCTGGTCTAGTGGAACATGGCTAATGTCAATCCTGACCCCTTGTGAAGCATCCAGAGCAAATCCTGGTCTAGTGGAACACGGATAATATCAATCCTGACCCCGTGGGAAGCGTCCAGAGCGGATCCTGGTCCTTGCGGAACGCGGCTAATGTCAATCCTGACCCGTGTGAAGCATCCGGAGAAAATCCTGGTCTAGTGGAACACGGCTAATGTCAATCCTGACCCCGTGGGAAGCGTCCAGAGCGGATCCTGGTCCTTGCGGAACTCGGCTAAAGTCAATCCTGACCCCGTGGGAAGCGTCCAGAGCAAATCCTGGTCTAGTAGAAGACGGCTAATGTCAATCCTGACCCCGTGGGAAGCGTCCAGAGCGGATCTTGGTCCTAGTGGAGCATGGCTTATGTCAATCCTGACCTCGTGTGAAGTATCCAGAGTAAATCCTGGTTCAGTGGAACACGACTAATGTCAATCCTGACCCCGTGGGAAGCGTCCAGAGCTGTCACGATCCGAAAGTATGGAACATGACCGACACTTAAACTACGAACGTCTCGAGGCGTACATAATCTAAGTAAACCGAAAACCCAGAAATCCAAACCAAGAAAAGTAGTAGAGTGCAGGAAAAACCAACTTAAAGCAAGTAGTTTCAATAGCATAAGCCGAATAATGCGGTTTTTAAAAACATCAAAAATTTACTGAAAATTTCGGCAGAGTCTCCTTTGTAAAAACTGGCTCCCAAACGGGATACAACATGAATAGTATACGAAATCAATAAAAAAGCATCCCCAAGCGGGAGCTAGCTCTTCGTCAATCGACGGTCACAACCACACAAGCAATAATATACAACGCCAACGGCGAGGATCAAAACTCAAAAGGGACTCAAAACCACCAGAAATGTAACGAGCGACTCTAAGGTCGAAAGAATAAACAATACTGGTCTCTATCTCAATAAATACATGTTTGGTTGATGGAATTTACTAGATACAACTGAATAATATTATACAAGGTAATATGATGGGTACGATACAAGAAAAACCCACCTACTAGCAAGTCACCCGAATGAAACTGAGCCCGCAAAGCCGTAATGAAATCTGTACGGCAAAACCTGCAAGAAACTGGGGCACAACGGGGGTGAGTTGCCAACTCGTGAATAGAAGAACATCTATGCACAGAAATCGCATAAATAACGCAATCCTAGGTCAATGATCATAATATATCCTCAAATATATGTATAACAGGCAGCCTATGACAATGTCTAGGGTAATATCTAACCCGAGTGTAATTTCATGTGCCCGTGTCAGTGCCTCAGGTAGCAGTATATCATATGAATGAGGTATGCATGCATGAAACAGAATACATGTAAATGAAGAAACTGTTTTCATAAATTAGTGAGATTTCCTTCGTATTTTTAAACTGAGGTATCATAAATGAAATCAGTATCAACAGTGTCTAGCATCGACACAAAACATAAATCTCACTGTCTCGAAATATCAATGTCTCAATCTCAATATCTAGGGCGCCGTCAGTCCAGACCGGCCCCTACCATCCATCTCAAGACCACGACGGTATCCTCTGGATATCCGACGCGTCGGGTAATATCACCGGTAGGTAGTGCTCCCCAGCCAGGCTCAACGTCAACACCACATTCCTCTTGCCCCGGGGTACCATACCGGGCCCACCATGTACCCGTGACGGTTCCTCCACTCCTCGACACGGATCTCCAAAACCACAGCAAACTCATGGTGGACGACACTTTACATCACTAGAAAACCGCAACATTTTATATTTTAAAAGATCATAAGTTGTAAATTTTGCGGCTTTCCCCGAAATCCAGAAATATCATAAATCTCAAGAAATCATCACAAGTGCATATGTCAATGATAATGAACTAGGCATGAACAACTGAATAACAGTATGCATGAAGTGGTAGGTAATAACTACAATGTCTAATATGGCATATAAGGGAAGTACACTAATATCATGTCAAAACTACCAGCTAACAATCTAAGTCAAGCAATTATATTCTCTAAAGTGTACATGACATGGCAATTACCGATGAAGATGTGTGTGAGCCGGCAAGTAGGTGTACGTGGTACATACGCATCATCGGTAATGGTGCTGGTGTCCTAACAGCATGATATCAATAATGGAATGTGCAGCAAGATAAATATGCGAGGCAGAGCGAACAGCAATAATGTGCGGGAGCTGAATACTAGACACAACGATAACTAATCTGCAATAATCTAATATAAGTCCTACAAATGGTGCCTTTTGAAATAACACGAATCATGGGGTTTTGAAAATAGGGGCTACGGTGTTTTTATGAAAAGATACGTCGTTTTTGAAATATCCGTAGATTCCCTTGAGCTGTCTTTAAAAATGCCCACGATTCGTTAGTTTTTGAAATAGGTAAGAAGTCTAATCTAATCTAACAACTACACTAAACTATACGGCTGAACTAACAAGCTGAACTACAGGTAAGGAAACCGCCTATCATCTGAGTCGATACATATACATACCTGTATATGTATAGTCGGTGATCCCGCCTCAATAATATCATATCCGATACCATATCTACAATCAGGCATCCCAAGTCAAGAGTGCGGATCAATCATCAATATAGCTTGTACGTAAATCCGTCGTACGGCATCCCAATCTGGGTACGGGTCAATATCACATTCATCATACTATTCACCTGGTATCCTCTTTATCAAATATCATGATCGGGGTACTGATCTACGTCTAGTACCATACTGATACCGCCTACGTGTGCATGGACATGTGTGAAACACTACGTCAAGGACCCGCTACAACGTCATGTCGTATCTAAGATACGAACCCTGCTATATTACCGATCTCACGGCCTCAAATCAAATCTCATCGACTCAGCTCAATCCCAAGTATCATCCTCAATCCGTATGTGAACACATAGTCCCATACCCATGTGAACACATAACTATAAAGAATCCCATGAGCACATATCAATAGGAATGTATGCAAGTATGTATGTGTGTATGTGTAGTGCAACACTACCCTAGGGTTCGCAACACTAGAGTAATCCAACACACCAATATCCATCCTAAGCATCGTTATTAATCCCAAATAACATATAAAAATTGTTGGTGTGTATACGCATCCGTATACACCACCACGGACTGCGGGGGTGCTATACGCCATCTACCCGACTTCTCCCCGTAGATATAAATCTACTCACCTGGTCCTCGCTAGCCGGTGCCGACATCGCCACGCGCTTGCTTGTCGTCTCGAAGTCTACATGGGGGTACCTACATATCATAATGCACCATATCTCATTAAAATCCGACTCGTGATCAAAACGACGCACGAATCCTACATAGGTCAAAACCTATGGTTGCTTTCACAAATCAACCCAAAAACCCTCGACGTCGGCGTACAAACGCCAAACCATCGAGAAAAATCCAAATACACTCATTTGCCTATTCACGAACACTAATTTTAATATAAACTAGGTTGAAACTCACAAAAACGCCAATTTCACTCAAAAAGTCATTTTTCCGAAAATCTAGCGAGCACAATTCACCGTTTTTGTACAAAACATGTTGTTTAAATGAATGTAGAGGCCAATAAATTTATTAAATATCTTAAATAAGTCATAGAAACAATTTCCGGAATTTAATCTCATTAAATTCCAAAAACCCTAATATTCTAGTTTACAAAATACCCTTTTTAACAATTTCAAAGCAAAAAAATGCACAAACTACAATTTATGTTGGATTTCCATGAACAAAAAGCATTAAACCACTCAATATAATCTTTATAATGACATGAAACCTAAATTTGAATTTTATCTCATAAGAATATAATTATTTAAAAAACCTAGTTTACCAATTATATAATTATCACTTTTAAATTAACAAATATGCAAACTAGCAACTTAAATTGGATTTAGCATAACATTAATATGTCAATTATATCACATAAACTAAATCTCACAACACAAAATACCAATTTAAAATCAAACCCCTCTCTTGAATTTTAAATCATGCACCTAAAACTAATTAAAAACCTAATTAAACAAATAATTAAGCTAACCTAAGCAATTAACAACACATTAAGCAAAAAGGTTAGAATTTATACCCAAATAATTTGAAGAACCCACAAGCACACTTAGCCTCCCAAATTGAAATCTAAATCCCTAGATCCATGCTATGGTAGCCAAGGGAAAATGGGTAGGAGGTGGATTTTGATTTGGATTTTTGCTTGATTTTTTGTGGATTTTTCAAGCATTTTTGAAGAACTTTTTTAAAGAGAAGGAGATGAAGAATGAAGGGCTGTTGGGGTTCAGATTTTGGCCAGAAAATGAGTGGGGGAGGAGAGAGAGGGAGGTGGAGAAAAATGGGGAGAAAGTCAAAGTCAATTCAAGGTCAAAAGTCTAACTAATTTATCCATTTTCTTTTCTTTTCTTTCATTTCTTTTCCTTTGAAATTCAAGTGGGGAAAAAAATGGGGGCTGCTGAATTTAGCTAAGGGGAGAAGTAAGTGGGGGTGTGTGGGTGTGGGCACGGGTGTGGGGTGATGAAAAATGATAAATACAATACCCCAAACATCCATTTACGCTAAAAAAAGCCTTTTTCTTTCAATAATTTCTAAACCGTTTTGGCAAATGATTTCGTTCCAAAAACCACATGATAAATTTTTATTTAAAGTTTTATGATGCACAAAATTTGTTTCAACTCATTCCAATTTGTAATTTTCCCTAATTAAATGTATTAGTGACGGCTTAAAATAATAATAAAATAATATTTTTTTCAGAAAATTTGAAATTTCACCAGCGGCTCAATAAACACCAAATAATAGCAATTACATAGCTAGAATATGTATATTTAATTTTTATAATAAGATATTTGTATTTTGACTTTTTACAGAAAACCCCTTTATTTTACCAATTTTTCGAAATTTCACCGAAACGATTTTCAAAACGCTACAAGAGCGGATCCTGGTCCTAGTGGAGCACGGCTAATATCAATCCTGACCCCGTGTGAAGCATCCAGAGCAAACCCTGGGCTAGTGGAACACGGCTAATATCAATCCTGACCCCGTGGGAAGCGTCCAGAGCGGATCCTGGTCCTTGCGGAACACGGCTAAAGTCAATCCTGACCCCGTGGGAAGCGTCCAGAGCAAATCCTGGTCTAGTGGAACACGGCTAATGTCAATCCTGACCCCGTGGGATGTGTCCAGAGCGGATCCTGGACCTTGTGGAACACGGATAATGTTAATCCTGACCCCGTGGGAAGAGTCCAGAGCAAATCCTGGTCTAGTAGAACACGGCTAAAGTCAATCCTGACCCCGTGGGAAACAGCCAGAGCGAATCCTTGTTCCGTGGAACACGGTTAAAGTCAATCCTAACCCCGTGGGAAACGCCCAGAGCAACTCCTGACTCCGTGAAATGCTGATAATATCAACCCCATCAATCACTTACGGGTCCTCATGACTCGTAAGGAAGAAAACTTTCTTGTGAGATCCTTACGATTCCTAAGAGAAAACACACTTAGGAATCCTCACGATTCTTAAGGAGAAAATACACCTACGAGATCCTTTCGACTCGTAGGGAGAAAAGTCTTTATGAGACCCTCACGGCTCATAAAGTTGAAAAGCCTTAGGCAGCAGATCTGAACCTGCTTCCTAAGCCATCACTACCTCTCGAAGAGTTCAAGAAGGAATGCTCTCTATCATATACAGGCTACGCTTACTAAGATAATATGCCAACGACACAGTAAAGAGAAGAAAGCGACAGTAAGGAGAACATTTGGTTCGCGTTCAGTTAAGTGTTCAAGGCATACCCATTCATAGATGTGCGAAAAAGTTTGATGACACATGGAAGTGAAAAAGCTTGCTATTCATACTTCAAAAAAAATGCCTACATTGATGAAAACAGTAAACAAAAACGCCATTAAAATGTTTACAAGGGCACGGCATCAAATCCAGGACTTAGATTGAGAAACTCAAAGGTGAGGCCGTCCAAAAATTTTCGGGCCTCTCGGACCATCTTCGTGTGCATCCTTTCACGGTCACAAGCATTAGGATCCCCACTGATGTCCTCCACCCTTAGATAGGCAGCGAGTATCGCCGCCTGCTGAAAAGCTTGATGCAGGATATCAACAAGGTTGTCTCGCCTTTTTTTTGAGATTAAGCTCATCAGATACACCGAGTGCACCTTATCTTCGGTGTCGTCCAATGCCTTGGCATGCCGGCATAAAATAAAGGAAGGGCTCCCCAGATCGCTCCCACAATAAGTTTCAAGAGAGAGGAACGACGAGAAAGCAGTCGACCATTGTATGCATCAAAGCGACCCATAATTTCAGCGCATTGGGCGTTTGTAAATTCTTGGTTTTGGGAACGGCCGAGTGTGCGAATGTTTCCATAGGAAATAATCTCATCGAGATCATACATATGAGCATCCATAACGTCTGAAAAGGAAAATCAGTGAGAGTTAGTGGACAGACTGATTAAGAAAAAGTTTATTGAAACAGACACGGGATTTAAACAACTCTTGATATCCCCAAGGAGGAAATAAGTGCTAATTAAATTACCTAATGAATTTAATTCTGTACAATTAAGAAAGAAATTCTAAAAAGGATTTCGCATTTAATAAAAAGGTTCCTCGGGACTGTTCCCTCATAAAATATCAGGAAAACCCCTAATGGGGCAACACGTGCCCACACGTGACCAGGGGTCACGTGCTGACACGTAATGGTTTCCTGGGAATTCTGTTGAAATAGAATTAAATTCTAATCAAGCAAGCAATTGGTGGAGTCACGTGCCCACACGTGATGGGCCTTTAAAAAACCCACTGAAGGAATTAAAAGTCATAATAAAACAGCAAGGAAAGATCCCAATGGAGCATCACGTGTCTACATGTGACCAAGGGTCACGTGCTGACACGTGATGATTCCTTAGTTCTTTAAAACAGCAGAATTAAATTCTGGTTAAAATGTTTAATCAGGGGGGTCACGTGTCAACACGTGATGGGTTCCTAAGCTCTTTAATTAATAGAATTAAATTCTATTTAAAATGATCAAACAATGGGATCACGTGCCAACACGTGATAAGCTTTTAAGCCTTCTGAACTAATAGAATTAAATTCTAATTAGGAGGGAATCGAGAACCCTAACTGGAAAAATATTTCTCTAAATTTTTCCAAACAAAAAAAGATTGTGCTCTGTAAAGTGGAGTACCGTTGGATTAAAAATCCAATGGTGATTAAAAATCACCAATTTATAGAAAGATTCTATACAAGGAAAGATTTCCCTGAAATTCACCAAGAATAACAAACATAATATCTTTTGGATTAAAAATCCAATGGTGAATAAAATTCACTGAATAATCTAAAAGATCATGTTGGTTACAAAATCAATTAAAATCTTTCAATGAAAGATTGACTAAACAAACTGATTCTTTTCTTTTTCTTATAAATAGGAGCCAAGAAGAGAAGAGGGAGGATTCTTTTTTTTGGAGAGATACAACAACAGAGAGAAAAAAGAAAGGAGAATTTAATTCTCAAGAGAGAAAAAGAAGTTCTCTTCAGAAAAAAACTCTAGGTGAGAAAAAAGAAGTAGTTCATTCTACAAGCTATCACAAAATAAAAGAGAATTCAATTCTCAAAACTAAGAGTTTAACTCTTCTGAATAAGAGCTTAGTTTTTCCTTTGGTTGAGGATCTGCAGAAGCAGATCTCCCCATAAGTTGAGAATTTAATTCTCATCAGGGAGATTGCAGATCCTAAACTTAGAGGGAGAATTGAGTTTTAAGAATTTAATTCTTCTAAATTCATAGGAATTTAATTCCTCCGAATGAAACTAGAGTTTAACCCTACATAAGAATTTAATTCTTCCAAATTCATAGGAATTTAATTCCTCCAAATGAAACTAGAGTTTAACCCTACATAAGAATTTAATTCTTCCAAATACATAGGAATTTAATTCCTCTAAATGAAACTAGGGTTTAACCCTACAAAATAATTTAATTCTTATAACAAGAGATTTAAAGCTCTCCATGCACGTAAAGATCAAGTATCCAACATGATTACGTGGTAACACGTGACCCTTCATCCCAACGAACAAAAAGGAATGAATAAGGCATGCTCACATGCCCCCACGTGACCCTTTAATGGATTCATCAAAATAAAAAGGAATTAGCCCAGAAGCAATGCCTCACGTGGTCCCACGTGACCCTCAAAATAAAAAAAAAACAAAGCCAAAGGCAGTACTGATCTAGGGCGCCTCACGTGTCCCCACGTGACCCCCGACAAAATACCCTTTTCAAAAGAATAAAATAAGGGAAGACAGAGGAATTGATGCCCAAAGCAGAGGCATTGTCATGTGTCCACACGTGATGATTTCAAAGACTAAAAGTGTTTAACACTTATTTGAATATTCTAAGAACAAAATAAAGGAAGTCTGGCCCCATCTTCAGATGCCTCACGTGACCCCACATGACCAATTCAATTTTAGTGTTTAACACTACTTTAAGCGCTTCGTCCTTAGTGCTTAACACTATTTTCAGTATATCATGTGGGAGCATGTGATCGCCAAATATCCTCTAGTGTTTAACACTATTTTAAAGCCAATCTTAGCCCAAATTGGCCAAGTTTTCCAGAGGCAAGCCTCTCCTTCAAATGAACCTCAAAATTGATCATTTCATATGATATGCAGAGTAAAGCCTAGAGCTATAATGAAGGGTTTAGTGCTCAGCCAAAGACAAAATGTTGTCAGAGCCCCCAATCCCTGTCTAGCATTGCTAAATAAAGAAGAATTGAACCCAAACAAATGTTCAACTTTCTCAAACCTAATTGGACTTAGCCCAAGTTGGCCATAAGTTCTCAATTCAGATTTAACTGAGCCCATGTGCTCATAATCTAATTAATTGATCTTAGTCCCAAATTGGACTACAGATTTTCCCAACCAACATTGGTTCAAGGGTACATCTCTTCACTCCTTTGATATTTGTCGTTGTAATCCTTCAACGTCTTCAAAGAGGTGAAGAGTCCTGATAACCAATCATTCCATGGACTGTGGGGTCCTTAAACTCATGGACTATGATGTCCTTAAACTTTATAGACTATGACGTTTTTAAACTCGGACTGTGGGGTCCCTTTAAACCCATGGACTATGATGTTCTTAACCTCGGACTGTGGGGTCATTTTAAACCCATGGAATATGATGTCGTTAACCTTGGACCGTAATGTCCTTAAACTAATTGACCGCAATGTCCTTAAACTAAACAATAGAGCCCAAGTGCGCTCTTGTTGGATCTAAACGATCCCGTTAAGTTGATCTTAGTCTAAAATTAGACTAACGTATCCTTAACATACGTTTAAGTTGATCTTAGTCTTAAATGAGACTAACGTATCCTTAAACCCAACCCCCAAACCCAAATCTAAGAAAATACGGATTTGGACTAATCCACGCCCTACGGGCGACGACATAATTAGTCTCCGTATACAATCCACGGGCAACCAAAAACAAAAAAAAACACACACGACACGAAGTGACCATTTGGAGAAGGAGAAAGTGGTTACCGCGATGTGGTAGCGTAATTAACTGCAGGGGCTTTCGCCTGCAGGGAAGAGCGTTCCCACAATAAAAAAAACCCCTCAACGAGGAGGAATCTGACGAAGTCTGCTATATTGGCCGCATCCGTTTAAACCTTCGATACATGGTGCCATAAATCAACTTGGTATCTTTGGAGAGGTGGACGGATAGAATCAATTAGCATCTGCCCCCAGATTCAGGCAAGACGTCATGTCTTTCCAGTTTCCGGCGGTAAACAGATTCTGGCCCGCCCGGTGGGACCTCTTTCTCTTTCCACTCCACACTTCGTGTGTCGTGTTCGCGAATGAATCGCGGTTTGATATGGTTGCCCTTGGGTTTGAGGTTTGGTTTTGCTCTCGTGCAGAAAACAGAACATCAAATGGTCTCTAACTGCTCCAACTGCAACTCTCGCTCCGTCCCGTCCGGAGGAGTGACTTACGGGCCCCAAGCGGCCTCCATCTTCGCTATACCGGTGGAACAGGTGAGTCAGGCCACCACTGGATTATTCTTCGGGACCATGCTCCCGCCAACGAGCTTCAGCGCTCCTTTACCATCATAAGAAGCTCCCAAGAAGTCGGTCTTTGATCGGCTTGCAACTACTGTGGCCCCTCTCAACGGGTCGCCCAAGTCCACTGCCTCGGTTTTCAACAGACTGGGCCGAAGCTCAGATGGGCCCATGAAGAAGCCCATAATTCCTGAAAAGGTTATCCCAAAACAGATAGCCACTCCTGCTCATGAAGTCGTCAAGGCGGCTTCTCCTGCCAAGAAATCAGTTTTCACAAGGCTGGCCACTCCGGTTCCCTCTCCAGGCGAAGTCACCTCTGCCCAGAGGTCTGTATTCGATAGGTTGGACATTACTTCTCGGCAAACGTCAATCTTCAAAAGGATGACACCGGCGACAACCCTCCTCCAAGACAGGGGGCA
Source organism: Agapanthus africanus (assembly GCA_030015575.1). Taxonomy (NCBI): domain Eukaryota; kingdom Viridiplantae; phylum Streptophyta; class Magnoliopsida; order Asparagales; family Amaryllidaceae; genus Agapanthus; species Agapanthus africanus. The sequence goes on along the minus strand of CM057339.1, from coordinate 816,727,437 downwards.
TAACGAAGCCATCCCCATAGTTGAACCAACACCATCCGCGCGACATGCTCGCCGTCGTCACTGGAGCCGAGTAAGGAAGGGTGGGGGCAGCTCTCCGTCCGGACTTACTCCACCAGCTCCAACGGTGGAAATCGATGCTGCCGTTCCAACCAGGAACATGTTTGAACTGCTTAATAAGGTGCGCAGGAATTCACCAACCACCTGCTGAAAATGTCTCCTCCACCTGTGGAGAATGCTACAGAAAAGAAGTCGGAGCAGCCCCCTCAGCGGCTGTCCTCCAAAATTTACAAAGTCTGGCGATAGGTTTAGGAATCGGTGATTGACCAAAACTACTCTTGCCAACCAAAGAAGATTAAAGCTCGGAAGGAAAAGAGCCACCCCGTGGTATCACAGAAGATGTCATCCGTCTGGGTGCCCGCTGCAATGGCTCTGTTTCCCCAATCAGAGCAAAGCTCTGCTGAAATTCAAAATTCAAATTTTAAAGCAACGCTTCAAATGTCGGGCGCAACGCTCCACGTGTCAGGCGCTGATACGTCAGCGCAGCGTCCAAGAAGGCGCGCCCAATCAGAACAAAGCTCAATTTAAGGCAAAATTAAAGGAAGCAACGCTTCAGTTGCGCAAGCACTGCGCTGCGCGACACGTGTCAGCGCAGATGCGCTAGTGCAGTTGCGCTGCGCTTTGCGCTGCGCGACATGTGTCAGCGCAGTTGCGCTGCGCTTTGCGCTGCGCAACATGTGTTAGCGCAGATGCGCTAGCGCAGTTGCGCTGCGCTTTGCGCTGCTTGACACGTGTCAGCGCAGATGCGCTAGCGCAGTTGCGCTGCGTGACACGTGTCACGCGCTGGGACGTTTGCGCCAAACAGAATTAAGATTTTAAAAAAATCTTTCTGTTCTTGTTAACACAAGAAGATTTTCTTCTCTAAAACAGAAGCTCTTGGATCAAAGATCCAACGGTGGGGAAAATTCTCCAAATCACTCAGAGAAAGATCTCGTTAACAAATTCAATAGACTTAGGGGCACTATAAAAAGGACCCTAGACCTCAGTTCAAAGGCATCAACATTCTGTGAGAAATCAAAAATTTCAACCAGAGAAAACTCTGAAGAAATTCCAAGAAAAAAAGGAAGGTAAAAAAAAAGTCCTTTTAGATAGAAGAATTTCTTCTGATAGATCATTGATCTAAAAACAAGATCAACGATCTTTAATAAAAATCAAAATAAAAATAGTGCTTTGCACTTGCTTTATGAATCATTGATTCTTGAATCTAAAAGATTCTTAAATTAATAGTGCTCTGCACTTGAAAATCTGCACTGTTGCGCTCTTGGGTTGGCGCAAGCCACCAGAGAGCGCCACGTGTCAGTATCTGAACCACTTGCGCTATGCGCTTTAAGATAGAGCCTTGCTATCTAGAATTGGCGCAACTCACAAGAGCGCGACACGTGTCAGCAGCACAAGCGCAGCGCACTGCGCTTGCATGACACGTATCGTCACCACAAGCGCTTGCGCTCTTTGATTGGCGCAAAGCGCCTGAAATGCAATGCATTTCTTTTGCTAAAGGGCCAGGCCCAAGTCAAAAAGACCTAACAGGCCAAATTAAATTGCAAAGCAATAAAAAGGGCAGAGCCCAAGTAAAATTGATGCTCTGCATCATTTATAAATGGGCAGAGCCCAAAATAAATTGATGCTTTGCATCCTTTATGGGCAGAGCCCAAATAAAAAAGAAATGCAATGCAAAAACAAATAAAAATGATGAGCATTTTCCAACTGGACTTAGCTCAATCATGGCCGTAAGTCCTCAAATTAAATTGACTGAGCAAAATTGCTCTCCTAAAATCAATTTATCTCCGGTTCAAGGGTACATCTCCGAACTCCTCTGACACCTATCGTCGTAATCCTTCAACGACGTCAGAGAGGTGACGGGTCCCGACGACCACATATGAATATGGACTGCTGGGTCCTTAAACTCGTGGACCGAAACATCCTTAAACAAATATCGGACCGAAATGTCCTTAACTAATATCGGACCGAAACGTCCTTAAACTAATATCGGACCGAAACGTCTTTAAACTAATGATGGACCACCACGTCCCTAAACTGGCGATGGACCACCACGTCCTTAAACTGGAACACGGACCACTACGTCCCTAAACTGGAACAATAGAGCCTCCAAATTCTCTTTTGCCGGATCTAAACGGTCCCGTTTAAGTTGATCTTAGCCCCAAATACGGCTAACGTATTCTTAAGCATTTAAATGGACTATAAAACTTCAAATCGACTTTGGTTCAAGGGTACATCTCTGAACTCCTCTGACACCTATCATTGTAATCCTTCAACGATGTCAGAGAGGTGATGAGTCCTGACGGCTATATATTAAATGGATCACCACGTTAAGTTGATCTTAGTCTCAAACAAGACTAACGTATCCTTAACGAACGTTTAAGTTGATCTTAGCCTCAATACGGCTAACGTATCCTTAAACTAAAACACCAAACCCAAATCTAAGTAAATACGGATTTGGACTAATCCACGTCCTACGAGCGACGGCATCACTCAGTCTCCGTATACAATCCACGGGCAACCACAAACAAAACAAACACCCACGACACGAAGTGAAATTCTGGAGAAGGAGAAAGTTGTTACCGCGATGCGGTAGCGTAATTAACTGCAGGGGCTTGCGCCTGCAGGGAAGAACGTCCCCACAATCAAAAACCCCTCAAGCGAGGGGGAATCTGACGAAGTCTGCTACATCGGCCGCATCCGTCTAAACCTCCGATACACGGTGCCATAAATCAACTTGGCATCTTCGGAGAGGTAGACAGATAAAACCATATAGCATCTGCCCCGAATCTCAGGCCAGACGTCCTCACGTCGTCGCCGCCATTCGGAGGGGAACAGATTCTGGTACGCCCGGTGGGACCTTTTCCTCTTTCCACTCCACACTTCGTGTGTCGTCTTCGCGAACCAATCGCGGTTTGTTAACGGTTGCCTTTGGATTTAAAGTTACTAAGATTTGGTTTTTTGCCCGGCGCAGAACTCAAGCATCAATGGCCTCTAACTGCACCAACTGCTCGAAGTGCCACTGCAACGGACGCTCCACCTCCCCTGGAGGTATAGCATATGGGCCCCAAGCGGCCTCCTTCCTCGCTCTGCCGGTAGAAAAAGTGACCCAGGCCACTACCGGCCTGTTTTTCGGGACCATGATCCCACCTACAAGCTTCTCTATGCCAATACCTGCACCGAAAGTGAACAAGAAGTCGGTCTTCGACCGGCTCACTGCTACGACGGCCCCTGTCAACGGGTCGCCCACTACCAAACCAACAGCCTCTGTTTTCTCCAGGATAGATCAGAACTCTAAATTGGCTGTCCTTAGGAAGGCAACAACCGCTGCTCCAGAAGTTGTTAAGGCGGCTTCTCCCGTCAAAGAGTCAGTCTTTTCAAGGCTGTCTATTCCGGCTCCTGCCCCTGCTCGAGGATCTGTCTTTGACAGATTGAATATCGCCATTCAAAAGACAACATCAGTCTTTAAGAGGCTGGCACCGGCAGCACCTCATTCAGACAGGGGGCAAAAAGAAGCTGTCTCTATCACCGAGCCAGTCCCAACGGCTCGTCAAGCTCGACGTCGCCATTGGCGACGAGTTAAAAAGGCAGGGGGCAACTCCCCCTCAGGGCTAACTCCACCTGCTCCAGTGGTAGAAGTCAACGCTGCTGTTCCAACTGGGAACAGCTTTGAACTGCAGAGGAGGGTACGTAAGAATTCTCCAACCGCTACATTGAAAAGATCTCCTCCGCCCACGGAGAGAGTTCCGGAAACGAAGCAGGAGCAGCCCCCTCAACGGTTGTCCTAAAAAATATACAAGGTTTGGCGTAGGGTTCAAGACTCCGTGATTGACCCAGGTCACTCTCGTCAACAGAAAAAGGCGAAGGTGCAAGAGGGAAAAGACCGTCCTATTAAACAGCAGAGGACAACAATCGCTAGGGTGCCCACTGCAACGACCCCTTCAACTTCAACGGCCCACAAAAGAAGAAGGCCGGAGAAAACCCCCGTGCCGGCGACAAATATCAGAGGTGGTGAACCCAAACGCCCTAAGTCAGGGGGCATTGTAGTTCATACCGTCTATATGGCGTCTGGTAAGGAGGACAGTCGCATATCTACGGGTCATCGACCGCTTACGCGATCAGTGACTAAAGAGCAGGAGCAGCAGCAAAAGCTCCAAGAGATGATGAACGCTATGGCCGCACTTACTGGGCCAAAAGAAAGCCCTGAAACGTCCTCGGATGAACGTCAAGAGCAAGAAACTGACGCCGAATTCCTTCGACGAATATTGGAGAAGAAGGATAAAGAGGCTGCTGAACAAGCAGCCAACATAAAACGTATGGGCCTCCTGTTCCAAGACATGGTAGGGATGATGATCCAACAAGATCCTCCGGCCGAAGATCCCCCGATCGTCCTTGAAGACGATAGGGGAGAGACGTCAAATCCTCCGCTAGCTCTGTCAACAGCTAAGGAGGAGACAATCTCCAAAGCTGACTTAGACGAGTACATAGCCCAGCAAATACGGGTTCATCATGCGACTGAAGCAGCTGGTCAGGTCGTAAAAACAGGGTGGCCGTATCCAAGTTGGTACGATCAAATCAAGTACCCTCCCGGTTACACAATTCCCAAGTTCCATGTCTATAAGGGGACGGACAATCCTCACCAGCATGTTGCCCAGTTCGGGGCACTCTGCGGTAACACCGACGGTGATGACAAGCTGTTGCTTCGCCAATTTGTTGGAAGTTTATCAGATACGGCGTTCGAGTGGTACTCTGAGCTCCCGAACGACTCTATCAAGACCTTCGCGGAGATGGAGCTGTTGTTTACTCAGCGTTTTGCAAGCGCCAGTGAATGTATCCCGATGACGGCACTGATTAACGCCAGGGTGAAGCCGGGCGAGACGTGGGTCCAATATGCTATACGGTGGCGGAATTTATGGTCAAAATGCGAGCAGCGCATAGAAGAAGCTCCTGCAGTGGGTATGTTTGTGGGAACTCTCGATCCGCAAGCAACCATCTCACAATTTATGATGTTCTTCAAGCCGACCACCTTCCAGGCACTAATCGACAAGCTGGCGCAAATGGATCAAATGGGCCATAAACCTCCTCTTCCAAAGCCGGACTCCCGAAATGACAAGGGGAAGGGAAAAGCGATCATTGTCGCTAATGCTCAACAACAACCGAGCGACTCGAAGCCAGTTGTTCGTCAAAATAATACGCGTCCGTACGTGGCCCTTGAGGAGAGGCTAGGACGTTCTTACTCTTTTCCCCGAGATAAAACGATGAGGTTATTCGAGCTGGCGTTACGCAACCGACTCATAAATATGCCGGATCCAAAACGTCCGTCGCAACCAAGTGATGTCAATGAGCCCAACTACTGTCCTGATCATTGAGTACCGGGTCATCCGATCAAAGATTGCTATGTCTTCAAAAATTGGCTCGAAGACTAGTACCGACGAGGAAAGTTCGCATTATCTGACAAATGGAAGGTGAATCCCCCGCATCCTCACACATCTAAGGGGATAAATACACCGGGGGCAACATGCTCCGTCGTTGAAGAAGCTCCTTGGGAGGTTGTATTATCAGCTAAGACAAAGAAAATGCTGAACGACCTTCAAACATGCCCAGCGATCAAGTGGAAGAGCCCTTTGGAGCCGCAGATCATTGAAGGGATGTTAAAGCCTCGTCCAACTCAAAAGATTGATGGAGGTGGCCCAAACATTCATAACCAGCCGTCGAAATCTTCAAAGAAGAAGAAAAAGAAGTCAAAGAAGCCCGTGAAGCCTGGCGACAAGCGCACGGACTTGCAAAAACAAATTGACGCGCTGGAGGAATACAACCAGAAGGCACGGACTCCCATTACATTCCAAGAATTCCTCAATCACGTCTTTCAAGAGGAAGATGAGGGAGAAAGTTCATCTGATGAATCCGAGGGATATGTGGCGAGCTGTCATATGATTTCCCATTCGCTCACGAACAATGAGGAGACTCCTTGTACTGAAAAGCTGGGGGCGGATCCTGAACCAAAAATTTCGGGGCCGTCGGATGAAGTAATTGACGCATTCCTTAATGAAGCTCTCTTAAAAAGTAAAGCTGATCGGGAGCGCGAGGCGGTCATATTCGAAAAGGCCAAACGCCAACGCCTTGACAAAAAAATTGAGATACTCCCGCTGGAGCAAAGCACACCCACTGCGGATAAAATCAAATTCAAGATGAGGAAGAGGTTTGCTAAAGCCGTGTCAATGGGTATGAAACTACCATCCTCTGAGGGAAGCGTTACTGGTGAAGCGGAAATGCACCCCTCCTATTGCTTCTATCATCGGAAGATTTCGCACCCCACTGAAGAGTGCAAAGCTTTCGATAGATGGTGGCAAGGATATGTTGCTCACCGGCAGCATTTTAAGTGGGAAAAGCGCAAGACTCGCCGAGAACGGAACGATACGACCGAAGGGCTTAACAGAACTACCGGCAATTGTCGCATGGTCAACGTCGGGGGACCACAAGTGCTCACGTTCGGGAGCGATTCTGATGAGGAGCTGGAGCTTGGCCCCCTCTTTAAAGAGTCCACCTCGGGAAAAGAAGAAGAGCCGAAGATTTGCGAAAATATCCAGCTGCGCAATCGGACGCTACCTGAAAAGAATCTCGGACCCTCAAACAAGAAAGATAAAGGGAAAGAAAAGGTCTCTGAGGATATCGCCCTAGATGACCAAGTCATGGAAGAGCTAATTGCCAAAGATCCGCCGAAGAAGAATAAGGTGGATTACAACGTCTTAGCACATCTGAGGAAGCTACCCTCGCAGCTCAACATTCTTGACGCTCTTTTACTATCAAAGGAGGCGAGAGATTCATTAATTAAGGCACTACAGGATCCGGAGCAATTCCAAGCTTTCCTGGCCGAAGAAAAGATGAAGGATGAGTTGGAGGATGTGCACACGGCAGATGTCACTTTTGGCGATGAAGACCTTCTCCTTGGGACGTGCGAACACAATCGCCCCCTCTATGTCTCAGGATACTGCCATGATATAAAGTAGGCAAAATCCTGATCGATAACGGATCGTCTGTTAATCTCCTTAACGTGCGGGTGTTGAAGGAAATCTTCATGAGCGTCCAACACCTTACTCGGGACAAGATCACCATCTCCGGGTTCGACTCCCAATCATCAAAGACTCTTGGATCTGTGATACTGACGCTACGCTTTGGGATGCTCATCACGGACATTAAATTCCACGTCATAGACGCCAAGAAGTGCTACAACGCTCTGCTCGGCCAACCATGGTTACACGAGTATAACATCATCCCTTCTACACAGCATCAGTGTATGAAGTATTTTAGGGATGGTCTCAAGCATATCGTGACGGGAGAACTGAATCCGTTTTCCGTGAATGAAGTTCGCAAATATGAAGATGCCAAGTATTTCTTGCCGAATTTCGAAGACACGGAAAGGTGTCATAAGCCGGAGAATAAAACTAATGCTACCATCCCTGTCTTCGGCAGTGATACCGAGGAGGAAGAGAAGATAGTTTATTCGGGCCCGCCCTAATACACTATGCCGGGACCATCTGCTCCTACATTGATCTTTGGCAGTGATTCAGAAGATGAAGTCCATGCTGTATTCTCTGCTCGACCTTCAATACAAACGTCCGCTGACGAAGAGCAAAGTCTACAAGTCGCCATGGTGCCGCCTAAACATCATAAAGAACTGGATGCACTTAATATCTACAGTGTAGAAGAGTTGCGGACATTCTATATCCCTCCCAGGCGAGAAGGCGAAAAAGCAACTCTATTCTACCGCTCTAAAGAAAATAAAGTGGAGAAAGAAATCTGGCAGGGGGCGGATCCTACGCTAGACAGGCTTCAACCCATCCGTCTACCCAGATATTATACAGAAGGCTTGAAAAGGTTACTGAAACGCCAGAGGATATCCTTCAAACAGACCGTTCGAAAAACCAAGTTCTATGACAAAATTTGGAACGTTCCCAGAACTCAACGCAAGCTGCCTAAAGGGAAAATGGAGACGATCGGGCTCGGATACATTCGCTCCAAGAAACAAGAGCTGCTCCGCGACTGTTACGTCGTGTATGACTTTGATGAAGAAGCGGATGCTTGACGGGAGGACACTAATCCTGAACCGGTAAAAGTTCCTGATACAAAAGTGCCCAGTCCGTCGTTTGAAGAACAAATGGACAGGCTTATAAGGGAAGCTGGTCAAAAAGTTCGAGACGATCATAACAACGAAATGGCCATCTACGAGAAAGCCAAAACGCAACGCCTCCTTCAACATGCCGTCAAAGATGAAAGTGTCACTCCTTGTCAACCTGTTATAAAGAAGGCTCGACGCAGAAGCAGAAACAAGTCGAAAGGCCAAAAAGGCGCTCAACAGCAACAAAGCGGGACTAAGAAGCCACGCAAACGGGAGTCGAGCGTTATTGATCCATCCCTCATGAAGAAAATGGGTCGAGCGTACTCGTTTCCTCTGGACAAGACGAAGAAGATACTTGATCTTGCTCTAAAACATCAAATGCTTACACTGCCGGAGTCTAAAAACCCCCGAACAAGCAGGCAAAGTCTCTGACCCAACCTATTGCTCTTACCATCGAGTAATAGGACATCCTCTTGAAGATTGCTTCACCTTCAAGAATTGGGTTAAAGATCAGTATCAGCTTGGCAAATTCGCTCTGTCTGATAACTGGAGGGTAGTGCCGCCACAGAAGTACGAACCCAAAGCCGCAAGAACAGAACCAACTCCACATTGGGATTGGAAGCGGATTCGCACTTGTCACATGATAACAATATTAAAAGAAGAGCCCGAGAACATGGACAGCCTTCCCTGGTGCTTCGAAAACAGCAATGATGAGGTGATCTCAGAGTTTCTGCCAGCTCCAAAAGAGTTGGAGGATGGAATACATACCACTGCAGATAACCTCAAGAAGATTGAGTTGGGAGCGGCGAATGACCCGCGACCAACATTTGTCAGCGAGCTACTATCTGAAGAAAGGGTGGCTGCATTAAAAGACGTCCTTGTACAGCATAAAGATTGCTTCGCATGGAACTATTCCGAAATGCCGGGACTAGATCCAAAAGTTGCTGTGCACAAACTGGCGATATCCCCGGACGTCAAGCCAGTCAAACAGGCGCCGAGGAGAATGCGGCTCGAGCTTGAGATGAGTATCAACGCCGATGTCAAGAAGTTAATCGACTCTGGCTTTATCCAGGAGGTTCAATATCCTGAATGGATCGCTAACATCATCCCGGTGATGAAGAAAAATGGGACGATACGCATATGCGTGGACTTTCGGGATCTCAACAAAGCCTGCCCGAAGGATGATTTCCCGATGCCAGTCACCAAACTGATGATAGACAACACGTCCACTCATGAGGTTTTCTCCTTTATGGACGGCTCGTCAAGGTATAATCAGATAAAGATGCATCCCGAAGACCAGAAGCACACTGCCTTTAGGACTCCTTTGGGAATATTCTGTTATAAAGTAATGCCCTTCGTTTAAAGAATGCCGGTGCCACTTATCAGAGGGCCATGACGAAGATCTTCGATGACCTTATACATGAAATCGTCGAATGTTATATCGACGACCTCGTGGTCAAGAGCAAATCATACGAGGAATATCTCGAGCATCTAAAAACTGTATTTCGACGCCTTCGAAAATACAACTTGAAGATGAACCCTCTCAAGTGTGCATTCGGAGTTTCTTCGGGCAAATTCCTGGGATTCATCGTCCGACACCGAGGTATCGAGATAGATCTGTCAAAGATCAAGGTAATCATGGAAATGCCTCCGCCAAGGACTCTCAAACAGCTGCGGTCTCTCCAAGGAAAGCTCACGTATATTTGGCGATTTATAGCCAATCTTTCAAGCAAGTGTCATCCTTACAGCCACCTGATGAAGAAGGGAACTCCATTCGTCTGGGATCAAAAATGCCAGGGCGCGCTAGACGAGATTAAACAGTACCTGCAGAACCCGCCAGTGTTGGCTGCTCCGGTCAAAGGAAAGCCCCTCATTCTTTATACAACCGCCCTCGAAGGTTCTTTAGGCGCATTATGGGCGCAAGAGAATGACCAAGGGAAAGAAAGAGCACTCTACTACTTAAGTCGAGTTCTACTGGGGGCAGAAAGCAACTACTCCCCCATTGAAAAACACTTCCTGGCGTTGAACTTCGCGATAACAAAGCTCAGGCACTATGCGTTGGCGCATGTGGTCCATCTCATTTCGAAGGTGGATCCTATAAAATATTTAATGTCAAAGGCCATATTGACGGGACGACTCGCTAAATAGGCCTTGCTCTTGATGGAGTTCTCGATAACCAATCAACCTCTCAAGGCAGTCAAAGGCCAGGCCATCGCCGACTTCCTCGCTGAGCATCCGATAGCCGCCGATTCTCCTCTAAATTGCGATCTTCCAGAAGAACATGCATTTGACGCGATCGACGGTGGTGATACCCGATGGGAGCTTTATTTCGATGGAGCATCTTCCATGAAAAAGCGCAAACAAAGTACCCCTATAATCAAATCGGGGGTAGGACTCATCTTCGTGACTCCATAAGGAGGGATAATGCGCTTCACTTTCTCCTTAACAGAGCCGAGGACAAATAACGAAGCCGAATACGAACCTTTGATAGTAGGCCTCGAGATCGCCATTGACATGGGAATTGAAAACCACCTCATATACGGAGATTCTCAACTGGTCGTTAGTCAAGTAAACGGCGACTACCAAACGTGCAAACCGGAGTTGGTGAAGTACGGTGAAAAGGTGCAACAACTGTTGACCTAAATTCCCTCCTATACTTTGGAAAGCGTACCGCGCGCGGAAAACAACAAAGCAGACGCGTTGGCCAAGCTTGCTAAAGAGCTGGCTGACGAGAACCTCGATGACGTAAAAATCGTGGTACAAAGCCGTCGGGTGCTTGCCCTAGCAGAAATATCTCCGGAATCATCCGAGGAAAAGGGAGCGACTGAGCAGACGACCTTACAAATAAAAGACCGGGAAAAGGCTGAGGATTGGAGGGAAGTCTTCATAGACTACTTTAAGTCCCACCGAACGCCTGAAGAAGCATCCACAAGACATCAGCTCATGAAAGGAGCTCTGTCTTTCGCCTTCGTCAATGATACTCTATACAAGAGGTCGTTTGATTCTCTGTGGCTGAGATGCCTAGGGCCTGACGAAGCGGAAAGGGTCGTTCAGGAAGTCCATGACGGACTCTGCGGTTCTCACCAAGCAGGCCCAAAGATGAAGATGAAGATTAAACAGATGGGATACTACTGGCCCACGATGATTCAGGATTGCCTCGAATATGCGAAGCAATGCCACTCATGCCAGATCCATGGGGACTTCATCCATCAACATCCAAATCCGCTACACCCGACGGTGGCTAACTGGCCATTCGAAATGTGGGGAACTGACATAGTCGGCCCCATCGAACCAGCATCGTCCAAGGGACATCGTTTCATCCTGGCGACGACTGACTACTTCTCCAAATGGGCAGAAGCAGTACCGCTGAGGGAAGTGAAGATGGAGAATATCCTCCATTTCTTCAGGACGCACGTCATATATCGGTTTGGAACTCCACGACGGATCATCTCCGATAACGGGCCAGCCTACAGAAGCCATAAGATCAGTCGCTTTGCGCAACAGCATAACATAGACTGGAGATATTCCTCGGTTTATAATCCGCGAGCTAATGGTCTAGCTGAAGCCTTCAACAAGACCCTAACGAAGATCATGAAAAAGACGGTCTCCCGAAATAAGGACTGGCATGAGAGGCTGCAAGAAGCACTTTGGGCGTATCGAACTACGTTCAAAACGGCCACGAACACAACGCCATACGCGTTGGTATTCGGTACGGAAGCAGTACCCCCCCTCGAGATAGAGTTACCCTCTCTGCGAGTGGCAGTCCACTACGAGTTGACGGACGAAGAAAGTGCTAACCTTCGGCTTGAGGAGCTTGATGCCCTTGAAGAAAAACGGCTCATAGCGCAACAAAATCTGGAAGCTTATAAAGCAAAGATGACGCGCTCATACGAAAGATTGACCCGGCCGAGGACATTCCGCCAAGGCGAACTCGTGTTAGTGGTCAAAAGGCCTATGATGCCCAATCGCGCCAAGCGGGGAAAATTCGAGCCAAACTATGAAGGCCCGTACATCATAGATAAGGTCTATCAGGGTGGGGCCTATTTACTCATGGACATGCACGGTGAAAGGCCTTTCAAGCCAATAAACGGTCGCTTCCTAAAGAAGTACTACGCTTAATGAGCCATAGCCTAGGTCAATGATAGATGACGACGACTATGTCCGCTCGCTATCTTCCTAAGCTCAAGCTTTATAAGCAATAGCCAGCCTTCTTCATGACGGACCGAAACGTCCTTAAACTAATAGCGGACCGAAACGTGCTTAAACTAATAGCGGACCGAAACGTCCTTAAACTACTACCGCAGCATCCTTAGACTGACGAGATAAAAAAAAGAGAGAGAAAAAGAAAATATAAAAAAAATGATGATAAAAACGGTATGTCCATAAACAAAAAGGGCACGGATGAAAACCCGAAAGGGCTCCGTGAGTAAAAACAGCAGGGCTACCGGCAAGTGTTTGTGAAAACCAGAAAGGGCACGACCTCGTAAAAAAAAAAGAAAATAAAAAGAAAAAAGAATAAAAAAAACGGTATGTCCATAAGCAAAATGGGCACGGATGAAAACCCGGAAGGGCTCCGTGAGTAAAAACAGCAGGACTACCGGCGAGTGTTTGTGAAAACCCGAAAGGGCGCAACCTCGTTAAAAGACACTTATAGGGTCCTCTCGACCTTGTAAGGAGAAACCACTCGCGTGAGATCCTTACGACTCACAAGGGAGCAACACACTTAGGGATCCTCATGATTCCTAAGGAGAAAATACACTTACGAGATCCTCACGACTCGTAAGGAGAACTCTCTTATGGGACCCTCACGGCTCATAAGATTTGAAAGTCTTAAGTTGCATAGACCTAAACCTGTGCTTAAGCAATCCCCACAACTTCCGATATTGCCCTACAAGTGGCTCAATACTGACCCTTGTATACAATCCACGGGCGCGAATAAACATTTCCCTAACTAAGTCCCATCCGTGACTGGGGATATGTACGCATGGTGAACAACCCTTGTAAATCCTCTCGATTTATGAGGAGAAAACCCTCCTGTAGGATCCTTACGACTTACAGAGGAACAAACACTTAGGAATCCTCACGATTCCTAAGGAGAAAATACACTTACAAGATCCTCACGACCTGTAGGGAGAAATTCCTTTGTGAGACCCTTACGGCTCATGAAGTCAAAAGCCTTAGACGACAGGACCCTAACCCTGGTCGCTAAGCCACCTTCGTTCGACATCGACGGAGACAGATGATGATTCGCTCCTGGTAATATCCCAGTTGTAGCGGTGCTGATGCCGAAATCGGTGTCTAATTTCAGGTTTACGGCGAAAAGCCAGTAGGCCGAACATGCATATGAAATAGCCGAAATGATGGGGCAACTTGCAATAAAAAGCAGCAAGTGAAAATGTTTGCATAAAAAATAGCCGAAATGATTGGGCAACTCGCAATAAAAAGCAGTGAGTAAAAATAAAAAAAATAGCCGAAATGATTGGGCAACTCGCAATAAAAAGCAGCGAGTAAAAATAAAATAAACAGCCGAAATGATTGGGTACTGCGAAAAATGGCCGAAATGATTGGGCAATCGCAACCTTCGCGATATAAAAGCTGAAATGATAGAGCATCGCGGAAATAAAAAAAAAGAAATGATAAAACTTTGGCTCTACAGTTAAGATCACATCAATCCCTGTATACAATCCAAGGGCTTAAACGAAGAGGGAACCATACTTTCCCAACAGGATCCGCCAGAAAACGAAGCCAAATTTCGACGGTTCATCCCAACTCTGAAGAAACCAATGTCTTCAGCAAAATACCTCAACTCAGGGAAACAAACAATCCTTGACGAGAGCCTCCTGATCCGCGTCGACTCGCAGAGCAACCAGTGCCTCCGTGGGAAATTCTCGACTCGTTTCAACACCAGGGAAACAAATAATCCTTGGCGCTAGGGAAATAAATAATCCTTAGCAAATACCTCAACTCAGGGAAACAAACAATCCTTGACGAGAGCCTCCTGATCCGCGTCGACTCACAGAGCAACCAGTGCCTCCGTGGGAAATTCTCGACTTGTTTCAACACCAGGGAAACAAATAATCCTTGGCGCTAGGGAAACAAATAATCCTTAGCAAATACCTCAACTCAGGGAAACAAACAATCCTTGACGAGAGCCTCCTGATCCGCGTCGACTCGCAGAGGAACTAGTGTCTCCGTGGGAAATTCTCAACTCGTTTCAACTCCAGGGAAACAAATAATCCTTGGTAAATACCTCAACTCAGGGAAACAAACAATCCTTGACGAGAGCCTCCTGATCCGCGTCGACTCGCAGAGCAACCGGTGTCTCCGTAGGAAATTCTCGACTCGTTTCAACACCAGGGAAACAAATAATCCTTGGCGCTAGGGAAACAAATAATCCTTAGCAAATACCTCAACTCAGGGAAACAAACAATCCTTGACGAGAGCCTCCTGATTCGCATCGACTCGCAGAGAAACCAGTGTCTCCGTGGGAAATTCTCGATCTGTTTCAACCCCAAGGAAACAAATAATCCTTGGCAAATACCTCAACTCATGGAAACAAACATCCTTGACGAGAGCCTCCTGATTCGCATCGACTCGCAGAGCAACCAGTGCCTCCGTGGGAAATTCTCGATTCGTTTCAACACTAGGGAAACAAATAATCCCTGGCAAATACCTCAACTCAGGGAAACAAACAATCCTTGACGAGAGCCTCCTGATTCGCGTCGGCTCGCAGAGAAACCAGTGTCTCCGCGGGAAAATTCCCGATTCGTCTCAACTTGCAAGATGAAGCCTCAGGCGGCAGGGACTAAAAAATTTGCTTCCTGAACAATGGGACCCTGCAAGTCGATCTAAAACGGTCTCTTGCATGCTATTCACGGGTCTCACTCTCCAAAGTCGAGTTTCGATAAGGAGGGAAACAACCGCTTACGGGTCCTCTCGACTCGTAAGAGGGAAAAATTCTCTTATAGGATCCTTACGACTTACAAGAGAAAACACACTTAGGAAACCTCACGATTCCTTAGGAGAAAACCCACCTACGAGATCCTCTCGATCCGTAGGGAGAAAAGTCTCTGTGAGACCTTCACGGCTCATAGAGTTGAAAAGTCTTAGGCGGCAGATCTGAACCTGCGGCCTAAGCCATCGTTATCTCATGAAGAAATCAAGGTGCTTACTCTATTATCTGCTAATTGTGATAGCATGCTGATAATAAGAAAAGAAAAAGCGAAGAAACAGCACAAGACATTACAAAAAATATGTATCTTTTATTCATAAACTTGATTGAGTACAGGATACATTGTGCTAAAGAATAAAAAAATATATATATACATTTTTTATTTACAAGTACAAACGATACAAAGAGGGATAGCTACTGAGGAGGAAGTGTCTTTAACAAATCCGCAAGCCGCTCTCGCACTTCCTTCAGCGCCTTCTCCTGAGTGGCTGCCGCGGCCACCTCCGCTTCCACCTGGGCCCGCTGCTGTAAAAAAGATGAAAGTTGCTCCTCGGCCGCCTTCTGGGTTGCTTCCTGGTTGGGTGCATCCCGCTCGACAACGTCAAGCTGTTGCCTCAATAATAACCCTTCGGAAAGACATTGCAGAAGGCCCTCAAAGACAACCTTCAGCCGTGCAGCATTGGCCTCCACCCGAGCATGCAGTTGGGCAGACTTGCTCGAAGTCTCACCGTGCTCCTTACGCCTTGAAATGACTTCTTGCTTAAGATGGTGAAAGTAAGAAGCGCTCTGCTCAATCCATGATGTTCTTTGTTTACTGGCGGCTAAGGTCTCGGGAGCGGGACGCATCGACTCCAGCTGATGCAGGCGTGCCTCGATCTCCCTGCAATGGTTAACCCAAGATGCGATGATGCCCTCGTCATGGAAATTCATGAGTATCACCAGCATCGGGTTAACCGCCGTAGCGAAATCCGCAGCAGGCGTAGGGGTCTCGACGTCGAGCTCCTCAATGTAGTCGCTCAACATACGCAAGCTGTTCGCGGCGCCTTTCGAAGATGGACGTCTCAGGTAAGGACCTGCCGGCATTGTGATGCGAGGCTCGAAGGGCGCCGAGACCGGAACGACAGCTGAAAAGAGACAAGATGTGATCAGATAATAGTTCACGAAATAAAAAAGGGGGAGTTATCAATGTGATAGTCGCTGTACCAGCTGAGGCAGGTGGCAAGGCCGGAAGGGTCGGCGGCGCAGCCGATCTTTCATCCCCTCCTTCGATTTGTAGCACTGCAGTTGAAACAAGAAAAAGGTTAGAAGTAATTCCATCAATGAAAAGGAAGGAGATAAATGGAAACCATACTCACCAGCGCTACCGGAGGAAAAAGCGAGTTCAAATGGGAAGGAAAAGTGTGGGAGCAACACTTGATATAGATAGTCAAGGAGCACTCCTGAAAAGACATGACAGTACGACTTTAGTAGACAAATTATACGTCTGAAAGATAAGATTAATAAATTGCAAACCCATACCTTCCAACATCTTCGATGGTATGAGAGAGGGTTGAGAAGTGACCACCGCCAAGGCAGTCATTGAAGGCGCTCCCTCGAGCAGTGGGGCATCGGCGCTGGCTGCACCTGCGTTACGAAAAAGGTGAATTTGTCCGAAAGGATCGTAAGGTAAAGAAAGACAGCAACTTGGGATTTACCTGATGAGCTGCCGGCTGAAACGGAGACGACTCCCTCCTCTATCGACATGAGGCCACCGCCCGTGGCCTCATCACCTGACTCGATGGGAACCGTCGTCGTGCTCACGCGGCCAGGAGACGGCGGAAGATCATAGATGGGGAGGGCAATGAT
The DNA here is from genome assembly GCA_030015575.1 of Agapanthus africanus. Taxonomy (NCBI): domain Eukaryota; kingdom Viridiplantae; phylum Streptophyta; class Magnoliopsida; order Asparagales; family Amaryllidaceae; genus Agapanthus; species Agapanthus africanus. The sequence goes on along the minus strand of CM057339.1, from coordinate 816,710,470 downwards.
TGGAGCATTGCCGGACTCTTGGGAGAGAGCGGCTAACTCTTCCCTAAGAGTTGTACCCATCTCACCCGCTACTTCTGCGGGCTCCGCGGTCTCCATCGGCTCATCCGCCGTTACCATGAGGTCGCCGGCCTCAAGCGCCTCATCCGCCGCCACCCTGGGCTCAGTTGTAATGATCATTTCATCTGCCGCCACTTCAGGCTCGGCATCAATGACCTTCTCGGCTGTAGACCCCTCAACCTCCATCTCAGGCTCCGAAGCCTCAGCGACGTTGCCCACCGTCGGCTCAGGTTCGGCAGGTGCCGTCCCCTCTGTTTCTTTGGGTTCAACGGTCTCCGCCTCCCCCTCGGTCGGACTTGGCCCTGCAAGATAAAATATATAAGAACCGATGGCATTATAATTCTTACAACAGAATTCTGAGAGAAATATTACCTGAAGTGGATTTATCATTTGCGCTCCGAACTGCGTGCGTCACTTGTCTGCGAGCAGTGGATAGGGCGACAGGGGCCTCTTCGGAGGGAGTATCAGCACGAGGGATGGTGCTGGGGCCCGCTCCCATGGACAAAGCAGCTCGGCGTGCCTTCGCTTCGCGCCTAGACCGTTTCCTCTCCTCCCGAGCTGTCGCGATGGATCTCTTCGACGCTTCCTTCAAAGCATCGTCGTCCTCGTTCAGAGATGCCTCCAGAGCCTTTAAGGCATCTCTCATTGGCTCTTCAAGACAGACCTCCCGCGGTAGCCCCGAGGAAGCAGGAACATCGGCAGCTGGCAGAGCAGTTGCATCACTTGGCGGGAACGGTATTGAGGTTTCTGCCATAAAAAGGGAAAGGTTAAATTGAACATAACACAAAGAAAACGAAAGCTTGATGAATTGAAACTTACTAAGGTCTAAAGACGCTCTGAGACGTTCCTCCTCTTAGAAAGTCTCAAGGGAAGCGGCAATGGCTTCCTCATCAGTGATGCCTGTTGGAAGAAAAGAAAGAAAAACGTTAGTCAAAGGCAATGAAGAGGATATGATACAATAAAGAAAATGTGACTAGTAGTTACCTGATTGCGCAAGCTCAGCTAGCCACGCGTCACGCTTTGCCAACCACGCTGAAGTTTCGAGAGCGGCTTCCAAGTCTGTATCATCCGGCGGCGGCATGACTAATCCCTCGTTAGTCCCATATTCGATCAGGCCCTCGGCATAGGAAGCATGGGGTTCCTGACCGAACGCGACATCTGCAGCGAAGAGCGACTTCTTTTTCTTCTGCCCTTCGACCCTAGGTGCACGTGGGATTGACTTACGCTTAGCAGCCACCTTGGGACGGCGGGTCCCGATGTCCGCACCCACGCCAGACTCCGGCGAGGCTACAACCACTGTCTCCACTGGAGCACAGGGCGCTGGAGGTGCATCTGTAATATCAGGGAGCGGCAATCTGTGCGGAGGACTTTGCGCACGCGATGGCCCGGCTCTAACATCTTTTAGAGGAGCAACTACCGGAGTCCTAGGCACCAAAGGAGCGTTACGGTCGGTGCCGGGAGGTGCACCCTTACGGTCGACCAGCAATCGCCTTTCCTCCTTTATAACGGCTCCCATCGCATGATTATACCATTCTTTATATACGTTGAGGGGTCATGGGCGCAGGCCGGCGCACTGATAAAAAAATGAGAACCCGTGTTCAGGCGCATGAAGTGATGCAACGCGTTCTCCATCCCTTCTTCATTGGCAGCAGGTTCCAGTAGGAAAGCTTCCAAGGGTACCCCTTGATCGTAGCCCAGTTGTTGAGCGAAACGATGCGGGTTATATCTCATGAAAATTGCCGCACTGTTTTGCCTGAAGACTAGGAAGCCCGGTCTAATAGAATACAAGTGGAGGGTCTCCCGGGCCGTCAAAACTGAAGCTCCATCTTTAAAGGAGTCTTGTAATGGTCGCACCGCAACGGTGGACGCCTTTCCAATGGTCAATACCTTGTCAACAAAGGACATCCCGGCTCCAACGGTGTGAGGGCGAAGGAGTAAACCCCTGGCGTTCCGTGGTGATGGGGTCACAATTGATGCGCCGATCAGCTGTATAATGTGAGGAAAACCACACTTGTCGAAGAACGAGGGCCTTTTATGCATGCCGAAGACACCCGCCGTGTGTAGTTCGAACCACGATATGAAGTAGTGCATCGGGAAAACCACGTGCAGTACCCCAGGCTCATTGGCATCCGCTGCTCGACTGAGGCCATGATATAAGTGTGCCAAGCCGGTGATCCCAACAGCCACTTTTACCCCGATGGTCATCCGGTGGGCTGGGTAAAAGACAGAGGGCCGCATACGGTGAGAGTGCATTGGGATCGCAAACCAACTCAGCCACAACCCGAGAAATCCTAAGAAAAAGTCATCCTCGTCCATCCTAGGGGCCACAATTTTCGCAAAAGACATAGTCGGGAAGTCCGGAAGAAAAAAACCATTTTGGTCTATCTCTTTCTCCGGCAGGTTATCCACACCTAGACCGAAAGGGTCATTGTTCAGTTGATAAAATAGAACATTTGTTATTACATTTTTTCTACCATGTTCATATTAAAAAGGACTTTATTACAATATATCATACATATGAGGGTTTATGTGTAAAAAATACTATTTTCCATGTGTTGATATATTATAATTAGCATTTGGTAGGAAAATGTATGCAAATAATTTCATTGACCAAATCCTAATAGAACAAAATCTACTAAATATTATTTGAGTTGTTGTGCAGAATTTTTCCAAGTTGTGCAGAATCTGTCAAGACTAGAATCAAGGAAATCAAGTTGTTGAAGAAGACTTGCCTAATTAAGAAGCAAAACTTGGAGACCAAGTCTGGCAGCAACCACGAGAAGATTTCCATGATACAAAGGTTCCTAGGATCGCCAAATGTCATAAGGAAAGATCCCTTAAATTTTGATGAAGGGATGGGATTAAACGGCCGCGGATCCACGGCCTTACCCCCCTTAAGCCGCGGATCCGCGGCAGCTTTGATGAGTTGGTTACTGCAATTTTTGTGGAAGATTTTATACATCTAGTTACCTAATTTGGAAGCAAAAGATTATGGCTTTGGACTATAAAAAGAGACCGAGAGCCTCTTGGAAAATGGATCAAGCCGACGTGATCACGAAGCCCCAGACGCTCACGCATCCAGGCTGATCATCAACTGTTCGTCTACCTCCTTAGGAAAGATCGAGAAGCAACTAGTTTGTAATCATTTTCTACGGAATAAAGTGTAGATTGTTCAAGTTGATTAATAAAGGTAGTTATTTTATTTAATTCTTTTGCATTTTACATTATGTTTTCCCTCTCTGTCTTTTCATCTTCTTCTCCCAACATGCACGAGTAATTCTCTGCTTGTTAGGGTTCGTAGGATTAGGGTAAGCTAATGGACGATAAAGATCCCTAAACCCTTTTTAAGTCCTATAAAGTTTCTGAACTTTATCAAAAGAATCATTAACATCCTAATCGGGCACGCTAACAATTCTTTGTTAGTTCCGACCGCGATTAGAGATTAGATTAATGATTGTTTTGGTAAAGGCTAGATATGAACGGAGTTTCGTGTCGAGATAAGGGTTAAGAGTGGGATTCCTTTTCCCTCCAGATACCCTAATCTACACGCATCACCGTCGTTCTAGTTTTAAATCTATTAATGGATAAAAAGGGTAACTTTTAATTAATCGTCCATAACTACTAAATCCTAACGAACCCTACAAGCCTTCTTATTATATTATCTAAATCTCTAAAATAATCTAGATCTATATTTTTGCATTCTTGCTTAACGTAGATCTAGAAACCATTCCACAAAATTCTTATTTCCTCCTCTCTTTCAACACATCTAAGTAAGAGTATAAGATTCAACGTTTCCCTGAGGACGACCCGTACTCACCTCGGTATAGCTACGCGCGACACCGTTCTAATTGCGGTTAACTACAAACACACTCTTTTACACATCAATCAAATGGCGCCGTTGCCGGGGATACGTGCGTAATTTTTTTTATCTTTTACTATTTGTGTTGAATTCTTAGACGAGTCATATCATTATTAACACAAAACTGCAAATTGCATATTTAACGATTTATGCGTGAATTTTTGCAAGGAGATCTGGAGTCACAGACTTGAGGAAGCAGGAGATCTAGGGTTTCGAACTTCTCTGGTATATTTCTTAATTCCTTCTCTCTCCTCTAAATCCAATAAAATCTATTTTCTGCAGGATTCTTTGCAAAATAGCGCCGCTAAAAAATCTTTTTGCAAAATTTTTGTGATTGGTTTTGTTTTGCATATTTTAATACGGACTTTAAGGGGCAAAGACCAAATCAAGATTAGGTGGGAATTTCATCACCCTTCCTAAGCCCCACAAATCACAAACTGAGCATATAGATCAACCCTTCATTAATTTAAAAAATATTTAGACCAGACTCTAAGGACTTTCGCGCTCAATAAGGACAGAGGAAGGTCGTGGGTAATCTATCGTTTATCCGCATTACTTTTGTAGTGCCTAAGCAAGTGTGTCAAAGGCTAGTGGTTTTTAATTAGGCCCACTACTGTGGTTCCTTCCCACTTACCTGGCACTTACCTGGCTACAAGGGTAGTACGGAGGCGGTAGAGGATTTATCCTGCGGCTTGTCCTTTAGAAATCTAGGAGCGGTCTAGAGACTGACCTAGGTGACCTTAGTTCTAGGGTTGCTTGTGCATCTTAGGGAGATTTGTCTTGAGTCCCACTTTTTCAAAACAAGCCAATTTTAAATCACACACACGCTGCCGCTTGCACTAAACCCGCTTAGTGCATGCTCGGCTGGACACGGGATCCTAGTGCCCGTCTTGTCCGCGTTCCTGCTATCGATGCCGAAGTCGGTACTTCTTCATCTTCTTTTCCCCCACCACACACCACATCAACCAAGATGGACGGCACTCCATCAGAGTATAACACCATGCTGCCACCGCCCGGAGGTGCGCAGAATCCACCGCGCATCTCTCTCCAAGAGAGATGCTATCCTATCCGTGGTCCTCTTCCCACTTGTCTATCTCTGCCACCACCTAATGGGGATAATTTCGAAATTAAACCCCACTACATCAATCTGCTGCCCAAATTTCATGGGCTTGAGTCGAAAGACGCGTACGTTTTCATCACCAAATTCGAAAACGTATGCGCAATGATGGGTACTTCACAGTTGACCGTCGATACTATGCTCTTGCGTCTTCTCCCATTCACACTGTGCGACTTGGCAGAAAAATGGCTTTATAATACTGCCGCACACTCTATCACTAATTGGGATGAATTCGTAATAGCATTTCTTAAGAAGTTTTACCCAAACCATAAGACCGCCCGTATTAGGAGCGAGATCAACCAGTTCACCCAGCTTCCCAATGAACCATTTTGGAAGTGCTTTGAACGTTTCAAGGATCTGCTTGTCCAATGTCCTCATCATGGAATACAAAGATGGGATTTATGTCGAATAATATATGAGGGCATTAATCCAGCGACAAAGCAGATGCTTGAAACAATGTGTCAATGCAATTTCATGTCTAAAGACGACGGTGAAGCTTGGAAATATCTGGAAGACCTTGCTGAACACACTTTGCAGTGGGAAAGCGTAAGACCACCTTCAACTAGGGGAGGTATTCACCAGCTCGATGTTTCCATCGCAGTAAAAGCCGAAATAGCTGCGATGCAGAAGAAACTTGATGCTATTGAGAACAAACTTTCATCAGTCTCCCTAAATCAGGTCACGCTTCCCAAGACCGTCTGTGGCTGCTGTTCAGATCCTTCACACTTAACGGAAGAATGTCCTATGAATGCATCGGTTCAAACTAATGCTGCTTTTCAGCAGCAACCTAGAAACGATCCTTATTTTTCCACGTACAATCAAGGATGGAGGAATCATCCTAACTTTGCTTGGAACCAAAACCAACAAAGCAATTATCAAAGACCTCCTCCACAGCAACCACAATCACAAAATCAGCTCCCCTTTCAGTCACAAAATTTCCAAAATCCGACCAACACTTCTACACCACAAGTGGCTGGTACTGACAACTCTTCACTCGCACAAACTTTGGATATGTTCATGAAACATTCCATGCAATTGTCGGCTGAGATGAAGTCTTCTATTGATACCATACAGAAAGACTCCGCCTCCCACGGCGAGAGTATTAAATCAATAGAAAACCAACTCGCACAGTTAAACGCCGCAATGAGTGCGAGAGAGAAAGGGAAACTCCCATCTCAACCCATAGCTAATCCTGGCCACTCACAAAGTTATAATGTGAGTGTTGTTACCACGTTGAGATCAGGAAAAGTGTTGAATAACCGAGTGCGTGAGCAATGTGATGATAGTGACACCAATGATACCCCAGCTTCTTCTTCTTCCCCTAATTCGTCTAGTCTTCCACCTTCACCCGAGCCTATTCTTCGTTTTTCCCAAGGCTCGAACCCTTCGCCCATTTCCTCAAATCTACCTAAAATGATCCCCACTCCAATTCTGGGATCCACTCTATCCCCACGATCCTCTCCAATGTTGGACCAAACCCTTATTGATAAAGCACCTTATCCAAACAGGTTAAGGGGCAACAGATCAAGTCCATAATTGGAGAAGATTGTGGAAATTTTTAAGCAAGTTAACATAAACATTCCTCTCCTAGATTCTATTCAACAAGTTCCGTCATATGTGAAAATCTTAAAGGACTTGTGCACTAGGAAGAGAAAAGTTCAAGTGCCTAAAAAAGTTTTCCTTGCGAGTAATGTGAGCACTGCTTTTACACAACAACTACCCAAGAAACGAAAGGACCCCGGAAGTCCTACAATTTCTATTTCCATTAAGGGTAAAAATATCAATCGTGCTCTACTCGATCTAGGTGCTAGTGTTAACTTGCTTCCGTATTCTGTTTATGAGCAATTAGGGATCGGAGAGTTAAAGCCGGCGCATTGCACTCTTCAGATGGCCGATCGATCTACCACCCAACCTAGGGGTGAGTTAGAGGATGTGTTAATCAAAGTCGGGGAATTCATATTCCCTGTGGACTTTATCGTTATAGATACACAACCTGTAGCAAACCCACGCAATCAAATCCCGGTATACTCGGTCGACCCTTTTTGGCCACTTCCAACGCAGTAATTAATTATAGAAACGGCTCTATGACCCTATCCTTTGGAAAGAAGTCAATTGAGCTTAATATTTACAAGTTGGGAAGTGAACCGTCCGAACCCTATACTCATGTGTGTTCTATTGAATTAATGGATGTCGACAGCAGCGAAATTGATCAACCTCATGATACTGACTCTTTTCATATGTGGTTGTTTGACCCAACCATGTATTCTTCCGGGTCAACATCTAACGCTGATGAGGAACTTTTTATAGAGTCTGACGATCACTCCATTTTTTCTGATGACATTATTCTTCGGGGTATCGATGAAACTTTTGAGGAAATTTTCGCTGAAGAACTCGCATATTTACAAGACACGGATGTTGAGATAAATCAACTTCAAGATGAAGAAATTGGACCTCCACCCCTTCTTTTGGACAATCATAATAATGCGAGTAATCCATCATTACTATCACCGTGTCGTCTCTCCAAATTGAGATGCAATTCTTTTCCATTACACCTCTTATCACCTCCCCATTTCTTCACGTCAAAAGGTGACATGTTCTTCCACCAACCTTGGTGCTTCATCGATAAAATTTTTGAATGGTTGGTGTTGACCTTCGGTCTTTGCAAAGCTTGGCATTGACCAATAATCTTGACCTCCTCGTGTGATTTTAAAAGATTAAAATTGTTTAACTCAAGTTTGGGGGGTGGTATATTTTGGGCTCTTGAAAGAAAATGATTTTTACAAAATTGTGAGCCAAAAAAATAAGTTTGGGGGAGGATTTTCACTTTCATATATTCTTGCCCCCATTAATAATTTCCTCCCAAGTCTACAGGTTTTTTGAGCTTAGCGGATGACATCAATGAGGACACTGCTGTGAACAGGTTTGGGGGAGGTTTGTGCTTATTTACACATCAATTTGCATTATATTTTGCATAAGCACAACATTTTCAAAAAAAAAAATTTCAAAAATTTTCTTTTATAACAAAAGAGTAGAAAGTGAAAAATTACATCCAAAAGATAGGAATAGTTTAAGAAAACCAAGAAAATTAGAAGTTTTCTTAAACGAACTAGTAATAATTAGTTATGAGCTGTTGTCCCAAGGGTTAGTAAGATGAAGGAAGTCACTAATCTGAGAATAAAAATAAGTCTGAAAAATAGTTTCTATTCTGGAAGCCAAACATTTGAATGATGATACCCTACTATATGCACTTACACACGTCTTGAAACTCGGGATAGTAGAGGATACCTTGAAATGCTCTTGTCTAAAAGCCAAAGTATGAAGGAAATAAAAGAAAATGAAGAAAATATAAAAATGGTGAAAAGAAAAAAATGAACACTGGTTTTGTTATTGCCAAGGCAGCAATAAAAAAATATAGCGAGGGTGCCTTTTCACCTAGTGCCCTAAGGCCAACTGGTCTGAGAGTCACTGCTAAGCCTTAGGTGGTGCAAAACGAGGAAAATATTATCACCTAATCAGCAAGCACATGAGTAATCGGTCGGTTAGTATCTCAAGAAGTATTAATGGTCGCATGAAAAGGTGTGAGCAACCCTAAATATTCATCAAATTAAAAAGTACTAATGTAGATGGACAAGAGTATGATAGCCTGAATTGAATTCTCCGAGTGTAGGGATGTTCTTTACACATACATAGGGGTATATGATCAATGTTTGGATGAAAGGTAGGAATGAAGAATAAAGACGATGTTTTATTGAGGGATGATGTGATTTCTAACATTTTTTCATGACTATTAAGATAGGGCTCATGACAACTGAAAAGCTAGTGTAGTTGGAAACTCTTATTTTCAAAGTCTTTCTTTTATGATTCTTATCTTTATATGTAAATTTCACCATCTCTCTTTTGTTATTGGATTTTATGGGTGTAATCCGCTGAAAACCCTCAGGAAACAACACTCCTCCTACTAGGGACACCTAGAGGTTTAACGGCTTGTTGCACATGCTCAGTGCAATCGTGTCTGCCTACGAAAGTGTGCTTAGTTTTCTCCTTTTCTTTTCTCCTCTTGAATAAACTAGTTTGCTCGGGACGATCAAAAATAAGTTTGGGGGTATTTGTTCAGTTGATAAAACTGCACATTTGTTATTACATGTTTTCTACCATGTTCATATTAAAAAGGACTTTATTACAATATATCATACATATGAGGGTTTATGTGTAAAAAATACTATTTTCCATGTGTTGATATATTATAATTAGCATTTGGTAGGAAAATGTATGTAAATAATTTCATTGACCAAATCCTAATAGAACAAAATCTACTAAATATTATTTGAGTTGTTGTGCAGAATTTTTCCAAGTTGTGCAGAATCTTTCAAGACTAGAATCAAGGAAATCAAGTTGTTGAAGAAGGCTTGCCTAATTAAGAACCAAAACTTGGAGACCAAGTCTGGCAGCAACAACGAGAAGATTTCCATGATACAAAGGTTCCTAGGATCGCCAAATGTCATAAGGAAAGAGCCCTTAAATTTTGATGAAGGGATGGGATTAAACGGCCGCGGATCCGCGGCCTTACCCCCCTTAAGCCTCGGATCCGCGGCAGCTTTGATGAGTTGGTTACTGCAATTTTTGTGGAAGATTTTATACATCTAGTTACCTAATTTGGAAGCAAAAGATTATGGCTTTGGACTATAAAAAGGGACCGAGAGCCTCTTGGAAAATGGATCAAGCCGACGCGATCACGAAGCCCCAGACGCTCACGCATCCAGGCTGATCATCAACTGTTCGTCTACCTCCTTAGGAAAGATCGAGAAGCAACTAGTTTGTAATCATTTTCTACGGAATAAAGTGTAGATTGTTCAAGTTGATTAATAAAGGTAGTTATTTTATTTAATTCTTTTGCATTTTACATTATGTTTTCCCTCTCTGTCTTTTCATCTTCTTCTCTCAACATGCGCGAGTAATTCTCCGCTTGTTAGGGTTCGTAGAATTAGGGTAGGCTAATGGACGATAAAGATCCCGAAACCCTTTTTAAGTCCTGTAAAGTTTATGAACTTTATCAAAAGAATCATTAACATCCTAATCGGGCGCGCTAACAATTCTTTGTTAGTTCCGACCGCGATTAGAGATTAGATTAATGATTGTTTTGGTAAAGGCTAGATATGAACGGAGTTCCGTGTCGAGATAAGGGTTAAGAGTGGGATTCCTTTTCCCTCCAGATACCCTAATCTACACGCATCACCGTCGTTCTAGTTTTAAATCTATTAATGGATAAAAAGGGTAACTTTTAATTAATCGTCCATAACTACTAAATCCTAACGAACCCTATAAGCCTTCTTATTATATTATCTAAATCTCTAAAATAATCTAGATCTATATTTTTGCATTCTTGCTTAACGTAGATCTAGAAACCATTCCACAAAATTCTTATTTCCTTCTCTCTTTCAACACATCTAAAGTAAGAGTATAAGATTCAACGTTTCCCTGAGGACGACCCGTACTCACCTCGGTCTAGCTACGCGCGACACCGTTCTGATTGCGGTTAACTACAAACACACTCTTTTACACATCAATTAGTCATCCAGGGTAGCGAACTTGGCAGCTTCTGTTGAGAGGACGCTTGGACGAAGGAACCGAGCGATGAAATCCTCAAAGCTAACTCCGCGACTCCCATGTTCGATGAAAAGGGCCTCATAGATGTTCAACACCTTAATTAAGCTCGGGAATTGGTGTTGAATAGCATTCTCCGGCGTGAGCCCCCTTACCACCGGCGTAGCACCGAAGACGTACTCGTCTGTCGTGAGCAACTCCTCATAGTGTTCCCCTGTAACCAGTAAACCGGATACCTCCGTAAACTCTTCCAGAGAGATTGATACTTCCCGATCCATGGCGAGGAAAGTGTGGGTAGGAATGTTCCACTGCTCCAGGAAGGCCTTGAACCACCAGGTGGGGAGCGTGGGATATTGGAACAGAGAGACGTACACCGCGGTGTATAATCCTAACCTTATCAACCGCGACTTCTTCGTCGACAGGATGTACTGGGCCCACGGCAGATAACCGATCGGGTGGCGGGGGATCAGACCAATGTTATATGATTGCCCCCAAGGTCACGTCTCGCCTTGACAAATACGGCGTCCTAGGATATCCAAAACCATAGGACGCTGGACCGGAATCGCATCTATGGCGTGATGAAGAAAGCCCTTCGAGGTCCAATCAACCATCTCCACGGCATACTGCACCGAGGGTGGGGTGGCGTAATGAATCGCCGTAATGGGTTCTGACGGTACGGCGCACGTGAAGCTCCGTCGATCCATGATAATCTGGTTATACCACGACCCCCAAAGGTGGAGACTCTTATATTCCGGGTCGTGGTCCTTAATCATAGCCAAGACCTCACGGTCCAAGGGCGCCTCGGGAAATCCCTCCTCTGAACGAACAAACGGGAACGAGATATCGAGAGACATGATCGCTGCAAAAGAACAAAATAGCCGTCAGTGCTACAATTCCAACGCTTGGCGTTTAAAAATTTTCAATTAATTGAATTTAAAAATTGATTAAATTAAAGTTCATCACACTACACTGCAGTGCAGTGGGTAGAGGACCAAATGGGGACCCACAAAATCTGGATGAAAATGCCTTATTTAATAAGACAGCCTCATCATTGGGTAAGACTGTCAGTTAAAGAAAAGATCCCTAAGAGAATATTCTCATCAGTGGGGAATCCCTAGAGATAAGGAGAAAATCTCCTCTTTCAGAGCAAAGCTCTGTCACAGAATGACACTTGTCAAATTCTGGTCTCAAAGCAATAAAATTCCTTAAAAGAGCATAGCTCTATGGTAATAATGGAAAGGTCCATCAGAAAATTTTTACACTTAAAAGAAATAAAATTTTTGGAATCTTGAAAAATCCATGAAAAACTTATGAAAAATTCTTCATTTTTCAGATCTGAAAGATTTACAGTTGATTCAAGAGCAAAGCTCTGTTCATGGGTTAGAACCCATGAACAAGATCTCTGCAGATCTATAAGTTTTTGAGAGCAAAGCTCTGTTTATGAAACCCCAAAGGGATTTCTTAGATCAAAAGATCTATGAGAGCAAAGCTCTTTTGGTTAAGATTGGTTTAAATTAATTTGATTTAAAATTAATTTTACCTAAAGTTTCTAACTTTGGAAATGAGCAAAGCTCTGAAGTTCTTAAGCAAGAGCAAAGCTCTAGAAAATCAAAAAATCTTGAAATGGTGAAGATTTCCTAAGGGCCATATGTCCTATTTATAAGGCGCTTGCGCCCCTTCAACTCACCTCTTGATCCAACGGTCAAGAGCTTGCCACCGCTGCACTCACGTGCGCATCACGTGAGCGCAACGGTGGGGGGCATTTGTTTCCCCAATCAGAGCAAAGCTCTGTTGAAATTCAAATTCAAATTTTAAAGCAATGCTTCAAATCTCGGGCGCAACGCGCCACGTGTCAGGCGCTGATACGTCAACGCAGCGCCCAAGAAGGCGCGCCCAATCAGAGCAAAGCTCTATTTAAAGCAAAATTAAAGGAAGCAACGCTTCAGTTGCGCAAGCGCTGCGCTGCGCGACACGTATCAGCGCAGATGCGCTAGCGCAGTTGCGCTGCTTGACACGTGTCAGCGCAGATGCGCTAGCGTAGTTGCGCTGCGCTGTGCGCTGCGTGACACGTGTCACGCGCTGGGGCGTTTGCGCCAAACAGAATTAAGATTTTAAAGAAATCTTTCTGTTCTTGTTAAAACAAGAAGATTTTCTTCTGTAAAACAGAAACCCTTGGATCAAAGATCCAACGGTGGGGAAAATTCCCCAAATCACTCAGAGAAAGATCTCGTTAACAAATTCAACAGACTTAGGGGCACTATAAAAAGGACCCTAGACCTCAGTTCAAAGGCATCAACATTCTGTGAGAAATCAAAAATTTCAACCAGAGAAAACTCTGAAGAAATTCCAAGAAAAAAAGAAAGGTAAAAAAAAAGACCTTTTAGATAGAAGAATTTCTTCTGATAGATCATTGATCTAAAAACAAGATCAATGATCTTTAATAAAAAAAACAAAATAAAAATAGTGCTTTGCACATGCTTTATGAACCATTGGTTCTTGAATCTAAAAGATTCTCAAATTAATAATGCTCTGCACTTGAAAATCTGCACTGTTGCGCTCTTGGATTGGCGCAAGCCACCAGAGAGCGCCACGTGTCAGTATCTGAACCACTTGCGCTATGCGCTTTAAGATAGAGCCTTGCTCTCTAGAATTGGCGCAACTCACCAGAGCGCGACACGTGTCAGCAGCGCAAGCGTAGCGTACTAGCTCAGCGCACTGCGCTTGCATGACACGTGTCGTCACCACAAGCGCTTGCGCTCTTTGATTGGCGCAAAGCGCCTGAAATGCAATGCATTTCTTTTGCTAAAGGGCCAGGCCCAAGTCAAAAAGACCTAACAGGCCAAATTAAATTGCAAAGCAATAAAAAGGGCAGAGCCCAAGTAAAATTGATGCTCTGCATCATTTATAAATGGGCAGAGCCCAAAATAAATTGATGCTCTGCATCCTTTATGGGCAGAGCCCAAATAAAAAAGAAATGCAATGCAAAAACAAATAAAAATGATGAGCATTTTCCAACTGGACTTAGTCCAATCATGGCCGTAAGTTCTCAAATTAAATTGACTGAGCAAAATTGCTCTCCTAAAATCAATTTATCTCCGGTTCAAGGGTACATCTCCGAACTCCTCTAACACCTATCGTCGTAATCCTTCAATGACGTCAGAGAGGTGACGGGTCCCGAGGACCACATATGAATATGGACTGCGGGGTCCTTAAACTCGTGGACCGAAACGTCCTTAAACTAATATCGGACCGAAACGTCCTTAAACTAATATCGGACCGAAACGTCCTTAAACTAATGATGGACCACCACGTCCCTAAACTGGCGATGGACCACCACGTCCCTAAACTGGAACACGGACCACTACATCCCTAAACTGGAACATTAGAGCCTCCAAATGCTCTTTTGCCGGATCTAAACGGTCCCGTTTAAGTTGATCTTAGCCCCAAATACGGCTAACGTATCCTTAAGCATTTAAATGGACTATAAAACTTCAAATCGACTTTGGTTCAAGGGTACATCTCTGAACTCCTCTGACACCTATCGTTGTAATCCTTCAACGACGTCAGAGAGGTGATGAGTCCTGACGGCCATATATTAAACGGATCACCACGTTAAGTTGATCTTAGTCTCAAACAAGACTAACGTATCCTTAACGAACGTTTAAGTTGATCTTAGCCTCAATACGGCTAACGTATTCTTAAACTAAAAACACCAAACCTAAATCTAAGTAAATACGGATTTGGACTAATCCACGTCGTACGGGCGACGGCATCACTCAGTCTCCGTATACAATCCACGGGCAATCACAAACAAAACAAACACCCACGACACGAAGTGAAATACTGGAGAAGGAGAAAGTTGTTACCGCGATGCGGTAGCGTAATTAACTACAGGGGCTTGCGCCTGCATGGAAGAGCGTCCCCACAATCAAAAACCCTTCAAGCGAGGGGGAATCTGACGAAGTCTGCTACATCGGCCGCATCCGTCTAAACCTCCGATACACGGTGCCATAAATCAACTTGGCATCTTTGGAGAGGTGGACCGATAAAACCATATAGCATCTGCCCCGAATCTCAGGCCAGATGTCCTCACGTCGTCGCCGCCATTCGGAGGGGAACTGGCTCCCTCAACTTCAACCGCTCACAAGAGAATGAGGCCGGAGAAAGCCCCTGTGACCGTGGCGAACCGTAAGGACGCTGAATCTAAACATCCCAAGTTTGGGGCATGGTAACACATACCATTTGTATGGCTTCCGGAAAAGAGGAAAGCCGTGCTTCTACGGGTCATCGACCGCTTACCCAATCGATAACAAAGGCTCAGGAGCAACAGCAGCAAAAGCTTCAGGAGATGCTGACTGCAATGGTCGCACTCACTGGGCCGAAAGAAAATCCAGGGACCTCAGAGCAGTGTCAGGAACAAGAAACTGATGTTGAATTCCTCCGAAGAATGCTCGAGAGGAAAGAAAAAGAGGCCGCGGAACAGGCGGCCAACATAAAATGAATGGCTCTTTTGTTCCAAAACATGGTCGGGATGATGTTATAGCCGGAACCTCCAGCTGAAGACCCCCCGATTATCATTGAAGATGACAGAGGAGAGACATCGAACCCTCCTCCGGCTCTTTCAGCAGCCAAGGAGGAGACCATCTCCAAGGCCGCTCTGGATGATTACATTGCTCAGCAAATACGAGCTCACCAGGCGAATGAAGCGGCTGGGCAGATTGTCAAGACTGGACGACCCTATCCGGGATGGTATGACCAAATAAGGTACCCTCCGGGATATACGATCCCCAAATTCCACGTATATAAGGGGACGGGAAATCCACATCAGCACGTCGCTCAATTCAGAGCCTTGTGCGACAACACTGGAGGTGATGATAAACTTCTGCTCCGCCAATTTGTTGGCAGCTTGTTGGAGACGGCGTTCGAGTGGTATTCTGAACTTCCAAATGACTCTATCAAGACATTTGCGGAGATGGAGCTGCTGTTTACACAGAGATTCGCAAGGGCTAGCGAGCGCACCCCGATCACTGCATTGATTAACGCCAGGGTAAAGCAAGGCGAAACGTTGGTGCAATACGCAATACGATGGCGGAATCTATGGTCGAAGTGCGAGCAACGTATCGAGGAAGCGCCTGTGGTAGGCATGTTTGTGGGTACTCTCGACCCTCAAGTGACCATCTCCAAATTTATGATGTTTTTCAAACCGACCACTTTCCAGTCCTTGATTGATAAGCTGGCCCAAATGGACCAGATGGACCACAGGCCTTCCTCTTTGAAGCCGGAGCCACGGAATGAAAAATGGAAAGGGAAAGCGACCTTCGTCGCCAATGCTCAACAGCAGCCCAGTGGTCCAAAACTAACTGATCGCCTAGACGAGAGACGATGATTCTGCAATGAGAAAGTAATGCGCCCTTATTCATTCCACGGAACAAAACGAGGAGACTGTTTGAACCGTCGGTGCACAACAGGCTCATCAATCTGTCGAATCCGAAATGCCCATTGCAACCCGGTGAGGCTAATAATCCCAATTATTGCCCCTATCACCAAGCAATAAGCCATCCAATTGAGGATTGTTTCGTCTTTAAAGGCTTGATCGAAGACCAATACCAACAGGGCAAGTTCGCACTGTCCGAGAATTGGAAAATAAACCCGCCCCGGCCGCACGCTCTCAAAAAGACGGACACACCGGGGGCATCATGCTCTTTTGTAGAAGAAGCTCTATGGGAGGTCATTCTTTCAGCCAAAACGAAAAAAATACTGAAGGATCTCCGAGCATGCCCGGCGATCAGGTGGAAAAATTCACTGGAACCCGAGATCATCGAGGGAATATTGAAGCCGCGCCCAACTCCAAAAATTGGTGGTGATAGTCAAAGCGCTCACACCCAGCCGTCAAAGTTTTCGAAAAAGAAGAAGAAGATCAAAAAGCCCGTGAAGCTTAATGACGAGCGCACGGACCTGCAAAAATATATCGACGCGCTGGAACAATATAACCTGAAGGCGCGGACTCCAGTCACACTCCAAGAATTTCTCAGCCACGTCCTTAAGGACGGAGATGATGACAATGGAGAAGACTCGTCGGATGAGCCTGAAGATTATGTAGCAAGCTGCCATGTGATCTCTCACTCGTCGATAGACGATGAAGAATCTCCTTATGCAGAGAAACTGGGGGCAGATCATGAGCCAGAACTTCTAGGACTATCGGACGAAATGATTGATGCATTCATGAACGAAGCTCTTTTGAAAAGCAAAGCTGATCGAGAGCACGAGATAGCCATATTTGCAAAGGCCAAACACCGGCGACTGGACGAAAGGGTTGAAACACTCCCACCAGATCAGAGTATATCCGCCGCAAATAAAAGCAGGATCAAGACAAGGAAAAGGTTCGCCAAAGCCATATCGATAGGAATGAAGCTGCCACCCTCCGAAGGAAACACTCCTGATGAAGCGGATATACATTCTAGCTACTGCTTATATCATCGAAAGATTGTGCACCCCACCGAAGAGTGCAATACTTTTAAAAACTGATGGCGGGGATATGTTGCTCACCGATAACATTTCAAGTGGATGAAACGCAAAACTTGTCGGGAGCAAAGAAATACAACCGAGGAGCGTAAAAGAACTACCGGCAACTGTCATATGGTCGACGCTGGGGGATCGTAAGTTCTCACCTTCGGGAGCGACTCCGACGAAGAAATGACTCTTGGCCCTCTCTTTAAAGAATCCACCTTGGGAAAAGAGGAAGGACCGAAGAGCTGCGAGAACATTCAGTTGTGCAATCGCACATTACCTGAAAAGAACTTCGGACCCATGAACAAGGGGTCGAACAAAAAGGATAAGGGAAAAGAAAAGGTCTCTGAGGATATCATCCTCGATGACCAATCCGTCGAAGAGCTGACAGCCAAGGACCTGCCTAAGAAAATTAAGGTGGATTACAACGTTTTGGCACATCTGAGAAGATACCCTCACAGCTAAGCATTCTCAATGCCCTCTAGTTATCAAAAGAAGCAAGAGATTCTCTGATCAAGGCGTTACAAGAGCCTGACCAGTTTCAACTTTCCTCGCCAAAGAAAAGATGAAAGACGAGATGGAGGAAGTGCATACTGCTGACATCACTTTCGGCGATGAAGATCTCCTTCTCGGGACGTGTGAGCACAACCGTCCCCTTTACGTCTCCGGATACTATCATGATATCAAGATAGGCAAAATCCTGGTTGATAATGGGTCCTCCGTTAACCTCCTCAATATAAGAGTGTTGAAGGAAATCTGCATGAGCGTTCAACACCTCACTCGGGATAAGATCACTATCTCCGGGTTTGACTCCCAGTCATCACGGATGCTCGGGTCTGTGATACTGACGCTGCGCTTTGGGCTGCTAGTCACTGACATCATGTTTCACGTCATTGACGCTAAGACCTGCTATAACGCTTTGCTCGGCTGGCCTTGGTTACACGAGTACAACATTATCCCTTCTACACAACATCAGTGTATGAAGTACTTCAAAGATGGTCTCGAGTATACTGTGACAGGGGAACTAAACCCATTCTCCGTGAACAAAGTCCGCAAATATGAGGATGCCAAGTACTTCCTGCCAGATTTCGAAGACACAGAAAGATGTCGCAAACCGGAGGACAAGAACAAAGCTATCACTACTATTTCGGTCTTCGGGAGTGATACCGATGAGGAAGATGAAATAGTTTATTCAGGGCCGCCCCAA
The DNA here is from genome assembly GCA_030015575.1 of Agapanthus africanus. Lineage (NCBI taxonomy): Eukaryota > Viridiplantae > Streptophyta > Magnoliopsida > Asparagales > Amaryllidaceae > Agapanthus > Agapanthus africanus. Next base: position 816,692,122 of record CM057339.1, on the reverse strand, counting down.
TGCAACAAGCCGGGACCGTCCACCCCTATTCTGGTCTTCGGCAGTGACTCGGAAGATGAGGTCAATGCCGTATTCTCTGCTTGGCCATCGATACAAGCCTTCGCTGATGACGATCAAAGTTTGCAAGTTGCCATGGTTCCACAAGAGCATTACAAAGAGCTCGATGCACTTGAAACTTATAGTGTGCAAGAACTGCAGACATTCTATGTTCCCCCTAGGCGAAAAGGTGAAAAGGCGATCCTATTCTACCGATCCGGGGAAACCAAAGTGGAGAAAGAAATCTGGCATGGTGACGGTTCTACACTCGACAGACTCCAGCCTGTCCGTCTGCCCAGATACTACACAGAAGGATTAAAAAGGTTGTTGAGACGTCAAGGCATACCTTTCAAACAGACTGCTCGGCAAGCTCAGTTCTACAACAGGATCTGGAACGTCCCCAGAACTCAGCGAAAGTTGCCCAACGGGAGGATGGAAGCGATCGGGCTTGGATATGTTCAATCCAAGAAACGGGAACGATTCCATGGCTGCTATATCATACATGACTTTGACGAAGAAGGAGATGTTCTGTTAAAATACGCTAACCCTGAACCAAAACAAGGTCCCGCCATCGAAATGCCAGGTCCGTCATTTGAAGAACAGATGGACAAGCTAATAAGGGAAGCAAGTCAAAAAGTACGGGATGACCATAGCCACGAAATGGCCATTTACGAAAAAGCCAGGACGCAGCGCCTCCTTCAGCAGGCCACGGAGAATGACAATGCCTTTTGTCACCAACCTGTCATACAAAAGACCTGGCGCAGAGGCAAAAATAAACCAAAGGACGGAAAAAACGTTCGACAGCAGATTAGCAGATCTAAGAAGCCACACAATCGAGAATCGAGCAGCCGGGATCCGTCTCTTATAAAGAAGATAGGTCAAGAATATTCTTTTCCCCAAGACAAGACAAAAAAGATATTCAATCTTGTCATGAAACATCAGATGATGACACTCCCGGAGTCCAAGCATCCCGAGCAAGCAGACAAGGTTTCTCACCCAGACTATTGCTCCTATCACCGAGCAATAGGATATCTTCTCGAAGACTGCTTCACCTTCAAGAACTGAGTTGAAGACCAGTATCAACTCGGCAAGTTCTCTCTATCCAGCAGCTAGAGGGTAACCCCGCCGCAGAAGCATGAACCGAAAGCCACGTATGCAGTGAGAGTAGAACCAGATCAATATCGGTCTTGGAAGCGATCTCGCACCTGTCACATAATAACGCTATCAGAAGAAGAACCCGATAATATAGATGACCTCTCTTAGTGCTTCGAAAACGATGAAGATGAGTTAATCTCAGAATTTCCTTCGGCGCCAAAAGAGCTGGAAGATGGGATACATACTACTGCAGATGACCTCAGAAAAATCGACTTAGGGACGGCAAGTGGCCCACGGCCGACGTTCGTCAGTGAGCTGTTGTCTGAAGAAAGGATGGCTACGCTCAAAGACGTGCTCATGCGGTATAAAGATTGCTTCGCATGGAACTATTCTGAAATGCCAGGACTAGATCCAGAGATTGCTGTGCACAAATTGACAATATCTCCGGACGTCAAACCGATCAAACAAGTACCGAGAAGAATGCGGCTCGAGCTTGAGATGAGCATCAACACCGAGGTCAAGAAGCTAATCGACTCCGGTTTCATCCAAGAGGTTCAATATCCTGACTGGATCATCAACATCGTCCCGGTGATGAAGAAAAATGGGACGGTGCGCATATGTGTAGACTTTCGGGATCTCAACAAAGCTTGCCCAAAGGACGATTTTCCAGTACCGGTCACTGAGCCGATGATAGATAATACGTCCACTCACGAAGTTTTCTCCTTCATGGATGGCTCATCAGGATACAATTAAATAAAGATGCATCCTGAAGACCAGAAGCATACCGCTTTCCGGACCCCTCTGGGCATATTCTGCTACAAGGTGATGCCTTTCGGTCTAAAGAACGCTGGTGCCACCTATCAGAGGTCCATGACGAAGATTTTCGATGACCTCATACACGAAATCGTCGAATGCTATATTGACGACCTCGTAGTTAAAAGCAAATCATACGAGGAACATTTAGGGCATCTGAAGATCGTGTTTCGGCGCCTTCGGAAATACAATTTGAAGATGAAACCTCTCAAATGCGCGTTCGGAATTTCCTCGGGCAAGTTCCTAGTATTCGTCGTCCGACACCGAGGTATCGAGATAGACCCATCGAAGATCAAGGCGATCATGGAAATGCCTCCGCCAAAGACTCTCAAGCAACTGCGGTCTCTCTAAGGAAAGCTCACGTATATTCGGCAATTTATAGCCAATCTCTCCGGCAAGTGCCGTCCTTACAGTCACCTAATGAAGAAGGGAACCCCGTTCGTCTGGGATCGCAAATGCCAAAGCGTGCTGGACGAAATCAAGCAATACCTGCAGAATCCTCCTGTGCTAACCGCTTTGGTAAAGGGAAAGCCTCTCATTTTATATACAACTGCCCTCGAAGGTTCTTTAGGCGCGCTATGGGCACAAGAAAACGACCAAGCGAAGGAAAGAGCTCTCTACTATTTGAGTCGAGTTCTCCTGGGGCAGAAAATAATTACTCCCCCATTGAAAAACACTGCCTGGCGTTGATCTTCGCGATAACGAAGCTCAGACACTATGCGTTGGTATACGAGGTCCATCTCATATCAAAAGTGGATCCTCTCAAATATTTGATGTCAAAGGCTATATTAACGAGACGACTCGCTAAATGGGCCCTGCTCTTGATGGAGTTCTCGATAACTTATCGTCCTCTCAAGGCAGTGAAAGGCCGGGCCATCGCCGACTTCTTCACTGAGCATCCGATACCTGCCGACTCTCCCTTGAACTGCGAATTGCCAGACGAACATGCGTTTAACACGATCGACGGGGAGAGAAGAGAGAATGATACCCAGTGGGAACTCTACTTCGATGGTGCATCTTCCATGAAGAAGCGCAAACAAAGCACACCCATAATCAAATCAGGAGTAGGCCTCATCTTCGTAACTCCACAAGGAGGGATAATGCGCTTTGCCTTCTCCTTAATAGAGCCAAGGACGAACAACGAAGCCGAATATGAAGCTTTGATAGCAGGTCTTGAGATCGCCGTCGACATGGGAATTGAAAACCTCCTCATATACGGAGACTCCCAGCTGGTCGTTAGTCAAGTAAATGGCGACTATCAAACGTGCAAACCAGAGTTGGTGAAATACGGCGAGAGAGTGCAGCAACTGCTGACTCAAATCCCTGCCTATGCCCTGGAAAGCATATCTCGTGCGGAAAATAGCAAAGCGGATGCACTGGCCAAACTCGCTAAAGTAGTGGCCGACGAGAATCTCGATGACGTGAGGATCGTTGTGCAAAGCCGTCGGGTGCTTGCGCCGGCAGAAATATCTCCGGAGTCATCCGTAGAAAAGGAAGCGACCGAGCAAACGGCCCTACAAATGAAAGACCAGGAAAGGCTATGGATTGGAGAGAAGTCTTTATAGACTACTTCAAATCCCGTCGAACACCTAAAGATGTGTCCTCAAAACATCAGCTCATGAAACGAGCTCTGTCTTCTGCCTTCGTCAATGATATTCTGTACAAGAGATCGTTTGACTCTTTATGGCTAAAATTCTTAGGGCCGGAAGAAACAAGGAGAGTCGTCCAAGAAACTCACGACGGACTATGCAGTTCTCACCAAGCCGGGTCGAAGATGAAATTGAAGATCAAAAGGATGGGCTACTATTGGCCCACGATGATTCAGGACTGTCTCGAATACGCGAAGCAGTGCCACTCGTGACAGATTCACGGGGACTTTATCCATCAGCATCCAAATCCACTACATCCGACGGTGGCTAGCTGGCCATTCGAAATGTGGGGAACTGACATAATCGGGCCCATCGAACCGGCATCATCCATAGGACATCGGTTCATATTGGCGACAACTGATTACTTCTCCAAATGGGCAAAAGCAGTACTGCTGAGAGAAGTGAAGATGGAGAATATCCTCCATTTCTTCAAGACACACGTCATTTATCGGTTCGGCATTCCGCGACGGATTATCTCCGATAACGGGCCAGCCTACAGAAGCCACAAGATCAGCCCCTTTGCACAACAGCATAATATAGACTGGAGATATTCATCGGTCTATAATTCCCGGGCTAACGGTCTAACTGAGGCTTTTAACAAGACCTTGACGAAGATCGTGAAAAAGACAGTGTCTCGAAATAAGAGGGACTGGCATAAGAGACTGCATGAAGCTCTCTGGACGTATCGAACTACGTTCAAAACAGCCACGAATACAACGCCGTATGCATTGGTATTCGGCACAGAAGCGGTACTCCCCCTCGAGATAGAGTTACCCTCTCTACGAGTGGCCGTTCACTACGAGCTAACAGACGAAGAAAATGCTCATTTTCGGCTTGAAGAGCTCGAGGCCCTTGATGAGACCCGGCTCATGGCGCAACAAAATCTGGAGGCTTATAAAGTAAAAATGACGCGCTCATATGAGAGATTGACTAGGCCGAGAACATTCCGCCAAGGCAAACTCGTGCTAGTGGTCAAGAGACCCATGATCCCCAATCATGCCAAGCGGGGGAAATTCGAGCCGAATTATGAAGGCCCGTATATCATAGACAAGGTCTACCAGGGTGGAGCCTATCTAATCATGGACATGCATGGAGAAAGACCTTTCAGGCCAATAAACGGTCGATTCCTAAAAAAATACTACGTCTAACGAGTCACAGCCTAGGTCAACGATAGATGACGACGCCTATGTCCGCTCGCTATCTTCCTAAGCCCAAACTCTATAAGTAGTAACCGGCTTTCGGACCGAAACGTCCTTAAACTAACGATGGACCACTATATTCTAAAACTGGCTGCGGACCGAAATGTCCTTAAACTAACGATGGACTACTATGTTCTAAAACTGGCTGTTGACCGAGACGTCGGTAAACTACTACGGACCGCAGCATCTCAAGGCTGACATAAAAAAAATAAAAAAATATTAAAAAAATAGGAAGAAAACGGTATGTCCATAAGCAAAATGGGCACGGATGAAAACCCGAAGGGGCTCCGTGAGTAAAAACAGCAGGGCTACTGGCGAGTTTTGTGAAAACCCGAAAGGATGCAAGCTCGTTAAAAGACACTCGCACGGTCCTCTCGACCCTGCAAGGAGAAAATACCTGCGTGAGATCCTTACGACTCACAAAGGAGCAAAACACTTAGGGATCCCCACAATTCCTAAGGAGAAATTACACTTACGAGATCATCACGACTCGTAAGGAGAATTCCCCTTTGAGACTCTCACGGCTCACAGGGTTCAAAAGCCTTAAGCTACAAGGATCTGAACCCGTTCTTAAGCCATCACAACCTCCAATGCTTCCCTACAAGTATTTCGATACCGACCCTTGTATACAATCCACGGGAGCGAATAAACATTTCCCTAACAAAGTCCTACCCACGACTAGGGATATGTTTACACAGTGAACAACCCTTGTAAGTCCTCTCGACTTATAAGGAGAAAACACTCTTGTAAGATCCTTATGACTTACGAGAAGCCATATACTTGGGAATCCTCACGATTCCTAAGGAGAAAATGCACCTACGAGATCCTCACGACTCGTAGGGAGAAATACCTTTATGAGACCCTTATGGCTCATGAAGTCAAAAGCCATAGTCGACAGGATCTTAACCCTGTTTGCTAAGCCACCTTTGTTCGACATCGACAGAGGCAAATGATGATTCGCTCCTGGCAATATCCTAGTTGTAGCGATGCTGATGCCGAAATCGGTGTCCAATCCCAAACTCACAGTGAAAAACCAGCGAGCTACAAATGCATATGAAATAGCCGAAATGATGGGGCAACTTGCAACAAAATCAGCAAGTAAAAATGTATGCATACAAAATAGCCGAAATGATTGAGCAACTTGCAATAAAAAGCAACGAGTAAATAAAACAAATAGCCGAAATGGTTGGGCACTGTGAAAAATAGCCGAAATGATTGGGCAATCGCGACTTTCGCGATATAAAAAGCTGAAATGATAGAGTATCGTGCAAAGAAAAATATATAAAATGAAACCTTTTTGCCCTACAGGTGAGATCACATCGATCCCCGTATACAATCCAGGGGCACAAACAAAGAGAGAACCATACCTTCCCCCCAGGCTCCATCCGAAAGAGAGCCAAATCTCGACGGTTCACAGACAGCCTGGAGATCATCTCAACATTCGTTTCATTACAACAGACACAACATCAGCAAAGCGGAACTACGGAAATTCCTAGTTCCATGACTCGGCCGTGTGCAGACAACCGAGAGTCAACTCCTGACTCCGTGAAATGCAGATAAAGTCAACGAATCCTGGGCTCATGAAACACGGATTATGTCAATCCTGACCCCGTGGGAAGCGTCCAGAGCGGATCCTGGTCCTTGCGGAACACGGCTAAAGTAAATCTTGACCCCGTGGGAAGCATCCAGAGCATATTCTGGTCTCGTGAAACATGGCTTATATCAATCCTGACCCGTGGGAAGCGTCCAGAGCGGATCCTGGTCCTTGCGGAACACGGCTAATGTCAATCCTGACCCCGTGGGAAGCATCCAGAGCAAATCCTGGTCCTGTGGAATACGGCTTATGTCAATCCTGATCCCGTGGGAAGCGTCCAGAGTGGATCCTGGTCCTTGCGGAACACGGCTAATGTCAATCCTGACCCCATGGGAACCATCCAGAGCAAATCCCGGTCTCGTAAAATACGGCTTATGTCAATCCTGACCTCGTGGGAAGCGTCCAGAGCGGATCCTGGTCCTTGCGGAAGACGGCTAATGTCAAACCTGACCCCGTGGGAAGCATCCAGAGCAAATCCTAACCCCGTAGAACACGGCTTATGTCAATCCTGACCCCGTGGGAAGCGTCCAGAGCGAATTCTGGGCTCGTGAAACACGGCTTATGTCAATCCTAATCCCGTGGGAAGCGTCCAGAGCAAATCCTGGTTTAGTGGAACATGGCTTATGTTAATCCTGACCCCGTGGGAAGCATCCAGAGTGGAACTTGGTCCTTGCGGAATACGGCTAATGTCAATCCTAACCCCGTGGGAAGCATCCAGAGCAAATTCTGGTCTTGTGAAACACGGCTTGTGTCAATCTTGACCCCGTGGGAAGCATCTAGAACGGATCCTGGTCCTTGCGGAACATGACCTATGTCAATTCTTACTCCGTGGGAAGCATCCAGAGCAACCCCTGACTCCGTGAAATGCGGATAATTTCAATCTCATACATCACTTACGGGTCATCACGACTCGTAAGGGAGAAAAATCTTTTGTGAGATCCTTACGACTCTCAAGAGAAAACGTACTTAGGAATTCTCACGATTCTTAAGGTAAAATTACACTTACGAGATCCTCACGACTCGTAAGGAGAAATACCTTTATGAGACCCTCACGGCTCATAAAGTTGGAAAGCCTTAGGAGGCAGATCTGAACCTGACTCCTAAGCCATCGCTGTCCTACAAGGAAATCAAAATAGATTATCCACAAGATGCATTTACTAAAAGGGACACACCATCTTGAAGCAAAATATGTCTTTTATTCATGAATCAAAATGAATACAAAGTACAATTTATGAAAGAATAAAAAAAATACTCTCCTTCAGGAGTATGTACAAAAGAAGAATAGAAAAAATATGCAATTCTTCAAGCTGGCGGACGATTCAATAAATTTTCCAGTTCATCCCTTTTCCGCTGGGCCTCGGCTTCATGATTCATTATCGCTAAGAGACGGACCTTCGCTTGAGATTGCTGAGCCTGATATGAGGCAAGCCGACTTTCAAGCTCCTTTTCGGTAACCTTATGAGCTTCGACCATTTCACGAGTGAAAATGACGGCTTTATCAATGGCTACCACCTCCCTGATAGCTTCTTGAAGCACCCGCCAAAGTTCATATGCCTGAGTGGTCTTGGTCGTAAGATTAGCTTGAAGTTCCCTTAGCGCTTTGGAAGCCAGCTCCCTCTCCGAAAACTTTCAGCTGAGCCTCTTCTCGCATGATAACATATTCGCAGCGCACTGCTTAATCAGCCCCCGTAAGCTCGTCTTTGCAGCCACAACCTCTGAAGGAAGGTGTGTACATTCAAGACTATGCAAGCAAGCCTCCACCTGACGACAGAACTCAACCCAGACTTGCACCAATGTTTCACTATGGTAAGTAGCGAGAAAGGAAAGAGAACCGTTGGCTTCAGCAGCAAATGCTTCGGTCATGATCAGACTTCCAGCACGAAGGTTTTCAATCAGAGCTGAAAAGGAGTAAAGGCTTAGTTTTGCCATCCGTTCTGAGGCACGTAGAGCGTATGGGCCGGGCGGCATGATGATGCGAGATTCCAGCATGGTAAGAACTGGCAAAGCTGTTAAGATTCATAGAAAACAATCAGCGAGACTCACAAGTAAAGAGCGGGTGGAACAACATTGAAACTTTACTTACCCACGGTCATGCAAGAAGGGTCTGAAGGATCCCCAGGCCCGTCAAGAATCTTAACTTCGTCGTCAGCTTCCAAAACTGTAGAAGGCATCAATATCGTTATACAAAATAATAATAATGCCGTAAGGAGAAGGCAAATAACACTAATCTTGCCCGGAATAGATGACGATGCGTTGAGGAGATATTGCCTGCGGAGCGGCCATCTCTAGCAGACGTTAAAAAAATTTCCTGCGAGACAGATCAGCGATAGACGCCGCCAACCCGCGCAATTCTGAAAAGACAAAAAGGTTCAGATAATGGAGAGATTATTAAAATAAAATATATAGGGATACCTTCGATACTCCTCCAACTCTGAACAAGAGGGATAGCAGCTTTGGCGGCCTCCTCCATGCCCCCAGGCACATCATCCGGGACATGGGCCGGTGTAACAACTCCTAATTGAAGAGCAGCAACCACCACTGCAGGCTCCAATGAGAGGACGGTGGCCTCGACTACTTGTCCCACAATCTCCGGGTCGTCCCCAGAAAGATCCATTGAATCTACGGCCAACGAAGATGCCTCCTCCAGGAGAGCAAGCACCGGGGGAACGGGAACTACTGATGGAAGCTCCGTGGCAGGAAGAACAGTTGTATCGACCCCCTCCACACTTACTAGTGTCTCATCGGAGATATTTGCGGAGTCCATAGTCAAGGCGCAACTCGAACTCAGGTTCTCTGCCATAGCCGATGTCCTTGCAAAGTTTTCGCGAAGATAAGGATATATATGAGCGGTGCAAAATATTATGAAAAGAGATATGAGTATACCAATGCGCAAAGGAGCCTCTAGTATGGCTTTTTCAAGTCGGCGTTCCTTCTCAAGGATTCGTGCTCACCGGGGTGCGAGGGTAGACTCGTGGCCACCAGTCCACAGCGACAATGCATCTTCGGCATCGGCCGAGACAGGCTACTTAAGGGCTCTCTCGCCTCCCTCTTCCAAAGGACCTATAAATATTCGCTGTATCGATGGAGGATCTTCGTAGAAGATGACGGTAGGATAAGGCCTTTTCGGAACCCTTAAATTCTCAGCTTCATCCTAGGAGCGTCTTATAATCTCAGCCAATTGCGCAGCTTCCTCGGCAGTTGAACCGGGAAAAAGAAGACCACCATCCGGCTCTTTCATGGCTATTGGCTCGTCCTGAAGAATGGGCTCGGATTCCACTAAAAGGTCGAGCAGATTGGTGACCGTCTTCCTTCGCCTCTTTGACCCAGAACTAACACCAGAAGACGATCGCTTCTTTCCCCTAAGTGCTTTGCTATGGCGTTGACCCACTTCGCCTTCAATATCCTCACTCGGCGGTCTACCGATGACGACACTGCCATTGCTAACGCCGCAGCTGATGATACTGCTACTGGCGCCTTATTGGCCCTTAATTGAGCTCTAGTGCGCAGCGGCATACCAGCTGTGGGAGTTAGATCCACTTCCGCCGCCTCAAGAATAAGCACGACACCAGTATCTCTCACAGGAGGGCGAACCACTGCCCACGGTTGCGGTGGGACTCCTGTAGCCTGGATCGGAGTGGGAGCCCTATATCTGAGGAGCATCCTCCTCTCCTCAGCAATAATGGGACTGACTCGGTAGTGGTACCAGCCCGTGAAATCCCCCACGCATCGAGGAATATAGTCAGCTTCAGGAATCACGAAGCGAGAACCGGTGTTCGGCCGCATAAAGTGATGAGCGGCGTCACGAACAACTTCCAACGACGGGCTGGGCTCCACTATAAACGCTTCAAAGGGGACACCCTGGTCATATCCCATTGCCGAGCAAAGCGGTGTGGGTTGTACCGCATAAAAAGAGCCGCACCGTTTTGACGAAACACCAGATAACCCGGTCTGATTGAATATAAGTGTGCGGCTTCCTTAAGCTTCAGGGAGGGTGCTCCCTTTTTTGACGTGTCAAAAAGCTGCTGAATCAGTCCTGAAGGAGCAGAGAGGACTCGATCGTTAAACACCATCCCACCCACATTGGCATAAGGACTAAGCAGCACACGAATATCTCCGGATTGAGTCGGATCAGGAGCAGAAGCATTCACCAACCTCATGAGCCGCGGGAAAGTGTAGGCATCATAAAATCTGGGTCTCTGATGCGCGGCAAATGCCCCTAGCACGTGCATCTCGATCCATGACGTAAAGTAATGAAGAGAGAAATTTACCACATTCACGCCTGGGGTTGAAGTATTGGCTGCGGCGCTTAGCCCATAATACAGATGTGCTAGCCCCGCAATGCCCACGGCTAGTCGCGTCCCTTCGGCAATGCGATGGGCAGGGTAAATGACCCAGGCTCTCATGAAACGACGGTGCGTGGGAACGGCGAACCAGCTGAGCCAGACGCTGATAAAACCCACGAAGAAAGTCTTTTCATCTATGCCAGGGGCTGCGATCGACTCAAAAGGTACAGCCGACAGGATTGGAATGTAGAACTGCGGCAAATCCTCTTCTTTAGCCGGTAGCTTATTTAGACCGAACCCGAAGGGGTCGTTGATATTCGTGAACTTTGGAGCCGTCTTTGATAGAACGTCTCCGCGAAGGAAGCAGGCGATAAAGCTTTTGAAGGTGATGCCCTGTTCCTCCGACTCTGTGAACAGCTTCTCAAAAATGCCTAGAGCCTTGATTAGACTTGGGTGCTTGTGGCGGATGGCATTTTCAGTCGACAAGCCGTCAAGCATAGCAGGCTCAACTTCGAAAACATATTCATCAGAAGGCAGCGGTTCTTCATAGAGCATCCCCCTGATCGGCAACCCCGAGATATCGCGAAACTCTTCCAGAGAAATCGAAACTTCGCGATCCCCTAGCAAGAAGGTGTTGGTGGGAAGATTCCATTGATTTAAGAAAGCCTTAACCCACAAGACGTGAGGGGACCGATAGTGGAAGAGAGACGCGTACACCGTCTGGTAGAGCCCAACCCTCTGCAGTCGCGCATGATAGGCAGATAGAATGTAACGAGCCCAGAGAAGGTAGCCCGTGGGATGTCAGGGAGTAAGCCCTATTTTGTAAACCTTTCCCCAGGGCTGGGATTCACCTTAGCAGATACGACGCCCTAAGATGTCTATAGCCGACAGAGGGTGGTTTGGAATTCCAGTTGTCGACGGCTCAAGTCGTCCCGTAGAGGTCCAATTCGACATCTCCATAGCAAAAGCGGTCCGTGGACGCTCCGTCGGCAAAAATAGGTAGGTAGGCTCTGTTTGTATCTCGCAAAGGAAGCTGCGGCGGCCCCGAATGATATGCTCATACCAGGTCCCCCATAAAATCAAGCTGGTGCAATTAGGGTCGTGAGCTCTAATCATCGCCATCACCTCCTCATCAGACTGTGACTGAGAAAAGGCAGCCTCCGAGCGGGTGAAAGGGAAGTATGGAAGAGAAGCCATTGTTCCTGAAACAAAGGAAAGGAAACTGTTAATGAAGCCCACACGTGTGTGTGTGTGTGTGTGTGTGTGTGTGTGTAAGACAGTGGAAGAAAACGACAAAGAACTTATTTTATGGGACCATTGGTTACAAAACACAGGAGCCCCACAAAATCAAGATGGCGGCTCACTAATAATAAGGCTGAGCAATCATCATGAGAATAAAGGGAAGATTCTCAATGAATTCAAATGACTCTATACATTCCCCCAAAGAGAAACCCATCTTGGGCTCTGCGAAAATCAAGTAGAATCTCTACCGAAATTTTTTCTGCAAAAACAACTCATGGCAAGAAAATCCCAAGGAATTCTCTGTGAAGAAATGAGTTCTTTAGAGAAATTAAATTCCTTTTGAATAGAGAAATTAAATTCCCAGAAAACATTTTTCAGAGGTAAAGCTCTTTGGAATGGAATTAAATTCCAGAGGGAAGACAAGTATCACCATTGATCCCTAAGATCAGAGAAGCCCTAACAAAAGGAGTTTATTATTTAAAAATTGGAAATTATTTTAAAGAACTTGGAAAGATGGGTTCTTGTTAAAGGGAAAAACCCTTGGTGTGGATTTAAAATCCAAATAAAATTTCAACAAGAAGTTCTTCAGCGTTCAAGATCCTTGAAAAAGGAAATCTTTAGTTGACAGAGTTAAACTCTGGAAATTTTGGAAACAGAGAACTGAGCTCTGGGAAAGAGAATTAAATTCTCGAAGGAAAAACGAGCAAGGAAGAAGATGGAAAAAGTGGAGGCGCTTCTGAAGAGACCCCTGCATTTATAGGATGTGATGGGAAACGGTTCATCTTCCCCCGTCCCTAGGCAGGTCCAACGGCCACAAAAAATGATAGCGTTACACTCACGTGCAAACACGTGAGAACAACACTGTGGGGTCATTTGTTCCCTCATAAAATATCAGAAAAAACCCCAATAGGGCATCACGTGCCTACACGTGACCAGGGGTCACGTGCAGACACGTGATGGTTTCCTGGGAATTCTGCTGAAATAGAATTAAATTATAATCAAGCAAGCAATTAGTGGAGTCACGTGCCCACACGTGATGGGCCTTTAAAAAACCCACTGAAGGAATTAAAAGGCATAATAAAACAGCAAGGAAAGATCCCAATGGGGCATCACGTGTCTACACGTGACTAAGGGCCACGTGCTGACACGTGCTGATTCCTTAGTTCTTTAAAACAGCAGACTTAAATTCTGGTTAAAATGTTTAATCAGGAGGGTCACGTGTCAACACGTGATGGGTTCCTAAGCTCTTTAATTAATAGAATTAAATTCTATTTAAAATGATCAAACAGTGGAATCACGTGCCAACACGTGATAGGCTCTTAAGCCTTCTGAACTAATAGAATTAAATTCTAATTAGGAGGGAATCGAGAACCCTAACTGGAAAAATATTTCTCTAAATCTTTCCAAACAAAAAAAGATTGTGCTCTGTAAAGTGGAGCACCGTTGGATTAAAAATCACCAATTTATAGAAAAATTCTATATAAGGAAAGATTTCCCTGAAATTCACCAAGAATAAAAAAACAGAATATCTTTTGGATTAAAAATCCAATGGTGAATAAAATTCACTGAATAATCTAAAAGATCATGTTGGTTACAAAATCAATTAAAATCTTTCAATGAAAGATTGACTAAACAAACTGATTATTTTCTTTCTCCTATAAATAGGAGCCAAGAAGAGAAGAGGGGGGATTCTTTTTTTTTGGAGAGATACAACAACAGAGAGAAAAAGAAAGGAGAATTTAATTCTCAAGAGAGAAAAAGAAGATCTCTTCAGAAAAAAACTCTAGGTGAGAAAAAAGAAGAAGTTCATTCTACAAGCTCTCACAAAATAAAAGAGAATTTAATTCTCAAAACTAAGAGTTTAACTCTTCTGAATAAGAGTTTAGTTCTTCCTTTGGTTGAGAATCTGCAGAAGCAGATCACCCCATAAGTTGAGAATTTAATTCTCATCGGTGAGATTCTGCCATGCAGATCCAAAACTTAGAAGGAGAATTGAGTTTTAAGAATTTAATTCTTCCAAATTCATAGGAATTTAATTCGTCCGAATGAAACTAGGGTTTAACCTTACATAAGAATTTAATTATTCCAAATTCATAGGAATTTAATTCCTCCAAATAAAACTAGGGTTTAACCCTACATAAGAATTTAATTCTTCCAAATACATAGGAATTTAATTCCTCTAAATGAAACTAGGGTTTAACCCTACAAAATAATTTAATTCTTAAAACAAGAGACTTAAAGCTCTACATGCACGTAAAGATCAAGTATCCAACATGATCACGTGGTAACACGTGACCCTTCATCCCAACGAACAAAAAGGAATGAATAAGGCATGCTCATGTGCCCCCACGTGACCCTTTAATGGACTCCTCAAAATAAGAAGGAATTAGCCCAGAGGAAATGCCTCACGTGCTCCCACGTGACTCTCAAAATAAAAAAGAACAAAGCCAAAGGCAGTACTGATCTAGGGCGCCTCACGTGTCCCCACATGACCCCCGACAAAACACCCTTTTCAAAAGAATAAAATAGGGGAAGACAGAGGAATTGATGCCCAAAGCAGAGGCATTGTCATTATTGGATATAGTGCCCTTAGAGTCAATTATTGGATCACAGGCACATGATTGCAATGATTGAGGGAGGACCTATACCGGTAGGACAGTCTTACTCGAAAGGTTTGTATACTATCTGGTTTGTCTTTATCATCGTGTATATGCTTTAGGTGACATTGTAGTTCACTATTGCACGTTGATAGAGAATAGTATGCTACCATGGTTTATCTTTATCATCGTGTACAGCTTTAGGTGACCTTACAGGTCACTATTACACGTTGATAGAGCCCTTAGAATTCTTGCTTGACTACCAGCAGTATGATGGCGATCATATACGTGAGAGTTGGGTAGTCTATAAGCACATTCTTAAAGTGGTCCCTAGTCGTAGGAGTTTCGAGACTGGGCATCGATACTCCATTAGTAAACTAGTGTATACAGTCGAGACCCCGACGAGGGGCGGTGGCTGGTCTCACAAGCCATTGGTGTCAGTTGGATCACCTAAAATGTATACAGGTGCTCATTGGTTTATGAGTACATCGGACAGGACTCGCCGAGAACATGCTAGTTAGTATTATACCTGACGTCAGATAGCAGTTCCCTGGTGACATGTGTACAGGTTAGTTCATCGACCTGAGATCGTCATTTGTCTCGTGTGAGTTCCCACTGTGCTTTGATTACTACCCTACCACGGCTCAAAGGAGTCGTGCAAACAGGTTTTAGTTGGGTACAGTCCCGAGCCACATGGAGGCAGTGAGCGGATCGGCGGGGGTTTCGTCTCTCCCGGTATTGGGAGTGAGATCGCGCTGTGTCTAGGAGAGCCATTACACAAATCCCTCGGCCGAGGCAGGAGATTTACTGGTAGGTATTCCAGTAGTATCTCAGGGTGTTCTGGGCTACACTCCGACATGACTTGTACTGCTTTTGGGGGTCTGACTTTTACCAACCCTCTAGGCCCGCCATGCGATGCTCATAGACGAACGGACTGGACTGTACGGATATTGTCACTGACAGACTCAGTAGGGTGTCAGGATAAGTTCGCTCATCGACCTCCCTTTTGGTCAATACCTGGTAGCCCGTTACGTACGGCTAATACCTTTGACGTGCTAGTGGTTAAATCCACAGCCAAAGTATTGACGAGTCTTTAGAGTCCTCCACAGACAGTTTCTCAAGTTTCGGGCGAAACGTTGTAGAGGCCGTATGTTATATGGCAGGGTCCGATCATATACGTGCAGTAGTGCACGGATCATGATCGGGCAGATCATACTAGTGGGCTTTGGTTTAAGCCGGATCCTAGTATTAGAATTGTTGAATTACTTTAGTCTCATCGCATTCGCATTCAGTCGGAATGCGGATGCAGGTATGTATATACAGGTGAGGGGTATCCTTGTGATCCGTCACGAGTTTACTTTAGATGTTGCCGGATCTTTTTGTTGGACCAAACATTTGGACTAATGTTTGGATGGTGGAAATAATGAGCTAGAATTCATCATGAGATGCATTAAATGTGACATGGACATATATGGTGACTCATTGTCTCTTTTAGTGTGTAAATGTCACATTATATGATGGATTTGAGTGATGAAATGAGGAGGAGAGAGAGAGGGGCTGCCATATGTGAGCTTGGTCTTGTATTTTTCATACAACTCTCTCACTCTCATTTGATCATTAAAAAAGCAAAAAGAAAATAAAAAGGCTCCTTCTTCTTCTTCTTCCTCTAGCTCAAAACTTCCATCAATGGCTTCATCTCTAACCTCCATCCATCTCATGGATGCAAGAGACAAAGTGATCACAAACATTCTCTACATCATCTTGGACACGTCGGCTAGCACACTTCGTGCTCGAGTTGCTTCGGATGAAGCGGGAGCCCGTAAAAAGAATCGATGATGTGGTGCCCTTTCCGACGAGGAGATCAAGACCGGAGATGCCGCGAGGAGCTTGGGATGGTGGCCAAAGACCAAAAGACACGGATCGATCGGTATAGCCTTTCCAACCCTTGTCTAGTTTGCTGGTAGTAGGTTAATGGTTCGATCCAGGTTTTAAGCATACGATAGCGCCGGTTTCATGTTTAGAAAAATTTTCGTTTCCGCATTTTGGCCTCGGAAAGACGGCCGGGGCACTACCGTAGTCTTACATGGTATCAGAACTACGCCATTAACCTTTACTAGCTTGCTCTAGCGTGTTTAGAACTTCGATCGGACGGAATTTCCAAAAACTGCATTTCCAATTGTTCAGTTTCTGTCGAATTTGTTTTGTGCTCTAAAAATTTTTTTGGACATGTCAGAAAATCGGGCAGGGTTTTTTAAGAGAAATGAGAAAATTTGGTGAGCTGAACCCACTGTTGCACCGCGGGACCGCGGCCGTACCCACGCGTTGGCCGCGGTTCCGCCGCAGTCCTGTAGCAAAACTTCACCAAATTTTCTGAGGTGGTCTCTATCTTGGAAATGGGGTTTCTGGTAATTTTATTTTTGGCCCAGATTATTTTAAGTACTGGGTATTGTACTTGGGGCCCACTTCGGGAAATTTTGTCGATCGAAAATTTTAAACATATTAGTTCACAGTATTTACATTATATCTGCGACCATGAATGTCATTTGATCGGTAAATCTTGTGTAATTGCTATAGCTCTTTTAGACGGATTTGGGAACGTGACATTCA
Source organism: Agapanthus africanus (assembly GCA_030015575.1). Classification (NCBI taxonomy): domain Eukaryota; kingdom Viridiplantae; phylum Streptophyta; class Magnoliopsida; order Asparagales; family Amaryllidaceae; genus Agapanthus; species Agapanthus africanus. The sequence goes on along the minus strand of CM057339.1, from coordinate 816,675,007 downwards.
CGTTGATGTTCTGTGTTGTGCTGTGATGTTGCGGATTTGTCGTGATGGATAGCCTGGATGCAATGGTAGTACAGTTTGGTTGTATTTGTACATTTGATATTGCGGGGCGAGCGTCCGACATGTGGACTGCCGTCACTGCCTGTTTGTATATTATTCTTTTGGGGCACGACCGGGCTGAGGTCGATGTACCCGTTGTATATTTTACTTTCTGTACTAGGATTACCCCACGGTGGGGTACACGGATAGCCGGGTTCTAAAAGGAAACGGGCCCGCATCTTATGACTTTGAGACAGAGGGGGCTTTACTCTAGAATTGGCGGGCTATTCGCCGCACTCGTAGGGGGTACAGGTTGACCCAAGGAGGGTTGCTCAAGTTACCGGATTCCGTGAAGTGCTGGGTGGTCTATTCACGTTGTTGAAGGGGGCTGCCTCGCTTCAGGTTTTGGCGGGTAACTTGCCGCACCCGTAGGGGTCTAGGATTTCATTGCATAGGCTATCCACACGACCAGGGGAATGTCGGGTTTCAGTAGCCCTCTATGAAACCCGGGGATCCCAGATTATCTGTATTGTTCTGTGATGCTTATTACATTTCTGTGATATTGCATTTTATCACGCCTTGAGCGAATATTATATATTGATATATATATACTAGGAGATGTTGTATATGTTTTACACCCGCGCTAGTCCAGTCCCCGCTCTGTCGTTAGTTAAGTAACCTAACGAGTGATGACGGGACCCAGTGGCGAATGCGGATGGCATATACATACATCGTATTTTCGTTCTTTTGTGGTGTGATTAATTGATGGGACTGCATTGATTCGGATCAGTGCAAGCTAAACAAACCTAATCTGATGTTGTTGGAACATTTTTCAAAAAAAGCTGTTATTGCAAGGACGTTCTCTTTTGTTTTGCACAGTGGTATTCGGTTATGAATATCCAGCACCTCAGTCGACGAGGCAAGGGCCGAGATCCCTTCACCGGGAGTGACCCCTTGGACAGAAGTTTGCGTCAGGGTAATAACTTCACTATAGCCGATTACTTTTTGCATTGCATCGTGGTATTCAGTTGGAATATCCTGCACCTCATTCTACGGGGAAAGAGCCGAGATCCCTTCACCGGGAGTGACCTCTTTAGCAAAGGTTTTCACCACTATATTTTTATAAAAAGCTATGCAGTTCCTTCAACGATATCAAGTTCATTACGTTAAAAGTTTTTCGCCAAAAACTAGACGTAGCCCTCCGTCATTTCTTCCAAGTATTACTCAGTATTCGTGCTGCGTTTGTTGACTGTGTCAAGGCGTAGTGTGCGGTAGCTAAGTAGTGTTTGTTTGTGGCATATTAATGGGATTGGTTAGGACAGTCATGCGGCCTTGTTGACTGTGTCAAGGGCTCGTACGGGTAGGATTAATGCAATCCAGGATAATGACGGGTTGAACTTGATTAGGACTCTTTGATTTGTTGATCGTGTCAAGGTCACTTGGGTCCTAGGGGTAAAAATTACATCGGGAGTTTCTAAAGAAACTGAAACTTGTCAGGTATGCGCATACCTTCTGGAGTGTGATAACGTGAGTGGATTCCATCACGTTATCATGCGATAATAGTTGGATCCCGATTCCCACTGATGAGTTGGTTTACTCCTCGGGTGATCCCGACTAATTCTTCTTTCAGGTTTGGAGGAGAATTTGACAATACAGTGGGAGGTTTCCTGATTAGATAAATTGATAACCATTCTGATCTAGGTTAGAGTGCACGCTGAGTGTTTCTTTTCTCTCTCTCTTTGGCAGGGACCATGACCCGACCCTATACTATGACTCTGTGACCGAGTTGACCGAACCTTCTTATAACACTGGCTTTTGGATTGTCTGAGTTGCATACCTCATTGCCACTCCTACTTTTACCCTTTTCTCCAGGACACCCTGTATTATTACGAACATCCACTTCCATTGGATAAAACCATCGTATGGTTATATACGAACTCGAAGGACTTGTTCCAGATTCGAGGATGGTTTCCGGTTCTGGAGAAAACGAATAGGACTATTCAGTTGTCTTTTCCTTTTACCTTCTCTCAGGTTGCGAGTGTTTGGTACACCTATTACGATAATTGGATAGTCTTCTTCCAAACCATAGGCAGGTGCCGAACGGTAGGGAATGAAGAAAACCAATTAGCCTAACGATGGTGTACAGAAGATATTAAGTAAAGACAAATAAAGGGATTAGAAAGAGGGCAAAGTAAATTGCGACTGCTATTCACGACCAAACCAAGTATTTCATCGCCACTCCTGCTTCACCATTGTATTTCTCCAGAACACTCTGTATCACTATGAAGATCCACGGTTATTTGGATACTCCATCGTATGGTTATATACGAACTCGAAAGAAACTTGTTCCAGTTCGGGGATGGATTCTGGTTCAGGAGAAATAGGAATAGGTTTATTCTGTTGTCTTTTATCTTTACCTTCTCTCGCGTTGCGAGTGCTCCTAAGATTAGGGCATTACACCCATTATGCTTATTGGATAGTCTTCTTCCAAACCATAGGCTGGTGCCGAACGGTAGGGAAGGAAGAAAACCATTTAGCCTAAGAGGGTGTACAGAAGGTAATGACTAAAGACATATAAAGATATTTGGAGAGATGACAAAGAAATATACAGTTACAGTTGTGAATCTGGATAATGGAAGAGGTATTACTAGGAATACCCGGATACCCCTACGAAACATTTCAATATTTCGGTTTCACTGTGTACTGTTAAAAGAAAACTGATTTCCCAATTAACATTTGCTCCAGGGTATGTATTTACCAGGTATGATTCTCACATCTGTATGGTTTTACAGATGATGAGTAGGAGTAAGTTATTGGGAATTAGGTGATCATCCTCACTATATCGGAATTCGTTGTAATTGGTGATATTTGAGGAAATCACCTGGGTTGTTTGCCGGACGGCAAATATTTGGTTTTGAATATCCGTTGTAATGCACCAATTTCAAATTGATATATCTGTACATTTATTTTCATAAAGTGAGATATAACTTTCTGAAATTATGTCGGTGACATTTACCTATATTAGTTGATGGTTAGGTAAGGAGTATTAAACAGCGGTGTAATTCTTCTTAACCATAAGTACAGTTTTCAACTTACGACACACAGGGAATGAGTTATTAGACTCAAGGGACTTATACAGAGTATTGTATGTTGTCCAGTGTCCATTAGGACAGAGGGGTTGGTCCTCGTACTATATTCGGTTTACTTATGACTTCTCTAGTTTTTAGACAAGTGTTTCGTAGAAACACAGGGTCCATGTTTTGAGAAGTTATAGGTATATGAATAAAGTAGAGAACCAGGTATTGCAAGTATCAGGATTTTTCAAGGTGATCGAAGATGTGGATACTTGTGTATGGTATTCAGTTGATAGTAATGATTATGAGAACTTGCTTCTCTTTCAGCTTACTCATATCTGGATGTATTCCTAAGTTGAGTAATGCTGATCGGCCTCTCTCCATTTAGTTGACATGCACTGGAGACAGCTGCATGATTTGAATCTGGTTCCAATTAAATCAGTGCCTCTGTTTCTATATTGGATATAGAATAGTTCATATATTAACAATGTTAAGGTACGGAGAGTTGTCCGGCTTATGCTTAAAACCAGACTCTGGATAACTCAAGGCACGTTTCTATAATGGCTGTTTGTGGGTTGACCCGGGCTATGACGAGGGTTGACTTTCTACCATCTGGAAGATCAATAGTGATATTGTTCTTGACTCGCCACAGTTTTAATAAAAATGGATTTTTTCAGAAAACAGTAGTGGGAGTATGGTAGAACTGAAAGTGATTCCAGAACTGCAAACGATTACTGAAAATTTGATAAGAATCTAAAGATTCAATCTGGATTGACATTCCATTGGCCACTCCACAGATATGGTGGGTAACCTCAGGCACTTGAGAGGTACTTCGGTATGCTCAAAGACGGTGGCAGGGAGGTTCTTGTTTACCCAGACTTGCCATTGCTGTTGTTCCAGACTGTGAGATCCGGCAGGAGGATGAGTATAGCGTCGTTCTGAACTGGCTTTAGAAGTGTACGTGTATATGACTTTGTCAGAGGGTTATCGTAGTCAGTGGGAGCAGCGGAAGCATAGTGGACAAGTAGCTTATGTCCATTTATGAACTAAAGCAGATATAGTGGAGATAGATCATTTATTTTTGATGTGACAGTCATAGGTTTGACTTCATCAGAATAGGAGATGGATCTGTTAAGAAGGTAGTAGGGTGTGATGTCCTGGTATTTGGATGACATACACAGAGTAGGAAGAGAAATTCCTAAACTACGGTAGGTTATGCTTTGGTTGTCACACAGTGGTTTCTCCACATAGGATATAGATATAATATCAGACATTCTGGTTACTAGATCTATAGTTTTAGATCTAGATTTGGGTAGTATCCCAATCTGGGTACTTAGAAAGCATTCTAAAGGTGTTTTAGAATGGACGACTCCTGGCATGGTAGTATACCTGCAGGTGATGGAGTCACCCTCTCTGAAGGTGTCTTACAGACTAAAGGGGAGAGGGATGTGCATGATCGGCAGTCACTTGCTTAGGCAATTGAGTTGATCATGAGATGTCAAGTACCACACCAGATGTTGTTTTTGCACGAGATGCAATAAGTTGATATTAATCCAATCCTGAAGAAACATTCGGAAACAGTTTTAGAACATAAGTGGATGTTCTAGGGATATGATAACAACAGCCTCTTTTAGGAGACAGTTATCATTCCAGGCTTCCAAGGTGACCTGGATGACAGAGTGGCTGTCAGAGTTATAGTTTTCCCTCTGACAAGGGGCAGTATTTTGGACAGGTGGTCCAAGAGGATACTGAGGGAGGCATGGTGCAGGATAATGATTGGTTTCAGTTGACGATACAGTCTAAGAAGTTTGGATTTGGAGTTCATTCATGAACTGGGTCCCATCAGATATCCAGACATATTCTAAGACAGGTATTGCTTATTTCGGGAGATGGCTTTCTCCGCGAACTTGAGATAAAGAGAAACATAGAAAGAAACATCAGGGCGGATCCACTAGCTGAGGCTATTTCTCGAACGCAATAGTTTCGCAAACGAGCTTTGTGAGACTGATTAGTATAAGAGTTGGCTGTTCGGTATCACACGGGCTGTGAGTATGCGACATAGCAATAATTAGCCTTGAGTGCAAGTGGGATATTGTTGGATATAGTGCCTTCAGAGTCAATTATTGGATCACAGGCACGTGATTACAATGATTGAAGGAGGACCTATACCGGTAGGACAGTCTTACTCGAAAGGTTTGTATTCTATCTGGTTTGTCTTTATCATCATGTACATGCTTTAGGTGACATTGTAGTTCACTATTGCACGTTGATAGAGAATAGTATGCTACCATGGTTTATCTTTATCATCGTGTACAGTTTTAGATGACCTTACAGGTCACTATTACACGTTGATAGAGCCCTTAGGATTCTTGCTTGACTACCAGCAGTATGATGGCGATCATATACGTGAGAGTTGGGTAGTCTATAAGCACATCCTTAAAGTGGTCCCTAGTCGTGGGAGTTTCGAGACTGGGCATCGATACTCTATTAGTAGACTAGTATATACAGTCGAGACCCCGACGAGGGGCGGTGGCTGGTCTCACAAGCCATTGGTGTCAGTTGGATCACCTAAGATGTATACAGGTGCTCATTGGTTTATGAGTACATCGGACAGGACTCGCCGAGAACACGCTAGTTGGTATTATACCTGACGTCAGATAGCAGTTCCCTGGTGATATGTGTGCAGGTTAGTCCATCGACCTGAGATCGTCATTTGTCTCGTGTGAGTTCCCACTGTGCTTTGATTACTACCCTACCACGGCTCAAAGGAGTCGTGCAAACAGGTTTTAGTTGGGTACAGTCCCGGGCCACATGGAGACAGTGAGCGGATCGGCAGGTGTTTCGTCTCTCCCGGTATTGGGGGTGAGGTCGCGCTGTGTCTAGGAGAGCCATTACACAAAGCTCTCGGCCGAGGCATGAGATTTACTGGTAGGTATTCCAGTAGTATCTCAGAGTGTTCTGGGCTACACTCCGACACGACTTGTACCGCTTTTGGGGGTCTGACTTTTACCAACCCCCTAGGCCCGCCACGTGATGCTCATAGACGAACGGACCGGACTGTACGAATATTGTCACTGACAGGCTCAGTAGGATGTCAGGATGAGTTCGCTCATCGACCTCCCTTTTGGTCAATACCTGGTAGCCCGTTACGTACGGCTAATACCTCTGACGTGCTAGTGGTTAAATCCACAGCCAAAGTATTGACGAGTCTTTAGAGTCCACCACAGACAGTTTCTCAAGTTTCAGGCGAAATGTTGTAGAGGCTGTATGTTATATGGCAGGGTCCGATCATATACGTGCAGTAGTGCACGGATCATAATCGGGCGGATTATACTTGTGGGCTTTGGTTTAAGCCGGATCCTAATATTAGAATTGTTGGATTACTTTAGTCTCATCGCATTCGCATTCAGTCGGAATGCGGATGCAGGTATGTATATACAGGTGAGGGGTATCTTTATGATCCGTCACGAGTTTACTTTAGATGTTGCCGGATCTTTTTGTTGGACCAAACATTTGGATTAATGTTTGGATGGTGGAAATAATGAGCTAGAATTCATCATGAGATGCATTAAATGTGACATGGACATATATGGTGACTCATGGTCTCTCTTAGTGTGTAAATGTCACATTATATGATGGATTTGAGTGATGAAATGAGGAGGAGAGAGAGGGGTGCTACCATATGTGAGCTTGGTCTTGTATTTTTCATGCAACTCTTTCACTCTCATTTGATCATCTAAAAAGCAAAAAGAAAAGAAAAGAGCTCCTTCTTCTTCTTCCTCTAGCTCAAAACTTCCATCAATGGATTCATCTCTAACCTCCATCCATCTCATGGATGCAAGAGACAAAGTGATCACAAACATTCTCTACATCACCTTGGACACGTCGGCTAGCACACTTCGTGCCCGAGTTGTTTCGGATGAAGCGGGAGCCCGTAAAAAGAATCGATGATGTGGTGCCCTTTCCGACGAGGAGATCAAGACCGGAGATGCCGCGAGGAGCTTGGGACGGTGGCCAAAGACCGAAGGACACGGATCGATCGGTATAGCCTTTCCAACCCTTCTCTAGTTTGCTAGTACTAGGTTAATGGTTCGATCCGGGTTTTAAGCATACGATAGCGCCGGTTTCATGTTTAGAAAAATTTTCATTTCCACATTTTGGCCTCGGAAAAACGGCCGGGGCGCTACCGTAGTCTTACAGTCACGTGTCCACACGTGATGATTTCAAAGACTAAAAGTGTTTAACACTTATTTGAATATTCTGAGAACAAAATAAAAGAAGTCCGGCCCCATCTTCAGATGCCTCACGTGACCCCACGTGACCAATTTAATTTTAGTGTTTAACACTACTTTAAGCGCTTCGTCCTTAGTGTTTAACGCTATTTTCAGTACATCACGTGGGAGCACGTAATCGCCAAATATCCTCTAGTGTTTAACACTATTTTAAGGCCAATCTTAGCCCAAATTGGCCAAGTTTTCCAGAGGCAAGCCTCTCTTTCAACTGAACCTCAAAATTGATCATTTCATATGATATGCAGAGTAAAGCCCAAAGCTATAATGAAGGGTTTAGTGCTCAACCAAAGACAAAATGTTGTCAGAGCCCCCAAATCCCTGTCCAGCATTGCTAAATAAAGAAGAATTGAACCCAAACAAATGTTCAAGTTTCTCAAACCTAATTGGACTTAGCCCAAGTTGGCCATAAGTTCTCAATTCAGATTTAACTGAGCCCATGTGCTCATAATCTAATTAATTGATCTTAGTCCCAAATTGGACTACAGATTTTCCCAACCAACATTGGTTCAAGAGTACATCTCTTCACTCCTTTGATATTTGTCGTTGTAATCCTTTAACGTCTTCAAAGAGGTGACGGGTCCCGATAACCAATCATTCCATGGACTGTGAGGTCCTTAAACTCATGGACTATGATGTCCTTAAATTTTATAGACTATGACGTCTTTAAACTCGGACTGTGGGGTCCCTTTAAACCCATGGACTATGATGTCATTAACCTCGGACTGTGGGGTCCTTTTAAACCCATGGACTATGATGTCCTTAACCTTGGACCGTAATGTCCTTAAACTAATCGACTGCAATGTTCTTAAACTAAACAATAGAGCCCAAGTGCTCTCTTGTTGGATCTAAACGATCCCGTTAAGTTGATCTTAGTCTAAAATTAGACTAACGTATCCTTAACATATGTTTAAGTTGATCTTAGTCTCAAATGAGACTAACGTATCCTTAAACCCAACCCCCAAACTCAAATCTAAGAAAATACGGATTTGGACTAATCCACGCCCTACGCGCGACGACATAAATTAGTCTCCGTATACAATCACGGGCAACAAAAAACAAAAAAAAAACACACGACACGAAGTGAACATCTGGAGAAGGAGAAAATGGTTACCGCGATGCGGTAGCGTAATTAACTGCAGGGGCGCCTGCAGGGATGAGCGTCCCCACAATAAAAAAAACCCTCAACGAGGGGGAATCTGACGAAATCTTCTACATCGGCCGCATCCGTTTAAATCTTCGATACACGGTGCCATAAATCAACTTGGAATCTTCGGAGAGGTGGACGGATAGCATAAATTAGCATCTGCCCTCAGATTTAGGCAAGACGTCGTATCTTCCCGGTTTCCGGCGGTAAACAGGGACAAAGGAGTTAAACTCCTTGAGAGCAATGCTCTGCAGACAGGAATGACACCTGTCAAAATCAATTATGAGGGGAATTAAAAATTCTCCGGGAATTCTAAGAGCCTTGCTCTGTAAAAATGATGGAATAACCCATCAGAAAAGTTAAAGTAAAATTTTTATGAATTAAGATTCTGAGATCTTCAAGATCCATGAACAAACTCTGAGAGTTCTTCATAAGAGATTAACAAATCTCCGTTATTCAAGAGAGCAAAACTCTATTAATGGGTAAGAAACCCTCAAAAGAATTTCTTTAGATCTAAGATCTATGGAGAGCAAAGCTTTGTTAATGAAACCCTAAAAGGGTTTTCTTTAGATCAAAGATCTAAGAAGAGTAAAAGCTCTAATTAATGGGTGAAACCCTAGTTTATTGACTAATCTCTTTAAAGATTTGATCTTTTACCTAAAAATTTGACAGAGTTCTGTCTTTAAGAGAGTTCTTAAAACAGAGAGCTATGCTCTAAAGGAGAAATTGATTCTCAGGAAACAAGAAAGAAGATGAACAGAAATCATCTCAAGGACCAAGGGTCCTATTTATAGGCACTGAGATGCCGTTTCAACTTCTGAGTTGATCCAAGGGCGCAGATGCTGCCACCGCTGCACTCACGTGTGGGCCACGTGAGCGCAAAGGTGGGGGGCATTTATTTCCCCCAATCAGAGTAAAGCTCTGTTCAAAATTCAAATTTTGAAATGAAGCAACGCTTCAGAAGCAGCGCCAAGTGCGCCGCGTCCTAAGCAGCGCACCACGTGCAAAGCACGTGTGCACTAGCACTAAGTGCGTTGCGCTCTAAGCAGCGCACCACGTGCAAAGCACGGGCGCACTAACATTGGAACTAAGAGCTCCTCACCATCAGATCAAAGATCCAATAATAATGATAAATCATTAATTGACCAGAATAAAATTCTGTTAAGGAAAGATTCTTCAAAATCTTTCCAAACAAAAAAATTGTGCTCTGTAAATCAGAGCACCGTGAGATCAATGATCCAATGGTGATTAAAAATTACCAAAAACACAGAATAAATTCTGTCTAGAGGAAATTCCCCAATCTTGTAAAAATAAGAAAATTGCTTTCTGTAAATCAGAAGCCCCTGGATCAAAGATCCAACGGTGGGGAAATCCCCAAATCAATTGGAGAAAAGATCTCCTTAACTGATTGAACAAATCAGCTCACCCTATATAAAGGCCCCAAGACTTCAAATCTAAAAAATAAACAGAAACATACAGAGGAATCCCCCCCCCCATAAGCTTTGAGAGATCCCAGAAAGAAGAGCCAAGCTCTCGGAAAAAGAAGATTTTCTTCAAGGTAAAAAATGATGAACAGAGAGATGAAATCATCTCATAATTAAAAAAAAGAGAAGAAATCACTTCTTTAAAGAGCATAGATCTACAAGACGAAGGTCTTTCACAAAAAGATCAAAGGGTCTCATCATAAAATAAAAAGAAGATCATAATTCTTCTCAGAGATCATAGATCTATAAGACTAAGGTCTTTTATACAAAGAGATTATAATATCTCATCATAAAAGGAGGGGGGAGAATTATTCAATTCTCTTAAGGATCACAGATCCATAAAGACAAAACCTTTCATCAACATAAGAGATTAAAATATCTCCTACAAAATAAGAACTTTTGTTCTTAGAATCTTAAGACAGTCTCTTATAAACGAGAATTTACTTCTCAGATCATAAAATTGATTAGATGCGCTTCTGCGCTCTTGGACTGGCGCTCAGTGCCAAGCGCACCACGTGTCTCTCACGTGTGCGCCACTTAACAGTTAGCGCTTTGCGCTCTTGAACTAGCGCTTTGCGCTCATGGACTGGCGCTCAGCGCCAGGCGTACCACGTGCTCCGCACGTGTGCGCCACTGAACTAATAACACTTTGTGCTTATAAATTAGCCCAATGCGCTCATGGACTGGCGCAAAGCGCCAAGCGCACCACGTGCTCCTCATGTGTGCGCTACCCAGCAGAAGCGCAATGCGCTCATAAATTAGCGCTCTGCGCTCTTTGACTGGCGCAAAGCGCCAAGCGCGCCACGTGTTTCGCACGTGTGCGCTGATAGAACATAAATTGTTCTACAAATAAAGCTCTAAAGCTATGATGAATGCTCAGCATTCAATAAAAGATAAAAGTATTATCAAAACTCAAATCAATGCTCAGCATTGTCAAATGTTTAAACATTTTAACTGAGTGGGCAGAGTCCAAATTGGCTATAAACCCCTCATTCAGATTAATTGAGCCCATATGCTCATAAATCTTTTAACAGATCTTAGCCCCAAATTAGACTACAGATCTTTCAACCAAAATTGGTTCAAGGGTACATCTCTGAACCGCTCTGATATATGTCGTTGTAATCCTTCAACGTCTTCAGAGACGTGACGGGTCCCGACAACCATACGTTCTATAAACTATGACGTCTTTAAACTGGACTGTGGGATCCTTAAACTCATGGACCGTAATGTCCTTAAACTAATTATGGACCGCAAAGTCCCTAAACTAAATAATAGAGCCCAAATACTCTCTTGTTGGATCTAAATGACCCCGTTAAGTTGATCTTAGTCTAAAATTAGACTAACGTACCCTTAACAAACGTTTAAGTTGATCTTAGTTTCAAATAAGACTAACGTATCCTTAAACCCAACCCCAAATCCAAATCTAAGAAGATACGGATTTGGACTAATCCACGCCCTACGGGCGACAACATAAATTAGTCTCCGTATACAATCCACGGGCAACAAAAAACAAAACAAACATCCACGACACGAAGTGACCATCTGGAGAAGGAGAAAGTGGTTACCGCGATGAGGTAGCGTAATTAACTGCAGGGGCTTGCGCCTGCATGGAAGAGCGTCCCCACAATCAAAAACCCCTCAACAAGGGGGAATCTGACGAAGTCTTCTATATCGGCCGCATCCGTTTAAACCTTCGATATATGGTGTCATAAATCAACTTGGTATCTTCGGAGAGGTGGACGGATAGCACCAAATAGCATCTGCCCTCGAAATTCAGGCAAGACGGACCTACGCGGTCGCGTCTCTGTGTTCGGCAGAGAACAGCTACCTACGATGAAACCAGCAGCAAAACTTTCCATGTGTCTTAAGCTGGAGGGCACTATAATCAAGACCACATGATGGACATGCATGCTTCGCATAGGTAGACCATCCAGATAACATGTCGTATGCTGGAAAATCATTGATTGTCCAAATAACAGTCGCTCGCATTCTAAACTTCTCTTCTGCGTACGCATCATATATCTCTACTCCATGTTTCCAGAGTTCTATCAGCTCTTCAATTAAAGATTTCATATAGACATCGATGTTCTGGCCTGGTGAATATTTTCCAGGAATTAATAAGGAAAGAATCATATATGGTTGCTTCATACACATCCAGGGAGGTAGATTGTTAGGCATAAGCAATACTGGCCACGTGGACCAACTAGAGCTCATGAGTCCATAAGGCATGAAACCGTCGGTTGCCAAATCTAAATGTACATTCCTCGGCTCATCCCCAAAATGATCAAAATTTTCTAATTGCTTCCATACTTCTACATCAGCCGGATGCCTCATCTTCCCGTCTTTAATCCAACGATCAGAATGGCATCGCATGCTCTTCCATGTCCTTTGAAATATATAAATTTTTCAATCTCTTAGTCAGGGGAAAATAACGAAGGACTTTGGCTGGAGTTTTCTTGCTCATTTTGCTGACATCGGACATTTCTGCGTTTGAATTTCTCTTAACATTTTTCCATCTAAACAAGTTGCAAATGGGACTCTCATCGAGAGACGCGTAATCCCTGTGATACAGCATACAGTCATTTGGACATGCATCGATCTTCTCATACGAGAAACCAAGTGTCTTAACAATTTTTTTTGCCTGATAAAGGTTCTCTGGAATACTTTCATTTCCTTCAGGAATTACCTTGGTTGGGAGATCAAGAAGTACGTCAAAGTGCTTGTTAGCCATCCCGCTGATCATCTTCAGATGGAGAAGCCTTATTATAAATGACAACCTACTAAATTCTGTACAGCCTTCGTACAGATCTTGTTTGTTTTTCTCCAGAAGTTTCTGTAATTCTTCTAATTCACTGGTGCCTTCAGACGGTTCAACATCATTCATTTTCTCTCCAGTAAATAAATCTTCCAATATCTCATGTGTGGCATCTATCCTATCACCCATCAACAATTCAGCTTGCGAAGCTGCGGTCTCATTATCCATCCCCGTTTTCTCGTCACATATTCCCTTGCCATAGTAATTCCAATGTATGTAGTTCGGTTCAAAACCCTCTACAAACATATGTTCTTCTATCACTTCACGTCGAAAACGGGCTCTATTCTTAGATTTCTTATGAGGACAGAATAAGAGTCCGTCTCGGCTACGCTTTGAGTTCATTTTTGCGTTATCTAAAAAGAGTTTAAGCCCATCTTTAAATCGGGTGTCTCTCAAACTATACCTATCTTTTTTCCCCATGTGCATAAACGATTTATCCTGAATAATTCTTATCCATTATAACACAGATAATAATATAAGTTTAACATATCTTATGAGTTTATTACAAGCTCATCATTAAATAAATTTTTAGGTCTTAAATTAGATTTCATGATATGGACACATCAAATCATCTAAAGTCATTTAAGATTGTCGTAAGAACTTCGGGCAAAAGGCCGGGACGGATAATTAATTTCATGGCTGTCAGGGATAAAGGTCCTAATTCCCATTACGAATGCAACACTTGCATCTCACATCCTTCTATTTTTCGTCCATTTCGAGAAAATTTTGGCAGCGCTTTCCCCATGTTCCCCGTATTCTTACATAAATTTGTACACGGAGAACAAATGAAAAGCACCGTTGAAACTTCTCGAAATGGACGAAAATACAGGAGGAAGTAAGATGTGAGTCTTGTTGCATTTGGAACATGTCAAAACTAGACAAATCCGACAATTACTGTATGTCAAATCCCTTCATCGAATACTGCACATATGTTTGAAAAAATTGAACATGACGCTCAACTCTCACAAATATATAATGTGATCCTATCAATTCGACGGGAAAAAGATTTGACATACACCAATTGTCAGACGGAAAACTATAGGTCGATCCTAAATAAGTTTAAGACCTTTCGATCTTAAACTTACTAATTAAATGAAAACAGAAAACCCTAGTTATGTTTCTAATCAAAATTTTAGGGTATTTCTTAACTTTCTATTTAATCGTTTTTAATCAGGGTCTCGGTTTACTATTATCTGGTCTTAATTAAAATTTCTTAATTAATATAATTAATGTTATAGGTTAATTAGTGTTAATTTTCTTAATCAATTTGATTTTAGTTTTGATTTATGTATCTATTATAGTTTAATTGGTATTAAAAGATTTGATTTTTATTTTGATTTGGTTAATAAATTATGCTGCAATTAAAAAATCTAAGCAATAAATCATAAGCAATAAGATATCAAATTATTAAATTTACAAAATAAAGAATATCGAATCATTAAATTTACAAAATACAAGTTAGAACTTAGGATGAATATATTTTTGAAATATTTCATATGCGGCCACGCACACACATGTACACACACTCTCACACACATACGCGCGCGCACTCAAACACTCCTACATATACTCGCTCATACACACATACACTCGCTCACATACGTTCGCGCGAACACACATTTACACATACTCACAAACATGCATGCGCGCGCGCGCACCCTTTCAATTAACTATAATACATTTTACCTTAAATGCATCTAACATAATCCTATAATCCATTTTACCCTAAATTAATGTAACAAGTAAATTCACTGATTACCTATAATCTTTATCAACTCTAAACCAAATTTATTTTTCAATCTTTCAACTATTTTCAATTCTAAAACAATTTTCTTCAATTATATTTTAATGATAAAACCCATCAACCCCCAAAATCAAAATAAATTTCAAACCCATCATTCTACAACCGATTCAATTCATCATTAATCATATTTAATATATCAAAACCAACACAAATCACATATTATAATCACATAATTTTCAAATTTAATAATCTAATTGAAAAAATTAAGATTAGGAGGAGAAAACATCAACCTTGACCTGGATTTGAAAAGAATTAGAGCGATTGCAAGTTTCTACACCATCAACCGCAACAATAACACCTGCAAAAAAATTTGGGGTTAGATTTCATAATTTTTCCGAAAATTTTGAGAAAAAGGAGGAAAATTATTACCTCTCGGGAAAATTTTTAGGAGAATGAGAAGGAAGAAGGAGCCATTGCGGCTGTTATCTGATCGACATATTAGCGATCGTTTCGAATAGTCGCTAATATAATGTGAACGGTCGCCAATGTATTGGCGACCGTTCATTAGAGACCGTATAATATATACAGTCTCTAATAATTTATTAGGGACCGTATATATGTATTTACACGGTCTCTAATGTATACAGTTTTTACTAGTGGCAGGGATGAATTGGCCTACGACAGCAAGCAACTTCAAGTAAGGACACACCAAATGCAAACACATCGGGTCAGAGTTGTTGCCTTTCTGGTTCTTCCTAGCTCCGGTGCAAGATAGCCCATGGTTCCGAGTTCCGACAACACGAGTGGTCTGAGGGTCAACACCATGATCATATAGTCGTGCAAGCCTGAAATCTCCGAGCCTTCCATTCATTTCACCATGATCATATAGCTCAGCATATATACTTGATCCTTTTCACACAGAGCACAACACAAACAATTAATATCACAAAGGAACATGAAGCTATAGGCAACCATATCGCCAGTACATTTAAACCACCCTTAGCTTCATTACGAGGAAGCGGAGGAAGCTTCGTGTAGTCAAGTGGTTTAGCAATCCCGTTCATCTTGAAGCTCCATCCAAGTATGTAAAGAGAAGCATGAACAGAACCCGTCGATGCAGACGGACCAACATACATAGAATCAAGAAGCAAGCTTGAAATATCAATTGTCGAGGATAAATTTAAAGGGGCATATTCGGTTTAGCCATTTGCATCGGAGTTAAAGTAATGCCCAATCGCATCTCTTCTCCATCAAAATCCACCCACACTTGCATCGGTCTGCCGCTCATAAGACTCAACTCCTTAAACAACCAGTGCCAACATTGTAGTAACCAGCGGTCATAGACACTCTAGAGGTCAAGCTATTGATATCAATTCCAACATGGTTGTCATTAATGTCTAATAATTCAGGATTCTGAACGGTGTCGAGCTCAATGGCAAAAATGTGATTGGTTGAGTTTCCATTGTTGGATTTATTGAAGAGGCCCAAGTAACTGGTAGGAAGAGCAGATGAGAGGTCGGAGGTGGGAAATATGAAGAAGGTAAACCCTGTGGCCGCAAATATCAGAGCACGGAGAGAGCACTGCAAACATAAAAGTGGTGGAGAATGAGAGGATTTTACCAGAATGAGACTTGCTGTGTTGGAAATTTTAATAAAATACATTTCTTTACATTTCTTTATATATTTGAACATGCTAATATAAAGATTTTGGTCAAGACTCATCATGGACATTGATCATTTGGCCACCATTACTTGGGTTCATTAAGCATGGTAATTAAGAGCATTTAAAACCTAGGCCTTTAATGGGCTATCATTATTGATTTTGTGTTGGTGGATATTTAATCTATTTTATCATGGATTAATAAGTTATTTTTTTAATATTAATGCTCTCATAACTATTCTATTTTATGTTACCATCATAGGCTATTATATATAGCTCTACTTTGAAAGTACAAAAAAATTACAACGTTTTTTTTTTCAACTCATTGATATAGGGTAGAAAAAAGGGATAGGTTAAAGCTCTTACTCTTTACTCTATGCAGGAATGAAGAGCGAAACGATAATGTTCGTTGGTTGTTGTGTCCTGGAGACAACAAGCTGAGACCCGCTGCATCAATAGAGAACTACTAGTTTCTCACTGCGGTCGTGGTGGCACTAAATTGCCTTAAAGAAAACGAGATACCGGTGGCTCAGTTCACGGCTTTACCAACCTCAATCATATATATTTTTTGCTTATTTCATTATGTAAATTTTATTGTGATTTATACTATTTGATTTAACTTTGGTTCCATTGTATACCACCTAGGAAAAACAATTTTAGAGCAATTCGTGGACGACGGAATCTCATTAGCAAAAATTCATTGATGGAATTGGTGACTTAAATCATTTCTCTTTAAAAGATCACAAGTTGAAAAAGATAAGTAGTATATATTGTTATTTTTAGATTATTTTTTGTACATACTTAACTAATATGAAAGTACTTATCATATTATTATGTAATATTTGAAGGTTTGAGACAAAGAGACGCAAATAAAACAATATTGGAGAATCACATAATCTATATATATGCGGAAGAACGATGAGCCGAAAGAATCTCATCACATGAAAAATGGATGGGTATTTTGAGGTAAAAATTTTGGAGATTTTTTATGGAATTTTTTTTAAAAAAAATTCTCTATTGAAGCCTAAAAGAGAATTACATAGAATTCCCTCAGCCCAGTGAGAAAAATGAATGATAAACTATCCAAAGACATCCTAACTTAAGATTATGCATTTTATACATGTGGTAATTAGGATATCTCTCTAATAGTTGTGATTGGATACGTGGCTTTTAACTTAAACCTATGCTACTGAAAAGCCACCTATGGATATGATATTCTAAACAAATATGGAAGAGAGTATGATATGATAGTAAGCAAATTTGATGCTAATTAAATTTGCTATGTTCAACCTATGCTTCACCAAACTTTCAAAGAGGGTCATGCTACTTTATTTTGTTCATTAAAATTTAGATGATCGTAGAGTTCTCTTGAACTTTAACTTGGGAACTTGAAAAATTAAAATGTATTTTGGGCTCATTATATGAGTAAACTTCTCATGTCATCTTTGTGTTAAATAAGGCTACAATTTGGGTATGTTGACCGATGTGTTAATTTTATAAAAGAAAATTATTTTTGCTAGAAAATATTATGGTTTGGCCTGAGTTCTCTCTTTTTAATGAGTTGAAAAATGAAGTAGTTGACTTTATATTTTATTCATATTTTTTAAAATGCATTTTTTGGATTTCGAATACGAATCTTAAAACTCATAATATTTTTTAACTTTATTAAAAATGACATTTGTTGCATGACAAAATGATTCAAAAAGCATCCATAAATATTTATGGAGATTGCAGGTTATTAAATATAACCTGTTTAAAATGATTTCAATTCGAGTTGGATATTCATATTGTTATTAAGGGGTTTCTTAAACTTACTCATGTTTATATGCTTAACATAAAAAGTGATGTCTTTTTGAAAATTCGATCATTTTTTATTGATTAAAAGAAAAATATTATGTCTAAGAAGATTTAAAGTTGTGTTTTGAAGCTCATGCTTCAACATATGATTTTCTTGTGGATAGTCATAACTATAAAATTTTAATTGCTCATATTAATGAATGTTTTAGTCTACTCTATGTTATAATTATAGAGTCGATTGATATATTATTTGTATAACTCAAAACCGGGGGGGGGGGGGGGGGGGGGGTTGCAAACCAAATTTTCATCATTTGTAAATAAATGAATTTACCAAGAAATATTTTGCTCGGTATTTTGCATATTTTACCAAAATTTATTGTTATTTTGGTTGCATTTCTTTGATGACGACAATATCATATTTATTGGTTAGGCATTTATTTTTGGTGAAAAAATTATTTGTCGAGAATTGAGAAAACTACATGTTGCTATGTCTTTGTGAAGGCATAACAAATTATTTAACATTTGCTAGTAAAATGCTGGTTGAATATGTTGTATGATCATCCCAAATTGTAAAATTTAATTTTGTTCGACCCAATTTAATGCATTGTGTAATACCATTGCTATAATTAGTAGCGTGCAAGACTATTTTCCAGCAGTAAATCCAAACTCATAAACTACAATGTTGTGAGCTCACGCTTATTGGTGTAAAATACATGTAAGATTGAATGATAATCCTGCATAACTAAATATCCTCAAAAAAAAATCTTGCATAACTAAAATTAAAGCTATAGCTATATAATGGTTTGGATTACATCAAGGGGGATTAGACTTGAGCCTAATAATAATATACTGTCTATGAGGATACCCAACCCGGAAACCAGAGATCCTGAGAACATTTGCAGTCCATCCCTAATGTGTAGGTGCATCTATCGTGTAACGATAGAGGGCTGAGTTAAACTCTTAATGAAATCTGTGTTTTTTACAAGCGGGATGCAAAAGTTACAGGAGCACTTTTGACTGATTTTACCTATATGAGTCTGAGTGTGGCTGCTCTCTTAAGAGAATATAGGCTTATTCTTTGAGACAACTCATGAAAATCAGGATCAAGCACAAGGCCATAACATGCTGGCTTAAGAGCTCGATTAGACACCTAGAATACTATATGCACGACACAACATTTCATTTCCTATAAGTGGTAATAATTCGCAGTCAGATCCACTGACTCTAGAATGAAAATTGTTGACTGGTAAGTGAAAGGTTCAATACATGGAACATCTTCATGGTTCATAGTAATCTATCTCTATACACCATTATGACCGTCTAATTAGATACGGTTTTATTATTTGTTTTTGATTTTATTATAATTAGTAGGGGATTGTTGGAATTTTAATAAAATGCATTTCTTTATATATATTTGAACATGCTAATATGAAGATTTTGGTCATGACTCATCATGGACATATATTGACCATTTTTTATCATCATTACTTGGGTCATTAAGCATGATAATTAAGACTTAAGAGCATTCCTAGGCCTTCAATGAGCCATCATTATTGATTTTGTGTTGGTGGACATTTAATCTATTTTATTATGGATTAATAGGTTATTTTTTTAATATCAATGCTCTTATAACTATTCTAACTTATATTACTTCCATTGGCTATAAAGCTCTACTTTAATAGTACAAAGGAGGTACAATATTTTTTTTTATAATTCATTGATATAATGGATAGGGAAAATGTGTGGGCTAAATCTCTTGCTTTTTACTCTATGCAATATTGAAGAGCAAAATAGTGATGTCCGCTGGCTGTTGTATCCTGGAAACGACTTGCTGAGATCCGCTGCATTGGTAGAGAACCATTAGTTTATCATCGCGGTGGCATAAATTTTCTTAAAGAAAGCAAGATACTTGTGTCTTAGTCGACCGCTTCACCAACCTCAATCATATTTATTTTTTGCTTATTTCAATATACAAATTTTATTATAATTTATATAATTTGATTGGACTTTGGTTCCATTGTATACCGCCTAGGAACAACAATTGTCGTTCCTAGGTGGTATACAATGGAACCAAAATTAATTTGATTTCTCTCTTCGACTTCTACACAGAGTAAAGAGCAAATCTCTGCGCACACATTTTCTTTACCCGTTTTAATTTCTGTATAACTAATTTGTATAAAAAGAATAGAGTATGAACTTTCTGTTCAATTTATAAACAAAATAATGACAGAGATACATAAACTTGTCATAGAAATATTCCAAATTTCAAATGGAATTAATAGAGGTTAATGACCAAATTAACTATAAAATAATAGCCATTAAAATCGGTTTTTAATATCCTCATGTGTCCCATTAGAGCACATCACTAAAACCATTAAAATCCATAGCAATAAATATGTAATGGTCTCGGCTTTTATTATATCCAATAAAATCATAGATAAATGCAAAGATTACTAACCACTATCAAAAGTCAAATATTCATACTCGTGTTTAACATCCAAGAAATTAACAAAACCAAATTTATTTTTATTAGAATTCCAACAATCCCCCAGTAATTTTAATAAAAATCAAAAAATGATAAATCACACATATAAAAATAACAATAATAATGGAAATTATGAAATATCAACGGTGGGAAGAGATTGATTACTATGCATTGTAAAGGTGTGCTAATACATTGAACCTTTCACTTAGCATGTCAGCAAATTTCACTCTATAGTTATAGTGGACACTGACTTTGAACTATAACCGTTTACAGGAAATGAAAAGTTGTGTCGTGCACATATATAGTATTCTAGATGTCTAATCGAGCCCTCAAGCCAGCACGTTACGGCCTCGTGCTTGATCCTAATTTTCATGAGTTGTTTTAAAAAATAAGATCATATTCTCTTAAGAGCGGCCCCACTCTCAGACTCATAAAGATGAAATCCATCAAAAGTACTCCCGTAACTTTTGCACCCCGCTTATAAAGACACGGATTTTATTAAGAGTTTAACTAGTGCGGCCCTGATTTGCTCCATGTAGGCTAAGGCTGCATCATTAACTCAATCTTCTATCGTTACAGGATAGATACACCTACACCATAAGGATGGATTGTGAGTGTAAACTCGAAATTGGTGTATCCCAGCTCCGACTTACTCTATAATTCGTTTTTCCCATTTAACTCGGTTCTCAGGATCTCTAGTCTCCGGGTTGGGTATCCTCATAGGCAGTATATTATTATTGGGCTCAAGTCCAATCCTCTTCAATATAATCCAAACCATTATATAGCTATAGCTTTAACTTTAGTTATGCAAGATTATCATTCGATCTTACATGAGCAACATGTATTTTACACCAATATGCATGAGGTCACAACATTGTAGTTTATGAGTTTGGAAAATGGTTTTGCACACTACTGATTAGAGCAATGGTATTACACAATGCATTAAATTGCGTCAAACAAAATTAAGTTTTACAAATTGGTATGATCATACAACATATTCAACTAGTATTTTACTAGCAAATGTTAAATAATTTGTTATGCCTTCATAAGTACATAGCAACATGTAGTTTTCTCAATTCTCGACAAATAAATTTTTCACCAAAAATTATTTTTGCCTAACCAATAAATATAATATTGTCGGCATCAAAGAAATGCTACCAAAATAACAATAAATTTTTGTAAAATAATCTGCAAAAAACCGACCAAAATATTTCTTGATAAATTCATTTATTTACCAACGATGAAATTTGGTTTGTAGAAAACCTTCACTAGTTTTGAGTACGTATTGAAGCATACAAGTAATATCTCAATCGACTTTATAATCATAATATAGAGTAGACCAAAATATTCGTCAATATGAGCAATAAAAAATTCATAGTTATGAATCAAAAATTCATAGTTATGACTATCCATGTTTGGTGAAGAAAAGCGCAGGTCGAAGCATGAGCTTCTAACAATCAACTTCAATTCTTCTTCATCCTAATATTTTTCTTTCAATCAAGCAAAAAATATTCAAACTTGACAAAGACATCATTTTTTTTTATTTTTAAGCATATAAACATGTACAAGTTTAATAAACCCCTTAATAAAACATGAGCAGGTTTAAGAAACCCCTTAATAAAAAAAAATATGAACATCCAACTTGAATTGAAATCATATTAAACAAATTATAGTTAACAACTCGCAATCTCCATAAATACTTGGATGCATTTTCAAACATTTTGTCATGCAACAAATGTCACTTTTCATAAAATTATAAAATAAAATGATTTTTAAGATTCATATTGGAAATTCAAAAAGCATTTCAAAAATATGAATAAAGTATAAAGTCGACAACTTTATTTTTCAACTCATAAAAGAATAATAACAAAGATACGTTTTTTTTTCCGAGAGAATGACATGAGAGGTTTACTCATAAAATGAGTCCAAAATACATTTTAATTTTCTAAATTCCCAAATTAAAGTTCAATTGAAATTTGCAATCATCCAAATTTTAGTAAACAAAAATAACCTAGCATGACCCTCTTAGAAAGTCTACGAAGCATAGATTGAACATAGCAAATTTGCAGCCTAAAGCTCTCTTTCAGGCAAATTCAAGCGGTGATGGTCATGGGGATCCATGAAGCATAGATTGAACATAGCAAATTTGCAGCCTAAAGCTCTCTTTCAGGCAAATTCAAGCGGTGATGGTCATGGTGATCCATAGAACCATAGATGTTGAAGCGGGGATGATTGTGGTGTCAGTTTTTGTGTAGTTGGTTGCTGTTTTAGCTCCTGTTGCATTTTGCTTGGGGTTAATTATGTGACTAGTGTAGGCTATAAGTATCTTTGAACCTCAGGTTGTATCGATCCAGTATGGGATCTTTTGCTTGGCTTGTGCTCAGGGACAGGTTTGTTACTCACTGCGTTGAGGACAGCAATCCATGGCTATGTGCATTTGTGATCGTGTATGTGATGTTGGGATGGACTCATGTTTCGTTACTTTCTTATTAATGTGCGTTGATGGAGACGCCGTTTAATTTTTTGAAAAAACATAGCAAATTTGTCTAATAATTAGCACCAAATTTGCCTATCATCATTTGTACTCTCCACCATAGTTGTTTAAGGTATTATATCCATAAATGATGTTTCGATATCGTAGGGTTGATTAAAAAGCCATGTATCCAATAGCAGCAGTTTGAGAGATATTCTAGTTATCACATACATAAAATACATAATTTTGGGATATAATATCTTAGATGGTTTATTGTTCATTTTGCTCATTAGGGTGAGTGAATTATGTCATTCTCTTTCAGGGGAGAATTTTCAAAAAATATTGACCAATAAACATCACAAAAAATTGTACCTCAAAATATCCACCTATTTTTCATGTGATGAGATTCTTTCGGCTTATCGTTTCTTCTTCCGCATATATATATAGATTATGTGGTTCTCCAATATTGCTTTATTAGCGTCTCTTGGTCTAAAACCTTTCAAATATTACATAATATGATAAGTACTTTCATACTAATGAAGTATGTATGAAAAAATAATCTAAAAAATAAAAATAACAATAGTACTCATCTTTTTCAACTTGTCGAATTGATCCCTTGAAGAGAAACGGTTGGAGTCACCAATTCCATCAATGACTTTTTGCTAACGAGGTTTCATCATCCACAAATTGCCTTAAAATTGCCGTTCCTAGGTGGTATACAATGCAACCAAAATTAAATAAAAATAATATAAAATACAATATGAAGTTACATAATAGAATAAATCAATAATAAATATAAAATTGTGGCTCCTTGGTTAGCTCAAGGAGGCCATCAGATGTAATCAATGTGAGGCCAGCGAGTTTCAGGTTTGAGTTCTTGAATCCGTTTAAGGTGAATTCATCTCCGCTCGAGGTCAGGGCTGTATGTTTAAAGAGGAACAAGAAGATTAAGACGAAGAATAGAGTCATTTTGAGTTATGCAAAATGGGATTCTGACTGAAGAAGGATAATAATCAACAATTAATATTGTTCAGGGCAGACTAGTCTCCATCAATATGCAGCGAGCAATTTAATTTTTTACACAACTTTTTTTTCTTTCCAATTCGAAACTCTTTGTTATGTATATAATAAATGCCATCAACAACGAATTCATCAAGTAGGTACAAGTTTCTGAAGCTGTAAGTTTAAAATAGAGAAATTTCTCATATAGTTTTCAAGAGCTAACAATGGCATCAAAAGATACAGGACTTGGAAATAGTCCACGGTCAACAGCAACCTTGAATTTTATTTGGAGGGCCAAGAAAAGTATTTAGCATTATAATTGCACTACTGAACCTGCAAGGCCAAGAAATTTGAGGTATGTAATCGTTCGTCGTGGATATTTTGCACAAAATTTTCCTTCATTCCTCATGGAATTCATCTAGACGTGTCTGAAGCTAGATTGATGAAGCATAAAGTTCTGGAAGCACGCTATACTCAGCATCCTCTCATGGTCAACGGTAAAACTAACGGTGTAATGATGATATGATGCAGGACTCAAAATATTAATGGGGTGGAATTTTGAGTTGTTGTCGTGTACATTTTAGACATTACGGACAGAGCTACCATCATATGGGGTCAGGGCCCGTATCAGAATGACGCTTTTTGCCAGTATTGAATTGTTATGTCCAAGCCGACATGTTCGGTTTAATAATAAAATAGATTCAAGTAATGGATGTAGAAGCATTTCTGCCTTGTTTTTCTCATATATATTCAGTAAGCACTCTAAACAAAATCCCTAGATGTAATCATATACATGCCACGTCTTTCAAATTTGAGAGATCTAGAACGATAATTCATCCAGTAAACATTTTCTGAAACTGTCACGCGCACGCGCTCTCTCTCTTATTATAGACTTTCTATTTTTATCTGAAACCTCCAGAATGATAATTCACTACAGCCTCTCAAGCTGAACAATCCTGAACAGAAAAGTTCTGAAACATACGAAGTTAATAGAAAACAGCTCAAACTTGAACAAGCATTACCTTAAAACCTTCTCCTATAAATGCAACCCTCAGAACATTAGTTCCCTATTCATCCCACATTGATACAATCGATGACCTCCATTACACCCCTTAAGCTTATTTTTCTTGCTTTCTTTCTCCTTTCCTTTCCTTTCAACGCCAAAATTGCCTTTGGCATGAACGTGATTGATCGATGCTGGAGGCGGGACCCAAATTGGGCGGCCAACAGGCAGAGACTCGCCATGTGTTCTGTCGGGTTTGCAGGAAAGATGATACATAATCGAGGGATCGGAGTTAGGCCGTACCTTGTCACTGATCCGAGTGATGACCCGTTTCGCCCACGACCGGGCACGTTGCGTCACGGAGCTACGATGATGCGTGGTAAAGTATGGATCACTTTCAAGCAGGATATGTATATTAAGCTTGAAAGGCCTCTTGTCATTTCCAGCTTTACCACCATTGATGGCCGCGGAGCTGACGTGCACATTGCCTATGGTGCAGGCTTCCTGATTGAACATGTAAGTTCTTTTGAGGCGTAAGGGTGGATATATGAGACTCATTTTCTTTTGTGTTGGTTGCATGCCTTAAATCTATGACCTCTTTAATATGGTTATCATGTCCTTTTATACGGCCTTCATAATATATTACTTTACATAGAAACCCAAATCTACCTGTTAATGCCAATTCCATTTTAACCATACAAGATGTGGATGCTTTAGAATTTTCATTTTACATTGGAACATCCCATATTATAAGAATTCACTTATATCTTACTTGATAGTTTACATGTGTGTTGTGCATACCTATAGAGTTAATCTAATCTATAGCTTCTTACAAATTAGTTTATTTGTTTGAGGCTCTAAGCTGACGCTATTCCTAACATCAAATACCAATTGGTCAGGCAAACAATGTGATCATCCACGGCCTCCAGATCCACCACATCACAAGCCTCGGCGGCACAGATGGAGATGCAATCAGAATAGTCTCATCCCACAAGATCTGGATCGATCACATCACACTCTACCAAGGACAGGACGGGCTGCTTGATGTTACCCGGGGATCGACTGGGATAACCATTTCTAACAACTGGTTCAGAGATCACGACAAGGTCATGCTTCTCGGGCATGAAGACGGCTTCGTCCGAGACCGAAAAATGAAGGTTACGGTTGCATTTAACAAATTTGGACCTAATTGCATCCAACGTATGCCAAGGATTCGACATGGGTATGCTCATGTTGTTAACAACTTCTATGATGGGTGGAGAGACTATGCAATGGGAGGGAGCATGAGTCCTACCATCAAGAGCCAAGGCAATCTCTATATTGCTCCGCATGACAATAAAGCTGTAAGATTTTGTGCCCTTACATCAGAATTCTAGTCTGCATCATTATTTTTACAAGCATGTCTTAAACTTCACATAAAAGGTATATGTTTGCAAGACGAGTTTCAACTACACGGAAATCTAAAATCAAGTGTTGTGTTAATTACCTTACAAATTTATCTATATATACAGAACAACTTGTGTTGAAAATAACACAGCAGGACACTCATTATAGCTTAAAGCCCTGGTTGGAAGTACGGGGGAGCATCGGGGGTAATCTCACATTGGAGGATATATTCTATGATTAAGAGCAAGGGGGGTTATTGGGAATAATCCCACATTGGAGGATATATTCTACGATTAAGCAAGATAATATGGTATCAGAGCCCAGTTCGATCCCGGTGCCGCAAATAGCACCTCTGTATAGAGCACACGTGCTGAGTGATACATATGGCAACCACACAAAAAAAAATTAAAAATTCAAATTTGTGGTTGAACATGAGGGGGGGTGTTGGAAGGGGGAATATTGGGAATAATCCCACGTTAGAAATAATGTGAGATGCACATAAGTATAAGGTATAGATGAGAAGCCCACCAATTGTCTCAGGCCTTTTGGTTGGATAAGTTCTCCAATATATCGAAAGCCCGTGTGTGGTCATACTTCGCCCTTTGAGCCCAAGAGCACGCATGTTGCATGATACACGTGGCAACCACAAAATAAAAATAAAATAAATTCAAAATAGTGGCAACCACAAAAAAAACTCTAATACCATATTATCTGGCTTAATCATAGAATATATAGCCCTTTGTAGAAACGCAACATGCCAACGCAAAAAAGTTCAAGTCACTTACCAAGTTTAAATCTTACACGGCACTCTTGATTTAGGTATATAACTGGTAAACCATAAACCGCAAGAGCATTGTTAAGTATGATTAAACCATCTAAAGAGTTTTGCTCGTCACTAACCAGAAAATTTTGCTACTCGAATTCTAGATAATATGGAAGGAACCAGGAGCAGGGAGGGGAGACAAATGGAACCTGAGATCAGTAGACGACGCATTTGTCAATGGAGCTGCCTTTAGGCAAGTCGGCAATGCAGGTGTCTCCCCTCACTATAGACCGGACGAGATGTTCATTGCAGGAAGACCAAACGACGTGCCCTCTTTAACCAAAGATGCCGGAGCACTTCGCTGACATGGAAGCAGACGACATACCTAACACAACAATTCTCGACAAAAAATGGTATACAGACCATATTGACACTTTGAAGAATTCTCTAAAAAAATTTAGATGTGTGTGCTTAATTGCTAAAAGCTTTCTACTCATACTTCAATGCTTAGAAATTCTGAAGAGATCTTCACTTAGAATATTCCTAGAAGGCCAAAGAATGGGGAGCAAGACCGTCTCATTGTAATCATAATTGAAGTTTTATGGAGTTAACTTCAAAATTTAATTGTATCTTAATTAATTATGTGTTTGGAATTATTATAAGTTAAATCAACTACAAGGTTGAAATAACTATAATTATCTAAAATTTGTTCAGGTGTTTTTCTGGCTTTGTTTGGCTTTGAGGCTAGGATAATCGGAGTTTTGTTTATAGATTTATACGTTATGTAATCTCTGGTGTGAAGCTCAACATTTAAAACCAAAAATGATGAAACCATAACTTTAGAATTAAAATAAAAAGGTATAATTGGAGTTTAGATAACTGGGCCATCCTAACTCCAAAGACGAAGTCACAGACAATAGGTAATTAAGATTTTAAATTTAAGTTGAACTAATCTCTACTAATATAACCCAAATACAAGAGGGTCCATGTTCCCCTCTTTTTTCGAGGAAAATTCAAAATAATGACATTTTATTTTCAATTTACACTAAAAGTGATTGGAATGAAGTTACTTCAAACCTGAATCGGGGAAGCGTCTACAAGAAATTAGATAACTATGTTATATGAATCTCAAGTTGGGGTTGCCCTATGTCGATTTCTACTTCAAGGAACTTCAATAAAATCTAGATAACTCCAATGTACTCAAGAAAATTCCAATCCACTTCCACTAGCAAGTAGATATGGTTTGATGATTTGATGTCGTTGGTTTCTTCTCGAATACAAGAACTTCAATAAAATTCCAATACACTCCCACTGAACATTTGTCTAAAAAATCCTTGGTTTCTTCTCGAATATTTCCCGCGAAACTTGGCTATTTTATTATCATTGTTGTTAAAATCGTACGATTCATATCGTCTTTTCGATACAGATCTTATAGATATATCGCTTTACTCATCGAATCGTACGATTCACGATATGATGCAATTAAGTTTAACGGGTCGGATATAAGCTTAACGATGGGTCGGTCTGAATTATTTGGGTTTAAAAATCCAAACATATAGCCCAATTTCTCTCTCAAAAAACTCTAATTATTCAAGCCGCTCCCAAATTTCTCGCTCGCCTCCTCGCCTCGACTTCGACTCCTCTCCCCTCCCTTCGAAGCCTCGACTTCGACTTAGATCCGCTCGCCTCGCCTCCTCTCTTGTGGTATGTGGTTTATATTTTAGACTATATAGTATTATTTTGCTTAATTATCTTATTTATTATGATTGTTCATATGAGTTTTAGTGATTAATATGTATTGTGCTTGCACATATGTAAATATTTATTGTGTTAGTTGTGTAACTACGACTGCGAGCATACTAAATATTATATTTTTATATATATTGTCCTATATTGCTAATTTAATTAATACATAGCTATATGTTTAATTGTTTGGCTTAGGCATAAGTTATCATCGTATCTTACAATATACGATTCGATACGATATACGATACGATGCAATAAAAAAAAGATATACAATTTGGATTTGAATCACGATCTGATAACTTTGTTTATTATAGCATCCATAGAACTAGAAATTTACATATATTACGTTGAAATCTTACTGTTATTCAAATAACCCCATGTTATGGACATACGTTATAATTTAAGTTGAAGTCATGACTAAACTAATCACATTTATCTGAATTGCTTAAATCTACAAACTTTTTAAAGATCCATAGATGTCAATATACATGTAATATTACTCGGATTTCCCTAGTCAATAAACTAATAAACTGGTAATTTTTACCATTAAAATGCTTATTTATCATCATCCCGTCCATGTTCTCAATCCTTGCAAGAATGCAAAAGAGGGCAGAGGATTTTCAACAAAGATTATAGCAATGATATATGAAAGGGTACTTTTGGTATATTTGACCCTCAAACATGCAGCTTTGCAAAAGAAAAAAAAACTCTAAAACTTCATATTTCCAGAAACAATATCCAAAATTTTGTTGTTAGCTAAAAAGAACCTCTGCTAGTAAGCTAAAAGGTTAAGGCCTGGGTTGGCAAACCTCAGTTTTGTTTTAAAATGGGGTCTCGCAAAGTTTAGAATCATTTTGCAACACATTCTTGAAATCAAGGTTTCGTTTGATTTTAGGGTTTAAAAAAAGAGAGCGGTTTGAAATTTTGCAAAACTCTAGTCTTTTTGGAGTTTTTAAAAAATGGGGTTTCGAACCTCTGAAACTTTCCGAAACCGCGGTTGCGGAATTGAATTTATGTTGCCAAATGGATCTCGATAACAATTTAAAAGTTTAGCCTTGAAAGCCCATAAAACCATGGTTTCGGAGACCATAACCATTTTCCAAAGAAGACCTAAAGAGATTAGGCAGCTTAACTATGAACACCAAATTACTCATTACCCTCCAAAACTCCAATTCCAAAAATTGAACAAGAGACATTCATTTGCACATGAAGGAGAAGAATTGAATGTTTTTTATGGAGGTCAGGATCTCCTTCAGATATTGTCCTCCGTCGATCTGTTGCGAGTGTGGATGAACGGCTGAGATTGGTATTGAGGGTTACATCCTTGAGCGTGTGGATCTCAGTGGGCTTGTTTTGAGGCGAAACCGAGCTATCTGCAAAAGAAGTCCTGGGGTGGTACCACCGTGGACCCTCCGACGATCAAGTTAGCCGGGGTATTTGGGCAGAGTAGCGGCTTATTGGGTTAAAATTGCGTTACTTTAGTCGTCTGGAAGAGGGGTTTTTATAGCGGTCGCTTGGAGCGAGCTAGCGTGAGATATCAGCCGTCGGTTACGCCCCTGGCGTTATGCCTGCGTGAATGACGGGATCCCCCTGTTAATGACCAGATACGCTAGTTAATGGGGGATACGACGGCGTGGAACGCGGGGTTATGGGGCGGCGGATATCTCGTTTCTGACGAGATACGCGGAGCCATGGCGTAGGCGCTTGGGCTCTGCATTCTTGGTTGCTCGGTAGAACCGGGAAGGCTTAGCTCGGCGGGAGGCTTGAAGGCGAGCGGGAGGTCGAGGAAGCTCGGTTCTGTGATAGCTCGGAGGCGAGCGGGAGGCTGAGGAAGCTCGGCGTGTAGGAGGACTCGGAGGCGAGCCAATGGTTATTTACATGGCGAGCACAGGAGTATTCAGGGATCTCTCGGAGGTCGGGTCTTGCCTCTGGACGATAGACCGGGGGGACGCCTCCAATGTGTGGTGCTTGCCCTGTTTCCGTGAGCTCTGGGACACGGCATCTACCACGTGTCATGATCTGGGGAGTTCTCACTTATGAGCATCATCATTAGCCCCCCACCTCGTCCCGACCTATTTATGGGTTGGGTCTAGAGTGGTCTGATCGGTTTTCCGGGCCCAGCTTGTAGTCAAGAACCTACCAGCGTAGATCTCCGAGGCGGTTAGGCGTATCTTCAATGACGTCAGCGGATCAAGGGAGATCGTGCATTAAAGAGGGAACGCCGATTCGCTTGTACGTCCGTTGAGGCGCAGGCCATGTATCCGACGCAGATTGGCGGATGTGACGGGCTGTCGCTGTCTCCTGCGCCCGAAAGGACATCTCCAATGGTAGTGTGACACGTGGGACGTCGACAGCTAGCGAGCGCGAAGCTTCGTTTTGGCGGGAAACGATTTGAGCCGTTGGATGCATCGCCCATGTGGTATAAATAGGGGTGGGATCCCCCCAGGGTCCACACTTTCGCCATTATTTTCCTCTTGCTGCGAGAGATATCTCGGCGTTCCGTCCCATAGATCGGTTCTCTCGCGATTTTTCCTCGGAGGACTCCTTCTTTCGAATCAGGTTAGATATCTTCCTCTGAGGAGTCTGTGGAAGTTGTTAGGGTAGAGTCGGGCGATGAGGTTTCAGTTGTTGGAGCCGAGTCCAGGGTGTCTTCTCCTGCTTCTTCCTCTGTCCCATCCGAGTTGGGTTCCCCTCATAGAGTTAGGACCACACGCGCTGCTCGTCGTCAGGCGACGGTAAGGGTCCTCAAAGTGCGTATTGGGAACGCTCGTGATGCCCCCTCCCTTCTAAAAAACGTGGACGAGCTCACTGAGACCCGGGCTCATTTCCACATTCCCCCTAACTATTTTCTCCGTTTAGCTAGGGAGGACGAAAGGACGGATCGGGTGAAGGGCAAGGAGATTTTCTTGTACTTGGATGCATTCTGGGCTGGGATGCGTCTGCCCTTTCCCCCCGAAGTATGAAGGATGCTACGTTGCTTCCAACTAGCCCCGAGCCAGCTAGTGACGAACTTGTGGAGAATTCTCCTCGGGTTCCTGGTCCAGTTGAGACTTGAAGAAATCCCTTTCAGCCTGACCCTTCTTACTTCCTTCCTTTGTTACAAAAATCATCCCGGCACCCGTACGGACGAGCCGAGCTGGGTGTACATTTCCTTAAAAAACGCAAGGGAGGGGCGGCCGAGTTAGGGGTAGTAGTTATTCCTTCTTCTATTCACGAATGGAAGGAGAAGTTTGTATTTGTCGGGCCACTCAAGGACGAGGATTGGCCTATGCCTGTACAGTAGCATAGGGCCGACTGCCCGCGGGTGAAGCGATCGTCCTTTCCTGAAGCGAAGGCGATGTCTATATGGGAGCCGATCCAGCGGGCCGACGTTTTGCTTTCCGAGCAGGCCCTTAGATGGGCCGGGCTCAGCCCTGCTCGATTCGTGGGTGAGTTAGGAGCTTGGACGATCTGTTTGGACTTGAATATTTTTATTTTTCTCTTTTCAGCGTCACTAACTCCCTTTGTGCATTCTTCTTTCTACAGGGCCAATGGACCGATCCAAATTCTTGGCTACTATAGCCAGAAAGAATGGGAGGAAGACCGGGGGCGCTAGCTAGTCCCGCCCCGGTTCGAGCTCGGCCCCGAAGCCGGCAGCACCGGATAAGCCTTCCGCTGCGCCCCGAACCCCGGAACCCAGCCGCGGGGAGAGCCATAAGCACGCTCAGGAGCCGGAGCCCCGGGCGAGGGAGGTGGAGGATGAAGCCGACCCCTTGAGGCCCCCCTCAAGAGGTACAAGAGGACGGCTTCTCGATCTCCGGCCTCCCCGATTCCCGTGCAAGATGGGGACGTCTGTTTCGAGGTGCCCTCGGGGCTTTCCGTTGCCGATAGCTTGCTTTCGGATATGGAACGATCGGCGGAGTGCAAAATTCCCCGGGGGACCCTTAAAGCCCAGGTGGCCGCCATCCCTCAGGAGGCTGTCCAGGTCAGTATCTGCTTTCCGTTGAGGTTTTTGTCAAGTATTTTTTCTCGGATCAGATACTTTTAATCCCGTCCTTTACTTTCCTCAGGTCCTCTAGCACTGCGCCCTCATCGTCAACATGGAGCACGAGGAGATTGCCCCGGCGATGCGGAAGGCCGGTGAGTCGTCCTCGCGGGAGGAGGACCTGTGCCTGGAGCTACAGCAGGTGAAGGAGAGGACAACCGCCCTCGAGACCCAGGTGGTCGCCGAGGAAGTGACGAACTTCAAATGCAATGAGTCCATTCGACTTCTGAGTGAATCCAAAAAGGTCGTACATACTAAGTTGGAGGAGGCTAAGGTGCTTAACGCAACGATGAAGAAGTCTCGGGACGCCTGCAAGAGGGAAACCCAGGCGGCGCTTTACGCGGCGAAGCTTGCCGACCTCCGGGTTGTGAAGTCGGTGGAGAGATACAAGACGTCGGACCAGTTCTATGCCGACCTTGCTGACGCCTCGGCCATCGTTTGGCACCAGGCCCTCGACGCTGTCAAGGCGTTGATGCCAGGGTTTGCTGATGGAGAGCTTCGGCTCCAGTACCCTCTCTCCGAGGATGAGCCGCAGGGGGAGACCACAGGGAGTGCCACCGGGGGAGAGGCCGCCGATGGGAGTGCTGGAGATAAGACTCCTGGTGGGAGCATAGACCCAAAAGCCGTCACCCCGGCTCCCGGTGCCAAGGCTCCTGGTGGGAGCACCGACCCTAAAGCCGTCACCCCGGCTCCCGACGCCGGCGCTGAGCAGGTCGAGATCCTCCCCGGTCCCAAGGCCTGAGCCTTCTTGCCTTTTTCTCTTTTTTTTTATAAACTATGTAAGCCTCCGGACGCTTTTTGTATGGCTGAGGAGTCCATAGTACCTTGTTAAGACTTTCAGATCGTAAATAAAATTGTTTTTAATTTTTATTTATGGCGATGTTTTCTTGTGCGGGCACTTGAGCTTTTTAATGTTTTTCTCGTCCCAGTAGTCAGGCCGTAGGTCGATGACCGGTCTTTTAGATGGCGATCGCCCATCGAGTGTAAGCCAGTTAATCGCTAAGTGCAGGAAGGTCGGTCCCCTCCCGCCCCCGGAGTCGAGACGGCGATCGTTCGCTTAGAATACATCGGGAGTTCCTTCAGCATAGGTAGGTCGAGATTTGCCCATTCCTTTGAGTCGGACCGGAGACCACTTCCCTTAGCTTAAGTTAAATAACAGCCAAGTTAGAATTGGTCGGCGTTGGCCGAGCAGTGAAGATGCTCGGTGGCCTCTTGATGAAGGATTCGATCCTTAGCGTAGATGGGTAGGAAGTTACTCGGTAAGGATTGACCGAGCAGGGAAGCTACTCGGTGGCCTCTTGATGAGGGCTTCTGATCCTTAGCGTAGATGGGTAGGAGCTATCTGCTAAGGATTGACCGAGCAAGGAAGCTGCGCGGTGGCCTCTTGATGAGGGCTTTTGATCCTTAGCGTAGATGGGTAGGAGCTACCCGCTAAGGATTGACCGAGCAGGGAAGCTGCTCAGTGGCCTCTTGATGAGGGCTTCGATCCTTAGCATTGATGGGTAGGACGCTCTTCCACTCGCATAACCGCGTCCATGGCCTGCGCATAAGTATCGAAATGCTGGGAGCCGATAGCAAGAAACAGCTGGGTATCCAGTCTCCTCACAAATCTCTTCACGCGGTGCTCCTCCATGGGAACTAAGTACGGAGCATAGCACGACAACTGGGTGAACTGTAAATCATACTCTGCCGCCGACACACTCACAGTCTTTCACAATGCTTCAAAACTGCTGGCTCTAGCGTACCTCACGCTCTGCGGAAGAAATCTGGCAAGCAAGACCTCAGAAAACTCCGCCCATGTCATCGGAAGAAGACCCGCAGCTCGTCCTCTCTCCATCGACTCATACCAAGTCTGTGCAAGTCCCTCTAATCGGAAGCTGGTCAGCTCTACTGACCTCGCATCAAAACATCGCAACGACCTGCCAATCCTGGTCATCCTATCAAGAAAGTACTGGGGATCCTCTGCTGCATTGGTCCCGGTAAACACCGGAGGTCTCAATCTCATGAACTCTGGAAGAGATACCTCCATCACTCTCGATCCTGCCAGCGCGACAGTCTGCATAGGCTGTTCATCGGGTTCTACCATCGTCGGTGTATGATCATCCTCTGAACACGGGTGGCCTCCGCCAACTGTCCCACCACATTTTGTAGGCCCAACATGCTCTCATCTATCCTAGTCAGTCTGTCTGGAGGAGGAGGATCAACATGCTCATCCACTGCCGGAATGTCCGGTACGTCAGTTACAGGCACAAGAGGATTAGCCCTAACTACGTCCCTGGCTGCGGCACGCCTGGCTCGCATAGCCATAACAACTGGAACAGAAAACGAGAGTTGATAAGGTGTACGAATGGAAGCAGCAGAAAAAGAAGTCAAAGGAAGAATTTTAAACAAGATATATCCTATGGTTACTTAGGCTGAGTATCATAGCGTAAATATGCCGCGGAACATATGTACGATACCCTACTCATCCTAAATCACCTACTCTATCAACCAAAGGCCATCCTACGTAACGAAACTTAAGTCTACTAATCCAAATCACTACTCGGTTCCGTAAGGTTAATCCTAAGCTCTGATACCAACTTTGTCACGACCCAAGTTTGGATGTGACCGGCACTTAGATTGTATGATATCTAAAGATATCTACACAATCTGAGTAAGCCAAAAACTAAGATCAAAACCCTTTTTGCGGAATTTAGACAATTTTAGTTGGTTAAGTAAAAGACTGAAATAGCCTGCCGAAAGGTTTCAGATTTTGAAATGTAATAAGTGATGTTATACTTTCGACAATGCCTATCTTTTTAATTATTAATAGAAATCCAATTTAAGTTGTGTAATTAAATTGCATCCCTAATTGGGAGCAAACAAAGCCAACAACGATAATTAATAAGCAATAATAATACAACACTCAATGTGAAGAATTTCACGCAAGATTTTTAAGAAAAACATAAGTTAACATAACTAACGATATCACTCAGTCTAAATAATATACAACACGTTTGGTTCTAAGTCAATATACATGGTCTGATGGAGTAATGCTAGATCCAAAAATATACATATCCAAAATAGGAGGTTACTACATATGTAACCTATCTAGCAAAAAGAGCGGTAAAGCTGACGAATGGATCTGCACTGCGGCTATGCGTCCACACGAATCCTGCAAGGAACGGAATACGTCGAATCTACTCAGATCAATAATCCCTTTCCTTTTCTTGCGGCCTCTGAAGTTCCCGTACTCGAATCTACAAAGGATTGCTGGAAGATCTTCCTCCAAGATGCACAAGCTCCTAGTTCCTAGCTTGAGGGTGAGAAAAATCCTTTGCGCTTAGCTCTTTTCTTCATTTCTCTCTTCTTTTTCTCTTTATGTGTTCTAACGTTTTTTCCCCTTTTTCTTTTCTAATTCAGTTGATTCCTAAATTCCCAAGATATATGATCTGAACCATATAAGGTGAATGAGTGAGGGTGGTAGGAGGAGATGTCACCAAAAGGGAGGTGATTGTTTCATGCAAGGGTGAGGTGTGTGCACAAAATTGGTGGGGTTTTCATGCAAGGGTGAGGTGTGTGCATGAGGTGTAAATGTGCAAGAAGGAGATGTCTCATGGTGTTATGATACACCAAGGGTTTAAATTTACCTTAACCATTTTCTACCCCTTTTTGCATAGCAACCCTTAACAATTATAATTTTGCATAAAGAAACTAACATTTTCACATAACCCCTCATACTATATCATATTACACATGAAGCTAATATTTTCACTAAAACCCATGTGATTCATTAATATTACAAACTAAACTTTCAATTTAATTAGTTTCACATACCACTTCTGAAATATCCTATTTTGTTTCAATAACTTTTTAAATTAACATTTTATTATTTAATTAGTTAAATTAATTTATTATCTAAATTTTCGAAATGTTACAATATCCCCCCTTAAGAAAATTCAGTCCCCGAATTTAAAACTTAACTATACATACATTCAAAAAGATGTGGAAATTTCTTCCCCGTCGCATCCTCCGTCTCCCAAGTGATCTCCTCGCGATTCGTTCCTCGCCAAAGAACCTTTACAGACGGAAGTATCCTTGATCTTAGTTTCTTTGCCTGACGGTCTAGAACAGCCACTGGCTGTACTGTGTAGGATAAATCCTGCTCAAGCTGTATGATCTGATGCTGGTCGCGTGAGAAGGATCGTGAAGATACTTACAAAGTATAGACACGTGAAACACCGGATGCACATCGGGAAAACTCGGTGGAAGTGCTAAACGATACGCTACAGCGCCCACTCTCCCCAGAATCTCATAGGGTCCGACATATCTGGGGCTGAGCTTCCCCTTTTTCCCGAAACGCATCACACCCTTCATCGGTGATACACGAAGGAACACATGATCTCCCACATCAAACTCGAGTCTACGACGACGTCGATCGGCATATGATTTCTGTCTGCACTGGGCCGCTCTCATTCTGTCCCGTATCAACTGGATCTTTTCTGTAGTCACTTGTACTATTTGTGGTCCCAAAATGCTACTTTCGCTGAGTTCTGTCCAGCAAATGGGTGATCGACACTTTCTCCCATACAAAGCTTCAAAGGGTGCCATCTGGATCGTCTCCTGAAAACTGTTGTTATAAGAGAATTCTATCAAAGGTAAGTGACGATCCCAACTGCCTCCGAAATCAAGACTGCAGGCTCGAAGCATATCCTCTAGAGTCTGTATGGTCCGCTCTGACTGACCATCTGTCTACGGGTGAAAAGCTGTACTAAAACTCAGTCGGGTACCTAGAGCCTCTTGGAGTTTCTGCCATAGTCGGCTGGTGAACTGTGTACCCCTATCGGATACTATGCACGTCGGAACTCCATGCAATCGCACAATCTCATCAATATAGATCTGAGCATACTGCGCATATCCAAACGTTGTCTTCACCGGAAGAAAGTGAGCGGTCTTCGTTAATCGATCTACAATCACCCAGATAGAATCATACCCATTGCTAGTCCTGGGTAGACTCACAATGAAATCCATGGAGATCTGCTCCCATTTCCACTCCGGGATAGGTAAGGGCTACAACTCTCCTGCCGGCCTCTGGTGTTCAGCTTTGACTTGCTGACAAGTCAAGCATCTTGAAACAATCTCTCTTCATTCCTTCCCATCAATAGACATCCTTCAAATCATGGTACATCTTAGTGGAACCAGGATGAATACTATATGCTGACTGATAGGCCTCCTCTAAGATCTCACGTCTCGGTCCTTCCGAATCCGGCACACAAAGACGAGTCCCAAAACTTAATACTTCACGGTCATCTATCCCGAACTCAGACTCTCTACCCTGTCTAACCTGATCCATGATCTCCGACAAGCGAGCATCCGTGGGCTGTGTCTCTCGAATACGATCCAATAACTGAGAACAGGTGCGATTATGAGCCAACTGTCCTCCCGTCGATATGAACTCAAACTGTATACGGCTATCACACAGAATCTGCCAATCTGCCGAAGACTGTCTCTGCATAGTGCACAAATGAGATAAGGTACCTCCAAGCCTCCGACTCAAAGCATCTTCTACAACATTTGCTTTGCCTGGATGATACAGAATCTTGCAATCGTAATCCTTCACTAGTTCCATCCATCGACACTGCCTCAGATTCAGATCCCGCTGCTGAAAAATATATTTCAAGCTCTTGTAGTCTGTGAATATCTGGCACGACTCACCGTACAAGTAATGCCTCCAAATCTTCAGTGCGAATACTACAGCAGCCATCTCTAAATCATGCGTGGGGTAGTTCTGCTCGTGCCTTTTCAACTGTCGAGAAGCATAAGCAACAACCCTGCCGTGTTGCATCAACACACAGCCTAAACCCACTCGAGAGGTGTCACAATAAATAACAAAACCACCTGACCCAGAAGGTAAAGATAAAACTGGTGCAGTCGTCAAGCGAGCCTTCAACTGCTGGAAACTCTGCTCACATGCCTCCGTCCAAAGAAATGGAACCTCCTTCCTGGTCAACCCGGTCAGTGGTGCAGCGATCTGAGAAAAATCCT
This sequence comes from Agapanthus africanus, assembly GCA_030015575.1. Classification (NCBI taxonomy): domain Eukaryota; kingdom Viridiplantae; phylum Streptophyta; class Magnoliopsida; order Asparagales; family Amaryllidaceae; genus Agapanthus; species Agapanthus africanus. Next base: position 816,636,055 of record CM057339.1, on the reverse strand, counting down.
GCACAAAACGTCGGTAGTAACCGGCCAGACCCAAGAAACTGCGAATCTCCGTAACTGACACAGGTCTGGGCCAGTGTTGTACTTCTTCGATCTTCTTTAGGTCCACACGTATACCATCTCTTGTGACTACGTGACCCAAGAAATCCACACTATCCAGCCAAAAAGCAACTTGGAGAATTTAGCGAACAGCTGATGTTCCTTCAAGGTCTGCAATGTGATACGCAAATGCTGCTCGTGCTCCTCCCGGCTCCGAGAATAAACAAGAATATCATCAATGAATACAATAATAAACCGATTAAGGAATGGCCTGAAAATGCAGTTCATCATATCTATAAAAGCTGCTGGGGCATTGGTGATCCCGAACGACATCACCAGAAACTCATAATACCCATATCGGGTATGAAAAGCAGTCTTCGGAATGTCATCCTTCTGAACTCTCAACTGGTGATACCCTGACCGCAGATCAATCTTCGAGAAATAGCCAGCTCCATGCAGCTGATCGAATAAGTCATCGATACGAGGTAGTGGATACCTATTTCGCACAGTAACTCGATTCAACTGCCTGTAGTCGATGCACAGTATCATGCTGCCGTCCTTCTTCTTAACAAACAAGACAGGAGCTCCCCACGGCGACACACTAGGACGAACAAGTCCTCTATCCAACAACTCCTGCAATTGACCTTTAAGTTCCTTCAACTCCGTCGGGGCCATCCGATAAGGTGGTATAGAAATAGGCCCCGCACCTGGAATTAAGTCAATGCAAAATTCGATATCGTGATCAGGCGATAATCCTGGTAATTCAGCAGGAAACACGTCCGAAAATTCTTGCACTATCGGAACCTGGTCCAACGGGACTTCAGCGGCTCCTACGTCCTGAACAAACGCTAAGAACCCTCGACAACCCTTCTTCAAGAGTCGTCCCACACAAAGAGCAGAAATCATGTTGGCAGGAATTACATTACAGTCTCCCTGCACAACAAAAATCGGTTCTCCTGGAAAACAGAATCTGACCGCTTTCCCCCGACAATCTACATAGGCATGACAAGCGGCCAGCCAATCCATACCAAGAAGTATATCAAAATCTAACAAGTTCAGGAGAATCAAATCAACTAATGAATCTCTATCACCAGTACGTACTGAACAAGACCTGAACACATGTCGAGCTACAAAAGAATCTCCCACCGGAGTAATCACAACTAGCGGTAACTCTAACAACGATGACTCTCTCCCCAGAGAAAGTGCAAAATGTGCAGATACGTAAGAATGTGTAGAACCAGGATCAAATAAAATATGTGCATATAAAGAACATACTGCAAGAGTACCTGTCACAACTTCATTGGATGCCTGGGCATCCTGTGGAGTCAGTGCAAAAACCCGTACCTAGCCCCTACCCGCATCCTGTCGTCCTCTCCCTCGGTCTCCTCGGCATCTCTGAAAGTGTCCTGCAAAGCCCCGACCTCGCGGTGCAACAGCCTGGCGCATAGTGCCAACTGGGGGAGGAAGTAAGGCCATCAAAGTAAAAGGTGGAGGGGGTAAAGCAGCCTGTGGAAAAACAGTCCCTCCCTGGGGTCTACAATCCCTCGCGTAATGCCCTGGAAGTCCGTAAGTAAAACATGTAGAGGCTAGGCACGACTGAAATAAACTCATACATTCTGTACATGCAAAACATCTTCGATCAATGTATTTTTTCATTCACATACACTATTTAAGACGTGTAGAACAATTTGAATGGAGCGGAGCGTTGGAAGGACACCACACAAAAGAGTTCGTGAATTTGAAAAATACGAATCCGCCCTAACGGATCCTTTTAAAACGGGAACTCTCGTTCTACTACATGTTTGAACGATCTGATCCGTTCAAGTTGATCACCCTACCCTCAAATGTACGTGTATGAAAAATCAAGGGATTTAAAGACTTCTAACATATGCATCGATGGGTGCAAAAATAAATGTCTTTCGATAATGCAACATAAACTCCATCCGATGCATAGGTTAGAGGTCTTTAAATTCTTTAATTTTTTATACATGTACATTTGAGGGTAGGGTGATCAACTTGAACGGATCGGATCGTTCAAATATGTCATAGACCGAGAGTTCTCGTTTTTTAAAAACGCGGATCAATTTGCAATGGATCACTCATATATATATATATATATATATATATATATACATATAGTGCCGATCCGTTAGGGTGGGTACGTGTTTTTTCAAATCCACAGACTTTTTCGTCTGATGTCCTTTCGACGATCCACTCCGTTCAAGTTGTTCTACACGTCTTAGATATTATATGAATGAAAAATCATGTTGATTGGAGGTGTTTTGCATGTCCAAAACCAAAGTTTTAAAATCGTAAAAACTGCACAGTTGAAATAAACTCACACATTTTGCTTATGTAAAACGCTTCCAATCGACGTGATTTTTCATCCATACACTATCTAAGACGTGCAAAACAACTTGAACAGAGCGGATCATCGAAAGGATATCACACGAAAAAGATTGTGAATTTGAAAAAATACAAACCCGCCTTAAAGGATCCGCACTATATATGTCACGTCCCGCTTCCCAAAATACGGAAAACGAGGGATGACTAGGCCAGCCATGCTCCTATGGTCAAGGAATAATCCCGCCGTAGTCACACTTCGGCTTCTAGCATTACATGGTAATCAGTAAACAAAGCACAGAAGTAAAGGAAATACATCACTAAATTATTACATTAACTTTCATTGTTCACAATTTTACAATAAAACAAGAAAAGACTACTAACCAAGTTCGAATACAAGCTCTCTTTTAGGAAAAGCAGTAAAAGATGATAGAGGTCCTCCTGACTAAATCTCCGCTAGCTCGAAGGGTAAGTCCGACTCCTGCGCTGGTTCTTCCTCGAGGTCTGAGCATGCATACTTAGGTCGTCGGAGCGACGTAATAGCAATATTATAATAGTGACATGAAGCAGACAAATAAGGTAATAACAGTGGAAGTAAAATGCAGATAATCGCTATGTCACTAAATGATGCAAAGTATGATCTGTGTCCCTATCAGTCTCTAAGTCATGTTTGAAATCGAATTGTGGAAAGGAGGATCATGTTTAAGGAGGGTCTCGTACATACCCAAGACAACGGCCCACACGCCCGGGACATAACCCTGTCAGCCGGATCGCTAGATCCTACCTAATATATATATAAGAGTCGTTGTTCGAATGATCATCCTCTAAATCACTGTCCTCGCTAAATACGATACTCTTTCCACTTAGATTTTCCCTTTTCCCCCAGGTTTATTGACAAGTATGGTCTAGTCGTGTACAAGTATGCACTAATAACACGGTTTTGTCACTGTTCACTGTATTAATCACTGTCACGAATCATTCACTTTTTTCCATTGGCGTACTCGACACTCCTAAACCAATACCGTTCACGCACGATAATGCATTGTACACTGAATAATAATGCGCACTATCACTAGGTATATGGCAATTGGGTAAGGTATGTACATTTATGCAGTTAACAAGTCATGTGTAATATGAACTAGTATGCACCTCATGAGCTTATAAAAATTGCAGTAAATCACACGTTCAAAATTCAGTGAAACGATACAAAGACGGTAACAAGTATACTCTGTCAGAAGTTCAGCAAAATTTGTTTCAGTGCAATCGGATTTCGGGTTTGCAAGTTACAACCATTTCATTTTAAGTGTTCGCTGCAGGAAATTCAGTTTCTGAACTGAATGTCCATTTCGCAACACAATTTTCACCCAGTTGGGATCAGAATTTAGTGATACTACAGTTGAATGAAATATAGGTTTTTCAATAGGGTTTCCAAATCACCAGACGTATTCTCAATCGCGTCTCTACGTCAGAAGTTATACACTGTTCAACACTAGGGTATCAATTCTGTTTCTGTTTGGGACTGCTATACGTCCTGTTCTTTTAAATTGCAGTTTAAATAGTAAACGACGGTAAAAAGGGGTGAAATCACTTGAGTTATTTAGATAAAAGTTTCATATTCAATTAAGTATAGGGTTCCGCAACATACAAGTTCAGGCAGCAAAGTAGTAAGCATTACGATATAGAAATTAACAGCTAGAGCTGCTCTGGACTGCAGTCCAGATCCGCTCTCCGAACCAGTTCTCGTCATATTTTCAGTACAGAAACAATTAAAAAATTTTATAGGGTTCCAGTTCGTCGAGTCGTCTTCGATTTTAGCCCTCGAACGCATCATTTCAATGTGTACACAATTAATTATGATTTTAACAAGTTTCAGACGCGAGAAATATTCAGTTTTAACGGGTGTGATTGGGGGTGATCGTTCAAGTCAGTAACGATTAAATTTTCCAGTCAAATTTTACCACAATGTTCATTAATACACGGGCCGGCATATATAATCAAGTTCCGTCAGTTTAATGGAAGGTTTTCTTTCGGGTTTTGCATCAAACACTTATGTCATATAAGTTTTCACGAGTTTTAAACACGGAATTAATAGGTATTAGAAATGTAACAGTAATAACTAGCATGTAGCAAGCAGGGTACTTTCCTGGAGATGCTTTGGCGACGCACGGCAACAGCAACGGCACAAACGCGCGACGAATGGCACGGTTTAGGTTCACGGCCTCGGCTCGAGTTCGGGTTCGTCGTCGATGTTGCCCGGGGATGGGTCACGATCACTGGAAGCGGAGTGTGGTGCTGTGGATCTCCTGGGGCATGCTGGGGTCGGCGGTGGTCGCTCCGGCGATGGTGAAACAGTGGTCGTGTGTAGGGTTCGGAGCTTGGTGGTTTTGGAGAGAGAAAGGGAGCAGTGGGGGCTCGGGTTTGGTGAAGGTGATGATGCTGCAGAGGGTCGACGAGGTGGTTCAAGGCAGTGGGGAGCTCGCCGGCGAGGAGGTTGCAGGGTTCGAAGCTCGGCGGCTGGTTGGGTGAGCAGGAGAGGAGGTGAAGTGGAGAGAGAGATGCGGTGGAGGAAGGACGAGGTTATTCCAGTCGTCGCCGTCGTCGTCGTCGGGGGTGCAGTGGGTTGTGGGAGTGATGCTGGGAGTTGGGAGAGAGGAGAGGAGTGAGAACGAGAGATCGAGAGTGAGCAAGGAGGGAGTTGGAGAGACGAGGAGGGGTTTGAGGAGCTCGAGGGGCGCACGCGATCGTGGGTCGACGACCGGAGACGTGGGGCAATGACGCGGGCGTAGGGCGACGTGGGTACGCGCGTGGAATCGAGCGGGAAAAGGAACGACGTGGGGAAGGAGAGAATGCTAACGGGTCGGGTCGGGTTGGCGCGTGAGGGAAACGGGTGTTGGGCTGGGCCGAGGGTTAAATTGTTTAATTTATATTTAGTTTTAGTTTTCTTGGGCTGGGGTTTTACATATGTTTATTTAGTTTTAATTAATTTGTTTGGGCTGGGGTTTAAAGGTTTTGGGTTTTAGTATATATATTTTGTTTTGGAAAAATTAAATATTGAAACCTAAGCAACTAATCTTCACACAAAATAATACGAGAAAGATAGGATAACACTCGGGGGATAAGGAAAAAAATATAGAAAGATTCCATTGATGGGAACGGGGATTTACAATATATATATATATATATATATATATATATATATATATATATATATATATATATATATATATATATATATATTGAAAGTCGACCTTAGCACCACCATGAGGTTATAGAGGCATCAAGCATGCCACATTTTAAATTTTATTAGGTGCTAAGTTAGACTAACAAGATCTTTACTAGATTATTAGGGTTTTCCTTTTGTAATATGATGAACTTAAGAGAAGAAAAGAGCATACAACTTTTGTAGTTCGAGTACTTCTCTTCAATAGCTCCGGGTTGAAGTCCACGCGACTCTACTAGGCTCCTCTTTGAGTTAAACGAACCTCCTTCGTAATTTTCGCGCCAAAGACGATCCACCCGAAGTCCACTAACTCAAGCTAACCCTTCACTAATCTTATTAGTGAAGACAACACTCCACATCAAATTGCTAATCTAATGTGAGATGGCGAAATAGGGGTTTATTTTGCTCACTTGTTTGTCTTCAAGCTTCATGATTCACATCTCATATGAGGGTTGAAACTTGAACCATGACATTTGAGAAGGAAGATGAAGCTAGAGAGCAACCATGGGAGCAACTCAAGAAAAATGGCTAAGTGTTGAGAATGAGCAAAGAATGAATGGCAACCCTTGACCCCCACTCATTCAAGCATGCAATTTTGCAATATAAAATTGCAACCATGCTTGAATAGTGAGTCAAGATGAATAAACTATGAATAAAGCCCATGCTTGCAACCATGCTATCATTTTCCACCTCTTTTTCTATTTTTCTCAAAAATAGAAATCATACCATGCTACATACATATATTTATATATATATCATATATATATTAATACATATAAGAAAATATTTAGTGAGCTAATGATATTAGTTAAGATACAATTATATCAAATATAATATATATCACATTATTAAATCAACACTTGATTTAATAATCCGGTTATATCACATATGACCGACTAATATCTTTTATCTGTATATCACATTATCAAATCAACACTTGATTCGACAATCTGGTTATACCACGTATAACCGAACCGATAACAAATAACTGCCGGATTACAATACGGTATCACATACACGTATTTAATCAGGCCCACACACATATCATATATGTGTCCTACTTCATTTCGCTTGAACCAGGAAACTTCTGTGTGGGACTCTAAAGACTCGTCAATACGCCAGCAATAGGTGATGATCACATCAGTCACCCACAAGCCGTCAGCGGTACTAGCTGGACGTAACGGCTACCCGGGTATTGAGCGATATGAAGATCAACAAGCAAGCTCGTCCATACTCTCCATGAAGCCTATCAGTAACACTACCGTACAGTCCGGTCTCTTCGTCTGATATGTCTCATATCATGTCTAGGGGTGGTAAACATCAGTCCACGGTAACGTGATAAGTCATGCCGATGTCTGGCCTATAACGGTTCGAGAAACTACTGATAACACTTATCAGTAAATCTCGGCAGCAGCCCTGGCCAGGGACTTCCAGTTATAGCCAATCGAGCATAGCGCGACATCAACCCCCAATACTGGGAGAGACGAAAGCCCTCCTATCGCTCATTGCCTCCATGTGACTCGGGACTGTATCCAAAATTCACCTGTTTGCACGACTCCTTTGAGCCGTGGTAAGAAGGAAATCAAAGCACAGTGGGAGCCACACAATACTCTATGATGATCTTGGGTGTACAGACTAACCTGCACCAGTGTCACCAGAGGACTGCTATCTGACGATAGGTATACTACCACATAGGAGTCCTCGGCGAGTCCTGTTCGATGTACACATTCTCCAATGAGCACCTGTGTGCAATCTTTGATGTCACACACCAATGGTTGTGGGATCAACCATCGCCCTCTAAGGGACAAGAAACGTACACACTAGTCTACACTGGAATATCGATGCCCTGGTCTCAATATTCCTACGACTAGGAACTGATTAAAGGATGTACTTATGGACCACCCTGTCCCTACTAGTATGATCTTATCATAGTCCTGGTAGTCAAGTACACATCCTAAGAGCTTTATCAACATATGAGAGCTAAACAGTATAAATACCAGTCTACATGTTAAGATAAAGGTAACCTGATAGCATACTACCATGTCGATAAAGAAAGTCCTCCATATATATGTTCAAGCATCCACTATATCATCAATAATGGCCTCTAGGGCATACATATTACTAACAATCTCCCACTTGCACTAAGGCCTGTTGTTGTAGTATCTCATACCCAATGTCCCAAAAGTCTCTCGAATAGCATCTGGGGGATGACCTCGGTGAGTGGATCCGCTGTGTTATCCTCTGTGTCAACTCTCCTGACCTCGATCTCCCGGAGATACAACTATCTCTCTGATCAGGTGATACTGTCTAAGAATATGTCTGGATCGCTGACGGGACCGGGGTTCCTAGGCCAAAACCACAGCTCCATTGTCATCCCAATACACAGGTACTGGATGCCTAATGGTAGGAACCTAGTTCATCTCATGAACTCTATTCATCCAGACAACCTCTTTGGCAGCATCGTTGGTAGCGATGTAATTAGCTTATATCAACGAGTCTACTACGATATATAGCTTGGAACTCTTCCAACATACCGTCCCTCCACTGAGGGTGAAGATAAAACTCGAGACTGACTTTCAGTCATCCTTATCACTCTGAAAGCTCGAATCGGTAAAGGACTCCATCTGGAGTTCACCGTTACCTTACACCAAGAACATCTCTTTAGTCCTTCTCAAGCACTTAAGAATATTCTTCAACTGTCCAGTGGTTTTCCCAAAGATCTTTTCGATACTTATTCACTACACCTAGTGAGTAAGATACATCTGGTCTGGTACATAACATCGCATACATGATTGACCCGTCAGCCAAAGCATAGGGTATCCCTTGTATACGAGCCCTCTCCAAATCAGTCTCGAGAGACATCTCTTTGGAGAGAGTGATTCCTGAACAAGCGGGTACATTACCACGCTTAGAATCATCCGTACTAAAACCCTTTTAGCATGGTGTCTATGTACCTGGATTAGGAAAATCCCAAATTCATTTAGATCTATCTCTATAGATCTATAACCCCAGGATGTAGGAGGCATCAGTTAGATCTTTCATGGAGAACTTGTGTGATAAGAGGTGCTTGACCGAGTGTAGCATAGGAACACCCTTTCCTATCAAGAGTATGTCATCCGTGTACAATACGAGAAAGACAACCATACTCTCTACAACCTTCTTATTTATACATGGTTCATCTACCTTTTTGATGAAGTCAAACTCTTTGACAGCTTCATTATAACAGATGTTCCATCTCCGCGATGCCTGCTTTAATCCGTAAATGGATTTAAGCAGCTTGCACATGCTTCCGCTGCTCCCACTGTCTACGAAGCCCTCTGGAAGTGTCATATACACGCTCTCTTCTAAATCACCATTTAGAAAAGCGGTTTTGACGTGCAGTCTGCCAGATATCATAGTCATGGTATGCAGCAATGGCAAGTAGGATCCTGATGGACTTAAGCATAGCTTTGAAAGTCTCAACTTTTCCATCTACACCAAATTATCTTTCTCAAAGATCCTCTTGCTCCCGATGGGTTTTACCCCTTCAGGAGCAACATCCAAAGTCAGCACTTTGTTGGTGTACATGGATTCCATCTCAGATCGCATAGCATCCAGCCATTTCACATAGCCTCCACTTGTGATGGCCTACTCGAAACTAGTTGGGTCATCATCTCCATGATGCAATCCTCGCTCCCACCGTCTACGAGAAAACCGTAATATCTCTCATGTGGATGAGGAACCCTACTAGATCTGCGGAGTGGCTTCGGTTCGTCAGGGACTATTGAATCCTCCGGTTCCAACAAATCGTCAGTTATAGGTTGTGTTTGCTGAAACTACTTCCAGTTCTACCTTTTGCCACTAATTTCTTCCACAAGAAATTCCTTTTCTAAAAAGGTGGTATGTTGAGAAACAAAACATCTTTTGTTCCTCGGTGTGGTAGAAGATATTCCCTCGCGAATGGTTGGGATATCCTACAAACTTGCACAGAACTGATCTTGCCTCGAGCTTGTCCGGATTTTGTTTTTCAACATAGCCCGGACAACCGCATATCTTAACCCGTTTAAGAGATGGTCTCTTCCCATTCCATATCTCATATGGAGTGGTAGGCAACGGATTTGATCGGAACTCTATTCAATAGGTATGCATCTTCTCAAGTGCATGTCCCTGAAAAGAAATAGGCAACTCAGCAGTACTCATCATAGAGCGCACCATATCTCATAGGGTGCGATTCCTCCACCCCGATATACCGTTGTGCTGTAGTGTATACGGAGGAGTAAACTGAGATAGAATTTCATTCTTTTTTAAATAGTCTCGGAATTCCGTGCTCCAATATTCTTCTCCCCGATCATATCGAAGGATATGAATACATTTACCCATCTGGTTCTCAACATCGTACTTATATTCTTTGAAATTTTCAAAAGATTCAGATTTGTGTTTCAACAAGAACACATGTCCGTATCTTGAGAGAATATCGGTGAATGTAATAAAGTATGCGGAACCATCCCTGGCATGGGTAGACATAGGACCGCATACATCATTATGTATCTGTTCAAGAGTTCAGTAGCTCTTTCTCCATTTCCAGTATATGGAGATTTGGTCACCAAGTCTTTGAGACATGACTGGCAAGTTTCATAAGATGTAAATTCGAACGGATTCAAATATGCATCCTTATGGAACTTCAGCTAGTCTTGTTTCATCGACATGACCTAGTCTATAATGCCTCAAGAAGACTTCATTCATTTCTGAACTGTTCCTCTTGTGTGTGTTATGTACGTTTAGAACTGTAGTTTGATTCAGAACGTGTACACTGTTATACAACGTACCTTACCCAATCAACACTTGATTTAGGAAAATATTCACAATATTTTGGTACGGAATAAGAGTTGCTTAAAATCAATGTATTACCAGTTGGTAACACTAGGTGATATTTGCCAACTGCTTTGGCTGCAATAATTGCACCATTCTCCACTACTTAGAGACATATCACCCTTTCCCAGTTCTCCACCTTTCTATAGCCCATGTAACAAATTACATGTGTGGGATCCTGATCCGGTATCCAATACCCAGGATGTAGAGTAAACTGAGAAACAGTTCTTCGTAACGAACACACCCGAAGACAATGCATCGACATGCTTTTTCTTCGTTTGGGTGGCGTGGGAATCCGAATATTCCCCTATTCCTTGCTCAGACTTATGACAATCATAAGATAGAGCGGAACCTAGCCCAGTATAATAAGTAGGTTCGGTCAAAACATCCATATTATTATCTTGATTAAGGCATGTCATTAGTCGCTATCAGGAGAGAGAGAAGGATAATCACTTTGCGTGCGCTCTTTGCAAGATTAGATTGGTTATTTTATCTAATCAGGATGGCTCCCACTATTTTTATCAAATCTTCCTTCAAACCTTAAAAGGTAAGATTAGCCAGGATTAATTACACCCTACAGGTTCGCCAATCGTTCGGCCAGGCAGGTATCAGTACTCCGAGGGAGGTTCCCCGTGTTTTCATACGGACCTAATTAAAATAAATCTCGTTTTCCTAGAGGCATAACTCCATTGACACCATTCTAGACACCTACTTGATCGGCTAATTGTAAAGTGCAAAATTCTCCCAGGAGTAAATCTTACTCGCAGTGGGTATCGGGATCCAACTATCATATAGAAGGTATGCAATCTCATTGCAAATTTCAACACTTGAATTTCCCGATAATGGTTTTTACCCCTAGCAACTTATGACCTTGGCTATGGTCAACAAATCATAAGTGCTAGTCAAGTTCAACCCGTCATTTCTTGATTGAATTAAACCCACCTGTGCGACCCTTGGCTAAGGTCAACAAAGCCGCACGACTACCCTAATCCAATCGCATCACATGCTGCAGACAAGCACTAATTAGCTACCGTATACTATGTCTTGGCTATGGTCAACAAACGCAGCACGAATACTAAATAATACTTATCTGAAATGACGGAGGGCTACGCAGGTTTTTAAGAAAACCATGGGCGTAATGAACTTGATATCGTTGTAGAATCTAGTGATTTTGAAAAGGAGTGTTTTTGAGGCTTTTGCTAGTTTCGCTAAAGAGGACACTCCCGGTGAAGGGATCTCGGCTGTTTCCTCATCGAATGAGGTACTGGATATTCAAGAATACCACTATGCAAAGCAAAAACTAGAGAAGCAGTCAAAAGACAAAACCGAGTGGGTTGTAGCATTTGCTAGTTTCGCTAAAAAGGTCACTCCCGGTGAAGGGATCTCGGCTCTTTCCTCATCGAATGAGGTGCTGGATATTTATCAAGGAATATCACTATGCAAAGCAAAAAATAGAGCTACCCTTTTTGAAAATTTGATTCTACAACATCTTTTGGTTTCTTTCTTTTCATTAATCTCATTAATGAAGTCCCATCAATTAATATTTCCTAAACATTACAGAAAAATGAAACGAAAATAGAACGTACGCTTATGCCATCCGCATTCGCCACGGGGCCCCGTCATGCACCATTAGGTTACTTAACAACCGGCAGAGCGGGGGCTGGACTAGCATGGGTGAAAAACATAAGCAATATTTATTATATATCATATATATAATATTACATTCGTCTCACGCGGTTATATGATCAACATCACAGAATCAAGCAGCAAAAGCAGCATATGAAGTATTGGATATTCTAGAATGTCCGTGTTTTAAATTTAGCCAATAATGTAAAACACGGATTCCACAGTCGTGATGAATAGCCAAACCCACATCCCTGACCCCTATGAGAGTGACAAGTAACCCTGCCAATTCTAGAGTTAGGAGACCCGGTGTCAACTCCTTGAGATGGTCTCCCACTAGACTCTAGAACCCGGTTACTTGTGCTTCCTGCCTTGGATCTATCCTAATACGGAAAAGTAAATAATATACAACAGTGGTGACATCATCCTAAACCCGGAAGTGCCCCAATAAAAGAATATTACATGCAGATTTTACATGAATGAAAATAAAAACCCTCATCTCACATAAAACCCCCCGGCTATTCTTTCACGATGATCCAATAAATCATATCAATAGAAACACATGATATCACATATCATCAACGTAAGTAAATATGCGTAACTCTAAAACTCGTTGGCATATAGCAACGAGATTGGGATACCCCACATATTACACTTACGGTCGCAGAAAAGAAACAGAAAACTACAATAATTAGAATCCGCAATTATCTTAGACATCATAAACCCGGAATATCTCATATTCCGGATTTCATGCCTAACTTATAAAACTTGCATTTTAGTCTCAAATTGAAAACTCTTTTCAATTGGTTGTCGGATAATTCAACAAGATTCCCGGCTTAGTGATCGCGTACAATACGCAATTGCGACGGAGTTTTGATCCGAATCAAAACTTCATGGCAATCGATCAATTGAGACTAAACGGTTAGCTTTACAATATATTAACTAGTTTTCATAAAACTAATTAATCCGGATTCTAATAATTGTATCACACACATCATAAAGCTTATAAAGTAACCGCGACATTAGAATTCCGCACGCAATTAGCAAACTAAACCAATTTTTCCAATACTTGAAAAATCCAGTGAGCTAAAGTTCCAAAACCGATCGTTTTAAGCCAATCCGGGAGTCGAAACGAACTCGAAACCCGCCCGAATCTTCATGGGGGCGAAGATCCCAAAGTTAACTATCGAATGGGGGGCCTAGAGAGGGTACCCCACCCCCGAAGCCACCACGAGATGGCCAGGAGGTGAGGCAGACCCGAAACTGCCTAAGGTGGGACAGTTTCGGGTCCCCACCGCCAAGACCACCTTGTGGTGGTCTTGGGCATAGTCACATAATTCACGAATTATTCGGCGAATTCGCGAATAATTCGCGAATTATGTCACTGCTGATTAAATCTGCGAATTATTCGCCGTCACCGAACGCGGCGAATAATTCGCGAATAATTCTCGAATTATTCGCGAATTATTCAAAAAAAAATGAATTATTCAAAAAACAGCAAATAATTCACGAAATCAAAATCTAGCGTCTCATATATTAATTTTTTGCTCGAAATCCTTCCAGAACATTTCCCGAACACTTACCGAATCTTTCCCGAATACCTGCCGATTTTTTCCGAATAGTTCTCCGAATCCGAATTTTCGACCTCGCCGAATTATTGCCGAACCACAAATTTGTGACCATGGTCTTGGGGAGTGGGCCCAGCCGTTCGATCCCCCCGGGGTGTTTCCGGGGTGCGCACACTCCACCCCGCGGCTTCTCGGTTCAAACCGTGAGCCCACGGGGTGTGCAAACAACTCAAAACATCAATTTCGAAACTGTTTTTATCGGCAGTTTTTGCGCGACAAAAACGATAGATTTCTAACATCGCTACAAGTTACCCTAATGTTCTAGCTTGGCTCTGATACCGTGAAAGTCGACCTTAGCACCACCATGAGGTTCTAGAGGCATCAAGTATGCCACATTTTAAATTTTATTAGGTGCTAAGTTAGACTAACAAGATCTTTACTAGATTATTAGGTTTTCCTTTTGTGATGTGATGAACTTAAGAGAAGAAAAGAGTATACAACATTTGTAGTTCGAGTCCTTCTCTTCAATAGCTCCGGGTTGAAGTCCACGCGACTCTATTAGGCTCCTCTTCGAGTTGAACGGACCTCCTTCGTGATCTTTGCACCAAAGACGATCCACCCGAAATCCACTACCTCAAGCTAACCATTCACTAATCTCATTAGTGAAGGCAACACTCCACATCAAATTGCTAATCTAATGTAAGATGGTGAAGTAGGGGTTTATTTTGCTCACTTGTTTGTGTTCAAGCTTCATGATTCATATCTCATGTGAGGGTTGAAGCTTGAACCATGACATTTGAGGAGGAAGATGAAGCTAGAGAGCAACCATATGAGCAGCTCAAGAAAAATGGCTAAGTGTTGAGAATGAGCAAAGAATGAATGACAACTCTTGACCCCCACTCATTCGAGCATGCAATTTTGCAATATAAAATTGCAACCATGCTTGAATAGTGAGTCAAGATGAATAAACTATGAATAAAGCCTATACTTGCAACCATGCTATCATTTTCCACCTCTTTTTCTATTTTTCTCAAAAATAGAAATCATGCTATGCTACACACACACACACACACACATATATATATTAATACATATACGAAAATATTTAGTGAGCTAATGATATTAGTTAAGATACAATTATATCAAATATAATATATATCACATTATTAAATCAACACTTGATTTAATAATCCGGTTATATCACATATGACCGACTAATATCATTTATCTGTATATCACATTATCAAATCAACACTTGATTCGACAATCTGGTTATATCACATATAACCGAACCGATAACAGATAACTGCCGGATTACAATACGGTATCACATACACGTATTTAATCAGGCCCACACACATATCACATATGTGTCCTACTTCGTTTCGCTTGAACCAGGAAACTTCTGTGTGGGACTCTAAAGGCTCGTCAATACGCCAGCAGTAGGTGATGATCACATCAGTCACCCACAAGCCGTCAGCGGTACTAGCTGGACGTAACGGCTACCCGGGTATTGAGCGATATGAAGATCAACAAGCAAGCTCGTCCATACTCTCCATGAAGCCTATCAGTAACACTACCGTACAGTCCGGTCTCTTCGTCTGATATGTCGCATATTATGTCTACGGGTGGTAAATGTCAGTCCCCAGTAACATAATAAGTCATGCCGATGTCTGGCCTATAACGGTTCGAGAAACTACTGATAACACTTATCAGTAAATCTCGGCAGCAGCCCTGGCCAGGGACTTCCAGTTATAGCCAATCGAGTATAGTGCAACATCAACCCCTAATACCGGGAGAGACGAAAGCCCTCCTATCTCTCATTGCCTCCATGTGACTCGGGACTGTACCCAAAATCCACCTGTTTGCACGACTCCTTTGAGCCGTGGTAGGGAGGAAATCAAAGCACAGTGGGAGCCACACAATACTCTATGACGATCTCGGGTCTACAGACTAACCTGAATCAGTATCACTAGAGGACTGCTATCTGACGATAGGTATACTACCACATAGGAGTCCTCGGCGAGTCATGTTTGGTATACCCATTCTCCAATGAGCACCCGTGTACAATCTTTGATGTCACACACCAATGGTTGTGGGATCAACCATCGCCCTCTAAGGGACAAGAAACGTACACACTAGTCTACACTGGAATATCGATGTCCTGGTCTCGATATTCCCACGACTAGGAACTGATTAAAGGATGTATTTGTGGACCACCTTGGCCCCACCAGTATGATCTCATCATAGTCCTGGTAGTCAAGTACATATCTTAAGGGCTTTATCAACATGTGAGAGCTAGACAGTATAAATACTAGTCTACATGTTAAGATAAAGGTAACCTGATAGCATACTATCATGTCGAGCAAGAAAATTCTCTATATATATGTCCAAGCATCCACTATATCATCAATAATGGTCTCTAGGGCATACATATTACTAACATATATATATGAAGAAACGGGTTATTAGATAGCTGGCTGATATTAAACCACCAGCTAGCCTATTACATAGCCCAATCCGACCGTTAAATCGTCAATCCGCTCTGGACACCTTGTTCTATACATAGAGTGATCTATATATCTAAAATTTTAATCATCTTGACATTATCTATGTCTTCGATCATGTGTTCCCAATATATGATATTTTTATTGTGTTAACAGCCATCCATTTTTTAAATGCTTGATCCATCACTTGTAATGCATCATATCGATCAAAATTTCACGTACATAGATCACCGCATGAGTGGAAAAAGGTGGCTGAAGCGAATTGTCGATTTGATAGTCGGATTGGGCTATATAATATGTTAACTGACGGTTTAATATCAGCTATCTAACTGATAACTCGTTCCTCTCTCTCTCTCTATATATATATATGTATGTATGTATATGTGTACACACACACATGTATATATATGTATATATGTATGTATATGTATATGTATATATCTATGTATATGTATGTATATGTATATATTTATGTATATGTATATATACACATATATATATACACACATACATATATGAGTGATCTATTGCAAACCGGTCCACATTTTTTTAAAACAGGAACTCTCAATCCACGACATATTTGAACAATCCGAACCGTTCAAGTTGATCACCTTACCCTCATGTGTATGTTTATGAAAAATCAAAGGATTTGAAGAGCTCTAACACATGCATCGAATGTGTGCAAAATGAACGTCTTTCAATATATCAACATAAACTTCATCCGATGCATGTGTTAGAATTCTTCAAATCCTTTGATTTTTTTATAAACACACACATGAGAGTATGGTGATTAACTTGAACGGTTCGGATTGTTCAAATATGTTGTGTATCGAGAGTTTCCGTTCTTAAAAAATATGACCGGTTTGCAATAGAGCGCTCGCTTATATATATATATATATATATATATATATATATATATATATATATATAGAGAGAGAGAGAGAGAGAGCTGGCGGCCCTTTTAAAATATGAGCCCTCGCCCTCAGAACATACATACCCCCATGTATTTCATCGATCGAAAAAGACCGTTTTGATCTATGTATGATGAAACCCTTATATACAAAATATCTCGGGATTTAAAGATCTCTAACGCGTTCATCAAGTGACTGCAATTTTTTTACCGATAAACCGTTGATTTTTCTATCTGCTTGATGAACGCGTTAGAAGACTTTAAATCCCGAGATTTATTGTACATAAGGGTTTCATAATACGTAGATCAAGATGGCTGGTTTGGATCGGTGAAATACACAGGGGTATGTATGTTTTGGGGTGATGGCTCATTTATTTAAAAAGGGTGTCGACTCATACTCTTTCTACACACACGCTAGAATTTTTGCAGGCTATCTTCTTGCAAATATAAAATATTATTTCATAATAACTTTTATAATAAATAATAAAATAATATTTATAATTAATAATAAATGGAATTAGATAAGGATAAGAAGCTATCTATCTTTTGCAAAAAGTAAAAATTTAATTAGCAATTAACAAATTATATGAGAATAATCTACCATGCTTATGCAACAATAGACTTCAAATCTTCTGAAATATACAAAAGGTTAAAAATAATTAAAAATATTATCATATTTAAATGCAAAATTTTCCATTAGGGATAAATAAACAACACATAAAAAAATATATCGGATTTATGTAATATAAAAAGTATTTTCACATTCTACACATAGAAATTGATAAAGAATTTATTATTCTTATTTAAAAACAAAATTGATAATTGCATATGTGCCATAGTTTGAATTTAAAGAGCTATATCTTTAAAATTCACACTATTTATTCCCACATGATTTGGTTGATTCAAAAAGATACTCTTTCTATGTAAAAAGTAATTACATAGCTTATAAAGATTTTCTAAATTTATATTTCTTATTTTAATAATTTTTATATTTGAATTTGTTATAGTAAGAATATTTTATATTATAGCAAATTTTAGCAAACATACAGACCAAAACAGTGCCAATTTGCTTCAAAGAGTAGTGTGTGTTACTTACTAAGTATATGTAGTAACTTTCACTTCTCTTAATATAAAATTAAGAAGGGTTGTGTAGATATATTAAATACATGGTTGAATTAAACATGATGACTTTTTTGGATGGTGAGTTTTCACAATTTTTTTTGGGCAGGGGACTAAACTTGTGCTTCTATTTTTCCCAAAATTAAAACACAATACCTGATATATGATACATGCATTGCACGTGCAGAAAACTAGCTTACAAAACCCAAGTCAACCATCACGATTGTCAATCTAAGAGACTAATCGCAGTTAGTTTACCTTCTAGATCTACACCTTTTAAAAATCAAGCTTCTATGTGTCATGACTTAACCTTCATTAGCAGATTCGTTTTCTCTGCCCAACGGATTTTTCTTTCTGGAAAATGAAATTCAAAGGTCATTGAAATCTGAATTTTTGCTTAAAAAGAAAGATTGGAGCAATAAATTCGAAAATTTCAACCACGAGAAAGGAAAAATAAGAGAATTTAAATTGCTTAATAACACCTCAACGTTACACCGCTTCACATTCCCTCCCCCCACATTTTATAGTTTTCTTCTCGACACTTCAATATCCTAATATATTTCACCTTTAATATTTTGCTATCTTATGCTTTTACAATCATGTCTATTTTGCGTTGGCTTGCTCCTAAAATTATATAAACAAAAAATTATGAGAACGATTTTCAATGAATAAACCGACACAAAATAAATATAATGATAAAAAGTAGAGGATAGTAAAGTGTCAAAGACGAAATACATTAGGGTATTAAAATGTTTTATACGAGAAGCATAAGGTATTAAAGTGCTAAAAAATATAGAGGTATTATTAAGCAAAGATCGTGCTCATCTCTCTCTCTCAAAAATTCTCGTTTTTCTCTCTCCATATAAAAACCCTAGCCACTTCTGCTCGATCTCAAACCCTAAACTTAAGATCTACAGCAGCGGCAGCGGCATCCCATCAGCCTCTTTCACTGTGAGTATCGATCAAACCCTTTTCCAATTTAGGATTTTTCCACACCATGCATACCATGTGTTCGAGGTAATGCCATTGAGGGAGAGAAACACCAAACATCATCATCATGGAACTAGAAAGAAGAACCAAGAAGCCAACAACAGAATCCGAGGACAGGATCAGCAAGCTGCCCGATTCCATTGTCCATTACATCTTCTCATTTCCTTGTTTGTTCGCGAGAGATACCATGATCATGAGCGTGGTATCCAAGCGATGGAGGTACCTGTGGAAATCTATGCCCTTTCTCAACTTTGTGGACGGAGATTTTCTCGAACAGGAAGAGGATGACAGCATGGTTGGGAGCTTTGATCGGTTCGTTGATTCGTTCTTGCTGCTCTGTGATGGCTCCGATTTGCGTTCGTTTCGGCTCGAGTTGTCCATTGACTTGCACCCGGACGGGCAGCATCACATCAACTCGTGGCTTCACCTCTCGACGAGGCGGAATGTGAAGGTGATTGATCTTTATTTCTAAGTGCATCAAATGGGTATTACGTTGCCTTGTTGTGTCTGCACTTGCGAGTCTTTGGAAGAGTTGAGAGTTGTGTTTGTTAAAACCATGAAGATTAGTCTTCCTGTATCGGTTGGGCTTGGTTGCTTGAAAAAATTGCATCTTTGTTATGTATATATCGATGGCGACTCGATGGATAAACTCGTTTCTGGTTGCCTGGTTCTTGAAGAGTTGACTCTGGTAAGAAGTTTGCTTACATTGGTGAGTATTGCTTTTGGTGTGCTACATCATTTGTGTGTGGAAAAGTGTTTTCTTATCGGGGTGATCTTTCGAATTTCTTGTCCTAGTCTTCTATCGTGTCGCTGGGTTCGGAACTATTTTGATGTTCAAGAAGCTTCATTTGATAACCTATCGTCTGCAGTCAGTGCATCCGTAGTTACTGCTGTTGACCCTGATCTTGGATCTTGTGGAAATGCCATTGAAATTATTGGAGGGCAGCCAAATGATGAAACCCTCAAGAGCATTAACCCAAGGATTGAGGTATATGTACACTTTCATATCATTACTTGTATTTGTTCATATATATATTGAGTATTCATCTGATTTTAAAATTTATGATTGATTGAGCTATTATAACGGTAGCGAATACTTTGTGTATTACCATGGTTTTAAATATCCCTGACATGTCCAATATGTCATTCACATGTTTTTTTTCAGCATCACCAATATACATTTAAACAGGCTATAACTCTCAATAGGTTTTAACATTCTTCCTGTCATTGTTCATTAGCTGATTAGCCCCCCTCCCCCCCTCCCCAAAAAAAAAAGGTTCAATCAAGGTTCATAAATTTCTTAGGAAGTTCTTACATCCAAATATAATGATGAGATGTGTGCTATATAGTATATGTTAGCCTACGACCAGTACATTAAGCCGATAGATTCCTTTATGTTGAATTGGCCATAGGATTTCTAACTTGAGTGTAAGCTTGCTTGTCCTTGAGCCATAAATTCGAGCAGATTGCATTGCCTATTTACAGAACCCCTACCATTTGGTTCACATTCGCACCTGGACATTGTTGAACTGATTGAGTCCAGCCATCTCTTGAGCTAGATGTGTATCGGACCGCATGGTTCCCATTTTGGGATTAGCCGACATCATGCCCCTAAGTCGAACTAGTTTCCCTTGTATAATTTTGCTTCCGCATAATTTTAACCTCTCCGCTAGGCATTTCACACTCTTGCTAGCATCCCAACAAAATCGCTACCGATCAGGATTAGGATGTTTACCAATCTCTAGAATATATACCTAATTACCCATATAGGGGAATCTAACGGGTACAAAACCACATACCTAACCTCAATGTTGTTGATGGAAAAATGCATATTGAAGCTGGAGGGCAAAGCTGAGGTTTTAGGTCTGAAAAGTTAGATAAATATACTAGTAAGTAAAAAAAGATTGAGATTTTATTTTGATGATTTCTATGGGTTCTTAATTTTCTATGGCAACTATAAAAATATAATAAAGCATCTTAAATATAAAAATTATAAATAAGTCATCAATATAACATCTTAAGAAATAATTGTATAGAATAAAGACAACAATCTTATTAGACTCGATCATTCTATCATTTTGTACGATAAATTGTAATTTACAAAAGATTAACAAATGATTGATAATAGAAGGATTATGAAGCTAATTGTATACATATATAAAACACATAATGTGCATAATTTAAACATGTCTATAAGAAGAAAATAAGACATAGCAATTGCAACTACCAACTACCACCAAGACCATACAAAGGCATGTCACGGATACATACCCTGTGAAGTGAAGCAATTCTGGTATTAATGAAGCTGAGATGCATAAATAAATCAAGTGCATGATGCAAACGAGGGAATTAGCCTACTTTGGGCGTTTTCCACTTTGGCCTGCTAGAAAAAAGGGTTGAAGCGGATCTTCAGGTCCTTAGAGCACGCCACGGGCGCTTCACGTCTCTACAGTGGCTCAGGTGCTGTAAGCTAGTTCTTACTATGAAGTAATGCGTGTCTTTTTTAAAACAAGCGTCTAACCTTGAAACTTTGGGAGAGAGTGATTGAACACAGGCTAAGGAAGGATATTAAGATAACAGAGAACCGGTTTGGGTTCATGCCTGGACGATCGACGACAGAGCCTATTCATTTGCTTCGTCAACTTGTCGAGCGTTTTCGAGAGAGGAGAAGAGATTTGCATATGATATTTATTGATTTAGAAAAAGGGTACGACAAGGTACCTAGAGAGGTATTATGGGGGACAATGATGAAGAAGGGGGTCCCCGTTAAGTATATTGACATAATCAAGGATATGTACGATGGAGTAGTGGCAAATGTTAGAACTTGCGGCGGCTTAACGAGTGATTTTCCGATTACAATTGGTTTACATCAAGGATCTGCATTAAGTCCATTACTGTTTACCATCGTGATGGATGAGCTTACTAGAACTATCCAAGATGAGGTACCTTGGTGTATGCTATTCGCTGATGATATTGTTCTAGTAAATTGAACGAAAACAGGGGTTAATGCCAAATTGGAATTATGGAGGCAAACATTGGAATCTCGGGGATTCAGATTGAGCAGGTCCAAAAGAGCATATATGCATTGCAAATTTAGTAACCAGAGAAGTCAAAATCATATTGGTATAACATTGGAATGGCAAGAGATATCACCGAGCGATCAGTTTAGATATCTAGGTTCCATCATCTAAAACAATGGGAAGATCGATAGTGATGTTAATCAAAGGATCCAAGCTGGTTGGTTGAAATGGAGGAGTGCAACAGGGATTTTGTGTGATTGTAACTTTCCGTTAAAATTGAAAGGGAAATTTTATCGGAGCGCTATTCGGCCTGCCTTATTATATGGTACAGAATGCCGGGCTCCTAAGAAGCATCATACACAGAAGATACACATGTTTCGTTGGATGTGCGGTAACACCAGAAAAGATAAGGTGCGAAATGAGGATATTCGTGCAAAAGTTTGTGTAGCACCTGTGGAGGAGAAGATGCGGGAAAACCGGCTAAGATGGTTTGGTCATGTGCGACGCAGACCTATGGAAGCACCGGTTCGACGAATAGATACTCTCGATATGGGCAATGGCAAAAGGGCAAAAGGGAGACCGAAGAAAACATGGATGGAGGTGATACAAAACGATATGGTTTCCAAAGAACTCAATGAAAGTATATTGTTCGATAGGAGTGAGTGGAGGCGGAGGATTCATGTGTTGGATCCGGCGTGATTCTCATGTTGGTTCATGTAGCCTATCCCATATGCTTAGGATAAAAAGGCTCAGTTGTTGTCGTCGTCTAACCTTGAACCAAAATCTATATTGAAATTCACAACCTCCCATTTTACGAATCCCGTGTAACGGTGATTCGAGAAAAGTGCAGGAGTTTTCAGTCAAACATTTGAAACTGCTTACTAATCATAACTGAGTGGCAGTCTATAAAATCTATATTGAAATTCACCACCTCCCATTTTACGAATCCCGAGTAACAGTGATTCAAGAGAAGTGCAGGAGTTTTCAGTCAAACATTTGAATCTGCTTGCTAATCATAACTGAGTGGCAGTCTATAGAAGTTGTAGTCATATTCTGAACTTGGTGCTATTTCTGGTTTGGACATGTACATTAGCCTAAAATCCTGAGTAGTTATAATAAAGGTTTCATCCTCCATACATTTCTCCTGAAAGCAAGGTTAGGAAGCATGTAAATTAGATACAAGGGGCATGTGGTCATTTCCTTCTTTTCCTTTTTTCTTTTAATTGGGTACTGAGAATGTTTTTGTAATGTAGGCCTTCGTCTCTTGTTGGAACCACCCAATATTTATAAGACAATATCTAGTGGTTAGTATTCAATATTAGCTTTACTGGTCTCAACAGAAACTTTGGAAGTCCCCGTCGGTGCACCGAAACTTTGAAGTTACTATGAGGGTTGATTGAAATAATTTTATATTCACACACTGCAAGTTGAGCGACCTTGAAAGTTGAAACCTAGACTTTTGAATAGCGGAATTTTTTTTAATTTTCTTTTTAAATGCATGACTGATGGGATTTGTACCTGGATTCCTCTCATATCTTCGCATGTATCTACTGCTGCACATAAAAGGCATGAGAGCTTTATTTGAATATTCAAACAATCACATTATTGCATTTAGTTGGTGTGTATTGGCTATTCTTGGATCATACTGAAAGGGAATTAAAGCCATATACAACAGTATTAATCTTCTCCTCTGTAAAGCATAAAATATATGTTGAGAAATGAGGCTGAAATTTGAACAGCATTGAATCAGTATAAGTGAGTGGACACCAATAGAAAACATTGTATTCCTACATATATCTTTCTTTCAAGATATACATTTCCAATAAAATACTTTTATTTTCTAGGTTGTTATTACTTCAAATGTAATCTGAGTATCATGGGAGAAAACAAAGAATGTAGCATATATTGTGTTATCCCTACATATATTGTTCTCTTGCTGGAGGTCCTCCATACTTCAGCATTCCAGTCTACCTTTCAATCTCAGCTTCCAGAAAGGACGGAAAATGGCTATTCCACAGAGGTAAATTCGAGCTTCAAAGAAAAGCTCCAGCCTAAGATGATGAAGGCAATCGATAGGGCAGAAGAGTTCTTGTCCATTCTAGCGGTAACTCCCAACCAAGGCGATACCTATACACATTTGTTTGCTGATTTTTTCTGCGCTCCAAATCTTGATGATGGAGATAATCAGGTAAAACTAATACTAATAATTTGAACCAATACATACTAATTCGGAGTTTTCTATTAACATTTATTTGTCATCTTTATGGTTGAATTCAGATTCAGATTAATATTTTTTCTTTTTTGTTTTTATTTGTTCCCTTCTGGTTTCTGGTTTTTTGGCAAGAGAAGCAGAGAAGGTGAAGGAGAAGGTTAGGGAAATGAGGGGTGAACACATAAAATCACACATACATATTCATATCCTAATGATAAATGTTAATTATATGCTCTTATTCACTTATTGCAGGACAGAGCTTCAGAGACCAGTCCTGGTGCAGCAAGCGACGATGGCGGCAGCGACGGCAATGACAATGATGAAGGCGACAACAGCGATGATGAAGGAGACAACAGCAGCAACGACGACGAAGACAATGGCACCGAAGATGATAGCGACGACGACAACGGGGACAGTGACAACAGCGACGATGAGGAGGGGACCTGAAGTGGGACATAGAGTGAAAGCTAGAATAGAGAGCAAAAAAAGAGATGATTCCAGTATTATTAGATACAGGTTTCATTTCATTCAGAGAGGTTGTTGATGTTGTTTGCTTTCATGATGGTAGGTTTAGAACATTTTCTGCTACACTATAGCCAAAGAGTCTGAATGTTGCATGTTTATATTTTAAATGGATTGTAATTTATCCGACATATGTTACTTTTAGTAAACATGTTTAATGGAATAACAAGAAGTCTCTGTGTAACATCATATATTCATTATTCTATCTCATGCATACAAATGTTTAATTGGAGTGCATACAGTGTATGCCTTACAGTTACAGGTATGGCGACCGCGGAATCTGACCACCCGTCTCATTCTATGGAGATATCCTTTTGATAGCGGGATTGAACTCAATGTTTGGATCTTAGTGAAATTCGAACGCATCCAACCAGATTCCAGATATATAGTCCGACGAGCTCATACCAAAGGATCAGGATCCCTTTGTCCTCTCGTACAACGAGTTTAAGTGAGAGGTGCATGCTTGTGATGGTTCAAGAAGAGAATTAAGGGCTCAGGTTTGCAGGGCAAGGAAAAACTGTGAGGTCCTCAGATTTCTTTCTTTAACCATCAAGAACATGGGTCCTCTTTGGTTTACAACTGATATGCACCGTTGGATTCGTCATATTATCTACGTATCGAAATCATCTAGATATATTCAGGGGCTCATCGACTCTAAAATTATATAGTTACACTCCAATTAGAACATTCACATAAATAGAGACAGAATGTGTATCGAATATCACAAAAACCTCTTATGTCAGTAAAAAACTAGGTTAATTCCAAATAACTTGTTGGATTATGACCCATTTCGTTAAAAGATATAAAAATATCCCTTCTAAAATACAAGAAAATGTTGTGATATTCACTCTTTGATCATATATCATGAGGGGTGAGAATATTCCATTTTTAAACAACCATCAATTTGGTCAAGCATATACCAAGCATCTTTTCACCAGAGAATGTATCAAGATTTTAGTCTGCACTACAGTATCCTTCGCCAATGAGATCGCCATCCGTTACAATCAGTATCCATAGAAAAATCTCAAAGAAGGCCCCATAGAAATTTAAGGAACAAACACCGGCAATGAAAGTTTCATCATGTGTGAGTTTTTTTCCACAGGTACATACATTAATTTACCTCAAGAACAGGTATTAGGAAATCTCAGTAAGCAATGATTATATGCCACCAATCTAAACAAATGCATACCAAATTTTGCATAGTTTCATCAAAATCACTACCAACATGAGCTTTACTGGAAAAGGAAAAAATATTAGATGCAACTGTAGGTAATACACAGATCAAGCTGTCATGAAAACCACTGATAACAATTGCAAGCATCTCTAAATAAAGCTACACCAGTTTGTAATGATATCACAACCATTTCTTCCTCGCTTCTATCTCCTACCTCATATCCTCTCCTCGACACTGTCGTCCTCATCCCCTGCAGCAGCGCTGCTGTACTCTGAATCTTCGTCCTGCATTAATTGGTTGAGAGCATGTCATGAACTTTTACTAATGTAATATTAAGACATGATTTCATGCCTATATTTTGTTTAGTTATAATACGCGGCCCGCTATGGGACCCACCCCCTTCCCTGTTTAACAAATAGGGTTGGTCTCTTCTCGGCTAACTTTGGTTGGTTGTATGTTTGGAACTTTCTTAGCTTTTCTCCTTGTATTCTATTCTATCTATGGTCCTTCTTACCTTGTCAAAATGGCAAAAAGCAGAAGAAAAGAAAAAAGAAAGATGAAAAGAGCAGGAAAAAGGAAAAAGAGGGACATGAAATTTTTTTTTACAGAGATGATAATTGAATCTGAATCAAAATTCCATATTCCAAACAACCAATGAGGTAGTAAAGCACGATGTGCATAGGGTTGTAACCGAAGCCTGGTTTACAGATAAGGGTGGTTTTAATGGAAGCTATAGACACTAAGTAGCACATATACATATACAAGACAGTTTACATATCAGATCACAGGTTCACAACTTTCCCAAAGTCTAGGATATGATTTGTGCCAATTCTTGTTTACACACAATAACAAAAAGTTATCAAAATAGCAAATCTGAATAAAGAGGTATTCCTGCATAGATCCTTGGCGTATCAGCAAACGATACATGCACTATAAAGTAGCTACCAGTGGGGACAACAACCCCCTCCCCCCAACAAAAAAAGAACAGAAAAAAAAGAAAAAGAGAATAACCCAAGGATTTTCTGTTTTGAAACTTATAACATAAATTTAAGGACATGGCAGGGGAAAAAAATTCTGCAAGCATTCTCAAAAATGGATACGAGACCAATCTAAAATGGATACGTATCCATGAAATATAGGTTAGGCAAGACTGAAGAAGAATAAAAAGCCAACACGGGAGATGGCATGACATAGGAATGGGGATACAAATCAAATCCTTATGAAGTAGGACATAGAGATACGACTATGTAAGCATTCATTCTATGTAAAAATTTAAATATTACTAAGAATGAATGAGGATAATTATTCTAATTTAGAGAAACTTTAAGCACATACATGCATACATAGACGTGCTGCCAATGCAAGTGCATAAATTCTGGTAACATGAGCACAAAATTACATATAGCCTAATAGTAAAGCCTCTTTACAGTTGAGCAAGATGTCTGGGTTCAAACCCCGCCTGTATTAGATTATGATCTATTATCCACATGCGCGCGCATGCATGCTTGTGCACTCAATAGTAACCTATCATATAATCTAGACATTTGTACAGTGAAAAACTCTTGGCTATTCAAATTTATATGGGTAAGGACGGTAGGCTTAAAAGGTCCACTTTATTTATAAAAAAATGTATACTAAAATTCTTATACTTTTATACAAAGAGTAGTTTTGATGTTATTTTACAAATTAATAACATCTTAATACATTTAAACTAGTACGCACGCGTGCGTGTGAACATATTGTGATACGTACGGAAAAAGTGTTGTGTTTAAGAATACAGAATATGTGCCTACGAATGTTTTATAAGTTTCCAAAGAGTGTTGAAGATAAAACGGTATAGTACAGAAAAAGGGCCAACAGTGGTAAAGTGCCCGACATACGTGGTTTCCATTGAGTTTTCAAGAAGTGCTGGTAAACATAGATATGGCTCCACATTAAAAGTGCCTGTTTAATATAGGGTGGGACCAAGGTCTAGTGACACTGGACGGAACTGAAGGGCTAACCATATATAAGATGTGGATGATGCAACACATATAAACTATGGATACAAGTTCTAATCTATATGCAAATTACACAAAGAGTCCAACATTTAACGTTGTGATTAATAAATAATATAAACTATCAATCAAATAATCACAAGTGAATATCAGAGTTAAAAGCAATGGATTTAATGTTGGTAAAAGGTAAGCCTACTGGTGCAAATCAACTAAACTTAAGCCTGAGAACATACAAAATCAGTTTTACCTCAATGCACCTTCAATTTACACGAACTTGCATCAATTCAGAATTTTTATCGTAATTTAATCAGATCCGAGACTGAAACGGAGGTTTTGCAGGTTGTTCTTTATTGGGCCTGCTGTTTAGGGAGCATGACTCAGGCTGGACAGCAACAATCATTGTTGTTCACAGCTGAATTGTTCCAGGATGGCCTGGACCAGCTCTGCAGCTCTTTAATGTTGCTGAAACAGAGTGTTTTTGGCCTAAATAGATCAGATTGAGACTAAAATGGGAGCTGTTCTACTACAGAATTGAGGCAAAATCAGAGTTTTGATTGTTGAGTTGGTGGATGTGAAAAGATAATGACAAATTTGAAAGTGGGAACGGATAAAGGATGGAAAACTTCTCGACCGCAGCCGATGGCCTCTAATACACTCAAAAGAGGTTCAGACTTAAGCAAACAAAGCTTTAACAATTAGATTATCATTCATCAAGTCTGCCTCTTACATTACTACTTAGGCCTTTATATAGGCTTCCTTATTCAACTTTTCAACAGGCAAAATGGTAAAAACATTTTAAACATAAAGCTAACACAAGTGAAATTTAATCTAGAAGATAGCTGGGTAAAATAGTAATTCATGAATAGCACATTAAACATTTTTTCCCCTCCATCACCTAGCTTCTAACATATGAGATGTATAATGCACAGATGAAGTCGATGGATTTCAAAGACCGATGATAAGCTATAAATATAGGCCCAGTGAGATCACAGATGAATGTGAAGATCGCTTAGATATTTATGTGTGCATATAGTCCTTAGGATAGAATTATGGACTTTGATGATGCTCGATATCGGTGATCTCCCAGATCGGGACACGTGGCAGATGACGTGTCCCAGGGCTCACAAGAAAGGACCTACACTGGCCGACCAGACCACTCCTGTGCCCGTCCTACAAGCAAACGCTGGCTCACCTCCGAGCCCCCAGCACAATTGGCCTCCTCGGCCGCACAGCTCGTCTCCGAGCTATTACAGACCCGAGTCTCCTCGGCCCTCTCAGCTCGCCTCCGGGCTTGAGCAGAACCAAGATACCTCGGCTCTCCCGCTCTTCCGCGAGCTCTCCCGCCGAGGTCATCTTCCTCGGTCTCATCGACCGACCAACAACACCACTTGCAGGCGTAACCGCCATCCTGCGAATCTCGTCATGCGCGAGATCTCCGCCGGCCACATCCCACGTTCCACGCCACCACGATCCCCCATTAACGAGTCTGTTTCGCCATTAATGGCAGGTCCCGCTAATCACGCGGGCGTGGCGTCAGGAGTGTAACGGCCGGCGTGCTTCTCGCGCCTGCCTCGCCTGCTGCCACCACTATATAAATCCTTTCTTCAGACGGTTCAAGTAAGACATTTTTACTCCATTAAACCATTATTCTGCTCGGATCTCTAGTCTAACTTGACCGTCGGAGGGTCCTCGGTGGTACAACCACCCCGGGACTTTCTTGCAGGTAGCTCGGCAACCACAACCTCAAACCTATTGAGATCCACACACTTCAGGAGCGACAGCCTCCAGATCCAATCTCAGCCATCCATCGTCGCCATCAGCAGATCAACGGAAGGTAACATCTTGGCGCGATCCCAGGTCGCGTCAGCTGGTGCCGTCTGTGGGAAATCCTTGATTCTACCAAAAAAAAGTTCACTTTCCGATCTCAATCAAATGGCGAGCGATCATCACGACGATCCAAGCACCAGCCGCCGCCTCCCCGTCAACAGAGGCGCGGGCGAACCTCCTCCGCCGAATTCCATCAATGCCCTCGCCGGCCGCATAAACCAACTCGCGTCTGTTGTGGAGGCGCTGATCCGCGTCCAAACGGCGGGCTAAGATCACCAAGTTTCCGCTCCCCCGTCCCGGGGCCAGGATCCCTACAGGGGGAAAGAAGGCTCCGTCCGCGTTGGCACTGCCGACCACCGCTTCGCTACCTTCTACGGCCATGGATCTCCCAGGCCGATACGTTCAGAGATCTGCTGGGCGCCCCAAAGTTCGACACCAAGGTTCGTCGCCAGAGCTCCTCGTCCTGAGATCCTCCGCGCGCCTGTCCTTCTTGAGGAGTTGTCTGTCAGCTCGCCGTTACTAGGCATGACCGACACCCCCTCCTTCGGCGGGGTCGCGCAGACGGAACTGGCCACGGCGGCTCGAGGGCCACCTCGCTGGGGGATCTAAGAAACCTCATTGAGAGGAACAGGAGCCGCGGCCAGACACAGGCCTCCAACAGTAGAGGCCGGGGATCAGAATGCGCCGAGTCGTCGGGATACCACGATCGACTCGACGCCCTCGAGAAGAAGATCGAGGGTATGCACCGGGAAGGACACCGTTCGTGCAACGGGGCTAAGTACGCCGCCGACTCGCTCACAAAACCGTTCACGAAGGAACTGCTCGCCGTCCATGTCTTCTCCCACAACAAGCCTCCAAAGGTCTCTCTCTTCGACGGTAAATCTGACCCGAAAGACCACTTGAATGCATTCACTGCGGGAATGAGCTTCCAAGACAACTCCGACGCCGCCCAGTGCCGAGCTTTCCCGGCCACTCTCATCCGCTCTGGGCGAGACTGGTTCCGAGGACTCGAACCGTGCTCGATCTCAACCTTCGACGAGCTGGCCACACAATTCCTCGGCCACTTCGTCGGGAACAGGCGACAGAAACGCACAGTCGACCATCTTTTCACGATCAAGAGCGGAGACAAGGAGACGTTCAAAGCATACGTCGCCCGCTTCTACAATGCCCTTCTCGAGGTCCCAGAGCACCGGGATGAGACGGTCATCATGGCTCTAAGGTCTGGTCTTAGGCATAAGGAGTGGTTACGCTCCTTTGCATTAGCGCAACCTAAAACCATGGCCGAGGTAAAGGCCTAGACCGAGCGTGAGGTCCATCTCGAATCCGAGGTGAACGCAAACCTCCCTCGGGTCGAGCAAACCGACCAAAAGAAAAGAGCAAGAGAAGAGAGAAGGGGACATGAGTGGCAAAAGCCCCACCTCCCAAAATTCCAGGAGTACACCCCGCTCAACGTCTCCCAGGCGGTGCTACTAGAGGAGACCAAGGGTGAGAGGTTCTTTAAGCTTCCCCCAGTCCCGCGAATGGCCTCGAAGCGAACCGGGGCCCCTACCGTGGTTTTCATAGGTCGCTGGGCCACTCAACGGAGAGCTGTAAACAACTCCGAGACTATATTGAAGAGCTCAACCTTTCGAGGCACCTCGCAGCGTATCTAAGGGACAAGCAGCAAGCTGACCGCGAGCAGGAGCAGCATCCCTCTCCCGCCGAGCTGACCATCGGCCAGATCATGGTAATGTCAGCAGAGGATACGCCTGGTATCCACGAAGCTCGGTACCCCATGCAGGGCATAGATACCAACAGACATCCGGGGGGCTCGAGCTGCATGAATAAGAACATCTACTAGCATGTATTTTTTTCAGAGCAATGTACATCTTTTTTGAGATCTTTTGTTTATATAATAAAGGGATCAATAGAGCATTGCAGAAAAGAAAAAGAATTTTATTCATTCAAGAGGAACTATAGGCTCTTCAGCCGTACATAAAAAAAATTACAATAGCGGGGGAACAGGGTGCAGAGAACACTGCTCGTGGTACTCTGACGATATTTCCGCCAGCCGAGCCCGTGCAGCGTCCAGCCTCTGCCTTCGATCCCCTCCCCCCCCCGCGAGCGTCGGCATAGCGCCTCAATTAGTAGCACTCACGGACGAGCGCTTCCGAGTGGTCTAGCTGACTCACAGAGATCAGACCGAAGCGCCTCAGAGACCTTAGCTTTCTTATGGCCTCATCGAACATCATTTCAGATAAGGGGTTGTAAAGCCCCGGCGACGCTCTCCAGATGGAGTACATCAGCAGCTGAAGGAGGGAGGACCGTCGGGGGAGCAATCGGCCGAAGTGGTCCTCGATCCTGCTTATTACCAACTGCACCGTGTCCTCAGTGCGGTACAGATCGTAGAGGTAGACATCCTCGAAGTTTATGATATCTTCGATGGTGAAGGGAAGTCCTGCATTTTTGCGTTTCGGGTGTGAGGAAGGGAGTAAACAATTACCCCCTCAGTTTTATAGCCTCCAACGCCCTCCAGAGTTCAACGGTCGTCCGTTTTCACCCACAACGGTGCCGCCACGCGGCAGAAGTTGCACCGATCGATGCAAAACTGAAACGACACTCCGCCGCTTCGCGTTCCCCACATAATCGCAACACGTGTCGCCAGCGACCGTACCTCTTCCCGGTGCGCCGACTGGCTATCAAAGTCAAAGACCACACAAAGAGGCAGCCCTGCAGCTACCCTGTTCGGCTATCCCTGGCCGGTAGCTCTCCTACCCCATAATGCCAGGGATTTAAGCCTTCTCAATGAGGCGACCGAGCAGTTTCACTGCTTGGTTCATCCTTGGCAGGTTTCCCATGCTATCAAGGTCAAAGCCCTCGCCAAGAGGCAGCCGAGCGGCTACCCTGCTCGGCTATTTCTGGCCGGTAGCTTACCTACCTCACAACGCCAGGGATCTAAGCCCTCACTATGAGGCAACCAAGCAGCCTCACTGCTTGGTTCATCCTTGGCAGGCCTCCCACGACCCCTCCAGCGCCAAGGATCGAAGCCCTCATAAAGAGGCAGCCCAGCAGCTACCCTGCTCGGCTATCCGTGGCTGGTAGCTTCCCTACCCCACAATGCCAGGGATCTAAGCCCTCGCCAAGAGGCAGCCCAGCAGCTACCCTGCTCGGCTATCCCTGGCTGGTAGCTTCCCTACCCCACAATGCCAGGGATCAAAGCCCTCCCCAAGAGGAAGCACGGAAGCTACCCTGCTTGGCTATCCCTGGTCGGTAGCTCGCCTACCCCACAACGCTAGGGATCTAAGCCCTCACCAAGACGCAGCCTAGCGGCTATCCTGATCGGGTATCCCTGACTGGTAGCTTCCCTACCCCACAACGCCAGGGATCTAAGCCCTCACCAAGAGGAAGCCCAGCAGCTACCCTACTCGACTATCCCTGGTCGGTAGCTCGCCTACCCCATAACGCCAGGGATTTAAGCCCTCGCCAAGAGGCAACCCTGCAGCTACCTTGCTCGGCTATCCCTGGCTGGTAGCTTCCCTACCACACAATGCCAGGGATCAAATCCTTCGCCAAGAGGCAGCCCTGCAGCTACTCTTCTCGACTATCCCTGGCTGGTAGCTTCCCTACCACACAACGCCAGGGATCAAAGCCCTCACGAAGAGGCAGCCCAGCAGCTACCCTGCTCGGCTATCCCTGGCTGGCAGCTTCTGTAACACCCGAGCCCAATACTACTAATTTCAGTTACCGTTTGAACGTAGTATGGCACTTATTTCATTTATCTTGCTTGATTGTTACTTACTGTAAAATTTTACCCGGCAAATTCATTTCTGCATATAACAATTTTTGGCATCTAAAATAAAATTAAAAATATTCATCTTGGCCTGCTTGACACCCCTAACCCTGTTGTAGCGTCCGTGCATCGTGTTCTCGTCCCGTTCAGTGAAACGGGCGAGTTTGGACGGCTACGTGCACGTACGTGTGTCCGTTTTGGGGGTATGCTTTTTAATCATAAAACACTTCATTTTAAATTTTGGATCCCGCTTAAAATTCTATTATTTCAATTTCGAATTTTTGGACCCGACCCGGGCGCGATTTGGAAATGTTTTACTTTGCGCCAAAACCCAAAATCTTAAAATATTTAAACCAGCACATATTTTACTAACCATATATTTTACTGTTCATTCATAATCTAATAAATCTTTTTTTTCCTAACAAAACGTTTCCCCTCAGCCAATCAACGAGCTCATATCCCGTGGGCCCCACACCTCTTCTCTCTCTCTCTCCTCTCTCCTCTCTCTCTCTCGCTCTCTCTCTCTCTCCCGTCTCTATCTTTCTCTCTCTCCCTATAAATCTTTCTCTCTCTCTCTTATATATTCTTTCTCCCTCCTTCTTTTCTTTTTCAAACGCGAACCCTAAACCCACCGCACAGTCCCCGGCCGCCTCGCCCCCCTTCGCCGCTGCAACCCCATCGCCGGCGCCAGCACCGCCGGGCTAGTCGTCTCCTCGCCCTCGTCGCAGCCACATCCACCTCCTTCCTCCAGTCCCCGCGTTCCCGGCCACCTGCACACCCCGACGCGGCCACCTGCACCCTCTTGCACTCGTCTGCGCCACCGTGCGTCGTCGCCGGTGACCCCGTCCTCATGTCCCCGGCTTCGCGAGCCCCCTCGATAAGCTTGCTCTCCTCCTCTTTTCTTTTCTTCTTGCTTTCTCTGTAAACATTTTCGTGAACTGGAAACTTTTGTCGCTGTCAGGTAGGCCATCGCCGGAGTTTCTTCGACGACCGTCGATCCTCACGACCCTCTGCAGACCACCGTAAGCCTGCTTCTCCTCTTTCTTCCTTCCTTTCTTCTTTAGTTTCTTTCTATTCTTGATTGCATATCTTGATCTTTACTGATTTTGGCCAGTCCGACGTTCCAGCGTGGTACCCCGACCCGTGTGGTTCCATTGTTCGTCGTTTGGGTTCATTCCGTGAACCGTGCGCCCGTCGCGAGTTTTCCCCGCCGACTGTTAACGTTCCGTTTTCCCGATTCGCGACCCATCGAGACAAGTACCCCTTGCTACATGCTATACAATATTTACATATATATTATGACACCTTAAACCTGTAAATTTAACCTTGGTATGATAATTTCTCACTTTTCATGTACAATATTGTTATATATCATTTTATCTTAAACTCGGAACCTACAGTTTGCAATTGAACCTAATAACCACATTTACCTGTTTAATCACATTTTAATATTGACATAGCTTATGGCATTTATTTCTATAGTTTAGTTCCATTCGGACACCCGTATGCATTTTAACCTGTAATAGTTGTATCGAACTTTTATATAAATCATTGCATCTCTAAAGTGTTTAAACCTTGTTAATATGATTAAATGGCTATAATTGTCTTACTGCATTCTTGAAAACATCTCTGTAACACAATTGATAACAGTATTGCTAATTGGATGAATCTGCTTATTGCTTACTTCATTGCTTATCTCATGTTGTTGATACCCATGCTTGATTATATATTTGATTGTGAGCACACATATGTTATCGTGTATATCCTGACCTGACTTGCTACATGCATATTGATTGACCCGACATGGTACCGTACACTGCTTGACTTGACCTGATATACCATGACCTGATCCGTTACCTGATCTTGTGTCTAATGCCAACAAACCTGACATGTAGTCCTTATGGACCGTTCCTGTTGTCTATCCAGACAAACCTGTTTACCTGATCCTGTGTTGGCATTAGTTTCTTGATTTCGGGATACCTGACTTGACTTGCACATATAACTTGGGGGTATGGGGAAATCAAAGGTGAAACCTGACTTGTAACTCGACAGTTCACTACCTGTCCTGAGTGTACACACCCCTGTTTTGTGCCTAGCGGCATGTCTCGGTTTCGGCCGAGAATATTGTGGCCGTGGTCCCGGGTATGTACGGGATACTATCGAGTGTACACATTCCTGTTTGTGCCTAGCGGCATGTCTCGGCTGCAGCCGAGAATATTGTAGCCGTGGTCCCTGGTATATACGGGATACTATTGAGTTACATCGACGATTCATCAATTTGGTTTCAAAGACTTTAGAACAGAGAACCTGATAGTACAGTTTAGTTTAACTACTGCACACTACCTTGCACTGCTCTGATTCATATTATTGTTACCCTGCTTTATTCATGTTTATATTCACATTGCCTGTTTATTATGTTATTACTTGATGATTTGACGCGCTGACGTCTGGGTTTTGCATGGCCCAGATTCTGTACCACTGTCGCAGTCCGAGCAGGAATACTTCAGCCGACAGGCTGAGCTGTGAGTGTTAGCAGTAGTTAGATTTTCTTTCCTGCATTTTATTCCTGATGTGAGCCCGCATTATGGGACATACATTCCAGTTATTTTGTATTGGATCTTTCGCTTCCGCATTTATTTATTATTGACTCATGTTAACTTGGGTTATGGACATGTTTAGATAGTTTTATTTTGTTCTTGATATCTCTACAGCCGTAATGTGACTGTGGATGGATACTTTCTACCCACAGGTAGCATGGTTGGCTATGTCACGTGCCCATTTAGCGTACTCTGGGAAGCGGGGCGTGACATGGTTCTTTTGGTATCAGAGCCATGGGTTAGTCGGGTTGATTCTTTTTGTAGTTGGGTATTGTACCCAATACACGAATCAGAATACCCGTGTTTAGGAAACATGTCCTGCCACCTTGCCGTTTACCGTTCTTGAATCACATTCTTCCTGGTTATATCTTTTACGATGTGCAAACTTCCTTTGCATATCGACTCGAAAACCTGATTCCTTGTTATCTCTAAGACTTAGGAGACTTGGATGGAGTTATGTAATTGTGGCTATGATACCGCACCATAGTTACAATGCGGCACTCTATTTAAATATCTTGGAGTTCTAGCCTTGATCTATTTATTGAATATATCATCATGCTAATGTTGGGTGTTTTGATTTCAGGAATATGGCCGGTAAGAATTTGAAGACGTACCAGAGGCGTGTGGACGAAGCCGCCATGCTTGGAGTGATAAGAGGAATGCCGGAGAATCAAAAGAAACAGACCGAGCTGATCCAGCAGCAAGCGGACTCGTTTCAGGAAGGTTTGCAGATCGTTCAGCAGTCTGTGAACAATGTTGGAGCTAAACCAGTTGACCGAGTTGGGACCGTAGCAGATTTCAGACGTTTGGGTCCGTCTACATTTACTGGTTTGGAGGAGCCGTTGCCAGCAGAGCAGTGGCTAGTTGACACAGAAAACTTGCTTATTGCGGCACAGATTCCAGATGATAAAAGAGTTGATGTAGTACGCATTCAGTTAGTGGACTACGCCCGAGAATGGTGGCTTGTGGAGGAGAACCGTTTGCCCAAGCCAATCAAGTGGGTGGATTTTTCAAACAGTTTCCTAGAGAAGTTCTTCCCGCGGACCGCACGGGAGGAAATGGAAGAGAAACTTATCGGGCTAAAGCAGAAGGGAGCACCCGTAGATATGCATGCAGCAGAATGGACAAGACTCGGCAGATTCGCTGGACCTTTAGTTGCCAACGATGCAGACAGGGCACGGAGGTTCATGCGCAGCTTGGACGTGGACATCCAGCGGCAGATTGTCTCCCTGGGTTTGACCACTTTCTCATAAGTACTTGCGGCAGCCCGAGAGCAGCAGAGTTTATTTGGGATGAAAGAGAGTTTGCAACAGACAGCAGTTGCGGTAAAGAAGCCAGTATTTGTACCTAACCGAGCTCATGGTCGCAGAGGTATTCCAGTGGATCGTTGAGGTGTAGCACCCATGAAGAAGCCAGTGATCGTTGATCGAAGAAAGAGCATGACCTGTAACTATTGCAATTTACCTGGCCACATGCAAAAGGATTGTCGAAGGAGGCTGGGACTTTGTTTGGTTTGTGGAGCGGCTGATCACGCCGTTGGTGCTTGTCCGTCGAAGCTTCGTACGAGAGATGATTTTCAGAAGCCTTCGCAGTGACCGTTCCAAGGACAGAAACAGCTGACTCAAGGACCTAATCAGGCTCGAGCTTTTACCTTGACAGCTGAGGAAGCTAAGGCGTCAGGAGATGTTGTTTCAGGTACTTTACTCGTTCATGGTTTTCCCGCATTGGCGTTATTTGATTCTGGTGCATCCCATTGTTTTATGTCATCCAAGTTTTTAACTACACACTCAATTGACTACACGACCCTATCTAGTTTCTGGGACATACACACTGGGAATGGGAAAATCATATCTAGTAGGGAATGTAAAGATTGTACAATTGTTGTGTGCGGACGGGAGCTTTTTGCAGATTTCTTGGTGATTGATACGGGCAGCTACGAAGTCGTCTTGGGAATGGATTTTCTTGAAACTTTCCACACTCACATTGATTGTAGGGCAAGGAAGCTAAATTTCCAGATTCCCGGACATCCCGAGTTTACGTTCACTGGAGGAAGCAGTTCTGTCGGGCCAGTCGAGTTTAGGGCTAGGCCGACAAATGATATTCTTGCAGCAATGGAAGCTGATAAAAGTGAAGAGCCGACTATTGTTCGTGATTTTATGGACGTATTTGAAGATATATTGGGATTACCGCCAAGGCGAGACATGGAGTTCACAATTGATCTTATTCCTGGTGCAGCGCCAGTATCTAATGCGTATTATCCAATGGCACCAGTTGAGTTGGAAGAAGTCAAGAAACAAGTTGCTGAATTGCTTGAGAAGGGTTGGATTCGAAGCAGTAACTCGCCTTGGGGAGCTCCAGTTCTTCTAGTAAAGAAGAAGGATGGCACAAGAAGGATGTGCATCGACTATCGAGA
The DNA here is from genome assembly GCA_030015575.1 of Agapanthus africanus. Classification (NCBI taxonomy): domain Eukaryota; kingdom Viridiplantae; phylum Streptophyta; class Magnoliopsida; order Asparagales; family Amaryllidaceae; genus Agapanthus; species Agapanthus africanus. The sequence continues at coordinate 816,597,360 of CM057339.1, read as the reverse complement.
ATTAAACCGGGTGACTATTAAGAACAAGTACCCTATCCCTCGCATTGGAGAACTTTTTGAGCAGCTTAGTGGCGCGAGGGTATTCTCGAAGCTGGATTTGCGATCCGGATATCATCAGGTCCGAGTGAAAGTAGAAGATATTTGCAAGACGGCGTTCCGAACTCGGTATGGACATTACGAATACTTAGTGATGCCCTTCGGAGTAACGAATGCGCCGGTAGTATTCATGGACTTGATGAACCGAATTTTTTCACCGTTCTTGGATCAGTTTATTGTGGTATTCATTGACGATATTCTGGTTTACTCGAAGAGTTTTGAAGAGCATGCTGAGCATTTGAAGATCGCACTACAGACAGTGAGACAAGAAAAGTTGTATGCAAAGATGAGTAAGTGCGAGTTTTGGCTGGAGGAAGTGATGTTTTTGGGGCATGTTGTGTCTGGCGATGGAATTGCCGTCGATCCAGAAAAGATTGCAGCAGTTCGAGATTGGCCGATTCCAAAGAATGTTGCGGAGATAAGAAGTTTCCTTGGACTCGCCGGATATTACAGGAGATTTGTGGAGAACTTTGCTCGTCTGGCAGAGCCGTTAACCAAGCTTACGCGCAAGGAGGTACCTTTTGTATGGACGGATAAATGTGCATTAGCTTTTGAGACGTTGAAGCAGAAGTTGATAACCGCCTCTATTCTGACCGCGCCAGATAATTCCGGAGGATTGGTAATTCATTGCGACGCATCTGGGAAAGGTTTGGGATGTGTTTTGATGCAGCATGGGAAGGTTGTAGCATACGCATCGAGACAGTTGAAGACCCATGAGAAGAACTATCCAACTCATGACTTGGAACTTGCGGCTGTGATTTTCGCTTTGAAGATTTGGAGACACTACCTTTTGGGCGAAAGGGTCGAAGTTTTTACTAATCACAAGAGCTTGAAATATGTGTTCACACAGAAAGAGCTTAATATGAGACAGCGTAGATGGTTGGAGCTGATGGCTGACTACGATCTTGATCTTAAGTACCATCCGGGGAAGGTTAACGTCGTGCCGGATGCACTTAGTCGGTTACCAGCAATTCAGGTGTTAACTACGCAGAAGGAGATCGTTGTAGATTTTCGAATATTTGACTTGGAGGTTGTGCTACCGCATTCTACGGGACAGTTGATGCAGCTGCAAGTACAGTCATCGTTGATCGAGAATATTAAAGCAGCACAATTGCAGGACCCTAGACTGCAAAAGTTTCGAGGACAGGTTGAAGCCGGACTACGAACAGACTTATTGATCCACGAAAATGGTTCGTTGAGGTATGGTAGCCGTTTGTGTGTGCCAAAAGGAGATATTCGTGAAGAGCTTATGAAGGAGGCACACAGTTCAGCTTATTCTGTACATCCAGGAGGCACAAAGATGTACCGAGATATTCGACAGCATTTCTGGTAGGAAGGCATGAAGCGGGAGATTGCTCGCTTTGTAGCAAAGTGCTTGGTGTGTCAGCAAGTTAAGGCTGGACATCAAAGGGTTGCTGGTTTATTACAACCACTTCCGATTCCTCAGTGGAAGTGGGAATATATAACTATGGATTTCGTGACGGCTTTACCGCGGAGTCCAAAGGGCAACAATGCAGTATGGGTAATTATTGATCGTTTGACCAAGGCTGCTCACTTTATTCCTTTTCGGGTTGGTCAATCAACAGAGGCCTTGGCAGAGCGGTACATGCAAGAGATTGTAAGATTGCATGGAGTACCGGTGAGCATCATGTCCGATCAGGACACTCGGTTCTTATCACACTTTTGGAGGAGCTTACAGGAAAGTTTGGGGACTCGATTGAAGTTTAGCACAGCTTATCATCCTCAAACTGATGGTCAGTCCGAGAGAACTATCCAAACTCTTGAGGATATGTTGAGAGCATGCATGTTGGAATTCTAGGGTTCTTGGGATGATCATCTACATTTGGTAGAGTTCTCTTACAACAACAGTTTTCAGGCAACTATCCAGATGGCTCCATTTGAAGCTTTGTACGGTCGTAAATGCCGTTCACCTGTTTGCTGGGACGATGTCGGTGAACACAGATTGTTGGGACCAGATTTGGTTGTGCAGACAGTTGAGAAGGTTAACACTATCAGAAATCATATGAAGGCAGCACAAGACCGACAGAAGAGTTGGGCAGACACGTCAAGAAGACCCCTAGAGTTCGCCGTGGGTGATTTGGTGTTCTTGAAGATATCACCGACTAGAAGGGTGATTCGCTTTGGAAGTAGAGGAAAGCTTAGTCCTCGATTCGTTGGACCCTTTAAGATCTTGGAGCGTGTTGGTGAGGTAGCGTATCGTTTGGCGTTACCGCAGTCTTTGGCGAATGTGCACGATGTGTTTCACGTATCTCAACTATGAGGTATGTTCGAGATGAAACGCATGTATTGGATCATTCGGAGTTAACAGTACGAGAAGACTTGACTTTTGAGGAGCGACCGATTGAAATCATGGATCGAAGGGAAAAGGTTCTTAAGAACAAGGTGATCCCTCTTGTGCTTGTTTCTTAGGGTAATCGCTCGCATGGAGAGTCCATTTGGGAACGAGAAGATGAAATCCGGCAGAAGTTTCCTCACCTTTTCTTGTAGTTTTCTGTTTTTGTATTCTTGGAATTTCGAGGACGAAATTCTTTTTGTAGTTGGGTATAATATAACACCCAAGCCCAATGCTACTAATTTTAGTTACCGTTTGAACGTAGTATGGCACTTATTTCATTTATCTTGCTTGATTGTTACTTACTGTAAAATTTTACCCGGCAAATTCATTTCTGCATATAACAATTTTTGGCATCTAAAATAAAATTAAAAATATTCATCTTGGCCTTCTTGACACCCCTAACCCTGTTATAGCGTCCGTGCATCGTGTCCTCGTCCCGTTCAGTGAAACGGGCGAGTTTGGACGGCTACGTGCACAAACGTGTGTCCGTTTTAAGGGTATGCTTTTTAATCATAAAACACTTCATTTTAAATTTTGGATCCCGCTAAAAATTCTATTATTTCAATTTCGAATTTTTGGACCCGACCCAGGCGCGATTTGGAAATGTTTTACTTTGCGCCAAAACCCCAAATCTTAAAATATTTAAACCAGCACATATTTTACTAACCATATATTTTACTGTTCATTCATAATCTAATAAATCTTTTTTTCCTAACAAAACGTTTCCCCTCAGCCAATCAGCGAGCTCATATCCCGTGGGCCCCACACCTCTTCTCTCTCTCTCTCTCTCCTCTCTCCTCTCTCTCTCTCGCTCTCTCTCTCCCGTCTCTATCTTTCTCTCTCGCCCTATAAATCTTTCTCTCTCTCTCTCTCTCTTATATATTCTTTCTCCCTCCTTCTTTTCTTTTTCAAACGCGAACCCTAAACCCACCGCACAGTCCCCGGCCGCCTCGCCCCCCTTCGCCGCTGCAACCCCATCGCCGGTGCCAGCACCGCCGGGCTAGTCGTCTCCTCGCCCTCGTCGCAGCCACGTCCACCTCCTTCCTCCAGTCCCCGCGTTCCCGGCCACCTGCATACCCGGACGCGGCCACCTGCACCCCCTTGCACTCGTCTGCGCCGCCGTGCGTCGTCGCCGGTGACCCCGTCCTCGTGTCCCCGGCCTCGGGAGCCCCCTTGGTAAGCTTGCTCTCCTCCTCTTTTCTTTTCTTCTTGCTTTCTCTGTAAACATTTTCGTGAACTGGAAACTTTTGTCGCTGTCGGGTAGGCCATCGCCGGAGTTTCTTCGACGACCGTCGATCCTCACGACCCTCTGCAGACCACCGTAAGCCTTCTTCTCCTCTTTCTTCCTTCCTTTCTTCTCTAGTTTCTTTCTATTCTTGATTGCATATCTTGATCTTTACTGATTTTGGCCGGAATCCGACGATGCCGACGACGTGTTCCGACGTTCCAGCGTGGTACCCCGACCCGTGTGGTTCCATTGTTCGTTGTTTGGGTTCATTCCGTGAACCGTGCGCCCGTCGTGAGTTTTCCCCGCCGACGGTTAACGTTCCGTTTTCCCGATTCGCGACCCGTCGAGGCAAGTACCCCTTGCTACATACTATACAATAGTTACATATATATTATGACACCCTAAACCTGTAAATTTAACCTTGGTACGATAATTTCTCACTTTTCATGTACAATATTATTATATATCATTTTATCTTAAACTCGGAACCTATAGTTTGCAATTGAACCTAATAACCATATTTACCTGTTTAATCACATTTTAATATTGATATAGCTTATGGTATTTATCTCTATAGTTTAGTTCCATTCGGACACCCGTATGCATTTTAACCTGTAATAGTTGTATCGAACTTTTATATAAATCATTGCATCTCTAAAGTGTTTAAACCTTGTTAATATGATTAAATGGCTATAATTGTCTTACTGCATTCTTGAAAATATCTCTGTGACACAATTGATAACGGTATTGCTAATTGGATGAATCTGCCTAATGCTTACTTCATTGCTTATCTCATGTTGTTGATACCCATGCTTGATTATATATTTGATTGTGAGCACACCTACGTTATCGTGTATATCCTGACCTGACTTGCTACATGCTTATTGATTGACCCGACATGGTACCGTACACTGCTTGACTTGACCTGATGTACCATAACCTGATCTGTTACCAGATCTTGTGTCTAATGCCAACAAACCTGACATGTAGTCCTCATGGATCGTTTCTGTTGTCTATCTAGACAAACCTATTTACCTGATCCTGTGTTGGCATTAGTTTCTTGATTTCGGGATACCTGACTTGACTTGTACATATAACTTGGGGGTATAGGGAAATCGAAGGTGAAACCTGACTTCTAACTCGACAGTTCACTACCTGTCCTGAGTGTACACACCCCTGTTTTATGCCTAGCGGCATGTCTCGGTTTCAGCCGAGAATATTGTGACCGTGGTCCCGGGTATGTACGTGATACTATTGAGTGTACACATTCCTGTTTGTGCCTAGCGGCATGTCTCGGCTGCAGCCGAGAATATTGTGGTCGTGGTCCCGGGTATGTACGGGATACTATTGAGTTACATCGACGATTCATCAATTTGGTTTCAAAAACTTTAGAACAGAGAACCTGATAGTACAGTTTAGTTTACCCACTGCATACTACCCTGCACTGCTCTGATTCATATTATTGTTACCCTGCTTTATTCATGTTTATATTCGCATTGCCTGTTTATTATGTTATTACTTGATGATTTGACGCGCTGACGTCTGGGTTTTGCATGGCCCAGATTCTGTACCACTGTCACAGTCCGAGCAGGAGTACTTCAGCCGACAGGCTGAGCTGTGAGTGTTGGCAGTAGTTAGCTTTTCTTTCTTGCATCTTATTCCTGATGTGAGCCCGCATTATGGGACATACATTCTAGTTATTTTGTATTGGATCTTTCGCTTCCGCATTTATTTATTATTGACTCATGTTATCTTGGATTATGGACATGTTTAGATAGTTTTATTTTGTTCTTGATATCTCTACAGCCGTAATGTGACTGTGGATTGATACTTTCTACCCACAGGTAGCATGGTTGGCTATGTCACGTGCCCATTTAGCGTACTCTGGGAAGCGGGGCGTGACAGCTTCCCTACCCCACAACGTCAGGGATCTAAGCCCTCACCAAGAGGCAGCCCTGCAGCTACCCTACTCGGCTCTCCCTGGTTGGTAGCTTCCCTACTACACAACGCCAGGGATCAAAGCCCTCACGAATAGGCAGCCCAGCAGCTAGCCTGCTCGGCTATCCCTGGCTGGTAGCTTCCCTACCCCATAACGCCAAGGATCAAAGCCCTCGCCAAGAGGGACCGGGCAGCAACCCTGCTCGGCCATCCTTAAGGACAAAAAGCCCTCGCCAAGAGGCACCGGGCAGTAACCCTGCTCGGCCATCCTTAGTAGGGTACTTACGGCCCCTCCCGCGCTAAGGATGAAAAGCCCTCGCAAGAGGCAACCGAACCCGCCCTTGTTCGGTTATCCCTGGCTAGTAGCTCACCTACCCCAACAAACCAGAGATCAAAGTCCTCACAGAGGTAACCGGACCCGCCCTTGTTCGGTTATCCTTGGCTGGTAGCTTCCTACCAAACCAGGGATCAAAGCCCTCGCCAAGAGGCACCGGACAGCAACCCTGCCCGGCCCGGCCTTAAGGATCAAAGCCCTCGCAAGAGGCAACCGGGTCCGCCCTTGCTCGGTTATCCCTGGCCGGTAGCTCCCTACCCCAACAAACCAGGGATCAAAGCCCATGCCAAGAGGCACCGGGCAGCTACCCTACTCGACCATCCTTAGTAGGCCACTCATGGCCCCTCCCGCGCTAAGGATCAAAGCCTTCGCCAAGAGGCACCGAGTAGCTACCCTGCTCAGCCCTATCCTTATCTGGCCAATTACAGTCCCTCCAAAGATTAAGGATCAAAGCCCTTATAAAGAGGCAACCGGGCCCGTCCTTGCTCGGTTATCCCTGGCTGGTAGCTCCCTACCCCAACAAACCAGGGATCAAAGCCCTTGCCAAGAGGCACCGAGAAGCTACCCTGCTCGGCACCATCCTTAGTAGGCCACTCACGGCCCCTCCCGTGCTAAGGATCAAAGTCATCAACAAGAGGCACCGAGCAGCTACCCTGCTCGGCCCCATCCTTATTAGGCCACTCACGGCCCCTCCAACAACTAAGGAACATGAACTCAACAAGAGGCATCCGGTTCTACGTCTAAGCAATCTCTACCTCGACTTTGGAGCCATGGAGATACCGTCTTCGTACCGGTCTTTGCACACTCGGCAATCGAACAGATTCAACTCGATGTGTGATCGCTAGACAAAGAACCGACACAAAATGAAAGCAGTCTGTGCAAATACAAGTATCTACCAACAAAAGGAAATACAAGCACAAACACTACTGCAAGAACAAAAATCTTTATTCAAAAAGTCAAAGCTTCTACAAGGGTACTGTGGGCTCCCCAGCCTTACAAAAATGCCCGAAGGCCTACAAAATACCCGAGGAAACAAAAGAAAAGACAAAGAGAAGACGAGGGGCTTCAAGCCTTAGGGCCGGGCGCGATACCGATGAGCTCGACGTCCACCGCGACTGGGGATGCGTCCGTCACTAGAGCCTCGGCGTCGCCCTCGCCGAGAGTCCTTCCCCGGCAGTGCTCCCGGGGGCATCCCCTGCTCGTCATCCCCGCAGGAATATTTTGCTCGGAGCTCTTCATCAGCAAACTCCGGCACCCGGGCCTTGACGGCGTCGAGAGCCTCATGCCAGATGAGGGTGGTGGCCGAGGCTAGGACGGTATAGAACTGCTCCGACTTCTGGAAGTTCTCCACTGCCTCCGCTGCCTTTAGGTCGGCTCTCTCCACTGCCTCTACCACAGCCCCCAACTCCTTTCGGAGGGTGCTCACTGACTTCTTCATGGTTCTTACGAGCACCTCGGAGCCCTGAAGCTTGGCCTCGGCAACCTGGGCGGCCTCGCGGAACCTGGACACCTCTTGCTTCGAGGCCGCCACCTCCTGCTTCGTTGCCGCCGCCTCCTGCTTCGCGGCCGCCGCCTCCTGCCTCCCGGCAGCCACCTCGTCCTCGAGGGCAGCGACCCTCGCCATCGCTGCCTCCAGCTCCCGCTTCGAGCTCTCCCCAGCGAGGAGAGCTCACCCGCGGCTCGCATCACCGGGTCTATCTCCTCCTCCTCCATCCGGGCGACGATAGCGACATGCTGGAGGACCTGAAGAAATCGGAGGGAGTTCAGAAAGAAAAAGGGGCACCGAATCTCCCAAGCAATGAGACGATATTCGAGCGCTGACCTGCAGGGCCTCTTGGGTGATGGATGCTATCTGCGCCTTCAACGTCCCCCCAGGAACCCGACCCCCGGCCGACCTCTCCATGTCGTGCAGCAAGCTGTCAGCGACGGAGAGCCCCGAAGGCACCTCAAAGCGGAGCTCCCCCTTGTCCACCAAGATCGGAGAGGCCGGGGTCCGTGGAACTATTCGGGGGAATCTCTTGAGAGACGACGGCGGAGAGCTCGTCTCCACCTTCGAAGCCTGGGCGTCCTTTCCCCGGGCCCTTTTTCTGCTCGGTGCCTGGCTGGGCTCCGGGGAGCTATCTGTACTCGAGCGCTGGGGCGGGACTGTAGGGTTCCTAGTCACACTAATGAGGTCTCACAAGTCATCAACCATGCCAATTTCAAATTTTACAAGTGCCGAGAAACCCTAATACGGATCGTTGACTAGAGTTTAGGTGAAACTAGAAGCTAGTTAACAACTTAACTAAAGGGTAAACGGAAATACAACCTTTGTAGATCCGGTCCTCCACCTCCATAGCTCCATGACGGTGTACCCTCGCTGCGATCATCGGATCCCGGGCTCTAGCGTCGGCTTCATCGGAGAAATGGGCGGGCTAGGTCGTCGACTTCGATACCGAAGATGATCTACGTCGAGGCAACACAAGATCAAGCTCCAACTTCACCAAGCCATGAAACTTGTAAAGATAACACCCTATACTACTTGGCAAGTGGTAGAGGATGAAGAAATAGGAAGTGGGTTCACTTTAGAATTGGATTTCTCACTCTTTTTCTCAAGATGCCATTAATGGTGGCAAGCTTTCTTCTTGAAGAAGAAGAAGAAGAAGATAGAATATGATAAGTATATTCAAAAATAGAAAATAAAAGGAATACTTATCATATAGCAACCATGGTCAAGTGTAGAGAATGAACTAGGGTTAAGTGGAATGGTTAGGGTTAAGCGGAATGGTTAGGGTTAAGCATAAAAACAAAAATGGTCACTTAGTCAAAGCTTCATGAAGCTTCAACTAGCAAACAAAGAAAGCCACCATTCATTTATTTTGCAAAAATAAATAAACAAAATAAATAAATGAATAAGTAAATCAAAACCCTAACCATTACACAACCATGGTTTAATCATACACTTAACAAAGTATGCATGTATCATCAAACATGATACAATCAAGTGTACAAAAGTATATCACATATACAATGTGCATATCAAGTGAGAAAATCCTTTTAAAATGAACCAATACTAGTTAATGCAAAGTAATATATCAAATATATAATTATGCATTAAATCATTAAATCAATACTTGATTTAACGATCCGGTCATATTGCATATAACCGACTAATATCCAATGTATCGGCTTATCGAATCAATCCTCGATTCGATAACTAGGTTATATCACATACAACCATTCGATACATTTATCGCGAGTATAGAATACGGTATCATATACACGCATTATTCTCGGTCCCGCACTTATCTCATAAGCGCTCCTATTTCGTTTCGCTTGAGCCAGGAAACCTCCGTGTAGGACTCTAAAGACTCGTCAATACGCCGGCAGCAGGTGATGATCATATCAAACACCCACAAGCCGCAAGCGGTCTGCTAAACGTAACTGCCACCCGGGTATTGAGCGATCAGAAGATCGACGAGCAAGCCCGCTCACACTCCTGTGAATCCAACCAGTAACACTTACCGTACAGTCCGGTCTCGTCGTCTGATATGTCGCATATCTCGCCTAGGGGTGGTAAACGTCAGACCCCAATAGCTCGATAAGTCGTGTCGATATGAGGCCTATAACAGTTCGAGAAACCACTGGTAACATTTACCAGTAACACTCAGCAACCTGGCCAGGGATTTCCGGTTATAGCCAATCGAACACAGCGAAACGTCAACCCCCTATACCGGGAGAGACGAATCCCCTCCTATCGCTCATTGCCTCCATGTGATTCGGGACTGTACCCAAAAACCACCGTTTTGCACGCCCTCTTGGACGTGGTAAGGTGGAAATCAAAGCACAGTGGGAACCACACAAGACTCTATGACGATCTCGGGTCAACAGACTACTCTGTACCAGTGTCACCTGAGAACTGCCATCTGACGTAAGGTATAATACCATCTGGGAGTTCTCGGCGAGTCCGTCCAGTGTACCCAGTCTCCACTGAGCACCCGTATATCATCTCTGATGTCAAACACCAATGGATATGGGATCATCCATCGCCCATCTGTATGGGTCGAGAAGGTATATGCTAGTTTACTCTGGTATATCGATGCCCCGTTTCGATACACCCACGACTAGGGACCTTGAAGGATGTACTTATGGACTACCATGTCCCCACTAGTATGATCCGCATCATAGTCCAGGTAGTCAAGTACACATCCTAAGGGCTTTACCAACATGTAACAGAGAGACAATCAGTATACACGTTAAGGTAAAGAGTAACCAGATAGCATACTATCATGTCGAGCAAGAAAGTCCTCCCTATATATGTCCCAGCATCCACTACAATATACATCCTATGTATAGTAATGGCCTCTAGGGCATACATATAACTAACAGGGACGGCTGCTGGGGGAACCGGGACCGGCGTCTGACGAGAAGAGCTGGCCCCTCCAGCCTTCGACCCCTTCTTCGGCTTGCGCATAGCTGCTCGGAGGAGGTCCGCGTCCATGGTTTCTGCACAAGACAAGATATAATGGAATCAGCGACATAGACAAAGTAAAAACAAATACAAACTCCTAACTTACCGACGAACTGAGCGGGGCTGAGCCCGGCCCAACTGAGGGCGCGCTCAGATAGCAGCACATCAGCCCGAGGAATGGGCTCCCACGCCACCACTCTCGCCTCGTCGGGATCATCGGACGGATTTCCCTGCTAACACCTATCCCTAGACCATTGGATGGGTACGGGCCAGTCCTCACCCTCTGGCGGCCCGACGAAGAAAAATTTCTTCTTCCAATCATGGATGGAAGAAGGCAAGACGACAACAACTGACCCGGCTACACTCCCCCGCTGCTTCCTAAAGGAGAGATAAACCCATCTCGGGTCGCCCGCGCGAGTTCCGGGATGACTTTTGTAAATAAGGGAGGAGGCAAGGATGGACAGACTAAAGGGGATCGTCTGCAACTTCAACCGGACCAGGAACCCAAGGAGAATCCTCCAGGAGTTCGGCACTAGCTGGCCCGGGGCCAACCCGAAGTAATTTAATGCAACTACAACCTCGGGAGAGAAACTCAGGCGCATTTCGGCCCAAAGGGCTTCCAGGTACAAGACGATCTCTCTACCTCTCACCTGATCTGCCCTCTGTTCTTCCTCGGCCAATCGTAGCGTGTAGCCGGAGGGAATATGGAAACGAGCTCGAGTGGTGACAAGCTCGTCCTCATATCTTACTGAGGACGACGCACCAGGGGCGTCCGCCGCCACCACTCCAGGAACCGCCCCAGACGCGCGACCCTGAGAAGAGGATCTGACCCTAACTTCCCGAAGGGGCTCCAACCCGGGGGAAGAATCCCTAGTATCTATCCCTACGACATCTACAAACTCCTCAAGACATCTAAACTGATGGGAGGAAATCCTCAAGAAGAGAAAACGCTGAGATCCGACCAAAAGGGGAGAGCGCCGAGCTAACAAGACTCAGAATAAGGAAAGTGGGAAGAGAGAGACCCCGAATCAGGCCTCCCCTCGATTTATACAGCCGGCGTCCTCATCCAGCTGCGACGGTCGACTCCCACCAAAACGATTCAGTACACTCGACGGCCACGATCACTCCACCTGTCGCAAGCGCATTGGAAGCATACCATCGGACGCCAGAAGCCTGCAGCACGTCACATCAGCCAACCAGCACCCAACACGTGGCCTGTCGCTTCAGAAAAAGGGCACACGATCCGGCGCACCCTCTTTAATGCAGGGATCTCGCACTGATCCGCTGACATCACCCGGAAAAACAACCGATCGTCCAGGGACACGTCCGACGATATCTTCGAAAAGAAGCTCACCTCGGGTGACCCGGCAAACCACTCTCAATCCGACCCGTCAGCTGGTCGGGACGAGAGTGGGGGGCTAATGATGATGCTCGATATCGGTGATCTCCCAGATCGGGACACGTGGCAGATGACGTGTCCCAGGGCTCACAAGAAAGGACCTACAGTGGCCGACCAGACTACTCCTGTGCCCGTCCTACAAGCAAACGCTGGCTCACCTCCGAGCCCTCGGCACAATTAGCCTCCTCGGCCCCACAGCTCGTCTCCGAGCTATCATAGGCCCGAGCCTCCTCAGCCCTCTCAGCTCGCCTCCGGGCTCGAGCAGAACCAAGATACCTCGGCTCTCCCGCTCCTTCGTGAGCTCTCCCGCCGAGGTCATCTTTCTCGGTCTCATCGACCGACCAACAGCACCGCTTGCAGGCGTAACCGCCATCCCGCGAATCTCGCCATGCGCGAGATCTCCGCCGGCCACATCCCACGTTCCATACCACCACGATCCCCCATTAACGAGCCTGTCTCGCTATTAATGGGAGGTCCCGCTCATCACGCGGGCGTGACGTCGGGAGCGTAACGGCCGGCATGATTCTTGCTCCTGCCTCGCCTGCTGCCATCGCTATATAAACCCTTTCTTCAGACGGTTCAAGTAAACCATTTTTACTCCACTAAGCCGTTACTCTGCTCGAATCTCTAGTCTAACTTGACCGTCGGAGGGTCCTCGGTGGTACAACCACCTCGGGACTTCCTTGCAGGTAGCTCGGCAACCACAACCTCAAACCCATTGAGATCCACACGCTTCAGGAGCGACAGCGTCCAGATCCAACTCAGCCATCCATCGCCGCCATCAGCAGATCAACGGAAGGTAATATCTTGGCGCGATCCCAGGTCGTGTCAGACTTATAAATGAAGGTGGCGGCGATACGAAAGTCATTAAGCTGTTGTGTCAAGAGTAATTTCTTGCCCACGCTCAAGCCAATACTACTCTTTTTTTACAAGATTGGTTATACCCCTACACAAATACCTCAACGACCAAAAAGCTCATATACAGGGGCCACCAAATGGACCTATAGACATGAACACCAATAATATAAAAAAGCCGTACACTGTGAATGTACAAAATCCCCATATCCATTACCAATAAACCTTCGCTTATGATGTTTGTTCTCAAATCCCTTATGCAAATTACGAGGTACAAATCAAGGAGAAAGAAATAAGGATTCACCACTCGACAACCATCTTCTAATCTTGTTGAAGAAAACAAAAGGCTATACAAGAAATATACAAGAAATCAAGATAATACTAACTTTTACTTTATCAAATTACGATATCCCTCCTAGTTTAGACTTTAGATAATCTCAACAATTTCTTGCTAAAGACCAATACCTTACATAATTTACTCTACTTCAGGGAAACCTCATACAATATTCTCACAGTTGGTTTGATGGGTAATTTACAAATGCATCTATATAGTCATAATATATGTGGAATGTGAATGTATCATTATGTACGTAGGCACGCCTATAACGGTGTATCTCTATCTAAGTAAATGTTGTATTAGGTGATGTTCTAAATTCTTGATAAGCATGCTTGTATCTTCTCATTTTGGGCATTCTACCATAGTGAAGCATGTTTCTTTAACCATTTGTCTCCTTCAATCAAGCTTTTCTTATGTCCATATATACTAAATTAAGTAAACTTTTATAACTGAGATGCCAAATCCAAAAATGGCAACGGCTACAAAAGTCACAATGTACCAAATGGTTGAATAAAAATGATACACCAAATTGTACTATAGTAATAAGTATCTCAGAACAGTAAAAATGATGAATCACACAAAACTATGCCATAGGCAAAAATGAAACAAAGAAAATATATAGATAGGTTCACGGAATGCCGAGCTTAAAACTTACCATAAGGATTGATAATCCCTCTTGAAAACAAACCCACCATTGCCGGTCCCAAGTCCGGATGAGAAATGATGAGGGTTGTGGTAGATTTGTGACTGCCAACGTAGAACTTTGTCACATTTTATGGCATGAACCATAATAAGAATATCGTTGGGATGTCCCCACTCAGCGACGTGCTACATCGGATCCCGGGTGTAGTGTTAAGTATGCAAGGGCTTCTAAGTCGTCGTCTGGAAACGGCGCGCTATATCGGACCCGGGTGTAGTGACAAATAAGCAAAGTTTCATAAGATCCGTCTAGTTTCTTGGAATATAAGTTTCCTTACGGGTAGACTAACAGAATTAGTAGAGGTGATGATTAGGAGGAGAGTTGGTATTATATGTTTGCAAGAAACTAAGTGGGTTGATGAAAAGGGTAGAGTCATAGAGTCTTGGGGTTATAAGTTTTGGTATACGGGTAGAGATAAAAATTGTAATGAGGTAGGCGTAATCATAGATAGATGGTTGCTTGAGAATATAGTTGAGATTTGGAGAAAAAGTGATAGAATTTTACTGGTTAAACTTATTCTAGGTGAGAAGATTCTTAATATTATTAGTGCTTACACTACAGTAAATGATCACTTATTTCGACGACCATATACCGTTGAAATAGGTCTATTTCGTCGGATGACACCAAATAGCTATAAAAGAACGCTGACGCAATAGGTTGTGTCGCAATAGATTATTTCCACGGCTAACGTTCGTCGCAATAATCAAACCTATTTCGACGGCTAATTCCCGTCGAAATAGTTTTTTTCTCGACGGGTAATTTCTGTCGAAATATATAAGTTTTTTAAGTTTAAAAATTTGTTTCAGGAATCATTTAAAAATCATTTTCTCTATTTTGACGAGAAATTGCTGTCGAAATAAGTCTATTTTGACGGAAATTTCCCGTCGAAATAGAGTGGATTACAGTAAAAAAATTAAAAGAGCCAAGAAAATCTCCAATCCAATCTATTTTAATTTAATATCGATTCTATTCCATTCAAATAACGATTCTAATACAAATTCCATTCCATTCAAATATCGCTTATCCAAATACGATTATAATACATACTACACGTTCCTTTACAATCTTAAGATCATGAATTTATAAAAGTGGGAAATGAAAAATCAGTGGAGGACAAACACGAGGAGGGAGAGTCGATCACGAAGGAGGCGCTCATAGATTTACTGGGTAAAGCCCCTGCGATTAAAAGTTTAAAATACATGAATTGGTATAGGTATTTTATATTAATCAAATGTTTGCGCGTGCTTGTTGTGTGCGTGTGTGTATGTATGCTTGTGCGCGCACGCGCATTTGTTTGTTTGTGTGTATGCTTGCACGCGCGCGCACCTATTTGTGTCTGTGTGTATGTATGCATGCATGTGTGTGTATGTTTGTGTGCGCGTGTATGTATGCATGTGTATGTATGTGTGTGTATGCATGTGTGTATGTGATATGTGCGTATGTATGCATGTGTGTGTATGATTGTGTGTATGTGACATGTGATATGTATGCATGTGTGTATGTGATATGTGCGTATGTATGCATGTGTGTTTCTGTCCGTATGTATATATATATGGTTGTGCGTATATGTATGCATGTGTGTATGTGATATGTGCATATGTATGCACGTGTGTGTATGATTGTGTGTATGTGACATGTGATATGCATGCATGTGTGTATGTGATATGTGCATATGTATGCATGTGTGTCTGTGTCTGTGTGTATGTATGCATGTGTGTGTGTATGCATGTGTGTGTATATGCGTGTATGTATGATTGTGTGTTTGTGATATGTGCGTATGTGTGTATATATGTAAGGGTTATCAAACTTACCGAAGGTACAGCCTCTCAGGCTGGACGTACGCGTCGATAAGATTAAGTCTCTGCTTGAGAGCCCAGCCAGCAAATAGATCGACAGCGAGAGCGAGAGTGGCAGTCGATTGGGATTCCGGCGTCCGCTCCTGGAGTGATTCATGAAACTTAGGGGTCCTAGTCCTAGAGGCCCTGGTCTGTATCGGCATCTCCAAAGGCGATTCGTTTGCCGGCTGAAACCTAGGAGGTGGATGCCCGGTCGGCTGGAAAGGAGTGTTATACTGACGCGGAGTGATCTTGGAGGACACGCACTGTACTCTCCCATGACAATCCGGCCTAAACGCTGTGAAAGCCCTATCTACGATGAATGTTCTCTGCGCGTCATCAACCGGGTGTCCCTGCTCCGCCTCCATCACCGCCTGTTTGTAGAAAAAATGTATTACCGCCATTCTAAAAGCTACACAATAATTATTCTGAAATAATTAAGAAGCTCAGTATATATAGAGTCTTACATATATCCCATGTGTCTCAATCGATGCAGACGCGCCGTCGTCCCGTACAAATTGAGCCCGGTAGATTTTGATACGACTAAGGGACTCTCCATTATGACTTTCTTCCAGAAAGTTCATACATAAATTTCTAAGATAATTTTAACGTATTAATATCAAATACGATACTTACGTGTTCGATGGCAACCTACTCGGAACTCTTGCTCCCACCCATATAAATATCGTGCAACTGAGCGCGAGATGTTTTTCCTCGCTCGCTCTTCTCCTGCAGTTATATCAAATATTGTTTACTGAGTTGCTATAAAATAGTAAAAATGTATCGTTAAAGACATACCCTAAACTCTCCGGACAAGAAATGATCGACCAAGGCATGCCAGTATTCATCGGACCAATCTGGATCCGGCTTAATCGAATACATCTTATCCGGTGAGGCGCAGTCTTCAAGTTTTCTAAAGATTTTATTCTTATGACCTCTCCAATTCTTCGCCATATGACTACACATTTTATCATAAACTGCGCGTTCATCGCAAACCCCCCGGGGGCTCTCTACGCCAACCCACTGAAACTCGAACCGAGCCTACGAAACGGGATAATTCATCATTGTATGGGTTTTTTATAGTAATTTAGTAAATGTGTATGTATATATATGTGTGTGTTTGTGATATACGCGAATGTGTGTGTACATGTGTGCATATAAAAAAAAGTGCAGTATTTAATTGTATAAAGAAATTTAACCATTATCTCCCATATAGCGACTTGTTTCTTTAGCCTTAACGTTTCACTATCCCAATCTAGGACCTCCCGCTCGTCATCTTCGTCCTTCAACAAATGAGACATGCAGTCCTCACTATTTACTATCGACGACATCATTTTTTCACTTCTTTACTGACTTCTGTCACAACGTCCCCTATGAACGAAGGTATACAATCGGCTTGTCAGGAGCATGTGGAATCCTCCTCCATATATCACTGGCCCGTGTGGGTCTTCTTCCAGTCCGTTTTTTTTCTGAGAGGACTGCCCCTCATCCTCGATAGAATGATCGATGCTGCTATATTAACCTGACATATCTAAAACAACTTCATGGAATATAGTTTAATATGTTAGATAAAAAAATAATAGTGAAAATTATTGCTGAAAAGAATATTATACATGAGCAATAAATGGTGGAAATAATATGCAGGGAAAAAAATAAAATGTGGAAATAATATAAATTAACTTGAAAATCCCTGTACATTAGAATTCGAAACTGTAGGAGATAATATGCGGAAATAATATGCAGAAAAAGATAAAATGTATGAAATAATATGTGGAAAGAAAGATGCAATAAATTATAAGTTTCACATTACTTAAGTTATGAGTATAATACAAGAGAGAGTTAATATATCAAGATATTTAAAATCTTAATTAGACTTCTGGTTCTATAACCGTCGATTGCACATCATAGACTATTTCCGGCTCTATGTCTGTTCTTGATAAATCGCTGTTGAATTCGATAGGAATAGTATCATCTTGTATAACCGGGATTCTAGGACAACTAATCTCGCTTACATCACTTTCACCCATGTTGTAATAGTCTCATGGATTCGTCACAACGGCAACATTTCATTGGGCATCCCTAGGGTCTGCGACATAAAAGCATTGACGGGCTTTGCTGGCGAGAATATAAGGTGCTGGATTCGCTTAGCACCCCCGCCATGTTTCGGCACGCATCAAGTATGCTATTTCAAAAAATCTATAATGGTGAGCGAGCCCGAACCAAGGATCTGACTAGAGAATTAGGGTATTTATATCATGTAAACAAACTTTACACTAAGTGATATAGGAATACAACCTTTGTAGACTGGTCCTTCACTTCTAAAGCTCCGTGCAGTAGTCTCTTTGCTCCAAGTAGTGGTGTCCCGGACTTTTCTTAGGCTCCACAAGACGAAAGGAACGAGCTTACTCAAAGATCTTCGAGGCCGAAGATGATCTACGTCGAAGAATCCCTAACTCAAGCTACCTCTTCACTAATTGATGAATTAGTGAAGTAAACAACCTATACTAAATGGTTAGTTTGGTATAGATTGAAGAAATAGGAATTTTGCTCACTTTAGAATTAATTTTCACTATTTCTTTTTCTCCTCTCTCAAAAGCTAGAAAGCAAAGAAGATGAAAAAGAAGAAGATGAATGAATAAACTATGGTGAGAAAATAACACAAGTGATATTAGTAGAGACTTAACCATGGCTAAAGATAATGGTTAGGTTAATAAATATCTAGAGTAAGATAAAATTAGTGGACTTAAGTCAAGGTTTCTCCATACTTCTACAAGCATCTTTAGCCATGCTAATTTCCACCTAATTTTGATTTTTCCCTTAATAATTAAACACCCAAATTATCTTTAGTTAAGTATGAGTCTAATACACCCAAGTCCAATCATGTAGCATGACACAAAAATAAATACATTAATATATATCACACACACACACACACACACACACACACACACACACACACATATATTTAAATGTATTAGTAGAAAAAAAATTCTTAAGTGAGCTAATATTAGTTAATATATATTAATATATCAAATATATAATTATATATTAAATTATTAAATCAACACTTGATTTAATAATCCGATTATATCACATATAATCGACTAATATCATTTATATCAACTTATCGAATCAACACTTGATTCAATAACCCGGCTATATCTCATATAACCGACTGATATCATATATCGCGAGATTATAATACGGTATCACATACACGTATTAATCTCGGTCCCGCACATATCACATATGTGCCCTAATTCATTTCGCTTGAGCTAGGAAACTTCTATATAGGACTCTAAAGACTCGTCAATACGCCGGCAGTAGGTAATGATCATATCAGTCACCCACAAGCCGTCGGCGATACTAGCTGGACGTAACGACTATCCAGGTATTGAGCGATCAGAAGATCAACAAGCAAACTTGTCTATACTCCCGTGAATCCAGTAAGTAACACTACCGTACAGTTCGGTCTCTTCGTCTGATATGGCCAATCGAGCATAGCGCAACATCAACCCCAATACCGAGAGAGACGAAACCCCTCCTATCGCTCTTTGCCTCCATGTGACTTGGGATTGTACCCAAAATGCACCTGTTTGCATGCTCTCTTGAACGTGGTAGGGAGGAAATCAAAGCACAGTGGGAATCATACAAGACTCTATGACGATCTTGGATTTACAGACTAACCTGTACCAGTGTCACCAGAGAACTGCTATCTGACGTTAGGTATAATACCATCTAGGAGTTCTCGGCGAGTCCTGTTCGGTGTACCCATTCTCCAATAAGCATATGTGTACAATCTTTGATGTCAAACACCAATGGATGTGGGATCATCCATCACCCTATACAGGGTCAAGAAACGTACACACTAGTCCAGTCTGGAATATCGATGTCCTGTCTCGATACTCCTACGACTAGGAACAATTAAAGGATGAACTTATGGACAACCCTGGCCCCGGTAGTATGATATGCATCATAATCCTGGTAGTCAAGTACACATCCTAAGGGCTTTATCAATATGTGAGAGCAAGACAGTATCACAATACTAGTCTACATGTTAAGATGAAGAGCAACCGGATAGCATACTATCATGTCGAGCAAGAAAGTCCTTTCTATATATGTCCAAGCATCCATTATAATATATAATCATGTACAATAATGGCCTTTAGGGCATACATACAACTAACAATCTCCCACTTGCACTAAGGCCAGTTGTTGTAATATCTCATACCCAACATTCCGAAGAGTCTCTCAAATTCTATCTGGGAAATAGCCTTCGTGAGTGGATCCGTCGTGTTATTCCCGTCGTGTTATTCTTCGTGTCAACTCTCCTGACCTCGATCTCCCGGCGATCGACTATCTCCCGGATTATGTGATACGGCCTCAGAATATGCCTGGATCGCTGATGGGACCTGGGTTCCTTGGCTAAAGCCACAGCTCCATTGTTATCGCAATACAAAGGTATTGGATGCTCAATGGATGGAACCACACCAAGTTCAGTTATGAACTTCTTTATCTAGACAGCCTCTTTGGCAGCGATGTATTCAGCCTCCATCGTTAAGTCGACCATGGTATCTTGCTTGGAACTCTTCCAACATACCGCCCCTCCATTGAGGGTGAAGACAAAACCCGAGACCGACTTTGAGTCGTCCTTATCACTTTAGAAGCTCAAATCGGTAAAGGACTCTACTTGGAGTCCACCGTTACCATACACCAAGAACATTTCTTTAGTCTTTCTCAAGTACTTAAGAATGTTCTTCAAAGCTGTCCAGTGATTCTCCCCAGGATCGGATTGATACTTGCTTACAACACTAAGTGCGTATGCTACATCCGGTCTTGTACATAACATCGCATACATTATAGACCCGACTTCCGAAGCATAAGGTATCCCTTACATGCGAGCCCTCTCCAAATCAGTCTTGAGGGACATCTTTTTGGAGAGAGTGATTCCTGAGATCGTGGGTAAATTTCCACGCTTGGAATCTTCCATACTAAACCTCTTTAGTATGGTGTCAATGTACCTGGATTGGGACAATCCCAACATCCGTTTAGATCTATCTCTATAGATCTTAATCCCCAGGATGTAGGAGGAATCACCGAGATCCTTCATGGAGAATCTTTGTGATAAGAAGAGCTTGACCGAGTGCAGCATAAGAACATCATTTCCTATCAAGAGTATGCCATCCACGTACAATACGAGGAAAACAACCTTACTCTCTGCAACCTTTTTGTATATACACGGCTCATCTACATTTTTTATGAAGTCAAACTCTTTGACTGCCACATAAAAACAGATGTTCCAACTCCGTGATGCCTGCTTTAACCCTTAGATTGATTTAAGCATCTTGCACACCTTTCCACTGCTCCCACTATCCATGAAGCCCTCTGGCTATGTCATGTACACGCTCTCTTCTAAATAACCATTAAGAAAAGTGGTCTTGACATCCATCTGCCAGATTTCGTAGTCATGGTATGCGGTGATGGCAAGTAGGATCCAGATGGACTTAAGTATAACCACTAGAGAAAATGTTTCATCATAATCCACATCTGGTCGTTAACGAAAACATTTTGCTATAAGTCTAGCTTTAAAAGTCTCAACTTTTCCATCTACACCAAGTTTCTTCTTAAAGATCCACTTGCCCCCAATGGGTTTTACCCCTTCAGGAGCAACTTCCAAAGTCCATACTTTGTTGGTGTATATGGATTCCATCTCAGATCGCATTGCATCCAGCCATTTCACAGAATCCCCATTCGTGATGGCCTACTCGAAACTAGTTGGGTCATCATCTTTCATGATGCAATCCTCGCTCCCACCATCAATAAGAAAACCGTAGTATCTCTCAGGTGGATGAGGGACCCTACTAGATCTGCAGAGAGTCTAAGGTTCGTCGGGGACTATTGAATTCTCCGATTCCACCAAATCATCAATTGTAGTTTGTGCATCTAGAACTTCTTCCAGTTCTATCATATGACCACTAATTTCTTTTACAAGAAATTCCTGTTCTAAAAAGGTGGCGTATTAAGAAACAAACACCTTTTGTTCCTCAATGTGGTAGAAGATATATCCATAGGAATCTTTTGGATATCCCATAAACTTGCACAGAACAGACCTTGCCTCGAGCTTGTCCGGATTTTGTTTTTTAACATAGGCCGGACAACCCCATATCTTAACTCGTTTAAGAGATGGTCTCTTCCCATTCCATATCTCATATAGAGTGGTAGACACTGATTTGGTTGGAACTCTATTCAATAGGTATGCGGCTGTCTCAAGCGCATAACCCCAAAAGGAAACAGGTAACTCAGCAATACTCATCATAGAGCGCACTATATCTAATTGGATGCGATTCCTCCGCTCCGATACACCGTTGTACTGTGGTGTATACGGAGGAGTAAGCTGAGAGAGAATCCCATTCTCTTTTAAATAATTCAGGAATTCCATGCTTAAGTATTTTCCTCTCCGATCAGATCGAAGGATTTTAATACTTTTACCCATTTGGTTCTCTACTTCTCACTTATATTCCTTGAATTTCTCAAAATCTTCAGACTTGTGTTTCAACAGAAACACATGACCGAATCTTGAGAGATCATCGATGAATGTAATGAAGTACGAGAAATCATTCCTGGTATGTGTAGACATGGAACCGCATACATCACTATGTATCAGCTTCAAGAGTTCAGTAGCTCTTTCTCCGTGTCCAGTAAACGGAGTTTTGGTCATAAGATGTAAATTCAAACGGGTTCAAATATCCATCTTTATGTAACTTAGCTAGTCGTGTCGCATTGATATGACCTAGTCTACAATGCCACAAGAAGAATTCGTTCATTTCTGAACTTTTTCTCTTGTGTGTGTTCTGTACATTAAGAACTGTATTTTGATTCAGAACGTATAAACCGTTACATAACGTACCAAACACAATCAACACTTGATTTAGGAAAATGTTCATAACATTTTTCTCTACTACAAAATTATATCCTTCTTTATCTAATAAAGAAACTGATATTAAATTGCACAACATATTGGGTACGTAATAACAGTTGTTCAGAATCAATGTATTACCTTCTGGTAATACTAGGTGATATTCGCCAACTGCTTTGGCTGCAACCCTTGCACCATTCCCTACTTGGAGAGAATGATCACCTATTTCCAGTTGTCTACCTTTCTTTAGCCCGTGTAACATATTATAAATGTGGGATCCTGATCCGGTATCTAATACTCAGGACGTAGAGCAAACTGAGAAACAGTTTTCGGTAACGAACACACCCGAAGAAGAAGCATCAACATGCTCATTCCTCATTTGGATCGTGTGGGAATCCGGATATTCTCCTATTTCCTACTCAGACTTATAACAGTTATAAGGTAGAGCGGAACCAACGTTCCCCAGCTCAGTCTAACAAGCGGGTTCGGTCAATACATCAATATTATTATCTTGATTAAGGCGTGTCATGGTCTCTACCTGGAGAGAGAGAAGAAAACACTTAGCGTATGCTCTTACAAGATTAGATTGGTAATTATCTTATCTAATCAGGATGACTCCCACTGTTTTTATCAAATCTTCCTTCAAACCCTAAAAGGCAAGACTAGCCGGGATTAATTACACCCTACAAGTTCGCCAATCATTCAGCCAGGCCAGTGTCGATACTCTGAGGGAGGTTCCCCGTGCTTTTGCACGGACCTAATTAAAATAAACTTCGTTTTCCCATAGGCATAACCCCGTTGACACTTTTCTAGTCACCTACTTGATCGGCTATTTGTAAAGTACAAAACTCTTCCAGGAGTAATTCTTACTCGCAGTGAGTACCGAGATCCAACTATCTCATACAAGGTATGCAATCTCATTGCAAATTTCAACACTTGAAATTCCCAATATGGTTTTTACCCTTAGCGGCTTATGACCTTAACTATGGTCTAAAAATCATAAACACTAGTCAAGTTCTACCCGTCATTTCGTGATTGATTAGACCCACTCATATGACCCTTAACTATAGTCAACAAAGTCATATAAATGTCCTAATTAATCACATCATATGCTGTGTAAGATGACATCACTTAGCTACCGTACACTACACCTTAACTATGGTCAACAAACATAGCACGAATACTAAGTATTCTATTTCCTAAAATGACGGAGGCTTGCGGATGGTTTTTATGAAAACCTTTAATGCTTTGAACTTGATATCGTTGTAGAATCGAGTGATTTGAAAAGAAGTGGTTTAAGCTCCGCTTTTTAAAATCGAATATTTTTCAAAACAAACTGAGTGGGTTGTAGAATTTACTAGCTTTTGCGAAAGAGGTCATTCCCGGTGAAGGGATCTCGGCTCTTTCTTCATCGAATGAGGTGTTGGATATTCATAAAAAATACCGCTATGCAAAGCAATAACTAGAGCTACCTTTTTTTTGAAAATATGATTCCACAACATCATTAGGTTTCTTTCCTTTTCATTAATCTCATTAATGAAGTCCATCATTTATGCTTCCTAAGCATCACAGATAAAGAAACTAAAATACAATGTACGTTTATGCCATCCGCATTTGCCACGGGATCCCGTCATGCACCGTTAGGTTAGTTAACTAACGACAGAGCGGGAGTAGAACTAGCGCGAATGCAAAACATAAGAAACGTTTATTATATATCATATATATAATATAAAGCATTCGTCTCACACAGTTATATGATCTCATCATAGAACATTGCAGCAGAAGTCAACATATAAAATATTGGATATACTAGGAGGTCCATGTTTTAAATTAAGCCAATAAAAAACGCGGATTCTACGGTCGTGATGAATAGCCAAACCCACATCCCGAGACCCTTACGAGAGCGGAAAGCAACCCTACCAATTCTAGAGTTAGGAGACCCGGTCTCGACTCCTCGAAATGGTCTCCCACTGGACTCTAGAACCCGGTTACTTATGCTCCCCGGCTTAGGTCTATCCTAATGCGGAAAAGTAAATATTATATATCAATGGTGACATCAATCCTCAACCTAGAAGTGTCCCAATAAAAGAATATTACATACAAGTTTTTACATGAATGAAAATGAAAAACTCTCATATCACGCAAAACCCCCGGCTATTCAAACACGACAATTCAATATAACATATCACAGCAACACATAACATCACATGTCATCAACGTAAGTAAATATGTGTATCCCAATTGTAGTTGACGTATAGCAACGAAACCGGCGATACAACACATATTACGCTTACAGTCGCAGAAAATAAATGAAAACTACAATAATTGGAATCCGCAACCACCTTAGACATCATAAACCCGAAATATCACATACTTCGGATTTCATGCCTAACCGTATAAATTCCTTAGACATCATAAACCCGGAATATCACATATTCCGAATTTCATGCCTAACATTATAAACCCGGCATTTTAGTCTCAAATTGAAAACACTTTTCAATATCCAGTCGGGCAATTCAACAAGATTCCTAACAAATGATCGAATACTCGTCGCAAACATTAATAGACGGCTGCACCCCCGATGCCGTCGACGAAGAAAACTTAGGCAGAACACCGCGGCCGCGAGCACCCGTACGGATGCTTTTGGCTGCTGGGTTCTCCTACAGTCACTTGGTCAGGGCTATGGGGCGTGGCTATCGAGTAGTGTTACCCGGCGAGTGTTCTCGTACTATACGAGATTGCGACGGAGTTTTGATCCGAATCAAAAGCCCGTGGCAACCGATCAAAAGAGACTAAATTGCTAGATTTACAAAGTTCTAACTAGTTTTCACAAAACTAATTATTGTGGATTCCAAATATTGTATCACAAATCACAGATATCTAGACGATATTAAATATTTCGATCGATTTATCAAACACCCAAAATTCCCAGAGAGCTCAACACTTGAGTCGCTGTTAAAAATACCCAGAGAGTGCCCCAAGTATCTACTGACCAACACAAGAAAGCACGCTCCCTGCCTCACCAACGGTGCCGCGGAACCGCCGCCAAAAGCATGTTTTGGCAGCGCTTCCGCGGTCGTTTTGGTCGAGTTGGGCCGTCGTTTTTCTTGTGGATCCATAGAAAACCCCGTACAATTTTCTGAATATTTTTAATTAGAAAAATTCCAACTTTTGAAAAAAATTCCAGAGAGTAGGATTTTTCGGGTCTCGAAAAGTCGACCGAACACTTTAACTTCGCCTAGACAACTCCTAATGCTCTAGCATGGCTCTGATACCACTGCTGGTTTCACTTAGCACCCCCGCCATGTTTCGGCACGCATCAAGTATGCTATTTCAAAAAATTTAGGGTGCCGAGCGAGCCCAAACCAATGATCTAACTAGAGAATTAGGGTATTTATATCATGTAAACAAACTTTACACTAAGTGATATAGGAATACAACCTTTGTAGACCGGTCCTTCACTTCTAAAGCTCCGTGTAGTAGTCCCTTTGCTTCAAGTAGTGGTGTCCCGGACTCTCCTTAGGCTCCACTAGGCGAAAGGAACGAGCTTGCTCAAAGATCTTCGAGGCCGAAAATGATCTATATCGAAGAATCGCTAACTCAAGCTACCTCTTCACTAATTGATGAATTAGTGAAGTAAACAACCTATACTAAATGGCTAGTTTGGTATAGATTGATGAAGTAGGAATTTTGCTCACTTTAGAATTAATTTTCTCTCTTTCTTTTTCTCCTCTCTCAAAAGCTAGAAAACAAAGAAGATGAAGAAGAAGATGAATGAATGAACCATGGTGAGAAAATATCACAAGTGATATTTGTATAGACTTAACCATGGCTAAAGATAATGGTTAGGTTAATAAATATCTAGAGTAAGACAAAATTAGCGGACTTAAGTCAAGGTTTCTCCATGCTTCTACAAGCATCTTTACCCATGCTAATTTCCATCTAATTTTGATTTTTCCCTTAATAATTAAACACCCAAATTATCTTTAGTTAGGTATGAGTCTCATACACCCAAGTCCAATGTATCATCTAGCATAACACAAAAATAAATACATTAATATATATTGTTCCCCTCCGAATGGCGGCCAAGACATGGACTGTCTTGCCTGAGATTCGGGGCAGATGCTAATAGGTGCTATCCGTCCACCTCTCCAAAGATGCCAAGTTGATTTATGGCACCGTGTACCGAAGGTTTAAACGGATGCGGCCGATGTAGCAGACTTCGTCAGATTCCCCCTCGCTTGAGGGTTTTTTGATTGTGGGGACGCTCTTCCCTGCAGGCGCAAGCCCCTGCAGTTAATTACGCTACCGCCTTGCGGTAACAACTTTCTCCTTCTCCAGCTGGTCACTTCGTGTCGTGGGTGTTTGTTTTGTGTTCGGTTGCTCGTGGATTGTATACGGAGACTGAGTTATATCGTCGCCCGTAGGGCGTGGACTACTCCAAATCCGTATTATCTTAGATTTGGGTTTGGGGGTTGTGTTTAAGGATACGTTAGCCTCGTTTGAGACTAAGATCGACTTAAACGTTTGTTAAGGATATGTTAGTCTAGTTTTAGACTAAGATCAACTTAACGGGATCGTTTAGATCCAACAAAAGAGCAATTTAAGGGGGAGCCCTGTTGTTTAGTTTAGTGACGTTGTGGTCAATTGGTAGTTTAAGGATATTGCGGTCCAGTGTTAGTTTTAAGACGTTGCGGTCGAGGTTAAGGACGTCGTAGTCCGTGGATTTAAGGACTCCACAGTCCGATGTTAGTTTTAAGACATCACGGTCAAGGTTAAGGACGTCATAGTCCGTTGTTAGTTTTAAGACATTCCGGTCAAGGTTAAGCACCTCATAGTCCATGGGTTTAAGGACCCCACAGTCCGGCGTTTAGTTTTAAGACATTACGGTCAAGGTTAAGGACCTCATAGTCCATGAGTTTAAGGACCCCACAGTCCGTATCAATATGTGGTCGTCGGGACCCGTCACCTCTTTGAAGACGTTGAGGAATTACAACGCCAAGTATCAAAGGAGTGAAGAGATGTACCCTTAAACCAAGGTAGATTAAGTGATCTGTAGTCCAATTTGGAAACTAAGATCAATTATTATATTATGAGTCCATTGGCCCAATTAAGTTTGAATTGAGGACTTATGGCCAGCTTGGGCTAAGTCCAATCATGTTTGGGATATTGGCCCTCTGTTGGTTCATTGAAAGAGAGTCCTTACCTCTGGAAACTTAGCCAATTGGGCTAAAGCTAGTGTTAAACACTAGAGACCGACAGTGTTGAACACTTGGAATAAGATTAACAAGTTAGTGTTAAACACTAAAAGATAATCAGTGTTGAACACTGGGAACAGAGTTTTCAAATTAGTGTTAAACACTAAGAAAATCGGTGTTAAACACTGGGGACAAAATCTCCAGACTAGTGTTAAACACTAAGGAGAGAGGGGTCACGTGCGGACACGTGAGAGCGCCATGATTCCCCTTATTTTATTCAGTCAAAAGTCTTGAATACTTTGAAATATCGCGTGCTATCACGTGATGGGAATTTAGGCGTTTATCTGTTAGAGCTTCAGCCAAGGGGTCACATGGTAGCACGTGAGAGCGCCCTGCTTCCCTTTATTTTGTTCTACAGATAAGTGTTTGACACTTTTAATTCTGAAAGCCATCACGTGTGGGCACGTGATGGGGGCTCACGCTTTGATCTGTTAGAATGCTCATTAGGGGTCACGTGTCGACACGTGAGGGCGCCCTAGATCTCTTTTCTGTTTCTTTTTCTCTTGTGTACTTTAGAGATCACGTGGGGCACGTGAGGCATTGCTTCAAAGTTCTCTTTTATAGATCTTCGCAGGAGTCATGTGGTAACACGTGAGGTGTTGCTTCAAAGTTCTTTTCTGTGGGTCTTTGCAAGGGTCACGTGGTAGCACGTGACTCTGATTCTTTGTATGTTTTAAAGATCTGTTCATCTTTTAAGAATTAATTTCTTCATAGGGTTAAACCCTAACAACAAACTTTAGAGGAATTAAATTCCTGTTTTCTTTTGAAGAATTATATTCTTAAATAGGGTTAAACCCTGATTTCTTTTCTTAAGGGAATTAAATTTCTGTGAGTTTGAGAGAATTATGTTCTCAATTAGGGTTAAACACTAGTTCTGTCCATTCTGAAGGAATTAAATTCCTATAACATAGGGTTAAACCCTAATTTTATCTCAAAGGAATTGAATTCCTATCATTTTGTGAGAATTAAATTCTCAAAACTCAGTTCCTCCTCTGTGTTTTAGATCTGCATGGAAGGATCTCAACCCAATGAGAATTAAATTCTCAATTTACGAGGAGATGTGCACTTTACAGATCCTCCACCAGAGAAAGAACTAAGTTCTTTTCTTTATATAAGAGTTAAACTCTTTCGAGAATTAAATTCTCTTTTTAAGCCTCCCTTTTCTTTTCTTACCTAAGGTTTTTCTTTTTGCAGAGAATCAAAGGCTCTATATCTCTCTCTCTCTGTGTATCAAAAGAAAAGGTCCAAAGGTCTTTCCTCTCCTCTTCTCGGCTCCTATTTATAGGAGAAGGAAAAGAATCAATCTGTTTAGTAAATCTCTCATTGAGAGATTTGATTTGTATATTGAGAGATTTGATTTATATTTGTCATTAATCTGGGCCTTTAGATTGTTGGGTGAATTTTATTCACCATTGGATTTTAAATCCAAAGATATCTCTTTTGTTATTTTGGTTACATTTAGGGGGAAATTTTTCCAAGTCCAAGATTTTTCCATAAATTGGTGATATTTAATCACTTTTAGATTTTTAATCCAACGGTTTTAGATAATCCTTTTTCATTTTGGAAATATTTGAAAGATCGTCCCTCAGAATTTAATTCTGTCAAAGAATAAGGCTTTTAAAGCCGGTCACGTGTGGCCACGTGATCCCTGGTCACGTGTAGGCACATAACCCCTGGTCACGTATAGGCACGTGACCCCTGAAGTGGGCTTCTCTTCTTCTGCGCTCTGTTCTCTGGCCGCTGCTTAACCATCACGTGCCAACACGTGACCACTGGTCACGTGTGAGCACGTGATGCCTCTTCTGGAGCTTTTTCTTGACTTTTAATCAGGGGATGAATGTACTTTTTGCCGCTGCTTTAAGCGTCACGTGCCAACACGTGACAACCGGTCACGTGTGAGCACGTGATGCCTCTTCTGAATCTTCTCCTGAATTTTAATCTGGGAACAAATGCCCCCAAAGCGTTGTTCTCACGTGTCTGCACGTGAGTGCAACGCTGTCATTTTTGTGACCGTCGGATCTGCTTTGGGAGTAGGGTAGATGAAACGTTTTCCATCCCATCCTATAAATGCCCATGTCTTTTCAGAAGAGCCTCCACTTTGCTCATCTTCCTCCTTGCATACTTTTCTTTCTGAGAATTTAATTCTCCTTTCCAGAGCTTAGTTCTCTGCCTTGAAAAATTTTCAGAGTTTAACTCTGTTCAAGAAGGACTTTTCCTTTCAGGTAATGATGTTGAACAAACGATGAACTCTCATGTCCTTCTGGATTTTAAATCCATAGCAAGGGTTTCACATTTTAACATGAACCCATTTTTCCCTCAAGTTTTTCAACCGAAATATGAAATCATTTAATCTTCACCAGTAAATCTCCTTAGAGTTCATCTGATCCTTTATGGAGATGATGATGTTGGTTGCTTTCCATGGAATTTAATTCCATCCCAAGGAGCTCTGGCTCTGAAACAAAATTTTCTGGGAAATTAATTCCTTTTTTCAAATGGAATTTAATTCCTATGAAGAACTAAGTTGTTCTCAAAGAATTTCATGGGTTTTACTGCCCTGAGTCATCTTCTTCACAACTTAGAAGAAAAGGTTTGTAATAGATTCTCATGATCTTTATTTCAGGTATCATGGATGCCCATATGTACGATCTTGACGAAATCATTTCTTACGGGAATATTCGTGCACTGGGCCGTAGCCAGAACCAGGAGTTCACCAACGCTTAATGTGCTGAGATCATGAGCTGCTTCGATGAGTACAACGGTCGGCTACTCCCTCGTCGCTCTTCTCTTCTGAGACTCATCGTGCTAGCGATTTGGGAGGCACTCCCTCTCTTTTGCACCGGCGTGCCGCTCAGGGCGTTGGACACCACCGAGAATAAGGTACATTCGGTGTACCTGATGAGCCTAATCTCGAAGAGGAGGCGAGACAACCTCATTGATCTCTTGCACCAGGGTTTTTAGCAGTCGGCCATACTTGCTGCCTATCGAAGGGTAGAAGACATTCGTGAGGACCCCGACGCTTGTGACCGCGAGAAAAAACATACTCGGATGGTTCGAAATGCTTGGAGGATCTTGGACAAAGCCAAGCTCGAGTTTCTCAATCCGTGCCCCGCGTCTGAGGTCTTACCGTTGTAAACGTGTTTCTTTTATTTTGTATGGACTTTTTAAAGCATGAATGATAAGTTTTATCGTGTCCTTCTGTGTTTGCATGCCTTTTTGGGATTTTGCTCTTTTTGTTATTGTCACTGTTGACGTGTTTGGTGTGTAAGGCACCATTTTACTTTCTAATGCACACCAAGTTTAGTGCTCACGTGCTCTGCACGTGGGGTCCCTTCGATGGGGCTGTTCAACTTTCCCTGCTCTATTTTTGTGCATGGTATTAGATGCAGAAAAGGAGCCTTGGAAATAGTCCCCTTTCCTGATTTCCAATGCCTTCCCCTTTTTGGGCCTTGGAAATAGTTCCATCATGCCATGTTCTCCGCGCGTAGCATTTAATGCTCCTCTTTATAGTCCTGAGGCTAGAGCCTATTTTTCCTTCACAGAGAAATTTATTCTCATTTTAGTGTGATTTGTCTTGAGGAAACAACTGGGTGCCATGGCCTGCAACCGCCCTCATGCTTGTCGACAACCATAGGAAGTGCCTATCGAGGAGATGATCCCGCGCTTTGCCGCACGATTGGTGGATCCCCTCCTTACCGACGACGAATGCGACTCAGCGGTGTATGAACTCTCGACTCGTAGGGGGTCCCCCCTCCCAATGGGCTCCCTTTAGCTCCGGATGATTCTTGCTGCCGTGCTTGCTGACGTCCCTCCTCACTCGACGGAGATGACCCTGGCGATGCTTGACGTGGCTGAAGAAAAGCTTGAGGGTTTTCACGAGGCGTGCCTGATTACTCAGGCTTTGAAAGATCGCTCAGTTCACCTCTTGAGCGAAATAAGAGCTCGGCGGGCTGTTATGTCTGCTTTTGCGGACAAACATGGCGCCAATCGGTGGGGAGCTACTCCTCGTGAAAATCGTCGCTTTGATGTGTTGGAGAAAGCAGAGAGAGAGATGGAGAATTTTGTTCTTTGTTTTGTCAACCCTTGTGCTACCGATCCTTTGTTTGGCGACCTTTTCCCGCTAGCGTAGTATCTTCAAATTAGTTTTCGCATGCTTTATGTTGAACTTTCATGTATGCTGGGTACTCGTATGTATGTTTTTTCTTGCATAAATGAACTTTGTGTTCTTCCCATGAGGACTTTCTTTAATTGCGAACACTATCACCATGTTGCATGCACATCAGAACTTCGGGTATTATTTCTCTTCGGATGTTCATATAGTTGCGAATGCATGCTCGATAGGATATACATCGAGAATTTTTTTGTTGCTTCCCATACCAGATGATGTGCGCGTGTTTTAAATCGACTATTGCTATCTACTGGAGGCTTGTTTATACGGTTTTGAGCGTATATGTCCTGTTTCAAAGGTTGCGGTCATGAAAGCGGGCTTGCGTGGTCTGATAAAGCGACGTGTGGCGAACCTAGTGTTGTGCGAGAAGAGGCTTGGCCGCAAATTCTCGGAGAGGGAGCTGGCTTCTAAGGCGCTAAGCGACCTTCGAGCTAATCTTACCGCCAAGGCCCACAAAGCGTATGAACTGTGGTGAGGGCTTCAAGAGGCTATCAAGGAGGTCGTGGCCATTGACAAGGCCGCCGAGTTTACTCGCGAAAGAGTTGAAGCCCACAAAGCTACCGAGAAGGAGCTCGAAGGTCGGCTTGTCTTATATCAGGCCCAGCAGGCTCAGGCGGAGGCCCGTCTTCGAACGATCCTGAATCATGAAGCTATGGCCCAGCAAAAGCAGGATGAGCTAGCGAAATTGCTAAATCGCCCGCCGGCTTGAAAAACTTGTATCTTTTCCTTTCTTTTCGTACATACTCCTGAACGAGAGTATTTTCTTTTTGTTCTTTCATGAATTGTACTTTGTACCCATTTTGGTTTATGAATAAAGACATATTTTTCTTCTCAGTGGTGTGTCCCCTTTTTATTGAATGTGTTCTGTGGACAATTTATCTTGGCCTACTTGCAGGGTAGCGATGGATTAGGATTCAGGGTTAAGATCTGCCTCCTAAGACTTTTGAGCTTTATGAGCCTTGAGGGTCTCATAAAGAGTTTTTCTCCCTACAGGTCGAGAGGATCACGTAGGTGTAAGTTTTTCTTAAGAATCGTGAGGATTCTTAAGCGGGTTTTCCCTTGGGAGTCGTAAGGATCTCACAAGAGAGTTTTCTCCCTTGCAGGCCGTGAGGACCCGCAAGTGCTGGGTGCGGTCACCCTTATCCGTATTTCGTGGGTATAGGGTGTTTTTCGTCACCCCATTGAGATAGGAATACGCGCGCGCTTGTCAGGCGTACTACAGATTCCCCCTGCCTAGGGTAGGCCGGGGTTTAATGATTGTGGGGATCCGAATCTCCGGCAGCAGCGAACTAAGCTGCCGTTAATTACCCCCCGCCTTTGGGGCAAAGGAACCTCCGATTGACGGGTCAAACTGGTCATGCGAACTCAATGTGCAGTGTGCGTGTGTTGTGTTTTGGAGGGAAGGTTTAAATACATCGGGAGCCACGCAGAGTTTTTTTACGGGGGTCCCGCTACCCGGATAGCGGGCTGGGGGTCAAGGGGGCTAGCAGCCCCCTTGTGGGGTGCGGGGCAACGCCCCGTTAGAAAATTTTTTTCTAACAGGGACAGTGTCGTAGAGTATGTGTGTATATAAATATGTATACATATGTATATATATATGTATGTACATAAAACTAGGGGGAAAAGACATCCAAAGGATGCGTGGGGCAGCACCTTGGACGCTGTAGGCCTAGGTGCTGTGCGCTCAGGCGCTAGAGTGCTACGTGTCGGCACGTGGGCGCTCTACGCTTGAGTGCTGGACGCTTGAGCGCAAGCGCGCCACGTGTCGGCATGGGGGCGACTTGCGCTCGGGCGCTTGCGCAGGAGCGCAAGCGCTCCACGTGTCGGCACCGGAGCGACTTGCGCCTGAGCGCTTGCGCTTGAGCGCAAGCGCGCCACATGTCGGCATGGGGGCGACTTGCGCTCGAGCGCAAGCGCTCCACGTGTCGGCACCGGGGCGACTTGCGCTCGAGCGCTTGCGCTTGAGCGCAAGCGCGCCACGTGTCGGCACGCGGGAACTCTGCGCTTGAGCGCCGGCGAGAAACGGAGGCTTTTAGCCTAAGAAACAGAAGCTATGCTTCAAAAAGAAAATATTTGTTGTTTTATATATATAGAGTTAAACTCTTAGGATTTTTTGAAGCTGATGAAGGGGGTTCTTCTTCTTCCTCCTGTTGTTTGGCCGGATCTTGAAGATCAAGAAGTAGGAGATTTTGAAAATCACTCCTTTTTAAGATCTGATGGAAGATCTGAGTTCCCCTTTGTGGGTTTTGTGGTGGAAAACTACTTGGTTTTAGAAAAGAAAGAGTAAAACTCTTGGTTTAATTCAAAGAAATGAGAAGGTTTAGAACCTTGGAGAAGGAGCAGGAGGCACAAAGAACCCTATTTTGGGGGAATGAAAAGTATTGCTTTATTCATCATCATGTTGCCTTTTATAGGCATACATATTTACATATAGCCCCTTGGGCTTCACAAAATGACATTTTGCCTATCCCATGGCTCATGTGCCATTTCTTTTTGCACATAAGCCATGGGCTTTGCAAAAATTTGGCTTTAATGCCCATTTTGTTTACATTCATGCATAAAAAATTACATAAAAATTATTTATGACATGATTTTGTTGTTGGCATGAGGGAGGCTGGCCGTGGGCTCGACTTGGGCATGGGCCCGCTTGACCTGGGCTTGGGCCCACCTAGCTTGGGGGTTAACCTTGACTTTGACTCGGTCAACCGGGGTATAAATTTTTACCCCAACAAATTGCCCCCCATCAATAAATGCACACCACATATGTGGGTCGTGTGCATGAAATTGATGGATCTTCTTTCACGTGGAGGCGACTTGATTTGGTTCCCACTTTGTGGGATGCACTGCCCTTTTTACGACATGGACGGTCGACGCTTGACGCGTCTCCGAGACGGAGTGTCCGTGGTAGACGTTTCCCTGGCCCGGAGCGATCTGGTTCCTTCTTTGTAGGAAGCCTGCACTGCCATTTTTGCGACGTAGACGGTCGACGCTTGACGCGTCTCCGAGACGGAGTGTCCGTGGTAGATGTTTCCCTGGCCCGGAGCGATCTGGTTCCTTCTTTGTAGGAAGCCTGCACTGCCATTTTTGCGACGTGGACGGTCGACGCTTGCCGCGTCTCCGAGACGGAGTGTCCATGGTAGACATTTCCCTGACCCAGAATGATTTGGTTCCCGATTTGTGGAGAGCCTGCACTGGCCGTTTTGTGACATGGACGGTCGACGCTTGACGCGTCTCCGAGACGGAGTGTCCGTGGTAGACGTTTTCCTGGCCCGGAGCAATCTGGTTCCTGCTTTGTAGGAAGCCTTCACTGCCCTTTTTGTGACATGGACGGTCGACGCTCTGATCCGGAGCGATTTGGGTTCCCAATTTGCAGGAGCCTGCACTGCCCTTTTTGCGACATAGACGGTCGACGCTCTGATCCGGAGCGATTTGGGTTCCCAATTTGCGGGAGCCTGCACTGCCCTTTTTGCGACATAGACGGTCGATGCTCTGATCCTGAGCGATTTGGGTTCCCAATTTGCGGGAGCCTGCACTGCCCTTTTTGCGACATAGACGGTCGACGCTCTGTTACGAAGCGATTTGGGTTCCCAATTTGCGGGAGCCTGCACTGTCCTTTTTGCGACATAGACGGTCGACGCTCTGATCCGAAGCGATTTGGTAGACGTGTCCCCGGCATGGAGTGTCGCTGGTCGACGTTTCCCCGAGGCGGAGTGTCTGTTGTCGATGTGCCCCCGGCACGGAGTGTCTGCTTGACGTTTCCCCGAGGCGGAGCATCGGCTGGTTGACGCTTCCCCGGCACGGAGTGTCGCTGATCGACTTTTCTCCGGCGCGGAGTGTCGGGTTGACTTTTCCCCGGCACGGAGTGTCGCCGATCGACTTTTCCCCGGCGCGGAGTGTCGGGTTGACTTTTCCCCGGCACGGAGTGTCGCTGATGGACTTTTCCCCGGCGTGGAGTGTCTCGGATTGACTTTTCCCCGGCACGGAGTGTCGCTGATGGACTTTTCCCCGGCGCGGAGTGTCTCGGATTGACTTTCCCCGGCATGGAGTGTCGCTGATGGACTTTTCCCCGGCGTGGAGTGTCGGGTTGACTTTTCCCCGGCACGGAGTGTCGCTGATAGACTTTTCCCCAGCGCGGAGTGTCACGGATTGACTTTTCCCCGGCACGGAGTGTCGCTGATGGACTTTTCCCCGGCGCGGAGTGTCGGGTTGACTTTTCCTCGGCACGGAGTGTCGCTGATCGACTTTTCCCCGGCGCGGAGTGTCGGGTTGACTTTTCCCCGGCACGGAGTATCGCTGATCGACTTTTCCCCGGCGCGGAGTGTCGCTGGTTGACTTTTCCCCGGCACGGAGTGTCGCTGATAGACTTTTCCCCGGCACGGAGTGTCGCTGGTTGACTTTTCCCCGGCACGGAGTGTCGTTGATCGACTTTTCCCCGGCGCGGAGTGTCGGGTTGACTTTTCCCCGGCACGGAGTGTCGCTGATGGACTTTTCCCCGGCGCGGAGTGTCGGGTTGACTTTTCCTCGGCACGGAGTGTTGCTGATCGACTTTTCCCTGGTGCGGAGTGTCGCTGGTTGACTTTTCCCCGGCACGGAGTGTCGCTGATGGACTTTTCCCCGGCGCGGAGTGTCGAGTTGACTTGATTCCGAGGCGGAGCATAATTCCAGCAGGGAAGGTAGATATCCCGAGGCGAAGCATGATTTCGACATGGGGTAAATTCTGGGACAGAGCATGATTCCGCCGTAGAGGTTGTTGGTTTGATTTGATTTGGGTTGACATCAGCATCGCTACACTGGAATATGGTACCAGGAGCGAATCGTCATATGTCATTGAGAGGATTTGGGAATTGGGGTTTTTGTTTGGCATCTGCATTGCTGCACTGGAATAATGTCAGGAGCAACTCATCATGTGCCCCGGGAGGATTTGGGAATGGGTTTTTTCGTTTGGCATCTGCATTGCTGCACTGGAATGATGCCAGGAGCAACTCATCATTTGCCCCGGGAGGATTTAGGAATTGGTGGCTTAGGAGACAGGTTCATATCCCTGTCACCTAAGGTTTTTCAATTTTATGGGCGTGAGGGTCCCACAAAAGCATTTTCTCCCTGCAAGTCGTAAGGATCGCGCAGGTGTATTTTCTCCTTAAGAGTCGTGGGGACTCCTAAGTGTGTTGCTTCTTTGTGAGTCGTAGGGATCTCACGTGGGAATTTTCTCCTCACAAAGTCGAGAGGACTTTCCGAGTGCATTTCTTTTTTTTTACGAGTTTGCGCCCTTTCGGGTTTTCACAAACTCGCCTGCAGTGCTGCTGTTTTTACTCACGGAGTCCTTTCTGGTTTTCATCTGTACCCGTTTTGCTTGTGGACATACCGTTCTTCTTTTTTTTTCTTTTCTTTTTTTTTCTTTTTGTTTTTTGGAGAGATGGGGATTGTTTTATGCCCGTGGATTGTATACGGTTTTGCAGGATGTATGATCCAGACCGTAGGGCCAAAAACATTTCGGGACTTTGTTGGCATCTGCATCGCTGCATTGGAATATGGTACTAGGAGTCATCATTCGCCGTTAGGGTATGTGATTTGAAATTTGGTTGGCGTCTAAATCGCTACACTGGAATATGGTACCAGGAGCGACTCATCATTCGCCATTGGGGTACGTGATTTGGAATTTGGTTGGCGTCTGCATCGCTACACTGGAATATGATACCAGGAGCGACTCATCATTCGCCGTTGGGGTATGGGATTTGGAATTTGGTTGGCGTCTGCATCGCTGCACTGGAATATGGTACCAGGAGCGACTCATCATTCGCCGTTGGGGATTGGGGAGCGATGGCTTAGGAGACAGGTTTAGATCCCTACCGCCTAAGGATTTTCAATTTTATGGGCCGTGAGGGTCCCATAAAGGTATTTTCTCCCTGCGAGTCGTAAGGATCCCGCAGGTGTATTTTCTCCTTAGGAGTCGTGAGGACTCCTAAGTGTGCTTTTCCTTTGTGAGTCGTAAGGATCCCACAAAGGTTTGTTCTCCTCATGTATCGTGAGGACACATGAGTGGATTTCCCTCGTTCCCGGTTTAAGGACATAGAGGTCGACTGTTTCCAGTTTAACGACTTAGAGGTCATATGTTTCCAGTTTAACGACTTAGAGGTCGTCTGTTTCCAGTTTAAATACTTAGGGGTCTACTGTTTCCAGTTTAACGACTTAGAGGTCATCTGTTTCCAGTTTAACGACTTGGAGGTCAGCTGTCTCCAGTTTAATGACGTGGAGGTCATCTGTTTCCAGTTTAACGACGTGGAGGTCAGCTGTTTCCAGTTTAAAGACTTGGAGGTCATCTGTTTCCAGTTTAAAGACTTAGAGGTCTATTGATGTCGAGCTTGGAATTTTGGGGTAGGGGCCGGCATCAGCGTTGCTAACACTGAAGCAGAGGTGCCAGGAGGAATTCATCATTTGCCTACTCTTGTTGGCGGAGCGATGGCTTAGGAGACGGGTTTAGGTCCCTATCGCCTAAGGCTTTTCAATTTTATGGGCCGTGAGGGTCCCATAAAAGTATTTTCTCCCTGCGAGTCATGAGGATCCCGCAGGTGTATTTTCTCCTTAGGAGTCGTGAGGACTCCTAAGCGTGTTTTGCCTTTGTGAGTCGTAAGGATCCCACAAAGGTTTGTTCTACTCATGTATCGTGGGGACACATGAGTGGGTCTTCTTAATAGAGCATAACTCCAAAGGCGGAGACCAGCCGCGTAACTGGTGGTTGCGGTGGGGCATGGGTATGCTGAGAATTATTTGAGCCCGTGGATTGTATACGGTAGTCAATTTGGGGACTAGCCGTAGGGCCAAAAGAATTTTGAAAAATTGGATTTTGGTTGGCGTCTGCATCGCTACACTGGAATATGGTATCGGGAGCGACTCATCATTCGCCATTGTTTTTTTTTTTGGTTTTTTTTTTTGTTTTACCGCGATTGCTCTATCATTTCAGCTTTTCTTATCGCGAAGGTCGCGATTGCCCTATCATTTCGGTTATTTATTCGCGGTTGCCCCATCATTTCGGCTTTATTTTCATTTTCATTTTTACTCGCTGATTTTTATTGCGAGTTGCCCCATCATTTCGGCTTTTCTTTATTTTTCTTTTATTTACACATTTTTTTATTTACATTTTCTTTTGCATTCCCAGTTTAACGACTTAGAGGTCGACTGTTCCCAGTTTAATGACGTGGTGGTCGACTGTTCCCAGTTTAACGACGTGGTGGTCCTCTTTGCTTATCCCAGCTCCTTGAACTTTGATCTTGGCGGAGCTGTGTTGATGACCTATCTCTGTGGCTTGCTGATACATCCGAGAATTGTGAGCTTTTTCCAAGCTTATATTGGTCCTCTGCCCAATCTTTGAAAATATAGCAGTCTTCGATGGTATGACCCACCACTCTATGATATGGGCAGTATATGGGATTGCCGGTCATGTTCATTCCTGTGGCCTCTTTGGAACAGGCAGTTGCAGACCGCTGTTCAGGGCGTCCATGAATATTTTGCGGACTTCATCCCTCCTGAAGGAGTATACCTTCTTCTTTCCCTCCATTGGAGTAGGTGCCTTTACTGATGCTGGTCCTCGAGGCACATGTCTGGGAGGATTAGGTTCCCGAAAGGTTTCGGTCTCTATTTGCATAAAATCGGCGATCGTAGCTTGACTGTTCGCTAACACGCCTTTAGAAAGTTCTATCTCTCCCATCTTGTATTGCCTTTCGACCCAATCTTTGAAGACGAAGCAGTCCTCAATGGCATGACCTATTACCCTGTGATAGGGGCAATATTTTGGGTCGTCGGTCATATTTTCTTCTTGCGGTCTCTTCGATTCTGGCAGTTGTAGACCGTTTCTTAGGGCGTCCCTGAATATCTTATGGACCTTTTCCCTCTTGAAGGAATAGACCTTTTCCAGCTTCTCTTTCAGAGGCGATTCCCCCCCCGGTGTATGTATCGGAGGGACTGGAGGCTGATTGCGGCCGTTTCTCGCGAAGGCGCTCCGCTTTTAGGTTGAAAGGGATATCAGTTGGCTGCCCTCGGGTATCAATCCCTGGCTCATGAGCCAAAATTTGATTCTGCTGTAATTGCAATCGGGCGACTTGGGTCGTGAGATCTGCCACGACGTTTGCCAGCCCGTCGACTTTGGAATAGACCTCGGCCATCTTCTCATCCCTGTCCTGAAATTGCCTTTGAAGCCATTGGAATAATGCTTGTTCTGTAGTTCCGGCTACGACAAACGGGTAATCTTTATTGCCTGAGCTCAATTCCGTAGGAACCACAGGCTCCTCTGGCTTATCGGCGTGAGCGGGCTCTTCATCATTTAGATCGAGTCGATGCTGGGTAGCGTCAACCATATCATCACCATGGCTGTGAAGAAGAGGAGGATTCGCTTCTTCTTGTCCGGCCATGTAGACAGTGTGGACCACGTACCCAGCCATCTCTTTATCTTTGGCGGCTGATTTCGCGGAGCAGTCCGGGCTTTGGAAATTCATAAATTCTAACATGGCCGGAGCCCTAGCCTTTTTGTTGGCTCTATATCTGAGCCGCTTCTGCCTCAGCTTCTCCGCCTTAAGCGCTTGGCAGGTTTCTGCTTTTCGGGAAGCCGCCATAGGCCGAGCGATGGGGATGCTTGAAAAGACATCTGCCTGCGTGTCTGTCGAAGGTATCGCCTGGGCTTGCCCACGACGTCTGGAAACTTCTTTTGTTCTGATGGCTTTGCCCCCAGTTGGGGCCATGGAAAGCCGTCCAGACACCGATTTGCGTTTGGGTTGGGGCGCCCTCGAGATTACCACATTCGGTCTCCTGCCTTTCGAGACCGGTCTGTCTGTTGCTGGAGCTTGAGGAGCTGGGACGGCGTTAGCTGACACGAAAATAATAGAGCCAAATGGTAGCGGCTCTTCCTCCCATTGTCGCCCAAGACTGGCTGGAAGGACCGTCCTGGAGTCTATTTTCATTGTGTAGGAGACATGAGCTGTGCTGAGAGCTAAGTTCATCATCAGAGACACTGTTGGAAAGTGATTGCTTGAAAACCTGCATGAAAAAGCATTATTTTAGTATAAATACAGGTATGTATATTGATTGAGTTCGCATGAACGCTTAACCCGAAATATGGGAGGAGAGATTGGTCCCACCGGGCGTGCCAGAATCTGTAGGGTGTTTTTCGTCACCCCATTGATATGGGAATACGCGCGCGCTTGTCAGGCGTACTACAGATTCCCCCTGCCTAGGGTAGGCCGGGGTTTAATGATTGTGGGGATCCGAATCTCCGGCAGCCGCGAGCTAAGCTGCCGTTAATTACCCCCCGCCTTTGGGGCAAGGGAACCTCCGATTGACGGGTCAAACTGGTCATGCGAACT
Organism: Agapanthus africanus; assembly: GCA_030015575.1. Classification (NCBI taxonomy): domain Eukaryota; kingdom Viridiplantae; phylum Streptophyta; class Magnoliopsida; order Asparagales; family Amaryllidaceae; genus Agapanthus; species Agapanthus africanus. The sequence continues at coordinate 816,556,143 of CM057339.1, read as the reverse complement.
CAATGTGCAGTGTACGTGTGTTGTGTTTTGGAGGGAGGGTTTAAATACATCGGGAGCCACGCAGAGTTTCTAACGGGGACAGTGTCGTGGAGTATGTGTGTGTATAAATATGTATACATATGTATATATATATGTATGTACATAAAACTAGGGGGAAAAGACATCCAAAGGATGCGTGGGGCAGCACCTTGGGCGCTGTGGGCCTAGGTGCTGTGCGCTCAGGCGCTAGAATGCCACGTGTCGGCACGTGGGCGCTCTACGCTTGAGTGCTGGGCACTTGAGCGCAAGCGCGCTACGTGTCGGCATGGGGGCGACTTGCGCTCGGGCGCTTGCGCAGGAGCGCAAGCGCTCCACGTGTCGGCACCGGGGCGACTTGCGCCTGAGCGCTTGCGCTTGAGCGCAACCGCGCCACGTGTCGGCACCGGGGCGACTTGCGATCGAGCGCTTGCGCTTGAGCGCAAGCGCTCCACGTGTCGGCACCGGGGCGACTTGCGCTCGAGCGCTTGCGCTGGAGCGCAAGCGCGCCACGTGTCGGCACCGGGGCGACTTGCGCTCGAGCGCTTGCGCTGGAGCGCAAGCGCGCCACGTGTCGGCAGGCGGGCACTCTGCGCTTGAGCGCCGGCGAGAAACGGAGGCTTTTAGCCTAAGAAACAGAAGCTATGCTTCAAAAATAAAATATTTGTTGTTTTATATATATGGAGTTAAACTCCTAGGATGTTTTGAAGCTGATGAAGGGGGTTCTTCTTTTTCCTCCTGTTGTTTGGCCGGATCAAGAAGTAGGAGATTTTGAAAATCACTCCTTTTTAAGATCTGATGGAAGATCTGAGTTCCCCTTTGTGGGTTTTGTGGTGGAAAACTACTTGGTTTTAGAAAATAAAGAGTAAAACTCTTGATTTAATTCAAAGAAATGAGAAGGTTTAGAACCTTGGAGAAGGAGCAGGAGGCACAAAGAACCCTATTTTGGGGGAATGAAAAGTATTGCTTTATTCATCATCATGTTGCCTTTTATAGGCTTACATATTTACATATAGCCCCTTGGGCTTCACAAAATGACATTTTGCCTATCCCATGGCTCATGTGCCATTTCTTTTTGCACATAAGCCATGGGCTTTACAAAAATTTGACTTTAATGCCCATTTTGTTTACATTCATGCATAAAAAATTACATAAAAATTATTTATGACATGATTTTGTTGTTGGCATGAGGGAGGCTGGCCGCGGGCTCGACTTGGGCATGGGCCCACTTGACCTGGGCTTGGGCCCACCTAGCTTGGGGATTGACCTTGACTTTGACTCGGTCAACCGGGGTGTAAATTTTTACCCCAACAGCGGGGTCAGGGGTTGGTTTGGGATGGTTTCCAGGGTATCGTAGTTTAAAGACATCGCGGTCAAGGTTAAGGACCTCATAGTCCGTGGGTTTAAGGACTCCACAGTCCAATGTTAGTTTTAAGACGTTACGGTCAACGTTAAGGACCTCATAGTCCGTGGATTTAAGGACTCCACAGTCCGATGTTAGTTTTAAGACATCACGGTCAAGGTTAAGGACCTCATAGTCCGTGGATTTAAGGACTCCACAGTTCGATGTTAGTTTTAAGACATCACGGTCAAGGTTAGGGACCTCACAGTCCGTGGATTTAAGGACTCCACAGTCCGATGTTAGTTTTAAGACATCACGGTCAAGGTTAAGGACCTCACAGTCCGTGGATTTAAGGACTCCACAGTCCGATATTAGTTTTAAGACATCACGGTCAAGGTTAAGGACCTCATAGTCCGTGGATTTAAGGACTCCACAGTGCGATGTTAGTTTTAAGACATCACGGTCAAGGTTAAGGACCTCATAGTCCGTGGATTTAAGGACTCCACAGTCCGATGTTAGTTTTAAGATATCACGGTCCATGAAATGTGTGGTTACTGGGACCCGTCACCTCTTTGAAGACGTTGAGGAATTACAACGCCAAATATCAAAGGAGTGAAGAGATGTACCCTTTAACTAAGGTAAAATCAGTCTAGAATCATGGTGGTTGATCGTTAGTTTTAAGACATTACGGTCGAGGTTAAGGACATCATAGTCCATGGATTTTAAGGACTCCACAGTCCGATGCTTGCTCTGGATGCTTCACACGGGTTCACTGCCGTGTTCGGCGAGGACCAGGCTCCGCTCTGGACGTTTTCCGTGGAGTCAAAGAGTGAGTTCCACGTGACCAGGAATTTTGCGCTAGATGCTTCACACGGGTTCACTGCCGTGTTCGGCGAGGACTAGGCTCTGCTCTGGATGCTTCACACGGGTTCACTGCCGTGCTCTGCGGGGACCAGGATCCGCTCTGGACGTTTTCCACAGGGTCAAAGAGTGACGTTACCCGCGTTCCACGTGACCAGGAATTTTGCTCTGGATGCTTCCCACGGGTTCAATGCCGTGTTCTGCGAGGACCAGGCTCCGCTCTGGACGTTTTCCACGGGGTCAAAGAGTGACGTTATCTGCATTCTACGTGACCAGGAATTTTGCTCTAGATGCTTCACACGGGTTCACTGCCGTGTTCTGCGAGGACTAGGCTCCGCTCTAGATGCTTCACACGGGTTCACTGCCGTGCTCTGCGAGGACCAGGATCCGCTCTGGATGTTTTCCATGGGGTCAAAGAGTGACGTTATCCGTGTTCCACGTGACCAGGAATTTTGCTCTGGATGCTTCCCACGGGTTCACTGTCGTGTTCTGTGAGGACCAGGCTCCGCTCCGGACGTTTTCCACGGGGTCAAAGAATGATGTTATCCGCATTCCACGTGACCAGGAATTTTGCACTAGATGCTTCACACGGGTTCACTGCCATGCTCGGTGAGGACTAGGCTCCGCTCTGGATGCTTCACACGGGTTCACTGCCGTGCTCTACGAGGATCAGGATCCGCTCAGGAAGTTTCCCACGGGGTCAAAGAGTGACGTTATCCACGTTCCACTTAACCAGGAATTTTGCTTTAGATGCTTCACACGGGTTCACTGCCGTGCTCGGCGAGGACTAGGCTCTGCTCTGGATGTTTTCCACGGGGTCAAAGAGTGACGTTATCCGCGTTCCACATAACTAGGAATTTTGCACTAGATGCTTCATACGGGTTCACTGCCGTGCTTGGTGAGGACTAGGCTCCGCTCTGGATGCTTCACACGGATTCACTGCCGTGCTCTGCGAGGACCAGGATCCGCTCTAGACGTTTCCCATGGGGTCAAAGAGTAACGTTATCCACGTTCCACGTAACCAGGAATTTTGCTCTAGATGCTTCACACGGGTTCACTGCCGTGCTCAGCGAGGAATAGGCTCCGCTCTGGATGTTTTCCATGGGGTCAAAGAGTGACGTTATCCGCTTTCCACGTAACCAGGAATTTTGCTCTAGATGCTTCACACGGGTTCACTGCCGTGCTCTGTGAGGACCAGGATCCGCTCTGGACGTTTTCCACGGGTCAAAGAGTGACGTTATCCGTGTTCCACGTGACCAGGAATTTTGCTCTGGATGCTTCCCACGGGTTCACTGTCGTGTTCTGCGAGGACCAGGCTCCGCTCCGGACGTTTTCCACGGGGTCAAAGAATGATGTTATCCGCATTCCACGTGACCAGGAATTTTGCACTAGATGCTTCACACGGGTTCACTGCCGTGCTCGGCGAGGACTAGGCTCCGCTCTGGATGCTTCACACGGGTTCACTGCCGTGCTCTGCGAGGACCAGGATCCACTCTGGACGTTTCCCACGGGGGGCAAAGAGTGACGTTATCCGCGTTCCACGTTACCAGGAATTTTGCTCTAGATGCTTCACACGGGTTCACTGCCGTACTCGGCGAGATCTAGGCTCCGCTCTGGATGTTTTCCACGGGGTCAAAGAGTGACGTTATCCGCGTTCCACGTAACCAGGAATTTTGCTCTGGATGCTTCCCACGGGTTCAATGCCGTATTCTGCGAGGACCAGGCTCCGCTCTGGACGTTTTTCAAGGGGTCAAAGAGTGACGTTATCCGCGTTCCACGTGACCAGGAATTTTGCTCTGGATGCTTCCCACGGGTTCACTGCCGTGTTCTGCGAGGACCAGGCTCCGCTCTGGACGTTTTCCACGGGGTCAAAGAGTGATGTTATCCGCGTTCCACGTAACCAGGAATTTGTTCTGGATGCTTCCCACGGGTTCACTGTCGTGTTCTGTGAGGACCAGGCTCCGCTCTGGACGTTTTCCACGGTGTCAAAGAGTGACGTTATCCGCGTTCCACGTGACCAGGAATTTTGCTCTGGATGCTTCCCACGGGTTCACTGCCGTGTTCTGCGAGGACCAGGCTCCGCTCTGGACGTTTTCCACGGGGTTAAAGAGTGACGTTATCCGCGTTCCACGTAACCAGGAATTTGTTGATTGTATCCGCATTTCACGGGGTGGGGATTTTACTCTTGGTGATCCGTTTATCGCTGAGCCATGGAACTGGGAGTTGCCGCTGTTCCACTTCGCTTGAAGTTGTGTCCGTCGTTACAAAACGAGTGTTGAGACAATCTCTAGGTCACTTTGTGGCCCGTCAAGATTTGGCTTCTTCTTATGATGAAACCTGGGGGAGGAGTATGATCCCTTCTTTGTTTGCGCCCCTGGATTGTATACAGGGATAGATTTAACATCACCTGTAGGGCATAAATTTCATTTTTATTCTATTTCTTTTTCCGCGATGCTCTATCATTTCAGCTTTTATATCGCGAAGGTCGCGATTGCCCAATCATTTCGGCTATTTTTCGCGGTGCCCAACCATTTCGGTTACTTATTTTATTTTTACTCGCTGCTTTTTATTGCGAGTTGCCCAATCATTTCGGCTATTTTTCATGCATACATTTTTACTTGCTGCTTTTTATTGCAAGTTGCCCCATTATTTCGGCTATTTCGTATGCATGTGTGGCTTGCTAGCCTTTTCGCTGCAAGCTTGGATTTTAGACACCGATTTCGGCATCAGCACCGCTACAACTGGGATGTTGCCATGAGCGAATCATCATTTGCTTCTGTCGATATTGAATAAAGGTGGCTTAGTAAACAGGGTTAAGGGTCCTGTCGACTAAGGCTTTTGACTTCATGAGCCGTAAGGATCTCACAAAGGTATTTCTCCCTACAAGTCGTGAGGATCTTGCAGGTGTGTTTTCTCCTTGGGAATCGTGAGGATTCCTAAGTGCATGTCCTCTTGCAAGTCGTAAAGATCTTACAAAAGGGTTTTCTCCTTATAAGTCGAGAGGACTTACAAGGGTTGTTTACTATATGAACATATCCCTAGTCAGGGATGGGACTTGGTTAGGGAAATGTTTATTCGCGCCCGTGGATTGTATACAAGGGTCAGTATGAGCCACTTGTAGGGCATAAATTGAAGGTTATGGGGGTTGCTTAAGCACAGGTTTAAGTCTCTGTGACTTAAGACTTTCAAATCCTATGAGCCGTGAGGGTCCCATAAGAGAGTTCTCCTTACGAGTCGTGAGGATCCCGCAAGTGTAATTTCTCCCTAGGAATCGTGAGGACTCCTAAGTGTGTTGCTCCCTTGTGAGTCCTAAGGATCTCACGCGGGTGATTTCTCCTTACAAGGTCATGAGGACCCTGCAAGTGCCCTTTAACGAGGTTGCGCCCTTTCGGGTTTTCACAAACACTCGCCCGTAGTCCTGCTATTTTTACTCACGGAGCCCTTTCGGGTTTTCATCCATGCCCATTTTGCTTATGGACATACCGTTTTTATTATTTTTTTTATTATATATTTTTTTTATCGGCTTTGAGATACTGCAATCCACCGTAGTTTATCGACATCTCGGTCACCAGCCAGTTTTAGGACATAGTGGTCCATTGTTAGTTTAAGGACGTTTCGGTCCGTTGTCAGTTTAAGGACATTTCGGTCCGTTATTAGTTTAAAGACGTTTCGGTCCATTGTTAGTTTAAGGACGTTTCGGTCCGCCGTTAGTTTAAGGACGTTTCGGTCCGTTGTTGGTTTAAGGACGTTTCGGTCCGTTGTTAGTTTAAGGACATTTCGGTCCGATAAGCCGGCTACTACTTATAGAGTTTGGGCTTAGAAAGATAGCAAGCGGACATAGTCGTCGTCATCTATCATTGACCTAGGCCGTGACTCGTCAGGCGTAGTATTTCTTCAGGAAGCGACCGTTCACTGGCCTGAAAGGTCTTTCACCGTGCATATCCATAAGTAGATATGCTCCACCCTGGTAGACCTTGTCTATGATGTATGGGCCTTCATAGTTTGGCTCGAATTTTCCCCGTTTGGCGCGATTGGGGATCATAGATCTTTTGACCATTAGTACGAGTTCCCCCTAGCGGAATGTCCTTGGCCTGGTCAATCTTTCGTAGGAGCGCGTCATTTTTGCTTTATAAGCCTCCAGATTTTGTTGCGCTATGAGCCGGGTCTCATCAAGGGCATCAAGCTCCTCAAGCCGAAGGTGAGCATTTTCTTCGTCCGTCAGCTCGTAGTGGACTGCTACTCGTAGAGAGGGTAGCTCTATCTCGAGGGGGAGTACTGCTTTTGTACCGAATACCAACGCGTATGGCGTTGTGTTCGTGGCCGTTTTGAACATAGTTCGATATGCCCAGAGAGCTTCTTGCAGTCTCTCGTGCCGGTCCTTTTTGTTTCGGGACACCGTCTTCTTTACGATCTTTGTCAAGGTTTTGTTGAAAGCCTCAGCTATACCGTTAGCCCGCGGATTATAAACTGAGGAATATCTCCAGTCTATGTTGTGTTGCTGCGTGAAGCGACTAATCTTGTGGCTTCTGTAGGCTGGCCCGTTATCGGAAATGATCCGTCGCGGAGTTCCAAACCGATAAATGACGTGCGTCTTGAAGAAATGGAGAATATTTTCCGTCTTCACTTCCCTTAACGGTACTGCTCCTGCCCATTTGGAGAAGTAATCAGTCGTCGCCAGGATGAAATGATGTCCCCTAGATGATGCTGGTTCGATGGGGCCGATTATGTCAGTTCCCCACATTTCGAACGTCCAACAAGCCACCGTTGGATGTAGAGGATTTGGATGCTGATGGATAAAGTCCCCATGGATCTGGCACGAGTAGCATTGCTTCGCATACTCGAGGCAGTCCTGGATCATTGTGGCCAATAATAACCCATTCGTTTGATCTTCAGCTTCATGTTCGGGCCTGCTTAGTGAGAACCGCAGAGTCCGTCGTGAACTTCCTGAACGACTCTTTTCGCTTCGTTAGGTCCCAGGCATCTCAACCATAGAGAATCGAATGACCTCTTGTACAAAGAATCGTTGACAAAGGCGAAAGACAGAGCTCGTTTCATGAGCTGATGTCTTGAGGACACATCTTCAGGCGTTCGACGGGATTTGAAGTAGTCTATGAAGACTTCTCTCCAATCTTCAACCTTCTCTTGGCCGTTTATTTGCAGGGCCGTCTGCTCAGTTGCTTCCTTTTCCTTGGATGATTCCGGAGATATTTCTGCCGGTGCGAGTACCCGACGGCTTTGTACCACGATTCTGATGTCATCGAGGTTTTCATCAGCCGGTTCTTTAGCGAGCTTGGCTAAAGCGTCTGCCTTGCTATTTTCCGTGCGCGGTATGTTTTCTAAACTGTAGGAAGGGATTTGAGTCAGCAGTTGCTGTACTCTCTCTCCATACTTCACCAGCTCTGGCTTGCATGTCTGGTAGTCGCCGTTTATTTAATTGATGACCAGTTGGGAATCTCCGTATAGAAGGAGGTTTTCAATTCCCATGTCGATGGCGATCTCTAGGCCTGCTATCAAAGCTTCGTATTCAGTCTAGTTGTTCGTCCTCGGCTCTGTTAAGGAGAAAGCAAAGCGCATTATCCCTCCCTATGGAGTTACGAAGATGAGACCCACCCCTGATTTGATTATAGGGGTGCTTTGTTTGCGCTTCTTAACGGAAGATGCTCCATCGAAATAAAGCTCCCATCGGATATTACCACCGTCGATCGCATCAAACGCGTGTTCGTCTGGCAGTTCACAATTCAGAGGGGAATCGGCCGGTATCGGATGCTCAGCGAGGAAGTCGGCGATGGCCTGGCCTTTCACTGCCTTGAGAGGCTGATATGTTATCGAGAACTCCATCAAGAGCAGGGCCTATTTAGCGAGTCGACCAGTCAGTATGGCCTTCGACATTAAATACTTAAGGGGGTCCACCTTCGATATGAGATGGACTTCATGCGCTAACGCATAGTGCATGAGCTTGGTTATCGCAAAGATCAACGCCAGGCGGTATTTTTCAATTGGGGAGTAGTTGTTTTCTGCCCCCAGTAGAACTCGACTTAAGTAGTAGAGTGCACTTTCTTTCCCTTGATTGTTCTCTTGCGCCCATAATGCGCCTAAGGAACCTTCAAGGGCGGTTGTATAAAGAATGAGGGGCTTTCCCTTGACCGGAGCAGCCAACACTGGCGGGTTCTGCAGGTATTGCTTGACCTCGTCTAGCGCGCTTTGGCATATCTGGTCCCAGACGAACGGGGTTTCCTTCTTCATCAGGTGACTGTAGGGGCGGCATTTGCCTGAAAGGTTGGTTATAAATCGCCGGATGTACGCGAGCTTCCCCTGGAGAGACCGCAATTGTTTGAGAGTCCTTGGCGGTGGCATTTCCATGATTGCCTTGATCTTCGACGGATCTATCTCAATACCTCGATGCCGGACAATGAATCCTAGGAACTTGCCTGAGGACACCCCGAACGCGCATTTGAGAGGGTTCATCTTCAAGTTGTATTGCCGGAGGCGTTGAAATACAGTCTTCAAATGCTCGAGATGTTCCTCGTATGATTTACTTTTCACGACGAGGTCGTCGATATAGCATTCGACGATTTCATGTATGAGGTCATCAAAGATCTTCGTCATGGCCTTTTGATAGGTGGCACCGGCGTTCTTTAGACCGAAGGACATCACCTTGTAGCAGAATATTCCCAGAGGGGTCCAAAAAGTGGTATGCTTCTGGTCTTCGGGGTGCATCTTTATCTGATTGTACCCTGATGAGCCGTCCATGAAAGAGAAAACCTCATGAGCGGACGTGTTATCTATCATCAGCTCGGTTACCGGTACTGGGAAATCATCCTTCGGGAAAGCTTTATTGAGATTCCGGAAATCCACGCATATGCGCACTGTCCCATTTTTCTTCATTACCGAGACGATGTTGGCGATCCAGTCAGGATATTGGACTTCTTGGATAAACCCATAATCGATCAGCTTCTTGACTTCGGCATTGATGCTCATCTCAAGCTCGAGCCGCATTCTTCTCGGCGCCTGTTTGACTGGCTTGACGTCTGGGGATATTGCCAATTTATGCACAGCAATTTCTGGATCTAGTCCTGGTATTTCGGAATAGTTCCATGCGAAGCAATCTCTATGCTGCATAAGCACGTCTTTTAACGCGGCCACCCTTTCTTCAGATAGCAACTCGCTGACGAATGTCGGTCGCGGGTCGTTCGTCATTCCCAACTCAATCTTCTTGAGGTTATCTGCAGTAGTATGTATGCCATCTTCCAGCTCTTTCGACGCTGGTGGAAATTCTGAGATTACCTCGTCGTCATTGTTTTCGAAACACCAAGGAAGGTCATCCATATCCTCGGGCTCCCTTTTTGATATTTTTATCATATGACAAGTACGAACTCGCTTCCAAGCCCGATGTGGATCTGGTTCTGCTCTTGTGGCTTTGGGTTCGTGCTTTTGTGGCGGCGTTACCCTCCAGCTGTCGGATAGAGCAAATCTGCCTTGCTGGTACTGATCTTCGACCCAGTTCTTGAAGGTGAAGCAGTCTTCGATAGAGTGTCTTATGGCTCGGTGATAAGAGCAATAGCCCGGATGAGAGACCTCATTAGCTTGCTCAGGGTGTTTAGACTTCGGAAGTGTAATCATTTGATGTTTTAAAGCGAGGTCAAGTATCTTCCGTGTTTTATTCTGAGGAAAAGAGTATGCCTGACTCATCTTTTTCATAAGGGACAAATCTGGACCGTTCGATTTCCGATCACATGACTTCTTAGTCCCGCTTTGTCACTGTCGAACGCCTTTTCTGCTTTTTGACTTGTTTCTACCTTTGTGTCGGGCCTTTTGCACAGGAGGTTGACAGGGAGGAGTATTTTCATCTTTGGCAGCCTGTTGAAAAAGACGTTGCGTCCTGGCTTTCTCGTAGATGGCCATTTCGCGGTTATGGTCGTCCCGAGCTTTTTGACCCGCTTTCCTGATAAGCTTGTCCATTCGCTCTTCAAATGACGGACTCAGCACTTTGATTGCCGGATCTAGTTTTGATGAGGGGTTGGCATTTCCTAACAGGGCGTCCTCTTCTTCATCGAAGTTATATATGGCGTAGCTACCGTGGACCCGTTCCCGTTTCCCGGCTCTCACGTATCCAAGCCCAAGTGTTTTCATTCTCTCATTGGGCAATTTGCGCTGAGTCCCAGGGACATCCCAAATCCTGTTATAGAATCGAGCTTGTTGAGTAGTCTGTTTTAAGGGTACCCCTTGGCGCTGCAATAGCCTTTTCAATCCGTTTGTGTAATATCTTGGCAAACGGATGAGTTAAAGCTTATCAATTGTAGAATCCGCGCCATGCCAGATCTCTTTCTCCACTCTTGTTTCCGAGGATCGATAGAATAGGATCGCCCTTTCGCCTTTTCGCTTGGGAGGGACATAAAACGTCTGCAGGTCTTGCACGTTGTGAGCTTCAAGCGCGTCAAGATCTTTGTAGTGCTCCCGCGGAATCATGGTGATTTTCAAACTCTGATCACCACCAGGGAATTCTTGTATTGGCGGCCGACTGGAGAACACAGCATTAACCCCATCCTCCGAATTGCTTCCGAAGATCAATATGGGGGCGGACGGCCCCGGGTCGTTGCGTCGAGACGGCCCAGAGTAAACTATCTCTTCTTCTTCTTTGGTATCACTCCCGAAAACAGGAATGGTGGCAGCGGCTTTGTTCTCCGGTTTGCGACATCTCTCTGTATCCTCGAAATCTGGAAAAAAGTACTTTGCATCTTCGTATTTGCGGACTTCATTCATGGAGAATGGGTTTAGCTCACCTGTTACGGTATACTCGAGACCATCCTTGAAATACTTCATACACTGATGTTGCGTAGAAGGGATGATGTTGTACTCGTGTAACCAAGGTCGGCCGAGCAGAGCATTGTAACATGTCTTGGCATCTATGACGTGAAACTTAATGTCCGTGACGAGTAGCCCAAAGCATAGCGTCAATATCACAGACCCAAGAGTTCTTGATGATTGGGAGTCGAACCCGGAGATAGTGATCTTGTCCCGAGCAAGGTGCTGGACGCTCATGCAAATTTCCTTTAACACCCGCACGTTGACGAGATTAACGGAAGACCCATTGTCAACCAAGATTTTGCCTATCTTTATATCGTGGCAATATCCAGAGACGTATAGAGGACAATTGTGGTCGCACATCCCAAGGAGCAGGTCTTCGTCACCGAAAGTGATATCGGCCGTGTGCACTTCTTCCGGTTCATCCTTTCTTCGTCGAGGAAGGCTTGGAATTGTTCGGGCTCTTGTAGCGCCCTGATTAATGAATCTCTCGCTTCCTTTGATAACAGAAGGGTGTCGAGAATGTTGAGCTGCGATGGTAGCTTCCTCAGGTGCGCTAGGACGTTGTAGTCCACCCTACTCTTCTTAGGCGGGTCCTTGGCAGTCAGCTCTTTCATAACTTGGTCATCTAAGGTGATATCCTCAGCGACCTTTTCCTTTTCCTTATCTTTTCTAGTTGCGGGTCCGAGATTCTTTTCCGGAAGCGTGCGATTGCGCAGCTGAATGTTTTCGCAGGTTTCTGGTTCTTCCTCTTTTCCCGAGGTGGACTCTTTAAAGAGGGGGCTAAGAGCCATTTCCTCGTCAGAATCGCTCCCGAATGTAAGCATTTGCGATCTCCCGGCGTTGACCGTGCAACAGTTACCAGTAGTTCTTTTGTGTCCTTCGGCCGTACTTCTCTGCTCCCGACGAGTTCTGCGTTTCATTCGCTTAAAATGTTGCCGATGAGCAACATATCCCTGCCACCATGTCTTAAAAGCGTCGCACTCCTCAGTAGGGTGTGAAATCTTCCGATGACATAAGCAGTAATTAGGGTGCCTCTCCGCCCCATCGAGCGTGTTTTCTTCCGAGGGTGGTAGTTTCATTCCCATTGACATGGCTTTGGCAAACCTTTTCCTCGTCTTGAATATGTTTTTATCCATGTCGGGTGTCTTTCGATCTGACGGGAGTGTTTCGATTCTTTCGTTTAATCGCCTGCGTTTGGCTCCTTCTGATGCGGCCATCTCACGCTCCTGGTCGGCTTTACTTTTCAAACGAATCTCGTCTAGAAAGGCGTCGATCATTTCGTCTGTCGGCCACACGAGCTCCGGTTCAGGCTCTGTCCCCAGTTTCTTAGTGCCAGGAGTTTTTTCATCGTCGGTAAACGAGTGGGAGATCACATTACAACTCGCCACGTATCCCTCGGATTCATCCGACGAACTCCCCCCCTCATCTTCCTCTTGAAAGACGTGGTTGAGGAACTCTTGGAGTGTGATGGGAGTCCGTGCTTTCTGGTTATATTCCTCCAGCACGTCAATATGCTTTTGTAAGTCTGTGCGCTTGTTTCCAGGCTTCACGGGCTTCTTATCTTTCTTCTTGTTTTCTTTGAAGATTTCGACGGCTGGTGGTGAGTGCTCGGGCCATCACCACTGATCTTCGGAGTTGGGCGCGGCTTCAGCATCCCTTCAATGATCTGGGGTTCCAGTGGGTTCTTCCACCTGATCGCCGGGCATGTTTTAAGATCGTTCAGCATCCTCTTGGTTTTTGCTGAAAGCACGATTTCCCGTGGAGCTTCTTCAATGAAAGAACGAGTTGCCCCCGGTGTGTCCGTCTTCTTAGCAGTGTGAGGTTGTGTCAGGTTCACTTTCCACTTCTCAGACAGCGCAAACTTTCCCTGTAGGTATTAATCTTCAATCCATCATTTGAAGACGAAGCAATCCTCAATCGGATGGCTTACCGTTTGATGGTAAGGGCAGTAGTTGGGGTTATTCACCTCACTGGGTTGCGGCGGTCGCCTTGGGTTTGGCAAGTTGATAAGCCTGTTGCGTATTGCCAGTTCGAATAGCCTCTTCGTCTTATCCCGCGGGAATGAGTAGGGGCGCTTCATTTTCTCATTGTAATACTGCCGTCTTTCTTCCAGCTGATCCGCCAGCTTTGGGGCACTGGGTTGCTGCTGAGCGTTCGCAACGAAGGTTGCCTTCCCTTTACCCTTGTCATTCCGAGGTTCTGGCTTCGGAGGAGACGGTCTGTGACCCATCTGGTCCATCTGGGCCAACTTGTCGATCAAAGCCTGGAACGTGGTTGGCTTAAAAAACATCATGAACTGTGAGATAGTTGCATGAGGGTCTACGGTGCCCACGAACATGCCCACCGCGGGCGCCTCCTCAATGCGTTGTTCGCATTTCGACCACAAGTTTCGCCAGCGTATAGCTTACTGGACCCACGTTTCGCCTGGTTTCACCCTGGCATTAATTAACGCCGTTATCGGAGTGCGTTCGCTGGCACTTGCGAAACGCTGAGTGAATAGCAACTCCATTTCAGCGAACGTCTTGACGGAATCATTCGGGAGTTCAGAATACCATTCGAAAGCTGTTTCTGACAAGCTACCGACGAATTGGCGAAGCAAGAGCTTATCATCGCCGCCAGTGTTGCCACAAAGCGTCCTGAACTGGGCCACATGCTGGTAGGGATCGCCCGTCCCCTTATAGACATGAAATTTTAGTATTGTATAGCCCGGCGGGTACTTGATCTGATCATACCAGTTCGGATATGGTCGCCCTGTTCTGACAATTTGACCAACTGCCTCAGTCGCCTGGTGAACCCGTATCTGTTGGGCTATGTATTCGTCCAGGTCAGCCTTGGAAATTGTCTCCTCTCTGGCCGTTGAAAGAGCCGGTAGAGGATTTAACGTTTCTCCCCTGTCGTCTTCAAGAACAATTGGAGGATCTTCAGCAGGAGAATCTTGTTATATCATCATTCCCACCATGTCCTGGAACAGGAGGGCCATTCGCTGTATATTGGCTGCTTGTTCAGCAGCCTCTTTATCCTTCTTCTCCAATATCCTACGAAGGAATTCAGCGTCAGTTTCTTGCTCCTGGCGTTGATCAGATGACGCTTCGGGGCTTTCTTTTGGCCCAGTGAGTGCGGCCATCACGTTCATCATTTCCTGGAGCTTCTGCTGTTGCTCTTGAACTTTGGTCACTGACCGTGTAAGCGGTCTATGACCCGTGGATGCACGGATGTCCTCTTTTCCCAACACCATGTATACCGTATGCACCATCATTCCCCCAGACTTAGAGCGTTTAGGCTTATTGTCCTTGACATTTGCTGCAGGAGTGGGGACTCTATCCGGCCTTCTTCTCTTTTGAGTAGTCGACATGGAGGGAGCCGTTGCAGCAGGCACCCAAATGGCTGTCGTCCTTTGTTTTTTGACACGACGGTTCTTTTCTTCTTGCACTTTCGCCTTTTTATGTTGACGAGAGTGATCTTGGTCAATTATCGAGTCTTGAACCTTCCGCCAGAGTTTATAAATTTTGGAGGACAGCCGTTGAGGAGGCTGCTCCGGCTTTGTTTCTATAACATTCTCCGCAGGTGGAGGGGATCTTTTGAGAACCGCAATCGGCGAATTTCTGCGTACCCTGTTTAATAGCTCGAAGCTGTTCCCGGTTGGAACAGCAGCGTTAACTTCCACCACTGGAGCCGGTGGAGTTAGCTCTGAGGGAGAGTTGCCCCCGGCCTCCCTTACTCGGCGCCAATGACGACGTCGAGCGCGTCGAGATGTTGGGATTGGTTCAGCGACAGCTTCGTCTTGCCCCCTGTTCAGGTGAGGGGCCGCTGCCGGTGTCAACCTCTTGAAGACTGACGTTCGTTGAGAAGCTACGTCCATCCGGTCAAAAATAGATTTCTGAGCGGGAGCGGGAACGGGGGTAGTCAGTCTCGCGAAGACCGACCCTCTGGGAGGAGAAGCCGCCTTGACGACTTCGGGAGCAGCTGTCTTCTTTAGGATGGCCACCTCAGGTATTATAGGCTTCTTGGTGGGCCCATCAGAGTTCAGGTTTAGTCTGGTGAAGACTGAAGAGTTGGACGACCCGTTGGGAGGGGCCGTGGGAGTAGCAAGTCGATCAAAGACCGACTTCTTTGACGCTTCCAGTATGGGCATTGGGATGTTAATGTTCATCGGCAGGAGCATGGTCCCAAAGAATAGACCGGTGGTAGCCTGAAGCACTTACTCCACAGGCATAGTGAGTAGGGAAGCAGCCTGCGGTCCATATGCTACACCTCCAGGTGAGGCGAAGCGTCGATTGCATTTGCAGTTGGAGCAGTTCGAGCAGTTGCCAGCCATTGATCCTTTTGCTTTCTGCAGCAAACGAAACACCAAGTCTTAGTACTTCGAAACCCAAGGGCAACCATTAGCAAACCGCGATTGGTTCGCGAATCACGACACACGAAGTGTGGAGTGGAAAGAGGAAAAGGTCCCACCGGGCGTTCCAGAATCTGTTCCCCTCCGAATGGCGGCCAAGACATAGACTATCTTGCCTGAGATTCGGGGCAGATGCTGATAGGTGCTATCCGTCCACCTCTCCGAAGATGCCAAGTTGATTTATGGCACCGTGTACCGAAGGTTTAAACGGATGCGGCCGATGTAGCAGACTTCGTCAGATTCCCCCTCGCTTGAGGGGGTTTTGATTGTGGGGATGCTCTTCCCTGCAGGCGCAAGCCCCTGCAGTTAATTACGCTACCGCCTTACGGTAACAACTTTCTCCTTCTCCAGCTGGTCACTTCGTGTCGTGGGTGTTTGTTTTGTGTTCGGTTGCCCGTGGATTGTATACGGAGACTGAGTTATGTCGTCGTCCGTAGGGCGTGGACTAGTCCGAATCCGTATTATCTTAGATTTAGGTTTGGGGTTGTGTTTAAGGATACGTTAGCCTCGTTTGAGACTAAGATCGACTTAAACGTTTGTTAAGGATACGTTAGTCTAGTTTTAGACTAAGATCGACTTAACGGGATCGTTTAGATCCAAGAAGAGAGCAATTTAAGGGGGAGCCCTATTGTTTAGTTTAGTGACGTTGCGGTCAATTGGTAGTTTAAGGACATTATGGTCCAGTGTTAGTTTTAAGACGTTGCGGTCGAGATTAAGGACGTAGTAGTCCGTGGATTTAAGGACTCCACAGTCCGATGTTAGTTTTAAGACATCACGGTCAAGGTTAAGGACGTCATAGTCCGTTGTTAGTTTTAAGACATTCCGGTCAAGGTTAAGGACCTCGTAGTCCATGGGTTTAAGGACCCCACAGTCCGGCGTTTAGTTTTAAGACATTATGGTCAAGGTTAAGGACCTCATAGTCCATAAGTTTAAGGACCCCACAGTCTGTATCAATGTGTGGTTGTCGGGACCCGTCACCTCTTTGAAGACATTGAGGAATTACAACGCCAAGTATCAAAGGAGTGAAGAGATGTACCCTTAAACCAAGGTAGATTAAGTGATCTGTAGTCCAATTTGAAAACTAAGATCGATTATTATATTATGAGCCCATTGGCCCAATTAAGTTTGAATTGAGGACTTATGGCCAGCTTGGGCTAAGTCCAATCATGTTTGGAATATTGGCCTTCTGTTGGTTCATTGAAGGAGAGGCCTTGCCTCTGGAAACTTAGCCAATTGGGCTAAAGCTAGTGTTAAACACTAGAGACCGACAGTGTTGAACACTGGGAATAAGATTAACAAGTTAGTGTTAAACACTAAAAGATAATCAATGTTGAACACTGGGAACAGAGTTTTCAAATTAGTGTTAAACACTAAGAAAATCAGTGTTAAACACTGGGGACAAAATCTCCAGACTAGTGTTAAACACTAAGGAGAGAGGGGTCACGTGTGGACACGTGAGAGTGCCATGATTCCCCTTATTTTATTCAGTCAAAAGTCTTGAATACTTTGAAATATCACGTGCTATCACGTGATGGGAATTTAGGCGTTTATCTGTTAGAGCTTCAGCCAAGGGGTCACGTGGTAACACGTGAGAGCGCTCTGCTTCCCTTTATTTTGTTCTACAGATAAGTGTTTGACACTTTTAATTCTGAAAGCCATCACGTGTGGGCACGTGATGGGGGCTCACGCTTTGATCTGTTAGAATGCTCATTAGGGGTCACGTGTCGACACGTGAGGGCGCCCTAGAGCTCTTTTCTGTTTCTTTTTCTCTTGTGTACTTTAGAGATCACGTGGAGCACGTGAGGCATTGCCTCAAAGTTCTCTTTTATAGATCTTCGCAGGAGTCACGTGGTAACACGTGAAGTGTTGCTTCAAAGTTCTTTTCTGTGGGTCTTTGCAGGGGTCACATGGTAGCACGTGACTCTGGTTCTTTGCATGTTTTAAAGATCTGTTCATCTTTTAAGAATTAATTTCTTCATAGGGTTAAACCCTAACAACAAACTTTAGAGGAATTAAATTCCTGTTTTCTTTTGAAGAATTATATTCTTAAATAGGGTTAAACCCTGATTTCTTTTCTTAAGGGAATTAAATTCCTGTGAGTTTGAGAGAATTATGTTCTCAATTAGGGTTAAACCCTAGTTCTGTCCATTCTGAAGGAATTAAATTCCTATAACATAGGGTTAAACCCTAATTTTATCTCAAAGGAATTGAATTCCTATCATTTTGTGAGAATTAAATTCTCAAAACTCAGTTCCTCCTCTGTGTTTTAGATCTGCATGGCAGGATCTCAATCCAATGAGAATTAAATTCTCAATTTATGAGGAGATGTGCACTTTACAGATCCTCCACCAGAGAAAGAACTAAGTTCTTTTCTTTATATAAGAGTTAAACTCTTTCGAGAATTAAATTCTCTTTTTAAGCCTCACTTTTCTTTTCTTACCTAAGGTTTTCCTTTTTGCAGAGAATCAAAGGCTCTATATCTCTCTCTCTGTGTATCAAAAGAAAAGGTCCAAAGGTCTTTCCTCTCCTCTTCTCGGCTCCTATTTATAGGAGAAGGAAAAGAATCAATCTGTTTAGTAAATCTCTCATTGAGAGATTGATTTGTATATTAAGAGATTTGATTTATATTTGTCATTAATCTAGGCCTTTAGATTGTTGGGTGAATTTTATTCACCATTGGATTTTAAATCCAAAGATATATTTTTTGTTATTTTGGTTAGATTTAAGGGGAAATCTTTCCAAGTCCAAGATTTTTCCATAAATTGGTGATATTTAATCACTTTTAGATTTTTAATCCAACGGTTTTAGATAATCCTTTTTCATTTTGGAAAGATTTGAAAGATCGTCCTTCGGAATTTAATTCTGTCAAAGAATAAGGCTTTTAAAGCCGGTCACGTGTGGCCACGTGACCCCTGGTCACGTGTAGGCACGTGACCCGTGAAGTGGGCTTCTCTTCTTCTGCGCTCTGTTCTCTGGCCGCTGCTTAACCATCACGTGCCAACACGTGACCACTGGTCACGTGTGAGCACGTGATGCCTTTTCTAGAGCTTTTTCTTGACTTTTAATCAGGGGATGAATGTGCTTTTTGCCGCTGCTTTAAGTGTCACGTGCCAACACGTGACAACTGGTCACGTGTGAGCACGTGATGCCTCTTCTAAAGCTTCTCCTGATTTTTAATCAGGGAACATATATCACATATATATATTTAAATGTATTAGGAGAAAAGAAATTCTTAAGTGAGCTAATATTAGTTAATATATATTAATATATTAAATCTATAATTATATATTAAATTTTTAAATCAACACTTGATTTAATAATCCGGCTATATCACATATAACCGACTAATATCATTTATATCAACTTATCGAATCAACACTTGATTCAATAACACGGCTATATCTCATATAACCGACCGATATCATATATCGCTAGATTAGAATACAGTATCACATACACGTATTAATCTCGGTCCCGCACATATCACATATGTGCCCTACTTCATTTCTCTTGAGCTAGGAAACCTCTGTGTAGGACTCTAAAGACTCGTCAATACGCCAGTAGTAGGTAACGATCATATCAGTCACCCACAAGCCGTCAGCGGTACTAGCTGGACGTAACGGCTACCCAGGTATTGAGCGATCAGAAAATCAACAAGCAAGCTTGTCCATACTCCCGTGAATCCAGTAATTAACACTACCGTACAGTCCGGTCTCTTCGTCTGATATGTCGCATATCGAGTCTGGGAGTGGTAAACGTCAGACTCCAATAACTTGATAAGTCATGCCAATGTGAGGTTCATAACGGGTCGAGAACTACTGATAACACTTACCAGTAAATCTCATCATCAGCCCTGGCCAGGGACTTCCTGTTATGGCCAATCGAGCATAACGCAACATCAACCCCAATACCAGGAAAGACGAAACCCCTTCTATCGCTCATTGCCTCCATATGACTCGGGACTTGTCACGACCCGGAATGGCATGTGACTGGCACTTGAATCATGTGAAGTCTATAGGACCCCACCTAATTCAAGTAAGCCAAAAGCCCAGAAATCTAAACCATTTAAAAGAAGGAGTGAAGGAATATTCATTTAAAAATTTCCATATTAAATCACCTTGAAAGTCGTAATAAACATTTTTAAAAGCAACATCATATTTTCCCGAAAATTTCGGCAGAGTCTCCTTTGTAAATACTGGCCTCCAAACGGGTACAACACATGATATACATAAATAATGAATAAAGGCATCCCCAAGCGGGAGCTAGCTCTTTGCCAAAAGGTGAAAACCACCACGCAAGCAATATAATATACAACGCCGAAGGGCGAGGATCAAAACTCAGAAAGAAAACCAACATCTTCAAGAAAACCAGAGAAGAACCCCAATAATACAAGCACGCGACTCTAAGGTTGAAATAATACACAACTGGTTTTCTAAGTCTATCAAATATACAAGTCTGGTTGATGGAGTTTACTAGATACAACTGAATAAATAAAAGTATTGTGGTGGTCACGATGTAAGTGAACCCACCTACCAAAGCAATCATCGGAAAGAAGAAGTATGCCAGCAAAGTCGCCAAGGAAACCTGTACGGCAAAACCTGCAAGAAACTGTGGCACAACGGGGGTGACTTGCCAACTCGTGAGTAGAAAACATCACCGAGAATAAATCGCATGTATGACTCTCTCCTAGGTCATACAATATAATCCTCAATATATAACCTGAAGTATCTAAATGAAAAGGGTAAACATCTATACATAAGTGTAATACTAAGTGCTCGTGTCAGTGCCTCAGGTAGCAACATATCACGTATATGATGTATGAATACATAAAGGATGAAAATAGAATACATCTTGAATAAGGAAACTGTTTTCTTATCTCAGTGAGATTTCTATATAAAAACCGAAGTATCATCAATGAAATCAACAGAGAATCCGTGTCAAGCATCGACACAAAACATATATCCCAATATCTCAATATCTCGGGCTCCGGCAATTCGGACTGGCCCATATAATAAAATCTCAATATCTCAATGTCTCAATATCTCGGGCTCCGGCAATCCGGACCGGCCCCGGGCTCCGGAAATCCGGACCGGCCCATATAATCAAATCTTACGACTACGTCGGTATCCTCCGAATATCCGCCATGTCACAAATAACCGATCGGTAGTGCTCCCCTGCCAGGCTCAACGCCATCATCTGCGACCATCTTGTCCCGGGATACCGCATCGGGTCCACTATGCACCCGCAGACGGTTCATCCTCTTCCTCGAATCGGGAGTATGATACTGCTCAAGAGCCGAGAAAACTCATGGTGGACTCATCTCACATCATATCACAAGAAAACCATAAAATTCTGTCTTTTGAAATAAAAATGAGTTTATAAAATCCTTGCGGTTTCCCCAAATCCAGAAATCTCATGGAAAATCCAAAATCCCAAACTTGAGAGTAAATATACAGTGAATTATCGTTATAAAGCCCCATAATATTGCATGATAAATGGATAAATACACATGCATGGATATCTAAGTAAAAGAATGTAATATCTATTAGCACATGAAAGCAAGTATACTAATAATGTGTTGGAACTACCAGCTAGCAGGTTATATCAATGAAGTACTATTTCTAATGTGTACGTGACATGAAAATTATCGATGATGATGTGTGTGAGCCGGTAAGCAAGTGTACGTGGAGCATACACATCATCGGTAACGGTGCTGGTGTCCTGACAGCATAGGTTCATAATAACAAAGGAAATCATAAGTATAAGCATGCAATGCGATAAGAACAACATGAATATATGGAAAAAATGTAGTAACCGCAACATATAAGAATATACATTTATATATATACGATTCATACAGTTTTAGCATTTGAAATAGCACGAATCGCGGTTTTTAGAAAATAGGGGCTACGATGTTTTCAAGAAAATGTATGTCCTTTGAAATATCCGTAGTATCTCTCGGCCTGTCTTTAAAATACTCGCGATTCGTTAGTTTGAAAATAAGTATGACTCGAGCCCAGTCTAACATCTACCTGATAACTACAGGACTAAATTAAGAGACTAATCGAACGGGTAAGGAAATCCACCTAAATCCGACTCGATATATCTATTAGTCGGTGATCCCGCCTCAATAGCGTCACGTACGATAAAATATATAATACGATATTCTCGAGTCAAGGGTGCGGATCTATCATCATATTTATACTTCGTACGGTAAAATCTATCGTACGACATCCCAAAATCGGGGTACGGGTCAAATATCACATATATCTCATTATTCATATGGTATCATTATCATAATATCAAGAAGTACCGATCTAAAGTCTAGTATATTCCAATACCATGAACATATATTCGCGTGTGTATGAAAACACATCGCCCAACGATCCACCCATATATCATGTCGTATATCATAACATGACCCAATTCACATCACCGATCTCACGGCATTATGCCCAATCATATCGACTCATCTCCAAGTATCATATACTATCCTCATCATCCGTGTATACGTATATGTATATATATGTATATATATATATGTGTGTGTGTGTGTGTGTGTGTGTGTGTGTACCAACGCATCCACACACACACACACACACACACACACACATATATATATATATACACACATATGAACATATACACCCATAAATCATATCACGTGTGTGCATGTGTGTGTGTCAACCTTACTCTAGGGTTCGCGACTAAGAAACTAACTAACTAACTAAAAGCATATTCACCCAAATTACACTAAATCCAATCCCTGGTCTCCTAAAGCCTTCCTTGCTAAGTATTCATATCTCGCAATAACTAACACACACACACACACACATACATAAACACATCATATTCTACGAAATTGCGAGGGTGCTATACGCCATCCACTCGACTTCCTCGTAGATATACATCTACTCACCTGGACGCCTCGGCTAATCAGATCCGATTCCAGCCCCGTCATTTCCGCGCCACATCCGATGCCTCTGCACCCGATCCTAGAAATGTACACAAGTAAAAAGAGAATAAATATATAATTAGTCGCGGACACAACCAATACAAGTCAACCACGCGCACTAACTAAACGCGCGCGCACTTGGTGCGCAAAACGCGCCGCGACAACGCCATAAATCACCACTAGGGTCGCAATACGTGAAAACCACTAATCCTAGTACCCACTCGTACCAATTGCACACTCACAACACACTAATTATAATATGAAATATGTTATAATTCATCCAAACCTCAAACTCGAATAAACGCTATTTATTCTGAAAACCTAGTAAGCAACAATTACTTGTTTTAATACAAAATTTGATGTTTTAACAATTCTAGTGGCCACAATATTCATTTAAAATCTTAATTAGGTTATACAACCCTTAACTAAACTTTTAATCTCACATATTAACATTAAACAAGAAATTAGTTTGCATGGTTATTTGATTAGGACAAATTAAAGTAACAATTAGCAAACTAACAACTAGGTTAGCTCTTTCAAGTCTTAAGATATTAATCTACACTTTACTAACTTGATTTACAGATAAAAACCCTAACTTTATAATTCAAACTCCTTCTCTTTAGATTTCTAACTTTCAATTAAACCCACAATTAAACACCTAATTAGCTTGAATTAAAGTAATTATACAATAATTTACTATTGGGTTAGGATTATACCTCAAAAAAATCATGAGATCCAACATGCAATTTTGCCTCCAAGATGGTCTCTTGCTCCAAGATTTAAGCTAATTTGGGTAAAAGAAAAATGGGTGGAGGTTTAATGAAGAATTTAGTAGTAATTTGTGTGGATTTTGATGGAATTTTGGAGATTTTGAAGTGAGAAGAGATGGAGAAAGGGGGGATTTCAGCAGGAGGGCTCGGCCAAGAGGGAGGGCTGCTGTGTGTGGAGGTGGAGAGAGAGAGAGAGATGTGAATAATCAAGTCAAACTCCCCATTCCTCATTAATTAAATACCATACTTCTTTTCTTTATTAATTCATTTCCTATTTTATTTCCATTTAAGCTTTGAAGTGGAATGGGGAATAGGGGCAGCTTGGGTTTCGTCCAAGGGATAGAAAAGAGAGGGTGAGGACTTGTGTGGCATTTCCAAGTCAAGAAAATTCCCCATTCCTCAAGTCAACAAGCCCAACCTCATTTCTATTTAATTATTTTTCATAATTTAAGCCTTTTTATTTTATATTTTCTAAAACCATCTTGACAACTTCATTTCATTTCAAAAACCACATGTTACACTTTGGTTTAATGTGTCATGATGCACAAAACTTGTATTAACCCATTCCAATTTGTAATTATCACTAATTAAAAGTATTAGTGAAAGCTTATAATAATATTTAAAATAATTAATTACGAAAATCATTTTAGTAAACTAGCAATTTTATAAGTGAACCATTAAATACCAAATACTAGCAATTACATAGCTAGAATAGGAATATATAAGTCTATGTTGAAAAATAATTATATCTTCGTTTTTACGGAAAACACCAGTTATTTTACCGGTTATCGGAAATTTCACCTAAACGATATTTTTTTTCCAGAACGTTACAGGACTGTACCCAAAATGCACCTGTTTGCACGCTCTCTTAAACGTGGTAGGGAGGAAATCAAAACACAGTGGGAATCACACAAGACTCTATGACGATCTCGGGTCTACGGACTAACCTGTACCAGTGTCACCAGAGAACTACTATCTGACGTTAGGTAATACCATCTAGGAGTTCTCGGCGAGTCCTGTTTGGTGTACCCATTCTCCAATGAGCACCTGTGTACAATCTTTGATGCCAAACACCAATGGATGTGGGATCATCCATCGCCCCATATAGGGTCAAGAAACGTACACACTAGTCTACTCTGGAATATCGATGCCTTGTCTCCATACTCCTACGACTAGAAATAATTAAAGGATGAACTTATGGACTACCCTGGCCACAGTAGTATGATATGCATCATAAACCTGGTAGTCAAGTACACATCCTAAGGGCTTTATCAACATGTGAGAGCAAGATAGTATCACAATACTAGTCTACATGTTAAGATAAAGAGCAACCACATAGTATACTATCATGTCGAGCAAGAAAGTCATTTCTATATATGTCCAAGCATCCATTATAATATATAATAATGGCCTCTAGGGCATACATACAACTAACATAAGGCTCTTCACCAAAAGCGAGTTTCGATGAATTGAGTAAAAATAAGTCATTTTCAACTTTGAACCCAGTATGTTCATGATAGATATCGTACCACAGACACTTGAATATGACAACTGTCTGTTAATGATAACGCACCCGAATTATTTTTTTAAGCACCCCGTAATAGTCCAATTTTCCCGTGGTTGGATTTGAATCTCTAGAAGATGAATATCCAGTAACGGTGGATTTGAATCTCTAGAAGATGAATATCCAGTAATAGTGACAAAGACGCCGCAATTCTGAAACTTTTTATTTTAATCTCTTTTTCTGGTGTGAAATCTAAACTTGTTAACAGCATAACCGAAGAGGTACTCAGCTTGTTCATCTAGACCATACGCCAGCGCTTTTATATCTTCTGAAATATGTCTATCATTGGGATTTCTTGCAACCTATTGGAGTAAAATGGATTAAGTTATGTGTGTGTGTTTATATATATCAATATGAGTTGTAGTTTAGTTTTTATAGTTTATAACTTATATGTGCTTTCAACCAAGCGGGAAAGTGTTTATGTCGCTCCTTATCGATATCTCATTACCTAGTTTGTTTAGTAATGGATGGTATTGAGCATTCTAAACACTATATATTGTAGGGTGTTTTTCGTCACCCTGTTGAGATGGTAATGTGCGCGCTACTCAAGCATGTACAGATTCCCCCTGCCTAGTGTAGGCCGGGGTTTGTTGATTATGGGGATCCGAATCTCCGGCAGCCGCGGACTAAGCTGTCGTTAATTACCCTTCGCTTTTGGAACGAGGGAACCACCGATTGACAGGCAAAACTTGTCATGCGAACTCAATGTGCAGCGTGTGTTATGTTTTGAAGGGTATCTTGGATGTATTGGGAGCCTCGCACAGTTTACGGTGGTTTTGCTACTCGGATAGCGGGCTAGGGGTCAAGGGGGCTAGCAGCCTCCTTACG
Organism: Agapanthus africanus; assembly: GCA_030015575.1. NCBI lineage: Eukaryota > Viridiplantae > Streptophyta > Magnoliopsida > Asparagales > Amaryllidaceae > Agapanthus > Agapanthus africanus. Next base: position 816,530,610 of record CM057339.1, on the reverse strand, counting down.
GGGTGCAGGGCAGTGCCCCGTTAGAAATTTTTTCTAACAAAGGACCTGTTTTGAGTGCTAAGCGTAAGGGAAAAAGAGGGTTGAGGAGCGTCTTAAGGACGCATAAGTGGTGTGTAGGCACTGGGCATCTGCGGGTCACGTGAGTGGCGCATGGGCACTGGGCGCCCGCTGGTCACGTGCCAGGAACGCGGGCGTAGGGTGCCCGCGGGCTACGTGTGCGGCATGCGCCCGCCGGGCGCCTCTGAGTCACGTGCGCGGAATGCGATCGTCGGGTGCCAGCGGGTCACGTGCGGGCACACGACCGCCGGAAACACCAACAGAGAAAGGGGCTTATCCCCTGGGCTGAGTGTTGAACTCCCGAAAGGCTTTGGAGTTGAACTCCTAAACATGAATTATGTATTAATTTGGAGTTAAACTCCCAAAAGATTTGGATTTGGAGTTAAACTCCTATATAATAAATTGGATGTGGATTTGGAGTTAAACTCCTAAAAAGCTTGGATTTGGAGTTAAACTCCTTAAAAGGTCTGGATGTGGAGTTAAACTCCTTTGAGAATTTGGATCTTGGAGTTGAGCTCCTCGAAGATCTTCGGAGATGATCAAGGGGGACTCATTTCTTCTCCCTAAAGCCTCAGATCCTCCCGAAGTGGGATTTTCGGAGGTGGGTCTTCTTCCTCTTCCTCTCCTTGGCTGGATCTTGGAGAAAAAGGGAGGTGAGATCAAAAATTTCCCTTTTTAGGGATTTGATGGGAGATCTGAACTACCCTTCGAGGGTTTTATGGTGAAAAACTATTTCTTTTTATAAAAAGAAGAGTTAAACTCTTAATTTAATTGGAAAAAGAAAGGAAATGGAGAACTTGAGAGAAAAGAGATGGATGCACAAACCCTAAATTTTTTGAGAGAACGAAAAGTTGTTGATTTTTCATCATGTTTGCCTTTATAGGCTACACAGTTTACATATAGCCCATTGAGTTTTTCCAAATGACACTTATGTCACCCTATGCCTTATGTTCTTATCTCTTTTTGCACATAAGCCATGGGGTTTACAAAATTTTGGCTTTTTGCCCATTTTACATACATTTATTTCTAAACAAAGAATTATATTAAACTAATTTATGGTTTCATTCTTTTTTTCATGGGGCCTGTCCCTTCCATGCTCGATCTTGACCTGGGCTTAGACCCACCTGGCTTGGGTTGACTTTGATTTTGACTTGGTCAATCGGGGTGTAATTTTTGACCCCAACAAAGTGCCCCCATCAATAAATGCACACCGCGCGTGTGGGTGTGTGCATGAAATTGATGGATCTTGCTCTATATGGAGCTTGATTTAGTTGGATTCCCTTTTGACGATATGGAGCGTATGCTGTCATTTTAGCGACGTGGACGGTTGATACTGCCATTTTAGCGACGTGGACGGTCGGTGTTGCCATTTTAGGGACGTGGATGGTCGGTGCTGCTATTTTAGCGACGTGGACGGTCGGTGCTGCCATTTTAGCGACTTGGACGGTCGGTGCTGCCATTTTTGCGACTTGGACGGTCGGTGCTGCCATTTTTGCGACTTGGACTGTCGGTGCTACCATTTTTATGACTTGGACGGTCGATGAATTGCTCCGCTTCTTGCAGTGTCGGGATTTGATTTGACTTGCTCCGCTTTCTGCGGTGTCGGAATTTGATTTGACTTGCTCCGCTTCTTGCGGTGTCGGGATTTGATTTGACTTGCTTCGCTTTCTGCAGTGTCAGGGTTGAAGTTGACTTGCTCCGCTTTCTGCGGTGTCGGGATTTGATTTGACTTGCTTTGCTTTCTGCGGTGTCGGGATTTGATTTGACTTGCCCCTCTTTCTGCGGTGTCAGGGTTTAAGTTGACTTGCTCCGCTTCTTGCGGTGTCGGGGTTGATTTGTTTGATTTGATTTGTTTTGGAAGTTCCCTACCTGTCCAGCAGGACTTTCGAGCTTAGAAGTGCTGCCAGGTGGGACTTTGATTTGATCTGTTTGATTTCTGCCTTATTTGTGGGATTTTTGAATTTGAGAAGAGCATGGAATTTGGATTTTGTTTAGCATCAGCATTGCTGCACTGGAATAATGCCAGGAGCAACTCATCATTTGCCCTACGAGGACTTGGGATTTGGTTTAGGGTCGGCATCAGCACCGCTAATACTGAAGCGTAGTGCTAGGAGCGACTCATCATTTGCCATTAGGAAAACTTAGGGTTTGGATTTTGGGTCGGCATCAGCACCGCTAACACTGAAGCGTAATGCCAGGAGTGACTCATCATTTGGCATTGGGAAAACTTGGAATTTGGGTTTTGGGTCGGCATCAGCACCGCTAGCAATGAAGCGTGATGCCAGGAGCGACTCATCATTTGCCGTTGGGAAAACTTGGGATTTGGGTTTTGGGTCGGCATCAACACCACCAAGATTGAAGCGTAATGCCAGGAGTGACGCATCATTTGCCATTGGGAAAACTTGGGATTTGGGTTTTAGGTCAGCACCAGCACCGCTAACACTGAAGCGTAATGCCAGGAGCGACTCAACATTTGTCGTTGCCCGTTGGGGTACGATGGATTAAAAGACGGGTTTAGATCCCTATCACCTAAAGCTTTTTAATTTTATGAGCCGTAAGGGTCTCATAAAAGCATTTTCTCCCCACAAGTCGAGAGGATCTTGCAGGTGTATTTTCTCCATAGGAATCGTGGGGATTCCGAAGTGTGTTTGTCCTTTATGAGTCGTAAGGATCTCATGCGGGGATTTTCTCCTCACAAGGTCGAGAGGACTTTGCGAGTGTATTTCATCTCTTTTCACGAGTTTGCGCCCTTTCGGGTTTTCACAAACTCGCTGGCAGTCCTGCTGTTTTTACTCACGGAGCCCTTCCGGGTTTTCATCCATGCCCGTTTTGCTTGTGGACATACCCTTTTTTCTCTTTTTTATTCTTCTTTTTATTCTTTTTTCTTTTTTTTACATTAGTGGAGCTTCATCGCCGGTGGGACTTTAAATGTAGTCTCGCCGGTAAGACTTGGGAGAGATAGGGGTCGTTTTTGCCCGTGGATTGTATACGGTTTTACAGGATGTATGATCCGGACCGTAGGGCCGGTGTGCTCAATTCGTCTACGACTTAGAGCATTCATGCGTAGTATTTCTTGAGATATCGGCCATTGATGGGTGGCATGGGCCTTTCTCTCTCGGCACTTATTAGTTTGTAGAATCCTCCATCGAACACTTTCTCGATGACGTATGGCCCTTCCTAATTTGGCTCGAATTTTCCCTTGGCATGTCGATTGGGGATGATCGGTCTTTTGAGGAACAACACCAATTCGCCTTTTTTAAAAGCACAGAGATGTGTTATCTTATCATATGCCCGTGACATTTGGGCTTGGTACAGCTCCAGATTTTGCTGTATTGCAAGCCTCTTTTTCTCGAGCGCGTCAAGCTCTTCGAGGCGAAGGAGGAGAATTTCTTCCTCCGTCAAACCATGCTGGACATCCATTCTGAGGCTTGAAACTTCGACTTCGAGCGGGAGGATTGCTTCCACTCCGAAGAGTAGTGAGTATGGAGTGGACTGAGTTGGAGTGCGATGCGTGGTATGTTATACCCATAAAACCTCATGGAGCATGAGATTTCAGTCTCTCTTGTTGGCTGAAGCATTTTTCCTCAGGAGCTTGCATAGAGTCTTATTGAAGGCTTCGACTAGCCCATTGGCTTTTGGATTATAGATGGGGAATATCTCCAGTCTATCTTGTGCTAAGTAGCGAACCTTGAGACTTTGAAGCTCTTGAAAGAAGGCCCGTTGTCAGAAATGATTCTTCTAGGTATACCGAAGCGGTATAGAATATTATGCCGGATGCACGTTTGAATATCTTTTGTCTTGACTTCTTTTAGCGGGACAGTTTCAGCCCATCTAGAGAAGTAGTTAGTTGAGATCAATATGAACCAGTGGCCTTTGGAGGACGGAGGATCAATTGGACCAACTATGTCGGTGCCCTAAACTTCGAAGGGCCATGACGCCACCGTAGGATGCAGCAGATTGGGATGCTTATAAATGAAATCACCATGAATTTGGCAGAGATGACACCTCTTCGCATGCTCTTCGCAATCCCTTATCATGGTAGGCCAGTAATACCCAAGCCATTTAATTTGAAGCCGCATTTTGGGGCCAGATTGGTGAGCTCCGCAGACGCCCGAGTGAACTTCTTTCATGACCTTTTGGGTTTCGGCCGATGAAAGACACCTGAGCCAGAGTTGGTCATATGATCTGTGGTATAGCGTATTATTTACAAACACGTATCGGAGAGCTTTCTTCTTCAGCTGAACCCTCGCAGATTTTTCTTCGGGCAGCTTGCCGTATCGGAGGTACTCTATGAAGTGTTCTCTCCAATCGGGCTCGTCTTGAATGATCAGATTTCCTTCGGCAGGATTGCTCTTTTGTTCTGCACTTTTCTCTTCTCGTAAAGAGACCGGGGACAGAATTTGCCGGCTTCTGACTGTGATCAGAATCTCGTCTATGTCAGGATTAGCCGGCTTTTTGGCCAGGCGAGCGAGTACGTCGGCTTTTCCATTCAACGCCATAGGGACTCTCATTAGTTCAATGTGAGTGAACTGTTTCATGAGTTGCACCACCCGACTTCTATATCGAGCTAACTCGAGCTTATATATCTTTAGTCGCCATTCACCTGGTTGACGACAAGCTGGGAATCACCGTATAGCCGAAAGATTTTCATTTCTATAGGGAGCTCCAGACCAGCTATCAGAGTTTCGTACTTAGCCTCGTTGTTTATGCGAGGCTCGGTAAGAGCTAAGGAATGTCTTAGGGTTCCTCCTGATGGCATGATGAACACTAATCCTATCCCTGCTTTTATCTCCGGGACGCTTGATTTGCTGGAGGTCCTTGTTCCCCTCCGAAAGGCGGCCTAGACGTGAAGACGTCTAGCCTGAGATTCGGGGCAGATGCTATTTGGTTTTATCCGTCTAACTCTCCGGAGATGCCGATTTGATTTACGGCACCGCGTATCGAAGGTTTAGACGGATGCGGCCGATGTAGCAGGCTTCGTCAGATTCCCCCTCAGGGTGAGGGGTTTTTGATTGTGGGGACGCTCTTCCCTGCAGGCGCAAGCCCCTGCAGTTAATTACGCTACCGCATTGCGGTAACAACTTTCTCCTTCTCCAGAATTTCACTTCGTGTCGTGTGTGTTTGTTTTGTTTGTAGTTGCCCGTAGATTGTATACGGAGACCGAATAATACCGTCGCCCGTAGGACGTGGATTAGTCCAAATCCGTGTTTACTTAGATTTGGGTTTGGTGTTTTAGTTTAAGGATACATTAGTCGCATTGCGACTAAGATCAACTTAGACGTTTGTCAAGGATACGTTAGTCCTATTTTAGACTAAGATCAACTTAACGTAGTGATTCACTTAATATATGGCCGTCAGGACTCGTCATCTCTCTCACGTCGTTGAAGGATTACGACGACAGGTGTCAGAGGAGTTCAGAGATGTACCCTTGAACCAAAGTTGATTTGGAGTTTTATCATTCATTTAAATGTCTAAGGATACATTAGCTGTATTTGAGACTAAGATCAACTTAAACGGGACCGTTTAGATCCAGCAAGAGAGCATTTGGAGGCTCTATTGTTCCAGTTTAGGGACGTAGTGGTCCATTTTCCAGATTAGGGACGTGGTGGTCCATCGCCAGTTTAGAGACGTGGTGGTCCATATTCCAGTTTAGGGACGTGGTGGTCCGATATTAGTTTAGGGACGTTTCGGTCCGACATTAGTTTAGGGACGTTTCGGTCCGATATTAGTTTAGGGACGTTTCGGTCCGCGAGTTTAAGGACCTCGCAGTCCGTATTCATGTGTGATCGTTGGGACCCGTCGCCTCTCTGACGTCGTTGAAGGATTACAATGATAGATGTCGGAGGAGTTCAGGGATGTACCCTCGAACCGTAGATAAATTGATTTAGGAGAGCAATTTTGCTCAGTCAATTTAATTTGAGGACTTACAGCCAAAATTGGGTTAAGTCCAGTTGAGAATATTCAACATTTTTCTTGATCTTCGGCCTATTAGGCCTATGCTAGGGCTTTGCCCATATTTAATAATGCACTGCATTCTATTCTGGCCTAGCTGCATTCTATTCTGGCCTGCTAGGCTTTTGATTTGGGCTCTGCCCCTTTATTTATGATGCAGAGCATCTATTTTAGTTTGGGCTCTGTCCCTTTTTAAAACAATGCATTGCATTTTATTAGACCTGTTAGGCCTTCTTTAATTGGGCTTGGCCCCTTTTATAACCAAGGCAGCGCATTTGTCTGGCGCTTTACGCCGAGTAATGAGCGCAAGTTCATATGGTGATGACACATGTCATGCTCTGGTGAGCGCTAGCGCGCTGCGCTAGCGCGCTGCGCTGTTGCGCTGCAGACACGTGGCGCGCTCTCAACGAGTTGCGCCAATTCCAGAGAGCAAAGCTCTATCTTAAGAGCGCGTAGCGCAGGTTGTTTTGCAGCTGACACGTGGCGCTCTCTCAAGAGCGCAACAGCGCAGTTTGGAAGTGCAAAGCACTAAGAATCTTTTAGATTCAAGAACGGAAGTGCAAAGCACTATTTAATTTCTTGATCTAAATTAGATCAAAAATTAAAAAAAATTCTTTTTATTTCAAGAACCAAAGGTTCATAAAAGTGCAAAGCACTATTTTTTTATTTTTGTTTTTTTCTTGTTTTAAAAAACCAGTGGTTCATAAGAAGTGCAAAGTACTGTTTATTATATGAAGATCATTGATCTGGTTTTTTAGATCAATGATCTATTAGAAGAAATTTCTTCTCTTTTGTGAAGGATTTTTTTTTTTTACCTTTTTCTTGAAATCTTCTCAGAGTTCTCTCTGTTTAAAGTTCTTGAATTTTCAAAAAAAACGTTCCTCCCTTTGAGTTGAGGCTTAGGGTCTTTTTTATAGTGCTCACAAATTAGTTGAATTTGTTAAAGAGATCATTCTCTGAGTGATTTGGGAAATTTTCCCCACCGTTGGATCTTTGATCCAAGGGCTTCTGCTTTGCAGAAGAAAATCTTCTTGTTTTAACAAGAACAGAAAAGATTTCTTAAAATCTTAATTCAGTTTGGCGCAGATGCCCCAGCGCGTGACACGTGTCGCGCAGCGCAGAGCGCAGCGCAACTGCGCCAGCGCATCTGCGCTAACACGTGGCGCGCAGCGCAGAGCGCAGCGCAACTGAAGCGTTGCTTCAGAAAAATAGAGCTCTGCTCTGATTGGGCGCGCCTTCTTGGGCGTTGCGCTGACGTATTAGCGCCTGACACGGGGCGCGTTGCGCCTGAGACTCGAAGCGTTGCTTCAAAATTTTGAATTTTGAATTTGAACAGAGCTTTGCTCTGATTGGGCGAAACAAATGCGCCCCCACCGTTGCGCTTACGTGGCCTCCTAACGTGAGCGCAGCGGTGGCAGACTCCAAACCGTCGCGCCATCCCTTGGTAGCTGAAAGGGCACTTGATGCTTATAAACAGGACCTTTGGCCCCTTAGATGATTCTCATCTCTTAAAATTTTACTTTCAGAACTTGGAGCCCTGCTCTCTTGTTTAAACACTTTCAAAAGTTCAAACTTTTAGAGAATTTTAGGTAAAAATATTAATTTTAATTAAATTAAATCAATTTTAAGAGCATTGCTCTCAATAGATCCCAGATCTAAAGAAGACCCATTTAGGGTTTCACTTAGTAGAGCTTTGCTCTAAGGAGGTCTATAGAAGAGTAAGGAGAGCCCTATTAGAGTTCCATTAATAGAGCTTTACTCTCTAAAAGATTTTCCCTGTATTTTCTCATTTCATTAATGGAGCTTTGCTCCTCCCAACTCATATAGAGAACTCTTAAGAATTCTTCATGGATCTTGGAAGTTAAAGATGACATTTTATTCCTCAGTGCATTATATCATTTTACTTAATCAGTCTTTCTGATAATTCTGTTGATCCTCTTTCATAGGAACAATGGACGCCCACATGTATGCTCTTAACGAGATCATCTCTCATGAGGGCATCCGCCGATTTGGCCTCTCTTAAAATCGGGAGTTCACAAACGAGGAGTGTGCTGAAATAATGAGTCGCTTCGACGCATACAACGGTCCACTGCATCCCCGACGTTCCTTTCTTCTTAAACTTATCGTGGGAGCTATCTGGGAAGCGCTTCCCCTATTCTGTTCCGGCGTGCCGCTTAGGGCGTTGGATGCCGCTGAGGACAAGGTGCACTCTGTGTATCTATTGAACTTTATCTCGAAGAGACGGTGAGACAGTCTTATCGACCTCTTGCACAAGGTCTTTCAACAGTCTGCCATACTCGCTGCTTATCGGAGGGTGGAAGACATCGGAAGGGACCCTGACGCTTGTGCTCGCGAAAGGAAGTACACTAGGATGGTCCGCGAGGCTTAGAAAGTCATAGATAGGGTCGCTTTTGAATTCCTCAATCCATGCTCTGGATCTGAGATTATTCCATTGTAACTTTCGTTTATTGTTTTTATGACTGTAAGAACTTCGGGAAATATTAATGGAATTTTTTTTATCCCAGCTTGTCTTTATTATATATCTTTGTCCTGAGTCGTTTTGCCCAAGCATGAATGAATACGTCTTGAACGCTTGATCAAACGTAAATCGGGTGCTCTTTCTGTTGCTTTTCCTCTTTCTCAGCATGTCGTCACAATTAGCAGGTAACAGAGTAAGCTTCTTGATTTCTTCATGAGATAGCGAGGGCTTAGGCCGCAGGTTCAGATCTGCTGCCTAAGACTTTTCAACTCTATGAGCCGTGAGGGTCTCATAGAGACTTTTCTCCCTACGGATCGAGAGGATCTCGTAGGCGGGTTTTTCTCCTTAAGAATCGTGAGGATTCCTAAGTGTGGTTTTCTCTTGTAAGTCGTAAGGATCCTACAAGAGAATTTTTCCCTCTTACGAGTCGAGAGGACTTGTAAGCGGTTGTTTCCCTCCTTGTCGAAGTTCGACGTTGGAGAGTGAGACCCGTGGGTGGTATGCAAGAGACCGTTTTGGGCCAACTTACGGGGTCCCAATGCTTAGGAAACAGGCTTCTTTTATGCCCACTGCCTAAGGCTTTATCTCACGAGTCGAGCCGCCTCGACAATTTTTCACAAGTCGAGACGAATCGAACGTTTCTCGCAAGAACATCTTAGCGTCGCATTTAACCTCTGCTCTTTACGACAGAAGCCCGTTAAGGTTGGTGGTACTTAGGGTTTTGGCCATCGTACCGTCGCATAAGCTGATATAGTCCTCGATAGGCAATCGTGCTGTTCGAGTAGCCCTGCGACTGCTGTGTCTCTGATCCCTTCGGGGGCTGGACAAGACGTCTTCAAGCAATCCTCCTTGGCAGTTTGACCGTCGGAAGAGCAAGCGCTAGGAATTTGCCATGCTGCTTTTTACTTGAGGTTAGACTCATTTTGGAGAGCCCCGATAAGTCATAACCACTCCGCGCTGGTGTGGGATGATCTCCGATAGTCTTTCAGGCTTTATATGACTTGCCGTTAAGACCCTGAAGCTAGGAATTTGGCCTTTGCTTCGTTTGCTGGCATTGCGTTCTCTGTATCGAGACGAATGTCATGGTGGGAACTATGGATTTTGCCGTGGCTCCGTTTGTTTGATGACGTTGCGCCTGCTGTGTCGAGAAGAACGTTGGGGCGACATCTCATCTACTGTATCGAGACGGACGTCGAGGTTGTCTCTAGATTGCTGGTGAACCGCCGAGGTTTGGAACTAGGGATTTTGCCGTGGCTCCATTCGTTTAATGACGTTGCGCCTGCTGTGTCGAGACGAACGTTGGGGTGACATCTCGTCTACTGTATCGAGATGGACGTCGAGGTTGTCTCTAGGTTGCTGGTGAACCGTCGAGGTTTGGAACTAGGGATTTTGCCGTGGCTCCATTCGTTTAATGGCGTTGCGTCTGCTGTGTCGAGACGAACGTTGGGGTGACATCTCGTCTGCTGTATTGAGACGGACGTCGAGGTGGTGACCATTCTGTGCTGGTGCGAGATGATCTCCGGTTGTCTTTCCGGTTTTATATGAGTTACCGTCAAGACGTCGAAGCTAGGAATGTGGCCTTCGCTTCGTTTGCTTTGGTGTGTCCAAATCCTGTTGGAGGACGAACGCTGGGGTTAACATTTTGTCTGCTGTATCGAGACGAACGTCGAGGAGGTGACCACTTTATGTGAGATGATCTCCGGTGGTCTTTCCGGTTTTATGTGAGTTACCGTAAAGACGTTGAAGCTAGGAATGTGGCCTTCGCTTCGCTTGCTTTGTCACGTCCGAATCCCTGCTGGAAGAAGAACGCTGGGGTCGACATCTCGTCTGCTGTATCGAGATGGACGTCGAGGTGGTGACCACTCTGTGCTGGTGCGAGATGATCTCCGATTGTCTTTCCGGTTTTATGTGAGTTACCGTAAAGACGTTGAAGCTAGGAATGTGTCCTTCGCTTCGTTTTCTTTATCATGTCTGAATCCCTGCTGGAAGAAGAATGCTAGGGTTGACATTTTGTCTGCTGTATCGAGACGAACGTCGAGGAGGTGACCACTTTATGTGAGATGATCTCCGGTGGTCTTTCAGGCCTTATATGACTTGTCGTTAAGACCTTGAAGTTAGGAATTTGGCCTTTGCTTCATTTGCTCACACTGCGTCTGGTGTATTGAGACGAATGCTGAGGTGGAGCTGGGATTTTGCCGTCACTCCGCTTGGTTTCGACCATGGGGTCTTTTGTTAACTTTGCATGTACACCCTGTTGGACTGCAAAGGAACGCCGTTGTTGACATTGCGTCTGCTGTAACGAGACGAATGCTAAGGTGGAGTTGGGATTTTGCCATCGCTCCGCTTTGTTTCGACCGTGAGGTCTTTTGTTGACGTCATGTCTGCATCTAGTTGGAGTGAGGAGAAACGCCGTTGGTGATCTCTAAGTTGTCGATGTTGACGTCGAGACCCTGACTCTCGGGATCTTTGTTTGCTTCATTTGTTGACATCGTGTCTGCAATATTGCGACAAATGTCGAGATGGTCTCTAGGTTGTCTATGAATCGTCGAGATTTGGCTTCGCTTTCTGATGGAGCCTGTTGGGAAGGTATGGTTCCCTCTCTGTTTACGCCCTTGGATTATATACAGGGATCGATGTGATCTTAACTGTAGGGCCAAAAGTTTCATTCTTTCATTTTTTTTATTCTTTCCGCGATTCTCTATCATTTCAGCTTTTATATCGCGAAGGTCGCGATTGCCCAATTATTTCGGCTATTTTTCGCGGTGCCCAATCATTTCGACTATTTTTCTTTTTACTCGCTGCTTTTTTTTGCGAGTTACCCAATCATTTCGGCTATTTTGCATGCATACATTTTTACTTGCTGATTCTTATTGCGAGTTGCCCCATCATTTCGGCTATTTCGCATGCATTTTTTTTTTGCTCGTTTTTTTTTCGCGAGTGTGGAACTTGGAATCTGATACCAATCTTAGCATCAGCATCGCTACAACTGGACTATTGCCAGGAGCGAATCATCATTTGCCATGAAAGGACTTGGAATTTGATACCGGTTTAGGCATCAGCATCGCTGCAACTGGGACATTCCCAGGAGCGAATCATCATTTGCCGTGAAAGGGCTTGGGATTTGATACCGGTTTAGGCATCAGCATCGCTACAACTGGGATATTGCTAGGAGCGAATCATCATTTGCCTCTGTCGATGTTGAACAAAGGTGGCTTAGTAAACAGGGTTAAGGGTCCTGTCGGCTAAGGCTCTTGACTTCATGAGCCGTAAGAGTCTCACAAAGGTATTTCTCCCTACAAGTCGTGAGGATCTCGCAGGTGCGTTTTCTCCTTAGAAATCGTGAGGATTCCTAAGTGTATGTTCTCTTATAAGTCGTAAAGATCTTACAAGAGTGTTATCTCCTTATGAGTCGAGAGGACTCACAAGGGTTGTTCACCGTGTGGATATCCCCAGTCACGGATGGGACTTGGTTAGGGAAATGTTTATTCGCGCCCGTGGATTGTATACAAGGGTCAATATTGGACTACTTGTAGGGCAATGTCGAAAGTTGTGGGGGTTGCTTAAGTACAGGTTTAGGCCTCTGTAACTTAAGACTTTCAAATCTTATGAGCCGTAAGGGTCCCACAAGAGAGTTCTCCTTATGAGTCGTGAGGATCTCGCAAGTGTATTTTCTCCTTAGGAATCGTGGGGATCCCTAAGTGTGTTGTTCCTTTGTGAGTCGTAAGGATCTCACGCAGGTGGTTTCTCCTTACAGGGTCGAGAGGACCCTATAAGTGTTTCTTAACGAGGTTGCGCCCTTTCGGGTTTTCATAAACACTCGCCGGTAGTCCTGCTGTTTTTACTCACGGAGCCCTTTCAGGTTTTCATCCGTGCCCATTTTGCTTATGGACTTACCCCTTTTTTTCTTTTTATTCCTTTTATTTTTTTTCTCTTTCTCTTTTTTTTTACGAGGTCGCGCCCTTTCGGGTTTTCACGAACACTCGCCGGTAGCCCTGTTGTTTTTAATCACGGAGCCCTTTCGGGTTTTCATCCGTGCCCTCTTTGCTTATGGACATACCGTTTTTTTATTATTATTTATTTTTTTTTTATATTTTTTTATCTTGTCAGCCTAAGGATGCTGCGGTAGTAGTTTAAAGACGTTTCGGTCATTTGCAAGTTTTAGGACATTGCGGTCCATTATTAGTTTAAGGACATCTCGGTCCGTTGTTAGTTTAAGGACGTTTCGGTCCGTTGTCGCCGTATTTGAGGCGAATATCTGGTTTATTGACTTTTCGGTCTATGAGTCCTTCTCCATGAATGAACATGATGCCCCCGGCGTATCCATATTTTTCGGAGCATGCGGTTGTGGCGGGTTCACCTTCTAAATTTCGGATAATGCGAACTTGCCCTGTTGGTATTGGTCTTCAACCCAGTTCTTGAAGACGTAGCAATTCTCGATCAGATGACCTACCGTTTAGTGGTAAGGGCAATAATTAGGATTATCAATATCGCCTGGCCGCAACGGACGTTTTGGACTCGGCAGATTGATGAGTCTGTCGCACACTGCCAGCTCGAACAGTCCCCTTGTTTTATCTTGCGGAAACGAGTAAGGACGTTTCAACTTTTCCTGGAGGGGTTGCCGCTTGTTGCTTTGGAGAGCAACTGGCCTAGGGTCACCTGATTGTTGTTGAGTGCTGGCGACGAGGGCCGTTTTTCTTTTTCCTTTATCCTTTTTGTTCGATCCTTTGTTTACGGGGCCGAGATTTTTTCCGAGTAGCATGCGATTGCACGGCTGAACGTTCTCGCAGCTTCTCAATTCCTTTATTTTTGAAATAGATTCCCCGAGAGAAGAGTTGGGGGTAGCTTCTTCGTCAGAGTCGCTTCCAAAGGTGATAATTTGTGATCCCTTGAAGTCGGCTATATGACAGTCGGCGGTGGATCTTTTGCGCTCATCTATCGCATTTTTTCGATGTCCACAAGCTTCACACTTTGTCCTGTCGAAGTGTCGCTTTTGAGCGACATACCCTTGCCACCAACAGTTAAAGGATTCGCAGTCTTCGGTAGGATGTATGATCTTCTGATGATATAAACAGAAGTTAGGGTGCATCTCTACCTCAGAGAAAGAATTTTCTTCAGAGGGCGGTAGCTTCATTCCTACTGATAGAGCTTTGGCGAACCGTTTCCTCGTCTTGAATTCGTTTTTACCCGCAATGTATGGCTTTTGATTTGACGGGAATGCCTTGGTTCTTTCCAGTATGGCCATTTCATGCTCTTGATTGGCTTTTGCTTTCAGACGAATTTCATTTAGGAAGGCATCGATCAATTGTCTGACGGCCGCGGAATTTCTGTTTCAGGGTCCGCCGTTGATTTCTCAGCGCAAGGATCCTCCTCATCATCCGTCAGTGAATGAGAAATCACATGACAAGTCGCTACGTAGTCTTCGGATTCATCCGATAAGTTTTCTCCATCGTTTTCATCCTCGACGAAAGAACAAGTTGCCCCCGGCGTGTCCGTCTTCTTTGGAGAGTGCAGCTGTGGGGGGTTTACCTTCCAACTTTCAGACAGCGTGAACTTGCCTTGCAGGTATTGATCCTCAATCCATCCTTTAAAGACGAAACAATCCTCAATCGGGTGACTTACCGTTTGGTGGTAAGGGCAATAATTGGGATTATTAAGATCGCCTGGCTGCGACAGACGCTTTGGACTCGGCAGATTGATGAGTCTGTTACGCACTGCCAGCTCAAACAGTCTTCTCGTTTTATTCTGAGGAAACGAGTAATGACGTCCTAGCCTCTCTTCGAGGGATGGGCGTGGACGCACGTTGTTTTGGCGAGCGACCGGCTTTGAGTTGCTCGACTGTTGCTGAGCGTTGGCGACGATGATTGCTTTTCCTTTCTCATTTCGGGGATCGGGTCTTGGAGGAGACGGTCTATGGCCCATCTGGTCCATTTGGGCTAATTTGTCGATCAAGGCCTGGAAGGTGGTCGGCCTGAAGAACATCATGAATTACGAGATGGTCTCCTGTGGATCGAGAGTGCCCACAAACATGCCTACCGCAGGTGCCTCTTCTATGCGTTGTTCGCATTTCGACCATAGGTTTCGCCATCGTGTTGCGTATTGGACCCACGTTTCGCCAGGCCTTATCCTGGCATTTATTAGTGCTGTAATCGCGGTGCGTTCACTAGCACTCGCGAATCTTTGTGTAAACAGCAGTTCCATCTCTGCAAATGTTTTGACAGAGTCGTTAGGTAGCTCCGAATACCATTCAAAGGCTGTTTCTGCTAAGCTGCCGACGAATTGACGTAGCAACAATTTGTCATCGCCTCCAGTATTGCCGCATAAGGCCCTGAATTGAGCGACATGCTGATGCGGATTCCCTGTACCTTTATATACGTGGAATTTAAGGATCGTATATCCTGGCGGGTAATTGATTTGGTCATACCAGCTCGGATACGGTCGTCCGGTTCTAACAATTTGCCCAGCCGCTTCATTCGCCTGATGAACACAGATTTGCTGAGCTATATATTCGTCTAGGTCGACTTTGGAGATTGCCTCCTCCTTGGCTGTTGATAAAGCCGGCGGAGGATTTGACGTTTCTCCCCTGTCGTTTTCAAGGACGATCGGAGGATCTTCAGCAGGAGGGTCCGACTGTAACATCATCCCTACCATATCTTGGAAGATGAGCGCCTTCTGTTTTATGTTAGCCGCTTGCTCTGCAGCTTCTTTGTCTCTCTTTTCGAGGACTCTGCGTAAAAAGTCAGCGTCGATTTCTTGTTCTTGGCGCTCATCCGAAGACGTTTCAGAGCTTTCTTTTGGCTCAGTGAGTGCAGCCATTGTAGTCATCATTTCCTGAAGCTTTTGCTGTTGCTCCTGGGCTTTCGTCACGAATCGGATGAGCGGTCGGTGGCCCGTAGAAGTGCGGCTTTCCTCCTTTCCAGAAGCCATATAAACAGTGTGCACCACCATGCCCCCAGACTTAGGGCGTTTGTGTTCGGTGTCTTTGCGATTTGCCGAAGACACAGGGGCTTCTTGCGGCCTCCTTTTTTGAGTGATTGGAGTTAAGGGAGCCGATGTAGTGGGCACCCAAGTAGCTTTTGCTTTTTGTGGTTTGACAGAGTAATCCTTCCCCTGCCGAACCTTCATCTTTTTCTGTCGTCGGAGGCAGTCTTGATCGATCACCGACTCTTGAACCTGTCGCCAGACTTTGTAAATTTTAGAGGACAGCCGTTGAAGGGGCTGCTCTAGCTTCTTCTCTGGAATATTCTTCACAGATGAAGGAGTTCGCTTTAGCACCGCAATAGGAGAGTTTCTGCGCACCGAGTTTAGCAACTCAAAGATGTTCCTGGTTGGAACAGCAGTATCGATCCTCACCATCGGAGCTGACGGAGTTATCCCAGAGGGGGAGTTGCCCCCAGCCTTCCTTACTCGACGCCAGTGGCAACGTCGAGCGTGCCTTGCTGATGGAGTTGTTTCAGCTATAGGGGTGACCTCCTCATGCCTCCTGTGTTGGTCAGAATATACTGGTATCAGCTTTTTAAAGATCGACGTCCGTTGACGGGGACGGCCAACTTGTCAGAAGCGGACTTCTGAACATGGGAAGCAACCTTGGTGATTTTGCCAGGAATGTGAGTTGGAATGGCTATCCGCTTCGGGATAACGCCTTCTGGTATGGCAGGCTTCTTCATGAGCCTGTTAGAGCTCTGGCCAAGTCCGTTAAAAACTGAAGCAGTGGAGTTGGACGACCCGTTGAGAGGGGTCGCGGCAGTGGTAAGTCGATCGAAGACCGACTTCTTTGGAGCTTCTTGCAATGTCATTAGGGCGTTGAAGCTCATTGGTGGGAGCATGGTCCCAAAAAATAGTCCAGTGGTGGCTTGAGCCATCTGCTCCACCGGCATTTTGAAAAGGGAGGCCGCTTGGGGCCCATAAGTCACTCCTCCAGCAATGACGGAGCGAGAGTTATCGCTGCGGGCGGTGCAGTTCGAAGCCATCGATTTTCTGTTTTCCTGCATAAAGCAAGACACCAAATCTTAGTACCTTGAATCCACAGGCAATCACAGCAAACCGCGATTTGTTCGCGAACACGACACACGAAGTGTGGAGTGGAAAGAGGAAGAGGTCCCACTGGGCGTGCCAGAATCTGTTCCCCTCCGAAAGGCGGCCTAGACATGAAGACGTCTAGCCTGAGATTCGGGGCAGATGCTATTTGGTTTTATCCGTCTAACTCTCCGGAGATGCCGATTTGATTTACGGCACCGCGTATCGAAGGTTTAGACGGATGCGGCCGATGTAGCAGACTTCGTCAGATTCCCCCTCAGGGTGAGGGGTTTTTGATTGTGGGGACGCTCTTCCCTGCAGGCGCAAGCCCCTGTAGTTAATTACGCTACCGCATTGCGGTAACAACTTTCTCCTTCTCCAGAATTTCACTTCGTGTCGTGTGTGTTTGTTTTGTTTGTAGTTGCCCATGGATTGTATACGGAGACCGAATAATACCATCGCCCGTAGGACGTGGATTAGTCCAAATCCGTGTTTACTTAGATTTGGGTTTGGTGTTTTAGTTTAAGGATACATTAGTCGCGTTGCGACTAAGATCAACTTAGACGTTTGTCAAGGATACGTTAGTCCTGTTTTAGACTAAGATCAACTTAACGTAGTGATTCACTTAATATATGGCCGTCAGGACTCGTCACCTCTCTGACGTCGTTGAAGGATTACGACGACAGGTGTCAGAGGAGTTCAGAGATGTACCCTTGAACCAAAGTTGATTTGGAGTTTTATCATTCATTTAAATGTCTAAGGATACATCAGCCGTATTTGAGGCTAAGATCAACTTAAACGGGACCGTTTAGATCCAGCAAGAGAGCATTTGGAGGCTCTATTGTTCCAGTTTAGGGACGTAGTGGTCCATTTTCCAGATTAGGGACGTGGTGGTCCATCGCCAGTTTAGGGACGTGGTGGTCCATATTCCAGTTTAGGGACGTGGTGGTCCGATATTAGTTTAGGGACGTTTCGGTCCGATATTAGTTTAGGGACGTTTCGGTCCGCGAGTTTAAGGACCTCGTAGTCCGTATTCATGTGTGATCATTGGGACCCGTCGCCTCTCTGACGTCGTTGAAGGATTACAACGATAGATGTCGGAGGAGTTCAGGGATGTACCCTCGAACCGTAGATAAATTGATTTAGGAGAGCAATTTTGCTCAGTCAATTTAATTTGAGGACTTACGGCCAAAATTGGGTTAAGTCCAGTTGAGAATATTCAACATTTTTCTTGATCTTCGGCCTATTAGGCCTGTGCTAGGGCTTTGCCCATATTTAATAATGCACTGCATTCTATTCTGGCCTAGCTGCATTCTATTCTGGCCTGCTAGGCTTTTGATTTGGGCTCTGCCCCTTTATTTATGATGCAGAGCATCTATTTTAGTTTGGGCTCTGTCCCTTTTTAAAACAATGCATTGCATTTTATTAGACCTGTTAGGCCTTCTTTAATTGGGCTTGGCCCCTTTTATAACCAAGGCAGCGCATTTGTCTGGCGCTTTGCGCCGAGTAATGAGCGCAAGTTCATATGGTGATGACACATGTCATGCTCTGGTGAGCGCAAGCGCAATAGCGCAGTGCGCTGCGCTAGCACGCTGCGCTGTTGCGCTGCAGACACGTGGCGCGCTGTCAGCGAGTTGCGCCAATTCCAGAGAGCAAAGCTCTATCTTAAGAGCGCGTAGCGCAGGTTATTCTGCAGCTGACACGTGGCGCTCTCTCAAGAGCGCAACAGCGCAGTTTGGAAGTGCAAAGCACTAAGAATGTTTTAGATTCAAGAACGGAAGTGCAAAGCACTATTTAATTTCTTGATCTAAATTAGATCAAAAATAAAAAAAATTTCTTTTTATTTCAAGAACCAAAGGTTCATAAAAGTGCAAAGCACTATTTTTTTATTTTTGTTTTTTTCTTGTTTTAAAGAACCAGTGGTTCATAAGAAGTGCAAAGCACTGTTTATTATATAAAAATCATTGATCTGGTTTTTTAGATCAATGATCTGTTAGAAGAAATTTCTTCTCTTTTGTGAAGGGTTTTTTTTTTACCTTTTTCTTGAAATCTTCTCAGAGTTCTCTCTGTTTAAAGTTCTTGAATTTTCAAAAAAAACGTTCCTCCCTTTGAGTTGAGGCTTAGGGTCCTTTTTATAGTGCTCATAAATTAGTTGAATTTGTTAAAGAGATCATTCTCTGAGTGATTTGTGGAATTTTCCCCACCGTTGGATCTTTGATCCAAGGGCTTCTGCTTTGCAGAAGAAAATCTTCTTGTTTTAACAAGAACAGAAAAGATTTCTTAAAATCTTAATTCAGTTTGGCGCAGATGCCCCAGCGCGTGACACGTGTCGCGCAGCGCACAGCGCAACTGCGCCAGCGCATCTGCGCTGACATGTGTCGCGCAGCGCAGAGCGCAGCGCAACTGCGCCAGCGCATCTGCGCTGACACGTGGCGCGCAGCGCAGAGCGCAGCGCAACTGAAGCGTTGCTTCAGAAAAATAGAGCTCTGCTCTGATTGGGCGCGCCTTCTTGGGCGTTACGCTGACGTATTAGCGCCTGACACGGGGCGCGTTGCGCCTGAGACTCGAAGCGTTGCTTCAAAATTTTGAATTTTGAATTTGAACAGAGCTTTGCTCTGATTGGGCGAAACAGTCCTTATTGATGAGGATCCGATGAAGTAGAGCTCCCAACATGGCTCGTCATACTCGAAGTGCAGCACTTGTTCGTCAGGTAACTCACAATTGAGCGGTGGCCCTTCTGATATGGGATGAGAAGCAAGAAAGTCGGCGAAGGCTTGCCCTTTTAATGCTTTCTGAGGAGTATAGATTATGTCAAATTCAAGGAGCATGACAGCCCATCTTACCATTCTGCCGGCTAGGCTTGCCTTGGTCATTAAGTGTTTAAGCGGATCGATCTTGGAGATCAGCATAACCCGATGAGCTAGAAGATAGTATATTAGCTTCTTCACGGCAAATATCAGGGCCAGGCATTACTTTTCAATCGGGGAATAGTTATGTTTCGCCCCGACTAACGTTTGACTGAGATAGTAAAGGGCATTCTCTTTTCCCTCCTCATTGTTCTGGGCGCTGAGTGCACTAAGTGACTCATCTAGCGCGGCGGTATAGAGAATCAATGGTTTATTTGGAATAGGAGTAGCAAGCACTGGAGGGTGCAACAGGTACTGCTTGATATTTTCGAACGCTTCTTGACATTCGGCATCCCAGACAAAAGGAGCTCCTTTCTTCATAGGCTTCGAGAAGGGACTGCATCTCCTCGATAGATTCGAGATGAATCTTCGTATGTAAGCGAGTTTCCCTTGAAAAGATCTCAGCTGCGTCAAATTCTTTGAAGGGGGCATCTCCATGATGGCCTAAATCTTGGATGGGTCAACTTCGATCCCTCGATGTCGGACTATGAAGCCCAGGAATTTTCCCGATGACACTCAAAAAATGCACTTCAGAGGATTCATCTTCATATCGTATTCCTTCAGTCTGGTGAAAACGGTCCTGTGATCTTGGATGTGATCGGCCTTGGCTTTAGTATTGACGACTAAATCATCAACATAACATTCGACGACTTTATGGATTAGGTCATCAAAGATATTGGTCATTGCCCTTTGATATGTAGCACCTACGTTCTTTAGTTCGAACGACATCACTTTGTAACAGTATATGACGATCGGGGTTCGAAATGTTGTATGCTTCTCATCCTCAGGCGACATTTTTATCTGATTGTACCCTGACGAGCCATCCATGAAGGTGAACAGCATAAAATTTGAGGTATCGTCGACCATCATTTCCATGACCGGGAGTGGGAAATCATCTTTAGGGCATGCCTTGTTAAGGTCTCTGAAATCGACACAGACTCGGATCTGCCCATTCTTCTTTTTCACTGGGACGATACATGCGATATAGTCCGCATATTTCTTTTCTCTGATGAAATCGGCATCGATGAGTTTCTTGGTTTCCTTGATGACCTTTTCTTCCAGCTCCCGTCTCATTCTTCGAGGAGCTTGTTTGACTGGCTTGACATCATGAGAAATAGCCAGCTTATGTACGGTTACCTCAGGGGAGAGACTAAGAATTTCTTTTTACGTCCATGCGAAGCAGTCAGCGAACTCATGCAGCAGGGAGACTATCTACTCTTTCATTTTCTCTGACAAGAGTGAACTGATGTAGGTCGGCCTTGGATTATCGGGCGTTCCCAAATCAAACTCAGTTAGCTCATCGAAGGTTGCTTTTTCGCCATCTTCGAGCTCTCGAGGAGTTTCTTTTGGCTCGGTTATCTCGTCGTCGTCATTTGACCTTTCACTTGCTTCACCAACATGGATCATGTAGCATGCTTTGGAATCAAGTTGACTGAAACCTATGCCCCGTCTATAAGCACTCGGACCTGAGGCGGATGCCACAACCTTTCATAAAACTTCGTTTCGGAGTCCGTTTGATATAACCGACATCTGCAATTTTTAAAATATTCCCGCATTTCGGGCGCATAATATTTGGGATTGAGGACGGCTCTTATGCCTCTTTCATAGGGAAGGCACTGGTCAGCCAAATCATCTGGGTGCACGACAGGATTTGACCCATGAAACGGGATGTCCTTCTATCCACTTTTCCTTCCGGGAACGTAGAAAGTTTGCAGTTGGTTCACGGTAGAGACCGATAAAGCATCTAGCTCCTTGCACATCTGTTCCAGCACCCTTTTGATAGCTAGGGACCCTTCTGTAATCTTGAAGGTTTCTCTTAGCTTCGCTTTTTACATGACGGCCCAATCTGCATAGCTGTTGCAAGACGGGTCCTCTTCCTCCGACTCTTCAGTGTCGGTGCCGAAATGAGGGAGAATTTTGCTGACGGATGGGCCTTCAATATCAGACCCGTCCATTTCGCTACCGAAATGAGGGCAAGTTTTACGGAAGGATTGACTTCCAACGTCGGATTCATCAGTGTCACTGCCGAAACGCGGGCGCACTTAGGGGTTTTGCTTTTGAAAGTGACAGCCGGCTCAGATTTTCTTTTGAGTTTCGGAGTTGTTCTATCTTTGGTCAGTCGTGGCTCAGTATTTTGGGGGATCACGAAGTACCGAGAATCTTCATATTGGACTTCATGTACACCGAATGGCTGGATGTCTCCGTTAATACGTTTTTCTTCACCATGTTTGGTATACTTCTTACATTGATGGAGAGTTGACGGAACGATACCATAATCGTGGAGCCACGGTCGTCCCAGGAGAATTTTATAAGATGTGTCGGCATCGATCACGTATATCTTGGTTTCAGTTTTTAGGTCCCCGAACCTGATTGGCAGAGCTATGGATCCCAGAACTTGCTGGTAATTTTGATTGAAGCCTTGAATTACAATCCTTTCCCTTGACAGGTGTCGAACGTCCATTGATAGACTCTTCAGAGCCTGCAAGTTCATGATGTTCACTGAGGATCCCGGATCAATCAATATGCGATTAATCCGATCCAAGTTGCTGTACCCGGTCACGTAAAGTGGTCGGTTATGCTCAGCTTTTCCCAGTAGCAGGTCTTCGTCCTTAAACGTGACCATGGCAGCATGCAGAGTGTACTGGGCTTCTTTCGTATTAATTTCCACAAAGCGAACCTGGTACCGCTCGGGATTTTTTAGAGCATGAATGAAAACATCTCGAAGCTCCTTAGATAGGACAAAGGCATCATAGATGCCTAGAAGAGACGGAAGCTTCTGAAGATGGGCCAAGACATTATAGTCCACTGAGGAAGGACTCGAGTTTTCTTGAGCCGTCCCTCCGCCATCTTCTTCATTAGCGACTTGTTTTTCCTTTCTTTTTGGGGCGTCGCCCTGATTTGGCGGTAGAGCTCTGCCTCTTCTGAGCTGGATTTGGTTAGCCTGTGTGACGAGCTCCTCATCCTCTTCGGGAAAACATAGCTCTTCCTCAGAGTCGCTACCAAGGTGGGCGATATAACAGGTCACTATAGAGATCTCGTCATTGGAGTCTTCTTCTAGCTCCTCCAGAATCTCAGCCGCTTCTACTAGGAAGAACTCCTTCAATTGAATTAGAGTTCTTTCCTTTTGTTCATAGTCTTCAAGGGAATCGATATATTTTTGAATGGTCGATCTCCCTGCAGACTCTTTTTCACGTCGAGCTGCACATTTCTTCTTCTTGAGCTTTTTTTATTTTGAGCCTTATTGAGCCGAAGTGGTAGCTGGAACAGTGGGCTCCTTCTGCCCCTCCCATTCTGTTCTGGGTTCTTTCTGAAGTAGCTTTAGCATCTTTTTCATCTTTTTTGACACGTGCATGCTCCATGGAGGTTGTGGCGAGTCGGATTCATTTCTCTGGGCAGCGAATTCAGTTGTCTGCTCCCAAAAGGTTTCAGTTTCTGTCTGTATAAAGTTGGTGGTTGCAGCTTGGTTGTTCACCAACACACTCTTGGATGGCTCGATCTCTCCGGTCTTGTATTGCTTTTCGACCCAGTCTTTGAAAATGTAGCAAACCTCGATCGCATGGCTCACTACTCTGTGGTACGGAAAATATAGGGGATTGTCGGTCATTTTTGCTTCGTGGGGTCTCTTCGACTCCGGCAATTGTAGATTGTTGTTCAGGGTATCCTTGAATATCTTGTGGACCTTGTCCCTCATGAAAGAGTAGACTTTTTTCTTTTTCTCCTCTGGGGAAGGCCCTTCTCCTCCTAGCACTGGTTTTCGGACCCGGTTTTTTTTGACCCGCCCGCCTTTCTCTTATCTTCACTGTCAGACGCATTGAAGGCGTTGGTTTTGTTAGAGCTCCCACTTTTATGGTTGTCATCTTTTCTGCTCTTCCAAGACTCGTCACCCTGAGAGTTCAGGATAGACTGTCACGCCTCGCTTCCCAGTGTATGGGGAAGTAGACGTGACGGGCCACGACGTATTTACTCAGAAGTAAACACGCTAAGAGTAAATAAACAATATAAATGAATACACAAGAATGATAAGATATGTAATATAAACAACAACTTTTATTAACATTCAACTTTACATTACAACTGCTTTTGAAAATGAAAATACAATGCTAAAAGTAATGCCTAAACAGTTGCATATGAAATGGAAATAAGTACAAGTGAGCTAGTAGTCGAGCTGCTTGGGTATCTGCTCTAATTACTCCGGGCTGGGCTTGGTCTCCTGAAAGTCGGGTCCTCCTGACGAACATTCCAAAGAAAAAAGAGACAGGAATGTCGTCGGCGAACTAGCGCTCGGTAAGTCCCAAAGAAAGAATGAAATAGACAAGTAAAGAGAATAGAACTGGTAATTGATACAAGTATATGTTTGTTACACTAACGTAGTTGTTTGTATCTTGGTACAGAATGTATCAGTGTTTACGAGAGGAGTCCAACTATCCCGTGGACTATGGAAAACGGAAAGTAAAAGGCCCCGTCAATATCCACGGGACAACGGCACAGATGTACGGTAGGTATCTTTTATTGTCCTTCATCTTGAAATTTATAATACATTCCATACTAATCTACCCCGTTAAAACCCCGTAATATACATTGTATAAATATAGCTAACAGACTTTCCGAGACTATGGATACAAGTTGTTCATGTAAACGGTTTCAGGATGTATCAAGTAGGCATGTAATCAAGTCAAGATATAGCCATGGTTCGGTCAAGTCAAGTTATGTTTGTATGTTGATATTGTTCTGGTATTCAGGTTTAGGTTCAAGTAGTCATGTTTGGTATATTGGATTCATGTTGAATTGGATTCAGATTGATTTGGACTCAGACTTGAGTCAGACACTTAAAGACAGATTTGGATCCTGATTAGGTTTAGGAGTTATCGGTAACTGCTGCACATGGACGGCAAAATTTGTGCCTTTTTCCAAGACAATTACCATTGATAACTCTGTTAAGTTTTTCCACCTTAAATAGAAAAGCACTCACTTTTTCCGGCTCTCTGAGGCTCAAGAGAATTGATCTCGCTTAAACCTATATTTACTAAAGTCCTTAAATGTAATTTTATATAATTCGAGGTGGTTTATGAAAAATATTTGATATACTTTCAAAATAAATCTCGAGTATTTATTTATCGTATTTAGGGTTTCATGGATGTAACTTTTAAAGATTTGAGGTATTTTAGTGAATATTAACTTAGCTTGAATAGTTCATGGTATTTAAGCGTAAAACTTATCTTGTATTGATACGTTGTGGTATTTTATTGAAACTTGTCATCCTTTTATTTTTAGAAAAACATAGAATTTTATTATAACATGAAAATATGTGATTTGATAATATTTATATAATTATAAAAATTAATTTTATTATTAAATAGAAAATCTCGTTTTTCTTAAAAATCGCATTAAAATTCTTTCGAGACCGGATGCTCTGTGAGGAGGTCTGCATCTCGCTCTATTAGCTCGAGGATGTGCGATAATCCGCACCATCCAATACCGGGTTTCCCAAAATGAGTTGTATTGGCATAATTGCAAAGAGTTTGATAATACTATTTAAAAGAAAACCCGGTTTTATAGTTCAAGGTATTTAAATGAAAATTTGTATTTTGCCACAACAATAGTTTCCAAGAGTATCGTGCTATGTCAATATGTGTGTATGTGAGGGGTAGGTCATTACCCCGTAAAGTTTTCTAAAGGTATGGTATTCACAACATATTAAAAAGTGATATGTAAAGTTCATGGTATCTTAATGAAAAAGTTAAATTAAAGTTATTTTTCATAGAATTATAGGTTACCAATTATTCTAAACATTTATACTAATGTTACAAGTATTGTGTATAAGTTGTATGAACAATAGGTAAGAAAAATGGTGAGTTTTTAGGGTTTAGAAGATTATCATCGGTATTAACTCCACTTACCGATATTTGTTTTGAAAAGAGATTTTAAAGAGGAAAAAGAGAGATTGGGAGGGACTTACTAGTTAGAAAGATCAAGATGAAGTAGAAGAAAAGGGTGTGGTTGCCGTGGCGTCATGGGGTCGCCGGAACTTGTGTAGATCCTCGTCGGAAGTCGTTCTTCGGTTAACTCCACTTCAACTCCACTTGTACTTGAAAAATTTTGATATTTTTGACTGGATTTTCAGAATGAGAAGGGGTTAGGGTATGGGGTTGTATTTATAGTGTGGAATTAGGGTTTTGGAATTTAAAGAATGAATTAAAATGCATTAAAAATTGGATTAATGGATGGAATTGAAGTCTCTGTTAATTTGTAGAGAAAACAAACGGTATGGGGGTAATGGGGGTAGGCCAAGAGTCATGTGGGAAAAGTATGGGGACTTTTCCCCATAGGGGACCCGTCACCGCCGGCCATATAGGCCATCTCGCCGGCAGTGGTGTCGGGGGACTGTCGGATGATTGCCGCGTGTTCTACTCGGTTCATACAACAATTTGCACATGTTAGATTTTTTCTGACTTTTCATTTTTACGTGTATTGCACATGTAAACTTTTAAGCTTCTAAAAAGTTTAAAAGGAATATCGGTAAAAATAATAAATGGCTGATGAGATTCGAACACAGGGGCTACGTCATAGCAGTGCAAGGCTTTACCAATGAGCTACAAGCTATTTCTTGATGTTCTTAACCAAAAATAACTTTTAAATTGTGCTCAAGCTTGCAAACTCCTTTCTGTACATTAAGAAGAAAAATTTTGTACAGAAAATTCTGGGTCGTTACATAGACTCTTGTTTCGAGCGTTCCAACATTTATACTCTCTTGGTCAGCTCTTGAAATGTCTTGAGGCCTGCTGTACATAAGAATGGAACCATCCAATTGCTGAGGTTCCCAATGAGGAGGCTGACGGACTGATCCTGCTCTATCGACGGTTCGCACTTGACAGTGAGGTTGCGCCATCGGGTAATAAAGTCCGTGTTGCTTTCGTTTTTCCCTGGCTTGGTTCTCACGGGGTCAGCAATGGAGATTTTGTCACTTCTATTTGGGCGAAAGTAGTGATGGACCCGTCTGGTATAGTTGAGTACCAGTCGAAAGCGACACCAGTCAGGCTGTTGACAAACTGACGAAGAAGGAGCGCATCATTGCCCCCTGTATTTCCGCACGACGCTTTAAAATGGGCGACATGCTGATTTGCGTTTCCCGTCCCGTCAAATCTTCCGAACTTAGGAATGACGTAGCCGCTCGGGAACTCGATCAGATCGTACTGTGCGGGATATGGCCGTCCAATACTGCCAATTTCTTTCTGAGCTTCGGCTTCGGCCACCAATGTTTTAACCTTGCTGGTGACCAAATCCATTATCCGATCTTGTGCTAGCGGGATGGCGCTATCTGGGGCCAGGGCGTCCCCAGAAGCGGAATGTGGCCGGCTCTCGTGCGGCTCGTCTAATCTTGGACCCAAGGGGACAGGCGTCGGTTGCTTCGGGCTGTCATCATCTGGCTCATGAGTAGAGACTTGTGCTTGATTGGGTGACACCCGAGAAATTTTAGCCGTGAGCTACATTACAACGTTCGTTAGGTCATCAATTTTTGAATAGAGTTTGGCCATCACTTTATCTTTACTCCTGAGCTGTTTTCGAAGCTCTAGAAGCAGCTCTTGTTCTGCAGTCCTGGGGTGGAAAGTCGGTTCTTCCTCGCTGTCTGAGCTTGACTCCACATGGACTGAGGGGTCTTTCTGCCTATCGGCCTAATCGAGAGGATTTTCATCATCCAGCAAACCCGGCTGATCTTAGGAAGTGGAAACCATATTCAAGCCAGATTGGGGTTGGGACGTGGTGGCTCCATCCTTACTTTTGCTGTGCAAGTTGTCGCTGGGACGCGCACCCGCCATATATACCGTATGGATAACATATTCAGCCATCTTTTCATTATTGGCAGCTGATTTCACGGATCGCTGTTGTGGCCCTCCTGTTTCGGTAACGGGCAATCGACTGAAGGTGGCTAGCCTGACTGGGTTCTTGAATGGTGCTGGCGCTTCCTTTTTGGCTCTGCCTCGCTGTTTTTGCATGGCACAGAGCGCCTAATAGACTCTTGAAGAGACGGTGTCATGCTTTCTCTATTGGGGCTGGGACACGTCTCTTTGTAATATCGTTCGAACTGCTGTCTTCTTGATTTTGACAGTCATGGCATTTTTCTGAACCCACTTCAAGGGTTCGAAGGAGTTGCTAATTTTTACGGCCGACTCATCTGTCGATGCGGGGTAACCCTTTCTTAGAACCTCACAAGGTTCAACTTGGCCGGATTCCTGACCCTTTTGTTGGCTCTATATATGAGCAGCTTTTGCCTCAATTTTTCAGTTTTGAGCACTTGGCAATCTTCGGCCCTTCGGGAAGACGCCGTAGACCGATTGACAGAGAGTCCAGAAAATATGCCTGCTCGCGCGATTGTCAAGGGCACCGTCTGAGCTTGATAGAGGTGCTTTGTGGCTCCATTGGTGTTGACGGCCTTGCCCCCAATCGGAACAGTGGAGAGCCGTTCGAATACGGATTTGTATTCGGGGCGGGATGCTTTGGCGACCACAACGTTCGGCCTCCTGCCCCTTGAGGTCAGTTTGGCAGCTTAGTTTGCCGGGGCCTCCGCCAGATAAGCGCTTCCGGCAGGTTAGATAATGACG
This sequence comes from Agapanthus africanus, assembly GCA_030015575.1. Lineage (NCBI taxonomy): Eukaryota > Viridiplantae > Streptophyta > Magnoliopsida > Asparagales > Amaryllidaceae > Agapanthus > Agapanthus africanus. The sequence continues at coordinate 816,502,606 of CM057339.1, read as the reverse complement.
GACCCAAATTGACAGGACGGTTCTTCCCATTGCCGGCTGAGACTTGCAGGGAGAACCACGCGGGCATTGATCTTGACAACATAGGGAATCGGAGTGGCGTCAAAAACGAAGCTCGTCTTGGGTGACATGATTGCTGAGTTCGAGATTGTGACTGAAAGCTGTTAACCTGCACACAAAAAATGACTTCAGTACAGGCAATCGATATATATGTTTATTGAGTTCACATGAACATTTAACCCGAAATATGGGAGGAGAGAAAAGGTCCCACCGTGCGTGCCAGAATCTGTAAGGTGTTTTTCGTCACCCCATTGAGATGGGAATGCACACGCTTCTCAGGCATGTATAGATTCCCCCTGCATAGGGTAGGCCGAGGTTTGTTGATTGTGGGGATCCGAATCTCCGGTAGCCGCGGACTAAGCTGCCGTTAATTACCCCTCGCTTTTGAAGCGAGGGAACTTCCGATTGACAGGAAAAACCGGTCATGTGAACTCAATGTGCAGTGTGTGTTGTGTTTTGAAAGGGGTCTTGGACGTATTGGGGGCCTTGCAGAGTTTACGGGGGTCATACGGGTCACGTGAGTGGCGTGTGGGCGCTGGACGCCTGCGGGTCAAGTGCCGGGCACACGAGCACAAAGCGCCCACGGGTCACGTGCCAGGCACGCGGGCGCAGAGCGCCCGCGGGTTAGATGAGTGGCGTGCCAGCGCTGGACGCCCGCGGGTCACGTGATTGGCGCGTGGGCGCCGGGCGCCCGTAGGTCACGTACCTTGCGCGTGGGCGCTGGACGCCCGCAGGTCACGTGCCAGGTGCGTGGGTGCTGGGCGCCCGTGGGTCACGTGCCCTGTGCGTAGGTGCTGGACACCAGCGGGTCACGTGTGCGGCACGCGGCTGCTGGGAACACCAGTAGAGAAATAGGCTTAGCCCCTGGGCTGAGAGTTGAACTCCCGAGGGGCTTTGAAGTTGAACTCCTAAATAGGAATTAGGTATAAATTTGGAGTTAAACTCCCAAAAGATTTGGATATGGAGTTAAACTCCTATGTAATAAATTGGATGTGGATTTGGAGTTAAACTCCTAAAAGGTTTCGATTTGGAGTTAAACTCCTAAAAAGGTCTGGATGTGGAGTTAAACTTCTTTGAGAATTTGGATATTGGAGTTGAACTCCTCGAAGATCTTCGGAGATGATCAAAGGGGACTCATTTATTCTCCCTGAAGCCTCAGATCCTCCCGAAGTGGGATTTTCGGAGGTGCTTCCTCCTCCTCTCCTTTCCTGGATCTTGGAGAAAAAGGTAGGTGAGATAAAAAATCTCTCTTTTTAGAGATTTGATGGGAGATCTGAACTCCCCTTCGAGGGTTTTATGGTGATAAACTATTTCTTTTTGTAAAAAAAAGAGTTAAACTCTTGATTTAATTAGAAAAGAAAAGAAAAGGGAGAACTTGAGAGAAAGGAGATGGATGCACAAACCCTAGAATTTTTTAAGAGAATGAAAAGTTGTTGTTGATTTTTCATCATGTTTGCTTTTATAGGCTACACACTTTACATATAGCCCCTTGAGCTTTGCCAAATGGCACTTGTGTCACCTTATGCCTTAGGTGCTTATCTCTTTTTGCATATAAGCCATGGGGTTTACAAAATTTTGTCTTTTTGCCCATTTTATATACATTTATTTCTAAAAAAAGAATTACATTAAACTAATTTATGGCTTTATTCTTTTTGTCCCAGGCATGCTCGGTCTTAACCTAGGCTTGGGCCCACTTGGTTTGGGGTTGACTTTGATTTTGACTTGGTCAACCGGGGTGTAATTTTTTACCCCAACATATATATCGCAAATAAATATTTAATTTTGACTTGAAAATATTTTATAATTATGTTAAGAATAAAGTAATAAATACTTACCTGATAAAACTGTTCACATTTGAACAGTTAAATAAAACGTAACAGTGAATCATGCCGAGCTGCTCAGATATAGTGTGACCTGACTTCACTTTACCCAGTTCCTTTTCTTAGGCCCGGAAGACGGATATTACAAGTCTATTATCAACCATGTCCTCATTATGTCTCGGCCTATTAAATACAGTCTCAACACCTTCTAGATACGTAGAATAGAACGTCATACATTCCTCCGCGAGAAACCCTTCAGCGATCGACCCTTCAGGCCGACTCCTGTTACGGATGTACCGTTTTATTTTGTACATGAACCTGACGGATGCAAACAAATTTAATTCTTTTTATTATAAATATTCGATTTATTATGAACAGTAAATAGTTGTTAAATAATTTTTACCTCTCGAACGAATATATCCACCAATAATTCACGGGACCACCTAAACGTGCCTCTTGAGAAAGGTAAACTGTGAGATACAACATTACAGTGAAAATAGAAGGCGGAAACAATATCTCCATTCTACAAAGTATGCGAGGTATTTTATTCTCCAGAGTTCTAAAATCGTTTGCTGAGTAATCTTTAGAGCATAACTCTCTGAAGAAATGACACAAATCAGTCATAACTGATACAACGTCGTTATCTGGTAACGCCCTAACAGCAATAGAAAGCAATTGCTGCATGATCACATGACAGTCGTGACTTTTCAGACCGACGAGAGTTTTCTTTTTCAAGTTTACGCATTTACTAATGTTCGCAGAATATGCATCCGGTACCCTTACTTGTTTAAGTACCTTAAGAAAACTCATCTTCTCATTATCGGACATCGTGTGCTTTGCTGGTGGAATAGCCCATTTACCATTCACTTTTCAGGTTGGATGCAATTTTAGCCGCAAATTCTTTGTAGCAAACCATTGTCGTTTCGCTAATGTGTCTCTGTTCTTGAATATGGTATTCAATAGGGTACCCAGCAAGAGCTCACATACATTCTTCTCGATGTGCATGACGAGTTATGGCGAAGATTAAGAAAACGCCAATACGACAAATCATAAAATATAGATCTCTTTCTCCAGTTATTTGATATCTTATTCGGAATAGTATGCTTATGTTTCTTACCAAAAACAATATTTATGTGCTCTACGTCCACAAATGTCTTTTTCCTAGTTGGCTCAAGAGGAAGGGGCCGATTCTCCTGCTCACCATTGAACTTAATTCCATTACGTCGATAAGGATGATCAACATCTAGCCAACGACAATGTCCAGTGTAACAGAAAATCCGATTTATTGGCGTTTCACAGACGGTGTTTTCTTGACAACGGGGGCAAGCACGATGACCTTTCATACTCTATCTCGACAACATGGCATATGCCGGAAAATTGTTTATTGTCCAAAGAAACACAACGCGTAGTGTGAATCTCTCCTTTCTGTGGACATCATAAGCAATGATACCGGTCTCTCACAGCTCCTTCAACTCATCGATCAACGATTTCAAATAAACATCGATATCAATACCAGGAGAGTTGCTTCCAGGGATCAATAGAGGCATTTGGATGTAAGATTGTTTCAAACTCATCCACGGCGGGAGGTTATAAACTACTAGTGTAACGGGCCATACACTGTGAGATGCACCTTTTTTAAACGGTTCCAATCTATCAACCGATAATCCAAGTCTCATATTACGAGCTTTCGCGGCGAACGCGGGAAATTGAGCGTCAAATCTTTGCCACTCTTCACCATCAGCGGGATGCCGTAAGACTCCATCCTTCCTGCGACTATCTACATGCCATGTCATATGTTTAGCGGTTTTAGACGACAGAAATAATTTTTGTAGTCTTTTCTTAATAGAAAAAAAGCGCAACACCTTCACAGGAATTTTCGGAATTGACTCCTCATCTCTCGGCGGCCTTTTAAGTAATAACCGCCTCGATTCCCCACAAGTTCTACACTTATTTAAGTTCTTGTCATCATCTGTCATGAATAACATGCAGTCATTTAGACATGCATCGATTTTTTGATAACTGAAACCGATGTCGGCAATAATCTTCTTCATCTCTTGAAAATTTGCAGGGAGATCGGAATTCGGGTAAGCCTCTTTTTCTATCTTTAGAAAGCCATCGACCGACTTGTTGCTCTATAAACTTTTGTATTTAAGATAAAACAAGTAAACCATCCAATCCAACTTCGTCAATGTCACACCCTCGTAAAGAGGTTTCTTAGCATCCTCTATATACTTAAAAAAACTAGCAGATTCGGAATCTGGAACCGCATCATCTATAGGGATATCATCGTTCATGCCATCATATAACTCGTCCATAATATTATTTAAACGGGTCGTTGATGGGGTTCTCATAGGTGGCGGTAACAGACGATGTGCATCGATTCAATAGTCCACGACCTCTACATGCAAGTGCCAGATAGTGTAACCTTCACAGAATCTGTTAGAAAGTATATGCAGTCGAACTACCTCTAGACTATCACTTCTACCATTACAATATTTCCTACAGGGACATGGGATCCGACTAGCAGCCACACTTAACAATAATTGCATAAACTCTTCTACACCGATTTTAAATTCAGAGACAAACTTGTTCTTATTTATCCAAGTCTTATCCATTCTTGTCCGATACGTAAAACCTAATACGGTTCACAATTAATTATTATATTATAACAAACATTTTAAAATCATACACGATATTAACAATTCTAACCCGCAGTGAGAAACTAAGAACGAGATGGTTATAAACAAAGAAGATAATGATAACAGTGTCTCGGAAATACATTTGAGTGATTTTTCATGTCTGGAAATAATATTAACGCTTCTATCTTGGATGTCAATAGGTAACGGCTGTCGGGGGTAAGGCTTCTATCCTATTAAGAATGTATAACGCATACACCTTCTGGACTTATGCTTTCATTCACTTTGAGAAAATTTCGGCAGCATCTCCCCGCTGTTCTCCAAGTACACTGCAATATAAGAAATAAATATCTCAATACTATTAGTATTAAGATGATCATCTCAACTATATTTGTACACGGAGAATAAGCGGAAGGTACTGACGAAACTCATCTCGAAACGAATGAAAAGCATAAGTATGCAGAGAAGTGCATACGTTATACATTCTTAACTTGTCCAAAACGGGACAAATCTATCGGTTATAGTACGACTAGTATTCTCGTCGCATAAACTATGAGATGGTTGTCAACGAAAAATGATTAACGTTCGAGATTGACAACGCACGCGTAGTTTTATGTCATAAAAATAACCGTACGCATATAACTGATAGACGGATTCTAAGTCATGATATTTTTTCAATGTGAGATACTCAATGACGATATGTATCGGTTTACCTTTTTTCATCATCGAGTATCATGCACTTAATTATATTGGTTTTGATGGTTATCGTTTCGGTATCGTCGCGTATTTAACTATTTTGTTCAAGGTTTTGGAATTTTCAGCTTGAATGGTAAATTCTCAAACAATTGATATTATCAACGAAGTTTCTGGATTCATTAAAACAAACACGCATTCATACAACGAGTATTACAAAAAAGAGATAGAGTTGTATACCAAAGACCGACGTATGTAGAATGCGAAGAAACGGGGGCAATCACGCCGATGTCAATCCTACAATTACAAAATAAAAATTAATTACAACTGTTCATCTTAGTATTTCCCTTCTCTATAAATAGCAACAATATATATATTCTCCTAGCTATAATTAACTGAAATTAACAACAACCTAAGTCTAACCCAGTTAACTAAAGTTAACAACAAATTAACTAAATTAACCCTAACATAACCCTAACCAAAAATTAGCCTTAACCCAAACCATAACCATAAATTAACCCTAACCCTAAATAAAATTAACCCTAACACTAACCCTAAAATTAATTAAAATTAACAAAATATTAACTTTAACCTTATAGTTACTCCTAATCCTAAAATTAACCCTAACCCTAACCATAAAATTAATTCTAAAACCAACCCTAAAATTAATTAAATTTAACAAAAAATTAACAAATTAACTAAATTGAAAAAACTACTCACCGATTTGACGTCGGAGGCGGGGGGTCGGCTCGGAAGCGGTAGATCGAAGGCCTGGGATTAGAGAGGAGGCGGCTGGAGGCGAAGTGGTGAAGGATGCTTGGAGGGACTCGAAAGGGATCAGAAAAGGGTGGATGCAGGAGATTCGAGGTGCTCGGAGGAGGGTGTTTAGAGGCGGGTGCTCGGAGGCGGGCCGGATTGAAGGCGGAAGGCTGGATCGAGTGGAGGCGCGGGAAGGGAAAAGAAATTGGGTGGAAATGGGGAAATGGGGGGGGGGACAGGAGGAAATGAAAAAAATGGGGAAAACGAAGGGAAAGGTGATCACGGTAAAATTTTGTTGACTTCGGTCAACTATATTTCAACGACATTTAGCCATCGAAATAACAGTTGACCGAAATCAACAAAATTTCAAAAAAAATCCCGTCGAAATCACACCCATTTTCCTGTAGTATGCACTACAGATAGGTCTTGATGACGCTAGTAAGCGTCTATTCTGTAAGGATTTAGACGAGATGGTGCAAAAGATGGCTAGTGGAGAGAAGTTGTTTATTAGTGGTGATCTCAATGGACATGTAGCTACTAGTCGTAGTGGGTTTGATACCATTCATAGAGGTTTTGGTTTTGGACAAAGGAATGAAACAGGTAGCTCGATTCTAGATTATGCCTTGTCTTATGATTTGATCTTAGCAAACACTTGGTTTAGGAAAAGAGAGTCTCACTTTATCACCTTTAAGAGCGGATCAAGTGCAAGTCAAATAGACTTTTTGTCACGTCCCGCTTCCTAAGATACTTAAATACCTTATCACCTTTAAGAGCGGATCAAGTGCAAGTCAAATAGACTTTTTGTCACGTCCCGCTTCCTAAGATACTTAAATACGTTACGTAACAAAACCAGCCATGCTACCTATGATGAGGAAAAATCCTTCCATGATAAAATTACGGCTGTCAATCAGATATCAAGAACAGTAAATAAAAATCCAACTAAAACATGTCCAACTGCCACAATAAAATAATAACGAGAAAATAGCGGAAACGAATAAGGATCCAACAAGAAATAATATCCTAATCACGTCCCTTATGAGATCACAACGTTAAACCATAACTAGAAAATAAAAATAAACTAAATATCTATAAACTAATCAGCAAAGCTCCTCACTGCTCAGCTTGCTTGCCAAAATATTCTCGATCTTCCTGCGACAAGGTTAAAAGAACTAGGCCATACAAAACCCAGACGCCAGTCTGTCATAAATATCATAATAATAAACTGTGTGATGTACGATAAGGTGTTATGTGCAAAATAAAATATAATTATAAACAAACACTCACAGGTGATATATCAGGAAGCTATAGGCATCTCACATGTATCCTAAAATCTTTGTTTCTATATTATCTATCTTAACGGTATTTGAAACCAATTAATGGAATTCTCGATGTAACTCAATAGTATCCAGTGTGTGTCCAGGACCACAGTCATGACTTTTGGAGCTGAATCCGAGACGTGCCGCTAGGCAATAAAAACAATATTATGTATAGACGAATGATGTCAGTATCATCATTCCGGGGCCCAAAGCCCGTATCGACTGATCAGTCTCTAGAAAGTAGTGACTTGTTGAGTTACAAGTCGGATTTCATTATTGATTCCCCCATTTCCCCCAGGTTTCGTGTTCAAGTCAGGTATTAATGATATCTACCTAATACCAACACAGGAACAGGCAGATACAAGTTATATTTATCTAGACAACAAGTCACATCCATCAGAACAACAAGTCAGGATTGTCGGTATTGCTAAATAATCCAAGCAACATGTATGTGTTGTGCACATGTCAGGTAGTGTGTATTAAATAGGATAAATATTTGATAGCGTAACTAATCACAATAAAAGTAATAGTATAACTGTCATGGTTATCTAGCTATAACAGGATGGATATACTCCGTATTACTTGTTTAAATATGAATATCTAACCATATTTATTTCACAACTGTTAATTATTGTGAACTAAAGTTCGTGTCGGTAATTTTGTATAATTGCATTAATGTCAAATATATGTAATATTAATCGTATGTAATATTAGGCATCATAATCATCATAAATGATGGTGCACATTTTCTAGAAAGTATTATTTGTACATGTTAAGTTAAGTTTAAATGTAAGTTAGTTCATATTTATTTTATTTTAGTGGACCTGACTAAATATTTGCATATATGAAGCAATCATTATCTACTGTATAATGTGCAACTAGTTAATGTAGTTAAGTGATATAGATTAAATTACAACAGTTATAAAGCTGATTGAGTTTAGTCAAACGGTATCATTAAACTTATTAGTATATGTAAATATAGTTCATTATATATTTAAATTCATTTAAACTACTCTAACATGTACTAACTTAATCATTATCGATAAATAATATTACGACGACCACACCTATCGTCGTAACTAGCATGTAAGTGTAAGTATTAGATACTTGCCTCAAGATGAACACGGAAACACCGATACACGAAGATGCGAACACACACCACGATGCAAAACCAATGCTTGATCCCAACCTGCCCTTGTGCTCGGGTTGGTGAAGTCTCGCCGGAAGATGGTGCTGCGATTTGTGCCGGCGGTGGAGTTGGCGGTTGAAGTGGTGCTCTGGTTGTGGGCTGTTGCTAGGAGATGGTGGCGATGGGTGCTGGAGTCGAAGGGAGATGGTGGCGATGGAGAAGGTGGAGAAGAGTGAGTCTACGGCTGCAGGTGATCGCGGATGCCGGCGAAGGCGACTGTGCAGATAAGAAAATTTCCTCTCCAATAAAGATCATCCTAAACAGAACTAAGAAATTCAAGGTATCCATAATCTAAAGCATACATAATCTTATCCTCAAATGCTATAATCCTGTCCTTAACTCATAACCAAATATGCACTCCAATAAAAAAATTCAGCTTTGCAAATAAAAATCGAAACTGAAGCTAAACCAAAATTTAGAGAAAATTCTGATCTATTTTTAAGTCTTGAGAAATTTACAGACCCACATTTTTAATACTCCCACTTTTCATAACCACCAGAAGGCGGCAAATCCGTTGTTTTTGCAAACCTCATTTCCAACAGTCTACTTAGCAAATATTTCACCCACAACTTTCCCACGACTCTAATCGAGAAGATAATTTTCAGAAAAGGGTACATATTAGTTTAGCAACCTGCTTGCTAGGATCAAGGACCAAAGAGTTCATCAACAAAGATTTCTTCCTTTTTTCCGTTTAATCTTGCTCTTTATAATTATTTTCGATATCTTTGGGATCTTTTTGTTATTTGAGAAACAAAAGGTTTCAGTGTAAGTCTGCTCAATTAAAAAAGAAACCTAAGAAACCATTTATATGAGGTTTGGTAGAACCATGTTGTACCCTGATTTTCTATGGCATGATATGGTGAACCAAGAAACGATCACATAAACCGATAGCGAACAAACGGTACGGCGCAGCGGAAAATTACACAGAATCACATGCAAACGAAGACGATGAAAAAGACTATCTGACAGCGACCGTGTCACACCACAAACAAATAGGAAAAAACACACCAAACAACCAAGGACACGACGACACATCATAATATGCAGATGTTAATCTAATATATTTCACTTTTTATGTAAGTGCCCTATCTAGCTTTGCCCATATTATTAGAGTATTTTGTTTTTCATGAAATTGGTTAGACCCTTGTTGTCTGCCCACTTTCATCGACTGTTGCTGTGATGAACCAACTAGATCAACTATCCTTGCGTAATCTCTTAGATTTGCTTGAGGATGGATTTTTAATAATTACCAGTGAAAAAAATTATTTAAAACTGTTCAATTTTTAAAATAATTTTCTATACAGTCAAAACACAAAATAAAACTTTAGAGGAAAATTCTAAAATTGAATTATTTTGAACCCAAAAGAAAATTATTTCCTGAAAATTAAAATAAGTTAAAAAATAAAAAATATTTTTTATTGTTTTAAATTTAAAATGCAGGATCCAGCAAGCCCAACTTGTTGGATCAGCTTCGCCTGCCTAGCCTTCAAGCCAAGCTCATGGGCTGGACCTCTACCATGTAGGGCCAACCTGTGGGGTGGATCCCTGTTAAGTTGTTCCCACAGATCGGGCTTGCGGCCCGCAAGACTGACCTACGGTTAGGCTGGGCCTGGGCACTGCAGGCCCATCCTGCAGGATCGGCGGTTCCTGCGGGTGTAGCGCACAGGTGCGCAGCCCGAGCCTTTTCCAAACCAAAATTTTTAATTTTTAATAAATCTTTTTTCTATGATTTTTCTGAAATCCCAGAAAATCCAAAAATATAATTTTAAATCTTATTTAGATTTTAGAAAGGTCTAAGATTCTCACATTGAAAGGCTTTCGGACTTGAGTTTTGGAAAAACGTCTAGATGTTCACTGCCTGCCAGTGTAAAGGTTTTAAGATCTGAACTTAGGAAAAGATCTGAGTTTCTCCACCCGTAAAGCGTCACTGGATAGTGAACTTGAATCCTGAGTAAGGGTTCTCAGGTGAGGATTAGCCACAGAGTTGATGAATCCCGCTAACAATTCTCTATGTCATTTTTTTCTGTGTATTCTGCTCCGTGTTTGTAAAATTGTGTTTATTTTATACTCTGATTTATATTCCGCTGTAAAAATTCTTAATTCTGCACAATTGTATTAAGTTTGCCATAAAACCTTATTTACCCCTTCTAAGGCTGTTTTCAATTGGTATCAAAACTACTTACTTTATTTTTCAAAAATTAACCTCTTAAGTTTCTGATTCTACGGCAAACCATATGGAAGAACAATCCACTAACCATCCTCCTCTTATTAATAGTACAAACTATCAATTCTGGAAAACTAAAATTAGAGTTTTCTTTCAGTGTATAGATATAGAAATATTAGAAATCATTGAAAAGCCCTTTGTCACCCCTACCTCAAATCCATTATTAAATCTATTATCTGATGCCGACAAGAGATCAATAACATTAAATGTCAAGGCAATGAATGCACTTCATTGTTCTTTGAATTCAGAAGAATTCAATAGAATCTCTATGTGTCAAACGGAAAATGAGATTTGGAATACTCTCCAAACTGTCCAAGAAGGAAACGGTCAAGTTAAAGAGAGTAAGATCAACTATCTCATGCATAAGCATGATATGTTCCAAATAAGAGACGCTGAAACTATCAACTCAATGTATTCTAGATTCAACAACGTCATTACAGAACTCTTTAACTTAGAGAATAAATTCAATGAGGAAGAAAAGTGTTACAAGTTGCTGAGATCACTAAGGATCTCATGCCAACCTAAGATCTCATGCCGACTTAAAAAGAAAAGGAGATTTAAAAGATGAAATAATTCTAAAATTCATGAAGAGTAAAGATAATTTAGATAGAATGTTAGGACAATCAATAAAACACTGTAAAACAAGAATGTGTTGAATATAATAAATATTTTGAATTAGTCCCTAAAACTAAACCATTTAGGTATAAATACTATTATAGTTATGGAAACAAATATGCTAATTCTACGTGTAACTATTGTTGCACTGTAGAGCATATGTCTCAATACTGTACAATTAAAAATAATTCATCTTACAAATATTACTTTTCTCCAAAGAAAAACCTAAATGAACCAAAGATGGTATGGGTTCCAAAAGTCACACTTTCTTCTTCCTGTTGTGCAGGACTTCCAAAGAGGTAGCAGTCGTTTGATCCTTGATAGAGAATGCTCGAGACATATGACTGGAAATATTCAAAATTTCAAAACACTATCAAGAGAAGAAAGTGACACTGGTTCTTTTGGGGAAAACAACAAGGGCAAAATCATCGATAAAGGTAATATTTTCTTTAATAATATATCTAATACTACAACAATAAAAAAACGTATTATATGTCGAAAACCTAAAACATGACTTATTTAGTGTCAGCCAATTCTGTGATAAAGGTTATAACATAATTTTTGAAAAATATTTTTGCAAAATCCTATATGATAATAAAGTTGTTTTAACCGGTAAAAAATATCATAATATATATATTATTTACACCCAAGATTTTAAAAATTCAGATATTAAGTGTCTAATAGCAAACAATGAAATAGACGCGTTAGTTTGACATAGGAGATTAGATCATTTCTCAATGAATACTTTATCCAAAATCTCAAGAAATAACCTAGTCAAAGGCATCCCCAAAATAAAATTTATAAAAGATAGGTTGTGTGATGCTTACCAAAGAGGAAAACAAACCAAGACATCTTTTAAATCTAAAACAAATGTGTATACTAATACTCTCTTGCAATTGCTTCATATGGCCCTAGTCGCAATACAAGTTTAGGAGGTAAATATTATGCTTATATTATTATAGATGACTTTTCAAGATTTACTTGGGTATTTTTCTTAAAAACCAAATATGAAACTTTTAATATTTTCAAAATATTTTCTAAACAAATTGAAAACAAAATGAATTTAAATATATCTAAAATAAGAAGTGACATTGGTGGAGAGTTTGAAAACTCAATATTCGAAAAATATTGTAATAAGAAAGGTTTCAAATATAAATTCTCCTGTGCCAGAACTTCATAACAAAATGGAGTTGTTGAAAATAAAAATCGTTCCTTACAAGAAATGACACGCATCATGCTCAATGAAAATAATTTACCTAAATATTTCCGGGCTAAAACTATTAACACTTCATGCTATATTATTAATAGGGTAATAATTAGAAAATACTAAAATAAAACCCCATATGAACTATTTTATGGTAAAACACCTAACATAAAATATTTTAAAGTCTTTGGCTGTAAATACTATATACTAAATACTCTAGATAACTTAGGAAAGTCTGATTCAAAATATGATGAGGGTATATTTGTTTGTTATTCAATGACCAGCAAAACCTATCGCGTTTATAATAAACAAACTTAACCATTCAAGAAAGCATGCACATTCAATTTGATAAAACTAACTTCTTAAATTCCGTAGATGATGGTGACTCTATCTTGTCAAAAAGTTTAGATGATTCATCAATAGATAATGATATTGAAATCATTCCAATTGAACAACAAGAGCAAGTTATTGATACTGCCCTTCCAAAAGATTGACAATTTAACAAAGACCACTCTAAGGACTTAAAAATAGGAGATATAGATAAAGTAGTTACTAGATTATCAACGTTTAACTTATGCATCAATTCAGCCTTTATCTCGGTTATAGAACCAAAGAATTTTAAAGAAGCTGAGAATGATGAGTATTGGATAGAAACAATGCAGAATGAGTTAAACCAATTTGAAAAAAATAAAATTTGGAAACTAGTTCCAAAACCCGAAGATAGACCAATAATCAGTACTAAGTGGGTTTTTAGAAACAAGCTAGACGAGTCTGAGAATATAGTAAGGAATAAAGCACGTTTAGTTACTCAAGGTTATAATCAAATCGAAGGAATTGAGTATAACGAAAATTACATTCCTGTTGCTAAACTCGAGGCTATTAAGATATTATTAGCCTTCGCTTGTTTCAAGAACTTTAAAATCTTTCAAATGGACATCAAAAGTGCATTCTTGAAGGATAGAATAGAAGAAGAAGTATATGCAGCACAACCACCAGGCTTTGAAAACCACAAACATCCTGAATACGTTTATAAAATAGAAAAAGTTTTGTACGGTCTCAAACAAGCCCCTAGAGCTTGGTATGAGAGATTAAGTACATTCTTAACAAAGATAGGATATATAAAATGCATTGTTGACAAGACCTTATTTACAAAAACCCATGGAAATGATATTATGGTTGTTCAGATTTATATTGATGATATCATATTTGGTTCTAACGAGTAGCTCTGCCAAGAATTCTCAAAGTCTATGCAGGATGCTGTAAGTCCACGTTGCGACCCCCGGTTCTTACGGGGAGGCGGAAACGGTATAAAAAACAAAATTTTAGCGCATGGGGCAACATGGACTAACAAAGTCGGGATCTTTTCCTAAACTAAAACTAGCAAACAAGCTAAAGAGAGTTAGCTACTCGGAAAGATGGTTATACCTAAACTTGAACTCCTTCTTCTTCAAACTTTTGTAGAGGTTGATGGTGCTTTCCTCGTTGCCTTCTTCCGTCAAAGATGGATCCACCTGAGGGTTCAACCTTTGGGCTCTTTCTCGAACTTTGAGAGAACTAGAATCTTCGGCTTGCTAAACCTTTGATCCTAGAGAGAGTAGAGAGTGTCTAAGGGGTGTTTTCTTTTCAAGGAGAGGGATTCTCAACACATGAGAAGGATTCTCCTTGAGCTTGAGGAAGAAGAAGATGAAGTGAGGAGAGAGAATGAATATGATAAAATGAGCTATCTTTTTCCTTTTTGCAACCATATCAAAAGAAAAAGAATTATCTAATTAATAACAATAATTCAAATGAGAATAGTTGATGGTTGTTTTGGAATGACCACTATCATCACTTCATTAAAATGAATGTTGGCAAGAATCAAGGAGCATCCGTGCAAAGTAATGATGATGGTCAAAAATTCAACCATGGTCAACAAGTCAACCATGGTCAACAAGTCAACAAAACCAACCAAAACATAATTTCATTTAATTACTATTATTAATTGATATCTCACTAATTCATTAGGGTTTGGAAAAAAGATGACTGTCAACTGTGCATGCGCACCCGTTCCGAAACCCTAATGAAAAACCTCTTCTTCCGCCTCAAACAACTGTGCATACACACCTGCATTCTTGTTCCGAGGAACATGAATACTGAGAGATAAAAGTAACCCCAAAACATATACCAGTATCCGGCTCAAACCAGAGCCCGCTGGCAATATCTGTTCGGACTCCAAACGTGCACAAGTGCGCGGATGAGAACGAACCATGTCGCAAAACCATGCGACCTCTACTCTGTTTTGCCCAGAGGCGAATACCCTCTGTGTGGGACTCTAAAGACCCGACACTACGCTGGCAGTGGGTTTAACTACAGACCGCAAGCGGCACTAGCTGTGCGTAACGGTCCCCAGGTAGATGCCGATAAGCAGACTGACGAGGTAAAACCCATCTGAACTCCTACTGAGTCTGAATGTGACATTCTCCGTACAGTCCGGTCTGTTCGTCTGATACATCGCATGGCGGGCCTAGGGGGCAGTAAACGTCAGTCCCCTAATAGCGGTACAAGTCGTGTCGGAGTGAAGCCCAAAACACCCTGAGATAACACTTGAAGCCTACCAGTATATCTCTCTTGCCCTGGCCAGGGACTACTCGTGTAATGGCTCTCCTAGACACAACGCGATGTCAACCCCCAATACCGGGAGAGACGAATCCTGTCTAACCGTCACTGCCTCCAAGTGTTTCGGGACTGCACCCAACCATTACCTGTTTGCACGACTCCTTTGAGCCGCGGTAGGGTAGTGATCAAAGTGCAGTGGGAACACACTCGAGGCGAAGTGCCAGTGTCAAGTCAGCGGACTAAGCTGTATTCATGTCACCTGGGAACTGATAACTGACGATAGGTATAATACCAACCTGTCAGTTCCCGACGAGTCCTGTCCAGTGTACTCGTAACCCAACGAGCACCCGTATACTATCTCCAGTACGACGTACTGATGGCTGTGGGACAGACCATCTCCCATACTGGGATGAGAAGCGCATACGCTAGTCTACTCCGGAGTATCGATGCCCTGTCTCGATAGTCCTGCGACTAGGGACCTGTATAAGGATGTGCTTACAGATTACCCAGCCCCCACTAGTGTGACTGCCATCACAACGCTGGTAATCAAGCAAAGATCCTAAGGGCTCCACTAATGCGTATAGGTGATATCGCAAAATAAACACATGTACACATTGAAGTAGAAACAAACCTAGTAGCATACTACTATATTGAGCAAGATTGTTTATACAAGGTGAATATCCCAAGCTTCCATTAAGTAATATACAAACTAGTATGATACAGTAATGGCCTCTAGGGCATATACACTAACAATCTCCCACTTGCACTAAGGCCATGTACTGGCGTATCGAAGACCTATCATCTCGATCAGCCGCTCGAACTGAGTCTGGGGTAGGGCCTTGGTGAATGGATCTGCAGTGTTTTCTTCTGAAGCAACCCTCCGAACCTCAATCTCCTTGCGATCCACGATCTCCCTGATCAGGTGATACCGCCTCAAGATGTGCCTGGATCTCTGATGGGACCTGGGTTCCTTCGCTAAATCTATAGCCCCGTTGTTGTCGCAATACAGAGGTATTGGGTCAACAATGGACGGAACCACCTGAAGTTCTTTCAAGAACTTCCTCATCCAGACAGTTTCTTTTGCGGCATCAGATGCAGCGATGTATTCCGCTTCCATCGTCGAGTCTGCAACGGTTTCCTGTTTGGAACTCTTCCAACACACCGACCCTCCATTGAGGGTAAAGACAAAACCCGACATGGACTTGGAATCATCCTTGTCACTCTGGAAGCTGGAGTCAGCAAAGGCCTCGATCTGGAGGTCTTTTCCGCCATACACCAAGAACATCTCCTTAGTCCTTCTCAGGTACTTGAGAATGTTCTTTACCGCTATCCAGTGTTTCTCCCTAGGGTTTGACTGATACCGGCTTACTACACTCAGTGCATAAGCTACATCCGGTCTGGTACACAACATCGCATACATTATAGAGCCTACCGCAGAAGCGTAGGGTATAATAGACATGCGATCCCTCTCCAAATCAGTCTTGGGAGACATCTCTTTAGAGAGGGTGATCCCGTGACAAGCCGGTAGGTTACCGCGCTTGGAATCTTCCATACTGAATCTCTTCAGTATAGTGTCGATGTACCTGGACTGTGAAAGTCCTAATATTCTCTTGGATCTATCACGATGGATCCGGATCCCCAGGATGTAAGAGGCATCACCCAGGTCTTTCATAGAGAACCTGTGTGACAAGAAACCCTTGACAGATTGTAGCATAGGAATGTCATTTCCTATTAAGAGAATGTCATCCACGTATAAAACGAGGAATACTACAGTTCTCGCTACAAATCTACTATAGATGCAAGGTTCATCTGGATTTTTGATAAAGCCAAATTCCTTGACCGTCTCATCAAAACAGATGTTCCAACTCCGCGATGCCTGCTTTAGTCCATAGATGGACTTAAGCAACTTGCACACCTTTCCGCTGCTCCCACTCTGAATGAAACCCTCTGGCTGATCCATATAGACACACTCCTCTAAATTTCCATTTAGAAAAGCGGTTTTTACGTCCATCTGCCAAATCTCATAATCGTGGAAGGCAGCAATGGCAAGAAGGATCCGAATGGATTTCAGCATAGCCACTGGAGAAAAGGTTTCGTCATAGTCCAAGCCAGGTCTTTGACGGAAACCCTTTGCTACAAGTCTAGCTTTATAGGTCTCAACCTGTCCATCTACACCAATCTTCCTTTTGAAGATCCACTTGCATCCTACGGGTTTTACCCCGTCTGGAGCAATGTCCAACGTCCATACTTTGTTGGTGTATATGGACTCCATTTCGGTCCATATTGCATCCAGCCATTTTACCGAGTCAACGCTCTGAACGGCCTGCTGGAAGCTAGTAGGCTCATCATAATCTATGATGCAATCCTCTCTATCCCCGTCTATGAGAAAACCGTAGTATCTCTCGGGCGGATGAGACTGCCTACTGCTCCTGCGGAGCGGCGTAGGAATGTCTTGTTCTTTCGAACCCTCTGGTTCCACTAAGCTTTCAGTAATAGTCTGAGGTTCTGGAATTTCTTCCAGTTCTATTGCGCTCCCACTTACTTCTTTTTCTAAGAACTGATGTTCCAGAAAATGGGCATTACGAGAAACAAGGACTTTTTGTTCCTCTGCGTAATAGAAAAGATACCCCCTGGAGTTCTTTGGGTATCCCACAAACTTGCACAGTACTGAGCGTGCGTCGAGCTTGTCCGTATGCTGCTTTTTGACATAAGCTGGACATCCCCAAATCTTCAGGTACTGAAGATAGGGTTTCTTCCCACTCCATAACTCATATGGTGTGGTAGGCACAGTCTTAGTAGAAACTCGGTTCAAAAGGTATGCAGCTGTTTCTAGCGCATACCCCCAGAATGATCGTGGTAACTCAGCGTTACTCATCATGGACCGTACCATATCCAATAGGGTCCGGTTCCGTCTCTCCGATACACCGTTATGTTGCGGAGTGTATGGAGGAGTAAGCTGAGAGAGAATCTCATTCTCTTTTAAATAATTCAGGAACTCGGCACTTAAGTATTCTCCACCTCGATCCGATCTTAGAATCTTGATACTTTTGCCGGTCTGTTTTTCTACTTCATTCTTATATTCCTGGAATTTTTCAAAGGCTTCGGACTTATGTTTCATTAAGAAGACATAACCGTACCTTGAAAAGTCATCCGTAAAAGTAATGAAGTAAGAATAACCGCTTCGCGCATGTGTAGACATTGGACCGCACACGTCGCTGTGTACGAGTCCCAAGAGCTCGCTTGCTCTTACTCCGTGTCCAGTGAACGGAGTCTTTGTCATCTTTCCTTTGAGACAGGATTGACAAGTGGCATACGATTGATATTCGAACGGATCCAAATATCCTTCTGTATGTAACTTAGTCAACCTTCTCTCATTGATGTGACCCAGTCTACAATGCCATAAGAAAGTCTGATTGATTTCCGGAGACTTTCTTTTGTGTGTATTCTGGACATTGAAAATCTGTGGTTGGTTCAATACGTATATACCATTGCTCAATGTACCTGACCCAATCAGAACTTGATTAAGGTGAATGTTTACAACATTACTTATAAACGTAAATTCATAACCTTCTTTAGAAACCAAAGATACAGAAATGATATTACAAGTTACGTTGGGTACAAAAAAGCAATTACGCAAAACCAAAACATGTCCATCTGATATTCCCAGGTGATAGTCCCCCACGGCTTTAGCATCCATGCTAGCTCCGTTCGCAACTCTGAGGGTCATGTCACCTGCCTTCAAAAACCTACGGTTTCTCAACGCCTGCAAAGAATTACAGATATGAGATCCTGATCCGGTATCCAATACCCAGGAAGTAAAGTTTATAGAAAGACAGTTTTCAGTAACATACACACCTGAAGCTGAAGCCGCAACCTGCTTCAGTTCCTGTGTCCTGGCCTTCCAAGCCCTGCAATCTTTCTTCCAGTGTCCACTCTTATGACAATAGAAGCATTCCTCTTTACCCACAAGCTTCCCCGCAATCTTTGTTGCCATTTCTTTTCCCTTCGTACCCACTTTACTAACACCGCCCCTTGGTTTGGCGGGGGCTTTCTTCCTCTTTCTCTTGGCTTTCGCCTTGGACCTAGAAGAAGAAGATCCTCCTACAAACAAAGCGGGTGTTTCCCTACCTTTCTGTAGGGTGCCCTCTGCGCTCCTCAGCATGTTGAGGAGTTCTGAAAGTTCAACTTCCTTTTCTTGTAAGTTGAAGTTCAGTATAAACTGGGCGGAAGTGGATGGAAGGGACTGGAGAATTAAATCCGTAGAAAGTTCACTTTCTAACATGGTCCCAAGTTCCGCGAGCTCCTCAATGTAGCCAATCATCTTAAGCACGTGGTCCGCTACCGATGATCCGACGGCCAACTTTGCCGAAAATAACTTCTTCGACACTTCGTATCTTGCGATACGAGACTGCTCTCCATACAGTTCTTTTGTATGAAGAAATATGGATTCTAAGTCCATATTCTCATGCCTCCTCTGATATTCGTTGTCCATAGAGGCAAGAACGAGGCACTTGGCCTTCGCGCAATCAATCTCCCAAGTCTTACGGATTTCCTTATCCACGACGCTGGAGGTGGGACCTGGGACGGGGGGAGCTTTGGTGGTAAGAAGATACCCCAGCTTGTCGTAAGTGATTGCCATTTTGACATTCCTGAGCCAATCTTTGTAGTTTGGCCCTGTCAGTATGTTTTTATCTAGAAGTAACTTAAGTCCAGTCATTTCGATTTGGTCGCTGCAGGGGGAGAGAGAAGAAACACTTTAGCATGATGCTCTTGCAAGTTTAGAGTGGTTTTTAATTTGTTTAAACAGGATGGCTCCCACTGTCTCTCGAATCCCTCCTCAAACCATAAAGGAAGAATCAGTCGGGATCAATCCCACCGCACAATACTTGCTTAACCGTTCAGCCAGGCCAGTGTCGGTACTTCGAGGGAGGTTTTCCAACGCTTTCGCGAAGTTCCTTAATTTAAGAACCTCTTTTCCCTGGGAGCGTAGCCCCGCTAACACCTTTCTAGGCACCTACTAGGTTTATAGCATTGATCGTTTAGTGAGAAATTTCCCGAGGAGTAGCATATACTCACAGTAGGATCGGGATCCAAATATCATCGCGTGACGAAACTGAAGGAATCCTACCAGAATCATCACACTCCAAATGGTATGCAAATCTAGCAAGTTTCAGTACTTATGAAACTCCCGATGTGGATTTTTGCCCCATGCTCTTATGACCTTGGCGTGAGGTCAAAATGTCATAAGTCACATGTCAAGTTCTTCCCATCATTATCCCGGTTAATTTGAACCCACCCGTACCTACCCTTGACGTAGGCCAAAATGGCAGTACGACTGTCTCAAACCAACGCATTCTATCTATGCAACAGATAAATATCCGGCAGCTACCAATCACTATGCCTTGGCGTGAGGTCAAAATACATAGCTTGAATACTACCGTATATTTAACTGAAATGATGGAGGGCTACGAATGGTTTTGGTAAAACCGTGAACGTAGTGAACTTGATATAATCGATGGAACGAGATAGCTTTTAGAAGGAGTGGCTCAAGCTCCGCATTTAAAAGTTAGTTTTGAAAAGAACCGAGTGGTTTTTCGAAAGTGTTCCAACGACTTTAACTTGGTTTATTATCTTGCATTAGTTCTTTTAATGCGTGATATTCTTGCATTAGTTCTTTTAATGCGTCCCATCATTTAATCCTACCATTGCAGAAAACAACCAAAATATGACGTACGCTTATGCCATTCGCATTCGCCACAGGGTCCCGTCATCACCCGTTAGGTTACTTAACTAACGACAGAGCGGGGGCTGGGCTAGCGCGGCTGTAAAACATAAGCAATGCCTAAATATAAAGCAATGATAGACATTACAGATCACAGATGAATACATTGGATATACTAGGAATCCGCAATCCGTTCGAGCCTGCAACGAAAAGCGGATTACACGGTCGCGGTGAATAGCCAAACCCCACCCAAGACCCCTACGGGTGCGGCAAACTACCCGCCAAGTACCCGGTAGTTTGTGCACCCCTCCATGGGTCTATCCTAGGAGCAAAAACAGTAAAAAGAATTATACAATGACGGCTACAACCCCGACCCGGTTGTGCGGCCATACAAATAATATTATTACATCAATTTACATTTACAAATGAATGAAAGAAAAACAAAAGCTCATCTCACATCCACCCCGGCTATTCACCCGCGACAGTCCAACACATTTATATACACATTCCAATATCAAACACAGATCACAGAGATGTATAACCCCGACTAATCGACTTATAGCGATTAGCCGGCGTTCAATACATACAAACATCACAGATATAACCAATATAGCCAAAGTGTAGCGAAGTTCGAAAAAAAAATACGGATTTATAGGACCTCAAAAGTAAATTTCTTTTCTGGAAAATCTGGGCACATATAACATATTTGAAAAATCCCAAAACCCTACCAGAAGAATACTGCACAAAACACGATCACATGAAGAGCCTAAACGGCGGCGGATCCGCGGCGAAGAGAATAGCTGAGGCCGCGGATCCGCGGCGGTTTGAAGGATTCATGGGATCGTTTTTCTTGGGTGTTCTCACAAAACCCTGAGCCGATTTTAGGAGTAAAAAGTTTTACTTTTAGAGCAGAAAAAAATTCAACAGAAACTTAGCGTTTTAGAATTTCCGGTTTTGTGATTTTTCGGTTTTGAACTTCCATACACTTCGCTACCAAGCTAGTTTAAGTCTAGTTAGGCTCTGATACCACTGTAAGTCCACGTTGCGACCCCCGGTTCTTACGGGGAGGCGGAAACGGTATAAAAAACAAAATTTTAGCGCATGGGGCAACATGGACTAACAAAGTCGGGATCTTTTCCTAAACTAAAACTAGCAAACAAGCTAAAGAGAGTTAGCTACTCGGAAAGATGGTTATACCTAAACTTGAACTCCTTCTTCTTCAAACTTTTGTAGAGGTTGATGGTGTTTTCCTCGTTGCCTTCTTCCGTCAAAGATGAATCCACCTGAGGGTTCAACCTTCGGGCTCTTTCTCGAACTTTGAGAGAACTAGAATCTTCGGCTTGCTAAACCTTTGATCCTAGAGTGAGTAGAGAGTGTCTAAGGGGTGTTTTCTTTTCAAGGAGAGGGATTCTCAACACATGAGAAGGATTCTCCTTGAGCTTGAGGAAGAAGAAGATGAAGTGAGGAGAGAGAATGAATATGATAGAATGAGCTATCTTTTTCCTTTTTGCAACCATATCAAAAGAAAAAGAATTATCTAATTAATAACAATAATTCAAATGAGAATAGTTGATGGTTGTTTTGGAATGACCACTATCATCACTTCATTAAAATGAATGTTGGCAAGAATCAAGGAGCATCCTTGCAAAGTAATGATGATGGTCAAAAATTCAACCATGGTCAACAAGTCAACCATGGTCAACAAGTCAACAAAACCAACCATAACATAATTTCATTTAATTACTATTATTAATTGATACCTCACTAATTCATTAGGGTTTGGAAAAAAGACGACTGTCAACTGTGCATGCGCACCCGTTCCGAAACCCTAATGAAAAACCTCTTCTTCCGCCTCAAACAACTGTGCATACACACCTGCATTCTTGTTCCGAGGAACATGAATACTGAGAGATAAAAGTAACCCCAAAACATATACCAGTATCCGGCTCAAACCAGAGCCCGCTGGCAATATCCGTCCGGACTCCAAACGTGCACAAGTGCGCAGATGAGAACGAACCCTGTCGCAAAACCATGCGACCTCTACTCTGTTTTGCCCAGAGGCGAATACCCTCTGTGTGGGACTCTAAAGACTCGACACTACGCTGGCAGTGGGTTTAACTACAGACCGCAAGCGGCACTAGCTGTGCGTAACGGTCCCCAGGTAGATGCCGATAAGAAGACTGACGAGGTAAAACCCATCTGAACTCCTACTGAGTCTGAATGTGACATTCTCCGTACAGTCCGGTCTGTTCGTCTGATACATCGCATGGCGGGCCTAGGGGGCGGTAAACGTCAGTCCCCTAATAGCGGTACAAGTCGTGTCGGAGTGAAGCCCAAAACACCCTGAGATAACACTGGAAGCCTACCAGTATATCTCGCTTGCCCTGGCCAGGGACTACTCGTGTAATGGCTCTCCTAGACACAGCGCGATGTCAACCCCCAATACCGGGAGAGTCGAATCCTGTCTAACCGTCACTGCCTCCAAGTGTTTCGGGACTGCACCCAACCATTACCTGTTTGCACGACTCCTTTGAGCCGCGGTAGGGTAGTGATCAAAGTGCAGTGGGAACACACTCGAGGCGAAGTGCCAGTGTCAAGTCAGTGGACTAAGCTGTACTCATGTCACCTGGGAACTGATAACTGACGATAGGTATAATACCAACCTGTCAGTTCCCGACGAGTCCTGTCCAGTATACTCGTAACCCAACGAGCACCCGTATACTATCTCCAGTACGACGTACTGATGGCTGTGGGACAGACCATCTCCCACACTGGGATGAGAAGCGCATACGCTAGTCTACTCCGGAGTATCGATGCCCTGTCTCGATAGTCCTGCGACTAGGGACCTGTATAAGGATGTGCTTACAGATTACCCAGCCCCCACTAGTGTGACTGCCATCACAACGCTGGTAATCAAGTAAAGATCCTAAGGGCTCCACTAATGCGTATAGGTGATATCGCAAAATAAACACATGTACACATTGAAGTAGAAACAAACCAAGTAGCATACTACTATATTGAGCAAGATTGTTTATACAAGGTGAATATCCCAAGCTTCCATTAAGTAATATACAAACTAGTATGATACAGTAATGGCCTCTAGGGCATATACACTAACAGATGAGTTTGGAATGCACATGATGGGAGAATTGAATTTCTTTCTCGGACTTCAAATCATAAAAAGTCAAGAAGGGCTATTCATCACTAAAGCCAAGTATACTAGGGAACTTATCAAGAAGTTCGGTTTAGAGGATACAAAGACATGTGAGACTCCAATAGCAACAACAACTAAACTTACCAAGGATGAAACTGGAAAGTGGTAGATATACGACTCTACCGAGATATGATTAGTAGTTTGTTATATTTAAATGCAAGTAAATCTGATATCATGTATAGTGTGTGTCTATGTGCTAGATTTCAAGTAGATCCTAAAGAGTCTCATTTAGTAGCCGTTAAGCGAATCTTAGATATCTTAAAGGAACTATCAATTTATGATTATGATATTTTAAAAATAGCGTGTTTCACTTAACAAGTTATTCGGATGCTGACTATACTGGTAGTCA
This sequence comes from Agapanthus africanus, assembly GCA_030015575.1. Classification (NCBI taxonomy): domain Eukaryota; kingdom Viridiplantae; phylum Streptophyta; class Magnoliopsida; order Asparagales; family Amaryllidaceae; genus Agapanthus; species Agapanthus africanus. The sequence goes on along the minus strand of CM057339.1, from coordinate 816,478,213 downwards.
AACAGACAGAAAAATACTAGCGGTATATGTCATTTCTTAGGAAACTTCCTTGTATTTTGGAATTCCAAGAAACAAATATCAGTAGTATTGTTTACTGCTGATGTAGAGAATATTCCCGCTGGTGCATACTGTGCCCAGAGTAATTAGATCAAATATACTTTAGAAGACTATAAGGAAATAGTCTCTAAAATTTCAATACTCTGTGACAACACTAGCACAATACAAATGACTAAGAACGCTGATCAATATTCTAGGACCAAACATATCGATATTCGATATCATTTCCTACGAGATCACTATTATAAAAATGATATAATTCTTGAATATATACTGACCGAATCACAGTTGGTTGATATATTCATTAAACCTTTGATAGAACTTCTTCTGCTCAAATAAAGAAAGAACTTAACATGCTTGAATTAGAAACCTAAACCATTATAACCCTCATTTACAAAACTTAGGATATTCAATAAAACCCAAATTTTATAGGGCCTAGGACGTCACAAGAGACGTCCACACAGACATCCCTATAGACGTCCAATGATCAAACTGCTGTGTAGTTTGCTAACTCACATTATCGGTTTTTGAAAATTTGAAATTTCAAAAGCTTTTAAACGTTTTAGAAAATCATTAATTAGTTTTTACAACCTCCCTCATCAATTTGCTTTCATTCTTTACAAATAGAAGTGAATTCTTTCTTCTTCAATGCACTTTTCCTAATCCGCCGAGAACCCTACCGTCACCCTGCCGAAATCTTCTTCGACTCCATTGTCAGAGGAAGAACCGTCAGAGGAGCCATTTGAGAAGTTCACCTTTCCCACTCTTCCGGCTGAAGAGATTTCTGAAGAAAATCTCCTTCCGAATGAACCGGTCAATCAAGGATCACCCCAGAATGGTCCTCAAGAGACTAGGTATCATTTCGACCCTAATGGATTTAGAACTGGGGCGAATGATCCTTTTTATGTTCATCCCCTTCTTGAGGAACGTATCATGTTCGTCGCCCAGGTTGAAGTCCATGACACTCAAATCTAGGCGTATGACAGGGTTAAAGGGGAGTTTATCAAAGAACGGGAGGCCAAAATGACTGAGTTTTGGAAGTATCTCCCACGCTTCTAAGATTTTGTTCGTTTCATCAAAGTATCGTAGTTTTTTAAGTTTACCTTTGTTTGTCTTTAAATGTATTGTATAAGTTTTTGTTTGTGTTTGTATGTTTGTTCTTAAGTTTATTATAATGTAATGTCATGAATGTTTGTTTTCAATTAAATAAAAGTTACTTTTTGTGTGTTAATCACCACACACACACTAAACTCCAACATTAGCTACACAACTCACATGTCAGCCCATCAATTAGCCCAAATTACCAAAACTCTACAAATCTGGAAAGAATTGCAGAGACGTCTCGATGGAAGTCCTATAGGACATCCCTATGGACGTCCATACATCGATTCCATCTCTGAACCGACGTTTCCAGTAAAATGTTATGACCCCATGATTTGGTGTCCCTTCATCTAGGACGTCCATTCATCTCATATATATTCATATACCCTTCCAAACCCTCATATTCCCACTTCCTTTCTTTTTCTTACTTCACCAAACTCTCAATTTCAAAACCCTAGTTTCCTTTTACTCATTTTTTACCTCCATGGTGAGGACAAAGAACATTGAAGAAGGCGGATCTTCATCATCCAAACGTTTGAAACGATCTCAACGTGTTCCTCCTCCTCCTCAACCTATTCATAAATTGGAAGAAGAATATGATGATGAAGACGGTGATACCTATATTCAAGAGACCAAGGATACAAGCCATGCTCAAAACAAAGAAGAAGAAGAAGTCAAAGAAGAAAATGTCGTCTTTGCCTTCATCAATGACATCATTCAAACCCTACGATCATATCGTCAAGAAGAAGATCATCATCGGGTCTTTTGTTCGATTGAATGAAATCGAAAGATTCAATCTCAACCCTCTCCTCCAATTCCAAGGTTGGATCAACTTTCTCACTCTTGATTGTCCAACTTACCAAAATTATGTCAATCTCTTTTATGCTAACCTTGTTAGCAATCAAAAAAACATTACCATTCTCAAAACCCGTCTTAAAAAACAATCGATTACTATTTCACCGGCATCTCTCGCTAGGATAGATCAAGTTCCTAACAAAGGTGTGGATATCTATAAGCAAACCCTTTCCACCTTCACAAACTATCCTCGTAACGTCACCAAAGAGGATGCCTCAGGACTCCTCCATGGTGATGACTACCCTCATTTATACAATGACCCATATTCTTTAACACTTGTTCCCTGTACTTGTGTTTTGGCTTACCTATTAGGTTATACCATTTACCCCAAGTCCGGTGGTCGAGACCGTCTCACACTCACACATAAGTTGTTCACTTATTGTGTTATGGCTCGTATTCGTGTGAATCTTCCACTATTCCTAATCAACATGATTTAGAATTTATCCACATCCACTTCCAATCTATATTACGGCAAGGTGATTACTAAAATCATCGAAGATGCCGACATTGATCTATCTATTGACACATTCGTTCAAAATCCCGATAAGCACTTTTTTCACTACAACATCCGCCTCATGCATCTTGATGATTATCAAGAATCATGTCCTCCACAAGAACAACAACATCATTCTCCTCCACCTCCTCCTCCACAACCTGACATTCCTGAAGTTCTACAATATCTATACGATCTTCAAGATATTGAAAATCATATGTTTCAACATATAACCAACCTTTATCTTGAAACCCGCTAAATCTTTAATACGGGTATTGCCAATGTTAATTACCGCATCGATGAGACAAATATTCGCATTGACCATCATTTCAACTATATGTATGCTCAGTCGAGTTATCCTCCCGCATCACCATTGCACTACCAACCTCCGATGGACTTTGATCAGCTTCTCTGCCACCACAGGACGATGAGTAGTTATTTCGTTTTGTCAAGTGATTATATAGTAATTATATTTTCTTGTGTCGTAGTTTACATTTTGATTGTATGACTTTATGTTTGAAACAATGTTGCTTATGTAGTTGGTTAAACCTTGATGTTAATCTATTATTTTGCTTGTAGTTGTTTATATTCATGTCATGTTTAAATTGCTCCTTCATTTTTCTATATACTCCAACGTATTTCTTAATACTTTTTGATATTTTCAAAAAGGGGAGAAAAATATATGCAATAATTCAGGGGGAGTATTTCATTTCTGTTTGAAATAATGCATATTTTTAAATGTTATTATTTTAAGTTTTGTAAAATATCATAAATGGGAGGATTGTTGACCTATGAGTCTCATTCTCTTTAGTTTTGACTATTTTACAAAAACTATATTTCAAAAATATTATATGTTACTAACCATATCAGATAAGTTAAAGTGATACAACAATAGAATTATTTAAGTAAGAGAACAAACAATATTTCAACTGGCATCACAACATTGACATTGAGCGACTCTGAAGACCAAATTGCAAGTTCAAAGTAAATATCGAAAAAATCACACAACGAAGTATTCAAGGCTTTTATTTTCTTTGAGTTTAGAGTCGATCTCATTGGTTAGAATTTCTTTTCAAGTTCCAAATTTTATATACTAAATCCCTTTACTTAAAAATTCTTCTCAGAGTTTTCAAAACCACTTTTTAGAGTTTTCAAAACCAATCAAAATTATTTTAAACATCCAAAGGGAATCTGTGTCTGATATATCAGACATCAGACGTCCTTATGGACATCCCTTAGACGTACATGTCAGTTATAGCCTTCTCAAAAAAATATGTTTTTAGTTTGAATTTCAAACTTCCAACGGCTATTAACTGTCAATAACGGTTCTAATTTTCAGGGACAGTTATTTTAACTGCCCCAACTTCCATTCATTATTTTTCTATATAAATGACCCATTTTCTAAAGAGTTTTAACTAACGCATTCACGATTTCAAAGTTTTTACTATTTTAATTTTCAATTTTTTCATTCTTGAAAACTCTGTTTCTCTCATGCTAAAAGTTTTTACTAATCTTTTGAGAAAAGAGATCTTTCAAGGTTTAAAATTTTTCTAGTTATTAGAATCGAAAGATCCATGATTTTGTTAAAGAAGTTTGTGTTTCAAAACCGTTTATTAATCTTTTGAAAAACTTCTTCGAATCATTTTAAAACTTTCGTAATTTTCAAAACACAATCCATTATCTCGTTTGAATCGAAACTTGATTTATCCTTTGAGATCAATAGGATTGTATGGTTGGCTTATAAAGATTTGTTAAAAATCTTGTTTGTACGACCTAGTGAAGAAATGTCTAAGATCTTCATTGTAAGGGTTTCGGACTTGAGCCTTGGGAAAAAATCTAGGTGTTCACCGCCTGCCAGTGTAAAGGTTTTAAGATCGAGCTTGGGAAAAGATCTCGGTTTCTTCACTCGTAAGGAGTCACTGGATAGTGAAGTTGTGTACTGAGTATAAGTTTTCAGGCGGGAATTAGCCACGGAGTTGGTGAATCTCATTAACAATTCTCTGTGTCATTTTCAATCTGTGTATTCTATGTTTGTGAAATTGTATTTATTTTATACTCTGATTTATATTCCGCTGCAAAATTTCTTTATTCCGCACAATTTCACTAAATTTGCCATAAAGCATTATGCATCCTTTCTAAGACTGTTTTCAAGAGCATCATGCTCTATACCATTGAAGGGTTTTGGTAACCTAAATATGCACAAATACATAAATAAGAGATCCATCATCTAGTATTTCCTAAATGAGATCAAAACATACAACGCAACGACAATATCAGCGGCAATAAAATTATCAGTGGTCACCTGACAAGATTAAAGGATCAATTAATTGCAGCACTCGTTACGAACTATGCATGACGTCTTTTTATCAACGATCGGAGGATTAGCGCACCAAGAAGGTGAGAAATCCCTACTATTCACCCCGCTCCTAGAGGAAGAAGAGAGAAGAAGACGGAGTTTTGATGGAGCCTAAAACCTTAGCTTTCATCTATATTGCAAACCCTAGGCGCATGCATCTCAATATATATAGGTAGGGGGATTTCATAAACCGACCGGGTTTAGGTTCGGGTTCGACCCGTCCGCCCAATCACTTGGGCATGCACATATGGGTCGGGTGGCCCAATCTCCAAACATGAACAGTCTACGTACTGCTTTATGTGCAAATATAACTCAGCGGGCCTTTAATTATAGGGAACTTATAACACTGTAAGAGTGTGTTTTGATTAAAGATGTAAGATTCTTCCATGCCTATTCGGCGAAAATTAAATCGTGAAAACTTTATCATTGTTACCCGAAGTTAATTTTCTGTAAAACTATATTCAACACTGTAATTTCAGGGTAGAGAGGAGAATTCATCCTTCTTTACATCGCAAATCTGAGGTACCGGAATTGCGTTGAAATTAAGGCTCTACATCTATATTTCGTAGGACATCAACACCCACATACACACTGTAATAAATTAATATATTACTCTTATAATTGAATATTTAGTATATTCTTAAGTAGTACAAAATTCTATTTATGTGCTATAGGTCTGAAGTACAACTTCTCTACGTAAAAGTACTGATTATTTCTTTTTCTTTTTTCTGTTTCAGATGTTGTGTACAGCTGCGGATAGCTTTCTACTTTATTATCAAAATGTATTATGTCAAGGATTTGTGTTATGGACATGATTGTATATATCTTTTACAAATTAATTTATTCTACAACTATTTGCTCCCCCCACCCTAAGAATAACATTTGGTTGCATTACTGCCTTAGACTTTGTCCGTGCGCTTATCTTCTTTCATTATTTTTAAATATTGAACCCTATTTGTGTCATAAAAATAAGTATCAAAATATTTGAATTATCAAAGTCAATTTTACGAGGCATGATCCATAACAAAATGGTTTGCAAATTAAGATAATTGTGAACTATGATCGATGCAAGATCAGAATCATCTATGTCTCACGTGGACCTCCATGCCTGAAAACTTATATGTGCGTGTGCATAAACACATGCATGCATGCATGCATACATGTGTGTTTGGAGGAGGCCTCAGCTGTTATAGGATGAAATTTCCTCCTACGACAGCCAAAAGAGTCAATTTTACATATTTTAGTTCGAATTTTGATGCAAATCATGTTGAACTGCATGGACTAAAACCTATTTTTACCAAATATCTTGTGATTAACACGATGTTTTAGCTTTCATCGGATTGTGGCATAATTAATGGTTTTTGTATAATAGAATATTTCTCACCTATAGATCAATGATAAAAGAGCATGTTAAGCACATGATGTTTGGTGTACATAAGGTTTACGCCATGTAGATTAACATGCACGGTGCCAATTATCAAACTAAAATATGTAAAAATTGACTACTGTGGCCGTCGTAGGAGGAAATAAATTTTCTTCTATGGTGGCTAAGGCTCCATTTCCTGACATACACGCACATAAACACATTTGTAAACCCACTAATTATTAATAAACTTAATACGGAAATCCCATAATAAATTGATAAACACATTATTACTTGGTATCGGACGGTAATTGTCTCGGAACGATCTGATGGTCATTTTGGGGGATTGGGATCAATCGAGATTTCATACCATCAAAATACTTTGATTTTGTCTTGAGCAATAGAGATCATGAATGGAGCTTCATTCACATTATAGAACACAAATTTCATTCAGGGCACAGGTTAAAGGGCTCAAAATACTTTAATTTTTTGTAAGCATTGGGTTTTAAGCAATATATAGAGATCAACATGAATGGAGCTTATCCAAGTCTTGTATAGATCAAATATTTAGTTTCTCTGTTTTCCTAATCGTTGTGGGATGGAGCAAACTGTTAGATTATTTTGATTTAATCTACAAATAATTTTGATTTATTTATTTTGGAATTTGGTGATTAATTTATACATTATATATATCAGAAAGGGAAAAGATTCAAAATTATAGTTTGAATTATGTTCGTTCTAAGAAGATCAAACGGTTGTGAACGAGCGGTTATGAGCGAACGGTTGTGAACGAGCGGTTACGAGCGGTTGCAAACTAGCAGTTTCGAACGAGCGGTTGCGAACCATTTAGGAGGCTATATAAAACCATCTCCTGAAGGCAAATAAGAAGGCACCAGAAAAAGATCAAGAGAACAATTTCTCTTTTCTATTGAAAGTTTCCAAAGAAGTGTGATCACCATTTCAATTATATCTGTCTTATTTCAACACCAATTTCAGTGATTCTTTTTGTATTGCTTTCGCTTTCACGGACTCTACAAGACTACGAGAACAAAATCAAAACGTCTATTATGATTCGTACTCAACGGAGAATTCGGACGAGCCGAGAAGTGTTGTAGGAACGTATCTGTCGGTGCAATCCGTACTAGGAGTGGCAATACGTTATTAGTCAGCGCAGCTATCCGCGTGTCTCCATTCATCAGGCTCAAATTTCCAATTTTAATTTTATTTTCTATATTGTTTATGTGTTCGTATTTATCAAAAAAATATTTTATAAAATCATATTCTATTTTAAATTATTATTAACAATTATTTCCCTATTTAATCCAACAATCTAAGAATGTATTAGGGATAATTGCTTATTGATTATATTGTTTGCCATATTGTTGTTCATTATATTGAATTGTTATCATATTATAATATTGCTATTTTATTTTATTTAGGGCTTCAAGAAAAAAAACTATTAGTTGTTTCGAATCCTATAGTTAACATTACTACATCCTCTCTTGATTGGTGACTTGATTCGGGCGCCAACGTTCATGTATGTTTTGATTTATCTTGGTTCACAACTTTTAACGATCAATATGGGGGAGGAGTAATATTAGGAAATGAAATGAGAACTTCTATTAAGGGGACTGGAAATATTTCATTAAAACTATATTCGAGAAAAAACCATTACTTTAAAAAATGTGCTTTTTATTCCAGAAATTATGAAAAACTTAATTAGTGTATCTTTACTTGTCAGAATAAGCTATAAACTATTTTTTGATAGTAACCAATTTGTCATCACTAAAAATAATAATTTCATTGACAAAGGTTATTTATACGACGATTTGTTTAAATTGCATGTTATTCATTATAATGTTTCAAATCATGCTAGTAATAATTCTATTGTTCTAAATGTTGAAACTTTAGATTTATGGCACGATAGATTAGGGTATGTTAATTTTCATACTTTGATGAATATGATGAAACTTAATCTAATTCCTATGTGCAAAATTGACTTTAATAATAAATGCCAAATTTGTGTTAATGCCAAGCAAACTAAAAATCCCTTTATTGAAGTCTATAGAAATACCTAACTATTAGAACTTATACATTCCGATATTTATGATTCTACTAGTACCCTGACTAGAGATGGTGATAGATACTTTGTTACTTTCATTGATGATACTTTCAAATTTTGCTATGTGTATCTTATAAATACCAAGAATGAGATTGTTGATAAATTTAATGTTTACAAAAATAAGATTGAAAATCAATTTAAAAAAAATTTAAAATTCGTAGATCCGATCGTGGTAGTGAATACATCTCTAATGACTTTTCCATATTTTGCGAAGAGTACGACATTAGACATGAGGTGACTGCACCATATTTGCTTCAGTCTAATGGCGTAGCGGAAATAAAAAATAGAACTTTAATAAATATGGTAAATTCTATGTTATCGAGTTTCGGAGTTCCTAAGAATTTGTTGGGGGGAATTCTCTTATCTTCATGTTATATTTTAAATAGAATACCTCAAAAGCTTGGTAACCAAACTCCTTATAAAATTTGGAAGAATCAGACATCTAATTATTTAAAAGTTTGGGGTTGTTTAGCGAAAGTTACAATTTTGAATCCTAAAAGGAGGAAAATATGTCCAAAAACTATTGATTCGGTTTTCATTGGATATTCTCCTAATAATAATACTTATAGATTTAGTACCGAAATCCGATATCTCCGATATATCAAATAACACCATCATTCAATCTTGGGATGTAGCCTTTTTTTAAAACAATTTTTCATTTAAAACAAAAGTTAGCAACTCTATACCTACAATAAATAACGATTTGGGAGAATCGATCCTCACATTCTATTGAATCGAATAACAATAGTATATCATTAGAACCTATACCCGAATCTAAACTCGGACTTCGAAGGTCTAAGAGAGGTAGGGTAGAGAATAATTTTGGCGATGACATATACACTTAATCAATTGAAGGAGAACCGGCGACTTATGCCAATGCTAGTCTTCCGATGAAACACCGTTTTGGAGAGAAGCGATTCAAAATGAGATTGATTCGATTTTATAAAATAAGACTTGGATTGTTACCGATTTACCGCAAGGAAGTAAGGCTATAGGATGTAAATGGATTTTCAAGATAAAACTCAGAGTGGATGAGTCTATAAAAAAATATAAGGCTGGATTAATTGTTAAAGGCTTTATATAAAGAAAATGCATTGATTTATTTTATACTTATGCTCCCGTTGCCCGTATTACTACTATGCGTGTTTTAATTGCATTTGCATCTATTCATAATTTATTAATTCATCAAATGGATATTAAAACCGTATTTTTAAATGAAGATTTGGAAGAAGAAATTTATATGGAGCAGCTGAAAGATTTTGTAGTTAAAGGACAGGAACATAAAGTTTGTTAGTTAACTAAATCTCTTTATTGTCTTAAACAAGCTCCTAAATAATGACACATGAAATTTGATAAAGTCATTTTTAAATTTTGGTTTCATTATTAATCTATATGATAAATATGTTTATTATAAACAATTTGATAATGATTCACTACTACAAATAGGGGTTGCCCCTACGGATTAACCCGTAGGGGCAAACCACTGTCCCTACGGACATATCCGTAGGGGCAAGAAAATAACCTGTAGGTGCAAGTTGAAGCCCTGAACTTGTCCCTATGGACAAAAACTTGCCCCTACAAATTTCACTGTAGGTCCCTTATCCCCTACGGAGTAGGCCGTAGGGGGAAAAAATTATTTTATTTACGGTTATTTTAAATATATTACTTGTACCTACGGATGAATCCGTAGGTCTAAGTCATAGCCCCTACGGATACATGCGTAGGTACTATCCGTAGGGGCAAAATATCAGGATTTCTGATATTTTGCCCCTACGGATAACCCCGTAGGGGGTTTTGTTTGCCCCTGTGGATATATCCGTAGGGGCACTCCCAACCCCCTGATACTGACATCAGGGGGGAAAATATCAGTTAATGCTGATATTTTTCCCCTACGGTTTAATCCGTAGGGGCAACATATGTACCTACGGATTAATCCGTAGGTACATATTATCTGTTTTTTTTTTAAAAAAAGGGCTGCCTGATTTTTTCTCGCCCTGTGCACAATAATATATACATCAATCAAATATAAAATTAATCATCACACAACATATATCGCAGTATTCATAATCACATCTCACGCATATAATATACAAAAGAAACCAAAAAACTGAGTATGATATAAATATAAACCAATATCAATATCAATATCGTTTCAAAATGTAGTACAATATGTATCATATAAATAAATACATGTTTCAAAAAATAAGAATCAAAAAGCTACCCTAGCTCGGTCCAGCTCCACCTCTGATAAACGCTAAAATCTGGCGCGCCTGCTCCTTGGTCAATAAACCATGCAATTCGGCGTGTGCGAGAGTCTGAGCGGCCTGTGGAGCTGGCGATGTGGTCTGCGCAGCCGCCGTCGAGGTAGTAGCTTGCGGAGCCGCGGCTGCGGGAGCCTGAGCGGGCGGTGGAGCTATAGGAGCTGTCTGCGGAACCACAGCCGATGTAGTGGCTTGCGGAGCCGCAGCCGAAGGAGATGCATGTGGAGGCTCGGCCGATGTACCCGGTCGCGTCTGGACCTAACGTGTGTAATAAGCATGTAAGAACTATGTATTATTCGAATTCGTATCATTATCAAGTTATTTCGAAACCCCATTTGGATATCTAGTTTGGAAAACCGTTGTTTATTTTAATTAAATATGTATGTATGAATAATCAAACCTAAGTCTACCACCAAATAAGCTCAGGCTACGTACTAATTATGGATATGTTGATATCTATAATATGACATGATATTTTACTATAAAGCAGTATACATACCAGCATCTCCTTCAACTCCTGAACGGTGGCCCTCAAGGTCTCCAATTCATGCTGGACACGTCGCTCACTGGAGACGGAGGAAGTAACCGCCGGGGTGGAGTCCAACCTCATATGGGCCCTGCTAGGGCCCAGTCCCCGGCCTCTCTCCCAACCTCCGTGGTGCCCTCCGTGTTCGGCGTCCAGGACTGGGGTCAGCAGCCTCGGATCGCTCTGTCCGGTAAAATCGACCCCCGAGGCCGAGGCCTGCTCAACCACCCGCTCCTACACCCACATTAAGCAGTAAAGTATAAGTATAAAATTTAAATTTGAACCTTCCAAAACTAAAATTTCAAATATGGGTAGAATAAATATTAACACTTACGCAATACTCATGAGTAGCGACGTCGAGACATCGAAGCTCGCCCGTGGCGGGATCTGTTGAGGTGCCGTGGACGGCAAAATATGCGGACAGCACGCTCGGTGTACCACCTTGCGCCACGGTCTGAGCTGTCTGCAATATTAGAAAATAACTCTTAATATTAGAAATATTAGAAAATAACTCTTAATATTGCAGAATATCACAAAGGTCGGTCTATTGTAATTTACCGATAACGCCATGGCTCGAGTAATATTCCTCGAGCCACCTGTGTAAGTGGGGCGACCCCTCTTCGCCGACTTCCTGTTCTCTGTATTCTGAGCGGCCTGTATCTGCACAACGCATTAACATTTAGTTTTCTAATTAAGGAACACAAAAAAATAAATTATATCCTAAACAATGAATTACATTTAAAATACATACATGTTTGCGTTGGGAGTCGAAATATTCGCACAATAGAGGCCATGTCTCTACGTCGACTCTCGCAAACGCCGGAGTAGATAGGAGGGCCGCTCTCTCTGCCTCGGGGATCGCCATCCACAAGGAGTAGCAGTCGGCCTTCAGCTCATTCCTGTTGTATCGGACCTTGGTCTGCATGTTCTTCATCAGGCCATTGTACAGAGCATGAAGGTCGAGCACCCTCCCAGAGTGATCAGGGTCGGGTGCAGGCTGAAAATCGTAATCCGACTGAAAATACAAAAAAAAACATTGTTATTAGATTGCAAGTGTTAATAATAAATATATTGGATAAATCAAATGAAAATATATATTAATACGTACCCGAGCCTGATCAAACAAGAGGGCGAATGAGCGCTGGTGCTGCTCGCCCCACTCAACGTAAAGTGGATAGTTCTTCACGTGCCGGCTCTCGTCCCCCATATACCGGCCGAATCTCTCGGCATGAGGACCGGTATAGCGATAGTCAAGGGTAAAAAAGAGGGGGAATGATGCCTCCCCCCTAGCTCTGTCAGGCCTCAACCTATGGGACTAATTCGGGCCTCGGGTCCCCCTCTGGGGATGGGGAGGCCCTGCGTCTGCACGAAATATCAAGACAATCAATATTAAGACAAAGTTGTATTAAAAAATCAAGCTTAAACGAAAATTGAAATGTGATATATACCTCCGGTGACTAACGCACGAGTCTGGGCCCGGGCAGCAATACGAGCGGGACGATAGTTCCTCCGGTGAGGAACAGCCGGGGTCCCGGATGCGGACACATCCCCTCCAACTAGAAAATAAACATTGACTCTAAATTTCCATGAAGTTCATATTTATTCTATAGAGCATATGTAAAATGAATAAATATTTTATATTTATTCATACTAACCTGCAGACGATGCGGAGGGTATGGAAGCGGTAGGAGTGGCCCCTTTGGAAGATGTGGACGCACCACCTATAATTAGACAATTAAAAATAGATTATATAAGTAATTGCAAAAAGAATGTGTAGATCAATAATATAACGTTCTAAATCAATATGCATGCACTATAGGGTATATAAACATACCCGCAGGTGCGGTGGTGTCACCACCTACAGCTAGACAATAATAAAAATTGTTAAGTAAGAGCAAAAGGAATGCGTGTATATTTATGATATAGCATTCTAAATCAATATATATGCACTATATGATATATAAACATACCTGGAGGAGCGGGAGTGGCCTCTATCCCAGATGTGGACGCATCACCAACAACTAGACAATCAAACATTGCCAATATAAGTAATTTTGACATAAACAGGCATGAATATCTGTAATATTACATTCAAAATGGATATGCGTGCAGTATACCTGGAGGTGTGGAAAAATCCATACGGAAGGAGGCATCCGAAAGGGTCTCCGATCTGGGTGCAAGTCCAGCCCTCTGAAGCTCCCTACGGAGCTCTCCGGGCGGCAGAACCGCTCTGCCTCTGCCGCGGCTGGAGCTCCTGCCGCCCCTCGCTGCTCCCGACATCGTTATCAAATCTAGATAAACGGTTCGTGGACGCATTAGACAATCATTAAAAGTATTGACTATATATGTATAGATCGTAAAATGTGAAGTAATAATATAACATTACTGATAACCTTTTTCGTTTCGTGGGTGCATTATATATATCTACTTGGATTTCATCGTCGATGTCATTTCTAACCCACGTAACTTCATGATCGGTCGAAGACAACCCGTCCTTCGAAACAGACGGTCGGAGCACTCTAAGCCTTCTCTCTTTTTCGTCCTCATCGCTGTCCTCGCATTCTGGGCCATCGTAGACATCTCTGGGTTTCCATCAGCATACAACACTGTCACGCCCCGCTTCCCAGAGTACGCTAAAATGGGCACGTGACATAGCCAACCATGCTACCTGTGGGTAAGAAGCATCCATCCACAGTCACATTACGGCTGTAGAGATATCAAGAACACAATAAAACTATCTAAAACATGTCCATAATCCAATATAACATGAGTCAAGAATAATGAAATGCGGAAGCAAATGATTCAATACAAATAACTGAAATGTATGTCCCATAATGCGGGCTCACATCAGGAATAAACTGCAGGAAATAAAAACTAACTAATACTGACACCTCACAGCTCAGCCTGCTGGCTGAAGTACTCCTGCTCGGACTGCAACAGCGGTACGGAATCTGTGCCATGCAAAACCCAGACGTCAGCGCGTCATGTCAACAAGTAATATAATATGAACAGGGTAACAGGCAATGCAATATAAACATGAATAAAGCAAGAATAACCATAATATGAATCAGAGCAGTACAGGGTAGTGTGTAGTGGGTAAACTAACTGTCTTATCAGGGTTTCTATTCTAAAGTCTTTGAAACCAAATTGATGAATCGTCGATGTAACTCAATAGTATCCCGTGCATGCCCGGGACTACGGTCTAGGACTCTCGGGATGGAACCGAGATGTGACGCTAGGCAGTAACAGGTAGCAGGTACAGGCGAGTGATGTTAGCATCATCACTCCGGGGCTGGCCTAGCCCGTAAGACTGATCAGAATAGGTATCGAACTGTTGAGTTACAAGTCAGGTTTCACCGTTGATTTCCCCATACCCCCAAGTTATGTATGTCAAGTCAGGTATTCAGTAATCGAGAACTAATGCCAACACAGGATCAGGTAAAAAACAGGTTTGTCTGGATAGACAACAGGAACGGCCCATGAGGACTACATGTCAGGTTTGTTGGCATTAGACACCAGATCAGGTAACGGGTCAGGTCATGATACATCAGGTCAAGTCAACAGCATACGGTACCATGTCAGGTATATCAAAATATATATGTAGCAAGTCAGATCAAGATGTAAACAATATCGTGGGTATGCTCACAGTCAGTTATATCATCAAGCATGGGTATCAACAACATGAGATAAGCAATGAATTAAGTAATAGGTAGTTTCATTCAATTAGCAATACAGTCATCAAGTGTGTCACAGATACGATTTCAACCATATAAGCATGCAGTAAGACAAAGATAGCCGTTTAGTCATGTTAACAAGTTTAAGAACCCTTAGAGGTGCAATGATTTATATAACGGTTCAGTGTAGCTATTACAGGTTAAATGCATACGAGTGTCTGAATGGAACAAAACTACAGGGATAAATGCCACAAGCTATGTCAATATTAAAATGTGATTAAACGGGTGAATGTGGTTATTAGGTTCCATTGCAAATGTAAGTTCCAAGTTTAAAGATAAAATGACATATAACAATATTGTACATGCAAATGAGAAATGATCGTACCAAGTTAAATTTACAGGTTTAGGGTGTCATAATATATATGTAAATATTGTATAGCATGTAGCAAGGGGTACTTGGCTCGACGGGTCGCGAACCGGGAAAAACGAAACGATAAACGTCGGAGGGGAAACTCGCGACGGGCGCCCGGTTCACGGAATGAACCCAAACAACGAAAAATGGAACCACACGGGTCGGGGTACCCCGCTGAAACGTCGGGACATGTCGTCGGCATGGCCGGATTCCGGCCAAAAATGTGAACAGTGAACTATCAAGATGTGCAATCAAGAATAGAAAGGAACCAGAGAAGAAAGGAAGGAGGAAATAGGAGTAGAAGGCTTACAGTGGGTTGTACGAAGGCCGGGTACAGAGGCGAGATCGCCGGCGGCGACAGATCCGGCGGTCGAACTTGTGCAGGGGGTGCGCGCAGGCCGCGGTGAAGGTGCAGGGGTGCACGGGAACGATGAAGGAGAGGTGATGGAGATGAGAATGACGAGGATGATGGCGGAGGCGACGACGAGGTGATCGTCGGCGGCGAGACGCAGGAGCGGGTGCAGGTGGTCGTGGGTCTGGTCGGGGGTGCACCGGGAGAAGGGAGAAGGAGGAAGTGGACCTGTGGTTGAGACGAGGAAGAGGAGGCGAGGGTGCTGGTGTCGTTGGTGTTGGGGTTGCGGCGGCGAGGAGGGAGACGGCAGTGGCTAGGGTTCGATGAGGATGGGTTCTGGGTTCTCATAAGAAAAAAAAATGGAGGAGGGAACAGAAGTTTAAAATATAGAAGAGAGAGAAAGAGATTTGAGGGAGAGAGAGAGAAAGATTTGAGGGGGGGAGAGAAAGAGAGAGAGATACGGGAGAGGGGGGAGAGAGAGAGATAAGGGTGAGGAGCCCACGGGGAAAAATAGGAGGAGTTGATTGGCTGAGGAAAATGATTTGTAGGTTTAGGAAAAGTTAGATAAAGATTTCCCAGATTTAAACAACAGTGAAATTTTATATAGTTATGAAAATATATTCGATGGTTTTATTAAAATAATAAAATTTATGATTTTGGCGCCAAATAAAACATTTCCAAATCGCGCCCCGGTCGAGTCCAAAAATTTGAAATTGAAATAATAGAATTTTAAGCGGGATCCAAATTTTAAAATGAAGTGTTTTATGATCAAAAGCATACCCCCAAAATGGACACACGTACGTGCACGTAGCCATCCAAACTCGTCCGTTTCACTGAACGGAACGAGAACACGATGCACAGACGCTACAACGGGGTTAGGGGTGTCAAGTAGGCCAGAATGGATATTTTTAATTTTATTTTTGATGCCAAAATTTGTTATATGCAGAAATGAAATTGCCAGGTGAAATTTTACAGTAAGTAACAAACAAGCAAGATAAATGAAATAAGGGTCACGCTCCATTCATAAAGTAACAGAAATTAGTAGCATTGGGCTCGGGTGTTACATTATACCCAACTACAAAAAGAATTTCGTCCGTGAAATTCCAAGAATACCAAGATAGAGAACTACAAGAAAAGGTGAGGAAACTTCAGCCGGATTTCCTCTTCTCGTTCCCAAGTGGACTCTTCGTGCGAGCGATTACCCCAAGAAGCAAGCACAAGGGGGATAACCTTGTTTTTAAGAACCTTTTCCCTTCGATCCACAATTTCAATCGGTCGCTCCTCAAAAGTCAAGTCTTCTCGTACTGTTAGCTCTGAGTGATCCAATACATGCGTTTCATCTCGAACATACCTTCGTAGTTGAGATACGTGAAACACATCGTGTATATTTTCTAAGGACTGCGGTAACGCTACGCTACCTCACCAACACGCTCCAAGATCTCAAAAGGTCCAACGAATCGAGGACTAAACTTTCCTCGACTTCCAAAATGAATCACCCCTCTAGTCGGTGATATCTTCAAGAATACCAAATCACCCACGGCGAACTCTAGAGGTCTTTTTGACGTGTCTGCCCAACTTTTCTGTCGGTCTTGAGCTGCCTTCATATGATTTCTGATAGTGTTAACCTTCTCAACTGTCTGCACAACCAAATCTGGTCCCAATAATCTTCGTTCACCGACATCATCCCAACAAACAGGTGAACGGCATTTACGACCATACAATGCTTCAAATGGAGCCATCTGGATAGTTGCCTGAAAACTGTTGTTGTAAGAAAACTCCACCAAGTGTAGATAATCCTCCCACGAACCCTTGAAGTCCAACATGCATGCCCTCAACATATCTTCAAGAGTTTGGATCGTTCTCTCCGACTGACCATCAGTTTGAGAATGATAAGCTGTGCTAAACTTCAATCGAGTCCCCAAACTTTCCTGTAAACTCCGCCAAAAGTGTGATAAGACCCGAGTGTCCCGATCGGACACGATGCTCACCGGTACTCCATGCAATCTTACAATCTCCTGCATGTACCGCTCTGCCAAAGTCTCTGTTGATTGACCAACCCGGAAAGGAATAAAGTGAGCTGCCTTGGTCAATCGGTCAACAATCACCCATACAACATTATTTCCTTTTGGACTCCGCGGTAAAGCCGTCACGAAATCCATGGTTATATGTTCCCACTTCTACTGAGGAATCGGAAGTGGTTGCAATAAACCAGCAACCCTTTGATGTTCAGCCTTAACTTGCTGACACACCAAGCACTTTGCCACAAAGCGAGCAATCTCCCGTTTCATGCCTTCCCACCAGAAATGCTGTCGAATATCTCGGTACATCTTTGTGCCTCCTGGATGTACAGAATAAGCTGAACTGTATGCCTCCTTCATAAGCTCTTCACGAACATCTCCCTTTGGCACACACAAACGGCTACCATACCTCAACGAACCATCTTCGTGGATCAATAGATCTATTCATAGTCCGGTTTCAACCTGCTCTCGAAACTTTTGCAGTCTAGGATCCTGCGATTGAGCTGCTTTAATATTCTCGATTAATGACGAATGTACTTGCAGCTGCATCAACTGTCCCGTAGAATGCGGTAGCACAACCTCCAAGTCAAATCTTTGAAAATCTGCAACGATCTCCTTCTGCGTAGTTAACACCTGAATTGCTGGTAACCGACTAAGCGCATCCGGCACAACATTAACCTTCCCCGGATGGTACTTAAGATCAAGATCGTAGTCAGCCATCAGCTCCAACCATCTACGATGCCTCATGTTAAGCTCCTTCTGTGTGAACACATACTTCAAGCTTTTATGATCAGTAAAAACTTCGACCCTTTCGCCTAAAAGATAGTGTCTCTAAATCTTCAAAGCGAAAATCACAGCCGCAAGTTCCAAGTCATGAGTTGGATAATTCTTCTCATGGGTTTTCAACTGTCTCGATGCGTACGCTACAACCTTACCATGCTGCATCAAGACACATCCCAATCCTTTCCCAGATGCATCACTGTGAATTACCAATCCTCCGGAATTGTCTGGCACGGTCAGAATAGGGGCGGTTATCAACTTCTGCTTCAACGTCTCACAAACTAATGCACATTTATCCGTCCATACAAAAGGTACCTCCTTGCGCGTAAGCTTGGTCAACGGCTCCGCCAGACGAGCAAAGTTCTCCACAAATCTTCTGTAGTATCCGGCGAGTCCAAGAAAGCTTCTTATCTCCGCAACATTCTTTGGAATCGGCCAATCTCGAACTGCTGCAATCTTTTCGGGATCGATGGCAATTCCATCGCCCGACACAACATGCCCCAAAAACTTTACTTCCTCCAGCCAAAACTCGCACTTACTCATCTTTGCATACAACTTCTCCTGTCTCAACGTCTGCAGTGCGATCTTCAAATGTTCAGCATGCTCTTCAAAACTCTTCGAGTAAACCAGAATATCGTCAATAAATACCACAATGAACTGATCCAAGAACGGTGAAAAGATTCGGTTCATCAAGTCCATGAATACTGCCGGCGCATTCGTTACTCCGAAGGGCATCACTAAGTATTCGTAATGTCCGTACCGAGTTCGAAACGCCGTCTTGCAAATATCTTCTGTTTTCACTCGGACCTGGTGATATCCGGATCGCAAATCCAGCTTCGAGAATACCCTCGCGCCACTAAGCTGCTCAAAAAGTTCTCCAATGCGAGGGATAGGGTACTTGTTCTTAATAGTCACTCGATTTAATTCTCGATAGTCTATGCACATCCTTCTTGTGCCATCCTTCTTCTTTACTAGAAGAACTGGAGCTCCCCAAGGCGAGTTACTGCTTCGAATCCAACCCTTTTCAAGCAATTCAGCAACCTGTTTCTTGACTTCTTCCAACTCTACTGGTGCCATTGGATAATACGCTTTAGATACTGGCGCCGCACCAGGAGTAAGATCAATCGCGAACTCCACGTCTCACTTCGGCGGTAAACCCGATATATCTTCAAACACATCCATAAAATCGCGAACAACAGCCGGCTCTTCACTTTCATCAACTTCCATTGCTGCAAGAGTATTGTTTGTCGGCCTAGCCCTAAACTCGACTGGCCCGACAGAACTGCTTCCTCCAGTGAAGGTAAACTCAGGATGTCCGGGAATCTGGAAAATTACTTTCTTTGCCCTACAGTCAATGTGAGCGTGGAAAGTGCCAAGAAAATCCATTCCCAAGACGACTTCATAGCTACCCGTATCAATCACCAAGAAATCTGCAAAAAGCTCCCGTCCGCACACAACAACTGTACAATCTTTACATTCCCTACTAGATATGATTTTCCCATTCCCAGTGTGTATGTCCCAGAAACTAGACAGGGTCGTGCAGGTAATCGAATGTGTAGCCACAAACTTGGATGACATAAAATAGTAGGATGCACCAGAATCAAATAATGCCAATGCGGGAAAACCATGAACGAGTAAAGTATTTGAAACAACTTCTCTTGACGCCTTAGATTCCTCAGTTGTCAAGGTAAAAGCTCGAGCCTGATTAGGTCCTTGAGTCAGCTATTTCTGTCCTTGGAACGGTTTCTGTGGAGGCTTCTAAATATCATCCCTCGTACGAAGTTTCGACGGACAAGCACCAACGGCGTGATCAGCCGCTCCACAAACCAAACAAAGTCCCAGCCTCCTTCGACACTCCTTCTGCACGTGCCCAGGTAAACGGCAGTAGTCACAAATCACGCTCCTTCTTCGATCAACGATCACAGGCTTCTTCGTTGGTGCTACACCACGACGGTCCACTGGAATACCCTTCCGACCATGAGCTCGATTTGGTACAAATGCTGGATTCCTTACCGCAACTGCTGTCTGCTGCAAGCTCCCTTTCATCCCAGATAAACTCTGCTGTTCCCGAGCTGCCGTAAGAACCTGTGAGAAAGTGGTCAAACCCAGGGAGACAATCTGCCTCTGGATGTCCACATCCAAGCTGCGCATGAACCTCCGTGCCCTGTCTGCATCGTTGGCAACCAAAGGTCCAGCGAATCTGCTGAGTTTCGTCCATTCTGCTGCATGCACATCCACGGGTGCTCTATTCTGCCTTAGCCCAATAAACTTCTCTTCCATTTCCTCCCGTGCAGTCCGCGGGAAGAACTTCTCCAGGAAACTCTTAGAAAAATCCACCCACTTGATCGGCTTGGGCAAGCGGGTCTCCTCCACAAGCCACCATTCTCGGGCGTAGTCCACTAACTGAATGCGTACCACATCAACTCTTTTCTCATCTGGAATCTGTGCCGCAATAAGCAAGTTCTCTGTGTCAACTAGCCATTGCTCTGCTGGCAACGGCTCCTCCAAACCAGTAAATGTAGAACGACCCAAACGTCTGAAATCTACTACGGTCCCTAATCGGTCGACTGGTTTAGCTCCAACATTGTTCACAGACTGCTGAACGATCTGCAAACCTTCCTGAAACGATTCCGCTTGCTGCTGGATCAGCTCGGTCTGTCTCTTTTGATTCTTCAGCATTCCCCTTATCATTCCAAGCATGGCGGCTTCGTCCACACGCCTCTGGTACGTCTTCAAATTCTTATCTGCCATATTCCTGAAATCAAAACACCCAACATTAGCATGATGATAAATTCAATATATAGATCAAGGCTAGAACTCCAAGATACTTAAATAGAGTACCGCATTGTAACTATGCCGCGGTATCATAGCCACAATTACTTAACTCCACCCAAGTCGCCTAAGTCCTAGAGATAACAAGGAATCGGGTTTTTCGAGTCGATATGCAAAGGAAGTTTGCACATCGTAAAAGATATAATCAGGAAGAATGTGATTCAAGAATGGTAAACGGCAAAGTGGCAGGACATGTTTCCTAAACACGGGTATTCTGATTCGTGTATTGGGTACAATACCCAACTACAAAAGAATCAACCCAACTAGCCTATGGCTCTGATACCAAAAGAACCATGTCACGCCCCGCTTCCCAGAGTACGCTAAAATGGGCACGTGACATAGCCAACCATGCTACCTGTGGGTAGGAAGCATCCATCCACAGTCACATTACGGCTGTAGAGATATCAAGAACACAATAAAACTATCTAAAACATGTCCATAATCCAATATAACATGAGTCAAGAATAATGAAATGCGGAAGCAAATGATCCAATACAAATAACTGAAATGTATGTCCCATAATGCGGGCTCACATCAGGAATAAACTGCAGGAAATAAAAACTAACTAATACTGACACCTCACAGCTCAGCCTGCTGGCTGAAGTACTCCTGCTCGGACTGCAACAGCGGTACGGAATCTGGGCCATGCAAAACCCAGACGTCAGCGCGTCATGTTAACAAGTAATATAATATGAACAGGGTAACAGGCAATGCAATATAAACATGAATAAAGCAAGAATAACCATAATATGAATCAGAGCAGTACAGGGTAGTGTGTAGTGGGTAAACTAACTGTCTTATCAGGGTTTCTATTCTAAAGTCTTTGAAACCAAATTGACGAATCGTCGATGTAACTCAATAGTATCCCGTGCATGCCCGGGACCACGGTCTAAGACTCTCGGGCTGGAACCGAGACGTGCCGCTAGGCAGTAACAGGTAGCAGGTACAGGCGAGTGATGTCAGCATCATCATACCGGGGCTGGTCTAGCCCGTAAGACTGATCAGAACAGGTATCGAACTGTTGAGTTACAAGTCAGGTTTTACCTTTGATTTCTCCATACCCCCAAGTTATGTATGTCAAGTCAGGTATTCAGTAATCGAGAACTAATGCCAACACAGGATTAGGTAAAAAACAGGTTTGTCTGGATAGACAACAGGAACGGTCCATGAGGACTACATGTCAGGTTTGTTAGCATTAGACAACAGATCAGGTAACGGGTCAGGTCATGGTACATCAGGTCAAGTCAACAGCATACGGTACCATGTCAGGTATATCAAAATATATATGTAGCAAGTCAGGTCAAGATGTAAACAATATCGTGGGTATGCTCACAGTCAGTTATATCATCAAGCATGGGTATCAACAACATGAGATAAGCAATGAATTAAGTAATAGGCGGTTTCATTCAATTAGCAATACCGTCATCAAGTGTGTCACAGATACGATTTCAACCATATAACCATGCAGTAAGAAAAAGATAGCCGTTTAGTCATGTTAACAAGTTTAAGAACCTTTAGAGGTGCAATGATTTATATAACGGTTCAGTGTAGCTATTACAGGTTAAATGCATACGAGTGTCCGAATGGAACAAAACTACAGAGATAAATGCCACAAGCTATGTCAATATTAAAATGTGATTAAACGGGTGAATGTGGTTATTAGGTTCCATTGCAAATGTAAGTTCCAAGTTTAAAGATAAAATGACATATAACAATATTGTACATGCAAATAAGAAATGATCGTACCAAGCTAAATTTACAGGTTTAGGGTGTCATAATATATATGTAAATATTGTATAGCATGTAGTAAGGAGTACTTGCCTCGACGGGTAGCGAACCGGGAAAAACGAAACGATAAACGTCGGTGGGGAAACTCGCGACGGGCGCCCGGTTCACGGAATGAACCCAAACAACGAACAATAGAACCACACGGGTCGGGGTACCCCGCTGAAACGTCGGGACACGTCGTCGGCATGGCCGGATTCCGGCCAAAAATGTGAACAGTGAACCATCAAGATGTGCAATCAAGAATAGAAAGGAACCAGAGAAGAAACGAAGGAGGAAATAGGAGTAGAAGGCTTACAGTGGGTTGTACGAAGGCCGGGTACAGAGGCGAGATCGCCGACGGTGATAGATCCAGCGGTCGAACTTGTGCAGGGGGTGCGCGCAGGCCGCGGTGATGGTGCAGGGGTGCACGGGAACGATGAAGGAGAGGTGATGGAGATGAGAATGACGAGGATGATGGCGGAGGCGACGACGAGGTGATCGTCGGCGGCGAGACGCAGGAGCGGGTGCAGGTGGTCGCGGGTCTGGTCGGGGGTGCACCGGGAGAAGGGAGAAGGAGGAAGTGGACCTGTGGTTAAGACGAGGAAGAGGAGGCGAGGGTGCTGGTCTCGTCGGTGTTGGGGTTGCAGCGGCGAGGAGGGAGACGGCGGTGGCTAGGGTTCGATGAGGATGGGGTTCTGGGTTCTCGTGAGAAAAAAAAATGAAAGAGGGAGCAGAAGTTTAAAATATAGGAGAGAGAGAAAGAGATTTGAGGGAGGGAGAGAGAAAGATTTGAGGGAGGGGGAGAGAGAGAGAGAGAGAGATAAGGGTGAGGGGCCCACGGGGAAAAATAGGAGGAGTTGATTGGCTGAGGAAAATGATTTGTAGGTTTAGGAAAAGTTAGATAAAGATTTCCCAGATTTAAACAATAGTGAAATTTTATATAGTTATGAAAATATATTCGATGGTTTTATTAAAATAATAAAATTTGGGATTTTGGCGCCAAATAAAACATTTCTAAATCGCGCCCGGGTCGGGTCCAAAAGTTTGAAATTGAAATAATAGGATTTTAAGCGGGATCCAAATTTTAAAATGAAGTGTTTTATGATCAAAAGCATACCCCAAAACGGACACACGTATGTGCACATAGCCATCCAAACTCGCCCGTTTCACTGAACGGAACGAGAACACGATGCACGGACGCTACAACGGGGTTAGGGGTGTCAAGTAGGCCAGAATGGATATTTTTAATTTTATTTTAGATGCCAAAATTTGTTATATGCAGAAATGAAATTGCCAGGTGAAATTTTACAGTAAGTAACAAACAAGCAAGATAAATGAAATAAGGGTCACACTCCATTCATAAAGTAACAGAAATTAATAGCATTGGGCTCGGGTATTACAAACACTCCATCCCGGATGCTTCAAACACTGTGAGTAGTATACTTGGAACGCTTGGTTCGGAAAGATAAACGGATCTTCCTGACCGTAAAATCGAAGTGTGTTCACACTGGTCAATCCATATTCATCTTTCCAAGTCCCCAGATTGCTTCTTCATTTGTCCGTATCGGTTCACGTATCGTTCCAAGTACACTGGAATATATAAAAGGGTTCTGATCGTCCGGGATAGTGGATGCCGATTATACAATTTAAGTACCCATAATAAATCACACCGTCCGATCCTACCGTCCCAATCCCACTATTCTGAGTGGTTCTAGATGTTTCTATGTCCTTAACTTCGAATTTGTATCCAAGGACACCAAATCCTTTGTAATATGAAACCTCCATACTAGGAAATTGAGCTAAATATCTTGAATCACTCTCAAATGATGCAGACAAGTTCGGATCGTGGATCTAACAAAATAAATTTTACGAAAAATACATAACGATACAAGTTTAGATTAAAACTGATAGCAATAAAATGTTATTCGAATAACTTACATGATCTGTGACCCAATCACAAAAATTATCCTAATGATATTTTTCCAATCGTTCTTCGTTCCAATCAGGATGCCCCTCACGTACCTCGTTAAAATGAATTCTGTTTTCGACAAATAATGGTGACATTAATATTATATCATTTCATACACACACAAACAAAGATATAATAATTAATCCAAAAAAACTTACTCTCTAATTTGTTCAAGACATGCGCAATTAAGCAAGATAAACCGGTATATCTTGTTGATAAACATAGTGTCTACCCTCTTATACTCGGTTTTACCATATGGCCCGTCTTGAATTCTTCGTGGTGGGTTAAGTCTTGCCTCAATGTTCTCGTCCAGATAGCGGGAACAAAATGTGGTTGCTTCATCAAGAAGATAACCTTGCATGATAGAACTCTCTGGTCGATTTTTATTGCGTATATACTTCTTAAGAGTGTAGAGGTACCTAATGAAAATATGTTGAATAAATAAATACGGGCATACAGGACAACAATAAATTTATAAATTGCGCGAAACGAAAAATTACATGTACCTCTCGACGGGATACATCCATCGATATTGTACCGGTCCGGCTAATTTCGCCTCAGTTGCAAGATGAACCGTCAAGTGTATTATGATATCGAAGAATGACGGTGGGAAAATACGCTCAAACTTGCAAAGTATCAACGCAATAGAATTTTCTAGTTTATCCAGCGTCACAACCTCCAGTGTTTTAGCACACAACTCCATGAAAAAACAACATAGGTCGTTGATTACTAGACCAATCGAGTCGGGGAGAGAAGTCCTGAGGGCTAAGGGAAGAAGGTGCTCCAAGATAACATGGTGATCATGACTTTTCAGCCCATCGATCTTGCCCTTCATAATTTTTATTTTCTTGCTGAATGATCCTGAGAAACCTGTGGGGACTTTCAAATCATGCAACACCTGCAGGAATCTTTTCTTCTCCGGTTGTGACATATGATAAGCGGCATTGGAAAGTACAAACTTGCCCGGTTTACCCGCTACCGGTCTAGGGTGCAATTCACTTCTTATTCCCCACTCTTGTAGATCCATCCTAGCATTCATGTTGTCTTTAGATTTCCCGTCTTTACAAAGAAGCAAGTTAAGTATGTGCTCTGATACTCCCTTCTCTATATGCATGACGTCCAGAAAATGACCCACTGAATTTGTAGACCAGTACGGAAGCTCGAAGAAAATGCTTAACTTGTTCCAATATGGTGGTTTGACCTGTTTCGTCGGATCCATCCCGAAGGTCACGTTATTGTAACCATCCCATTTAGCAGTCACGTCCTCTCCAGACAATGGGGATGGAGGTCCAAGAAGCTCTTGATGACCATCAAAGTGAACCGTGTCTAACCTATAGGGGTGGTCCGGAGGCAGGAAACGTCGATGGCCGCAATAACAAACCTTCCTGCTAAAGGAATGTCATCTTCGGTACGAATAGATTCACCTAGGGCAGCCTCTACCAAATCCTCCATTTCTCCTGATGGAAATAAATTACCGTCTTCTTCTTCTGCCGCATTACCGAATTCTTCTTCTTCTCCTGCCGCATTATCATGTTCTCCTTCTTCTTCTGCCGCAGTACTGCATTCTTCTCCTTCCCTGTGATATTTCCAAGTTGTATAAAGTCTAGTAAACCCATATTTTACAATATGAAGCTCTGCCAATTCTACCTTCTGCCAGTACTTATTGCCACATATATCGCACGGACAGAGAATCTTCTCTATTATGATCTTATTATGTGGGCGTGCAAATTCAATGAAAGCAGCAACTCCTGCGACAAACTTAGGTTGCATACGTTGTTGCCAATCCACATACATCCAGTCCTTAACTCTGACGTACTCATGGGCCATGTTAGACTGTATAACATATAAATTGTAGGTTATGATGACTGTATTGAGAAATATAAGAACGGGATAGTTACTAACAAAGGAGAAAATCCGTGTATATGCTTTGTTTGTGCGTTTGTCGTTGAAAAGAATAAATTATCGCACGTATGTTAACCGATAGATGGGGACTAAGTGGCTCTTTTAGTTTCATATATGAGTATCGATGAGAATATGAAGGTTTCATATTATCATCGAGTATCATATATTGGTTTTAATTTGAACATCTCGAATCACTCTCTAATTATGCGTTTGTTGTGTATTCTTGTTGTATGTGTGTGTTCCGGCTGTCGGGGGCAAGGCTTCTATCCCATTAAGGATGTATAGAGCGAACACCCATCACTTGTGCTTTCAACCGTTTCGAGTAAATTTCGGCAGCACCTCCCCGTTGTTCTCCGAGTACACTGTAATAGAATAGATAATCATTTCAAAGCTGTGAAACAATGTTGAAATGAACATCTAATCTATCTTTGTACACGGAGAACCAGTGGAAATGTACCGACGAAATATCTTGAAACGGATGAAAACACAAGTGAATGAAGGTGTTTGTTTTATACATTCTTAACTTGTCCACACGGGACAAATCTATCGGTTACCATACGATTGAATTTTCTCGTCGCATAGACTATACGACTGATGTTAGTATCGAGCTATATCGTCCAATATTTAACAACTTTCGTATAGTTCTATGTCACGACGAACATCGCACGTATATTAACCGATAGACGGGGACTAAGTGGCGCTTTTAGTTTCATATATGAGTATCGATGAGAATATGAAGGTTTCATATTATCATCGAGTATCATATATTGGTTTTAACTTGAACATCTCGAATCACTCTCTAATGATGCGTTTGTTGTGTATTCTTGTTGTATGTGTGTGTTTCGGCTGTCGGGGGTAAGGCTTCCATCCCATTAAGAATGTATAGAGCGAACACCCATCACTTGTGCTTTCAACCGTTTCGAGTAAATTTCGGCAGCACCTCCCCGCTGTTCTCCGAGTACACTGTAATAGAATAGATAATCATTTCAAAGCTGTGAAACAACGTTGAAATGAACATCTAATCTATCTTTGTACATGGAGAACCAGCGGAAAGGTACCGACGAAATATCTCGAAACGGATGAAAACACAAGTGAATGAAGGTGTTTGCTTTATACATTCTTAACTTGTCCACACGGGACAAATCTATCGGTTACCATACGATTGAATTTTCTCGTCACATAGACTATACGATGGTTGTTAGTATCGAGCTATATCGTCTGATATTTAACAACCTTCGTATAGTTCTATGTCACGACGAATATCGCACTTATGTTAACCGATAGACGGGGGCTAAGTGGCGCTTTTAGTTTCATATATGAGTATCGATGAGAATATGAAGGTTTCATATTATCATCGAGTATCATATATTGGTTTAACTTGAACATCTCGAATCACTCTCTAATGATGCGTTTGTTGTGCATTCGTGTTGTATGTGTGTGTTCCAGCTGTCGGGGGTAAGGCTTCTATCCCATTAAGAATGTATAGAGCGAACACCCATCACTTGTGCTTTCAACCGTTTCGAGTAAATTTCAGCAGCACCTTCCCGCTGTTCTCCGAGTACACTGTAATAGAATAGATAATCATTTCAAAGCTGTGAAATAACATTGAAATGAAAATCTAATTTATCTTTGTACACGGAGAACCAGCGGAAAGGTACCGACGAAATATCTCGAAACGGATGAAAACACAAGTGAATGAAGGTGTTTGCTTTATACATTCTTAACTTGTCCACACGGGACAAATCTATCGGTTACCATACGATTGAATTTTCTAGTCGAATAGATTATACGACGGTTGTTAGTATCGAGCTATATCGTCCGATATTTAACAACCTTCGTATAGTTCTGTATCATGACGAACATCGCACGTATGTTAACCGATAGACGGGGGCTAAGTGGCATTTTTAGTTTCATATATGAGTATCGATGAGAATATGAAGGTTTCATATTATCATCGAGTATCATATATTGGTTTTAACTTGAACATCTCGAACTACACTCTAATGATGCGTTTGTTGTGCATTCGTGTTGTATGTGTAACATGATTTTAAACCATTGAGATCAAGATTGATAGAACTGATCATCCTACATTGCAATGTCATTCATCGACCAAAAACTATTATTGCAATGGCATTCATCTATAACAATCAACAATTAAAACTACAAATGTAGGATACTGATATCATAAAGCGTTATACACAACATATGAATTCACGTGACTGAAACATGCATCAAAAAACATGTTCATCCAAAAGAAAGGCCACTGTCAACAAATATAGACAAAGGATTATTATATTAACTATGAAACATATTAGATAAAGGATAGAAGTTAAAATTGTTAATAACATGATGATAATTAAAGCAGTTGCGTACAGATGCTAAAACCGAATATGTGACACGATATTCTTGTAAAGATAGACATGTATTAAAAAAGGAGACGCCCAAGTAAAATCCATAACTAAATCACTATCTTGCCCTTCCTTTTCTTCAAATCAGAAATGTGTCTTTTTTTTTGCAATTATATATAGCTAAAATAAAGAAGGTCCTACAATTCTAAGCATTTTCAATTACAACGGCCCATCCTCAAAATCCAGAATCTTATGAGCATCTTATGCAATTAGCAAACATATTCAACCCAACATGCCCAACGGCTAAAAGTTCCACAAAACAATCTCCGTTTCCAAGAAAATTTGAGAATGACAAATAAAATTATTAATTAAACTGGGCTTTACCCACATTATTAGTCCAGTTTCCAACACCTTCTCAAACTAGACACATTTTCCTCTTATGATTATCATCAACATTTCAATTAACGAGCTTAATGCTAATTAGAATGGAAATTAACTTAGACCCTGAAATCCAAAACCCCAAACCCAACCCTAACCCTAACCCCAACCCCAACAGCAACCCCCTGCTATACCCCAACCCCAACCGCAGCCCCAGCTTTAGCTCTAACGCTAACCGCAGCCCGAGCCCGAGCCCCAACCCCAACCACAGCCCTAGCTGCAGCCCAAGCCCGAACCCCAACCCTAGCCCGAGCCCCAGCCTGCAGCCCCAGCCCCAATCAAGAAGTGCTCAGGGACACACAACCCCAACCCCAACCCCAACCGCTACCCCCTGCCGAACCCCAACTCCAACCGCAACAGCAGCCCCCCAGCCCCACCCCTAACCCTAACGCTAACCCCAACCAATGCCTACCCAAACCATGAACCATAGACCTAAAACAATCAAAAATTTGTTTAATTGAAGATTTCCTAACCTGTGCAGGAGGTGGCGACGACGAATCGGTGGCGACGACGAACGGAGATGAGGAAGAAGCAGGCGGTGGCGACGACGAATCGGCCGGCGCTGGCGACGACGAATCGGCCGGCGCTGGCGACGACGAGAACGGTGACGACGAGAACGGCGATCGGCGGGAACGAGGGTTTGGGGATTTGGGTTCGCGCGCAAGTGATGAGAGAATAAGAGATAATCAGCGTAGGGATCGATCACTTAAATCTCTATTTAGATGCCCCTACGGATAAGCCCGTAGGTTCTTGGTTTGCGGCTCCGTAGGGGCAAACAACAATTTAAGATTTAATAATTTTTAAATAAATATGTAAGGACCGTAGGGGCAACCGTTTAGCCCTACGGATTTGTCACGCCCCGCTTCCCAGTGTACGGCGAAGTGGACGTGACGAGGCCCGCTACGTATGTACTCAGAAGTACATACGCTAAGCGTAACTAAGCAATATAAAATGAATCACAAGAGACGAATAATAGAAATAACAGCAACTTTTATTAATAACATTCTTTATACAATGCATGAAATGAAAATACATCTGAAATGAAAAAGCAATGCCTAAACAGTGGCATAACAATAAAAGGAAATACTGGAAAGAACAAGATACAATGTCTAGAGCTCTGGGTCTTCCTGGAACTGCTCCAAATCTTCACTTGTGGGCTCGGTCTCAACTTGGTCCAACGCACCTGACGACATTCAAAGAAGAGAGAAATAGAATGTCGTCAGCGAACAGGTCGCTCGGTAAGTCCCAAAGAAAAGTGGAGTGAGAATGGCAGAGTAACAGTATTTTCCAGAGTATTATGTTGTAGAATATTATGGAATATTGTTTAACGCAGTTGTTTGTAACTTGGTACAGAAGAATGCCAGTGTATACGAGGGGGATCTCTATATGCTAGAGATCAGTGCAAACGGAGAGTACAAGGAACCGTTATGCCACGGTACAACAGCAACAGTATTCATGTTAGGTGTCTTAATCTGACCACCTCATTCCATTTTTAACATCTTCCGTACCAATCTACCCCTTTAAACCCCGCGATGTCATGTTTGTATTGTTATCTTGTAAACTTGTAATGATTGCTTGATTGACTTGATTAACTGATTGACTTACCGAAACCATGATATCAGGAAACGGTTATAACCGTAGAGTCATGTAAATGGAATACTGGAAACTTGTAAAAAGAATATCCATGGTTCGGTTCAGTCAGACCGATTGTTAACTGATTCTGGGATTCATGTATTCAAGTTGTGTTGGAATATAATTGAAATATAGATTGACTTGAAATATATTCAAGTCAGAATTAGTCAGACTCTAACCCGAGTCCGACTAAAAGAAATATAATTTGAAGTTCAATATTAGCTAGGGGCCTTATTGTAATTTGTGAAACTTGAGGGGGTTTTATGTAAAAAATACTTTTGTATAGTTTTCCAAATACACCTCAAGTATTTAATAATCGTCTTTATTGTTATAATGAATGTGAATTTTATTTGTGTTATTCTAGTGAATATATCCTAATAAAAGTATTAATTGTTTATTTGAAATTCGTGTTATTTTAACGTAACTTTTAATCTTTGAATTTTAGGAAAAAGTGGAAATTTTATATTATAACAAAATAAATGTTTAAATGATAATTATATATAATTAAACACATAAATAATTTTTAAATGAATATTTTATTTACAAAAATATCACTTTCTTTAAATATCGTATTTTAAACCTTTCGAGACCGAATGCTCCTTGCGGAGGTCTGAATCTCGCACTACTAGCCTGCGGGTGCACGATGAACCGTGCTATCCCTAACAGGTTCCCCAAAGATGGGTTGTAATGGCACTTTGCTCAGGTTTTTATAAATACTTTTAATTTAGGGAAAAGGTTTTCTAAATATAGGGTATTTATTTGTAAAAGTATATAGTTCTCCATATTTTAGTTGTTAGGGTTTCCTAGACCATCTAACCTATATTCTATGGTCTAAACGATGAGTCATTAGAAGCCTCAAATCGCCTCTTCACCGTCGAATGCAGCCAGGTAAGTGCCAGGTAAGTGGGAAGGAACCACAGTCGTGGGCCTAATTAAAAACCACTAGCCTTAGACACACTTGTCTAGACCCACAAGACAGTTTAGATAAACGATCGATGTCCATGACCAATCGTGCTTTCATTTTATATAAGTTTTATTTAGAAAAGTTTACAATTTAAAGGTTAAACTAAAAGTTATAAAGGTTATGGTATTTTAGTGAAAAAGTCCTATAATATCGTATTCTGTATTTTGTTATTCAGCAATTAGGGTTATAATGAGTGTGTGTAAGGGTAGGTCATTACCCCGTGACTTATATTAAGTTTTGGTGAAGTTTCAAGGTGAAATGAGTTATGTTAAAGTTAAGGGTATTAAAGTGCAAGAATACGGTTTCCATAAACGTTATCATTTCATGTGTGAAATTTCATCCAAATTGAATGAAACAAGTTTTGTTATCAAAATAAACATGATTAGGAGTGGGGTATCTAAATAGAACATTAAAATTTAACTTGATGGTATTTCTATGCAAGAAATACGGTTTTTTAAAGAACTTGTCATTTCATGTGAAAAAGTACAATTAAATTTGATTTAAGGGTGATTAATAGTCAACATGCAAGAGGGTTGATAATATGTATTAGGTGACAAGTAGAATTTTTAAGAAAAACCGAATCGGAAATCGGTTTGTCCGATTTCCGTCGGGTTTCAAAAAGTCGTATTTTGCAAATATAGAAAAGAGAGGTAGAAGGTTGGGACTTACGGGTTTGGACAAGCTAAGCGTTCTAAAAGGTGTGGTGGTTGCCGATTCGTCGGAAACGTCACGTCGGTCTTGATCCGGTCGCCGGAATCCGTCGTCGGTTTCGGCAGCGCTTCGCTTCTTGCTCTTTGCACCAAGTTCTCAAGAGTTTTAGAGAGTATGCTTAGAGTTGTGAGGGGAAAAGGTAGAGGGTAGGGGCCTTTATATAGGGCTAGGCTAGGGTTAGGGTTAGGGTAGATGAAAAGTTAAAAAATAAAAATGTGATAAAATGTAATAAAAATGTATTAAAAGTGGAGTAATTGGGGGTTTTAAAGAGCTCTGGAAGTGGTATTGGGCTGAAACTTTTCAGGTGAGTAGGGAATACCAAAAGACACAACTTTCATGTTGTGACCCTTGCCGGAATCGGCCTAAAAGGGGGTGACTCGGCCGTGACTCGGTCGGATCACTGAGTCGGCCGAGTCAAGGCCGAGTTGGCCGATTCCCGACCGAGTCCGGTGACCTGGATCTCCACCGGCAGTTCATCTACCCTTTGCAAGTGTTACATCTTTGGGTGTAGTGGGGTTTTTGTGAGATATACACGTGTAAACTCTTGGTATTCTAAAGGTTTTTTTTAAAAATCAATATTAAAAATAATGTGGGGTATGGGATTCGAACTCTGGTGGCTTAATTCAGCAGTGCAAGGTATTACCAATGAGCTACAAGCTCCTTCTTGTAATTATTGTAGAAAAATAGTTATTTAAAATGATATCAGCAGTATTAAATATCAAAGTACACTTTAAGTTTAAAAACAATTTAATGTACACTAAAAATGAAATTATTTAAAAACAAAATAATTAATTATATATATCTTTTGCTTAGATTAAAATACTTCTTTATGGTTTTTAAAAAAAAATTTAAAAATTTGTACAGAAAAGTGTATATGAAAATTAGGGTTGTTACAGGATTAATCCGTAGGGCCAAACTAAATCTGCCCTTACGGATGTTGTTATCCGTAGGGGCAACCCCCTATTTTAGTAGTGATTATATTATTTATGTCTTTATGTAGATGATATATTATTGTTAAGAACTTCACTTTATATTATCGAGCATGTGAAATAATATTTATCATCTATGTTTGATATGAAAGATTTATGCCAGGCAGATCTTATTCTTGGTATGCAATTAATTAGAAGCAATAAAGGTATCGCGTTAAGTTTGTCCCATGTGATAGAGAAAATGCTTAAAAAGTTTAATTATTTTGATTTTAAGCATATATCTACACCTTTTGATACCAATATGCATCTTACTTAGAATAGTGACCAGTATCGCAACAAAAATATACACAAATTATTGACACGTTGCTTTATACCACCAACTGAAGACCTGATATTTCATATGCAATTTCTAGGATCACTAGATATGCTAGCAATCCAAATAAAGTTCATTGGTGTGCACTTGAAAGAATTTTTAAATATTTAAAAGGAACTTTGGATTACAGTTGTTTTATAATGGTTTCTCTAATATAATTGAAGGATATAGTGACGCCAACTGAGTAACTGACTCACATGATGTGAGATCTACTAATAGTTATGTATTTTTACTTGGCGGTGCAGCCGTCATTTGGGGATCAACGAAACAAACAGTAATTTCCTGAAGCATACTAGATTCTGAAATAATTGCATTGGATACTGTATGTAAAGAAGCGGAATGGATTAAAAATCTATTCTCGTATTTACCTTATGTTCCTAAGCCGATTGCTGCCGTGAGTGTAAATTGTGATAATAGATCTTTATTGGATTTATTAAATCAAGAAAATTACTATAGAAAAATGAATAGACATCTGCAGATGAGATATGCAACTATAAAGGAATATTAGGATAATAATGTTGTATGATTATTATTTGTTTACTCACACCAAAATTTGGCAGATAATTTGACCAAACGTCGTAATAAGAGCCAGGTCATTAATTCATCTAGGGGGATGGAGCTTAAGCCTATATCTTTATCACCAAGAACAGGAACCCAACTTTTTTGACTAGAGATCCCACGATATAAGTTTCCAATGGAAAAAACAAAACTTTTGAAGAGTGCATAATTTTCTAAAGGAAAATTATTCCGACCTATTCTTATATTCTTATGATGAAATGTGCTCTATTGGTAACGTAAGGATAAATATATATCCTTAACGATGTCGAAGTCATTATTATATTAAGGTATCTCTCGCACTTTGGTATCTTTTGAAATATCACCTAAGTGGAGCACCGTGAAGCTGCGGCTGGGAGATTTAGGCAAATCTCTAGTTGCTCCATGAGAATTAAGATTTTGCGTATGGCCATTAATAGCGCACATCCGCAAAATAAAGATCTCATTAGTCTCATATTGTGTGTGCGCCATACAAATGATCGGCAAAAAGAAATAGTTTTCAACGTCTAACTAATGACTACTTTCATCTTTTGGTCAGACGTAATTAACACTAAAATGCTTGTTCAAGTTTAGGCACATCTGCATTTATGCAAAATAGTTTTAGTTGTCCATTTTGTTTTGTTTTGTTTATTTTATTGTTTTGTTTTGTTGATTATTTGTTTTATTTTAATGAAAGTTTTGAAATAAACTTATATAATAATTTTGAACCTTTGTGGGGGAATTTTAAATTATTTTGATTTAATCTACAGATAATTTTGATTTATTTATTTTAGATTTTGGTGATTAATTTATACATTAAATCAGAAAGGGAAAAAAAATTCAAAATTATAGTTTGAGTTATATTTGTTCTAAGAAGTTCAAACGGTTCAAGGAATTTTAAATTATTTTGATTTAATCTACAGATAATTTTGATTTATTTATTTTGGATTTTGGTGATTAATTTATACATTAAATCAGAAAGGGAAAAAAATTCAAAATTATAGTTTGAATTATATTTGTTCTAAGAAGTTCAAACGGTTCAAACGAGCGATTGCGATTGAGCGGTTATGAACGGTTGCAAACGAGCGGTTGCGAACCATTTGGAAGGCAAATAAGAAAACACCAAAAAAAGATGAAGAGAACAATTTCTCTTTTTTGTTAAAAGTTTCCAAAAAAAGGTGATCACCATTTTAGTTATATCTGTCTTATTTCAACATCAATTTCGGTGAATCTTTTTACATTGCTTTCGTTTTCACATACTCTACAAGATTACGAGATCAAAATCAAATCATCCATCGTGATTCATACTCAACAGGGAATTCGGAATTATCTGTAGATTAAATCAAAATAATTTTTTTCACAGACTCTACAAGACTACGAGCTCCTGCCGCCCCTCGCTGCTCCCGACATCGTCATCAAATCTAGATAAACGGTTCGTGGATGTATTAGAAAATCATTAAAAGTATTGACTATATATGTATAGAGCGTAAAATGTGAAGTAATAATATAACATTACTGATAATTTTTTTCGTTTCGTGGGCGCTTATACATATCTACTTGGATTTCATCGTCGATGTCATTTCTAACCCACGTAACCTCATGATCGGTCGAAGACAACCCGTTCTTCGAAACAGACGGTCGGAGCACTTTAAGCCTTCTCTCTTCTTCGTCCTCATCGCTGTCCTCGTATTCTGGGACATCGTAGACATCTCTGGGTTTCCATCGGCATACAACACTCCACCCCGGATGCTTCAAACACTGTGAGTACTATACTTGGAACGCTTGGTTCGGAAAGATAAACAGATCTTCCTGACCGTAAAATCGAAGTATGTTCATACTGGTCAATCCATATTCATCTTTCCAAGTCCCAAGATTGCTTCTCCACCTGTCCGTATCGGTTCGCGTATCGTACCAAGTACACTGGAATATATAAAAGGGTTCTGATCGTCCGGGATAGTGGATGCCGAGTATACAATTTAAGTACCCATAATAAATCACACCGTCCGATTCTACCATCGCAATCCCACTATTCTGAGTGGTTCTAGATGTTTCTAATTCCTTAACTTCGAATTTGTATCCAAGCACAACCTCCGTACTAGGAAATTGAGCTAAACATCTTGAATCACTCTCAAATGATGCAGACAAGTTCGGATCGTGGATCTAGCAAAACAAATTTTACGACAAATACATAACGATACAAGTTTAGATTAAAACTGCTAGCAATAAAATGTTATTCGAATAACTTACATGATCTGTGACCCAATCACAAAAATTATCCTGATGATATTTTTCTAATTGTTCTTCATTCCAATCAGGATGCCCCTCACGTACCTCGTTAAAATGAATTCTGTTTTCGACAAATAATGGTGACATTAATATTATATCATTTCATACACACACAAACACAGATATAACAATTAATCCAAAAAAACTTACTCTCTAATTTGTTCAAGACATGCGCAATTAAGCAAGATAAACCGGTATATCTTGTTGATAAACATAGTGTCTACCCTCTTATGCTCGGCTTTACCATATGGTCCGTCTTGAATTCTTCGTGGTCAGTTAAGCCTTGTCTCAATGTTCTCATCCAGATAGCGGGACCAAAATGTGGTTGCTTCATCAAGAAGATAACCTTGCATGATAGAACCCTCTGGTCGATTTTTATTGCGTATATACTTCTTAAGAGTGTTGAGGTACCTAATGAAAATATGTTGAATAAATAAATACGGGCATACAGGACAACAATAAATTTATAAATTGCGCGAAACGAAAAATTACACGTACCTCTCGATTGGATACATCCATCGATATTGTACCGGTCCGGCTAATTTCGCCTCAGTTGCAAGATGAACCGTCAAGTGTATTATGATATCGAAGAATGACGGTGGGAAAATACGCTCAAACTTGCAAAGTATCAACGCAATAGAATTTTCTAGTTTATCCAGCGTCACAACCTCCAGTGTTTTAGCACACAACTCCCTGAAAAAACAACATAGGTCGTTGATTATTAGACCAACCCAGTCGGGGAGAGAAGTTTTGAGGGCTAAGGGAAGAAAGCGCTCCAAGATAACATGGTGATCATGACTTTTCAGCCCATCGATCTTGCCCTTCATAATTTTTATTTTCTTGCTGAATGATCCTGAGAAAATTGTGGGGACTTTCAAATCATGCAACACCTGCAGGAATCTTTTCTTTTCCGGTTGTGACATATGATAAGCGGCATTGGGAAGTACAAACTTGCCCGGTTTACCCGCTACCGGTCTAGGGTGCAATTCACTTCTTATTCCCCACTCTTGTAGATCCATCCAAGCATTCATGTTGTCTTTAGATTTCCCGTCTTTACAAAGAAGCAAGTTAAGTATGTGCTCTGATACTCCCTTCTCTATATGCATGACGTCCAGACAATAACCCACTGAATTTGTAGACCAGTACGGAAGCTCGAAGAAAATGCTTAACTTGTTCCAATATGGTGGTTTGACCTGTTTCGTCGGATCCATCCCGAAGGTCACGTTATTGTAACCATCCCATTTAGCAGTCACGTCCTCTCCAGACAATGGGGATGGAGGTCCAAGAAGCTCCTAATGACCATCAAAGTAAACCGTGTCTAACCTATAGGGGTGGTCTGGAGGCAGGAAACGTCGATGGCCGCAATAACAAACCTTCCTGCTAAAATTCAAGAATTTCGATGTTGTGTGTTCATAGCAATGAGGACATGCTTTGTGACCATGTACGGACCAACCTGATAGCATTCCATATGCAGGAAAGTTATTAATTGTCCATATTAAAGCCGCACACAGTATGAAGGTTGTATTTGTGTTTGCATCATATGTCTCTACACCATCAATGAACAAAGATTTCAACTCCTCGATCAGAGGTCGGAGATAGACGTCGATATTGTTCCCCTATGAGTTTGGTCCGTCGATAAGAAGAGGCATCATAAAGTATGATTGGTCCATAGCCAACCAAGGCGACAGATTATAAATTATCATTACAACGGGCCATGTGCTGTGACTTCCAGCCATATAGTTGAATGGGCAGAAGCCATCAGTAGCCAGTCCGAGCCGGACATTGCGAGGATCACTACTGAATATTGCGTGCCTCCTATCGAAATCCTTCCATGCCGGTGAATCTCTTGGATGGCTCATTTTTCCATCTTCACTTGGAGGAGCACGGTGATGCCAAATCATTGCCTCGGCTGTTTTCTTGCACCTGAATAGCCTTTGTAGCCTCTGTGTTATGGGAAAGTATCGTGCTATCTTCACAGGTATATCAGGTTTCTTATCAGAATCTTTCGGCTTATACCTGGCCTCTCCGCATGTTGGACACTCTTTCAAATCTGAATTCTCTTTCCGGTACAACACATAATTTTTAGGACATACTTGAATCTTCTCACACTTTAGACCCAAATCAGACATCATCTCCTGGACTTCGTACCAGCTGTCGGGCACATTATTTCCCGGAGGCATAGAATCTTTCAAGAACGAAAGAAGCATTGTGAATGACTTGTTGCTCCATCCATTTAGACACTTAATCTGGAAAAGTTGGACGAACCATGAGAGGGTGGAATACTTCGCATTCTCATAAATTGGTTTCCTAGCATCATTCATGAAATTTTCATATTTATCCGCACGCGGTCCTTGACCGGAAGGAATGTCATCTTCGGTACGAATAGATTCACCTAGGGCAGCATCTACCATATCCTCCATTTCTTCTGATGGAAATAAATTACCGCCTTCTCCTTCTGCCGCATTACCGAATTCTTCTTCTTCTCCTGCCGCATTATCGTGTTCTACTTCTTCTGCCGCAGTACTGCATTCTTCTTCTTCCCCGTGATATTTCCAAGTTGTATAAAGTCTAGTAAACCCATGTTTTACAATATGAAGCTCTGCCAATTCTACCTTCTGCCAATACTTATTGCCACATCTATCGCACGGTCGAAGAATCTTCTCTATTATGATCTTATTATGTGCGCGTGCAAATTCAAGGAAAGCAGCAACTCCTGCGACAAACTTAGGTTGCATACGTTGTTTCCAATCCACATATATCCAGTCCTTAACTCTGACGTACTCATGGGCCATGTTAGACTATATAACATATAAATTGAAGGTTATGCTAACTATATTGAGAAATATAAGAACGGGATAGTTACTGACAAAGGAGAAAATCCGTGTATATGCTTTGTGTGTGCGTTTGTCGTTGAAAAGAATAAATTATCGCACGTATGTTAACCGATAGACGGGGACTAAGCGGCGCTTTTAGTTTCATATATGAGTATCGATGAGAATATGAAGGTTTCATATTATCATATAGTGGTTTTAACCCGAACATCTCGAATCGCTCTCTAATTATGCGTTTGTTGTGTATTCTTGTTGTATGTGTGTGTTCCGGCTGTTGGGGGTAGGCTTTATCCCATTAAGAATGTATAGAGCGAACACCCATCACTTATGCTTTCAACCGTTTCGAGTAAATTTCGGCAGCACCTCCTCACTGTTCTCCGAGTACACTGTAATAGAATAGATAATCATTTTAAAGCTGTGAAATAACGTTGAAATGAACATCTAATTTATCTTTGTACATGGAGAACCAGCGGAAAGGTACCGACGAAATATCTCGAAACGGATGAAAACACAAGTGAATGAAGGCGTTTGCTTTATACATTCTTAACGTGTACACACGGGACAAATCTATGGATTACCAGAAGATTGAATTTTCTCGTCGCGTAGATTATACGACGGTTGTTAGTATCGAGCTATACTGTCCGATATTTAACAACCTTCGTATAGTTCTATGTCACGATGAGCACCGCACGTATGTTAACCGATAGACGGGGACTAAGTGGCACTTTTAGTTTCATATATGAGTATCGATGAGAATATGAAGGTTTCATATTATCATATAGTGGTTTTAACCCGAACATCTCGAATCGCTCTCTAATTATGCGTTTGTTGTGCATTCTTGTTGTATATGTGTGTTCCGGCTGTCGGGGGTAGGCTTCTATCCCATTAAGAATGTATAGAGCGAACACCCATCAGTTGTGCTTTCAACCGTTTCGAGTAAATTTCAGCAGCACCTCCCCGCTGTTCTCCGAGTACACTGTAATAGAATAGATAATCATTTCAAAGCAGTGAAATAACGTTGAAATAAATATCTAATTTATCTTTGTACACGGAGAACCAGCGGAAAGGTACCGACGAAATATCTCGAAACGGATGAAAACACAAGTGAATGAAGGCGTTTGCTTTATACATTCTTAACTTGTCCACACGGGACAAATCTATGGATTACCATAAGATTGAATTTTCTCGTCGCGTAGACTATACGACGGTTGTTAGTATCGAGCTATACTGTCCGATATTTAACAACCTTCGTATAGTTCTATGTCACGACGAGCACCGCACGCATGTTAACCGATAGACGGGGACTAAGTGGCACTTTTAGTTTCATATATGAGTATCGATGAGAATATGAAGGTTTCATATTATCATATAGTGGTTTTAACCCGAACATCTCGAATCGCTCTCTAATTATGCGTTTGTTGTGTATTCTTGTTGTATGTGTGTGTTCCGGCTGTCGGGGGTAGGCTTCTATCCCATTAAGAATGTATAGAGCGAACACCCATCAGTTGTGCTTTCAACCGTTTCGAGTAAATTTCAGCAGCACCTCCCCGCTGTTCTCCGAGTACACTGTAATAGAATAGATAATCATTTCAAAGCTGTGAAACAACGTTGAAATGAACATCTAATCTATCTTTGTACACGGAGAACCAGCGGAAAGGTACCGACAAAATATCTCGAAACGGATGAAAACACAAGTGAATGAAGGCGTTTGCTTTATACATTCTTAACTTGTCCACATGGGACAAATCTATGGGTTACCATACGATTGAATTTTCTCGTCGCGTAGACTATATGACGGTTGTTAGTATCGATCTATATTGTCCGATATTTAACATCCTTCGTATAGTTCTATGTCACGACGAGCATCGCACGTATGTTAACCGATATACGGGGACTAAGTGGCACTTTTAGTTTCATATATGAGTATCGATGAGAATATGAAGGTTTCATATTATCATATAGTGGTTTTAACCCGAACATCTCGAATCGCTCTCTAATTATGCATTTGTTGTGTATTCTTGTTGTATGTGTGTGTTCCGGCTGTCGGGGGTAGGCTTCTATCCCATTAAGAATGTATAGAGCGAACACCCATCAGTTGTGCTTTCAACCGTTTCGAGTAAATTTCGGCAGCACCTTTCCGCTGTTCTGTGAGTACACTGTAATAGAATAGATAATCATTTCAAAACTGTGAAACAACGTTGAAATGAACATCTAATCTATCTTTGTACACGGAGAACCAGCGGAAAAGTACCGACGAAATATCTCGAAACGGATGAAAACATAAGTGAATGAAGGCGTTTGCTTTATACATTCTTAACTTGTCCACACGGGACAAATCTATGGGTTACCATACGATTGAATTTTCTCGTCGCGTAGACTATATGACGGTTGTTAGTATCGAGCTATACCGTGCGATATTTAACAACCTTCGTATAGTTCTATATCACGACGAGCATCGCA
Source organism: Agapanthus africanus (assembly GCA_030015575.1). Classification (NCBI taxonomy): domain Eukaryota; kingdom Viridiplantae; phylum Streptophyta; class Magnoliopsida; order Asparagales; family Amaryllidaceae; genus Agapanthus; species Agapanthus africanus. The sequence goes on along the minus strand of CM057339.1, from coordinate 816,435,867 downwards.
CGTATGTTAACCGATAGATGGGGACTAAGTGGCTCTTTTAGTTTCATATATGAGTATCGATGGGAATACGAAGGTTTTATATTATCATCGAGTATCATATATTGGTTTTAACTTGAACATCTCGAATCGCTCTCTAATTATGCGTTTGTTGTGCATTCGTGTTGTATGTGTAACATGATTTTAAACCATTGAGATCAAGATTGATAGAACTGATCATCCTACATTGCAATAGCATTCATCAACCAAAAACTATTATTGCAATGGCATTCATCTATAACAATCAACAATTAAAACTACAAATGTAGGATACCGATATCATAAAGCGTTATACGCAACATATGAATTCACATGACTAAAACATGCATCAAAAAAACATGTTAATCCAAAAGAAAGGCCACTGTCAACAAATATAGACAAATACGTTATAAAAACAGTAACTAATTAACAAGTTGATTAGCATCTGGATCAAGAAAATGATAGGAAAAACAATTGACTATGATCTATAATGACAAGTCTATTACCATGACTCTCGACTAACAAAGGTGGCTTTTCGTTCTCGGTAGCTTGATAATTGGGATTTCATGGCGAATAAAAATATGCATATGCCGTTTGACCGGGAACTTCAATAGGAAACTCAATAAGGTCGGGTGTACTGAAGTACGCTTTGTATTTCGCTATATCAGGTGATGAAGCCCAAGCCCTAGCTAGCCCAGCCCCACCCCAACCGAACCCTATCGAAGGTAAAGAACTTCCTTACACTTTCATATTTCTATTAATGATGCAAGTCTCCACCAAGTCAAATTCTTGCAATATCATTCTTTTTAGAGTATGTCTAATTTAACAAGGGAACCAAGAAAAAGTAACAAGGGATTTTACATACATGCCAAAGCTTTGATTATTTATTTATTTATTTTCCATTTCATATTAGTACTTTTATATGTTTGATGATGGCAAGAAATACAAATTATATTAGAACATTGTACATACCTAATTTCCACTTGAAATCGGTTTTTTCTTTTATCGGTACTCGTTGACATATAGTAATAAACAATGTTTGATTAGAAGGACCCAAGATTTTCTCGATCAACAATAATTTTAATAATCAAACTAGGCTAAAATTGCTGGAAATTCCTCTCAGGTTTGCCAAATTCAGCAAACCCCAACCCCAACCTAACCCTAACCCTAGCCCCAGTCCAGCCCCACCCCAACCCCAACCTAACCCTAGCCTCAGCCCAGCCCCAGCCCCAGCCCAGCCCCAACCTAACCCTAACCCCAGCCCCAGCCCCAGCCCCAGCCCCAACTAAACCCCAGCCCCAACCCTAAGCCAAACCCTAACCCTAGACCCAGCCCCAGCCCAGCCCCACCCCAACCCCAACCTAACCCCAGCCCAGCCCCAGCCCTAGCCCATCCCCGCCCCAACCTAACCCTAACCCCAGCCCCAGCTAAACCCCAACCCCAACCCTAAGCCAAACCCTAACCCCAGCCCCAGCCGCAGCCGCAGCCGAACCCCAACCCCAACCCTAACCCCAACCCCGACCGCAACCCCTACCGAACCCCAACTCCAACAGCAACCTCAGCCCCAGCTATGAACCCTAGCCCTAAATAATCAAAAATTTCTTTAATTTAGTTGAAGATTTACTAACCTGAACGGCGGCGGCGGCGACGAGAACGGCGGCGACGACGAGAACGGTGGGAATGATTTGGGGATTTTGTTTCGCGCGCGATCGAGAGAGGGAGAAAGAGATAACGGGCGTAGGCGATCGATCTGTGCCCTTTATTAAATCGCTATTTAGTTTCCCCTACGGATTTGTCCGTAGGTCCTTGGTTTGCGGCTCCGTAGGGGCGAACACCAAATTAAGAATTAATATTTTTATTCTTGAACGTCTTGGCCCGTAGGGGAAACCTTATAACCCTACGGATTAATCCGCAGGGCCAACATAAATCTGTCCCTACGGATTTCAATATCCGTAGGAGCAACCCTCTATTTTAGTAGTGTTTATGGCATATATGTATAAAATATATATGCAACACTTCCTTGCAACCGATATTAATATCTATTTTTATAAGAATAAAAGAAGAAGTTCGGCGGGGCCGTTGCCCCTGCTTGAACTTATATGGATCCCTCCTACCGTTATCCTTATTGTTTTCTCTCTACCACTTATTTTAGTTTTTTTAGATAAACTTGCAGAAAAGAATGATGTAACAATTTATTTTGTAAGAGCTATGGCTGATCCTTGTGCCTTTTCCAATCAGCTATGAGTCTACGACATGCATCACTATGTAACTCAATGGAAAATAACATTTTGTTTGATGGATGATGATTCTAATTGTATGGATTTTGAACTGTAGTGAATGATGTTCACGGCAGCACATTTGGAGTTTGGACACTTTTGATTTGCGCTCTTTGTTGGCTCTGTGCTTTCAACCTCGACAACAAGCCTTTATATATCGCGGCCTTTCTATCGTTCATCTATGCGTTCGGCCATTTTCTGACTGAATGTTAAATATATGATACGATGGCTGCATCTAATCTGACCACAGTTGGCATCTTTGTGTTAGGATCTTCTCAACTTTATGTTCGGTCTACGATGTAGCCGAATGTGTTTGGAGGAGAGAATGGATAGAGAATGGAGAAAGTATTAATAAACTATTCTTATATTTTCCTTGCTCTTTTAAAACTTTACAAAACATCTCCTTATATAGGAGTTTACATGCCCCTTTATTATGACTCTTCATAATACCAATTGATTACAATAACCGTTACATATCCTTTCATTAAACCTATTCATGAATTGGTATCCCTTCCTTTTATAACCGATGTCTCTTCAATTCTTTGTAACCGAAAACAAGTTTAATTTCTAACATGCTCCCTTAAACTTGTTTTACCATGCCGATCTTTCCTCGCAATTTTGCGAACACTTCAAATTTTAGGGGCTTTGTAAAAATGTCGGCCAGTTGATCTTGTGATTTGACATGAACGAGTTCGACCTCTTTCTTCCTCACATGTTCTCTGATAGAGTGATACCGAGTATCAATGTGCTTGCTTCGTTCATGAAACACTGGATTCTTCGCCGGTGCTATAGCAGATTGGTTGTCCACATACATCTTCGTAGGTCCTTCCTGTTCAACCTTTAGATCTTTCAGCAGATTTCTTAGCCATATAGCATGGCAAACTCCAGCCGATATAGCAACGTATTCGGCTTCACAAGTTGAAAGTGTCACTATCGGTTGCTTCTTGGAACACCAAGTAAATTCTGATTCACCGATGAAGAAAATGTACCCTGTCGTACTTTTCCGGTCATCTATATCTCCTCCCCAATCGCTATCGGTATATGCATATAATTCAAAATTGTTAGATTTCGAATAGAACAAACCGAAATTTGGTGTACCTTTGATATATCTCAATATCCTTTTCGCCGCTGATAAATGTGTCAATTTCGGTTCTTCCATGTATCGGCTGATCAAGCCGACTCCATATAGAATATCCGGTCTTGTGCATGTAAGATACCGAAGACTGCCTACCAAGCTTTTAAAATGCGTCGAGTCCACATTGCTCCCTTCATCGAACTTTGATAATTTTGTTCCGCAGTCTACTGGGGTATTGAACGAATTGCTTTGCTCCATATTGAACTTTCTCAAAATCGACCGAGCATATCCTTCTTGGGATAAGAAAATCCCATTCGGTCTTTGCTTTACCTCTATTCCCAAATAATATGCCATCTGACCGATGTCGGTCATTTCAAATTCTTTAACCATCGAGCTTTTGAAGTCATCGAACATACGTGGATTGTTTCCTGTGAAGATGAGATCATCCACATATAAACATACTATAAAAATATCACCTTTTTCGGACTTCTTTATGTATAATGCATGCTCATAAGGACACTTCATGAAACCGTGTGCTTGGAAGTATATGTCGATTCGACTATTCCATGCTCTCGGTGCCTGCTTCAGGCCATATAAAGCCTTCTTTAGCTTCAGTACTTTCAACTCATGTCCTTTCTTCTCATAACCGAGTGGTTGCTCGATGTAGACTTCTTCTTCAAGATATCCATTGAGGAATGCCGATTTAACATCCAATTGATATATCTTCCAACTAAATTGAGCCACCATAGCAATGATCAGTCGAATTGTCTCGAGTCGCGCTACTGGTGAGAAAACTTCATCATAATCAATGGCAGCTTGTTGTTTGTAGCCTTTGACCACTAACCTTGCCTTGTATCGCTCGATTTCTCCCTTAGCGTTCTTTTTCTTCTTGTACACCCATTTCACTCCTATGGGTTTCTTGCCTTTGGGAAGTTCGGTGATCTCCCAAGTTCCATTTCTCTCAATAGCACTGAATTCTTCGTCCATTGCTTCTTTCCACCTTCGGTCTTTGACCGCTTCTTCAAAATTCATTGGCTCGCATTCGGCAAACAAACAAAATAATGTTAGATTATTTTGCATTTCGGTTACCTCATATAACTCGGTCATAGTCCTCATCCTTGGATTTCTTGGTGGAGTTGAACTTGACGACGCTTCGGTTTGTGGAGAACCGACTTGAGGCGAATTGAACCGAGGTGTTGTTGCAGGGGATGGAACATCAACTTCGACTTCATTTCTTTTCTTTTCTTCTTGACCGAGTACTTCATTCGGTCTGCTGCTTTCGGCTTCATCGCTCCAACTCCATGAGCTTTCTTCATCAAATTTGACATCTCGGCTAACAATGACCTTCTTATTGACTGGATCAAACAACTTGTAGCCTTTTGTTCTTAGATCATAACCGATAAAAATCAACCGAGAACTTCAGTCATCAAGTTTTACTCTCTTTTGTTCGGGGACATGAGCATATGCTATGCTCCCGAAAATTTTAAAGTGACCTACATTCGGCTTATAACCATGCCACATCTCCTGCGGTGTTACATTTTGTAGACTCTGGGTTGGGCATCGGTTTAGAATGTACACAGCATATGCAACCGCTTCTGCCCAAAATTCCTTCGGCATATTTTTACTACTCAACATACATCTCACCATGTCTAATATGGTTCTATTTTTCGTTCGGCCACTCCATTTTGTTGTGGTGAATAGGAGGCCGTTAAGAAATGCCGAATCCCATTTTCTTTGCAAAAATTTTCAAACTCATTTGAAGTGAATTCTCCACCTCGGTCTGACCTGACCGATTTCAAATAAAACCCACTTTCTTTTTCCACATTCATTTTGAATCTTTTAAAATTTTCAAAAACTTCCGATTTATTTTTTAGAAAATATACCCATGTTTTCCTTGTGAAATCATCAATAAATGTTAGAATGTACCTTTTTCCACCAAATGAATTTGGAGTAATTGGTCCACATACATCGGTGTGGACAAGTTGTAATGGCTCCTTGGCTTTAAACTCGGCTTCTTTTGGAAAACTTGCTCGGTGATGTTTACCAAGTAAACACCCTTCACATAACTCTTTCGGTTCATTCATAATCGGCAAACCTTTGACCATGTTCTTCCTCGCCAACAAGTTTAGTCCGCCGAAATTGAGATATCCATACCTCATATGCCATAACCGAGCCGAATCTTTCACCGATGATTTTAGACACTTTGCTTCACCATATTTGATATCCAATAGAAATAGCCGATTCTTCGTCATCTGCACTTTTGCTATCAACTTCATTCGGTTATCTCTTAAGAAAAGAGTTCGATCCTTTAAATGAATATCGAAATTCTTTTCTAAGAGTTGTCCCAAACTCAAGATGTTGTTTTTCATATTCGGCACATAATACACATTTTCGATATATTTTTGTGATCCATCTTTCAGTCGAATTAAAATTTTACTTTTGCCTTTTACTGGTACCTTCGAACAGTCACCGAATGTGACTTGGCCACTCACCGATTCGTCCAAGTCTATGAACATGTTTCGCTTGCCACACATATGATTACTTGCACCAGTATCGAGATACCAAGTGTCGGCACTTTCTTCGTCACCTTTAAAAGCCAGCAGAAGTACATCGTCATTGTAATCTTCTTTCTCCACAAAGTTTGATTTTTCCTCGACTGTTTTTCCCCAACAGTCTGCTGCGTAGTGACCGAATTTCTTGCAATTATAGCATTGAACATTCGGTCTCCCTCTTCCACCAGTCGATCGTCCTCGGCCTCGACCTCGGCCGAAATTTTGGCTTTGGCTTCTATCGTCATTGTTTTGACCTCCTCGACCACCTTGTCCTCGACCGAATTGACCTCGGCCACGGCCTCTTCCTCGGCCGCGTGTATTTCCTCGATTTCGGTCATTTTGACCATTTTCAACCGAATCACCTTTCAAATTAACTTGTGTTTGTAGTAATTTTTCAATCGGTTCTTGCTTTTTCACGAACCGTTCTTCGTGGGCTTTTAGTGAACCCATCAACTCATCTATCGTCATTTCTTCAAGATTCTTTGACTCTTCAATTGAACACACAATGAAGTCAAACTTCGGTGGTAGTGACCGAAGAATTTTCTCTATCACCCTTACATCCTCCATTTTTTCTCCGTTCCTCTTCATTTGGTTGACCACCGTAAGCACTCGGGCATTATAGTCAGTCACCGATTCATTCTCCTCCATTTTTAACAATTCAAACTCCCTCCTTAGTGATTGTAAGCGTACCTTTTTAACCTTCTCGACTCCTTGGAAGGTTTTCTCAAGTATCTCCCACTGTTGCTTTGCATTAGTGGCAGCCGAAATCTTCTCGAAAGTCGAATCATTGACACCTTGCTCGATAAAGTATCTTGCGGTACAATCTTTCTCGAGTAATTTTTCGTGGGTCGTTCTCTGAGCTGCTGTCAGTGTAGCTTCATCTTGAGGCCGATCATAGCCTCGGGCCACCACATCCCAAGCGCCTACTGCTCCCAAAACAGTCTTCATTTTGATGCTCCAATTTTCATAGTTATCTTTGGTGAGGCGTGGGGCGTTGTACGAGAGTGTTGTTTTCGACATTTTCTTCGAACCTTGCTCTGATACCATTTTGTTAGGATCTTCTCAACTTTATGTTCGGTCTACGATGTAGCCGAATGTGTTTGGAGGAGAGAATGGATAGAGAATGGAGAAAGTATCAATAAACTATTCTTATATTTTCCTTGCTCTTTTAAAACTTTACAAAACATCTCCTTATATAGGAGTTTACATGCCCCTTCATTATGACTCTTCATAATACCAATTGATTACAATAACCGTTACATATCCTTTCATTAAACCTATTCATGAATTGGTATCCCTTCCTTTTATAACCGATGTCTCTTCAATTCTTTGTAACCGAAAACAAGTTTAATTTCTAACACTTTGCAGGTATCACACACCTCTTTTATCTGCTCATTGGCATTTCTCCAAAATTTCTTTCTAGAATTTTTTGTCTGTCATACTAGTCTTTTATCAATTGTTTATTTGAACCTCGTATGTAGAAACTTTCTTAAGGCATTAAGTAGTTTAGAGTAATTGCTAGTGATAAATTAAGTTAGAGTTTTCTGATCTACCATCTCAAGTTTACACGAACAATGTTCGGCTTTCTTTGATTTTGAGATCTCAGTCATTTAATTATAGGATATTTGTGAAGTGCAAAACTATTGTATTATTTACAAGCCTTGCATGCTTTCTGCACCACGAAATCATTTTATTATTTATCGCTTTCAATCTGAAAAATCTGATGTCAAGACATTCTACTCAAATGTGATTTGCTAAATAATGAAAACAGCATGCCAAATTTTCAAATTTTAATTTTCAATTTAAGCGTCGAGTTCGTTGTGACATTTGGTCATCTGAAAGGGTAAATGACCACTAAAACTAACCATAATGATCTTCCATCAGGGAATTGCGTGCTTGTAGAAGATTGAATTAAGAGAAAAATGTGGCGGTGAACTTCACAACCATATTCTCTTGCATTAATTCATAAGTAAATTATCAGTTGTTTTAAATCATCGACTAATAGGGTGAACGTAGGAAAATATTCACCATTCACCTAATCTAAAGTTTAGTGTGATTTAACTTGCCTACTGTATTAACATTTTTTCTCTATGGTTTTATACTACAAATATGTTTCTGTGGCTGATATATAATCCTTAACGGAAAGTATTCAGGTTTTCGCTTACAAGGATTTGTTGCATGGTTTTGTAAGCACATCAATTGTTTGGATGTTAGAATGGAATGCACATGAACCTAAGGTGTTGCCTCAAAGCTAAACTGAAGAATGGTAATTCTCCATTTAGATGCAGCAGGTATCTGGTCCCTTGTGGTTGTTATTCCTTTCGTGTGCCATTTGACACGATGCTCCCTTATCGTTGTTTGTTATGTTCATCTTATTGTTTCTTCATTGACATTCATGAACTTTATCGATCATATCAGAACATTGTATTAATAACATTCATCGTAGTAGCAATGAAAGTCTTATTACACAGCGTCAATCCTAGCACGCTCATTCTCCGTTTACTTCTGGGATGTACCCCGCAAGTATACAAGGCCAAAATTTCTTATTTGTTTAGTTCTTGATTAAAGGTTTTGATGTTAGAATATATACTTTATGCGGAAACATCCTTATACATGGACCTTTGAATTAATAATTATCACAAAACGATAAGAAAATTAGAGAGCGTACCCGAATTCGAAGATGAAGACACCATAATGCAAGAGCAAAAATTCCTTGACGAATTTCTTGGTTTCTTTCCCTTTATCCCTTTTGCTTTATATCATGAAATTTTGATCGAGTTTTCATGTATATTTAGGCAGGGAGAGGACCTATTTATAATTCTTTCCGTTCAATCGAGTACGTCCATCAAGTTAACCGAATTTTCAAGATTAACGAATGAGATTTGTTCTTACTAATGACATGATGGAAAAGTTAATACCACTAAAGGAAGTTACAAAGAAACTACCCATGTGCCATTACATCATTAAGGGAAGTTATAAACTACCTAAAGGCCATTACACCACCAAGGAAAGTTACAAAAGAAACTACCCATTCCCATACGGCCATTGTTAAAAACTTCCAACATTTTCCCACTTGGCCCGATTAAGTTAATAGCATAAAATAAATCTCATTCATAATGTTCATCGTAATTACCATCATATATATGATAAATCGTTAAGTAAGAGTTATGGCGGTTGTGTATTATTTTAATCAACACACTTTCTTCCATTTACCACAACACTTAAGGTTTACCATATTAGGTTCATAAGTGATATAAATTTCATAATAGTCCATAATAATGTCTCATAGAAACTTTCCTGCTACAATCATAATGCAATTATGTGTATACGATACTGAAAACAGGAAATTAACTAATATATGTCAGAAACATATCATAGAGCTCAGAGTGTTAATACAATCATAAAACATTTCCATTCTATGTACATGTTCTTTAAATAGTTTTAGTTGTAGGCCTTTCGTTAAAAGATCTGCTATCATGAGATTTGTCCTAATATGTTCAATCGACACTTTTTATTTCTGAACCTCCTCTTTGACAGAAAAATACTTTAATTCCATATGTTTAGCACCCTTTGAATATTTATCGTTCTTGGAGAAGAATACTGTTGCAGAATTATCACAATAAATTTTCAACGACTTGGTAATGGTATTGACGACCCCAAGTCCTGAAATAAAGTTTCACAGCCATAATGCATGAATTGTAGCTTCAAAACATGCTGCAAACTCTGCTTCCACGATGGATGAAGCAATGATAGACTGTTTTACACTTTTCCATGATATTGTTCCTTCAGCTAATTGAAACAGATACCCAAATGTGTTTCTGCTATCAAGACATACAGCAAAATCTGAATCCGAGTATTCAATCAATTCTAATTTGTTGGATCTTCTATACATAAGCATGTAATTCTTTGTTTCTTATAAGTACCTTAATAATTTCTTTGCAGCTTTTCAGTGCTCAATTTCAGGGTTACTTTGATACCTGCCCAACATTCCAACCGGGAAGATGATATCCAGTCTAGTACAGGTTTGCATATACATTAAACTGCCAACAATTGAAGCATATGGAATTGATTCCATTTCTTTATGTTCCACATCGTTCTTTGGACATTGCATGAGACTGAATTTGACCCCTTTCTGTATGGGAATAATTCCAGCCGAACATTTAGCCATATTAAATTTCTCTAGAATTCTTTTGATATAGCCTTTCTAAGACAATCCCAATAGTCCTTATGATCTATCACAGAATATTTCAATTTCTATCACATAGGATGCCTCTCCCATATCTTTCATTTCAAATTTTTCTGAGAGAAAATCTTTTGTTTCACGCAACAATCCAAGATCATTAGCAGCAAGCAAAATATCATCAATATATAAAACCAAAAATATAAATTTACTCCTACCGATCTTTCGGTATATGCAACGATCAACAATATTTTCCTTAAATCCGAAATATGTAATGGTATCATTAAACTTTATATATCATTGTCGAGAAGCTTGTTTAAGTCTATATATTGATTTCTTAAGTCTACACACCATGTGATATTTTCCTTCTATTGAGAAACCTTCAGGTTTATCCATATAAACTTCTTCCTCAGGATCTCCACTAAGAAAGGCAGTTTTCACATTCATTTGGTGTAACTCTAAGTCATAATGAGCCACCAATGCCATAATAATTCTTAATGAGCATTTCTTTGAGATAGGTGAAAATGTCTCTTTATAATCAATGTCATTCTTTTGAGTATAACCCTCACTACTACAATATGGGGTTGTCCCTACGGACTCAGGAATCCGTAGGGGCAACTATTTCTTGTCCCTACGGATTTATCTGTAAGTCCCCATCGTTGTCTCTACGGTGCCTTACGTTCTAATTTAAAAATATTAAATAGTAATTTATTGTTTGGCCCTACGGAGCCGCAAACGGTGGACCTACGGTTATGTCCGTAGGGGCATATAAATAGGTTATTAATAAAAAAAAGCACAGAAAAGTCATTCATCGTTCCCAAAAATTCTCTCTCACTCTCCCGCGCCTCGATCGCCCGTTCCCGCTCCTCGTCGCCACCGCCCTCCGCGCCTCGTCGCCACCTTCGTCGGTCGTTCCCAAAATTTTCTTGTCAACTTCCTCGTCGCCACCGTCCGTGACTCGTCGCCGATCGTCGTCGACCACCGATTTCTTTCGTCTCCTCCACCGCCCAGTTAGTAATTAAATCTCAAATTATTTATAATTTTGATGATGTTAGGTCTAGGGTTCGGGGTGAGGGTTAGGCATCGGCATCGGCATCGGGTTCGGTTTAGGTTAGGGTTTAGGGTTCGGTTGGGGTTGGGGTTCGGTTGGGGTTGGGGCAGGGGCTGGGGCTGGGCTGGGGCTGGGGCTAAGGTTCGGTTGGGGTTGGGGCTGGGCTGGGGCTGGGGCTAGGGTTCGGTTGGGGTGGAGCTGGGCTGGGGCTGGGGCTAGGGTTCGGTTGGGGTTGGGGATGGGGCTAGGGTTCGGTTGGGGTGGGGCTGGGGCTAGGGCTTGGGCTTCATCACCTGATATAGTGAAATACAAAGCGTACTTCAGTACACCCAACCTCATTGAGTTTCCTATTGAAGTTCCCGGTCAAACGGCATATGCATATTTTTATTCGCCATCAAATCCCAATTATCAAGCTATCGAGGACGAAAAGCTACCTTTATTAGTCGAGAGTCATGGTAATAGACTTGTCATTATAGATCATAGTCAATTGTTTTTCCTATCATTTTCTTGATCCAGATGCTAATCAACTTGTTAGTTACTGTTTTTATGACGTATTTGTCTATATTTGTTGACAGTGGCCTTTCTTTTGGATGAACATGTTTTTTTGATGCATGTTTCAGTCATGTGAATTCATATGTTGCGTATAACGCTTTATGATATCAGTATCCTACATTTGTAGTTTTAATTGTTGATTGTTATAGATGAATGCCATTGCAATAATAGTTTTTGGTTGATATATTAATTTTTCAAATATTTGCATGTATGTATCCATGCCTGCCTGCATATATGTATATATAAGGATAATGGGTATATTATTAGGTTGCCGTAGGAGAAAATTTTCCTTCATATGGCTGTCAAAAGTCAATCCTTAATCTCTTTGTGGATGATCAGTTCTATCAATCTTGATCTTAATGGTTTAAAATCATGTTACACATAGAACAAGAATACACAACAAACGCATCATTAGAGAGTGATTCAAGATGTTCAAGCTAAAACAAATATACGATACTCGATGATAATATGAAACCTTCATATTCTCATCGATACTCATATATGAAACTAAAAGCGCCACTTAGTCCCCGTCTATCGGTTAACATACGTTCGATATTTGTCGTGACATAGAACTATACGAAGGTTGTTAAATATCGGACGGTATAGCTCGATACTAACAACCGTCGTATAGTCTATGTGACGAGAAGATTCGATCGTATGATAACCGATAGATTTGTCCCGTGTGGACAAGTTAGGAATGTATAAAGCAAACATCTTCATTCACTTGTGTTTTCATCCGTTTCGAGATATTTCGTCGGTACCTTTCCGCTGGTTCTCCGTGTACAAAGATAGATTAGATGTTTATTTCAACGTTGTTTCACAGTTTTGAAATGATTATCTATTCTATTACAGTGTACTCGGAGAACAGCGGGGAGGTGCTGCCGAAATTTACTCGAAACGGTTGAAAGCACAAGCGAATGGGTGTTCGCTCTATACATTCTTAATGGGATAGAAGCCTTACCCCCGACAGCCGGAACACACACATACAACAAGAATACACAACAAACGCATAATTAGAGAGTGATTCAAGATGTTCAAGTTAAAACCAATATATGATACTCGATGATAATATGAAACCTTCATATTCTCATCGATACTTATATATGAAACTAAAAGCGCCACTTAGTCCCCGTCTATCGGTTAACATACGTTCGATATTCGTCGTGACATAGAACTATACGAAGGTTGTTAAATATCGGACGGTATAGCTCGATACTAACAACCGTCGTATAGTCTATGTGACGAGAAGATTCAATCGTATGATAACCGATAGATTTGTCCCGTGTGGACAACTTAGGAATGTATAAAGCAAACACCTTCATTCACTTGTGTTTTCATCCGTTTCGAGATATTACGTCGGTACCTTTCCGCTGGTTCTCCGTGTACAAAGATAGATTAGATGTTCATTTCAACGTTGTTTCACAGGTTTGAAATGATTATCTATTCTATTACAGTGTACTCGGAGAACAGCGGGGAGGTGCTGCCGAAATTTACTCGAAACGGTTGAAAGCACAAGTGAATGGGTGTTCGCTCTATACATTCTTAATGGGATAGAAGCCTTACCCCCGACAGCCGGAACACACACATACAACAAGAATACACAACAAACGCATAATTAGATAGTGATTCAAGATGTTCAAGTTAAAACCAATATATGATACTCGATGATAATATGAAACCTTCATATTCTCATCGATACTCATATATGAAACTAAAAGCGCCACTTAGTCCCCGTCTATCGGTTAACATACGTTCGATGTTCATCGTGACATAGAATTATACGAAGGTTGTTAAATATCGGACGGTATAACTCGATACTAACAACCGTCGTATAGTCTATGTGACGAGAAAATTCAATCGTATGATAACCGATAGATTTGTCCCGTGTGGACAAGTTAGGAATGTCTAAAGCAAACACCTTCATTCACTTGTGTTTTCATCCGTTTCGAGATATTTCGTCGGTACCTTTCCGCCGGTTCTCCGTGTACAAAGATAGATTATATGTTCAATTCAACGTTGTTTCACAGGTTTGAAATGATATCTATTCTATTACAGTGTACTCGGAGAACAGCGGGAAGGTGCTGCCGAAATTTACTCGAAACGGTTGAAAGCACAAGCGAATGGGTGTTCGCTCTATACATTCTTAATGGGATAGAAACCTTACCCCCGACAGCTGGAACATACACATACAACAAGAATACTCAACAAACGTATAATTAGAGAGTGATTCAAGATGTTCAAGTTAAAACCAATATATGATACTCGATGATAATATGAAACCTTCATATTCTCATCGATACTCATATATGAAACTAAAAGCGCCACTTAGTCCCCGTCTATCGGTTAACATACGTTCGATAATTTATTCTTTTCAACGACAAACGCACACATAAAGCATATACACAGATTTTCTCCTTTGTCAGAAACTATCCCGTTCTTAGATTTCTCAATATAGTCACCATAACCTACAATTTATATGTTATACAGTCTAACATGGCCCATGAGTACATCAGAGTTAAGGACTGGATGTATGTGGATTGGCAACAACGTATGCAACCTAAGTTTGTCGCAGGAGTTGCTGCTTTTATTGAATTTGCACGCGCATATAATAAGATCATAATAGAGAAGATTCTCTGCCCGTGCGATAGATGTGGCAATAAGTACAGGCAGAAGGTAGAATTGGCAGAGCTTCATATTGTAAACTATGGGTTTACTAGATTTTATACAACTTGGAAATATCACGGGGAAGGAGAAGAACGCAGTAATGCGGCAGAAAAAGAAGGAGAACACGATAATGCGGCAGGAGAAGAAGGAGAATTCGGTAATGCGGCAGAAGGAGAAGACGGTAATTTATTTCCATCAGAAGAAATGGAGGATATGGTAGAGGCTGCCCTAGGTGAATCTATTCGTACCGAAGATGACATTCCTTCCGGTCAAGGACCGCGTGCGGATAAATATGAAAATTTCATGAATGATGCTAGAAAACCAATTTATGAGAATGCGAAGTATTCCACCCTCTCATGGTTCGTCCAACTTTTCCAAATTAAGTGCCTAAATGGATGGAGCAATAAGTCATTCACAATACTTTTTGCGTTCTTGAAAGATTCTATGCCTCCAGGAAATAACGTGCCCGACAGCTGGTACGGAGCCCAGAAGATGATGTCTGATTTGGGTCTAAAGTGCGAGAAGATTCAAGCATGTCCTAAAAATTGCGTGTTGTACCGGAAAGAGAATTCAGATTTGAAAGAGTGTCCAACATGCGGAGAGGCCAGGTATAAGCCGAAAGATTCTGATAAGAAGCTTGATATACCTGTCAAGATAGCACGATACTTTCCCATAACACAGAGGCTACAGAGGCTATCCAGGTGCAAGAAAACAGCCGAGGAAATGATTTAGCATCACCGTGCTCCTCCAAGTAAAGATGGAAAAATGAGCCATCCAAGAGATTCACCGGCATGGAAGGATTTCGATAGGAGGCACACAATATTCAGTAACGATCCTCGTAATGTCCGGCTCAGACTGGCTAGTGATGGCTTCTGCCCATTCAACTATATGGCTGGAAGTCACAGCACATGGCCCGTTATAATGATAATTTATAATATGTCGCCTTGGTTGGCTATGGACCAATCATACTTTATGATGCCTCTTCTTATCGACGGACCAAACTCACCGGGAAACAATATCGACGTCTATCTCCGACCTCTGATCGAGGAGTTGAAATCTTTGTTCATTGATGGTGTAAAGACATACGATGCAAACACAAATACAACCTTCATACTGCGTGCGGCTTTAATGTGGACAATTAATGACTTTCCTGCGTATGGAATGCTATCAGGTTGGTCCGTACATGGTCACAAAGCATGTCCTCATTGCCATCAACACACAATATCGAAATTCTTGAATTTTAGCAGGAATGTTTGTTATTACGGCCATCGACGTTTCCTGCCTCCAGACCACCCCTATAGGTTAGACATGGTTCACTTTGATGGTCATCAGGAGCTTCTTGGACCTCCATCCTCATTGTCCGGAGAGGACGTGACTGCTCAATGGGATGGTTACAATAATGTGACCTTCGGGATGGATCCGACAAAACAAGTCAAACCACCATTTTGGAACAAGTTAAGCATTTTCTTCGAGCTTCCGTACTGGTCAACAAATTTAGTGCGTCATTGTCTGGACGTCATGCATATAGAGAAAGGAGTATCAGAGCACATACTCAACTTGCTTCTTTGTAAAGACGGAAAATCGAAAGATAACCTGAATGCTCGGATGGATCTACAGGAGTGGGAAATAAGAAGTGAATTACACCCTAGACCGGTAGCGGGTAAACCAGGCAAGTTTGTACTTCCCAATGTTGCTTATCATATATCACAACCGGAGAAGAAAAGATTCTTGCAGGTGTTGCATAATTTGAAAGTTCCCACAGGTTTCTCAGGATCATTCAGCAAGAAAATAAAAATTGTGAAAGGCAAGATCGATGGACTGAAAAGTCATGATCACCATGTTATCGTGGAGCACCTTCTTCCATTAGCCCTCAGGGCTTCTCTCCTCGAATCGGTTGGTCTAGTAATCAAGGACCTATGTTGTTTTTTCAGAGAGTTGTGTGCTAAAACACTGGAGGTTGTGACGCTGGATAAACTAGAAATTTCTATTGCGTTGATACTTTGCAAGTTTGAGCGTATTTTCCCACCGTCATTCTTCGATATCATAATACACTTGACGGTTCATCTTGCAACTGAGGCTAAATTAGCCAGACCGGTACAATATCGATGGATGTATCCCGTCGAGAGATACGTGTAATTTTTCGTTTCGCGCAATTTTTAAAATTATTGTTGTCCTGTATGCCCGTATTTATTTATTCAACATATTTTCATTAGGTACCTCTACACTCTTAAAAAGTATATACGCAATAAAAATCGACCAGAGGGTTCTATCATGCAAGGTTATCTTCTTGATGAAGCAACCACATTTTGTTCCCGCTATCTGGACGAGAATATTGAGACAAGACTTAACCGGCCTCGAAGAATTCAAGACGGGCCATATGGTAAAGCCGATTATAAGAGAGTAGACACTATGTTTACCAACAAGATATACCGGTTTATCTTGCTTAATTGCGTATGTCTTGAACAAATTAGAGAGTAAGTTTTTTTGGATTAATTGTTATATTTGTGTTTGTGTGTGTATGAAATGATATAATATTAATGTCACCATTATTTGTCGAAAACAGAATTCATATGATATAATTTTAACGAGGTACGTGAGGGGCATCCTGATTGGAACAAAGAACGATTGGAAAAATATCATCAGAATAATTTTTGTGATTGGGTCACAGATCATGTAAGTTATTCGAATAACATTTTATTGCTATCAGTTTTAATCTAAACTTGTATCGTTATGTATTTGTCGTAAAATTTGTTTTGTTAGATCCACGATCCGAACTTGTCTGCATCATTTGAGAGTGATTCAAGATGTTTAGCTTAATTTCCTAGTATGGAGGTTGCATATTACAAAGGATTTGGTGTCCTTGGATACAAATTCGAAGTTAAGGACATAAAAACATCTAGAACCACTCAGAATAGTGGGATTGCGACGGTAGGATCGGACGGTGTGATTTATTATGGGTACTTAAATTGTATACTCGGCATCCACTATCCCGGACGATCAGAACCCTTTTATATATTCCAGTGTACTTGGTACGATACGCGAACCGATACGGATAAGTGGAGAAGCAATCTTGGGACTTGGAAAGATGAATATGGATTGACCAGTGTGAACACACTTCAATTTACGGTCAGGAAGATCCGTTTATCTTTCCGAACCAAGCGTTCCAAGTATACTACTCACAGTGTTTGAAGCATCCGGGATGGAGTGTTGTATGCCGATGAAAACCCAGGGATGTCTACGATATCCCAGAATTCGAGGACAGCGATAAGGATGAAGAAGAGAGAAGGCTTAGAGTGCTCCGACCGTCTGTTTCGAAGGACGGGTTGTCTTCGGCCGATCATAAAGTTGCGTGAGTTAGAAATGACATCGACGATGAAATCCAAGTAGATATGTATAATGCACCCACGAAACGAAAAAGGTTATCAGTAATGTTATATTATTACTTCACATTTTACGATCTATACATATATAGTCAATACTTTTAATGATTGTCTAATGCGTCCACGAACCGTTTATCTAGATTTGATGACGATGACGGGAGCAGCGAGGGGCGGTAGGAGCTCCAGCCGTGGCACCGGCAGAGGCAGAGGCAGAACGGTTCTGCCGCCCGAAGAGCTGCGTAGGGAGCTTCAGAGGGCCGGTCTTGCACCCAGATCGGAGACCCCTTCGGATGCCTCCTTCCGTGTGGACTTTGCCACACCTCTAGGTATATTGCATGCATATCCATTTTGAATGTAATATTATAGATATCCATGCATGTTTATGTCAAAATTACTTATATTGTCAATGTTTGATTGTCTAGTTGTTGGTGATGCGTCCACATCAGGGACAGAGGCCACTCCCGCTCCTCCAGATATGTTTATATATCATATAGTGCATGTATATTGATTTAGAATGCTATATCATAAATATACACACATTCCTTTTGCTCTTACTTAGATAGTAATTTTTATTATTGTCTAGCTGTAGGTGGTGACACCACCGCACCTACGGGTATGTTTATATATCCTATAGTGCATGCATATTGATTTAGAATGTTATATTATTGATCTACACATTCTTTTTGCAATTACTTGTATAATCTATTTTTAATTGTCTAATTCTAGGTGGTGCGTCCATATCTGACGCAGGGGCTATTCCTGCAACTTCCGTACCCTCCGCATCGTCTGTAGGTTAATATGAATAAATATAAAATATTTATTCATTTTACATATTCTCTATAGAATAAATATGAACTTCATGGAAATTTAGCGTCAATGTTTATTTTCTAGTTGGAGGGGATGCGTCCGCATCTGGGACACCGGCTGTTCCTCACCGGAGGAACTATCGTCACGCTTGTGCTGCTGCCCGGGCCCAGACTCGTGCTTTAGTCACCGGAGGTATATATCACACTTCAATTTTCATTTAACCTTGATTTCTTAATACAACTTTGTCTTAATATTGATTGTCTTGATATTTCTTGCAGACGCAAGGCCTCCCCATCCCCAGAGGGGGACTCGAGGCCCGAATCAGTCCCATAGGCTGAGGCCTGACAGAGCTAGAAGGAGGCAGCATTCCCCCTCTTTATTACCCTTGATTATCACTATACCGGTCCTCATGCCATGAGGTTCGTGTTCTCCTCCGAAAGACGGCCAAGACGATATGGGGACGTCTTGCCTGAGATTCGGGCCAGATGTTATTTGGTTTTATCCGTCCACCTTTCCGAAGATGCCAAGTTGATTTATGGCACCGTGTATCAGAGGTTTAGACGGATGCGGCCGATGTAGCAGACTTCGTCAGATTCCCCCTCGTTCGAGGGGTTTTGATTGTGGGGATGCTCTTCCCTGCAGGCGCAAGCCCCTACAGTTAATTACGCTACCGCATCGCGGTAACAACTTTCTCCTTCTCCAGAATTTCACTTCGTGTCATGGGTGTTTATTTTGTTTGTGGTTGTCCGTGGATTGTATACAGAGACTAATTTATGTCGTCACCCATAGGAAGTGGATTAGTCCAAATCCGTATTTTCTTAGATTTGGTTTTGGGGGTTTGGTTTGAGGATACGTTAGCCGTATTTAAGGCTAAGATCAACTCAAACGTTTGTTAAGGATACGTTAGTCCAGTTTGAGACTAAGATCAACTTAACGGGATCGTTTAGATCCGACAAAAGAGCGTTTGGGCTTTATTGTTCCAGTTTAGGGACGTAGTGTTCCATTTAATATATGGCCGTCGGGACCCATCACCTCTCTGACGACGTTGAGGGATTACAACGACAGGTGTCAAAGGAGTTCAGAGATATACCCTTGAACCAAAGTTGATTGGGAGATCTATAGTCCAATTTGGGACTAAAGTCTGTTTGAAGGTTTAAAAATACGTTAGCCATATTTGAGGCTAAGATCAACTTAGACGGGATCGTTTAGATCCGACAAAAGAGCATTTGGACTCTATTGTTCCAGTTTAGAGACATAGTGGTCCATTGCCAGTTTAGGGACATGGTGGTCCATTGGTTTAAGGACGCTTAAGTCCGTATATCGGTTTAAGGACGCTTAAGTCCATGAGTTTAAGGACGCTTAAGTCCGTATATCGGTTTAAGGACGCTTAAGTCCATGAGTTTAAGGACGCTTAAGTCCGTATCAATATATGGCCGTCGGGACCCGTCATCTCTCTGACGACGTTGAAAGATTACAACAAAAAATATCAGAGGAACTCGGAGATGTACCCTTGAACCGGGTGTAAATTGATTTGAGAGAGCATTTCTGCTCAGTTCAATTTAATTTGAGGACTTACGGCCAGAATTGGGCTAAGTCCAGTTGAAAATATTCAACATTTTATTTATCATTGGCCTATTAGTCCTTTGCTTGGGCTCTACCCTTTATTAATGCATAGCATTGGGCTTTTAATTAAATGCACAGCATTTGTCTTAGTCTGACAGACCTCTGTTTGGGCTCTGCCCTTTTTTTTAAATAATGCATGGCATTTTATTTTCGTCTGTTTTAGACTTTTTTTCCTTTTAATTGGGCTTTGCCCCTTTTAATAGTGCATAGCACTTTTATTTGGTCTGATAAACCTTTTTTTATTGGGCTCTGCCTTTGATAATGCATTGCATTAAATGCTCTGACAGCGCCCCACGTGGCTTGTCAGGCGCTTTGCGCTAATTGAGGAGCGCAAGGCGTAAACTCATATGATGGTGACACGTGTCACGCTCTGGTGAGCCCAAGCGCAGTGCGCTGCACTGTTGAGCTGCTGACACGTGGCGCGCTCTGGTGAGTTGCGCCAAACCAAGAGCGCAATGCTCGTTTTTTAAAGCGCAAGGCGCAGATTGCTCTAGGGCTGACACGTGGCGTTCTCTGGTGGCTTGCGCCAACCCAAGAGCGCAACAGTGCAAATTTTACAAGTGCAGGGCACTGCCTTATATTTTGATCAAATTTAGATCAAAGAAAACAAGTTTTTCTTGTTTTCCAGAGAGGTTTTATCTCAAATATCAAGAATCAGTGGTTCATCAAAAGGCAATGCCTTCATACAGAAGTAAATTACTTCTTCTTCTTTTTTTTTTTATTATTTTTTTTATTGAAGATCTTGATCTTGTTCTTAGATCAATGATCTTTTTAGAAGAAATTCTTCTTTTTATTCAAAGGTTTTTACCTTTTTTTATCTCTCTGGGTTTCTTCTCAAAGTTTTCTTTTTAAGAGCTCTGTACTCTTTATCTTGATGTCAATGTGTTTTAGACTTGGAGTTTAGGGGCCTTTTTATAGTGCCAATTGATTTGTTAAATCGGTTAAAGAGAACTTTCTCTGAGTGATTTAGGGATTTTTCCCTACCGTTGGATCTTTGATCCAAGGGATTCTGTTTTACAGAAAATAATCTTCTTGTTTTAATAAGATCAGAAAGATCTTTATGGAATTTTAATTCTGTTTTAGTGCTGGCACAGTTGGCTCAAGCGCATCTGCGCTTGACACGTGTCGCGCAGCGCAGAGCGCAGCGCAACTGCGCTAGCGCAACTGCGCTGACACGTGTCGTGCAGTGCAACTGCGCTAGCGCCACTGTGCTGACACGTGTCGCGCAGCGCAACTGCGCTAGCGCAACTGCGCTGACACGTGTCGTGCAGCACAGAGCGCAAATCAGCTGAAGCGTTGCTTCCTTTATTTTTACTTTAAATAGAGCCTTGCTCTGATGGGTGCGCTGTCTTGGGCGCTGCACTCTTTGCGCTGGCGTGTCTGATATTGACACGTGGCGCGTTGCGCACAGCGTAAGGAATCTGAAGCGTTGCTTCAATTATTTTGACATTTGATTTTCAAAGTAGAGCATTGCTCTGATTGGGGGAAACAGAAGCGTTGCTTCACTTCCCGCCTTGGAATTTGAACAGAGCTTTGCTCTGATTGGGGTAAATAAATGCCCCCCACAGTTGCGCTTATGTGGCACCAGACGTGAGCACAACGGTGGCAGAATTCTAACCGTCGCGCCATCTTTTGGAAGTTGAAATGGCTCTTCAATGCCTATAAATGGGACCTTTGGTCCCTTAGATGATTTTCATCTCTTCATAAGAATTTTTATTCAGAGCCTTGCTCTTCAATTTAAGAACTTTTCAAGAGTAAAACTCTGTTAAAACCTAGGTATAGTTTAAAACTTTTAATAAACCAGGGTTTTACCCATTAGCAGAGGTTTGCTCTCATAGATCTTTTGATCTGAAGAAAACCCCTTTAGGGTCTCATTAGTAGAGCTTTGCTCTCTTCAGATCATGATCTTTTCTTGGGGTTTCTTAGCCCATGAATCAGAGCTCCGCTCTCTTGATACATGTAGATTTCTTAATCTTTTATGAAGAACTCTTAAGAGTTTGATCATGGATAATGAAGATCAAAAATGGAGTTTTATCTTTGATGGATTATATCATCTTTTCATTGTAAGGCTCTCAGCGTTCTCGGGGAATTTCTTTGAATTCCCCTCATTACTGAATTTGATAGGTGTCAATCCTGTTTGCAGAGCATTGCTCTCGAGGAGTTTAACTCCCTGTGCCTGTTTTTTTTAATAAGAATTCGCTTAATCGGTCTGTCTGCTAATTCTGTTAATTTTCTTTTACAGGAGCAATGAACGCCCACATGTACGACCTCGATGAAATCATCTCTTACGGAGACATCTGCCGACTCGGCCGTTCTCAGAACCGAGAATTTACCAACGCCGAGTGTGCCGAAATCATGAGTCGCTTCGGCGCATACAACGGTCAACTGCTTCCTTGACGCTCCCCTTTGTTGAAGCTTATTGTGGGAGCCATCTGGGAAGCTCTTCCCCTATTCTGTACCGGTGTGCCACTTGGGGTGTTGGATGCCGCCGAGGATAAGGTGCAATCGGTGTACCTGATGAACCTAATCTCAAAGAGACGGCGAGACAATCTTGTCGATCTCTTGCACCAGGCCTTCCAATAGTCCGCCATTCTTGCTGCTTATCGGAGGGAGGAGGACATCAGTGGGGATCCCGACGTCCGTGCTCGCAAAAGGAAGCACACTAGGATGGTTCGCCAGGCTTGGGAAGTCTTGGATAAGGTCACTTTTGAGTTCCTCAATCCATGTCCTGGATTTGAGGTTTTGCCATTGTAATCATTTGGATAATGTCTTTGTTTATTTCTTTATGATTGTAAGAACCCTTTGCGATATGAATGGAAAATTTCTCATTTCAGCTTGTCTTATTTCTCGTTCTGAGTCTTTTGCACATGCATGAATGGATGTGTCTCGAACGCTTGATCAAATGCAAATCGGATGTTCTTTCTGTCGTTTTCTTCTTTCTTTTATTATCAGCATGTTACCTTAGTAAACATGGTCGATAGATGATAGAACGAGCATCCTGTCTTGGCTTCTTCAAGAAGCAGCGAGGGCTTAGGCCGCAGGTTCAGATCTACTGCCTAAGACTTTTCAACTTTATGAGCCGTGAGGGTCTCATAAAGACTTTTCTCCCTACGGATCGAGAGGATCTCGTAGGTGTATTTTCTCCTTAGGAATCGTGAGGATTCCTAAGTGCGTTTTCTCTTGAGAGTCGTAAGGATCTCACAAGAGAATTTACTCCCTTACGAGTCGTGAGGACTCACAAGTGATTGTTTCCCTCCGTGTCGAGATTCAACTTTGGAGAGTGTGACCCGTGAATAGTATGCAAGAGTCCATTTTGGACCGACTTGCAGGGTCCCATTGCTTAGGGAACAAGTTTTTTAATCCCTGCCGCCTAAGGCTTTTCCTCACGAGTCGAAACATATAGAGCAGTTCTCGTAAAGACACAAATTTCCTCACGAGTTGAGATGAATCGAGCATTTCTCGTAAGAGTATCCTAACGTCACAGTTAACCTCTGCTCTTTATGATAGAGGTCTGTTAGGGTCTGTGGTACTTAGGGTTTTGGCCGTCGTACCGTCGCGTTGGCTGATATATTCCTCGATATGCAATCTTGCTTTTCGAGTAGCCTTGCGATTGTCATGTCTCTGATCCCTTCGGGGGCTGGAAAGACATCTTCAAGTAATCTTCCAGGTAATATTACCGTCGAAAGAGCAAGCGTAGGGATATTCCATGTCACTTTTTACTTGAGGTTAGGCTCATTTTGGAGAGCCCTGATGAGTCATAACCACTCCGCGCTGGTGTGGGATAATCTCCGATAGTCTTTCAGGATTTATATGACTTGCCGTCAAGACCCTGAAGCTAGGAATTTGGCCTTCGCTTCGTTTGCTGGCATTCCGTCCTCTATATCGAGATGAATGTCGCGGTTGTCTCTAGGATGTTGGTGAACCGTCGAGGTTTGGAACTAGGGACTTTGCCGTGGCTCCGCTGTTTGATTGTCGCGTCTGAATCCTGTTGGAGGAAGAACGCTGAGGTGACATCTCGTCTGCTGCATCGAGACGAACGTCAAGGTGGTAACCATTCCGCACTGGTGTGAGATGATCTCCGGTTGTCTTTCAGGCTTTATATGACTTGCCGTTAAGACCTTGAAGTTAGGAATTTGGCCTTCACTTCGTTTGCTGGCATTGCATCCTCTATATCGAGAAGAATGTCGCGGTTGTCTCTAGGTTGTTGGTGAACCGTCGAGGTTTGGAACTAGGGACTTTGTCGTGGCTCCGCTATTTGATTGTCGCTTCTGAATCCTGTTGGAGGAAGAATGCCGAGGTGGTGACCACTCCGCACTGGTGTGAGATGATCTCCAATTGTCTTTCAGGCTTTATATGACTTGCCGTTAAGACCTTGAAGTTAGGAATTTGGCCTTCGCTTCGTTTGCTTTGTCATGTCCGAATCTTGTTAGAGGAAGGACATTGTTGTGACATCTCGTCTGCTGTATCGAGACGAATGTTGAGGTGGAGCTGGGATTTTTCCGTCACTCCGCTTTACTGACCATGGGGTCTTTTGCTGACGTTGCATTTACATCCTGGTGGACTGCAAAGGAACGCCGTTGTTGACATCTCGTCTGCTGTATTGAGACGAATGTTGAGGTGGAGTTGAGATTTTTCCGTCACTCCGCTTTGCTGACCATGTGGTCTTTTGTTGACGTTGCATCTGCATCCTGCTGGACTGCAAAAGAACGTCGTTGCTGATTCTTAGACTGTAGATATTGTCGTTAAGATTTGGAGCTAGGGACTATACCGTGGCTCCGTTTTCTGATGGAGCATGGGGAGGGAAGATATGTTTCCTTCCTTGTTTGCGCCCCTGGATTGTATACAGGGATTGCCATGATATCGCCTGTAGGGCATAAATTTCATTATATATTTTTTTTCTTTCCATGATGCTCTATCATTTCAGCTTTATATCGCGAGGGTTGCGATTGCCCAATCATTTCGGCTATTTTTCGCGGCGCCCAATCATTTCGGCTATTCATTTTATTTTCACTTGCTGCTTTTTATTGCGAGTAGCCCAATCATTTCGGCTATTTATTTATTTTTTACCCGCTGCTTTTTATTGCGAATTGCCCAATCATTTCGGCTATTTTGCATGCATACATTTTTACTTGCTGATTTTGTTGCAAGTTGCCCCATCATTTCGGCTATTTCGTATGCATGTGTGGCTTGCTGGCTTTTCGCTGTAAGCCTGGGATTAGACACCGATTTCGGTATCAGCACCGCTACAACTGGGACGTTGCCAGGAGAGAATCATCATTTGCCTCTGTCGATGTCGAACAAAGGTGGCTTAGCGAACAGGGTTAGGATCCTGTCGACTAAGGCTTTTGACTTCATGAGCCGTAAGGGTCTCACAAAGGTATTTCTCCCTACAAGTCGTGAGGATCTCGTAGGTGTGTTTTCTCCTTAGGAATCGTGAGAATTCCTAAGTGCATGTTCCTCTGTAAGTCGTAAGGATCCTATAAGAGAGTTTTCTCCTTATAAGTCGAGAGGACTTATAAGGGTTATTCACCATATGGACATATCCCTAGTCACGGGTGGGACTTTGTTAGGGAAATGTTTATTCGCGCCCGTAGATTATATACAAGGGTCAATATTAAGCCGCTTGTAGGGCAATATCGAAAGTTGTGGGGGTTGCTTAAGAACAGGTTTAGGTCTCTGTAACTTAAGACTTTCAAATCTTATGAGCCGTGAGGGTCCCATAAGAGAGTTCTCCTTACGAATCGTGAGGATCTCGCAAGTGTAATTTCTCCTTAGGAATCGTGGGGATCCCTAAGTGTGTTGCTCCCTTGTGAGTCGTAAGGATCTCACGCGGGTGGTTTCTCTTTACAAGGTCGAGAGGACCATGTAAGTGTCTTTTAACGAGGTTGCGCCCCTTCGGGTTTTCACAAACACTCGCCGGTAGCCCTGCTATTTTTACTCACGGAGCCCTTTCAGGTTTTCATCCGTGCCCTTTTTGCTTATGGGCATACCGTTTTTTTATTCTCTTTTTTTAACGAGGTCGCGTCCTTTCAGGTTTTCACAAACACTCGCCGGTAGCCCTGTTGTTTTTACTCATGGAGCCCTTTCGGGTTTTCATCCGTGCCCATTTTGCTTATGGACATACCATTTTTTTAACACGCCAACCTGAGGATGCCGCGGACTGGTAGTAGTTTAACGACGTTTCGGTCATTTGCAAGTTTTAGGACATTGCGGTCCATCGTTAGTTTAAGAACGTTTCGGTCCGCCGTCGCCGTATTTGAGGCGAACCTCTAGTTTACTGACTTTTCGGTCTATGGGGCTTTCCCTATGAATGAGCATGATGTCCCTGGTATATCCATCTTTCTCGGAGCATGTGGTTGTGACGGGCTCACCTTCCAGTTTTCGGACAATACGAACTTGCCCTGTTGGTATTGGTCTTCAACCCAGTTTTTGAAAACGTAGCAGTTTTCGATGGGATGGCCCAATACTTGGTGGTAAGGGCAGTAATTAGGAGTGTCGACATCATTCAGTTGTAGCTGGTGTTTCGGTTCCGGTAGAGTGATAAGCCTGTTGTGGACTGCCACTTCAAACAGTCTCCTTGTTTCACCCTGGGGAAATGAGTAAGGACGTTTCAAGCTCTCATAGAGGAGTTGCCGCTTGTTGCTTTGGCGAACAACTGGTCTAGGGCCACTCGATTGTTGTTGAGTGTTGGCGACGAATGCTGTTTTTCCTTTTCCTTTATCTTTTTTGTTCGCTCCGTTGTTTGCGGGTCCGAGATTCTCTCCGGCATCGTGCAATTGCACGGCTGAATGTTCTTGCAACTCCTCAATTCTTTCTTTTTAGAGAAGGATTCTTTGAAGAGGGGGACGATGGCTACTATTTTGTCGGAGTCGCTCCCGAAGGTGAGAACTCGCGGTACCTCGGGATCAATCCTATGACAATTGCCAGCAATTCTTTTATGCTCATCTGTCGCATTCTTCCGCTGTCTACGAGCTTCACGCTTTGTCCTGTTGAAGTGTTGCCTGTGAGCGACATACCCTTGCCACCAACACTTAAAGGAGTCGCAGTCTTCAGTAGGATGTGCGATCTTCTGATGATATAAGCAACAATTAGGATGCATCTCTACTCCACCGAGAGTGTTTTCTTCAGAGGGTAGTAGCTTCATTCCCATTGATATGGCTTTAGCAAACCTTTTCCTCGTCTTGAATTTGTTTTTATCCGCATCGGATGTCTTTTGATTCGACGGGAATGCCTCGACTCTTTCGTCTAGTCACCGGCGTTTGGCTCCTTCAAATATGGCTATCTCACTCTCCTGATTGACTTTACTTTTCAGACGAATCTCATTCAGGAAGGCATCGATCATCTCATCTGACGGCCACAGAAGTTCTGGTTCAGGACCCGCCCTCAGTTTCTCGGTGCAAGGAGCCTCTTCATCATCTATCAATGAGTGAGAGATCATATGACAACTTACTACGTAGTCCTCAGATTCATCTGATGAGCTCTCTCCCTCATCTTCCTCTTGAAAGGCGTGGCTGAGGAACTCTTGGAGTGTGGTGGGAGTCCTTGCCTTTTGATTGTACTCCTCCAGTGCGTCGATCTGCTTCTGTAAGTCCATGCGCTTGTCGCCCGGCTTCACGGGCCTTTTGGACCTTTTCTTCTTCTTCTTTGAAGATTTGGACAGCTGGGTACAAGTGCTTGGGCCACCACCATCAATTTTTAGAGTTGGGCGCGGCTTTAGCATCCCTTCGATGATCTCAGGTTCCAACGGGTTCTTCCACCTGATTGCCGGACACGTCTGAAGATCGTTCAGCATCCTTTTGGTTTTAGCGGATAGCACAACCTCCCACGGAGTTTCTTCAACAAGGGAGCATGTTGCCCCCGGCGTACTCACCTTTTTAGGTGTATGAGGTTATGGCGGGTTCACCTTCCATCTCTCGGACAACGCGAACTTGCCTTGTTGGTATTGGTCTTCAATCCAGTTTTTGAAGACGTAGCAGTCCTCGATCGGATGACCCAATACTCAGTGATAGGGACAGTAATTGGGATCATTGACGTCGATTAGCTGCGACGGACATTTTGGACTCGGCAGATTGATGAGTCTGTTGCGCACTGCCAGCTCGAACAGACTCCTTGGTTTATTCTGAGGAAACGAGTAAGGACGTCCTAGTCATTCCTCGAGGGATGGGCGTGGACGCATATTGTCTCGACGGACCACCGGCTTTAAGTTGCTCGGCTGTTGTTGAGTATTGGCAACGATGATCGCTTTCCCTTTCTCAGTTCGAGAATCTGGCCTTGGAGGAGACGGTTTATGTCCCATCTGATCCATTTGGGCCAACTTGTCGATCAAGGCCTGGAAAGTAGTTGGCTTGAAGAACATCATGAATTGTGAGATGGTCGCTTGTGGATCAAGAGTGCTCACGAACATGCCCACCGCCGGTGCTTCTTCGATCCGCTGTTCGCATTTCGACCACAGATTTCGCTATCGTGTTGCGTATTGAACCCACGTTTCGCTTGGCCTTACCCTGGCATTGATCAATGCGGTGATCGGGGTGCGTTCACTAGCACTCGCGAATCTTTGTGTAAACAATAGCTCCATCTCCGCAAATGTTTTGACAGAGTCGTTAGGTAGCTCTGAATACCATTCAAAGGCCGTTTCTGACAGGCTACCAACGAACTGGCGGAGTAGTAGTTTGTCATCACCTCCGGTGTTGCCGCATAAGGCTCTAAATTGAGCGACGTGCTGATGCGGATTTACCGTCCCTTTATATACATGGAACTTAGGGATCGTATATCCCGGCGGGTAATTGATTTGGTCATACCAGTCCGGATACGGTCGTCCGGTTCTAACAATTTGCCCAGGCGCTTCATTCGCCTGATGAGCTCGTATTTGCTGAGCTATATAGTCGTCTAATGCAGCTTTGGAAATGGTTTCCCCCTTGACTGCTGAAAGGGCAGGAGGAGGATTAGATGTCTCCCCTCCGTCGTTTCCGACAATGATTGGAGGGTCTTCAGCTGGAGGTCCGGCTGTAACATCATCCCTACCATATCTTGGAAGAGGAGCGCCATTTGTTTTATGTTAGCCGCTTGCTCTGCGGCTTCTTTGTCCTTCTTTTCGAGGACTCTGTGTAAGAAATCAGCATCAGTCTCTTGTTCGTGACGCTGTTCTGATAGCGCCTCCGAGCTTTCTTTTGGCCCGGTAAGTGCAGCCATTGCAGTCATCATTTCCTGAAGCTTCTGTTGCTGCTCCTGGGCTTTTGTCACGGATCGGGTGAGAGATCGGTGACCCGTCGAAGCACGGCTTTCCTCCTTTCTGGCAGCCATATAAACAGTGTGCACCACCATGCCCCCAGACTTGGGGCGTTTGTGTTCAGCGCTTTTACGGTTCGCCATGCTCACAGGGGCTTTTTGCGGCCTCCTTTTCTTTTGAGTGATTGACGTTGAGGGAGCCGTTGCGGTGGGCACCCAGTCAGCTGCTGCTTTTTTCGGCTTGACAGAGTAGTCCATTTCCTGCTGAACCTTCATCTTTTTCTGTAGGCGGAGATAGTCTTGATCCATCACGGAGTCTTGTACTTGACGCCAGACCTTGTAAATTTCAGAGGATAGCCGTTGAGGAGGTTGCTCCGGCTTCTTCTCTGTAGCATTCTTCACAGGTGAAGGAATTCTCTTTAGCACTGCAGTAGGAGATTTTCTGCGTACCTTGTTGAGCAGTTCAAAACTGTTCTCGGTTGGAACAGCAGCATTGATTTCCACCATCGGAGCTGGCGGAGTTATCCCAGAGGGGGAGTTGCCCCCAGCCTTCCTCACTCGGCGCCAGTGGCGACGTCGAGCGTGTCGTGTGGATGGAGTTGTTTCAGCTATAAGGGTGACTTCATCGTGCCCCCTCTGGGCAGGGGAAGCAGCTTTGAGGACCTCGCCTGGAGCAGAAACCGGAATGGCCATCCTTGTAAAAACTGACTTCTTGGAAGGAGAAGCCTTTCCAATAATTTCGTCCGCTTGAGCCAGGATGGCTATCCGCTTTGGGATGGCAACTTCAGGTATCACGGGCTTATAGACGTTCTGACCCAGTCTGTTGAAAACTGAGGTATTGAAGTTGGGCGACCCGTTGAGAGGGGTCACGGCAGTGGTAAGTCGATCAAAGACCGACTTCTTTGGGGCTTCTTGCAACGTCATTGGGGCATTGAAGCTCATCGGTGGGAGCATGGTCCCAAAGAACAATCCGGTAGTGGCCTGAGTTATCTGGTCCACCGGCATAGCGAAGATGAAGGCCGCTCGAGGCCCGTAAGTCACTCCTCCAGCAGGGACGGAGCGAGAGTTGCAGTTGCAGGT
This sequence comes from Agapanthus africanus, assembly GCA_030015575.1. NCBI lineage: Eukaryota > Viridiplantae > Streptophyta > Magnoliopsida > Asparagales > Amaryllidaceae > Agapanthus > Agapanthus africanus. The sequence continues at coordinate 816,405,387 of CM057339.1, read as the reverse complement.
AGTGCAGTTGGAAGCCATTGATCTTCTGTTTTCTGCACGGAGCAAGACACTAAATCTAAGTACCTCGAATCCACAAGCAACTACAGCAAACCGCGATTCGTTCGCGAACACGACACACGAAGTGTGGAGTGGAAAGAGGAAAAAATCCCACCGGGCGTGCCAGAATCTGTTCCCCTCTGAAAGACGGCCAAGACGACGTGGGGACGTCTTGCCTGAGATTCGGGGCAGATGCTATTTAGTTTTATCCGTCCACCTCTCCGAAGATGCCAAGTTGATTTATGGCACCGTATATTGGAGGTTCAGACGGATGCGGCCGATGTAACAAACTTCGTCAGATTCCCCCTCGTTCGAGGGGTTTTTGATTGTGGGGACGCTTTTCCATGCAGGCGCAAGCCCCTGCAGTTAATTACGCTACCGCATCGCGGTAACAACTTTCTTCTTCTCCAGAATTTCACTTCGTGTCGTGGGTGTTTGTTTTGTTTGTGGTTGCCTGTGGATTGTATACGGAGCCTAATTTATGTCGTCACCCATAGGACGTGGATTAGTCTAAATCCGTATTTTCTTAGATTTGGTTTTGGGGGTTTGGTTTGAGGATACGTTAGCCGTATTTGAGGCTAAGATCAACTCAAACGTTTGTTAAGGATACGTTAGTCCAGTTTAAGACTAAGATCAACTTAAACGTTTGTTAAGGATACGTTAGTCCAGTTTGAAACTAAGATCAACTTAACGGGATCGTTTAGATCCGACAAAAGAGCGTTTGGGCTCTATTGTTCCAGTTTAGGGACATAGTGGTCCATTTAATATATGGCCGTCGGGACCCATCACCTCTCTGACGACGTTGAGGGATTACAACGACAGATGTCAGAGGAGTTCAGAGATGTACCCTTGAACCAAAGTTGATTGGGGGATCTATAATCCAATTTGGGACTAAAGTCTATTTGAAGGTTTAAGAATACGTTAGCCATATTTGAGGCTAAGATCAACTTAAACGGGATCGTTTAGATCCGACAAAAAAGTATTTGGGCTCTATTGTTCCAGTTTAGAGACATAGTGGTCCATTGCCAGTTTAGGGACATGGTGGTCCATTGGTTTAAGGACGCTTAAGTCCGTATATCGGTTTAAGGACGCTTAAGTCCATGAGTTTAAGGACGCTTAAGTCCACGAGTTTAAGGACGCTTAAGTCCGTATATCGGTTTAAGGACGCTTAAGTCCATGAGTTTAAGGACGCTTAAGTCCGTATCAATATATAGCCGTCGGGACCCGTCATCTCTCTGACGACGTTGAAGAATTACAACGAAAAATATCAGAGGGGCTCGAAGATGTACCCTTGAACCGGGTGTAAATTGATTTGAGAGAGCATTTCTGCTCAGTTCAATTTAATTTGAGGACTTACGGCCAGAATTGGCTAAGTCCAGTTGAAAATATTCAACATTTTATTTATCATTGGCCTATTAGGGCTTTGCTTGGGCTCTACCCTTTATTAATGTATAGCATTGGGCTTTTAATTAAATGCACAGCATTTGTCTTAGTCTAACAGACCTCTGTTTGGGCTCTGCCCTTTTTTTTAAAATAATGCATGGCATTTTATTTTCGTCTGTTTTAGACTTTTTTTTCCTTTTAATTGGGCTCTGCCCCTTTTAATAGTGCATAGCACTTTTATTTGGTCTGATAGACCGTTTTTTATTGGGCTCTGCCCTTGATAATGTATTGCATTAAATGCTCTGACAGCGCCCCACGTGGTTTGTCAGGCGTTTTGCGCTAATTAAGGAGCGCAAGACGCAAACTCATATGATGGTGACACGTGTCACGCTCTGGTGAGCGCAAGCGCAGTGCGCTGCGCTGTTGAGCTGCTGACACGTGGCGCGCTCTGGTGAGTTGCGCCAACCCAAGAGCGCAATGCTCGTTTTTTAAAGCGCAAGGCGCAGATTGCTCTAGGGCTAACACGTGGCGTTCCCTGGTGGCTTGCGCCAACCCAAGAGCGCAACAGTGCAAATTTTACAAGTGCAGGGCACTGTTTTATATTTTGATCAAATTTAGATCAAAGAAAACAAGTTTTTTCTTGTTTTCCAGAGAGGTTTTACCTCAAATATCAAGAACCAGTGGTTCATCAAAAGGCAATGCCTTCATACAGAAGTAAATTACTTCTTCTTCTTTTTTTATTATTATTATTTTTTTTATTGAAGATCTTGATCTTGTTCTTAGATCAGTGATCTTTTTAGAAGAAATTCTTCTTTTTATTCAAAGGTTTTTACCTTTTTTATCTCTCTGAGTTTCTTCTCAAAGTTTTCTTTTTAAGAGCTCTGTACTCTCTATCTTGATGTCAATGTGTTTTAGACTTGGAGTCTAGGGGCCTTTTTATAGTGCCAATTGATTTGTTGAATCGGTTAAAGAGATTTTTCTCTGAGTGATTTAGGGATTTTTCACCACCGTTGGATCTTTGATCTAAGGGCTTCTGTTTTACAGAAGATAATCTTCTTGTTTTAACAAGATCAGAAAGATCTTTCTGGAATTTTAATTCTGTTTTAGTGCTGGTACAGTTGCCGCAAGCGCATCTGCGCTTGACAAGTGTCGCGCAGCGCAACTGCGCTAGCACATCTGCGCTGACACGTGTCGCGCAGCGCAGAGCGCAGTGCAACTGCGCTAGCGCCACTGTGCTGACACGTGTTGCGCAGCGCAGAGCGCAGCGCAACTGCGCTGACACGTGTCGCGCAGTGCAGAGCGCAAATCAGCTGAAGCGTTGCTTCCTTTATTTTTACTTTAAATAGAGCCTTGCTCTGATTGGATGCGCTGTCTTGGGCGCTGCGCTCCTTGCGCTGACGTGTCTGATTTTGACACATGGCGCGTTGCACATAGCGTAAGGAATCTGAAACGTTGCTTTAATTATTTTGACATTTGATTTTCAAAGTAGAGCTTTGCTCTGATTGGGGGAAACAGAAGTGTTGCTTCACTTTCCGCCTTAGAATTTGAACAGAGCTTTGCTCTGATTAGGGTAAACAGTACGGCCGGTATATGGGGGATGAGAGCCGGCTCGTGAATAACTATCCACTTCACGTTGAGTGGGGCAAGCAGCACCGGCGCTCATTCGCTCTCTTCTTTGATCAGGCTCGGGTATTAATATATATTTTCATTTAATTTATCCAATATATTTATTATTAACACTTGCAATCTAATAACAATGTTTTTATTGTATTTTCAGTTGGATTACGATTTTCAGCCTGTACCCGACCCTGATCACCCTGGGAGGGTGCTCGACCTTCATGCTCTGTACAATGGCCTGATGAAAAATATGCAGACCAAGGTCCGATACAACAGGAATGAGCTGAAGGCCGACCACTACTCCCTGTGGATGGTGACCCCCAAGGCAGAGATAGCGGCCCTCCTATCTACTCCGGCCTTTGCGAGAGTCAACGTAGAGACATGGCCTCTATTGTGCGAATATTTTGACTCTCAACGCAAACAGGTATGTATTTTAAATGTAATTCATTGTTTAATATATAATTTATTTTTTTGTGTTCCTTAATTAGAAAACTAAATGTGAATGTGTTGTGCAGAAACAGGCCGCTCAAAATATAGAGAATAGGAAGTCGGCGAAGAGGGGTCGCCCCACCTATACAGGTGGCTCGAGGAATATTACTCGAGTCATGAAGTTATCGGTAAATTACAATAGACCGGCCTTTGTGATATAATGCAATATTAAGAGTTATTTTCTAATATATCTAATATTAAGAGTTATTTTCTAATATTGCAGACAACTCAGACCCTGGCGCAAGGTGGTACACCGAGCGTGCTGTCTGCATATCTTGCCGTCCACGGCATCTCGACAGATCCCGCCACGGGCGAGCTTCGATACCCCGACGTCGCTACCCAGGAGTATTGCGTAAGTGTTAATATTTATTCAACCCCTATTTGAAATTTTAGTTTTGGAAGGTTCAAATTTAAATGATATACTTATATTTTACTGGTTAATGTGGGTGTAGGAGCGGGTGGTTGAGCAGGCCGAGGTATCAGGGATCGATTTTATCGGACAGAGCAATCCGAGGATGCTGACCCCAGTCCTGAACGCCGCACACGGAGGGCACCACGGAGGTTGGGAGAGAGGCCGGGGACTGGGCCCTAGCAGGGTCCATATGAGGTTGGACTCCACCCCGGCGGTTACTTCCTCCGTCTCCAGTGAGCGACGTATCCATCTGGAACTGGAGAGCTTGAAAGCCACCGTTCAGGAGTTGAAGGAGATGCAGGTATGTATACTACTTAATAGTAAAATATCATGTCATATTATAGATATCAACATATCCAATATTAGTACGTAGCCTGAGCTTATTTGGTTGTAGACTTAGCTTTGATTAATCATACATACATATCTAATTAAAATAAACTACGGTTTTCCAAACTAGATATCCAAATGGGGTTTCAAAATAACTTGATAATGATACGAATTCGAATAATACACAGTTCTTACTCGCTTATTACACACGTTAGGTCCAGACGCGACAGGGTATATCGGCCGAGCCTCCACATGCATCTCCTTCGGCTGCGGCTCCGCAAGCCACTACATCGGATGCAGTTCCGCAGACAGCTCCTATAGCTCCATCGCCCGCTCAGACTCCCGCAGCCGCGGCTCCGCAAGCCACTACCTCGACGGCGGCTGCGCAGATTACATCGCCAGCTTCACAGCTCGCTCAGACTTCCGCACGCTCCGTATTGCATGATTTATTGACCGAGGAGCAGGCATGCCAGATTCTGGCGTTTATCAGAGGTGGAGCTGGACCGAGCTAGGGTAGCTTTCTGATTCTTATATTTTAAACATGTATTTATTTATATGATACATATTGTACTACATTTTGGACGATATTGATATTGGTGGTGTTTGCGTGTTTATATTTATATCATATTCTGCTTTTTGGTTTCTTTTGTATATTATATGCGTGAGATGTGATTATGAATACTGCGATATATGTTCTGTGTGATGATTAATTTTATATTTGATCGATGCATATATTATTGTGCACAGGGCGAGAAAAAAATAGGCAGCCCTTTTTTTTTAAAAAACCTGATAATATGTACCTACGGATTAATCCGTAGGGCCCAACGTTGCCCCTACGGATTAATCCGTAGGGGCAAAATATCAGGATAACTGATATTTTCCCTTATGATCTCAGTATCAGGGGGTTAATCTTGCCCCTACGGATATATCCGTTGGGGCAAACAAATACCCCTACACAGTTATCCGTAGGGGCAAAATATCAGGAATCCTGATATTTTGCCCATACGGATGGGTACCTATGCATTTATCCGTAGGGGATACTATTTGGCCCTACGGATTCATCCGTAAGTACACCTAATCTATTTTATAAAACCGTAAATAAAATATTTTTTTTGCCCCTACAGCCTATTCCGTAGGGCAAACTGGACCTACACATAACTCCATAGGGGCAACTTTTAGTCCGTAGGGGCAAGTTCAAGGTTTCGACTTGCACCTACAGCGTTTGTACCTACATGGTATTTTCTTGTCCCTACGGATATATCCGTAGGGGCAGTGGCTTGCTCCTACGGATAAATCCGTAGGGGCAACCCTAATTTGTAGTAGTGCCTTGGCAACAAGTCTAGCATTATATCGTTTAATATTGCCATTTGAGTCACGCTTAGTTTAAAAAACTTATTTACACCTGACTCGCTTAGAATTTTCTAGTAATTCGACAAGATCCCAAACATTGTTTTGCTTCATGGATTTTAACTCATCTTTCATAGCATCAATCCATTTATCAGACTCAGAACCTTTTATGGCTTGTGAATAAGAAACCGGATCTTTATTAATCCCAATATCAAAATCTAATTCTTGTAAATAAGCCACATAATCATCCGGAATAGCCAATCGTCTTTCCTTTTGAGATCTTCTTAATGGTATTTCTAATGATTCATTTACATAGTTTCTTCAAGGGTTGATTCATTATTTACATGTTGTTCAGTATCGTTAAGATGTTCCTCGACCACTGGAGCAACATGTGAAGGGGTAAATGAAGGAATTGTCATAGGTAAAGGAATATTTAACCTAACTTTCTTTATATCCACATTTTGACGTTCATCACTCCCACTAACTTCACCACTTTCAATGAATTTCGCATTTCCGATTTCTACAATTCTTGGGTTATGATTTGGACAGTAAAACATATACCTTTTAGATTTCTCTGGGTAACCTATAAAATAACCACTGATCGTTCGAGAATCTAATTTCTTTTCATGTGGATTATAAATTCTTGCTTCTTCTTGGCAACACCAAATATACAGGTGTCTTAAACTAGGTTTTCTCCCGGTCCACAGTTCAAAAGGTGTTTTTGGAACCGCTTTACTAGATACCCCGTTTAATAAGTATATAGCGGTTTTAAGTGCATGCATCCATAATGATTTGGGTAATGAGGAGTTACTCATCATACTTCTAACCATATCCATTAACGCCCGATTATGCCTTTCAGCAACACCATTTTGTTGAGGTGTGCCCGCCATAGTATATTATACACATATGCCATGACTTTCTAGGAATTTTGCAAATGGACATGTACATATATTGTGCTGACTCAACATACCTTTCGTAATATTCACCACTTCTTATCAGACCTTATGATTTTCAATTTTTTCTCTAATTGTATTTCAAATTCATTTACATACACATCAAGTGCAATTACAGCTTGAGATTTTCCATGAAGTAGATAGATATAACCATAACGTGAAAAATCATCGATGAAGGTGATAGAACATTTTTCTCCATTAAAAGATGAAGCATCAAAAGGTTCACATATATTAATGTGTATTGTTTCTTCAAGAAGTTGGCTATTTCTTGTGACTCCTTTCTTTTTATGTTTGGTTTGCTTTCCTTTAATGCAATCTGCACACATAAACACATTTGTAAGCCCACTAATCATTAATAAACTTAATACAGAAATCCCATAATAAATTGATAAACACATTATTACTTGGTATCGGACGATAATTGGCTCGAAACTCTAATGGTCATTTTGGGGGATCGGAATCAACCGAGATTTCATACCATCAAAATACTTTGATTTTTCATATGCTTAGGTCCTAAGCAATAGAGATCAACGTGAATGGAGCTTCATTCACATTATAGAACACAAATTTCATTCAGCGCACAGGTTAAAGGGCTCAAAATACTTTGATTTTTTGTACGCATTGGTTTTTAAGCAATATATAGAGATCAACATGAATGGAGCTTATTATCCAAGTCTTGTATAGATCAAATATTTAGTTTCCAGATCTGTTTTCCTAATCATTGTGCGATGGAGCAAACTTATATATTTATCAACATCGTATGGCTGTGATCTATCATCTATGTATGTAGTAATGGTTAATACATAATATCAATGCGGCAACGCCTGCTTGACATTTCAGAACAGTATCAGAATCAATGTATATCATAGCAGTTCCTTCTGTTCTTATATTTGAACTTGAAGTAATTTAGGATCACACTTGCTTAAATTAATTTTCTTCTACTATTTCTGCTTTTCAGAACCTAAAATTCCGTTAACAGATATATTTTTGGTAGAAAGGTTAAGGGAGAAGAAAACAGGGCTACTGCCATATTTTACTGCCCGCCCCTTTTAACCCCAGAATACCGACTCCCTTTTAAATGCACCAGTCAAAAAAGAGTGTGATACAATCGTAGTTGATAAAACAACGGGGGTTTGAGTTAGGTCTAAACGATATGCATGAAGATGGTTTAAAAGATACGATTATATAAAAAAAACATAATTGTTAAAAAAGGGTTTATTGTAGCTTATTCTCAAAGTTTGTAGCTGCTGTACCTACTTCATTTCCGGGAATGGTCGTCTAATGCTTGTTCATTTTGCAGGCATATAATGATTGGACTCTGATGACTAGAATTACGGAAAATTAGCAACACAGAGCACTACCTTATAGAACTACATGATTTAGATTTAGATTTAGATTTAGATTAAGCAAATGTGAGCTTGATGCAATGAAACAAAATATATCTAGAGAGTATATAATTATATATCTAGAGGGTAGGACCAACAAACTAGATTAAAGGATTAGTTTGAGGAGTATCTAATCGTAGTTTCTCAGTTCACTAGCATCTATGCTAGACTCCACTATCGATACTTTATGGCATATATGTATAAAATATATATGCAACACTTGCTTGCAACCGATATTAATATCTATTTTTATAAGAATAAAAGAAGAAGTTCGGCGGGGGCAGTTGCCCCTGCTGGAACTTATATGGATCCACCCCCTACCGTTATCCTTATTGTTTTCTCTCTACCACTTATTTTAGTTTTTTTTAGATAAACTTGCAGAAAAGAATGATGTAACAATTTATTTTGTAAGAGCTATGGCTGATCCTTGTGCTTTTTCCAATCAACTATGAGTCTACGACATGCATCACTATGCAACTCAATGGAAAATAATATTTTGTTTGATGGATGATGATTCTAATTGTATGGATTTTGAACTGTAGTGAGTGATGTTCACGGCAGAACATTTGGAGTATGGACACTTTTGACTTGCGTTCAACCTTTGTTGGCTCTGTGCGTTCAACCTCAACAACAAGCCTTTATATATCGCAGCCTTTCTATCGTTCATCTATGCGTATTGCATTTAAAAAATAGTTTTGAAGCATTTTTATGTTATAATTTGTTTTATGGGATAGATATGAATTTCTACATATGTATATGAATTTAAAGAACATTCAGTTTTGAGATGTTAAGACATTATAAGGACAATTATTAACGCCCCATCTCAGATTGAGTTGGGCGACGAAACAATTTAAACCAATGATCTAGATGACCCTTTTCCTTATTTCCTGAAGGTTTTTTAATAGCTTAAATAACCTCAAATCTCTTCAGATGGCTAATTTCTATGCCTAGCTGGAAATATTTCTGAGTAATGTAGAAACTTTCTTAAGGCATTAAGTAGTTTAGAGTAATAAAAACAGCCACTCTGTTTCTGTTGTTAATTGCTAGAGATAGATTAAGTTAGAGTTTTCTGATCTACCATCTCAAGGTTACACGAACAATGTTCGGCTTTCTTTGATTTTGAGATCTCAGTCATTTAATTATAGGATATTTGTGAAGTGCAAAACTATTGTATTTGTGAAGTGCAAAACTATTGTATTATTTACAAGCGTTGCATGCTTTCCGCACCACGAAATCGTTCTATTATTTATCGCTTTCAATCTGAAAAATCTGATGTCAAGCCGTTCTACTCAAATGTTGCATGGGCAGTTACATTATATAAGAAAAGTACACAAAATTAGAGGAAAGGGAATATTGCAGCTAATACAGTGAACTAATATTTGATATAATCAAAATTTTGAGAGAAATGATATTGCCTTTTCATTATTCTATCAGGTGAAGTGTTACCGTGCACTTCTTTAGTAAAATGTAACGTGTTCATAGTATAAATTGTTAACAAAATCCGATTCAAATGCTTGTTTTTAGACTTGTATGGTAAGAAGCCATTATATTCTTAACAAAATTTTGACAGTCGACTTAATAGAATGAGAACAGTTGGGATATTAAAAATAATTGCTATGGTGCAAGATGACAATTACAAGCAAACGATGCATGCGACTCGTAAAAAAATCCTATCTAGATGCAAATGCACACATCAGATCCTTAACAAATATGATTGGTAAATAATGAAAACAGCATGCTAAATTTTCAATTTAAGCATCGAGTTCGTGGTGACATTTGGTCATCTGAGAGGGTAAATGACCACTAAAACTAACCATAATGATCTTCCATCAGGGAATTGCGTTCTTGTAGAAGATTGAATTAAGAGAAAAATGTGGCGGTGAACTTCACAACCATATTCTCTTTAATTAATGCATAAGTATATTATCAGGTGTTTTAAATCATCAACTAAGAGGGTGATGTAGGAAAAAAGGTGGCAGGACATGTTCCTAATCACGAGTATTTTGAGTCGTGTATTGGGTCCAATACCCAACTACAAAAGAATCAAACCTGATCAATCTAAATCCTATGGCTCTGATACCAAACAAATCCTGTCACGTCCCGCTTCCCAGAGTGCGCTAAGATCGGAACATGACAGAGCCAACTATGCTACATGTGGATAGGAAATATCCCTCCACAGTCACATTACAGCTGTCTAGAGATATCAAGAGTAATAGAAATAAAATAAACTATTTAGTACATGTCCATGAGTCAGAATAAACGAGTCAAGAAATAGTATGCGGAAGCAAAAGATCCAATAAACAATAACAATCTGGAAAGTAAACATAACTAAACTGGATACTAACAGGATCCTCACTGCTCGGCCTGACGGCGGAAATACTCCTGATCAGCCTGCGACAATGGTGGAGGATCTGGGCCATGCAAAACCCAGACATCAGTGCGTCATAATATCAATAATTCTTAGCAAGCAGGATGTGATGAAATATGCAGGCATGAAGTATGAACAGTAACAAGTCATCAATAGCAAGTAAACCGTAACATGAATATAGATCAGTGAACAGGATATAAACAGGTGAAGTGCAGTGAGTAGTCTAAACTGTGCTATAAGGTTATCTACTCTAAAATTATTCGAAATCAATTAATGTAATTCTCATCGTAACCCATCAGTCTATGCCCCGTTCATTCCCCACGGGACCACGGTACAATATATAATAGACTGTGAGTCTATGTCCCGTTCATACCCCACGGGACCACGGTACAGGATGTAATAGCCTTTTAAGTTACGTTCAGTTACAATCTTGATTTTCCCATATCCCCACGATTATGTGTGTAAGTCAGGTATTGATAAATCGGGAGCTAATACCAACACAGGATCAAGTAGGTACAGTTTTGTCTAAATAGATACAGGATATGTCCGTAGGGACAACAGGTCAAAATTGTTGGCATTAGTAACAAGATCAGGTAACATGTCAAGCTGTGGTACATCAGGTCATGTCAGGTGGTATACATGTATCAAGTCATGTCAAGTAGTGCACAGGTATCAAGTCATATCAGTAGCAGTGTATCAGGTCATGTTAGGTAGTGCACAAATGTCAAGTGGGTGCTCATAATCAAACTGTAATAAGTATGGGTGCATAAAATCAGGTATGAAATAACATGAATGGTATGCAAATAAAAGGTATAGATGCACAACTATTGATTAGGGTTAACTTTAATAGTTCTAAAACTAATTAGATTGCACTTTATTAAACATGGGGTATTAAAACAACAGTATTAAGTTATTAATGAGATTTGTAAATGCAATTATATGTATTCTATATGATATGGATGCAAACGGACATCATATAATCGTAAAATGATAAACTAACAAGTGCGGAACATATAACTAAGCAGTATGAAATGTAACTATTCAATTTGATGCAGTATATGATAGTATAGTATATAACAAGATAAGTTTTCATGATTTAGATCTGAAATGATATGAATGGATGCATACAGTCATTGTAAAATTGTGAAACGATTACTTTGGATGCTCGGTTTGAAATTCAATTATTATATTTGTTAAAATAGATGCATCTAAAGTAATGTAGCATGTATTTAAGATTGGTTTACATGCCCTAGATCTGAAATGCACTATACAGATGTAAACGGAACGTCGAAAAGCTGTAATATGAAACATGGGGTGCTTGATTTAAAATACATGTGTGATATTTATTTAAATAGATATATAATGAGTCATATAACATGTAGCAAGATTAATTTGCCTAGACGGACAAGAACGGATGTGTACGGAACGTTCTACGTCGGCGAAATGTCGCGATGCGCGCACGGTACACGGAACGGTTCTAAATAACGCACGAGGGTAATCACGCAGGCAAGGCACGTTCGCTGGGTCGTCTGGATCGTCGGCGTCGTCACGGCTCCGGCGATCGCTGGAAAACAGATTTCATAAAAGGATAAAGAAAAGAGAAAGAAAAAGAAGAAAAGGAAGAAGGAGGGAGAAGGGCTGTGCTTACTGGGTTTGTGCACCGGAGTTGTCTTGGGGTCAGAGGAGTTGACAAGGGGCGACGACGATGAAGGATCGCCGGCGGCGAGATCCACAGCAAAGGCAGTGGGAATTCTCGGGTGCAGGGATGTACAGAGCTCAGGGATGCAGAAAATGGTGGAGGAGGAGATGAGGAGGCTTTGAGGGAGTTGAGGAGGCAATGGGGATTATTAGGGTTAGGGTTTAAGGAGGCAGAGCTCGGTGACGATGGGTTGAGGAAGAAGATGGGAGCTCAGAGTTATATAGGAGGAGGAAGTTGAGGGAAAGAAGGGAGGTGACGTTAGCGTATCGGGGAGGTGATGGGATCCAAGATTACTACAGAAATCGTGAGGGATGAGAGAAAGAAGGAAGAGAGAGAAAGAGGGAGAAAGAAAAGAGAGTGGGGGGGCCAGCTAAGAAAAGAGAAGAGAGAGAGTTTATTTAAGGAGTTAAGATTTTAAATTGAAAAAGATTTTTTTGTTTGTTAATTAAATTTAAACGTTGATTTAAAGAAAAATAAAGATATTAAATTTAATAAAATTTGAATTTTGGCGGGATACAAAATATTTCAAAACACGCCCGGATCGGGTCTGAAAAATTCAGATTTAAAATATGAAAAATATATGCGACTTCCAAATTTAAAAATGAAAGCTCGAGTAACGAAAATGCATACCCCCAAGAACGGATGCACATACGTGCGCGTAGCCATCCAAACATATCCGTTTTGCTGAACGGGACGAGAACAAGATACGCGGATACTACCACGGGATTAGGGGTATCATGCAGGCCATGTTACATATTTTAAATTATTTTCTGTGACTTAAAATGTTATATGGTAAAAGATACAATACCAGATAAAATGCCAGTATGCCGGATGTAAGAAAGTGCACAAGTCTACGTAATAAGTCAGGATAGACCATAAACATGAATCAAACAGGTTTCAAACATGCGGGTCGGGTCGGATGCTAATACAGATGTCAGATATACTATTCGCACCCAAAACACAATAAATTAAGAAAAATACCATAAATAAAGAAATACGTGCACTGGAATTGATATAAAAGAACTAAGGTATTACAAGTACAAAGATAGATTAGATGTTCATTTCAACGTTGTTTCACTGCATTGAAATGATTATCTATTCTATTACAGTGTACTCTGAGAACAGCGGGGAAGTGCTATCGAAATTTACTCAAAACGGATGAAAACACAAGCGAATATGTGTTTGCTCTATACATTCTTAATGGGATAGAAGTCTTATCCCCGACAGCCGAAACACACACATACAACATGAATACACAACAAATGCACACACAAAGCAATACACACTAACAACCCTGTACCTAAGAGAAATCATAAATTGAAACGCGCATACACAGAATACAGCTCATATTTAGGTATCTTCAAATCTAATTTTGTTAATCAATAATTTATTCTTTTCAACGACAAACTTGCTTTTACGGATTTTCTTCTTTGTCAGTAAACATCTCGTTCTTAGATTTCTCAATATGGTCACCATAACTTACAATTTATATGTTATACTGTCTAACATGGCCCATGAGTACATCAGAGTTAAGAACTGGATGTACGTGGATTGGCAACAACGCATGCAATCTAAGTGCGTTGCAGGAGTTGCTGCTTTCATTGAATTTACACGTGCACATAATAAGATCGTGTTAGAGAAGATTCTCTGTCCGTGCGATAGATGTGAGAATAAGTTCTGGCAGAAGGTAGAAATCATAGAGGTTCACATCATTAAATATGGTTTTACGAGACTTTATACAACTTGGCTATATCACGGGAAAGGACAAGAAGAAGACAGTAATACGGTAGAAGAAGAAGACGATAACTTTTTTCCAGGAGAAAAATTGTCACGCCCCGCTTCCCAAAATACGGAAAACGAGGGATGACTAGGCCAGCCATGCTCCTACGGTCAAGGAATAATCCCACCGTAGTCACACTTCAGCTTCTACTATTACATGGTAATCAGTAAACCAAAGTACAGAAGTAAAGGAAATACATCACTAAATTATTATATCAACTTTCATTGTTCACAATTTACAATAAAACAAGGAAAAGAACTACTAACCAAGTTCGAATACAAGGTTTCTTTAGGGAAAGCTGTAAAAGTGAAGAAGATACTCCCGACTAAATCTCCGCAAGCTCGAAGGGCAAGTCTGACTCCTGTACCGGTTCTTTCTCGAGGTCTGAGCATGCATACTCAGGTCGTCAGAGCGACATAATAGCAATATTATAATAGTGACAAGAAACAAGCAAAGAAGGTAATAACAGTGGAAGTAAGATGCAGGTAATCAATATGTCACTAACTGATGCAAAGTATGATCTGTGTCCCTATCAGTCTCTAAGTCATCTTTGAAATCGAGTTGTGGAAAGGAGGATCATGTTTAACGAGGGTCTCGTACATACCCGAGACTACGGCCCGCTATCGTCTAGGACATAACCCTGCCAGCCGGACCGCTAGGCCCAACCTAATATATATAAGAGTCATTGTTCGAATGATCATCCTCTAAATCACTGTCCTCGCTAAATACAATACTCTTTCCATTTCGATTTTCCCTTTTTCCCAGGTTTACACTTTTTATGAGTATGGCTTAGTCGTATACGAGTACGCACCAATAACACGGATTTTGTCACTGTTCACTGTATTGTTCACTGTCACGAATCATTCACTTTTTCACTGGCGTACTTGACACTCCTAAACCAATACCATTCATGCACGATAATACATTGTACACTGAATAATAACGCGCACTTTCACTATAAGTATGGCAATCGGGTAAATATGTGCGTTAATGACGTTAACAAGTCATGTGTAATACGAACTATTATGCATCTTATGAACTTATAAAAATTGCATTAAATCATACGTTCAAAATTCAGTAAAATGATACAAAGGCGGTAGCAAGTAAACTCAGTCAGAAGTTCAACAAAATTTATTTCAGTGCAATCGGATTTCGGGTTTGCAAGTTACAGCCGTTTCATTTTAAGTGTTCGCTGCTGGGAATTCAGTTCCTGAACTGAACGTCCATTTCGCAACACAACTTTCACCCTGTTGGGATCAGAATTAGGTGACTCTATAGTTGAACAAAATTTAGGTTTATCAATAGTGTTTCCAACGCACCAGACGGATTCTCAATAGTGCCTCTACGTCAGAAGTTATGTACTGTACAACAATGAGATATCAGTTCTGTTTCTGTTTGGGACTGCTATATGTCCTGTTAATCTAAATTACAGTTTAAATAGTAAACGATAGTGAAAAGGGGTGAAATCACTTTCATTAGTTAGCTAACTGTTTCATCCTCACTATGGTGTAGGGTTCCGCAATATAACATGTTCAAGCAGTATAAGGTAAGCATTACAAGATGGGAATCAACAGCCAGAGCTGCTCTGGACTGCAGTCCAGAGCCGCTCTCCACTGCAGTCCAGAGCCGCTCTCCGAATCAGTTTCCGTCATCTTTTCAGTATATAAACAATTTAAAACTTTGATGGGGTTCCAGGTCGTCGAGTCAGCTTCGATTTGAACCCTTGAACGCATCATTCCAATTTATAAACAATTAGTTATGATTTTTACAAGTTTCAGACGCGGAAAATTTTCAGTTTTAACGGGTGTAAATGGGGATGATCGTTCACGTCAGTAACAACTATATTTTTCAGCAAAATTTTAACACAATGTTCATTACTATACGGGCCAACTCATGTAATCAGTTTCCGTCAATTTAATGGGAGTTTTCCTCTCGGGTTTTGTGTCGAACACATACACTATATTAAGTCGCACGAAGCGTTTATATGAAATTTAACGGTATTTCTAATTTTAATAGAATAATTTAGCATGAAGCAAGTAGGTTACTTGCCTGAAGACGCGTTGACGATGCACGGCAGCGGCAACGGCGTGAATGCGACCCGGACATGGCACGGCGAGCTCGGTGGGCAGTTGAGAGATTCCGATTCGAAGAGGCTCTGGTCTTGGAAGATAAAGGCGATGAAGACAGTAGCTGTAGGAGTTGGGCTCGGCTGGAGTTTGGTCAACGGTCGGACGCTGGAGAGGGTGCAGCGAGGGGGTTCGGGGCTCGAAGCTTGGTGGCCGAGGGGAGAGCGAGGAAGCAGTGGGTGGTGCTCGCGTTGGTAGAAGGTGGTGATGGTGATGCAGAGGGGTCGACGAGGTGACCGGCAGCGTGATAGGAGCGGGTGATAGTCGGCGGCAAGAGGGTTGCAGGCGAGGCTCGGTGATAAGTTGGGTTCCGGGCTCGGTTGTGCAGGCGAGGTGGGAGGAGGTGAAGTGGTGAGTGGAGGAGAGGAGTGGAGCTTTTGTGGCGCTGGGAGTCGAGGGTCGGCGATGGAGGTGGGTGGAGCTAGGTTCGACGAGGGGTTGCAGGAGGATATGGGGAAGGAGAGAGAGAGAGAACGAGAGTGAGGGGAGAGAGTTAGAGAGATGAGGTGGGGCTTGAAGAGTTCGTGAGCGTGCGTGCGGTCGTGGTTAGGGTCGTGGATCGTGGGGCAACGAAGACGGGGAGCGGCGTGGAGCGTGGCAACGTGGGAACGCAAAGAGAAAAGAAGCAGGAAAACGAGAAGGGAGTGGGGAAGAAAGGTGATAACGGGTCGGGTCGGGTTTAGGCGCAGGTGAGGAGTTGGGCCGGGAAAGGTTATGTTAATTATTAGTTTTGTAAAGGAAAAAAAGAATATGGAGGTGGGCTGGGCTGGGCTTGGTTTGGTAAGGGATTGGGCTGGGGTTTATTTATTTAATTAAAATTTTGTCTTGGGCTTTATTTTAAATGTTTAGAAAATTTTAAATACTAAAAACCTAGCAACCAATCTCATACAAAATTACGAGGAAAAATAGGAAAACATTCGGGGGACTTGGAAAATATAGAAAGATTTTATTGATGGAAACGAGAATTTACAAAAATGAAGGATATGGTATAGGCTGCCCTCGGTGATAATATTCCTTCCGAAGATGACATTCCTTTAGGTTAAGGACTGCGTGCAGATAAGTATGAGAAGTTCATGAATGATACTAGAAGACCAGTTTATGAGAATGCAAAGTATTCCACTCTATCATTGTTCATCCAACTTTTCCATATTAAGTGCCTAAATGGATGGAGCAACAAAGTCATTCACGATACTTCTGAAGTATCTTAAAGATTCTATGCCCTCATAAAATAACATGTCCGATAGCTGGTACAAAGCCCAGAAGATGATGTCCGATTTGGGTCTGAAGTATGAGAAGATTCATACATGTCCCAAAAATTGCGTGTTGTACCGGAAAGAAATTTCATATTTGAAAGAGTGTCCAACATGCGGAGAGGCCGGATATAAGCCGAAAGAATCTGAAAAGAAACCCGATATACCTGTCAAGATAGCACGATACTTTTCTATAACACAGAGACTGCAGAGGTTATTCAGATGCAAAAAAAACAGCCGAGGCAATGATTTATCATCACCGTGCAGCTCTAAGCGAAGATGAAAAAATGAGCCATCCAAGAGATTCACCGGCATGGAAGGATTTCGATAGGAGGCATAAAATATTCGGTAGTGATCCTCGCAATGTCAGGCTCGGACTCGCTAGTGATGGTTTCTGCTGTTAGTGTATATGCCCTAGAGGCCATTACTGTATCATACTAGTATGTATATTACTTGATGGAAGCTTGGGATATTCACAGTTGTATAGACAATCTTGCTCGAAATGGTAGTATGCTACTTGGTTTGTCTCTCCTTTAATGTGTACATGTGTTTCTTTATTGTATCATCTATACGCATTAGTGGAGCCCTTAGGATCTTTGCTTGATTACCAGCGTTGTGATGGCAGTCACACTCGTGGGAGCTGGGTAATCTACAAGCACATCCTTATATTCATGTCCCTAGTCGTGGGATTATCGAGACAAGGCATCGATACTCCGGAGTAGACTAGCGTGTGCGCTTCTCATCCCAGTATGGGAAACGGTCTGTTCCACAGCCGTCAGTACGTCGTACTTGAGATAGTATGTGGGTGCTCGTTAGGTTACTAGTACACTAGACAGGACTCATCGGGAACTGTTGGTTGGTATTATACCTATCGTCAGTTATCAGTTCCCAGGTGACATGAGTACAGCTTAGTCCGCTGACTTAACACTGTCACTTCGCCTCGAGTGTGTTCCCACTGTACTTTGATTACTACCCTACCGCATCTTAAAGGAGTCGTGCAAACAGGTAGTAGTTGAGTGCAGTCCCGAAGCACTTGGAGGCAGTGACGGTTAGACAGGATTCGTCTCTCTCAGTATTGGGGGTTGACATCGCGCTGTGTCCAGAAGAGCCATTACACAAGTAGTCCCTGGCCAGGGCAAGCGGGATATACTGGTAAGTTTCCAGTGTTATCACAGAATGTTCTGGGCTACACTCCGACACGACTTGTGCCGCTATTAGGGGACTGAAGTTTACCACCCCCTAGGCCCGCCATGCGATATTATCAGACGAACAGACCAGACTGTACGGAGACTGTCACATTCAGGCTCAGTAGGAGTTCAGATGGGTTTCACCTCGTCCGTCTTCTTATCAGCATCTACCTGGGGGCCGTTACGCACAGCTAGTGCTGCTTGCGGTCTGTGGTTAAACCCACTGCCAGCGTAGTGTCGAGTCTTTAGAGTCCGCACATAGGGTTATTCGCCTTTGGGCAAAACAGAGTAGAGGTCGCATGGTTTTGCGACGGGGTTCGTTCATATCCACGCACTTGTGCACATTTGGTGTCCGGACGGTCATTACTAGCGGGCTCTGGTTTGAGCCAGATCGTAGTATATGTTTTGGGGTTAGTTTTATCTCATTGTATTCATGTTCCTCGGGAACGAATGCTGGTGTGTATGCACAGTTGTATGAGGCGGAGGAAGGGAATTTTCATTAGGGTTTTGGAACGGGTGTGTATGCACAGTTGACAGTCGTCTTTTTCCAAACCTTAATGAACTTGTGATTTATCAATTAATAATATTAATTAAATGAAATTGTGTCATGGTTGGGTTTGTTGACTTATTGACCAAGGTTGACTAGTTGACCATGGTTGAAACATTGACCATCATCATTACACATCAAAGATGCTCTTTGATCTTTGCAAAAACCATTTAATGTGAAATGATAATGGTCTCATCAAACCTTCCATCAACTTTTTCATTTGATTAAATTTATTAATTTGATTAAATCACTTATATTGTTATGGTTGTAAAAAACCATCTCATTCTATCATAACCATTCTCTCTCTTCCTCTCTTCTTCTTCCTCTTCTAGTTCAAGGAGAACAATTCTCATGTGTTGAGAAACATCTTCTAGAAGATAAAACACCCTAAGACACTTACTACTCACTCTAAGGTAGAAGGTTTAGCAAGCCGGATACCTTAGTTCTCTCAAAGTTCGAGAAAGGAGCTTAAGCAAGAAACTCTCAGGTGGATCCATCTTCGACAAGAGAAGGCGACGAGAAAAGCATCATCCGACCACTACAAAGAGTCCAAGAAAAAGGAGTTCAAGTTGAGATATAATCCCTAACCGAGTAGACAACTCTCTAGTTAGGTTGCTAGTGTGTAGTTTAGCCAAGATCCGTTTTTTTAGTCCAAGTTATCTAAACCCTAAAAATTGTTTTTCATCATTTCCGCAAGCCCGAAAGAACCGAGAGAGATAACATGGACTTACATCTGCCCATCCAACTATATGGCTGGAAGCCACAGCACATGGCCCGTTGTAATGATAGTTTATAATTTGTAGTCTTGGTTGGTTATAGATCAATCCAATTTATGATGTCTCTTCTTATTGACGGACCAAACTCACCATGAAACAATATCGATGTCTATCTCCGACCTCTGATCGATGAGTTAAAATTTTTATTCATTGATGGTGTAGAGACTTACAATGCAAACACAGATACAACCTTTACAATGCGTGCGGCTTTAATATAGACAGTTAATGACTCTCCTGTATATGGAATGCTATCAGATTGGTCCGTACATGGTCATAAATCATGCCCTTATTGCCATCAATATACAACATCAAAATGGTTGAATCTTAGCAGGAAACTTTGTTATTGCGGTCATCGGCGTTTCCTGCTACTGGACCATCCTTATAAATTAAACGCTACTCACTTTAATGGTCATCAGGAGCTTCTTAGGCCTCCAACCTCAATTTCTGGAGAGGACGTAACTGCTCAGTGGGATGGTTACAAAAATATGATTTTCGGGATAAATCCGGCAAAACAGGTCAAACCATCCTACTGGAACAATTTAAGCATTTTCTATGAGCTTCCGTACCGGTCAACAAATTTAGTGCGTCATTATCTGGATATCATGCACATAGAGAAGGGAGTATCCGAGCACGTACTCAACTTGTTTTTTTTATAGAGACGGAAAATCGAAAGACAACCTCCATACTCGAATGGATCTTCAGGACTGGGAAATTAGAAGTGAATTGCATTCTAAACCGATAGCGGGTAAACTAAGCAAGTTTGTACTTCTGAATGCCACGTATCATACATCACAACCGAAGAAGAAAAGATTTATGCAGGTGTTGCATGATTTGAAAGTTTCCATATATTTCTCAGGATCATTTAGCAAAAAATTAAAAATTGTGAAAGACAAGATCGATGGGCTGAAAAATCATGATCACCATGTTATTATGAAGCACCTTCTCTCATTAGCTCTCGGAACTTCCCTTCCCGAATCGGTTGGTCTAGTAATTAATGACTTTTGTTGCTTTTTTAGAGAATTGTGCGCTAAAACCTTGGATGTTGTGACGATGGAGAATCTAGAAAATTCTATTTCATTGATACTTTGCAAGCTTGAGCGTATTTTCCCACCGTCATTCTTTGATATCATAATACACCTGACGGTTCATGTTGCAACCGAGGCTATGTTTTCCTGCATGGTACAATATCGATGGATGTATTCTGTCGAAAGGTACGTGGAATTTATTCATTTCACGTATTTTGTAAAATTATTATTGTCTTATATACCCATATTTATTTATTTAACATATTTTTCTTTAGGTATCTCTACACTCTAAAAAAGTATATACACAATAGAAATCAACCAGAGTGTTCTATCATGCAAGATTATCTTCTCGATGAAGTAACCACATTTTGTTCCCGCTATCTGGACGAGAACATTGAGACGAAACTTAACCGGCCTAGGAGAATGCAGGACAGGCCATATAGTAAAACTGATTATAAGAGTAGACACTATATTTATCAACAAGATATATCGGTTTATTCTCCTCAATAGCGTATGTCTTGAAGAAATTAGAGAGTAAGTTTTTTGGATTAATTGTTATATTTGTGTTTGTGTGTGTATGAAATAATATAATATTAATGTCATAATTTATCGTTGAGAACAGAATTCATATTGATGAGATACGAGAGGGGCATCCTGATTGAAATGATGAACGAATGGAAAAATTTCATCAGGATAATTTTTGCGATTAGATTGCAGATCATGTAAGTTGTTCAAATAATATGTTATTGCTACCAATCTTAATCTAAACTTATATCGTTATATATTTGCCGTAAAATTTGTTTTGTCAGATCCACGATCCAAACTTGTTTACATCATTAGAGAAAGATTCAAGATATTTATCTCAATTTCCTAGCATGGAGGTTGCATATTATAAAGGATTCGATGTCTTTGGATACAAATTTGAAGTTAAGGACATAGAAATATCTCGAACCACTCAGAATAGTGGGATTGTGACAGTAGGATCGGATGGTGTAATTTATTATGGATACTTAAATTGCATACTTGACGTAGAGGCAATTATTACTCTGTAGGGGCATGTTCAGGGCGAAGATTTGCACCTGCGGCCTTTGGACCTACAGTGGAGTTTTATGTCCCTACGGATATCTCCGTAGGGGCAGTGATTTGCCCCTACGGCTAAATCCGTAGGTGCAGCCCATTATTGTAGTAGTGTGTGCCATTTGACACGATGCTCCGGTATCGTTGTTTGTTATGTTCATCTTATTGTTTCTTCATTGACATTCATGAACTTTATCGATCATATCATAACATTGTATTAATAACATTCATCATAGTAGCAATGAAAGTCTTATTACACGGCGTCAATCCTAGCATGTTCATTCACCGTTTACTTCTGGGATGTACTTCGCAAGTATACAAGGCCAAAATTTCTTTTTGTTTAGTTCTTGATTAAAGGTTTTGACGTTAGAATATATACTTTATACGGAAACATCATTATACATGGATCTTTGAATTAATTAATTATCATAAAACAATAAGAAAATTAGAGAGCGTATCCGAATTCGAAGATGAAGACACCATAATGCAAGAGCAAAAATTCCTTGACGAATTTCATGGTTTCTTTCTCTTTATCCCTTTTGCTTTATATCATGAAATTTTGATGGAGTTTTTCATGTATATTTTTACAGGCAGGGAGAGGACCTATATATAAGTCTTTCCGTTCAATTCGGTACGTCCATCAAGTTAACCGAATTTTCAAGATTAATGGACGAGATTTATTCTTACTAATGACATGATGGAAAATTTAATGCCACTAAATAAAGTTACAAAGAAACTACTCATGTGCCATTACACCATTATGGGAAGTTATAAACTATTTAAGGGCCATTACACCACCAAGAGAAGTTACAAAAGAAACTATCCATTCCCATATGCCATTGTTAAATAACTTCCAACATTCTCCCATTTGGCCCGATTAAGTTAATAGCATAAAATAAATCTCACTCATAATGTTCATCGTAATTACCATCATATATATGATAAATCGTTAAGTAAAAGTTATGGCGGTTAAGTATTCATAAATCGTTAAGTAAGAGTCATGGAATATTTCAATTCCCATCACATAGGATGTCTCTCCCATATCTTTCATTTCAAATTTTTCTGAGAGAAAATCTTTTGTCTCACGTAACAATCCAAGATCATTAGCAGCAAGCAAAATATCATCAATATATATAACCAAAAATATAAATTTACTCCTACTGATCTTTTGGTATATGCAACGATCAACAATATTTTCCTTAAATCCGAAAGATATAATGGTATCATTAAACTTTATATACCATTTTCGAAAAACTTGTTTAAGTCTATATATTGATTTCTTAAGTCTACACACCATGTGACCTTTTCCTTCTATTGAGAAACCTTCTTCCTCAAGATCTCCATTAAGAAAGACAATTTTCACATTCATTTGGTATAACTCTAAGTCATAACGAGCCACCAATGCCATAATAATTCTTAATAAGCCTTTCTTTGAGACAAGTAAAAATGTCTCTTTATAATCAATGTCATTCTTTTGAGTATAACCCTTGGCAATAAGTCTAGCCTTATATCGTTTAATATTGCCATTTGAGTCACGCTTAGTTTTAAAAACTCATTTACACTTGACTCGTTTAGAATTTTTTGGTAATTCGACAAGATCCCAAACATTGTTTTGCTCCATGGATTTTAACTCAACTTTCATAGCATCAATCCATTTATCAGACTCAAAACCTTTTATGGCTTGTGAATAAGAAACCGGATCTTTATTAATCCCAATATCAAAATCTAATTCTTGTAAATAAACCACATAATCATCCGGAATACCCGATCGTCTTTCCCTTTGAGATCTTCTTAATGGTATTTCTAATGATTCATTTACATTAGATCTTTGTGAGTTAGTTTCTTCAAGGGTTGATTCATTATTTACATGTTGTTCAGTATCGTTAAGATGTTCCTCGACCACTGGAGCAACATGTGAAGGGGTAAATGAAGGAATTGTCATAGGTAAAGGAATATTTACCCTAACTTTCTTTGTATCCACATTTTGCCGTTCACCACTCCCACTAACTTCACCATTTTCAATGAATTTCGCATTTCCGGTTTCTACAATTCATGGATTATGATTTGGACAGTAAAACATATACCTTTTAGATTTCTCTGGGTAACTTATAAAGTAACCACTGATCGTTCGAGAATCTAATTTCTTTTCACGTGTATTATAAATTCTTGCTTCCGCTTGGCAACCCCAAATATGCAGGTGCCTTAAACTAGGTTTTCTCCCAGTCTACAGTTCAAAAGGTATTTTTGGAACTGCTTTACTAGATACCCGGTTTAATAAGTACATAGCGATTTTAAGTGTATGCATCCACAATGATTTAGGTAATGAGGAGTTACTCATCATACTTCTAACCATATCCATCAACGTCCGATTGTGCCTTTCAGCAACACCATTTTGTTAAGGTGTGCCTGCCATAGTATACTGTACACATATGCCACGACTTTCGAGGAATTTTGCAAATGGACCTGTACATTGTGCTGACTCAACACACCTTTAGTAATATTCACCACCCCTATCAGACCTTATGATTTTTAATTTTTTCTCTAATTGTCTTTCAACTTCATTTACATACACCTCAAGTGCATTTACAGCTTGAGATTTTTCATGTAGTAGATAGATATAAGCATAACGTGAAAAATCATCGATGAAGGTGATAGAATATTTTTCTCTATTAAAAGATGGAGCATCAAAAAGTCTACATATATCAGTATGTATTATTTCAAGAAGCTGGATATTTCTTGTGGCTCCTTTCTTGTTATGTTTGGTTTGCTTTCCTTTAACGCAATCTACACATATTCCTAGATCAATAAAATCTAGATTAGGAAGAATACCATTTTTTATTAATCTTCCTAATCTTTCTTTGCATATAAGACCCCAAACATTTATGCCATAAGTAAGCAGAATTATCATTTATCATACTACGCTTGATTCCAACATGACGATGCATAGTGAATAAGAATTCAGTAAAGGTAACATTAAGCTTTAATTTATATAATCCCTCAGTAAGAACACCATAAACAATAAAATTAGCACCGTTATATAAATTGAAACAAACTTGTTCAAATTTAAAATTAAAACCACAAACATCATGTTTTAAAACAGAAATAAGATTTCTAGATACAGAAGGTACATAGAGAGTTTGAAATAGGTCCAAATGATGCCCCGTATCTAAAATTAAACGATAAGTCCATTTTCATTCAATAGAAGCCTTCTTACGGTCTCCCATGAACAAGAAACTCTCATTTGGGTTTGTGGTTTGGATCGTGAGGAATCTCTTCATCACATTGGATACATTAGTAGAACCAAAATCAAGCCACCAAGTATTATAAGAAACTTCACTTAAATTTGATTCAAAATATACACAAGCATATTGCTTACCTTTCTTTTCGAACCAAGCTTTACGTTTCAGGCAATCCTTTTGAAAGTGTCATTCTTTCTTGCAGAAGTGACACTTTCATGCCTTTCCCTCCTTTTTATCAACCTGAGGAACATTTCTTTAATCTTATCTCGTCGTGAACAAGCATGATGATCAATTCATTAATATTCCACTTGTCCTTAATAGTGTTATAGTTAATTTGAAAAGCACCATACTCAAGAAGTAATGAGTTCAAAATGAACCGCACAAGAAAGAAATCATCCACTGACATCCCCAAGATCTTAAGTCTTGCTGCAATATTAGTCATCTCAAGGACATGCACATGCATACTACGCGACCCATTAAACTTCATGGTTGTGAGATCAGCCATTAGAGTCCTAGCAAATGACTTATCCGCAGAACGAAACCTTTCTTCCATAAGTTTTAGGAATTCTTTTGCACTTTCAGTTTGTGGAAGAGTGGTCTTAATATTATTAGCAATTATCATTCGCATAAGCATCATACTTAATCTGTTAGATCGTTCCCATGCCTTATGGTAGGATTTCTCATTCTCACTACTTGAATCAGTAATAACAGCGGGTTTTTATTTCAAAAGTGTCAAGTCAAGATCCAAAACACCTAAATGGAAATTAACTTGCTCATGCTATTCTAAGAAATTCAATCCATTGAACACATTAACAGATGAAGCATGCGAATGGAGTTATAAGCTGCAAAATATATAAGTTCAAAATTAAAATTATTCATCACGGATTCAAATAAGCACATAATCAAAACATGTTGTAATTCTCCTTTGGGTAGATATTACAATATACTATCATAAGTTAAATACCACATATGTACTTTATTAGGTAATTAAACATTTCCAATAATATATATTTGATATCTTTGGATATTCAAATATATACAATTGAAAATAATATACTTCTATTATGTTTACTATTAATAGAATAACGATTTTCCTTCTGGTAAATCCCGAAGTTCTATTTAACAGTAAATATCAATTTATCCATTTTATTCATTAATAGGTATTTTATTAATATTATAGATAAATGACTACCTTTATTATACATGTTAGAATTTCCTTAATCTTTCTAGTCTAATCAGTTTAGTGACTAACAAACTAAATGATTTAGATACATGCAAAAAATATTAGTGACTTAATTAAGCATGTAAAAACATATAATATCATTCATTATAATACATTAGATATTACATCATGAATTTAATTTATATATTAAAACAGAATATTAAACATTAGGTCA
This sequence comes from Agapanthus africanus, assembly GCA_030015575.1. Classification (NCBI taxonomy): domain Eukaryota; kingdom Viridiplantae; phylum Streptophyta; class Magnoliopsida; order Asparagales; family Amaryllidaceae; genus Agapanthus; species Agapanthus africanus. The sequence goes on along the minus strand of CM057339.1, from coordinate 816,378,967 downwards.
TAACTTGATATTCATAATGTATCACATAACGCCATTCATAATTAAAAGGTTATGAAATTAAAACTTAAATTAATTGTAGAGTTTATTAAAACTCATCACAGGTCCCATGTACTTTCATTATAAAAACGCAAATGTCAGTTTATTTTTATATTTTGCATCATAAACTACAAATAATGTTCACATGACAATAAACTCCAAGTGCAAGAAATATAAAATTTAGGAATTATGAATAATATCTTGCATGAATAAATAAACAATGAGAATTCAACAATATAAATTCTTAAAACTTCCTCATTCTCACATATTATTCGACATTTGACGGAAAATTATTAATTCAAAAAAAAGCGATGCTTTGATACCATATGTTAGAATATATACTTTATGCGGAAACATCATTATACATGGATCTTTGAATTAATAATTATCACAAAACAATAAGAAAATTAAAAAGCATATCCGAATTCGAAGATGAAGAAGCCATAATGCAAGAGCAGAAATTTCTTAACAAATTTCTTAGTTTATCTCCATTTATCTCTTTTACTGTCACGTCTCGCTTCCCAGTGTACGGTGAAATGGGCGCGACGAGGTCCGTTACGTATGTACTCAGAAGTATATACGCTAAGCGTAGCTAAGCAATATAAAATATTACACAAGAGACGAGAGTATAAAAATAACAGCAACTTTTATTTATTAACATTCTTTGTACAATACATAAAAGGAAATACAACTGAAATAAAAGATGCCTAAACAGTGGCATAACAGGAAATGAAAAGTACAGAAAGGAAAAGTGTACAATGAAACTACAGTGTAGGGACTTCAGTAAACTGCTCCAAATTTTCTTGCGATTGCTCAAATTCTGACGGGTCCAAATCACCTGACGACATTTAAAGAAGAGAGAAACAGAATGTCGTCAGCGAACAGGTCGCTCGGTAAGTCCCAAAGATAAGGGAGAAATAGACAGAGAGTAAGAGAGAGAGAGAGAGTGTAGCTTTTAATATTGTATTATAATATTGTAATGTTGTATTAACGCTGTTGTTTGTAACCTAGTACAGAAGATTCCAGTGTATACGAGGGGAGTCCCACTTACACCGGGGACTTTGGTAACCTGTAGTACAAGGCTCCGTCGATAATACCACGGAACAACGGCATGGATGTAATTACGTCTTAAGTGACCACCTCGTGCCACCTTTAACATATTCCGTACCAGTCTACCCCTTAAACCCCACGATGTCTTATTTGTATTGTTATCTTGTAAAATTGTGTTGATTGTATAAGTGATTAACTGACTGACCGAAACCATGATATTAGGAAATGGTTATAACCGTAGAGTCATGTAAATGGAATACTGGGAATCATGTAAAAGGAATATCCATGATTCGGTTCAGTCAAGTTATATAGATTGTTAACTGGAATCTGGGATTCATGTATTCATCTTGAGTTGAAATATAAAGAATATAAATTAACTTAAATTATATTCAAATCAAAAATAGTCAGACTCTAACCCGAGTCAAACTAGAGAAGATAATTTGAAGTTCTTTATTTGTTAGGGGCATTATTGTAATTTATAAAACTTGAGGGGTTTATTGTAAAAAGTAATATTGTATAGTTTGCAAAATACACCTCAAGTATTTGTTATTTGTCTTTATAGTTATAATGAGTATGGATTTTATTTATGTTATTCTAGTGAATATATCCTAATAAAAATATTAATTGATTATTTGAAATTCATGGTATTTTAATGTAACTTTTAATCTTGTAATTTTAGGAAAAAAATGGAAACTTGTTATTATAATAAAATAGGTTTTTAAATGATAATTAAATATATAAAAATACAAAAATAATATTAAATAAATATTTTATTTTTCAAAATCTCATTTTCCTTAAATGTCGTATTTTAAACCCTTCAAGACCGAATGCTCCTTGCGGAGGTCTGAATCTCGCACTACTAGCCCGCGGGTGCACGATGAACCGTACTATCCCTAACGGGTTCCCCAAAGGTGGTTGTAGTAGCACTTTGCTTAGGTTTTATAAATACTAGTCATTTAGGAAAACGGTTTTATAAATATAAGGTATTTATTTGTATAAGTGTATAGTTTTCCGTATTTTAGTTGTTAGGGTTTCCTAAGCCAACTAGCCTATTTCTAAGGTCTAAACGATGAGTCATTAGAAGCCTCAAATCGCCTCTTCACCGTCAATTGCGGCCAGGTAAGTGTCAGGTAAGTGGGAGGCTCTCCACTACAAGTAGTGGCCCTAATTAAGTAACCACTTGCCTTCGACACACTTGCCTAGACACCACAAGGCAGTTTAGATAAACGATCGATGTCCATGACCAATCATGCTTTCATTTTATAAAAGATTCTATTTAGAAAAGTTTACAATTTAAAGCTTTCAATAAAGGTTATAAAGATTAGGGTATTTTAATGAAAAGTCCTGTAATTTCGTATTCTATATTTTTACATATATCAATTAGGGTTATATTTGAGTGTGTGTAAAGGTAGGTCATTACCTCGTGAATTATTTTAAGTTTTGGTGAAGTTTAGAGGTTAAACACGTTATGTTAAACTTAAAGGTATTATAGCGCAAGAATACGGTATTCGAAAACGTTATCATTTCATATGTGAAATTTCATTCAAATTGAGTTCTACAAGTTTACTGATCAAGATAAACATATTTAGGAGTGAGGAAATTGATTAAACTAAAAAAAATGAACTTCATGGTATTTTTATGAAAAGCATACGGTTTTGCAAAGAAGCTATCATTTCATGTGAGAAAGTTTGTTTAAATTGGTTTATGGGTGATTAATAGTCAACATGAATATAGATAGGTATTAGGGATTATGTGACAAGTGAAATTTTGTAGAAAAACCGAATCGGAAATCGGTTTGTTCCGATTTCCGTCGGGGTTTCATAATTACGTATTTTAAGAAATAGAAAGGTGATAAGGATGGGAGTTACGGGTTTAAACTCTTCTAAAGAGTAAAGAGAACTAGGGAGGAAGGCCGAGGGTGGTTACGTCGCCGGTTGCTCCAAAACACGTCACCGGAATTCCGTCAGGGCTTCGCCGTGAACTCAGTTTCAAAGCACACACTTCTTGGAAAACTTTTGAGAGAGTGGCTCAAGATTTTGGAGGTTGAGAGGGTAGTGTGTAGAGTTGGTATTTATAAGGTTAGGCTAGGGTTAGGGTAGATGAAAAGTTAAAAATAAAAATGTGATAAAATGTATTAAAAGTGGAGTAATTAGGGATTTTAAAGAGCTCTGGAAGTGGTATGAGGCTGAAACTTTGCAGGTGCGTAGGGAATATGAAAAGACACAACTTTCATGTTGTGACTCTCGCCGGAATCGGCCGAATCGGGGGTGACTCGGCCGTGACTCGGTCGGAACACTGAGTCGGCCGAGTCAAGGCTGAGTTGGCCAATTCCCGACCGAGTCCGGTGACCTGGATCTCCCCCGACGGTTCATCTGCCCTCTGCAAGTGTTACATCTTTGGGTGTAGTGGGGTTTTTTTGAGATATGCACGTGTAAACTCTTGGTATTCTAAAGGTTTTAAAAAAAATCAATATTAAAAATAATGTGGGGTATGGGATTCGAACTCTGGTGGCTTGGTTCAGCAATGCAAGGTATTACTAATGAGCTACAAGCTCCTTCTTGTAATTATTGTGGTATTTAATTACTTAAACTGATAGCAGCAAGAATAAATACTCCTAGTATACATTAAATTTAAAGCAAATTCTTGTACACTAAAAATGGAGTTATTATATTCTTGTAGCTTGAAATTAAAAACAAAATAATTACCTATATCTTGTGCTCATGCTAAAATACCCCTTTGTGGATTTTTGAAAAAATATTTGAAAAAAAATTTTGTATAGGAAAATTAGAGTTGTTACATTCTACCCTCTTTATAAAAATTTCGTCCTCGAAATTTGTAAAAGGAAAGTGTAACAGTTGGGTGACAAAATTAAAGATTGTAAAGAAGTTTTGGTCAAAGTGGTGAGGAAGTTACCTGGGTTACCTTGGTTCACAGTTTCAGGTTCTATGGCTGCTAAGGTGAAAGCCTGACGCCGTGGCACGTTCCTCCTAGCTGGAGGCATATTCCCCTGTACTCGAGGCATATTTCTCAGTGCCTAATGGAATTGACGATTTGGCTGAGCAGGGAATCTACGTGGAGGTGGTGCTGGGAGTGCAGGACGAGTTGCAGGAGCCTGGATAGCTGGCTGCTGCGGGTAGTTGGCGGGTGTGTATGCTGAGTTGCGTCTATAAAGACAGTTTCCAATTCCGTGATTGGACGCGCCACAAACCAAACATAGGCCTTTTGCGCGCCTACAATCCTTCCACAAGTGACCTTCTCTCTTGCAATAAAAGCAAAAATCGGGTCTTGACCGATCCTTAACTTCTTCCAGTCTTCTGAGTTCAACAGCTGGCCTTGAAGAGGCCCCTCCTGCCATTTGAGTGGCAAGACGTTTCACTCCTGCAGACTGAGATCTGCCCCTTGCCTTTATCACTGCTTCATAGCTGCGGGCAGCTTCCAGAGCATCTTCATGAGTCAGAAATTTTCCCGTGGCTAGGGCAGCCTGAATCTCCGTGTCCAGTCCTTGTTGGAAGCGACGGGCTCTGATATCGTCCGTCGGTATCAAGTGTGCTGTGAATCGGCTTAACATGGTGAATTCAGCGTCGTATTCATCTACTGATTTGTCCCACATCGATCCTTGTTGTAGATGAATGAACTGCTGCTCCATTGCAAACCTGGCAGTCGCTGGAAAGTATTTCGCGTCGAACTTCTCGCGAAAAGTCTTTCATTCAATAGGCTGCGCAAGACGGCTTTCTTCCGCCTTCCACCAGTTGCGAGCGTTGTCCGTGAGTTGTAGTTTCGCTACACGGACCCAAGCGACGTCTGGCACTTGTGCTGCGGCCAGATCATCCTCGATATTTTGAGCCCATTCCTCAGCTTCCAGTGGGCTCCCCTTTCCTGAGAACTGCTTCGGATGTAAAGCCCTGAATTGCTTCACTCCTGGAGCATCAGTCTCAGGACGGTTCAGAAGTTGTTGCTATCCCTCGAGAAGGCTGCGGATCGCCTCAAATAGCATTGTTTGCTCAGTGGGTGGTGCAGGAACAGCCGGTAGGAGAGATAGTGCTGAAGGTGTGTTGTTGACGTTGGTGCTGGTGTTGTTTGGGGAATCCATAACCCTGAAGAAAAATTTTGGTTAGGACAGATTCAAGTACATGAAATGATAAGATTCAAGGAAGATGAAATTGCAAGATTCAAGGAACATGAATTGTAAAGAATATTTTAGTTGCTGGTTCTTGTGATGAAATTGCAAGATTCAAGGAAGATGAAATTGCTTAGGTTGTTCACGCAGACCAGAACTGCATGACAGGGATTCATACAGCTCTGACCTGCATGGGCCACCAACAAAACCTGTCATGCCCCGCTTCCCAGTGTACGGTGAAGTGGGCGCGACGAGGTCCGCTACGTAGGTACTCAGAAGTACATACGCTAAGCGTAGCTAAGCAATATAAAATATTACACAAGAGACAAGAGTATAAAAATAACAGCAACTTTTATTTATTAACATTCTTTGTACAATACATAAAAGGAAATACAGCTGAAATAAAAAATGCCTAAACAGTGGCATAACAGGAAATGAAAAGTACAGAAAGGAAAAGTTTACAATGAAACTACAGTGCAGGGTCTTCAGTAAACTGCTCCAATTCTTCTTGCGATGGCTTAACCTCTGCCGGGTCCAAATCACCTGAAGACATTCAAAGAAGAGAGAAACAGAATGTCGTCAGCGAACAGGTCGCTCGGTAAGTCCCAAAGATAAGGGAGAAATAGACAGAGAGTAAGAGAGAGAGTGTAGCTTTTAATATTGTATTATAATATTGTAATGTTGTATTAACACTATTGTTTGTAGCATGGTACAGAAGATGCCAGTGTATACGAGGGGAGTCCACTTACACCAGGGACTTTGGTAACCTGTAGTACAAGGCTCCGTCGATAATACCACGGAACAACGGCATAGATGTAATTACGTCTTAAGTGACCACCTCGTGCCACCTTTAACATATTTCGTACCAGTCCACCCCTTAAACCCCGCGATATCTTATTTGTATTGTTATCTTGTAAAATTGTGTTGATTGTATGAGTAATTAACTGACTGACCGAAACCATGATATCAAGAAATGGTTATAACCGTAGAGTCATGTAAATGGAATACTGGGAATCATGTAAAAGGAATATCCATGGTTCGGTTCAGTCAAGTTATATAGATTGTTAACTGGAATCTGGGATTCATGTATTCATCTTGAGTTGAAATATAAAGAATATAGATTGACTTGAATTATATTCAAATCAAAAATAGTCAAACTCTAACCCGAGTCAGACTAGAGAAGATAATTTGAAGTTCTTTATTTGTTAGGGGCATTATTGTAATTTATAAAACTTGAGGGGTTTATTGTAAAAAGTAATATTGTATAGTTTGCAAAATACACCTCAAGAATTTGTTATTCGTCTTTATAGTTATAATGAGTATGGATTTTATTTATGTTATTCTAGTGAATATATCCTAATAAAAATATTAATTGATTATTTGAAATTCATGGTATTTTAATGTAACTTTTAATCTTGTAATTTTAGAAAAAAATGGAAACTTGTTATTATAATAAAATATGTGTTTAAATGATAATTAAATATATAAAAATACAAGAATAATTTTAAATAAATATTTTATTTTCCAAAATCTCATTTTTCTTAAATGTCATATTTTAAAGCCTTCGAGACCGAATGCTCCTTGCGGAGGTCTGAATCTCGCACTACTAGCCCGCGGGTGCACGATGAACCGTGCTATCCCTAACGGGTTCCCCAAAGATGGGTTGTAGTGGCACTTTGCTTAGGTTTTATAAATACTAGTCATTTAGGAAAACGGTTTTATAAATATAAGGTATTTATTTGTATAAGTGTATAGTTTTCCGTATTTTAGTTGTTAGGGTTTGCTAAGACAACTAGCCTATTTCTAAAATCTAAACGATGAGTCATTAGAAGCCTCAAATCGCCTCTTCACCAGCAATTGCGGCCAGGTAAGTGCCAGGTAAGTGGGAGGCTCTCCACTACAAGTAGTGGCCCTAATTAAGTAACCACTTACCTTTGACAGACTTGTCTAGACACCACAAGACAGTTTAGATAAACAATCGATGTCCATGACCAATCATGCTTTCATTTTATAAAAGATTCTATTTAGAAAAGTTTACAATTTAAAGATTTCAATAAAGGTTATAAAGATTAGGGTATTTTAATGAAAAGTCTTGTAATTTCGTATTCTATATTTTAACATATATCAATTAGAGTTATATTTGAGTGTGTGTAAAGGTAGGTCATTACCTCGTGAATTATTTTAAGTTTTGGTGAAGTTTAGAGGTTAAACACGTTATGTTAAACTTAAAGGTATTATAGCGTAAGAATACGGTATTCGAAAACGTTATCATTTCATGTGTAAAATTTCATTCAAATTGAGTTCTACAAGTTTAGTGATCAAGATAAACATATTTAGGAGTGAGGGAATTGATTAAACTAAAAAAAATGAACTTCATGGTATTTTTATGAAAAGCATACAGTTTTGCAAAGAAGCTATCATTTCATGTGAGAAAGTTTGTTTAAATTGGTTTATGGGTGATTAATAGTCAACATGAATATAGATAGGTATTAGAGATTATGTGACAAGTGAAATTTTGTAGAAAAACCGAATCGGAAATCGGTTTGTTCCGATTTCCGTCAGGGTTTCATAATTACGTATTTTAAGAAATAGAAAGGTGATAAGGATGGGACTTACGGATTTAAACTCTTCTAAAGAGTAAAGAGAACTAGGGAGGAAGGCCGAGGGTGGTTACGTCGCTGGTTGCTCCAAAATACGTCGCCGGAATTCCGTCAGGGCTTCGCCGTGAACTCGGTTTCAAAGCATACACTTCTTGGAAAACTTTTGAGAGAGTGGCTCAAGATTTTGGAGGGTGAGAGGGAGTGTGTAGAGTTGGTATTTATAGGGTTAGGCTAGGGTTAGGGTAGATGAAAAGTTAAAAATAAAAATGTGATAAAATGTAATAAAAATGTATTAAAAGTGGAGTAATTGAGGTTTTTTAAGAGCTCTGGAAGTGGTATGAGGCTGAAACTTTGCAGGTGGGAATATAAAAAGACACAACTTTCATGTTGTGACCCTCGCCGGAATCGGCCGAATCTGGGTTGACTCGGCCGTGACTCGGTCGGATCACTGAGTCGGCCGAGACAAGGCCGAGTTGGCCGATTCCCGACCGAGTCCGGTGACCTGGATCTCCCCCGATGGTTCATCTACCCTCTGCAAGTGTTACATCTTTGGGTGTAGTGGGGTTTTTGTGAGATATGCACGTGTAAACTCTTGGTATTCTAAAGGTTTTTTAAAAAATCAATATTAAAAATAATGTGAGGTATGGGATTCGAACTCTGGTGGCTTGGTTCTGCAATGCAAGGTATTACCAATGAGCTACAAGCTCTTTCTTGTAATTATTGTGGTATTTAATTAGTTAAACTGATAGCAGCAAGAATAAATACTCCTAGTATACATTAAATTTAAAGCAAATTCTTGTACACTAAAAATGGAGTTATTATATTCTTGTAGCTTGTAATTAAAAACAAAATAATTACCTATATCTTGTGCTCATGCTAAAATACCCCTTTGTGGATTTTTGAAAAAATATTTTAAAAAAAAATTTGTATAGGAAAATTAGGGTTGTTACATTTACATTATGTCATGAAATTTTGATGGAGTTTTTCATATATGTTTTTATAGGCAGGAAGATGACCTATTTATAAGTCTTTCCGTTTAATCCGGTACGTCCATCAAGTTAACCAAGTTTTCAAGATTATCGGATGAGATTTGTTCTTACTAATGACATAATGGAGAAGTTAATGCCACTAAGGGAAGTTATAAAGAAACTACCCATGTGTCATTACAGTATTTACGGAAGTTATAAACTACCTCAGGAACATTACACCACCAAGGGAAGTTATAAAAGAAACCTATTCCCATGTGTCATTATATCACGCTCAGCTTCCCGGTGTACGAACAAGGAGATGCGACGAGGCACACGGCGTATTTACTCAGAAGTAAACATGTTAAGCGTAAATAAGCAATATAATACAATGTACACAAGAAAGATATGAGATGTAAAAGAACAACTTTTTAATGATTAAACATTCTTTACAATACAACTGGAAAGTAAATACAATACTAGAAAGCGATGCATAAATAATGGCATAAGCTGAAAATAAAAGTATATACAAATGTCTAGAGCTCTGGGTTGTCGACGAACTGCTCCAAGTCTTCTGCACTGGGCTCTACCTCCAGAGAGTCGGGTCCTCCTGACAACATTCCAAAGAAAGAATATAAAAGGAATGTCGGCGGCGAACAATCGCTCGGTAAGTCCCAAGAGATAAAGAAGAATAGAATAGAATAGATAAATTATATAAATAGTTATGTTTGTTATGTTAACGTAGTTGTTTGTAGGTTGGTACAGAATATATCAGTGTATACGAGAGGAGTCCAACTTTTCCCGTGGACTAAGGTATACGGAGCAAAAGCAACCGTTAAGCCACGGAACAACAGCACGGATATTCAGGTTAGGTGTATTATGGTTACAGTCTCGTGCCATTTGTAATACATTCCATACCAATCTACCCCTTTAAAACCCCGTAATGTATTTTGTATTGTTTTGTTTATTAGATGTAAGACTTGTCGAAATAATGATATCAGTAATTCATGTAAACAAATAAGGATGTAAACGGATAGTCATGTAATCAGAGTATATCCATGGTTCGGTTCGGTCGAGTCATGTTGATATTGATTATATCTGGAATAAATGGATTCATATTGTATTAGAGTTATATTTGAATTGTATTCAAGAATGGATTGTATTCAGATTAGACAGAGACTTAGATTGAGTCGGACACTTTAAATAGAATTGAAGTCCTGAATTAGTTTTGGAGTTATCTGTAATTGCTGCATATGGACGACAGGATTTGTGTTTTTATCCAAGACAATTACCGTATTGATAACCTCGTTTTTAGTTGTCTACCTTAAATAGGCAAGCATCCACTTTCTCCGGCTTCCTGAGACTCAAAAGAATTAGTCCCGCTTAAACTTATATTTACTAGGGTCCTATTGTAAATTAATATAACTTGAAGGGGTTTTATGAAATATAATTTTGGTATGTTTTCAAAATAAACCCCAAGTATTTAATTATCATATTTAGGTTTTTCATGGATGTAATTTTTATAAGATGAGGTATTCTAGTGGATATAAACCTATATTGAATAGTATATGGTATTTTCATGTAATTTGACTTATATTGATTTGTGATGGTCGATTCATAAAATTTGTGGTTCTTTTCTTTTGATTTAGAAAACATGGAATTATTAAATATATTTAAAATAGATATTTTAATAATATATATATATATATATATTAAAAAATAGAATTATTTATTAAATAGAAATCACGTTTTCTTAAAAATTGTAATAAAAATTCCATTGAGATCGTATGCTCCGTGAGGAGGTCTGCATCTCGCTCTACTAGTCCCGAGAACGTGGGATAATCCGCACTATCCCGATCGGTTTCCCCAAAATGGGTTGTAGAGGCTTATTTGCAAGGAATTAATTAAAACAATTTAAAGAATACAGTTTTTTATTGTTTAAGGTATTTTAATGTAAAATTGGCATTTGTCCCAAAACTATTGTTTTCGAGCCATTGTGTTATGTCATGATGAGTGTTGTGATGAGGTAGGTCATTACCTCGTGGGTTTTCTAAAGGTAATATGAGTTATATGATAATTAATGTCGTAGGTAAACTTTGTGGTGTTTTAACGAAAAAGCGAAATACAAGTTGCATATCATTTTATTTTGAATTGAAACTTATTATAAATGTTGTTTTAGGGTTATTAAACAAGATATAAAGAGATGGTTAATTTGTGGTTAAGAAAAGTTGGGTTTTTAATGAAAATTAGAATCGGAAGTCGGTTAACTCCGCTTCCGACGAGTTTAAATAGAAGATTGTTTTAGAATAGAAAAAGAGGAGAGGAGAGGGAACTTACGGATTTAGAGAAGAGAAAAGAGATATAGAAACAAGTTGTGAACTTCGTAGAGTCGCGGTATCGCCGGAATCTTCCCGTAACGTCGCCGGAATTTGACCTTGGGCTACCTCCACTTGTACAACTTTTTGAACTTAGAAAAATTTGAGAGTTTTGATGCTAGATTTCAGAATAGAAAGTGATATGGTGTAGGGTAGTATTTATAGGATAGAATTAGGATTTAGAGTATGAATAGAGAATTAAAAATATATTAAAACTTGGATTAAAGAGGTGAATTAACACTCTCTGTTAATGTGCAGAAAAATCAAACAGAAAAAGAGTAGTAGGGGAGGCCAAGGGGTGTTAGGGCGAAAATTGAAGGCATTCCCTATGGGTTCAACCGGCAGCGCCGACCCAATATGGCATCTCGCCGGCCATTTGGGTTGGGGTGGGTCTTGGATGAATGCCACGTGTCATGATCGTTTCAAATAACTTAGTGCACATGTTTGATTAATGAGACTTTTCATTTTCACGTGTGTTGCATGTGTAAACTTTTGGGCTTCCAAAAATTTAAAAGAAAAATCAGCAAAAATAATATGTGGCTGAGGGGATTTGAACATAGGGGCTACATCACAGCAATGCAAGGCTTTATCAATTAGCTACAAGTGCTTTCTTGTTGTTTAAAAACAAATCAAATTTATAAGTTGTGCTCAGGATTTACAAATACTCCATTTGTACATTAACTTTAAAAATTTTCTGTATATTATAAACAGAGTCGTTACACATTATTAAATTACTTCCAACATTTGAGAGAAGCATAATGGTTTTTATTCTACAGCAAGTTTATTATTACTGTATCAATGTTTATAATATATATGTGTGCGCGCGCACGTGCATGTGTGTGCGCGAATAATAGATGACGAAGACCCCGGAAGAGAAACCTTCCTATGGCGTCGAAAAAAGCATATCCTCCACCATTTTTTCCGATGATCGGTAAAGTCTCTCTTAATCTTCATTGTTTAAAATGTGGATACACTTGAATTTATTGTGATTTTAACACTTTTTCATTGTTGATTTAGTGATGTGAAAATTCTAAAATGTTCTATTATCGGAAACCATTAATTTTGCACCCACTAAATCGGCGTTGAAAATGTATTAGAATCAAATAAAATTTTGGTTTATCTACATCTTAAATGATAAAGATGAAGATGATGTATGCCGATCGTGAGAAAAAATAATGGAAGGTGTACTTCTTTCGACGCCATAAGAGAAAATTTCCTCCCTCTCTGATAGAGGTCTCGATCTCCTTCAGATATTGTCCTCCGTCGATCCTGCGATGGCGGTCTTTGACGGCTTGGATTTTGTTTGGGAGTTGTTGAGTGTAGATCTCAATGGGTTGATGTTAGACACCGAGCTACCTGGAAAGAAGTCCCGGAAAGGGTGACCATCGTAGGATCCTCCGACGATCAAGTTAGAGCCAAGGAATAGGTGCAGAGTAGCGGCGTATTGAAATAAATTCCAGATACCTGAGTCGTTTGAGAGGGGGTTTATATAGGGGTCGCATGGAGCGAGTAGATGCGAGATCGCCGCCGTCAGTTACGCCCCTGCGTTATCATCGCCTTTAATGGTGGGATGCGCCCATTAATGGAGGGATACACCCATTAATGGAGGGATGCACCAGCATGGGACGCGGATCGTTAGGAGGAGGATATCTCGCCCTGGCGATATAAGTTGAGCCGTTGCGGGGCGCATGGGATCCGCGCTCTTGGTTGATCGAGGGGAAGCCGAGGAAGCTCGGCATGTCACCGGCTCGGAGACGAACTGGGAAGCCGAGGAAGGTCGACACGTCAGGGCTCGAAGAGGAGCCGGGAGGCCGAGGAAGCTCGGCACGTCAGGGGCCCGAAGACAAGCTGGGAGGTCGAGGAAGCTCAGCATGTTAGGGGCTCGGAGATGAACCGGGAGGCTGGGAAAGCTCGGAGACAAGCTGTTGGTAGTTTCCTAGATGAAGGTGGAATGTTTTCAGAGAGGTCTCCTAGAAGGCGGGATACATTCCTCGAGACGAAGTCCCAAGGAATCCTCATAATGCAACTCATTTATTCCACTGCCGTAGCCTTCGGAACACGTTATCCGCCACGTGCCGTAATCTTGAGGGGATACCACTTATGAGCATCATCATTAGCCTCCCACTCTTATTCCGATATATCCAAGGGTCGGGTCGAGAGTGGTCTGCTCGGTTTTCCTTCTGTTAAATTTGGTGCCAAGAATCATAATGCAGATCGCCCGGGTACGGCACGACGTTTAATGGTTGTGTCGTTTCGATCTTTGGGCCCATATGTCGCCTCGTCGTGCGCCTTAATCTTCGCGCGTATTCCCATGGCGTCAGCTGATCAAATGACATGATCGCACTTTAAAGAGGGGGCACTGTTTCAGTCGATCGCCAGTTGGGATACGGGCCACATGTCGGACGTCGGTTGGCGGAAGTGACAGGCTGTCTCTGACTCCTGCGGTCGAAAAGATAACCCCAACAGTCGATCGCCACGTGGAGCCCGCCGATTGTTGGGCGTGACGTTTCGGTTTAGCGGGAATCAATCAAGACCGTTGGATGCTTTCTTTAGAGTGTATAAATAGGAGGGGACCATCCTAGGGCTAACACTTTTACCCTAATTCACTCTCGTTGTCAAAGATTGCCCGGCGCTCCTTCCCTTTAGATCGGATCACCCGTGATTTTTCCTCGGTGAGTCCATTCCCTTGAATCAGGTTAGATGTCTTCATCTGAGGAGTTTATAGAGGTAGTTAGGGTAGAGTCGGATGATGAGGCTCTAGTTGTTGGAGCCGAGTTCAGCGGGTCTTCCTCCCCTCCAGCTCCAGATAGCCGAGAGGGTTCTTTTGCTGCGTCATCTATATCGGGCTCGCCCCCTAGAGCCAGAGCTGTCCGTATCGTTCGTCGTCGAGCGGCGACAAGCGTCTCTAATGTGCGCATCGGGAACGCCTAATGTGCGCATCGGGAACGCCCACGATGCGTCCTCCGTCTTGAGGAGTGTGGACGAGCTTATTGAGATTCAGGCTCAATTCCATATTCCCTCCAACTATTCGCTTCGTTTAGTTAGAGAGGATGAGCGGGCGGACCAGGTGCAAAGCAAGGAGATTGCCCTGTAGTTGGAAGCATTCCGAGCCAGAATGCGTCTTCCCTTCTCAACCGAGGTATGTGGGGGTGCTTCGTTGCTTCCATCTTGCCCTGGACCAGCTAGCGTCGAACTCATGGAGAATCCTCCTTGGGTTTTTGGTCCGGTTGAAACTTGAAAACATTCCTTTCAGTTTGACCTTCCTCATTTCCTTCCTCTGTTATAAAAATCACCCTGGCACCAGCAAGGATGAGCCGATCTGGGCGTATTTTTCCTTCAAAAAACGTAAGGGCGGGGTGGCCGGGTCGGGTGTGGCAGCAGTCCCTTCTTCTATCCATGAATGGAAGGAGAAGTTCGTATTCATTGGGCCACCCGAAGGTGAGGATTGGCCTGTGCCTACACAGTGGCACAAGGCTGACTGCCCGAGGGTGAAACCGTCATCCTCACCCAAAGCAAGGGCGGTGTCTTTATGGGAGCCAATCCAGCGGGCCGACGTCCTGCTTTCTGAACAGGCTCTGAGCTGGGCTGGGCTCAGCCCTGCGCGCTTTCTGGGTAAGTTAGGGTTGTGGACTATCTATTTAGACTTTGATAAATTTTCTCTGTCCTTTTCAGCGTCACTAACTCTCTTTTGTGTATTCTTCTTTATGCAGAGCAAATAGACCGATCCAAGTTCTTAGCTGCCATGGCCGCGAAGGCCCAAAAGAAGACCGAGGGTAGAAGTTCGTCCCGACCCGGTCCGAGTTCGGCGCCGAGGCCAACTCCGCCGAGCAAGACTTCTGCCGCGCCTCGAACCCCGGAAGAAAGCCCCAGGGGGGAGGGGCGGCAGAAGCACGTGCAGGACCCGACGAAGGAGGTGGAGGAGGAGGACGAGCCTGCCGAAGTCCCCCTCAAGAGGTATAAAAGGACGATTTCTCGTTCTCCTACCGCCGAGATCGCGGTGCAGGAGGTGCATGTCTGCATCGAAGTGCCCTCGAGGCTTTCCGTCGTCGACAGCTTGCTCTCAGACATAGATCGAGCGGGCGGAGGCAAGATTCCCCGAGGGACCTGAAGGCACAGGTGGCCGCCATTGCTCAGGAGGCGGTACAGGTTGGTATTCGACTTTCTCCCTTTTTTTTGAAATAATTGCTCAAGTATTTTTCTTCTCGGATCAAGCTTCTATCTCGTTTGTTGTTTTCCTCAGGTCCTTCACCACCGCGCCCTTCTCGCCGCCATGGAGTCCGAGGAGATGGCACCAACCCTAAAGAAGGCAGGCGAATCTTTCTCACAGGAGGAAGAACTTCGCCTTCAGCTGCAGCAGGAGAAGGAGAGGGTGGCCATCCTCGACGCTCGTGTGGTCGCCGAAGACTTAACGAACTCCAACTACAAGGAGTCTCACCAACTTCTGAGCAAATCCAACCGGGCTATCCAGGCCCAGTTGGAGGAGGCTAGTAAACTCTATAACGCGGTAAGAAGTCGAGGGACGCCTTTAAAAAGGTCGTCCGAGTGGCGCTCAAGGCGGTGAAGCTCGCCGAGACCCGGGATACGAAGGTCATTGAGAAGTATAAGGAGTCCGACCAGTTCTACACCGAACTTTCCGAATCCTCGGCAATCGTTTGGCGCCAGGCTCTCGACGCTATCAAAGAGTTGATGTCGGAGTTCACCGACAGTGAGCTCTGGGTCTAGTACCCTCTCTCCGAGGATGCGTCGCAGGTGGAAGTTGCCGGGACGGCCGCCGGTGGAAGCGCTGACCCAGAGGTCGCCGTTTTGGTCCCCGACGCTGGCGTCGAGCAAGGTGAGTTCCTCCCCATGCCGACGGCCTGAGCTTTCCTGCCTTGGGGATTTGTTTCTTTTTCTTCAAAATTTTGTAAGCTTCCGGGTATTTTTGTAAGGATGAGGAGCCCAGAATATCTTGTATTTATTTTCGGATCATAAATAAAGTGCACATTTTTCTTCATTTTCCAAATGTTTGCTCACTGTGCAAGTGCCTTTAGCTCGTATACTTTTGTTTGTATCTTCATTCTGCAAGTATATTTATCTTGTCAATAGTCTCATCACGCGAATGTTAGGTCGTGGGTTGGTGTCCGACCTTTTTATATGACGATCGCGTGTCGAGTGTAAGTCGAGTAACAACCAAGTGTAGGAAGGTCGATACCTTCCCGTTCTCCAGAGTCGAGGTGGCGATCGTTCATTTAGCATGAATAGAAAAACAACTAAGTTAGAATAAGTCGGCGTCGACTGATTCTTCCTTGACGAGGGCGTTGGATCCATCTTTTCTTAGGGCAGGAACCTACCCCAAATGGATGAGCCGAACAGGAGTCTGCTCGGTGGCTTCTTGGTGAGGGATTTAAATCCGTAGCGTTGATGGGTAGGAAGCTGCCCGCTAGGGATGGACCGAGCAGGAAGCTGCTCGGTGGCCTCGCGAAGAAGGCTTTCAATCCACAGCGTAAGTTGGATAGGAAGCTACCCGCTGAGGATGGACCGAGCAGGAAACTGCTCGGTCGCCTCCCAAGGAGGGCTTTCGATCCACAACGTAGTTGGGTAGGAAGCCAGCCACTGCGGATAGACCGAGCAGGAAGCTGCTCGGTGGCATCGTGGGGAGGGCTTTTGATCCACAGCGTAAGTTGGGCAGGAAGCAACCCGCTGAGGATCGACCGAGAAGGAAACTGCTCGGCCGCATCGTAAAGAGGGCTTTAGATCCTTAGCGTTGTTGGGCAGGAAGCTATCCACTGCGGATAGACCAAGCAGGAAGATGCTCGGTAGTCTCGTAAGGAGGGCTTTTGATCCACAATGTAAGTTGGGCAGGAAACTACCTGCTGGGGATAGACCGAGCAGGAAACTGCTTGGCCGCCCCGCAAGGAGGGCTTAAGATCCTTAGCGTTATTGGGCAGGAAGTTGCCCACTAGGGATGGTCCTTAGAGTTGATGGATAGGAAGCTACCCGCTAAGGATGGATCGAGCAGGAAGCTGCTCGGTGGCCTTGCGAAGAGGATTTTCAATCCATAGCGTAAGTTGGGCAGGAAGCTACCCGCTGAGGATGGACCGAACAGGAAACTGCTCGGCCGCCTCGCAAGGAGGGCTTTCGATCCACATCGTAAGTTGGGCAGGAAGTTACCCGCTGAGGATGGACCGAGCAGGAAACTGCTCGGCCGCCTCGTAAGGAGGGATTTAGATACTCCCTTGGACCCTCATGGGGGTGTCGTTCAATCTTCCGTGGTCCGCATTGGTAGGAGTGAGGGCGTCGTTCAACCTTCCATGGGCCGCATGGCCGCCCGTGAAAACCGGCATGACCAACACGTGGCGGTTCTATATCGGAAAATCAAGACATCCCCATGATTCGTGTCTCCGCGCGAGTAAATTTCGGCCGTTGGAAGATTTTGTAGAAGCTATAAATACCGAAGGTGCATCTTTAAAGGGGTGTTGGTTTCCTCTCAATCTTGCGTTCCTTCGAAGATGTCTGGGCGTATATTCCTCATCAGGGAGATCATTTCTCGCGATGACGTGTATTTTTACAACCTTGACCGCTCCGAGAAAACGTACGAGGCGGTGATAAAGCGCGTAAAGGGTCATTTTGGACGCTTACTTCCCCGGTGCTCGGCTCTCCTCCAAGTGCTAATGTACGCGATTTGGAGGACTTCTCCGGGTCTATACAACGTCCTGTCTCTGCAGCTGAGGGATGAGCCGTACGACAAGATGTATACGGTCTATCATCTTAGGTTGATCTCGAAGAACAGGCGAGATCGATCGGTAGATCTTCTTCTTGAGTGCTTTCAAAAATGGAAGGTTGTTGCATCATGCTCATTGGTTGGGGTCCTCGATGGTTCTGTGGCTTCTAGAGTCCGCGGGCACCGTCAGGGGGAGCGGGCCGAGGAAGCTTGGGCTCGGCTGGAGGAGATATCCTCGGAGTATCACCGAGAATATTTCCTTAACCCTCGTCCCTCTTTGTTGTAATTTTTGTAAGGCTAGGGAGCCCATAACACCTTTTAATAAATAAATAAATAATGTTTTTATGGCAGTAGTGTGTTGTCTCTTTTTTTCTTCTCTTCGTACATTATATAGATGTTCATATCAGAATATTGCATTTTATACCGCCCATTCTTACGCTCGTGTGTTTATAGGTAGGTACTTTTAATCCGTGTTTGTTACATGTTTACAGAATACAGGTTTCCAGTACAAATATTGCAAATCAGGATAAAATCTCCACAGTTACGCTAAAAGCAGAACATCTGTCGACAGCAGATAAAAGCCGGGTTCCGGTCATCCATATCCGTCCAGTGCCGAGTACCGGTTCCCGATACACGACATGTGACAGTAGTCATTCGTGTCTGGGACAAGCACAGAGCACGAGGTGGACTGCACAAGAATCAATGGGTGCGCGGAGCTCGAGGGAGATAAAGTCAAAAGTGAAGAAAAGATATGCAATCTTGGACTTGGAAATCTGCAAAGATTCTGAAGACTTTTGTGTATTTTGAAGATTACAAACACGAGGGCACATAAAACCAGGAACCCACCAGAAATCCCACTGCCCAATTCATCATTATGGCCGCGCATACGCGGCCAAAGTAGGGTATTGGCCGCGCATGCGCCGCAGGGTGGGGCCCACACACCGTCGTTTTTCAGGGGCTTTTTGGTAATCTCATCTCTAGTCTGCTGGTTGCCCTAGAATTCATTTTCCCTGCCTATAAATACAGCAGTTCAGAGCTAAGCCAAGGGAGCATTTTTTGGAGCTTTTCTTTGTTCTTCTTCTTTGTGTAATTTTTGTTCTTCTTCTTCTTCTTCTTCATTCGTCTTCCATTAAATTGTAGTGAGAGCTTTTGAGTGGGAGATTAATGAAGATGAGGGTTCTTTATCTTTCTTGTTAGTTTGCTCCCCCTTGAGATTTCTGCTTTCTCTTGCTCATTCAATCTCTTCATTGAGGTTGAATGGTTAAGGGTTAGTTATTGATCTCAAGGGTCGTATTTTCACACGGGACTAGCACTTCATTTCACATGCGTTTTCTACCCTTCCCTTGATCTTGCAAGTTCTTCATTGAGCTTGCAAGTTTAAGGGTTGGCTATTGAGCACATGCTTGGCTTGGGTCCTAGTTCCGTATTCTTTTTATTACTCGCTTTTTATTACTTGTCTTTTTATTACTTGCATTTTATTTCATGCATTTTATTCATGCTCTTTAATACTTGTATCTTTTCTTTTCTTTGTTCTTTTCTTTTTGTTCTCTTTTGTTCATATTATGAATGTTGTAATTATTGTTATTGTTAAGAATTAATACGGTTTTATAAGTTAACATTTCTTTGCCAATTCCTTTTCCCGTTATTTTCCATTTGAACTTCGCCCAAACCATACGCAAGCGCTCCGTTAGGCACCGTACCCTGACAAGGTAACGGTGATTCCTAACCACGACCGGTTGCGTTCGGTTTGGCCGGAGGCGAAGGCAAGAGACAAGAACGGAAGGACAAGGGTAAATAAGCCGGATTCCACGAATACCGCGCTTAAATCCCCTAATCCACGTTGTTGCCGATTGCTTAGCTTCAATTGGTCAAGACTCGGCTCAAAGGTTTTTGAGTACGGATTTCTTAGCTTACAATCTCGTATTTTCTTAACAACCTTATACTTGCAGATAAACACATAGGTTAGTCACAAACACATACAGATTCTTTATTGACTCGTCTAAGACAAGAAGGTAAGATACCACCATCTCCCTGTGGACCGACCCGTGCTCACCGGCTAGCTGCATAGCGACACCGTCCTGATCGCGGTTACACTTAAATTCTTTGAACATCCGACACGCCAAAATCGTGCGATCAAATGGCGCCGTTGCCGGGGAGACGGTAGCGTATTTTCTTTCTTGTTATTCGGGTTAATATTCTTTTTGTATATAAAAAAATATATATATATATTCTTTTTTGTTTTTTTTGGATAATTTTTGTGGGCAAGTGTGCAGATTTTTGCGGATTTGCAAACTGCAATTGTGGGGAGCAAAGTGTACGTTCAAAGTTAAGGTGATTGCAAAATACAGTGCCAAAGATCCGGGTAGTTTGACCCGCGCAAGCGAACTTT
Source organism: Agapanthus africanus (assembly GCA_030015575.1). Lineage (NCBI taxonomy): Eukaryota > Viridiplantae > Streptophyta > Magnoliopsida > Asparagales > Amaryllidaceae > Agapanthus > Agapanthus africanus. Next base: position 816,358,735 of record CM057339.1, on the reverse strand, counting down.
TCAAGCTTACCGGATTTGATTCAACGGGGGTTTCCTAACCCAAAACTTAACGGTACGTACTTTCCTAACACCTTCTTCTCAAATCCGACGCTTCCAATATACTATTCTTTGCAGGATTCTTTGCAAGTTCGCTAGCAAACGCTAAAAACTTGACTAACCCGTATTTGTTGCAGCGCCGCGCTTAAACTAAAAAACGATTGTTTTATTCTTTATAGAATTTTTATTGAATTGCGCATTGCATATATTAATACGGACTTAAGGGCAAAGCGAACCCCACAACATACGGTAAAGGATTTCATCACCTTTTCCGTGGCCCACAAATCACGAACTTAAGCATAACGATTACCCGCACAAATTTTAAAAGAAACTAGACTTTAAGCCTTAAGGACTTCGCGCTCACTAGGAGAAGTTAACTGTGTTTAGAACCTTGCTTAACGGTATAGTGTTTACGGGGTGTCTAGGAAAGTGTTAACGGCGAAACCGCCAAAAGAGAAAGGGTTATTTAATTAAGGAACTTTGCGAAAGCGTTGGAAAACCTCCCCTTATCTCTGCACTTACCTGGCCTCGTGATCAGTGTATCTTGAGCCTGTTTCTCGACACAGTTTTACTTCGACAATCAAGTTCTGGAGCAGGTCTAGTTGACCTAGGTTAACCCTAGAACGATTAGGTGTGTGGTATTTTTTTTTGTGTCGTGATTATTTTTGTCCATATTCTTTTTGTGTGTATACTTCATTCTTTTGTTAATATTTAAAAAAAAAATTAAAAAAAAATAATATATCACATTCTTTTTTCCCCTCCTTTTCTCTACCTTTCTTTCATTCTCTCTTCATATCATGGGTACCCCACCTCACAAAACTCTTGCCGAACTTTGGTACCCACAACCAGACATAACTTCCTACGGTTCTTGCTTTGGCCGAACATCGAACGACCCCTCCATGCCAAAAATTTCATTGAGAGATCGGATAGACGCGTCTAGGACAAACAATTTGACTCCGCAATTCACTTCGTATCAACCATTTCAAACAGTCACCCCTTCTTACGTTGATACCCCTTCTTCGAGTCATGTTGCCACTCCAAGACCTATGTCCATTGCTGAACATATCGCACAATCTCGTAGCCGATCTTTCACTCCTTTCACCGCTTCAAATTCTTTTAATCAACAATTCTATTCACCTTCGTATCCAAATGTTGATCCTACCCCTGTCCAGCCATTCAATTCCTACCAATCCTACCCTACTTCCCTAGACATTGCCTCTAAACAGCCACTTGGGGGTTTCCAGTATCCAAACAACTTCGAATCTTTTACTGAAACCCTGTCACAACCCATGTCTAGTCTGGAACAGTCATTGGTAGACTTTAGGGTAGCATCCAGCCAACAGATGATGGATTTGAATGCGTCCATGGCCGCCCTCATGCAACCTAGTGACCCGGTAGCTAGTTTCCAACTAGCTCCAACTTTTTCAATGTATGATGAGGCGGCAGGACAGGCTGTGAATTTGAGCGGAGAGAGTGAGATGTACCCCCTTCCAAATCAAACCTACCCGTCTCAAATTGAATCCCACAACTCCTGTTTTGACAGTCTATCAAGCATCCCACATGATTTATCAATTGAAGATAGAATGATGAATGAGTTGTGCGACTTCGTAGTATTTGATTTGCCTGAGTGTGAAGGGTCTCTTCCAAGTGAAACCGATCCTAAACCTTTTGACCTCTACACCTCCATTTTAGAACCTGAAATGATTGATATCCATGCTTTTGTTGAGGTGTCTAAGAATATAGATTTTCACTTGATCAAGGATATGGACGCTGGGAACATGTCGGATGATGAACCAGTAGATTTGGCTGAGGTTGTCTCTTCAAATCATCATCCCGAGTCTTTAACTGTTTTTCCCGAACCCCATATGCGTCTGGATTTTGATGAAATTTGCATGGATAAGCTTAACTTTGAGGAGAATTTTGAGGATATTTTTGAGGATGAAACAGTTTTAATTGATGAGTCGGATTTTCCTATTCATCCCATTTCCTTCCACTGACTGTGTACACCCTCCTGAACCTTTAACCGATACCCTTCCTCAACAACTTCCCTCCATCCTTTCCATCGTTCCGACCTTGCAAGAACCCGTCTCACTTACATTTCATATGTCTGGTTTACCAAGTTCGGCGTACCCATGGTTTCTTACGAATCTTGAGGGATTTGATCCAATCTCTCGACGGGTTAATAGATTAGCACAATCGCTGTTTACACATCGCTCATCACAAATTGTGCTAATCTATTCACTCCATTTGCACCCTCAAGTTCGTACTCCACTTCTTTTTCCCTTCCGCCATTCTTCTTCTGATATACCGAGACCGTATCCCGCTTCTATCTCCGTACGGTCTCGCGTATTCTCCATTTCTTTTCTCTACGCCTTCTTTGACCAACCACTGCTTTTTCACGATAAAATCTTTGAATGGTTGGTACTAACTTTTGGCCTGTGTAAGGCCTTGTATAGCTTGATACTGTTCTTTCCCCCCTAATCCTGAACTTCAACGCTTAACAGTGGTAACACTGTTTTACTTAAGTTTGGGGGGAACACCTTTTTTGTATATATTTTTGGTTTTCTTTGTTGTATATAATTTGTTTTTAGGGAGCGCCGGCAATTTTGACCCTCTTGGTATAGCCTGACAGTGAGGGCACTGTCAAGTTTAAGTTTGGGGGTGTGCTCGGTAAGCTTTCTTCCTTCGCATTCATATGTATATTTTGCATCTGCATATTAAATACATAAAATCCATAAAAATCTGAAAATTTTCTAAAAATATAAAAACTTTTTTGTCAAGTTAGCTTGTGAAAGAACTCTGATTCAACATTTCGACGGTTTTTGTTTGAAAAAATAGGAATAACTAGATCTTATGTTTGGATTTTGAAAACCTGAAAGATAACTCTCCTTTGATGTTAACTATAGCTGATATACGTCTTTACATCACACTACACGTGTCGTGAATTTTGAGAATTAGATGACAAGTCTTTCATGTTTAAACTTTTAAACAGATAAATGATTTTCTGAGGATCAAATAGGTTTGTTCTGAAATAAGTAATGTCAAGAATAGTTTATGAAGTAAAGCGAATATGAAGGAATGTTATTGATGCCGTAATTGGAGCTAAGTCTGAAAAATAACCCATCTGAAACTTGATTGGAATGATTACACACCAAACCCACTAAACACGTCTTTTATCCAAAAAAATAATTGAACTGCCGGTTATATCTCCGTTCGTATTAAATCATCTGATTTTCACGCCAAACTGTCTTTTGTTTTTGGACCTAGGTAACTTGAGTAATTAAGTCCGCTGGGGTGTTTCTACACTTATGCCCTGAAACCAACTGGTTTGGGTGCATTGGCCCAAAGCTCGCTAAGAAGCCTAGAAAGTCCAGTTTAAAACAAAGTCAAGAAAGTGTTCTCTCCGAGTTAAAATTCCTAACGGTTCTTTGTGTGAGAATAATCTTGATAAAAGACAGGCTTTTATAAAAATGTTTAACGGAGATATGAAGGTTTTATTCTATGATAAAAGACTATTGCACGTTCACAGAGGTGTGTATGAAATGAAAACAAGAAAAAGGTGGAGTGAAAAATACGACTTAGTTTCCTGTTATGGAAGATAGAAATTCTGAAATTGAAACCTTACTGGAAAACGAAACTTGAAAAATGCTTAACTCTTTATAAAACTTATGTGATCCTTTTAAAATTGTTATCTGGGCTTTATTGTGCGACATGATGACTTTATTCGACCTTTCGGGAACTTAACGACACTATTTGCACTGCACGTAAAGACATATAAAATCTGTAGTTAAATAAGAAGCGAGGTGTGAAAAATAAAGGTTCGATGGTCTAGACTTAGGATTATAAAATTGTTATTTTCTAAAAACAAAACTTTAGGGTTTGAATCTTAGTTATTTTACGAAACCAACTTGACCGGATTTTGTGGGTAGTATCCGCTGAAAACCCTCAGGAGACAACACTCCTCCTACCAGGGACACCTAGAGGTTTAACGGCTTGTTGCACGCGCTCAGTGCAATCGCGTTCCCTGCGAAAGTGCGGTTATCATTTTATTTTTGTGAATAATTGGTTTTGCTCGGGACGAGCAAAAGTTAAGTTTGGGGGTATTTGTTCATATCAGAATATTGCATTTTATACCGCCCATTCTTACGCTCGTGTGTTTATAGGTAGGTACTTTTAATCCGTGTTTGTTACATGTTTACAGAATACAGGTTTCCAGTACAAATATTGCAAATCAGGATAAAATCTCCACAGTTACGCTAAAGCAGAACATCTGTCGACAGCAGATAAAAGCCGGGTTCCGGTCATCCATATCCGTCCAGTGCCGAGTACCGGTTCCCGATACACGACATGTGACAGTAGTCATTCGTGTCTGGGACAAGCACAGAGCACGAGGTGGGCTGCACAAGAATCAATGGGTGCGCGGAGCTCGAGGGAGATAAAGTCAAAAGTGAAGAAAAGATATGCAATCTTGGACTTGGAAATCTGCAAAGATTCTGAAGACTTTTGTGTATTTTGAAGATTACAAACACGAGGGCACATAAAACCAGGAACCCACCAGAAATCCCACTGCCCAATTCATCATTATGGCCGCGCATACGCGGCCAAAGTAGGGTATTGGCCGCGCATGCGCCGCAGGGTGGGGCCCACACACCGTCGTTTTTCAGGGGCTTTTTGGTAATCTCATCTCTAGTCTGCTGGTTGCCCTAGAATTCATTTTCCCTGCCTATAAATACAGCAGTTCAGAGCTAAGCCAAGGGAGCATTTTTTGGAGCTTTTCTTTGTTCTTCTTCTTTGTGTAATTTTTGTTCTTCTTCTTCTTCTTCTTCATTCCTCTTCCATTAAATTGTAGTGAGAGCTTTTGAGTGGGAGATTAATGAAGATGAGGGTTCTTTATCTTTCTTGTTAGTTTGCTCCCCCTTGAGATTTCTGCTTTCTCTTGCTCATTCAATCTCTTCATTGAGGTTGAATGGTTAAGGGTTAGTTATTGATCTCAAGGGTCGTATTTTCACACGGGACTAGCACTTCATTTCACATGCGTTTTCTACCCTTCCCTTGATCTTGCAAGTTCTTCATTGAGCTTGCAAGTTTAAGGGTTGGCTATTGAGCACATGCTTGGCTTGGGTCCTAGTTCCGTATTCTTTTTATTACTCGCTTTTTATTACTTGTCTTTTTATTACTTGCATTTTATTTCATGCATTTTATTCATGCTCTTTAATACTTGTATCTTTTCTTTTCTTTGTTCTTTTCTTTTTGTTCTCTTTTGTTCATATTGTGAATGTTGTAATTATTGTTATTGTTAAGAATTAATACGGTTTTATAAGTTAACATTTCTTTGCCAATTCCTTTTCCCGTTATTTTCCATTTGAACTTCGCCCAAACCATACGCAAGCGCTCCGTTAGGCACCGTACCCTGACAAGGTAACGGTGATTCCTAACCACGACCGGTTGCGTTCGGTTTGGCCGGAGGCGAAGGCAAGAGACAAGAACGGAAGGACAAGGGTAAATAAGCCGGATTCCACGAATACCGCGCTTAAATCCCCTAATCCACGTTGTTGCCGATTGCTTAGCTTCAATTGGTCAAGACTCGGCTCAAAGGTTTTTGAGTACGGATTTCTTAGCTTACAATCTCGTATTTTCTTAACAACCTTATACTTGCAGATAAACACATAGGTTAGTCACAAACACATACAGATTCTTTATTGACTCGTCTAAGACAAGAAGGTAAGATACCACCATCTCCCTGTGGACCGACCCGTGCTCACCGGCTAGCTGCATAGCGACACCGTCCTGATCGCGGTTACACTTAAATTCTTTGAACATCCGACACGCCAAAATCGTGGGATCAATGGACATAACTAAACGCCAACAGAAATTATATTATTTCAAAAAAGGGATACATTTTTTTTATTTATACAACTTGAGCTTTTCAGCATTGTAAGGCCGGGGGAAGTTATTCTCCTTAGCATCTTGTAGGCGGTACGCTCAACCGGGCAAAATCTCTATAACGAGGAATGGTCCGTTTCATTTCGGGGAGAATTTGTGTAGTCTCCTTTGGTCCACGAACTCGTTTCTTCGCAAGACCAAATCTCCCATTTTGAAGGCCCGATATTTGACTCGGGCATTGTAGTAGCGAGCGGTTTGTTGTTGATAGGTGGCTGCTCTGATTTGTGCTCGATCGCGTTTCTCTAGTAAGAGGTCCAAGTTACTTCGGAGTGCAGAGGTGTTGGTTTCATCGTCGAAGTGTTCGACCCTGTAACTGGGCAGTCCGATCTTCACGGGGCCATTGCCTCGGTGTCGTAGCAGAAGCTGAAAGGGGTTTCTCCCGTGGGTGTCTTCTTCGATGTTCGTAGTGCCCATAGCACTCGTGGCAGTTTTTCGACCCAGCCGCCCTGCTTTCCTTCCAAGCGGGCTCTGAGACCTCGGATGACGCCTCGGTTTGCTACCTCAGCCTGCCCGTTGCATTGAGGATGTGCGACTGCGGCAAACTTCATCAGTATGTGGTAGTCATTGCAGAACTCTTTGACCTTATCATTTTCGAAGTTGGTCCCGTGATCAGTAATTACACACCTCGAGATCCTAAATTGAGAAATTATGTTATTCTGCAGGAACTTTATCGTAGAGGTGGCATCCGGTTTTCTGATGGGCACTGCCTCTATCCATTTGGTGAAGTAGTCCACAACGATGAGGATAAACTTGTGTCTGCCCGTGCCGGCGGAGAGTTGACTGACCATGTCCATCCCCCATTGTGCAAATAGCCAGGGGAGCTGAGTGGTGTTAGTTCGGTGGCGGGAAGACGACGTATACTGTCGAAGAGTTGGCAGTTCTTGCATCTTCTGACCAGCTTCTTGGCGTCCTGGTGTAACTTCGGCCAGTAATACCCTTGGAGCAGCGTCTTCTGGACTAAGGTGCGAGCTCCTTGATGCGCTCCTCTGACCCCTTCATGAATTTCTCGTAGGACATAGACAGCTTCATGGGGGTCGATGCATCGGAGCAGAGGCTGGGTGTACGACTTCTTGTATAGGTTTCCGTTGCTCCAGACAAAATGGCGCGCCTTGGCCCATAGCTGACGAACCTCTTCTTGGTCTTCGGGGAGTACACCGTCTTTCAGGAACTCCACAAGGGGTTTTCTCCATCTTAGTCTTCTTATTGGATCGCGTAGATCTGAAGCGTTACCTCTCCTTCTTCCACGCTGGGTCGTGGCAAGACTTCGAAGAGGATGTTTCTTTTATGGGTAGCCGAGTAGGAGGAAGCGAGGTTGCTCAAAGCGTCGGCCCGGGTGTTCAAGTTCCTGGGGATTTGTTCCATTTAGACTTCATCAAAAATTTTCCGAAGCCTTTTTACCTCGGTTAGGTACTTTATCATGAATGGTTCCCGAGCTTCGAAACGCCCGGTAACTTGGCCGACGATCAGTACAGAGTCGCTGCGAATTCTGATGGTCTTCAGTCCTACCCTGGAGGCGATTCGCAAACCTGCCAACAGGGCCTTGTATTCCGCGGCATTGTTCGACGCTCTAAACCCGAGCTTCAGGGAGTATTCATGATAAAGTACCAGCCCCGCTCCCCTCCTCGGTAGAGGATCCGCCCACGTAGAGCACCCAATCAGGAATGGGGTTGGGCACTTCCTCAACCGAAGGATATAGTTCGGGGCCCCGTGTCAGCGTTCCTTCCTTAATCGGGATGGTGCATTCAACAACGAAATCCGCCAAGACCTGTGTTTTGATGGCTTGCCTGGGGTGGTACTTAATGTCGAACTGAGATAATTCCCACCTCCATTTCTCTAGACGCACCGACGATTCAGGGGAAGCAAGGATAGCACGTATAGGTTGCTCAGTGAGGACGAGGATTGTGTGCGCCTAGAAATAGTGTCGTAGTTTCCTTGAGGCGACGACAAGTACCAAGACTATCTTTTCTATGGCCGAGTATCTTGTTTCCGTGTCCTTGAAGACATGGCTCACGTAGTAGACTGGTTTCTGTATACCTTTGGATTCCCTGATGAGCACCGAGCCTGCAGCTTGATTGGAGACCGTAAGGTATAGTAATAGCTCGTTTCCTTCAACTAGTCGAGTGAGTAGTGGTAGAGTTGCTAGGTGCGCCTTGAGCTGTTCGAAGGCGTTCTGACACTCCTCCGACCATTCAAACTTAGGGATTTTTCTAAAGGCCCTGAAGAACGGGAGGCACTTCTCTCCGGATCTTGATATAAAGCGACTCGGAGCGGCTACTCTCCCTGTGAGACACATGATCTCTACGTTGCTCCTCGGTGTGGCCATGTTGAGAATGACGCCGATCTTTTCTGGGTTCGCTTCGATTCCTTGGTAGGTAACCATGAACCCGAGGAATTTACCGCTAGTGACCCCGAACGTGCACTTAGTTGGGTTCAGGTTCATTTTGTACTTGTGTAGGATGTCGAATGTCTCGCCGAGATCTTTGGTGTGCCCGTTCGATGAGGATGATTTTACGAGCATGTCATCGACGTAAACCTCCATGTTCTTCCCGATCTGTGGTTTGAACAGTTTGTTGACGAAGCGATGATATGTAGCCCTGGCATTCTTAAGACCAAAGGGCATCACTTTGTAGCAGTATACCCCCCCGATCCGTGGTGAACGCAGTAAGTTCTTCATCTGCCGGGTTCATCCGGATCTGATTGTAACCGGAGAAAGCGTCCATGAAGCTTAGTAATTTGTGGCCGACCAAGCCGTCCACTAGCTGGTCTATCCGAGAGAGGGGATAGTTGTCTTTAGAGCAGGCCTTGTTCAGATCCATGAAGTTGACGCATATGCGCCACTTCCCATTCGCCTTTTTGACCATGATCATGTTTGTCAGCCAATCCGAGTAGTCAAGATTTCTAATGAAGTTGGCTGCGAGCAATCGATCCACTTCGTCTTCTATTGCCTTTTGCTTGGCTAGCGCAAAGCTTCTCTTCTTTTGTCGGACGGGATTTGCTTTTGGATCGACCTCGAGCTTGTGGGAGATCACTTTGGGGTCGATCCCGGGCATATCCATTGCTGTCAAAGCAAACACGTCCGAGTTATCTCGGAGGAACCGTATCAGGTCATCGCGGTGGTCTTCTGTTAGGAGAGAGCCGATTGGACAGTCCGGCCTTCGACCTCTTCGACGAAGGGGACTTCCATCAATGCTTCCACCGGGGATCCTCGGACTTCCTTTTGGTCATCGCGCGTATCCAAAAAACCATGGAAATCATACGCATCTTCAAAATCGTCGCTCGGCTCTCCAGCAGGTGTCGTGGAAGCGAGACAAACCTTAGCAATTTGTTGGTTCCCGTAAGCCCGGCCTATACCCCCTTGATCCAAAGGGAATTTGATCGCGATGTGGTAAGTCAAGATTTGAGCCCAGAGGGCGTTTAATGTTGGACGACCCAGGAGGATGTTGTAGGATGAAGGGACCTTAGCGACGATGAATTTAACCGGTATGGTCCTCGTATGGCCTGCTTCTCCAATGTTGAGGAGGAGGGTGACCACTCCTTCGGCCGGGATGGAGTGGTTGGTAAACCCAAAGAGAACATGGGAGGTCGGCTATAGGTCGGATGGTTCTAGCCCCATACGCTGGAAACAGTCGTAGAAGAGGATGTCTGCCGAGCTTCCGGAATCAACCAATATTCTCTGTACCTTGTAACGGTGGACCTGGGCCGTTATCACGAGAGGGTCGTTGTGAGGCAAGGATATATCGTGGAGATCTTCATCGGGGAAGATGATGGGCTCGTCCTTCCTGCACTCCTTCTAGGGTGGATCGCCTACACCCTCGACCGAGAGGAGGCAGTGGTTTCCGCCATCTTCCCGAGCAGGATCCAAGATAACGACCATGATTTGCCCGGTCATTAACTCCCCGAGAGGGGGCCGGTTCTCTTGCTTCCGTTCTGCCTACCGCTTGTCCCGTAAGTACTTCGCCAGGTGGTCTGAACGGATCAACTCCTCGATGTAGTCATGGAGTTGTTTGCAGTTTTCGGTCGGGTGGCCCTGCGACCTGTGGAAGGCGCAGTACGGGCTTCGGAGACGCTTGCCCGCCCTTTAGGTCACTGGCGGGAGCTTGAAGAACTTCTCGCCCTTAGCCTCCTCCAGTAACTCGATCTGGGAGATGTTAAAAGGAGTGTACTCCTGGAACTTCGGGGAGTAAGATTTTGGTCGGTCGACTCTCTTTTTCTCTTCTCTGCCCCGCTTCTTTTGGTCGGTTTGGTCGCCTCTGGGCAGATTTGAGTTCACCTTGAACTCAAGTTGGATCTCCCAATCAGTCCAGGCTTTTACCTCGGCCATGGTCTTAGGTTGCGCTAATGCAAAAGAACGGAGCCACTCTTTGTGCCTAAGACCCGACATCAGCACGGTGATGATCGTTTCATCGCGGTACTCGAGGACCTCGAGGAGCGGGTTATAGAAGCGGGTGACATATCCTTTGAAGGATTCTTTGTCTCCGCTCTTGATGATGAACAAGTAGTCGACCGTTCTCTTCTGCCGTCGATTCCCGACAAAGTGACCGAGGAATTAAGAGGCCAGCTCATTGAAGGTCGAGATGGAGCGTGGCGTAAGTCCTCGTAACCAGTCCCGTCTAGCCCGGATGAGGGTGGTGGAGAAAACTCGGCACTGAGCCGCGTCGGAGTTATCCTGGAAGCTCATGCCCGCCGTAAATGCGTCTAGGTGGTTATTCGGGTCGGTTTTCCCGTCAAAAAGGGCCACTTTTAGCGGCTTGTTACTGGATGAGACATGCTCAGCCAGCAGCTCTTCCGTAAAGGGCTTCGTCAGCGAATCGACGGAGTATCGAACCCCTTCGTCGGACGCATGGCCATCCCGGCGTATGCCCTCGATTTTCTTCTCGAGAGCCTCGAGTCGGTGGTGGTAACCCAAGGATTCTGGACAGTCGGAGTGGTAGCTACCCCCACTCCGGGTCTGCGCCAGGGTGCAGCTTCGATTTTGCTCTATCAGGTGTCTCAAATTCTTGGGCGAGACCCTTCTCGAGTGGTCGGTGCGCTCGTCGTTCGTGCAATCCCGGCGAGAGTGGGGGCGTCGGTCATTCCTGGAAGCAGGCGAGCTGACCGACACCTCATCAGGAGGAAAGAACGCATGACGGACATTGGAGCGACGGCCTAGTCTTCCATGGGACCGCAGCGTAGAGCTGTCCGGCGCCCAGCGGGTCATGGAATCAATCGTCGTGTGTGGGTTAAGGTGGCCGGAGTCGGCCCGCCAGCGCTCGGTGGTGCTGTGATGAGGGTGAGGGAGATCGAGGGGTTGAGTATGCCCGTCCGTCCTTCAGCGGACGTCGTTATCTCATGGAGGGGGAGTCGCAGTCTGGTGGGTGGGGCCCGAGGCTTAAACACGGACGAAGGCATCCACCAGCGATGTGAGCCTGTCTATCCGGGCGAACAAGACGTGGATGGCATTAGGAGGAGGAGGCGAGCCGCTCCCACCTCCGTTGTGGAGGCTCGTATTCGGATCGTTACGGTCGTTGCTCGCCATTGGATCAAGGGCGGAAGATCAACTTTTATGGTAGAACAAAAAAAGTCTTTCTCACAGACGGCGCCAACTGATGGAAGGCTCGATCTCCTTCAGATGTTGTCCTCCGTCGATCCTGTGATGGAGATCTTTGACGGCTTGGATTTTGTTTAGGAGTTGTTGAGGGTGGATCTCAATGGGTTAATGTTGGACACCGAGCTACCTGCAAAGAAATCCCGGGGTGGATGACCACCGTAGGACCCTCCGACGATCAAGTTAGAGCGAAGAAATCGGTGCAGAGTAGCGGCGTATTGAGATAAATTCCAGATACCTGAGTCGTTTGAGAGAGAGGAGTTTATATAGGGGTCGCATGGAGCGAGTAGGTGCGAGATCACCGCCGTTAGTTACACCCCTGCGTTATCCTCACCTTTAATGGCGGAATGCGCCCATTAATGGAGGGATATGCCTATTAATGGAGGGATGTGTCAGCGTGGGACGCGGATCGTTGGGAGGCGGATATCTCGCCCTGGCGATTTACGCGTGTAGGGTGTTTTTCGTCACCCTATTGAGATGGGAATACGCGTCGCTTGTCAAGTGTACTACAGATTTTCTCTGCCTAGGGTAGGACGGGGTTTAATGATTGTGTGGATCCGAATCTCCGGCAGCCGCGGACTAAGCTTTCGTTAATTACCTCTCCCCTTTAGAGCGAGAGAACCTCCGATTAACGGGTTAAACTGGTCATGCGAACTCAATGTGCAGTGTATTTGTGTTTTGTTTTGGAGGGGGCCTGGATATATCAGGAGCCACGTAGAGTTTACGGGGGTCCCGCTACCCGGATAGCGGGCTGGGGGTCAAGGGGGCTAGCAGCCTCCTTGTGGGATACGAGGCAACGCCCCGTTAGAAATTTTTTCTAACGGGAACAGTGTTGTGGAGTGTGTATGAAAAAAGGAAGAATAGCGTCCAGAGGACGCGTTGGTGCCAGCGCCTCACGTGCCTAGCACGCGGGCGCTGGACGGTTGAGCGCGCTGGGCGCTTGGGCGCTAGCGCCTCACGTGCCCGGCACGTGGGCGCTGGGCGCTGGGCGCTTGCGCCTCACGTGTCCGGCACGTGGGCGGGTGCCGGGCGCTTGGGCACCGGTAAAAAGAAGGGGTTTTACCCCCGGATATAAGAGTTAAACTCCAAAAGAGGATTTTGAGTAGAGTTAAACTCCAAAAGATATTTTTAGAGCTGATGAAAGGGGTTTCTCCCTTGAGCCATGAATCTTCCCCAATGTAGGGTCTTTGGAGATAGGTCTCCTTCTTCCTCCTCTGTTGGCCGGATCTTGAAGAACAAGAAATATGAGATTTTAAAAATCTCTCCTTTTTGAGATCTTATGGGAGATCTGAGTTCCCCTTTGTGGGTTTTGTGGTGAAAACTATTTATTTTTTAGATAGGAAGAGTTAAACTCTTGATTTAATTCAAAAAAGGAAAAAGGTTTAGAACCTTGAGGAAAGAGAAAGAGGCACAAAAACCCTAACCATTTTAGAGAAATGAAAAGTTCTTTTTTTATTCATCATCATGTTGCCTTATATAGGCTTACAAAATTACACATAACCCCTTGGGCTTTACAAAATGGCATTTTGCCCATCGCATGTCTCATGTGCTCATTTCTTTTACACATAGGCCATTGGCTTTACAAAAATTTGGCTTTATACCCATTTTCTTACATTCATGCATAAAAAATTACATCAAAATTATTTATTACATGATTTTTTATTTCGGTATGGGGGAGGCCGGCCGCTTCATGTTCAGGCTCGACTCGGGCATGAGCCCACTTGATCTGAGCTTGGGCCCACCTGGCTTGGGGTTGACCTTGACTTTGACTTGGTCAACCGGGATGCAATTTTCGACCCTAACAACGCGGAGCCGTTGCAGGGCGCCACTAGTAAAATAAGGGGTTGCCCCTACGGATGGCAATATCCGTAGGGGCATATTTAACTTGGCCCTACGGATTAATCCGTAGGGCTAAAAGGTTGCCCCTACGGGCACTGACGTCCAAGAATAAAAATATTAATTCTTAATTTGGTATTTGGCCCTACGGAGCCGCAAACAAAAGACCTACGGGTATGTCCGTAGGGGCAAGTAAATATCGTTTTAAAATAAAGCCAGATCGATCGCCTACGCTCACTTTCTCTCTCTCCCTCAAACGCGCGAGAAAAAACCCCAAATCGCCACGCCGTCGTTGCCACCGTCGCCACCGTCGTCGCCACCGCCGATTTCGTCGCCACCGTCGTCGCCACCGCCGGTTTCGTCGCCACCGTCGTCGCCACGGCCGGTTTCGTCGCCAAATCGCCACCGTCGTCGCTCCAGCCCACCAGCAGCCGTTCAGGTATAAATCTCGAGGTAAATTAAAGCATTTTTGGATTATTCATGGCTGGGTCTGGGTTGCGCGCGCGAGAGTTGGGTTTGGGCAGGGGTCGCGGTGGCGGTCGGGGTCGGGGTCGGGGTAGGGTTAGGGTTGGGGTTCGGCTGCTGCTGGGGTGGGGCTGGGGTTAGGGTTACTGTGGGGCTGGGGTTAGGGTTACGGCACCTGTTCTTCATTTTGTGCTCTATTTGCATGAGATATGGTCCCTTGTGAAGTGCAAGTAAAACGCTTAATTCATTCGAGATATTAATTGAATATCTTTTGTAAGATTTCTATCTAAGATTTTATGGTAATTCGTATCGCGTCCATTTGCCTATATCTTGTGAATCCAATCTACACATTAATATATACTATGATGGTCCCTTTTCTTTCGGAAAATACATAAAGTTAAAAAAGAAGAAAAACGGGAAAAAAATAATAATGATAACTGATATGTCAATAAATATTTAAGACATAGTTCAGCCCGCAGAAAGAATCTCCAAATTGGATTGGAGGTAGGTACTAATTCGACCCTCTAGCCCTAAGGAGGTCACCAAGATGGTTTTTTCCCAAAGGCCGTAAAGATAGTTACTTTTATTTATTGTCTTATGAATTTTGGTAAGCTAATAGCGGTAGAGAAAACAATCTTTGCACCTGCCATTCAGTACTACTAACCGTCCAAGACATACGGCCAAAGTTCTCCCAGCTCAGCTGCTAACAAACAAAATGTTAAAGAGCATGCCATTTATTTTCCAAGAACTAGAGATGTAAACGGACCGAATTATCTGTTTTGGTCCATCTCACCCGACTTGGCATCCTATGGTCTTCCAACAAGGTCGGATGATCTGATCCTGGAATCGTTAGCAATCGTCGGATATGGTGTTACCATATCCGCATCCGGCAATCCTATATGGTGTATAATATCTAGTAGCAGATGCTAGGCATATAGACTAAAGAATAGTTGTAAATGAACCGCTAGCAAGAAAATCCTATAATTATACACATCGTTTGACGCATGAACCCTGAAGCTCTTTCTTTTGGGGGATAAAACTAGTTATATTCCTGCATTGCCTAGAAATAGCAGTGAGTTGGTTAAAACCTTTCAAACACAACCCCCCACCCCCAAAAAAAAAGAAAGAAAGAAAGGGCAAGGAAAAAAAAGAATAGCAACAAGCAATACAAGCTAGCAACCGTAAATAACTGCTGAGATTATGTCTACCTTGGCAATTTGAACAATGATGGTCTTGTCTGGATTGTTAAGATCCACTTTATGTGGGTGAGGAACACATTTTGCAACTGTATTTATGATTTTCATTCTGTCAAGTGTTGAAATAAAAATCAACACTTGACAATCAATCCAAGATACTCAATAACTTGCTTCAAAACCATAATCTAATCTTGATGATGCTCAATATTAGCGATTTCCATGATCACGACACGTGGCAGATGACGTGTCTCATAACGCTTTATGATATCAGTATCCTATATTTATAGTTTTAATTGTTGATTGTTATAGATGTATAACATTGCAATAATAGTTTTTGGTTGATAAATGCTATTGCAATGTAGGATGATCAGTTTTATCAATCTTGATTTCAATGGTTTAAAATCATGTTACACATACAACATGAATGCACAACAAACGCATAATTAGAGAGCGACTCGAGATATTCAGGTTAAAACCAATATATGATACTCGATGATAATATGAAACCTTCATATTCCCATCGATACCCATATATGAAACTAAAAGCGCCACTTAGTCCCCGTCTATCGGTTAACATACGTGCGATGCTCGTCGTGACCTAGAACTATACGAAGGTTATTAAATATCGGACAGTATAGCTCGATACTAACAACCGTCGTATAGTCTACGCGACGAGAAAATTCAATCGTATGGTAACCCATAAATTTGTCCCGTGTGGACAAGTTAAGAATGTATAAAGCAAACGCCTTCATTCACTTGTGTTTTCATCCGTTTCGAGATATTTCGTCAGTAACTTTCCGCTGGTTCTCCGTGTACAAAGATAGATTAGATGTTCATTTCAACGTTGTTTCACAGCTTTGAAATGATTATCTAATCTATTACAGTGTACTCGGAGAACAGCGGGGAGGTGCTGCCGAAATTTACTCGAAACGGTTGAAAGCACAAGTGATGGGCGTTCGCTCTATACATTCTTAATGGGATAGAAGCCTACCCCCGACAGCCGGAACACATACATAAAAACGCATAATTAGAGAGCGATTCGAGATGTTCGGGTTAAAACCAATATATGATAATATGAAACCTTCATATTCCCATCGATACTCATATATGAAACTAAAAGCGCCACTTAGTCCCCGTCTATCGGTTAACATACGTGCGATACTCGTCGTGACCTAGAACTATACGAAGGTTGTTAAATATCGGACAGTATAGCTCGATACTAACAACCGTCATATAGTCTACGCGACGAGAAAATTCAATCGTATGGTAACCCATAGATTTGTCCCGTGTGGACAAGTTAAGAATGTATAAAGCAAACGCCTTCATTCACTTGTGTTTTCATCCGTTTCGAGATATTTCATCGGCACCTTTCCGCTGGTTCTCCGTATACAAAGATAGATTAGATGTTCATTTCAACGTTGTTTCACAGCTTTGAAATGATTATCTATTATATTACAGTGTACTCGGAGAACAGCGGGGATGTGCTGCCGAAATTTACTCGAAACGGTTGAAAGCACAAGTGATGGGCGTTCGCTCTATACATTCTTAATGGGATAGAAGCCTACCCCCGACAGCCGGAACACATACATAAAAACGCATAATTAGAGAGCGATTCGAGATGTTCGGGTTAAAACCAATATATGATAATATGAAACCTTCATATTCCCATCGATACCCATATATGAAACTAAAAGCGCCACTAAGTCCCCGTCTATCGGTTAACATAACGTACGATAATTTATTCTTTTCAACGACAAACGCACACACAAAGCATATACACGGATTTTCTCTTTTTTCAGTAACTATCCCGTTCTTATTTTTCTCAATATAGTCAGCATAACCTACAATTTATATGTTATTCAGTCTAACATGGCCCATGAGTACGTCAGAGTTAAGGACTGGATGTATGTGGATTGGAAACAACGTATGCAACCTAAGTTTGTCGCAGGAGTTGCTGCTTTCCTTGAATTTGCACGAGCACATAATAAGATCATAATAGAGAAGATTCTCTGTCCGTGCGATAGATGTGGCAATAAGTACTGGCAGAAGGTAGAATTGGCAGAGCTTCATATTGTAAAACATGGGTTTACTAGACTTTATTCAACTTGGAAATATCACGGGGAAGGAGAAGAATGCAGTACTGCGGTAGAAGAAGAAGGAGAACACGATAATGCAGCAGGAGAAGAAGAAGAATTCGGTAATATGGCAGGAGACGGAAATTTATTTCCATCAGAAGAAATGGAGGATATGGTAGAGGCCGCCCTAGGTGAATCTATTCGTACCGAAGATGACATTCCTTCCGGTCAAGGACCGCGTGCGGATAAATATGAAAATTTCATGAATGATGCTAGGAAACCAATTTATGAGAATGCGAAGTATTCCACCCTCTCATGGTTCGTCCAACTTTTCCAAATTAAGTGCCTAAATGGATGGAGCAACAAGTCATTCACAATGCTTCTTTCGTTCTTGAAAGATTCTATGCCTCCGGGAAATAATGTGCCCGAAAGCTGGTACGAAGCCCAGAAAATGATGTCTGATTTGGGTCTAAAGTGCGAGAAGATTCAAGCATGTCCTAAAAATTGCGTGTTGTACCGGAAAGAGAATTCAGATTTGAAAGAGTGTCCAACATGCGGAGAGGCCAGGTATAAGCCGAAAGATTCTGATAAGAAGCCTGATATACCTGTGAAGATAGCACGATATTTTCCCATAACACAGAGGCTACAGAGGCTATTCAGGTGCAAGAAAACAGCCGAGGCAATGATTTGGCATCACCGTGCTCCTCCAAGCGAAAATGGAAAAATGAGCCATCCAAGAGATTCACCGGCATGGAAGGATTTCGATAGGAGGCACGCAATATTCAGTAGCGATCCTCGCAATGTCCGGCTCGGACTGGCTGCCGATGGCTTCTGCCCATTCAACTATATGGCTGGAAGTCACAGTACATGGCCCGTTGTAATGATAATTTATAATCTGTCGCCTTGGTTGGCTATGAACCAATCATACTTTATGATGCCTCTTCTTATCGACGGACCAAACTCACCGGGGAACAATATCGACGTCTATCTCCGACCTCTGATCGAGGAGCTGAAAACTTTGTTCATTGATGGTGTAGAGACATATGATTCAAACATAAATACAACCTTCATACTGCGTGCGGCTTTAATGTGGACAATTAATGACTTTCCAGCGTATGGAATGCTATCAGGTTGGTCCGTACATGGTCACAAAGCATGTCCTCATTGCCATGAACACACAACATCAAAATTTTTGAATTTTAGCAGGAAGGTTTGTTATTGCGGCCATCGACGTTTTCTGCCACCAGACCACCCCTATAGGTTAGACACGGTTCACTTTGATGGTCATCAGGAGCTTCTTGGGCCTCCATCCCCATTGTCCGGAGAGGACGTGACTGCTAAATGGGATGGTTACAATAACGTGACCTTCGGGATGGATCCGACGAAACAGGTCAAACCACAATATTGGAACAAGTTAAGCATTTTCTTCGAGCTTCCGTACTGGTCTACAAATTCAGTGCGTCATTGTCTGGACGTCATGCATATAGAGAAGGGAGTATCAGAGCACATACTTAACTTGCTTCTGTGTAAAGACGGGAAATCGAAAGACAACATGAATGCCCAGATGGATCTACAAGAGTGGGGAATAAGAAGTGAACTGCACCCTAAACCGGTAGCGGGTAAACCGGGCAAGTTTGTACTTCCCAATGCCGCTTATCATATGTCACAACCGGAGAAGAAAAGATTCCTGCAGGTGTTGCATGATTTGAAAGTCCCCACAGGTTTCTCAGGATTATTCAGCAAGAAAATAAAAATTGTGAAGGGCAAGATCGATGGGCTGAAAAGTCATGATCACCATGTTATCGTGGAGCACCTTCTTCCATTAGCCCTCAGGACTTCTCTCCCCGACTCGGTTGGTCTAGTAATCAACGACCTATGTTGTTTTTTCAGGGAGTTGTGTGCTAAAACACTGGAGGTTGCGACGCTGGATAAACTAGAAAATTCTATTGCGTTGATAATTTGCAAGTTTGAGCGTATTTTCCCACCGTCATTCTTCGATATCATAATACACTTGACGGTTCATCTTGCAACTGAGGCGAAGTTAGCCGGACCGGTACAATATCGATGGATGTATCCCGTCGAGAGGTACGTGTAATTTTTCGTTTCGCGCAATTTATAAATTTATTGTTGTCCTGTATGCCCGTGTTTATTTATTCAAAATATTCTCATTAGGTACCTTTACACTCTTAAGAAGTATATACGCAATAAAAATCGACCAGAGGGTTCTATCATGCAAGGTTATCTTCTTGATGAAGCAACCACATTTTGTTCCCGCTATCTGGACCAGAACATTGAGACAAGGCTTAACCGACCACGAAGAATTCAAGACGGGCCATATGGTAAAGCCGAGTATAAGAGGGTAGACACTATGTTTATCAACAAGATATACCGATTTATCTTGCTTAATTGCGCATGTCTTGAACAAATTAGAGAGTAAGTTCTTTTGGATTAATTGTTATATCTGTGTTTGTGTGTGTATGAAATGACATAATATTAATGTCA
The DNA here is from genome assembly GCA_030015575.1 of Agapanthus africanus. NCBI lineage: Eukaryota > Viridiplantae > Streptophyta > Magnoliopsida > Asparagales > Amaryllidaceae > Agapanthus > Agapanthus africanus. Next base: position 816,339,098 of record CM057339.1, on the reverse strand, counting down.
CAATTATTTGTCGAAAACAGAACTCATTTTAACGAGGTACGTGAGGGGCATCCTTGTTTCGCCCAATCAGAGCAAAGCTCTGTTTGAATTCAAAATTTAAATTTTTGAAGCAACGCTTCAAGTCTCAGGCGCAACGCACCGCGTGTCTGGCGCTAATACATCAGCGCAGCGTCCAAGAAGGCGCACCCAATCAGAGCAAAGCTCTGTTTAAAGGAAGCAACGCTTCAGATCCTTTGCGCTGCACGCGACGCGCCACGTGTCCAGCGCAGATACATTAGCGCAGCGCACCCAATCAGAGCAAAGCTCTGTTTAAAGGAAGCAACGCTTCAGATCCTTTGCGCTGCGCGCGACGCGCCACGTGTCCAGCGCAGATACATTAGCGCAGCGCGCCCAATTAGAGCAAGGCTCTGTTAAAGGAAGCGCCGCGCTGCGCTCTGCGCTGTGCGACACGTGGCAGCACAGTTGCGCTGCGCGACACGTGTCAGCGTAGATGCGCTAGCACAGAAAAAGGGGCTAAGTGCCAAAGGCAATTTAGCCATGCAAAATTACATGCACTTGATAACAACAAATTAAAATACGATGCACAAGCACAACAAAGAGTTCAAATAAAAAGAACACTTAACAGATAATAAAATACTTAATCAAAACATTTATTTATTATTAAATTTAAAAAAGATCACCGAATACGGGATCAGAGAGACAAGGGTTCACAAAAAGGAAAAGAAAATTATTCAGCTCCCTCTCCGCCTTCTCCATCGCGTCGAAGCGGCGATCTTCCCGAGGGGTAGCCATCCAACGGTCGACGCCGCATTCCTGGGAGAAAGTGGCGATGACGACTCGACGAGCCCGTATCTGGCTCAGCAAGTGGAAAGAGCAGTCCTTCAAGGGTTTGGTGATCAAGTGCGCTTCGAGAAAGCACTCAATCTTATCTTCGGCGGCATCCAGCATTGCTGAGGACATCTCTGCTGGAGGAGGGGGAATGTCGGCGAGCGCCGAGGCAAGGATCATCCGAAGCCAAATGGAATTCGGAAGGAGAGGAGACCCCACACGAGTCAAAAGCTCGTGCATTGCAGCGTCGCATTGCTCGTCCGAGAGAGAAGGGTCCACCAAACGTGCAGCAAAATGGGGAACGATGTCCCGGATCGGCACCTCCCATGGTTGTCGGCGGGCATGAGGGCGGTTGCAAGCCATGATCGAAGAAGTTCTCTGAAAATGAGAGAAGAAAAGGCTCAGCCTTGAGTTATATATATAGACCCAAGCACAGAAAATTGTGTGCACAATGAAATCATTGCCAAGGCCCGGGAAATCAGAATTTTGGGAATACAAGTTTGACTTGAAAAGAGGAGATGAAGCGGCGCTTCTGATTCTCCAAAATTTAATAAATGAAGCAACGCTTCAGATCCTCTGCGCTGAGCGCAACGCGCCACGTGTCAGGCGCAGATGTATCAGCGCTGCGCCCAAGAAGACGCGCCCAATCAGAGCAAAGCTCTGTTTAAAGGAAGCAACGCTTCAGATCCTTCGCGCTAGCGCTCTGCGCTCTGCGCTGCGCGACACGTGTCAGCGCAGATGCGCTAGCGCAGTTGCGCTGCGTGACACGTGTCACGCGCTGGGGAATCTGCGCTAAACTAAATTAAGATTTTTAAGAAATCTTTTCTGTTCTTGTTGGAACAAGAAGATTTCCTTCTGCAAAGCAGAAGCCCTTGGATCAAAGATCCAACGGTGGGGAAAATTCCCCAAATCACTCAGAGGATGATCTCTTTAACAAATTTAACTAATTTGTGAGCACTATAAAAAGGACCTTAGGCCTCAATTCAAAGGCATCGAGATTTCTCTTGAGAATTCAAGAACTTTAAACAGAAAGAATTTCGAGAAAATTTCAAGAAAAAGGTAAAGAACCTTCATGGATTAGAAGAAATTCCTTCTAAAAAGACCTTTAGTCTATAAAAAAAAATATAAGATCAATGATCTTTATATAAAAAAAAACAGTGCTTTGCACTTCTTGTGAACCTTCGGTTCTTTAAAAACGATAAAAAAATATATATAATAATAAAAGAATAGTGCTTTGCACTTTTATGAACCTCTGGTTCTTCGAATAAAGAAGAAATTTATTTTTCTTTTGATCTAATTTAGATCAAGAACTTAAACAGTGCTTTGCACTTCCCTTCTTGAATCTAAAAAGATTCTTAGTGCTTTGCACTTCCAAGTTGCGCCGCTGCGCTCTTAAGAGAGCGCCACGTGTCGGCCATAAAACCACTTGCGCTAAGCGCCCTTGAGATAGAGCTTTGCTCTCTGGAATTGGCGCAACCCGCTGAGAGCGCGCCACGTGTCAGCAGCGCAACAGTGCATTGCACTGCGCTAGTGCACTTGCGCTCATCAGAGCACGACACGTGTCACCACCATATGGACTTGCGCTTATTACTTAGCGCAAAGCGCAGATGCATTAAAAAGGGCCAAGCCCAATTAAGAGAAGGCCTAACAGGCTCAATAAAGCGCAAATGCATTATTTTAAGGGGCAGAGCCCAAACAAGAACAGATGCTTTGCATCATTTATAAATGGGCAGAGCCCAAACAAAATATTCAGAATGCTATGCATTTTAAAAAAGGGGCAAAGCCTAAACGAAGTAGATGCTTTTGCAAATGGGCAGAGCCCAAAATAAACTGATACTATATATCTTTTGTGAGTAGAGCCTGAATAAAAAATGCAATGCAAATAAAGTGTTGAAATGGACTTAGCCCAATCGTGGCCATAAGTCCTTAAATTAAATCGACTGAGCAAAATGGCTCTCCTAAATCAATTTACATCCGGTTCGAGGGTACATCTCTGAACTCCTCTGACACCCATCGTTGTAATCCTTCAACGACGTCAGAGAGGTGACGGGTCCCGACGACTAAACATTCAAACGGACTACGGGGTCCTTAAACTCGTGGACCGAAACGTCCTTAAACTAATGTTGGACCGAAACGTCCTTAAACTAATGTTGGACCGAAACGTCCTTAAACTAATAATGGACCGACACGTCCTTAAACTAATGTTGGACCGAAACGTCCTTAAACTAATAACGGACCGAACGTCCCTAAACTAACATCGGACCGAGACGTCCCTAAACTAATATCGGACCGAGACGTCCTTAAACTAATATCGGACCGAAATGTCCTTAAACTAATGATGGACCACTACGTCCTTAAACTGGCGACGGACCGAAACGTCCTTAAACTAATAATGGACCACCACGTCCCTAAACTGGCGATGGACCACCACGTCCCTAAAATGGCGATGGACCACCACGTCCCTAAACTGGCGCAATAGAGCCCGAATGCTCTTTCGTCGGATCTAAACGGTCCCGCCTAAGTTGATCTTAGCCCCAAATGTGGTTAATGTGTCCTTAGATATTTAAATAAACAATAAAACTCCAAATTAACTTTGGTTCAAGGGTACATCTCTGAACTCCTCTGACGCCTGTCGTTGTAATCCCTCAACGACGTCAGAGAGGTGACGAATCCCGACGACCAGATAATTAAATCAATCACTACGTCAAGTCGATCGTAGTCCAAAACAGGACTAACGTATCCTTGACGAACGTTTAAGCTGATCTTAACCGCAACGCGACTAATGTATCCTTAAACTAAAAGCACCAAACCTAAATCTAAATAAATACGGATTTGGACTAATCCACGTCCTACGGGCGACGGTATTACTCAGTCTCCGTATACAATCCACGGGCAACCACAAACAAAACAAACACCCACGACACGAAGTGAAATTCTGGAGAAGGAGAAAGTTGTTACCGCGATGCGGTAGCGTAATTAACTGCAGGGGCTTGCGCCTGCAGGGAAGAGCGTCCCCACAATCAAAAACCCCTCAAGCGAGGGGGAATCTGACAAAGTCTGCTACATCGGCCGCATCCGTCTAAACCTCCGATACACGGTACCATAAATCAACTTGGCATCTTCGGAGAGGTAGACGGATAAAACCAAATAGCATCTGCCCCGAATCTCAGCGCCAGGACTTCGCAGTCTTGTGCGCCGCCGTTCGGAGGGGAACAGATTCTGGCACGCCCGGTGGGACTTTTTCGTCTTTCCACTCCACACTTCGTGTGTCGTTTTCGCGAACCAATCGCGGTTTGTTAAATGGTTGTCTTCGGATTTCAAATTGCTAAGATTTGGTCTTTTGTCTGGCGCAGAATTCGAGATTCAATGGCCTCCAATTGCACCAGCTGCTCGAAATGCCACTGCAACAGACGCTCCACTTCACCAGGAGGGGTGACGTATGGGCCCCAAGCGGCTTCTTTCCTCACTCTGCCGGTAGGCCAGGTGACCCAGGCCACCACCGGCCTGTTTTTCGGGACCATGGTCCCACCTACAAGCTTCTCTATGCCAATATCCGTACCGGAAGCAAACAAGAAGTCGGTGTTCGACCGGCTCACTACTACCACGACCCCTGTCAACGGGTCGCCCGCTACTAAACCGACAACCTCCGTTTTCACCAGGCTAGGTCAGAACTATAAAGTGGCTATCCCAAAGAGGGCAACGGCCGCTGCTCCGGAAGTCGTTGAAGCGGCTTCTCCCATCAGAGAGTCGGTCTTCACAAGATTGACGGTTCCCACTCCTCCCCCAGCTGGTCAAAAAGCATCAGTTTTTGATAGGCTGACGTCGACAGTTACCCCACACCCAAACAGGGGGCAACAAGGAACTATCTCGATTTCCGAGCCAGTCCCAACGGCTCGTCGTGCGCGACGTCGCCATTGGCAGCGAGTAAGGAAAGCCGGGGGCAACTCCCCCTCAGGGCTAACCCCACCTGCTCCAGTGGCGGAGGTCAATGCCGCTGTTCCAACTGGGAACAGCTTCGAATTGCTGAGGAAGGTGAGAAAGAACTCTCCGGTTGCTACATTGAAAAGGTCTCCTCCGCCCATGGAAAAAGCTCCGGAGACGAAGCATGAACAGCCCCCTCAACGGCTGTCGTCAAAAATTTATAAAGTTTGGCGGAGGGTTCAAGACTCCGTGATTGACTCAGACCACTTCCGTCGCCAGAAAGGAGCAAAGGTGGAAAAAGACAAGAACCGCCCCATTAAACAGCAGGGGGCAACAAATGCTAAAATGCCCGCTTCAACGGCTCCTTCAACCTCAAAGGTCCATAAAAGGAAGAGGCCAGAAAAAGCTCCCATGACACTGACAAAGTTTAAAAGCGGTGAACCTAAACGCCCCAAGTCAGGGGGCATAACAGTTCATACGGTCTATATGGCTTCAGGAAAGGAAGAAAGTCGTACTTCTACGGGTCACCGACCGCTTACCCGGTCAGTGACCAAGTCTCAGGAGCAGCAACAAAAGCTCCAGGAGATGATGACTACAATGGCTGCACTCACGGGGCCAAAAGAGAATCCTGAGACGTCCTTAGATGAACGCCAAGAGGAAGAGACCGACGCTGAGTTCCTCCGCCGAGTACTGGAAAAGAGAGACAAAGAGACTGCTGAACAAGCAGCCAATATACAGCGTATGGGCCTCCTCTTCCAGGACGTGATAGGGATGATGATACAACCAGACCCCCCAACTGAAGAACCCCCGATCGTCCTTGGGGATGATAGGGGAGAGTCATCAAACCCTCAGCCCGTTCTATCAACAGCTAAAGAGGATACAATCTCTAAGACTGATCTGGACGAATACATAGCCCAGCAAATAAGGGTTCATCATGCGGCAGAAGCAGCCGGACACGTCGTGAAAACGGGGCGACCATATCCAGGCTGGTATGACCAAATCAGATACCCGCCGGGCTACACAATCCCCAAGTTTCATGTCTACAAAGGGACCGGCAACCCCCATCAACATGTGGCCCAATTCAGGGCTCTTTGTGGTAATACCGGCGGCGACGACAAACTTTTGCTTCGCCAGTTTGTTGGAAGTTTATCTGATACGGCGTTTGAATGGTATTCTGAGCTTCCCAACGACTCTATAAAAACCTTTGCGGAGATGGAGCTACTCTTCACCCAACGCTTTGCAAGTGCCAGTGAGCGTACCCCGATGACGGCACTGATCAACGCCAGGGTAAAACCCGGCGAGACATGGGTTCAGTACGCTATACGGTGGCGAAATCTATGGTCGAAGTGTGAACAACGCATAGAAGAAGCTCCAGCGGTGGGAATGTTTGTTGGAACCCTTGATCCACAAGCAACCATCTCACAGTTCATGATGTTCTTCAAGCCGACTTCCTTCCAGGCTTTGATCGACAAATTAGCGCAGATGGACCAGATGGGCCATAAACCCCCTCTCCCGAAGCCGGACCCCCGAAACGATAAAGGAAAGGGAAAAGCGATCATCGTCGCTAATGCCCAACAACAACCGAACGATTTGAAGCCGGTTGCTCGTCCAAACAATACGCGCCCATACGTACCCCTTGAGAACAGGATGGGACGTGCTTACTCCTTCCCCCGTGATAAAACAAGGAGGCTATTCGAGCTGGCATTGCGCAACAGGCTCATAAATCTGCCAGACCCAAAACGTCCGTCGCAACCGAGTGACGTCAACGAGCCTAATTACTGCCCTTATCATCGAGTACTAGGCCATCCGATTGAGGATTGCTACGTTTTCAAGAATTGGCTTGAGAACCAGTACCGTCAGGGCAAATTTGCGCTATCTGACAAATGGAAGGTGAATCCTCTGCAGCCCCACACCTCTAAGGGGACGAATACGCCGGGGGCAACATGTTCCGTTATTGAAGAAACTCCCTGGGAGGTTGTATTATCAGCCAAAACGAGGAGAATGCTAAATGATCTTCAGACCTGTCCAGCGATCAAGTGGAAGAACCCCTTGGAACCGCAGGTTATTGAGGGGATGTTGAAGCCACGACCGACTCCGAAGACCGATGGTGGTAGTTCAAGCGCTCATAGTCAGCCGTCAAAATCTTCGAAAGAGAAGAAGAAGAAATCTAAGAAGCCCATGAGGCCTGGCGACAAGCGCACGGACTTACAAAAGCAAATCGACGCGCTGGATGAATATAACCAAAAGGCGCGAACTCCCATTACGCTCCAAGATTTCCTTGATCACGTCTTTCAAAAGGAAGATGAGGGAGAGAGTTCATCGGACGAATCCGAGGAGTATGTGGCGAGCTGTCGTATGATCTCTCATTCGGTCACGAATGATGAAGAGGCCTCTGACGCTGAAACGCTGGGGGCAAATGCCGAATCAGGAGCCCCAGGGTTATCAGTTGAAATGATTAGCGCGTTTCTTAATGAAGCTCGGTTGAAAAGCAAGGCTGATTGAGAACGCGAGACGGCTATATTCGAAAGGGCCAAGCGTCAGCGACTTGAGGAAGGAGCTGAAATGATCCCGCTGGAGCAAAATGCCTTCGACGCTGACAAAAGCCAATTCAAGATAAAAAAGAAGTTTGCTAAGGCCATATCGATGGGCATGAAGCTACCACCCTCTGAAGAAAAAGTTACTGGCGTAGAAGAAATGCACCCCTCTTATTGCTTATACCACCAGAAGGTCTCGCATTCCACCCAAGATTGCAAAGCTTTCAATGGATGGTGGCAAGGATACGTCGCTAATCGACAACGCTTTAAACGGGAAAAGCGTAAAATTCGTAGGGAGCAAAGAAATACGACTAAAGAACTTGAAAGAACTGCCGGCAATTGTCACATGGTTAACACTACCGGGTCACAAGTGCCTACATTTGGAAGCGACTCCGACGAAGAGCTAGAGCTTGGCCCCCTCTTCGAAGAATCCACTTCGGGAAAAGAAAAAGAACTGAAGGCCTGCGAGAATATACAGCTGCGCAATCGAACATTACCCGAAAAGAACCTCGGACCCTTGAATAAGAAAAACAAAGGGAAATAGAAGGTCTCTGAAGACATCGCTTTGGATGACCAAGTTGCGGAAGAGTTAACCGCCAAGAATCCCCCAAAAAGGAATAAAGTAGATTACAATGTCTTGGCGCATCTGAGAAAGCTACCCTCACAACTCAGCATTCTCGATGCCCTATTGCTATCAAAAGAGGCGAGGGATTCTTTGATTAAGGCCCTACAAGATCCAGACCAGTTCTAAACCTTCCTAGCCGAACAAAAGATGAAGGATGAATTGGAAGAGATGCACACAGCCGACGTTGCTTTTGGTGATGAAGACCTTCTCCTCGGGACGTGTGAACACAATCGCCCCCTTTATGTCTCAGGATACTGCCATGACATAAAGATAGGAAAAATCTTGGTCGATAACGGATCGTCTGTCAATTTACTCAATGTGCGAGTGTTAAAGGAGATTTGCATGAGTGTCCAACACCTCGCCCGGGACAAAATCACCATCTCCGGTTTCGACTCTCAATCCTCAAAGACTCTTGGATCTGTGATATTGACGCTACGCTTCGGGGTGCTCGTCACAGACATCAAATTCCATGTTATAGACGCCAAGACGTGCTACAATGCTCTGCTCGGCCGACCATGGCTACACGAGTACAATATCATCCCTTCTACACAGCATCAGTGCATGAAGTATTCTAGGGACGGCTTCGAGTACACAGTGGCAGGAGAGTTGAATCCGTTTTCCGTGAACGAAGTTCGCAAGTATGAAGATGCCAAATACTTCTTACCGAGTTTCGAAGACACGGAAAGGTGTCACAAACCGGAGAACAAAACTAACGCAACCATCCCTGTCTTCGGCAGTGATACCGAGAAGGAGGAGGATATAATCTATTCAGGTCCATCCCAATCCACCAGGCCAGGACCATCCGTTCCTTCATTGATCTTCGGTAGTGATTCAGAGGATGAAGTTCATGCTGTATTCCCTGCTCGGCCCTCAATACGAGTCTCCGCTGATGAAGGGCGAAGTCTACAGATAACCATGGTGCCGCTTGAACATTACAAAGAACTGGATGCACTCGACACCAACAGCGTAGAAGAATTGCAGATATTCTATATCCCTCCCAGACGAAAAGGCGAGAAGGCAATCCTATTCTACCGCTCTGAAGAAAACAAGGCGAAAAAAGAAATTTGGCATGGCACAGACCCCACGCTCGACGGGATTCAGCCTATCCGTCTTCCCAGATATTATACCGAAGGTTTGAAGAAACTACTGAAGCGCCAGGGGATGTCCTTCACAGAGACCGTTAGAAAAGCCAAATTCTATGACAAGGTCTGGAACGTTCCCGGGACTCAATGCAAACTGCCTAACGGGAGAACGGAAACAAAAGGACTTGGGTACATCCGGCCAAAGAAACGGGAGCTAGTAAACAGCTGTTATGCCATGTATGACTTCGATGAAGAGGCTGACGCTCAATGGGAGGACGCTAATCCTGAATCAACAAAAGTTCCTGACACAAAACCGCCCAGTCCATTGTCTGAAGACCAGATGAGCAAACTTATAAAGGATGCGAGTCAAAAAGCCCGAGATGATCACGATCGTGAAATGGCAATCTATGAGAAAGCCAAGACACAGCGTCTCCTTCGACAGGCAGTAGAGAACGAAGATGTTGCCCCACGTCAGCCTGCTACAAAAAGGGTTCGACGCGAAAGCAAAAACAAGTCGAGGGGCCGAAAAGGTGCCCGACAACCACAAGAAAGAGCCAAGAAGCCACGCATCCGAGAGTCGAGCGTTATTGACCTAGCCCTCATGAAGAAAATGGGTCGAGCATACTCATTTCCTCGGAACAGAACAAGGAAAATACTTGATCTTGCTCTAAAACATCAAATGCTTACACTGCCAAAGTCTAAACACCCTGTGCAAGCAGGCGAAGTCTCCAACCCAAATTATTGTTCTTACCATCGAGTAGTAGGGCATCCGCTTGAAGATTGTTCCACCTTTAAGAATTGGGTTGAGGACCAATATCAGCTTGGCAAATTTGCGTTGTCTGACAGTTGGAGGGTAGCGCCGCAGCAAAAGCACGAACCCGAAAACACAAGGATAGAACCAACTCCGCATTGGGACTGGCAGAAAATTCGCACCTGCCATGTGATAACAATATTAAAAGAAAGGTCCGAGGACATGAACAACCTCCCTTGGTGCTTTGAAAGCGGCAGCGATGAGGTAATCTCAGAATTTCCCCCAGCTCCGAAAGAACTGGAGGATGGAATCCATACCACTGCAGATAGTCTCAAGAAAATTGAGTTGGGGACGGCAAATGACCCGCGACCGACATTCATCAGCGAGCTGCTATCTGAAGAAAAGGTGGCTGCATTAAAGGATGTGCTTTTACAGCACAAAGATTGCTTTGCGTGGAACTATTCCAAAATGCCGGGGCTAGATCCAGAAGTTGCTGTACATAGACTAGCAATATCCCCAGACGTCAAGCCGATCAAACAGGCGCCGAGAAGAATGCGACTCGAGCTTGAGATGAGCATAAATACCGAAGTCAAAAAGTTAATCGACTCTGGCTTCATCCAAGAAGTTCAGTACCCCGAATGGATCGCCAACATCGTCCCAGTGATGAAGAAAAATGGGACGGTGCGTATATGCGTGGATTTTCGGGATCTTAATAAAGCTTGCCCGAAGGATGATTTCCCAGTGCCGGTCACTGAACTAATGATAGACAATACATCCACTCATGAGGTTTTCTCCTTCATGGACGGCTCGTCGGGGTATAACCAGATAAAAATGCATCCCGAAGACCAGAAGCACACAGCCTTCAGGACTCCTCTTGGTATATTTTGTTATAAAGTGATGCCCTTCGGTTTGAAGAACGCCGGTGCTACTTATCAAAGGGCCATGACAAAGATCTTCGACGACCTTATACACGAAATCGTTGAATGCTATATCGACGATCTCGTGGTTAAAAGCAAATCATACGAAGAACATCTCGAGCATTTGAAGACCGTATTTCAACGCCTTCGGCAATACAATTTGAAGATGAATCCTCTTAAATGTGCGTTCGGGGTTTCCTCGGGCAAGTTCCTGGGATTCATCGTCCGACACCGAGGTATTGAGATAGATCCGTCTAAAATCAAGGCGATCATGGAAATGCCTCCACCGAGAACTCTTAAACAGCTGCGGTCTCTCCAAGGAAAGCTCGCATACATTCGGCGGTTTATCGCTAATCTTTCAGGAAAGTACCGTCCTTACAGTCACCTGATGAAGAAGGGAACCCCATTCGTTTGGGATCAAAAATGCCAAGGCGCACTAGACGAGATCAAGCAATACCTGCAGAACCCGCCGGTGTTGGCTGCCCCGGTTAAGGGGAAGCCTCTCATTCTTTATACGACCGCCCTCGAAGGTTCCTTAGGCGCATTATGGGCGCAAGAGGACGATCAAGGGAAAGAAAGAGCACTCTATTACTTAAGTCGGGTTCTGCTGGGGGCAGAAAGCAACTACTCTCCCATCGAAAAACACTGCCTGGCATTGATCTTCGCAATAACAAAGTTTAGACATTACGCATTGGCGCATGAGGTCCGTCTCATTTCAAAGGTGGACCCCCTTAAATACTTAATGTCAAAGGCCATATTGACGGGACGACTCGCTAAATGGGCCCTACTCTTGATGGAGTTTTCGATCACGTATCAACCTCTCAAAGCAGTGAAAGGCCAGGCCATCGCCGACTTCCTCGCTGAACATCCCATACCCGCCGATTCTCCATTAAATTGCGATCTTCCAGACAAACATGCGTTTGATGCAATCGACGGTGGTGATACCCGATGGGAACTCTATTTTGATGGTGCATCTTCCATGAAGAAACGCAAACAAAACACCCTTATAATCAAGTCGGGGGTAGGCCTCATCTTTGTAACTCCACAAGGAGGGATAATGCGCTTCGCATTCTCCTTAACAGAGTCGAGGACAAACAATGAAGCTGAATATGAAGCCTTGATAGCAGGTCTTGAGATTGCCATCGACATGGGAATTGAAAATCTCCTCATATACGGGGATTCTCAACTGGTCGTTAGTCAAGTAAACGGCGACTACCAGACGTGCAAGCCGGAGTTGGTGAAGTACGGCGAAAAGGTGCAACAATTGTTGACCCAAATTCCTTCCTACACTTTGGAAAACATACCGCACGCGGAAAATAGCAAGGCAGACGCATTGGCCAAACTTGCTAAAGAACTGGCTGACGAGAATCTCGATAGCGTCAGAATCATGGTACAAAGCTGTCGGGTGCTTGCCCCAGCAGAAATATCTCGGGAATCATCCGAAGAAAAAGGAGCAAACGAGCAGACTACCCTGCAAGTAAAAGATTGGGAAAATACTGAGGATTGGAGAGAAGTCTTCATAGATTACTTCAAGTCCCACCGACTGCCTGAAGAAGCGTCAACAAGACATCAGCTCATGAAACGAGCTCTGTCCTTCGCCTTCGTCAATGATACTCTGTACAAAAGGTCATTCGATTCTCTATGGCTGAGATGCCTAGGACCTGACGAAGCGAGAAGGGTCGTCCAAGAGGTTCACGACGGACTCTGCGGTTCCCACCAAGCAGGCCCTAAGATGAAGTTGAAGATAAAACGAATGGGCTATTACTGGCCCACGATGATTCAAGATTGTCTCGAATATGCGAGGCAATGTCACTCATGCCAAATTCATGGGGACTTCATCCATCAGCACCCAAATCCATTACATCCAACGGTGGCCAGTTGGCCATTTGAAATGTGGGGAACTGACATAGTCGGTCCTATCGAACCAGCATCGTCCAAGGGACATCGTTTCATCTTGGCGACGACTGATTACTTCTCCAAATGGGCAAAGGCGGTACCGTTAAGGGAAGTGAAGACGGAGAATATTCTCCATTTCTTCAAAACGCATGTCATATACCGGTTCGGAACCCCAAGAAGGATCATCTCCGATAATGGGCCAGCCTACCGAAGTCATAAAATTAGCCGCTTCGCACAACAGCACAATATAGACTGGAGATACTCCTCAGTTTATAATCCGCGAGCCAATGGATTAGCTGAGGCCTTCAACAAGACACTGACGAAAATCATAAAGAAAACAGTGTCCCGAAATAAGAAAGACTGGCACGAGAGACTGCAAGAAGCTCTTTGGGCGTATCGGACCACGTTCAAGACAGCCACAAACACAACGCCATACGCGTTGGTGTTTGGGACAGAAGCAGTACTCCCTCTTGAAATAGAATTACCCTCTCTACGAGTGGCAGTCCACTACGAGCTGACAGACGAAGAAAATGCTCATCTTCGATTTGAAGAGCTTGACGCTCTTTATGAAATCCGGCTTCTAGCACAACAAAATCTGGAAGCTTATAAAGCAAAGATGACGCGCTCATACGAAAGACTAACCCGACCGAGAATATTTCGTCAAGGCGAACTCGTGCTAGTAGTCAAAAGGCCAATGATCCCCAATCGCGCCAAACGAGGAAAATTCGAGCCAAACTATGAAGGCCCGTACATCATTGATAAGGTCTACCAGGGTGGGGCCTATCTACTCATCGATATGCACGGTGAAAGGCCTTTTAAACCAATAAACGGTCGCTTCTTAAAGAAATACTACGCTTAATGAGCTACGGCCTAGGTTAATGGTAGATGACGACAGCTATGTCCGCTCGCTATCTTCTTAAGCCTGAACTCTATAAGCAGCAAGTGGCCTTCTTTAACGCTGGACCGGAATGTCCTTAAACTAATGGCAGACCGAAACGTCTTTAAACTAATACCGCAGCATCCTTAGGTTGACGAGATAAAAATAAAATAAAATAAAATAAAATAAAATAAACGGTATGTCCATAAGCAAAAAGGGCACGGATGAAAACCCGAAAGGGCTCCGTGAGTAAAAACAGCAGGGCTGCCGGCGAGTGTTCGTGAAAACCCGAAAGGGCGTGACCTCGTAAAAAAAAAGGGGAAAAAAGGAAGAAAAAAAAACAGTATGTCCATAAGCAAAATGGGCACGGATGAAAACCCGAAAGGGCTCCGTGAATAAAAACAGCAAGACTACCGGCGAATGTTTGTGAAAACCCGAAAGGGCGCAACTTCGTTAAGGAACCCTTATGGAGTCCTCTCGACCTTGTAAGGAGAAACCACCTGCGTGAGATCCTTACGACTCACAAAGGAGCAACACACTTAGGGATCCCCACGATTCCTAAGGAGAAAATACACTTACGAGATCCTCACGACTCGTAAGGAGAACTCTCCTATGGGACCCTCACGGCTCATAGGATTTGAAAGTCTTAAGTCACAGAGACCTAAACCTGTGCTTAAGCAAACCCCCACAAACTTCCAATATTGCCCTACAAGGGGGTTCAATATTGACCCTTGTATACAATCCACGGGCGCGAATAAACATTTCCCTAGCCAAATTTCATCCGTAATTGAGAATACGTTCGCATGGTGAATAACTCTTATAAATCCCCTCGATTTATGAGGAGAAAACCCTCCTGTAGGATCCTTACGACTTACAGAGGAACAAAACACTTAGGAACCCTCACGATTCCTAAGGAGAAAATACACCTACAAGATCCTCACGAATTGTAGGGAGAAAAGCCTTCACGAGACCCTTACGGCTCATGAAGTCAAAAGCCTTGGCCGACAGGACCCTAACCCTGGTCGCTAAGCCTCCTTTGTTCGACAACGACAGAGGCAAATGATGATTCGCTCCTGGTAATATCCCAGTTGTAGCGGCGCTGATGCCGAAATCGGTGTCCAATTTCAGGTTTACGGCGAGAAGCCAGTAGGCCGTACATGCATACGAAATAACCGAAATGATAGGGCAACTTGCAATAAAAAGCAGCAAGTAAAAATGTATGCATGCAAAATAGCCGAAATGATAGGGCAACTTGCAATAAAAAGCAGCAAGTAAAAATGTATGCATGCAAAATAGCCGAAATGATTGGGCACCGCGAAAAATAGCCGAAATGATTGGGCAATCGCGACCTTCGCGATATAAAAGCTGAAATGATAGAGCATCGCGGAGATAAAACAAAAAAAATGATGATAAAACTTTGGCCCTACAGTTAAGATCACATCGATCCCTGTATACAATCCAAGGGCGTAAACAAAGAGGGAACCGTACTTTCCCATCAGGCTCCGCCAGAAGACGAAGCCAAATCTCGACGGTTCAGTCCAACTCCAAAGAAACCAGTGTCTTCAGCAAATTTCTCGACTCACGGATACAAACACTCCTTGACGAGAGCCTCCTGATCCGCGTCGACTCGCAGAGCCACCAGTGCCTCCATGGGAAATTCTCGACTCGTTTCAAACCCCAAGGAAACAAATAATCCTTGGAGCTTGGGAAACAAATAATCCCTCGCAAAACTTCTCAACTCACGGATACAAACACTCCTTGACGAGAGCCTCCTGATCCGCGTCGACTCGCAGAGCCACCAGCGCCTCCGTAGGGACCCTCGACTCGTTTCAAACCCCAAGGACACAAATAATCCTTGGCGCTTGGGAAACAAATAATCCCTCGCAAAACTTCTCAACTCACGGATACAAACACTCCTTGACGAGAGCCTCCTGATCCGCGTCGACTCGCAGAGCCACCAGCGCCTCCGTGGGAACCCTCGACTCGTTTCAAACCCCAAGGAAACAAATAATCCTTGGCGCTTGGGAAACAAATAATCCCTCGCAAAACTTCTCAACTCACGGATACAAACACTCCTTGACGAGAGCCTCCTGATCCGCGTCGACTCGCAGAGCCACCAGCGCCTCCGTGGGAACCCTCGACTCGTTTCAAACCCCAAGGACACAAATAATCCTTGGCGCTTGGTAAACAAATAATCCCTCGCAAAACTTCTCAACTCACGGATACAAACACTCCTTGACGAGAGCCTTCTGATCCGCGTCGACCCGCAGAGCCACCAGTGCCTCCGTAGGAACCCTCGACTCGTTTCAAACCCCAAGGACACAAATAATCCTTGGCGCTTGGGAAACAAATAATCCCTCGCAAAACTTCTCAACTCACGGATACAAACACTCCTTGACGAGAGCCTTCTGATCCGCGTCGACCCGCAGAGCCACCAGTGCCTCCGTAGGAACCCTCGACTCGTTTCAAACCCCAAGGACACAAATAATCCATGGCGCTTGGGAAACAAATAATCCCTCGCAAAACTTCTCAACTCACGGATACAAACACTCCTTGACGAGAGCCTTCTGATCCGCGTCGACCCGCAGAGCCACCAGTGCCTCCGTAGAAACCATCGATTCGTTTCAAACCCCAAGGACACAAATAATCCTTGGAGCTTGGGAGACAAATAACCCCTAGCAAAATACTCAACTCACGGATACAAACACTCCGTGACGAGATCTTCTTTGACTCACATCTCGGGCAGTAAGGATTCAAAAAAACTTACTTCCTGAACAATGGGACCCTGCAAGTCAGTCCTAAATGGTCTCTTGCATACTATTCACGGGTCTCACTCTCTGAAGTCGATTCTCGACAAAGAGGGAAACAACCGCCTACGAGTCCTCTCGACTCGTAAGAGGGGCAATGGGATCCTGCAAGTCAATCCTAAATGGTCTCTTGCATACTATTCACGGGTCTCACTCTCCAAAGTCGAATTTCGATGAGGAGGGAAACAACCGCTTGTGGGTCCTCTCGACCCATAAGAGAGGAAAAAAAAACTCTCTTGTAGGATCCTTACGACTTATAAGAGAAAACCACACTTAGGAATCCTCACGATTCCTAAGGAGAAAACCCACCTACGAGATCCTCTCGATCCGTAGGGAGAAAAGTCTCCATAAGACCCTCACGGCTCATGGAGTTGAAAAGTCTTAGGCAGCAGATCTGAACCTGCCACCTAAGCCATCGCTGATTCTTAAGGAAGTCAAGATGCACGCCCTACTATCCGTCAACCATGTTCGTTAAGGTGATATGCTGATAATAAAAAAAAAAAAAGCAGAGAAGTGACACAAGACATTACGAAAAGTCGTATCTTTTATTCATAAACTTGATTGAATACAGGATACATCATGTCAAAGAAAAAAAAAATATACATATACATATAGATATATATACATTCTTTACAAAAATGGATAGCTACTGATGAGGAAGTGTCTTTAGTAAGTTCACAAGCCGCTCTCGCACTTCCTTCAGCGCTCCCTCTCGAGTGACAGCTGCGGCCACCTCCGCCTCCACCTGGGCCCGTTGCTGTGCAACGGATGCAAGCTGATCCCTGACGGCTTGATAAGCAGCTTCACGGCCTGGAGTGTCACGCTCGGCGACATCAAGTGCCCGCTTTAGTCTCAGCCCATTCGACATGCGCTCCAGAAGACCCTCGAACACGGTTTTTACCTCAGCAGCGTTCGCCTCAACTTCGGCACGCAAGCGAGCAGTTCTGCTCGAAGAATCTTGGCACTCCTTCAGCCTCAAAGCCACCTCTTGTTCCAGATGACGGAAACGAGAAGCGCTTTGCTCGAGCCATGCTCCCCGTTGAGTGCTCAAGGTCAAAGTCTCGGGGGACAGGCGCATTGACTCCAGCTGATGAAGGCGAGCCTCGATTTCCCGACAATAGTTAACCCAAGAGGCGACAGCACCCTCGTCATGGAAGGTAGCAAATATCGCCAACATCGGGTTAACCGTCGTGGCGAAATCCTCAGCAGACAACGGAGCCTCGATGTCGAGCTCCTCGATGTAGTCGCTCAGCATGCGCAAACTGTTTGCGGCACCTTTCGAAGATGGACGTCGCTGGGAAGGGCCGCCTGGTATTGTAATAAGAGACTCAAAAGGCACTGAGACTGAAACGACAGCTGAAAAAGACAAAATGTGATTAGATGATGATCCAATTGATATGGAGAAAATCATTGACAAGATAATTACTATACCGGCGGGAGCAGGTGGCAAGGACGGAAGGGCCGGTAGCGCAACCGATCTGTCTTCTCCCCCTTCGATTTGTAACACTGCAGTCAGGACAAGAGAGAGTTAGAAATAATTCTACCACTAGAAAAACAAAGATATCAATCAGGAACAGTACTCACCGGTGCCACCAGAGGGAGAGGCGAGTTCAGGTGAGAAGGAGAAGTGTGGGACCAACACTTGATACAAATGGTCAAAAAGAACTCATAAAAAAAAAACACAACAATGTGAATATAGTATATGGATTATACGTTTGAAAGATGGGTTTAGTAAGTTGCAAACTCATACCTTCCAACATCTTTGACGGTGTAAGAGAGGGCTGAGGGGTAACCATCGCCAAGGCAGTCGTGGAAGGAGCTCCCTCAAGTAGTGGGGCATCAACACTAGCTGCACCTGCATTACGAAAAATGAACTTGTCAGGAAAGATTGTAAAGCAAATAAAAACAACAACTTAAGGTGTACCTGAGGAGCTCCCGGCGGAAACAGAGACGACTCCCTCCTCTATCGACATGAGACCAGCGCCTGTGGCCTCATCGCCCGATTCAATGGGGACCGTCGTCGTGCTCGCAAGCCCGGGAGACGGCGGAGGACCATAGACGGGAAGAGCTATGACTGGAGTATTGCCAGATTCCAGAGAAGGAGCGGTTGGCTCGTCTTCAGGAATCGTGGCCACCTCGCCCACTACCATCTCAGGCTCAATAGTGGCGGTTGTATCGTCCACCATCGCCGGGGGATCACCAGTCTCGAGCGCCTCATTCGCCGCCACTCTGGGCTCAGTTATAATGATCACATCATCTGCCACCACTTCGGGTTCGGCATCCATGACCTTATCGGCTGCAGGCCCCTCAACCTCTACCCCAAGCTCCAAAGCCACAACGACGTTGCCCACCGTCGGCTCGAGTTCGGCAGGTACTGCCCCCTCTGTCCCTTCGAGATTGACGGTTTCCGCCTCCCCCTCGATCGGACTTGGTCCTGCAAGATGAGAGATGTAAGGACAAACGACATTAAGATACTTATAACAAAAACTCCAAGAGAAACATTACCTGAGGCGGATTTACCGTTCGCGCTCCGAGCTGCACGTGCCACCTCTCTGCGGGCAGTGGACAGGGCGACAGGGGCCTCTTCAGAGGGAGTATCAGCTCGAGGGACGGTGCTAGGGCCCGCTCCTATAGCCAAGGCAGCCCTACGCGCCTTCGCCTCACGCCTCAACCGTTTCCTCTCCTCCCGAGCGGTCATGAGGGACCTCCGTGATGCCTCCTTCAAGGCATCATCATCTTCATTCAGGGATGCCTCCAGAGCCTTTAAGGCATCTCTCATCGGCTCTCCGAGATGAGCCTTCTGCGGTGTCCCAGAGGAAACAGGAACATCGGCCGCTGGTAGAACATCTGCGTCGCTAGGAGGGAGCGGCATTGAGGTCCCTGCAATTAAGATGGAAAGGTTAGATCGACCATAACGCAAGGAAAATGAAAAATTCGATGAATCGAAACTTACTCAGGCCCATAGATTCTCTGAGACGTTCCTCCTCCTGAAAAGTCTTCAGAGAAGCGGCAATGGCTTCTTCATCGGTGATGCCTGTTGAAAGAAAAGAAAGAAAAGTGTTAGTTAAAAAAAATATATATATATATAATGAAATGACGAAGAAAATACGTTGCAATAAAGAAAAAGTGACTAGTAGTTACCTGATTGCGCAAGCTTAGCCAGCCACGCATCACGCTTCACCAGCCATGCTGAAGCTCTGAGAGCAGCTTCCAAGTCTGTATCGTTCGGCGGCGGCATCACCAACCCGGCGTTAGTCCCATATTCGAGCAGACCCTCGGAATAGGGAGCGTGGGGTTCCTGGCCGAATGCAACGTCCGCTGCAAAGAGCGACTTCTTTTTCTTTTGCCCTCCGACCCTGGGCCCGCGAGGGATCGACTTCCGTTTAGCAGCTACTCTGGGACGACGAGTCCCGATGTCCGCACCCACGCCAGACTCCGGCGAGAGTACAACCACTGCTTCCACCTGAGCACAGGGTGCAGGAGGTACTTCCGCGATATCAGGAAGTGATAGCTCACGTGGAGGACTTTGCGCACGTAATGATCTGCCCCCAGCATCTTTTAGAGGAGGGACCACCAGGATCCTTGGTGCCAAGGGAGCGTTACGATTGGTACCGGGGGGTACTTCTTTACGGTCAATCAACACTCGCCTCTCTTCCTTTATAACAGCCCCCGTCGCATGATTGTACCAGTCTTTATATACATTAAGGAGCCGTGGAGCACAGACCGGCGGGCTAATGAAAAAACGAGAACCCGTGTTCAGGCGCATGAAGTGGTGTAACGCGTTCTCCATCCCTTCTTCATTTACAGCAGGTTCCAATAAGAAAGCCTCTAAGGGTACCCCTTGATCGTAACCCAGTTGTCGGGCAAAACGATGTGGGTTATATCTCATAAAGACTGCTGCACCGTCCTGCCTGAAGACTAGGAAACCCAGTCTAATAGAATACAAATGGAGGATCTTCCGGGCCGTCAACACTGAAGCTCCATCCTTGAAAGAGTCCTGTAATGGTCGCACCGCAGTGGTGGACGCCTTCCCAATGGTTAATACCTTATCAATAAAGGACATCCCGACTCCAACGGTGTGAGGGCGAAGCAGTAAACCCCTGGCGTCCCGTGGTGAAGGGGTCACGATTGATGAGCCAATCAGATGTAAAACGCGAGGGAAACCGCACTTGTCAAAGAATGAAGGCCTTTTATGCATACCAAAGACACCCGCCGTGTGTAACTCGAGCCACGATGCGAAGTAGTGCATCGGGAAGACCACGTGCAGTGCCCCGGGCTCATTGGCATCCGCTGCTCGGCTGAGGCCATGATATAGGTGCGCCAGGCCGGCAATCCCCACGGCCACCTTTACCCCAATGACCATGCGGTGGGCTGGATAAAAGACAGAAGGCCGCATGCGATGAGAATGCATTGGGATCGCGAACCAACTCAGCCACAGCCCGAGAAATCCTAAGAAAAAGGCCTCCTCATCCATCCCAGGGACTGCAATCTCCGCGAAAGATATGGTAGGAAAGTCTGGGAAGAAGAAAGCCTTTTGGTCTATTTCCTTCATCGGCAGGTTAGCCAAACCTAGACCAAAAGGATCATCCAGAATAGCAGATTTGACGGCTCCTGGCGAAATGACGCTAGGACGGAGGAAGCGAGCAATGAAGTCCTCAAAATTAACTCCTCGGCTCCCGTGTTCGATGAAAAGGGACTCGTAGGTGTTCAACACCTTGATCAGGCTTGGGAATTGGTGTTGAACGGCATTTTCCGACGTAATCCCCCTTACCATCGGCTTAGCACCGAAGACGTATTCATCTGTCGGGAGCAGCTCTTCATAGTGTTCCCCCATGACTGGTAGGCCGGATACCTCCGCGAATTCCTCCAAGGAAATGGACACTTCCCGATCCATGGCAAGGAAAGTGTGGGTGGGAATATTCCATTGCTCCAAGAAAGCCTTGAACCACCAAGTGGGGAGCGTAGGATATTGGAAAAGAGAGACGTAGACCGCGGTGTACAGTCCTAGTCTTATCAACTGCGACTTCCTCGTCGACAGGATGTACCGGGCCCACGGCAGATATCCAATTGGGTGGCGGGGAATCAAACCAAGGTTATATGATTGCCCCCAGGGTCGTGCTTCTCCCTGACAGATACGGCGTCCTAGGATATCCAAAACCATAGGACGCTGAACCGGGACCGCATCCATAGCGGGATGAAGAAAGCTGTTCGCAGTCCAGTCTATCATCTCCACGGCATACTGCACTGGAGGTGGGTTAGCATAATGAATTGCCGTGATAGGTTCTGACGGCACCGCGCAAGTGAAGCTGCGTCGACCCATAATAATCTGGTTATACCAAGACCCCCAAAGGTGGAGTTTCTTGTACTCCGGGTCATATGCCTTGATCATGGCCAGGACCTCACGGTCCAAAGACGCCTCTGGAAATCCCTCCTCCGAGCGGACAAACGGGAATGAAGTGTCTTCAGACATGATCGCTGCAAAAAGAGCAATGTAGCCGTCAGTGTTGTAATCCCAACGTTTGACATTGAAAGAAGAAAATGCATTAATTAAATTAAAATCAAAATTAATTAATTACACCGCACCACGGTGCAGTGAGTAGGGGACCAAAGAGGGACCGACAAAATCTAAGTGACAATACGTCAATTAAGAAGACAAACTCATCATTGGATGAGATTGTCAGTTGGTCCTTAGGGGGAACATTCCCATAATAAAAAAAGGGGAAAGAATCCCTAGAGACAAGGAGAAAATCTCCTCTTTCAGAGCAAAACTCTGTCACAGAATGACACTTGTCAAATTCTGGTCTCAAAAGAATTAAAATTCCTTAAGAAAGAGCTTAGCTCTATAATATTTCATCAAAGAGAAAGTTTTGAAAAGAAATTTAAAATTAAAATTTCTGGAATCTCGAAAAATCCATGAAAACTTACAAAAAAAAAAGAGAGTTCTTTGTTTTTCAGATCTAAAAGATCTACATTTGATTCAAGAGCAAAGCTCTGTTCATGGGTCAGAACCCATGAACAAGATCTCTGTAGATCTATAGATCTGTGAGAGCAAAGCTCTGTTGATAAAACCCCAAAGGGAATTTCTTTAGATCAAAAGATCTATGAGAGCAAAGCTCTGTGGGTTGAAATTGACTTAAATTAATTTAACTTAATTTTAAATTAAATATTACCTAAAGTTTTCTAAAAAACTTTGGGAAATGAGAGCAAAGCTCTAGAGTTCTGAAAGCAAGAGCAAAGCTCTGAAATTCTTAAGCAAGAGCAGAGCTCTGAAAATCTAAACCTAGAAAATGGTGGAGAATTTTTAAGGGCCAGAGGCCCTATTTATAAGGCGCTTGCGCCTCTTGGAATTCCCCCTCGATCCGACGGTCAGGAGGGGTTGCCACCGTTGCACTCACGTGTGCGCCACGTGAGCGCAACGGTGGGGGGGCATTTGTTTCGCCCAATCAGAGCAAAGCTCTGTTTGAATTCAAAATTTAAATTTTTGAAGCAACGCTTCAAGTCTCAGGCGCAACGCACCGCGTGTCTGGCGCTAATACATCAGCGCAGCGCCCAAGAAGGCGCACCCAATCAGAGCAAAGCTCTGTTTAAAGGAAGCAACGCTTCAGATCCTTTGCGCTGCACGCGACGCGCCACGTGTCCAGCGCAGATACATTAGCGCAGCGCACCCAATCAGAGCAAAGCTCTGTTTAAAGGAAGCAACGCTTCAGATCCTTTGCGCTGCGCGCGACGCGCCACGTGTCCAGCGCAGATACATTAGCGCAGCGCGCCCAATTAGAGCAAGGCTCTGTTAAAGGAAGCGCCGCGCTGCGCTCTGCGCTGTGCGACACGTGGCAGCACAGTTGCGCTGCGCGACACGTGTCAGCGTAGATGCGCTAGCACAGAAAAAGGGGCTAAGTGCCAAAGGCAATTTAGCCATGCAAAATTACATGCACTTGATAACAACAAATTAAAATACGATGCACAAGCACAACAAAGAGTTCAAATAAAAAGAACACTTAACAGATAATAAAATACTTAATCAAAACATTTATTTATTATTAAATTTAAAAAAGATCACCGAATACGGGATCAGAGAGACAAGGGTTCACAAAAAGGAAAAGAAAATTATTCAGCTCCCTCTCCGCCTTCTCCATCGCGTCGAAGCGGCGATCTTCCCGAGGGGTAGCCATCCAACGGTCGACGCCGCATTCCTGGGAGAAAGTGGCGATGACGACTCGACGAGCCCGTATCTGGCTCAGCAAGTGGAAAGAGCAGTCCCTCAAGGGTTTGGTGATCAAGTGCGCTTCGAGAAAGCACTCAATCTTATCTTCGGCGGCATCCAGCATTGCTAAGGACATCTCTGCTGGAGGAGGGGGAATGTCGGCGAGCGCCGAGGCAAGGATCATCCGAAGCCAAATGGAATTCGGAGGGAGAGGAGACCCCACACGAGTCAAAAGCTCGTGCATTGCAGCGTCGCATTGCTCGTCCGAGAGAGAAGGGTCCACCAAACGTGCAGCAAAACGGGGAACGATGTCCCGGATCGGCACCTCCCATGGTTGTCGGCGGGCATGAGGGCGGTCGCAAGCCATGATCGAAGAAGTTCTCTGAAAATGAGAGAAGAAAAGGCTCAGCCTTGAGTTATATATATAGACCCAAGCACAGAAAATTGTGTGCACAATGAAATCATTGCCAAGGCCCGGGAAATCAGAATTTTGGGAATACAAGTTTGACTTGAAAAGAGGAGATGAAGCGGCGCTTCTGATTCTCCAAAATTTAATAAATGAAGCAACGCTTCAGATCCTCTGCGCTGAGCGCAACGCGCCACGTGTCAGGCGCAGATGTATCAGCGCTGCGCCCAAGAAGACGCGCCCAATCAGAGCAAAGCTCTGTTTAAAGGAAGCAACGCTTCAGATCCTTCGCGCTAGCGCTCTGCGCTCTGCGCTGCGCGACACGTGTCAGCGCAGATGCGCTAGCGCAGTTGCGCTGCGTGACACGTGTCACGCGCTGGGGAATCTGCGCTAAACTAAATTAAGATTTTTAAGAAATCTTTTCTGTTTTTGTTGGAACAAGAAGATTTCCTTCTGCAAAGCAGAAGCCCTTGGATCAAAGATCCAACGGTGGGGAAAATTCCCCAAATCACTCAGAGGATGATCTCTTTAACAAATTTAACTAATTTGTGAGAACTATAAAAAGGACCTTAGGCCTCAATTCAAAGGCATCGAGATTTCTCTTGAGAATTCAAGAACTTTAAACAGAAAGAATTTCGAGAAAATTTCAAGAAAAATGTAAAGAACCTTCATGGATTAGAAGAAATTCCTTCTAAAAAGACCTTTAGTCTAAAAAAAAAATATAAGATCAATGATCTTTATATAAAAAAAAACAGTGCTTTGCACTTCTTGTGAACCTTCGGTTCTTTAAAAACGATAAAAAAATATATATAATAATAAAAGAATAGTGCTTTGCACTTTTATGAACCTCTGGTTCTTCGAATAAAGAAGAAATTTATTTTTCTTTTGATCTAATTTAGATCAAGAACTTAAACAGTGCTTTGCACTTCCCTTCTTGAATCTAAAAAGATTCTTAGTGCTTTGCACTTCCAAGTTGCGCCGCTGCGCTCTTAAGAGAGCGCCACGTGTCGGCCATAAAACCACTTGCGCTAAGCGCCCTTGAGATAGAGCTTTGCTCTCTGGAATTGGCGCAACCCGCTGAGAGCGCGCCACGTGTCAGCAGCGCAACAGTGCATTGCACTGCGCTAGTGCGCTTGCGCTCATCAGAGCACGACACGTGTCACCACCATATGGACTTGCGCTTATTACTTAGCGCAAAGCGCAGATGCATTAAAAAGGGCCAAGCCCAATTAAGAGAAGGCCTAACAGGCTCAATAAAGCGCAAATGCATTATTTTAAGGGGCAGAGCCCAAACAAGAACAGATGCTTTGCATCATTTATAAATGGGCAGAGCCCAAACAAAATATTCAGAATGCTATGCATTTTAAAAAAGGGGCAAAGCCTAAACGAAGTAGATGCTTTTGCAAATGAGCAGAGCCCAAAATAAACTGATACTATATATCTTTTGTGAGTAGAGCCTGAATAAAAAATGCAATGCAAATAAAGTGTTGAAATGGACTTAGCCCAATCGTGGCCATAAGTCCTTAAATTAAATCGACTGAGCAAAATGGCTCTCCTAAATCAATTTACATCCGGTTCGAGGGTACATCTCTGAACTCCTCTGACACCCATCGTTGTAATCCTTCAACGACGTCAGAGAGGTGACGGGTCCCGACGACTAAACATTCAAACGGACTACGGGGTCCTTAAACTCGTGGACCGAAACGTCCTTAAACTAATGTTGGACCGAAACGTCCTTAAACTAATGTTGGACCGAAACGTCCTTAAACTAATAATGGACCGACACGTCCTTAAACTAATGTTGGACCGAAACGTCCTTAAACTAATAACGGACCGAAACGTCCCTAAACTAACATCGGACCGAGACGTCCCTAAACTAATATCGGACCGAGACGTCCTTAAACTAATATCGGACCGAAATGTCCTTAAACTAATGATGGACCACTACGTCCTTAAACTGGCGACGGACCGAAACGTCCTTAAACTAATAATGGACCACCACGTCCCTAAACTGGCGATGGACCACCACGTCCCTAAACTGGCGCAATAGAGCCCGAATGCTCTTTCGTCGGATCTAAACGGTCCCGCCTAAGTTGATCTTAGCCCCAAATGTGGTTAATGTGTCCTTAGATATTTAAATAAACAATAAAACTCCAAATTAACTTTGGTTCAAGGATACATCTCTGAACTCCTCTGTCGCCTGTCGTTGTAATCCCTCAACGACGTCAGAGAGGTGACGAATCCCGACGACCAGATAATTAAATCAATCACTACGTCAAGTCGATCGTAGTCCAAAACAGGACTAACGTATCCTTGACGAACGTTTAAGCTGATCTTAACCGCAACGCGACTAATGTATCCTTAAACTAAAAACACCAAACCCAAATCTAAGTAAATACGGATTTGGACTAATCCACGTCCTACGGGCGACGGTATTACTCAGTCTCCGTATACAATCCACGGGCAACCACAAACAAAACAAACACCCACGACACGAAGTGAAATTCTGGAGAAGGAGAAAGTTGTTACCGCGATGCGGTAGCGTAATTAACTGCAGGGGCTTGCGCCTGCAGGGAAGAGCGTCCCCACAATCAAAAACCCCTCAAGCGAGGGGGAATCTGACAAAGTCTGCTACATAGGCCGCATCCGTCTAAACCTCCGATACACGGTACCATAAATCAACCTGGCATCTTCGGAGAGGTAGACGGATAAAACCAAATAGCATCTGCCCCGAATCTCAGCGCCAGGACTTCGCAGTCTTGTGCGCCGCCGTTCGGAGGGGAACAATCCTGATTGGAACGAAGAACGTTTGGAAAAATACCATCAGGATAATTTTTGTGGTTGGGTCACAGAGCATGTAAGTTCTTCGAATTACATTTTATTGCTATCAGTTTTAATCTAAACTTGTATCGTTATGTATTTATCGTAAAATTTGTTTTGTTAGATCCACGATCCGAACTTGTCTGCATCATTTGAGAGTGATTCAAGATGTTCAGCTCAATTTCCTAGTATGGAGGTTGCATATTACAAAGGATTTGGTGTCCTTGGATACAAATTCGAAGTTAAGGACATAGAAACATCTAGAACCACTCAGAATAGTGGGATTGCGACGGTAGGATCGGGCGGTGTGATTTACTATGGGTACTTAAATTGTATACTCGGCATCCACTATCCCGGACAATCAGAACCCTTTTATATATTCCAGTGTACTTGGTACGATCCGCAAACCGATACGGACAGGTGGAGAAGCAGTCTTGGGACTTGGAAAGATGAATATGGATTGACCAGTGTGAACACACTTCGATTTTACGATCAGGACGATCCGTTTATCTTTCCGAACCAAGCGTTCCAAGTATACTACTCACAGTGTTTGAAGCATCCGGGGTGGAGTGTTGTATGTCGATGGAAACCTAGAGATGTCTACGATGTCCCAGAATATGAGGACAGCGATGAGGACGAAGAAGAGAGAAGGCTTAAAGTGCTCCGACCGTCTGTTTCGAAGGACGGGTTGTCTTCGACCGATCATGAAGTTACGTGGGTTAGAAATGACATCGACGATGAAATCCAAGTAGATATGTATGATGCGCCCACGAAACGAAAAAGGTTATCAGTAATGTTATATTATTACTTCACAATTTACGCTCTAGATCATATATAGTCAATACTTTTAATGATTGTCTAATGCGTCCACGAACCGTTTATCTAGATTTGATGACGATGTCGGGAGCAGCGAGGGGCGGCAGGAGCTCCAGCCGCGGCAGAGGCAGAGGCAGAGGCAGAGCGGTTCTGCCGCCCGGAGAGCTTCGTAGGGAGCTTCAGAGGGCCGGTCTTACACCCAGATCGGAGACCCCTTCGGATGCCTCCTTTCGTGTTGATTTGGCCACACCTCCAGGTATACTGCACGCATATCCATTTTGAATGTAATATTACAGATATTCATGCATGTTTATGTTAAAATTACTTATATTGTCAATGTTTGATTGTCTAGTTGTTGGTGATGCGTCCACATCTGGGACAGAGGCCACCCCCGCTCCTCCAGGTATGTTTATATATCATATAGTGTATGTATATTGATTTAGAATGTTATATCATAAATACACACATTCCTTTTGCTCTTACTTAGCAATTTTTATTATTGTCTAGCTGTAGGTGGTGACACCACCGCACCTGCGGGTATGTTTATATATCCTATAGTGCATGCATATTGATTTAGAACGTTATATTATTGATCTACACATTCTTTTTGCAATTACTTATATAATCTATTTTTAATTGTCTAATTATAGGTGGTGCGTCCACACCTTCCACAGGGGCCACTCCTGCCGCTTCCATACCCTCCGCATCGTCTGCAGGTTAGTATGAATAAATTTAAAATATTTATTCATTTTACATATGCTCTATAGAATAAATATGAACTTCATGGAAATTTAGCGTCGATATTTATTTTATAGTTGAAGGGGATGCGTCCGGGTCCGGGACCCCGGTTGTTCCTCACCGGAGGAACTATCGTCCCGCTCGTGCTGCTGCTCGGGCTCAGGCTCGTGCGCTAATCACCGGAGGTATATATCACACTTGAATTTTTGTTTAACCTTGATTTCTTAATACAACTTTGTCTTATTATTGATTGTCTTGATATTTCGTGCAGACGCAGGGCCTCTCCATCCCCAGAGGGGGACTCGAGGCCCGAATCAGTCCCATAGGCTGAGGCCTGATAGAGCTAGGGGGGAGGCAGCATTCCCCTTATTTTTTACCCTTGACTATCGCTATACCGGTCCTCATGCCGAGAGGTTCGGCCGGTATTTGGGGGACGAGAGCCGGATCGTGAAGAACTATCCACTTCACGTTGAGTGGGGCGAGCAGCACCAGCGCTCATTCGCCCTCTTCTTTGATCAGGCTCGGGTATGTATTAATATATATTTTCATTTGATCTATCCAATATATTTATTATTAACACTTGCAATCTAATAACAATGTTTTTTTTTGTATTTTCAGTTGGATTACGATTTTCAGCCTGTAGCCGACCCTGATCACCCGGGGAGGGTGCTCGACCTTCATGCTCTGTACAATGGCCTGATGAAGAACATGCAGGCCAAGGTCCGATACAACAGGAATGAGCTGAAGGCCGACTGCTACTCCCTGTGGATGGCGACCCCCGAGGCAGAGAGAGCGGCCCTCCTATCTACTCCGGCGTTTGCGAGAGTCGACGTAGAGACATGGCCTCTATTGTGTGCTTATTTCGACTCCCAACGCAAACAGGTACGTATTTTAAATTTAAATCATTATTTATGATATAATTTATTTCTTTGTGTTTCTTAATTAGAAAACTAAATGTTAATGCGTTGTGCAGAAACAGGCCGCTCAGAATACGGAGAACAGGAAGTCGGCGAAGAGGGGTCGCCCCACTTACACAGGTGGCTCGAGGAACATTACTCGAGCCATGAAGTTATCGGTAAATTAAGAGTTATTCTCTAATATTCTGCAATATTAAGAGTTATTCTCTAATATTTCTAATATTAAGAGTTACTTTCTAATATTGCAGACATCTCGGACCGTGGCGTCAGGTGGTACACCGAGCGTGCTGTCCGCATATCTTGCCGTCCACGGCACCTCGACAGATCCCGCCACGGGCGAGCTTCGATATCCCGACGTCGCTACCCAGGAGTACTGCGTAAGTGTTAATATTTTTCCTACCCAAATTTGAAATTTTAGTTTTGGAATGTTCAAGTTTAAATTTTATACTTATACTTTACTGCTTAATGTGGGTGTAGGAGCGGGTGGTTGAGCAGGCCCAGGCCTCGGGGATCGATTTTACCGGACAGAACGATCCGAAACTGCTGACCCCAGTTCTGGACGCCGCACACGGAGGGCATCACGTAGGTTGGGAGAGAGGCCGGGGATTGGGCCCTAGCAGGGCCCATATGAGGTTGGACTCCACCCCGGCGGTTACTTCCTCCGTCTCCAGTGACCGGCATGTCCATCAGGAACTGGATAGCTTGAGGGCCAGCGTTCAGGAGTTGAAGGAGATGCTGGTATGTATACTACTTTATAGTAAAATATCATTTCATATTATATACATATCAACATATCCATAATTAGTACGTAGCTTGAGCTTATTTGATTTTAGAGTTGGGTTTGATTAATCATACATACATATGTAATTAAAATAAACAACGCTTTTCCAAACTAGATATCCAAACAGGCTTTCGAAATAACTTAATAATGATACGAATTCGAATAATACACAGTTCTTACACGCTTCTTACACACGTTATGTCCAGACGCGACAGGGTAGATCGGCCGAGCCACCACATGCATCTCCTTCGGCTGCGGCTCCGCAAGCCACTACATCGGCTGCGGTTCCGCGGACAGCTCCTGTAGCTCCACCGCCCACTCAGACTCCCGCAGCCGCGGCTCCGCAAGCGACTACCTCGACGGCGGCTGTGCAGACCACAGGTCCAGCTCCACATGCCGCTCAGACTCCTGTTCGCGACGAATTGCACAGTTTATTGACCGAGGAGCAGGCGCGCGTTATTATATCGTTATTCAGAGCTGGACCTCGCTAGGGTAGATCTTTTGTTCTTATTTTTTGAAACATGTATTTATTTATATCATACACATTGTACTACATTTTGAAACGATATTGATATTGGTTTGTATTTATATCATATTCAGTTTTTGGGTTTCTTTTGTATATTATATATATGCGTGAGATGTGATTATGAATACTGCAATATATGATTTGATTGATGTATATATTATTGTGCACAGGGCGGGAAAAAATCAAGCAGCCCATTTTTTTAAAAAAAATACAGACAATATGTACCTACGGATTAATCCGTAGGCATACATGTTGCCCCTACGGATATATCCGTAGGGGCAAAATATCAGCAGTAACTGATATTTCACCCCTGATCTCAGTGCCAGGGGGTTGGGAAAGCCCCTACGGACATAACCGTAGGGGCCACTTCCACTTCCCTACGGAGTTATCCGTAGGGGCAAAATATCAGGAATCCTGATATTGTGCCCCTACGGAAAAGTACCTACGCACATATCCGTAGGGGGTAGTACATGCCCCTACGGACATATCCGTAGGTACAAGTAATATATTAAAATAAACCGTAAATAATATAAAATCTTATACCCTACGGCTTAATCCGTAGGGACAACAGGACCTACACATAAATCCGTAGGGGCAAGAATTTGCCCGTAGGGGCAAGTTCAGGGCCTCAACTTGCACCTGCGGCCTTTGCACCTACGGGATATTTTTTCGCCCCTACGTATATATCTGTAGTGGCAGTGGTTTGCCCCTACGGATAAATCCGCAGGGGCAACCCTTATTTGTAGTAGTGCGCATGAGATCAGCGCTCTTGGTTGATCGGGGGAAGGCCGAGGAAGCTCGGCATGTCACCAACCCAGAGACGAACCGGGAGGCCGAGG
The DNA here is from genome assembly GCA_030015575.1 of Agapanthus africanus. Taxonomy (NCBI): domain Eukaryota; kingdom Viridiplantae; phylum Streptophyta; class Magnoliopsida; order Asparagales; family Amaryllidaceae; genus Agapanthus; species Agapanthus africanus. The sequence goes on along the minus strand of CM057339.1, from coordinate 816,307,816 downwards.
AAGCTCAGCACGTCAGGGCTCGGAGACGAGCCGGGAGACCGAGAAAGCTCGGAACGTCAGGGGCCCGAAGACGAGCCGAGAGGCCGAGGAAGCTCGGCACGTCAGGGGCTCGGAGACGAGCTGGGAGGCTGGAAAAGCTCGGAGACGAGCTGTTGATAGTTTCCTAGGTGCATGTGGAATGTATTCAGGGAGGTCTCCTGGAAGGCCGGATACATTCCTCGAGACGAAGTTCCGAGGAATCCTCATAATGCAACTCATTTATTCCACTTCCGTAGCCTTCGGGACATGTCATCCGCCACGTGTCGTAATCTTAAGGAAATACCACTTATGAGCATCATCACACTCTATATATATGTGTGTGTGTGCGCGCGCGCGCGAAACTTTTAAACACACAATCCCCGTGTTTTTCACCGGTTCGTACCGGTCACTTTGATTTACTTGTATTAGATAGGTTATGTATAGAATTTTATTAGATTTGGAGACCTCTAACATATTTATGAAGCGGTCTTATTTTTCATGCATCATAAAACCGTCGATTTTTTAGACTATTTGATGAATTAGTTAGAGATCTCCACATCTTATAAAATTCGATACATAACCATCTAACATGTGTAGATCACGTTGATCGGTGCGGATCGGTGAAAAACACATCATATCGCGTGTTAGAAAAATGGACCTCAAAATAAGAAATGATGCCGGAATTCATAGGATCCCAAAAATTAGGTAAGACAATATTTATTTTGTTATTTAATAGATTTATTAATTTGTTTTAATCTGAGTCATTGAAAACAAAGGATATATCCAATGGCTTTTACTCAGATTCGTGAATTTAAAATCACAAACCTGCCCTAACGGGTCCGCACTATATGTGTGTGTGTGTGTATAAAAGAATAATGTAGAAAAGATGTCATATGAGGCTTTTTCGTTAGGTGGTGTTAAAAAAGTACACCCTCCACCATTTTATTCGACGATCGGGGCTTCCCATCTTGATCTTCATCATCGAATATGTCGTTACACCAAATTTTATGTGATTCTAATATCTTTTCACCGTTGATTTAGCAATGTAAAAAGTTCTATTGTCGGTAAACCATTGATTTTGCACCCTAAATCAATGGTGAAAAGATGTTATAATCACATGAAACTTGGTGTATCGGCATATTCGACGATGAGAATCAAGATGGAGGATCCCGATCGTCGAATAAAATAGTGGAGGGTGTATTTTTTGACGCCACCTAACGAAAAAAAGCACCCTGGGGCCTTTTTCCTCCATTATTCACTGTATATTGTGTGTAAACAAAATAATAGTGATTGTAGGGGCAGTAGTAACCTTGCATTCTTACCAATTTTGCAAATATGTTCGATGTTCGTGATAGCTCGTTCCTTGGATTGATTGTAGGGGGTAGGAGGTGTGAACTCTCAACTCACACCTGCAGCAAGAAGAGTGTAAGAGTTGTTCGGGGTGTGTTTGTGAGTGAGGATACTGAGGATACCGAACTAATAGTAGAGTCTACTTCAGAGTATTTTATAAGTAATAAAAATATAGTAAACATTAAAGTGCATCAAGACTGTCGTTCTATATTCATATAGATCCGATAACTTAAATAAACTACGGAAGCACTGAAGTACCCGATGGTCTCGATTACGGCTTTGACGATCAAAAGGAAGAAGACACCCAAGAAAGACGAGAGGACTTGTGTTGGAAGAGTTCTCTACACATGAATTTGCAAAAACGGGATACATAGGTACATATAGGAAGAAACTACACACATGCCTATACCGACTAAGGATGTAACTACTCTAGTGCGTGGTTCCCATAGCTAACCCCAAACCCCCTAATAACTCCAACATTGTGTGAATCCTTGAGGAATTATATGGCAATTTATCATTTTCATAAACACAAATTTAAATTTGCCATTGAATTATGTCAACTGATTCAGACTAATAAATATTCACTCTAAGTTTCAGAATTAGAAATTTCAGAGAGAAAGAATTCTTGGCTTCTAGAGAACTTTTTGTTCGCTCCTTTCTCTGTTTAGCAATTAATCCCATTCATGTTTTTCCACCTTATTCCAAGTCCTTGCCTTGATTCAAAATAGACTGGGAAATATTTTGTGTGATGGTCCTTTCACACAAAAAAATAAACGGTACCGAGTCCATATCTGGTATGAAAATCTCTTCTTTGGCCTTTTCCCACGCCAAAATTAATTCATATTTGACCATTAATTCACAAGTCTTTTTTGCATGTTTCAACTTTCAATAGATATTTCATTTGGTTACTGATCGATATTGTTATAATAGATGCTTTCATACTTGTATTGGTGATGAGTATTTGTGGGGTTTGGTTAAAACCTACATGTTTACAAAGTTCATATCGGGATCAAGGTTTAATCTAATCGGACGATCACTTTTGGGGACATAATCGGCCATCTCAGCCATGTGTCAACCGTCTAAGATTAGAATTACCATAAATATTGGAATTTGTATTATTCGACAAATTTCCTTTTTTTTAAATGAAATTGATAAATAAATAGCAGGGGAACAATAAAAGAATGGTTATTTAATACTTGGCAGAAATAATTATTAAAACTTTTGATAAATAATTTTTAGTAATTAATGACGTTAAATATACCTTAATATTCCTGTAGTGTGTGATGTTGTGTGATGTTGTGATTTGGAAAATTCTGACAGTCATTTCATGAGAACTATATGCTGACTAATTGGTAATTGATTGATATTAAAATGACTGAAACAGGCCATTTGTTCTTCCCTATACAATCTTCAAGGAGTAAACTAAGTTATTATTTCAATATTGAAAGAATCTCAGTCTGCAAGCATGTCATCTATGTTTGTAAAGAAGTTCTTCTTGCTCTTCTTCTTCTTCCTCTTACAAAATCTCACGGCCGCAAGGGACGATGACTTCACTTTCAATGGATTCAGTGGAGCCAACCTGAGTTGCGACGGCATCACTAACATTAGAGCGGATGGCCTCCTTGAGCTCAACAACGGGACACCGCATACAAAGGGCCACGCCTTCTATCCAAAACCTCTCCACTTCAAGTCTGCGTCTGGTAAAACTCGCTCCTTCTCAGCTACTTACGTGTTTGGTGTTCAACCTGAGGATCCGGATCTCGGTGGCGACGGCATCGCCTTTGTCATTTCTCGCACCATGAACCTATCTACTGCTTTCACGAGCGAGTACATGGGTGTTTTCAATGATAAAAACAATGGAAACATAAGCAATCATATCTTTGCCGTTGAGCTTGATAGTATTATGAATCCCGAGTTTGTGGACATCGATAACAACCATGTTGGAATCGATATCAATAGCTTGAAGTCCAGCAACTCCACTAGTGCCGGCTACTATGACGACAGTACTGGTTTGTTTCATAACTTATCCCTTATCAGTGGCCAACCAATGCAAGTGTGGGTCGATTTTGATGGCAAATCGATGCAACTCAACGTTACATTAGCACCAATGCGAATGCCCAAGCCTAGGAGGCCGCTCCTATCTTCTATCATTGATCTTTCGAGCTTGATGCTTGATACTATGTATGTTGGATTTTCTTCATCCCATGGTGCTATTCGTACTGCCCATTACATTCTCGGGTGGAGCTTCAAGATGAATGGAGTTGCTGAGGCGATCGATTATGCAAAGCTTCCATCGCTTCCTATTACCAAACCCAAAGGCACCTCAAAGGTTTTCGCGATATGGGTTCCCGTTGCTTCATTTTTGTTTCTTCTGTCGACCGGCGCTTCCATTTTTCTGATATGGAGGAGGAAGAAATTTGCCCAGATACTTGAAGATTGGGAGCTCGAATACAGGCCTCATCGGTTCTCATACAAGGATTTGTTTCGAGCGACAAAAGGATTCAGAGATAAAGAGTTGCTGGGTGCCGGAGGCTTTGGCAGAGTCTACAGAGGAGTGTTGCCTACTTCCAAGATGGAGGTCGCGGTTAAAAAAATCTCCCACGAATCAAGACAAGGAATGAAAGAATTTGTGGCCGAAATTGTCAGCATTGGCCAGCTCCGCCATCGGAACCTAGTCCAGCTCTTAGGCTACTGCCGACGCAAAGGAGAGCTCCTCTTGGTCTATGATTTCATGCCCAATGGTAGCCTTGACAAGTTCTTATATGACCGAACAAAGCCCACTCTCAATTGGGCTCAAAGATTCCGGATCATCAACGGCGTGGCGTCAGGTCTCTTATACCTGCACGAAGATTGGGAGAAGGTTGTGATCCACAGAGACATCAAGGCCAGCAATATATTATTAGACGGTGAACTAAATGGAAGGCTCGGAGATTTTGGCCTTGCAAGGTTATATGATCATGGGACTGATCCTCAGACTACGCATATTGTAGGAACTATGGGTTATCTCGCACCAGAGCTCGCAAGAAGCGGCAAGGCCACCACCGCAAATGACGTTTTCGCTTTTGGGGCCTTTCTTCTTGAGGTGGCTTGTGGGAGGAGGCCGGTCGAGCCAAGCGCACGAGACGAGGAGGTGATGTTGATAGGCTGGGTGCTTGCTAGCTGGCAAAAGGGGTTAGTTCTTGAAACGGTGGACTCCAGATTGCGTGAAGAGTTTTGTGCGTATGAGGTAGAGTTAGTGTTGAGGCTTGGGTTGCTATGTTCGAACCCAATGCCGACAGCTAGGCCTAGTATGCGTCAAGTGGTGCGGCTTTTGGATGGAGATGCACCAATTCCTGAGTTGCCGCAGAGTTATTTGGGATTTAAAACTATAACACCCTTCAAAAATGAAGGGTCCGCTAGTTATTATAGGTCATCTTCGTCGATATCTAGCCTCTCTGCTATATCTGCTATATCTCTAACTGAAGGTCAATAATGGTTTTGTTTTGTAGGTGAAATTGAAACTGGTGCATTAGATTGAATTAGTATTGGCATAAACCTAAGGTGTAATTTGTCGAGTTTATATTTGTAGGATTAATGTCAGTGATGAGTGATGTGTGTAAAATGAAATATTTGTAGGATTAATATCAGTGATGTGTGTAAGATGATTAGCTCATCTGATAAGAATCTTCTTTGAAATAATGGACGAATCAAATATTGATATACCGAAGGGCTTGGAATAGCCTATTGATGGGGCTTGAAATAGCCCATGAAGAGATCCGCGATTGAGTCTGGAGTCCCCTATCCCTATTTATGAAGGAATGGCTAATTTATTCCATCTATTATCTCAAAAAAAAAATGTTGATATACCAAATTGATTATATACATTTTATTTTTCTGATATACCAAAGTGACTATATTCTCGCTTATGCTGTTGCATATTGTTAGACTTAATCATGTTCTGTAGTTTCCAATTATGCATCTAATTCGGTAATAACTCAGGATTTTGCTATTAAATTCTGCTCAAAACAACATATATCCTGTAATGTTGATGTTTGCGCAATGATACCCGGATCAAAGTTAACGGGATCTTCAGGGAAAGAGTATTTAGCCAATATTATAGTTCCCGAGTGTCGGAATAGACTCCATAGAGGCCCTAGAGGAAATTTACTGGTGGTAAAGATTTCATTTTGATTCAGGAATCATGCGTTTTACCATCATGTTGCTGATGGTAAAGAAATTCAGAGTGCTTTTGTGTGGTTGAGAAATTTAAAGAGATTGAGTAGTTCTTTGAAGTACCATGAGTTTAGAAACGAAAATGCTGTATTCTAAAATTATGGTTTCAGAAACACAACAACAACTGAGCCTTTTATCCCAAGCATATGGGATAGGCTACATGAACCAACATGAGAATCACGCAGGGTCCAGCACATGAATCCTCCGTCTCTACTCACTTCTATCGAACAATATACTTTCATTGAGTCCTTTGGCAACCATATCGTTTCGTATCACCTCCATCCATATTTTCTTCGGTCTCCCTTTTGTCCTTTTGCCATTGCCCATATCGAGAGTATCTATTCGTCGAATCGGTGCTTCCATAGGTCTGCGTCGCATATGACCAAACCATCTTAACCGATTTTCCCGCATCTTCTCCTCCACAGGTGCTACACCAACTTTTACACGAATATCCTCATTTCGCACCTTATCTTTTCTAGTGTTACCGCACATCCAACGAAACATGCGCATCTCCGCTACGTGCATCTTCTGTGTATGATGCTTCTTAGGAGCCCAGCATTCTGTACCATATAATAAGGCAGGCCGAATAGCGTTCCGATAAAACTTCCATATCAATTTTAACGGAAAGTTACGATCACACAAAATTCCTGTTGCACTCTTCCATTTCAACCAACCAGCTTGAATCATTTGATTAACATGACTATCGATATCTCCATTCTTTTGGATGGTGGAACCTAGATATCTAAACTGGTCGTTCGGTGATATCTCTTGCCCTTCCAATGTTATACCAATATGGTTTTGACTTCTCTGGCTACTAAATTTGCAGTGCATATATACTGTCTTGGACCTGCTCAATCTGAATCCCCGAGATTCCAATGTTTGCCTCCATAATTCCAATTTGGTATTAACCCATGCTTTCGTCTCATTTACTAAAACAATATCATCAGCGAATAGCATACACCAAGGTACCTCATCTTGGATAGTTCTAGTAAGCTCATCCATCACGATGGTAAACAGGAATGGACTTAATGCAGATCCTTGATGTAAACCAATAGTGATCGGAAAATCACTCGTTAAGCCGCCGCAAGTTCTGACATTTGTCACTACTCCATCGTACATATCCTTGATTATGTCAATATACTTGACGGGAACCCCCTTCTTCATCATTGTCCCCCATAATACCTCTCTAGGTACCTTATCATACGCTTTTTCTAAATCAATAAATATCATATGCAAATCTCTTCTCCTTTCTCGAAAACGCTCGACAAGTTGACGAAGCAAATGAATAGCCTCTGTCGTCGATCGTCCAGACATGAACCCAAACTGGTTCTCTGTTATCTTAATATCCTTCCTTAGCCTGTGTTCAATCACTCTCTCCCAAAGTTTCATGGTGTGACACATCAGTTTTATTCCACGGTAGTTTGAGCAATTTTAAATGTCACCCTTGTTCTTGTAGATAGGTACAAGGATACTTTTCCTCCATTCATTTGGCATCTTTTTTGTCTGCCAAATCTTATTTAACAGATCTGTCGGCCATTTAACGCCTATTTCTTCTAAGCATCTCCAAATCTCGATAGGAATCCCGTCAGGACCAACCGCTTTTCTTAAACTCATTCTATTCAAAACTTCTTTAACCTCAGGAAGTCTTATTTTACGCATGAAATCATGGTTTATATCTTGAGATTGAATGACAAGTCCATCTAAATTCTTAGTAAAGCTCTCATTGAACAATTTGTCAAAATAATCTCTCCATCTTTCCTTGATATCCTCGTCTCGAACTAAAACCTTCTGATTTTCATTTTTGACACACTTCACCGCACATAAGTCTCTAGTCTTCATTTCCCGCATCCGAGCAATCCGGTATATATCATTTGCAGCCTCTTTAATGTCTAATTTCTCGTACACCTCCTTATAGACCTTAGATTTAACTTCCCGAACAGCTTTCTTAACCTCCTTTTTAGCCATTTTGTACTTCTCAAATCTCTCCATATCTCTACTTTTCTTCAAATCTTTATAAGAATCCCTTTTAATTTTAATAGCAGTCTTTACATCTTCATTCCACCATGATATGTCCTTAGATGGTGGAGCACCACCTCTCGACTCACCAAGTAGGTCTTTAGCTACCTTCTTGATACAACTAGCCATTTTGTTCCATGTTTTGTCTGGATCACCTTCCGACTGCCAATCCGCTTCTTATACTACACGATCTATAAAAACCTTTTGGTTACCTTCTTTCAATCGCCACCATTTAATTTTAGACTCTACCTTACGTCTAATCTTCCTAGGTTCTCTTCTAAATCGAAAATATAGAACTAAAAGCCTATGTTGAGTGGTTACACTCTCACCTGGCACTACCTTACAGTCGATACAACAAGCTCTATCTATTCTTCTCGTCAGAAAAAAGTCTATTTGACTAGCACTTGATCCGCTCCTAAAAGTGATAAGGTGGGACTCTCTTTTCCTAAACCAGATGTTTGCTAAGATCAAGTCATAAGATAAAGCAAAATCTAGAATCGAGTCACCTGCTTCATTCCTTTGTCCGAAACCAAAACCTCCATGAATAGTATCAAACCCACTACGACTAGTACCTACATGTCCATTAAGATCACCACCAATAAATAACTTCTCTCCACTAGGTATACTTTGCACCACATCGTCTAAATCCTCCCAGAATAGACGCTTACTAGCGTCATCAAGACCTATCTGTGGTGCATAAGCACTAATAACATTAAGGTTCTCTCCACCTAGAATAAGCTTAACCAGTAAAATTCTATCACCTTTTCTCCTAATCTCAACTATATCCTCAAGCAACCGTCTATCTATGATTATGCCTACCTCATTACGATTTTTATCTCTACCCGTATACCAAAGCTTATAACCCCAAGGCTCTATGACTCTACTCTTTTCACCTACCCACTTAGTTTCTTGCAAACACATAATACCAACTCTCCTCCTAATCATCATCTCCACTAATTCTATTAGTCTACCCGTAAGGGAATCTATGTTCCAGAAAACTAGACGGATCCTATGAAACTCTTGCTTATTTGTCACTACACCCGGAGTCCGATGTAGCTCACCGTTTCTAGACGACGACCCTTGCTTATTTGTCACTACACCCGGGGTCCGATGTAGCACGCCGTCTCTGGACGACGACCCTTGCTTATTTGTCACTACACCCGGGGTCCGATGTAGCGCGCCGTTTCTGAACGACGACCCTTGCTTATTTGTCACTACACACGGGATCCGATATAGCGCGCCGCATCTGGACGACGACCTAGAAGCCCTTGCATACTTAACACTACACCCGAGATCCGATGTAGCGCGTCGCTGAGTAGGGGACGCCCCAACGATATTCTTATTATGGTTCATGTCATAGAATGTGACAAAGTTTTACGTTGGCTGTCACAAGCCTACCACAACTCTCACCCTTTCTCATCCGGACTTGGGACCGGCAACGGTGGGTTTTATGGTTTCAGAAAGTATCTAATAAATTATCATTTCGGAAAATGATTTGTTTGAATAAAACTACTGAACTGGTCGGATGAATCATTTGCTATCATCTCTGAAGATGGCTTCTTTGTATCATATGACAGGGGTAAAAACATCTCCATTGTAGTTATAGGTGTGAGGCATGCAAGAATATGTTGGGTTTGAGAACATAAACTGATGTTATGACAGACAGGTATGCGAATTTACATTTCCTGTGATAGTGAAAAACATTAGCATATACGGGCCCCGTCAGTTCCCATACAAAGATCTGTTTCGAGCGACGAAAGGGTTCAAAGAGGAGGAGTTAGTGGCTACTGGAGGATTTGGTAGAGTCTACAGAAGGGTGCTGCCTCCTGCGAAAACGGAGGTCGCAGTGAAGAAAGTCTCATGAATTAAAGCAAGGTATGAAGGAGTTTGTGGGTGGAATTGTTAGCATTGGCCAGCTTCGCCACCGGAACCTCATCCAACTCTTAGGCTATTGCGGACGCAAAAGGAGAGCTTCTCTTGGTCTACAATTTCATGCCTAATGGTAGCCTCAGCAGGTTCTTGTACAACAAGAATTAGTCAACCCTAACCTGGGCCCAAAGGTTCAATATCATTAAAGGAGTGGCATCAGGTCTCTTATACCTGCACGAAGACTGGGAACAGGTTGTGATCCACATAGACATCAAAGCTAGGAACATGTTAGATAGCGAACTAAATGGAAGGCTGGGAGATTTCAGGCTTGCCAGATTATATGTTCATGGGACAGATCCTTAGACCACTCATGTTGTAGGAACAATGGGCTATCTGGCACCAGAGCTAGCCAGAACTGGCAAGGCAACTAGTTTAACCAGCATTTTTTTGCATTTGGCGTCTTCATTCTCGAAGTTGCATTTGGCCGTAGGCCAGTGCAGCCTCATTTAAAGGGCAAGGAGATGGTTCTCATGGATTGGGTGCTTGAGAGTTGCCGAAGGGGATTGTTGATTGATACAGTGGACTCAAGAGTAAGAGAAGAGTGTTGTGCCTGTGACGTTGAGTTAGTGTTGAAGCTTGGCTTGTTATGTTCGCATCCGATGCTAAAGGTTAGGCCTAGCATGCAAAAGGTGATGCAGATATTTGACGGGAAGTTTGAGCTGCCAGAGATCTCGCCGAGTTGTTTGAGCTTTAGTGCTATGTCGTTGCCTAATGCTGTAGGGTTTGATGATTATATCATGTCATTTCCGTCATCTGTGCTCGCTCTTTCGTCCTCTTCCTTTTGAGGAGGTGGATGATGGCTTTGTTGGTGACAGTGATGCTTACCCTCTTTATGTAGTGCTCAGATTTGCTATTAGCTGGGGATGCATAGTTTGTGTTTGGTATAAGAGTAAAGATGAGTGATGTCGGTCTATAATTTCCGACAATAAGAAAGAATAATATAGCTATTGTCGCTAGATGGATGTTCTTGTTCGTCCCTATAACTCCTTAAAAATAATTTCAAATCCAGCTTAAATCCATCTTGAATTCTACTAGCAGAGAATTCTTCCCATGATCGATATAGCTCTTCATATTGAAATCTCCTCCACAACTCTAATCCACTTTAAAAACCTTGTACAATTTCGTTGTTGTTCTGAAAAGAACGGTCAATTTCTTCAACGTCTGTTTCTATCTATCATGACGTCGCAACTGAAAGGATTGTAGTCCCTAAAGAAGAATCTCTTTTTTTATCGAAATTATCTTCGATGACGAATTTGGAACTTCTGTACCAACCACCTACTGACCATGGGAAAATGAGGCAACTCTGGAGACTCCATGATGAATGGTTAAGAGATTTCAGGTGACATGATTCAAGTTCGATACAACAATCCAAATGCATAAGACTTAATTAATGTTTAATTGGTGACTTAATCTAGATATGATGACTTAGTCTAAGTTTAGTAGTTAATAATTAGAAGGGGTAGAGTGGCTATATATACCTCCATTATTCAAAATCTCGGATAGATGATACCCATGAGTGTCGAAAAACAACAAGCGGCTATATATACCTCCATTACAAGGGTTCCATTGTCTTCGCGTAAAAAGCGCACTTCTTGCATATACAAAGTTCAATGGTCAGTTAAGTATCATCAAATATATAGGCGGTGCATTGCATAAATAACTATACAACCTTCTCTAGATCATCGGTTGGGACAACAACCAGCGGCTCATATAAATTAACGATCTCCTTAGGCTTAACCTTTTTATTGCATTGTGGGCACTGCAAGAACACAGACGACGACGACAACAGTTGTGAGCTTAAGTAGAAAAGCTCGATCATAGATTTCTAGTAGTTCACTATAATAAGTTACCTTTCGGGAACTGTTTCGACATCGAAGCCATTTCTCTAAGCAAGATTTACCATACACATGTCCACAGGGTATACAACTACACCACACCCAAATAATGACAATTCGCAGCATATTTCGATAAAAATTAAGGTATCAAAAAGGGATTTTTATTGAAAAAGTACCAACGAAAATCTCACTAGTGATAAGAACCCATCCATGGTTTAATGTTTCAAACATCAAAACAAGTTGTTAAAATTGCACTACTGAGTAATGAGTTGATAAATTTGGTTCCTTTTACATAAAAGCATACATTAATTTCTTGAAATTTGAATCAAACTCATCATAGAAATTGTAACACCATGTACCTTGAAATCCTAATAAAACAAGTGTTTTTCGTATTTCCTTTGATTCCATGTCCAATAAATGTGTTAAGTAACATATCATAGCCAATATCAACAAATATCACTTCTTGAGCCGGCTCAATATTGCCTGAGACGGCTCAAGGTTCAATTTCAATATTTATTTTTTCTCTGGGTGCTTGAAACCGGTCTTGAGCCGGCTCAACACTTTTGAGACAGCTTAGACATATCTTGAACCGACTCATAGGTCCAAAGAATTTTCTCTATAATCTCTCTGCGTGTGAGACGGCTCAGCATTTCTGAGCCGGCTCAACACCTTCTTGAAACGGCTCAAACCTTACCTGCAACCATGGTATTTTTCTCTGTTGTCTTGAGCCGGCTTAACGAGTGTCTGATCGAAAATCCTGAAATTTCGCACGGTTTGTTATTTCCATAACCGATCCGGCTTCTATTTAAACCCACGATTAATCTCGACCTAACCCTAATTTCTTGAGCGTCCATCCTCCAAAAACCCTATATCTCTCCTCTAAAAACCCTAGCGGCCCTGTATCGATCCTCACATCAATAATCAAGATTTTCCCATCAACGGCAGCGTCTCTCTCACCATCATCGACATCATCGTTGATCATCGTCGTCGTCGTATCTTCCTCCTCGCGACTACACCAGGTAGATCTAAGCACACGGGTCAAGATCGTTCATCATCTTCGTCAATCTTCTAGGTCCAACAAAAAACTCACCTTAAGGCAAGTACTCTTGCTCATATCTCTTTTGCCGATGCCACATTGGCTAATCTTTGATATAGTCATAAATTATAATGATTAGAATAAGATCTTAATATCAGGAAACCTTATTAATATAAAACCCCATGATTCTTGCATACATGACGGAAACCCTAAGGATTCTAGCACACCCACTAAATCAACCTCTAAAATCATGCCAAACACCTGTTCGATTAAATGCCGCACCCAATTTCCATGCTTGTAAGATTTGTGCATATTCTTGCTATGGTTATTATTGCCAATCACATTATTACTTATTATCCTTGACGTGCATGAGACACCCCTTTTGACATGCCGTCAGAGATTATTATTATGTTTAGCCTGCTATTCCTCATGTTCACTGTTTATAACATTAAGCACAATCACCTATTTGAATGCTGAGTTACATGCCTTGATAAAACTATTCGTGTTTACATGTTCACCATTTTCGTGAATCGAGTCCAGAACCTGCCCAGTCGGCATTTTATAACTGTGATCGTGTTTTATGGCCATATACTTAGAAACGCGTGGTGTTGGGGTAGTTTGAGAGTGGGTTCAATCAACGGAATCTCAGGAGTCCCATTGCCGGCATAATCCAATCCATTACATTTTGCTGGGATACCGGGCGAGGAACGGTATCAATTCTTTACATTTTACTAGAAAGACCAAGCACGGAACGGTACCAGTTCTTTATATTTTTGCTGGGAGACCGGGCACGGAACGGTACCAATCCATTACATGACATTTGGGCACGTGTTTCCTTGCCCCTGAGGCTTATCCTTGAGTTGGGAATACTCCGGCGGTGATTAACGCTCACACTCGAACTCATGATAAGCTAGATTACCCTATTAGTCACATCAAGGCTTTATTTGACATGTTTGCATGTTTACCTTATTCATTGTTGTATCAATACTTGCTTGTGCACGCAGGCTTTACGCTACACTACTCGTTACCATGTTATTACACATATTTCCCTTAAGTACTTGTTGGGTGTTCTGACACCTTTGGATTTGCCACCTCAGATTTGAAGACAGATTCACAGGCAGAGCAGAAAATTGCTCTTCCTTGCTCCACCTAACCCCATCATCAAAAAATCAACAACTCCACTCATTTGATCATAACAAAACACCAAAATTAAAACCCTAGAGACTAAATTTCTTAACTGTGAAATCGATTTAGACTTAGCCCCAATCTCAGGATGCGCAGCAAACGATTCAAGCCAACCCTTAACTTCAACCTAAACTGAATCAAGCTATCGTGTATCAAAATTGAATCAAAATTGAATGAAATTTGATTGGTAAAAAATAAAAAAGAGGACCTCCAAGATGTCAACTCTTCGGCCGCCGCCAACAGACGCCGCAAGCACTGCTTTTAGGGTTTCCCTTTCTTTCCCCTCTCCTTTAACAAATTACTTTCAGAAAATCCATTCAATTCAATTTCTGCCAATCTCATTTTATAAGGTTTTCATGTTAAAACCCCCAATTATCTAATTTCCACCAATCCATCCAATTATAATTTCCCCCGATCCCACAATACTAATTAATTTAAACATTTAAAAATAACAAATTAATTTCCTTTTTAAAAATTACCTCACACAGTAGAATTTCGCGAGCTCGCCACTGGAGGGAGGGGGTCGGCGCTGTTGCAGAGGAGGGTTGGCGAAGGAGGATGTCGGCGCTGTTGCAGAGGCGGTCGGCCAGGAAGGGGGTTGGCGAGGAACGGGGTCGCCACTGGAGGCTCGAGTCTCGATGTCGGCGAGGAAGGGGGCGGCGGCGATGGAGGATGGAGGCGGCGATGGTGGAGGCGGGTCGGCGAGGAAGGGGGCGGCAACACTTGGTTGACAACGACGGCGAAGGACGAAGGTTCGAGAGCGAGGAGAAGAGGAGAAGGGTTCGACGACGGCGAAGGAGGACGGTTCGAGGTCGGCGATGGAGGAGGGTTCGAGGGCGAAGGTTGGGGAAGGAGGAGGAGGGTTCGACGACGGGGGAGAGGAGCCAGAGGATTCGAGGACGACGGCGTAGGAGGAAGAAGAGGAGGATCGAGGGCCAGGAAAAAATTTTGGGGGGAAAATTTGGCGCCAGAATTGGGGAGTGGAGTTAAAGGGGGAGGATAATTTTCTTTTTCTTTTATTTTAAAAATACCTGGATTCCTCATGAAGGTTCAGCGATTTGATTTATGGTAACATGGCATTACCCAACATAACTCATTTTGAAGGGACACTTAGTATGTAGTAATCTAAAAGGAAGTCGTATATGGCCACCAAATATTATCGCGCTTGTTTTGACACAAATAGAGGTGATCAATAATGACCCGTCTGATTATGTGTCAAAGTTTTACCACTTGTTAAAATATTACCGTTACTCGGCCTGCACGTTTACAAGTATCACCGAGTCGATCTGTTCCGCAGATTTTACCGACTCGTCACCGGGTCGACCCAACCCGCAGTCCAATAGTTACACCCGCCACATGTTAAAAGGTCAATAAGTTTTCATTAGTTCTCCTAATCAATGAGAATAAATATTTTATATTTAGAATACTTAATAATGAATACTGCTAAGCATTTTTTTAGATTCTATATTTGATTGTAAATATTATATTTTGTTAAGATAATATAATTCTCCTCCACAACTCTAATCCACTTTAAAAACCTTGTTCAATTTCGTTTTGAAATCGAATGTCAATTTCTTCAACGTGTGTTTCTATCCGTCGTGACATCGCGACTGAAATTATTGACAGTTGGTCCCTGAAGAAGAACCTCTTTTTTATCGAAATTATCATCGATGGCGAACTTCTGTACCGATGACCATGGAACACTGATTCCTTCGTCTCCCGGACTATTGGTTTGTCGAAAATGCAAGTAAGGAAATTAAATGAGGCAACTCGGGAGACTCCGTGATGAATGGTTAAAGAGATTTCAGGTGACATGGTTCAAGTTTGATACAACAATCCAAATGCAGAAGACTTAATCGTGGGCCCTCTGTGTCCTGTCCACCTTCTACACAGATTCATTCTTGACGATTGACCATTCCAAGTCTTTTTATCTAAAATTTCATTATTTGGATTGGAAAGAAATTTCCCCCAAAACTTGAAATGGTGAAGTTATTTGTGAGGTTGAGATGTAGTCTTGGTTCATCGATTATCTGATCATAAAACCTACAGCATTTTTTGCAGAGGATATAAATTATGCTGGGAAATTACAGCAGTAACTTTAGGTAGCTGGCCCTTCTGGACTGCAAAGTATTTTACATGCATCTATGTAGAACAAAATGTCTAATTTCTTTTCCTTTCACATAATAAAGCATATTTGAAACTTGTATGTTATATAGCTACAGGTTCACATTCATCAAAAAAATACTTTGTGCTTCTCCAAATTACAGACGTCTCTACTGCTCTCCCAAGCCAGTACTTATTTTAAATATCATCATGAATTCAATGATACTGTGTTAGAAATTTATTTTTTTTTAAACTGGCTTGTAAGCCTAATTCATCACTCAACACACATGCACACAACACATACGCACACAGGGGACCCACGAATTTGCCTTCAAAACGTTAAATTGTGGACGCTTTCCCTCCTGAAGCCGCACTCTGCCTAGGAGGTGAAGTGACATGCCAATTGAGCTAATGCTCATTGATGTTGTTTTGGAAGTGATATCAATAGTTTGTAGTCTGACAAGTTCCATACTGTGTTACTATGGCACTTGAGGCTCTGTTTTGTCTCGCGCGCATTTGTGTGTAAAGGTCCATATTTATAATAGGTTTGCGTTGGTGGATAAATAAGGAGCGCAAATTTATACCTCTAGAATTTGAATGGATATATTTATTTGTGTAAATTGGGTCTGCCAAATAATTAATGGGTTCAGGCTTAGGGTTGTGAAAGAATGACCCTACATCAAAGTGGATGTGTCCATTAGACTAATGAACTGTTTGAAGTTTAAACATTGGGCCTCATGGACCTATTAAGGAATACATGATCTAATTAGACGGCGTGCTAATTATAATCAACGGATAACCACCGATCACTTTTAATTTCGTTGTTGTATATCTAATCCGACTCGTATTTAGTGTCGAATTAGCTCCATAAACCGTACTAAAATAATATTTAAAAATTTAACAATCCTTTTTCAACGTAAAGTTCGGGTCGAATTAGAGCTTTTGCGATGCAAAGTTAGCGTTGAATTAGGTCCTACCAGAAAAAAAAAGAATTTGGAGTTGGAATGTATATTGGATTTAGCATGGAATTGTTTGGATTGGAATTGGATATGTGGCAAATAATTCCAGAATCACTGCATGATTCAATCCAATATACAATTTTTGCCACAAATCCAATTCCAGGCCAAACAATTCCAACCCAAAATCCAATATACATTACAATTCCAAATTCTTCTCAATCATAAACCAATCCAATTCCAAATCTATTGTCACGATCAATCCAACAACCGATTCTTGCACATACACGCATACATACATATCCATATATACACATGCATACATACATCTGTACATACACATACACATGCACGCGTACACATACACACAATTTCGTACATGTTATATAATTAAATAAATTAACATAACAAATAAAAGGATCCATACTGTAACATATAAGATAGTCAAATAACACAAGTTTATTTTAAGTTTAATACATATAAGACATCCGATACAGAATATCACATAACATAAATCTATTAAATTGAAGAAAATAAATACATACGATCGAGCATCTCTTGAAGTTCACTCGGCATCCCCATCATCGTCCACATCCTCGTCGCCTTCCTTGCCATCTCTCTCACCGCCATCCTCACCGTGTTCCTCACCGCCTTCGTCTTCGGATTCAAGAAGCCATTAAAGTGAAAATTTAAATAAAAAAAGATTTAGCACACATATTATATAATTAAATAAATTAACATAACAAATAAAAGGATCCATAATAACCCCATATCGTAACATATAAGATATCCAGATAACACAAGTTCACTGTAAGTTTAATACATATAAGATATCCCATACAAAATATCATATAAAATAAAGCTTTAAAATTAAAGAAAATAAATACATACAATCAAGCATCTATCGACGTTCACTCGTCATCCCCATCCATCTACAACCTTCTCTCCGCAATAGAACTAGAAGAAGTTGTAAGGGTAAATTATCCAAATAGCTCTCTTGCATTCATGCCGCTAAAGTTTGTTCCTTTTGTTCCCAATAGAAGTTGTATCGGTGATGTTCTATGGATAGTTGTTGCTCTGCAATTTTAACTTTCTCTAGTCAGGTAGAATAGTAAGCGTTTGATTTAGGGAAACTAATATATTCTGATCTTCTCCAGCATACCTTTATGTTCCGATGTTCGACATAAAGAATCGAGTCCATGCACCTATATAAAAATGTGCATTGTTCGTGGATAATGATCGGCACATTTATTGCATATTTTTTACTAGTTTTTCTCTATCTTTTGTTAACTAATAAATGCCATTAATTATAATTTAAGAACATTTAGGGATTTATCTGTTAAAAACACATTTATATGTATCTTAAAAAATAAATGAAATATTTATGAGTTAAATGGTCTAAATATTTTCCTAAATAAAATAGATGCCACTAAAGATTTGTTTTGTGATATTTTGCACGTTTAAATTCAGTCTAATCAAATCAAAATACCAAATCAAATCGAGATCAGCAAATCATATCAACCTAATCTGGTAACAAATCGAGAATCCACATAACTGCAGAGGGACGACAAGATATTCGAGATGTCATATAATCAAAATTAACCAAATCGTACCAAGAGATCATGGCCAAAAATTGAGTACAAAAACAGACTCAATCAAACCGCTAAATAGCGGCCAAAATCATGTACATGACCGCTAAATTGTGGCCATGATTGAAGATATGTCGTCGAAATTGTGTGCTGATGATGCTCAATATTAGCGATCCCTAAGATCAGGACACGTGGCAAATGGCATGTCCCAGAACTCAGAAGAAAGGGTCCACAGAAGCCGACCAGGCCACCCCTGTACCCGACCTGTAAGCACAAGCTAGCCCTCCTCGGGGCCCCTTGCAGATTGGTCTCCTCGGCCTCTCAGCTTGCCCGAGCTGCCACAGACTAAGACTCCTCGGCCTTCTCGCTCGTCCCCGAGCCCCCGGCCGAGGCCGTCTTCCTCGGTCGTCCGACCAACTCTACCGCTCACGGGCGTAACCGCCGCTCTGCAAATCTCGCCATGCGCGGATTCTTCGCCAGCAACATCCCACGTTCCACGCCTTCACGATCCTCATTAATGGGCGATTCGCGCTCTAGCGGGCGTGACATCGGGAGCGTAACTGCCGGCGAAATTCTCACGCCTGCTGCTGCGTGCCGCCATCACTATATAAACCCCAATCACAGAGGGGTCAAGTAAGCCATTTTTTACTCCACTTAGCCATTACGCTGCTCGGATCTAGTACTAACTTGATCGTCGAAGGGTCCTCGGCGGTCCCTAGGACTTCTTTGCAGGTACTCGGCGCTAAACTCCTCAAATCACCAATCTTCTCAAAATCCATTGAGACCCACACGCAACAGGGGATCACCTCCAAAATTCACCAGGAAATCGACGGAAGACATCTGAAGGAGACCCGAAAAGGGCCTCCATCAGTTGGCGCCGTCTATGAGAACGCAAACTCCATAAAAACAAAGTTGGTCTTCCGATCTTTGCCCACATGGCAAGCAACCATCCTGAAGATCTGGGTACCAGCCGCCGCCTCCCCCTCACCGGAGGCGCGGATGAACCTCCTCCGGCGACCATCTTCAACACCCTCGCCAGCCGAATAGATCGGCTACAGTCCCTTGTAGAGGCGTTCGTCCGCGCCCAAACGGCCGGGCCTGGGCCACAGATCGCCGCTCCCCCGCCTCCAGAATGCTCTGGCCCCGTCGGCACGGTCGACCACCAGCAAGCTACGACTCCTGACCACAGATCTCACGGATCGATACTCCCTGAGGCCCGTTGGGCGCCCCGCGGCTCCACCCCAAGGTCCGCCGCCGGAGTGCCTCGCCTCGAACCTCCTCGCGACCCTTGCCCCCTTGAGGAGATGTCGGTCACCTCGCCTGCCCACAGGCATGGCCGACACCCTCTCCCTCGACGGGGTCGCACAGAAGAGGCTCGCCACGATGGCTCGAGAGCCACTTCGCCCGGGGATCTGAGGAACCTCACCAAGAGGCAACCCAGCAGCTACCCTGCTCGGTTATCCCTGGTGGGTAGCTTCCCTACCGCAACGCCAAGGATCAGAAAGTCCTCCCAGAAGCAGTCGAGCCCAACCGTCGCTTGGCTATCCCTGGCGGGTAGCTTCCCTACCGCAACGCCAGAGATCAGAAAGCCCTCCCAGAGGCAGTCGAGCCCGAGGATCCCTCACTCAGCTATCCTTCAGGACAAAAGCCCTCGCCAAGAGGCACCAGGCAGTAACCCTGCCCGGCCAAGGGTCCTTGATAGGCTTCTACAGCCCCTCCCGCGCCAAGTACCAAAGTCCTCCCAGAGGCTGTCAAGTCCTTGCTCGGCTATCCCCGGCTGGTAGCTTCCTACCACAACTGACAGGGATCAAAGTCCTCGCCAGGAGGCACTGGGCAGTAACCCTGCTCGGTCCCCGTCCTGAAAGATCAAAGCCCTCATAAGAGGCAACCGGGCAGCTACCCTGCTCGGTCATCTTCAGCCGGTAACTCCCTATCCATGACACCAGGGATCGAAGCCCTCGCAAGAGGCATCCGAGCGGCTACCCCGCTCGGTCATCCCAGGCTGGTAGTTGCCTGTCCACGGCGCCAGAGATCAAAGCCCCCACCAAGAGGCATCCGCGCAGTTTCACCGCTCGGTCATCCCTGCTCAGTTATCCCCGGCGAGTAGCTTCCCTACCGCAACGCCTGGGATCAGAAAGCCCTCCCAGAGGCAGTCGAGCCCGAGGATCCCTCACTCGGCTATCTTTCAGGACAAAAGCCCTCGCCAAGAGGCACCGGGCAGTAACCCTGCTCGGTCCCCGTCCTGAGAAATTAGAAGCCCTCGCTAAAGGGCAACGGAGCAGTTTCTATCCATCCTCGGCACAAATAAGGCGGACAGCCCTCTACCCATCATATGCAGAGGATCCGAGCCACCAACGAGGGGCATCAGGTCTATCCAAGTCTCGAGCGATCTTCCCTCGACTTCGGGGCCATGGAGACGCCTCCTTCTCAGCACCGCTTAGCACGCTTGGCAAGTAATCAAAATTAACTTGACGAACGATCGCTAGACAAATAGCCGACCTGACATGGAAGCCCAATAGCGCAAGAAGAGAAATTTTACGAGCATTCTTCATGAACAAAAGACAAAGTTCAAACCGATGAAACCAAAGAAAAAGTTTATTACTAAAAGGCAAAGTCTTTACAAAGGGTATTTTTGGCTCCCCGGCCTTACAAAATGCCCGGAGGCTTACAAAATTCCAGAAGCAGCAAAATAAAAGGAGGAGGAAGACGGGGGCTTTAGGCCTCGGAGCCAGGAGCGACCTCGGGGCCCTCGACATCCCCCACGGGGCAAGCTAGGTCCTCGGCGACTTCCTCGCCAGGAATCTCCTACCCCTGCTCGTCGGCGTCCGCGAGAGGGTATTCGGCCCAGAGCTCTTCGTCGGCGAACCCCGGCATCCGGGCCTTAACGGCGTCAAGGGCCTCGTGCCAGATGAGGATCGTGGCAACGGCCAGGTCATCATAGTAGTCTTTCGACTTTTTGTAGCCCTCCACCACCTTCGCTGCCGAGAGGTCGGCCGCTTCGCCGCCCTCAGGTCGGCCGACTTCGCCGACTCGGCCGCCGCCCCCAGCTCCTTTCGGAGGGTTTTCACCGTCTTCTTCAGGTTGCCGGAAAGCACCTGAGCATCCTTGAGCTTGGCCTCGGCATCCGCGGAGGCCTCGCGGTACCGATCGACCTCCCGCTTCCCGGCCTCCACCTCGCCCTCCAGGGCGACGACCGTAGCCCTCACCGCCATCATCTCCCGCTTGGAGCTCTCTTCCAGCGAGGCGAGCTGGCCGGCAGCCTTCATCGCCAGGGCTATCACTTCGGCCTCCATACGTAAGGCGAGGGCAACGTGCTGGAGAACCTGAAAGGCAAGAGAGAGATCAGTAAGACGAGGGAGGCACCGAATCTCAAAAAAGAAAATAATAATAAAAACCAAGCACTTACCTGCACGGACTCCGGGCGATGGACGCCAGCTAAGCCCTGAAGATCCTTCCGAGGACCTACCCCCGGCCGGCGTCTCTATCTCATGCAGCAGGTTATCCGCGACGGATAGCCCCGAGGGCACTGCAAACTGGAGGCCCCCTTCTTCCACCATGATCGGCGGGGGACGGGCCCCGGGAAGATCTCCTTTTGAGCGGTTACGAGGGAGAGCCGATCTCCTCCTCCGAGGCCGGGTCCTCCAGAATCCGAGCCCGCTTCCAGGCCAACACTCTGCTGGGCCCCGGGGCGAGATCCGCCTCCAAACGCGCGAGACGCGACCACCGGAGGAGAAGGATCCTGGGCTGGCTTTGAACGGGAAGAGCTGGCACCCCCAGCCTTCGCGACCTTCTTCGACTGGCGCATGGAAGCTCGAAGCGAGTCCATGTCCATGGGTCCTGCACAAAATCGAATGTAAAGAAGTCGGCGACACAGGCAATATACAAGCTAAAAAAGCAAACCTAAACTTACCGACGAACTCAACGGGGCTGATCCCGGCCCAACTCAGGACCCTCTTAGACAACAGCATGTTAAAATAGGGGATAGACTCCCACGACGCCACTCTCACCGCGACGGGATCACTAGACTGGTTCCCCGACTAGTATTTCTCTCTCGACCACTTTGTAGGCACGGGCCAGCACTCGCCCTCGGGAGGGGAAATGAAGAAGAACTTCTTCTTCCAGTCGTGAATAGAAGAAGGCAGGGCCACAACCCCCGTCCCGATGGCGCCCCCCTGTCGCTTTTTGAAAGAGAGATAAACCCACCTCGGGTCGCCCACTCGACCACCAGGGTGATTTTTGAAGACTAGGGAAAAATCAAGGAGGGAGAGGCTGAAGGGAATCGCCTGTAACTTCAGGCAGATCAAAAACCCGAGGAGAATCCTCCACGAGTTCGGCACTAACTGGCCGGGGGATAACCTGAAGAAGTTCAACGCTTCAACGACCTCAGGAGAGAAGGGCAGGCGCATTCCACCCCAAAAAGCTTCCAAATACAGGGCAATCTCCCTGTCCCGTACTTGGTCTGCCTTCTCTCCCTCTTTGGCTAGACGAAGCATATAACGTGAGGGGATGTGGAAGCGAGCCTGAGCATTGGCAAGCTCGTCCTCATGCCTCACCCAACACGAGGCGCCGGGGGCAGCATCTACCGCCTCCTCCCTGGGGGCTGCCTCCGCCGCACGATCCCGGGAAGATGGCCCGACCGCTGCTCCCCGGGAGGACTCAGGCTCACCTAAAGGGTTCCTAGAACCTACTTCGACAACATCTACTGACTCGATAAAAGAAGACATCTATCCTTGAGAAGAAGGATTCTCGGGAAAAGAAAGTGGAAGAAAGAAGACGAGCGCCGAGCTACCAGGACTTAAAACGGGAAAATATGAAGGAGTAGGGGCCCTGGAACGGGCCCCACCCCTATTTATCACCACGAGCGACCTCATCCGACGGCGCCCTTCATCTCCCGCCAAAACGCTTCCTCGCGTCCAACGGCTCCGATCGCTCCACTTGTCGTTCCCACACCGGACCGCACCTTTTCAGGCATCGCAGGTTTGCACACGTTGCATTAGCCAACCGACGCTTGACAGTGGGCCGTCACCTCAAAGGCAAGATGCACGAACCGGCGCACCTTCCTTAAATGCAGAGATTTCGCCCTGATTCGCTGGCAGAAAAGACAGATCACGGCCCGGGGACGCGTCCCGATGAAACCTTAGGAGGGAGCTCACCCCAGGAGGCCCGACAGTCCACTCCTGACCAGACCCACTAGCTGGTCAGGACAAGAGTGGGGGGCTGCTGATGATGCTCAATATTGGCGATCAAGATCAGGACACGTGGCAGATGGCATGTCCCAGAACTCAGAAGAAAAGGCCCACAGAGGCCGACCAAGCCACCCCTATATCCGACCTGCAACCACAAGCTAGCCTTCCTCGGCCCCCCTGTAGATTAGCCTCCTCGGCCCCTCAGCTCGCCCCGAGCTACCACAAGACCAAGACTCCTCGGCCTTCTCGCTCATCATCGAGCCCCCCGGCCGAGGCCATCTTCCTTGGTCCTCCGACCAACTCTACCGCTCACGGGTGTAACCGCCGCTCCGCAAATCTCGCAATGTGCGGATTCTCTGCCAGCAACATCCAACGTTCCACGCCTTCACGATCCCCATTAATGGGCGATCCGCTCTCTACGCGGGCGTGACGTCGGGAGCGTAACTGCCGACGAGATTCTCGCGCCTGCTGCCGCGTGCCACTACCACTATATAAACCCCCATCACAGAGGGGTCAAATAAGCCATTTTTTACTCCACTTAGCCGTTACGCTGCTCGGATCTAGTACTAACTTGATCGTCGGAGGGTCCTCGGTGATACCAAACCATCCCAGGACTTCTTTGTAGATACTCGGCGCTAAACTCTTTAAATCACCAATCTCTCAAAATCCATTGAGACCCACACGCAATAGGGGATCACCTCCAAAATTCACCAGGAGATCGACGGAAGACAACATCTGAAGGAGACCCGAAAATGACCTCCATCATGTGCGGTTTCGATTTGTTTTTGGGTTAGGGTTTCTATTGTAACTCTGTAAATATATAATCTCGAGAATTACAGAGAGGATCTTCTACCTTAGATTTAGTTTTTAACCACAAAAAAAATGTAATTCTTTTATTTTATGCATGGTGGAGTAGAAAATCAAATTCTTATGTTTGTGTTTTTATTTTAATATTTTCCACAATTTATTCTTACTTGTTTATTCTTTTACATGCATTTATTTTCAATTATTTTTCTTTCTTTTAATTCATGCAGGTCTTATGTTTTGAATTTTAGTTTGAGTGGCTAAATAATAAACATGTCTAGTGTAGGATGAACCTAGATTGATCAAAAAGTTAATCGTATAAATCATTTATCTAAAAAGATGAACTTAAAAGATTAATGTAGGATAAACATAGATCGATCTTTCTAAAATCATTTTGATAGGTTATTCAGTAAGGCTCATGGCCTATACTTAGGACTAGTAAGGTTTAACTTGCATTATAATACTAAAGATAATGTTTTTATAGCCTTATGAATTAGATAGCTTGATAAGTTATGTAGGATCAAAATCCATATAATCTAGACTTTCAGACTAAATCATAAGTTGTAAAAATACAAACTTTAAGATTACAGTTTATGTAGATTTTCTTTACAACTAGTCTAGGAGATTCAACACCCTAGTTATGCACTTTACCATAAAATTTAATTAAGGTTAACTGCTTTTCAATTTTTAGTAGTAAAAATAATCTTTTTAATTTTTAATTATAAAAACAATATTTTTATTTTTAATATGATTGAGCAAATAGTAAACCAATAGTCTTTTTTTGTGGATCAACCCGTTAAACGCATAAGCGCTACAACTATACACCGTGCGCTTGCGGTATTAAAATTTTCCCATCAAGTTTTTGACGTCATTGCCGGGGAAGACGGTTTTAGTTTTATTTGTTTTTCGAATTAACAGTTATTTATAGTTTAGTTTTTTTTAAAAGATTTTAGGTTTTGAAGCAGCAGCAAGGAACCAGGGAGCTCTATGCAAAAATTGGGAACCGGACACCGCAAGACGACCGCGAAAACGCGGTCAAATACTCTGTCAAGACTCCGGAAACACGACTGTATTAAGGCTTGTGAAGCTCATTTTTCTGTGAGTGCTCTTTGCTTATTTTCTCTTCTCAACCTCAATATTTTCTTGCAGGATTTCTTTGTGCGGCCTTTTAAAAAAATTATTTTCTGATTGGATTTGATTGGATTTGATTGTTGCACTTATATTTAAAATGGGGATTTTATGACCCTTTCTTGTCTAACAAATCATCTTCCACATGGAGCGCGACTTTAAATACGTAACCCATTAATAAACCTAATCAATATTCCTTTTCTTCGGCAACTACTAATTTTCTTATAAAAATAGTTTAGTGATGTCACAATTTTCTAGAAAAGAACTCATCTGAAAAGGACTCATCTGATTATGATTATAAAAATAGTCTATTGATTAAAATCTGGGTTGAAATTATCTACCAATTCATTGATTGATTACATAAGAGTTAGATTAAAAGAATTAAGGCTGTGTAATTTGCAAGGGTCAGCAGTTTGATAGAATCCTAAGCTACTTATACATCTTTGAAACTTGCTGCCCAGTTTACATTATAACTAAAAAGATGTCATCTCTGTTCACAAAAATCTCCATCTTCATCTTCTTCCTCTTCAAACTAACACCCTCTGCAACCTCAGCTGAAGACAGCTTCATCTACAATGGATTCAACAACACGGACCTGAAACTCGATGGCCTGGCCTCGATATCTAATGGCCTTCTCGAGCTCACCAACACGACAAGGCAAATGAAGGGCCATGCTTTTCATCAGAATCCTCTTCGATTCACATCTGGTCCTGGTGGAAGAGTTCTCTCTTTCTCAACGACTTTTGTTTTCGCGATCCTATCCCAAATCTCCGATATTAGCAGTGCTGGTCTCGCCTTCGTCGTCTCTCGCACCACCGACTTCTCTACCGCCACCCCGAGCCAGTACCTAGGCCTCTTCAACAAAAGCGATGAAGGCAAGTCGATGAATCACATCTTCGCTGTTGAGTTTGATACGATTCAGAACCCGGAGTTTAATGACATCGATGACAACCATGTCGGGATCGATCTCAATAGCTTGAAGTCGAGCCTGTCACATACGGCCGGTTACTATGAGGATAGCACCGGTTCGCTTAAGAACTTGACGCTTATCAGCGGCCGACCGATGCAAGTGTGGGTAGAATACGATGGCGGAGATATGCAACTCGATGTTACGATATCACCGGCACAGATGCCTAAACCGAAGAGGCCGCTTTTGTCTTTGACTGTCGATCTTTCGAGCTTGATTCTTGATTCTATGTACGTGGGTTTTTCGTCGGCGACGGGTTCCTTTCATTGTTCTCATTGTGTCCTTGGATGGAGCTTCAAGATGAATGGTGCAGCGGAAGCGCTAGATTATGCAAAGCTTCCTTCGCTCCCTCGCAATAAAGTGAAGCGTAGTTTGAATGTTTTGGCAATATGGCTACCTATAGCTTCATCTTCCTTTGTGGTATTAGTCGTCGTTGCCGTCGTGCTCTTCGTGCGGAGGAGGATGAGATACGCGGAGCTCCTCGAGGACTGGGAGCTCCAGTACGGGCCCCACCGGTTCTCGTACAAAGATTTGTTCCGGGCGACGAAAGGGTTCAAAGAGAAGGAGCTGCTGGGTACCGGAGGATTCGGTAGGGTCTACAGAGGGGTGCTGCCTCCTTCGAAAATGGAGGTCGCGGTGAAGAAAGTCTCTCACGAATCAAGGCAAGGAATGAAAGAGTTTGTGGCTGAAATTGTTAGCATCGGCCAGCTCCGCCACCGAAACCTCGTGCAACTCTTAGGCTATTGCCGACGTAAAGGGGAGCTCCTTTTGGTCTATGATTACATGCCTAATGGTAGCCTCGACAGGCTTTTATATGACGAGAAGAAGGATACCATAACTTGGGCTCAAAGGTTCAAAATCATCAAAGGAGTGGCGTCGGGACTCTTATACCTGCACGAAGACTGGGAGCAGGTTGTGATCCATAGAGACATCAAGGCCAGCAACGTGTTGTTAGATAGCGAACTAAACGGAAGGCTTGGAGATTTCGGGCTTGCTAGATTATATGATCATGGTTCCGATCCCCAAACCACTCATGTTGTAGGAACCATGGGCTATCTGGCACCAGAGCTAGCCAGAACGGGCAAGGCGACAACGTTAACCGACGTTTTTGCATTTGGCGTCTTTGTTCTAGAAGTTGCATGCGGACGTAGGCCGGTGCTGGCTCATGCACAGGGCGAGGAGGTCGTTTTAATGGATTGGGTGCTCGAGAATTGGCGAAGGGGGTCGCTGATTGATACAATGGATTCGAGATTGAAAGAAGAATATTCTGAACATGAGGTGGAGTTGGTTTTGAAGCTTGGTTTGTTGTGCTCGCATCCGATGCCAACGGCTCGGCCTAGTATGCGGCGGGTGATGCAGATCTTTGATGGGGATTTCGAGCTGCCGGAGATTTCACCGAGTTGTTTGAGCTTTGGTGCCACGACAATGGGCAATGTACTAGGGTTTGACGACTATATCATGTCGTTTTCCTCGTCGGCAGTTACTCTTTCTTATTCTTCTGTCTCAGGAGGTAGATAGATCATAGATAGTTCGTTGGTGACATTGGTGTTTCTTTCTGTATGTCCGTAGCGAGAATTTGCTAAAAGGTGGGGATGTATAGTTTTGTGATTTAAGAGTAAAGAAACGGATATGTATCTCTTAGATTTTAATTAGAGAGAATAAAACTGTTTTTATTGGTTTACCTTAATGTTACTGGATCAAGTAACGTTTCGTAAAGTTTTGGTAAGCGGAGCGGAACGAAAACGGGATTGGAGAACGCTAATTATCATGAAACATGGTACCATAAAGGTAATTTCTTCGATACACTTATACGGACAAAAACGTAGCTTTAGAATGTAAAGCTGTTTTTTTGATCAATTGCATATGTGTGTAGGTTAATTTCCTTGCTATCTAATAAGAATTGTGTATAGTTTTTATTTAAGTATTAACAGAAAGCAGATTTTTTCTTTAAAAAAGACCATATCCGAGATCATGCCCCTTTAACTTTAGCTCTTAATATCTCAATAGGTTAGTTAGGAATGATGATTTCGCATGTCTGAATTGCAAATCACTGATGGTTTAGCGATTCATGGTAACACGACATTACCTAACATAACTCATTTTGAAGGGACACTTAGTATGTCGTAATCTATAAAGAAGTCATATACGGCCACCAAATATTATCGTACTTGTTTTGACAAAAAATAGAGGTGATCAATAATGATCCGTTATCCATTTGATCCACAGATCATCCATAGAACATAGGTTATGTGTCAAAGTCTTACCATCCGTTAAAATATTACTCGTACTCGGCCTGCACGTTTACAAGTATCACCGGGTATATCTTATCCGCAGGTTCGTAGGTTTTACCGGTCCATCACTGGGTCGACCTAACCAGCCGTTCATGAGTTATACCCGCCACGTGTTAAAAAAGTCAAAAACTTTTCATTAATTCTTATGAGAATAAATATTTTATATTAAAATATTTAATAATGAATATATATTTGATTGTAAATATTATATTTAGTTAAGATTGTGAATATATTCAAACTCCAAAAAACCAGTACATACCCTATTCTTGTCATTTCTAAATTGCAAAAAATATTTTCATCATACTCTGTCTTAGGTGTTAACCCGTTTATTGATGACTTGTTTATCTATCAATAGGTTCTCCGTACATCCGTCCATCCGTAGCAGGACGGATGATGGACACGATACTTAACATCTGTTTAAATTCGGGCACTTTTACCTGTGTCGTTTACCCGCTACTAGCAATGATCTGCCCGTAGATGACCCGCCCCGCTTGCTTGACTCCTTTAGAGACAAATAATATTCTTGATAACACGGAGTGAGATGGCCAAAATCGTGGGAATTTTATTCTCATTATACATATCTGTATTCAACATTCTCATGAAACATTCCAACTTAAAACAATCAATCCCACTACTACCATCAGCCGCCTCCCTTGCTCACATCCATTGCAGACAAATTTGGCAACTGTGCCCGCTGTCGTTGTCTCTAAACATTGACCCGCACTTGTCAACCGATGTCTCCGCCATCTCCTTCGCCGGTCGCTCATCCTCCGTCACTTCCACCGGTTGCTGCTCTCTCTCTCTCCAGTTGTCTCTCTCCAGCGTTGTCACGCCCCGCTTCCCAGTAGATGGAAATGGTGACGTGGTAAATCCGCAAAACGTATTTACTATGAAATAAATGCGTTAAGTGTAATTAAGCAATATAACTATGAACAAGAAGAACAAGAGTAATAAAATTAAACAACAATTTTATTTATATTCAACTTTATATACAACTGTCTGAAAATAAAAGATACAATAAACAAACAATGTCTAAATAATGGCATACAGAAAGTAAGTGCAGAAAGAACTAGTAGTCAGGCTGAGCTGTAAACTGGTCCAAGTCCTCCTAACCCGGCTCTATCTCCTCAGAATTTGTCCTCCTGACGAACATTCTAAGAAAAGAAAAACAGAGAGAAATATCGTTAGCGAACTAGTGCTCGGTAAGTCTCAAAAGAAACGATTGAAAATAGAACTAAAAGAACAAAGTACAGGTGAAATTGTATATGATCATTCACATGTATAAAATAGTTATTATAACGCGGTTGTTTGTAATTTGATAAAGAAAGTATTCATATATACGGTCTATCTTACCCCATGAACTATAGTAACATATAGTACAAGACCCCGTCATAACCCATGAGACAACAGCACGTGAATTCATGTAGGTGTCTTTTAAGTGACCTCTCATTTCACGATATACGTTCTGTACCAATTTACTCCTTTATCCCCGCGTATTGTATTGTATTATATTAAGATTACAGGTCTTGGCTGAATCAATGGATATAAAATGTTCAGGTTGATGTTTAGGATGTAACCACGCATTCAAGTAGCCATGTCGAGTTTATGTCAGGTTATAACCATGAATCGATCAAGTCGAGTCAAGTATGCAAGTTTGAGTTTCATGTTTGAATTCAAGTATTCGGGTTCATGATTAAGTATTCGTATTTGATTTTAGATTTCGGTTTGAGTTTGGACTCAGATTACGTCAGATACTTGTGAACGGATTAAACTCTTGATTTTCTTAAGTTCAAGAGTAATCGACAACTGCTACACATGGACGACATGATTTGTGTATTTTTTCAAGACAATTGCCATTAATGGCTCCGTTAAGTTATCTAACCTGAATAGGTAAGCACTCACTTTCTCCGGCTCTCTCGGGCTCAAGAGAAATGATACCGCTTAAAGCTATATTAAGCTATAATCCTTAAAATATTGTTTTGCATGTCTCGAGGGGGTTTTATGAAAAATATTTTAATATAGTTTAAAAATAAAGCTCAAGGGTGATTTATAATATTTAGGCTTTTCATGAGCATATATTTTAATTATTGGGGTATTTTAATGATAAAAACTTAGCTTTTAAAAGTTTATGGTATTTTATTGAAAACTGCCCATTTTTGGTAATTTGATGATATTTTATTAAAAATTTAATCTTTCATTTTAGAAAATATAGTTTCATAATATATTGAAAATACGGATTTATAATTTTTATATAATTATTTCTCAATTAGTTTTTTTATTAGAAAAGTCGCGTTTTTTAAAAAACCGTATTTCATTTCCTTTCGAGATTGAATACTCCGTGAGAAATGCAGCATCTCGCTCTACTATCCTAAGCATTTGCGATAATCCGCACCATCCAATAGCGGGTCCCCTAATGAGGGTTGTAGAGACGTAATTTCCAAAGATTACAAAATACCGATTTAAAAGAAAACCCGGTTTTTAAAAGATATTGTATTTTATTGCCAAGTTATTCTTTGAACAAACTATATATATATATATATATATATATATATATATATATATATATATATATATATATCATGCTATGAAACCAAGGTGTGTGTGGGGTAGGCCGTTACCCCGTGCAGTTTTCCTAAACATATTTTTTAACAATATCGAAAAGAGATGATAATAAAGTTCAAGATATTTTAATGAAAAAGTTCAATTATGTTCGTTTTACATGAAAATTTTGGTTAAACTTGAATCTAAACATTTGTAATTAAAGTTACAAATAGTGTAGTAAAATTAGATTGACTAAGATATAAAGGAAAAAGGGAGTTCTAGGTTTTAAAAGAAAAGTATCGGGAATAACTCCACTTTACCGATACATGATCAGGAGATGAATTTCAATGAAAAGAAAGAGAGTTGGGAGGGATTTACGGCTTGGTAATATCTAGAAAGGAGTAAAGAAGACGGGAGGGGCTTCGTGACGTCTCGGGAGCTCCGGAATTGGTTTCGATTTTCGACGGAAGAATCTTGGTTGCTAACTCCACTTGACTCCACTTGCACTTAGGAACTTTTTGAGAGAGTTTTTGCTAGAATTTCATAATAAAGAGGAGCTAGGACATGGGGTGGTATTTATAGTGAGGAATTAGGGTTTGAGAATTAAAATTTTGGATTAAAAAGTATTAAGAAGGTGTTAAACGGTGAAATGAAGGGCCTCTGTTTGATTACAGGGAAATCAAAGAGTGCAAGGGAGTTGAGGGGAGTCGAAGGGGTGTGTGTGCAAAGCACGGAGCCAATTGGGCTCATCAGAATCGTCGGCACTGGCCCTAGGGCAATTTTGGCCGGTCGGATTTTTCCCAATTCCCTCTAGATTCATGCCATGTGGTTTTTTTGTGTTTACTCCATTTTTCTCATGTTTAATTTTTCTGATACTTTTTCTTTCCCCTTGTATTACACGGGCAACTCTTGGACTTCCAAAAATTTGTTGGAGTTAGTGCCCTCAGAGTCAATTATTGGATCACAGGCACGTGATTGCAATGATTGAGGGAGGACCTATCCCGGTAGGACAGTCTTACTCGAGATGATAGTATGCTATCTGGTTTATCTTTATCATCGTGTACTGCTTTAGGTGACCTGACATGTCGCTATTACACGTTGATAGAGCCCCTATGATTCTTGCTTGACTGCCAGCAGTATGATGGCGATCATATACGTGGGAGCTGGTGTTCTATAAGCACATCCTTAAAAGGTCCCTAGTCGTAGGAGTTTCGAGACAGGGCATCGATACTCCGTTAGTAGACTAGTGTATACAGTCGAGACCCCGACGAGAGGCGGTGGCCGGTCTCACAAGCCACTGGTGTCAGTTGGTTCACCTAAGATGTATACAGGTGCTCATTGGGTTATGAGTACACCGGATAGGACTCGCCGGGAACCTGCTAGTTGGTCTTATACCAGATGTCAGATAGCAGTTCCCTGGTGACATGTGTACAGGTTAGTTCATCGACCTGAGATCGTCATTTGTCTCGTGTGAGTTCCCACTGTGCTTTGATTACTACCCTACCACGGCTCAAAGGAGTCGTGCAAACAGGTTTTAGTTGGGTACAGTCCCGAGCCACATGGAGGCAGTGAGCGGATCTGCAGGGGTTCGTCTCTCCCGGTATTGGGGGTGAGGTCGCGCTGTGTCTAGGAGAGCCATTACGCAAAGCCCTCGGCCGAGGCAGGAGATTTACTGGTAGGTATTCCAGTAGTATCTCAGGGCGTTCTGGGCTACGCTCCGACACGACTTGTACCGCTTTTGGGGGTCTGACTTTTACCAACCCCCTAGGCCCGCCATGCGATACTCATAGACGAACGGACCGGACTGTACGGATATTGTCACTGACAGGCTCAGTTGGGTGTCGGGGTGAGCTTCCTCATCGACGTCCCATTTGGTCAATAGCTGGTGGCCCGTCACGTATTGGCTTATACCTCTGACGTGCCAGTGGTTAAATCCACAGCCATTGTATTGACGAGTCTTTAGAGTCCACCACAGTTACAGTTACTCAGCTTTCGGGCGAAACGCTGTAGAGGCCGTATGGAGATATGGCAGGGTTCGATCAGATACGTGCGGTATTGCACGGATCGTGATCGGACGGTTTTTACTAGCCGGTTTTGGCTTAAGCCGGATTCTAGTATTTGATAGTGTAGTTTTGTCTCTTTGCATTTGTGTTCAGTGGGAATACAAATGCGGGCATGTATTTTCAGCAGTGGGGTTTTCCTGTAATTTATTACGGGATCAGTTTTTCTGAAGTTGCCAGTTTGCATTCCGTTCCGGCCGGTTTTCCTTCATTCCTTCTCGGTCGGACTTTCTTGGTGGAGGGTGTTAATTGCAAGTTTGCAATTAACATTTAGTGGAGGGTTTTCTTGCAAGTTTGCATTATGATGAGACTTGTTTCATCATGAGATGCCTTTCTAGTCTATTCCATTCTTTTCATTTAATGGTTTCGATCCGGGTTTTTCATTGTCCGCGGTAGCGCCGGTTTCCGAGTTAGGGAAAAATTTTTATTCCGCATTTTGGCCTCGAGTACGAGGCCGGGGCGCTGCCGTGGCGCAACATGGTATCAGAGCCACGCCATTAACCTTACCTAGCTTGTTCTAATGTGTTTTGCTTATCCGATCGACCGAAATTCCAAAAACCACATATTCCTTCACATCAGTTTTCTGTTGGATTTTTTTGGTCTCTAAAAATTTTTCAGGTGATCTCAGAAAGATGTGCAGGGAGTTATAAGAACACTGAAAAAAAACGAGACAGTGAACCCCTATCACGACCGCGGAAGGGCGGCCAAAACCACCGTTTGGCCGCGCTTCCGCCGCAAGTTAGTGGGGTCATTGCCTCATCTTTTTTCAGTGGGCTTCTGGACTTATTTTGTGGGTTTTGGGATATTAAATTTGGGCCCAGGTTTTCTGTAACTGCTACAGTATTGGTTGGGGGCCCACTTGTTAATTTTTGGTCAATCGGAAAATTCTAAACACATTATTTCACAGTATTTACATTATATCTGCGACCGTGAATGTCACTCGATCGGTAAATCCGGTCTAACTGCTATAGCCCGGTTAGACGGATTTGCGAACGTGACTTTCACGTTGATGTTCTATGTTTATGCTGTGATGTTGCGGATCGGTCGTGGGGGATAGCCTGGATGCAATGCTAGTACAGTTTTGTTGTATTATGTACATTTGATATTGCGGGACGAGCGTCCGACATGTGGACTGCCGTCACTGCCAGTTTGTATTATTCTTTTGGGGCACGACCTGGTTGCGGTCGATGTACCCGGTGTATGTATATTTTACTTTCTGTACTAGGGTTGCCCCGCGGTGGGGTGCACGGATAACCGGGTTCTGGAGGGCAACGGGCCCGCATCTCAGGGCATTGAGACGGAGGGGGCTTCAGTCCAGGATTGGCGGGCTATTCGCCGCACTCGTAGGGGGTATAGGTTGACCCAGGAGGGGTGCCCAAGTTGCCGGATTCCGTGGAGTGCTGGGTGGTCCATTCACGGAGCTGAAGGGGGCTGCCTCGCTTCAGGTTTTGGCGGGTGACTTGCCGCGCCCGTAGGGGGTCTAGGTTTTTCATTGCACAGGCTATCCACACGACCAGGGGAACGTCGGGTTTCAGCAGCGGCTCTGTGAAACCCGGGGTTTCCAGATATCTGTATTGTTCTGTGATGCTGTATATTTCTGTGATGTTGCATTTTATTCACGCCTTGAGCGAAATACTATATATTGGTATATATATTAGTAGATGTTGTATATGTTTTTCATCCGCGCTAGTCCAGTCCCCGCTCTGCCGTTAGTTAGCTAACCTAACGGGTGATGACGGGACCCAGTGGCGAATGCGGATGGCATATACGTACGTCAGTATATTTTCGTTCTTTGTGGTGTGATTAATTGATGGGACTGCGTTGATTCGGATCAATGCAAGATAAACAAACCTATTCTGATGTTGTTGGAACACTTTTCAAAAAGCTGTTATTGCAAGGACGTTCACTTTTGTTTTGTATCGTGGTATTCATTTGGAATATCCTGCTCCTCAGTCGACGAGGCGAGGGCCGAGATCCCTTCACCGGGAGTGACCCCTTGGACAGAAGTTTGCGTCAGGGCAATAGCTTCACTATAGCCGATTACTTTTGCTTTGCATCGTGGTATTCAGTTGGAATATCCTGCACCTCATTCTACGGGGAAAGAGCCGAGATCCCTTCACCGGGAGTGACCTCTTTAGTAAAGGTTTTCGTCACTATATTTTTATAAAAACTATGCAGTTCCTTCAACGATATCAAGTTCATTACGTTAAAGGTTTTTCGCCAAAAACCAGCCGTAGCCCTCCGTCATTTCCTACAGGTATTATTTGGTATTCGTGCTGCGTTTGTTGACCTAGTCAAGACGTAGTGTTCGGTAGCTAAGTGGTACTTGTTTGTTGCATAAGTGGGATTGGTTAGGACAGTCGTGCGGCCTTGTTGACCTAGTCAAGGGCACGTACGGGTGGGTTTAATGCAATCCAGAATAATGACGGGTTGAACTTGACTGGCGGTTTATGGTTTGTTGACCTAGTCAAGGTCATAAACCGCTTGGGGTAAAAATCACATCGGGAGTTTCAAAAGAACTGAAACTTGCCAGGCATGCGCATACCTTCTGGAGTGTGGTGACTTGAGTGGATTCCGTCAGGTTATCATGCGATGAGAGTTGGATCCCGATTCCCACTGATGAGTTGGTTTACTCCTCGGGTGATCCCGACTAATTCTTCTTTCAGGTTTGGAGGAGAATTTGAGATACAGTGGGAGGTTTCCAGATTAGATAAAGTGACAACCATTCTGATCTAGGTTAGAGTGCACGCTGAGTGTTTCTTTTCTCTCTCTCTTTGGCAGCGACCATTGACCCGACCCTGGACTTTGACTCAGTGACCAAGTTGACCGAACCTTCTTAACACTGGCTTTTGGATTGTCAGAGTTGCAGACCTCATTGCCACTCCTACTTTTACCCTTTTCTCCAGGATACCCCGTATTACTGCGAACGTCCACTTCCATTGGACAAAACCATCGTATGGTTAGATACGAACTCGAAGGACTTCGAGGATGGTTTCTGGTTCTGGAGAAAACGGATAGGATTATTCAGTTGTCTTTTCTTTTCACCTTCTCTCATTGCGAGTACTCCTTGGTTTAGGAGATAGTACGCCTATTATGCAAATTGGATAGTCTTCTTCCAAACCTTAGGCTGGTGCCGAACGGTGGGGAATGAAGAAAACCAATTAGCATAATGATGGTGTGCAGAAGGTATTAAGTTAAGACAAAGTAAGGGATTAGTAGGAGGGCAAAGTAAATTGCAACTGATATTCACGACCAAACCAAGTATTTCTTCGCCAATCCTAAATCACCTTTGTATTTCTCCAGGACACTCCGTATCACTACGAAGATCCCATTTTATTGGATAATCCATCGTATGGTTATATACGAACTCGAAAGGAACTTGTTCCAGTTCGGGGATGGATCCTGGTTCAGGAGAAATAGGAATAAAGTACATTCAGGTGTCTTTTATCTTCACCTTCTCTCGCTTTGCGAGTGCTCCTAGGATTAGGACAGTACACCTTTTATGCTTATTGGATAGTCTTCTTCCAAACCATAGGCTGGTGCCGAACGGTAGGGAAGGAAGAAAACCAATTGGCCTAAAGGGGTGTGCAGAAGGTAATGACTAAAGACAAATAAAGGGATTTGGTGAGGTGGCAAAGAATTATACGGTTACAGTTGTGAATCTGGATAATGGTAGAGGCATTACTAGGAATACCAGGATACCCCATTGAAACATTACAATGTTTCAGTTTCACTGTGTACTGTTAAAAGAAAACTGATTTCCCGATTAGACACTTACTCCAGGGTATGTATTTACCAAGTATGATTCTCACATCTGTATGGTTTTACAGATGATGAGTGGGAGTAAGTTATTGGGAATTTGGTGATCATCCTCATTATATCGGGATTCGTTGTAATCGGTGATATTTGAGGAAGTCACCTGGGTTGTTTGCCGGTCGGCAAATATTTGGTTTTGAATATCCGCTGTTATGCACCAATTTCAAATTGATATATCTGTATGTCTATTTTCATAGAGTGAGATATACCTTTTGATATTATGTCTATGACATTTACCTATATCAGTGGATGGTTAGGTAAGGAGCATTAAACAGCGGTGTAATTCTTCTTAACCATAAGTACAGTTTTCAACCTACGACACACAGTGAAAGAGTTGTTAGACTCAGCGGACTTATACAGAGTATTGTATGCTGTCCAGTGTCCATTAGGACAGAGGGGTTGGTTCTCATACTATATTCTGTTTACTTTTAACTTCTCTAGTTCTTAGACATGTGTTTCATGGAAACACAGGGTCTAAGTTTTGAGGAGTTATAGGTATTTGAATAGAGTAGAGAACCAGGTATAGCAAGTATCGGGATTCTTCAAAGTGATCGAAGATGTAGATACTTGTGTATGGTATTCAGTTGATAGTAATGTTTAAGAGAACTAGCTTCTCTTTCAGGTTACTCATAATTGGAAGCATTCCTAAGTTGAGTAACGCTGATCGGCCTCCTTCCATTTAGTTTACATGCACTGGAGATAGCTGCATGATTTGAATCTGGTTCAATTGAATCAGTGCCTCTGGTTCTATATTGGATATAGAACAGTTCATATCTTAACGATATTAAGGTACGGGGAGTTGTCCGGCTTATGATTAAAACCAGACACTGGACAACTCAAGGCACGTTTCTGTAATGGCTGTTTGTGGGTTGACCCAGGCTATGACGAGGGTTGATTTTCTACCATCTGGATGAACAATAGCAATATTGTTCTAGACTCGCCACAGTTTTATTAAAAATGGATTTTTTCAGAAAAAGAAGTGGGAGTATGGTAGAACTGGAAGTGATTCCAGAACCACAAACGATTACTGAAGATTTGATAAGGAACCTAAAGATTCAATCTGGTTTGACATTCCATTGGCCACTCCGCAGATTAGGTGGGTAACTTCAGGCACCCGAGAGGTACTCCGGTAGCCTCAAGGACGGTGACAGGGAAGTTCTTGTTTACCCACACTTGCCATTGCTGATTGTTCCAGGCTGCGAGACCCGGCGGGAGAATGAGTATAGCGTCGTTCTAAACTGGCTTTGGAAGTGCACGTCTATATGACTCTGCCAGAGGGTTGTCGTAGTCAGTGGGAGCAGCGGAAGCATTGGTGGACATCAGGCTTATGTCTATTTATAGACTAAAGCAGATGTAGCGGAGATAGATCATCTATTTCTGATGTGACAGTCATAGGTTTGACGTCATCAGAATAGGGGATGGATCTGTTGAGAAGGTAGTAGGAAGTGAGATTCCTATACTACGATCGGTTATACTTTGGTCGTCACACAGTGGTTTCTCCACAAGGGACTTGGATATTATATCAGAGATACTGGTCACTAGATCTATGGTTTTAGATCTAGATTTGGGTGGTTTCCCAATCTGGGTAACTTGACAGCATTCTATGAGTATTTAGAATGGACGACTCCTGGCACGGTAGTATACCTGCAGGTAATGGAGTCACCCTCTCTAAAGGTGTCTTATAGACTAAAGGGGAGAGGGATACTCATAATTGGCAGATCACTTGCTTAGGCAATTGAGTCAATCATGAGATGTCAAGTACCACACCAGATGTTGTTCTTGCACTAGATGCAATAAGTTGATATTAATCCAATCCTGGAAAACCAGTCGGAAGCAGTTTTGGAACATAAGTGAATGTTCTAGGGATATGATAACGGCTGCCTCCTTTAGGAGACGGTTATCACTCCGGGCTTCCAAGGTGACATGGACGACAAGGAGGTTGTCAGAGTTATAGTTCTCCCTCTGACGAGGGGCAGTATTTTGGACAGGTGGTCCAAGGCAATACTGAGGGTGGCATGGCGCAGGATACTGATTAAGTTCAGTTGTCGATACAGTCTAAGAAGTTTGGATTTGGAGTTCATTCATGAGCTAGGTCCCATCAGACATCCAGACGTTCTAAGACAGGTATTGCTCATTTCGGGAGATGGCTTTCTCCGCGAACTTGAGATATAGAGAGATACAGAAAGAAACATCACTGCGGATCCACTCACTGAGGCTATTCCTCGAACGCAATAGTTTCGCAAACAGGTTTTGTGAGACTGACTAGTAGAGGAGTTGGGTGTTCGGTATCACACGGGCTGTGAGTATGCGACATCGCAATAATTAGCCTTGAGTGCAAGTGGGAGATTGTTGGAGTTAGTGCCCTCAGAGTCAATTATTGGATCACAGGCACGTGATTGCAATGATTGAGGGAGGACCTATCCCGGTAGGACAGTCTTACTCGAGATGATAGTATGCTATCTGGTTTATCTTTATCATCGTGTACTGCTTTAGGTGACCTGACATGTCGCTATTACACGTTGATAGAGCCCCTAGGATTCTTGCTTGACTGCCAGCAGTATGATGGCGATCATATACGTGGGAGCTGGTGTTCTATAAGCACATCCTTAAAAGGTCCCTAGTCGTAGGAGTTTCGAGACAGGGCATCGATACTCCGTTAGTAGACTAGTGTATACAGTCGAGACCCCGACGAGGGGCGGTGGCCGGTCTCACAAGCCACTGGTGTCAGTTGGTTCACCTAAGATGTATACAGGTGCTCATTGGGTTATGAGTACACCGGATAGGACTCGCCGGGAACCTGCTAGTTGGTCTTATACCAGATGTCAGATAGCAGTTCCCTGGTGACATGTGTACAGGTTAGTTCATCGACCTGAGATCGTCATTTGTCTCGTGTGAGTTCCCACTGTGCTTTGATTACTACCCTACCACGGCTCAAAGGAGTCGTGCAAACAGGTTTTAGTTGGGTACAGTCCCGAGCCACATGGAGGCAGTGAGCGGATCTGCAGGGGTTCGTCTCTCCCGGTATTGGGGGTGAGGTCGCGCTGTGTCTAGGAGAGCCATTACGCAAAGCCCTCGGCCGAGGCAGGAGATTTACTGGTAGGTATTCCAGTAGTATCTCAGGGCGTTCTGGGCTACGCTCCGACACGACTTGTACCGCTTTTGGGGGTCTGACTTTTACCAACCCCCTAGGCCCGCCATGCGATACTCATAGACGAACGGACCGGACTGTACGGATATTGTCACTGACAGGCTCAGTTGGGTGTCGGGGTGAGCTTCCTCATCGACGTCCCATTTGGTCAATAGCTGGTGGCCCGTCACGTATTGGCTTATACCTCTGACGTGCCAGTGGTTAAATCCACAGCCATTGTATTGACGAGTCTTTAGAGTCCACCACAGTTACAGTTACTCAGCTTTCGGGCGAAACGCTGTAGAGGCCGTATGGAGATATGGCAGGGTTCGATCAGATACGTGCGGTATTGCACGGATCGTGATCGGACGGTTTTTACTAGCCGGTTTTGGCTTAAGCCGGATTCTAGTATTTGATAGTGTAGTTTTGTCTCTTTGCATTTGTGTTCAGTGGGAATACAAATGCGGGCATGTATTTGCAGCAGTGGGGTTTTCCTGTAATTTATTACGGGATCAGTTTTTCTGAAGTTGCCAGTTTGCATTCCGTTCCGGCCGGTTTTCCTTCATTCCTTCTCGGTCGGACTTTCTTGGTGGAGGGTGTTAATTGCAAGTTTGCAATTAACATTTAGTGGAGGGTTTTCTTGCAAGTTTGCATTATGATGAGACTTGTTTCATCATGAGATGCCTTTCTAGTCTATTCCATTCTTTTCATTTAATGGTTTCGATCCGGGTTTTTCATTGTCCGCGGTAGCGCCGGTTTCCGAGTTAGGGAAAAAATTTTATTCCGCATTTTGGCCTCGAGTACGAGGCCGGGGCGCTGCCGTGGCGCAACAAAATTAATAGGAAAAAATCAGAAAAAAATAATTTTGTCTGATGGGAATCGAACGCAAAGGTTACGTCACAGCAGTGTAGAGGCTTTATCAGTGAGCTACAAGTTGTTCCTTACTTTTATTAAACTAATATAACTTATAACTCTTACACAGGCTGTAATACTCTTTTCTATACAATAACAAGAATTTTCTGTACAGTAATTTCAGAGTTGTTATATTCTACCCTCCTTATAAAAATTTCGTTCTCGAAATTTACAATTACATAGGGGCTAATTTTTAAAGAGGTAAGGGTATCATGCACGCATATCATATTCTCTTTCCTAAGTTGATTCTCCTGGCGATTCCTTTCTCCACATCACTCAGACCAAGCTCACCTCCTTGTTCCGTAATGTTTTCACCTTTCGGTCCGGGATCTCAATTGGTTGTTCCTTGCAGGTTAGGTCAGTCTGTACTGTGAGCTCTGAGTAATCAAGTATGTGGCTGTGGTCGCTCACATATCATCGTAGCTGGGATATATGGAACACGCTGTGTACATCTTCAAACAAGGGTGGTAGTGCTAAACGATATGCCACTTCTCCAACTCGTTCGAGTATGTCGAACGGTCTTATGTATCTTGGACTTAGCTTACCACTCGTGCCAAAACGTATCACTCCTCTGTTTGGAAAGATATTTAAGAATACATGGTCTTCAGATTGGAACCCCATGTGTCGGTGCTTTGCATCTGCCCAATACTTCTGTCGGTCTTGGGCTATGCATATCATTTTCCTGATCGTGCGAACTACGTGCACAGTTTTCACGATCATCTCTGGTCCAAGGAGTTTACGATCTCCCACGTTAGCCCAACTTAGCAATGAACGACACTTCCGTCCATAGAGTGCTGTGAATGGTGTCATTTCAATACTTACCTGATAGCTGTTGTTGTATGAAAACTCCACAAGGTGTAGGTGATCTTCCCATGAACCTTCGAAATCTAATATACAGGCTCTTAACATGTCTTCCAGAATCTGAATTGTTTTCTTGGACTGTCCGTCCGTTTGTGGATGATACACCGTGCTGAAATTCAGACTCGTTCCCAGACTAGTTTGCAAACTCTGCTAAAATTATGATCGGAATCTTGTATCACGATTGGAGACGATGCAAACAGGTAATCCATATAATCTTACGATCTCCTGCATGAGTTCATGGATATCAAATATGGTACATCTTGAAAGTTCAAATCTTACTTTAGATTTATACTCACCTCCATGCACTTCTTTACTAACGTTTCGGTTGACTGGCCAACACGGAATGGAATAAAGTGAGCTGACTTGGTGAGTCGATCCAAAATAATCCAAATTACGTTGTTACCCTTCGTGCTGCA
Source organism: Agapanthus africanus (assembly GCA_030015575.1). Taxonomy (NCBI): domain Eukaryota; kingdom Viridiplantae; phylum Streptophyta; class Magnoliopsida; order Asparagales; family Amaryllidaceae; genus Agapanthus; species Agapanthus africanus. The sequence continues at coordinate 816,265,478 of CM057339.1, read as the reverse complement.
AGAGAGAGCAGTCATGAAGTTCATGGTGATGTGCTGCCATTTCCATTCTGGGATTGGTATCAGCTGAAGTAGACCAGCAGTTCTGTAATATTCATCCTTCACTTGCTGACACACCAAACACTTGGCTACGATTTTTGCTACTTCTCGCTTTATTCCATATCACTAATAGCGTTACCGTAGATCCTTATACATCTTCATACCACCGGGGTATACCGAATATGGGGAGATGTGAGCTTTTTTCATCAACTCTTCTCGAACAGGTCCGGTTGGTGCGCATAAACGGCTTCCATATTGCAAAGATCCATCTTCGTGGATGATGAAATTAGTTCGAAGTCTACTTTCTACTTGTTCTTATATCTTTTGTAGCTTGGCATCATTTGCTTGAGTTGTCTTGATTTGATTGACAAGAGTGGACTGGACTTGTAAGTTCACCAAATATGAAGCGTTACCTGGCATAACTACTTCGATCTCCAATCCGTGCAATTTTTACTGTAGCTTCCACTGAACGGTGAGGTTCATTGATAATGGCTGGCGACTAAGCGCATCAGGAACTACGTTCACCTTTCTAAGATGATACTGTAGGTTGATGTCGAAATCCGCCATGAGTTCTATCCATCTTCTCTGCCGCATATTTAGTTCCTTCTGAGTAAATACATACTTCAGTCTTTTGTGGTCAGCGTATATATCCACTCGTTCTCCCAAAATATAGTGGCGCCAAATCTTGAGTGCGAAGATGACGGCTGCCAACTCCAGATAATGTGTCAGATAGTTGCGCTTATAAACCTTTGGTTGTCTTGATGCAATACCTACAACTTTTCCATGCTGATGTAGAACACATCATAATCCTTTACCGGACGCATCACAATGCATGGTGAATTCTCTAGATTGATCCGGTATTATGAGGATAGGAGCAGAAGTTAATCTCGTCTTGAGTTCTACAAAAACTTTTTCACATACTTCTGACCACACGAATGCTTCATCTTTACGTGTGAGCTTGGTCAGGGGTGCTGTGATCTTTGAAAAGCTTTCAATGAATCGTCGGTAGTATCCTGCTAATCCCAAAAAACTTCGTATATCTTTCACCATCTTTGGTGTCGGCCACTCGCTGACAGCTGACAGCTTAGCTGGATCCATAAATATTCCTTCACCTAAAACAATATGTCCGAGAAATCCGACTTGATCTAACAAAAATTTACACTTACTGTTCTTGGCGTAGAGTTGATATTGTCGTAATGTCTTCAGGAAAATCCATAAGTGTTCGGCGTGTTCTTTCCGATTCTTTGAATACACCAGGATGTCGTCGATGAAGATGACAACGAACTAGTCTAAATACTCTCGGAAAATTTGGTTCATCAGGTTCATAAAGATGGCAGGTGCATTAGTCACTTCAAATGGCATTACGAGATATTCATAATGACCAAACGAGTCCTAAACGCCGTCTTCGGAACGTCGGACTCTTTGACCTTTACCTGATGATAACCCGAATGAAGATCTAGCTTTAAAAAGACACAATACCCACTTAACTGATAAAAAAGGTCATTGATGCGTGGTAGTGGATACTTGTTCTTAATCATCACTTCGTTCAGAGCTCGATAATCCACACACATCCTGTAGAAACTTTCCTTCTTCTTCACCAGTAACACCGGAGATCCCCAGCTCGAAGTACCGGGACAAATCCAACCTTTATTCAGTAGTTCGTCTAACTGAATATGGATCTCCTTCAATCCCTCCGAACTTAATCGATATAGAGCTTTGATTACAAGTTGTGCACCAGGTTGTAAATCAATACTAAACTCAAGAGTTCGATCGGGAGGCAAACCTGATATGTTTTCAGGGAACACATCCTCGAACTACCTCAGGTTTTTCATCTTCAGATGGTAGAGAGAACACTTCTGCAGTCTTTGGTTTAGCACGGTATCTTTCTGGCTCCAAGGTTTTATCTCTAGTTTTGAAATAGAAGACTAGGTGACCTGGTATCTCAAATACTACCCTTATTTGACGACAGTCAATAGTAGTATAGAATAATCCCAGCCAATCCATTCCCAACACAACATCGAAATTTGGGATGTCCAGTACTTTAAAATTTGCGTAGAATTCTCGACTGTAAACTACAACTGGGTACTGATCATACCCCAAAGTTTCCTTCAAGACTCCATTTCCGGAACTGACGTTCCAACTTGAAATGAGTGGTTTCACGGGAATCATATGTGTTCTCACGAATCATCGTGACATGAAACAGTATGAAGCTTCAGTGTCGAAAAGTGTGAGTGCAGGAAGGATGGATACTAGTATAGTACCTAAGTTGTGTGAGGTTGGGTTTAAATATAGGAAAAGTATATGATACATAAGAATTGGAAGGTATGAAAGGATGGGGAATTACTAGTATAGAAAAGTATATGATACAAAATTAACCAATCCACATCATCCAACAGTGGCTCTCCTAGCAAGAGTTGTAGAGACGTATTTGCCAAGGATTACAAAATACCGCTTTAAAAGAAAACCCGGTTTTTAAAAGATGTGGTATTTTATTGTAAAATTATTCTTTGAACTAACTAACTATATATATATACATATATACATATATATATATATACATATATACATATACATATATACATATATACATATACATATATCGTCCTATGAAACCAAGGTGTGCGTGTGGGGTAGGTCGTTACCCCGTGAAGTTTTCATAAAAATATCGTTTTAACAATATCGAAAAGATGTGATAATAAAGTTCAAGGTATTTTAATGAAAAAGTTCTTTTATGTTCGTTTTACATGAAAATTTTGGTTAAACTTGAATATAAACATTTGTAATTAAAATTACAAATAGTGTGGTAAAATTAGATTGACTAAGATATAAAGGAAAATGGAGTTTTCGGTTTTAAAAGAAAAGTATCGGAAATAACTCCACTTTACCGATATATGATTAGGAGATAAATTCCAATGAAAAGAAAAAGAGTTGGGAGGGACTTACGGCTTGGTAATATCTAGAAGGGAGTAAAGAAGAGGGGAGGGGATTCATGACGTCTCGGAAGCTTCGGAATTGGTTTCGATTTTCGACAGAAGAATCTTGGTTGCTAATTTCACTTGACTCCATTTGCACTTAGTAACTTTTTTATTGTTCTTTCAAATATTTGAATATAATCATCGAGAATTTTTTCTAGAATTTCAGATTAGAGAGAAGCTAGGACATGATGTGGTATTTATAGTGAAGAATTAAGATTTGAGAATTAAAATTTTGGATTAAAAATATTAAAAATATGTTAAATTGTGAAATGAAAGGTCTCTGTTTGAATGCAGAGAAATCAAACAGTGCATGAGAGTTGAAGGGGTGTGTGTGCAAAGCATGGAGCCAATTGGGCTTATCAGAACCGTCGGCACCGGCCCTAGGGCAATTTTGGCTGGTCGGATTTTTTCCAATCCCTTCTAGATTCGTGCTACGTGGGTTTTTTTGTATTTATTCCATTTTGCACATGTTTGATTTTTTTGAAATTTTTCATTTCCCCATGTATTGCACGGGCAACTCTTGAACTTCCAAAAATTAAAAAGAAAAAAAAATTAATTATTTCTGATATGAATCGAACTCACAAGCTATGTCGCAGCAGTATAGAGACTTTACCAGTGAACTACAAGTTGTTCATTTTTTTTATTAAACAAATCTAATTTATAACTCTTATACAGTCTGTAATACTCTTTTCTGTACAATAACAAGAATTTTCTGTACAGTGATTTCAGAGTCGTTACAATCGTCATCTCTCATTTCCGGTGACCCCCGCCATCCTTCGTCGCTCGTTGTCGATGTCTTCCACTATTGCCGCCTCCACCCTTCACCTTCCATCACAACTCATCGTCTCCCACCTCAGTCGATCCCGGTCGTCACTCATCGTCACGAGGTGTTGCCCGCATTTACCGTCATCAGCATCTCTAGCCTCTCCAACCCACTCAATAGACCGTCACCCACCGTTGCCATTTCCTTAGTCGGCTCTACCAACTCCCCCCATAACCGTCTATCGTCACAACAACCAATATCGTCTGCTGCCAAACGACAGCTAAACATTCTGGAACCTCAATTTTATGAAGGCTTAAATACAAGAAACCCTCTCAGGTTTGGTCCAAAAGTGAAAAAAACCCAAACGTTTGAAAATCTGTACTTTGCTCCCCTCACTTAACTTCCATTAATTCTTTCATCCAAATATTTCATGACTTGACGAAAATATCCTTGACTTTCTTTAAATGCTGCTTTTGGTTTATTTTTCTGTTTTTAAAAATTGTAGTTATTATGGTCATGTAATTTTTGGATGAAAAATCAAACGATCGGATAAGTGAGAATGGGTAAAATGGTGGTTTTCAAATGTTAAGGCTTTCACGTTTTTGGTCCAGCCGTGAGAGGGGTTCAAATGATCATACAAACCTGATTCTCTCTCTCCTACAAGCCTCTTCAAACTTAAACTTTTAGGGCGAAATTAGGGGAATGTATCAAAATCTAATGCAGAAGTGTTGGCAACATCGATGGCGAAATCAAGGAGCTACTAGGCTGTAATTATTACTGTTCTTCACTTACTTTTTACTAAACCCATCTTCAAATTCTGGAACATTTACTCTCTTGTCGCATTCCCTCTAATTTTCCCTAAGTTTTGATTTGCTATTTGGTGTCTGTTGGATACCTAGCACTAGCTAGCAGCACAATTTTGATTTGATTTGATTTGATTTGAGGTTGGATTAAAAGAATTGGGTTACTAGTTCTTAGGGGCGTTTGGTTGCAGGATTTTGAAATTTGGATTCACAAACGGTACAAATGAAAACATTTGGATTGGTTAATTTTGTATTTTGTTGGTATTAGATTCTTAGTGTTGAATTGGTAGATCCTTATAATCCGTATTTAGTTGGAGAAAAAATAAGTGCGATTTGGATTTGAGGATTATAGAGAGAGACAGACATGCGATTTTTAATAACATAAAGTACGTGGGACCCACGTGAACAGTGCCAACTCCATAGCAATTCATAGTTTTTTTCTATTCAAGAATCCAAAAAAATGGTGGGCCTCTCATAAAAAATAAGCAAATCCAAAACGTCCAAAATCCTATAACCAAACGAAGAATCCAAGAATCCAAACTCTTTTTTGGATTCAAGAATCCAAATATTGTCAAATACTATACAAATTCAGCAACCAAATGCGCCCTTAGCAGGATTGAATATCTAGAAATAGTAGAATTGCTTTTTGATTTGATTTTTAAGATACTAAATCAAGCGGTCCTTTGGGAGGTCAATAAAATGTGGTTTTGATCTCTGGAAACTTTTTGAACCAGTAGTTTGGGAAACTCCATTTTTGGTTAGTAAACGGGGCTCGGTTTCGTAGGATTTTGATGCTAAACTCCAAAAATTGAAACTATGGCTTGTTGGACAACTGAAGTAGGGTTTCTCTAACCATGGTTTCATATTGTTTCGAGTGCTCGAAACCCCATTTTTCAAAAACATAGATACAGTGGAGTTTCGCTTTTTGTGTCTCTCTCTCGCACGCAGTTAGAATAAGTTAAACGAAACATTGGGTTCATAATCTATGCAAGCCAAAAAAACCTTAATTTTGCGAAACCCCAATTTTAAGAAACCACGGTTCGCAATCATGCAAGTCATGGTTTCTTTTTAACTTAATCGAAACCATGGTTTCATAAACCTTGTTGCCAAACTAGGCTTAAGGAGTTTAGTATCGAAACGTCACGAAACTATGATTCTGGAAACCGTAACCCCGTCGCCAAACGAGGACTTATCGTGTTATGCCAAGCTGGGGTTTCCAGGTTGTGATGTGAAGATTTAGCCAAAGTAGAAGTAGAAATTCCATAATGATTGATTAAGAGCTCTCAATTTATCACAACAGTTCAATGAATAAGACTCATTTTTGGCTCTCTTAGAGTGAGATGCCATCTTATCAAGATGGAGACCTTCTGTGCTCTCTCCACCTCCAAATTGATTCATCAGTTGACGATAGACTTATTCCAAGTCTTGTATCTAGAACTTCATCTATTGAGCTTAGATATTTCCATTGCTTTAGATAGTTAAGATTATGTGTGAGGTTGAGGTGGAGACTTGCTTCATTGACTTAACCTGCACATGTTTTTTTTTTTTTATAACAAAGATCATACTCTGAAATTACCACAGTTAAAAAAAAAGTTTTGTATGAATTTGTAATGGAGTTTGAAGTGCTTATATAGTTTTGAGGCAGCTCCCAAGTCTGTAGGGCCAAATAGATACAAATGATTATTGCAGCTTCTGTAATCATGTTAGTTTTCTATTCATGAGAAGTTTTATATCTTTGTTTAACTTGCTTCAATAACCGAGAACATTATTAGAACAATTGTAGATATGAGATAATATGCATTAACAAGATGTTCTTTCAGGTAATAAACATTATTATAGTGGGAGTAATTTTATAATCCAAGCTAAATGCAAGTGTTTCAAAATCTCTCAGGAGTCATGCATTTTGTAAAGCTTGTTCTCTGCCGAATATCGGGAAGACAAATGTCTTGCATGAATTTGGGGCAGATACTATTTGGTTTTATCCGTCCACCTTTCCGAAAATTCCAAATTGATTTATGTCACCATGTATCAGAGGTTTGGACAGATGCAGCCGTTGTAGCATACTTTGTCAGATTCCCTCTCATTTGAGGGTTTTTTTTATTGTGGGGACGCTCTTCACTGCAGGCGCAAGCCCCTGCAGTTAATTACGCTACTGAATCGCGGTAGCCACTTTCTCCTTCTCCAGATGGGCACTTCGTGTCGTGTGTGTTTGTTTGTTTTTGGTTGTCCGTGGATTGTATACGGAGACTAATTTATGTTGTCGCCCGTAGAGCGTGGATTAGTTCAAATCCGTATTTTCTTAGATTTGGGTTTTGGTTTGGGTTTAAGGATCGTTAATCTCATTAGAGACTAAGATCAATTTAAATGTTTGTTAAGAATATATTAGTCTAATTTTAGACTAAGATCTACTTAACAGAATTATTTAGATCCAACAAAAGAGCATTTGGACTCTATTGTTTTAGTTTAGAGACGTTGCGGTCCAGTATAAAGACGTCATAGTCTGTAAAGTTTAAAAACATCGTAGTCTATGAGTTTAAAGACCTCACAGTCCATGGTAGTTTAGAGACATTATAGTCTGTAAAGTTTAAGGATATCATAGTCCATGAGTTTAAGGACCCCACAGTCCGTGAAATGTCTGGTTGTCGGGACCCGTCACCTCTCTGAAGATATTGAAGGATTACAACGACAAATATCACAGGAGTGAAGAGATGTAACCTTGAACTAATATTGGTTGGGAGATTTGTAGTCCAATGTGGGACTAAGATAAAAAATTTGTGAGCATATGTGCTCAATTAATCTGAATTAGGGATCTATGGCCAACTTGGCTTGACCCATTCAGTTAAAATGTTAGACATTTAATTAGACTCAGTCTTTTTTCATTTAACAATACTGAGCATTGGTTTGGGTTCTGACAATTGTTATTGTCATTTATTGAGTGCCGAGCATTCATTATAGCTCTGGGGTTTTATTTAAAGAACGCTTTATGTTCTCTTAGCGCCCACATGAGGAGCACGTGGTGCGCTTGGCGCTGTGCGCCAGTTAATGAGCGCAGAGCGTTTTTTGTGAAATAGCGCACACATGAGGAGCACGTGGTGTGCTTAGTGATGTGCACCAATTAATGAGTGCAGAGCGCTTCTTGTGAAATAGCGCACACGTGAGGAGCACGTGGCGTGCTTGGCGTTGTGTGTCAGTTAATGAGTGCAGAACGCTTTTTGTGAAATAGCGCACACGTGAGAAGCACGTGGCGCGCTTGTCGCTATGCGCCAGACTTGGAGCGCTGAGGTGCTTATTTAAATTTGGAACGCTAAGGCTCTGCAGCGCTGTGCACTAGATTTTGAAGCGCTAAAGCGCTTATTTTAATTGAAGCGTTAGGGCTCTTTTTAGGCAGCTCTGTTCTCTGAGAATTAAATTCTCTCTTATAAGAGATTTTGTCTCATGGATCTAAGAACAAAGTTCTTATTTTATAGGAGATGTTTCAATCTCTTATGTTTTTGGTGAAAGACTTTGCCTTTATGGATATGTGATCCTAAGAGAATTAAATTATTCCTCCCTTTTTATAATGAGATGTTATGATCTCTTTTGTGAAAGACAGTTTTCTTATAGATCTATGATCTAGCATAAGAACTAAGTTTTTTTTTCTGAAGAGATGCTTTGATCTCTTTGTTTTTACCTTGAAGAAATTCTTCTTCTGCCGAGAGCTTGTTCTTCTCTTTGAAATTTCTCAAAGTTTAGGGGGGGGGGATTCCTCTCTGTGAGACTTGAAGTCTTGGGTCCTTTATATAGTAGAGGCTGATTTGTTGAATCAATTGAATAGATCTTTTCTCTAATTGATTTGGGGATGTTTCACACCATTAGATCTTTGATCCTAGGGCTTCTCTTTTACAGAAGACAATCTTCTTGTTTTTAACAAGATTGGGAAATTTTTCCATATAGAATTTATTTTGTATTTTGGTGATTATTAATCACCATTGGATCATTGATCCAACGGTGCTCTCATTTTCAGAGCACAATCTTTCCTGTCTGGAATGATTCCGAGGAATGTTTCCTTAACAGAATTTTATTCTGATCAATTGATGATTTTTAATCATGTTCGTTGGATGTTTGATCCAAGGGCCGAGAATATTTTGTTCTATCTCTAGCGCTCACGTGCTTTGCACGTGGTGCGCTGCTTAGAGTGCAGCGCTCTTAGCGCTAGCATTCACGTGCTTTGCACATAGTGCGCTGCTTCAGAGTCTTTGACTCTTAGCTCTGGCGCTGCTAGCGTTGCTTTAGAGTCTTTGACTCTTAGTACTGGCGCTGCTATGAAGCGCTGCTTCATTTCAAATTTCGAAATTTGAACAGAGTTTTGCTCTGATTGGGGGAAACAAATGCCTCTCCCGTTGCGCTCATGTGGCTCACACGTGAGTGCAGCGGTGGCAACATCTGCGCCATTAGATCAACTTTGGAAGTTGAAACGGCTCTCATTGCCTATAAATAGGGCTTTTGGCCCTTGAGATGATCTCTGTTCATTTTCTTGCCTTATTTTTTTGAGAATTAATTCTCCTTCAGAACCAAGCTCTTTCCCTTAAGAATTTTCTTAAGAGTCAAAACTCTGCCCAACTTAGATAAAAATTAAACTTTTTAACAGAGCTTTGCTCTCCTTAGATCATAGATCTAAAAATATATTTTTAGGGTTTAACCCATTATCAGAGCCATGCTCAGCTTTAGATCATAGATCTAAAAACTTTAGGGGTTTTATCCAGAACCATGCTCATCTTTTAGATCAGAGATCTTCAAGCGATAATCTTTTTTTAGGGTGATTTTAACCTATGAAATGGAACATTGTTCATGAAGAACTCTTATAGTTCACAGATCTTAAAGATCTCGGAATTTTTAATTCATTAAAAACTTTAGTTTAAGTTTTCTGATGGGTTATTCCATCATTTTTACAGAGCATGGCTCTTTAAATTTTTTCTTGAGGAATTTTTATTCCTCTCATTATCAGAGTTGACAGATGTCTCTCTGTTGTAGAGCGCCGCTCTCAATAGGAGATTTACTCTTTGGCCCGAGAGGACTTCGTTAAATGAGAATCTTTTGAAGATTTCCTCATTTAATGACAGTCTCATCAAATGATGAGACTGTTTTATTAATGATGAACTATCATCTAGATTGTGTGGGTCCCCTTTGGTCCCCTTTCACTGCATTGCAGTGCGGTACGAAATTAAAGTACCAAGTGCCAGAACTTGAGTTGTAGCATCGACGGCTAAATTTTTGCTCTTTTTTATGCAGGTACTATGTCTTTCGATATTTCTTTCCCGTTCATCCGTTCGGAAAGCGGATTCCCCGAGGCACCTGTTGACAGGGAAGTGCTCGCACCGATCAAAGATCATGACCGGAACAAAAGAATCTTCATTTGTGGGGAACATGGTACAGTCAAATTATCAGAGGTCGACGGAGCTTCTCTTGCGCAGCACCTTCGGAGCCTATTTCGGCGATCCACTACGTCGACCCACCCTCGGTGAACTATACCGTGGAGGAGGTCAACTGGACTTCAGAGAGTCTCCTTCAGCCTTCTATGGTTGCAATACCCGTACAGCCTCCAATGGCTTTGGATACCTTGGGGCGACGTATCTGCCAAGGCGAGTCACGTCCTTGGGGACAACCATATATGATAGGCCTAACTACTCGTCATCCAGCTGGGTATTTGCAATGGGCCCGTTATATTTTGTCAGCCAAGAAGTCGCAGCTGCTGAAGCTTGGGTTGTATCCCGCGATTTACGCTTCTCTTTTTCAATATTCTACGCCTCCTGCCTGGTGGGTCAAGGCTTTTTTGAAGCAATGGAATATTCTGACCCACACCTTCCTTTTGTTGGATCGAAAAGTCTCAATCTCTTTAGAGGAGTTTGCAGAGGTTTCTGGCTTATCGGTTAGGGGAGAACACTACGAGGAGCTGCTTCCTCCAGACGAGTACGTCTTTGTTGCCAAGTCAGTGATGACATGCCTTACCCCTGAGAACGCCATTCAACATCAATTCCCCAGTTTGATTAAGGTGTTGAATATTTACGGGAGCCTTTTTCTCGAATTCAGAGGCCATGGGGTTAATTTCACAGATTTCATCGCCCGTTTTCTCCGCTCAGAAGTCCTGTCGAAGGAAACCACGAAATTTGCCAAACTTGATGATCCTTTTGGTTTTGGTTTGGACAACCAACTGGCAGCGGAGGCAGATCAGAGGAGTTTCTTTCTCCCAAACACCCTGGTCGTCTCTTTCGTAGAGCTTGCAGCTCCTAGGATCGACGAAGAAGCGTTCTTTTTGGGGTTCCTCAGGCTATGGCTAAGCTGGTTTGAGCTTCTGATGCACCTTCTCCATATGAGCCCTTCCATTTTTTATCCAGCTCACCGAATGGTTATTGGGATGCAAGTGGCTATCGGGGTCGCTGGGTTAGCCCATTTGTATCACGACCTCAGCTTGGCGGTAGACACCACTGAACCAGGGGTGCAGCACATGAACTTTTCGATGCATTATTTTATGTCATGGATCGAGCTACATGTGCTTGGCGTTTTTGGTGCCCACAAAAGGCCTTGCTTCTACGACAAGTATAACTTCCCTCGGACCATGTGGTTAGTTGACGCATCCATTGTAAATCCGACACAGCGGGAAGCCAAGGGTTTGCGCCTTCGTCCGCGCACAGTTGGAGATGGCATAATCTTTACCGATAAGGTTATAACCATCGGTAAAGAATCCGCAAAAACGGTGCAGCCATTACGGGACATTTTTAAAGATGGGACCTCTATCTTGAAAGCTCGGGAGATTCTTCATTTATACTCCATCAGGCCGGGCTTTCTCGTGTTTAGGCAGAATGATTCGGTGTTGTTCATGAGGTACAACCCGCATCGTTTCGCCTATCAATTAAGTTATAATCAGGGCGTCCCGCTTGAGGCCTTCTTAGCTGAGCCAGCTTTTACTGAGAGGGTATCCATAGCGCATTGCACCATTTTATGCGGCTGAACACTAGCTCCAATTTCTTTATTTGTGAGCCGAGTTGCATTCCAAAAGCCCTGAACGTATATGTAGCGTGGTACCAGCATTCTATGGACGCCATTATTAGAGAAGAAAAACAATCATTGTTTGATCGTAAGGGCACCACCCCAGCGGGTAATCCAAACGTTCCTCTAAAGCGACGGACCATCGTCCATCCTCCCTTGAGAGAAGCCACTGTGGTTGTGGTACCACGTACTATACGTGAGATGCCCTTACCCCGTGTGCTTAAAAAAGCGGTAGCTACGGCGTCTTCCCAGTCCGGTGTGGGTGCGGAGATTGGAACTCGTCGTCCAAAGATGCCCACCAAACGCAAGCTTGTGTTATCGGCTGCCGGCGCTCGTGCACAGAAGAAAAAGAAGTCAATACTTTCTGCGGATGTTGTATTTGGACAAGATCCACATGCTCCTTATAATGAGGGCTTGAGAGAATATGGGATAAATGAAAGCTTATTTATGGCGCCGGATGATACCGATCTGGAGGCTGCTATTGCGGTTTCAGCGCAACTAGCTCGCGATGAAGCAGTACTAATCACCATTGCACAATCGGGTATCTCTCGGTCATACCTTTTTGTGATTACTTTAATTATTATGCTTTAACTGACGCTTTCTTCTTCAACAGGTATCTCCGCCGAAGAGGCTCTTGCAGCTTCCCTCAAGACTTTCGAAGAGGAGAAAAGGCTTCACGCTTCCTTGGGCCTCGGTATATTTCGGTTCACTGTGCCTTCATTCCCTTTTTTTATGGGTAAACTAACTCTTCTTTTTCATCTTATTGCAGGGACTACCTCGACTCAGGTTATCCTAACTGCAGTGCAGATCGCGAATGATGACGTAGCGGCATCGTTAGCGCTGGCCACTGTAGCCACAGCTATCCCTAAGTTGCCACCAGGGGTCTCGCAGAAGCAGCCGATGATGGACGTCGTAACGGCGCTGGAGGAAGAACTTGGTTCAGATGATGGTCTACCTTTATCGGAAGTCCTGAGGAGGTCAGCCCTCGCGGCTCAGGCTGAAAGGAAGCACAAGAGGCGTGCAGCGAAAGAACGTGATGCCACCTTGGCTGTAGGTGCAGGCTTGAGCACTGCTTTCCCTGTCCCTATTTTTCCAGAGGGTGCTCCGGATGCCCTGTCTACCGCTCATAGACAGGCGGTACGTGGCTCGGGAGGCAATTGAAAGGCCGTCCCAAGGTGATGTAACACTGGGTCCTTTTATTAGAGTTTGATTTTCAGATTCTCATATATCATACCCTGCAGGGTCAAGTCCTGGTGAGGAGGTGGTAGGTGAGATGACGGCAATCACCGAGCCCAAAGTGGCCATTCTTTCTCAGGAGTCCGGGACTGCTTCAACTGCCACTCTTTCCCCTTGAGGTTCCCTGCCATCGCCTGGCATTGCGAGTGTCATGACGGCTCTCGTAGAATCGGGGGATGAAGACACGGGTGGTGAAACCCTTCCAATAGAGGAGAGTGAAGCAGTCGCTGCATCTAGTGATGCTCTTGTCGCGGTTTCGATTGGCGACTCATCAGGTAGATCTTGGGTCATTGTTTTCCTTTTTATTCTGCAATCCCTTTCAATCCCTTCTGACGACAATTCTTTTGTTTTTAATGCAGGTGTGGTGAGCATTGAGGTCGTGCCACCCGAAGAAGCGTCACCGATCGCTATTCTGACGGTTGCCGACCCTTCGCCTTCTCTCGTGTCCTTTCAAATGCTGGAAGGTATGGGTTTGCGATTTGTCTAATTTAAATTGTGGATGTCATCTCCCTTGTATTGACCATGCATCGTCGCAACCTTACAGGAGTTCTCTTCGATCATCTTTATCAAGTGTTGAACCCATATTTCTCCTTCCAGTCGGAAGTCGCTTTGCCTACTGGTGCCGGTGAATATCTTTTCTAACCGACGTCCTTTCTTTTCTTTAACGGACCCTACCGTTGCTAACTTTAAATTGATTACAACACTAAAAATTGAAGGAGGGGACGAGAGAGTTGTCGCACCACCAGTACTTCCAGCTCTGCCACCTGTCGTCGCCGGTATAGTAGCCTTCATCGCTCTTGCATCTTCTTTATCTCTTAAGCCGATATCTGACTTTGATTTGTTTTGCAGCAATCATACCGACTCCAGCTCCATTCGAGTCTCATATTCCCATGCCGGTAAGGCTTTTTGCTAGACGCCATTCTTCCAGGGGTGCTGCGAATAGCCTGCGAATGTTAAGCGAGTTCATCGAGGACCTTGATGCCGAGGCCTTTGCATCTGCTGCAGATTTTGCCGCTGAAGTTAATATCATGTTGGCGATACTCATGAACTTCCATAACGAGGGCCTCATTGAGTCTTGGGTTAACTACTGTAGGAAGATCGAGGCCTGTCTGCATAAGATTGAGCTCAGGCGTCCCGTTCCAGAAATGTTGGCTTTGAATTCTCAACGGGCTGCATGGGTTGAGCAGAGCGTTCCCTTCTTCCGCCATTTCAAACAAGAAGCGACCTTGAGGCGGAAGGAACATGAGGAGGCTTCAGGTGAATCCGCCCGGCTGCGCACCCAAGTTGAAGCAAACGCTGCGCAATTGAGGGCTGTCTTTGACAATTTGCGACAATGCATTTCGGACGGACTAGCACTAAGGCAAAAGCTCGACCTTCTGGAGCAGGTTACACGGAATCATGAAGTTGCTCAATGGGAAATCGATGAGAAACTTTCATCTGGCTTGCAGCAACGGGCTCGAATCGAAGCGGAGCTGGCCGCAATGGCTGACCATAAAAAGGAGTTGATAGGAGCGCGCGAGCAACTGGCTGATTTATTGAAAACACCTCCTTCTCAGTAGCTGCCTTTGTATCAATTAAACATTTGTAATCTTTGAATAACATGTATGAATTTTTTATTCTTTTATATGAGTCGTCTTGTACTCAACTGAATTCATGAATAAAAGATACACATTTTTTATCTCCCACTATTGCTTTCTTCTCTTTGTTGTGTTGTAGCCATGTGATTTTAGCAAGTGTGGCCTGTAGATAATAGGTAGCTGTCCATCTTGGACTCTTTGCAGGGTAGTGATGGCTTAGGAAACAGGTTCAGGTCTGCTGCCTAAGACTTTTCAATTTTATGAGCCGTGAGGGTAACATAAAGATTTTTCTCCCTATGAGTCGAGAGGTTCTCGTAGGTGTATTTTCTCCTTAGGAATTGTGAGGATTCCTAAGTGTGTTTTCTCTTGAGAGTCGTAAGGATCTCCCAAGAGAATTTTTATCCTTACAAGTCGAGAGGACTAGTAAGTGATTGATGAGTTGACCTGCTTCCGAATCAAAGCATTGCTTTGATGCGGAGGTCAAGGGTTGACTTTGGCCGTTTTTCACGGGGTCAGGATTGACTTTAGCCGTGTTCCACGGGGTCAGGGGTTGACTTTGGCCATACGGGGCCAGGATTGACTTTAGCTATACGGGGTCAGGATTGACTCTCGGTTGTCTGTGCACCGCCGAGCCATGGAACTGGGAACTTTGCCGCGGCTCCAAGATAGTCTTTAGGCTTTCTATGAACCTTTGAGATTTGGAACTAGGGGCTTTTCCATGACTCCGCTTTGCTGATGTTGCGTCTGCTGTAACGAGACGAATGTCGAGGTGGTCTCTAGGTTGTCTGTGAACCGTCGAGATTTGGAATTAGGGACTTTGCCGTGGCTCCGATTGGTGATGTCACGTCCGTATCCTGCTGGAATGAGGAGGAACGCCGTTGATGATCTCTAGGCTGTAGATGTCGCTATCAAAATCTGGAACTAGGGACTTTGCCATGGCTCCGAGGTTGATTGTCGCGTCTGAATCCTGCTGGAATGAGGAGGAACGCTGTTGTGGGTCTCCAGGCTATAGATGTGGCCATCGAAACTTGGAACTAGGGACTCTGCCGTGGCTCCAAGATAGTCTCTAGGCTGTCTTTGAACCTTCGAGATTTGGAACTAAGGGACTTTGCCATAGCTCCGTTTGTTGACGCCGTATCTACTTCTGGTTGGAACGAGAAGGAACGCTATTGTTGATCTGTAGATGTTGCCATCGAGACTTGGCTCTCTTCTGATGGAGCCTGGTGGGATGATATGGTTCCCTCTTTGTTTGTGCCCTTGGATTGTATACAGAGATCGATGTGATCTCATCTGTAGGGCAAAAGTTTCATTTTATATGTATTATTTTTTTGTTTTCTTTCCGCGATGCTTTATCATTTTAGCTTTTTATATCGCGAAAGTCGTGATTGCCCAATCATTTCGGCTATTTTTTTTCTTTTTATTCGCTACTTTTTATTGCGAGTTGCCCAATCATTTCGGCTATTTTGTATGCATATATTTTACTTGCTGATTTTGTTGCAAGTTGCCCAATCATTTCGGCTATTTCATATGCATTTATGACACGCTAACTTTTGCCGCGAGTATGGAACTCAGGATCCGATACCAATTTCGGCATCAACATCGGTACAACTGAGATATTGTCAGGAGCGAATCATCATTTGCCTTTGTCGGTTTGAGAAAAGGTGGCTTAGCAATCAGGGTTAGGATCCTGTCGACTAAGGCTTTTAACTTCATGAGCCGTAAGGGTCTCATAAAGGTGTTTCTCCTTACGAGTCGTGAGGTCTCGTAATTGCATTTTCTCCTTAAAAATCGTGAGGATTCTTAAGTGTATGTTCTCTTATATGTCGTAAGGATCTTACAAGAGTGTTTTCTCCTTATAAGTCGATAGGACTTACAATGGTCATTCACCGTGTGAGCATATCCTTAGTCGCTGGTTGGACTTTGTTAGGGAAATGTTTATTCGTGCCCGTGGATTGTATACAAGGGTCAGCATTGAACCGCTTGTAGGGCAGAATCGGGGTGTATAATGGCTTAAGAACAGGTTCAGATCCTTGTAGCTTAAGGCTTTTGAATCATATGAGCCGTGAGGGTCTCAAAAGGGAATTCTCCTTACGAGTCGTGAGGATTTTGTAAGTGTGTTTTCTCCTTAGGAATCGTGGGGATTCCTAAGTGTGTTGCTCCCTTGCGAGTCGTCAGGATCTCACGTAGGTATTTTCTCCTTACAGGGTCGAGAGGGCCTTGCAAGTGTCTTTTTAACGAGGTTGCGCCCTTTCGGGTTTTCACAAACTCGCCGGTGGTACTGCTGTTTTTACTCACGGAGCCCTTTCGGGTTTTCATCTGTGCCCATCTCGCTTATGGACGTACGGTTTTTTTCTTTCTTCTTTTATTATTTTATTTTATTTTATTTTTTTTGTGTCAGCCTTGGAATGCTGCGGTCAGTAGTAGTTTATAGACATCTCGGTCAAGCGTAGTATTTCTTTAAGAAACGGCCGTTTATTGGCCTGAAAGGTCTTTTGCCATGTATATCCATAAGCAAGTAAGCCCCACCCTGGTAGATTTTGTCTATGATGTACGAGCCTTCATAGTTCGGCTCGAATTTCCCCTGTTTGGCACGATTGGGGATCATAGGTCTCTCGTCCACTAGCACGAGTTCGCCTTGGTGGAATGTTCTCGGCCTAGTCAATCTCTCGTATGAGCGCGTCATTTTTGCTTTGTAAGCTTCCAAGTTTTGCTGCGCCATGAGCCGGGTTTCGTCAAGGGCGTCGAGCTCCTCGAGCCGAAGATTAGCATTCTCTTTGTCCGTTAGCTCGTAATAAACTGCTACTGGCAGAGATGGTAACTCTATCTCCAAGGGAAGTACTGCTTCAGTGCCAAATACCAATGCATACGGCGTTGTGTTTCTGGCCGTTTTGAACGTAGTTCGATACGCTCAGAGAGCTTCATGCAGTCTCTCATGCCAGTCCTTCTTATTTTTAGACATTGTCTTTTTCATGATCTTCGTCAAGGTCTTGTTAAAAGCCTCAGCCAGACCGTTAGCTCGGGGATTATAGACCGAAGAGTATCTCCAGTCTATGTTATGTTGTTTTGCGAAGTGGCTGATTTTATGGCTTCTGTAGGCCGGCCCGTTATCGGAGATAATCCATCGCGGAGTGCCGAACCAATAGTTGACGTGTGTCTTGAAGAAATAGAGAATATTCTCCGTCTTTACTTCTCTTAACGGCACTGCTTCTGCCTACTTGGAGAAGTAATCGGTTGTCGCCAATATGAATCGATGTCCTCTGGACGATGCTGGTTCAATGAGCCCGATTATGTCAGTTCCCCACATTTTGAACAACCAGCTAGCCACCGTTGGATGTAGCGGAATTGGATGCTGGTGGATAAAGTCCCCATGAATCTGGCACGAGTGGCACTGCTACGCGTATTCGAGACAGTCTTGGATCATTATGGGCCCATAGTAGCCCATCCTTTTGATCTTCAGTTTCATCTTCAGCCCGGCTTGATGAGAACCGCAGAGTCCGTCGTGAATTTCTTGGATGACTCTCTTTGCCTCTTCAGGTCCCAGGCATCTTAGCCATAGAGAATCAAATGATTTCTTATATAGAGTGTCATTGACGAAGGCGAAGGATAGAGCTCGTTTCATGAGCTGATGTCTTGAGAATGCATTTTCAGGTGTTCGACGGGATTTGAAGTAGTCTATAAAGACTTCTCTCCAATCCTTAGCCTTTTCCTGGTCCTTTATTTGTAGGGTCGTTTGCTTGGTCGCTCCCTTTTCTTCGGACGACTCCGGAGATATTTCTGCCGGTGCAAGAACCCGACGGCTTTGCACAACGATCCTCAGATCATCGAGGTTTTTGTCAGCCAGTTCTTTAGCGAGTTTGGATAACGTATCTGCCTTGCTATTTTCTGCTCGCGGTATGTTTTCTAGGGCGTAGGAAGGGATCTGAGTCAGCAATTGCTGCACTCTCTCACTGTACTTTACCAACTTTGGTTTACACGTTTGATAGTCGCCATTTACTTGACTAACGACCAGCTAAGAGTCTCCGTATATGAGGAGGTTTTCAATTCCCATGTCGAAAGCGATCTTGAGACCTGCTATCAAAACTTCATACTCGGCTTCATTGTTTGTCCTCGGCTCTGTTAGGGAGAAGGCAAAGCGTATTATCCCTCCTTGTGGAGTCACAAAGATGAGGCCTACCCCCGTTTTGATTATAGGGGTGATGTGCTTTCGCTTCTTCATGGAACATGCTCCATCGAAGTAGAGTTCCCATCAGATATTGCTCCCTCCTTTCTCCCTATCGATCGTGTCAAACGCGTGCTCGTCTGGCAATTCACAATTTAAAGGTGAGTCGGCAGGTATCAGATGCTCAGTGAGGAAGTCGACGATGGCCTGGCCTTTCACTGCCTTGAGTGGACGATATGTTATCGAGAACTCCATCAAGAGAATGGCCCATTTAGCGAGTCGTCCTGTTAGTATGGCTCTTGACATCAAATATTTGAGAGGATCCACTTTCGATATGAGATAGACCTCATGCGCCAACGCATAGTGCCTGAGCTTCATTATCGCGAAGATCAATTCCAGGCATTGATTTTCAATGGGGGAGTAATTGTTTTCTGCCCCCAGGAGAACTCGACTCAAATAGTAGAGGGCTCTCTCCTTCCCTTGGTCATTCTTTTGTTCCCATAATGCACTTAGAGAACCCTCAAGGGCGGTTGTGTACAGAATGACGGGCTTTTCCTTGATCGAAGCGGTCAGTACCGGCGGATTCTGCAGGTATTGCTTGATTTCGTCCAATACGTTTTGGTATTTGTGATCCCAAACGAACGGTGTTCCCTTCTTCATCAAGTGACTGTAGGGATGACATTTGCCAGAGAGGTTAGCTATGAACCGCCGGATATACGCGAGCTTCCCTTAGAGAGACTGCAGTTGCTTGAGAGTTCTTGGCGGGGGCATTTCCATAATCTCCTTGATCTTGACGGGTCTATTTCGATGCCTCGATGTCATACGATGAATCCTAGGAATTTGCCGGAGGAAACTCCAAATGCGCATTTGAGCGGGTTCATCTTCAGATTGTATTTCCGAAGACGTTGGAACACTATCTTCAGATGCTCCCAATGTTCTTCGTGGGATTTACTTTTTACCACGAGCTTGTCAATATAGCATCTGACGATTTCATGTATGAGGTCATCGAAAATCTTCATCATTGCCCTCTGATAGGTAGCGTCGGCGTTCTTCAAATCGAAAGGCATCACTTTGTACAGAATATGCCTAGCGGGGTCCGGAAGGCGGTATGCTTCTGGTCTTCGGGATGCATCTTTATTTGATTGTACCCTGATGAGTGTTCATATCATAATATTGCATTTTATATTCCCCAATTTTTATTCGTTTTATAAATAAACAGGTGCTTTTGACGCATGTCTGTTGCATATTACATGATACAGGTTCTTGGAGAGAATACAGTGAAAAAGACAAAAGATGATACAAAAGAATGACTTTTGACTAACAAGTAGAAGGGTCCTAGTCAAGCCTAGACGAAGAACAATTCACAAGGCAATGCATGGTCCGAAATGTCAAAGGAAATAGTTAAAAGACCACTATAAGTTTCACTGAAGATGTGGAGAAGACCAAGAAGCCAAAGGGAGAAAAGAACCATGGAAATAAAAAGCCCAAAGTATAAAGAACTATCCCAGAAAATTTCACCAAGTGATCTCACCAAAGGGCCGCGGAATCGCGGCCCTACCCCCACATTTGCCGCGGTTCCGCGGCCGCTTAGTGCACGTGTCGGCCCAGACTTTTTGTGACAGTGCGTCGGTGCGTGGGTTGGGATTTTTCGTGGGCATATCTGTAATTGCACATGCGCAAGAATTTGTAACCCTAGTTTTCCTGTTTACTTATAAATATGTAATCAAAATATTGTAACCCTATGCCTCCTTTCAATGAAATAAAATTCAGATTTAATTCAGTGGGAAGAGCATACTTTTTCTTGTAAGTTCTTATTTTAATTTATGCCTTAGTGATAATTTAATTATTACCCTAGATCTAATTAGTCTTTTGCCCTAGTTTAATCTAGTGTAATCTTTCTTAAACTGCCGTAGGTAAGTTATTTTAAAATGTTATTTTTAGAAGATCTCCTAATGAGCGAGTAATTTCCTTGCTTGTTAGGGTTAGGAATAAGGGAGGGATTGAAAAATGAATATCTCTCATCTCCTTCAATGCCAATAGTTTTTCATAATTATAACTTCATGCACGCATGCATGATCCGCTCCCTACGGCACCCTACCCACGAGGTAACGGTGAAACCGTAGTATAAAGGACCGGACATGCATGTCGTCCATGAAGGTTAGAGCAAATATTAGGAAAGGACGGACAATGATCTCGAGGAAGAAACTTCGTTTCTTTCCAATCATCCTAATCTCCTTTACTAATAATTGTTATAATTTATAAAAAGACTTAATCGAGGGCATTGAAAGAGGTGTTAATATTAATCTTATCAAACCCTACTTTAGACCTAACCCTAGCAAGTTCCTTAACCATTGTACAAATTAGTTTTTAGAATCAATCAACAAAACCAAACAACCATTGGAATTAACTCGTAAGAATACTTAGGAAAATTACACATCCCTGTGGATCGACCCGTATTCACCGGCTAGCTTCATGCGACGCCGTTTCTGATTACGGTAAAATATTTTTGGTGATCATAAAACCTACACTCAATCAAATGGCGCCGTTGCCGGGGATGGCGTAAAATTTCTTTTGTGTAATTTCGGGTTGATATAATTTTTAAAAAAATCATAAAAATCTGAAAATATAAAAAAGTATAAAAAATTTTATCAATTTTTATCTGCTTGAAGGGTTTATTGTTTGAATCTTGCAGGAACAGCGAAGAATCGTGGATCTGGAATTTTACAGAAGGCAAATCAGAAAAGTGCACATCGGAACAGAGGTGGATTGACACAACAGAGCCATACAAATTTTCTGGAGACCTGAACCCCCCACGAGACCGCAGTTCCGCCGCAATTACCCCATCAAAACCGTGGTTCCGCGGCTTTCTGTTGGCTTCTCTGCGCAAAAATTGCTTGGTTTGTTTCCTCATTCTCCCCTCTGCAAATCCCCATATATCTTCTGTCAAATTTTCTGCAGGATTTCTTTGCGCTAAAAAATCTTCTTCTCCCTTCTAAATAACAGATTTTCTGCAGGTTTCTTTGCGCCGCGCTAAAAAAATTTGATTGCAAGTGAATTTAATGTTTTGCATAATTTAATCGGACTCTAAGGGGCTATTGACCAAACTCAGATTAGGTGGGGATTTCATCACCCTTCCCAAGACCCCAGAAAGCACTTAAAGCATTTGCATTGACCACAATTAATTAAAAAAATACTAGACTCAGCCCTAAGGACTTCGAGCTCAATAGGAAAAAGGACTAGTATAGGCATCGACCGTTTATCCTAACCTGACTTTGCGGTGCCTAGGCAAGTGTGTCAAAGGATAGTGGTTTTTAATTAGGCCCACTATTGTGGTTCCTTCCCACTTACCTGGTATTTACCTGGCCGCAATTGGCGGTGAAGAGGCGGTTTGAGGTCCTATTTCTAGCCCTAGTTAGGAGCTGTCTAGCTGACCTAGGTGACCCTAGATCTAGGCCTGATTGTGCATGTGTGGTTGATACATTTGTGTTACAAGTCTCTTTTCAAAAAACAAAATCTTTTTGCAAAACTCTCATATAAAAAATAAAAATAAAAAAAGAAAAAAAATCTTTTCAAAACTTGCAATTTGTCGCTAAAGAAAACTTGCAACTCACTTACACCACTTCCCTTCATTGACGTTATCTTACCTCCATATTCTGCCTTTCATTTTTTTCTGACTGCATTACCCCTTTAGTGTATGTTACTTTGGACTAGGGATACTAACGCCCGATTAGTCCGTGTTTCGTTGGTACCGACCGACGAACCCTTCGACACCGAAGTCGAAGTTCCGTCCACTTTCTTACCCACACTTTCAAATTCTTCTTCCGAAGGCATGTTGGGATTCAACCCCAACAATACCTTACCGACGGGAATGATTCCACCTCCGTTAGGTGCGAATAACCCGAATCAACCGCCTGTTGAAGCGCCCGCACGAGTCGCGCTCCAGGATCTCTTCTACCCCGTCCGCACTTCTTTACCTACTTGTTTTTCACCCCCACCGGCAAATGGGGACAATTTTGAAATAAAACCACATTTCATCAATATGCTGCCAAAATTTCATGGTTTGGAATCTGAAGATGCTTATATCTTTATCAATAAATTCCAAAATGTTTACGCTATGATGAAAACGACCCAATTAAGTGATGACGCTATAAGGCTAACGGTCATTCCTTTTACCTTATGTGACCTAGCCGAGAAGTGGCTATACAGCACCGCATCATATTCCATTAGAAATTGGGACGAGTTTGTGAAAGCTTTTCTTAAAAAGTTCTATCCTCATCACAAAACTACTAGAATCCGTAACGAGATTATATAGTTTTCACAGCTTCCTTTCGAACCATTTTGGAAGTGCTTCGAGAGATTTAAAGACCTACTCGTTCAATGCCCTCATCATGGGATCGAAAGTTGGCAACTTTGCCAAACATTATACGGGGGATTGAACTCGGCAACGAAGCAGTTGCTAGAAACCATCTGTCAAGGGCACTTTCTCTCCAAATCTAGTGACGAAGAATGGCAGTTTCTTGAGGATCTTAGTGAGCAAACAATTCAGTGGGAGAGTACCAAGACCACATCATCTTCTTCTAGTGGTCAATCTAGGGCAGGCATACATCAAGTAGAGATGTCGATTGCTATGAAGGCCGAGATGGCCGCTCTTACAAAAAAACTTGAAGCGATTGAGACCAAAATCTCACCGCCTTCTCCTGCCCCTGTTATGCCTCCACGAACTGTTTGTGCTTGTTGTGCAGACCCATCGCACCTAACCGAAGAGTGTCCTTATAATGCATCTACTCAAGGACAGGATCAAGTCAATGCTACATTTCAGCAACGACAAAGAAACGATCCGTACTCTTCGATATACAATCCGGGGTGGAGGAGTCACCCAAATTTCGCTTGGAACCAAAATCAACAATTCCAAGGAAATAACAATTTTCAAAGGCCTCCTCCTCCACAACAATAAGCAGCCCCACAAACTCAATTTCAACAGCAACCTTTCCAACAGCAAGCTTACCCTAATCAGGTGAACAATTTTGTGCCTAACACTTCTACCCGCTAAACAATTATGTTCAACCTAATAATGACAAGGTTAGCTCGCTCGAAAGAAGTCTAGATGCGTTCCTAAAGCAATCTACACAGTCTACAGCAAGACTAGAGACTTCTATTCAATCTTTGGTGCAAAACAGTGCCTCACATGATCAAAGCATCAAATCTATTGAGGCACAAATTGCACAACTCAATGCAGTTTTGAGCGAGCGTGAAAAAGGAAAGCTCCCATCTCAACCACTGCCCAACCCCGGTCATGCACATGCTGCATATCAACAGCAGAATCATAACGTAAACGCTGTGACCACGTTGAGATTGGGAAAAGTGTTGCAAAACAATGTGGTATTAACAGTGACACCCCTGCCGGTGGCCCTTCTTCATCTTCTTCACCTTCACCTTCTTCGTTAGAGCCTATTCTCCATCCTTCACACGGCTCTACTTCTTCTAGCTCGAATGGACCCATTTCTCACAACACGAATACATCTACACGGGGTGCCGTTCCAACTCGACAATCTGATCCGCAAAAATTGGACTCAACAACCTTTCAAAATGTTCCTTTTCCAAATCGATTGAGATCCAATAAACCAACTCTACAGATGGAAAAGATTGTAGAGTTGTTCAAACATGTTAGCATAAATATTCCTTTTTTGGATGCAATCCAACAAGTTCCTTCATATGCAAAAATTTTAAAGGACTTATGCACCAAAAAGAGGAAGTCACAAGTACCAAAGAAAGTTTTTGTGGCTAGTGCTATTAGTGATGCTCTTGTTAATTCTTTACCCCCAAAGCAAAAGGACCCCGGTTGTCCTACTATTTCGATAACAATTGGGGACAAGAACATCAATAGAGCACTACTAGATCTTGGTACTAGTGTCAATTTGCTACCTTATTCTGTGTACGAGCAACTAGGCGTTGGAGAGCTTAAACCCACTCACTGTACTTTCCAAATAGCCGACCGGTCAATCACCCATCCTAGGGGAGAGCTGGAGGATGTGTTAATTAGAGTAGGGGATTTCATTTTCCCCGTTGACTTTATTGTGATGGATACATAACTTGTCGCTAACCCCCGGAATCAAATTCCGGTGATACTTGGTCGACCATTCCTGGCGACCTCCAACGCAGTGATCAATTGTCGTAATGGTTTAATGAACCTATCTTTCAGCAATATGACAATTGAGCTCAATATTTTCAAGTTGGGGAGTCAGCCTGCTGAGCCTAATGCCAGCGTACTTGATATTTGCTCGATCAATGAGATCGCGGAGGAGAACTATGAGTTCGAGAATTTTTTGTTCGATCACAGCAATGTTAACGCCACTAGTGCGTTCCTCCTAGAATCCGACACAGCTTTCACTGCGGACAACGATTATGAGTGTTTTACCTTCGTTGACGACTTTGAAGACTCATCACCTGAGTTAGAGTCTTTTGCTTTTTCGGATGAGTTAGCTGAACCATCCGACTCGGTTGCGTACACTCGATTTGAACCTTTGATGGAATCCTTTGAGTTTGAAACAGTTACTCCATTATTACCATCTATTGTTTCACCTCCTAAACTCGAATTAAAGTTTTTGCCGTCGCACCTAAAATATGCTTATTTAGGTGATAATGAGACCTTACCCGTTAGCATTTCGGCCTCTTTAGCTCTTGAGCAAGAGAAGGCCCTTTTAATGGTCTTACATAATAATCGACAACCTTTCGGCTGGTCTATGGCGGACATCAAGGGGATTAGTCCCCTCATTGTCAAACATCATATACACTTGATGGATGATGCCAAGCCGGCAAGGGATCCATAAAGACGCCTCAACCCCATTATGAAAGAGGCTGTCAAGAAGGAGATTGTTAAGTGTCTGGATAGTGGTATCATTTACCCTATCTCGGATAGCCAATGGGTTAGCCCAATCCATGTTGTGCCAAAGAAATCGGGCATCACGGTCATTACCAATGAGGCAAATGAGTTAATTCCCACTCGCACCCAATTGGGTGGCGAGTTTGCATAGACTATAGAAAACTCAATGCCGCGATAAGTAAAGACCACTTTCCTTTACTTTTCATTGACTAAATGCTCGAACGATTGGCAGGGCACGAGTTCTATTGCTTTCTAGATGGCTATTCCGGTTATAACCAAGTCCCCATCGCCAAAGAGAATCAAGACAAGACAACATTTACTTGTCCCTTTGGCACTTTTGCTTATCGTCGCATGCCCTTTGGGTTATGCAATGCACCCGCTACATTTCAGCGGTGTATGATGGGGATCTTTTCAGACATGTTTGAAAAGTTCTTGGAGATCTTTATGGATGATTTCTCCATTTTTGGTGACTCTTTCGACGAGTGTTTACGACATCTGGACGTAGTTCTTACCCGCTGCAGGGATAAGAACCTAACTTTGAATTGGGAGAAGTGCCATTTTATGGTACGAGAAGGCATTGTCTTAGGACATGTCATCTCGAGAAACGGCATCGAGGTTGATAGAGTTAAAATCAAAGTAATTTCTAATCTTTCTCCTCCTAAATGCGTCAAAGACATCCGAGCCTTCCTTGGCCACGCCGGTTTTTACAGACGGTTCATCAAGGATTTTAGCAAGATTGCTAGACCCTTGACTCTCTTATTGGCCAAGGATACAACATTTGATTTCGACTCAACTTGCATGGAAGCATTCGAGTCTTTGAAACATTCTCTCATTTCTGCGCCCATTCTTTCATCTCCAGACTGGACGCATCCTTTCGAAATTATGTGCGACACATCAGATTTTGCCATTGGTGCTGTTCTTGGACAGCACATTAATAAAATGCCGCATGTGATTTACTACGCTAGCCGAACACTAAATGAGGCCCAACTAAACTACACAACAACAGAGAAAGAGTTTTTAGCGGTTGTGTTTGCACTTGAAAAATTTCGGCCTTATTTAATTGGCTCTCCAGTCATTGTATATACAGATCATTCAGCTTTGTATATACAGATCATTCAGCTCTTCGCCACCTTTTTGCGAAGAAGGATGCTAAGTTGAGGCTAATATGTTGGATTCTTTTACTACAAGAGTTTGACCTTGTCATAAGGGACAAAAAAGGATGTGAAAACGTAGTAGCTGATCACCTATCACGACTTCCTTTTTCGCCTACGCTTGAACTTCCAATCACTGATGTTTTTCCCGATGAGCAACTCTTGACCGTTTCTTGCGAACCATGGTTCGCCGATATTGTAAACTACTTAGCCACCGGCTTGATACCTAAAGATTGGTCGAAACAGGATAAACTTCGATTTTTGTCCCAAGTAAAGCATTTTTACTGGGATGAACCTTATCTTTTTAAATACTGTTCTGACCAAATCATTCGTCGGCGTGTACCTGAAAGTGAGGTTAAGAGTGTGCTGTTTTTTTGCCACGATCAAGCATGTGGCGGACACTTTGGCCCAAAGAAGACAGCCGAAAAAGTTTTGCAGTGTGGTTTTTATTGGCCACGACTCTTCAAGGATGCATTTGAATATTGTAAAACTTGCTCCCGGTGCCAACACTTGGGCCGGATATCGCGGAGAAACGAAATGCCGCTCCAACCAATTTTGGTTGTCGATGTTTTTGATGTTTGGGGTATAGACTTCATGGGACCATTTCCTAACTCTTTTGGAAATGTGTATATTCTTTTGGCCGTTGACTACGTTTCAAAGTGGGTCGAGGCTGTGCCCAGCCGAACGAACGACAATAAGGTTGTCGTTCGATTTCTTAAAGAACACATCTTTTCTCGATTTGGGCACCCTCGAGCGATAATAAGTGATAATGGTTCTCACTTTTGCAATAGGACTTTCGAGTCCTTAATGCGCAAATACTCTATCACCTACAAACTGTCAACGCCATATCACCCCCAAACATGTGGGCAAGCCGAGATTTCAAATCGGCAAATCAAGCAAATCTTGGAGAAAACAGTTTCTAAAAACTGTAAAGATTGGTCACTTAAACTGATTGATGCACTATGGGCTTTCCGTACTGCATATAAGACCGATCTTGGTATGTCTCCATACCGGCTTGTTTACGGGAAGGCTTGCCACCTCCCAGTGGAGATTGAGCACAAGGCATTTTGGGCTATCAGAGAGCTGAATTTATCTTTAGGAGATGCGGACAGCAATCGAAAGCTGCAGTTGAATGAACTAGAAGAGCTGCGGGATGAGGCATATGATAATGCCGTAATTGCTAAAAACCGAGCTAAGTTGTTCCACGATAAACACCTTTTGTGTAAAACTTTTGAACCTAGACAATAGGTTTTACTCTATGATACTCGGTTACATTATCACCCCGGCAAGCTCCGTTCTAGATGGAGAGGACCTTTTGTAGTCCGCACCGTTTATCCGCATGGTGCGGTTGATCTTGAAAATCCAGAAGACGGTACCTTATTCAAAGTGAATGGACATCGATTGAAACCGTTCTTCTCAGCGGACCCATCGGAGGAGCTCCTGTTTTTGCAGGAGCCGAATTACACTGATTGATTTTCCTCCACTTTCACCCCAGAATTTCCAATCAAATTTTCCAAACCTTTATTTCAAATAAGTTTGGGGGTGTGTATTATTTGTAAAGATGTGAATAAACAGGGGAGTGCCGACATTTTGACCCACTTGGTCCAGCATGACAGTGAGGACACTGTCCAGTATATGTTTGGGGGTATGCTCGGTACGTTTTTTTCCTTCGCATTCATATGTATATTTTTGCATTTGCATATTTATTTGAAAACCCATAAAAAATTGAAAAATTTCAAAAAATTTATAAAAATGATTGTAGTCAATTTTGACCATATCTAACTTGAGTTTGACAAATAGGTTAACTGACTACGAACAACTAGATCTTAGACTTAGTAAATCAAAAATCCTAAAAATAACCTTCTTTAAAGATTAACGGTAGAAAGTATATGTCTTCGTAGTTTATTTAGAAATAGGCAAAATTTTTGTTCACTTACTGGGCTAAATCGAAATGAATGAAAAAGTGTTGATTTTCATTAGAGTATAAGTTTGAAAAATAATTCCTAGCTTAAATGTAGATTCTGAAAATGTATACTCTACAATTTTCACAATCACGCACCTTGAAACTTGGAATAGTAGAGGAGACCTTGAAATGCTCTTATCTAAAGTCCTAGTACAATAAAAATAAAAGAAAAAAAGGAGTGAATAATGAAAAAATGAACACTGGTTCTCGTGATTACTTAAGGCTAAAAATAGAATTTTTTTTAGCAAGGGTGCTTCATCACCTAGTGCCTTAGACCAACTGGTTTGGGAGTCACTGCTAAAGCCTTGGGTGTTGCAAAATTAGGAAGTACGCTTAAAGTGCGAACACATCTTGTAATCGGTTGTTGGTACCTCAAGAAGTATTAACGGTCGCATGAAGGCTGTGTAAGCGAAATTAAAAATTCACCAATTAATAAGTGCTTTGGACAACGGACAAGGGTATGATTGCTCGATTTGAATTTCCAAGTGTAGAGGTGATCTATACACACACGTGGGGATATGTGACTAGAGTTTAGATAAGAGAAATGAATGAAGAATAGAACATGTATCTTTAGTAGAGTTGATAGAAAAATTCCTAAGTGGAGATGGAACCCTAAAAGGAAAACTTAAGAAATGCCAAAAGCTGAGTGATTCTATAGAACATATATAATTTTAAGTTAAATGATGAGAAAGTGTGAAAAATATGGGTGGATAATTTACGAGTCGATGATAATAGAATTCTGTGTTAGAAAACCTAATTGGAGAATTATTGTCGAAAAAGCCAAATTGATAGGATTTTGTGGGTGTAATCCGCTGAAAACCCTCAGGAGACAACACTCCTCCTACTAGGGACACCTAGAGGTTTAATGGCTTGTTGCACGAGCTCAGTGCAATCGCGTTTCCCAGCGAAAGTGCGGTTAGGTTTTATCGAGAATAAAATAATAAGTTTGCTCGAGGACGAGCATGTAGGGTTCCTAGGCACACTAATGAGGTCTCACAAGTGATCAAACATGGCCAATTCAAATTTTTCCATGTGCCTACAAACCCTAATACGGATCGTTAACTAGATGTATAGGCGATGCAATGCAACTTAACAACTTTAACTAAAAGGGAAGGGGCTACAACCTTTGTAGATCCAGTCCTCCACTTCCTTAGCTCCGCGTAGACGTCCCTCCGCTGTACAAATCGAAATCCAAGACTCTTGCGATGGTTTCATCGGAGAAAAGATCGGGCTAGGTCGCCGACTTCGATGCCGAAGATGATCTACGTCGAGGCAGCACAAGATCAAGCTCCAACTTCACCAAGTCATGAAACTTATGAAGAAAACACCCTATACTACTTGGCAAGTGGTAGAGGATGATGGAATAGGAAGTGGGTTCACTTTAGAATTGGATTTCTCACTCTTTTTCTCAATTTGCCATTAATGGAGGCAATGTTTCTTCATTGTTGAAGAAGAAGAACAAGAAGAAAGAATATGATAAGTCTTCTTCAAAATAGAAAATAAACTGAATACTTATCATATAGCAACCATGGTTAGGTGTAGAGAATAAACTATGGTTAGGTTGAATGGTTAGGGTTAAGCATGAGACAAAAATGGTGGACTTGTTCAAAGCTTCATGAAGCTTCAACAAGCAAACAAAGAAAGCCACCATGACTTATTTTGCAAAAAAGAATAAATAAATAAATGAATAGATAAGCAAATCAAAACCCTAACCATTAACATAACCATGGTTTAATTCTTTACACAAACCCAAGTTAGCATGTATCATCAAACATGATACAAACAAGTGCACAAAAGTATATCACATATACAACTTGTGCACATCAAGTGAGAAAATCCTTTTAAAGTGAACAAATACTAGTTAATGCAAAGTAATATATCAAATATATAATTATGCATTAAATCATTAAATCAATACTTGATTTAACGATCCGGTCATATCGCATATAACCGACTAGTATCCAATGTATCGGCTTATCGAATCAATTTTTGATTTGATAACTAGGTTATATCGCATACAACCAATCGATACATTCATCGCGAGAATGGAATACGGTATCACATACACGCATTATTCTCGGTCCCGCACATATCTCATATGCGCTCCTATTTCGTTTCGCTTGAGCCAGGAAACCTCTGTGTAGGACTCTAAAGACTCGTCAATACGCCGGCAACAGATGATGATCATATCAAACACCCACAAGCCGCAAGCGGTCTGCTAAACGTAACGGCCACCCGGATATTGAGCGATCAGAAGATCGACGAGCAAGCCCGCTCACACTCCTGTGAATCCAACCAGTAACACTTACCGTACAGTCCGGTCTGTTCGTCTGATATGTCGCATATCTTGCTTAGGGGTGGTAAACGTCAGACCCCAATAGCTCGATATGTCATGCCGACGTGAGGTCCATAACCTGTGTGAAACTACTGATAACTCTTACCAGTATATCACTGCAACCCTGGCCAGGGATTTCTGGTTATGGCCAGTCGAGCATAGCACAACATTAACCCCCAATACCGGGAGAGACGAATCCCCTCCTATCGCTCATTGCCTCCATATGAATCGGGACTGTACCCAAAAACCACCTGCTTGCACGACTCAGTGGAGCCGTGGTAGGGTGGAAATTAAAGCACAGTGGGAGACACACAAGACTCTATGATGATCTCGGGTCAACAAACTAAGCTGTACCAGTGTCACCAGAGAACTGCCATCTGACGTGAGGTATAATACCATCTGGGAGTTCTCGGCGTCCGTTCAGTGTACCCAGTCTCCACTGAGCACCCGCATACCATCTCTGATGTCAAACACCAATGGATATGGGATCATCCATCGCCCATCACATGGGTCGAGAAGATATACACTAGTCTAGTCTGGAATATCGATGCCCCGTCTCGATATTCCCACGACTAGGAACATTGAAGGATGTACTCATGGACTACCCAGGCCCCACTAGTATGATCTGCATTACAGTCCTGGAAGTCGAGTACTCATCCTAAGGGCTTTATCAACATGCAACAGAGAGACAGAAAGTATACATGTTAAGATAAAGAGCAACCAGATAGCGTACTATCATGTCGAGCAAGAAAGTCCTACCTATATATGTCCCAGCATCCACTACAATATACATCCAATGCACAGTAATGGCCTCCAGGGCATACATATAAATAACAATCTTCCACTTGCACTAGGGCCATCTGTAGCAGTGGTTGCAGTATCACATACTCAACCATCCCATATAAGTCTCTCTCTAGGAAAAAGCCTTTGTGAGTGGATCCGCCGTGTTGTCCTCTGAGTCTGCTCTCTTAACCTCGATCACCCTGGAGATCATTTATCTCCATGATCAGGTGATGCTGCCTCAGAATATGTCTGGGTCACTGATGGGACCAGGGTTCCTTGGCCAAAGCCACACTTCCATTGTCATACAATGGTAGGAACCTAGTTCATTTTATGACCCAATATACACCCAAACTTCCTCTTTGGTAGTATCTTTAATAGCGATGTTACCAGTTATCGTCTAGTTTGCCACGGTATCTAGCTTGGAACTCTTCCAACATACCGTCTTTTCACCGAGGCTAAAGACAATGCCTGTGACTGACATTCAGCCGTTCTTATCACCCTGGAACTTTTCCAGTGATTCTCCCCAGGATCGAGGAGGTATCACCTTTATCCTATTTGGAGAATCCTTATGATAAGAGGAGATTGACCGTGCGTAGCATAAGAAACTCCTTCCCTATCAAGAGTATGTCATCCACGTACTCTATGAGGATCACTACCATACTCCCTACTACCTTTTTGTATATACAAGGTTCATCTACCATTTTGATGAAGTCAAACACTTTGACTACCACCTCAAAACAGACGTTCTAACTCCGCGATGCCTGCTTCATCACATGAAACATCTTGCACACGTTTCCGCTGCTACCACTGTTTACGAAGCCCTCTGGCTGTGTTCTTATAGACGTTCTCTTCTAAATCAGTATTTAGAAAAGCAGTCATGACACCCAACCACCAGATATCGTAGTCATGGTATGTAGCCGTGGTAAGTAAGATTCGGATGGATTTAAGCATAGCCACTGGAAAAGGTTTCATCATTTTCCATGCCTGGTTGATGACGAAAATCTTTAACAAGTCTAGCTTTGAAAGTTTCAACTTTTCCATCTACACCAAGTAATCTTCTCAAGATATACTTGCTCCTGATGGGGATTTAACCCTTCAGATATTGCAACCAAAGCCCATACTTTGTTGGTGTACATGGATTCCATCTCAGATCGCTAAGCATCCAGCCATTCTTACAGAGTCCCCACCCTCGATGGCCTGCTCGAACCTAGTTGGGTCATCATCTCATGATGCATTCCTGCTCCCACTGTCATCGAGAAACCGAGGTATCTCTCAGGCGGATGAGGAACCCTACCAGATCGGTGGAGAGGCTGAGGCTCGTTGGGAACTATTGAATCCTTTGGTTCTGTTAAATCATTAGCTGCAGTTTTGTATAGCTGGAACCTTTCCAATTCTACAGAACTGACCTTGCCTCGATCTTGTCCGTATTTTGCTTTAGACATAGGCCGGACAATCCTAAATCTTAACTTTCTTAAGAGATAGGCTCTTCCCATACCATATCTTATATGGAGTGGTAGGCAGTGATCTGATTCGAACCTAATTCAATAGATATGCAGCTTCTCAAGTGCACAACCCCAAAAGGAAATAGGTAACTCAGTAGTACTCATTATAGAGAACACCATATCTAATACGGTGCGACTGCTCCGCCCTGATACACCGTTGTGCTGTGGTGTATTCAGAGGAGTAATACTGAGAGAGAATCTCATTTTCTTTTAGAATAGTCCAAGAATTCCATGCACAAGTATTCTCCTCCCTGATCTCATCATAGGACATAATACTTATACTCGTATTTTGGTTCTCTACTTCTAACTTATATTCTGTGAATATCTCAAAAGGTTCGGACTCATGTTTCAACAAGAACATATGACTGAATCTTGAGAGATTATCAGAGAATGTAGTAAAGTACAAAGAACCAGTCCTAGCATGTATAGACAGAAGACTTTATATACATCATCATGTATCAGTCCCAAGAGTTTACTAACTCTTTCTCTGTTTCCAATAAACAGAGCTATGGTCATCTTATCTTTATGACATGACTGGCAAGTTTCATAAGATGTAAATTCAAACTGATTTAAATATGCATCTAAAATGTAACTTCATCCAGTCGGGTCGCATTGATATGACCTAGTCTACAATGCCTCAAGAATGATTCGTTCATTTCTGAACACTTCCTCTTGTGTGTGTTCTGTATACTAGGAACTGTAGTTTGATTTAGAACATCAATGCTTTTAGATAACGTGCCTGAACCGATCAACTTTTGATATAGGAAATGTTCAAAATATTATCCATCAATACAAAATTTTATCATTTCTTTACTAATAAAGAGACTGATATGATTTTGTATATCAGGTTCGGTATCTAATAGCATTTGTTCAGAATCAATGTATTGGTAATACAGGGTGACAGTGACCAACAGACTTGCTGCAACACTTGCCCCGTTTTCTGTCTTATGAAACTTATCACCCGTTCTCAGTTTTCTACCTTTCTGTAGCCCTATGTAACAGATTATATATCTGGGATCCTGATCCGGTATCAAATACCCAGGATGCAGAGGATACTGAGAAGCAGTTCTTTGTAATGAACACACCCGAAGGAGATGCATCATATGCACTTTTCTTCGTTTGGGCGGCATAGGAATTCTGGTATTCTCCTATTTCCTGCTTTGCCTTATAACAATTATAAGTTGGAGCGGGACCAATGTTCCCCAACTCAGTATAACAAGCGGGTTCGGTCAATACATCCATATTATTATCTTGATTAAGGCGTGATATGGTCGCTACCTGGAGAGAGAGAGAAGAAAACATTCTGCGTGCGCTCTTGCAAGATTAGATTGGTTATATATTTTATCTAATCAGGATGGCTCCCACTGTTTTTATCAAATCTTCCTTCAAACCTTAAAAGGAAAGACTAGTCGGGATTAATTACACTCTACAAGTTCGCCAATCTTTCAGCCAGGCCAGTGTCGGTACTTTGAGGGAGGTTCCCCATGCTTTCGCAAGAACCTAATTAATGTAAACCTCGTTTTCCCAGAGGCATAGCCTCGTTGTCACCTTTCTAGACACCTACTTGATCGGCTAATTGCAAAGTGCAAAACTCTCCCAGGAGTAAAAATTACTCACAGTGGGTATCGGGATCCAACTATCATATAGAAGGTATGCAATCTCATTGCAAATTTCAACACTTGAAACTCTCGATAAAAGTTTTTACCCCTAGCACTTATGACCTTAACTATGGTCAACAAATCATAAGTACTAGTCAAGTTCTACCCGTCATTTCGTGATTAATTAGACCCACCCACATGACCCTTAACTAAGGTCAACAAACTCACATGACTGTCCTAACTAATCGCATCATATGCGGTGTAGGAAGACATGACTTAGCTACCGTACACTGTGCCTTAACTAAGGTCAACAAACACAGCACGAATACTAAGTACTCTACTTCCTAAAATGACGAAGGGTTGCGGCTGGTTTTTAAGAAAACCTTTAACGCTTTGAACTTGATCTCGTTGCGGAATCAAATGGTTTTTAAATGGAATGTTTTTGAGGCTTTTCTAGTTTTGCTAAAGGGGTCACTCCCGGTGAAGGGATCGTCGGCCCTTTCCTCGTCGATTGAGGTGCGGGATATATCATATATATCACTGTGCAAAGAGAAAACTATAGAAGCGATCAAAAGACAAACCGAGTGTGTAGCATCTGCCAGTTATTGCTAAAGGAGTCACTCTCGGTGAAGGGATCTCGGTCATTTCCTCATCGAATAAGGTGCAGGATGTTCTATAATGAACACCGCAATGCAAAGCAAGAACTGTAGCTACCTGTTTTGTTTTTGAAATTCGATTCCACAACATCAATTAGGTTTATTTTCTTTCATTAATCTCATTAATGAAGTCCCATTATTTAAGTCCACCTAAACATCACAGATAAATATAACGTACGCTTATGCCATCCGTATTCGCCTCGATGTCCCGTCTGCACCGTTAGGTTAGGCAACTAACGCCAGAACGAGGCAGGGCTAGCGCAGGTGTAAAATATAAGCAACGTCTATATAATATATCATATATACTATATATAATATCTATCTGAACATATCACATGATCACATCACAGATAACGCAACAGAAAGTATCATGTGAAATATTGGATATACTAGGACGTCCGTGTTTTCAATACGAGCCAGTATAAAACATGGATTCCACGGTCGTGATGAATAGCCAATCCCACACCCCTAGACCCCTACGAGAGCGGCAAGCAACCCTACCAATTCTAGGGTTAGGAGACCCGGACTCGACTCCTCGAGATGGTCTCCCACTGGACCCTAGAACCCGGTTACTTGTGCTCCCCTCCTTGGGTCTATCTTAATGCGGAAAAGTAAATAATATATAAAAGGTGACATCTTCCGCAACCTGGAAGTTCCCCAATGAAAGAATATTACATGCAAGTTTTTACATGAATGAAAATGAAAAACACTCATCTCACATAAAACCCCCCGGCTATTCGAACACGACGATCCAATATAATATATCCAGCAACACATAACATCACATGTCATCAACGTAAGTAAGTATGCATACACCGATTGTCGTCGACGTATAGCAACTACAATCGGCAATACCACTACATACTACACTTACGGTCACAGAAAAGAAAGTGTAAAACTACAACAGTTGGAATCCGCAACTGCTTTAGATATCGCAGGCCTAATCAAATGAATTCCTTAGACATTGCATGCCTAACAATTATAAACCCCACATTTTAGTCTCTATATCGAAAACACTTTTCAATATCAAGTCGGGCAATTCAACAGGATTCCCGAAATTCTGATCGAATGCTCGTCGCAAACTTTAGTAGGCAGCTGCACCCCCGATGCCGTCGACGAAGTGCACCAAGGCGGAACACCGCTGCCGCGAGCACTCGATCGGATGCTTTCGGTGACGGGGTTCTCCTACAGTCACTTGGTCGGGGCTATGGGGTGAGGCTGTCTATTAAGTTTACCGGCGAGTATCCGCGTACACTACGTGATTGCGACGGACTTTTGATCGCATCAAAATCCCGTGGCAACAGATCAAGTGAGACTAAACCGCTAGATTTATAACATTCATTCAGTTATCTCATAACTGCTTGTGAATTCCAATTATTGTATCACATTCCGGATAAGATAGAAAATGTTAAACTTTCCGATCGAACATTCGAACACCCAGGTTTTCCCCGAAACAACTCAACACATGAAATAAGTTCAAAGACATTCACTTCATGCCTCAGTACCAACGGTCCAGCCGTAGAAGGGTCAAGCCAACGCCTCACATGTGGCACGCCGTACTGCCCCAAACCCTAAGGTTCAAAGGGCAGTTCAAGACGGTCACATAATCGAGTTAAGGTTTGTTGTCTTCTAGAGGGACCATCGCGTTACTTGCACTACTTAGAACGTCATTAAACTACGGAAAAATCTAAAAATTGGAAATTTCCCGGCAGGGGAAAAAGTGGGTATTTATATCCGGTCGAACTTTTTAACATATTCTAAAATTATCCGGAAAAGCACATAGAGAAAATTAGACAATCCGATCGAAACACCGAGTCCCCAATACAACCCAGAAAACTCAACTCTTGAGTGATATTTAAAAAATTCCAGAATATTCAGCACCAAAATAGAGGAATTACTGTGCAAAAATTATTGGGCAATGTGACCATACGGCCGCGGAACCGCCGCAGAAGCTATACTTCTACCGCTGTTCCGCGGCGGTTTAGATGATTCAGGAGGTCGTTTTGCACCATAATTCTTAGAACTTCCTGCTGAATTTTTAAAGAATTTTTAATTCAGAAAAATCCACAAATCCAGAAAATGTCCAGAGAGCCGTTTTGAATTAGGGTTTCGGGTCGATCGGACTTCTAACTCCGTCTACGTATCGCCTAAGACTCTAGCTAGGCTCTGATACCACTGTAGGGTTCCTAGGCACACTAATGAGGTCTCACAAGTGATCAAACATGGCCAATTCAAATTTTTCCATGTGCCTACAAACCCTAATACGGATCGTTAACTAGATGTATAGGCGATGCAATGCAAGTTAACAACTTTAACTAAAAGGGAAGGGGCTACAACCTTTGTAGATCCAGTCCTCCACTTCCTTAGCTCCGCGTAGACGTCCCTCCGCTGTACAAATCAAAATCCAAGACTCTTGCGATGGTTTCATCGGAGAAAAGATCGGGCTAGCTCGCCGACTTCGATGCCGAAGATGATCAACGTCGAGGCAACACAAGATCAAGCTCCAACTTCACCAAGTCATGAAAGTTGTGAAGAAAACACCCTATACTACTTGGCAAGTGGTAGAGGATGATGGAATAGGAAGTGGGTTCACTTTAGAATTGGATTTCTCACTCTTTTTCTCAATTTTCCATTAATGGAGGCAATGTTTCTTCATTGTTGAAGAAGAAGAACAAGAAGAAAGAATATGATAAGTCTTCTTCAAAATAGAAAATAAAATGAATACTTATCATATAGCAACCATGGTTAGGTGTAGAGAATAAACTATGGTTAGGTTGAATGGTTAGGGTTAAGCATGAGACAAAAATGGTGGACTTGTTCAAAGCTTCATGAAGCTTCAACAAGCAAACAAAGAAAGCCACCATGACTTATTTTGCAAAAAAGAATAAATAAATAAATGAATAGATAAGTAAATCAAAACCCTAACCATTAACATAACCATGGTTTAATTCTTTACACAAACCCAAGTTAGCATGTATCATCAAACATGATATAAACAAGTGCACAAAAGTATATCACATATACAACTTGTGCACATCAAGTGAGAAAATCCTTTTAAAGTGAACAAATACTAGTTAATGCAAAGTAATATATCAAATATATAATTATGCATTAAATCATTAAATCAATACTTGATTTAACGATCCGGTCATATCGCATATAACCGACTAGTATCCAATGTATCGGCTTATCGAATCGATCTTTGATTTGATAACTAGGTTATATCGCATACAACCAATTGATACATTCATCGCGAGAATGGAATACGGTATCACATACACGCATTATTTTCGGTCCCACACATATCTCATATGCGCTCCTATTTCGTTTAGCTTGAGCCAGGAAACCTCTGTGTAGGACTCTAAAGACTCGTCAATATGCCGGCAGCAGATGATGATCATATCAAACACCCACAAGCCGCAAGCGGTCTGCTAAACGTAACGGCCACTCGGGTATTGAGCGATCAGAAGATCGACGAGCAAGCCCGCTCACACTCCTGTGAATCCAACCAGTAACACTTACCGTACAGTCCGGTCTGTTCGTCTGATATGTCGCATATCTTGCTTAGGGGTGGTAAACGTCAGACCCCAATAGCTCGATAAGTCATGCTGACGTGAGGTCCATAACATGTGTGAAACTACTGATAACTCTTACCAGTATATCACTGCAACCCTGGCCAGGGATTTCTGGTTATGGCCAGTCGAGCATAGCACAACATCAACTCCAATACCGGGAGAGACGAATCCCCTCCTATCGCTCATTGCCTCAATGTGAATCGGGACTGTACCCAAAAACCACCTGCTTGCACGACTCAGTAGAGCCGTGGTAGGGTGGAAATCAAAGCACAGTGGGAGACACACAAGACTCTATGACGATCTCGGGTCAACAAACTAAGCTGTACCAGTGTCACCAGAGAACTGCCATCTGACGTGAGGTATAATACCATCTGGGAGTTCTCGGCGTCCGTTCAGTGTACCCAGTCTCCACTGAGCACCCACATACCATCTCTGATGTCAAACACCAATGGATATGGGATCATCCATCGCCCATCACATGGGTCGAGAAGATATACGCTAGTCTACTCTGGAATATCGATGCCCCGTCTCGATATTCCCATGACTAGAAACATTGAAGGATGTACTCATGGACTACCCAGGCCCCATTAGTATGATCTGCATCACAGTCCTGGAAGTCGAGTACTCATCCTAAGGGCTTTATCAACATGCAACAGAGAGACAGAAAGTATACATGTTAAGATAAAGAGCAACCAGATAGCGTACTATCATGTCGAGCAAGAAAGTCCTACCTATATATGTCCCAGCATCCACTACAATATACATCCAATGCACAGTAATGGCCTCTAGGGCATACATATAACTAACAGAGCAAAAGATAAGTTTGGGGGTATTTGTTCATATCATAATATTGCATTTTATATTCCTCAATTCTTATCCGTTTTATAAATAAACAGGTGCTTTTGACGCATGTCTGCTGCATATTACAGGATACAGGTTCTTGGAGCGAATACAGTGAAAAAGACAAAAGATGATACAAAAGAATGACTTTTGACCAACAAGTAGAAGGATCCTACTCAAGCCTAGACGAAGAACAATTCACAAGGCAATGCATGGTCCGAAATGTCAAAGGAAACAGTTAAAAGACCACTACAAGTTTCACTGAATATCTGGAGAAGACCCAGAAGCCAAACGGAGAAAAGAACTATGGAAATAAAAAGCCCAAAGTATAAAGAACTATCCCAGAAAATTTTTTGCCATGGTTCCGTGGCCGCTTAGTGCACGTGTCGGCGCAGACTTTTTGTGACGGTGCGTCGGTGCATGGGTTGGGATTTTTCGTGGGCATATCTGTAATTGCACATGCGCGAGAATTTGTAACCCTAGTTTTCTTGTTTACTTATAAATATGTAATCAAAATATTGTAACCCTATGCCTCCTTTCAATGAAATAAAATTCAGATTTAATTCAGTAGGAAGGGCATCATTTTTCTTGTAAGTTCTTATTTTAATTTCTGCCTTAGTGATAATTTAATTATTACCCTAGATCTAATTAATCTTTTGCCCTAGTTTAATCTAGTGTAATCTTTCTTAAACTGCCGTAGGTAAGTTATTTTAAAATGTTATTTTTAGAATTTCTCCTAATGAGTGAGTAATTTCCTCGCTTGTTAGGGTTAGGAATAAGGGAGGGATTGAGAGATGAATATCTCTCATCTCCTTCAATACCAATAATTTTTCATAACTAGAACTTCATGCACGCATGCATGATCCGCTCCCTATGGCACCCTACCCATAAGGTAACGGTGAAACCGTAGTATAAAGGACCGGACATGCATGTCGTCTATGAATGTTAGAGCAAATATTAGGAAAGGACAGACAATGATCTAGAGGAAGAAACTTCGTTTCTTCCTAATCATCCTAATCTCCTTTACTAATAATTGTTATAATTTCTAAAAAGACTTAATCAAGGGCATTGAAAGAGGTGTTAACATTAATCTTATCAAACCTTACTTTAGACCTAACCCTAGCAAGTTCCTTAACCATCGTACAAATTAGTTTTTAGAATCAATCAATAAAACCAAACAACCATTGGAATCAACTTGTAAGAACACTTAGGAAAATTACACATCCCTGTGGATCGACTCGTATTCACTGGTTAGCTTCATGCGACGCCGTTTATGATTATGTTAAAAAAATTTTTGGTGATCGTAAAACCTACACTTAATCAATGAGCCGTCCATGATGGAGAAGACTTCGTGAGTGGACGTGTTATCTATCATCAGCTCGATAACCGGTACGGGAAAGTCATCCTTTAGGCAGGCTTTGTTGAGGTCTCGAAAGTCTACGCAGATGCGTACCGTCCCATTTTTCTTCATCACTGGGATGATGTTGGCGATCCAGTCAGGACACTGAACCTCTTGGATGAAGCCGGAGTCGATTATCTTCTTGACCTCACTATTGATGTTCACTTCAAGTTCGAGCCACATTCTTCACGGTGCTTGTTTGATTGGCTTGATATCCGGAGATATCGCCAATTTGTGCACAACTACTTCTGGATCTAGTCCCGGCATTTCGGAGTAGTTCCATGCGAAACAGTCTTTATACTGCATTAGCATGTCTCTGAGCATAGACACCTTTTCTTCAGACAACAACTCACTGACGAACGTCGGCCGTGGGTCATTTACCGTTCCCAAGTCGATTTTCTGAGGTTATCTGCAGTAGTATGTATCCCATCTTCCAGCTCTTTTGGCGCTGATGGAAATTCTGAGATCACCTTGTCATTGTCCTCATTTTCGAAGCACCAGGAGAAGTCATTCATATTCTCGGGCATTCCTTCTTTTGTCAGCATTGTTACGTGATATGTACGAGATCTCTTCTAAGACCGACGTTGATCCGGCTCTACTCTCGCTATGTACGTTGCTTTTAGAACATCCTTCTGTGGTGAGGTTACCCTCCAACTACTGGATAAAGCAAACCCACCTTGCTGATATTAGTCTTCAACCCAATTTTTGAATGTGAAGCAGTCTTCGAAAGGATGTCCTATCTCTCGGTGATAGGAGCAATAATCTGGGTGATGGACCTCGTTTGCTTGTTCGGGGTGCTTGGACTCTGGGAGGGTAATCATCCGATGTTTCACGATGAGGTCGAATATCTTCCTTGTCTTATCTTGGGGAAAAGAATATGCTCGACCCATCTTCTTTATAAGAAACGGATCCCGGCTGCCCAATTTTCGATCGCGTGGTTTCTTACACCCGCTTTGCCGCTGTCGAACGTTTTTTCTGTTCTTTAGTTTGTTTTTGCCTCCACATCTGGTATTTTGTATGACGGGCTGGAGACGAAGGGAATCGTCATCTTTCGTAGCCTGCTGAAGGAGGCGCTGCATCCTGGATTTCTCATAAATGGCCATTTCGCGGCTATGATCATCCCGGACCTTTGACCCGCTTTCCTTATTAGCTTGTCCATCTGTTCTTCAAACGAAGGACTTGGCATTTTCATGGTAGGATCTCGTTTTGGTTCAGGGTTAGCGTCTTCTAACAGAGCATCTCCTTCTTCATCGAAGTCATGTATAACGTAACAGCCATAGAATCGCTCCAGTTTCTTAGATTGAACATATCTAAGCCCGATCGTTTCCATTCTCCCGTTGGACAATTTTCGCTGAGTTCTAGGGACATTCTAGATCCTGTTGTAAAACCGAGCTTGTCGAGCAGTCTGTTTGAAGAGTACGCCTTGGCGCCTCAATAGCCTCTTTAATCCTTCTGTGTAGTATTTGGGCAGACGGATGGGCTGGAGCCCGTCAAGCGTAGAATCAATATCATGACAGATCTCTTTCTTCACTTTGGTTTCCGTGGATCGATAAAAGAGGATCGCCTTTTTATCTCTTCTCCTGGAAGGGATGTAGAACGTTTTCAGTTCTTGCACACTGTAGGTATCAAGTGCGTCGAGCTTTTTATAATGCTCTTGCGGAACCATGGCGATCTGCAAACTCTGATTATCTCTAATGAAGGCTTGCACTGATGGACGAGTCGAGAATACTGCGTTGGCCTCGTCTTCAGAGTCACCGCTAAAGACCAGAATAAGGGTAGACGGTCCCGGTTTGTTATATCGGGGAGGTCCCGAATAGATTATCTCTTCTTCCTCCTCGGTATCGCTCCCGAAGACCGGAATGGTGGTGATAGCTTTTTGTTTGCTCTTTGGTTTGCGACATCTTTCTGTGTCTTCGAAGTCTGGCA
This sequence comes from Agapanthus africanus, assembly GCA_030015575.1. Lineage (NCBI taxonomy): Eukaryota > Viridiplantae > Streptophyta > Magnoliopsida > Asparagales > Amaryllidaceae > Agapanthus > Agapanthus africanus. Next base: position 816,222,298 of record CM057339.1, on the reverse strand, counting down.
GGAAGTACTTGGTATCTTCATATTTGCGGACTTTGTTCATGGAGAATGGGTTTAGTTCACCCGTCACAGTGTATTCAAGACCATTTTTGAAGTACTTCATACACTGATGTTGTATAGAAGGGATAATGTTGTACTCGTGTAACCAAGACCGGCTGAGAAAAGCGTTGTAGCAAGTCTTGGCGTCAATGACGTGGAACTTGATATCAGTGATGAGTAGCCCAAAGCGTAACGTCAGTATCACAAACTCGAGCGTCCGTGATGACTAGGAGTCAAACCCGGAGATAGTGATTTTATCCCGAGCGAGGTGTTGAACGCTCATGCAGATTTCTTTAAGCACCCTTACATTTAGGAGATTGACAGAGGACCCGTTGTCAATTAGGATCTTCCCTATTTTGATGTCATGGAAATACTCGGAGACATACAGGGGACGGTTGTGCTCGCACGTCCCGAAGAGGTCTTCATCACTGAAAGTGACGTCAGCAGTGTGCACTTCTTCCAGCTTGTCCTTCATCTTTTATTCGGCAAGGAAAGCTTGAAACTGCTCGGGCTCTTGTAGTGCCTTGATCAAAGAATCTCTCACCTCTTTAGATAGCAGAAAGGGTATCCTCAGGGACCTTTTCTTTCCCCTTATCCTTTTTGTTCGATCCCTTGTTTGTGGGTCTGAGATTCTTTTCAAGTAGCATGTGATTACGTAGCTGAATGTTCTCGAAGGTCTTCATCTCTTCTATTTCAGAGATGGATTCCTTGAAGAGAGGGCTGAGGGCTATTTCTTCATCAGAATCACTCCCGAAGGTGAGAACTTGCGATCCCCCGGAATCAACCATGTGACATTCACCGGCAGTTCTTTTGCGTTCATCTGTCATGCTTCTTTGTTCCCGATGAGTTTTGCGCTTCATCCGCTTGAAATGCTGCCAGTGAGCAACGTATCCCTGCCACCAATTTTTAAAGGCATTGCATTCTTCAGTAGGGTGTGTGGTCCTCCGATGGTATAAGCAGTAGTTTGGATGCGCATACTCTTCGTTAAGGTGTATCCTATCAGGAGTGTTTCCTTCGGAGGGTGGCAGCTTCATTCCCATCGATATGGCTTTAGCGAATCTTTTCCTCGTCTTGAACCTACTTTTGCTGGCGGCCAAAGTGCTCCTATCCAGTTGGGGTATTTCAATCTTTTCGTTCAGTCGCCGATATTTGGCTTTTTCGTATACAGCGATTTCACGCTTCTGATCAGCTTTGCTTTTCAGAAGAGCGTCATTCAGGAATACGTCAATCATCTCATCTGACGGTCCTAGGAGTTCCGGTTCGGGGTCTGCTCCCAGTTTCTCTGTATCAGGAGTTTCTTCACCATCTACTGACGAATGAGAGATCACGTGGCAACTTGCCACATAATCTTCAGGTTTGTCTAACGAGTCTTCTCCCTCATCTTCATTGCCATCTCTATCTTCAAGGATGTGGTTGAGAAACTCTTGGAGTGTGACCGGGGTTCGCGCCTTCTGGTTATATTCCTTCAGCGCATTAATATGTTTTTGCAGGTCCGTGCGCTTATCATCAGGCTTCACGGGCTTTTTTGTCTTCTTCTTCTTCTTCGAAGACTTTGACGGCTGGTCCTGAGCGTTTTGATTATCTCTACCAATTCTTGGAGTCAAGCGTGGCTTCAGCATTCCCTCGAGGACTTCGAGTTCTAGCGGACTTTTCCACTTGATTGCCAGGCATGTTTGGAGATCCTTCAGCATTCTTTTCGTTTTGACTGAAAGAGCGACCTTCCATGGAGCCTCTTTTCTAAAAGAGCACGATGCCCCCGGTATGTCCCCCGTTTTAAGAGCGTGCGGCTGAGGAGGGCTTACTTTCCAATTCTCAGACAGTGCGAATTTGTCCTATTGGTATTGGTCCTCAATCCAGCCTTTGAAGACGAAGCAATTTTTGATTGGATGGCCTATCACTTGATGATAGGGGCAATAATTGGGATTATTGGCCTTACCGGGTTGCAATGGGCGTTTTGGATCCGGCAAGGTGATGAGCCTGTTGCGCACCGCCAGCTTGAACAGTCTCCTCGTTTTATCCCAGGGAAACGAATAAGGGCGCTTCAGTTTCTCATTAAAGAATCGACGTCTCTCGTCTTGGCGATCAGTTAGTTTTGGACCATTGGGCTGTTGCTGAGCATTGGCGACGAAGGTCGCTTTCCCTTTCCCCTTTTCGTTTCGAGATTCCATCTTCGAAGAAGATGGTCTATGACCCATCTGATCCATTTGGGTCAGCTTGTCAATCAAGGCCTGAAAGGTAGTTGGCTTGAAGAACATCATGAACTGAGATATTGTCGCCTATGGATTAAGAGTACCTACGAACATGCCTACAGAAGACACTTCCTCTATGCCTTGTTCGCACTTCGACCAAAGATTCCGCCACCCTCGTACTGAACCCATTTTTTGCCTGGCTTCACTCTGGTGTTTATTAGTGCGGTGATCGGGGTGCGTTCGCTAGCGCTTGCGAACCTTTGTGTAAATAGTAACTCCATTTCTGCAAATGTCTTAACGGAGTCATTCGGGAGCTCAGAATACCACTCAAATGCCGTCTCCGATAAGCTTCCAACGAATTGGCGAAGTTGTAGCTTATCGTCACCTCCTGTATTACCGCACAATGCCCTAAATTGAGCCACATGTTGGTGTGGATTTTCCGTCCCCTTATATACATGGAATTTAGGGATCGTATATCCTGGCTGGTACTTTATTTGATCGTACCAACCCGAATAGGGTCGTCCAGTTTTAATGATTTGGTTAGCCGCTTTGCTCGCCTGATGAGCTTGTATCTATTGAGCTATATAGTCATCCAGGGCGGCTTTGGAAATGGTCTCTTCCTTGGCTGCTGAACAAGCCGGAAGAGGGTTCGATGTCTTCCCTCTGTCATCGTCAAGGATAATCGGAGGGTCTTCAGCTGGAGGATCCGGCTGTAATATCATCCTGACCATGTCTTGGAACAAAAGCGCCATTCGTTTTATGTTGGCAGCTTGTTCCGCTGCCTCTTTGTCCTTTTTCTCGAGGATTCTGTGGAGGAACTCAGCATCAGTTTCTTGTTCATGACGCTACTCTGACGATGTCTCCAGGCTTTCTTTTGGCCCGGTGAGTGCAGCCATCCGTGTTAACATTTCTTAGAACTTATGTTGTTGCTCCTGGGCCTTTGTTACAGATCTGGTGAGTGGTTGATGACCCGTAGAGATACGGCTATCCGCTTTCCTGGATGACATATAAATAGTGTGCACCACTATGCCCCCAGACTTGGGGCGTTTAGATTCAGTGCCTTTGAAATTCGTCGCGGACATGAGGATTTTCTCTGGCCTCTTTCTTTTGTGGGCGGTCGAAGTTGAAGGGGCTGTTGCAGTGGGCATCCAAATAGATGATAACTCTTGTGGTATAACAGGGTGGTCATTTTCTTGCCAAACTTTCATCTTCTTTGATCGGTGAGAGTAGTCTTGGTCAATCACTGAGTTTTGGACATGTCGCCAAACTTTGTGAATTTTAGTGGACAACCGCTGAGGGGGCTGCTCTGGCTTCACCTTTGTAGCGTTCTCCATAGGTGGAGGAGATATTTTTAGTACGGCAGTCGGAGAGTTCTTGCGGACCCTCCTGAGTGGTTCAAAGCTGTTCCCAGTTGGAACAACAGCATCAATTTCCAACATCGGAGCTGGCGGAGTCAGTCCAGAAGGAGAGTTGCCCCCAGACTTACTTACTCGGCGCCAGTGATGACGGCGAGCATGTCGTGCTGACAGGACCAGCTCAGTTATGGGGGTGGCTTCGTCATGCCCCCTATTCTAGCAGAAGGTCGCTGCCGGCGTTAGCCTCTTGAAAACTGACGTCCGTTGAGTGGGGATGGCCAATCTATCGAAGGCAGACTTTCGCGCAGGGGTAGCAGTTTTGATGACTTCGCCTAGAACGGGAGCTGAAACGGTCAATCTTGCAAAGACCGACTCCTTAGCAGGGGAAGTCGCTCTGATGACTTCAGGAAAAGGAATGACTATCCGCTTTGGGATGGCCGCTTCAGGTATCGCGGGCTTCTTCACGGGCCTACTTGAGCTTTGGCCCTGTTTGTTGAAAACTGAGGTACTGGACTTGGGCGACCCGTTGAGAGGGGCAACGGTAGTTGTAAACCGATCAAAGACCGATTTCTTCGGAGCTTCTTGCGACGTAATGGGGTGTTGAAGCTCATTGGTGGGAGCATGGTCCCGAAGAATAGCCCTGTGGTGGCTTGCGTTACCTGGTCCACCGGCATCGTAAAAAGGGAGGCCGCTTGAGGCCCTTAGGTCACTCCTCCGGTGAGGACGGAGTGAGAGTTGTTGCAATTAGTGCAGTTTGAAGCCATTGATCTTCAGTTTTTCTGCACGGAGTAAGATACCAAATCTTAGTACTTCACATCTAAAGGAAACCATGTCAAACCTCGATTTGTTCGCAAAACACGACACACGAAGTGTGGAGTGGAAAGAAGAAAAGGTCTCACCGGGCGTGCCGGAATCTGTTCTCCGCCGAATATCGGGAAGACAAATGTCTTGCCTGAATTTGGGGGCAGATGTTATTTGGTTTTATCCTTACACCTCTCTGAAGATACCAAGTTGATTTATGGCACCATGTATCGGAGGTTTGGACAGATGCAGCCATTGTAGCAGACTTCGTCAGATTTCCCCTCATTTGAAGGGTTTTTGATTGTGGGGACATTCTTCCCTGCAGGCGCAAGCCTCTGCAGTTAATTACGCTACCGCATCGCGGTAACCACTTTCTCCTTCTCCAGATGGTCACTTCGTGTCGTGTGTGTTTGTTTTGTTTTTGGTTGCCCGTGGATTGTATACGGAGACTAATTTATGTTGTCGCCCGTAAAGCATAGATTAGTCAAAATCCGTATTTTCTTAGATTTGGGTTTTGTTTTGGGTTTAAGGATCGTTAATCTCATTTGAGACTAAGATCAACTTAAACGATTGTTAAGGATACGTTAGTCTAATTTTAGACTAAAATCTACTTAACAGAATCATTTAGATACAACAAAAGAGCATTTGGACTCTATTGTTTTAGTTTAGGGATGTTGCGGTCCAGTTTAAAGACGTCATAGTCTGTAAAGTTTAAAGACATCATAGTCCATGAGTTTAAGGACCTCACGTTCCATGATAGTTTAGAGATATCATAGTCTGTAAAGTTTAAGAACATCATAGACCATAAGTTTAAGGACCCCACAGTCCGTAAAATGTCTGGTTGTCGGACCCGTCACCTCTCTGAAGACGTTGAAGGATTACAACGACAAATATCAGAGGAGTGAAGAGATGTACACTTGAACCAATATTGGTTGGGAGATCTGTTGTTCAATTTGGGACTAAGATCAAAGATTTGTGAGCATATGGGCTCAATTAATCTGAATTATAGATCTATGGCCAACTTGGGCTCGGCCCATTCAGTTAAAATGTTGGACATTTAATTAGGCTCGGTCCTTTTTCATTTAACAATGCTGAGCATTGGTTTGGGTTCTGACAATTGTTTTGGTCTTTTATTGAGTGCTGAGCACTCATTATAGCTCTGGGGCTTTATTTAAAGAACACTTTATGTTTTCTTACCGCCCACGTGAGGAGCACGTGGTGTGCTTGGCACTATGCGTTAGTTAATGAGCGCAGAACGCTTCTTGTGAAATAGCGCACACGTGAGGAGCACGTGGTACGCTTGGTGCTGTGCGCCAGTTAATGAGCGCAGAGCGCTTCTTGTGAAATAGCGCACACGTGAGGAGCAGGTGGCGCGCTTGGCGCTGTGCGCCAGTTAATGAGTGCAGAACGCTTCTTGTGAAATAGCACACACGTGAGGAGCACGTGGCGCGCTTATCGCTGTGCGCCAGACTCGGAGCGCTAAGGCGCTTCTTTAAATTTGGAACGCTAAGTCTCTACAATGTTGTGCGCAAGATTTTGTAGTGCTAAAGCGCTTATTTTAATTGGAGCGCTAGGGCTCTTTTTAGACGGCTCTATTCTCTGAGAATTAAATTCTCTCATATAAGAGACTTTGTCTCATGGATCTAAGAACAAAGTTCTTATTTTATAGGAGATGTTTCAATCTCTTATGTTTTTGGTGAAAAGCTTTGCCTTTATGGATCTGTGATCCTAAAAGAATTGAATTATTCTCCCCCTCTTTTTATAATGTGATGTTATGATCCTTTTTGTGAAAAACAGTTTTCTTATAGATCTATGATCTAGCATAAGAACTAAGTTCTTTTTCTGATGAGATTCTTTGATCTTTTTGTTTTTACCCTGAAGGAAATTTTCTTCTGCCGAGAGCTTGCTCTTCTCCATGAAATTTCTCAAAGTTTATGGGGGGTTCCTCTTTGTGAGACTTGAAGTCTTGGGTCCTTTATATAATAGAGGCCGATTTGTTGAATCAGTTGAAGAGATCTTTTCTCTAATTGATTTGGGGATGTTTCCCACCGTTGGATCTTTGATCTTAGGGCTTCTGTTTTATAGAAGACAATTTTCTTGTTTTTAAAAAGATTGGGAAATTTTTCCATACAGAATTTATTCTGTATTTTGGTGATTTTTAATCACCAATGGGTCATTGATCCAACGGTGCTCTGATATTCAGAGCACAATCTTTTCTGTTTGGAAAGATTCTGAGAAATGTTTCTTTAACAGTGTTGGGGTCACCCCGGTTGACCAAGTCAAAATCAAGGTCAACCCCAAGTCAAGTAGGCCCAAGCCCAGATCAAGTGGGCTCATGCCTGAGTCGATCCCGAACATGAAGCGGCCGGCCTCCCCTATGCAAATAAAAAAAATCAAAAAATCATATAATAAATAATTTTTATGTAATTTTTTACGCATGAATGGGCATAAAGCTAATTTTTTGTAAAGCGCATGGCTTATGTGCAAAAAGAAATGGCACATGAGCCATGGGATGGGCAAAATACCATTTTTAAAGCCCAAAGGGCTATATGTAAATATGTAAGCCTATATAAGGCAACATGATGATGAATAAAAGATATACTTTTCATTCCTTTCAAAAAATTAGGGTTTGTGCATCTTTCTCCTTCCTCAAGGTTCTAAAACCTTTTTCTTTCTTTTGAATTAAATCAAGAGTTTTACTCTTCCTTTTCCAAAACTAAATAGTTTTTCACCACAAAACCCATAAAGGGAAACTTGGATCTGCTATTAGATCTCAAAAAGGGGAGATTTTTAAGTCTCACCCCTTTCTCCAAGATCCGGCCAAACAACAGGAAGAAGAAGGAGACCCATCTCCAGAAACCCCTGTTTGGGGAAGATCTAGGTCTCAAGGGGAGAAGCCCTTTCATCAGCTTCAAAATATTTTAGGAGTTTAACTCCTCATACATATACACACACACAAAATAATAAGTGCTCCTTTCTGGGAGTACAACTCCCATTGCAGGGACCAAGTCCCTTTTGCCTCCCTTTCTCAAAAGGGGAGATTTTTAAGTCTCACCCCCTTTCTCCAAGATCCGGCCAAACGACAAGAAGAAGAAGGAGACTCATCTCCAGAAACCCCACTTTGGGGAAGATTTAGGGCTCAAGGGGAGAATCCCCTTCATCAGCTTCAAAATATCCTAGGAGTTTAACTCCTCTCACACACACACATACAAAAAAAAAAAATAAGTGTTCATTTCTGGGAGTACAACTCCCATTGCAGGGACCAAGTCCCTTTGGCCTCCCGAGCGCCCATGTGCCTGGCACGTGAGGCCCTAGCGCCCAAAGCGCTAGCGCCCTTGTGCTCAGAGCGCTAGCACCCAATGCGCTAGCGCTCGAGCATCCACGTGCCTGACACATGGGGCGCTAGCGCTCTTGCGCTCAAGGTGCTAGCGCCCAAAGCGCTAGCGACCGAGCGCCTACGTGCCTGGTATGTAGGGCGCTAGCGCTCAAACCGCCAGTGCTCTTGCACTCAAAGCGCTAGCGCCCGAGAGCCCACGTGCCTGGCACGTGTGGCACTAGCGCCCAAAGAGCTAGCGTCTTTGCACTCAAAGCGCTTGCACCCAAAGCTCTGGCGCTTTTTGTAAGTGCACAGCGGCGCCCCGGCCGTCTTTCTAAGGCCAAAACGCGGAAATGATAATTTTACTTTAACTGTTAACCCAGCACCACCGCGCACTAAAATCTCGGATCGGGCCATTAATCTAATCCTAGCTAACTAAAGAACGGGTAGAGAGATATACCGAGCGATCCGTATCCTTCGGTCTTCTCGTCGTAGTCCCGATCTCTCCACGGAATTTCCGGTCTTCACCTCCTCACCGGAAGGGCACCACGTCGCCGGCATCTTTTACGGGCACCCACCTCTTGACCGAGGCAACTCGGGCACGAAGTTGGTGAGTCGACGTGCCCAAGGATTGCTGTAGAATAGTGTAGTGCTCTTTGTCTCTATTGGGGTATAGGAAGTTTCCATATGGTGGACGAAATGAGATATCAACTTTTTGGATGGAGCTATGGGATTTTTGTGAAGACAAAATACCAAAAATCCCACCTCTAGAATTTGGGACAGCCGCCATCTTACTTGGCCGGCCATGGCTCATGGAGAATGAGAAGAGGGAGTGTATGAATGAGGTGTGTGAGTGAGCCAATAATCAAAAAGAGAGAATAGGGTTATGATGTGAAGAAATGATCACAAACAAATCCAACACTCCCTCATCATAACCAACCATCATCATCAAGCATGATGACTCCAAAAGTAAAGCATGATGAATAAGAAAGTCAAGCAATGATTATCCAAGGAAAGTCAAATGAGGGTGCAACCATCATGAAGCAATAATATGCAAAGACCACCCTCCAAAATGCTTATTTGCATAAATGCAAATAAGCCCTCCTCCACCAAATTTCAGCCAAGGAAAGATTCAAAGGAAAATGGCCGATACGGAATTCAAACTGGCAACTTCAAAAACCTGATCCCGTAATAAATTACAGGAAAACCCCGCGACTGTATATACATACCCGCATTTGTATTCCGACCGAATACAAATGCAAAGAGACAAAATCTATACAGCACAATACTAGGATCCGGCTTAAACCAAAGCCCGCTAGTATTATCCGTCCGATCATGATCCATGCAATACCACACGTATCTGATCGAACCCTGCCATATCTCCATACGGCCTCTACAGCGTTTCGCCCGAAACTTGAGTAACTGTCTGTGGGGGACTCTAAAGACTCGTCAATACTATGGCTGTGGATTTAACCACTAGCACGTCAGAGGTATTAGTCATACGTGATGGGCTACCAGTTATTGACCAAAAAGGACGTCTATGAGCGAACTCATCCTGACACCCTACCGAGCCCGTCAGTGACAATATCTGTACAGTCCGGTCCGTTCGTCTATGAGCATCACATGGCTGGCCTAAGGGGTTGGTAAAAGTCAGACCCCCAAAAACGGTACAAGTCGTGCCGGAGTGTAGCCCAGAACACCTTGAGATACTACTGGAATACCTACCAGTAAATCTCCTGCCTCGGCCGAGGGCTTTGTGTAATGGCTCTCCTAGACACAGCGCGACCTCACCCCCAATACCGGGAGAGACGAACCCCTGCAGATCCGCTCACTGTCTCCATGTGGCTCGGGACTGCACCCAACTAAAACCTGTTTGCATGTCTCCTTTGAGCGTGGTAGGGTAGTAATCAAAGTACAGTGGGAACTCATACGAGACAAATGACGATCTCAGGTCGATGAACTAACCTGTACACATGTCACCAGGGAACTGTTATCTGATGTCTGGTATAAGACCAACTAGCATGTTCCCGACGAGTCCTGTCCGGTGTACTCATAACCCAATGAGCACCTGTATACATCTTAGGTGAACCAACTGACACCAGTGGCTTGTGAGACTAGCCACCGCTTCTCGTTGGGGTCTCGACAGTATACACTAGTCTACTCTGGAGTATCGACGTCCAGTCTCCAAACTCCCACGACTAGGGACCTTTTAAGGATGTGCTTATAGACCCCAGCTCCCACGTATATGATCGCCCTCATACTGCTGGCAGTCAAGCAAGAATCCTAGGGGCTCTATCAATGTGTAATAGCGACCTGTAAGGTCACCTAAAGCAGTACACGATGATAAAGATAAACCAGATAGCATACTATCATCTTGAGTAAGACTGTCCTATCGGCATAGGTCCTCTTTCAATCATTGCAATCACGTGCCTGCGATCCAATAATTGACTCTGAGGGCACTAACTCCAACAATCTCCCACTTGCACTCAAGGCCAATTATTGCGATGTCGTATACTCACAGCCTGTGTGATACCGAACACCCAACTCCTCTACTAATCAGTCTCACAAAACCCGTTTGCGAAACTAATGCGTTCGAGGAATAGCCTCAGTGAGTGGATCCGCTCTAATGTTTCTTTCTATGTCTCTCTATATCTCAAGTTCGTGGAGAAACCCATCTTCCGAAATGAGCAATACCTGTCTTAGAATAGGTCTGGATGTCTGATGGGACCTAGTTCATAAATGAACTCCAAATCCAAACTTCTTAGACTGTATCATCAACTGAACTTAATCAGTAAGCGGCGCCATGCCTCCCTCAGTATCCACCTGGACCACCTGTCCAAAATACTGCCCCTCGTCAGAGGGAAAACTATAACTTTGACGGCCACCCTATCGTCCAGGTCACTTTGGAAGCCTGGAATGATAACTGTCTCCTGAACGAGGCTGTCGTCATCATATCCTTAGAACATCCACTTATGTTCTAAAACTGCTTCCGAATGTTTCTGCAGGATTGGATAAATATCAACTTATTGCATTTAATGCAAAAACATCATCTGGTGTGGTACTTCACATCTCATGATTGACTCAATTGCCTAAGCAAGTGATCTGCCAATCATGCACATCCCTCTCTACTTTAGTCTGTAAGACTAATCTTTAGAGAGGGTGACTCCATCACCTGCAGGTACACTACCATGCCAGGAGTTGTCCATTCTAAATACTCTTAGAATGCTGCCTAAGTACTCTGATTGGGAAACCACCCAAATCTAGATCTATAGATCTATTAACCAGAATGTCTGACATGAAATCCATGTCCTTTATGGAGAAACCACTATGTGACAACCAAAATATAACCGATCGTAGTATAGGAATTTCACTTCCTACTCTGTGTATGTCATACAAATACCAAGACATCACACCTACTACCTTCTTAACAAATCCATCCCCTATTCTGATGAACTCAAACCTATGACTGTCACATCAGAAATAAATGATCTATCTCAGCTATATCTGCTTTAGTCCATAGACATAAGCTATTTGTCCACCAATGCTTCCGCTGCTCCACTGACTGCGACAACCCTCTGGCAGAGTCATATAGATGTACACTTCTAAAGCCAGTTTAGAACGATACTATACTCATCCTCCTGCCGGGTCTCACAGTCTGGAACAACAGTAATGACAAGTCTGGGTAAACAAGAACCTCCCTGTCACCGTCCTTTAGGCTACCGGAGTACCTCTCAGGTGCATGAGGTTACCCACCATATCTGTGGAGTGTCCAATGGAATGTCAAACCAGATTGATTCTTTAGGTTCTTATCAAATTTTCAGTAATCGTTTGTGGTTCTGGAATCATTTCCAATTCTACCATACTCCCACTACTGTTTTCTGAAAAAATCCATTTTTATTAAAACTGTGGCGAGTCAAGAACAATATCACTATTGATCTTCCTGATGGTAGAAAATCAACCCTCGTCCTAGCCTGGGTCAACCCACAAACAACCATTACTGAAACGTGCCTTGAGTTATCCGGAGTCTGGTTTTAAGCATAAGCCGGACAACTCTCCGTACCTTAACATCGTGAAGATATGAACTATTCTATTTCCAATACAGAAACAGAGGCACTGATTTAATTGAACCAGATTCAAATCATGCAGCTTTCTCTAGTGCATGTCAAGTAAATGGAGAGAGACCGATCAGCGTTACTCAACTTAGGAGTGCTTCCAATTATGAGTAACCTGCAAGAGAAGCAAGTTCTCTTAATCATTACTATCAACTGAATACCATACACAAGTATCTACATCTTCGATCACCTTGAAGAATCCTGATACTTGTAATATCTGGTTCTCTACTTTATTCTTATACTTATAACTCCGCAAAACATAGACCTTGCATTTCTACGAAACACATGTCTAAGAACTAGAGAAGTCATAAGTAAACAGAATATAGTACGAGGACAACCCCTCTGTCCTAATGGACACTGGACAATATACAATACTTTGTATAAGTCCCTTGAGTCTAATGACTCATTCATTGTGTGTCATAGGTTGAAAACTGTACTTATGGTTATGAAGAATTACACCGCTGTTTAATACTCCTTACCTAACCATCCACTGATATAACTAAATGTCATAGACATAATTTCAAAAAGGTATATCTCACTCTATAAAAATAGACGTATAGATATATCAATTTGAAATTGGTGCACAACAACGGATATTCAAAACCAAATATTTGCCGTCCGGCAAACTAGCCAGGTGATTTTCTCAAATATCACCAATTACAACGAATTCCGATATAATGAGGATAATCACCTAATTTCCAATAACTTACTCCCACTCATCATCTGTAAGACCATACTGATGTGAGAATCATACCTGGTAAATACATACCCTGGAGCAAGTGTCTAATTAGGAAATCAGTTTTCTTTTAACAGTACACAGTGAAAATGAAACATTGAAATGTTTCAATAGGGTATCTGGGTATTCCTAGTAATGCCTCTTCCATTATCAGATTCACAACTGTAACCGTATATTTCTTTGCCATCTCTCCAAATCCCTTCATATGTCTTTAGTCATTACCTTCTGTACACCCCTTTAGGCCAAATGGTTTTCTTCCTTCCCTACCGTTCGGCACCAGCCTATGGTTTGGAAAAAGACTATCCAATATGCATAATGGGTGTACTGTCCTAATCCTAGGAGCACTCGCAATGCGAGAGAAGGTAAAAATAAAAGTCAACCGAATAAACCTTATTCCTATTTCTCCTGAACCAGAATCCATCCCCGAACTGGAACAAGTTCCTTTCAAGTTCGTATATAACCATACGATGGAGTATCCAAATAACCGTGGATCTTCGTAGTGATATGGAGTGTTCTGGAGAAATACAAAGGTGAAGTGGGAGTGGTAATGAAATACTTGGTTTGGTCATGAATAGCAGTCGCAGTTTACTTTGCCCTCCTTCTAATCCCTTTATTTGTCTTAACTTAATACCTTCTATACACCATTGTTAACCTAATTGGTTTTCTTCATTCCCTACCGGTCGGCACCTGCCTATGGTTTGGAAGAAGACTATCCAATTTGCGTAACCGGTGTACTGTCCCCTAATCCAAGGATCACTCGCAACTTGAAAGAAGGTAAAAGGAAAAGACAACTGAATAATCCTATTCGTTTTCTCCAGAACCGGAAACCATCCTCGAATCTGGAACAAGTTCCTTCGAGTTCTTATATAACCATACGATGGTTTTATCCAATGGAAGTAGAAGTTTGTAATAATACGGGGTGTTCTGGAGAAAAGGGTAAAAGTAGGAGTGGCAATGAGGTATGCAACTCTGACAATCCAAAAGCCAGTGTTTTAAGAAGGTTCGGTTAATTTTGGTCACTGAGTCATAGTGTAGGGTCGGGTCATGGTCACAGCCAGAGAGAGAGAAAAGAAACACTCAGCGTGCACTCTAACCTAGATCAGAATGGTTGTCAATTTATCTAATCTGGAAACCTTCCACTATAACGTCAAATTCTTCTCCAAACCCGAAAGAAGAATTAGTCGGGATCACCCGAGTAGTAAACCAACTCATCAGTGGGAATCGGGATCCAACTATCATCGCATGATAACGGGACGGAATCCGCTCACGTTATCATACTCCAGAAGGTATGCGCATATCTGGTAAGTTTCAGTTTCTTTAGAAACTCCCGATGTGATTTTTGCCCCATGCTCTTATGACCTTGACTTTGGCCAACATATCATAAGTTACATGTCAAGTTCTACCCGTCATTCTCCAGGTTAATTTGAACCCACCCGTACATACCCTTAACTTTGGCCAACATGGCAGTACGACTGTCCCAAACTAACGCATCTATCTATACTGCATATGAATACCCAATAGCTACCAATCACTGTGTCTTGACTTTGGCCAATATACACAGCTTTAATACTATTGACTATCCATATGAAACGACGTAGGGCTACGAATGGTTTCTGGCGAAAACCTTTAACGCAATGAACATGATATCGTTGAAGGAACTGGATAGCTTTTATAAAAATATAGTAACGAAAACCTTTGCTAAAGAGGTCACTTCCGGTGAAGGGATCTCGGCTCTTTCCCCGTAGAATGAGGTGCAGGATATTCCAACTGAATACCACGATGCAAAGCAAAAGTAATCGGCTATATTGAAGTTATTGCCCTGACGCAAACTTCTGTCCAAGGGGTCACTCCCGGTGAAGGGATCTCGGTCCTTGCGTCGTCGACTGAGGTGCTGGATATTCATAACCGAATACCACTGTGCAAAACAAAAGTAAACGTCCTTGCAATAACAGCTTTTTGAAAAGTTGTTTCAACAACATCAGAATAGGTTTGTTTAACTTGCATTGATCCGAATCAATACAGTCCCATCAATTGATCACACCAATAAAGAACGAAAATAATAACGTATGTATATGCCATCCGCATTCGCCACTGGGTCCCGTCATTACCTGTTAGGTTAGTTAACTGACGACAGAGTGGGGACTGGACTAGCGCGGATGCAAAACATATACAACATCTACTAGTACATATATTAATATATAATATTCGCCCAAGGCGTGATAAAATGCAACATCACAGAAATGTAATCAGCATCACAGAACAATACAGATATCTGGGATCCCCGGGTTTCACAGAGCCGCTACTGAAACCCGACGTTCCCCTGGTCGTGTGGATAGCCTGTGCAATGAAATCCTAGACCCTTACGGGCGCGACAAGTTACCCGCCAAAACCTGAAGTGAGGCAGTCCCCTTCAGCACCGTGAATGGACCACCCAGCACTTCACGGAATCCGGTAACTTGGGCACCCCTCCTGGGTCAATCTGTACCCCCTACGAGTGCGGCGAATAGCCCACCAATTCTAGAGTAAAGCCTCCTCCGTCTCAACGCCATGAGATACGGGCCCGTTGCCCTCTAGAACCTAGCTATCCGTGCACCCCACCTTGGAGTAATCCTAGTACAGAAAGTAAAATGTACATACAACAGGTGCATCGACCTCAGCCCGGTCGTGCCCCAAAAGAATAATATACAAACTGACAGTGACGGCAGTCCACATGTCGGACGCTCGCCCCGCAATATCAAATATACATAAATAACCAAACTGCACTATCATTGCATCCAGGCTATCCCCCACGACCAATCCGCAACATCACAACACAACACAGAACATCAACGTGAATGCCACGTTCGCAAATCCGTCTAAAAGGGCTATAGCAGATAGACTGGATTTACCGATCGAGTGACATTCACGGTCGCAGATATAAAGTAAATACTGTGAACTAACATGTTTAAAATTTTCGATCGATTAAATTTACCCAAGTGGGCCCCAAGCATTACTGTAGCACTTAAAGAAATTCTAGGCCCAAAAATAATGTACCAAAAACCCTATTTCCAACACAGCAACCAACTGAAGAAATATGGTGCAGTGAGCCTACTGTACTGCGGCGGAACCGCGGACAAAGTAGGGTTAAGGCTACGGTTCCGCGGTGGAATGGCAACAACACTGCACCAAATTTTCCCAAATTGCTTAGAATTTCCTGCGCATGTTTCTGCAATGTATTGAAAAATTTTTAGAGCTAAAAATATATTCGACATAAATTGATGCAATAGAAATCGGGTTTTCGGAAAATCCGTTTGATCGAACTCTAAACACGTTAGATCAAGCTAGACTAGGTTAATGGCCTGGCTCTGATACCAGTGTAAGTGCACGGCGGCGCCCCGGCCGTCTTTCCGAGGCCAAAACGCGGAAACGATAATTTTACTTTAACTGTTAAACCGGCATCACCGCGCACTAAAATTCCGGATCGGGCCATTAATCTAATCCTAGCTAACTAAAGAACGGGTAGAGAGATATACCGAGCGATCCGTATCCTTCGGTCTTCTCGTCGTCGTCCCGATCTCCCCGCGGAATCTCCGGTCTTCACCTCCTCGCCGGAAGGGCACCACGTCGCCGGCTTCTTTTACGGGCTCCCACCTCTTGACCGAGGCAACTTAGGCACGAAGTTGGCGAGCCGACTTGCCCAAGGATTGCTGTAGAATAGTGTAGTGCTCTTTGTCTCTATTGGGGTATAGGAAGTTGCCATATGGTGGAGGAAATGAGATATCAACTTTTTGGATGCAGCTATGTGATTTTTGTGAAGACAAAAGTCCAAAAATCCTACCTCTAGAATTTGGGACAGCCACCATCTTACTTGGCCGGCCATGGCTCATGGAGAATGAGAAGAGGGAGTGTATGAATGAGGTGTGTGAGTGAGCCAATAATCAAAAAGAGAGAAAAGGGTTATGATGTGAAGAAATGATCACAAACAAATCCAACACTCCCTCATCATAACCAACCATCATCATCAAGCATGATGACTCCAAAAGTAAAGCATGATGAATAAGAAAGTCAAGCAATGATTATCCAAGGAAAGTCAAATGAGGGTGCAACTATCATGAAGCAATAATATGAAAAGACCCCCCTCCAAAATGCTTATTTGCACAAATGCAAATAAGCCCTCCTCCACCAAATTTCAGCCAAGGAAAGATTCAAAGGAAAATGGCCGAAACGGAATTCAAACTGGCAACTTCAAAAACCTGATCCCGTAATAAATTACAGGAAAACTCCGCGACTGTATATACATACTCGCATTTGTATTCCGACCGAATGCAAATGAAAAGAGACAAAATCTTCACAGTACAATACTAGGATCCGGCTTAAACCAAAGCCCGCTAGTATTATCCATCCGATCATGATCCGTGCATTACCGCACGTAACTGATCGAGCCCTGCCATATCTCCATACGGCCTCTACAGCGTTTCGCCCGAAACTTGAGCAACTGTCTGTGGGGGACTCTAAAGACTCGTCAATACTATGGCTGTGTATTTAACCACTAGCACGTCAGAGGTATCAGTCATACGTGACGGGCTACCAGCTATTGACCAAAAGGGACGTCTGTGAGCGAACTCATCCTGACAGCCTACTGAGCCTGTCAGTGACAATATCCGTACAGTCCGGTCCGATCGTCTGTGAACATCGCATGGCCGGCCTAGGGGGTTGGTAAAAGTCAGACCCCCAAAAGCGGTACAAGTCGTATCGGAGTGTAGCCCAGAACACCCTGAGATACTACTGGAATACCTACCAGTAAATCTCCTGCCTCGGCCGAGGGCTTTATGTAATGGCTCTCCTAGACACAGCGCGACCTCACCCCCAATACCGGGAGAGACGAACCCCTGCAGATCCGCTCACTGCATCCATGTGGCTCGGGACTGTACCCAACTGAAACCTGTTTGCACATCTCCTTTGAGCGTGGTAGGGTAGTAATCAAAGTACAGTGGGAACTCACACGAGACAAATGACGATCTCAGGTCGATGAACTAACCTGTACATATGTCACCAGGGAGCTGCTATCTGACGTCTGGTATAAGACCAACTAGCATGTTCCCGGCGAGTCCTGTCCGGTGTACTCATAACCCAATGAGCACCTGTATATATCTTAGGTGAACCAACTGACACCAGTGGTTTGTGATACCAGCCACCGCCCCTCGTCGGGGTCTCGACCGTATACACTAGTCTACTTTGAAGTATCGATGTCCTTCGGTCTTCTCGTCGTCGTCCCGATCTCCCCGCGGAATCTCTGGTCTTCACTTCCTCGCCGGAAGGGCAACCACGTCGCCGGCTTCTTTTACGGGCTCCCACCTCTTGACCGAGGTAACTCGGGCACGAAGTTGGCGAGTCGACGTGCCCAAGGATTGCTGTAGAATAGTGTAGTGCTCTTTGTCTCTATTGGGGTATAGGAAGTTGCCATATGGTGGAGGAAATGAGCTATCAACTTCTTGGATGGAGCTATGGGATTTTTGTGAAGACAAAAGACCAAAAATCCCACCTCTAGAATTTGGGACAGCCACCATCTTACTTGGCCGGCCATGGCTCATGGAGAATGAGAAGAGGGAGTGTATGAATGCGGTGTGTGAGTGAGCCAATAATCAAAAAGAGAGAAAAGGGTTATGATGTGAAGAAATGATCACAAACAAATCCAACACTCCCTCATCATAACCAACCATCATCATCAAGCATGATGACTCCAAAAGTAAAGCATGATGAATAAGAAAGTCAAGCAATGATTATTCAAGGAAAGTCAAATGAGGGTGCAACCATCATGAAGCAATAATATGCAAAGTCCACCCTCCAAAATGCTTATTTGCACAAATGCAAATAAGCCCTCCTACACCAAATTTCAGCCAAGGAAAGATACAAAGGAAAATGGCCGAAACGGAATTCAAACCGGCATCTTCAAAAACCTGATCCTGTAATAAATTACAAGAAAACCCAGCGACTGTATATACATACCCGCATTTGTATTCCGACCGAATACAAATGCAAAGAGACAAAATCTACACAGTACAATATTAGGATCCGGCTTAAACCATAACCCGCTAGTATTATCCGTCCGATCATGATCCGTGCAATACCAAACGTATCTGATCGAACCCTGCCATATCTCCATACGGCCTTTACAGCGTTTCGCCCGAAACTTGAGTAACTGTCTGTGGGGGACTCTAAAGACTCGTCGATACTATGGCTATGGATTTAACCACTAGCACGTCAGAGGTATTAGCCATACGTGACGGGCTACCAGCTATTGACCAAAAGGGACGTCTGTGAGCGAACTCATCCTGACACCCTACTGAGCCTGTCAGTGACAATATCCGTATAGTCTGGTCCGTTCGTCTATGAGCATCGCATGGCGGGCCTAGGGGGTTGGTAAAAGTCAGACCCCCAAAAGCGGTACAAGTCGTGTCAGAGTGTAGCCCAGAACACCCTGAGATACTACTGGAATACCTACCAGTAAATCTCCTGCCTCGGCTGAGGGCTTTGTGTAATGGCTCTCCTACACACAGCGCGACCTCACCCCCAATACCGGGAGAGACAAACCCCTGCAGATCCGCTCACTGCCTCCATGTGGCTCAGGACTGTACCCAACTAAAACCTGTTTGCATGTTTCCTTTGAGCGTGGTAGGGTAGTAATCAAAGTACAGTGGGAACTCACATGAGATAAATGACGATCTCAGGTCGATGAACTAACCTGTACACATGTCACCAGGGAACTGCTATCTGACGTCTGGTATAAGACCAACTAGCATGTTCCCGGCGAGTCCTGTCCGGTGTACTCATAACCCAATGAGCACCTGTATACATCTTAGGTGAACCAACTGACACCAGTGGCTTGTGAGACCAGCCACCGCCCCTCGTCGGGATCTCGACCGTATACACTAGTCTACTCTGGATTATCGATGCCCTGTCTCGAAACTCCAACACTTTTCCCTATATAAACCAGATAGCATACTATCATCTTGAGTAAGACTGTCCTATCAGCATAGGTCCTCTTTCAATAATTGCAATCATGTGCCTGTGATCCAATAATTGACTCTGAGGGCACTAACTCCAACACTTTTCCCACGCATCTTTTGGATGCCCTTTCCCTTTTTTTTTTATATATGTGTATATACACACACACACATACTCCACACTAAAAACACCTCCCCTGTTAGAAAAATTTTCTAACGAGGTGCTGTCCTGCACCCCGCAAGGGGGCTGCGAGCCCGCTTGACCCCCAGCCCGCTATCCAGGTAGCGGGACCCCCGTAAATACTTTGCGGGGCCTCCGATATATCCAAAACCTCTTGAAAACACAACACTGCACATTGAGTTCGCATGACCAGTTTAATCCGTTAATCGGTGGTTTCCTCGCTCCAAAGGCGAGGGGTAATTAATGGCAGTTTAGTCCGCGGCTGCCGAAGATTCGAATCCCCACAATTAATAAACCCCAGCTTACCCTAGGCAGGGGAATCTGTAATGCGTCTGACAAGCGCGCGCGTATTCCTATCTCAATGGGGTGATGAAAAACACCCTACAGATCTAGCACACCCGGTGGGACTTTTCTCTCCTCCCATATTTTGGGTTAAACGTTCATGCGAACTCAATCAATATACATATCGACTGCCTGTACTGAAATCATGCTTCTTTGTGCAGGTTAACACCTGAGGTTTTTGATGCATACAAGTATTTTTGTTAGTCGCAGCAAAAATGAATCCAAGGACAAGCTCGACTCTTGACACAGCTCCCGTCTCCTACACGATGAAGATGGACGCCAGGATGGTCCTTCCGGCCAGTCTCGGGTGTCAATGGGAAGAGCCGCCGCTACCATTCGGCTCTATCCTGTTCGTGTCAGTTAACGCCATCCCAACTCCTCAAGCCCCGGTGACAGACAAACCGGTCTCGAAGGGAAAGAGGCTAAATGTGGTGGTATCGAAGGCGCCCCAACTCAAACGCAAGTCGGTGTTTGAACGACTCTCCTTGGCCCTAGCTGGGGGCAAGGCCATCAATACCAACAAAGCAACAAGGCATCTCGAGCAAGCCTCGGCGGCGCCCCTGACAACTGCTCGATCGGGTGTCTTCTCTAAGCTCCCCGCTAATCGACTCGCGGTGGCTCCCCAGGAAACAGATGCCCGCCAAGCCCTTAAAATTGAGAAGCTAAGGCAGAAAAGACTCAGATATAGAGCCAACCAAAGGGCTAGGGCTCCTGCTAGGCTGAACCTCATGAGGTTCGAAGAACAGGATTACCCCGCTGAAAATGAGGAAATGGCTGGATATGTGGTCCACACTTTCTACACAGTGGGCACGTGCAGAAAAAGTAAGGACGGAGCCACCACATCTCAAATCCAATCTGGCTCGAATGTGGTTGCCGCTTCTCAAGAACAGCCACCTCTGCTGGATGATGAAAACCCTCTCAACGAGTATGATAGGCAGAAAGACCCCTCAGTCTATGTAGAGTCAAGCTCGGACAGTGAGGAAGAGCCGACTTTCCGCCCCAGGACCGCGGAGCAAGAGCTGCTTCAAGAGCTCCGAAAGCAGCTCAGGAACAAAGACAAGGAAATGGCCAAGCTTTACTCCAAAATTAACGACTTGACGAATGTCGTGATGTAGCTCATGGCCCGACTTGCCTCTCAGCCGCCCAATTAAGCGCAGGGCTCTACTCGTGAACCGGAAAACGGTGTCCAAAAGCAGCCGACGCCTATTCCTTCAAATCCAAAGGTGGGCGGACCACATGAAAGTCAGTCGCATCCTATCTCAGGAAATGTTTTGGCTACCGATGACAGTAGCCCGCTAACTCAAGATCAAATCATGGATTTGGTTGGCAACAAAGTCAAAATATTGGTAGCTGAAGCCGAAGTGCAAAACGATGTTAGTAGTAGCGGGAGACCATATTCTGCTCAGTATGATCTGGTAGAATTTCCTAGCGGCTGTGCCATCCCTAAATTCAGATAGGACGAGAAATGCGAATCAGCACATCACCTACTTTAAAGCTTCATGCGGGAATACCGGGGGCAATGATGCGCTTCTCCTCCGCCAGTTTGTTAATAGCTTGGCCGACATTGCTTTCGACTGGTACGCAAGCATACCGGATGGCTCCGTCACAACTTTCGTCCAAATGGAGTCTTTGTTTTGGCAGGGTTCATGAGCGTCAGCGATAAAATTGTTAGTTATATGTATGCCCTAGAGGCTATTACTATACATGTGTTGTATATTGTAGTGGATGCTTGGACATATATAGGGAGGACTTTCTTGCTCGACATGATAGTATGCTATCTGGTTACTCTTTACCTTAACGTGTATACTGATTGTCTCTCTGTTACATGTTGGTAAAGCCCTTAGGATGTGTACTTGACTACCTGGACTGTGATATGGATCATACTAGTGGGGACATGGTAGTCCATAAGTACATCCTTCAAGGTCCCTAGTCGTGGGTATATCGAGACGGGGCATCGATATACCATAGTAGACTAGCGTATGCCTTCTCGACCTATACAGATGGGCGATAGATGATCTCACATCCATTGGTGTTTGACATCAGAGATAATATACGGGTGCTCAGTAGAGACTGGGTATACTGGACGGACTTGCCGAGAACTCCCAGATGGTATTATACCTTACGTCAGATGGCAGTTCTCTGGTGACACCGGTACAGGTTAGTCTGTAGACCCGAGATCATCATAGAGTCTTGTGTGATTCCCACTGTGCTTTGATTTCCACCTTACCACGTCCAAGAGGGCGTACAAAACGGTGGTTTTTAGGTACAGTCCCGAGTCACATGGAGGCAATGAGTGATAGGAGAGGTTTCGTCTCTCTCGGTATTGGGGGTTGATGTTGCGCTATGCTCGATTGGCCGTAACAGGGAAGTCCCTGGCCAGGGCTGGTTTAGAGATATACTGGTAAGTGTTACCAGTAGTTTCTCGACCCGTTATGCGCCTCATATCAGCATGACTTATCGGTTATTGGGGACTGACGTTTACCGCCCCTAGACTTGATATGCGATATATCAGACGAGGAGACCGGACTGTACGGTACTATCACTTTCAAGCTTTTACAGGAGTTGGAGCGGGCTTGCTTGCTGATCTTTTGATCGCTCAATACCCGAGTAGCCGTTACGTCCAGTTAGTACCGCTGACGGCTTGTGGGTGCTTGATATGATCATCACCTATTGCCGGCGTATCGACGAGTCTTTGGAGTCTTACATAGAGGTTGTACTGGCTCAGGCAAAACGAAATAGGAGCGTATATGTTATATGTGAGGGACCGAGAATAATGCGTGTATGTGATACCGTATTCTATTCTCGCGATGTTTGTATCGATCGGTTGTATGCGATATAACCTAGTTATCGAATCAAGGGTTGATTCGATAAGTCGATACATTGGATGTTTGTCAGTTATATGTGATATGACCGGATTATTAAGTCAAGTATTGATTTAATAATTTAGTGTATAATTGTATATGTGATATACTAATTTACATTAACTAACATTGGTTCACTTAAACATTTATTTTTCTCACTTGTGCACAACTTAATATATATGTGATATATATTTATTTGTGTACATTTTGTATCATGGTTGTTGATATAAATATCATGGGTGTATAAGACTAATATCATTATAATTATATTGGTATGGTTATAATATTTAAAGTAAATACAAAATTGGTGCATATTTGTTAAACACATGAAGCTTGTAGAAGCTTGTGAGTGCTTTGACAAATTCAACTATTTTTGTTTTACTTTGGATATTAATTAACCTAACCAATATATTTAGCTATGGTTATGTCTCTACATGAGTCAAGTATATGATACTCACTCACCATGGTTAGTTGATTCACTCTCTTCATAAGTTTCATTCTCACTTTGAGCTCATCTTCTTCCTCCTTCAATCTCTTTCTAGGGTTTGATAAAGAGAGTGATTCTTTGTGAGAAAAGAAATTCTAAAGTATACCCATTTCCTATCTCACCATCCTCTACTAGACTAGCACTTTAGTTTAGGGTGTTTGCTTCACTAACTCCTTGGTTAGTGAAGTAGAAGCTTGAGTCCGTATTCTCTCGACGTAGATCATCTTCGGCCTCGAAGACTTCAAGCGATCCCGTTGCAATTTTCTAATGGAGCCGTCCGAGAGTCCGGGTGCTAGTTGATCGCAGCGAAGGGACGTCGTCATGGAGCTATGGAAGTGGAGGACCGGATCTATAAAGGTTGTAGTCCCTTTCCTTTAGTGTAAATGTGATTTACTTGCTTTCTTATTCGCCTAAACTCTAGTATACGATCTTGCTTAGGGTTGTTCAGCACCTAGAAATTTTAATCCGGCATGGTTGATTCCTTGTAGTTCCTCCTTAGAGTGCCTAGTAACCCTACAAAGATCACCATTGTCGATCTTGTAAGGACCAAGCTAAAGAACAACGAAAGCAGCACGGATTTTATAACCTGATGGCGCAATCTCTTTGTCAAATGTGAACCGCCGATAAAGCATGACCAATCTGTCAGTCTCCTCGTCGGAAATCTCAACAATTGGATGGCCCCGTTTCTATGCACCGTGGGTCTCAAAACATTCCAAGAGTTGACCAGGAAAGTCCAGATGTTAGAACGCTCAAAGCAGGAGTCCTCCTCGGATTTCCAAAATAACAATCGATCCTGGAGAAACCGAAAGGACGATAATCGCAAAGGCAGAAACTCCGATGATTCTGAATCTTTCAACACTTCGGCTAACCGAAATAAGCAAGGGTTGAGCGGGCTTAGTGCCAACCTGCCTCGGAAGCCAGTGTTCGGAGAGGGAGGAGAATCTTCACTGAAAGAGAAGCTGGATAAGGCCTATTCCTTCAGAAGGGACAAAATCCGTGAAATATTCAAAGACGCCCTGAGGAACGGTCTACAACTGCCCGAGTCAAAAAGACCGCAGGAAGCAAATATGGCCGACGAACCCAAATACTCCCTCTATCACAGAGTGATAGGTCATTCCATTGAGGACTGCTTCGTCTTCAAAGATTGTGTCGAAAAGCAATACAAGGTAGGAGAGATAGAACTGTCTAAAGGTGTGTTGACAAACAATCCAGCTGCGACCGCCAATTTCATTCAAACGGAGACCGAGATTCTTCGTGAAACTGATTCTCTCAGACATCAGCTTTTCTCTGAAAACAATCGACCACCTCATCATTAAACTGGGAACAGTCAACCTCTAAGTCGTTAAACTGGGAATGTAAAATATATATATATATATATATATATATATATATATATAAACAAAAAAATGTGTAAATAAAATAAAAATAAAAGACGAAATGATTGGGCAACTCGCAATAAAAATCAACGAGTAAAATAAAGATGAAAATAAAGCCGAAATGATGGAGCAACCGCGAATAAAAGCCAAAATGATAGGCAATCGCGATCTTCGCGATAAGAAAATCTGAAATGATAGAGCAATCGCGGAAAAACAAAACCAAAACAAAAAAAACAAAAAAAACAAAACAACGGCGAATGATGAGTTGCTCCTGGTACCGTATTCCAGTGCAGCGATGCGGACGCCAACTAAAATCCAGTTTCCTAAAATTCTTCCGGCCCTACGGTTAGTCTCCAAATTGACTACCGTATACAATCCACGAGCTTAAATAATTCTCATCACACCCATGCCCCAATACAATCACCAGTCCAGTGGACGGTCTCCGCCCTTGAAATTATGCTCCATTTGGGAAGACCTACTCATGTGTCCTCACGATACGTGAGGAGAAAATTCCCGTGTGAGATCCTTACGACTCACAAAGGAAAAACACACTTGGGTGTACTCACGACTCCTAAGGAGAAAATGTACCTACGGGATCCTTACGACTCGTAGGGAAAAAATGCTTTTATGGGACCCTTACGAACCATAAAATTGAAAAGCCTTAGGTGATAGGGATCTAAACCTGTCTCCTAGGCCATCGCTTCCCAATAGGCAATGGCGAATGATGAGTCGCTCTTGGTACCATATTCCAGTGCAGCGATGTAGACGTTGGCTAGAATCAAAATCCCTAAGTGGCGAATGATGAGTCGCTCCTGGTACCATATACCAGTGCAGTGATGCAGACGCCAGCCAAATTCCAAATCCCATACCCCAATGGCGAATGATGAGTCGCTCTTGGTACCATATTCCAGTGCAGCGATGTAGACGCCAGCTGAATTCTAAATCCCATACCCCAATGGCAAATGATGAGTCGCTCCTGGTATCATATTCCAGTGCAGCGATGCAGACGCCAACAAAGCCCTGAAATTTTTCCGGCCCTATGGTCTGGATCATACATCCTGCAAAATCGTATACAATCCACGGGCGTAAAATAATCCCAATCTCTCGCAAGTCCTACCGGCGAGACCACATTTAAAGTTCCACCGGCTATGAAGATTCAAAAAAAAAGGGTATGTCTACAAGCAAAATGGGTACGGATGAAAACCCGAAAGGACTCCATGAGTAAAAACAATAGGACTGCCGGCGAATTTGTGAAAACCTGAAAGGGCGCAAACTCATGAAAAAGAGATGACATGCACTCGCAAAGTTCTCTCGACTTTGTGAGGAGAAAATTCCCGCGTGAGATCGTTACGACTCACAAAGGAGCAACACACTTGGGAGTCCCCACGACTCCTAAGAGAAAATACGCCTACGGGGTCCTTTCGACTCGTAGGGAGAAAATGCTTTTATGGGACTCATACGACCCATAAAATTGAAAAGCCTTAGGTGATAGGGATTTAAACCTGTCTCCTAAGCCACCAATTTCCAAATCCTCCCGGGGTAAATGATGAGTTGCTCCTGGCATTATTCCAGTGCAGCAATTCAGATGTTAAACCAAAACTAATTCCCAAATCCTCTCATGATAGATGATAATTCGCACTTGGTACCATATTCCAGTGTAGCGATACTGATGTCAACCCAAATCAAATCAAACCAACAACTTCTGCGGCGGAATCATGTTCCATCCCAGAATTTACCCCATGTCGAAATCATGCTTCGCCTCGGGATATCTACCTTCCCCGTTGGAATTATGCTTCGGCTCAGAATCAGCCAGCAACCTCCCCATCGGAATTAAGCTCCACCTCAGAATCAAGTCGATCAGCAAGCTCTGCATTGAAATCATGCTTTGTCTCATAATGTACCCCGTGTCGAAATCATGCTTCACCTCGGTGTATCTGCCTTCCCTGTCGAAATTATGCTTTGGCTCAGAATTAACCAACGTCCTCCTCGTCGGAATTATGCTCCGCCTCGGAATCAAGTCAGCCAACAAGCTCTGCGCCGGAATCATGCTCCATCTCAGAATATACTCCGTGTCGAAATCATGCTTCGCCTCGGAGTATTTGCCTTCCCTGTCAGAATTATGCTTCTCCTGGGAATCAACTTCTGCATCGAAATTATGCTTCGGTCAGAATGTCTGCCGCTCGTCGGAATTATGCTTCGACCCCCCTGGAATCATGCTCCGCTCTTCGGAATGATGCTCCGATCCATGGAATCATACTCCGCTCTTCGGAATGATGCTCCGATCTCTGGAATCATGCTCCGCTCTTCGGAATGATGCTCTGATCCTTAGAATAATGCTCCGCTCTTCGGAATGATGTTCTGATCCTTGGAATGATGCTCCGCACTTCGGAATGATGCTCCGATCTCTGGAATCATGCTCCGCTCTTTGGAATGATTCTCTGATCCATAGAATCATGCTCCGCTCTTCGGAATGATGCTCTGATCCATGGAATCATGCTCCGCTCTTCGGAATGATGCTTCGATCTCTGGAATGATGCTCCTCTCTTCGGAATGATGCTCCGATCCTTGGAATCATGCTCCACTCTTCGGAATGATGCTCCAATCTTTGGAATCATGCTCCGCTCTTCGGAATGATGCTCTGATCCATAGAATCATGCTCCGCTCTTCGTAATGATCTTCCGATCCATGGAATCATGCTCCGCTCTTCGGAATGATGCTTAGATCCTTAGAATCATGCTCCGCTCTTCGGAATGATGCTCCGATCTCTGGAATCATGCTCCGCTCTTCGGAATAATGCTCCGATCCCTGGAATCATGCTCCACTCTTCGGAATGATGCTCCGATCCCTGGAATCATGCTCCGCTCTTCGGAATGATGCTCCGATCCCTGGAATCATGCTCTGCTCTTCGGAATGATGCTCCGATCCTTGGAATCATGCTCTGCTCTTCTGAATGATGCTCCGATCCCTGGAATCATGCTCCGCTCTTCGAAATGGTGCTCCGATCCCTGGAATCATGCTCCGCTCTTCGGAATGATGCTCCGATCCTTGGAATCATGCTCCGCTCTTCGGAATAACGCTCCAATCCTTGGAATCATGCTCCACTCTTCGGAATGATACTCCGATCCCCAGAATTATGTTCCGACTCTGGAATTATGCTCCGCAAATCGGAATGATGCTCCGATCCCCGGGAATCATGCTCCCCGAGGGATGCTCCACCCCGGAATGATGTTCCACCTCGAAGTCCAGCTTCAAGATCCATCAATTTCATGCACACAACTCAAATGTGCGGTATGCATTTATTGATGGGGGCACTTTGTTGGGGTCGAAAATTGCACCCCAGTTGACCAAGTTAAAATCAAGGTCAACCCCAAGCCAAGTGGGCCCAAGCCCAGATCAAGTGGGCTCATGCCCGAGTCGAGCCCGAACATGAATCGGCCGGCCTCCCCTATGCAAATAATAAAAAAAATCATGTAATAAATAATTTTTATGTAA
Source organism: Agapanthus africanus (assembly GCA_030015575.1). Taxonomy (NCBI): domain Eukaryota; kingdom Viridiplantae; phylum Streptophyta; class Magnoliopsida; order Asparagales; family Amaryllidaceae; genus Agapanthus; species Agapanthus africanus. The sequence goes on along the minus strand of CM057339.1, from coordinate 816,194,031 downwards.
TTTTTTATGCATGAATGGGCATAAAGCCAAAATTTTGTAAAGCCCATGGCTTATGTGCAAAAAGAAATGGCACCTGAGCCATGGGATGGGCAAAATACCATTTTGTAAAGCCCAATAGGCTATATATAAATATGTAAGCCTATATAAGGCAACATGATGATGAATAAAAGATATACTTTTCATTCCTCTCAAAAAATTAGGGTTTGTGCATCTTTCTCCTTCCTCAATGTTCTAAAACCTTTTTCTTTCTTTTGAATTAAATCAAGAGTTTTACTTTTCCTTTTCCAAAACTAAATAGTTTTTCACCACAAAACCCACAAAGGGAAACTTGGTTCTTCCATTAGATCTCAAAAAAGGGAGATTTTTAAGTCTCGCCCCCTTTCTCCAAGATTCGGCCAAACGACAGGAAGAAAAAGGAGACCCATCTCCAGAAACCCCTCTTTGGGGAAGATCTAGAGCTCAAGGGGAGAAGCCCCTTCATCAGCTTCAAAATATCCTAGGAGTTTAACTCCTCACACACACACACACACAAAATAATAAGTGCTCCTTTCTGGGAGTACAACTCCCATTGCAGGGACCAAGTCCCTTTTGCCTCCCGAGCGCCCACGTGTTTGGCACGTGAGGCGCTAGCGCCCAAAGCGTTAGCGCCCTTATGCTCACAGCGCTAGCGTCCAAAGCGCTAGAGCCTGAGCGTCCATGTGCCTCGCACGTGGGGCGCTAGTGCTCAAGGCGGTAGCGCTCTTGCGCTCAGAGCGATAGAGCCCAAAGCGCTAGCGCCCGAGTGCCCACGTTCCTGATATGTGGGGCGCTAGCGCTCTTGCGCTCAAAGTGCTAGCGTCCGAGCACCCAAAGCGCTAGCGTCCGAGCACCCAAAGCGCTAGCGCCCAAGCTCCCAAAGCGTAGTGCCCTTGCGCTCAAAGCGCCAGCACCCATAGTGCTGGCGCTTTTTCCCACAAATCCTTTGGATGCCCTTTCCCTTTTTATATATATATTTATATATACATACACATATACACACACATACTCCACACTAAAAACACCTCCCCCGTTAGAAAAAATTTCTAACGGGGCGCTGCCCCGTACCCTGCAAAGGGGCTGCTAGCCCCCTTGAGCCCCAGCTCGCTATCCGGGTAGCGGGACCCCTGTAAAAACTCTGCAGGGCCCCCGATATATCCAAAACCCCTTCAAAACACAACACTGCACATTGAGTTCGCATGAACAGTTTAACCCGTTAATCGGAGGTTCTCTCGCTCCAATGGCGAGTGGTAATTAACGGCAGCTTAGTCCGCGGCTGCCGGAGATTCGGATCCCCACAATTAATAAACCCCAGCCTACTCTAGGCAGGGGGAATCTGTAATGTGCCTGACAAGCGCGCGTATTCCCATATCAATGGGGTGATGAAAAACACCCTACAAACAGAATTTCATTCCGGTCAATTGATGATTTTTAATCATGTTCGTTAGATTTTTGCTCCAAGGGCCGAGAATATTTTGTTTTATCGCTAGCGCTCACGTGCTTTGCATGTGGTGCGCTGCTTAGAGTGCAGCGCTCTTAGCGCTAGCGATCACATGCTTTGCATATGGTGTGCTGCTTAGAGTGCAGCGCTCTTAGCGTCGGCGTTCACGTGCTTTACACGTAGTGCACTGCTTCAGAGTCTTTGACTCTCAGCACTGGCACTGCTAGCATGAGCGCTCTAGTGCTTTGCACGTGAGCACTGCTTTAGAGTCTTTGACTCTTGGCGCTGGCGCTGCTATGAAGCGCTGCTTCATTTCAAATTTCAAAATTTGAATAGAGCTTTGCTCTAATTGGGAGAAACAAAGATGATTTAGATTAATTCCTCTCGTGATCGTACAAATTGTATGGGGTAGCTGAAACGCTTGATTACACAAAGCTTCCTTCGCTTCCTCATAGTGAAACCAAGGGTGGTTTGAATGTTCTATTAATATGGCTGCCTATAGCTTCAGGTTCCTTTGTGTTGTTAATTGTCGTCGGGATTGTGCTCTTTGTGAGGAAATTGAAATATGCTGACTGCCTTGAAGATTGGGAGCTCCAATACAGGCCCCATCGGTTCCCATACAAAGATCTGTTTTGAGCGACAAAAGGGTTCAAAGAGAAGGAGTTACTGGGCACTGGAGGATTTGGTAGAGTCTACAGAGGGGTGTTATCTCCTGCGAAAACATAGGTCGCAGTGATGAAAGTCGCATGAATTAAAGCAAGGTATGAAAGAGTTTGTGGCTGAAATTGTTAGCATTGGCTGGGTTCGCCACCGGAACCTCATGCAACTCTTGCCGACGCAAAGGAGAGCTTCTCTTGGTCTATGATTTCATGCCTAATGGTAGCCTCGGCAGGTTCTTGTACGACGAGAAGTAGTCAACCATAACCTGGGCTCAAAGGTTCAAAATCATTAAAGGAGTGGCGTCATGTCTCTTATAAACCTGCACGAAGACTGGGAATAGGTTGTGATCCACACAGTGTTAGAAACGGTGGAACATCCTTCAAGCAAGACATCTGAAGCAAACAACAGTAAACGTATGAAGGTGTAATCATATACACTTCTGATGTCTGGGAAACTCAAGTTCAGACGTCTGGAAACTACACGAGAAACGTCGGCAGATCTCTGGTCAGGTATGGTTCAGACGTTTGCCCTTAAGAGATAAAGATTTAACAAAGTGTAGACAGACGTCTCCTCAAGTGTGGGTCAGACGTTTGCCGACGGGATTTTCTGATGCAAACATAATTAACAAATTTAGTTTTATCTTCTGTTTACTATAAGATTAGGGTTTTGCTATTTAAAGGAACTACTCATATGTATTATTCAACAGCCAATTAAGAGATCATTGTATGAGAGGGTGACGGTTAGGGTTGGAGAATTTTAAGAGAAAATTCCTAGGGTTTTACTTGTGTAATTGATTCGAAAATTATAGTGGAAAGTTTGTAGATTTCGCTCTGCCGGGGACTAGCCATACGGTAGGTGAACCCCGTTAACAAATCTCTTTTCTTTGTGTGTTTGATTTCCTATTTTATTCTCGCATATTTATATTGCTTTTTCGTTGTTTAATTGCGTAATTGTGTTTACGTGACTTGGGTGTTGTCGCGAGCATTGTTCTACGTTTTGATCTCTCCCCGTCGATTCCCAACAACTGGTATTAGAGCAAGGGTTAAGAAACCTAGGGTTCTTCAAATCTACGCTCTACGTCAATGGTGGGTAACGACAACTACGTCCTCTTTTCCACTTTCTTAGATCGTCGTTTTGAAGGCGTTGGTTCAGTTTAAGGGAGAAGTCAAGTTTGCTGCGACAAAAACAAAAGATGGTGGAGAATAAAGTAAGGACTGAAAAGTTCAATGGTCAAAATTTTGGTTGGTGGCGCATGCAGATAGAGGCATACTTATACCAAAAGGGCATGTTTCTTCCGTTCCTTGAAGAAAAGCCCAAGAAGATGACTGATGAGGCGTGTAACCTTTTGGATAAGAAAGTCCTGACAGCAATTTGGTTGTTGTTGACTCCGCAAGTGGCTTTTAATATCTCAAAAGAGAAAACAACTAAGGCGCTAAATTTTCCTGATGAAGAAGATTTTCAACATGAAGATGGTTGAAAATGGTTCGGTGACGGAGCACCTGAATGAGTTCAATAGCGCGACGAGCCAACTCGAATTGGTGGAAATCGTCTTCGAAGACAAGATTTGAGCAATTCAATTTTTCTGTTCGTTGTTGGAGAGTTGGGAGAACCCAGTGATGGCGGTTAGCAACTCGATCTCGGGGTCTCTCACGTTTAATGATACAGTGAGTTGCATGTTAAACAATGATATGCGGAGAAAGGTCGAGAGTGGGAGTTTAGGAACCTCCGCGTTTTCGGCGGAGATTCATGGTAGAACGATGGCAAGGGGAAAAGGGAAGAAAGGCAAGTCTAAAAGCTGAGAAAATCACAAGAAAAAATCGAAGAGGTGTGTTGGAATTGTAGGAAGAAGGCTCACTCGAAAAGTGATTGTAAAACTCCAAAGAAAGAATCAAATGAGAAGGCAAATGGAAAAGAACTAATGTGGTATCTACATAAAAACATATGGAATAAGGTATTTATTTATCGGAGAGCGAGAATACAAAAGTGGATATCTGGTTCCTAGATTTAAGAGTATCTTTCCATTGCACATCGGGAAGGCATCACTTCAGCGAGTATGTTCCGGGGACATTGAGAATGTGACGGTAGGAAATGGTCAACTGTGCAAGATCATTGGTAAAGGGACGATCATCTTGCAATCGTCAAGAGGTGGTTAACTAAAACTGAAGAGTACTCGTCATATTTCGGATTTGAAGAAGTGCCTGATTTCTACTAGTCATCCTGATAACAAAGGTTTTATTACTATATTTAGGAATTCGCAGTGGAAGATTACCAAAGGGTCGTTGGTGGTTGCTAGAGGAAAGTTGAACGGTTCGTTGTATTCCTTTAGTGGAAGTAGCGAATGTTTGATTGCATTGGCAGTAGGTTTGGAGTTAAATTCGGAGACTTCGTTGTGGCATAGACTATTGGGGCACCTTAGCGAGAAGAACATGAAAATTCTTCAAGGAAAGGGGCTTTCTTCGATGCTGAAAAGGTGGAGTTGGGACTGTGCAAGAGTTGTGTTTGTGGGAAGCAAAACACGTTCAAATTTCAGATTAGAGATGTGGCAAAGAAGTCCAAGAAGCTGGAGATGGTGCATACAGACGTATGGGGTCAAGCCTCGGTGGAGTCTTATGGAGGTAATCGGTACTTCGTGACGTTCGTCGACAATGCAAACTGGAAGAAATAGGTTTTCGCGATGAAGAAGTCTGATGTGTTTGGTATCTTCAAATACTGGATTGCGCAGGTGGAGAACCAAATGGGGCTAAAGGTTAAATGCCTTGAGTCTGATAATGGAAAGGAATATTGCACACAAGAGTTCGAGGGGTTTTTCTCGCAGAAGGGTATTCGTTGGCTAAAAACGGTACTGGCGACGCCGCAACAAAATAGCATCGCTGAAAGGATGAACAAGACGATCGTAGAGCGAGTGCAGAGTATGACCTTAGATGCGGATGTGTCTAAGTTCCTATGGGCAGTGGAGGTTGATGCTGTTGTGTACTTGATCAACAGAAACCCGGCAAGTGCTCTTGATGGAGGTATTCCGGAAGAAAATTGGTCAAGTAAACCGGTTAATTATTCGCACCTAAAAGTATTTGGCTGCATTGCGTATTTTTTGGTTGATAAGGCAGAAAAGAGTATGCTTGACTCTAGGAAGTGCGCTTTCTTCGGATATAGGTGTGGGATTATACAAGAAAGAAAGTAATACAAACCCGGAACGTCATCTTTGATGAGTATCATTTGTACAAAGAAGAAAGGCAAGCTAAGAAAGTGCAGTATGTGAGTTCATCGAGTTAGATGGAACTCAAGAGAGCATTCAGGTTCTTACTGTTGGATATGTATGCCTCAGAGGCCATTATTGTATATATATATAGTGGATGCTTGGACATATATATGTATAGGACAATCTTGCTCAATATTATAGTATGCTATTTGGTTTGTCTTTATCTTATGTATATGTTTTACTTGTTATTATGTATCGTTAATATATGTTGATAAAGGTTGTAGGATTATTGCATGACTACCAGCGTTATGATGGCGATCGTACATGTGGAGGATGGGTAGTCCATAAGCACATCCTTAAATGTCCCTAATCGTAGGAGTATCGAGACATGACATCGATATTCCAGAGTAAATTGGCGTATATGTTTCTAGACTCCGACGAGCGATGATGGTTGGCCCCACAGCCATTGGTCTTTGGCTGCTAAGATCGTATATAGGTGCTCACTAGTGGTGAGTACACTGTACGGACTCGCCAAGAACTTTTAGATGGTATTATACCTATCATTAGATAGCAGTTCTCAGGTGACATGAGTACATGTTAGCTTTTAGACCTGAGATCGTCATTTGTCTCGTGTGAGTTCCTACTGTACTTAGATTACTACTTTACCATGGCTTTACTGAGTCGTGCAAACATGTTTTAGTTGGGTACAGTCTCAAGCCATATGGAGGTAATGAGCGATTGTTAGGGATTTGTCTCTCCCGGTATAGGGAGTCGATATCGCACTGTGTTCGGTTGTCCAGCACCATAAGACCTTGGTCAAGGCAGTTGGGATTTTCTGATAGTTTGATCTGTAGTTTTCCGGATTGGTTCTAAGCCACGTCGGCATGAATTTTCGAATTGTTAGGGTCCGACGTTTATCGCCGCTAGACCTTGTATGCGATACTCTTAGACGAAGAGACCGGACTGTACGGAGATTGTCACAGATAGGCTCAGTAGGGGTTTGAATGAGTTTGCTTGTCGGCCTTCCTTTTCGACAGGTACCCGGATAGCCGTTACGTACAACTAATGCTGTTGACGTGCTTGTGGTTACGGATTTATCCAGAAACTCATTGCTGGCGTTCTGTCGAGTCTTTAGAATCCTACACAGAGAGTTTTCCTGTTTCAGGCGAAACGATGTAATAGCCGTATTTTGATACGTGCTGGGTTCCGATGGAATGATTGTACTAGCTACCCGGACTTTCGATCAAACGATTGATAATACAGGACGGTTGATAATACTGGCCAGTTTAGGATTGAGCCAGATTATTAAAGCAGGTATTGATTTAATGATTTACATATACATATTTCGATATGTATATTCTAGTATTATATTCATTGTATTATTCTAGCTCTTTGGGTATTCGTATTTTGATATGAATACGAGTATGTATATACGATAAAATGTATTCCGTATTTATACGGAAAACATTCTAGGAGGACACCTCATTTCCTTATTTTTTCTTTTCTAGAAATTAGAAATGAGGTGGAGGGGTGAGGTGGCATGAGAATGGTGTGAGGTATGAATGAATACAGTAGACAAATGAATTATAATTCATTTGTCTATACTATTCAAGTATGGTTGGTTTTAATATTACAAAATATAATTTATCAAAACCATGCTAGCATTATTGTGATGAGTTGAGATTTTCATTTCACTGTTCTCTTTCTCTCTCCTTTCTTGAACTCCGCCTCTTTCTTCCTCGTACACTCACATGTATTGAGAATCAAGGGTGGAAATGAGGTAGAAAAATACTATAACAACTCACTACATCACTAGACATCCTAGTTTAGCAAGTTAGGATGTTTAGTTGCTCCACTTGATTTTTAGTGTGGAGGCAGAGCATGAACCATATCTCTCGGGTGGATCATCTTCGACAGAAGAAGACCGGCGATCAAGTTTGATCATGGAGACCCCATAGAGCTAAGGAAGAGGGCAGAAGACCGAAAAACACGGATCTTTTGGTATAACCCTTCTATCATAGTAGTTAACCTCTTTGTATATTGTCTAGTTTAAGTGTTTGGTTTTGATTCTAGGGTTTGTTGTTTCTAGCGCCTTTAGAATTTTTGTTTTTCATTCCGCATAGACCGCGGTTGTGGCGCCTAGGGTGCTAGGAACCTAAACATCTATCAGAGCTACTAGATAGGGATGCCGATCTATGGGGGGTTCTCACTGTATGACAATTGTGGCGAAGCGCGGGCTCTTACCCGCAGGGTGCCCCATGCGGTTATATGGTCCAGCGGTGTAACAACTAGGATTATATTAGTAACTAATTATATTTTAATAAGTGAAATTTTTAATAAAAGTTTACCAAATTAACTTTCAAATATTTTATCAAAATTAATAAAGATTTTTCTAGAATTTTCCTATGCTTGCACAAACATGTGCATGTAACCTAGGGTTAAATCGTGGGTTAAACCATGTTTAGGCAACCATGGTGGCCTAACCCCTCTTGTTATGCTAATTAGTTTTAAATTAAGATTTTGGTTTTCAAAAAAAAAATAAAAAAGGGATTAAAACTTCTTTTGGGTTGACTTGAGGGAAGGAGAGAGAGTATGCATGGTGGCTTGGGCACATGCAAGATTTATGATGAAATGAGAGATGGGTGGCTTGAGGTTGGGTCACAAACCATCTCACTTCAAAACTTTTCATAGCCTCCACACTCTCCCTCTCACTCACATCCCTCACACCTCTCACTCACACATACACTCAAACTCACCCTCTCACTTAAACCCTACAGCGGTAGCTGCTGCTACCTCAGCCCAAGCACATCAACACAAACCATTTCAACAGCATCAGCTGCCTCAGCAGCAACATTTCCTTAAGAAACAGCCCCTAACCTCATTTCAAACACCCAACAGCTGCACAAGCAACATCAGGAGTTGCAGCAGCAGCAACACCACCTAACACACCCCCACAACAGCAACAACAACAACAAGAGAAGTAGCAAGCACCAGCATCAGCTGAGCAACAACTTCAACCTTTAAAACAGCAGCAACAACTCCAGGCAGCAACAGCAGCACCCAAGCAAGCTCCACCTCCTCTTCTTCTTCTCCTTCTCCTTGTTTGTGAGATTCCTAGTGGGGTATAACTTCTAAACTCCTTCTTTGTTGCTTAGTTGCGTAGAAATAGCTTCGATTAGCGATAATTTTACGATTTTTTGCTTGTTTTGGTGATATGTGTGAAGTTTTGTTTAAGTGATTTTAGTGTTGGGTAGACTAGCCTAAGTAAGTGTTGTTAAAGCCAAGTTAACCTAGGATAACCCCAGATTACACTCAAATATCCTCGGTTTCCAATTTGTGCAAACTTGGCGTTTTTGAGCAAAATAGAGCTTTTTGAGATCTGCTGCTACCCATGTAGGTTCAGAACAAAATTGTGTGGACCATAGCCTATTGGTGACACCCTGACCCAACCACTAGAGCCCGACCTCACCACTTCAACCCACGGCCGTTGGAATATTCGTTCTGGCTACAAATTGCGGCCAGACCAGGGAGTTAGGAGCTAGGGTTTTTGGTTCAGGTGTCTGCTACATTTTGTGGGTCCATGGTATATATAGTTTTGTAATATTCTAGCCTGGGTAAAATCTGGGACAGTATGTCATTTTCTGGTAATTTTAGGTTGTGCGATACGCGAGTGAATTCTATGATTCAGCGTTTCGCGGTGTATCGGATCGAGTTCTGGACACACACACACGTTCCTGCGTATCGCGCGCACGCGCGTTGATTTGCGACGTGAGTTTCTCGTTTCGTTCCGATATCGCGTTTTACGAGATTTTGATATATTAGGATTCTTGTGTAAATTCCAGGTTCGCAGGCAGGTACGTCAGACGCCGCAAGGAAAGGAAAGCAGGTGGTCGGCTATACCTAGCACGTGACCAGGTGAGTAGATTTAACATCTACGGGGAAATCGCCCGTATGGCGTTAAGCGTCAGGGCGTAATAGGATGTTAGTTTTATCTGTACATGTAGACATACTAGAATAACATACCTTCTTATATACATGGATATGCTAGTAGTATAGAACATTACACTGTCACTAACGGTCTAAGTTGCACGAGCACGATTTATATGCTACACTCACACCGTTATTGATTGCCATGACACTCACATTATAGGATTGCTATAAACCGCTTACCATATTGATTCTACTTTATTGACGTTGTTATGATTTGCCGCATACTATTATATGTATATTCATACCATGCACACTTTATACACTCTTTTGTGCGTACCTTCATGGATATATCACTACTTGGACACATATACACCACATATCCACACTTGCGCCATATGCTTTACATATATTCATGCTTGGGCACATTTACATCATATGTCTACATTAGTGCATATGTATATTGTTACATTCACCTCGCGTACTTATCCATTCACACATCCATACCTACACACACATTCATATGTTACACTACATGGATGATATTGACTTAACTTTTAAACTAAGGGACCGCAAGCGACATTTTTCAAAACTGGATCTTTTAAGAAAGCGGTTCTCCCTTTCTTTTACTCTTAGTGTCATACGACACATTACATGGATTTACGCATTGGATTTGATTTATGTGATTTCTGGATTTGGGAACCGGAGTAAAATTTTAAGAAAATACGCACTGTTTAAAAACCCGGTTTCCTTTGATATGATATTTTAGTGCGTCCACCATGAGTTTTCTTGGTTCCAGAGAGTTTGTGTGAGTATACCCGATTCGAGGAGAGGTAGCCACCGATTGCGGGTACATGGTGGACCCGGTATGGTACCCGGGGGCGAGGAGACTCGTATTGTTAGACGGTGAGCCCGGCGGAGGGACTACTACCTACCGGTGATTGGTTAGACCTGGCGATTATCCAGAGGATACCGACCAGAGTCGATTGATGGATACGGGATGACGCGCACTACCGGGGCTGAGGGCCAATTCCGCAGACGGAGCCCGTGGGTGGATCTGATGGATGGACGCCCCATACTGGAGGATTTGCGTGTCGATACTGAACACGGCTGATTTTATGATATTTAGAGTGCCGATGTTGGGCACTCACGATTGTATGAGATTCACAGGATTTGAGGGCCGATGTGGATGACAGCGCCTGAGTTGTACCGGGAGTTGGGTGTATTGATAGACACCTATTATTTTTCCCACGTTGATATTCCGTGTAGACATTAATTTTTCCCCTACTCAGTATTCATTACTTAACATCTCATCCTGTAGCTAGCATACCTGTTATAGTACACATGCTTGCATATCATCGCATACCCTACTCATCATATATAGGGTTGTTAGAGTATATTTGCCATGCTTGATTATCACATATCTTGCTCATTACATAGAGATGTTATTTGATAGCACTTGTTGCATGGTATTGAGCATCCAGTTCATCATATAGATGTTACCTGTTGGTATAGGTTAGAGTATCGCAGATGTGCATACTCGCGATTACCTTTATATGTTATCTACTACTCACGAGTTGGCAACTCACCCCCGTTGTGCCACAGTGCTTGCAGGTTGCCCTTTGGAGTAGTCGCGGCTGGCTGATTACCGCATCTTTTGACACAGATACCTTTGCTGAGGCGTGTTAGCCCTTTTGCTAGTAGGTGGGTTTTGTATGGTATCTGTTTATTTCAGTTGTATATTGATGTATATAGTACTCTCTATCTACCTTCATGTATTGACTTAGAGACAGTTGTGAGGACGACATTGTTATTTTGTACTCTGGTGTCGAGCTCGTTGTGAGCCGACTATATTTATGCAGACTTATATTTCTTGCTATCTTCATTTCATTAATTTTTGTCATACATTATCATCGTGATGCTCTATTTATTCCACATGTCATTTTACTTACATCTTGTCTTTTGCCCGTCTCCCGGGCCAAAATTTTATAAAAAGGAAATGTTGCCAAAATTATTAAAATAACACTTAAACAAAAAGGAGATTTTTACTAAATTAATTAAAATGGTTTTCTAGACAATTACGACTGTTTTTTTCAAAATGTTTTAACACTCTATATTTAATGGTTTTGATTTCTGGGTTTCGGCTTACTTAGTCGCGTTACGCCTGTGGACGTTACGTGACTAAGTGCCGGTCACGGGCCGAACTTTGGGTCGTGACAAGCGGGTTGTAGTCCATCACGAGTGGACTACATTAAAAGTAGCTGCTGACGCCATGGCTTTTTTCCACTGCGCTGACTAACCAAATATGGTATCAAAGCCACTAAACACATAAACTAGCTTGTTACGACATTTAAATTCTGCCATTTTCGTCGCGTAAAAACTGTCGACGAAAGCAGTCCCAAAAATCCGAGTTCTAGCATGTTTGCACTCCTCGCGGGCTCATGGTTTGGACCGAGAAGCCGCATGAAGTTGCGTGGGTACCCCGGGGGGACGAAAGTGGGCCCACCCCCTAAGACCACCATAAGGTGGCCTTGGAGGGTGGGGACCCGAGACCTACCCCAAGGGGTAGGCTTGGGTCCACCAACCCTTGTAGGGCACTTCATGGTGGCCCATGGGGGTGGGTACCCCTCTACCCCCCTGAGAAATAGTTAATTTTGGGTACTTCGATGACACGAAGGTTTGGGCGAGTTTCGAGTTCATTTCAACTCCTGGATTGGCTTAAAACGATGGTTTTTTAGGACTTAGTAAACTGTTTTTTTGGCTTTGGAAAACTTGTTTTGTTTGATATTTGTGCGTGAAAGTCATGGTTTTGGTTACTTGCTTCTGTGATGTATATATGTGTTTAACATCTTCTAATCGCTATACGTCGATTAAAAAGGGTTGCATGCATCTTGTTTATCTGTGATGTTGCGTGTGATATCTTTGTGATGGGTTCGATAGATTATTATGATGGATAACCTTTTGTGCAATGTCTGTTGTACATTTTTGAATTCATTTGTATATTCATTATTGCGGGATGAGCGTCCGACACGTGGACTGTCGTTTTTGCCAGTTTGTATATTCTTTTATTAGGGCATGGCCGGGTTGAGGTCAATGTCACCATTATATATATTATTTCTTTTCTATACAGGATTACCCCGCAGTGGAGCGCTCGAGTAGCCGGGTTCTAGAGGGCAACGGGCCTCCATCTCATGGCGTTGAGACCGATGTACCTTACTCTAGAATTGGCGGGCTATTCATCGCACTCGTATGGGGTATAAGATGACCCATAGTGTAGTGCTCAAGTTACCGGATTCCATGAAGTGCTGGGTGTCACATTCACTTCGTTGATTGGGGTTGCCTCGGTTTCGGGATTGGCGGTTAACTTGCCACACTCGTAAGGGTCTTGGTTCTACATTGTACAGGCTATCTACACGACCGGGGAACGTCGAGTTTCATTTGCAGCTCAAATGAAATCCGGGGCTCCTACATTATCCGCTATTCCATTTTGGTTATCGCTTTTCTATGATGTTGCTTATATCATGCCTGGGACGAATGGTTATATATATATATATATTTGTAGATGTTGTATATGTTTTACATCCGCGCTAGTCCAGCCCCCGTTCTGCCGTTAGTTAAGTAACCTAACAGTGCATGACGGGCCCCATAGCGAATGCGGATGGCATATACATACATTGTGTTTTCGTTCTTTTATGGTGTGATAGGAATAAATTGATGGGACCTCATTAATTTTGATTAATGCAAGGAAAAATAAACTTAAAATATATCGTCGAAACAAATTTCGAAGAAATATAATCGTATTCTTTTATTTTGAATAGAGGTATTCGGTTATGAATATCCCGTACCTCATTCGAGGGGGCAAGAGGCTATATCCCTTCACAGGGAGTGATCTCTTGAGTAAAAGTTTATGTTACTATAGATTATTCGGTTTTCTTCAAAACCACTAGTTTTCAAAAGCGGATCCTAGACCACCCCTTTTCAAAACTTCTCGGTTCCTTCAACGATATCAAGTTTATCACGTTAAAGGTTTTTTCACCAAAAACTAGCCGTGACTCTCTGTCGTTTCATGAAGGAACTACTTAGTATTCGTGCTACGTTTGTTGACTATAGTTAAGGCGTAGTGAATGGTAGCTAAGCATTGTTTTCATGTTAGCAGGTGATGCGATTGATTAGGACAGTCGTGCGACTTTGTTGACCATAGTTAAGTGTTGTATGGGTGGGTCTAATGTAATCAAGATAATGACGGGTTGAAATTGACTAAGACTTATGATTTGTTGACCATAGTTAGGGTCATAAGCCGTTAGGGGTAAAAACCACATCGGGAGTTTCAAATATACATGAAACTTGCTAGTGTTGCATACCTTCTGGAGTGTGGTGACTAAAATGGCTTCTATCTAGGTTATCACGCGATGATAGTTGGATCCCGATCCCATTGATGAGTAGGATTACTCCTGAGAGATATTTTTCACTTTACAATTAGCTAACCTATTAGGTGTCTTGAAAGGCGCTAACGGGGCTACGTCTCTGCGGAAACGAGGTTTATTTTAATTAGGTTCATACGAGAGCATGGGGAACCTCCCTCGGAGTACCAACACCCACCTGGCTGAACGGTTGACGAACTTGTAAGGTGTTAATGATCCCAACTAGTTCTCCTTTTAAGATTTGAAGGAGAATTCGAGAAAACAATGAGAGCCATCCTTATTAGATAAATTAATAACCAATCTAATCTTATAAGAGCGCACGTTGAGTGTTTTTTCTCTCTCTCTCCAAGTAGAAACCATATCACGCCGTAATCAAGATAATAAAATATGTGACTTGACCGATCCGGATTCTTATTCGAGGCTGGGGAACGTCGGTTCAGCTCTAACTTGTGACAGCAATCATGAGTTTGAGCAAGAAAAAGGGGATTACATAAATTCTTTGATGACCCTAGTGAAGAAGAAGCATATCATTGCGTCTCCTTAAGGTGTTTTTGTTATTGAAAACCGTTTTTCGGTTAGTCCTACCCTTGGGTTGTCACGATACGGAAGTGGAACGTGACGAAAATGTTTTCAACTATAGTATACAACCCACTTATATTTTCATATAACATTACTTATACCTTTAAAGAAAAAACATTTTTTTCATTATACCTTTATTTCAAAACTTCACCTTCATTATTTTCTTAGAAAGGTTTACATTTCTGGGCTTTTGGCATACTTGGATTATGTGGGGTCCTATAGACTTCATGTGATTCAAGTGCCAGTCACGTGCCACTTCCGGGTCGTAATATGGGTACTAGATACATGATCAGGATCTCATAACTGTAATTTATTATATGGACTGAGAAAAATAAGATAGTTGGACCTGTTGATATGTCCCTCAGAGTAGGGAACGGAGCACAAGTTGATGCTACTGTCGTCGGTGAATATTACCTAGTATTGCCAAGCGGCAATACTATGATTTTGAACAACTGATACTATATACCTTCCATACTTTGTAACATCATATCCGTTTCTTTATTTGATAAATATAGATATAACTTTGTTCTAGATAAAAATATCATGAACATTTATCTTAATCAGGTATTGGTTGCAGAAGTCGACGAGTGTTCGACAATTCTTAAACCATGGTATCTACATTCTAAATCAAAACACACTTTTCAATATATAAAACACACGCAAAAAGAAGAGTTCGGATATGAACGAAGCCTACTTGTCGCATTATAGAGTTGGTCATATCAATGAGAAAAGATCATCTAAATTATATAAAGATGGATATTTGAATCCGTCAGAATTTTTATCTTTTGAAATTTGTTAGTCTTGTCTCAAACGAAAGATGACCAAAACTCCATTTACGGGACACGGAGAAAGAGCTACAGAGCTCTTGGGACTCATACACAGTGATGTATGTGGTCCAATGTTTATACATGTAAGGGGTGGATTCTCTTACTTCATTATATTCACTGATGATTTCCTTAGATTCGGACATGTATTCTTGATAAAACATAAATCTGAACTTTTTGAGAAATTCAAGGAATATAAGAGCGAAGTAGAGAACTAGACTGGAAAAATTATCAAGATCCTTCGATCTGATAGAGGAGGGGAGTACTTAAGCACAGAATTCCTCGACTACTTAAAAGAGAATGGAATTCTCTCTCGGCTTACTGCTCCGTATATACTACAGTACAATGGTGTATCAGAGCGGAGGAATCGTACCCTATTGGATATGGTTCGCTCCATGATGAGTGATTTTGAGTTACCTATTTCATTTTGGGGTTATGCGTTTGAGATAGCAGCATACCTATTGAATACGGTTCTAACCAAGTCTGTGCTTACCATTCCATATCAAGTGTGGTATGGGAAGAGACCATCTCTTAAACGGATTAAGATATGGAATTGTCCTGCTTATGTTAAGAAGCAGAATCCAGACAAGCTCGAGACACGATCAGTTTTGTGTAAGTTTGTGGGATATCCTCAGCATTCATATGGATATTTATTCTACCACACAGAGGAACAAAAGGTTTTTGTTTCTCAATATGCCAAGTTTTTGGAAAATGAATTCTTTTCAAAAGAAAGGATGGCAGTGCGGTAGAACTAGAATAAATTCCAGAAATACAAACTATGACTGAAGAATTGGTGGAACTAGAGAATTCAATAGAACTCGATGAACCTCAATCACTTTACAGATTTAGTAGGATTTTTCATCCGTCCGAGAGATACTACAGTTTTCTCATAGATGGGGATCGAGAGGATTGCATCTTGGAAGAAAATGATCCTACTAGTTTCAAGCAGACCATTACCAGTAGCGACTCTGATAAATGGTTGGATATTATACGATCCGAAATGGAGTCCATGTACACCAATAAAGTTTGGACCTTAGATATTGCCCCTCCTGGGGTAAAACCCGTTGGATGCAAATGGATCTTCAAAAAGAAGATTGGCGTAGATGGACAGGGGGAACCTATAAGACTAGACTTGTTGTAAAAGGCTTTCATCAAAGACCTGGTGTGGACTATGACGAAACCTTTTTTCCAGTGGCTATGCTGAAATCCATTCGGATCCTACTTGCCATTGCTGCCTTCCATAACTATGAAATCTGGCAGATAGACGTAAAAACGGTTTTTTTGAACGGAAGTTTGGAAGAGTGCGTTTATATGGATCAGCCGGAGGAATTCGTAGACAGTGGGAGAAATGGGAAGGTATGCAAGTTGCTTAAATTTATTTATGGATTAAATCAGGTATCACGAAGTTAGAACATCTGTTTTGATGAAACAGTCAAGGAATTTGATTTCATCAAAAATGAGGATAAGCCTTGTATCTATAAGAAGATTGTACAGAGAAAGTCGTATTCTTAGTCTTGTATGTGAACGATATTCTCTTAATAGGAAATGATATTCCTATACTACAATCGGTCAAGTTGTTCTTGTCACAAAGGTTCTTTATGAATGACCTGTATGATGTCTCCTATATTCTTGGGATAAAGATCTTCAGAGATAGATCAAAAGATTGTTGGGACTTTCACAGTCCAGGTACATAGAGACCATGCTAAAGAGATTTAAGATGGAAGATTTCAAGCGCGGTAATATACCCGCATTGCACAGAATCACCCTCTGCAAAGAAATGTCTCCCAAGATTGATGAGGAGAAGGCTCACATGAGTACTATACCCTACGATTCAGCGGTAGGATCTATAATGTATGCGATATTATGTACCAGATCAGATGTAGCTTACATGCTTAGCATGGTGAGACGGTATCAGTCAAACCCAGGTAAGAACCACTGGACAGCAGTGAAGAACATTCTTAAGTACCTGAGAATGACTAAGGAACTATCTTGGTATACGATAATGGGGTCCTCCAGGTGGAGTCCTTTACCGACTTGAGCTTTCAAAGTTATAAGGATGAGAACAAGTTTGTCTCGGGTTTTGTGTTTACCCTCAATGGAGGGGAGGTCTGTTGGAAGAGCTCTATACAGGACATCGTCGCAGACTCGACGATGGAGGCTGAGTACATTACTGCCAACGATGCCGCAAAAGAAGTAATCTAGATAAAGAAGTTCATTACTGAACTTGAGGTGGTTCCGTCCATTGTTGATCCAATACCTTTGTATTGCGATAGCAATGGGGCTATGACTTTAGCGAAGGAACCACGGTCCCATTAGAATTCCATACACATCTTGAGAAGGTATCACCTGATCAGAGAGATCCTAAATCGCCGGGAGATCGAGGTGCAGAGAGTAGGCACAAATGAGAACACGACCGTTCCATTCACCAAGGCCCTATCTCAAGCATAGTTTGAGAGACTATTTGAGAAGTTGGATATGCAATACGCCAGCAA
Organism: Agapanthus africanus; assembly: GCA_030015575.1. NCBI lineage: Eukaryota > Viridiplantae > Streptophyta > Magnoliopsida > Asparagales > Amaryllidaceae > Agapanthus > Agapanthus africanus. The sequence continues at coordinate 816,176,476 of CM057339.1, read as the reverse complement.
CTGGCCTTAGAACAGACATTGGGTACTCGATACGCCAATATATGGCTTTAGTGCAAGTAGGAGATTGTTGGATATGTATGCCTTAGAGGCAATTATTGTGTGTGTAGTGGATCCTTGGATATATGTATGTACAGGACAATCTTGCTCGATATGATAATATGCTATTTGGTTTGTCTTTATCTTAACATATGTATATGTTTTACTTGTTATTACGTATCATTAATATATGTTGATAAAGCCCGTAGGATTATTGCTTGACTACTAGCGTTATGATGACGATCATACATGTGGGGGCTGGGTAGTCCATAATCACATCCTTAAATATTCCTAGTCATAGGAGTATCGAGACATGGCATCGATACTCCAGAGTAGACTGGTGTATATGTTTTTAAACCCCAACGAGGGGCGATGATTGGTCCCACAGTGTAACGTTTTGAAAATCGTTTAGGTGAAATTTTGGAAAATCGGTAAAATAACGGCGTTTTCCGTAAAAAAAAATTAGGATATAGATATCTTTTAATATAAAATTAAATATACATATTCTAGCTATGTAATTACTAATATTTGGTATTTATTGAGCCACTCGTAAATTTCTAATTTTCTGAAAATTTTTCCGAAAATAATTATTTTAATATTATTTTAAGCCGTCACTAATACATTTAATTAGGGAAAATTATAAATTGGAATGGGTTGATACAAATTTTGTGCATCATGACACATTAAACTAACCTGTAAAATATTATTTCTGAAATGAAATGAAGTTGTTTAACGATTTTAGAAATATTGAAGAAAAAGGGGCTCAAATAGTGAAATTAGTGTTAATGGAAATTGGGGTAATACATTTATCTTTTTCACTCACCCACACTCACCCACACTCACCCACACCCTCTCTCCTCTCCCTAAATCAGCAGCCCCAAGTTGCCCCCTCATTTTCCCCACTTGATTTGCCAAAATAAAATAAAAGAGAAGAAATCAAATGAAAAGAAAAGAAAAGAAAGAATAAAGAAATGAGAGTGGGCTTTGACCTTGTGTTGACTTGACTTTACTTTCCCCACCTCACTCTCTCTCCTCTCCCCTCATTTCTGGCCGAGCTCCCTCCTCTCCCACAACAGCAACCCCCTCTTTCTTTTCCTCTCATTTCTCATAAAAAAATCCATAATTTTGCCTCAAATCCATACAAAATCAAAGCTAAATCCAAATCCAACTCCTACCTATTTTCCCTTAGCCTATCAAGTATGGATCTTGGTGAAAAATTTGCATTTTGGAGGTCATATTGCATGCTAGATCTTTTGGTTTGTGAAGGTATAACTCTAACCCTTTTTCTTAATTTGATGATAAGTGTTTAAATAAAACTTAATTAATTGTTAATTAGGTTTTAAATGGGTTCAATTGCATGATTAAGAAATTCAAGTTAGGGTTTTGTTTTGGAGTTGAATTGTGATCAATTGTGCATGGTTGTGTGATGTGGGCTAGCATCTTAAAACTTGTTAAAACTAATCTAGTTACTAATTACAAATTTTTACTTCAAAAATGTCCAAATTTAAGCTTTTTAGCCAACTAGGTTTTTGTAAACTGTGAAAATAATTAAGAGAAAAAATCTAATTAGGTTATTCATGACATTATTAACATTTTAAATTATAGTTTAATACTTTAGATCATGCAAATCCAAGCTAAATTGTTGTTTATGCATTTTTGCTATAAAATGGTTGAAATTGGATAAAATTGCAAACTAGGTTTTTAAAATGTATATAGTTTGGTGAGATAAATTAGTAGTGAATATTTGTGTGACCTAATTATGATATTACGTGAGCATTTTGGCCATTAGAATCGTTAAAATATTTAGTTTGGGTAAAACATCAAGTTTTGAACCGAAATGGGAATTTGTGCTAACTAGGTTTTTGGAAAATAAAACGATTTGATTGATTTTAATGTTGTGATGATTTAAACCTTATTTCATATATAATTAGTGATTTGTGAAACCATGATTGGTACGTTTGGTGTTTTTCTCGATCAATCGGCGTTTGTACGCCGATATCGAGGGTTTTTGAGTTGATTTGAGAAAGCAAACCATAGGTTTTGACCTATGTGAGATTCGTGTGTCGTTTTGGTCATGAGTTGGATTTTAATACGATGCGATGTGTTATGATACGTAGGTACCCTCACGAGAACTTCGAGATGAAAAGCAAGCACGTGACGACATTGATTTCGGTAAGTAAGGATTAGGTGAGTAGATTTATATCTACGGGGGAAGTCGGGTGGATGGCGTATAGCACCGCCACAAAGTCATGAGAAATGAGGTGATGTGGTAACGATATACTTTTATATGTTAATACGAGATATGAACACCGAGTAAGAGAAGCCTTAGGAGCTTATAAGTTTAGGGTTAGCGTGAATTGAAGAAAGGATTATAGCGGATTTCTTAGTCACGAAACCCTAGAGTAAGAATTTGTATATACGCACACATGCACACTTGCATAGTTTTACTCCTTGTGCATATATGGGAATGTGTATATATGTAAATACGTATGTGTATGGAACTATGCATATATACATTAATATGCACATGTGTGAATGTTGAGGATATTATGTGATATTTGGAGATGAGTCGATGAGATTGGGCTTGAGGCCGTGAGATCAGTGAGGTGATATGGTCCGTATTTGAGATACGACATGATATTTTAGCGGGTTCTTTAGGCATGGTGTTTTCATACATACGCATGCATTTACAGATGGTATCAGTTTTGTACTAGACGTAGATCAGTACCCCGGATCATGTTTTTTTGATAAATAGGATACCAGATGAATAATGTGATGAATGTAATATTTGACCCGTACCCTTACTTGGGGCCGTACGATGGATTTACCGCACGAGCTATTGATGATAGATCCGCACTTTTGACTCGAGAATGTCCTATTAGATGATGTATCGTATGAGATATTATTGAGACGGGATCACCGACTATATATATGTATATATGTATCGACTCACATGTAGGTGGTTTCTATATCCTTTTCGATTGGTTGTTAGTTAGACCTGTAATTTACCTAGTAGATATCAGACCGGACCCGAGTCATACCTATTTCCAAAACTGATGAATCGTGAGAATTTTAAAGACATACCAAGGGATACTACGGATATTTTAAAAGACGTATCTTTTCTCAAAAACACCGTAGTCCTTATTTTCAAACATCACGATTCGTACTATTTCAAACGGAAAAACAGTATAACACATGTATAGTAAGGTAGATTCCTTGTTGTCACGTTATTATTCATGTTCCGCACATTATTGTTGTATTTACTATTCATTTTTCTTATTATGTTGTTATCGCCTCATTGCATGATATTGTGTACGTAGTAATTATGAAACCATGATGTTAGGACACCAGCACCATTACCGATGACGCGTATGCTCCACGTACACTCGCTTTCCGGCTCACACACATCTTCATCGGTAATTGCCATGTCACGTACACTTTAGAAAATACTATTTCAGTGACATAGCTTGCTAGCTGATAGTTGTAATATGCTATAGTTTCCATATGCTATTTTAATTATTGAAATCATTGCATGATATCAGATGCATCCATATATTCATTGGTTATGCTGTATTATGAAGATTTATGCCGGTATTCACTGTTTATTTGTATCATGATTTTGATGATTTCGGATTTACATGAGATTTCTGGATTTGAGAGAAAACTGCAAGAATTTAATAAAAGCTTAGTATCATCATTTTAAAATGTAAATTACGGTTTTCTCGTGATGTATGAGTCGTTGACCATGAGTTTTCATGATTGCTGTTGGATTTGGAAACCCGATTCGAGGAGTTGGATGAACCGTCTCGGGTACATGGTGGGCCCGGTATAGTTCCCCGGGGCAAGAAGCTCGAGTTGTATTCGATGAGCCTGGCAGGGGAGCACTACCTACCGGTGATATTATTTGGACTCGTCGGTTATCCGGAGGATACCGGCCGGAGTCATGAGATGGATATAGGCTGATCCGTTCTGCCGGAGCCCGCGGGCCGATCCCGCAGATGATACGGATGCCTGAGATATTGATATTTGAGATTTGAGATATTGAGATTTGATACTGAGATACTTAGACTTATGTTTTGTGTCGATGCTTGACACTGATTTCTCTGTTGCATTCATTGATGATACGTGATTGACATACATATAGAAATCTCATTGATTAAAGAAAACAGTTGTTTCATTTATGATATATTTTGTTTCCATTCGTAATGCATTCATACATCATATATCTGATATGTTGCTATTTGAGGCACTGACACGAGCATGTAGTATTACACTATACATAGCTGGACCGGGATTTTTTTATTGAGGATATTACCTGATATGACCTAGGGTAGCGTTATGCATGCGATTTCTACTCATAGATGTTTTCTACTCACGAGTTGGCAACTCACCCCATTGTGCCACAGTTCCTTGCAGGTTTTGTCGTACAGGTTGTGTTGCGACTTGCTGGCACACTGTTCCTTCCAGGTGATTGCTTTGGTAGGTGGGTTCTTTGCATCAGGACCACCATTGTTTATTTATTATTTCTGTTGTATCTAGAAACTCCATAACCAGATTGTATATTTGAGAGAGATTGAAAACCAGACCTGTTATTCTTTCGACCTTACTGTCGGCGTTGTATTATTATGGTTTTTATACTGATTTGGGTTTTCTTTTGAGTTTTGATTCTCGCCCTTCGGCGTTGTATATTATATTGCTTGTGTGGATGTGACCGTCGATTGACGAAGAGCTAGCTCCCGCTTGGGGATGCCTTTTTATTCATTTTGTATACGATTCATGTTGTATCCCGTTTGGGGCCAGTATTTACAAAGGAGACTCTGCCGAAATTTTCAGAAAATACTTGAGATTTTAAAAATACATATTTCGGCCTATGTTGATTAAAACTACTTGTTTTCAATTGGTTTTTCTTTCACTCTACTGCTTCTTTGGTTTTCATTTCTGGGTTTTGGCTTACTTAGATTACGTAGGCCTCGAGACGTTTCGTAATTTAAGTGTCGGTCATGCTCCGTACTTTTCGGGTCGTGACAAAATTAGTATCAGAGCGTTAGGTTTTACCTTCGGAGTAGAGGATGACCCTTGGTTGATGGAGTAGGTAGCTTGAGTAGAGTGACGTACCATACGTATATTCTGCGGCATATTTACGATACGATACTCCGCTTAAGAAGCCTTAGGAGGTACATTTCTTTGCACAGCATTATATTCCTTCCTATGATCTAGCCTCATCGGTACCAGTTTATGGTTTTGTTATCACGGTAGTACGGGCAGAGAGAGCTGCGGCTAGAGTTGCTGTCAGCATGAGCTCGTCATGAACGAGGACTGACCCGGGCGTGATTCCAGGGATATATGGTTTGCATAAAGGCATCATTTTATTGTGTTTTGGCGCCATGAGCGTTTGATGAATCACTTTTGCGAGATTTCTCGGACGTGCAGATCAGCACCAGAAGATTGAGCCACTGATAAAGGCCAACCAGATTGTGATGACCGTCAGAACACAAATTATTTAATGATTGAGGCAATGTTCAGCGTGCGGACGAATGAGCCAATGATTTCGGCGAATGAAAAGATATCGCCCCAGATGTTTGAAGCTAACGCCGCACGAGTTATGCTTCGAGATATGATAGAAGATCGCTAGTCACCAGTATGTGATTTATTGCCTACCCCGATGCGAGTTCATCAGATGGATTGATTCCAGCAAGAGGCGACTTCACGCTGATACGTTGAGAGTCGATAGAGACAATCGAATGTCAGGAACCCATTTTCCAAGTTTAAAGTATTCGGAAAACAATGCAAGCAATTCTACGGACCCTCTAGAAGAATGAAACCCTAATTCGACTTAATGACCATGGAACGCCAGTGAACCTTAAGGTTTGCGGCAGTTCAGCGGTGCCATTAATGAGGCTTGGGTCTTCCCTTCTATGGTTGGTCCATAGGTGCTGTGGCATATATTCGATACTATTAAACTGTATCTAAGATGTTGAGCTCTTGAGAGATTATGGAATCTCGATGAATCGATCGAAAAGTTCGACATCATTAGGACATCATGTGATGGGATACATCGCTTGGGAGATTCCAGATACGAGTATAGCCATTGGAGCACAATCCATGTAGCCACAAGGAGGAGAGTCCGAATCGGTCAACATTAGAGAAAAGTGGAGTAAGAGGTTCGAACGAGATCTTGATAAGATGACGTTCCACTCCGCCGACATCAAAGATGTGATATGCAAGCAGAAGCGTTGACTATAGATGTATCTTTCAGGAGGAGTCGTGATGAGTATGCAGCCGTTTCGGAACAATAAATAGTTTTGGTAAGGATGATGGCTTCCGGGCAGTTCGACAGAAATGAGACTTGGGAGAGACTTCGACAGGATCTTTCTGAAAATACTAAACGAGAAGACCTGGACCCAGGAGCGGTCATATGGCGCACACCCAGTAGGTCAGAGTTCGGCATCGTCGACGGGACATGTTATGAATGTCACGACCCGAAAGAGCACGTGACTGGCCCTTGAACCATATGAAGTCTATAGGACTCCATCTGATCCAAGTAAGCCAAAAGCCCAGAAATCTAAAACCATTTTTGAGAATAAGTAAAGAAAACTGGTTTAAAGAAGTGAAGAAAAACATGTTTGAAATCAAGGTTTTTAAATAACTAAGCCGAATGTGCATTTGAAAACCGTACAGTCTTTTCTAAAATTTTCGGCAGAGTTTCTCTTGTAAAACTGGCCCCGAATGGGGTACAACATGAATAACAATATATAAAATGATAAAGGCATCCCCAAGCGGGAGCTAGCTCTTCGTCAATCGACGGTCACAACCACACGATGATATGATAATATACAACGCCAAGTGGCGAGGATCAAAATCAAGGAAAGCTCAAAAAGCAGCAAGAAAACCGCAATACTACTAAGCGCGACTCTAAGGTCGAATAATACCACACTGTCTCTAAGTCTGAAAGAATATACAAGTTTTTGGTTGATGGACAATTTCTAGATACAATGAAATACATGAATAAAATGGTGATTCTTGATGCGAAAGAATCCACCTACCAAAGCAAATCACCCGCAAGAAGGTAGTGTGCCAGAAATGCCGCAACGAAACCTGTACGGCAGAACCTGCAAGGACTGTGGCACAACGGGGGTGAGTTGCCAACTCGTGAATAGAAATATCTACAAGCAGAAACCGAATGCAAGACATAAACCTAAGTCAACGATCAGTAATACAATCCACAAGAGTGCATCTGAGTGTGATAAGGTGGCAAGGTAACATCTAATCATGTATATAGTGCCAGGTACTCAGGTAATAACATGTCATCAGTGTAAGGTATGTCTGCATGAGGTAAGTATGATGAAATATCAATGATATCAATACACATATATTAGCGTCTCATACCACTAATATTGGTGTAAGGGTATATATAACAGCGCCATCATACCCTGTTATATATACAAATGAAGTATGACAAGTGTAAATCCAGTCTGTATATGATCCATGTCTGTATATATGTGGAACCCGTCCACCTGTCACCCACTGACAGTAAGCATCATGTATGCAAGTATGAGGATATAAACAATATCATGGAAAACATCATGAAACCCGTGCCAAGCATCGACACGTAAATCCTCATCCATATGGGGCTCCGTCTGCGGTATCGGCCTTCGGCCCCGGCAGCACGAGTCAACCGATGTCCATCTCTGGGCTCCGTCTGCGGTAGCGGCCCGTCGGCCTCCGGCAGTACGCCCATCTCTCGGCTCCAGGCGGTATCCCCCGGATATCCGCCGAGCTCAAATACAATCACCGGTAGGTACTCGCCCGCCTCCAGGCTCAATCGGCATAACCCATCGATCATCTCGCCGAGGGGAACCATACCGGGCCCACCACGAACCCGCAAACGGATCATCACTCCTCGAATCGGGTTTCAAGCATACGTCTCAGCACCGAGAAAACGCGTGGTGGACGCACCCAAATATCATATCACGAGGTACCGGGTTTTCATAAAAGAACATCTTTTCTTAAATAATCCCACGGTCCTCAAAATCAGAAATCACATGAAAATCCACATCAAGAAGTAAATCCAATGCAATGTGCTATGCAATCAATCCATGATGTATACGACATGTAAAGAGAGATAATCATATCGGAAATCATGCAACATGGAATAGTAATGTACATATGTCGGGAGGAACCGCTCCTTTAGAATGAATCAGTTTAAAGAATATCTTGCGGTCCTCAATCTCAATCAAGTCAGAATCATCTATGTTTGTGTACAGGTACATGTGTACAATATGCCAAGCAGTAATCATATCATGAATGCAACAGTACTACAGTGTAGTGGCATGGCAATTATCGATGATGAAGTGTGTGAGCCGGCAAATAGTGTACGTGAAACATACGCATCATCGATAATGGTGCTGGTGTCCTAACAGCATGATAATAATATAACAATGAACATATGCCAGCAATGCGAATAGCAGGAAAATGCAGATATCTAGTAGTCAACACCACAGTGAAGTATCTGCTATGCAAACTACATCTAAGTATCCGGTCAATCAGGAGGGGTAGGTGTGGAAACCACCTAAATCTGAGTCGATACATGTATAAAAGTATATAGTCGGTGATCTCGCCTCAATGTCATATCATAAGATATCCTCGAGTTATGAGTGCGGATCTATCATCAATATCGGCTCGTACGGTAAATCATCGTACGGCATCCCCATAGCTGGGTAGGGGTCAGTATCTCACTGTCTCATCACATAACAGATATCACCATCGTCAGATCATATAGTCTGGAGTACTACTCTATGTCTAGTACAAAACGGTAACCTCAGTAAGTATGCATGCGGGGGTAAACACATATCCCAAGCCCGCAAGAATCACAAGTCATATCCCACATATGAATCGTATAAAATCACCGATCCCAGGGCACCCAGCCCACATCATCGACTCATCTCCAAAGTCATCACATATCATCAATCACCGTGCAAGTACAAGTGATAAGCAAGGGTGTGTGTGTAGGTGTAATTCTACCCTAGGGTTCGTGACTATGAACTACACTAGTCACTTCTAACCCTACATTATCCACAATACACCTAATATCACAATAAACTACATAGTAATCTATCTACGGACTGCGGGGGTGCTATACGCCATCCACCCGACTTCCCCCTGTAGATATAATCTACTCACCTTGCATCACCAATTGCGGACGTCACCACGTATTTGCTTGTCGTCCCGAAGTCTTCATGGGTACCTACACATCAAAATATCGTATATGCGCATTAAAACCAAATCCAATCTAAAACGGCACATGAAATCCAAAACGATACGATAAGGGGGCCTATAGGTGAGAACCTATGGCACGCCTTCAAAACCATCAATAAATCCTCTACATCGTCGTATAAACGACAATTAGTCGAGGCAAAACACATTCCACCATTTCAGAATCAAAAATACGGAATACGGAAACACGAATCCAAAATAGCAACTTAGGATATATGTCCCAGATTTCACCCTAGATAGAATCTGTCAAAACTAGAAGTACCCTGGGTCAACACTAGAGGAACAGGGGCTGTGCACAGAAAACGAGGAGAATGGCTAAGTATGCTAAGTCAAAGTCCACCTCTCTCTCTCACCTACCCTCATCATTATATTTTCCTTTCTTTTCCTTTTCTTTTAAAATCCAAACCTTCTCACATCAATAGTAATCCCAAAAGAAAACCATGGCTAGAAAAATGCACAAGTGTAGAAAAAGTGATATGTGCAAGTTTTGCACAAAATTGCCAAAAAACCCGATTAGCGATTTTAATCGCGATTAGCACTAAATTATTGTCAAACTAATCACAAAAACTTAAAAATGCCATAATCCACTAATTTACCCTATTTTAGAATTTTCCATAATTTTTCATAATTTTTTCTAACATTTTTCCTATTTATTTGCATTTAATATTAAAATAATCAATAAAATAATATTAAATTATAAAAATTCCCAAAATTAATATTTTATATTTTTGAAAATGTTACAATCTACCCCCCTTAAAGAAATTCGGTCCCCGAATTTTAAATTTAAACCCCCAGATACAAAAACATCTCAGTAATAAACCAAAGTCGTCGGGGCTCCGAAATCATCAACACATAGAACGTCACAGCGCAATGCATGCGCAAGGGTACTGAGCAGATAACTCGAAAACAAAACTCCGTCAAGCATCCCGCAATCATCGGAGTCAATGTAAAAAAAACACAATGTCAAATCCAATACAAAACCGATATGATATGGATCGGAACCACACATGTAGACATCCAATCTAAACATAACACCATCCTGTGCGGCTGGTGCGCACTGAAATCAAAAAAAAATCCATATATGTGCTAAACAGGTGCACAAAACAACATCCAAGTGCAACGGGTGTGCACGAAGCATCTGTCATGGGCATCGTATGTGCCTGACAGCAAAATAAATCAGGTGCATGTGACATGCACGAAGAATCCCGATTTAGCGCATCTGGCGTGCACCAAAATCGTATCTAAAAACATGCGCCCAACATGCGCGAAAATCCAAACCGGTGCATCCATCGTGCACGAATGAAAATCTAAACCCTGCGCACTCAACATGCACGGAAATCACGAAATCCAATAGCAAACACCGAACAGGCGTAAAGCACATCGCCAGCACGGAGTGCAAAAATCAACCATCAAAATCCGGGTCAAAATCAACGATATAATGCGGCTCAAACCAAAATCAGGGTACCGCAAGGAAAATCTCACAACCGTGTGCATCAGCGTGCACGAATCAAAGCCTAACACTAAAATGCATGAAAACTCTGCGCAAAATATATAAATATCCAGTGGGTGCATGAAACCAATATCATGAAACTCAGTCACCAAAACTAGATCGTGCAAATAGAACGCCCAAAATACCGAAATCCAAAATGACGGATACGTGATAATCGAATCACAAAATCACAAATCATAAATACCGTCTTCGGTAGTTTCTCCTTCAAGGTCGAGAAGGAGTCAGTGTAATCCACTGCTAGCAGCGCAGGATATCTACCTGCCTCTTGCTCACGGTCTGGCGTCTTCTGACTCTCTAGGTCCTTATCTTCTCTGCGGATTACCTATCACGCGGTCAATCGGCTCATCGGCCCTGTCAGGTGTGCTAACGGGGACGATTCCGTTCTGGCACTTTTCTGGTCACCTCTCGGTCAAACCTCACGACTACTCGTAAGGCAGCATATCACTGACGTCGGTCTCTGGCTATCTGAATGCACGTCACACATCTGATCCTGGGTGCAAACATCATTGCAGCAATGTCCTGGAAGGAATCCTGCTCAAGGTCTCTTCCAATTATGCCTATGCCGATCTGTACAGAGGCTGGCTCTCTTGTACTATCTCTTCTCACTGGAAAGACATCTGTGTCCTCAGCACAACATTTCTCGGAAATTGGTCACATCCTAACGTTTCTGTAAGCATATCAGATCTCTAGTTTCGACGGGAAGCAATGACAGCTCGTCAGTGTCTCACACGAACCTCTGGTTCCACTTGTCTCCATCGTCGTCCACTATGACGTCACGCCAAGCTACTATACACTGCACTGCTCTCGGCCACGGTCAATCTGAAGTCTCTCACACGGACTCGAAATCGCGTACTCTGTAGCTTCATCATTCTGTAGCAGATGTCAGGCCGAACTGGTCCTCGGAAACACGTCCCAACCATCGGAGGAATACTCATCACTCGTCCGTCCTTGATCCATTCGCAACGCATCTGGGTAAGTTCCTTTATCCGAACTTGGTCAACTACCTCGTCGACAATGCCGAACTCTGGCCTGCTGGGTGTGCGCAACACGACCACTCCTGGTCTAGGTCTTCTCGTATCGTACTCCAGAAAGGTCCTGCCGAGGTTCCTTTCTCAAATCTCAATCCTGCCGAAATGCCCGGAAGTCATCATCCAATGCTGAAGCTAAAGCTTATTCCGGAACGGCTGCATACCTATCGCGCTTCTTTCTGGAAGGTATATCCATATACCACGCCTCTGGGTGCGTATAACATCTCTGATGTCGGCGGAGTGGGACGTCATCTCGTCGAAATATCTTGCGAACTCTTTTCTTCACTCTGCATCAGTGTCGACTGATTCGGACTCGTCTCATCATGGCTGCACGAACTGCGCTCCGACGGCTATGCTCGCACCTGGAGTCTCCCAAGCAGTGTCCCATCACGATATCCGAAAGATGTCGAACCATCCGATCGACTCGTCAGATCCTCATAATCCCCCAAGAGCTCACATCTCGGGTACAGTTTAATAGTATCGAGTACATGCCACAGCGTCGGTGGTCCAGCCGTAGAAGGGCAAACCCAAGCCTCACTAATGGCGCCGCGGAACCGCCGTAAACCCTAAGGTTCCAAGGCTGTCACACGGTCATTAAGTCGAGTTAGGGTTTCATTCTTCTAGAGGGTCCATAGAATCACCTGCATGTCTTTCCGTATACTTTAAACTTGGAAAATAGGCTCCTGACATTCGATCGTCTCAATCGACTCTCAACGAATCTGCGTGAAGTCGTCTCTAGCTGGAATCAATCCACCTGATGACCTCGCATCGGGGTAAGCGAACTCACCACGCGTCCTAGTCATCCATCCTCGGTGACTAGCAACTCGCTATCATCTCTCTAAGAACATGCTCATGCTGCAGTAGCTCCAATCATCTGGGCGATATCTCATCATTTGCAGCAACAACTGGCTCATATGCCTGTACGCCGAACAACGCCTCAATCCTCCAGGAAAGGCAATACATAAGCGGTCATCTCTGAATCAGCCTGCTCTAGATCTGAGTAAGACTCTCCACACTGGAAACCTTCAACTCAACTGGGCCCGCTCTGGCGCAAAATCGGACGAATCACCTTCGTCTCTCAAATCGGGTAGACTAGCTATCATCTGTCGCATAACTGCCTGAAAGCTCCGGCAATCTCAGCTCGTAAGCTCCGAAAGCAACACCCTGTCAATCTCAGCGACAGCTGGTCCATCTGTCTGCACGGTAGGCGACATCACCATCTCTGAGGTATGCTGTACATCAACAGTCCTCTCTCAACTGGCAGCTCTAACAAAGGCCCGATCATCCGGTGCAAGACCAAGCACTCGCCTCCACTAGAGGTCACAATCACCAACACTAACTCGAGACGTTCCCATGTCACCAGAAAACACAAAGGTCGACCCTCGTACCAAACGAGCTCACACCGGCCGTAACCCTAGCAGCAGCCCAAACTGCGCTCAAACACGGTGACAGGAATCTCAATCGAGTATCAAAGAGAGTACATCAGTGGCAAGAAGGGAAACAACAGATCCAAAGTGGATACATGATCATAGGAAGGAACAGTATCAATGAAGGTATGATCATGAAACTAATAGAATCGGGGATCTCAAATGGATGAATAATCCTGGATATAAAGAGAATCACTGATCTCGAAAGTATGTACATCCTAAGGTTCCTTAAGCGGAGTGGCGTGTCGTAAGTATGCCGCGGAACATACCAACGGTACGTCACTCTACTTTAGTCACCAAATCCATCAACCAAGGGTCATCCTAAAACGACGAAAGTTCGGGTTTACACCCCCTCGACCAAGTCTAAGTTCCGTAAGGTCAAGCCTAAGTTCCGTATATAAACAACTCCCTAGGCTCCACATAGTCAAACTTAGACTCGAACCAAGGTCAACCTAGCGCTCTGATACCAACTTTGTCACGACCCGAAAGAGCATGTGACTGGCCCTTGAACCATATGAAGTCTATAGGACTCCATCTGATCCAAGTAAGCCAAAAGCCCAGAAATCTAAAACCATTTTTGAGAATAAGTAAAGAAAACTGGTTTAAAGAAGTGAAGAAAAACATGTTTGAAATCAAGGTTTTTAAATAACTAAGCCGAATGTGCATTTGAAAACCGTACAGTCTTTTCTAAAATTTTCGGCAGAGTTTCTCTTGTAAAACTGGCCCCGAATGGGGTACAACATGAATAACAATATATAAAATGATAAAGGCATCCCCAAGCGGGAGCTAGCTCTTCGTCAATCGACGGTCACAACCACACGATGATATGATAATATACAACGCCAAGTGGCGAGGATCAAAATCAAGGAAAGCTCAAAAAGCAGCAAGAAAACCACAATACTACTAAGCGCGACTCTAAGGTCGAATAATACCACACTGTCTCTAAGTCTGAAAGAATATACAAGTTTTTGGTTGATGGACAATTTCTAGATACAATGAAATACATGAATAAAATGGTGATTCTTGATGCGAAAGAATCCACCTACCAAAGCAAATCACCCGCAAGAAGGTAGTGTGCCAGAAATGCCGCAACGAAACCTGTACGGCAGAACCTGCAAGGACTGTGGCACAACGGGGGTGAGTTGCCAACTCGTGAATAGAAATATCTACAAGCAGAAACCGAATGCAAGACATAAACCTAAGTCAACGATCAGTAATACAATCCACAAGAGTGCATCTGAGTGTGATAAGGTGGCAAGGTAACATCTAATCATGTATATAGTGCCAGGTACTCAGGTAATAACATGTCATCAGTGTAAGGTATGTCTGCATGAGGTAAGTATGATGAAATATCAATGATATCAATACACATATATTAGCGTCTCATACCACTAATATTGGTGTAAGGGTATATATAACAGCGCCATCATACCCTGTTATATATACAAATGAAGTATGACAAGTGTAAATCCAGTCTGTATATGATCCATGTCTGTATATATGTGGAACCCGTCCACCTGTCACCCACTGACAGTAAGCATCATGTATGCAAGTATGAGGATATAAACAATATCATGGAAAACATCATGAAACCCGTGCCAAGCATCGACACGTAAATCCTCATCCATATGGGGCTCCGTCTGCGGTATCGGCCCTCGGCCCCGGCAGCACGAGTCAACCGATGTCCATCTCTGGGCTCCGTCTGCGGTAGCGGCCCGTCGGCCCCCGGCAGTACGCCCATCTCTCGGCTCCAGGCGGTATCCCCCGGATATCCGCCGAGCTCAAATACAATCACCGGTAGGTACTCGCCCGCCTCCAGGCTCAATCGGCATAACCCATCGATCATCTCGCCGAGGGGAACCATACCGGGCCCACCACGAACCCGCAAACGGATCATCACTCCTCGAATCGGGTTTCAAGCACACGTCTCAGCACCGAGAAAACGCGTGGTGGACGCACCCAAATATCATATCACGAGGTACCGGGTTTTCATAAAAGAACATCTTTTCTTAAATAATCCCACGGTCCTCAAAATCAGAAATCACATGAAAATCCACATCAAGAAGTAAATCCAATGCAATGTGCTATGCAATCAATCCATGATGTATGCGACATGTAAAGAGAGATAATCATATCGGAAATCATGCAACATGGAATAGTAATGTACATATGTCGGGAGGAACCGCTCCTTTAGAATGAATCAGTTTAAAGAATATCTTGCGGTCCTCAATCTCAATCAAGTCAGAATCATCTATGTTTGTGTACAGGTACATGTGTACAATATGCCAAGCAGTAATCATATCATGAATGCAACAGTACTACAGTGTAGTGGCATGGCAATTATCGATGATGAAGTGTGTGAGCCGGCAAATAGTGTACGTGAAACATACGCATCATCGATAATGGTGCTGGTGTCCTAACAGCATGATAATAATATAACAATGAACATATGCCAGCAATGCGAATAGCAGGAAAATGCAGATATCTAGTAGTCAACACCACAGTGAAGTATCTGCTATGCAAACTACATCTAAGTATCCGGTCAATCAGGAGGGGTAGGTGTGGAAACCACCTAAATCTGAGTCGATACATGTATAAAAGTATATAGTCGGTGATCTCGCCTCAATGTCATATCATAAGATATCCTCGAGTTATGAGTGCGGATCTATCATCAATATCGGCTCGTACGGTAAATCATCGTACGGCATCCCCATAGCTGGGTAGGGGTCAGTATCTCACTGTCTCATCACATAACAGATATCACCATCGTCAGATCATATAGTCTGGAGTACTACTCTATGTCTAGTACAAAACGGTAACCTCAGTAAGTATGCATGCGGGGGTAAACACATATCCCAAGCCCGCAAGAATCACAAGTCATATCCCACATATGAATCGTATAAAATCACCGATCCCAGGGCACCCAGCCCACATCATCGACTCATCTCCAAAGTCATCACATATCATCAATCACCGTGCAAGTACAAGTGATAAGCAAGGGTGTGTGTGTAGGTGTAATTCTACCCTAGGGTTCGCGACTATGAACTACACTAGTCACTTCTAACCCTACATTATCCACAATACACCTAATATCACAATAAACTACATAGTAATCTATCTACGGACTGCGGGGGTGCTATACGCCATCCACCCGACTTCCCCCTGTAGATATAATCTACTCATCTTGCATCACCAATTGCGGACGTCACCACGTATTTGCTTGTCGTCCCGAAGTCTTCATGGGTACCTACACATCAAAATATCGTATATGCGCATTAAAACCAAATCCAATCTAAAACGGCGCATGAAATCCAAAACGATACGATAAGGGGGCCTATAGGTGAGAACCTATGGCACGCCTTCAAAACCATCAATAAATCCTCTACATCGTCGTATAAACGACAATTAGTCGAGGCAAAACACATTCCACCATTTCAGAATCAAAAATACGGAATACGGAAACACGAATCCAAAATAGCAACTTAGGATATATGTCCCAGATTTCACCCTAGATAGAATCTGTCAAAACTAGAAGTACCCTGGGTCAACACTAGAGGAACAGGGGCTGTGCACAGAAAACGAGGAGAATGGCTAAGTATGCTAAGTCAAAGTCCACCTCTCTCTCTCACCTACCCTCATCATTATATTTTCCTTTCTTTTCCTTTTCTTTTAAAATCCAAACCTTCTCACATCAATAGTAATCCCAAAAGAAAACCATGGCTAGAAAAATGCACAAGTGTAGAAAAAGTGATATGTGCAAGTTTTGCACAAAATTGCCAAAAAACCCGATTAGCGATTTTAATCGCGATTAGCACTAAATTATTGTCAAACTAATCACAAAAACTTAAAAATGCCATAATCCACTAATTTACCCTATTTTAAAATTTTCCATAATTTTTCATAATTTTTTCTAACATTTTTCCTATTTATTTGCATTTAATATTAAAATAATCAATAAAATAATATTAAATTATAAAAATTCCCAAAATTAATATTTTATATTTTTGAAAATGTTACAATGAGTAACCATGATAGTTGACCAGAGATCTTTAGAGGATGTGTCAGAGCGGACTGCTTCCGTTATCGTTTCTTTATTGGACCATTGAGCCGAGGAGCTATGTACTTAGCAATCTGCAGTGAGAGACGAGAGCCTAAGGGCACTAGGCGACATGCTATGATCAGAAGGCAAGTTGATATATTGCTCTGCTAGCATTGGATGCACCGACACCTTCTCGACTTTGAAGGACAGACATATCGATGACATCATTTATGATTTATGATTTTGTGATTGACTATCACGTATCCGTCACATTGGATTTCAGTATTTTTAGGTGATTTATTTCATGATTGAGTTTTGATGACCGAGTTTCATGATATTTGATTTCATGCCTAGGGTATGCATATGATTTGACTTATACTTTCGGCATAGTTTTCATGCACTTTTAGTATTTTGATTTACTTTTATGCATGCTGATGCACAGGATGGTGAGATTTTATACCATGTTATACCTGATTAGGATTTTGATTGAAATGTGTTGTATACCCTCGATTTCGATTGTGATATTCGATATTCATTTTCGTGCACATTGTGCACTTGATTTGCATTCTTGCGCATACTTTGGCGCTTGAGGCGATTTTGGTGCACACCAGATGCACTAAATCGAGATTTTTCATGCACATCGGATGCACCTGGGATCGCTGTCAGGCACACACGTTGCCTTTGACAGGTGTTTTCATGCACACCCGTTGCACTCAGATTTTGTTTCCGTGCATATGTATGACACATTCATGGATTTCGATTTCCGTGCACACCAGACGCACGTGGCATTCATATATATATATATATTTGGGATTGATTTCTTTTGGAGCAGTATATTTCATGATACTTACTATTTGGTTTAGTACTGAGCAGGACTAGTCAGAGGACAATACCTGAGTATATTTTTGCATGCATTGATAGTTATCGAAGGGATTTCTAAAGAGGATCTATAGTCTCAGTATTTACCTGCGTGTCCGAGATGTCATGAAACATTTTATAAAGAAAACCCTTCTAAATCGTTTTCAAAACGGCGGGACGTGTATGTTAAACAAAAGATATATATATATATATATATATATATATATATATATATATATATATAGTTATTTTCTCATAATGGACGTCCGCCACTGTTCAGTGGTACACACATCGCACAACGATTTGATAAAGGTTTGGCATGCATTGCTTCCAGATGTTTTAATGATGTTACCTGTATAGTTTTGACGTTTACAGGTATAGTTTTGATGTATATCAAATTGATTTTCGTTTTGGATATTGACATTGGTGTCTTCATCAAAACTCCGATAATTGCGGGATGCTTGACGGAGTTTTGATTTTGGTTATATATCTATTTTTCATGCGTATATATTGCGTTACGATATGTTTTATGTATTTATGATTTCGGAGCCCCGACGACTTGATGGTTTTGCTAAAATATTTTAGTATTTGGGGGGGGGGTTTAATTTAAATTCAGAGTCTGAATTTCTGTAAGGGGGAAGATTGTAACGTTTTGAAGATCGTTTAGGAGAAATTTTAGAAAATCGGTAAAATAACGGTATTTTCCGTAAAAAAAATCAGGATATATATATCTTTTAATATAAAATTAAATATACATATTCTAACTGTGTAATTGCTAGTATTTGGTGTTTTTGAGCCACTTGTAAAATTTCTAATTTTCTGAAATTTTTTCCGAAAATAATTATTTTAATATTATTTTAAGCCGTTACTAATACATTTAATTAGGGAAAATTACAAATTGGAATAAGTTGATAGAAATTTTGTGCATCATGACACATTAAACTAAGCTGTAAAATATTGTTTCTAAAATGAAATGAAGTTGAACGGTTTTAAAAATATCGAAGAAAAAGGGGCTTAAATAGTGAAATTAGTATTAATGGAAATTGGGGTAATACATTTATCTTTTTCCCTCACCCACACTCATCCACACCCTCTCTCCTTTCCCCAAATTAGCAGCCCCAAGTTGCCCCCTCATTTTCCCCACTTGATTTGCCAAAAGAAAAGAAAAAGAAGAAATCAAATGAAAAGAAAAGAAAGAATAAAGAAATGAGAGTGGGCTTTGACCTTGCGTTGACTTGATTTCACTTTCCCCACCTCACTCTCTCTCCTTTCCCCTCATTTCTGGCCGAGCTCCCTCCTCTCCCACAACAGCAGCCCCCTCTTTCTTTTCCTCTCATTTCTCATAAAAAAATCCATAATTTTGCCTCAAATCCATACAAAATCAAAGCTAAATCCAAATCCAACTCCTACCTATTTTCCCTTAGCCTATCAAGTATGGATCTTGGTGAAAAATTTGCATTTTGGAGGTCATATTGCATGCTAGATCTCTTGGTTTATGAAGGTATAACTCTAACCCTTTTTTGTTAATTTGATGATAAGTGTTTAAATCAAACTTAATTAAGTGTTAATTAGGTTTTAAATGGGTTCAATTGCATGATTAAGAACTTCAAGTTAGGGTTTTGTTTTGGAGTTGGATTGTGATCAATTGTGTATGGTTGTGTGATGTGGGCTAGCGTCTTAAAACTTGTTAAAACTAATCTAGTTACTAATTACAAATTTTTACTTGAAAAATATCCAAATTTAAGCTTTTTAGCAAACTAGGTTTTTGTAAACTGTGAAAATAATTAAGAGAAAAATCTAATTAGGTTATTCATGACATTATTAACATTTTAAATTACAGTTTAATAGTTTAGATCATGCAAATCCAAGCTAAATTGTTGTTTATGCATTTTTGCTATAAAATGGTTGAAATTGGATAAAATTGCAAACTAGGTTTTTAAAATGTATATAGTTTGGTGAGATAAATTAGTAGTGAATATTTGTGTGACCTAATTATGATATTAAGTGAGCATTTTAGCCATTAGAATCATTAAAATATTTAATTTGGGTAAAACATCATGTTTTGAACCGAAATGGGAATTTGTGCTAACTAGGTTTTTGGAAAATAAAACGATTTGATTGATTTTAATGTTTTGATGATTTAAACCTTATTTAATATATAATTAGTGATTTGTGAAAGCATGATTGGTACGTTTGATGTTTTTCTCGATCAATCGGCGTTTGTATGCCGATATCGAGGGTTTTTGAGTTGATTTGAGAAAGCAAACCATATGTTTTGACCTATGTGAGATTCGTGTGTCGTTTTGGTCATGAGTCGGATTTTAATGCGATATGATATGTTATGATACATACATACCCTCATGAGGACTTCGAGACGACAAGCAAGAGCGTGGCGATATCGATTTCGGCAAGCGAGGATCAGGTGAGTAGATTTATATCTATGGGGGAAGTCGGGTGGATGGTGTATAGCACCCCCGCAAAGTTATGAGGAATGAGATGATGTGGTAACGATATACTTTTATATGTTAATATGAGATATGCCTTAGGAGCTTATGAGTTTAGGGTTAGCGTGAATTAAAGAAAGGACTATAGCGGATTTCTTAGTCACGAAACCCTAGAGTAAGGATTTGCATACATGCACACTTGCATACTTTTACTCCTTGCGTGTATATAGGAATGTGTATATATGTAAATGCGTATGTGTATTGGATTATGCATATATACGTTAATATACACATGCGTGAATGTTGAGGATATTATGTGATATTTGGAGATGAGTCGATAAGATTGGGTTTGAGGCCGTGGGATCAGTGAGGTGATATGGTCCGTATTTGAGATACGACATGATATTTTAGCGGGTTCTTTAGGCGTGGTGTTTTAATACACACGCATGCATTTCATAGATGGTATCAGTTTTGTACTAGACGTAGATCAGTACCCTGGATCATGTTTTTTTGATAAAGAGGATACCGGATGAATAATGTGATGAATGTGATATTTGACCCGTACCCTAATTTGGGGCCGTATGATGGATTTACCGTACGAGCTATTGATGATAGATCCGCACTCTTGACTCGGGGATGTCCTATTAGTTGATGTATCGTATGAGATATTATTGAGGCGGGATCACCGACTATATATGTATATATGTATCGACTCAGATGTAGGTGGTTTCCATATCCTTTTTGATTGGTTGTTAGTTAGACCTGTAGTTTACCTAGTAGATGTTAGACTGTACCCGAGTCATACCTATTTCCAAAACTGACGAATCATGAGAATTTTAAAGACATACCAAGGGATACTACGGATGTTTTAAAAGACGTGTTTTTTCTCAAAAACACCATAGTCCTTATTTTCAAACACTACGATTCGTACTATTTCAAACTGGAAAACAGTATAACATATGTATAGTAAGGTAGATTCCTTGTTGTCACGTTATTATTCATGTTCCGCACATTATTTTTATAGTTACTATTCATTTTTCTTATTATATTGTTATCACCTCATTGCATGATATTGTGTATGTAGTAATTATGATACCATGCTGTTAGGACACCAACACCATTACCGATGAAGCGTATACTCTACGTACTCTCGCTTGCCTTCACACACATCTTCATCGGTAATTGCCATGTCACGTACACTTTAGAAAATACTATTTTAGTGACATAGCTTGCTAGCTGATAGTTGTAATATGTTATAGTTTCCATGCTATTTTATTTATTGCAATCATTGCATGATATCAGATGCATCCATATATTCATTGGTTATGCAGTATTATGGAGATTTATGCCGGCATTCACTGTTTATTGGTATCATGATTTTCATGATTTCGGATTTACATGAGATTTCTGGATTTGGGAGAAAACCGCAAGAATTTAATAAAAACTTAGTATCATCATTTTAAAATGCAAACTGCGGTTTTCTCGTAATGTATGAGTTGTCCACCATGAGTTTTCATAATTGCTGTTGGATTTGGAAATCTGATTCGAGGAGTTGGATGAACCGTCTCGGGTACATGGTAGGCCCGGTATTGTACCCCGGGGCAAGAAGCTCGAGTTGTATTTGATAAGCCTGGAAGGGGAGCACCACCTACCGGTGATATTATTTGGACTCGTCGGTTATCCGGAGGATACTGGTCGGAATCATGAGATGGATATAGGCTGATCCATTCTGTCGGAGCATGCGGGCCGATCCCGCAGATGGTACGGATGCCTGAGATACTGATATTGGAGATTTGAGATTTGAGATATTGAAATTTGATACTGAGATACTGAGACTTATGTTTTGTGTCGATACTTGACACTGATTTCTTTGTTGCATTCATTAATGATACGTGATTGCCATACATATATAAATCTCATTGATTAAAGAAAACAGTTGTTTCATTCATGATATATTCTGTTTCCATTCGTAATACATTCATACATCATATATCTGATATGTTACTATCTAAGGCACTGACACGAGCATATAGTATTACACTATACATAGATGGACCGGGATTTTTTATTGAGGATATTACCTGATATGACCTAGGGTAGTGTTATGCATGCGATTTCTACTCGTAGATGTTTTCTACTCACGAGTTGGCAACTCACCCCCGTTATGCCATAGTTCCTTGTGTTGGATATAGTGCCCTCAGAGTCAATTATTGGATCACAGGCACATGATTGTAATGATTGAGGAAGGACCTATACCGGTATGACAGTCTTACTCGAGAAGTTTGTATACTATCTGGCTTGTCTTTATCATCGTGTACATACTTTAGGTGACATTGTAGTTCATTATTACATGTTGATAGAGAATACTATGCTACCATAGTTTGTCTTTATCATCGTGTACTGCTTTAGGTGATATTACAGGTCGCTATTACACATTAATAGAGCCCTTAGGATTCTTGCTTGACTACCAGCAGTATGATGACGATCATATACGTGAGAGTTGGGTAGTCTATAAGCACATCCTTAAAGTGGTCCCTAGTCGTGGGAGTTTTCGAGATAGGGCATTGGTACTCCGGAGTAGACTAGTGTATACAGTCCAGACCCCGACAAGGGGCGGTGGCTGGTCTCATAAGCCACTGGTGTCAGTTGGTTCACCTAAAATGTATACAGGTGCTCATTGGGTTATGAGTACACCGGACATGACTCGCCGGGAACATGCTAGTTGGTATTATACCTGACGTCAGATAGCAGTTTCCTGGTGACATGTGTACAGGTTAGTTCATCGACCTGAGATCGTCATTTGTCTCGTGTGAGTTCCCACTGTACTTTGATTACTACCCTACCACGGCTCAAAGGAGTCGTGCAAACAGCTTTTAGTTGGGTACAGTCCCGAGCCACATGGAGGCAGTGAGCGGATCGGCAGGGGTTTCGTCTCTCCCGGTATTGGGGGTGAGATCGTGCTGTGTCTAAGAGAGCCATTACTCGAAGTCCTTGGCCAAGGCAGGAGATTTACTGGTAGGTATTCCAGTAATATCTTAAGGTGTTCTGGGATACACTCCGACACGACTTGTACCGCTTTTGGGGGTCTGACTTTTACCAATCCCTTAGGCCTGCCATGCGATGCTCATAGACGAACGGACCGGACTGTACGGATATTGTTACTGACAGGCTCAGTAGGGTGTCAGGATGAGTTCGCTCATCGACCTCCCTTTTAGTCAATACCTGGTAGCCCGTTACATACGGCTGGTACCTCTGACGTGCTGGTGGTTAAATCCATAGCCAAAATATTGACGAGTCTTTAGAGTACCCCACAGACAGTTTCTCAAGTTTCGGGCGAAACGTTGTAGAGACCGTATGATATATGGCAGGGTCCGATCATATACGTGCAGTAGTGCACGGATCATGATTGGACGGATCATACTAGTGGGCTTTGGTTTAAGTCGGATTCTAATATTAGATTTGTTGGATTACTTTAGTCTCATCGCATTCGCATTCAGTCGGAATGCGGATGCAGGTATGTATATACAGGTGAGGGGTACTCTTGTGATCCGTCATGAGTTTACTTTAGTAGATGCCATTCTCTTTTTATTGTTGCAAACATTTGGATTAATGTTTGCATGTGGAAATAATGAGCACAAAATCATGATTAAGAGCATCAATTGTAACACATGCACAAGTAATGACTCATAGTCTCTTTTTTTGTGCATATGTCACATTTTTGATGGATTTGAGTGTTGAAATGAGAGGGAGAGAGAAAGAGGGCTGCCATATGATAGTTTGGTCTTGCATTTTTTATTCTAACACTCTCTTTCATTTTTATCACAAGAACACAAAAGAAAAGAAAGGAAAAATTCTTCTCCTCCTCTTCTTTCTTTCTTGAGCTCATTATCTCCTCACTAATGGCATCCATTAAATCCTCAAGAGACAAAGTGATGACACATATTCTCTACTTCGCCTTGGACACGTCGGCTAGCAAACTTCATTCCCGAGTTGCTTCGGATGAAGCGAGAGCCCGTAAAAAGACTCGATGATGTGGTGCCCTTTCCGATGAGGAGATCGAGATTGGAGATGCCGCGAGGAGCTTGGGATGGTGGCCAAAGACCGAAGGATACGAATCGATCGGTATAGCTTTCCAACCCTTTCTCTAGTTGCTAGTTGTAGGTTAATGGTTCGATCCGAATTTAAAGTATACGACAGCGCCGGTTTCAAGTTTTGAAAAAGTTTTCATTTCCGCATTTTGGCCTCGGACAGACGACCGGGGCGCTACCGTAGACTTACATGGTATCAAAGCCACGCCATTAACCTTTACTAGCTTGTTCTGACGCGTTTAAAATATCGATTGATAGAAATTTCCGAATCGTGTTTTCATTTCAGTGTGCTTGCTGTCGATTTTCAAAGTTGGTCAAAAAAATATTTTAGGCATCATAAAAATACATGCAGGCATAACTAAAGCTACAAAAAAAGTTTGGAGACCTAACTCCAAAATTCCGCCGCGGAACCGCCACGCAATGTCGCATTTGGCGGCCCTTCCGCGGCCATTTTTAGGCTACAGTAACCCAAATATTTTCTGGGGCTTTATTTCATGGAAATATGATTTTTGTGATATATAGTTTTGGCCCAGATTATTTTGATTGTTGGATTTGTACTTGGGGCCCACTTCGGGAAGTTTTGTCGATCGGAATTTTAAATACGTTTGTTTATAGTACTTACATTATATCTGTGACCGTGAATGTCATTCGAGCGGTAAATCTTGTCTAATTGCTATAGCTCTTTTAGACGGATTTGCGAACGTGACATTCACGTTGATGTTTTGTATTGTGCTGTGATGTTGCGGATTTGTCGTGGTGGATAGCCTGGATGCAATGGTAGTACAGTTTGGTTGTATTTGTACATTTGAGATTGCGGGGCGAGCATCCGACATGTGGACTGCCGTCACTGCCTGTTTGTATATTATTCTTTTGGGCACGACCGGGCTGAGGTCGATATACCCGTTGTATATATTTTACTTTCTTTACTAGGATTACCCCGCGGTGGGGTGCACGGATAGTCGGGTTCTAGAGGGCAACGAGCCCGCATCTCATGGCTTTGAGACGGAGGGGGCTTCACTCTAGAATTGACAGGCTATTTTTCGCACTCGTAGGGGGTACAGTTTGACCCAAGGAGGGGTGCTCAAGTTACCGGATTCCGTGAAGTGCTGGGTGGTCCATTCACTTTGCTGTAGGGGGCTACTTCGCTTCAGCTTTGGCGGGTAACTTGCCGCGCCCGTAGGGGTCTAAGATTCCATTGCACATGCTATCCACACAACCAGGGGAACGTCGGGTTTCAGTAGCGGCTCTCTGAAACCCGGGGATCCCAGATTATCTGTATTGGTCTGTGATGCTTATTACATTTCTGTGATGTTGCATTTTATCACGCCTTGAGCGATTATTATATATTGATATATATACTAGTAGATGTTGTATATGTTTTACTCCCGCGCTAGTCCAGTCCTCGCTCTGTCGTTAGTTAAGTAACCTAACGGGTGATGACGGGACCAAGTGGCGAATGCGGATGGCATATACGTACATCATATTTTCGTTCTTTATTGGTGTGATCAATTGATGGGGCTGCGTTGATTTGGATCAATGCAAGCTAAACAAACCTGTTCGATGTTGTTGGAACATTTTTTCAAAAAGCTGTTATTGTGAGGACATTTTCTTTTGTTTTGCACAGTGGTAATAACTTCAAATCGGTTATGAATATCCAGCACCCCAGTCGACGAGGCAAGGGCCGAGATCCCTTCACCGGGAGTGACCCCTTGGATAGAAGTTTGCGTCAGGGTAATAACTTCACTATAGCCGATTGCCTTTTGCTTTGCATCGTGGTATTCAGTTGGAATATCCTGCACCTCATTCTACGGGGAAAGAGCCGAGATCCCTTCACCGGGAGTGACCTCTTTAGCAAAGATTTTCGCTACTATATTTTTATAAAATGCTATCCGGTTCCTTCAACGATATCAAGTTCATTACGTTAAAGGTTTTTCGCCAAAAACTATTCGTAGCCCTCCGTTATTTCAGAAAGGTAGCACTTAGTATTCATGCTGTGTATGTTGGCTTTCGTCAAGGCATAGTGTATGGTAGCTATTTGTTACTTTTTTGCTGCATAGATAGATGCGTTAGTTTGGGAAAGTCATACTACTATTTTGGCCTTCGTCAAGGGTATGTACGGGTGGGTTCAAATTAACCTGCATAATGATGGATAGATCTTGACATGTGACTTATGATATGTTGGCCTTCGTCAAGATCATAAGAGCATGGGGTAAAAATCACATCGGGAGTTTCTAAAGAAACTGAAACTTGCCAGATATGCGCATACCTTCTGGAGTGTGATAACGTGAGTGGATTCCATCACGTTATCATGCAATGATAGTTGGATCCCGATTCCCACTGATGAGTTGGTTTACTCCTCGGATGATCCCGACTAATTCTTTTTCAAGTTTGGAGAAGAATTTGAGGTTACAGTGGGAGATTTCCTGATTGGATAAATTGATAACCATTCTGATCTATCTTAGAGAGCACGCTTAGTGTTTCTTTTCTCTCTCTCTCTCTCTGGCAGCGACCATGACCCGACCCTTGACTATGACTCAGTGACCAAGTTAACCGAACCTTCTTAAAACACTGGATTTTGGATTGTCAGAGTTGCATACCTCATTGCCACTCCTTCTTTTACCCTTTTCTCCAGAACACCCCGTATTACTACGAACATCCAATTCTATTGGATAAAACCATCGTATGGTTATATATGAACTCGAAGGAATTTATTTGAGGATGGTTTCCGGTTCTGGAGAAAACGAATAGGACTATTCAGTTATCTTTTCCTTTTACCTTCTCTCAGGTTGCGAGTGTTCCTTGGATTAGGACAGTATACCTATTATGCTTATTGGATAGTCTTCTTCGAAACCATAGGCAGGTGCCGAACGGTGGGGAATGAAGAAAACCAATTAGCCTAATGATGGTGTACAGAAGGTAATAAGTAAAGACAAATAAAGGGATTAGTAAGAGGGCAAAGTAAATTGCGACTACTATTCACGACCAAACCAAGTATTTCATCGCCACTCCTACTTCACCTTTGTATTTCTCCAGAACACCCCGTATCACTATGAAGATCCACAGTTATTTGGATATTCCATCGTATGGTTATATACGAACTCGAACGAACTTGTTCCAGTTCGGGGATGGATTCTGGTTCAGGAGAAATAGGAATAAGGTTTTATTCAGTTGTCTTTTATCTTTACCTTCTCTCGGGTTGCGAGTGCTTCTAGGATTAGGACAGTACACCCATTATGCTTATTAGATAGTTTTCTTCCAAACCATAGGCTGGTGCTGAACGGTAGGGAAGGGAGAAAACTATTTAGCCTAAGAGGGTGTACAGAAGATAATGGATAAAAATATATAAAGGGATTTGGAGAGATGGCAAAGAAATATACGGTTACAGTTGTGAATCTGATAATGGAAGAGGTATTACTAGGAATACCCGGATACCCCTTCGAAACATTTATATGTTTCAGTTTCACTGTGTATTGTTAAAAGAAATATGATTTCCCAATTAGCCCTTACTCCAGGGTATGTATTTACCAGGTTTGATTCTCACATCTGTGTAGTTTTACAGATGATGAGTGGGAGTAAGTTATTGGGAATTGGGTGATCATCCTCATTATATCGGGATTCGTTGTAATTGGTGATATTTGAAGAAATCACCTGGGTTATTTGCCGGACGACAAATATTTGGTTTTGAATATCCGTTGTAATGTACCAATTTCAAATTGATATATCCGTACATTTATTTCTATAAATTGAGATAAAACTTTTTGAAATTATGTCTATAACATTTACCTATATCAGTGGATTGTTAGATAAGGAGCATTAAACAACGGTATAATTCTTCTTAACCATAAGTACAGTTTTCAACCTACGACACACAGGGAATGAGTTATTAGACTCATGGGACTTATACAGAGTATTGTATGTTGTCCAGTGTCCATTAGGACAGAGGGGTTGGTACTCGTACTATATTCTGTTTACTTGTGACTTCTCTAGTTCTTAGACATGTGTTTCATAGAAATACAAGATCCAAGTTTTGAGAAGTTATAGGTATATGAATGTTCCCCTCCGAATGGCGGCCGAGACGTTAGGACGTCTGTGCCTGAGATTCTGGGCAGATGCTATTTGGTTTTATCCGTCTACCTCTCCGAAGATGCCAAGTTGATTTATGGCACCGTGTATCGAAGGTTTAGACGGATGCGGCCGATGTAGCAGACTTTGTCAGATTTCCCCTCGCTTGAGGGGTTTTTGATTATGGAGACGCTCTTCCCTGCAGGCGCAAGCCCCTGCAGTTAATTACGCTACCGCATCGCGGTAGCCACTTTCTCCTTCTCCAGAATTTCACTTCGTGTCGCATGTGTTTGTTTTGTTTGTGGTTGCCCGTGGATTGTATACGGAGACTGAGTAATGCCGTCGCCCGTAGGACGTGGATTAGTCCAAATCCGTATTCACTTAGATTTAGGTTTGGTGTTTTAGTTTAAGGATACGTTAGACGCGTTGAGGCTAAGATCAACTTAAACATTCGTTAAGGATACGTTAGTCCTGTTTAAGACTAACATCAACTTAACGGGGTGATCCATTTAATATATGGCCGTCGGGACTCGTCGCCTCTCTGACGTCGTTGAAGGATTACAACGATAGGTGTCAGGGGAGTTCAGAGATGTACCCTTGAACCAAAGTCGATTTGGAGTTTTATGGTTCATTTGAATGTTTAAGTATACGTTAGCCATATTTATGGCTAAGATCAACTTAAACGGGACCGTTTAGATCCGGTAAAAGAGCATTTGGAGGCTCTATTGTTCCAGTTTAGGGATGTAGTGGTCTATTTTCCAGTTTAGGGACGTGGTGGTCCATCGCCAGTTTAGGGACGTGGTGGTCCATTATTAGTTTAGGGACATTTCGGTCCGTATTCATGTGTGGTCGTTGGGACCCGTCACCTCTCTGACGTCGTTGAGGAATTACAACGATAGGTGTCAAAGGAGTTCAGAGATGTACCCTCGAACCGGTTGTAAACTGATTTAACTGAGCGATCTCGCTCTGTCAATTTAATTTAAGGACTTACGGCC
Source organism: Agapanthus africanus (assembly GCA_030015575.1). Taxonomy (NCBI): domain Eukaryota; kingdom Viridiplantae; phylum Streptophyta; class Magnoliopsida; order Asparagales; family Amaryllidaceae; genus Agapanthus; species Agapanthus africanus. The sequence goes on along the minus strand of CM057339.1, from coordinate 816,146,716 downwards.
AAAATTGGACTAAGTCCAGTTAAAAATGGTCAACATGTTATTTGCCTTTGCGTTGCATTTTTATTTGGGTTCTACCCATGAATGATGCAGAGCATCAATTTGTTTTGGGCTCTGCCCATTTAGGAATGATACAGAGTATCAGTTTAAATTGGGCTCTGCCCTTTTATTGCTTTGCAATTTATTTAGGCCTATTAGGTCTTTTTGATTTGGGCCTGACCCTTCAAGAAATGCGTTGCATTTATTCAGGCGCTCTGCGCCAATTAGGGAGCGCAAGTGCTTGTGATGACGACACGTGTCACGCAAGCGTGGTGCGCTGCGCCAATGCGCTGCGCTTGCGCTGCTGACACATAGCGCGCTCTGGTGAGTTACGCCAGCCTCAAAGAGCAAAGCTCTATCTTAGAAGCGCACAGCGCTTGTGAGTCAGATGCTGACACGTGGAACTCTTTGGTGGTTTGCGCCAACCCAAGAGCGCAACAGCGCAGTTTGCAAGTGCAAAGCACTATAATTCAAAAAATCTCTTAAAATCTCTTTAGAACCAATGGTTCATGACAAAGTGTAAAGCACTGTTTGATTTTTTGATCTAATTTAGATCAAAGAAAAAAGTTTTTCTTTTTATTTCAAGAACCAAAGGTTCGTAAAAGTGCAAAACACTATTTTCTTTATTTTTTTTTGTTTTTTCTTGTTTTTAAAGAACCGGTGGTTCATAAGAAGTGCAAAGCACTGTTTATTATATGAAGAACATTGATCTGGTTTTTAGATCAATGATTTTTTAAAAGATATTTCTTCTCTCTCGTGAAGGTTTTTACCTTTTTCTTTTAAATTTTCTCAGAGTTCTCTCTCTGTTTGAAGCTCTTGACTTTTTTCAAGAAAAATGTCCCTCCGAATTGAGGTCTGGGTCCTTTTTATAGTGCCCATAAATTAGTTAAATTTGTTAAAGAAATTTTTCTGAGTGATTTGGGGAATTTTCCCCACCGTTGGATCTTTGATCCAAGGGCTTCTGTTTTACAGAAGAAAATTTTCCCGTTTTAACAAGAACAGAAAGATTTCTAAGAAATTTTAATTCTGTTTGGCGCAAATGCCCCAGCGCGCGACACGTGTCGCGCAGCGCATCTGCGCTGACACGTGTCGCGCAGCGCAGTGCTTGCGCAACCGAAGCGTCGCTTCAATTAACTTTTAAAACAGAGCTTTGCTCTAATTGGGTGCGCTACCTTGGGCGCTGCGTTGATGCGTCTGCGCTTGATACGCGGCGCGTTGCACGCAGCGCAAAGAATTTGAAGCGTTGCTTCATTTATTAAAGTTTAAATTTTCAAAGCAGAGCTTCGCGCTGATTGGGGGAAGATGAAGCGTTGCTTCATCTCCCGCCTCGGAATTTGAACAGAGCTTTGCTCTGATTGGGGTAAACAAATGCCCCCCACCGTTGCGCTTACGTGGCCCCAAACGTGAGCGCAACGGTGGCGGAATTCCAACCGCCGTGGCAACTTTTGGAAGTTGAAGAGGCACTTGATGCCTATAAATAGGACCTTTGGTCCCCCACAGATGTTTATCATCTTTCAGATTTTTATTTTCAAAAAACTTCAGAGCTTTGCTCCTGCCTTCAAGAACTCCAGAGTCTTGTTCTCTTTTCTAAAGTTTTTAGAAAAAACTTTAGGTAAAATTGATTCTTAGATTAATTCAATTTTAATTAATCTTAACCAACAGAGCTTTGCTCTTGCCTTCAAGAACTCCAGAGTCTTGCTCTCATTTCCAAAGTTTTTAGAAAAACTTTAGGTAAAATTGATTCTTAGATTAAATTAATTTTAATTAATCTTAACCAACAGAGCTTTGCTCTCATAGATCTTCTGATCTAAAGAGATCCCCATTGGGGTTTCATAAACAGAGTTTCACACTTAAGAACTTATAGATTTGCAGAGCTTTTTTCATAGGTTTTAATCCCTGAACAGAGCTTTGTTCTCGAGGAATTTAGCCCTCAGTGTATATTATTTTTCTACTATCGCTAATCTTCCTGTGGTATTTGCTCCAGGCATAATGGCGGTGCGTCTATACAGTTTGCACGAGTTCATCACCTATGACGATATCCGTGCACAGGGTCGTCAACAAAACCGGGAGTTTACAGACGCTCAATGTGCAGAGGTCATGCGTCGTCTAAACGCAAGCGGTGGTTGGTTGTTTCCTCGTCGTTTGGCTCTCTTGAAAGTCATGCTGGGATCAATATGGAGAGCACTTCCGGGTCTTAACGAGGCCCTACCGATCAACGCGCTGGATGATGCCGAAGACAAGGTGCATTCAGTATACCTGACGGAACTGATCTCGAAGAAACGGCGGGACGGCCTCATTGACATACTACATCAAATCTTCCAGCAGACGACGATAATTACTGCTTATAGGAGGCCGGGAGGGCTTGCTGAGGATCTTGACACACAGGAGCGCAAGAGGCTGCGCATATGAATAATTAGAAAGGCCAGAAGAACTCTGGATGGCCTTACTTTTGAATTCCTCAATCCGTGCCCCGGATCTGAGGTTATACCGTTGTAATAATTTGAATAATATTTCTTATTCATTGCTTTTATGATTGTAAGAATTTTAGCAACATGAATGGAAACCCCTCCTTTTTCTTTATTTCAGCTTGTCTTATTTCTCGTCCTGAGTCCTCTGCCCATGTATAAATAAGTGTGTCTCGAACGCTTGGTCAAATGCAAATCGGATGTTCTTTCTGTCATTTTCTTCTTTCTTTTATCGTTAGCAGGTTGTCTTAATAACCATGGTTGACGGATGATTAGAGCGAGTATCCCGACCCTCTCAAGAAACAGCGATGGCTTAGGCCGCAGGTTCAGATCTGCTGCCTAAGACTTTTCAACTCTATGAGCCGTGAGGGTCTCATAGAGACTTTTCTCCCTACGGATCGAGAGGATCTCGTAGGTGGGTTTTTCTCCTTAGGAATCGTGAGGATTCCTAAGTGTGGTTTTCTCTTATAAGTCGTAAGGATCGTACAAGAGAATTTTTCCCTCTTATAAGTCGAGAGGACCCGTAAGCGGTTGTTTCCCTCCTTGTCGAAACTCGACTTTGGAGAGTGAGACCCGTGAATAGTACGCAAGAGACCGTTTTAGATCGACTTGTAGGGTCCCATTATTCAGGAAGCAAGTTTTTCAATTCCTGCTGCCTGAGGCTTCATCTTGCGAGTTGAGACGAATCGGGAGTTTTCCCGCGGAGACACTGGTTTCTCTGCGAGCCGGCGCGAATCAGGAGGCTCTCATCAAGGAGTGTTTGTATCCGTAAGTCAAGGAGTTTGATAGGGATTATTTGTTTCCCGAGCGCCAAGGATTATTTGTTTCCTTGGGGTTTGAAACGAGTCCAGGATTTCCTACGGAGGCACTGGTGGCTCTGCGAGTCGACGCGGATCAGGAGGCTCTCGTCAAGGAGTGTTTGTCTCCGTGAGCCGAGGAGTTTGCTAGGGATTATTTGTTTCCCAAGCGCCAAGGATTATTTTTTTCCTTGGGGTTTGAAACGAGTCAAGGATTTCCCACGGAGGCACTGGTGGCTCTGCGAGTCGACGCGGATCAGGAGGCTCTCGTCAAGGAGTGTTTGTATCCATGAGTCGAGGAGTTTGCTAGGGATTATTTGTTTCCCAAGCGCCAAGGATTATTTGTTTCCTTGGGATTTGAAACGAGTCGAGGATTTCCCACGGAGGCACTGGTGGCTCTGCGAGTCGACGCGGATCAGGAGGCTCTCGTCAAGGAGTGTTTGTATCCGTGAGTCGAGGAGTTTGCTAGGGATTATTTGTTTCCCAAGCGCCAAGGATTATTTGTTTCCTTGGGGTTTGAAACGGGTCGAGGATTTCCCACCGAGGTACTAGTGGCTCTGTGAGTTGACGCGGATCAGGAGGCTCTCGTCAAGGAGTGTTTGTATCCGTGAGTCGAGGAGTTTGCTAGGGATTATTTGTTTCCCAAGCGCTAAGGATTATTTGTTTCCTTGGGGTTTGAAACGAGTCGAGGATTTCCCACGGAGGCACTGGTGTCTCTGCGAGTTGACGCAGATCAGGAGGCTCTCGTCAAGGAGTGTTTGTATCCGTGAGTCGAGGAGTTTGCTAGGGATTATTTGTTTCCCAAGCGCCAAGGATTATTTGTTTCCTTGGGGTTTGAAACGAGTCGAGGATTTCCCACGGAGGCACTGGTGGCTCTGCGAGTCGATGCGGATCAGGAGGCTCTCGTCAAGGAGTGTTTGTATCCGTAAGTCGAGGAGTTTGCTAGGGATTATTTGTTTCCCAAGCGCCAAGGATTATTTGTTTCCTTGGGGTTCGAAACGAGTCGAGGATTTCCCACAGAGGCACTGGTGGCTCTGCGAGTCGACGCGGATCAGGAGGCTCTCGTCAAAGAGTGTTTGTATCCGTGAGTCGAGGAGTTTGCTAGGGATTATTTGTTTCCCAAGCGCCAAGGATTATTTGTTTCCTTGGGGTTCGAAATGAGTCGAGGATTTCCCACGGAGGCACTGGTGGCTCTGCGAGTCGACGCGGATCGGGAGACTCTCGTCAAGGAGTGTTTGTATTCGTGAGTCGAGGAGTTTGCTAGGGATTATTTGTTTTCCAAGTGCCAAGGATTATTTGTTTCCTTGGGGTATGAAACGAGTCGAGGATTTCCCACGGAGGCACTGGTGGCTCTGCGAGTCGATGTGGATCAGGAGGCTCTCGTCAAGGAGTGTTTGTATCCGTGAGTCGAGGAGTTTGCTGAAGACACTGGTTTCTTCGGAGTTGGAATGAACCGTCGAGGTTTGGCTTTGTCTTCTGATGGAGTCTATTGGGAAAGTATGGTTCCCTCCTTGTTTACGCCCTTGGATTGTATACAGGGATCGATGTGATCTTAACTGTAGGGCCAAAGTTTTATCGTCATTTTTTTTGTTTTATTTCCGCGATGCTCTATCATTTCAGCTTTTATATCGCGAAGGTCGTGATTGCCCAATCATTTCGGCTATTTTTCGCGGTGCCCAATCATTTCGGCTATTTATTTTTATCTTTACTCGCTGCTTTTTATTGCGAGTTGCCCCATCATTTCGGCTATTTCGCATGCATACATTTTACTTGCTGCTTTTTTTATTGCAAGTTGCCCCATCATTTCGGCTATTTCGTATGCGTGTGCGGCCTACTGGCTTTTCGCCGTAAACCTGAAATTGGACACCGATTTCGGCATCAGCACTGCTACAACTGGGATATTGCCAGGAGCGAATCATCATTTGCCTCTGTCGTTGTCGAACAAAAGAGGCTTAGCGACCAGGGTTAAGGTCCTGTCAACTAAGGCTTTTGACTTCATGAGCTGTAAGGGTCCCACAAAGGTATTTCTCCCTACAAGTCGTGAGGATCTTGTAGGTGTATTTTCTCCTTAGGAATCGTGAGGGTTCCTAAGTGTTTTGTTCCTCTGTAAGTCGTAAGGATCCTACAGGAGGGTTTTCTCCTCGTAAGTCGAGAGGATTTACAAGGGTTGTTCACCATGCAAACATATCCCTAGTCTCGGATGGGACTTGGTTAGGGAAATGTTTATTCGCGCCCGTGGATTGTATACAAGGGCCAATATAGGACCACTTGTAGGGCAATGTCAAAAGTTGTGGAGGTTGCTTAAGTACAGGTTTAGGCCTCTGTAACTTAAGACTTTCAAATCTTACGAGCCGTGAGGGTCCCATAAGAGAGTTCACCTTACGAGTCGTGAGGATCTCGCAAATGTATTTTCTCCTTAGGAATCGTGGGGGATCCCTAAGTGTGTTGTTCCCTTGTGAGTCGTAAGGATCTCACGCGGGTGGTTTCTCCTTACAGGGTCGAGAGGACCCTATAAGTGTTTCTTAACGAGGTTGCGTCCTTTCGGGTTTCACAAAAACTCGCCGGTAGTCCTGCTGTTTTTACTCACGGAGCCCTTTCGGGTTTTCATCCGTGCCCATTTTGCTTATGGACATACCGTTTTTTTATTATTGTTGTTGTTTTTTTTCTCTCTTTTTTTTACAAGGTCACGCCCTTTCAGGTTTTCACGAACACTCACCGGTAGCCCTGCTGTTTTTACTCACGGAGCCCTTTCGGGTTTTCATCCGTGCCCTTTCTGCTTATGGACATACCGTTTTTTTATTATATTTTTTTCTTCTTTCTTTTTTTTTATCTCGTCAGCCTAAGGATGCTGCGGTATTAGTTTAAAGACGTTCCGGTCTGCTATTGAGAAGACTGGCTACATGCTTATAAAGTTCGAGCTTAGGAAGATAGCGAGAGGACATAGTCGTCGTCATCTATCATTGACCTAGGCCGTGACTCATTAAGCGTAGTATTTCTTTAGGGAGCGACCATTTATTGGCCTGAAAAGCCTTTCACCGTGCATGTCCATGAGTAAATAGGCCCCACCGTGGTAGCCCTTATCTATGATATACGGGCCCTCATAGTTTGGCTCGAATTTTCCCCGCTTGGCGCGATTGGGGATCATGGGCCTTTTGACCACTAGTACGAGTTCGCCTTGGTGGAATGTCCTCAGTCGGGTCAGTCTTTCATATGAGCGTGTCATCTTCGCTTTGTAAGCTTCCAGATTTTGTTGCGCTATGAGTCGGGTTTCATCAAGAGCGTCAAGCTCTTCAAACCGGAGGTGAGCATTTTCTTCATCCGTCAGCTCGTAGTGAACTGCCACTCGCAGAGAGGGTAACTCTATCTCGAGGGGGAGTACTGCCTCGGTGCCGAACACCAATGCGTAGGGCGTTGTGTTCGTGGCTGTCTTGAATGTAGTTCGATACGCCCAAAGAGCCTCTTGCAGCTTCTCATGCCAGTCTTTCTTACTTCGGGACACCGTTTTCTTTAAAATCTTTGTTAAGGTCTTGTTGAAAGCCTCGGCGAGACCGTTGGCTCGCGGATTATAGACTGAGGAATATCTCCAGTCTATATTATGCTGCTGCGCGAAGCGGCTGATTTTATGACTTCGGTAGGCTGGCCCGTTATCAGAGATGATCCTTCTCGGGGTTCCAAACCGATATAGGACATGCGTCTTGAAGAAATGGAGGATATTCTCTGTCTTCACTTCCCTCAACGGTACCGCTTCTGCCCATTTAGAGAAGTAGTCAGTCGTCGCCAGGATGAAACGATGTCCCTTAGACGATGCTGATTCGATGGGGCCGACTATGTCAGTTCCCCACATTTCGAATGGCCAGCTAGCCACTGTCGGATGTAGTGGATTTGGATGCTGATGGATGAAGTCCCCATGAATTTGGCATGAGTGACACTGCTTTGCATATTTGAGGCAATGTTGAATCATCGTGGGCCAATAGTAGCCCATCTGTTTGATCTTCAACTTCATCTTTGGGCCTACTTGGTGAGAACCGCAGATTCCGTCATGAACTTCCTGAACGACTCTTTCCGCTTCGTCCTGTCCTAAGCATCTCAGCCACAGAGAATCGAATGACCTCTTGTATAGAGTATCATTGACGAAGGCGAAAGACAGAGCTCGTTTCATGAGCTGATGTCTTGCGGACGCATCTTCGGGCATTCGGTGGGATTTGAAGTAGTCTATAAAGACTTCCCTCCAATCCTCAACCTTCTCATGGTCTTTTATTTGTAAGGTCATCTGCTCAGTCGCTCCCTTCTCTTCGGATGATTCCGGAGGTATTTCTGCTGGGGCGAGCACTCGACGACTTTGTACCATGATTCTAACATCATCGAGGTTCTCGTTAGCCAATTCTTTAGCGAGTTTGGCCAACGCATCCGCTTTGCTGTTTTCTGCGCGCGGTATGCTTTCCAAAGTATAGAAGGGAATTTGGGTCAGCAGTTGTTGCACCTTTTCACCGTATTTTACCAATTCCGGTTTGCATGTTTGGTAGTCGCCGTTTACTTGACTGACGACCAGCTGGGAATCTCCATATACGAAGAGGTTTTCAATTCCCATGTCGATGGCGATCTCGAGGCCTGCTATCAAAGCTTCATATTCGGCTTCATTATTCGTCCTCGGCTCTTTTAAGGAGAAAGCGAAGCGCATTATTCCTCCGTGTGGGGTCACGAAAATAAGGCCTACCCCCGATTTGATTATGGGGGTACTTCGCTTGCGCTTTTTCACGGAAGATGCTCCATCGAAATAGAGTTCCCATCGGGTATCGTTTCCATTGATAGCGTCAAACGCATGTTTGTCTGGCAATTCGCAATTGAGAGGAGAATCAGCCGGTATCGGATGCTCAGCGAGGAAGTCGGCGATAGCTTGGCCTTTCACTGCCTTGAGAGGTTGATATGTTATCGAGAACTCCATCAAGAGCAGAGCCCATTTAGCGAGTCGTCCCGTCAATGTGGCCTTTGACATTAGATATTTGAGAGGGTCCACCTTCGAAATGAGACGGACTTCATGTGCTAATGCGTAATGTCTGAGCTTTGTTATCGCGAAGATCAATGCCAGGCAATGCTTTTCAATAGGGGAGTAATTGCCTTCTGCCCCCAGAAGAACTCGACTTAAATAGTAGAGTGCTCTTTCTTTTCCCTGGTCATTTTCCTGCGCCCATAATGCGCCAAAAGAACCTTCGAGGGCAGTTGTATAAAGGATGAGAGGTTTCCCCTTAACCGGAGCAGCCAACACAGGAGGGTTCTGCAGGTATTGCTTGATCTCATCCAGTGCGCCTTGGCATTTGTGATCCCAGATGAATGGAGTTCCTTTCTTCATCAGGTGACTATAAGGGCGACACTTGCCAGAGAGGTTGGCTATAAATCGCCGTATGTATGCGAGCTTCCCTTGGAGAGATCGCAGCTGTTTAAGAGTTCTTGGCGGAGGCATTTCCATAACCGCCTTAATCTTGGACGGATCTATTTCGATACCTCGGTGTCGGACGATGAACCCCAGGAATTTGCCCGAGGAAACCCCGAATGAACACTTAAGAGGGTTCATCTTCAAATTATATTGTCGAAGGCGTCGAAATACAGTCTTCAGATGTTCGAGATGTTCCTCGTATGATTTGCTCTTAACCACGAGGTCATCGATATAGCACTCGACGATTTCAAGTATAAGGTCGTCGAAAATCTTCGTCATAGCCCTCTGATAGGTGGCACCGGCGTTCTTTAGACCGAAGGGCATTACCTTGTAACAAAATATTCCCAAAGGAGTCCGGAAAGCCGTATGTTTCTGGTCTTCAGGATGCATTTTTATTTGATTATACCCTGATAAGCCGTCCATGAAGGAGAAAATCTCATGCGTGGACGTATTGTCTATCATCAGTTCGGTGACTGGTACTGGGAAATCATCCTTCAGGCAGGCTTTGTTGAGATCCCGAAAGTCCACGCATATGCGCACCGTCCCATTTTTCTTCATCACTGGGACGATATTAGCAATCCATTCAGGGTATTGAACTTCCTGGATAAAGCCAGAGTCTATCAGCTTTTTGACTTCCGCGTTGATGCTCATCTCGAGCTCGAGCCGCATTCTTCTCGGCGCTTGTTTAACTGGCTTGACATTCGGGGATATCGCCAGTCTATGCACAACAACTTCTGGATCTAGTCCTGGCATTTCGGAATAGTTCCATGCGAAGCAATCTTTATGCTGTACAAGGACGTCCTTTAACGCAGCCACCCTCTCTTCAGACAGCAGCTCGCTGACCAATGTCGGTCGCGGATCGTTTACCATCCCCAACTCAATTTTCTTGAGGTTATCTGCAATGGTATGTGTTCTATCCTCCAACTCTTTTGGTGCTGGCGGAAATTCTGAGATCACCTCGTCATTGCTGCTCTCGAAGCACCAAGGAAGGTCGTCCATGTTTTCGGATTCTTCTTTTAGTATTGTTATCACGTGACAAGTCTGAATTCGCTTCTAATCCCAATGTGGAACTGGTTAATCTTTCGTGGCCTTGGGCTTGTGCTTTTGTGGTGGCGCTACCCTCCAGTTGTCGGACAGAGCGAATTTACCAAGCTGATACCGATCTTCGACCCAATTCTTGAAGGTGAAGCAATCTTCAAGAGGATGACCTATTACTCGATGGTAAGAGCAATAGTCCGGGTGTAAGACTTCGCTCGCTTGTTCGTGGTGTTTAGACTCCGGCAATGTAAGCATTTGATGTTTTAGAGCAAGATCAAGTATCTTCTTCGTCTTGTCATGAGGAAACGAGTATGCTCGACCCATTTTCTTCATGAGGGATATCTCGATGGCGCTCGACTCCCATATGCGTGGTTTCTTAGCTCTGCTTCGTTGTTGTTGAGCGCCTTTTTGGCCTTTCGACTTGTTTCTGCCTCCGCGTCAAGCCCTTTTTATAACAGGTTGACAGGGAGCGGCGTTTTCGTCTTTTACGGTCTGTTGAAAGAGGCGTTGCATTTTGGCTTTCTCATAGATTGCCATTTCACGATTGTGATCATATCGGACTTTTTGACCAGCTTCCCTTATAAGCCTATCCATTTGTTCTTCAAATGATGGACTGGGCATTTTTGTATCAGGAACTTTTACTGGTTCAGGATTAGTGTCCTCCCATTGAGCATCCGCTTCTTCATCGAAATTATGCACGACGTAACAGCTGTTTAGTAGCTCTCGTTTCTTTGACCGGATGTACCCAAGCCCTTTTGTTTCCATCCTCCCACTAGGCAGCTTGTGTTGAGTCTCGAGGACGTTCCAGACCCTGTCATAGAATTTAGCCTTTCTAACGGTCTGTTTGAAGGATATCCCCTGGCGTTTCAGCAGCTTCTTCAAACCTTCTGTATAATATCTGGGTAGACGAATAGGTTGAAGCCTGTCCAGCATTGGATCTGCTCCGTGCCAGATTTCTTTCTCCATTTTGTTTTCTTCAGAGCGGTAGAATAGGATTGCCTTCTCGCCTTTTCTTCTGGGAGGGATATAAAACGTCTGCAGCTCTTCTACGCTGTCGGTGTCGAGTGCATCCAGTTCTTTATAATGTTTAGGCGGCACCATGGCTACCTGCAGACTTCGCTCTTCATCAACAGAAGCTCGTATTGAAAGCCGAGCAGGGAATACAACATGAACTTCATCCTCCGAATCACTACTGAAGATCATTGAAGGAACGGATGGTCCCGGTTTGGTGTATTGGGGCGGACCCGAATAAATTATATTCTCTTCCTCCTCGGTATCACTGCCGAAGACAGGGATGGTTGCGTTAGTTTTGTTCTCCGGCTTGTGACACTTTTCAGTGTTTTCGAAACTCGGCAAGAAGTATTTGGCATCTTCATACTTGCGAATTTCATTCACGGAAAACGGATTCAATTCTCCTGCCATAGTGTACTCGAGACCATCCCTACAATATTTCATACACTGATGTTGTATAGAAGGGATGATATTGTACTCGTGTAATCATGGTCGGCCGAGCAGAGCATTGCAGCATGTCTTGGCATCTATAACATGGAATTTAATATCTGTGACGAGCAACCCGAAGCGTAGCGTCAATATCACAGATCCAAGAGTTTTTGATGATTGGGAGTCGAACCCGGAGATGGTGATCTTGTCTCGGGCGAGGTGTTGGACACTCATGCAAATTTCCTTTAACACCCGCACATTGAGTAGATTAACAGACGATCCGTTATCGACCAAGATTTTACCTATCTTTATGTCATGGCAGTATCCTGAGACATAAAGGGGACGATTGTGTTCGCACGTCCCGAGGAGAAGGTCTTCATCGCCAAAAGCAACGTAGGCCGTGTGCACCTCTTCCAACTCATCCTTCATCTTTTCTTCGGCTAGGAAGGCTTGGAACTGGTCCGGGTCTTGTAGTGCCTTAATCAAAGAATCCCTCACCTCTTTTGATAGTAACAGGGCATCAAGATGCTGAGTTGTGATGGTAGCTTTCTCAGATGCGCCAAGACGTTGTAATCTACCTTATTTCTTTTTGGCGGGTTCTTGGCGGTTAACTCTTCCGCCACTCGGTCATCTAAGGCGATGTCTTCGGAGACCTTCTCTTTCCTTTTGTCTTTCTTGTTTAAAGGTCCGAGATTCTTTTCAGGCAGCGTCCGATTGCGTAGCTGGATATTCTCGCAGACCTTCGGTCCTTCTTCTTTTCCCGAAGTGGATTCTTTAAAGAGGGGGCCAAGCTCTAGCTCCTCATCAGAATCGCTCCCGAATGTGGGCACTTGTGATCCTCCGGCATCAATCATGCAACAACCACCGGTAGTTTTGTTAAGCACTTTGATCGTTCCGCTCTGCTCTCGGCGAGCTTTGCGCTTTTCCCGCTTAAACTGTTGCCGGTGAGCAACATATCCTTGCCACCATCTATCGAAAACTTTGCACTCTTCAGTGGGGTGCGATACCTTCCGATGGTACAAGCAATAGGAGGGGTGGTTTTCCATTTTACCAGTAACGCTTTCCTCAGAGGATGGTAGCTTTATACCCATTGACACGGCTTTAGCAAACCTCTTCCTGATCTTGAATTTAGTTTTATCCGCGGTGGGTGCACTTTGCCCCAGCGGGAGTATCTCAATTCTTTCGTCAAGGCGCTGACGTTTGGCCCTTTCGAATATAACCGCTTCGCGCTCCCGATCAGCTTTGCTTTTTAAGAACGCTTCATTGAGGAACGCGTCAATCATTTCATCCGACGACTCCGGAATTTTTAGTTCAGGATTTGCCCCCAGCTTTTCAGCACAAGGAGTCTCCTCATCGTTTATGAACGAATGGGAAATCACATGGCAGCTTGCCACATATTCCTCGGATTCATCCAACGAACTACTTCCCTCATCTTCCTCTCAAAAGACATGGCTGAGGAACTCTTGGAATGTAATGGGGGTTCGTGCCTTCTGATTGTATTCCTCCAGCACGTCAATTTATTTTTGCAAGTTCGTGCGCTTGTCGTTAGGCTTCACGGGCTTCTTCAACTTCTTCTTCTTCTTTGAAGACTTCGACGGCTGGTTATGAGTGTTTGGGCCACTTCCACCAATCTTTTGAGTCGGACGAGGCTTTAGCATTCCTTCAATAATTTGCGGCTCCAATGGGTTCTTCCACTTGATTGCTGGACATGTCTGAAAATCATTTAGCATTCTCTTCGTTTTAGCTGATAATACAATCTCCCAAGGAGCTTCTTCAACGACGGAGTATGTTACCCCCGGCGTATTCGTCCCTTTAGAGGTGTGAGGCTGCGGGGGATTCACCTTCCATTTGTCTGATAATGCAAATTTGCCCTGTCGGTACTGGTTTTCAAGCCAATTTTTGAAAACGTAGCAATCTTCGATCGGATGGCTTAGTACTCGATGATAAGGACAGTAGTTAGGCTCGTTGACGTCATTTGGTTGCAACGGACATTTTGGATCTGGCAGGTTTATGAGTCTGTTGCGTAACGCCAGCTCGAATAACCTCCTTGTTTTATCGCGGGGAAACGAGTAAGGACGCCCTAGTCTCTCCTCAAGGTCTACGTACGGACGCGTATTACTTTGATGCACAACCGGCTTCGCATTGTTCGGTTGTTGTTGGGCATTAGCGACAACGATTGCTTTTCCCTTCCCTTTATCATTTTGGGAGTTCGGCTTTGGGAGAGGGGGTTTATGGCCCATCTGGTCCATCTGCGCTAGTTTGTCAATCAAAGCCTGGAAGGTAGTCGGCTTGAAGAACATCATAAACTGTGAGATGGTTGCTTGTGGATCGAGGGTTCCCATAAACATACCCACCGTGGGAGCTTCTTCAATGCGTTGCTCGCACTTCGACCATAAATTCCGCCATCGTATAGCGTACTGAACCCATGTCTCGTCGGGTTTTACCCTAGCGTTAATCAGTGCCGTCATCGGGGTACGTTCACTGGCACTTGCAAAACGTTGAGTAAACAGCAGCTCCATCTCCGCGAAGGTTTTGATAGAGTCGTTCGGGAGCTCAGAGTACCATTCGAACGCCGTATCTGATAAACTTCCAACAAACTGGCGAAGCAAAAGCTTGTCATCACCGCCGGTATTACCGCAAAGTGCCCGGAACTAGGCAACATGCTGGTGAGGATTGCCAGATCCCTTGTAGACATGGAACTTGGGAATTGTGTAACCCGGCGGGTACTTGATTTGGTCGTACCAATCTAGATATGGCCGCCCCGTTTTTACGACCTGGCCGGCTGCCTCAGCCGCATGATGAACCCGTATTTGCTGGGCTATGTACTCGTCCAAATCAGTTTTAGAGATTGTATCCTCTTTAACCGTTGATAGAGCGGGCTGAGGATTTGATGTCTCTCCCCTATCATCTCCAAGGACGATCGGGGGCTCTTCAGCCGGAAGATCTTGTTGTATCATCATTCCTATCATGTCTTGGAAGAGGAGGCTCATACGCTGTATGTTGGCTGCTTGTTCGACAGCCTCTTTGTCCTTCTTTTCCAATATTCGGCGAAGGAATTCGGCGTCAGTCTCTTGTTCCTGACGTTCATCTGAAGAGATTTCAGGGCTTTCTTTTGGCCCTGTAAGTGCAGCCATAGCGTTCATCATCTCCTGGAGCTTCTGTTGCTGCTCCTAAGCCTTGGTCACTGACCGTGTAAGCGGTCTATGACCCGTTGATGCGCGGCTGTCTTCTTTTCTCGATGCCATGTAAACCGTATGAACTGTTATGCCCCTTGACTTGGGGCATCAGGTTCACCATTTTTAACCTTTGCCGCTGACGCGGGAGCTTTCTCTGGCCTCCTTCTTTTGTGGGCCATTGAGGTTGAAGGAGCCGTTGAAGTGGGCATCCTAGCAACTGCTGTCCCCTGCTGTTTGATGGGATGGTCCTTGTCCTTTTCCACCTTCGCCTTTTTCTGGCGACGAAAGTGGTCTGGGTCAATCACAGAGTCTTGAACCCTCTGCCAAACTTTATAAATTTTTGAAGATAGCCGTTGAGGGGGCTGTTCTTGTTTCGTTTCCGGAACTCTCCATAGGTGGAGGAGATCTCTTCAATGTAGCAGTTGGAGAGTTCTTTCTCACCTTCCTCAGCAATTCAAAGCTGTTCTCAGTTGGAACAGCAGTGTTGACCTCCACCATCGGAGCAGGTGGAGTTAGCCCTGAGGGGGAGTTGCCCCCTGCCTTCCTCACTCGTTGCCAATGGCGACGTCGAGCACGACGAGCCGTTGGGATCGGCTCGGAAATTAAGATAGTTTCTTTTTGCCCCCTGTTTAAGTGTGGGGTGATTGCCGGTGTCAGCCTGTTGAAGATTGATGTTTTCTGACCAGCAAGAGCAGGAATGGGAATTGTCAGTCTTGCAAAGACTGACTCTTTGATGGGAGAAGCCGCCTTAACGACTTCCGGAGTAGCGGCCGTTGCTCTCCTTGGGACAGCCACTTTATGGTTCTGATCTAGCCTGGTGAAAACAGAGGCTGTTGGTTTGGCATTGTGCGACCCGTTGACAGGGGTCGTCGTAGCAGCGAGCCGGTCCAAGACCGACTTTTTGTTCACTTCCGGTGCAGGTATTGGCGCAGAGAAGCTTGTAGGTGGGATCATGGTCCCAAAGAACAGGCCAGTGGTGGCTTGGGTCACCTGGTCCACCGGCAGAGCGAGGGAGGAAGCCGCCTGGGGCCCATATGCTACACCTCCTGGTGGGGTGGAGCGTGCGTTGCAGTGGCATTTCGAGCAGATGGTGTAGTTAAAGGCCATTGAATCTTGAGTTCTGAGCCAGGCAAAAGACCAAATCTTAGTAACTTGAAATCCGAAGGCAACCACTTAACAAACCGCGATTGGTTCGCGAAGACGACACACGAAATGTGGAGTGGAAAGAGAAAGAGGTCCCACCGGGTATGCCAGAATCTGTTCCCCTCCGAATGGCGGCCGAGACGTTAGGACGTCTGTGCCTGAGATTCGGGGCAGATGCTATTTGGTTTTATCCGTCTACCTCTCCGAAGATGCCAAGTTGATTTATGGTACCGGGTATCGAAGGTTTAGACGGATGCGTCCGATGTAGCAGACTTTGTCAGATTCCCCCTCGCTTGAGGGGTTTTTGATTGTGGAGACGCTCTTCCCTGCAGTTAATTACGTTACCGCATCGCGGTAGCCACTTTCTCCTTCTCCAGGATTTCACTTCGTGTCGTGTGTGTTTGTTTTGTTTGTGGTTGCTCGTGGATTGTATACGGAGACCGAGTAATGCCGTCGCCCGTAGGACGTGGATTAGTCCAAATCTGTATTTACTTAGATTTGGGTTTGGTGTTTTAGTTTAAGGATACGTTAGCCGCGTTGAGGCTAAGATTAACTTAAACGTTCGTTAAGGATACGTTAGTCATGTTTGAGACTAAGATCAACTTAACGGGGTGATCCATTTAATATATGGCCGTCGGGACTCGTCGCCTCTCTGACGTCGTTGAAGGATTACAACGATAGGTGTCAGGGGAGTTCAGAGATGTACCCTTGAACCAAAGTCGATTTGGAGTTTTATGGTTCATTTGAATGTTTAAGGATACGTTAGCCGTGTTTAAGGCTAAGATCAACTTAAACGGGACCGTTTAGATCCGGTAAAAGAGCATTTGGAGGCTCTATTGTTTCAGTTTAGGGACGTAGTGGTCCATTTTCCAGTTTAGGGACGTGGTGGTCCATCGCCAGTTTAGGGACGTGGTGGTCCATTATTAGTTTAGGGACATTTCGGTCCGTATTCATGTGTGGTCGTTGGGACCCGTCACCTCTCTGACGTCGTTGAGGAATTACAACGATAGGTGTCAAAGGAGTTCAGAGATGTACCCTCAAACCGGTTGTAAACTGATTTAACTGAGCGATCTCGCTCTGTCAATTTAATTTAAGGACTTACGGCCAAAATTGGGCTAAGTCCAGTTAAAAATGGTTAACATGTTATTTGCCTTTGCGTTGCATTTTTATTTGGGTTCTACCCATGAATGATGCAATGCATCAATTTGTTTTGGGCTCTGCCCATTTAGGAATGATACAGAGTATCAGTTTAAATTGGGCTTTGCCCTTTTATTGCTTTGCAATTTATTTAGACCTATTAGGTCTTTTTGATTTGGGCCAGGCCCTTCAAAAAATGCGTTGCATTTATTCAGGCGCTCTACGCTAATTAGGGAGCGCAAGTGCTTGTGATGACGACACGTGTCACGCAAGCGTGGTGCGCTGCGCCAATGCGCTGCGCTTGCGCTGCTGACACGTAGCGCGCTCTGGTGAGCTGCGCCAGCCTCAAAGGGCAAAGCTCTATTTTAGAAGCGCACAGCGCTTGTGAGTCAGATGCTGACACGTGGCACTCTCTGGTGGCTTGCGCCAACCTAAGAGCGCAACAGCGCAGTTTGCAAGTGCAAAGCACTATAATTCAAAAAATCTCTTAAAATCTCTTTAGAACCAATGGTTCATGACAAAGTGCAAAGCACTGTTTGATTTCTTGATCTAATTTAGATCAAAGAAAACAAGTTTTTCTTGTTTTTCTTTTTATTTCAAGAACCAAAGGTTCATAAAAATGCAAAGCACTATTTTCTTTATTTTTTTTGTTTTTCCTTGTTTTTAAAGAACCGGTGGTTCATAAGAAGTGCAAAGCACTGTTTATTATATGAAGAACATTGATCTGGTTTTTAGATCAATGATTTTTTAAAAGAGATTTCTTCTCTCTCATGAAGGTTTTTACCTTTTTCTTTTAAATTTTCTCAGAGTTCTCTCTCTGTTTGAAGCTCTTGACTTTTTTCAAGAAAAATGTCCCTCCGAATTGAGGTCTGAGGTCCTTTTTATAATGCCTATAAATTAGTTAAATTGGTTAAAAAAATCTTTCTGAGTGATTTGGGGAATTTTCCCCACCGTTGGATCTTTGATCCAAGGGTTTCTGTTTTACAGAAGAAAATCTTCTTATTTTAAAAAGAACAGAAAGATTTCTTAGAAATCTTAATTCTGTTTGGCGCAAATGCCCCAGCGCGCAACACGTGTCGCGCAGCGCAAAGCGCAGCGCATCTGCGCTGACACGTGTCGCGCAGCGCAAAGCGCAGCGCATCTGTGCTGACACGTGTCGTGCAGCGCAGTGCTTGCGCAACAGAAGCGTCGCTTCAATTAACTTTTAAAACAGAGCTTTGCTCTAATTAGGTGCGCTGCCTTGGGTGCTGCGCTGATGCGTCTGCGCTTGACACGCGGCGCGTTGCACGCAGCAAAAAGAATTTGAAGCGTTGCTTCATTTATTAAAGTTAAATTTTCAAAGCAGAGCTTCGCGCTGATTGGGGGAAGATGAAGCGTTGCTTCATCTCCCGCCTCGGAATTTGAACAGAGCTTTGCTCTGATTGGGGTAAACAATGAATAAAGTAGAGAACCATATGGTGCAAGTATCAGGATTCTTCAAGGTGATCGAAGATGTAGATACTTGTGTATGGTATTCAGTTGATAGTAATGATTATGAGAACTTGCTTCTCTTTCAGGTTGCTCATATCTGGATGTACTCCTAAGTTGAGTAATGCTGATCGGCCTCCTTCCATTTAGTTGACATGCACTGGAGACAGCTGCATAATTTGAATCTGGTTCCAATTAAATCAATGCCTCTGCTTCTATATTGGATATAGAATAGTTCATATTTTAACAATGTTAAGGTACGAAGAGTTGTCCGGCTTATATTTAAAACCAGACTCTGGATAACTCAAGGCACATTTCTGTAATGGCAGTTTGTGGGTTGACCCGGGCTATGACGAGGGTTGACTTTCTACCATCTGGAAGATCAATAGTGATATTGTTTTTGACTTGCCACAGTTTTGATAAAAATGGATATTTTCAGAAAACAGTAGTGGGAGTATGGTAGAACTGGAAGTGATTCCAGAATCATAAACGATTACTGAAAATTTGATAAGAACCTAAAGATTCAATCTGGTTTGACATTCCATTGGCCACTTCGCAGATATGGTGGGTAACCTCAGGCACTCGAGAGGTACTTCGGTATACTCAAGGACGGCGAAAGGGATGTTCTTGTTTACCCAGGCTTGCCATTACTGTTGTTTCAGACTGTGAGACCAGGCAGGAGGATGAGTATAGCGTCGTTCTAAACTATCTTTAGAAGTGTATGTGTATATGACTCTGCAGAGGGTTGTCGTAGTCAGTGGGAGCAGCGGAAGCATAATGGACAAGTTGCTTATGTCTATTTATAGACTAAAGCGGTAATAGCGGAGATAGATCATCTATTTTTGATATGACAGTCATGGGTTTGATTTCATCAAAATAGGGGATGGATCTGTTAAGAAGGTAGTAGGGTGTGATGTCCTGGTATTTGGATGACATACACAGAGTAGGAAGTGAAATTCCTATACTACGATCGGTTATACTTTGGTTGTCACACAGTGGTTTCTCCACAAAAGATATAGATATAATATCGGATATTCAGGTTACTAGATCTATGGTTTTAGATCTAGATTTGGGAAGTGTCCCAATCTGGGTACTTAGACAACATTCTAAAGGTGTTTTAGAATGGACGGCTCCTGGCACGGTAGTATACCTACAGGTGATGGAGTCACCCTCTCTAAAGGTGTCTTACAGACTAAAGGGGAAAGTGATGTGCATGATTGGCAGATCACTTGCTTAGGAAATTGAGTTGGTCATGAGATGTCAAGTACCACACCAGATGTTGTTTTTGCACGAGCTGTAATAAGTTGATATTAATCCTATCCTGGAAAAACATTCGGAAGCAGTTTTAGAACATAAGTGGATGTTCTAGGGATATGATGATGACAGCCTCCTTCGGGAGATGGTTATCATTCCAGGCTTCCAAGGTGACCTGGATGACAGAGTGACTGTCAGAGTTATAGTTTTTCCTCTGACGAGGGGCAGTTGTTTGGACAGGAGGTCCAAGCGGATACTGAGGGAGGCATGGCGCAGGATACTGATTAAATTTAGTTGACGATACAGTCTAAGAAGTTTGGATTTGGAGTTCATTTATGAACTAGGTCCTATAAGACATCCAAACATATTCTAAGACAGGTATTGCTCATTTCGGGAGATGGCTTTCTCCACGAACTTAAGATAAAGAGAGATATAGAAAGAAACATCAGGGCGGACCCACTCACTGAGGCTATTCCTCGAACGCAATAGTTTCGCAAACGAGCTTTGTGAAACTGATTAGTAGAGGAGTTGGATGTTCGGTATCACATAGGCTGTGAGTATGCGACATCGCAATAATTAGCCTTGAGTGCAAGTGGGAGATTGTTGGATATAGCGCCCTCAGAGTCAATTATTGGATCGCAGGCACATGATTGCAATGATTGAGGGATGACCTATACCGGTAGGACAGTCTTACTCGAGAGGTTTGTATATTATCTGGTTTTCTTTATCATCATGTACATGCTTTAGGTGATATTGTAGTTCACTATAACATGTTGATAGAGAATAGTATGTTACCATGGTTTGTCTTTATCATTGTGTACTGCTTTAGGTGACCTTACAGGTCGCTATTACACGTTGATAGAGCCCTTAGGATTCTTGCTTGACTACCAGCAGTATGATGGAGATCATATACGTAAGAGTTGGGTAGTCTATAAGCATGTCCTTAAAGTGGTCCTTAGTTGTGGGAGTTTTCGAGACAGGGCATTGGTACTCCGGAGTAGACTAGTGTATACAGTCGAGACCCCGACGAGGAGCGGTGGCCGGTCTCACAAGCCACTGGTGTCAGTTGGTTCACCTAAGATGTATACAGGTGCTCATTGGGTTATGAGTACCCCGGACAGGACTCGCCGGGAACCTGTTAGTTGGTATTATACCTGACGTCAGATAGCAGTTTCCTGGTGACATGTGTACAGGTTAGTTCATCGACCTGAGATCGTCATTTGTCTCGTGTGAGTTCCCACTGTGCTTTTATTACTACCCTACCACGGCTCAAAGGAGTCGTGCAAACAGGTTTTAGTTGGGTACAGTCCCGAGCCATATGAAGGCAGTGAGCTGATCGGCAGGGGTTTCATCTCTCCCGGTATTGGGGGTGAGATCGTGCCGTGTCTAGGAGAGCTATTACATGAAGTCCTTGGCCAAGACAGGAGATTTACTAGTAGGTATTGCAGTAGTATCTCAGGGTGTTCTGGGTTACACTCCGACACGACTTGTACCGCTTTTGGGGGTCTGACTTTTACCAACCCCCTAGGCCCGCCATGCGATGCTCATAGACGAACGGATCGGACTGTATGTATATTGTCACTAACAGGCTCAGTAGGGTGTCAGGATGAGTTTGCTCATCGACCTCTCTTTTAGTCAATACGTGGTAGCCTGTTATGTACGGCTAGTATTTCTGACGTGCTGGTGGTTAAATGCACAACCAAAGTATTGAAAAGTCTTTAGAGTCCCCTACAGACAGTTTCTCAAGTTTCGGGCGAAATGTTGTAGAGCCCGTATGATATATTGCAGGGTCCGATCATATACGTGCAGTAGTGCATGGATCATGATCGGGCGGATCATACTAGTGGGCTTTGGTTGAAGCCGGATCCTAATATTAGATTTGTTGGATTACTTTAATCTCATCGCATTCGCATTCAGTCGGAATGCGGATGCAGGTATGTATATACAGGTGAGGGGTACTCTTGTGATCCGTCATGAGTTTACTTTAGTAGATGCCATTCTCTTTTTATTGTTGCAAATATTTGGATTAATATTTGCATGTGGAAATAATGAGCATAAAATCATGATTAAGAGTATTAATTGTGACACATGCACAAGTGATGACTGATGGTCTCTTTCTTTGTGCATGTGTCACATTTTTGATGGATTTGAGTGTTGAAATTAGAAGGAGAGAGAAAGAGGGCTGCCATATGATAGTTTGGTCTTGCATTTTTGATTCTAACACTCTCTCTCATTTTTATCACAAGGACACAAAAGAAAACAAAGGAAAATCTTCTTCTTTCTCCTCTTCTTTCTTTCTTGAGCTCATTATCTCCTCACTAATGGTATCCACTAAATCCTCAAGAGACAAAGTGATGACACACATTTTCTATTTCGCCTTGGAGACGTCGGCTAGAGAACTTCATGCCCGAGTTGCTTCGGATGAAGCGGGAGCCCGTAAAAAGACTCGATGATGTGGCGCCCTTTCCGACGAGGAGATCGAGATTGGAGATGCCGCGAGGAGCTTGGGTTGGTGGCCAAAGACCGAAGGACACGGATCGATCGGTATAGCTTTCCAACCTTTTCTGTAGTTGCTAGTTGTAGGTTAATGGTTCGATCCGGATTTAATATATACGATATCGCCAGTTTCAAGTTTTGAAAAAGTTTTCGTTTCCGTATTTTGGCCTCGGACAGACGGCCGGGGCGCTACCGTAGACTTACACCTTGCAGGATTTTCCGTACAGGTTGCTTTGTGGCTTGCTGGCACACTGTTCCTTCCGGGTGATTGCTTTGGTAGGTGGGTTCTTTGCATCAGGACCACCATTGTTTATTTATTATTTTTGTTGTATCTATAAACTCTATCAACCAGATTGTATATTTGAGAGAGATAGAAAACCAGACCTGTTATTCTTTCGACCTTAGAGTCGGTGTTGTATTATTATGGTTTTCATGCTGATTTGTGTTTTCTTTTGAGTTTTGATCTTCGCCCTTCAGCGTTCTATATTATATTGCTTATATGGTTGTGACCGTCGATTGACGATGATTTAGCTCCCGCTTGGGGATGCCTTTTTATTCATTTCGTATACTATTAATGTTGTATCCCGTTTGGGGCCAGTATTTACAAAAGAGACTCTGCCGAAATTTTCAGAAAATACTTGAGATTTTAAAAATACATACTTCGGCCTATACTGATTAAAACTACTTGTTTTCAATTGTTTTTTCCTTCACTTTACTGCTTCTTTGGTTTTGATTTCTGGGTTTTGGCTTACTTAGATTACGTACGCTTCAAGATGTTTTGTAATTTAAGTGCCGGTCATGCTCCGTACTTTTCGGGTCGTGACACACAACCATTGGTTTTTGGCACCTAAGATCGTATACGGGTGCTCACCGGGAGTGAGTACACTGGACGGACTCGTCAAGAACTTTTAGATGGTACTATACCTATCGTCAGATAGCTGTTCTCGGGTGACATGAGTACAACTTAGTCTTTAGACCTGAGATCGTCATTTGTCTCGTGTGAATTCCTATTGTACTTAGATTACTATGCTACCACGGATTTACCGGGTCATGCAAACATGTTTTAGTTGGGTACAGTCCTGAGCCACATAGAGGTAGCGAGTGATTATTGGGGATTCGTCTCTCCCGGTATAGCGAGTTGATATCGCACTGTTTTCGGTTGGCCTACACCATAAAATCTTAGCTAAGGAAGTTGGGATTTACTGATAGTTAGTTCAACAGTTTTCCGGATTGGTCCTGAGCCATATCGGCACGAATTAACGGGTTGTTAGGGTCTGACGTTTACCACCCTAAATCTGGTATGCGATATTCTTAGACGAAGAGACCAGACTGTATGGAAATTGTCACAGATAGGCTCAGTAGGGGTTCAGATGAGTTTTCTCATCGGCCTTCCTTTTTGACAGGTATCCGGGTAGACGTTACGTACATCTAGTGGCGCTTACGTACTTATGGTTATGGATTTATCCAATAACTCGCTGCCGGCATACTGTCGAGTCTTTAGAGTCCCATACATAGGGTTTCTCTGGTTTGTTAGTGTATATGCCCTAGGGGCTATTATTGTATCATACTAGCTTGTATATTACTTAATGGAACCTTAGGATATTCACAGTTATATTAACAGTCTTGCTAAACATGGTCATATGCTACTTGGTTTCATCTATCTTAATATGTGTGTACGAATTGATAGAGCCCTTAGGATCTTGCTTGACTATGTGATGGCAGTCACACTAGTGGGGGCTGGGTAGTCTACAAGCACATCCTTTTTCAGGTCCCTAGTCGTAGGATTATCAAGACAGGGCATCGATACTCCGGAGTAGACTAGTGTGTACTCTTCTCATCCCAGTTGGGGAGATGGTCTGTCCCACGGCCATCGGTACGTCGTACTGGAGATAGTATAGAAGTGCTCGTTGGGTTATGGGTACACCGGACAGGACTCGCGGGGAACTGTTGGTTGGTATTATACCCGTCGTCAGTTAACAGTTCCCAGGTGACATGAGTACAGCATAGTCCGCACACTTGACACTGCTGCTTCGCCTCGAGTGTGTTCCCACTGTTCTTAGATTGCTACCCTACCACGGCTCAAAGGGGTCATGCAAACAGGTAGCAGTTGGGTGCAGTCCCGAAGCACTTGGAGGCAGTGGCGGTTAGACAGGATTCGTCTCTTCCGGTATCGGGAGTTGATATCGCGCTGTGTCATAGAGCCATTACGCAAAGTCCCTGGCCAGGGCAAGCGAGATTTACTGGTAGGTTTTCTAGTAGTTTCTCAAGGTGTAATGGGCTTCGCTCCAACACGACTTATACCTCTTTTAGGGGACTGATGCTTGCCGCCCACTATGCCCGATATGCGATAATCCTAAACGAACAGACCGAACTGTACGGAGATTGTCACATCAGGCTCAGTAGGAGTTTGGATGGGTTTCCTCATCGGCCTTCTTATCGACATCTACCTAGGGACTGTTACATACAGCTAGTGCCGCTTGAGGTCTGTGGTTAAACCCACTGCCAGCGTAGTAGTCGAGTCTTTAGAGTCCCATACAGAGAGTTTCCCTGCTCCGGATGAAACGATATAGAGGTCGTATGGTTTTACGACAAGGGTTCGGACGCATACGTGTGTTTACGCACGTACGATATTCGGACAGTTTTTACTAGCCGGCTTTGGTTTAAGCCAGATTCTAGTATCGGATTATTGGATTTATACAGTCTAAAGTTTTTCCGTGTTTTCACGGATAGGAGGGGCGTTCTCGTAATTGGCGAGAAGCTTCTAGAAGGATGTTGGTTTGGGGGTTAAGGTAGCATTTGCATTTATTGATTTAGTGACTCATTTGTGTGATTCATTCATGTAATTAATGGTGCAATAAATGGCTAATGACTCATGTAATGAATCACACATAATGAATAAATGAAGCATGATGATAAATCATTTAATGTATTCATTTAATAAATCATTATGCTTCATATATTCAAGAAGAGTTATTATTTCATTATCATTCTCATCCTCACCTTCTCTCTTCTCAAGCTCTCTCTCTCTCTTCAAACCCTAATCCTACCCTCTCATGTGTTGAGATCAAGGATTAGCAAGACTCATTAATCCATAATCATACTCTATATTCCCTAGGTGACTTTGATTAGCAATTAGAGAAACCTAATTACCTCAAGATTAGAGGCAAAGTTTGGAGTAGAAGCTCTTGGGTGGATCGTCTATTACAAAGAGGAGGCCGACGAGGAGGTGGATAACGAGAAGAAGAAGGACTTGGTTCATTAGGTATAATCTTCTTTCATAGTAGTTTATTACTCCTATGTTAGTGTTAGTTATAGCTTAGCAAAGATCCTTTCGGTTAGTCGATGTTAGTTTGTAGAAAAAGATTGTTTTTCATATTTCCGCCTCCCCGCAACTAGTGTGGTGTAATACATCGACTTACAGTGGTATCAGAGCCTTGCTAAACAATAACTAACTTATTAGCAAAGTCGTTAGAATTTCGAACGCAAAATAAACCGGAAAAAACATCAAATCTATCAAGTTTCTGTCGAATTTAAAACGAGGTCTAAAATTTTTTTCAGGGACCTCTAAAAATACATGCATGAAAATATAAGAATACTGGAGAAATTTGGGTTCCTGAATCGGCCACGACGCCATGGAACTGCGGCCGATCCAAGCGATCAGCCGCGGATCCGTTGCCGAGTTGAGGTCGATTCAACCCAAAATTCCCCAGAACTCTTTTGTGAAGATTTTGGTTCTTTCTAGAATGTTTATTTTTTGCTCAAGTCTTAGGTGCACAGAGAAGTTTTTGGAGTAGAATCTATTGTGTTTGTTCGATCGAAATTCTACGATTTTTGGCTAATTAGATTATATCTGTGAATTGTGTAATGTGTTCGTAAACCTGCCCTAACTGCTAGTATGTCGGTTGGCAGGGGGTTGCACATTTCTGTAATGATTTTACTGTTTGTGCTTATGAACTTGATTGGATTGTTGTGATGATTAGCTGGGGTTTGAGATGGGTTTCTATATTCATTCATTCGATGTAATTGTAAATTGTTGTAATATTATTTTGCGGGGCGTATCCAGATTGCGGTTGTAGCCATCGTTGTATTATTTCATTTTACTGATTTTTGCTCCTAGGATAGACCCAAGGTGGGGTGCACAAACTACATGGTACATTGAAATGTTTAGTGGCCTACTCACGTTGTTGAGGGAGACCGCTTCACTTCGGGTACTTGGCGGGTAGTTTGCCGTACCCGCAGGGGTCTAGGGTGGGGTAGTGGCTATTCATCACAACTGTGTAATCCGTCTTTCATTGCAGGCTCAAAAGAAACGCAGATTGTTTGTATATCCAATAATGTTCATCTGTGATCTGGAATGCCTATTATTGGGTCTGACGAATGTACAATATCTATATATGATAGTTATTTAGACGTCACTTATGTTTTACACCCGCGCTAGCCCAGACCCGCTCTGTCGTTAGTTAAGTAACCTAACGGGTGATGACGGGACCCCGTGGCGAATGCGGATGGCATAAGAGGACGTTGTATTTTCGTTGTTTTCTACAATGATAGGTTAATGATGGGACACATTATTATTAATGCAAAGAAAATAAACCGAAGTTGAATCGTTGGAACAGTTTAAAAGAAACCACTCGGTTATTTTTAAAACAGTAGATATTTTTAATTGCGGAGCTTTAACCACTCCTTTTAAAAGCTATCAGGTTCCTTCGGTCATATCAAGTTCACTATGTTCACGGTTTTGCCAAAACCATTCGTAGCCCTCCGTCATTTCATTTGGGTATTCAGTAGTATTCAAGCTTTGCATTTTGGCCAAAGTCAAGGTATAGTGTTTGGTAGCTGCTGGGTATTCATTTGTTGCATAGATGGATGAGTTAGTTTGGGATAGTCGTATTATCATTTGGCCAACGTCAGGGATATGTACGGATGGGTTCAAATTAACAAGATAATGATGGGTAGAACTTGACATGTGACTTATGACATTTTGATCAACGCCAAGGTCATAAGAGTATGGGGCAAAAATTTATATCGGGAATTTCTAAAGAAACTGAAATTTGCAAAGAGATACATACCATTTAGAGTTTGATGAATGTTGGTAGGATTCCTTCAGCATTATCATATGATGATATTTGGATCCCAATCCTACTGTGAGTATATGCTACTCATCAGGAGATTCGTCACTTAACGATCAATGCTATGAACCAAGTATGTGTCTAGAAAAGTGTCAGCGGGGCTACGCCCCCAGAGAAAATAGGTTACTTAATTAAGGAACTTCGCGAAAGCGTTGGAAAACCTCCCTCGAATTATCGACACTGGCCTGGCTGAACGGTTAAGCAAGTATTGTACGGTGAGAATAGTCCTGGCTAGTTCTTCCTTTTTGGTTTGAGGAGGGATTTGAGAAACAGTGGGAGCCATCTAGTTTAGATAAACTAGAAACCACTCTAAACTTGCAAGAGCATCATGCTAAAGTGTTCTCTCTCTCTCTTTCTCTCCCCTATTGCAGCGACCAGAAAATGACAGGACTTAAGTTACTACTAGAAAAAATATACTGACAGGGCCAAACTATAAAGATTGGTTGCGGAATGTCAAAATGGCTTTGACCTATGACAAATTGGGGTATGTCCTTACCGCTAAGGCACCGCTGTCCCTGGTCCCAAATCCAGTAATGCAGATAAGGAAATCCGCAAAACCTGGGAGTTAGATTGCGCGAGGGCCAAGTGCAACGTGCTTGCCTCGATGAATAATGAACATCAGAGGAGACACAAGGATATGGATCTTGATGCCATATTTCTCTATACAAAGGAACTTTATGGAGAGCCATCTCGTATAGCAAGATATGAGACCTCAAAGAACTTGTTTCAGGCGAGGTTGGCCGTCGGATCATCGGTTGGAGAACATGTCCTAAAGATGATTGGCTATATAGAAGAGCTCACAGACCTTGGGACGACTTTGGAGAACGGGTTCTATACAGATTTGATTCACCAGTCCCTTCCTTCCACCTACGCCCAGTTTATTCTGAATATCAACATTCAAAGAAAAGAAGTTGAACTTCCAGAACTCCTTAACATGTTAAGGAGTGTAGAGGGCACCTTGCAGAAGGCAAGAGAAATACCCGCTATGTTTGTTCGCGGTGCTTCTTCCAGGTCCAAGGCTAGGGCCAAAGGAAGGAAGAATAAGGCCGCCACCAAACCTAGAGGAGGTTTAGTAAGGTGGGAGCGAAGGGAAAGAAAAAGATTGCGGTGCCAGTAGTGGCCAAGGATGAGTGCTTCTATTGTCGTAGGAAAGGGCACTGGAAGAAAGATTGCAAGGCGTGGAACGCCAAGAACCAGGAACCAAAGCAAGCTGTGGCTTCGACTTCAGATGTGTTTGTAATTGAGAATTGTCTGTCAATCAACTCTACTTCCTGGGTATTGGATACCGGATCAGGATCTCATATATGCAATTCATTGCAGGCACTGAGAAACCGTAGAGTGCTGAAGGTTGGTGATATGACCCTGAAGGTTGCAAACGGAGCTAGCGTGGGAGCTGTGTCCGTAGGGGATTATCATCTGGGATTGACGAGTGGACACATTTTGGTTTTGCATAACTGTTTTTGTGTATCTAGTTTAACGTGTAATATCATATCAGTTTCCTTATTATCAAATAAAGGTTATGATTTCACGTTTGTAAGCGATATTGTTAACATCCATCTTAATCATAGTTTGATTGGGTTCGGTATACTGGATAACGGTATATATGTCTTAAACCAATTACAGATTTTCAATGTCCAGAACACATTAAAAAGAAAGTCTCCAGATTTAAATAAGGCTTTCTTATGGTATTGTAGACTAGGTCACATCAATGAGACAAGGTTAACTAAGTTACATAAAGAAGGATATTTTGATTCATTCGAATATCAATTTTATGCCACATGTCAATCATGTCTCAAAGGATAGATGACAAAGACTCCATTCACTGGACATGGAGTAAGAGCGAGCGAGCTCTTAAGACTCATACACAGCGATGTATGTGGTCCAATGTCTACACATGCAAGAGGTGGTTTTTCCTATTTCATTACTTTTACGGATGATTACTCTAGGTACGGATTCATTTTCTTGATGAAACATAAATCCGAGGCTTTTGAGAAATTCCAAGAGTATAAGAATGAAGTAGAAAACCAAACCGGCAAAAGTATTAAGACACTAAGATCTGATCGAGGTGGTGAATATTTAAGTGTCGAGTTCCTAGGTTACCAAAAAGAGAAAGGAATTTTCTCTCAGCTTACTCCTCCATACACTCCACAGCATAACGGTGTATCGGAGAGACGGAATCGAACCCTATTAGATATGCTACGTTCTATGATGAGTAATGCTGAGTTACCGCGATCTTTCTGGGGTTATGCGCTAGAATCAGCAGCATGCGGACAAGCTCGAGGCACGATCAATACAGTGTAAGTTTGTGGGATATCCAAAGAACTCCAAGGGGTATTATTTCTATTACGCAGAGGAATAAAAGGTTTTTGTTTCTCGTAATGCCCATTTTCTAGAACAGCAGTTTTTAGAAAAGGAAACAAGTGGGAGCGAAATAGACCTGGAAGAAATTCCAGAACCAAACACTACTACTGAAAATTTGGTAGAACCAGTAGTTCAAGAAGAACAGGACATTCCCGCACCCCTCCGTAGGAGTAGTAGGCCATCTCATCCGCCTGAGAGATACTACGGTTTTCTTATAGATGGGGATAGAGAGGATTGCATCATGATGATGATGAATTTACTAGCTTCTAGCAGGCCATCCAGAGCGGCGACTTAGTACGATGGCTAGATGCAACGCGAAACGAAATGGAGTCCATGTACACCAACAAAGTATGGACTTTGGACTTTGCTCCAGATAGGGTAAAACCCATAGGATGCAAGTAGATTTTTAAGAAAAAGATTGGTGTAGATGGGAAGGTGGAAACCTATAAGGCTAGACTTGTTGTAAAGGGTTTTCGTCAAAGACCTGATTTTGACTATGATGAAACTTTTTCTCCAGTGGCTATGCTTAAATCCATTCGTATCCTTCTTGCCATTGCTGCCTTCCATGATTATGAAATCTAGCAGATGGACGTAAAGACGGCTTTTCTGAATGGTATTTAGAATAGTGCGTCTATATGGATCAGCCAGAAGGTTTCAATCAGAGTGGGAGCAGCGGGAAAGTGTGTAAGTTGCTTAAGTCCGTTTATGGACTGAAGCAGGCATTACGGAGTTGGAACATCTATTTTGATGAAACGGTCAAAGAATATGACTTTATCAAAAATCCAGATAAACCATGTATATATAGTAAAATTGTAGCACGAACTGTCGTATTCCTCGTCTTGTATGTAGATGCCATTCTATTGATAGGGAATGACATTCCTATGCTACAATCTGTCAAAGGATTCTTGTCATACAGGTTCTCCATGAAAGACCTGGGTGATGCCTCTTACATTCTGGGGATCCGGATCTATCGTGATAGATCCAAGAGGATGTTGGGACTTTCGCAGTCCAGGTATATCAACACTATACTGAAAAGATTCAGTATGGAGGATTCTAAGCGCGGTAATCTACCGGCTTGTCACGGAATCACCCTATCCAAAGAGATGTCTCCCAAGACTGATATGGAAAGGAATCGCATGTCTATTATACCCTATGCTTCTGTGGTAGGCTCTATAATATATGCGATGTTGTGCACCAAACCAGATGTTGCTTACGCACTGAGCGTGGTAAGCCGGTATCAGTCAGACCCAGGGGAGAAACACTGGATAGCAGTGAAGAACATTCTCAAGTACCTGAGAAGGACTAAGGAGATGTTCTTGGTTTACGGCGGAAAAGACCTCAAGATCGAGGCCTTTGCTGATTCCGGCTTCCAGAGTGATAAGGATGACTCCAATTCTATGTCAGGTTATGTCTTTACCCTCAATGGAGGGGCGGTGTGCTGGAAGAGTTTTAAGCAGGACACCGTTGCTGACTCGACGATAGAAGCGGAGTATATTGCTGCTTGCGATGCCGCAAAAGAAACGGTCTGGATAAAGAAGTTCCTAACAGAACTTCAGGTGGTTCCTACCATTGTTAATCCAATACCTTTGTATTGCGACAATAATGGAGCTATAGGTTTAGCAAAGGAACCCAGGTCCCATCAGAAGTCCAGACACATCTTAAGGCGGTATCACCTGGTCAGGGAGATCATAGATCGCCGGGAGATCGAGGTTCGGAGAGTTGCTACAGAGGAGAAAATTGCTAATCCATTCACAAAGGCCTTGCCTCAGATTCAGTTCGAGAGGCTACTTGAGATGATCGGTCTTCGATATGCCAGTACATGGCCCTAGTGCAAGTGGGAGATTGTTATTGTATATGCCCTAGGGGCCATTATTGTATCATACTAACTTGTATATTACTTAATGGAAGCTTAGGATATTCACAGTTATATTAACAGTCTTACTAAACATGGTAGTATGCTACTTGGTTTTATCTATCTTAATATGTGTGTACATATTGATAGAGCCCTTAGGATCTTGCTTGACTACCAGCATTGTGATGGAAGTCACACTAGTGTGGGCTGGGTAGTCTACAAGCACATTCTTTTTTAGGTCTCTAGTCGTAGGATTATCAAGACAGGGCATCGATACTCCGAAGTAGACTAGTGTATACGCTTCTCATCCCAGTTGGGGAGATGGTCTGTCCTACAGCCATCAGTACGTCGTACTGGAGATAGTATAGAGATGCTCGTTGGGTTACGGGTACACCGGACAGGACTCACGGGGAACTGTTGGTTGGTATTATACCCGTCGTCAGTTAACAGTTCCCAGGTGACATGAGTACATCATAGTCTGCACACTTGACACTGCTGCTTCGCTTCGAGTGTGTTCCCACTGTTCTTAGATTGCTACCCTTCCACGGCTCAAAGGAGTCGTGCAAACAGGTGGCAGTTGGGTGCAGTCCCGAAGCACTTGGAGGTAGTGGCGGTTAGACATGATTCGTCTCTCCCAGTATTGGGAGTTGATATCGCGCTGTGTCAGAGAGCCATTACGCAAGGTCCCTAGCCAGTGCAAGCGAGATTTACTGGTAGGTTTTGCAGTAGTTTCTCAAGGTGTAATGGGCTTCGCTCCGACACGACTTATACAGCTTTTAGGGGACTGACGCTTGCCGCCCCCTAGGCCCGATATGCGATAGTCCTAGACGAACAGACCGGAATGTATGGAGATTGTCACATCAGGCTCAGTAGGAGTTCGGATGGGTTTCCTCATCGGCCTTCTTATCGACATCTACCTGGGGACCGTTACGTACAGCTAGTGCAGCTTGCGGTCTGTGGTTAAACCCACTGCCAACGTAGTAGTCGAGTCTTTAGAGTCCTACACAGAGAGTTTCTCTGCTCCGGGCGAAACGATATAGAGGTCGTATGGTTTTACGATAAGGGTTTGGACGCATACATGTGTTTACGGACGTACGATGTTCGGACAGTTTTTACTAGCCGGCTTTGGTTTAAGCCAGATTCTAGTATCGGATTATTGGATTTATACAGTCTAAAGTTTTTCCGTGTTTTCACTGATAGGAGGGGTGTTCTCGTAATTTGGCGAGAAGCTTCTAGAAGGATGATGACTTGGGGGTTAAGGTGGCATTTGTGTTTATTGATTTAGTGACTGATTTGTATGATTCATTCATGTAGTTAATGGAGCATTAAATGGCTAATGACTCATGTAATGAATCACACATAATGAATAAATGAAGCATGATGATAAATCATTTGATTTATTCATTTAATAAATCATTATGCTTCATATATTCAAGAAGAGTTATTATTTCGTTATCATTCTCATCCTCACCTTCTCTCTCCTCAAGCTCTCTCTCTTCAAACCCTAATCCTACCCTCTCATGTGTTGAGATCAAGGATTAGCAAGACTCATTAATCCATAATCATACTCTATATTCCCTAGGTGACTTTGATTAGCAATTAGAGAAACCTAGTTACCTCAAGATTAGAGCCAAAGCTTGGAGTAGAAGCTCTCGGGTGGATCGTCTATTATAAAGAGGAGGCCGACGAGGAGGTGGATAACGAGAAGAAGAAGGACTTGGTTCATTAGGTATAATCTTCTTTCATAGTAGTTAATTACTCCTATGTTAGTGTTAGTTATAGTTTAGCAAAGATCCTTTCGGTTAGTCGATGTTAGTTTGTAGAAAAAGATTGTTTTTCATATTTCCGCCTCCCCGCAACCAGTAGGGTGTAATACATCGACTTACATAGTTCAGGCTATACGATTTAGTTGATGTATTTTGATACGTGTTAGGTTCCAATCGAATGATTGTACTAGCTATCCGGACTTTCGATCGGACGTTTGATAATACTAGCCGGTTTAGAATTGAGCCGGATTATTAAATCAGGTATTGATCTAATGATTTACATATTCATATTTCGATATGTATATTCTAGTGTTATGTTCATTATATTATTCTACTTCTTTGGGTATTCGTATTTTGATACGAATACAGATATGTATATACGGTAGAATACATTTCGTATTTATACGGAAAATATTCTAGAAGGAGGATACCTCATTTCCTTATTTTTTCTTTTCTAGTAACTAGAAATGAGGTGGAGGGGTGAGGTGGCATGAAAATAGTGTTAGGCATGGATGAATAGAGTAGACAAATGAATTATAATTCATTTGTCTACACTATTCAAGTATGGTTAGGTTTTAATATTGCAAAATATCATTTATCAAAATCATGCTAGCATTATTATGATGAGTTTGAGATTTTCATTTCACCTTTCTCTTTCTCTCCCCTTTTTTGAACTCCTTCTTTCTTCATACACTCTCATGTATTGAGGATCAAGGGTGGAAATGACTTAGAAAAATACTAGAATAACTCATTACATCACTAGACATCCTATTTTAGCAAGTTAGGACATTTTTTTGCCCTACTTGATTTTTAGTGTGGAGTTAGAGCCATGAACCACATCTCTCGGGTGGATCATTTTCGACGGAGAAAGACCGATAGTCAAGCTCGATCACGGTGACCCCATGGAGCTAAGGAAAAGGGTAGAAGACCAAAGGACATGAATCTTTTGGTATAACGTTTCTATCATAGTAGTTATCCTCTTTGTATTTTGTCTAGTTTAAGTGTTTGGTTTCGATTCTAGGGTTTGTAGTTTCTATCGCCTCTAGAATTTTTGTTTATCATTCCACATAGGCCGCGGTTGTGGCGGATAAGGTACTAGGAATCCACACACTTATAGGTGGTGATCAAAACGTGGATGAAACCGTAGTGCAAGATCAGGTTCAAGAACAGGATGGCGACCATATTCTGCAACCAGATGTGCCCGTTTTGAGAAGATCTACGAGAGAAAGGAGGATATCTGAAAGACTTGTTACTGACTTCGTTTTGTATATAGATGCGGGAGAGCTCGAATCCCTTGAAGAAGCAACAAATAATGGTGCTAGCAAGCAGTGGGAGCAAGGAATGGACGGGGAGATAGAATATTTGAAGAAGAACCATACATGGGACCTAGTGAAACTACCCAAGGATCGGAAAGCGTTGCTTAATAGATGGGTGTTCAAGATTAAAGTTGAGGCAGATGGTGTGAAGTGGTACACGGCTCATTTGGTAGTCAAGGGATACATACAAAAATAAAGTATTGATTATCAAGAGATTTTTTCCTTATGGTAAAATTGACATCTATTCGGGTTATTTTTAGTATTATGGCGGTGGAGGATTTGTACTTAAATCAGCTAGATGTCAAGATTACGTTCCTTCATGGAGATTTAGAGGAGGAGATCTATATGATACAACCACCGACATACGAGGTGATGGAAAAGGAGAAAATGGTGTGTAAGCTACGAAAGAGTTTGTATGGCCTCAAGCAAATTCTTTGGCAGTGGTATCTCAAGTTCGATCAGTTTATGTTAAAGACAGGATTTGTGCGGAGTGAATCCAATCATTGCGTTTACGTTTAAACTTTCAAGGATGGAGATTACATTATTTTGTCATTGTATGTGGATGACATATTGGTAGCGGGTCCGAGTTTTAAGAAGATTCAAATTTTGAAGAAGATGATGACCGATAAATTCGCTATGAAGGATTTAGGAGCGGCGAAGCAAATCTTGGGCATGGAAAAATAATTAGAGATAGGATGTAGCAGAAACTGTGGTCATCGTAAAAGGACTATATTGAGAAGATTTTGAAGAGATTTAACATGAACAAGTCAAAACCGGTAAGTACGCCTTTAGCGAACCATTCAAAGTCATGAAAGAGTTGTGCCCGACAACTCAAGAGTAGAAGGACGAAATGGCGAGAGTGCCATATGCTTCTGCAGTAGGGAGTTTGATGTATGCGATTACGAGATCTGATATTGCACATGCAGTGGGAGTTGTTAGCCGGTATATGCAAAATCCAAGGAAGGAGCAATGGAATGCGGTGAAGTGTATTTGAAGATATTTTAGGGGTACATCTAGTCAATGTTTATGCTTCGCGGGTGACTCTCTAAAGGTGCAAGGGTATATTGATGTGGACTATTCCAGAGATCGAGATAGTGGGAAGAGCACAATGGGGTACATATTCACGGTTGGGGAACAGTGGTGAGTTGGGTCTCTCAATTACAAAAGGCAGTGGCATTGTCAACTATGGAGGCGAAGTACATGTCGATTAATGAAGCTAGCAAGGAGATTATATGGTTGCAATGGTTGTTTGAAGAATTGGGAAAAAGTGTTAGTGTATATGCCTTGGAGGCCATTACTGTATCATACTAGCTTGTATATTACTTAATGGATGCTTGGGATATTGACAGTTGTATTGACAGTCTTGCTCAAAATAGTAGTATGCTACTTGGTTTGTTTCTACTTCAATATGTGCATGTGTTTCTTTTAGCATATTGCTTATACATATTAGTGGAGCCCTTAAGATCTTTGCTTGATTACCAGCGTTGTGATGGCAGTCACGCTAGTGGGGGCTGGGTAATCTATAAGCACATCTTTATACAGGTCCCTAGTCATAGGATTATCAAGACGGGGCATCGATATTCCGGAGTATACTGGTGTATACGCTTCTCATCCGAGCAGGGGAGATGGTCTGTCCCACAGCCATTAGTACGTCGTACTGGAGATAGTCTGCAGGTGCTCATTAGGTTACGAGTACACCGAACTGGACTCGTTGGGAACTGCTTGTTGGTACTATACCTATCGTCAGATAGTAGTTCCCAGGTGACATGAGTACATCTTAGTCCATCAACTTGACACTGCTACTTCTCCTCGAGTGTGTTCCTATTGTACTTTGATTACTACCCTACCATGGCTCAATGGAGTCATGCAAATAGGTAGTAGTTGGGTGCAGTCCCGAAGCACTTGGAGGCAGTGGTGGTTAGAAATGATTCGTCTCTCCCGGTATTGGGGGTTGATATCGCGCTGTGTCTGGAAAGCCATTACACAAAGTCCCTGGCCAGGACAAGCGAGATATACTGGTAGGTGTTCCAGTAGTTTCTCAGGGTGTTTTGGGCTACACTCCGACACAACTTATACCGCTATTAGAGATCTGACGTTTACCGTCCCTAGGCCCGATATGCGATACTCTTAGACGAACAGACCGGACTGTACGGAGATTGTCACATTTAGGCTCTGTAGAAGTTTGGATGGGTTTTCCTTATCGGCCTTCTTATCGGTATCTACCTGGGGACCGTTACGTACATCTAGTACTACTTGCGGCCTGTGGTTAAACCCACTACCTGCGTAGTGTCGAGTCTTTAGAGTCCCACACAGAGAGTTTCCCTGCATTGGGCAAAAGGTGTAGAGGCCGTATGGTTTTATGGCAGGGCTACGATCACTTACGTGCACTTGTGTACGTATGATGATTCGGGCAGATAATACTAGTGGGTTTTGATTTAAACCGGATCCTAGTATTATATTGATGGATCAGTTTTGTCTCTTAGTATTCGTATTCTTAGGTATGCGGATGCTGGTGTGTATGCATGGATGTGAGGAATGAAGAAGGAGATGACTCATTAGGGTTTTGACCATTGACTTGATTAAAACCATTATGAGGTGGAGGAAATTGTTTACTAATCCTTTTATTATGATAATTGTGTCATGGCTAATTGGGTTTGACCATTTGACCTTGTTGACTTTTATTGACTTAGATATTTTGTTATGCACTAGATATTTTGGCTTAGCATTTATTATGACATGATAATGGTCAAATCAACTTAGCCATCACAAATATTATGATAAAAGATTAGTTTTCTTTTTTCTTATTGATTTTATCTCATTTCTCTCTCTCTCTCTCTCTTCATGAGTGCTCCCATGCTTGCTCCTTCTTCTTCCTCACTAGAAAATCCTTTAGCCCTGATGTGTTGAGAAAATAAGGATTTAGATAGACAAACAATGTTAGTTATATGTATGCCCTAGAGGCCATTACTATACATAGGATGTATATTGTAGTGGATGCTTGGACATATATAGGGAGGACTTTCTTGCTCGACATGATAGTATGCTATCTGGTTACTCTTTACCTTAACATGTACACTGATTGTATCTCTGTTACATGTTGGTAAAGCCCTTAGGATGTGTACTTGATTACCTGGACTATGATGCGGATCATACTAGTGGGGACATGGTAGTCCATAAGTACATCCTTCAAGGTCCCTAGTCATGGGTATATCGAGATGGGGTATCGATATACCAGAGTAGACTAGCGTATACCTTCTCGACCCATACAGATGGGCGATGGATGATCCCATATCCATTGGTGTTTGACATCAGAGATGATATACGGGTGCTCGGTAGAGACTGGGTACACTGGACGGACTCGCCGAGAACTCCCAGATGGTATTATACCTCACGTCAGATGGCAGTTCTCTGGTGACACTGGTACAAGTTAGTCTGTAGACCCGAGATCGTCATAGAGTCTTGTGTGATTCCCACTGTGCTTTGATTTCCACCTTACCACGTCCAAGAGGGCGTGCAAAATGGTGGTTTTTGGGTACAGTCCCGAATCACATGGAGGCAATGAGCGATAGGAGGGGATTTGTCTTTCCCGATATAGGGAGTTGATGTTGCGCTGTGTTCGATTGGCTATAACCAGAAATCCCTGGCCAGGGTTGCTGAGATTCACTGGTCAGTGTTACCAGTAGTTTCTCGAACTGTTATAGACCTCATATCGACACGACTTATCAAGCTACTGGGGTCTGACGTTTACCACCCTTAGGCGAGATATGCGACATATCAGACGATCAGACCGGACTGTACGGTAAGTGTTACTGGTGGGATTCACAGGACTGTGAGCGGGCTTGCTCGTCGATCATCTGATCGCTCAATACCCGGGTGGCCGTTACGTTTAGCAGACCGCTTGCGGCTTGTGGGTGCTTGATATGATCATCATCTGTTGCCGACGTATTGACGAGTCTTTAGAGTC
Source organism: Agapanthus africanus (assembly GCA_030015575.1). Lineage (NCBI taxonomy): Eukaryota > Viridiplantae > Streptophyta > Magnoliopsida > Asparagales > Amaryllidaceae > Agapanthus > Agapanthus africanus. Next base: position 816,108,448 of record CM057339.1, on the reverse strand, counting down.
CTACATAGAGGTTTCCTGGCTCAAGCGAAACGAAATAGGAGCGCATATGAGATATGTGCGGGACCGAGAATAATACCAGTATGTGATACTGTATTCGATTCTCACGATTTGTGACATTGATCGGTTATATACGATATAGCCGGGTTATCGGATCAAGTGTTGATTCGATAAGTTGTTACTATTGATATTAGTCGGTTATATGCAGTATGACCAGATCATTAAATCAAGCGTTGCTTTGATGATTTAATGCATAATTATATATATTTGATATATTAATTTGCATTAACTAGTATTGGTTCACTTAAGATGGATTTTCTCACTCGAATGTGCACATTGTATATATGATATAGTTTTGTGCACTAGTTTGTATCATGTTTGATGATACATGCAAACATGGTTGTGTGTATGCTTTAAACTATAATGAGGTTAATGGTTAGGGTTTCATATGCTTTATTTACTTATTCAATTATTTATTTGTTCATTTAGGAAAGAAAAGAAAATGGTGGCCTTTTGGATTTATCTTGAAGCTTCTTGAAGCTTTGACCATTTTTGTTTCTTTCCTTAACCCTAACCATTTGCTTTAACCATAGTTCATTCTCTACACACTACCATGGTTGCATTATGATAACTTGACTTGATTTTATCATTTGAAATAATACTTATCATATTCTTTTTCTTCTTCTCCTTCTTCTTCAAGAAGAAGAAAGCTTGCAACCTTCAATGGTGACTTGATGAAAAGAGTGAGAAATCCAATTCTAAAGTGAACCCACTTCCTATTTCTTTATCCTCTACCACTTGCCAAGTAGTATAGGGTGTTTTCTTCACAAGTTTCATGACTTGGTGAAGTTGGATCTTGATCTTGAGTTGCCTCGACGTAGATCATCTTCGGCATCGTAGTCGACGACCTAGCCCGATCATTTCTTCGGCGAAACCATCGCAAGAGTCCGGGATCCGATGATCGCAGTGGAGGGACATCATCATGGAGCTAAGGAAGTGGAGGACCGGATCTACAAAGGTTGCAGTCTCTTTCACATATCCGTAAAGTCGTTTACTTGCATGTTTCGCCTAATCTCTAGTCAACGATCTAGCATTAGGGTTTCTCGGCACCGGAAAAATTTGAAATTGGCATGGTTGATGCCTTGTGAGACCTCTTGAGCGTGCCTAGGAACCCTACAAACAAAACCATCTTCTTACTCTACATCACCTAGGACATCAAGCTTAGCAAACTTATTGCCCTAGTTATCTCGGTTTGGAGGTGGAGCTCGGACTATAGACTCTCAGGTGGATCGTCTTCGACTCAAGGAGGTCGTGGAGATGACCAAGATCCGGACCGATCCTTGGAACTCACGTAGACAAGGAGGACAGCAGAGAAGAACCGAAGGACCGGTATCATGAGGCATAATCTATCTATCACAGTAGATTAAACCTCTAGTCTTTGTTAGCAATGGTTTAGCAAAGATCCTTTAGCTTAGTCTATGTTGTCTTTGGAAGAAAATTTTGATTTTTACCTGTTCCGCCTCCCCGCTAGCTTGCGGGGTGAGCAACATAGACTTACAGTGGTATCAGAGCCTCGCTAAACCATAACTAACAGTTTAAACGACAAGTTAAACTACGAAACCGAAACGACCCGAAAACAACGAACCTGTCACGACCCGAAATTGGCACGTGACGGCCCTAATACCACGCAGTAAAAGAAAGCCAAAACCCAGAAATCTAAACCATTAAAAGATAAGAAAAGATAAGAAACATTTTTAAAACCTTTGAAATCGCAACCCAAATTCTTTAAAAGTTCAACTTTATTTTCTTTAAAATTTTGGCAGCACCTCCTTTGTAAAAACCAACCCCAAAAATAGGTACAACATAAAAATAAAGTAAAGTATCCCCAACGGGAGCAAATCCACGCCCAACGGCGGAAAACAACCACCACAACAGATATACGACGCCGTAGCGAAGAAATAAAAGACGATAGAAGTAAAACTGCATAAAAGATCTCCAAGTCACAAAACAATATACAATATCATGCTTACATCAAGTCTCTTAGTCATACAAGATACTAGTAGATAGAGGGTATAAGGATACAACGAATATACAATACAAAAATGAATAACCACAAAACCCATCTAAGCAAATTGCACACTGTGAGCTGATGCGGTATCCGTAGCAAAAGATAATACGATAGATGAATAGCCTGCCTTGACTAATTTGGGGAATAACCTGCAAAACAAACTGTAGCACAATGGGGGTGAGTTGCCAACTCGTGAATAGTAAATAACATATGCAGCTAATTGCAAGTATGCTCGTACAGCGTGAATCTAACATATGCAATTAATAGCAATAAAATGTCATATGAATGCAATAGTCATGAATGATACTATAACGGTTACTACAATTACATGAGGCAATAATATGACAATCGGTATGCAATAATCATGCAATAATGATATGAAAAGGTATATATATGCAACAGTCATGAAAGGTACTCTAACAGGTACAACTAACACATGAACTAATGCATATAAATAAAGGTATGTAAATCCAACAGTCATGAAAGGTACACTAACAGGTAATACTAATACATGAAGCAGTGCATAAATAATAAATGCGGAGTATGGAGTGAAATATTTCATTTCCACGGAATCCTGACATCGTGGTAGGATCAAAATCAATCAAGACAATCCAAATCTCAAATCCTCAAATCAGCCTCCAAATCGGTTCTCATATCATATAAGTCTCACAAATCCTGAATGTACAATATCGAATAATCTCATATATCCTGAATGTACCAAATCAACAATCTCATAAATATCCTGTATCCAATATCAAATGAATCACCTATATCCCAAATCCAATATCAAGTAAATCTCTAGTATCTTAAGTAAAATTGCATGAATAAATATGATGAAAACAATGTCTCAAGTATCGATACAGAAATACTCAAATCTATACGTTCCTCGAATTGTAAGTGTCCAGTATCGACACCCGTGATCCACGTATCGGTTTTTCTCACATTTATACGTTCCTCGAATTGTAAGTATCCGGTATCGACACTCTTGATCCACGTATCGGTATATACGTTTCTCGAATCGTAAGTGTCAGGTATCGATACCCTTGATCCACGTATCGGTTTAAAACAAATCTCAAAGCGGATGCATACAAATATCAAGTAAAGAATAAATACAAATGCATGAATCAATACACATATATTAGCGTCCCATTCCACTAATATATGTGTATAGGCATATATAACAGCGTCTCATTCCACTGTTATATATATACAGGAGTAAAAATATCAGAGACATCATATGAAATCCATGAATGTAATATATGCAACATGAAACAGTAATATGAGCATATAAAGAAAAAACCGCTATTTAACATGCAACAAGTTAATATAAAATATCATGCGGTTCCTAATTTCTCCAATTCTAAATAACATCAAGTAAAGGTAAACATGTAGCTATAACTAATATATGTGTAAACATAAAGATAGAGCAAGGTATATGTATCTAGCTATAAGTAATGATGTAATATACCCCTGGGTATAAGTGAAGTGTGTATGCAAGGTATACATGTAGCTATGTCATGAAGTGTATATGTACCTATCGCTAATGGTACAATACTCTATAGGTATACAGATAACTAGCATGTAAGTATATCAAGGCATATGTGTAAGCATGTAAGTATATAGGTATGCTATAAGTCATATGCGATAAGAAATATGAATTAATGTCACAATGCCCCTAACCAAGCAATATCATATCTATAAGTGGGTTGTGTGTGTCATGGCAATTATTGACGGTGTGTGGCATACAATCAGTGCTCGTGCAACATGAGCCGTCAATAATAGTGCAGTGTCCTAAGGATACTAGTCCAAGCACAACAATTAACTAAACAGTAGGGTCAATGCGCAATTCTAAATATGACATAGAATATACGACAAGTCAAGTCATTTCTAGCCCAGACGCATAACGCCATGCGGACGATTTCTCTGTAGATGTTAAATCTACTCACCAATACTCCTGGCTAAGTGAAGCCTACCATCTGTTTTCCCTTGTCGTAGTGTCCGAAGTCCTCGCTTGCGAATCTAAAATTTCACAAACACGTCACATAAACTAAATATCCTATATCGACGAAATGACAACGAAACGCAATGAAAACGACCAGAAAATTACACTGCGCACTTAGCACATCTAACACGCACGACATCGGTCAAAAACCCTAACTAGGCTCGCTAAACTACGAAACACCAAGTCTACACTCCGATCGTCCCAATCGCGCAACACAACACAATTAAATGCAAGGAATATAATAGATATAATCTCACAGCGACCAATTGAAACCGTGTCGGAAAAAGCCCGAAACTTAGTAAACAACTTATCGTAATATTTCGCATTAGTTTCAAGCTAACGCATATCTAATGATTACAAACACTTTATAATAGCTTAACTAAGCTATCTAAACCATTTCTGTATTTTTAACACTTGCAAAATAAGTTTTAGCAAAAACCTAATAAGCAATATTTCATAATTAAACAAAGTATTAATTAACAATAATTATCATTTTCTACTAGGTTAAGCTTTTCCTAATCATAAATTAACACTTTAATAAAACATTAAACACTTAAATCAAGCATTAACCTTAACCTGAATTTCTAAAACCATTTCTAGAATTCTGAAACATGAAATTTAAAAGCTTAAATTAACATCTAATTAAGCTAGCATAAAGATTTAAACATAACAATTAAGAATTATGGTTGAAATTATACCTCCAAATTAGCAACAAACTCCAAAATTTAATCCTCCAAACTGATATCTTTCTTGATATCCGAGCATTATTAAGGTTGAAGAAAAATGGGTATTGATTTAATTGTGAATTTGTGGGATTTATTTAGGATTTTAGATCAATTTTGTGAAGCTTCAAATGAAAAAATGAGTGAAGCAAATGAAGTGGGCAGCAACGGGGGGCTCGGCCAAATCAAGATAGAGGGTTTTATACAAAAGTGTGGTGAAAATTCTAGCTTAAAACATTAAATGCAACATTAAATGCAAATGCCACATTTAATTTTCTTTTCTTTTTCTTTTAAAAATTAAATCCTTTTGCACTAAAAATCTAGATATTTTGAGGAGAAGCTTCCAAAATAATTATAGTGATGATTTTCAAGAATTTTCATTTAGAAGAAATTTCCCAATTTACGTGCATATTTTACTGGTTAAAATAATATTTTATTTGGGAAAAATTCTATCTGAACCAAAACCTTCCATATACACTCAAAGTTCGTGCACTGGCTTTATTTTAGCAAAACTAGGTGCCGACAAGTTTCTACGGATGTTTGATCGAAATCGGGTTAAAACGGAAAATACCGACAATTTTGCCCTAAAACGGAAAAATTCGCATAACGATTTCTGAAACGTTACAGAACCCAAAACTTAAGTTTCTATCGAATTTTCATTGGACTCTGAAAATTATTTTAACAAGCACAGAGTGCTATTTGAACAGTAAAAAGAACACAAAACAAAATTGGAACAATTTCTCGAAAAACGGGCCGGCCACTTTCATGAATTTTCCGGCGAGCTCGGCCTGGGAATGGATGAATTGCTTCAGTTTTTGTTTGTGGCTTTTTGACTTAGATCTTGGGTTTCAGGAGTCGTTTGTTTTTGCCAATTTTGATTTTGCTGTTAAATATTCTCTGTGGCATTGCGGGTGTTTCGATGTTGTAATTTTAACATCGTTTAATATTTCTGTGTTTGTGAAATGATATATGTACCGAACGTCTACTAATCGCTATACGTCGATTAGTGGGGGTTGTACATATCTGTGATGATTATATTGGTTTGTGGATATGAACTTCTTGGATCGTCGTGACGAATAGTCGGGGATGTGAAATGAGGGTTTTCATTCTTTCATTCGATGTATAATTTGTAAGTTGATGTAATATTATTTTATGGTCCCACATCCGGGTTGAGATTGTAGCTACCATTATATAATGTTTCTTTTACTATTTTTGCTCCTAGGATAAACCCAAGGTGGGGTGCACAAACTACCAGATACTTTGAAGTGCTGAGTGGCCTACTCACGTTGTTGAGGGAGGTTGCTTCACTTCGGGTATTTGGCGGGTAGTTTGACGCATCCGTAGAGGTCTAGGATGGGCTTTGGCTATTCATCGTGACCGTGTAATCCGTCTTTCTTTGGAGGCTCAAACTAAACACGGATTCCTACTATATCCAATGTGTTCATCTATGATCTGGAATGGCTATCATTGCATCTGACGAATATATATATCTATATATGATATCTAGTAGGTGTTGCTTATGTTTTACATCCGCTCTAGTCCAGCCCCCGCTCTGTCGTTAGTTATGTAACCTAACGGGTGATGATGGGGCCCAGTGGCGAATACAGATAGCATAAGCGTACGTCATATTTTCGTTGTTTTTTTGCAATGGTAGGATTAATTGATGGGACGCATTATATTAATGCAAAGAAAACAAACCAAAGCTGAATCGTTGGAACAATTTCAAAACCACTCGGTTTTTCAAAACCGCAAAACTTTTAAAATGTGGAGTTTAAACCACTCCTTTTAAAAGCTATCAGGTTCCTTCGATTATATCAAGTTCACTATGTTCACGGTTTCGCCAAAACCATTCGTAGCCCTCCATCATTTCATATGAATATTCAGTAGTATTCAAGCTATGTTTGTTGACCTTCGTCAAGGCATAGTGATTGGTAGCTGCTGGGTATTCATGTATAGCATAGATAGATGCGTTGGTTTGGGACAGTCGTATTACCTTATGGCCTTCGTCGAGGGTATATTTGGGTGGTTTTAAATTAACCTGGACAATGATGGGTAGAATTTGACATGTGACTTATGATTTGTTGACCTTCGTAAAGGTCATAAGAGCATGGGGCAAAAATCCACATCGGGAGTTTCTAAGGAAATTGAAACTTGCTAGTATTGCATACCATTTGGAGATTGATAATGTTGGTAGGATTGCTTCAGCATTATCACACAATGATATTTGGATCCCGATCCAACTGTAAGTATTTGCTACTCGGGAGATTTTTTCACTTAACGATCAATACTATAAACCAAGTAGGTGTCTAGAACAGTGTTAGCGGGGCTACGCCTCCAGCGAAAAGAGGTTATTTAATTAAGGAACTTCGCGAAAGCGCCGTAAAACCTCCCTCTAAATACCGACACTCACCTGGCTGAACGGTTAAGCAAGTATTGTACGGTGAGATTAATCCTGACTAATTCTTCTTTTATGGTTTGAGGAAGGATTCGAGAAACAGTGGGAGCCATCCTGTTTAGATAAACAAAAACCAATCTAAACTTGCAAAAGCATCATGCTAAGTGTTTTCTTATCTCTCTCTTTTAATTGCAGGGACCCAGTGACCAGACATAGGTCATATCTAGATAATAAAATGACTGAATCTGACTATAATGACCGGCAAAGGTCTGTCCAGATGTCCATTGCCTGTGACAAGTTAGGACACCTCTTCACTAATAAAACCCCTGCCGTCTCAAGTCCAGTTTCCACCGTCATGGATATTGATATCCATAAGACATTGGAAATGGATTGTGTGAATGCTAAGTGCCTCGTGTTGGCCTCAGTTGATGGTCCATGCCAGAGGCAGCACAAGAAGATGGACTTAGCTTCCAGCTTCCTCTATAACAAAGATTTATATGGAGAGCAATCTCGTATCGCAAGATATGAGAGCTCGAAGGAATTACTTCAAGCAAGATTGGCTATTGGGTCATCTGTAGGGGACAACGTTCTTACAGTGACTAGCTGTATTGATCAGCTCACGGACCTGAAGACCACGTTGGGAAACGGGTCATATGTTGATTTGTTTCTACAGTCCCTACCCTCTACTTGCACCCTGAAGGAAACCAGGGAGGTAGAAGGAAAAAGAAGGGCAAAAGTTTCGGGACTAGATATAGGGAAGGAGGGACGTCCCTATTGTTACGGGAAAGGATATTGGCAGAGGGATTGCAGGGCTTGCAAAGCCAATAGCCAGGATTTGAAACATGTTGTGGGTTCAGCTTCGGGTGTGTTTGTAATAAAAAATTGTATGTCAATTAACCCTACTTCCTGGGTACTAGATACTTGATCAGGATCTCATATCTGTAATTGATTACAGGCTTTGAGAAACTGTAGAGTTATCAGGTTAGGTGATATAACTCTCAGAGTTGCGAACGGAATGGGCATGGACGCTGAATCCGTAGGGGAATATCATCTAGGATCGACAAGTGGGCAGATATTGATTCTACACAACTATTTGTATGTACCTAGTATGGCTTGTAATATCATATCTGTATCCTTACTTTCTAAGGAAGGATATGATTTTACAGTTGTAAGCGATGTGGTCCACATCCACCTTAATCAAGTTCTGATTAGGTCAGGTATATTAGATAACAATATATACGTATTAAATCAAGCTCAGGTTTTCAGTGTCCAGAACGCACTTAAAAGAAAGTCTCCGGAATTAAATCAGGCTTTCTTATGGTATTGTAGACTGGGTCACATTAATGAAACACGATAGATGAAGTTACATAAAGAGGGATATTTGAATCCGTTCGAATATCAGTTTTATGCTACTTGTGAATCTTGTCTCATGGGAAAGATGACAAAGACTCCGTTTACTGGACACGGGGTGAGAGCGAACGACCTCTTGGGACTCATACACAGTGATGTGTGTGGTCCAATGTCTATACATGCGCGAGGTGGTTAAACCTATTTCATTACTTTTACGGATGATTTCTCTAGGTATGGACATGTCTTCTTGATGAAGCACAAATCCGAGGCCTTTGAGAAATTCCGGGAATACAAGAATGAAGAGGGAAAACATACAGGCAAAAGTATCAAGACACTTAGATCTGATCGAGGTGGTGAATACTTGAGTGCCGAGTTCCTGGGATACTTAAAAGAGAATGGAATTCTCTTTCAGCTTACTCCTCTATACACACTACAACACAATGGTGTTTTGGAAATGCGGAATCGAACCCTATTGGATATGGTTCGCTCCATGATGAGTAAGGCTGAGTTACTGCGATCTTTCTTGGGTTATGCATTAGAAACAGCTGCATATATTTTGAACAAGCTTCCAACCAAGACTGTGTCTACCATACCATATTAGATGTGGAGTAGGAAGAAACCCTGTATTAAGTAACTTAAGATATGGGGATGTCCAGCTTTTGTAAAGAAGCAGCATGCGGACAAGCTCGAGGCACGCTCAGTACTGTGTAAGTTTGTGGGATACCCTAAGAACTCCAGGGGGTATCTTTTCTATTCCGCAGAGGAATAAAAGGTTTTTGTTTCTCAGCATCCCTGTTTCCCCCAATCAGAGCAAGGCTCTGTTTGAATTTTAAAAATTCAAATTTTGAAGCAACGCTTCGAATCCCATGCGCTGTGCGCAACGCGCCACGTGTCAGAAGTTGATACGTCAGCGCAACGCCCAAGGCAGTGCGTCCAATCAGAGCAGGGCTCTTTTAAAAAACAAAAAATAAAAGAAGTAACGTTCAGTCGCACAAGCGCTGCGCTGCGTGACACGTGTCTGCACAGTTGCGCAAGCACAACTGCGCACGCACAGTCGCGCAAGCGCTGCACTGCGCGACACGTGTCTGCGCAGTTGCGCAAGCACAACTGCGCACGCACAGTCGCGCAAGCGCTGCACTGCGCGACACGTGTCGCGCAGTTGCGCAAGCACAGCTGCGCAAGCACAGTCGCGCAAGCGCTGCACTGCGCGACACGTGTCTGCGCAGTTGCGCAAGCACAGCTGCGCAAGCGCTGCGCGACACGTGTCACGCGCTGGGGGAGTTGCGCAAAACAGAATAAATCTTTTCTGTTCTTATTAAAACAAGAGGATTTTCTTCTGTAAAGCAGGGGCCTTTGGATCAAAGATCCAACGGTAGGGAAAATTCCCCAAATCACTCAGAAAAAGATCTATGTAACAAATTTAACTAACTTATGAGCACTATAAAAAGGACCCCAGGCCTCAATTCAAATGAATCAAGATCTTACTAAAAAATAGAGAAGAAGGGAACTCTCAAGAACTCCTGAAGAACACAAAAAAAGGTAAAAACCTTTAAAAGAAGAGAAAATTCTCTTATGAACAGATCATTGACCTAAGAACAAGATCATTAATCTTCAATAAATAAATAAATAAATAAATAAATAAAAATAGTGCCTTGCACTTGTTATGAACCTTTGGTTCTCTGAAACAAGGAAAAACTTGTTTTTCTTTGATCCAAATTTAGATCAAGGGATCAAAAAGTGCTTTGCACTTCTGTTCTTGAATCTAAAAAGATTCTTAGTGCTCTGCGCAAATGCAGTGCATTACTTAAAGGGCCAGGCCCAAGTCAAAAAGACCTAATAGGTCTAAATAAATTGTAAAGCAATAAAAGTGCAGAGCCCCATTTAAATTGATACTCTGTTTTGAACAGAGCCCAAAATAAATGAACAGCCCTGGCACAGGTCTAACAGACCAACAAATAAAAGTGTTGAATATTTTCAATTGGACTTAGCCCAATCGTGGCCATAAGTCCTTAAATCAAATTGACTGAGCAAAATTACTCTCCTAAATCAATCTAAATCCGGTTCGAGGGTACATCTCCGAGCTCCTTTGACATCCATCGTTGTAATTGCTCAACGACGTCAAAGAGGTGATGGGTCCACACATCAATATGGACTGCGGGGTCCTTAAACTCATGGACCGAAACGTCCTTAAACTAATATTGGACTGAAACATTCTTAAACTAATATTGGACCGAGACGTTCTTAAACTAATATGGGACCGAAACGTCCTTAAACTAATATCAGACCGAAACATCCTTAAACTAATATCGGACCGAAACGTCCCTAAACTAATATTGGACCGAGACGTCCCTAAACTAATATTGGACCGAGACGTCCTTAAACTAATAATGGACCACCACGTCCCTAAACTGGCAATGGACCACCACGTCCCCTAAACTGGAACATGGACCACTACGTCCCTAAACTGGAACAATAAAGCCTCCAAATGCTCTTTTGCCGGATCTAAACGGTCCCGTTTAAGTTGATCTTAGCCCCAAACACGGCTAACGTATCCTTAAACATTTAAATGGACTATAAAACCCTAAATCAGCTTTGGCTAAAGAGTACATCTCCGAACTCCTCTGACACCTATCGCTGTAATCCTTCAACGACGTCAGAGAGGCGACGAGTCCCGACGGCCATATATTAAATGGATCACCCTGTTAAGTTGATCTTAGTCTCAAACAGGACTAACGTATCCTTAAAGAACGTTTAAGTTGATCTCGGCCTCAACGCGGCTAACGTATCCTTAAACTAAAACACCAAACCCAAATCTAAGTAAATACGGATTTAGACTAATCCACGTCCTACGGGCGACGGCATTACTCAGTCTCCGTATACAATCCACGGGAAACCACAAACAAAACAAACACAAACGACACGAAGTGAAATTCTGGAGAAGGAGAAAGTGGCTACCGCGATGCGGTAGCGTAATTAACTGCAGGGGCTTGCACCTACAGGGAAGAGCGTCCCCACAATAAAAACCCCTCAAGCGAGGAGGAATCTGACAAAGTCTGCTACATCGGCCGCATCCGTCTAAACCTTCGATACACGGTGCCATAAATCAACTTGGCATCTTTGGAGAGGTAGACGGATAAAACCAAATAGCATCTGCCCCGAATCTCAGGCATAGAACGTCCTCACGTCGTCTTGGCCGCCGTTCGGAGGGGAACAGATTCTTGCACGCCCGGTGGGACCTTTTCCTCTTTCCACTCCACACTTCGTGTGTCGTCTTCGTGAACTAATCGCGGTTTGTTAAATGGTTGCCTTTGGATTTCAAGTTTACTAAGATTTGGTCTCTCACTTGGTGCAGAAGAGAAATCAAGCATCGATGGCCTCAACCTGTTTGAAGTGCTCCAACTGCGGTTGCAGCTCGTGTTCAGCCTTAACTGGGGCGTAACTTGCGGTCCCCAAGCAGCTTCTCTGTTCACCATGCCCGTAGAGCAAATTACTCAAGCCACCACGGGGTTGTTTTTCGGAACTATGCTTCCGCCAACAAGCTTTAGCACCCCCGTGCTTGCACAAGAAGCTCATAAGAAGTCGGTCTTCGATCGACTTTCAATTACTGCGGCCCCTCTCAACGGGTCGCCCAATACCAGCGCCTCGGTCTTCTCTAGATTGGACCGAAACTCCTGCAGGCCCGCTAAGAAGCCCAGAAACTATAAAGTGGCTGTCCCAAGGAGGGCATCGGCCTCTGCTCTGGAAGTCGTTAAGGCGGCTTCTCCCGTCAAAAAGTCAGTCTTTGCAAGACTGACGATTCCTATTCCTGCTCTTGCTAGTCAGAAGACATCAGTCTTCAATAGGCTGACACCGACAATCTCCCCACGCTCGAACATGGGGCAAAAGGAAACTATCTTGATCTCCGAGCCAGTCCCAACGGCTCGTCGTGCTCGACGTCGCCATTGGCAACGAGTGAGGAAGGCAGGAGCAGCTCCCCCTCTGGGCTAACTCCACCTACTCCAATGGTAGAGGTCAACGCTGCTGTTCCAACTGGGAACAGCTTTGAATTGCTGAGGAGGGTAAGAAAGAACTCCCCAACTGCTACATTGAAAAATCTCCTCCACCTATGGAGAGAGCTCCGGAGACAAAGCAGGAACAACCCCCTCAACGGCTGTCGTAAAAAATATACAAGGCTTGGCGGAGGGTTCAAGACTCCGTGATTGACCCAGACCACTTTCGTCGCCAGAAAAAGGCGAAGGTAGAAAAGGACAAGGACCGTCCCATTAAACAGCAAGGGACAGCAGTTGCTAGGAAGCCTACTTCAACGGCTCCTTCAACCTCAACGGTCCATAAAAGAAGGAGGCCAGAGAAAGCTCCCGCGTCAGCGGCAAAGGTTAAAAATGGTGAACCTAAACGCCCCAAGTCAGCGGGCATAACAGTTCATACGGTTTACATGGCATCGGGAAAAGAAGACAGCCGTGCATCAACGGGTCATAGACCGCTTACACAGTCAGTGACCAAGGCTCATGAGCAGCAACAGAAGCTCCAGGAGATGATGAACGCTATGGCCGCACTTACAGGGCCAAAAGAAAACCCTGAAACGTTTTCGGATGAGCGTCAAGAACAAGAAACTGACGCTGAGTTTCTTCGCCGGATATTAGAGAAAAAGGATAAAGAGGCTGCGGAACAGGCAGCCAGCATAAAGAAAATGGCCCTCCTCTTCAAAGATATGGTAGGGATGATGTCACAGCCGGACCCTCCAGCTGAAGACCCTCCAATCATTGTTGAAGATGACAGAGGGGAGACATCTAATCCTCCGCCAGCTATTTCAGCAGCCAAAGATGAAACCATTTCCACGGCCGCGCTAGACGATTATATTGCTCAGCATATCTGAGTTCATCAGGCGAATGAAGCGGCTGGGCAAATTATTAAAACCGGACGACCGTATCCGAGCTGGTACGACCAAATCAGTTACCCGCCGGGATATACGATCCCTAAATTCCACGTATATAAAGGGACGGGGAATCCGCATCAGCATGCCGCTCAATTCAGGGCCTTATGCGGCAATACTGGAGGCGATGACAAACTGTTGCTACGTCAATTCATCGACAGCTTAGCAGAAACAGCCTTTGAATGGTATTCGGAGCTACCTAACGACTCTGTCAAAACATTTGCAGCGATGGAGCTGCTGTTTACACAAAGATTCGCGAGTGCTAGTGAACGCACCCCGATTACAGCACTGATAAATGCCAGGATAAGGCTGGGCGAAACGTGGGTCCAATACACAACACGATGGCGAAACCTATGGTCGAAATGCGAACAACGCATAGAAGAGGCACCTGCGGTAGGCATGTTTGTGGGCACTCTCGATCCACAGGCGACCATCTCGCAATTCATGATGTTCTTTAGGCCGACCACCTTCCAGGCCTTCATCGACAAATTAGCCCAAATGGACCAGATGGGCCATAGACCGTCTCCTCCAAGACCCGATCCCCGAAATGAGAAAGGAAAAGGGAAAGCGATCATCGTCGCCAACGCTCAGCAACAGTCGAGCAACTCAAAGCCGGTCGTTCGCCAAAACAACGTGCGTCCACGCCCATCCCTCGAAGAGAGGCTAGGACGTCCTTACTCGTTTCCTCAGAATAAAACGAGAAGACTGTTCGAGCTGGCAGTGCGCAACAGACTCATTAATCTGCCGAGTCCAAAGCGTCTATCGCTGCCAGGCGATCTTAATAATCCCAATTATTGCCCTTACCACCAAATGGTAAGTCACCCGATTGAGGATTGTTTCGTCTTTAAGGGATGGATCGAGGATCAATACCTACAAGGCAGGTTCGCGCTGTCGGAAAACTGGAAGGTAAACCCACCACAGCCGCACTCTCCAAAGAAGACGGACACGCCGGGGGCAGCTTGTTCTTTAGTCAAGGATGAAAACGATGGAGAAAACTCATCAGATGAATCCGAAGAGTACGTAGCGACTTGTCATGTGATTTCTCCCTCACTGGCAGACGTTGAAGAGGTTCATTGGCTGAGAAACCAATAGCGAATCCTGAGCCGGAGATCTTACAGCCATCAGACGAGTTGATCGATGCCTTCCTAAATGAAATTCGTCTGAAAGCAAAAGCCAATCAAGAGCATGAAATGGCCATACTGGAAAGAGCCAAGGCATTCCCGTCAAATCAAAAGCCATACACTGCGGGTAAAAACAAATTCAAGACGAAGAAAAGGTTCGCCAAATCTCTGTCAGTAGGAATGAAGCTACCGCCCTCTAAAGAAAATACTCTCGCTGAGGCAGAGATGCACCCTAACTTCTGTTTATATCATCAGAAGATCATACATCCTACCGAAGACTGCGAATCCTTTAACTGTTGGTGGCAAGGGTATGTCGCTCAAAAGCAACACTTCGACGAGACAAAGTGTGAAGCTTGTGGACATCGGAAAAATACGATATATGAGCGCAAAAGAGCCGCCGACGATTGTCGTATAGCCGACTCTAAGGTATCGCAAATTATCACCTTTGGAAGCGACTCTGACGAAGAAGCTATCCCCAACTCTTCCTCAGGGAATTTATTTCAAAAATAAAGGAATCGAGAAGCTGCGAGAACGTTCAGCCATGCAATCGCATACTACTCGGAAAAAATCCAGGCTCCGCAAACAACGGAGCAAACAAAAAGGATAAAAGAAAAGGAAAAACGGCCCTCGTCGCTAGTGCTCAACAACAATCAGGTGACCCTAGACCGGTTGCTTGCCAAAGCAACAAGCGGCAACCCCTCCAGGAAAAGTTGAAACGTCCTTACTCGTTTTCGCGAGATAAAATAAGGGGACTGTTCGAGTTGGCAGTGTGCGACAGACTCCTCAATCTGCCGGGTCCAAAACGTCCGTTGCGGCCAGGTGATATTAAAAATCCTAATTATTGCCCTTACCACTAAACATTAGGTCACCTGATCGAGGAGTGCTACGTCTTCAAAAACTGGGTTGATGACCAATACCAACAGGACAAGTTTGTGCTGTCTGAGAACTGGAAGGTGAGTCCGCCATAAATGCACGCTCCGAAAAAGATGGATACGCCGGGGGCATCATGCTCATTCATGGAGAAAGACTCATAGACCGAAAAGTCAATAAACTAGATATTCGCCTCAAATACGGTGATGATGGACCGAAACGTCCTTAAACTAATGACGGACCTCAATTTCTTAAAACTTGCAAATGACCGAAAAGTCTTTAAACTACTACCGCAGCATTCTCA
This sequence comes from Agapanthus africanus, assembly GCA_030015575.1. Classification (NCBI taxonomy): domain Eukaryota; kingdom Viridiplantae; phylum Streptophyta; class Magnoliopsida; order Asparagales; family Amaryllidaceae; genus Agapanthus; species Agapanthus africanus. The sequence goes on along the minus strand of CM057339.1, from coordinate 816,092,689 downwards.
GGTTGACGAGAATATAAAAAAAAATAAACGGTATGTCCATAATAAAAATGGGCACGGATGAAAACCCGAAAGGGCTCCTTGAGTAAAAACAGCAGGGCTACCGGCGAGTGTTTGTGAAAACCCGAAAGGGTGCAACCTCGTTCAAAAAAAAAGGAAAAAACGGTATGTCCATAAGCAAAATGGGCACGGATGAAAACCCGAAAGGGCTCCATGAGCAAAAACAGCAGGGCTACCGGTGAGTGTTTGTGAAAACCCGAAAGGGCGCAACCTCGTTCAAAAAAAAAGGAAAAAAATGGTATGTCCATAAGCAAATGGGCACGGATGAAGACCCAAAATGGCTCCGTGAGCAAAAACAGCAGGGCTACCGGCGAGTGTTTGAGAAAACCCTAAAGGGCGTATCCTCGTTAAAAGACACTTATAGGGTCCTCACGACCTTGTAAGGAGAAACCACCCGCGTGAGATCCTTACAACTCACAAGGAGCAACACACTTAGGGATCCCCACGATCCCTAAGGAGAAATTACACTTGCGAGATCCTCACGACTCGTAAGGAGAATTCTCTTATAGGACCCTCACGGCTCATAAGATTTGAAAGTCTTAAGTTACGGAGACCTAAACCTGTACTTAAGCAACCCCCACAACTTTTGATATTGCCCTACAAGTGGTCCAATATTGGCCTTTGTATACAATCCACGGGCACGAATAAACATTTCCCTAATCAAGCCCCATCCGAGACAAGGGATATGTTTGCATGGTGAACAACCCTTGTAAATCCTCTTGACTTACAAGGAGAAAATCCTCCTGTAGGATCCTTACGACTTACAGAGGAACAAACACTTAGGAATCCTCACGAATCCTAAGGAGAAAATACACCTACAAGATCCTCATGACTTGTAGAGAGAAATACCTATGTGAGACCCTTACGGCTCATGAAGTCAAAAGCCTTAGTCGACAGGACCTTGACCCTGCTCGCTAAGCCACCTTTATTTGAAATCGACAAAGGCAGGTGATGATTCACTCCTGGCCATATCCCAGTTGTAGCGGTGCTGATGCCGAAATCGGTGTCTAACTTCAGGTTTACGGTGAAAAGCCAGTAAGCCGCACATGCATACGAAATAGCCGAAATGATTGGGCAACTCGCAATAAAAAGCAGCGAGTAAAAATAAAGTAAACAGCCGAAACGATTGGGCACCGCGAAAAATAGCCGAATGATTGGACAATCGCGACCTTCGCGATATAAAAGCTGAAATGATAGAGCATCGCGGAAAGAAATAAAATAAAAAATATATATATGTAACGAAATTCATGCCCTACAGACGATAGCACAGCAATCCCTGTAAACAATCCGGGGGCACAAACAAAGAAGGAACCGTACCTTCCCGACAGGCTCCGCCAAAAAGCGAAGCCAATCTCAACGGTTCAACAACAACCTAGAGACAACCGTGACATTCGCCTCGATACAGGAGACGCAATGTCAACAATAACGTTCTTCCTCCAACAGGATTTGGACACACCAAAGCAAACGAAGCGAAGGCCACATTCCTAGCTTCAACGTCCTGATGGTAACTCATATAAAACCGGAAAGACAATCAGAGATCATCTCGCACCAGCACAGAGTGGTCACCACCCTGACGTTCGTCTCGATACAACAGACGAAACGTCAACCCCAGCGTTCTTCCTCCAACTGGATTTGGACACACCAAAGCAAACGAAGCGAATGCCACATTCCTAGCTTCAACGTCCTGATGGTAACTCATATAAAACCGGAAAGACAATCAGAGATCATCTCGCACCAGCACAGAGTGGTCACCACCCTGACGTTCGTCTCGATACAACAGACAAAACGTCAACCCCAGCGTTCTTCCTCCAACAGGATTTGGACACACCAAAGCAAACGAAGCGAAGGCCACATTCCTAGCTCCAACGTCTTGACGGTAACTCATATAAAACTGGAAAGACAATCGGAGATCGTCTCGCACCAGCACAGAATGGTCACCACCTCGACGTCCGTCTCGATACAGCAGATGAGATGTCACCCCAATGTTCGTCTCGACACGACAGACGCAACGTCATTAAACGAATGGAGCCACGGCAAAATCCCTAGTTCCAGACCTCGACGGTTCACCAGCAACCCAGAGACAACCTCGACGTCTGTCTCGACACAGTAGACGAGATGTCACCCCAACGTTCGTCTCAACACAGCAGACGCAACGTCATTAAACGAATGGAGCCACGGCAAAATCCCTAGTTCCAGACCTCGATGGTTCACCAGCAACCCAGAGACAATCTCGACGTCCGTCTCGATACAGTAGACGAGATGTCACCCCAACGTTCGTCTCGATACAGCAGACGCAACGTCATTAAACGAATGGAGCCACGGCAAAATCCCTAGTTCCAAACCTCGACGGTTCACTAGCAACCTAGAGACAATCTCGACGTCCGTCTCGATACAGTAGACGAGATGTCACCCCAACGTTCGTCTCGACACTTCTGACGCAACGTCATTAAACGAATGGAGCCACGACAAAATCCCTAGTTCCAAACCTCGGCGGTTCACCAGCAACCTAGAGACAACCTCGATGTCCGTCTCGATACAGCAGACGAGATGTCACCCCAACGTTCGTCTCGACACTGCAGACGCAACGTCATCAAGCAAACGGAGCCACGGCAAAATCCCTAGTTCCCACCGCAACATTCGTCTCGATACAGCAGACGCAATACCAGCAAACGAAACAAAGGACAAATTCCTAGCTTCAGGGTCTTGACGGCAACTCATATAAAACCCGAAAGACTATCGGAGATCATCCCACACCAGCGAGGGGTGGTTATGACTCATCGGGGCTCGCCAAAATGAGCCTAACCTCAAGTAAAAAGCGGCATGGAAAATCCCTAACGCTTGCTCTTCCGACGGTCAAACTGCCTAGGAAGATTGCTTGAAGACGTCTTGTCCAGCCCCCGAAGGGATCAGAGACACGGCAGTCGCAGGGCTACTCGAACAGCACATTTGCCTATTGAGGACTATATCAGCTTATGCGACGGTACGATGGCCAAAACCCTAAGTACCACCGACCTTAACGGGCATCTGTCGTAAAGAGCAGAGGTTAAATGCGACGTTAAGATGTTCTTGCGAGAAACGCTCGATTTGTCTCGACTTGTGAAGAAATTGTTAAGGCGGCTCGACTCGTGAGATAAAGCCTTAGGCAGTAGGCATAAAAGGAGCCTGTTTCCTAAGCACTGGGACTCTACAAGTTGACCCAAAACGGTCTCTTGCATACCATCCACGGGTCTCACTCTTCAAAGTCGAATTTCGATAAGGAGGGAAACAACCGCTTACAGCTCCTCTCGACTCGTAAGAGGGAAAAATCTCTTATAAGATCCTTACGACTTATAAGAGAAAACACACTTAGGAATCCTCACAATTCCTAAGGAGAAAAAAAAACACCTACGAGATCATCTCGATCCGTAGGGAGAAAAGTCTCTATGAGACCCTCACGGCTCATAGAGTTGAAAGTCTTAGGCGGCAGATATGAACCTGCGGCCTAAGCCCTCGCTATTTTACTCTATTACCTGCTAATTGTGACGACACGCTGAGAAAGAAGAAAAGCAACAGAAAGAGCATCCGATTTACATTTGATCAAGCGTTCAAGACATATTCATTCATGCATGGGAAAAAAAACTCAGGACAAAAGATATATAATAAAGACAAGCTGGGATAAAAAAAATTTCATTAATATTTCCCGAAGTTCCTACAGTCATAAAAATAATAAACGAAAGTTACAATGGAATAACCTCAGATCCAGGGCATGGATTGAGGAATTCAAAAGCGACCCTATCTATGACTTTCCAAGCCTCGCGGACCATCCTAGTGTGCTGTCTTTCGCGAGCACAAGCTTCAGGGTCCCCCCTGATGTCTTCCACCCTCCGATAAGCAGCGAGTATGGCAGACTGTTGAAAGACCTCGTGCAAGAGATCGATAAGACTGTCTCGCTGTCTCTTTGAGATAAAGTTCAACAGGTACACCGAGTGTACCTTATCCTCAGCGGCATCCAGCGCCCAAAGCGGCACACCGGAACAGAACGGGGGGAGTGCTTCCCAGATAGCTCCCACTATAAGCTTAAGAAGGGAGGAACGCCGGGGAAGCAGAGGACCGTTGTACGCGTCGAAGCGGCTCATAATTTCAGCACACTCCGCATTTGTGAACTCTCGGTTTTGAGAGCGGTCAAGTCGGCGTAAGTCCTCGTAAGAGATGATCTCGTTAAGAGCATACATATGAGCGTCCATTGTTTCTGTGAAAGAGAATCAATAAAATTATCAGAAAAACTGATTAAAAAAAGCAATATAATACACCGAAGAATAAAATGTCATCTTTAAACTCCAAGATCAATGAAAAACTCCTGAGAGTTCTTTTGTATGATTTGGAAGGAGCAAAGCTTCATTAATGAAATAAGAAAATACAAGAAAAATCTTTTATAGAGCAAAGCTCTATTAATGGAACCCTAACAGGGTTCTCCTGAGTTCTCTTTGGACCCTTTAGAGCAAAGCTCTGCTAAGTGAAACACTAAATAGGTTTTTTTTAGATCAGGGATCTATGAAGAGCAAAGCTTTGACAATGAAATTTAATTTAATTTAACTTTAATATTAATTTTCACCTAAAAAGTTTGAAAGAGTTTAACTCTTGGAGTTCTTGAAAATAAAGAGCAGGGCTCTGAGTTCTGAAAGTAAAATTTTGAAGATGAAAATCATCTAAACGACCAAGGGTCCTATTTATAGGCGCCTGCGCCCCTTCAACTTACCCCGTTTGATCCAACGGCCAGGATCTTGCCACCGCTGCACTCACGTGCGCGCCACGTGAGCGCAACGGTGGGGGGCATTTGTTTCCCCCAATCAGAGCAAGGCTCTGTTTGAATTTTAAAAATTCAAATTTTGAAGCAACGTTTCGAATCCCATGCGCTGCGCGCAATGCGCCACGTGTAAGAAGTTGATACGTTCGCAACGCCCAAGGCAGTGCGTCCAATCAGAGCAAGGCTCTTTTAAAAAACAAAAAGTAAAAGAAGCAACGTTCAGTTGCACAAGCGCTGTGCTGCGTGACACGTGTCTGCGCAGTTGCGCAAGCACAACTGCGCAAACACAGTCGCGCAAGCGCTGCACTGCGCGACACGTGTCTGCGCAGTTGCGCAAGCACAACTGCGCAAACACAGTCGCGCAAGCGCTGCACTGCACGACACGTGTCTGCACAGTTGCGCAAACACAACTGCGCAAGTACAGTCGCGCAAGCGCTGCACTGCGCGACACGTGTCTGCGCAGTTGCGCAAGCACAACTGCGCAGGCACAGTCGCGCAAGCGCTGCACTGCGCGACACGTGTCTGCGCAGTTACGCAAGCATAGCTGCGTAAGCGCTGCGCTGCGCGACACGTGTCACGCGCTGGGGGAGTTGCGCAAAACAGAATAAATCTTTTCTGTTCTTATTAAAACAAGAGGATTTTCTTCTGTAAAGCAGGGGCCTTTGGATCAAAGATCCAACGGTGGGGAAAATTCCCCAAATCACTCAGAAAAAGATCTCTGTAACAAATTTAACTAATTTATGAGCACTATAAAAAGGACCCCAGGCCTCAATTCAAATGAATCAAGATCTTACTAAAAAAAAGAGAAGAAGGGAACTCTCAAGAACTCCTGAAGAACACAAAAAAAGGTAAAAACCTTTAAAAGAAGAGAAAATTCTCGTATGAACAGATCATTGACCTAAGAACAAGATCATTAATCTTCAATAAATAAATAAATAAATAAAAATAAAAAAATAAAAATAGTGCCTTGCACTTGTTATGAACCTTTGGTTCTCTGAAACAAGGAAAAACTTGTTTTTCTTTGATCCAAATTTAGATCAAGGGATCAAAAAGTGCTTTGCACTTCTGTTCTTGAATCTAAAAAAGATTCTTAGTGCTCTGCGCAAATGTAGTGCATTACTTAAAGGGCCAGGCCCAAGTCAAAAAGACCTAATAGGTCTAAATAAATTGTAAAGCAATAAATGGGCAGAGCCCCATTTAAATTGATACTCTGTTTTGAACAGAGCCCAAAATAAATGAACAGCCCTGGCACAGGTCTAACAGACCAACAAATAAAAGTGTTGAATATTTTCAATTGGACTTAGCCCAATCGTGGCCATAAGTCCTTAAATCAAATTGACTGAGCAAAATTGCTCTCCTAAATCAATCTACATCCGGTTCGAGGGTACATCTCCGAGCTCCTTTGACATCCATCGTTGTAATTCCTCAACGACGTCAAAGAGGTGACGGGTCCAAACGACCACACATCAATATGGACTGCGGGGTCCTTAAACCCGTGGACCGAAACGTCCTTAAACTAATATCGGACCGAGACGTCCTTAAACTAATATCGGACCGAGACGTCTTTAAACTAATATCGGACCGAGACGTCCTTAACTAATATCGGACCGAGACGTCCTTAAATTAATATCGGACCGAGACATCCCTAAACTAATATTGGACCGAGACGTCCTTAAACTAATAATGGACCACCACGTCCCTAAACTGGCAATGGACTACCACGTCCCCTAAACTGGAACATGGACCACTACGTCCCTAAACTAGAACAATAGAGCCTCCAAATGCTCTTTTGCCGGATCTAAACGGTCCCGTTTAAGTTGATCTTAGCCCCAAACACGCTAACGTATCCTTAAACATTCAAATGGACTATAAAACCCTAAATCAGCTTTGGCTCAAGGGTACATCTCCGAACTCCTCTGACACCTATCGTTGTAATCCTTCAACGACGTCAGAGAGGCGACGAGTCCCGACGGCCATATATTAAATGGATCACCCCGTTAAGTTGATCTTAGTCTCAAACAGGACTAAGGTATCCTTAACGAACGCTTAAGTTGATCTCGGCCTCAACGCGGTTAACGTATCCTTAAACTAAAACACCAAACCCAAATCTAAGTAAATACGGATTTGGACTAATCCACGTCCTAACGGGCGACGACATTACTTAGTCTCCGTATACAATCCACGGGCAACCACAAACAAAACAAACACACACGACACGAAGTGAAATTCTGGAGAAGGAGAAAGTGGCTACCGCGATGCGGTAGCGTAATTAACTGCAGAGGCTTACGCCTGCAGGGAAGAGCATCCCCACAATCAAAAACCCCTCAAACGAGGGGGAATCTGACAAAGTCTGCTACATCGGTCGCATCCGTCTAAACTTTCGATACACGGTGCCATAAATCAACTTGGCATCTTCGGAGAGGTAGACGGATAAAACCAAATAGCATTTGCCCCGAATCTCAGGCATAGGATGTCCTAAAGTCTCGCCGCCATTCGAAGGGGAACAATCCCCACTTCTTAGAAATTGAATTTTTAGAAAATCAGGTAAGTTGGAGGGCAATAAAACTGGAAGAAATTCCAGAACTATAAGCTATACTGAAAGCTTGGTAGAATCAGAGGTTTCAGAAGAACCGAACATCCCAGCACCACTCCGCAGGAGTAGTAGGCAGTCTCATCCACCTGGGAGATACTACGGTTTTCTCATAGATGGTGGTTGAGAGGATTGCATTATTGAAAATGATGAGCCTACTAGCTTCCAGCAAGCCATTCAGAGTGGCGACTCGGTAAAATGGCTGGATGCAATGCGGACCGAAATGGAGTCCATGTACACCAACAAAGTTTGGACTCTGGACATTGCTCCAGAATGGGTAAAACCCATAGGCTGCAAGTGGATCTTCAGAAAGAAGATTGGTGTAGATGGGCAGATTGAAACCCATAAAGCTAGACTTGTTGTAAAGGGTTCTCATCAAATACCTGGTTTGGACTATGACGAAACCTTTTCTCTAGTGGCTATATTCAAATCCATTCGGATCCTTTTTGCCATTGCTGCCTTCCACGACTATGAGATCTGCAGATGGACGTAAAGACGGCTTTTTTAAATGGTAATTTGGAAGAGTGCGTCTATATGGATCAGCCAGAGGGTTTCATTCAGAGTGGGAGCAGCGGTAAAGTGTGCAAGTTGCTTAAGTCCATTTATGGACTAAAGCAGGCATCGCGGAGTTTAGAACATCTACTTTGATGATACTGTCAAATAATTCGACTTTATCAAAATTCAGATGAACCATGTATTTACAGTAAGATTGTAGGGAGAACTGTGGTATTGCTCGTCTTGTACGTGGATGACATTCTCTTAATAGAAAATGTCATTCCTATGCTACAGTCAGTCAAAGGATTCTTGCCACAGAGGTTCTCCATGAAGGACCTGGGTGATGCCTCCTACATTCTGGGGATCCAGATCTATCGTGATAGATCTAAGAGGATGTTGGGACTTTCACAATCCAGGTACATCAACACCATACTGAAAAGATTCAGTATGGAAGATTCAAAGTGCGGTAATCTACCGGCTTGTCACAGAATAACCCTCTCCAAAGCGATGTCTCCCAAGACTGATTTGGAAAGGGCCCGCATGTCATCTATACCCTACGCATCTGCGGTAGACTCTATAATGAATGCGATATTATGTACCAGACCAGATGTAGTATATGCATTAAGCGTTGTAAGTCGGTATCAGTCAGACCCAGGGGAGAAGCACTGGATAGCAGTAAAGAACATTCTCAAGTACCTGAGAAGGACTAAGGAGATTTTCTTGGTGTATGGCGGAAAAGACTTCCAGATCGAGGCCTTTGCTGACTGCAGCTTCAAGAGTGACAAGGATGACTCCAAGTCCATGTCGGGTTATGTCTTTACCCTCAATGGAGGGGCGGTCTATTGGAAGAGCTCCAACAGGAAACCGTTGCTAACTCGATGATGGAAGCGGAGTATATAGATGCTTGCGATGCCGTAAAAGAAGCTGTCTGGATGAAAAATCCTCACAAATTTCAGGTGGTTTCAATTATTGTTGATCCAAAACCGCTGTATTGCGACAACAACGGCGCTATAGCTTTAGCGAAGGAACCCAGGTCCCATCAGAAGTCCAGGAACATTTTGAGGCGGTACCACCTGATCAGGGAGATCGTTGATCGTCGGGAGATCGAGGTGAGGAGAGTAGATTCGGAGAATAACACTGCAGATCTACTCATGAAGGCCATCCCTCAGACACAGTTCGAGATGTTGATCGAGATGATAAGTCTTCGATACGCCAGTACATGGCCCTAGTGCAAGTGGGAGATTGTTAGTGTATATGCCCTAAAGGCCATTACTGTATCATACTAGCTTGTATATTACTTAATGGATGCTTGGAATATTCACAGTTGTATTGACAGTCTTGCTCAAAATAGTAGTATGCTACTTGGTTTGTTTCTACTTCAATATATGCATGTGTTTCTTTTAGTATATTACTTATACATATTAGTGGAGCCCTTAGGATCTTTGCTTGATTACCAGCGTTGTGATGCCAGTCACACTAGTGGGGCTGGGTAATCTACAAGTACATCCTTATACAGGTCCCTAGTCGTAGGATTATCGAGATGGGGCATCGATATTCCGGAGTAGACTAGTGTATACGCTTCTCATACCAACAGGAGAGATGGTATGTCCCACATTTATTAGTACGTCGTACTAGAGATAGTATGCAGGTGCTCATTAGGTTACGAGTACACTGGATAGGACTCGTCGGGAACTGCTGGTTGGTACTATACCTATCGTCAGATAGCAGTTCCCAGGTGATATGAGTACAGCTTAGTCGCCGACTTGACACTGCTACTTCGCCTCGAGTGTGTTCCCACTGTACTTTGATTACTACCCTACCGCGGCTCAAAAGAGTCGTGCAAAATAGGTAGTAGTTGGGTGCAGTCCCGAAGCACTTCGAGCAGTGGCGGTTAGACAGAATTCGTCTCTCCGGTATTGGGGGTTGATATCGCAATGTGTCTGGAAAGCCATTACACAAAGTCCCTGGCCAAGGCAAGCGAGATTTACTGGTAGGTGTTCCAGTAGTTTCTCAGGGTGTTTTGGGCTACACTCGACACGACTTATACCGCTATTAGGGGTCTGATGTTTACCGCCCCCTAGGCCCGATATGCGATACTCTTAGACGAACAGGCCGGAATGTACGAAGATTGTCACATTCAGGCTCAGAAGGAGTTCGGATGGGTTTTCCTCATCGGCCTTCTTATCGACATCTACCTGGGGACCGTTACATATAGCTAGTACCGCTTGCGGCCTGTGATTTAACCCACTGCCGGCGTAGTGTCGAGTCTTTAGAGTCCTACACTGAGAGTTTCCCTGCACTGGGCAAAAGGTGTAGATGTCGTATGGTTTTACGGCAAGGCTACGATCTCTTACGTGCACTTGTGCGCGTATGATAATTCGGGCGGATAATACTAGTGGGCTTTGGTTTAAGCCGGATCCTAATATTATATTGATGGACCAGTATTTGTCTCTTAGTATTCGTATTCTCCGGAATGCGGATGCGGGTGTGAATGCACGAATGTGAGGAATGAAGAAGGAGATGCCTCATTAGGGTTTTGACTATTGACTTGATTAAAACTATTATGAGGTGGAGGAAATTGTTTACTAATCTTTTTATTATGATAATTGTGTCATGGCTAATTGGGTTGACCATTTGATCTTGTTGACTTTTATTGACTTAGATATTTTGTTAAGCACTAGATATTTTGGCTTAGCATTTGTTATAACTTGATAAAAGTCAAATCAACTTAGCCATCACAAATATTATGATAAAAGATTAGTTTTCTTTTTTCTTATGGATTTTATCTCATTTTGCTTTCTCTCTATCTCTTCATGAAAGCTCCCATGCTTGCTCCTTCTTCTTCCTCACTAGAAAATCCTTTAGCTCTTATGTGTGAGAAAATAAGGATTTAGATAGACAAAAAAAACCATCTTCTTACTCTACATCACCTAGGACATCAAGCTTAGCAAACTTGTTACCCTAGTTACCTCGGTTTGGAGGTGGAGCTCGGACTAGAGACTCTCGGGTGGATCGTCTTCGACTGAAGGAGGCCGTGGAGGTGACCAAAATCGGATCGATCCTCGGAGCTCACATAGACGAGGAGGACAGCGGAGAAGAACCGAAGGACCGGTATCATGAGGTATAATCTATCTATCACAGTAGATTAAACCTCTAGTCTTTGTTAGCAATGGTTTGGCAAAGATCCTTTAGCTTAGTCTATGTTGCCTTTGTAAGAAAATTTTGATTTTTACCTATTCCGCCTCCCCGCTAGCTTGCGGGGTGAGCGACATAGATTTACAAAGCAAGACTTTAATATCTTGTAGAACGACAGCCAAAGTGCGATATATTTGGTGAAGAATGTGGCATATCACTCTCGGATGAAACACATCAAAGTGCGGTAACATTTCATTCTCATAACGGTTGAAGAGGAGTTGACATTGCATAAATCGCTAGAGAAAATAATCCAGCGGAAATGTTCACCAAGGTCGTAGACAATGATAAGCTGAATCTATGTTGCAGGTTGGTGTATCTCTTCATGAAAATCTGATGAGGAGAGCGTAGAGCGGAGTCATGTGAAGTCCACCAACGTCGAGAATCAAGGCTGAAGAAGTTCCAAGCGGGAGAATATTAAAAACGGTGGAACATCCTTCAGGTTAGACATTTGAAGCAAACAACGATAGACGTCTGAACGTGTAATCATATACATTTCAGACGTCTGGAAAACTCAAGTTCGGACATCTGAAAACTACACGAGAAACGCCAGAGCGAAAGCAACGTTTGTAGTTCATCTGGATAGATGTCTACAGGAGCCATGAAGCCTAATCCAGTGCCTAAGTAGACGTATGGCCAGGTGTGGTTCAGACATCTGCCCTTGAGAGATAAAGATTTAACAAAGCGTAGCAAATGTCTGTCCAAATATGGGTCAAACATCTGCCAACGGGATTTTCTGATGCAAACAAAATTTACCAAATTTAGTTTGGTCTCCTATTTACTATAAAATTAGGTTTTCCTATTTAAAGGAACATCTCATATGTATTATTCAGCAGTCAATTGAGAGAGATAATTGTATGAGTGGGTGACGGGTAGGGCTAGAGAATTTTGAGAGAAAATTCCTAAGGTTTTGTTCGTGTAATTGATTCGAAAATTATAGTGGAGACTTTGTAGATTCTGCTCTGCTGGGACTACCCATACGGTAGGTGAACTCCGTTAACAAATCTTTTGCCTCTCTGTATTTGATTTCCTATTTTTTCTCGCATATTTATATTGTTCTTTCGTCGTTTAATTGCGTAATTGTGTTTCCGTGATTTAGTTGTTATCGCGAATATTGTTCCGTGTTTTGATCTATTCCCGCCAATCCCCAGCACATAGACATCAAGGCCAGCAACGTGTTGTTAGATAGAGAACTAAATGGAAGGCTTGGAGATTTTAGGCTTGCCAAATTATATGATCATGGGACTGACCCTTAGACTGCTTATGTTGCTGGAACAATGGGCTATCTGGCACCAGAGCTAGCTAGAACTGGCAAAGCAACTACTTTAACCGACGTTTTTGCATTTGGCGTCTTCACTATTGCAGTTGCATGTGGCTTAGGCCAGTGCAGCCTCATGCAGAGGCGATGACATAGTTCTCATGGATTAGGTGCTCGAGAGTTGGCGAAGGGGATCGTTAGTTGATACAGTGGACTCAAGAGTAAGAGAAGAGTGTTGTGCCTATGAGGTTGAGTTAGTGTTGAAGCTTAGCTTGTTATGTTCACATTCGATGCTAACGGTTAGGCCTCACATGTGAAAGGTGATGCAGATATTGACGGGAAGTTTGAGCTGCCAGAGATCTTGTCGAGTTGTTTGAGCTTTGGTGCTATATCGTTGCCTAATGCTGCAGGGTTTGATGATTATATCATGTCATTTCCGTCATCTGTTCTCTCTCTTTCATCCTCTTCTTTTGAGGAAGTGGAAGATGGCTTTGTTCACTACTATAATGAGGGGTTGCCCTTACGGATAGAGGAATTCATAGGCCAACTTTTTATTGCCTCTACGGATTAAACCGTAGGGACATTGTTTGCCTCTATGGTGCCCCACCATAGGGGGATAAATAAATTAAAAATTATTAAAATGTAATCTTTTTATTTGGCCCTACGGTGCCGCAAAAGAAAGCCCTATGGATTAAGCCGTAGGAAAACAAAGAACTATTTATATAAAGATAAGTAATTTCCCACCGTTCCTAAAATTTCCCACAATTCCCGAGCACCCATCGTCGTCGACTTCCTCGCTCATCGTCGCCACCACACTCTTGTCGTCGACTTCCTCGTCGCTGAGTTCCTCTTCCGTCGTAGGAGTCACTCGAGGTCGTCATGGAGTTCCTCGTCATCGCCAATCGACTTTGCCGCCACTAATCGTCCTCGTCGCCGCGAGCACCTCTTCGAGATCTATCTTCCCGGCTTCCTCCACCTCTTCGAGGTCTTGCTCTTCACCTCCTAGAGCTCTTTACCGTCGGCCGGTGACTACTGGGTTGAGTTAATTTCGAGTTTAATTTATAATCATGTTGTTTTTTGGTGGTGTTGTTGATTTTAGGGTTAGGGTTATAGGGCCAGTTTAATTAAGGGTTAGTTTGGGTTAGGGTTTGGGTCATGATTACGGTTAGGGTTAATTAGGCAGGGTTATGGTTAGGGCTTGGTTGATGATTAGGGTTAGGATTAGTTTGGGTTAATTAGCTAAAATAGGGTTGGCGATGATTAGAGTTTGGTTAGGGTTAATTAGATTAATTATGATTAATTTTTGTTTGGGCTAGGGTTAATTTGAGTTAGGGTTTGGGTGATGATTTAGGTTAGGGTTAATTTAGGTTAATTAGGTTAAATAGGGTTAATTTGGGTTTGGGTGATGATTAAGGTAAGGTTAATTTGGGTTAATTAGGTAAAATAGAGTTAATTTGTGTTAGGGTGTTGATTTGGTTTAATTAGCTCAATTTTAGGTCAATTAGGGATAATTTGAGTTATGGTGATGATTAGGATTAATTTGGGTTAATTAAGTTAATTTGGTTTAATTAGTTTAATTTTTGGTTAATTAGAGATAATTTGAGTTAGGGTGATGATTAGGGTTAATTAGGGCTTGGATTTAGGTGCACTAGTTTCTTCACTAGGATATTCGATGATAACGTAAATGTAAAACTTTACCGTAAATGTAAGAAAATCTTACCCTAAACTAAAAATTTCGAACCCTTAAAAATGAAACGTAAACATAAAACTTATTCAAGTTAAATGTTCAAATCAAAACTAATATATGATACTCGATGATAATATGAAACTTTCATGTTCTCATTGATACTCAGATGTGAAAATCAAAGCGCGACTTAGTCCCCGTCTATCGGTTAATATACGTTCGATATTCATCGTGATATAAAACTATACGAAAGTTGTTAAATATCGGACGGAATAGTTCGGTGCTAACAACCGTCGTGTAGTCTATGTGACGAAAAGATTCAATCGTATGATAACCGATAGATTTGTCCAGTGTGGAAAAGTTAGGAATGTATAAAGCAAACACATGTTTTCACTTGTGTTTTCATTCGTTTCG